>LR990988.1:0-10000000 GCA_905163435.1 Mamestra brassicae
AGGAGGGGTTTAAACCCTCCCCACGCGAACGCTTCCCCCAGAATTTGGAGAGGGTGCGTGAGCCTCCTTGGCTTTCGCTGCCACTTTCGGCAGACTCCTCATTCTCCGCCATTACTGGCCCACCATCTTTTTTTTTTAGGGTATTTACTGAATCCATGTAGTTCCCACGAGTTGATATAGGTAAGTATGTCCACCGGGCAGAGCCTAGGTACCCGGTAAGCCTACATACTGCAGAGTGCGGCAGGTGCTCTGCAGGGGAAGCGCTAACGACTGGACTCCCTCCAGCCATGCATCCTCTCACCGCGCTTCAGAGCTTAGGATTGGGGGTTTTTTATCTTAGAGGTATCCTTCCTCTGGGCCGGGCGGTTAAGCCGAGCCCCCGACGGCGGCATTACACATGCCTCCGTCCGCTGTCCGGACAACCCGACTCAGCGGACCCGTCGGGAACTCTCTCTTCAGGATTGCTCCGTGAAGAGAGAGCAACTGCCGCTTTGGTGCGCCTGCACCGCAGCGGCATTGGTCGCATCCTTCGCCAATCGACGACTGTCGATCGGACAGGAGCGACCCCAACTCAGACGTTCCTTCACAGTGCCCTCTGCGAATCAGAGGGACACGTGGAGGAACCGTCGTGGAGCAATACGCTCCCCCTCCCCCGCAGAAATCCGCCACAGACAATAGCCCCTCCGACATGGAGAGACTATTGGCCGTGCCCAGGGTGCACCGGCCCGACAACTGCTCTTTCCCCCGAACGCATTCGTAAGGAACCAGCAGCCGTCAGGCACACGAGGAGGTTTTCTGCACGCACCCCAACCTAACCTAACCTAACCTAACCTAACCTAACCTAACCTAACCTAACCTAACCTAACCTAACCTAACCTAACCTAACCTAACCTAACCTAACCTAACCTAACCTAACCTAACCTAACCTAACCTAACCTAACCTAACCTAACCTAACCTAACCTAACCTAACCTAACCTAACCTAACCTAACCTAACCTAACCTAACCTAACCTAACCTAACCTAACCTAACCTAACCTAACCTAACCTAACCTAACCTAACCTAACCTAACCTAACCTAACCTAACCTAACCTAACCTAACCTAACCTAACCTAACCTAACCTAACCTAACCTAACCTAACCTAACCTAACCTAACCTAACCTAACCTAACCTAACCTAACCTAACCTAACCTAACCTAACCTAACCTAACCTAACCTAACCTAACCTAACCTAACCTAACCTAACCTAACCTAACCTAACCTAACCTAACCTAACCTAACCTAACCTAACCTAACCTAACCTAACCTAACCTAACCTAACCTAACCTAACCTAACCTAACCTAACCTAACCTAACCTAACCTAACCTAACCTAACCTAACCTAACCTAACCTAACCTAACCTAACCTAACCTAACCTAACCTAACCTAACCTAACCTAACCTAACCTAACCTAACCTAACCTAAACCTAACCTAACCTAACCTAACCTAACCTAACCTAACCTAACCTAACCTAACCTAACCTAACCTAACCTAACCTAACCTAACCTAACCTAACCTAACCTAACCTAACCTAACCTAACCTAACCTAACCTAACCTAACCTAACCTAACCTAACCTAACCTAACCTAACCTAACCTAACCTAACCTAACCTAACCTAACCTAACCTAACCTAACCTAACCTAACCTAACCTAACCTAACCTAACCTAACCTAACCTAACCTAACCTAACCTAACCTAACCTAACCTAACCTAACCTAACCTAACCTAACCTAACCTAACCTAACCTAACCTAACCTAACCTAACCTAACCTAACCTAACCTAACCTAACCTAACCTAACCTAACCTAACCTAACCTAACCTAACCTAACCTAACCTAACCTAACCTAACCTAACCTAACCTAACCTAACCTAACCTAACCTAACCTAACCTAACCTAACCTAACCTAACCTAACCTAACCTAACCTAACCTAACCTAACCTAACCTAACCTAACCTAACCTAACCTAACCTAACCTAACCTAACCTAACCTAACCTAACCTAACCTAACCTAACCTAACCTAACCTAACCTAACCTAACCTAACCTAACCTAACCTAACCTAACCTAACCTAACCTAACCTAACCTAACCTAACCTAACCTAACCTAACCTAACCTAACCTAACCTAACCTAACCTAACCTAACCTAACCTAACCTAACCTAACCTAACCTAACCTAACCTAACCTAACCTAACCTAACCTAACCTAACCTAACCTAACCTAACCTAACCTAACCATGCGGGAGCAGAATTTTCGAAAACGACCACTAAGGGATGCGTCCAGGGCTCCATAGGAGGACCCACCTTTTGGAACATGCTGCTGAACCCGCTGCTCAACAATTTGGAAGCGAGAGGTGACTACTGTCAGGCATTTGCGGACGACATTGTTCTGGTTTTCTCCGGTGAGACTGCACTTGAGGTCCAGAGACAGGCTAATGCGGCCCTAAGGCATGTCCAGGAGTGGGGTGAAGTGAATAAGCTTAAGTTCGCGCCTCAAAAAACAAAGGCAATGGTTATCACAAACAAGCTTAAGCACGACACACCACTTCTGAACATGGCGGGCGTCGACATAGCCATGTCGAAGGAGATAAAAATACTTGGGTTGACTATTGATAACAAGCTGACGTTTAACACACACGTGGCAAACGTCTGTCGCAAGGCATTGAATGTCTATAAACAACTGGCGAAGGCAGCCAAGGTGCAGTGGGGGATCTCGCCGGAGATAACCAGAACAATATACGTCGCAGTGGTGGAGCCTATTATTATGTACGCAGCAAGTGCTTGGGCTCCAGCGGCGGAGAAAATAGGGACGCGGAGGCATCTGAATGAGGTTCAACGCGGTTTTGTTCAAAAGATTATTAAGTCGTACAGGACCACTTCATTGAACGCGGCATTACTGCTCTCGGGTATGCTTCCATTGGACCTTAGGATCAAGGAAGCAGCCTCTCTTTATGAAATAAAAAAAGGACACTCCCTGAGAGTAGTTGGCGATAGAAGAGTGGAGAAGCCAACACCATTCACACACACACCACACCCAGTCGCCCAAAAGACCATCGAATTTAAATTGGTGATGAACGATGCAGAACTGGCCCAGCAAGAGGAAGCAAACTTTAAAATTTACACAGACGGCAGCAAAATTGACGATAAAGTCGGTGCGGCGATATCCTTATGGGATGGTGCCGCAGAGACCAAGAACAAAAAGCTCAAACTGGAGCAGTTCTGCACCGTTTACCAAGCGGAATTACTGGCGCTGGTGAAGGCTACTGAAATGGTGATAGGAAGATCCGGTGGAAGCTTCAACGTCTACAGCGACTCTAGGTCGGCCCTTGAGGCGGTCACACGCGGTGTTTCCCTACATCCCCTGGTGGTTGCAATAAGGCAAAATATCCTGAAAATTTCAGAACAGAACAAAATTATTCGATTATTTTGGATTAAAGCACACGTGGGGCTGGAGGGAAATGAGAGAGCCGACGAATTGGCAAAAGAGGCAGCTATGAAATTGAAGACAAAGCCGGATTATGATAGATGCCCGGTATCCTTCATCAAGCGACAGATCCGCGAGGACACACTGGAGGAATGGCAACGTAGATACACTTCAGGAACTACCGCATCAACCACGAAAATGTTTTTCCCCGATGCCCTTAAGGCTTACACATTAATAAAAAAGTTACCGCTCAATCCACTATTGGTACAAGTTTTAACGGGGCACGGCGGATTCTCCGAGTACTTGAATAGATTCAAGCGCAAGGAGAGTCCGGCGTGCCCTTGTGATACTGGCAAAAACGAAAATATAGAGCATTTGTTAGTAGAGTGCCCAATGTATGCAAATCTAAGACTCAACCTTGAAATGAAAATTGATAAAAATTTAAAAACTCAACTCATAGCAGAAATAATAGCAAGTAAAGATATGAGGGGTGATTTTATAGAGTTTTGCGAAATTATTGCCAAAACAGTAATTGAACGTAACAAAACATAGCACATATAGGTATAACTAATTATATAATGTAATATATAAAAATAGTTAACCACACCAACGTAGTCCAATTTAAATGAACAGTGTATATATAACGTAAGACAGAAAACACCGTAAATATAAGCAAAATGTAGTAGATATAAGCAATATCTGTAATAGATATATTAAGTGGAAAAAAAAAAAAAAAAAAAAAAAAAAAAAAAAAAAAAAAAAAAAAAAAAAAAAAAAAAAAAAAAAAAAAAAAAATTGCATGTGAAGCACCAAGCAAGAACCGTGAATTTTGTGTAATTAAACAAAAAGAACTTAGAATGTAGAGATAGTTTAAGGACAGGGCCCTCATTGAATCTGTAATCGAAAAATAATACGATAGAGCATGAGCATTGGTTTCTCCAAGCCAGTGGTAAAAGTGTAAGGCAGGAGCGGGTTTTAGCCGGTAAGAGTCCGGCACTGCCTCGACCTTTTCACCTTGTGAGGAAGTCGAGGCGTCCATGAGGATTTCCCCTCCTGCCAAATAAAAAAAAAAAAAAAAAAAAAAAAAAAAAAAAAAAAAAAAAAAAAAAAACCTAACCTAACCTAACCTAACCTAACCTAACCTAACCTAACCTAACCTAACCTAACCTAACCTAACCTAACCTAACCTAACCTAACCTAACCTAACCTAACCTAACCTAACCTAACCTAACCTAACCTAACCTAACCTAACCTAACCTAACCTAACCTAACCTAACCTAACCTAACCTAACCTAACCTAACCTAACCTAACCTAACCTAACCTAACCTAACCTAACCTAACCTAACCTAACCTAACCTAACCTAACCTAACCTAACCTAACCTAACCTAACCTAACCTAACCTAACCTAACCTAACCTAACCTAACCTAACCTAACCTAACCTAACCTAACCTAACCTAACCTAACCTAACCTAACCTAACCTAACCTAACCTAACCTAACCTAACCTAACCTAACCTAACCTAACCTAACCTAACCTAACCTAACCTAACCTAACCTAACCTAACCTAACCTAACCTAACCTAACCTAACCTAACCTAACCTAACCTAACCTAACCTAACCTAACCTAACCTAACCTAACCTAACCTAACCTAACCTAACCTAACCTAACCTAACCTAACCTAACCTAACCTAACCTAACCTAACCTAACCTAACCTAACCTAACCTAACCTAACCTAACCTAACCTAACCTAACCTAACCTAACCTAACCTAACCTAACCTAACCTAACCTAACCTAACCTAACCTAACCTAACCTAACCTAACCTAACCTAACCTAACCTAACCTAACCTAACCTAACCTAACCTAACCTAACCTAACCTAACCTAACCTAACCTAACCTAACCTAACCTAACCTAACCTAACCTAACCTAACCTAACCTAACCTAACCTAACCTAACCTAACCTAACCTAACCTAACCTAACCTAACCTAACCTAACCTAACCTAACCTAACCTAACCTAACCTAACCTAACCTAACCTAACCTAACCTAACCTAACCTAACCTAACCTAACCTAACCTAACCTAACCTAACCTAACCTAACCTAACCTAACCTAACCTAACCTAACCTAACCTAACCTAACCTAACCTAACCTAACCTAACCTAACCTAACCTAACCTAACCTAACCTAACCTAACCTAACCTAACCTAACCTAACCTAACCTAACCTAACCTAACCTAACCTAACCTAACCTAACCTAACCTAACCTAACCTAACCTAACCTAACCTAACCTAACCTAACCTAACCTAACCTAACCTAACCTAACCTAACCTAACCTAACCTAACCTAACCTAACCTAACCTAACCTAACCTAACCTAACCTAACCTAACCTAACCTAACCTAACCTAACCTAACCTAACCTAACCTAACCTAACCTAACCTAACCTAACCTAACCTAACCTTTTTTTTTTTTTTGATCTCGGGGGGAAATCCTCATGGAAATCCTCCACCCTGGGGCGGGTGGAGGGGTCTGTCAGACTCTTACTGACTAAAACCACCCCGGTGTTCCATCTTCCACCTGCGCCGGGGATCGCGGGAACGTATGCGACATCCGCAATCCCCGGCTGGTGCCGGCCCGCCTCTGCGGGCCACCTCGCGTCGGCGAGGGGAGTGAGGTGTTTGACTCCCCTCGCTACGTCAAAGAGGGGCGCACGGGAACACCACGCGCCGCCACCTCGGGTCCGGATGAGTGGGGGGCGACGGACATCCCCAAGTCCGCCGCCCCTGGACCCAGTTAGGGGGGCCGGAAGAGGGCAGCGTATGCCCTCCTCCGACGCCCGATGCGCCTGCTGCGGGCAGGGAGAGCGGTTGTGATCTCCCTCTCCCTTTCCGCAGCCTCCTTCTGCGCGATAACTGTCTCGCAGAAGGAGACCACCGCGTCCCAGGACTCCTCACCGCCGACCATAGCATGGACTACGGCCGGCAGCGAGAGGTCACCGCCTACAACAGAGATGAGGGCACGGCGCGGCTCCTCCCAAGCTGCACACTCTGCAAGCGTATGCCGTGCCGTGTCCTCCCGACAGTCGACGCAGTGGTGGCATCGAGCGTCCGGCTCCCTGCCTATGCGACACAAGAACCTCCCGAAGCAGCCATGCCCCGAGAGGACCTGCGTCGCACGAAACGACAGGGAGCCGTGCCTTCTCCCGAGCCAGAGGTCGAGCACTGGCCGGATGGCCTCGATGGTGATGAGGCCGGCGGTAGGGCTCGAAAGCCTGTCCCGCCATTCCGCCACCAGGACCTCGCGCAGCTGCGACCGACGCAGCTCCAAATGTCGTTGCGTCAGTCGCTCGCCGCGCGCCCGCGCGTCCTCGCGCCACCGGTGCAGTGACGCGAGCACTTTCGCCTCCAGGTCCCACGGCGGAGATCCGGCCAGTGCGCAAGCCGCCTCGTAGGAGATCGTGCGATATCCCCTGATGACTCTGACGGCCATCACCCTCTGCGGCTTCCGCAGAACAGTGATGGTGCTGGCCGTCAGGTCAGCCGCCCAGATCGGGGCCCCATATAGGGCCATCGATCGCACGATCCCCACGTACAACCGCCTACAGGCGGTGCTCGGGTCCCCCAGATTGGGAAGCAGCGTTGACAGCGCCCCCGCCGCGCCCAACAACTTGGGTGCCAGCCGCCGGAAGTGGGGGCCGAAATCCCACCGGCTGTCGAGCACCAATCCTAGATACTTCATGGTGGACTCGACAGCGATACGGGCTCCCCCGACCACAATGTGCGATCCCGGCGGCGGCGCTCGCCGGGGGCCATGAAAAACAATGGCCTCCGACTTGTTGAGGGCCACCTCCAGGCCGAGGCGCCGTATGCGGCTCACCACCTGTGAGACCGCAGCCGTCGCCAGCAACGCTGCCTCCCTGTGCGAGCTCCCCCGGGCAGTGACCAGTGTGTCGTCAGCGTAACACACCAGCTGCACTCCCGGCCGGAGCTCGCCCCTCAGCGCCCAGTCGTACCCGATGTTCCACAGAAGCGGGCCCAAGACCGAACCCTGTGGAACACCGCACGACATAGGGCGCTGGCATCTGCCATCGCGTCCCAGATAGGTGACACACCTTTCCGCCAAATAAGCCCCGACGACGCGGCGGAGGTAGGAAGGCACTCGATGATATCGTAGTGCCTCCCGAATACAACTCCAGGGCAGGGTGTTGAAGGCGTTGGAGATGTCCAAGGACACCGCCAACAACACACCGCCCCGCGACACCGCTTCCTCCGCCAGGACTCTCACTCGGGATATCGCCGTCACAGTGGAGCGCCCTTGCCGAAAGCCGTACTGGCATTCGGCCAGGTCCGGCCCCTCTCCGCACAAGTGGCTGACGAGGCGGGCTGAGACTATTCGCTCAAACAGCTTTCCCACCTCGTCGAGCAGCACTATGGGCCGGTACGCGGACGGTGAGTCCGCAGGGCGCCCCGCTTTCCTGAGCAGGACCAGACGACCAGATTTCCACTGAGCGGGAAACTGGCCCTGCTCAAGGAACCTAACCTAACCTAACCTTTTTTTTTTTTTGATCTCGGGGGGAAATCCTCATGGAAATCCTCCACCCTGGGGCGGGTGGAGGGGTCTGTCAGACTCTTACTGACTAAAACCACCCCGGTGTTCCATCTTCCACCTACGCCGGGGATCGCGGGAACGTATGCGACATCCGCAATCCCCGGCTGGTGCCGGCCCGCCTCTGCGGGCCACCTCGCGTCGGCGAGGGGAGTGAGGTGTTTAACTCCCCTCGCTACGTCAAAGAGGGGCGCACGGGAACACCACGCGCCGCCACCTCGGGTCCGGATGAGTGGGGGGCGACGGACATCCCCAAGTCCGCCGCCCCTGGACCCAGTTAGGGGGGCCGGAAGAGGGCAGCGTATGCCCTCCTCCGACGCCCGATGCGCCTGCTGCGGGCAGGGAGAGCGGTTGTGATCTCCCTCTCCCTTTCCGCAGCCTCCTTCTGCGCGATAACTGTCTCGCAGAAGGAGACCACCGCGTCCCAGGACTCCTCACCACCGACCATAGCATGGACCACGGCCGGCAGCGAGAGGTCACCGCCTACAACAGAGATGAGGGCACGGCGCGGCGAGATGAGGGCACGGCGCGGCTCCTCCCAAGCTGCACACTCTGCAAGCGTATGCCGCGCCGTGTCCTCCCGACAGTCGACGCAGTGGTGGCATCGAGCGTCCGGCTCCCTGCCTATGCGACACAAGAACCTCCCGAAGCAGCCATGCCCCGAGAGGACCTGCGTCGCACGAAACGTCAGAGAGCCGTGCCTTCTCCCGAGCCACAGGTCGAGCACTGGCCGGATGGCCTCGATGGTGATGAGGCCGGCGGTAGGGCTCGAAAGCCTGTCCCGCCATTCCGCCACCAGGACCTCGCGCAGCTGCGACCGACGCAACTCCAGGTGTCGCTGCGTCAGTCGCTCGCCGCGCGCCCGCGCGCCCTCGCGCCACCTATACAGTGACGCGAGCACTTTCGCCTCCAGGTCCCACGGCGGAGATCCGGCCAGTGCGCAAGCCGCCTCGTAGGAGATCGTGCGATATCCCCTGATGACTCTGACGGCCATCACCCTCTGCGGCCTCCGCAGAACAGTGATGGTGCTGGCCGTCAGGTCAGCCGCCCAGATCGGGGCCCCATAAAGGGCCATCGATCGCACGATCCCCACGTACAACCGCCTACAGGCGGTGCTCGGGTCCCCCAGATTGGGAAGCAGCGTTGACAGCGCCCCCGCCGCGCCCAACAACTTGGGCGCCAGCCGCCGGAAGTGGGGGCCGAAATCCCACCGGCTGTCGAGCACCAATCCCAGGTACTTCATGGTGGACTCGACAGCGATACGGGCCCCCCCGACCACGATGTGCGATCCCGGCGGCGGCGCTCGCCGGGGGCCATGAAAAACAATGGCCTCCGACTTGTTGAGGGCCACCTCCAGGCCGAGGCGCCGTATGCGGCTCACCACCTGTGAGACCGCAGCCGTCGCCAGCAACGCTGCCTCCCTGTGCGAGCTCCCCCGGGCAGTGACCAGTGTGTCGTCAGCGTAACACACCAGCTGCACTCCCGGCCGGAGCTCGCCCCTCAGCGCCCAGTCGTACCCGATGTTCCACAGGAGCGGGCCCAAGACCGAACCCCGTGGAACACCGCACGACATAGGGCGCTGGCATCTGCCATCGCGTCCCAGATAGGTGACACACCTTTCCGCCAAATAAGCCCCGACGACGCGGCGGAGGTAGGAAGGCACTCGATGATATCGTAGTGCCTCCCGAATACAACTCCAGGGCAGGGTGTTGAAGGCGTTGGAGATGTCCAAGGACACCGCCAACAACACACCGCCCTGCGACACCGCTTCCTCCGCCAGGACTCTCACTCGCGATATCGCCGTGATAGTGGAGCGCCCTTGCCGAAAGCCGTACTGGCTTTCGGCCAGGTCCGGCCCCTCTCCGCACAAGTGGCTGACGAGGCGGGCTGAGACTATCCGCTCAAACAGCTTTCCCACCTCGTCGAGCAGCACTATGGGCCGGTACGCGGACGGCGAGTCCGCAGGGCGCCCCGCTTTCCTGAGCAGGACCAGACGACCAGATTTCCACTGAGCGGGAAACTGGCCCTGCTCAAGGCACGCCGAGTAGAGTCCTCTCAGTCGGGGCTCCAGCTCCTTCAGAGCTAGGGCCAACGCGCAGCCGTGAATTCCGTCGGGCCCCGGGGCAGTGTTCTTCGCCCGGAGCCGTGTCACGGCCGCCCTCAACTCTGGTTGTGTCACCTCTGGGACGCTGGCGTCCTCTTCGGGCTCTGCGGCTGTGGGCAGAGCCATCGGCGGCGGAGCGTGCTCCGCTCGTGCCGGGAAGAGGGCTGCTACCACGTCCTCCAGCAGCTCGGGTTGGAGACTCTCCGTAAGCGGGGGCGCCCATGGTCCGAGTTTACCTCGGACCGAGCGATAAGGACGCCCCCACGGATCCCCGTTTAGAGTCTCCAACATCTCCTCCCTGGCTCGCGTCTTCGCCTCGCCGATGGCCAGCCACAGAGCCTTCTTAGCCGCGCGGTACACCTCATACCGCGCGGCTTCTTCGTCAGGGACCCGACGACGTCTTCTCCGGTATCGGGTGTACTGGCGCCTGACCTCCACGCACGAGTCGCGCAACTGCGCGATCTCGGCGGACCACCAGTACACCTGGCGCCTTCTGGGTTGTGTGCGAACCCGGGGCATTGACGCATCGCAAATTTGCGTCATCGCCCCGTGGAACCACTGCGCCTCCTCTTCGATGTCGACGGGTCCGGTCGTTGCCGACTCCCGGATCCAGGCCTGCACAATAGCAGCCTCCTCGAGTAGCTCCCTGTCGAGGCGCTTTCGCGCCCAACGCGGACCGTCCGTTCGCGGGGCCGTTGGATTGCGGCCGCCCGCGGTCTGGGGGGAGACGTTGAAACGGATGTATCTGTGATCCGACAACGTCTCCACCTCCACGGCGACACGCCAATCGCGGACACGGCTTGCGACAGCGGGGCTAGCGAACGAAACGTCCACTATAGAACCACCCCGCTGTCGCACGCACGTGTAGACCGAGCCCCGATTCAGGACGGTCAAGCCGGTCGTGACCGCCCACTCCTCCAACGCCTCGCCCTTGACATCGGTGACCGGGGATCCCCACGCCGCAGACTTGGCGTTGAGATCCCCGAGCAGCAGCACCGGGCGAGGGTGGTACCGGTTCACGACGGCACCCAACTCGACAAGGAAGCTCTCGAAGTCGGCGAGGCTCTTGTTGGGCGAGAAATACGCCCCAACAATGCCAACGCCGTCCGCGAGGGCGGCCACCCAGCCGTGACCTCGGGACGGGTCGACAAGAGCCCCGCCGATGATGGCCACCGAGCCGTCCAGGTCACCCACCCAATCATCTCGGGGGGGGACGTAATACGGCTCGGCGACCACAGCCACATGGATCGACCACTCTGCCATGCTCTGGAGTAAGAGATCCTGAGCCCTGGCAGAGTGGTTGATATTGCCCTGGAGGAAATGGAATTGTGCCATTACGCACAATCCATTCCCTCGGCACCATTCTTAGGCCGGGAGTCGGCCGAAGAGCAACCAGGCTGAGGGGGGTGTAAAGGGCCCCCGACAGAACCTAACCTAACCTAACCTAACCTTTTTTTTTTTTTTTTTTTTTTGATCTCGGGGGGAAATCCTCATGGAAATCCTCCACCCTGGGGCGGGTGGAGGGGTCTGTCAGACTCTTACTGACTAAAACCACCCCGGTGTTCCATCTCCCACCTCTGTCAGACTCTTACTGACTAAAACCACCCCGGTGTTCCATCTCCCACCTACGCCGGGGATCACGGGAACGTATGCGACATCCGCAATCCCCGGCTGGTGCCGGCCCGCCTCTGCGGGCCACCTCGCGTCGGCGAGGGGAGTGAGGTGTTTGACTCCCCTCGCTACGTCAAAGAGGGGCGCACGGGAACACCACGCGCCGCCACCTCGGGTCCGGATGGATGGGGGGCGACGGACAGCCCCAAGTCCGCCGCCCCTGGACCCAGTTAGGGGGGCCGGAAGAGGGCAGCGTATGCCCTCCTCCGACGCCCGATGCGCCTGCTGCGGGCAGGGAGAGCGGTTGTGATCTCCCTCTCCCTTTCCGCAGCCTCCTTCTGCGCGATAACTGTCTCGCAGAAGGAGACCACCGCGTCCCAGGACTCCTCACCGCCGACCATAGCATGGACTACGGCCGGCAGCGAGAGGTCACCGCCTACAACAGAGATGAGGGCACGGCGCGGCTCCTCCCAAGCGGCACACTCTGCCAGCGTATGCCGCGCCGTGTCCTCCCGACAGTCGACGCAGTGGTGGCATCGAGCGTCCGGCTCCCTGCCTATGCGACACAAGAACCTCCCGAAGCAGCCATGCCCCGAGAGGACCTGCGTCGCACGAAACGTCAGAGAGCCGTGCCTTCTCCCGAGCCAGAGGTCGAGCACTGGCCGGATGGCCTCGATGGTGATGAGGCCGGCGGTAGGGCTCGAAAGCCTGTCCCGCCATTCCGCCACCAGGACCTCGCGCAGCTGCGACCGACGCAGCTCCAAGTGTTGCTGCGTCAGTCTTTCGCCGCGCGCCCGCGCGTCCTCGCGCCACCTGTATTGTGACGCGAGCACTTTTGCCTCCAGGTCCCACGGCGGAGATCCGGCCAGTGCGCAAGCCGCCTCGTAGGAGATCGTGCGATATCCCCTGATGACTCTGACGGCCATCACCCTCTGCGGCTTCCGCAGAACAGTGATGGTGCTGGCCGTCAGGTCAGCCGCCCAGATCGGGGCCCCATATAGGGCCATCGATCGCACGATCCCCACGTACAACCGCCTACAGGCGGTGCTCGGGTCCCCCAGATTGGGAAGCAGCGTTGACAGCGCCCCCGCCGCGCCCAACAACTTGGGCGCCAGCCGCCGGAAGTGGGGGCCGAAATCCCACCGGCTGTCGAGCACCAATCCCAGATACTTCATGGTGGACTCGACAGCGATACGGGTCCCCCCGACCACGATGTGCGATCCCGGCGGCGGCGCTCGCCGGGGGCCATGAAAAACAATGGCCTCCGACTTGTTGAGGGCCACCTCCAGGCCGAGGCGCCGTATGCGGCTCACCACCTGTGAGACCGCAGCCGTCGCCAGCAACGCTGCCTCCCTGTGCGAGCTCCCCCGGGCAGTGACCAGTGTGTCGTCAGCGTAACACACCAGCTGCACTCCCGGCCGGAGCTCGCCCCTCAGCGCCCAGTCGTACCCGATGTTCCACAGGAGCGGGCCCAAGACCGAACCCTGTGGAACACCGCACGACATAGGGCGCTGGCATCTGCCATCGCGTCCCAGATAGGTGACACACCTTTCCGCCAAATAAGCCCCGACGACGCGGCGGAGGTAGGAAGGCACTCGATGATATCGTAGTGCCTCCCGAATACAACTCCAGGGCAGGGTGTTGAAGGCGTTGGAGATGTCCAAGGACACCGCCAACAACACACCGCCCCGCGACACCGCTTCCTCCGCCAGGACTCTCACTCGGGATATCGCCGTCACAGTGGAGCGCCCTTGCCGAAAGCCGTATTGGCATTCGGCCAGGTCCGGCCCCTCTCCGCACAAGTGGCTGACGAGGCGGGCTGAGACTATCCGCTCAAACAGCTTTCCCACCTCGTCGAGCAGCACTATGGGCCGGTACGCGGACGGCGAGTCCGCAGGGCGCCCCGCTTTCCTGAGCAGGACCAGACGACCAGATTTCCACTGAGCGGGAAACTGGCCCTGCTCAAGGCACGCCGAGTAGAGTCCTCTCAGTCGGGGCTCCAGCTCCTTCAGAGCTAGGGCCAACGCGCAGCCGTGAATTCCGTCGGGCCCCGGGGCAGTATTCTTCGCCCGGAGCCGTGTCACGGCCGCCCTCAACTCTGGTTGTGTCACCTCTGGGACGCTGGCGTCCTCTTCGGGCTCTGCGGCTGTGGGCAGAGCCATCGGCGGCGGAGCGTGCTCCGCTCGTGCCGGGAAGAGGGCTGCTACCACGTCCTCCAGCAGCTCGGGTTGGAGACTCTCCGTAAGCGGGGGCGCCCATGGTCCGAGTTTACCTCGGACCGAGCGATAAGGACGCCCCCACGGATCCCCGTTTAGAGTCTCCAACATCTCCTCCCTGGCTCGCGTCTTCGCCTCGCCGATGGCCAGCCACAGAGCCTTCTTAGCCGCGCGGTACACCTCATACCGCGCGGCTTCTTCGTCAGGGACCCGACGACGTCTTCTCCGGTATCGGGTGTACTGGCGCCTGACCTCCACGCACGAGTCGCGCAACTGCGCGATCTCGGCGGACCACCAGTACACCTGGCGCCTTCTGGGTTGTGTGCGAACCCGGGGCATTGACGCATCGCAAATTTGCGTCATCGCCCCGTGGAACCACTGCGCCTCCTCTTCGACGTCGACGGGTCCGGTCGTTGCCGACTCCCGGATCCAGGCCTGCACAATAGCGGCCTCCTCGAGTAGCTCCCTATCGAGGCGCTTTCGCGCCCAACGCGGACCGTCCGTTCGCGGGGCCGTTGGATTGCGGCCGCCCGCGGTCTGGGGGGAGACGTTGAAACGGATATATCTGTGATCCGACAACGTCTCCACCTCCACGGCGACACGCCAATCGCGGACACGGCTTGCGACAGCGGGGCTAGCGAACGAAACGTCCACTATAGAACCACCCCGCTGTCGCACGCACGTGTAGACCGTGCCCCGATTCAGGACGGCCAAGCCGGTCGTGACCGCCCACTCCTCCAACGCCTCGCCCTTGACATCGGTGACCGGGGATCCCCACGCCGCAGACTTGGCGTTGAGATCCCCGAGCAGCAGCACCGGGCGAGGGTGGTACCGGTTCACGACGGCACCCAACTCGACAAGGAAGCTCTCGAAGTCGGCGAGGCTCTTGTTGGGCGAGAAATACGCCCCAACAATGCCAACGCCGTCCGCGAGGGCGGCCACCCAGCCGTGACCTCGGGACGGGTCGACAAGAGCCCCGCCGATGATGGCCACCGAGCCGTCCAGGTCACCCACCCAATCATCTCGGGGGGGGACGTAATACGGCTCGGCGACCACAGCCACATGGATCGACCACTCTGCCATGCTCTGGAGTAAGAGATCCTGAGCCCTGGCAGAGTGGTTGATATTGCCCTGGAGGAAATGGAATTGTGCCATTACGCACAATCCATTCCCTCGGCACCATTCTTAGACCGGGAGTCGGCCGAAGAGCAACCAGGCTGAGGGGGGTGTAAAGAGCCCCCGACAGCCTTGGTTGTCCCCTTCTTACTGCCCTTCTTTGGGGCGGGCGGGCAGGCCTTTCTGCCGACAACGTGCCCCGCGGGCCTCCCTGCATCCGTACAGAGGCTGCAGTTTGGCGTCGCGGAGCACGCTGCCGCCTTGTGGCCGGGCTTACCGCAGCGATAGCACTGCTCGCTGCGGTCAGTTGCGGCGGCGCACCGTGCCCTGACGTGCCCAACGTCGAGGCAGCGGTAGCACCGCATAGCCCTGGGTTGCAGCAGCTTGACTCGTGCTGCAACCCACCCTACCAAAAGCCGGCCACTGACGGCGATCCTGTTCGCCGCCGCTACCGGACACCTCACTGTAATGGCGCCGAGCCCGGCAGCGTCGGCGCGGATCTCGCCCACCCGCACGTCACCCGGCGGACATCCACCGCTTCGTGCAACGGCCGCCACGACCTCCTCTGGGGTCGTCGAGTCGTCCAGGCCCTCGACTCGCAGTTCAGCGGTCTTCACTGGCCTGGACACTCGGACGTCCTCTTCCCGGAGGACTTCCCGCAATTTGGCGGCCAGGATGTCCGCCTTTTCGCTGCCCGAGGGCCCAGACACCTCGAACAGCCGCGCCCCTGTAACCGCCGACTTCATCCTGAAGCCGGTCGGTGTGCCAAGGTCAGGAAACGCGACCTTGGCCTTCGCCTGCGCAAGGACCTCCTTATAGGTAAGGCCCCTCTCGATAGCTTCTGGCTGCAGTGTTAATACAACTGCCGCAGAGCGTGGGGCCTTACCCTTTCGGGACCTCCTCTTCCGTTTGGGCGCAGGCTTGGGCTGAGCCGGCGGCGCCGCCTTCTTTTTGCGACCCTTTTTGACGACCGTCGTCCAAGCCTCTGTGGGTTGGGATGCGGTCGCCGGGGTCGCAGTCGAGCTGGAGGGGGGTGCTGACGCACCCTCCGCGGGCTTCTTGGGCCCCTCCGCGGGCTTTTTGCCCCCCTTTCCAGCATTGGCCGTCACGGTCGACGGCCCTGGCCTTGCGGCCTCCTCCATCCTCCGTCTATCCGCTGCTAGCGGTGGCCGGAGGTTCTGGGCCGGGAGGAGCCTCGACTCTAAGGCCTCCAGGCGGGCATTCATCATGCCCCTGCACTGCTGCATGCAGATGCGGACGATCCTTTCGACGTCCGCATCGGGCGACAGTGCAGGGGCAGGAGTCGACGACGGAGCCGCAACAACTGGCGATCCAGCAGCTGCAGGAACTGCACGCTGCCGGACTGCCCTCTGTGCGGCGACCTCCCTTTTGAGGTCCTCCAACTCTGCTCGGAGACGGCCGTTCTCCTCCCACAGCTTCGCCGTCTCCTCAGAGCTGGTACGATCAAGGAGGACCTCAGCCGCCTCCTTGATGCCCTCAGCCGCCTCCTTCAGGGCACGGGTGAACGTGCCCTTCAAGCTGCCAGATTTTGTGGCAACTTTCAGGACCACGTCCACGCCGTCCAAAACTTGGCGACTGAGCGCCGCCGCCGTTAACCCCGCTCCGGAGGACGCCTGAGCGGCCCGCCGCTCACGAGCCTGCCGAGCCAACTCGCCCACCTCGTCCGCTGCGACCGCTTTCCGCTGCGCCCGCTTTGCAGCGTTTGCCTCCGCTTTATTGCTATCTAGCAATAGCGGGGACGCAGCGGAATCTCCGCTCAGGAGCTCGTCGCTCTCCATCTCTTCAGGCCGATCCATGCGGACCGCTGCCGCCGGGATCGGCGTAGCGGGCCGCAAGAACCGACCTCTTTGGTCGCGCTGTGGCACCACTGCGCGACCACCTCTCCGAGATGTCGGCACCTTTGCGGCCGACAGCTCCTCTTCACTTGAGGAGGGATTCAATCCCTCCCCGCGCGACCGCTTCCCCCAAAATTTTGAGGGAGCGCGCGAGCCTCCTTGAAAGTCGCTGCCGCTTCCGGCAGACGACTCGTCCATCTCCGCCATTACTGGCCCGACATCTTTTTTATTTTTATTATTTTTGTAGTCCATTCCTGTTCCCACGAGATAATATAGGTCGTGAATGTCCACCGGGCAGAGCCTAGATGCCCGGTAAGCCTACATACTGCAGAGTGCGGCAGGTGCTCTGCAGGGGAAGCGCTAACGACTGGACTCCCTCCAGCCATGCATCCTCTCACCGCGCTTCAGAGCTTAGGATTGGGGGTTTTTTATCTTAGAGGTATCCTTCCTCTGGGCCGGGCGGTTAAGCCGAGCCCCCGACGGCGGCATTAAACATGCCTCCGTCCGCTGTCCGGACAACCCGACTCAGCGGACCCGTCGGGAACTCTCTCTTCAGGATTGCTCCGTGAAGAGAGAGCGCAACTGCCGCATTGGTGCGCCTGCACCGCAGCGGCATTGGTCGCATCCTTCGCCAATCGACGACTGTCGATCGGACAGGAGCGACCCCAACTCAGACGTTCCTCCACAGTGCCCTCTGATAATCAGAGGGACACGTGGAGGAACCGTCGTGGAGCAATACGCTCCCCCTCCCCCGCAGAAATCCGCCACAGACAATAGCCCCTCCGACATGGAGAGACTATTGGCCGTGCCCAGGGTGCACCGGCCCGACAACTGCTCTTTCCCCCGAACGCATTCGTAAGGAACCAGCAGCCGTCAGGCACACGAGGAGGTTTTCTGCACGCACCCCAACCTAACCTAACCTAACCTTTTTTTTTTTTTTTGATCTCGGGGGGAAATCCTCATGGAAATCCTCCACCCTGGGGCGGGTGGAGGGGTCTGTCAGACTCTTACTGACTAAAACCACCCCGGTGTTCCATCTTCCACCTGCGCCGGGGATCGCGGGAACGTATGCGACATCCGCAATCCCCGGCTGGTGCCGGCCCGCCTCTGCGGGCCACCTCGCGTCGGCGAGGGGAGTGAGGTGTTTGACTCCCCTCGCTACGTCAAAGAGGGGCGCACGGGAACACCACGCGCCGCCACCTCGGGTCCGGATGAGTGGGGGGCGACGGACATCCCCAAGTCCGCCGCCCCTGGACCCAGTTAGGGGGGCCGGAAGAGGGCAGCGTATGCCCTCCTCCGACGCCCGATGCGCCTGCTGCGGGCAGGGAGAGCGGTTGTGATCTCCCTCTCCCTTTCCGCAGCCTCCTTCTGCGCGATAACTGTCTCGCAGAAGGAGACCACCGCGTCCCAGGACTCCTCACCGCCGACCATAGCATGGACTACGGCCGGCAGCGAGAGGTCACCGCCTACAACAGAGATGAGGGCACGGCGCGGCTCCTCCCAAGCTGCACACTCTGCAAGCGTATGCCGCACCGTGTCCTCCCGACAGTCGACGCAGTGGTGGCATCGAGCGTCCGGCTCCCTGCCTATGCGACACAAGAACCTCCCGAAGCAAACCTAACCTAACCTTTTTTTTTTTTTTTTTTTTTTTTGATCTCGGGGGGAAATCCTCATGGAAATCCTCCACCCTGGGGCGGGTGGAGGGGTCTGTCAGACTCTTACTGACTAAAACCACCCCGGTGTTCCATCTCCCACCTACGCCGGGGATCGCGGGAACGTATGCGACATCCGCAATCCCCGGCTGGTGCCGGCCCGCCTCTGCGGGCCACCTCGCGTCGGCGAGGGGAGTGAGGTGTTTGACTCCCCTCGCTACGTCAAAGAGGGGCGCACGGGAACACCACGCGCCGCCACCTCGGGTCCGGATGAATGGGGGGCGACGGACAGCCCCAAGTCCGCCGCCCCTGGACCCAGTTAGGGGGGCCGGAAGAGGGCAGCGTATGCCCTCCTCCGACGCCCGATGCGCCTGCTGCGGGCAGGGAGAGCGGTTGTGATCTCCCTCTCCCTTTCCGCAGCCTCCTTCTGCGCGATAACTGTCTCGCAGAAGGAGACCACCGCGTCCCAGGACTCCTCACCGCCGACCATAGCATGGACTACGGCCGGCAGCGAGAGGTCACCGCCTACAACAGAGATGAGGGCACGGCGCGGCTCCTCCCAAGCTGCACACTCTGCAAGCGTATGCCGCGCCGTGTCCTCCCGACAGTCGACGCAGTGGTGGCATCGAGCGTCCGGCTCCCTGCCTATGCGACACAAGAACCTCCCGAAGCAGCCATGCCCCGAGAGGACTTGCGTCGCACGGAACGACAGGGAGCCGTGCCTTCTCCCGAGCCACAGGTCGAGCACCGGCCGGATGGCCTCGATGGTGATGAGGCCGGCGGTAGGGCTCGAAAGCCTGTCCCGCCATTCCGCCACCAGGACCTCGCGCAGCTGCGACCGACGCAACTCCAAGTGTTGCTGCGTCAGTCTTTCGCCGCGCGCCCGCGCGCCCTCGCGCCACTTATGTAGTGACGCGAGCACTTTCGCCTCCAGGTCCCACGGCGGAGATCCGGCCAGTGCGCAAGCCGCCTCGTAGGAGATCGTGCGATATCCCCTGATGACTCTGACGGCCATCACCCTCTGCGGCCTCCGCAGAACAGTGATGGTGCTGGCCGTCAGGTCAGCCGCCCAGATCGGGGCCCCATATAGGGCCATCGATCGCACGATCCCCACGTACAACCGCCTACAGGCGGTGCTCGGGTCCCCCAGATTGGGAAGCAGCGTTGACAGCGCCCCCGCCGCGCCCAACAACTTGGGCGCCAGCCGCCGGAAGTGGGGGCCGAAATCCCACCGGCTGTCGAGCACCAATCCCAGATACTTCATGGTGGACTCGACAGCGATACGGGCCCCCCCGACCACAATGTGCGATCCCGGCGGCGGCGCTCGCCGGGGGCCATGAAAAACAATGGCCTCCGACTTGTTGAGGGCCACCTCCAGGCCGAGGCGCCGTATGCGGCTCACCACCTGTGAGACCGCAGCCGTCGCCAGCAACGCTGCCTCCCTGTGCGAGCTCCCCCGGGCAGTGACCAGTGTGTCGTCAGCGTAACACACCAGCTGCACTCCCGGCCGGAGCTCGCCCCTCAGCGCCCAGTCGTACCCGATGTTCCACAGGAGCGGGCCCAAGACCGAACCCTGCGGAACACCGCACGACATAGGGCGCTGGTATCTGCCATCACGTCCCAGATAGGTGACACACCTTTCCGCCAAATAAGCCCCGACGACGCGGCGGAGGTAGGAAGGCACTCGATGGTATCGTAATGCCTCCCGAATACAACTCCAGGGCAGGGTGTTGAAGGCGTTGGAGATGTCCAAGGACACCGCCAACAACACACCGCCCCGCGACACCGCTTCCTCCGCCAGGACTCTCACTCGGGATATCGCCGTCACAGTGGAGCGCCCTTGCCGAAAGCCATACTGGCATTCGGCCAGGTCCGGCCCCTCTCCGCACAAGTGGCTGACGAGGCGGGCTGAGACTATCCGCTCAAACAGCTTTCCCACCTCGTCGAGCAGCACTATGGGCCGGTACGCGGACGGCGAGTCCGCAGGGCGCCCCGCTTTCCTGAGCAGGACCAGACGACCAGATTTCCACTGAGCGGGAAACTGGCCCTGCTCAAGGCACGCCGAGTAGAGTCCTCTCAGTCGGGGCTCCAGCTCCTTCAGAGCGAGTGCTAACGCGCAGCCGTGAATCCCGTCGGGCCCCGGGGCAGTGTTCTTTGCCCGGAGCCGTGTCACGGCCGCCCTCAACTCTGGTTGTGTCACCTCTGGGACGCTGGCGTCCTCTTCGGGCTCTGCGGCTGTGGGCAGAGCCATCGGCGGCGGAGCGTGCTCCGCTCGTGCCGGGAAGAGGGCTGCTACCACGTCCTCCAGCAGCTCGGGTTGGAGACTCTCCGTAAGCGGGGGCGCCCATGGTCCGAGTTTGCCTCGGACCGAGCGATAAGGACGCCCCCACGGATCCCCGTTCAAAGTCTCCAACATCTCCTCCCTGGCTCGCGTCTTCGCCTCGCCGATGGCCAGCCACAGAGCCTTCTTAGCCGCGCGATACACCTCATACCGCGCGGCTTCTTCGTCAGGGACCCGACGACGTCTTCTCCGGTATCGGGTGTACTGGCGCCTGACCTCCACGCACGAGTCGCGCAACTGCGCGATCTCGGCGGACCACCAGTACACCTGGCGCCTTCTGGATTGTGTGCGAACCCGGGGCATCGACGCATCGCAAATTTGCGTCATCGCCCCGTGGAACCACTGCGCCTCCTCTTCGACGTCGACGGGTCCGGTCGTTGCCGACTCCCGGATCCAGGCCTGCACAATAGCGGCCTCCTCGAGTAGCTCCCTGTCGAGGCGCTTGCGCGCCCAACGCGGACCGTCCGTTCGCGGGGCCGTTGGATTGCGGCCGCCCGCGGTCTGGGGGGAGACGTTGAAACGGATATATCGATGATCCGACAACGTCTCCACCTCCACGGCGACACGCCAATCGCGGACACGGCTTGCGACAGAGGGGCTAGCGAACGAAACGTCCACTATAGAACCACCCCGCTGTCGCACGCACGTGTAGACCGAGCCCCGATTCAGGACGGTCAAGCCGGTCGTGACCGCCCACTCCTCCAACGCCTCGCCCTTGGCATCGGTGACCGGGGATCCCCACGCCGCAGACTTGGCGTTGAGATCCCCGAGCAGCAGCACCGGGCGAGGGTGGTACCGGTTCACGACGGCACCCAACTCGACAAGGAAGCTCTCGAAGTCGGCGAGGCTCTTGTTGGGCGAGAAATACGCCCCAACAATGCCAACGCCGTCCGCGAGGGCGGCCACCCAGCCGTGACCTCGGGACGGGTCGACAAGAGCCCCGCCGATGATGGCCACCGAGCCGTCCAGGTCACCCACCCAATCATCTCGGGGGGGGACGTAATACGGCTCGGCGACCACAGCCACATGGATCGACCACTCTGCCATGCTCTGGAGTAAGAGATCCTGAGCCCTGGCAGAGTGGTTGATATTGCCCTGGAGGAAATGGAATTGTGCCATTATACACAATCCATTTCCTCGGCACCATTCTTAGACCGGGAGTCGGCCGAAGAGCAACCAGGCTGAGGGGGGTGTAAAGAGCCCCCGACAGCCTTGGTTGTCCCCTTCTTACTGCCCTTTTTTGGGGGTAACCCAACCTAACCTAACCTAACCTAACCTTTTTTTTTTTTTTTTTTTGTTTTTTTTGATCTCGGGGGGAAATCCTCATGGAAATCCTCCACCCTGGGGCGGGTGGAGGGGTCTGTCAGACTCTTACTGACTAAAACCACCCCGGTGTTCCATCTCCCACCTACGCCGGGGATCGCGGGAACGTATGCGACATCCGCAATCCCCGGCTGGTGCCGGCCCGCCTCTGCGGGCCACCTCGCGTCGGCGAGGGGAGTGAGATGTTTGACTCCCCTCGCTACGTCAAAGAGGGGCGCACGGGAACACCACGCGCCGCCACCTCGGGTCCGGATGAATGGGGGGCGACGGACAGCCCCAAGTCCGCCGCCCCTGGACCCAGTTAGGGGGGCCGGAAGAGGGCAGCGTATGCCCTCCTCCGACGCCCGATGCGCCTGCTGCGGGCAGGGAGAGCGGTTGTGATCTCCCTCTCCCTTTCCGCAGCCTCCTTCTGCGCGATAACTGTCTCGCAGAAGGAGACCACCGCGTCCCAGGACTCCTCACCGCCGACCATAGCATGGACTACGGCCGGCAGCGAGAGGTCACCGCCTACAACAGAGATGAGGGCACGGCGCGGCTCCTCCCAAGCTGCACACTCTGCAAGCGTATGCCGCACCGTGTCCTCCCGACAGTCGACGCAGTGGTGGCATCGAGCGTCCGGCTCCCTGCCTATGCGACACAAGAACCTCCCGAAGCAGCCATGCCCCGAGAGGACTTGCGTCGCACGGAACGACAGGGAGCCGTGCCTTCTCCCGAGCCACAGGTCGAGCACCGGCCGGATGGCCTCGATGGTGATGAGGCCGGCGGTAGGGCTCGAAAGCCTGTCCCGCCATTCCGCCACCAGGACCTCGCGCAGCTGTGACCGACGCAACTCCAAGTGTTGCTGCGTCAGTCTTTCGCCGCGCGCCCGCGCGCCCTCGCGCCACTTATGTAGTGACGCGAGCACTTTCGCCTCCAGGTCCCACGGCGGAGATCCGGCCAGTGCGCAAGCCGCCTCGTAGGAGATCGTGCGATATCCCCTGATGACTCTGACGGCCATCACCCTCTGCGGCCTCCGCAGAACAGTGATGGTGCTGGCCGTCAGGTCAGCCGCCCAGATCGGGGCCCCATAAAGGGCCATCGATCGCACGATCCCCACGTACAACCGCCTACAGGCGGTGCTCGGGTCCCCCAGATTGGGAAGCAGCGTTGACAGCGCCCCCGCCGCGCCCAACAACTTGGGCGCCAGCCGCCGGAAGTGGGGGCCGAAATCCCACCGGCTGTCGAGCACCAATCCCAGGTACTTCATGGTGGACTCGACAGCGATACGGGCCCCCCCGACCACGATGTGCGATCCCGGCGGCGGCGCTCGCCGGGGGCCATGAAAAACAATGGCCTCCGACTTGTTGAGGGCCACCTCCAGGCCGAGGCGCCGTATGCGGCTCACCACCTGTGAGACCGCAGCCGTCGCCAGCAACGCTGCCTCCCTGTGCGAGCTCCCCCGGGCAGTGACCAGTGTGTCGTCAGCGTAACACACCAGCTGCACTCCCGGCCGGAGCTCGCCCCTCAGCACCCAGTCGTACCCGATGTTCCACAGGAGCGGGCCCAAGACCGAACCCTGCGGAACACCGCACGACATGGGGCGCTGGTATCTGCCATCGCGTCCCAGATAGGTGACACACCTTTCCGCCAAATAAGCCCCGACGACGCGGCGGAGGTAGGAAGGCACTCGATGATATCGTAGTGCCTCCCGAATACAACTCCAGGGCAGGGTGTTGAAGGCGTTGGAGATGTCCAAGGACACCGCCAACAACACACCGCCCCGCGACACCGCTTCCTCCGCCAGGACTCTCACTCGGGATATCGCCGTCACAGTGGAGCGCCCTTGCCGAAAGCCGTACTGGCATTCGGCCAGGTCCGGCCCCTCTCCGCACAAGTGGCTGACGAGGCGGGCTGAGACTATCCGCTCAAACAGCTTTCCCACCTCGTCGAGCAGCACTATGGGCCGGTACGCGGACGGCGAGTCCGCAGGGCGCCCCGCTTTCCTGAGCAGGACCAGACGACCAGATTTCCACTGAGCGGGAAACTGGCCCTGCTCAAGGCACGCCGAGTAGAGTCCTCTCAGTCGGGGCTCCAGCTCCTTCAGAGCGAGTACTAACGCGCAGCCGTGAATTCCGTCGGGCCCCGGGGCAGTGTTCTTCGCCCGGAGCCGTGTCACGGCCGCCCTCAACTCTGGTTGAACCTAACCTAACCTAACCTTTTTTTTTTTTTTTTTTTTTTGATCTCGGGGGGAAATCCTCATGGAAATCCTCCACCCTGGGGCGGGTGGAGGGGTCTGTCAGACTCTTACTGACTAAAACCACCCCGGTGTTCCATCTTCCACCTACGCCGGGGATCGCGGGAACGTATGCGACATCCGCAATCCCCGGCTGGTGCCGGCCCGCCTCCGCGGGCCACCTCGCGTCGGCGAGGGGAGTGAGGTGTTTGACTCCCCTCGCTACATCAAAGAGGGGCGCACGGGAACACCACGCGCCGCCACCTCGGGTCCGGATGAATGGGGGGCGACGGACATCCCCAAGTCCGCCGCCCCTGGACCCAGTTAGGGGGGCCGGAAGAGGGCAGCGTATGCCCTCCTCCGACGCCCGATGCGCCTGCTGCGGGCAGGGAGAGCGGTTGTGATCTCCCTCTCCCTTTCCGCAGCCTCCTTCTGCGCGATAACTGTCTCGCAGAAGGAGACCACCGCGTCCCAGGACTCCTCACCGCCGACCATAGCATGGACTACGGCCGGCAGCGAGAGGTCACCGCCTACAACAGAGATGAGGGCACGGCGCGGCTCCTCCCAAGCTGCACACTCTGCAAGCGTATGCCGCACCGTGTCCTCCCGACAGTCGACGCAGTGGTGGCATCGAGCGTCCGGCTCCCTGCCTATGCGACACAAGAACCTCCCGAAGCAGCCATGCCCCGAGAGGACCTGCGTCGCACGAAACGTCAGAGAGCCGTGCCTTCTCCCGAGCCACAGGTCGAGCACTGGCCGGATGGCCTCGATGGTGATGAGGCCGGCGGTAGGGCTCGAAAGCCTGTCCCGCCATTCCGCCACCAGGACCTCGCGCAGCTGCGACCGACGCAACTCCAGGTGTCGCTGCGTCAGTCGCTCGCCGCGCGCCCGCGCGTCCTCGCGCCACCTGTGCAGTGACGCGAGCACTTTCGCCTCCAGGTCCCACGGCGGAGATCCGGCCAGTGCGCAAGCCGCCTCGTAGGAGATCGTGCGATATCCCCTGATGACTCTGACGGCCATCACCCTCTGCGGCCTCCGCAGAACAGTGATGGTGCTGGCCGTCAGGTCAGCCGCCCAGATCGGGGCCCCATATAGGGCCATCGATCGCACGATCCCCACGTACAACCGCCTACAGGCGGTGCTCGGGTCCCCCAGATTGGGAAGCAGCGTTGACAGCGCCCCCGCCGCGCCCAACAACTTGGGCGCCAGCCGCCGGAAGTGGGGGCCGAAATCCCACCGGCTGTCGAGCACCAATCCCAGGTACTTCATGGTGGACTCGACAGCGATACGGGCCCCCCCGACCACGATGTGCGATCCCGGCGGCGGCGCTCGCCGGGGGCCATGAAAAACAATGGCCTCCGACTTGTTGAGGGCCACCTCCAGGCCGAGGCGCCGTATGCGGCTCACCACCTGTGAGACCGCAGCCGTCGCCAGCAACGCTGCCTCCCTGTGCGAGCTCCCCCGGGCAGTGACCAGTGTGTCGTCAGCGTAACACACCAGCTGCACTCCCGGTCGGAGCTCGCCCCTCAGCACCCAGTCGTACCCGATGTTCCACAGGAGCGGGCCCAAGACCGAACCCTGCGGAACACCGCACGACATGGGGCGCTGGTATCTGCCATCGCGTCCCAGATAGGTGACACACCTTTCCGCCAAATAAGCCCCGACGACGCGGCGGAGGTAGGAAGGCACTCGATGATATCGTAGTGCCTCCCGAATACAACTCCAGGGCAGGGTGTTGAAGGCGTTGGAGATGTCCAAGGACACCGCCAACAACACACCGCCCTGCGACACCGCTTCCTCCGCCAGGACTCTCACTCGCGATATCGCCGTGATAGTGGAGCGCCCTTGCCGAAAGCCGTACTGGCTTTCGGCCAGGTCCGGCCCCTCTCCGCACAAGTGGCTGACGAGGCGGGCTGAGACTATCCGCTCAAACAGCTTTCCCACCTCGTCGAGCAGCACTATGGGCCGGTACGCGGACGGCGAGTCCGCAGGGCGCCCCGCTTTCCTGAGCAGGACCAGACGACCAGATTTCCACTGAGCGGGAAACTGGCCCTGCTCAAGGCACGCCGAGTAGAGTCCTCTCAGTCGGGGCTCCAGCTCCTTCAGAGCTAGGGCCAACGCGCAGCCGTGAATTCCGTCGGGCCCCGGGGCAGTGTTCTTCGCCCGGAGCCGTGTCACGGCCGCCCTCAACTCTGGTTGTGTCACCTCTGGGACGCTGGCGTCCTCTTCGGGCTCTGCGGCTGTGGGCAGAGCCATCGGCGGCGGAGCGTGCTCCGCTCGTGCCGGGAAGAGGGCTGCTACCACGTCCTCCAGCAGCTCGGGTTGGAGACTCTCCGTAAGCGGGGGCGCCCATGGTCCGAGTTTACCTCGGACCGAGCGATAAGGACGCCCCCACGGATCACCGTTTAGAGTCTCCAACATCTCCTCCCTGGCTCGCGTCTTCGCCTCGCCGATGGCCAGCCACAGAGCCTTCTTAGCCGCGCGGTACACCTCATACCGCGCGGCTTCTTCGTCAGGGACCCGACGACGTCTTCTGCGGTATCGGGTGTACTGGCGTCTGACCTCCACGCACGAGTCGCGCAACTGCGCGATCTCGGCGGACCACCAGTACACCTGGCGCCTTCTGGGAACCTAACCTAACCTAACCTAACCTAACCAGTCACACGGCACCCCCCGCCGCGAGCAGATCACTTTTAACTTGCTCCGCGTTCAAAAATTCCGAAAAATTGGTTTTTACGCGAAATATATCAAGTGCGATACACCGCTAGAAGCGCGCTGCTGTGACGCAGCTAAAAGTGAAAATTAAAAAGTGAAAAGTGGAAATCTGTGCGAGAAATCTGTGAAAAACCACATCTTAAAAGCTTTGGAGCTCGACGCTGCTCGATTTTGAGTGTAAACCTGTAAATCGACAAACGCTGCCAGGTGCGGCACGTGAAGACCTACATCTGGACACCAACTTTGGAATTTTCCGAGCTTTGGTGCCGGAGATATCGAGGAAAAACCGAAAACCGCGTGGCACGTGGACGGAGATCCCGAAGGTTGCGACAGGATCGGCGACAAAATACCGAAGCCGACACAGACGAGGGGCCGGGAGAATACTTGACATTGAAGAAAATCTTCATAGAACACCTGCAAATTAAGGTCAAAAATTTATGTAATTTTCAATATTATTTATAAGAGAATTTAGAGCGACGACATATATTTTTTAAAGACCCTAAAAATCAGGCATAATAATATCTGTTTATATTTTAAAATTGGGTTAAATTAAGTGAATAGTTTTTATGTAATTTAGTTTTGAAGTTTTAAAAAATTTGGGGGTTGCTTATTTCAACCCCAAAAAGTTTCAAAATTATATATTTTCATGTACTCAGTGCCTTACTCCTGAAATTATATAATGTTGTAAATCTTACGTCCTTAATTAACGTAAAAATTAGGTTTTTAAAATATTAGATCTGGCATACATCTTTTAAAATACTTAAATACACCCCCTCAGGGTAAGATAAAAATCCATAAGTAGTATCGCGGGATAGGAAAACTTGTTCTCTATCCAGCGATACCCATTAAATCCATCCGAAATAAATATTCACTTAAATATTAACATAAACGTAAGGTAAACAACGTTAAAAAACTGAGGTCGACAAACAACAAACCTCCTCCAGGGACAAAAGATATATCCAGTAGGATACGACTCAAAATATTACAGACATAAGAAAATTTTAGATTAAATATTTATAAAATAGAATAGTTTTTTTTTTTTTTTTTTTGCTCAGTAAAGCCCTTTTAAGATCCGTATAGCAAAGTTAGGGGATGAAAGGGGATGATTACGACTGAAAACTTTGAAAGGGACATATAAACCCACGACACCTATACCACAGTGAATTTTCGGATCTTTCGGCGCTGTGGAAAATTAAATACCACCCAATTTGCGGCTGTGAAACCGCAACCCTCAACTTTGCAGCCACCCTACACGGAAACCTCTAAGCCGAATAGTCTAGAATTATAATGAAAAGAAAAAGGAACTCTTCCTCTTTCAGTCAATAATATCAGAACCCACGCGCCATTACAGGGAGACGAGTTACATCCCCATGAGGGAAAGAGGTCCTCGGCGAGAACCGCAAGGTTAAATTGGCAAATCAATTGTGTTCACACGCTGGGAATCGAAACCGAACCTCAAAAACTTAAAAACGCCCATAACTCGGGAACGGAGCAAGATAGCCCATTTTTGGCACCGGTCTGCATATCCTATACAAAGTATAGTATATGCTGCAGCACTCCCCAGGTCATTCTTAATTGATACTCCCTCTTTTCTTTTTGTTCTCTTTATTTTATTAATTTAGTCGACCACCCTCTTCGCCCCACAATAAAATTCCTTGTGCGCCACAACTATTATTATTTTAATACGTATATTGTATTATAATTTTTTGCAGTAGGTAAATCCCCCCCCCCCCGGAGCCATTCCAGGCTTACCCATAATTTACTGTACAAAAATACTATCTTTAAAATTATCACTTCTATTATCAAAACCAAATTTCCGAATATACCTCCGCGAATATTTCGAAAACGCCAAGGAATATCAAAAATCTAAATAAATTTTGCCCCCCCTCTAACCCGCCTCCCATCTTTCCAGACTTACCCATAATTTACTGTACAAAAATACAATCTTTAAATTTATCACTTCTATTACATATCAAAACCAAATTTCCGAATATACCTCCGCGAATATCTCGAAAACGGCAAGGAATATCAAAAATCTAAGTAAATTTTGCCCCCCCTCTAACCCCCCTCTCAGCTGGAACCTACAATCAGAAAAAATCTCTTAGACCCCCATTTTGACCCCACTGCTTTTTTGACCCCAGTAACTAAGTAACAGCATATTTATATACATCTTTATCTACATCATATCTTTATATACATATATACCCCCCGGGACCACCTTGTCGTGATCCCGCGTAACCCCCGACATTCCCCTTGCTCATTTAGGTTCACCTCTCCCCCCCGGAACTTTACTTCGGAACCTGACGTCGTAGACCGACCAAGTTTGGGGTCCTTGGAATCGGAAGGAAAAGACCTCTCTTCTGGCTCCGGCAGAATCTCGGAAAACGCACCCCCCCCCCCCCCTTTCAATCTAATCCAATATATTAGTGTATTTGTGTATTATTCCCCTTTTATTGCTTCTAGTTTGACTGTGGCAGTGTATGCACACGTGATAGGGAATAATCTGACCTTGATTAAGCAAGGGCTAGGATACTTAATTAAGTAACTAAGACTAAGGGTCCGCGACCTAGTTTTTAGCTTTTAGTAGTTTTAAGGATTACCTCAGTTTTATTGAGCTCATATAAACAAATGACGATCGGTTTAAATACAACTAGATCTCAAAACGGACTGTAAACAACTTTGCATCCAGGTGGATCTCTATTAGGTTTCGCCCTTCTGTCGGACTAATACAAATTGACAAAACCGCGGAAACATTTCTGTTTCTTAGGATTAAATAAATGCTCACCTGCTTAACTTACACTCTAGTGTGCATACCGCGAGCTCAGGTCTTGATTGGTAGTCGTGAGTCTGGCCCTTACCCAGTTTCAAGACACCATCTTGGCGAAAACTCAATTTGGATATCTGCATAACGGCTCTGTGGGAAAAGGTTGTATACTGATTTATTAATTTTATTTTATTATTATTTTGCGGGATATTTTGTACCTATCCCCCCTTTATATTCCGATATTACTAGTCTAATTGGCCCATGAATTTAACATTCACGCAAACCACCGCCATGTACCGCACACCGGCAAGGAAGGACGCGAGCTCGCCAGACTCAAAAGGCTCGCCACGTTCTACAGAGAAGGCTGAACCGTCACTGCCCTGTGTGAGGCGAAGCATCGGGAACTGGGAGGCTGGAAAAGCTAAGCCCCAGGCCAAGTCTCCGGCCAATCAAAAGAGTGACGCCACGCCGGGTACTTCTGTAGAAATTACCAGAAATCTAGAGACACGCCGCGTCCTGGCAGATGACGCAATACCAGCAAAGAGGACCGAGTCTGGTTACCCGAACATCACAGCGGAGGCGAGAGCTTGCCTGAATAAGGCGAAGCTCCACCTTAACAACTCGCGTAACCTAAAAGCGGAAATAAAAAAGGAGGTTACAGTGGCAATAGACCGACTGTACCAATTGGTAAAAGAGGCGGATAAGGGAAAAGATGGTCAGAATCAAAGGAGGGGCCCTGAGGGTCAAAAGGACAGGGAGAACGGGGATGCCCTGGAAAGTATCACTGAGTTGCGCACTGCACTAGAAGAGCAAACTCGTATTGTGAAGGAGGGCAACCAAATGATCAAACAGCTGCAGGTGGCAATGCAGGAACAAAGGGAGGCACAAGACACACGTGGCAGAGAACGACACAATGACAAAGATATCCTGAAGGGAATTCGAGCGCTCGAAGAGACCACCCAAGAAATGGGAAGAATGGTCGCCGAGATTAAAGGGAGAGCTCCTACCTACGCGGAAACCCTGACCGCTCCCCAAAACACCTGGGGTCACAAGCCGAAACACTCTGTCATTGTGTCGTCTGATGTCATAATGGACACCAGTACAGAAATAGTGGGAAGAGTTAAACAGGCACTGGACGCAAAGAAGAGTGGCTTGCAGATCGAGAGGGTCCGAAAAGTCAAGGACAAGAGGGTTATCCTAAGCTTCAATAGCAAAGAAGAGATGGCAAAAACTACAGCCCAACTCGAAAAGGATAAGAACCTTAAAGTGGAAGAAGCCAAAAACCGAAACCCACTTGTAATAATCAAGGACGTCTTGTCCTACAACAGCGACGAGGATATCTTGACGGCCATAAAGGTCCAGAACTCCCGCCTCCTGGAAGGCCTGACGGCCGAGGAGGCAATTGCCACTGTGAAGTACCGAAGAAGGGCACGGAACTCGCTAGAGAGCCATGTCGTCCTGCAGGTGACACCGATGTTGTGGCAGAGACTTACCACGGCCAGCAGAATCTACATCGACCTGCAATGCGTCAGAGTCCACGATCAAACACCCCTTATACAGTGCACAAAGTGCTTGGCATATGGGCATGGCCGAAAGCTGTGTACGGAACCCGTAGATCTGTGCAACTATTGCGGGGGGCCACATCTCAAGGCCGAATGTACCGAACTGGTAACGGGCGAAAGGCCGACGTGCAAGAACTGCGTCAAAGAAAAGCACAATGACACAGGCCACACGGTCTACAGTCAAGAATGCCCAGTGCGTATGAAATGGGATGCATTAGCGCGAGCTGCAATAGCGTATTGCTAAGGTGGTCCCGGGGGTTACACGAACGGCAGCTGTTCAGGTATACTTCGTGGCACAAGCTAACCTCCAACGCAAACAACTGGCAACAAACGAGCTTATGATCGAGGCTGTGAAGCGCAAAATAGCCATCGCACTGGTCCAGGAGCCATATGTGGGAAACATAAAGGCAATGAAGTCGTACGGGGGGGCTAGAGTCTACCAAAACTCGGATAGCAGTGGAGGCACTGTAAAGGCAGCGATAGTCGTGTTCAACCATGACATCGACGTCATACAGTGCCCAAAATTCACCACCAACAACATCGTGGTGGTGAAGCTACGAACGAGCGCGTGGGAGATGCTTGCCGTCTCGTACTACTTTGAGCCTGATCAACCAATTGGGCCATACCTGGACCATTTAACAACCGCGATGAAAGAACTAGAGCCCAGGAAAGCCATCATTGGAGGGGACGCTAACGCCAAAAGTATGTGGTGGGGGAGCAGTGTTGTTGACGACAGAGGCGACGAACTGGTAGGAATGATCGGAGAGCTAGATCTTCAGGTACTCAACTGCGGGAACAAACCCACCTTCGATACCATCAGAGGAGGACGTAGAATAACAAGCCACGTTGACGTGACTCTATGCACAGAGGACTTGCTCAACCAGGTAGATGAATGGACGGTAGCTGAAGACTTAACGAGCTCGGACCACAACAGCATAATAATAAAAATTAAACTACAGAAAGGGCAAGGTATCCAAATCAAAAGAACGACTCGGAAATACAATACGAAAAAAGCTAATTGGGAACTATTTTATGAAAAAATGGACCAATTAAAAATAGAAAATAGTATTAATAAAGTACAGGTAGATCAAATAAATAACAAAGAAAATTTAGATAACATAATTGAAAAATACACAGAAATAATAACAGAAGCATGTAATGAAGCAATTCCAAAGAAAAAAGAAAACCAAACACTTACCATGCCGTGGTGGTCCAAAGAACTCGAAGCAATGAAGCACGATGTCGCCACTAAGAAGAGAAGAATTCGATGCGCTGCGCCATCGCGTAGAGAAGGTGTGGTTGCGTTGTACCTGAAAGAGAAAGAGAAATACGAATTAGAGGTTAAGAAACGCTCTACAGAGAGTTGGAAGGAATTTTGTGGAAAACAAACCAGGGAAGGGGTTTGGGAGGGAATTTATAGGGTCATTAAGAACACTACAAAAAGGCGAGAAGATCTGCCACTGGTATGGAATGGTAGGGAAGCAGGGCAGGAAGGATCTGCGAGAGTATTGGCAGAAACATTCTACCCGGAGGACACAGAAGAGGAGGATACCCCAGACCATCGTCGGATTCGAGCTCTTGCAGATCGAGTAAACGATTGGAGCCATAATGAGACCCATGACCCGGAGTTTACGACGGAGGAGCTCAGGTTCGCGACGGAGAGTTTCAACCCGAAGAAGGCACCCGGAGTAGACGGCTTTACAGCTGATATCTGCCAGCGGGTAATATCGCAGGACGTGGAACTGCACCTGGCTATATTTAATAAGTGCTGGCAAATGATGCACTTCCCCACAGCGTGGAAAGAAGCCACTGTGGTGGTGCTGAGGAAACCAGGGAAGGACAATTATACCAGTCCCAAGTCCTATAGACCAATTGGACTGCTACCGGTGATGGGTAAAATACTGGAGAAAATATTGGTTAGAAGGCTAGTTTGGTACTTGGTGCCCCGGATAAGCCCCCGCCAGTATGGATTCATGCCACAGCGTAGCACAGAAGACGCCCTCTATGACCTGCTGGCCCATGTGAGAGGTAAACTCCAAGAGAGGAAGCTCATCACCATGGTCTCGCTGGATATAGAGGGAGCCTTTGATAGTGCGTGGTGGCCAGCCATAAAGGTCAGGCTGGCGGAGGAGAAGTGCCCTGCGAATCTCAGGAGGATGATAGCCAGCTACCTAAGCGACCGTAAGGTCCGGGTAAGGTATGCCGGCCATGAGTACGCAAAAAGTACTAATAAAGGGTGTGTCCAGGGATCAATAGGCGGCCCCATTCTATGGAATCTCGTGTTAAACCCATTGCTGGAGAGCCTCATGCAGCGTAGCGACTATTGCCAGGCTTTCGCGGATGATGTGGTGCTCGTTTTTTCGGGGGAGACAGCCCTGGAAATCCAAGGACAGGCCAATGCCGCTCTTGAACATGTCCGGGGGTGGGGTGTCATGAATAAGCTCAGGTTCGCGCCGCATAAAACTTGCGCCATGGTAGTCACTAGAAAGCTTAAATATGACACGCCACACCTGACCATGGGGGGGATCGACATTGGAATGTCCTCGGAAATGAAGATCTTAGGACTCACAGTGGACGCCAAGTTGACCTTTAATAGCCATACGGCTAACGTTTGCAAAAAGGCACTTGGTGTCTACAACCAGCTGTCGAGAGCTGCTAAAGTGAGCTGGGGTCTCCACCCGGAAATAGTCCGGACCATTTACACCGCTACGGTAGAACCCATCATAACGTATGCGGCTGCCGCCTGGTCCTCAGCATCAAAAAAGTTGGGTGTTCAACGCCACCTTAATGCTGTCCAGAGGGGTTTTGCCCAAAAACTGTGCAGGGCGTATCGCACGGCCTCCCTTCATTCAGCGCTGGTACTGGCTGGAATACTGCCACTTGACCTCCGCATACAAGAGGCAGCCGCCCTGTATGAGGCGAAGAGAGGGGTGTCCCGGCCGGAGCTGGTAGATAGAGAGGTCGAGCGTAGAGCGGAGTACTCCAGTACACCTCACCCGGGGAAGCATACCGCGATCGGGTTTGTGAGCCTGGTGGACCAAGAGCAAGTAGATAGCCACAACAATCAGGCTATTCGGATATTTACCGATGGAAGCCGGATTGAGGATAAGGTTGGAGCAGCGCTAAGCCTATGGGATAGCGCAGCAGAGATAAAGGCGATCAAACTCAAGCTGGCCCCATACTGTACGGTATACCAGGCGGAACTCCTCGCGGTATGCAGAGCCACCGAGGAAATCCGGCAAAGAAGCGAGGAGAGCTATGGAATCTATAGCGACTCCAGATCAGCCCTGGAGACAATCACGAACCTCAGTACAACGCACCCCCTGGCAGTAAAAACCCGCAAGAACTTGAGGGCGATTGAAAGCCAGAACAAAACTGTGTTTTTGTTCTGGATCAAGGCACACGCGGGACTTGCGGGAAACGAAAGGGCGGATGAACTGGCGAAGGACGCGGCTCTTAAAATAAAAACAAAACCCAATTACGACCTGTGCCCGGTATCATTCATCAAACGACAGATCCGGAAAGGGTCGATTGATGAATGGAACCGAAGGTACAAAGCAAGTACCACAGCAAGAGTGACAAAATTATTTTTTCCCGACATAACCATTTCCCATAAAATAGTCCGACAGATGGTCCCAACCAACATTACCACCCAAGTACTAACGGGCCACGGTGGATTCTCGGAGTACTTGAAACGATTCAGGTGCAAAGAGAATTCATCGTGCATCTGCCAACCCGGGACACCCGAAACGGTGGAACACATCTTGACCGAATGCCCCGTTCACGCCCTGAAAAGATATGAGGTAGAGAACAATCTGGATTGTAGAATGGTTGCTGAAAATTTTCAAGAGCTTATCTCGAACAAAAAATCTAGAAAAATATTTGTGGAGTATTTCAAAGATGTTGCCAAAGCCGTAATAAAAAGAAATAAATAGAATAAGAAATGAATGCTAGATATATATTTTAATAGAATATATTTACCTAGTATAGAAAAATAAACGTGTGTAAATTTATAAAATAAGGAGTTAACATTAAGGCAATAGAATTAAATAGATGAAATAGAAAATGTTAGTATAAGAAAAATGAAGTTTAATGTCTTAACTAGAATAAGTAATTGAATAGAATAAGCTAAGATACAAACTAAAATGTAACTGTGAAAATTAAAATAAAGAAACCAGCAGAACCCATCCCAACCAAAATGTTAAAAAAAAAGGTCTCTGATCATGTCAGAGGAAAAACACGCAACGCCCTGTGATGACGGGTGTCTTCAAAAAAAAAAAAAAAAAAAACCTAACCTAACCTAACCTAACCTAACCTAACCTTTTTTTTTTTTTTTTTTTTTTTTTTCGGGGGGAAATCCTCATGGAAATCCTCCACCCTGGGGCGGGTGGAGGGGTCTGTCAGACTCTTACTGACTAAAACCACCCCGGTGTTCCATCTCCCACCTACGCCGGGGATCGCGGGAACGTATGCGACATCCGCAATCCCCGGCTGGTGCCGGCCCGCCTCTGCGGGCCACCTCGCGTCGGCGAGGGGAGTGAGGTGTTTAACTCCCCTCGCTACGTCAAAGAGGGGCGCACGGGAACACCACGCGCCGCCACCTCGGGTCCGGATGAGTGGGGGGCGACGGACATCCCCAAGTCCGCCGCCCCTGGACCCAGTTAGGGGGGCCGGAAGAGGGCAGCGTATGCCCTCCTCCGACGCCCGATGCGCCTGCTGCGGGCAGGGAGAGCGGTTGTGATCTCCCTCTCCCTTTCCGCAGCCTCCTTCTGCGCGATAACTGTCTCGCAGAAGGAGACCACCGCGTCCCAGGACTCCTCACCGCCGACCATAGCATGGACTACGGCCGGCAGCGAGAGGTCACCGCCTACAACAGAGATGAGGGCACGGCGCGGCTCCTCCCAAGCTGCACACTCTGCAAGCGTATGCCGCACCGTGTCCTCCCGACAGTCGACGCAGTGGTGGCATCGAGCGTCCGGCTCCCTGCCTATGCGACACAAGAACCTCCCGAAGCAGCCATGCCCCGAGAGGACCTGCGTCGCACGGAACGACAGGGAGCCGTGCCTTCTCCCGAGCCAGAGGTCGAGCACTGGCCGGATGGCCTCGATGGTGATGAGGCCGGCGGTAGGGCTCGAAAGCCTGTCCCGCCATTCCGCCACCAGGACCTCGCGCAGCTGCGACCGACGCAGCTCCAAGTGTTGCTGCGTCAGTCTTTCGCCGCGCGCCCGCGCGCCCTCGCGCCACCTATGCAGTGACGCGAGCACTTTCGCCTCCAGGTCCCACGGCGGAGATCCGGCCAGTGCGCAAGCCGCCTCGTAGGAGATCGTGCGATATCCCCTGATGACTCTGACGGCCATCACCCTCTGCGGCCTCCGCAGAACAGTGATGGTGCTGGCCGTCAGGTCAGCCGCCCAGATCGGGGCCCCATACAGGGCCATCGATCGCACGATCCCCACGTACAACCGCCTACAGGCGGTGCTCGGGTCCCCCAGATTGGGAAGCAGCGTTGACAGCGCCCCCGCCGCGCCCAACAACTTGGGCGCCAGCCGCCGGAAGTGGGGGCCGAAATCCCACCGGCTGTCGAGCACCAATCCCAGGTACTTCATGGTGGACTCGACAGCGATACGGGCCCCCCCGACCACGATGTGCGATCCCGGCGGCGGCGCTCGCCGGGGGCCATGAAAAACAATGGCCTCCGACTTGTTGAGGGCCACCTCCAGGCCGAGGCGCCGTATGCGGCTCACCACCTGTGAGACCGCAGCCGTCGCCAACAACGCTGCCTCCCTGTGCGAGCTCCCCCGGGCAGTGACCAGTGTGTCGTCAGCGTAACACACCAGCTGCACTCCCGGCCGGAGCTCGCCCCTCAGCGCCCAGTCGTACCCGATGTTCCACAGGAGCGGGCCCAAGACCGAACCCTGTGGAACACCGCACGACATAGGGCGCTGGCATCTGCCATCGCGTCCCAGATAGGTGACACACCTTTCCGCCAAATAAGCCCCGACGACGCGGCGGAGGTAGGAAGGCACTCGATGGTATCGCAGTGCCTCCCGAATACAACTCCAGGGCAGGGTGTTGAAGGCGTTGGAGATGTCCAAGGACACCGCCAACAACACACCGCCCCGCGACACCGCTTCCTCCGCCAGGACTCTCACTCGGGATATCGCCGTCACAGTGGAGCGCCCTTGCCGAAAGCCGTACTGGCATTCGGCCAGGTCCGGCCCCTCTCCGCACAAGTGGCTGACGAGGCGGGCTGAGACTATCCGCTCAAACAGCTTTCCCACCTCGTCGAGCAGCACTATGGGCCGGTACGCGGACGGCGAGTCCGCAGGGCGCCCCGCTTTCCTGAGCAGGACCAGACGACCAGATTTCCACTGAGCGGGAAACTGGCCCTGCTCAAGGCACGCCGAGTAGAGTCCTCTCAGTCGGGGCTCCAGCTCCTTCAGAGCTAGGGCCAACGCGCAGCCGTGAATTCCGTCGGGCCCCGGGGCAGTGTTCTTCGCCCGGAGCCGTGTCACGGCCGCCCTCAACTCTGGTTGTGTCACCTCTGGGACGCTGGCGTCCTCTTCGGGCTCTGCGGCTGTGGGCAGAGCCATCGGCGGCGGAGCGTGCTCCGCTCGTGCCGGGAAGAGGGCTGCTACCACGTCCTCCAGCAGCTCGGGTTGGAGACTCTCCGTAAGCGGGGGCGCCCATGGTCCGAGTTTACCTCGGACCGAGCGATAAGGACGCCCCCACGGATCCCCGTTGAGAGTCTCCAACATCTCCTCCCTGGCTCGCGTCTTCGCCTCGCCGATGGCCAGCCACAGAGCCTTCTTAGCCGCGCGATACACCTCATACCGCGCGGCTTCTTCGTCAGGGACCCGACGACGTCTTCTCCGGTATCGGGTGTACTGGCGCCTGACCTCCACGCACGAGTCGCGCAACTGCGCGATCTCGGCGGACCACCAGTACACCTGGCGCCTTCTGGGTTGTGTGCGAACCCGGGGCATTGACGCATCGCAAATTTGCGTCATCGCCCCGTGGAACCACTGCGCCTCCTCTTCGACGTCGACGGGTCCGGTCGTTGCCGACTCCCGGATCCAGGCCTGCACAATAGCAGCCTCCTCGAGTAGCTCCCTGTCGAGGCGCTTTCGCGCCCAACGCGGACCGTCCGTTCGCGGGGCCGTTGGATTGCGGCCGCCCGCGGTCTGGGGGGAGACGTTGAAACGGATGTATCTGTGATCCGACAACGTCTCCACCTCCACGGCGACACGCCAATCGCGGACACGGCTTGCGACAGAGGGGCTAGCGAACGAAACGTCCACTATAGAACCACCCCGCTGTCGCACGCACGTGTAGACCGAGCCCCGATTCAGGACGGTCAAGCCGGTCGTGACCGCCCACTCCTCCAACGCCTCGCCCTTGGCATCGGTGACCGGGGATCCCCACGCCGCAGACTTGGCGTTGAGATCCCCGAGCAGCAGCACCGGGCGAGGGTGGTACCGGTTCACGACGGCACCCAACTCGACAAGGAAGCTCTCGAAGTCGGCGAGGCTCTTGTTGGGCGAGAAATACGCCCCAACAATGCCAACGCCGTCCGCGAGGGCGGCCACCCAGCCGTGACCTCGGGACGGGTCGACAAGAGCCCCGCCGATGATGGCCACCGAGCCGTCCAGGTCACCCACCCAATCATCTCGGGGGGGGACGTAATACGGCTCGGCGACCACAGCCACATGGATCGACCACTCTGCCATGCTCTGGAGTAAGAGATCCTGAGCCCTGGCAGAGTGGTTGATATTGCCCTGGAGGAAATGGAATTGTGCCATTACGCACAATCCATTCCCTCGGCACCATTCTTAGGCCGGGAGTCGGCCGAAGAGCAACCAGGCTGAGGGGGGTGTAAAGGGCCCCCGACAGCCTTGGTTGTCCCCTTCTTGTTGCCCTTTTTTGGGGCGGGCGGGCAGGCCTTTCTGCCGACGACGTGCCCCGCGGGCCTCCCTGCATCCGTGCAGAGGCTGCAGTTTGGCGTCGCGGAGCACGCTGCCGCCTTGTGGCCGGGCTTACCGCAGCGATAGCACTGCTCGCTGCGGTCAGTTGCGGCGGCGCACCGTGCCCTGACGTGCCCAACGTCAAGGCAGCGGTAGCACCGCATAGCCCTGGGTTGCAGCAGCTTGACGCGTGCTGCAACCCACCCCACCAATAGCCGTCCGCTAACGGCTATTTTATTCGCCGCCGCTACCGGGCACTTCACCGTTATGGTGCCGAGCCCGGCAGCGTCGGCGCGAATCTCGCCCGCCCGCACGTCGCCCGGCGGACATCCACCGATTCGGGCGACGGCCGCCACGACCTCCTCCGGGGTCGTCGAGTCGTCCAGGCCATCGACGCGCAAATCGGCGGTCTTTACGGGCCTGGACACTCGGACGTCCTCTTCCCTGAGGACTTCCCTAAGTTTGGCGGCCAGGATGTCCGCCTTTTCGCCGCCCGAGGGTCCCGACACCTCAAAGAGCCGCGCCCCCGTAACCGCCGACTTCATCCTGAAGCCGGTCGGTGTGCCAAGGTCGGGGAACGCGACCTTGGCCTTCGCCTGCGCGAGGACCTCCTTGTAAGTAAGGCCCCTCTCAATGGCTGCGGGTTGCAGTGTGATCACCACTGCCGCAGAGCGTGGGGCCTTACCCTTCCGGGACCTCCTCTTCCGTTTGGGCGCAGGCTTGGGCTGAGCCGGCGGCGCCGCCTTCTTTTTGCGACCCTTTTTGACGACCGTCGTCCAAGCCTCTGTGGGTTGGGATGCGGTCGCCGGGGTCGCAGTCGAGCTGGAGGGGGGTGCTGACGCACCCTCCGCGGGCTTCTTGGGCCCCTCCGCGGGCTTTTTACCCCCCTTTCCAGCATTGGCCGTCACGGTCGACGGCCCTGGCCTTGCGGCCTCCTCCATCCTCCGTCTATCCGCTGCTAGCGGTGGCCGGAGGTTCTGGGCCGGGAGGAGCCTCGACTCTAAGGCCTCCAGGCGGGCATTCATCATGCCCCCGCACTGCTGCATGCAGATGCGGACGATCCTTTCGACGTCCGCATCGGGCGACAGCGCAGGGGCAGGGGCTGACGGCGGAGACGCAACTGCCCGAGAGCCGGCAGCTAGGGGAGCCGCACGCTTCTGTTGAGGGGCAGACCCCCTCTGTGCAGCAACCTCCCTTTTGAGGTCCTCCAGCTCATTACGGAGACGGCTGTTCTCCTCCCACAACTTCGCCGTCTCCTCAGAGCTTGTTCTTTCAAGGAGGACCCCAACCGCCTCCCTGATTCCATCAGCCGCCTCTTTAAGGGCGCGCGTGAATGTGCCCTTCAAGCTGCCCGATTTCAAGGCAACTTTCAGGACAACGTCCACGCCGTCCAGAACCTGGCGACCCAGTGCCGCCGCCGTTACGCCCTCTCCGGAGGCCGCCTGAGCGGCCCGCCGCTCTCGAGCCTGTCGAGCTAGCTCGCCGACCTCATCGGCCGCGACCGCCTTCCGCTGCGCCCGCTTTGCAGCATTGAGCTCTGCTTTATTGCTGTCTAGCAACAGCGGGGACGCAGCGGAATCTCCGCTCAGGTCAGCGAGCATAGTCTCGTCGCTCTGCACCTCTTCGGGCCGATCTTTGCGGAACGCCGGGATTGGCGTAGTGGGCCGCAAGAACCGACCTTTCTGGTCGCGCTGTGGCAGCCGGGTGGATGGTCCACCCACCACTACGCGACCACCTCTTCGAGATGTCGGCATCTTGGCAGCCGACAATTCCTCTTCACTTGAGGAGGGGTTTAAGCTCTCCCCACGCGAACGCTTCCCCCAGAATTTTGAGGGAGCGCGTGAACCTCCTTGAGTCTCACTGCCGCTTCCGGCAGACGACTCGTCGATCTCCGCCATAACTGGCCCATCATCATTTGGTTGTTTTTTGTTTTGGGTATCCATATAAATCCCACGAGTAGATATAGGTACTACATGTCCACCGGGCAGAGCCTAGATACCCGGTAAGCCTACATACTGCAGAGTGCGGCAGGTGCTCTGCAGGGGAAGCGCTAACGACTGGACTCCCTCCAGCCATGCATCCTCTCACCGCGCTTCAGAGCTTAGGATTGGGGGTTTTTTATCTTAGAGGTATCCTTCCTCTGGGCCGGGCGGTTAAGCCGAGCCCCCGACGGCGGCATTAGACATGCCTCCGTCCGCTGTCCGGACAACCCGACTCAGCGGACCCGTCGGGAACTCTCTCTTCAGGATTGCTCCGTGAAGAGAGAGGAACTGCCGCTTTGGTGCGCCTGCACCGCAGCGGCATTGGTCGCATCCTTCGCCAATCGACGACTGTCGATCGGACAGGAGCGACCCCAACTCAGACGTTCCTTCACAGTGCCCTCTGCGAATCAGAGGGACACGTGGAGGAACCGTCGTGGAGCAACAAGCTCCCCCTCCCCCGCAGAAATCCGCCACAGACAATAGCCCCTCCGACATGGAGAGACTATTGGCCGTGCCCAGGGTGCACCGGCCCGACAACTGCTCTTTCCCCCGAACGCATTCGTAAGGAACCAGCAGCCGTCAGGCACACGAGGAGGTTTTCTGCACGCACCCCAACCTAACCTTTTTTTTTTTTTTTTTTATCTCGGGGGGAAATCCTCATGGAAATCCTCCACCCTGGGGCGGGTGGAGGGGTCTGTCAGACTCTTACTGACTAAAACCACCCCGGTGTTCCATCTCCCACCTACGCCGGGGATCGCGGGAACGTATGCGACATCCGCAATCCCCGGCTGGTGCCGGCCCGCCTCTGCGGGCCACCTCGCGTCGGCGAGGGGAGTGAGGTGTTTAACTCCCCTCGCTACGTCAAAGAGGGGCGCACGGGAACACCACGCGCCGCCACCTCGGGTCCGGATGAGTGGGGGGCGACGGACATCCCCAAGTCCGCCGCCCCTGGACCCAGTTAGGGGGGCCGGAAGAGGGCAGCGTATGCCCTCCTCCGACGCCCGATGCGCCTGCTGCGGGCAGGGAGAGCGGTTGTGATCTCCCTCTCCCTTTCCGCAGCCTCCTTCTGCGCGATAACTGTCTCGCAGAAGGAGACCACCGCGTCCCAGGACTCCTCACCACCGACCATAGCATGGACCACGGCCGGCAGCGAGAGGTCACCGCCTACAACAGAGATGAGGGCACGGCGCGGCTCCTCCCAAGCTGCACACTCTGCAAGCGTATGCCGCGCCGTGTCCTCCCGACAGTCGACGCAGTGGTGGCATCGAGCGTCCGGCTCCCTGCCTATGCGACACAAGAACCTCCCGAAGCAGCCATGCCCCGAGAGGACCTGCGTCGCACGAAACGTCAGAGAGCCGTGCCTTCTCCCGAGCCACAGGTCGAGCACTGGCCGGATGGCCTCGATGGTGATGAGGCCGGCGGTAGGGCTCGAAAGCCTGTCCCGCCATTCCGCCACCAGGACCTCGCGCAGCTGCGACCGACGCAACTCCAGGTGTCGCTGCGTCAGTCGCTCGCCGCGCGCCCGCGCGCCCTCGCGCCACCTATACAGTGACGCGAGCACTTTCGCCTCCAGGTCCCACGGCGGAGATCCGGCCAGTGCGCAAGCCGCCTCGTAGGAGATCGTGCGATATCCCCTGATGACTCTGACGGCCATCACCCTCTGCGGCCTCCGCAGAACAGTGATGGTGCTGGCCGTCAGGTCAGCCGCCCAGATCGGGGCCCCATATAGGGCCATCGATCGCACGATCCCCACGTACAACCGCCTACAGGCGGTGCTCGGGTCCCCCAGATTGGGAAGCAGCATTGACAGCGCCCCCGCCGCGCCCAACAACTTGGGCGCCAGCCGCACCCCAACCTAACCTAACCTAACCTTTTTTTTTTTTTTTTTTTTTTTTTTTTGATCTCGGGGGGAAATCCTCATGGAAATCCTCCACCCTGGGGCGGGTGGAGGGGTCTGTCAGACTCTTACTGACTAAAACCACCCCGGTGTTCCATCTCCCACCTACGCCGGGGATCACGGGAACGTATGCGACATCCGCAATCCCCGGCTGGTGCCGGCCCGCCTCTGCGGGCCACCTCGCGTCGGCGAGGGGAGTGAGGTGTTTGACTCCCCTCGCTACGTCAAAGAGGGGCGCACGGGAACACCACGCGCCGCCACCTCGGGTCCGGATGAGTGGGGGGCGACGGACATCCCCAAGTCCGCCGCCCCTGGACCCAGTTAGGGGGGCCGGAAGAGGGCAGCGTATGCCCTCCTCCGACGCCCGATGCGCCTGCTGCGGGCAGGGAGAGCGGTTGTGATCTCCCTCTCCCTTTCCGCAGCCTCCTTCTGCGCGATAACTGTCTCGCAGAAGGAGACCACCGCGTCCCAGGACTCCTCACCGCCGACCATAGCATGGACTACGGCCGGCAGCGAGAGGTCACCGCCTACAACAGAGATGAGGGCACGGCGCGGCTCCTCCCAAGCTGCACACTCTGCAAGCGTATGCCGCACCGTGTCCTCCCGACAGTCGACGCAGTGGTGGCATCGAGCGTCCGGCTCCCTGCCTATGCGACACAAGAACCTCCCGAAGCAGCCATGCCCCGAGAGGACCTGCGTCGCACGGAACGACAGGGAGCCGTGCCTTCTCCCGAGCCAGAGGTCGAGCACTGGCCGGATGGCCTCGATGGTGATGAGGCCGGCGGTAGGGCTCGAAAGCCTGTCCCGCCATTCCGCCACCAGGACCTCGCGCAGCTGCGACCGACGCAGCTCCAAGTGTTGCTGCGTCAGTCTTTCGCCGCGCGCCCGCGCGCCCTCGCGCCACTTATGTAGTGACGCGAGCACTTTCGCCTCCAGGTCCCACGGCGGAGATCCGGCCAGTGCGCAAGCCGCCTCGTAGGAGATCGTGCGATATCCCCTGATGACTCTGACGGCCATCACCCTCTGCGGCCTCCGCAGAACAGTGATGGTGCTGGCCGTCAGGTCAGCCGCCCAGATCGGGGCCCCATATAGGGCCATCGATCGCACGATCCCCACGTACAACCGCCTACAGGCGGTGCTCGGGTCCCCCAGATTGGGAAGCAGCATTGACAGCGCCCCCGCCGCGCCCAACAACTTGGGCGCCAGCCGCCGGAAGTGGGGGCCGAAATCCCACCGGCTGTCGAGCACCAATCCCAGGTACTTCATGGTGGACTCGACAGCGATACGGGCCCCCCCGACCACGATGTGCGATCCCGGCGGCGGCGCTCGCCGGGGGCCATGAAAAACAATGGCCTCCGACTTGTTGAGGGCCACCTCCAGGCCGAGGCGCCGTATGCGGCTCACCACCTGTGAGACCGCAGCCGTCGCCAGCAACGCTGCCTCCCTGTGCGAGCTCCCCCGGGCAGTGACCAGTGTGTCGTCAGCGTAACACACCAGCTGCACTCCCGGCCGGAGCTCGCCCCTCAGCGCCCAGTCGTACCCGATGTTCCACAGGAGCGGGCCCAAGACCGAACCCTGTGGAACACCGCACGACATAGGGCGCTGGCATCTGCCATCGCGTCCCAGATAGGTGACACACCTTTCCGCCAAATAAGCCCCGACGACGCGGCGGAGGTAGGAAGGCACTCGATGATATCGTAGTGCCTCCCGGATACAACTCCAGGGCAGGGTGTTGAAGGCGTTGGAGATGTCCAAGGACACCGCCAACAACACACCGCCCCGCGACACTGCTTCCTCCGCCAGGACTCTCACTCGGGATATCGCCGTCACAGTGGAGCGCCCTTGCCGAAAGCCGTACTGGCATTCGGCCAGGTCCGGCCCCTCTCCGCACAAGTGGCTGACGAGGCGGGCTGAGACTATTCGCTCAAACAGCTTTCCCACCTCGTCGAGCAGCACTATGGGCCGGTACGCGGACGGTGAGTCCGCAGGGCGCCCCGCTTTCCTGAGCAGGACCAGACGACCAGATTTCCACTGAGCGGGAAACTGGCCCTGCTCAAGGCACGCCGAGTAGAGTCCTCTCAGTCGGGGCTCCAGCTCCTTCAGAGCGAGTACTAACGCGCAGCCGTGAATCCCGTCGGGCCCCGGGGCAGTGTTCTTTGCCCGGAGCCGTGTCACGGCCGCCCTCAACTCTGGTTGTGTCACCTCTGGGACGCTGGCGTTCTCTTCGGGCTCTGCGGCTGCGGGCAGAGCCATCGGCGGCGGAGCGTGCTCCGCTCGTGCCGGGAAAACCTAACCTAACCTAACCTAACCTAACCTAACCTTTTTTTTTTTTTTTTTTTTTTGATCTCGGGGGGAAATCCTCATGGAAATCCTCCACCCTGGGGCGGGTGGAGGGGTCTGTCAGACTCTTACTGACTAAAACCACCCCGGTATTCCATCTTCCACCTGCGCCGGGGATCGCGGGAACGTATGCGACATCCGCAATCCCCGGCTGGTGCCGGCCCGCCTCTGCGGGCCACCTCGCGTCGGCGAGGGGAGTGAGGTGTTTGACTCCCCTCGTTACGTCAAAGAGGGGCGCACGGGAACACCACGCGCCGCCACCTCGGGTCCGGATGAATGGGGGGCGACGGACATCCCCAAGTCCGCCGCCCCTGGACCCAGTTAGGGGGGCCGGAAGAGGGCAGCGTAAGCCCTCCTCCGACGCCCGATGCGCCTGCTGCGGGCAGGGAGAGCGGTTGTGATCTCCCTCTCCCTTTCCGCAGCCTCCTTCTGCGCGATAACTGTCTCGCAGAAGGAGACCACCGCGTCCCAGGACTCCTCACCGCCGGCCATAGCATGGACTACGGCCGGCAGCGAGAGGTCACCGCCTACAACAGAGATGAGGGCACGGCGCGGCTCCTCCCAAGCTGCACACTCTGCAAGCGTATGCCGCGCCGTGTCCTCCCGACAGTCGACGCAGTGGTGGCATCGAGCGTCCGGCTCCCTGCCTATGCGACACAAGAACCTCCCGAAGCAGCCATGCCCCGAGAGGACCTGCGTCGCACGAAACGTCAGAAACCTAACCTAACCTAACCTAACCTTTTTTTTTTTTTTTTTGATCTCGGGGGGAAATCCTCATGGAAATCCTCCACCCTGGGGCGGGTGGAGGGGTCTGTCAGACTCTTACTGACTAAAACCACCCCGGTGTTCCATCTTCCACCTGCGCCGGGGATCGCGGGAACGTATGCGACATCCGCAATCCCCGGCTGGTGCCGGCCCGCCTCTGCGGGCCACCTCGCGTCGGCGAGGGGAGTGAGGTGTTTGACTCCCCTCGTTACGTCAAAGAGGGGCGCACGGGAACACCACGCGCCGCCACCTCGGGTCCGGATGAATGGGGGGCGACGGACATCCCCAAGTCCGCCGCCCCTGGACCCAGTTAGGGGGGCCGGAAGAGGGCAGCGTAAGCCCTCCTCCGACGCCCGATGCGCCTGCTGCGGGCAGGGAGAGCGGTTGTGATCTCCCTCTCCCTTTCCGCAGCCTCCTTCTGCGCGATAACTGTCTCGCAGAAGGAGACCACCGCGTCCCAGGACTCCTCACCGCCGGCCATAGCATGGACTACGGCCGGCAGCGAGAGGTCACCGCCTACAACAGAGATGAGGGCACGGCGCGGCTCCTCCCAAGCTGCACACTCTGCAAGCGTATGCCGCGCCGTGTCCTCCCGACAGTCGACGCAGTGGTGGCATCGAGCGTCCGGCTCCCTGCCTATGCGACACAAGAACCTCCCGAAGCAGCCATGCCCCGAGAGGACCTGCGTCGCACGAAACGTCAGAGAGCCGTGCCTTCTCCCGAGCCACAGGTCGAGCACTGGCCGGATGGCCTCGATGGTGATGAGGCCGGCGGTAGGGCTCGAAAGCCTGTCCCGCCATTCCGCCACCAGGACCTCGCGCAGCTGCGACCGACGCAATTCCAGGTGTCGTTGCGTCAGTCGCTCGCCACGCGCCCGCGCGTCCTCGCGCCACCTGTGTAGTGACGCGAGCACTTTCGCCTCCAGGTCCCACGGCGGAGATCCGGCCAGTGCGCAAGCCGCCTCGTAGGAGATCGTGCGATATCCCCTGATGACTTTTGGGCGCCGGCTTGGGCTGAGCCGGCGGCGCCGCCTTCTTCTTACGACCCCGTTTGACGACCGTCGTCCAAGCCTCCGTGGGCTGGGATGCGGTCGCCGGGGTCGTGGTCGAGCTGGGAGGGGGTGCTGACGCACCCTCCGCGGGCTTCTTGGGCCCCTCCGCGGGCTTTTTGACCCCCTTTCCAGCGTTTGCCGCCACAGTTGACGGCCCAGGCCTGGCGGCCTCCTCCATCCTCCGCCTATCCGCTGCTAGCGGTGGCCGGAGGTTCTGGGCCGGGAGGAGCCTCGACTCTAAGGCCTCCAGGCGGGCATTCATCATGCCCCCGCACTGCTGCATGCAGATGCGGACGATCCTTTCGACGTCCGCATCGGGCGACAGTGCAGGGGCAGGGGCTGACGGCGGAGACGCAACTGCCCGAGAGCCGGCAGCTAGGGGAGCCGCACGCTTCTGTTGAGGGGCAGACCCCCTCTGTGCAGCAACCTCCCTTTTGAGGTCCTCCAGCTCATTACGGAGACGGCCGTTCTCCTCCCACAGCTTCGCCGTCTCCTCAGAGCTAGTACGTTCAAGGAGGACCCCAACCGCCTCCTTAATACCGTCAGCCGCCTCTTTCAGGGCGCGCGTGAACGTGCCCTTCAAGCTGCCCGATTTCGTGGCAACTTTCAGGACAACGTCCACGGCGTCCAGAACCTGGCGACTTAGTGTCGCCGCCGTTACGCCCGCTCCGGAGGCCGCCTGAGCGGCCCGCCGCTCTCGAGCTTGTCGAGCCAGCTCGCCGACCTCATCGGCCGCGACCGCCTTCCGCTGCGCCCGCTTTGCAGCGTTGACCTCCGCTTTATTACTGTCTAGCAACAGCGGGGACGCAGCGGAATCTCCGCTCAGGTCAGCGAGCATGGTCTCGTCGCTCTCTTCCCTCTCTTCTGGCCGATCCAGGCGGACCGCTGGAATCGGCGTAGAGGGCCGCAAGAAGCGACCCTTTTGGTCGCGCTGCGGCAGCCGGGTGGACGTTCCACCCACCGCTACGCGACCACCTCTCCGTGAGGTCGGCACCTTTGCGGCCGATAATTCCTCCTCACTTGAGGAGGGGTTTAAACCCTCCCCACGCGACCGCTTCCCCCAAAACTTTGAAGGGGTGCGGGAGCCTCCTTGGCTCTCACTGCCGCTTCCGGCAGATTGGTCCTCACTCTCCGCCAAAACTGGCCCGACATCATTTTTTTTAGTTTGGGTGTTTTTCAAATCCATTTTGTTCCCACGAGTATATATAGGTTAAGAATGTCCACCGGGCAGAGCCTAGATGCCCGGTAAGCCTACATACTGCAGAGTGCGGCAGGTGCTCTGCAGGTGAAGCGCTAACGACTGGACTCCCTCCAGCCATGCATCCTCTCACCGCGCTTCAGAGCTTAGGATTGGGGGTTTTTTATCTTAGAGGTATCCTTCCTCTGGGCCGGGCGGTTAAGCCGAGCCCCCGACGGCGGCATTAGACATGCCTCCGTCCGCTGTCCGGACAACCCGACTCAGCGGACCCGTCGGGAACTCTCTCTTCAGGATTGCTCCGTGAAGAGAGAGGAACTGCCGCTTTGGTGCGCCTGCACCGCAGCGGCATTGGTCGCATCCTTCGCCAATCGACGACTGTCGATCGGACAGGAGCGACCCCATCTCAGACGTTCCTTCACAGTGCCCTCTGCGAATCAGAGGGACACGTGGAGGAACCGTCGTGGAGCAACATGCTCCCCACCTCCGCAGAAATCCGCCACAGACAATAGCCTCTCCGACATGGAGAGACTATTGGCCGTGCCCAGGGTGCACCGGCCCGACAACTGCTCTTTCCCCCGAACGCATTCGTAAGGAACCAGCAGCCGTCAGGCACACGAGGAGGTTTTCTGCACGCACCCCAACCTAACCTAACCTAACCTTTTTTTTTTTTTTTTTTTTTTTTTTTTTTTTTTTTTTTTTTTTTTTTTTTTTGATCTCGGGGGGAAATCCTCATGGAAATCCTCCACCCTGGGGCGGGTGGAGGGGTCTGTCAGACTCTTACTGACTAAAACCACCCCGGTGTTCCATCTTCCACCTGCGCCGGGGATCGCGGGAACGTATGCGACATCCGCAATCCCCGGCTGGTGCCGGCCCGCCTCTGCGGGCCACCTCGCGTCGGCGAGGGGAGTGAGGTGTTTGACTCCCCTCGCTACGTCAAGGAGGGGCGCACGGGAACACCACGCGCCGCCACCTCGGGTCCGGATGAATGGGGGGCCACGGACAGCCCCAAGTCCGCCGCCCCTGGACCCAGTTAGGGGGGCCGGAAGAGGGCAGCGTATGCCCTCCTCCGACGCCCGATGCGCCTGCTGCGGGCAGGGAGAGCGGTTGTGATCTCCCTCTCCCTTTCCGCAGCCTCCTTCTGCGCGATAACTGTCTCGCAGAAGGAGACCACCGCGTCCCAGGACTCCTCACCGCCGACCATAGCATGGACTACGGCCGGCAGCGAGAGGTCACCGCCTACAACAGAGATGAGGGCACGGCGCGGCTCCTCCCAAGCTGCACACTCTGCAAGCGTATGCCGCACCGTGTCCTCCCGACAGTCGACGCAGTGGTGGCATCGAGCGTCCGGCTCCCTGCCTATGCGACACAAGAACCTCCCGAAGCAGCCATGCCCCGAGAGGACCTGCGTCGCACGGAACGACAGGGAGCCGTGCCTTCTCCCGAGCCAGAGGTCGAGCACTGGCCGGATGGCCTCGATGGTGATGAGGCCGGCGGTAGGGCTCGAAAGCCTGTCCCGCCATTCCGCCACCAGGACCTCGCGCAGCTGCGACCGACGCAACTCCAGGTGTCGCTGCGTCAGTCGCTCGCCACGCGCCCGCGCGTCCTCGCGCCACCTGTGTAGTGACGCGAGCACTTTCGCCTCCAGGTCCCACGGCGGAGATCCGGCCAGTGCGCAAGCCGCCTCGTAGGAGATCGTGCGATATCCCCTGATGACTCTGACGGCCATCACCCTCTGCGGCCTCCGCAGAACAGTGATGGTGCTGGCCGTCAGGTCAGCCGCCCAGATCGGGGCCCCATATAGGGCCATCGATCGCACGATCCCCACGTACAACCGCCTACAGGCGGTGCTCGGGTCCCCCAGATTGGGAAGCAGCGTTGACAGCGCCCCCGCCGCGCCCAACAACTTGGGCGCCAGCCGCCGGAAGTGGGGGCCGAAATCCCACCGGCTGTCGAGCACCAATCCCAGATACTTCATGGTGGACTCGACAGCGATACGGGCCCCCCCGACCACAATGTGCGATCCCGGCGGCGGCGCTCGCCGGGGGCCATGAAAAACAATGGCCTCCGACTTGTTGAGGGCCACCTCCAGGCCGAGGCGCCGTATGCGGCTCACCACCTGTGAAACCGCAGCCGTCGCCAGCAACGCTGCCTCCCTGTGCGAGCTCCCCCGGGCAGTGACCAGTGTGTCGTCAGCGTAACACACCAGCTGCACTCCCGGCCGGAGCTCGCCCCTCAGCGCCCAGTCGTACCCGATGTTCCACAGGAGCGGGCCCAAGACCGAACCCTGTGGAACACCGCACGACATAGGGCGCTGGCATCTGCCATCGCGTCCCAGATAGGTGACACACCTTTCCGCCAAATAAGCCCCGACGACGCGGCGGAGGTAGGAAGGCACTCGATGATATCGTAGTGCCTCCCGAATACAACTCCAGGGCAGGGTGTTGAAGGCGTTGGAGATGTCCAAGGACACCGCCAACAACACACCGCCCTGCGACACTGCTTCCTCCGCCAGGACTCTCACTCGCGATATCGCCGTGATAGTGGAGCGCCCTTGCCGAAAGCCATACTGGCTTTCGGCTAGGTCCGGCCCCTCTCCGCACAAGTGGCTGACGAGGCGGGCTGAGACTATCCGCTCAAACAGCTTTCCCACCTCGTCGAGCAGCACTATGGGCCGGTACGCGGACGGCGAGTCCGCAGGGCGCCCCGCTTTCCTGAGCAGGACCAGACGACCAGATTTCCACTGAGCGGGAAACTGGCCCTGCTCAAGGCACGCCGAGTAGAGTCCTCTCAGTCGGGGCTCCAGCTCCTTCAGAGCTAGGGCCAACGCGCAGCCGTGAATTCCGTCGGGCCCCGGGGCAGTGTTCTTCGCCCGGAGCCGTGTCACGGCCGCCCTCAACTCTGGTTGTGTCACCTCTGGGACGCTGGCGTCCTCTTCGGGCTCTGCGGCTGTGGGCAGAGCCATCGGCGGCGGAGCGTGCTCCGCTCGTGCCGGGAAGAGGGCTGCGACCACGTCCTCCAGCAGCTCGGGTTGGAGACTCTCCGTGAGCGGGGGCGCCCATGGTCCGAGTTTACCTCGGACCGAGCGATAAGGACGCCCCCACGGATCCCCGTTTAGAGTCTCCAACATCTCCTCCCTGGCTCGCGTCTTCGCCTCGCCGATGGCCAGCCACAGAGCCTTCTTAGCCGCGCGATACACCTCATACCGCGCGGCTTCTTCGTCAGGGACCCGAACCTAACCTAACCTAACCTAACCTAACCTTTTTTTTTTTTTTTTTTTTTTTTGATCTCGGGGGGAAATCCTCATGGAAATCCTCCACCCTGGGGCGGGTGGAGGGGTCTGTCAGACTCTTACTGACTAAAACCACCCCGGTGTTCCATCTTCCACCTGCGCCGGGGATCGCGGGAACGTATGCGACATCCGCAATCCCCGGCTGGTGCCGGCCCGCCTCTGCGGGCCACCTCGCGTCGGCGAGGGGAGTGAGGTGTTTGACTCCCCTCGCTACGTCAAAGAGGGGCGCACGGGAACACCACGCGCCGCCACCTCGGGTCCGGATGAATGGGGGGCGACGGACAGCCCCAAGTCCGCCGCCCCTGGACCCAGTTAGGGGGGCCGGAAGAGGGCAGCGTATGCCCTCCTCCGACGCCCGATGCGCCTGCTGCGGGCAGGGAGAGCGGTTGTGATCTCCCTCTCCCTTTCCGCAGCCTCCTTCTGCGCGATAACTGTCTCGCAGAAGGAGACCACCGCGTCCCAGGACTCCTCACCGCCGACCATAGCATGGACCACGGCCGGCAGCGAGAGGTCACCGCCTACAACAGAGATGAGGGAACCTAACCTAACCTAACCTAACCTTTTTTTTTTTTTTTTTGATCTCGGGGGGAAATCCTCATGGAAATCCTCCACCCTGGGGCGGGTGGAGGGGTCTGTCAGACTCTTACTGACTAAAACCACCCCGGTGTTCCATCTTCCACCTGCGCCGGGGATCGCGGGAACGTATGCGACATCCGCAATCCCCGGCTAGTGCCGGCCCGCATCTGCGGGCCACCTCGCGTCGGCGAGGGGAGTGAGGTGTTTAACTCCCCTCGCTACGTCAAAGAGGGGCGCACGGGAACACCACGCGCCGCCACCTCGGGTCCGGATGAGTGGGGGGCGACGGACATCCCCAAGTCCGCCGCCCCTGGACCCAGTTAGGGTGGCCGGAAGAGGGCAGCGTATGCCCTCCTCCGACGCCCGATGCGCCTGCTGCGGGCAGGGAGAGCGGTTGTGATCTCCCTCTCCCTTTCCGCAGCCTCCTTCTGCGCGATAACTGTCTCGCAGAAGGAGACCACCGCGTCCCAGGACTCCTCACCGCCGACCATAGCATGGACTACGGCCGGCAGCGAGAGGTCACCGCCTACAACAGAGATGAGGGCACGGCGCGGCTCCTCCCAAGCTGCACACTCTGCAAGCGTATGCCGTGCCGTGTCCTCCCGACAGTCGACGCAGTGGTGGCATCGAGCGTCCGGCTCCCTGCCTATGCGACACAAGAACCTCCCGAAGCAGCCATGCCCCGAGAGGACCTGCGTCGCACGAAACGACAGGGAGCCGTGCCTTCTCCCGAGCCACAGGTCGAGCACTGGCCGGATGGCCTCGATGGTGATGAGGCCGGCGGTAGGGCTCGAAAGCCTGTCCCGCCATTCCGCCACCAGGACCTCGCGCAGCTGCGACCGACGCAGCTCCAAGTGTTGCTGCGTCAGTCTTTCGCCGCGCGCCCGCGCGCCCTCGCGCCACTTATGTAGTGACGCGAGCACTTTCGCCTCCAGGTCCCACGGCGGAGATCCGGCCAGTGCGCAAGCCGCCTCGTAGGAGATCGTGCGATATCCCCTGATGACTCTGACGGCCATCACCCTCTGCGGCCTCCGCAGAACAGTGATGGTGCTGGCCGTCAGGTCAGCCGCCCAGATCGGGGCCCCATATAGGGCCATCGATCGCACGATCCCCACGTACAACCGCCTACAGGCGGTGCTCGGGTCCCCCAGATTGGGAAGCAGCGTTGACAGCGCCCCCGCCGCGCCCAACAACTTGGGCGCCAGCCGCCGGAAGTGGGGGCCGAAATCCCACCGGCTGTCGAGCACCAATCCCAGATACAACCTAACCTAACCTAACCTTTTTTTTTTTTTTTTTTTTGATCTCGGGGGGAAATCCTCATGGAAATCCTCCACCCTGGGGCGGGTGGAGGGGTCTGTCAGACTCTTACTGACTAAAACCACCCCGGTGTTCCATCTTCCACCTACGCCGGGGATCGCGGGAACGTATGCGACATCCGCAATCCCCGGCTGGTGCCGGCCCGCCTCTGCGGGCCACCTCGCGTCGGCGAGGGGAGTGAGGTGTTTAACTCCCCTCGCTACGTCAAAGAGGGGCGCACGGGAACACCACGCGCCGCCACCTCGGGTCCGGATGAGTGGGGGGCGACGGACATCCCCAAGTCCGCCGCCCCTGGACCCAGTTAGGGGGGCCGGAAGAGGGCAGCGTATGCCCTCCTCCGACGCCCGATGCGCCTGCTGCGGGCAGGGAGAGCGGTTGTGATCTCCCTCTCCCTTTCCGCAGCCTCCTTCTGCGCGATAACTGTCTCGCAGAAGGAGACCACCGCGTCCCAGGACTCCTCACCACCGACCATAGCATGGACCACGGCCGGCAGCGAGAGGTCACCGCCTACAACAGAGATGAGGGCACGGCGCGGCTCCTCCCAAGCTGCACACTCTGCAAGCGTATGCCGCGCCGTGTCCTCCCGACAGTCGACGCAGTGGTGGCATCGAGCGTCCGGCTCCCTGCCTATGCGACACAAGAACCTCCCGAAGCAGCCATGCCCCGAGAGGACCTGCGTCGCACGAAACGTCAGAGAGCCGTGCCTTCTCCCGAGCCACAGGTCGAGCACTGGCCGGATGGCCTCGATGGTGATGAGGCCGGCGGTAGGGCTCGAAAGCCTGTCCCGCCATTCCGCCACCAGGACCTCGCGCAGCTGCGACCGACGCAACTCCAGGTGTCGCTGCGTCAGTCGCTCGCCGCGCGCCCGCGCGCCCTCGCGCCACCTATACAGTGACGCGAGCACTTTCGCCTCCAGGTCCCACGGCGGAGATCCGGCCAGTGCGCAAGCCGCCTCGTAGGAGATCGTGCGATATCCCCTGATGACTCTGACGGCCATCACCCTCTGCGGCCTCCGCAGAACAGTGATGGTGCTGGCCGTCAGGTCAGCCGCCCAGATCGGGGCCCCATATAGGGCCATCGATCGCACGATCCCCACGTACAACCGCCTACAGGCGGTGCTCGGGTCCCCCAGATTGGGAAGCAGCGTTGACAGCGCCCCCGCCGCGCCCAACAACTTGGGCGCCAGCCGCCGGAAGTGGGGGCCGAAATCCCACCGGCTGTCGAGCACCAATCCCAGATGCTTCATGGTGGACTCGACAGCGATACGGGCCCCCCCGACCACAATGTGCGATCCCGGCGGCGGCGCTCGCCGGGGGCCATGAAAAACAATGGCCTCCGACTTGTTGAGGGCCACCTCCAGGCCGAGGCGCCGTATGCGGCTCACCACCTGTGAGACCGCAGCCGTCGCCAGCAACGCTGCCTCCCTGTGCGAGCTCCCCCGGGCAGTGACCAGTGTGTCGTCAGCGTAACACACCAGCTGCACTCCCGGCCGGAGCTCGCCCCTCAGCACCCAGTCATACCCGATGTTCCACAGGAGCGGGCCCAAGACCGAACCCTGTGGAACACCGCACGACATAGGGCGCTGGCATCTGCCATCGCGTCCCAGATAGGTGACACACCTTTCCGCCAAATAAGCCCCGACGACGCGGCGGAGGTAGGAAGGCACTCGATGATATCGTAGTGCCTCCCGAATACAACTCCAGGGCAGGGTGTTGAAGGCGTTGGAGATGTCCAAGGACACCGCCAACAACACACCGCCCCGCGACACCGCTTCCTCCGCCAGGACTCTCACTCGGGATATCGCCGTCACAGTGGAAACCTAACCTAACCTAACCTAACCTAACCCAGTACCCCCCCAGCCCTCGTGGTGGTCGGATCGTTTTTAGAGCCGCTCCGTGCTAAAAAATTCAAAAAAGTGGTATAAAGTAGTCCGATTTTGACGATTTTGGTGTCTATGTGTGGGGCAAAGTGAAATCTGTTTGCCCTTGTGACTGTTTGTACCCGGATTGCAGTGCAATTTTGTGAAACCCTGAAAAACTTCAATTCTGTGAGGTTAAGTTCGGAAACAGAAACTTAAACCACAAACGCTGCTGAATCAAGATCGATACCCCCACTTTTTTATTGAAGAAAGTGGAGGGGGTTACCGCCGCACATCTTCCTGACGACCAAAAAGCCTGAAAAATTCAGGCCAACTGGAGTTATCCTGAAAAAACGAAAACCACGTGGAGCTGAAAACATCAAATACGCAGAGCTAGACGCCTGAAACTTTGCAGCCGGCATCTCCTCTAACGTTACAGACTGGTGCCGCAAGTATTTTTGTTGTACCTATTGTATCTGATTTTTAAGAAGACATTGAAATCTCAAATTTTTGACCATTATATCTTCGGATGCTGTAGAAATTTTCAAGATCTTCAACTGCAGTCCTTGGCGCGCTTATTAGTAGAATAAAATTCATAATTTTCAGATTTTTAAATTAAGTAGTTTTTAAATAATAAGGATTTGTATCCAAAAATCACATTTTCAAATTTTTTTTAACTTAATTGCATGATATTTTTAGATTTGATTGTTGCATTGTGTAGCGCAAATTTTTGCCCATTTTTTGTCATTTTTTTCAAAATTTTTCGCCTTGTGGATCCTGAGATATCGAATTTTATCTAAATTTTTGCATTTATTCTAAATTTAATAGGAAATAACTATTTTTGACATCGGGAGCGGGTTCAATACGTCCATTGCGACCCATTTAAGCCCAAACACAGGTTATATATCTCAAAAATTGAGAGTTTTATAAAATTTCGCCATTTTGGTTTTTTAGGTTTTAAATTTCAACAAGCTATATCTCGGGATCCACCGGGCCGTTGAGTCTCGGATTTTCGCTAATGTGTGAAGCGTTATCTATATTTTAGTAATAGTAAGGTTTCAGGACTTTTCAGGTGAAAAATTTTTTCGTCGCTGAAATTGTTTTTGGGACATACCTGAAGTGACGCCGAGCTGTACATTCGAAACCTGGACTCTCTCCGACGAAGGGTTCAAAAGTTACGGGGCTTTAAACCTGACTTTTGACAGTTCGGCGGCCATTTTGTTTAATTTCAAGCCGCAATAACTCCTGAACCGGGAGTCGTAGGAGGCTGCGGTTTTCAAATTCATACTCAGGGGCTCTTTGCCTTCCTTACCCTGCATTTTCAGTCGGTTTGGAGCTTAAAATTTTCGGGGTCCTGAAAACAGTTTCAGCAGATAGCAGAGCTCAGGCCAAGCTGGTAGAGCCCAAACTCGAGTGTTCTGCGACCGCCAGAAACGGAGATATCACCTGCCAAAGATAGACTTTGACAGCAGTGACGCCATTTTTGTGAAATTTCAAACATCTATATCTCCGCAACGGAGGGTCGTAGAGCGACGGGAGTTGCTTTAAGGGGAACGGCTAACACTCACCTTTCAAGTGGACTGATTTTCAGGCGTTTTCAGGGGGTAGGATTTTTTCAGCCTGAAAAGTATACCATCGTATAGATCTCGACGAGCACGGTAAGATAAGCCTAAACACGAGGGGGTTCGGCCTGGTGGTTGCGGAGTAAACCAGTTTTAACCATATTCTGTCCGCCATCTTGGGTGGCAACCAGAAATTTTAAACTGCGATTTCTCCGGAACTCTTGGGGTTGGGTGCCCCGTGTTTGGGTTTGTTAGAAAGGGCTCGGCGAGCTCTATCCGGTGAATGCATTTGACAGACTCTACATAGAGCCATTTTGGAAAAAAATATTGAAGTAGGTTTTGACACCTAAGACTGACTCTAAGACCTATTTTAAACCCCTGACAACTACCCAGAATCGGGAAACCTGGGGTAGAGCTCAGGTAGAGACAGATTTTTTACAAAAAACACTTTTTGTGAATTTATTTATTTTTAAGGACTTGTGCGGTTTTGTTTCTCAAAATTGTGTAAATTATTGGATTTTTTGTTGTACATTGTTTTATTTTACTTTATCGTCCCTATTGACGTGGTTTTGTTATATATTGACGCATACCCTCCAACATGTTCGGCTTTAGAACACCTTTAAAGGCAGCCGATGGTGAAAAGTCACCGCCAAAGCCTGGGGCAACAAACGTTCGACGCAGCATAGGAAACTGGGAAGCCACAAATAGTAGCCCCGACCCCTCTACAATGGAACAGACGTCGCAGGCCGGCCCTGCGAGAATAAAAACTAAGCTTGCCCTGACGCAGGAGAGCAAAGGCGTGTCAAAAACAAGAAAGTCAGTCGAAGCAATCTCACCGCCAAAAATCAAATATGCGGACCGAACTGCGGAGGCTAAAGCCTGCCTAACCAAGGCAAAACTGCACCTGAACAGCTCCAGGAATACAAAGACGGAGATAAAGACCGGTATCTCTGAAGCCACGGAACGACTCTACCAAATAGTGAAGGAAGTGGAAACGGAACTAAAACTGGCTAAACAAAATAGGAGCAGAGAAGGACCCGTATCGACAGAACCTGAACAAATCGCCGTAACTTCTTCTGAAAATACCGTTACCGGTAAGATGTTGCAGGAAATGGAGCTACATACAAAGCTCCTAGAAGAAAGTAGCAAGAAGATAGAGGAGCTGAAGGATGCCATAGACCACCAAAGAAAGTTCCTTGAGCAGGGAAACACCTATGCGAGCGTGGCCGCAACTCAAGGCGTAAAGTCAATGCCAAAGCGTAGCACCTTGCATTCAGTTGTGGTCACATCCAAGGATGAAACGGAGACAGGCGACGAAGTACTCAATAGAGTAAGGAAAGCAGTAAATGCTAAGGACGGATGGATAAAGGTGGAAAAGGTGAGAAAAGCCAAAGACAGGAAAATCATAATAGGTTTACAAACCGAAGAAGAAAGGGGCAGGATAAGGGATCGACTTCAAAAAGAAGGAGCTGACCTCACTGTCGAGGAAGTCAAAAACAAGGACCCGCTTCTGATCCTTAGGAACGTCTTAGTAGTTAATACTGACGAAGACGTCCTTAAGGCGTTACGAAACCAGAACCAGGGCGTTTTTGACGGCCTCAACACTGAGGAAAACAGGGTGGAGGTAAGGTATAGAAGAAGGACACGAAACCCTCATGTTGGCCACGTTATCGTCAGCGTCTCGCCCATCATCTGGCGACGAGCGGTGGAAATCGGGACCGTTCACATAGATCTCCAGCGCATTAGAGTCGAAGATCAGACCCCGTTGGTCCAATGCACTCGCTGCTTAGGCTTTGGACATGGTAAGCGGTTCTGTAAAGAACCTGCGGACCTGTGTAGCCACTGTGGAGGTCCCCATATGAGATCAGAGTGTCCGGATTGGCTCTCAAACACACCACCCGCTTGCCGCAACTGTGCAAAGGCAAAAATTGATCACAGTACGCAACACAATGCCTTTAGCCACGACTGTCCAGTACGACAAAAATGGGACGACATAGCTAGATCGACCGTCGCGTACTGCTAAAGGCACTTCAGTAGAGAACACTCCCTATGGAGTAGTACAGGCAAACCTCCAACGCAAGAAGCTAGCGACCAACGAGCTTCTAACAGAAGCTACGAAGCGCGGAATATCAGTGGCTCTTCTTCAGGAACCGTACGTGGCCGGAGCGAGAGTAATGAGGAGTCACAGGGGCGTTAGGATCTTCCAGAACACTTGCACAGGAGATGGGACTGTCAAAGCAGCAATAGCCGTCTTTAACAGCGACTTCACAGTCAAACAGTACCCAAAACTCACCACAAACAACATCTCGGTGGTGGGAATCCAGACGAGTGCCTGGGAGATCACGCTTGTCTCTTTTTACTTTGAGCCAGACCAGCCAATCGAGCACTATTTGGAACAACTGAAACAAATAGAACGCGTAGTCGGTTCCAAAAAACTGATCGTTGGAGGTGACGCCAATGCAAAAAGCATATGGTGGGGCAGCCCGACGGTCGACCTAAGGGGGGAAGAGGTGGCAGGAACTCTCGGCGAGCTAAACCTAAACATTTTGAACAGAGGGGAAATTCCGACCTTCGACACTATCCGAGGAGGAAAGCGGTACAGTAGTCACGTGGACATCACTGCCTGCTCTAATAATATCTTGGACATGATTGACGACTGGAGGGTTGACGAAGGACTCACGAGCTCGGACCATAATGCCATTACTTTTAAAATCCTCTTGCATAAATCAAAGGGCATCAAAGTTGAGCGAACTACTAAGAGATTTAATACCAAAAAAGCCAACTGGTCCAAATTTCATGAGAAATTTGGCCAGTTGAAAATAGAGTTTAAATTCACAGTAGCCGAAATAGACAAAATTACAGGCATAGAGCAAATTGACATAGCAACAGACAACCTTACTAAAGCAATAGATCAAGCAAGCACGGCAACAATACCAACTAAAAAAGTCAAAGAGGTATTTACCTTGCCGTGGTGGTCCGAGCGACTCGCTGTGATGAAGAGGACCGTCGCCACCATGAAGCGTAGGATCCGCTGTGCCGCTCAAATCCGGAGGTCGAAGGTCATAGAAGAGTACCTGAAACATAAAAAAGAGTATGAGTTAGAGGAGGCCAAAGCTCAAACCGAGAGTTGGAAGGAATTCTGTGGGAAACAGGATAGGGAGGGGGTTTGGGAGGGAATTTATAGGGTGATAGGTAGGACGCAGCGTAGGGAGGAAGACCTGCCATTGGAAAGGAATGGTGATGTGCTGGATGCGAAAGGTTCTGTGAAGCTGCTAGCGGAAACGTTTTATCCAGAAGACTCTCTTGAATTTGACAACGCCCATCACCAATCCATTCGAATTAAGGCCGAAATCGTAAACTCTGGCGAACAAAATGATTCTTGCGACCCACCGTTTACGATGGCAGAGTTGAAAAATTCGATGGAGTCCTTCAATCCAAAGAAGGCACCGGGTTCAGACGGCTTTACCGCCGACATTTGTTGTCATGCCGTGAGTAATGACCCGGAACTCATCTTAAGGTTCCTTAACAAGTGCCTAGAATGCCATTGCTTCCCCACAGCCTGGAAGGAGGCAACCGTTGTAATACTTAGGAAGCCTGGAAAAGACAACTACTCCACTCCCAAATCATATAGACCGATTGGACTGTTGCCTATATTGGGAAAAATCTTCGAAAAGATGCTGGTGGCCCGTCTAAAGTTCCACCTTCTACCAAGGATGAGTACCCGTCAGTACGGATTCATGCCACAGAGAAGCACTGAGGACTCCCTCTATGATCTCATGCAGCACGTTCACAATAAACTCGAACAAAAAAGAATAATAACGCTTGTATCTTTGGACATAGAGGGAGCATTTGACAGCGCTTGGTGGCCAGCGATAAGGGTTCGTCTGGCGGAGGAAAAGTGTCCAATAAATCTTAGACGGGTCATAGATAGCTATCTCAGAGACCGTAAAGTCTCGATTAGGTACGGTGGGGAAGTATATGGCAAGAGCACAAACAAGGGCTGTGTCCAGGGCTCAATTGGTGGCCCAATCCTTTGGAACTTGGTGTTAGACCCCCTCCTAAAAGCAGCGGAAAATAGGGGAACATATGCTCAGGCGTTTGCGGATGACGTTCTCTTAGTCTTTGATGGAGAGACCGCACAAGAGGTGGAGGAATGTGCCAATGCCGCTCTCAATCATGTTCTGGTGTGGGGTGTCGAGAACAAACTCAAATTTGCACCGCACAAAACAACTGCTATGGTGATAACGAGAAAATTAAAATATGACACACCACGCCTGAGCATGGGGGGGATCGACATCGGCATGTCGAAAGAAATAAAGCTTCTGGGTGTAACCATCGACGAAAAATTGACGTTCAACACCCACGTCTCAATCGTTTGTAGGAAGGCAATCGCGATCTACAAGCAGTTGTGTAGAGCTGCAAAGGTCAGTTGGGGGTTACACCCAGAAGTTATACGGTTGATGTATGTGGCGACTATAGAGCCCATAATACTTTACGCTGCAAGCGTCTGGGCACCGGCAGCTAAAAAGTTAGGCGTAAGGAAACAACTCGGGACCGTTCAGCGTGGAATTGCTCAGAAGATGTGCAAGGCATATCGCACGGTCTCCCTGAACTCAGCACTGGTGCTGTCTGGATTGCTCCCTCTTGACATCCGAGTTTGCGAGGCGGCCTCACTATATGAAGCCAAGAAGGGAGTGCCTCAGACATCACTCGGGGACAGGGAGGTCGAGCAAATGACCGCTGCAATTGAAGACCCCCATCCCGCGGCACGCGACATTTTGCAGTTTGACAGCCTGGTGAACCAAGAGCAGCTGGACAGTTGCAATTTTGACGTCCGTATCTTTACGGACGGGAGCAAGATCGGAGGAGGGGTTGGCGCTTCACTGTCTATATGGAAAGGTGAGGCTGAAACCAGAGCCCTCAAACTTGCTCTATCAAATTACTGCACGGTTTACCAGGCTGAACTCCTAGCAATAGCAAGGGCAACTAGGGAAGTTATCAAGCTCAAGGCTTCTACTTTTGGAATTTTCAGCGACTCAATGGCGGCTCTTCAAACAATAGCAAATCCCGGTTCGCACCACCCTCTTGCTGTAGAAGCTAGGGATAACATAAAATCCGCATCCCGCCAGAACAAGATGATAAACTTGTTCTGGATTAAAGCTCACGTAGGACTACAGGGGAACGAAAGAGCCGACCAGCTAGCAAAGGAGGCCGCTGAGAATTCCAAAAGAAAACCTGATTACGATCAATGTCCGATCTCATTCATCAAGCGGAGCATACGTTTGGCGTCGCTTGATGAATGGAATCATAGATACGGAACAAGTGACACAGCATCTGTTACGAAATTATTCTTCCCAGACGTGCGTGTAGCTTATGGAGTAATTCGGAAGATAGGAACTAGCAGTATAAACACGCAAATCATGACAGGACACGGTGGATTCTCCGAGTACCTGAACCGCTTTAGGCTCAAGGAGAGTCCATCGTGCATCTGTGACCCAAATGCAAATGAAACGGTCCCGCACATATTATTCGACTGTCCTCAATTTGAAAAACACCGTTACAACGTCGAGCATGCATTAGACATAAGAATAACACGAAACAACTTGAAAGATGTTATTAAAGGTAAACATAAAGAAATATTCCTTGATTACTGTAAATATATCGCACAGCAAGTCATCGACAGAAATAAAACCGCATAAGAAAATATGCTGTCATAATATAGTGTGTTATATTAGAGACTAGCATAGTAATATAAGTTGTAAAATGGTTAATGTAAAATAGGAAATAAATAAATAAGGTGTAAATAGAAATAAGATAAGAATAAGCATAAATGTAAGTTCCCCCGTCTCCGTAAGAATAGAATAACGCTAGAAATAAGAATTGTTAAATAATATAAGAAATGTAAGGAAATAAATCCGAATTGTAAAATAGACATAAGTTAAGATTTAAGTAAAATGTAAAAGGCAAACCATTAAATAAATATTGTCTCCCTGTTTCCTTTCTGAAATACCCGAATAAAAATAAAAGCAAATAAAGAAAACAAAACATGACTAGATAGAATAGAACAAAATAGAGATAGTTGGGAATCCCACCCATAAAGCTACAAATGTGGATGAATGAGAGAAAGACAAAGTATGTGGAATGAAATTACGAGAGGCATAAATGCGAGAACTGGTATGAACGTAAAAGAGACAAGCATAGACTCCAATATGGTTGGGGGTAGAAGAAAAAAAAAAAAAAAAAAAAAAAAAAAAAAAAAAAAAAAAAAAAAAAAAACCTAACCTAACCTAACCTAACCTAACCTAACCTTTTTTTTTTTTTTTTTTTTTTTGATCTCGGGGGGAAATCCTCATGGAAATCCTCCACCCTGGGGCGGGTGGAGGGGTCTGTCAGACTCTTACTGACTAAAACCACCCCGGTGTTCCATCTCCCACCTACGCCGGGGATCGCGGGAACGTATGCGACATCCGCAATCCCCGGCTGGTGCCGGCCCGCCTCTGCGGGCCACCTCGCGTCGGCGAGGGGAGTGAGGTGTTTAACTCCCCTCGCTACGTCAAAGAGGGGCGCACGGGAACACCACGCGCCGCCACCTCGGGTCCGGATGAGTGGGGGGCGACGGACATCCCCAAGTCCGCCGCCCCTGGACCCAGTTAGGGGGGCCGGAAGAGGGCAGCGTATGCCCTCCTCCGACGCCCGATGCGCCTGCTGCGGGCAGGGAGAGCGGTTGTGATCTCCCTCTCCCTTTCCGCAGCCTCCTTCTGCGCGATAACTGTCTCGCAGAAGGAGACCACCGCGTCCCAGGACTCCTCACCACCGACCATAGCATGGACCACGGCCGGCAGCGAGAGGTCACCGCCTACAACAGAGATGAGGGCACGGCGCGGCTCCTCCCAAGCTGCACACTCTGCAAGCGTATGCCGCGCCGTGTCCTCCCGACAGTCGACGCAGTGGTGGCATCGAGCGTCCGGCTCCCTGCCTATGCGACACAAGAACCTCCCGAAGCAGCCATGCCCCGAGAGGACCTGCGTCGCACGAAACGTCAGAGAGCCGTGCCTTCTCCCGAAACCTAACCTAACCTAACCTAACCTAACCTTTTTTTTTTTTTTTTTTTTTGATCTCGGGGGGAAATCCTCATGGAAATCCTCCACCCTGGGGCGGGTGGAGGGGTCTGTCAGACTCTTACTGACTAAAACCACCCCGGTGTTCCATCTTCCACCTGCGCCGAGGATCGCGGGAACGTATGCGACATCCGCAATCCCCGGCTGGTGCCGGCCCGCCTCTGCGGGCCACCTCGCGTCGGCGAGGGGAGTGAGGTGTTTGACTCCCCTCGCTACGTCAAAGAGGGGCGCACGGGAACACCACGCGCCGCCACCTCGGGTCCGGATGAGTGGGGGGCGACGGACAGCCCCAAGTCCGCCACCCCTGGACCCAGTTAGGGGGGCCGGAAGAGGGCAGCGTATGCCCTCCTCCGACGCCCGATGCGCCTGCTGCGGGCCGGGAGAGCGGTTGTGTTCTCCCTCTCCCTTTCCGCAGCCTCCTTCTGCGCGATAACTGTCTCGCAGAAGGAGACCACCGCGTCCCAGGACTCCTCACCGCCGACCATAGCATGAACTACGGCCGGCAGCGAGAGGTCTCTGCCTACTACAGAGATGAGGGCACGGCGCGGCTCCTCCCAAGCGGCACACTCTGCCAGCGTATGCCGCGCCGTGTCCTCCCGACAGTCGACGCAGTGGTGACATCGAGCGTCCGGCTCCCTGCCTATACGACACAGGAACCTCCCGAAGCAGCCATGCCCCGAGAGGACCTGCGTCGCACGAAACGACAGGGAGCCGTGCCTTCTCCCGAGCCAAAGGTCGAGCACTGGCCGGATGGCCTCGATGGTGATGAGGCCGGCGGTAGGGCTCGAAAGCCTGTCCCGCCATTCCGCCACCAGGACCTCGCGCAGCTGCGACCGACGCAACTCCAGGTGTCGCTGCGTCAGTCGCTCGCCACGCGCCCGCGCGTCCTCGCGCCACCTGTGTAGTGACGCGAGCACTTTCGCCTCCAGGTCCCACGGCGGAGATCCGGCCAGTGCGCAAGCCGCCTCGTAGGAGATCGTGCGATATCCCCTGATGACTCTGACGGCCATCACCCTCTGCGGCTTCCGCAGAACAGTGATGGTGCTGGCCGTCAGGTCAGCCGCCCAGATCGGGGCCCCATATAGAGCCATCGATCGCACGATCCCCACGTACAACCGCCTACAGGCGGTGCTCGGGTCCCCCAGATTGGGAAGCAGCGTTGACAGCGCCCCCGCCGCGCCCAACAACTTGGGCGCCAGCCGCCGGAAGTGGGGGCCGAAATCCCACCGGCTGTCGAGCACCAATCCCAGGTACTTCATGGTGGACTCGACAGCGATACGGGCCCCCCCGACCACGATGTGCGATCCCGGCGGCGGCGCTCGCCGGGGGCCATGAAAAACAATGGCCTCCGACTTGTTGAGGGCCACCTCCAGGCCGAGGCGCCGTATGCGGCTCACCACCTGTGAGACCGCAGCCGTCGCCAGCAACGCTGCCTCCCTGTGCGAGCTCCCCCGGGCAGTGACCAGTGTGTCGTCAGCGTAACACACCAGCTGCACTCCCGGCCGGAGCTCGCCCCTCAGCACCCAGTCGTACCCGATGTTCCACAGGAGCGGGCCCAAGACCGAACCCTGTGGAACACCGCACGACATAGGGCGCTGGCATCTGCCATCGCGTCCCAGATAGGTGACACACCTTTCCGCCAAATAAGCCCCGACGACGCGGCGGAGGTAGGAAGGCACACGATGATATCGTAGTGCCTCCCGAATACAACTCCAGGGCAGGGTGTTGAAGGCGTTGGAGATGTCCAAGGACACCGCCAACAACACACCGCCCCGCGACACCGCTTCCTCCGCCAGGACTCTCACTCGGGATATCGCCGTCACAGTGGAGCGCCCTTGCCGAAAGCCGTACTGGCATTCGGCCAGGTCCGGCCCCTCTCCGCACAAGTGGCTGACGAGGCGGGCTGAGACTATTCGCTCAAACAGTTTTCCCACCTCGTCGAGCAGCACTATGGGCCGGTACGCGGACGGTGAGTCCGCAGGGCGCCCCGCTTTCCTGAGCAGGACCAGACGACCAGATTTCCACTGAGCGGGAAACTGGCCCTGCTCAAGGCACGCCGAGTAGAGTCCTCTCAGTCGGGGCTCCAGCTCCTTCAGAGCGAGTGCTAACGCGCAGCCGTGAATCCCGTCGGGCCCCGGGGCAGTGTTCTTTGCCCGGAGCCGTGTCACGGCCGCCCTCAACTCTGGTTGTGTCACCTCTGGGACGCTGGCGTCCTCTTCGGGCTCTGCGGCTGTGGGCAGAGCCATCGGCGGCGGAGCGTGCTCCGCTCGTGCCGGGAAGAGGGCTGCTACCACGTCCTCCAGCAGCTCGGGTTGGAGACTCTCCGTAAGCGGGGGCGCCCATGGTCCGAGTTTACCTCGGACCGAGCGATAAGGACGCCCCCACGGATCCCCGTTTAGAGTCTCCAACATCTCCTCCCTGGCTCGCGTCTTCGCCTCGCCGATGGCCAGCCACAGAGCCTTCTTAGCCGCGCGGTACACCTCATACCGCGCGGCTTCTTCGTCAGGGACCCGACGACGTCTTCTCCGGTATCGGGTGTACTGGCGCCTGACCTCCACGCACGAGTCGCGCAACTGCGCGATCTCGGCGGACCACCAGTACACCTGGCGCCTTCTGGGTTGTGTGCGAACCCGGGGCATTGACGCATCGCAAATTTGCGTCATCGCCCCGTGGAACCACTGCGCCTCCTCTTCGACGTCGACGGGTCCGGTCGTTGCCGACTCCCGGATCCAGGCCTGCACAATAGCAGCCTCCTCGAGTAGCTCCCTGTCGAGGCGCTTTCGCGCCCAACGCGGACCGTCCGTTCGCGGGGCCGTTGGATTGCGGCCGCCCGCGGTCTGGGGGGAGACGTTGAAACGGATGTATCTGTGATCCGACAACGTCTCCACCTCCACGGCGACACGCCAATCGCGGACACGGCTTGCGACAGAGGGGCTAGCGAACGAAACGTCCACTATAGAACCACCCCGCTGTCGCACGCACGTGTAGACCGAGCCCCGATTCAGGACGGTCAAGCCGGTCGTGACCGACCACTCCTCCAACGCCTCGCCCTTGACATCGGTGACCGGGGATCCCCACGCCGCAGACTTGGCGTTGAGATCCCCGAGCAGCAGCACCGGGCGAGGGTGGTACCGGTTCACGACGGCACCCAACTCGACAAGGAAGCTCTCGAAGTCGGCGAGGCTCTTGTTGGGCGAGAAATACGCCCCAACAATGCCAACGCCGTCCGCGAGGGCGGCCACCCAGCCGTGACCTCGGGACGGGTCGACAAGAGCCCCGCCGAAACCTAACCTAACCTAACCTAACCTAACCTAACCTTTTTTTTTTTTTTTTTTTTGATCTCGGGGGGAAATCCTCATGGAAATCCTCCACCCTGGGGCGGGTGGAGGGGTCTGTCAGACTCTTACTGACTAAAACCACCCCGGTGTTCCATCTCCCACCTACGCTGGGGATCACGGGAACGTATATGGCATCCGCAATCCCCGGCTGGTGCCGGCCCGCCTCTGCGGGCCACCTCGCGTCGGCGAGGGGAGTGAGGTGTTTAACTCCCCTCGCTACGTCAAAGAGGGGCGCACGGGAACACCACGCGCCGCCACCTCGGGTCCGGATGAGTGGGGGGCGACGGACATCCCCAAGTCCGCCGCCCCTGGACCCAGTTAGGGGGGCCGGAAGAGGGCAGCGTATGCCCTCCTCCGACGCCCGATGCGCCTGCTGCGGGCAGGGAGAGCGGTTGTGATCTCCCTCTCCCTTTCCGCAGCCTCCTTCTGCGCGATAACTGTCTCGCAGAAGGAGACCACCGCGTCCCAGGACTCCTCACCGCCGACCATAGCATGGACTATGGCCGGCAGCGAGAGGTCACCGCCTACAACAGAGATGAGGGCACGGCGCGGCTCCTCCCAAGCTGCACACTCTGCAAGCGTATGCCGTGCCGTGTCCTCCCGACAGTCGACGCAGTGGTGGCATAGAGCGTCCGGCTCCCTGCCTATGCGACACAAGAACCTCCCGAAGCAGCCATGCCCCGAGAGGACCTGCGTCGCACGAAACGACAGGGAGCCGTGCCTTCTCCCGAGCCACAGGTCGAGCACTGGCCGGATGGCCTCGATGGTGATGAGGCCGGCGGTAGGGCTCGAAAGCCTGTCCCGCCATTCCGCCACTAGGACCTCGCGCAGCTGCGACCGACGCAAAGAACTCCAAGTGTCGCTGCGTCAGTCGCTCGCCGCGCGCCCGCGCGTCCTCCCGCCACCTGTATTGTGACGCGAGCACTTTTGCCTCCAGGTCCCACGGCGGAGATCCGGCCAGTGCGCAAGCCGCCTCGTAGGAGATCGTGCGATATCCCCTGATGACTCTGACGGCCATCACCCTCTGCGGCTTCCGCAGAACAGTGATGGTGCTGGCCGTCAGGTCAGCCGCCCAGATCGGGGCCCCATATAGGGCCATCGATCGCACGATCCCCACGTACAACCGCCTACAGGCGGTGCTCGGGTCCCCCAGATTGGGAAGCAGCGTTGACAGCGCCCCCGCCGCGCCCAACAACTTGGGCGCCAGCCGCCGGAAGTGGGGGCCGAAAACCTAACCTAACCTAACCTAACCTAACCGATAATACTTCGCAACAACAACATCAGCTCCGCGATAAAAATTCTTCTAAATTACACGTGTTGAGCTACGTGCGCAAAAGGGTTATCAGTGGAATTGTGCAGTGTCAATTCATCAGGATACGTGTGGGCAAGAGTCTAACTCAACGGGTTACGAAGCAGGAAACCCTGAACTTTGGAGGAGCATATCTCAGCACAGGTCAGTGGAGTCGTCCTGCAAATATTTTATCCAGTGAGACGCAGCAGAGGCCAGTCCAACGACATTCAAATCATTGAAATCGGAGCAGGGACTTCGGAGATATTAAGGGTCCAAAAACCGCCAAAACACGTGGTTTTCTGTGTAAAAACAACCTCACTTTTGGAACACGTGTTTTCCGACACGAGGCGTGACGTATAGCCAGTCATCTCAGCCAGTACTGGAGACTCCGAAGCCGGCCGAGGAATCTGCGGGCCGACCAGACACCAGTGTGACGACTCCACGACCCACCATCAGGTAAGCCCTGTGGGAACTCCCAAACCCCTTGTCCTCAGACCCTCGTGTTTGGGCTCATCTGACTTGGGACTCCAAGACCTTACCGGAGCCACCAAGGGTCAATATTCCCCCCCCCCGTGTGGAACCCCCCCCACCCCACCCCTTCACCCCCCCTCACCTCCACGCGAGACCTCCCCCCCCCGACCCCCCTCAGGGCTACCTCACCCCCCCGCGGCCTAACTTCGTTCCCGCTTGAACCAGGGTAGCCGAGTTTGGGCTCGTTTGAAAGGGCATAAAAAGTTCTTGCTTTTGGCCCCAACGGAATACTGGAATTCAGCACCACACACCAGCAGCAATCCAACGACACGCAGGATCCCACTGAGGACCATCACCAGCGCGCACACAGGGCTCACAACATCGAGCTCTGACAGTATCGGGCTCCTCATCGGACAGCAGACGCAGACCACCAGCAGAAGCATCCGTGAGTCCATCAAAAATTAACTGAAAAAAAAAAAAAAAAAAAAAAAATAATATATATATATATATATAAAGTCTAAGTGGACTTTAGCGTTATAATAGTCCGTAGTTAATAAGTTCATAAATAACATCAAAATGTCATCAAAGCAGTCCTCCATCACCTCCCGCAAGATGGCCACGGACGCCGCAAAAGCCCCAAAGACACTTAGGGAAAAGGTTCTAAAGAACACGGCCAAGTCGGTTGTCTCGGAGAAGACGGCACGTCCGTCGCAGGCGCCACAGGCAACAAAAGCGTCGTCGGAACCGGACGTTACCAAAACTACTCCGCCAGTTTCCGTAGCACCGGCACCAGAGGAGTTTCTCACACCAGATGACCGGACGAGAATCTCCGAGCTGGTCATTAACTGGGAGCAATGCGGTATCTCCCCCCCCCGCCAGATCATCTCGGACGAGGAAAGCTCGGTGGCCTCTTCAGTGAGCCAAGCCAACCGTCCTGAGAGTGGACGGCCGAGCCTTCTGTACAGAACGCCGAGAAGGGGCACAGGGGTGGAAATGGATCTGGCCACTCGAGAGGCAAACGAGCTTCTTCAAAAAGGGAAGGACGCCCTAGAAGCAGCGGGTAATATGAAACGGGAGTGCAAGGCCACCGCCCATGAGTGCCTTCAGGGCCTGTATGAGACGGCCCTGTCTCTGGCAGACTCGAGAGCGCGTCACAAGTACAACCTTGAGAAGGAGCGCTCTCGACACGCACAAGAGCTTGTGCGGGTCGAGAGAGCTCACACTCGAGAGCTTATGACGCTGAAGGTCGAGCTCTCTCTCATGCGGACGGATGTCTCGGAGACGAAGAAGGAGGCGAAAGGCATCCGCGAATGGCTGGGTCACGAGACCCTTGAAGCCCTCCAAGGCATCAAGGACGTAAAAGAAGAGGTCAAATCGGCAAGCCTCAGGAGCCTTAAGGAGCACGAAAAGACTAGGCAGGAAAGCGTGCGAGCCCCAGGTGAACCCAAGTGGGAAACAATGGGGGCCGGCCTTTCCCGTCTCGACACCAATATCGCCAGCATGTCCAACCAGCTGGACGTGCTCCGGAAGGCACTCGAGCGTCTGAAAGAGGACCTCAACCAGCCCAAAAATCCGCAGATGGACCCGAGTAGCCAAGAGACAGACCATGCGCTCACACTCGTCACCACCAAGTTTGAAGAGGAGTGCAAAAAACTGTCCCTTCAAATACAGGCCATCGCTAATAGACCTGTAGCCTCTCCCCCACCATCACAACCTCCACTAAACATTAACCAACACCTAAAACCAATAACAGAAAGGCTGGAGATAGTCTCGGCGGACATTCGCGTACTGCGAGACAAAGAACCGCTGATCCAGGCGCCCCCGGCGATGAATTTGGAGGCGGAACTCGCAGTCGGCGACGTTAAGCAGACTCTCCGGAATATTGAAAAAGGGGTGGCGGACTTGGGCAAAGCGGAAAGACCGCTCCCACAACAGCTGGGCCCCAAAACCTTTGCCCAGGTCGCCAGTACCCCCAAGCCCCCACAACCAAACCACACTCTGATCGTCTCGTCGACGAACCCCAAGCACACTGGGGACAACGTGATCGAGCGGATCAGGTCTGCCCTGGACCTCAAAACGAGCGGAGCCCGAGTCGACACAGTCCGGAAAGCGCGGAACCAAAAAGTGGTTCTAAGGTGCGCCAGCAAGTCGGACTTAAATTTGATCAGGGATCAATTCAAGTCGAACGCAGGGCTCAAGGTCCAGGAGCCGAAACCTCTAAACCCTCTCGTCTGCATCAGGGGGGTTCTGTCCAGCTACAGCGACGGGGAGATCGTTGATCTCCTGCAGGCGCAAAATAAGCACCTTTTACATCACGTCGCTGTGGATGGTCAGACCTTAAGGGTGCGCTATAGGAAGCGCGCGAGGAATCCCCACGAGTGCCACCCTGTTCTGGAGCTCTCCCCGGAGCTCTGGAAGTGCTACACGCAAGCACAAAAAGTCCACGTGGGCATCAAGCGATGCTCGATTGAGGACCAGTCCCCCCTCGTACAGTGCACAAAATGCCTCGGTTATGGACATAACAGGTCCATATGCAAAGCCGAAAAGGAAGCCTGCAGCTACTGCACGGGAGCACACAGCGGAAGGGACTGCCCCATTCGGGCTGCAGGCAAAGAGCCCACTTGTATAAATTGCAGGGTGGCACACAGGACTGGCAGCAACCTGGCACACACAGCGTTCAGCGAAGACTGCCAGGAACGCCAGAAATGGGATGGAATAGCGAGATCGCGCGTTTCCTATTGCTAAGGGCGACCATGAGAACACACCAGCAAGTCATCCAGTCACCGTCCAAAACCCAATAGGACCGACAGCAAGATTGAGGTTCATCCAAGTCAATCTTCAGCGCTCCAAGCTAGCCACAGAAGAGTTCCACATGGCGGCTCAGACAAAGGGAGTTTCAGTAGCACTTGTTCAAGAGCCCTATGTAGGAAGAACAGGTGTGATGAAACAATGCCCCGGCACGCAAGTCATCCAGTGTAGCCTGAACCGCCAAAAACCAGTCAAAGCGGCTATCGTTGTTTTCGGGGACAACCTGGAGGTCATCCACGACCCCCAGATTGTTACCGAGAACATCGCCGCCGTCCAACTAAAGGTGGGCCAGCTCAGCTTCGGGGTGCTATCGGTCTATTTTGAGGGTGACCAGGACATCGAACCTTATCTTTCTGTAACACACAACACAATTCACAAACTACACACAAACAACATCCTGGTGGGAGGAGACATAAACGCATGGAGCCAGTGGTGGGGAAGTGTTTCCGAAAACCATCGCGGGGCAGCGTACAACGCATTCCTCAATGAACGCGATCTCCAGATCCTTAACACGGGACAAACGCCGACGTTCGAGACCTATAGAGGAGACAGGTGGTGCACAAGCATTGTCGATGTGACGGCATGCAGTCTGTCGCTGCTAGGCAAGGTTGAGGAGTGGCGAGTGGAAAGAAAAGTAACAACTTCAGACCACAACGCAATAACCTTCTCGATGCGTCTAGAAAAGGCCTTGGAACCTTTAAGGCCAGTTTCGACGCGCATCTACAACACTAAGAAGGCAAAGTGGTCCGACTTCATCACGCACTTCAAAACCAGTCTGGCGGAAAACGACATCACGCCAGTCAGAGTCTCGGAAGTCTCAAGTCCAGAGGACCTGGAGTCTCTTATCAACATGTACACACAAAACATACACGAGTCATGCGAAAAAGCGATCCCAAAACTGGGATCCCCTAAACACAACGCCAAGCCCCCGTGGTGGAACCCTTCTCTGGACCGTCTTCAAAAAGACGTAACGAGGAAGAAGAGAAGGATCCAAAATGCAGCCGCAAGCCGGAGACACTTCACCATCCAGGAATACGTGCTGGCAAAACACACCTACACTACAGCAGCGACGGAAGCAGCCACGGCCAACTGGAAGGAGTTCTGCTCGAAGCAGAACCGAGAGAGCATGTGGGATGGCATCTACAGGGTATTAAGGAAGACAAGCAGAAGACAGGACGATGCGCTCCTGAGAAATACCGCAGGCGAGACGCTCAGTCCAGAGCAGTCCGCGGATCTTCTGGCAAAAACCTTCTACCCCGACGACTCAACGGATGCCGAACAGCCATACCACACCATACTGAGGAGGCTAGCGGAGGAGAAAACCCCTCGAGGATTGACTGCCGATGATCCACCGTTCACAACAGCGGAGCTGGAAATGGTCCTCCAAAACCAAAATCCGAAAAAAGCTCCCGGTCCCGATGGATTAACGGCAGACATCTGCACTGCGGCAATAAACTGTGATAGGGAGGTGTTCTTAGCGATGGCCAACCGGTGTTTGTCGCTGTCACACTTCCCGAAGCAGTGGAAAGTCGCCCACGTGTGCATACTCCGCAAGCCCGGTAAGGACGACTACACCAGCGCAAAGTCGTACAGACCGATAGGTCTGCTCTCGGTTCTAGGAAAAATCGTCGAGAAGCTCCTTGTAGGCAGGCTCCAGTGGCATTTCCTCCCAACACTCAACACAAAACAATACGGTTTCATGCCACAACGCGGAACCGAGGACGCCCTCTATGACCTAATGGGACACATACGTGCCGAAATCAAAGCCAAAAAGATCGTGCTTTTGATTTCATTGGACATAGAGGGGGCCTTCGACAACGCGTGGTGGCCGGCACTCAAAAGACAGATGGTAGTCAAGAACTGCCCCAAGAATATTTACGCTCTCGTCACCTCATACCTGGAAGACCGGAACATCAGGGTCAACTACGCCAGAGCGACTAGTGAAAAAGGTACCACGAAAGGATGCGTCCAGGGCTCAATTGCCGGACCGACGTTTTGGAACCTAATCCTAGATTCGCTCCTACACAGAATGGCTAGAATGGGGGTATACTGCCAAGCGTTTGCAGACGATGTTGTCCTTGTATTCTCGGACCATACGACCGGTCCTCTGCAGAAGTCAGCCAACGACACGCTAGAGATAGTATCGGAATGGGGCGTCAAAAATAAGCTACGTTTTGCCGCGCACAAGACCAATGCGATGGTGTTAACGAAAAAGCTTAAATACGACCTTCCGGTGCTCCACATGTCGGGCACGCGGCTGAACCTGGTCCAAGAGGTCAAGCTGCTAGGGCTCACAATAGACTCCAAACTGACCTTTAACGCACACGTGGCTGCGACCTGTAAAAAGGCCGCAGACATCTATAAGCAGCTGGCATGTGCGGCAAAGGTGACATGGGGTCTTAACAGAGAGATTATAAGGACGATATATGTGTCGGTGATAGAGCCCATCGTGATGTATGCAGCGAGTGCGTGGGCCCCGGCAGCTGAGAAACTGATGACAAGGAATCAGTTTGACTCACTGCAGAGAGGGTTCGCGCAGAAGATCTGCAAAGCATATCGCACGGTGTCTCTGTCATCGGCTCTTATTCTGTCAGGCCAACTCCCCCTAGACCTCCGGGTAATCGAGGCCGCAGCCCTTTTCAAAATCAAAAAGGGTCATTCCCAAGAGTTCATACCACCGGGCCGCGAGCTGGAGCGCAACGTGCCCCACTCCAAAAATCCCCACCCAGCGTTACTCACAACAACAGAGTATGCACGCCTACAGGACTTGACTCCCGAAACTCTGCAAACCCATCAAGTAACCGGCCCTCAAATATATACCGACGGCAGCAAGATAGAGGGGAAAGTCGGCGCTGCCCTAACTTGGTGGGAAAACGGAAAGGAGTTAAAGTTCAGCACTTTTGGCCTGGAACCTCACAACACAGTCTTCCAATCGGAAATGTACGCTCTCTTCAGAGCTGTCAGAATGGTGAGAGAATCCCGGGCGGCCTCCGCAAGCATTTTGAGTGACTCAAGATCGTCACTTGACTTGCTGAGGAGTCCGTCTGTCACTCACCATCTGGCACTCCAAATAAAGAGATTCGTCTCCGATATAAGAGAGGAGGGCAGAGAAGTGAGGTTCTTTTGGCTCAAAGCCCACGTGGGAACTGCCGGGAATGAGAGAGCGGACGAGTTAGCCAAAGAGGCAGCTCTTACAAAAGAAATGGCAGACTATAACAAGGTCCCGGTATCGTTCGTGAGGAAGAAGATACGCGAGGAAACTATAAAGAAGTGGCAAGCGCGATACGAGTCCTCGAGCACAGGAGCGGTTACAAAAGTGTTCTTCCCAGACGTCCTTGAGGCAAAGAGGACACTCAGAGACACTGTTCTCAAGCCGGTCCATGTACAAGTTCTAACAGGACACGGAGGATTCTCAGCGTATCTCCACCGCTTCCATCTTAAAGATAGTCCCTCGTGCGTCTGTGATCCCAGTTGCGACGAGACAGTCTGGCACCTACTCTTCGAATGCCCAAGGTTCAGTCATGATAGAATGGAGCTGGAAATCAAGATCGAAACCCAGCTAAGCCAGTCCACACTCCACACCATCATGGGGAAACCGGCTACCCGGAAACCATTCTTGGCATTCGCGAGCAAAGTCGCCCTAGTCGCAGTTGCGGCTAACAAAACAGACGCAACCTCACAGACGCGGAACCGACTACCATCCACACAACCAGTCACGACCACACCAACAACCTCGGTAACCACAGCACTGTCAACAACAGCACATAATACAACACGCACACCATCAACCACTACACAAGTTACACAAGTCATGCCAGCAGCGGCACCAGCAGAAGCCAGCCTGCAACCAGCCCGTAGTACCATGCCCATCACACAATTCCTGGCATGCGGAGGAGACGGAGTCCCAGGCGTCAGACTGCGAGGTGTCGCTCTATTCATGAACAGAGAAAGGGAAAAGTTGGGCATAAGCTTCTGCATAGGCTCAAGCCGAGCTCGGGCCCGAGTACATATATCACCTGGCCTTGCCGCCCTGATCAACGGAAGTACCAGCAAAACGAGCATGAAAGGCAGCAAATATGCTGCACTGCCCCAAATGGTAGTTGCCACTCACCGATGCCGTCTAATGCGAACCAAAGGCAAGACGATCGCACTTTTCGAGTGGAGAGAGGAGACTCCATTTGCCCAGGCAAGCTCACTGCTTCAAAAGATCAGGGAGGTAGGAGAACGCACGGCAGTCACAGCCCGTGCCATAAGTGTTGACGCGATGATGGTCGGAGGGGAAAGAGGAGACGTCGCAGACCGCTTTGGCTGTTTAAAAGCCTCAGAACAGCATGAGGTAATCGTCTATGAGGACAGAGGGGAAGTTTTGAGCTTCCTCAGAGCCCCCAGAGACCCAACAGTCAGCGAGACGATCCCGACATCAAGCCCGACCACTCAAAGCGGATCTGAGAGGGCCCAGCAGAAGGCAGCCACCGAAAAAGCTGCAAAGGAGCAGAGCAAAACAACCAGCCCGGAGGACCAGGCTCGGACGAGAAGTCGCCTGAAAGCATTCGGCACTTTCCTCAGCTCTCTGCTCCCTAGCACCAGCCGTTCGTCACCAGTGGAGAAGCAGGGTGCAGCAGTGGAAAGGTTCTTCAGAAAATCACCGAAAGAACCAGCACCGCAGAAGCCCACGCCAACAAGAGCCGACAAAGGGCAAGTCAGCCCGCCGACCCTCGCAGTCAAGTCAGGCACTACGGACCACGTGAAGAGCGCTTTTCTCGAGTACGTAGCAATCGTGAGAGCGACCAGAGAGGTCAATCTCATGACATGCAGAAAGATCCTGCAGACCTTCCACAGAAAAACTGAAGGACTGCTAGGGGTACTGCTCGAGGAGGCCGGGGCGGCCGTGTACGACAACGTCAAATCTCAGGTCATTATAGGAGAAATGACGGGGTCGTACATGGCAGCGTTCAGCTCGGAGAGTGGCTTCGTGTCCCTGGACGAGGAGGAAACGGAGCGTTCAGGCAAAATCAAGTTCAGAGCACCGAACACTGACCCAGTACTGGTTACCGCCAAATGTACCAAAATCATGCTGGATGACAAGATCCTTGAAATGGCTCAGTCCATCCTGGAGACTTCAGACATCCACGAACATTGGGCGGTACCCAGGATCAGGTGGGTGAACGGAGTTCCGGGTTGCGGCAAGACAACCTGGGTGGTGAAACACTTCGATGAGGAGAAGGACGTCGTAGCCACCACGACAACTGAAGCTGCCAAAGATCTCAGAGAGAAGCTTGCGCACCGCTTAGGAGACCGAGTAAAGACAAAGGTGCGCACTATGTCCTCAATCTTAGTCAACGGGTTCAAGAAGCAAGAGAAGTGCTACCGCCTCACGGTAGACGAGGCTCTTATGAACCATTTTGGGGCCATAGTTATGGCAGTTAAGTTGTCAGGAGCTAGCGAGATTGTCCTTATCGGAGACATAAACCAGCTACCATTCTTGGACAGAGAGAACCTATTCGAGTTAAGGTATACCCGTCCAAATATGTCGGCTGGCATCGCCCAGGAGCTCCTTTGCACTCATCGCAATCCGATGGATGTGGCATTTGCTCTGAGCGAAATATACTCCGGTATATACTCCTCCAAGTCGTCGCTGTCGCGGGTTCACTCCCTGAGGGTAGAAGGTTACACTGGTGCGCAAATACCAGGAAACGCCCAAAATACCCTATTCCTGGTTCACACACAGGAAGAGAAAGCTTCTCTTGTGAGCCAGGGATACGGGTCGGGCGAGGGGTCCCGCTCATTAACCATTCACGAGGCTCAGGGCTTGACCTACGACAGCGTTATTATCATTAACACCAAGTCCAGGAGGCTCCAAATTCATGACAGCATCTCCCACGCGGTAGTGGCGGTGTCGAGACATACAGTCAGTTGCGTCTATTATTCTGACGACGCCGATGACGCCACGGGCCGCTTTGCGAAGAGAGCGATGGATGCGCCGACTAAAACGGTCGTCGATTACAACCTTAAAACGGCCATGCAGCATCGAGACGCAGCTGTTATGGAAGCTTTGCTCAGGCTGGCGAAGTCCCTGGTCATCAGACCTCATCTAAATAACACCTAAAAGTCCCGCAGAAAAAACTCCCTCCCTTAAATTCCACCCTGTTTTAAAATAATAAAATATAATGTGTAAAGCTGCATGGCAGAATGAGTCTGTCATACTCACGTAAATGTCCTGTCGATGGTGACGGGCGCATTTGGCCGTTAAGTTCCCTAAGATATGGTTGAATTAAGCGGCGCAGATGTGCGCGTCATGTCCGTGAACGGATGCCGTCAGTCGGGGCTGGTCGGCTCGCACTGCCATGCAGCTCACCGCGTATACCTAGTGTCTAGTGTGTGTAAAACTGTAGTTGTAATATTCAGATACCGTAAAATTCATGGAATACAATATAGAATATATAAAAAAAAAAAAAAAAAAAAAAAAAAAAAAAAAAAAAATGATGGACTCACGTAGATCGTAAGCCATAACGTAGTTTTAAGGGTAGATTAAGCGAATTGTGTCCAATGTAGGAGCACATACTGTAACAAATAAAATAAAAGTAAACAAATGTAAAATCGTAAAAAAAGGCGCAGACGACTATGTCCGCGATAAAAAGAACTAATAAAAAAAAAAAAAAAAAAAAAAAAAAAAAAAAAAAACCTAACCTAACCTAACCTAACCTAACCTAGCGTGACCTAACCTAGCGTGACCTAACCTAGCGTGACCTAACCTAGCGTGACCTAACCTAGCGTGACCTAACCTAGCGTGACCTAACCTAGCGTGACCTAACCTAGCGTGACCTAACCTAGCGTGACCTAACCTAGCGTGACCTAACCTAGCGTGACCTAACCTAGCGTGACCTAACCTAGCGTGACCTAACCTAGCGTGACCTAACCTAGCGTGACCTAACCTAGCGTGACCTAACCTAGCGTGACCTAACCTAGCGTGACCTAACCTAGCGTGACCTAACCTAGCGTGACCTAACCTAGCGTGACCTAACCTAGCGTGACCTAACCTAGCGTGACCTAACCTAGCGTGACCTAACCTAGCGTGACCTAACCTAGCGTGACCTAACCTAGCGTGACCTAACCTAGCGTGACCTAACCTAGCGTGACGTATGGGGTCGCTTGACGAATGGAACGGTAGATATAAGTCGGGGGTAACAGCCTCCGGCACAAAGCTGTTTTTCCCTGATGCGGTTGCAGCGTACAGAGTGGTACGCAAAATAGAACCCACAGGAATTAAGAATGCATCGTGCGCCTGTGAGCCAGGTGTAGATGAGACGGTTGCCCATATTTTGCTCGAGTGCCCAATTACTGCACGAGCGCGATATAAGGTGGAGCAAGAAATGGACACCGTATTAACTGTTGAAAATCTACCAAATATAATGCGAGGAAGGAAAAGAAAAAATTTGTTAGATTACTGTATAGAAATAGGAATAGTAGTAAATAATAGAAATAAGATAGTTTAGTAAATAGGATACTTAATTATATAATAAGTATATAAGATAAGTACCTAAATTAACAGAAAAAAAAAAAAAACAAATACGGTCATACGTTGTAGGTAACATATTATGTAGATTTATTGTTGCGGTGAATGTCCTTAATCTTCGACGTAGTTTTTTGTGTAACGCAGGCAGGCCTACTGTCATAGATATTATATGTCGCGGCATACATAGTCATTTAAGTCATCAAAGAAGAAACTGCTTCTCAAATTTTAAATCGCTTTAAGAGGCTCTGACTAAGTCAGAGGACAACTAGCGTGGCAGGAGTGGGTTTTAGCCGGTAAGAGTCCGGCACTGCCCCGACCGTCTCACAGTGTGAGGCAGTCGCGGCGTCCATGAGGATTTCCCACTCCTGCCAAAACAAAAAAAAAAAAAAAGTCCTAACCTGGCGTGACCGGGAGAGCGGTCGAGATCTCCCTCTCCCTTTCCGCAGCCTGCTTCTACGCGATAACTGTCTCGCAGAAGGAGACCACCGCGTCCCAGGACAGGAGCGTTCGGCTCCCTGCCTGCATAGGCATGACACAAGAATCTCCCGAAGCAGCCATGCCCCGAGAGGACCTGCGTCGCACGAAACGACAGGGAGCCGTGCCTTCTCCCGAGCCATAGGTCGAGCACCGGCTGGATGGCCCCGATAGTGATGAGGGGAAGGGCTCGAAAGCCTTTCCTACCATTCCACCACCAGACTTCGCGCGAAAAGTGACACTACATAAGTCGCTCGCCGCGCGCCCGCGCGTCCTCGCGCCACCGGTGCAGTGACGCGAGCACTTTCGCCTCCAGGTCCCACGGCGGAGATCCGGCCAGTGCGCAAGCCGCCTCGTAGGAGATCGTGCGATAACCCCTGATGACTCAGACGGCCATCACCCTCTGCGGCTTCCGCAGAACAGTGATGGTGCTGGCCGTCAGGTCAGCCGCCTAGATCGGGGCCCCATAAAGGGCCATCGATCGCACGATCCCCACGTACAACCGCCTACAGGCGGTTCTCGGGTCCCCCCATTTGGAAAGCAGCGTTGACAGCGCCCCCACCGTGCCCATTTACTTGGGCACCAGCCGCCGGAAGTGGGGGCTGAAATCCCACCGGCTGTCGAGCACCAATCCCAGGTACTTCATGGTGGACTCGACAGCGATACGGGCCCCTCCGACCACGATATGCGATCCCGGCGGCGGCGCTCGCCGGGGCCCATGAAAAACAATGGCCTCCGACTTGTTGAGGGCCACCTCCGAGGCGAGGCGCCGTATGCGACTCACCACCTGTGAGAACGCAGCCGTCGCCAGCAACGCTGCTTCCCTGTGCGAGCTCCCCCGGGCAGTGACCAGCGTGTCGTCAGCATAAAACACCAGGTGCTCTTTCTAAGAGATGTGCCTAGTTTTCCACTGAGATCGTTTGACTGAAGATCAAGTTTCTCTAGCATAAATCGAAGCGCAGCGTCGGCCGTCAATAAGTTTGAATCACGGCGACATAATGACAAAACTGTAGTTTTTATTATATCCAAGCTGTAATGAATGTCGTGAAGGTCTTGGATCTCTTCGTCTGTAAATTTTACATTTGATTTCAAATCTAATAACGCCTTAAAAACGCTTGATTTTAATTTGAGAAATCGGCCTACCATATCTGACAAGCTGTTCCATCGCGTTTTACAGCCTAGTATTAGGTCAATATTTTTACCATGTTCTTCTAAAATGTACTTTTGCAAAAGTCGTTTTTCAAAGGAGATTTTTTAAAATATTTTATTAGATCTCTTAATTTTTTATAGTACCTACCTTTGTCTAAAAACTCCGATTCTGGAACTCTGGTCGATTCTTCAATAAACGCATCCTCATCTTCTTCAATTTCCTCTGCTTCTTCAGTGCGAGTTTTTGAGACATCCTCCTGCAGTTCAGGTTCTGGAGATTTTTGTTTTTTATATAGAACTTCCAGAACTGCTAGTTGTATTCCATGACCCAAATACAATTGATGGTGGCCGTCAAAATTTTTACCCATTTTGCCATTACACTTGCTCTATCTGTTGTGAAAGCAATTATGTCGTCTTCCAGACTTAAACCAAAGTCATTCAAATGCTGCTGTAATAATTGAGTGCCTACTTCAGCTTGCATTGATCCCTGTATCCGTACAAGTCCCAATTTGTTTTTTATATTTGGCCATATCAAAGTCTTTATTGTGGATATTTATATTCATATAGGTACCTTTTATCACGGGTAGAAGTCCACTCATCTCTTTTATTTTCAGACTTCACAAGTTTCAATTGATTTTTCAATTTGTTTTTCTAGAATTATCTGTGTTATAGTCGTAGAAGATTTCGGCACATTGTAGCCAGTTTTTAAAAACATATATCTCAGATCTCCTGAAGTACAAAATGTGCTCAATGGTAAACCACACAGAAGTAGAAGCCCCGCGAAGCGGGGCTCCGTCGACCAAGTCCACCATCAACCATGCACAGAATATTTTAAATATTTTTCTAATAATTATTATGGCATTTAAATGTTATGTCTAAAAATCATTACGGCGTTTAAATATTACGTCCGATAATTATTTTGGCACTTAAAAATATGAAAAACAATACGTATGGCACTCGTATCTTATGGTATCTAAGTTTCGGGCAATTAACAGTATGTCATGTGTCTTTTAGGGCAAACAAAACATTCGGGCAAATGAAATTCGGGTAAATGAAATTCGAGAATATGATGATTATGGTATATAATCTTCGGGTTAACAATAGACAACCCATAAAAAAGTCCGCGATGGCATATGTCTAACTATTATTGTTACGCCACAATAACAGTCTTTGTTTAAATTATGTTCAAATACGGGTGCAGGGTGGAATCAAATGTTGTTGATATAAGTATCATGATATTAAGGTTCATTATGGACCTACATGTAAATGACAATTTTAACTATTCAAATCGGGCCTTTCATTTAAAAGTTACGACGGGTATAAAAATGCTTTATGTAAGAAAAATGTTGCGGTTTAAGCGAACTGGGGAGAATCTTAATACTTCGTCCGATGAAGTTGAAACACGGCATTAATGATTTGGAAAAAAAAAAGAATAACAATTATTTGGATTTTTCGAAAACAAACCCCTAAATGGGCGAAAAGGGGTGATAACGTTTTTAGGGAAGGACATTATTGCTTACCTACTTCAATTTACGTTAAAATTGAAACAAACAAACTAAAAGTGATATATTTGAATCAGATCTAACAATTTTTTAATCAACCCTTGACGGGGTGAACGGGGTGAATAGTAGGTTGATCCTGAGACCGTTAAATGAATATTGTAGTGCTTGATTTTCCATAACAAACCTTAAGGCCAGGATATTCGAGCGCAGTAGGCACTTAGCGTTACTTTCCTCCGCGCGCAGCAAGTCGTGCGAACGCCCAGTTCAAATGAACTCGCTGACCCCGCATGCCATTCTTAGTTGTTCTTCGTCATGATTATTATGAATTCTTTTTTATTGTATGTTTAGTTATAACTAACCTTAAATTATGATCAAACTAACATAAATCATTGTTAACATATTTGTAATAATTAATTTTGTAAATTAAGCCGTTTACTGTACATGCGGTGTTGGCCTTTAAGTGATTGTTACACTTGTAAATGTATTTTTGCCAATTGTAATGTATTCTGTTATGTGTAAACAATTGTTGGCTAACCTAATAAATAAATAAATTCTCCTAATCAGTAAGATTATTAAATATCATATTTATTAGTTTATTATTTTAGCATTTATGTATTTTATTAGTATTATATACATTATTTGTGGATTATTTCCATTAGAAAATGCTTGGATGCATTAAGTTCACCCATGTATCACTATTGTACATTTAGTTTAAATAAATAAATAAATAAAAATTCCAAAGATAAAACGCATCAAAGTTCAGGAGTCGGGGCTTCTTACGTCACTTTTGAGTACCTATGCGAAATTTCAACGTACTGCATCGTCTTCATTTATTGTTTACGTGACAAAAGAAAAAATACGTGTCCAATATTTTTTGATAATACGACGGAACGACGAGGGGACGGACGGAATATTTCGATTTTTTAGTCATCAACCCAATTTAATTGCAAAAATTAATTGATTGCCCTGTGTATTGACACATGACAATCAATTCTTTATTAGAAATAAGAAATACTACAATATATAATTAAAGATAAGTATAATAATTTACGCACGGCAAAAAAAAAAAAGGAAAAAAAAGTATAAAATATACTCAAAAATCACGAATATTAATCACGCTCGTGCTAGGGCCTCGTTGCTGCAACATCTGGTTGAGGCAGAGAGTGTGTACTGGATGTGCACTTATAAGCTGCTCATTTTCTTTATCTTGCAATGCATGGTGTCTTATTGGCATGCCACTTTCATTTCTACTGTCTACAATTTCTGGCAGTAAGCATTTGAAGTAAAACTGTACCAGCTTTGGCTCCATATTTGATAGTCTAAAATTGTCATCTCTTTCTATACGTTCTGTGAACAAAGGCTCATTCTCACCTGCCCAGATTCCAAGAAGACATACCTGCCGTCCTGTGACATGTAGTTGGCCCTGAATTTAGTAGTACCAATTGCTCTTTTTATTTATGGAGCAGGTCTTCATATTTTTGCTGTATTTTAATATTTGGTTTTTATTTTCGTCTATTGCTTTGGCCATTCCCTTTTATATAAGATTTTTTTTTGTTGTAGTTGTGCTACTGTTATTGTCTGCATATTGTAATATTAAAAACGAAAATATCAACTAGTTTGTATTTACGTTATTACTGTAATTATAAATTTATGGCACTGTGACTGTGACGAAAGCAAGTGGTACCTAATTTTACCTATATATGCAACTTCCTTACGGGGATCGCAGCGAGCCAGCAAAAGCGACGCCCGGCGGGCTACTGAAGCGAAGCGCTCTTTTTTTGCGAGTGGCGTTCGGGAGTTCAACCTATGAGGTTGTCGACTGCTTAACCGGGCTTGCCTGTGGTGGCCTTAATATAATATTAAAGCCTCCAGCCAGGACTTATAAAAACTTACAAACTAAGCGACTACACGCTAAGGGCATCCCCTGTGGGGTACAGGCTTCGGCTTAGGGCGTCGCTGGGGGGTCGACAGCTAGGGACGGGGTGGATCGAACTAGAATTATTATTAAGGGGCAAATTTAAGACTACAGGCTTAGCGGCGCGGTCTGGCTCAAGCAAGGGTCGGGGCGGATGTTGACGGACAGGTCGCGGCGGGCCTCGGCGGCGAGGGCGGAAGGACGGCGGTCGTGGTTTGCGAAGAGTGCTGGTCACTTTGCGACTCTCTTGGAGGAGAGTGGTAGAGCCGTCGGGCGTGAAAGCGAAGCGCGCAGGCCGCTTTTGTTTTATAATAATATCTTGTTAGAACAATATACTGTTTTGAGAAAAATAACCATAGAATTTTCTTCTAAATGTCATTGCCTATTTTTTGGCTTGTTTTTTAGGAGCAAAAGTTGAATCTACTTCAAGTACGACTTAAAAAAACGATTAATAATTTCCGTTTTTGCGATTTTTTAATCCAGTGAAATTGTAAATATCGTGTTTTGAACCGTAGAATAATCAAGAATATTTATTAAATTACAACATATATTTTAATCAGATCGAAACAAAGAATATTTGATTGTTTAATGTTGAATAAAAAGTAGGCCCTTTCTGAGAGTCCTGGCCTTAAAAATGGGTTAGAGGGGGCGTTGAAGTTTGGGACGAAGTCGCGGGCGAAGTGCTAATCATGTAACAAATAAAAAAATTCTCACGTTCTAGTTTCCAACAATAAAAATTGCCAAGAAAATTAACGGTTATTTTTTATTTTTATTTTTTCTGCCGTACGCCCTTGAGTAGAACGCTACTATCACCGCAAGAATTCGTCGTAAAATAAATACGGTTGATGAAGAACTGTTTAAGAACTGTGATTTTTCACTGACTCGAAAAGTGCTCTTCTCCATCTGATGAGATGCACAAGTTCCTCATCTGTTAGGGGGCTTCTACTAGCTTATTCTATATTAAGAACCATCACTGATTTTGTTACCAAACATAAAACAGTTGTATTGCAATGGATCCCTCCCCACGTTGGATTAGAGGGTAATGAAGTGGTTGATCGTTTAGCAAACGAAGCCGGGTCAGATGGAGAAATTTATCCATGTTCTCCTTGGCATACCGAGCTCCTACCCTTAGTTCGAGAAAGATGTTATCAATCTTGGTCAGAATATTTTGATAATAGATCGCTAGCGAAAGGTATTTGGTACAGGACGATTCAACCATCTCTTCCACGGACTCTTTGGTTCAGCGAGGGAGGGATGACTAGACAGGAAGTGGTGACGGGAAGACGGTGGTAGGAAATACACACCATAGAGGTATTAATAAACATTTTTAACAATAATTTTGTTTAATTTTCATTACATTTAAAGCAAAAAGAAATTGGTTATTTTACGTGTACCTAGGTATTTTGGGTTTTTCTTTCTCTGGATATTTTGTGTCGCTACTGGTTTTTTTCTATATTTAGAAAGGAAGAAGTAATTTCAATGTTAATTATTATTTACGAAAAAAACAGCCTTAGTTGAAAAAAGTAAATATTGCTGTCAAGTATACAATGACTTGTATCGGCTATTATTTGCAGTTGTTTGGTATGATAGAAAAAGCAGGAATGAAAGTAAATTTGTTTTTTCGCCACAAAAATCAGATACGAATAAGTAGATACCAGCAAATTGCGATTCTGAGTTCTAAGCGCAGGAACAAAATAGTAAATAAACTAAACCACAGAGGATTTGTTAACGAAAGGGATTTCGGACGTGACCATTATAATTACTATAGTGACATGGTCTTGGCCGCGACTGATTTCGGGACCGTTCACAATACCTCGTTTAGCTGCTGAAAAGCTTCAAGGGAACACAAACCAAAAGATGGTCTGCAGACTATTGTTCATGGCTGCGGCCCATCCTATCGTGCGCCGGTAGTCGTGCTTGTGACCGCGTAATGCAATAGGTTTACAAATATGAGTATCTCGGATCAGATTTAAGATGGCTGCAGTGGCAGAGTTCTATTAACATTGGAATGCAACGGCCCTTCACATCTTCTCGTAGGTCTCCACGTGACCGCAGGCGCAGGCGCGCGAGTACTGGTCGCCGTCGGCGTCGTACTGCTCCGCGCCGAACTCGTGCTCGTGCGCCGCGCGCGTGCGGTCGAACAGGCTGGAGCGGACGTCCATGCGCAGCGCGCGCAGGCGCCGCGCTGTCGCCGAGTGCTTGCTGCGCACGCGCGCCTCCTCGCGCCGCTCGCGCTCCGCCGCCAGCTCGGCCAGCGAGCCCCACGCCTGCAGCGCGCGCGCCTGCACCTGCGCGCGCAGGTACAGGCGCATGTCGCCCAGGCGCGAGCCGTGCGGGTTGCGGCGCCGCACGAAGCGCAGCGGCGGCGGCCGCAGGTCCAGGTCGCAGTCCTTCAGCAGGTACGCGCTCTTCGCCTCGGTGCGCGTGACGAGCGCGTGCGCGCCTTCGTCGTCCCTGCGGGAAACGCATCGTTAGCGGCCGCCGAGCGCGCGAGCGGGCGGCGGGGCGGCCCGCGGGCTACTCTACCGACCTGCACTCGTCGCACACGTTGTGCCCGAACGTGTCGAAGAGGTAGGACTGCGGGAAGCGCCGATCGCAGTCTAGGCAGCTGGGCCGCTCCGCCGGGTCCAGGATGGGCGCGGGCGGCGCGCGGGCGCGGGGCGGCGGCGCGGGCTCGGCGTCGTCCAGCAGGAAGCCGCCCCCGCTGTCGGCCGGCGCGGCAGCGGCGCGCGAGTCCCTGCGCACACAGCGGGCAGTGAGCGAAGCGCGGCGGGTGGTGCGGGTGGTGCGGGTGGTGCGGGCGGCAGATGCTCACGTGCGGCGCTGCACGAGGCGCGCGTCCCTGCGCTGGCGCGCCTGCAGACGGTTCCTCTCGATGCGCGCGCGCTGCGCGGCCGACAGAGGCTGCGCTGTGTCGTCCGCCGCCTCTGGCGCTAAGTGACGCTCGTCATTAGTCTCGACTGACGCCATAGTATGTTGGCCCTTAATAATAAAAAAACATTGGTCAGTAAATATCCTCGTGGACAAGCATTATTAGAAAATATAAAGGCAGGCCATTTCAAGTCTACTAAATAAATACATTTTCTCAAGACCTTTGTCAGGAACTCCTAACGGTTCTGTGAGGAGTGGTTCTTTGGAACAAGTCCAAAATAATTTCATTTTTAATAAAATTGCTGGTTAATGAGTTTATGACATATTAATTTAGAAGTACCTTAATATTGTGGTATGTACATACTATTTGCATTTCAAAAGTCAAATGTTAAAAGAATGGTTCCATTACATTCCAGCAATATTAATAAATAATCTTCCATTTTCTGGTATTGCACAAGAGGATATGGAGTGTTTAGTATGAGTGTAAAACATACATGTGTTTACAGAACACAGGCTATGAGTATAAACAATTTTCAATTTGGGGACATAACTGTATAAAAACCAAAAGTTCGATATTGGCACAACATTTTCTTGTTTTTATTATAATTCTTGGAGTGAAAGTTTAACTATTTAAATAATTTATACTTTAATAGGTTTATGTAGTTGCCAGCGTATACAGGCCATTGTAGAATAGGGTCTCTGTTATCCGAAACTCTCATTCAGTCCGTTTTTTGGTTTGATTTCTAAATGAAATGTATCACCGGTTGTTTAAATTAATTTGCCATTTATAGATATCCTTAAAATTCAATTTTCTTAATAAGAAGGCACCTTTATTATCCTATACACAACACAATGATTAAATTATCTGAGCACAAAGTTGAAAGTTTAAACTTAGCGCTAAGTTACTTATCCACCACAAAACACTTTATTGTACTGTGAACTGTTCTCATCCACCACTTTTTCAATCCTGATGATTTAAGGTTGTCTATAAAATGTATAGATTAAGCACTTTATTCTTTTTATTTGTACTTAATTGATTATTGGAGCCGATTTCACCACAACCCACAAAACAATTTTATTTAACTTTACTGACAGCACACTTCTAACTAACACAGACACTGTCACTGACATGTGCCGACAAGTTTGTTTTTTTTTTTAATTTCTTTCCTGATCATGGATACTGAGTCTTTAAGTCACAGTCTTGAATTTTAACACACTTTGTTTTGCATTAGAATGCGGATGTAACACATTATTATGGTTTTTGGAGTATCTGGTAGCAAATATATCGATTCGGCCTTCTAAGCAAGTTTTGGCTGAGGTAGTCAATACTACAATAAAATTCTTAGCTCCGAGATCGCACCTGTTTCAATTATTCCACACTGTACCAATTTACATCACAATATCCACTAGGAATCAATTAAAACAGTCGCTAAACTTCACTCGGAAAAATCCTACCAAAAACTCATACAAATTTGATCTTGAAGATTAGTGCTGCTAACCTTACCCAGTTTGTTTTAGCGACATTTTAACTGTCTAACTATCGCGGTTCATGAGATACAGCCTGGTGACAGACGGACAGACAGACAGACGGACAGACAGCGGAGTTTTAGTAATAGGGTCCCGTTTTACTCTTTGGAACCCTAAAAATAACGCAAATCAATTTTTGCAGTGAGCCTTTTTAGTTTACTTTTAATTGGCACTGCCTTGCTGCCAGAATAGTGCAGTACTAGATTAGTAGTTGTTGTTTTACAATTAACCAATAAATACAATAGGCAAGGAATTTACGTGCCTCAGCAGCCCCTTTTTCGCCGCATAATACCTACTCAAATAATATTCCTTATTTACCGTTTGACTTTTCGGCAAAAATTCCGAATGCACAACACCGCGATAGTCAAAGAAAACAGTGAAAATGAGTAGACTTTGATCGACTTTGGCGTGGTTTTTTCGGTTTCGGTTCAGTTATAGTAGGCGCCAGATAATCGTGGAATAACGGTCATTGACCCACCTACAATTATTGACATTTTTAATTTGAAAAACGGAATTAATGACACAAAGCTGTCCCGAATCATCATCTCTCGTGATCCTTAACATTGTCTAATAATGAAAAACGATTCATATTTAATTGTTCAGGTACCTATGAACAGTTATTAGGGAAAGGTCAATGTACTTTATTCCACATTTATCTGGCGCCTACTATAGAAGGCGCCACTCTCTCGCTCTCTCGCTTGTTAAATGGTTTGCATGAAAAACTCGTAAACTCACGTCTCGTCTCCAGTAACAATGTGTTTCATGAATGATGGTTCGGAATCGTCTCGTTCTAGCATGTCCTCAGCGACTCTTATGCGATTGAGTTTTTGGAGAAAATTCAGGTCTCTCAGTCGAGCGACCCTCAATATTTTTAAACGACCTACGTAACGCGTGTACATAAATAAATTGGGGCTTTTTGAGACTCCAGGGGCTATTCAGAATTTTTGCAATAAAAGATTTGATTGAATATATTTTTTCTTCTAGTAACAGTAGAATCTTTTTTTTACAAACTAGCAATACTACAACTAATGTCAGCGTTACCGGCGAAATTCAAAGGTAAAAAAGTGTAAGCAAGTTGTTAAAAAAAAATAATTCAAAAAGCTTGTTTAGTCGACTTAAATTTTACGTGTTTAACTTCCAGTTGGTATACCAAAATTTTAAAGGTAAGTAGAAAATGAGTTCATTCATGTAGACATACGTTTTCTTGGGATTTCATTGGTGTTTTCAATTGTATTGTAGCTTGTTTTAGCCGCCATATTTTTTGAGTTTTGGAGAATGGGGCTTTTTGGCACGAGTTTGAGGCTATTTGGAATCCAGTTCCAAATAACCCCTGGTTTGTGTGTTTTAGTTTGACTAAGTTTAAGATCACTGTTCTAAATAGCCCCAAATGCCTATTATGTACAAATTTAAGGGGAAGCTTCTCATATCTATTTTATTTTATATTACAGTTCCGGAAATATGGTGCGTACTTACCAAAGAAAGTACACGAATTCCAGAAATGGTAAAACTTTCGCACCATATCAGAGTTATTCAAACGAAAGTTTGGAAAACGCCATAGAGGCTGTTAAGTCTGGAAAACTCAAGTTAACTGATGCTGCCGATACTTATGGGAACTTTTCAGCGGTAATTTTAAAAAATCTGGTGTTTCATACATCTCGACCCCAGGTATTGCGCTTCTATAGGAAACGGCAGATTTTTTTAAATTACCGAAGAGTACATAATTTCTGTGTGGGCCGTTCAGAATTACATTATGTACTGAATACGTAGTAATCGTTCGTGCGTCGATGCGGCCCCTCCACCCTGTATTGTTTATCATAATTAATAATTTATCCTTCTGTTGGTCCAAATATCGCAAGACCTGTTTAAAGTGATACAGCTCCATAGATAGGTGAAAAACAAAATTAGAATATGCCAATTACAAAAAGCCCCAAACCGGCGATATTTGGAATTGCACTTTTGAAAATAAATATCTCTGTATTTATGTTCAATACATAAATACAACCTGATTTTTCTCGAAAGTATTGATGAGGTTTATCGTAAAAAAAATTGTCTAAGCTCATAACCTAAGTAGTTTTTGTGTACAACACTGTTTTTATAAAAAAAACATACCAAATAGCCCCACTTTACAGTACTTTATTGCACCATCAAATTACAGAAAACAGTTTATACAGCAAATAATACCTACACATATGTAGGTACAATTTCAAGATTTTCCCGGGATAAAAAGTGGCTCATGTGTTATTCTGATGTATATGCTATATTACTGAAAAGTTTCATCTAAATCCGTTCTGTAGATTTTGCGTGAAAGAGTAATAAACAAACATACATACAAACTTTCGCATTTATAATATTATATTATTATAAGTATGACTATAACTTTAAGTTAAGAAAGTACCTAAGCCCTAACCTTTTATTAGTTTCAGTTAAAACGGCAAAAAAACGAATGGAAGAAATTACGGGATTGGTATCGAGTAATGATCGAGAATCAATAAAAATAATGAGCTGTAAAAACTGGCCAAGCTGCACTGCCAACAAACGTTTGGAAATAGGTAGTTATGCCAGCCAGTCTACTAGAATTGTTATATTGCCTTATATGAAAAACCGCCCAAGAAGTGGCAACTTAAATGAAAGCCACAATAATACAACAAACAGTTCAATGGAAGCTGGTATTGCAAATGAAAGCCAGGATTGATGAATCTATACCTAGGTATCATCTACATCTCACAGCTTATCGTCTGAACAAAGGCAAATAAAGAGAAAGACTAACGATGAATCTTTAGTTGATAAACTGGAAGACATTGATGCAGATTATGAAGAGCGTGCGCGTAAAACACAACGCGCCATCGACCCGGGTCTGGTGGTGATCGGACAGCAAGCCACCCAAAGCTCGCCGTCCGCAGGTGATCCCAGCGACTCCCGACGCCCGGGGCGTCTTCTTCTGTAGCGGCGGTTGGGGCGAAAACCTTCTTTCCCTCGCGCGGCCCGCCTCCTTCTTCGCTAGCATTACTGCTTCGCAGAAGGAGATGACCACTTCCCAAGCCTCCTCGCTCCGGACCATGGATTTAACAACGGCCGGACGCGAGAGGTCGCCGCCGCCGATCGCCTCGACGAGGACACGGCGGTGCTCCGCCCAAGCAGGGCAGACCTCCACCGTGTCCTCCGGGCGATCCTCACAGTGCTGACATCCGGGCGTGTCCTCCCGCTGAATCCGAAACAGGTACCTCTCGAAACAGCCGTGTCCGGTGAGTATCTACCTGCGTCAGGAGGACGCTGTGGCGCCTCTCCAGCCACTCCCCAAAGAGGGGCCTTCAAAAGTCAAAAACGTTTATTTCAATTAGGCCATTAAACGGCACTTTTGAACGTCAGCATTTACAGTTCAGTAAATATATTAATAAAGTGACTCTACTGTCCATTCGGAAAGGTTGATTCTTATGGAGAAGAACGGACAAGAAACTCCATAGTTACTCTTTTCAAATAACGACTTTACAAAATTTGGTACTTATACAAAAATCAATTTAATATTATGTGAGGACGATACACCCAGAGTATGCTACTTATAAGAACAAAGTATAACCAGCAGAGGTACTTATTCCTTTTCTAAAAAAAAATTAGGTAAATGGTACTCACATATTTACAGATAATCTTAATAACCACCAATTAAACAGAAAATAAAAACACAAAAAAGAAACAGTATACCCATCTATAAAGTTAATTCATAAATCAACCAGTTTGATTTTGTCTACACCCTTCATTGTCCCATGGAGCAGGACCAGCATGTTTCCAAGCATTCTTATCCTGAATGTAATCTTCTAATTTGTAATATGCTTGTTTACAAAGTGTACTTTTAACATAAGTTTTAAATTTTCTTTCATTTAGTTCTAATATGTCAGAAGGTATTTTGTTGTAACATTTAACACAATTATAACCCATGAAAGAAGTGTGGACTTTAGCTAATCTAAAAAATGGTTGATCTAATTTGTCTCTATTTCTAGTATTAAAATTATGTCTATCACTAATTTTACTAAAAAGATGACGATTTTTCCGCACATACATAATATTTTCATAAATGAATTGACGCCGCAATTGTGGCGTGCCCAGGCTTGCGCCCCCTAGGACTCTGCGCCTGGGTGCATCACACCCCTCGAAAGGCCCTGAGTCTAATTACTTAGCTTACAAAATTTCTAACATAGGCACTTACACGATTCGTAACTGATTCGTCCCTACCACTACCTAAGTACTTGCGAGTTGCGCCCAGGAGCGCGGACGGGGTCTCGTCGCCGACAATATTAATACCTACGTCGCTGCTAGGTTGTCTGCCGCCGTCACCCCGCGCCGGCCGCCGCACCCTCGTCTCCTACTCTTCCCGGCGCGCATATTCACGTACAATACCTATACCTACCTAATTTTTTAAAGATTAAGAACCAAAAAAGGTTTCGTGAATGAAACGGATGAAATAGGATAGGTACCTACTTAGTTGTTTTGTTATCTAGAGCACATGCATACTACTATAAGTAGTTGTGTAGGTATCTATATAAACTTACCAGCCAGACTTCACACGAACTCCTTCAAGATAAGTCTCAAATATTAGAAGATTCATTTATTTCTCAAGATTAGGTAAGTATTGTTCTTCAACTTTTCTTCAACTATGTTCACACACACCAATTTCTTGTTTTAAGTAGGTAGGTATGTACTATCATATGACCTAATTTGAATTTTACTGACAAACGTTAAAAATGGGAGAGTGATGAACAAATATTTTAAAATCATGGTTATTTTATGAAGCTGCTGCTAGAATCTTCTCCATATGAGACAATTGTGTTACTTCTTTTAACGGCTACTTGTGTCGTCTTGAAAGTACCTACCTATGTGTGCTATTTGTATTTATTTCATAGCAATATATGTAGGTACCTATAGCTGTTACTAAAATCGCCTCCGAGAGAACTCTTCAACGGTTACTTGTATCGTCTTGAAACTCTGTTTGCTATTTGTTGATATTTCATAGCAACACATAGTAATTGTGTTATGTAGCTGCTGCTGGAATCGTCTCAATGTGAAACGATTATTCAACGGTTACTTCAACCGTCATGACTTCATGAGTCATGACACATTGTGTGCTATTTGTTGTCATTCTATAGCAATATATTATAATCATGGTGATATCACGAGTACCTACCTATGAAGCTGTTGCTGGAATCGTCTTCAAATGAGACAATACTTCAACGCTTACTTGTATCATCTTGATGGGAAATTAATACTTATTCGTTAAATTTGTATTAGCTCGAAAGACAAAATACGAGTACCTGTTGATAGACGGCTTCTTATAGCTAAGTAAAGTACATTTCACTATTCATCACGTAAGTACCTACTCATTTTTTTATTTATTTTTACTGTTAAGTACTTAGGTACTTAACTTTTTCGGAATTCGGGGGAACGAATTGTACGTTGGACTTTTACCGACTACCTACTGCTGCCATAAATCTAGGGTCCGGAAGACGCACCATCCCACACCATCACCTTAAGCGGCTGATCCTATGTCCGCAGCAGCACAGACTCCCATATATGGCCCGCACGGAACATTAAAGCTCACCGCCTCTTTAGATCCCACTGATCAGGTAAGGATTCAGTCCAAAGATCGACGCCTGCAGTCCACTCCTCATGGCAATCGGAGACCATTTAGCACCCATCGATGCCCAGCTGCCTTTTGCTGGTGCGAGTGGACTGAGATGTAGGTATGTGTATGTACCTATGTGTCTTTTACTTTCTGCTGTCTCCTCTCAATGCATCTTTGACGGCATTCCAAGCGTTCTCGGTTCCAGCCGTGGACTGAACCACGGTCGGATAGACTACCCTGCGACCTCGCTGAACATTCCTCCAGCGTATGCTGCGCGGTGTCCTCGGGGTATTCCACGCATTGGTGCCAACCTTCGCATAGTAAAAAACTTAGAAACGATTTCAATATTTTTTTAGGCACGTTGGCGGAGGATAGAGCTCCAGCGCGATCTTATGGCGGTATGGAAAGAGCAACTGTTACTGTCGCAATCGCAACCAAGTCGCAGGGCGATCCGACCACCTGAGTCGCGGGTCTGCGGACAACGAACGATTCGACGACACGTGGCGTTCCACGCGCGCCTCAAAGATATGTCAGAATAATTTAGGAGGCCCGTTAAGGCCAATGCCGGGCCAGGGTTACGTATTAAGAGTTACCGCGGCCCTGGAACGCAACGGGCATTTCAGTACGGGTCTCACACTCCCTCCTGCTCCGCCCAGAGCGGGAATAGTCATTTGATGATTACATATCCAAAAAAAATGGGTATGGATCAAGAGTATAAAATCTTCTTGTCTAGTACTGTGAATATGACGTACCTACTTCATGCAAAATGTCATTTGCAATTACACACTTTAGACTCCTAAGTCCCAACGTCCTTTGTAAAGGACGTCCGAAATAAAGAATTTTGAACCATATTAACATTTTTTTATTCTATTCCTCAACCTCATTTTGAGACCTATGATCTCTATATAAAAGCCCGACGATTTTTCACGGTCAGTTCTTCTTCACCATATCATTGACCTGCTAGACGTGTGGTGGTTCTGATCATACGAGAAAAAGTTCAAAAAAAGTGCAAGGAATATTTACCACCGATTCGAAAGAGGTATTTGAGTGATGCCGGAGCCGAACTTGAGATATACACGGTCAAGCGAGGACTCGTTTCCTCTCTCTGCCCACTCTTGGAATCTGAGAAAAAACTCAAGCTTTTGACAGAGATTCGTCGTGATGTGCGAGATCTGTCTCGAGTCTACATCGAACTTGGCATTTGGCTCAATTTCTACATGAAAACAGCGACCCAACTGCCCTCGAAGCCAGATGTGCTAAATTTCATCTACGCAATGAAAGGAAAAGGCCCCTATGCCGGACGCGTATCGTGTTATGTTTGGTGATAGAAAATATGACGATAGACTTCGTTCGTTTGTGGTCCAAGAGATGGCCAAGCAGTACGAGACAGTGTTACATACGAATATTAGCACGCACGCATACGCTAGACTTGCTCGTTATTTCAACGTAAAGCGAAACGATCCAGCTCTCTATGCTGCGTTTTTCAAGAAAGACTTGCCCGAGGACAACGAAAAGATGCGTCGTGTATGCACTATCATCAACGTGGACACTGTTGGGGGCGCCAAGTGGTGGTCTACGATACACGAATGGCTCAAGATTCAGGCGAAACTAGAAGACTTCAAGCTCTTTCCTCAGCCCTCGCATGGACTCAAGCACCTCACATACACGTCTAGGGGTTGGCACGAATTGCTGCGTCGCGTAGATCCAAAATCTATTACGAGCTACTGGACGCGTATCGTAGATCATAGGCGAGAACTCTGGTCGCCGTGGTTAGACGTAGATATGAAAAAGTTCGGGTGTAGTCTTCAAACTGATGGCATCAGTGTTAGCCTATCCATGAATCGAATAAAAAAAAAAACAAATCCTATAAAACGCCCGAAGAAAACATATGATCGCGTCATCGCAGTGGACCCCGGCTCTCGGATCCCAGTCGCCGCAGTAGAATCTAAACGATTACAGTTTAGGCGCATCACTAAAAAGTATGTGAGGTCACATACTCTCGAGTGGAAGCGCGAACGAATTCGAAACAAACTGTGTCGAGTCAGCGAGGAAGCTGAACAAAAGGCTCGAGAAAATCTAACCTTTCCAGTTTCATCAAAAAACACGATTCATGTCGTAGAGTATACCGTTTTCCGTATGACTTGGTTCGACGTGCGTCAGGAGCCCTACGAAAAACACGCGAAACTTACTAGGCTCGGACTCGACAAATATCTACGTACCGCGAAATGCGAAGAAAAAATAATCAAGGAAGTTTTTGATGGAGGTGGCGTCGAATCTACGTTGGTCTTGTATGGAGCTGGAAGTAAATTCATGAATACGGCGTCGTTCAGTGGCCGTAAATTCAAGCACACGCTAATCAAGAGATTGAGGTGCAAGCGCAACATCGACGTCGAAGTCGTGGACGAAAAGTACACTTCTCAAGCTTGCTCTTCGTGCAACGCAAAAACTGGAGAGTTTCAGAAGATCGTCATGAATCATAGGCTACGCTGGGGGTTTGCCGAAACTGCAACAGCGAGTTTGATCGAGACGCTAACGCTGCAAAAAACATACTGATAAACCATACAAGGTCTGCCATCTGCAGGCCAGGATGTTCCACGAGTGGAGCATCGTAACCTTCTAGATATTGTAACTCGACGTCAATAAGGTTCAATTTTGTACTTGAGCTTTGTTGAGGTTAGGAGGTTAGTTATACCACCATGTTTCTATTAATATAACTACCTACCGTGGTAGTTCTGTTACAATAAAAACATGTTTTCATTTTAAGTTAGTTCTAGGCCTCTGTAGATAAATCACTCAAGATAGACTGTGATTTTATAAAACCAAATGATTATGAAGCAATTAAAAGCCAAGCCAATACCTACACATGGAAATCTATCCGAATGAGGACCTGATTACACTTGTTCGGAAAAGCTACCAATACGAGGACTTGTTTACATACTGTGCGGGAAAAACTTCCATCCGGGGACATACGTGTGAAGATTAACACACAAGTCCTCGCAAGGAACTAAAACATTACTGATGTGTAAATGTGGTGTTAAAATTTAAATTGACAGTTAAAGTTTGACTGTTTTATTATTTAGCCCGAAAATGTATGGATGCTGAATAATGTCCTTTGAGCTAGAAGAGGTTGATGGAGTATATGTTGGTAGGTGGACTACTCAATTAGTTGTTTTTACCATTCCCCATATCTTGACAATGATACACTGGTGTGTGAATATGTAAGTAATATATCCTATCGTAATTATTCACATTTCACAAAAAAGCTTTGAAGATTCACCTTTTTTTAATAGTGTACTTAATTGTTTTACCAATAGTAAAATATAAATTATTATATCAATAAATAAACCTTTCAGGTTAAAGAGCTATCATACAAAGACTTATCAATATAATATGCTGTATATTTTCAGCCACAACACTTTTATAGGTAAATAAATACTTCAAAATGAAAATGGTTTGTATAAACAACCATAAATACCAAAATAGAAAAGTGAAATAGAAACAACAATCGTGTTTTTTTTTGTGTCCACATTCTCTTGCTAGAACAGTGCATGAGGCGCAGTGGACTGACGCTCCTTATACAACAACTCCCAACAATGGAGTACAACACAACATCAGAAAAACATGCTAGTTCAAGTGCTCATTCCATTTAGTTCATAAAAAAACATAGCATCAAACATAATGAAATAAACAAATGCAGTTTCAATTATGAAGATATTTTACAATTCTTAAAAGTTAAATAAACGTTAATTCTACAGCAAAGTCGAAAGTGTTAGATAGCTTTCAAATCTTCTGGTAGGTCATTCTTAGGATGCTTGTTCTCGAAATGCTGTTTGTAGGTCTTAGGGTCAGGCATCTGCGCCTGAAACCAAATTACATAATATTCTGTTTGAGTAGGTATTATAATTTTCATTATAGCCACAAGTTTATCTCAGTTACTACAGTTTACTTCAATACTGCAATAATAGTACATTTTGATGCGAGTGGGGACAGCTTTTCATTGCAGCCGAGGCGGAACAGACGCCCGAGCCCTTATGGAGTCAAGAAACTGCATTGACAAATGCCCACGTGCAGCAGACTATTTCTCGAAATCTTATTTAACACTATTTCGATAAAAAATAAATAAAATTTCATAGACCTACTTAATACAATCATAAAATGTAGTAACAAATTATTGCGAACCAACTCTAGTACCACAAACACTTCATTTGTCACCGGAAAATGGCAAACTTCGTAATCATAATATATCTTGAGAGATTGTAAACTCTCGATACAATTGTCAACTGAACATTTGGAATACCTTTTTATGCATCAAAATTTGATAGTCTATTATCTCTCGAAGTAATTCCGAGAAATTGTGGACTGACATAAAATGGCAGAGCGCAAGTCTACAATTTATCCATTTTAGTGTGATAGCAAAACTGGAAAAAGCCTCTCATAGGTCTATTCAGAGAAAACAAAGACCAATGAGGGGCCAAGTTTCCAATTTAACTATCACGCCAAAACAAATAAACTGTAGACCAGAGAGCTGATTGGTCGCCAGTTTGTCAGTCCACAATTTCTCGGAACGCAGGGAGATTTATACAATAGAAGATTGTGATTTGAATAATTGCAGGGCAAATGTCCATTTGACAATTTATTGAGAGTTAACAATCTCTCAATATATTTTGTAATCTTAGGTAGTTTGCAATTATCCGGTGACATTTACATATAAGTGGGGTAAAAGCCACTTATTTTGTGGTTTAAAAAACGACCGAGTCTATGTAAGATCTGATGTCTCGCCTTGGTATAAAGCAACATTAACATTAAAAGTACCACCTGACAGCGACCACTGCGCACTCATATGGTCAAATCGAATAGGGCGCGCTTCCTCGGCTTCCTGTTACACACTTCCATCCCATTTCTTTTCTTTATATCTCGCACTCCGCCAATCGCTAGAATATTGCATTGTAACCTGGGGTGGATCAGCAAAAACTCACATGCTGAAATTGGAACGTGCTCAAAGGGCACTCCTGAAGGTTGGTTGGCGGTTACCTTACCGCTTTCCTACCATCGAACTCTATAAAACATGTACAGTCCTCTCTGTTCGCAAATTGTTCATTCTTAACCTTGTTTTATCCACACACCCTCAAACTCCATACGCTCCTTGCAAATTTGACTCAGCGACGTAAGCATATACTGTCTGTCCATCCATCCGCACAAATTGTCGTTCAGCCCGACGTAGCTTCCCTTTCCTCAGTTTCCAAGATATGTCGATAAGAATGATCATAAAATTTTTAAATATATAGACCCTATGTGCAGATCAAAATGTAAAAAAAACTGCATTGGATTATGCTGAGACTGAAAATATACTAAATGTTTAAAAATCATTTTGATTACCAGTAATATTCATCTACTCAACTAATCTTAGATCACGTTTCACCTTCTCAACCACACACAAACACACACTCTCGGGCAAGTGGGTGCTTATACCCGGTGCCCTACACGGGTGTTGGGGTGAGGACTTATATTGTACTCATGGACACAGCATTTCAAAGACACGCACATCTCCTTTTTGTTTTGTATCATAAATCTCTCCCTCTCAGTACTTAGAGCTTTTACAATTTTGTAGTACTTACAGAAGTGCAACCTAATATTTTAATTCTAAGGGTGTGAGCCTGGAGAGCTGTCATACAGGTCCCGAACCCAGTATAGACTCCAGCCTTTGTGAGAACAAAGGTTTGAATCTGCCTGTAACTTAGATACTATGTACCAAATTGTACCTTTTTGAGAATATTATTATTTCAAGAAATCACTCCCACGGATTGCAGGAAAGTGAGAGGATCAATAATATTATCAAGCATGTCATGTTTTAATTGGAGTGCTAGTATGGGACCTACTTTCTTTAAGAGGACCTTTCACACGGTCATCTGATCCCAAACTAGGCAGAGCCTGTGATATGGCAACCAGACAACTGATAAACATACTTATATATTTCTAAAAACATACATATTATAGACAAATTACACCCAGACACAGAACAAATGATCGTGCTCATCACACAAAGATTTGTCCTGGGTGTGAATCGAACCCACAACCTTCGGTTTAGCAGTCAGGGTCACTAACCACTCGACCAACAGGCCATTCTAACCTTGTAACAATAACCTTTAAAATTTGCTCACATGCATGTCCAGCTCAGTAAATGTAGTCTCAATGTTTATCTTTCATTATTTTCTTTGACAATTAAGATTTACAAAAGAAAACAGAAGTTTTCAGGATCAACTTTAGAAGCTCACCTTCTCACCAAATATTGACTCAAAATAAAGTTAGAAAATGGAATTCCAATCATGGAATCCAACAATACCCTTCATGTTCAAATACACCTTCAACCCATATTTTATCAATATAGCACCAATAGCTTCCCGAGTCAAGTTCATACAAAAGTGGTCACCTTGCAAACAACACACACATGGACGAGGGCTTTCTGCGCAGCTTTCTTCTGGTCATTGGCACTATGGCCTTGCTGTTTCTTCATTTTGGACTGTTTCTCTGCAGCTTTTGCCTGTGATTGAAGTTTCTGCTGCCCGCGTGCCATCCTTCAATCCTGAATAATATAATGAGAAAAGATTTGTTTTTTGTTTGTACCCAACTCAAAAACTACAGGACCAATTTTAAAAAAATCACTAGTGGAATGCTACATTATCCATAAGTAAATAGGATTTATTTTATTTTCAAACTAGCTTTTCCCAGTGCCTTTGTACAATTGTACATGGCATATTCTGTTTTTTCCCATTCCCGTAAAGCATTCTCCATGAAAGTGGCAATCATATACAATAAGATTTTTCCAAATTTGACTGGTATTTCAAGAGATTAGTGCATTCAAACAATGTCTACATCTTTACTTCATTATATTAGTATAATATTGATGATAGAAAAATAATAATGTACTGGTTTAGGGAGAACACTTCAATATCTACAAAAAGTAGGTACGAAATCCAAGTTGCGTGAGAAACGCTAGTCCTGAATAAAAAACAAGTTGTTCTGAAAACACTACCTCTTTACACAATTACTCGTAGGTAATCATTACTACTGTTCAGATTATAATATATACTTTGAACTGCTCATACATCTACAGCAGAATATAAATAAATTGAAAGAATGTGTGATTTCGACATTGTTTACTATCTTCATGTTTACGTCGACATGATAAACATTACGGCAAAAAGAGGTTACTTCTTTCAACGTCCACGTAAAAAGAAAGGGAATTGAGCAAGATGTAACTGGAAAACAGCTCGAAATAGGAAAAAAAATATAGAAGCAGATAGCGAAGATTATAGTACCAGTACCGAAGTCCAATTTAATATGTGAATAATTAACATATTTGCAGTATCAATGCCTTAAAACACCATAATGAAAGCTGTCTTACCTTTAACTTTCTAACGATTCCAATGATTTTAACTGTCTTCACCAAAACGGTATTGTTCGGTAGTTAACACCTATGTCAACAAATACCGCAAACCAATAATCTAACCGAAAAAAAGATAAAATGCCAACAGAGATACTGAATGGATGACTGAAATATGGATTGGCTGAAAATTTTAATGGTTGATGAAAGTGTGAGCTGAGAATATTGAGAAAATGAATCAAGCAAGTAAATTGAACACAGATAACTATTTGTAAGATACCACACATACACTTCTAGGAAGAGTGGTAAATAAAGCCGGATTCACATTTACTTTAGTTTAGGTTCGAGCTAGTTAGTTGATTTTTAACCCTTTACCGCATGGATTTTTTAAATCCTTTGGAAAAAATATATGTCGGTATAGGGCATTTATAGGTCCCCAAAAAAATATAAAAAAAAATATAGAAGACCATGTAAAAAAGATACATAGGTAAAAGTAATTGTTCCAAATATGGAACGCCATGCGTTCTAGTTCTAAAACTCAGACGTTCCAAATTTGGTACAACATGCGGTGTGATCGAATTATGTATAACATTGAAAAACAGGAATTAAAAGAAACAACGTGAAACTATGCTATTTAATTAAAGAAATTATGTGTGAAAGTTTTTAAAACAGTTGCGATCTTTGTTGAAACAAAGATAACAACCACACTTTTCGCACATCACTTGGGATTTCTGTTTGCATCCTTCCAGTTTACACCGTTGGCGATCGGTTTTCCAATCAGGCCAGTGGTTGAACCCATCTCCAGCTACTTCCATTGGAGGTAGTTCTATGCGTCGCCTTGATCGCCCCTTTTTAATTGCCTCAACATCTTGATTCAGTGGTCGTCCTCGTTTGCGTGTAGTCGGAGTATATACTTTTGAATCTTTGTGCATCAATACGTCTGCTATGGCTAACTTGAAGTCAAGCAATGGAATGTAAATATCTTCACCTTTCTGTTTCATGACTCTTCGCCATAGTAACCAGCTATTCACGCAACAGAGATCAATGAAATGGAAGAACAGCCGGTGGTACCATTTTTTACTGCGGATTTTGATCCTATAGAAGCCTAACATGGCATCTAGTAAATCAACACCACCCATGTATTTGTTATAAATAGTTACTGCTTTTGGGCAAGGAATATCAACTCTACACTTTTGTTTTTTGGAATATCTTTTCACAACTCCCATTGGTTCCTTGCCTACGTAGGATGAACACAAACTGACTGCTTTATTGTCGACCCAATTGGTAACTGATAGCTGAACGTCATCAACAGTAACACTTTTTTCGGAGCAATAACCTCGTTCTTTCTTTCCTAAAGTTTTTTTAGATATATTTATATTTGGAGCTCTTCTTAGTTGTATTGTGCCTAATGGCAGAAAACCTCTTTTGTGCAAGTTTGCCATTAGCTGCAAACTAGTGTACCAGTTATCTACAAAAATCTTATGATTCAAATTGTCTGAGACAGTCTCCATTAGTCTTTGTACCACATTTCCTGGCACTCCAAGATCGGGGCAGTTTTCTGGCTGATCAGGGTATTTTCCACCGAATAATTCAAAATCATAGCTGAATCCACTGACTCCGCTTAATACATAATTTAGATAACCCCATTTATGGGGTTTCTTCGCATTGTACTGTCTGATCCCCGAAGTTCGGGCCTTGGTAGGGATCATCTGTTCGTCGATTGACAAAAATTCCTCTTTCGGAACTTTTAGTAGCCTTTCGCGAAGGATTTTCATAAGTGGGCGTATTTTCTGAAGCCTGTCAAACTGTGGGTCATTTGGTTTTAGTTACTTTTTCAATATACGTGCCTTCCTTCCAGTAATGCCGAGTAGTTGGCAGGTGTACTACCGACATGTATATAATAATACCTATAAATTTATAGATGTCTTCATGTTTCACTGAATGCAAGTTTTCAGGTGAAATTTGTGCTGCGTATACGTTGCTTTCTTCCTCAATTAAATTTACAGCAGATGACGGAAAAAGAAATTTGAAAAACTCCATTGGAGTATTTAGCTGCATAATTTCATCCGGAAGAGTTTCAGATCCCAAAAAAGCAATATTGGATTCATCATACTGAATATTGTCATTCGACCACACCAACTTATCTTTCTTTTTTTTCTTACGTGAAGAAGCTGCCTGAGAAGTAGAAGGTTGATTGTCTGTAAAATTTTCAAACATCTCCACATGCTCTTCAGTACACTCAAGAAACTCAGTCAGTTCCTCTTCTCCTTCTCCATCTTCTTCTCCTTCATCTTCTCCGTCTGAGGAAGACGTTTCTTTTTCTTCATTTATGTGTAAAGGATCTTGAGTATTGTAATCGTCTTCATCTGATACATTTTCATCCTCACTGCTCTCTGGAATTACGACGATTGTTTGTCGAGGACGCATCTCCATTTTTTCTACAATAAAATAATTAAGCAAATTTACTAAAAATAATTACGTACCTATACACATAATTTTATATTATATATACTCAGGGCTGGGAGATCATACAGCCCATAAAATACAATTATTATAAACTTGTTATGCGCTACTTTTAATTATCCTACTTAAAAATTACATTAGCTGCAGGGTTTAATAATACCCTGAAAGTATAAAAGATCTTACGCTGCATAATGTTCCCGATTCGGAAATTGTAAATGATTGATTGGAGTATTGTGGTCTAACACTGCATAATGTTCCGGATTTGGAACTTTCAAACTATTGACTGGAGTGCATAAAGTTCCATATTTGGTACTTCAAAAAACATAACAACTGCATGGTGTTCCAAATTCGGAACATTTAAAAAATGATAATATTCACTACATATTATGGTTTGAACTTACTTCTTTTGCCGTAAAAAGCCTGTGGGTCCATTGTTGTATCAGGTGAATCACTAATTTTCTTCAGATATTAACAAAAAACCAATAAAAAATCGTATTGAAAACCAGCGAATTGACAATCTGTCAAATTTTGGAAACCAACTGACGAAATAGTCGATTTTAGTTCCTAGGCACCTCTGTAGAGGCGCCACTGGCGCATATTAGGTGAGTTACACTCCCTACATACGAATTAGTTCCAAGAAAAGATCATAGATGTCACAGGAATAAATATATTATACCAAAAGCTGAATGTTCCAAATTTGTGACGATATGCGGTAAAGGGTTAAGGCGTGTGTAAATAAAGGGAACGTGCACAACGAAGGATCTACTACCTGCTGACGCAAATCCGAATTATTAATGCAAATTTTACTTGACATAGACACTTCACGTTATAAAATATTCATAAGAAGGTGAAAAAAATAATTAACTAAGTGAAAATGTATTGTTGCATTTCTGGATGCTCAAACACTTCATTGAAAATAAAAATAACTGAAATGGTGAAAAATTCCATTACTTTCCTACAAATAGTACTAATTTTACATGGTTATGTGACTAACGACAAAAGTGGATAAGTGCAGTAAAAAAATATATAAGTACATGACATAATTTTTGTGGTTTTAGCCTACACTGTCCCACAGTTGGGCAAAGGCCTCCCCCAAGACCTCGAAGTATTCTTTTCCTGCGCCACCTCGCATATTATAATTATTTATTTATGTTACATAATTTTAAAATTACGTGTGTGTATGAGTTTCAAAAACATTTACAAATAAATAATAATGTTATTTGTTTTTAACAGTAAATTTTCAGCCAATCCATATTTCATCCATCCATCTAGTCCCTCTATCGGCATTTTATCTTTTTGTCGGATAGATTATTAGTTTGGTGTTGACATGAAACAATCGCTAAAGGTGCGCTAGAAAAGGCTTTTATGTAGGCTTTTATCAGGCGGAAATAAGGAGCGTGTCTTTTACAGTTGGCTCATGTAGGTATTGATGTACTCTGTCGACATACTCAAATGGACTCAAACCGAACTCAACGCCCTGGATTGGAGGGTCCGTACACTGCTGACCGCAATTCGGATGCATCACCCACGATCATCGGTCATGACTTGATGAGACTGTACATCCCGCGGAAGTATGGAGGTCGAGGCCTTTTAAAGGCTAAGACTCCCCGTCTTTGCCTTTGCACCAAAATATGATCCCAGTGGACAAGGACTGAACCCTTTTTTTAATTTTTTAATTTATGTCGTATGATCGAACTGGAATTATTATTAAGGGGCGAATTTAAGACTACAGGCTCAGCGGCGCGGGCTGGCTTGAGCAAGGATCGGGGCGGATTTTGACGGGTGCGTCGCGGCGGGCCTCGGCGGCGAGGGCGGAAGGACGGCGGTCTTGGTTTGCGAAGTGTGCGGGTCTCTTTGCGACTCTCTTGGAGGAGAGTGGTAGAGTCGTCACAAGGACTGAACCCGTTGTCCGGGCTACTTATATATAATACTTACTACAGATATTGCAAGGAGATATGGAAAGGAAAGGAGCTTTACGGGCGCTTCTACCGGGCGATGCAGAATTCCCGGAGTCCGTATCCTGGCTACGTTTTGGCGACCTCTTTGGAGAAACTGATGGTTTTGTCTTTGCGGTTATGGACGAAGTTATCCTGACGAATAACTACCGGAGGCACATTGGCGATGCAAAGATGACGCGCGAAAATTAAAAAATTCTTCAATTTGGGGACAATCTTGACAATTCAAAAGTGCCTGTAAATGGTTAATTGAAATTAATGCCTTGAGTTTTGAGTTGTGCTGAGTTTTTTTTGAGTTTTACTGATTCCCCACAAAATCTCCTCAATTTTTTTTTAGGAAATGAAACCAATTACATCAAATTTGGTAAGATTTATATAATAATAATATCTTGGGACAACTCACACACGGTCATCTGATCCCAAACTAGGCAGAGCCTGTGCTATGGCAACCAGACAACTGATAAACATACTTATATATTTCTAAATAGATACATATTATAGACAAATTACACCCAGACACAGAACAAATGATTATGCTCATCACACAAAGATTTGTCCTGGGTGGGAATCGAACCTATATTCCTTTAATACACCTTTAAATTTCTTTTTACTCTCCCATATTTTTGTGACCAACCTTGTTATCATTAAATCCTATTTTTCTGTAATTAAAAAGATAAAATATGGGTTTCGGCGATCGTCAGCGTGGCCAGAATATATCAAAAGGCCAAAAATTCTTTGATCCGGGCATGTCTTAAAAGAAGAAGGAATATGAAAATGCGGTTATAACTTGCTAAATTATAGCTCAAACGAAGGTTTCTAACGTTTATGGTGTTAAAAACAATTGCTAAGATTTTTTTAACTCATATTTCACGTAAATATATTGTCTATTATTTATGTTGACTAAAAAAACATTATTTGAGGTCATTTAAAATAGTATTACTACATACAAAACTTAGCTTCTTTTCCATATAACATTTTCAAAAAGGTTTTTGAAACAACAACAAACAACCAGGGAAAGCGAGTTCTATTTGAAGGAAGGTTATAGAATTTTAAACCATTTCAGTTTTTCTATGAAGTGTTCGAGACGTTCGAGTATCCAGAAACGCAACAATACATTTTCAGTTAGTTCAATGTTAGTTGTCAAACATTGTTTGCGTAAATGAGCTTTCATCGTACACGTTCAACATCACCAAAGAGTAATATAATATAATATTATGGAGTGAACACCACTTTGATCCACCACTATCGCAAATATGTCAAACATAATATGAAGCACATTATACGACATGCATCATCTCGTTAGTCACCAGTCGTTCACAATCACCTGCACCATCTAAGATTTTAGCAAGGCAAAAACTATGGTGGGCGCCAGATAAATTTTCAATATAGTTCAATACTCAATACTTTATTTGCATTCCACTTATTATGTGTTCTAGGGTGGAAAATTTATTAAAGAAATTGTGTACATTATGGATTCATGGTTCATTGCCCTTTCCTTAATGTCTCCGCGTAGGTACCGGACAATCAATTATGAATCGCCTTTCTTTACTAGAAAAAGTAACGGATTATGATAGATGTCGATTCAAGACAACTTTATGTCATTATTTCAGTTTTCGGAATTAGCTATGTCAATAAATGTATGAGGGTCAATGACCGTTATTGCACGTTTATCTGCAGTCGACCATACTATTTGCCAGTTTGAAGCAGCTGTTGAGCAAACTGGTCGAACAACATATAATTTGAGTTAACCGTGAACAAAAGATGAGATTATGATGAAGTGTTACGCAATTGGGGTGCTTAACTGCACTTTGCCGCCGTATTTCATTTGAGAAAAGTCATTGAGATATATATGATAGTAATGAATATTTCTATGTGAAAAGTACAAAAATGTCATCCATTCATTCGTAGATAAATATCTACTAAATCCGTGCTCAAATAGAATCATAGACAGATTGTTTCTAACTTTCTATATTGCCACCAAAAGTCAAAATCACGATCACGAAGCTGTCACCCTCCTGTCACTGTCCAAAATATGTAAACAATTTAAATAACCTCAAATCAAAATAATTCGTAGGTTTTATTATTTTAGTAAGCTATATTCATATATTTTTACGTAAGGTTCTGGGGGCATATATTGCGTAACTGTATATTATTCTCTTGAGTAAGTATAACATAGACGAAAACAGTTTGTTTTGTCGGTTGCCTAAATGGCCATCGTATTACTCGTCCGTTAATATTATGGGTTTGCAGCATTGATAAAATTAAATAATGTTTTGCACATGCACTGAATTAGACTAAAAATACGATTTATATTACTGTGGACGAAATTATATAGGTAATCTAGATCAATGCAGCGTATCACTCGGGTTTTCTGTGCCGTCTGCTCACCGCGGGTCTTAGCGAGGACACGTTCGAAGGGGTCACAAGCAAACGGCGAAAAGGACAATTCGCCGCTCCGACGCCTATTAGACGATGCTAGTTCGTTCGGCGAAGCGTCGGGGGAGGCTGCGGACCCGGAGCTGCGCTGGGCGACGCAGCCGTACGCGGCGCACGCGCCTACCCGCGAGGAGCGGCGTGACGTGCGCGTGGAACCGCGTGAAACCACCGTGCTGCTGTTCCCGGGGCAGGGCGCGCAGCACGTGGGCATGGGCCGCGCGCTTCAGAGCATCCCTGCCGCCAAGCAGCTGTACGAGCTCGCCTCCAGCATAGTTGGGTGAGAACTTTATTTATTGTATCTAGTGATGTGCTGTTACCAGTAAATTACTCGTCAAGCATTTTCCCAGTAACATTCTAAAAAAATAGTAGATTAGGGCAACAAAGGAAAAAAAAAAATCTTATTTATTTCATTTGTGATTAAGCGTGATCTGATAAGACTTCTACCACTTCTAGTTAGTGCAAAAAGCAAGAATCTTTCCACATGGTAAAATACTGGTAATGGAAAAGTGGATAGTGCAATATGTTTTATGAACTTATATGAACAATTTATTTGCCAATAATATAGTTAAGTTAAAGTTAAGTACATTTTACTGAAAGTTTGTCCTCTAAACATCTTTAATTGTGAAGTAACACTTGACCAGCAACAGTTTTGCTAACTGCCTTTTTATTTATAATATTAATATATATTATAATATATTATGTAGTAAGGATGTTTTATTTAAGTTAATAATGTAGCTTTCTTATGGCGAAAGAATTTTTAAAATGGGTTGAGCTGTTTGTGAGCCAAATCAGATCAAACAAATTAATCTTTCCTCTTCACTACATAGTATAAAACAAAGCCACTTCCCGCTGTCTGTCTGTCCATATGTATGCTTAGATCTTTAAAAGTATGTAACGGATTTTGATGCGGTTTTTTTTAATAGATAGAGTGATTCAAGAGGAAGGTTTATATGTATATACATGCTTAATATAGTAGAGAAACACTGATTTTAAAGATTTCTAATGTGATGTAGTAAATAAACACATTTTTTTGCGCTTACATTGCAAACGCTGGCTGAACCCTACGATATATATCAAAATAATGTACTACAGTATTGTACACCTTAAAAAGGTCTAAGAAAAAGTCCGCGATGGTACCTATATGTCTATCTCTTAGGGATAACCCACAATAACCATTTTTTATCCTTTACTTTTTACGAGATATAATGGCTTATTTACGAAGCGATTTTAAGCAATACATCATTAATCCTTATCCAATAAAGTACCTTAAATACATTGTGCATTTTATGTAGATCAATATGGCTCTTTACAGCATGTAATTTAAATGAATATTTTCGAAGATATAACAGTTTTAAAATGCAGGGACATAGCGGTTGCGGCGGTACCGGCCAGGGGCCCTATAATAGCGTTCAAGTTATATTCTCAAGATGATTTCGCGAAAACACTGACATATGACAGAGTTTCAAGTTACTATACATTAAACCAGAGTTCCAAAACCGTGGTATATTTATAGTATCTTCATTGCAGCCGTGCGAAGCCGGGGCGGGTCGCTATAGTAGGCGCCAGATAATCGTGGAATAACGGTCATTGACCCACCTACAATTATTGACATTTTTAATTTGAAAAACGGAATTAATGACACAAAGCTGTCCCGAATCATCATCTCTCGTGATCCTTAACATTGTCTAATAATGAAAAACGATTCATATTTAATTGTTCAGGTACCTATGAACAGTTATTAGGGAAAGGTACTTTATTCCACATTTATCTGGCGCCTACTATAGTTATAATATAAGTTTAGATAAACTGACATGGAAACAGGCTGAAAATGTGTGCCAAAAAGGAAAATATATAAGTTCACTAGAGTCAGCATAATGTAAGATTTCATCGTTGAAAGTCCATAATTTTCGTCGAAAAATGTACAATGTATCTATACTAAAATAATAAAGCTGAAGAGTTTGTTTGTTTGTTTGAACGCACTAATCTCTGGAACTACCAGTCGGATTTGGAAAATCATTTTTGTATTTGATAGCCACATTCATGAGGAAGGCTATAGGCTATATGGGAACGGGAAAAACGGGATATGCGCGTACGAAGTCGCGGGCAAAAGCTAGTTAAATAATAAAATTATAGTTCATTTCTTCTTCTACAATGTTACAAGAACAAAATTCTGAATTTTTTTTTTGCTTATTTAATTCTTATTCGTCAATTTCCCGAAGCATGTTTTGGCAAAATCGCGCGGAGACCAATTTTGCAAGCTGAAATTTGACAATTCTTTTGATTTTAATCCATTTCATTATTTTTTCCATCTTACAATTCAAAACTGTAGGCATATAAGTATATATTTTATAATATATTATATTTTTAAGTTCAGAGCTCGTGTACTGACCTATTTTTAGAGACTGGTAACGATCGCTAAGATAACAAATTTAATTGCGCTCCTATTTTTTCCAATTTAAGTAATAGTAAAGAAGAAGAAATGGTGTCAAAAGCTTTGGAAAGGTCTAAAAAGATCCCAATGTTATGCATGCCATTATCGAGATTTTTACTTATAAAATTTGTCAATTTGTGTACTCTTGGCTGCTGTACTTTTTGGGCCTAAATCCAAATTGTTGATCTGAAAGCAGATTGTTATTTTCAAGATATTTTATTAGTCTGTTGTTAATGATTCTTTCCAAAACTTTTGAAAGCCCCGTTAGTACTGAAATAGGTCTATAGTTGGTCACACAGGTTTTGTCCCCAGACTTAAAAACAGGGGTGACCACGGCTTTTTTAAGCAATTTTGGGAATATTCCTTGGGTTAAACATATCTGAAAAATGTGAGTTAGTGGAAGGGCAATTAGGTATTTAACTTTTTTAAGTACAGTATTAGGAATGTCATCCCAACCGACGCACAGTATCCGGCGTAGAACAAGCCAGGTGGACAAAAGTCATTATCAAATTCCCAGAAATTTGTACTTTCTACCTGTAAACAACACCCCTAAACCTCTGATTCCAAGAATTGTTTACGTCTAACATTCCATATGGGTGAGTCATCGTTTATCAAAGTAAGGTAATTAGGTAAGTGCAGTTAAATAAATAGGTCAGTTGCATTTTAGCGGCACTTACACTAACATCTCATGGTGGTAGTTCTAATTTTGTGAAAAGTTTTAGTGATGGATTTTACTTCTGAAGGTATGTTAAATATTATTTTCTTATTAAAATCTTTTAATGTGTTATAAACATTCATAAAGTAGACTATCTCTGAATACTTAAAAAATTACCATGTTTTTCTTTGTTTTCGAACTTATCAGGCTTAGAAAAGCCATGTATCCTCTTGTATCCACTCTGAGTTTTTGATATGTTTTAACTACATGCCTATAGACTATTATGTGACCTATTTTATGTAGCACACTTGAGTACAACATTTTTTTTTCTTTTTTTGTAGAAATGACTTACTCTATTAGTAAAATAGAGTTTTTCGAAGAGTGGCTTAAGCACGAAAAAGACGAAAGAAATGATCGTCTATTTCAATTTATTTTGTCTAAGTGTGATTTCTCTGATATCACTGAAGAATGTCAAAGGGAAATTAAGATGAAATTAGCCAGCATTTCTTCGAAAATTGTAACCAAGTGGGTGTCTTCAGCAAAATCAAAAGAGCGTTTCCTGAATAAGAATAAGTTGTGGCTGAAAGGCGAAAATATAGAATTCTGCTTACGATCGACTCAACCACAACCTTCTACTTCATCTGCTGATTTTTGTGGACCCGGAAGACCTAAAAAAGTTTTCGAAGATTCGTCTTTTAAAACTAAGAAACGTAAAGTTGCTGATCTAGTTGAATCGCGGAGTGTTGGAGAATTAATGACTGCTGCAGAGGTAGCTGCACGGTCCACTGGATATAAAAACGTTGCCAGAGTAATAAAGGACATTAGCAAAAATCCATCTTCTGCCAGTACATGCCTTCAACAACCAAGTGCTGTGCAAACTGATAGACCGCTAAGTAGTGACGAGGCATTAGCGTATTATATTGATTCAAAATCAACAACCCACTCATATAAACAAACTAGGAAGTGGACTATGAAAGTTGGGCATCACGTTTTTCCATCATATGATTGCATTGTAAAATCAAAAAAACTGTGTTATCCTTTAGAGGAGCACATTGATGTTACACAATCTCGAGCAGATATAGAGCTACAAGCCATTTTGAATAAAACAGCAGAGCGTTTGGTCGAAGCTCAGAGAGAAGTTATCACAAGTGTGCTTCCCAATACATCGTTTACTCTTATAAGTAAATGGGGATGTGACGGAAGTTCGGGTCATAGTAGCTTACAAACAGAGATTTGAGAACAGCGAAGACACTGATGAGTTCCTTTTTGTTTATTCGTTCGTTCCTTTAAGATTAATTGACGAGGGTAACAACATTATCTGGCAAAATCCTCGTCCATCATCGACAATGTATTGTCGTCCAATTAAATTTATTTTTGCAAAGGAAACCCCGGAATTGACGAAAATCGAGACAAATAAGGTTTTGGAAAAAATACACAACTTGGAGGCTACATCTTGTGATCTTGGTGGTTCTAAAATTTCTATTAAACACAAGCTTCTTCTTACTATGACTGATGGAAAAGTGTGCAACGCTTTGACTGAGACACATTCATCGCAGAAATGCTATATTTGTGGGGCTACTCCCAGAATGATGAATCATGAAGGACAGCATTTTGATAGCAATCAGGATAATTTTGGCTTTGGTTTGTCAACATTACATGCTTGGATTCGTTCGTTTGAGTGCTTATTACACATTAGTTATAAGTTAGACATTAAGAAATGGCAAGCTAGGTCTTCACAGGAAAAAGCAAGTGTAAAACAAAGATCAGACGAAATCAAACAACGATTCAAGCATGAAATGGGACTAATTGTGGACAAGCCAAAGCCAGGATTTGGTTCCACAAATGATGGAAACACAGCTCGACGTTTTTTCGGGAATCCCGAACTGAGTGCTCAGATCACAGGATTGGATGTTACAATCATCAAACACTTTGATGTATTGTTAAGGACATTATCTTGTGGCTTCGAGATAAATCTTGTTGAATTTAAAAAGCTTTGTGACGAGACCAAAAGACTTTATTTAAGCCTTTACTCGTGGTACTACATGCCTGCTACTGTGCATAAATTGCTTATTCACAGTACAGAAGTGATTAAGACGGCAATAGTTCCAATAGGGCAACTTTCAGAGGAAGCCCAAGAATCAAGAAACAAAGATTGCCGGAGGTTTAGAGAGCACAACACCAGAAAGTGCTCTCGTCTCGCCACGAATAGAGACTTGCTCAATATGTTGATTTTAACGTCTGATCCTCTGATCAATAGCCTTCGGGAAATACCGAAAAAAAAGAGTAATAGATTGTGCGCGGAGGTCTTAAAGCTCATCGTAGCTCCCACTATAGAGCCTCGAGTCCAGTTGCAACCAAGACCTCCACAAACTCAGGAAGACTATTTTCAATTGGATTCATCGGATTCTGAATCTGATGATTCTGATATTGAGAATTAGTTTTATTCATTTGGATTTTTTGTATTTAATATGTTAGTCTAAGGTTGTATATTTATATAGAATTAGCTTTGATATTTGCAGCGATTGCGATAATTTTATTCTTATTTTTTTTCTGTATTGTAATCGTGTCATCATGAAATAATATATTTATACACCATCTCTATGCATTTTCTTTAAATAAAATATTATGGTACTACTAGCTGTCCCCCGCATCTTTGGTTACTGCTCCACTCTCGTGGGTCGCAGCGTGATGATATACTCGTATAGCCTATAGCCTTCCACCATAAATAGCCTATCTAACATTGAAATATTTTTTTAAATCGGCAAAGTACTTCCTGAGATTAGTGCGTTCAAACGAACAAACAAACAGAGTTTTTAGTTTTATAATATTAACAAGCTGTGCCCGCGGCTTCGCTCCTTTCACCAACAACCGTCAACCGTTACCTACCCTACTCTACCTATCCTACATACCTACCCTGCATACCTACCCTACATACCTACCCTACATACCTACCCTACATACCTACCCTACATACCTACCCTACATACCTACCCTACATACCTACCCTACATACCTACCCTGCATACCTACCCTACATACCTACCCTACATACCTACCCTACATACCTACCCTACATACCTACCCTACATACCTACCCTACATACCTACCCTACATACCTACCCTACATACCTACCCTACATACCTACCCTACATACCTACCCTACATACCTACCCTACATACCTACCCTACTCTACCTACCCTACTCTACCTACCCTACTTCCCTTTTTTTTTGTTTTAAAACCTTCCCTGCACTCTGGCGACGAAAACAAAAAAAGAATTAGCCAAATCGGTCAAGCCGTTCTCGAGTTTTAGCGAGACTAACGAACAGCAATTGATTTTTATATATATAGATATAGGTATATAAATACTTAATTTATAGATATAGTTCCAAAACCATGAAAAAATATTTTTGTCCACTTGGCTTGTTCTACGCCGGACACTGTGCGACGGCGCAGACGTCCTTTAATATCCCGTCTATTATACTTATCACTTCATTCACGTTCGTATCTAATAAGACAAAAGAGTTCAGTGTAGTATGAGTCATAGATGGACTTTGAATAGAAGAATTTCTGTGTGACATTTTTTTTTCTGCCAGATTTTTCCCAACGTTAATAAAGAAATTGTTTGCTTTATTAGTCGCTGCGAAAGGGTTCAATTCGGTTGATAAAAGTTCGAGCGTAGGCTCTGAGTTTTACGAGTAAGTCCTCTATAGGCGAATTAAGGGGTGCTTGGGCACGCCACTATTGCGGCGGTAAGGCCCCTCTTTGAGGAGTGGCTGGAGAGGCGCCACGGCGTCCTCACCTTCCGCCTGACGCAGGTGCTTACCGGACACGGCTGTTTCGGGAGGTACCTGTTTCGGATTAAGCGGGAGGACACGCCCGGGTGTCAGCACTGTGAGGATCGCCCGGAGGACACGGTGGAGCATACGGTGGAGGTCTGCTCTGCTTGGGCGGAGCACCGCCGTGTCCTCATCGAGGCGATCGGCGGCGGCGACCTCTCGCGTCCGGCCTTGGTTGAATCCATGGTCCGGAGCGAAGAGGCTTGGGAAGCGGTCACCTCCTTCTGCGAAGCAGTAATGCTAGCGAAGGAGGAGGCGGGCCGCGCGAGGGAAAGGCAACGCCTTCGCCCCAACCGCCGCAACAGGAGAAGACGCCCCGGGCGTCGGGAGTCGCAGGGCGATCCCCGGCCACCGTAGGCGCGGGCCTGCGGACGGCGAGCATTGGGTAGCTCGCTGTCCGATCACCACCAGGCCCGGGTCGATGGCGCGTTGTGTTTCACGCGCGCCTCAAAGAGATGTCAGCATAGAAGACGGGGCCCGCCAGGGCCTGAGCCTGCCAGGGTTGCGGAATTTGTTCGAAAGAGTCACCGCGGCCCTGGAACGCAAAGGGCTTTAGAAGGAACACGGATGGGTTTTAGTCAGTAAAAGTCTGACACGCCCTTCCGCTCAACCCAGAGCGGAAGAAGTCATTTGAAACTTGGTACGAAAATTGGCCAAAATAAATAAAAAAGGCTGTTATTATTAGTATTCACAAAAAAAAACAAAAAAAAAAACGGTAGGTATTTTAAAATTTGTATCTAAGATTCGTATTTCTTGGGTTTATATACGTGGAAATTGGCACCTTAGTTTAGATAGCAACAATTTTACAAAGATGACTCCTTTATAATGTGTATACGGATGTGAAAGCATATTTTGTAAATTATACTGCATCGTGAAGAGGGATGGCAAATCACACTTCACACTATGCGAAAGTTTGTGAGTGTGTGTATGTTTGTTACTTCTTCACGCGCAAACGACTGGACCGATTAAGATGAAAATTGGTATAGAGATTGTTTGAGTGCCGGGAAAGGACATAGGATTTTATCCTGGGAGTATGTTCCCTTGCGATAATTTTCGACATTCACGCGGGCGGAGCCGCGGGCGACAGCTAGTATACATACAAAACAAGTACCTATTACCGTAACCCAATGATTTATACAAGAATCAGTTTTTTGCTTCAAGTCATAATATAAGTGGCATAATACGTATTGCAATATCAACGACGAATGTTGACATTACCAACAAGATATTTTAACATTTACCTTTATAATTTAAAATAAAGTTATTGGATAAAATTAAACGAATTCAACATGTTGATCTTGAAGTCATGCCACTTAAAGTTACTGAATTCGTTTAATTTTATTCAATAACTTTATATTAATTTGGCACTGGCATCACCTTTGAGAGACATCAGTCGGTCTAACGTTTCGCAAAGGAGATCACCGCCTGTCGAGTTACGACGAGTTACGGATCGGTACAGGTGGGACGTAGCGCGCGTGTGCGACTCCGGGCCCGAAGACGAACTGACGCGGCGTTGCCAGACCGCCGTGCTAGTGACGTCACTGGCTGCGCTAGAGCGCGTGCGCGACGAGCGGCCTGGCGCGTTGGAGCGCGTGCGCGCAGCGGCCGGCTTCTCGCTCGGGGAGATTGCCGCGCTGGTGTTCGCCGACGCGCTTTCGCTGGAACGTGCGCTGCGCCTGGTGGAGCTACGCGCCGCCGCCATGCGCGCTGCGGCGGCCGCGCGGCCCGGGGGCATGCTGACCGTGTGGCTGGCACCGGATGCGCGCTTGAACTTTGCGATGCTGCGAGCTCGCGAGCACGCGGCCGAGCGCGGCGTGGAAGCGCCAGTGTGCCAGGTCGCCAACTACCTGTACCCGGCCTGCAAGGTGGTCGCAGGCGACGAAGAGGTCAGTGGCGCGGAGGGGCCTCGAGCTTGGGTGCCGTCGATATGCTCACCAACGAAGTCTCCGTTCGCAGGCTCTGCGGTATCTGGAGCGGCACGGTGGCGAGTACGGGCTGCGGCGCGCGGCGCGCGTGCGCGTTGAGGGCGCATTCCACACGCCGCTGATGGCGCGCGCGGAGGCTGCGATGCGCGAGGCGCTGCGCGCGGTGGAGCTGCGCGCGCCGCGCCTGGCGGTGCACTCGTGCGTGGACGGCGCGGCGTACCGCGACGCGGCGAGCGTGCGGCGGCAGCTGGCGCGGCACGTGACGCGGCCGGTGCGCTGGGAGCAGACGCTGCAGACGCTGTACGCGCGGCCGCGCGGTGAGTCGTTCCCGCTGACGCTGGCGCTGGGCCCGGGCGCGGCGCTGCGCTCCACGCTGCGCCAGGTGAATGCGCGCGCGTGGGACTCTTCGCTTCAGATCGACGTGTAGAGCGTCGTACCTACGTCGTATAGAAGTGCGGCCGAATTCCGAATTCTGAGTTTTTGTATATAATAGTCATAGATTTAGATATTATGAGTTTTAGTATAACATAGACGAGGAAAATAAACAAGGTTTATCAAGAATAATATTTCACGTTTGATTTCCGGAAGTAGCCAAATGACGAAAACAGAACCCTCGTCAAACTCACACTACCTAAGCATTTACAGGCTCTTTTGAATTAGCTATTTGCAGCGTAAATGTCTATGGAGAAGAACGTGCAAGAACGTGCAACTCCACGGACATTCATTTAATCAATATTTTTTTACTACCTATGATATGGTTACATCATTCGTGTGTAAATTATACATTAATATATCCGAGAAAGATGTAGAAAGACGTGCACGATCAAGCATCCGGAGTAAAAAAGCAACAATTCACAGAACAAATAATTAAAATAAAGCATGGCAGCTGGTTTCTCGTCTCGCATACCAGTGTCTCAAGACGAAAGTCTCCGACCAGTGCGTGTTGCCAGTTAATGGAGAGGACAATACTCGGAGTTTTCATGCGTGATCGAATCAGGAAAGATGATATCCGCCAGAGAACCAAGGTTACCGACATGCCTCGAAGGATCGCCAAACTGAAGTGGCAGTGGGCAGGGCACATTGCTCGCAGATGGTCGATGGGGCCGAAAAGTTCTGGAGTGGCGACCACGTACCTGTGCGCGCAGAGTCGGTAGGCCTCCCACAAGGTTGAGCGATGCCCTGGTGAGGGCCGCGGGTAGTCGATGGATGCGAGACGCACAGGACCGGTTGTTGTGGTGACATTTAGGGGAGGCCTATGTCCAGCAGTGGACGTCTTTCGGTTGATATGATGATGACAATTGGGAGTTGACTAGTCCCAGCCGACGGCGGCGTTCACTCACGAACATGACGCCTGCGCTAGCACCATTCGACTTAACCATTTTGAAGGGTGCCAAAAGATCCAGCACATGCGCTATCGTCCGCTAGACTTTTGAGTGAGCATGACACTGCCAACTGCCAGGGCACATTCAAGTCGAAGAAAAATAGTTTCAGGTACACAGTACTCACACATGTGCCGTTTTAATGGACGAAATTATACAAAGCTTAATTAATTGAGTCTATAAAATAAAAAATGTCCTACAATATCCAACGAATGCAACAAAGTTTACATATGCTAAAAGATCAGTTTATGCGCCCTAGTGGCTGTGGAGCAGGACCAGCATTGAGCCCAGCATATTTATAATAATAATAAGTTCTTACATCCATTTTGAGAGCAAAGATCACATTGAAACGAATTCAATAATGTCTGCATCTCAGAATGGATATAGGAACGGGTCCCGCGGTACTAAGGAGCTGCTCCTCATCGATGTTGCCATTAGCCAACAGGTTCGTCGTTCCCGAAGGGATCTGTCGACATGCTGGATAGACTACAAGAAAGCCTATGACTCGGTGCCACATACATGACTCATGAGGGTGCTGGAGCTGTATAAAGTTGATGCAGTCCTACGCACCTTCCTGATGTCTTGTATGGGGCAGTGGAGGACGGTCCTTCGCTATCCAGGATGTCGACAGATCCAGGCGAACAGCGACCCGATAAGGATCGAGCGTGGTATATTTCATGGTGACAGCCTGTGGTTTTGTCTGGCCCTCAACCCTCTCAGTACATTGCTGGAAGGTTCGGGCCAAGGCTATCGGTTGAGAAGAGGTAGTCAGGTCATATCTCACCTCCTTTACATAGATGACTTAAAACTCTTTGCCCCCAACAACTTGCAACTGATGAAGCTACTGAAGGTAACAGAAACCTTCAGTAGCGCCATCAGTATGGAATTTGGTGTGGACAAATGTGCGGTCATACATGTGAAGCGAGGGGAGATTATGGAATCCGTGAGAGGGAACCCAACTCTCGGATTCCATACGCCTTAGATCCCTCAGCTCAACCGAAACTTACAAGTATTTGGGTATGTCGGAAGCGTTGGGCATCAATGCTAATGACGTGAAACAATCGTTGAAGGAGCGCTTCTTTGGCCGCCTGAATAAAGTACTCAACAGTCTTTTATCAGGCGGAAACAAGGTGCGCGCTTATAACGGTTGGGTCATGCCGTATTGATGTACTCTTTCGGCATACTCAAATGGACTCAGACGGAACTTGACGCTCTGGATAGGAGGGTGCGCTCACTGCTTACCGCAAATCGGATGCATTACCCACGGTCATCGGTGATGAGGCTGTATATCCCGGGGAAGTACGGGGGTCGTGGCTTCCTCAATGCTAAGACCCTGCACAACCGCGAGATATGCAACCTTAGGGAGTTCTTCCTAGAGGCCGACGTGGGTATGCATCGGGATGTGGTAGCAGTGGACAAAGGCCTTACTGCGCTCTCCTTGGCTAACGAGAACTGGCGCAAACCTGTGGTATTAGATACTAATGACCGCAGGGAGGTATGGCAGAGCTTCACAGACGCTTTTACCGGGACCTACATGGGCCCGATGTCGACTTTTTAGCGTCCGTAGCCTGGCTGCGTTTTGGTGACCTCTTCGGGGAAACCGAAGGTTTTGTCTGTGCTATTATGGGCGAAGTTATGATGACGAAGAACTGCCGGAAATACATTGTGAAGGACGGTACGGTTGACATATGTCGGGCATGTCACCGGCCCGGGGAATCCATCCGCCACATTATTTCCGGTTGTTCTAGTCTGGCTAACGGAGACTATTTGCACAGGCACAACCTTGTAGCCAGAATTATCCACCAGCAACTTGCTCTTAAATACAATCTTGTGGAATCAGAAATACCGTACTATAGGTACGTGCCCGACCCAGTTCTCGAAAATGGCAATTGCACGTTGTACTGGGATCGGTCCATCATCACTGACAGGACTATTGTTGCCAATAAAAATAAAAAATAATAATCGCGAGGTTGTCGACATGCGGGATGTGGACTCAGCAATCATTGTACCGATAGTTGTCCTGGCTGAGGAAGCGGTGTCCTGGGGTGGGGTGTTGTTGGCGGTGTCCTTGGACATCTCCAACGCCATCAACACACTGCCCTGGAGTTGTGTTCGGGAGGCACTGCGTTATCATCGAGTGCCTCCCTACCTCCGCCGCGTCGTCGGGGCTTATTTGGCGGAGAGGTGTGTCACCTATCTGGGACGCGAAGGCAGATACCAGCGCCCCATGTCGTGCGGTGTTCCGCACTTCGGTCTTGGGCCCGCTCCTGTGGAACACCGGGTACGACTGGGTGCTGAGGGGCGAGCTCCGGCCGGCAGTGAACCTGGTGTGTTACGCTGACGACACGCTGGTCACTGTCCGGGGGAGCTCGCACAGGGAGGCAGCGTTGCTGGCGAAGGCTGCGGTCTTTTTTATTTTTTTATTTATTTATTTATTCAAACAATAAACACCGTGTAGAATATTCGCTAGGTACATAATAATTACAGTAAAGTTTTCACATGCAAAACAATTTGAAGCTAAAGTATAGTAAAACATCAAGTCAATCAATTAAAAGATGTCTATAAATAAATAAATGTCAGAAAGTATGTCAGATATAATGTCAAATGTACGCTATGTCAGATGATTAGTCAAAGTCAAAGTCTAGAAGTCAAAAATTAATTCAATTAAAAGCTTGTTCAATGTTAATATTATAATCAATTATTTTTATCATTTGACATAAAATCTGACACTGAGTATACCTAAACACTTTTCCAACAAGAAGGCTTTTAATTTGGTTTTGAATAGGTGCGGGCTATAAATTAATAATGTTACGCGCCAGAATTAATGTCGGGTACATTAAGTTACTACTAGCGCCATCTAGTATCGAGCAGCAGAACTAGTAGAGTCAAGTACCTTCTAGACATTTCTTTGCCAGAACATTCTACTCTTCTCGGTATCTGGTCAGTCGGCAGCGGTAGTTACGAGTACTTTCCAGATGTTTCGAGAATGGAAGTTTCTAGAATAAACTGACCTATAAAAGGAGCGCGTATTCCGCGACCGAGTCAGTCCGCCCCGACTCTTGCTCGAGCCAGCCCGCGCCGCTGAGCCTGTAGTCTTAAATTCGCCCCTTAATAATAATTCCAGTTCGATCCAGCCCGTCCCTAGCTGTCCTCTCCCCAGCGACGCCCTAAGCCGAGGCCCGTACCCCGCAGGGGGTGCCCTTAGCGTGTAGTCGCTTAGTTTGTAAGTTTTTTATAAGCCCTGGCTGAAGGCTTTAATATTATATTAAGGCCACCACAGGCAAGCCCGGTTAAGCAGTCGACAACCTTATAGGTTGAACTGCGAGAAGCCACTCACAAAAAAAAAAAAAAGCGACCGAGTCAGTATTGGATTTGCGATACAAGCGAATACTTCGGAAGCGATCTTCAAGTGCGGATAAAGTGAACAGTGGTGAACTTGTGTTTAATAATTAGTGAGTTTAAAGTTGTAATTAGTGTTTTTAAATTAAAGTGTCATTTTGGTTATTTAATCGGCTGTTTTTATTGTCACGAACCCCAAGCTCGTAACAATAACTTTAAATTAGTTGGTAACCTGTTAAACAATTCTACTGCTTGGTACCCGGAGCAATGCTAAGCTACATTAAAATTTGGTGCCATCTTGTATTTAAACTCCTTCCTTCTTGTACTTTTTCTTATTTTACGTTCCTCATGTGATTCATACTGATGAATATACTTAGCAAAGTGATTTAATATAACTAATATGTATAAACTTGGTACTGTTAAAATTTCTAATTCTTCAAAATGCTCACTGCATGAGTCTCTTTGTGAAATCCTTACAATAGTCCTGGCACGTTTCTGTAAGATAAACGCCTTCTGCCAGTTATAACTGTAGCTATTACCCCAAAGCTCAATGATGAACCCCAATGATGCTGTATCGCAATCTAGATTCTACCAGTGCCTAGTATATAGCCTTTAGTTGCTTAAGATCCAAAATATCTTTAAGGCTCCTGAGTGCATAGCATGTTGATGAAATAGAAGAGTCAACAGCAGCTAGCTCTTGTTTCCAATTTAAATTTACATCTATGTTAATACCTAAGAATTTGACTTTGTCTACTGATTCAATTTTATCTCCTTTGATTTGTACATCTAAATTGTCATTATTGCGAGTTGTAGTCTTGAATAAGATAATGTTAGTTTTACTAGCATTTAGTAAAAGGCTATTGGCTGAAAACCAATCGCAAAGATTTTCGAGGCACTTATTTACAGTTTTGGTCAATTCTTTTAGATCATTTGCCCCGACTCGTTGTCTTTGCAGATGATACAAATATATAATTTGTATCATCTGCAAAGACAACGAGTCTTACATCGGGCTGAACGTTATGCATGAAGTTTATCAAGTCACTTGTGAATATAATAAAAAGTATTGGTCCTAAAATTGAGCCTTGGGGTACACCACGTTGTATGTTTGTAATCTTAGACGTGTATGCGACTTCGTGATTTGTTTCATCGATGCTTTTTATTTCGAAAAACATTCGTCTATTTTGTAAGTAGGATTTTAAAAGTAGTAAAGACTTTCCTCTGATACCATAATATTCAAGTTTTGTTAGTAATAGTTAATAATCTATCGTATCAAAAGCAGAGCTGAGGTCGATGAATAACCCAGCCGTTGTTATTTAATTTATTAATTATGTCATTTATAAGAGTGTTTATTGCATATGAGCAACCGACGCCTTTCTGGTATCCAAATTGTCTTAAATTGATTACTTTATTTACATTTAAATGTATCATCAGTCTATGTTTAATATTTTTTTCAAATACTTTTGATAAGGTTTGTAAAAGGGATATAGGTCGGTAGTTTTTCGGATCAGTCTTTGTGCCTTTTTTGAATATTGGAACTACTTTAGCCAATTTGAAGTGGTCTGGAAAAACTGACTCTTTAATGCATTTGTTAAAAAAATTAGATAGAGGCAGTGCCAAAGAGTCTATATTCTCCTTCAGAATTGAAATTGGTAAGTCGTCAAAACCGCAAGATTTTTTATCGGCCATCTTATTAACAATATTTGCTATTTCAAATTGTGTTGTCGCATAGAAAGACAAATCACTTTCTACTCTGTTAGTCGTCTCCAATAGAAAAGACATTGCCCTTTCCTTTTCGTTGCTACCTAGTGACGATTTGAACACAAAACTGTCAATGAAATGATCGGCGACCTGGCTGGGGATCAGTTATCAATTCACTGTTCACTTTTAGGTTTAAAGGCCTACATTGCCTATTTGTCATCTTTTTTGTACTTTTCATGGCCCCCGGCGAGCGCCGTCGCCGGGATCGCACATCGTGGTCGGAGGGGCCCGTATCGCTGTCGAGTCCACCATGAAGTATCTAGGATTGGTGCTCGACAGCCGGTGGGATTTCGGCCCCCACTTCCGGCGGCTGGCGCCCAAGTTGTGGGGCGCGGCGGGGGCGCTGTCAACGCTGCTTCCCAATCTGGGGGACCCGAGCACCGCCTGTAGGCGGTTGTACGTGGGGATCGTGCGATCGATGGCGCTGTAAGGGGCCCCGATCTGGGCGGCTGAGCACTGGCCGGATCTCCGCCCTGGGACCCGCGGCGAGGTCCTGGTGGCGGAATGGTGGGACAGGCTTTCGACCCCTTCCGCCGGCCTCATCACCATCGAGGCCATCCGGCCAGTGCTCGATCTCTGGCTCGGGAGAAGGCACGGCTCCCTGTCGTTTCGTGCGACGCAGGTCCTCTCGGGGCATGGCTGCTTCGGGAGGTTCTTGTGTCGCATAGGCAGGGAGCCGGACGCTCGGTGACACCCCTGCGTCGACTGTCGGGAGGACACGGCGCGGCATACGCTGGCAGAGTGTGCCGCTTGGGAGGAGCCGCGCCGTGCCCTCATCTCTGTGGTAGGGGGTGACCTCTCGCTGCCGGCCGTAGTCCATTCTATGGTCGGCGGCGAGGAGTCCTGGGACGCGGTGGTCTCCTTCTGCGAATCTGTTATGGCGCAGAAGGCTGCGGAAAGGGAGAGGGAAATCTCAACCGCTCTCCCGGCCTGCAGCAGGCGCATCGGGCGTCGGAGTCGGGCGTAGCAGGGGTAGTCAAACACCTCACTCCCCCCGCTGACGCGAGGTGGCCCACAGAGGCGGGCCGGCACGAGCCGGGGTTTACGGAAGTCGCATACGTCCCCGCGATCCCCGGCGTAGGTGGGAGATGGAACACCGGGGTGGTTTTAGTCAGTAAGGGTCTGACAGACCCCTCAGACCGCCCCAGGGCGAAGGACATCCATGAGGATTTCGCCCCCACATCAAAAAAAAAAAGGTATTTTGTTAGGTATAACGTTTTAACCCGTACCTACCCCATGAAAGATGTTATTTCGGACGGTAGGGACACGTCCATTGCCCGTACAGTCGTCTTGGGACAATCTCCCTCTTAGAACACTGAGTTTCGACGGGGCCAAAGGTTCGGTCAATTTTTGGCCGAGACTATTTTTTTGGGCCGAAACTGAAAACCAACCTTCGGTCGGTCTTTATTAATCTAAACTAATATTATAAAGGGGAAAGATTTGTTTGGTTGTTTGTTACGATTTGGCTCAAAAACTACTCGACCGATTTAAAAAAATCTTTCACCTAGGCTATGTTAAAATATAAAAAAAATAGAGATCCCTACCTAAATTGGAACAATGTAACCCAATGTATCAAAATGTTGCCTATAAAAGTCATTATTTAGCGTGCAGTGCGAAAACTGAACGACGATATGTAAAATAGTGTACTATATTATTATAGTAATAGTACTCATGATTGCTCATAAAAAAGTCCGCGATGGCATATGTCTAACTATTAGGTACAGTTACGCCACAATCAAGTCTTTGTTTAAATTATTAAGTCTAAATACGGGTGGAATCCAATAGTGTTGATATTAGTATCATGATATTAATCCCTAGGTATCCTTTTTGATAATAAGGTTCATTATGTACCTACATTGTAAATTACACTTTTAACTATTCAAATAGGGGCTTTCATTTAAAAGTTACGACGGGTATAAGAATGCTCCAAGTAAGAAAAATGTTGCGGTTTGAGCGAACTGGGGAGAATCTTAATACTTGGTTCGATTTAGTTGAAACGGCATTAATTATTTGGAAAAAAAGAAGAATAACAAATGTTTGGATTTTTCGAAAACAAACCTCTAATAATGGGCGAAAAGGGGTGATGAAGTTTTAGGGGAGGAAATTATTGCTTACTTCAATTTACGTGGAAATTGGAGCCAACAAACTAAAATTTGAATCAGAACCCTTGACGGGGTGTACGGGGTGAATAGTAGGTTGATCCTGAGACCGTTAAATGAATATCGTAGTGCTTAATTTTCCAAAACAAACTTAGAGGGGGCCTTGAAGTTTGCGAAGTACCAACTAAATCCGCGCGGACGAAGTGCTAGTTATCGAATAAAAGCGATGTCTGTAAAAATAAACCACGGTGTAACACCAAAATAACAGCGACGCAGTGATAAAACTCCGGCGCGGGCTGAGCGACCGCGCGAATTAAGTAAGCGAAAACGGAGGAGTTTAAAAATATACTTTATTTGTACCCAGTTACAGCAAAACAGTAGGTAATTAAAAGTAATTCTACAGAATATTGATTTTACATACTAATCTTATTGCTAACCAATCATCTATGCTAGTGACGCATGTCCTATATGGCATATGCTGACTACTACTTTACTTGTTATTCAAAAATATTAAGTATAATATTAAGATGAAGTTAATATTGGGGGATTGGGGTTCCTTAATTCCTCCCTCCCTAAGAGAGAAATTATCCGAAGGTGTGGCAGATGACTTCGGAGAATTTCGGCAAAAACGGTAAACGTTTAATTTGTATGAGATTATGACAATAACTATTATGATTATGATATACTCTAAAATGGTCCATACGCTAATTTCTATTGTCACTATTTGGGTTGTATCGTCACCTTCACTAATTTTTGCACTTTGTACCACTTCTCTCACATCACTAAAATCCACGTTCCGTAGGTCGACTTCCCCCGTCCTTGTCTGTATCTCCTATTGCAGCTCTGGCATCTCGATCAATGGTAGCTTGAAACTGGAAATTGTGGTGGTTGTGGCGGCTGTCATTTTCGATTTCAGTACATGAGCTTACTACGGGCATGTATTTCAATCGATTCACCATTAGGTACTTAAGGATATTTGGGAATAATGGTAAAAGTATCTTGCATTGAAGACACTTTTCGTTCGACTGCATGTTCTTTATTCTGGAGTATTAGGGACATTTTTATAATCGCAATGCGTATGTCGGTCCCATCGTACCCTAAACACACATTACCTAGTCATATCTGGGCCATGAACCTAAACAGACTCTTCGCATCATCGCCATTTGGTTGAGCCAAGATTTTATTAAATGTGCCTACTTCAAGTCTGTTCAACCTCAAGGCCCTAAACAAATCATTTCTCCCAGACTCATACCGAACACAGTCCATCAATAAGTGGTGTAAGTCTTCAACAACTCCACACTCCACACAGTTAGGAGAGTTCGTTTTCCTCATCATGAACGCAAACTTATTGCATGGAATGTGTCCAGATCTGAGTCTATGGGCCGTAACAACTAATTTTCGACTTACGTCATGATGGGACGGATGACCGCGGTAAAAAGTCGCTTGCACTTGAGTGACAATTTGCTAGCGCTTTGCAGCTAGCGAAGGCGGCGCGAGAACGGGCCTGCCTTATGTGCTCAGCGAAGGTGAGGTGGCTGTCCAGGATGACCCCCAGGTATTTGGCTTGCTTTTCCCAGGGGATCGGCTTGCCATAGGTACATGGTGATCGGACGAGGGGAAGAGGGTTTGTGCCGCGGTTTCATAAGCCTGACTCTTGTCGGGGTTAACCTCGATTCTCCATTTCCTGAACCGTCTGCCCAAGATGTTTGCAGATGTTTGGATAGTGCGAGCGATAGCGTCAGGTTCGGGACCGGTGTAGTAAATGCCGGTGTCGTCGGCAAATAGAGCAAACTGCGCCTTTTTACTTTTGGGGATATCGCTGGTGAACAGCGTAAAGACTAGGGGGATAGCACTGAACCCTGGGGGACTCCTGCTCGGATGGGGTGAGGGGACGAGAGTGCACTTTCGATGCGGTAGCGAAAGGTGCGGTTCGACAAAAAATCTCGCAAGATGAGCACGAGACGGTCTGGCACGCCGAGTTGGTAGAGCTTGTAAATTAAGCCATTGTGCCAGACTTTATCGAATGCTTTTGCTATGTTGAAGAACAAGGCGCCCGTCATCGAGCCACGCTGGAAACCAGCGCTTAGATGCTCGACGATGCGGTGGACTTGTTGGATGCACGAGTGTTCGGTTAGAAAACCAAACTGCTCGTCGGGGATAAGACTCTTTGCTTCGGCATAATCCTTGAGCCGCTTATAAATAAGCTTCTCGTAGATTTTACCGAAAACGTTGTGTAGACTGATGGGACGGTAACTGGCGGGATTAGACTTGGGCTTGCCTAGTTTGGCAATACCGATAACGGTGGCCTGTTTCCATGCTTGGGGGAACATGTTGTTGCTTAATGCGCCATTGAAGATGGCAGTCATTAGCACTATTAGTTGGGCGGGGAAGAGTTTAAACACCTTGTTGGTGATGCCGTCGGAGCCTGGGCTTTCCTAGGCTGAAGCCTTTTAATGATCTCCTGTACCTCGTCGAGCGTGACGGGGGGCAGAGGATCATCAGGATCTTCGACTGGTGGGAGGGAAGCTCTACGTTTGACTTCAGCATCCACCATATCGAGGTGAGCTTGGTCTGGTTGAGAGCTAGGGGAGCATTGGGACTCTTAGACTGTCGGCTAGACATTCCGCTTTCAGAGTTGTCAAAGGCGACACTCTTCTCGGGGCGGATGAGAGGGGGCATTGTAGCTTCTTCTTTGGATCGTAACTTCCTCTGAAGGTGCCAAAGGCGAGGTGGGTGGGCTCGAGCTCGCTAAGCGTCTTGTCCTAGCGCGCGGTACGCAGCTCAGCAGTGCGTTCCCTCACAGCACGCTGTAAGTTGCGCATGTGAGCTTTGTTCGCGTCGCAGGGAAAAGCGCTCTACGCACGAATGGCTGCGTTCTTCTCGGTTATCAGATTCCGTACATCGTCCGGGATTTTCCAGCGGTGGTCTTCTACCTTTTGAGAAGCTGATGCGGGGGCGTTGGGGCTGCGCGGACGGTTGGCCTGTGAAGGGGGAGGGGGGAAACGCAACGGACTTCTTGGCCTTGTTTGATTGGGAAGATTTCCCCTTCTTCCTCTTTCTTCCGGTGACTTCGTAGCCATCGTCGGAGGAAGAGGCGTCGTAGGACAGCTCTTCCGATTCCGAGGGCGGATTGGAGCACGCCACTGACGTGTCCATGTCCGTTGAGGGCTCTATTGTCTTAAAGACAATAGGCTGTTGGGGACCGGTTTCGGTACCCAATTTGAGCAGTGCCGGATTAGCCATATAGCAAGAGTAGCAAATGCTACGGGCCCCGCGCATTGGGGGGCCTCGCGCTTGAATTTACAAAAATATGTCGCTGAAAATCAGCGCCATTATATGCCTCTACTTTTTTTTTTTTTTTGTCGGGACCACTCGCAGTTCAGCACGCTAGGGCTGGTTACTGCTTAACCGGACTATCCTGTGGTGGCCTCAAATGAATTTAAGGCCCCCAGCCAGGGCTTACAAACTAAATTAAAACTACATGACCGCTCGCTAGGGCATCCCCTGTGGGATACGGACCTCGGCTAGCGGCGTCATTTTGGGAGGAACAGCAAGGGACAGGCTGGGTCATAGCATTATTTGGGGAGTTTAAAACTACTGGCTCAGCGACGCGGTAATCAAAGATCGGGGAGGGTTATTACTGGGACGTCGCGACAGGCCCCGGCGGCGGGGCCGGAAAACGGAACGCGGTCTGTGTCGTGTGTGTTTTCGAAGAGTGCTGGTTTCCCTACGGCTCTCTTGAATCTGGGTGATGGGGTCGTCGGGTTCGACGAGGGTATGCCGCGGGCGGTGAGTCCTACTGATCTGTGAGGGAGTGTATCGGGTATATGGCTCTGTCTCACACACGAGTTTTTATTCCTACCATACTGAGCCATAGCCTTTTTGCGGAGATGTGACGCATATTTCCCAATCTGTAGGTATGTCTTTAATTTTGTTTATTTATTAATGGTATGGCTCATACTTCGCACAAATAAGCCCCGGGTCCGGTCCATACTCAAAAAGGCAAACTTGACGAAGAAATGGAAGGCCCAAATCTGACGACCCTCTGACTAAAAAAATGTTCACGGTGAATACAATTTATTCTTAGCAAGAGATTCATCTTCTAGTATTCAATTTATCGAATGGGGTAATGAATCCTAATGAAGCCAAGTTTTGGGGGCCCCTTAGCAAAATTTGCTACAGGCCCCGCACTGGCTTAATCCGGCATTGAATTTGAGGCCGCGTTTTGCTCAGCAGGCGGAGGGGACAACGGGCTGTCAAGGACGTCGCTGAAACCAGCGAACCTCTACAGACGGGGTTTGCTGCATAGCAGCGAGTTTCGTGCCATATTTGGCGAGAAATTCGGGGTCCTTTAAAAGGACGTCCTTGACAAACGCTACAATTATAGCGTCCGTCATCGTGATTGAGGGACCTATATGCGCGGAATGGTGGTGGATTATTTCCCGCAAGGGACCTAAATCCAAACAATCTAGCTCCCCGGGTGGATGGGCCCGGGGATGTGTGACCCTCCCAGTCGGGTATAGACTGGGAGGTGAGTACCTACTGGTGAGCCCTAAGCTTGTAACCGGTCGTCAGTCTTATTGAGCGAACCGGGCCCTATTTGGGTCTAGTGCGAAGGGGTAGACACACCCAACCGACACTAGGTGTGTAGCTGTGAAGAGAACTCGAAGACTACTACTGACTAGGAGATCCCCCAAGGCCAAAATCTAGCTCCCGACGCCAATTCACTGCTTCACCCTGAAGGGGATCAGCGGTTGTGTTGGGTCAACACCCCCTTGGTTTCGTTGTCATCGTAAGGTTTCCCACCAAGGACCACGAAACTGTGGTTTTTCCCTGAAGGGGTACAACGTTTTTGATTTTTCCGTTACGGAAACAGGATAATCGTACCTTGCCTTGAAAAAGGCGGCTTCGGATCTAGAGTTGTAGTCGGCGACCACAGATGACGTCATGGCGAGAGCGGGACGAAACGATGTAGAGCACACACAACAAGATAGCGGGCGAGCGGCGGGCAGCGGAACGTCCGTCACGGGCGAGCATCGGGCGAAGAAGGAGTGACTGGGTCGCAGACTACGCGCTCCTTATATAAATCAGTTAATTCTAGAAGCTTCTATTGTCGAAACATCTGGAAAGTTCCCCTAAATACCGGTCTCGACAGACCAGATGTCAAGAACTCAGAATGTTCTAGAATAGAAAATACTAGAAGGTACTTGACTCTACTACTTCTGCTACTCGATACTATATGACTCTAGTAGTGACTAATTTTGTCATGTACCCGGCATTCATTCGGACGCGTAACATTAAGGCCACCACAGGCAAGCCCGGTTAAGCAGTCGACAACCTCATAGGATGAACTGCGAGATGCCACTCACAAAAAAAAACAGTTCAGGCAGTCAGCGTTCGGTACAGTTCGGAGGCACTACTCAGCATCGACTTAGGTCGGTCCCCTCCCCGCCCCGCATCATAGCAGATACTGGCTAAGCAGCGTGTTATTTGTTGTTTGTGTTGACTTCGTTAGCGAAACCGCACGGGCGACTCATAACATACGACGCTATTAGGGATTTCGCTTGGGATCTTTTGATTGTAACTTAGAATCAGTTAATATTTCATAAATAAACCTTTGTTATTGTTTATATTACGCGTTTAGTTTATCTCCTCACACTACTCTACAACGGGAAGTTCAAAAATGATGAGAAACAGGAGCATACATTGCAAACATACTTTGGTGTGAAAGTAGGCATGCATTTTTGTTTGTTTGAACGCGCTAATCTCTGGAACTACCAGTCGGATTTGGAAAATCATTTTTGTATATGATAGCTACATTCATGAGGAAGACAAGAATGTAATAAAACAATGTTATAGATATGGTATTTATTTATTATTAATCAGTATAGAACTGTACCATGATTAAATTCAATCATTTTTTTTCATTCCGTTTGTAAAAAACTTTGTGAAAAATCTTACTAAAAGTCTGTGACTATTTTTTAAAGTTGATTTGTTTCTGCAACTGTTTGGTTAATTTGTCCATGATTAGGACATACAAGAAATGGATTAACTATTTATTGTTGAAATTGTTTCAAACCAATGCTCATTATTTTTATGAATGTCTTATTGAGATGCAGTGCAGACACGGGTCAGTTTTGTAACGTTCATTTTATATTCGACTACACCTAAATTATGCCTATTATGACTATGACCGAAAATAATGAAATAACGAATACTTACTTGCCTTAGCCTAAAGATAATAATTATGTACATTTGCATTGTTTTAATGAGATATTTGATTTAGTTCGTATCTAGACGCCACGGAGACGACGATACGTCGTGAGAGCAGTCGGTCGGACGCGAGCGTGAATAGAAAAATATAATTTATGATTCGCTAAATTATTATATACAGGCTTCGAAAAATAATTTAACACTAGCAGGAGAGGTTCGCACGATCAAAGGTTGAGCGGGTTGGAGGTGGGCTGTCCGCCCGCCGCCGCCACCGCGCTGCCCAGCTCGCCCAGCCGCGCGAACTGGCGCAGCGAGCGAGAGTCCCTTGTGGCCGCCAGCAGCACCGGCATGCGCGACACCGCCTCCTCCGCCCACGCCTCCGCCAGGCGCAGCTCGTGCGGCGCGCTGGGCAGGCGCAGGCGGGCGGCGCGCGAGGCGCGGGACAGCACGGCCGCCGCCGTGTACGCGTCCACCGCGGACGACGCCAGGCGGTTCAGCACGAACTGCTCGTCCACGATGCGGCGCCCGTGCCGCACCAGCGCCGCCTCCACGCTGCGCCCGTGCTCCAGCACGCAGCGGCCCAGCTCGGCCGCCAGCGGGCGCAGCTCGGGCGCCACGTGCGGCGCCAGGTCGGGCCCGCGCGCCAGCCCGACGGCGCCGGCGGCGCGCCGCCCCGCCTCGCTGAAGATGAGGCTCAGGTGCGCCGTGGGGTTCTTGAAGGCGCGCTGCAGCTCCTGCAGGTGCGAGCCCGCGAACTGGATGCCCGTGAGCGCCACGAACAGGCGCAGGATGTCGTTGGTGCCCTCGAAGATGCGGAAGATGCGCAGGTCGCGCAGCACGCGCTCCAGCCCGGTGGCCTTCATGAAGCCCATGCCGCCCAGGATCTGGATGGCCTCGTCCACCACGGTCCAGGCGGAGTCGGACGCGAACACCTGCACAGACTGGCGGTGAGAGCGGCCTCGGACGGCGGAGGTGGCTCGCGCTCGTACGCTACGTACCTTGGAGATGGCGGCCTCGAGGTGGTAGTCCTGCGCGCCCGAGTCCATGTTGCCGCTCACCATGTAGGCCAGCGACTCGGTGGTGTACTGCAGCATCGCCATGCGCGCCAGCTTCTCCTGGATGGTGCCGTAGTCGGCGATGCGCTTGCCGAACTGCACGCGCGTGGCGGCGTGCTCGGCGGCCTGGCGCAGGGCGGAGCGCTGCGTGCCCGCCAGTGCGGCCGCCATGCCGAAGCGCCCGTTGTTGAGGATGTTCATGGCCACCTTGAAGCCGTTGCCCACGCCGCCCAGCACGTTGTCCACGGGTATCTTGACGTCCTCGTAGTACACCTCGGTGGTGTTGGAGCACTTGATACCCATCTTGTTCTCGGGCGGTCCGGACGACACGCCGCCGAACGCGCGCTCTACGATGAAGGCCGTCACCTGCGGAAGCACAAGTTAGGCTCAACGCACGCACAGGTCAGCCTCGCAAGCGATACCCGGCTCAGACAGTGTGGTTTGTTCCGTTAAAGCATGTCACACACAAAAGCAAGTTAATTTTAACTTTAGAACAGAACTAGGTATTGTAGATTTGTATAGCAACCGTGATTCTGGTACGGCAGACATGAAGGTCGAACTAGAGATCAAATATTACCTTATCGACAGTCTTGCCATCCTTTTCAATGGGCGTCTGCGCGAACACGGTCATGATCTCGGCGATGCCTCCGTTGCTGATCCAGATCTTGGAGCCGTTGAGCACGAAGTGCTTCCCGTCCGCCGACAGCACCGCGCGCGACCTGCACACAACACTCGTCAGTCGGCGAGCCACGCGCCGCTGCGCGCTCGCTCACAATACGCACTTGATGGAGCCGGCGTCGGAGCCCGAGGAGGGCTCGGTGAGACAGAAGGCGGCGTACTCCCCGCCCGTGACGCGCGGCAGGTACTTGGCCTTCTGCTCGGGCGTGCCGAACAGCAGGATGCCCTTGAAGCCTATGGACTGGTGCGCGCCCAGCGTGATGCCCACGCCCAGGTCGTGCGCGCCCACCACCTCCACGAGGCGCGCGTACTGCGTGTTGCACAGCCCCAGGCCGCCCATGTCGGCCGGCACCTGCAGCCCGAAGGCGCCCAGATCCCACAGCCCTGACAGCGTGTTCTGCTCGATCTGCGAGTCCGCGTCGTTCTTGGCAGGGTCGTTAACCTGCGCCACGAAACCACGTCAACTTACACTTTGATACTACACAACGAAATAAGAATAGCAAGTAGTGGACACGCCAGACGGCAGGTACCTCTTGGAAGAACTTCTCGACGGGCGGCACGAGCTCTTGCAGCGTCTGGCGCTGGTCGTCGCTCAGCGGCTCGGGGTAGGGGAACACCTGCGCCGTCTCCAGGCGACCGCGGAACAGGTTGAGCGTGAAGGAGCCGCTCTGACGCGCCGCACCGCGCTTGTCGGCCGGCGCCTCGCGCGCCTCCGTGGCCAGCCATCTGCAGCTGCCACAAGTACATAATTATATTAATGCCTCATTGGCACACAGTACACAGCACTCGCGCGCTAATCCGCCACTCACTTATCCGACAGACCAAGCCTCCTGAAAATATGTATATCCTCAGAATATAATAAGTTAATAAAAGGGACAATTACTGGCCATTACCATCATATGCGCCACAGACAGCCCACTCTGCAGAGGCTGCTTTGGCGCCGAGAAATCAACCGCCCACGCCATCGGCCATGGCTTCTCAATATGCATAAATCCTCGGCACAGTGCTTCTGCTTGGAGATGGAGATAGGCAGGCTAGAGAAACGCACAAAGGACCTCATGGGAGCATAAATCAGGGATTTTAAGGGGCTCCGTAACCCTTACACCATAACTATTGAATATCCGAAATAAATATCTATCTGTAACCGTAACTGAACCGGTATAATATTATTTCTTTATCCCTATCCGTATTCAGATCCAAAATGTCACGATCATTTACAGGCACTTATGTTATGAAAGATAAGGTGCGATATTATTGTATTCGCAGTATAGGTACACTGACAAGTTGAGTCAACCACATGATTGTGTAGAACAAAATAAAATTTGGTTGACCAACCAAGGTGACCTCTGTTGGTGGTTGGTTCCAACTACTGCCATTATAATATAATGTTATTTGTTCGGTAGTCAGGTGATATGACACTGTCAATAAAAACACAATTGATGTAATAAAAGATTTTATGTTTGTTATTTACATGTTTGTTTAACTCTAATTACAAAATATAACATTAAATTGACTATAAAAACTTTACTTGAAATATATGAAACAACATTTAATGCAATTACAACATCAATTCCTATTTCCTATAGGTACTTAGCTTAGCTTTTTTTTTCACGATTGTTCTAACACGACCACAGATACAATAAAGGCATTTGCACTGCTACCACTTCACTTTGCAGTCAAGTGAACATAACAAGTCAACCATAATGGCGGTAGTAGCATGGCTTTTATCCTAAAATAAAGAATATTTTCTTTACATATGTGAGAACGCCCACAAAATCTGCTAATGGTTCACAAACCGATTGTAAGATAAAGAAAAAATATATATATATATGTGAGAACGATGTAAAAGACATGCAGGATAAAAGCATTCGGAGTAAAAGAAACAATTAAAATAAACCATGGCAGCTGAGAAATGACCAGTTCCAGCTGACAGCGCCCGTTCACGAACAGGACGCATGCGCTAGCAATGTTGGAATTATTGAGGATGTGTAAAAACTTTTTTCCATCCAAGGATCCGTTTGTCAGTTAGTTTTAATTTTTGTTAGGGTCTGGGAGGACTTGCTCTGTCAGCTAAAATGTTGGTTTGAAGTGAATAAATTTATGGTAGTAGCAAATATAACGAATTTAAAAGGAAAACTATCACAGCCAAGTAGGACTAGTTAACAAGTAATAGTCAACCAACATACAAAATGAAACAGGATATGTAAAAACTTTCTAAGAATTCCATAGAAAACTACATGCACTTGAAACTTTGCAATCTTATAGTAAAAATTACCTATGGTATTTTTGGCATGGTTTTGACATGGATAACTACGGAACCCTTCACTGCACATAGTCCCACACCCACTTGGCCGGTATAATGTGATGGACAGTAATTCAACCTAAGCAACGGTTCAAATATTTCTATTAACTGTTATGCAATCAAGTTTCTTTTTTTTATACTAGTGATAATTTTGTTTTTATATGTCTTTGTACATCATTTTGCCAATCTATAATAGTTCTATTTTTAGTATTTAGTCATTAATTTAGGTTACCTGTATATAAATAGATGATGCCAATATGTTCTGCAGATCTTTTCCTAAATATAAATCTGCACTACATATTATAAACACAACACAACATATTATATAAAGTTGAAAATATCAGCAATATTACTCTACTGGATACCAAGTCCCTTTGGATTTTGATAACCATAGAACTATGACAGTCTTGTTAAGTGACCTGCCTGTTATGTTCTTCAGAGAGTAGAAATTGAAATTGATTTTACTAAGTATGATGTTGAAGTGCAAGAGCTACTAGAGGATTCCAGTAACATGTTCTAAATCCAATATCTACTTGTTATTGTTGACCTGTACACAATATTTTGACCATCCTAAGGGCAGGAATCATTAAAAAAAATATATTTTATGATGGTTATTGTTTTCTTAATTAATTAATTTGGTAGTGTCAGTAATTTCAATGCTTGTATTGTGGAATTAGAGCAGAGTAAGAAAAAGGAATGGTGATATACAATGGAAACAAAACTTAACTAAAACTTAAAATGACCATGTTTGGACTACAACAAAGGATTTTTGAAACACTAAGAATAGGATTATTATTCCACATATTCGCATGTACATAATTATTGCAATGTTGGCCATATTCCGAGATATTATTTTGACAAGGGGGAATGTCATTTGCCTATTAATAATGAGGTTGAGGTACAAAGTCCAAGGCGAGTGTGGACTATGGAACAACAAGGCCACGGCAATGAGTGCAATGGCTAGATCAAAAGTTTTGTCTGTTTGCCGATTGAAATAGTTACCTGTGCAAGGGCAACGGCAGCTGAGATGATTTCCCGGCTATGCAACGATTAGCACACGTTAACAACTTAGCACTCTTCATTTTAAAGTTTTTATCTTAGCTATAAATGTATTTACAAATTCAAAAGACAAATTTCTAATAACTAAAAGTTCATTATCAGAAACCTATACTATCGAAATTGTAAAATAAATCAGCAAAATAAAACGGACCATACGAAGACTACGAAAGAAAAAATAAGAAACTTTCAGGTCAACTCAACAGATGAGTGACTTGAACAGTTGTCTTGTCTGTCACTTGTTAGTACAGCAGACCGCAGACGACGTCATAGAGCAGTCACACAACGCTACAGAGAACACAAAGCTACCACAGACTCACAAACAAAATAAGATCGAGTTCCACGGCGAGGCTCACAGAGTACTTTTCGAGGCGACAGGGTGATGTACCCATCACAAACTCCAACTTTCTAGTGTTAAGTGTCTCTGAGCTAAACCGCGGACAGACAGACGGTTTTTTTTGGTAGTGGACGTTTTTTTTTATTTTTAGTAATAATTTGAGGTACATGTACCTACATTCCTCTGTTTAATGTAGGAACGTGGGGTAATTTTGTGTGGACCATAGTTCGTTATCTAGTTTATGGCTGTTGAGCTATTGGCAATGCAAAGATTGCGCGCCCGAATCTAGCGGCAAAATTTACAAGTTGCGCATGAACGACACTTGCAGCGTTGCCAACACCAATTTATCAAATTTCCCGAAAATCTAAGTCAAATTCCCCAATTCGGGGACAAAACATCTGATCCCCACAAAATCCCCTCAATTTTTTTAGGGACTGAATTCAATTTCATAAAATTGTCTAAGATGTATATGTCTTCAATTAATTTTATTTTCACACTTCCATATTTTCGAGACCAACCTTTTTCTCGATGGAGTAAACTTGACACTGCCGTGCAGTTTTTAATTAAACTAAGCGTCAAACAACTTTGCCACTCTTAAGTTCGTCACAATACGCAGCGCAGTAGTCTATTTTACAACCGATAATAACACTGCGCATGCGTGGTCTCGCGGAAGCTGGCGCGTGTAGTGGCGTCTCAGTCGCTCGTATACGTTCGCTACTTACTCGTGTCTCGCTTACTCAATGCAATAAGACTGTCGATGCCATAAGTGTTACACATTGTTATTATTTTTAATTAGTTGTTTTTGTTATCTTCTTATGAATGCCTTTAATGGCCCCACAAATGTATTTATGGAAGGAGTTAAGGAAATTTCAAGTGATAGTGACAAAGTAAATACTAAAAGACTTTGTATTGACTAATAAACTTTATATTGAACTAGTTTAGGTAATGCGCTGTGCCCCCGCTTGTGTCTGTGTTTGTGAGCCACCTAACCCGCGATAACGAATTAGCTGGCTATGCTTCAAGTGAGTGCATGTACCTTTAAATTTAGCTTTTATTTATTTGGTGCGAACACAATCCTTCACTTTCAATTACCGATACTTATTACCTTCTTATGCATTTCTACATACCTATCTTACAATCGCAAACTGCTTCTACAACTTTATTCAAGTGAGTAAAAAAACACTATTCAAGAACAAACATAAACATATAGAACATAAATAAAAATACATAATTAATACGTATGAAACAAAAAAAAATTTACGCGCCACTTTTTGACGCGATTGCACCTGCGCCGTCGTCACAACCATCTTTAGCAAATCATCTTTGCCTCTCTGAAGTTAGGTACTTCAGAGAGGCAAAGATGATTTGCTAGCGGTAAACTTCCCTTGCTGCTATTAAAAAGTATTACAGAATTTGTATTTATATGGTTGCAGTTCTCATAATTCCAATCGGCCGACTTGAGATTCCTCTGTTTGGGGAATTCCACACAAGTTGGCAACTCAGAATTAAAACTGTCACAATTTGACACTAGAGATGCTAGTTAGAATCTTTGCATCGCCAATTGAATTTTGAGTTGACATTAGTGATGTCATGATGTGACAGTTCAGACAGATGGTTCTTCGTACATGACAATTTCATGACATTTATACCTGACATAAAACATGGTATTATACTCCGTTTAGTCTGTGGACCTAACGTATCAAAACAGAGTTATACTTTGATATTCTTTTTATTATTTTCATTTAATATTATTTTATTTTATGCGTATTGTCTTACACAAATCATGTTAGGTATCTTTATGTACATATTTGAAATAAAAAAGGAGTTGTTAGTTGGTATTTCATTGTCAATATTGTACATAACCTATTATCTAGTGGAAGTGGTCAAGGTAAAGATCATTTATTATTATGTTGACCAATCTCAAGTAGTGTCGTGTTGTTTGGCGTTGACTTGTGTCGTTTTTCTGTGGCAGCACTTCAGTTATTCGTAGATGTACAGTGCAGAGCAGTAGCATACTGAATTTTGCGATTTGTTACAGAAGCCCATACTAATATGCCGTCAAGGTGAATTCCGTCGGTTCTTGGAGGAGAATGTACCCCTGCTGAGCGAGAACTACTGGCCAACGCCGTGGTGCGTCGAGTCGCGGCTGCAGACGGTGCTCGGCTCGATATTACGTTCTCGTCTGTTGCCGCCCGTCAAATATCGCCGGTACAAAGTTCACATAATATTATTAATCATACATTTACTGAAACACAAGTATCCTTTTGTGATGGGGATGGAGTCCGTATTGTTTTGAAATGAATTAATTGTAATGAACAAACCAATTAACTTCACATTTAGGTGACACATACAGTAGATGAGTACATTTCATAAACTAGTGTGGTTAAATGGGTATATTTAACCACACTAGTTTATGAAATGTACTGAGTATGTCAACTGTTAAGTGAAAAGTGGAAAATGAAAGAAATAATAATGGCTTATATTTTAAAAATGTATTAAACACAAATATTTGTGGAGGAGTTTGGTAATAAAAGTAAGCAAATTAATGTCTTGCTCGGGATGTGACCCATGACATATCCTATTTACTTATGTAGCAAGTAGCTATGCGCTGATGAAGTCTTGACGCATTTTGTACTTAAGCCTTCTGGCTCCTGTCCCATCCATAAGGTGATAGAAAGAAAGAAAACTAGTTTATTTGGCACACACAGATATACACAATATAGGTACAAATAAAAGAAAGCTTAATTTTATAACAATTATGTATATTGTGTGCCCCGGGGCTGCTTAAGCTTGCCAGGATGTTAGGGTGACATGTAATTCGCTCCTTGTATGACTTAATGTAGTTCTTTACCTCTTCTTTGACTATGAGAATCGTCAGATCATGGTGTAGAGCCTCATTTCATACATACCATGGCACGTTTGTGATCATTCTTAGGATCTTATTCTGAAACCACTTTATGATCTCCGTATTTGATAGTAATGCTGTTCCCCATTACTGGATGCCATAGGTCCAAATAGGCTTGATTATGTTTGGTATAACAGGGTTTTATTTAGCAGGTTGAATGGTGAATTCCAGCCAATTATCCAGTAGTACTTTTCTAGTGTCAGTCCAAGTTGTTTGCGTTTCATGAAAATGTGTTTATTACATGTAACACCAATTGATCAATCGATCTGTGTGGTTTTTACCACGTTACCAGTTTATACCTCGACAGGTACAAACCAAGTTATTTAAAATGTTCAGCTTGAGGCACTAGAAAATTCTTTACCTGTACCAGTGGACAGGTATCCTTTCTTTTAGTGAATGTGACATTGACTGACTTGGTCTCATTGGCTTTGCCAAAAGACTATGTCGTCCAAACAGGTCTACAGCATAACTGTTGCTACTTTGTGATCGCTATGAGACACCAGGAACAGCTTAGGCGTCCGTGAGCGTTCTTGTAGTCGCTAGAATTGATATTGGCAAGTCAGCAGTATAAAGCAAATATAAAATCGGCCCAAGCACACTGCCTTTAGGAACCCCAGCAGAGATAGGATTTATAGTTTTTGAAGAAGCTTCGCCACTTTGTACAAAAAAATGTTTGTAAAGGGTTTTTCAAAACAACATTTTTTATTTATTTATTTTATTTTTATTTATTACAAACATACATACAGCTATCATTACAGTCACCCAATGCGATAGTGCATTTGTTTTTAAAACAAAATAAAACAAACAATTTAGATGAAGATGATTCAAACATACAATGAGTAAGATTTGGCAATTATGTATGCGCTGACAGATGTTGATTCTTTCATCAAATTTTTTTATCACTTTTTGGCAAAATGGCGGGTCGATTTTGTTAATTGCGTCACGGATTTTGAGTTTTAAGGCTGCAATCGATTCGATTGGCTCCAGATAGACTTTAACAAATCCCCACAAAAAAAAATCCAGTGGTGTTAAATGTTTAATCACGCGATCTGGATGGCCACTTAACAGCTGAATTTCGTGAAATTATGCGATCGGGAAGTTTGGTTTGCAATAAATTTATCTTTGATGAAAAAATCGACATCTGTCAGCGTGGTTCTGGTGGACCGGACTGGTGGTGTTGATGGTCTGTTATTAAACGTTTTTCTTTTATTATTGGTAGTAATTGTAAAAGAAGGAGCGATAAAAATATATTTTAAACAGTCCCATGTTGGGAGTAGACTTTCAGCTGTCAGCCCATTAGGATTTCAGCTGTCTTCCATTGAGAGTACAACATGAAGTCTTGGCATAGCGTTGTAGATAGATAACGTCTCCCTGTCTCACACTCCACTGCAGGAGGATAGGTTTCGAGGTCTGATCCTGAAGTCGGACTGACATGGTGGCGTTTTCACGCAAACATTTCAGCACCTCGATGTAGCGATAGTCGATCTGGCACCGTTGGAGAGACTGCAGCACAGCCCAAGTCTCGATCGAATCGAAGGCTTTCTCGGTGTCCACTAACGCTAAGCAATGGGGTAGATTATACTCTTCGGTCTTCTATACAGTGTGTCCGGGTATGGACTAGCGATATTCTAAATACTTAAATATAAACTATTTTAAAGTACAATTACACTCTAGGCTTGGGTCCAAGACACTTCCCCGCTATGTGGCAACCATTTTGTTTTTTTTGTTGAAATATGCTCTATGCGAGTACAAAAAAAATCATAAATCTCGAAGTTTTAGTCATACTGAGATAAAAATAGGCTTATTCGAAAGGTAATAATATTGTCGACCATCTGCAATACAAAGCAATGTGTTCACAATTCCATAACTTTTGAAAAAAAAATGTGAAAGTCGAAAAAAAAAACAAAAATTATGCAATTCAACCAATAACTGTTAATTACTACAAAAACATACCCGACAACTTTTTTATTTTTTTTACTAGATCGACTGATTTTGAGCTAAGCTACAATACAACATAAAATTCACAACTGTATGTCTAATACTTTAAGAGTTATTGTTGTTTGAACATAGCGTATGCGCAAGCACTGGCTGGGCTAGGCTGGCTAACGTAGCCAGGACACCTACGTACAACGGACCGAATAAGAGTCTAAGTGCGGAAAATGGAGTCCCTACTCTACTCTCTACTCTTCTCTACGTAACATTTAAAAAAAGGATTATTCGTTCGGAACCCTTCGCACGCGATTCCGACTCGCACTTTTCTGATTTTTTTTCGTGGATCGCCGCCGTCTAAAACTGGGCCGGGTATAGCTGATAGATATACGATATAGAAATAAGTTGATTCGAAAAGGACAACAAACATACCACGTAGAGCAAGATTATAAGCAAGAACTGGTCGGGCTTCTCAGGCAGGTGCTGCGCTTGTCGGACGGCGGGCAGGTGGCGCTGGACTGGGTGGCCGCTCCCGGGCCGCCCGCAGCCACGCGCGCCGTGTTGCTGGTGCTGCCCGGCCTCACGGGCTGCGCCGACGCCGACTACGTGCGCTGCCTGGCCGCCGCCGCCAACACGCTGCGCGCGCGGTGCGTGGTGTTCAACAACCGCGGCCTGGGCGGCCTGCCGCTCACCACGCCGCGCCTGTACTGCGCAGTCAGCCACTCCGACCTGGCCGAGGTGGTGCACGCCGTACGGGCGGCGTGCGGCGACGTGCCGCTGCTGGCGGCCGGCGTGTCGCTGGGCGGCCTGATCCTGGGCCACTACCTGGCCGAGCACGGCGCGCAGGCCGCCGTGCACGCGGCGCTCGTGGTGTCGTCGCCGCTGGACGTGGAAAAGGGCTCCGCGTGCATGGAGAGCGCGCCGCTCAACGCGCTACTGTCGTACCACATGGCGCGCAACCTGCGCCGCACGCTGCGAGCGCACGCGCCGCTGCGCGAGGGCCCGTGGGACTGGCGCGTGGTGGAGCGCGCGCGCTCGGTGCGCGAGTTCGACGCCGCCTTCACCACCAAGCACTTCGGCTTCGGCTCGGTGGACGCCTACTACCGCGCCGCGTCGCTGCGCGACAAGCTGGGCCTCGTGCGCGTGCCGCTGCTGTGCCTGTGCGCCGCCGACGACCCGTTCCAGCCGCTGGACGCCATCCCCGTGGCCGAGGCGGAGGCGGCGGGCCAGCGCGGCGCGCGCGTGGCGCTGGCGGTGACGGCGCGCGGGGGACACATCGGCTTCCTGGAGGGATGGTGGCCGGCGCGTGGGGCGCACGAGCAGTACATCGCGCGGCTGGCGGCGCAGTACTTCGCGGCGCTGCTGGAGCGCACGGAGCTGCTGCACGAGCCCGAGTGCTGACGGTGACATCACGTGCGGCGCTGCGGGCGCGCCCGAGTGCTGCTGGTGACGTCACGTGCGGCGCTGCGGGCGCGCCCGAGTGCTGCCGGTGACGTCACGTGCGGCGCTGCGGGCGCGCCCGAGTGCTGCCGGTGACGTCACGTGCGGCGCTGCGGGCGCGCCCGAGTGCTGCCGGTGACGTCACGTACGGCGCTGCGGGCGCGCCCGAGTGCTGCCGGTGACGTCACGTGCGGCGCTGCGGGCGCGCCCGAGTGCTGCCGGTGACGTCACGTGCGGTGCGTGCGTTGTGAGCTTTGCCTTAATATTTTTCTAACAAGGACTTACTTTGTTGAGACTCACGCAAGTATTGGTGTAAAAGCGAAGCTTTGTACACTGACGGCTACATATCGTAAGTTATGTTTAGTACACTGTGATTTAACCATTTAATAGAGGTATTTTTAGTTTTATATAGTTGACTATTATATTATTAAGGTTGCATAATATAGTTACTAACAACGAAGCACGCACGCGTTGTAATTTTGTAATGTTATCTAATTTTTACACACGAATGAGGTTAATCCTGTTCGTGTATGTGGGCCTTAATAGTGTTAGTACGTCCGTCACGAGCGATGCGCACGAGAGATATATTATAGTATTATTATACACGTTACATTTGTTGCATTTCAGATTATTTATTATTAAATTATAATTTAAGCATTTCATGTTAATTATTTAATAACCTTTTCAATTTGATCATGATCTGTAGGTAACCTGAAGCCTCCAACTGCATGTTATGACGACTTCAGTCCTATGTGTTTATTCATAAGGTTTTTTCAAAAACTGGACTTAACTGGTCCTATTTTAAGGGTTCCGTAGCCAAATAACGATAACGGAAACCCTGTTTTAAAAAGAAAACATATTTTTTCTTTTCCGGAGTTTTCATAGCCATTTGATTTGGAGACTTGGTACTAGGTAGGTATACCTACTTATCGAGGAAAGAATGTTGTGCACATTTCTGAGAAACATAAGTTATTGTCAAAATTTAGAAAAAAAGATTGGGGTACCGTGCAAGAACATTAATTTAAAAACTAGGTCAACAGGAACTACCATAAAGGTTTTCGACCCAAAACCTATAGGGTACTTCCGGTTGACCTAGAATTGTCAATTTTGGTTAAAAGCAAGGTCTTACAACACAAATAAAAGGGTAAATTCCGAAAAATTAAAAATAGTTGACAATTATGGTAAATTTTGGTAAGTACATGCAAGTTTTCGCGCAAAATCTAAATTTGCCCATATATTTTTATTATGTTGACTCAGGACCTTGATTTTTATATACCTAATAGGGCCATGTATCAAGATATAACGACAAGAGATGGACAGTAGCAGCGACGAGATGGAAAGGACCTATTGGAAAAAGACGAAAGAACCGACTTATAAAACGATGGAGCGACGACATCATAGCTGCAGCGGGTAAAGAGTGGATTGATCTAGCAAAGGACAGAAAACTGGAGCAAACTGGAGGAGGCCTATACCAAAATAGGGGTTCCTATCCAAGAAAGTATCGCAAATAAATAAATGACACAAACAACGGCAAAGAAAAACATTATGATAACAGCATGTAAAAGTGTAAAGTTTTTTAATATTCATACAACTATTTGAACACATATTATGTAAAATGTAATACCTAGGTGAAGGAAAATGAAGGCTTTATATAGGGAATATAGACCTCAGTCATTTTTCCCGTTCCCGTATAGCCTATAGTAGGTATTCCTCGTGAATGTGGCTATCATATACAAAAATAATTTTCGTAGAATCGGTTCAGTAGATCCAGAGATTACCACAAACAAACAAACACACCACAAACTTACCTCTTTATAATTTTAGTACCTGGATGATGATGGTTTTTTTTTGTAAACGTTTTCTAAAAATGAATAATATATTTGCTAGAATGATATTTTCTCCCGGGTACCCGAGAGAAACTGTCATAAAAATATGTTGCTGGCTCGCGGACTAAAATAGCTGCTTTCAAAAAAGGAATGTGGCAATATCAATGATATTTTACCAATCAAAGTCAAAGTCAAAACGTTTATTTCAATTAGGCCATTTAACGGCACTTTTGAACGACAGCATTTACAGTTCAGTAAAATAATAATATTACATTAATAAAGTGACTCTACTGTCCATTCGGAAAGGTAGATTCTTATGGAGAAGAACGGACAAGAAACTCCAAAGTTACTCTTTTCAAATAAGGATTTACAAAATTTGGTACTTATACAAAAATTAATTTAATATTATGTGAGGACGATACACCCAGAGTATGCTACTTATAAGAACAAAGTATTACCAGCAGAGGTAAACTTATTCATTTTCTAAAAAAAATTAGGTAGGTAAAATAGTACTCACATATTTACAGATAATCTTAACCATTATTTAAGACTGCGTAGAGCAAAATAATACAAAACGGCCGTCAACGGTTAAAGGGATATCATCAATACTATTACCATAATTACCATAAAAAATATGTTTTGAACACCACAATGAATGTGTTAACAATTCTTCGTTGGCAAAAATTATAACTATTGTCTAGTTTAAATAACAAAAATACGTAAAGATGGACAAAAATCTTAAAATAGCATGCTCGTATTTAGTTGAATTTTGATAGTAAACTGTTGAATTTTTTCACAAACTTTAATTCATATCAATCTATAATAATCATACCACAATTTGTCGTTTTAACATTTTTGAAAATGTCGCTTGGTTATTTTAGACATTATTTTGTTTGAAATTGAGCCGCTGTGGGCGCTGTTTTAAATCATACGCAACGTGCACCGGTCGAAAGTTCAGTCGTCCACGAGAGCTCGGAGAGTGGTCACGTCTCATTGGGGAGCGACACGCCGCTAACGATACTTCGCGATCTATTGTGTACTCATACCTTGCCAAACGCAAACGCAAACGGTTGAATAAGGTAAGTCATATTTTTTGTTTTTGAGTTGATAATGACTTATTATATTGTGCATATCTAATATTTACTGTTTTTTTTTGTTTGACATATTTTTGTAAATTTTTTTTTTAAATATTTGTTTTAGTAAAATGGGAAAGCATAAGGAAAGATATTAAAAGAAGAAAATTGGCGCTAATTTACGAAAACAAAACTGTTCTCTGAAAAAGTACGTATTTCTATTTTTTTGTTATATTATTTCCTTTTACCTAACATAATACCGGATGTAATTTTTTCTTCAATTTTTTCTCAAACATTCGATATGGGTGTCGTGTAATAGATTTTTGGGGGTGGCGATTGCAAATCTGACATTAATTTTAAAATCCAAGATGGCGGATGCAAGTTTTTCTAAGGCATTCGATATGGGTATCGTGTGGTGTTTGGGGGTGGCAATTGCAAATCTGAGATTGATTTTAAAATCCAAGATGGCGGATGCTAGTTTTTATCAAAAATTCGATATGGGTACCGTGTAGTAGGTTTTTGGGGGTGCCGATTGCAAATCGGACATTAATTTTAAAATCCAAGATGGCGGATGCAAGTTTTTCTAAGGCATTCGATATGGGTATCGTGTAATAGGTGTTTGGGGGTGACAATTGCAAATCTGAGATTGATTTTAAAATCCAAGATGGCGGATGCTAGTTTTTATCAAACATTCGATATGGGTATCGTGTAGTAGGTTTTTGGGGGTGGCGATTGCAAATCTGACATTAATTTTAAAATCCAAGATGGCGGATGCTAGTTTTTGTCAAACATTCGATATGGGTATCGTGTAGTAGGTTTTTGGGGGTGGCGATTGCAAATCTCACATTAATTTTAAAATCCAAGATGGCGGATGATAGTTTTTATCAAACATTCGATATGGGTATCGTATAATAGGTTTTTGGGGGTGGAGATTGCAAATCTGACATAAATTTTAAAATCCAAGATGGCGGATGCTAGTTTTTATTAAACATTCGATATGGGTATCGTGTAGTAGGTTTTTGGGGGTGGCGATTGCAAATCTGACATTAATTTTAAAATCCAAGATGGCGGATGCTAGTTTTTGTCAAACATTCGATATGAGTATCGTGTAATAGGTGTTTGGGGGTGGCGATTACAAATCTGACATAAATTTTAAAATCCAAGATGGCGGATGCAAATTTTTCTCATAAATTCGATATGGGTATCGTGTTTTTGGGGTGTCATCACTCCACGACGATGGAACAATATTTTTCTTAAAATTGCGAATTTGCTTTATTGGAAACTTTGGTCGTAACAAGATATTTTTTTTGTAGATCCATTACTGATGCAAACAAAGAAAATGAAACTAGAAATTCTTTCAACGCCGTAAGTTAAATTTGTGATACGAAATAACAAATTTTATTTTTAAAACCAGTGTTTGCCTAATAAAAAAGACTTGATGATTTGACCCACGACCTGAATCACGAGCAAGCGAGCACTTAGACTGAGGTCACCACGAAATCTTAAATTTATTATATTTATTTTGTTGCTAATGTTTGCTGGCAACTAAATATTTAAATATTTGCCCACGTGAGTGACTTACTCATTAAGTATTTTGTAAACTAGACTTGCGGGCAAACTCTGTTGTTCCAAACCTTACTTTGCTTCTGTGGCTTCTGTAGGTGTGGTTTCCATTTTCTTATAACTTGAGTATTCCCAGTGACGTGAAATATTGGATTGATGAGAAATTTGCATAAACGTCCAGTTTTTATAGGAGTTCCAAACTATTGATGTTTCGTTCCGAAAATGTATGTCTTTCGTTTTTACGTTCCATGACAAAAGGTAAACAATTTTTCGTTATGATATCAAAAGCGGTTGAAAGTTAGTAAAATTACACCCATAGTTCATTGCATAAAAATTGTAAAAAAATATATTCTATCAAGCCGTAATGAAGTGATTCCAGTTTATTGCTCGCAAGTGTATAGTTTTATACTCTGTTAACAGCATATTAAGAGTTAAGTTGGTAATTATACATCTGAAAATTACGTCAATTTAATCATTTTATTTAAATACTTACAATAACTATATTACTTTTTAGGAAACGCACACCAATGAAGAGCCTCGCCAACACGTTGGTGAAGAACCTTGCCTATACATTGGTGAAGAACCTTCAGTTAGTGATAATACTCAATGCAACAATCTCGAAGTAAGTTAATTGTTCTTAGATACACTTTTAAATGTGTCTTAGTTCTAGTTTCTGCCTGTGGCTTAGGGACTATTCACGATATTCTTATTATATTTCAGGATTCTTCAAAACACACGGATTCATATTCAGAAATTTTAATAGAAGAAGAAACCAAAAATAAAGACGAGATCATAATACATGGAAATAGAATAGTCGATTTTGCATATTTCTTTAAACAACTGCAAGAAATTGCAATTCACAACTCCCCACTGGGTTGCAACTTGAATTGTTTAAAACTTATTAAAGAGGTAAAAAAAGGTTTTCTGTCGAAATTCTATTTTACTTGTCGAATGTGTAGAAAAAGACTAGAATTAACAAATTGCAAAAAACCAGATAGCCCTACTGACCTCAACCTGAACGATAATGCTGTAAGCAGTTTTATGTCCATAGGAGCGGGGTTTTCTGGTTTAGAACAGGTTTCAGCTTTCCTTGACATTCCCTGTATGTCCGACAAATTATACGCCAAGTGCCATACCAAGGTCTGTGGACTATGGGAATTAGCTAAAGAAAAAAGCATGGAGGAAGCAGCTAAAGAAGAGTACGATCTAGCTATTCTCAACGGGGAAGTGAATTTGAACGGAGTGCCGATGATTACTGTGGTTGCTGATGGATGCTGGTCAAAAAGATCGTATCGCAAAAATTATAATGCTTTGTCGGGTGCCGCAGTAATAATAGGCTATAGGACAAAGAAAGTTTTATACAGGGTGTCCCAAAACTCAACGTCAAGCCGAAACGGGGTGACAGGATTGATCATAACCATCACGAGAGAAATCTGAAAAAAAATCTATCCCATGCAGTTTAAAAATTATGGGCATTTTAAGAAAAACCTAGAAATTTGATCAAACTGTACCATTTTTCGGTTATTGTGGTTATTCTTTTTTATTTTTGTTCATTTGAACTTTGGAAACGTAATCCTAAATAACATTTCTAGAATCCCAATAAAAAATAATGACACAATTGCCTCAAGTTTCCGAGAATTGAGACTATTTGTTAAACTACGAATTTAAAATTTTCAAGATTCGTCGACTTTGACAGGCCCTCCTATAAAAAAAATGTACTAGAGTGCCTTGGCAAGTGGCATTAAAAGTTGGCGCATTTAATCAGAATTCTAAAATGGTACAATACTTGTTAGTTCCATACAATAGAAAAGAGTAAAAAAATTAAAACCTCAAGTAACCCGATTTTTGCTATCTCATTTTACTCAGTTAAAATGTTTTTAATTCACACAAGCTCTAGGTAGGTTCTTAATTTTAAGACAAAATGATGAGAGAGATGGATAATGGGTATGTTCGCCATGAGTGAGCGAGACAGATAGTGACGCCACTTTTACCAAAGTGAAAAAAAGTTAGTAAGATATGCCCGACTAATAAGTAGATCTTTTTTAAGAAAATGTAGGGCTTGTATTGAGGCTGATGGTAAACAATTTGAACATTTATTGTAATAAAAAACGTTATTTCTCTATCATCTGACTTTTATTCCAACAAACCTAATTATTTTACTAATTTTACTAACTTTTTTTCACTTTGGTAAAAGTGGCGTCACTATCTGTCTCGCTCACTCATGGCGAACATACCCATTATCCATCTCTCTCATCATTTTGTCTTAAAATTAAGAACCTACCTAGAGCTTGTGTGAATTAAAAACATTTTAACTGAGTAAAATGAGATAGCAAAAATCGGGTTACTTGAGGTTTTAATTTTTTTACTCTTTTCTATTGTATGGAACTAACAAGTATTGTACCATTTTAGAATTCTGATTAAATGCGCCAACTTTTAATGCCACTTGCCAAGGCACTCTAGTACATTTTTTTTATAGGAGGGCCTGTCAAAGTCGACGAATCTTGAAAATTTTAAATTCGTAGTTTAACAAATAGTCTCAATTCTCGGAAACTTGAGGCAATTGTGTCATTATTTTTTATTGGGATTCTAGAAATGTTATTTAGGATTACGTTTCCAAAGTTCAAATGAACAAAAATAAAAAAGAATAACCACAATAACCGAAAAATGGTACAGTTTGATCAAATTTCTAGGTTTTTCTTAAAATGCCCATAATTTTTAAACTGCATGGGATAGATTTTTTTTCAGATTTTTCTCGTGATGGTTATGATCAATCCTGTCACCCCGTTTCGGCTTGACGTTGAGTTTTGGGACACCCTGTATATGGCAGTTAAAAATAAGTATTGCATGGTCTGTGCTAGAGCGGAAAACAGAAAAATTGCAATTCCAGAACACATATGCTTTAAAAATTACACAGGCTCTTCAAATGCCATGGAATCAACAGCTCTGGTTGAAGGTTTCAAAACTTCAAAAGACACTCATGGACTAATTTATTCAAGATTGATCGCTGACGGAGATGCAAGTACACATAAGAATATAGAAAAATCAAAACCGTATGGCAACATGTTAGTGGAGAAAATTGAATGCACTAATCATTTATTACAAAATTACTGCACGAAACTAGATGAATTGACTAGAAACACAATCTACCCATTAAGGTACCGTAGAGCTGTCCAGAAGAATATACTGCGTTTAAGGCGTGCAGTTACTGGCGCTGTAAAATATATAAATGCGCAAAATAACAAATCCTTTTCTCAAAAAGTTCTGGAACTGAAACAGGATTTGTTAAACGGGCCACACCACGTGTTTGGAAATCATAGCTCATGCAAATCCTACTATTGCAAGAAACTGACCGAAGGGGAGTTATCGACAGAAGAAAATCTGGTACCAATGATGAAAAGTAAAGAGGGTGGCTTTATATTTCCAGCCATATTAAAATTCACTTCCAGATTAGTGAATAATGCTACTAGCTTGATGCATAACGTAAATAGCAACATTGCTGAAGTTTTCAATAGCATCATAGCGAAGTTCATTGGCGGAAAGAGAATAAATTACTCAGGCAGGCAGGCAGTCGTATGCTGGACGATGTGCCGCATCAGTGGTCTCATTCAATTCGAGACAACCACTGTCATACCTGAATAAAAAAAACTTACTCAAGAGTCCGAACAAACTTATAAAACGTCTCGAAACCAAGAAAAATCTTAAAAGATTGGCATCAGCAAAACGCAGAGTACATAAATTGTTTAATAAAACAGCGAAAAAGCCTACTATTAGTGGGAACGACAAAAATTATGGCGAGTCTTGCGAAAAACCTGACATTAGCGAGGCCGATTTTGAGTTTTCTAAGAGTGAACATATGAAAAATATAACGTTAGCTGACAAAGATCGCCAAGCACTAGAAAGGAGAACTATTCTGCAGGCCGATTCAATGGAATGGCGTCAGGAACGGAGACTGCGGCTGACGGCATCTGTTTTTGGGAAAGTGTGCAAACGCGGGCTTATAAAATGCGGACCTTTGGTCAAAAGTATTGTGACTGAAAAAAATTTAGATCATGTGAAATCAATTAAACACGGTCAAAACAATGAACACCTTGCGCGTGATCAATTGGAACTACACCTTGGAATGCCCATACGAACATGTGGTTTATTTATAGACCGAGATTTACCATTTTTAGGAGCAAGTCCGGATGGTATTGTAGAAGAGGACAAAATTGTGGAAATTAAATGTCCTTATTCAGCCAGAGACATGAGTGTTGACGATGGCATAAGACAAAAGAAAATTATTTTTTGGAAAATAGACAAGGAAGGTAATATCAATCTAAACAAAAATCATGATTGGTACTTTCAAGCACAAGGACAACTTCATATTACACAAAGAAAAACATGCATATTTGCCGTTTGGACTGAAGTGGACATGAAAGTTGAACTTATTGAGGAAGATAAAGAATTTTGGTGTAAAATGGAAGAAAAATTGAAAGCTTTTTATTTTGATTGCTTACTGCCTGAAATCCTTGATTCTCGGTTAGATAGGCAAATGGGTATCAGGGAACCTAAATATATTCTTGATGCAATCAATCAAAAAGCTTCAAACCGAAAGTTAGAATCTAAAGATATAACAAAACGCAAAAGAAAAGCGTCATTAATCACATTTCAGTCTTCAATCCGAAATGCAAATGTGCATTTTTTTTTTGTATAAGTAACATATAATTAATCTTTGTGATTGGAAACAACTAATATTATGTTTTTTGAATGAGATTGATATTACCATTCTTGTATCGTTTACTGTTTCTTTTTATTGTATTCTCACACAACATTTGGTCAGCTGATGACAAATTTGGAAAATCAACATTATTTTTTGGGAAATAATGCCTTTGAGTTCTCTGGAGTTTTTTTTTTTTATTTACATGGGCAGAAGCAATTTTTATAATAAGACCACACCTTTCCGTTACACCCTGTATAATAAGTATACCACGTTTCTCTGCGCTTTTAGTATGTTTTTGTAAAATTGTAAAACAAGCAAGGTATTAAATTAGGTAATTATAGATTTTTTATTACAGACTGGTTTTATTATGACAACCTACCCATAAATCTTACCTACTTACTCACCTAGCCAACCTACTTACGCAGTGTAGTTCCAGGGCGTATAATCCACAACGCCAAAATTTCATCGCAATCGATAAATAGTAAGGGAACGGATTATGTATTACTATAGTACAAATAAATACAATTTTTTATATAATATAGATTACTAGCTGTTGCCAGCGGTTTCACCCGCTACAACTCGAAAAATATCCCACGGGAAAATAGGGATAAAAACTTTTTAATTTAAAAATTATAAACTATCTGTGTACCAAATTTCATCCAAATCCGTTCAGTAGTTTTCGTGTGAAAGAGTAACAAATATTCATCCAAACAAACTTTCACGTTTATAATACAAACTTTCACGTTTATAATATTAGTAGGATTATTTTTATTTATCGGATTTATGAACTACACAGAACCGTCTAAATATTCAGTATTCGTCTTTTCAAGTCACTCAACACACTCAAATTTTAAAAACCCTAAGTTTCACCACAGTTACACTCAGTCACTCAAATTTTAATAATCCTGAGTTATCAACTTCTGTCATGCAGCTCAAGCGGGCACCGAGCGAACTTGTCATTGTGTGCGTGACGACGCACACAACTAGCGCGCCGCAGTAAATACCTATTTTCCGCGCGCCGTGTTCGCTCGGCGCAGTCTTAACAGAAAATAAAAACACAAAAAGGAACAGTATACCTGTCTATAAAGTTAATTCATAAATCAACCAGTTTGATTTTGACTACACCCTTGATTGTCCTATGGAGCAGGACCAGCATGTTTCCAAGCATTCTTATCCTGAATGTAATCTTCTAATTTGTAATAATGCTTGTTTACAAAGTGTAGGTAGTACTTACTTTTAACATAAGTTTTAAATTTTCTTTCATTTAGTTCTAATATGTCAGAAGGTATTTTGTTGTAACATTTAACACAATGAAAGAAGTGTGGACTTTAGCTAATCTAAAAAATGGTTGATCTAATTTGTCTTTATTTCTAGTACCTACTTATTAAAATTATGTCTATCACTAATTTTACTAAAAAGATGTCGGTTTTTCCGCACATACATAATATTTTCATAAATTAATTGGCAAGGGACTGTCATAATATTAATCTTTTTAAAAAGATCCCTAAGAGAATCACGGCGACGCAGATTATAAAGGGTTGAAATCACGATACTGACGATGCGAATTTTAATCTTTCGTCACTTTGAAAATGGACGACATTTTTTTTGCCATTATGTATGGGCTAGCCTACCCTTACTTGTAACCGACTGCACGCGCATGGCTGAGCTCGTACACGTTTCGCTGATTGTTGTGCTCCATGGCAGACGACTATGCACTGAGCCGTTGCCACTGGGTGGCTTCTGGGAAGTTATTGCTCCCTCTCCAAATCACTATAGGTAGGTACACTGCGGCGTGGATCGCCAATCCCCTTATCGCTGTCTGTCTTACGGCCGCGATGAGGGGGTTGGCGGTCAGACTATTACAACTTGGTTTTATCTATCTATACTAATAATAACGCTGAAAAGTTTCTTTGTTTGAACGCGCTAATCTCTGGAACTGTCGGATTTGGATACGAAAGCCAAATGAAGGCTATATGGGAACGCGAAAATCCTACGGGAACGGGGCAAAACGGAATATACGCGTACAAAGTCGCAAGAAAAAGCTAGTTAGTAGATAAGTGATATTATTAGGGTCATACAAACAAAGTGCTCTTCACCGTAGTTGCATTCAATCACCTATTATAATTGATCATATAAACCTGGAGTAAATTCTTATCACAGATAGTCAAATTGCATTTTGACTTTAAATTATTTTTTATCTAACAATAAAATTACCTAAATCCACATTGGAAAAGTCTGACCGCCAACCCCCTCATCGCGGCCGTAAAACCGATCATAAATTTATTTCATCACATGCGCTGCGAAAACTATTGATGATACATAAAAATAATGTAGAACATAATTAAAGTACTCATTATTCCCTACAAAAACGTCCGCGAGACTATATGTCTAACTATTATGGTTAAGTCACAATTACCGCCTTTTGTGTAAAATTATTAAATCATAGCCCAGTTGGAAAGAAAACGTGATTATTTTGATATTAATCCTTTTCCATTTAAATGAATTGATAATTACGGTTGATTTTGTACCTACATGTAAATTACAGTTTAAATTATTCAAATCGGACCTTTCGTTTAAAAGTTACGAAGGGTATAAAAATGCTCTAAGTAAGAAAAATGTTGCGGTTTGAGCGAACTGGGGAGAATCTTAATGCTTGTTCCGATGAAGTTGAAACACGGCATTAATGATTTCTATAAGAATAAAAAAGTTTTAATTTTTCGAAAACAAATCCCTAAACGGGCAAACAGGGGTGATGAAATTTTTAGGGGAGGACAAAATTGCTTGCTTCAACTTATGTGGAAATTGGTATGAACTAACTGTTTAATAATAAAAAGTGGGATAATTGTATCCGATCTAACAATTTTTGCATAATCAACCCCTGACGGGGTGTACGGGGTGAATAGTAGGCTGATCCAAAGACCAGAGAATCAGCAGCAGAAATGCAAAAATTTACTTTAAACGGGGGCGTTAAAGTTTGTGAAGTATCTACTAAATCCGTGCGGACAAAATCGCGGGCGAAGTGCTAGTTCTAGATAAAATCATGTAATAAATATCAAATAAAAAAATCGAGTGAAAAGATGTTTATTTTTCCAACACTTTATTTTGCACAGAGCAACACATTTTTAATTCTTACGTTCAAGTAATTTTTAATTATTAATTGCCAAGAGAATTGATGTTTATTTTTTCTTCAAGGGGGGGGGGGGGGGGCAGCTGCCTCGCCCCCTGACCCTAGCTGGGTACGCCCTTGCAGCCGCTAATAAGCCGACTCCGCTAAACAAACAGGAAAAATTCCGAAAAATAAAAAATGTTGAAAATTAGCGTAAATTTTGGTACTTTCAAGTTTTCGCGAAATAATATATCCATATCTTTTTATCGTGTTCACTCAGGACCTTGATAGGGACTATATAACTCAGTATCTGGTTTAAATTTCAACTTGCTAGGTCCACCCGTTCCTGAGAAACGCGGTGGTGACACACGGACCGACAGACAGGCGGACAAGAGAGTGATCTTATAAGGGTTCCTTCCTTTTTTACCTTTTGAGGTACGGAACCCTAAAAGCCAAGAATCGGATTCCCGACATCCCCTCTACGATTACACAACATCCCCGGGTAGAGTTAAAGCCGGAAGAGTTTTCATCGCTGCACACAGGCCAACCACTTAAAGTTGTGGGAAGAACTGCACTCACCACCACCCGATTTCCTGAAACCTCAGGAACACCTGTCACCTGGACATGAACTGCAGTGGCCTATATGAAAGCACACGATCGCTTGCGCACCCAACAAGACCGCTGCAAATAAGACAGAAAAAAAAAGGTTCCGATGTATTGAGAACCTCCTCCTTTTTTTGAAGTCGGTTAAAAATAGGGTTTCGCTGACCCTATTTTTAACCGTTAACAGGTACTTTTGAATTGTCAAAGTAAGTCCGTCAAAAACATGAAGCTATCTGCAAATTCCAAAGTGCAACGTGCAAAGTGCTACGGTAGAACGTGCAAGACGGACACTCTTTTAAACCATTTTATGTTTATTATTTAGGTAACATTAACCTTGTTGCTTCTGTATGTGAGAACAATGTTAAGAGTGAAAAAAAAATTTTCAGGATCAAATATTAAATAAAATAAGCCAGTGGCAGTGGTTTTAGACCTATCCAACGATACCCCACACGGTGAGATACAAAAAAAAATCAGTCCCCCTTTACCTGTATGGGAGGTCCCTTTTATCATTATAATTTTTTGGCGTGATGACTATTACCATGCCAAATTATAACTTCGTAGCATCAATAAATAGTCTCTCAGTAAAAGCGCGGAAGGTCGGACGGACATCGGACATGGCGAAACAATGAGGGTTTCTAGTTTTACTACGGAAACCTAAAAAGTAAAAACTAGCCAAGTGCAAGTTGGACTTGCACACGAAGGGTTCCATACATAAGCCGAAAAAACATGTTTCTTGTATGGGGGCCCTCTCTTTTTATTTGTTGTTATAGCGGCAACAGAAATACATCATCTGTGAAAATTTCAACTGTCTAACTATCACGGTTCATGAGATACAGCCTGGCGACAGACAGACGGACAGTGGAGTCTTAGTAATAGGGTCCCGTTTTTACTCTTTGGGTACGGAACCCTAAAAACGGCCTTCATAGGTAAATCCGATACAACATAAACATTGAGGGCGTTTTAATTATTATAAGTCTCGATGCGGTAACAAACAGATAGAAATACTTAAATGAAAAAAAAAAATATATACCGCACCGATATTGTGGTACATACCTAGGCATACAAACTATTTGGTCTTAGTGATTTTATTACAGAATTAGATAAAGAACAGATATAAATTAGATAAACTATAATTTTGCTATTTTTTACATTTACCAATGCATAATTTATTTATCAATAAGATAAAATATGTACAACGATGCTCGGTCGGCGACGGCGACGGCGCGCTCATCCCACGAAGTCAGGGCGTCAGCAGCAGTGCGGGGCCAGCAGCTCTCCCGCGTGTGTTTACAGGTACGTGCCGTCAATGTAACTGAGGTTTGAATCGAACATAGTATCCATGCAAGATGCGCAATGTGTAGGTATGTATCTTTTTATATATCTTATGTAGGTGTCACACGAATCGTTCCGATTCAAATTTCACTTACGTCAACAACAGGTAACGTGATCGGTAGCAGTGCTCTCGGCGCAGTCAGCACGCCGCCGGGTCCAGGCCCAGCGCGCGGCAGAAGGCCAGCACCAGCGCCTCCGCCTGCTCGTGCTGCAGCTCGGGCGCCTGCTGCGCGCCCGGGGGCCCGGCCGCGGGGCCCAGGGGCCCGGCGCGGGCCGCCAGCGCGGGGCCCAGCGCGCCCAGCGCCGCAGCGAAGGCCTCGGCCTGCTCCACGGCGCGCCGCTCCTCGGCCTCCGAGTCGGACGAGTCGGAGCCCGCAGACTCGTCAGACGCCGCGCACGACGAGCTCGCCGATGCCTCTGTAACGACACGATACTTATTATATGGCTTTCGCAGCTATACCTTCACATCACTAGTTTTGCCAAATCTTTTCACCGACGGACATGAACTCGGTTTAGGTTAGGCTTAATTTATTAAGGATTTGTAGGGATTTGTTTCGACGATTGGTGAAGATGTCCAAATAATCATGAGGTGGGTAGAAAGTTGAATAGAGCACCAGGGATCAAAGGAAACATAATTGTGATTTATTCGACCTATTGATGATTTATTATTATTTATTATATACTTTATTGTACACCTCATAATAAGAACAGGACAATCATACATAAAATAAGTGCACAATGGGCGGTCTTATCGCACAAGGCAATCTCTTCCAGACAACCTTTGGATGGATTGAACGAAGGGAGATAGATTTAGGGCTGTCAGTGTACAAACGTTTTAAACAATACTAATTAGAAATAATAATATAAAATACATAAATACAATACCAATTTATATACTAATAAATATCAAATATATAATTGAGACAGGAGCGGAAAAGTTAAAGTGAAAGGTAATGCTCCTTCACCGTTCTTTTAAACTCTGGTAGCGTTTGGGCACGCCTCACTTCTATGGGTAATGCATTCCACAAACGAGCCGCTTGTATACTGAAAGATTTGTCAAAGAAGGAAGTGGAATGCATACGAATACTTAGTTTTAGATTCTCCGATGATCTCAAAGACCTAGAATGTGTGTCACAGAGGAACTGAAAGCGTTCTTTAAGATAGAAAGGAGTAGAAGTATTAAAGAGTACATTATAAAGTAGAGAAAGTATGTGGGCATTCCGACGAAGGCGAATAGGAAGCCATTTGAGCTTAGTACGAAATTCAGATACGTGGTCATACTTGCGCAAGCCAAATATAAACCTGATACAGAGATTTTGAAGTCGCTCAAGCTTGTCCAATTGGTCTTGGGTGAGATCAAGATAGCTGGCATCAGCATAGTCCAGGATAGGGAGAAGAAGAGATTGTGCTATCGCAATTTTAGTGGTGATGGGAAGAAAATTGCGAAGACGCCTCAGGGAGCCCGCTGAAGCAAATAGTTTACGACTTACTTCCTGCAGTTGCTTAGTCCAAGAAAGAGTGCTGTCGATATAAATTCCCAAGTTCTTTACAACGTGACTTACAGGAATGGTGTCGGAAGTTTATGGAGGTCCAAGGACTGTCATGTTTCTTTTGTTTTCGAGGGGTTGACCGGGCTGCGTGCGGGGCAGCACTCACCGGGCTGCGTGCGGGGCAGCACTCACCGGGCTGCGTGCGGGGCAGCACTCACCGGGCTGCGTGCGGGGCAGCACTCACCGGGCTGCGTGCGGGGCAGCACTCACCGGGCTGCGTGCGGGGCAGCACTCACCGGGCTGCGTGCGGGGCAGCACTCACCGGGCTGCGTGCGGGGCAGCACTCACCGGGCTGCGTGCGGGGCAGCACTCACCGGGCTGCGTGCGGGGCAGCACTCACCGGGCTGCGTGCGGGGCAGCACTCACCGGGCTGCGTGCGGGGCAGCACTCACCGGGCTGCGTGCGGGGCAGCACTCACCGGGCTGCGTGCGGGGCAGCACTCACCGGGCTGCGTGCGGGGCAGCACTCACCGGGCTGCGTGCGGGGCAGCACTCACCGGGCTGCGTGCGGGGCAGCACTCACCGGGCTGCGTGCGGGGCAGCACTCACCGGGCTGCGTGCGGGGCAGCACTCACCGGGCTGCGTGCGGGGCAGCACTCACCGGGCTGCGTGCGGGGCAGCACTCACCGGGCTGCGTGCGGGGCAGCACTCACCGGGCTGCGTGCGGGGCAGCAATCACCGGGCTGCGTGCGGGGCAGCACTCACCGGGCTGCGTGTGGGGCAGCACTCACCGGGCAGCGGAGGCGCGGCGCGGTCCGTGCGGCGCAGGCCGCGCCACACGTGCGCGTGCAGCGCCGTGCGCGCGCGCGCAAGCCCGCACTCCTCGGCGAAGGGCGAGAGCGCGTCCTCTTCGTCCCCGGCGTCCTCCGTGGCCTGCAGCGCCACGACGTCGGCGCGCTGGGCGGCGGCCCAGGCCTGCAGCGCGGCGGGCTCGCACGCGGCGGCGGGCAGCAGCAGACGCACGGCGGCGCGCCGCCACGCCCCTCCGGCGCCCGCCGCGCGCGCCTCTGCCCGCGCCACGCACAGCGCACCATCCGACACCTGGAAGTACATGTTCGTTGCGTGAACGCTGAATTGTTTTCATGTTGTTTATGCCGTTTTCTTTGCAGCTTAAACGTTGAGTTGAAGAAGTGCTCTTCCATAAACCCTTGAAGAATCCATCGTCAGATTAATCAATTCGTCCATGCGTTGTGTATCCGCGGGGCGAAGGCCGACTGAATCCGGTGTATGTGTTTTCATGTGGAGCGCTTTTTATTTTCAAACTACTGTAAAATTAAAAAAGTATTTTTATTACAGTAGGTACACGTTAGGTGATGTAATAAATTTGAATTCAATTTTGGCAAAACTCATTTTATTTAAAACTGAGGCAGTAATGTTTTAACTAATAACTGTAATTTAAAAACTGACGAAAAGTTAATATCACAGTGTGACGAATGTTTTTTTTGTTCTACAACAATAACAAAAAAAGCTATTTTTTGTCAAATTGGACCTGCTGAACACGAAAACATAAACAGATTTTTTGTAACACGTACCATTTTAAAGTTATGATAAATTAAAGTACTCTAAATAAATAAAGACAGTACGAAAATTTTAAATCATATTTATTTATTTATATTTTAAATTTTATAGAAAAAATAGTAATATATTAACTTGTTCCCGCCAATTCATTTAATTTAATGTAGCACGAAATGCAAAAAAGTTTCGGGGTCCATTCCTTATCTTGCACCACAGAATGACCAAAATAACATAAATATGCTCGTTTAACCTTGTCAGTTGGAACTCTTCCTTGAGATTTAATAATATATTTTCCACAAACATAACAAAACTTATCCGGATGATTTAAACACTTACGGCGGTCACTTATCTTCATGATTTTCGAAAAAAAAAATACTATAATTTCCCAAATAAACTGTTAAAATGATCTTAAGAACACTAAAACATTGGGAATAAATATTATGACCACCAGAAAATAAAAAATCAAAACAAAAAAATTTTGGTAATAAATAAATAAAGTATATATTTTTGGTAAAAAAGCTTAGGGTATCGAAGTATTTTCTGGTGGTCATAATATTTATTCCCATTATTAATGAACGCTATATCCAGCCGTCATATAATAAATTATCAAACTATATAAAATAAAAATTAAAACTAATGAAATTGCCACACATTATTAAATAGTTCTAATGAAAATTTTCAACACAAGAAAAAAACATTCCAATAGATTATAATTATAATAATAATAAATTCAAGTAAGTATAAATTGTAAAAAAATAACAAAAGGTAATGTGTTAGTTGGGTATTTATTCGTTCACCGTATAATGTTTTTTCATTTTATATTTTCAGTAAAGCCTTTTTAAAATCGTGTATGTTGTTTATTTCTCTAATTCTTCTAGGGATCTTATTATAGATCCTAGGTGCCATTCCTTGAAAACTTTTTGTATAAAGAGCAGTGCTATGTGGCTTAGCGCATATCTGTGTTGCGTCGTTTAGATCTCAATGTTTTAAACAGATTGAAGTTGGATTTGACAAATACTTCTGTCTCAAAAATGCACACAGGGAGTAGGATGTAAGGAGTTTTTTTTTTAAATATTGAATCGGCTTTCAGTACAATACGTTGTTGTGGTAACAACAGTCAGACTTGGAGTTTCCGGTAAGTTGACATTTCACCGGTAATTTAACCCTACTAATATTATAAATCACGCAAAAACTGCTGAAGGGATTTGGATGAAATTTGGTACACATACAACGCGTAACAGAATAAACGCAATATCTGGAATAACACATGCATGATACATAAATCATACATACATATACTACTTTTTATCCCAGTAAATGGCATGGCAATGGGGACTGAAGAGTTATTTTTTTTATTTTTATTATTTATTTAATATACATGAATCATACATACATATACTACTTTTTATCCCAGTAAATGGCATGGCAATGGGGACTGAAGAGTTTTTTTTTATTTTTTTTATTTATTTAATATGGGTTTGATCTTGACTCTAGTCTAGGTCATAGATGACAGAGACAAAGTCGACGATGGAGCGAGCTTACCCAGAAGAAGCCTGTTCACTCTAATTTTGAAGAGATTAGGGTTGTATGCGTTCGGAAACACAGACGCAGGCAGAGAGTTCCACTCCTTTGCTGTGCGCATTATAAAAGACGTTTGGAAACGTTTAGTGCGAATTGGTGGAATAGCAACAAGGTAGGGATGGTAACTTGCAGTGCGTCTAGATGTCCGATGGTAGAAGGGGGCCGGTGGGATGAGATCGTGGAGTTCCTGGACACTCCCCGAAATACAATCTGTAGAAGACCGACAAGCAGGGAGGGAACCTTGCGGCGATGAGCCAAGCTGTGAAGCTTGGCATCCACCAGTCTTACGTCGCCAATGAGCCTTTTAGCTCTGTGTTCCACCGAGTCAAGCGCGGCAAGTTGGTATTTAGCTGAGCCATCCCAAAGGTGGCTGCAATACTCCATGCAGGATCGGACTTGTGCTTTGTAGAGGGTTAAAAGCTGTCCAGGCGTGAAGTATCGCTTCACTCTATTTAGGATGCCCAGCTTTTTGGCCGCAGTTTGGGCTTTGTGCTCAATGGTGGCACCAAAGTTGAGACTGGTTGTCAACTCCATGCCTAGGAGCTCGAGCCGATCGGTTACAGGAACAGATGTACCCCGAAAAGTCGGAGTTAGGTCGAAACGACTCCTTTTCGCGGTAAAAAGACATGCTTGTGTTTTGGTGGCGTTAAAAGAGACCAGATTGTCATCACCCCACTGGGAGACAAGACTTAAGGTCAAATTTGTCCGCTCTACCATGGCCTCTCTCAAGGAACGAACTTCTTCCCCGCTGGTTTTTGCGCTAGACAAGTATCTCTCTGAAACCGAACTGTCATTTGCATACCCAACAATACCAGGCTGAAGCAGGTCATTGATGTGCAGCAGGAAAAGAGTTGCAGAGAGAACAGCCATGAGGTCAGAGATGCAGCCGTCAACGACTACTCGGATCGACCGTTCACTAAGGAAGTCTGATATCCAGCTACAAAAATCAGCTGGGATGCCATAAGCAGGAAGCTTGCTATTAGTTAGTGGAAATTCAGAGCCACTGCTGGCTTTCCAGTGTACTAAGAGTCCAGAAACATGTCGAAGTATTTTCGAGGCTGAATTGTGCGAGGTAAAGATTTACAAGTACCAGGAGATCAGAAACGTTGTAGTATTGACGATACTGAAATTGTGAGCGAAGCGAACAGATTGTCTTTCCGGGGCTGGAAATGTGAGCGGAAAAGATTTACATATACCAGGGGATCAGAAACATGTTGTGAAGTATTTTCGGGGCTGATCTTTACCGTGTGAGCGGTACAGATTCACAAATACAAAGAGACCAGAAAAATGTCCAAGTATTTTTGAGGCTAGAATTGTGAGAGGTACTTAATTCACAAGTACCAGGAGACCTGCCGATCTACTATGACGTGCTAATGCCATCCAATTCCGATGATGTAAAAGTGGTAGTGCTATTCGCTATGTATAGCTCCGTCTCCCTCTTAGAGCGGAATCATGATCGCTTTAAGACGTCATAGTAGCCCAGGACACATGTCGAAGTATTTTCGCGGCTAGAAGTAAGAGTGGTAGACTCACAGACTGACAGGATACTAGAATCATGAAGACAAAATAAATAAATATCACGATTACGCTATGACCGTTAGGAGCCGAGCAAAAACAAAAAAAGTCAGAAAAACGCTATGCCTTAACGAAGAAATAGCGCGGGGGCGGGTGAAACTGCGGGGCGGCTGACTGATTTTGAAGTGCCGTGCTTCAGAAGCAATGGATACCTAGAGACTCGCTTGCCCGAATCTAAATCCGTCCGACTTCCTATCTTCCCAGAGACGGTGGGACGAGCCACTCGAGTAGTTCAGAATAACCTTATCTGCTACTGCTGCTGAGCGTGCGCTCCTGCTGGCTGTGGGTCAATGAGAGCGAGGACTCTGGCTACACGCAATACCGTCGTCGAACATAGGCACATTGTTCGACGATACTACTTTCCGCCTCGCTGCCTCCCTGCATCTTGGAGCTCCTTGTTATTAGTGCGCATAGCGCGGCACGCGAATATTAACGACATCATCCGACGAGCTCTTGTCACCATCGGCGTTCCGGCTGTATTAGACCCCAATGGCCTGGCACGCGACGATGGCAAGAGGCCGGACGGCATGTCGTTATTGGAACGAAGTTCCTTATCGCGCGTTGTGAAAAGGGGGCTAGACGGAAAAAATTCATACGAAAAGTTGTAACGACACTTTTTTGATTGTCTTTTGTTTCTTTTAAATTAATACAATCGATTTATGAAAAATTATAAATTTAAAATCAAGAATCAAAATCACTGTAACAATATTGTAATAAACAAAACTCGAAAGCGACTTCGAACCATTAGTTATACATTGCGATAGTTTCGCGCAAAAGCGGCCGCGGTCGTTGCCGTATTATTACGCGTGAGAGCTTATTTTGATCTGAACATTTTATGAATCGCTTTTCACTTTGTCGGCGCGCCGCCGCTTTGCCAGTAGTACCTACGTCACGACTAGTGAGTTACTATTGCTTCTCACGGTTTCGAGATTACGTTTTTTTTTTAAATATTTGATAACAAAAACATTTTTGTTTTTCAAGTTTAACTTTATGTCAAAGTCAAAACGTTTATTTCAATTAGGCCATTAAACGGCACTTTTGAACGTCATCGTTTACAGTTCAGTAAAAATAATAGAATTACATTAATAAAGTGACTCTACTGTCCATTCGGAAAGGTAGATTCTTATGGAGAAGAACGGACAAGAAACTCCATAGTTACTCTTTTCAAATAATGATTTACAAAATTTGGTACTTATACAAAAAATAATTTAATATTATGTGAGGATGATGCACCCAGAGTATGCTACTTATAAGAACAAAGTATCACCAGCAGAGGTAAACTTATTCATTTTCTAAAGGTAAATGGTACTCACATATTTACAAACATTGGAACCTGTTGGAGTATTTCGCCGTTGACGATCCTCCAGTAGTTGTTGTAGGTTGTAAAGGATAAACACCAAACCACTAAGTAACACTTTAAAATGTTTATTTGTAAATATAGAAAGTTATATTTAGTTATCTGAGCCGCACTTATTATTTACTGACACAATACCGCGTGACGGAGGTGTAGTTACGACTAATTAAAATGTAGAGTTTATTATGCAAAATGTATTTCGCTGTATGAGCATTATTGGCTCGTACATGCTCCCGAGGGAAAGATAATAGGCGTACTCAGATCGCTAAAATTGCGTTACAAGTTAAAAGAGTACAAAGTAAAAAATAAATTCAATAAAATAATAAGTAAAAACAAAGTTTAAATTACAAATGACTATAGTTTGAATCTAGTTCCCAATTTTCTTCAGTTCTATACTTTCTAACTTCTTTTCTGGAGGTGTTGACGAAAGTATCTGTTGAGTCTTAGTGTTGGTGGAGATGTTGCTTTTCTTGCACGACGGAAGATATCTTCTTATGAGCCATACTATAATAGCAACGACGATTCCTCCCACCAGCAAAGAACTTATAGTATAGTTGCCGATGTCATGGATACTCAGTTCGCTGGGCAGATTTTCTCGTGCCTTTTGTGCAGTTATCTTGTTGTCCAGATGTTTGTGCTCATCAAATAAGTTTAGTTTCGGTAGCACAATCTTCGTATTCTTTAGAGTTTTCCAGATGTCATTTGGTGGATCAATAGTTGGTACCTCTAAAGTCATTCCAATATTTGTATAGCTACTAAAAACGTTGTGTGAGTATATAGTAGCGTCTTTGTGTTGTAGTACACAATCCTGACCTAGGGCCATGAGTCCTGACTTAGCAATCGTCAGCGTTGTAATACGATTCTCGCACACCATTCGTGGCGCACACTCCTTGATACAGTTATACAGCCATATGTTTAGTCTCTGAAGTTTTATCCATTGGTCAGAGCATTGCTGTGGTATCCAATCGCATGTGATATTGTTTACATTTTGACTAAGCATTTTTGCTTCACAAGATGCTGTGGCTCCATGTAAGTTGCTAATAGCTGTGTAGGCGTGGCAGATGTAGTTGTCCGCCCCCATTGTCGTACATTGTTGAAGATCAGCCTCTTCCATCTGTATATAGGTATTTTTTACGAAGTTCACTCCGATGTACTTTGTTGTTATCGCTATCACTTGACATTGGTTATTTGCGTGCTGTTTAGGTATAGGTATGTTGCGATATAATGTGTATTCGTCATCGCTTAGTAGTGGGATGTGTAGTTCGAACAGTAGGTATTGTTCTGTGAGCCGTGCTTTGACGTAAATGATCTTGTAGATATCTTTAATATTTGCTCCATTTCTGTTTGTAATGGGTAGCGTTAATCTTTTCGATATAATTCCAGCAATGAAGTGGAGTTGTTCAGACAGTTGTGCCGGTGTGAATAGTTCCATATCCAAATTGCCTCTGTAGATATCTGTCAATGCGTTTAGCAGCATTTGTTGGTTTCTTCTCAATACTGTCAGTAGTAAGCTGGCAGTCAGGGCTCCAGCGTTGAGGTCATTCATTGTTTTCATGATTTGAAATCTGTTTTCTATCACTGCTGTATTGTATCTTGTTTCGTTCATAAATTGCTGAATTACTTCTAGTTGCGTTTTCACAAAGTCTTCATTTTTCTTTATGATGTTGTTTTCTGCTTCGATGATCAATGTTTGATTTCTTATCAGCTCCAGCAAATATTGTTCGTTTGTTTGGATTTTTTGAATGTCTTGAGAGTATTTTTCGGCGAAATCGCTATCAAGGACTCCAAACAGGGCTCGTGCAATGTTTCCTACGCCGTTGACGTAGCCGCGACGCCTTCGTTGTTGATGTTGAGAACGTAACAATACGTTATATTCGTTCAACTGGTTCAGTTCGTACTGAAGTTGTTTTGTCGTCGAGTGACATGGCTCGTTGGGCATTGTGTCGCATAGTTGAGCTAGACGATTCACAAATTTCTCGACCTTTGTTGTACTTCGCCAGAATGTTGTCAGATTGTAGTATACTAGTAGTTTCCATTCATCGTGTATAAGTTGAATATTTCCAGCAGGATCGAAGTAAATGGGTTGATTTTCAACTAACTGTGTTATTTTGAAATGTTGCAGGGGGGTTGTTTGTCCGCATGATAGCATTGTAAACAGTAGGTACTAGTAATGCCATGAGCAAGCTGTTAGCCCCTCTCTGGGTTTTACTGGCCCCTTTAGTTTTATTGCATTGCTTCGATTCAGGAATCTCTTTCTGTGAATCCATGCCCTCACATGCCTCGTTGATAGGTAGTGGGGCTAGTTTGACAATAGGTCTTTTTAGTATTCCACTTTGTGTCTTGAGCGTTACTACACGCACTAGGTTATCGCTGCCTGGGTGCAGTTCTACGACGCGGCCCATAGCCCACCTGCACGGAGGTAGATTATTTTCCTTGACGAGAACTAGTTGCCCTTTTTGTATATTTTCTCTGGTTCGTTGCCATTTGTTTCGGTTTTGAAGTAAATGAAGGTATTCTTTCGACCAGCGATCCCAGTAGTGGCGGCGCATAAGCTCTATGAGTTTCCAATTGTTCCTGATGTCTATTGATTTCATTTCTTCAGGTTCATTAAGTGGTAGTGTGAGCGTCGGACTTCCCGTGAGTAGGTGCCCAGGAGTGAGATAGTCCAGATCTTCTACATCCTCAGATAACGGACTCAGCGGTCTGCTATTCATGCCCGCTTCGATTTGTGTAAGAAGAGTTGCAAATTGTTCGTAGGTTAGCTTCTGTTGTCCGATTACGCGTTTCAGGTGTGTTTTCATTGAGCGTACTGCAGCTTCCCATAATCCACCTGCCGATAGCCAGGATGGAGCGTTGAAATGCCACTCGATTTCTAGGTCATTGATCTCTTTAAAGAACTCTGAAGATAGCATTGTTCTGTATGTTTGGAACTGCTCATATAATACCTTTGCTGCTCCTACAAAGTTGGTTCCGTTGTCGGAATACATATGCTTTGGGGTGCCTCTTCTGGCACACATCCGTTTTAGTGCAGCGATGAAAGTTTGCGTTGATAGGTCCGAAACAAGTTCTATATGTACTGCTTTCGTCCACATACATATAAATATGGCTATATAGCCCTTACAAGTTTTTATTCCGCGACCTTTGTTTATCTTCACATCCACGTGACCTGTAAAGTCCACGCCAGTATGTGAAAACGGTCTCGACGGTGTGATCCTTTCTTTAGGAAGGTTACCCATCAGCTGTTCAGTTGGAGTTGTTGCGTATCGACGGCACCGGATGCATTGCCGCAGTCTCTTCTTGACAGTTCGATTACCACCGATGATCCAGTATTTATTTCTAGTGTAAGCTAGCGTTAATCTTGCTCCACCATGTAGTGTCCGTTGATGTGCCTTTTCAATTAGTAGTTGAGTGAGTCTTCCGTCTCCCGGGATGAGGATGGGATGTTTAGTGTCTACTGGCAAGTTTGAGTGATTTAGACGACCACCGACGCGTAAAACGCCAGCAGAGTCCAAAAATGGGTTGAGTTTCAAAATGGTGCTTTTGGTAGGAAGTTTTCCCCCAACGTTGAGAGATTTTATTTCTTTTTCAAAATAATTCCCTTGTATTGACTTGATGATTACTTCTGTAGCGTTATTTATTTCATTCAAGTTTAGTTCATTACACTCATTTGACCTCCTTTTGTTTCGTAATACATCAGCGAAACGTATTATCCAAGCGAGTATTCTTGTAATACGATCTATGTTGCTATGCCGCTCAAGTAATGAATCGATTAATTCATTTTTAATTGGCATGGGTTCCGTACTATTTGTCGCGTAACAGTTTTTTAGAAAACCCTCAGTTGTAGTATAAGTTTCTTTTAAGTTATTGTCCTGTTTTTCTTGTTCCTTAAGCCATTTAGGACCCTCCCACCACAGGGAAAAGTTCACCAGTTTTGATGGTGGAAGTCCTCTTGTCGCACAGTCGGCAGGGTTTTCGTTCGTTTTTACGTAACCCCAGTTTATCGCAGGTACGATGTTTGTTATTTGTGTCGTTCTGTTTGTTATGTATTTTTCATATTTTGATTGACTTCCTTGAAGCCATGCTAAGACTACTTTAGAGTCGGTCCAGCAGTGTATCCTTAGATCATAATCTGCTAGGATCTTAGTTATCTTTTCTAGTAGCTTCGCAAGCAGAACTGCGGCGCATAATTCCAACCTCGGTATTGTAGTTTTTTTTTTGAGTGGTGCCACCTTAGTCTTTGCTGCGAGTAGAGTGGTTACGTAGTGGCCTGTAGGTGACGTAGTTCGGCTGTAGATAACGCATGCGTAGGCTTTCTCGCTCGCGTCACAGAAGGCTTGCAATTCGATCGTTTTGTTTACGTTCTTCAACCATCTTGGTAAAGTGATTTTGTTTATATTTGGTAGATCGGAAATAATTTTCAGCCATTCTTTTTCGATGATATCGGGTACGTTTTCATCCCAGCCAATATTTTGACAGTCGTCACTCCACAATTTTTGAAATAAGAGTTTAGCTTGGATGGTCATTGGAGCCAACCATCCTAGCGGATCGTAGATCTTGCTTATCTCTGACAAAAGCCTACGTTTAGTGTATGGTGTAGTTTTGTTATTGGCAGGCACTTCGCTAATAAAATGGAATGTGTCGCTTGAGTCATTCCATGTGAGTCCGAGTGTTTTGCTGAACTCTTGCTGCTTGAAATTAAAATCATTGTTGTGACTTTTCTCTTCCCCCTGTAGTTCTTTAAGAATAGATGGTTCATTCGTGGACCATTTCCGTAAAACAAAACCACCTTTCTTTAATAGTTCGCTAAGCTGTTTTTGCAGCAACTTTGTTGTTTCTATGGTATGGTGTCCAGTGATGGCGTCATCCATATAGAATTCGTTTTGCAGCGCCTTTTGGGCCAAAGGGAAAGCGTCGCCTTCATCTTCAGCTAGTTGTTGGAGAGTGCGCATCGCAATGAATGGTGCGACTTTGGTACCGTAAGTAAGAGTACACAGCTGCATCTCTCTGAGGGGTTCGCTGCAGGATTCTCTCCAGATTATCCTTTGCAGATGTTGTTGATCTTGATGAATAAGGATTTGACGATACATTTTTTCTATGTCCGCCGTTAGAACATATTTATAGCTCCGCCATTTTATGATCCGAGATAAAATGTCCTTTTGAAGGTTGGGCCCTTTTTCCATCAGATCGTTAAGACTGCAGCCGGAGTCTGTCTTCATGGATGCATTGAATACAGCTCGCAGTTTAGTCGTTGTAGAGCAAGCCCTTACCACGCCGTGGTGTGGAAGGTAGGCTTGTACTCGACTCTCGGATTCTGTCACTGGTTTCATGTAACCGATCACCTAATTCGATGTAGTCTCGGATGAACTGTTTGTAAAGTGTAGCGAAGTGTTCTTGTTTCGCCATTTTCTTTTCTAAATGAAGAAATTGTGCTATAGCTTGAGGCTTGGATTTTCCAAGGTTTTGTTCATAGTTGGTGTTCATCGGCATCTTCACGACATAACGCCCGTTGCTTAATCGCTCTGTTGTTTCTGTGTAATGTTTTTCACAGACTTCGTCTTTTGTTGTTGTTTCAGGTTCTGAAGGAATGTCTTCTATCTCCCAAAAGGTTGTTATTTTATCTAGCTCCGTTAGAGTAACTAGACAGTTAAATTGCTTTGTAGCACCGCACAGTATCCAGCCTAACTTCGTCTGTTGCGCTACAGGAGAGTTAATGTTAGGTTTTAGTACTCCTTCTAAGATCACCTCAGAGTAAATATCTGCTCCTAGAAGTAAATCGATGGGCCCTGAGATGTTAAAGTCTGGATCGGCTAACTTAATATTGTGTAGATGTGTCCAGTTCGATGTGTCGATTGAAGAGTTCGGCAGATTGTTGATGAGTTTACTCATCACTAATGCCTCCGTTTGGAATGTATACTCAGAGTGGATGGATTTACATTCCAATTTAATCATCCCTTTACTGGAACCCATTATAGTGCCCACGCCAGTGATAGCCGCGTGCATTTTGTTTCGGGGTAAGTTCAGTCGTTGAGCAGCGTTTTCTGTAATCAAGGTTACTTGAGAGCCTTGATCCAGTAATGCTCGGAGGATGACGTAATCTCCTTCTTTGTTTTTGACCTTGAGTTGAAGAGTCGTTAAGAGTATCTCTTGTTCACCGTTGATGTGATTAGATGTTCGCTCAGCCGCCGTTGAGGTGTTTGGCTTTGATTGTTGCCCTGTCAGATTGTCATCATGAAGAAGGGAATGGTGTTTAAAGTTACACGTGCGGCATCTTTTCGTTGAGTTGCATTTGTTGTCGCCGTGACTGAATAAACAATTTTTGCATAAGTTCAGTTTACTTGTTGTTTGGTTTCGCGTTGCAATATCCATGTTCAGGAATGTCGAACATTGCCGTAGCGCGTGATCATTTTTGCAAAGTGGACATTTCCGCAGCGATGCATGGTAGGTTTTTGTCCACTTTTCTGAGTCTTTAAAGTTCGTTGACTTATTGTTATTATAATTTTTATGTTGGTTATTTGATGAATTATTTTGTTTTACAACGTTTTTCTTAGTTCGCGATGTTTCCAGCGTCATAAATTGTAATTCCAGGAACTCCATAAACTCATCTAAGTCTGGAAGCTCTCTTGAATGTTTCATGTTTTTAATGTAGTCTCCGTAAGTGACATCATCCAGTTTGGAAGACAGTAAGTGCACGATAAGTGGACCCCATACTGGAACATTGATGTCAATGTTCTCTAGGCCATTCAGACACTCTTTGGTTGTGTCGTATAGCTTTTTCAAGTTGGTCGAGCTCGGTTTGTCGATAGATGATTGATTGAGAAGTGTGTCCACGTATGTTACGAAAAGTAGTCGCTTATTGTCGTAGCGATGCTGGATTATATTGAGGCATGAGTCGTAGTTCTCAGCACTCACAGGTAGATGTTTAATTAACTTTTCGGCTTCACCTTTCAATTTAGATTTTAGGAACTTCATCTTCTGCGTTTTGTTTAGCGTTGGATTGTTATGAATCATCTCAATAAATAAATCTCTGAAAGAGATCCAGTTGCTGAAAGCGCCATTGAACTCCGGCAATTCCATCCGTGGTGTTGTTTTTTCGTAATGAGATGTTTCAAAGATTCTTCTATTCAAATCTGCCTTTAGGTCGTCGTAGACTTGTTCCCAATGGTCATATTCTGCTTCATAGTCCTTGTCGTTTCCTTGCAGTAAGTAGCTTAATTCCCAATGTATTTTGTCAATGGATTCCCACTTAGCGCTTAGTACGTTTAGGTGATCTTGAAGTTGCCACTTCTCTTTCATATCATCCAGATTCATTTTGGAGACTGCTCGCTTAAAGGCGTTGAAGTTACATGTTTGGTTACGTAACAGCATTGATACGCGTTGGTTCATCTCGATTTGTTGGTTTACACCAGCTGTATCGAATAGCGGGGTTTCTTGTGGTTGTGGGGTTCTCGGTTTTGAGAAACCCGAAAATCCCGGTTCGTTTAGTAAGTTATCTCGTAGTTGATTCATCGATTGCATTGTTTCATTAAACATGCTTCTTGTTATTTCGAAAATGTTCTTCTCAAAGTAGTCATGGTCGCTCTTAACTGGCTCATACTTCTTCAAGACCTCATGATTTGTCCGAAATTCATCCCAGAGGGATTGCAAAGCTTCGATCCGTTTGTTGAGGTAATCTATGGACTTTCTCGTCGCAGAATCCTTTTTGTAGTTAATTTGCAGAGCCTTGATGTTCTCGTAGCTGCTTTGTTGCTTGGTTATAAGTTCTACAAACTCGACGTAGTCTTCTTTCGACATTGTTACTAGATAGTAGTTGGTTATAGGTGTTGTGTAGTTTCAATCGCAGTGGACGTTATCCCCGCAGATTATTCCTTGTTTACGGTTTTGTAGCGGCAGACGTAATCCCCGCAGGTTTGTAGCAGTAGACGTAATCTCTGCCGGTTCGTAACTTCGATGATTCAAATATTGATTCGACTCACCTTTGTTTGTTGCTCGATGGATCGAAAGGACCAGTGAGGACCAAATGACCCAATCCGGCTCGAAGGACCAAAAAGATGTTGGAGTATTTCGCCGTTGACGATCCTCCAGTAGTTGTTGTAGGTTGTAAAGGATAAACACCAAACCACTAAGTAACACTTTAAAATGTTTATTTGTAAATATAGAAAGTTATATTTAGTTATCTGAGCCGCACTTATTATTTACTGACACAATACCGCGTGACGGAGGTGTAGTTACGACTAATTAAAATGTAGAGTTTATTATGCAAAATGTATTTCGCTGTATGAGCATTATTGGCTCGTACAGAACCATTAATTAAACAGTGTGTAAGAAACAGTATATCTATAAAGTTAATACATAAATCAACCAGTTGGATTTTGTCTACACCCTTGATTGTCCTATGGAGCAGGACCAGCATGTTTCCAAGCATTCTTATCCTGAATGTAATCTTCTAATTTGTAAAATGCTTGTTTACAAAGTGTACTTTTAACATAAGTTTTAAATTTTCCTTCTTTTAGTTTTAATATGTCAGAAGGTATCTTATTGTAACATTTAACACAATACCCCATGAAAGAAGTGTGGACTTTAGCTAATCTAAAAAATGGTTGATCTAATTTGTCTTTATTTCTAGTATTAAAATTATGTCTATCACTAATTTTACTAAAAAGATGAAGATTTTTCCGCACATACATAATATTTTCATAAATGAATTGGCAAGGGACTGTCATAATATTAATCTTTTTAAAAAGTTCCCTAAGAGAATCACGGCGACGCAGATTATAAAGGGCTCTGACAGCTCTTTTTTGTAAAATAAATATGGATTCAATGTCAGCAGCCCTTATGTTTCGATAGTACTACTTTGCCGCGGGAAAACAACCATTAAAATTTCAGCGTGTATAAGTCTATAATTAATTATGTAGTAATAGTTAGTTGTACATAAATTTATAATAGGTTTGTCCTGATAACTGTATAATCAAAATACTAGACTAGAGTCAAGAGCAAACCCATATTAAATAAAAAAAAATTGAAAACAATCATTAAAAAAATGAATAAGTATATATATAGCTTAAATAATTTAAATCACTTTGGGTAATTTAATTGAATGTACAATGTACATTCAGCTTAAATTGCAGTAGATTTCTGCCTGTAGGGTTTAAAGGAACTTAACCTATCCATGTCGGGGTTAAGCTAAGTTCCCAAACTGATAATTACTATAAACTGAAAATGATAATTGACAACATTTCATATTTTTAAGTGACATATAATATTCAATGCATATATTATTTTAATTTTCATAGCGCACCAATTTGGCTGCCCCCTTTGAATATTTTTTTTTTAAATATATAAACTGAAGTCTGAACTATTTAATTAGTAACAAATATTAGTATTTTGATAACTGAACGAAATAAATAGTAACTACTGGAGGTACTGGTGACAAAATGAGAAATAAGAACAAGTCGCAATCTGATGATGATAATCGATTTCTTTGGTGACAGATATACCATTTAGAGTACAAAGCTTTTATTTAAGGGATAAACGTATTATTTTGAGAAGAATAATCCCCCCCCCCCCATAGCATACGATGGAATATTGGATGCATTCAGACTTGATCGGGACACTAAATAAACCGATGCTTAGATTGATAATTTGACAAAAAAACAAATACAACTGTTCACTCTTATAAAATATTTAAAAAAATATCAATACTTTTGTAATTTTTTTAAACCTGTCCCATCCCTTGTGAGACATATTGACCTTGGAAGGGCCAATCAGAATGCAGTACCCTGCTTCATCCCACTTAACTACTTGACAGAGTTGGTTTGTAGTATTAAATCAAGTATTAGGTGTCTATGGGCTATATGGTTGTTGGTTACTTATCAACAAATGCTGGTGGCAAACCTGCCACATAATTATCCATGATGGGGTTTATTTGTAGTTTTGCCAACTAAACAAGTTAGTCTTTTTTAAACAGTACAAAACACTACTTCTTGAATAAATAGACTAGTGATAGAACTTATCCACAAGACTAAAAAAAAGTTTTAAGAAGTAGGAGAATGTAGGATATACAAGATAGCTTGAAATTTTAACACTCTGCCTCAGAAATGAAAGTTTTTCTTTTGAGTTGTACATTCATACAGAAAAAGGAGATACCCTGTCCAAAAATGCATCAATTAAGTAAAAAAAAAAATATGCTACATTCAATTTACCTCTTCCTCTGTGATGTGTATAACGTGCGCCTCTATAGCATCAGGGTTCACTTCGAGTCGGCCGTGGTCCGTCAGAGCGTGAACTCTGACATTCACTGTATAATATTTGTTGACCAGTCTCCAAACACGGTCGAGGCATTTTGTATCATTCAGAAAATCAGCGGTCACGTCATTGTCTATTAGTTCTAAAATTAAACGGTTTATTATATTACCTAAAAATAAATAAAAATTCGTACTTGGAATTACTGAGTTGAGATTTTACGAACCAGAAATGAGCTCTGTAGCAGCGGTCTCATTGATTGCGCTCACCAAGATGACTGGTAATGTATCAAATGTTGACATGGTTATTGATTAACTTTTATATTCAACAGTTAATTGCATTGAAAACCAAAAATCTATCACAAAATCACAACACAACAACTCGAGAGGAACGACAACAAGAAAAGTTCCTGGCAGAACTACAGTCTACAGGTCTACTCTGACAGTAGTGACAGTGACAATTAAGCTAAATCGTAACAAACAAACAAATATTTCCTCTTTATTATTACCTAGTTTAGTAATTTATGATGAAGAATTTGTTTGTATAGCCCTCTTATTATCATACTAATATAATAAGGCTGAAGAGTTTGTTTGTTTATTTCAACGTTCTTATCTCTGGAACTACCAGTCGGGTTTGGTGTTTTTTTTGTATATGATAGCCACTTCAAGAGGAAGGCTATATAGGAACGCAAAAAAAACGGTTAAGTGTTTTGTGCCGATTTTTAAATTTATTAAAAAACAGTTGTGGAAGTGTGTAATGCAATCAATCAAGTGCGTCTCTCAAAACTTTTTTAAATAGACTTGGCTCAAAGGTCTTGTAACCAAGCCAAGAGCATAGCCAGAAGGTAATAAAAAAGACAGAGGCCTTGACGTTGCGGTAATGTCAAAATGACATTATTTTGACGTTGTCATCATTCCAAGTGTCATTCATTCAGTTTAGCTGCATGTCAGAAAACAATCTATTGAAACTGATGATAATAGGATATAAAAATATTTTGTTCTTATTTAGAAACGTTTGTTTGCTGCTTACATAGAGTATATTCAGTGATTATTCTTGGCAGCTTGTAATGTTTTGCAAGTACATTACATAAGTTTGTGGCGTCATAACTATTATTAGTGTTACAAAATGGATAATATAAGATCATGGACGGCGGAGGACGAAGCAATCATTGCGACAAACACGGATGCTACTGAGTGTAAGCGATGCGCTGTTGAGCTCGGCTACTGGAAGGATGACTATATCTCGTACTTTGCAAGGCACGCCGACCGCAAGGCGCCCGAAATTAACCGCGGCTACTACGCGCGAGTCAGGGCAATGGAAATTTTTATTCATCAGTTCTTAGAGGTTAGCGGCATCATCATAATTTACCACTAGGATTAAAATATGCAGAGGATTGGCATCAAGACTATATGGCTGTAATTAAGTAGTTGATTCTGTTTAGTGGATGAGCTGATCTGGGAAAGTGACTATAGTAGGTACTTAGTTTCTAGGATTTCCCTTTAGAACCATTGGTCAGTTAGCCATCAGATAAGCTGCCTACCCGTTGCCAGGAAATAACATTAAAAAGATTGTGTTATACTTTGTGAGTATATACAAAACATGCTTTAGGTTTAATAATGTCAACTTTTCTCAGCGCTGTGGCACCAAATGCCAGATTATAAACCTGGGCTGCGGTTTCGACACATTGTACTGGCGCCTCAAGGATACCACACAGGCAGTTGGCAACTTCATAGAACTGGATTTCCCAGCAGTAACATCAAAAAAATGTCACATAATCAAGCGGAATAAACAACTTCTTCAAAAAATTTCAAATGAAGGTATAGAGTCTTTTTATTCTACTTCTATTAAAAACACATTTTATTAAACTACATCATATATAAATTATTAACAATAATAATAGTTAGGCGGCTGGATAACGGATGGTAACCTATCCACTTTAGCCAGCCTAACTTTGTGTTAGTCCTGCACCAACCGGGGATTGTCCTAGGGTACACTTTCATAGTTTATACAGGGATCATCATCAGTTGGTGCTCCATTCCATTTGGAATGTCTATCAGTGCCTCTGCAACTGCCCCTTATTCACCTACCAAAGGTCTGAGACCCAGTTTCCTGAGATTGTCAAAAACCACAATAATAATAAAGTTTTTTTGTTGTAAATTATTGAAGTGAAACTTCTTTATCCATGTTGGAAAAAAAAAAGATTTTTCGGTTACGCCTCAAATTTTTCCATTATGCGCAAACTTTTGGAACGAAGTTCCTTTACGCGCGTTGCGAAAGGGGGCTAGACAGAAAAAATTAAAACCAAAAGTTGTAACTACACTTTTTTATTAATTAAAAACCGGCCAAGTAAAAGTCGGACTCACGCATGAAGGGAAGACGGACAGACAGACGGACAGACAGAAGCACAGACAGATGGACAAACAGACGGACAGACAGACGGACAGACAGACGGACAGACAGACGGACGGACAGACAGACAGACAGTCGTACAGGCAAACGGACAGACAGACGGACAGACAGACGGACAGACAGACGGACAGACAGACGGACGGACAGACAGACAGACAGTCGTACAGGCAAACGGACAGACAGACGGACAGACAGACGGACAGACAGACGGACGGACAGACAGACAGACAGTCGGACAGGCAAACGGACAGACAGACGGACAGACAGACGGACGGACAGACAGACAGACAGTCGGACAGGCAAACGGACAGACAGACGGACAGACAGATGAACAGACAGACGGACAGCGGAGTCTTAGTAATAGGGTATAGAACTCTAAAAACATTTAAATAAACGTCTAAACATCAACATCTATAATAATATTCCGGGGCCTATTAGAATGATACCAGTAATAAAGAAGTTTAAAAAGAGTCTCCATGATCTGTTAGTAGACAAGTGCTACTACTCTATAAAAGACTTTCTTGCAGACAAATCACTGCTCCAATATAGTCCTCCTCAGTCATGAAGCGTTCAGTGCCCCACTCATGTACTTTGTTATTAATATATATTTTTTTTTTTTATCATTGTTTTTACTCCTAATGTAACTATTGTGTGCCCTATGGGCGGGACATAGCTGATCATTATTTAATTTTTAAGACCTGGATTATGTACTAACCTATGATCCACAATAAAGATATTGAATTGAATTGAATTTTTAAAATATTCGCATAACTCTCAGCAAACCCTATAAAAATAGTTTAATAATCCCGCCATCTTTGGGAGTTCACTATAGGATTTAAAATTATGTCACAAGCTAATTGCATTATCATTCACACCAAACGTGTGTATGCAACATTTCAGCTCGGTTGGCGATAACTGCGAGATGTGACCATATGTAACTAGGTAGTTAAGTTTTTAATAAAATATTGTAAGATTCTCATTAAGTTAAGAAGATAACAGAGATGTGACCATAACTAACTAACTAGGTAGTTAAGTTTTTAATTTTAAAATTCTTCCGTTACTGACTGAGTGACTGACAGACAATGCACAGCCGAAACTACGGTAAATATATTTGTAGAGCCTACTGATTAAGTTTATATTACATTATATTTGTTAATAATAAATAAAACATTTAATAATAATAATAAAAAAAAAATATTACAATTTGTTAAGAACCATGCTTGTTCGAAACTCGCTCACCAAGATCTTAATTCAAAATTGCAAAATGTAATGTTGTAAATTGTGTAACTAGATGGCGTTGGCGTCGAATTAGAAGTCGGTGTTAAGATTCTCCGCCATTTAGTTAGGCTCATGTCGTTAAGGTCTAATTTAAGAACAAAAATACAGATCAGTACACCAAGTCGGTTGTTTTATTTATACTCGACCTTACTTAATACACAATTAGATCTAGTTCAAATTATTAGCTGACCGTCCTCCGCGTCCGGGACTCAACATTGGTCCATCGAACCGGATAAAAAACCGTTTTTGAGTTCGTGCGCGGCCCGGTCCGCTTTGCCCGTGTACTCGCAGTGGATCGCTGCAGCAAGAGTACTCGGTCCCCCGCATCGGCAGCGACAGCTTCGTCAAGTGTTGACGAGCTCTGCAGCAGCGGCAGGAAAGTGGTGACCAGAGGGCGCCACTTGCATCCAGATCAAACGGGAGGTGATCGCAAACATCACCCCCGCAGTTCAACGTGTCGTCACAAGAAGGACGTCACACCCCAGTTCAACGTGACATCAGAAAACTGACGTCATCACATCCAAGAGTTCAACGTGTCGCCACCAGGGCGCGCCAAAATCGTCGTGTTGTGTGAGTGAAGTGCAAATTGTGAGTACATTTTATTTTATAAACAAAGGAAATTTGTGACAAGCAATTTTGGACTTTATTTCATCCAAGAGATTAACTTAGACATTTGGTGAAGAATTTTGGACTTGTAGAATTTTAAGACTTAGAATATTTCCGCTTAGATTTTAATAACTTGTATAATTGTATTATGTTGTGCATGTTAATTTAGGACTTAGAATAGTTTCTTAAAAAACGACGGAACGGGGAACCTATGCCCGATTTCCGCCAGATTTAGTGTCATTTAAAACACTTGCAAAATTTTAAGCAACTTTTAGGACTTAGAATAATTTTGTCAATATTGGACTTGTATTTTATTTCAAGTCAGTTTTGTTACTGTACAAAACAAACATTGTTTTTAAGCACTCGTTGGTTTGTTTACATTAGTTTTGTTGATGTATTTTGAATTTAGTCAACCTGTTTACATCAAGTTTAACTTCGTTTTTTTAAATTAATATATGCACTTTTAAAGTGGGTTTATTCCATTGATTTTGTCGTTAATAACTGTCTCAAAGATGGAGGGATTAATTAACGTACTAAAAGGTTTACAAATTATTATTAGTAAAGGACTAACTAATTTCAAAAAGAGTCCTAAAGAAAGATTAACGAGCGAATACATAGAAACAAGACAAGAATTGTTAGAAAAGGATTGGGATTCGTTTAAAGAAACCAATACTAAAATTTATCAAAACTTTAAATTAAATGATATAGATCAAAAGGTGGTTGACATGTATGATGAAACCGAAGACACTTATATAACGTTTAAAAGTTTATTAAAAACAACACATGATAAAATTAGACCAAGGGAACCAGTACAACCAAGTGATGGTTCTTCTAACAGTTCATTTAAGTCAGCAAGTTCATTAGTAAAATTACCAAAGATCGCAATTCCAATATTCTCTGGAAAATATGGAGAATGGACAACATTTCGTGATCTGTTTATATCATTAGTTCATAAAAATGAATCACTAGATAACATACAAAAGCTACACTATTTAAAAAGTCATCTTTCTGGTGAAGCTGATCAATTAATAAGGAATACTCCAATAACTGATGCGAATTATAGTCAATGTTGGGATTTACTAGATAAGAGGTATAGCAACAAAAGATATCTTGCCAATTGCATATTAAAAAGGTTATTTGGAATAAAACGTATGCAAATTGAGTCGGCCACTTCATTAAAAGAACTTTTAGATACCACCAGTGATTGTTTAAATGCGTTGTCAAATTTAGGCATAAATGTGAGTACATGGGACGTTATTATTATACACATCGTGACGTTTAAATTAGATGCTGAAACGCGTAAACAATGGGAAATAAGCGTCAGCACTAGCATTTCCAATAATTTTCCTACTATTGAGCAATTCAAATTGTTTTTGGAGCAACGTTTCCGCGCATTTGAGTGCATAGAACCAAAAAAGGGTTCAGGTCACGGGGTCAATAACAGTTCAAACCATCATACGCCTAAGACAATGCTTGCCACGAACGCATCATCACACATTAAATGCGAATTTTGTTCTGAAGCTCACAAACTTTGTTTTTGTAAAAGGTTTGCAAAACAATCACTCGAGGCTAGACGTGATTTTATACGGAAAAACAGAATCTGCTTTAACTGTTTAGGTAGTAACCACACGGTTAAAAGCTGTAAAAAGGACACCAGGTGTAGAATTTGCCAAAAGCGCCACCATTCGCTGTTACATATAAACATTGAGTTGGCAAATGAAGACCAAGACCCTGAAGCAAAGCCAACTTCTGATAGTGCTAGTCCTTCGACTAGTGCTAATCAGATAGTTACTTGCTTGTCAACAGGGAAGGTACCCAAACTCAGACAAGTTTTATTAGCCACTGCGCTACTAAATGCTGAGTCAAAGACGGGTGGGTACCAAACACTCCGAGCCTTACTCGATCAAGGTTCGCAGGCTTGTTTCATTACTGAAGCAGCAGCTCAATTTCTGAACCTGAAAAAGATTCCAATTCAAGGATTTGTTTTAGGATTAGGAGACAACAGGTCAACCATGACAAAATACATGGTACAAATAACGATAAAGTCTCGCGTCGATTTTAGTTTTAAGTTTACGTTTAATGCTTACGTTTTAAGCAAGATCACCTCTTACCTACCAGAGCAAAGCTTAAGCACGGATGCTTTCGACTGGTTAGAGGTCAACAATCTGTGTTTAGCAGATCCAGAGTTCAACACACCTAACAAAATTGATATTCTGTTGGGTGCTGATGTTTATAGCTGCATTATTAAGGAAGGTTTAGTTAAGAGTCCTTCTGGTAGTCTTGTAGCACAGAGCACTAGATTAGGTTGGGTCCTGTCAGGTGCATTTGGTCCTGAAAGTAAAATATCAAATAAAATTAACGTAATGCATTGCAAGATGCAGGTAGATGATATTTTAAAGAAATTTTGGGAAATTGAAGAGCAAATTAGTTCTAAAAGGATATTTACACCAGAGGAGAAGAAATGCGAAGAGTTTTATAGTGAGACTACTAAGAGAGATAACGATGGTAGATATATAGTCAGGTTACCTTTCCGAGACGAAGATCCTCCTTGTAAGTCTGGAAACTCACGTGGCATAGCTAAATCGAGATTTCAAGCATTAGAGAGAAGATTAGCAAAGAACAAAGAGTTAAAGGAAAAATACACAGAAGTAATACATGAATATTTACAGCTAGGTCATATGAGGCACGTGAAGAAAGATGATAGCGAAAGGGAAGAAGCAGTGTATCTACCACATCATGCAGTCATTAGGGATGACAAGACCACAACTAAAGTGCGTGTTGTTTTCAACGCCTCTGAAAAGAACAACAAAGGAGTGTCACTGAATGATACGCTGATGGTTGGTCCAACACTGCAGGCTGATTTACGTCATACCGTTTTAAAATGGAGAGTACATGCTATAGGACTTGTAGCGGACATAATTAAAATGTATCGCCAAGTCAAGGTAGCTGAAGAAGATGCTATGTTCCAAAGAATACTCTGGCGTGACAGTCCTGATAAAGAGATACAAGATTACGAGCTTGTGACTGTGACCTTTGGAACAGCTTCTGCACCGTACCAAGCAGTTAAAACTTTACGTCAGATCGCTGTTGATGAAGGTAAAAACTATCCACTAGCTGCAGATAAGGTTTTAAATTGCTTCTACATGGATGACTTAATGACAGGGTGTAACAGTGTAGAAGAAGGCATTGAAATATGTAAGCAAATGATAGCATTATTAGGAAAAGGTGGATTTATATTACAAAAATGGAATAGTAACAGTCAAGAAATACTTAAAAGAATAGAAACAATTGAAAACAATGAAGTTAAAGAACAACGAGATCAAACAAGAACAAATAAAAATAAGGACAAAACAATAAGACAAATAGATATTATACAGAACAAGGAATTAGAGAAAATAGAACAAAAAGAAGAAAGGTTAGAAATTAAATTAGATAGTACAATAAAAATTTTGGGACTTACCTGGAACCGCAACGAAGATACCTTCCAGTACTCTGTGAATCTTCCGCCGCTGACGACTGCACCTGTAACTAAAAGGACAATTATATCGGATATAGCCCGATTGTTCGACCCGCTAGGTTGGTTAGCTCCTAGTGTGGTTTTAGCAAAAACATTCATCCAAAAATTATGGCTTGCAGGTGTTAGTTGGGATGAAGAACTAAACACTGAATTAATAAAGGAATGGAGTACTTACCGCGAAGAGTTGTCACTACTGAGCAAAGTTCGGATACCTCGTTGGCTTGGAACTAAGTCGCACAACGATCTCGAACTGCATGGCTTCAGTGACGCCTCCAAAACCGCGTACTCAGCCGTGATTTACTTGCGGATAGTAGATGTTGTAGGCAAAGTTCATATTTCGTTGTTGGTTGCAAAAACCAGAGTAGCCCCCATCAAACAAGTTAGTATACCTCGTTTAGAGTTGTGTGGAGCAGTTCTGCTGTCAAATCTTCTAATAGAAACAGCAGATGTCCTGAATATTTCTAGGGATAAAATCAAAGCCTGGACAGATTCCACTGTCGTGTTGGCTTGGCTTAACAGCCATCCAAGCAGATGGAAGACGTTTGTGGCGAATCGCACATCGGAAATATTGACCACGATGAAGGCATCTCAATGGTTTCATGTGAAAACCAAGGAGAACCCAGCAGACTGCGCTTCACGAGGCATTTTACCTAGTGCATTAATAGAAAATAGTTTATGGTTTTCTGGACCACCATTTCTAACTCTGAGTACAATAGTTTATAAAAGGCCAAATGATTTGAATATCGACTTCGAGGAAACAACAAAAACACACATTGCTGTAGTGCCAGAGCTTTCAATGTTTGAGCGGTATTCGTCATTACAAAAATTAGTTAGGGTAGTCGCATATTGCAGACGTTTTTTAAGGGAAAACACGTTTAAACATAGTTATTTACATAAGTTAGAGCTAGAAGCAGCGTTAGAATGTTGCATACGACAAACACAAAAGGATATATTTACAGTAGAATATTTACAACTACAGGACAAAGGTTATGTACAGTTAAAATCTAGTAAGCTCAACTCACTCTGTCCATATCTGGACGACAGAGGCCTCATCAGAGTTAGAGGTAGACTTGAGAAAGCTCCATTGAGTGAAGAAACAAAGCATCCGATAGTACTACCAAACTCTTGTCATCTTACAAACCTTATAGTGGCAGGTGCACACTTAAAGACTCTGCACGGCGGTCCACAGCTAATGTCAAATTATTTGAGGACAGCTTACTGGGTCATAGGAGTCAGGAACCTAGTCAAGCACCATGTGCGCAAATGTGTGACATGCGCTAAACATCGCGCGAACATCAAGAATCAAATGATGGGTTCGCTTCCAACGGTTAGGTGTTCTCCAGCGCGACCGTTTCTTCATAGCGGTGTTGATTATGCTGGCCCTATTAACATTAGGACAACGAAAGGTCGTGGGCACCGTTCGTACAAGGGCTACATATGCTTGTTTGTGTGTATGTCAACTCGTGCTGTACACTTAGAAGTAGTCAGTGATATGAGCACACAAGCTTTTTTAGCCGCATTCAGACGGTTTGTGTCTAGGCGAGGTCATTGTGCTAAAATATGGAGCGACAATGGCACTACGTTTGTAGGTGCCTCCCGAGAGTTGCAACATTTGGCAACCATTCAGACAGCAATAGCAGAACAGCTCGAGGCCAACGGTACTGAGTGGCACTTCATTCCTCCCCATAGCCCTAATTTCGGTGGACTTTGGGAAGCAGGTGTGAAGTCCACAAAGTTTCACCTCAAACGGGTCATTGGTGATGCTACTTTGACATATGAGGAAATGAGCACACTCCTGAATCAAGTAGAAGCTTGTTTAAATTCGCGTCCAATGAGCGTCATTAACGTTACTGATCCTGGTGAACTGATACCTTTAACTCCTGGACATTTCCTAGTTGGAGAGCCAATAGTAAATGTACCAGACAATAAGTATGAAAGTACAAATGTTAGTTATTTGTCACGGTGGCAATTTATTCAAAGGATGCTACAATCATTTTGGAAGCGTTGGTCCCAAGAGTATTTGTCGAATCTTATGAATCGGTATAAATGGTCTTCTAAAATTCCTGAGCCAAAAATTGGTGACATTGTTTTAGTTAAGGAAGACGATTTGCCGCCAAGTCGTTGGTTGTTAGGTCGTGTAGTAGAGAAACATCCCGGTGCTGATAATATCACCCGTGTAGTCACATTACGCACTAAATCCTCTACTATTAAGAGGCCAACATCCAAAATTTGTATTTTACCAGTTGCAGATCACTGAATTTATGTGTGTGTTATTTAGATTTACAAATTTAATGTTAGATGTTAAGATTTAAAGTAGTAAAATTTCTTAATTTAAGATGTTAAAGCGAACCTGAGATCAAATTTGTGTCAGATCCAGGAAGTAGTTCATGAAGGACATTCCTTCAGTAATGTCCTTGGTGGGCGGTATGTTAAGAACCATGCTTGTTCGAAACTCGCTCACCAAGATCTTAATTCAAAATTGCAAAATGTAATGTTGTAAATTGTGTAACTAGATGGCGTTGGCGTCGAATTAGAAGTCGGTGTTAAGATTCTCCGCCATTTAGTTAGGCTCATGTCGTTAAGGTCTAATTTAAGAACAAAAATACAGATCAGTACACCAAGTCGGTTGTTTTATTTATACTCGACCTTACTTAATACACAATTAGATCTAGTTCAAATTATTAGCTGACCGTCCTCCGCGTCCGGGACTCAACACAATTCCTTCACTAATAATCGAAAGGAACTTCGTTTCATCCGGGTGTCCCTTGACACCTCTCAAGTTTTTCCTTGTCCCTACCACGGTTGATTCGAAGAGTACTTTCTCCAGCGGAGTAGGGATAGCATGTTGTTTAAGCGGACTTACCGCCACTAGACTGGACCGTTTTTTGTATTAGAGATAGTTGTTGTTGTGTGTTGTAGTTGTTGTTGTTGTTTTGTGTTTTATTTTACAAAGCAAAAATGAAAACAAAAGTAGATCATTTTTCGAAAAATAAAGCCATAAAGAAGTTTCACTTGTTATGTGTGTACACTAGTACACTCGCCCTTTTTTTTCTGCTCAGTTTCTTACATACTGTTACCATTACTGTCCAATGTCCATTATTATGGTTGTGACAAAATGAGTTGAGTTGCTAAACACAAAAAGATATAAAAGATTGTACAGAGAGAGATTTTTATAATAATTGATTCCCTGGTTGTAGTTGGTATGTGCACACCTTTCCATCAATTACAATGCCTATTAGTCATAAATATTTATTAAATGCTCTTGAAATGTACAATATGAATGTTAGAAAAATGTGTGGAAATATGATTCTATTTAGTCCATCAGTTAGATCCTCGAAAAATATTGGATACATATTTTTTATTTTATCAAATCAATAAAAAAATACGACGATAAAACGCATCAAAGATAAGGAGTGGAGGCTTGTAACGTCACTTTCCAGTAAAAAGGGTACTGGTAAGGGTACATCACACGAGTTTTCAATGTACTGTATCATCTTAATTTTTTGTTTAACGTGACTAAAGAAAAAATACGTGTCCAATATTTAACGGTTGCAGATGGCGAGGTGATGATCCGCTCGGGCGACCTGCACTCGGACGGCTACCACCTGCTGGGCTGCGACCTGCGCTGCGTGGCCGAGGTGCGGCGCAAGCTGGCGGCCGCGGGCGCGGGGCCGCACGCGCCGGCGCTGCTGCTGGCCGAGTGCGTGCTCGTGTACCTGCGGCCCGACGCCGCCGAGACGCTGCTGCGCCACCTGGCCGACAGCTTCCCGCGCTGCGCGCTGCTGGTGTACGAGCAGTGCAACCTGGGCGACAAGTTCGGCTCGGTGATGGTGCGCAACCTCAGCGCGCGCGGCTGCGTGCTGGACGGGCCGCGCCTGGCGCGCAGCCCGGCCGAGCAGGCGGCGGCGCTGCGCGCGCTGGGCTACGAGCAGGCGCGCGCGTGGGACATGGAGGCCGTGTGGCGCAGCTTCGCGGACGACGACCGCGCGCGCGTGGAGGCGCTGGAGATGCTGGACGAGCGCGAGCTGCTGCTGCAGCTCAACTCGCACTACGCGCTGTGCGTGGCCACGCGCGGCGACATCTTCGCCGACATGGACCTCAACGCGTAGGCACCGCGCCGAGCCCTCTTCGATGTTTCGTGTAATGTTTCAGCGTGCGCTTGTGCGCTGTTTAAATAACTGCGTTGTTGTAATTGTAATTACACCTTGTAGATCAGTATGGTCGATATCGAATAGTAGACGACTCGGCCATGATACCCATTTAATGATCAAACGAGCTGCAATATGTCACAGTCGTAACTGCGCCATGTGTCGCAGAGTTGTACTGGTGCACGACGGACGCTGAACATAGAGTGGAGAAAAAGACAGTCAGAAAAGCACCATAAATATTGTTGACAGAAAAAGCCATGATTTTTTTATAATTTCTCATCATGATGAATTCATAGATTTATAAATAACTAGTTTGCCCCCGCGACTTCGTCTGCGTGGAATAATTACTTTGGGCACCCATGTTTATTTCTAAGATTCATGGTTTTATCTTAAAAAATTACTGACTCCCATACAAATTTTCATCCCCTGTTTCAACTCCTTCAAGATCTTTCTCGCGACAAAAGGTAAAAGCCTATGTCCTGCTCCAAGGTGTAATCTATGTCTGTACCAAATTTCATCTAAACTGGTTCAGCGGTTTAACCGTGAAGAGAACAGACACACTTTCGCATTTTATAATACATATTAGTATGGGTGGGCTTATATTTTTTGCCACCAAGTTGAATGTTAATAATTTTATAACCAAACTGTTTATTGGATGTTTGTTAAAGAGGTTAAATCGTTATTGTTAATGCCATGGCGATTGGTGGGAAAACATGTATTATTTTTATTATAATATTACGTTAAAATTTGTACTTATTTATTTGATGCAGGAGGTGATAGGAATCAATATTTTCAAGTTTCACTGCTAGTGGCGCTAGCAGCGGAAAGAGTAAATAATAAAAGTTGAACCTATTTAAAAAAAATATATACATACATTTAATTGCGTAGGAGAGTGGAGATTGGCTCAGAAGGGCGGCCAACGCTCAGCAGTGGCTGCAGTCGGGCTGTGGATGATGATTTGAAAACAAATTCTCTTAAAAAATACGCCGTTTTTAACTAGTTTGGAAAAGACGGTGCGTTTCAGACTCGATAATATTTCGACTACTTATCTCGAACTTTTTTAAACATTTTCTTAAGAAAGCTCAATAGAACTAATTTCAATAAAAAAGAGGTAATCTTTTTTGTTCTTTCTTTTAGAAAAGCAGTCGTTTTAAGTTAACTATTCGTTCATGTAAAGCAATCGTATCTACCTATATAGAAGAATATATTCCTTTTATTGGTCATCTTTTTTTCCAGCCTTTAAATCTAAACGGTTTACTTTCCTGTGTAAAAAAATGTAAATGTGCGATACCGCAGCATTATGAAGAGATGTGCAATTTTATTCCAGAACAATATGTTTCAATGTATTATTTAAAATTCGTAATGTTGTAAATAGCATAAGCAATTAAAATATAAACGGGCAACTTTGAGTTTAATTTTAATAAATAATTATGTTATGAATCGTTTTTAGTTACTAACCGCCATTACTATTGTAGCTGCTAATGCTGCAATAAATCAAAACATCCGTTCGCCACTACGCTCGGAATACTAGGGTTCCCACGCCGGCTCGCAATATTTGTTTGCGTTGCAAATTCCCGCGCTCGCCCGCCGCGCCGCCCGCGCAGCCGTCGACGCGGCCTGCATTATCGTCCAATAAGATGACGGCGACCTGCGCGCTCCACACGATTTCTTTAGGAACTTATTTATATTGTAACTAGAATCCTCTAAGTTAAATAGAGCACTCCTTGTACTGTGGAGGTCAATCATAGCGTACGTGTTTTGTAGGAACATTCCATTTCGCATATTCCTCGTGGACGGTTAAATATACCTTTGTCGTTACATCTGAAGTATTATTACTACACACCACCTCAGCGCTACACTACGCTAGGTCAGTGACAGAGTTACACATTTTCCGCCAGTACAATATATGATAGCTTTGAATGCGCTTACTTAGTTTAAAAACAGTATATTCAATTGTAGCCGTATCCATGCCGCCACAAGAAAAACTAACGAGGCGAAATTTGTAGCACAAGAAGAAACGCAGCGCCGGCTATACCGCCAGCAACGAACTAATGAACGACATCCTGCATCGCGGTATCAGTTTCCCGTGCGATTTGAACATATACAACAGTCCGAATATCAAGTATGGGGCAGTTGCCTGTTCACCAGACACTATACGCGTCTGATCGGAGGATCCTCCCTTTTCAAAGGAGGTTTGCGGGACTATACACCCTGTTCCACATAACCTCTATACTCTAAACAAGCCCAAGCGCTCGGTAGGCCCGGACGGCATACCACTTTACATTGTCAAGGATAGTCGTATGGTTTTTGAGGAGCCCTTGTTGCACATCTTCAACTTGTGTTTGCAGGAGGGTCACTACCCGGACGAGTGGAAGATGACACGAGGTATCCCAGTTCCTAAAGGGAGTGCGGGCTCTGACGTGAGTGGATACCGACCGGTGGCGGTGCTGTCTGCGTTCGCCAAGGTATTTGAATCATTATTGCATAAAAGTATTTATACACAAGTCAGCTCCCGGTTGGCGGACGCACAACACGGTTTTCGGCCAGGTCGCAGTACGGCGGGCAACTTGCTGCCTTTTGGTAACTACTTGTCGCCCGTCATTGACGCCAGGGGGCAGGTGGAAGTGTCTTGTTTTGACTTCCAGAAAGCTTTTAATACTGTGGATAATGATGTACCTACTTTTATGCAAGCTTGCTACTTTGGGATTCACGCGGCACTTGCTTAAGTTTTTTGCGAGTTATCTTGGCGAGCGCCGACAGTACGTCGAGTATGCGGGACATGACTCCAGACCCTATATACTACACGTTCTCTGGGGTGAGTCCAGGGGGTATATCGGGCCATTAGAATTCATCTTAGTGGTGAACGATCTGCCAACAGTTGTCAAAGAGTCGAAGTGTCTCCTGTTTGCTGCTTTGAAAGCTATTTTTAGCGGTTAAAGAGGCAGATTGTATTCGGCTCCAGTCAGACATAAATAATGTAGTTCAATGGAGCAAGTCTAATAAACTTAATTAAACGTTGACAAGTGCTGTGTGATGAGTTACAGCCGTGCGCGTGTTCCAATACGTCATCTGTATGAGATGGACGCGGCAGTAATGCCGGTAATGCCGCGCGTTACTCAGGTGCGGGACCTGGGCGTGCAGATGGTGCCGGAGTTGACGTTTCGCAAACACATAGTTGAGGTGTGTGGCAGGGCCTTCAAGAAATCTCGGTTTCATTTTGAGACAATGTAGGTAAGGATTTTAGCGATACGGCTGCAGTGAAAGTTTTGTGTAATGCACTGGTACGAAGTCACCTGGAAACCAGTGCAATTATTTGGAATCCTCATGAGGGAAAGTACACCCTCATGTTGGAGAAAATACAAAACAAGTTTGAGAGGTTTCTGTATTTAAAACAATATGGTGTTTACCCTTTTTATCCCCTCATGTACCCGAGTTTGTTCGTCCGGCTGGTTGTAAGAGACGTCGCGCTGGTCAAGTATGTGGCTAGCGTATTGCTGGGTTTGCTGCACCACCCGGAGGTGCTAGAAGCGCTGCGGCTGCATAACTTAGACGTACCATTGGCTAGGACAAATCTACTCAAGTTTACCCCTATGTCGCGAGCCATACGTTTGATTAATGTTATGGTGTTGTCGGAAGATATATTTTGCCAGAACTTGCCGAGATTTAAGAGTAGCGCAAAATGGAATCGAAAAGTCTAGCCATTTAAATAATGATTACCTAAGATATCTGATGTATTGTATCATGTTTTATATGTACCTAAGTTATAACATCGCCTTGGATGTATCTGTGAAGGTGTTATAATAATGAATGAATAAATAAATAAATTATCTGGTAACAGTCCGGCTGATGATGACGATGAAATTTAATTAGGTAAGTAGTTAAGTTATCAAAGTTTGACAATACTTTTTTGCGCGATTTACTATTCGCAAAATCTTGTTCAGTAGTTCCGACTCTATGCACAAAAGAGCTAAAGCGTTCAGTTTTTTTTGGCTTAAGATAGGTTTTACGTAATCTCTCTCTTAATAATTTTTCACCAGTTTTCGCAGGAACGAACTCTTCAATGATCCAGAATCTGGTTTTACCAACATTCTAACAGAAGAAAGGTTGCATTGAAAATGTATGTGTCACCGGAAAATGGCAAACTCCGTAAGATTATAAAACAACTTGAGAGTACAATCTCTCAAGTTATTTTATAGTCACACATCTGAACAGACCAATGAGAGCCGTGCTTCCAGGTTTACTATCACAATAAAAAATCTGTGGCCAGTAGGTAACCTAGTGTTGATATTCAAGAATATACATAATACTTTTACTGTGGCTCCTCAATCTATACCTAAGAGCGTGAATTTTCATGAGAGTAATTGGTCAATTTATATGCCACTCCAAAAACATTTAGTAGTTTTAGTTCGAATTTGTAGCATAATTATGGAAAAATTAGTAAAACTGAGTTAATTTATAAATAAATGCATTTTATTTGGCTCCTCAATCAGGACGTTACTGTATCTATCTGAGATCACAACGTTACTGTCGATACCTACCTGAGATCACGACGGAATCAAAAACCAGAGACACTAACATAGATACTGCTGCTTTTTCCCAGCGGCGGCGGCCGCTATCAAAAATCCACGGCGGCGGTGCTCGCCGGCGCGGCGCTCACGTCTATTTCCTACTAAATAAGGGGGTGAGTTTCCTTGTAAAATCAGAAGAGACTTTCATAGTGTGATGTCATATGGCATTCTGTTGTTGGGAAATGACGCCGATATTCTGACAATATTTGTCTTACAAAAAATAAAAACTACTGAGCCAAACTAATTTTGTTTTTTTCAACACATTTGCTCAAAAAATCCATTTACGAAACCTGTATACTTACTCGGAAAGTTCAAAATTACGCACTATACAATGGAATGTGCGGTAAAATAGGTACTCTCATCTAAGTACCGTCGTGCCGTGCGTAGGTACCTATCCTTTACGGGTTTTTTGTTGATTTCCGTAAAAAAATGTAAAAATTTCACCAAGGAGTTTCACATTAGTAGAATAAATTAAATATGAATGGCGGTGAGAGTGTTAAGCTGAATGATGAAACCTCATTGGAAGCGCTTTTGCTCAATACGTGTCTCACTTTAATAATACATAGGAAATGAGACGATATATTATGTAGTTCTAATTGTCACCACGCGCACGTGGCGCCATTTGCAAATTCACGCTATTTTCATAAAAGGAACGTCAAAGATTGTTGCGACTTTCCGACTGATATCTAAAAACACGGCGAAGCACTTGCTGTATCGCTTGATATCTCGAAGGCCTTTGACAGGGTCTGGCACGCAAGTCCACTCAGCAAGCTTCCTGGTTATGGCATCCCAGCTGATTTTTGTAGCTGGATATCAGACTTCCTCAATGAACGGTCGATCCGAGTAGTCGTTGACGGCTGCTCCTCTGACCTCATGGCTATTGATGCCGGAGTTCCTCAGGGGTCTGTTCTCTCTGCAACTCTTTTCCTGCTACACATCAATGACCTGCTTCAGCCTGGTATTGTTGGGCACGCAGATGACAGTTCGGTTTCAGAGAGATACTTGTCCAGCGCAAAAACCAGCGGTGAAGAGGTTCGTTCCTGAGAGAGCATGGTAGAGCGGACAAATTTGACCTCACGCCTTGTCTCCCAGTGGGGTGATGACAATCTGGTCTCTTTTAACGCCACCAAAACAAGCGTGTCTTTTTACCACAAAAAGGAGTAATTTCGACCTAACTCTTACTTTTCGGGGTACATCTGTCCCTGTAACCGATCGGCTCTAGCTCCTAGGCATGGTTGTTGTTGTTGTTGTTGACTGGACAGCTTTTAACCCTTTACAAAGCACAAGTCCGATCCTGCATGGAGTATTGCAGCCACCTTTGGGATGGCTCAGCTAAATACCAACGTGCTGCGCTTGGCTGGGTGGAACTGGGTGGTGGTTTTTATCCACGTTCATACGAGGATTACATAAAGGTCATGCTAAATACCTACTAAGATCGGAGAATCTACTCTCGGAGTTGAGAAATTTACCTAGGGCAAACCCTCTCGATAGGTTTACTTACATGATTTATAATTTGACGTTTTTGAGCATGTGAAAAATAAAAAACTTTACAAAAAAATATAACCGACCACCAGTTTTTTCCCCGACTTCCAAAATTAAAGTTATATTGTACTTTGAAGTCGTTTACATTTTTTTGTAAGTTTTTAATTTACTTAATACTTTTTAGTGCTGATACCCACAACATTCCGACCAGTTCTTATTAATTTAAATATCCAGATCTCCGAAGTTCTTCATCAGATCTGTACGAAATTTATATGGGACCATTTCGGAATAAACAACTTTCGAACAAAAATAATAATTTTGAAAATCCGATACATGACGGAGTTATGCTGCATTTGAAAAAAAAATACATTAGTGGTTGTAGTTTTTGCTATTGATTTGGAGTTAGTAAAGCTACTTTGTTATGGGTGCCTAATTGAAACGCGGGTCGAAAAGTAAAATCAGTTATAATAATTGCTATAATGTAAGAGTGGAGAGCTCGGCGACGCGTCACACGTGCGGCAGACACGCAGCAATGGCGCGGCGCAGCGCCTGCCGCACGCCTGTGACGCGTCACACGTGCGGCAGACACGCAGCGATGGCGCGGCGCAGCGCCTGCCGCACGCCGGCGTCGCCCTCGCAGAACACGTGCGTGGCGTGCCGCTCCACGTGCACCAGCGTGTCGTGGCGCGGCAGGTGCACGATGCAGCCGTCCGCGCCGCGCTCCACGCGCGCCTCCGCCACGCCCTCCCGCGCCAGCGCGCGCACCAGCGCCTCCACGTCCGGCGCCGCCCAGTCCAGGCGCGGCGCCGCCCCCAGCGCCGCGCCCGGCGCGCCCGGCGGCGCCACGTCCAGCGACACGCGCGAGTCGCGCACGCGCAGCGAGGCCGCCAGCGGCGCCGCGCGCAGGCCGGCGCGCACGTCGCGCGGGGCCACGCGCGCCGCCAGCGCGCCGCTGAGCGTGGCGCGCGCGAGGCCGCGCCGCACGCCGCACGCGCGCGCGGCGCCGCGCCGCAGCAGCACGGTGGGCACGTCGGCGGCGATGTGCGGGCGCGGCGCGGCGCCGCCGGCGGCTGCGGCGTACTGCTCGGGCAGCGCCAGCTCGCGCGGCCGCAGCTCGCGCACCAGCTTGTTGGCCTGCGAGTAGTTGAGCGAGGTGTCGATGGGGCAGTGGAACGCCTTCATGGCGAGCGGCTGGAAGGGCGCCAGCGCGTCCAGGTACGGGAAGTCCGGCTCTGTGGGCGGCGGCCTCGGTCAGATTCGTAATTACGGAATACGAGGAATGGGAGTGGCGCCACTTACCTGTGAATATGATGGCATGCGCGGGGTTGGAGGCCCACAGCTCCACGAGATGCACGGCGGCGCCGAAGCGCAGGCTCGGGTGTCCACAGAACACGACGCAGGGCTGCACACACAAACTGTCCGCTCTCACCAGTCCCAGCTGTGTCTGACTGTATAGTTCTAAGTCTCGAGACTGGGGATGCTCACCACACCGTATATATTACATGTTTCACTATCATATAACGTGGCGCCCCATGACCATGACATGGCGAAGCATTGCCAAGCCAACAGTCGGTCTGACCGGCCGCATTAGATGTTTTATCAATAAATGTCCTATCTCCGAAACCTAAAGCCTAAAGATTTGAAAAAAATACAGCTAATAGTTCTTGAGCAATAGAACAAGTCGTTTTCAAGGAACACGTTCAAATATGATTTTATATTATTTTATTTATTGAAGACAAAAAACAGTTCTGTTTGTCTGTCAGTCTCTTTTCCAAATTTGATAGTTTCCAGTATTTGAGTTCGCAATGTTCCGGTGTCATATACAATTCATATTAAATAAAATTGATTAATAATTTAGTCTAATTCAACTAAAAATTATTTGATTTAGACGATGCGACCGGATCCCTTAGCGCCGGCGCCGGGGGAGGCCTCGCGCACTCGCATGCTATCGAGGAGGTTGCGTGTTGTGTTGACCAGCTACCTAATACCTATGATACAAGTTACATTCGACACGAGTTATTCCTAGCTAGAGAACCATACAGTCAGACATTACGTTGAATGGAGTCAACGTGTGTCGAGTGAGAGTGTGAGCGTGAGACTGACCTGGCGGAAGTCGGCGCTGAAGGCGTCGTCGTGCAGCGAGCGCGCGTGCTTGAGGCGGCCCGCGCGCACCAGCGACGCGTGCGGGAAGGGCTCCTCGGGCAGGTACACGCGCGCCTGCTTGCCCACCGACACCCACTCCGCCAGGATGTTGCTGTAGGCCAGCGACGAGTCCGCCACCGGCGACACCACGTACAGCGGCACGGACGCCAGGCCGGCCGTGTCCAGGTGCGCCGACAGGCACTCCAGCAGGTCGTACAGCACGCCCGACGGGTACACGGGGCACAGCACCGAGCCGCCGCCGCGCAGCGTCACCGTGGCGTGCACGCACAGGTCGCCCAGCATGTGGTCGGGGTTGTGCGCCGGCGTCTGCGTCAGCGCCGCCAGCACCAGCAGGTCGGCGCCGCGCAGCGCCGCCTGGTTGATGGGGCGCGGGTGCGTGGTGAGCGTGGACGAGCCGCTCACGTACGCCACCTTCTCGTGCGCGGAGCGCAGCACCCAGTTGGCGGAGCCGAGGCAGAAGCCGGAGCTGACGGCCGTGGCGTCGAGCGCGCCGTAGATGTCGACGCGCTCGTCGTAGCCCACCACGCGCACGCGCGCCAGCGCCCGCGCGATGCTGGCGGGCGCGAAGAGGCGGCGCCAGGCGCGGGGCCGGGCCGCCAGCGCCAGGGGCGCCGGCAGCACGTGCAGGAGCTCCTTCCAGCGCCGCGCCGCGCCCGCTGCGCCGCCTGCGCCGGACACCCACTCGGCCAGCTCCTCGAGGTAGAAGCGCCCGATCTGCAGCGTGGGCTCGGTGGCGTACACCTGCCCCTTGAAGCCCGTGTCCTCGGTGATGAAGGGCAGCGCCATCATGCACGTGTAGTTGGAGATGAGGATCACGTCCAGTTGGGAGAAGTCCACCACCTTGTCTAGGGGTGGACAGAACTCTGGGATGCTGTCTACGAAAACGCGCCCGCAGCATTCTTTTAGTTCCTAAAAGAAGTAATAAATCACTAGAAATTTTCCATTGCTGGTTCGCAAGTTGTGTTCAGTTATTCAAATCTTTATGAAATGTAATGAAATTATTGCTTCTGTAAATAATATACAGAATATAGGTAGGTAGCTAGCTCTCATCATCTCATTCGAACCTAACCTATCCGTATCGGGAGCCTCATGTTCCGCTACTTGGCTAGGCAAGTCATTAAACAATATTGGACTAAGTCATTTGCCTAGCTGTTCAATTAAATGCCGGGATATCACTTAGGCCACTGATTATTATTTATTGATGTATTCACTCTAAACATAGAAATATCCTTACAGGCTAGACTAAACGGCGTCGTTTAAATATCTATCTGTTGATTCTCTTATTATATTGAGTTTAAAAAAGGTAAGTACATATTTGAACGTCGAAAATTAAAATACCTACGGGTAAAATAACAATGTTCAAAACATCAAAACTTAAATATCGAACGACCATAAAACTGAAAATTAAATTAACCCGACTCGGACTGAACGACCTCACCATCCCCCTCTAACCTAACCTCCCCCGCCATACCCTTCTTGGTTTTTTTTTAACCTCCCACATATAGGAGCCCCGCGAAGCGGTGCTCCGTCGACCGGAACGGAATGAAAAGTTTATTAGACACTAGCTGCCGCCCGTGTAAATGTCGAAAATTAACCCAAGGGAACATACTCCCTAGATAAAAAGTATAATATCCTATGTGTTATTCCAGACTATAATCTACTTCTGTGCCAAATTTCAACAAGAACCGTTCAGCCGTTCTGACGTGATTGAATAACAAACATCCAAACCTTCGCATTTATAATATTAGTATAGATTTTAAGCTTAGGTATAACAAGTTTTGATACAATCGATGTTAAATTTTCGATGTTTTGAACATTTTACCTGTAGGTGTTTTAATTTTCGACGTTCAAATATGTAGGTACCCTTAAAAAACTTTAATGTGCGATTCTTCGTAATTTATGTCGACCAAAGAGTTTTGCTTGATAGAACCAGTCAAAACTTATTTTAACAAAATTAGTGTCGAAACTACTTTTAACCAGCTCCATTAGGCAAAACTAGTTTTGACTTTCATAATGGACAAAAACATCGAAAAAAGAGTTTATCTCAAATTTTGCATCGCAAATGGAATTTGAGTAGCTGAAAATGTTACAAAAGGCTTACAGTACAATGCATTCAAAAGCGGTAGGATGTGAATGAAGATTTGCCTTGCTCTGGTAGGCTATCAACTTCTTCAAATGAAGTTAATATCGCAAAAGTGAAGGAAATAGTGACTGAAATACTCATTCAACTTTGAGAGAGATGGCTGTTGAACTTTCTGTTTCTTCACGAGTCGATCCGTACCATTTTAAACAATCATTGGGTATGAAACTTGTTGCCACTGGAATAGTACCAAAAGACCTGAATTTTCTCCAAAACAGTTGCTGTGGGCATGCTGCTAGAACAAGTTGATTCCGACCCAACATTCATGAAAAGGCCATCATGGTGAACAAATTTTTTTATTAAAACTCAACAAATACCATCGAGCAACCACCTTATTCACCAGATATGACTCCAGATGACTTCTTTTTTTTTCCTAAACTCAAATTACTACTTTGTGGCACCCATTTTCATTTGGTAGAAGACAAAAGAGAATTTGCGGTGAGAACTGAACTCAATTCCGGAAAAAGTTTATAAAAATGTTTCAATCATTGTATTATTAGTTGGCGTAAGTGTATCATTTCTGAAGGAGCATACTTGGAAGGCGACAAAATAAATTTGGAAGAATAACTAACATTTTGTGTACTATTGACCTTTTCCCAGTACTTTCTTAACAGAGTAGTATATTTTCAGTCAAAAGTAGGAACTATTGAAGAGAGCTTACTGCCAAAAGTGCTTTTGACTGGTTATGAGTTTTGACTGCAACATATACATTACATAGGTAAAGTATATTATCAACAAAAAAAGAGTGTGTGTACTTATGAACACGCGTTAGAAGTTATACTTCTTTGGCGTATGGAAAAAAAAACATTCACAACTAAAAAAATATAAAAGTTTTAAAATATTTGTATTGTTTTCAGCTTCAATTTGTTGCGTTCGAACGATCGCCAATTAAGTCTATTACGCTAAATAACTGATACGTTTCATAGTTTTAAAACTGTTTGTTCATATAGTAGGGCAGATATCATGCAAATTTTTTTTTTTTTATTCGGATGTTTTCTTAGTAGTATTTGAAATTAATACCAACTTTCTATTCTGGATGGTGTGTACCTGAGAAGTTTATGGGTACCTACTTACAATGACATATAAGTTACGAGACTCCTTTTTTCAAAATATGTAGTCAATACCTACTAATAATTATTATTAACGGTAAAATTCTTTGTTCCGTTCTACTGTAGCTACAAATCCGATTAAGAAAGTCATTCATGAAGAGGCTGTTTTTTGTCTTCGAAAAATCATCATATTCCAATAAAATCTTCTAGGGTAGAATAAAAGGAGCTGAGCCGCGGGAAAAATTAGTGTCTAATCAATTACTTTTATCAAAATATTTGTATCTTATATTTTGGCGCTTTATTTCGAAATTAAAACCACATTCTTCTTCGTAATTCAAACATAAAAGAAACAAAAGACAATAAAAAAATACTAGAATATACAACTTGAACATAGTTATCGATTTTCATGCCACCTAGAACTAACTTCACGACGTAGAATTCACGTGTCGGTGTGCGCGCGCATCATAAAAATTCACTCTCATCAGTTTTCTCCATCGCGCCAAAAGAAGTATAACTTCAAAAATATTCATAATATTTCATACATTGCCTAGACACCCCAGGTATTCTACAGATTACCTAGGTGTTGTATAGAATACCTCAATTATAAAGATTGCTGACATCATAATAATAATATGACAGTGACACAACATTGGCCAGTCAATACCTCTTAAGATGCAAAACCAGTACCTGCATGCCCCATTTATGTTAACACAAGCAATGTTATCCCTGTTTAGAGATTTCAGAGCCTACGCTCATAACTGTCACTTTAAATAATCTGAACGGAAGTACGAGAAGTACTTCCAGAGATGAACCTATTACAAACATATTAAAAATAAGTTTCAATGATGGTAAACAAACCCCCTCAAGTAGTGGATCGTTGAGATGCGGCGGCGTGTAGTTGGGCAACGAGGAGAGGCGCGTGCTGGGCACGGGCGGCAGCGGCAGGAAGTTGAGCACGGAGTGCGCCGACAGCCCGCAGTCCAGCATGATCAGCAGCTCCTTGAAGGACAGTACGAAGCACGGCTTGGCCGCGTCGCTGCTCAGGCAGTACTGTCCTCGCCGGAAAAAGAATGCTTTAAGAACACTATACAACAACACAAATCTGACTTGATTGTCGGCTACTATAATACTTACGAGCTTCATCTTGGTCTTCGTTTACACTTATTATAACCTATATCAAATAAATGACATTGTATATGCAAAGCTTGGCTTTAGACAGTAGAAAGGAACACCATATTTAAGGTAAAGGTAAGGGTTGGATGCCACTGTTTCACATGAAATAAAATCAATAAAAACAAGTTATTCAATCAATCAAAACAAGTATAACAAACAACTAATAATATAATATTCAACTTGCATCAACAATACAACGCTACTGACACTGGCAGTGACACTGACTTGACAGCCTTTTAAATTTACCCCGAAAGGAAGGCTATAGTCTTTTGACTCACGGTGGCATCTATTCTCAATTCATTTTTGCAAACATTTTATATACTTATTAGGCAAAATATACATTTATACACCAAAACCAGCGATATCCACAATTTTAACACCAGAAACAAGCACAAACTACATGCTCCTTCCCACGGTCTCCGGAAGATCCAGTTCTCGTTTATGGGGCTCGGAATCCGTTTTTACAATAAACTACCCCTTTCTTTTCTTGCCTTACCTTTTAATGCATTTAAAACTAGAGTTCAATCTAACCTTTGTTCTAAGGCAAACTATTCTATCAATGACTATTTAGACGATAAGAATTATTGTTGGTCGCAGTGTTGAACGCAAGATATTTGTTATACTTAAGTTCTTTCATCTTATGAGACTATTTGTCGAACCGCACCTTTCAGTATCGTATCGAGGGTGCGCTTTCAGCCCCCCACCCCGTTCGCTCGGAGTGGGACAAGGCGGTGTGCTCTCGCCTCTAGCTTTCTCGCTATACACCAGCGACATCCCGACCTTCCCCGGGACGCACTTAGCCCTGTTCGCCGACGACACGGCCATATACCGCTCCGGCAGAAGCGAACAGTGCATAGTGCATAGCTCGAGTCCTCCAACAATCGGCCGACGCCCTAGGCGTCTAGTTCCGAAAGTGGAGGATCGAAGTTAATCCCGAGAAAAGCCAAGCGGTTTTGTTTGACAATACGCGAGGCCGATTTTCCAGACCCACTACCAGCCCGATCACCATGTTTGGTAAGCCGATCCCTTGGGAGAAGTGAGCCAAATATCTAGGCGTGATCCTCGACCGACAACTTACGTTCGGTGAGCACATAAAGAAGGTACGTTCGCGTGCCTTTTTCGCTCTCGGTAGGCTCCACTCCATGCTGAATGCACGCAGCAAGCTGTCCCTAAGATGTAAACTGCGCATCTTCACGACGTGCATACGCCCCATAATGACGTATGCGTGCGCCACCTTCGCGCACGCAAAGTCGCACCACATCCATAGGATGCAAGTAGTTCGAAATCTATTTCTCCGAAAGGCCACGGGCGCCCCGTGGTTCATTGGGAACGAACGACTCCATGTCGACCTCAAAATACTGACAGTGAAGCAGTTCATGAAACGACTATCGTAGCGTTTCATCGAAACTGCTTCAAAACACCAAACTCCCCTTATCGTATCGGCTACCTGATACACTCCCTCACAGATCAGTAGGACTCGCCACCCGCGGCATACCCTCGTCGAACCCGACGACCCCATCACCCAGATTCAAGAGAGCCGTAGGGAAACCAGCACTCTTCGAAAACACACACGACACAGACCGCGTTCCGTTTTCCGGCCCCGCCGCCGGGGCCCGTTTCGACGTCCCAGTAATAACCCTCCCCGACCTTTGATTACCTAGCCAGCCCGCGTCGCTGAGCCAGTAGTTTTAAATCCCCTAAATAATAACGTTATGACCCAGCCTGTCCCTTGTTGTCCTCCCGAAATGACGCCACTAAGCCGAGATCCGTATCCCGCAGGGGGGATGCCCTAGCGAGCGATCATTAAGTATAATTTAGCTAGTTTGTAAGCCCTGGCTGGGGGCCTTAAATTAATTTGAGGCCACCTCAGTATAGTCCGGTTAAGCAGTAATCAGCCCTAGCGTGCTGAACTGCGAGTAGTGCCCGTCAAAAAAAAATAATTTAAATATGATTTAGCTTGTAACAGGTTATATGAGTTCATTTTGTTTTTGAAAATGTTTTTCTACTCGGGTTTGCTCGCGGTGGTTTTTCCTTGTTCCCACCCTGAGACCCTCAGGGAAAAGGAGGTTCGAATCCCCTGCTAATTGGTAACAAATACTGTCCCCCCCAGTACTTTGTTCAAGATGGTAACTGTGTGTATAGCTGCTTGCTTGTGTAGAACATGTATGTTTATGCCTGCATCTAATTTACCACAATATCTGTGTATGCTCTTTGCTACTATTCCTGACGCTCCTATTACTACCGGTATGACTTCTGTAAGTGTGTTCCATAATCGTGTAATTTCTGTTTTAAGTAGGTGGTATTTGCTCAATTTTTCAATCTCTTTAGGCCCTATGTTATAATCTGATGGTACTGTGATGTCTATTAAGTATGTTTTATTTTCTGTTTTGTTAACGTAAATTATATCTGGTCTATTATGTGTAACTGTGACATCTGTCTGAACTGAATCTCCCACATTCACTTTGCTGTCTCATTTTCTTTTATCTGTGGCTGGGTTAAGGCTTCTTGCCACCAGAGGCTAGCGACTTTAAATTTGTGTTTTCTCGCTAGTGCCCAGAATACATATTGTACAATATTGTTGTGCCGCTTGGTGTAGTAAGTGCCAGCTATTTTTTCACACCCGGAGATGATGTGTTGAGTGGTCTCATCTTTCGTCAGACATAACCGACACTTACCATCAACAGGCCTTTTTAAAATGTCTCTTTCGAACTGTTTACTCATAACAGCTTGATCTTGAATGGCAAAAATTGAAGACTCTAAGAAAGATGATATTGGTTGTTTTTTTAGCCAGTTGAAAGAATATTTTTTATCTATGTTCGTTTTTTCTAGTACTGCTTTACAAAACTGCCCATGTAGCGGCTTGGCCCTCCTATTTTCTATTGCCTTTTTTGTAGTTGCTGTTTTTATTTCTTTATCTGTGTAGTTATTGCTTTGCTGTAACCCTATTTCTACTGCATTTGTTCTAGATTCTTTGTGTATTGAATATTTATCTTTATCTCTATCATGTCTAACTATTATTTTAATTATATCATCCTGTTCATTATGTAAGTATTGCTTGTATTTTATTATTTGTGATTTACGTAGAGTTTCTATGCTTATTAGGCCTCTTCCACCTTCTTCTATTGGTAAGTATAACCTAATTATATCAGATTTTTGCTTTTGTGCTTTATTAATTGCTAAAATTTTCCTAGTTTTAACATCTAAATCACTATTCTTGTAATTAATTATACCAAATGAGTAGAGTAGAACCGGTACCGCATAAGTATTAATCGCTTTTATCTGATTCCTAGCATTTAATTGTGTGTTTGCTATTGATTTTATCCTACCAAAATATTCTTTTTTTAATTGTTCTCTTATTCTGGTATGGTCTATTTTGCCCGCCTCGTTAATACCTAAATATTTATACGTCTCGTCTTTCTTCAGATGTTCAAATCTCAAACCGCTTAGAAGTGTGTGTCCTTCTCCATGCCGTTCGCTGGTTCTGCCGGCTGTAATATGTAGAACATTACATTTGTTTAACCCAAATTGCATACCTATGTCTCGCGTAAATATTTCAGTACTATCGGGTAAAATTTTTAAGCTATTTTTATAATTTGCATAAACTTTTAAATCATCCATGTATATTAAGTGGTTGACTGATAAGTTACTCTTGAGCTTATAACCTTTTAATATGTATTTTTTAGTATGGTTGAAATTGGGTTTATACCTAAACAAAACAGTAGCGGTGATAATGAATCTCCATTAAATATACCTCGGCAAACAACTATGGGATCAGTGGTTACAGAAGCGTTCGCGCCACGGGCTGTTATGATAACGTTCCATGTAGGCATGACCATCTCTAGAAAGCCTATGATAGCACTCGAGCACATGTACAACCTCAACACCTGAAGTAGCCATTCATGTGAGATGCTATCAAAGGCCTTTCGATAGTCTACCCATCCCATACTCAAGTTTTTCTGACACTGATGTGCGTCTTCTAGTATGGCTTTGTTAATCATGAGGTGATCTTTGCAGGCCCTGGCGCGTCGCCTGCATCCTCTCTGTTCTGGAGCGATTATGTCGTTGGTATCACAATGTTTGTACAGTTCGTTGGATGATACGGAAGTCAAAAGTTAATACATAGTCGGTAAGCATGCTATTGGTCGCCAGTTTTGTGGTTCTTTAGTGTTTTCACATTTGGGTATCAAAATTACTTGTCCTGTTGTAAACCAATTATCTATTCCAGGTGTCTTCCAGTTATGGGTTTTTCTTAATGCTGCTTTAACCATCTCTATATCCATTTCTTTAAACCTATGCTCTTCTATGTTATCTACCTCATTTTGAATCTCTGAGATCCATGTCGCGTCTTTATTGTAGGATACAGGTTGCGATAATATCGAAGACCAGAAATCTTGAATTGCATCCTTGTTTGGGATTTCTGTCGGTGCTTGTTGCTGATACCGATTAAGAAACCTGTAAAAAGAATGCTGATTCTCGCAAAATTTTTGGTTTTGAATCTTTCTATTGTTAATGTCGTCGTACCTTTTTATCCTGCCAGCTAAAGCTTTAATTTTCTGATTTAATATTTCTACTGTGTTATCGTGGTCTTAAGTCCATGGGTCTTGCTCGGTGAAAATGTTATATTAATAATATAGATTGTCCCTTATTTGTATCATTCTTCTAGTATTAACTCCTCTTTTTATTTCTATCAGTCTGCCTAGCTCTTTCCTAATCTCTTCTATTTTATTCATTATTCTCAATTTCCAAGGCGGATCTTTTCTGGGTTTTATTATGGAGGGTGGAGTGTATGGCTTTTGCCCATTAGCTATTATAAGTGTTTTGGCTACTGAATATATAATGTCATTTAGTTCGCGGAGAGTGTTATTAGTTATTAGTAACCTTTTATGTAAATATTAACTGTATTAAAATTATTAATGATTTTTTTGTTAAACTTTGGTTTGGGTAAAAATTTTCTATCTGTTATAGCTATTTCTTTTGTTTCTGCTAGAGTTTGTAGAAATTGAAGTATGATAGGGTCTTGGTTATCATCAACTTCTATGTTTTGTGATAATGTATCTAAATCAGCTATTGAATCTAGAATTATTTGCATGTCATATGATATTTGTATACTAGGGTTGTTGGAATTTGAAATTATATTAGTTGAAGTAATTATTCTTTTCTCTGACCGTATTGATCAGATATCTTTTACTATTTTCTTTTTTGACATAATCTACCTACTCGTTACAATTGTTTTGTTATATGAGTTGTATTGCAACATATGATAGCTGTTTTATATAATTTTTGCCTGATCTGCTTGCGGTAGCGTCGGGGGTCGGGTTACCTCCTTCCCTCAAACATGCGAGGGCGGTAATGGCTGATCTTTGCGTTATGCTCGTGAACGAGTGCTGTGGTGACTGGTCGTCTTGCTGGTCATGGTATTTTTGATTTATTGCTGTTATTACGTTAAACTTATTATTAGTATTATGTTGGCTCTAGTTCATCACTTGTGGCTCCAGTCACAAACCTACACACACTATTTATGCCCGGAGGCATAATTAGTTTTTGTCTATTTCTGATGGCTTAATGGAGTGTGCTACCTACCAAGTGTCAATTAATTTAATTTGATTTACAGTTTGAATATTTTATTTTTCTGTTTCATGTATTTTAAAATACTTTGCATACTACTGTATAAATTCAAGTTTTTAAACTTAACGTCTGTTAAGTGAGTGAGATGTGTTGCTGGGGAGTTTGTTGCGCCATTTCTTCTTCCCAGCTATAACACTAGGAAGTGGTGACGGGCGGGCGTTTTGTGGGACTGTCTTTATGTAGAACTTTGACGTTCACAAAGTTGCTGGCACCCAGCCTAATTTGAATAAATGACTTTTGATTTTGATTTTGATCTAGATTTACCTTAAGTACCAAAATTTACCTTAATTTCCAACATTTTTATTTTCGGAATTTTCCCTTACTTGTGCTGTAAGACCTTGCTTCTAACCAAAATTGTCAATTCTAGGTCAACCGGAAGTACCCTATAGGTTTTGGGTCGAAAACCTATATGGTAGTTCCCGTTGACATAGAATCACAAAATTTGGCAAAAAACAAGGTCTTACAGCACAAATAAAGGAAAAATTCAAAAAATAAAAAAGTTGAAAATTAAAGGGTGTCCCCTTACATAGGTACATAGTTTACGCCTGCAACCAATAAAAATGATACCAATTTTATTATGGCGGCATAATGAGTAGGTACGGAACCACCGACGCGCACTTGACCGGTTTTTTAAATATAAGACCTCAATACTTTTGTCGCTTACTAGAGCTAGCAGTCAATCTTCACATTTTAAAGTTTTTCTTAATTTCCTAACTACAAACCTGATATATGCAACTATTTCACCAGTGTAGGTTGTCAATAAATTAAAAGCTGAAATTAACATAATCAATGTTATGATTTTTCCGTACCACAGCCGGCAAAAACGGAACCCTTAAAAAATCACTGTTTTGTCAAGACCGTTTTTCTCAGGAAAGCGTGGAGGAAACAAGCTGAAACCTGCTTCCCCTTGGAGTTGTGAGGGGTTAAAAATATAGTCGTGGTCATCATCGACAAAGCAATTATGATTAGGGGGAAAATCTATAATCCTGTCTTCGACATCTTGAGCGCAGTACCTACTTATAATTTTATTTTCATATCGCACTTTGTGTGATGTGTTAAAATTTTTATATCTTCTAGAGGTATGCAGTTTCCTGACTCAATACCTACCTTTTATTTCTCCGTGTATCACTAGTCTTTGTAGGCACTTTGAAATCCAAAAGGATTATTGTTATAGCCGCCCTTTGATCGAATCGAGCTGAAGAAGCACTCCAGATGATCTTGGCTAAGTTTATAAATAGGTAAAATTTTCAGTTTTCCCGTCACCATGATATCATCATACCTACAAGACTTTTTATAAATTTAAGAAACCTCCAACTTTCCTTTTTGTTTGCAATATTGGTTTCCCTCTAATTGCAACCCTGTGATGTAGGTATCCATTACCTATATTGATAAAATCTAGTATGCTCTCGCTATTTTTACTATTAATAGGTTTTTTAAAACCATACATATTCAGATTGAAAATATCAAATCAGTGGTTAATTTTCCTTATAAAATCAACAGTATCATCAGAACTCGAAAATTCTGGCAAATTCAATTGTTTGTCACAAAATTATATCGCATCTGCCACGAAATTACTGGATGTTTGTGCTGCCAACTTAACTTTCATTATTTGTTTTGAAAAGTTTATATGCAGATTTTTAAGACGGTTAGCGAGATAGGGACCCTCCTTTTCTTGCACATTGTGAAGCAATTCAATAAAATGCCATGAAATTATTCCACCATGCAGATTTGTGTTTTTTTTATTACCTAGTTATTTCTCACAAATTTTAGCATATGAGCTGGATCCGGAAAAATATCTAATTATGTGCTGTTTATCACCAGCTACTTAATGTTTTCCAAATCATCGATTTTGCAACTTAGGTTTTTTGCCATTGAAAAGTTGTCTGGACAGCCATCATAAGTTAGGGAGACTATATTACACCACCGATAGGCATTTTTCATCCACTATTTATAAATGTTACCGTAAACACCAATGCCTCCCAAGCTTCAGCTACATTGTGACCCAAAGCTAAAGCTGCCCCATAGTTCACCAGAGACCTACACTTTCGCCATTCACTGGTATACAAATATTCGAAAACTAGTGTTTATTGTTCCCTTTATTTTAACAAATGTGTGTGAATAGTAGGTAGGTAGGTACCTATTACTACATACAAAATTTAGCTATTTTTACAAATAACATTATTAGTAATAGTAGGTAGGTACATTAGTAGTACCTTGTAAATGTTTTTGAAGCTCATGCATACAATTTTGCATAGGTATTTTAGGTTTTTTTACTGCATTTAATCCACTTTTGTCGTTAATCACTTATCACATAGGTACCTACCTAACCATGGAAAGTACCTACTAAAACTATTTGAGGGAAAATAAAAGAATTTAAACCATTTGACTTTTTCAATGAAGTGTTCGGCATGCAGACAACAATACATTTTCATTCAGTTAAATGTTATTGTTTCACTTATTTAGTGTGATTATTTGAACAACGTGAAGTGTCAATGACAAAATAATATTGTTTACATCAATGATTCGGATTTGCGCCACCAGGTGGCAAAACCGTCTCTATAGGTACATTCGTCAATACATTCGTGCTAGGCCCTCTGTAGTGTTGCAGAATTTGTTCGAAAGAGTCACCGCGGCCCTGGAACTCAAAAAGCATTAGGAGGAACACGGGTGGGTTAATTCAGTAAAAGTCTGACACTCCCTTCCGCTCCGCCCAGAGTGGAAGTAGTAATTTGAGTATATCCCATCCTTAAAAAAAGGCCGTCTGCAGACTCTGCAGCGACTGTGTAATGGCGAAATTTTATGATAGGTAGGCGGTGACCGGTGAGCGACAGGTCTGTCGACACGCCACGTCTGGCGCGTCCCGGGCTCCTGCGCCATCCGTGTCAGTCGGTCAGCCGCGAGTGAAGGACGCCTCCCCGAGCTTGCGCGGCCGCACGGCACCCCGAGCCCGAGCCCGCGAGCCCCAGTGCCCAGTTAGCCGCCGACAGAGCAACCCGCGCGCAACATGGCCGCCGCTAAGTTCACACGCCAAGAGGTCGCTGCGCGCAACCAGCGCAGGAACGCCGCCATCATCATTGACAACGTGGTGTACGACGTGTCGCAGTTCCTGGACGACCATCCGGGCGGCGTGGACGTGCTGCTAGACAACGCCGGCAAGGACGCGTCGCAGTGCTTCCTCGAGGTGGGCCACAGCGAGATCGCGCTGGACTGGCGCGAGAAGTTCGTGGTGGGCGAGGTGGTGGACGAGGATCGCTGGCCCGTGCTCGAGCGCGATCCGGGCCCGCAGCAGGAGGCCGAACCGCTGACGTTGAGCGCGCTGCTGAGCGTGTGGGGCCCGCCGCTGGCGCTGGCCGGCCTGGCCGCGCTGCTGTACATGTACCTGTTCCCGTAGCACGTGGCGTGCCAATCCGCCCCAGGAGAGGAGTGTGTCACTTGGGGACATTAGCAGTGGGGTCACGGGCTAAGGTGGGGTTTGTGGGTTAATAAAATAAATGGAAGTCTAGTACCTACGATCACGTCGCGCGGTGGACGTGAGCATGTCGCGCCATCGGACACTCGAGCGAGTGCTATGTGTGACGTACCTACCTGTTTAGTAAAAAAAAAAAATAAGTTACTTAAAGGTGCCGAGTTTTTGTTGGATTGTGCATGTAGACAAAAAACATTGTACCTAATTAACGATATATCTCAATAGTTGTATGGAATAAAGGTTGTGTTTTGTATTATTTTTAAACTTGTGATGTTATTTCTTTAGTGGGTTTCCGTACCAACGATGTGCTTGTACCTACATAAAAGTATATATGGCACGTTGAGGTGTCATGCTCATACGTCAACACTAATGAATATGCAGTTCGACTTGTTCATTAAGTAATGCACGATTTTATTAAACATACATTTGAGTAGCAATAGCTCAATACACGCGTAATAACAGCGTTACCACGTAGGTACCTACTTACATGTAACATGCACATGACTGCAACATACTGTTTCGACGTTCAAGCCATAGGTAGGTTGGTACATGACTGTGACAGGCAGCCAGGTAGACGGAGCGCGGCGCGGCGCCGGCGGCGGAGTGTAGCGTGGTCGCAGGGCGATGCCGCTGCGCTCAAGGTGAGCCGCTCCTCTCACGTGCGAATAGGTACTTACTCAGTAGGTATAAAACCACCACCACTCACACATCAATCCTACCTAATTTATATTGTTATGTAAGTATACCTACAATGACGCGTTACGGTAAGTATGTCAAAACAAATCTATTGTTTTATCGAAAAACAACGATGACACGTTTTATTTAGGTAAGTACCTATGTAGGTCATTAGTTAAAAATGTAATCGCGGGTTATACGGGGCCGCGGGCCCTCGCAAGGCGAATGCTCATCTTTGGCTGCCGTTTGCAAATCTTTGCCTACTGCACATCGATCACTTTACCATATTGGTATCGGTATCACTCAACGCCCAACTGCAACGGTGGTAAAATTGATTAGGTAGGTATTGCCCGTTATTTTTCAATTAACAATTGTATCGAGCTAATTTTACCTTAGCTAGCACTGCACACTGTCGACTATTTTAGAAGCATCTCTGAATATTGTTTTTAACAATAATACCTCGTTGATTAGATGATAATTAAATGAAGATTCATTCTCTGTATTTTTCCATAGTTCAATTTCAAAGTGAATAGTGGTGTCAAAGTCCAGCCATGTAGATGATTTTTCAAACTTGTTTATATTCTTTTAGCCATAGAAAATATTTAACTCTTTGACGTTAATAACATTTTCACAGCACCTGCACGCAAACGTCCAATTATTTGCTATGCAAACCTAACCTAAAGTACGTCATTATTAACCCGCGAGCCGCCTCCGCTGCTAGGTTGCATGGCTCAAGTATGGAGTTATTTTATGGGGAAATAGTACAGACGCGCCTACATTATTCACTCTACAGAAAAAAATGGTTAGAATTCTAATAAATATCAAAGATACGGACTCCTGCAAACCACATTTTAAAGACCTAAAAATATTAACCCTGCCTTGCCTTTACATACTCGAAATTTGTAAATTTGTACGAAAAAATCCGCAATTCTATACCAAAAGAGGAGATATCCAAACTAAAATTACACTCAGAAATGAAAGCAGATTAAACATACCCACTTCACGATTAAAAATGCACTCTTCTAGTACATATGTTATGACCATTAAAATATACAATAAGTTACCGTTATACATAAAAAATATAAATCAAAATAATATCTTTATAAATAAATTAAAACAATTTCTAATAACCAAAACTTACTACACTATTGACGAATACTTTAGCGATAAAATTCAACAACAATACAAACTATTTTGACATAATACCTTAAACATAATATTTAAAAAATATTTTAATATTGTTAATTCAAAATGAATGATAAAAAATTCTACAAGACGCAATAAATAAAATATATAGGCTATTAAAATTTAAAGTTAATAATGTAATTCATGCAATATGTAGGTACCAAATACAAAATCTTAAAACATATGTATAAATACTTATAAATACCATAAACACTAATAATATTATTTTAGTTAAATATTTATTTAAAAAGCGCCTTCATCCTCTCTCCTATTAATAATAAACTTTGCTGTGCCCGACAGGGTCCATAATTGATTCGATGTTTTAACATACCAACTGTTATGTTCGCAGTCAAAATGAGGTTCCCAATTTAAATCACATTATTGGCCGACGGGTTATAATGAAATTTAGTACAATATTGCCGTGGTGGACGTAGGGAACAGTTTCGGTCGCGCTCCTAGCAGTGGAGGCCGACGCGCGCCGCTTGCGGTGAACACTGAACAGCCACCTAGAGTATGCTCCTCGGGGATAAAGACGTTTTTGCCTTGGGCTAGGCTTAATCCCTCGCTGCATTCAGGATTTACACAGTTTAGAGTTTAACTACCTTCGAACCCTGAAAAAGTATTAGTACTTATAGGTACCATTTCAAAGAACAATGAAGTCCATTCAATTAGGATTTTTTAAGTAAAATTATGTTAAAATGATGTGTATCGATATATTCGCGTTCCCCAAGTCGGGTACATGCTTCTTATAGGTATTCCTGTAATCTATGAGTAAAGAACTATGTTACGTTGAACTGTCACTACAAAACCTAAGCGAAATCATTGTGATGCGTTTGAAAGAAAATAATGAATCAATAATAACTGAGCTACGCAAGCACCATACAAACTGAAATAAATAAAGCTATCACGAAACTTGAAAACCAGTAAAATGAACAAAGAATACAGGATATTGAAGAGATTAACACCAAGATATAAAAGTTAATAAAAGAAAATTAAAACAAGAAATATCTGAACTGAAATCATTATCCCCTTTCCCCCGTAATCAAATGTACAGAAAGCAATTCTAAGAAGATAGTCATCTACGGCCTCACCGAGTACTAAAAGAGCCTGAAGCTGACCTACACTGCATAACCGAATCATTGAAGTGTCTCGTGACATTCTGTAAGTGAACTTGATGGGTTACGTAGAAAATATGTATAGATAAGGCAGAAATAACACTCATACCCGACCACTGGTGATAGAATTATTAAGCAAAAGAATGGCTAAATACATCAAAAACAATAGCCACTACTTTCAGGGCACATATTATTTAAGATTTTTTTCGTCTATATCTAATTTTTAGACGAAAATTCACGTAAGGACAAACAACGAATGCGAGCGGAAATGATAAAGGCAAGAAAGAAAGGCTTATATGTAGTAATAAGAAATAATCAGTTATACGTAGAAGGGAAAGTCATTGAGATGAAATACACAAAAATCAAGCCATCCACACAGAAAATTAGAAAAATAGTAATTCGAAAACTTCTCGCGACACCTGCCAACGAGATCCAACAGTCAGAAATGAAGATACGGACAATAATTCCTTTCGAAAACACAGACCAACTATTTAAAATTCTGTTTCAAAATGTTTAGAGTCTCTACAATAAACAACACATTCTTGAAACTTTCATCGTAGATAACCCGAGTTATAATGCAATATGTAATATATCAGAGTCTTGGTTATCGTGAGTTATTAAGCATGATAGAATTTAGTGGATATAAAATAGCAGCGTCATACTGCCGCAGCACGCGAGGAGGAGGTGGCGTCTGCATCCTCCTGCGAGATCTAATCGACCATAGAATATATTTTGGAAGTAAGTGCAATCACAATGTATCATCAAAAAAATGTATTGGAATAGAAGAGAGGAAGAAATATTTACTAGTCAATTAAAATGCATCGTAAATTATATAAATAATAAGTATTATAAATTTAATATAGTTATAGGTGGAGACCTTAATATAAATATCTTAGAGAGAAATGTAAAACTTGCCAATTCCTTGACCTAATGCTAGAATATAAATTAACACAATACATAAAATCACCCACACGAATAACACAGACTACATCTACATGTTTGGACTTAATATTTACAAACACCAACAAAAACAAAATATACACAACAGTAGAGGTGCTAGGTTTTTCACACCATTGCGGAACAATTATACACATCACCATACCAACACCAGAGTTAGCTACACAAACAACTTGGTATGTTAAAAAAAGATTATTTAACAACACGAACATTTTAAAGTTTAAGTCTAAATTAAATGAACACGATTGAAAAAAATCCTACCTCAAAATCAAAATTTAAATGATAATTACAAGACATTTAATGATACACCAACAAACATCCTGAACCTTTGATACCAATATTTGTCCAGTATATAAAGTTGTTGTTAATTATAAATAAATATTTAAAATCAAACTAAAAACCAATTAAAAAAAAATACTGGTTAACGACGGGCATTAAGATCTCCAGTATAAACAAAAGATTGTTACAATACTCACACTTTAAAACAAAAATCCTATTAAAAACCAATTACTATAAAAACTATGAAAAAATATTAAAAATCTAGTAACTGTCTCAAAAAAGATTAAATACATAAATAAAATAAACACATCAAACAATAAAGTTTAAACCATGTGGAGTATTATAAATGGGAGAAATAAAAAAACATAAAAAGGAGCATAATAATATTAAATTGCAAATAGATAACGACCGCACGTTTGGTCTACTTTAGTTACTTTCACAGAATTATGTCGTACGGTATTTTGCTGTGGGGTCGGGCTGCTGACATTGAATTCATATTTATTTTACAAAAGAGAGCTGTCAGAGCCGTTTATAATCTGCGTCGCCGTGATTCTCTTAGGGAACTTTTTAAACAGATTAATATTATGATAGTCCCTTGCCAATTCATTTATGAAAATATTATGTATGTGCGGAAAAGTCGACATCTTTTTAGTAAAATTAGTGATAGACATAATTTTTATACTAGAAATAAAGACAAATTAGATCAACCATTTTTAGATTACCTAAAGTCCACACTTCTTTCATGGGGTGCTGTGTTAAATGTTACAACAAAATACCTTCTGACATATTAGAACTAAATGAGGGAAAATTTAAAACTTATGTTAAAAGTACACTTTGTAAACAAGCATATTACAAATTAGAAGATTACATTCAGGATAAGAATGCTTGGAAACATGCTGGTCCTGCTCCATAGGACAATCAAGGGTGTAGACAAAATCAAACTTACTGAACTGTAAATGATGACGTTCAAAAGTGCCGTTTAATGGCCTAATTGAAATAAACGTTTTGACTTTAACTTTGAAAACCGTTCCACCACCTTAGCAGTCTATAGGTAAGTATATCCAAGAAGCCCTTAACATCATTAAAAACAAAAAATACGCTGTAGGAATATTACTAGACATGACCAAAGCCTACGACCAAGTACAATTTGGGATACTCCTAAACATATTATACGGAATAAGTATACGCGGAAAGGCTCACGAATGGTTAACATCTTACCTAAAGAACAGGAAACAATTAGTTGAAATTTAATATTTTAACCTTAAAAATAAGGAAATTGAAAAAACTCGGTCACATAGTAAAGCAATTAACGCCTCAATTCCTCAAGGAAGCGTCATGGGATGCCTCTTATTTTTAATTTATGTTAATGACTTACCTAAGACCATAGAAAAGCCATGTGTCTTATTCGCGGACGAAATATCCATATTAGCCTCATGCCAAAACAATGAAAATATAGAAGAAACTCTCAATTCCATACTGACTAAAACATGCAACTGGATGAACGAACATAACCTCGAGATAAACTACTCCAAAACCGAAATCTTTCCACCCTTACCAAAAAACCCCTTTAACTTTAAATTTTATTTTCAACGACTCAAAATTAGAAACCGTCAACGAATTTACCTTACTCGAACTAGTTATAAGACATAAAACATAAACTGGAAATCACACATACAGAAAACTCACTCTAAAATTTCTAAATTCTCTTACGCCCTTCGTGAAATAAAAAAGACCACCAATTTTCAAATAGCTCTTATGACCTGTTATGCTTATGCCTATACATGGCTTAGCTATGGTGTCACCCTTTGGGGAAACAGCACAGATGCACAAACACTTTTCACTCTTCAAAATAAATTGGTTAGAATCCTGGATAATATTGAAAAAATAGACAGTTGCAAATCTTTCTTTCAAACAACCCACCTTTTTAACAACAATATACTAACCCTTCCCCGTATATATACATATTTTAGAGACATGCAAATTTGTACGGAAAGTTCAGGAATTTTATTCAAAACGTGGAGACACGCTATCTACTCAGACACTATTTTAATTTAATATTGAAAATCCTACCAAGTAAGCGGCTATGTATTTGTGACCAAATAATATTCCTTAAAATGTTGTTTCGGTGTGGTAAAAATATGGCAAATGAAAAAAGTTCAAAAGAGGTTTCGGCCAGTAGCAAAAAGTTATTTGTGAATCGGCGAAATGTAGTTCTGTAAAATAATACCTATGACAAATGATACTTCGATGATCTAAAAATATGTCAAATAATGCTTATAGAAAAAAGAGACCTGGGCCAGTAGTTTACGGTAAAATGAAATTCGAACAAAAAAAATCGGAAAAGTGATAGGTTCCCGGTAAAGTGGGACGATAGAAATTCGTTTCAACCGCTTTCGACAGGGACTAAAACTGTTTACTACCCAGAGGGTGAGATGCTTGTTTGACCCCGATACGTCCGACATGGTCAAAACGTGTCCTACGTAGAAGCCGCTTGCAGAACTTGGTGGTAGAAATAAAGGATCTTTTTTTCGCGCGAACCCTACGTGCTTTAACATTTCGGTCGCGGGCCTTGATTCGGGCTTGGTAGGCAGACGCTTTTCGAACATCAGCGTGGGTGCATTCTGCATTATACCAAGATCGGGATTTGTGACCGAACGGGATGTCGGAGAATGGGATGAAATATTCCATCACCTGAGGAGAAGCACACATGCCGCCATGGATAAGACGCAAAAAAGTGCCGCATCTCATCCCAATCTGCTGACTCGTATCGCCATACTCATCTCATGCCTCTATGGCTCTCATCTGGAGGAGAGCAGGTCGATACAGATTTCACCAGGCAGTGGTCAGACGTTCCCAGCGGGGCTGAGACCGTTACTGAATGACTTTCCGGATCAGTTGTCAGCAGAAGGTCCAAGCAATTGAGTGTACGGCCGTCAACATCCGGTACCCGTGTTGCCACATTCACTAGCTGGGTTAGATCTAGCGTTAAAGCAAACTTGCGCGCCTCTAACCCGGCATGGGAGTTTTCTGGTACGGGAACAACCACTCTTTATGGCGGGCGTGGAAGTCCCTGAGAAAAATGAGCATTATGGCGGGCGTTGAAGTCCCCGAGAAAAATGATCTTCGCTGTTGGTTACCGTTGCTGGGCTACGTCAGTCGACTCCACGAGGGAATAAAACAGCTTTGTTGTCTCCTGGTCATCACTGTGCGATCGATAAACGCTGATTTAGAGTGATTTCTCCACGTCAGTGTCCACAAGTAGCCATGTGGCAGAAAAACCAGATTTCTCAAAGCAACGGAGACGACGACAACAAATGTCATCGCGGAAGTACACAGTCACACAGACCCCAGCCTGCTTCTTGAACTTTGTTCCAGCGAGTAACCCGGGTAGTTGAGGTACGCCACGTCCGACGGGGTCGGGATGGTGATGATGGACCGGATCGAGATTGGAATGCAACCCCCTGATGTTAGTGAGGTGCACTTTTAGTGGAGGAAGTACAGCCGTTGTTTTGCCCTATTCTGCTTTGCTTTGTCATGTTAGTTAAGAGTAGTTGAGGTAAAAAGTCGAACTGTCGAGGCGCTGCTCAGTGAACCAAGTGGAACACTAGAGCTAATCCAACGTATGGGGAACTCCATAGAAATATTTTGTCTATGGATATAGACTATGCGCGAACGCGGGAAAAAATGGGATTTGCACGTACAAAGTCGCGGGCAAAAGCTAACGTCTATACTAATAATAAAGCCGAAGAGTTTGTTAGTTTGTTTTTTAAATTTATTTATTAAATTGCTCTTGTACGAGTATATGGTAGCCACATTCATGAGGAAGGCTATAGGATATACTGTAACGGATAAAACTATATACACGTACGAAGTCGCGGGCAAAAGCCCAGATACATATGTTTTCTAAAAAATGATACTTACCCTCCATACTCAGTCATCACTTTTTTGAGGTATTTGATAAATTGAGTATTTAATAAAGCCAAATATGTAAATTATTTATAGACATATTTGGCTTTATTGAAAAATGTGGCTTCAACGGTTCAGTCATTAGATCATTGTGACAGACGGATGGATGAGCGAGAGCATTGCTTCGTTCGGCGACTTTGTGTATAGAAAACCCTTAAACGATGTTCGATTCGTTCGTACGGTATCAATAATATTAGTATCAATGGATTCCAATTTTGAAGGCCATTGAAGTAATATGCAATAAAAATAATATAATAATATTTATTTATAGAAAGACACCTTTTGATCCACGGTAGGTGTTTGTAGCACTTAAGACTATGTTGGTAATTTTTTCAATATGAAAAACAGTCTCTTCTCTCTATCAGCTTAAAATTGAAGTTTATAAATAATTAAAATTGACAGTAAATAGAATAAAATTGTTAAAAATAATGCAATAAGGGCTATCGTGTTTGAATTCGCCGCTAGAGGCGCTAGTGTAGCGTGAGGTCTTCGACATGTCAAATGTCACTGTTGGTTGGCTTTTGTCAAGCAAGACTCTCAAGAGTTATTTTACTCATTTGTTGTGATTTTGTGTTTTATTTTGTAGGAAATATGTTTATTATTTTTTGTCCTTCTCTCTTTTCATTAAGATGAGTCCAAGTAACACTGCGACACTATTTATGTTGTATTAAATCGCACGTTTACGGCATTATAATATTTTCCTTCTAACTTTGTTCACTTGCGCGTATTAACAACTTTAATGCTATGCTAAAGGGACCTTACTCGCCAGTGTCGCCAACTAGTGAGCACGAACACCTACGGTAGCCCCCATTGACTTTCAGAAGTCGGGGACGCGAACAAGATGTGAGATATTAAGAAAGGTAATATTATAGGTTGGTTTTCGCAAAATTTTTTCTTAGGGGGGAAGAGGGAATTCGTTATGAAAAATTAATGTTGAAGTTTTCAAAACTCGACGCTGACGAAGTGTGATTTGTTTGGTAGAATTTAAGATTCTTCACGTTGTCTGATGTCTTCTAAACTCATTAATATAATCTTAATAGCGAGGCGTGCTAGCATTGTAATCCTAATCCTAAATCCATTGTTTCTTTTATTTGACACCTCAATCGCTGGGAACGATTCCGATGAGTTGTGGAACAGACACAGAGATAAACAGTTCCCTGAGAGGCTACTGCTGGTAAAATTGAATATAATCAATTATTTTATCAAAAGTTCTCATACTTAGTTTATGTAGGTACGTACAGTACGGCGTGCTGAGCGAGACTAGATCATGTAGCAAGCCTTCAGACGTGCATCTGTGCAAGGTCGTGTGCGCACGCGGCGCGGCGGCGGCGGCGGCGCGGTCACTTTCATCCGCTTTCACTGCGCGCGCGCCATCTCTCTAGCTCAACGCCGCGTGCACTCCCGGTACTCACACACTCACACACACCTGTGACAACACCGTCACAGACAAACACAGGCACGGCGTCCGGAACTTGTACTGTCAGCGTCGTCCTTTGGTTACCCCTCACGCATTTAAAAAACTTAGAATAAGAGAATGACGCTGTCCATACGAGAAACAAAACAGGATGTGTCTACTTTATTACTCGACTACGGCGAAGCAAGAAGAGAGTTATGATGTATTTTAATGTGTGCCTCATAATAACAATCATCATTTGCCTAGCCCTTTCCCAACTATTTTGGCTACCTGTCAAACCGGATTCAGCTGATATACCAGTATTTTACTTGGAGCGGCTGCCTACCAGACCTCCACGACCCATTAACTGGGTAACACAGTAATTATTGGCAAGATCTGTGTCAGATTTTCTGACAATCCGAAACGACTGCAAAAGATCTAAAAATAACAGCCGGGACCAACGGCTTACCGTGCTTTCCGAGGTACGTAAAGAGGGTCACTCATCCGCCGCCCTTAATGAGAGAGGGCAGGGATGTAATTAATATGGTACTTGGGGAGTCAGCAGATTATTATAATGTTACAATTTTATTAAGATGTAAGTTGCTAAGCAACGCTTACCTCGGTAAGCGTTGCTTAGCCTTGAAGATCGACCCGTGCGGCTGGTATTATTTAGCCACAAACTCCTCATATTTAGCCACGAACTCCTCATATTTAGCCACGAGCCCTTCAAATTTAGACAAGAGCTTCTCATACTTAGCCATAAGTCCATAACTTTAAACTACTTTCCGTATGAGGTAGTGATCGTTGGAACTGTTGGAAGCGTCTTGACTGACCGCTGGTTTAAATAGGCGTGTTCATGTGGCACAGAAGTAAATTGAACAAGTCCTGAACTAAAAAAATATGTCATGTTGGGATATTCTCTAAAGTTCTAAACAACACTATTGAATATTTCTTTGTTTCATACTTTTTAAAGCGAGATTTTTCAGTACCCTCGTCGGGTTTTAGTTTTTGAACTTACTGATTGCTAGAACAGCGTGCGACTCTTGAACAAATACCTGTTGGGCGTTACATTTAACGGCACAGTACGTTTCTAGTAAGTTTTTACAGCTCAAGTGACAACCAATCTATAGTAGGCGCCAGATAATCGTGGAATAACGGTCATTGACCCACCTACAATTATTGACATTTTTAATTTGAAAAACGGAATTAATGACACAAAGCTGTCCCGAATCATCATCTCTCGTGATCCTTAACATTGTCTAATAATGAAAAACGATTCATATTTAATTGTTCAGGTACCTATGAACAGTTATGAGGGAAAGGTCAATATACTTTATTCCACATTTATAGTATAGTAAATATACGCCTACTATAGTAAATAATAGTTTCACTTGCGCGAAGTTAGGCGGAGGTGTGGCAGAGATGAGGGCAATCAGTGTGTGGATATGCACCAGGTTGGAGCGGGCGCAGCGGTTGATGATTCAGGAGTAGGCACTTTCAGTGCCAAATGTTTGTTTACAAACATTGTCTAACGATGAGTTGGGCACTGAAGCAAGACGCTCTCTATTCTAATATTAATTCTTGTTAGTAAGTGCATCTAGAGCCAGAGCTCTAGATGCACTTATTAGAATTGCTATGTCAGCATGAGAGATGATTCCGGTTTTAATGATAGTGGTTATCAGAAGCGAACGGTGTGTGTGGCGGGAGGACAGGGGGGAGGGGAGCGCGGTGCGAGGAGGAGGCGTGCGCGCCGCGCGCCGCTACTCATCAGTACTCCGCACCGCTCCGACCAGACCGCGCGCAGACATGACCGTCAGACAGTTCACTCGGGAGGAAGTCTCCAAGAAAAGCGGAAAGACTGAGGCCGTATTTATCATCGACAACGTAGTGTACGATGTGACCAAGTTCCTGGACGAGCATCCCGGCGGGCACGAGGTGCTGGTGAACGTGGCCGGCAAGGACGCTTCCGAGGACTTCGACGACGTGGGCCACTCGCTGGACGCCAAAGAGCTGATGCAGAAGTACGTGGTGGGCGAGGTGGTGGAGGCGGAGCGCGTAGTGCTGCAGAAGCGCAGTATAGCGTGGGAGGACAGCAAGGCGGACAGCGAGCCCGGCTTCACCAGCTCGTGGAAGTTCCCCGTGCTGCTGGGCGTGGTGGTCACGCTGCTCTACACCTACCTCTTCGGATAGTGCTGCCGAGCGCCGCGTGCGCGAGTGTGTGTCCCACTTACAGACTGCTGCTAGATGTATGTTACAAGGTTTTGTGTATAATTTATATATTGTGATATTTAATTAAAGTCATTTTATAACGTAGATGATTATTTGTCACTGCGCTGTGCGTGATAGCGGCCGGGGCGCCGCGCCGGCGAACCGGTCCCCCTGTTCTGCACGCAAGCCGTATGTGGCGAGCTGTTCATTCACACTGCGCGCCCGACACTGCTCACTCACTCCGGCTCCGCCGTGGCCGTGTGCCCATACAGATCACTCACTTACTACATCATACAAATTAACACATCACAAAAGGTAACGTTGTCTCCGCCGCACTGCTCGTCATTTCATATCTCACACAGATGATAATTTACGGTTTGATGATTTTACGTACCTACCCATCTGACTGTATGATTGTAACAATGCGCGGTCGAGACATGCGTGTCGTGTGCGAGTGGTTTTTACGCAACAGGAAAACAAAATAATGATGTCATTAGTGGCTTCAAATATGGAGTTTGTTGAATGGGATAATATTTAATACGATGTTTGTTTATGAAGTAAAGATTTGAGATACGCAAACATTAGGTAGTGCCGTGGTGAGGCGGCTTCACTAAACATAACCAAGGTCGCTAAGGGCCTGCTGGCCGGAGAGTCTGACTGCTCAGAGCACACACTCCTAAGCATCGCTCGGGATTTAGGAACAACGTCTGCCTGTGGTTCGGTCTTAGGAACATGCTTATTATATACCTATATTTATATATAGATATTGGCTTTAAAGTAATCACTGCAGTCTATCAGTGCAGAATATGTTTATTTATGTCTGAAACTATCCTGTGACCTACGAGTGCATACCGTCTAGTAGCCTAGGGCTCAGAAGACTCGCTGGTCTGCTCTCGACTCCTCTGTGCAGCTGACGTTAGGACTGGGTACCTATACCCCATCACATGTAGGACAAGACAACGACGCGACCGTCAACACTGACAACTGCGAGTCTGTGAGATTCGTATCACCGTATTAGACAGATTGTGGCGCGGTTTATATTTAGCCATGGAACAAGTTCATGCGCAATAGATATCTGCTCGAATAAAAGAATTGTGGCGAGTGTAACGATTTGTTTACCAGTGATTGGGCGTTGGGTCTACTGATAACTTGATAAGAACGTAATGTATGAGATAACTAGAGATAGCTTCGAGGTCACTGTTACACACCAACGCGGCTGATTAACCATCAGTTTTTCAAATTAATGTCGAGTATTTGGCGTATTAGTATCTAATAACAAACAACGAGTAATTAATTTTAAGAAACACTTCAATCCTATAGTTTGCTTCTAATGACATGAAGACAACTTTTGACTGTTTTCTTGTCGCAAGGTCAAATCGCAGTAAATGAACATAAAATGTTCGAGTTATAACAGATTGGTTGTTAACCTTTGCCCGCTGCGAGCGCTGCGAGCTGCCAACCATTCGTTCAGGGCCGTGGGGCCTTCTATCCGAAACAATGACTTGAAATACTGTCTACTGGAATGAGAAGCTTTCAGGATATCTATCAGTGCGACACACTGATATTGGAGTTCCTGGAGGAGCAGCGGCGGCTGGTGGAGCGTGGTGTCCCAAGTAACACACTCAAGCTGGATAAAGTTTGAGTAATAGCGATCCGCGAAACTATAAGCTGAGTCTGAGTTAACGTCTATTCAGCTGTTCTAGCAATTTGGGCACATTTTTAAATGCTTTAGTCTGTATAACAGGACGTAAAGTGCGGGTAATAGCTCAGTAAAATGGCCCACGTAGCTTAGTAACATCTGAACAAAAGCTGGCATCTCCTTTAAACAGCTGTTATTTTATATTATCATGTATTCACACAAAAGCATATGGATATTGATATTCAGAAATTATTCAGGATTTAGTTCATTTGCGTCTTTGATTTGACACTTCATGTTTAGTAGCATTCAATAAAATAAATAACGAGGTGCACGATGAAACTGAGAATCGGTACTAAATGATACGTATTATATTATAACCGTGTTACACGTTAAATATTACTGCGCAAGTAGTTTTATCGTGATTCGTGAAAGGGCTAATTATGAATTTTCTCAACATTTTCCACGCGCCGTTAGGTGACCAACTTTAGTGATATTAAATAAAACATAATTTATTTATGTTTTATTTAATAGATAATAGACTTTTAGATGTGGCAAAAATACTTCAGACAAAACAGCCATTAACCTTATCTTTCAAAAATCATTATATAAATTATATTTCAATTGTAATTAATTACTAAAATGAGGTATTTGATATACATTATGATTCAATTGTTTACTTAAAAATAAAAAGTTTTAATTGCAATGAATTAGAAGCTAGATAAAACCTCTCCAGGCAGCTATTTTACCATAACTCTGAATGAACAGTCATTCCTTTCTAATTTATGAAGCTTTTCATTGAGTTGAGAAATAGTGATCTGGTAGTACAAATACCTGAATAACACTTTAATAACTTACTAAATATCATTGATTATAAAGGTAATCAGGGTTCAAAATAAAATGCGATCGAGCCAATTTCTCAGGAAAATTGATACTTACCTACCTATTTATAACTTACGCTAACAAAATAATCAGCAGTTCTTCAAAGTCCACATAATATGTTATTCAATGCGAATAATATAACAAATACTATGCATATTGTTTATTTTTTTTTCAAAATAACAAATCTTAGGATTTATACAATTCTATCGATTCGTATTCAAAATTCGTATTAAAAATCTATATCAAAATGATTTGAAGGTACGGAACTTGACTCAACTTATGGCTAAGCTTGTTCTCAGTACATATTTGATTCGTTTGGTCTCGTATTTGTCCCTAAAACTGCAGCTTTTAACTTCATAAATATACTCTTTCATACATTTACGACCAATTCCTCCAGTTCTTCTAGATTTCCATGATATTTTTTCCATTTTTATCAAAGTGCTCACAACAATTCACAACGACAGTGAAACAATGTTTTAAACGTCCCTAATTCAATTACTACCCACAAAATTCGGTATTACTTGTTTGAAAATGGTACTTTACTTATAAGTAATTGCGGAATAAGAATCCGTCATTCAGCTTCCATCTGTTTCAAATTAAAGTGCTTGCTCAATCAATTCTTTAGGCTCAATAACATCTGTGTTATATTATATGCGGTAAACAAGTTATGTATTTCACTAGGCTTTAAGAAAAATAGTCAACTTAATACAGCTTTTACTAAGCTAATAGAGTTATAAAGACCGAACGAGAAAATTATTCAGAATTTGGCTTTTTCAATCAATGCTTTCAATAGCCACTTTTTTGTTTTTTTTTTAAGTATGGGAATTCATCAAATGACTTCTTCCGCTCTGGGTGGAGCGGAAGGGCATGTCAGACTTATACTGACTAAAACCCATCCGTGTTCCCCTTAAATCCCTTTGAGTTCCAAGACCGCGATCAGTCTGAACTCACGTTATGTAGCTTATAGCTAGAACATTTGCGAATTGCTACTACTCAAACTTCAGCATGTCTGTGTTAGTGCGGTGACGACACGGCAGGGCACGCAAGCACAGCGGAGGGGACTGGTCGCCACTCTTATCTCATATCAATTGAGTACCTAAGGCGGCCGGGAGCCAGTCGCCTGTTGTTATTAGCAAATGGGGACTGTGTGGACACGCTGCTCTTTAGTTTTGTGACAATTCCTTATGAGATCAACCTTTCTATACGATCCTACGATCCTGTATCCTCCGCACGTATGTGTGCATCCTTCACTTTTGTAGTTAAAGTCAAAGTCAAAGCATTTATTTCAAATAAACCATTATCAGGTACTTTTGAATTGTCAAAGTCAGTCCGTCAAAAACATGAAGCTATTTGCACGTTCGAAAGCGTAGATCTCTATGGAGAAGAACGTGCAAGAAACTCCACGGACACTCTTTTAAATCATTTTATGTTTACAAAAATCCTGGTTACATAAACCTTGTTGCTTTTATATATGAGAACAATGTAAAGAAAGAAAAAAACAATTTATAGTATGAAATATTAAAATGAGGCAGTGGCAACCAAGGGATGACCAGTCTCCACTGACGGCGACCGTTCACGAACATGACGCTTGCATCAGCACCATTCAGCTCAACCATTTTGAAGGGAACTGAATGATCCGATACACGCGCCACCATCAGCGAGACATTGGAGTGAGCATGACACACCCTCAACTGCCCCTGCTATTTCATGTCAAACAAGGAAACTATCTATTAACATAATGGTCCATGGTTCTCACATTTACAGAACTTGAAATAAAAATTGCTTCTACATTATATAAAACTATGAATATCAATCTGAAAAGACAGATAAAGAAAAGTTTATTCCAGACATAATATTTAATAAGATTATGCGGAATAGTATTATTATTAGACATAAAAGAGGGTGAGCATCTCTTCCAAATGTAAAACCAAGCCATTTATTCCATAAATACTTAACTAACTATATACACTAGAAATAAAAATAAAATCTCCTAACTAAATAAACCCTAAAATATGGCGTCAAAAAATTCATCCGCATCGCTGTCGACTGGAAGTGTACCCAAAAGACTGGCGGCATTGCCACGTTGTATGGCAATGCTTATTCTTTGACCAAGGTAAAAGCCAGCCCTTGGGTCACGTGAAGTGTCAACTAAGCGCCTTGAGAGATCTTTAAATAAGTTATGTGCACTCGGACCCCAAGACCCGAGAGTTTCAACCCCAAACGGCTCGAAAATATAACTACCAACAAGTTTATTATATTTCCGCCGCTTGAGGTTCTCTGCAGCCGCAGCGGCAGCGCCAGCACAGCACGAAGAGCTAGGAAGATGGGATGGCGCAAGAGTATCGACACAAGTAGCGTCCCACACTAATGGCCTACCCATCTTCCATGGAAATAACGACATGCCGTTTGGTCTCTTGCCATCGTCGCGTGCCAGGCCATTGGGTTCTAACACAGCCGGAACGCCGACGGTGACAAGAGCTCGTCGGATGATGTCGTTAAGATTCGCGTGCCGCGCAATGCGACCCGCGCTACGGCTGCATGACAGGCCATGGTGTCCGAGGCTGTTGACAACTTCGCCACAGTGGCAGCGATGAGGAGAACAACAAGGAGCGCCAAGACGCAGGCAGGCAGCGAGGCGGAAAGTAGTATCGTCGAACATGGTGCCAATGTTCGACGACGGTAGTGCGTGAAGCCAGGGACCCGACTCCCACTCACCCACAGCCAGCAGGCGCGCACGCTCTGCAGTAGTAGTTGATGTGGCAATAAGTTTTTCCTGAACTTGCCTGCAGAGCGGCTCGTCCCACCGTCTCTGGGATGAAGGGTAGTCGGGCGGATTTGAATTCGGGCAAGCGAGTCTCCAGGCCTCCACAGCCTCGGTGAAGTACGGCACATCAAAATCAATCAGTGTAGAAACTAGAATATTCCTGATTAATTTATCAGTGCCGTACACCGAGGATATAAAAGCCGATAAACTAATACTGGTAATTTTGCGGACGCCGAGGCCTCCCATACGGATGGGAAGGGTTGCTTGCGCCCAGGCTTTGTCGTCCATGGCCACATTTAAAATTAAAGTAAGTGTATGCTTGATAATTTGGTCTATTTTGTCCAAAAGGTGGGGGTGCTTCCATAAATGGGAAGCACGAAGGAAATATATTAATTTTGGGCCGAAACAGCAATAACGAATAAGAGTGATGGCCGAATGCATGTTAATTTGGAGCAATCTTTCCGAAATGTCATTAAAATTTTGAATTTTTTCTTCAACAAAATCTGGAAAAGAATTCTCAAAGATTGGGCACCCAAGGAGACGAAGAGAGCTTTTGTCCATAATTTTGATTTCAGGGGCTATTGTGTTGAATTTTGGAAGTGTAAGTAGTATGTCAGTGTTGTCCGATAAAAAGAATTCGCATTTCCAATATAAAACCTAACTAGTGGAACCAAGCGGCTGAGGCTGTGGAGCAGGACCGGCATTTAGCCAAGCATTTTTATCAAGGATATAATCTTCCAGTTTATAATATTCCTGTCTACATAGAGTGCGTTTTATGCATGTTTTAATTTTTTTCTCATTCAGTTCGAGAATCTCACGTGGTATTTTATTATAAAACTTAATACAATATCCCATAAAAGAAGTGTGTACTTTAGCCAATCTGAATCGGGGTTGATCTAATTTATTCCTATTTCTAGTATTAAAATTATGCCTATCACTAATCTTACTAAAAAGATGAAGATTTTTCCGAACATACATAATGTTTTCGTATATGTATTGACAAGGTACCGTCATGATGTTAATATCCTTAAACAGGTCCCTTAGGGAATCGCGCCGACCAAGATGGTATATGGCTCTGATGGCTCTTTTCTGCAGAATAAATATAGACTCGATGTCTGCAGCTCGTCCCCATAATAAGATACCGTAAGACATACTATGATATACTATGAAAGTAACTAAAATAAACCAGCCTCGCGGTATCTATATCAGTAAATTGACGGATTTTTCTGACAGCATATGCTGCTGAACTTAGCCGTCCTGCAAGAGATGTTAAATGAAGACACGGTTTTCCTAGGGATCACGCTTGACTCAAAGCTACAATAGGAGCTTTGAGTCAAGCGTGATCCCTAGGAAAACCGTGTCTTCGACGAATTCAAGTTTCTCTTTGTCCAATACTATGTCGCAAGTATTACTTTTGACATTCGGTAAAGCAAATCTGATGCACTTAGTTTTTTTCCCATTTAATACTAAATTATTCGCAGTGAACCAATTTTGGACCTGCTGTAGCGCATTATTTACGTCGTCAAGACTTGTAGAACGTCTATCTATCTTAAAAATTAAGGACGTATCGTCAGCAAATAACACCATCTTTGGTTGATTTTTTAAAAGATGGAGTAAATCATTAATATACACTAAAAAGAGGAAAGGACCCAATATTGAGCCTTGTGGTACCCCCATTTTGACTTTGAAACCCCTTGAATTAACACCGTTTATTTGAACTTGCTGCTGTCTGTCATTTAAGTACGACTTCACTAAACTGAGAGCAAGATTACCTAGTCCGTAATGTTTTAGTTTTAGGAGCAAGGTTTCGTGATTTACGCAATCAAATGCCTTGGAGAGGTCACAAAAGATTCCTATGGCATCTTGCGCCTCTTCCCACGCTGTATATATGTGTTTTAACAACTTGACACCAGCGTCAGTCGTACAACGACCTTTGGTAAAACTATACTGTTGATCGTGTAAGATTTTATTGATGTTAAAATGAATGAGCATTTGATTGAGCATCACTTTTTGAAATACCTTGCTGAAAACCGGCAATACGGATACAGGTCTATAATTATTGGCATCTTTACTGTCACCGGATTTAAAAAGTGGTATAACCTTACTATATTTCATTATATCCGGAAAGACTCCTTGGTCTACACATAAATTGAATATTAAAGCCAAGTATGGTGCTATGGTCTCAATTATGGACGTGCACACTTTGACAGACATTCCCCATAAGTCTTCGGTCAATTTGATTTTGATTTGCCGGAAAGCTTTTATAACCGTCATAGGGTTGATATGTTTGAATTGGAATTCAACCGTACAACCTGGAACGTTTGCTCTTAATATTACTAGCTACTGACAGTTGCAAACCAATGTTTATACAGCACAAAATTCTAACACTTCCGTCACTATACATATTGGAGATATCGCTTTTTGTAAAAACCAATCCTCATTTGGTTTCCCCTTTGATTGATAATAGAAATAGACGTGAGAAGTACAGACTTTGGGTGCAATCTCTCTCTGCAAAAACAGCATTTTTGAGAAAAAGTGTAATATGCATGGCCCCATTAATATACAACAAACTACCTAATTATCTAAAGGTAATGAACATTAATTCATTCAAGAGAGAACTAAAAAAATTGCTAATTAGTAAGGGGTACTATAATATTACGGAGTTTTTAAATGACAAATTTTGATCATTTAATATGTGATAGTTTTATTCATTTTATTGTTTTAATTATTTTAGGATTGACTGTTATTATATATTTGAATTAATTAATAATTTAATTATTTAATAATAATATTTTGACATGCGTATCATATTGACGAATTTTAATGTATTTTGACATGAGAGATCATTAATTTATAATGTATTTTTGCATGATAAAATAGATTTGGTTTGGATTAGATATTAATTAATGAAAACATATAAATATGCATATTGTACGCCCTATGGGTATGTTACAGCGATCTACATATTACGTTGATAAGAACTGCTTTAAACCTGTGACAAACAATAAATTCTTTTGACTTTTGACTTTTGAATAAATTAAATGATACCTCGGGTGAAGAATTTAAAGCTTCAGTAGTTCTTGATGGTATTTTGGTGAAAAAATTTACAAATTCTTGAGCTAGGTACTTCTAAATTAGAGCTTAAAAATCCGTGTTTCGTACTTTATTCCTACTTGTTTCATTATTGATAACTTTCCAAACTGTCTTAATTTTATTATCTGCCGATTTGATCTTATTGCTAATGTACAGGGCTTTAGCTACTTTGCAAGTATTTCTGAAAACTTTAGAATATTTGTTTACATACATACTAAAGGTTTCTGTGTTAATGAAAGGCTAAGGCCATATAACTCATATAGTCTTTCCCAACTTATCCTAATACCTTTAGTCGCCCAGTCACTAAATATAAACTTAGGGAAAGTATTTCTAGACTATTCAAAAGTTGTATTGAATTCCTTTAGTACTACTGAAAATAAATTATCATAAAACTTATTTGCGTCCTCAATATTATGGCCTAGAACATTCAACTTATTTTGTAAGGTAACATTGAATCTAGCTAGTTTGCCTGTTGTAATTGGCCTATATTGTATTTGAATTTTTTGCAAGGCTGCTTTAAACTTAAATGTTACCAATTGTCCGCTATGATCCGACGGAAGGTAAATAACTATGGCTTTATCTAAATAATCACAATCGCAGAATACATTATAGATACTGGTTGAAGAAGTTGGTGTTACCCAAGTAGGTTAGGAACTTCCTCATCATATGCCGATATGCTTGACGCAGTGGTTGAGCGATTGGCTGCTGCGCTGCGTGTCGCGGGTTTTATTTCCGCACGGAACAAATATTTGTATGGCCTACAGATAGTTGTTCCGAGTCTGGCTGTTTGTGACTTTGTATGTTTGTAAACGCCCCCACGATACAGGAGATATTCCAGTGTTGTTTTTTAAAAAACTTTGCTCCCGTTTAAAAAAAAAGAGTGTGTTAGACAACAACCATTATCATAAGGTTTTCTTACTATTGGTACAGTGTTTATCTCAGCATACAGTCTCTGCACTAATGTGCACAGTCATCGTGACGACTACATTTTTAAGAATGAAAACACGGAAGTTTGCATGGACATGATTTAAGATTCTTATTAAAGCATTAAAGCAGGTTCCTCAAAGGACCTCGCTCTTCCACAAATGAGAATGATATTTTTTTTATTATTCAATGCGTATCCCTGATGAGCGGCACTGGAACACTAATTGCATGATTCATAAAATGGCATACCCTTAACCCTTTCACAATCGAATGGAACTTCAGTCCATTGCTGCATATGTTTAAAAATTCGTCCGATCGTCAACGTAAGGGTGCTACCACGCCAATCGATCGATGGTAGAATTGATTAGTCAGCGTCGATCGATCGATTGGTGTGATGACACCCTGCAACACTACACGCAACGGATAAGGTTGTTATATCAAAATTAATGCATTGATTGCGACACCAGTCAGCGAAACACGACGCCGTTATTTCGTATGCAGTAGTTTATGGTTTCAATTTATTGCAATATGTAATGATTTATTTATAGTTATTGCTTTATGTTTTTATTTTTTGGGCTCTTTTTTTTTAAGGATGGGTAATCAATGTAATCATCAAATGACTTCTTCCGCTCTGGGTGGAGCGGAAGGGCGTGTCAGACTCTTACTGACTAAAACCCATCCGTGTTCCTTCTAAAGCCCTTTGCGTTTCAGGGCCGCGGTGACTCTTCCAAACAAATTCTGCAACCCAGGGTTTTACTCCAGAAATAAGGGATAAAATTAAGTAAAAATAATACGCATTCAGGCTGCCGCTGACCTGCTGAGGCTGCTGACTAGTGCTGACTAGTGCTGACTTGCCGGCCAAGGTCACATAACTACACACAACATTAAGAAACTGGTGTTTTCTATGAATACGACTATATGTAAGTAGGTAAACTATTTTACATAGTTTAAGAAAATCTTCAAAGGAACATTCGTGGTTGTGAAAACGACAATGTTATCAACCCTGTATTGGCAGGTATATTTAATAATTCATGTAGTTGGTACGAAACATGTTAGTAGTATGATGTCGCACGCAGCACAATGTTGATAAAGAAGTAAAGTATTGCTCAAATTATGTTTGAATCATAGTTGTAGTTTGTGGTGCTGGCTGACAATGAACAAAACAAATGAACAAATTCATGGCAATAGAAGTGATGTTATAGCCATAACTATTACAACTGCAAAATAATAAGGAAATTCATTGAATATTGTTAAACTGTCAAACACCTGAAGCACAGAATATATAATAGTACTACCTGAAGTCTAATTCATCTAACTCATACTTCAAAAAAAAAACTGCCTTCAAAAAACGTTATTAGGTTGGTGCTAACCTTAATGTTTGGAATAAATGTCACTTGGTAGTTGTATATTGTACCGAGGAGCTCGTGGCTAAATAATAACAGCCGCACGGGTCGGTCTTCAAGGTTAAGCAACGCTTGCCGAGGTTGGTCTGTGGATGGGTGACCATCTTAACATACCGAGACTCCTCCGTGCCTCGAAAAGCACGTTAAGCCGTTGGTCCCGGCTGTCATTTGTAGATCTTTGGCAGTCGTTACGTATAGTCAGAAGCCAGAAAATCTGACACCAGTCTTACCAAGGAGTACCGTGTTACCCAGTAAATGGGTTGTGAAGGTCTGGTAGGCAGCCGTTCCACGTAAAATACTGGTATTCAGCTGAATCCTGTTTGACCGGAAGCCGACCCCAATATAATTGGGAAAAGGCAGATGATGATAGGCAGGTATATGTACGTAGGATTATACGCACCTGACAATAACCGCAAACTCGTAGTTTACCTATCTTTAGGAAAATATTTAGGTCTAACTAGATGAGTAGATTTTTTTACTTAAGTCTCGTGAAAGTAAAAACATTAAATTATCTGAAGTTGCGAATTGAACTAGGTACCTACTCAGTACTCACCTTACAATTTATAATAGGTAATATTAAATGCCTATTTTATATTCTTTATATTCGTGCCAACTTACAATATAATATATTATATAAACACGAAACTACATATTCACACACAAAACAGCAACAGAACAGGTAAAATTTCCGTAAAAAATCAAGGTTATATCTTAATATCTACCTACATTGCATATCAATGCTAAATAATATCTACTTAATACATTGTATGTATATGGCATTACAGACATCTTTACTTTATTCACATAAATGTTGGAAGCATAATGGCTCCGGTGACGTTTGGTTAATTACCTAGTAGATTCATAGTTTTGTTCATTTGCGATTCACAATGTAGGTACTTAATTTAAAAAAAAAAACCGGACTTCGGGTTTAGAGAGTAGCCCCCTGATTCAATCCATGGTCCGGAGCGAGGGGGCGAGTGGGAAGTAGTCACCTTCTTCTGCGCAGCAGTAATGCAACCGGCGCGTTGTGTTCTACGCGCGCTTCAAAGCGATGTCAGCTCAGTGACGGGTCCCGCTAGGGCCAGTGTCTGACAGGCTTGTGGATTTTTTCGAAAGAGTTACCGCGGCCCTGCAACGTAAAGAGTATTTGGAGGAACACGGGTGAATTTTAGTCAGTAAGAGTTTGACACTCCCTTCCGCTCCGACCAAAAAAGGGTAATTTAGGAACATGTGGATTTAAACTAATCCTCCCATCACTTGAGCTTACTATATACTGCACAGGAAATCACGGATTGTTCCGAGCCGCTAGGTTTGATTCTACCTGCACCTGCTCCACTCGTGTCATCATGAAACGTAGAACCGCTGCGTCGCGGTCGCGTGTGAAGTCCAAAGTATGGAGTCCGAAGTCCGGAGTCCGGTGTAGGTACAACCGGCAGGCGTCAACGAGTTATCTTGCCGATACGGGCAGAACGGGTACAGACGCACCTTAGGTACACGTATTACAGAGATCAGTGAGAAAGAAGTCAGCAAAACTGTTGCTGGAGCACTGGTTCCTTGTCGTGTTTGCGAGGAAACATGCCAACATTGTTTGTATACAAAGCAGGTTCAACACCTGACATCACCGCTCCCTACGGTGTGGTAGGTCACTAGGTACAGGTTTCTTTCAAACAGAGTGATAATAAGCGCTCACACACGCCCGGTATGATGGTCAGCAAAGAGAACTGCTCATAGTCACTGTGGACTGTCGCTAGGAGGCAGAGTCCGCCGTGCTTTCTTTGAGGGCATGGAAATACTTGTAATAGGGAATATTTTTTGACACCATGACCAAAGTTTATATTTGTATCATCCAATTAACATATATCGCCACGAAATATTATCATTCTCAGATAAATAAAAAGTGTCGCCATTGTATGAATTACCAAATTAATGTCAATATTGCATCCATTCATACATTTCCATGATTGTATCTAAGATGAATTATCGATAAAAAGTAGTTCATTCCTTGGATCTTTTTCAATTAATTTGATAATACAGTTATCAGAACAAACCCTTATAATAAATCCAAACCTATTTATTTGATACTTGATAATGATAATATAACCCGATGATTATTGTGGTGTGGTGGTTCTCATATGACGTATTGTGATTGTGACTTTACTTGACATTATTGCTATATTATGTCGAGTTTGATTACTGGCAGTTTGATTACTTTATGCGGCCTAGCCAAATGTCCTTACTTTGGTATTGTTCGTTTAGCTCCTCAAAGTTCTAAGTTTGAGCTACACGATAACTGACAAATGCTTGCACTGTCTCGACTGGTCCACTCAAACCTGCGTGGTGCTTTCCTCAAAATACCACCTCAGACGTTAACCTACATTGTTTTTGATGTTTTTGACCATTGTATGAACTTCAAAAGAGATTATGACCCCTGAGTTTGTTTTGGTGTTTCTTCTCAGGGTAGTCAGCTAAGAAACACCGGCCTCATCTAGATTATTTTAACAAAAAAAAACCAGTTAAATTGGCGATAGCTTAAATGACCATTGTAGTATCCCGAAGCCAGTTACGAGATGCGACGTTTGTGGAGATGTGTGACATCGCCACACTTAGATACAAGAAACTTAGGTACAATAACATTATTTATTCTATTGTATGGCTGTACCCAACAGTCACCGTCATGCATGACGCGAAGACGGCCAGATTGATTGCACAATACGGCTAAGATCAGTTGTTACCTACGCAGCACTAAGCTGCGGAGTAAATATGAAAGAAAAATATACCTTTGTAAAGATTCCAAATATTATGCAAAAGTATTACTTGAAAATACAAAAAGTACTTATTAGTAAGTGGGTCAGCGCGAGCGGTGTGCACAGCGCTGTGATTAATGGTGGGTGTCAGCGTGTCAGCTTAGCGACCTCGTGGCCCCCGAGACCCCCGCGACCCCGAAGCCCCGTGCTCGACCCCCAGCACGACCACCATTACTTATAGAAGACGCGATTATTTTGCGTAATGATGCAGACACCGCTCACTCTTCCGCCACATTCCATGATGTTCTCGAAGCTTGTGGCATAATGAGAGTTTTTGCCTAATATTTACTCACGTAGCTAGGTACTGCGCAGAAGGAAACGATCGCGTCTTAAGTAGTTATCCTTATAATTTGAAGTGGCTTACTTGGCATTCAGAACGCGTAATGTGTCAGAAGGCCACGAGCGAGCGGAAGTAGCGGTGCGGGCACGCGCGCTGCGAGTGGTGCACCACCAGCACCGGTGACGTGGTCACCTAGCGCGGCCACACGTGGTGTCGCAGCCGCTGGCCGCTGCGCTGACTCGGTTACCCAGCCGCTTGTTGCCGGTATGCGTGGACGGTGGAGGTAATTACAGTAAGTGGTTCACTTGATTACTAGGTTACCGCCTTATTATTTCCAACGTTAGTAACACGTTATTATCTTTGAACTGAACGAACATACTGCCTGTTTACACCTAAAATTACTAAATACTTTTAATTTATTTCTTTGTTGTCGCTAACCGAAGGTAAACAGACAGACTGCAGGCGTTTTAAGGAAACGAACATAAACTATAAGTAGGTTCCTACTATAACGTCTATAACTATAGGAGAGTGGGTGGCAGTAAGGTACGTAGTTTATTTGCGGTAGGTGGTGGTCACCCGCCGTGACATCGGTACTCCAGGAGCACGCGACCGATGTATCTAAACACATTGCTCGAGCATGTTAGTACCAGATCTCGCAGATCATTGACTGCGCGTCTCCTTGACCGCCGCCGCGCCGCGCGCTGGGTCTGTGATGTAACGCGACACATGCTACAACGCTCCACAGTTAAGTAGGTACCTACTCCATTCCGGCACATCGCTCGATATCTCGCGTTATCGTGCGACCACTATCTGAAGGTCATCACGGATATCAGCACGTCGTCAATAGGTACCGACTGCCTTCGAGAAATAACTTCTACAGAAGAGGAGTCATTGAACTGACTCGAGCCAGGTAAATATTATAATCGATGGCTTCTATTATGTAGGTCAGTGAAGGTGTAGTGTGCCGCAGAGCCATTGTGTGCCGTGATAGTGGCATTGCACTGATAACACAGCATGTGTAGCGCGGTGCTGTGCACTGGAATTTATTATTATTGGTAGGTTAATATTATCATAACATGACTGTCTTACGTAATATTAAATGCAGTAAATTCGCACGTTTGCATGGGCGACACGTGACATTGAGATTACAGCACTCTACCTAATATTATAATGGTGGCGGCTCAATGCTCGTGGCGGTCTTGCCGGTTCTCTTCGATAGGAAACGACCAATTGTCGGAAGCTAGTGTGAAACAAAACATTTTGATGTAACTCTGTCCGCAACATGTGTTATAGCAGCCGACGACGACGACGACTTGTTCAGCTGCCTCCGATCACTCGGTCGGACTGGAAGCGCCCGCCGACCGCCAACAAGGTAAGGAGAAGGATAGGCAGGTCATGATGATGAAACAGCTTCGTTTATTAAGTTATGCTGAGTCACGGCGACTTGTTATTTTTGCCGTGTGGTACCTATTATTGGCTCTCTCGAGGACGCGGAGATTGTCGACTCAACATGACTATACAGCTTGAGATCCAACATGGTCGCCGCACACAAGTCACACACACACAACTACGACTACGTGTTAAAAATAGTCTAATCTAAAACGATTAAAAAATTGCTTAAATGTCGTTGTAGCGCTGAGGTGGTGTGTAGTAATAATACTTCAGATGTCACGACAAAGGTATATTTAACCGTCCACGAAGAATATGCCAAATGGAATGTTCCTACAAAACACGTACGCTATGACTCCTCCACAGTACCAGGAGTGCTCTATTTAACTTAGAGGATTCTAGTTACAATATAAATAAGTTCCTAAAGAAATCGTGTGGAGCGCGCAGGTCGCCGTCATCTTATTGGACGATAATGCAGGCCGCGTCGACGGCTGCGCGGGCGGCGCGGCGGGCGAGCGCGGGAATTTGCAACGCAAACAAATATTGCGAGTCGGCGTGGGAACCCTAGTATTCCGAGCGTAGTGGCGAACGGATGTTTTGATGTATTGCAGCTACAGTACTCCCCCCTTAGCGAAGCGTACAGGCATCTTGACGATCCTGCCTGATCTTGTGCGGAGTTCCTTCGCGTTCGAGGTTGTTTGTAGGCTGGATTGATCTTCTGCGGTAGCTGCAGGTGGTTGGCGTGTCTCACTACTCGTGTGTTCGTGATTATCTTCGATGTTGATAGTGTACGCCGGTTTGAGACGGTCGATCGATATGTTGCTAGATCTTCCTGGTAGTTGAATCGTGAAATATTTCTCGTTGCGTTCAATGACCTTGTATGGTCCTTTGTATGGATGCTGCAGCGGTTTACGGACGGTGTCATCGCGTACAAACACGTGGCTGCATGTTTGTAGGTCGTTGTGCACGAACATACATCGCTTGTTTGAATGCGGTTTGTATGTAGGTGTGAGCTTCGTGATAACGTCGTGCAGGTGATCGACGTAGTCGTGGTCCATCTTCGTTGTGGCTGGTGATGGTGATATAAAATCGCCGGGTAGGCGCATCTCTTGGCCGTAGGTGAGCTGCGCGGCACTTGTGTTGGTATCGGTGCGCGTGGCGGCTCGTAGACCCATTAGAACAGTAGGTAATTCGGAAATCCATTTGTTATTGCTTTCTAGTCGAGCCATGAGTGCGGCTTTCAGTGTTCGGTGCCAGCGTTCGACGATTCCGTTACTCTGCGGGTGGTAGGCAGTAGTACGGGTTCTTTCTACTCCAAGTAATTTTGCGAGGTTTTGGAATAGTCGACTTTCGAACTGTCGTCCTTGATCAGTTGTAATTCTTGTAGGACAACCGAAACGAGTTATCCAATTTTCGTACAGCTTTCTTGCAACGATTTCGGCGGTTATCTCTTGAAGGGGTACTGCTTCGGGCCAACGTGTACTGCGGTCGATCATCGTGAGTAGGTATCGATGTCCACACGGAGATGTAGGTAGTGGGCCAATAACGTCGGCATGAATGTGATGAAATCGGATGCTCGGTGGGAAGGATGTGACGTCACTGTTATTGTGTCGTTGGACTTTGGATAGTTGACACGAAGTACATGTTTTAGCCCACTCGCCAATTTCGGTATTCATTGCTGGCCAAAAGTATCGATCTTGCATTAGTTTTCGGGTAGTTCGTATTCCAGGGTGACTTGAGTTGTGCACGGCGTTGAATGCGATGCGACGAAAGTCAGCTGGTAGGTATGGACGAATGCGTGACGTAGACGTTTCGCAGAATATTGGCTTATTGGTACCGGGTATGACGATTTTCTTAAGTTGGATATTTGTTTTTTGAGATAATATTGGAATATTGCTGTCCTTTTCTTGTGCTTGTGATAATTCGTCGTAGTTGATTGGTGACGGCAATTCGATGGTGTCGATGCGTGAGAGTGCGTCGGCGACAACGTTGTTTACTCCGCTAACGTGTCGAATGTCCGTTGTGAACTCGCTGATAAATAAAAGCTGACGCGTTCGCCGTTGTGTATCGTTATCGGACGGGGGCTTACGAATAGCGTAAGTCAGCGGCTTGTGGTCAGTGTAAACAATGAGTTCTCTACCTTCAAACATTTTTCTGAAGTGTTTGATTGCCATGTAGATTGATAATAATTCTCTGTCGAATGTACTGTATCGCTGTTGAGTTTCGGAGAATTTCTTTGAGAAGTAACCAAGTGGTATCCATTTTTTGTTTATTTGTTGTTGAAGTACAGCTCCAGCGCAGGTATTCGATGCGTCGCACATGAGGGAAATGGCGTCGGTTGGCGATGGAGATGGATGAGCGAGTAAAACTGCGTTTTGTATGCTAACCTTACATAACTCGAACGCTTGTGACGCTTCTGTGTTCCATTCGATTTTGGTCTTGTCGCGTTTCTTGGAATTGTGCAGGAACGCGTTGAGCGGTGCTTGTATGTGGGCTGCGTTTGGTATGCTGTCACGGTAGAAGTTTAACATGCCAATAAATCGGCGTAGGTCTTGAATTGTCTCAGGTTTGGGGTAAACAGTGATTGCTGCGATTTTGTCTTGCGGTGGTTTGATTCCATTGCTCGACACTTCATAGCCCAGGAACTTGACGTTTTCTCTGCCAAAGACGCATTTTGATGGATTTATGGTGATGCCATACTTGTCTAACCTGCGTAACACCTCCTGCAGATCTTCGATGTGGCTTGTTTCATTTTCTGATGCGACGATAACATCGTCAATGAATGGAAACGCGTAGTCTAGCCCGATGAGTACTTGATGTATGAATCGTTGGAATGTCTGTCCAGCATTTTTGAGACCTGGACACATTCTTGGAAATTCAAATAAGCCGAAGGGTGTTGTGATGGCAGTCTTCTCGATGTCCGGTTCGTATACAGGCAGTTGTTGGTAAGCACGATTTAGGTCGAGTGTAGTGAATATTTTCTTGCCGTGAAGTAGGTAGGTAAAATCTTTGAGACGTGGAACTGGATAGCGGTCTGGTTTGGTGACGTCATTGAGTCTTCGGTAGTCACCACAGACGCGAATGTCGCCGTTTTTCTTAGGAACGACATGTAGTGGGCTGGACCAAGGACTTTTGCTTGGACGGCAAATTCCTTGCTGCATCATCAACTCGAATTCTTTCTTCACGGGCAGGTACCGATGTGGTGGTAGTGGTCTGCTCTTGCTGTGTACTGGTGGACCGGTGGTTTCGATGTAATGTTCTACACGGTGTTTTGGAGTATCCTTCATACAGGATGGTCTTAGAATGTCAGGAAACTTGCTTATTAGCTGGTGGTATGGCTGATCAACGTCGATACTTCTGACTGTCGGTTCGGCGGAATAGGTGACTGGTGCCTTGACAGTGAGGTTGGTTACTTTGTCGACGAGACATCGTCCGGCTATGTCGACAAGAAGTTGATGATGTTTCAGGAAGTCGGCACCGATGATGGGTTTGTTGACTGCAGCAATGATGAATTTCCAGGTGTATGGTCTACGTAGGTTGAGATCCAGTTGCAATGTTTTCTCTCCGTACGTTGGAATGACCGTGTTGTTTGCTGCATACAAGCAAAAATCTGTTGGTGCAACCTTCACGCCTTTTCTCTTAGGTATCACGGAGACGTTGGCGCCAGTATCAATAAGAAATGACAGACGTGAGTTTTTGTCTGTTATAAATAGGCGGTAAGAAGTGTTGCTTGCGCCGGTTCCCGCCTCAGCCAACGCAGGCGTTAGTTTCCCGAGAGGGCACTGCTGTCGTCGAAACTGCACGGACGCGTACATTTTCGCGCCTCTTTGCCGAACTTGCGATGATAAAAACAGATCGCTGATTGGTCGTATCGCGTGCGACTTTGATTGGTCCTGCTTGATGACCGCGATCTAGATATTCGTCTGTCGAATGATCTGCGTCGACGATGATGAAGATGTGATTGGTGTACCTTAAGTTCAGCGATTTCTCTCGTGAGCGCGTCGATCTTCTCCTCAATTGATGTAGATGCATGTGAGGTGGCAGGAACGGAGGTAACTGCAGCGACTGCGCCGAGTGGTTGCGTCTGCTCGAGGATCTTGTCTGCCATCATTGCCAGTTCGTGGATGTCGGAGTGTTTTGCGATGTTATCACAGACGGCGAGGACTGCTCGAACAGATTGTGGAAGGTGGTTTGTCCACATAATCCGTAGCGCGGAGTCGGAGATATTATCGGCGGCGAGGTTTTTCATGCGACGTAGTAGCTGCGAAGGCTTCATGTCGCCGAGTTCCATCTCAGATAGCAATCTTTGCACTTGCCTTTGCTCGGATTCCTCGTAGACTTGAAACAATCGACTCTTCAATGCTTCATAACGGTTGTTTTCAGGTAGATGGAGAATAATATCGGAGATTTCGTCGAGATCTTGCCGCTCAAGTTGTCCGATGACGAGCTCAAACATAACTTGATCGCCTTTCTTCTGTACAGACATGATGGCTTCAAATTGCGCGAACCACAAACGAATTCTGTCGCGCCAAATGGGTGGAATGCGCAGCGATGTCGACACACCAGAAAGTTCTTGTTCACCGTTGTTGGCCATGATGGAAGCTTGAATTATGGATCTGAAGGTCTCTTCTTAATATCACGTCGGGGTCACCACTGTAGCGCTGAGGTGGTGTGTAGTAATAATACTTCAGATGTCACGACAAAGGTATATTTAACCGTCCACGAAGAATATGCCAAATGGAATGTTCCTACAAAACACGTACGCTATGACTCCTCCACAGTACCAGGAGTGCTCTATTTAACTTAGAGGATTCTAGTTACAATATAAATAAGTTCCTAAAGAAATCGTGTGGAGCGCGCAGGTCGCCGTCATCTTATTGGACGATAATGCAGGCCGCGTCGACGGCTGCGCGGGCGGCGCGGCGGGCGAGCGCGGGAATTTGCAACGCAAACAAATATTGCGAGTCGGCGTGGGAACCCTAGTATTCCGAGCGTAGTGGCGAACGGATGTTTTGATGTATTGCAGCTACATCGTGATTAATTAAATATTCTGGTAAGTAGATAAGAACTTGTTGTGAAGGTACAGAATGATTAAAAACATTATGTAATCAATGAAACACGCGGCGCAGTTACCTATTAACTTGGTCACTAGTTTAATACTTACTCATAAATATGTCATATGTGTCGAGGTATAAATCCGCGGTCAATTAAAATTGTGAACATTAAAAGAATAATGGAATAATACAACGAGGGATTTCAGGAAAATTCATGTCACCAGTAAACCCAGGGCAGCTAATCTATGAGCGAATGCGATTATCGAAATTCCTAAATATAAGAGATTGATCACGAGACGTTTTTCGACAGGCAGCGTTTTGTCAATCCCATACGTTTTTGACGTTTCCGCTACGCTACCGCCGCCGGAATGTCACTTGCTGTTGTTGGTGCCACTAGGCCAAACCTAACGTAAAAACGTTAGGTTACGTTACGTTACGTTAGGTTAACCTTACGTTTTACTTTGAAAACGTAACTTATGACGTAAAACATAAGCGTTGGCAACTTGGCATACGACGAAAATAAAAAAGGCGTATAATTGGACAGGACTAGGATGCCACAATAGTAATTTATGATACCTACTAGTGCGGTAAGTTGGTTTTTACAAACGAGTAGACGAATGTAAGCCCAAGACGAAGTTGAGACCATAGTCACGAGTTTGCAAAAACCAATTTCCTTACGTGTGTCATACGTGTGTTCAACACATTTGCGAGAAAACAGGTACATTAAAGGTAGGTAATGAAACAAACTTTTAGTTTTTAGATATCAGTTAGAAAGTTGCAACAATCTTTGAATAAGGAATATATGAAAATAGCGTGAATTGGCAAATGGCGCCACGTGCGCGTTGTGAAAATTAGAACTACTTACATCTTTCGTCTCATTTTCTCTTGAGTATTAAAAGGGTAGCAATAAAACGAGTGACTGTAAATTACAATTTTAAGTGTCAAAATTAATTAATTTGGGTTATATAATTACTAAGTGAGCGACTGACTGTAAGTGACGAAAAATCAACAGAACAGTATCTTACAAACATTAATTTGAGTTACTTAAAATACAAAATGAGCAGCTTCATAATATTTGAGCGACTTAATATTTGTTTGAGTGTCAACGTTACGTCCTGCATTTTTTTCAATATTTGGCAAATGTATTTTTTATACTGAGCGGCATTTTATCTTAAATGAAGTGTTTCGAATACAAAAACCATTTTGAAAAATACACTAATGAGCAGAGTATAAGGAGCTCACATTAAAAAAATAATAATATGAAATAACTATTTGAAGAAACACTATTCTATTAGCTAAGTAATTTTATTATTGAAATTTAAGGGTAATTAAATAAAACATACTCCGTAAAAACTAAAGTAGTATGCAGTTACTTAAATCAAATGAACAAAAATAAAATAAAATAAACCTAACCTAACCTAACCAGTGGTGCGAGCGCATGGCAATGGTAAACACGCAACGCTATTGGTCCGCAGCCCAACTCACCTGACAGCAACGATTCGTCTTCCCGCCCCCATTTGAATTCGCGCGCATTTAACAATCTAGTTTTCATTAAAAAACGTATCATAATAAAAAACATAAGCCCTCAAATAGAATATCAGGAACTAATAATCATTAATAAAGCAGCTTACAAAACTTTGCTCAAAGTGAACTTTTTAGTAGTACGTTATGTATAACCTCACTTAGAAAAATCGATTCTATCTTAATATTGAAGTTGCCCTCTCTGTATTTCCAGTCGCTCACTTAGTAATGTAGTCGCTCGGATAAAATTTTAATATATGAAATGGATTTATCACAATCCACTTTTTGTAAGCTCGTTCTGGATTTTATTATTAATCAATATTCGTCGTTAGTTTAGTTAATTTTTCGCTTACTCAAATTCATACCGCTCAAGTTATTAATACAGCATGTCATCATCAGTCGCAAAGCTTTTTTTTAATCGCTCGTTTTATAATTCCCCGTATTAAAATGAGACAAACGTATTGAGCAAAAACGCTTCCAAGGAGGTTCGATCATTGAGCTTATTTATTTTAGTCTTATTTGTTTTTATGGAAATTAAAGAAAGAAGCAATAAAGGATACGCACGGTGCTATACAACAAGGAGTGCGGTAAAATAGGTACTGGTATTGTATAGTGCGTAATTTTTAACTTTCGAACAATGTATTACAGGCTTCGTAAATGCATTTTTTGAGCAAATGTGTTGAAAAATATACTTATATATTACTTGTCACTTGTAATTGTGTAGGTACCTACTTTTTGTCAAATAAATTATTATTATTAGTATGTGCACGCGCTGCGACAACGATCGATAGCTATGCGCAAAGCCAGAATTATGCCTTTTTCTGCGTGAATCTTGGGCATAAGCTATACAATCTTCGTACATTTTTGGACCCCCTATGTGAAAACTATAGCTACGCCCGTCGTGGCTGGCATCTTTATGTAGGTACAGTCCGTACAGTCTCTTGCAGCACAAACTAATAACTACATCCTGATAAGGTAGGTAGCTTCATAGCTTTTAATAGAGTTTCTACATGATTCGGACGACAGCGGTGCCGGTGCCGGTGCCGGGTTGCCGTCACGTCGTTCAAATCATGTGGAAACTTCTCTTCAGTAACATTTCGCTCGCGTGAGCACTTCAAACGTGTTTGAACGTGTTGGACGAGTTGTGACATGTTGAAACCACACTAGAATCTGACCACAATAATCGGAAATAAACAATGAATAGACACAATTTGTCTCTATATTATATCTTTGCTTACAAAGATGATTTGACGATTGATATCTATCATTAGAAATAGTAAAAATAGCTTGGTACTACAGTTACACCTAAACTTTTCTCTAAGTACTATTATTTACCTAGTCTTTCTGCATGGGGTCCGCATTCAGCCTAACTAACCCAACTGGCTGAATTAAGCAGTAATTAACATGGAGTAGTCACTCCTTGTAACTACTATTAAGTTGGTTAGGCAGCCTATCAAGGGCGTATCCAGGGGAGGAGGGACTGAGAGGCTCAAGCCCCCTCCACCCCGCCAAAAGGCCCAAATAACTTTGGTAGTCTACAATCTAACGAAGTCATTGAGGTATTTACGAAAAGTAATACAAGGAGGCTTGTAATGCATTAATCAAAATAAAATGTTATGTGGTTTTTTAGAGTTTACTTTGCTAAATCTTCCTTCAGCGGGGTCAAGCCCTCTAAACGACGATCCTGGATCCGCCCCTGCAGCCTATGTAACCTCCACAACGTAGTCATCTACTGGGTAACACAATACCCGAAGTAAGACTGTTTGTGAAACTCAAGCTTCTGGCTACTCGTAACGACTGTAACAGGTTTACGTATACGGCACCCGTACCACGTACACCGCGTACGCCGCGTGCGAGCCGGGTTTCAAACAAATGGATGTTCACATCCTCAGAGAAACGATCGACTCGTTCGTGGCTGTTGTAAATAAGCCACGAGTCCTTAATAACCTATATATGTCTGGAAAATAGCATTTAAAATGACTGCCGTGGCAGATGAAATGCAGATACCGTAACTTGACTGTGTGGGAGACGGCGCCTGCGCGTGCGCACGAGCAACATTTCCACTACTGCACTTTTTGATATCACAGTTTAAAAATAAATCAATTTTCACGTTTACAAAACTGAGGATAGACGGTGACCCCCAAACTAGCCGTTTGCCTGTATCTTAAGAGTTAGAAAAGCAGTAGGTGCACTGTTCAACGTGCCCCGTGCCTGGAGGAGAGAGACGCGTTCTCTGTAATAAATTAATAATGTAATAATTCTACTTGAACATATGTAGGTACATATGTATCCGTGTACACAACACTGATGCACTTACTGCAGCACCGCCGCTACTGGTGAGCCCTGCATGCTCGTTACGTAGGTACTTGTCGCGTCGAGCTCGGAGTAACAGTGCGGGTGCAGGGAATGCAGAAATGTGTCTGGTAAGAGGAAGGCTTACGAGATGGAAATTGTGTGTTCCATTCCTGGCAACGCAATGTAATTTAATGCTTATTACACCCTCCGTGTAGTACGGTTTTGTTTTCTACATAATAATACACACGTCATCACACTGAGCTGAGCTAGATGTAACAATGTCTAAAATCTACGCTCGGGTATGCGCTTCGCCGCGCTACGGCGCTTCGAAGCTATGCCATACTACGCTGCGCTACGAAGCTACGCTACGCTACGACGCAACGACGCTACGCCGCGCTAAAACGCTACGCCAAGCAATAGTGCTACGACGTAACTACGAAGCGTGCGTATAAGATCGCATTAATTTCACCAAGTTCTACGATAGTAATAATATTAATAATTGAAATGCATTAGCGTTTGGCATTATTGTTGTCAGTTTAACATCGCTCGTCCGCAAGCCAGCTAATCTCGATACCCAGCGCTGCCGGCTGACCGTGCTATCGTGAGGAGGTGGTGCCACCGGTTATATATGCTCTATTTATTTATAGCTGGGTATTCAGTTTTTTACTAGCTTTATAATAACTTGCTTTCATAAGTGGATTTTGAAGCTGAAACTGATCATGCTTATGTAACTTTAATAATAATATGTTATTATGGATCTGGTCTAATGATGTCAAAGTCAAAGTCAAAACGTTTATTTCAATTAGGCCATTAAACGGCACTTTTGAACGTCAGCATTTACAGTTCAGTAAAATAATAATATTAGGTACATTAATAAAGTGTCTCTAGTGTCCATTTGGAAAGGTAGATTCTTATAGAGAAGAACGGACAAGAAACTCCATAGTTACTCTTTTCAAATAATGATTATACAAAATTTGCTATACAAAAATTAATTTAATATTATGTGAGGACGATGCACCCAGAGTATGCTACTTATAAGAACAAAGTATTACCAGCAGAGGTAAACTTATTCATTTTCTAAAAAAAAATAGGTAAATGGTACTCACATATTTACAGATAATCTTAATAACCATTAATTAAACAGAAAATAAAAACAGAAAAAAAAAAACATTATATCTATAAAGTTAATTCATAAATCAACCAGTTTGATTTTGTCTACACCCTTGATTGTCCTATGGAGCAAGGCCAGCATGTTTCCAAGCATTCTTATCCTGAATGTAATCTTCTAATTAGTAATATGCTTGTTTACAAAGTGTACTTTTAACATAAGTTTTAAATTTTCTTTAATTTAGTTCTAATATGTCAGAAGGTATTTTGTTGTAACATTTAACACAATACCCCATGAAAGAAGTGTGGACTTTAGCTAATCTAAAAAATGGTTGATCTAATTTGTCTTTATTTCTAGTATTAAAATTATGTCTATCACTAATTTTACTAAAAAGACGTCAATTTTTCCGCACATACATAATATTTTCATAAATGAATTGGCAAGGGACTGTCATAATATTAATCTTTTAAAAAAGTTCCCTAAGAGAATCACGGCGACGCAGATTATAAAGGGCTCTGACAGCTCTCTTTTGTAACATAAATATGGATTCAATGTCAGCAGCCCGACCCCACAGCAAAATACCGTACGACATAATGCTGTGAAAGTAACTAAAGTAGACCAAACGTGCGGTTTCTACGTCTGTTAACTGTCTTATCTTTCTAACAGCATACGCGGCTGAGCTTAGACGACCCGCAAGAGATGTTATATGAGGCCCCCATTATAATTTCTCGTCCAATGCCTAGGAAAACCGTTTGATTAATGAACTCCAGTTTTTCTCCATTCAACATAATGTCACATTCGCTACTTTTAACATTTGGTAAAGAAAATCTAATACATTTAGTTTTTTTTTTAATTTAGAGCCAAGTTATTTTCCGTAAACCAATTTTGGACCTGATGAATAGAACTATTGACGTCGTCAAGATTTTGTGAACGTCGGTCTATTTTAAATATTAATGATGTGTAATCCGCAAATAATACTATCTTTGGTTGATTTTTAAGTAATTGGGGCAAATCATTTATGTAAACTAAAAAAAGGAATGGACCCAATATTGGACCCTGAGGAACGCCCATTGTCGTTTCCAACCCTATTGAGTTTACACCGTCTATCTGAACTTTAACCTGTCTGCCCATCAAGTATGAACTAAGTAAACAAAGGGCTCTATTCCTAATCCCATAGTGCTCAAGTTTCAACAAAAGCGTCTCATGGTTAACGCAGTCGAACGCTTTCGAGAGGTCGCAGAATATTCCAATGGCATCTTGCGACTCTTCCCAGGCGTTAAAAATGTTCTTTATTAGGGTGATACCGGCGTCAGTTGTACAACGCCCTTAGGTGAAACCGTACTGGTGTTCATGAAAGATGGAATTTTTATTAAAGTGACGTAACATCTGACTAAGTATTAACTTTTCAAACACCTTACTGAGAACTGGCAGAATTGACACCGGCCGATAATTGTTGGGTTCTTGAGAATCACCCGATTTGAACAATGGAACGACTTTACTGTGTTTCATGAGATCCGGAAATACTCCTTTGTCTACACTAGTGTTAAATATGACAGCTAAGTAGGGGGAACTTTTACAGATATTCCCCAAAGATCTTCTGTTGATTTAATTTTAAGATCTTTAAAAGCTTTTATAATGGCCTGGGGGTTTGTATGTTGAAACTTAAACTCAGATGGGCATACCTTTACATTCTTTCTAAGTAAGTCAGCAGAGAGCGCGGATGACGAGTTGGATGGAGCCGGAAGGTGGACTACAACTCCTCAATCAAAGAATCTAGACTATCGTGTTTAGCCTCATTAGATAATAAGTTATATTATTAAAAACAATTTGGTACTACTATTTATTGATGTACTTATATAATATTTAAAAACATAATAGACTCGTTCGATACATTCACAATACATTTAGAAGTATGTGGGTCTGCCAATAAATAAGCGGCGCTCTTACTGTATGGAAGGTACCCCTACTCTTAGAGGCTCTTCACTCTCCAGTCGAAAGGCTTATGCATTGCTCGCCACGCTCACTAGCTCCGGACGCTCCGCTCGCTCCAGCGTGGCGCTCGGGCGGTGGAACTCGGACCGGCTGAGCGATCGACCGCCGCATAGCCGATTAGCTTGCACATACACGAGCTAGTCGTATGCGAATCTGATGGCTTATCCACATTAACGGATACGGAGCCGCCGCAAACATGCATCGAACTTAACTCGCAGTGCTTACTGCGGCAGTGCAGCGTTGCGTTGCACTGGTAGGAGTGAGTGGCTTAGTTCGCTTTGAAGGGTTTCACTAACTGGAATGGATTGCCGCGCGAGGTCACTAAGTCACGAGCGAGCTCCCTGTATCCTTCATTCAAGTCACATCTTGTAGGAGCCCTCATGACACCTTAAGACTTTAAAATAAGTCGTATCGTCGACGATGTACCCGTCGCGTAGATGTTTGCTTGATGTTTATGACTAACTAGCTTTTGGTCGCGACTTCGTCCGCGTGGAATAGTTACCTTGGGCAGCCATTTTTATTTTTAAGATACTAATTTTTCAAAAACGCTTGAACATATATTTATGTGATTTTTCGCAATTGCCTAAATACAAAGGTTCATGTTTTTAGATTCAATAATGACGGACTCCCATACAAACTTTCATCCCCTATTTTAAACCCTATAGTATTAGTATTTAATTTATATATTGTAGTTGAAGTGGTTGCATCAGAGCGTTGCGATTTGCGGAGAGCAGAGAGTAATTTCGCGGAACCCTGGTTAACTTTGCATACGTGTAACCCTTGGTTACGCGAACCTACTTTAAGGATCGTTGGCTTAGAGCGTTTGCGTGTTCCGATGAAAAATTGTGACCCGTGACGTCATTCACGGTGTGCTCATATTATAACGATATATAACAACACCCTATACAGTTTGTTAAAAAAAAAACATTAAGCGATTGATCTAGGCTCAAAATTCACTCTGTTACATAGAAATCCGTTAATTTTGAAACAAATACACACTGAAGAAAATTATACATTTCTAGTTTATTCCCGCGGCTTCGTTCGATTTAATATAGATTTTCGCAAAAAAAAGTATGTTTATAACCAGTCTTCAGGGTCACATCTCCATATTTGCGGAATTTGTTCGAAAAAGTCACCGCGGCCATGGAACGAAAAGGGCTCTAGAAGGTACACGAATGTTTTTTGGTCAGTAAGAGTCTGACACGCCCTTCCGCTCCACCCAGAGCGGAAGAAGTCATTCGATGATTTCCCATCCTTAAAAAAAGGGTCACATCTGAATCTGTATAAAAATTCATCAAAATTGGTTTAGGCGTGAGAGCGTAACAAATAAACAATCTCACTTCCGCATTTATAATAGGATTACGTCTACTTATTACAGTCAAAAGAAAGATAAGTTAACGGTCAAAGTTTATGTTAAAAGAAACCAAAATCATTTTAATTCCAAAAGACAATTTAAAAACCAGTGAGAGCCTGAGGGGTGAGGGGTCGCTGTCATAAATTATAATTAAAAGGTTTGGTGTAATCTGACGACATCGGATGTATAGACGGTGAAACGGGGCGGCAAGTCGCGACACCAACACCAATATACGTGGCAGATAGAAGTCTAACTAGCGTTAACTTTCTATGGTTATATGAAACTGGCTAGCTCAAGACAAAACGGCAGGATAACTCGGACGGGGATATTTAAGTTAACGCCTAGTCATGTTACCCTCAGGTAACGCCTTTTACATCCGCTTTTATGCGTTGTGCGAAGTGCTCCTTCTGTGTCCCGCCACCTGCGACGATGGCGAGTGCTGCTAATTATAATAATGATAAAAGATGGCCGGCCCGGTCGGGACATTTGTCACGAATCTAATTAGCGATCAGATTAATAACCTCGCCGGAAGATTCGGCTCACGGGAGCCGCGGGGTGCGGGGCAGCGGGGGGCGGCAGGTGAACACATTTATTTCTAAAAACTGAATTATGCGATTCATTAATTATAAAAGCAATCCCTCGATCTCTTGCCTCATACCATTGTGTAACCAAGTCCGTGTTATGGATGTACCCACTCTTGTTTGCACAACTTCACGAATAATGTAATATCGCAAAAATTTCGGAAGAACATGGCCAATTGGCTCCTTGATATAGCTCGCATTGTGAGGAAGTTCCCATAGAGATATGCAGAGAGGGGTGTAAAGTAACGCAATCCTCCATAGAAAAGGGAGGAGCCTCCGACTAGACGGGTGTTGTCTGGTGGGCAACTGCCCAATGGTTGATATTCAGACTGTTGTATATGTTCGAGTCGCACGGAACACTTCGATACCGTGATAATATTCCGGATTTGTTTGACGTAGTTCGTTGCTGGCGGTAGAGATGTAGCTACTTTAGTTTTTGTGCCGTTATATATGCCAGTATATTCCAGTCCTTAAAGCCCTGACCGCGGCTTGGATTCTGCTTCCGACACCGGTGCATGTCTACTTTTTTACCGGACTGCACCAGAAAGAGAGTTAACGAGTAGGTACTCACTCGGTCAAATTTGCTGAAATTTGCTTAGACACACTTTCTACAATTTTGGTGAGGAAACGGAAATTATACTTGATGTATTTGATGCCTTCGATTGCGATTGTAAACACTGTCAACCACGTTCTAAGAAAAAAATCTCTTTCAGTCATTAATTAAATAAATTTGAAAATTAAGTTTACAATTTTTCATGTAATCGAATTTCTTTTTTTCGATACTTTTAAATTTATTTATTGTTTTTGAAAAATATTTCAAATGTAAAATGGTTTGAGTATAAATAAATAAACGAAACTTACTTTAACTGGTCCAATTAACATGATTGTTAGAACAGCGGCCCCCAGACTTGCGGCTTGATTGAGTTGATTACATTGGAGACATGAAACATGTAATTAATAGATCATTAAGTACTTGCACTTGTGCCACAGACGGGGTGTAAACTCAAGAGTAATCTGAATTGTAAATATTTAATGCAAGCTTTAGTAAAGCCCACCCTGTCTGACCCGCTTAATTATTAAAACGTTTTTGTCATAACAAAAGCTTATAAAAGTTACATTGAAAAGCTTCGCTGACAAGAAAAACGCTTGTAAAGTAGACAAGTTAGTAGCGATTAAAAATTCAAGAAAAACTTGATTAATTTGGAGTTAAGGCATTAAACTGTAAGTACAAGTCAGAAGACTTTCGGATAAATAGGTGGTGTTTACAGGTCACTTACACGTGGCCCACCGTCGAGTGTTCTGGACAGTTTGGACTCCACAAGTTAACTCATAACCGGATTATTTTATTGCTACCCTACACTAATTTCCCCGAAGTAAATTATAGGTATTTATTTCATTATTTACAAATATATTTCGAAGGTTACCAATATATCATTCCAATACATTGCTCGTAGGGTATTGCAGGTAAACTCCCTTGCTGTTAACGACAGGAACGTGGAACAATGAAGCAAGCTGATGGAAACACTGTGCTGTCCTCTTAGGGCAGGCTCACACACACGCGGCGCGAGGTGCGAGTACTCGGAGATAGTAGTTCGGACTACGTTTGACAGATGGCAGCTTATGTTCTGTTTGTCAAATCTGTAACAGAAAATTATGATTACCTACTGCAAACATTATTTTTTTATAATGAGTAGCACATTAATTTGGCGCAGTACGAGTATGACGCCACTAAATTGTACATATTTTTATGTTATACCTATTTACGCTTCCTTACTAATGCTACACTTTGGCATTTATTGTCTTTGTATAAATATTATTCTTGGTAAATGTTGTGTAGTGTAAGTATGTAATGTCTTACCAGAGTGTCGGTTGCGTGGACTGCTCGCAGCGCGACACTGGCCGGCACTCACGTCCCGGGGCGCACGCCTCGTCCTCGGGGGCGCACCGTGCTGGGCCTCACTGGTGTACACGCACAGCATGCACTGCACTCAGCACGGAGGCTGTACTTCCGGTAAATGTGTCGATCCCAATACAACAAGTGACAATCACGTCCAGCTGGTGAACTAGCCTACATAACGGAAGTGACCTCAAATGGGATTAATCAGCTGGCTCCTAAACGACTACAAACTAAACTATAAGAACTTTAACACCTAAATACTTAAATACTTTGTCCGTTTGAAGGAATTTTTACTCGACTCAGTCGCCAAAACAACGGATAATACCCTCGAATATTGCCAATCATAGGAACCAATAACATAAATAACTGTCAGTTGGCTTGATTCGAGTGGACGTAATGACTTGAAATATAGCGGTAAGCTGGAACACGGCAGCTATCAGCTCGGTGTCAGCCAGTTTGCATGATTCTCTCACGTTTCTTTCCTCACATTTAAAAAAAAACTTATTCCTAATTCTGATTCACAACCAATTTTGGCAAAAAAATGAATGTTATAAATATTTCCGCGAGCGAGTCCGCCGACTGCGCCAGTTGTCTCCATAGCCAAAACATTCAATGAACACAGCACACATTTTCAGTTGATTGGCGAGTGGTTCATTTATTTATATCATCAGTTGTCCTGTCAGTTCACCTAAAAATAATTTACAAATGTTTACTTGACAAGAAACGATGATTTGTCATTTCATCATTATACAACAACAAGTTTACCAAATAATTAAATTAAGAAAATAATTATTCGATAAACTTTTTTTATTAACGTATTATTTCACAAACAATTTTTTTTTTCATTTTACCTCATAAAACCACGTTTGCAATAAAAACGTTTTAAGTACATATTTGCACTAACGAACGATTTTATCCTAATGTTTTTTTTAAGATATTGGATATTTCAACTATGTATGAAATACGTAGGTAATGGACGACTCGCCCACAGTTTATTAATACTGCGCTGAATTGATTTCTAAAGCGGTGGGTAGTTACAATGTCAATGTCTTTACACGTTAAGTGTACATATTTTGTTTTACAATGTAATATTGTATTAACAAGTAAATATGTTGTGCTACAAAAGTTAGTGACAGAAACGAATTGCTGCAAAACCGACTGCACGTAGTCTTGTCCGCCCTGCCCCTAGAGTGGGCCGCGGAGGCGCGGAGGGGCGAGGCGCCCGTGAGCTGAGGAGCAGATGGCTGCCGCGGCTGAGGCTTGCCGTAGCAAGCCGAAGCTGCGGTGGTGAGCATTAAAACCATCTGCGACGAAAAGCTCGCCGGCCGCCGCCGGAGCCCCGCAGCGCCGGAGCCGTGACAGAAACCATGCCTGCTGTATGTTGCATGCTCGCTTGCATGCTCGCTTGCATGCTTGCTTGGATGCTGCTTGCATGCTGTAATTTCGGAAGTCGGTAGTTTTGGTTGTTTCTTCGTAATTTAATACCGACTTCCGAAATTAAAGTTATTCTGTACTTTGTAGTGTTTTTCTTTTTTTGGAAGTCGGTTGTATTTTTTTGCATAAATGTTCTTTATTTTTCACTTTTTAGTTGTGATACTAATTACCCGATGTCATTATGCTTATTATCCACGTAAGCAACAAGTAAGCAAAATGCTTATAAAATTAAAACTGCTTGGCCAATCGGAATAACATTTTTACGGAACCAAATGGCAAGTAAGTATACCGCATCGAACGAAAAAAGAATCACATAAATCGGAGAACCTCGGAGTAATCGGTGTACACAGTACATACATAAAAAAATACCCACTGAATTGAGAACCTCCTCCTTTTTTGGAAGTAGGTTAATGATATTTAGTATTTAAAACGTGACTTTTCCAAAATAATCTAATTCAATGAAAAATTTATAAATGATTAAATATCATCCGAAATATTTTTAAAGAGAAGCATTTTCCAAAAAAATGTTTGTAAAGCGAGTGTTTATAAAATAAAAATTCGCGGAATAAGTGGTTTGTGAAATAAATAATATGCGAAACATTGGTTGTAAACTAAACATTTGTTACTAGTGTTTTGGTGAAACATTAGTGAACCATTTCATCATCTACTATTAACAGCCACAACGAATGGCTATCGTTATAACATTGACAGTAATTAAATATGATAAATGTCCACTATGCCCTGTGTTCGAAACTCGGCAGACAATTTAATATTTAGTCCTTTCATTAAACGTGCTACTCAATTCAGACGTTTCAATAATCCTTAAAAGTCAATAACTCCAGTGTTTTACACCCTTAAAAAATCAGGCCTAAAATAATAATGTGGAACTAGTGATAAAAAAATCAACATTAGTTCCATAATGTTCAGTTACTTTTAATGGACTAGTGGCAACGAATTAATTTGTATGGGGCTTACCACGAAATCCAAAATTATAAGTACAAAAAACCAGTTCATGATAATATCCGTATTCCCTAATGTACATATATGAACACGAATGAGCGACTTTCCTTAAAAACTTTTTGGATATGGGTTTTCCGTTACTTATCCGGAAATGGTTTTACACTTAAAGTAACTGGCCCACCAGATGGTGTCGTCATGTGTTTTCCAAGCAGGTACACAGTCGTGGTAGGTCACAACGTTGAGTACACACGCGGTGGTACAGCTCGGCAATCAGCGCGTCCGTGCGGATGAGGGGGCGACTAGTTTGTTGAGATAATTCAGCAGAGATGGTATTACGTGCGTGATTGTTCTCTGAAACATACTTTACATATATAATTCGCAACACATCGTACTAGCGAATATGTTACAAGTAGGTTAGGTACGTACTCACACCCATAATGCTGTGTACAAGTGAGTCAGCACTGTTTGTAATGTTGCGTCAACACGTCAACAAATAAACTGTATTACCAATCACTGTGACAAGTTGATTATTAATTATTATTTCATCATTCTTATCTTGTTGTTGTTACTTCAGTAATTACAGAATAGAGAAATATTTATCTTCGAGTATCTTCTATTAACACGGCACCAGATAACGTAAGGAACAGGCTGATTGATGAATGTTTCGCCACCTTCAGCCTCATGATGAAGGAGGAGGTTGATATATGCGATCTGAGCGCTTCTTGTTGTCAAGCAGTCGCTTTGCCAGAAACGAAGCAATATTTGTTTGTCAATGGAATTACAGGAATATGAGTCGATACCTCTTAGTGTTGCTTGCCGGTCCCGGAAATGTTATTGCCTTTATCAAAACAAAGCTCCGGCTGGTCAATTGGTCATAGTTATCAATGCATATAGGTACAAATATATTTGATGAACGCAGAGATTTTGACGAGCCCTTTTTGGTGTCATTAGTTTTTAGACGAGGAAGAAGGGGCTATTAGCAACGTGCTGGCAAGACGTGATGATATAAGTGAGAAGTCAGCAGTCATTACACTCCCGTCTTCGTGTGATAACGAGGCATCCCGCCCCTCACCCCTCCCGCTCTGTAATGAGATCACTTCCGCGTCTGAGGAGGCTGCCGTTACTCGGACACTAGTTAGCAGTTGTTTGACTAGTGACGTCAAAGGAGAGCACTTATAAAGGAATCAGCAGGTCGAAACATGGAAATAGCTTGGCATATGAATGGTGTTGGCGTGCCAAAGGTCGCAGCACAGTCGCCGCTCACTCCGGCAGCAGTCAACGTCTCCAGCAGTAGGACACTCCGCGGAATAAAAGACACATTACTTAAATATTAAATATTTTATTTGAAAACAAACTTATTCTGTTTATGTATACATATAGTTTTATGTTTCACATACATATATAGTCTCCGTATCATACAATCGTAGTGTCCGTTTCTACTTAGATCAATTTTATTGTAAAACTTTGTATCTATGTCATATTTACAATTTATGCTATATAAAAACATTTTATTTTGAATGTTTGTAATTTACAATTGCCTATTAATTACATTAGGTACTTAAGACTAAACGTTTTCACAAACGCCAGAACAATATCTTTATATTTACTATAATATATTTAGAGTTACAAACGAGAAGGAGGTCGGCGACGATCACACTAGACACACTTCCAGGTTATGTGTTCAGATTTTCTACATACAAATAGGCTAAGTATCGTAATTTGCAGCACGTAAGCATTTTCCTCGCAGTTTTTAATACTTACTTGGTAGTATTCTTGGAAAAGAGAGATTATTTTCTGAAAGTTGACTTTACACAAGACAACTGGCTCTAATAAGTTAGTTAAACTATTTTTCGAAAAATAGTAAAGAGAGAGCAATTTTAAGTTTTCCATGGAAAGTAATAAATTATTCTCTCTATGGCTTGTGTTCTCCTTAACTTTAAGACACGTCTCATTGCTATGTGTGGCTAGTCAGACTATTCACAAGATTTTGAGCTTGTCATTTTGTTAGAATTATAATTTAAAATTAAATGTTTTGTTTATTTGTAAAACATTAGCAAACTCTTAAAAGTTTTCCATTGTCCATGCAACCTGTAAGAACAGTGTCAGTGGTGCCGACCGCCTCCTCGCGGCACGAGTACTCTATGATAGAAAGTATTGGATTATCGCTAGTATAGTACAGCAGCCGCAACCACTCGAGCGAGCGTTCGCACGACTCGCGAAAATACAGTGAGCTCAACTAACAAATAAAGTTTATACAAATGTGTAGTCTTGGAATAAAATAATTGTGTGTTATTTATTAATGAAGCCTAGGTTCTGCGGTGAAATTATGTAAACATCTCACCGTGTAAGCTTGCGTGAAGTGAACATGAAGTGAGCTGTCAAACCATACAAACAAGGTGGAATGACAGTTCACTTCAAGCTCACTCCACCTAACTTTACGCGGCTAGATGTTGACAGAATGGGCCGGCGGACGTGCCTATAGCCGCGGTCGTCCTAGCTGAGGCGCGACGTCGGCGTGCGATCTGCTGACCATCTCCAGATAGATCAAGTAGCTACTTAGTTATTGTTATTAGTCTTCACATGTTAAATAATCAAGAAAATATGTTAAAGTAAGTAGGTGACGTTGAACCTAGGCTTTTTGATTGTGATTGAAAAATACAAAAGAAATCACTTGGTTCACTTTTTACAGTGAAATAATATTTGACTTTCTTTTACTGGCATAATTCATAGTATAAATTATACTGAAATCATACACATAACGTACAATTATTGTATTCATTCAACACACTCGAGTACGAGCTGTCGACACAACGCTCCAAATCTTCGACACATTTGATTTGAATACATTCACATACAACTTTCATCAAGTTCTGATGCACGACAATGTCTTTAAACTGAGTTTGATTGAAAAATAGTAAGTTCTTAGTTAAATGAGTACTTATACTATGTTGGTGATGATGCAGATGTACGCAGAGCATGGACATGTATTGTTATAGACGAAGAGTACACCACGTACAGACACATATTCATAGTTTGTGAAGGTGAGTTGTTTACCACTATCATTTATTTACGGCATTAAAGCCAATATTAATAGAAGTTACTTAGCTTGAGCTTTTGGAATTCACTGAACAATGGTCCAGTCACTGTCGTGCATCTGTTATAGTGCAAAGGCAGGATAGAGATGGGAGCATATAATGTATTTCTAAGCCAAAGTCTATGCTAAGTAATATTTATTAATATCGGCCTTAAAATCGAAACCAACTCCTTTCATACCATAAAGGATTGATTTCATAACAAGAGGTGTCACGCCACCGCACCTCACCGGTATGGACGCTCACATTCTAAGCGTTATGATGCGTACAAAAGTAGAACGCAAGGCGAACACGCGCGACACATGTCATGTGCGTGACGTGCGTTTTCGACGCGCATCCGCAAGTGTGGACACACCCTAATGATTATTTGTACCAAAGTGGAGCAACACCGCATTCAAGACAATGGAATGAATTACTCTAACGACACGGGATGTCATATAAACTTGATCTCTCTAACGACAATATCATTTAAATACATTATCTTCACGTCATTAAAACAATAAATATATTTACAATATTCAGTAGCAACAAACGCTATATTATTTTAAGAGTTCAATTCATTAAAACATCTCCCATTCAACGGCGTGTAGTGTCTCTGTGACCGCAGAGCAATAATCTCATTCGAGAGTCGACGTCGGGCTCGAGAGAGAGCGAACATGAATCACAGTGGTTCGACGCTACGCTTTATCCGCTTCTCATAAAAATCTTATCAGTATTTACTTAAATCATTTTATTTGTTTACTTAGCTAGTCGAAAACTAAGTTTTCGCGTTAAAACGTTGAGTGAAACTTGGTTCGTACGTGTTCTTGTCCCTTGGCACGGCACTACACTGCACTGCGCGCCTATCAGCTGGCGAGCAGCGCGCCGCGCAGCCGCGCGTGCAGCGCCGCCGCCGCCAGCAGCGCCGCCAGCACGCGCGAGCAATCCGACAGCCCCGCGCTGCCAGTCTGCATGGCCGCCGGCCGCTCGCCTGCAACACAGCACACAGCGAGTTAGCACAATGCGCTCTCAAACTGCAGAACAAAACTAGAAGGCGATTTTCTGGTCTGTTTTTGTAGTAGTGTGTAGGCCGACGTGGCACTCACCGTTGAGCACGTGCACGCGCACGGAGGCGACCTCTGCATTGGAGGGCGAGCAGGAGTAGCGGCCCGAGTCGGCGGGCGCAGCGTCCTGCACCAGCAGGTAGGAGGTCGTGGCCGCGCCTTTCTCCGTCACCACCGACACGCCGCCGCGCGACGAGTCGTACGATATCACCTGCTTCACATCACAACCACCACCATTGTCATATCTACTCTCAACACACACTACACTTATACAGAAGACATTGTCCATGAACGTTTTAACTCACCAAAGATTAAAAAATCATTAAATTCGCCATGGCGCGTCACAAGATGGTCGCGTCTGTAAGCTTTCTCTCAGTACGTGTACGAACACTTTGTTTAAGGAATGTGCTTGTGCTCGGTAGCAGCACTAGCAGCGAGGGCAAATCGAACGATTTCAATCTTTGACTATGTCTCAGTTTTCACGAAACAATATTATGTCATTTGTTTTGTTATGTTATGCAGTTATAGGAAACTTGTCCACCATGATCATCACTGTTTGACACATGGAACTAGTGATTGCAGCAACGTAACATTTCTATTATTGACACTTTAATTAGTATGTACTATCGGTTAATCGATAATTATAAAATAGTTAAATAATATTGCAGTTATAGTTTTTGTACTACGCCTTTTAAAATTAACTTTTACTCTGGAACATTTACGTTCTAAGGCAGGTGTCGCAGAGTGAATAATCTGGTGGCCAAGGGATGTCTGAAGGTTTTGCAAGCATTTCAGTGTTGATGTTTAATGTGTAGGGTGCAGTTGACCAGTTGCGGAATTGTTCGAAAGAGTTGCCGCGGCCCTGGAACGCATGGGCATGAGGAGGAACACGGATGGGTTTTAGTCAGTAAGAGTCTGACACTCCCTTCCGCTTCGCCCAGAGCGGAAGGTGTCATTTGATGATTTCCCATTCTTAACAAAAGGTTGCAGTTGACCTGTTCCCTATAACTTTCGGTGTAGTGTAATGTGCCTGCGTCTGTGTCACGCTGTAACTCCTAGCTCTGTAGATTAGTGTGCCTGCGTGTGTGTCACGCTGTAACTACAAGCTGTGTAGATTAGTGTGTCTGCGTGGTTGTCACGCTGTAACTCCTAGCTGTGTAGATTAGTGTGTCTGCGTGTGTGTCACGCTGTAACTCCTAGCTCTGTAGATTAGAGTGCCTGCGTCTGTGTCACGCTGTAACTCCTAGCTCTGTAGATTAGAGTGCTTGCGTCTGTGTCACGCTGTAACTCCTAGCTCTGTAGATTAGAGTGCCTGCGTGTGTGTCACGCTGTCTCTCTCTATGCTACCCACTTAAACACAAGTAAAAATATAAAGTGGCTTCTATAGTGCGTTTGTGTTTATTTTCGTCACAGGAGACCTCTCGTTGGATCAAAATCTCAGCCTATTTAGACATGAGCGAGTCGTCGGGGGAAACTGAGTGAACCGGCAAGCCCCCAGAGAGATCCGTACTGGGCTGTAACAAATCAGACGCTCAAATTTTGTTTGAAGATCTAAGAATATATTAATATGTACTGTAGGCACTCGGAGCTCTGCAGTCAATGTTGATTCAATATGTAAGGTCAGGGATAGCGAGCCGCGTGACGAGTAACGAGTGAAGGAGGACTAGACTGCGAGTAGCGAGTGATTATAGTGAAGCGTTAGTGTTAATCACTCGTGCAGTAATAACGTGCGGGAAGCGATACACGCGCTATTAATAAGCGTGGAGCTGTGCGCGATACGCGCAGCGGCGCGACACCGCGCGACACGACGCGGCGCATCGCGACATTGTTCAGGGCAAGGGTAATTAGGACCCGGCCGTGTATATTCAAATAGTGTGGAGAGGCGCTCGTTCACTCTCTGTATCACATTCACTCGCAGCGCGTTTGAAACATACTCTGAAGCGAGTAGATGTATCCGCATCAGATATTTGTGATAGTATCAGTAGTCATTAATTTGTGGGATTTATTTGACGTTGATCTATTAGCGTTTATCTTGAAATTGGTTGCGGAGAGCAATTTTAATAAATATTGTTTAATTTTAGTATCGCGATGATGATGCTGTTTGTAGATGTACTTTATGTGTATAGTTTTGATCGGTGTAGGTAGGTAGTTTGGAATCAATGATGTGTTGATAGGTCAGACTATCCCTGCTATTCGAGTTACACTGCACCCGACCAGTCCTGTCGTAGCGTTCATATTGTGTATGTGAGTATGTGTACGAGTCGCACGCCCGCACGTTAGCGCACATCGGCGTGTGGGGATTACTTCCCGCCGATAATGCGATTAAATGTGTTTCGTATGATGTTGCTAGCGACGAGTTGATTCGAACGCGAGTGTTAGGGAATGTATTGCACTACATGTAGCTGCTGATTCACTTGGAATAAGTCCTATCGTGCGCCCGGATATCTCACGGGCGAACCATTAATTAGGTAAACAATATCTAAACAGAAAACACATTGATGTGAGGAAATCCAAGGTTTTAAAACATCGATCTCAAACCAGCGTGCTATGCGGCTACGCGGCTACGGCGTAGTAGCGTAGTCGCGTAGCAGAGCGCTACGAACGGTCGCTCCTTGTTAGGATGAGGAAAGTTGGTATAGTAGGCGCCAGATAAATGTGGAATAAAGTATATTGACCTTTCCCTAATAACTGCTCATAGGTACCTGAGCAATTAAATATGAATCGTTTTTCATTATTAGACAATGTTAAGGATCACGAGAGATGATGATTCGGGACAGTTTTGTGTCATTAATTCCGTTTTTCAAATTAACAATGTCAATAAATGTAGGTGGGTCAATGACCGATATTCCACGATTATCTGGCGCCTACTATAGCGTGAGGCATTGTATTGAGTTATTTCGACAGGTCTTGTTCTAGTTTGTTTGCGTAATGACTTAATGACCCGACTTCCAAAGAACACCAATACAGTGTACTTCATAAACTGAACCAAATTCTCTCTCTAAAATTCAAGTAAAATGTTGTAAAATGAAAGGTGTTGTTGATAGTGTGCGACTGGGATGCGAATGCGAACGCTCCTTTAAAATGCGAGGGTTGATTGTGAGATTGTGTTATTGGAATAACTAGCATGAACATTAACAATAATTATTAGTTAAAGTAAATAATAGCATCAGAACCAGGATACACCTGTGGCTCAGGTATCTTAAGTGGTAATTAGAATATAAATAAATAATTAATACAAAGTTGAATTGTATCAGTCGTGTGGTGTGCTGTCCCCTCTGGCCTCGTAGTACAAAAATCTCACCCTAAGTTTGCTTAGGGTGAGATTTTTGATCCGTAGTTAACTTAACCAGTAGTCGAAATATGTGGTTAAATTTCGTTAAAATGCGTTTTTAGCTCTGTTGTTTGTTATTTACTAATACTTTTACACAACAGTTATTTATTTTGTTATTGGTCAAGCAAACATTTGATCGAAAATCGCATTTAGAGTTCATTACGGATCAAATAACTCGCCCTTAGGCCCACGTGCACAAACCACAGTTATTTAACTTTTAACTCCGAGTTGATTTGCTAACTCGGGCCAATGTATGAAATATTGTTGTGATTTAAGCTCATGTTAGCAACTAACTCTGAGTTAATAGATAACTCAGGTTTGCGCAAGTGGTCCTTAGAGTAATATAAACGTACTCGACTGCGGGCTCTCCACCCCCCACGGAACTATTCTAACATTCATACTTACTACAAAAAATCCAGTGTATAATTACTTTGCGTCCGCTCACCTCGTCCTCGTGGTACCAGAATATGTAGGCGGGCGGCTCCGGGGAGAACTGGATGAGGCACGTGAGGTTGATGGTGGAGCCCATGTCCACGTGCAGGTCAGGCCCGCCCAGGATGCGCGCCGACGGCACTGTAACAAGCGGGCAGGTTGCGTCAGCACGGGAGCAGACTGCTGCTCACACTATGTGATGGTGACACGTTTCCGTCTAATAGACTAGGTATGTTTAAGCAGATTAGAAACTTTCGATGCTAATATTGAACGAATACTTTAACGTTAAGTTCACTTAGGATCTGTGGTCTGCAAAATATTGTAATGCCGATTTGTGCAGTAGTTTATTTTCATTAGGTTTTGCTGTCTGTACACCTATACACCTACTATAATAAAATGCGCTCAGTGGGTATTTCATGGGTAACGTAACGACACCCATGCACTCTATCGCATTACCTATTGTATTTAATGAACTTTAGCAGCTTGTTCCATTACTTATAGTATGGGCACTTTAATCGGTGCCGGGACACGGGCGGCGGGGAGGGGGTTCATGTTCCTGTAACGTCGTCGTCGTCGTAGGGATAGTGTTATTAGATCGGAACGTGAGTCTGCTCGTAATATCAACTGCGATGTAAATGTGCGAGTGTTTTTATCGCTGCTGCTGTGCCGCGGTACCGAGTGCTCCGCGCGCTTCGTGTACTTGCCACTGATGGCGCCAACGCTAAACGTGAACACGCTCTGAGATTTTACAAAGTGATTGGATTCGATATTCGTCTCCAGATACTAAAATATTCCCCATGTTTTTCACAGAAAGATTTTTTTATCGTGTTCAGCGATTCCACTGCGGAATCACAAGTCACGCGTCGATTTAGCCAACGATAGTGCCTAACATTTAGTTTTGTGTTCAATAGATATGTAAACGTGCTGCAGTTGTACGCACATGAGGTACGTGCCGGCGGAGGAGCTGCCGGCCGACGGGGTAGTTCAGGAGAGGTATACATTACGCAGGCGAGGGGGAGGCCCCGGGGCGAGGGGTGGCCGGGTTAGAGTGACACATTTGCAGTTCGCTGTGCTCATTATGGCCGGCTGAATGCACTTAGTTTCAAGAGCACTGAGCGCTGCTTAACCCTAACCACATATATGTACATGTAGATACACTTTATTACGAGGTGCATTATACTGGCGGCGCTGGGCCTCCACGGCGTCATGTCGCACACAGCATCCCCGCGGTTGTTCCTTGCTGTGCAACATGCGTAGCTGCATATGTTGGGTACGTACGCGGTCATAGAATCACAGCAGGGTCTCAATACTTCAAATGAATTCAGTGAGCTCTGTACTATCAATTCTTCTAGGTTTCGTCGAGAGAGAGTGAAATGTTTGCGTATGTATTATCAACATCTACAAGTATACGGCGCTTTCTGCCACACCAACGCGTGTGAGTTGACTGAGGACATTTCGTTGAGCAGTTAACGAATAAATGAGTGGTTTACGAGCGTGCGTTGTTTGTGCGACTTCCATCACACTCTGCGCGACGCTCGACGGCGGCCATTCAGTGAAGTGCTCGAGAAGTCGTAAAGCTAAAATTGAATGACGTCACGTGTTTACTCGCAACCTTCACGGAATCGCACCAAGTCATCAAGACGAACGAATTGAGAAATGTGGCGACAGCTGACGTCATTGAGCTGTCCATCAGCCAACCATATGAGTTGTAATTCTGTTATCTACAGTCTTCACATGACGGACATTGAAAAACTACACTGCTACGGAAAGAGGTAAAGTAATTATTATCACTGAATTAATTATTGATTGTAGTTCACTCTGGGGGAGAGCTTGTGCTGAAATATCATGTATGTGTGTTTCATTAAGCACCTGTGTGCTCCCATGTGTGGCATGTCTCTACCATACACATGCACTCTACACGAGTATAGCCGCGTCCAGCCTACTCGCGCGACACATTAGACTGGAGCGAACAAATTAATGTGCCACTCGCGAACACTGATGCGCATACACTAATATTATGTCCAGAATATGAGCTCCATCATGAATATGCACTCATAATGGGCGCGGTAATGTCGCTTCCTAAAATAAAACGTATCGTAATTGAATTGAATATCGCCGCTACGCTAAGGTAGCCGCTACGGTGGTCGGTGGCCGGTAGCCGCTTCTACCGTTACGGGCCATTTCAGTTAATTCCGTACTTTATGACGTCATATTTCGCGGCGGGCGAAGAAAGCCGCGGGGGGAGGGGGCGGCGTGCAGTCACTCGGCAAAACAAAGAGGAGGATTCAGTTCAATTTGTGTTAGTGAATTGGTTGAATGAACCCTCTCCCATGAGCCCATGACGGCCGTGACGCCCGTGTTAGTCTTTGTCGCGGTATTTGCGGCACCTGAAATACAGGATACGTTTCACGCAAGCTGTGGGTACGCTTTGCCCGAAATTAAGAAGGTCAAGCGATTGTCTATAATTGTGATGTAAGTTCAGTATCAATGAACGTATATATGAATAGAAAAGAGACTTTATTTTAGGCTCATATCGTCTCTATTTCCAAACAACCATAAAGGATGAGGTTCTCAATTCGGTTGTATTTGTTTGTTTGTTACCTCATAACCGGTCATTTATGAACCGATTTGAACAATTTTTTTTATATGTGAGAGGATATACTTTTCGATTTGCTATGGGACCACCCATAGCAATTTCATCAAAATCGTGTCAGCAGCTTGGTTTTTAAAACAAAATAGTTGGAAAAAAAATGTCATCCCAGTAAACAAAATTGCGTATTTTGCTTTCCTGTGACTTTTCAGTGGTGTTGTTAGGTTCGGGGATACCACTAAAAAGTGAATCTAAAAAAATACAACCGACTTCCAAATAAAAAAAACGGAAGTCAGTGTTAAAATACGAAGAAACAACCAAAAACACCAACTTCCAAATTAAAGTTATTTTTGAAGTCGGTTGTATTTTTTTTGTAAAACAGTATTTTATTCGTGAAATATTAATTAATGGGAGAGCGCACTGCACTTCAAGATGAGATGCTTGGCGACGCGAGGCACATGACCGTACCCCTGGTCTGGTGCGCGGTGTCGAGCGCTGCCACAGAATGCTCCCTCCCACGCCGCGCCGCAGAGCACTTTGTTTGGCAGGTTTTGCTCGCTCCGCTCCGCCGCTAATTGGTTTAATCGCTCGCTCTTTGTTGCAGTAAGCCGCGCCACGACGCCACAAGGACTATAACTTAGCTAGGTTAGGTTAGGCTTTTAAGGAAGCTGATCCTGTCAACTGATATCATATCTCGGATATCAAGACTTCAACAGTATTATCAAATATATAATATGCATATACTTTACTTCCTGCAGCAGAGTTACGATCTTATGTTGATCATGTCGATCAGACTAGCTTTACTAAGTACACAGATGTGACTTATCTAAGATACAAGTTTCTGAAATACAGATACAACATATAAAATACGTTTTTTCATTTTGTATCTGAAATAACTTAAATGATATCCTACAATAAAACACCTGTCTGCCGAGTTCTGCCCCTGTGGAGCGACTCTTTTCTTTTGGAAGTATGATAATGAGACCTCAACCGAAGAAAAATGAACGACAAAAATGTTTGAAGAACTAGTGTTACTTTAGTCTTAATTAAAACTTAAGTAATTGAAATGTTCAATATTTTCCAACATTTGCAATGTGATCTTTATTGATTAATTTAATAAACTTCATCTGAAAAAAATGTGTTTTAAAAAGTATTTGTAACTTTAAAAAGTATTTAGTTATTTAGAAGATACGTCGGTATTTTGTATGTAGTACTTAAGATACCATCTCCAAATCCTGCATTTGGTATCTCAAATACTTTTTATAAGGTACGAGTATCTTGTACATCTCTGACTAACTACAATATCTGATTCAATTGTGTTAGTTCCGTGTGCACTAGTTATCTGGATCAAAAATACGCCTACCTACTCTAAGATATTAATGTTTATTTCTTCTACTAACGCAAAAAGAACCACTGTTCATTGAATCATTCGCATGATCGCACCGATTTGCCGACCGAATAAAAAAATTACAAAAAAATGCGAGCGGTAAGTGAACACAAATGCGGAAATGGAGAGATCCGGTGGAGCGGAGCGGTGCGGAGCGGCGTGAGGGGGTGCGGAGCGGCGTCGGGAGTGCAAGCAATAGCTGCGAGTTAGTTGCTGAGGATTGCATTGTGTCCATTATCTGCGGCCGATGGCTGGTTCGCCGCCATCTCCCCGGCACACGCTTGCTACCGCTTCGTCACCGCTACGCCACGACTACAGCTATGCTATTGCTACGCCACTGCATAGCCAGGAGCCGAGCTTTGCACAGATTTGGAAATCACCAGCTCACACACACGCTACCTGGATAGTGACGTACTGATAAAACGTAACAAGTGCGCGACACTATACCGCTTCAGATGTGAATCACGTTGATTGTGGCGCCAGGGGATGGCTGACACAAAGTGTTTTCTTATGCATTCAGTTTTTCATTTAATAATCATCGTTATCCATAGAGACAGGTCCGGCGACAAATGACGACGAGATCACCGCTTTTGCAGTGGTAGATACAGAGGTCGACGTCGTCGTCATTCTCGTCGCCGGCTCCAAGTCGGCCTCGTCCACCCGCATGCAGCTGAATATCAGTTCTTGACATGGAGCAACTGCCTGACTGAGCTCCATAACCACTCACTGGGTTTTTCAATACCTCTTGGCAAGACTGGTGTCAGAGCTGGCTTCTGACTATCCGTAAAGATTGATTGAAATGACGGCGGGGACCAATGCTTAACGTCCTTTTAGACGAGCGGAGGAAACTCGATATGTAATGGGACCATCCACAGACCGACCTCGTTAAGCGTAGCTTAACTTCGAAGTTCGACCCGTGCGGCTGTTATTATAGACATTAAGCTGTCGCCATTTACTAAGGAGTTGTGACGTAGTTTGCCAATGTACTGTCTCAGCGCGAACAATTGTAATGGCTTCGATGAATCGCTCCACTCATGCGATTCACTAAATAAACAAGCGTAAAAAGCTTTACGGTTGCCAAATGTGTGCGTGAAGCCGAGTGTGGAGCTCGCGAACTTTGCGCCGCGAGGTAGGAAGCCGCCGCCGCAGCCGCCGCCAAATGTGTGCGCTTTCATAACAACGCAAATTTTTGACGACCTCCTCCCTCCTCCGCGCCTTCCCAGACCGCACCCGCGTGCGAGTGATTGTTATAAACAAGCCAGGTGTCGCCGCCCGAGAGTTGTGCGCGTTATATCAACTTAATTCACACGTCTTGCACGTTTCGCACGCTCGCACTGCAGGGTTGCCACCGATTCGCTCGATGTTACGTTACTTCCTCATGGGATATTTGTTTGTAGCAGGACGAAGCTGAGGAAGCTGTCTGTGATGATCCCACAAGACAAACGACGCACACAGTTTACGTGGGTAAATAACAAATGCGAAACAAGCCTACTTATGTGAGGAAAAAGTATGGTCTACGAGTACATTGAATATAGAACGCACGTTTAGCATTATGTTGTTTTGTTTTTAAGCGGGGAATGTGGTAAAACAATAGTGAAGCTCAAACCAAAGAGACTATCCGTACAAGACTACAATAGTGTTCCGCATGAGACGGTCTCCAAGCGAGCGCACGTAGCTACCGGCATCGTGGTATGTCGTGAGGTAGGGAAGGAATACTGCCATGGACTCAATCTTTACACACTGGTCGATGAGAAGTTTTTTGTGACAAAGTCTTGTGTCTAAACTTCAATAAAAGTTAAAGATAAGTACCTAGATGCAGTGTTAGTGTTGATGAGTGTTTATTTTCTTGTTGAAGCATCATGCACCCTGTTCACTACCTCAGGCGCTACCGGGGCTCCGTCACGCACCTCTTATAACAACCAGGTATTAGTCGCGGCGCGCGTGATGGAAACACTTTGTGTGCCGCGCGACACACTCCACATCACCTCACAATACATCGCCTGCTGCACAAACTTGTGCGTCCCCCCACGTACTAATGAGACACCGTGTTTATTGCGACACTTCCGTAATGTGACGAAGATTAAACTTTGGGAAGAAATGTCGATTCGGTGAAATTGGTCGAAACACTGTTTAATGAAGAGTGATGAGGAGTGGTGGACACCTGCGCTAGAGGGCTTCATCACGATGGACCCTCTTCACTGTCGAAGGAACACCCACTACATAGATTTGACACCTATAATTGTAGATAAGCTGAGGTAGTGCTGATCGTGCAATGACAGTAGAAACCCCTCACTTTGTTCGATCTTCGGGAAATTGGCGTAATAACTTTAGCTGTGTCAAGCGGTCAAGTTCACTGCCTGCCTGCTTCCCTGTGTGCACGTCAGCGGCTGAGGAGTAAGTTCCTCGCGGCGCGGCTTCATTACGCGAGTTCAAAGCCGACAGCCGTGCGGTGCCATTGTGCCGCGCCGCCGCGCACGTCCCCGGGCTGCGGCACCGTCTCTATGTGCTGCAGAAGGTGTGTAATAAACTACACGACTCACAAGCACTGCCAACATTTGATGTGTAAAATTTAACTTTTCTGCTTTCAATTTTAATAGATCGAGGTTTCTCATTTTGCGTATACGTACGTAGTACGTACATACATACGTATGGAATGCTAAATATGTGCGGTTCTGTATCGCGCGTGTTCCGAATATACCTTCTGCATGTTCACACTTGTGCTCCTAGTGGTTGTACGGAGCGAGATGTTTGCCGACGCCCTCCTAAGGTTCGAATGAGTTACGTCAGCAGAATCATTTCCTAGATGAGCAATAAATTGAACGGGTCCCGACGGCCTGTTGAATATTTAATGCGAAGTTTTCTAAACTTTTACGGGGCCTTTTGACGGGAAATTAAAAATATTATTTGTGAAAGTATGAAAGTGCAATCATTTACCGAAGATGAGAGGTACCGATAAACCGTAGCGGATATAATCCGACGCCAATAAATCAGCGGAACAAAACGCTCCGAACATCGCCGAGTTGAAGTTGAACGAGAAAAAACCCGCCAATGTATCATCTATCATATTTTTAAAGTCGCCTGTCGAGTGTCGGGAGGAAATCGCTCCTCGGCGAGGGAGTTATTGAATTTCCAATTTTTCACGAGGAATTTTATTTTATTTGTGCGGAGAGTCCGGCGCCGCCGCCGCCGCCGACTCTCTGTGTAAACAAAATGTAAGCTCCAAAACAAAACGGAATCGATCACTGAACAGACAGAAAAACTTTCAGTTTAATTGAAACCATTCGTTACGGCAAAAGTTCATGGAAATAATTTCTCTACGGATAAAATACAATTGAAAAGTTTAGTCGAACGTACCGAGTCCGTGGTGTTGGAACGAAAAATTGGCGCCGATATCAAGTCGAGCAATTGGCGAATCACTGATTACTTTTCATTTAGTTCGCTCTGCTCAATATCAATCATGAGGAAAATAAAAAATAAGGATCGAATAATGAACGGATACTACTGCCTTGCTTTTCATTTTTGCCCAAAAACGGGAGGCATGCCCTTCAGTGGGACAAAACATGCTTAAAATAAATAACTGTCTCATTGGACTACAGTGACACAGTGTAGATTAGTGTTTCATACCTAACTGACAAGACGTGACAGCCTGTCTAATATTTATTGTAGATACAAAAGACATTGGCAGACAATTTCTCAGAAACGTTAATATTAGATAATAGGCACAAGTCTAGATACGGAGCGAAGCATCTTGTTTACTAAATCATGACAGTTTCCATGTAATATCCAGTGATTGACGCCGGGTTAGCGGCACGGGTAAGTGTTTTTATCAATTACTTGTTCATGTCGCGTTTCAGCTGTGAGTGGCGCAGTCTAGACTAGAAGCTGGGAGTCTGGGAGTCTGGGATGTCGGCCATCACTCGTCGTGGTCACCCAGTGTTTAAATATTAACACGGCTTAATGGAACCTCAAAATAAGTTTGATGAATTAACTGAGTTGATTATTGTAATGCTTCGTAAAGTCTTGTTAATTTTGCATACATTGTAACTGATTCTGTGATTATTTCACAATCGGCAAAAAATTACGTATTAATAAATAGAAATTAGTTTTATTTACAAAGATATTTACACCTGTCTTTATAAATACTTAACTAACTTTAGTAGGCGCCAGATAATCGTGGAATAACGGTCATTGACCCACCTACAATTATTGACATTTTTAATTTGAAAAACGGAATTAATGACACAAAGCTGTCCCGAATCATCATCTCTCGTGATCCTTAACATTGTCTAATAATGAAAAACGATTCATATTTAATTGTTCAGGTACCTATGAACAGTTATTAGGGAAAGGTCAATATACTTTATTCCACATTTATCTGGCGCCTACTATATGTATATTCACTAGAAATAAAAATAAAAACTCCTAACTAAATTAACCCTAAAATATGGCGTCAAAACATTCATCCGCATCGCTGTCGACTGGAAGTGTACCCAAAAGCACCTTGTATGGCAATGCTTATTCTTTGACCAAGGTAAAAGCCGGCCCTTGGGTCACGCGAAGTGTCAACTAAGCGTTTTGAGAGATCTTTAAACAAGTTATGTGCACTCGGACCCCAAGACCCGAGAGTTTCAACCCCAAACGGCTCTAAAAAATAACTACCAACAAGTTTATTATATTTCCGCCACTTGAGGTTCTCTGCAGCCGCAGCGGCAGCGCCAGCACAGCACGAAGAGGTATGAAGATGGGATGGCGCAAGAGTATCGACACAAGTAGCGTCCCACACTAATGGCCTACCCATCTTCCAGTCTCTTGCCATCGTCGCGTGCCAGGCCATTGGGTTCTAATACAGCCGGAACGCCGACGGTGACAAGAGCTCGTCGTATGATGTCATTAAGATTCGCGTGCCGTGCTATGCGGCCCGAAAATAGTAGGTAGCTTAAATTTTCTCACGATTTTCAAATACATACTAAAATGTGAATCTGTCAGTTACTTTGAGCTATCGCGACTGCTTCTTTGGTCAACAGGGTTACAGATATAATGATGATTATTTTGCGAGCGAGTGCCAAAACCCATCACCTTCGAGGGTGATAACAGCCTGCCCCTGCTAGAGGACATTAGGACCTACTATGTCCACTAGCTGGACTTCCTACAAGTCAAGCCTCTGTTTTAAACGAGTATCCAGACGGCTGTGTATACTATTTTTGCTTTTTCAATGAATTGTATATAAGTACAACACTAAATATATCTGCAGAGTACATACTTGGAAGTGTTAATATGCGAAGATTGATCAGCTTAACTTTACGAGTTACATGGAAAAGGTGAAGCTTATCAATCTTTCAGAGCGCTAAGTTTGCGAGATGAAATAAACCTTCCCGTGAAATGAAGTTTTTGATTGATTCATCTTAGTCACCGTCTAACAAGAACTTTCACAGTTGAAGCTTTAAGAGGAATGTTAATTTGTGTCTGTGTCTACGTAAAGGACGTTTCCTCCGCCAGGTTTTCAATAAGAGTGCGCGACTGAAATATTCAAAGCGCAGTATATTGAGTGGCTGCCCGCGAGACGTCACGTTGTACGATAAATATGTGCAGCGTCCGGCCGAGCCCGTCCGGCGCCGCGCGGCTCTGTCCAGCTACGTCCGGCCACATCCGCCCGGACACGGCACGCATCTGGGTCAATACTTTACTCAAATCCATTCCTCGGCTCTTCTAATGGCGCTGTAAATAGATCACGTTTCGAACAACACATCCGCCGTTTATTACTTGATTGTATTTCGTTAATTACTTAAATAGTACAGCTTTGGGTTACAGAATACCTAGCTAACAGAGTTTCATCATCTGCCCAACTATATTGGGCTCGGCTCCCAGTCAAACCGGACTCAGCCGAATACCAGTGTTTTACTTGGAGCGGCTGCCTATCAGACCTGGAGAACCGTGTTACCCATTAAATGGGTAACACGGTTCTCCTTGGCAAGACTGGTGTCAGATTTACTGGCTTCTGGCAATCCGTAACAACTGCCAAAGATCTACAAATGACAGCCGGGACCAACGGCTTATCGTTCTTTCCGAGGCACGGAGGAAACTCGGTATGTTAAGATGGTCATCCATCTACAGACCAACCGTGCGGCTGTTATTCTTGAGCTAATAACTCCCTAAGCTACCTAGCTACCTAGAGCTACCTACTCACCTAGTTAATAGAGTTTAATAAATAAATAAACAAAGAACCCTTTGCTTATCTAGTCAGTCGACACATGGTAATGTTCGCGGGTTTAGCAAACCCTCTTTATTACAATCAGGTACTATTTATTACGCTTTCTCTGTTGTTTACTCTTTTCAACGTTACCTTTGGACATTGAGTCGGCACGAGGCCCGGCTCACGCGCGGCCCACTCAAAATAATGATTTGGTTGCATTTTACACACATAGGACACAACGATTTTATATAATAGTATGTGTTAAGAAAAAGTAGTATATAGCTGTAACATTTGTCAAATAAATCAGCTTTGAATTTTATATTCTTGTCCCATTTTTATCCTTACTGTGGCCAAAACACCTTTAGCCATCTCTGATCAGTCTCGTGAGTCTGCGTGACTGGCAGTGAGTGAACCCTTTTTTTTTTTTTGATATCGGGGGGAAATCCTCATGGAAATCCTCCACCCTGGGGCGGGTGGAGGGGTCGGTCAGACTCTTTCTTACTAAAACCACACCGGTGTTCCATCTTCCACCTACGCCGGGGATCGCGGGAACTTATGCGACTTCCGCAATCCCCGGCTGGTGCCGGCCCGCCTCCGCGGGCCACCTCGCGTCGGCGAGGGGAGTGAGGTGTTTGACTCCCCTCGCTATGTCAAAGAGGGCCGCACGGGAACACCACGCGCCGCCACCTCGGGTCCGGATGAATGGGGGGCGACGGACATCCCCAAGTCCGCCGCCCCTAGACCCAGTTAGGGGGGCCGGAAGAGGGCAGCGTATGCCCTCCTCCGACGCCCGATGCGTCTGCTGCGGGCCGGGAGAGCGGTTGTGATCTCCCTCTCCCTTTCCGCAGCCTCCTTCTGCGCCAGAACAGTTTCGCAGAAGGAGACCACCGCGTCCCAGGACTCCTCACCGCCGACCATAGCACGAACTACGGCCGGCAGCGAGAGGTCTCTGCCTACTACAGAGATGAGGGCACGGCGAGGCGCCTCCCAAGCTGCAAACTCTGCCAGCGTATGCCGTGCCATGTCCTCCCAACAGTCGACGCAGTGGTGGCATCGAGCGTCCGGCTCCCTGCCTATGCGACACAAGAACCTCCCGAAGCAGCCATGCCCCGAGAGGACCTGCGTCGCACGAAACGTCAGAGAGCCGTGCCTTCTCCCGAGCCAGAGGTCGAGCACTGGCCGGATGGCCTCGATGGTGTTGAGGCCGGCGGAAGGACTCGAAAGCCTGTCCCGCCATTCCGCGACCAGGACCTCGCGCAGCTGCGACCGACGGCCCGAACCTGGAAATCCTGCCCCCATCCGTCTGTAACCTTAGGTCGCTTGGTGCAGACATCCTGATTTATTTATTTATCACATATTAGGTATATGATAGGTTAGGGCTTAGCGTCGTAGGGACTGTCAGGCTTGTAGGTCTTAGTAGGTTCCTTTAACTTATCATATATTTTCATGTAGGTGCCGTCACACCCTTAACAATATTGCGGTGTAACGTGAAGACTGTTGAGGGTGGACGTACAACTCTGACAACATAATATTGTAGGTAGTTCACGTTTATTTTGAATTATATATGCAGTAGAAAAACTTACAGATAGTGAGTACCTACTTTTCAGGATAGGTAGTGTGTAGTGGTTATTAAGTACATAAATTATGTAGGAAATGGACTTTTTTTTAGAGGCGGTGTTTTCTGTGATCTATCTATCGATCTATCTTCTATCTTCGGACAACTCACACACGTTCATCCGATCCCAAACTAGGCAGAGGCTGTGCTATGGCAACTAGACAACTGATAAACATACTTATATATTTCTAAATACATACATATTATATACATCTACCTCTTCCAACAGCATATCTAGTTTATGGTTGGTTGCAAGGAAAATTGTGTACATTCAATTTCTTGTCAATTATGTATTAAGATTGACTTAGCTGAATAGCTTTTAGCCAACGATAGCGCCCTCGTGCCAGTGTGTGTACAATCTGCTCCGTTCTTAGGAATCCTAGGCTACTCATTTCTATATTCTGGGCTCCTGCGCATTCCACTCTGAGCGTTACCTCTTTGTGTTAGAGATATAAATAGCTTGGCTCGTGAGCGGGCGACAAACGCGCTCGTTCTGCAAATTCCTCGTTATTAAATCTCGTGACCGTAAAAACAAGGTGAAGTAGGTTTTCTTTACGCCCCGACCCCCTCCCCCTCCCACCCGCGCCGCTCACCCGCTCCCCTGCTCACCCGCTCACCCGCGCCCCGCGCCCCGCGCGCGCCCCTGTCGCAGTTTACACGTCCCCTCTCTTTGTTCCTGTTTATTTAATTTTTGAAAAACTTTAAGCTCACCGAGAGCACCGACGTGATTTTCGATATGTTTTAATAGAATAGTACGTTCAGTCTGTAGATATTATAAGAGAGACTTAGGTCCAGATCATTGACTGCTTAGTGCCTACCTCAGCACTAGTAGTATCCGAAATAGTGCGGAACCCATAGAGCAGCTATTACAAAAGTTACGGCAAGAAGACAGGCCAACATTAGAATATAATTCGAAATTATCGTTAAATTGTAAATGAAAAGGTCTGATCAAACATTTCCGCCAGTTTACAATCTCGCAATATTGATTGTTAACTGACGGTGTTGGCAATAGTAGGATGCCATTAACATTATGTTACCGAGAGAATGTCCGTTATCTTAATAAACCTGGGAACAAATTAAATGCAAGTTAATTATATGAAGGTTAATTTTGAAGCCAATTATCGTAATAGTGCCCTTTTCAGATCGTATCGTGGGCTGCTTGATGCTGGTGGTTTTCTAACAAACCTCTTTAGGCAACTTTTCAGATCGTATCGTGGGCTGCTTGATGCTGGTGGTTTTCTAACAAACCTCTTTAGGCAACTTTTCAGATCGTATCGTGGGCTGCTTGATGCTGGTGGTTTTCTAACAAACCTCTTTAGGCAACTTTTCAGATCGTATCGTGGGCTGCTTGATGCTGGTGGTTTTCTAACAAACCTCTTTAGGCAACTTTTCAGATCGTATCGTGGGCTGCTTGATGCTGGTGGTTTTCTAACAAACCTCTTTAGGCAACTTTTCAGATCGTATCGTGGGCTGCTTGATGCTGGTGGTTTTCTAACAAACCTCTTTAGGCAACTTTTCAGATCGTATCGTGGGCTGCTTGATGCTGGTGGTTTTCTAACAAACCTCTTTAGGCAACTTTTCAGATCGTATCGTGGGCTGCTTGATGCTGGTGGTTTTCTAACAAACCTCTTTAGGCAACTTTTCAGATCGTATCGTGGGCTGCTTGATGCTGGTGGTTTTCTAACAAACCTCTTTAGGCAACTTTTCAGATCGTATCGTGGGCTGCTTGATGCTGGTGGTTTTCTAACAAACCTCTTTAGGCAACTTTTGATCTTATTTACAGTCTCCCTGTTCCACAGCACACTGTTAATTCCTCCGTTTCTCTATGTCCCGTTCGTCTTCTGCGTCCAGTCCAGGGCGGTGTCGTCGCTCGTCGGCGTGCGGTCGACTGCAGCCAGCTCCCGCATCCCGCATCCCGCATCCCGCATGCGTTGCATCTGTTATGACTCGTCGTCTGTGCCTCGTCACTTTGGCGGCAACAGTCGTATTCTGGCGTTAGGAATATACCTACTTCTTAATCCTAGCTATAGTTTTGCATAGCTTCGTCCAGTTTTACGAAGGAGATTACTCTTGTTCCGCTTGTTCTTATGCCAATATAAATTGGTTTAGGAGCTAGCATACTCTATTTGTATTTACATACACATGTCTAGCATTCTGGAAGACACGAAATAGTTGTGGTTGTATTCCATAGTCTCGAAAAATTATACAACCTGTGTTAGAGAACTGGATATCAATTTTAACATGTGAACCCGTGAACACACAAACTGATTTAACACAGGTTTTCAAGTAATACAGTTAAGTTTAGTGTCCGATTAATTTCGTGAAATTAATTTGAGCTTGGTACGTTTTCATCCGAGAATTGTTAAAGCAGCACAGTGACGGATTTACTCAAGAATGTTCTCGCGACATACAGGACTCGTCGTCCGTCCGCGTCCGCGCGTGGTCGCTCGTCAGCTTAATTGCCGCATAAATTAGCTGCTTGTGACGTGCGCCCGCGCGCGCGGCAACGACGCGACTAATATAACTCGCGCCACTTAACATGTTTTTACTCAGACGAGCAGGACGGACGGTTTACTCCGGAATGTCGCGGAGCTTACACAAAGCTTAGACAATTTGCTCTCGTAATTGAAGCGATTTAACTATTATCCTGTTTGTTATCTGTTAATGGAGCAAACTGTGTTTCATCATTCGTATCTTACGGTGGGGATGGCACCTGAGCCCAAAAACAAAGCGCTAAGTTCCGAAACAACAGCACTTATACTAAAATCTGGAGCAGTGCAACGCTATTATCGCGGAAATGTCCATACGGGAGCGGTGTAGGGGCCGCCGCCGCCTGCGAGCGCGGGGAGCGAGCGTTGGGAGCGAGCGCAAGGAGCGGAGAGCAGCTCCGCGGCGCCGACTGCGGAAATCCAATAAAGCGCCGCGGCACGTGCACTCAACGCGCTCGCTTGTTCGCGCCTTTTACTGCAACTAACACGTTCTCGCGCTCCTCGTAAAATATCTGCATGCGAGCGCTATCTGGGCGAGGCGAGGTCGCGGCTGCGAGGCGTCCTTGTGCCTCGCAGCCCGACACACGCGTCCCCGTCACTCGGGCAATCTAAGAAAGGGTCAAAGGGTGATTTATATCGGGTTTGGAGGGATTTCTATTTCGTCTCTCTGTATGTAAACAGGCCGAGTATGATGAATGTTGTTTTTATTTTGTTTTTGTCACAAAAAAATGGACAAGTTTTTCTTGTATTTTTTGGAAAACAACCTCTCCAGTCCTCGGATGACTTAATATAGAAGCCTGTCCAACTACTGTTGAACTGGGAACATCAACGATGTATTGAAACTATACCTACCTAGAATACTTCTTTCGAGTACTTAACTGATACAATTTTAACTTAGGTACCTACTATCCCTAAGGAATACAGGCACAAATCTGTACCATTGATGATGAAATCAATATTTTTATAACATTTTTCATCTATCCACTTGAGGCGATATTATCCTACCTCGTGTGCTGCGTGGCTTTAAATGTGAATAACATACTCATGTATTGATTTTTTCATATTGATAAGTTCAAGTTATGATTTTTTATTGAAATCGTACAAGTACAAGTAACAACTAAATACTTAAACAACTAGACTAATAATCGCGAAATTATGTACACACGCGTATAAAAACAAAATTAATCACTAGGCATCAAAAAAATCATCCACATCACTGTCAATGACAAAAGTGCACACAGGTGCGCAACACTGGCAGCATTGCCGCGTTCAATGGCAATGCTGATTCTTTGGCCGAAGGAAAGCCCAGCCCTCTGGTCACGTGAACAGTCGACAAGTTGTTTGCTGATGTCCTAAAAGAATCGGTGAGCACTCGGACCCCATAGGCCTAATGTTTCAACCCCAAACGGTTCAAATATATAACTCCCAATAAGGTTGTTATATTTGCGCCGTTTGAGATTGTCTGCACCTGCAGGTATTATTGTCATCCCATTTGGCCTTTTCCCATCCTCACGTGCCAAGCCATTGGTTTCTAAAACAGCTGGCACCCCGACGGTGACCAGAGGCCGACGGATGATGTAATGAATGCTGGCGTGCCGTGCTATCCGACCAGTGCTCATACTGCAGGGCAGGCCATGGTGTCCGAGGCGGTCGACTGTTTGACTGATGTGGAGCTCCGCTAGGAGCACCCAGACGCGTAGCAATCCGGAAACCACTGTCACTCAGCATAGAACTTATGTTGAGTGACGGTAGTACCTGTAGCCATAGACCCGACCCCCATTCACCCACAGCCAGCAGGCGGGCATACACCGCAGTATTGTTGGACATATTTATGAGGTTATTCCGTACCAACCTGCCGAAATTGAATTTGTCAAGTCTTTCCGACATATTATCGTTAAAACGTTAAATTTTATCGCCAATGAATGAAGAAAACTGTCTTCCGACATTGGTGAACCTAGGAGTTGCAGATAACTTTTTTCTAAAATTTTAAAATCTGGGGCTATTGCATTGAATTTCTGTTCATTCATTTATCTGTCGATATTGTCACAAATAACAATTTCACATTAGTAGTGGTCGAGGTCAAGGCCGATGGATTGGAACTGCTTCTTCAAGAATTTAAAATCTTTTAAAACGGTGTCAACGTCACCTCCTAGTGTTCCATCATTTAAATACCAGACTTTAAATTTTGAATTTAGTTTTTGAAAAATGGATAGCCAAGCTGAAAATGACTGGCCCAAAAGAGTTACCTTGTTAGCATCCTACTGCAGATTCTAAAACGTTGTTTTTTACAATCATTTTGAAGGGTACCTTCTATAAAAAGCCGTAAATGTCTGGTTATTCTTATTTTACTTCAGCTAACAATCCCTGTTAATGAAGTTAAAGGCCTATTAATGTCAACCTTGTGGATAACCTCACTCTTACCAGCCTCTCACAGCCACCTCTGGATCCAAAGCAAAGCTGTAGGGGCTGAAATTTGTTAGTTGATGATTCGTTGTATAATTTGTAGCAAATTCTGGCTGCCAGTCGCCTGTAGGTTCACCCGACGGCAACGGGACGAATGCCGCCGTCTTTCTTGTGCAAGGCACATAGATCGGCCTCGGACAAGACATCGAATTTTGCATCGTTCACAGCGCCGGAGAGCATTAGGGTGACGAGAGCTGAAAGCTCCATCAAAAGCGACTCACTAGCTTCCCCAACGCCTGAACTTAAAAGGTACTTCAAATGCTGAGGTGTCCGGTTGTCGAAGCCGCCGGCGGAGCCACTTCAGAAGGAGCTTACGGCTGCCATCAACTGGGGGGTTGAAATTTTGTAGAAAGAGGAATCAGGATGGGTGGTATCGGAGGGGTCAGATTATCCGCAGGCGCTGGGTGTTTACTCTCCAGAGCTGAAATAGTATCTGAAGAGTAAGGCGCCACCACATCACTACTGAATAACACCCTGGCCGCTCCTCTTACGTCACCTTCACTTAATTCCACATGTGTACACACGCCTTTTTGGGGCAAGTTATTAAAAGCAGGTAATTTTGGATCTAAAGATTACGGCGAAATGTTATTTTTGTAGCCTACTTTTTTACGTATAAGGGAAGGTGAGTAATTCCTCCACAGGGACTTTTATTTTGAGTCGCAAGACTGTCTTTATCAGCGGTGTTGATTTTTTTTCATTTTGATATCGTTGACCAAAGTGGATTGATTGTACTTTAAGACTCCTCAGCTAAGAGCCTCAGCCGAGCACTGTGTGTAGCTTCGTTACATACGTAAAGCTAATATAGAATATTGAAGTGAAGAGTACTGATGTACAATGTTCTACATTGTGCTGAAAACTGCAGCTAACAGGAAATTAGGCCATTAGTTTCAATTTCAGCAAAACTAAATTACAATGGAAGTGAAATTTCAATATTTTTGAAATACCTTGTGTTTAGCGCTTTGTGCGTTGCGCATATTTTCCCGTTTGGTGGCGTCATGGCGGACTTCGACATGACGAGTATGCCAACTATGTCGGAGCACAGTCGTGCGGGGTGAACTTGCGGACACAAGCGTGGCCTGCTGTGTGCATGTCACATGGCCCAGTGTCGGCCACTGCGATTGTCCAGCACACAATACTTTGACGTGTATTTAGTTTGTCGTCAGACTGTTGTGCCAACTTCTCTTTGATTGCTAACGTGTCAGCAGTGAGTATTGTATGGAGCACAGTTCTCACACAGACGCGGTGGTATCGCCCGAGTGCTAAAGTGTAAATAAAGTGCGCTGCTGATACTTACAATTAAAAAGTAGTTAGGTACATGAAAAGCTCATTGCAGTGCGCTTTGAAATTACTTTAAGCGGTTTCGTGAGTTGTTTCTCAAGGTCCATGTGGATTGGAATCACCGTGCTGAGCATTTAATTGGGTGGGCAGAAATCAACAACTTAGACTTGACTGATATAAGTACATAAATTGCTTACTTACTTAACGACCCCAATTCAATGTTGGTAAGTTATAGATTAATGAACGTTCCAATTGCTTGTAGGTGTAGTTTTCGCTAACAGGCTCTGTACCTCGTAGCCCGGCTGAGCGCATAGTCTATGGCTGAGCGCTCCGCACTGACATTTGCACGTTTTTCTGAACCAAGATTTAATCTCGCGTCAGACATGGCGGCGCGCGCGGATCGGAACTTTTTTTGTGCAATAAAAAGCGGTTCGCTTTACGAACGGACATTAATGTGGATTTAACTGCAGCTCGCGGGCTGTACGTAGGTACTCTATGTACCTACGTACTGTGGATGACGTAGCGTCGCGATAGTACAAGGGTTCCCTGACTGATGTTAAGTTTTTCTTTGTTCTCGTTCAGTTTCTTAACACAGTAAGATAGCTCTTTGACTAGCTAATTGATTTTTGTAATATACAAAAGTAGTAAGATCGAGCTCGTTACTCTTAAAATGTAAATAGGACTGGTTTGTGGTCGAAACATAATTTAGAAATAGTTTACTTTGACAAATCATCATATTCCTGCCCTTATCCCATGTATTTTTTTCATCCATTCTGTCCTGCCAGCCTCTATCACTAACTCCCTTTGTAAATCCTAAACGACAAATACAAAGACATGAGCAAGGCAAGCTAATCTAGTCTTTTTTCGAAGGCCAAGAAACCTCTTTCTGCCGATTCATAAAGTAGTTCGAAAAACCCTCAAGCCCGGTTACCACCGCGAAAGAGTAATGAGCCTGCAAAGCCTAAGCGGAGCGGACTTCATTTTCATGAAATAAGTTTGCGTTTCCAACAAGAAAGAGTTAAGTCAGTTTTGTCGTCTGATTCGCACCGCGAGCTCATTTTTACTCTTTTTGCCTGCTGAGTCAATTTCCGCTCGACTTGATGTTGGTGGAAACACAAACCTATAATAAGCAGTTTTCTCTTGCGAGGTAAAAGAAGTCATTAATGGTTCCGCTCCGCTCGCGGTGGAAACCGGGCTTTAGTGACTGCTGGTCGGTGGCAGACGTCGTCGGCTCATATAAACTTGCGCCGAGTCATGAAACCCGCCGCACATGAATTCATCACAATTAGCTCCGAAAGTTTCGTAAAACACACAAACTTCTGCACTATGTACTAAAGTTATGTAGAGCTGCTAGGAAATAATATAACATTATCAGTAAACCCATTTTACGGCTCGCTTGTCAAAGTGTAACTCCCGAGTACTACCAAGTACTCGCGCTAGCAGCTCGCGCCAGTCACTGGCGCTAGTGCTGCGCTCGCAATAATTAATAAACTCAATAGAACACGGTTCAGTTGGTTATTACATTCATTTCATGCAATATAGCAATCAGAGATACAAATTGGGACACTGGTACCGACGCACGTTTACTGTTTCATGTTTGAGCCGACATAGGAATTATAAATTAAATTAATATCATGCCGACATGGAGCAACCATTTGCTTGATAGCTGTATGATGTGGTGTGTGAATGATTTCAAACACTTGCAACTAATATCGTGTTTCACATGGTTGAGCATAATTTGCTGACGTTTGTAACAATCGAAGAATGTAAATGTATTGAAACATTATAACCGAGCTAAATGGTGAATATACGGCGGGATACATACATTTGCTAAATGTAAAGAATATCATCCAACCAGATAGGTGACGCATAGCCGAACATCCGACGTCAATCTGGGTGGAGTGGTGCCCTTTTAAATGATGCCCTCAAAGTTGAGGAACATTCTAGTTTTATAGCTCTCTTCTACAAATAGAAGCATTAGCACTTGAGCAGAATTGAACTAATACAAAACAGAATAGATAGGTACATCACCGGCAGACAACCTCATATCCTCTACACATGAGGTGATCCACTGGTTTAAGCGAAACGTCTGGAAAGAACTAAGGTCTAGGTAAACTTGTTATTTATGAATTATTTTCTAAGGTCTAAGGTATTGAATATTTGGAGATCTAAATTGATACCTAGAACTGTACCCACGTTCTATTTGTGGTGTCCTGTCAGCATTAACTGATTGAACTTCTAATTGAGTTAATAGAAGATCAATTCGATCTTCTGTTCAATTTAAATGAAATTGCCTCGTCTATATAGTAGGGTCGTTGTTATGTCAGTTTACTTATTTAGCTCTAAACCTAAAAGCTTGTAAAATGGTGGTATTGCATCAACAACGGAAACGTCATCTGTGTGGCATTATGTCGTGCAATTAATCCTCTTACAGCAAATGCGGTGTTACACACACATATGTATACACAAGCATGGAGTTCATTTTTGACGAGCTGTGCCGCCAGCACGGACGCAATGCACTTCACTTTCTTTATTCAGTGCGACCTCGTTGTACTTGTGTAATCAGCTTGACAAGCTTGACAACGCACAGCCTACAGGCTTGCTCTGGTCAGGCACAATAGTGCCTTGAATAACGACGGTGAGCACAAAGGAAGGATATTTTGAATCGATGTTCGACATTTCTACTGATGCCGATGCGGATGGGAAAACGGATGGCTCGGTTTGTTTAGTTCTCCTCCTTCAGTCGACGATTTCAGGCAGATAGTAATGTAGTATTGACGTATTGTATTGTGTCATGTCTTTAGCTGTTCCTTGAATAACGTCTGACTTTGTTTCAGCCTCAGAATGGTTCTTCTTAGTTGCTGCACAGAGAAGCGGAGTGCGTGCAGTGGTGCACTGTTCTCCTTCATTGCTGTCACATCTGAACATTTATATTAAAAGTATTGATAGGCTCGAGTTTGTCCAAAATCTCACTTGATGGAAAGCGACGATGTGGTCGACGATGGAGCACGCTTGCCTTGTAACCTGTTCACTCTTGACTTTAAGACCCCCAGGTTGTAGTTATCAGGAAAGACAGACTCCGGCAGGGACTCTTTAGCTGTACGCACAATGAAAGTAAGTATTCTCAAAAGGTTTTGTGCTTATGGGTGGGATGTCAATATTGAGAGTATTGGAATTCCGCGAATGAAGTCTGTTCATGTTCGTGATGAACTAGTTAAGTACTTCTTTATGTGATCATTATTTAGATTAGACAATAGCGAGACTGTTGTCAAGACTTTACTTATTTTTTTTATGTTGAGTCACGCCTGTTTTTGAGTTTTGTTTTGAATTGTGCTGTTGTTTGTTTTGACCTCACGATTTAAAGTCACCTTCACTCCACTTCACAAGTGCGCGAGCTATTCTGAGACGGAGGCGTCGCGCGAGTGCGGGGTGCGGGGTGCGGCCGTCCGGGTCCGCCGGGTCAACGTGATTCCGGCGACGTAATACCGGAGTGGGACCAGAAATAAATTCACTCGGAGTCTTGTTAATAACTTGTGTAAGGCCGGCAGCGGCCGGCAGCGGCCGGATAATGGCCGTTATTAGAGTTTTATTCCAGCCACTCGTCGCTCGCTGCCGCGATACTGCCTCACTGCTATAAGGGACTCGCATTACGAATTTATTCCCATCCGGAATTCGGGCGACATTCCCTAGCCGTCCCTTTATGGACGGAACGACATTCCGGCCGCTCCGAACCTGCGGCGAACTAGCCGAGAGGCTTAGTAAAAATGAATGGGATAAAGTAGACGAGTAATTGAAATCGGCCGAGAGGACGCCGCCTTACTTGTGAGTGTCCGGCAGCCCCGGCAGCCGCGCAGCCTCAAGGTGCCTAATAACCTCAGGGACAAAGAAGCCTGAAGGGCACTGATCAACCACAGAATTGGTTTAATCTTCAATCGTAATGTTTCTGTACTATTACAATAAATTCCTGTTTCCACAGATTACTTATCTTCAAAACCACACCGTCTTTTGTTGTGTTCTTTCTTTGTTCCTCGCGAGTTAGTGCTCCCTTAAGGTTGATCCAGACATATCAGGGCCGTGTCGGGACCGTAGTCTGTCACAACGTGGTCTGACACGTCCCGGGCACGGCCCGGATATGGACGTGTATGAACGAGTTCATATAAAATGTATCTACGCACGGATATTTTTTGAGCTGCGGACGGAATTAGGCTGGTCCACGTCCCGGGCATGGCAATTATATGTGTGGATCAACCTTTATAAATGCTAAAATGTAACGTCTTTTGTAAGCACATAGGAACATTCAGAATGAATGATCGCACAGGACGCAAACAAACTGCCCCAGAACGAAGTTCTACTACAACCGGTTTTGTTTTTGAAGCGGTTGGTTTAAAGTTTATCGCGTTATTGTGATAATAGGTCAGTTTACAGTGCATTCGTGTCCGGACGGTGGTGACGACATCGGTGACCGCAGAAATACATGCGAGCCCCGGGTGACTGCGCCCGGGCTCTAGGAGCCTCCGAATGCGCGTAATACTACCCTCACATTATGTTGAGCATCGCCGCTGATCCCGCATTATCCGCGGGATTTGATAACGCTCACCTCACTAGCACGCAAACGTGAATTATTTACATATTATAATGTATGAAAACTTTTAGAATATTGTTTTGTTTATTTCATTGTGTATCTATTTTCATTACGAGCAATAAAGACGTCACTCGACGACATCAATCGGGTGCATATTGACTGATCCTGTTAATATAATTAAATATGAATACAGAAGATACCGTTATGTATTATAAAAAATATGATTTTCTTTCGTTGGACAGAAATATAAATCGTAAATCGACGTTTCTACTTGGCGGGTAGACAGGCGGAAAACTGTAAATGAATACATGAAATATAATATACCTAGTGTGAAGCGCCGTCGCTCTCGATAGGTTCGTTCCGTAGCACGGGGGTGCAACAGAACGAACCCCTCCTGCCGCGCCAACCTAATTCACTTTCCCCCCAGGTAGGACGCCCAGCACGTCGGATTACAGCAGGATCGTCCGGATTCTAATAAACGCCACAGTTCTTTTTCAAGTTAATGTCACGAGCTTCAAAAGTTGACATAAATATTCTGATTTCTTTTAAAAGTGATGTCAGTACCGGTCATTTTTATTATTTTATTAACTTGAGAAATATGTTTAAGTTTTTTTGGTAACCCTCGGTCTCCTCCTCGCACATATGATTTAAATACATATACGTTGCCAGCGCAACATAAATTGGTCGACAATAGCGAATATTGTTTGTTTGTGACGCGCGCGCGACAGGCGTCACCTTGTTGTGACACTGTTTTTAAGAGATTAGCTGGATTACTTAGAAGATGACGTTCCGATGTTGTCGCCTGTCGGGTCAGTTCGCAGAGTTTTGAAAAATAAAAAGGTTTTTGTCACTTTAACATTGAATTTTCAGCTTACGGAATAATAATTTATTGCGTCATTTTTAATCTTATTTTGTCTATTTTATCTTCCCTTCTGTTAACCCTTGCTTAAACTCAATTTTGAAATATTCCAAGGATAATTGTTGCGGTCGCTTCATGCAGTGATAGCGGATATATTATACCAGTATTACACAGAACTGCCCACAATAACGTTTCAGATACCACCACGAAATGAATTCCTCTATCCGAGTGGGATCAAAGCAAACATTACCGCTAGTAACCATTTGCTTGACCGCATCGCTACCCACCTTCCATTGAACAGTCTCTGACTTGCTTCCTTCCCCCTCATGGCAAACACACATTCATCTCATCAAGAAACTAGATATTAACAGCAATGGTAAATGGCTTTGAACAATGGTCGACTGTTTAAGATCATGTTTGATCTACTTCATAAAAACTTTAAAATCATTAACCTACAAACAAGGCATAGTTCACTGGGTCTATAAGTATAATATTTTGCACGACAGTTTTTTATGCATACCTATCACGAAATGTTTTGGAAAGTTCATCCCCTAAAGGGCATACAAATAGTGGATGACAGTTTGTATGAAAGTTCATATCTTTGCTGATGGGGAGGTTTGCAGTGGTCAGTCCTTTTTCCTTTTTTATTAAAAAACATTGCCCCACACTAGGAATTTCTCCTGTATTGTGGGTGCGTTTACAAACATACTAACTCACATACACAAACAGCCAGACCGGGAACAATTATCTGGGGGCCTTACAAATATGTATTCCGTGCGGGAATCGAACCAGCGACATGCAGCGCAGCAGCTAATCGCTCAACCACTGCGCCAACCGTGTCGTCAGATAGGCCGTCGCTCCAAGTCACATGTTGGTTCACAGATGCTCGTATAAACTGGGAGCCGAACGCAACATCGGTGTGAAATAGGCTGATTGATATGGCTTGTGGCAGAGGCAGTTTGCACAATGTACTTGTAAGCCTAACTGTGCTTTACAAAGGATAACGGCGAAGGAGGGTCCCACATATGAGCTAGAAAGACATGACTAACGAGAGCGTAGATGCTAGGTACGATCAAATGAGTGACGTCACAAATCTGCGTCCTGCATGCAGCTCGGAAGTGGCGCCCTCTGACTGCAGCCGACAGCGACTAATGGAGTCTTTAGCGCGAGTTACACTAGCAAGTAAGTTCGGAGCTACGGTCGGAGGTTTTTACGAAAAAGAGGGATGACTCACATAAGTGTTTGCATTTGATTTCCAGAAACACTTTTAGGACGGCTAATATTTTCAGTAAAGATATATTTATTAGGGTTCTGCAACTAAGATCATTGCGGAACCCGACACTGTGCACGGCCGACCCACATTCGGCTGGTTTTTGAATAGTTTGACATATACTCACTTTTTAAATCCTTAATCAAAAAAGGAGGTAAGAGACAAGAAGTGGAATAAGAACTTCTGTCAAATATACTGAAAGAAGCGGAAATGGTTTTCATTGACAAATATCTTTACAAGGAACTGTTTATCTAACTAGTGTTAGGGAAGCTTTCATAAAGGACAATCGGTAGATGCGTGCTTTGATTTGTAAGTCTTAGTTCTGGTCAGTAGTCCAGAGGGACAATTCAACTCATTTTTAAGCAGCGTTCGCAATCGCATCTCAGTCGCAATCCGTCAAAGAAGCCTTAATTTCTTTACATTTTGGACAGATTGCGAATGCGAACGTTGCTTAGAAAATAGTAGACACACGGAAGCGCGGCTGCGCCGGCGAGTCTGAGGCTGAGTTAGCGCGCCATCCGTCAGGCTGCGGCGGCGCCGGCGAGTCTGAGGCTGAGTTAGCGCGCCATCCGTCAGGCTGCGGCGGCGCCGGCGAGTCTGAGGCTGAGTTAGCGCGCCATCCGTCAGGCTGCGGCGGCGCCGGCGAGTCTGAGGCTGAGTTAGCGCGCCATCCGTCAGGCTGCGGCGGCGCCGGCGAGTCTGAGGCTGAGTTAGCGCGCCATCCGTCAGGCTGCGGCGGCGCCGGCGAGTCTGAGGCTGAGTTAGCGCGCCATCCGTCAGGCTGCGGCGGCGCCGGCGAGTCTGAGGCTGAGTTAGCGCGCCATCCGTCAGGCTGCGGCGGCGCCGGCGAGTCTGAGGCTGAGTTAGCGCGCCATCCGTCAGGCTGCGGCGGCGCCGGCGAGTCTGAGGCTGAGTTAGCGCGCCATCCTTCAGGCTGCGGCGGCGCCGGCGAGTCTGAGGCTGAGTTAGCGCGCACAGCTCGATGGAAGGATGCATCGAGCTGTGGCGCGCCCCGCACCCCGCACCGCCAGGCATCCTCCAAAATTGAAGAGTACACCATTGAACCATTATTCTCTAATCGATCATTGATTTGTTCTGATAACTTACGAATACCGAAGCACACACACACAAGTATGTTAGTTATACGTTATGCCAACGATTTGCCGGTCTTGCATACATTTCAAAGTAGGACGGCGACGACTACGACGCATGATTCTAATTTATGCACATAAATGCAAATCCTCTGCATAACATCTAAATGCTAGTTTAGAAGTGAACAGAGCGCTTCAAAAGATTTATCATCGCGAAGCGTCGCGTTCCTACGACGTTCCTACTTTTCCTAGGGACGCACTAGCTCCACAAAGTTATTAATGTTGCCAGAATTTCCGTTACAAAAATAACTGAAGTCCAGCTTTAATTAAAACTTCGTGCCTCTAGGATTTTATTTAACATTCCATTTTTAGTTAATTTCCCAACAGAGAAATAATAGTTAGGGACGATCATTACCAGACGCGAATTTTAATCTGTGGAACATTTTCACATACAATTGACTGCTAGTAACTATGATCTCGTGTTCCCGGCGGCTCAGATATCGCTTCAATTTGCCAAAATGAAAATAAAAAAATTGTTAATTGCGCGGAATGTACTAATGTTGGGGATACGTTAATAGTCCAGTCAATCTAAATTTTATTTATACGTATTATATCAAGTTGGACTACAGGGGGATGAAAAATATACCAATGTGTAGGGAAAAATCCCCATAACAGAATGTTTAACCTGCACGTGGTTCGGAAAAAATATAATTAATTAAGAAGTAATGTGAAAAATTTAAAGTCTACTTAAATTATTTTGGAAATCCCAATAACAAGGGAAAGACGCTGCTCCAATCCGCTACCGCATTTGACCTGGCAGTAGCCAACACTTGGTTCCAGAAACGAGATCAACACCGCCACGACCTGGCAGTAGCCAACACTTGGTTCCAGAAACGAGATCAACACCGCCACCACCACCATACAAAAGTGACCACATGACCTCACATTGACTATCTTCTAGTTAGGTGCAACCACATAAAGCCCGTCAAAGACTGCAAAGTGCTGCCAGGAGAAGATTTGGTCTCACAGCACAGACTCCTGGTTATGGTACTAGCGATAAAAATACAGTGTACAAAAAGCAAAGAGCGTCTTTCTCCTACAATAAAATGTAATTGTAGGATACACTGGGCAGTCCAGCTGGCCAAAAATACCTGTACCGGCTTGCTAGAGCCAGAGGGAGTAAAGCGAAGGATGTTAATCGGATAAGATGTGTAATGGATGAAGCTGGAATGCTTTTATCGGAGGATGAAAATAATAAGGATAGATGGAAGGGCTATTTTGAAAGACTGATGAATGAGGAAAATATCTGGAGTGGTGTTTTAGAGAGTAAACCAGTGAATGAAGGGTTAGTGAGGACGGTCAGTGTGGATGAAGTGAGAGTAGCAGTGAATGGAATGAAGAATGGTAAGGCAATTGGTCTAGAAGGAATACCAATTGAAGTGTGGAAGTCATTACGGTTAAATGGGTGGATGTGGTTAGCTTTATTCTACAATAAGTTATTGCTGGAAGAAGTCATACTTGATGAATGGTGCAACACGTCGTTGGTCGGTGGACCATCTTTAAAAACAAAGGCGATGTGCTGGAGTGCAACAACTATAGAGGAATTAAGTTAATGTCAAAAAGTATAAAAGCTTGGGCAAAAGTTATTAAAAGGCGACTGAGAGAAGAGAGTGAAATCTCACAGAACCAGTTCGGTTTTATGCCTGGTCGGGGTACAACGGATGCCATTTTCGCTATCCGTCAGCTATGCAAGAAATACAGAGCTCTGCATAAAAACTTGCACGCATGGAATTGTTTGACCTCGAAAAGGCATATGGCCGGGAGCCTCGTGAGGTTTTGTGGTGGGCTCTTAAGGAGAAAGGTGTGCCTGGGAAGTATGTGCAGTTGATCCGAGCGACGTACAGTCGATGCAGTACCCAAGTTTTGTATAGTGGGCACCACTGCTAGCTTCGGTGTAGTAGTCGATTTGCACCAAGGGTCGTCCTTTAGCCCTTACCTCTTCCTGATGATAATTGACGCTCTGACGTCGGACATTCAGGAAGAGGCTCCCATGGTGGATGCTGTTTGCTGATGATATTGTGCTGGTTGCCGAAAGCGGCCTAGAGGTCCAGAGCAGATTGGAGACGTGGTGGCAAAGACTGGAGAGTGTTGGCCTGAAATTGAGCAGAACAAAAACAAAATACCTGTTCTGCGATTTCGGCGGTCTCTCCAGTCGTATACCTGTAGCTCTCACCGGAACGTCTATACTGATCTGCTCCGACCTTTGGTACCTCGGGTCGCTTGTCCAGGGGGATGGTGATATAGATCGAAACGTAATGCACCTGATCAACTCAGGATGGATGAAATGGCGACAGGTCATTGGAACAACTTGCGACCCACGGATGCCTCTCAAGTTAAAGGACAAAATCTATAAGTCCGCTATAAGACCTGTCGTACTGTATGGATCAGCATGTTAGGCTGTGAAAAAGACGGATAAGAAAATATTCCATGTAGCGGAGATGAGAATGTTGAGATGGATGTGGAATATAGAGAATGGATAAAGTAAGGAATGAATTCATTAGAGGTAGTTTAAAAGTTGCAGCAGTGACGAAAAATCTTGGTATGGTCATGTGAAGAGGAGGGATGAAATACACGTAACTAATAAGAGTTATGAGTATAAATGTCGATGGATAGACAGGGAGAGGCAGGCTAAATAAAAGATGGATGGTTTGTGTTAGGAGTGATATGAATGAAAAGGGAGTTAGTGATAGCGTGACGGCTGACAGGACAGAATGGAAGAAAAAAACGTGTTACGCCGACCCCCAAGTGACATGGGATAAGGGCAGGAAGATGATGACTTTAATTATTAATTACCGCAATTTTTGAGGCACAAAAAATATCAACTTATAGATTCCATAATTCCCTTACGGAGTAAGGAATGCAGACAAAATAATGCACCGTTTATTTACATTAATTTTTAAAAGTTTTTTTATTAATTTTTCACCAAACGATCAACAGATCGTCTAATGGCGCCGGGCCCCAGTCACGTGATGCGCGCCATGCGAAAATCAATATTAAAAGTGAAAAAAAAAAGAAATCCGCTGAGTTTTTTGTTGCGGTGATTTGAAGTTTGCGCATGGCGTCCAAAAAAATATATATTAAACGAAATTATGTCATCAGTTGTCATATTAAAAATAATTATAGCACAGGTACGTTATACATCGTTGTATTCGTTTCCACATTCAGAGAAAATAAGACAAACAAGAGTAGGATTAATTCGTGCGGTCTGCATGTCCCTCCCGCTACTCCTCCCTGGCCGCTTGGTGTGTGCTACACTTAACATTTTTACTGTACTCATATGTCTTTTGAGGAGTTGAATAATGGCCGCACACACAGGTGCGCGGTGATGCAGTGAAAGAATGATAAGCAGGGGCTGCACCTCTGCAGCGGCCGGCAAACTTTGCGCTTGAATAATAAGCTTTAATACGTGATGCCTAGAAGTTACTTTACGGCTGGAGAACAGCAGTGTCTGAGAACATTATTATTTCATTTATGGCACTTTTATTTCAGCTTTGGGATTCGAGGATCGCAGTCTATCTATGTTTGTACGAGAAGATGTTAAGGTATACATGTAGATATAGGCACTTTTTGAATAACGTAACTATTAGGTATACTAAATGGCGGATGGACTCGCTACTTATTCAGTTGTTACACGTAATGTGGACATAGATTCTCTCTTTGCGTACCCCTCCAGGGATTGTAAGCCTAACGTTATATACCTACCGTTACGATTAATCTGTCCTATAAGATGAACGGCCTTCTACTTCTTAAATATCTATACGTTCGCTATTTCTGCTAAGCCTGCCTTACGCCTGAGATATAGCGCAGAGCAACATGCCAAGAGATTTGTATTGGTGCATGTATCGGTAAATCGCGCAGATATACTGCCTCCACTGCTCCAGTCTCGCTACTGATCGCTAAGCTGAAGTTATGCTCTGCGCGAGCCACACAAGTAGCTAGCGTTCAGCCTTTTTGGGAGCACACACATATACTTGTGTATTGATGGCTGTATCTATGAAGTGTCGTTGATATTCCATGAATCTTGCATGAGCATGTACAGACGACATCGGCGAGGCTCGCAGCAGAGCACGGGTCTCAGCACTAACATGGCGAGGTATTGATGACTGCGTCACGAGCACGCTCGGCCTCGCTCGACGTAGCTCGGGTGAGCTTGCGAGCACCCACATCCATTCATTTATTTGCTCTGTACTTGTTCGGTTATTACACAACGCCGGTGTAATGTATGTGCACTTCTTTCTCTCCTCCATCTTGTATAATTATGTTTGTTTTGCTCGCGGGCGTGCATTAGCGTGGCTCCGTGCGGCATTCATCACGCAGACGCGGCCATAGATTAAAGAATTACTCGCCGCCGTTGGCTATGGATCCCACTTTAAGTAGCCACATTAAGTGCAGCTTCCAAAACACGTTTTAAGAGCAAAAATTGGCATTCTGTTCGGTCTTGTCGAATTCTTGGTTGAAATCTTGTGTGGATTGCAAAAATCGTCTCCGTTTCCGTGATTGCCCCAGAAAATAAAAATTTAGTTAAGATTTTTATTTAGGTTGGTAACATCACTGGCTGATAAGAATACTACATAGGTATGTCTTATTTTGTTTTTGTCTTTATTTGAGAGTACAGTATATGACATGCATCTGCCGATGGTGAGTCGCGTTTCGTCGGCCGGCAGAGTCGCGTCGCGTTGCGTGTTGGCTCTTGTTTGTTCCCTTTAATGAGTTTCACACAGTGAATGCGTCGTACGTAACATTCCTACCTAAGTGGGTATGCAGTGTGCTCATTACATTATAGCTTAATGACTTGCCACGGCCGTGCTCGCGAAAGTATTCATCTGCTGCCGAGCTTCGCTTGCAAACATTAAACTTATAATTATGCGATTTGCTATTGCGAGTTGTCGTTTGTTCGTTGCATTTGTTTGTTTGTTCAATCTTAGCACGATAGCGTTGGTTTTGTTATTATTATGATAAATTTGAAAGTTGGAACTATTAAGCCCCGGATCCGTAGTGGTAGCCCGCGAAATGCAAATTTTCTTGTGTTTTTTGCAATTCGCAGGACAGTGTCAAAACAAGTATGTATTAAAATTTATAAACATAAGAATAATTAATACATCGCTTAAATTTAGATTAGAATAGAATAGAATTTTATTTTGCAAATATGGGTAGTATACATAGTTGTTACAAATAATTAAATTAAAGGTAAGTTAGATTTCCGAAATCTAGTTAATATGCATCAAATCTAAGTTGATGATTATGAGTGAATATTGTTATAGTAATAATTATGTTACAACCTGAGACAATCCTGCAAATTGCAAAAAACGCAAGAGAATATGCATTTCGCGGGGTACCACTACGCAATCACCCTAACGACGCTCCTCAATAAACTGTCTTTACTAAATTGTTTTATAGCACTTGTGCAGTAAACCTCTCGGCATGTTTAGGCAGCCGCGACCGGGCTGGTGCGTCCCATGCTCTGTCGCTTATCGTCGGTCGTCGGTAGGAGTGACCATGCGAGTGGTGACCCACATTAACTCGAGGAGAGATCGCCGCAAAAACCGGATAACGACGACATAAGTCATCTAAAAGCCATACAAAAAACTTTCCCGGCTTATATTGGAGTCGGCTCCGCTACCCAAACTTGTTTTTCCTTGACGCCGCGCTGCGAGCCCCTCGAGATCATATTTATTACATTCAGCGACTTGACGAGACGCCCGGCTTTGAGGATATTAAATAATTATATTTAATGAATACGAAGGCTTTCAATTTTGATTTATGAACTAACTAAACGTGTCTGTGAAAGGGTACGACATGGTGGTGTATTCACTGAAGAAGTGAAGACGTACTTAGGTTTAAATTACAAGTGTTGGACTGTTAGAAGTTAGAAGAGATTTCAGTACTGAGATCTATCTGTGAGTGGATGGTTCGTTTTCCAGTAACTCGTTATAAACCAGTGAGGTACTGCACAGCACTTGATAGCAGTGTCATTAGTGCCAGCAAGTGTGGCTGAGCACGCGCGTGTCCACAACATTAGGTTCCGCATCGGTATCAAATGCGGCGGAATTAGTTCACGCATTAGCGCCATTCCAACATCAAACGTTTTCAACATCATTATGAGTACAGCGCGAATATTAGGCATCGTTAATGCGACAATTAGGCGCATGTGTAACTCTGCTTGTGATGTGCGCGGCCAGCCCATGGGAGCGGTGCGAGCGCACGGCGCGCAGGGAGCGCAGGGAGCGCAGGGAGCACTCGGAGCGAGCTGATCGTTGTGCGCGACGTTTATGTCGCCTGCGGGTGAGTTACCGCGCGCCATGACATACAGCGTGTTATATTGAACGTCGCACGTAACGCTGCTCGCGCTAACAATTGAATGTTATGAGTTTACCGGCTGCTTTATGGACGCCCGGCGGAAACGTGAATAATTGTGTGATGACAAAGCTTTTCTGTGTTTTACTGTGATTTCACGGAGATAGGCTAATTTCAAGCTTTGAGTGTTGTAAAACATTTTTACGAGCAAGCATTAGGCACGTCTCGTTTAATAAAATGTGTGATTCAATCAAACAATCACTGGTACGTCATGTCAGGTAGTATTGAGATAGATCTGATGGGCTGGCGTGTGGTTAGTGTCGCAGTAATGTATAGACCGTCTTTACCAACAGTGTGTGGCGCACAGCGGGGTCAGGCGTGGGTGGGCCGTCACGTCGCCAATCAGCGAGATGGCTCAATTATATCACGGAGCGGCTAATTGATATTCCTGCTCAGATTCCAGCACTCAAATTATAATAATATCCCGACAGACGCACATACACGTGTATTACTGTCGTGTACAGCTCGCTGGATCTCCACACTCCCGTGCGCGATATCTTTGTTGTTTGACCACACTCCTGCTGGCTTAATGCTTCGTATGAAACTATCGAATACTAAAACAATTCATCAATCCCAAGTAATAACAAGTTTATTTTGTTTAAAGCAACTGAAACATTTGGATTGAACAGGTAATTTCTCACATTTTCAGTTTCCATTTTTTGTACAGCACCAATGCTTGCGGCCATTCATTCATTTTGGTATCAGTAAATTGCGTGCGTGAGCTAAAATCAGTGAGTGGCGTAGTCCGGACTTCGGGGCATGTGATACGCGGAAACGATGGCCCTCCCAGCACGCCCTTATTGATGTCCACCATTCACCACTCACGCCTCACGAGCCGCGCCCTCCGAGTCCTCTGACGCAGCACTACTTATTTAAAATGATCGAAATTTCATATCAGCGGATAGTGTCTCGAGCGACACGCAAACATTACACGTTCATGTGAGTTGACATGGATAACTGTCGAATCTCATGATTACATACTACATCGACTTACGGCCGGTTTCAATAACGTATCTACCTTTAACCAACTGTCAAATTAGCTACCAACAGTAACTAAAACGTCATGTTACAAAGGCAAACATGACGTTTCAGCTACAGAGACCGGCCGTTAATGACGGCTGTATCTCATGAACCGTGAGTTAGACAGTTGAAAATTTCACAGATGATGTAATTCTGTTGCCGCTATAACAACAAATACTTAAAAACAGAATAAAATAAATATTTAAGGGGGGCTCATATATAACAAACGTGATTTTTTTGCCGTTTTTATAGAAACGGAACCCTTCGTGCGCGAGTCCGACTCGCATTTGGCCGGTTTTTTTTAAATTTGTGTGGTCCAAAATGTAAAGATACGTACTTCGAGGACATATTCACTTTCAGCTGCCGTTATTGTGTATCGCAGCTTCGACCTACAGATGTTTGAGGAGGAGCTTTAGGAGCTCAGCTCAATTTATATTGACAATCACGAGGTTTGGGCACTTCCAACTAATTCAGTAACTTAACTTTGTATATAACGTATTTAACGAATCATTAGCCAAATTAAAGTACATATAATACATATCTATTTCTCAAAAGTATTTTAGCTCAACTCACCCATATTCCGACACCAACTAAGATTATGTTCTCAGTCACCGGACACGTTACTAACAGTAAAAGCGATCTGTTAGATATTCAACGCTCGGCTCAGACTTAACAAACAACAGTGCTTTAATATTTACGCAGTAATTTCAGTATTCCCAGTCATGATCGGATGGGACGGTACACGATACGAGGACCGGGCAACTGGTCGACACCGCGCTTCAGCGCCGCCCCAGCGCAACTAGGGAAAGCTAAGATGTCGTGATTATCATTCTGATATGACCCGGTCAATCTGTCCATATAGTCGTCGAACAAGCGACAAGTAACTTCTCGGAATATGTTCCTGCTATAATTCTGTGCCGTCGCCGACACGTGTCTGTTGCTTCGACACGTGTTGTCTAATATAACGTGGGTGGCTGCCGAGCCGCAACTCTCCGGCAGGATGTTCTTGTAACTCAACACATTGTCAGTTTTGTGTTAATCGAAGCAAATTCATATTTAACCTTTAACATAGTAAGTAACTGTTACTAATTTAGTAGCAGTACCTACTTGTTAATTAATAATATTTAATAACATTGCTTCTGTTAAAATTAGGTAAAATGAAGTTTATTAAGCCAAAGCTCCAGACTCTTAAGGCAAAAAAGACATTAGCCCATGATACAATCAACACTAACCTTCCCCACAATTAATACAAGACCAAGAATGTAAAAATAACTAATTGAGTATCTATTCTTAATGCTAAGAAAACTAAATCCTTGTTGCTAGGCTCTTTTCTAAACAAGATATTCCCGCGATTCCAATTCACTCAGTAAACTTTTCCTCAAACCCGACTCTATAAACGTTTATCACGTTCTTAAATCATTTAATATCACAAACGTGTACGAAATATCAAATAAAAAGCAATAACTTTCGAAGCCGGGCTTGCGAGCATTCGGCTCCGCTCGCACCTACAAATTGATATTAAAAGCCCGAATTAAAAATAAATTGACTAACTGGGCTTCAACGACTTCGACTGCCGACAACGACTTCATTCTACTCTCAATTTATTCTCATTGCCAAAAATATTTCTTACAAATGTGTTTTTTTAATGTAGGTGTCGATGTTCGCATTGTGTTCTGGATTCAAAAGGAGATATCTCACACAGTAAGTCTGAGTAAACAAAGCAAACCGATGCATTTCTCTGCATTGAGGAGCTTTAAGAAGTCTGCTGGCACAAACTTGCGCCACTGTCTGTGTCCCTGGGCATCGACCCACCAAGCACTACCCCTGAACTGCGCTAAACTGTAAAGCGCTGAGTATCTAAGTTGGGTCAGTACACAGAGATGACGCAGAGGATCTACTACTGCGCTAGAAATAGCGAAACTGAATCTAAAGAAATATGTATACTCGTAGCAAGAAGGTATCGTTTTTATCGTATAGGTCAGTAGCCACAGCTTCATGGCTACTGAGGCTGGGTGGGTGAGTGGTTGTTCTGTGCATCACGCAGCACGTACGAACACAGCAAGTGTTCTGGTAGCGGCGCGAAGCTTGATGTGTTGAGTGAGACAACACTAGTCTTACCGATGATGTCATGAGCAAGCCTGGCTGAATCAGTATCAAACACATTTTTTTTAGGATGGGAAATCATGTGGAGCGGAAGGGCGTGTCAGACTCTTACTGACTAAAACCCATCCGTGTTCCTTCTAAAGCCCTTTGCGTTTCTAGGGCCGCGGTGACTCTTTCGAACTAATTCCGCAATCCTGGCAGGCTCTGGCCCTAGCGGGCCCCGTCTTCAATGCTGACATCTCTTTGAGGCGCGCGTGAAACACAACGCGCCATCGACCCGGGCCTGGTGGTGATCTGTATCAATCACTTACAACTATGATGTTGCTAGCTAATTATAATATTTTTTTTATTTCAAGCATCAAGACTCAATTACAGAAAAATAATATACACATTGGTCACAATTACAATGTCAAAAGCATTATTAGGTCATCCTTATAAATTACATGATATTACAAAATTACAATTACTACATTAATGCAAGTCATATGTGTCGCCCACAACAGTGCGCAATGATGGAGCAATCCAAACGGTCCGCGAGCTGGCCAGCATGCTGTTCGCACTCCCCCGCACCCGCCGCACTCATGGCGGCTATAGAACTTATGTCTTCATGTGTGGGTATTACCTCTAATGTCCATAATAATTACAGCAAGAAGGTTCGCTAACAATAAATGATGTACATTAAGGTCAACCACGGCATTGATGCGTAAAAGTATTTGCTCTTTAGCGTCACTTGTTTACAATAAGATCCCTAAACCCATTAGACAAATGCCCGCAACTTTATTTAAACTACATCTAAAAATACCTAATTGCCAAGCTGATGGTTATTATAGCCTAACAGAATATTTAAATGATCGTACTTAGTTTCTATCATTATGACATTTCTCTGAGCTATTTTTTAACGCTTTTAAGTTTAAATTTTTCATGACCTATTTTTTAACTGACGCGACGGCGCGTCTGAAGTATAAATTATTACTTAAATTTTTTATTGTTACGTATAAATTGAAATGTTAAATATATATGAAAAAATAAATAAAAATTGTACGCCATAAATGGCAAAACATGTGGATCCTGTTCCCAAATGTTAGTTAAAAAAAAAAATCTTTTGTTTATGTAAGTACTCATGTTATACAAAAAATAAATTTCTTATCTTGTCTTATATTAAGAACATTGGAAATGTGAGATTTTAGGTCACAAATCTTGCTCACTAAGGCAAGTTCCTGACTTTCTACCGAAATATAATACATTTTCGCAAGTTTGTTTGCATTCATCTCATAAGGATAACATTACGCTCTATATTTAGTACCTACTATGATCCCGTCATATTGTTAAAGCTGGTAAATATATAATTTCGTCGCCCAGAACGAAAAAATATATTAGCCTCGGTCGTGCCTAGTAACAGCTGCTCATTATTTATATTTCCGTCTCGAGACGAGCCTGAAGTGAGATCATTATTGTGCTGGTTAAAACAATAGAAGATACTCGTACGTAGTATTTTATAAAAAAATCTGTTAAATAATGAGGCCATTCAAAACTAACTAAACTAACATTATTTATGACTTACTACACAGGAAAATTATCAAAATGAAATAATTAATTAATAACGCTATACTTAACTTACGCCAGTTGTTCTAACAACGAGGAGCACCTTCCTCCACCTTCCATTCCCGGAATGCAGCTGTTCTGTAGGGTAAGGTAAGCAGATGCCCTTGTTCTGACTTATAGTTTGACATCTGTGACAGGTAGTTTTTTTTGTGAGGTTTATGCCATTGGTGTGGCTTTCTCAAATAATCCTTATTTAAAAAAACCGTTCAGAGACGTGTCACGTTTACATAACAAAGTTACAAATGCATAAATTCGTAATATATGCTACTACTCTGAATTTTTTCACGTCTCCAAAACCAACCGTTTCGCTGGCAGAGGGGGGGGGGGGGGGGACACTTGATTCTAACAAAAATAGCACTAAATATAGCACAGATTAATATTTCGCAAACGGATCCTTGGATGGAAAAATGGATTTTGCAAACCCTCAATTTTCAAACGACCTATCCAACGACACCCCACTCCATGGGGTAGACGATAAAAAAAAAACATTGCCACTTTACAAGTAGGGGGCCACCTATAAAAAAGTGTATTTCAAGATTTTATTTTACCACTTTAAGTTTGTCGGCGTGATTAATATTGTATACCCACACTAAATTTTAACTTTCAAGCGCTGAACGTCTCTGAGCTAAACCGCGGACGGATAGACAGACAGACGGACATGGCGAAACTATAAGGGTTCCTTGTTGACTACGGAACCCTTAAAATGGAGTTATGTGAGACCTGGGAGTGACATTAAAACAGATCTCAGTGTCAGTCAGTGAAGGTTAACCGAAGATCCCCAAGATTGATCGACATAAGCCGGATCTCTGATTGGTGGAATATGTTAGCAAATAAGTTGTACTCAGGAAAAACCTTTAATTTGCAGGTACTTACTTTTGAAATTGAAAAATATAAATATGAATCCTCAATGAAGTACCAATAAAGACGTATACGTGAAATAAATACAGGTCATACGACATAATATTTTAAAAGTATTTTGAAAACATGGACGACGAACCAGATACGTCTTTTTAGAAATATTGATGAATAAATCGATACAATTTATTGTTCGTGTTTTTCAATTAATTTCGTGAAAAGTTTTTCGATGCCCTGTTGTGCTAAAATTAATCATTACGATATTAGAACACGTTGAGAGCTACAATTGCTTATCTCGCTTTAAATATAAGCACATGATAAGTGAACGAGCCACATAACGCGCGCTCACCGCACATCATTGTCTCTGGTGCGACTGTGCCGTAACTGTCCAAGAAAATGTTGTATTCATTGTAATCCCAGTCCGAGTGCGCTGTGGGCTCTAATAAGATTAGAGATTGAATGCGGGTCGCAAGGGTCGGCCGAATGTGACCCGCCGAGCACTCGCGGGGAAAAATGTAGCGGAGGTACTATTAACATAATTACGCACGTTAAATATTCAGCTCAGGTACATGCTCAATACGGCCCCGGAGATACTCAGAGCTAATACAGACTGAACTGCGGCCTATTCTCCATGTGTGTAACTTTTCGTACAGCTTTGTTTGTTTTTGAAGCGAATCAGTTTTCACGATTGGTGCAACCATTGCTATATAAACTATAGATGCGTTACCCGCACTCTAAAATGGCAACAACAATGAAGGCAACTGTCGCGACCCTACACTCCGCGCACGAACACGTTCTGTTGTGCTACCGATTAGAACCGATTGTATCACTATTTTATGGAGCTCTGATGTTGGTACATGCCTCCTAATACATTATAATACACTAGGTGTAACTATGTTCATAACTTGCACCTGTAACCACGTGTCATAGTTATCGCGCCGGTACGCGGCAAGTATTCGCCGCTCGTTCGTGCGATGTCGCGCGTTCGCTGCTCGCGCGGCATTCCTCGCGGGCGACACATCGCGATCCCACCGCGCGATCCGCTTGTCTAGTTGCACGCGACGCGATATAATGAGTAACCTCATTATAGTCGACATAAACTAAAATTAAACTCGATAAAATTGATTCGACTTTTCATGTTATACCTATTCGAGAAAGACATAACCTTCCTCCCTTTCCTCGGCAGTCAGGTAAAAAACAAGTGATGAGTTTTTAACCTAACCAAGGATGAGAGATATTTTAACATTAAGTCGAATTGCTTATCGATTTATGAAAATTCCATCTGTGAATTATTGGAATAATAAATAAAGCACACACCTGTTTACACCTATTTGGGAACTGGAATTAGTTGTACATTTTCCAATGTTCAGTTCAAAGGCTTGTATAAGTGGCGATCTTAACATGGAACACGTGAGGTAGGTACTCGTGTAGTTTCCTCCGAATGGCGCTCGTTACGTCCTGCAAAGTTACGCGAATAAAAAATATAAGTGCGCCTCGCCGCGCCGCCCGACTCCGCCCGCCGCCCGACGCGCCAACCTTTGAAGTTTATTACCATTTTGAATTGATTAATTTCATGGAACTTTTGTATGGGCGAGCCAAGAATAAAGTTGAAGAAAAATATGAATTTCCCCTGCGATTCAGTCACTCAGTAGATTTATGTATTTGTGCGATTGTGAGGAGGTGAGAGGGGGGGGGGAAGGAAGGGGGTAGTTATTGGTGTTGACTGAACTTGTAACTGGAGAGCTTATCGCGGTGAGACATGAGAATGCTGGTATCGTGGGCTATGGCCTAACATTGTTGGGCCACAACTTAAAGCAAAGGGGTTAAATGTTAGACAGAGCTTTGAATATTTTGTTCGCTTTAAAACGTTATTACTATCAAATCACAGATCATTTGCAATTTAATTGATGATCTATAATGAATCGACAACACGTCTCAAATGACAGTACGAACAGTAAGCGGTGTGGCAGGAAATGAGCTGGTGGCTTCACTTCATAAATCATACACCGAGAGTGGAATGCTAAGCGGTGTGATGTGGGACGTTGATAGCTTCCCGCCTGACTAGCACATGTGGAAATTAAAGAGAATTGTCTCTTAGAAATTACCTAATTTCTATCATTCTTGGTAACTCTGGTATATGACAATCTTACTGCTAGGTATATGCGAATGTTTGTGTGGATGAATGAATGTTTGTTACTCAATCACTCAGCCGTTCCAGCTGAATGGATTTGAATGAAATTTGGCACACAGATCTACATATATATAATATAGTCTGGAATAACACATGGGATACTTTGAAAAGTATCCTATGTGTTATTCCAGACTATATTCTGCCCGGGAGTCTGTTCCCTTGGGATAATTGTCGGCATTCACGCGAGCGATCCCATTGGCAGAGGCTAGTAGAAAATAAAAAATGAAATAGTTTTGTTCCCGATCACAACGAGCCTGTTATCCAACACGCTCGGAGAGCAACCAGTGTGTAGGTGGAGGTGCACTCCGTGGGCTCTGTGGTGGTGCCGCACGCTCGTACCTGTGAGCGTGGAGTGTGGAGCTCTCGATAAATTCGTTGTCGCGGCGACCGCACTCGACGGCGACGGGAAATAAATTGCGTATTATTGCGCTGAGTCTTAACGCCACCACGTCGGACGGGTAAGTGCTCGTAATAATGTGTGGCCCCTGTGGCCCCTGCGGCCGGGGCCCGCTGTCCCGGGGCCCTTTATATCGAAATGGATGACATTTAATTAACACGATTGGATTTACCGAACGGTTTCAGATCGGTGACGTCGCAGCACGGAATCGAATCTGTTACCCCCGGTGAGAGCGTACTCTTGTGGTTTTGTTTGTGACCGAGCGGTGTTGACGTGATTGTGATTCACAGCTGTGATTTTCGCCACAAAATGCTCAGTTTGTATGTGACATAGTCCTACAAAAAGTAAGTGAGTGTTTTGCCAGTCGTTGGTCTATATTCTAAACAGAGAGCGTTTAACACAGTAATTCTACAAACGATACGATAGATTTTGGTAATGACTTATGGTAAGTGGTTAGCTATGAAACAGCACTCCTAAAAAAACACAAAATCCATAAGTCAAAGAAACGTTTTATTGACCAAATTATTCACGCTTAAAATATGTTAGTTCACTCCACAAACAGTAGTTTGTTAGTTCATGAGTTCACGACACACAACACATGAGTGGTTGACAACCAGAACCCGCGACGACTAGGAGACACAGCTCATTGAGATCGGGCTACTACTAGATACACTCACTCATGTGAAGAAGAAGCAGCATTAATAAGAGATCCTTGTCACAATCAGAATTAGTTTCCGAAAAACATTTCAATGTAAAATATTGGAGAAGCGAGTCTCGAAGGATTAATCCTGAACTTTACTGAATATTTAGGCGCGAGGGAGGCACGCTCCAAAATGTTAATTATTTATTAAAGCCAAGCTAATGATGCCTCATTTACAAGACTGCCGAGGAAACTATTAATATTATTAAGTTTGTCATTATGTCCCACAGCAACTGATTCACGACATTTACTGTAAAGTAGCTTGCAGCGGGAGAAATAAAATGAGCCGTTGTTATTCCGGCGCTAGAGAAGACAAACAACAACACATGCGGGGTTAGTGCACGCACTCGACACGCGACACACGCAACACACGCGACACACGCTACACACCTGCGTCCGAGAACATCCGCTGGTAGATCTCGTCGCAATCTGCCGAACAACAACAACAACAACGTACATAAGTGTCATCAAGTAGAGGTACACACGCGCGCGCTCCTTCGGTAATGGAGTCCCGTTGAGTCAACTTACTAGCACAGGTTGTCGATCACTGCTTTCAATCCGTACTTTATGTAACATTAATTTATCTTCAGTTATCTGTATTGATGTAGGGATCAAAGGAAAGCGTGCCTCCCTACCTATACGTATGATAGCTCTGTGCCGCGGATCTGTTTGTTATCGAGCCGTCAATTATAACGTGTTGTTATTGTACGCTGATTGACTTGGCGCAAGTTCTCGATTTCATTAAACATTACAAGATTCGGGAATTTACTTCAAAGTTAAAAGATAAATATACTCCTGTTACACTGGAGCAAGCTTTAATTAACTTTTAAGCAATGTTGACGATTCGTTTGAGGAATAAACTTCGTAAACAATATCAATGGGGGATCAGTTAGGGTGTGCTATAGGCAACGCGCTGTGGTAGAGCGCCAGTGGAATTGGCGAGTGTCCAGCGCCAGTGGCTAGCGGAGCGCGCGAGCCGGGCCAGTGCCTCGACTGCTGAACTAAGTAACCGATAGACGCACTCGTTTGAAACGGATCACACGTTTTTGTTTGCTTTTTAAATGTTCGATCTTCTACAGCTTCTGGGGCGAAGCGGTAGTTATTTAAATTATATTATATATACTTACTTTGAGTTCGTTTTTTACAAAAAGACTAATGATTTAAATGCATTTCATTACCGGAATGACAATTCGAGCGTGAAAATAAAAATGTTATTATTGATTTTACACACAAAGTTACCTATAAGATTCTGTTCTAATTTGTTTTTTCTTTGGATCAGTCTAGAAAGATACTTACTTTCCAATATAAATGTGTTATATATTCTTTTTTAAGCCTGACTTTCCCTTGGGCGTCGCACACTAATTACATTGAAGAGGTGACAGAAGCGAGCGTCGATTGAAAACGTTGCGCTGATGTGCTGTAGTACTACAACGGACACCGCGCCGCGATGTCAGCTGACGCGGAACGATATGATGATTAGCGCGAACTAAGGTACGCGTTCATTATGACTTACGCAAAGCGAGTTTCAGTTTGGAAAGTGAAAGATGAAAATTTGAAGGATTTATGGAAATCGAAAATGGATCTTGAAAACTGTATACAAGTTTCAGATACACAATGAGAGAAAATGAAGGAATATTGGTTTTTCCGGCAATGAATACATTAACGTTTGTATTTAGTGGGTAACGAATGTTCAGCTTAGTTTGTAGCGAGTCGCGGACGGGCGGCCATACAGCATCCCGCTTTTATCTCCGGATTTACAACAAATTGGTGTTTTGGGCGCGCGAGCTTCCCGATTAATTCAAAGCACGCCCATTCGCTCCAATAAATATGTTAAAATGTTCCGTGACAATGGCTCGGTGCCGATTTCGCATCGCATTTTCGAGTCGCCGGCGTTTGTTCAAATGGTTCGCGCCTCCTCCCCTCACACCACCCCGCGCCCCGCGCCCCGCACCGAACGCACCTCCAGCAGTGGCCGCGCGACTAATCCGACGGATCCGACGTTACAAAAGACGACGATAAAGCATTCACGACGCAGCCCGAGATGCGCCGGGATGCTGCGACCGGACCGAGGTATCATAATTTTATGTAAATCTCAGATAGTGGAGCACGCTGCTGAAGTGTGGCCGGAATATATTCCAGCAAGGGTTTATGTTTAGAGTGTTACCTCTATAATGTAGACAACATAGACCCAGGCGTTTAGCTGAGACGGTTCCCGAGCTGCGAGCTAGCTACCTCTGGTTAGTGACTCACCCACGACATGCAGCGTGACGAAGAAGGAGCGCACGGGCTGCGTGGACACCTGGCACTCGTAGACGCCGGCGTCGCGCTGCTGCGCCCACTTGATGTGCAGCGTCCAGTCGTCCGTCTGCGCGGAGTGCGTGGCCTGGAAGCGCTGGTCCGACGTGTATGTGTAGCCGCCCACCGTCAGGATGTGCAGGTCGCGGTGGCGGATCCACGACACCTGCGACAGAACAGAAGGAGGCCGTTACACCAAAGTGCCATTCATGTTATTCATGGAAAGCCGAGTTTGAGACATAATATGACACTAGGGCCCGCTTGCACAAACCAAAGTTATCTTTAATTCTAATGAACAAATATTTCAAACGTAATGGCCTCGGGTTAGCAACTAACCCGAAGTTAAAATATATCTCTGTTTGTGCAAGCGGGCCTAGGGCGTCTGGAGTCGTACGGCGCTCTTAGGACTTACACTGGTTCAAACCCTGTTTATCGCAAAAATCTCAAATCTTAAGTATTACCTACTTAAGTATCAGTCACCGTTCGAAAAACTTTAGACACTGACGTCAAAAAAAATATCATTTTACTCTTTAAGCAATGAGAATATACCTTCTTTAGTGTTAATATTATAAATGGAAATAATTATTCTACAAAAATACTTCAATAAATAAAGAGCAGTTCAGTGAAAGGAAGAACTTATTGCTCACTTATCTCGAAACTTTACGCAATACAGAGCCGGAGATCATTCAAGAAATTCAATTTAAAGTGGCGCCTTGTGATTGTTGCGATTTCCTTCAGAAGTGTCGGCACGTTTCTGCAGGTCTGTAGCTATATCCGCTACACTTATATTTTATAAACATTCATCAAAGCTAACAAAAGTGTTTCGGCAATGTGGCGGCATTTATCACGCCAAACGTCGAGACACCGAGCCCGATCACTCAGCGAAGGCGTTATTGAATGTGAGCTCAAAGGGGCCACGTGGAGCGCAGGGGCCCGGGGCCTCCCGGGCCAGGGGGCCACGGGGCCCGTTTGAAGTATTTTTTGGCATTAATATTCGTCGGCGGTTGTTTTAGGCGCGGCGGCCATTGGCATGCAAATCAGCCGTCTCTATGAAAATTGCGAACGGCTCTTTATTACTCATTCCTTTTATTTACTGTTGGCATGTAGAGCTCCCGGTTTCAGCTCTTTAATTATCTCGGGTGCGTTTAAACTCCACGTTTTTTTACTTAATTTACCCGTTGAAATTCCTAGAACATTGAGAGCGGCCGACTGATTATGCGAGCCTTTTTCTTATTTGTGTGTCTGAGTAAACCGGCTTATCTCGACGCCGAGAGCTCCTGGAACCCTGGCTCGATGACGTCACGGACACGGCGCATGCCAAGCTTGTTAAACGAAGATAACTGGAATGGCCTCGGTGGCAATTAACTCAATTTTAACTTTAATTTGTAACCTATCTTAGTTTCCCTCCATTGTAACCTATCTTAGTGTCCCCGTTTGTGACAGTCACAGTCACAGACAGTGTCACCGGAAAATGGAAAACGCCGTAAGATTGTAAAATACCGCGTGAAATTGTAAACATTTTTTTCTAATTATGACACGGATATATTGGAAACTATTGAATTTGGATAGGATGTATTGTATACAAATTATATTCTAATCAAGATTTATACATCAAGATATACATTTTATCTTACGCAATTTTCCAGTGACATACATATATACAGCTGTGCAATCGAAAAAGAAAGCGGTTTCCTAATTCGTAATACTTTTATTGTGTTGTCAGATTCAGGACGATACTGAAGGTTCTTCTGGAAACAAAAACAACACGGCTACAAAAAGCTTGATTACATTACTAAGTTTGAGTACTTGTCCTGCCTCGTACTCGTATAGCGCGAGAAATATAAAGTAATGTGGACGAGTCCATGCTCATCACAGTTTCTCAAGTATTTCTAGCAAATGATCTGGATTCCTTCCACTCAAGTTTTTGTTCTCATGACGTGATACTAAGGCGGTGCCACTCTTTGTTCGTTGGTTTATTTTTGAAATGGCAAGCTGGTTAGTGCGGTGCGTGACGTCATGATTGAGCCACTTTTTGCACGTCTACAACTAGATTAGAAACTGGCTAGACACATTAATTTTGTCTGATATTACGTAGAATGAGCTTGATTGTCAACAAGGTAGGCGTAGGTGTTTATCTGTGAGTAGGTAGAAAAAGGGTGTACCAGCCTAACTATATTCAAGAACCATAATTATAAGTAGTTCACATATTATATTTAATATAGAAATCATGATAAAGAAATAAACTAATTTGACTTCTTTATCATGATTTCCATATTAGTACAAGACACATGGACAGAAATCACGCGATGCTAATTCATAACTTGTGTGTGGTATGAAGCGAGAGAATGATTATAATTATTCGTTGGTACCAAATCCATGATCACATCAGCCTGAACAACGGCATGAGAAAAATATTCATTATTACCTACTTTCTGAAGACCGTACGTTAGAGATTTTCGCATTTTTTGTATGTTTTCCACTCATGTACGTCGGATGTCGATCAATTCTCCAGTCATAGTTGTAACAGTCAACATCTCTTACTCTTTGTTTTCTGTTTAATTTCGTGTAAAATATTATTATTCTTTGTCTTCATTTGTTATTTGAACGAAATTCCTTTGTTTTTTTTTGTGCTGTGATTATTAACCCGTGTTTTCTTTAATCAACGTAGTTGAATCGTGCGATGTTGCGCCGCGATACAATCATTTTGATATTTGCAGTACGGTTCACATATTAATTATTTGTGCATATTTAATATAAATTAGAGATAATACTTAATGTGAAAGGGCAATAACACACTCGCTCTGACCTCACAACGACATTGCTGAACGTGTGTTAGACTTTGAATTAATAATATTCGTACGAATAGATTAGCATTCGCAGCATGTGTTTAACACAGTGCTAAGTTTGACGCGATGTGTTACACAATCAGCTGCAGTCTGCTAAGTTTGACGCGATGTGTTACACAATCAGCTGCAGGCTGCTAAGTTTGACGCGATGTGTTACACAATCAGCTGCAGTCTGCTAAGTTTGACGTGATGTGTTACACAATCAGCTGCAGTCTGCTAAGTTTGACGCGATGTGTTACACAATCAGCTGCAGTCTGCTAAGTTTGACGTGATGTGTTACACAATCAGCTGCAGTCTGCTAAGTTTGACGCGATGTGTTACACAATCAGCTGCAGTCTGCTAAGTTTGACGTGATGTGTTACACAATCAGCTGCAGTCTGCTAAGTTTGACGCGATGTGTTACACAATCAGCTGCAGTCTGCTAAGTTTGACGCGATTTGTTACACAATCAGCTGCAGTCTGCTAAGTTTGACGTGATGTGTTACACAATCAGCTGCAGTCTGCTAAGTTTGACGCGATGTGTTACACAATCAGCTGCAGTCTGCTAAGTTTGACGTGATGTGTTACACAATCAGCTGCAGTCTGCTAAGTTTGACGCGATGTGTTACACAATCAGCTGCAGTCTGCTAAGTTTGACGCGATGTGTTACACAATCAGCTGCAGTCTGCTAAGTTTGACGCGATGTGTTACACAATCAGCTGCAGTCTGCTAAGTTTGACGCGATGTGTTACACAATCAGCTGCAGTCTGCTAAGTTTGACGCGATGTGTTACACAATCAGCTGCAGTCTGCTAAGTTTGACGTGATGTGTTACACAATCAGCTGCAGTGTGCTAAGTTTGACGTGATGTGTTACACAATCAGCTGCAGTCTGCTAAGTTTGACGTGATGTGTTACACAATCAGCTGCAGTCTGCTAAGTTTGACGCGATGTGTTACACAATCAGCTGCAGTCTGCTAAGTTTGACGTGATGTGTTACACAATCAGCTGCAGTCTGCTAAGTTTGACGCGATGTGTTACACAATCAGCTGCAGTCTGCTAAGTTTGACGTGATGTGTTACACAATCAGCTGCAGTCTGCTAAGTTTGACGCGATGTGTTACACAATCAGCTGCAGTCTGCTAAGTTTGACGTGATGTGTTACACAATCAGCTGCAGTCTGCTAAGTTTGACGTGATGTGTTACACAATCAGCTGCAGTCTGCTAAGTTTGACGTGATGTGTTACACAATCAGCTGCAGGCTGCTAAGTTTGACGTGATGTGTTACACAATCAGCTGCAGTCTGCTAAGTTTGACGTGATGTGTTACACAATCAGCTGCAGGCTGCTAAGTTTGACGTGATGTGTTACACAATCAGCTGCAGTCTGCTAAGTTTGACGCGATGTGTTACACAATCAGCTGCAGTCTGCTAAGTTTGACGTGATGTGTTACACAATCAGCTGCAGTCTGCTAAGTTTGACGCGATGTGTTACACAATCAGCTGCAGTCTGCTAAGTTTGACGTGATGTGTTACACAATCAGCTGCAGGCTGCTAAGTTTGACGCGATGTGTTACACAATCAGCTGCAGTCTGCTAAGTTTGACGTGATGTGTTACACAATCAGCTGCAGGCTGCTAAGTTTGACGTGATGTGTTACACAATCAGCTGCAGGCTGCTAAGTTTGACGTGATGTGTTACACAATCAGCTGCAGGCTGCTAAGTTTGGAATTCATTAAAGTTATGAGACGCGCTCGTGGCGCGCCGAGCGGCCGCAGCATGAGGCGTGGGCAACACGTGGGTGAAGGATGAGACTGGTCGTAGGTGGTTTCACATGTGAAGGTGACTGGCCCAGCTTGGGGCAGAACAAAAAAGGTAAACTTCTCGACTATTTGATTTTATTTCACGAGAAATCCGCTTCACCTGTTATGGGAAAGCGTAAACTAGCTACACTCCCACTCTGAAATCGATATTGTTGCTAGAAATTCAATCTTGTTTTTGTTTGACTTGTGAATAAGACTCAAATTTTCTCTTTATTTTGTTACTAAGGTAACACATATATGACCCAGCTTGTTATGATAAAGTATTTTAGCACAGTTATCCAACTACACATTATGTTGTTGTGCTATAGTGACATACCGGCGCTGCAATAGCTTCGTCGCCTTTTCGCAGCGGGCGTCATCTTGAGTCCGCACTGAAGATAAAATTCCGAACATTGTCGCATTCCCGGCGCTTCACAAATACCAACAGATAAGACTCCCCGCTAATTAATGCGTCAGCTTTAATGAATAAACAATACGCTGTGAGACAATCTTCCTCGGATACCTACCATTCATTTTCCAGCGTCAACCGAAAGGGTTGGACCAGTTCATTAAGAACTTATTGGGCGTAACCGTGGGCTGTGTTGGCAACAGCGGTCACTTTTACGATTGGCCGTTTTTTAGGACTCAATATAGTTGGACTGAAAGGATGAGACAGGTGACAAACTCGTGTCACAAAATAAAAGTAAAGGTGAGACTAACGTGAAAAGAGTGTCCTCTTGACCTTTTATAAAAGGATTGTGAACACAAATAACGCGATGATAGAAACCTCGTTAAAGAGTTGTGTTTGTATCGCGATACTTCTTCGCAGACAATGTGTCACTATCTCTGTATCACATGGTGTAGTGCACACTAGACACTACATGCCCAATAAGTGTCCGTACACGGGGTCGTGTCTCCACTCTGTATACTGTATAGTCATGCGTCTATTCAAGCTTTGCAAATGAATTCCAATGTCAGTGAGAACGAATCAAATGAAAGTACTTAATGTTATCATAATCGATGGAGTCACAGTCGCCGTAAAATATTCAAAGGGTGGCGCGCGTGGCGCGTGGCGTTTGCGAACAAATGGACAACGTTATGGAGTTTATTATATTAAGTTCCAAAGCCACCATTGGACAAGTATCGGAGTGAGTGTGAAGTTCAAGGCAGAGTTCGAGCATTCTATAATTACGTGGGTTTTGCTGTACTTTTTGTATGAGCTGAGACTTGGACATATGCATTGAACGTAGGAGAAATAAGAACAACCTACCCATGGTGTAATTAACATATTGGTAATATCTTACAACCAATATGTTACGAATGCCTATACAACTCCAAAGTTTTGTTCAATATTGGTACAATCGTGGCTGTGACTTGGTTTGTTTCATGATAGGCATTTGTTCATGCCCGCTTCACTTTCAATGGATAACATCTAAATTAACACCTGAGTAAAATCGCACTGTGGGATATCAAACGGTCAGTTGTAAATCCAACAGGTCAGTAATATTTAGTACCTAGTGTTAGTCAAAACTGACATCGCTCACGTACTGGTAGGTGCTGACAAACAGAACGCACAAGGTTATTTAGAGAACGCTCGGGGCGTGTTATTGGGTTAGTCTCCTCGAGGATACGCAGAGCTACGTCGAGGTACGCGTAGTATAGTGTTACAAGACGCGGGAAATACGTTTATCTTGTAGTGCTTTTGTCTACGATGATGGATGAGCCATGTGTTGTTTTTGGACAATGGGCAGTTATTCTATTAAGGTCAATACCCCAGAGAAATTTAGTTTATTTAGCTAAAGTTAATATTAAAATGGAATACTTAGAACATTTTTACCCTAATTAGAAACCCTAACTAAGCTATAAACGACATGCCTCGAAGTGTCCAGGTGCAAATTGGACAGGACTGAGGTCCCTCCCACCAAGTAAGTATTCGAATATGAAGAGTACCAAAAGGGTGAGTTTTGACGTAACCGTAGCTTGTTTAGCTCCGGCGGTGACCGGGCCGGACGGCGCGGCGAGACGGCCCGTGTTAGGACGACCGTGTTGGGCCCGGAGAACAGCGGGTGTAGTTACATTGGTTGTGGTCGACACGTTGTATACTTAATCAGATATGATGGCGCTAAATAGGACAGAAGTTGAGACCGAAATATCTCTTTAAAAAAAGCGATCGCATTTTTATGCATTTCCTTGAAGATTTCCTTTAGGTACTCCACTTATATTGTACTGTTGTGTCTTGTATGTTTTTTAAATAGATTTTAAAATTAACATAGTTGTTTAAAACGTAAAAACTCCATAAAGAACAAATATTCTGCTCCAGTTTATATTTTTAGAACAATAAAGGATCTCTTCAGCTATGCATGCAATAAAACTTGGAGCCAATACTTCATAGCTGGAACACAATAACATGTTCCCTGACGAGTCCCTGCGGCCGCGGCGGACGCTCGCACGCCGCGCGGCACTGAGCACACACGCGACTGCCTGACTCCGTGAATACTAACGTGCTAGATGAGGAGGGAGTGCGGCACGTGTGCGCAGCGTGTTTGTCCTCCGTCCTCCATCCGTTTGTTATTCACGCCGGAGTCGACGCCACTTGATAAAGCACTCTGTGTATACTCTTCAACGTTTGCTGTGGAAAGTATATTTGTAACTGCTTTGTTTCCGTTGACAAATATATAAAGATAGAAAAAACTGTTTGATAAATCAGCGCAAGTGAAACATTGAAGCCGGCTATGAGTTATAATTAGGAATCATCCTTTTGTTATTGTTTGATATCACATGAATCGGCAATGCGTGGGACTAACGCGGAACAATAAAACCTTTTGTTAGAAATATTTTGTATTTTCGCGTTCCGTATTTGTTTGCATTATAAAAGAGTGTTATTTTAAGGGTAAACAATAGTCGGCGGTGTAGTGGTCGAGGCTAACCGTTCGGTGAAATGTGAAGAATTAACTATTGCATGTTTCAATAAGCAACTATTGTCGTTGAAACCGTTGCATACTTATTGAATACTAAATTGTTTTGCATATTTGCGGCATCAATAACATGGGAACGTTTTACTAAAACCGACTAAATCACACTAATATAAAACGATAATACGATCATATAAAACGATACAGGCTCTGGATGACTGCTTTAAGTTCCAAGAAGATCTAGATAGACTCGCGAGTTACTGTCTTAACAATAAACTACATCTTAGCCTGTTACTTTATAAATTTTACAAAAAACCGGTTAATCATTGATTTTAAATATTGATTGCATAACACCACACTTACTAACGTATCTATTGTAAGAGATCTTGCTTTATTATTTGATAATAAGTTGTCATTAAATCAACACGTGGAAAAAATTGTTAATAACTCATTCAAAATGTATGGATTTGTCATGAGATCATCCGCTGAGTTCAAGCAAGTCTCCACTTACGTACTTATACAAGACGCTTGTCTGATTACAGCTAGAATATGTTGTACCAATATGGAACCCGTTCTATAACAAATATATAGATGAGATCGAGAAAGTCCAGCGTAAGTTTCTACGTACCATGCATTATAATATAGACGTAAGTTTTTGGAGGCATCTGTGTTGCATGGTATTGTTCATAGCCATTTTGACTCAATTGACCTCACGAGCAGGTTATGTTATGGTGTCCCTCGCACCGTTAACAAACTTAGTGTCCGTGCCCTATTTGCTCTAAATAGCTGTCGAACTAACTCTCGTTTGCGCTGCCCTATTCGCCGAATGGTAAATTTATATAATATATTTTTTGCTGATATTGACATTTTTGTGTGCTCCAAAAATTTTAATTGAATGTTATGAAACTTTTATCGAATAATAATGCTACGAAATGAATGTAATCCTATTTTGTATAATTTTAATGTTTTTTTTTTGTTTTGTCACTAAGTTATTTATTTATTAGTTATTTATTGTGAATGATGTAATAATTTTAATATGTATTGTATATTTAATAATGCTTTTTGGTGGCACTCATTACCAAATGTTGCAATATAGTTATCTTACCATTACTTATAATTTTTGTTTTGTTAAATTTTAAATTGTAGCTATTTATTGTCTCCAAATAAATAAAATAAAAATAAAATAATGTTTTTTTTTATAATCTCTTCACATAATATAAGGTCTACAGGTGAGTATAGTTACTACCAGATTATTTTGTTTCGCTGTAAAGTCTCTATGACGAGTTAATGTTTAGAATGAAACGATAGTACAATACTACTAATAATATAAAACGAAGCTTATAAATCTAATAATTGGGCGAATCGTAAAAAAAATACTTTTGACAAAAAAAGCCTTCGAGTGACAAGTTTGACATAACATTATAAGTGACAAGTATTGATAGGTTTGAAAGTTTCTCGGATACGCGTGCGACGTGTGTGTACCTCGCGACGTGACGGAACATTACAGGGCTCGGATACGACACTACGGGAAATACAACGAGTCAAGGTAATAGAGGTTGATGACGTTAAATATAACTTCTTGTTGTACGCACTTGCTAGAACAAAGTACAGTTTGCTTAATTCTACCGATGCGTTGCTTATTTGATGCTCTGATTGATTTTCTAAAGTTGCCTTAGAGTAAACAAAACGTAAAAATCTTCAATCTCAGAACAATCTTTATTATATTGAACCTAAGCACCTCCAAGATTGAGTTCCTATATTGGAGTTTCAGTGCGACAAATAGCACACTGATGTGTTTAAAAAATGTATGACTATAACTGATGATAAATACCTGTTATGGTAATTAATTGACTGATTCTACTCAAAATTCGATTTTACGACAGTTTTCTGCTTTAGTCGTGAGTTTGTGTATGTGTGTGTGTGTTTGTTAATATGTTCACAACTTAGTTCACCTGCTAAGTATAATTACTAGTTCGTTCGATAGCAACTAGTTCGTAACATGTTAGCTGTTTATGTAGGTGTAGCTGTAGTCTGCCTAACACCAAATATGTGTGCGCAGCTTTATCGTGGTAAACTATAACTTTGTCTACATTGTGTGCAATATAAATAAATAAAGTTCTGAGAACTTCTATTACGATTGAATACTGTAATCAAACATATTATATAGCTTTACAACGTAAATGTGCAAGTAATTGCATGAAATGCTTACAAATAAATGTATCTGATGTGTGTGGTTTGCGCGAGGGAAATAATACCCTAATTTTTTTCTTTTAAATACTTTAAGCATGTGATTTTTTGTGATTGGAGCCATTGAAGTGGAGCCTAATAATTGGAGGTATTTTATGTTAATGGGTTTTGGAGGTCTGGTATGCACCCGCTCCACGTAAAATACTGGTATTCAGCTGAATCCGGTTTGACTGGGAGCCGACCCCAATATAGACTTACGACGATTAAACACACGACACGGTTGGCCAGTGTTGAGCGATTGGCTGCTGCGCTGCGTGTCGCGGGTTCGATTCCCGCACGGAACAATTATTTGTATGGCTTACAGATAGTTGTTCCGGATCTGGCTGTTTGTGTATGTGAGTTCGTAAACGCACCCACGATACAGGAGAAATTCCTAGTATTCCGTCTTAAAAAAAAAAAAAAAACAAACAAACAAGTCAATTCATTTATTTCAACTAGACCATTAAAAGGCACTTTTGAACGGCAAATACATAAAAACGTTAAAAGGGGCCCAATATCAATATGAACTGATAACGCTATCTCATTTGGAACATAAGTCACGTTCGTCCGGAAAACGTAAAACTGTGACCTTTAGTGGTAACGTTTTTACGACGTAACGTGACGTAACGTAACGTAACGTAAACGATAACGTCATGTGTGAACTATGAAATAAATCCGTTTGACAGTGAAGTGCATCGAACGTGATGGGAATAGTTCGGCCCGCGTGGTTATTACAGTGTGCAGTAGTCAACATATACATATTGTGTGCATGGCGATGTGTTAAGAGCACTCAAATAGATTGAATTTTTTTGAACAATTTCATTTCGGTTGATTGGTGACAGTTTTGAAACACAATAACTACGATTTGGATTCCAAAGAGTACTTCAGAATTGTAATCGTTTGAAGTCACACTATCACACTTAAACTTAAATGGGAGAACTTTATTATTTTCACTTATTTTTTTATCTTTGTATTTCAAAACCGTGTAAGTACAAGGCTCGTAAACAAGGGTAGTTCTGAAGGTTGCTATATTGTATTACACCCTTGAAACGTTAAGATCATCTTAAAGTTAACCTCTGCTCCTCCCCGCATACTTGTTACTTGGCAAAACGTTGATAGCCTTGTAAATTGAGTGGCACATGACAAACTAAATTACTACCTCGAGAGTGGGGTAACCAGCCGGCCCAGCCCCCGCACCCCGCACCCCGCACCCCGCACCGCACCGCACCGGACACCGCACCGCTTTCATTTAGTTTACATGCCGGTAATGCCTGGCCTCATAAAGGCTCAACTATTTGCATGACATTCCCGACAGTGATTACGTGCCCCTGGAGAGCTCCACACAATAAAGGTTGACGAAGTATGCGTGACGTCATTAATGGACGCTAACTGGGTGTTAGCGTCGTGTGGCGCCTGCTCGAGTGCGGCGCTGATCTGCTGACTCGTGGTGATAGAGGAGACGATTTGCTTGACTATGTAGCTATTGAGTTAGACATCATGACAATGACATTGTTTGTTTACTGAGATCGTAGTTCAACACAAATACAAAGTCATGATCAAAGTCTGACAAAGTAAAGTCGTTCTCGAACTAAATTGTATTCACACTTTGTTGTGAACAAGTACACTTTAGTAAGCAATCCCGCATCAGAGTGAGAGGCTCGCCACACTACGCATTACAAATTCTATTCTAAATCAAATTTCAAAAGAAAAAAATTCAAAAGTATTGTGACTATATTTGGGCGCTCGCCGCCGCCACGCAGCCGCGCCGCACTCGCCACGCCCGCCGCCGCTCCACGCCGGCGACTCATCTATATTTACATAATACATGGTATACTATAGCCACAAACGTCACTCAGTGAAATGGCTTCTAGAAATAAGTTCCGAAGAACACAAAGTTGTGCTCTTTCACTTGCGAAATTTAAATGAACTCGCTATGATTGCTCCGGCGAGTGTTTACTTTGTATATCTATGACTTTAGAGCTTTATTCGGTTGGAGGAAACAAACTATACCAACGGTGGAGCCGATAGGGAAAGTTTGAGGCAGAAACATACACAACGCTTGTAAGTCTTAAAAGATTAAAAGTTGTGAATTGATAGGTCGGAGCCGCGGACGGGGCTCGTCGACTGATAAGGACAGGCCCAGCGATAGGCGTCGCTCCGTCACGTCCACCCGCGCCTATCTGTGATCTGTCGGAATACTTTCAATGTATCCGCGCAGTTTGTAGCGCTCTGCTGAAACACAGCGAATATGTAGCGCCAGATATCAAGTATCACACATAAAAGTGTCGTATTTACCTAAATTAGAATAATGATAAGAAGTAGAAGCAAGACAAGAATTGTAATATGACACCATTTGGTTTTGTGAAATGGACTTTCAGAACTGAAATGTGCTCAAATGTAATTTAATTTATGATTCAAGACAGAATTACACACATTTGGATAGCTACAGTCACATTGCCTTTTTAGAGGAGGTTCGAGCTAAATATATCTATGTAATTAATAAATTCATTACTCTCAAGCCAAGCTTTAAAGCATGATAGATCTTTAAAGCCTCCGCTGGTAGTAAGTACCAGCTGTAAACTCTTGAACCCGGTTGGCAACAGTAACGAAACATTATCCTTCAAACAGAAATAGACTATGTGTTTATTTCACAACGTCTGTTGTTCAATAACAACGTATTAGAACTTTATTTCCCAAAGAGTGAAATAAGGAAGCTTGATTATGTTACCACTTGTGTAAACCTAACTAGCTACTATACATTGTTATCTGTACGCAACGGATAACAATTGATACTTTTGAAGAATCTAGATATATCTATCATTTAATAGAACCTCCTTTTGAAGTACTCTTCATGACGCCTGCGTGAAGAAAAGGGACTGACTAAATATAGCTTTAACCTTAAATACTAAGTACCAAATATATTGTTATTTGATTATATTTCGGAGCCAGTTCAAGTCTTCTACGTGTCATCGGGAACTGGGTTTAAGTGTAAATAAAAGACGGTTTCTCTTCTAACACAAATTCTTATAATTCTTGTTTAAATAACATCTGTTTTTTTTCTCTCAAATGAGACTTTATTTTCTTTTATTAAGAATATCCTCGCAAATTGTCACTCAAAAACCGCTTTAGGAAAATTGCGAGCTTGAGGTTTTGTGTTTCAATGAGAAAAACCCCGAAACAAAGGGTAGTAGCCACGCGGCGGCGTGCCGGGGGAGGAATGGAGGGCGGCAGCGTGCTACGAGGTAATCGACTTACTTCCGATTCCGCTGGGCCCGGTGATGGCCGCGGTTACTTCTGAGCCGGTCGCTGATGTCTTCATACCTCTCTCTGTGTTCCTTTGATCATCTAATCTGTGTGTCCAACACGTCAACTCAACCGCTACCTATCATCGGCGTCCATTTTATGAAACGGTCGTAATCCTAGCTGTGTGTAATGACGTAATTTACACATTAAATATTTGCGCGAACTATTTAGAAACGATTTAATGAGTTAGCTTAACAAATAGAAATATTTACTATCAAATACAAATAGCATGAACATCAAATATGAGCTTTGGATAGAACGCTCCAGTGTGACCTCAGTAAAATCGTCAATGTATCGAATGAATGTTTGCGGAGCAAAATGTTCTGTAAACACATCAGTGAATAGTTTACTGCCTCGTTTGCATATTACACGCGCTAAGATGGCCGCTCGGCTAGGACGCGCTACGCCGTAGAACCGCTACGCCGTAGTGCCGCTACGCCATAGTATCGCCACTCCGTACTACCACTTTGCTGTTATGTTGTATTTATGAGTGTGCAATTAATCCGGAGGTCGTAAAGTCGCTAAAGTGTGTCCTCCATGGATGGAAGACGTCCTGTAATCTACAGAGTTGGTCATTACACATTTATGGGGTCAAATGTTTGTCTTGGATTTGAAGTGTTGTGTAAATGTTGTACTTCGTTAAGCAGAGTATGGTAGGATTATGTTTATTTACATCTTCCTTTAATAATAATATGCATAATTATGTATATCTCGTATTCGTACCCTCCGCAATGGACTTTGAGGCGATTTTAAATTTTAAGTTTTCTTGTTTTTAATGTTTGCATTGAGTGAAAAATTCTCGATTTTTTATTGCTGTTCACTATTCTAAAATAAATATGAAGTGAAAAAGCACATTTCCAAACGAATTAATAATCCATTCAGTGAACACACCCAAACTAAACCAAGCATTATGTCGTTATACGAATATAAAAGAAACGTTTATCTAAATAATATTCCCAATATTTTAATCCAGAGTGTAAACCGTCTCAGTAATGCTATTGCGAGTCAATATCCTCCTAATGAAAAAGGTAGCTCTTAAGATGTCAGAGCACCCTTTGTTAACGTTCAACGTAACTGTCTATATTTACATACTATATACAGATATACTATATATACAGATGTTGCAGGAACCGCGCCCTGCAACATCTTTATTCCGGGAAACGGGATAAAATATCTATATCAGTCATCGATAGTGTAGCTTTTTATCAGTAAGAGATAAAAGAGACGAAGAAATCTCAAGGTGTTTTTAATTTAAAAAAAAAAAAAACCGTGAAAACTACAAAATAGCGACTTGCCCCGGCTTAGCCGACGTTCGCTGGCGAGTGTTTTGATCCCGTAGTTACTCATTGGTGAAAAATTATAATCCCTATATTTCGTTAATGTGCGTTTTTTATCAATATTTAGCTAGACCAAGGGTCAAAAAATAATTTTACTTCAAACTATTAAGAAAACAAAATATAGTTGTTCGAGAAAGGCATTTCAAAGAAATTTTATCACAATTTTAACCATTACTTGAGCCAAATACGGATCAAAAATCTCGCTCTTAGTGTAAAACCAGGGCGAGTCGCTACGTTGTAATAAGACAAGAGGGGCCTCTGAGGTTAGCGGGGAGGGAGGGTTGCTATGGAATGTGTCAGGATTAGTAATAAATAGGACATACAGCAGTTTCCAATTTATTAGTTACCAACTAAGATGGTGTCGGAAAAGTAATTAATGAAGTGCTTCAGACGAAGCGAGTGGTTAAAGACATATTTATTTTGTCCTAGACTTGTTGGTTCTGAGAAATGGAAGCTTTGCTTCGATCCTATTTTGTTTATCTACAATTTGGTGTGACAGTTGTAAATGATTAAACATGTAATTATGTGCGGCAGCTGGATTAGCGTTGTCAAGCGTACGATGGACGCTGACAGCCGCTAAAAGGTTAACCCTGTAAAAGCCAGAAAGATTAAAATAAATACAAAAAAAAAAAAATTGCTGGACTTATAGTGGCACACTGCGGTCCAAATTCCCTTCGTTTAATATGATAAAATCACAATCATAAAGTCATAAATGCAAAGGAATCTAATCCAAACTGGCACACTCCAAAACTGCGCTTCTGTCAATAATTAGGTAGCAGGATAGGATAGGTAGGTATTAGGTAGCTGGGCACGCCACAATTGCGGCGATAAGACCCCTCTTTGAGGAGTGGCTGGAGAGGCGCTACGGCGTCCTCACCTTCCGCCTGACGCAGGTACTAACCGGACACGGCTGTTTCGGGAGGTACCTGTTTCGGATTAAGCGGGAGGACACGCCCGGGTGTCAGCACTGTGAGGATCGCCCGGAGGACACGGTGGAGCATACGGTGGAGGTCTGCCCTGCTTGGGCTGAGCACCGCCGTGTCCTCATCGCGGCGATCGGTGGCGGCGACCTCTCGCGTCCGGCCCTGGTTGCATCCATGGTCCGGAGCGAGGAGGCTTGGGAAGCGGTCACCTCCTTCTGCGAAGCAGTAATGCTAGCGAAGGAGGAGGCGGGCCGCGCGAGGGAAAGGCAAGGCCTTCGCCCCAACCGCCGCAACAGGAGAAGACGCCCCGGGCGTCGGGAGTCGCAGGGCGATCCCCGGCCACCGTAGGCGCGGGCCTGCGGACGGCGAGCATTGGGTGGCTCGCCGTCCGATCACCACCAGGCCCGGGTCGATGGCGCGTTGTGTTTCACGCGCGCCTCAAAGAGATGTCAGCATAAAAGACGGGGCCCGCTAGGGCCAAAGCCTGCCAGGGTTGCGGAATCTGTTCGAAAGAGTCACCGCGGCCCTGGAACGCAAAGGGCTTTAGAAGGAACACGGATGGGTTTTAGTCAGTAAGAGTCTGACACGCCCTTCCGCTCCACCCAGAGCGGAAGAAGTCATTTGATGATTTCCCATCCTTAAAAAAAAAAAAAAAAAAAAGGTATTAGGTAGCAGGATGTAGGCAGTCCTAATAGAGATGAGGCCAGTTTGTTGATCTCAGAAAGTCGTTGAGTTCCGTCCAATCCCGCTGTCATGTGTTTCAGCCCCTAAGTCATGAAGCTTCAGTGTTTTCAGCAATAAATTAAATGAGAGGCAATTGTGATGCAAATAGCAGGCGATACAACTTGGGGCGCATAGTACTGGGGACTTTCATTCAACGTAATCTGTGGTAGGATTGTGGGCAGTAGAAATCACGTTTTATTAAATGTAGCAAAACTGAACCTGAAACGTTATAGACTATATAGAACGATATAGACTACCTAGTATCTAAAAATACTATGTGCAAGAAATTCCCAGGTGCCTCACAATTCTAAAGTCCCGCAAAATTAACAGAAACTGTGCGAAAGCCGTGCGAGATTCATTAAACTATAATGAACTAGTGTCGCAACAATCTCGGGATGTCGCGGGAAAGCGTCACGGGATTGTAGCGACGCGACGTGCGGCAGTCACGGCTGGCGCTGAGCGGTCCGACCGCAACGCGCTTGATTGCGATTCGTAGCTAGTCTACGCCGTAGCAAGTCTACGCCGTAGCGGCCGCTACTCCGGAGCCACGTAGCCGCTACGAAAGTCGTGACGTAATGAAATTGATGCAGCCTTGTGAATAGATTGCAATGCTTAGCTTTGTCTTGTGGAGAACTGGTTGTGTGTTTGTGTGCTTGTTTGTTTGTAACTTGGAATTCTGTGCAGTTCGTGCTCGGATGATTTTGAAGTGGAAATGTATTGTTATTGAAATATTGGTTTAAAGTTGTAAGTTAAAATCAATATTGTTTGTTTTCAAGGTTTTAGTGATTCCTGGCTAGTTGAAGTAAACAATAGAGTTTATTGCCGATTCTTATTCATAGAGAACGACCAAGTGGACCTATGGATTAATGTTTTATATATCGAAAGCGCCCAATTAAGTTTGTGTGAAATAAAATACTTCGATTTCAATTTGAAGCCATTTAAGCCTTTTTTTTTAAGCAATTTATACAGCTGTAATTTTCAGTGGTATCGCTGCAAATTACAGCTGTATAAATTAAACGGAGCCGAATTAAAACAGGAGCAAAGTCGAAACATTAGTACAAGATAAAAGTTAATAGTCCATTACTTAAACGAAACATATTGTAATCGTCTTCGATATAATTACAGCGACTTATTTATTATTCGACTTTTCATTAAGTTTGAGAATTACGTTGAAACATTAATTAGGTCTCAACGAGATAGATGCGATAGAATTACATAGAATTTAAATTAATAAAAGTTAACTTTAATTTATTTAGTTAATCACACACAGAACGTTTAAATAGCGTTTAACTTAATGCTGTTTAATTTCAGCCAAATTAAACAAACAACCATTATTCAGTTCTAGTTTACTGACAATAATTTAGTCACATGGTCGGTCAGATTATATTAGGCTATGTTAGGAATCAAAACTTTTACTCCGGTTAGACGTTCTCGTCTCATATCATAATCATTCCAAGCCCAACGTCGGTCATTCCACGGGCAAACACTAATCTTATACAAAACGGATAGGTATTATAATTGTGAGGGAGGAATCAATCACGCCTCAGCGGCTGAACGGATTCAGCGAAAACTTGGAACACGGGTAGACCCTGGCCTGGATAAATACTTGATTTATTTTGAATCTCTAACTCAGTAGGACCTATCCGAGGGATAATTACCGACGTTTGCGCGAGAAAAGCCGCTATCATCATATAGCACTGATATAAATCTAACAACGATGAAACTCCCACCTTAACACACAAACAACATTTCTTCTCAACGTGCCACTAACACCCGCCGGAGAAAGTCAAAGTCAAAGTCAATTCATTTATTTCAACTAGACCATTAAAAGGCACTTTTGAACGTCAAATTTACAGTTTAAAATTAAAATATAAGTCGTCTGATGCTACACTTATCTGCGGCGTGAAGTATGGAAGCTGCGCGCTGCATGCTACAGTAAGTACTTGTTGAACAAAGTACATTGAGTAAACGTTTCGTAACGAGTACGTATTATATCAATACGTGCATCGTATACTCTTCATTTTCATGAAACTGAAACTGATGAACGCTGCGGATAATGGATAACGAATGAACGTACGGCAGACCTTTACTTGTTTTTGTACGTGTGGTACTCGCAGACATAGTACAGCGATAAAAATAAGCCACATTCCAAGCACATTACACTCGATTTCGGATTACCTAAAAAACCAAAATATCTTGTTCAAAAACTCTGAATCACACACTGCAGCCTTCAGACTGCTAGACGTGCCCATACCTTAAGATACCTACATGTCTCTGCCCTTTATGAATATGTGTGACATCTCGGCGCGGTCTCGAGCCGGATAAAGAGCTTTAAAGTACAACACATCGCACACAGCGGGGGTCCCCGGCGACCCCGGCGCGGTGTGGCGGGTTCAATGACTGCCGCTAAACGTCGCCCTTTACGGCACACGCACTTTTTATCCTCAGGCTTTCAAACGATTCTAGATAGTGGAGGAAGTACGGTTATAACAAAGTATCTACTGATATAATATTTCTGAGTCATAATACGAGTATCTTCACCCATTGCTCTAATGTTGACTTGTAAAACGCTTGTGGATGACAACGATAAAATAAATGATTTAATTTAAATCCAAAGGTTATCTTGAAACAATCGTTTTTTAAGGATCAGGCCATTGTGTCATCTTATGTAATGTTTTCTGTATCTATCTCTTCTGTATATGGTGTATGTACATCATATACAGGAAATATATAGGTACTCTTTGTTTTGCAATAAAAAGTTAACTGTTATATTCTAAGTATGACATTTACCCTAGTTACTCATTAAAATATCAATATTGATAGCTTTGTATGCACAAATGATTAAATACAAGAAGACCGCAGACCGTTTCAAACAATTTGATTTTACAAAAATAAATTACACTTCATAGTAATAAAGCTACATTACAATTCATAGAAATGCGTCACACGTCTGTCTCATGACCCTGGCTCCTGAACCTCGTCTAATGGAGTAGTGGAGCGGTTCAAGTTCACGTGGTATTATTACACTGCTCAGTGCTCAGCTTCGTTATGAGCTAGTGTGCACGCCACATTACACCGACGCTATGTAGAGGCGCCTCGTTTGTTTTAATGTGACGGTTATGTTATATATTGTTATATTTTAAAGTAGTCTTGTGAGCGTGTTCAAATTATATCACTTATCCATTTTAGGGCTTCTTTAAAGTTTTCGTGGTTTAAATATACTCAGGCACAGAAAAAAGGTAGGTTAGTAAGAAACTGTCACACCCTCCCGCCCCGCCCAGAGGGGACAGAAAAAGCATTTAATAATTTCTTAAAAAAGGCACACAGAACAGTACAGATCTCATGACGAACAGGTCATTTATTAAGTAAATTGATGAAAATACCTTAAAAACTGAAAAATTTAACATGTCAAAAGGAAGAAAGGTCTCTTATAAAAGGATATGTGACGTTCAAGAAATACTTTCTTGTGAGCATTCTAAATCGTCAAATACATCTCATTAGACGTTTGACATTCAAATTGTTACAGCAAATCAATATATGTACAACTCTTACGTTACTGACTGACAGAAATTTGGCATGTAGCTTTTCTACACTCCGCAAAGGAGCACTGAGGGAGGATTTCCCGAAATTCCTACAGGAACGGGAAAAACGGGATATGCGCGTACGAAGTCGCGGGAAAAAGCTAGTCTAACATAATTGAGTAGCGTTGAGTTCCCTCAGAGCGCAGCCCCCCCGGTGCGCGCCACTGGCTCGCCTAACGAAGCGAAACTCTTTGTATCGCTATCAGCCGTCAGCAATGATTTGTTCATCTCCAATCATTGCGCCTTCGTTATCTTCAGGACATAGACTTCATGATTGCTCAAGGGAGATGCTGAATTTATCTTTCTGACGTAAATTTTAACAATGTATATCGTCCGTTATTGAACTGTAACGAAGCTTTAAGAAAGAGGTAACATGGGCTTAGCTGACGCTATGGAAACTAAATGGTGAACATTCCGATCTTGAGCCGGCTTGCCATAGTCCAGAGTTTCAATGAAATACGTGTGGTCGACTACGCCAGAATAAGTTTTGACTTCCAGACTTCAACACACACCGCGACACCGTGACACCGTACTACTCGTAGTAACACGTCGGTAATCCGCTTTTAATTAGTTACCCCCGTCTCCCCCCGCACCCCGCTCGGCGCGCGAAGACACAGAGTAGCTACAACTTCTAACAACCAACCCCCCCCCCCTCCACTTCTCCGCGAACTTGCGCCGCTACTGACCTTGTGGGGGGTCAGGGAGGGGGGAAGTAGTGGTCAGCGGACATTAATCTCCATCCCTTTGTTGTGGACGCTTTTTAATCGTGAGAGATGTCCGTCGACGAAGCAGCGTTGTTTAGATGAGATCGGACGAGCTTGTATGATCATTTAGATGTTGTGGCTTCAGCTTAGTTGGGGGTCGCTGTTGTTTGTGTGTGTGACCCATTTTGAATGTGGGTTATGTATTGGTGTCAAAAGAAAATGTTAACCTAGAACTAATTATAGTTACACGACGAAATGGCTACACTAACGAAGAATAGATAAGGTTAATATAATCATTTTCCTATAGCTGAAAAGCCTGTTCCATAATCAGCAACAAGTATATATTAATACAACACAAAATAACAATTTAACCATAGTACCCCAAGTGATTTGGACAGTTCGCTTCCATATAAGTAAATGTCGTGAAAGGAAGAAACAAGTAGTAAATGTGAATGGATGTGAGTGGGTCGGCGACAGTGGGAGGAGCGCCACATTGTTACGACCTCACTTAATACTACTGTTTACTACGTATTGTTATGATCATCATTTTGCTATTAATATATTACATAACAACAAAAGAAAGTAACTCTCCAACATAAGTTTTCTGGTATGTTGTTCTCTCACTGTATCGAAGCTGAAATGACAAAGACAGTCTGTGTGTTTAAGGACTTTAAATGATATTTTTTTAAATGGAATGGGTTGTGACTGTAAGGTAGAATATTTCCCTGGTAAAGTCCTCGCTACCGCTAGCTCGAAAAACACAACCAGGAAAATTTTCCCATTTTCAGGGAAATTACAATATAAATATCTGTGTAGCGATATGAAGAGATAAAGAGAAACACAAAGGCGGCCGGAGCCACCAGACGAGCCATTTCCCTTTTTAATCGAAGCTTTAATATTTACGAGCCTGAAATATTTAACTCTCATTTTCGGAATACGTTCTTAATCGCTGCCCGTTTACGAGCTCAAAACAATTGTGAAGTAGGTACCATATACCTACAGTTAAATATAAAAATACTAGGAACCTTTTCTATACAGTTTTTAACAATTAAAGGGAACAATGTTTCTTGTATAACTTTAGAAAGAAATAAAAAAAGAAATGTACAAAGTTAAGGTTCTTTTATAAAAATCGATGTTATTGTCAGAGGTTGTTAGTTGCTACGTCAATAAAGAAAGGGATGATATTATCAGTTACTAGGCAACAAACCAAACCTGGAGATTATCATTATTCATGATATATTGCACACCTAGATCTAAAGGGACCTAACTCAAAAATTGAGATTTTTTAGTTATACACACCATCGAACTCCTTATCTCAACCTACCCACCGATAAAACAGATTTAAACATATCTCCGCTATTCGGCGCTAAATGGCTAAATACACCAACACGGGCTCAATTCAAAATAATAAAACAAATATACATACGTCGTAAACATGACAAATATACGATATATGATATACTAATTATGATATTATTTTCAGCCCCAAAACATAATTAAATTACAAGATTCCTACAATATCTTTCTTCGAGCTGCATACAAGCATAATCAATCTATACAGGAAATTCCTGCAGTGGACAGGGACACAGTAATAAGTTATTCGCCTTTTCTGAAAAAAGTGTTTTTTTGGGTTAACCCTGTTTAGATCTAGGTGTGCGATCTATCACTAACAAAACTAGTGAAATATCTGATTTCGTTTATCAGAGAAAGACGAGAAAGACGTTTAGAAACAATATGTCTTAGGTACTACATGGTCACTGATCGTCATGTAGTTTGTGTTACATGGTCTGCTCCATCTGTGAGCAAGTTGCTGAATTAGATAAGTTGTGGACGCGTGCACTCGTTAGCGCCGTCTGGTTCACTGACAAACTGACACGAGGACGAACTGACTAACTGACGAGTGTCGGAGAAGTTCGGCGACTACAAGCACTCGTAATGAGGATCTGGGCGTGTGCGGACTGCTGGAACAGAGCTGGTGCTGTATCAGATAGTGCACATAGTGGTTGTTAACATTGAATTCGTTATACCTTAGAGAGGATTAGTATCTGCTTTGTAATGGAATAGTATAAGTTTACCTCAAGTGTAAGTTTCCCGTTTCTTAAATAACAGGCTCGTCTATTATGTCGGATCTAAAGTTCCGTATTTATAATACACATAGCATCTCATGATTAGATGTTATGTGTATTATAACTACGAAACTTTGGATAATAATAATAATAATATAATAATAATATAATATATCCTGGGACAACTCACACACGGTCATCCGATCCCAAACTAGGCAGAGCCTGTACTATGGCAACCAGACAACTAATAAACATACTTATATATTTCTAAATACATACATAATATACACAAATTACACCCAGACACAGAACAAATGATCATGCTCATCACACAAAGATTTGTCCTGGGTGGGAATCGAACCCACGACCTCCGGTTAAGCAGTCAGGGTCACTAACCACTCGACCAACAGGCCAGTCTAGATAGATCGATGGATGTTTGTTACCTACTCAATCACGCTAGACCAGTAGAACGGATGTGGATGAAAGAGCAATGGTGGTCACCCATACATTGTTTTAGCTGAGATTAAATTCCTATGTCTTTAAATGAAAAAAAAATCTTGTTAAACTGAACGTCACCTTCTGAATTAGTTTGTTCAAGATTTTTTATTCGAGAAGGCCGAGAATTATAGATATTCAGTCATGAAGTTTTGTAGGTTATGTCTGTGGTAACTTTTAAATTCAAAGTCGAGGAAGTAGAAGGGCAACATCAAATTAATATTTTTATTTACTAGTTATTTCAGCATGGAATTTCTTGTAAAAATACTCTTTGGTAGATCTTCCCTAAGTATACAATAGGTATCTACAACCAGAGTATCAATATCAACCAATCAACAGTCGTCAATTATCAAGCTACATTTTTTTTTGATTTTTGAGATATTTTTAATTGTCAGTTTTAAATTGATAGTAAACAACACCGATCAGAACCAGGCCCGGGTAGACGGCGCGTTGTGTTCCACGCACACTTCAAAGAGACGTCAGCATAGTAGACGGGGCCAATGCTTGACAGGGTAGCAGAATTTGTTCGAAAGTGTCACCGCGGCCCTGGAATGAAAGGGCATTTGGAGGTGCACGGATGAATTTAAGTCAGTAAGAGTCTGAGACTCTCTTCTGCTCCGCCCAGAGCGGAAGGAGTCATTTGATGATTTTCCATCTTTCCATCCTTAAAAAAATAGACGGACGTTAATAAGAAACATTTATGTTTGCAAGCAAACACTTCCAATTAGAAAGCTCAAGTCAAAGTTACTTTCTACAAATTGCGTGTTTTTCTTATTTATTTCCTGCACGTGTCCCCCCTCCCCCCTCGCGGCAAAATTCAGAAGTTAACTCGAATGTTCCTGCTTCAGTTACAGCGGCGCGTGTTCATAACTTGTGGCTTTTGGCTTTCACATTTTTCAGTAATTAAAGACTCGCATTTTTATGGAAATTTATAAGAAACTGTTTTGTAACTTGTACTTATATGGAAAGTATCAAGATGACTCTCTAAAAAGTAGATACGTACTTTGCATGGTTTTTGTTAACAAGTTAAGACCGTCACATTTTATTTTTCCCCACGACACTTGAATTTTATTGAAATAAAATGTCAAAGGCTAAGTACAATTTCGTGATTTTGATTCAAATTGAGACGTTGTAAGTGCTGAAGAAGTGCCTTCAACCTCATGCTCACAATTTTCGTTCTAACCTTTTGACAAATCTCCCCCTATTCTATTTTTTGCGATTACATTGTAGCCGCAAAATATAATTATGAAGTTACAGAAATGAAACATTGTTTTTAGCGGCTTACACTTACTGGAACGTACCTGTAAATATATGTAGTTTGTCGAGTTTTCATATTTTATCAAAGGTACATTTGTTCTAGGAATGAAGTTATTTCTTTTTTGTATTTTAAGTACTTGACTGACTTTTGTTGACTTGTGTGACTTTTATTTTTCCGCGAAATTATTCCTTAAAGGAACAAAATACGAAGATATGCAATACACACATCGTAAGGATCGCCAAACAAAATAGTTTTGCGGAAACTGTGTTTGTACTGTGAGACTCTTCTTCAGCATTGACGAGAAAAGCTCTGACCTCTGTTTGTAACGAGAGATATATGAAAGCGTTTATCGCTTACATAATTATAATAGTCTTTGAACAACTTGTATTTAAAATTTTGAATGAACTTTACAATTTAAAGTAATATATACAACATACATTTTACCTAATTTTTCTTATATAAACGTGAAATAAATTACGTATGAAAATGTTTCCTACATTGTTTGAACTAAACTGAACACGCACAAAGTTCGTTCACCTTTGCCGCAGATTTGTCATGTTTATAGCCTCCAATAGAAGTTATATGATAGCACGTGCACGGGGACATTTGTCTCAAGCACTAGTGATGCGCTGATCCCGGCCGTCCCGCGGGATCCCGCGCGATCACATCACTACTCCGCACTTCGACAACTATCCCTCTCTGGAGATTCCGGGTTTTTTTCACACACTTTCCATACTCTGAGGTGAGAAATCTTTTTGAAAAGAAATAAATCTAGCGTTATTCGTGTGGAGAGAGTTATACAAGTGTTGAATAAGAAATATGAATACGAGTAGCTTTTAGGTTTCTAGATACCTATTAATGTGGCTCCTAATGGATCGTGTACGAGAGCATTTAATAATTCTCGCACGTTGAATAATAGCTAATGGGGTATTTTTAGAGTTTAAAATATGTTTATTACTTGTTTTGTGGCGTAGAAGTATGACTGTCACATGCAAAACGTAAAACAGACAAAATGAATCATTTATTTGTCAACTATTCAAGTAGGTCTGCGAATTGCGATATCAATGATTGGACCTTGATGAATGAACAGTTTTATTATCACGGAATTATGTATGATAAAGATGGAATAAAGTAAACACGAAGTCTCTGGTAGCTGCACGCTATAGAAAGTCGCGTGTCGTGCTCCCCCCCCCCCCGGGACACATCGCGAACTAGTAGCTAACACCATACACATACACTTGCTCTGGATTGGTGGAAACTATCTACTTCTTACGCTGTTTATGTTACATCATCATCGGGTCAGCCTCCTTCCAAACTAGGTTTAGGTCGGCTTGTAGTCTAACCTCAAGTAGCCGAATACGAATATTTTTACATGGAGCGCCTGGCTGGGCCTGTCTGTTGTCCAGCGACAACATTTACTGTTAGGTACTGGGTAACATGATACCTCTCGGTGAAAGACTTTCGTGTTTATGATACTCATGACCATTATCATAGACACGTCAAAAATCTACTTATGACAGCCAAGACCACGTCGGCCTTCATCTTAAATCATGAAATTATTTCTCACTATGCGAATTGGAAATAACTCCAGGTCCCGGTGGGTGCTCGTAGCTCTTCGCTTCAGTAAATATATTTCACAAGTTGTTTCAGCGCCGGCCGTCGCGAGACTGTTCATATTGCTTTCCTTCAGAAATATTTTAGTACGGCAAACTAATATCGGGAAAATGCTGCTATGCCTGATCTACCGAAGTAATACTAAAATACGTAGAGTTTTATTGCTTAACAGGTATTGTACTAAACTGTTCGAAATATACGAGGAATGTACAAACACGCTCAAGGTTGGAGCTAAAAAATACTGCGACTAATAATCATAAACTAGCGCTTACTAGCTTTTATTTTCGGAACACTAAAACATTTCAATTTGTAGTTTTCTCATAAAACCACCGAATTTCTTACGTAATGCTTAAGGGGCAGAGAGTAATACTTTTCTTGTTTTTTTACCAAACTTTAAAAGCGAAGTTGAGTTCAGCCACTTTTTAAGACTTTAGCTTAGTTTAGCTGTTTGTGTACGATGTCGTAACTTATTTCCCTTTCAGCAGATTACTAACTTTAAAACTTAAACGATTCGAGTCTTTGCCTTCGCTACTTTGTCAACATTTAAAATGTCAGTGCCCTTTGTAACTAGAAACTTAAAAGTTCTTTTTAATAATAATTGTGGAAGTGAACCCGCTCGGCAACTATGTTTGAATCCTTTCCCCAGAAGTTTGATTCTCTGGTTAGTGACCGCCCAGCCAATCAAACCGTATGATAGTACTAACAGCAGTAGTTAGGCTAACTGGGGGCAGTTAGAGCGCGTCTAGACGAGACGTCACAATCATGACGTAACGATCAGCCGGTGAGGTCGCCGGGCGCATGGATAGGTACGCACGTCCTGATAACATATTACCTAACGCTCCGTATCTCACGCATGTCTCTTTATTGAATAGATTAGTTATGTAACTGAATGGTTCAGATTTAATTTAACATCAAATCGGTACGTGATTCAGAAAAAAACCTTGTGATTTCAGTGGACTTGCGATCTCGTGTCATTTCGACAGCGTTTGTCTCTCCCATACTATTTGACGTTTTGATAATCGTTTTCGCCACGCTAACAGAATGTCACTTGCCTAAGGGAATTTCACATATGTGTCTTTAATTTTAGCCCGTGGAAAATCTAGACTTTATTTAAGATTAACATAAGAGAGTATTTAAATAAAAAGCAAGGGAGCAAATATCTTACCCAGAACTTTGCTTCAAGATTCTGTTCTGTAATCACAACAATCACACATTTCGTACATTTCTTACTTATATCAAAGTAATTAATAAGCACATCTTTTGCAAGACACCCGTAAAGTCGTGAGGTGTAACGAGGTCATGAGATAATATCATCGGAACACAACAAAGTGAGTAATGTCCCCGGGAGAGCCCCCCCCCCCCCTGTACAGAGGACGCGCTGATTACTCGCCGGGGAACTTATTAATTAGTTGCCTCCAGGCATCCATCATGGAGTTCTGCTCTTTTTTTAGCTTCGGTTAGGAGTCGTGATTTCTTTATTATGTAATTATAGATATGGTACATAAAATCTCTACTTAATATTAATATTTCGCCATTACATTCAAATCCCAAGTAGTAATGCCAACTACAACCAAACAATGTACATGGTGCAAACATTCCAAATCGTTGTATTTGCTATATCTTGATCAGCATCTACACAAAAATATCATTCTCCAGTAGTCGATAAAACAGTGTTTACTATCACCTTACGAGTGTATACGAACCTTCTCCCATTATTTTTGTGACACCTTGCTCCGCGAAATAATCCTTAAAAATCGCACAGGCACTTACGCTCTTTTTCTCCTGTCTCTGCTTAGAGATTTTCACCGGTAACTCCAAAAACAGGGAAGGTGAAAAGGCCTAAGCGACAGTTTCTCACAAGAGCTTCGAGACGGGGCTTAATAAATAGGCTTTCGATATTCAATGGAACATATTGTGCATATTTCAGTACGTTGTGTTTGGTGCTATAGTTTGTCAGCGTCGGGTAAAGAAGGTATTATGTTATGTATCCGCTCACTCCGGAACGCGTGAAATATAGATGATGTGCGATTTGTTTCAGACTTATGACATTATTTTCCATTTTTCGGGAAGACTGAGTGCTTTAACCCTGTTCCTGTAAACAACAAAAGCTCTTTGTAAAACAGTATTTTATTCAAGATGTTGTTTATTCGGCTTCTTTATCTTTTTTCTATCATGAGATGTGCGGGTCAATGATCGCTTTGTTTTAAGACCGTTCACTCATTAACAAAATGTTTACGTAGCTAATCAGAATCAGAACACTATTTGAATGGAGGCACCATTCAAATAGTGTTCTGATTGTACTCTCGATTTACAAATGTTGCTTCAACATCATATCTTAGTTTTTTGGCTTCATCATTATTAAGATCGCTCAGATACCGACCGCCACACCTCGTTTGACCCATAACCAACTACTGAACTAACACCATAATTACATTAACTGCGGTTTCACCCCACTTTTTCTCCTTATTGATGTCCTCAATAATTCCCTAACCATCTGTATCATCGTTATTCGGATGGCGTGCAGTCTTCCACCATCGCTGGTTCGATTACCTCATAATCACACGGTGCGCGAGCGTCATTTGTCAGCCACAAAAACAGCCGCTCGCGACCCCCCACTACCACTGCCTATGTAGATTAACGCACGGATTAATGATACGTCCAGCTCATGAACCAAAACGAGATCCGTCTTCATTTGTGATGGTGCCGGAGTAAAGCTGGACTACTGCTAGCTTATATAATGCTAAGGTAAATACACGTATGTACCTATGATGTCATGATATTAATCCAATCGTGATTAGTCCAATCAATCCAATAATTACTGTGTTCTATTTCTAGGAATGATTGAGCAAGCACATAATTGTATAATAATGTATTAAATATACTTGTAATTGAATTAAATAAATGCCAATATATGTAGCTATTACGGAAACCTCTGTAATCTGTAAGCTGTTACCTCAGTCCTCTACTTCTGTATTTTTTTGTAATACGTGGTCATTGATGTGGGTTACATTTTTGTGATTTTGCTTTAACGATTTCTTGTTTTTTTTAAACATGTTACAGTTTTTTGTCCTTAATAAATATAACTCCGTTGCCTTAGGATTTCATTAACGTTTACAAGGACGGGTATTAAGAATAAAGCGTTTATAAACGTATTTTAACAGTCGGGTTATGAAGTCACAATGTAAATAATGTATCCTCGTATTAAAAGAGAGGTGAATATTCTCGGTTGAGAATAGCACAATAATTTATGTAAATAGTGGGCAGGTCATCGCAGCAGCCCGCCCGTGGCTCGTGGCTCGTGGCTCGTGGCTCGTGGCCCGTGGCTCGTGGCTCGTGGCTCCATTGTTGTACACCACATAATGCTAACATCCAAACTTTTCCTTTTTTCTTTTAAACTCTACTTAACCCTTTGACTGCGAATGGGACTCCTATTGTTACTACACTAAAAAGGATTCGCTTTTTACTGGTTATCAAAGCGATGCTTGTATTATTCGAAAAACTTGTTCGCAATCTCGTGATACGAGTCTGTAATGAACAATTTGGCTCATATTATATTGCTCTTAACTAAATTGCCGTGAACTTGAAATATTGAAAGATATTTCTAATTTTATAACTTTATGGGGCGTGCGGCTGTTCATGTGATGTCATTACGAAGTCTTTTAAACGCATTTCCGCACTGTGTGTGGTATCTCAACTAAAACCGTGTTCATCAGCACGTATGAAACATATCGCGGCTGTACGCACGGACACGCGCACACAGTTTATAGGAGATGTAAACATCGCACGCGACTGCTCGCAGCCTCCTAATCTAACCTTAACATGTAATTCATCTCAAATTTCTGGGTCTCGCCGACCCCAGATAAGTTATCTGTGTCGCGGAGGTCAACGGATCGCTTTTTGTACGTTCGGCGCGTCAACAAGATTAATTGGTCGCGATATCACGCAGGCACATGTGCGCGGCTGACTGTACAATATACACTATACACCCTCAAATACACGTCTCAGCAAATTGTTCGCTAAACTAAGCCGAGTGAAACGCCGTGAATATTTGAAGCGGTTCATGAATATAAATAAAACGATTCGTTGACGTTTTATTTCTGAGTCGTAACTTATAAAACTGCTGGCCTGATTCCGAAGTGAATAACTGTGGGATTAATTAGTGAGTACGCAAAGCTTTGCTACGCGACTACGCTGCTACGACGTAGCGTGCGTAGCTCGTAGCACCGTAGCTCGTAGCAACAAAAGCGCGGTTATGTTCAGCCGCAGGGATTCTAACTGACGTTTTAAATAACCGCTTGACGAGTCAGTGTTACATTAATGTACGTTGTTAACGTATTTAGTTACGTTGAGGTTCATTCGGATGTACTAATTGACAATGTGTTGTGTGACAGCTCCTGTGGTCTGTTATTAATTTAAATACTCGAGCGAACAACGAAAGCTATTGTGTTTTGTTGTTTTTCTTAAAAAAACAAATTGTTGTTGACATTCCAGCAAGGGTAATGTAATTGGACAAAAATAGATAAAACCCATAGCAACATCGTGACTTCTTAAATTTCAGCTAGTTCGGTGAATGTTAATCGTTTTTTACTAAACTAGAGCTTCCTAATCTACTGCCCCCCTCCCAATTTCCGCCTGTCCCGCTACTCCTCCCCCCGCTGTCCTCACAAAAACATACCGTATCTCGGCATCGCGTTGAAATGCGTCTTTTCATCACATCGAGCGCTTTTTGCGTTACCTCGCGGACTTACCACACAATACCACTGAGTTATAGATAAGCCTTGTGTTAATAGATGCACGGGAAATTAAATAAAAAGTTCTATCTATGTATAACCGATTTCAAGAAAAAGGAGGAGGTTCGCAATTCGATTGCATTTTTTATGTTTGTTACCTCATTACTCCGTTATTTATGAACCGATTTGAAAAAATCTTTTTTCATGTGAAAATATATACATTCCAATTGGTTGGAAATTTGAAATATGTGGAAATTTTATTTAAAAAAAAACAGTTTTATGGTTTTTCAATCAAAGTAGCTGGAGGGCTACCAGTAAAAAGTGTAAAATAAAAAACTATTCTACAAAAAAATTACAATTTCCGCATTCGGTGTTTTTGGTTGTTTCTTCGTATTTTAACACCGACTTCTAAAATGAAAGTTATTTTATATTTTTTTGTGTTTTTTTGTTATTTGGAGGTCGGTTGTATTTTTTTGTAAAAAAGATTTTTCGATTGCATACTTTTGTAAAAATAAATTCAATCTCTAGAAATATTGGCCCGATTACAAAAAAAAAATTACTGATCAAAGCTGTACTATTGCCGAGTACCATTCGTTTTATGCGGACAAAATTGCGTGCAGAAATTAGACATAGAACTAGTTTAGTAGTACTGTTACACTCTTTATTCATATTGAATTCATTATCTAGATATCTAGCTAATTTCAAAAATACTTGATGAGCGACTGTAACCAATCATTTGGTCTTCTGAAGGGTCAAATGAGAATGGTGGGTTCCAGCTAACGCGACCAGTCACCACAGCCACCATAACGACCTTGCTTCGGTTACTAAGTCCCAACAATTGATGACACGATGACATCCACGAAACGAAACGTAAAGTCGCTCTCAAAGGCTCCCGGCGTCGCTCGCGATGTGCACCGATGAGGAAAATTTACGAAATTGTGCGACCACGCATACCGCGCCACTCGACTGGAAAACTGTTTGTACGTACTTGTGTATGTGTGCGATTATATTAATAGAAAATATTGTTGTTTAAAATATAGCGTGAATGTTTTGTAAAACGCTTTGAAGACAATTCGAAGCAGTGTATTTATTTCTTGGTAGGGTTCGTCAACATTGCAAAAACTTTAACATTAAAAGTACTTAACACTATTCTAGCGCTGAAATCGTTATGATTTTCTATGAGTATGAAGTCGATTGGTGTCAAGTTTTCTTCAACTATTATAAATATGTAACGAGTCAAGATTTCAGCGCTGCATAAAGTAATACAGTTTTTCTATTTCTTCATTCACATTAACTTGAAGTTTCATTTTATTTACGTTCAACAGAGCTGCCCGAGACGTTCATAAAGTAATATTTCAAACGAACGCTTAAATATTTTACAACTCAATACAGTCCATCTCCTCAAGTGAAATGTATTACTTAACTTTATGAAATAACATTTCACTCTCGCTGCATAGCCATCATCAATCAACTGAATTAAAAGTTACCACCGGTGGTCAAGTCACTACACTATAAACTATTCACGCAGTTATCACTCCTAATTGAAGCGGTTAGTGTCCATTATCGCGTGACAGGACTTAATCCAACGTATCTGTTTGTGTCTAAGGTAAGCACTCGGAAGGATTATACAATCACTCAATCGAGATCACGCGTAGTGCGAGAAGGGACTGTGTAGCTGTGAAGATAGGGTTGAGATTGCATTGTGTTGGCGTGGACTGCTAATTATGATTAAAATATGAGTTGATCTGAGAGGGCGGTGATGGAGCGCTGCTGAAGAATTAATCTCTGAGCTGCGGAGATGTTGCTCGTGAGTCGTGGCTTCTCTCTCACGAACTGCGCAACCATCGCAATTTAGAATCGTCAAAGGACGAGGAAGGAGAATGATAATTTAACTCTATGATTTTACATTGTTTAGTATTGAATTATTGATCAAACTTTAATGTTAACAAATTGTTTGTCAACAAAACATAATCTTCCCAACTTGCACTAATAATTCTGTCATTTTCAAATACTTCCAGCAACTCTACTAATTATTAAGCTACGTTCACAATCGCATATTAGTCACAATCTATGAAAAATGTATGGGAATTGAGATTTTTTTGACAGATTGCGACTGAGTGTGAACGTTGCTTAAAAATAGGTAGAATAGGCCCTCAGATTGACAGAAATTAAAATATGATTTGAATTCGTTTAGCGTTAAATGCACATTACTGATTATGATACTGATTCCTGGTGAAAGTGAGCTTTAGTTTTCTTGTAATGCTTGCTGCATCACAGTTACAAATAAATAAAAATTAAATACTGATATTCAGCTGAATCCGGTTTGACTGGAAGCCGACCCCAATATAGTTGTGAAAAGGCTAGGCAGATGATGTCTTGCTGCATCACAGTTATGAGTCAAACTCAAATCCTTCTACAAAATGCATCATCATAACCTAAACAATAGATTACTTCCTCATTATTCACACATTCAGTCCTGACAAACACGGCGACACAGCAAAGACATCGTTGCGTCAGTAACTGCCGGTCGGGGCCTCACTCTCGGCGGCGACACCCGCGTCAAAGTATTTAATCCGCCTCGAGTCGCGCGCGTAATGAAAGAACCACAAACACCAGCGGGATGGCGCAGGGATGGGGATAAGGAAACCATAACGTAGAAATGAGGTGCAGAAGGACCATGACTCCCCGACAGAAGGACTGCCTGCGTGGTAGAAAGTAACTATACTGTCTGATTGAATCTGAATTTGAAGAGGTAATAGTTTCAGTGGCCATGTCATTGGACAGGTAAATAAATGGTTGCGGATTAGAAACTGAATTGTGCGAATTTAAACCCACACCTAACAAAAACTTGTATCAAAATTGAATGAATTCATAGAAGGTATGACTCGTGTGCACACTACTCTACATATGACTGCAAGTTTTGATTTATATATTCGTATTGAAATTGTCAGAAACTAAAATATTATCTTTGCAAGATCTATACTTAATTTATCCAGAGTAGTCTTTCTGCACTTTGCGTATGCGTGTCCCACGTTGTTATTTTGGCGGCGACAATAAAGCGCGCCTGCTTATGATGTTTTCGAAAAAAACGAAACTTTTTAACTTGTTTGTGACTGCCCCCCACTGCCCCCACTGCCCCCGGGCTCCGCCGACTTCCGCTTGGTTTACCACCGACATGAAATAACGACATTATTTACAATTTATCGGTTTAATTTGTCGTAACGTCCACGGTTGGTGTTAAGTTTTTTTGTTTACATTTAAAAAAAAAATGGTTTTATTTTCATATAATAATAATATCTTGGGACCCACGGTCATCCGATCCCAAACTAGGCAGAGTGCTATGGCAACCAGATAACTGATAAACATACTTATATATTTCTAAATACATACATATTATAGACAAATAACACCCTGACACAGAACAACGGTGGGAATCGAACCCACGACCTCCGGTTTAGCAGTCAGGGTCACTAACCACTCGACCAACAGGCCAGTCAACACCAACTTTCAACAATTTTCATTGAGGTATGCACTGTTTCGCATACCTCCATAAAAATAAGGTGTAAGCTCCCGAAAACCTTAATTGAAAGAAAGCTTCCGACCAAACGTGTGTTGTGTCTGGTGGGCAATAGCCCGATGCTTGTTGTCGGGCTGGTGTTCAAACCGCGAGAACTTTGGTAGCGCGTGCGATATCTGGTTTATATTTTAGTTTTTCATGTGGCGGTGTAGATAGATGCCGCTATAAAGTCAAAATGCGTTCAGTGTCATGTTCAATAGACATTTCGGTTTTCCAAAGTTCATAAAAAAATGATATAATTCGGTAATACAGGGCTTTTCTCTTATAGCGATAAGGTCGCCCATTTTCTGTAACTTAATTGGTGAACATATACATAAGAGTGTTCTGTTCTATTATTTAAACAGTTTCCAAAGATACAATTTAGCTAAATTATCAAAGTAATGCTGAAACATAAACCCCGCTGGAACTACATATATTTATGTAAACTCATCAGTAACTAGCAGCGAGTCAGGCAGCTCCGGATGCTGATGCTTGTCAACATTATTACGTTCTCGACGGATTTACGAAAATGTTCGCGAACTTCGCTGCAGTTTTAATATCACCCTGTAGAGCCGGTCGGTGCGGACTTGACAAACGAATTTCTTCCTTGTAACGGCACGGGAAAGTCTCTGACATGCAATATAACATGGAATTAAAGTCAAAGCAGAAGGCTAATTTATTTTTCCCTTCGCTTTTAATGAGGACAAAACACAATGTTATCCAGAATTTTTTGAAGTCATCGCTTAAAATTCCATTTGTTTGGTACTATTTCTAATTACTATTTAGAAATATTGTTTGACAACATTTTGTGTCATACAAAGTCTACGCTTGCGAGAATTACATCTACCTTCTGCTACCCTTCGTGTCACTCGGGGGCCAGCCCCGCCCGGGGCCCGGGGCCCGGGGCCCGGGGCCCGGGGCCCGAAGTCCGGGGCTCACCGAGTAAGTCAGAGTGACGTGGGCAGCTAGACCGAAGCCCGCTTTAATTCGGTCTCGTTTGCGCGGCGCCATGATATGCATATAAATGGCATGTTAAAATGCACATAATATTATTAAACATACATACAAAGTATCAACTTTATGATGAGAGGTTTAATTAGTGCTGCAACTTAAATAGTAACCGTACTTCTGTTCATTCCGTTTGAGGTTATATTTTAGTCCCTTTATCTAAAGTTAGTATTTTAGTAAGTGTTTTCTATTTATATTTGTGCTGCCGAGTTATTTCTAGTTTCCAGTTTGAATGGTGATCCGGTACAGGTAATATAAACACATGAGTTAAGTTCAATGTATGAGCAAAGTCGTTAGCGATGGTTTGATAGTCGAAGTACAATTCTTACCTACTTTCCATGGGCACAACAACTGAAGACAAACGACCCGTCTAGTCTAATGTATGGCGGAAACGTCGGTCGGTATGTTAACTAGCGGTCAGCCCACGACTCCGCGCTCCGAGGCCTGGCGAGCATATTCCAAGTTAATGAAGAATTCCCTGGAAGACGGAGCGCCGCGATTAGCGCGCGTTTTTGTGCGCGTGACAAATGGCGGGCGGCGCCGGGCGCGCTTGTTAGTTATCGCTTAATTATAGCCTCGCATGCAGGAAGTATCGCTTTTTGTGGAGCACTTCATTCTGCGGATGTTCCGCGCTCTGTTCGCGGGTAATCGTAAGCTTTCCTGTTTCAAACGGACTGATAATTGAGTGTAGGCTAACGTTGTTCATGCTTTGTTTCAGCGATCTAATTCAGTGCAAATAGTTTTTTTTTTTTTTTTTTTTTTTATTTAATATGGGTTTGCTCTTGACTCTAGTCTAGGTCATAGATGACAGAGACAAAGTCGACGATGGAGCGAGCCTACCCAGAAGAAGCCTGTTCACTCTAATTTTGAAGAGATTAGGGTTGTATGCGTTCGGAAACACAGACGCAGGCAGAGAGTTCCACTCCTTTGCTGTGCGCATTATAAAAGACGTTTGGAAACGTTTAGTGCGAATTGGTGGAATAGCAACAAGGTAGGGATGGTAACTTGCAGTGCGTCTAGATGTCCGATGGTAGAAGGGGGCCGGTGGGATGAGATCGTGGAGTTCCTGGACACTCTCCCCGAAGTACAATCTGTAGAAGACCGACAAGCAGGCAACCTTGCGGCGATGAGCCAAGCTGTGAAGCTTGGCATCCACCAGTCTTACGTCGCCAATGAGCCTTTTAGCTTTGTGTTCCACCGAGTCAAGCGCGGCAAGTTGGTATTTAGCTGAGCCATCCCAAAGGTGGCTGCAATACTCCATGCAGGATCGGACTTGTGCTTTGTAGAGGGTTAAAAGCTGTCCAGGCGTGAAGTATCGCTTCACTCTATTTAGGATGCCCAGCTTTTTGGCCGCAGTTTGGGCTTTGTGCTCAATGGTGGCACCAAAGTTGAGACTGGTTGTCAACTCCATGCCTAGGAGCTCGAGCCGATCGGTTACAGGAACAGATGTACCCCGAAAAGTCGGAGTTAGGTCGAAACGACTCCTTTTCGCGGTAAAAAGACATGCTGGTGTTTTGGTGGCGTTAAAAGAGACCAGATTGTCATCACCCCACTGGGAGACAAGACTTAAGGTCAAATTTGTCCGCTCTACCATGGCCTCTCTCAAGGAACGAACTTCTTCCCCGCTGGTTTTTGCGCTAGACAAGTATCTCTCTGAAACCGAACTGTCATCTGCATACCCAACAATACCAGGCTGAAGCAGGTCATTGATGTGCAGCAGGAAAAGAGTTGCAGAGAGAACAGACCCCTGAGGAACTCCGGCATTAATAGCCATGAGGTCAGAGAAGCAGCCGTCAACGACTACTCGGATCGACCGTTCACTAAGGAAGTCTGATATCCAGCTACAAAAATCAGCTGGGATGCCATAAGCAGGAAGCTTGCTGAGTAGACTTGCGTGCCACACCCTATCAAAGGCCTTCGAGATATCGAGCGATACAGCAAGTGCTTCGCCGTGTTTCTCGATGGCTTCGCCCCAGCAGTGCGTGACATACACAAGAAGATCGCCAGTTGACCGTCCCCGGCGAAAGCCATATTGACGGTCACTGAGGAGATCATTGCCTTCAAGGTAGGTCAGCAACTTACTGTTCAGTACCCTTTCCATAACCTTGCACAGAATGGAGGTAATGGCGATCGGTCGATAATGAGCAGGGTCTGCACGGTCGCCCTTTTTTGGCACAGGCTGTACATTCGCAAGCTTCCAGGATTTTGGCACCGTTCTTTTTTCAAGAGAGAGGCGGAACAAGCGTGTCAACACAGGAGACAGTTCAGGCGCACATTGCCTCAACACTCTCGCTGAAATGCCGTCAGGCCCGCTGGCCTTGTTCACGTCTAGACTGCACAATACTCTTCGTACCTCTTATAATAGATAGCCCACCCAGTCCAGGGGCGTGGTGAAAGTAACTGAGTAATTGTGTGGACCACGCTTATTAAATGGTTGGTCGACACTGCCGCAACATTTTTGTCTAGCATTACAATTTTGGTAGTGCAATTTTTGCCTCATGCCAGGGTTGCGGAATTTGTTCGAAAGAGTCACCGCGACCCTGGATCGCAAAGGGCTTTAGAAGGAACACGGATGGGTTTTAGTCAGTAAGATTCTGACACGCCCTTCCGCTCCACCCAGAGCGGAAGAAGTCAGTTAATGATTTCCCATACTTAAATAAAAAGTTTTTGTCTCGTAAGTAATTTTAAATCTAGGTCAATTGTATACCCGTATTTTCATATCTACCAACAGGTAACGAAATAATAAATACATAACATATAAGTAGTTATTAATTTAACTAGAAAGTTATCATGCAATCGAGACAAAGTAACGGGGACACAACCTAATTCCCATTCGACATACATGAAGTAACGTCGTCAAGCTATTTATATAGTTCAGCAATAACTAGGCTACGGGCTGGGAATTGATTCTAACTAGAACTGTGCCCGCGACTTCGTTCGCGTGTTTTAGTAGGTACTCCACGAACGTCGACGCCCCCTTTGCCCACTCTAAAGAACAGTTTTGGAAAATTAATCACTATGATTTTCATTTATTAATTAATTATCCGGGCTTTTTAGGGTTCCGTAGTCAACAAGGAACCCTTATAGTTTCGCTATGTCCGTCCGCCTGTCTGTCCGTCCGCTAGCTCAGAGACGCTTAGCGCTAGAAAGTTTAAATTTGGTATAGGTATACATATTATTAATCACACCGACAAAGTGGTAAATTAAATTTTGAAATACATTTTTTTAGGGTGGCTCCCCTACATGGAAAGTGGCGATAATTTTTTTTTATCGTCTACCCCATGATGTGGGATATCGTTGGATAGGTCGTTTTAAAATATTGAGGGTTTGTTCAAATCATTTTTCCATCCAAGGATACGTTTGCGAAATAAGAAAAATATGTATTGCCTGCCACGGTCCATTTTTGTTTCTATTTATTTATGTTTATCACCTGTATGTGTAGGTAGTAGGTACATTGTGGATTACAATACAGATTTTAGATTTATGTCTCTTACAGACGATTATCTTATCGAGTGGATCTTGTGTGCCGCAATCGATATTGTCTATAGACCAAAAATTTATCGTAGGCACAACTACTAATACTTACTTATTTTTGTGAAGACTATAACACATACATACTTATCCTATTTTTAGATTTCAGAATGGTCTGGTTTCATGACTGCAAATATATGTATATCGAGATATTCTCTCTTTTTCACACACATCTGTGTGTTGCTTTCCTCAAAGAAAAAGAACAGTCGTCACGTCGATAAAATTTGAATACGTTTAAGTATGTAAGAGTAAATATTATGTGCCATTTTAAACTAAGCGTTTTGATCAATGAAAAAGACGAGGTATTTCTTTTGAAGAGTGTACCCCCAAGAAACACAAATGTGAAAAAAGTCCAAGTTTCAATCCCCTAAAATTTGGCCTATAAAGGTAGTGAGATCAATAATAATAGGCCAAGCATTTCAGAACTGCAGACAAGTCCATGACTCTAACAAGTGTCTTTTGAAAATGAGCTTGGAGCTTTCCTAACCTTATAAAAATGATGAAACGCTCTAAAAATCGTTTTCTTAAAAATATGACGGTGTTAACTTGGCAAGTTTTTTTTGTACAATGACGATTTTACTATCGATTGAATAAAGAAAAAAACTTTTATCAAGTTGTGATTATTACAAGCAAAGTTATGAGGGGGGGTAAAAACAGCTCGAAATGTTTCGTGTAACTAATATACACACTGCGTGCGTTAGGCCGGAACTTGGCCTGGCACACTACCGTGCGCCTAGATTCCACGACTATAAAGAAGTTTTAAGAAAAGGCAGCTATATCGCCTATCTACGAGTATCATATTCCAGGTATAGACATTTTTGAAAAGATTCATAACGATAAACAATGTTGTATATTAAGGACTTCATGACAACACGTGTATCTATTGGTGTTAAATAAGGTTGTCTATAACACGTGTGTGTTTAGGACCTACCCCTACACCGAGACACCGACAGCGCAGGCCACGTGGTGGCTGCCATAAGTGAACGTGACCACTACATTATACCGGTTATACAGGACATACCAACAGCCTACGTCTGAAGCCGATCTGAGGACTTGGTTAGTGATTTATACAAGTATTGCTGGTCTCTTTCTTTGAAACTAAAGGTTAAATGAAAATAATTTGTTTAAAATGTCACTTTTGAATTATCATTGTTGGTCAGTTCAAAAAGATGAAACTAAATCTGCCGCGTTTATCATCCTGCCACATTTATTGGTTTGTAGGCGGAGCAACAATTCTTTTCCTACCCGTGCCTTTTAGTCGTCACTATTACAAACTCGGTACTATGTCGTAATCGTCTTTCTCTATTTAAGGTGCAAGAAAATAAAACGAACAAAAGAAACCAGTTACTCCGACCGAAGGATCCCTAAAACCTTTCATGTACGACTACGTATCCGAAAGATATTCGGTAATTTGTCGTCCTCGTCCGCAGACGATAGCAGGTGGAGCTCTGTAGGAATACGAGGACGTCTGGCGACGTTCCTGCGAGCACGTGACGACGCGGAGTATAGTGAGGTATTAGAATAATATCCTAGGGCGACGAACGGCCTGGGCACGTGCATACACGCTCTTATGAACGCTGTGTCATAAATAATGTATGGAGCTTATTTAGTTCTAGTAGTGTTATGTTCTTATGGTAGGTAGTTGTAAATATTATTGTCGGATACACAGAATCACACACATGCTGGATGTGAGAAAACCAGAGGCGCTAGGACAAGTCACATTATTAGCGATAGCGTGGCGGAGTGGGATTGACAAACGCTGTGTCAAAACGATACGTGATCAATCCCTTATATTTTGGCATTTCAACAGTCGCCATCGCTAATAGAATGACCAGATTGTCAGGACAGGCCCGGTCTATGTAGGATGCTTGGACTCATTCGGAAGTGAACGATTTTCCACTCAAATGTTGATGATGCATAGCATCCACTTACTCAGTCTTGTTTGTGCTAAAGTCAATATTTTATTGGGATCGATTTCTTGATCGGTCTAACTAACATAATATAATTACTAGCTCGAAGTGGGCTAGGTCTGCTTCAACACGAGGCACAAAGATAGCTAAGTTAATTAGCTACTTTGTCTTATCTCTGAGTTTGTTTCGGAGTTTCTTCTAAGGGCAGTCTTCTAGGGAACACCGGCCTCGTCTTGTTTAAACTAAACAAAGAGATTGACGTGTTTTAGTGTTGTTTTGAACTTATTTACAAATTAAATATAATTTATGCAGTGAGGTCTACTTAGATTTAGCTTTAATAAAATGATATTTATGTTCGGAGTTCAGGTTAGCTAAGTATTAGTGACTTTGTCACTAGAACTCGTTAGGCGAGAGATCCCTGTTTCTGTTATCCTTTGACCTTGTAGTTTAATGAAATTTTTCACTACGTTTTCGTTATGTATAGGCATTGTTTTATTTACTATTTCAGTCGACAGTTACAATAACGTACGGCCTCGAGTAATAAATAGAAAGTGATTAACTTGAACCGTCACATAACGAGAGGGACCGGAGGAAATAGGTTAGTGTGTGTGAGTGAGTGAATGAATGACAGACACGCGAGCCGTTCATATTTATGAGTTCGTGAACCGTGAGCAACATAACTGTTGCATTCACTCACTTATCTTAATGTGAGAAATGTCGCACGATGCCATTTATAAGTTCCTAAATCAGTTTAATTAAAATTGTAATAAAAATTCTGGAATGTTGTTTTTTTATAATTTATTACTATAGCGATAATTTTTATGGTTAAAATTGCTGGTTCATTCGTCTAACAACTTTAAAGGTTTTTTTCCTACACCATGTTAAAATTATTTGGTTATTTTGTAATTACTCGTAATATTCAGTAGCAGCCCTTAGAATATAAAAACACAGGGATTTTATACGTACTAGTCATATATTTAATCGCTTTACTAGCTTTCTGGCCTACTTTTTTAGTAAAGAAATACTACACGATATCTCATGTCTTTATTGCTAAAACTATTGTTTACTTTCGCCAAGTCAACAGAACTTTGTGCTAACAACAGAACATGAGCTATTTTATTTAAGACTGATTCGACTACCTCGGCGTAACTTAGAATAAGTGAGAACACACAAAACACAAAGAAAAGCACATGAGTACACAAGTGCGTACACTGAGTGTGTACTTATATAAGTGAGCAAGTGATGTGTACGTGTGGCGCTGTTGTTTGTGAGCAGTATCACATATGATGTGGTATGTAGTAAATATGGAACCCAAAAAAAGGGAACTTAGTAAATGTGACTAACTTTATAGCAAAGCATCGTGGCTTACATTTAGAGAAACCAGTTAAAAAGATCATGCAAAAATACTTATAATTCTCATTTTTAACAGAAAAATGAACGGAAAGGAATCTTTTCTTTTGTCTTTTGCTTCCCTGCCACCGGTAACTAACCGTTTTTGTTATCTCATTTTCTAATCCTCTTGTCCGTTCGAACGAAAATGCATGCTAGAATTAATTGAAATATAATTCAATTACAGTTAAGGCTTGAACAAAACAAAACCAATGCACTAACATGATAAATGACTTAATTCAATTACTTCAGCAGCCTGGAGCGGAACGTGCCCAAGTCAACAACCTACACATCGCGCCCTGCCCCAGTAGGTGCACGCAAAAAGTGAATTAGTCATATGTGACGCGTGTGGCGCGCAGCGTGCCCGCGGCGTGTTAGCGGCGTGTGAGTAGCGTGTCCGCGGCGTGCGGCCATTTGCGTGAAAGCGTCGGAGTGCTCGCTGACACGTCGCCGCCATTACTCACGTGTGTGAGAGATGGTCGGCTTGTGTTCGGCTAGTTTGGCACTAGACTGTGATACGCTGATGACCAGAAAACCATCCGGAGCGCTTTTTGTACCATTTCTAATTGCTAACTATAATATGTCATAAGTGTGAATGATTTTCGGTATCTAAAGAAAAAACCAAATTCCTCACAATCATTACATGATTAAGTATAAGTTTTTATTGTTGAAGAATTCCATAATTTCAGAAGTTAGGATAAAAATAGAATGGTAGCACAAAGTTGGAAATGGGTAGAATTGGTTGTGATTACTTTAATAAAACTATGTGCACAAGTAAACACATTTTTAAATGGCGCCCAAGGAATACATAATACTCGATAAATTGATTTTTTTTAGGTATTCATCCTGTAGGTTTACAAAACCCTTTCTTGGGACAACATTAGTGCCATTCCGAAACTTCAGGATTATCTTAGTTTTTATAGCGTTTGATACGAGTTTCAAAAGTCAGAATTATTTCGTACATACCGGTGTACACAATAGAAAAGTTAGTCTCACATTGTAGTTTAGCAGGGCTCACTGTGGGCACGGGACGATAGCCCAGTGTTGTAGTAAGTGTGTCAAGTGTTATAGTGTCAATAAATGAAATGATATTTATTTTGTAAGTAGGTTAAACATAACACTTTTACACGTCAATGTTTTTTGGTCATTTTTAAACTAGATGAGGCCGGTGTTTCCTAGCTGACTGCCCTGAGACGAATCACCGAAACAAACTCAGAGGTCAAAGTCTATTTTCAAATCATATGAGAACCATGTGGCTAATGTCTGAAGTGGTATTTTAAGGAAAGTACCACACAGATTTGAGTAGACCTGTCCAGACAGTTATCGTGTAGCTCAAACTTAGAACTTTAAGGAGCTCGTGTAGCTCAATGACACTATATTAATAGTTTGTCAAGTGTTTTTAGGTAAAAAGTGATATTTATAGACCAATGTTAGAAGAATATAATAGAAATGTAAAAACAATCTGACGAGGAAATCTAAAAAGGAGGTAAAAATCCAGTCGTAAAAGGCGCTGTTAATAAAATACTGTAAACTCTGCATTTACAAAACTGAGTTTAAATAAGATACAAGAGATTTTATTTGCTCCAAACCTACGACTACTTAAACATGTACAATTATTGTACATGTTAAACACAGACGTTTAATTTCGTTAATAATAGTGCGCCTGGCACTACACCCTTGTTGTGATGTTTCGAGACGTTTACTTAACTTTGGGTCGTCAGCAAGCAGTAAATAACCAGAGAAGTTAAGGGCTGGCACACAATCACGTGTCTCGGCCCTTGGCAGGGATGCCCCTGAAAACGATATGTTTGGCTTTGTCCTTCATGGGATGTTTAGGGCTTTACAGTTTATATTAAAGCTAATCTATATACGTTGATAAGTGAGTCTTAGCTTATTTTATAAGGTTTGGGGCCGATTTTTCAATCATAATATAACTTTTTATGATAGGAATAAAAATGCAAGATATAGCTATAGCTTCTAAATATAAAATATTATGTTAAACCGCCAGATTTATTCTTCAAAATAAAGTTATGTCCCGATTAAAAATCAGCACTTCGATGCTCTCTATTCTAGATAAATAAATTTATAAAATCTAAATATATCCGGAGGGCCAGGGCTATAAAGGGCCTCTTTTTACGTTTCCACAGGGAGCTTTTGATATATATTTCACAATAATGTAAATTAAAGTTTATCCAGAAACTAACAATATTTAAAGTACTAGCTGCCGCCCGCGGCTCCGCCCGCGTGAATGTCTAAAATTGTTCCAAGGAAACATACTCTCGGGATAAAGAGTATCTTATATGTTATTCCAGACTATAATATACCTGTGCCAAATTTCATCAAGATCCGTTAGCCGCTCTGAAGTAACAAACATCCACCCTTCCATCCATTCGTCCAAACATCATAACTTTCGCATTTACAATATTAGTATAGAAGTATAGATCACATAATACGTGGGCAGTCGCGGGCATAACAAATACCTAATAAATATTTATGTATTCAGATGTATTTAAAGGTCATATTACTTTATTTATATTATGGTTCAACGTGAAAATAATGGTAACTTTACAAAAAGTATGTAAATTGTGTTTGATGTATCGCTTGAACATTTTAGACGTGATGTTATTATGTTTGGAGGCTGCTTGCCACAGGTGACAATCTTTGGGTCATACAGTTGGTTAGTTGTTGGTAAAAGTTGCTTTCTCTATTTTGTTTAATTAGACATAGTTCTAAGATTTCTCGGACCCATTACCTATTTCCTGGAAAGGTGTCTTCGCTTTCTGAACTCGATATTAATTTGTAACTTCTACAATCATAAGAACTTTGTAATTACATAAAGTTATTTTGGTTTAACTTACTTGGCAGATATACCTTCCTTCACTTTAACTTATGTGGTAGACAGTGCCGTTATCAGACATATTACAAAGCTTCGATGAATGGCGGCAAATCACCTTCTTACCTAATTTACCTTACTGATTTAGTTTACCCATCCATAGGTAATGTGACTATTACCTCTGCTTTATGCTCATGTTTGTTACCTCTCCTCCCCTCCCCCTACGAATATGACGTCATAGCCTTTTAGCGTTATCAGTGGATTGGATCGGACGTAAACCGATGTTTTTGTAGTTTATTATATTCTACTAGCTCGGAGTTCAGGGAGGTGAAGGTTACCAGGATCCTCTTTGTCTGTTGGAGGTGCTGAATAGCTATTAGGATTTTTCTAGGTTTGTATTATATTGAGTCAGTATAAATAACAATCAATTAATTACTACAAAAACGGCAATTGTGCGCCAACATTCTTTAAAAAGTAAAATTCTATGTTTACTGGATGCTTTCTACTAAAGGGCATGTCGAACAAATATTAATTAAATTATAAACTGTTATATACGTTATAAATAAAACAGGTATTCCTCAAGAATTGTTCAGATATCTGAAACCTTTCAGTTTAAATATAAAATTTTATGCAAATCCAGGAAAAAGTGAAAAATTAAAAATAACATTAAAACTTAAGCCAAGTTTAAAGTAAACACGAACTGCTGCAATAGATACTGAAGCAAAAACAACGAATAGTTTTACATAAAGACGAGGAAGTGAGTCGTTGAAGCTAAACTTCGGCGTACATTGCAGGGTGTGTTCGGGGCTATTGAGCGCGGTCGTGGAGCGAGCGCGCGATATATCCGCGACGATGAAGTGCGGTCGCTCACGCGTAGTACACTTCTGCCTCAGATTACCGGGCGGCACGCGATCATCGCCGCAGGGGTGCCACTCTCGCTTTGATAACTTTGTTAGTTTACCTGACCAAAAATCCTTAGAATAAAGTTAATAATAAATGCTAGACAGGTTTCCACGATGAACTAGGTGTTATGCAAATGTTATAAATTGAAAAATTGGTCGCTGTTTTTCTTTGGAACTTCCTTCGACGTTTTGCGTAATTGGTTGGTGGAATTATTGTCTTACACTGTTATGGTAATGTGCCGTCCACTTGGAAACGATAAAATGAAAGTAAAAAAAGTTATATTTGGTTAGATGATTTCATGTAACTACTTTTGTAGATAGGTAGTGTAGTAGTTTGTAAGTCCTCCTCAGTGCGTGTGCGTGGCAGCCCTGAGCCGCGCCCGATGCTGACTACTTATAACTGCGCTTTGTTTCTCTTCACACCGCGCCCGCACTGGGAAACTGTTCGCATCATATTTACACTTCGTCTTACGCTGTCTTTGGGGCCTATTGCGCTAATACATCTGTGACTAAGCTGTGATGAGCTACTGATTATTAACAATAATACTGTTTAACAAAAGAGGTTCATAGTTCAAAGCGATGGTTAAGACCTAACGCGTAGCGGTTAGTTGCTACGACGTAGCAGCTGGCGTAGCAATCGGCTACGTCGTAGCAAATGTGTGGTACTTGTGCAGTGTGCATCACTCTATGAGTATTTTATACTACATATTTTAAATCAAAATATGTTATGACGTTTTTTGGGGTCGTACACGTATTATATTTTATTAGAGCACAAAAATATGATAACTTTCTGATCGTAGATAAAACACGAAACCGAATAAATCAGCGGCCACCGATAACATTCACACCGAGCTATCTATCGCAACACACAAAACAAGCTTTTGAACCTACGTTATATAAAATAGTGCAATTTTTCAGTCGCCACGCCTGACGGCGCGGTTTTAACTAGAAACACACGGGGACTCGCTCGCACCGACACGTAGTTACACTTGCACTAGACACCAAATAAAATAAATCAACAGCGGACACCAGCTAAACTATCTGTCACAGAAGTAATGTATTGCCGCGAAACTATCGCTTGCGAGCGCTCCAGCGCGGCGAGGTAACTATTTGAATTTATGTAGTTTAAACTGGCGCTATTCTTCACGAGGTGGAAACATACGCGCGCGCGTTTGACGCGGACACGCACTGAACGCTCAGCTGAAAGTAAATGAATCAGGCAGTATGTATAGTAGACAGAACTCATAAACAATAAATAAAGCGCGTTGTGTTAAACTGTGTGTCATCGCGCCGTGACGTCACAAGCACGCTGTTGTCGTAACTCAAAGGTAACAATTTTCAATTTATATGCGGTTGGAAATGGCGCGATTTCTCACGTGTGTTTTGTTGAGTTAAGAAATGCAATTTCAGCGGGAATTTGTGGAATGTCGTGTTTATAAGAGATGTTCGTTCTATTGCAGGAGAGTAAACACACGTACGAACATTAATTGAATTAACACTGTGAGGCTGTTCACTAATGAAATACGAAGTTAATAGTCTGTTTGTTTATTGCTTTCTGAAAGTATTATCTGCATGTTCCGTCTTCTCGCCTCAGTTATTTTACAATTTTTGAGATCTCTTTTGGAATCCAAACTCATGTCCCCCGATTCTTTGCATTTGACTTCAAAATGCATAACATGTATGAAAATGCTATTTCCCCCCCTTTTTATACATTGTCAGTAACTTCTCCTACCATACATTGTTGATGTTACTGTACTTCATTATACCATATATAATCCAGAAATGAAGTACCAACACCAGTCCAAGTACCGCTTGTGGAACTAGTCATCCTCTGTGACTCCGGGCGCATTCCCTCGCGTCAGCGGCGCGCACTGAGGCGGGCGCGCCGTTTGTCTTGGCTCTCAGACAGGTGACGTCACTGTGCCGCCCCACCTCACCCCCGTGGTTCAGGTCGCCGTGATAGCTGGCGTCTTATCTCACCACTGACACTTGGGAGAGAGGAAGACGTGCACGTTTGTAAGCTGTCTCGATCGGTTTTGTTACTGATTGAACTGATTTTGTGATAGATTGATTTGTATGTGATTCGTCTGTTGTATGTATTCGGTATGTATGGATATGTCGGTTGTATTCTGATTTAGTTATAAAGACGGCTCATGCTAAAAAGACTTTCTTATCAGTTTCAATAAAATCTTACTATAGAACTCCTTCTAGCCTAAGCGCCCTCCATGCTGTATCTCGCTAGCTATAAATGAACTGAAGTTTACCTCACAATACTTCTCCCAAATGTAGTTCTTTTGTCAATATACATTGTTTCGTTGACGTCGGGTATCAAGCGCGGGTGTGTTTGTGCAGCGTCTGCCGCGCCACACTCAGGGCCCGCATGCCTGCTCGCAGTTAGTAGCGCAAACAGCTGAGCGGCGAGTGGCGCCGCGCCGTCTGCCTAGTGTGCCGAGTGCAAGAGTAAGATTCCATTTGTTTGTTTGTATTTAGGGATGTGTTGATGTCGATCATTGCACAATATTTCGCCGGGATTTGTTTACAAACAACATTCTTAAGAAAAATGCGTCTGAGAAGCTAAAAATTAATAAAAATTATTTAAGTGATTATTGTCTATTTTAAATTTCTCAATCTATCTATGCACACTGTGTCTACATCTCTCATCCTTTTTGTTCTTTTATACATTTCTAAGTGTTTTGTATGCGAAATTAAATAAAAAAAATATTTTCAAGTAATGTAAAACTTTGTAAATAGAAACATTATAAATACAGCGCATCAGTAACATATCGTTTTCACACAAACAAACCATTACTCGCAGGCGTGAATATTGTATTACTCTCGACAATTCAACAAATTCCTATTGCGCGCAAAATTATTTGGCTGAAATGCCTAATTATACAAATTAAACATCAAATAGAAACCTATTCTATTTATCTTTATATATTATTAATTAAAAGGTATTTCATATAAGCATTTCAAGTGACAGTTACCTTCCGATATTAAGTTAATCTTAATATCGGAAGGTAACTGTCATTTGAAATGTGTCACTGTCATTTGTGTGTGTCATTTGATTCCTAGTTGCTGGTAACAATCTCTGCACATCGTTGGTCATCGCTAATGGAATTATAACAATACGCGATCAGCAGCGATACGTGCTACCTATCGCTATGATTGTGGACGACAATGCAGCCAGCAGAATGTATAGAGGATGCGCCATTCAATATGGAAACAAACGCTATTGTACTTGCGACAACTACACACCGTGTTTGGATACTATCAATGATGTATTAAACATAGACTAACTTGAACCAGATGACTCTGTTTACTTCACAGTTCTGACCTTTGGAAATTGATATCAATTCGAAAACTAACTTCATCGTTATGAAACTCAAGCTGATCTGTATGGAGTTGCGCTCGATCTAAATATACAATCACTTTATGAAAGTTAAACTAGTACTAACTACGGTTTATTTACTTCTATTGGAAAAGTCGTGACTCCTTAGACCTTCACATACTCACAAGTCATAGACATAACTTTCTTCTGTATAAAATAACAAGCCTAAGTTATTCGTGACATAATTTTGTTTTCATTGCGATAAACAACTGTCGCTATCGATGCCTACGAGTAAGGTAGCAATCGGCGCAGCTCTAACGACAAATCTGCGACGCAGCGACGTTTGTGCGAACAAGTATGCAGGCAATTGGGCAACAATAGTGGCGTGTCTTGTCGTGCACTGCGCGCTGCCTCCCCGCGCGCGCGCCGCCGGCCGCCTCCACACGGGAATGGAAAGCGAAGTGTTTTGTTATGCTAATAGTTCGTTAGTCCGGTAGTATGCGTCACTCGGACCTTATTCGAATATTATATCTGAGTACCTGGATGACCGAGGCTTGCTCGTATTTTTTTTTGGTTTCTAAAAATGAAACCTGGCTAGATCGATTTATCGAAACCCCCTGCATACTAAATTTCATGAAAACGATCTCCGAGATGCAGATTATATATACAAATACATATATTCAAGAATTGCTCCTTTAAATGTATTAGATTATTATGTGATACGTTTTGCAGGCACGATTGCAGAGCAAATGGAAGAATTTTTATTATTTTACACTTTGGTAAACGCAATATTAAGTTGTCTTCCACGGGTTATATATACAAGAAAAGAAGTAACATCTTAATCCAAATCCATAAAAGGCAGGTATTATTTACCTTAACGTATAATTACAATAAAGGATCTCATGGCTTTGTTGTTCCATTTTTATTGGCAGCTAAACTAAAACTTTATGTTAATAAAGTAAGTTTAACATACTCTACTTTGTGCCCTGATCCAGAGCATAATTATGAGTAATCAGTTGGTATGCAAATGCTAAAATGCAGCATAATTTACCTTTCCAGAGATTAAACATGAAGAGCGCTATGCATTGTCAGCTCATGAACGAAATATAAAATGAAAACCTCGAACGTGGTAGTAAGATGAAAAAAGTCCCCGACCCAGAAACACGAACTGTAAACTGTAAGGAGCGACACTGCGCTGCTAATTAGGGATTTCAGTCGCTGCTCAATGGAAGCCGCCGCAACTCCCCTGTGCTTGCCTCTGAACTCATTCCAGAAATGCCCAATTTTCTTTCAGAGATTTGGGATCATCATGTGTTTCGACATATCCCGCAGATAGCTGGATTGTGTTGTTTTGTTCGTGTCCGGTCCGAGGTCAGGTTCGTTAATATCTAATTAGTGTTCGTCCGTAAGTCCGTCCAATTTGCCGCCCACTGATCCTCCGAGCTTTCATCGTTGTCGAAGATCCAGGTTTATCTGAGTGCGACCCCTATCTGTCATACTGGTTACGAGCAAGAACGCTCATATAAAGCGGTCACAATGGAGCTATAATTTATTTCTTACAAAGTGGTCATCGGAGCACATATCTTTGATGTGTGCCGCACATCTGAGATGTGCCGTCATATCTGGAAGGAGAGTGCTACTAGTGCGGAGACTCGTCCCGGGGGAGCGGGGAGTGGGGAGCGGTTCGTGTACACACGTAACGTTGTTCGGAAACGCGTTTTTGTGTCGGTCGCGTCGCGCGCCGCTTGGAGTACCTACTGTTACTTAGAAACACGCGATGGCTGCAGTCCCGAGGGCACTACCAGAGTCAAACGAGAAGCTCGCACAATGTTTGTGCCTGTTATGTTCTGTTTTGGAGAACATTCGCATAAATTATGTAACGTTAGATTTCTCAGAGTGCTTCCAGTTATTTTGTAATATCTAATTACCTAGGGATTATATTTTGTACGACAAGCTAATCCATGTCAAGATTTCGCAAGGCATTATGATCACAATTTTAATAAGTTACTGTTGTACGATGGCAATAAACAGCATTTTCTTCTTAAAGCACCGAGAATTTTTTGCTCGACAATATACAGGGAAACATAATCCTTGCACAAACGTCATTAGCCATGTTCTAAGACAAAGCCGTGTTCATTCGTGTTTAAGTCGACACATGCAAGCTCACCCCGTGTCTCCGCTCCGGCAGGTGGCGCTGCCGTAGCGTCGGTTTAGCGTGTCACACCACTAATGGTGCCGGATTATGCCACTGTCTGTCCGATTGCCCTTTGTTGATGATTCTTAAATCTGGAGCTGTCCGGTTATAGTGAGGTTGTAAGGTTCTTTTGGAGAAGTCTGGTTTTGGAATATGAGACATGGTAGATATTTTTCATCGATAAAACTCGACAAGACTCTTGTCAGTTGTTTCAGAAGAAAGCTCTGAGCATAATAAAATATCGTTTTGATCAATCGTGCGTTAAATCCATTCATGGTAACTTTACTGTTTTAACAAAAACCTGCAACAAATGTTACTTCGGAAGTAATCACGCAAAGATCTGAGTAATGGACGGCTCCTGAAAAAATAGCTATTGAAAAGGCAACGCTTGCGTTGCAGCCGCGACACACGACGTTGTCGTCAATGGCTTTCCGTCGCGAGTACGCCCGAATCGTGCCCGTACCGTGCTCGCGCCGTGCTCGCGCCGTGCTCACGCCAGCCCGCACCCGCCAGCGACCAGAGAGCACGCATCACTGCATGCACCCGTCTGCACGATACCTTGCCTCCTCCATACGCTCCTCACCCCCCGCGGACCCCCGCCGCTGGCCCAAACCACTCGCCAAATACACTCGAGCATTTCAAAGCGAATCCCTGATTTCGCACCTCGGATTTCCTTGGGCGTATTTTACAAAAATAAAATTCTATTCGGAAAACGAAATTTAAACTGCCGTTTTGGATGCCGTACGCAAACAAAATTGAAAATTGTGGCGGCAAAGTAAAATAGAGGGAACTCTCCTGCGATTCGACGACAAATTGGATAACCGGATAACCTGCTCCGCATAGTTTTACATTTTTAGTGAACGCAGTTTCTGCGTACGTGGGCACCGGAGTCAGCGGCGAGCTGGCCACTACACTCTACAAAGAGATTCGGCTTTTAAAAGTTTATCAAAAAAACTAAATAAGCGAATAGGTATCCATTTGCCTTTTAAGCATTCAGGTCATATTCTTCAGTGTGTGCACACTCGCATGAAAAGGGCTCGTTCTGTATGCCAAATTATTCTGTGCTAATAAATTTTTTATCAAAGAGCATGCAATAACTATCTTATGTATCAGTCGAGATATTTTGATGATATGTGTTTCGTTATAGTGATGAGAGGTTAATAATATTTTTTTCATGTAATATTATATGGTAGATACATAAAAGTGCTAATATTACTAGATATTGTTGAGAGATGTAACTACATACATGTGTGTGAGTCGTTCGTCTGCCCTCTGGCTGTGCATGTAATCTCTCGGTCATGTTGTCCAATAAGATTTATTGCGTTTGATCTCACAGGATCCACGCTAATAAAATTTTATCGTAAATTCTTGAGCGTTAGAAAAAAATTATACCTGCGCTTATATGACACACTATCTTGTGTCAACTGTATTTTGTCTGCCTTCAAAATTGATAATCTAATATTTTAGTGATTGATTATATTATAAATTTTTCTCATATTTGAATACAGAATTCGAGATATTTATGAAAATTTATATCATACATAGTTTATACTTTTCTATTGCAAGAAACCCATACTTTTAGGGTTCTGTATTCGAAGGATAACCAACGGAACTCTATTAATGAGCCGGCTGTCCGTCCGTTAGTCTATCTCTCTGTGTTTCTCAGTAACCAGAATAGGTAGACCGTTGAAATTTTCACAAGGTGTGTAATTCTATTGCTGCTATAACAACACTTTTAAAAAGGCATAAAAGTAAGAAACGATTCTTTTTCAGTTGATGGTACGGAACGCTATATGTGCGCGTCCCTTTTTTTAAATAATTTCTTGAATAACTTTAAACCATTTATTTTAAAATTTTGAAAAAAATATATTCAAAACTTTGTTTAAATTTAAAAAAAAATATTTATTTTAGTAACATGTGCGTGTTTGGGTCACAGAAGAATATGTGTACCAAATTTCAACTGAATCGGTTCAGAAGATTCGGAAAAAATCGGCGGTGACAGACGGACAGACGGGCAACCGAGTGATCCTATATAAGGGTTTCGTTTTTCCGTATAGAAATTCGGAACACTAACAAGTAAGTAAAGTATAACTTTTATTGTAAACCATCCCATTTTATTAGAATCTCACGTTTTATTTTCAATTATGACATCACTTTCCCCGACGCCGTTAGTTTATTTTATTTGACCCAATAGATACAGTTTCCGTTTTTTCTCACCTATTCAGCACTGACACGAGCCCAGCATTACTAATTCGAATAGTTCAATAAATTCGAAAGACCGCTGCAGCTAACAAAGTGCTGCAATTTGCGTGTCATCGAGGCGACCATCTCGACTGGCTCCCCTGTGCCTGCTCTCAGTTATGCGGCGTGACGCTACAGGATTATATTCCTTTTAATGTTGTATTAACATACATATACGGTGATTCATCCGGAGGCCATGTTGCTCGTAACTGCTTGTTAGCACTTTGAGCGTGTTAGTATATTATTTTGGGAACATTGTTTAACATGATGGAGTTAAGTGGTTTCGTTTGTCGGTACAACTGAAGAATTGGCTTAGAGGGTTGAGTCTTCGTACCAAAGACCGCAATTTCGATGACAATACAAAATCTATTACATTCCAAGATTCCTTTCTTCTAGCTCTCAACAATATTTTATTTCAGACGTTCTCCTAGACTGTAACCTTGTAACCCGTTTACTATCTCAACGAGAAGATTGTACGGTAGATTGAAATTACTCCGTCAATCTGTTTCGGGTCAGTAGCTCCTTTCTATTATGAAAACTTCGTGAAATATAAGGAATTCACTTAAGGAATAGTTGGGCTGCTGTGCTCCAATGGTGCTACTCCAATCTGAACGACGTAGTACAGTTGGCAGAAGAAATAAGTGCACATGCGAGGAACTAATCTTTACTGACTAAAATCAATGGGTACATGTTCTTGTTCAATAGTTGCATACTAGCCATTTTGCAAGTTTCACGAACAAGCGTGTGTGTGGTAGTTCCTTGTTCGGAATATAATTGGCTGTGCCTGCAGTTTATAGTATTAAGTTTATATCTTAAAGTTTCATCAATAGTTTAGTCGTGGGCGTCGCAATTAGACTCAGGGCTGACAATTTTTTATAGTAATTGTGGTACCTAATATAATTAATGAGAATTTCTTCACTACTTCACTAGCTTTCCATAAAAATAATACTTAAGGACCATGTTTGATGAAGAGATATAATTAGTAATTCTGGTCCTAAGGCACCTTCATTTCCGTTATAACGGAAGGCTATCTCGTTCGTCAGGGTAGACAAGAAAGTCTTGACCAATTTCCTAGATGTAGTTCCTCTCACAAGAACGAAATTGATTTCCTTCAGACCGTGAAAATCTTGTGACCCTAATTACACGACATTGTTACATCGCTTTGAACACATTCTTTGGTACGATAGGATATTGTACTGCTGTGCTTATATTAAGATTTGCTAACAAAATCTATTCACTTCGCTGTATCACTTTAGTTTAATGTAATACCGTTTGGAAGATAATAGAACTAAGATCAGCGGAAAACAGTACCTCAATCTTTTGAATAGATAATATAGTTGTGTCTTCATTTTGGTAGGTATTAATACCTAAAGCAACAAAGAAAATGTCTTATTTTCACACAGATACGTCACAAAGACATGGATCCAAAAGCTAGGAACTCCGTCAAACTTCCAAGAAACCAGATCTTATGTCTCACTTACTGGAAGTGCCTTGCGCCACCCATCAGCACTATTACGCTGGTACAGGCAACCGCATGTTACTGGTAAGAGTACCTTATGTCGTAGCAGTAAGGGCGAGTTTTGTAGTGCAAGTGCGTTTGACTGTACGTAAAGACCGCGATATAAATGTGTTACATAAATCAATACCGGCGCTCGCTGATAGCGAAGGGTCGCAAATGGAAATCGTCCGCTTAAGCCTTTGCTACATGTTGCGGTGACGGTACCCCTGCCCCCTCCCCTCGAGTCTCCTTCACACCAGCCCCCCTGAACCCGTTCGCACCTCGGCGTGTGACACTACCTGGGGCAAGGACCAGTGTTATGTACACTATTATTTGTGGTTATGTACTGAGATGATGGAATTCAGGCATTTAGAGGTCTGGCATAGTCTGACATAGAGACTTTTTTTTACAGAGAATTTTAATATTCTTGTTAAATTAAAAAGTCTTCAAACGTTAAGATCCACAAGCGGTCTGTATTGATTGAAAGCCAATCTTTATGATAATCGGGGAGAAGTGATGATTGAAAGCAAGAACGACACATTGTCCAGAAATTCTTAACTGACATCGTCTCATTTGCAGAAAATTACGTCTTTTTCCTTTGAAGAAAGCGTCGTCAGCCACTGTATCACTTAACGAACTGTTTCTGATTTTCACAATCAAAATTATGATGAAAGATAAGCTTCAAATGGCTGATTTGTATTAATTAATCTCGATCAACTGCTTCCAATATTGAAAAAAATTATATTGTCTCTATCAAAAGATGAAAATCAATTTGTAAACATTGAGAGAAATTGAACGGTTTCATATTTTGGTTGAGTGCGTCTGATGTTTTCCGAGTGAATTTCTGCGAGACCCACTTTAATATTAAAGGTTTAATATAATTCGAATCATGCGGCTACGGCTCCAATTTAATTATACCTTTATATTTAATAATAAATAAGGTTTTCGCAAAAATGAATGCTGTTTTCTGCATTTTCAATCATTTAATTTATTTTAATGTTTGATTCCGGTGAAATGTTGTGTTTAAGGTGAAACGAAATTAAATGAATTCCCGTTATAACTGCTCACTATAAAGCGACATGGGTTGCACATTTCAAGCATTACAGTTCAGTCCTCTGACTCGGCTGAATGTTCTTTGCCAACCGCCAGCCAGCCAATTTAGCTAATCCAATAAGCTAAACCCGTTGGCCTAGCTTGGATCATAGGCAATAGCTATGTGTTGGCATACCTCCTACATCAATATTTGTCTCTTAAGTTCTGGAACTTTACAAACATGATGCTAGATTGGTTCACATCAATGACCACCATTTACCGCTACCTCTTAGTTCCCATTTAGTGTTTTTGTCTTTGATTTTGGTCTGTCTGTTCATGCGGGGTACTTGTTTGATGGTCCAGTCTGATAGTGTGTTAGTGTTGTAGATAGACAATCCACACGCCAAATCACTATAATCAGTTAGGTTAAGTATTAATTAATTGGATACATAAACTCATTTATCAATCCATGATCATCAGCATCCCAAGGGATTTCTATACATTTTTTTGAGATTTGCTACTTTGTGTACATACTACTTGTGTACGTACTACTTTGTGCACATATACACACATAGATTGTTAACAACTTTCTGTTTCAAAAGAGTTAAGTATTTGAGTGAAAACTCCCAAAATGCTAGGATGTTTAAAACAGTAAAGGTGTGTATGGTTTACATCATAACATATCATCAAGCCTGCTTTCCCGGTAGGGATAGACAGGTGCAGTAAATAGATTTCACAACAATGACACTGCATTTTTAAAACTCCGGAATAATCGTCGACTTATTTTGCTGACTGTACCAAACGAGCGTCGCATCAGTGGCAGCATCTCAGGTGTAGTGGACCTGGAAATGGATTGCTAGCAGGTCACGCTGTCAGATCCTGTCCAGCGTTCTCGGACATCGTTCAATATTACACAGTAATTTGAGTTGTCTAACCGAGTTAGTGCAATAAGCGTTGCTGGGTTGCGCGAGTCCGAGTCTTTCTGTTGTCTATCTGCGTCTGGGTGTGTGCGAAAACGAACCTTAAGTTTATTTAAATGAAAGACCAGTCCAAATATATATAAATATACCAAATATATAAATTAATTTTTGTAAACCAAATTTTGTAAAATCATTATTTGAAAAGAGTAACTATGGAGTTTCTTGTCCGTTCTTCTCCATAAGAATCTACCTTTCCGAATGGACAGTAGAGTCACTTTATTAATGTAATTCTATTATTTTTACTGAACTGTAAACGATGACGTTCAAAAGTGCCGTTTAATGGCCTAATTGAAATAAACGTTTTGACTTTTGACTTGACTTTTGACTTTTATTTGAATTCTTGGAAGACAAATGAAACATTTTTTTTAATATCATAATGTAATAGTTTTTAAATTGGACTGTAAGACGCCTCAGGTTTCTAAGCGGTAATAAGTCGAAGTTATGCATGTTTACCTAAATAGATAAATATCATGTTCCCCGAAAGATTGGGCATTTCGCCATTTATATGCAAGTCATATGTAATAGAGGCGAGCTCATACAAAAACCACAAAACACATAAATAGGTACATAACACCTTGATGTTTTGAACGCTTCTTTTTGACTACACATACCGAAGCTGGAAAACTACATAAGTACAGACAAGCAGTTCTAATAACAAACCCTTTACACCGTAGTATTCGAATTAGCATCCGCAAGTGTGTGGCGAACGCGGGCCATATCTCAGGTGGACATTGCTAATGAAATTCCAGCACCCGTCCGCCTCGTCCGGCACCGTCCGGCGCTGTCCGGCGCTAACTGGCGCCGTCCGGCAGCCGGCAATATAACGTGCAGGTATTAGGATCCATTCTCACTATTTTTTGGTGTGGATATTGTTGCAGACGCGTTGTAAAAGTGAACTTTAAAATTGTGGCATGGTACTTGAAACTATGAAATCAGGGAACTTGTAAGTTCTGTCTTAATAGTCATAGAATACTATCAACCATACTTTTGTGGCAGTGAGCAATTGTAATCAACGTTAAAATTACAGTGCAATCTTTGTACCACCATACATTAGTGATTGCAGTAAGGATTGAACTTACGTCGCCCTACCCATGCTACGTGGCGGCCATATTGTTCTCAGTACAAGGCAAGTAGGAGGAGTACCTACTGTGTACGACTGTACAAGTTGACGCAAAGTTCGTAAAACATCTTCACTTTGTTTCGCTTTCATTTCCAAATTGGCAATCGAGTAACTTTGATTGTTATCTCGATTCGATTTTGTCATTTGAAATACGGAAAGCTTTCAAATAACAAGGTTTTATATTATATAGGATTTAATATTTGCATGCCATCACTAAATGGCGGAATGTGTCTTTGCACCGAATGTACCTATTTATTGTAACATCTCTACCTACCACATATTTGCAATTAAATGATAATGATTATTGGTTGAAACTAGGAAATAACTCCTTGACTGGGAAATTATCAATAACTAATCAGCTTTTATCAAAGTACTAATATTAATTTACTAAGTTTCGAAGATTTATCATTAGTAGATCTAATATTGTCAGTAAATAATTCAGTAACGCAGAGAACAGCAAATGGATTCACTAATGCAAGTCTTAATGTCTTAAGTTTTAATATTAAATGAAAGCAATTAGTATAAGCGGCTGATCGTCTTGCCTACCCACTAAGTCGTACTAATCCGAGTCTAGAGCGACGACGGTTATTATGTCATCTTCCATTGACTCATAACAAGGATGCCGATATTAATCCGCTGTAGGATTGTAAATATTATTGTTCTTAGCGTTTGGATGGCAAATAAACTACCTACCGTATTATTAAATGTTATGTTTGGTCCAGTACTCAGTAACGCTGACAAAGCCTTAAGGTCCTCACATGTACAAGTGACAGGGCAGGCGATGCAAAAGTGCGCCATGGACTGCGGATTCACACCACTGAAACACTGAAGATCGAATTCAATATTATAATTGTAATTGTCAATATTATATCCTTGATACCCCGATGTGACATTAAAGTGTTGCCGAGGTGTTTGCTGGAGGGTCGGTAGTCAGTACCTACTCGGTTCCGTTAAAAATGTAGGTGAACGACTCGCTCGGGAGTGTTATTGTTGACGGTCGGATACACCTGCGTGGCTATTTATGTCAATCGTAAGGAACTTGAAGGTGACGACGGTAACAAGGTCCGTTGAGTGCACGATGGTTGCATATTAACAGTTATGTTATCTGTGGTAAAGTCCTCAAAATGTCCAGGCATGTCAGTGTTCTTGTCGTAAAACAAGTTACTTGTTGTTGTGATCATCAGTTTAATGTCTAAACTTGTTCTGTTGGTTTGACCTTTGAGTCTCAAAAAGGTCATATTATAAAGTTTTGTTGTGCCATACAAGTTAAGATACTCATCACGTTATGAAACTTTTGTATTACAAAAACATGTTAGATAATGTACCTACCTACGCGTTTCACTGAGCGGGTTTCTAAATCTCCAGATTCAAAACATCGCGGAAATGGAAAATGAATACATAATGGCGTCATAACAGTATCGTAGCGAACTCTCTTACTCTGTGGCGGACGATAACAACTTTCTATAGCAACCTTATAATTTTATGGGATCGGCCACACGATTGGTGTGGGCGTCTAATTCTCACCACAGAGTACATAGATAGTATCTAGTAAAACCTGATTGAATAGATTCGCTATGTAAACTAATGTTGTCGAACTGTAGAAGCAATTCAAGATGTCTTAGAGCATCACTTAGCTTTCGCTTTACTTGAAACTGTAAACGCAATTGAAACTCTAGTGTGGTTTAGCTTGAAGGAACTGCATTAAAGTTAGCGTTTTACTTCAAAGAAGAAGAAATTGATTGAGAAATTTGAGATTGTATCGTCATGTCAAAATACTGAATGCTGCAAAACCACCAACCTTTTTTTTTGATAGGATATCATGAAATGAATTGCGCTCTGCGCGGCTAAAACCCACCCGTGTTTCTTCAAAAGCCTCTTGCGTTCCAGGACTACGGTAACTCTTTCGAACAATGCCGCACCTCTGACCGGGCCATACCCATGCTAGTGAGTAATCAGACGGACGTATCCATTAGAACGACGCGTGGCTCATCGCAATGTGTTGCGTCGCCCTTTCTCCTTTTATTCCTCATCTTAAGTAGGCAAGCTTAGCATTAGGCGGGGATGCGCCTCCCGACGCTTATCACCGGCATTAAGAGTTCTACGTCAGATGATAATCACCCTCCCACCATTTCGTCCTGCCCCTCCTCCTTATTGCCCATTTACACCCCTTACTTGTTTGCTATTGTTTTTGTTTCGCGTTCATCTAATTATCGTTATCAGGCGCACTTTATAAAGAGTTGAGGGTCGGCTTCCAGTTTCATGCTTTTATTTTGTACCTACGCAGTGAGTGCTTTGTAAACTTTGAACCAAACCGACCTTGTAATGATGTCAATTTATGTTTTAATAAATTGGTACTAATTTAAGTCAGTGGCAGGGTGATGCGAACAGAAATACAGAATGTTAGTTTTTCATTTGGTTAAAAAAACGGAAGTCCCATGGGTTGAGGAGACTGCCGTTTTTTAAACCATGTTCTTCTAGAACATCTTTACAATTAAAGCGTCCTTCAATTTTTAACCGAACTCCAAAAAGGTTTACTCCGAGCTTTCTGATCCGATTTATGTGATTGTTTTTTCATTCGATGCGGTATACTTGCCATTTGGTCTCGTAAATGTATTCGGTTTGGCCCACCAGTTTTTATTTTATGAGCATTTTGTTTACTTGTTGCTTATTTAAATGATGTAATTTCGTCGTACAAGTTAGCAAAATGACGTCGGGTAATTAGTACTTATCACAACTAAAAAGTGAAAATTAAATTTATTTACGAGACAATACAAAAGACTTCTAAATAAAAACACCACAACATCAAAAATAACTTTAATTTCGGAAGTCGGTGTCAAAAACGACGATACTAAACTAAAAACACCGACTTCCGAAATTAAAGTTAATTTAGACTTTGTAGTGTTGTTTACATTCAAAGTATGTAAGACCATCATAATTGCACAAAGCAACATTTGGTACTGCTAGCTGTGACAAAGGTCTCCATCAAAAGATATTGAAATACAGTTAAAAACCGATATCTCGTCGGTCGCAGGCAATCCTGTTTGTATCGCATTACATTGCTCTCCTCAATCAACATCCACACTTGATGGTCTCTGTGATTCTGCTAGAATTTAATTCTCGCTCCGTTTGCCGAACAGTGGTACTACACAATGCAAACACAATCATACAAAAAGCCCACTGTACAGGGATATCAGTAGTCCCAATACGATAAGCTCGCTATTGACATTTGGTACTAATTTGTAGTTAGAAACGATTTTGTTTCATATGTGGAGCTTCTAAAACTGGCACCTTAGTCTGTAGAATGATTCTCTAAAATAACTTTCTATCACTGATAACCGGTGAAAGGCAAAGGTAGTGCTATTCCCGGGATTTAGTGACCGTTATGGATATGCCTTCTGAATCCCGTGCCCAGTAATTAAAATGGCAAACCACACAGTACGGGACCAGCTTATACCGGTCCCTACTGATAAAATATCCGCTATGTGTAGTAGAAGTGTACAATAATAGGGATGCGCGTGAGATGTCGCGTACCTACATTACATTTTGGTTTTTGGGATTGGGACAATTATTATCACTGATGGCCAATTTGTCTACAGCCTCTTAACTAGCCCTGACTCGCAAATGCATCTGGTACGAATTCAGTTTTAAAGTGTAGTAACAATTCAAGTAGTCACTGTTCATCAATTAGATACTCCTAGGTTGTCAGAAGTGAGCCTTCTGACTGTCCGTTGTACGTGGCACTATTCAGAGTTCAGGTAATACGGGCAGGTCATCGAACTTTATAAAATCAAACATATGTCAGACTATACAGTGTGTTTGTATTTTCAATACATTGACTATGTTTTTTATCTTGTTTCATATTTTACTGTTGTTTTCCTTTAGTTCTCTACTACTGAATTTACTACTATACACAGGTAGAGGAACTTGTGGCTAAAAAATAACAGCGGAGGTCGGTCTGCAGATAGGTGACCATTCATTACATACCGAGACTCCTACTTACGAGTAAATCGAAAAGCAGTTTAAGCCCTTGGTTTTAGGTGTCATTTGTAGACAGTCGTTACAGATAGTCAGAAGAAAATCTGCCACCAGTCTGGCTAAGGGGTACTGTGCTACCCAGTTACTGGGTTGCCAAGGTCAGATAGGCAGTCGCTCCGTGATACTGATAAAATACTGGTACTCAGCTGTACCTGATAAGACTGGAGGCCAAGCACCTTTAAAACTTAATATCACATCACTCTGACACTTAACTGGATATGCATATTTTCTACCTTCCAATAACCGCTTTAAACGGTACACAAAGCTTATATAAAAACTCTTCAAAAAATATAATCTTATGATATTCCTCACGAAAACCTTGCATTAGGAATTTGGGTAGGGGCTGCGTAGGTAGATAAGTAGATTGATTGTTTGTTTTTGTTAGTTTTTAAGTGTAACTATTGCGCATCAATTGAAGCTGGACCCCCGGGGTATCGGATAGTGTTCCGTCAGCTTAACAGCGGTTACCTAATTAATAGTCAGTAATTACACGCGGCGCGTATCACGCCAGAATATGCAACAATATATTGTAATAATTTGCTCAAATTAATTCACAGATGCATGTCCGAAGAACAGCATTAATATGTTAATAATTAATTGTATTTAGTCAATTTATGACGCATTCAAATAGGTTCGGAACCCATTATACACCATAATAATCATAACGTAACTTGAAAACTATGTCGAAAATATCAGAAACCAACCCTGATATAAAGGGCTTCTACTAGCTACTAGGACTACACGTTTATACGTGTTAACACCTACACTACAAATCCAATTTTGATGAAATTCTCCAGAGCTATCTCAGCTAAGAGATACTTCAAATTAGTTACGACAAAACTTCCATGTGAGAACGGGTCAAACATAACATAAAATAAAACTACTAATTAAAATCTTTAGTTTATTGAATGTACAATGAGCGTCGTCAATATTCAGCGTGGAGCATTAGGTGTTTACTTAACTCGTCCCGCGCTCTCAGCAATCAATGCAAATCGCGCTCAGAAACAATGGCTGAATCTATCCGCCCGCACAAAGCTCTTGTCAACCAGTCGGTGATGCCACCACGTAGGGAGGTACAGAAGGGCCTCAGGTTCAAAATTGAACCGTTTTATATACAGTAGGATAGGTAAAAGATGGGACATATTTTGTGGGATTGCGGCAACATATCTAAACCTTTGTAAGGTATCTCCTATACGGTCCCTATATCAACGCAATTACTTCCTTTCCTAACATAGTGTATGGTGCACGACGATTCACGTCTCAATGCAGAAAATGGAGTCCCTATTCTACTACTCTATCGCTGTAGTGATACACGTTCTTTTATCGAACTATGATACATTACTCTTAAACGAATCATGCGTTCGTGTCATATTCATACATTATATCCTTTTGAGTAAGCTGGATCTAAAGCTCTTAGTTGGTTGGAAATATTCCGTTTACTTGTACTTTAATGGTCAAGGTGTACGTTATTTACCAAGACTGTTAATGTTATACTACATGGCATAGTTTAAATTTTTCAGTGGCAACATTCAGTGGTCCTTCTGCTATACCTCATGTTCTGTTTATAGTGAAAAACATCCGTATCCCAGATACCATCAATTACTTCAACAGTCTCGGAGGACAAAGCTTTTGTTCCGCGCCTCTGGAATAGTTCAATGTTCAGCGCGGACGGGATCGGGGACGTCTCGCCTTACTTCATCTTTTTAGCGAACGACGACGCGGCGATAGAAATCCAAAGTGATTATTAGATTCCAGACAACGGAAATTTTAAGTAATCGAGTTCTTCGGAAGAGCTAGGCGAGGAAGACACTGTCTTTTGTCTTCGATTGTAAGTACTAATAAATAACGATAGCTTAGGTATCGTTGCGAAGGTCATTGTTACAAGCTATTATTTAACTTGCAATATATGTATGTTCGGGTAGAATCTTGCAACTCAATTGGGAAGCAGATCATCTTCAACCGATTAAGCTGAAATTTTGTATACATTTTCGGTTTGGGTGACAGTGCATGGTTAACTGTGTGACGTCATTCTAAATCCAACATGGCGGCACACGAAAAATGGCGGACTAATTATTTTTAATGCATTCCTAGAATATGGGTATCAAATGAAAGGACTCACTGAGAAAAGGAGTTTAAAAAAAGTTTAAAAACGTTTAAAAAGAGTTTAAAAAAATAAGATGCTGAACATAAACTCCGTTGCTCCAATCCGTCTGGAATTTGTGAGAAACGTGTCCAGCGATAGCTAAAATGTAAAAATTAATTAAAAGAAAAAACCTTTTTAAAAACTTTTATTAAAATGCACTAAAAAAGAAAACAATAAACTTTTACTTTAAAACTTTTTCTATCAACTTATAACGTCATTACAAAATTTATATGATATAAAAGCTTGTCGCGAGATTTACTTGTGTAGATAAACAAGTAAATTATATAACTTGATGTGATTGATTTTAACTATTAAAATTTTCAAACTAAGTAAATACGAGTACCTACTTAAATCTCGCGACAAGCTTTTATATCATATAAATGTGTAATGACGTTATAAGTTGATAGTAAAAGTTTTAAAGTAAGAGTTATTTTGTTATTTTTAGTGCATTTAAATAAAATATTGTTTTTTAAAAGGTTTTTTTACTTTTAATTTTTTTAAAGGTAATTTTGAGCAAGAACGGGATCAGACTATATTTCTACTGAGCTCATAAACTAAGGGAGACTATTTTTCGAAGAGAAAACGTGTAACGTTTACCCCAAGTCGGAAACATTGACACAGGGCTACACGATGATGACTGAGCGAATTAAAGGTCATAGTAGGTAAGTCTTCCTAACTGACAACACATATTTATGAATTCTTTTGCAGACGGTTCTACTTACTTCCTACTTTAAAGTCTGCTTTTAGCGAGTAGATGCATACTTGCATAGATAGTAAAGTTTACTCAAATATTTCGTCGGTGAATTTTAGCACTTCCCATCGTTTATGGGCGAACTGGCTTCGTCCCAAGCTCCACCTAAGACGTTAGGAGCTGCCAAGCTGCGGGCTCAGTAAATATAACTTCACCATTGATTTGTTCTCTGAGTTCGCCTCTTCGCCGTAGTTTTTCAATAAAAACCCTCCCATCAGAATGTGACTCACACATACGTTAAGCAAACAGCTCACGACTAATATTGACTCGCAGAGACTTGTGAGCAGGAAACATTGAGGGGAGAACTGAATGTTTCAGTCTTACTAGGGAGAAATATTTTTGCTTCAAAAGTTACTAACAATAAAAATATAGATAGTAATAAACTTAAAAGTCCAAAATTACAAACTATCTAGTACAGACTTAGCTGTAGCATAAACTATGACAGGTAGAAAAACATTTTGAAAAGTGTAAAATGATGTAGGTACAATATGATCCCTAAAACGGACGTTTTATCCGAGAAACAGTTCAGTTAATCGTTTTTGCGAACCCTAAATGATCGACGTTATCGACAGAAACCTACAGCAAACAGGGTAATCTTTCCATAATAATAAAATAACATGTTTTTACTAAAGATAAAGAGGGCAAGTAAAAATAAACGCAGTTACCTCGTTCCCGAACCTTTTGTGTGGCTATCAAATAGTTGGCGCGCCTTTCATGTTGGTTACCAATATGTTTGCCAATATTTGTGATACCTTTGATCCGCAAGTTCGCTTGAACTGGGTGAGAGGACCAATAACAGTGGATCTGCATCTTAAAAGTTTTTCTTTGGGGATTTCCTTGTATGTAAGCAGCGTTTTTATTGAGAAACTTTTGTGTTTACCTACTGAAGTTCCAAACAATGTTATGGTAATATTATTGCATGCGTTTTACCTGACTACTTTAATAGTTCGAAACTGGAAGATGTTTTCTTACCTGAAACAATTAGATAAAAAGTTAGTACAGTGCACCACAACTTATGTCTTTGTGTCGTGGTTATGTGGCGCCACATTGTTACGATTGTTCGTATGACGCGAGACTTTTTTAATTCTGTTTTCCGGCCGCAAGTTGCGTTTTCCTTATTGCTTGTTTACGACGCGCGGGGGGCGATATTTACGTACTTATTTCATTATATACGTTATGTAGCAAATATAACAAAGGCTGACGATTGATTGTTCGTAGAATCTAGAACGTGAGGAGAAGCTCAACAACCCATCTGTACATTTTGTGTAGCGTCGTGAAGTCATTATGATGGCAGCCGCCTTGCATCGAGGACGAACGTACTAGACGTGCACCCGCCATGCACATGACTGTGCGAGTGAGTGGGATGCACCCCTCCACCGCCCTTCCCGCACAATGCACCGCGACGTCTCACCATCACCGGCTCCGACACACCCCTCGATAAACACCCACACCGACCCCTAATAGATACTTTTTATTTCATTCACCCATTTGGACCGCATCCAAGTACTGTTCAACCTTTTAATGTCAGAATTCTTGATTTCATCGCTCTAATCGTTAGTTAAAATGGGTCACTCGTACGTAAGCAAAACGAAAAATGGAAATACATAACAGAATCGCTGCAGCGATACTTCAGACTAATTGAATGGCGCCGTTACTTATTTGTGAGCGGACTTCGATCCGCTCGACGGCGGATTAAATAATAAAAGCGAGTGGCCTGCTCGCCGCGCCCGCGCCCGCGCCCGCGCCCGCGCCGGGACTCTTTTAAGTCCAACATTTGCATAAGAACGGCGGAGTTTTAATGCAGAAATATTCCGGAGTGGAACGCGCACAAAGGACAAATTGATTCGTTTCCGATTCGTTCTCGGCGCGAGATGAAACACGCGGAGACTAGCGAGCTGACGCCGCCACACGCCGGCGACTAGCTGCCCACCCGTGGAACCACGCAGGGGAAACTTTGAACATTACTCATTGTTTTTTTTTCAATTTTTTTTTAGTTTCGACTAGTGAATAAGAACTTTCGGAAATGTAAATGAGAATCCACAAAAACGCCTCTTAGGTATTAACAGTCTTTCAATCCACAATCAATTGCCATTCGAATCAACTCGGCTCGGCTACCTAAACTCATAATCCAAGCGACAAGCGACAAGCGACAAGCGACAAGCGCCGAGTATTCACAGACAGAGCCGTTTAGTCAATTATATCGAGTCGGCATCGAGGCACGTCGCGTCGGCACAATTTCCACCAGCATGGCCCACGCTCACACTGCCCACCGGGATGGGCCACACACATGGCCACTCGATAAAGTCCTGCCCTCTCCGCTCGCTAATTGGCAGGACGTGGCCACACGACGAGTTAGAAAAGATTTAATTAATGCCTAAACGCTTGCCGAAGTTACGGGTGACATTTTTGGGGAGTAAAAGTCACTGAATACCATTATGAATGCGAAATCTCTTTTACCCATCTTTAACGCATTGGACTGTTGAAGGATTTGGGTCCGGCGATTAGCAAATCAGAAGCAATAAATTTTTCATTTTAGCAGTCAGTGATGTTGATGAATTATATCAATTTCTGTGGATGAGTTTCTATAGGATGAATAGTAGCGCTATGAGTAGGTATTCTCGAAGAATTTCGAATGTAATTTTATCTGGCCGATGCCAGGCAGCGCGAGGAGGCGGGACGTGTCTGCAGATCGACCGCGCGATAATGTGGGCGCAAGTTAAAAGTAGACGTGATTCAATAGGAAGCACGCTACACAAGCCTCCTGCCTTGTTTGTCAATAGTTCTTCTCAGTTCTCATATATGTACGACTATGTAAAGTACTTGTAAAATGTTATTAGAAGAAAGATTCAGTACTTTCAAGGTCGCCGTGAGCAAAGCATCTTGCTTTATGTGATACCTTTAAAAAATATTTTTTAAGGCGTACAGGGTGAATTTTTAAATCGTGAGTCCGAAACTATGAGGAATATCGAAAAACACTGAAAGGATTCTCGAAAACCGATTTTGATGAAAGCTAAAACTGTAGTACTGGATTTAAAAAAACGGTTTTCCTGGTAAGGAATCGAAACACGCACACTTTAAAAAGAGAAGAGTTTTTTTGTTTGTTTGTTTGAACACGCTAATTTCTGGAGTGGGATTTAGAAATTTATTTAAGTTTAAGATAGCCACATTCAAGAGGAAGGCTTTAGGCTATTTATTTATGTAGCTTTAACTACTCTCTGGACTTACAGTACGAACCAACACGTACAGAGACTAGACCCTATTACTACATTTTTATGGTTGTTGTTATATTGGAATAACTATGTCGACATTAAACATAATTTGACATTACCTACACATGACGTATAATTGTAAATGTTGTTCATGTTTTTAGAATATTTTGACATTAAACATTATGCTTTTTGACAATACACATTATGACCTTTATTCTTCATTGTATGATACGCGAGCGATTTATATTTTATTCATTAATTTTTTAGACTGATCTGTATCTATAGTAAAATTGTGATGTTTGTAACTGTCATTTTAAATTCAAATCTAATATTTTGCATGCCGTAAGGTAAAATTTATCGGGACAATTTACAAATATTCCAACATATAAGTTGAACAAGTTGAACACGTGTACCTACATTATCAGCAAATAAATTATTTCTTTCTTTCTTTCGCACAAAGTCGCACAGTATAAAATAAAATAGTATAATTCTGCTCTAAACAAATACGTTGGGAATAAATCATTTCCATTTCTGTGAATAATATTATAGCTGTTAATAATGTTATGGACATATACTCGTACATTTGTTGCGGTCTCAACCCGGCGAGTAACAGTCAGCCGACTCCCCGAACATGCACCACGTTACTCATTTACCAGTTAACTTCAGCAGCCAGCTCGAATCTAGAAATAGATTCCAATTCTACGTGGAATCCAATTCCAGTACATTTGCACCCCGCGGGGTTCACGTGACACGTTAAGTGGCCCCTATTATTGTCACGGCACACATTTGCGTGCGATACATTTGCGTGAAACATGGATCGTTTGTCATGCACTGTGTCTCGATATCGCTCGTTCTCGTGATGGATCGCCGCAGATATGGGGCCCAGCCGCGCGTGGCCACATAAATAAGGTCGCCGTAAAAAAGACGATGCTATGGAATAGGTAGTAAATAATACTGTGTCATGTGAGTGGGTTATAGGAGTCGGCGGCTGATGAGCGCGCGCCGGTCTCAATATTTTGTGATGTGCGACCTTGACAATGGAAAATGCGAGTACGAAAAGTAAAATAATACGAAACACATAGTGAGTGATACATACCGGGGGGTGATACAGCCTCCTAATTTTATGAAGTCGCTATATTAAAAAGACAATTGATGAAAGCTTATCTATGTTTATGTACGATCAATATGCAATTCCGGATTGAGACATATTCATGGATTCATCAGTTTCCATATGCGTTATTTGTATTTCCAACGTTTGAATATATTTAATGTCAGTTACACGCTAGGTGCTTGAATTTGAGATTGTTGAACCCGAGCTGTCGTTAGCATTTATATTTTAGATTTTCAATTTCAAATTATATATCTCCACAGAACGCAGAGTTTGAAAATAAAATTCAAACAGAATGAGTGGGTATATTGGTTTTCGAGATTGTTTGCGTCAGACATACATGTTGTAGTATGTACATAAACACGTACGATGTGTGTTTGTTCGTGTAACTGTTCTTCTTTGTCTCCACGGAATTGAAGAGAAACATCGTCAGTGCTTGCTTGCTTATGTTTCGTTTAAGAAAAAGAAAGACAATGCATTTATTGGCACACTGTTCACAAGAAAAGCACAAAGTAACAAGTAACCCAACTGAAAAGAAACCGAACAGTCGCGGAGATCATATTGACTTGCTCATTGGTTACTGGCAGTATGAGACGCTACCAAGAAGAAAGTTTTGTAGATTTTTGTGAGACACAGACCAGCAGCTTTCTTAACTCTCTCTTTTTCTTTGTCTTAACTTTTAATCAGCATGTGGCGACGCTTGGAGGAGGTGAGTGTCCACCGGTGGACATCTTTCGGGTCAAATGATGATGATAATGATGCAATGGCATATTCCCGGTGGTCGCAATAGTTTTCTAACAGTCACTGTATTTTAAAAGTTTGATTAATCTAGAATTCAGATAGCTGAATTTGGTTACCTCTCTATCTTGGATTGCTATTCCGAATAATTCAAATACCGCACTTAACGGATTCAGACCTCGCTCTTTGTACAGTATACACAGTTACCGCTGCTATTCGCCTGCCACAACACCCAGCCAGCCTGACGTCGTCGTGAGCAAACAGCCGCACAGATAACTTACGTGTAAACTAAACGTGTTCCGATAGTGTAACCCAAGGCGTGCGTCTGACGTGAACCGCATTCCTCGAGGATGCCTGTGAGGTTACCGACACGTGCGGTTAGACGCATGTGTAAGTAAACCCGACATGTCCCGCCACACTATGTGGTGGCTCATCCATAAAATTGGATAACTAAACAGTTACCGGCTTTCAGTGTTGGGCCAAAGAGACGACTGTTTGTTGGTTCCAATGTTTGATCTAATTCGCCAACTTATTTTTGCTGTCGTTTTGCAATTACAGGCCTACGTTAAGAGTTGTATTGCGTTGCTTTGACTTCAGTAGTAGTTTTTAGGTCTAAACACTGTATTTTTTCGTAAAATATGGGAACCAGATTGGTTTGCTTATGAACAAAAAAGCAGTCCTCAAGTCCGCGCCATCGCCAACAATAGTCGGACATTCGTCGTTTTAATTACGTAGGTACCGAGTTCATCTGCTCCGGTTATTTCCCGCGGGCTGGCTCACGATAAAGGATTAATGCGCCGGATCATTGCCAGATCAAAATCGTAGACGGCTTATAATCTAATAAGACGTAGTTCACGTAAAGATTGGTTGTGAAATGAAACTGTTGAAGAATTACGTGTTCAAAGGGACTCATGGTTTATATTTTATGTAACTATTCTCATCTATACTAATATTGAAGCAAAGCCAACTCTGTCTGTCTGATTGTTACGCTTTCACGCCTAAACCGTTTTTGTAAAAAGATAGACTGGAATTTGGAGCAGGACATAGAATGCTTATTATATCGGTTACGGTTTCTTGAGATAATTTCACGCGTACGAGGGCGCTGGAATTAGGACATTTACACCACAAGAAATTCACGTTGGTGTCACACATATGACTTTTTGCAAGTAGCTCTGCTATAAGTACTGTCGCAACAAAAAGTTTTTAATTTATGGTAAACTTCCTGATTTGCATTATTCCACTCGTGACTTTAACGCTACCCGTGAAAGTGGAAACCCATTATTACAGCGGTAATCTCCATATTTAAGTTCGTTTTGAGGTCGAGGCAGAGTAATCTGCACATGCCTGCATTGTGCTGGTAATCTGCTAGCGCCTTCTTTGAATATCCCTCATAAGCCTTTAATGGAGAAACATGTGGCTGCGCTGTGGATCCTCCATTGTTTATTATGTTACGGCCGTTTATTGCGATTACCTGTATATTGGCGGAGTTCAGTTCACGTAGTATAAATTGTAGCACTAATGGAAGGTGAAATAGTCATTGAGAAAGAATACGAAAGGCTTGGATGATTTAATAAGTTCTCAGATTATCTGCAATTTCTAAACATTTTAAAGCGTCAGTTTATTCAAATGCAAACTAGTAACAAGTTCTGCAGGAATTCATTTTACACTTTAAGTCAGCTTGCAATTTAAATTAAACTAGATCTGAAAATGAAGTTAGCTCAAATACAAATGCCTTCAACCATAAATAATAAGTTGAATACTTGAGCGAACGAATTCAGTCTCCGTTGACAATTTTACACATTGCTAGACATTTATTTAGAGGGAGTGTAGTGTGTTGTGAAATTGGGCAACAAGTCTGTTTGAGTGCGGGGAGCGATAACGGGCAGAGATGTGGGCGCGGGCCGCGAGCCCCGTGACGTCTGAACACTGCTGTACGCGATTGTACTATGCACACATGGTGTTAGTGAGCTGATATTAGCGTTTTTGTGATCGATTTTTAGAAGCGTGAGAGTATACATCCTGAAAAGTCGGATTTGAAGCAGAGTAAAAATAATAGCGAAACAAACAGCATTCGGGTTAAACTATAGAGGTCACAGCAGTATCTAGTTGATTGTTTGTGACTGCATTGCGTGCTTTTCGAGCTCATCAGCTGGTTAAGCACGTACAGCATCAGCGATACACAATTAGCATGCGGTACAACCGCTGCATGCTGCTTTAAAACCAATTCCCGATCGCTGACGCTAAAAGTATCGCAGCGCCGAGTGTACCGGCGGAACCCATCGGATCCCGACGAAATGGTTTCACGCGGATATTCCTAGGCATTACCCACGTAAGCCAGACTTCGAGCCAGCCAGAATATCCATATATCGTTCAGAAAAATATTTCTCTATTTGCAAAAGCAGTTGGAAGTTTAGCTCTTAAATAAAAGTGGCTTATTTCTTTCTTGTGTATGTTCGCCTGGGGACTGATCATTTGTTCGCTCTTGTCCTTTATATTTCTTAGAGGTCTCCGGAGATTAATGCTCCTCGTGAGATATAGGCAGTTTCAATAGTTTAAATCTATACACATTTGTTTATGAATAGTAATGGTAGACTTGGATCGTGTTCTACTTATTATTTAATTTTTTCTTGCTGAAGCTTTGCATTACAAATTCGAATCTCATACATAATCTGATTGTCGTTATCTGTCAGTGAAGAGCGTAATTTTGCACACACAGCACAATTTTAACTTGCCAATCATCAAAGTGATTCAAGAATTACGAGTTCCGTAGGTAACGTCGCATTTATTAAGAAGACATTTTATAACAAAATTTTATAGCGAGCGGAATTGACTCCCTTCACTCGTAAAATTATGATGATGAATAACTGAGTCATCCATTTTACGTAATGGCCTCTTTATCTTTATTATTTGGACTATAATTCTATAATATTTTCATGAAAGAAGTAACTTAGCCGGTAGCCCTGACTGGACCAGTTCACCACGTAGCATAAAGTTGGACAAATTACGTTTTCAAAAGTATGTACGACATTGGTTGTGAAGCTATACCAGTGTCCTTCTAGTCTTAGTCTTAGGAAGCATCTAAATGCTGGTATTCATTCCATAACATTCTTCTTTTTTTCTAAACGACTCAAATTATGTGCTATAAATGTACTAAGGTATGTTTAACTGACGGAGCGTCCGTGAGTCCTAAGCCCTATCACTAACGTTGCTGACTGGCCAATCAATTCTCGTATAATAGATATCATATTTATTCGAATAAAAAGCAAAAGAAGCGTTATATCTTTGATACATATTCAATCAATCAGCTCACAAATTCTGTAGGCATTATAATATCAATTTGATTCGTATCGACGACTACGCTACTACAGTCGGCACTAGATTTAGTTTATTTGCTGAAAAAGTAGCGCACTGTAATATATCAGAGAGCAGAGAAAATATTATGTTAGGATTGGATAACTGAGTTAGAAGCGAGATGTATGTGCGATGCGTGATCGAGTAACATTTAAATGTAAAGATGGATTATTTGAAATAGATGGATGGAAGAGCGAATGGTTTAAGAGCAGAGAACAGTGCGACATACTACTTTACCAAGGTGGAAATGCGAGGCCTTATGGAGACTGCTACTTCTTCTGAAGACATCCCTTTTGTATTAAATCACCAATTTGCCAAGGTGGAAATGATTATTTTAATCAGTGAAAACAATAATGTATGAAACGTCGAGATGACAACGTTTTCAGATGATGCCACAGACTTATAATGTTTGATGCTGGCTGGCTGGCACACAACTTAATAGTACTTGTTGATAAATAACCAAGTTCCAGTGATTCAAGGAATAAGCCAAAGTAACTTTCGGGATTCTCACCTTTAGTTCAAAGGCATACATATCACTCTAGTTGCACTTAGTTGGCTTTTCCCGCGCGCCGCCGTAAGAGTCAACTGAGTACAAAGTGCAATCTAATATAGCTCTCAGCCGCAGCCCGTGCAGCAGCGCTGGCGACAAATACTGAACGAATCATGCACGTGCCAGACTTGCTCTCGAGTATCGACACCAACTACCCACATAGAAGCAGTAATAAGAGGCAGGGTGTAGCGGAACAAGATATTAATATTGAAACGACCTGTGCCTACTTGATTATAACTGCTCATCGATCTTACAGATAAAATTGTGGAAAATATGGTGTGTGCCTATTTAAATAATATAAACTACGTTCACAATATCAGATAACGCGAGCCTCGCATAACTGAATATTGAGCGCGACGCGGCCGCCTCCCGCGCTCAGCGAACAATTAATTGTTCCGGCGTCACCCCCAGACGACCATAAAAACTACACAGAAGTTACAAAGTAAAATTTAAAATTCCGCAACAGCATCGCACCTAAGGAAAATTTCTTTTAAAATGTGACTTGATACTTCACAATTTCCTACATAAAACTTTTCGTGTTCCACCATTAAAAGTATTCGGTAAGTTTCGGCATCGACAGGGCTGGGCGCCCGCCCGCAAGGCGGCTGTGAGGCTGGGCGGCTGGGCACTGGCGACTGGAGCCGAGACTTGGGCACTGATATAGGTTACAAGGCGAGTGCATGTATGCAGGAAACCAGGTCGACACAGACTCTGCGGCCGTATCGATTGGCGGCGCGCGCACCCGGCCGCGCGGCGCTCTCGCCGGTGACACCTCCACCGCACCGTGCACGCCGCGCTCAGCTCCCCAATCTGTTAGTAAACGCGCAATGTATAGTGTAATAGACGATTCACATTTGAGAGGTCCAATCATGTTGAATCGGAAGGGTGATGTAAAGTGATTGTGTGCGGACGTCGCGCATCAGGCGGGCCGGCGGCGGCGGCGGCGGCGGTGTAAGATGAAATAAAATTAAGTTGGGATGTAAGGCTCGATTTGCATCCGAATCGAATGTTTCTAGTGTCGATTACTCGTCGAGTGGCGTCGTCCGCCGTCCGACTGCGAGAGCGGAGAGTGGAGTGCGGGGACGTCGTCTGAGTACGGATTGTGATGGCGACGACGGAACCTTTGTCAAATTGATTTTGAACTTCATTCGGATTTAACATTCAATTTAGCTGAGTACGAATAGTTCGCTTTCGAATTAGTAGAGTTCCACAATGTGCTGCGTAAACAACAAGTAGTAACTACGCTACTCATTTGTTCTCGTGCTTGCAGAGCACAAGACGAAGGCTTACAAATGCATGCTGTTCTCAACTTCAGTAATAAAACATTATCTTCAACTTACCCTCAGCGGAGCCTGGTTTTAGCTTCCCATTTTACTTCCACATAAAAATAAATCTAGCACGTAAGTACACATTATTGGTAACGAATTCCTCGTTTTCCAGTGGTGTGTAAATTAATTTCAGTGCATTTTCGATAAATGGAGCGTCGCGGAGGGAAGAAGTATGGCGAACGAAATGCTGTTTCATTAGCTCCCCGAGGAGTTTATTGATGAACAGTTGATGCGAATATGTGAGGTGTACCATTACGGGGTTCTTTTGGATACAGTGTGCATAGAGATCGTGTTTTTCGGTATGAGAATCATTCAATGTTGAGAAAATTTAAAAAAAAGTAGTACTAAAATTAATTTGGGTTTTTCTTGCACCTGAAATATTGGAACATCAAAACTAACTAGCTCAACGTCTCCTATTCAAGAGTAAAATCCGAACCGGGAATGGTTACTATAGTCTCAAAATCCTCCACAAACAGAGCCCTGACACGGTGCACATCGCACACGATAGGCTGCAGACACACAAACACACACACACACACACACACAAGCACGCGTGTGTCAGTTATTAGCCGAGCCGCTTCATCGTGTAGTCCGCTTGTGGCGTCAATTGTACGTTGCGACTACAAACTATACAGAGCAGGGGAACGGAATGTTCTTTGAAGAATCGCTGGACTGCCTTCGGATGCTTTGGTGTTATTGAAGTAGAGCTCGTGGTAGGGATGCTTGATTGTGTAGTTTTAAACGTGGTGATTTTGTTGGTTCAGCAGATTCAATTTAGCAATCCTAGTGATATGGGAAATTCAGTGAATGTGGAAAAAATGTGTCAGAGCCATGAGTGGAGCAGAATATTTTGACCATTGCAGGCCATTATTTAAGGAATTAAAAATTCTCCCACTCTGTCTGTATATTTTTGAAGTGTGTCTATTTGTTAAAATATCCTCATTTATATTTAATTAAATGAACAAGTCTCCGAAAGACTGAACAAACGGGAAATTACTAGTACTTGCTCAGAGATAATAATTATTCAGTAGAAATGCCAGTTGTATGACAATTAAAATTTATAATAAATTACCACCAGCTCTGAGAATGTTACCAATTAATAAGTTTAACTCTTAGACATGTGTTTTTATTCCGTCAATGAATTTTTAAATCATACATTTTGATATTGTAGTTAAGATCTTAATAATGACATTAGTACTTCGACATTAATATGAGTTCTTTGACAAATTAATTTTTATTTTGACATTATGATTTATATTTTTATTTAACTTTTAATATTTTGACGTTGTTATAATGCATTGTTGATGAGTTGAATGAACCAGTCTATTAATTAGTTATTAAAATTATAAATTTTAGTAACTAGGATTTGCATGTACCTAGCTTATTATTTAATATTTCTACACCAGCAATGGACTACCATATATATATAAACATTGTTTCACACATACTAATGTGTGAAACAATGTTTAATGTAAGATTTCAATTTACCATATATTGAGAAATAAACACTTATTCTTATTAAAATCTCCTTGACCTTTTCCTACCAAAGTTGCAGCTTTACCGGATGCAGATAAAAACCAGTATTTTACATGGAGTGACTGCCTGTCGATGCTTGGCATCCCAGTAACTGGGTAGCACGGTACCCCTGGGCAAGACTGGTGTCAGATTTTCTAGCTTCTGACTACTTGTTACGACTGTAAAAGTTGTTCAAATAACAGCCGAGAACAATGGATTAACCTGCTTCCCAAGTCTCAAAGAAAGCTCTATGTGTAATGGATGGTCACCCATCAATGGGCGGACCTCGGCAAGTGTAGCGTAACCTTAAAGTTCCACCTTATTATTGAGCCACGACCACCTCGTAGTTTAGCAAATTTACTAATTGAAATAACAAGATTCCACCTACACACGACCATGTAAGTATACCCCACTACCTGACAAATGATTTTGAGAGGAAAAGTGCCTTGTCTATCATTTCACAAATAACCCATGGTACATAGAAAATACAAGATCAAGGCACTGTTACCTTCATTTCATTCTCTCACTCCAAAATATCAAAGCTCACTATAATTCTTAAAAAATAACAGCTCACTAAAATTCTTTTAAAATAACAACTCACTAAAATTCTTTTAAAATAACAACTCACTAAAATTCTTTTAAAATAACAACTCACTAAAATTATTTTAAAATAAGAACTCACTAAAATTCTTTCAAAAGAAGATCTCAGCTCACTTGTAGCAATTTTCACACATTCACGAAGAGCACAAAATGAATTGTGAATGCAATAATGACTATGAAACATACGTGAGTCTACCGAGCGTTGGGGCCCCGGAGCCCAGCGTGCCAGGGCCCCGCGGGACGCTGCCGGGCACCTGCCCCCCTGAGTCCGACCGCCCGGGCGATAATAATTGTCCCGGAGCCGGATATTAACATTGTGCAATTGCATGCTGCATATGCATTTATGCAAGCTAATCGAGTCTCTTGACTGCCAATGTTTCCACGTACTCCTGGAGAATGAGGACTCTAGTTTGTTCTGAAGTGGGTAATGATAGATTTTCTTACATAAAGCAGGCACGACAATGTTTAGATGAGGCCTAACAGATGAACAGCATGACAGAGGCGTTAACGATTCTTCGCGCCCTCTCGCGATATTGCTCGTAACTAAACTCAGTACTTTTCATTTATTGAAATAACAGCCGATGATTACTAATTTCGTTTGTTTGAGCTCGCGCAGCTGTCACGACTAATTCAATTAACCAATCAGCGCTGTTTCATTTTTCGTCTTGATTTCAGAATTTATAGCAGTCTGGAATTGACAATTTATAATTAAACTTGATAGTGAACTTGTTTATCTAAGAGATTTGTGAACGTCTTCACGAAACAAAGCATTCACCTTCTAATTTTATTGTGAGTTGAGACATCTTACAGTTTGTACCTACTGAAGATGTAACGCGGCTGAGTCAGCCCCTCCACTCATAAATCGGCTCACATTTGTCGCTTGTTTTAAACGCCCATTTAGATTAATTTTCTCGCATTAAGATTACGTTACATTGCGCGCTCGCGTCGTAAACGTTCTCCGCGCGACATTAGCGCCGCGGCGATGTGCCCGCTCGCGCTCCGGTGATGGCGCGCTCTGCTTGAATATCTTTCCACCCCATAAACCGTTGTAACGCCACAAATTGAATTGCTCCGCATTGTACGCCGGCGATTATGACGTCAGTCGCACGTGCAACTGTGACGTCACATTATCCGAGTACAGGCGACAGGGTGCATAAGCGCTCAGTTTATTAAACGGTGCATCCTCGTCACGTCACGAAGTGCGCGCAATTATAAATGGCAAACGCGACGTAACGTCAGCTCAGCGAACGCTTCGCAAATATTGGATTCTAGTCGTACGTATTGGAAATTGTAGAGGGAATTTAACTGAGTTTTCCGGTATAGCAATTGAAGTATATGCTATACCGGAAAACTCAGTCCAAGTAACACCGAACACGAGAAGCTATTTTAAAACAAAACTTTCACGCGGGAGCGCTCGGGAGTATTCGGCAGTGCTCGCGACCTCGGAACAGTGCAGTCATTTGTCAAAAAATAATAAACGTCACATTGTCTCGGATTTATAATTTGTTGAGTCGATACAAATTGCAATTTCGTCAGTCGGTCGCCGGTCGGCACACAACTTCAACAACTTATTGGTTTGGCACAAACTTATGTTTGGAGGCCCGTTCACACCGCGCCTTACTCAACCCACTACTCGACTGCTCGAACCAACTTGATAAGTTTTAATTAAATAAGTTCTCGAATGGCGGCGGGATTCTTGCGAATTCAATTTATGCATGCAGTTTCGCCAAATAAAAACTGAAATTGGATTAATTAGGCAAATAAAATTGACGACCAAGTTGAACTGAAAGCTTTCTAGTACGTGCGGGGAATTTCAGTGGGTTAACTGAACTTACATAATTTACAGTCAACGGTACTTTAGGTTTTACAGCGACAGTTTTAGTGCTGATGTAATTGGTTACATTTGATAATTTGTAGAATGTCGATTTACGTTATGTTTGGTTGAGTGACTGGCTCGAGTACTGGTCTATGCTCGAGATACTCTCTCTGAAATATGATGGCCCGCGCAGGAATTCCTTCGACGGAGCAAATACAAAATTAAATTCGCAAATGGAGCCTTGCTGCTAGGGTTACCATGTGAAATTCGAGTATTTCGTCATTTCCGATTTCATTATTAAGCCTTTGAGTTTCTAGGCATTTCATAAATCGAAACAGTTCGTTTGATACCCTTATAATACTTAAATTATGAGTACTTTTTCTAAACGCTTTCCCATATAAATTCTCTGGCAGGTTTTGTTATCATTTTAACCATTACCGTCAGCTGAACATGCCTTAATCACCGTTTATCTTAACTATCGATTGTGGTAGAGATTGATGCGGAACAGGGTGTAAAGTGCCGCAAACTTCCAATGAAAACGGAGGATCCTCCGACCAGACGGATGTTGTGTCTGGTGGGCAACCGCCGATGGTTGATGTTTGGGCTATCGTATATGTTCAAAACGCACGGAAATTCTGTAATAATGCAGTGTGATGCAGGAATTTTTCGACGTAGTTCATATCTGGCGGTATCGCTGCGTTACCTAGTACGTTGCCTTCCGCGCAGCCCTACGCGTGCGAGGCGGCGTCTCCCGGCGCAGCTGTTTACTTATAGCAATTAACAGCCGCTGAGCAAAAAGCAAAGAATCCCGGTTCATTCGCTCACTCCACTAACGCAATTAAACGCTTTGCAGCGCTTTACAACGTATCCTGTTGTTGTTTGTGTTGCTTAAACGGAAGCGATTTTAGGGATGTGTAATGTAGGTATAATTATTTTCAATACAGCAACTTGTTATAATTTTCATTAGATATAATCATATATTTTACCCATAAAATGATACAATTTCATTTAATGTAAGGTAGGGGTGCCTTAGTCCAAAAGTTGTCAGGATTTAATTTTCATGGACTCTAATTGTTTTTTTTATGCCAGAACATCAAATGATAATTTAAAAAAAAATACTATATACTAATGTTCGCTAGAAAAATATAGTTGTAGTAAGGATGATCACACGATACAATCTAAACATATTTAAAATAAAAATGGTGTTAAGTATTGTTTTTTTTTTCCGTAGCCTATTGTGTCCCACTGCTGGGCAAAGGCCTCCCCCATATCCATTGTATTAGTATTGTATTGTTAGATAAAGAAAACATTATGTCATTTCAGCATTAAGGCTATTATTGATGGCAGAGCAAATATGTATTATACTAAAAATAAATATTAGACTAAGTTGCGGGCAAAAGCTAATTAGCTTCGCGCATATCCCGTTCTTTCCCGTTCCCGTAGGAATTTTGAGAAATCCCTCTTAGTGCTCCCCCAAGGAACTATAGGTAAGTATATTGATGAGCTGCTCCTGAATATCAGAGCAATGCTGGTAAATATTTACAATAATGTTAGAATATTATACAAATACTAAATAATTAATTGTATAATATTTTAACAATCAAAAAATTACTTTTTTTTCAGTTAAATTGCGCCAATTCTGCGTGTATTGTGAAGGGTGCAGTTCCATTGGCATTTAAATATTTTCTATGTCAGATTTGAATAATTGATTTTCCTATTGTGAAAAACCATTTCACAGAATGATTGGGAGTTCCCAATCATTCTGTGATCAGTTGAACACAGCATTCCCTTCTTCTTTTTTTAGGCAAGAGACAATTTTCAATTTAGAAAGATACATATTTCGCAACATCAATAGGAAGTTATTCCGTTACAATTGAATGCACTCAATACTGGTTAATTTCACAGTTTGGTCGCGCGGTTCCACTCGCAACACATGATTACTCGATCATAAATTGAAAATTAAGCCCAGCAGCCGGCTCGCCCCAATTCGGCTAAACTCGGCGATAGTCGTTGATACTCGAATATATTCGGCATCGCTCGGTACTCAACTGAGTTAAGTTTCATTACTCATTTGGCGAATTGAGGGCTGGTTTACGACACCAGGCCGAATAGCCGCGCACCTCTTATGCCTAATCTTTATGTTCGAATAAAACGAAACACTAAACGTGTCGGTACCAGGGCGGCAGAGAGGGGTAGGAGGGGGAGAGGGCTCAGGTAAGTAGCCATGGGCGATACATACGATGCGATCGAAATTAGTTCCGTTTATGACGAGAGCTGTATTAGACTCGGCGATAAGATTCGTTTGATTGTTTACTACGTTCGCCATTTTATTTGTAGGGCAGGTTGTTTGAAAGGTATGATGTCAGTAAGGGTGTAGAATCTCAGATAAGGAAATTTAAAATAGGCCTATAACGTCCGAGAGCTGATACTGTGTAGTTTATTGAGTACACCGTGTATACTAATTAGACTTTAAAACAATATTGTGTTTATAGCTCGATATCTATAAATTATCTGTGGTACACACAAAAACTTATATTCAAGTTGTTAACCGCAGTTTTATGGAGTTGCTGTTTGTTGTAAACTGCGGTAGTTATGCAACTTTAGAAAATTAGAACAAAAATATAAGTTTTTCTTGGCGTGTATTTCAGTTTCATTGAGCAATTTTAATAAAGATGAAAGTTTAGAAAGTTACTGTTATCATAACTGGACGAGATGGCTTCAAGCGATAGTTTCATTTTTACGGTTATTTTTATTAACCCTTTAGTTAAATGTGCTTGTGAGGATTAATGTTTGATTCCACCGGTTTTATGATACCAGCATAACATGTCTCTTAATTAAAAAAAAAACATGAAATTTAAATATCAAAGTAGGCTGACGTAAAAGTATTTTTTTTAAGTAGGTAATGTAATATGCATAGTAGTTATGTACTAAAAAGCACAATTACTATACTCAGAAAACATAAAGCGTACGAGTAGGCAGATAATCTAATTTTATTGCAAGCCTGTACTATTTTTCATATAACGCATGTTTTAAAAGTAAATAGTGAATCTAAAATAAAAATTGATAGTGCCAGACGTGACCGCTAAATAATGACATCCAAATTTGTCTTTTAGCGATCTACAAACAAAGTGACAACCTATCAGCGAATACGTCACGAAGTTAATGCTAAACATTTTGGACTTTTGACTACCTTTTTCTTTGATAGAATTTCAGTCTAGAATCCCAAGCATGCCTCCGAGTCCACAGACTAACAACCAGCGCTACAGCTCTGCTCACACTATTGTGCCTACGTCCGCGATACATTCCTGCGGCAACAAGTCACTCCGACCAGTACCGACTAGTACCGACTAGTACCGAGGCCGTCTCGCTCCCCAGTGAACAATAAACTTGTCTTGACTCGCGTTAATTAAATGATACCGAGCAGAGGTTATGTCTTGTGTATGATTGTTTTATGCTGGTAGTAAGATATGTTGTTTGTGTATGTCTTAGGTGGGCTACACAATTGTTTTTTTTTTTTGGACGGAAAATCATCAAATGACTCCTTCTGCTCTGGGCGGAGCAGAAGGGAGTGTCAGACTCTTACTGACTAAAACCCATTCGTGTTTCGCCTAATGCCTTTTGCATTACAGGGCCGCGGTGGCTTCTTCGAACAAATTCCGCAACCCTGACACTTGGTATGGTACATTCGTTTTGGTAGTATTTTTTGAACAGGAGAACCCGAAGCAATTACCTATAACATAGTATTCGGTTTTGCCGCCAGGCTGGACCATTAATGCCGAGTCGAACTAGTGTTTATTACTTTTGATGTGAAACATCTATAGCTGCGGGTAAAACCGATTGTTGGCGTGGCGAAGCATGCCATGGCGACGCGTCGACACGCTATACGATGGTCTACATATGTCACCACAGATCGCATATTATATTACACAATTTTAGACAATGTAGAAATCTTAGAAACAAAGTCGTTATAATAAGACTTATCATCCAAGAAATACTTTTGCAAATACATAGATATCGTCCAATTAAGGCGTCGATCGTTAGCCGCGTCGCTGCGCTCCTGCGCCGCCCCGGCAGCCGAGTACGGCAGCCGTGTTCATTATCCGCCGCAGTCGAGCGAGCGCACATACGCCTGCAGTCACTGATTATTTTACATCCGTGTTGCTGACCTGTGATCTCGACATTTTCTGACAAGCGAAGTGTGGTTAAGCTGCGCTTGGCGCGGTCAGTCTGAGGATGGGTGGCGAGGCTTGAACGTGTCATCTCGTCATTTCAGTAAAGGGAACGAGCCTAAGATGTGAACAAGGGCTTCAGATCCAACACAACCAAAACGTAGGTCGACTGCTACGCCGTAGCATAATTACTACGCCGTAGCATGCTCGTAGCAGTAAGTAGCGTAATTGAAAGCTCATTGATATTTTTTATTTGTGATTTGTTCTAAAGTATGAGATACATTTACGTTATTACAGATTAAATCACATTATTTTAGAAGGGCTCCAATATCCATACTTCATTGAATGAGTAAGTAGTTTATATGAAGCCCTCTGTCAAGTGAAATAAGCTAAGTGTTGAAGTTATAGAGTGTCCCGTTACGGTCATTATGTGTCCGGATAAGTTAGACAAGCGGGCGTGCCGGATGTTAGTATCGTAATTAATTGAAGCACATGTTGGGTACACGCGTACCACACGACCCCATAAACTGGTAACTGTCTAAAGATATCAGGAATATAATATAACATTGTTTAAAAGTTATAAACACTATAAATACGGATTTGTACAAAACGATAAATTTTAATGTTTTCTAGACTATCGGTATAAACATTCATAAAAACTTCACTGTATTTCATTAATAAGAAGTTTGACTGTTTAGATTCTATTATATGCGAAGACGACGATAAAAGATACTTGACATAATGTTTGACTTTTGGCGAAGCCGTTGACACAAGATAGTTCAAAAATTTTAAACTATCTTGTGTCAACGGCTTCGCCAAAAGTCAAACATTAATAAATAATAATAAATAAATCTTTATTCAAAATTCAAATTGGTACAATAGAATAATAATAAATCTTAGATAATAATATAGGTAGAACAATGTTAGATGCCTGTACTAGGAGGATCCTGTATCACAGGCGGCAAGAGCTCAACAATGTACTAAGAATCGTATAAAAAATGTTAATAATATTTACTTAATATTAAAATAGTAACTGAGTAATATTAATTTATTTGATTAATCTAATTTGATTATTTAAACATATGTCACATATAATTTATAATAAAGACCATAAATGGATGGTTCTAGCTAAGTTTAGTTTTCGTTAAAATGTTTCTAACACTTAATTATTTACTCATAGACTGGAACTGATAGCGTCAGCAGAAATTTTAACTGGGTTAAAGTCAATGTTACATAATTTGTTTGAAGCAACTCATGTGTTCTATTGTATTTGATTTTTGCACAGAGCGGCGAATTCACTAAGACAGCAACAAAATCAGGGGAAGTAGGTCATCGCAGTGGTATGTTCTTGTTGAATCAGCATCACGTGTAAGTACGAAAATCTGGGCACTAGGCGCCCTCATAATCGACTGAATTGATGTACCTGAATTCCGCTATCTTCCTTGCAGGGCACTCAGCATCTCCTGTTTTATGATTGCTGGGTTTTTTGAAGCGTGAACAAGTTGCACATTTCGGCATCTCACCTTTTTTTACGCACTCTGACATCGAGTGTCCTACTTCACCACAATGACCACACATAGAGTTGACCTCTCTGCACGTTTTGGCTGCATGGCCATATTGTTGGCATTTGTAGCAACGAGTTACCAAAGTAAAGTCCCTGACAGGACAGGAAGTCCAATTAATAAAGAGCCTTGATTGAGTGATTAGGGATTTACGTAAATTAGCCGCTACTTCAATGACGTAGTTACAGGTCAACGCATCTCTCTTCCCAGATTTATGACTTAATTTTACAAAGGTCAGGAAGGATTCCAAGGACATGCCAGAAAACTTGTCGGCTATGTTTTGTTCGAAAATGCACTTCAAGACCTCATTTTCAGACATGGAAGTCGGCACTCCTACGACTACTATCCGGGGTTTGCGCTTGCTGGGCTCGTCGGCGGTAAGACCAGATGAAGAGAGCTGGACTGCTTGCTTTAATTTTTCTGCGTCGTGTTTGGTCTCGGTACTGATAATAACGCCACCATTTTTTGTTTTGCGGACACTACGAACATGCAGCTTCATTTGCTCTGGGCGGATGATTTTTTGCACGAGGTGTTTTGTTTCATCGCTAGATTTAAATTTATCGTTGGGATAAATAGCCACAGAGCTTAAATTGTTCGGTCGAACAAAATCAGTTGTTCCCTTCTTCACCATGTCGGCAAAAGAAACATTTTCAGAAGAGCGAGACTCCTTCATTGCATGCTTGAGCTCCACAATGTGTTCCGTCAAGTTCCGCTTTTCTTGTAAGTCATTCACCATGTTGTATGCTTGAACGGCTTTCTGTTTCAGTGATTGATATAGGACTGCCATTTGCGAGGTGCCAGATCCTATTTTGCGGCATAAGTTGGATATCTTCAATTTCTGGTCAGAGTTTAATTTTCCATCCGTGGCAATAGAGCAAACCTCATTTAGGTGCTGCTCAATGGATGACATCCATTTTTGTATCTCGGACGTGGATGCAATTTCAAGTGATTGGGCTTGATTTTGCATCGTCGTATTCTCCGGTGAGGCGGAGGGATGAACTCGACCACATGGATTACACGGGCTGTTATCCATTATATTTTCATCATCAAAAGTTCACTATTTCTAAATTTCCATTATAACTATTAAAACTAAACTCTATCATCATTATGTCAAGTATCTTTTGTCCTATTCCAGGACATGGCTTACCCAGTGTGCCAAGTTTCATCCTAATCCGGTCAGCCATTAAAACGTGAAGAGATAACAAACACACAAACAGACAGACAGAGTTATATTCACATTTATAATATGAATGTATTTGATGACAACTACCACAACTCTGAGCATCAGGTTATAAAAATAAACAATTTAAAAATAACTTCAGCTGCTGAAGTTATTTTTAAATTGTTAATCCCTGAACACCACTTACTCGCAACATTCAAAGAACTCATGAATAAACATCGTGAAGTACCAACATGTACCGTCCATACTCACAGTGCGGCTTTACGTGCAATAAACTTTTACACGCAATAATAACTACAACTTTTATAAACAAATAAATATTAACGTTAGTTGGTAATAACTACCTTCTGCCTGCGGACTCGCCTAGATCCCTAATTGGTTTTTTATAACACGAGTAAAAGTAGCCAATGGGACTCCTTATAACATCAGCTATCTGCCAGTGAAAGTCCCGTCAACACAGGTCCAACTTTCGGAGACCACTCTCTGAAATCTCTGAAAGTTGGACCGATTTTTTTAAATTGTAAAAAGTGTTTTTCTCAGTACTTAGTAGGTAAGTAGGTACTTTTAAATATACCTATTCATTAGAAAGCTGTTATTTTGATAGTACGAACATAAACTTCATTTTTATTGATCTGCATGCCAGTATATTTAGGTAATTCGAAAAGTTACTGAGGCACACGTGAAGACCCAAAGTAATTAGATTTAACGCGATTCGTAAAAGCATCGCGTATTGAAACAAGCTGTATCGTAAATGTGCGACGATTCATGTTATTGTAGCTGTGTTTTAGGAAATAATGGCCGATTAAAGTAATTTAGTCTCATTGGGTAGGTACGGGTAGCAACAGTCCATTGACATTCTCACTTACACCAAAATTACACAAATATTGGCAGAGAATGCCTCGTTACATTAAGTCCGCATATGTCTGCACCACTACTGCACATAAAGTTGAAATACTAAAACACACACGGAATGACTCGATCCCTTTTTAGACCGCATAAAATAACAAAGGGCTAACTTTAATGTATTCATTTAAGAATCTTTAATATATGTATTTATCTAAGATAAAATGTATAGTTGTTTGTTTTCCAAATAAATAAATAAACAAATTTAACTTTTTTTTAATCGATTTTGACTACTCCTCTTTGTCAGCTTCAGTTGTACAGTACCATCGCTTAAGGATCGAAGTACATAATCCGCCTGTCCCCTTCTACAGCCTCTGTGGAAGTCCTCTCAGAGAGTGGTCGCATCAAGTATTCCCTCAAGCCCTCTGTATGATGGATGCCTTGTTACAGGGAGGCTGTGATGCATCAGATAAACCTGTCTGCACGACATGACATGGCTTCTCCCATGTCGGCGCTCTCCGATGTCGGGAAATAACGAAACTGGAGCCGGATTTGGCGGCGTCGACATCATTCAGTGACGCATATGGGGACCGTGTATTGAATCCAACTTTTTAGTTTGTTTGGCAGCTTGATTTATGAATTAACTTTATAGATAGGTATACTGTTTCTTTTTTGTGTTTTTATTTTCTGTTTAATTAATGGTTATTAAGATTATCTGTAAATATTTGAGTACCATTTACCTTATTTTTTTTAGAAAAGGAATAAGTACCTCTGCTGGTTATACTTTGTTCTTATAAGTAGCATACTCTGGGTGTATCGTCCTCACATAATATTAAATTAATTTTTGTATACCAAATTTTGTAAATCATTATTTGAAAAGAGTAACTATGGAGTTTCTTGTCCGTTCTTCTCCATAAGAATCTACCTTTCCGAATGGACAGTAGAGTCACTTTATTAATATATTTTACTGAACTGTAAATGCTGACGTAACGCAAGTCGCCATGTCATTATGTATAGTACTTCTCCTATAATTTCAATTGGCTCTGTTTAATATGTTCGCTACCCTTAAGTAAAGTTGTTAGTGGCCTGGAAAATAATTTGCCGTAGTAAACCTTATCGTAATTAGTCCTGAAACCCTTTTTTTTTAAGTATGGGAAATCATCAAATGACTTATTCCGCTCTGGATGGAGCGGAAGGGCGTGTCAGACTCTTACTGACTAAAACCCATCCGTGTTTCTTCTAAAGCCCTTTGCGTTCCAGGGTCCTAAAGAAATTACAAAGTCGTTTTTACAACAAAATTTGCTAACAAAAGAAAGTTGAAACATGAAATTGTCGCTGCAATTTCGCATGTATCCTTGCAGGGAGTACCTCGACCTTGTCTCGTGTCCGCCAGGACTGCTGACGGCTGCAGGCTGCGACGGGGAGACGGGGAGCTGCTGCAAGGCTGCAATGAAGCTCGACGCAGCCGGCTAACTCAATTCTAGCTAGGAGGGATAAAGTTGCAGAGTTTTTGTAAATAGATTTCATATTTTACGCTGTTAGAAAATTTTAACGCATAGTGGCAGCCGTGTCTTCAAAATGGATAATGATATGGTTCACATTGATTTAGGGATGAACTAATTCATTCCTTTCGTCCATAGATTTATGCAAGTGAAAAAGGTTCGTAAGGCTACGTGGGGTTCACAAATGAAATTCCTAACTGAATAATGTCTTAAATAAATCAATATCGTCACTGACACTGCTAGTGATTGGCCGAATCATCAAATAAGTCCGTGCTATCGAAACGAAAGAAGAAGAACTGCGCCAAATCGTATAGAATTAGATGAACAATGGTTCAAATGAATATAAAGGCGTGCCCTGACTGGCGCGGTGCATCGGATCTACAATGGTCGTCTATTCGGCACCCGGCGCGCCGCGCGGCGCACAGGAGCGGACCCGCCAGGGCTGACAAGTAACGCATTGTTGGCTAAAGGATCAAATTGCAAATTGGTGTAAGATTTTGTTGATTGACTATTATGATGATATTGGCTGCCATTTGTCATCATTGTGAGGCGTGACGGGTATTTAGGAGCTCAACTGCTGATAACCAGTTTTGCATTGCATTCTTTACATTGTTCTCATATATAGAAGCAATGAGGCTAATGTAACCAGGATTTTTATAACACATAAAATGGTTTAAAATAGTGTCCGTGGAGTTTAATGCACGTTCTTCACCATAGAGATCTACGCTTTGAAACGTGCAAATAGCTTCATGTTTTTGACTGACTGCCCTTTGACAATTCAAAAGTAAATGGTGTATTTGAAATAAACGCTTTGACTTTTGCAAGGAGAGTGTTTTCGTGTTATCAAGAAACTGCATAGTGGGTGTCAAAAGGACCTTTCATTTGAAATACTTGTATTTAGCTGCATCTGGTTGATGGAAAGCCAAGCACAACGTAGTTGCGACTAGGAACATGAAAATGAAGTTATGACTTATGATGTCTTAGTACGAATAGTTTAAGTCGTATGCACGTTTGGTTCAGCTGTCTCACGGCGGACCAATATTCTAAAATACACCAACAAAATAAATCCAACACCACATCTCATCATAACGTACAACTTCACAGCAAAAGTATTTCACACTTCTAGTAGCTATTCACAGAACCGGAAAGTGGAACCGTCACTTCAAGACGATCCACTTTTCAACTAGCCCACTGAAACCCGAAGCGCCAGCCCTGAAGCAAAGCGGACTGAAGCGAAGTAAGCGCTGTGAGCGCAGGAAGCGCGCCGCTGAACGCGAATCAACCGTCGCGGAAAAAATATACTCGACGCGGGGGAAACGTTGCTAGCGTGTCTAGAGCTCTTCATAGTATCATATTTTTGTAATAAATGTGTGTAGAGAAGAGTAGAATTGATATTGTTATGTAGTTATCATAACAATATCAATTCTACTCTTCTCTCTATAGGGATAATTTACAGTATTTTGTTTGGTGGGCTGTACCCTAAACGTAGCTGAAAACAAAGATATTATGATTTTGGTGTTGGTGTCTATTCCCACTCAAATATTTGAAACTTGATCGTTGTCCTCTGTTTTATTTATCAAACATTTTGTTTTATGGATGAACAAAATATACCTAATGCTCAAATCTCGAATGCCCGGTTTCTGAGGTTTTAAACGGTAGTTTATCTGTCCGTTTACGCTATTTGTCATAACGCCATTGGTTGGTTAGTGGTTAACGGACAGATAAATGACGAATAAAGCATCTCAGAAACTGGTCATAAAGCTTATTTCGTTTGATCACACAGAAGTCATTCCTGAACATCACAAAGCGAATTTTACATAACATCAACACCTCCGTTTTGACATATCTACCAAGCCTACACACACAGGTATGTATTATAAAAGTAAACAACAAAGTTGAGCAGGACGAGTAAATTAAGTGGCTAATAGATATTGATGAGCCCCGCGATGATTCATCGAAGGGCAGGCTCGGGGGCTCATGGCTCACGGCTCATGGCTCGTGGCTGCTCACACCTCTCGCTTGTACATAATGTATGTTATGGCTCATCTTCCTGTTACCAGGACGTGTGCTCTCAACTAAAGGTCAAGGATTTACTCCAGTGGTTGAACTACGAGTTGAAAGTGTGCGTTTACGATGCGGAAATGGTTACCACCTCTTTTGTAGGTGTCATGAAAAGTCACTCTTGGGTTTAGATAAGATAAGCGATACCTGGTGGAATTTTATACTAATATTATTGTGCTGTTACAAGCACGCCTGTTAATAATAAATATGACAGCGATTGAGTTAAAATTGAGGCTAAGTTCGGGTTTCGTCAGCTAATGGCTGTTAATAAAATTTCAGAAAAGGACTGTCCCACATCCACCTACAATCCTTAAACCCTACTTTCAACCGCTTATTATATTATCAGCTCCACACTGCATTTAATGTCAGCAGAGACGGTGCGAGCTCAAACTAATAGATTATTTAAATCTGCCATAACTTACAGCGATCCATTCAAATTGATGGCTGCAGGGAATCAATGTTCCAGCCATAAAGAGCGCTTATGTGGAGTATCGGCACGAGCGGCGCCGGGGCATCTACATATATTACAGGCTTCAGGCGGTGACCTTGTAATGGCATCCGCAATTAATATAAAAAAGCCCTTCGCCCTTCTAATGTGGAATGAATTGCTTCTGCCGGACGCTGAAACGCCCTTTGTACCCGCCTCCGCCAAACTATTTGCTACCTAAACCTACCTTAGTCTCCCGTGATAAAGTTTACATTCCGGTGATTCAGACGCAAGTGTAGAGTTGTGTAATGCAGTGCTTTGACTTTTCACTCCATTTCACAAACGTTTTTATTATTGTAAGGTTGGATCGTCGTTTTCCGTTAGTCACATGCCGGGGATAAGTTCGGTTTTATCTGTTATGTCGCGGCCCGGTTTATGGGACGCACGCATGATGGCTGCTTATGGTATCGCGCTGATAATCGAGGGCTCGGCTGCGAACTACTGATAACGCTGAAAGGGAGGCTGGCAGTCGTTGTGAGAGCAATGAGTTTTTAAAGTCATGTATATAAGTAGGCTCAATGACTGTTTATTTTATAAATGGTCGCGTGGTATTGAATATCATTAGTGGTTTTGTTAAGAGGAGAGCTTTTAAGTCTCCATAATTAAAATCAGAACTACCCAATCTGGCTGACTGACTTATCTTTAGACAAAGGAGCAGTACTTGCTTCATCATATATCAGTGACCTCTTAGAAGTTAATTTTGAGCAAGCATACGAACTAATAACCCTGTTTTATTATTGAATATGACAAATTAAATAACAAAGATTAGAAACATCTCTCTCAATATGAATAAAAATAATTATTTAAAAGTTGTCAAATAGAAAAAGCTGTAACCCCAACATACTCGTGAAGGTCATACCAAAGGAATGTATGACCAATGAAACCCGTGACGGTTGTAATGAGCGGCACCCGGCCTGCCCCGAGCGCAGCCGAGTGATGACGGGTTAACACGAACCCTGTAGCGATGAGTGTGGCGACACGGGACAAAGTACTTAGGTGCCCACGAGAGGGATGTGGCCGGAGTTACATGGGAGTTATTTTAATTGTCTTGGTATGAGTGACAATTCTACTCATTTTGAAACGACGTTCGTATTTGCATGGCAGACATATTGCGATTGAGATGCAAATGCAACGTTGTTTGAAAATTAGTAAAATGTGTATGTAACGAAAGTGAGAGTAAAAAAAACGAATGAAAAGACTAAAATATTGTAACGGAAATATTGAGAAAGCATCTGTTCGAAAGCATCAAACTGTCATGGGGTCGACTTCGAGTCTAACTAGACGCATGAGATGCATCTGAATACTAGTATTTCAAATGGAGCGGCTGCCTGTCGGGCCTCCACGGCCCAGTACTTAGGTAACACGACACCCCTTGTTCCGGGAGTGTTGTACTCGAATAATATTGTGGTTTGGTCAGTCCAGGTAAACTTGCAGCTTCGTTTATTTAGGTTTTTTCAAGTTTCACCATTAAAGCAGCTTAGACCACAGGTTTCTGGTCATTATTGGAGAATTATTCCATCAAATAAGACCTAACAACTTTTGTTATTTGACATTCCAAGAATAACAAGAGTTGCGTTTATCATTTCCGATATTTACCCACAAAACATGTTTCCCTGTAAATATATGACCAATAGTAACATCAAATCAGCCGTTAGGTTATCTCGGCCATTCGTTTTTATGTGATATCTCCATCAGCCAGACTCAAGGACGTTCAAGGTCACGACAACATGCGATACTGTCGTCTGGAGGGAGACGAAACATGCAGAACATTAGTACAGGCTGGTCACGCAACCAGAGCAAATACAGAAGGACCAGTCCAATCGTTATAATAAACACGATAAATACGCGTGTTCTTGACGGAATGATAGCCGCCATGACTAACGTACAATATAAGAACACGCGAGATAGACATGTGTGTTCTTATAGGCACAACATTTCAATGGCATTGGAAAATTATAGAAACGTGTGTTTTTAATAAAATGCTGAAAAACTGCTTTGAAACCCGCGTTAATTATTATCGTAAGCTAAATAATTATGAAAGACATACTATTACTGCATGAAACTATCTCTATCACTCTATGGAGCTGATTTTAAAGATTTAATTTGGTTTGGAAATATTTAAAGTGATCCTTCTGTTCGCATAGACGAATAGCGTCACGTAACATCGCCGCGCCTCCCGTCGTCGCCTGTACACAAGCACCGCGCCGCTATTTATAACGCTCACACATTACCATCGATCCGGAAATTATTGCCGAACAAAAAACAAACAACTCGACTTTCGCCCACACGTAAACACTGCGCTCTATCACGGGCCCCGCATCCCATCTCCACAACAACTGACAAACTAAAATCAATCTTGCCACCACGCAATAAAATTGATATTGGATCGACGCCGAGGAGCGCGTTTGTCTCTCTGGACGGCGGACAGATTTATGTTTAAGGGGAGCTACTTCAGTGGCCGTATTTGCATAAGTTTGTTTATGAAATTCTCGTGTACTTTGTCAGTCGACGCGACTGGCACTTAGCTGGTTATCATCTGTGTAGTCGAGGGAATGGAAGACAAACGTACTGGTGCAGGTGTTAGGTGTTAATTGTTATCTACTAGTCTGTATCGACTGCGAGAGTCAGTGAACTGGGGTCAGAAGCCGCGTGCCTGAGGTAGTACGGTGAGATAGATTGCGAAGCTATCGCCTACGTGCTCCGAAAAACCCTTTTCTCTCCATTGACTTTAGTATTCCGTGCGAATGACAAGTAGCTGATATCGGTACCTATGGCGTTGTGTTACTGACAGAGGAAGGTCGCAATAAGTCGGACGTATCTGTTCCACTCGCTACATAGCGTACAAAGTTGTATACTCACGAGCCCTTCGTACTGCAGTTTAAAACTATGATTAAACAGCACGGCTTGAACACGGCACGGCTTGCCGGAAGCTCGTTAAAAGTTTTGCATAACGCAAGCTCGACCGCCGTTTAAAAGTCCCACCTGCCGGACAGAGCCCGGCCGGCAGCGGGCCGGGCCGGACAGCCGGACGGACGTCGAATCTCGGCGAAACAGGGCTACGTGACACGCATACGCTTAACATTTGAGATGTTATGCAAATGTGCGCCCTAATGGAATGAGCGCCGCAATTTGTGCCGATTCAGTTTAGTGGAACATTTGTTTTTAAGGTCGCCCCGGAAACGGGTCACTGTGTTCAACTTTCGATAATGGCTTTAAAATTAAGGTGCTCTGAATTCAGTTTAGCATTAAGTACCCGATGTATTCATATTACGGTTACGTGTGTTTATTTAGTTCACTGTAAACTTACTTTAAACTTTCCTTTATTGTTTTGACATCTCCTGCTCCCCATTCCTTTTGACGCCATTACTTACTGTCCTCAATCTTGTCCAGGTCTTCTCGACAAGCTTAATTAAACAAGTTTAATCTATTGCTTAAATTAAACAAAGAAAACTTTTACGAACATCCTTCTTAACTTTGAATTCGCCGACATTTAAGGCCGGAATTATCCAGCAATTTGACCCCACAACATAAGTCTACAAAGCTTAACACAGCCTCAAACTATATCCCAACAAAAAGTCCAGGGGATTGCTCTATTAATAAAGATTATCACGCAAAGCCGTCTAAATAAGGCCCACGTTAGTTTTTACGCCGGACTGGCGGCTACGCGACCAGAGAGTGTGGGCGGCCGGAGAGAGCCGGCGGCCGTGGAGTGCGGGCGGCCGTTACATTTTTTGAGGCCGCAATCGCACAACACTACAGTGCACTCGTAGGAACTGTAATGGCACTTTTTACGGGTTGTTTTTATTCTCTTATTATTTGGGGTCGAGTTGTGGGCTTGTGGGCTGTATGTCAACGTGCGGTGCGGCTTGAATAAGGGGTTTAATCCCGCTGAATTTATGTTTGGCTTGTGCGGCCAGTTTTGGGGAATAATAGACTTTTGGCAATCTTTTAGAGAATTATAAATGAAAGGCTGTAGGCTTACAGTACTTTGTTTAATTTAGGATACAATAATTTACTCTTTAATCATACTTAAGGATTATAAAGTTTTATGTCTGCACAATTCCGAGAGAGAAATTATATTAGAAAAGTTTTTACGAGCCAATCACAATGGCGTTCAATTGTGATCGATTTCAATAAAGTAAGAACGTCAATACTTCCTCTGTTCAAACGACAATCGTGTCCAAACACGGCAGTGGATCACACACGAACTGCCGAACAAACATAAAGCGTATTATGGAAGGGATACATTCCACATAGAAAAGTTTTCTCCATACCAATTCGATAAGTAGCCGCTCCGGAGTTTTGTAAAGCAGTTCTATAACAAGGGTTGTCTCTTGTGCATACAATCATATATTGTTTGGAAAGGCGACACTGTGCTTGTAAGTGGAATAGCTGAGGTCCATTCTGTGTTCTAAAAAGAGATTTGGAAGAAGGTTTTCTTGCTTTCTGGCCAAGTTAACCGTAATCCTGTCATACCAATTTCAAGGATCAGGTTTGAAAATTTGATACTAATGTTTGGAACATTTTATGCAGGCTGTGGTCGTTGGCAATACACGTAGTTGACAGTGGAAGTGGTCAATGCAAGTTTTATTTGTGTCTAGCTAATCGACAATATATCACAGATTTTCTTCTTTTGCTACTTCTCGTAGTGTATAAAGAAGCAGGGGTGGCTCCTAATTGCCGTAATGCCGACATACGACGCCCTGAGCGCGATAATACGGCGCAAGTGGCCCGGCGCGCGGCGGTATGATAACGTAGCTCTCTGCAATCATAAACGTATATTGTCTCATATTGTGCGATACTATGCTATGGACTATTACAGTATTAAGATGCGAATGAATCGGTTTTTTCCAGATGTTGTTTGTATTATGTAGAATATCAACTGGTCAGAAGGTATAAATTGATGAAGTATTAACACTGTCCACTAATAATATTAAATGCGAAAGTAACTCGGTCTGACTAGTTGTTACGGTTTTAACGCATAAACCTCCCATTTATTCCATATTTTGATATATAGATAGATTGACCTTGGAGAAGTAGAAGTTCTCTCTAATGTACTATATACCAGACCAAACTATTATCCCAGCAGTACGTTTCTACGTACCTTGCGACCTTGGGATATACATCGACATACACTCGGGGAAGCTGCTGGCAGAAGCTAATAGTTAAATCAATATGAATCGCAATCTACAAAATTCTACCGCCACTGACTGACTGACTGACAGACAACGCACAGCCGAAAGTACTGTTCGTAGAGAGCTGAAATTTCGCATGTAGCTTCCCTTCGCATTAAGAGAGAGGATTTCCCGAAATTCCTACAGGAATGGGAAAAAACGGGACATACGCGTACGAAGTCGTGGGCAAAAGCTAGTATAGAAATAAAAACCGAAATGTGATTCTTACTTTACCTGCTCAAAATAAATTTAAAACCTCAGTTTTTTATTTGAGCCTGTTTCAATATTATTAGGCACTATTGAGAAGAACATTTTTATTTCTCGGCTTAATATAATAAAGTGCTTAATTCTAGTTTATATATAAAATACGTATTTTATAAATTAAGATCAGTATCTAATACATATTTATTGAATAGAATTCAATTACTCAAATTAAAAAAAGCATTTTACTGAAATTATTTCAGCATTTGAAATCAGTCACATTTAATAAAAATAATATTAGATGTTTATTTGTTCAAAGATACGTCAACCAGTATTTTCAATAAAAGCAAATATTTGAGCTATTTCGAAAATGTTTAACAATATTTGACAGAAATTATTACTTTGAATCAGCGTGTTGATTGTTTTTTTTTGGCTTGGCCACTTGCAGTACAGCACGCTAGGGCGTTACTGCTATCCTGGGGTGACCTCAAATGAATTTGAGGCCCCCAGCCCGGGCTAAAAACTACAAGCTAAACGACCGCTCGCTAAGGGCACCCCCTGTGGGTGCGGACCTCGGCTTAGCGGCGTCATTTTGGGGGCAGCAAGGGACAGGCTGGGTGATATTTTTATTTTGAAAGTTAATGGCTTAGCGGCGCGGGCTGGCTCGTTAGGCTAAAGGGGAGGGTTTGACAGGGGCGTCGCGACGGGCCTAGGTGGCGAGGCCAGAATACGGAACGCTTTGCTGACTTATCGTGGAGGGAGCGTATCGGGCAGCGGATGCGATTTGATGGTTTTGGTGCTTTACTGCAGATTCAATAAAGCGCTCGGAGAGAAGTTTAATGTACTGTTTGATGATCGGGATTTTGAGGTCGACATAAAGTCGTTCATCCCTAACGAACCACGGGACGCTCGTGGCCTTTCGGATAAAACGGTTTTAGAGAACTTGCATTCTATGGATCCGGTAACGCTTAGCGTACGCGAATGTGGCACACGCGTAAGTCATGTTCGGACGTATGTACGTAGAGGTAAATGCGCAGTTTACCATTTTAGGGACAGTTTGCTGCGTATATTCAGCATGGGTACCTACCGAGAGCGAACTATGTTCTTTAGTGGCTCACTTTAGAGGAATAAAATTAAGAAGACAATTTATGAAATTAATTATTTCAACCTAATCTTACATGACTTGCTACAGTTGATGAATGTGTTCACTCTTAGTGTATAGATTCAAGTTAATGCTTCTTGGAACTGAACCCATAATCGCGAATTTGCTAAGTAATGGATTGTAACATTACTCGGAAGCTGCGACACTATCCTAACTGTGACATGTTGCATGCTGCATGTTACACGTTGCTGTGTGTGGTGTTGTGTGTGTTGTTTGTGTATATGTGACATTCTATTTTTATTATTAAATTATTGGGTATTTCTTTTTTTTTAGTGTTTGTATTGTTTGTTATTTAATTTTTATAAAGTAATGTTTTGTTCTTGATGTTTTTATATCATTTCAATTTCTACACAATGTGTGATGTTATGAAATAAATGACATGACTATGTAGTCCTGACTGATATGATAAATGAGATATTGAGCGTTACGCTCAAATTGCTCAACCGATTTAGATGAATTTCGGCACAGAGATTGATGGGAATAGGTTACTTTTTTAGGCTAAATGATTCACGATTATGGTTCAATGACTATTTTCACTTCAATTAGAAAACACCTACATTACAGGTTCTGAAGTGACCGATGAAAATCCGTCAGTGTTTTTTTATTTCGGTAGGTATTCATTTAGACGGCACGCAACGCACTAGTTAGTAAAAACAGGTTTAATTGTTATACCGTCATGTTCCTTTAAATAGTATTGAATATGTAGGTAGAAATATTAATTTAAGTCGGTTTTCAGTAGTACTTTGGTGACAACGATATAACAGTCAGTCCGGTGTGCTTGTAAAATATATTTGACAGGTAGTTATGTCACTTTGTTATTTCTGTGACAAATTAACTTCGTCTCTATAAATTATTACGAACAGCGTAGGTGGTCCACTCAAAAAAGACCTTATTTGAATTTTCCCTGAACTGTATAAATTCCTAAGTGCTAAATATTTACTTAGATCTAATGGAATACTTTATGAAAAAGTAAATCAACAAAATGTTAATGTAACGTTTCCAGCTCGACGCTTTTATGTTTCCCAATGAGACAGATCGAATGGCACTTCGTTTATCAGAATCAGCTTAGCAGTTTACGAAAAAACTCGAGCGCCCCGCTCTTTGGAGCCACATACATTAAACATGAATTCATGAGCCTCACTTTTTGTTTTTCCGAGAAACACGGGACGAAAATACCGTCCTTGTAATAATAGAGCTCGATGGGCGTTTGAGGGCAATCTTCGGCTAATCTTACTACCGATACATTACAATAACTGTAACGATCTCTCCAAGACATTCAAATGCAGATCTGCGAGAACCGACTCCTCATATCTCGAGTCGTCAGCTACAATAGCATCAACGTCGATTGATACCGACCGATTCGGCCGTCCATCAGTTCTTCCGATTGAACAAAAACATTAGATTGCTCCTCGATCATTTGTCGCTAGAAGCGAACATTGACGCCTCGTCTATCACGGCGAGCGACAATAAATTGATTGAAGGCACAAATCGCGACACACATAAATATTTAGCGAGCGCTGATTGCCGTTTTGTATCGGTTGTGTGTGGGTGCCCTAAAGTCCTGGTACATAGGTAACGCGACCGATGCCGCGCGACATGCGGGCCGATTGCCTCCTGAATGGCCAAGCGGATGCATGGTTGCGTATGTATTGGTCCTTGCTTCGAATTCCTTTATCTACGGCCGTGATAGACGATTGTGAATATGACTATTGCAGACATTGTCGAGTATGTGCTCGGACATGATAGAGCTCTGCTCAAATGCTTGTGGAATATTGATGAGATGTCACGAGAATTGTAGTGCAGATTGAAATTAAACTGTAGTGGTTGTCGATTGTCTTTAATTGAAGTTAATGGACTAAGATCTCAAAGCTGCCAGACCTCCCTTATTTTCTCACTAACAAAGTGTGTGGGATAGAGTAGTGTTAGTATGTACTTTACGAGCTAGCTTAAGCCGACGACCGATTTTCAGGTATCAGATGCCGAAGCCGAAGAATTAAATCACTTTTTTTAAGTTTGGGTGTTGATTTTGAACCGACTTCCAAAAGGAGGAGGTTATCAATTCGTCTATATATATATTTTTGCATGTTCGTTATGCGATCATTCAGTCAATTATGAATTGATGTTGATGATTCTTTTTTTATTCGTAAACCTGTACTCCTGAGGTGGTCCCATTGGCATCAAGTCAGAATCTGACGATGGGATCCTAGAGAAATCGAGGGCAACCCTCAAATTTTAGAAGCACATATTAACAATATTTTTCATATTTTTCAAAAGCAAATCAGATAATTGTGCCTGGTAATCAACATCCCATCTCTCTGAGCTGATAATGGATAAGATGGTATAAGTCAGGCTCTGATGCTGGGATCCCAGGAAAAATGTTTGTTCAGCGATATTTTCGCCAATTGTCAACCAATTTGGATATATAGTCAGAAACTGAGGGCGGTGCGGCAGCTCTGGGATCTCAGTCTATAAGAGTTGCGTCGTATTTTGCTACTTTTTATGTCAAAGAAAAGGATTTCGCATTGATATCAAGTGCCATATTAAGAAATACGAATATAAAGCAGACGGCATTGAGTACAAGAATCGACGCTGAATAAAAGAATCGACGCCGAAGTTAGTGACAATCTTCGAAGTTAGTTTCAATGCCCAGAAGTATTCACTTGACAGTTTTGAAGCTTTATAGCATACAAACATTATAGCGACTTCAATCTTTGAAATTATTATTCGAAACGGTCTCCTCATTGAAGCATTCTTGACCCAGTTTACTTAGTATTCATAGTACAAAAGTAACTTTACTAAGTAAGAGGCATCTCTCCACTTTAAATAATTAACATTGAAAATAAAATAATTAATTTCCTGAAGAGAATTAAGACGTCTTTAAGGTAAATTATTTTTTTCTAAATTCACAATTTGTTTTTAGTTAATTAGTCTGAAAAAGATACTTCATGTTAAGATACGTACTGACGAAAAGATATTCATGTCTTGTAGGCTTCATATTTTTTGGGTATATTCCTTTCTGAAGTGTAAAATTAGGAACTTTTACACCTGAATATTAACAGAAATACAAGTTTCGACCTGATTTCGGAGAAGTGGGAGATCCTTCAAACGTAGAACGTGTTTTGTATTATTTATTTATTTATTTAAACTTTATGTACAATTAATATGTTCGAGGCTTTCGATATACTTACAGGTAATTTTATCGAAAAGCTCGTGCTATTGACAACTTCTTGGGAAACTGGCACTTCTTTTGAAAATGTGAAATAAATAAAGTCAGACAAAACCGTCTTCCAAATAAAATTAAACACTATAAATTATAAAATAACTTTGATTTCAGAAGTCTGTGTTTTTGGTTGTTTCTTCGTATTTTAAGACCGACTTCCTAAAAAAAAACAAAAAAGACATTTTATATTTTTTTTATTTGGAAGTCGGTGTGTTTTTTTTTTGTCGCAGGAAAGCAAAACACGCAATTTCGTTTACTTGGATGATATATTTTTTATTTCCTCCAGCTATTTTGATTTAAAAACCAAAGTACTGAACCGATTTTGATGAAATTAAAAAAAAAAAAAATATTTCAAATTGGTTCATAAATGACGGAGTTATGAACTTGAGGTAACAAACATAAAAAAGTACAACCGAATTGAGAACCTCCTCCTTTTTTGAAGGCGGTTAAATAAACCTGATTATTAACTACAGCTAGCTTACGAAGCAAAAATATTTGTGTTCGCGTCAACTGAAATAATTGGAAAAAGCGAAATTGTTTTTCAAAAACAAAAAACTGTTATCGTTAACAAGTTCATATTATTATTTTATGGAATTGTCACTATTATTCCACGGAATGACAACTACAGAGCCCGATGGCTCGTTATTGAAACATCGACCCAATGCGTAATAGGGTTTGAGTCTAAAATTGAATGAAAGTGGAAGCTCGTTACTGCCGAGTTGCAAAATAAAATGTAACAGCAAATCATCTTTCGTCTTTATTATTGCTTCGCTCTGAGAACACAAGTTATTTTTAGATGTATTTGTAGAAGTGTTGTACACTTCTACAAATACATCTAAAAACCTACTACCAGCGAATTTTGTTAAGTAAATTATTTATTCATCTGAGTAAATTGTTTACCCAAAGATCGCTTGTAAAGTTTTTTTTTTAGATCGATTTACTTAACTAAGAGTAGTGAAGTGAAGAAACGCGCTTACCTGAAACAATAAAAATATGAACATGAATAAAATAACGATACAATACACAAACAATATTGATTACAGACAAACATGCACTAGCACTCCTGCGTCCTGTAGACAGCAGACGACAAAAAATGGGAATAAACTAGAATAATTGTGCACATCAAATAGTAGTGAGATAATAATCGGTGGACACCCTGCAGGCAACGGTGAAAAGGTCGTGACTTCGTGAGGTCAAACAGACCTTCATTGAACTGTGCTCATGACATGACCGAGCCTGGGTTTCAAACGGGGGATTTCGGAACTGTCGAAATATCGGTGGGTGGCTTTCGATCATTTCCTTAAAAAACTTCAATCATCGGATATGTTTTGGACTGGTTTACTTCACTAAGCAAGCCATTATTATGAATCGACACCCCCTAGGGCTAAAGGAAAGATAGAACCTCTATATCGAAAACAAAACTCTTATAGGATCACTCGGTTGTCTATATGTCCGTCTGTCACAGCCGATTTTCTCCAAATTTACTAGACCGATTGAGTTGAAATTTGGTACACATATTGTAATTGAATTTGGTTCTGTGACCTAAACAGGAATGTGTTAAAAACAAATAAATTTTGAAAAAGGGGTAATTTTTTGGGGGGAAAGCTAAAAAATAAAAATAAAGTTTTTTCAACTGTACCGTGTGACGTATCAAATGAATTTTTGCAATAAATAGTTTTGATTTTATTCCAGAAATTGGATGAAAAATGACCGCCGCCTTATTTCAGAAACTGCTGAGTCAAAAATTTTGAAAAAAAAATACAGTTTCTAGTGCCTACAAATTACAGGAATACCTATTAAACCTATTAAAGGTATGAAATTCGTTCGGAACCCTTTGCACGTGACTTCGACTCGTACTTGGCTAGTTTTTTTGTTATAGTGTTGATATCAACACACCGAAATTTTATATCTTCTATCGGCAAAATATATTGATTCTCACCTATCCATACATTTTTCGACAAGCTTATTTTGAATTGAAATTAGCACAAGTTTGAACCAAACGCAATATCGCAGTATAACACGGGTTTGAACCGAAATTGACATGAGATCACTTAGCGAGCCTCGGTAATGTCTTCACCACATTTATAATACTTACTTATAATACTTAGTTAGTTAGTAATGAGAGAAGACTTCATGAGTTACGTTGAGAAAATTAGTGATGATTTCTCATAAAAGAAGATGAACAGTAATACACTCATAAATCATTGAGTTAGTTTCGAGTATTAATCGTATTTTTGTTGCGCCAAGTTAACAAACTCCTATTAATAATGCTTACCTTCTAATAAGGATTCATCTTGATCTAGTTACAGGTATTATTAGTTTGTGTCAGACATTAACAGAGGATTCAACAAAAAGGTGGTTAAAATGAACAGATTACCTGTGAACAGAATAGAATTGAATTCCTTCTCTTTATTATAGACTAGCTTTTGCCCGCGACTTTGTCCACGTGGAATAGTTACTTGGGGCAGACATTTTTGTACATTACATTTTAAGTTTAATTTACAAATGTTCGACGTGATTCTTTAAATTGGCATAACTTCTTTATTTATGAGCCGATTGACATGAAACAAACACTAAATGTTAACCTTACCACGATGTATTAGATGATTAGATGAAAACCACATCTAAATCGGATAAGCCGTTTCTGAGACTAGCGTGCACAAACGCACAGACAAACAGACAAAAATTCTAACAATCATTGATTTGGGTTCTATTTGCTTTGATAAATGTCCCAATTATAGTTTTTCTCATATATCTTTCATGCGAAGACAGCGATCCGTTACATTTTTATTATATGTATAGATATAGAAGATGTCGCAGCAATCTAGCTTAATCATCCGTTTCATTAAAAGCCTAGCCTTTTCATTTAACGGCGCCGAATTTAGTAACCTAAGTGACATCTTTGGTTCAATATCGTTTAAGGATTTGACCATGTCACTTATGTCGCTGATTAAACGGCGAAGTTAAACGAAAAAGCTAGGCATTTAATGAAACGGCTGATTAAGCTTGTTGGCTGCGACATATAGGTACACCATATAAGTTTCAAAATTTATATAGATAAAGAAAACATAACAAAATGGGCGTCCTTAAAGAAATTCAATAGGTAGCTTAGTAATCGGTTGCATTAGAATTAAGAAAATTTAAAGGTTCAAAAGAAGGGTGAAGTAGTGAATGAAGCTGTCTGTAATATCAAAATTGATTTACGTCTGTTAAAATACTGAACTAGCTTTTATAGCCAGCGGCAAAAACTATCAGAGACTTAGAATATTGAATGTATTAAAAAAAAAACATGTCAAAAATCCATATTTTAGAAGCGATGTATTCAAATAAAATGCTATTGGGTCCGATATTGCGCACAAAGGGAGACAAAGCAAGGTGTATCCATATTATTTGCATACACACTCTATTGTATTTTTAAATTTTAAACAAAAATACATAACGGGTTTGGGCATGCAGTTTAGCTGTAAAAACATAGCTCACTTTGAAAGAAAAGAATTAAAACCGGTATTTAATCTTTTGATAACTATAAACAAATTAATGCTGGGTTTTAGAAACAATCGTTTGTAGGTACTTGAAATAATTGTTTCCAACGTTATACAGAACCTCATCTTCAGATAAGATGCTACCTAGAATTGTTCCACGCTGGTGTATATATGAAAAAAGTTTGTCACATTATCGCATTGTATCTGTGGGTGACATTCACTAACTTACAATCTTTTTAAAAGGATTTTGATAGCACTTAAGTATAACCTGTGTCTAAACAGATCCCAATTAAGCCGCAAATGCTCCCATTTCATTGAGTCGCTGCATTCACGGCGCCATGATGAGGTGACGTCACGCGCAGCTAAACAAGTCAGGCCCGCGGGACGCCTTTGATTCACCCCGTCTTATTTACTGAGCACATACAGAACTCCACGGATAGTGTGGCAGAAAGGAAAACATATAAACTAGTGTAGGTTATAGAAATAATAGGCAGTGAGATAATGAATAGGTGTGGAATGAAAACTTTTCGTCATATCCATAAAATAAACAGTTAACATGCAATTCTTAATGTTTTTCACGGGTGTGTATATGTATACCAGATGTTGGTCCTATTTCCAAGTATTCACAAGTTGTGTATTCACCCCTCCCCTGTAGTTCTATTCAAAACTCCAAAACGAACAGTATGCAATTTATCAACATTTTTGCTCAAAAAATGCATGTACGACGCCTGTATACACTATTGAAAGTAAAAAATTACGCACCATACATTGGAACGTGCGGCAAAAAATGCAGTTCTACGTTCTAAGGCATTAAGTTCGCCTGTTTGTGCAACGATTTTTACTTGTGCATTAAGTTTTAATAGATAAATAAAAAATCGCAAAAAAAAAATAATAGGTACCTACGCCAACAATTTAAAAGAGGTAAGTTCCTGACAGCAGAAGTCTCACAAAGGCTCTTTTGTGTGACATTCGTAAGATTTCTGCTCTGAAGGATGGCGGGGCCGAGACAAACTAAAGATTTAATAATGTAGTGGAGAGGAAACTAAAATGTTACATTTTTATGAGCAGGTCACTTATTACAGGAAAGTTGTTCTCGCTTTTAGTTTGAATACGAAATTATCTTACTTAATTACGTCAAGTAAACTGGAAGGAGTTTATTTATTAAAGGTTTTTTTTCTAGATTTCTTTCGTAACATTAACCATTACTTCAGAAAAACAACACACTTTTATTTGATTGATATCATAGCCGTGTGCGGAAACCGAACGTATGTGTCACGTTGCGGGAGTTATGTAACTTTAAACTTTCTAAACAATTTCATAAAAACTAGACAATCATCACCTACGTTATGCTAAGCGCCAGATAAATTTGCAATAAAGTTCATTACCCTTTCCTTAATTTTGTCTGCGTTGGTACCCGGATAATAAATTATGAATCGTTTTTAATTACTAGAAGAAGTTGAGGATCACGATAGATGTCGATTCAGGATAGATTTTTGTAATTATTTCTGTTTTCGGAATTAACTATGTCAAAAAGTGTATGTGGGTCAATGACCGTTATTGCACATTCATCTGGTGCCAGATTTAAGACCATAAAGTTTTAAATTTCCTCAAAATTTCCAATGGTAAATAAGTTACATATCATTAGAAAATGCTTGTTAAATACCTGTAACTTCACCCAAAACCTCAACAAAAATGTAACAAGGAAAAAGATAAAGCACAAACACTTGCGCAATATTTAACGTCGACAAGTCGGCGCGCCGCCGGCTGCTACACATTATTCACAGTGTATAAGAAAGCCTCCTTTCAGCAACACTTAATTTATTAAGATCCCAACTTGCGGATATTATGCTGATTTGCTAGTAATGCACCCGGAAACACTCACACTTGTCGACACACGGGTTTTGGAGAAATTTTATGTTCAAACAAACAAAGTTGTTGATTTTACTATGTTAATATGCGAGGAGTTGTTCGTGACAAGATGTGTCTGTTAAATAAAGCAAAGCGGTGTACATCATGAATGTAAACAGTAAACAAGCAGAGTAAGCGTTGAGATGTTTTGAGGACTAATTAATTAGTTTAATGAATCCCCGACAGCAGTGAGACATAAAACATCCCTAACCACATTCAGTTACATATAATGCAGGGCTGCGCAAACACAAAAGAATAATACGATTATACGTCTGGAGCGCCGCACTTAAGTAATGGACGCCAAATTAGCGCAATAGCCACAATCATGCGCCCTCAGCCGGTAAACATGTTTGTGCGAGCGCCGAGCATACGAGCGGCGCCGAGCACTGCCGAGCACCCCCGAGTGTCGACGAAATCGTCTTCTATTAGATTTGCCTATAATAAGATTTCGCCTAAGGTTTTAACTTCGACTTCGCTTTGGCGAGGCTTTTATGATGAGGATTATCGAGGTCCCTAGAGCTCCCGAAAATGTAATAATGGGAAAAGTTTGGGGAGCGACACGTGGACTCAGTCAGTTCATGAACCGGCAATGAATTTGTATGTACCCGAAGTGATATTTAAATTCATTTCAGCTAAGAATTTTCGTGCGGGATAAAATGATAACCCCTGTCGCGAGCGAGGACCGTAACAGGCAAACGCACCCTAACAGGATGATGGAGACTTAGTGAAAAAATTTGGCTTCCGACCAAGATTTCGTTCCGCCGATCCGTTCGCATAACGGCCCCTTTATTTCAGTGTGCCGTCGAACCTCTTCGTATATCTCGTGGAGACAGTTCCCACAAAAGGTTGTCAATATAGGGAACCCTTGGCGGACTATAAACTACAGCGCGCTTACAAGGGGCGAGGCGACATCCCGCGCTAAAGTGTAAGAAATACGGCGGTCGCTCTTGACGGCTGACAATCAGGCGCGCTTACTGCGCTCGCATCAAATATTCGGAGACGAATCGAGTTGCGCGCCACCTGACTGTACATTGCTTTTTAGATTCGCTACTACAGAATTCAAGGCTCGAGAGAGCAATGAATAGTGACGGCGGTATGTGCTCGCAAGGAGCGCGCGGCGGGGGCGCGGGGTGTCGGCGACGCCGCTCGCTCGCCGCTGAATATTTCATGCTCGCCCGATGTAGCGTCGTCGATATTTAATGCTGTAGGTGTTCGGACGTCTGCAACTACTCCGAAATTACATTGACATATCGCCGGAACTTTTCCTCATTTATTTATGCTAAGCGACAACATTTGTAAGTGCTGGAAAATGTTGGAAAACCCACGGAGAAAGAAAATTCAGTGCTTCTAAAGTAGCGCGGAATTAGTGCTGCATTTGCGGGGACATTTATCAGGAATGTAAGTTGTTTTATACAAATGCTGGGATGAAAACAAAAACATTGGGAGCTCAGGTGATCTGGGAGACAATTCGTTTATCCTGCAGCAAGTTATATGGCGGGAAGGGTCTGCCTAATGGTGCCCGTGGACGGGACCGAGTAACTTATTCTCACCTGTGCCCTGTTTAATCTGCTCGTGTGTGTTCCGCAGGGATCACTTTTATCTCGAGAAGGAGGGACCGACTAAGTAATATGAACAAGATAAATCATTTCAATCTTAGTACGTCATTTTACAGGAGTATTCCTGGAAATGTCTATTTATGAATTCCCCTTTGAAACGAAATGAACTCTGGTATTATAATAATTCTCTCATCAGTGAAGCCCTAATCAAGCTCTACCTTTACCTTTTCCAGGAATTCTCAGTAGTACTTCAAAACGTTCTATACAAATATTCGCATTTGTTTGATAACTTCGAAACCGTTAGTAGGTAGTTTACTCCTGGATGTAACACTAGTGACATTATGTTATATCTCATTTATTTTATATACATGTATTATTCTGTGATATATTTCTCTATTGCCATGCTTTAAACAGCAACAGACCGTACACAAAATATTTCTCTCCAAAATCAGTTATATTCCAAGAAGATACAGCAAATTCAAATTTTGCAATTTCAGAGCGACACCCAATCGTATATTTCAATTCAGTTCCTTGGGTCCTCGATTGGGTCCAGCGCAATGTGTATATTGAGTTACATCTGAAGTTATACAAGACAGCAGACGACCTCTGGCGGATCAGTGGAGTATCAAGGGATATTGCGTCCTCCGAGAATGTACCGAGATCTGTGGGACCCAAGTCGTGGGCTATTGGAAGGAATTATGTGGGTTGTTTGAAAGGCTGAGATTCGTTGTTAGAAAGACGGAGATTTATTAACATTTATAGAGTTGGTTTTGAAAAGTAGAGGTACATAAATAATGCAACGTCGGTGAATATTCAATCTATGTTTTCTAAAAGTGGCTGCCTCGTTGCTCTCGTTACCAACAGCATGTTTGCTGAGCGCGAAGTCTTGGCTTAGATCCCTAGGTCGGACAAGGTGATATTGGGTTTTCGTTTACGAATTGTCTCAGTAGCAGCCTGGAGTCTGGATTTGCGCCTAGTCTCTTTCTCTATTACTATACAACTCTAATGAGTTTTACTATGCAACTCTGATGAGTGTTACTATGCAACTCTGATGAGGTTTACCATTACAAATTGTCTCAGTAGCAGCCTGGAGTCTAGATTGGCACCTAGTCTCTTTCTCTATTACTATACAACTCTGATGAGTTTTACCATGCAAGTCTGATGAGTGTTACTATGCAACTCTGATGAGTTTTACTATATAACTCTGATGAGTGTTACTATGCAACTCTGATGAGTTTTACTATATAACTCTGATGAGTTTCACTATACAACTCTGATGAATGTTACTATATAACTCTGATGACTGTCACCATACAACACTGCTGAGTGTTACTATACAACTCTGATGACTGTTACTATACAACACACCAGCGTATTTAACGCCCATTGTGATACTATAACCTTAACTCAATTCAACCATAAGTTTATTTGACTTGGTATTGTAACACATTGTTACGTCAAGGCAGTCGCGTGGAAGGGCGCAACACCCCGCAAGCGTGGGCTCATCCCCGGTCAAGTTGATAAGTTGACCTGTATCAGACCTCAGCTTACACCCGCTATGAGGGCGGAAGGACGAATTAAGGCTGGGAGGACCAAGTTGTAAGTTGAAGTGGCTATACGTGGTACTAATCAGCTTTGAGATGTTTTTTGATAATGTACCTAAGAGACATAAAAAAGCAACAATTTTGTTTCAGGTCTTCAGGAAATTTCAGAGCTTTCGACATAGTCTGATACTTGCTACCTAAACAAAGGTATGAGAGAAGTCTTTATTTCGCACAGTAATAGGCTCGTATTAAAATCTAGATCTTAGTAAGGAACACATAAAGACACAAGAGGTAAAGTATTTTAGAAAAAAATATGAGATACGTGAGGCCAATCGGTAATACATGGAAATTTATTTTCGTTATTTAATTTACGCAAATCTACATTGAGCTACTTACCGCTACTCGTTTATAGCTTGTGCCAAGCAGGACTCACCCAACGGACCCAGCTTCACGCACATTTACATACAGGGACCGGCCAGCACATAGTGACTTATTGTGACGAGTGGGCGGCTTATCAAACATCATACCTGACGTACTTATTTGTTTAAATAATGAGGTAAAAGTGACTGCGAGTTATATTGAAAATTCAACATTTATACAAGATTAGATCATTGACGCGGTTATTGTCTTGCCGTGCCACGTCTGACCGCCAATCTTACCAAGGGGTATCGTATAACCGCTACGAATTTCAGATCGGCCATCGCTTCATGTATAATATATATGTGAAAATCTGCATATGTGAAGACGATGTTGTAATGTTGATGGAGCTTCAAAGATACATATCTGCCAAGTACAGAGAGCCCTCATTGGGTAAGCAAAAGTCAATGAGAAAATCTATAGACTAAAGACACATAGCACACATACTGCCAGTAATAATGTGCTACACTTACTAGCCGAAAGGAGCATGTTATGCGATCTTCACCGTCTATGGTCCATAAAATACTTGTCTCGATCCCAAACCGATCGAACCCGGGACACAGCTGGCGCTCTCCGTCAATGAGCCATTTGGGTCATCGACAAAACAATTCACAATATCACTCGCATTTTTATCGACACAATTAATATTGAATACAGTATAAATACTCGTAGTGCTCGGAATTGTTTCATTTGTGTAAATATCAAATGTTTTGTGTAATCATATTTATTTAGCTAGTTAAATATTGTTTGTGTTTGCTAATATTTATCTATTAGCGATGTCCGCGTCATTGGTGGCGTCAATAGTGTCAATAATGATTGCGGTGGGATCAGCAGAGGTGTCGCTTTGGCTGACGGACGTGAATTAATGCACAGCTGTGCGATTAACGCGCGGTTTTAATTCGATTAGGGATTGATACCCGAATAGAATTAATAAATAATATAACAGATATGCTGACATAGTGTTTCTAACTGCCATGTCCCGCACTAATGTTGTATTTGAAAAAGGATTGTGTTTTGAGCAATATAATAGTATTGTATGAGTTTTCAGGTAATTTTAAGTTCATACTTTATATTAGACCGTATTTACATAGCTGGATAATGAAAAAATCTTGTCTTTTATTAAACAGGTACCTACGCAATGTGATATCATTAGAAGGCGTGACTGATTGATTGAGGAGATAGTCACACTGACCAGTAAATAATTTTGTTAGTTAATTGTGATAATCAATCTAAGTTAGCTACCGATGGTGTCGGTAACTAAAATTAGTTGTTTTTTTGATCACAACAAATCTATTATTCGTGCCAGCTAATATTCATAAACATGCTTATTAGCAGTCACGAACGCCAGATTACTGGCAGCACTAATTCACCAAATCAAAAAGCACCAAATCTAATCATAAAACACTAATGAAACATTAATTAATCAGTTAATAAGCGTCGGACAGTTCGACTAATTAACATGGCGGCAGTATCAAAGAGGTTTAACGTTTACTCATTAACTAACGGCCTCAATCACCGCTCAGCCGATGTGTTAGCCGACAATCATTTAATACATTTAACTAATTTCATTCATTTAAATCCCGCGAATATCGAATATCGAATTACTAACGGATGTTGAATTTCGATTTACATTCGGATCCGGAATTTTAATTAAGTTAATCAGGTGGTGCGGAGCTCTATGGATCTTTATCGCGTTCGACTTCAATTGTTTTTATTGATATCTCGATTAGATGAGTCGTTCAGATACTCCGGCAGGATTGTGCGGCCGGGAATGGAATTCCAAATGTGGTTACGGTTAGGTGTTACAATTAATTTAATTCAGAGTTCATCCATTTTACAACCGTTTCGAGACATTTCTACTGATACTGGTGTTTAATTATTTGTTAAATAAGAACCGGCCCGATTATAAGTATCTAAGGGAAAAACCCTTGTACCACAGATATTTAACTGAAAAAATAAGATTACATTAATAATTTATTTTGATTTGTGGCTTCACCAAGCGACCCAGCAGGTAAATAAACTTTATTACAGCAATAAATCAAGGCCAAATTTGTCCTACAGCAGTAATTACTTCAACCGATAAATCAATAAAGCACTACAATGGTCTGCTAACTTCGGCACTTAGTGCTCAAAACTTCGCTCCGACACATTCGGGCCGTGTGTCCGCGCCCGCACCGGAGCACCGCTCGCGCCCGTGTGTCCCCAGCCCAAACACCAGCTGTTTGTTAGCTTGTACAGTGATGGCGCAAGTTGAACGGACTGCAGCGAGTAATGCTGCAGGTTTAGACTAGTTCAGTGAACGTCAATGAAATAATTAGTGCTTTTAAAGTGATGTTGTTGGTCGAGTTCGATTGCTGATTAAATGTTTGATGAGGAACGATACTTTAGATTAAATAAAGGCTGGTTCTTAGAAGCCTAAGATAGTGGGAAATAGAAGGAACGCAGGGAGGCCTTTACTCTACACTACTCTGGGATATTACAAGACTAATAATAATAAAGACAATTTCATATAATTTTTAGTTAAGAATCTCATACACGAGATTTACATAAGCTCGTGTGTGAGATAATTATGAAGTAATAACTTTTAGTATTTTGTAAATTGTAGGATACCTACTCAATTCGAGATCAGTTTTTTTGAGGAAACATCAGATATACCAGTCTTGCCAAGAAGTACCGTGTTACCCAGTTAATGGGTTGTGGAGGTCTGGTAGGCAGCCGCTCTATATAAAATACTGGTATTTAGATGAATCCGGTTTGACTGAAAGCTTAATATAGAGGGAAAAATGCTAAGCAGATGATGATCAGATGTACAAGGCGGAAAGCAAACATGTCACTTTAAATTTATCTTACACCTAATAGGTACCCCTTGAACATATTTACGTACAAAGGCCAGTGAACGAATTTACGACTTCAATCGCCAAGACACCAATTATTTTTACACCCATGTCAAGTGACCTAGAAACTTCTAGCCAAATGACCTATTAAATACTGACACATTAATATTCGATTAGAACTCGGCTCCCTCTGAAACCTTGCCCCACTGCAGTCAGCGTTTCTCACATGATCGTGAGAGCCTCCTTGAGCGCCGGCCGGAGACCGGGCTCTCGAGTGAGGGTGCAACTGAGTCAAGGTCACGGAAGTGATGCTCGGCTGCAGGGGGGGGGGGAGGAAAGTGATGTACCGGAAGAGGGAGGGGTAATGGTTGTGTGTGGCAGGACTGGTGTGAGTGGAATATGGTGAACTTCCGTTTTTACCAACTAAGATATGTTTTTGCCATCTGAGTGGTGAACAGGTACGTAGTCCAAGCCTTTTAGATATTGATGCATGGATAAAGAGCTAGGTACGACAGTAACTATGTATAAATAAAAAATGAATATTATCGACAAATTAAACAGTATTTTACTTTGATCATCATCATCTCTTGGACATGTTTGCATGAACAATGGACTTTACAAGATTTGCCTGCCCTTCTGACCTTCTGAACCCTGTAACTTGGAACACAATACCATTCGATAAGACTAGTTGTCAGACTAACGACAGTCAAAGACTTACAAATTACGGAACCATGAAAGGTCTTTGGTCAAACTATAGCGCCTGCTGCTGTTTTCAGTCACACCCAAAAATGATATTCCGTGAGAATTCAGTTCTCAGTCATCATCGCACCGCTCGAGTGAATCCGATCCGACCCGGAGCAATTACCGGTTCATTCGACGCCGGGCTGCACTCAAAGTAGCCGGGAGCGAATTATTGAACGTTATCGGGACACGTTTAATCGGCAAAGTTCCCAACTTGCGCTGAGGTAATTCATGTTTAGTGCGAGGTTTGAACTCATAAAATATTATAAGTTTTTGAATAACGCGGTTGTAACGGGTTAGAAATATTTTAACCGACTTAAAAAAACGGAGGAATTTATCAATTCTTTTTTTAATGTTTGCTACCTCATAACTCCGTCATGTATGAAAAAATATGTTTTCATGTGAAAGGATACACGGTTCGATTCGTGCCATATAACTTTTATCAAAATCGGTTCAGTAGTTTAGTTTTTAAATCAAAATAGCTGGAGGAAATAGAAAAAATATCATCCAAGTAAACGAAAGTGCGTGTTTTGCTTTCCTGTGACTTTCCAGTGAATAAATAAAAAATAGTTTTACAACAAAATACAACCGACTTCCAAATAAAAACAAACACTACAAAGTATAAAATAACTTTTATTTCGGAAGTCGATGTTAAAATACGAAGAAACAACCAAAAACACCGACTATGCTGCTATGCTAGGATCAAAATGATTTCCAAATCTTAGATTAATCAAGTTCAGATTTGTATAAGGTTAAAACTGCAAGCATATACTTAAACATCAACAAATGTACAACGCAAAAATTGGCACCCCGTAAAATAAACGTTAAACCTAGCACATTGCACACCGGTGAAATTATTTCATTTCGCTGCCATCAATAATAAAACACACAGACAGAAAACAACAATAAACAGTACTCCGTTGCCAAAATATTGCAATACCCGGATCCCGGGAGTCCGGGACCGGTACTAACACAACTTTATAATTCAGCGCGCGCGGTGTTTGTCCGTCCCGCTGCAGCGCTTTGTCGGTGCGTCGTCTAGCGGCCGCCAGCGCTGCGGCGCCGCACGGGTCAGGCACCATTTACTCGTAGTTTCGGATCAAAGGCTCGCACAATCCTTGTTGACAAAGGACCAAATTAGATTCATATTTATTACTTTAGTTCTAAGCCTGTTGTTAATATTGACCCGTTTACGATAAATAGGCATTAGAAAGGATATTAGTTAATTTAAATTGCAATCCTTAAAAACCGTCTCGTACTTTCTAGCGATAAAAAAGTACCTACACAAAAAATAATAATGAATGTCTAAACTGTTCAATTAACTTATTAATTACAAAGGAAACAGCTATAGAGAATAGAACGTTTTAGTTTTGGAAAATTTATGGAGCGTTTATGAATATGAAAATAGGTCTTTCACTGAGATAGTCACACTATAATTCTAGTGCTAATGGCTTAAAACGATGTTGACCTGGTGCTGACCTAGAATTACGATCCTTACAGAGTACAGTTAAATATCATTCCTTTTTTTATTTTAAACACGTAAAAGTATACATACTTTATGTAGACAGAATTTAATTCTCTTTGTTTGTCAAAAATTATATAACAAAGTAATATTTAAAAAAAATCCTATTAACATCGAAACAACTCGTAGCACTTCGCTACGCAATCTGCTACGTCGTAGCAAGCGTAGCAGCTGCCACTACGCCGTAGCACCCCATCACTTTAAACACTACCTATTTTAGCACTAAGGATCTTCCGTTATCTTCACCTATCAATCCAAGTCAATCTCCGCTCAGCATCCCTCAGTTCCCGGCGATATATCAGGATGTTATCTGGTAGATAAATGATGTTTTTATATCAGCTGTGTGCGCCAGTGTATCCGCCACGTTGTCTTATGCTCCTAATACCACCATCAATTTGCGGATGTTAGGTTGGAGGTCAGGGCTGCTACGGAGACGATGTGGCTGTCGAAGTATGAACTAGGAGATATAACACATTTAGTGACTTTTTGACACGTCTTATCACCAGCAGCATATGCAAAAATGCTGTCAGAAGAAGCTATCTATAATAGTTTTTTTATATATCGGAACTCAAACAACGTACATATATATCTTTTTTGGGACGATGATAAACTTCTTAGATTGTTTGGGCCCAGTACGTGGCTACGTTAATCGCAGCATCGGTGGCATTCATTAAATCTCCCAAAGTACAGGTGCATAGTAATTTGAGATATTCCAACGTGTACATATACATATGTATGTACAAAGTCTAAACAAATAAAAAAAATAATGGCCAGACAGCTTTTTACATGATATTTACACATCACCAAACCTTAACACACAATTGCGCAATAAACGAGCCAATTAACTCGATACTTCACAAGATACACACACAAGTACACACATACACGTGCCACCACGGCTCAGTAGGTGATAGTCGATTAAACAACAGATTTAGTTCAAGTGCTGTAAACAAGGCCCCTGTGGCTCCGGGCCCCACGCCACGGGCCCCGGGCAGCGATGGAGGTACGTATCACATCGGTGCGTGAACATACCCACATTTCGTTCATGTTAATGAGTTTATTCTCTTGTATATTTAGGGAGTCTTGCTCTGGGATGTGTGCCATGTTTATGTTTTAGACACAATCAAGTATTAGAATACAGCACCAATATTAGTGGCCTGAGTACACACGATAGGTTACACTGTAATGTCGAAATATTTCCCCCTGGTTTATAACTTTAGTCACGGCTTTCAAATTCACGATACCTATAATATTGTACTTAGACTATTTAATCATTTCGTAAAAAAACGTAAAAAGTCTAGAGAAATTAACAGATCGTCACACTTCGACTATTTGACAAAAAAATGGTAATTTTACTCTAATAGTTGTAATATTACTAAATCCTTCTCACATTGATGTATCGCCCACATATCCAGGCCGTACTTGCGCGGCTGTCAGCCCTGGTGTCAGACACCGCCGACACGACACAGTTGACACTGTCGACACTGCTCGCTCGATGTGTTCGCGATCCTACCATTCGTCTTGCCTCTGTCGCTGTATTTATCATTCGACCGCGATTCGTGTTGACATCGCTTTGAATTTTATTATTTTCCTTGTAGTCGGAAAATGTTTGTGTTTCTTCTTACCATTCCGTTGAAGTTATAGAATATAATAATAAGAATACTGAACGGTTTATTCTTCTTTTCGTGTCTATGGTAAATTGACATATATATGGTGTTTGGGCTCACTAAGTGGTAACGTTTATAGCACCGTCAGAAGCAATTATCAGATCATCGTGGGTGCAGGTTAGTGGAAATTCGAGACATAGGTCGATCAGAAGCACCTCACTTGCACTGTGTGTTAATCTGTTTACGAATACTGAACTGATATGACGTGACTGTGGAATTATTAAGAAAATGGAACTCCTTGTCCTTCTTATACTCCCACCGACCAAATATATCGTACCTTATTACTGCTGCAGCATATAAATGAAAGTTTCACGAGACTTACTTGTCTATAGCCTAGTTTATTTACATATCGGTGAAAAACAAAGTTGAATGCAATTTCAGAAAACGTTCGTTTTGGAAGTTTCACGCTTCGGCTGTATACATATGTACTGGAAAAGTCAACAATGTATAAATAAATAAGATTTTGTCTATACATGTATTGTACTTATTCTTTGTGTGATAGTATCCCTACAAGTAGCTAGTTACCACTAACTTAATTATAATTGTTGTAACTGAATTCGCGCTGTGTAATGGGAATTGAGTGTTTAATATGTTTACAGATCCCCACGGCCGCGAGCGTCGAGTCAAACACTTCTCATGTATAACTAATTACTTATATTGCCGAGTATTTAGAATGTATTGCTTAGAAGTAAATTGAATAATTACAATTCGCACAACTACTACGTATTGCAACGAGGCGAAGTTTCAGTTGATGTTTTGAATTGATTGTAACTTCGGTCGGACAATAATTCACATTGTTGTATAATCTGAGAAATCTGGGTGGTCGAATCTGAGGAAAACAAACTCGCGCCTTCTTCTTTGTCCTCCCCTGTTTCCATTATTTGGGGTCTCTTGACTGTTCTGCGGCAGGATTCTATTAAGGTAAGGCTAACTTGAAATCTCTCTCGACTTTGGACCGCCAGGTCAATGGCGGGCGGCTTCTGCCTTCTGTTTGTTCTGGAGGTTTAACGCGAGTTTGCTTTCTAACATTGTCATGTATCATGTCACAAAAAAGTGCATTTCATAATACCTTGGAATAAAATAAATTGCTGCTCAACTCAAATCTCAGCATCAAGTCCAAAAAACCAAATAAAAGTTAATCTGAACTTCCGTAATTCCGGCGTCTCATCTCCGAGACACCGCGTACAAGACCAACACAAAACAAAAGACATACGGCGCTCGTATTTAATACTCGTGTGATCGCACCAAGAAAGTTGTTCCGGAGTCGCGATGACGAGTAATTACCGACTGTTGTGTAGTCTGGGGGTACGTCGGGCCTCAGCAAATAGGGGCGAACGCAATGCATCACTCGAGACCCTAATTGAATATGTAGTATGTACAGGGCTACCACTGGGTGGAAATATGTCAACTGGAAATTTTAGTCCTTCGACCCGTGGTGACACATTTTTTTAATGAAAGTTTTGGACATGGTTGAATTACTTTACTTTGTTTCTTGATTTTAGTTTAAGGTTCTAATTTCTATACCTCTAAAGGATTCTATTTTATATACCTAGATAAACTCACCCACTATATGTAAAATATTCTTATCCTTTTTTTCCAGTAATTTATATCGTGTAAAGTAAAGGCTATTCAAACCACATACTTTGTACCTGAATAGAAAGTTATGTACCTTTTCATGGTTTAGAAAATAACGTACTCAAACCTCTCCCAAAATGATGCTGGCTAGGTAATCTCAAATATAATCTAGGCGCACGGTAGTGAGCCAGACCAAGTTCTGGTCTAACGCACGCAGTATGTTTTTCGAGTGTGTAAATAAAACAACACACTCGAAAAATCGTTTTCTTAAAAATACGATCCTATTATCAAGTTTGCAAGTTTTTTTCTTTGTTAAATTGATAGTTAAATCGACGTTGTAGAAAAAAAACATACCAAGTAACTAACACTTCGCACGCTTAATAATATACTGACCGATTAGTGTTTCGGTCAAAATGTAATTAAGTATACCAAGAAGTTTATTTTAACGCCCTCTTTCGGCCGATCTCAGTTTTTTTTTGATATATTGTTTCAAGGCGGAGTTAAACCTATATCTGTTTCTTTCACACACAAACGTTTCGGCAAACGTTTTTACGAGACAGAGACAGATATCAGCATGCGTCAAGGACTAAGATCATGAACATCACGTGTTTTAATAAAATACGGACTCATTTCAAAATATGTCACCAGTATTACAATTTTTCTTCATAGTATAAGGACCCATATCTTAATAAAAAGTATTCTTTAGTTATATGTTAAATAAAACACGGAATCATTTCAAAATGTGTCACCAGTATTAAATCAATGTAACTTTATCTTTTATTTTAAACTGACGCATCTTGAGGAACAATTTTTTTAACCGACAAATTTATAGAAAAAAAATCTAAATTTCTTTAAAATTATATTCAAACATTAATACTCACTTTATCAACTATCCCTACAATACATTATTTCATTATATAAAGCTATTTTCTTTGAGTAATAAGCCATTTTGTGAGTTAAGTCAGGTTTGCTAAATCGTTTTTTGCGATTTCCCGAAAAACGTCTTTTTTGAGTTATGTCAGTATATGATTAAGCGTGCGACTTGTTCCTTGCTTTCTTGTTTCAATCAAGGAGTCTTTAAAGAAATATCTTCTCATAAAGTTAATCAGCCTGCGCTGGCAACCCTAGAAGACACTGTTGCGGGCTTATTGTAGAGGAAGCATTAAAACTACTTGGGTAAGTAATAACGCGCCGCCGTGAGTGGAGCAACTAGCAAGCGAGCGAGTTGCCAACTTTGTGTTGCCGCGTGTTGATAGGCTGCGCCCAGGGAATACTGATGAGGACATGCTAGACTACAAGTGCTTAGCACGAGCATGCTTTGGTCTTAGATAACACGACCTGTGAGCCTAAATCAGTAATAAAAAGAGCATAAATTCAATTATAGTTGATACATCCATACTATGATTATAAAATGCCTGTCTGTCTGATTGATAGCTTTTCACGTCTTAATGGCTGAACGGATTTGGATAGACATAGGAGACTTTTATAGCGGAAGAATCTAGCCTTGCAATTATTTCCGACTTTCCCGTGGGCGAAGCCGCTAGCAAAAGCTTGTTATACATAAATAAACACACAATTATTTAGAGTAGCAACAATAAATAGCGAAAAACAATTTGTTTCAATAAATCTCTGCTACGAATTTTGCGCTTTGATTATCGGGTTTAACCCGTTAAAACTAAAGAAGTACCATAAAGAAACCTTTGTTTTATGAAACAGTTTGAAAGTGTTGATTAAATTATTTATGAGCGCCGTCCGCTGCTGAGATCAGTCCATTATTACATGGAGCTCGAGTTCAGCATGGTTGCTGATGAATTGGTGTTTCTACAAGATGAATACTGAACTCTGCAGAGTGCTAATCTTCGTTAAAGAGACGAAAAATATTTGATATTTTTCTTTGTAAAGTGTTATTTGATCTATTTAACAAATCAAATAAAGGTTGCCGATAAAATACTTCCGTTCTGTAGCTGTAGTTCTAGACATGAATGTTTCTTCAGAAAGCGGAGTTCGGTTTTACGTGAATGACGAAGCGAGTTTTATTACTGTCATTCGCCGTGAAGTGACGTAAAAACAATCTACTTTCGACGTATTTTTGCACAAAAGCAGTAACAATAAGACGTTCGGTCTCTTACGCAGCGATAACAAACTAGGAACAATATTTCAATCAGGCTCATCTCGCAAAGTGGACAAACACATCCATTCTGGACCTTTCTGAAGGCTCGAGAAATATCATAAATATTTGAGCGTAAACACGGCGGTACATCGCCATAGATCAAAGGGCTGTGTGCCAATACATCGCAGTGCCGCTGACCTTTTGTCTCGCTCGCTCAAATATTTATGAATGAAGAGCCTTCCGTCCGGAGTCGAGCTCGTAATCAGGAATGACGCACTATGCCCGAGTGGAGTTTTGTAGGGAATTGTCACTAACCCCGGGGAAGGTTGGCAATCTCTCCCTGATACACAATATTTTGTGACAGTGATTTGAGATTCAGAGGAAAAACAGCTTTAGTGCCTGTGTAAAGAGTTCAATATTTAATAAACTGTTTACACTATCACTATCTACCTATCCATACAACCGTCCCATCCACTGTTTGCAAAAATATTGTTTAATTATTTTGCAAACTGTGCAGGCACGATGCTTTAATTAATGTTTCAATTAAACAACGAACGTTTAATTATTTAATATATTCCTCATCATTATTTTCTGATGATGTATTAATAAAATAATGAGAGACACATAATTAATCAATTTTAAACTGCAACTGTCACCCAGACAAATAACTTCACAAAGACAGATTCGTCACACCAAACAGTTTCCGAAGTAATGTCGTCAATCGAAGTACAAACACTCGACAATAACACGTGTCCTGCTCATTTGAGCCGAATAGGAAGTCGACGACGTCACGAAATAGATAGTGCACAAAAGGTTGGCTTAACACAACGAGAGGAAACGCACACACACATAGCGAGGAAGGAAACAACACTGCTCAAGTCATTTTGGCTAACTTTACAGTAGAGGGATTGGCTGATTTATTTATAGTAACCAATGTACTGGGGCGCTGTGACAACTTAGGTTTGGTTGATCGTCAAGTTTTATATATTGTCAGTTCGAGCTGCGACAATGAGTTCTATCCAATGACATAAAAAATTAAAACCGTTTTTTTTCGACTTGAGTGGTGTTGTTTGCCAAGAGACGCGACGACAGACACGCTTCACGTGCAGCGAGTGCGCACACCCGCGACTTTCATTTGTTTCACATCGCCGCGCTGTACGTACCTACTCGTCTATGTGTGCGAGAGTCCGTTTTTCACGATGAATTGAGCTGACCTTCTGTATCTATCTACTCTGTGACGACTGCCAGGGAGTCGACGTGATTGCTCAGTAAATGAGTCACGGGCTAATTAGTCGGTCGGCATCAAATTGTCGTGAGCCGTACGAGGAGCTAGTTATTGTGTAGTTTGTGTTTTGTTCCTATTGTCTGCTTGATGAGTTCGGGAAGGAGGCAGTATTATGGCTTTTGATGGAGTTTCTATAATGGGGGGTCCCGTTTGCTGAGATGTATTATGGGAAAATCTTACGTGGGAAATTGGGAGATGAATATGGTCATGTTTAGAATCAAAGATTATGGTTGACAAAGGATTTCAAGAAAAGATCGCTTTTAGCGATAAGGCATTGTGTCACTTATATGGTGTACCTACATAATAAAGAGCTTTCTATTCTATTCTATTATGTCATTGAATAGCTCAACGACTTTTAAAACTACAATGAAACGAATGAAAGAAGGGTTATTTTATTTTTAAAGTATTTAAAAATAATGAATCCTGATGCTATAGAACAACTCGCAATGTCAGGAGAATTACTCTCTGGTTACATTGTCACTTGTAACAGCGCAGCAGATAAACTTTAATTAAATGTCGGCAGCGTGATGAGCGGCGGTTAATCAATGCGTCGTTAAAGCAGTGCAGTGGTGGCAGTGGCCGCCTGCATACATCATCTTACATTGTTTATGTTGAATTTACTTTACGCAGAATTTGCAGTCCATGCTGACATAAATGTAGCCAAGCAATTATTTTATAAATAAATATGGCAGAAATACACTGAGAATTAATACTATATACTTATATTATAAATGCGAAAATGACTCGGTATGTCTGTCTGTGTATGACCTCTTCGCGTCTTAGCAGCTGAACGGATTTGGATGAAACTCGTCAAACGGGTAGACCATTTCCTGGAATAGGACATTGGATTTTTCACTTTCACCCGGGTGAATCCTCTGGCAGAAGTTAGTCTCATCTGTATAATAAAGTCCGCCTCTGTACTGTGCATAAAGTATTAAATAAAAGAATAAAATGATGAATTTTCTTTACGCAGAATTTGCACTTTACAGACATAATTACGTAAAAGAAACTTAATAATAAGCACAGTGTAAAGCTCGATTCAACATGCTCGGGTTTTATTAATTCCCAAATTATATAGCCTGGGGTGAGAAAATTAACAACTCTGTTACTATCCCAATTCTCTATGCTCTTACCACTCTTTTATTTACAAAAAACTCGAAATAAAATATTTTAGAGCATTAATTAACTGTTACAATATATTGTTAGTGTACCATTGCAATCTGTTCGATATTAACACACTTTAAGAAACGTCTAGGATAAAAAAAAAATGTGACATTTACGATTTTAAGATTCGGGACAAATTTGATTCATTGTGAAATTTTGTATTCTAGTTTACCATAACGATAAAGTTATGTATTTATAAAACAAAAGAAAATGTTATGACAGAATTGATTCTATTATGACAACCACTTGAATTCCCAATCAGAATGAAATGTAGGTACCTTCCTTCTCAACTCGCAACGGTAAGCATTCTGAAGTAAACGCTTGTTATTTACTGTGCTTGTTCAGGTACAGCAAGATACATCTCTTCAATTTTAAACATCTTTCGTCCGTGAATTCTCTCGGTTTCTGTGTTCTCCCAAAAGATGCATTTACTCCTGGCGACAGTTCTTCAATCTTCATGCAAATTCTTGCCCAAATGCATTTAAATTATATGTTTTAAACATCGTTTGCTTGACTCAAAGACTGAGCTAAGAAAAGTCACGTACATAAGTATTCCAGGTGGGGGTATGTACCAGAATGTACCTACCTAACATGGGTATGGGTACATACCCGACCTGAAACATAAGAAGTGGCTATAAACCTCCGTACAGGTCGACCAGCTCGAGGTCTACCTCGCGGCCGTCGTAAAGCATACAGTTAGTATGTATCCGAGCCCGCTATATATTTTTATTTACTCTCTCCACACACGGGACAAAGTAAACACAAGCTCAACTAGAATTCAACGCTTGACCACGGACAGAATTAAGTTTTGTGGGACGCTATATCCCGGCTGCTTCGCGTAATCCCAGCGCTGGGCAAGCATCCCACGCCGGCGCACTAACTCCGCTTGAGCTTACCTAGATTAGAAAGCAAGCCAGCTAGTAAACAAGCTTCCGTTATGGCAGCTCCGAGAAAACTCTACACTTTAAGTAGTTTCAGCGAAATAAAAAGACTAACGAAATCTTGTTTGAAGGCTTTCATGCTTAAATAATGTGTTTGTGACGTCATACTGCGCCAATCTGAGCTGCTGAATAGTTCACGTGCAGCCAGGTTGAGCTTGAGGTGTGGCTTTTCATAAAAAAATTGCAGAAAATTCAAGTCTTTTATATTTTTCATTCAGATTGCCATTCAACGTGGCGATGCCGCCAGTCTCTTGGGCACGTTACCAGCTGACAGCGTCGACGACGAATTTTTTGATGCTATATTTAAGATTGTTGTTAGTTAAGTTTATTTATATGTACCTATATGTGTAAGTAAAGAAAATTGAATTCAGATTAAGAATTGTGTGATTTGTTTTTCTTAACTTCGAATAAAACCGACCAAAAAAAAGTGCGTATCGCGACAGTGTAAAAATAGCAAATTTTACTATAACATTACAAAGTTAAGTTAAAGTCATATATTTTTAACCCCCGACGCAAAAACGACGGGTTGTTATAAGTTAGACGTGTCTGTGTGTGTGTGTCTGGCTGTGTTATCGTAGCTCTCGAATGGATGAACAGATTTTGATTTTGTTTTTTTTTTGTTTGAAAGGTAAATTAGTCGGGAGTGTTCTTAGCTGTGTTTGGCGAAAATCGGTCGAAGATGGCCGCCACCACAAAATGGCGAATTACTTATTTTTTTACAACTCCGTCAATATGGATATCAAATAAAAGGGCTTGACTAGTAGAATAATGTACACTTTATTGAAAGGGAATGAGGAATACAAATAAAAAGATATGTCTGTAAATATGTATGTATGTTATGTATGTCTATACTAATATTATTTGTGTGATCAATGCCCTAGATTGATGAGGAAAGTGGAGTGGTGACTGGTACCTACGACCTTACGGATTATATTTATTTTAGCTTTTAGTACATTATAGGTAAATTAAGTTTCAAAAGCATTAAATAAAAATTAAATTAAAAATGTAAAAAACACCCGACGAAAAAACTTTAAAAACTAAAAAATTCAATGAATTGATTCTTTTAGTTTAATATAGGTACGTAGTATATAGGTATTTGCGGTCTCCCGAGGCGAAGAACGCGAAACTTTCTAGCAGGCTAAGCGTCTCTGAACTAAACCTGACAGACAGACAGACAAGCGGACATGGCGATACTATAAGGGTTCCTTGTTGACTATGAAACCCTAAAAACGACCCCAATGGTAAAATACGTACTATTCTCAAATTTCCCTTCGGAAGATAAGCCCCACATCGGTCCTTGTATGTGCCATATCGGGCCTGTATGGCCCATGTTGGGCCGTATGTCCCATTCAGCACTATAAAGTAATCTCTTTCCTTGTTGACCCTCGCAATACAGAGCTCAACGGCTGATAAAGACGGGGCTCCTTCCGCCGGATATGACGTCACTCACTTGTAGATGCTCTTGCAAATTACACGGAAGCAACCCTTGATTCCTGCAAGTTTCAGATATTGAAATATATTGTCAATCTCATATCGGCGCTTTATAAAGTAAATAAAAAACTGATTTAAGGCCAAGCATAGAACAGTTTACTTCAGGCGTAATATTTTCTTCGGGGGAATTTGAATTTTTTTTTTCCGAAGTTACTCTTCAAAAAAAAAACGGCTATCACAGAAGGCACAAAACGCTTTTAATGTATCTTCAAAAGAACTTAGAATTAACGGGAAGGTGAACATCCATACATATCGTAATATATACTCATGAGCTCTGTTCAGGTACTTACAATATTCAAGGATATTCGTTATGATATCGACTAACACTCAAAAATAGCAAAATTACTGCCATTTTTAAAACTAATTAACTACGTAGACAAATAAAACCGTAAATTATTCAATAACAGATATATCTGCTTAATAAATTATATAAATCAGCACCGGATTATTATTCATTTATAATTTGAATGGTTTACCGTTGTGTTCGACGTAACATTCAGTCTATTGTTGTAAAATATAAAAATCATAGGCAAAATAGTATTTTACGATAATAGTAATATTTGTCATTGTTTTAATCTTATTGAATTTCAGTTTTCACGTATAATATTATTTTAAATTTTTAGTATCCCACGATTCAGGTTTAACTGTTATATAATAGGTACCTAACAAAAATATCTTTTGAATGGTCTACAACGGTTCTTAGCTTAAAGTATTTTCTTGTTTTAGCTTGTGGTATGCAAAGAAATGGACATGAATACTTATAGACGTCATTCGAAGGGATGGTCATGCGATGGGTTATTAAGCGTTTTATGTAATTTTCAGAATGTTTTAAAATTATGCAAGTAACTACATGGGTTTTAGTTAACAATCCTTATCTTGTGACAATGTTTATTGTTTATGGCTAGCATACAAATAAAACAATTTATATAAAAGTTCCTGACGGTTTGGCTGGAGATGACAAAATATTAAGAGCGTTGGAAAGCTATGGGGGTGGGGGGACCTTTGCCCAGCTGTGGAACAATATCGGTTAGGGGGAAAATATCCAAGTATGAATTAGATTCGATTTAACATAATATTTTAAAAATACATCACTGGTTCGCGTTTGATGAAGTGTCAGTCTGTGCGTGCGGTGTTAAATATAATTTGATCCCTCCATCCGTCGCTTGTCTGCGCCTCTGCGGGCGGGGCCTGATGTGTTCCAATGGATAATGCTCCGTAAATCCTCCGCCGAAGCTTAATTAAATCATTACGCCCCATTTCCCGAGCAGGATGAGCAGGGATGTGAGTGGTTTTAGCGTGCAGCGATGGGATATTGTTTTAAAATATGTGTGTCAATATTTTCGGTTCGGGCGAGCGTCGTCGATCAACTTTCAAACTGCTCTTTGTGTGGCGACTGTCGTTTCGTCATAAAATAACGCAGCACCGTATATAGAGAGGAGTGCTTTTTCGAAGCTTTTTATAGTGGTTTTGGCTAACCGGATCTTGTAGCTAAAAATACCTTGTGCGGAGACACAACATAGTATAATACGCATACAGTACCTGTATGTAAATCATAGTTGCGCAGTGTATCCGTAGAGTTTTTATAAAGAGTTGGCGTTTGTTTGTGCATTAACAAGCCTTTCCTCAAACTACACTTAGCAAGGAATTATTGTTAACCGATTCACAGTTCTGTTCCCCTGAAGCGAGAACATCAAAGCCGCCACTTTCAATTAAGCGCAAATAAACAAAACATCAATGAAACAATTGTCGAACAACACAAAACAAGAAACACGGGTACATTATCACGGGCATAAAGCAATCAGTAATTAAAAGTTGGAAGATTCATCCTATTCTATTAACATCATAATGGAACGTTGGGAACCTATTAAAAACATAAAGTTTTCACTAATTAAGTTGCTGCGAAAAGGGGTGAGAGGGGGTGAAGCGAGGGGGTGAACGGGTAGAAAGGGAGTGTAAACTCGTAAGCCGAATTGTATCAACATTAATTCATATTCCGTAATTAGTTTTATTGTTATAATTGAACTGGATTCTGTGATAAATATTCTTTGATTGAGTTTGGAAATGATGGCGGGTGTGAAGAGATTGTCGTGGATTATGCTAGGGTAGGTTTGATGTTGTTGTCTAGTAGTAGATATTAGCTTATAATTAATGATTTTTAGGAAATAGCTCAATAGATCCCCCGACACCCGGCAAGCACCACCTCGTCGCTTGGTGTCCACTTGTTGTCGACAGGTGGTCCTCGGCTGGATGCCGCGTGTCAACCAGTGAACGCGGCGTGTTCAACGAGTGGACATTGCGTTGTCCGCGAATAGATGAGTAGTTTGTCATGGATCATCGCTAGGTCTACACGTGCGTACAAACCGTGAATTGGCTCATAGCTGTCACGCTTGACGAAGAAGAAAATGAAAGACGTAAGAGAAAAAGGAAAGCTGATTGGGTGAAATGCTTAATGAGAGAAAAAAAGAGGGTGAATATTGGACCGCTCGTAGACATTTGTTAGCTGACGAGGAAAAAGCTAGGAATGAAGGGAGGGGGGCGGTGTGCCGCCAATGCATCGTGATCGCGCGTGAACCACCCGCAGACAGAGCGCGATACATTCGAGACCTGCTCGTGGGCAACGCAAGGCAAGCGTGCGAGCAACGGGTGGTCACTAAGTGGTCTACCCGCCGTCCGCACACATTCAGCTTGCAAGCTAGGCGCTCCGGGGTTGATGTAGTGACTCCATACAAAAAATACTAACCGCTCGGTGCTGGTCGGGTGTCGGGTGTCGGGTGGCCCTAATGACCTTTAGTCTTTATCTTAAGAAAAACATGCATATGATTCGTTTATTGTATTTTTATTTATTTTTCTAAATCATTATAAAGTCACAGGACGGTATCATAATATATTACGCCAAAATATTATTTATTTCATTTGTTAATTAAAATAAGTATAATAATCGTTTGTTTGGCGTAGGTATCTTAATTATTTATTTACTGAAGCACTATATAGGTACGAAGTAAATAAATTAATCTAATTAACTTCTGTTAATGGAAGTTTGTAGAGATAAATAGTATTTCTAAGAAAACCGTGAAGGTTCCTCAATTATAAGTCGCCTGTCGCCCCTTCACCTGGAAAACTTTGTTTGAAACATAAGAAGATAAAATTAATTAAAAATAATTTTAATAAGGTATTCGTTTGAACTTGTATCTGAGAGCAACATTCTATGAATTATTATACACACGTGTCTCATAGACACTATTCCTCGTGTAAGCAGGCACAATTTAGATTTTAGATTAATAGTAATTACCTATAATGTATTGTAATTAAAAGTTAGCCAGTCAGCTTGTAGATAGGTTTGGCAAGTAAGCTCAGGATACAAGGAACTGAAGAAGACGCGTAAAGAACGGAATTGAGAGAGGAACGAAAACAAAACATTCTTAAAAAACTTCACATACTTCGTTTACAATTTAAAACTAAAAACATAAATCTTTCCACCAATCCCACTGCAGTCGTGGTGGCAATAACACCATTAGTTCGGCGATGGCACCGCCGCCCATCAGATTCCGTGTTAGTCCCCCATCGACGCAAGGTCAGCTAGTGTGATGTCCCCCATTGCCCCCATTCGCCAACATTCGCGATAATATAGTCGTTACACGGATGGTCCGCACACAGAATAGATAGTAGGACAGAAGGCTAGCTAGAAACAACGAGCGGAAACAAGCAAACGCAAATTCCAAATTCAAATTCAGTTCCATATATTTTAGGTTCATATCAGAATTACTAATAATTAAATATTGAAAAAGTCATAAACATTTTCAATTTGTAGCAAAAATTGAGATTTATTTAGACTTATTTGGAATTTTAATTGCGAATGCAGGATAGACGGCTAAGTATCTACATCGATCTTAAACAAATACCAGTAACGAGTGCGCTCGTACTCGCTATACATAGACAGGACACGTGTCTATGTGTGCGTGCGTTTTCTCTTAACGTATGGAACTAACCTTCTGTGTATGCCTATCTACTCTGTGTCTTAGTAATGGCGATGGACAGTGTCGGGAGACACGACATGTTGCGTGATCGACACTAAAACAAATTTACATGTGGGTTTTGTGTCTATTTAAATTTACAACTGAATTGATTTTACAAATTAATGTTTTTGATTGTTTCCGCAGAATGTATTGTTTGTTACGAATCAATCTGTTTTTATTGTTATACATGCTATCACTCCGAGGGAATTGATTGAATGAAAATTATTGTTTTTGGGTGTTATAAGTTATAAGTAGGTTATAAAGTTGTGGAAACTTTGATTGCGTTGCGTGATCCTCGTCTTCGGGGCGGTTATTTCAACAGTTTAGTGGTTTTTAGAGACATAAGATTCTACCTTCTATTATGTATTTGATTCGATATCGGCATGATATTTTAGCCTATCTAGAGCGGTGAACAGCCTGAGGCCTCCACAGTACCAACAACCACAGCTTCCTTTATTAAAAACAATATTATTGGGTCCTGTGTACAGTACATAACTTATTCGCAAACTAGCCCCTCCTCTGCAAACAGATACGGCAAACTAAACTCTAAGTAAATAGCCGTAAAGTCCTGTTTGCTCTGGGGATTTAAATTGGGAAAGTTACGCCATGTAACCGCGGTGCAAACTAACAAAGGGGTACGGATAACATTTTATGGTAGTTTTAGCTTTGACTTTTGGAAGCTGATTTAGGAATTAGGGAAGGGAATTGCTGGTAATCTTGGATTTATAACCTTTTCTGTGGCGCTAGAGTGTACGAAAACATCCGTGCGAATCCGTCAGCTAAGCGCCTGAAACCGCCAAATGGTTCACTCTTTACTGACAATATTAGTAAGTTTAAACATTAAAAAGACGTAACATTTACAGTAGGTACATACATTATGTTTGTGATAGGTAGGTACCTAATCTCTAAAAGTAGACATCCTTGTATACGACCTGCGTGTACGACAATGACGTGGAAGAGCGAAGCCTTCTAATAAAGGCATTGTTTGCTTAAAAGGAGCCTCCAAACACGTTTAAATGTAATGTTATTTTCTATTTGTTATAATGAACTATTATGTACTTGTATTATATGTGTGATGTGAAAAATCTTTAATAATTGCTCGCTATTTATGAAAGATTCTCTATCTGTATCCAATTTCATGTTTTTTTTACCGCTAAAAAGAACGGTTCTTACGGGCCCCGGGAGAGAAGCCGCGAGAAAAGCTTAATTTATAATCGTACATAAGTCTTAATCCGAGTAGATTCTATTGAATTTAAAATATTGCTGCATTGAACCGTCACTGCAGTATAATTAAACCCTCTTAACTGTAACCTCTTCATTCGATAGGGCAGTCTCATCTCAGCTACAATAGTTGTCATATATAAAAACTGTAGGTCTTGTCAAACTGCCAAAAACACCCCTAATTTCCCCAAATGAGAGAGTTGACAGTTTGGAACTGCGATGCGTATGCCCCTTACAAGCAAGAAGTACGGAGTGCTAATTCTACTAAAGCAACGTTAGCACTCGCAGGTCAGTCGCAATTGTCAAAAATGTATGGAATCAATTTCTATACAATTTTGAGTTGCGACTGATTTTTTTAAAGAGCTTGAAAACAAAACTAAAACCCTCAGACTAGCACTTGTAAAACATACGTAGAATCACGAAGAATTTAGCAAAAGCTACAACGTTCAATTGGCAATTTACTTTGCGAGTTAAAATTCTTAATTCCTAACAAGCATGCTCGCTGGAGTCGGTTCAAAAGAGCGAGCCTTAGCGAGTCTTTGATACTTAGGTCATAGAGTAAAGCCCGAAGTTGTGCTGAGACGGAGCAAAGAGAATACAGTGTAGTTTTGTTGTAGTAATATCCGCAGTCAGCTGTGTGCTCCGTCTTTTTGAAACAGCGCTTCTTTAAAGAAAACTAAAAGTATGAACGGTTTAATGTTCAAGTGTTAGGGCTCGTACTTTTCGGCTTTGCTTGCCTAAGCTTTTGAGCGTCTAAACGTGAAGAATTTGAAAATAATGCTGTCATTGACTCAGAACACAACGGGCGGGTCACATCAATAGCTGAAAAGACTGTTTGACGAACACCAAACAAACAACTTCTATTTGAGAGCATCGCTGAGGATGACAGAACAAAACAAGATGTACGTGAAACACTTTCTTTTTTTTAAAACGTGAGCCCAAAACGTGCGCCGGAAACAGCGAAACCGACTTTTTATTGTTCTGCTTAAACTTTGAAAAGGTCGCAATGTTTTGTTGAAAAAATACAAGCCAACAACTGTGGTTGTAAAAACGAAAATTATCGTGGTAACCGGCCCTTTGTTTGTGTAAACGTTTATGAGTTTCAGCCGTTTTCAGCGAGTTCGCAGACGGCTGCGATTCGTCTTCGTTAAGGTTTCAAGGTTAGGCTCTCGCTGTGATATAGTTGCCATGCGGGAAACTATGTGTGCTTTCTTTCCGTTCAATGAGCGGGAAATGTTACGAACCCGCACTGGGCTCGCGTGATGTATTGCAGACCACTCCTTCTCACACACTCGGCAGGCGTGCTGGCAGTTTTTTAAGCTAATATTATGCTATTTTATGCTTTGTATCCGCGTAGGCATTAGTACCCTTCCGAAAACAGTAATCCTAACTTCCTTACTATATTATATTACTAGCTGCGCCCCGCGGTGTTACCCGCGGTTTATCAGATGCTCCGCGTGAATGTCGAAAATTATCCAAAGGGAAAACAATCCCCGAATAAAAATGTGTTAATCCAGGGTGTCAGCTTCCTGCATACCAAATTTCATCAAAATCTTTCCAGCAGTTTGAGCGTGAAGAAGTAACAAACATACACACACACTCACAAACTTTCGCCTTTATAATATTAGTGTGATAAATGCAAAAATCAGTTTGATTTTCATAATATGAGACACATTAAATTTGCAAAATGTCCCAACGTCTAAAAAGAAAAATCCCAAGAACGAATTCAAGATCATCCCACTGAGAGCACTATTTCTATTCACCTCAATTTATCTCGTCGACTCACCAAACTTGACACACTTCTCAGTTCAGTTGTCAGCTAAAATGGGGTGTCTTTGTGATTCTTCCCATTCGTACTAGGTGAAGGGCACGGGGCATTACCGGGGGTAGCGAGGGGTGGAGGGGTTTGGGGGTGGTCAGTACAATGCGCTCGTTAGCTGCTCCCCTTTGTCTGGGCAGCACCAGGTCTTTTTGTGGCGACACTCACAGGGAAACCGCGTAATTGACCGATTTGGCGACGTGGTGGATAAAGGAATACGTGTGAGGTGTTGGTACGACGTGGCGGTAGTAAGTGAATGTGCATAGAAACGGTCTGTAGCTATATAAAATTAAGGTAAGGGTGATTTGTATCAATATTGAAAGTGAAGTGCAGATTACTGAGTTTGGTTAGCAAGTTATAATGGACAGTGGTTGTGATAAAGAAACAATAAAAAAATGGGATAATAGTCTTAAATGTTCTCGAATATTATTGTACGGCACTTCAGGAACATACCTACATTATGTAGCGTAGTTGTGGAGATACCACAACCTACGTGATAGTTATCTTGTCCAATAGCCGGGAGCATTCCAATTAACTACTGCAATTAGTGGGCACACGCATATTATTCCATGTTTTTGTTTAATTTCCATATTGTTAACACTACAGACATAGCTTCATTACAAACTAAACATTACAAAGACAGAAGGATTCTTCTCGAAGCTTCTCCTAGATAAACAAAGTAATGTTTAACAAAGATCAAACGAAGTTGCTTTAATTTAAATTCTGACAAGAATCTCGAAAATATTTGCAAATGTCACTAAACTCGAGTTCGCCGTGACTTTAACAGGATTCTGACGAGCTAAGGTTCTTCAAGTTTTATTTTATTTTGCTAATCACGATAGCTAAACTAACACAACTTTGTTTTTAATGAAAAATCTTTGTTATTTTTAAGATCAACAAGATAACTTATAATATAGTGTTCTTTGAAGTAAATTCTTGATTCCAGTTAGTTTTTTCTGCTCAATTTGTTAGTTATACATTCACAACAGAATTTAATAAAATGTTTTTTTATAAGCTAGGATAATCGGTTGAAATCTATTTTATAAACTTAGTTTAGCTTTTATAAATTACTTGAATGCTAATTAGCGACCGTTACTGATTAAATCTAGCACTTCGGTTACATTGTTTTAGTTTTATGGCAGTTTTACTTACAAAGTAAACTGCACAGATGTGTCGTTAATATTGCTCTAAGCATTAAGTTGAGATGTAGGCGATTACCGTAAGGTTGGCTACACGCGCGCGACTCTGCGCTTCCTGGGCGGAGACGCTGCCTGTCGCTTGTCGCTGTCGCTTGTCGCGCTAGATTGATGGCGACGCGCGACGCTCATACGGTTAGCGCACACGTGCCTAACTTGCGGTGGCGTAAAAGTGATTGTCAACTGGAAGAGAGTAGGATTCGTGTTTGTCAAACACAAACGAAGTTGTCTTACACGTGTTTTATTGTAGAAATATTTGATTTGATATAGGTTACAGTGGATATTATTTTGGGGAGGCACTTATTCTATTTTATGTTTTTCCAGATGAAATAAAGAAATGCATGATACTTATAAAGGTTTTTTTAACTATGACACTATGGGAATATCCGAATTCATACGACTCCTCTGTCTGCCATTTCTGTCAAAAGTATACCACTTTCTTGAAAATTGTTTAGTTTAGAAAAACATGAATTAGTTAGGTATAAGAAAATAGTAGTTATAATCAGTGTGTCTCCTGAGTTCACACATGCCTAGGCAGGTGTGTGCCGGCGGCTCGTGGCGCGGGGCGGTGGGCGGACGCGAATAAATGACGATATTATTTTAGTTAATTAATGAGCCGCGCCACCGTGTCATGTATTAGTTACTGGGAATAATATCATACATTGTTACTAGGAACTATAGTTGGATTTTGTTATGAATCACTTCCGACTGAAAATAATGTCTAAAGGAAAAAAAATACGTTAGAAAATATGTACCTATATATTTATACAAATTATTTACAAGTACGATATTTAGAGCATCTAATTTTGCAGTTTTAGAATTATTATGGATGGCTCTTGCCACTTACAGGAGCGCATTTTTCACTTGAAAAATAACGACTAAATAGAGCAAAAACTTACTGTTTCAAGTAAATATTTAACCACTAATTGCACTGACAATCAATTTCAAAGTTTTTGTGATTTAAAAACATGTTTCTTTGGGCACAGTGAAGGTATGCGAGGTGTCTGAACTAATGCTGGGCTGACACAATCAATCTTGTGCCAGTGACAGACGACACGGGACCGCTCACTAACTAAACTACGCGGTGTATAGGCAGGGAGCAAGGGCGAGCGTTGTTTTTACTATAGTATTTTATCGGGGTGCCGCTCATTTAGTATACGAATACTTGTTCTATTTTCAAAAGCTATAACGCTCAAATGTCATAACGTTTACTTCATCTAGCACCATTTCACATAATTTTCACTTAATATAATGTTCAGTTTGTTAACAAAGTATGTTATAACAACACTTTCTGTAACGTTATGGAACAGTTTGTTCGTATAGTATATTTTCATTTAGTATAACGTACATTTGATCTAAGTGAATGTTATATCAACTACAGTTTATATGGAATGAATAATATAAGATTATAACAAATGAAAATGATTTCAATCGAAATTATAGGTATTCGAATGATACCTATAATTTGTATCAATGTTATGTACATGTCATATTAAAAGAATTTTACCAAACATTACACCTTTTTTATCGTGTTACTGATTCTTTGTTTTTGTCATCTGTTAGTGCAATAAATATTACGTTGATTTATGTCCGTTCTTGTAAATAAGCGTTTTTTTCTTCAACAGGTCAAAGGAAAACGAATGGTTTAATGAAGTAGAACTAAATAACTACCTGGTTTTACTTTCATTATCTGTAGTTTCAATCTAGATTGTCAATCTTAGCTATTTATAAGACAGAAGATTCTGATGTCCACCAGACACAACACCCGTTTGGTCGGAGGATCCTCCCTTTTCAATGGAGGGACTTTACACCCTGTTCTGCATACCTCTATAGCTCTATGAAAGGACTTTTTTATTTGGATCAGACGAATTTCAAAACATTTACTTCTAAAGTGTACTGTACTGTATCGATATATGTTTTTTAAGAATAAACTACAAACAATAGAAGTAAACAGGAAAATAAAACAGAGTGAACAGTTTCAGTTGAGTGCGATTTAAAAAGTAAATTGAACGGAACGGTTAACTCGGACTATTAACCGGTTCAAACTGCATAGTGGCCTTGCTTCTCCGAGTCGTTGCATCCAGTTTTATCGATTGGAAATACGTTATAATGCTGAAAATATAAAGGAACATTACATTGTTTTAAAATAACAGACTTATAAGTTTAAAAAAAAAATTGAAATACTGTAATGTTTGCTGTCGGTAACACTATAGGCTTCTCTAAATGAATGCTTAAATCAAAGCGCAATGTTGAATTTTGTTCTCAGTACTGAAGTGTTAGTTTAGGATAACCTAGAACTAAGAAGTTTTGTAACGCATCCTTTCAAATTGTAAATATTAGTAACCATTAAATTTTAAGGTAAAGTTAAGTTTAAAAAAAAGAATATATTATTTAATTCTCTTTTATGCAATCTCAGTCCAAAATAAAGTGTTAAAGTACTCCCCGTTGCTATACACATACCCTGCTATATATCAATGGTCCCTCTCAACTCCCTGAAGCATCGTTAGGAGGCTCTAAAATTTGCTGCTTGGACAGACAGCGGCCTCCCTGTGTTATAACGAAGTTACTATTAACCTTCCCCTAAACTTGACGGTGGAAAAGCTCGTTAAAAATAAGTCTTTAGAATAGCACATTCAAATTCTATACATTAGTGATTGTTGAGTTAAATGTAGGCCAGCTCAGTTCGATAAAGTTAATAAACGGTGCGAAGTTTACCTTCAAATCACATGTCGTTTCCCATAGAATTGCTTCAGACGCACCAGGGTTCCCTTCACCTGCTAACACTGAAAGGTCGTCCGTGCCTACAACTATACCTAGAGCAATACACCGTCTATTTAGTATATCAATATTCAAGGCTGTACCTCCATATTTAGGATAACCCTACTATTCATAACATAATACCGACACGACGCACCGACGACACAGATTTTATAAATGAGCTACGAGGGCGGAATACCGCGCAAATGGCGATAGTCGTTACCAAAGTTACGTAAACACGCGTTACGTTTAATTATATAATTAAATTATTACAAGGAGCGTTCGCAGCGAGCATAAATTCGCGCGTACTGCCTGAATTGTTAATATTGTATTTAAGGCTGCCATTACGCTAAATATTTATGGTGCCAGATTTCCGCCGTGATCACTGTCGATGTGTGTGATTAATTTGTGGGTTTGTATGTACCTATGAGTTACTTATTAGAGGAAACTAAATAGAGTGTTGTGTACGTTGCTCAATACAACGAAACAATAAGGTACAAATGGGAAAAGTACACCACATCCCACACTCGTATTCCCGAAAAAAAAGTCAATGAATCTTCGAGATCGTAGTGGTCGAATGCAATCACAGTGCCTTTGAGCTTTCACCTGGCTTCGGAACCAAATCAAAAGCACGACCTGAGAACTTTCCCTGGGAACTGTATGACATTCGAATCAGATTCAGAGAATGGCACTACAACTTCCCATTACAGCGCTCAGAGCATATTTACTCGGATCGGACGCAATACACAACCGCCCTGGCCGCCATTACTCCGCACATTAACACTCCATTCAGGCACTACTCTGCGGCCAATAATATGATTATTGCGTACGTATGTACGTTGGTGTGTGCGTCAGCTGCTGCTTCCCACGCTGTCGCGCGGCGACATTAATTACGGCATGTAAGTAAGTAAGCAGGTAACTCGTCATTAGGATACCTTTGAATCTTTGAACATGTTTGAATTTCGTCGCGATTCGCGTGTGATTACGCGTCGAAGATTTTTCAGGTGTGTTGTACATACATAACTAATTAGAACTAATTAGGTTGATGTTATTATTTAATCATTAACGTAGCTTTAACGAAGCACAAGGAATAAGTATCTAAGAGACATGCTCGCGAGTTTTGCAACAATTGCTTGATAAAAGATGAGATAAAACAAAAGAGCGCGGTCTCTCCGACTACTGCTGAACAATGGGCCGGCCGGAATAGCGGCATGCTACGGGTTAATTCGGGACGTTTCATGAAGACACTATTTATAACAGGCAATCGTCCACACAACGCACTGTGTAATTGCGAGAACGGGATATTTCTGTCTGTATAGGAAATACAATGACTGAATTAAGCAATAGATGTGTACAGAGAGACTCTATTTTCAGTACCAATACCTAGAGAAATAAATGATTAGCTGCCGCAGTTGCGACTGTTTATCAATTTATTATATTTCATGTCAAAATACAATAGTACAAACTTTATGTCCTTTTTAACTGACTTCAAAAAAAGGAGGAGGTTCTCAATTGTTAAAAGTTTAAAGATTCGTTACCTCATAACTACTCATTTATGTATAAAAAATTTCTTTTCATGTGAAAGGATATACGTTCCGATTGGTACCATATAAATTTTATCAAAATACTGAACCGTGTACTTTGGTTTTTTAATCACAATATCTGGAGGAAATATATTATCAAACGAAATTGCGTGATTTGCTTTCCTGTGACTTTCCAGTGGTGTTGTTAGGTTAGGTTGTGGTGCTCTGTTAAAATAAAAAGAAACAACCAAACACACCGACTTCCGAAATTAAAGTTGTTGTTTGGAATGAATGAACGGATTTTAATAAATATATCTTACCCCCAGAACTGTTTTTCGAAAAAGTATGCAGTGAACTTTTTAGACGTAGATATCTTGCGTATGCGTTTATACCAAGTTTCATTAAAATCGGGTCATCTATTTTCAATAAAAAGAATTTGATGTTTGTATGAAACCCCTTATTTATGGACTAAACGCTCTTAATAAAATAATGAACGTAAGGAAATATTGAAATTGTCGTTCAGTTAAGAGTCGTTCTACTGTACAACAAGACAATTTCTAAACCAACATTATTTCGCCTATGTATGAACAGAATTATCTATTTCGTTATTACCACAGAAAGAGATGGGGCTTTAAGTAAATTACCAAACCACATCAATCAGAAATTCGTGCTGCACCAATTACAATATTACTTATCAGACTTAACGAGCAAACCCAGTCTGAAGACGGCTTAGTTTGAAACCTATCTAATCTGCGCAGCCTCCGCAACTTAGGACATGAAGGTGACATTCCACAGTGTCATAACACGCAGGAATTTACGTCGCTAAGGCTTCCACGCGAGTATGTAGGGAGGCAGATTTAAAGCGGGGCTTTGTCTCTTAAGCACGTAATCTCGTGTGAATGGCTCTCAAGTATTCAAGCACTAAAAGAATTGCCTAAATCCCTTTATACTTTTGCGGTGGGATTGGATAATGCGAAGAAAATCGCTTTAAATATCATCTTTGGTGTTAGTTGAACTTGGAAATGTCTGAAAATAGAACTGTTTCTTTTTTTTCAGTAAATTGTTTAAGAATGTGAGGGCCTCTATTAGGTGACACGGCAGGAGTTGTGTACATCCCTACTGAATATTGTTTGGTCTAAATCTCATATAATTTGGCTGGCCCTGCTAAAACGTATCTCTTAAGTATTATCCACCTCGGAATTCGACCTTTGAAGGGCAACACCTGAACTTTGTTCCCGGATAATTAGTTCGTAAACAACGTCAAAACAACCGACTCCAGAACGTTGACCGGTTGATAACCGAGGTGGCTAACCTGCCAACATTGCCCACCATCCCCAAACAACACCGACAACCTTCTGAATAGCACATTCATGTCAATAAGAACTATTCATTACAATTTAAACCTAGGTATTTAGTTTGTGGACAGCAAAATATTCATCTACTTTCAAAATATGGAAATGAAACTCTTTCTTCGTTTATTATTTTGCTTTTCGGATGTATGTTACATACATTTTCACATTTCCACAGAGTTTTGATTTGAGGAACCCTTTGATTCTTCTGTGGGGGAATTATTGAGCAACATCCCACATTCAGGTGGTTCCTATTCAGTAGGGGACAAAGGGACGCGGGAAATAAATTCCGTCGTTTATCCGAGTACGGGGGAGCGCAACCATTTATAACTTTTATAACATTTTATACGGCAGTCCCATAAACAGTAAATAAGAAACAGAAGGTACGATACACAAGTCATAACACGCGATAAATTGACTGAAATGTGAGAATGCAATGAAACTGTAGAGCGAACTGAAAGTATTATTGATTACCTTCGCAGACAATACGCTAAAATCATTATTACAACTACAATTTTCTTAAATAATGGTACCTATGTAAAGTGTTCATCCTGTTTGACCCCGCTCATCAAAATCGTAGTTTTTTCTTTACAGTTTTTGTTTCTTGATTCGTTATTAGAATATAAAATGAAAAACTTGAGTCTTCATATCGTTTGCATTTTCATTTACTGAAATTAAACAATAAATACTTGTTGTTTTGTTTTCAGACGTGGGTACAGGTACCTATTATCGGGCGTTGTTTAGAGTGTACCTTCTGCATCTCCGTTCATAAATAAAGGTGTGAGTGGACATGTGACAAATAGCGTCCATAGCTCGGGTAGGTAGCGGTAATTATGTCGTAAATGGATACAAGGGTTCGGTCGCGATCGCCGTGTAGCACCAGTTTATTAATCGGCGCGTTATGGCCGCGTCACATGTCAGCCATGTTGGTAACGTTCGGTAATGCTCGGCAATGTTCGGGAATGCTCGGTAATGCGCGATTATGTGATGTTGTGTGCATGTTGCGGCCGGTGTTAGGTTTTGATTAACTATGCGGACAATATCTTGCGTCATTAGTGACATGAATAGTGGTGGGGTAGTAGCATGAATACATGTGAATAATGTTCAAGTAGGTGAGTTCATGTGTGGGTTCAGTGCCTAAAAAAAGGAATTCCGATAAAAAAAAAAATTGCTCATGCCAGCAGCTTAACGCGCGTGAAAGTCGAAAATGATCCCAAGGAGGCATACACCCGAATTAAACATAAACTATTCCATGACCTATTCCAGGACATGGCCTACCCGAGTGCCATGTTTCATCCAAATTCGTTTAGTCGTTAAGACGTGAAGAGGTTACAAACAGACCGACCGACATTAATAGGTAATATTAGAGTGGATATCAGTGCTCTTTCTAGCGAAGTTTTTTTTAACACTTCATAATAGAATATCTTAAAGTTCTGAGTACTTGTAACCTCCATGTCAGCCTATAATTAACACAAAAGCTTTTAATTATCGTGACTGATTGCAATACTAAAATGTTAATAGGCGCGAGTTTAGATAAAAGTGTGGCGTTTGATAATATTCAGCTATTAAGAGACTTGTTTACACTTTAAGGGGTAATTCCACTTCGTAATTACTTTTTAATTGAAGATTGTGAGATTTTAAACGAGAACGCTTTTACTGTTTTTCTTCGGACTTGTGTACTACTTGTACTCTTTAGATGACTTTGGTTTTGGTTTTCCTTTTCGCTTTATTTTAAGACCTGATTTAGGTACGAAGGCAGCCTGGATAGTTGGACCTGATAAGTCTGTGATTTATTGGAACTCAGGGAAGGTTGTATTGAATAAACATAGTCCAGAGGCAGATCTGAAAAACAAACAATCACCGCACTATAGCAATAGCTAAATACAAATAAATTCATGGCAGATCCATCCAATTTAGCTAAGTAAGGTACAATCCCACGGCTAAGCTTCCCCTGGTTACAACTTAACACGTAGCACCCTGACCATACCAAACATATTTCACAATCCCACACTCTCAGCTGCTCAGTCTGTAAGGGAGAGAATCACCACTTGCCAGCACATTACGAAGCCATCGCCGCCATTTTAGGCGTGTGCGCAAATTTAGTGATGTGACAAATGCGGTACAGGATTGGCGGGGATAAGGCCGGGACGCGGGACGGGCGCGGGAAGGGCCCATTGCCCGATTTATGGAACCCGGGCTACTTGCGATTCAAGTGGCATACACCGCCTTTATAAAGATATAGGGCGCATTGTACTTAATGTTTTTGCCCGTATTTATGCTGTTAGCCGCTCGAATCGGAATCAGTTTAGAGATTTGCGAGGCTTACCGCCGCTGGCTCCTTTGTGCTGGCCGTCGTTATGGTAAGATGCGGACGTAAGTGGCTCTTAAAGGCGTTGTTGCTACACAACGCAATTTGTGTGGATTTATCTGCTTCCTTGATGATGTTAAGTGCTTCTGCTTTATTGCCACAAGTATACCGGCCTTTTAATGCAAGAGTTTAATAGATAATATTAAACGACATATAATTCTTAGCCAAATTAAGTATCTTCCAAATAATTAATGCGGAGTTATATGTTATAGTATTTTTAAAGCAAAATCACAACGACCAACCTTCCATCGTAGTTAACGTAAATTACGTGTTTCACATTCTCAAAAAAAAAAAAACAATTAAAAAGCCATTAAGCCCCACAGGACCGTAATTATCTCCCCTTTAAAAGCCGAATAAACAAAGCTCAACAAACAGACGTAACCGAATCACTGCGCAAACTCTTTGGCGCCAACTCGATAAACAATTAAACCACGCACGACGCAGAACTATTTCCCATTAACAATTAAATTAGGAAATATCCCGGATCGCCACAATCTCATCGCGGCCTACATTGACGGGACTCGGTCAGCGTGGAAAGTTAAATAAAAGTTCTGGAAAATTACGGAACTGTGAGCTTTAAGTGCCGCCCGCAAATTAATATTAGTTTCAACACATAGTGACTGTATATTAGTTAAAGTCAAACTGGAAAGTGGTTATAAGTTTATTCAGTTTATTAAAACTATCGCTACAGTCTATTTTTGTTCAAAATGTCTTTAATTTAATACATTTTCTGGAAGTTACGTACATCTCTCAATTCCACTACACACTCACGTATAATGTATATCTCTCAATTCCATTTACCTGACTCAGTTATACCCAAGCGGTGAGCTAAACCACAAATACATTAAATCGTTGCGCAGAACAAAGCGTCGTCGTGGCGAGCACAGTAAAAAGGTGAAACAGCGGAATTATACGAAACATTTCCGTGCGTGGCGACTATAAAACGTGGTAAGTTCCCACCGGCCGGCACCGCCACCGTCGGTCACCACGTCCACCATGCATCACTCGTCGCGCACGGAAGAGACATGGCCGACCTAACTGACCCTTCCTTTGTGTCTAAAAGTACCACGGGCATCACGTCTCATGTGCCGTGCTAAGATTTTTAAAAGAGTACTTTTCTCCATCAAGGTCATCATCTGCCTAGCTTTTTCCCAACTATGTTGGGGTCGGCTTCCAGTTAAACCGGATTCAGGATTCCTCCATCGAGGTACAAAGCAAATAAACTAAGATCTCTGAATAAAGGCAAAAATAAAACATTTGAAAGCAGTCTTCTAAGTTTTATTTGAAACAAAACAAATTGTTAAACCTTGCAAAAAAATGATAAGTACTAACCTACCATTTATCTAAGTGAAATATCTGCTCCTGAAATAGGTTACCGAGATCTAGTGTAAGATAATGAATACAGTATTTCATTAAATAGCTGTGATCATAAATTAAATAGGGAACAGCATGACATCGTCGAGGTAAGTAGTCGCGGCGCGGCGGCCCCTCAGAGCGCTGTCCTCGCCATGTAACTACATCTAGATAAGTCCAAACAATGAATACATTAAAACGAAACAAATTGCATTTTAAAAAGGCGCATTACACGAAACGTTTCCGTGTGTCGTAGCAATAAAACGGGGCGCGCTTCCCGGGGCCCGGGGCCCGGTATCCCGGGCTCGTACATCACTAGCTGACGAGTGAGGATAGCCGTTCTTTATTTATACCGCGAGTAAATACTGGCCGTCTAACTCGCTTGTCTTCTGCTGTGTGTGAACACACTTTGTACTTTAATTTATGAAAATAAACAAGAAATAAATCAGGATTATAGCACTTAAAAGCGTTTTACTGAGCGCAATTACTGCGGTGTAGTGGGCAACTAGGGATCACTACAGAGCAAGAAAAATGCAAAATAAAAGGCCGTTTCTAGGCAAAATGATATTTTTTAAACGACCTATTTTTAATGGAACCGTGCTATTGCCGCGGCAACGAAATCTTTAGTATTTTTATAATAGAAAGATGAAATGTTGGCTTTAATTTTAACCACGGATATTATTCTATCATCCAGTTGGAGAGTGTTAATGCTCACCAGCCCTGGTTTGCGCTCTAATACACATGCATGAAAATATTTCAGCGGGTTTTAAAAAAGTGCAGGACATAAACAATATTCACGAGTTATGGGTTCACGTCCCATAAAACTAGGTGAGTGAATTTTAATAGAATTTCCACTCCTTGCAGAAAGGGTTCAGTGATTAATACACGAGTTCCACGCGAGTGATCGTGTAAACATGAACATACTGGGAACAAATACACGATGTTTTGATTAATTTATCTTATTTTGGGGCTTGTTTGAGGGTTATAGGAATAGAAATAGCTTCCTTAGTTCAAATTCAATTCGTCACAAATTGTTGCTTCGCCTGAATATAAAGTAAAATACATGAAGTTGTGAGCTGCGATACATTTTCGTGTGCATTTTACCTGAGGTTTTCTTTCAAAAGATACTCACAATTTCATTACAATTAAAAAAAATAATAATCTTTGGTCAATCATTTCAAAAAGTCAAAGAATACATTGGTACAGCTCGTTGTGATTCACTGTTTGTTTTTCCTTGCTATATCTTGTCAAGTTAAAATTAACGACACTCATCCACGAAAAATACCAGCAAATCAAGGCGAAACGATATCTCTTACAATATTTACGACATACATACTTTTGAGTGACACTTCAGAACTCCGCAGATGTCAGTAATAGTGCCGCGGACTGGCACTGCTCCAACACGGGCGAGCACCTCATCGTGCGTGAGAGACAGATGGCGCTCTCACACTTTACATTATTTGTGATAGTGTTAGTTGGTGCTAAGAGGACGAATTTTTGCAGTAAGTCTGCAGAGACAGAAAGAGGTCACCAGCGCCGATAGCGAACTGTAGCTTAGACCGCTCATTGTAAAACGCAACTAATCTTAACTGTTCAAAAACTATTTTTTTTTGGTGTCTATAAAATAAAGAGTAATTTATATTATGTATCTTTCTTTCTTCAATACCTAAGATACCTACTCTAAAAGACAAAGCTTAAACTAATATTTTTGCGATAATGCCACCCATTACAATAATCCTTCGGTGGTTTGTATGTGAGATCTCCGAAATATTACATGCAATGAAGAAGATCTACCCTTTAAACCGTTACTTATTTCGAAAGAATTTCTTAGCATTGCAAATTGCTACAGTGGTGGTTCTCCGGACGACCACTCACCTACAAAGAGCCGCTATCGGTTCCTCGGTATACGACTGATGAAATATCTTGTGGTGAGACTGAAACCTAGTGTTTCATATCTTAGGATTAATTTGTTTTCAAAACCACTCTATTTATTTTTATTTTTTAATTTACATTTAACGAACTATTATATGTACAAGTCACAACTAAGTACTTAAACTAGAAGACTAATAATCGCGTAATTATGTAATAATCATTGGGCATAAAGAAAATCATCCGCATCGCTGTCAACGGCAAAAGTGCCCAGAACACTGGCAGCATTGCCGCGTTGAATGGCAAAGAAAAAACTATTATTTTGAAAAAAAAAACAACCTGGCTTAGTAACTCTTCATCAAAATACGGACGGATATGATAATAGAGATTTTCTCGTTTATAAAATTTTGTAAACATTCTTTTTTGACTGCAAATTGGTTCTTCCCAGAAATGAAGTATGTAGGCATAATAGTAAACTGTCGAATGTTTTCAACTCAATATTAAAAAAAAAAACAAAAGCATCGACATTTTCTCTTCGGGATTCATTCTGACACAGAGATAAGCTCGCCTTAATAGCGTATGAGCGAAAACCAACAGGACAATCGAGGGTTTACAACAATGCCCCTCTTGTTTATACTTCAGGGAAATAAGTTTAAAAATTCATGGAAATATGTAACAAACAATTTGAGGAAAAGGTCTCAGAGAACGATGACTTGTAGCAACAATTTGTACAGAAGTTATTCAACCTTTATTATCAGCAAAACAATTAATTTCTAACAAAGAAACCAATTTGGTTCTCCTATTCTGTAAGGTCGACCACTGAAGCCGAAGTACTCCGGAGCCCGAAATAATGTAGTTCATCGTACTGGGCTGTTTGACACGCTGTTGGCAACATTAGCAACGTGTCGGTACTACGCGCGGCCGCCGAGGAGGGTGGCAGGCCAAGTACAGCGCCGTTTGGCACGCCACACTGAGTCATAAGCAAGTCTTATAATATGAGGAAATTGCTAATTTTGTATGCGTCAGTCGAAGATTGCTTTGGCTAATTTGTGCGTTCGTATACATGATTTTAGTGAAAAAGTGACTTCTATAGTTATTGCAACTTATGTTAAAATTCCACTTTTACAAAGTGGAATTTTATGTGTAACGTGGAAACAAGCATATTACAAATTAGAAGATTACATTCAGGATAAGAATGCTTGGAAACATGCTGGTCCTGCTCCATAGGACAATCAAGGGTGTACACAAAATCAAACTGGTTGATTTATTAATTAACTTTATAGGTATACTGTTTCTTTTTTGTGTTTTTATTTTCTGTTTAATTAATGATTATTAAGATTATCTGTAAATATGTGAGTACCATTTACCTAAATTTCTTTAGAAAATGAATAAGTTTACCTCTGCTGGTAATACTTTGTTCTTATGAGTAGCATACTCAGGGTGCATCGTCCTCACATAATATTAAATGAATTTTTGTATACCAAATTTTGTAAAATCATTATTTAAAAAGAGTAACTATGGAGTTTCTTGTCCGTTCTTCTCCATAAGAATCTACCTTTCCGAATGGACAGTAGAGTCACTTTATTAATGTAATATTATTATTTTACTGAACTATAAATGATGACGTTCAAAAGTGCCGTTTAATGGCCTAATTGAAATAAACGTTTTGACTTTGACATTGTACTATCACTTCACCTGATCAGATTGCCGTAACCATAAGGAAACATGCAGGAACTATAGGTAGCAGGACATAAGCATCAATTTCAAGTATTTTTAAAGTGACAGTTTCGAATTTACAACACTAGATGGCATAGTTTAATACGTATACGTTCCCTGGACGGCTGAAGACAATCAATTATATTGTCTTGTCACCTAGAATAACATCAGAGATTGTTTGTATGCGGATATTAAGGGAGCTGTTTCCCAAGTGCTCACACTGTGCCTCCATCTCAAAGCAGATTTGTAGCAATTGTGTTATTGTAGCCAGGTGCCTTGAGAAGTTAGTGTGTAGATTCTCTTCGGCACGATCAGAAATTCCTTTTTGGAGAAGCCCTTGATATTCCACTGCAGGGCAAAGGCTTGCACTCTGCTTCGAATTTCTCTCTGCCCAGGTGGGTGTCCACCCGTGCTATTGTCCAATGTTGTTGCCGAACAGTTACTGTTAGCAGTTCATGAAATACATTTTCGAAAAGCTTAGCTACTCAGAAAATTCTGCACGTAACAAAGAGTGAAAAAATAAAAATGAAGTTAACAATTTTTAATAAGAACATTCATAAACCACACAATTTTTTCATATCACACCGCATTACCCACAAACTAAACTTGCATCTTTCAGCCGCGCGAGCAGAAAAATCACAACGCTTAGCAAAAAGTGAAGCACACGCGCCCCGACCAGTGCGGGGACCACCGGGTACCCGGATACCCGGGTATTCTCAGAATTACTCGTACCTTCGTGTACGTCGGGAAAAATTGTATTTGCTTCGTAATTCCCGGACGCTTGTTAACAGACTTTTTTTGTGATCGTTTCATATTTCGCTTCGTCGGGAAATATGCGCTAACGAATCCTCCTTTGTGTACTATTACTGACGGCAATTATGCGGAATGAGCGGATGGATTATTAAAAACGTTGTACCGATAGAGAAATGTGATTCATGTTTCATGATTGTTTTTGTTGAAAATTGTTTGATTGTGTACTTACATTTTATTTTAGGTAACAACAATTTGTTTTTTTGTTTGTGCCCATTGTTCTGTTTTTAAACATTTTCAAATGAAATACTTTTTTGTAGCTTTAAAATGAACATTTCTTTATTCAAGACCTACCTCGGTGTCGGCCTAGTTCCCTTCACTCCACGTGTATCAGGTCACACTCCTAAAATAACTTCAACCCAATTTTCATTGAACATTCATGTAGCACTAACAACTCACTTTCTACGTTTTCAGCGTGTTGTGTCCCTTTTACCAATTTTCGGCATAGAAGCCGGCCCAATAAAATTTTATAGTAGTTCAGTAAAATTTTCATCAAAGGCTTTCGGAAAGAGATCGTTACAAATGTTAATGTGGTTGGAACACAATTGTTTTAACTGAGGGAAATATAAGGAAAGTACGTACAATGGTGGGTTCTGTGTGTTCTGTAGTTAAGTGACATTGTGAATAAGTAATTAAAATGGTCGAAGCAACTGCAACCTAAACACTGCACGTAACAGGCGACGCAAACACTTTAGCAGACAATCTATTTTGCTCCTATTTTTCTAAAAGCTTTGTTAACCGACTTCAAAAATATCGAAGAACAAACTTACCTTTGTTGGTGAAAAAATGGTATCCCATACATCAATGTACGTCACGGTCAATTCTTCAACCAAAGATATAAGTTTGTATTCGTAAAAATGATTTTTTTAAATGATAAAATTATGAATTCCCAATTTTCAGACTTTTTCCAGTACTTGTACTCTAAGATCTATCTTCTTGCCAAATTTCATGAATCTAGGTCATCAGGAAGTACCCTATACATTTTGATTTCCTTGAGAGTGTCGTAGTATACGTTTTTTGCGGCATAAACGGCCGTATCCTTTTTTACGTTAACGTAGAAGTTTAATTTTTTCACAGCTTCAAGGGACTGTAGACTTGAGTATATGGTTTTAATTTCAACTCGATACCTCTACGCATGCCTGAGGTTAAGGCTCTTGACAGACAGATAGACGGACGGACGGACGGACAGCAAAGTGATCCTATAAGGGTCCCGTTTTTTCCTTTTGAGGTACGGAACCCTAAAAAGGAGGAGGTTTTCAATGCGGTTGTATGTTTTTTTTTCTTACTTCAGAACTTACATCATTTATGAACCGATTTGATAAAATCAAGTGAAAGGATATACGTTCCGATTGGTCCCATAGATATTAAATCAAAATCGGTTATTTAGTTTGGTTTTGAAATCAATATAGCTGGAAAAAAGTGAAAATATATAATCCAAGTAAACGAAATTGCGTGTTTTGCTTTCCTGTGACTTTCCAATGGTGTTATTAGTTGTGGGGTACCACTAAAAGTGAAAAATTAATTTAAAAAAATGAAAATTATTCTTATATTTTTAATTATCGGTATTATTTTTTTTTTCCAAAAAAATGTTTGTTTCGATTGAACCTTCTTTACGAATCTATAAAGTGTCGGTACCGACTAATTGCCGGGCCGATTATGTCACACGGTACGTGCGTCCGTGTCACGAAATGAGCACTTTAGCTGAAACAACTTAGGGGGAGTGTTTAGGAAGTTTTGAAAAGAATTTCAGATTCAGTTACTATGCTGACGAAAGTGGTCGATACAAGAAGAATAAAGGTCGATATAATAGTAAATAAGTTCAAGTACCGACCTACTTAAATCCAGTTCTAAAAAAATAAACAAATTCGATTATAAAACACACACACACACGCACAAACGCGCACACGTCGTTTAGTCAAATCTGGCTAGTATTGTCGTGTACAAAATGTTGCATTAGCAAATTCGACTAAAGTAGAAATCTTAATGTTCGTTCTACAAAAACAATTCTAGTTGACTTTAAAAAGTCGTACGCAGAGAAAAGATAGAGCATTTCCGTTGTCAGCTGAATTAATTGGTAGCAAGTGAACAAAATAGTATTTATGAGGTTCATGTGGGGCAGCGCACTACGGCGTACTACGGCGCATAACGGCGCTCATCGCGACTTTATTCCGAATACAACTATGTTTGCGCTGTAAACTGTATTAAACAACTTTGTGGAATGCTCAGCATTATGTTAGTGGAAATTATGAACGTCACCTACGAGTTTAATGACCGTATCATCTATTTAGTTGGGGCATTTATTCTGAAACAGCACTTTGTAACAATTAATTATTTGTTTTATCATGATAATGTTAGGTCCTGCCGCGAGCATGAGTTATTTTAACCCAAGGGTACGGACTAACGACAAGAAATAGGTATCCTATGCTTAAATCCAGGTACAGTGTTATCAATTCAGTAGTTGGCGTGACTGTTTACCAAAATTCACAATAGATAGAATCATAGCTGTCAAACTGGACACTGCCAAATGCTGGCTGGTCGGAAATACCTTGATATACGAGTAGTAATTCCCTGGACTAACTCTTTTATGGGACTTTCTACTTAACTCAGATGTCGTGCACACCAAAAAGGAACCCCTGAACAGCTTTAATACCGTACACACTAGATCATAAACACATTAGAAACAGTCTGAAAAATTCCAGTCCATATACGAGCAGATCCGTAGACAAATATAGGTTAACGATGATTCTGGGGTTAGGCCAGGGTCTGACCGGCGCGTCGATAATGCGCCCATTAGAAGGTGACGAATGTGTGTACCGAGCCGTTTGCCGTACTCGCCCGAACGAACGGGACGCGTTAAAAATAATGTTGTTTAGACCCCACTTTGTACTGTGGCGTACTAGAAAACATGGCTGTTATGTAAAGGTTGTGTACCTTAATAAAACTAGGTAGGTACCTACATACTACCCGTACGCGTTAACTTGGCATCTGGCTCAACACATTTCGAATGACGTTTTGAAGTTTTAATTAATATATTATTAATTATATAAACGCGTTAGCATCACTGTTACCGTTGCATTAATATTTTTTCATCAAAATTGAATTGTTCAATTAAAATTAAAATGTCAAAACGTAATTCGGGCAATTAGTAGGTATGTTTGAAAAAAAGTCAGGGTGCGGGTATCGTCGCCGAGGAAGGCCTAGGAAATGCTGGCGTGACGACTTGGAGGGGTTTATGACGGATTGGTCGGGGACACACCAGGAAGAGTAGAAGGCTATAGGAGAGTCCGTTTCCCCATAGTGGGATCATATAGGTTGATAAAACAACGTGGCTAAAATCCAACTAGCCAGCCACTAGCTATGATAATGGACTGGCAAAGCAAAGGGACTGAATTTCAGGATCGTTAGAAAAGCGGTGTTTTTTTTAATACTCAATCGAGTTTTGTTTGAATTCTTTGAAGAGTGCTTGGATGGCCAAATCCGATACTATGAGGAATATCGAAAAACATTAAAAGGAGCTTCGAGCCCGATTTTGATGAAAAATAAAACTGCAATTTAAGATTTTTGAAAAATAGGTAGGTATTCCAAACTAATAATCAAAACGGTTGATTTTGAAAAGTAAAACACCCCTTTATTATTACATAATCCAGAAGTGTCGTTAATAACGGTAAAATTCTTGAAAGTAATAACTCTTGGACTCATCTCAAACTAAAGGACTCATTTCTAACAAAAACTTCTTTAATTTTTAAAAATAAGAATAAATTATATTGTTTCAGTTTACGTGAACATCGAGAATTTACAAAACGATTTTTAAAAATATCAGGATTTGACACTGAAATTGATAGTGACATTGCGTATGAAGTGTTGTGATTTTCACAGAATAGTTATAACGTACGGTACAAGTTCAGTCTTTTTATTAGTATATATAAAAGACTGCTAAACCTACCAAAAACATTTTTCGAAAGACGAGAAAAACTAGTGCTTACAATTCCGTACCTTAACATTCTAAACCCTTTCAATTCCGCGTTTTATTTGGGTCCAGCACAAATTATTCAAGATCCTTTTAAAAGTAAAGAAACTACGCCCACTTGGTCCCAACTACATTACATGTTGGACACTCAATAAATCCATATATCCTAACCCTTTTCGTGTACAAAAAAGCATATTTTTCCAAGTCTAAGTCTTCGAAGTCGGGCCGCTAAGTTATTTTTATGATTGCCGCGTGTTTATGGGTGCATGAGGCGGGCGGCGCCGGCTGATAAGCGTATGCCGCGGGCGAGGCGTTGCGTCACACATTCTATTTTGCAGATCTTGCAGGTTTCAGTGTACTTATGTACTTTACTGGCGGGTTGTGATGGACTTATTTGTTGTTGTTCATAATAATTTTATGTTATATCGAGAGGGAGTGTGTTTAAGGTCCTGGCTGTATGAATAGTCTTCCTGACCGATTTAAGCCATGGCGACCAATCTCAACGGAGACTAGACACAGGTGCAGTCCCTTTTCCATCTCCTTCATATTCCTATTGGATGGCAACCCAACACGACCGGAGAGAGATCTGGCGCAGGACTAACGGCTTAACGTGCTTTCCCAAGCACGGGGGTATCACACCAGCAACTTTCAAACTCCGGGCTATCACAGAGAAATGGCTAATGGAAAAACCCAATTACACTTTTTGCCCACGGAAACTCAAAGAAAATGTCTTCAAATGAAAAGTACATAATTTTCCTCGAAATGACACATAAACTGACATTACGTAGAAATAGAAAAAAAATATACCATTTGCACGTATCGGTTTGTATGCCTTGAAATTTCCATCACTAAACCGACTAATGGAACTACCTCCATTAGTCGGCTTAACAAACAACAACACCAGAAACTACAAAGCAAAAACGTTTTAAAATTCACCGCGGCCTCGCGACTTTTTATCCGAACTGATCTGAATTTCCCGCCATTTCTTTAAACTTTAAACTTTAAACAGATGGAATCGGTCGCCATTTTGTTGCGCGGTCCTCGAGTTCATCCATCCAATGAGTTTCGTTTACATTCGATAAACTAGTCATGCATGCAGCTTGCAACTTCGCTATTCTATTAACCCAATTGTCTGAATATTTTGTATTCAAGGTCGTTTTCAAACGGGGTGAGGGTTTAGATCTACATCAACCTTGCAGAATGGGGATAGAACGGGTATCTACAAAACACATTATTGCACCAGTCGCGCTGCTTTCTCTAAAAGGGGGGTTTGTCATCACAATCTGGTCAAGAACGAAACCGCTCATTAAGTCTAACATAAAATAGAGTGGGACATAGAATACAGAAGAGTAATTCCCGAATGAGAATAGATTCAGGACTTTTTTTGTAATCTCAAGGTTATCTTCACCTTGAGTTTAGCTAATGTAAAAGTAGTTACGAGTACTTACCTTAGAGGTAGGTACTTTCATTAATTTAATCATAGCAGAAGATAAGATACAGGTCCCGGCTCGTAAGTTGGCAAAGATTTTAGGTAGTGAGGGAAGTTCGCGCACGCACAATTTCATCTAATACCTTTAAATTCTTGTATATATGTATAAATATAATCTGAATTTCGGAAACTGCTCCAACGATTTTCATGAAATTTAGTATACTGGGGGTTTCGGGGGCGATGAATAGATCTAGCTTATAGGTTTCATTTTTAGAAAACGTTTACCAAAAAAAAGACTGGTCATCCAGGTACTATATTTTTACATGCGCAAATTTCCCCCACTACGAAAATCTTTCCCAACTTACGTGCCAGTTGCACGCAAATTCATCAGAAGGTAACATTAAATTTTGATGAAAAAAAAAAGGATAGAATATGACACAAAAGAGGTATTTGTGTTTACTCAGAGTAGAATGAGGCTACCAATAACGATGATGAGAGGTGGTGTACACTACACGGTACATCTCATTCGCTCCGCCATCATATCTATATAGAAATAAAATTACGTAAGTGCGCGAGGGCGAGGCCGTCGAATTTACCTTTTATTTTACCGCCCTTTACTTTTTATTGGGCATGTCGTTTTTATACGAAGCCGCGTATTTGCGTACTACCGTCCGATACGAGTGCTGTTAAACTTACTGCTACCTAGGTACTGGAATTGGTACGCACTCGGTGAATATTTGCAAAATATTGTATGGCTGTTTACTCTGGACTGTGTTTTTGTATGCTTAATTTTTTTGGTGCGTACCTATGTGAGCTTGGTCACGTTCGGCTGTCAGTCCTTATTATTGGGTTTTTTTTTCATTTGTGGGAATAGTTACGATAGTTAAGTACGATTTCTCCATAAAAATGTAGCAATAATTTTCAGTAAATTGCGCACTTAACTAAATAATAATTACAACGGAGCACAAAATGAATGTACTGTAGACAGTAAAACCTCATACTTTTCCACTAAAGCCTTAAAAACTGTAGCCAAAGAAATATTGAAGTTATTTACGTACCACCCGCGCCTTGAGAACTTGGCAAAGATACATAACCTTTTTACGCCTCCGCAAAATTAATGTTTGCACATAAAAAAACACATGTAATAAAATTTATGATGATAAAAATACAGCTTGGTAAACCTAATTTAATTCTTAATGAATAAACATCAGAGTGGAGGAAGTCGCCGGCTTTGAGTGGAACTTCTGGTGAGCTTGCTGGAAGCCGCACGAAGCCTTTTAGCCGCCCCCTAGCGGCAGAAGTCGCAACTTTCAGGGTAATTAGGTAACTATGTATGTGACTAACGTGTTACAACTTTACAAGTTATGCTTTACTAGTTTAACGACATTAGGTACTGACCTCATTATGCCTTGGTAGGACAGTCGTAGTCGTTTAATAAACGTAGCATACCGCGCTGATATACATGCGTGTTTACATGTAATTTCCGGGAAATGAATGGGCAGTACCTTGCCGTTCTTATCGCAAAAAAAAATGTTAAGTTATCCTGACAAAGGGATGGGCAACAGAGGCTTCCAATCTGCTGATAATTCAGACCATATTTAGTTCCTACAAAAAATCCATTTTTAACAGGATCAATAATGGTTCACCAAAACAAAAGCAAAGCCGGGAAAGAAAATTATAATATGGAAAAGCCATCAAAATGTTCCACTCCTCGCCACATTAAAAATAACAACACACAATTTTCGTCATCCTTAAAGGATCTTGCGAACCCCTGAGCCGTGCTTTATACCATAAGACCGTGTATAAGTACTACGTATTAAGCGTAGTCACACGGCCCAGGGGATCGCGGGCGCATGCAAATGACCTGCATGTACCTATTGTCTGCCTCTTGGCGTCGCTCGACCGCTCGTTAAAAGTTGTACCGCCACACTTGTTTATGGTCTATGAATACAGAAGGTTATTAAAACGTATTTTTGTTTGTGGTTTATTATAATTTATGGTGAAAATGGTTTCCTGTTTATGGTTCACAGAGATATAAAAGGTGAGACCTTTTTTCTTAACGTGCTCCAGATGCGAAATTGATTTTGTTGGTAGGTATGTCCTTTACCAAGGCACATTTGGCGTCATTTTTAGAATTTAATGTGAATTGTACTTTTAAATTAACTCTGGATCAAGCTGAAAATGTTACACTTGTTTCTCACTCATCATCATCATATCAGCTAAAAGACGTCCACTGCTGGACATTGGCCTCCCCCAAAGGATAGGGTTTGCCATAATCGCCTCGCTTGGCAGGCACGTTGGCGATCGCAGTGTAGCTGTTGCAATGCACAGAGAATGCTGCTGCCCATTCTCTGGTGATTCCCTTAGTCGCCTCTTACGAAACCCACGAGAAGTAATGGAATGGTGCTATTATTTTACGTCCGATACCAAACAGAATGAACAAAAGACCAAAAAGTATTTCCTTACATGATCCATACGAGACACCATTTCGAGAGCTCATTCGAAACACGCCAGCAAGCACATACATACGTCACTAGCGTCATAAAGAAAGTTTTGTCGTATAACTGTCAAAGTGCAGATGCCAGCCTTACGAGTATGGTTCAATAACATGGTTGATTTTACGAGAGCCGTTAGAAACCGAGTTTGTTACGACACACTATAATAACACTGCACTTTTATACCCTGGGACCTTGACACGTTTTGTGGGTAGTCAAACAAAAGCGTACATATGTCGCTTATTTTTATGGTGTTTTTCTATTGTCGTACGGACGAAACGTTTAGTGAAAGGAAATGGTGTATTACTACACAGTGTAACTATATTCTATGTTTCCTAGTGGACAGACGCCAGCAAATCCAGCTGGTTGGGGAGTTTGTTCGAAAGAGTCACCGCGGCCCTGGAACGCAAAGGGCTTTAGGAGAAACACGGATAGGTTTTAGTCAGTAAGAGCCTGTCATTTGACGCCGTCATTTGATGATTTCCCTTCCTTAATAAAAAGCCCATCAAGCTATCTGAAACTGTTAAATTTTCTCAGACAACCTTAAACCTAATTCTTTAGCGATAAAGTTAAACATATATTACAGAAATTTGACAGATTGTTGTAGCTTGATGTGCTGGCGTCTCTACTTCAATCCTCACTAATATTATGAATGCGAAAGAAACTCTGTCTGTCTGTCGGCCATCTTGTCTCTTCTTAACCGATTTGCATGAAACTTAGCACACGTGTACAATATTGTTTGGATAAGAGGCGCTCAATGAAGTGCCATTCTACCGGCGAATGAGATTGTCGAAATGCCAAAATCACGTGACATTTCGACAGTGTTTGTCAATCCCATACATTTTGACAATCGCCGTCACCACGCTACCGCTGACAGAACATCACGTCTCTAGAGCCTAGACATGGATGTTTTATCCCGGGAGTATGTTCTCTAGCGTTAATTTCCAAGTTCCAGCCGCTGGCTATTAGCAACTAAAGATAAATTCAAAGTTAACATGATTCTATTTTGAGCAACGCAGCCATGGTTAAATCTAAAATTAAGATGAGGAAATAAACTTGATAACAAAAGTAATTTAAGGTTAACTAAGTAAACATGAAGAAAATTAATATAAGCGGAAAATAAATGCCGGGCTTTGTGCTCTTTCCTGTGGAAAATGTTTTGCTGACGCAAATTGGCAAGATTGTGATGTCAATAAGGTATTGAAGGGAACCTCTTGGAACTTACGAGACGTAGAGGATGGTCCTCAGACGTCGTTAACAAAGGACATAACATGACCTTGTCCTTTCATTCCTATTGTAAGGAATTGCCAATTGGACTCTTTCGTCTCTATTCTTTTTGGTAGGATCCCCAAAGGACTAGTTTTATTGTTGTAAGTAGGCTAGGTATTCTATTGATGAATAAACAAAAGGTTGTGGCTGGTTACTTTCTTTGAAGACAGAACAAGATAATAAAGCGAGAGATCAAAAAGTATAACGAATCTCAAACGAATATGGTTGTTCGTACTTATTGGATAAACAAAGTCAATGTCAATTCATTTATTTCTACTAGACCATTAAAAGGCACTTTTGAACGTCAAATTTACAGTTTGAAAATAAAATATAAGTGACTCTAGTTGTCCATTCGCAAAAAGTAGATTCTTATGGAGAAAAACGGACAAGAAACTCCATAGTTACTCTTTTCAAATATAAGTTTTACAATATTTTGTATACATAGGTACATTGATCAATTGATACTTTTCTACATACCACACACAAACCCCAGAAATCGAAACCAGTCAACAATTAAACAGATACAATATGTAATAGGTTCTGTTCATAAAGGTCGTGCTTAATAGTCGGGATAATACCGTCGAAGATAATAAGCAGTTATTTACAGCAGACCCTAATACCAACCCATTTGAATATTTTGGAAACCTAACTGTTGTTTGCATTGCCACTTCATTGGCTGATGATGACTTTTAGGTTTTAAAAGTTACTAAACTTTGTCAGTATTTTTTACTTTACCAATATTTTCGGATTTTATGAAAATTTATCGCAATATGAATATTGCTTTACGAAAATATTGTGAATGACGTACGTCCTAGTTTTCATAATTATTTGCGAAACAAACATACCGTACCTAAACAATCAGGGTTGGTATTAGTTAATTATGCATACAACCACCGAGGGACAATAACATGATAGATAATAACAATTGACTTAGTTTCCCTAAACACATTAATAAATATTTTAATCAAACATTGACGGCGTCACGTGATCGCGTCGCATTGTCATGACAAACTGTCTGTCATGGCCGCGCTTCCGCCGGCAAACATCCGGGACGTAATAAGTACATGATTGAACATTATTCATAGTCAAATTGTTTCTGTTGTATGTTGCTGGTATTATTAGCATCTGTGTTGTTATATTAATATATGGGACATATTTATTTTTTGGGAAAATATAATAACGTTGTTATGTGTGTCTTTTCGTTAGTCAAATAAAATGAAAAATGCACGTTTTTCGAAAATTTGCACTAATTGCACACTAATTGCGTTTTGCGCAGATGTGAAACATATTTTCCCACACTAGGAATTTGGCGCATCATGGGTGCGTTTACAAACATCCTCACACATAAATAGCTGAAAAAACTATCTGTAGGCCATATTGTAAATGTTTGTAACGTGCGGTAATCGACACGACACGCGGCGCAGCAACCAATCCCTCAACCACTGCGCCAACGGTGTCGTCGATTTTGATAATTTTTAGGGTTCCCTACCCGAAAGGTAACCAATGGAATCCTGTCACTAAGCCTCCGCTGTCCGTCCGTCCATCCGTCCGTCCGTCCGTCTGTCTATCAGCAGGCTGTATCTCAAGAACCGTAATAGGTAGACAGTTGAAATTTTCACAGAAAGTGTATTTCTATTGCCGCTATAACAATAAATAATATCAAAAATTGAATTAATTTTTGCTTCCTTCCTTTGCTTTCTTCATTCTTAATTTATTACTTGTACATTCCAACCATCCTTGCAACGTGTTTTTTTTTCGGTTTATGGCCGGTTTTTATTATATGAGTCATGCTTGACGCAAATAAAAGCTTTTTCTTTATTCGGAACTATCCGACTCCATGAAATTATAATACCATCCATTTCCTAAAAATTCCGATGAAATCCTGAACTAACAATACCAATAATATAAACGATACCTATCCAATCTTTTATTCAATCCACTTCGTGTTTGTTGTTCGGAAATTGAGCAGAGAGCTGAAGTCTCAGTGCAATACACACGAATAATAGCCAATGAGTGCAGTCTGCGGTATATGTCGCGGGCTCGACCAATCAGCGGCCACTTCAGGAGACGTCATCTACTAACCAAACAGATCGCAGGGTTACACACAACACATTACTGGGATAAATTATACTAAATTTATGTAACTATGATACATAACATATGATTTCATTTAGACTCGACTAGTTCAACTTTTGGAAATCGTCACCGCTGACACTCGTAGAATATGATGTTTTGAGCAATCTTATGTCATGTGACTGGTGAAATTGTGATTCTTCTAGTTTTTTTTGTTACAGTGTGCTTTGTTTGAAGAGTTCAATCGTTCTCTTTTCATGTTGTAATGAAATTTTTATTAGAGGACTCAGAGTTCAACAGTTATTTAATTAGATACTTTTAATAAGATACTTTAGCGTTGCTCTTCACAATCGTCTACATACACAGGATCTAATATCTAACCTTCTACTGCTTCATAGCTTGGTAGCCCTACTCTCGATAGCCACATCATGATTGTATCCTTGCCGTGTTGTCACAGAGACGGGGAGAGAGGAGACGCGCAGACCATGTCCACGGGAAATGGGCCCGATGCACCCACTCTCCTCTACGTGTCGGTCAATAATGCTTTGTTGGTTGTTGTACTTTGATGGATAAGCACCATATACTCGTATTAGCAGGGATTTTGGTAAGAAGAAAAAGTGTTACAATTAGTTTTTCTTGTGAGGCTCTCTGAAGGATTACTAAATATGTTATGTGTCTGATGTTGGTATCATTTTTATGTAGGGTAAGCACACTATTTTATTACAGTCTGCGTTAGTAAACACATCAAAGCCACTTTATTCTATATAATTCAAAATTCCAAGCAAATCGTTTAGCTAGAAACCGCTTTGATCTACAAAGCAATTTTATAAAAACGTTATAAGACTCAACTTTATGATTTCTACGTCAAAACTTAGGTAGACCTCAACAGAACTGTGTTAGTTAGGAACAAGTTTAAGTACACGTCGTAACTTGACGCTTAGGTAGGTACCTTGGGGGTCTCCGTACCCACCGGCGTATCAATAGTTTGAAACTACAACTACAAGCGAACAATGAACTAATTACTCGTTGTTTTGCATCTAACAGATGAAAACCTTGTTGTTTATCTTGTGCTCATTAAATTAATCTGTGGAAAAGTGCCAGAAACAAGCCTAGGTTAGGCTTTATCAATATTTGATTAGAGGTCATTAGTAGCAACTACCAAAGTTAGAGATAACATGATCAACCAATCAAATGCATGTACTGAACCAGAAATACATACTTAACGAATGAAGTGTCTCTCGAATGTTGGGTTCAAACGAATCAATTGGCAACAATATAAAGTATTTACACTTCAAATCGAGACTTGCATATCGAAAACCAACGTCATTTACGTTCTTCACCAATCAGTTTGAAGGTAAAGCGAATGATGGCAGTAAGCAACGGAGGTGCATTCATAAAATCAAAGTCGTTAACTCAGTCGGTAAATCACGTAGGTATCGTTGATAGGTAAACTCGCCATAAAACTAGGTCTACCACGAAAGCCCATGTACGCAACAATATCGACGGTAATGCCAACACCATGCACCGCAATGCACCACACCGCACGATGGAATCGCGCTCGTTAAGATCATAGCTGATTGGCGACAGAACCTGCACGCAACAACTTATGACCCACTCCTTCATTACATCGCCGTGACGTCACTACACCATACTACACACACTCTTCCAACAAAAATAGACTAGGAGTAAGACTTGATGACTAAAAGCCCGTCAGAATATGCGCATGTCCAATATAAGAGGATTTTTGTAACGTTCATTTTTACGAATATTTCGGGCGGTGTCCATGAGTGGTCCGGTTGAAAAACGTGCTAAAAGAATTTTCTAGCTTTACGCAGCGGAGAGTACTTATCGACCAAAATATAAAAATAATATGTGTAAACTTAAACTACTACAAATCGTTTAAATGAAATTCAAATTACTGTGTTAAATAAAAATATATATCTTGTTTCTAGCACAACACTTAATATTATAAATAAAAAAAATTAACCATATAAATGCATTGTTCTTAGATGCTTTGAGAAAAAAACATACAAAAATGTAAGCTTAAAAATGTTTAGAAGCTGCTGCGAGCTCGGGTACCTGAAGCTAATGACAGTCTCGAAGGTCCTTTGGTTACTTAACACTGAAGTGTAACAGGCTATTAATCGCCTCTTCACGATCTAGGCGAGGAAATTATCTTGCACTAAGGACCTCTTGACCTGAACAATATGCTAGCCGATACTAAAGATTTTGTACGAAAGCAATAAGCGATATAAGAGAGTAAATTGTAGGATAATAATATTATTTCTTCATGAGACAAAGTCAATCGATTTATCAAAGGTCAAGAGATCCTTAATCATTAGCTTCCAATAATCGTTTTTTGTGAACGTTTGACAAGCAAAGCTCCCTCTTGTTAATTACCAATCAATCAAATCGAAAACAGATGATCTTATAAAAACATGAACAAAAACCCGCATGCAAAGGGCGCGGGATTGAATCAATCAGTTGAGGGCAGCGGCCTGCAGCTTCGCAAATTGACTGAACATTTTACTGTACAATTTTCTTTGTGTCTCCACTGAGCTGAGAGAGCTGCATTCCTACTTTTTGCATTGTCGCTGGCTTTGTTCGTGACACTTCACTTTTGTCTACGTTGAAAATTGAGTTCCTCAGCGGCAGTAATGCCCCGTGAATTCTCGCTCAAGTGCGCACAAAACAACCATGATGATACTATCTATGACTGTTGCTATGAGCGGTTCTTGTAGCCTTGCTTAGTGTTAGTCATTTGAACACGATCTGTCTGATTTTGACAATGCTTCCGACAATGGATGTACATTCGGCTTACTATCAAGTACCTACACATAGGTTAACTATATGTAGATGATATGCTAATGCCTGTCACATTAATGCACAGTCGTGATCTTGATGGTACAGCACTTAGCGGAATAATACTCAAAGTTTTTTTCACCCGTTATGAAAAAGCATGAAAAGATGGTACTGATCTTTTCCATGCTAAGCATTTGTCAAATAAAGACGACTAGGTGCAACTACTTTATCTAATAATAAGTCTATAACGGTAGCAAATAGATAAAGCTCACCCACCCCACCACGTGTTCCACATAAACCCACTCCATCATAAATTGTAAAAAATATAATCTGTATTTCGTAACGACACGTTCTCACGAATAGAAATGCATTCGTGATCCGAGACAGTTTGCTTGACACCGCGATATCGCAGCTGAAAGTGCTTTAGAAAATAATCAAATTGAGTACGCTCGAGGGGCGTGCGTGCCGACTTGCCGAGTGACGATGTATGCAATTATGCTGGATTCAATTTTAACTTTTATCAAACTACGTTGAAAATAACATATTCATGGAATGTTACAAGTCGGTGTAAGTTATTTTAGTTAGAGTCATTGGCATCGCTTTGAGTGTGGTTAACTAATGTTTTTGAGGTTAAAGCAGGTTTATTTATATCGGCTTGAAGAGCCTTCGCATTAAAATGTCTGTCGCTGATAAAATGGGGGACATTATTTTTTGCCAGTATTGTATCAATATCACTTTAGACGTTAATAAAAATAACAATGATCTGTAATGCCCATCTGTGTCCTCAACAAAAAAAAACTTAAAGATGCCCGAGACAGTTCAATAACTTAGCGTTCGTAAGACATCAACAAACTCGGTTAAATAAAGATGAAGATTGCTTCAAAACAGATTCCTCTCAGAAATGTAAAGTGTCTTTGGGCAAAAGTTGCGACAACACATAAATCTAAGTTGGAGATAGCTCACGGTTCTTACGCGGCAAACACAATTCCAGGACGGTATTTATCATTATAAGTTTCCTCTGATCTCTTCTGTTACATTGCGTAAGGTGTTTCCATCAGAGTGTTCTTTTGATTATTTAGCTTTCTATGATGCTGTGGGTACCTACTTAACGACTTTTTGTTTTAACTGCTCTGTGATTTCCACTACCATGGACTTTGTTGTAGAATGATTCTCGTCTAGTCTAGAAGTAGTCATCACATCCAGTCAATCATCATCTAATACTGCGAAGCTGTCTTCTCTCTCATTATTATTATCTAAATTCAATACTCTACGCAAATTCGATATCACTTTACCAAAGTCAAATGGTAAGATGTATGGCAGGTTACTTACAGGTTGCCCTCAGCAAACTTTATAACCAAACAAGGTGAGCCGAGCTTAAGCGTTAAAGATTGCAGTATCGCTTAAGTTATAATAGTTTGAAGCTTATCGCATTGTGCACCATTATACTTATAATCCAGTTTGCGCTTGAGTTGGAGTTGCGTGGTGCGATAACAAGCTATGTTCCACGTCGCTTTGTTGACATGCTGGAACATTGCTTTAATCCGTAGACTGTGCACGGGTCGAGCGGTCATAGAGCGGCCTGAGTTGTTTTTTTTTTAAGTTTATTTTCTTTCTTTATTTGTTTTTTCATATTTATTCATGTGTTATACATTTGAATAAAGCATGTAGCTAAAAAACATATCTGTACTAACAGCTAGTTCCAATAAAAGATCCAAAATCACTGTGCCTTCATAAAAACTATATTTCGGTCGAAAAATGAATCCTAGTCAAACTGAATCATCTCAAACGAAACAGGGATTAATGTTCTAAAATTGAAATCCCAGTTCCCGATATAGCGCCTCAAAATACTAGCTCAATTCCTGACAACTTCCCGACAAAATATTTACTCGTTATTACAAACTCGAATCCCGAACTTCAAAACACGGAGCCGAAACTGAGCTTGTCACTCCGACAGTGGGCGAGTGCGACAGTTGTCACGAGCGCCAACTGTGGTCGCGCGACCCACTGCCGGGCGCATTGGACTTTCAACCTTGCTGCACCAGACATAAGGTGGGCTAAACCCAAGGTGCGAAGGTGGGTGGTAATTCAGTTTGCAGTGAAGTTATTATAGGGACATATCAAGCGGTGTCAGCGGCCCAACGGAAGCAATTTCGTTTTTGACGCCCGTTCGTGAACTGCTCTTATAAGCAGTGTTAGACAGGCGTTATATAGGTGGATTGTTTATGAAGTCGCGTGTTTGTGTGTCTCAGGAGCGTGAGTTATAGGTTTCATACTGAGATGTTTGTTGCATCCGGGTCACATGGAAAACTTATACTATCTGAATAAACCATGTTGCACAAACGTGGTCATATTTCAGTGCATGTAAAAACAACGGTATTTTTTAACCATTTTAAAACTTTATGAAAAACCACAACGTAAGTTATGTTCTTTGATAACCGCATTCTGCCACGTCGCGCCACAGTCGCTCAACAGCTGCCAACATTCCCTGGAAATAACTTACGAGCCAATTTTCACATTTTGCCGCAGGATTCACGAAATAAAATATCTTTTTCACATACCAAACCGTAAAAATCACGGGCTTACAGGTATACGATTCAAAATAAATATTTATAGTCCATTCGCACTGACAACTTTTAGTTAATCTTTTTTTGATAAAAAACCTCGACATTTCTATTCAACTGCTGTACAGGGTGTAAAATGGTAAACTGTAAAAAATATAAATTGTGGACCTAAAAAATCTTTACAAAAAACAACTTTAATCATAGGTGTGTTTTTCAATACCTGAATTCAAAACCTCTTTTTAGCTCTATAACGATTTATTTTGTCCTCAATATACTTCCAATGTTAGGACCCCAGTACAAATACCCACAGCTGCTATTAAAATTTTCGCTGAATACCGAAAACGTTACTAAGTAGTGACAGGATAGGTTAGCCGCATAATAACCAACAGGCGTCCAACTTTTGCAATCACGCCCGCGATTAGTTACATTCTATACGTCACGTTAGATAGCCACGCTATCTGAAATAAAATCAGGCTCACGGGCGACGCCGCGGGGCACACCAGGCTACGCGGCTCTCAACATGTTCTACAGTTACCCCGCAGTTTAATTATATTTTCCAACTGTTTTATTACTCTGCTCTAGAAAATGGACGCGGGATACGAGGTTGACTGCAATTTTTTGGTGTAACTGGCAAATTATGTTTGAACAGCGGTCGACGAATAAGGGACTTAATTGAATTTAAATGGAGTACTGTGGAAGAGTTATGTTTGTCGTGGTTGGAAGTATTTGAGTGTAAAGAATAGAGTGGGATAGAAAAGTAATGGCTGTTTCAGTTCTTTTTAGGGTTCCGGACCTCTCTCTTGGTTGTCTGTCGATCGGTCACAACCGATTTTTTCACAATATCCTGGACTGATTCAGTTGAAATATGGTACACATTATAATCTTTTGTGACCCAAACATAACGAAAATAAATATTTTTTTGGAAAATGGGGCCTAAGCTTGTGAGCTTTTTGAAAATAAAATTAATGATAATATTTGAATAATAATTAAAATAATATGATATTCTTGGTCCTGTACTTCTTAATAAAGTTATTAATAAACGATTCTTTCAGTACCCTTTGCACTAGAGTCCGACTCGCACTTGGCCGGTTTTTTTTGTAATCTCATACATCGTTGATTCACTGGATTCTAAACTACATTGGTCTTAAATAAATTGCAGATTCAAGAAATTAATTCATACATATTTGAAAATCCGATAAAGGTCTAAAAACTAACAGCATTAAAACTTCAGACACAAATCCTCACAAAATTTCGCAAAAAGTGATACCACGTCGACAGCAGCTGGCTGTGAAGCCAGCGCTCCACCTCCAGCGACGCTACGCAATATCGCAACCTACTTACATCATCGTGTAAATAAAAATGTGCCGACAAATGACGTCGGGCATGCAGCGCTCGCGTGACACCGGCGTTAAATAATGTGAAGGCATGAGCCACGATTTATGAGCCGGGCGTAGCACGCGCGCTCCTCACGCCATGACGGGCGTGCGAGCGGCGTGCGCCGTGCGCCGTCACGCGGCGTCGCGCGCCTATAAATAGCGCACCTTGTTTTTATAGCGCAGTAAAAGCGGTGCAATTAAACTTTACGAGCGTGACGTCAGATGATGTGGTTAGCAAACAAATGGCACAGTTGATAAGACGCGCGGACTCAGCAGGTTTATGTTGCATACGTACCTACATAATGTACCTGAATGAGTTTCGGAGCCGTTAGCTTACGTTTTTGTATGAGAGGGACTTACCTGAAACAATATAAAATTACAAATTAATACAACATATATGACATTAATTATTGCCTTTAAAATATGGCTTCGAATTTTCCCATTTATTTAAATAACATTTTCTATAGCGTTCCACATTAATGACAATGGTAGCGGATTTAAAACAAAGGGCCGACAAAGCACAACGGGAAGCTAGGGAAGGAAATATTTTCTTTTTCAAGTAATTTGTCTTTACAACAAACATTGAGCGATCCTGTCTAGATGAATTACACGTGCCACGATATGTTGAACAAAACGAATTGTCTCGTAAATAAAAAAAAGGTAAAAGGTAAATAAATTTCAGTATTTTCATGTCGAACGCGTGTAGCATTTATTTTTTTGGAAGCACATTGGTAAGTATCAAAATTTTTAATATGATTATATTCTTAGACTGATCTATCCAACTGGAAAAATACACGACAAAATGTATTTTATTCTATTATTAGAAATATCTATAAACGCGTTTTCTACTTTTTTCGGTTTCAATACGTATCTACCTTATATTGACATTTCAAAGCTGAGTGAAGATTCAAAAAGGCTTTAAACATCGTCCAATCCAACATTTTCAGCAATTTAAAAGTGAATCAATTTCACACGTAGGCCCACGGAGGGATTGTCTCATGAAATTGTCATAATCCGTTTATTTGAATGCTCAGTGCTTCAAGTTTCAAAAGTATGAGCGTTTAAATGAACATTTGTCTGTTTCTCTTTATTACGAATTTGACAAATGAGGTGTTATTCAGTAAAAGCCTACGTAAAAAGTATTTCATTTCGCTGGCAACATTTAATTTAAGGGATGCCTAGTAATAAACATTTTTTATGCTCTATGATAAATATAACTTCTATTATGGAATGACAAAGGAAATTTTGTGTTTGCATATTATTACCTATTTACTCTTTATTGTCATATAATATAGTCTTTATGTACATATTATTGTATTGTCTTTTTTTTCATTTTGTGACATGTTTGTGTGTATTCTTGGTTTGTTTGTGTGTTGAACACGCACCTCGAATGGGCGGCCTTATCGCTTTTAGAGAAAAACCCGCCCTTTGTATCACCCTACGTAATGTTTTCTTCTTCTACATTTTCTGTAACTTATTATGGTGTACATAATGAAGAGTATTTTAATCTATTCTATTCTATTCTCGAAACGTTTACTGAAGAAAGTAGATTATCTTAGGAAGGACTTCATGTCTTAAAGCTTCTCATATTGGTGGCAATTTATTGAAGAGAGACTATTGTGACCCATGCGCTACGCTGCGTGATGCGTCTAGGTGACTTACAAACTTGCATCTCAGTAATACTAGACCGATATAATATTCGAACATCAAACACGAGAATGGTAATCATTTATCGAGCTGAAAGCACGATGTTAGTAACATTATTCTGAATTTAAAAACTTTTTCAAACTTACGAAGTCTGTTATTTTAATTTCAAGAATAAAATGGAACAAACCCAAAGCTAATGAAATCGACCGCCAAAACTCCTAAAGTATGATGAAACAGCCGACACAGTTACACAAAACTTACGTTCATAAAGTTAAAAATATAATGAAACCGCGCTCTGCGGATGCCCAGTAAACTACCTTTCATGTGGTTAGTTGGAGAGGCCCCCACTGCCCCCCCCCCCCCTACTCGCCTCCCCGCCAACAACGGCTTATATACGCGCACAGCAAGCCATATTTAACAAACTTTATAATTACTGTGGTCATCTACATAACATACTTATCACTAGCCGCACTATGGTCCATCCAGCCAAATCTATTTTTCACAGTCTCTCAGCGCTTCATATATAAGATTTCAGCTTGAATAACTTATGTGCATAAGTTATTCAGCTGTCTAGGTGGGCTAGGAATGTTATATCTTTGAATATTTTTTATTCATCAGGTGATGTTTGTAAGATCGGACTCAGTATTGCACCTTGAGGAACGCCAATGACAAGTTGGCAAGGAATGTTATATGAAATGATTAGATAAAATGAAAATATTCAACTATACGATGTTGTTTTTCTTTTCGAAAACATCTAATAATGTGGCATTATTATCTCGGAATCTAGTCCACCGTAAAAAGACAATGACAGTGTACAAAACAAACAAATAAAACTTTCTAGTGTAATCAAGCAGGAAAAAGCAAAATAAAATAATCTGCAGAGGAACGGAGCGGAATTCCCGCAAAAGTAGAAAAGACAAAGAGAGGTCCTGAAATATGACTTGCTCTTTATATATTCAGTATTGTAAAAGAAATTGAATTATCATTCCCGCAAGAATATAGGATTTTCAATAAATAGGATAGCGAAATGCTTTTAGATATTATGTAGCGCGCGTGCGGTTTTATCGCATTCACATTGGATTTTATCAGGGGGAATATATGTTGTTTCATTATTACACTGCATATTATTTTCTTTAGTCATACTGAAATCTGCTTATTTTGAATGGAAGCTGGATGATGTTGCTTTTAACTTTTGATTTTTGTTTGGCTTTACTCATTCGTCTGCGTGTAGAAGTTGAAAGTTGAATAAAGAAAATGGGGTTGTTATCGGCTTTATACTGGGTGCTTAGTTATTATTACAATTTTAGAAGTTAGCACATTGTTGTTAGATGTGCAAAGTTGTGAAGCTAATAAAAGATAACAAGGAAACTTCATCCTTCTAAGATAACGCACTGGCCGGACTGGCGCGTTGGCGGGCAATATGCGCTTAGCTGTGTTCCAAAGACGAGGCAAAGCCGTCGGCAAATGTGGAAGAAATTATAGAAAAACAAATTTCATTACCTTAATCAAATATGTAAGAATACTTATCACACGAATATGACTGACAACAGATTAATCAATAACATTGTAATTTCAATTAGTATTCATTAACTTACTTTATTATATTAAGGTTTATCTCCCTCAAAACCTTAAGTTTGACAAAGCTCTTAATATAGCGTCATTAAATCATAAACCACCCATCGTCTCACATGCCGCGCAAAAAGTAAACTCGTCAACTAAAAACTTGGTTAGCTCGACACGCGGGTTATCACAAATTAATCAAGTCGTGATAAGTCATTAGTGTGGCGCGTCGCGGAGGCTCGATCAAACTTGCAACTTTAATTAAAAGTGATCCGAGTAACTTGTAATGTGAAGCGGGGCCTTTTGAATTTAAATATTTATTGAGAGTGACGGAGAGCGACGAGAGCGGAGAGAGGAGACATGATGAAGACGTCGCGAGCGGCGCGGCGGACGAACGTGCGGGGAAATGCGGAATTAAATAAGGAAAGTGTTCGCGAACGCGGGGTAAGTGGGTTGTAAAGTATACTTAATTGTGAATTCAATTGTTCGTACACTGTAGGGCAAATAACTTTGTAGGTATCACTCAAATATAACTAACTAGCTTCTGCCTTCTGGTACAGTCGTCATCCTGACTTAATCCTGAACATGGTCCGCCTGTGCACCAAGATTTATCCAAATCCGATGAGTTTTAAGACATGAAGAGGTAACGAACAGACAGACAGCATTGCTTTCGCATTTATATATATATATATATATTTAAACGTTGCCCCACACTAGGGATTTCTCTTGTATTGTGGGTGCCTTTACAAACATACAAATTCACATACACAAATAGCCAGGCCCGGAACAACTATCTGTAGGCCATACAAATATTTGTTCCGTGCGGGAATCGAACCCGCGACACGCAGCACAGCAGCCAATCGCACAACCACTGCGCCAACCGTGTCGTCAAAATATAATATTAGTTAAGATAGTTTGAAAATATGGATAAATCTATGCATACAAATATGGTATGGATGTTTTTTATTCATAATATCAAATGAGTAAACAAAATCGTTACAAAGGAAACTTGACGACATAATAAATTAATGATAAAACATAAAAGCTCTTCCAGTGGTCCTACTATAACAGAATATACATACATAAATGAAAAGCTTTTAATCCCTAATGAGATGTAATTTACAGCAAGTCTTCTAAAATAAAACTTCATTTGAGTAATATAATTATACAAATATAGCTTAGTAGAAATACGGTCATAAATATCTCAGTAGGACAGTTATAGGAAAACACAAGTTTGGCTGTAAAACAAGTACAGTCAGCGACTGCAGCGGTGCACGCGATAATGAGATATTAATAATACAGATATTCCGCGGAAAACTCGCGCCGTTCCCCGAGTTATATATTAATAATACCCAAATATGTTACGCATGGTAGAGGCGGTAAGACAGGGAATTATGACTGTATTATTATTACTAATGCGTTAATGAACAACTATACTTTAAATTCTAATGTTATTATTGACTAGCTTTCGCACGCGACTTCTTTCGTGATAGTATAGATTTTCTTTGTACCAACATTCATCGAAATCGGCTCAGCAAATTAGGCGTGATAGTGTAACATACAAAGTCTCTTATAACAATTACAAGTACATACAATTAAAAATCACTGTATAATTATACGACAAGATGGATTTTATAAAGACCATAAGCCTAGCCAATAATAATTATAATTTAAACCATAGTTTGATATTTTTTTTTCCTTTATTGGCCAACCAACAATTGTTTACACTGTAAATATTGAGTGATATTGAGTACTTCTCTGCCATTACCTAAGGTTAGTGTAACAATTTCTTACAGGTTAGCACCGCATGCCCCATAAACATTATTAGATGTGCCACAAGCACTATACTATAAAAATTGTGTCTAATGTACAAAAAATTATCAAGTTCGAATTAATTTGTGCAGAAATATAACTATAATTAAAAGTAAAAGTGAAACAGACAAAAGACAAACAATACAACAAAACAGAAAAATAACAAGATCAAAATCGAAACAAACTTAAAATCACGATCAAAATTACAAGTTAAACAAATTAGAACTAATTCAAAATAAAATCGATGTCAAATAAAAAAATGTTAAAAACAAAAATTAAAATCATAATAACGTTAAAATTGAAGTCATAATAAAATAAAATTACAATCAAAATCAAAATTACAATCGAAATCAAAATTACAATCAAAATCGAAATTACAATAAAAGCAAATTAAATTACATTAAATTCAATTAAAAACTAAAAACCAATGTCAAAAACAAGATTAAAATTAAAATTAAACAAAAAAAATTAGGTATTAGGTAATAGGTTACCAGACTAACTGCAGATGTTAGATTAGACCACCAATAGGTCCCAAGTCGAACAGAATGTGATTCGGAATTTCTAATTATCGGCAATCGGATTTAGGAATATATTTAGGTCCCCTTTAATATTAAACGAGACCTAAATATATTTCTCCCCAAAATCTGAATATTTCGAAATCGCAATTTAGATATTGAGATTTCAAGGCAGAATGTGAGTTTATAATATCTATTTAGTATCTATCTTCAATAGACCTTTCCCTAACCCTTCAGAGAATGCTGGCATAGTATTATGTTTTTAGGTATTTTACAGGTTTCAAATAAATTCTAATAGACACAATAATAGGCAATTAGAATATCGTCATTCCTAAGACGACCTCAATAAGAAGATCCTCAAACAAATGTTTATGACGCACGTTCTTGTCTCAAACCAATTTGATTTTTGTTTTCAGTTGCAATTGCATCTAGCTAGGCATAGTTTAATTTTGACTGAGTGATGCGGGATGCTCAACCTTTAAGAAGAGGCACCACAAGCCAACCGTTGCAGTAAGCGTCTAGATTACCTCGCCACCTCTTCGTCAGGCACCCGTTGTGTGGAGACTATTGCCTAGCGGCCACTGTAAATGCCAAATATTCCTGTTATTCTGGCAGCCTTTTTTCCTACGTCTATTTTCTCCATTTTTAAACGCAGTGAAGCGTTTCTAAATGTGTCAGCCCTTTTTACGCCCAAATGCTGCGCTCCATTGATCAATCGCAAATTATAACAGAAAAGAATGTCTTGGTTTCAAAATTATTTCCTAAAGCATATCACTTTTAAAACAGCTTACCAAAATATCCAAAATATTACCTTCACCCCTTGTAACGGATTTGCTTGTATTTGGCGGAGGCGTGTCCCTCCCCACGTATCGGGCAAAGTCAACATTTTAGCGCTAAGCACACAAACAACTAATGTTTGCTGGTGAAGTAACAGTTTTAATCTAAAGGAAATTACTATGTAAAGTACCCATTACTCTGGCTAATATGCGAAGTGACTGGCAGTTAAACTAGCGTGTGTTGTATGAGCCTGAGACTTAGCCAGTTAATCCTTATTACGAGGTGAGCGCAGTTCCTGCTTGATTAAATAAATAATGTGATTAAACGGAGACGGCTAATAAACTAAACTAAATCTAAAACCGGCAGGAAAGGAAGAACGAAGATGGCGGTTAAAAACTTGGTTGTAAACACTGTGGATGATAATAATACACTAAGTTTAATAATGGCACCCAGGTCCATCAGAGTAAATATTTTAGCTGTTGGGTGCGACTGAAATTTAATTTGCGTCTCAAATGGCCAACGCTTAACCGCTATGACGTAGCAACTAAAACACTTCAACATCGAGTTATTATCATATTAAAAGAACCAATAAAACTGTTACGACGAATTATAATATAAAGTAGCCAACATTTATTATGAAAGGTATACAATTATTATTCTGGGAGACACGCTAGCGTACTAAATATATGGCACTAGTGAACCATAATAATGGCATTAAGAGGTTTAAGCACCGGCCGGCGCCGACAATGTGCGCCGGCGATTCTTTGAAGCGCCCGGCTAATATAGTTATAAGTGGAAGAACGCGCATTAACTACGTTTTATTGGCATAATTATTCACCTGAAATATGCAGAATGGGACATGGCGACATGATTATTATATTAATTGTGGAACAAATCGAATAAATACGTCCGGACACTTGATTTTGGCTGAGAATAGACATGCGTTTAAACTGTCATAGCTAGCTTTTTAACGTGACGTGTATGGGATAGGTAACAGGTCCCTAATAACACTGATGTAGTCTGGAGTCTGCTACAGTTGTTTCTTTTTAAAGAAGTGTCCATGTATTTTATATAGATATTTATGAGATATCATATAAGTTTTTAGTAAGTTTTGACAGACTCGATTTAGACTAGTCACGGCAACTTTGTGATCGTTTTTGATACTTAAGGGACAGTCGCAGTCATGTGAAATGTCTGTTAACCTTTGAAATAACAAAATAGAAAATATAAAAAAGCATAAAGTTGAAAGTAATAAAAGTTTTATTAGTCTGTAAATGTTGCACGATAACTCAAACAGTCAGGCTTACAAATATTTTACACTTTTACTCCGCAGTCTAGCCATATTTAAATAGTTGAACATTTTGTTATTCAACTGTAAGAACCTGTAAATAAACTGATCAATTTTCCTGTCAACGTTGAAAGAAAATGTTTAAAAGGAAAACATTGAATAAGTAAAGTTCCTTCGTTGGAATCAAAGAAGTGACACCATACCGTTATGCGAGGGAAACCGCGGTAAATGATTCGCGGAAGTAACTTAATAAGCTTTCTTTAGAAATTACTGGTCCCATACCTGTCAAATGAATTGGAACTGTGTTTAACAAATAATTTATCGTAGAACATGACGCGATAATCGAAGTTGACTTTTAAAATATATTTTGAGGCCGATGAACTCTGTGTTTTCTTTAAATAAAGATCCCACTCGAGGCGCAATCAGCGTTCATAATGTAGTGAGATAATTTACTCCACATTTTTACAAAAACAACAGCAAGCAACCGCAAGCAAACGTGAGAGCGAAACACTCACGCAGTTAATTAACTGCTTGCTTTTCTCTTCATTTTCCATTCTCCTCTGAACCAACAAACATACATTTTTACAGTGCCGTGTACCGAAGTCGATTTAAAGAAAGCCTTCCTCCCGGTCCCACAAAATTTCTCCCACAATTTATCAGCGCCTTCCTTTGTTTCCACACCTGAAGCACACACCTACTTTATTTATCGAGTTTGTATTTGGGTTGCATCGGCGTAGCTTTTTATCCAATTTAAAAAGGAAGGTCTGAATTGGATTTGGAACTTTGTGGGCCTGAGTTATCGTGGGCCAAATATGAATTATGTAATTACTAGCTACCGCTCGCGTTAATGTCGAAAATTATCCCAAGAAAACATATTCCCGGAATGAACAGTAGCCTATGTGTTAATCCAGGGTGTCAGCGTCCAGTATACCAAATTTTACCAAAATTGGTCCAGCCGTATGTGCGTGAAGAAGTAACAAACATACACACAAACTTTCGGTTTTATAATATTAGTGTGATGATTTAGTATCTATTAAATTTCGAGGACACTTGAGATGATGATATAATGTCAAAAATAAAAGATCTTCAAAAATTAAGGCCAAACAATAATTAGCACCAAAGAAGTCGTTTTTTCTGGACCTTCACAGTTTTTCTCTGTGAGAACAAGTCAAGGTTTGGTTGGCGAGATAAGGGCGGTCCTACCCTCGTCACGCTTCGCGGCTTTGTTTGTTTTTATTCGGCGCTCTAATCCGAGCTGATTGTCGAGCCGAGAATTAACGTCATCTGGCGGCCAGCCGGCACTAATCATTAAGCGCGATTGTTTCTGTGACAGCCTCGAGTGTTCGAACTCGTCTTACGAGATTTTCTTTTGTGGATTGGGAAACTGAGCTTTTATTGAAACGGTCTTTTGAGAGTTTCGTGTTTAGATTTTTGTAGTGACACAAACAAATGAATGGCGACTCACTTTTCAATTTGGTGTCATAGTTTCCACACTTGGTAAAAGAGTTATAGATCGCTTCTCTTTGTCAGAAGAGTGAGCTGCACCTAATCTGTGACATCAGTGGAAGTCACAGGTCTTCGAATTTTTGCTGCTCATGACGTTGTCCTTACAATGTTTCCGTCGGTGTTTCAATCAGACGATTAATAAATCCGATATTATAAAAAAACGACGACACGAACGACAATTCGATATATTATCACTGTCAAGTAAATCGAATATAGAAGCTTCCGTCCCGCGAAAATAGTATGACGACTCTATCATTCAACAACGCCCATCAAACCTTACAAACGTTCAAAAAACGTACAAATCGAATTACAAACGAACTGATAAGTAGGCAAGATGCTGCTCCATCGCGTATAACGGAGCGACGCGGACGTGGGCTCGCATTCCTCGGGAATTGCCCACATTACCCGGCACGGACTCGCATTGACCGGACGTTGCGTGCCGAGAAAATTTTTATCTCTTTGCAAATGGCGCCGGTACTTGCCCTGCGAATACTGCGGAGTATTGTGTTATGGTGGGTTGATGAATTGAACTTGAAAATTGAAGAATTTAACACATTGTTATTTTTCTAAATTATCATCATTATCATCATCATCATCATCATAGGTCATAGGCCTCCCCGCGCGTGTCGCCACAACATCTGGTCCTGTGCGTCTCGCATCCATCGGCTACCAGGTCATCGGTTCACCTTTCGGTTTATTATAAGTATAAATTGAAACAGTAGACCGGTGATATGGACCCATTTACAAATTGTAGATTAGTACCCAGTGAGACATACACTTTAAGCAATTTATGTCATTATAACACTGCATTCAAATAAGGTCTGGAAAACATCGAAAGAACCAAGAACTTTTGCTTGCGGCTTGGATTATGTTATGGGTCAGTCTTTTCGTCTCCAAGAAAGAAAATCAAAGAAGTCGGGTGAACATCATTAGTAGCTTAAGTTAAGGCAATTGAGATGACGTTATTTGTACCATTATTCCTATTTTATATTTTTATTGTGTCTGCGGATGGTATGTTATGGTTTACGAAACTAAATATACAAAATAAAAAAACCATTACTCGTGTAGCTATAGCTCACGTCAGCACGTGTATGTTTTTTAGTACCTTTCTTTAATTCGAGGTTTGTAAGACTGCTTTTAATGATACATGTGTGTCTACTTTGGTTAAGTACATTATGTTTTTATTACTTCGTTGGCGCACTTTTATAAGGTTATGATATTATGTTACAATTTTATAACTCACTGAGTTAAGAATATTACAAAGAACTAAGTAGCGTTCTTAACACAGTGAGTACTGATATTGTAACATAGGACCTTAAAATAGTGAGCCAACGACTTGTAATCCCGAGCGAAGATAGTTCTAATTTCAAATCAAGATAGCTTCTAATTTTACTCATCGTAGGTACCTATTTTACAATAGTTTAAAATAGTGTTCATTTCAGTAGTTAAAGATTCATGAAACAAATTAAAATATAAGAGACGAATTAATTTAAAATTGTTTCAGCGCACCGAACAGTTGTTTTTTGAAAAACATTACAGTGTTATTTCAAATTATTTTTATACCGTTCAGCACTCACTAGTCCATTAAAATATTCGTGTTTATTTTACAAAAGGCCTCTCGTACAATATGGTCTAAAAACGTTCCCGATCACGATACTCGCCATCCAATCAAATATCGTTTTAATGAATTACGATAAGCTCTCCCCGACTACAGCGCCTCGCTCCAATCACGCTCCGAACGATCAGGATTATTTTTATCTCCAACGAACCGAGAGTAAGGCTCGGCCCTTCAAAAATTACCAAACCTTTACAAGTACTTATTTGGACAGCTTTTCTTTCCCTTTTCGAGTAAAAGATAGAATAATCTGATAATAAAGGCATCGCAAAAAATCTTTTACGAATAAAGGTTATCGTGGCATTAGTCGACCAGCGAGAATCGTGAGGGATGAGGGGACCTAGTTTTTCTGGATAGGTCCCACACAGACGGAACGTAGGTTATCTACAGGTTTTTATCACCTAGCGACTTGACTGACAACAAAGAGGTTCGCATCTGTTTTTTTATACCTCATTTTAGCGTTACCTCTTTAACCAATTTGTTAAGAAGTCACTGCCGTTGTTTTGTTTTTAGAATTAAAAATCACATCAAAAATCATTTCAAGTTCAAACAAGAACGGAATGTCCGAAAATCAATAATCCCGTAAGTAATCCAGAAAGGAACACGAACTTTAATAAAGGTGTTCTATTCCGAAATAAAATGTAAATGAGTAAGATTGATGCCAGGACCATCGTTAACATGCCCTGATTGAAATAGAAGGCGCGGGCAGACAGGTGGACAGCCGGGAGATAGGGGGATACGCGTTAATTAAATCTTGCGACAGAATATGATGGATTATGAAATAGGGATAGCTGCATTTATAGTGACAGCTTTTGTACCTCTGAATTAAAGCTAATAATTGAAATAAAGTGATGGCGAAATTATTTGACGTAAAAAAACCAATTTGGTTGATTTTATCATCTAAATAAGAGACTGATTCGAAGCTCAATCTCAGACTAACAGAAAAATGGTTTCTTTCGATATCAAAACCGTTTAGCCCCGCTTCTTACAGAATTTCTCATAACACCCACTTATGAATAATTCCTTCCAAGTTCGTTGAGCACAGCGTTTGTTTCATCAGTAATGTGTGCGCGATTTCAGTGTAATATCGACGAGCGCTCATTGGTCCGCATGGCGCATGGCGCGAGAAATATTGTCCAATAACAATCTATGCACGCGCAGGCCGTTCGCAATAAATTTACAAAAAAAAAGAATACCACGAAAAAAAGGTGCCATACGATTTTGTAGGATACTTTAAAATATATATAAATCTGTTTTATGAGATCCGGGCTTTATAATTGTGGTGTTCATGTTTTTTTGGAACTGGTTGAACAGCTTTTATTAATTTCATTCGATTTTCCGGTTTTTATTTTCTTTTCACGATTATTGATAGGTATGAACGAAAGATAATAATTTAAAAAAAATATCTATACTTACGTAGCTGGCGATCCTGCATTTAAACAACACTTTGAAATTCAGAACTATACGAAGTCGTAAAATGCCATTGCCGCCTATATTTGTATTTGATCAATTATGTGGAAGTACTTTGAGCGGATGTTGGACAACTGCGCAACTAGTTGTGTGACCGCAGTCGCAACTGGTCGCACTTCATCGGACTCGGTCGCACTTTGCCGGATAACTGGATGGTCGAATTTTCCTCCAAGACATTTCATCAAGCCTTACGTTGATTCATATTTTCTTGCTTGACAAATATACTCTTTAGCAGAGTTGAAGAAATTAAGGGACTGTTTTTAGAAATACCTAGATATACCTGTCTGGAAAGTCGAGTCACTCAAATAATTAATTAAATAAATTAATTAAACAAACTCGGTAACTGGCTCAAGATAACATTAGAATATCGGAACACTCGCACAATAGCCCGCTCCTAGGCAAACACATAAAGCAGAGTCTCGCTGCGATAACTAACTACCCGCAATAAAACTTTTAACCCCCTCCCCCCGCCTCACCATCCATTCGCTGAAAATAATCCACACTGAAAAGTCAGTGAAACGGCATACTTAACAAAGGGAATTTGGACGGCTTAAAGTTGCGCCCCCACTGACAAGGCTACGCTACCGCGATGCCCTGCGATATATTATGGAGATTTTATGATCCACCCCTCCCCCGCTGAAAGGGTAAGATAGCTCTCCCGTAATATATGCACTTTCTTACACAGATTCATTTTAAAATGTTTTTAGTATCGCTAAGTTGGTTTGGCGAGAGTTGCTCATTAAGTGAAGCCTCGCCTCTGATTGCGGAAGTTACACGGAACGACGTAAAGAAACTTTTAATTTAGTTTTTGCGCTGTTCGCCGCTGTCAATGGAATGGTAGTCTAATTTAAAATTGTTTATCCAAATAAAATGGCTAAAAATACGGAAAGCCAAGCTTGTTCCTAACGGCAGGAAAAGTTAAGTGGTCATTGCTTGCAAAACATTCAATAAGGATGTCTGTCAAAGCACTGGAACTGGGACTAAACTATATGTAGAATATTATACTGAAATTAAATAAATTGGACTCAACTTTGAGACAAACTCTTGAAGTACGTATTTAGTTTGAGAATTTTGTCCACGATGAATGTGGAGGATTCTCATTATTTTATAGACGTGAAGATAGAATATCCTTACCATGTCAAATATCACCATCATCAGCACTACCTAATTTTTACCCTTAATTAAAAAAAAAAACTCGTTTATATTAACTATCCCTTCTTTTTACATAACCCAAAATTATTTCAATACTTCATGCTTCCCAACTTAACATCACTACTGCAGTACTGAGTGTTTTTTTGCCGTGTGAGACATCACAACGTCAAACCACTTTTGTTTTGTCACGTAGGACGTTGACTTACACCCATCACTAGTCCGACCACAGACAAACACAATGACGCGAAGTCTACATTAATAATCTGATAATTAGGAGGGTGGTCACAGGGGGAAAATAATGCTAAGGTTATTTTTGTATGAGTAAGAAGAACGAAATGAAGGGTCAAGGATATTAACGGTCTGTTGGAATAGATATTGATTTGATGTTAAGATGAAATATATATAATAGGAATTATTTACTCAATTTTGCATGGGAAGTCGAAAAAACTTTACTAAAAGGCAATTAGGTGCTTGTGATAAATCATGGCTGATGTTAAATAACTAAAGATTTAGAAAGGTATCCAAAATATCTCTGCAACCAACAGCTTAAAAACTCTAAGACTGTGTAAATGATGTTGTATTGTGAGTGCGATTTCTGTGAACCGTGCATGTTTCATGTGTGTGCTAAATAAATTGTTTTCATTCTTTCTTTAGATCTAGTTTAGATATTAGACGAACAGCAAGCTAAACATTATAGTGGCGCATAGCTACCACAACTATTGCGCCTTATCCAGCTGAAGATATAGTGAGTAGTTTGAGATTCAAACTTGTGTTTTCAGAGTTCTGTTCCGACTGAAACTTCAGAGGTGAGCCGAGGTGCTCGTTTCCGTTTCTTTATGTACATATTCCGCATTCCATAATTTAAACTGTTTACCTATCAGTTTTAGATTGTGTTAGGAGTGATATGAAAGAAAAGGGAGTTACTGATAACGTGACGGCTGACAGGACAGATTGGAAGAAAAAAAACTTTTTTACAAAAAAATACAACCGAATTGAGAACCTCTTTCTTTTTTTGAAGTCGGTTAAAAAACGCTTTGCGCCGACCCCAAGTAACATGAGATAAGGGCAGAATATGATCATCTTTTTCACCGGCACTTTAGTTTTTTTTACCAATAATTTAGCAATTTACTGAGTTTGTCCCAATGCTCGTCACTCGTCCTGATGTGTTTCCTTCTCCGACCAATCTTTCATGAACGCCTCTAAGTCGTCTCACCCGTATTTAGCAATCTTTTAATATCTTGTACTAAACATGTTGATCATCAGTTTAGAAATTCATGAATGATGTTCATTTTACACACTATTTCGCTTAAAGAGCTCTCGATATTGTCGTAATTGTTACAGTGATGATTCAAAATAAATCTAGCACACATCACGCGAATAGAAACTCTATCACTTCTGCATTCCCTTCCTAGGTTACTGTAGGGTAAACAGAAACATGGTTTGTTTACCAATAGATAACTTATGAGCGTGAACCACGAGAGTGACACACATTTCTCTCAAGAACTCGTAACCCGAAACACAGCGAGATGTAACCGATACATATTCTGTCGGCAAACAAAATGATTTGATTTGAGTTGGCTTGAGGGACGCGCGCAAATAGGGTCGCTGTCGCAGATGGATGTGCGAGTTTAAACGCACACACCCTGTGCGAGGGGCGGGAGGAAAGAACACCCTGTGGTAATACAGAGTCAATAAATATATAGGTAACTGAATTGAGAGAACTTCTTGTGTATGGAGGCATGCAATGAACTTGCCTTCAAATAACGGCAAATTGTTAGGGTCCTTTCTTAGTTCCAATAGTCGATCGCTGAGTTGGTGTATGTTATATGTGTGAGATGCACATAATCAAGTACCTCTATAGCAGCAAGTCGATTCTGTAAACGTGTCGAAGTGAAGGCACCTCGTGATCACTTCACCCAAGCCTTCACTTCGACATATTTACAGAATCTACCAGCTGATACCTATCACAGTAGAGTGATGTAACTCCAAATAAAAAAAAAATATCTTACTGGAAATGGATCTTAAGGCACATTAAACTGAACTCATGAATAAATTCTTCAATATCTTCTAATACGAAACGTAACTTGATTAGCATTTTACATTTGCCGAAACATTAAAACGGACATAAAGTACAGGCGACACGTTTATTAAAGGCATAAAATTAAGAGAAACATCCTCATTTGCTTAATTACCGGCTGTTCTCAATCGAGCAGCTATTAGCGTCCTTAACAGATACTTCAAATCTTCACGATATATATTATTACATTTTATACTTCGACGAATATAAAACAAAATAAGATAATAAATTATCTTAGAGGAAGGGAAATTAACGTCGAGTATCATAATTAATTGATAATAAATTAAAAGCGCCTCAGCGGGTTTTTTTACAGCGAATAAAATAAAGCGGTAGGTACTTGAGAATATAGTAAGTAGAAACGTTTTGTTATTTTGTTCAAAGAAAAATTTAAAGGATAAAAACTAGCGACGTGACCTAGATTTTTTCATCTTTAAAATAGAAAGCAGACTGAGATTTATAATATGTTTTTATCAAGATAAAGCTACATACAGTAAAAACCTAACGGAAAATAATCTTCTTCCAGAATATTTAAACTAATCCGCCATTTTTTTTTTCTAAACGTCGAAGTACTGTGACAGTAAACGTCTTCGTTAGATCTCTTTTGAAGTTAAGATAGGCAATGGCACATAAGAAATAAAATGAGAGGAACACGAATTCAAATCATTTGACAGAGAGAAGATAAGGCCATAGGCGGAACTTATAGTGATGTAAATCGAATTAATTTAAAGGAATACAATCGTATATTAAGCTTAAATATAATTACTTCGAGCTACCCCTACTGCAGTACCCACTGATCTTATATTAGTGCTAACATAACATAAACCTTTTTGAAACTTTACCTATAAGGTATAAACATACGGCAAACTTTTATAACATAATGATTACAATATACCAGCCTATACACCGCTCCTCTTTATGTTTTCATAATATCTTTTATCAAAGTCTCCCGAAGGGCGTCGTAAAGGAACCTAAAGTAGGTATCTAATGTTTTACTGCGGCAAATTGTTTCTAAACTGCGGAACGTATACGGTCTCATGAAGCCCTGCTCCCGAGAACACCTGTTACCTACGTAGGACTCCGTAGAACTTTAATTTACTAGGACGGAATGAAAAATTGAAGCTGCAGAAATTGAAAAACTCTGCTCACACTTTTTATACCTGAATGACGCTCCGAGATAATCTGAGTTTATTTTCTACGTTGAAATTTATTTTGAAAGGACTTTCGATGTTTAAAATATGTAATGCAAGTAAATATTGCGTACATACAAGTAATATTACTTTAGTGACACTCTGTAATAGTTTTATCAGGTTGTTAGAGTGGTAGTAAACTCTGTTGGCACTTTATTTATAAAGACCTTCCTTATTTTATGTAGTTAGTTGAATCCATAATTTAATATTAAACTAAATAATAATGATAATTCCATAGTTCATCATTAGGTTCAACGTTGACTAAACGTCTGTGCATAGGAATTAAGTATCGTAATAAGAGTATGAATTTTTTCTATCTTTTATACACGACCCGGAACAACTATCTGTAGGCCATACAAATATTAATTGTTCTATACGGGGATCGAACCCGCGACACGCAGCGCTGCAGTCAATCGCTCAACCACTGCACCAACCGTGTCGTCATTTAACCCTTATTAGAGAATGTCATGTGAACTTATCCCCACAGACGTCGCCGTGGTTGTCGCCAGCAATTTATGCAAAGCAGAGATACATTTAAACATTACGCCAACACTTTTCACATGAAGAATGAGCTTTTGGGATCTGGCCACCCACTAGAAAAAGAATAGTACTCAAACATTAAGAGCTCACTCATTTGTTATTTAAAAAATAAAATCTTTTCGTTCAGAGCCTTTTTATATTTTGGCGACCGAAGTAAATCGAATGAGCTCGTTTGTCAGAACTGAAAGAAGGGTTTAAGACAAATGGTGCACCACTCTATTAAGTTTTATGTAGCTTGATATTTTTTTCAGATTTTGTTCCCCGATGTTATTATACTAGTTGCTAAGAAAATCCACTTAAGGCACCTAGTTGGTTTATCAATTTAGTGTAGGTAATGCAAGATACAAATTATTTGTTCTGGATGAAGGAGAACCGTAATGTATAAAATAAACTTATCCGACGACCTTTCAGCGTACTAATTTGGACCAGTCATTCCCAGTTTTATATGAATGATGTTAGCTAAAGGTCACCATCGTTTAACGCTAGCTTAAGTAGAGATTAGCCTGTAGGCTAAACATATTATCATAAACAATTCTGTTATCATTGTTGTTTGAATATCTGACTCCCACGCAAGCCAACACAAATAGATTTTCCTGAAATCCCAAATTTTATCCGACACAGATGGTAAATAAACAATTATTTTCAAATATCGTATCGCAAAACATACATAATACATTTGAGGGAAAGAAATAAACGGATAGGAAAAGATTAATCGATCAGATCATTATAGTTAATCGGGAGCCATCAAATACATTCCTTCCTATGTTGACTTTTCCTTGTTGTGACCTTCATTATTCAGCAGCGGTAAAAACTCCGAGCCATTTGACAATTGTTTTGTAAAGCGTTCTCTTTCATAAGGATGGAAAATGCCAGATATTTACTGTCGAAGATAATGGTTGTACCATTATTTTTAAACAAATGATTTCATGAGAAAATATGGACGGATTTTAACAAGCTGAAAAGAAAGTCACTTATTTAATGGCTGAGACAAAGATAGTATAAAATCGCGAATATAACAATGGACGAAAGAAACGTAACAGATATTCCACACTCTTAAATTAAAACTTCAACACAAACAATCTCGTCTCGCCATGGAAGTGTAAACAAAGGTGAATCATATGAATTCCCACAAACACGCCAACTTGATTGAAGCAAAACCGAATTGTTTGTCAAAAGTATTTCAAACAATTCCATTTTACCTGAATTTGGAGATCCCGACATAGAAGCGGTGGCTGCTTACACACATGAGCGGGCAGGTCCTTTCGTTCCACATATTAAATAAGGAAGCTGCCACTCGACTGCGGTAATGAGCCCTAAGTAGGGTCCATATCCCTGCCCTGGCTAAACGAGCCGACCTTACACACCCTGGCATACATTCTGAACAAGTATTCGAATAGTTTCAGATAAAATAACCTCCTACTGTTATTACTTCTACTTTCAATATACGACTTATTTCCAATATAGTAAAAGGATCTAATACAATCAGATTTAAAAGCATTTTCATGTAAAACATAGTATTCCGAATGATGTCTAAACTCATTAGGATACCTAGTTTAATTTAGAATCAAAGCTTTTAAACTTTTCGGGACACTTATTTCCAAATTTACTTTCAATTGAAATAGCAGTTTTGGTTTTCATTTTAATACAGTAACTGCTGGAGCATTTTCAACTCGATTGAGCAGACTTAAAGGGGTATATCTTACTTTAGAAATAATACATTTGCCCATATCTCTTGTTCGTATCCCACCACTTTCAATATTTTAAAGCTGGTCTCAGTGTCTCGTAAAATTTATTATCTAGGTATAGTATCCAGGAAATATATTGGTCGTAGCTTTTAATATTGTTCACGTTGTAAAATCGTATTAATCTTCAACGTCACTGACGTTATATTTTTTTATATATTATTATAGATATATTTTTTTAACCTTTGTAGAATACATTCTACAATAAAATAACGGACCACAGGATTTGGGTCCAAGGACCCTTAATTTCTTTTGTTCCTAAAATAACACGTTCATTTCCTTTACCTTCCACTTTCCCCTTAACTAGTTTTAAAGGTTTGTGTTTGATGTTCGTTGAAATATGATTAATTTTATACGGAATTAGTTTACTTTTATTATTAACGTTTAACCTTTAACCTTTGTCATGGCTCAAAAGACAAAGCAGTTTTGGACAGACTAATTGTGGAGCTTATTTTTGACAACATAATACATAACAACATAAACGTTTTCTTTTTTTTAAGTTGTAAGTCTCTGTTTCAAAATATTACCTAAGCAACACGATCCTCACCAAAACCCATCTCAATAATTCAGCTCTTCGATTCAGATCGAATATTTCAGCGTTCTCCGAAATTGTTTGCCAGCAATGAATGGCTTCACGAATAAATAAGGGAGGGTTGAAACAAACGTGACATTTGTCTCGCGTCACCTGAAACAATTATCGTGGGCTTCGTTGTCGCGCGACAATGCCGCTCGTCGATCTTCCAGCATTACGAATATTTCGTGGAAAAATAATTGTCGTGCTACCAGCCAAGGTGAATCGGTCTGGTATTTTGATGCCGCCATCTTTTTAATTGTACGTCTCGTTTTTAATGATATCGTTAGTATTGTATGTTTTATCATTTCAAGGGCAGACATGCGTTTAAGCTCAAACGATATAGGTACACCGCTGTATTAATTAATTAAAATAATGTAACGTTGATGTTAAATTACACTAGGCCCATACAATGTACTAATAACTCCGAAAAATAGGCAGATAAATACTTGACCAAGCATAAATTCCATACTGATTTAACCTCAAAAAATAAAACCATAAACAATATTGCAACTAATGCTTCCCGAAATAACTCACTAACAACCCATAAATAAAAATCACAAAGAAAATAAACCTCAATCCGCCCCACTCCCTTCTCTAGTCCTTTGATCATAATCAGTTATAAACATAGAATGCCAATGAATGGGATTGAATTAACCCGTGCACGGGGCACAGGGCACGGCGCACGGCGGCACGATGGCACGGCGCGGCGGATACAGGCTGATTGTAGTAAACAAGATGGGGTCACGTCGTTAGTTTCAATGCGCCGGCTCTGATTGCATGCCTCGCCGACTTGGATGGGGTGACGACCGACGATGGACTTCGGATAATTGTGGACCGTGCCGGTGGAGAGTTTGAGACAGATAATTTGATGCAGTGCAGTGCTAATGAAGGTAGTCGATACATTGATCTTATTGTTGGTGAACATAGGTACGGATACACTATTTTATAGGTAAGAAAGTATAAACGTTACAACAGCAGTCTGAACGATCGATCACACAATTATAGAGTTTATTCATATCTTGTTAATTTGAGTATTTATTATATATTTATATTGTATGTATAGTTTATATTCGTATTACTTATTTAAATGTTTGTATGTATTAATTAAATATCAATCGCTTTTTATTCACCATATTGCACCTACCACCATTCTCTGCACCACCCAAAGGTTGACTGGTAGAGAATGCCTATGGCATTAAGTCCGCCTCTGTACATTTGTGTGCGTAAAGTGTAAATAAATAAATAAATAAATAAATAAATAAATAAATAAATAAATAAATAAATAAATAAATAAATAAATAAATAAATAAATAAATAAATAAATAAATAAATAAATAAATAAATAAATAAATAAATAAATAAATAAATAAATAAATAAATAAATAAATAAATAAATAAATAAATATTCAAGTGACAGTGCAGAATACAATCAGACATTGCATGATTTCTATATTTCTTGTAAGTTAAGGGAGGTACCTCCCTACGTACCTACACAACTATTTTTTTTAAGTATGGGAAGTCATCAGATGACTTCTTCCACTCTGGGTGGAGTGGAAGAGCGTGTCAGACTCTTACTGGCTAAAACCCATCCGTGTTCCTTCTAAAGCCCTTTGCGTTCCAGGGCCGCGGTGACTCTTTCGAACAAATTCCGCAACCCATTCTAAAATATTACTCGTCTAGATCTATAATGTAGTTCCAGATCTAGCCCAATTGTAGATTAAACTTGGTCTCCTCTACGAAACCTACTTTTGTTTTTGAACAAAGCAAGTATTCGGTCGTGATCTAAAAATGTTAGCACAAATAGATATCCATCAAAACCTTGACTTTACGAATATCCAATGAAGGTTCACTCCGGATTAATCAGAAGCTAATGACCTATTTATATTCGGAGAACTGATAATTCAATGTAACTTCTAAGAGGTATACCTTGAACTGATTAGCAAAGATAATACTATTGATTTCGTTCATTATTGATTTCGGGATTATAGTTTAGATCGAATAAGAGGTAGGATACCTAAAAGTGGCAGCGGTGATAGATAGTTTGTAGCCAAAGCAGATAAATTGCAGACCAGAGTGCCGATTGGTCGCCAGTTTAAGTCAGTCCACAATTTCTCGGACCGGTACGGAGATATTATAGAATACAACATTTCGATTCGTATTATTGTAGAACAAATGTTCATTTGACAATTTATCGAGAGTTTACAATCTCTCAAGATATTTTGTAATCTTACAATCTTACGTAGTTTGCAATTATCCGGTGACAGATATTATAAATAATAGATATGAATATGAAAAAATGAATACTTAAGCAATAAATAAAAAAATATAAATAGGTAAGTAATTTCTACACATTCAGATAAAAGATTTTTATCTACCTATGATGGTGTCTTATCTAGACCATCGATCGGAGCCAGTGCCTTCACAAGACAACGCTACTCAACCAGTCATAGGTATCGTTTGTATATTTATACGTAAACGTTTATCATATACGTGTTAGTACAAACGACAACTGTTGCTGTCACAGTTTATCTACATTTGTTGAATGTGTTTCTAAGTAATAGGTTTGTATGACGTTGTTAACCACTGCTGACAACGTCATTTTTGCCTGTTTTTTTATTTTTTTAGCTATCCTTAGAATTTATAGTGACATGACAGCTCACTTCATGGAAGTTTCCACGGCAAGTTTTTTAACAGAATAGATCAACAGGTAATTTTCTAGTGTAACAATATCATGCCAAATCATTCAAATAGTCAATTCAGTGATTATGATATTTTAATTAAAGCTGACAACAACTTCTGAATAATATTTCTTCACATTTTTTTCTTTCAAAAGTCTTTTCCTAGTCCGTTTCACAGAACATTTTCCAGGAACCTAATCCACGAGCCCTGTGTATTATCATTAATAACCGCGGCGCGGAAGGTGCATTATTTTTAACAAGCCCCGAGACGGTGGCTCAAAGGAGCGCCGTGAAATGTGCGGTCCTTTGACATCCCTCCTTGACGCGCCATCGCCGTGGAAATTGCTTGGCCGTAATCAACGGCCAGTAGGGACGGCACAATGAGATGGAGAGTGAAGAGATGTCGAGTATTAAGAAACTAGGTAGTTAGAAAAGCAATGGATACTGCACAGTGTAGGGCCCAGCAGTAGATCGATAAAGTTTGTCACAAAAAACAGACTCTAAAAACGTACGTAAGTCAATCCATGCAGGTTCACGAATCTCATTGAGCGACCCCATTAACTGTGTTTATTGTAATAACCTAACTTAAAAAAAAACTTCAATGTTGTAACTAGCTGACCAGCCAATCTATCAAGCGCATTAAGGATTAAACCACCACTTTAATGTTCCTTCTCCTAACACTATTATGGTTATAAGTGTGACACAAATCATGGATGATTAATCTCTACTTAGAATGTTCAACACTATACACGCCAACGGTTCTTGAAAGCACAGTCAGCCAGGCTGGCAGCCCTACTCGTGTCCACCGTATGTTAATACAGGACGATGAAGGCGAAATTGCAAGCGGCGATGATAAATTGTGCGGTAAATAGAAATGGCGCATGCAACGCTTTTATGTAACATGATTTTCATGTCAGCGATCCTTATCGAGCTTTAAATTAGCCCGAATAGCCTTAGTTCACTAACTTTACACAAACGCGATGTTTGCATAGCCTTTTTAAAAACATGGCTGTGATTTTTAAAGTTTTTTACACAGATTTTTTAAAACTTTACGGTCCAATTTATTTAAATTTTGATCGGTTGTGTTCAATAATTGAATTCCCGAAGCTCCGCCCGAAGCCCGTCACTCAACGGTTTATGAAATAGTTTTTACCAATTTGACAAATAAAATACTTTGCGGACCATGTGCGCTCAATTGTATCATATACACTGCCGCCTCGCTTAGCTATCCAATAAAGCGTCGATACGATTACCATACACGGCACGTAATGTACGGCAAGCGTGGCGAGTGAGGCGACTGTCGCCACATAATAATGGAGTGGAAGGACCAAAGTTTATACTGGTGCATTATCCGGCGCCCCCCCTCCCGGAGTCACACACACGCCCGACCGCTCCCTCTCCGCCGGCGCCCGGCCCGCCCTGATATCACTTCAAATGATATATTTGGGGCCAAGTCCGCCTTTTTTCTTTGTTTGCAGTGAATTTATCGCAGTGTAGGAGCAGATATGCTTCCTTCGGGACCTACTCGTGGGCACGTGCGTTAGCCGTGGATAAAACCACTCAGGCTTTACCAAAAACGAAAACCTAATTCAGACTGGATGGATTTTTAGTGGTAAATGGGCCGTATGAAATGTTGAGATTTTATGGAGAGCGAGTCGCTGATAGCGAGTAAGGGACACTTTAGCTTTTAGCTTTAAACCGTTGTATTATTTTATGGTCTTAGTTTCTGCCGAAATGTTATGGAAAATACGTGTTTGGTTTTCTACAAATTGAGCAGAATTATAAACGGATTTCATTCATTACATTTTCCGAGAACCATTACTGGCGTCCATTTTGCTTGAAAGCATCGGCGTATTTCCATTAATAAGCCGACTAAGTACAGTCCGCCCCATAAATAAGAAGCCTTTTCCCGAAACTCAAAATGAAACAAAATAAAAAGCGTGCTCATTACTTTTGGAAATCAATCGTTCCCTTCCTTAATTTCCCTGATAAGCGGCTACAGTTATATTTTGCGTACATTTAAATTTTCGTGAAAAAAATCTCCGATTGAAATTGATTTATTATGAAAAGCCCCTTTTGTTTGGGTCATTGCTTTTAATTGGTTTTCGAACCCCTTCCGTTTGTTTAAGAGCCTTAAGTCGTATTTTCGCAAACGTTATAATAATTATAGGCGAGCGGAGATCGCTCACTGTACATAACTGTAACAAAGACGTTATTTACTTCCAGGAAATTATCGAGTTTTCGCATTTGTGTTGTGAGGAGCTCATGGCTAAAGAAGGAACAGCCGCACGGGTTGATCAAAGGTTAAGCAACGCTTGCCAAGGTTGGTCTGTGGATGGGTCCATCTTAACATACCGAGTTTCCTCCGTGCCTCAGAAAGCACGTTAAGCCGTTGGTCCCGGCTGTCATTTTTAGGCCTTTGGCAGTCGTTACGGAATGTCTGAAGCCAGTAAATCTGACTCCAGTCTTGCCAAGAACTACCGTGTTACCCAGTTAATGGGTTGTGAAGGTCTGGTAGCAACCGGTCCACGTAAAATACTGGTATTCAGCTGAATCCGCTTTGACTGGAAGCCGACCCCAAAGGCTAAGCAGATGAGATACATTTGTGTTGTCAAATTGTTAGTTTATTTATGAAATTTATTGGTACGTTATCTATCCCGTATAATAAGAGCCGTATGGCTATTTGATCAAATTATTTAAACGTATATACGTTCAAATAATTTTATCAAACAGGCTGAATCAAACAATTTTATAAAATTGGCATGAATGTCTGTGGGAAAATTTTATCAAAAATGAGTTGTCAAATAGCATGAAGTAATACGAAATTTTCTATTTGATCAAACAGTTTGAACCCGCTCGTTCAACAAATCACTTGAACGTGTATGTATGTGCATTAGGATTTAAATTTAATTTGATTAGGGTTAAATAAAATCATTAAAAAGGAAAACATGACTGATTGCTTTACTATGTACATACTCTTTCTTACGTTCAGAAAGATTTCAAAATTATCATTGACAGGATCTAATTCATTCCGATTCAGTCCTAAAAGCACAAAAACAGCTCGAAAACTTTTCAAACTCACCAAGCCACAGCTTCTTGAAACAAAATAAACAAGAAACAGCTCAACATCTCCATAAAACTCGTACAACCAACATTTAGAAGCTTAAAAACTATCTCAAAAACTCCGCTGCGGCACAAAGTCACGTAAATCGCATTTTAAAAAGAACTCCAAAAAAACTCAATACAAATATCCGGAGTTGGGAGTTCCGGAGTTGCGGAGGTCGCGGGACCGGGGAACTTCTAGAGTTCGCTAAAAAAGTTTGCGGCAACGATCGCCCAGATTAAAAACTATCGGCTAACGAAGGTGGTTTAATTAAAACTCGCTACCTGCCTCTTTGGGCACAGGGCTCACTCTGCCTGTGTAGGCAGGACGATGTGACGTCAGATTGGTCGGCTCCTATTCAGTAATTATACTCACAACTCGGCGCATACTTTATTAGAATGTCTATTGAATACTGGACTAACTAGGTGTGGCCTACTATACAAAAATAGTTCACAAAAATAGCAGTCATGTGTAGTATTGCTCAAAGAAAATACAAGAAACAAACTATATCATAATATTCATAGCAAAGCTACGCCGTAGCTTCGTAGCAATGCTACGCCGTAGCTCCGTAGCCGATGATAAACCTTATCTGCTGATATCCTATCAGCGAGATATTGACGCTGCTGACTTTTTCAAATAGCTATCAGGGCATTCCATAGCACTAAGACTAAAACTCGAAAAACATGTTCATTAACACCAGAATAGAATGCTTTTTATTATAAAAAAGTAACACGTTAAGTTACAGAAAATATGAGGAATACATTACATAGGGTGACACAATGGGCGGCCTTATCACTAGAAGTGATCTTTTCAAGACAACCTTTGGATGGATTTTAGAGAGAAAAGGAAATGACTGAACTGTGTAGCGTAGGGTGGCTCGCTGTCCGATCACCACCAGCCCCGGGTCGATGGCGCGTTGTGTTTCACGCGCGCCTCAAAGAGATGCAAGCATGGAAGATGGGGCCCGCTAGGGCCAGAGACTGCCAGGGTTGCGGAATTTGTTCGAAAGAGTCACCGCGGCTCTGGAACGCAAAGGGCTTAAAAAAGAAACACGGATGTGTTTTAGTTAGTAAGAGTCTGTCACGCCCTTCCGCTCCACCCAGAGCGGAAGAAGTCATTTGATGATTTACATCAATTAAAAAAAAAAGGTAGTCTTAGGTGTACCATTTGTATACACAAAAAATACATAATAGATTAATATATAGAATAATAATTATGAAACAAAAGCAGAGAACTCAAGAAACTATAAGTAGTAACTACTATATATATTAGAGAGATGTAGTGGTTTTTACCAAAGTTTTAAAATTGGACAAAGATTGAGCGAGCCTTACCGACACGGGCAAGGCATTCCATAATCGCACTGCTTGAATAGTGAAAGATTTGTCGTAGAAGCTGGTGGAGCGCATCTCTAGTCTCTCTCAAGTTTTCCGATGACCAAAGATATCTATTATGTGTGTCATGTCAGACGAATACTCCACTCTAATCTTCCACCATTTTCAATATTCGAAGTAAAATCTTCAGCTATACGAAAAGGCAATCCGGGTTGCTATTCAACACGTACAGTCAAAGAGACTTCGGAAACATTTCCGAAATATAATAATTCTGCGAATGAAGCGGACTCTCCGTGTATAGTTGTATACGCTACGCTTTGCAACTAAGAGGTTGTATTCCATTTGATATTCGCGTCAGCAGTTGCAAAGCACATAAGGAGCAACTGCGACTGACTCGAAGTAGCTCGGCTGCGACCGCAACCGGCAGACGGGAGCGTCAAATTGTGAACATGTTCAGCTATTTTCTGAACGATGTTAGTTGGCAGTTGCGTTTAATTACAGTTTTGTTCTAATGTGACTTTTGGGTGCAAGCAATGGGAATATTCATGTATTTGTAACTTTAAGATGCAAAGAAACGTAGTTTTCTTTCTTGATTGATTTCACAAGATATGACTGAAAACATCCTAAGGGGCGTTTGAGCTCATCATTATGAAAACTAATAATATTGGGCGAAATCGATTTCGTTGCAAAAAAAACAGAGTCAATATCCTAAATTTTGTCGCGTAACAATTGTAAAAAATAATGTATAAGTTAGCAGATATTTTTTGGGTTTTGAGGCTTGATTTCATAGTGAAAGCAGTTATAAGCCGCATGATTACAAATACACCTTGTAAATATTTCTCTTACAAATCTCAGAACAAGCTAATAAAACACCTTTGTTCGATCAAAATAATCTTTAAACGCGTATCGACCCTCCACAAGCTGTGACTAAACTATTTGAACGTGCAGCGTTCATAGGAGTGCAGTAAATGACATCGCTCAGCAACAACTTGATCTCAGATTTGATCGCCGCTCGGCCGTCACAATCCGCTTATTGGCCGCGCCTGTGTCGAGCCGACGCCGAGCATTGCCGAGATGTGCCGAGCCTGACCGAGCCGCTTCGATGCCGTAATGTGAACTAATATGTAAACTAGGTATCATTAAAATATAATTCAGTAGTCATGTTTCTATGAACAATATGTTCGAAGGATTATTTGGATTTAAAAATCTAAATATCTAAATAAAAAATCTATTACGGGGTCAAAATCTTAGGAAATGTTATAAGTATAACGTCATTTCATAGACTTAAAATAAAAATAGACAAATAAAATGTAGCGCCATTGGCACAGCCTATAAAATAAGAAAGAAGCACCATCACCAGTAAAGTGCACAACAAGGAACGATTGTATCAATACACACAGGACACACCCATGTACGCGCACACATTGATGCACTGTGTCGCAGCACTGTGTGTGTGTGTGTTCGTGCACGGCGGCAAAATAAACGGATATTTAGTTGCTCCTTACCGAGCGCAATAGCTGCTTATAGTCGCGTCTCGGCGACAAATGTTCAGCAAAATGTTCACGATCCCACGGAATGCTCTAGAAAAGGCTCCAAACATTTTGTATTTTACTTTCAAAGCATGGAACTGAAAGGATCGCAACTCCTATGAAATTGAAATATGATTACACAAAGTTTGTATCAGTAGTTTGTTTTTGATTGGATAATTGCTTTTTCGAAAATCGCTGTTGGTATGGTTGAATAACATAGAATTTATTATTAAGCTTTCCTGTTTCACTTTGGTTTACAATAAAACCATTTCGTAGAAATTATTTTAGATTTAAAAAAGCCAAGGTATTCAGAACTGAAAGTTTAATGAGTCTGGCGTGTTCGTATCCTAAACAGCTGAACCTGGCAGCAGTATACACTGTACATCATTACTGCATCCATGGAGGAGTTGGAAGCCTTCCAAAAACTATGCGAGACGTAACACACAATCTACCTGCTTAGTTCTGCGGAAGAGTGCGCTATGAGGTGGAAGCCGGGTTACTTAAAGTGTATCAGTTTTATATTTTACTTCCTACTGGCACACGTTTTGTCACTATCCGTACAAAATACTTCGGTATTAGTTATCAGAATATTTGCTTCAAAACAGCTCCAAAATTCAATACTCCACCAACATAGTTCAAAGTGCAAAGGTCTCACAAAACCAACCTTGTGCAAAATTTAATATCAAACTTTTTCCTAAAACAAAAATCACACAGGCTGGAGCCCCTCAATCAGTCTGTACCATTTTTCGGCCGACACAGACAAATACGTCCGATACAAATTCACTTTTCGTCTAAACACTCGGCAATATCGATAGCACATTTAGCGTGCATACAGAACGGGTTCCGTGCAAACGGTGCAACTGAAAATTGGCTCCCGTTCTAACGTTATCGATGGCGGCTATAAACTCGCAATGTTCCACTATAAAACTCTGTAAATTCGTACTGGTTACGGTCATGACACGACTGTGTCGCTTCACTATATAATACATGTGCGTTGATTCAACTGTTGGTTTATGTCTGTGCGTTTGTTAAGCGCAGTTTAATTCGGTTACGTGGTATCCGGTTCGAAGGACCATAATACGTGAGGTTGGTACTTCGAGTCTGTTGCTTAGCGTGGTAACTGCGGTCTCTAATATAAACTGATTGCTTGAATTATTTTGTAAAAACAGTAATTAAGAGTCACGGTACCTTCGTGAACCGTATCAACCATGATGCAGTTTGCAAATTATAATTTTGTTGTTATATCAAAGCTTAAAAATAGTGCATTTTCAGGAAGTTGGTTTGCTACGAAAGAAATTAATGTAATCGGTGTAAGCTAGCCTGAAAGACAGCTGACTGCCAAGCTTAAAAAGATTAGACTTGACCTCAATTCGTGAAGGCGCACATAATAGCAGACAATTTTATGTCAGAAATGATTAACAAAGGGGTTATCGGAGCTAACTTGAAAGATTATTTTGCATTAACCGTTTGAACTTTATTGTACTGGCTTAAAAGCATTTCATTTCCCAGTGAAATGTTAAAAGCGTTGGCAAATAAAATCCGAACAATAACGTGAAATAATTCTTGAAGAGTGCATGACACTCTTTAAGGATTATTTCACGTTATTATTACGAATTTACGTATTATTACGGATTTTTAATGATGACCTGTCATGGTCAGGTCAATAATAAAAATCCGTATGTGTAAATGATATTGCGTGTTGGAAATAAACATAATTGCATGGAAGAGAAATTGTTCGCAAGGAACATATTTATTTCTCAGTAATATCAGCAAATTGCGGCGCTGCACAAAGTTGAATTGTAATAAAGTAATTGTTAGTTAGACAGAGCCCGGCGCTCCGGTACTCCGGTACTCCGGTAAGACCTAACGAACAAATACAGACGTGTATTCAATAACAAATGTATCCCATTATCTCGGAGCGGGCGCTTTGCCGCTCGGCGAACAGAATCCTGTAGTGTTTAAAGTTCAAATTGGATCGAATCGATCGCAATCGTAAGTTTGTAACGAACAATGCTGGATCCCGGGAACGCTTCTTCCAGTTATTTACGAGGAAACTTGGATGGACCCGACCGAGCCCCCAGCGCCGGGCTGCCAGCTCCCAGTGAGCGGAGATCCGCCCAGGTACTGTCTCACAAACTCACGTTAAAAATCTTACTGTGAAATGAGGTAACAGATCTTACACTTTATTCAGCTGTTCGTTGAATTTTTAAAAGTTAAAACGAAAGGTATTCTTACGGGAATGGAGTTGAAGGTTCTCATTCTTTTAAAGAAAGACAATTCTGATGAAACGAGTTTATTTGTGAGATCCGAACTTTCCGAGTGCAGAAACTGGCTGGAGCGGATTTTATGTGTTTACGTACCATTGTATACACGTTGGCTTTCACGCTTTTTCTTTTAGTTATTTGAAAGTCAGATTGTTTTTGCTATGAAAACGAACGAAGAAACGTGATACACGTCATTAGAGCTTGCTTAATTCAATAATGAATGAACATTAGAATTTCCTTTACACAGGTTTCGCTTCTCTTAATTCATTTTCAAGTTAGATTCACAATCAGCATAGTCTAATTTGTTAATGTCTATTCACTCTCAAACATGCTGAGTTAACCTCGCTACATTTCGTCTGTAAATCAGCCCTAATTTACTCGTGTATAACTTCAAGTTTAATTGACGTTGATTGATCAACGGCAATTCAGAGATTGAGCGCCTTTGATCACAACAAGGCTCAGAACTTCCGACAATGAGCTGTCGATAGCTTCGAGTTGCTCCCTTTTCAACGAGAAATATTGCTCCTCCAACATAATCTAAACAAACCACAAGCAAATTTTAATCTTAATCCTTCAAACCACAGATCAGAATCCAACATGCATTTTAATTTATTTTGGATGAATTGTCACTAAAAATAGTGGTGAAATATGAATAATTTATTCTGGTTCAAACCAAAACAGTTGCGGTATCGTGTTGACGTTATATTTGTGCAAATATTATAGGGTCGTCGTTCGAAGCATAAATCGTTAAAAGCATAAATTGTGAAAATATTTCAACAAAAGTGCACGTGGCTAAAGAATAACAGCAGCACGGGTCGCTCAAGGTTAAGCAACGCTTGCGAAGGTTGGTCTGTGGATGGGTGACCATCTTAACATACCGAGTTTCCTCCGTGCCTCGGCAAGCACGTTAAGCCCTTGTCCTGGCTGTCGTTTGTAAATCTTTGGCCGTCGTTACGAACTGTCAGAAGCCAGTAAAATCTGACTACAGTCTTGCCAAGAACTACCGTGTAACCCAGTTAATGGATTGTGGAGGTCTGGTAGGCAGTCGCTCCAAGTAAAATACTGGTATTCAGCTGAATCCGGTTTGACTGGAAGCCGACCCCAATATAGTTGGGTTAGCTTTTAAATAAGTGAATTTTGGGAAATAGTTACAATGAGCGTCAGTCTACAATAACATGAAATATTTGGGAAATCAAATTATCCACGCGACATATTACACGTCGCTTTGTTCGGTCATCTGTTCTGCATTCAGTATATTTGTGTTCCTGACAAACAGCCTGTCTGTGTTTAATTATACGATCGTCTGGTACGTTAATGCTGTGCTAGTAACCCAATAAAATCACTTTCACGTTTATAATAATTTAGTACAGATTGTCACTTTACATGCCCACTGAAACACGCCCGCGACCGCAACCAAACCGCATCGAAAATGATTCGCTCACAGAGTTCAATAAAATATGATACCGTATAGATTCGTGGAATATATTTCATCACAGTTATTATGAGCTTCACGCGAGGCTTGGCACTAATATCACGAAATATGTGCTTCATAAATTGCACAATCTAAAATCCAATTACTAGAAAATAATTCATATCGGTCGTCGATACTAATAACGTTTTTCGCCGCCGCCCGCGCCGCGCTTTGTCACAGATTTCGGCTTTTAAGTGACTGTTATTAATGTGGCCGATAAATGGGTGGCGCGAAAGAAATTTGTGGTTTTAGTTTCATGAGGTGTGGAATTAAAGTCGGTTAGTCATTGCAATAGAGAGATTGTGGTGTCCTACCGTGATTCTGCTGCTAACCTAGAAAAACCTTTGCATACATTATTCTACCTTTGACAAAATCAATTAAGGTAAAGTACACATCACCTACATTTTGAAAGATAACCAATAAATTACTTGGCACACATGTTGGGCTTCACAAAAACTAATCAATTTTCATTTCCCAGAACACTATAAACAATTCAGAACACAACCAGCAAAAACTAGAAAAACGATCACGTTCGAGCGCGTGCATCCATCTAGGGCTAACTGCGCCACCTGGCGGACAATTTTTCTCCAAAATGGAGGCGTAAGATGGGATTGATAGGTGTGCCATTTAGAAAGTGTCCTCCGTTGCTCGCTTAATTAGTGCCAAGCGGCCTCACAGGGACGTGACCGGCTCGCCAATTACGTGGCACGATGGGACACTGGCACGGTCACTGAACAGTAGTTCAGAAGGTTGGCTCCATGAAACAAGTGAAACCTCACGCATACATAGCTACGCGTCTACGTATGCGGAGTGCATACGCAATCACGACCATCATTAGTTTGAGATTGCCGTACGTAAGCGTGTCTGTGTGTGTACGCCTGTTGTTTTGTATGAGTTAGCCTTCTGTCCCTCTCTATTCTGTGGTGGCACGGTGGCACGCTCGTGCTCAAACGGACACACACCGTGACTCTGCAACTCTGCAATTCACGTTGTCGAATGTTTTTTCTGTTATTTTGTTTTTGGGAATGTTCTGGATCGCTGTGAGTGGAACGTTTCGAATTGTTTATTTGTTGTTCAATATTGTTTCTTTTAAATGTAAATTATTATGTTTTGATGAAATTGTTTTGTGATTGACCTAGCTAGCAAAATTGTGTTAGGTTACTGCAAAATTATTGTTTGTTTTAGCATTTATGATGATGCTTTAGACATCGTTTTACTTTTAAACTGAAAAATTTAAACTTCGTCATATCTAATACCTTTAAACGAGCAATTCTTGTATAAATATATATAATCTGAATCTCGGAAACGGCTCCAACGATTTTCATGAAATTTAGGGTTTCGGGGGCGATAAATCGATCTAGCTAGGTTTCGTTTTTAGTAAAGGTGTACCAAAAAAAAAACCTAGCCAAGCTCAGTCATCCAGGTACTTTCCATTGATTAGTTAAATACCATTGCTACAAATATTGAAATAATCCGGTACATTTTTAATTAATTGAAAGAAGCGCTCATAGCACTTGTATTTGCATCGTGCGTTAAAAAACATTAGCTCTCACAGATTCCATTTGAAGGAGCGCTCATATCTCTCGCATTTACTCATAGGAATTAATTGTTTAACTAAGTACCTAAATATGATAAACGTATTCATCAAATTCTAGTAAGCTAGTAATTGTTACTTACTAAAAGGTTCATTTCCAAAAGCATCATCATTTACATGGTTTTGTAAAAACTAATCAACTCTTTTTGATGTCAAAAGAGGACTTATAATATCTATGAGTCCACACAGATCATGAGATGACGACTCTCTTCATCTGAACAAGCTATGAATCTTAAGAAGCACCCAGATTCGTTGTACCTTAATTATCTCTCTCAGCTCTATTTTAAGTTGAGGAATAACAGAACTACTCTATTTTTTGTCTGCCACATAGATATTCTTTAACAAAAAGTAAAAAGGTTCATCATTATATTCAAATTTGTGTTCTTTATTGCTGAAGGTCGCGCCCGTCCTGCTTTGACAGATTCATTGATGATCTGCTTCTAGGCCACTCTGTCTTCGACTCGTTACTCGCATTTTTTACTAGTATTTCTGCTGTTTCCTTTAGGCTATTTATCGCAATATTTCTCCGATCGAGCCTCACACAGCAGTGAGCCAATATTTGCGCACTCTTCGCTGCCAAATTAACACGTTCCTGCCAGTCGTCCACGGGCACTGATTGGAAAAGGCTCATCGTTCGAAAAGTTCCAAAAAGGCTAAAACCGGTGTCAAAGTACACCTGTACCCGTATGCTGCAGAGAGGCAGCATGATCACAGTGATCTAAATAGAAAGTAGTGTGATGAATGCTAGTGACGACGACATTACATTTTATAGTAGGTATTCCAAAGTTGGTCCGTAAAAATAGCGATAAGATAGCAAATTGTTACACGCTTCTATTTTAAGATCCTAATGTAATTTTTGCATGATGTACGATGAAGAATTTTAAATGGTGTACAATCATTTCTATGCCTTAGCTGGCTAGCTTCAATGCTTGCTATTTTTTATCATTTTAAAGATATTTCTCATCCCACGACAGGATACCTATGTTAAATAGAAAATCCTGCTAACAACTTAAGGTTTCCAACTACATATTTTTAGGCCGGAGGCATTTAGGCTTGCTACACACATCTTTTTAACCTTTCTTTAGACTAAAATAAAAACAGCACAGCCACCAAGATATCCACAAACGTAAATATATCCCATTCCAACAGTCAAAAAGTCCGCCAGTGTTTCGTGAGTCGAACTTTATTAACCGAGCCTAGTGTTCGTCAAAGAGAGCAGACTTCGTAAATACTCGGTCTAGACGTGACAATTATCTTCAGCCGCCGAATTCTTCGCCACACTGAATTTCGTTCGCAAACGAACATAATTTTGGGCGCTATTAGTGTTCTTTATTGTGTTTTTTATGGAGACTTTTGTCAGAAGGTCACTGCAAAGATACTGTAATGTGGGTGGAGCATTACGCCGCAGCATCCAACTGTGGCTCAACGGCGATATAAATTGCCGCTACTACTGTAAGTAATTGACAAACATGGTATCTCTAACGCACTTCTTGCTGTGTGGGAGTGAGTGTAAGTGGACTATTCACCCACACAATAGATGTGAGTACTGCAAAATAAATCGAGAAAAAACGAAGGATTTTTATTTGGGACTCGCTGACAGACAATAAAATAAATGAATAACCAACAGTAATAACCAGTGATCGGATAATCAGGCGCAAAAGAATAATATGGATATTCCTTCTGAATAAATAAGTAATCCCGGGTTCACGGTATTCAACAATTTTGTAAAAACAACTATTACAAACTTAATCAAATTATAGCAGTGCTTATTTTGATTTAGTATCTTTATTTTATTCAAAACAAATGGAAAATCATAAAAACTTTCATTGTAAATTAAAATTTCCATTAGAATCGGCTTTTTAAATTTAATAATTTACAATGAGAGTTCACAACGAGTTCTAACTATATTTTGTATCCATGTATTTTTAGCAATCTCAGTAATTTCGAACGATTCCGGGATCCGGGATTCTGAAAAGCATGTCCGTATTATACTTTTGTGGGAATAAAAGTGAAGTATATCGATAATCTGATCACTGGTAATAACTAATCAAAAACAAGCTTACAACATGAATTTTACCTGTGTGTGCCAGAAAGGCATATCAGCATTATGCTGCGATATTTAATAAGATTAATAACGTAGCGTATAAATCATAAATATCTACCTATATACCTTAGGGCCTGTTATACACGGAACACAGACTTAAAAAAGAAATCCAAAAAATAATTGCAAATAATTAAATTATACACCTCTTGACTATCAGTCCTCTGTGTTTATCTTGCAAAGGAAAACGTATTTATAGTAGTTTTACATATTATTATTATTTTTTATCATAAAATGTAAGGTAATCAATACCATTAAAAAGTAATAGTACACTTAGTTTTAAGTAATTTTCTTCAAATTCTTACATTTTTATTTTTCATGTATACGTTAACCTGAAAGCCTACTTAGCTGTGATAGTATAACTTTGAACTTTGTTATATACATGTACTACTATCGTGTATGCACCGATTTTGTAGGCGTGATTAATTTCTATAACCCTGCCTGCCGCCGCAGATTTCTATAACGCTGCCTTAATTACAGCTTCGCAGCATCGATAGTACCTGAGTTGAACTGCGGATGGCCGGACTTGACAAAACAATGAGGGGTCTTTGTAATTTCACTACGGAACCCTAAAAAGTGACTATGAACTGAGTTTTATTTTTATTCTGTTAATGTTGTCAACGTAAAAATGAACCACATTTCAAGTGAGCATTCTGGACGCTCGCAAGGGACTAGTGACGTCATCCAACGGTATCACCCACTGCCTCCCACGTTCTGCTAGACCGTGTAGTTTATCTGAATAAACCAATATCGTATTTCCTCAGATATGGAAATAAGTTTACAACAAATCCTTTCTATTTTAAAAAATAAGTTTTCTATTTCCGATACAAATCCCGCTTTGATAAAACCAAGAGATGTCATACTAGGTTTATTTATTTCTCTCAGTTATTCTTGAATAAATATAGAATTTATTTACATTTGAAAGTGATTGAAAAAAACATTGATTTGTGCATCAAATAATCTGTGGACTGTTATTACACAGAAACTTTAATGTCACAGTAGTTTTTTAAATCCTATTTTTTACTGGACTTGACGATTCTATTTGAAAAGCCCAGGGAAAGACCCGTCTTAAGATAGAACTTTAATTATCCATAATTACAGTCGGCAACTCATTCTCTTTCACAGGAGCAAGACTTTTTGTTCACGAGGCTTCCTTGTAAGAAATAACTGAGTTTAAAGTTGTACTAGTAACAGTTTGCCGTACGTATAGGTTACAAGAAACATTGAGTTAACTGGTAACTTAGCTAGCTTTTAGTTTTACGGCACTTTGACGGTTTAATTGATGAAGTAGTGTAGTAGTTGTGGTGAAAGGCTCTTATGATTTTAATTTTTAAAGATTTTATGTTTGGTGGTTTCTGCATTATTTTGCGTTTGTGAGTCTGACATACTGGGGCATAACGGACTTTAACTGCCTTGTTTGTCTCACAACTACTGAGCGTAAGGTCATCATTCGAGTCTTGGGTCGGTCAAAGTGTTATTAGGTTTTCCGTTGGCAGTTTGTAAATCGGTGGTGTTGCTATCTCCGCGCCTTGGAAAGCATTTAAAGTAGTGGATTCTGAGCTTGATCTCTTCCCTGTCATCTTGGATTACCGTACCATTGGTCTATGTGAGTAAAGGAACAGAGAGTGCACCTACAATTACGCACACACTTGTACACTATAATATCTCCCGTGTACTTGGCTAATCTTCGTTGAGGTCACCGCGTCGTCGTCATTGTGCGTCGAAGAATTCTTAACATAAAAATAAGATTTATTTTTCGTTTGTCCACTTTGAATCTTCGAAACAAATTGGATTGCTGACATCAACGAAGTCGAAAATATTTATTAGACAAATTGCTAAACGCACTGTTCACTTTGAATTATATATCTGTTATCAACGTTGAGTGGCAGATACATATGGCCGTCATTGTGCACAAAACGACGAGACTTAGACTTTTCAATCTAGTTAGTTTGTCAGTGAATGAGTTCATTCAATCTTCGAACAAATAGTGGAGCCGTAAAGGACTTTCCAAGGACATGTCAGCGTTGATGTGTAATTGAAGTTCCAAGCCACTTTGGGCCACCAACTAAAGTAACTTAAGTTGCAGACTAAGTTGGAACGTGGCCAGTCTTAAGTAAAGTGTGGAAGAATAAGTTAATTGCATTTTCAGTGCACTTATTCCAGTACAATGAAGCGAACGGTCTGACAGGCGAGGAAGTGGAGAACTAAATGAAAAGTGGACTGGAACTGTATTAGATAGTAGGTCAGAATGATAAAGGAAAGTTGTGAAAACATGAAAATTATTTAAATATTTCAAATTCTACGGAATCTTTTTGCAAGATTTACCCAAAATAAAAGGAAACACCTGTAACAATACACGTCCATCCTCTCACCCCAAGTACCATCAGCAACAAAAACATGTCAGACAATAGAATTACTGCCCTCGAAGTGAAGAGTCACCGGCAGAGTTGTAGGCAGTATCGCTTGTTATGCCATCAGCGGCCGATTGATACCTGACCTACTTCGGAGAGCGCCGAGCTTCGTTTTAATTACCGCGGACTAAGGGCTGGTCGGGTGGTCGCATGGCCGGCGGTCGGGCGGTCGGGTGGGCGCCCAGCACTTGACACGAGCCGCAGGGCTGATCCGGAAATATTGGACGTCTCAAATATTTGGACTTTATATTTGAGAGGTGGGATAGGTACGTTTGTTTATAGAAGTGAACTTGAGGGGGGAGATAACGATGTGCTTTGGAAGTCAAGGTCGAGGTCTTGAATGGAGACACAATACAAAAGGGAAGTAAAACTAAGTTTATCAACAAATGAAAATACAAGTCAAGAAATTTTTATCGTGATTTATTTTTAACTTACTACTACTTCTTGTACGGTTAGTGTGATACATCATTGTGACAAAGAAGAAGAAATATCACGCGAATATCAAAATTCGTCCACAGAAATTGTTTTACGCTTAGTCCAAGACTTAGCCAAAACTCCCAACAGCAAAATACGCTTGAGAACAGTTTCTACATCAGCATGATTTAAGTGCAGCACAAGTAGCGAAGTTTTGTGAAATATACGGCTGCGCAGCCCTAGCACTGCACAGGCAGAGAAACCTTGCACTCCGCTACAAATATACGTTGAAATTATTGCGCAGCCTCTTACTATGCACATATGTGTTGTGTAAATCTCAGCACTTTGTATTAAGAACCGTCTTAGTTTAATGCTGCGAGGACTTAAAGAAATACTTATGAGTCTGTAAATATTTGTGCTACAGGAGGGATTGTCGCAGATGGATGGTTGTAATCTTGTTGTGGTGCATTCAGTCTGCCTGTGCAGCGATATGTGTCAACATTTAACACCATGCAGCTTTTATGTTCTGATGACTAGTATAATATGGACATCACCGCTCTAAACATCAGTTCAGGCCATTTATAAAATAGTAGGTTATCATCATTATATCAGCCGAAAGACATCCACTGCTGGACATAGGCCTCCCCGCGCGTGTCGCCACAACAACCGGTCCTGTGCGTCTCGCATCCATCGGCTACCCGCGACCAGGTCATCGGTCTACCTCAAATCCAAATAGTTGGTGAAACATTTATTTTGAAACCACCGATAGATGTCTAGTTAATATTAAGACATCGGCCTGTCTTCTCAACTCTCAATAATGTCAATTTCATATCAAATTAATAGAAAAGTTTTGACATTTGTGAAGCGATATTTTTAGGTGAAAATAGAGGAGCGTCATAAATTATTAGTAGACATCGATTTGAAAGACAAGAATTAAAATACATGCTAAGGAATTTCCGAAATATAATAAGAGGGAAGCACAATTGAAAATAAAAGTTGTCATGTCAAAAGAGTTTACTTCCGACTATGTTTGGGGTCGGTTTCCAATCCGACCGGATTTAGCTGCGTTCTAGTACCTATTTTACATGGAGCGGCTGCCTGTATGACGTTCACGACTGGGGAACAAGATACTCGTACCCTTGGCAACACTGGTGTCAGATTTTTCTGACTATAGCAACGACTGCCAAAGCGTAGATCTTTGGCAATCGTTACGGTAGGTACTGTTAGCCACAAAATGCGATGAGCATCCAAAAGTTCCAAAAGTCGTGCACACCTTAAAACAACAAAAGTCACTGAATAGCTTTGGCCACAACATTCGGTAAACAAATCAATGATACAAAATTTGATAGCCATTTTTATTTTTATTTAAAAATAAACTTTTGCAATCGAAAAGTTCGTATATGTTTTCTAAATACAATTGTTCTGTTCTCCTTTCCATTAGCAAATAATTTTGGACGACATTTTATTCCAAATTAAAAACAGAATTCCTGTTTTATCACAAAATATTTTATTTAGTAATAGATTTACTGCGTTGAACACAATTGTCAAAATTGCACGACTGTATGTCCGTATTGACATGGTTTCTATAATATTTAAAACGACCTAAGTGCACCATGTGCGGAATAACAAGAAAAAGTAAGGGAACTAGAACTTGAATATCAATTTTATAAAAGTTGATCGTTTTTTAACATTGATCTGTTTACCGCATTTTGTGGCCAAAGCTGTTGAGTGACTATTGATTTTTAAAGTGCTGACGACTTTTGATTCTTTGTACTTGTTCATCGAATATTGTCGCTGACTGTACCAATGGCTTAACGTGATTTCCGAGGCACGGAAAAGTCTCAGTATGGCTTGGCAACCGCTGACAAGGTCCTTAATGCAAAGTTGAAATTAATTTAATTCGTAAAATGATGATCCTGACAAGCAACGTGAAGTAATGAATCAATCCATTACTCAGTCCGCAACCAATATACAGCTGCTGATTTAGGGTTAAACCAAAAATCACCTAACAAAAGCGAATGTCCAATATCAACCGCCAGCTTAATGTGCAATACAACCGCCTAACGGATATAAATGACAAGCCATTCACTACCAAATGTGGGTTTACATTCAAACCAATCTCATTTAGCAAATGTATTATAAATTAATAACAGAACTTAAGCAGATGGGATTATAACATTGAGTTCCTCAGCTAATAATTGCGAAGGGATTTATTAGAAGACATCATGACAGGCCCGTCGGCCGGCACGAGCCCCGGGCTGTGCCACCGGGAACCGTAAACCCAAGTGATTTAGATGAATCACTGTATACAATAGACAAAGGAAATACATTATCTGGCGGAGGGAGCGGTAGGCTGGGAGAGGGGTACCTGAAAAATCCATTGAAAAGGAAAAAAGCCCCGCCTTAAACAAGGACAATAGGATGTCTACTATGTGTACAATTAAGCTAAACGAACCCAGATAAGTGAGAAATTTATCACTCTGCGAAATGGGCCAGCGGATTGTTTAGGGAAGAGATGTTTTTGTTTAAAAGCTACGAAATTGCTGTAAACATTTTGGACAATACACTGGAGTGTTTACTTAGCGGAGTGGTAGGAGGCGCGATTTAGAACTCATTATTTGTGTACACTCAGAGTTTACACTGCGGGACGACTGAGGAGAGGGGGAGGTAACATGATATTTGTTGACACAAGATGGAGACATGGCAGCGGTAAATAGTGTGACATTGACAGTTAATGGGATTGAAATTATATTTAGGAACCGTATCAGTAAACGCTACATCGACATTTAGTTTCAACAACAACAAAAATTCAAGAAGATTCTTTGCCTTTTCACTACCATTGTACGTCTACTGTTTTGCAGAATCACCCTTTTATCATCTAATCTTAACAGCCAATATAACTTGTCCTAAAACAAACCCTATCTACTTTCGAGGCGATACGATCGATAACTGTTGCTAAGCCAACACTTCTACTCAAAGTATCTACATACATTACAGCAGATATCGGCCCAGCGGCGGCGGCGCTGCGGCACCACGGCACGACTTAATAGGTGCCTTTGCATTTACGACTCCGTTGAGATTTCAGACTACAGTGTTTGACGGCCGTAGGTAGCGGGTAATATGGCGCTAGAACTGCGGGTAACACGGCTAGAACTGCGCATAAGAGCTTAATTTCAATGTAGCCGAGTGTGTGGGGCGTGTGGGGCGTGTGGGGCTATCCGAACACTGACCTCATTTGTATTGCTATAAAGTTGGGCGTGAATGGTCTCCGGAATGGCTATTGACACAAATTGTCAGTTTGTGTATTCGAATTTGGAATAGCGTTTTGAAAGCTGCTTTGGCTATTTTATTCCGTTATTGCTACTTCCGTGCACAATAAACTACTGGGTTTTAAGTATCTACATGGACTATTTCTGTGAGAAAAGTCAATTCTGTCTGATTATAAATCTTTATCTATTTCCAAGACACATTCTAGTAGTAGGTAACTTTGAACATACGATTACACTCATGTCTGACCATCTAAGTTCTACAGTGAAGGCAACACTCTCAAAACATTCTTCGCACCTAAAATCACGTACCGCAACGTTACTCCCAATAAATCATCAGCTATATCACCGACACAGTGCCGATCTAATACCGCGCGGCAGACGTGCGACTGACGCCCGGTTGACGCGCGTCTGTCGCGCGTCCCCGCGTGACGTGGCTGCGCGACAATTGATTTACGCGCCCCGCACCGCCGATTATTGCCGACTCATGAATACGCCCTGATCTATGGCGACCAGCGATTTGCAGGTGTGATTTGTGTGACAAGCTCGGAGTGACAAATATGTTGTTATTGCATTCTCGGGTTAATGTGTACTGGGCTTTAGTGCTGGATGCTGGGCTTCACGGCAAATGAGTTGAGACAAAGTGCACGGCCAATATTATGGTGAGCTAAACAAGTCACACATATAAAAAGGTAAGGATATAAAATATCGACACATATTACAGAAACTTTACAAGTAAGAGTAACGAAAAAACGAATCATAAGGGAAATTATAATAAGCTATCAACATATTTTATACACCATTTAACATTTTTATATACCCGACGCCCACCATAGACATATTTTAAGGCTTCGTTTAGCGGAAAAAGAGCGTGAAGACAAGTTCATTTATTTTTTATGATTTATTCATTATTTTTCGGATTTACTTTCATTGGCCGACACAACACAGAGCCTATGAATTGTATACTAACGCCAGTAAATTGCTCGGAGCGTGTAATATCCCACATTAAGGCCTCCTCTACGCGCTCGGAATCTCATTCCAAATCTTGCAACAATATGCCGCTCGCCCCCACTCCCTAACAGGCGGATTAGTAACTCACATATTCCTCAGCGAACAATACATTACAATATTTTATGTTACAAGTCAATCAACAATGGTATTAATCATTCTGTTTCCCTCTTAAAACCCAGTGATACACAGAGCCGTACATCATGTAGATGATCGCGTTATTTATTTCCGCGTGAAGATGCGCTTGTTCCATTACAGAAAATGAACACACATCCGAAATAAAATAGCATTCAATTAAAAAGGGCCGAGCCGCTGACGGGCGAGATAGCGCTGCGTCAAACTCGAGCATTGTTCAGTTTTATCTCGAGAGGGCTTTGTTTCATTTGAGGCCTTTTATTGGTTGTTGGGGTGTAAAAATGCGGATAGAAATTCGCAGCGGCTCGCGCCCGATGCTATCCACGTCCGCGCCAGATAATGAGGTGCCCAACAAAAAGCCTAGAGTGCGTTTAGGGCTGCCGTTCCGTCCGGTTGCGTCCGAACAACACTAAAAAATATTTGGGACTCAACAATCCAGACCGCGGCAACATCGCTTTGAACATTACCGCGTAAAGTTTTCAGATACCGCGAAATACTTGTCGCGCTTCCCGAAAATGTTCGTATGTCCAAACCAAGCCGGCCCTGGTCCCCGCCGGCTGGCAGCCCTGGTCTCGTCCCGAGCCGCACTATTGTACATTCAATCTACGCCAATTTAGCCGGGCCGGCGTTACTGCCCCTTTCATTTCTCCATACACGTTTACACCGTCTAAAGTGTTGATTTGAAAACGTAATCCGCCAGACTGGACCATCTCGTTTATATTACTTATTGGATACGCTCACTGGGGCTTTGAATTATTCCTCAACTTGGGCTGTTTTATTCTGGAGTTTTGTGCGCGTCAATGTATTTTATTATATTGGTTTTCAAGTTATTACCTAATCGCTGGAGATTTTTTTATTTATATTGTACTACAACTGTTTTAATAAATACTTACTAACTATACATATATGTCACCGGAAAATGGCAAACTCCGTAAGATTATAAAATAACTATTTAACGATTACAAAACGGATAAATTGTTAACTTGTGCTCTGATTGGTCGCCATTTTATGTCAGTCCACAATTTCTCGGAATTACTTTGAGATATTATAGACTATCAAATTTTGATGCGTAAAAAAGTATTCCAAATGTTCAGTTGACAATTTATCGTGAGTTTACAATCTCTCAAGTTATTTTATAGTCTTACGGAGTTTGTCATTTTCCGGTGACAAATACACTACAAATAAAAATAAAAACTCCTTACTAAAATAACCCTAAACTATGGCGTCAAAAAATTCATCAGCATCGCTGTCGACTGGAAGTGTACCCAAACGCTGGAATAGGTAACAGGTTTGGCCTTCATCTAACCAACAGCGTGCTAGCAAAAAGGTTCTAATGGACTCACAACTATAGTAGGCGCCAGATAAATGTGGAATAAAGTACATTGACCTTTCCCTAATAACTGTTCATAGGTACCTGAACAATTAAATATGAATCGTTTTTCATTATTAGACAATGTTAAGGATCACGAGAGATGATGATTCGGGACAGCTTTGTGTCATTAATTCCGTTTTTCAAATTAAAAATGTCAATAATTGTAGGTGGGTCAATGACCGTTATTCCACGATTATCTGGCGCCTACTATAGCTCTATTATTATTATAATTCACTTAAATATTTTACCTACATTCAAGAACGTTATAGACTTTCCTGTTCGTGGAACCGACAGTTACGGTTATAATCTTTTATAAGAACTGTTACTCGTAAAGGAAAAAGGATAAGTATTACTTATCGAGGGTCAGGCTTCAAATAATAAAAATCTTCTTACATTCTTACTCGGACAGGAAATATTATATTTTGCTATTTCAAAGAAATACAGGAAACTGATACAATATCCTTGACTTTATAAGAAGCAATTGAAATGCTTTTCATCATCATCATCATCATCGTTTCAGCCGAAAGACGTCCACTGCTGGACATAGGCCTCCCCCAAGTGTAGCCACAATAACCGGTCCTGTGCGTCTCGCATCCATCGGCTACCCGCGACCCTCACCAGGTCATCGATCTACCTTGTGGGAGGCCGCGCCAACGCTGCGTCTTCCGGTACGCGGTCGCCACTCCAGAACTTTTCGGCCCCATCGACCATCTGTTCTGCGAGCAATGTGCCCTGCTGTGTTAGCAATACTCAAATATCAAATAATCCATGAGCATATTGAAGTCGTTGAAGTAACAAAAGTAAGCGTTGTTAGTGTTACAGAGGCACATAACGTAACATACAACAAGCGGCAACATCGCGCGAGTAGAACGCTTGTCGCAGTGTCGCCCGTTAAGCTAAGTGGCCATAATTTCTGGAGCATGAAGCCTCCTCGTAATGACCCGTTGTCAACGTTTCCCTTACATCGCCTCTAATTTGTGACGGAATGCCTTCGCTGAATATTTTCATGTACCTATTTGCTTCTTTGGCTTTTCAGGGAATTGTCTTCATTTAAATTTCGGGTGTGGCTTTATTAGAAACTATAGTAGGCGCCAGATAATCGTGGAATATCGGTCATTGACCCACCTACATTTATTGACATTGTTAATTTGAAAAACGGAATTAATGACACAAAACTGTCCCGAATCATCATCTCTCGTGATCCTTAACATGGTCTAATAATGAAAAACGATTCATATTTAATTGTTCAGGTACCTATGAACAGTTATTAGGGAAAGGTCAATATACTTTATTCCACATTTATCTGGCGCCTACTATAGTCGTTTATTAGATTGGATTTTCATGTTAATTTTGCAGTGTGTGTCTCGAATATTACATTTAAAATTAGCATTGCTAGCTGAACATCGTTTAATTGATTCTGAGGAATATGTTTCTCTGTGAAATCCAGAACATTTTTGCAGGAGACATTGTCTGTCACCATTTTGTTTGTATCAAAGGTTATCATCTATCTAGGGCTATTCTATTGATGGATGGGTGATAAGGGTTAAATGATACAAATATTCCTTTATCTATTCTTTGGACATTCTTATTCTGAAAGACGTAACCTTGTCAATCTGTTAACCACAATACTGAGAAATATAATGATAAAATTATTCTACGAAATAGAAGAAAGACTATTCCTACTCGGAACAGAATATATCACAACGACTTATGAAAACTCCAGCTTTGTGACATCCGAATGTTAATCATAAAAAATACATAAAAATCCGTTACTGACTGACTGACAGACAATGCACAGCCGAAACTACTGGTCGTAGAAAGCTGTAATTTAGAGTGTAGGTTCCCTGCGGAGTACAGGGGAGGATTTCCCTAAATTCTTACGAGAACGGGAAAAAAATGGGATATGCGCGTACGAAGTCGCGGACAAATGCTAGTTCATAATAAATTGACTATTATTAACAAAGAACAGCGCTTTTTCATTTCAAGAAAACATCATTCCCTAAGTAAATATTAGCTGAAGATCAACTACCGAGAATTTTTATGTTTCAGCAAACTTTACCCAACTTAATTTATTTACCGAAAGAATAAAAACGAAATTCATTAAATTATACCTATAAAATGGCGGCTCGAAATGACGTCATGTTTTCCATGCTGAAAAAATATGAACCCTTTTAGAAACTGAAAAGGGTTTAAGTGAAACCGACAGACAACAGTGATTCAGTGTTTTCAGGGTGCCAAGCCACCATCAATCATGCCCTTTCATCTCGGCCCTAATGATAAGCATCGACCAAGATATCATTATACTGTAAATTAAGTGAAAATTTAATATAACGCAGATTCTCCATTAATTTTGAGATGTGCATAACGCTGGCGTGTGTGTTAGACGAGTCATGTTGCTTTGCAGAAGGTCGTGGATTCAATCATAGATTGAGATGTGTTTACAATTTATAATACAGAATCTATCAGAGTATTTTTTCTCAGTCCACGTGGATTACCTCGATCGACCAGTTTGTAGAATTATTAAACTTTCTTAAAAGCTTTAGCAAATAACGTATAAGTGTTAAGGTCAAACTTTAAATAGTTTTGCTTCCAAGAAAATTAATCGTTTTAATAAAATATATTATAACGAAAATCTTTTAGTTTCATGATTGTGTTTGCCATCTAAAATCTAATAGATTGCTTTTTAGATTAAAAATAACCTAACCTAACTAATATTCATAGCTGGGCACCGTTAATCAAATAGTTAACTTCGTTAATCGCTAATCCGTTACTGAAAATGTTAACTTCGTTAAACGTTAAATCGTTACTTTTTGGGAAGATTTAACGCAAGTTAATCGTTGAATCGTTAAGATCTACTTATAAAACTGTTTGTTTGGTTTCTGGAAATTTGGAATTCGTGTTTAATAAATTGGAACGTGTCAGTCATCTGGCATAGTGTAGATATTCGCCTTCATGAGCATTAAAATTTTGAAGTTCTAGTCTGAAAGCGAGCCTCGTTTCGGTGTTAAAATATATTTGCCCTTGGAAAAAACCGTTTAACTGCAACGCTTGAGGGTATAGCAGTATTATATTTAACAAACAGATTTATGAATATCTGAAATCGAAGAACGAATCTTTTGATTTCATGTCTAGCCACATTTTGACGAGATTATTAGCGTTACTCTTTTAAGATTTTTCTTTAGACTAAGTGACAGAATTGAAAAAGTCTTCCTCATCATCGTCGTTGTTACTGGCGTTGCTGCCTCCGCCACTTAAACTATCTTTGCCCTTCGAACTTTCGGCAGCTTCTTGTCGAAACGCCTCTTCGCGGCACGGCTCGGGGCATGCGGTATCTTTTTTTGATGATGATTTACATGATTAACGGATTTGAGGAAATTTAACGGAAGATAACGAGTCCGTTAACATTTTGTAAAGTTAACTTAAAAGTTATTCCGTTAATCAAAATGTTAACTTCGTTAATTAACGATTAACGGATTAACGAGATAATGCCCAGCTTTGCTAATATTATAAATGCGGCAGCGAGCGTATGTTTGTTTGTAACGCTTTCTAGGCAATGACTGAACCGAATTTGATAAATTTGACAGAAACAGATGGGAGCGTAAATCTAAATAATGCGAGCCAAGCCGCGGGAAATAGTCTACACTAATATTATAAAGAGGAAAAAATTGTATAAAGACCCATATGAACTCATATGAACATGTGTGTGTATGAACGCTAGTAATGAATAAACTCAAAAACTATTGTGCTGATTTCAAAAATTCTTTCACCATTAGAAAGCTACATTATCAGCGAGTAACATAGGGAACGGGAACGGGAACTACGCGGGTGAAACCGCGTGACGTCCGCTAGTAATAAATAAACTTACTTAGGTTATTATATTCCAATCATGAGGAAAGGAATAATTTGCATCAAACTGGTTACCTCCCATCGAATTCTGAAGTTCCATTACATCGCCGCTGTCCACTAGCGCCTAACGAGCTAATTTGAAAGTTGTGATGAGTCGCGATGGCCGACTGATAGACTCGAGTTAATCTCGTTTCAAAACGACTTTCACGAAAAGGAAATAAGATCTTAATATTTGAAGTTTTCGGCCTTTGCTGCCATTAGGACGAATCTGACATTCGTCCTTTGACGTCACCAAGCTCGTTACCTAATGGATCAGCAGTAATGATACGATTACACCCATTTTTCACAGACTGACCTCTGAGTTTGTTTCGGTGTTTCTTCTCAGGGTAGTCAGCTAGGAAACACCGGCCTCATCTAGTTTAAAAATGACCACAAAAGATTGACGTGCAAAAGTATTATGTTTTACCTACTTACAAAATAAATATCATTTATCATTTACTCAGATTTTTTTTAATTATGAGACATGAAAACGGACTCGTTTTATCCTAATACTTTAAATGAATTAAAATATAAACCTCTTAGAAATCAAGTCACAAAGACCATTAATTACACCAAACTACACAATTCCACTGTTACTATTTCCCTAATTACATGGAAGACTATAAAAATTCACGAAACTTCCTCGCAGACCACAAAAGGGAAAAATTCAAAAGCGTTCCTGCATTTTTAACCACTAATACGAGCAGTCTTAAAAATTATGGTGCGGAGACAGCCAAACGATCGCTTTGAGAAAAACAGGCTACTTGAAGAAGGCTATTTTGTTGCTGAGTAACAATTGAAGCGCATTCAGTAGTGTTTGTTTAATAGTGAATAATGAATTGTTCTATTATGCTCCTTATCCGTGCGTTCGACGGAGTACGGACCCGCGTCACGGCGGCCCCGATAAACTGGCAGATTTATTACCACGCCGGTTCGGATACGCGGATATTCGGATATGTTAGCTGAGTGAGCATGTTGTTTTATACGGGCTTAAGTAGGTGGTGACGCGTGGAGCTGATCTTTTGAGATTTGGTGTCAGGTTCGCTGTTATTATAGGTATATAGGACAAGCTTCTACCAGCAGCTCTGCCTGCTTGAATGTCGGAAATTATGCCTAGAGAACATACACCCGGGATAAGAAGCCTATTCCAGACAATATTTTTATCCAGATCCGTTCAGCCGTTCTGGCGTGACTGAGTAACAAACATCCATCTATTCAAACTTTCGCATTTATAATCTATACATATACAAATAGGAAGGTAAATTAACAGTCAATCTGTAGCGGCATCAATGCCACCACATGAAAAACTAAGAAGCGAAATTTGTACGAGAACAAAAAAAACCACAACGCCATCTACGACGAACTAATAACGAAATCCTGAATCGCGCAAGCAAAGTTCTCCGTGCGATAAAAAAATATACAATAGTCCGAATATCAACTGTTGGGCAGTTGCCCACCAGACACAACAACCGTCTGGTTCATAGGATCCTCCCCTTTTCTCTCTGTGCCGAATACCTCTATAAATCAGTCATATCCCACTACTGCAAAGACTTAATCAAGCGTATTCGTAAATCCATTCATAGCTATGTGCACTTTTCTCTCCAGTTCCATAATAATAATAATAATTTACTCCTCCAGTTCCACAAACTATACAAAAATAAGCGCAGAATTTCTAAGAAAACTCAGAATATCGCTCACAAAACAAGAAAATATGGCATGACATAATCCACCGTTGACGTCACAACAAACACTTGAAACATCAAATATATTCACAAAGGCAGGCCATCACCCTGTTTACCAACACGTCGCCGCTCCTGACAGAAGTCCTGCCAAACACAGACAATTGAATTATAACACGACAGAAGAGTAATAGGATAATGTAGAAGATAAAAGCGTACGCACGCCACAATCTCTTACGCAACTTTTGCAAGTAAATCATGCAAGTTGGAAGAACTAACGTTCGCGTAAACACTTCAACTTTTCCATTAAAAACAATAAGACAATGGGGATTTGTCGAGAGTTGTAATTGTTGGTTTAATCTTGTATTAACTTTCTCTGTACCGTGGCTAATGTCAGCTGAGGCTGAGGATCTTGGTCTTTGACTTTCGTGTTTTGTTAAGTAAACTCTTATTTACGTTCTATATGACATGGTTACGCAAGAGTTCGTGGCTTAAACATAACAGCTGAGATTGGGCAAACCCTGGCCGAGGTCGGTCTGTGGATGGGACCATCTTAACATACTAAGACCCCGGAAAGTACGTTAAAGCCCTTGTTCCCGGCTATCATTATTTTGTAGACTGTCTGTTGATGATCATTTGTTGATCTTTTTTAGTGATCCTTGGCGGATCGTCAAAAAGTGTCACCAGTCTTGCCGAGAAGTACCGTATTATCCAGTTTCTGAGTTGTGGAATGTAATTACAACTAACACTATCGTTGAGAAAATCTAGTTTCAGTTATAGTTAAGTTGTATGTGTGCATGTCAGTTCTGTGTCATCACTTTTCTTTTCTTTCCAGACACCTAGGCAAACTTTCAAAAAAAAAAACTTATTTTCAGAAGAATCCTGTTTGACGGGAAGCCAGCCCCAACAGAGTTGGCAAAAGGCTAGGCAGGTGACGGCTTCACTAGCTAGAACTTTATGCCACTCTTATTTTGATCTCTGCTTGCTTCTAATGAGCTAGTCGATCAAAAGGTTAGTAACCGATGTTTTTTTAAGTTAGGTCATAAAGTATGCGACGTTGTTAACATCAGAAGGTATTTCAGGGCAATTATGTTGTAAAATTCATGCAAGCGACCGCCTTTACTCGGCCAAACGAAAAATTAATAATGAAGAACGCGGGTCACATGTCAGTTCAGGTGGCGAAGCACTATTTAATATTAAAACATGGATAAGCGCTGCTTTAGCGCTTATACATCACTTATTAATAACTAGATATTGAATATTGTATTTTAACAAACATTTATATTTATTTACTTATTTATTAATCCTCGCATTATACATAATTCGTTAAAGCACTATCAGATATGGTAAATGTTTTAAAGTAAACACAGCAGTAAACACGAACAGCATGCGGGAACAAACACACTCGCGGAATTGAATCCGGAACATCCCGGCGCGATGTGAAACATAAACTCCACTGAGTAAACAGTTATAAGATACTTTTGGGACTACGAATATTGGAATAGGTCTACTCTAGTTATACATAGCAACAATATGGATAGTGTGTACGAGAATTTGTCAAATAAATAGGAGTTGAGAAGGAAAATAAAAAAAAAACATAAGGTGTTTCTCCTGAATAACAGCTATTGACTTGAGAAGAGAATATTATCAGGTATATACTCTACAAAATGAAAAAGCACTCAGTTTAACGTGTTTGATTAAAATGGCTATAAAACTTTTATTAAAAACAGTTTTATAGGAAGAGAAGCGGTTTAATGAAATACGCTCTGTTTGGACATCGAAAATACACTATTTTCCGGTTACCTGGATGATTTAATATTTTTTGTAGCGATGTTTTTAAATAAAAACCGGCTAAGTGCGAGTCGAACTTGATCACAAAGGTCTTTAAACGAATCATGTATTTCTGAAATGTATTTTAAAAGCAAATTTAAATTAAAGAACATTTTTTTTTGTAATTTACTCTGAGTATGGGCGAAATACGGGCAGAATGTCAATTTTCACATATTTTCGCAATTAACTCTAAAATCCAAGAGTATTTAGGGCATCGCAAGACGCCCTTTTTATCTTCAGTATTTAAAGTACTTTACCCTCCATGTGGCAAAGTCTTGGGACGCCCGCGCCCTGTATATCTTAATATTATATGTTTCTTGTGTACGTTCGTATGTCACTGAACTCCTCCTAAACGGCTGGACCGATGCTGATGAAATGTTTTGTGTGCGTTCAAGGGGATTCAAGAATGGTTAAGATTCACAATTGGACCCGCTAGGTGGCGCTGTAAGCAATGGTTTTTTGAAAATTCAACCCATAATGGGCTGAAATAAGGGTTATAAGTTTGTATGAAAAATCTTTTTTTTAAGCGAAAATACTTGTAACTTGTTACCTACGAATACTGGCCTAAGTGAATAATAAAGGCTGTCAGTATTAGTTTTTCACAGCTAACCCCCAAAAGAGGATTTAGGGGGTGTTAAAACTAGTATGGAAGAATCTTATTTCATGTGTTATTTTACTTGAAACTTGGTGCAAGTACTGACAAAAGTTAAGTTAAATTCATAAGAGATGTCATTATTACTTTCTCACATCAATCCTCTAAAGGCAATTTTATGCGGTGGGTTCTTAAAGTTTATGTGGAAGATTAATAATACTGAGAGTTTATTGTGAGTAGTTTAGTAGCAGCTAGCTGTTAAGAGGTAACACGTGTAGACCGTGTCCTGGACTCAAACTTAGATTTAGACACTTGTTTGTCGGGGCGTGTTGCCATCGGAAAATTTCAGATTGTCCCGCGAGTGAAGCCGCTGACAATAGCTAGTTTTCAATAAAATATGTTTGAAACCTTATTTTCTCTCATTTTTCACCCCAAAACTGACCTCCTGTTCGAATACTGGCGCACACGTGGTGACACACGGAACTCTAAAAACTATCCTGTTGTAGGAAGTTCACATTGTATTAAAAACATAAAAAATATCACTTTTCAATCATAAACGCTGGATTTATAATAAATAAAACAATAATATTGTAGGCACAATAAAGTATCTTCCTCGTAGCGAGCAATCTGATATTTCCATTTGGACGATTTGGAAGCATTCAATTTGTCTTCTCACTTACGACGTTTGTTTTGTAACGTGAGACACACATCAGCATACACAAATATGTCTTCGTACACACCCTCACATGTACGTATATTAGCGTATAAACATACTTCCCTTTAAATATGGATGCCAGAGCTTTAACAGCACTTATATTTAAGCTTGTTTATGCACAAAGCTAAGAGAGTTTTTAGTGGCAGCTTCGTATGTCAGCGACCTGGAACCCAGCCCAACTTTATATTTCTCTCATGAAAATATGTTCGAACATTTATAAAAATGTTCAAACTTTCATATGTTGGTTCTGTAAGGATTTATGATATTTGTAAAATTGTGATACATTGAATTGACACCATTTGAGCGTGAAAATTGGCGTCGATTTTACATGCTGCGGCGTGCAAATAAATAAGTAAACTAAATCGAACCGTAGCGGCGAACCAGAACCGTAGCAATACTGAATGAGGATTTATTTTAAGGTTTTGCTTGGCTCTTTTACAAGACTATAATTAACTTCGCTGTTATTAATTCATATTGAATAATGCGCTGCACCCACACTTACTGACAAACCTGTAGAACATGAAAATGGAATAAGATAATCCTTACAGTAAAGTGTGACTTTTACTTGGACAACAGAACAAAAATACATGTAGCGAACCGGCTACTCACAACTTAACACAGTTGAAGTAAAATAATGTTCTAAACAAACAACTATTCACAGTCCACGGCTGCCCACATCATCCTCACATAAACTTTACAAAAGAGGCGATCCAGTGCGCCGTGTAAACGAAGGAGAGGCGATAATTCAGCGATAGAGGCTGAGAGGGCGCCGGTATCGATCTGCGGGGGGAGGACCTCTGGCCGGCTTCCAAGGGAACTGACCAGCTCGCACAGATTTACCGACCCTCCTGCGAGTCGGGAGCATGGTCATATTATTGTTTTACACACAGTTTGAAGGGCTGGCCATTGATTCTGATGTCCTTTTGTTTTATTGTTATTGGCTGTGCCGAATGGGATTAGTTTAGAAAGGATCTGTTTGTGTTTTGTTTTTTAGAATTCGCTTGAAGACTTGTGTTGTGACATATATGGAACATTTTGTTTTTTGCAACATTGCTTAATTCGAGCGAATAAATCTTCAATGTTACGAAGTACTGTCAAAGTAATAAACCAAGGAGCAAAATAATATAGTGAGCAAACAAAAGTAAAGAGATACTAGAATCTTATCTCTTCACACAAGTAGTAAGCCGTAAAAGTAAACTTTTACGAGTGTTTCTAAAGAAAACAGTGACTGTTGCGGTATTTACACAAAGGACAGGATTACGGCCCGGTATAGAAGTATCGAACTAAATAAAACATTACGATGGCCGACCGTAAGCTTTCAATCGTAAACAAAAACTATAAATAGTTAGGTACGTATGGTTTTGACATCCTGTGAAATTGAAACAGGACTAATGGCTCTTGACAAGTTATGACCAACAATGTGGATACCACAATATTATGATCACTAGTCATATTTAACGTAGAATAACTATTAAAATACGAGCAAATGTGAACAAAACCACCGCTCACTAACAGTTACCCAAGCTACAACTAGCGGGGCTACAGACTGGCCAGAATATCTCGCCAAGCGGCTAAATTCCGTCAAATTACGGAGAGGTTAATCCTGGGCAGCAGCTGTTTGATAAAGCCCCTTGGCCATAGCTAATGTAAATTCCGCGGCTTCACCGCCGAAGAATGCCCGAGTCCTAAATAAGTACACTTCAAAGTACGTAGCGAGTGCCTTTTCCGGCACAAAGAGCCAATTACATAATACCACCCCTCACAGTTAATGACGTGATTATGTTCCACGAAAAAATTACGCTTCTTTTTTAGCATGTATAGCGTTTCGGGGTTTTGTGTGCCTGAAAGGAAATTTTCGAATTATGGAATTAAATTTTTGGACGATGAATGAAAATTAATTTGTTGTGGGAAGCTGAGTTGATGGAGGATAAAGCTAAAAGATTTGCTTCTGGAAGTGAACTAATTAATTCTCGCCAGTCGCCACCCACGCACAAGGAGCAGTCACGTGAACGTCGTGAAAGGAAAAAGAGAGTAAGCATTCTACAAGTACCTAGGCCATCCGCAGCACCTGCCTACATTTATGACAAATAGGCGTAATTTATTAAAGGTAGGTTCTCAGACAATATTGCAGTGTCTACAAATTCTATGAGACACGAAATGGTAGCAATCTCCGACGTTTTGTAAATAAAACTCACACAAAATTGCTCAATTTTAAATTTTCTCTGAAAAAGATTATTTTTTCTGTTTCACAATAAGTGCTACGTCTTAATTTATATTAAACGGCGAAACACCTCTATTCAGTCATTTTTAAAGAAAGTCTTTTGTGCGACGGTCTATTGTTACAGTGTTTGATACATTTGTGTAGAATAGAAGCTGTATATACCTACCGATATTGTCATGTTCGTGATGAAAGAGGATTCGTGTGTGGATCATCCATTATACTTTATTTTATTTTATTTATTTGGGTAGACAAACAATTGTACAGTGAGGATAACATAAATATAAAATTAAATAAGTCTTAGGCTGGTTACAGTACAATCCACTACGTTTCCACGGATAACAAGAATAAATAATGGTACAGTGAAGAGATACTATATAGATATATAAATATTTTTTTTTAATGTTACAATAAATTAACATAAAAAACAGCATAAATAAATATAATTAAACTAGAAATTAAGGTTATTGGTAGCTTCATAATAAAACTTATGTCGAATACTGGGTGAAATACAATATACTTTGATAAAGTCAAATATAAATAAGAACTTGGTAATAATTGATTTTGTCTTCAGCCGATACCCATTTCATCACATTTTACGAGTTGTAAAATAACAGTCGATCCATCCAATTTCAAATCATGTCAGATAATTTGTCTGCTGCTAGCCAGCCTTGATCTCCTACTTTTCTCATCGCAACCTTTACGTTTCCTCCATTATTTATCCAGCTCATCATCTATTATGAACATTAATACACCTGCTCATAAATACGGCCTAGTGTCCAACTTTTTGCCTCACATTATGTAAGCGGGAGCTTTGTGCGGCGGCTTAACGCTAACCGCCGCGTTCGTGGTTAGCTACGACGTGAACGCACGCGTTTGCGTCCGCCGAACAAAGGGATTTTAGCCTGGAGGGCCTTTGATCTCGACCCATTAAACTGGGCTCACAAAACCGAGCAACACAAGTTTATATGTGATACACTACAATTAAGTCTTATTAGGACTTGGCTTTTGCTGGTTTTAAAGCAAAGTTTACAGGTCAAGTATTTCAAGGATTTTGGGTTTGTTTTAATTTTTACTAAGTAAACCTCTGTCATTTGAGGAATTTCAGATGAAATAAGTTACCTAGGCAATCTATATAAATAAACCGGACGGAATGATATATGGAGAACTAAAATTCACAAACTAAATGATTTTCATATATTAACAGACTTACCTTTAATTTAATGTAAAATTCAAAGCTATAAGTACCGCACCCAAAATAGTAACAGGTAGCCATTGTGAGGCCGGAGCGCCTCAAGCACAATACACACGAGCACCCCGGTCTATTGGCATTCAGCGGCGCCGCCATTGTGCACTAATCGCGGAACCTTTGATTAATGCCCTAATCTAGGAAATAAACCAGCTCAGAAAAAAACATTAATAACCAACGCCCATTTAATACATTTGCCCATTTCCTACAATTTATCACAATTTGGCTTTATTCTTACGGCATACGGTCATAATTACATTATTCAAATGGAACGTTCCCCGTAGGCCTGTAATTATCCACTCTATAAATTAATTTGGAAGCGTTTTCCTATGAATTATTCAATTTCCATGGCGACCTCGGAAGTGCTTCGGGTCAATATCGGATAACAATAAGATTGCAGATGTTTTCTTTTGTTCGTAATAACAGCTTTTCTCGTGGCTTCGCTTGGGTATTGGACGTTAGATATTCTTTGGGAAAGTTCATAATTTTATCAATAGTTATGGGGGCTCATAGGGAAGTATTGTAGCAGAAGGCATGTCACGCCGACCCCACATATATTAGGATTAGCGTACAGAATAATCTTTATGATTACGGGTGGCCGGAAGAAATATTTCAATAGTGTTTAAATGTATAGGAGGAATTGCTCGTAGCTAAAAAAATAAGAGTTGCATGGCTGCAGCGCCAGCAACGTAAGCCGAGGTCTGACAACAGTCTCGAAAAGTGCTACCCAGTTACTGGGTTGTAGAGGTCAGCCAAGCAGGCACTCCATATAAAATACTCAGCTTCTACCAACCCCAATACAGTTGAGAAAAATCTGGGCAGATAAATTGTTTCAAATGTATAGGTTAGTTGTCAAATTAACGTTAAATTGTCTTCAGTAACAACCACGATATTTATTCAAGTTAAGCCTATAGCAACAGTCCTATTATGAAGTGTAACTATTAATTATTTTAAACCAAATAACTGAGTCGCTGAGGCAAACGGATAGCGCGTGGGAGGCAGACAACTACATCACTAAATTAAACTATAATTAATTAATTATACACTTGAAAGTTACTCAGTTATTGCCCTCAACGATCCTTTAACAATCGACTGTCCCATCTGTTTCCAAAAATGACGTAAGAAGAGTTTGAAGATTATCAAGTACGTCATCGTTTGAAATTGTAGCTTGCTTGCACACATTCACAGCTTGTAGGCGTGACGATACATGTATGTGCCTATAAATTATCGTCCGACCCCGGTAGTGACCTACCAAATAACGAATATTTTTGCCCATAAAGAAGAATAATAAATGATGGCTTGATGACGTTATACTGCTTCGCAAGAAAGACACTAAAAGTCTACTGAAAAGAATATGTAACATTTCGAACTATGTTATATATGAGAGCTTTACATATCGACACAATTCTGGCTACAGTTCATCATAATGAATCTGCTGAACAAATGATGTCTGGACGAATTTACTCAACATATTAATTCGTCTCCTAAAATATTCTACAAGTTCATATTTTTATATATCTACCTAATGCATCACAAAAAATTATAAACCCTAAAGCGGGGTACTAACCGATGTTACGGGCCGTAATGTAACATTCGCAGCGAGCATGTTATGTTACGCCGAGTCCTGAAAACCGTGTAAAACAAAACACACACGCATCATGTTGGTGCTCGTTTCCACGTACCGACTGCACGAATGCTCGCTTTAAAATAAGTTACATTACGCCGGTCAGTACCCACCTTTAGAATATATAAGGAAACGAATTAAATCTGCTCGGACACAAAATTAAAGATGCTTATATTGATATTATCCGTCCCACTCTTTACAACGCTCAGATCTTAACTCGTTTAATATAATTTCATAAGCTCAAACCGTGGTATTAACTCAGAGCTCCGAATATAATAAACGTACCATCATATGAAGCGCCTCTCATACTCCTACATACCTACGTAACGTATTATATTCCAACTTATGCATGACTTAGGATCTACGTAGTCTGCTTAATAAGTTTGATCTAGAGCTTAGACTTTACGCCGACACTAATTGTGTAATCGCATTTATAAGACGAGATAGCGTTCCTTGAAGCTACTATTGAGTTTTATCCTGTATTCATTAAGGTAGATAAGTAGCCTTCCTACGTTAAAGTCGCTTGATAATATAAATTGTGTCTCGGTTTCTTAGTTTATCTAGCTTGGGTCGATATCAGACCGGGAAACTCATATTCATTAAAAAAATCGCTAAATATTGTGAAGCATCTAGAAATAGCTGGCCTCCAGTCGTAGGCCGTTCTCCGTAGCCCGTAGCGCATAGCTCGTAGCTCGTAGCGCATCCCAGCGTAGCAGATACATGCTGATGGAATTTAGCTTCGTCATGGCTTTTCGGCAACAGTTAACATTGTTTTTGAGGATTGAGAACTGATACTTGTGACTCATTTGATTAAAAATACGTGCAAATAAATTTCTTAACCTACGTACAATTGTACATCAATTTTTACTATTCAAATTACCCACCGAATAAATATTATTTTAGCGTAGGTAGGTAAATATTCGCAATCACTAAAATATTTCAAAGCAGAATGTTTAAATCAATCATGTGTGTGAATAATATTGAATGAGCGACGTTTTTCCGCGGGACAACCAATTTCCATGACAAGCGACAATTTTGCGATATTCAATCGGGCAACAACGATTTTATTTTACGTTTACCAAACCAAAGCCCAATATTTTCATTTCATGATGATCTTAAAATCATATTGAACTATGTGATGTCGTAAAATAATAAATAAAGAAGAGAATAAATAACAAAACTTAAAGGAGCGTCTGAAATGTATATACGATACGAGTCTACAATAACATGAAGACAGTAGTTTTTCCCAGCAATTTATAATTTTATACCCATATTTGTATATCGTTGAGGAGCTCGTGGCTAAATAATAACAGTCGCACGGGTTGATCTTCAAGGTTAAGCAACGCTTGCCGAGGTTGGTCCGTGGATGGGTGACCATCTTAACATACCGAGACTCCTCCGTGCCTCGGAAAGCACGTTAAGCTGTTGGTCCCGGCTGTTATTTGTAGATCTTAGGCAGTCGTTACGGATAGTCAGAAGCCAGAAAATCTGACACCAGTCTTTCAAGGAGTAGCGTGTTACCAGACAGCTGCTCCACGTTAAATACTGGTATTCAGCTGAATCCGGTTTGACTGGAACCCGACCCCAATATAATTGGAAATAGACTCGGCAGATGATGATTTGTATATCATTAAAATCAACCCTAACCACCGGCATTCTTTATTCTAGTTTCTCTGTATAACCTTACCCTTGAACTGCCTGACTACTCTCCAATTATCTTCCCTCAGATCTTCGTTTACCTAATAAGGAAGCTATAAACTATAGAAACATACCTTTACATACAAAATACAGCTCCAGGAAGGTAAACAGAAAGTAAATACGACTATTTACTGACATAAAGAAAGCAAAAAGAACGTCTTATTCGGTAAACTTTTCTAGATAAACATAATATAAGTGGATGGGGTCGCCACCCTTTTTAGGAGAATTTCCCAGAGGGTAGGCAGAAATAATTAATAGTGTGTCAGTTAGTGTGTAGAGAAATGTAGTCAGCTGACTGAAGTATTAAGTGTCTAGGACTCTTACGAGAAAGTATTATATTTGAAGTAACATGACTTATGACATGAACCAGGTTCTACTTGTACGAGTAAATGTGTTACTTTGAAGAGCTTTTAGCTTGTCAAACATTATGGATGTACTTGTACATCTAAAATAATATTTTCTAGAGATAAGATGGTTTGTTTACGTGTTTTGAATATGTCATCTATGGAAGATCTTACCCAATTCCGGAAAGTCTTTCGCTGACAGTAAACTATCGCTATCTATGACACCAATAGGCAAATGTTATCCCGAAAAAATGCACGGTTACTGTAAATGTTCTTGGTATGACTTACTGCTTTTTTTAGTTGGATTTCATTTAACTGTCCACCGAATGTTTCAATTCGAAAAGCTACAGGTCCACGAGTTGATTTTGTATTTTATTTCCGACAAGTTAATTCGACCCTTCCGTGTATTTAGGGTGGTACCGACGCAAAACGGAAATGTATATAAATATTATTCTGCTCTGTGAAAACAAATGGTTTTTTTCATTTCATGTACAGTTTACGTAAACTTTAATTTATTTGTAATGTAACCGCAAATACGTCAAAACAATATTGATAAACTAATATAATTTCTATTGTACGTTGCAATTACAATCTATGATACATGACACTAAATGCCCCCCTAATGCATCTTGCAAATAATATTTGCTCACTATCCAAAAACCAAACTAATAACATCGGAACGCATTAAAGAAAATCACCCCTTAACACCTAAATCAACCCCAGGAATTTCATGCAAATTAAAGTTCTGGAGAACAAAAATTACCAACCCCCGGGGGTGCAAACAAACAGACATAAAGTATAACGAACCATTATAATTGAAATTCGACTTGGGGGCGTTAATTTTTAGCTGGTAATAAAGTAGAGTTGCACTGACAAGTTTCTGAAGGGGAGAAAGTGGCAGCAATCATAAGTTATTTTAATTGTTTCGGTCATATTCTTTTCTAGAGAAGCTCGTGGCTAAATAATAACAGCTACACGGTAAGAGGATCAGCAACGTTGGCCGAGACCGACCCGCGTATGGGTGACAGTGACCATACATTATATACTTATACTCCTCAGTGCCTCGGAAAGCTCGTTTAACCGTTGCCCCTAGCTGTCATTTATAAATTTTTGACATTCGTTACGGATAGAAGCCAGAAAACTGACACCAGTCTTGCCAAGGGGTGCCAGGTTGTGCAGGTCAGATGGACAGTCACTCCATGGAAAATACTAGTACTCAGCTCCATCTGATTTGACTGGAAGCCGGCCACAACGTTGGTGGTAAAAGGCAGATATTGTGAAATGATTTCCTACTTAGTTAAATATCAATTTACTTCCCTTTTAATACAAAGTGACACTTCACCAAAAATACATTCTTTTCCTGTCCTTGTTGTTCAGGTAAATGCCAAGAAAGTGTGTGGGAAGATATTATTACGACACGACGTTTTTAGAAATCAGAGGTTTATGAATATTATGGAATATATAAAGAAAAACAGTCTCTAGTAATAAATAAACAAACAAACGTTTATTATTACTTGATATTTGATATAATATGTCAAGCCAAGTCATATTCACCATCCGAATTGCCTTTTCCAAACTTTGTATGTTGTTTCCTTCCAGGACTAAACTGATGCAGAATCTGAATACCAGTATTGGACAGGGAGCGTCAGTCTATCCTTCACATTAGGACAACCCAGATACTGGGTAAATACGACGCTACTGTGTTAGACTATAGGGCTAATGTCTACATGTAAACGTAACGTTTGTCAATAATTTGGAAATGACAGCCATGCCAATGAACCAACAAGGCAAGTATCAAATGATGATATTTTTTTTGCCATATGGTTTTTATACGTTAACTTTTTGTCAATTTAGACTTGATAAGGCCGGTATCGAAAATTCCAAATAATAGTTAGTGAAATAATAGTTATGGAAAATAAAACAAAAGAGAATCTATATCTAGGTATTTAGTAAATACTAAATCAAACATTAGCAGATACGCTATCTCAAATACAGCAGTATCTGCTAATGCCTCGTAGACAATAAATACACGACTGTTTGTACAAATATCTTGAACAAAAACACTGAAACGCAAACACTGCCCGAGACATTGTATCTCTAACATCTGTCACTTGGCTGAAGCTGAAACTGAAAGGTTACCGACCACGCTATGGATTGCTTAGGATTATTGAGTGCTGTAAATAACTTATGGATTGGCCTACATGGAAAGAAGGATGTAAAAAAAAGCTCAGTACTTACAGATGTTCTATACTTCTATATATACTTATACTAATATTATAAAAAGGAAAGATTTGTATTTATGTATATAACGAATAAACTTAAAAACTACTGGACCGATTTGAAAAATTCTTTCAGCAATGGATAGCTCCATTATCAGCGAGTAACATAGGTTTGATTTTATCCCTGTACTCCCACGGGAACGGGAACTAAGCGGGTGAAACCGCGTGACGTCTATCGTCTATCTTTATCCTACTGATTACTGTCATTCCACTCCTGGGCAAAAGCCTCCACCATGACGCTGTTATTGTTATCTAACGAGTAAAATAATGAGGTTAACTGTTCAACCCAAATTCTTGTTGTAGGTAATCATAATAAGAATTTTGTTGGTCTCAAGGGAGGGAACCATCAGATTGTATCAAAGTTAATGAGCGTGACCATTTTGTCACAACATTTATAAAATACGAGTACCTGACTTAAAGCAAGCGGTGACTCCAATATTATAAACTTTGTAATAGTCAATTTATTAACTGCTTAATTATATTAACTTCTGAAACAACTTTTAACTAGAATAATTTTAACTGCTCAACCAGTTAGGGATAACAATGTTGAAATAGACAAAGTTTATCGCAATAAAACTTTACAAAAACAGCATTAATATTCTAAATACCTAAAACAACAAAGTCAGTTATCAGACTCGCCCTAATCCAGCTCGTATTCATAGCCTCGCCGCCGACAATGTGCACGTATTCATAGTCCTGACAAGACTGGAATATATTTACTTATTTAGCGCAATACATTGTGTAAAGCTGAAACGTAATTTTTACACGTCTGCGTATCAAATGCTCCATCGCGTCATGACTGAACTGTTTGTCTAGCTCGAGGTGAAATAAATACTAGGTCAGGTCTTTATATGCTGCGTGTTCGCGATAAATCTTGGTGACGAAAACACTGGCATACATAAATCTCATAAGTTTATTCGTGTGCGTCTAAATCCTGGCCAAAACATGTTGGAATGGTTTTGTTTTATTTGTGCTGACAATGCTCCATAGATAAAACTGCCACCAGCGATAAAATCATGTCACCTTCTTGTAAGTTAATTACCGGTTACAGGGTAACACATCGCGAGTGATTTTCTTTTTTAAATAATTTTAATTACAACTAACGCTCTATTTACTGGGTACCCCAACAAACAGACATTCTATAGTAGGCGCCAGATAAATGTGGAATAAAGTATATTGACCTTTCCCTAATAACTGTTCATAGGTACCTGAACAATTAAATATGAATCGTTTTTCATTATTAGACAATGTTAAGGATCACGAGAGATGATGATTCGGGACAGCTTTGTGTCATTAATTCCGTTTTTCAAATTAAAAATGTCAATAATTGTAGGTGGGTCAATGACCGTTATTCCACGATTATCTGGCGCCTACTATAGTTACAATTTAAACTTTCCTCGACAGTTCCCGTCAAAGGAATTTAAAATTTCTTAAGTAAGTGTCCAAGTTCAAGACCTTTCCGCTTTGAAGCCTGTAACAAAAAGAGCTGGAGTCCAGTGCTTCCGACTGCTGGAAACGAGTAAACATCTTCAAAGAAACGTCGTTAAAATGGTACTAATGGCCTTAGTTCTATACCTACTGGACTGTTTGTTACCCGAAAGTGGAATCGCACCGGAATTCTTAGGATGGCACCTTTTTTCCTGTATTATTAAGTTATCGTGTCCTGTGACTCTGTACATGTAAGGGCGCGTTCCCACTATGTTGTGACGATTTTATCATTGGACGACTGTCACATACATTTTGTATTGAAAAAGTCGTGGACGACGGTTAATCGTGTCGTCCTGTATGTGAACATCTCCATTTACAAGCCACGACGCTTTAAACGACACGATAATCTGTCGTCACGACATAGTGGGAACGCGCCCTAACGGTGCCGTTGTTTTCATAATAGGGATGTTGCCTGGATCAAAAATATCATCATCTTCCTGCCCTTATCCAATGTTCCTTGGGGTCGGCGCAACACGTTTTTTTCTTCTATTTCGTCCTGTCAGCCATCACTCTATCACTAACTGGATTAAAATATGATTCTATTTTGTCCGTCAGTTAGATTATCGAAAAATATTGGATACGTATTTTATTTTATTTAATAAATCAAAAATTACGAAGATAAAACGCATCCAAGATAAGGAGTAGAATTTTGCTACTTTCCAGTTAAAAGTGTACTAGTAAGTGACGTCGCACGAGTTTTAAACCCACTTTACCGTCTTAATTTTTTGTTTACGTGACAAAAGAAAAAATGTGTGTCCAATATTTTTTGGAAATCTGATGGAAGAATAGATTTTTAAAAGTCAAAAGTCAAAGCATTTATTTCAAATAAACCATTATCAGGAACTTTTGAATTGTCAAAGTCAGTCCGTCAAAAACATGAAGCTATTTGCACGTTCGCAAGCGTAGATCTCTATGGAGAAGAACGTGCAAGAAACTCCACGGACACTCTTTTAAATCATTTTATGTTTACAAAAATCCTGGTTACATTAACCTTGTTGCTTCTATATATGAGAACAATGTAAAGAAAGAAAAAAACAATTTATAGTATAAAATATTAAAATGAGGCAGTGGCAACCAAGGGATGACCAGTCTCCACTGACGGCGCCCGTTCACGAACATGACGCGTGCATCAGCACCATTCAGCTCAACCATTTTGAAGGGAACTGAATGATCCGATACACGCGCCACCATCAGCGAGACATTGGAGTGAGCATGACACACCCTCAACTGCCCCTGCTATTTCATGTCAAACAAGGAAACTATCTATTAACATAATGGTCCAGGGTTCTCACATTTACAGAACTTGTAATAAAAATTGTTTCTAAATTATATGAAACTATGAATATCAATCTGAAAAGACAGAAAAAGAAAAGTTTATTCCACACATAATATAAGATTATGTTTTGTAATCAAATACTCTATTGTAGTAATTGTGTGTCTACAGCAAAGGGCTCAGGTTTAATTTCAAGGAAAACGGGAAGGTTAGAGCGATTCAATCAGCTGTGATGCACTGATTTTGATCACATGAAGAATTCAAGAGTTTACTTTCAACATCATGTCTGGAGTTCGATTCTGAGATCAGAAAAAGTTGAAATATTTGTGTTTAATTATGTGGAAAACAACAATAAAACAACAAGTAAGAATTGATGCGTATGTACTCGTAGGTATCGTTATAATGTGATCGACGCGATTGAACATGAATATCAGCAGGAATTTAGCAGAAATCACTAGTGAAACGCTAAAATGTACAATATATTTGAGTGTTCACCACAAAACATATTTCTAGTATGCCCAGTACTAACGTAGGCACGGGCTCGCCAGTCATTCTAAATGAGTCGTGGTCTAAGTGAAATATTTGAACAACTAACTAAACGTTCCTAGCTTTCGTTTTAACAGAGCGTTTCAAATTATATATTTTTGTAACTACCCATACACCATACACCACGTAAGTTATTTAAAAGAAACGTTAGTAATTACTTACTTCAACCGTAAGCAGGATGAGTTCTTGACATAAGTAGGAAGATTAAATAAAGTACTTTCATAAAGCAAGATATTAGTAGTAATAATACATTTATTTGTTAGAATATTGTTCAGAATCAGAATCAGAATCAGACTTTTTATTGCTAATGTAGGTACAGTATAAGATTTAAAACATAGTTTGGGTATGAGATCAGCTACATTTTGCCTTACGGCGTGCAATCCATTGGATTAAATACAAATAAAAATACTACAATAATGTCAACAATAGAAATACAATAATAATTTTATTAATAATGAGATAAAAAATAAATGTCAAAAGTCACTAAGCTAATAAAGTCACAATGGTAGTATAAAGTAGTCATTTTCATAGAGTCAAATCATTTAAAAAGTCTTTTACAGAGTAATAACATTTTTCTACAAGTAGTGCACTTAACTTAGCTTTAAAGATGTGATGAGAATATTCCTTAAAACTATGGGGTATTCTATTATATATAACCGGTCCCATTGCTATAATATTCTTCTTTAGCAGAGCAGTTTTATAATTACCGGTGTGTAACAAGTATTTGTATTGGGATCGCAAAGGGTCAGTGCGTGTTCTTACATCAGCGAGTGTTGGAAATAAGTTTATATTAGTTTTTACAAATATAGCCACCTCTAGTATGTACAAACATGGAAAAGTCAGTATCCTCAGAGACCGAAACATAGGTTCGCAGCTGTCTTTGCTTTTAAGACTTGACATAGATCTTATGCACCGTTTTTGAGCTTTGAAAATCTCTTCTCTTTCACTGCAGTTACCCCAAAATATGATTAATGTTGTCAATTGTTACATTGATGTTACACGAAATATGATGTCCATAAGATTCTGCTATTATTATTAGCTATATAGTAGGTTATTGACATAAGGAAATGATGTAGATCATGATTCAAAAGTGCTAAAGTAAGATTGCATGCATAGTAGGTAAGTGCAACCTCAACTATTTTACTTCAGCCATGAAATTAATCACAGAGCCACATCCAATCCAGTAACGTCAATCGAAACACGTACACGTCTGTCGACCCTCAATCAGTTACTTAAGATTTTCTTTGAAGACACTACCAGTTTCTAGCTTACCATGTTTGGTGATTAATGGATTACAGGTGCTGTTCCGTATGGTGTCGGATGTAAAAGAATAGCACCAACCATCACTTCTCGTGGGTGTCGTAAGAGGCGACTAAGGGACTCACCAGAGAATGGGCAGCAGCATTCTCTGTACATTGCAACAGCATTTTTTTTTAGGATGTGAAATAATCAAATGACTTCTCCCGCTCTGGGTGGAGCGGAAGAGCGTGTCGGACTCTTACTGACTAAAACCTATCCGTGATCCATCTAAAGCCCTTTGCGTTCCAGGGCCGCGGTGACTCAACTAACTACTCGGCTCAACAGCTATACTACGATCGCCAACCCGCCTGCCAAGCGCGGCGATTATGGCAACCCCCCCCCCCCCCCATTTGGGGAAGGCCTATGTCCAGGACGTCTTTCGGCTTATATGATGATGATGAGGTGCCAGTTCTAAATATAGGTATTTAGGTTTTTCTCGATCAATCAAACTAAAAGTAGACTCTCAAACGCTAAGAAGGTGTTCCTAGTAATGTCCACATGCTTTCAGCTTCCTTGATTTTGTATTCAGAACTCGTAAACATGCTATCATGTCTGTTTCCACAAAAGCTTATCCGCGCGATTCTACACTCAACAACTAAATCGGTAACAATGAACAAAACAAAATGAATGCGCCGCCATCATTATAAAGCGGTACGCAAGTGAAGCTTCAGGGTGCTTGAATATTCATCAGGTCATTATCATAAGCAAATACCCCCGGGTGGTGCCTGGTCTCCTGTACCCCAGTGTAACCCGATGTACCCGATGTACCCAGTTATAGGGAAATATTTCGAGGGCAGGGTCGCGGTATCAAGGGTGTTTATGACGATATTGGGGAGGATTCTGCTGATTAGTGAAGCTTAATGAAGCGACAATAAGAGATGCACAAGAGCTTTTTGCATAAATGTATAAGTGTTCATGAATATTGGATTTTATAGAGTGGGTGTCTTGGCGAGACTTGCAGGTCAATGTCCGACTGTGGAGTCTGTGGCGATTCACTATTAATCTTGATCTGGGGTCAGAAGTGACTAAGTACTTATCTATTTTCGGAAAGCTTCGTATTAAAGCAGGCATATGCTACTAGTTTACAGTACTTTGATTTCATAGATACAAAACGCTACCGATATATAAGCAAATCTATTTAAAAATTAAGAAACACAAGGCTCTATTTTTAAGGCTCGGTAAATATTTTTGTTCAAAAATAATGAAGACCAAAATATATTCAAGCATGCATAAAGACCTCGTCGAAAGCGTAGTGTAGTGTACCGCTAAAACACTGGCTCTAGCAGACAACGCGGCTCGGCGGTGAACATCCAGTAATTATGCAGGACCACCAACACCAGACTCATTCCTTTACATTTATTCACCAAAACGAACAGCACTTCAGAAATATTACTTCAAATTCTCTCCTCTAAGATGGTATTATAATTTATTGTGCCACGAGGGCTAAAGGGCCGATAAATCTTATATTTTAACAAATTAAAATAGCAATCTATGCGCTATTTGTAAATTAATTAAAGCTTGCCTATTTTAGCAATATTTTAATTACACTAAAAGAGCATTTCAAATAGTGCTGTGGATTTAAATAATAAAACTGAACACAGCTTATTAAAATTTTTGTTCCTTCATGATACATTTATTTTTACTAGGCGGTTATTTGAATAACTATGTACCTAAGCGTATCTCAAACATCTCCATCATGAATCTTCAGAACCAGATGTAGTACTCGAGAAAAGCTTCTCCCACGAACTACTTACGAGTCTGTATGACTAAACATGCTGCTGCATTGCTACCTTCGGTTGCATGGTCTGCAGACAACATCAATTTAGAGCGAACCGACGTGAATTCGGTAACCAAAAGCATAGCTACACCAATATATATCTTCGCCCTTTGCAGCCTCGACACATCCTTTCTTTCCTCCGCCGCAGTCGCGAGCGGAAAGAGCGGAGCGAGGCGAGAGAGCGGAAGGCGACCGCCGCGCAATTATCGCGACAATTAGTCGCAGTCGTGGCACGGCGCGACACGGCGCGGCGCGGTTATTACACGACCTCACGCTTTAATTGCGATAGGTATCGCTGAGGTGGAAGTACAGCATAAGAGTTTGGAGAAAAGGTATGTTGATTAGAAGAGGTACTAATTAAATAATAGAGATATGTTATTTAGTAGAAAAGACTTTTTTATTATTGAAAGGCTCGAGCTCGACCGACAATGTGGTGGACGATGTGCCTAGAAGTAACCTGTTAACTCTTGACTTGAAGGTGCAAAGACGCAAAAACGCAATTGTAATGACACAATCTGCACGACACAAATTTGATGAAGAAAAATAAAAAAATCTCACACAGCAGTCACTTTTTCGGAATTTACTCTCTCTTTCATCTAAGTTTCCAGTTTAATAATGCTAATTTCTCAAAGGCTTTGCACAGCTAGATACCTACCTAGGTACTGTTTGTCAAAATACCATTACAATATCAAAAGAATTCCTATTCTATGAAAGACTTTCTAGTTTCTGCTCAATCCAACATGGAGTTGGTCATAAATAAACCATTATTTATATGATAACAGCTAGATCGTAGCCAGTCGTAACTCACAGTACTTTGAGCAGCTGACCGGGAAACTGGCAATCTTAGGATATTGGCTCGCAATATCGGGGACAAACTGCTACAGAACTATTCTAGCAGAGGCTATATTTGAGAGATTCTTGTGAGCGATGCCGTGGCGCTGTGGCTACTGTTAACTGTGTGAAAGTAGTATTTTCTGAAATCTATTCGATATTGCATTTGCATGCTTGCATGGACGATCGACATCTGCCTCTTCTCTTTGCTGGTTGGTTAATATGGCCTTTGCTCAAGCTCTTGTTGTTGAGCTGTTGCCGATACCAGGGAAGAGAATAAGATTTAGTATTGATTTGCGTAGTATAAATGTCACATGAATTACAGAATTCTAGGGGATAAAAAAAATTACGAAAATTTTGATGGAACCTCGTTCTGCTGGCTCGTTTTGAAATACAAAAGCTTTTTAATTTGTATTCTTATGTACTATTGCTGTAAATTTAAACATAAACCGATGGTTGATTAGTGTTGTAGTGTCATACATATATCTATCTTCTATTTATATGTATAAAAATGAATCCCTATTTCCCTTGGTCACGGCATCACGCGTGAACGGCTGGACCAATTTCGCTAATTCTTTTTTTGTTGTGTCTGTTATTGACAGGAAAAGGTTCTTATGAAAGAAAATTTTGAAAAAATACAATTGTCCGAAGCCGGGGCAGGCCACTAGTCTTCTATAATAACGAAGAATCGAATCATTTAACGGAAAAAATGCCTTGGAATATTTCCACGGAGCCCACGATTTGTGAGCAAAACAATGTAGGTTGTCAATCAAGGCCTCCGGGCAACGGATCATTTTATGCATTTATTTTTAGATATTGGAAGCGTCCATCTCACTGTTTTGGTTGAGGGGAGTAAATCAGACCTGTCGGTCGATTCTGAAAACATGTTGAAGTGAAGGCTTGGATGAAGTGATCACGAGGTGAGCTGTCAATCCATATAATCAAGATGGAATGACAGCTCACTTTGTGATCACGTGACATCTTGATTATGTATTTATCAACCGGTTGACCTCGGTTGAATATGCACTCGACCAAAAATGGAGACGAAAAGAAAGTTAATAACATAAGATACTCAACTAGAGTAGGTCTACATACCAACAGATACATCTAAAGAATTCCCAACAATTTGTAACATTGTGTTGGATTGCGTTAACCCAAGTTACCGACATCGTGGAAATACTGGTCGCCGCAACAATTTGAAACTTTCTCATATTTTTGAACATTTACTTACATTTGAAAGTTTAATATACAACTTGTGAATAGTTGAAAAAGTTTCAATACAAATAGCTACACACGCCGCGTTGAATTCATCTTTGAAAGTTCATATGTACTGCATTTATGAAACTTCTGAATCTTAGAGAAGATTTTAGATAGAATAGAAACATTTTTTCAAAAGCATTCTAAAATCTCTCTGTAACTATTCAACAAGCCTACAATAAACAATCAGCACACTAAGCATATTACAGGCATTTCTAGAATGAGAACAATAGACATTCCAAGCCCATGCTCAAAATTCCACGAGGTATCCTTTATCTCATTCCATAAAAGAGACTATTTGGACAATCCGTATTTCTGAATTCGAGTACTTATGCTGATTTTTATGGTAATAAGTATCAAACACGGTTTATCATTAAGCCACAGAGAAGGAATGGGGATGCGTGACGGCCAAAATGAATAACGCAGCAAAAGGCTCATTGTCGTATCAAACCAGTGGCCCTACTTTATCGTGCCAATATGACATCATAATCTCGTTGTGGAAAAGGAATAGTGCTATTCCTTCTGATTAGTCTGTCTAATGTAGACTCTAACACAGGTCTTAAATCTATAAGGTACAACATTAAAATAAAAATCTATGATATAGCTCTTGGAGTGATTGTCCAGTTTACTGACCACTTTGTATGATCCGTCCTTTAACGGGTTAAGACGTCACAGTAGTGCAGTTAGCGATATCCTTAACGTGTAAACCAAACATTGTTTTTAAAGCTTAACAACTAAACTCACCGTTCTGTTTCCCAGGTTGCGCACCCTGCAGCTGAGGTAGGCGGACTTGCCGACCAGCGCGGTGACGTTCCGTGGGGTGGCTGCGTCGAAGGAGGGCGCTAGGCGTGCGCCCGCGCCGCCCGCTGGCAGCGAGTTTACCGACCCCGCCCCGCCCGCGACGTCGCATGCACCTGCGAAAGAAGAGGGGTTTGAGTTTCAGATACTAAAGAAAATGACCAGGGAGCTTTGCTATGCAAAACCAATGTGTCCTATAATATTTAACGCTCGCTTTTCTTGTGGGTCTGCCGATATCCTGGACGGATAGTGACAGACTGTCCACCACTACCGCTAATACATCTGGAAGGGACGTAGACATGCATCTAGCACCGGTATGCGTAAAGAGCCATATATGAAACAAGTTAGTGCCCCTAGACTGCCTAGAATGGTTATTTTAAGAAGCCTGTCCGTCTCCAAGGTCAAACCAAACACTTATGACATGTATTAGTTCAGCGGCAGTTGGCCTGTAACTTAACAGACACTTAGAATTACTGGCATTTATAATTACGTATTGATATAATAATAATAATAATAATATGGTTTATTTCTCTCATAAAGGTACATTGTTACAGTAATTTATTTTTCTTATTCTGCCTTATGCTAGAACCTTTGTGAGAGCTGGAGTCTGTACTAGGTTCGGGACCTGTATGACAGATCTCCAGGCTCACACCCCTATGAACATGGTCATATTTTACGGCATCTTAATTCCGATTATACATACACTGTTAGCTTAATAACAATTCTGAAAGAGAGGTACCTTAATCTATAATAAAAGTATGGTTATATTTGTGAAGTGTTATTATTGTAGGATTGTGTGTGAATGTGTGAGGATGTGTGAGGATGTTTTGTGTTAGTGCATGTAAGTCCTGTGCAAATTTCTGCTTTTTAGTAAAACTAAGTGGTAGAGAGAGAGGTATGTTAATTTTTTATTTTTTATTTTATTATTTATTTAATAGTTTGGATGATACTTTCTGTACCTTCATAGTCCAAATCCAGCAGCCAGTTCCTTACAGTAATTTTGCTTTTGATATGGTAGAAAACTTCTTTACAAAAAAATACAACCGACTCCCAAACAAAAAACACTACAAAGTATAATTTAACTTTAATTTCGGAAGTCGGTGTCACAAAACGAAGAAACAACCAAAAACACTTGGTAAAAACGTTTTTTACCATACCAATACGTAATTGATATTATAAATGCCAAAGTAATTCTCAGTGTCTGTTTCACACTTTTTAGTGATGATACCCCACAACTAAATTGACATTATTCCCATGATGAGTGGTTGCGCTATTTCCCGATAAGGAGTTAGTACTTCGTAGTCCAAGTCCGTAACCTAAACACCTACTTTGCTTTGCTTACCTTGCTGAGGGGGTCACTTGTTTATCTTTGAAGTTCACCGTCCAATGTAAATTCAATATATATAACTGAACTCAATGCAAAAAGAGTAATCAAGACCGGTTCATAAACAATAAAGTTATTCCCGAATATATAACCCCAAAAACATGGTTGACTTGTACACGTCTGCGTATCCCTTCACAGCGTATCGGCGTGATGTAATGTTATAAACTGATGTAAACAATAAACAGACATGCGATTTCAGCAGTCCCGGAAGATTGGCTATCATTTATTGAAGAGTTCCGTTGCCTATATCTGAAGTTCTTCATCAGATCTTCACCAAATTGAAATGGGATCAGTATAATAAAATAGTCTTCAAAAAAAAATCATTCAAATCGATTGCCAATTGGCGAAAATATCGCTGAACAAACAATCAAAAAAAAAAATTGTGAACCGCCTTTTTTGAAAAAAACTAAGTTTCATTTAAATTGCTTTGAGGTTAACAAAAACAAGGTTTACTGTTCTTTTTCATGTGCACTAATGAAGCATTTCCTCTAACTACACCATTTAATACCACAAATCTATAGTTCAGTTTAGTTCTAGATAAAACCTTTTGTACAAAATGGTTATTGAGCGTGTTATTCATGTGCTATCACCATAGAAACACGTGTAACATCATCATAAATCCATCCAGCATCCGTAAAGTTTATGAGCGAATAAAATCCGTGCCGTCTCCATTGTGACAAGATTATTTGTTCGAGACAAAGATGGCGCCCATTGTTGCTGGCGTTAATTAAACTATGAGAGACGATGTGCCTTTGTTCAAGCGTGTTTTTATTTTTAAGATTTTTTTATGGAAGAAGAATGTTATTGGTAGAACAGGATTTGTTTATGCAGTGTAGGTACTTGGTTATTGGCTTTGTTTGTAGTATGCTGTGATTAGCTGTTTCAGTGATGATAGTTGAGCTGAGATTACAAATCTACCAGCCAAATGTCGTAATTGTGGCTTTTGGTGGTTACTACTTTTTCAGCCCGGGTTATGTTCAACGAACACGTTACACCGGAACCGATTGCTGTCAATGTCGGTGCTCTTACGATTGTTCGAGAATACGTATAACTCGGGCAAACTCTGCACATTGGTAAGAACAACTTGAGAGACTTGAAGAGGGAGGCTAACACAAAAATTCAGCTGGGCAGCGTTTGGGAAGCTTCGCCGAGTCTTTTCGTCATGTATTCCAATGAACCAAAAAACTAAGATCTTCAATTAGTGCGTTTTGCCTGTTATGACTTACAGAGCCGAAACATGGACACTCACGGTACGGCTGGTCCATAAATAAAAAGTCGCTCAGCGAGCTATGGAACGGGCTATGCTTGGAGTCTCTTTGAGGGATCGAATCCACAACGAAGTGATCCGACAGAGAACCAGAGTTGTCGGCATAGCTCACAGAATAAGCAAGCTGAAGTGACGATGGGCCGGCCATATTAACCGTAAAACCGATGATCGTTTGGGGTAGACGATTTCTTGAGTGGACACCACGAATCGGCAAACGTAAGGTGGGACGCCCTCAGGCTAGGTGGAGCGACGATCTTCGCAGGGTGGCTGGTAGCAGCTGGATGAGAGTTGCCAGAAATCGAGTTGATTGGTGTGCACTAAGAGAGGTTATGTCAGCAGTGGAGTGCTATAGGCTGATAATGACTTTTTTAGCCAAAACTGTTCCACTGCTGGGCAAAGGCCATCCAGCCAAATCCTTCCAGGTATTATTTTCCCGAGCCACCTCTAATCAGCAATATGCGTTCAGGTCGTCTCGCCACTCGGCGGCGTCGCATATCCTCATATCCTCAGGCACCCACCTTGGGGAAGCTTTTGTCCAGAGGTTACAGTACATGTGGCTAACGTGACCCGCTCAAACCTATTTTAGCCCCATCCCAGATCTATGATACCGGTTTTTGAGTGCAGATTTTATTACGAATTACTACTATATGATTCAAATATTAGGCAAGCTCCAGTGCTTTTCCAGACGGTGGGTTCAATGAGAAAAAAAGCTTCTATATTTAGAACAAGGTTTTTTTATAAGCAACCCTGTGTGGGTGTCTAAAAATCCTTTTAGTCTACCTTTAAGTTATAAAATAATAGATTCATTTTTACAGCGACTATGTTAATATATGAAAGCAACTAAGATTCCTAATCTGCTCCATTAAGGGCAAACTATAAAGTTTCCTAAGTGATTCTTTGTCTGGCTGAAATTGCTTTTAGCGATTAGACCGCCTTTTGCACCGTTCATCTCTTTTATGTAAATTCCTGCAGAGTATCTAGATACTTTCAGTCTAGGTGTAATAAAGTGTTCAGCTATCTTTTTGATAAGCCAGAACTACTTTAAACCAAAGGATGATCATGATCAACCTGAAGCGAATTAGCGACGTTGGTGTCAACCACCTAACTTATAAGGGGGACTTCTTACCGGCGTAAATAGTCGCATCACATCTCGTTAAAATTAAGTTGCTGGCTTCTTTGTCTATCTATCATCGTGTAGCTTAACTTATAGAAATAATTGTGTTGTACTCTCTTGTCATGCGTGCTTATACCAATATTATGTCAAACAAAAGTTTCTAAATAAATTCGTCATTCAGTTGTTACAACAGGTTATGGGCCCAGTCAACGCACGTAGTCGAGTTAGTATTCGCCTTAGTGTAACCAGAGCTTTAAAACAAAAAGTGGAAATTCGAACTTAGTCTATCTGCAAACTCTCCTGTCGAAAGCCCCATTGCAAATAACCGATCCTAAATAGCCATAGAGACGAATAACAAGCACAGATATCGTCAGAGGGGCAAGCATCGTTATGCATCGTAGGCTGGAGCGGGCAGGGATGTCAACGAGGAAATCATTCCGCTTAGCTCCCGCCGCCGCGCCGGCTAAATACTTGATTGATGCGCACACCAACCTAGCTATCTGGATACCACGGAGTAGATAGGAAGCAGAGAGCTCAACTTTATATTTGGTCTTCTGATCACCTGTGTCAAACTTTTCCTTCCTGTATATAATAATCTCTTATTGTTTAAATCAAAACGGTCTTTCCTTTAGTGGGCACCCCATAACCCTTACACACATGGTATCTAGACACATAACATTAGTCATAAGTCGGATGCTGCGCCCTAACAGAGTAATGAATTCAAATGTTAATCATTGTCTACACTGTGTGCAATATGAATAAATAAATATAAAATAATTCGGTTGAACATGTTACCCCAAATATTTTGGACTTTTTTTGTTGTAGTTGGAGAGCCTCTTAGCTGTTTTATTGAAATAGTCCATGCCATTTTTAGTAGAAAAGTTAAATGTTACCAAGTAAGTTTCTTTAATTTTATTGATTGATTATTCTACCTACAATTGTTAAACTTTTTAACCTAACGGTGCAAGCTATTTACAAACCAAGTGTATACGACCGATATTATACGAGAGACACAGCATAAATAAAGTTAAAATTATGAAAACAAATTACAAGAATAATACAGAAATATCTGGAATCTAGACAGTTTAAGAAATACAATGGTTATTGTTGAGAGGTACATAATTATACGGTGTTGTGGTTATTTATTTATGGTAGAATAATGTTTAATTAGTCATTCTTAAGTCTACAAGCTTTGTAATAGGATTGAGAATTACTCATGGAGACAGATTTAATTAGGTACGGTACCCATTACACGTGCTCAGAATTATAATATTTTATATTATTATTGTTGCTTTTAGAGCCTCCCTTGCTCTTGTAAAATATTAAATAAAAACACGGTATTTCTACCACCAAACATTTCTAGATTCTAAAGTAAATACAGCAATGACTTAATGGGTACCTACCTAACGTTGAACAAGATAATTTAACTTTGTCTCTAGTCAAAGTGCAGCGCCGAACACATTCTAATTGGCTACAGTGTACTTTGAACACGACCGCATGAAGGCAAGCAGAAGTGACCATTTCACATTAAATGGAGCATCTTACAGCTTCGGAAAGCATTATTGGCAGTGCGCCTTCTGTTGCTACTTATTCCGTGTCGTAATGGAAGTGCGCATCCGGCCTAAATCCGGGACAGATCCGGAACTCCGCTGCGGCGTGATTTCCATGATTGATATGCGTTTTAATGATATTAAGGAGCCCGTATTAATGATCCTGCTAATTATTTAGATTAAATGGCACTGTTGTGTAATTGTATTATTGTTGTGGATTGGAGTACAATGAAATTAGTTAATGCAATACAGGCTGCTGATTAGTGTTGGTGGATATTAAAATAGATGTTAAGTAGATGTTAGTGTTTTGGAATTGTGAACTTTAATATTCCCTCATTACTGAATATTTATCTGTAATTCGATCGTGCAGTGCCCCAGGATTAATATTTTAACCAATTGGTTAAATTTTTCAACTGAAAAAGATAAAGTAATAACACCGAAAAAATATTTGCTGTGTAAGCATGAATTTGACCTGATAGCTGGCATGCGGAGGCAATACACGAAAGTAAACAAAAATATTCCCGCGCCGTTCAAATTCAATAAGTACACACTACATATATTTCATTAAAAGTGCGGTTTCAGCCACATAAATATTTATGCGGAGCGCGGTAGTTCACAATAAATAAATATTAATTAATGGCGTTTTTTCAATGCCCACTAACAAAACCAATCAATCTGGACTACACCAAAAAATGGAACACAAACTTAATCAATGAGCCATCAATGGCCGGCCGTGATGGATGTACCCTTAATTAAGCAACAGAATAGATAACACCACATGCATATTCGACAAGCAAAAACATATCTTAACCCTCTAAAATAAGGCACATAGTCACCGCAAAATAAACCTTGTTCCAACAACAAGCAAGAGAAAACAGTATACAATGTTGGCAAGCGAATTTCGTCTCTATTACTTTGGAAATAAGAGCTGTTGTTTGTGTGTAATTATTCGGTAAATTCAGGAACAGATTGTGGGCGCCGACGAGCCAATGAGGATGATAAAGTGACCGGTGGAGCGGCCGCCGTCACTGTCAATATTTGACTAAACAATACTAACTAATTTGCACCTGTTACTTTACTATTATGTGGGATCATTCGTACTGCAAACCTGATTAGGGGACAATTCACTCTGATTTGTGGTTTCAGGAAGTTTAATCATTCCGGAATAAACTTTTTAACATAAGTATTCAAATCGACAAACAAGAACTACCGTGTTACCCAGTCAATGGGTTGTGGAGGTCTGGTAGGCAGTCGCTTCACGTAAAATACTGGTATTCAGCTGAATATTATTTGAATGGAAGCCTACCCCAATATAGTTGGGAAAATGCTAAGCAGATGATGACGATAATGATTCAAATCAACAAACTATCTCCGAGCCTTTTTCCAACAATAATGAAGTCGGCTCCTAGTCAGTAAACAGACGTTGCTGAGTACAATTATTTTACATGGATTGAGGGCCTGGTTGATCGCTACAACCCAGTTACTGGGTAACACGATACCCTCTGGCATTACTCTGCCCATAAAAACTTTCAAAAGGACTGTAACGATCTACAAATAATGATAGCCAAAAGCACGCAGGTATCTCGGTATGTTAAAATGGTCACCCATCCCTGATTGACCCAAGCGGATGTTATTATGTAGTCAAACAGAAACAATATGAGAGCTTTATTAAAGAGGCTAATACGAATCCGTCGACTTGATATCCCTCTATTAAAGTTCCGTTAATTCACTGAACAACATTTCCGGGAACATGAAGTTCGTCCAAAACCTTCCCTTTGTACAACTTTGTAAAGTAATAATATTAATTGATACCGTGAGGTTGTTTATTTACAAGTAAACCTGAAATGATTGGACCCTGCCTAAGTCTTCTTTTAATGAGAAGTTTAATTAATTGCTTGTAGAGGAGAGAGGAAACAGAAGACAAAGACTTTCATGGGGCTTCGTTTATTTTTAACAATTAATATAATGGCTCGGCTTGACTGTTTGTTTATTTGAATGTTTTTCTATTTGTAGGCCTGTACACGTGCGATATGAGAGCGACTGTAAAGCTGTCAGTGCTAAGTAAGAGCGGGCGCACGCTACGCGACGGAGTTATTTATAGAACGACAATGTGTTGCGATCGATAGCGATATTAGAGCTATTGTGTTGATAGCTTAGGTGTCGCTTTTGGACAAATAGTTACTTAAGAGGCAAAAGCATTTTACGAGCAAGTCCATGAATACCTAATAGCTATTCTTAGGGTTTATTACCTAATGACGTAAAAAAATCACTATTTATATCTTTGTATTATAAATGATATTTATTTCTGTAAATTGGTTAAAACAAAACCTTTCAGTTCGTTAAAAAAAAAAATAATGAGGTCGGTACTTCAATCTGATTACTCTGAAAATAAAGGGAGGTATAGGTTGCTATGAGAAACTAAGAGGTTACTGTTGGCAGATAGGCCTTTGTTTTCCGCAACCAGACGACCGTACTATTTGCTATCAATATTATAGTAAAAGTCAAATACAGACAGCTAAAGTCGCCTCAAGGTTTGAAAGCACCCTTTGTGTAACCTTTAGTGGCACATTACATGTAGAACACCATATTATGAATCTAACTTCTGCAAGCAGTTCTACCACCATGAAAGTTGGAAATTATGTCAAGGGAATGTAGACCGGGATGAAACGTTTCCTATGTATTCAGAGTTTGACTGCTACGCTGCGTGTCACGGGTTCGATTCCCGCACGGAACAATTATTTGTATGGCCTACATATAGTTGTTCCGGGTCTGGCTGTTTGTGTATGTGACTTTGTATGTTTGTAAACGCACCCACGATACAGGGTACAAAAAAGTGTATGGTCACTGGCAATATCATGGTAAGAAAGATAGTATTTTATATTGACATTAGCATTGAGAATTATTGACATTAGTTTCGTATGTTGACATTAGTATTGTATCTAGACATAAGCATTGAAAATTGACATTAGTGTCTATTGCGTATTGACATAATCTTATTTTTTATTGTCTTATTATTTGTCTTCAATCTGCGCCTTGACATTGATTTGTATTGATATGTTTTATTAATTAAAATGTTTTATATAATTGTTTATACTTAATTGTTTTTTTTTTGGGCATTTTATTTTAATCTATTACAAACATTTGTGCGCCCTCTGTCATAACATAGCGCCTACACCATTATTATTTTAACCTATGTTAAACGAATGAATAAATAACATGACTTATGTTGTAAAGAAGAATGTAAGATTACTGACCTCTATGTATGTACATATGTACCTATGAAATAGTACGAATTGGCAATCTACAGTATAACATGAAAAATAAGTTTCATTGGTGACTTCACCCATTGCACTGACAATTTATGTCAATACTAAATGCTGTATAATTAATAGTTTGCCCCTTTATAAATTATAGCAGCCTTCGTGACATTCAGATGTTTAAGCTCTATTACTGTAAATTTTCATCAAAATGCTGCTCAGTACTTTTTTACAAACTTTCACGTTTATAATGTTAAGTAGCATAGAAATTAGGTTAATATTTATATACGTACAGTGAAAGTAGGTACAATATTGTAAATATTTCCTTCGAAACCTACATTCAAATCACATTATGTATTGAACGAAGCAGAAGGTGGGTTCTAGGCAGCGTCTCGCTCTGTAGTTGGATTAGTAACCGTATCTCCAATTCCTCAAAGCATTCATGTCAAATACATGTCTTTATGTAACGTGAAGGTGTATTTCTACGTAATAAATTTCAAAGAATCGTTCTTTTAAATCATGCAATATATTTAAGTACCTGCTTAAATATATTGCATGATTTAAAAGAACGATGACCGGGGGGTCAAATGTAGTATCATATCATATATATCCTAAAATATGAATTTTTTTGTTATTTTTCACTTAACAGGCAGATTTGTTGCTGGAGACTGTTGCGTTACTTCTTTTTTTCGTCTTAAACACTAGGAAGTGGTGACGGGAGGACAATCGCAAATTTTGAGCTTCCAAAAGTGCTTATCTAGTGCGTATCTCAGTCTAATTAGAATGAATGAACCTTAATTTACTTAAAAAACTACATGGGATAAATACTAGTCAACAAACGCCCCTGATTAGATTTATTTTCTAAGTTTTCAAAAAATCTTCACTAATATATAAAAACCAACCAAATTCGTCGACTCTTGAAACCTTCTTTCCGTTTTTCACAATAGCCCTCACCCAACCCATACAACGGGAATAAAAACACGGCTTACAACAAAATATTTGATGATGCAGAAGTCCCGATACCTACTGTGTGGAGTGTATTGTGAGGCCCAGTGTGACCCCGGGGATAAGCAGGCTGCGCGGAAACACCCCGGGGATCCCGCCCAGATATAACCTCGCTTCTTTGTGTAGTTTCTTTTAGCAACATTAAAAAGAATATATATAAATGTTTTACCTAGTCATGTGCAAGTTCTGAGTTATTCTACTCGCGCCGATACAAAAGCTTTTGCCAGCAGATTCGCTCGCGTGAATCTCGAAAATTGTCCCAAGAGAACATACTCCCGGAATGAAAAGTATATAATAATCTATACCAGGACATGGTCTGCCCGAGTGTCAAGTTTCATTCAAATCTGTTCATCCGTTAACACGTGAAGACATAACAAACAGATCGTAAGCACTACTTTCGAATTTATAATATTAAGTGTAGATCTAAATTTGCTTGTGATATACACAATAATCTTAAAAGAATCTTTGGCATACGTTGTCGTAAGCCAATTAAAATGTAATGCGATTAAAGACAAGTTCGATGTTACTCCTTGAACTATTGAGGTGAACCTCTGATACAAGCGAACTAGGTTTGCGGCTTAGTTCGGAGGATTAGTGGCTTATTGACATCGGAACTAATGATTATTTATTATTGACAAGGAACTGTTCGAAGATCATGCCTATTTTGAGAACGGATTTGGGTGTAAAGAACTTTATTTCTCATAAGGACTTTAAAAAGATAGTTCGCTTATAATGAAATACTTATGTATTATTACATTTAGTACTATTATTATTTGCTATTAACATTAGTTGATCTAGGGTGTTGAAGACATTTAGCATGTTCTGATGTGTTATTTCAAAGTTGTGATGTATTATTGCCTTAACCTGCGTTGTGAATGTGTTTATGTTGTCACATTTTTTATATCTTCTGGTAAATTATTGAACAGCCGTGCTTCTTCAACCAATACCTATTGTTTTTTTTGCCATAATTAGTGCGAGCGTGCGCTGGTTTTAACAAAAATCAATAAAAAAAAACAGTAACGTAATATTACCTATATTAATATTTGCAAACAATAACGCCTTATTGTAGCTAATGAAATAGCAGTTTGTACAACAGCAAAAAACCATATAGCTACCATGATTTCCAGATCACAACAACCAGTGCTGGGCCATCTCACAAAGGGGAAAAGTGTCCGACTTTGATATATGTATAGAACAAAATCCTCATACAAGAGAAAATCGTGCATGTTATAAAATAAAACCAAGTCGCATTCCGTAAACACGTCTTAAAAACGATTACAACAAATTAGTGATTCAAAAGACAAAAGACAGACGCCTTAACGCGTGAACAGCATGGAAATAAAATAAAATAAGAATAGAAGCCGACTCCTGCGCGGCGGTGACGCCTGCAGTCGTCATTAGCACTCATAACCAGGCCCCTGATAATACTCGTTACTGTACGACGGAAACATAGGGGCGGAGACTCGGGACCGGCTCGCGGGATCTGTTGTGTTAGTGATCTATAATTGTTAAGATTATTTCATCTGCCTAGCCCTTTCCCAACTATATTGGGGTCGGCTTCCAGCCAAACCATATTCAGTTGAATATCAGTATTTTACGTGGAGCGGCTGCCTACCAGACCTCCACAACCCATTAACTTGGTAACACGGTAGTTCTTGGCAAGACTGGAGTCAGATTTACTGGCTTCTGACAATCCGTAACGGCTGCCAAAGATCTACAAATGACAGCCGGGACCAACGGGCTTAGCGTGCTTTCCGAGGCACGAAGGAAACTCGGTATGTAAAGATGGTCACCCATCCACAGACCAACCTTGGCAAGCGTTGCTTAACCTTGAAGATCGACTCGGGTGGCTGTTATTATTTAGCCACGAGCTTATTTAAGATTCAAAATTGGGGTGATTTCGGGCAAATTACACTAAGTTATTTATTTATTATATAAATACACTTTACTGTATACCTATTTAATTAAGCACATGACTAACCATATATTTCATTATAAAAAAAAAACAAACCTTATACAGCAAATTAAAAAAGTTTATATTATATATAACAGTATCTAAAGACCGTCTCATTTTACTATCTCAAAGTTTGATGTTATAATTTTTGTTTCTGTAACATGTAGAGAAGCTCTTTTCTACTCTGATTGAACAAGCCAAGTAAGCAAATTTACTCGGATCCTTTCAGTAACCCGGTCAACTGGAAGTTCATAAGAGCAAAGGAGATAAAAATAGCTAAAACTGATCGTCCCCGTCGTCCCCGCCGAGAGCGATAAGCACCGCTTGTTTTTGTCATTAACACTCATCGTTGTGACCCCCGACACCATGGATGCGCTGTTATCTGTTCTGTTAATTGAAACATATGGAAAGCAAGCCAAGGGGAAGACTGTCAACTTATAAAGCTTATATTTTATTTTTGTGTTAAATATTTCATAGCATGAGACAATGTGAATTTATTTTGTTATTGACATTTATTAACCTATGTTCAGAAATATATCTATGTATTTATATATTACAAAGGAGACAACATAAATTCATTTTTGTTATTCATATTTATTTAACGATGTTCAGAAATATATTAGTAGCTGAAGAGTTTGTTTGGTTGAACGCGCTAATCTCAGGAACTTCTGGTTCGAATTGAAAAAATCTTTTAGTATTGGATAGCCTATTTACCGAGGAAGGCTATATAATATCACTCTATGACCATAGGAACGGAGGGAGTATTAATGAAAAATGTAACGCAGATGAAAAAATAAAACAAACTAAGGTCAAGGACCTTAACACAGGACAGCTTATATAAAAAAGTAAGGATGGGGGGTTCTGCCGGTTTTTTTCCCTGGGAAACGAATAATTCAAACTGTGTACTAGCTACTGACGTTTTATAAAATACTCAAAGTAATTTTTAATTTTAATTTCGAAATAGTATAATCGACACTACAACTTATTTTAATAATAACTTTTTAACACCAACCAACTTCAAAATTAACATTCTAGCTGAAGTTATTACATTTTAGTGCTTATGCTCAAACGCACTAAAATGTAATAAATAACTTCAGCGACATTATTCGGAGCGCGTCCGGTCCGACCGCACGCCCGTATATCCCGCGTCAGTTTCAGTTTGTGTTGCCAACTCGGGCCAACTAGCGCGGGTAACTTAAAACTTGTGTATCTGTTGTTTTAGGCGTGATTTATATTTGGGCATCCCCGAGCGAGTCCACGGGATATTTTTGTTAACCGTTTATCTGTTCAGTGTCTGTGAATGTGTTTACAGTTTGTTGAGAGCCGTAATAAGGGATGAAAGACGTATTTGTGATGTATTTTGTAGTGGACGAGTGTTTTTAGTTTAGATAGGTAAATTAACTTTTTAAATGTTAGTAGCATGTTTGTTAATGTTAAAGTTACTTTTTCAGGTCCAGGTAAACAACGAAAAACGTTGGAAATAATGGAATTTGTATTTTATACAGGTGATTTTACAAACTGTACTGTATACTGAAATTAGTAGGTACAGTAATCCTGGCCTTGTAAACTATCCAAATCAAAATCACGACTCTTTAACTAAAATAAAGACACCAAAAAACTGTAAAATTAGGCCATTCATTGAAATAGGGCTGAAACAAAGTTGTATACACCCGATTCGGCCACCCTACACAATAGAGTCTCTTAAATCAAATAACGGTACAGTTTAATTGTAATTGTAGGCAACTATTTCAAAAGAGAATCGTATCCATAGTTTACAATCACCGGAATACCTAACGACTACACCAGCTCAGATACCTCCGAGTCTTTATTGAATATTATTAATTTAAAATTCATCCACCCATCCATTTTTATCTCACCACAACTGAACCCTTTCTCCCCAATTTAGTGTAATTACACGCATTTACGTAGAATTAGCGCGCATCATTACCCGCCTCGTATCATGGCGGATCCGATGCGCCTCAAAATAAACAACGCGCGACTCATCGATCATTGTCGGGCAAAGTGTCGGCCACAAGCGACTGTGGTCCGCTCGTTGGGTAGCCGAGTGTGTGCATACTCTTATGTTACGTTTTTATTTTTTGTCTGACGTTGACTTGTTGGTTGCAAGTGCTACTGCTGAGCATCGCAGGATCCTGGGATCAATTTCTGGGTCGGGTAAAATGTTATTGGGTTATTCCATGCAAGTAGCAGCCCAGAGTCTGGATTTGTACCCGATTGATGGCATTAAGACTCATCTCTATTACTTGGGATGACAACATTTAGGAGTAGTATAGTATATGCTCATCAAAAGGCTTAAAGTCACCTAAAGAGCAATGGAGAGGGCAGTGGTCGGAGTTTCCTTGCGTGATCGAATCAGGAATGACGATAACCGCAACAGAACCAAGGTTACCGACATAGCCCGAAGGATCGCCAAACTAAAGTGGCAGTGGGCAGGGCACATTACTCGCAGAACAGATAGTCGATGGGGCCGAAAAGTTCTGGAGTGGCGACCGCGTACCGGAGGACGCAGCGTTGGCGCGGCCTTCCCACAAGGTGGACCGATGACCTGGTGAGGGTCGCGGGTAGCCCATGGATGCGAGACGCAAAGGACCGGTTGTTGTGGCGACACTTCGGGGAAGCCTATGTCCAGCACTGAACGTCTTTCGGCTGACATGATGATGATGTTGATGATGATGATAGTATTTACGCGAGACAAGTGAAATTATTGTCTGTAATTGCAGAATCCCAGAGGTCAACGTAAGCCACAACAGTGCGTACCGTCCCTCTTATATCCGTTGATTACTGGGTCAAACATTTAAAATTCCGATATCTACCCCCAGAGACACGGCTTTTACAGCATTTTTTGACGGCAAAATACAATGATGAGTTGCACCACACTCCCCACAAACCGAGCAAGCACTACGTCACAATGCGCCACAAAAATCTCCGCATCCGCAGAAATTCTCGCCAAAAACAATAAGCAGTAAACTCATTCGCAGCCTCAGGCACACACACAGGTAAATATTAGTTATAGGATAATAAATTTGAGCGCGGCCACAGTTTCGCTTTAATATCCTGCTATGCGGAGATGACGCCCCCTCCCCTTCATTTGTGAAGTCTGCAATCTCCGAATAGTTGGTGTTGGTAGTGCGGTGCGCGGAGATCTCAGTAATCTTGTGTTGAGAGTTGAGAACTTGTGATTGTATGCAGTGGGGGGCTATGCCGGATATTTGATGATTGCACGCGGGACGGTATGGGCGGGATGTTAATTGTTTGATGGGTTTCAAGGAGCGTGTTGTTCCGGGTTGGAAATAAGTAAAGTGTTGACTGTACTGCACTTTTTAGTCCAAATGTGTGCATCATTGCTTTCACAATGGCGATGACAGTTTGAAATATCCTTAGGGGTCATAAACTTCAACTACAATGTAGTTCAACAACAGCGTTTTGGGGGACTGCCTTATCTAAAACTGAAGTTCAAAAAGCTCTTAGGTTTAAACTAATTTCAATTATTTGAACACTTTCTTTATTTCTAATACAGGAAATATGTTTCTGTCGAAACCATTAGTTTCAATTACCAATTAATTATTTCAAAAACCTGTTTGTTTTCTGGCTTCCTCCCTTCATTAGCAGAATTTAACATGAAATGAAGTAATTTATTGGAAACAATCTGTGGTTGTTCCCATACGCTGTCAATGGCATTTTATGGTGACTCTCCAACTTTTAAAAGTTTGACCAAAACACAAATCAGTAGTGCTTTTGCTATCATTTTAGAGGTTCCTTTTTTTTCAAATGGAATAATACCTACTTTCTTGTAATTTGTGTGGCGTGTTAAGTTGGATTCTGTTTTAGAAGCGGGTTAAATTAATGATGTGACCATTACAATGAGCGAAAAATGTTTTTTTCTCATCGTAATTACTTCAAAATTAAGATAAATTATTTACTACGCAATTTTTCACGTGGCTTCGATAGTGTGGTCCTATCTTGATAGTGTGGTCAGACAATCATATTTATTTCTTAATCAAGTTAGCTTAAAAATGATTATTAATTAATAAGGCTATTAACTAACATGTACGGGTACAGCCGCAATAGTTATAGAACACCTGCCGCGGCGACTTGCGGCAACTTGGCGCATCAATTACTTACTAGTTAATAGGCGACCATACAAGCGATAGCTGCCAACTTAACGATGAATATATTGGAATAGAACCGTCCAACAAATATTCTAGATAGATTTTAGGTAGAAAGTACTGTGAGAAGAGCTGACCTTTTCTATCAGGACCTCTTCAAAAGTTTGGTTCCTTTTTGGCCATTAAAAATTGAAAAGACATAAACACTCATTCAAATCTGAAGACAAAGAGAGGATAGGTGGCTATAAATGGCATTGGTGGATTCAAGAACCATGTAAAAGTTATTTATTTAAATGAATATATCCTTTACAAATGTAAGTAAATATATTAGATAATAGCTTTTGCCCGCGACTTCGTCCGCGTGGAATAGTTACTTGGGTCAGAGATTTTTATTTTAAGATTATGAAGTTTAGTAAACTTTCAGTCAATGCTACTGAACAGAGAAAGAATAGATAGATATTTATAGTTAAACAAATGTCTACGTGATTCTTTAAATTGGCATAACTTTTTTATTTATGAACCGATTGACATGAAACAAACACTAAATGTTAAGTGAAGCTTAACCTTACCAAAATGTATTAGTGAAAACCACACCTAAAACAGATAAGCCGATTCTGAGATTAGCGTACACAAACGTACAGACAAACAGATAAACAGACAAATCAATTTTTTGGGTGCTATTTGCGTTGATAAAGGTCCTAATAGTATTTTTTCTCATATATCTTCCATGTACAGACAACGATCCGTTACATTTTTATTATATGTATAGATACAGATTTACGTAATGGTGCCCCACTATGTTCCCACAGTATCTATAGGCGCTTTTCCACTAACTTTCTATCGTTAAAAATCTGTTGAGAATGTTCCGCATCTCCGGCAGTCCACGGCCGATTGCCCAGGCCAATCGAGGCCGATCGAAACGTGGAGAGGCATCTTAACGTGACAAGATCACGCTACATAGCTATAACAATTTGTTAGAAGAGGCTGTTCATTTTTATCTGGAAACATTGTACAATTAGACGAGTAGGTACCTAATACATTTTCCTAAAAAAATCTCTATCCTACTAATATTATAAATGTGAAAGTTTGTGAGTATGAACGTATGTTTGTTACTCTTTCACGCAAAAACTACTGAATGGATTTTAATGAAATTTGGCACAAAGGTTGATCATAGTTTGGAATAAAACATATAATACTTTTCATCTCGGGAGCATGTTCCCTGGGGATAATATTTGACATTGACGCGGGCGGAGCCGTAGGCGGCAGCTAGTCACACTAATATATAAAGGCGAAAGTTTATGTGTTACGCGCAAACGGCTGGACCAATTTTGATAAAATTTGGTATGCAGGAAGCTGACACCTTGGATTAAAACATAGGCTACTTTTTATTTATACTAAAACCGCGGGTAACACCGCGGGGCGCAGCTAGTAAACTATAAATCCCGGGTCTGAACCTCGTAAGATTTGGATTAGCCGACCATAAGAACAGTCGCAGATTGTGTGTGTGTTCACTGAAAGCTGTCAACAGTGACCGGAACGTTTATAGTTAGCTAACAAGTCATAAACATAGGTTGTATACAGTTTGTCGTTTACCTTTTTTCAAGGGATTAGTGTTCGGTCCTTAGGTCCTCAAATAAACTCTCAACATTGATTCGATAAAGCTATCTTACACAGTCAAGAGAATCAATAGCACTAGCGTTTGGATTATAGGTACTTCAGATTAGGGTTTACTTCTACTAGTAAGGTACTTTTAGGGCGTTCGCTTTCAATGCTGTCTAAAAATAGCAATGGATAATCAAGTAAAATCATCGTAGTAGTAGTCTCTTCAAGTATTTTTGAAGTAAAACTTCTTTACGCATGCTTAACTTGGGGAGTAAGCTGGTGAATGCGTGACGAGAGCGTTACGAAAAGTGTGATCAGGCGAGGCGAACGGAACGAAATGTCGTATGCTGTGTGTGACATGCAAATGAGCACACAAGCAAGCGAGTGCGCAGTCGGGTGCGCAACTCTCTCTCTCTGTCCTCGATTGATTGGTCGATCGATCATATAAATGTATATACATGTATATATTATACATATATGCATATATAAACATATATATACATACATATAGATGGAGCTAAAGAATTTTTACTTGAGTCGTGTGGTTGAAAGCACACTTACTTTTTTTTTAACGATGTTTGGCAGTTTGAGAACTTTTTGTGGCCTACCCAAATGTCCTTTCATTGGCATTGTTCGTCGAGTTCCTTATAGGTTCTTAGTTGAGCTTCTCGACTAATGACCTAAGTTTGCACTGACTGGACAGGTCTACTCAAATCTGTGTGGTTCTTTCCTCAAAAAACCATTTCAGACACTGATCTGCATGGTCCTCATATAACGTATTGTGAATGTGAGGACCATGTAGATCGCAATAGGGGTTCATTTCATGTAAGGCTTTCAGATTGAGTTCTTTATGCGGCCTACCCAAATGTCCTTACTTTGGTATTGATCATCAAAGCGCTGAGTTCCTTAAAGTTTTAAGTTTGATCTACACGATAACCTCAGACATTAACCTACATGGTTCTCAAATGATTTGACAAGTACGATTGTATGGACTTTAAAAGAGACTTTGATCTCTGAATTTTTTTCGGTGTTTCTTTGCAGGTTAGTCAGCTAGGAAACACCGGCCTCATCTAGTTTAAAATGTTTAACCTACTTACAAAATAAATATAATTTTGTGTCATTAACGACAGGCATATTAATTTCAGTACCTACGCAAACCTACGTGCCTACAGAAATAATACATGAAATGAAGCTTATTGTATCTTTCTCTATCTTGCTTTGTTTGTCTTTAGTTATACATATCGTAAATAAACAATAAATTAACCAAACAACATCAATTCTATTTCCAATTCACTTGTAAAACCAACCAGATGAAAATATAAACATTTCAGTATTATTGATTCAGACCCTGAACTTAGCCCACAGAGTTAGCCAAAAATAAGTTAGCTGAAATAGCACAAAAGCATCGTCCGACTGCGGTCGATCGAGACCGAAACATAGGTCCAAATACAGGCCGAAATACAGGCCCGACCACGGCTTGGCCGTGAGATTATTTGTGTCTGGCAATTTCTGTTTATCAACTTACAATAACTGTCCAGTATCTAATGGAATATTGGATATTATTTGTGATCTAGTAGATGGGTATATAATGTTAAGCAAATCTAAATAGTAGGTACACTTTGTGCTCCCATCTGAATAAAGGACTCTGGGTAAAAGGTTTAGTATGTTGTGTGGTGGGCACTTATCTATTTCCTAGAATGAGATTCTGCGAATCTACCACAAACAGAATAGGGTTATAGTAGAACAGGGATTCAAAGGATTCAGATTTCTGAAAAACTCGTTCTAGTAGTACCTACTTTTTTGTTTGCCAACAGCATCGCTGTGTTGTAGTTAGAGAGATCCTAATGAAATTGACATTTCAACTTTGTCTTTGTGTTTGGTACCGTTAATACTTTGTTTGCAATATACTGTATTAACTAACCAAAAAAATATACAATTATTTCATAACTAAAATTCCCTTGTACCACACACGGAAGTCACACCAAGCTCAAGGTTTTGAAAGCAGAGATTAAGCATTTAAGTTAAGATTACCCGAAAATGCTTCAGTGCAAACATTCAAGTCCAACATTCCCGGAGCAGCCGGCCCAAAATGTAGACAAGCTAAAAACAATAGAATACAATCCTCGAGTACGATACCATAGCATAGTCGGCTAGCATAGTTGGCTAATTATTTCACCGTGCAAGACAAAGGGGCTGGCTAACTTGTCGGACAAGAGGCACAACTTCAAACAGCAATTAATGTTGCTGTTAAACGAGATTCTGTTGTATTTGCGTTCTATTGGCGATCGCATTCCCGGGAGGAGCCGCTTGGAGGCTCATGTGTGAGTTTTAGTGCTTGGTTAAGTCTAAATACTGAATGGAACTGGTTTGAGAGAGGTACCTAGTACCTATCAGAATTCCAAACATACCTGAATAAATAAAGAGAAAATAAATAATTATTATTCTGAGCCATTCCTGAAACAAAAGCTCTTCATAAGAAAAACTATTAAATATCAGAGAGAAACCTTTGAAGCCCCGTAAAAGAAATGAGCAACGTAATGCATGGGTGCACTCCTCTAGCGGCCATTCATAACTAGGATATAAATAACCTGAACAAGAACTGCATAAAAAGTTCTAAGCAACCTACCGTACGTACATTCGAGTTATTTTAAAATAGGGGTCGCAACATGAAATATTATCACAGACTCATGCGGGACCGAGACAGCGGTATACGACCATGTATCGGCGTCTCCCTCGCTCAACGGAACAATTATAGTTCTGACACTTCATTCATTGTACGTTTATATCACAGCCCCAGGGAGGCTAAAAATAGGGTAAGCAGAAAAGTGGCTGTGGAATGTGTTTGTGCATTGTGTTGAACTAAAACAAAGAAGGATATTTCTGATTTAAATGTAGCTTGAAGCGGACTGGCTGTTAGGAAAGTAAGCACCATTTAATGCGGGCTATTTCAAGGATTATAAGGGAAGTCTATGTTTAGAAATTTGCTTCTAAGTTGGAAATAGTGCTTGTGAACTTCACATGAGTCAGCCTTGATTCTTGTGAGTAAACTTACTGTAGGCTTGTAGCATCAATGCCGCCACATGAAAAACTCAGATGCGAAATTCGTACGGCTACAAAAAGAACCGCAGCGCCATCTACGACGAACTAACAACGAAATCCTGCATCGCGCAAGCAAAGTTCTCCGTGCGATTTGAACGCATACAACAGTCCAAATATCAACTATCGGGCAGTTGCCCACCAGACACAACAACCGTCTGGTTCTGAGGGTCCTCCCACTCTTCAGTGGAGGCTTTACTCTCTGTACCGCATACCTCTATAGGCTTACTGATAAAGAGTCAAGTTACTACATCTGAGAATACCGACTTCTTATAAATATTAATCTGAGAAATATCTACCGAAGTAGGTAGGAGAATTATAATATATTCTGCTGTCGTCCAGTTTTATGTGTATTTATTCTGTGCACAGAACACGCCGTTATATACAGGTATATTACACATCACATACGGTGGCTCAGGTCCTGAGTTACAACCGTCGACGATCAATAATTCATAAGAGACGCTCATAAAATGCTCGCTGACCAGAATCTAGCATTGCGTAGAATACTAGGCAATGTAGGTCTTAATTTAATGAAGGAGAAGTATTGCTTCATTTATATAGGAATACAGGTCAAAAGGCTCTGGAATTTGATATCTAGGTGATCGAATACAGCTTACCATGTAGATAGGTATTTTCTTAAAAGTTTTCCGAGTCTATTCTCGAAATTTGCTAAGGTTCTTGAATGGATGTGTACCCATATGAGTTTTATTCTGAAAACTACAGATTTTTTTCACTCCGATTTTGCAAAATAGACATTAATGAAACCTTGTGTCGTAATCCAAGTAACTAATAACTTTGCAATTTGCAACTGTGAACACTTGACAAAAAAATTCTTATGTTAGAAAATTAAAAATACTGATCCAGGTAAAGCCAAACGGATACGCTGCCACGTGTAGAGAATTTCTTGAAAAGTAAATAGGAACATATTTGAACTAATCTCTTATGTACACAGAGGTCAGTGAACCCTATTCGCTGGATGGTTTAGGACTCGTTTGTACAAACTTTGTACATAAAATCGAAATAACACTAAGTCCCTGTTTAATACTTTAGTTTTATTTGCCCTTTGTTAGTCGTTACGCTAAATGATATTTGGGAAAGTGTTTTTACAAAGAGTTCCTTAAATATTGACCTTCGTTATACAGGAAATCGAGTTTTGAACTTTATTTGGGGGTGCCAAAATATCGGATTTTCATTGACATGCTGCCAAAATATTGTTTGTCGCGAAAAGTGCTTTTAAAGTTAGTGTTATGTAACAAAAGCAAAGTGATTCACACATTATTTTTTTTTATTAATGTTAAAAAAAATCCTGTTCGACTACCTGCAGAAATGAAATGAAATGTTGCCGTGTTAATTGGTAGAGATTTTAGGGAATTTTATTACGAATGAATGTATTTTTTTTATAGAATTTACAAACCATTTCAAAGTTTTGATGTCATTAAAATACAGGACGTAATAGATAGTTTGGTCAACTGTCTATGTCATATTATTTAATAAAACGTTTGTTTTTTCCAACGGTCACGGTTTAAAAGTAGCTCGTGACACTCGATGATCATATATTTTTCTACCCGTAAAAGACCTTTTACAAACGTATTAACGAACAGACAAACTAACCATGTTATCTTTTTAAAACACTACTTAAGATCAGTTTTTAATACCGAAGCAGATACAAAGCTTTAAAATTCTCGTACACACAGTAGTGTCGGTCCAAACAACACTTTCGACCAAGACTCCGGTGCAAGACAAGCAATATAATTTGCAGTAAACAAAGCGAACAGAGCAGAGTAGTATGTGTGTACGTAGTAGGTACCCAGTGAAGCTGTAGTAAGGTTTTACGACATGTGCGTATAATTGCATGTGCACACCTGCGCCCGAGTTACATGTGCCGCGTTTAGTTTATTTGAGACAATTCGCTTTCACTCTAGTTTATATAGGGCGACTTTTTTAATACGTATTACTAGTTACTCATTTGTTAAATATGTCGATCACGCAAGGAAACTCCAAGCATTGCCAGCTCCATTGCTCTTTGGGTGACTTTAAGCCTTCTGATGAAGCCCATTGTGAGCGACCACGTTTCAATTTCATAAGTCATCACTGGTAACAGGCACAGGTCGTAGACTTTCGTCTTGAGACATGTGGTATGTGAGACGAGAAGATACCACGCAACTTCCCGAACGCCGCCCAGCCCAGTCGGATTCGACGGTTGACCTCTTTCTCGATTACTGATTATTAGATTAGATTAGATAAATCAATTCAATGGATTTGGTGAAGAGAATCTCTGCATAAACTTCAGTTCTGTAGTGGCAGCGGATTTGCATTTATACTCAGACAGTAAGTTATTTCTTCGATAGCTTTTATAAGCCCTTAATAATTGTCTTAAGTTCTCATAATTAAAGTCCCTAATCACAGTTCGACAACCTGGTTATAACAATCGCTTCTACCCGATTGAGCAAAAATCTTCGAGCTCAAATTCAATCAGAACGATAATTTTATTACAAAATCGCGTAATAAACGGAGTCCCCATAGAAAACATAAAAAAAGGTTCAAATTCAAATCTTAATTTTATTTTGAGCTACTATTATGTCGCTTGAGCAGTTTTACGTGAAAATGTAATCGAATTATTAACTCTTTATTTAGTTTAATCGAATGAGAAAAAGACGAAAAAGAATTAATTTTCTTCAAATGATTCAATTCAATATTTTAAGGACCTTAAAGTTATAAGAGTATCGTTGAAATTAAAATATCTTCATCCAATTAGAATCCTACTTATCATAATAAATGCACAGATATTTATAATAATATTCTTTGACCTTGTTCAATGTTCTTTACTGGGTCGAAAGACTGATTACTTTAAAAGTGCCTTTTCGGGTAAATATTGACTCCAAACAAAGCAAGTTCATGCACTTAAGCATAACTTAATACCGTGATATGAAGACATCAAAAGCTCGTAATCATTATACGCTAATGTCTTCAGTCTTTTATACCTAATGGCAATCTACTGAAAGGGTTGTAATGTTTGTTCTTGTCTTTAGAAATGGTCAGACCTAACGAAAACATATTTGTATAAGTTAACACAAACTACTGCCTACGGTTCTAGTGGTTGCAAGAGCTACTTCTAAGAGTGGTTACGAACTGCATTCGATCCGAATCCGTGAAATAATAATTATAAAAACTCGGATCGAATTCGGATATTGCTTTTCACACTAAATCTGATTTAAATCGAATCGATCTAGAGCCTATAAAACGCGGACTGAATTCGGATATTGCTTACGCACTAATCCGATCTCAGATCCAAATCTAAGCTATTCAGGGGCCATCTTTGGATATGCCCGATTTGAATGCGAGGTAATGCGAAAAAGTTCATACAAACAATACTACTGCTACTTCGGCCCGTCAATATTTCATCCGAATCGGAGATTCACGGATGACAGAAGTCGGATCTAGTGCGTAAACTACCATACAAATAGTTCTATGACTACTTCGGAACGTATTTTCACGGATCCGTATCAGGGGGGCTACTATCTTAGCCCGAAGGCCATAGTTTCAGGCTAAGTTGCGGGCGTATTCTAATCCGTATCACCTAACCACTAAGAATGAATGACAACACGATTTGACAGTTACTGTCAAATTGTGTTGTCATTCATTCTTGGTTCGGGTTCGGAACTATTCGTAAGTCCTTAGGTGATAAGGAGTCAAATACGCCCGCAACTAAGCCCGAAACTACGGACTTCGGGCTTAGACAGTAGACCCCCAGATGCAGTGCGTAAACGCTCTAAGCATGAGGTTTGATTCTCGGGCCGGACAAAGTATAATTAGGTTTTCCTTCCGGAATTCCTCAGTAGGAGCAGATGTTTGCACGGTTGACGGCTATAGACTGGCTCCCTAATGATATGGAACATAAACGTTACTGGCGGCAGTTAATTGTTTGTTTGCTTACCTCTACATAACCCTTTGATTTGAGGGGTAGAGTTTTATTTTAGTGTACAATATATATACATAAATAAATAAATACAAACACCTTATTATTCCAATCTCAAACGTACTTATTCTTAATATTTAAGTATTGTGCGTAGGTACATTCATGTTTTTCTTCAACTGACAGATTTTTACTTTGAATTAACTAAATCCACTGCCACTAGATAATGTCCTTACGACTACACTTTGACTTAATACACGTGTTTACGCGAGCGAAGCCACGGACACAGCTAGTTTTAAATATTTTCATACTATTCCCTCATCAAAACATCAGAAGCGTCACACTAATCTTACATAACTCAAAAGCGACGACCTTCACGTCAAAACTAAAATATAATGATGTTTCAGTAAAGCATTCTCATAAATTGCTGAATCTATAGTAATGGTCCTCGTGGCCACAGCGCGGTAAGCTCCACAAATGTATCAAGGACAGCCAGAAGGCAGGTAAGCCGAACACATTACTTCTGTATAGAGTTTCGGCAGCTCAGGCCCTAACCATGATGAATATGGCCGAGAACTTAAAGGATAAAGATGGTTTAGTCAAGGCTTGTTGATTGGTAGAGATTATGAAGCACAAGTACCTACACTCAAGTACCTATTGATATTTTTGCGTAATGATTGGTTATTTTTTACTCGCAGAACAGATAATAATCGATGGGATCCAAAGGTTCTGGAGTGGCGACCGCGTATCAGAAGACGTGGCGTTGGAAGGCCTCCCACAAGATGGATTTGAGGCTTGGTGAAGGTCGCGGGAATGCGAGACACACAGAACCAATCGAGGTGGCGAAAATTATTGGAGACTTATGCCCAGCAGTGAACATCTTTTGATTGAAATGATTATGAAGAAGAAAGAAAGAAAGTAGAAATGTTAACTTTAAAAGCCATTGCATAAAGCAAAAGCATTTTCAGCCTATAACTTTCACATTGTTGGGCTTGGACACGGCCCTACTCTGTGCGGTGCTTGACTGGATTCGAACCCCTGACCAGTGAGCCAAAAGACAGCTCCGTTGCCCATAGGCGACCGCTTCTGGTCTCCAAAATGAACGAAGTATTATTGTTAATTGACTGAAATATAAAAACCAAAAGGCGTATCATTTCGGAAATTCGAAACAAATAGCGATGCTCCTTGAAACACGATGCTTCATGGAAACACACAATTACTTGGTAATCAAGCTAACGGCAGGTAATCAGAGCGACTGACACGCTCCTTCGCAACATATTGTTATCATAATGATATATCATTACTCACGTTTGTTCTACACGTAACGATGTTAACATAACAACCTCTGTATTGTCAAATACAGGAAATATTGCTTTTTTGTCTTCGTATTTTCGACAAGTAATGCAAGAATGATAATGTCAATATTTACTGTAACATTCAGGATACAGAAGTCAGTAGAGGTCGTATTTCTCGGAAAAAACGAGGGATGAAACCATCTCTCGTTTAAGTGATTTAATATTCCTCCCTCTACATGTACAGTCAACAAAGCTATTTGGTATACATGCAAAAATTTTTTTTTTTCCACTGCACTACCAATATTTATTTCTAATGTGTGCATTATACATAACTTTTTAAGCTTATGTCTTACTTACGAGTGTGGTGTACAATAATTGTCTACTCAGCACGCTCACATTGTTGAAAAGTAGTTGCAAGTTGGCTGCCTGCATACCAAATAGCTTTGTTTACTGTACTGTAGAAACAACCTTAATTAAGATTTTTGAGGCTCAAAACCATCCCACTTCCTCGGCATCGAGTGGGTACTATCACTATCAAAACTCACCAATAATTTAATTCACCCTATACTTCAACGTAGGTATATGAAATAATGGATATAATCAACCGTCCGTCGAATGAACACTGTCGGTGATTAGCTACACACGAGCGGTAATCAGATGCTCAGTCGGCGGGTACTGTTGCTGCTTAATTGCGTTTCAATATATCAATATGGGCAGCCACTAATCAAACCCTTGACTGGCCTAACCAGGGGTAATTAACGATGCTTCTTAGTGTTGCTACGACAACGAAACTTAAAACACTAGAACACTAACTTTGTGGTAAGATTCAAATTCAAATTTTCAAACTTTATTCAAATTAGGCTGAGAATTGGCGTGCTTTAAAGTTCAAAAGTTAGCTAAAACTACCGTCTCTCACCACTTTTTAGTATTTAAAGAAATAGCCTAAGAAACTCCCCAGCAACAATATTACGAATAGAATTTTGGTGTTGTCTCAAGTTCGTCAATGTTCTTCAAAACTGCAAGCTATGTTTTGACAAAATATGCAGAATGTTCAGCGCTTTAAACGTTGTCTTGGCTTCGCGGGAAAATATTCAGGTGCATTCTATCTACACTGTTTTGTCAGCAATTTGTGGAAGCAAGGGGTGGATTGACAATTACTTCTACAGAGAGGCACAGAGGCGAGATTTAGATTTGAATATAAAATGTAAAAAGAAATATTATGAGTACTTACTGTAACATGTATTTTGGTGTATGCTTTGTTGGTTGTTCTAAATAAATAAATAAATGAAATTTCCTATTTAGAGAACATCTAAGATGTTTTTTTATTGTTCAGACATTACTTCTCAATAAATAATCAACTCGTATAATACCACGAGAAAATTGGTGGATGCTTGTTCATACTAACACATTAAATACTTGTAGGTACTTACTATTATCAAATATCATCAAAACTGGTCATCATTTTACTCAACAGAAACCTCAACGCAAACACGAACTTCGGCTCCCATTTACACGGAATTCATTATCAAAACCAAACTCGACGTAAACTAGCAAAACGGTGGGCTTATAGCAACACCGCCCTCCCACCCCTCCCCCCCTCCTGCGGGCTAATCACCGGAATCACCCGGTTACTAATCACCGGCCTCCGATTGAGATTGATACGTCATAGATAGAGGTTATGTAATCCAGTTGTGACAGGCTCCTGCGCCCCACAGCTCAGCTGTAATTATGCTGACGCGCACTAATGTGCCTTATTTAGTTGACATGCTTGGTGCAAGATTGTCGAGAATCTCGTTTCTAGAAATTGGTCCGTATTTTCAGGCGAAAGAGTTTAGATGTGTGTACAGAAAGGTACACATAAAAGATGGCTGAAATGTATTTGTTATAAATATTTAAATTATGCCTATAATTATTTATGTTTATTTTGACTAATTATTATAATTATTTCTATGAACTTGCATGATTAAAAGTAGTTGTATTGACTTCATGTGATTGGTCGAGACTGACAGTTATCGTCGACCAATCACAAGCTAGTAAAATGGTCGGAATAATAAACTAGTCGGCGGGCATTTAAGTGGTATGCCCGCCATACATCGGCATTCATGCTAGTCACTTACACTGTATCTCTAAATCAAACTGTGTTACTGTACCGCCGTAAGCTGATCTCCAAAGTTTATAAAGAGTGTTTTATATTCAAAGTACTTAATTCTGAGTATTGAACCAGTACGATTCACATAATATACAATTTCATTTTCAACCTCATTATTTCAGACGAAAGACATCATGCTAGAAATTCACTTATCTGGGAAGAACGTTGATCGGCATTTAGTTAAAATCAGCTGTTTTCGAGATATCTAAGGAAACCCATTAATCGGAACATCTGAAACATTGAGCCACTTATTATACTGTATATCTTTGTTCCATTTCCTGAAACCCTTCAGGCTGAAAAACGATATCATTATTAGTCCAAACACTTCCAGACCAAACCAAACCAGTGCAAACTGCGTGGTATTTGAGCTTCCATAATCACGCTCGTTCAATTTCCGGCGCTGCCGAACATGGGCACTTACCATAAATCATAGAGGAACCATATTAACAGAGGAATTATTATAGGTAGTCGATAATTCTTGGCGATTTGAATGGGTTTTCGTGTGAACTTGTGAGATTCAGTTAGGTGTGTTCCTGGATCGGAATTAGAAACTGAATTAGTTACCATAGGTGTTGTGAATGTGTGTTGGCGTTTCAAAATGTACTATCATCATTGGTAACGTCATATTCACCATAAGTTCAATTCTTAAGAGGATAAAATGTATGGATATGTGAATAAAAAATAGCCAACATCAGTGAAAACTCAGCTTAGCAGCTCTAATCATTAAATCTTGGGGTCCGAGTGCTCAATGAACTTCTCGTGACATCAGCAAACGGTTAGTCGACTGTTCACGTGACCAGAGAGTTGGCCTATTCTAAGGCCAAAGAATCAGAATTGCCATTCAACGTGGCAATGATGCCAGTATTCTAGGTGCTTTATTCGTCGACGAAATTTTTGATGCCCAATGAATGATTTTTCTTTATACATTTTTGTGCATCTTTTTTTTCTGTGTCATAAATTGAACCAATATTTTGAGCAGCACAACAATTTTGGCAGCCGACCCCAACACACTCAGTGAGCAAAGGTTAGGCCGCTGACGACATGCGCTAAAATAAAAGCTTGTAAAAATAGACTTCTCTTGTAAAGGATCACTTACCGAGTTACGAGGCACTTCACGTACCCGCCACGCGTACCACGACCTACTTTACTAAGCTGATTAAACAGGTATATAAATATGGATTCGATGCTTCTATCCTAAGAAAATCCATTAGCCTTCTTAACAACTCCCACACAAAAACTTGAAGGTCACTTTATTTCATAAAAAGGCCCTTCCCTTAACAAAACAGTTCTATATATTGACATGACCTTCTCTTACCTTAGCACCGTGGCACCATCAGCAAATCGATGGTAAATAACCATAAATATTAAATTAAAGGGGGACCCTAATCAGAGCAAAATACCTGTCAACCGGCCCAACCATCACGCCAAACTTGTCTAGTTAGAAAACGATAGAATTAATTCGCCTACCCTCCCCGGGCAGAAGCAGGGGTGGCTAATGATCGGGCCGCGAGATTCGCTTCTATTTCAATACAAACATAAGCTTATCGACGAACCCTTTGCGTAATGATCTAGACAACCCTAAGTTTCTTCAGGGTTTATTTCGAATAGTACTTTGCGAAATGCTGATTAATTAAGAAAATATATTAGGAAAAGTAACGATCCATTTGCAAATTAATATTTAATCGATACTCGAAGGACTATTTCTGTTTCCATTTTTTGTTTTTGCTAAAGCAATCTTTTTTTTTTCGTAATGTTTTTATACTTATTATGAAAGTCACCTTGAACGAAGTTTCCGTTTGCTCATTAGAGTGCCGAACGAATTTCACAATTCGCATTTTTATGATGAATTTCCGTGTAGAGAGTTTTTTTCCAGATTGGTATCGGGAATATTCTATGTCTCTCTTTTTACAGATAAACAAAGAAAAACTACAAGATAATAATATTCAACAAGTAGTCTAATCACTCTAGGCAAAATCAAAACTTCCATAGAAACGAATTTAGCACAACATTGAAGTTACTTTGAGTAACAAGACTTCAAGCCCGACTTACCCCTATTTTTGAAAGAGATTAAGCTCGGTTTCCCAATCAGGATTGAGCTGTACAGATCCGAGGAGAACAGTCTTGTAAAGTTTGGCCAGAGTCAATTAGGCAGACGTGTGTCTGCCATGTCAGGGCTCCGACGTGCCTGCGGTTAGAGGTGCCCTACAAGCTGCCCGTACTTTGATTATGTTCTTATTAGGATTTCAGGCTAAAACGAGGATAAACCACAGACTTGTGCGTCGTTTGTACTTTGTGAAGATGTTTGGCTAATTCCTTTTGAACGAAATTTGAAACAACATGTTCAGATTCTGGGAAACTTGACAGTCATTCCTAAAATCAAAATGGTAACGTCACTGATCAATGGGAACATGTCAGTTATGGAATCTTTTCAGTAACAATGAACAACCGTGATGTAAACAAGAATGACCCACAAAAAGAAATACCACGTATTATGATTCAGCATCAGTACACAGCGCAACATCAAAGAGATTCTGATCAAACCATCAGAAAAATTGCGTCCGTGACGTCACAGTGATTCGAATAAACAAAACTTGTCTAGCGGTGGCAAATTGAACTACTGTTTGAAGGAGGGACCGAGGGAAGAGAGGAGGCGGACCATGTATGTACAAAAGTTGGAAAACTTCTTTGACGTATTTCAAATTATTGATAGAGATAAATATAAAGGACGAGCAATTTGATTTGGTATTAAAGATAGCAGAAAAGTATAAGATACTATTCTGTTTTTTTTTAAATATGTAATTTAACTCACACACTGATCCATTGTTGTTAATTATATTGTGAGTTCCATGTCCCTTGCTAGCAAACTTGGTTTTATCTCTGCTGGTATTGCTTTGTTGTACCTATTAGTATATAAGTGTGTGCTGTATATTAGGGTAATGTTGCGTGCATTGTGCTCACATAATATAATCAATTTATCAATGTATGTATACAAAATATTGTAAAACTTATATTTGAAAAGAGTAACTATGGAGTTTCTTGTCCGTTCTTCTCCATAAGAATCTACTTTTTGCGAATGGACAACTAGAATCACTAATATTTTAATTTCAAACTGTAAATTTGACCTTCAAAAGTGCCATGCAATGGTCTAGTTGAATAAATGAATTGACTTTGACTCTGACTTTATTCTTTATTTTGTGAATGGAATGAAAAACAGGCCTTGTACAATTGAAGTTCATTTATAGATCCGCAATATAGTGATTGCCCCATCTGATCGATTGCTCTAATGATACCTTTTTCTATTGCTGGACATTACTCGAAATAGAAAAACGACATTGTTACTACCGCGGGTAGAACTTGGACGAGGTTGGCACTGGAACGAGGGGATCAGCACAAGAAAAGAGAAGCTTATTCGCAGGATTGGGCGAAGTCTGCCTGTGAATGATGACAATGATATCTAATTCTCCGTTAATAATCAAGATTCTCCTATAACCTCTATTTTTATAATCAGCCATATTATTAATCTATACATACAATAACACAAATGTAACGGATCGCTATCTGTACATGGAAGATATATGAGAAAAAAATATTATTGGGACCTTTAACAACGCAAATAGCACCCAAAACAATGATTGTTAGAATTTTTGTCGGTTTGTCTGTTTATCTGTTTGTCTTTGCGTTTGTGCACGTTAATCTCAGAAACGGCTTAGACGTGATTTTCACTAATACATTGTGGTAAGCTTCACTTAACATTTAGTGTTTGTTTCATGTCCATCGGTTCATAAATAAAAAAGTTATGCCAATTTAAAGATCCACGTCGAACATTTGTTAAACTATTTAAATCTGTCTATTCTTATTTTCTGTTCAGTAGCATTGACTGAAACTTTACTAAACTCTGCCCCAAGTAACTATTCCACGCGGACAAAGTCGCGGGCAAAAGCTATCTCAACTAAAAACATAATCCTCTAGATCCTACCGCGCTGCTAATCTGTCGTGCAGCCAAAGCCACTAACGACACAAGTATTGTGCCGTCTTATTGCACACGAAACTTTGCAAAGCCTCTTATACACAAGGAGCAAGTCGACTTAGCGTGTTCGAAGCACGTCAGAACATGTCGGATGCACGTGCCTTTTTGAGCCAAAGACGTGAAATTGAATAACTCTAACAATATTTGTAAGAAAAATGCCGTCTGATCTCATGTGATTTGAATTTTTGCGAAGTTGAATCAGAAGTTAAGTTTGGAATATGCAGTAACAAGAGGGATCAAGAAAATAGTTCTGTTTTGTTAGATCTGCGTTCAATTTCAACATTTTTTTCCACGTCTCTGACCACAATTTCATTGTATTATCAGTAGCGTGCAGTAGTTGCACATTAAGGGTAGGCCAGCCCATACATAATGCCAAAAAAAAACTCGCCTCATTATTCAGGGTTGAAATCACGATACTGACGATGCGAATTTTCGTCCACTTCAAAACTTATGACTTCAAAAACTCACCAGATTACTTAAAATTTCAAGAAAGATTCAAATCATGAAATTCTGACGATGCAAATAGAAGAAAGATTTGGTCACCTCAAATATCTTTCCAAGTGAGTTTTAGTTATAAAACACGTCACTTGCAATATTTCCCTATTTCATGTGACTCACATTGCATGTATGTACCTACATATATTTTATAAGAAAACCAAAGGTTTGCAATCTGTGTTAAACTTTAAGTTATACTTACTCATTTAATACTAGTTTCAATACGTGATTTACCAAATAAATGTATTTAACTTTAAGCAAGTCTCTAGATGTTTTTCTGATCGGTTATGCTTTTTATACTGAGGAATGAAAATTATGCAAATATATAAATCCTAAGTATTGAACAAAATGCACGAAAAACAAAATAATTTATTTGTGTGTACACAACCACACAGCCAGTTATATGTTTCATAACTCTGAGGATTGAAATGACGAGTACGAGATGAATTATCGTATTTTTGGATAAATTCTCGTAACTCGGTCACACATATACCTTTAGACACAAGTGGAATCTTATGATTATACGATAGCTGTGAAAACTTACTGCTTTTTATCTCAATTAAACACACAGTCAGCACAAACTTCAGAATCTAAGACCATTTTTAAGTAAACAAACAAATAAACTTTAATATTTATAATACTTTGTGTTTCAAAACGAATTACTTATAACTCACTATGATATAATAAAATCAAAAGTAATTAAAAAGTTCAAAACAATCACTAAAGATTCGCGCGATTATTGCTTGTCACGTAAAACAATATGGCTTCTCTAAAAAAAATATCATTTAAAATGTCTGGATAAAACACTTCCAAATTAAATTGCCATCATTGTCCTATCGTCATCTTTAAGAATGACATTTAAGCAAATTTGCCGGTTTATAACTGTCTGTATTGGTTAGGAAATTGACGTTTTGTGCGTGGCCTTGAAACCTTGTGGCGTAGCCAATCACGAAACGCGTTGGCCGGCTCCTTTGGGCCTAAGAAACGCCCATATTTATACATGTGTGCTGTTCATACACATGAAAATATGAACACACATGCATACATTTATGAATGACATGTAGGCAATGCGAAGTCTTGCCTTAGCCAGCGTCTCGTAGTACATTTATAGTGTGAGTTACGTCACACGGGCCGCTTACAGGTTACTATAAGCATTTTACTAGGAGTTAAGAGTTATTTAATATTTTTGTTTTATTTTATTACATAGTTTTAATAAATGCATTTGTTTTATTTATCCGTTGTTGTGGTAGGGTAGGCTTTGCCTGTTTGTCTACAGGGTAAGCACGCCCATGTGTATTATCATTTGATAGTCAATTCATCACGTATGGATCAAGCAACTACCCAGTTCAAACAGAACATTTCTTTTTTCGCTTTGAATCTTGCCATGAATGCCTTGAACCTCACCGCATACATATGATATGGTACGTCATTACTAAAAATATTCTAAATCGATAACAAACTCTTTGCGTAGAAACCAACAAAATTTAATTCGCAGTAAATGTATTATGCTAAAGCAAAATAAGATTAAGAAGCGATAAAACAGCACTACAAAACAATATCGATTGATCGTGTTCAGAAGTCCTAACACGCCGCTGTCATCGTGTCACTTATGGCCACCGACGTGCAATAACTCACACAAGTATTTGTTAGGAAAGTTGCACGCGCGACAGCCCAACTGAGCAACTGAAGCGGTCTCAAACTACCCAGCTATTTATTTACCAAGATTTATGGACGTTCTGTTGGTCCATACGAGAAATTGAGCAAAACAAACGGTTGGCTTTTGATTCCGATCTTCTATTTGCTAAAAGCTTTTCAATCAAGTTATGACGAAAACTCTTGCCAATCTACTTTATGCGTTTTCTGTGAATTTTCTTCGCCAACTAATTTCATTTCCTGAGCTTACAAAGGTTTATAGTAATCCAGTGATATTCTATTTCATATGATTATATTAGATTGATTCAAATGTACCGCCACCCGTCCATTGAAAGGTTCATTAGAAAACCAGCGTCAGACAGCATCAGTCTGTCTGACATATCGCTGAAATGGACCTTTTTAGTGCAGCCGTGAGACACACACTTGGTTCTTAGCATACCTACATTTATTTTTTTTATTTTTTAGTTCTATGTACCGTGCGTCTTTCATGTAAGTGTTTAATAAATATTATTCTTTCTTTCTTTCTTTCAATGTAGTTTAAAACTCAAGTAGTCCAACCTAATCAACCGAGATTATGCAAATTTGTAGACTGTATTTCGAAAAAACAAGCTCTGATTAGTCCACTTAGTAACCACGAATAGAATACGAATAGTCCACCTAGTTACCACGAATAAAATAATCTTATTATCTTAATCGGGAGAGGGCAATATCTATTAATAACCACAAATTAGTCGGTATGAATGTCACGCTGTTGACTATGTGCTGGAAATCACACCATTTATAGTCAACAGCGTGACATTGGCCACCAACATAATATGTTCTAGAAACTTACGATCGAAGCAGTTCAAGCGATTTCAGAGCACAACCGAGCTATTTATTTTCAAAGATTTATGAATCCGCCTTTTAAAGTCAATGCTTTCTTTTTTCTCTTATTTATTGTAAGGGCAGGCCAGTGCCCAAGTGATTGTTTTTAAAACATAAAGATTAATGTTAGTTTAAGCTTTCGATTTGTTCTACAAATTGAGGCCGACAAACTTAGTGTTTTACACGAGTTTTATAAATTGCTATTGAGAGTGTTATTTACTATACGAGGTTGATATATGGTGTTTAGTAACACATGTTAGGGATAGTTGATCCCTCGCATAAAACACTCTCAGATGGTTCGTTACAATACTTTTAGGTTACCCTTAACTAACCCATTTTATATAAACCAGGACCTAAGTCAACATGACGAGGGCTAGAATTTGTTGCAAAAGTGTGTACCTAGGAGGGCTTAGCGCTGATCCGATCTGTTCACAAGAGGACCGTTTATAACTAAAAGTATTTCAAGCCTTTATTTAAAAGTGTTATATTAGTATTTCTTTCTAGAATATCTCGCTAGCATCCCGGAGTTTTTATGAAATAAACTTTATATTGTTGTTTTTTTGGCTTTTGTTTTGTCTATAACATCGCCATATTTCTAACCAACTAACTAGCTGTGCCCCGCAATGTTACCCGCGGTTTAAAGTAGCCTATGTGTTAATCCAGAGTATCGGCTTCCTGCATTTGCATGCCAAATTTTATCAAAATTGGTCCAGCCGTTTGCGCGTGAAGAAGTAACAAACATACACACACACACTCTCACAAACTTTCACCTTTATAGTGTGATTTTATACAATTTTTCATACAAGAAAATTAAGAAAATTCGTGTTATTTTTAATATGAATTAGTGGTTATAATATATTGTTATATTTGGAGCCGAACCGCCAAGGTGTCAATTGTAAGCCACATACACACTTCCATCATTCGAACACGTCAAGTAAACATCGCGCCCCGGACTTGCCTTCTCCGTTCCTAATTGACAGCGCGACATTGTACTGTCCTTGGATTAGTTCTGTTTTCTTTGGATACTGATTTTATTATTAAAGCTTTTTCCTAATTTGACAGGCGCTTCTGTGATTTAATGTCGAACAAATTTGTCACTTTTTTATGTCATGGAGTCGTTTATCTGTCTGTGCGTGTATGTGGATAATACGTGTAAAAAGGGTTCTAAAAGTTTTATATGGGAACTAGCATAGCCACCCGTCGCCATTTTGTTTTTTTTTAACACGACGCGCTTTGAATCTGGTATACAATCGGTGGAGGACACACATTATTTTCGTATATAACGAAAATAATGTGTGTCCTCCACCGATTGTATACCGTCTCCGTATTCGAGTTACAGAATTACACGTGAACCAAATTTCAACTGAATCGGTTCAGTAGATTCGGAGAAAATCTGTGACAGACATTCAACCGAGTGATCCTATAAGTGCTCAGTTTTTTCCATATAGAGGTTTGGAACCCTAAAAATTTAACCCTGCGGGACACAAGTTGGGTCATAATGACCCGTCCTAATTTTCAATAACCAATAACTTTTTTGGTAAGTAAGCTGCGCCGCCTATTTTATTAGTAGAGGTAGAACCAAATAATTCATATTTTTGTACAAACATTTATCGTATTTTAAAAGAAGAGAGACATATACTCGTTAGAAGTTAAACGCGGGTAAATATGACCCACATGTTTATTTTTTAATTATTTTTTTTCGTTATTTGTATCAGTTTAGGTGTGTCCTTCCGTACAACGGTATCAGCGAAACATATTGGCAATATTGAGTAAACTTTAGGTAAGAATCAGCTATACAGGGTGTCCCAAAACTCAACGTCAAGCCGAAACGGGGTGACAGGATTGATCATAACCATCACGAGAAAAATCTGAAAAAAAATCTATCCCATGCAGTTTAAAAATTATGGGCATTTTAAGAAAAACCTAGAAATTTGATCAAACTGTACCATTTTTCGGTTATTGTGGTTATTCTTTTTTATTTTTGTTCATTTGAACTTTGGAAACGTAATCCTAAATAACATTTCTAGAATCCCAATAAAAAATAATGACACAATTGCCTCAAGTTTCCGAGAATTGAGACTATTTGTTAAAGTACGAATTTAAAATTTTCAAGATTCGTCGACTTTGACAGGCCCTCCTATAAAAAAAATGTACTAGAGTGCCTTGGCAAGTGGCATTAAAAGTTGGCGCATTTAATCAGAATTCAAAAATGGTACAATACTTGTTAGTTCCATACAATAGAAAAGAGTAAAAAAATTAAAACCTCAAGTAACCCGATTTTTGCTATCTCATTTTACTCAGTTAAAATGTTTTTAATTCACACAAGCTCTAGGTAGGTTCTTAATTTTAAGACAAAATGATGAGAGAGATGGATAATGGGTATGTTCGCCATGAGTGAGCGAGACAGATAGTGACGCCACTTTTACCAAAGTGAAAAAAAGTTAGTAAAATTAGTAAAATAATTAATACGAATACGAACGTGCGCAGTAGACGAATGAGCGAAACGTACTAACTGGTTGGTGTCGGACTGGTAGCGTAGCCATTTGCTTGGCTGAAACTAGTGCGAATGAAACAGATAGATGCCATAGCATCTATCTGTTTCATTCGCACTCGTTTAAACGACGCATCTCCGTCTCAATGCGTGGCGTCACTATCTGTCTCGCTCACTCATGGCAAACATACCCATTATCCATCTCTCTCATCATTTTGCCTTAAAATTAAGAACCTACCTAGAGCTTGTGCGAATTAAAAACATTTTAACTGAGTAAAATCTGATAGCAAAAATCGGGTTACTTGAGGTTTTAATTTTTTTTACTCTTTTCTATTGTATGGAACTAACAAGTATTGTACCATTTTAGAATTCTGATTAAATGCGCCAACTTTTAATGCTACTTGCCAAGGCACTCTAGTACATTTTTTTTATAGGAGGGCCTGTCAAAGTCGACGAATCTTGAAAATTTTAAATTCGTAGTTTAACAAATAGTCTCAATTCTCGGGAACTTGAGGCAATTGTGTCATTATTTTTTATTGGGATTCTAGAAATGTTATTTAGGATTACGTTTCTAAAGTTCAAATGAACAAAAATAAAAAATAATAACCACAATAACCGAAAAATGGTACAGTTTGATCAAATTTCTAGGTTTTTCTTAAAATGCCCATAATTTTCAAACTGCATGGGATAGATTTTTTTTCAGATTTTTCTCGTGATGGTTATGATCAATCCTGTCACCCCGTTTCGGCTTGACGTTGAGTTTTGGGACACCCTGTATAAGTGGACATTGCGAGCATTTAAGTGAACGCAATGGCTGGAAAGCTACTGGGCAAGAAGTTACTGGGAGTGATGATGAAAATAGTATGCATTCGTCAGCTTTATATTCTACAAAATCTTCTAGTCTTGCCGAGAGTCACCAGGACTTGGATCTTGAAGAAATATCAACGGATGAGTATATCGTCCCGTACTGCGTAAATTCCTCTACTTTGATAAGTAATCGTGACTGAATTCTAGTCATTTAATCTTTTTTCTATCAGATTTTGTGAATAATATTATAAGTTTTGAGATTTTTGCAAAGTTTTGTCATAATTATTGATAATTATGAAAATTTTATATTTCCTAAAAAATGTTAAGTTAATTTTCCATTTTCTTTGCTTTTTATTACAGAATAAATAAACACTATAACTATAAATTTCCTTTTTTTAGGTCACATTTAGTGTTAAGATTATTGAATAATACCAGTTTTATATGTAATTTTTCGCACATGGCGACTTTACCTCCAAAGATCTCGACAATGTGAAAAAGGGCACCATATTTCTTACATTTCTGGTTTATTTAGGTATCTTCTCCCCATATATACCCGTTTCACCGGCCGCGACCCAATTTAAAAAAAAAAAAAAAAAAATTTTTTTCAGGGTGATAGAACCTTTGTGGCATTGCCATGCCACAAAGGTTCTATCCGCTTTACATGGGTACACGAACGATGGTGACCTTGCAGTAGGCCCCACTAATTAACTGTCTTAAAATGGCATTTATAAGCTCTTCTTCGAAAAAAACAATTATGCTAATAGTTTGCCAGTAGAACAAAAGAAAATGATTTTGAAAATTGACCTTACAGTACGTTATAATACCCATTCATAACTTCCCAAAATCATTTTATTAAAGGCATACTGTAAAATCACTGAACTACAGAATAGCTACATCAAAATAAAAAGCCAACTCCATTGAATCCGGCAAAACTTCGGAACTGAACAAAAAGTTGCAAATCCGTGGAAAAAGTGCCGTTAGCTGTTAGATCCACTGCAGTATTATAACCGCTAAACCGAATTTGATTGGGTTTGGCTCGCTGGATAAACGGAAACGCCGCCGCCCGGCTGCTCTGTGGGCTTTTTTTTTTTTTCAAGGGTTTTTCTGTGGGAATACCGCGGCGGTATTTTTTAATTGGACGTACAGTCATATTGTTTCGTATGTAGCGACACGTTGTTAAAGGAACTATATATATTTTTACCGCTACGAATCGAAATTTTCACGACAATCTTTTACGGTTTTTGATTCGAGAGGATAAAATGAAAATCTAGTAAAAGGTTTTAAAGGGAAAGAAGCCGAAAAACGAGATAGAAATTCGAAAAAACGAAAAGAAAGACAAATGAAGTCGTTATAACTTTTCACGGTTGCATTTTCAGCATTTATTATGTCATTAAGGCGGTGCCAACGTTCCTGAAATCTTCGCAAAAAATTAATGCTTGTCATTTTTCGTGAAATTAAGTATGAACGGCCCTTTGGGAGTCTATGTTCAAGAATGGGAGCTAATGGAACTAGTCTGATCATCATTTGTAAACTCCACTCTTCAACTAGTAACTATTTTTATTTTTTAATGATGGGAAATCATCAAATGATTTCTTCCGCTCTGAGTGGAGCGGAACGGCGTGTCAGACTCTTACTGACTATAACCCATCCGTGGTTCTTCTAAAGCCCTATGCGTTCCAGGGCCGCGGTGACTCTTTCGATCAAATTCCGCAACCCTGGCAGGCTCAGGCCCTAGCGGGCCCCGTCTTCTATGTTGACATCTCTTTGAGGCGCGCGTGAAACACAACGCGCCATCGACCCGGGCCTGGTGGTGATCGGACAGCGAGCCACCCAACGCTCGCCGTCCGCAGGCCCGCGATGGCGCATTGTGTTAATGCGCCATCGACCCGGGCCTTGTGGTGGAATCTTACTTTTTAATTTTTGTCGAGAACTAGTTTGATGTTAGAACATATTCAAGGCTGGAGCTATATATAAGTTACTCACGTACGTCTATAAATACGTTTACGAATGTTAAAGCTTGTTTAAAATAAAAACTTCAACTTGAATTAGATGCTATAAAGCCAACTCATCTCAATCCAGACCCTCTTAATCTAGTCGGTTTAAACCTCGCACTTTACACAAGATGCGATGTTTAAAGCTGCGGTTTTACAACCGAACGTGACTACTTTCAAAAGAGACTGACACCTGGCTTCAAGGTCATACACCTTAAAAATAAAGTCGAACAGAAAATAAAATGTATGAAAAGCGTTTTGGAAACACTTTCAGCTGAAGAGCTGAGGATTGCCTGCTGGGGTCTATGCTTCAGCTGATAGCTACAAGTCAAGAGAGAATACGTTGCTTTAAGGCAAGCAAGTGGCGTCGTTGAAGTTAATACCTTCAGAAGTCAGCTCCGACAGTTCCTTCTTAACTCGCAGAAAACCTGGGCTAAATAGGATAAATTCTATCTTTCTCTTCAATTTTTTTTATTTATATTTTCTAGTATGTTTTGTTTTGTTTTCTGTTCTTGTACCAAATAAATGTTTTATCTATCTATCTATCAAGTTAAGTAGTTTCGGAAAAATTGCTTGCGACAGAAGGATAGACAGCCAGCCAGCCAGCCAGGCAGATGATCCTATCAGGGTTCCGCTGTTCCATACGAACGTTTGAACCCTTTAAAAAGTATTTACACCAAATAAAACATGAAAAGCACAATACCGGAAATATACTTACAGAATGAAATTAATCTTGTTGATTGGAGTTTTGATAATGTTCCGTGAATCAGTTAATATTAATACCTGTATTTCCGTTATTTATTATTGTTGCGAAACCAATTAAAAATTATTTTGTGTCCGCTATTACAACGAAAAGTACAGTGTTGTTTCTGGTCCCGTACCACAGGTAGGTACGTGGGTTTAAAATGTTAAAGTCCTTGATACCTACACTTTTTATATTTTAACTGTAAAGTATAATAAACCCGACGATACATTTAAAGATATTGTAACATAAGCATGTAAGCGAATGTCGAATCGCAAAAACATCACACCCTTATTGAACATAACTTTTTCCGATAAGGCTGTTTTTGAATTTATGGCCTCCATACTGAAAACGCTCTAATTTATATCAGTCGTAACACAATCCCGCTGTATGCCGCGAGTAGCGAGTATATGCAATAAACGCGCGAACGTTTCCGACCTACTTGCGCCCCCCGGCTCCCCCCGCCCGGCGCCACTCATTAAGGAGGTTTTATTCCTGTTGCCAGATGTTAATATTTCTGTTTATTTTACTTTCCCGTGTTTACGCGAGTTTTTAAAGGGTTAAAGTTGAGGCAGCCGGGGCGGGGGGGGGGGCGAGGTGGAAGGCATAGAGCGTTAATTAACGAGTTTTTTTTGTTGTTTTTTGCTCACGGGGTGGAAATAAGAGCCGGCTGAACGAGCCGTTTTCCATTCAGCCTTAACCTGATTGTGCATTCCGTTTTATGGGTTGCCGACATTATAAATAAACCATGCGCATACCTCCACGGCGCTGTTCAAGGTCCAGTTTCTAATTACCGCTACAAGTTGTAAAGCCAGAGGTTCGCAATAAAATTTGGCACTCTGTTATGTATTAGAGAATCGCAAATTACATCTGTCAATATTTTATCAGCAACACCTGCGTGAATCATTGAGCGGGCTCGTAAAATAACAAATCAGAGTTCTGACTTACTAACGAAACAAACCCTTGTAATAAACATAATACAGCCGCATAATAAACGCACCGAACTCGGGACCTCAACAAATAACTCAACATCACGGGAGCGAGCTCAACAAATAATTTAATTCGTCTAATTATATTTACAACAACAGAAGTCCAAGCCACCAATCTTGTGTGTACAGCCCGCTGCCACACAGACAAACAGCTGACGGCGACCGAAAAATATCTTTAATTAACACCTCCCCTTTAGGGGGGCGCCACGGTCACCGGCTTAAAGAAAGCCAGATATTCAAACAAGCAGTAAAGAAGCGACTTAACACCGAGTAGAAAGTTTTTCGGTATTTTTTCCTCTGGCAAAGTTATTTCAATTTGAAGTTGGCAACATTAGCGGGCTATGCTATTAACTTGCTAATTAAATCGGTAATTCATTCTCTCGTTTACTGATTATAATGGATGCTGAGGGACGTGCGTGTCAGGCTTTTTGGGTTGTGATGTTTTTAGCTTAATCAATTGTTTATCCTTTACTTGTGAGTGTTTTTTGCTCGCAGAACAGATGGTCGATGGGGCCGAAAAGTTCTGGAGTGGCGACCGCGTACCGGAAGACGCAGCGTTGGCGCGGCCTTCCCACAAGGTGGACCGATGACTTGGTGAGGGTCGCGGGTAGCCCATGGATGCGAGACGCACAGGACCGGCTGTTGTGGCGACACGCACGGGGAAGCCTATGTCCAGCAGTGGACGTCTTTCGGTTGACATGATGATGATGAAGATTTAAGTTATCCACTACGACCGTTAGGCATACAGGATAACACTATGACACACATCATCATCTGCCTAGCCTTTTCCCAACTATATTGGGGTCGGCTTCCAGTCGAACCGGATTCAGATGAATACCAATATTTTACGTGGAGCGGCTGCCTACCAGACCTCCACAACCCATTAACTGGGTAACACGGTACTCCTTGGTAAGACTAGTGTCAGATTTTCTGTCTTCTGACTATCCGTAACGACTGCCAAAGATCTACAAATGACAGCTGGGACCAACGGCTTAACGTGCTTTCCGAAGCTCGGAGGAGTCTCGGTGTGTTAAGATGGTCACCCATCCACAGACCACCCTCGGCAAGCGTTGCTTAATCTTGAATGATCGACCCGTGCGGCTGTTGTTATCTGAGATTTTAGTACAAACCACATCGTAAAGAGCTTCAAATTCTACTTCAAGAAGACGATGTAAGATTCATAGAATATCTAGAGTACGTGTGAAAAGGGTGAAAAGGTTCGTTAGTACATTCATGGCTCATTAAAGTTGTATGAAGGTTTCAAACAGAGACATAAGTAAGACCCTCTCGTTTGAACCTGAGAGTTGAATAGCACTAGATATCGATCTGATGGCGGAGGCTGAGGCACTACTGCACAGTTATGTTGGCAGCGAGAGTACCAACCTACTAGTTTCAATGACTCGATGGGAGTGAATGCATTCCGCCTGTTTACCTTTGAACATCGTTCTGCGATTGCAAATCTAAGTGATAGCTCGTGATTATGTAACCGAACGACGAGGGATGTTTATCATTTGCTAAACCTATTTATTAGAATGTCCGCTGTTTAAGAAACAGGTCCCTCGACCTCGTATCCAACTTACCCTCACGGACAATGGTGATTGATAGCAATCACTCTAATTCGGCCATTAAGTAATCTTCAATGGAAGACCATTATTAAACAGCCGATAATTACAAGCTATAATTATTATGGAAAGCGTCGATTAACTCCAGAATTTATGGTGCAACCGCCCCCTTAATCTAGCAAATTAACGCCCACACTATAACGCGTCCGAAATCTTAATCAGCGTTTGACACTTGACACATTTGACAAAATAATATTACTTTTATCAAGTAGATTGATTAGTGTTGCAAAGTGTCGTGTCACCATTCTAACTCCGGTTAACAAAATGAATAGTGCTGGTAACGGTGACTAGTGTTACGTTAACTAATAGTTAGCCGTCACGGTGCCATCGACCCCGCTGTAATTTTAAGTTCTGGTAGGTACTTTTTTATCGCTGTGGTGCCAACAAAGTTTTTCGGTTCAAATATAATATTAATCGTTTTTCCGACACAACTGACTTTTCGAGGTAAACAGTGAATGTGACGGCGTCATTTTGTTATCCGAAAATTTTATATGTCGACTGTTAAAAGACCCATGCTCATATTAAAACTATGTAGGTACATGCGCAAGGATCACTGCTCGTGGAAAAAAGTGTAAAAGGACAAAATTCAGGACTACCAACCGTATCAAACGACCTACATCACGCTGAATTCAAAAACTTACGACAGGTATTGAGGAAAATGAGAAAACAAACAACACGAGCATCCCTTTCTTCTCAAATCGACGATCATACACAAAAAAATCGAACATTGACAGACATATTACGTAACCTCCCAGATTTCGGTGAAAAGCTTCACAATCAGTCAACACAACCTCTCTGTGAATGGCAGAGGGGCGCTGAGGGCGCTGAGGGCGCTGGGGGCGCCGAGCCGCTCAGCCGGCCCGAGCAGAATGTATTGTGTGTGTCCCAGAGGCTACACTCGGGCCCCATTGTACGACGGGCTGTTAAGGATATCAGTGCGGGTAGATAGTTTTTCTTTACAGGGAAAAGATTTGAAAGGATCATGCAAAGAAGGTAAAAATGTTTGTTTACAAATTATGAGTGAAGTTCGACGACACTTATCTATCTTTTTTACTATAGATAAGTAGGTATTCATCTTATTGATAGATGACAAATAAAAGTTATACGTTTCTTGAGTTGCAAATTGGTGTTGCACAAAGTGTTTTCCAGTTACTACCTACGTTACGGTGGAGGTCTGCATACGGTGGAGGTCTGCCCTGCTTGGGCGGAGCACCGCCGTGTCCTCGTCGAGGCGATCGGCGGCGGCAACCTCTCGCGTCCGGCCCTGGTTGAATCCATGGTCCGGAGCGAAGAGGCTTGGGAAGCGGTCACCTCCTTCTGCGAAGCAGTAATGCTAGCGAAGGAGGAGGCGGGCCGCGCGAGGGAAAGGCAAGGCCTTCGTCCCAACCGCCGCTACAGGAGAAGACGCCCCGGGCGTCGGGAGTCGCAGGGCGATCCCCGGCCACCGTAGGCGCGGGCCTGCGGACGGCGAGCGTTGGGTGGCTCGCTGTCCGATCACCACCAGACCCGGGTCGATGGCGCGTTGTGTTTCACGCGCGCCTCAAAGAGATGTCAGCATAGAGGACGGGGCCCGCTAAGGCCAGAGCCTGCCAGGGTTGCGGAATTTGTTCGAAAGAGTCACCGCGGCCCTGGAACGCAAAGGGCTTTAGAAGGAACACGGATGGGTTTTAGTCAGTAAGAGTCTGACACGCCCTTCCGCTCCACCCAGAGCGGAGGAAGTCATTTGATGATTTCCCATCCTTAAAAAAAAAAGTTACTACCTACGTACCTACTAACAAGAGTAAAATAGAAGTGTTATTCAGCGAAGTGTAGAAGGTGGTTTAAATAGAAAATGACACACAGTATTACAAAAGCCGTATTTTCTGCAATAACACGGTGACTTGGCTTTCCTTTAGTTTCATCAGTAAACATCTTTGTAAGTTAGTCACAAACAAACTAAAATCAGAATTCAGCTTTCCACATCAAAAAGATCAAACCTCCGTATCCATTTACAATTCATCAGTAAAATACTAAGAAAGCCTCCATCATATGAAACCGCAGTCAATTCCAAGAAACCCTGAACACCGTGGGTATCATTGTTACGGCCACAGGAAAATCGCCCTTGTGTGCTAACTATTATCGTCAAGGACTTTCTTCGAACCTTTTTATGTCAAATAATGACAAACTGGCGTACAATGGCGGACAGGTATTTTGTCGGAGAGCCTCGGACCCTGTTGTGAGGGCAGTGCAAATAATTGGGGGTAAATGGTGTGGTTGGAAGCGGTTTTACTTTGTTATAAGCGGGCCATGTTTGATGAACGAAGTTTTATGTGTCGACAGCATTCTGAGTGTGTTAATCAATCGAATCTTCAGTTTTATTTTCTTGCCCTACATACTCTTAGCTCGAATTATATTTATTATTTGGAAATACCTATTAATAAGTATTATCTTCCAAAAAACATGTTCCATTTGTGAAGAACCTTTTCACGGGAATTTTCCAACCACATCGAGACTATTTCGAAATAACTCTCATTCTCAGAAGCCATCGCTTTTTCAGCTATAATTATTATCATCTCAAAAAACAACAAGCTTAACTTAATTTCTCCGTAGTCTGGAACAACGTCCGCCCATACAGAATCACTCCTTATGTTGAAAAGATTTGTTTTACCAGGTAGAAATATTGTTGAATTTTAATTAGAAAGTGAGAAGTAACAAATGAACGGTTATTAATTTTCAGCTCTAGGTCACTGCCTCCTTAGGGTGTTACTACACCAATCGATCGATCGTCGATTGATGACATCGATCGATATCAATTGACGTTGATCGATTGGTATAGTAGCTTTTGCTGATCGACGGATACCGGGCAATAAATAACTGATCGACCGCCAATCGATGCCATCGATCTATGTTGATCGATTGGTGTGGTAGCTTTGGCTGATCGAAGAAAAAAGTACAAGCGATCGATCGACGTCGACTAATTCATTCTAATTCTACCATCGATCGACGATCGATCGATTGGTGTAGTAGAAACTATCGATCGTTGTCGACCAATCCCTACATCCATCGATCGATGGCATCGATCAATTCGTGTGGTATCACCCTTAGTTTAATTTTTTCTGCTTGTCTTGTTAAAAAGGCCACAATGCAGAGACATTTAACGAAATAGTCCAGTGAAGGTGGCAGACGAAGCAGGAAGGAAAAAGGAGACTTTTATTACTTCCGGAAATGCAGAAAGTGAATCGTAGAACTAAATTAAATCAGTAAAGAAACATCTAGCGAGTTTCCCTCAAGAGACAAGTATGTTTTCGGAATAAAAAGTAGCCTTTGTCACTCCACAACAGTAGTATTCTATTAAAATCAATCAATCTGCGTAGTCTTTACCCAATTATATTGGAGACAGCTTCCTGTCTGACCGGACGCAGCTAAGTATCAGTCATTTACATGGCCCACCACAAGCCAGTCACTGGGTACCCCGGTATCCAGTTACTAGGTAACATGGTACCCCTTGGCAAGACTGGTGTCGGATTTTCTGGCTTCTGACTATCCGTAACGTTTGACGAATGCAATTTTCTTTTCATTAATTTAATATTATTTAATTTATCTTAAAGCTTTGTCATCTCATACCACGGTTTTCGACATACTACTGTTTAATTAATGTATTTGTGAGCTAGTTTAATTTGACATGCCGTATCTAATTTCATTGTAGGTATTTATTTAATGTGTGATTTTTTATTGTATTATATGATAATTATGAGCTATGCCATAAATGAATTTTATTTTATTTATTTATTTTCGCACAAACATTAATTCAAATACAAGTTTTTGTGTCTTCATAATAGTTCGTCTCGCGTTTATTCTGAGCCCCAAAAAGCCCACAAGTCTTATTTATGTGTAGTGGAAACATCAGAAACACTGTAACTGTGTGCTTATCGTAAATCGCAATCATGCTTTGCTCTGTTATCCTAGGACCACTGTGTAGTGATAAGAACAGAAGAACTACTCGATACAAGTTAGCTAACCTACATATAATGGGTACATCAACGTTGCACAATAGGGAATATGCATACAATTTTTTTATTTGCAATATAAAATACTTATTATCTCTAGTAAACAATTATAAAATAATTTTTAAAATACCTTCTTCAGCGATGAAGTTATTAAGCTTCAAAGTTGACAATTACCAATTACCAAGTCCGATACCAACTGTGACGTCAAATACTACGTATTGTCGCCTATTCAGCTGCCATACAAAACAGCGCTTTAGTATATTTGTTTAACCCTTAATCTGGCAAGAGAAAAAAATCTTGAAATTTTATTTTTTTCATATATTTTTGTCATCTTTAGATGTTTTTAAAACCAGGAAAAATAATTAAAAAAATCTAGTATATCTTGATATTGAGAAAATGCATGTCCAGTATACTGGACATTGCCAGGTTCTCCATAAAGTAACTATAAATATCGATGTCCAGTATATTGGATATTGCCGAATTAAGGAATCGTTCGAGAAATTATAAAAGCTTTATTTATGGAATTATAAAAACAAAGGGCGAATACTACTTTGGCTCCTAAGGTTAAGGTCTCTTCGCCCTGAGAAAACTGAATATTTCTAAATGTATCTTCACCCCCATATAGCAGGAAGTCGTAAACAATACCCGACATACCTGCCCGGACAAAATTTTTGAAACCCCACTTATTCGGTTTCATGGGGTTATATTGTCTTCTATTTCCCGCCTTTGTCCCTTTATACGGTATTGTCATTTCATCAATGCTATACCTCATCTCTTCTTCAGTAGCTAGGCAGTTCATCCTCACCTTCTCTACAAACGGCCTCACCTTGAAGTATCGATCCAAATCGGGACAGGAATTGTCTACGAAATGGATATTCCTGCGTATGCACTCAAACCTTTTCAGAGGCATAATGTCTGCTATTGCTGGGTATAGCAGTTCTTTGGACCATTAATCCACGTAAGATGGCAAATTAACAACACCCATAAGTAGAAGTATGGACAGGAAATCATTTTTCGTCTTCGGTAACATTTATTGACCGTCCAGTTCTTTGCACTGCGTAGAGGTTTGTGTTATGAACTATATCTTGGAGTATATCCACAGAAAAATATTTATGAAAATAAACTAAAGGTGAGTCGTCGTTAGGCATGTCAAAAAGAAATTCACAATCCTTAATTTCAGCCTTGTGCAAGAACTTGCCTTTTTTCCAATTGTAATTGGTTGTCTTACGCTTTTTTGATTTGACGTGTCTAATGCGAGTGTTGGTATTGACGGGTTTTTTTCGTTTTGACCTGGTATTTACAATATCAGGTGCCGGTGATATGTCCAGCACAGACTGAATTGATGATAAGGTCGGAATAACATCATAGTTTACCTGGCTGGTAGATGGCAATACTTCCCTCATAATTGGTGTGAGAGGTACTGGTAGTTCTTCTTCGACTTCTGGTTCGCTATTGGGTATTTCGTCGTTAGAAAAATCGTCACTGCCATTGTTGTTGTCGAAAATATTCAGATTTTCCAATGACGATGGTATAGATGGTGCATCTGATGAAACATCATCAATTTCCTGGCCATTGTGCAAATCTGGTTCTTCATCTGAACTGGTCTGGCCTTCTACGTTCGATAGAGCGTTAATTGGTGGCACTAAAGCTAATAATTTTGAGGCACGTGATGTTTTTTTGAAGGCCTGTAAATAATATTATTGTTATGTATCATATACAACATATAACATACATAATATACATATTAGTTCATAATATTATACTAATTGTTAGTTGTCTGTCTCATTGGCAATGTCCAGTATACTGCACATCACAAAACCATACTAAACCCTCGAGAACCCGGCAATGGGATGTATACTGGACACACAATTTTCGCAGAGAATAACGAAAAATCTATAAGTAATATTATGATTTTAGTATACAAGTTCATATGAAAATACGTTATGGAATATACAGAAAAGAAATAACTTTTTATTTTAGAACATTAAAAATAAACAAATCGAGACATACCGAGAGCGGTCGTGACGCGTTCATCCTCCCTGACGTTGCGGCGACGACTGATCGGCCGAGCGCACGTGTTCATTGACAGTTATTTTTTATGTAATAATATAGGACAGAACCAAGTCATTTCATATATAAAAAAACTAATATTGTTCAAAAAGTAATGCTGCAGATTTTTTTAAAGTCGATGTCCAGTATACTTCCCACTGTCGAATTAAGGGTTAAAATATTTTTAGGTCGTTTGTTTTTCGTCAAATTCGATTCTATTTTCACTGTTACTATGATATATTTGTATATTTCTAGATAAATTGTTTAGAAAATAAATATTGTTTTCATGCATATTCCCTATTGTTGCTCGACCAACGTAACTTTGAAAATGTTCCCGACTAGCTTTTTCGGCTTATCTACCTCCGTACCAAATTTCATCAATGTAAGTTCGCCAATTTCGGCGTGAAAGAGTAACAAATAATGTCACTTTCGCATTTATAGGTAAACAAAAATAAGTAAAAATAAATGTTAAGTTGAAAATAAAGATTAAAATGATGTTGACAATGTATTAAGAGCTAAAAAATAATTTGGTAGGTCCTACTTGTACCAGTCATCACACCACTCTCCTCATCAATCTAGGGCATTGATCAGAAAAAAAATTAAAATCGTTGGACGCGCGGAATCTCGAAAGGAGCTCGTGGCTAAATAATAACAGCCGCACGGGTCGATCTTCAAAGGTTAAGCAACGCTTGCCGAGGTTGGTCTGTAGATGGGTGACTATCTAAACATACCAAGACTCCTTCGTGCCTCGGAAAGCACGTTAAGCCGTTGGTCCCGGCTGTTATTTGTAGATCTTTGGCATTCGTTACGGATAGTCTGAAGCCAGAAAATCTGACACCAGTCTTGCCAAGGAGTACCGTGTTACCCAGTTAATGGGTTGTGGAGGTCTGGTAGGCAGCCGCTCCACGTAAAATACTGGTATTCAGCTGAATCCGGTTTGACTGGAAGCTGACCCCAATGTAGTTGGGAAAGGCTAGGCAGATGATGATGGACGCGCGTAACCTGCGTAAATATATAAATAGCATTTATTATGATATAGCGGTTACCTTGATAGAAATTTCACACGCCCAACGATTTTAATTTCAATACGACCATCTCGTATTTAAAATGATACCGAATGTATTAAATTATATTGTTATCAAAACTAAAGGTGCGTACCAAATTTCAGATCAATCCTTCAACGTTTCAGAATAAACAATCCGTTGTTTGGGTCAAATTTCAATTACTAGATTTGACCCAAACTAATAAATAAACAAACAGGGCAAGCTAAATACAACCGTTTCATAAAATTTAAGTTAGATTGAACTTTTCAGTTGGTGTTGTTTTCAGTGGTCCAGACTACAATTGCCAAGTCCTGCTAAAGCTGACTTCATACCTTACATACAAAAGTACTTACATTTTACCACATCGAATGATGTGAACTCTGCAATACATCCATACTTAGGTGCTGGGCAATATTCGTTTTGCAATTTTAAGTCCAGCAGTGGACAGTCGCACTATTTGAAGATGTGATGTGAGCCTTCTGCTTTCCTTGCCTCCAGCCTGTGTTTTGTGCAAGAACTATATCTAAGCGAAGGGCGGGATGATATACAGCCATTTCGGGCATGAAGAAAAACATGATTGATGTTAGTTTTAACAACTTTTGAAGTCATTCACGTTTTGTCCTTATAAGAGAAGTTTTTTTACTGTTTTACAAGCCTTGTAAATGCATTGACACCATTTGCATTACTCGTAATGGACACAGAAGAGAAAAATATTTTGAACTCAGTTCGCGAAGAAGTAGCATGAAGTTAACGAGGAAAAGTAATGGAAATTCAGTATTGAATGGAAAACTGAAAGCACTAAAGTTATTTAATGTCAAACAAATGTCACATTTAGTACTTAATTTGAGGACATAAAATATTCAACGAAACAATTTTGTTGAAACTGTAAATCGATAATCTTGTTACATTATTTGTAACAAGATTATCAGTTTTTGTCCACAAATGTAGATAGAATCGATAGTTTTGTTAACAGTCAGTGAGTGTTCAGTTAGGACTTCAAAGATGCAGGTCCCAGAGAGCGGACCACCGCGAGGGTCACAGTAGACCTCTGCGGAGGGTCACAGCGGACCTCTGCGGAAGGGTCACTGAAATCACATAACCAGCCGTGTCTTCGCTTGTATTCGGTGACGGAAACTTTTCCCATTAATAAACAAGTGGCGCAGTTGATGTTGTGACGTTTGATGGGATTCTGCATCATTAAAACCCTCATAACTTTCGAACTGCCGAGTGCTTAAGTCGAGCAACTTCCCCATAACTTATTTATTAGAATTCTACATAGAATTGATCAACATCGTCGGTATGCGGTGCGGCGGCACCTCGCGAGCGGGCACTGACGCGGCTAAATGGCTGCTCTGCTGTGACGTCACGCGGCGACGCCAGCGCCACCTAACGCCTTTACTGCCGCTTCGTCACACTTCCACGTTTACGATTTAATACTAAAATGATATTCTCAAAGTTAGAGTATAACGAATTTTGCCGATGTAATCAGTTGAGTTTTATAGTCCCCAGTTTGGTAGTATCCCGCAGTTGGGGCCCCGCTCGGGCAGCCCCGGGGCGCTCGGGCGCTGGGGCGCTGGTCGTCCCGTCGTATCTGAAGGTCCGCGTCCCCAACTTTTTACGATTAGGTAAATTTTATCGAGTTTATTCATAGAGCGGCCCCTCCGCGCCCCACTAGCAAACGCTTTTCAATTTCAACAAGGATCGCCCTTTCTATCGGCGCGGTGAGGAAACTTTGGAGATAAAACAATTTTTGGCCGGTTGAGCATCAATTCCGCGTTTTATTGGCCATTTTAGAGCCGTGCTCGGCAAAATTTGAACATGAAACCCTTATCGCTCGAGTGTTTTGTCGTTACGACAAATAAAACCGATGAATATGAAAAGGCTGAATAATATTTTTTGTTCGTTTATTTTTGTGGATATTCATGTATTATGTGATGACACGAAGGCCACTCAGTGCGAACTGTCGCGCGCCATATATCACTGCGAATAATTCTCTTCACATAACAGTAGAATAGATTTACTGTGATAATGTAATTCTGACATATTGCTGGTTTCTTCTGATTTTATTTATAAACACAAAAATTTCCTTAGTGAGTTATTTCTTTATGTAACAAAAGGAACCCCGACATGAACACATAAGGAAAGAGCCGAATTGTCAAAAGACAAGAAAATCAATCAATAGAAAGCCTCAGTTGACGGCCTGACAATAGCGACCCCTTGGGCTTTCTTCAAGAGAAAATATTGAAGAGAACAAAGCTCTTCTATGATACGTCTGTAAAATCAACCTCGTAATTGATTACCCATTTGAGGGCCATCCTTTTGATGTCTTTTTATCAATGTCACGTTACTTAGGTATTACCAAAATTGGTGGAAAACCGAGAGTTGGCTAAAGGTTGCTTTGGTTTAGGCCCTTCCTAAAAAAGAAAATGGAGCCAAAACAAGATCGGTATCTGCAATTCTCAATACCTACAGTTGCGAGTGTAGTTTGCAAATCTAACCGGGTTAATATTTTCATCTTCACATGACGCACCTATTGCACTTTGCAAGTCCCTACGATTGACGAAGCCATTCGTTCCTCCCCTGTAGCTGGTACTGGAACCACATAAGCCGCAGAGGTTGTGGGGGTCACATTTTTCACAAACTGCGCAAAACTTCCAGCGCCCCGACCAAAGCGTAAAGGTAGCTCAGGAACACTGGTTTGAGGAAGGTTGGAGGACATCCATAATATTTCACTCGCAAAAAAATAAATAAAGACAAGCTGAGTAATGTTTTGACCTCATTCGGGCACTACAGTATTAGGAGAAAAACTACGGACGTATAGCTGTAAAAAAATTAAATAAGAACTTCAAAAGTCTCGGATCTCAGCGAAGCTCGTGTGACTGACCTGGCGGAACTAGATGCGCCAGCAGCAAGAGGGCGAGGTGCGCGGCGTGGCGTGCGCGCATGTCGCTAGCGGGGCGGGCCCCGCGCGCCCCCCCTGCTCATGCCACGCCCCGGCGCGCGCGCAACCCGCGCCACACACTACTGTCACGAGTCACTTCGAAGTCGCACTCACACTCGCGCACTGCACTCAGGTAGCACTACTTTACTGGGGGTACCGGGTATCTGGAATGGAAAATACTAAAATTATTATGAAATATTTTCTGAAAATAATCATGATTTGCACTGTCTGTGTGTTAGAATTGCCATTCACTGTACACTGGTGCCATTCATTTTCAGATTTGGCCGTATGTTCTTAAAATTACACTTATAATATTAGTGTAAAAAATTAGGACGACATTAATTTATTCCTATCATGAAAATCGTCTTTACTGGGAGTCTTGAGGTGGAGCTTACGCTTGCATTTGCTTTTGTGCTGCCGACAAACACCTTGTAAATAGAAAATGATGACAGTGTCTAGAAGCAATCAGAAATGCAAGTCTAAGGGACTTGATATACGAAGCGGACAGGGCGCGCCGCCAGGGCGCTGACAAGATAAAATGTATGGCGTCTAAGGAACGAAATATGCTTAGCGTCGCGGGCGACATTTTTTTCGTAGCGCCCGCGCACTTTTGCGCGCCCGCCGCGCGCCCTTATAGCTTTGTTTATCAAGTCCCTTAAATAGCCCTTGATGATATAATATACTCTCATGGCCAAGGGTCATCGGTAGCCTATAAACGTCCACTTGATTGGCCACTCAGATCACAAGTACCTACATTGCGGGTGATACAAAATCAAATCATTTGACTGATCTTACACATCCTCAATGACCAATCAAATTATTCGGTCCGAATAACTAATCTAATAGGATTATGATTTTCAGATACCTAATCCTCAGAAATATTAGAGGTAGCCGGTTATAATAACCAGGTAAGATTTGGAAAATGAAGAGGACCTACCAAAATTCGACTATTATTATTACCTACTCTGATAAGACACAATTACGATAAAGTTCATAGACCTCAGGTATGTTTATTCTACGCCTATATTATTAATGAAGACTAAAGACAACAGTCCCGAGCACGGAATATTAACGTTTAACTGAAATAACAGCTGGACCACGAGGTAAGTACGTAGATATAACTTTGTGGAACAATAATATGAGCTGATTATTATTCACGACGAACTGCTGCCAATCAACGAGGATTGTTACTACGCCAGTCGCTTGTTGTGATCAATGTGCCAGGCCGTCCCAGTTACATAAATAAAACTCTTTTGTAAAACTTCATCACAGTAAAAGTTTTTAGTAAACTTCTTGTATAGTTTTACCGAAAAAAGGAATTAAGTTACCCATATCACTCAGCCATAGTGTGACAAATAAGACAACTGAATCATTAACGTAATCGGATCAATATGTTCAGAAAAAACCTTCCACAAGCTAACAATATTAAGCCGCTTTATCACAGACTAGCTTTTACCCACGACTTCGTACACATACATCCCATTTGTTCCCGTTCCCGTAGGAATTTCGAGAAATCCTCTCTTAGTGCTCCCCTACACTCCCCAAGGAAGCTACATGCCAAATTTCAGCTTTCTACGACCAGCAGTTCCGGCTGTGCGTTGTCTGTCAGTCACTCAGTCAGTAACGGAAGAATTTTATGTATATTTAAATTAATTTTTAAAATGATACCAATCAACCAGCTCTGAAAAAATCACGGATTACAAATCTCTACGTATAAAATAACTCCCATTTAGAAAAACGCGACGCCGTCGACCGAGCCGCGAATGATAAATAATTCACCAACAGCTTTCATAGTTTTCTTGAACTATCGCTAACTAGTGGGAACTTCCACTCGTTATACATATTAGTTTATGGTTATAGAAACGTTCTTGAACTAAAATGCTATTCAGTCCTAATCCGTGATTGCAGCAACGAAAAATTTCTATTAATATAGCAAATAATCGATAGTACCTATCGATTATTTGCTGTCAAATAGACTTTATGCGTATGTAGAACTTTAGCGTTCGCAGATAACAACGAAAAATATACATTAATGTCTGTTAAAAGTCATAAATAAGGTAATTAAACATGATTAGGCAATAATCTCATTTTTTGTTTATTCCATTATCCATTTTAAAGTTAACTTTTTCGTACTTTACAACAGTAACGTTCTTAGGCAGCTGTCAAAAAGTCAAAGATTAACCTGATGGGCTAGTTTTAATTATTTCATGAAGTATACTAATAGGGAGATATAAAATAAATAATCTTAAAAATCCTGTACCTATACATAGTCTGAATACCAAACAGAGTGACAATTCTACTAATCAAACAATGTTTGCATTCGCACCTCATGTATGAAATCAAAAATGTATGAAAATTAGATTTTTCTGACAGATTGCACCTGAGATGCAAATGCGAACATTGCTTAAAACATTGTAGAATTGGCTATATATCGTGCATTTCATAACATGAGACCAAACCGCTCGTGCCAACACTAAAGAAAAAGAAGCCACCACAAAACCGAACTTACAAATACGTAACAGAACACTATCTTAAAGCAGTACGTTTAAGTAAAGTTCGAAAGTATGGCGTCGATACAAACTGTGTGCGATCATAAAAGTGTTGGATGTGCGAGTTGCCCGATAAACTGCCACTAATGGTATAAACAGCGCGTTACTGCTGATAAAACTGAGTGCTACCTCCACGAGAAACTTCCACAGTATCGGGAATAGGTGAAAATGTAACGGTAGATAAATGTGGGTATCGTATATTTAAAGTTTAGTTTTATCGTCTGTGAAACAAATCCCATTACGGTGGGTTCGAGGATCTGATAATTTCCAGCAAATGGCGAGGTTTTTTTCCTAGAAAAAAAATACAGAGGTATTTCATGAATTTACTCTGAAACTCGTTTAAACGCTGTAAACCCTTTACTTCAACAACTTATAAAATAAAAACTTTAAACTAATGCTTTTAACATTAAAATTTTATTTTAGAATTTAAACATACCAACAACACAATTTTTAAACCTACAAGCAATTAGATACGCATGGCAAAATTTTAATTTCTGAATTCTTATGGAAAAGGCATATCAAGAAACTCCATGATTGAGAAGTTATAACCTGCCTATAAAACAGGTGTTGTTTAAAAATGTTCACCTAGCACTTTTGTACACTTTAATATAAACAAAAAGGCAATGTAGCAACGTTGCACATTTCCAGACCCCACGTTTTGCCCATCCCTTGCGAGCGGGCGAAAAAGTACCTTCCGAAATACTGCCACAGAGTAGCAGACAACAGCAGGCCTACTAGACTACACGTGTAATAAAATCCCGCTCCCATTGCCGCCAAGTGAAACAAAAGCGAGTGCAAACTGCGCCGGCAGTCGTCTGAAACTGTTCCGCTGTAGTTTATATTGCTCGCAACAATTTCGATTGACTCTGGCACCGGTGCGAACTAATTTAAACATGGAAGTGGAATGCTTGCTCGAAGCCTCCACCTACCGAGTACCGGTGGCACTGTGACTTGTCAGTTTTTTTGACGATGTCCGGCATAGTAAGTTTCACTTCCAATTTGGATAAAAAACAGAAATCGATGGATTATTTCTCTGTGTTCCAACTTTTGGCTATAAAACTCAATCACAGCATAGTCACCACAACATGTTTCATTAAATTTAAATAAAAAATTCCAAGCAAGCAACGGAGCTTAAAAGAAAACACAAATGCAAGGGAAAGGTGTTTAAAAATACGTCTCCAAAAACTTAGATCGATAGGTTTTTCCAAAGGTATGAATGGTAATCATCTACCTAGCTTTTACCGATAATGCAAAGTATGCCTTTTGTATATCCCTACACTGTGGCATAGGGTTCTGCTATAAGGAAGCCATGTGTATAAATTGCAGCCTCCCAATGATGATAGGTTACCGAGTTCTTGCCTACCTTCGCCGTAATAAGCTTTTTCCTTTTCTCAAACTTTTTCCGAGGAAAGGTAAGCAGTTTATAGATAAATCAGTTTTGTAGGTAAATCGAGTGTGTTCCAAAGGAGGTCTCTATTAGCTAGATTACGGTACAGCCTTTTTGTTTTAACAAAAACATAGTTTTGTGCGTATGAAGAGATGTACCACCTTTAAGGGGTTTCCTTTTTCAGACAGTTTTGCCGATAGTGTGGTTCTATGTTTACTTTTGTAAATTAATGAATGGCAAATGTTTCTAAGGAACTTCTTTCAGACAATATTTCTAATAACGCATCCAAACAGATTTTAATTTACTTTTCCCTGTCAGCCGACATTGTAATCTGCGTTAAAAGTGGGCTCCTAAAAGCCGGGGTACATTCGCGCGGCCATTAAGTTCACACTTGGTGACGGGTTATGGCGACCAGTGGCGGCCACTGACAACCACTGGCGACCACTAGCGGCCAGGCTAACAACAAGTGGGTATTAGGGGCTTTATAGGGGTAGGTGCGGTGGATGTCGCGAGTCAGAACGTCATGTGTGACGGACAAGTGACGTACGATTTGTATCGCAATAAAAGAACCAAAGGGGGACGATACTTAGGTAGTAGTACATTTTTTTAGGTAGATAATCTTGACACCCTGTACTGATATAAATTAGGCAGCAAGCAAACAAGACGTCAATATGTTAAGGTAGATAAAATGTCCTATTTATTGAATAGAAGGATCGCTGCCTAAGAGGCAAGCCTATCTTTAATTTATCGGGCACAATGCCAAGGTCAACAAGACGCTCATCTAAATATAAACCGATAAGATCCGACACAACAAGCTCTTACACAACATGTAACTGATTCAAACAAATAACAAACCCTGTCCTTCCAGAAATACAAGCCAAAAAAAGTATTAATATCCTTCTCCCGGGCCAGTTTATCCCAAAACAAAAACAACAAAAAATGAGATTACTACGAAACTATAAAAGATGCAGAAACTTCGTCAAGTGAGCTCCCAAACTATGACCCAATAAAGTTCGCGAGAAAAACTCCTGAACTACACGCTACAGCTAAATATAGCGAGCAGTAACGAACATGTCCTGTGAGCAGAAAGTTTCAGATTCCAGCAAAACTCAAGTATTAGTGGGATCAATGGATGCGCGGAATTGCTGAGATTATAAGAGTTCCGATTTGTAAAGATTGTTAGTGTGTTTGCGTCCTTATAAATTAGCTTATGCGAAGGACGAATGTAATATGACAATACATTCGTCGTGATATGCAGTTTAAAAACGTTATAGCCTCATGAATAATTCCAGACACTACGTGACCCTGTTTTATAGTTCTCAATAAACGAAATACGCAAACTAGACGCAAAGACAATTCCCATATTTATGTGTATTTACGAGCAGTCATAACCGCACGGCATAAATTTAAAATATTCGAATTGTTTGTACGTTTCAAATAAAACGTTCGCTTTTGCCATAGTGCAGATTGTTGCAGCGGAACATATTCGACTCGTCCCTGGCATGGTGTATGGCGCTCACTGCTACACCGTGCGCCTGCCAATTTGACGACACGGTTGGCGCAGTGGTTGAGCGATTGGCTACTGCGCTGCGTGTCGTGGGTTCGATTCCCGCACGGATCAAGTATTTGTATGGCCTAGAGATAGTTGTTCCGGGTCTAGCTGTTTGTGTATGTGAGTTTGTATGTTGGTAAACGCACCCACGATACAGTAGAAATTCCTAGAGTATGGCAACGTTCTATTTAAAAAAAAAAAACAGGGCGGTCTTTGCGGACTGCCGATAGAAATGAAAACTAAGCGAAAGCGTTCGGTGTCGATGACGCGAGTTCCATGATTTTTGTTCACCCAAAAAGTGCTCGACGCGCCTAAAGAAGTTTTTACTTTAAAAAAAATCTTTTCCTCCTACTACCTAGTTTGAGAGGCCATAGAGTTTGGCAAACAGTAAATCAATGAAACCTGGGGGCGTTTAGTTTGTCAAAGAACCTTCACCGTCTTTTATTTATTCATCCTGTTTATTCACACTTCGTGGAAAAAAACTTTGAAAGGTAAGAACAGTATCTCAAGAGGATTATTAGTAACCTAATCATAAACACTGAACATTAAATTATCAAAGCATTTTTTCCACGAAATATGTTTTCATGACAAACTTTATGAAAAATTCCGACAATAACACTACATTAATGACTTGACTAATTACAAACTAAAATGTTCGGCGCCATTTTCAACTAGAAATACTTTTTACGGTAATTTATCATTAGGTGTAAATAAAATTCAAGAAGAAACCTATTTCGCTGCTTAATTACCATTCGTCAAATGAAACATTGATTTAGGAAAATAAGCGTTGGAATTTACTCGTAAAAAACTAAAACGACTGCTATACTTTAAAAACTGTTAACATTAAGATTCAGAGGAAATAACACACGTCACGTGTTGACATGTGTAAGACATAACGAGCGGCATATACATACATACATCAGCAAACAAGTGATGTGATCTAAATTTTTAACACATAATTGACGTTTATAGCCGTCAACGATGCTCGAGTAAGAGCCAACCTCAGTCCTGGATTGCATTACCGACGGGCCATTACTTTATCCACAATTTATTGCACGTTTAAAATGATGGGCTTGCTGCACACGACACAGTTGAGTCACTGTGCAAGGTGCACTGTGTCCGTCAGCACATGCGGCGCACTCTCGCCGTCCCTTTCATTCTACAAACGACGCTTTGATTAAACAATTTCGTTGCTCACCAAAATAAAGTTTTTAATCTTTCGATGTGGCGGATGTGACGTCAGAGAATCGAGGCCAAACAAAGAGACGGGAGTCGGATGTGGTGGAGTTTTTTTTAATTTCTGTGCTCTGCGTGTCGAAGGATTGGATGTGGGTGGCATGCCTGATTGTATGTACCTCTGCGGATGAGAAATACCTGTGTTTGTGTACGCTGTATCGGGGAAGATTGGAGGAAATTTTGTTTGGACACAAATAATTTGTGCTCTATTTCATGATTTAATTTTCACTATCACTAGGTACATATTATATAAAGTCCCCCCGCTGCGTCTGTCTATCTGTACGTGATGAAAACTATCGAACGGATTGTGTACAGTTTTAGTTTTTTAATAGGCATATACCTAACCATTATGGTTTTGTGTAAATTGGCTGAAATTTTACGATGGTTGAAAGATATCGGAAAAACCTACCCGGGCGATGCAAGGGCGGGTTGTTAGTGATTTATAAAATTACACGAAAACACGAGTGAAAAGGCGGTAACCAATTAATGCAGGCACCAACTTTGTGGAACACTTTGCGACTAAACTAATAAATGTAACGCCAACTCGCGGCACGAGCGAAGTTTGATAAAAACCAGGTGTCACCTAGTTAGCAGATAACGATTTTTTACAAAGTTTCCGATCGACGATGTTCCATCCTATTAACAATTTTGTTTCCATGATTTATCGTGTGGATAATGTGATCGGCAGAATTGTCATTGATAAATGTGGGGATAAGTTTTCTGTGGCAGTTCAATATTTTTTATAGGTCGGAAAACGTCCACACATGATTGAGAGGGCTACCAACAGAAACCTGTAACACAAAGAGGAAGACTGATTGCAGACGACAAATGAGTTAGATTAAATATGTACTAATAATAATAAATTGTAAACGTAAATGTAAAAAAAATAATAAACGAAATAATAATAATAAAGCTTTATTTTTCCCATGCGAATAACAATCTATTAAAAGAATAAATACTAAATTTGTTTTCAAATATGTAACTTTTACGTAACTTGTACGACCCCCTGCGGGTAAAAGGCTCCTCCAAGGAGTGCCAGTGAGCTTTGTCGCTGGCAACGCGAAGCCAGCTATGACCCGCCATCTCCACTATCTCGTCTGCCCATCTAGCGTTAGGCCTGCCTCTGCTACTAGTTCCTCGTGGACCAGTCCATTTTTGAGTCAGATTAAACACTAAGTGGTCGACAAAGGCATCATCCTTTATATGAAGACGTACGGAGGTCTATTACTAAGTAATGTTGTGTCCAAAGGATTAGGTGACGCTTGTTAACCTCATACCTCAAACTAATCAATATGTCTGGTCCGAGCCCAAAATAAACAATACCTAAGATTATCTCTCAATAACTTAGGACCAACACAGCTTCATTATCACAAACCTAATACAACACATAAAGTTATACACATTATTGCTGACACACTCAATTAGAGCCCAAAATTGCCTTATACTCTCTCAAAAGAACATTAACGTCAAAATAAAAGTACAAAAGAGAATATATATCGAGTAAAGTTCAATAACACATCGATACAACGTACTCTCTCCAAATATATTAGAATCCTGCGTTTTATGACCTCAATTTTTCTTTTATTACCTGTGCATACAACTTTGCTCTCACAAAGGCGCGTCTTACAGCCCTTACAGGACCATTACGATGCCTATAAAGACCCCATCGCGGCTCACAACTCACGGGGGCTGTTCGACCCCCAAAACTTTGAGAGTTCTAATGGACATCCGTGTTTTCGGATGAAGTGATGCTGAACGTTGCGAGAAGTTGCGAGTGGAGAGGGATTCCTCTCCACTCGCGCAACTTCTCGCAACGTCAGTCGATTGACTGTACGTCATTTCTTGTAACAACTATGACTTGATTTGTTCGGGTACTACATAAAAATTGAACAGCCAAAGTAAAATAAGAATAAATTAAACACAATTTCCATAAAACACATTGAGAACGTCATTAATTGACAAATCGCCGTGGAAATCGTCGCGTTAATCGAATCCCATTCGATTTGGCATGCACCCGGAATCGACTCGCAATTTATAGCGGCAGCCCTGACCCGAACCCTGAAATTGTGCCCGAGACGATAATTTTTAAAAGTTTCGCCCCCCATCTTTTGTGGCGTCGATCGCATCACAAAATCGTTTTACGCACACAACGGGCAATGAATCTTTGTCCAAGTTTCGGCTCAAGAAAAACTTCTGTAACATACCGATAATGATTGATCATCGTCTGTCGGGGACTTTAATAACTGGGTAAAACAACCTAAAATTAAACCTGATACTGAAAATGACAAGATAAGGAATCCTCGTGATATTACTCGAGCCTGATTCCACTGGAGATAAGGGTGCTTACGTCACAAAATAAAAGCCTCCAGACTAAAATTGGCATCCGTAAAACCAAGGACAGTGAGCTTTTAAAGCCGGGCCTCGACTCGGGCTAGATTTTTCGTGTATTTTTGCTTATGAGAGTATCCGGGGCTAAGTATCAATAGAATTTAATTTACTTTCGTGAGTCGGTGATATCAGTCTTTGTTGAATACCTGGCTTCGAAAATTAATAAAGATTCGTAGAGTTTTAATACCTTTTAAATCCGGGTTCTTTCTATTTTAGGATCTTGTCGTAAACAAAATCTTTTATTATTGACAGGGTGCTGTGCTGGCACTGAAATATCTATAGTAGTTTATGAAGGTGGACCGATGCCCTGGTAAAGACCGCGGCAATCCACAGGACTGGCCGATGTGTCAACAGTTTGGGGACGCCTGCATCCAGCAGTAGACGTCTTTCGCTGCAAGGATGATGATGATGAAGTTGACAAAACAGACCAGTGATTAATCCAGTCCTGACTGAGGTGAATTTAGTCATCTTGATATTAAATTATTCAGAAGCATCTATTCCCTATGGTATAGTCAATTAAGTAAGCATATAACTAACAACACAACCACCAGCTGTAACAGTCACACTCAGTAATTCCCCCACTTCATCAAAGAATAAATAACGTAATATTCCCCCTATTCCCCTAATAACAAGTCGCGGCATCTAATTTGAACTCCTCACCCGGAAAAGTCAATTTCCACTTGTGCCTCGATCATGAGCCGAGAGGTACCTACCTACCTCATAAAGGTTCAGACGCGGCAATAAAAACGCGCCTTTATAATGTGACGTCACTCCCCAATATGGGACTCAATCAGGAGGGATCGAGAGTAAACCTCCTTGTGTTTTAATTGTGTCTTCGGAGGGGAAAATTCAGCTGTAAAGTATTTGTGCTAGTGGAGTCTTTTCTTCTGTTAGTTGCAGTTTATTTATTTATTCATTTATAGGCAATTATTAATACAGGCAGAAGCCATGGTAATAAAAGTAGACATACAGTGCGACAGAGACGCCCCTCAAGAACTGATCACACACCTACTCGCGTCGATGATTAAGATGAAGTTATGCTATACTATATCAGTCGCTTTCGTGGGTGTCGTAAGAGGCGACTAAGGGACTCACAAGAAAATGGGCACCAGCATTCTCTGTACATTGCAACATTAACACCGCGATCGCCAACCCACCTGCAAAGCGTTGCAATGATGGTAAACCCCCCTTTTGGGGTAGGCCTATGTCCAGCAGTGGACGTCTTTCGGCTGATATTTATTTATTTTATTTATTTTTATTTATTTATTTATAGTTAATTAAAACGGCACAGGTCCAATTACATTAATTAACATAGAATTATAAAAATTAAAATAAAATAAGCATTCAAATAACATACAATACAAAAATACAAAAATTAAATTCAAAGATATACAATTCGTAGATAAAATTATTAATAATTATTTGAGTAAATGGTTTAATAAATTAAATACATCATAAACTAACATGTAACAGTGGACACTCTCGCATATTGTCTCTCACAGAACACCAGACAAGCACGCATTATTTTCTTCCATTCATTAGCAAACATATCACATTCAGGATAGGAAGTCATATGATGATGATGAATCGCTTTCAATTATTTTCTTAGTAAACCATGCACTTAGGTACTCTGTTTCCTTATTGTAACAACCTTTCTGTTCAACGCTGGATAAAGATCCCACAAACTTATAGATCAAACATGGTGGTATTTCACTATACCCACTTATTGTTAAGCAAACGTCTGATTCAATAATTATGTAAAGGTTGACTACTTAATTCCAACAAATGAAACCTTAAATTAACCGATCCTATTAATTATTTATTTCACGACAATCAATCAACACGCGAGAATCCTTCACTTCTATCAATCAGAAAGTCGTGAACATTCTAGAAGCCTAAACATACAGCGATCGACCTTCACACAAAGGATCCGATATAAACATGGGATCTTAAGCACCCCGTAAACCACGGGGTATTAAGTACCCCGTAACCATGGCTTATAAACCACACCGTAAACTTATACGTTTGCTCACGGAAACGCAAACCACGGGAGAACTTCCGTAAGTAGTACTTGATTTTAAAATAGTTGATAGTTACATGTGGCAAGATATTTATGTTGCATTTGGAACCGGATATTGCGTTCCAAGTTGTAAAGTGAATTAGGTAAAATGCGCGGTTATATCATGTGCAGCGGATATTGCTTTTAAAAAGATTTGAGTACCTTAATAAATATCAGACCAGCAGGGTACAAACAGGTTGTATGTGGCTGTAAATAAATGTATCTCGTTCCTGTCAGAAGATTAATTATATCATTATTAAATGCTATATATGAACGACCTACAAAATCAGATATTAGATGGTTGGCTAGCACCCTAGTTGAGTAACTAATAAAATTGTAGTGCAATTCACAATCGAATATAATTCCAAATCCATTACTCCATATGTTTCAAAAATCGTCGGCTCGACAACGTAAAACATGCAATAGTATTCACTGCATGTTGGTTGGGTTGGTCGCAATTTCAAAAAGAAAGCATATGCTACCAATTCATTCTTTTTTCTACTATGAAAATGGGCTGCAGCTCTAAGCTTACTTAGCTCAGTACCTAGGCTAGGCTCTAACATGCATATAAGCACTTTCAGATCAGACAGCTGACAGTGACAACCGTGGGACAGATTCCATTTCGTCAAATAAACTATGATTCAAGAAAACCACATCACGTTTAATAGATTTTTTACTTTCACTCTTAATTCCTCCCCATAAACTCCTTACACCTTCACACAACAAAAGTTAAGCCCCTCTTCCACGCTCCTGAGCTAATAACTCTCAACATTAAATCAGCTTTTACGACAAAATTTAACATAAACACTAAAGCATTTTAATTATGGGGGCCAGAGTTTGAGGCAAGTGCCGTCTACGGCAGTATCTTGATCCAGTGACAAAGATAACGGCCTGGAAGGGGATGCTGCTCAACATTCAACTCGGCTCGCTTGGCTTTGTGAGCCATTTGAATTTATTTTGGAGTTGACTGTGTCACCGGGTCTTTATGTCGCCCTAGTAACTATCGTCGATTAAGGGAGAGGTCGTATTGTTTTAAAAGTACCTGAACATTTTAAACAACTGATTACTGTTTAGTGTTTGATGGTTTTGAATTCGATTAAGTTTCTGTCAGAAGTCATACTTTCTAGATTCAAATTTGTCTATTGTTTGTCTGGGAAATAGTGTTGGTTCATTTCCTTGAGATTATATAGAAAGGATCGCGGTAAAGGTGTACACTTCGTAATTTCAAAAGTAATTGATAATGAATATAATTACCAAAATAAATATTAATCATTTGACTGTCTTGTAAACTACCTCGATTAGAAGAGAAATGAAAAGCACAGCTAAAAAATAATCTAGATTGAGACAATAACAGGCAAACAATAACAGAAGGTACCTAAAACAATTTCGTGTTATCGGCATCTAGCGGACTTTATAACTAATGCACTTTTTAAATATGCACGAGACAAAGCAAACAAACCACAATTTAAAATAACAAATAAACTGGTAACAAAGCTAAAATAAATACATTTACGAAACAACTAATCCACTTAACGAGATACATCAACAAATCAAAAATACAATTTAACTCTTGCAATTTGAGTTCATAATGTGTATTCAAATTCAAACTAAAATGTAAAAGAAAAATCTCATTATTGAGTACAAACAAGTCTAGATGCGATAACATATCAAATTCATCACCAATTTTAAGCTTTGCAGATCGGTAGGTACTTAATATTTACATTTTAAAGAGAAATTTTAAATATGCAGTTATTTTGTTTCAGTCAAGCTTATTCAAAGTTGCATGCAATTTTTTAAATAAGGCTTTTATAGACGTACCTAAGTACCTAAGTTTCGCTTGACTTTAACTAAATTAAATAATATATTGCGACTACATTGTAGAACATAAAGGTATTATCGGACAATATGTGGGTGTGCACTTGTATCTGTAGGTCAAATAATACACCTCCAAACAACCCTTCCGAGAATACTGGCTTGATGTTATGAAATTAAGTTGAATGACAGATAAATATAATTAAGTTTGAGTTGAATAAATTAATTACCAATTATTTTAATTAATCTGTTATGATTACGTATTGATGTACCCACAGGTAAGGCTGATGTGGACTACGATAATATCACTTTATAAATCCCGGGAAAATACATGGCTGAAATGCTGAACGATGTCCCGCCCAGTCGCAAGGGATCGATAAAAATATGCGCGAACAAAAAACGTTATTAAACAAAATTGCTGTGAACAGAAATAAATTAGTCGTAGAGCCCGAAGAGGCGCATTTGTTTGAAGTTTTTATAGAAAATACATTGCACGCCTAATATCTTGTGACTAATGATTCGCTTTAAATATCTGTAGAACGTGTCTACTCTAGACTTACAAAATCCATTTTTCATTGGATATTTTTAATCTTGTAAACAGACATTGAATGTTGTATCTCAAGTATGTGAACAATTCATCAAGCGTCAGTCAAAGTCAATTCATTTATTTCAACTAGACCATTAAAAGGCACTTTTGAACGTCAAATTTACAGTTTATTAAAATATAAGTGACTCTAGTTGTCCATTCGCAAAAAGTTGATTCTTTTGGAGAAGAACAGTCAAGCCTAGCTGTAATACAGTTTTAAACGACTGTGAAACTCATGTAAAAGTATGTAGGTATTTGAAAATTGTTGTTATTTGAAAATCCAACCCCCACTATAACAGTAGATTATTTGTAACGCAGAACATTTTGGATTGGTACTCCAATTAATGTTCAATAGAATATTACGAGAATTATTTAGCATATGAAATCATCGCTCTTCCGTTCTTCTCCCAATTTACTTGGAGTAAATTATATTTATTTTGCAAGTAGGTTAAACGTAACACTTTTACACGTCTATCTTTTTTGATCATTTTAAGCTGGACGAGGCCGGTTCCTAGCTGACTACCCTGAGAAGAAACACCGAAACAAACTCAGAGGTCAGTCTCTTTTAAAGTCCATACAATCCGTACTAGTCAATCATATGAGAACCATGTAGGTTAATATCTGGTGGCCTTTTGAGGAAAGTGCCGCACAGATTTGAGTGGACCGGTCCAGACAGACGGTAGGTGAGTCATGTAGTCGTTACTCGTAGTCAGTAAACTGAAAAGCTGCCAAAAGGCTTGGCAAGGAATGTTACCCAGTTACTGGGTTGGTTATGCCAGATTGGCAGACGCTCCATATAAAGTACTGGTATTCAGTTGCATCGGTTATACTAAAAGCCGACCCCAAGATACTTACACGTAGGTATATAGTTGGGAAAACGCTTATCAAATTTTATTGATTGCTGTATTCTAGCTAATATTATAAACGTGAAAGTTAGACCAAGTGGGCCATGTGCTGAATAAGACATAGGGTGATTTTTATCCCGGGAGTCCAAATTAATATTTATTAAAAATATGTTATTTTGATTTAATTTGAATATTTTTTATTCAAATGAGGATTTCATACTTTAAATACTGATTTAACTATATACACTTAAAATAAGAATAAAATCTCCTAACTAAAATGTGGTGTCAAAAATTTGTCCCCATCGCTATCCACTGGAAGTGAGCCCAAAAGACTGGCGACATTGCCACGTTGTACGGCAATGCTTATTCTTTGACGGACTAATTAGATTTTTTTCATCTGTCCTGAGGTAAAAGCCAGCCCTTGGGTCACGCAAAGTGTCAGCTAAGCGTTTAGCAAGTTCTTTATATAATGCATGAGCACTCGGACCCCACGGTCCAAGTGCCTACTCTACTTCTACTAACTACTTCCTACTCCCGGGAGTAGATATGTTTCCTTGGGATTATTTTCATAATTCACGCAAGCCAAGCCACTGACAAAAGCTAGTCTTCCTATCCTAGTGTCATCTCCTCCATTAGTGGTAATTTTATCGGAAATAGAAATACCTATGTTATGTTTCACACCTCTAAAAGAACACGCGTGACGGCACGTCGCTGGTAAATATCCATCGTAGTGACGTCACGCGTATTTTCAAAGCACTGTATCGTCTTCATTCTTTGTTTACGTGAAAAAAGAAAAAACACGTGCCCAATATTTTTTTGGAAATCTATCTGACGGACTAATGTCTGTTTTAATAAATACTTAACTAACTTTATACACTATAAAGTTAGTTAAGTATTAATTAGTAGTCAGTAAGGAGTTTTTATTTTTATATAATAAAAATAAAAACTCCTTACTGAATTACCCTAAAATATGGCGTCAAAAAAATTCATCCGCATCGCTGTCGACTGGAAGTGAGCCCAAAAGACTGGCGGCATTGCCACGTTGTATGGCAATGCTTATTCTTTGACTAATTAGATTTTTTTCAGTAGAATACCATTGTTGAACCCAGCAACCCTGTGAGGGACTATAAGCAAGTGAGCAAGGGTAAGGATAATGAATTCTATCGGCCGCGAGCGATTGACTGACTACTCCCATTACTAATGTAGCTGCTGCCTTTGCTTTACATACCGAAACGGATTAACTAACTGCTTCATCGCGGGGAGAGGTATTCCGTGTTGTACTTTAAATTTTAGTAATTTATTTAGTACGCATATTATGAAACTATTGATGAGCCTATACTTGTAAGCCATTTCCTCTATTCATATTGTATTCTCCTTGCCAGAATGTGCCCTATGCGATAGTATTACATACAAAACTTAGAATAACCAGTTTGTAACGTTCTCTCTAAGAATCCACCAGCACCACGCTGGCACAGTGAGGGTTGTTGTATTTTAACATATCGTCTAATTTTTAGTTCTAAAACTTTTCAGTTTCCACGCGATGTTTTCTTTCACCGTTTTAGATCACTTCAATTGTATTCTTTTTGTATCACCCAAAAACGTGACATTATAGTATATCTACAATTAAAATGGAACTGAAGTCTCAATTGCTGTATTTAAACCTTCAGAAAGGTACCGTCCTACACAAATTCATCAACTAAAAACAGCACTAACTAAAATTAATCCTCGACAAAATTACCATTTTAAACAAATAGCCACCTACATTAATGTATTTAAAAGCGCCAAAAGCCATAAAGCATTACCCGTGCGGTATAAAAATAACACACGAGTGCGGACCGCGCCCTGTGCACACTCGGCCAAATGAATGACAATAGTATTCATGGCCTGTAATGAAGGGTGTAAGGGCCGGGACACACGGGTCTGCTTCACAATTGCCTGCTGGGATTTACACCTGCCTTTGAAAGGACTTGTATGTGACCACTTTAATTAAAACACGTAGTGTGGATAAATATTAGTTTTATGTGAGGTGGAGTGAATGGAGACGGTGCTGATAAATAGCTCAGTAGTTAAATGGAAATCATTTATTTCAGTCAAATAGTCGCTTTGCAATAAAATTCCAATTATTCATTCATATCAAAATACCGTACCGTAATAAGAATTTTTAAAATCACGATTTTACAAAAAATAGGATAGTCTGAGTTTGAGGTTAAGTTCAGTTTCTGTCTTCCAGAAATTGAAAAAAGGAACTAGACTATTTGGTTAATTTCCAGCAGGGTAATGCTGTCTACTAATATTAGAGAAAATTGTTTGAACCCATCGACTACCGAGAACCTGGCCATGGAAAATTTAACGGAAATGTCCTACGACAGAAAGACAATACAAAATTTGGTTGGTGGACATGGATGGGCTATTATTGTAAAAGTTACCGTGGTGTTCCTTTCTGGTTCCACTGGGTATCCAATGGAGACGAACCAGAAAAGAATACCACCATAGAAGCTAATGCATAGTTCGATTGGTCGTATGACCTGTGCAATCGATTCTCACGTTTTAAAGGTAAGTTAACTTTAGTGCCCATGTAGGCTGGCCTATCTGCCGAGTTGCTGTTGCATTGCGTTTCCACGCACCTTTCACAAATTATGAAAGGGTCAGGAGAAACTCACTCCTACCCTTACCCGAGATGGGGTTTGCAAGCGCAAACTGTCACTGCCGGGGTGACTGTGGAGAATGCGAACGTGTCCCCGCACCCCAGCCAAAAGAGATGACGAGGAACACCGTGTGGTTTTAATCAGTAGGAGTCTGATAGATCCCCCGAAGACGGAGGACATGAATGAGGATTACCACATGTAAAAAAAAAATATTGATTGCCGTGAAAAAGTTTAATTCGCCAGTTGGACGACTGCCCTCTCATTCGTCCTCCCTCCACAAGCGTGATTATCGAAGTGTAGTCTTTCAGCTGACATTCTGTTAAAGCCGCATAAATATCGGAAATCGATAATAACCATTAATATTTAAGTACCTATAGCCATAACTTTTAATTTTATGAAGCAGCAATTATATTTTCATAATCTAAAGCGATTTTATAAATAGGTTTATTACGGCGGCCTTTTGAAAATTACGTTAGGGGTTTTGATTTTATTATTTTAGAGTTGAGACTGTAGGCACTCCTGCGAAAGTACCCTGTACACTTTTCGCTCTTATTGCCTTGGTAACAAGGTTGAAAAATAAACGCATCCGATTTTAGAAGGTAGGTATACCACTAATAACATAGATAAAATTATTTTGTAGGATTATACATAAAGAAGACCCCGAAGAATAGAAGGTAATTAATGATTAAGATTTTTAATCTCTAATCATGAAAAGTTATCCAGTACACCGTGTTTAAAGAAATAGTTCTTAAAGAAAATAATTACTCCAGAGAAATTATCCTCCAAACACTAAAATAACTTAATAAAGATAACACTAAAACTGCACACTAAAACTGCACACTAAAACTCGTTTATGGCAACATTAATATAGCCACATACAATAAATTAGTCTAGACATGAAATAGTTTTAAAATTAAAATCCACCATTTAGATGAGCACTATAAGGCGTTGGGAAGCATAGCAATACTTGGCGGACTCAGCAACAACGGGCTATAAGGAGCAACAAGGAGCAACAGTGAGCAATTCAGTGCGAATGTTAATTGGCGTGTCGTTGCTACGGAATTTCCTGCAATTTGACTGAATTCAGACGCGCGTCACCCGCCGACAATTTTGTACGAGAAAATAAATCCGTAGTTAGAGATAATTGTGTCGAATGAAATTTTGCGAAACAGGATTTTTCACGACGTTGTAGATTCATGTCAAGTGAATAATATAAATCATATTTTATTTGTTTTATAATTTCCTAGCTGTTGCCCGCGGTTCCGCTCGCGTTAAAATACCCTATAACCGCCTCCCGGTTCCCATCTACCTCTTCACCAAAAATCATCAATATCAGTTCAGCTATGTATGTAGGCGTGAAAGCGAAACAAAAACTTATTTACGTTAATATGTTATAGTTTTAATTAATAAGTTTTTTTAAAGTCATTTCTCTGTGTGCATGTACTCATACACACATAGAAATGACAATATATAAATTGAGTAAAAATGCTTTTTATTTAACTTTGGTTCACAACTCTGGCGAAGTCTATGTCCAGTTTGGCCCATTTAATCAAAGCTACAAAAGAGCGACCCATTCTTCTATAACAAAAATCTTTAATCTCTCAGTAATTCATCACTCACAACCGCCTCGCACTTTCAAAAGCCGATAGTTCCAAACTCAATTCAAACCAAATTATCGCTTTCTTACTTGAAGACGACGACAATCTCAAAGTCAAAGTATTTCAACTTAATTAAGGCTCTAAAAACTAATCTACGCGTAACATTTATTTGGGTTCTGGAGGTCAGGCAACAAGACAAAACACTAATCATCATCTGCCTAACCTTCTCCCAACTATATTGGGGTCGACTTTCAGTCAGTCCGGATTCAGCTGAATACCAGTATTTTACTTGAAGCGACTGCCTATCAGACCTCCACAAACCAGTAACTAGGTAACACATTACTTCTTGGCAAGACTGGTGTCAGATTTCCTTGCATCTATCAAATGACTTTCTTGAGTGCTTGCCGAGGCCCGGAGGCGTCTTGGTATGTTAAGAGGGTCACCACTCCACAGACCGATCTCGGCAAGCGTTGCTTAACCTTGAAGATCGATCCGTGCAGCTATAATTATCAAACCACAAGCGTCTCAAAGTATTTTAACTTAATGAAGGCTATAAAACTAATCTACGCGTACTATATTTCCTTCAGTTCTGGAGAATAGGCAACAAGACGAACACACTAGTAATTAGCTCAATAAATCAGGCGATGCTCGGTGTGACGGACGTACAGAAATACCAGCCATGATTTATATGGCACTAACTAGTGGGGACCGAATAACTGTATTAATAGAGATGTGTAATATGTGGGCGTGAAGAGATGGGGATATTATTAGAGGCATTGTTTAACCATGTTGTTTCGTTCAAAGATGTTGAATGAGTTTGTACATAAACGACAAATGTGTTTATAGTCACATACATAATTCCAGCAGCCACCCACAAACACAACAATTACTCGACTACGCAAGGTTATAAAAAACCGTATGCAGCTAATTTCAAAATAAAGCAGTACAAGAATACAATATCCCCACTACCAAGAATATTGGAAGAAAAACAATTATTTGACACAAATAAGACTCTCCAGTCACGATGATAGGGCAAAGAATGAACAAACATGACAAGCCAAAGGATACATAATATAATTTTGGGACACTCACAGATTTAGAAGTAGTCATTGTCTAAATATTTTAACGAAATATTCTTTATCTGATTCTAGTACAAAGTCAACGCAAATAGATACGAGACATTCGTTACTATACCATACCATAAAATAATAAAACTCTCAACTCTCAAAATTGAGATAATCTCTAGCGCCACCAGTCATTTTAACTTGAACTCTCGCCCCTTTGAGTTAAAAATGTGAAGTTAATGACTTTTAACTCGTTGTTAGTCGTCGCTTATCTCAAGATAATGGAGCGGCTGTAATAACATGAAATTAAACAGCTTTTTAATTAGGACACCGTCTGATTTTATAGCTCAGACAATACGGGTGCGAATGAAAGGAATGGTGCTGAAGTCGACGAGGTTATTATTGGAATTGTTAGGAAAAGCACACGGATAACGGGGACCTTCTGCTAGAACAATATGCGCTTGTACCATTTTTATTGTTCCTTGTTATTGGCTGTTTCTTACATGTGTGTTAAATAAATAAATATACTTATTTTAGAAAAAGTAGTTATGTTCGTCAGTATCTACCTATCAGATTTATTGAAGACCTTATATAGACAGATGGCTGGAGTGAATGTGACAGATTCGAAGCTTTCGCAATTATAAAGGGGCTTATCAGGAACCTCATGGAGTTGCGCTACGACAGATTAACCATTTTGTATGTTTGTACTGTATGGATGCAGAACGACAATCTTCGCATGCTAGCTACTAGAAGCTGGATGACAGAAGTTAAGGATGCTAACAAACGTGTACAAATTGTGTATCTTAGAAGTGCAGTTAAAACCTCTTGATGACAGATATGGCACCCGTTATTACAAAAAGTCTTTGACAGATCGCTTGAGATTGTAAACTTTTTATTCTCAATAACACACGGATACATTGTAAACTATCGTATTTGAATAGGATTTAAATAATCTGGTCACAATACATCGAGAATTTAGAATCTCACAATATATATTACAATCTTACGGTGCTTGCAATAATCCGATGACACATACAAAGCAATATTAATCAGACTTAAGTTAATAGCTTAACACTATAATCACCCCAAAAGGTACAAATATTGACGAGCGCATCCAACATTTGCAAGTATTCCTGGCGTCTTAAAATAACGCGACTATTAACCGCACATCGCTTGTTCGCGCGAACACTTCATTTGCGTCGCAGGGGCATTTAATTGCTTTATAAATATCATGAACACACACACATACATACACGCTTACCACCACTTTGTGTGTCTACATATTGTCTCGAAGCTCTTGAAACTTTCGCTTTTCATAAACTTACTCATTCATGCAACTTGACATTTATAAACGCTTTATAAATAGATACTAATTAGATGTTCTTGCCATTTTCATTTAAATAAAGTGAGAAGCAATACACTTTTAGTTATGCCAACTTTTTAAAGGTTAACTTATTCCTTGAAATATGCAAAATTTTAATATAGAAAAGTGGTTGTCGTTTTTCATAATTATTTTAAAAGAATTGTCGGGTACAAGTAAAGTATCTCGTCAAAACGATGATTAGATTGAACCCTTAATCTGGCATAGTAACAGAAAATTTCCTCGGATTAATAAAATCATAATCCAACGTACTTTTGGGAACAAAAGATTTTTCTTTAAGTAATAATTATTTCTTTAGTAAAAACCTCTGAAGGGGCTCTGAGTATCAACAAGTAGATTCCATCTCAAGATCGTTTCCATGGTGATCGTGAAATGAGTAACGCTTGAAGTATGCTTGTGTTGGGTCATGATGTTAGTATCACTTGTGACTTATTGGAGTACGCGAAGAAAATAAACGATTTAAAAAGAAAAGTTCATAGACAAAATGATGATCCTTCAAATATCTCCTAATGATTTCATAGACATTCATTGCAGATTATACGAGCATTGTTGTAGATTATACGAGGACTTCATATCCTATATTGACCTAATAACGAGGTCAGTATATAATATGAAGTCCTCGTATGCAGCTCTTTGAAAACAGAAAAACATCGAACAGAGCATTCGATTATACTCTCAATACAATTCACGAAACAAAAGCTTATGCTGGCTGGATTGTACTCCATACAAAGATACTTAATTACACAGTGGCAGCACACAAAAACAGCCTTTATTTTTCACGAAATAAGGTCGAGAGGTTGCGAGGTAATATGTGCAGTTGCAGAGGCTTAATGAGTACAATCAAAATGAGGCGTGCAGCGATCCAGCGCTTGTTATTACTCCCATACTTTGTGCTGAAGCGCTTTTCGCTTTAAGGTCACTGTTATTGAATAACATTTTCATAAAGGTAGCTCATAAAGTGGGTAATAGAGAGATATATCATGAAAAATGCCTGAGTCTACAGATTATGTCGGTTTCATTACTAAGGACTGTACTCAGTTAAATAAAATATACCGTTCGTTAGTAAATGTTTCGGAAAAATTACCCACATTATTTTATTTAACCAAATACAGGTCACGCTGACCATATTTGGGGCAATGAGATCTTTGACTGTGGTGAATAATATATTCATTTTATTCATGAACCAGTTTTATGTTTCACCGGGACAGGTGAGCGTTGCCAAAAGAGATGGTTTTGCATCAGCACTTTGTACAAGCAGAAGATCATAGAGAATTTCCTGAACTGGTCACACCTTTTCAACCAACCTATATTCTTTATTGGTTGTAGCTTGGATGGATTTTTGCCCGAAATTAAGCTGATTAACGTTGACCTATCTATTCTACAACTGAAGTCTTTCTTTATGTGCAGGTACGATACGACCATTGCTCGAATCGACATTGGAATATAGCCAAGTAGGTACAGCAATAACGTTTATAAGGTAATAATACGATATATGGAAATAAAAAGTTCCAGGTACAATTTCAGCATTCTAGTTTAAACCACAGACACAAAAACCTAGTACTTATCCCCCAAAAAAAGGGTACAAAGTAAACTGGAACCCCACAGTGTATGAGACAGTTTAAATATAAAATGAAGCAGTTTTATTTGGGCGCCGTAAAGTGGCAGGCAGAGCTGGGGGTCCTCGTTTGTTGCAACTTTTTAATGTCCCTCGTAATCAGTTTGATTGAGTTGGCTACATTGTGTTGTTGTTGTTGTTGTGGGACGATATGATACAATGTGTTCGTGGAATTAGTCATGTAGAGGGTGTTGCTGGCGGATTGCTTTGGGGAAAACTGTTACGACGGAAAGTCAGAAGTGTTGGGGAAATATTGTTACGCGCCAGAATTAATGCCGGGCACATAACGATAGTTACTACTAGCGCCATCTAGTACAGGGTTCTCGACATCTGGTCAGTCGGGATCGGTATTTAGGCGAACTTTCCAGATGTTTCGACAATAGAAGATTCTGGAATTAACTGACCTATATAAGTCCCGCATAGCTCACGACCAAGTCAGTATTGGATTTGAGGTACAAGCGAATACTTCGGAAGCGATCTTCAAGTGCGATTAAAGTGATCAGTAGTGAAGTTGTGTTTTATAATTAGTAAGTTTAAAGTTGTATATAGTGTTTTTGAATTAAAGTGTCAACTTGGCTATTTAATCGGCTGTTTTTATTGTCACGAACCCCAAGCTCGTAACAATATATTTGCTTTACGGAATAGCATGCTTGATAGCTGTTATAATTTCTAGGATGTAGCATTTATCTTAACATTCCTACCTCTTTTACAATAGATTACAAACATAATAAAATTAATAAGTTCGCAAAACTCTGCAGATGTGCTAAGTATCAATACAGGGTGTAACGGAAAAATGTAATCAAATTTAAAAAATATCTTCTGCCTATGTCGATAAACAACTTTCTTCAAGGGAGTGTCAGACTCTTACTGACTAACACCCACCCGTGCTCCTTCGAAATTCCACTTGCGTTCCAGGGCCGCGATAACTCTTTCGAAAAATTTCGCAACAACATACTTCACATTGCCGTTACAGCCTGTAACGACAACAACAACAACAGAATATACTTCTGATGACGATAAAATAAAATAAAAAGTAACATTTACTAATTCAGAGGCCCTAAATCACATTTGAGGCCCTATACAGATTCAGAAAATGAAACAACACATGTACCTCAAAACACAACAGCCACTTGCAGTAAACATACATGACCTCAAAACATCTGCACCAACATCAAACGCAAAACAAATGTCTCTCATATTAATATCTAATGTTAATACGAACGCTGAAAAAACCTTGAGAAGGCCTGACATCCGCGCAGGGCTGGCACAGCACGAACTCATATAGTATTCATTGAACTCCGACGGGGAACAAAGGAGTCGTACCCCGACTACCGTGACTACGGTGTACCGTGCAATTTATAACGTGTGCGGGATCCCTAACCCTTGGCAGGAAAAAAAAACGCATCAAAGAAGGCAGATTGTTATTTGAAACGATACTAAAACAAAAATATTATAAGAAAACGAAAAAAGAAAAGGTAGGAATAGCAAACATACTACGAAAAATAATAACACAAAAATTCCTTTCAATCAACCATTCAATCGTACCAGGAAAGTATTCTTCAAGCCACAAAGAATTAACAATAACCCTGATACAAACCTCGAAGCCCTTGAAAAGGCTCGAGTAACAGAATAAGAATAACAGGCACAAAGCCGTTAGGGAACAGTGCTTGGGAACTGAAGAACCCTTTCTGATAAAACTCGAGTGTCCTGGTACGCAATATTTACCTGCTTCACTTCCGAAGCTACAATATTGGAATTCCTGTCCATGTCTTCCTGTTTCGGGAAACGTGATCTTAGGGTGTGCGCATTTTAATGGAGGGAATCATTCTTTCCGGATAATACATTAGGAAGGTTATGTATGGGAGTGCTTTTGGAATTGGTGTTGAATGCAGATTTGCGTGACGGGATTTTTTTAACTACAATGGTAGTAGTTTACTTGCAAGAAGGAAGGTATAGTACAACTGTGTTTCAGAACTAAACACTGGCAGTTTAAATTAAAAAGATGGGGCCGAAATCAACTTGTAGAGGACCGTTAGACACTTCTAATGGAATAAGGCAATGCAAGTGCTACGTCTGTAAGGATCACACTACACAGCAGACAGAAATACTCTCAAGTCTGAATTTGAGAGTCTAGAAGCATACCAGGACGGTTACAGCATCAACAATGAACCTTTAATCAAGAACCAACCAGTCCCAAACATTCCTCATATCGACTCCCCCCCGAACTCCTTCCACTGCTCCATCAGTCTGTGACGTAACAGTGCACCACACGAGGGGGGTCGTCGAGACAAATCTCTTACGATTTGTCTCCACCAGTCAAATGTTCGGATTTATCCGCGCCGCGACGCATCGCCGTCGTTACTCATGTACGAACGTCACTGGCGAATATATATCAGTAAACATAGTCAATATACATAGAGTGTGTATTCAAAGACAGTATAATGTATTTATATTTGTAAGAAAATATATTTCAGTAGAACTTAGAACAATTAAATAGACTCTGATACCTTGAAAACTTCTAAATACATTTCAACCTTCCACGTTTTCATGCAGCATTTTAGCCTCGCTTATTCTGCTTATTCCCGCAAGGATGTACCTAAGCGCATAATAAATCTCCGGGAAATCCAACGTTACTTTATTCATCTCGAAAAATAACCTTTTCTCTCATTCAAATGAAAATTGAATTCGTAATACTAATATTTTTATACGCGCCGAGTTAAAAAGTAAGTTTATTAAAACTTTTACTTACAAATTCTAAATGTATCTACATAGTAAAGTCGGGGCGCTAAAATGTTGCTCAACTTGCACATCTCCACCAAAAGTTACAAGTAAACCCTTTCACAAGTAACAACTAATAGAAATTTTGAATTCGAACCGTTTACGAACGAATTACAGTTTTAGATTGAATTTGTATAAAAAGTAATGGTTCGTTTCTAAACTATCGCTCAATTTTCAAAAGGAGGTGAGATTAATATGTTTAACTTTAGATTTCAGAATTACAGAGAAAAGGTTTTTGTCGTGAGGAATGAATTTGCAATTAGAAATCCAATAAAAACGTAAAAGTTCAGCTTTTAAAATGCATTAAGCGATTTAGATAAACGTTTGAAAAGAAGATAAAAAGTTCAAAGTTTAAACTAAGAGATCACTTAATGGATAAGTTTAATTAAATAAAATGTTTGGCTCAAATCAGAGTACCATCGCTGATGTGGTCACTTTCAAGGTTGAATAGACGTTAAAAAGACGTAAATGTCTGCATTATTAACGACACACATACGTACTGGCAGCGTGACCGTGAAAACAGCGAGTTTTCGACCGAAAAAAATGACCAGATTCGCGGAAAAGTGAAGGTAAATACGGCACACGCGTGACAAATTTGTGACATGACATCCCATGGGACGTTTAACAAATAATATCTTGTTTACACTTCAAATAAAATATTCTTGTAACAACATAAAAAAAGGAATCCTAACGATTATTCTAATGACTGACTAGCGACCTAGAAACGTTGGGTTTGCGAATAATTAATGCGGCTTCTCCCTCGCTTTGAATAGCTATAGCCAACAACGTGTTTGGGACATTGAAATTTGTAAAAGGTTTTAATTATTTATGTTTTTTAGCTATGTCAATCCATTTACGGTTTAGCCGCAAGTCAATCGCTTTCCCGATAGATATTGAAATCACACACATCTATTATCATTATAAATTTACAAGAAGCAGTCTTTAAAACCTAAAGCTCTTACGACTTAACAATAAAATACTCCAAGTAGCTGTATTCCAAGTATAGCCTACTTAAAACAGCGTGACAGAACACACGGGTATCTCGTCACGATCGATCATAATCCGCGTGACGGCGACACAGGTGCGTGATCACTCAGTGTGCGCAAAGAATCGACTAGTGTTTGCCGACGCGTATTTGAAGGGTCACGCCTGTACTGCCGAGAGTGATGTTATTGTATGAGAGTTACTTATATTTATTTGTAGGCTTTTACTTTTGCAAAATCAAAGATGTTTTGGTGCTGTTTAGCTACCATCAATATCGTGATCTGGTGATTTTGAACGCTTGCAAGTTGTTTACCTCGAATCAACATGCAAGCGTTTTAAGAGCATTTCTACATGAAACCAGTGCAATATTTTGGAAATATTTTCATTGTGCATGTATCTAAGAGAGACAGTGTTTCCTGACAGCTTTTACCAAAGTATCATTCAATCAAGGCTTCTATTCAGTCTTCATTATATGCATGGTTTGTTCGACGACCACATCATCGCTTACCTTGAGGTAAAACTGTGTACAATGATAAAAAAAGAAGATGAAATTTTCATAAGCCAATCACGGATAACATTGTGATACGAAATATGTTTGATGATTTACAACATTAATCAACACAAATTAATCTCATAAAAAATCCTGCTTGTATCCTTTAACATGTGATTGTTTCTAAACATTGTAATATTAAATGTCATGTATAAATTGTCGTTTGTGACAATATTTACCGGCGCCGTGTCGTGTTAACCAGTGTAATTGGACAAATTAAATGGCATCGCCTGGAATTGTAACACGAACGTTATTTATGAACATGTTACTAACACACGGTCCGGCTGTAATAATTATTATACTGTGGTCGCCATACATCTAATATTACTATTATTTAATTTGGGATTAGTTGGGTCTGCCTGCAGTCATGGATAACGTTATAGCAAAAACCGAATTGAAATAACAACGAAACTGGGATATTTAAATTTAAATCATAGTAAGTAATATTATGTTAGACATTTTGGTATAATAAAATTCAATTTTATTATACCAAAATGTCTAACATAATATTTACGACCAACTAACCTTCGATAAATTAAAAATAACATCGTACATCTGACATTATCGCAGAGCTCGAGGCTTTCATTTGCTTCTGTTTCATCAGATACATGGAAAGCAATTTGTTTACGTGAACACAAAATGAAGCACAAGATTCCTATCTCAAGATCCTGATGCAATCAGCGATCCCAGCCATTATCGGTCGCTGATCTCGGGGCCCCACACTTAACCCGTATCATGCTCGACGGTCGACTGTTGACCCGCTCAGTACCCGACAGCCGGGGCCCTCTGGTACCCAGCGTGCGGCCAACGTATCCGCAAGCCAGATAACACAAACAAAAGAAATACTCTAAAATCTTCCACCAAATATGCAAATTGACACAAAAACTTTTCTAATAAGCGTCAGGTCTCTTTTGTTTTCTTTAAAACATCTTAAATTCACAGATGAAAAGACTCACAAAATTCGTAAACTACAGGGCGCCACCTTTTCATTCGAGTGTACGCGCTTTATCTCCGCCCATTGTTTTACGTTTAGGTGACAAAACAATAGAAAAGATTTAATTTCCTGTCGTCGTCATAAAATATTATTTTAATCCGGGCACAGCTCCGATGCTGAATATTCAATGAATGCGGCCATATTTTATTTGAGAGTTTTTATGCAAAATAATACGGATTCGAAGCGACCTCGTGCACCGGATATTTTTTAATCAACTCCAGAGGTCCACAGAGGTCCACGTCGTGCCATGAGCCAGTTGGACAAGTCAGTACGCCTGTTTCCTCATTCCTTCCTGTTTCTACAATCTATTAACATTTTTATACCGTATTAATGTTAAGAAAATGTAATGTATATTCATTGATATCGGATTTGCATTTGAGGTCGCGAAGCACAATCGAACGATGAACCCTGATTATAGATGTGCTCATTACTCCGTTCAGTAAAGAAGGAAAAGATGGAACAAGTGAACTGCTCATTGTACTTGCTTTTTTATGAATGGGAAATCATCAAATGACTTCTCCCGTGACTGTCAGACTCCTACTGACTAAAACGCGGTAACAATCCCGCAACCCTGGCAGTCGGTGTGCCCCTGGCATCGTTTAGTTTCATTTTTATCCACAAACAACGGACAGCCGACTGAAAAATTCCCACTCTGAAAAAAATGCTCCAACGTGACACCGTAAACATAAAACCTATTTCCCTTTCAAATCCGCGTTAGAAAAATAAACAGGAAACATAACCCTAAAGCGTCACCGAAACAGATTTATAGGCGAAGGGAGATTATTGACGCAATGAGTCGGTGGAGGCGCGAGCGAGAACCTTTACACGAAGTTAAATCAAAAACGTGAGGCGGCGACAAACAACTGCTGGAGGGGAGAGGAGAGGAGAGGTGGGGAAGTGGGGAAGAAAGCAGAAAAAGTGTCCGCTCGAAGATTTATCGCGTCCGCAACGAGCGAGCGACGCCGCGGCGCGTGCCAAGCGCGGGCCAGGCGGAGCCGGGGCGCAGCGCCTACTTAACGCTATTAACTTAAAACTTTATCTGCATGTGCATCGCTGCTAGATTCTCCACAGTCTGTTGTGCACCATTGTTTAGTTATTTCAACTTAATTAAATTGTGTTGTTACAAGTTTTTTGGACTGCTATTGTCTTGTTTCTGTTTTAACAACAGTGCACAGTAAATTGAAACTCGAGGTTGAAATCTAGCTATCATATAGACGATAAGACCAGCCGTTTTATGACTTGCAAATAACATTCAAAATTCTTTTTTTTTTCACATGAGTACGTATACAATGTCAGAATCTAGTTCAACCTTAAGGAAAATAGACGGATAAACTTTCGAGGTTAAAATGAAATCTCGATATTTGACTCACTGTACAAAACTCATCCCGAACAAAATATAAACTTCACTTTGCTTGCAAATATGACATTCACAAGCACAGAGCTAAACACGAACGATTTGAAAACTTACAATATTTTCCAGACCTTTTATGAAAATTCTTCTTCGTTTTGATAAAGCCTAGGAATACGGACGTCGAATACATGACACGTAGCGCTACGAACTTCGTAGCATCGTAGCGGCGTAGCTTCGTAGCATCGTAGCACGGCGTAGAGCCTACATCACTACGTGCTCATCGTAGAAACAACCTACGCTTGCAACGCGCTATGGTGCTATGTTTTTTTTTTCTTGCTGCACATAATAAAAGGCGTTTTTATAAATATAGTTGCTTGAGCTTGCTCTTGAGGCAAGTTTTACATAGGTACTTACTGTGTTTCTGGGAGTAGAAAAAAAAACGTCGTTAACTTGAAGAGAGTAGAGAATGTTCGTTGTGTAACTTACGTAAGCTGGTGCTTATGGACCTGATCTTGCAAGCAAATGAGAGACTTCCAAAGATTTAATTACTTCCTAACAAGTTTAATTAACAAATGAGACGTTATCTTTGTAAGTGAATACCCGTACGGAAAGTTTTCTAGCGACAGCCGCATTAGGTATTTTTTCAAGAACACAAGGAATCTGAGTTCATATTATAAACTGGTGAGATAGTTTGTTTGTGTGTGATTTGAGCTACCTATTACCTAGTTTCATGAGCTCTATCTCCGAAATATGCTCGGTTCCTGTGGGATTCACCATGTGAGCAAAACCGCGGTAAAATCCAGTAAAAATAATTTCCGAGAAATAAGCACTTTATACATAAATAAAATTAATTACTTTAGAAACGAAAATATTTGCTTAACCGATTAAATAACATAATAAGCTATTTTTAAAAGAACAAATTACTAGAATTAAAATAAAAGCCCTGGACCTAGTTATTACTCTGTCGATAATAAAATATAGTTGTGACAAATTCATTCGGCTTTAGCTATAAATTATGGCGATATAAATACAGGTACAGTCGGCAACACAATCTTTTTAAGCCCAATAAAACCAAGTTTTTATTATATACCCTTAAAAGTAAAAAGTAGAAAGGAGTCTAAAAATATTAGACTATGATAACAATAGTCTAAAATTAACCCTTTAGAATTTGAATTTAACAAAAATAAAGTATCGTCTGGAAAGTTTTCTGTTGTAGTTTTAACAACTACAACAGAAAATGCCTTCATTTTCAATATGTTATTGACTTTAGCAGTTATAAAAATATTTTTAATAAAATTGGAACCAGAATGTTTTTATTTTATCTAGCTGCGAGGTTTTTTTAACCGTACTTAAGTCAACCAATGTTCAAATAAATAAATATTAGTTTATCAGAAAACGCATTTATGGAAAATAAACCGATATTATTTTACCATTGGTGACTTAACTGTAAATGAAAAACTCCACTTATTACGTTATTTAGTACCAGTATGTTTACATCCGACTTTTGTTGCCAACCATACCTCTTTGGTTATAATAGTAACTCGGTTAGAGTAATAATTCTCGCAAAGGCTGTTATTAATTGTAACTGACTTGTTATAAACACAGCCTCGTTAATATCCCGGTCGCCAGCCTTCGAGCTTAAATCTCAGCTTCGGTAATAAACCATGTATTTGTGATTTTTTACATAAAAACTTGAGGCTTTTTATTTCCAGAAAAAAGTAGCTTGATTCGTTGTTTAGTTTTTGTATGAACCTCTGTACCTATAAAACACACTTTTATACATCTGAGTGTAGGGAGAAGCGATGCTTGTATATCAAAACAGTTCCTCTATATTCGAAATGTAGATGGGTGTCTGTAATTTCTATAGAGCCACAGACGTACAATTCAAGAAAATGCCAACATCCACTTCCAAGATTGAAATATTCTGCCAGGGTTGCGGAATTTGTTCGGAAGAGTCACCGCGGCCCTGGAACGCAAAGGGCTTTTGAAGGAACACGGATGGGTTTTAGTCAGTAAGAGTCTGACACGCCCTGCCGCCCCACCCAGAGCGGAAGAAGTCATTTGATGATTTCCCATCCTTAAAAAAAAAAAGATTGAAATATTACCGTAACGAATTTTTTAAGTACAGAACACACCCATGAAGCCACTACCTCAACTAACTACATAGGTAGGTACTCATTTCTCAAAACATATTGTTCACATCCCGACTTACAACTTATTGACAGTGACATAATAAGCATACCTTTCAAATAGTCAATACAAACTACTTACAAACATTTTTTTTAGATAAACTATAATCTCAAATTGTGAAAAACCTAATCTAAGACCCACAGCCTTCAATCTCAATAAAATGCCAATATTCACTTTTAAGATAGAAATATTACTAAGACTACCCATAACATACCATAAACGCAAAATACAATCATCTACCTATATCATCACTACATGTTATAAAATAAAGTCCTCCGCCGCATCTGTTTGTCTGTCTGTTCGCCATAAACTCAAAAACTGCTACACCGATTTTCATGCGGTTTACATCAATGGATAGGGTTATTCATGAGGAAGGTTTAGGTTTATAATTCGTCCCGAAATTTCTACGGGAACGGGAAAAATGGGATAGCGCGGACGAAGTCGCGAGCAAAAGCTAGTAAGATATAAGTTAATATACTACGGAAAACTAGTGGTTTCACAACATACCATCCACATCCTAACTTGTAAGTTATTGACAGCGCTCCCAAGTGTCCAGGGAGGCTAAATTATGCAGGTTGGGTACACAGCCTTATTACACGCAGGTAAGCGACGGATTCAATAACGTTCGCCGAAAAAATGCATATTTTAGAGAAAATGGCGTGAATGCTTAGCGCCGTGCTGGGACGTTATGTCGAGGAATTTTATGGACGATTGCTGCTGGATTTTAGGTGTTAAGTTACTTTCGAGGGTGCTATTGGTTTAGCAGGATTTTTCGTCACGGTCTCTTTAGCATTATCAGTTATGGGTATCTTTTGTGACTTCTTATTTTGAAAGCCATGAGACTTTCACGCCTGAAATCCGATAAATTTGATGACTAATAAAACAGTATGGTGTTAACATACAAGTTAGATAATTTATGTTATTTGTAAAGAATAAGATGCGTTATAAGTTCTTACAATACATATGTATGTTCTTGTTACTATAAGTCTTCGATCACTAATATATGTAGAACTAAAGGTACATATACGAAATTAGCTATGAATACCTTCCATTAATAAAGGCTCTGTTACATTCGCGTAGGTTCCTGTATAATCGAAGTTATGAATTAACATAATAGGTAATAACGTTCTTGAAGGCGAAGTTATAGATATCTTTAATTTGTTGATGCAACAAGTTACCCTACCAAAGTAATCACAAATATTAAAGCAATTTCTCAAGATAATTATTTTCGATAGCAATCAATTACGTTCTCTTTAATTCACAAATCGACATGAACGTTAGTAAAATTGTTTTCTATAAAATCTAACGCTTTTCCAAAACTGTTTGAAGTACGATTTTACGCTTTAAGTAAACATATAATCCTTATTAATGACTTTTGAAAAACATATTAAGTCTAAGAAAATTAAGGTTATTTTAGAATGTGATATTAAATATCACGCTGGTATTAAACTAGGGATTAAACTTAGTAGATCTCAGAATAGACTGAAACCTTACGCTCGACCTCAAGATTGCTAGATAAATCTACCTTTGTTATAAAAGTGAATCTTTTGTTAAACTCAAATGCTCATTGGTTAAGAAATGGCCTGTGAAGAGAAGATATGAAAGTATTTCAAAGTTGATCGATGGAATCGCTCAAAGATTCTCGAGATAACCGCTTCATCGGTTGTTTTGAGTAGTTCAAGGATGCAGCTGTTTTGATGATATTATCCTTTTAAAATGTTAATGTTATTTTGCCTAAGAGATAGCGAAGAAAATAGAAGCCATTATATAATTCTTATAAAGATAAAATAATGTGAGTCTAGAATAGAGCTTTGACAAGTATTCTAAGAGGCTGGGATGGGGCGTTTTCTTAGAATAGACTTTTTCTAAGTTTCTTCCCCGACATTGACAGATTACGAGCGACACAGGTAACTTTTCTTTGTGTTTTAGTAATAGTACTTAAAGAGAATAAGATACTTTTAAGGGCAAGTTAAAACAATTTAGCTTATTTAACGTAATTTTAGTTTAGGACTTCATCCTCTACTGCCAGGCTGGTCTTGTCCAAATTTTATATACATGTCAGTTCTGTGAAAAATACCTTTTCTTTCTTCTATACTAAAATTATAAAGGGGAAAGATTTAAAGATAAAGATAAAGATAAGACGAATAAACTTAAAAACTACTGGACCGATTTGAAAAACTCTTTCAGCAATGGATAGCTACATTATCAGCAAGTAACATAGGTTATATTTTATCCCCGTACTCCTACGGGACCGGAACTACGCAGGTAAAACCGCGTGACGTCTATTATAAATGCGAAAGTTTGAAACGATGGTTGTATTGAGGTTTGTTACTCAATCACGCTAGAAAAGCTGTACGAATCTTGATAAAAATTGTCACAGAGAAAGATGTCTTATAGTAGAACAAACTCTTTATTTCGGGGGTTTGTTCCCTTTGGAATAATTTTTGCCATCCACGAGGGCGAAGCCGTTGGCAGAATCTTGTCATCATCTGCTAGCCTTTTCCCAACTATATTGGGGTCGGCTTCCAGTCAAACCGGATTCAGCTGAATACCAGTATTTTACGTGGAGCAGCTGCCCACCAGACCTCCCCAACCCATTAACTGGGTAACACGGTACTCCTAGGCAAGACTGGAGTCAGATTATCTGGCTTCTGACTATCCGTAACGACTGCCAAAGATCCACAAATGACAGCCGGGACCAACGGCTTAACGTGCTTTCCGAGGCACGGAGGAGTCTCGGTATGTTAAGATGGTCACCCATCCAGAAGAAGAAGATGAAGAAGAAGAAGCCAGTATATTATAAATATAGAAGTCAGTATGGAATAGAAAATATTAGAAACACCCTTTAATTACACCAAAACAAATTACAGTAGGAGCTGTACCAATTTTACAGACCACCTTTTTAAATGGTTTTTTTTTAATGTTTGGGTGTTTGTCACTCGATCACACCTCAATGACTGAATGGGCTTGGATAGGAACACAGGTAGACCATGACTCGGATTAGAACACAAGATAATTTGATTTCGGTTGTGAATTCCCTTGGGGTAAGTGACGACAATCTCGCCGGTGGAACTCGGTAAAAGCGAGTTCCCAATAAATGCTGAAGAAAAAATGTAGGTACAGTACAGTACATATGTAAAATTAATCTCAAATAACCCATCTATAGTCATACCTTCAAACGAGCAATTCTTGTATATATGTTTATATACATATAATCTGATCTCGGAAACGGCTCCAACGATTTTCATGAAATTTAGTCTGCGGGGGTTTCGGGGGCGATAAACTGATCTAGCTAGCTTCGTTTTTAGAAAACGTTTACCAAAAAAAAACCGAGCTAAGCTCGGTCATCCAGGTACCATTATAAATGCGAAAGTAACTCTGTCTCTCTGTTACCCTTTCACGTCTTAACGGCAGAACGGATTTTGATGAAACTTGGCACAAAGGTTAACCATGTCCAGGACATATCCCACGGGAGAAGCTGCTTGCAAAAGCTTAGGTATGATATATTATTCACTTTCAGTGTATCACCCCATTTACCTTACATCTCCAAATTCCCGAAAATAATTCCAAGAAACAATAACTCAAATACATAAGTACGCACGTCTACTAACAAAGCTATAGAGATTCGCTATACATTATGTAAATGAAGGAAACTTACTCGTCAGTAATACCTACCTACCGCCGGAATTCGCCGAAAGTTCCTAGACAGACTAACACAATAATGTTGGTGCCTGATCACGTAGGTTCTATTGTAATTGGGATCATGCTACCAGCTATATTATATACAAGTTGCCGCCCAGGGCCCGCCCGCGTGATTGTCGAAAATTATCCCAGGGGAACATATATCCTGGATAAAAAGTATCCTATGTGTTATTCCAGACTATAATCTACCTCTGTGCCAAATTTCATCAAAATCCATTCAGTCGTTTTTGCGTGAACGAGTAACAAACATCCATCCATACTTACAAACTTTCACGTTTATAATATTAGTAGGATTAGTAACCGCAAATTTTAAAGTCGAATTTATGATAGATTGGCAATCTTTATATGTATAATTCTTCTGTGCATGTGTATGTGACTGAACTCCTCCTAAACAGCTGGACCGATTTTAATGAATTTTTTTGTATGTATTCCAGTGTATTCGAGAATGGTTGAGACTTACAATTGGTTACGGTAGATGGCGCTGCAATCGATTTCGTACACAAAGCAAACGTTCGGACAGGACAACGTCTGTCGGGTCTGCTAGTAATATCTATCATTTATTTTGTCTTTATGCTGTAGCGGTACATATGCGAACTTCATGCAACAAGGCATTCCCTTCCAGTCAATATTTGGGGCAAACATACTTGTCTGTGGTAGGTGTAAAACAAATAAAAAATATTAAAAACGAAATTAAACGTTTTATATTGGCAAGTGTTTGACTTTTACCTATTGAAACAGGGAAATGCCTTATTTGTATATTTGTTTACTTTTACCAGCACTTATTATAATTCTCAATAGATTTCAAATGAGTGAGTAAACTTCAAAAGACGGCTGATAAGAACTGTATGCGATTCCCATAAACCATGGAAGCACGATACATAAAGGAGGGGGCCTTTATCCAGCAGTTAGTGGAACAAGCCTGCTAATATTGACTGGCCTGTTGGTCGAGTGGTTAGTGACCCTGACTGCTTAGCCGGAGGTCGTGGGTTCGATTCCCACCCAGGACAAATCTGTGTGATGAGCATGATCATTTGTTCTGTGTCTGGGTGTAGTATGTCTATAATATGTATATATTTAGAAATATATAAGTATGTTTATCAGTTGTCTGGTTGCCATAGCACAGGCTCTGCCTAGTTTGGGATCGGATGACCGTGTGTGAGTTGTCCCAGGATATATTATATTATATTATTATTATATTAAAATGTTGGCCAGGATGATACACTAGAGACCCATCGTATTGCAAATAGAAAGAGCTACAAAAACTTTATCAGATATAAAAAGGAACACCGTTCACATTATCGACTTGACAGAAAATCCTTCAGTACCAAAATAATCTGCTTATAACTTAAATTTCATTAAAACGAAAACATCGGCACAAGATAGAAAACAGGGTGTGTCACGATGCCGAGGATCAAACAGAAAACTTTCCAAGGAAAAGAAGTTACCTTCATAACTTGTTAAATTTTCTTCTAAGGACCCTGCGAAACAGCATAAAAACCTAAGTAGACGAAGACATAACGTTAAACAAGGAAAATTGTTTCAAAATACATATTTACTGAGAAAGGATTAACTTCTTGAGTACTAAAGTCTATTAATTATCACCTGAGTAAACAGGCCCATTTCAAATATTCTCAGTGTCTGTCCCGCCAGGATCCCGGCAGGATTACATCTTTGTGAACCCTTTGTACAGTGTGCACATCAAGAAGATTTACTTTACAAAAATAAATTAATACAGGAATGAGATTGTCTGTGCTACTCAGGTTCATAGTTTCACGGTTAAGATAATTATACTAGTAGGTATTCATCTGAAAACAATTTCAAGTGATGGTAGGTACTAACGTCAACGTAAGTCACACCATCAAGATCTATGGACGACTAGAGCAGTGTCCCGCAAAGTGTGTGCCGCGGCACACTGTTGTACCGTGTTCTTTGGTTGGTGTACCTCGGAAAAATACGACTTTTTCTACGACTAACTACGACTACTACTTACAGACAGATGAAAGAAAAATACCTACACAGCCGCAAAAAAATTAACACTTTTGGCTATGAGTAAAAATTTTGCAACGACCTATTTATGTGAATTAAGATTTTCAACTCTTACCACAATGAAAACCAAACAAAAGTTATCAACGAAGAGATGAAGGCAGCCCTGTCAACGATTAAGTACTCCAAATTTGGACTTCTTATGCTCAATTAAACAAGCTTATGTTTCGCATTAAATACCTTTTCTGCAATATAAAGTTTAGGTTTGTTACAAATAAATATTGTTTTGTTGATAATAATTAATGTTCGTTAAATTTACGTAAAAAAATAATTTGTCATTTACGGTATACCTCCAAAATTTTCCGAATTCCTAGATGTACCTTGAACACAAAAAGTTTGCGAAACACTGGACTAGAGAACGGGCTTGTTATCTGTCAATAACAGAGGGCCCAGAACGAATGCTTTAATGTATGATAACGATATAGTATCGTTAACGGTAGTGATTTTTTTTAATTTCATAAAAAAAGCAACCCCATAGTATTTTGGTTTAATTTTATGCGACATACAATTTGTATCATACAAAATGAATAAAGTATCCAAAAATAATATGTACGAAAAGAATACCTATTATAGTATAAGGATACGCGGTACAGAGAGTAAAGTCCCGCACACCTCCACTGAAATGGAAGGATCCTCCTACCGGACGGTTGTTATGTCTAGTGGGCAACTACCCGATAGTTGATATTCAGACTGTTTTATATGTTCAAATTTCACGGAGAACTTTGTTTGCGCGATGCAGGATTTCGTTCGTTGGTAGTTCGTCGCTGTAAGGATAGATGGCGTTGCGGTTCGTTTTGTTGCCGTACAAATTTCGCTTTTTAGTTTTTCATGTGGCGGCATTGATGACGCTACAATAATTATATTAAAATACGTTACGTTTGCTATGCATCAAAAACATTCGTCCTAGGCCTTCAAACACACAAATATGTTTTTATAACATTTGCTAACAGGAAAGAAAAAGGAAAAACAAAAGACAAATGATTTGTCGACGTCATGCTTTATCATCAATTTTGAGAACAAATGTATATCGGTCTATGGTATCAGCAGACCACAATACCGACCGGTGCCTTGTACCAACGACCACAAATACGATCCAAATGTACGTCTACTACAGATGTAGATACCTAACTACTTAATAACAATAATCCCCTCCTAGAGGCCGAATTTCATCCCCGTCGGCCAATCTCATCTCAGATTAGATACAGGTGTGTGTGCAAATACAGGAGCACCTCCTCTTCCTTCCCTCTCATAGCCTGATGGGGCGACAATTCGACACGACCAGAGACATATTAGGCGTAGGTCTAACGTGCTTTCGAGGTATGGGGAGACACACCGACTTTCAAACTCCGGGCTATTTCTGAGAAATTCTCAATGGAAAAACCCAGTAACATTTTGCTCGACCCGAGAATCGAACCCGAGATCCCACGCTGAGCAGTTGGACTTGCAACCGCGAGACCAACGAAGCAGTAACCTAACTACTTACTCAAATATTAGAGTCCTGTTTCACAGTAAGCAGGCACAATCTGTTTAAAGAATAAATGAACAGATTTTAAATGAAACTACTTATATTCACGGCTTCGTTCCCGTCGTCTATGGCACTCACACTCGCCCCTGTTTTTATTTAATATGTTTAGATTAAGCTAGCTTTTGCCCGCGGCTTCAAGTTCATTATTAGTATGCTATGGGCATAGTACTTACCTTTTAATAAACATACCACGCGGACATACTCCAGCTCCTAGGCTACATCCATGTTTATCATTACTGTCGGTTTACCAACATTGGCGTTAAAACATAAATATATACAGATTAAGTATCGCATTGATATAATATGATGAGAGTGGATGGTATGGATGCGAGTTATATTACTCAAAACATGGTGATGAAACTATCTATATAAGACCGCGAAGAACAAAGTCCACAACTCTGCCTAGATACGCAGAGATTTCAAAGTCCTGAAAAGCTTTTGTTATCACGTCTCGCTTTGATGCCAGCCTTGATTTTTGTGGGCGGCGACTAGTCTCAACAAAAACATGGCTATTTCTGAGCTATCTTATCCTAATATTATGGTAAACGGAAACTAGAACATCATTTTAAGCGACACGTTAAAACTGAACCTCTTGAAAACAATGTGAATTCCGCAGTTTATGACATCACCGAGTAAGGCGGAGGTGGATCATTCTTTGTCAACACGAAATTCACCCGCGTACGACAGCTTCTACCTTGAAAAAGCATTATACATTTTATCTCTATACTTTTTTACTTACAGCTATGTACCAAAAGCCACTCCATCTTATTTACATCTTTTAGCAACTGTAGACAAGTGATGTTGTGATTTTGATTTTTCAATCACAAATAAGACATCAAATTATCCGATCATACACTTAGGAAGTCATTCTCATAAGGGAAAATTATGCCAATAACTACCAACATCACCTTGATAATACTATCATCAAACTTCATCTCCTGCCGATAGCCTGTCAAGTAGAAACTATTTACATTATAGTCCGAAACACCTCTACCCAACCCTTTCCAATAGACAGCGTTATAGTTATGCCTCAGCGGCGATCAGGTACCGCGTCTCAAGCGGAGTCAACTCGACTATATCTTGAGAATCGATCGCCAGCTCGACTATGGAAACTGAGACTAGTTATAGAGGTTCATCGACGGCTATCGAGATAGCCGAGTATATATCGAGTCGTCTATATCCTCAAGTTACCGATGTTGCTGGACTAAGTTTAATTAAAGTACGGTGCTGAATGGTTAAGATGTCGAACTAACGATGGAGTGGTGGATCCTTGGACATTAAACTACTAAAGTAAAACATATTTGAGCTAGAGCGGTTGTTAAGAGCGTGCTAGTCATCTGTGACGTTCATTAGTAGATATGTGATTGTCACATAACCATCATCGTTAATTTTTTGGGAGATTGAACCCACTATCACTGCAAGTAAAACATATTGCAAGATAGTTTACTGTTCAGTGTACACCGTAACAAAATACAATTTCGATCTGAACGTGAAGACGAAGGGGACGAGCGGTTCTATGACGGTTAAAACATAGTTCTTATCCAACTCAAGCCCGATTTTTCAGTAGTTAGATAACTTTTAACTGAAGAATAAATATGGTCGTTTACACACGTCCCGTACAAAAACTGTCAAACCGCCATTTTTATTCCTCGGATAAAAGTTTTCTGACTTTTGAAGAATCAACCCTATACCAAAAAGTTAACTCTTAAAACTATATTAATCCAAATTCCAATCTCACTATACCAACAATATCTTCATCAACGAAGCCTGAAGACACTCCGACACGAGATGAACCCGATGACGGCGGTAAAAACACAAAGATCCAATTTACGTGGGATAAGAAAGGGAAACCTCTCGGCCTTACACAGACTACCTGATCTGCATAGGAATCCGCCCAGGATCCTATTCAAAAACCTAACGACTTTAATAGGGCTGACTCTGCGGATATTGACATTCGAGACACACGTTTTTTAGTACTTGTGTTGTAGTTGAGCTGGATTTCGGATCCGAGCGACGGTGAACGGTTCGTCCCCTATCACAGAGATTCTTATCAGATAATAACTCGTAACTTTACCGTTTATAACTTATAATTGGCATCACAATTATGATTTTGTTTGGATGTTCGTTTGTCTAATCGTCTGTTAAATGGCGTCTCATGGCTGGGAGCTGGCAAGTGTGGCACGCAGTCAGGCCGTGCCACGCTCTGCCAGACACAAACCTGCCAAATTCCTCCTAAAAACCTAATAAACTTTGCGCTACACAGGGTTGCCAACATCAGGATAACAAGAGATATTTGGTAATAAGTCACCAACATTTAAAATTCTTCGTAAAACATGAATGGCTACGAATTTAATGCGAATTTGACCACAGTAATTGTTGATTTTACGAATTATTAACTAAATAATGTAGTGCAATAATGAAATTATTTTGGGGTTGTAACCACATAATAATTTGAATGTTTAATTACACAATTCCTTCCAAATGTTGAGTCTACCTCTGCTCCCTTCATTTTCCCCTTTATAATTTTCCTCGTAGCAGGAATACAAGTGAAGGTAGAATTATTTTTGGACAAATTGTTCCTGTATCGTTTCCTGTGACACCCCCTGACATTACAGCAATTTTCCTCTTACTATACCAGTTCGTACAACCCTGAAAACCGAACACTGAAATATTTATTTCTTCGAGACGTTAATTGGTTTCTAAATCACGCGAACGTATCGTAAATCTGCGTTTGTTATTTACAATAATATTTATTAGTTCATAACTGCTAATCACGAACCCTTACGTAAACATACGGCCAATTAATGAACATGTAGACTTATACTCATCCGGCGGCGGCTGACCACATACGGGTACATAGATGGGCACATATGATGGCAATTCTCACAGCACACACACACAATTATATGCATATTTAATATGACACAGGCACGGCGCGTAGTGTACGTACAGAGGAGGTCGTGGCGTGGAGCACGGCGGGACACACACGGGTGGTCGCGGCGGACGGCGGTCGCTCACTGCCGGAGCCGGCGCCCTGAGCGCCCGTGCTCCCCCCCCCTCACCCGCCGCCCCGCACCTCGGCTCGCCGCGTCCCCAGAGCCTGAAAATCCCTTTCAGGCGCGAGTTTTGCTGAATTTGCTCTGTAATAAATTAAAAATTATGTTACAAGTACACTCTAAAATTAATCAATGGCTATTACTACCTGGGGCTAAATTGGCCTGTCTGTGCTTTTTTACGCTGTTGAATAAATTATTTATGTTCAGGAAATTATGTGCTCTCGTTATATTACCCTAGATACACAAAATATTGTATCAGACACTCGTGTAGAGCTCTTTGACTGTTGTTAACCAGACACGTTTCTTCTTCACGTACGTATTAATATTTATTACATTGTAACGAGTTTGCATATAAAACGAAAGGTTTATTGAATTCTTTTAACGCAAATTCCACGTCTTACAAAAAATGTTCTTGAAAGGGGTCTATCTTACAACTATAACACGAAAAATCTTTAGCACAGACCCAAAATAAATTTTAAATTTCTGCTTGAAAGCTGTAAAAATTCAATAGCCTTTTAACCCACTGAATTAATAAGTAAATCAGTGAATTCTGTCTTATGAAAACCTCGGTGGAGAGCTTTTAAATTTAAATTAAGTGGTTGTTCTGACCGCGGTTTGACAGCGGCGTCAGTAGGGGGCGAGCGAGGCTAGTGGAGGCTGACGCGTCAGTCCCGACAGTGCCGTGAACTATGGCGTGATGTCATTGCAGTGTCTCATCTCTAGAAAATAGTTACTTTTCGATGCCAATCATTCATTCGCAATAGCCAATTCTCGTATAAATAAAAAGGATTTAAATAAAAGTCGCATTATCTTCTCAGCGACAACCAAAGACAAAAACTTTACAAAATGGTGTTTTTGACAGTTTTTGAAATCTTCTGAAGATACCAGATTCGCCCTTCTGCTCCAATGAAAGACTCAATCGAATGATTTTTAAGTTATAAATGTCACCGAAAAATTGCAGACTCCGTAAGATTGTAATAAATCTTTGAAAAAATTGTTTTTATACAATAAATCCCATCCAAGTTCAATAGTTTCCAATATGTCCCTTTATCTTAACAAGGAAAAATAGTTACAATATTTTATCTATCAATAGTCTACAATTTCACACAAAATTTTACAATCTTTTTTTTTGCAATTTTTTTTTTATCTCTTGCAAGAAGCTTTGTAAAACGCAGAGTATGGAGACAAAAAGCAGCATAAACATATCAGCTACCAAAGAAATTTACAAGGCAACTGTCAACACGTCGTCGCTTAAACCAAAATTGCAGAATCACCCAATTAATCCTCAAGTTAAATCTTTAAAATTGAGGCTAATTTACATAAACAGAGGAAAGAGCGGTGAATTATGTGAAAATGTGTTTTTAATCATAGACTACTACGAATTACTTTTAGGTAACGGTAAAGGACAACTTTGTAAGCAACTGAGCTACTTCTTAGCCAGAAATGAGCACTACGTACCGAGCACATAACTTTATAGAATACTGCCGCCCGTGGCTCCGCCCGCGTGATTGTCAAAAATTATCCCAAGGGAACATGCTTCCCGCAAAAAGTATCATTAGTCCTATTCCAAGACATCGCCTATCCATGTGCAAAGTTTCATCTAGATCCGTTCAGCCGTTAAGACGTGAGCGGACAGACAACTTTTCACATGTATAATATTGGTATGGATCTAGACGGCTCAAGATGACTCGTGAGTCGTGAGTGTATTTTAATGTTTCATCCTTTTGCAGCATGCACTCGTTAATAATTCGCCTTACCAACGGTAAACAAATCAATCCGTTTTTTACCATAAAAACCGAGGGCCAATAATTTAAAGACCATTTCAAGTTGACACTTTCCCAAACTGCCGTTCTTCTTAGAGGTCAAATATTTCAAATTCAAAGGTAACCTTAGCTTCACATATTTTGTGAAGAAATTCTGAAGTTTCATTAATTGTGGCAATTAAAATAGTTGCAGGGTGTTTCAGAGGTCGTTAGGTACTCAGTCAGGCTTCGTTTATGGCCGTTGTTTAGTTTAGACTAGACCTTAACCTAACTTGATATTTTATAGTGAAGCCTTAAATATTTTCGCGCTGAGATACAGAATCTTAGCGCTGGCTCAGCCAAACTGAAAATAATTATGAAGCCAGGAAGGGATCTAAGTTTAGAGGCGCCCGTCTACTTAAGTGACAATTATGTAGACACGTTGGTACAACTACAGCATATATTGTGAAATCAGCTTTGAACATTTAAGTTCCATCCGTTTTGATCGACTATAAGACGAAAGGCTTTCTTTATGGCAATTCTTCATAATAAGTTTCCAAAACATTGGAGGGAATTAAGTAATGAAAAATTAAGAAATAGATTAAAAAGCCTTCTGTTAGAGAAAGTCTATTACAGCACTGACGAATTTCTAACTGACAAAATAATTCGACGTGTATAATGACATCCTAATCTTATTAATAATTGCTTTAACATTTAGATTTTTTTATTTGTATTATTTACTATGATGAGCTTATGACACTGTTTGATTTTATTTTAAGGTAACTTTTTAGCTTAAGTATGGTCTAGATTGGATTGTTAATTGCTATATTTGCTGTGTGTAATGGACGAATTTAAAATCACTTGATGCTGTGTAGCGTCCGGCATCTTATGACACGACTGTCTTAATTATAATTTGATGTAACATCTTGCATGCTATGTGTGCTATACTCATGTTTTGGACAAATAAAATGATCTTATCTTATCTTATCTTATCTTATCTTATCTTATCTTATCTTATCTTATCTTATCTTATCTTTCTGTCAAGTCGTCTTTCAGTCAATAGTGAACAGGTTCCTAGGTCTAGGCAAGTGTGCTCCATCATTACTTTTCATCAGGTGAGTTTGTGGCAGTTGAAACATATTACAAATTAGACGATTACATTCAGGATAAGAATGCTTGGAAGTATGCTGGTCCTGCTCCATAGAACAATCATGAGTGTAGAGAAAATCAAACTGGTTGGCAAAATGTACTTAACTGTAAAGATGTACTTTTTTGTGTTTTTTTTATTTTATTTTTCTATTAAATAACTCACACACTGTAAAATCAATTGTTTGCAATATTTGTAAATATGTGAGTACCATTTATTGTTAAACTTTTATTTGAAAAGGGCGACTATGGAGTTTCTTGTCCGTTCTTCTCCATAAGAATCTACCTTTGTGAATGTTTATTTATTATCTATATACTTTGTTGTACACCTCATTAAAAAAAAACAAGTGTACAATGGGCGGACAACCTTTGGATGGACTGAACGAAAGAAGTTAGATTTAGGGCGGTCAGTGTACAAACATCATAAATAATATTAATTAGACATAATAATATAAAATACACACAATACTAAATAATATCCTAATAAATATCAAATATATAAATGGGAAAGGAGAAGAAAAATTATAGTGAGAGGTAATGCTCCTTCACCAATTTTTTAAACGTTGGTAACGTTTGTGCACGCCTCACATCTATGGGTAATGCATTCCACAAACGAGCAGCTTGAATAGTGCAAGATTTGTTTAAGAAGGATGTGGAATGCATACGAATACTTAATTTAAGATTTTCCGATGATCTCAAGGACCTAGAGTGTGTGTCACAGAGAAACTGAAACCGGTCTTTAAGGTAAAAAGGAGTAGAAGGATTAAAAAGTAAATTATAAAGCAGAGAAAGTATGTGGGCATTTTGGCGAAGGCGAATAGGAAGCCATTTGAGCTTAGTACGAACCTATTCGAGCCAGGTCTACATTAATAGAATGGACAGTAGAGTCGCTTTATTTTTATGCATATTCTTTTAACTGTACGTAAACAAAAAATGAAGACGAAACAGTGCGTTGAAAACTCGTGTGACGTCACTTACCAGTAAACTTTTTGCTTTAAAGTGGCGTTACAAGCCCCCACTCCTTATTTTTGTTGCGTTTTAGCTTTGAATTTTTTGATTGATTTGATAAAATCGTATCCAATGTGTTTCGATAATCAAACTGACGGACGAAATAGAATCATATTTTTTTAACCCAGGCAACATCTCCATTGGTTTAACTGATTCACAAACCCGCGTTTAGGGCTTGGGCCGTTTAAAGACACTAGCTGTGGTTAGCAGTCTTACTTATATTTGTTTTCTGTTGGTTTACTTACTAAAGCAGATTCTGGGCATTTCAAATAATAATAATTCTAAAGTGTACTTATAACCAAACCCGTTAAATATATTGTCTATGAAAATAACCTTTTTATCAGCTACTCGATTGGATCACCGTAAAAATAAAGCGTAAAAGTGCTAGAACGCGCTCATTATAATATTCCAAAGCTATAAAAGTACCTATAAAAGTCTACACAAGGCGAAGTGGCTACAATTTACCTTTAATACATTCGACATAAAAGGAAACTTTTCCAGAACTAGTTTCATTTATTATTCTAGAAAAGAATTGTATCGTAAGCTGTACAAAAAACCATATTTAAATGTAGTATCATCAAAACGAAAGTCCGTAAGAATCTAAATAAAAAAGTCCTCATTAAAATGGACAGAAATTACAAAAAAAAAATACAAAAGTTTCGTCTGTCTATCAAAGCAGAGTTAGAAAATTACGGCTTCTCATAAAACTTTTCATGTATACAGAGAAGGTTTCTGAAATGGATTTGAATGACTAAAATTGAAAGTTTGAGAAGTGGTGGAATGGTGGAAAAGTGTTTGAAATATTATACAAAAAAGGGTCGATTATGAATGAATCTGTGGGATACTAAATAAAATATTGGCAACTAGACTTAGCCAGCGTTTTACTTGCGTAAAAATTGGAATTTCATCATCAACATTATCAGCCGAAAGATGTCCACCGCTAGAAATAGGCCTCCCCCGAGGGGTTTGCCATAATCGCCACGCTTGGCAGGAGGGTTGGCGATCGCAGTATAGCTGTTGCAATGCACAGAGAATGCTGCTGCCCATACTCAGGTGAGTCACTTAGTCGCCTGTTTTTTTTTTAAGGATGGGAAGTCATCAAATGAGTTCTTCCACTCTGGGTGTAGCGGAAGGGCGTGTCAGACTCTTACTGACTAAAACTCATCCATGTTCCTTCTAAAGCCCTTTTGCGTTCCAGCGCCGCGGTGACTCTTTCGAACAAATTTCGCAATCCTGGCAGGCTCTGGCCCTAGCGGGCCCCTTCTCCTATGCTGATATCTCTTTGAGTTTTAGTCGCCTCTTACGACACCCACGGGAAGTGATGGGATGGTGCTATTCTTTACGTCCGACACCATAAAGAACAAAGTTGGTTTTACTTTAAGGTAATGTAGGTGCTACCAGGAGAACCGGTTTCTAAAGGAACAAAATCTAGGCCATCCGTAGGATAACCAGATTTTCACAAATAATTGTGTAATTAATCCTATTTATTATGCTCAATTCATTCATTTCTTAAGAATCCATCTGTCCATTTTAATGAGGACTTTTTTATTTAGATTCTTACGGACTTTCGTTTTGATGATACTACATTTAAATATGGTTTTTTGTACAGCTTACGATACAATTCTTTTCTAGAATAATAAATGAAACTAGTTCTGGAAAAGTTTCCTTTTATGTCGAATGTATTAAAGGTAAATTGTAGCCACTTCGCCTTGTGTAGACTTTTATAGGTACTTTTATAGCTTTGGAATATTATAATGAGCGCGTTCTAGCACTTTTACGCTTTATTTTTACGGTGATCCAATCAAGTAGCTGATAAAAAAGGTTATTTGCATAGACAATATATTTAACGGGTTTGGTTATAAGTACACTTTAGAATTATTATTATTTGAAATGCCCAGAATCTGCTTTAGTAAGTAAACCAACAGAAAACAGATATAAGTAAGACTGCTAACCACAGCTAGTGCCTTTAAACGGCCCAAGCCCTAAACGCGGGTTTGTGAATCAGTTAAACCAATGGAGATGTTGCCTGGGTTAAAAAAATATGATTCTATTTCGTCCGTCAGTTTGATTATCGAAACACATTGGATACGATTTTATCAAATCAATCAAAAAATTCAAAGCTAAAACGCAACAAAAATAAGGAGTGGGGGCTTGTAACGCCACTTTAAAGCAAAAAGTTTACTGGTAAGTGACGTCACACGAGTTTTCAACGCACTGTTTCATCTTCATTTTTTGTTTACGTACAGTTAAAAGAATATGCATAAAAATAAAGCGACTCTACTGTCCATTCTATTAATGTAGACCTGGCTCGAATAGGTTCGTACTAAGCTCAAATGGCTTCCTATTCGCCTTCGCCAAAATGCCCACATACTTTCTCTGCTTTATAATTTACTTTTTAATCCTTCTACTCCTTTTTACCTTAAAGACCGGTTTCAGTTTCTCTGTGACACACACTCTAGGTCCTTGAGATCATCGGAAAATCTTAAATTAAGTATTCGTATGCATTCCACATCCTTCTTTAACAAATCTTTCACTATTCAAGCTGCTCGTTTGTGGAATGCATTACCCATAGATGTGAGGCGTGCACAAACGTTACCAACGTTTAAAAAAATTGGTGAAGGAGCATTACCTCTCACTATAATTTTTCTTCTCCTTTCCCATTTATATATTTGATATTTATTAGGATATTATTTAGTATTGTGTGTATTTTATATTATTATGTCTAATTAATATTATTTATGATGTTTGTACACTGACCGCCCTAAATCTAACTTCTTTCGTTCAGTCCATCCAAAGGTTGTCCGCCCATTGTACACTTGTTTTTTTTTAATGAGGTGTACAACAAAGTATATAGATAATAAATAAACATTCACAAAGGTAGATTCTTATGGAGAAGAACGGACAAGAAACTCCATAGTCGCCCTTTTCAAATAAAAGTTTAACAATAAATGGTACTCACATATTTACAAATATTGCAAACAATTGATTTTACAGTGTGTGAGTTATTTAATAGAAAAATAAAATAAAAAAAACACAAAAAAGTACATCTTTACAGTTAAGTACATTTTGCCAACCAGTTTGATTTTCTCTACACTCATGATTGTTCTATGGAGCAGGACCAGCATACTTCCAAGCATTCTTATCCTGAATGTAATCGTCTAATTTGTAATATGTTTCAACTGCCACAAACTCACCTGATGAAAAGTAATGATGGAGCACACTTGCCTAGACCTAGGAACCTGTTCACTATTGACTGAAAGACGACTTGACAGAAAGATAAGATAAGATAAGATAAGATAAGATAAGATAAGATAAGATAAGATAAGATCATTTTATTTGTCCAAAACATGAGTATAGCACACATAGCATGCAAGATGTTACATCAAATTATAATTAAGACAGTCGTGTCATAAGATCAACACTACACAGCATCAAGTGATTTTAAATTCGTCCATTACACACAGCAAATATAGCAATTAACAATCCAATCTAGACCATACTTAAGCTAAAAAGTTACATTAAAATACAATCAAACAGTGTCATAAGCTCATCATAGTAAATAATACAAATAAAAAAAAATGTTTAGCAATTATTAATAAGATTAGGATGTTATTATACATTTCGAATTATTTTGTCAGTTAGAAATTCGTCAGCGCTGTAATAGAGTTTCTCTAACAGAAGGCTTTTTAATCTATTTCTTAATTTTTCATTAGTTAATTCCCTCCAATGTTTTGGAAACTTATTATGAAGAATTGGCGCCATGCAGAATACACTTTTACGCATTAGAGTTGTCCTGGCCCGAAAGAAAACCTTTCGTCTTATAGTCGATCATAAATGGATGGAACTTAATGTTCAAAGCTGATTTCACAATATATGCTGTAGTTGTACCAACGTGTCTAAATAATTATGTCACTTAAGTAGACGGGCGCCTCTAAACTTAGATCCCTTCCTGGCTTCATAATTATTTTCAGTTTGGCTGAGCCAGCGCTGAGATTCTGTATCTCAGCGCGAAAATATTTAAGGCTTAAAATATCAAGTTAGGTTAAGGTCTAGTCTAAACTAAACAACGGCCATAAATGAAGCCTGACTGAGTACCTAACGACCTCTGAAACACCCTGCAATCCGGTTTGACTGGAAGCTGACCCCAATATTTTTTTGGTTGGAAAAGGTTAGGCAGATAATTTATTTAAAAAAATAAGACAATATTTATATTATGGGCGGTCTTGTAGCACAGGGAAATCCCCAAAATTATTTACTGATAGAAGAGCGGTGAAACATGACGTTATTGCATTTTTGTAAAGTATTGTTTCGAGTTTTATCGGAAAATATTGATGGAGAATATCGGAGGTATTTATGCGTTTAATTAAATTATAACAGTGGTGGTCGTTGCGTGTGCTATTTTGTTTTACACTGGAATAACCTCACGGTATCCAACTATGATATTCTCGTACGCAAAAAGGAGACGGTACAGTCGTGTAGTGTGTAATAAACGGGATTCGTGTCTATTATCACTACGCGATTGTAACTTTCAACTCTCTTGTCTCTATCCCATGTATTTAGGGTCGGCACAGCATAATTTCTACATCTTATTAACCGACTTCAAAAGAAGAGGACCTTCGGTATTCGCCTGTAAATAAAGGATGTCCCAAAATTCACGCAAGATTTAATATAACCAAAAAACAAAGTTTTTCTTTTTATTATTACATCATAAAGTACACAGGATAGGGCTATGTATGGAATAGCATATCGGGCAAATAGTCTCCAAGGCTTTGCATATATACTTACTATTTTATCGAAATTTTCCATTACCGTTATGCATAAATAAATGTGTCTGAAATCGTTGATTCAGCGTTGAATCTCCTCCTTCAATGCATTGGTGGTTTGGGCACAGACCTTTAATTTCCAAAAAAAGAAATCCAGTGGTGTTTAATCGATAAAAATGATAGATCTTCTGAACTTTGGCCGAAAATTCGTTTTTTTTTTTAAATATTGTTCAACAAAACTGCTACTCTCTCGAGTGGTTCTCAGTTTTATAGCGGATAGTTGAGGGTTAGTAAAAATACTAAAGTTCAACTATCAGCTATAAAACTGTAATATTTTCGGGGTTGCCAACACACTGCACAAATGGCGGCAAATTAAAATCTTGCGTTAATTTTGGGTAAACGCAACACCTTTTAAGAGGTCATTGTACTCATCATTATGAACAACTTTCTAACTATGAGACCAACACTGAAATCGCGCCACATTTAATGTCTGCGTAACTCGAAAAAATGTACTGAACAGCTGTTTTTTTTTCGCGATTTCGGAGTTGGCCCCATAGTAAAAGTTGCTCATAATGATGAGTACAATGACCCTTAAGAGGTATTGCGTTTATTCTATTACACGTTGTATAGACACTATGAAACTGTAGTGGTTGTTTTCTCGCGGCAGAACGATTAGCCATCAGTAGTACTATCGAAACATAAAGTTAAACTTTAAAAAAAAAATGTTTTATTTTTTAAATAATTATAAAAATCATAAACTCGAAAGCGTGAGAAGCAATAGTAACTCACTAGACGTGACGTAGGTACTACTGGCAGAGCGGCGGCGCGCCGACAAGGTGAAAAGCGATAAATGTTCGGAGCAAAATAAGCTCTCGCGCGTAGTATTTTTTTTTGTTTTTCACAATAGGGATCAGCATGCAATTTTTTTATTCGCAAAATGAAATAATTATTAGCTCTAGTTAACAATTATGAAATATTTTTTAGTATACTTTCATCAGTGATGAAGTTATAAAGCTTCAAAGTTGTCAATAATTAGAAAGAGAAGTCCGATACCAACTCTGACGTCAAATACTATGATGCCTATACAGCAGCAGCTGCCATAGAAATCGGCGTTTTCGCGAGAGGGATAGTTATATTTGTTTAAAATAGTTACACCTCATTTGTTTTTGGATCAGTTTTAATCCTATATTATATATTTTATGTATGTACAGCCATAACTTCGTTGTTTACGAACCGATTTTGATTATTGTTATTTTTGCCTGTTTCATCTCAGTCACCTCCGTTCTAACTAAGTATCATATATTTCAAATCATTTATCAAAATTAAACCATCGTCTCTCAGGTCTTCCTCTTCCTAAAACGGTCCTCAAGACATGTTCTTCATTCCTGTAAATCACAAGCTCCAAGCTCAGTACCTTGACAACTGATTTCCATACCATTCTGGCCGCTGGTGCCGTCTGGCTGGCTGTGGAGAAAAATTGAATAGGGGCTATATGACAGGTAACTTGGGGTCCACCATAACGCACCATAAGTAAGGGGGACACGGATGGCCTTCGTGTCATCCATATCATAGTCACCCACAGCAGGCTAGAAACATTCTAAGGGGTCTAAAGAAGGCACAAGTTTGGAGAGCTCAGGCTTAAATCATGGAATAGTAAGATTCTAAAGTTTGCTGCCGTTGATCCCGGCTGTCATATTTAGATCTTTGGCAGTCGTTACGGAGTGTCGGAAGCCAGGCAAACTGACACCAGTCTTGCCAAGAATTACCGTGTTACCCAGTTATTTGGGTTATGGAGGTCTGGTAGGCAGCCGCTCCACGTAAAATACTGGTATCCAGTCGAATCCGGTTTCACTGGGAGCCGACCCCAAGATAGTTGGGAAAAGGCTACGCAAATAATGATGATATATCTACATATCTGCTTGTCAATCGCGGAGCTGTGCGCTTGATTTTTCCATATTTAGTATGTAGTGCTAATATCCAAGAAAAAATCCATTCGTCTTCTCTGAAATTATTAAACTACGAACTGCAAAATTTCAGAGATACATTAATTCGACAGCTGCTCTATTATGTAAAATAAAGCTCATTCATTTAAACATTGTCTAGAGCATAAATCTTGATCCATCACACTTGCCACACTGAATACCAAGCAATTATGCAAATGATTGTTTACAAAATAGCACAAGATTAGAGGATCGAGCCGCGCACGTTCAGACGAGTTTATCTTACCATTCTATTATCTGCTTAGCGCTGAGGTTCTTGAGTTAAACAGGGTCTTCAATAAAGCGTTATCAACATTATAATAATATAGTCAGCCAGTGATTTTAGTGTAAGGCAATGACCTTTTTTTGTGGATGGAAAATCATCAAATGAGTCCTCTCGCTCTGGTTGGAACGGAAGGGAGTGTCAGAGTCTTACTGACTAAAACCCATCCGTGTTCCTTTAAATGCCCTTTGCGTTCCAGGGCCGCGGTGACTCTTGCGATAGGGCAATAGGTAGGTATAGGCTCTATGATAGGAAAAATGATTATATGTGAGGTTTTGTTGAAATTTGAACGAAACTGAACGAAAGTATTGGTTCATATAGCGGTATTAGATACAGCCATGAGCAGGTCGGTAGCCTAACAAACTTCCAAGAGGACCTAGACTAGACAAAGTCAGATTTATATGCGAAAATAAACATCAAACAATGGTGTGTCGTTCGAAAGACCGAGGCTCTAGAGCAGGGATGGCGAAACTATGGCACGCAGCAAAATAATTTGGGGACGCCTATACAAGATTACTTAGCATCTTGAATGATTAGCATCAACAGAAATCATACTGAACTTTAAATTTTATTTGAAGAAACACAAAGCTGATTGGCATTAAGATTGCTTTATGAATTTATAGTAACAAAAAAGAGTTAAGTTAATAGCGTCTAGTGTTATTTTTTGTTCATTGAATTACCAAGTCAAGATTTTTGGCGGCACGTCATGGCAAAAATATGTTTTTGTAATGAAAATGGCACGACGGCCAAAAAAGGTTCGCCATTCCTGCTCTAGACAAACTGCCATTTTATTAGCGATGGCGGTTATCGAAATATAAGGGATCACGTGACATTTCGACAGCGTTGGTCAATCCCATACATTTTTGACGTTTTGGCAACCGCCTTCGCCACGCTACCGCAGACAGAATGTCACTTGTCTAGAGCCTTATGTGATGTAAATTCGGTAGCGAATGTCAATCACATATTTAGGTCTACTCGAAAATCTTGATAATTGAAAGAATGTCACTGTTATGTTATGTGTCTTCAGGATGCAATCCGACGCTCATGAATGCTCTTTTATGACATCATAATGCATTGCAAAAGAAAGAAAGAATAATATTTATTTGGCATTTACATGAAACACGCACGGTACATAGAAATAACAAAAAATGTAGGTATGCTAAAAACTAAGAGTGTGTCTCGTAAACCAACATCTGTTTGCGGTTAGGTTTCCAGGACTGGAAATTGGGAACATCAACATCCGAGTTCAGTTCTCACATTTCCGTAAACCTAAACCATACGATCATCTCTCTTCAGAATTCAGTTGACCGCGACTTTCGAGCCTAGACCGGTTTTGTGGCCTACATCCTCCGGCCGCTACCTGGTTGTTTTTCTTTTATACCAGTGTCTACCGATCAGTTATGTTTGTTTCTAGCCGTAGTGGCCCGAACCGCTGTTTGACGAAAAGTCCATCCTAATTCGTAGTCCTGTATAATCCGTTTTTCTCAGTACCCTTCTATTAAACAGAATGTAACAGATGTAGTTCGGGTCCTAGAATAAAGGAAGACTTTGAAGGTGAACATTTTTATGGAAAAATATTATATTTTGATGTTTGAGGCTACATTGATCTTCCGATTTTCACAGTTTTAGTCGGGTAGTCGATCAAAAAAATATTTCAATTGATTGGTTTGGTTGATTCTGGGGTGAAAATGATTGGCATTGACGAATCATCAAAACTATTATGCAATAAGATTCGATAAAAAGAGGATTTTTATTTAAGTCAAGCAAGTTGTCTATCAAACAGTTTCTATATCGTCCGTATTACCTTTTCCTTTTCGCATAACAAATGTACCTCAAACCCTTCAGAGTGAACCTTCACAAAGTCATATGTCCCGTAAGTGATTCCCGCAAGTTGGCGCGACGGCGCAACGGCGCACGGCACAACGGCGCGGTACGGCACAACGGCGCAAGCATCCACAATATATGCCAACCGGTCCCATGTGGGCGCCACTAAGAAACTTACTCTGTACGCAGAATAAATTGCACATACGAACTTACGGCCGTACATATAATTAAGGAAAACTACAGTTTACGAATTAATTTTAGTTTAAAATTGGTTTATTTATGAGTATCTAATCTTCATAAATACAGCGTGTTGTATAAGACTAGCAAAAAAACCATTTACGTTACGTGGTTAGTAATTTTGTATGGAACTGTGTATATAGGTTTTTGGGCTAATTAAGAATATAACTGCAAACTTATCGAATGATACTGTGAAGTGAACGCAGCTATAAATCTCACCAAATTGAGGCATTCACCACTAGACTAGACAAGCTTAATGTTAAGATAATATGTAGGTGCCAATTATTTTAACAACTCAATCAATCGAGGTCAATAACCGATCTTACACAGAGATCATTTGTAAAGGAAACACGATAAAGTCACCTTTGAACTGTAATTACATCTTACATCCAAATACGTTATACATATAACTGTATTCTGAAGAAAAACTTGGCTTTAAAAACAACAAAAAGATAAAATATCAAACCGATGGATGACCAAAAGATGACGGCCATCTCTTTGTCCACTAATTGGATGTTAAACGATGGATGATCCACGGATTGTTATTTTTAGATGTCCGGAATATTAGTTTTGAAGATGTTTTTAAGGGTTGTCAAGGAGCCGTATTTTAAGTTACTATTTGACAACGTAAAAATCAATATTTTGTTTGATCCTTAATCTTCTGACAGTCACAACTCTTTTAAATTATTTCCACCTAAAGAAGGTTATCGAAGTTATTTGATATTACAAAGACCAATGAGACAGCTCAATAAATAAATGTTATTATAATGTTGACAATATTTAAATGACGTAAATTAGACATTTTTATTATTAAGTAGTTGCCGCCCGCGGCTCCGCCCACGTGATTGTCAAAAATTATCCCAAGGGAACATATTCCCGGGATGAAAAGTATCCTATGTGTTATTCCAGAATCTACCACTGTGCCAAATTTCATCAAAATCCATTCAGTAGTTTTTGCGTGAAAGAGTAACAAACATCCATCCATCCATCCATACTTACAAACTTTAGCGAATATAATATTAGTAAGATTTAATATGACTGATTTTTTTATTTTGAATTTTATTATTATTGTATTTGTACGCCTTTCTAGGCAAAACATTTTTTCTTTTCTGTAATCGCTCGAGCTGATTTTAAACCTACACGTGTTTTTGACAAATAAAATTTATCTGATCTCATCTTAAGAACGCTCAGTCAAGTCTACAATGAAATTCAAACAACTGTTTTCAACCAGAGACAACCAAACGTTTGAAGAGCAAGCTCAGAATTAATAGCAGACAACTAACGTACCTACTCATCCAGGCAGACTGCACCTCAAGCCTTTGTGGCAGATAATAACAGCTCACAGAGTACAATTGGAACCACACACAAAACACTACAGACAGCCATTAGCCACGAGCCCCGCCGACACCCCTACAAAGATTGAACATCACCAACCCGGTATCAGGACGCAATCCTAATCAATCATCGATTTAAATCGGAAAGTAATTAAACTAAGCGCGTCTACCGACGTTACTCTCGCTGTCGAAATCATTCCGTCGTTATCGATAAGTAGCAAATAATTGTAAAAAGGTAATCAATTCTCAATTAATGAATGGAATTTTGAAGCTTGTAATAAACTTTGAAGATAAATTAAAGTAATAATCGCAAATATGGTATTGAGCATACTTTATGGGCTTCGCTCGCTAGTATAGAAAGTTTGACAAAATATGACTTCAAAAACTTTACAATATTATAATGCTCTGCGAAAATATCGTATAAAAACTTTGGAGGTTTTTAACATTAAAAGTTTAGACAAAAACATTTTGAGGTAGTCTAGAAGTTTTAATTAAGACGTCTATATTATAATTAGTTTCTTCGTAAACAAAAAATACGGTCACAAAATGTGACGAGATTTCCTACTCTAAACAAACAAAAAAGGTATTCTTTAGGTTGTCAAAATCTCTTCTAGCAATAAGGTCGCACATTGTCTCACCCTGTGTAATGATTCTCCATATTTCTTTTCTTTAACTTGTATATGTATTATATGGGTATTCTACTAGATAGAAAAAATACAATTCCAATTAGTCCGTCCGTTAAGTTTTCAAAAAATTTGGACACGTATTTTTTACCATTTCAAATCGCTTAAAGTGACATAGATAAAGCGCATCAACGTTCAAGAGGTGGTGACGTCACGTCGCTAGTAAAATTGTACTATCTTAGTGACGTCACGCGAGTGGAGTAATTAGATTTTTTCAGTAGAATACCCTATTGACATTAAGAATTGCAGACAGTGACTTAATCTCTACACCCAACGACGGTATACGAACACACATAGTACATGAAGCTGGCTCAATATAAAAGCTACCTCCACCTTTCTCCACAAACACGTAGATAAACGCAATAATTTAGTGTTCGCGTCTTACGTGATCCAATTAGGTGCCGGGGCCTGATCTGCAGGAAAAACATCAGCCAGAAAATGTCTGCTAGAGCCTGCGCTCAAGTTAACGCTCTCCTTTCATCGGAACTTATATGTTTTTAGGACTTTGTAATGGTACCTGCCTTTTGTTTTTGGGCAGGTAACTAAAAATTCTAAGCTGGTACATAATATTTAAAAAAAAAACCACGGGTTGCACTCCGGGAGTGCCGGTAGAAGTGAAAACTTGAACTTAATGTTTTCACTTCTGTAAACGTTGTGCATTTTTGATATTTTGGAATAGTTAGGGAATAATATCGCACGAATTGCTTTAACTATCAGTATAAAAGTACTATCATGTATGTGGTAAAATACAATATTCCTTTATTGCGCTATCGTATACAAACATCACAATTTATATTGCATTAAAAAATTAACACTTCAGAACTCTCCCTCCGTCTTACGAATTTTCGATCAGGTCACGTGTCCTGACGCGAGTTTAACATTTTTTACCCATCCCGAAAAGCGCACAACGCCGCTAAAGAAGTTTTCACTACAAAAATGTGTGATGGTTTATAAATCCTTCGTTCATTGATGTATCCAAGAGCTTCATTTCAATTGTTATACACAAAAATTTGGTTCGAAAACTGAATGGAACAATCATTTGTAAGCCAAGCACCCGCCTCAAATACCTTCTGTATACCACGCGTACCAAAAATAATATTATTAAAAGAAAAAAATACAAAAAATTTGCATCTAAATTAAATGTTGATAGAATTTGGAAGGCAATCTGGATTTATTAATATTCATCCTTCCAAAGTATAAAAGAAAAGGTAATCCAAATTAATTAAAGTTCCAGTAAACAAGGAAATCCCGGAGGTAGTATAGTTGCTATAGCAACCAGGGGAGTCTTGAGGCGGTTTTGGGAATCAGAAATAATAACTATGATTTCTGAGAAAGATGTACATAATGTTATGAATGTAAATGTTGCCATTTTGTTACAATGACCAGCTGGAACTTGTTAGAATTAAATTATGAGTGTATTACTGGGAATTTGAACATTCCTTATAATACACAGAATAATAATAAACAACACATCCAAATCCTGGAATTTCGAATTACATCTATCAAAGATCTTATTAACAACAAATCATAAATTCCAACAATTTGGCGCCTTCACTAAAGTGACAGCGCGTCATGTGTCATGGCGGCGCGGCGCTTACGTCATCAAGTGCTTGTAAGTGCGTAGTTAGAACTTTGGCTGTAACTTCCAAGGTGGGTAATTTCGCATAACTACAAAAGTTTTAAGTTCATCTTGAATTAGTTATTCTACACTGTGTTTTGGTAACGGGGTGTAGAGGAATTCAAAAGGGGTTTATACGCAGATTCCGGACTTAAACTGAACTAGGTTGATTTGAATTAAGGGAAGATATATCGTCTATTTACAACCTTATCCTTAATTCCCACTGTAAAATGCCCAAGCTGTTAAAAAAGCAAGTTACCCCATAAAAATCGCAAAGATTAAAATATTAGATGTTCACAAGCCCATCAAAGAGTTGCGGTTAAAATATTCCGTTTTTACATTTTTATAATTGAGTGCGCAGAACAGTTTCAACTTGAAGTTTTATGGTGATTAATGAATAAATTAAGGAAGCTTTGTCTTAGTCTGCGACGAAAACACTTATATTTGTACAAATTGGAACAGAAAAATATAAGAATCAAGTTTTATTAAACTGCTTTTTCCGCGTCTTATGAAAACAAATGAGGTTTTAACACAAGCTTAGATGAGAGCTGAACACTTATAGACATGTATATTGAGCTGTTCCTACCATGTTTAATCTATGGATGAGTAGCTTTTACGTATTGAAAGCAGATCACATTCAGATCCAACAGTCTTGATATTGTTACTGATATTGTCCTTTTATTTATTTTTTTAAGGATGTGAAATCATCAAATGACTTCTTCCGCTCTGGGTGGAGCGGAAGGGCGTGTCAGACTCTTACTGACTAAAACCCATCCGTGTTCCTTCTAAAGCCCTTTGCGTTCCAGGGCCGCAGTGACTCTTTCGAACAAATTCCGCAACCCTGGCAGGCTCTGGCCCTAGCGGGCACTAATATTGTCCTGGCAGTTGCTTCGGGTATTGGTAAGTTTGACCGAAATTTTGGCAAAATCATAGATAATAACTTGCAAAAATCGGGACGACCTTCCAAAATCGCCTTTAATCTATTTCGTTCAACCGAACCTTGCATAATACTTTCAAAGGCCGGAACTAATAAAATATAATCGTTTTCCACATGAACTGTAACTTCGGGATAACTTGGGCTTTATAACTTGCCCAGTTACCGCTCGTAGTTACGGTCCGTAGGTTGGCGGCTACGGATCGTAGTACGGAGGGATCCAGATGTAGGAGGATGTTATGTGCCGGTTTATGCGAAGTCATTCGCGCCACTCAAATATTAAACAGTGCCGATCTGTGTACTGTTCTGTTACGTAACGCAGTGGAAGCGGGGCTTGTATTAAGCACAGTGAAAATGTGCTGAGAAATTGAAGGTTTTGAAAATGTGTTGGTGTATTGGTTTCTAAACAGGTTATGCAAGTGGTATTTATTGTAGTAGTAGGTACTTCTTTTTTTGTGGCTAAAGAATATCAGCCGCGCGGGTCGATCAAGGTTAAGCAACGCTTGCCAAGGTTGGTCTGTGGATGGGTGACCATCTTAACATACCGAGTTTCCTCCGTGTCTCGGAAAGCACGTTAAGAGGTTGGTCCTGGCTGTCATTTGTAGAAACCCACCAATCGGACACCAGTCTTGCCAAAGAGTATTCGTGTCACCCAGTTAATGGGTTATAGAGGTCTGGTAGGCAGCCGCTCCACGCAAAAATACTGGTATTCAGCTGAATCCGGTTTGACTGGTAGCCGACCCTAATATAGTTGGGAGAAAGCTAGGCAGATAATGAGGTACTTTTAAGTTGAGGAAAAAACAGCCAACATTTGACAGTCAGACACAAATACCACTGAGGCAATTACTTGGACAATGTTCGACGAAGTTCAGGGAAAATAAGCGCACGTGTGGCTAAATTAGACACGTTCTGATCCAGGCAATAATTACTTGTTCCTTGAGAGCAAAGAAAGACAAGTTTTTGAAGTGAAAACTTCTTTAGTTGCCTTAAGCACTTTTTGGGTGAACAAAAATCATGGAACTCGCGTCATCGTTACCGAACGCTTTCCGTGAGCTATATGTATACTGTGTATATATGTGTTCTTTTATAATTGTTGGACAAGCCCGCCACACTATTCCCAAGCACTGCAACTCCTAAAAAACAAGAATCAACAGAGGCGACCACCAGAAAAACGGCAAGTCAATGAAGTTCGACGAGTTCCGGAGAAGCAATTTAACTGTCTTGGATCCCGCAACGAAATAAGTAAATAAAAAAACGGCGATGGTGTAAGTTCATTATTTCCACCTTCCTCCTTATGAAGCAGGAGAAAGATGACTTATTATTTCGACGACCGAATAAATAACAACAAGCATGTAGTATGCCAACGATTTCCGACCACCCCATAAAATTCCAAGCACCTTTTCCTTTACCTTACTCTTTAAACGCAAACAACTCGTTAATTTTAACAAGGCACTCATTCGCTCAAAATCCTATAAAAAAGCTGAAACAAAAGCACGATAAGCACCAATAAAATGAAATAGGCGTCACCTGTCAATATACAATGTAATGAAGAAGTAATCCGAATTCGAAACATATACATCGAGAAATGGACGGAGCATTACGTCACAAACTTGACTACGTCGTAGAGACAAAGCGGCTGTGCGCCTACGTTTAGCAGGTCGTAGTGAGTCTGCATTTCCTGATAGCTACAAGCTGCGGACCTTTAAATCAAGAGTGCAGCAGAAGCCTATTCAAGTCGACAATGCAGCACGCGTAGAAGTATCTAGGCCAGCGCAAGCGTGCTCCATCGTCGACCACATCATTATTTTAGAGGGTGGTCAAAAACGAGCCATACAATAATAAAAAAGACGAAGGCAAAAAATATTCAAGTTTGAGACGATGTCCAATACGAATTCTAGAAAGAGACAACTACTAGCTGCACAATCGCTTTCTCTCTCACACCTTTCTGACCGTATAAACTTCGCAGCCGTCACGAGAAGACTCAGTCAATACCTCTATCTCCATGATCGGAAGCGAGCGAAATGTAATGATTTTGAATGGAATGATTTCACAGTTGATTACATTTGAAATAATTTTAATTAAGCTGCGGGTGATCTGGCTCATTACATTATCTGCGACGATCCGTATAAATGGTGTTGACAAATTACGGTAGAGCTATACAGGCTGCTTGTTTTCAGGTTTGCACTGCAGGATTGTGTGATTAATTCAGGCCATTTTCGGTAAAAAGGGTAGTCTAGGATTTCATTATGTGATATCATGGGTCACTTTTGCCCGAGTTGCGGAATTTGTTCGAAAGAGTCACCGCGGCGCTGGAACGCAAAGGGCTTTAGAAGGAACACGGATGGTTTTTAGTCAGTATGAGTCTTACACGCCCTTCCGCTCCACCCAGAACGGAAGAAGTCATTTGATGATTTCCCATTATTAAAACAACTTGAAAGGTGTCAAGGGACACCCGGATGGAACGAAGTTCCAAATAAATATCATTTCTCATTTAATATCTAAACTACTCATCGGATTACCAACTCTTCTGCAGATTGAAAGCTTCAGTATCGCTGTGTCATAACTCATAGCACTCATTCTCGTAGCCTACTTGTTATCCTTGAAAAAAACACCATCCCTGTTCTGTTTCTTGATAGAGAAGTGAAACCGCATGAAATAGCTAGTATTTAATCAAATAAAAAAAGTATTTCTAAACTTAAAAAATATAAATGTTTTAAAATATTTGTATTGTTTTCGGCTTCAATTTGTTGCGTTCGAACGATCGCCAATTAAGTCTATTACGCTAAATAACTGATACGTTTCATAGTTTTAAAACTGTTTGTTCGTAAAATAGAGCAGATATCATGCAAATTTTTTTTTTTTGTTTCGAATGTTTCGTTTGAAATTAATACCAACTTTTTATTCTAGATTGTGTGTACTTGAGAAGTTTTTGGGTACCTACTTACAATGACATATAAGTTACGAGACTCCTTTTTTCAAAACATTCAATACTAACAATTATTATAAACGGTAAAATTATTTGTACCGTTCTAATACAGATCCGATTAAAAAAACTCATTCATGAAGAGGCTGTTTTTTGTCTTTGAAAAATCATCATATTCCAATAAAATCTTCTAGGATAGAATAAAAGGAGCTGAGCCGCGGGAAACATTAGTGTCTAATCAATTACTTTTATCAAAATATTTGTATCTTATATTTTGGCGCATTATTTCGAAATTAAAACCAATTCTTCTTCGAAATTCAAACATAAAAGAAACAAAAGACAATCAAAAAAGTGTCGTTACAACTTTTCGTATGATTTTTTTCCGTGTAGCCCCCTTTCACAACGCGCGATAAGGAACGTCGTTCCAAAAAAAATGTGTAGCTTGTGAGAAGATTTAGGTTTTATTTTTAGGTAACTTTCAGTTTTCACAACAGTGATGACATGCTACTTACTTATTGACTGGCCTGTTGGTCGTGTGGTTAGTGACCCTGACTGCTAAACCGGAGGTCGTGGGTTCGATTCCCACCCAGGACAAATCTTTGTGTGATGAGCATGATCATTTGTTCTGTGTCTGGGTGTAATTTGTCTATAATATGTATGTATTTAGAAATATATAAGTATGTTTATCAGTTGTCTGGTTGCCATAGCACAGGCCTCTGCCTAGTTTGGGATCAGATGACCGTGTGTGAGTTGTCCCAAGATATTATATTATATTATACTTACAATAAAATTGTCACCCTTTTTTACAAGAACGTCCAACTCTTAGTGGCAGACAATTCATTATTTATTTAAACTTTATGTACAATAGTGGTACACCAGTCAACCTTTGGGTAATAAAGACTATACTGTGGTGTGTAATTTATGTGGCAAAACCAATAAACAGTTTTGCTGTAACCTGGTTTAGATTGCCTGTACCTAACAAAACGTGGAGCCCTACCCTTTGGGAAATCACACGTGAAAATGAACACTGAAAAATCTATCCATAGCTTGATGAGAATTAATGAGTACTGTAACTCGTTAGAGACGTGGCTATAATTTAGTAATAACAGCATCATAACGGGCTCAGCCGCGACTGCGAAGTAGTTTGGTATTCATGAAGTGGCTAATTATTGTCGACTCTCGCGTTGTTTTGTAGTGTTATGATGTAACTGAGGCTGGGTGGTTGAGTAGCAGTTGCTTTTACGGCAACCACACAAGTGTGTTAGTAGTGTGTGTGCTTCGAGTAAGTACTCGGAAACAGGCTCGCAATGAAGTGTTTTTTGCACTCGTGTGGAAAAATGCTAGGCCAGGCCCCTCTGTATTTTTTTTATGTTTATAAACCAGTTTGATCTCCACTCAGCCTCATGAAAACAAACAAGGCCTTCGAAAAAATATCCGGGAGACGTTTTCCACAAAATTTGTGATACTTATGCTTTGAAATTTTATTATTTTTTTGATTGTTTTTTAAAAACATCGTTTAATACACGTGAGCATTTGTCACGTTATTGCTTGTTGACTGGATAAAATTTAAACACGACTATTGCTATTCGCAAAAAAAATAACGGATTCTAGAAAAATCATGAAAATATAGGCACATCTGATGGACAACAAAGTGATCCTATAAGGGTTCCGTTTTCTTCCTTTTGAGGTATGGAACCCTAAAAACTAATTAAAAATCAGATCAACCTTTTCTGAGACAGACACAGTTATACAGACATGTATTTCACGTCAAACTTTTTTGCTCAAGGGTTGAAAATAACATTCCACTCTAACAATGCAGTTTTATTATAAGAAACGTTCTCCCAAACCCTTATTAGACGGTAAAACAAACATGCCCTGATTCCACTACACTCGTTTATAATTTGGTGAAACATAAAAGCGGCCGAACTACCCTCGCTTCAAATAAATTAGTTTTAAGGACCACTCGCGTTAATCTCATACAATAATTTTGATTGTTTTGTAGTTAATTTGAACCTTTTAAGGGGCATTCATCAGATTTTGTGCTAATTTTATAATTAAACGCTGCCTATGTTTAATTTCGTTTTAGTTTATGGACTCTGTGAATTTTAAATGGCTATTGTTATTGTCTCAGTAAAACGGGTAGCTGATAAAATTGGTGAGGTTTGAATGCGATATTTATAAAAATAGTACCACCGTTTTCTGAATTAAGAATTTAATTATAGGTTCGTTAGCATGACACCTTGTCGTACTTGGACATTAAAGTAGGGGTTGACAACGAACATTATTCGTCATTTCCAAAATTGACAAAGCAAACCATTTCATAATCAGACAAAACCGTTCAGACTGCTTGGACATAAGACACTATAAAAGGGAATGGTCCGTAATTGTCGTAAACCGTTGATTTGACAAAGCTATTAAAAACGAACTCTTATAACGACATTCGCTTGATCCATTCCCAAAACCATTTGACAAGTTAGAGGAGCAACTACAATCAATATGTTGCTAACAAACAGGTTAACAGCAAGCAACCGTCGCACGACAGTCGCTCATCCACGCTACGCAGTAAGCTCAACGTCGCCACACTCAGACCGCGCTCATTTATCATTTACTCAACCATACAACGAGCCAGACTCAACTTCAACCCGTTTGTTAGTGTGGCGGTGACTCTAAAGCTATTGTAGCTCAGCACTGTCCCTGACTCGGCGTTAGGATTTCTATTCTGGATATACCTAACGTTTCTATTTTAGCCTTGAAATGAAACATTTTGCTCTGTCATTGTTATAAAAATGGTTGCCATTCATTTCATTTTATTATTTACATTTCAAATGTATTTTGCTGAAGTTTTGAGACCATCGACGTGGTAAAATAAGAATGGAGCAAAAGAATTAACAGTTTCTAAAAACAAGAGTGGGCTTTTGGGATCCTCAAAATAAAGTAACATTTAATAACAGTTTAACCTTTTTACTTATTTTTCACAATGTCTATTTCGACATTGTTTTACCAACTAAACGTTCACAATAATAGGACAAATTGGATCTCCTGTTTCAATTATTTTTTCTCAGTAAAAGCTGTTTTACTAAATACTTTCGCTGTCCATGTATAATGGAAATATTGTATAAACAGTTTACAGGCTAAATATATTTCATAGTTGACTACACTTTATTGAATGCATAATTGAATCATGTGTAGGAATATTTAATTGAATAGAATTTCGAGAATTGGACAGAACCAAAACAGATAATTTTAAATAAAATAGACACATTTATGTGAGCTTACATGCAAATCTAATTAAATGTGTTTAACCTTGTGTAGTTTAATTTTATTAATATTCATTGTATATTTTAGTAATTGACTAATTTATTTGAGCGAATCATAGTAGGTAATTATTTTTGCTAAAATTGTTCAATGAATCCTACGTTATCTTAACTAATATTATCTTAAACTAATCAAGGAAGATTTATTTGTTTGTTTGTTACGATTTGGCTTAAAAAATCCTGAACTGATTTTAAAAATTCTTTCGCCATTAGAAAGCTACATTAACATCTTAAAACATAGGCTATATAATATATTTTATTTTTGAAAAATAGAGATCCCCACGAAAATTGCGATTATAAATTCATTGTTTGGCGTGCGCCGAGAAAACTATCGATGATACAAAAAAATAATGTACTACATGATTAAAGTACTTATTATTACCGATAAAAAGTGCGCGAGGGTAAATGTATGTCTAGTATGATTGATTCACAATGACCGCTTGTTGTTCAAGTATTAAATCAAAACCCAAGTGGAATGAAAAAGTGGTAATTTTGGTATCATAATATGAATTATTATCCATTGAAATGGTTTGATAATTAAGGTAGATTATGTATGTAAATGTAAATTACACTTTAAAATATTCAAATTGGAGCTTTCGTTTAAAAGTTACGACCGGTATAAAAATGCTCTAAGTATGAAAAACATTGCGGTTTGAGTGAACGGGAGAGAATCCCAATGCTTGTGCCGATGAAGTTGGAACACGGTTGATTTCTATAAAAAAAAGAATAATAGTTTGGATTTTCGAAAATAAACTCCTAAAGGGGCGGAAAGGGGTGATGAGGTTTTTAGGGGAGCACAATATTGCTTGCTTCAATTTACGAGAAAATTGGAATGAACAAGCCAAAAGTGGGATTTAAACACATCAAACAATTTTTGCAAAAGCAACCTCTGACGGGGTGAACAGGATGACCAGTTGCACTGATCCTGAGACCACAAAATCAGCAGCAACAATGGCTGGGTAATTAATGAAAATCGCTGTGTTTAATTTTCCAAAAGTAACCTTAAAACGGGGGTAGAGGGGGCGTGGAAGTTTGTGGAATACCTACTAAATCTGCGCGGATGAAGTCGCGTGCGAAGTGCTTGTATACCATACATATATATATATATATATATATATATATATATATATATATATATAACTATAATAAATGTGAAAGTTTGGATGTTTGTTACTCAATCACGTCAGAACGGCTGAACGGCTCTTGATGACATTTGGCACAGAGGTAGATAATAGTCTGGAACAACACATAGGATACTTTTTATCCCGGGTGCATGTTCCCTTGGGATAATTTCCGACATTCACGTGGGCGAAGCCGCGGGCAGAAGCTAGTACGTAGATATTTAAGAACCGTCGCTGAAGTTACCAACTAATATGACATGTATCTACAAATCTCATAGCATGAAAAAAAGAATCTCCAAAACTGATCAGTATTGGACATTCTTTTTTTCAAGCAATATTCAACTAATTGTAACAAAGAATTCGTGATAATTATTGAATCAATACCATAGTATATCAACCAATATTCAAAATGCCTGAGAACAAAGCCAGTGTGCCCATAAATCTGGGTTTGTCTGTGTACACTGTGCTGAACAGTGGACACTTACCGAACAAAACTTAGTACTCGCTTGTGATTCACAAACTTGGGCAGTCAAGTCCAGCTACATTGGTAATTTATGCTTTGTTACCTCCACAACACTTCGGATAGAAATCTAGGTTCCAACTGTAACTAGATGATAACGTTGTGGTCCAGAATGAGCTAATGAATGTATGTTGAATGAAGAAATGTCTCTGAGTTAACTTACTTTTCTTTAAGTGATACTGTGACGTAAAACTGGTGGATGCCAGGCTTCATAGCTTGGCTCATCGCCGCAAGGTTGCCTGCTTGTTGGTTTTCTACAGATTGTACTTCGGGGAGAGTGTCCAGGAACTCCACGACCTCATCCCACCGGCCCCCTTCTACCATCGGACATCTAGACGCACTGCAAGTTACCATCCCTACCTTGTTGCTATTCCACAAATTCGCACTAAACGTTTCCAAACGTCTTGTATAATGCGCACAAGAAAGGAGTGGAACTCTCTGCCTGCGTCTGTGTTTCCGAACGTATACAACTCTAATCTCTTCAAAATTAGAGTAAACAGGCTTCTTCTGGGTAAGCTCGCTCCATCGTCGACTTTGTCTGTGTCATCTATGACCTACACTAGAGTCAAGAGCAAACCCATATTAAATAAAAAAAAATAAAAAAAATACTCTTAACGAACATAAAGGATGTTTCAGAAAGGAAAGTTCTGAATCTTATATCCATTAAAGACATGTTGAGGACAGAGGACTTTAATGGTAGTAGCTAATAAACAAAACATGTGAACACTACTACGAGATTTATTGTCAGCATCCACAGGTTTAAAAAAAACAATTACATTCACTGGTTCCAGGCAAAGATAGATACCTGTTAACAATTATAACAAACGCGGTTAAAAACTAACGAGACGATGTGAACACTCTCGAATCTGGAAGCACACAGAACATATAAAAAGAAAGTGGTCGGAAAGAGCTTGTGCCTGCAAACAACTTCCGGTTTCTAGAACCTTCGATGCTCTACTGAGCTGCTTCCAGTGTCGAATAGCGACCACTATGACATTCATTACTAATAATACAATAGCTCATTGACAAAACAGCGCCTCGGTCATAGATGCTATCGTCCTCTAGTAGTATGTAGCATAACCAGAACGATTCCCCATTGCACTGCCTCCGCCACGCAAAAACAGAGGACGCTGTTCTGTATAAGAAACAATTGCAAAAACAACAAGAAATCCATCCAAATTTTCATACTGCGGGCTAAATATGAAAATCGTTTCCTAAGGAGTAAACTTCAAAAAGTCACTTTTCAAGTAATCTACTGCTTGAAAAGTGTTATTTTTACTTTATAGTAGTTTTACTATAAGGTAAAACAACACTTATGAAATTAATTGTTTCGGATCATATTCATCATCATCATATCAGCCAAAAGACGTCCACTGCTTGATATCAAAATCGCCACGCTTGGCAGGCGTGTTGGCGATGGCAATGCACAGAGAATGCTGCAGCCCATTCTCTGGTGAGTCCCTTAGTCACCTCTTACGACACCCACGGGAAGTGATGGTTGGTGCTATTCTTTTATGTCCGACACCGTACAGAACAGGTCACGTTACAAGCAGCTTAATATCATTATTCAGCTAGGTACGATTATGTAAAGTCTGTACGAAAAGTATACCTTATACACGCTATTCTTTTGTAAGGGAGAGGTTTGAGGCCCCTAAGTAGGGCTGACAGTACAGATGATTTTTTTCACTTTGTTCAGAAAAACTTCACAACTTTTTAACATCGCAGGTTTTACCAACTTTAAGTAGAGTTATTTATTTACGCTACGGGAGAGTCTTTGTAATGCTGAAAGTTATGTTTTCTCAAATTTTCAGTCCTGAGGAAAAATTATGTTTTCATAAGTTTGGTGTTTTTAGTTTAATAAAATAGACCTGAATTTAAAAACTGTTTCAGAATTGGTACTTAAAATTCTTAATTATTATAAGATATAAGCAGAATGATGGTACTATGGCCGTTGCTTCTAGTATAGCATAAATGTGTATAGCTCATGCAAATATAACAACGATCTCACTTGGATCGTACTATCTATTCAGCTGAACACATAAAGCTATTTCACAAGCATTAAAACAATTCCCAGCAATAAAAATACCGAATAAAACCGACAATAAAGCTGGCAACCCTAGGTGAGAGGGCAAGAAATGTAAGCGCTACTCATTAAGAATTAATTCCGACGATAAATCCGAGGGTAGCAAGGTCGCCGCCCCTACCCTCGGATAAGATGCTCATCTGCATACCGGCTGAAGGCTGTGCTCCCAAGTTTTTTGGCAAGCAGCTCACTTTTGTCGAGAATTGTCGCTTCTTTAGTTAACTTGAAAAAAGGTAAGACACTGCGAGTCGCCAGTGTTTAAACGAGGATAATGTAATAGTGGGGACTTGTGAGTTCTTGAATAAAGAATAATATATATTAAGCACAAACTGAAAGGCACACAACACATTTACAGGACAAAAAAAAACAACAAAAAAATAACAACAAAAAAAACAACAAAAAAAACAGCAAAAAAACAACAAAAAAACAACAAAAAAAACAACAACAAAAAAACAACAAAAAAAAAACAACAAAAAAAAACAACAAAAAAAACAACAGAAAAATAACAACAAAAACAACAACAAAAAAAAAACAATAAAATCATAATAGGTGTAAAACATCGTAGCATGTGTGGCTCGCGGCTGCACCAAATAGGTCCAATTCAGCATAAATAACAGACACTTAGACCATAAATCGTTGGTTTCAACTGAAACTACGACGACGACGACGTAAATCAGTAATTGTGTCTAAAATAAATGTCATGAATAATACATAATTAAATACATTCATATGAAGTATGTGCTTAAATAATAAGTGTGATAAATAGGCGCAAGTTTACGTACGTATGTGTATATGTGCAAATAGGGATGATTCTTGTGAAAAAATATGATTCTTTTTAATTCGTCAGCTAGATTGTCGAAAAATATTGAACACGTTTAATTTTTTGCACGTTTATTTCTTGCTTCATTAAATTCAAGGGCTGGCTTTTACCTTGGTCAAAGATTAAGCATTGCCATACAACGTGGCAATGCCGCCAGTCTTTTCACTTCCAGTCGACAGCGATGCGGATGAATTTTTTGACGCCATATTTTAGGGTTTATTTAGTTAGGAGATTTTATTTTTATTTCTAGTGTATATAGTTAGTTAAGTATTTATGGAATAAAGATCATGTTATTAGCTTAATTAAATTAATGAAATTGTCGAAGAAAATCAAAAAGAAAAAATGCGTGTCCAATATTTTTTGGAAATCTATCTAACGGAATAATAAGATTTTCTACCCTATTGTGCGAAGATGAATAATCAGATTTACAAATGAAATGGCAGCTTATCTTACTAGCCTATTTTATACCACTCCATGGCTAAAGCTCACACTTTTCCAAACAATTTGTTTTTTGCAAGTGCAAGCTGTGCAGGGAGTTGCGGAATATGTTCGAAAGAGACACCCAGAGCGGAAAAAGTCATTTGATGATTTCCCATCCCCAAAAAAAATAAAAAGTGAAATGTAATCCTATCTAATGTAACTAGCCTATTTTATACCACTCCATGGCAAAAGCTCACACTTTTCTAAACAAATTGTTTTTTTAGTAGTGCAGGCCACTCCTTTCAAGAGAAGTCGTGCCTGGTCCACCATCTTCGTCTAGTTCTTTAATCTGTCTTAAAATATTTCAATACCACAGATGTATTATTAGAAATACAACAAAATATCCAAACAACAAGCTTATTTTCTTTAGACAAAGTTGCGGCGTGAACTTTTAGCTAAGTCTAAAAACAAAGAAACCACTCAGATCAAGCTGGTTGCGGCAATCATATCAAATTAGTAGAGGCATATGAAATTAAAATTAATTATGTTTTTAATTGACTTTCCTCGCACTTTGTAAGTGCTAAGCCGTAGATATAAGAGCGCAGCCCGCAGCGTCAATATCATAACATATCTGCACTAAGACGTGTTTACACTAGACTGTGATTAAAAAACCAACTCGGTAAGGGTTCATGCTTTTCATACTATGTTGATGTTTTCTTGTTTATTTATTTATTTAAACTTTATCTACAATAGTGGTACATGGGCGGACTTAATGCATCAAGGCATTCTCTACCAGTCAACCTTTGGGTTATAAAGACTATACTGTGGTAGGTGTACAATAAATAAAAATAAGATTCAAAATTGAATTTTAACAATTCGGAAAGAATATACAGATAATATATATAATACTAATAAAATACATATATATGCTAAAATAATAAACTAATAAATATGATATATAATAATCATACCGATTAAGAGAATTCATAGTAATCATGACGAAGAACAATCTTGTCTTCTCTTAGCAGCAAGCGTTTCTCAAAGCGCTTACAGATACTTCTTCTTCTTCTCTACTTCTACAAAAAAGAGTCATCGCTACGCTGTCGCATTGTCGTATCGCACTTATCTTTGGGATATTTTACTAAAACGTTAGTCTACTTTTTATTAAATGTGTTGTACTCCTACTGTACCTTGATATCTTCACCATTCACTCGTGAATCTGGGCCTGTGAACGAGCTCCACCACCCAGTAACTGGATAACACCCCTACCAAAACTGGTGACTTTTCTAACTTCTGTTGGTAGTTTTGATACTTGTGCCTTAGACTGCATATTGTGACTTAGGTATGTGCTTTTTTAACCGACTTCAGAAGCAGGTTCTCAATTTGACTATGTTTTTTTTTATTTTTATTTGAGTTTCCCAGTTTATATTTACCAATTTATTTTGTTCTAATATTGTGAGTGTTTTTGCTTTTGTATGTTCTGTCTTCTTTGCTTGTTGTACCAAACAAATGTTTTATCTATCTATCATTAATTAATCTAACTTTATCTATCTTTATTTAATAAAATCTAATTGTCTTCAGATCTGTTTGAGTTTTTGCAATATTTGTATACCAAAGACAAAAAGCACAAGGATAAAAACGTTCAGAACCCTAAAAAAACACTACAAAGTATAAAATAACTTTAATTTCGGTGTTTTTGGTTGTTTCTTCATATTTTAACACCGACTTCCGAAATTAAAGTTATAGTTTGCAGTTTTTTTTTTTTTGGAAGTCGGTTGTATTTTTTTTTTTTTATTTTACAATTTTTAGTGGTACACACCCACACCTAACAACACCACTGGAAAGTCACAGGTAAGCTAAACACGCAATTTCGTTTATGATATTATTTTCTATTATATATATCGATGAGATATTTTCTATTTCCTCCAGCTACTCGTATTTTGATTTAAAAACCAAAGTACAGAACCGATTTTGATTAAATTTCTATGGGACCAATTGGAACGTATATCCTTTCACATTTAATAAGAATGTTTTAAATCGGTTTATAAACGACGGAGTTATGAGGTAACAAATGTAAAAAAAATACAACCGAATTGAGAACCTCCTCCTTTTTTGACGTCGGTCACACACAATATCAAATTCCGTATTCATACAAAAGCCCCAATGGCTCGATGAAGGTGAACGAGTCTTTACAGATTACTAAGAAAGTGTTAAGTGTTTAATGGCAATCATTTTGAAGAACGCATTAGATAGAGTAAACACTGTTATGATAGCGAACGTTTGAGGTCACTCGAGGGCGAGCAACTATGAATACGTTAGAAATTATAAAATGAATTATAAAGCTCAATCCTTATTAATATTTGAAACTAGCTTTTGGCTGCGGCTTTTGCCACATGAAAAGTGTTCTATTGTGGCCTGTTGGTCGAGTGGTTAGTAACCCTGACTGCTAAACCGGAGTTCGTTCGATTTCCGAAAGTGGGTTCGATTCCCACCCAGGAAAGATTTCTTTGTGTGATGAGCATGATCATTTGTTCTGTGTCTGGGTGTAATTTGTCTATAATATGTATGTATTTAGAAATATATAAGTATGTTTATCAGTTGTCTGGTTTCCATGCACAGGCTCTGCCTAGTTTGGGATCGGATGACCGTGTGTGAGTTGTCCCAAGATATTATTATTATTATTCCCAAGAAAACGTACTACCAGCTTGAAAATGCATTCATTCATAGTCCTCCTGAGCAGTTTCGGCAATGGCGACCAATCTCAGGAGGCGCAGGATATCTTATAGTGCACAAGTGTGCGCTAACACAGGTGCACTCCCTCTTCCATCACTCTCATATTCCGATGGGACGGCATCCCGACACAACCAGAAAAAAAACAAAATGAAATGAAATTGATTAATTATTCAGGGTTATCTACACGTAGTTTAGTTCAAACAAATCACAGTTCAGCGGTTTAGATGTGAAAACGTAACAGATACACAGACAAACTGTAGCATTTATAATAATAAGTGTGAATGTTAACATCTGTATGTTTACGTGTGTGAAATGTATGATTAATCAAACAACGGCTGAACGGATTCAGATGAACGATGAACACACGAGTAGACTGTGACCTGGATAAGGGCGTAGAATACTTCTCTATCCCGATAATTCTCCGTGGGATACTTTCGACTTTCAAGAGAGCGAGTCTGAGGCAAAGGACAGTAAATCATAAATCCTAAAATGTTCTCTTACTAAATAATCTGTAGGTATTTTAAAAAGTAACGCATTTTCAAAATTAATTAAGTGCTATTGTACAATATTTTATTTATGAGTTCAGTATCATTGAAATTACTTTTGAATTTAATGATTTACTTGAAAACTTACTAAGAATTTATTAAATCTTTTTTTAATTAAGGATTTTTTTCATCAAGCCTAGGTACACAATAAAGCTATCGACTAGGTCTGAAAAAGTTACTTATTAGACTTCGAACAGCGGATACCATAGATTGGTTTCACATTATTTTTATAATAATTTTAGTGATATCTTGGTTAAATTATACGTCGGTCCAGTGGCTAATGGACCTACCGGGACCTGGACGTGAGGTCTTGGGCTCGATTCCCAGGTCGAGCTAAGTGTTATTCTATTTTTTTTCCCATTAGCAGCCAGGACTCTTATCTGTGTCCGGTTTATGGTAATAGACTCGGCCCCTAGCCCATGGGCGAAATGTAGGTGGCGAACAAGACCATGTTGGTGGATGTGGCTTCACCTGCTGTATAACCACCACGATAAAAGATGCGCAGTGCAGACGTATTTCAAAATAAATTGGCAGCTAAAACTGAATCTTCACAAATATTCGATCTATTTTCAATCTGACTGCCACTGACAATTTATTGATGAATTAGCCATAAAAATTCGCAAAAAAAAAGTGAAAATTATTTTCATTTTGAAAGACAACTACAAAATAAAGATAAATGTAAGCGTTCATTGCCCTTTAATTTTAATACTTATTTTATGATTTATTTAGAAGTTATTAATCTTTATTACGCCGCATTTACACCACAAGTTAAACGATATTCTTGTTTAATTGTTTTAGTACTTTAGTGAAGGTCATTCTATATAAATTGAATTTATAATGTACCATCTAAGGTCGTTTTAAACCGGCTCGAGGTGACCGACAATCGTTGCAATAAAAAGTCTAGCATTATAATTCATAGTCTAACTAAGAATTCTATTTTTAAGACTAAGAATACGAGTAGTTTAAATCATGTCTCAATCAGGCCTCTTTAACAGACTTCAAAAAAAGAAGGTTCATTAATTCCAATATTACTATGCACTCAATATTTGAATTAAAGTACCTCTTAAAATTAGTAGACAACAAAAATCAGACAGAAATCTTGTTGGACTACAATGTTTTTTTTAATTAGTACTGCTGCTGTTAAAACTTTTCCTAAAAAAAAAACATGGAAGTTCAAGAATATTTCTGTCTGATTTTTAACGAGATTTTTGATTATGAACGAGTTTTTATTGAACATAAAAATGAGTTTGCAAATGAAAAATAAATACCAAATCAATTTTGTTTGACAGACATTTATAAAAATGCTCTCTCTTCTTCTTCAGTCGGTCCCTCATTACTGAGGATCGTGGTCACTGGACCCCTTTAAGCGGACAATCTGTCTCCATCGATTCCGGTCCAAAGTTGCCATCACCACCTGCTGGAATTTGCTTGAGGACATAGCTTCTTTAACTTGGTCCGACCATCGTGTTGGCGACCGGCCTCGTGCTCTCTTTCCTTCCGTATTCCCAACAATTACCAGCTTTTCAAGGCTGCTATCTCCCCTTCGCATTATGTGGCCAAAATAAGTTAATATACGCTGTAAGCAAACTGTAGACAATCGGGTCTTGATATTGAGTTGAGAAAGGACAGACACATTTGTGCGTTTGGCTGTCCATGGGATTCGGAGCATCCGCCTCCAGCACCACATTTCGAATGCGTCTATCATCTGTCTTTCTCTTGCTCGGATTGTCCACGTCTCAACTCCATAGAGGAAAATCGGGAAAACCAGTGCTCTGACCAAACGGTATAAAAATGCACAGCCAGCAATTTTGTCAACATGTAATTGACACTTGCTTGCTGCTTCAGTCAGAAACATAAAATAGTTGACGTCAAACATTGGTAGCCAAAACTACAAAACCGGACCAGTGCGAGTCAGACTCACGCACCGATGGTTCCGATCGAGTCTTGATTTTTTTTCGAGTATACATTACCTAAGTTTATAAACTAAGAAAAATGCAAAATATAGCAGGTAAGATTGAAGGACAAACTTAACTTTGTTGTTGGAAAAATGTTCTCCCATACAACAATGTACGTTACGGTCAATTCTTCAACCGAAAATATAGGTTTGTAATCGTAAAAAATGATTTTTATATGATAAAACTATAAATTCCCAATTTTCAGATATTTTCCTGTATTTGTACCCTAAGATCTATCTTCTTGCCAAAGTTCATGAATCTAGGTCTATGGGAGTACCCTATAATTTTTGATTCCCCTGAGAGTGTCGGAATATACGTTTTTTTGCGGCCGTATCTTTTTTTACGTAGAAGTTTGATTTTTTCTCAAGTTCAAATGACTATAAACTTGAGTATATGGTTTTAATTTCAACTCGATACCTTCGCGCGTTCCCAAGATAAAGGGTCTTGACAGACAAACGGACGGACAACAAAGTGATCCTATAAGGGTTCCGTTTTTTCCTTTTGAGGTACGGAACCCTAAAAATCACCCTCAGTCCCAAAAATAAAATCCTCATTGTCTGCTCACGATGCGCTAACTTCAAACATAGGTCTCCCACAGGTTCAAAGCTAATATATTTTGCTTGTATTTTGATCTAGGAACTTTGTTCTAGGAACCGCGTTAGAAACCTAACACAACAAAAAGGCTTTTACTGAAATCAAAGCGCGCGTACAGTGACAAACGGCTCGGTCCGGCACGGCCCGGCTCGGACCAGTGAAGCCCGGCACGATAATTTTGCCGTGGTTGTCGCACAAACAGACACGTGAACAAACAAAGTGCTAATCACAGTCAAACGGTGTGTCGGCCTATTCGGGAAACACTCGATATGCGAATATCGATGACAAAATGAAATGTATAGATTTTTCATGCTTGCTAAACAATAAGAGCAATATTTCATGAGCAAAAGTTCATAAAAATACAGTTTGTGTTCTAAAAAGTTTTTCCCAGAAAGCCTTCTGTCAGCGTCCGCCCTAAAAAGAAACGTCCCCAAAAGTTGCTAATGAGTGGATCATAATCTTTATCTTTTTCTGGGTCAACACGATACGAATGTCATCTGACCTTTGAAACTTTGTCAAAGTCAACCTTTTACGTAAAATTGAGAACAGCTTCCACAAATAACTGGAATACCGTTCCGCGTAGGCGGAACAGAATTCCAGTTATTTTCGAGAAACAAAATCTGTTAAAATCCATCACTCGAATACCCTTCACACATTATCGGACATCACACCATCAAACCCCCGAATTGCGAGCCACAATGACCGTAATATCCTCCGGCAGACAATGAATCAGGGCGTGCACGCACCGGCGGCGTGACGCACGTGATCGATACCGCGACGAAATGGGGATCCGTCCCGGTGACGGGCCGGCCCGACCCGATCCGTTACACTCCCAATCGTCTTTAACGAACATTTGAATTTAGAGCGGGGATTTAATTTTCGACGGTTTGGTGATTAGGTACGTGGGGAGCGGAGTGAATAGCTAGATCTTCGAGTTCAGAGCACCCCTTCCTGAAATACCTGTAGAATAGCCGGATTTACTTACATTCCGCCTCGAAAATTTAAAGGAGCGTGAATTCCCATGTCCGCTGCGAGTAAATCAAATATACTCGTATACTCTAAGCTCTTGGAAATTCTCCGACTCAGCCCGAGATTTTAGCTGTCTGAGAAATTCACTAAGTACACATGGAGGAGAAACTTGAGTACGAACAAGCTGTCAAATAGATAATTGATATTCCTGAGAGTTTTGTAGAATATAGAAAGCATTTCTTAGGAATAATATAGCATCGAAAACAATGATAGATCATCTGCTCAGATACCAGTTAGCAGACGTCCCTTACGGCTCACGGCATGGCATGAGTCGGTGATCCATTAGTCGTAAGTGCATTAAGTGCAGATTGTGGCACTATTGAATCACTCGGCTACGTCTGCGGAATGATGACATTCTCTGCATCGGAGATCTGCATAAACTAGACTGTTGTTAAATCATGTATTCTCTCTCGAGTTCAGTAAATGTCATATTGATAAATTTTAATAAAAATACCATCAAGATAATAAAAGAACGCGGACAGACATTTTATTTGTCGACAGTCCAGGTACACACACAAAATAAAAGATCACAGGGAAAACTTGTTTAGTGACACTTTGCACAGTGAACTAAACTGAATCATCACGCTCGGATCCGTGACGCTGAATCGGATGCAATCGGTTCACCACCTTAGACTCAAACACTGCTGCAATGTTTCGAAAATTACGTTTTATTATTACGTATTTTAGGTCGCGTATGTTTTGTACGTAAGCAGCCACCATAGTCGTCAATCCTAATGTATAAAAATCTTCCGTTACTGACTGACTGAGTGACTGACAGACAACGCACAACCGAAAATACTGGTTCTAGAAAGCTGAAATTTAACATGTGGGTACCTAAGGGAGTTTAGGGGAGCACTAAGAGAGGATTTTCCGAAATTCCTACGGGAACGGGAACAAAAGGGATGTACGCGTACGAAGTCGCGAGCAAAAGCTAGTCATCTATAATTTGTGTCACCAGTAAGTATTTAATACTTGATTTGAGGGTAGTTTAATATTGTTCGCGTATGTTATTGTTTATTTGTGCTGCATCAAAATAATTTAAGTATTATCTGCAATCGTATTGGTTATAAGCACCATTTAATTCAGATCGTTATTCGCCATCGAACACCTTGAAGTACCCCTTGAAAGATGGTATTATGTTTAGTACCTGGATGACCGAGCTTTGCTCGGTTTTTTTTGTTGGTAAACGTTTTCTAAAAAATGAAACCTAGCTAGATCGATTTATCGCCCCCGATAGCCCATACATATATACAAGAATTGCTCGTTTAAAGGTATACGATTTATTTGCATTGATAACAAAACAGGATCTACGCAATCAAATACCATAGCGACTGGCCTGTTGGTCGAGTGGTTAGTGACCCTGACTGCTAAACCGGAGGTCGTGGGTTCGATTCCCACCCAGGACAAATCTTTGTGTGATGAGCATGATCATTTGTTCTGTGTCTGGGTGTAATTTGTGTATAATATGTATGTATTTAGAAATATATAAGTATGTTTATCAGTTGTCTGGTTGCCATAGTACAGGCTCTGCCTAGTTTGGGGTCGGATGACCGTGTGTGAGTTGTCCCAGGATATATTATATATATATATATTATTATTATATATTAATTGAGACAAGCAAATATTAATAAGTGAGTAATTAGTATCTAACGGAACAGCTGCGACTGATTGATCAGCTTGACACTGGAACAATGGTTGTGTCGGGTGCTGCACACATGCCGAGGTAATCACTTCAATTAGTAAACACGACGTAGATATCGAGGGGGCAATGAACTCTTGTCAACATGGCTGAAGAGGGAAACAGCAAATGGCTTTTGGATGTTTACTTGAGATTGAAAACTCGTCAATTTTACCTGACAGCCCCAGAAGTTGGGTAATCTTTTCTTAAGATGTCCTATATATGTATTTTTATTGATTATTGATTATATATATTATATAAAATGAACATGAAGTAAACCGTAAAATTACCATGCAATATCTTTAATGTTATGTTCGTCTTCAGTATATGTTAATTTAAAATGAAGCTTTATATCTAGAAAAATAATAAATAACTTTTTATAAAAGGAATATATATGAACATGTAATTAATACCTACTTATATACCTAATTTTTGAGGTTTTCTTTCCCTTATTTCAAAAAGCGCTCTTCATCCTCTCCTCTATATAAACTATAACTTTGATGTGCCCGACAGGGTCCATAATTGGTTCTACTTCAAGACTTACCAACTGTTGTACATTACATTATGGAATGCAATAAAGTATTGAGTATTGAGTATAAATGGTTCCTAATGTCAGTGTGTGTAACCGCTAAGGAGTGGACTTCTCTGCTGGTGTCTGTGTGTTTTTTATAGTTACCACCTGGAGATCTTTAAGTCAATAGTGAATAAGTTACTTCTTTATAATAAGACTAGTTTACAGTAAATCCGTTGCCGGAAAAAAATTGGCTATTGCTGACTACACGTGGTATGCTTAGTTATTTTTTTTTTTTTTATCAGCTCCGATATTTGAGTTTCAGATTTTCTGGTTCTCACCAAATAGTTGGTGTTTGAAATTTGAAATCACTTCTTTTGCCACTTTTACATAATCTTCATAACAACAAAGACCGCGGCAACTGACTCACAAACTAGTGATAAAAGATCGCCTACCATCAGGCGTGATAATGGTCAAACGTGAGCCCGTCTACAATACAAAAACGAACCAGCAGAACGGGTATTTCGAAGGCCGAATCAGATCTTTAATAGGTCATCAATCAATCAATCCATAAGCCTTTGATAGGTCATAGTCTCTTACATATCGAGGCTCCTACGTGCCTCAGTCCCGGTTATCAAGAATACATCTTTGACAGTGACGGGTAGTCAGAAGCCAGAAAGTTTGACAACCAAGTTTTACCTATCAAGTAGCATCGTATTACAAACAAGTAAATACTGCAACTGTATCGGATTAAACTTCTAGATGAGACTATAGAGGTATGCGGAACAGAGAGTAAAGTCCCGCACACCTCCACTGGAATGGGAGGATCCTCCGACCAGACGGTTGTTGTGCCTGATAGTTTATATTCGGACTGTTGTACATGTTCAAATCGCATGGAGAACTTTTGCTTGCGCGATGCAGAATTTCGTTACAGTACGTCGCTGACAAGATAGATGGCGTTGCGATTCTTTTTGTTGCCGTCAAATTTCGCTTCTTAGTTTTTCATGTGGCGGCATTGATGCCGCTACAAGACCATCATATTTGGAAAAAAAGATATAAGCAGATGATGATAAACATTGTTTGGACGATAAAAAAACATCGGTACTAAACTGAAGTTAACTTGATGTCCCGATGTTACCATCAGAGTATTCTGCTTACAACTGGCTTTCTACCCATTTCTCTTTTACCGTAAACCGTATAAACATAGCAAAACGAAAGTTTCCACTCTGCAATACAATAAGAAGTTACACACAACCATTATAACTTCAAACGGGCCTATTAGTCCCACAGCCCACAGGTGGGCAAATCTCGAAGTCGTTTACGGCTCGGTTATGATTTTAGTAGGCGAGGTAATTACCCCACATATTGCGTCGCGGCGACGTGAGCGGAGTACCAGTGTACAGCCACCCTAACTCGTTAAGTCGTGACGGAAATAATTGTTATAAATATCTGTGGTAAGTATTAATTGGCCAATGAGAGACAGCCACACAGCCATGCTGCTGCTAGGTCAATAGATTTGAAAGCACAAGAAATAGAATTATAGAAATAGAGTTTATTAAGAATTCCTTTTAAACGAAAGTGAGCTTTTTGTAAACTCGAGTTAGCAATTAAATACACAGTATTAATCCAAGATCTTTTTAGAAATTACCGATCTTGCATGTATTAATATTACTAAAAGCACGGTATTATTAATAAGCATAATAATATGTATGTTTTAGAAAGAAAAGATTGATGTGGTATCTTATTTTAAAATGATATCCAATTAATATCATAAAATAATATTTTGCATGAATTTCGACAGTAGATAAATTTATTTAAGCATTATGTTCAGATAGATTTTAATAAGTACCTACGAGTACCAAAAACGTTGATTTTGAAACTCGTTTATGTCGCATACCACAACGGAAACCCACCTCCACAGTACTTCATTGGGTAACAAGACAATAAATGAATCTCCATCCAATCACTGCGCGACTGATGATGATGGCGCGCAGCTCAACCAGAGACAGACAGCATCAATCGCAGCACAACCAAAATGAATTCCCCGAACACAAAAAACATTCGGCAAACACCGCTGGGCATGATTCATCACAATATATCAGCTCGCTCCGCTCCGAGCAGAGCGGAGCCAGCGATCACGAGTTTTAATTAAATTATGTGTATTTTACTCCAACTCTAGAGTCAACAAGTATTTACGTACAGTCAATTAAACAGTTTGCTGTGGAGGCAAATCAAACTTTTATTTGTTACTGTAGCTTGAAATTTCACTTATGATAGATCCATAATTATGTATTCATTCAAATCAAGTGCGAGTTAGACGCGCGCACCGAGGGCTCCGATCGAGTCTTGATTTTTTTCGAGTTAAAATTACCTACGAATACATCAATGTACGTCATGGACGTTCCCGACCGTGACGTTCATTGATGTATCCGTAGGTAACCAACCAAAAATATAAGTTTATATTCGCTTTTTTTTTGTTTATTATAAAGGAACAAATTCCTTATTTTCCCATTTTTTCCTGTACTTATACTGTAACATCTATCTTCTTAGCAAATTTCAGGACTATGAGTCAACGGGAAGTACCCTATAGGTTTTGATTCCCTTGCGAGCGTCAAATAATGCGCCATAAACGGAGCTTAAACGGCTGTATCTTTAGATTGCGTTGACTTAGAAGTTTGTTTTTTTCACTGCTCCAAGAAGTAGCTGTTCTGAATACTTGGAGTTAATTTCAGTTTGATTCCTTTACGCGTTCCTGAGAAAAAAGGTCTTGACAGACAGACAGACGGACAATAAAGTGATCCTATAAGGGTTCCGTTTTTGCCGACTGTTGTACGGAACCCTAAAAATAGTGTTGTCAACAACTTGTCACAGGTTAGCTTAGCTGCAGTCAGGTGCTTGCGTACTACCTACCATCACTAAACAATTTGCAAAATAATTACCATGTATCAAATATAATTTTCTCTTCTGGAACTTGTGATTTGTAGCAGGCCAAAGAAACGAAGGTGTGAGGATTTAGTCACGTTCCTGAAGGATTGGCCGGAGATGGCCAAGCACAAAGAACGTCGAAAAGCTATAGGAAAGAGCTTTTCCCAGCGGTGGGAAACAATAGGTAAGCACACAAAAATTTAAAAAAATGGTGTGTTATGTCCGGTCTGAATAAATACTTTCTTTCTTTCTTTGTTTCCTTATTTTCTGACAGTCCTTATTCGTTTTGTTGACTGTACGAGTGAACTTAGCTAAGCAGTGCCCAGTTCTTTCAGTAAAGTTAAATTGGAATAACAGCCGTCAAAGAATAGCGGAATGTATTTAAAAGTTAACGCAGTACGCAGGAGGCAGGGAGAAGTGTGGAGGCATCATTACGAGACGTTATTTATTTTTTTGTAAAATGCTTTGTTTTTATCTGCTTCCGGCAGATCTTTCTTGAGAATATTAATTTTACTGTGCTTTTCAATAAGTAGGTACACCCCATAAGTTTTTTTTAAGAAATGTCTTAATCACAGGCTTGACGTGGGATCTATGCAAATTGCAAAAATATCTGGTGTCTTTTCTTTGAATTATATTCCATCACCCTTCGGCCGTTTTTGCGTAATTGAAACACAAATATATAAACGTTGACATTTATAATATAAGAAGGATTTGTGGTTCATCCTACAGTAACAGCGCACTTCTCCAGAATCATCAAATGACTACTTCCGCTCTGGGTGGAGCGGAAGGGCGTGTCAGACTCTTACTGACTAAAACCCATCCGTGTTCCTTCTAAAGCCTTTTGCGTTCCAGGGCCGTGACTCTTTCGAACAAATTCCGCAACCCTGGCAGGAAGATAAAAGTAGCCTATGGCAGCGATAATGTTACTTTTGAGTGGAAGAATTTTCGTAATCCAATCACTACTTTCAAAGTTTACCTCTAAGGCCGCATTCACACAGGATCCATCATTGACGATTCTTCAAAAAAAACGAAACGTTATGACGGATGGACTTTCACATTGCATACGGATTTTTTCACGATTTGTCTAGATATCCGAGTTCACATTCGTTTCGTGATTCAGAGTTCAGTCTTACTACTACCTACTGAGCTATGCGGGCCCAGGCGGTCGGGGCGCGATCCGTCACAAAATCTTCACGATTCATATTTTTTGACCAACGTGATTTTAGACGCGTCCATCTTTTTTAAGTTTTCGTGATGCATGTGAACGGGCATTCAAAAAGCATTGCCGCCGTCAAAAGAGAAAAAAAATCATGAAAAAAGAAGATTCGTCAAAAAACACGAATTGTCCTTGTGTGAATGAGCCCTTACAAACAAACAATTAAACTAGTCTAAAATATCAACGCACTCAAAGTACCAGGTCTTCATAAAACGGTGCAACAATATCGAGCTCAGATCAGAGGTATGCAGGCACTCTGCCAAGTATGCAGCTGTGTGAGTCGTGAGCCTCCGAGCCGAGGCTGGCATTCTCCACGACCTCTTGAAGTCTGCTGCATTCCTGAGCACACCGCGTCAATATTTTGTTACCTATAACAGCTGAGCGAAGCTGCCAATGTGAGCTACTCTAAAGAGTTATGACGAACGATTTAAAAGCAGATCCTTTGCGATGATTTCCAATATAGTAGTGGCCTAAAAATGTCTTAAGTATTGCTGACATAGGCTTCCTAGTTTGCATATGCAGTTCCATACTCATCATGTGGCACATGAATTTTTACAATCGTATTTCGACTCTGATGGCTTTAAGTATAGTGTACATAATTCAGTTGGGTGCCCCTTACTTTTTTACAGGTTAAACTGGTAGTATATCTAAGTGAATATAGAAGTTTTTAAAGATCAGTATGTGCTCTTGGTAAAGACAACCTCAAATATTTGAATTCATGTTAAACACGCTGACGTGGCGAAAAAGCTGAGTTTAAATTGAGATGACAATCCCATCTCGCCGACTCCAACCTCTTGGCCGTGAGAGCCTTGAGTCGTGACCTCAAGGTTAAACTCACTATCGTATTACCGCTTCGTAAAAAACTAACAAAAGTCGGTACGTGATCTAATTAAAAATTTCCCTTGCGAGTCTACAAAGTAACCTTTTTAACTGAAAAGAAAACTTGTAGACACGGAGATAACAGAAAAGTTGTAGCGTGCCCGCACTGCCCGCCTTCGGTAAATGGTAAGTGCGGGGTACGAGAGCCTATCGCGCATCGCTCCACGCCCAGATACCGTGATACCAGGCCTTTATTGTTTAGCGTCTGTTTGCAGCGAGCGAGCGGTGAAGGCGTTACTCTTTTAATTTAGATTTCCTCGCTGAATGCTCGTTAATCAGCTCGTAAACGCTAAGTTTTAGAATGAGGTGTTTTGGAGCTTATGGCCGGTTGTTTACAAAGTTTTTTCTTTATTTATTACTTTTGCTGGAGCTTGCGTGAAAGTTTTTGGCAAGGGAATAGGTTTCGGAGAACATGCAATAGAGTCCAGTATTGTAAACACATTATGTTTACAATTCTGGACTCTAAATCATTTTTTTTTTTGACGTTCTTGTGTCAATGTATCTTTTTCTTTCTTTTTTCGATAGAGGCTTTTTTTAAGGATTAGAAATCATCAAATGACTTCTTCCGCTCTGGGTGGAGCGGAAGGGCGTGTCAGACTCTTATTGACTAAAACCCATCCGTGTTCCTTCTAAAGCCTTTTGCGTTCCAGGGCCGCGGTGACTCTTTCGAACAAATTCCGCAACCCTGGCAGTTCGATACAGGCTACACCGTAAACATATTCAATCTCCTCGTTCATCATATTATAATTTCTCGAGCAATAAACTCTTTTATAGCCAATCTCCACATCCAAACATCCACTAAAACGAAACTTCTGTTCATCCCGCATCAAAAGTGCTTCTCTATGCATTTCGTTCATACTTCAGCAGCACACACTTAACATAAAAGAGCTTTCGACAACCTTGCTGAAAGTAAACGTTAGAAATAATGAATTTTGGCAGAAATGCACCCGAAATATATGGGCCACATGAATGATGTACCGGCGACTTTAGAGATGCCGACAGCCGTGGGAACTTGGCTGCTATTGGTGGATTACATTATGCATGGCGTCCTACTTCGCTATGGCTATGGTGGATTTTAAAATTGTGTTTAAAGACTGGGATATTTTATGTCGTTAATATAGTAATAGTCTTATCCAAACTAATATTATAAAGAGGAAAGATTTATTTGTTTGTTTGTTACGGTTTGGTTTTGAAAAAACAACGCATTTTAAAATTCTTTCGCCATTAGAAAGCTACATTACTTACAAAATATTCTATATTTTATTTTCGAAAAAAATAGAGATCCCTAAGAAAGTTGCAATAATATAACACAAAATAGCAAATTTTGCCTAATAAATTAATTATTCGGCATTCGCTGAAAAAACTATTGTGAACATAAAAATAATGTACTGCATGATTAAAGTACCTTTAAAAAAAACCCGGGAGGGTATATGCCTAACTATTATGGTTAAGTCTCAATGACCGCTTTTTTTTCAAATTATTCAATCAAAACCCGGGTGGATCGGAATAGTGGATTTTGGTATCAGGATATTAATCCTTATCCATTTAAATGGTTTGATAATTAAGGTTGATTGTGTACCTGCATGTAAATTATTCTTTAAATTAGTCAAATCGGACCTTTCCTTTAAAAGTTACAACGGGTATAAAAAAACTATAATTAATAAAAAGTTGCGGTTTGAGCGAACTGGGGAGGATCTTAATGCTTGGTCCAATTAAGTTGAAACACGGCATTTTTATAAAAAATAAGAATAACAAATGTTTGGATTTTTCTCAAATCTCTCCTTTAGTTATTTCCCTAAAGGTATGAAAAGGGGAATGAAATTTTAAGGGGAGGACATTATTGCTTGCTTCAATTTACGTGGAAATTGGTACGAACAAACTAAAAGTGGAACTGTTGCGCTGATCCTGAGACCACAGAAGCAGCAGCAGAAATTGCTCGGTAATTAATTAAAATCGTTGTGCTTAATTTTCCAAAACTAACCTTTAAAAGAGGGGAGGGGGCGGAAATTTGGAAGGATCGCCAAACTGAAGTGGCACTGGGCAGGGCACATTACTCGCAGAACAGATGGTTGATGATGCCGAAAAGTTCTGGAGTGGTGACTGCGTACCGGAATACGCAGCGTTGGAAGGCCTCCCACAAGGTGGACCGATGACCTGGTCAGGGTCGTGGGTAGCAGATGGATGCGAGACGCGCGGGACCGGTTGTTGTGGCGACTCTTGGGGGAGGCCTATGTCCAGCAGTGGACGTCTTTCGGCTGATATGGTGATGATGATGTTGATGAAAGTTAGGATGTTTGGATGGGTGGATGGATGTTTGTTACTCAATCACGTCAAAACAGCTGAACAGATCTTGATGAAATTTGGCACTGAAGTACATTATAGTTTCGAATAACACATAGGATCACACTTTGTATCCCGGGAGTATGTTCCCTTGGGATAATTTTAGACAAACCCGCGAGAGGCGCCGCGGGCGACAGCTAGTAGGACATATTTCACGAAAAACATGATGTACTTTTTAAAGTCTTGATGAATTGGCATCACTTATCTGTTTGTTTAATATATTGAAAAGAGTGACTATGACTACTTCCTATTGGATTTTTTATTTGGCAGATGGTAAAACAGAAGACGATCTGGCTAAACGTTTATTTGCGCACTATCCTCGAAGTAACCCTGTATGTGATTTTTTTGCTGGTATATAAGAAACATATTTTATTTTTTATGAAGGCCCAATTTTAAAATAACACAAACTCACAAAACATTCGACATAATACTGTAGACAGTATTCCAAATTTTACAATTGTTATTTCCAAGGCTTGATATTTAAACTAGTCAGAAATTAGACGAATAAGATGGGATTGTACAGCGACGACGATTTGAAATAGATAGCTGCTACGAAACACGATTTCTCGTAGCGCTATTGTGTAGGTGAGTGCTACGAAGGAAAACATCGTAGCGCTACGAATAGTGCTACGGATTGAAACCATACATAGTAAAAGGGTATTTATAGCAGTGAGTAGGTTGTTATTTTAGAACATAGTCATACAAAATAACAAAGTAAAAGTCCCGATAGTTTGCAATAAATTACTTTTACTACTATTAAGTCAATACCAAAGTTAGTACTTAACAGTAAAATTATTTTCTATCGCAAACACAATAATATTATAATTACATAAAACTTATCTCTCGCCAATAAATCATAAATAAATGTTTTTGATTATTATGTGACTTCAAAAGATATTGTTGTTTTCGAACCAAATTTAATCAAATTAATTGATTGGTACTTAACTCCAATGGCTAGTTCAATAATAATATAAAGATAAGTTTAAATACAACTAAAGGACGCCCTGGACGTGTTGATCCACAAAAATGCGCAGAAAACTACTATCAATAAAATTGAGTTTTTTTTATCAATTTTATAAACTAAAGTAATTAAAACTGTAATTGATTTGTATTTTGTTTCTATATTTGCATGCCGAAAGGTAAATATGGCGATGCTAAAACTGTAATATACCACTGTTACATGATTGAATAACATCCACATAATTGCTTACCCATATTTGCGAATATATATCTTTGACTTTGACCTTCTCAACTATGTTCTGCACCGAATAAATGAGTCGTTCATGTAAAGTTAGCAGGTCATCATGTACAGTACCTACCTAATTATGAGTGATTGAAGCACTAGCCAAAAAAATATTTATCAATCAATCTACCTAGCCTCAATTGTAACTGTATCTACCAAGCCTCTTTTATAATTACATTTTCTTAGACTCTTTTTTCAACTACATCTACCTAGCCTCTTTTTTCAACTATGTAGGTGTCGACCTATAGTCTGACTGGATGCAGCTGAGCACCAGTATTCATAGAGCGACTGCCCATCCGTCCTCCACAATCAAGTGACTGGGCAACGCCCCTTAGCAATACCCACTGGTATCAGAATTCAGTCTTCTGACTACCTGCAATGACAGTCATAGATCTGCAAATGACAGCCGGGAGCAACTGCTTAACGTGCTTTCCGAGGCACGAAGGAGTCTCGTAATGGAACTATAAACAGGCATTGTTAGCTTCCAAGGTCGAACCAACGGCTGTAATTATTTAGCCACGAGCACCTTACAATCAAATACAGTATTTATTTGGGTAGTATTGTTGTTTAATCTTTATACCTTTGCTTTTTGTAGCAACGGGGTCAAGCATCTGCTAACCGACTGTTTCAACATCAAATACCATTCTATGACTGTCCCACAGTAGCCCAACACTCTCCTCAGATACAGAATACACGAGCAAGAAGAACTGAACCCCAACTTGCTTATTGCATGTAAAAACCAAACCCCGACTTTTCCTCTCGATATTTTCTTTCCTGAATCCACTTATCAGTCAGATATCGGTTCGATCTACGTTACAAGCGTTACTTAGCGGATTGGTTCTGCAAGTTTACCTTGCGCAGAGCATGTTTATCTTGAGAACGTTTAGTAAGCTGCTCTTGTGAATAGTTGCCAACTTCGCCATAGTTCACATAAATGTGTGGCCGATTTCACTGGCTGGAGACTTTGATTTGTGGGAACTGTTTTAGGTTAAGATGTGGGCCTTTTGACACTTGAAAAACAAGAAGCCTTTCCCGTTAAACCAGAGGCCAGCCTATTCCCATAAGTACCTAAATAAGACCTCCACCATATTATTTCAAAATTCATCTAGATTCTATATCCCCCAGTTTAGACATTGAGTTTTCTATCAGTAGATATGCTATAAGTACATATAAGAATTTCATTCAAATCAGAAGGCATATAAAAATATCATTAAGTAGATTGGAAAACAATGGTCACCAGATGGAATCTGACAAACATTCAAGCACCAGCAACACACAAAGGGATTGCAGTTGAATTAAAATGTTCTCTGTACCTGTTAATTCACCGGAACTCATACCCACTAAACGGTGTCAGATCACAGCAATACTGTTTGCAGGATCAGTTCCATCAAACAGGTACAATGAACATCCGCTGAAGAGCTCCCTGAAGTGGATCAATGATAACGTATCACTGTTTGGCACGCCACTGTTGTACGGAACCTCTTCACACAAGCACCCTCGGCTTAATTGAATCAATTAGCATTAATATAATTAGTAATATGTAATTATGTATGTGTTGTGCATGGCATACATTGGTAATTCCAATTAAATTATTTAAATTAAGGAGGACAGGTTGTTTGTGAAGCATTGTGATAAGATACATAATATCCCTTGTTGCATTATAAAAATCTCTTGTTTTTCTATACCTACACTTAACTACTGTATTCAGGTGTTATCACACCTTATTCTTCCAGTGAGGCAAATCAGATTTTGCATCTTATATATCATTTATTCCCAGCAGCATCCGGTCAGGGGAATCAGATAATATTATTTAAGGTATTTCCAATGTAAACTGATCGAAGTATGTGTACCTTTAGTTACAAGCAACTACAACTAACTATGCATAGATAACGTTCAGTATGGAAAGCTAATACCAAACAAATTTATAACTAAATTAAATTGTTTGGCAACAAACTAAATAACGGATTCTCTGAACCTTCTCCCTTAGCGTTAGAAACCTTAACCCTGACCTAATTAGTGTTCTCGCGGAGACCACAAGCACTGCCTCCGCACTAGACGTCGCGCCGACCACAACACGAAAATAGGCTCCAAGTCGAATAAAAGGCAACGGTGAGAGTATTACGATATACGACGACGCTGATGGAAAATGTCGTGAGAAATCTAAGGGTCTTGTGTGTAATCAAAATGCAGATAGCGAATGTAAATCAGTGCAATTATATTAACCGTTAGTTCAATGACACCACATTGTTGTCAATGTGATGACATTGCACTATCGGTTGATACAGATAAGTCATGAGTTTATAGTTTACCTATTTTTAACCCACTTCAAAAAAAGGAGGAGGTTCTCAATTCGTCGGAACCTTTTTTTTTACCTATTATAAAAAGAGTTCATCAGGTTAAATATCTCGGGCATATCGTGCTCTCTGACCTGAGAGATGATGCAGACATCGATAGAGAGCGGAGGGCTTTGTCTGTGAGGGCTAATATGATCGCTCGCAGGTTTTTTCGTTCCTCGGAGGCCGTCAAAATAACTCATTCCAGAACGTTTTGCACGTCCCTGTACACAGCCAGCCTGTGGGTGTCATATACCCAGAAGCAGTACAACGCTCTCTGTGTCCAGTACAATAATGCGTTCAGGGTGTTGTTGGGGCTGCCCCGGCACTGCAGCGCGTCGGGGATGTTCGCCGACTCTCGTGTAGACTGTTTCTACACGACGATGCGAAAGCGGTGTCTCTGGGGCGCAGGCTCCGGACCACCTCCAATACTATCTTGAACGTATTTGCGAATAGGTTTGATTGTCAGTACATGAACCATTGTTATATGATTAATGTAAAGACAAACAAACAAATGACCCAGAGGCAGGCGTATCGTTAATCGTTTTTATTTAATTTTATGTTATTTATTTCCAACTGGGCTTTGATTGAATAATTTGAACAGAAAGCCGTCATTGTATCATGTCATGAGTACAATAATTATACATAGTTTTTATGTATCATCAATAGTTTTCGCAGCGCATGCGATGTAAGACATTTTATGACAAAAATTTTTTACACCTTGGGTTACATTATTCAAGTTTTAGTAGGGATCCCTAATTAAAAAGCTCTGGCTTCTGGAAATAAAAAGCTTATGTTACTCGTTGAAGATGTAGCTTTCTAGCGGTGAAAGATTTTTTAAATCGTTTGAGTAGTTTTTGAGTTAAATCGTAACAAACAAATCTTTCCTCTTTGTAATATTTGTAGGAACGTTCGCATTCGAATCTCAGTCACAATCTGTCAAAAATGTAGGAAAATTACAGGTGTCTGTAGCAGTTTACAGCTGCGCTGCAGATGCAAACGCTCGTTAAAAATGTGAGAATAGCCCCTCTGATATCATTATAAAAATTACATGTTAACTTCAAATTAAAGTGAACTTGTTCACCAAACAAAACGCAACTAAATGGTATTGTAGTGTTTTGTTTGTTGGTAATTGAGGCAGCGAACAGCAGCGGTGATGCCACGGAAATTAAACATCCGCCATGTTTCCGAACACCTTCCATATTGAGGCTCACTTAATTAGTGCTGACAGACGCCTCATTTCGATTCGGTTTTGTTTTGAATTATAGCTCGTGTGTTGCTGAATTCTGGATGGAAACAGTCCCAAAAATATTCAATATCTAATTGAATCTTTTTGGAACTGTTTTGGTGGTAGGATGTTAATTTGTGAGTTTTCTGGTGTGGAATAGGCTGCTGTTTAGTAGAAGGGATGAGTGAAATAGGAACCCTAAGGGAGCTGATCACGTGGGTAGTGGAACTTAAGCTAAGAGGACAGCAGAAGAAGAAAAAACAATAGATTAAAGGCTATGGGCATTATATCTTGTGCTTAATACCTACATCACGTTTCAATCACCAATGGCTGCGTCAGCGAATGGTGTTACCATTGTAAAGTATATGCTAAGAAGAACAATTACTAATCAGTCTAAGAAATATGATGACTATGTCATTTGTTTCTTATCGTTTTGTCGTCTTTGAAAAGCAACCTACATTCAGTAGCTAGATCAGTTGATTAAAAAATTAAATGTTCCTATGACGATAAAAACAAAAAACCAAGTTCACGAACATTATTTTGATTTAGAAATTAAATTAACAATTCATAACTTTACTGTGCAGCTGAGATCTGGGCTGATAACGATATTACTATGCATAAGCAAAGTATTAGTATTCAATAAAGTCTTTGTTAGCTAACTCGCTACGATTACCGAGAAACCATTAAGGACCAAAAGGACTAATACGCGAAAAATAGAAAACTCTTTATGAAATAACATTGTCAGAATACGCCGGTTTATAGGAAGCCAGATTTTCATATAATAGAAGCTCAATTGATCAGATCAGATCGCTCAGAGATCAAAATTTGATATAAATTAATAATAATAATAATATCTTGGGACAACTCACACACGGTCATCTGATCCCAAACTAGGCAGAGCCTGTGCTATGGCAACCAGACAACTGATAAACATACTTAAATATTTCTAAATACATACATTATAGACAAATTACACCCAGACACAGAACAAATGCTCATGCTCATCACACAAAGATTTGTCCTGCGTCGGAATCGAACCCACGACCTCCGGTTTAGCAGTCAGGGTCACTAACCACTCGACCAACAGGCCAGTCAAAATTGTCGCTGAGATGATTTTGCGAGAATAGGGAACGTATAGAAACTATATATAGATGGCAGCGCAGAAGTGTCACTGGCAAATATATTTAATATTTCTCATAAGTTTCGAATTTGTTACGCTAGATGGAACGCCGTAGTAACAATGATTGATAGGATTTCGAATCGAGAACTTCAGACTTAGCCAGCAGTCATTATCATAAAATCTCCAACGAATCTAAAAACAAACAAAATGCACAACAATATTAAAATAAAGAAAGAAAGAAAAATAAAACAAATACAAAGAGGAAGTTGGAACAAATAAGTGTTTGAATAAAGTTTTGTAGTAATAAAGTAAAAAATAAAACTATTGGAAGCGTTTACTTGCAGTCTTATAATTAAGAACACTCAACTCGTCCGCCGTGAAAAAATAGATAAGTTTTAATTTTATATATTAAAGTAAATGAGATTCTTTTTCAGTTAAGGCGCAGGACTCTAGGCTCTTCAGAAGGTGAGGTGGGAACCCGAGAGTCCACATTACCATATCGCCTTGTCGCCAAGACACTCATCAGAGTAATTGGACGGTGAAAAAGTTTACCATGCCATGCACAGTTATATTGTAACTTAAGTACATAATGTATGATAATAACTAGTAACTTTACGACTGTCTGTCTGTGGTCGCGTTGTTTTACCAAACTAGGCCAATAGATTTTAAAGCGGCTGTCACTGTCATTTACATTACTATCGATCTTATGTGCTATAAAGAAATCTTGTCTCTATGATATAATAAAGGTAAATAGATCGATAACTTTTCGCTGTTAACTTCAATCAGATGTCTCCATTATTATTAGTCACGTTTCGAAATACATTTTCATTTTGTCGTGAATTTATGATTGATTGATATTCGGGTGTAGATTTCAACGAATAAATCTTCAAATCATATAATTGATAATCTAAAATTGTAGGTTTAAATTTCGTTGCATTATCATTATTAAAAGAATCCTCAAAGTCTGCAACATTAAACTAAAAACAATTTACCGAGTTATTACTTAAATAACCCATCAAACGCTAAATAAAAACACAATTATTGAATATCGCAAGCAAACCGAACTTGTTATTTAATATTACAAATGCAAACGGCGAGCCTTAAGCATCTCGGGCGAGTAATTAACACAAGTAGAGCGAAATTGAATTGAATGAAATTGTCGAGTCAGCTGACGGGAGAGTACTCGCCACTAGTGCACAGTACAGGGAGACGCAGAGGACTCGTTTAGACACGAGCAAAGCAGCTAGTGATAAGAAACGGTACATAAATGTTTAAATTGTATGTGCCTTAATAGTCAAATGCAATAATCCTTCAGTTATGAAGATTGTTCCCAACATGTGTGATGATTGTGCTGAGGCTGTAAGTATTTTATCAAAACGTCCATGGAGACTTCCCATGAAGAAACAGTTTTACCTCTTGACAATATTATGTTTAGAAGATGTTTGAATAATGTAACCAGTAAACTACATACTTTTGTGCTGTGAAGCCACTTCACCTTCTAACTTTCACTTTCTAGTGACTACTGGCTGCAAGTTGCTACGCCGGGTACGGCAGGGCAACCAGTGTACGCTATGATAATCTTCACAAAACAAGGACAAGGAGCTTTAAAGTAAAAGGATTCAGGTTTTAAGATTTTATATTTTTATGTCCAACAAAAATAGGCAAATCGGCCATAGATTTTTGAGTTCCAAATTCAGTTTTTGCTAATTCTAGCGAATTCCAAGGAGTTGAAATGTATAATTGTATGCAGTCTGTCAGTATCTAGTCTTTTTAACCACACACAGGTTTAAGACATCCCACTCCCCCTACGGTCCAAGTCCCCTTCTCCAACCCGCCTCCGCTCCTTGGAATATGAGTCTGAAGAAGCATTAACCTGAAACGTACCAAGATTCTGCAAACATAAAATATTGAGTCTTTCAAAAACATCGTCAATTTTATCCTGCCTGAAATTCTCAATGAAAGGTTTCTCAATGAAATATCACTTCACTAGTGCCCACAGCGTAAGATATCGTCCCAGTGTGAAAACACGATCCTTTTACGTAATCCACAGAACATACCCGCGCCAAAATTGAACAACAACACAGATATTTCACATAATATGAGAAACAACCCTTCAACAATTCAGGGTTATTAGTCACAACAAAATCGTTTTCCCCCGAGCCACCCGGCCGGACGGACAAATTCATTACATATTTATTTGAACGCACCACTTTAATACCTCCCTGACTATACCCCCGGGAGCTGCCGTGACTTTAGTTGGTTATGAATTTTCAACGAAGATTAATGATATTAACTGTGCAGGCTCCCACGTGTGAAATGACCCTAAAGTTTGCGAGCCTGACTTGTACGATGTTCATAAAATATTAGCTATGATCTCCTTGTTTGAGTAACTGTAAGTCAATCAGGGAATTTAAGCATCCTTCCTGAAAAACAAGCACAACTAAGATCACAGAGAAACCCGGAATAGAGTTCAGGGAAATATGTTTTGTGTGAAAATTGAACCCGCACCTTTTAGCGCACAAGGTAGTCACTCTGACTCGGCGCGGTGTCAATAAAAAATAGTATTGTTGAGTCTTATCGGATGCAGCTGTGTCCGCAACCTAGTAGGTAACACGATACTCCTTGGCAATACTGCTGTCTGATTTCCTGGCTTCTGACTACCCACCCGTAACGACTGTCAAAGATCTTCAAATGGCAGCCGAGACCAAAGGCTTAAAGTGCTTTCCAAAGCACGCAGGAGTCTCGATATATTAAGATAGCTTTTGCCCCCGACTTCTTTCGCGCACATCCCGTTTTTTCAAGTTCTCGTGGGAATGTCTCGTTCCCGTATAGCTCATAGCATTCCTCATGAATGTGGCTACCTTAAAAAAAAACAAATCCGACTGGTAGTTCCAGAGATAAGCCCGTTCAAACAATCAAACAAACTCTTCAGCTTAATTATATTAGTATAGATGGTCACCCATCCAATGACTCTATCAGTCAAAAGGTCTGCTCCCAGGCTAGTCAACATCACACTCATGACATTACCTATATCGGCACCTGTATTCCCCTACCTCCATCCAAATTTTGCCAGTTATGTTGTAAGATGAAGAGATAGGGGTGAGCCTATACACTAACCGGGCACAAAACCAAAGCTAGAAGAGTTAATCAATGTTTCTAAACAGGCATCCATGAATACGCTCGAATCTCCTCAAGTGGGGCAAAGTTCAAGGAACAAGTTTAGCCATGGAGCCGCAAACTTGGCTGGTTTACAAGTAGTCATTGTGAAGGTAGTCTGTCACAAACTCACAAACGAAGTACGTAACACTTTGGTAAGCAAGTTCGATGCCTGTGTTGAAGGCTTAAATATTGGCAAATATAAAAATATAACAACAGGGGAAAAGACAGCAGACTGTGTTGTATCCGGGCAATAACAGTGTTTCACTCATTGGGAACGACTGATTATTTTAAACTAAATTCTTTCCCGATATCATGAAGATTACTTCATAGTATCGACCATGATATTTTCAAGCTACAATTTCCATCATTACATAATCAAATTATTTCTAAAAGAGTCACGTCCAAAAAATAATCCAGACCTAGATCAACATACACTTAAAACACGCCATTCAAATAGCAACTCACTGACAGACAAACCCACTGGCTGCCCACTTGCAGCCACAGTAATGTATGCGCACACACCATTACTAAGTGTAATGTGGCCGTAGAGCCCCTCATTATAGCCAGGACACCGCGCTTCAATGCAGGGCTGCTATAGGATAGAAATAGTGTAATGACCGCGGTGTCCGGGAAACGCAGCTTTCAAAATGGACGATAGAAAGATGTGTGTGAAATATGCATTGACTTTTTGTCATCTGGTGTAAGATTGACGTTCTCATGGTACGGAGGAATGGAACAATAAGGAACTGGTCGTGATGAAAGTTTTGAGTTGGTATGTGGATGGTAACTTAATAATATTTAGAAAATGAGGACCAAAGAAATATGAGAGATGAGGAATAACAGCTGGAGGAATAAGCTAAGGGTGCCAGGCTGCTTGGACAAACACATTAAAGACTTCACAATAGATACTAGAACTAGTAAAAGCCCTCCTTAAACTACCACTACATTTCCAAAGCAAACAAATCAGCTAATAATAGAATATTTTCACAAAATTATATAAAAGAATCTTCAGTGGAAGCCCTATTCCCTAACCAACATAATAATAACGGGACCATTAACATAAAATTTTACGCAAACACTTTAGACCCGAATAAGATTAGAGCCCTAGGTAAGTAACTGGTAACTGGGCGCTGGGGCTCTGATAGGTACTACGTAGTTTCACAAACTTACCACAGATTTTTTAAAACTATAAACAAATCTTAATGTTTGAACCAATTTCTGAGTTTGACAATCTAACTTCATACTACTGTTATAAATGCAAATGTTTGGATGAATGTTTGTTAGTCAATCACGCCAGAACGGCTGGAAGAATCTTGATGAAATTTGGCACAGAGATAGATTATAGTCTGGAAGAGCACATGGGTTTTTTTTCCCGGGAGTATGTTCCCTTAGTATGATTCCCGAAATTTAAGCGGGTTAAGCCCATGGCAGGGGCTAGTGTTACATGAGAGAATTTAAGGTTGACGCACAGGTCATGGTCTCTTTCTAGTTCCATCGTGAATACTATAAAAAGACAATTACTATGAGTTCCCCTTTACAATCTAACCGAAGAGTATCGTGCCGCCAAGGATCCAGGATGTGGAGGTCAGATAGGTACCTGATTCATGTGAAATTAGTATTTAGCTGCATTGCTTTCTACATTGGAAGCCGACCCAAAATGATTGGTAAAACTGGAAAAATGATGAAGATGAATGATGTTAGCCTCATTTAGCAATCTCTTGATTAGTCATGATGGTAGTACAAATACCTTCTACACTACAGGTTCTACTACATTGCTGTACACCCAATTTCTCGGTACTACTAAGTTATGCTTGTCTTTAATACCTTAAGCCTCAAACATCCGCAAACCCACATACCTGCGTCTTGGTACGACGTAGGTAAACAGTTGAAGATCACATCTGAAGGTCAACCACCACTTAATCCTCTTGTCTAGTACCTCATCCTCTCTCCCCCTCCCTTCAATTACCCCACAAGAGCCAGCTGATCAGATACCTAATTTAATCTACCGTTGTACAAGAAGTATAAGTATTATGGCTAGTTTATCAGAAGAATTTCACCGTAATATCGCCTAATCAGCCGACTCAAGTAGATCTATTCTTATTGGCAACACGTATTCCTGATTTTTCTGGGTAAATGGCGCTTATTTTATGAAGTCGCTAAATAGGATATTGGTTGTAACCTCTGGTTTATTATGTAATATTTTAGTTTATGTATAATTTATGTGTGTCTATGTTTTCGAGCGTAGGTATGGCACTCGTGGGCTGCAGCTGAAAATCAGCGTCAGGTGGTATACCTTGTGTTGCCATCTGGCATTATGCTGAGCTGAGGCCCTTTGGCATTGTTGGTTTTCATTATTTATTTATTTTGTTTAATTTTATGTTTCTATTACAATGCCAATAAACACAATTTTCTTTCTTTCTTTTCTTTCTTTCTTTATATGTCATGATTTAAGGTTTTATCTCGCTGAAGGTCATGAACTTGCGACATGAGGTCCCAATTAAAATAACAGATAAGCTTGATGGATTCAAGGACAGTGTTGATTAATAAGGCTAATTGAACCTCATTAAATTGTCTATCTCTGTCCTTAATCAATTTGTCACGGACCATAAAGACTCAAAAGGAAGTTATGATAATATTATTACCTCAACGCAACCCCCGCTGGGTGGGTCAGTCAGTTGTGAAGCACGTAATTTGTATTGTTTATGTTTAGATACGAAGCTCGTGTAACAACATCAGCGCGCACATGTTTCTATATGAAAGTCCTTTTTGAAATAAGACCTTATCTAACTGCGGGGAGGGCTGCGAATCCAACTAGTTAAGTCGCTCGTATTCTGCGGAAACAGTTACCTATTGGCCTTCGACTGCTGGCAAGAACCGATCTGGAGGGTGCAATGCGCCTGCGCTCGATTCTGCTTTACAATCCCACCAAGAACTCGCGTAAACCATTTAAAATAAGCACTCCATCCTTAAGATGAAGTCGTGTCGTACAAGTAGTAAAGTACAGGCAGCCGAGCTACCTTTACAAAAAACTGAGCTGGAGCGCAAGCAGACAGTGCTCGCAACAACTTGCTTCAGAGGCAGTTTCGGGTAAGCTGCATCCAAATGCTGGAACAATATTCCCCCACAAAAAAAACTTGGTACCTTCAGAAGTCGCCCTTGAAAGTTTCTTATTAACTCGTAGAAACAACTCTGGGCGTGACGATTTCGAACACGTCGTTAATTTAAGTTTAGCTATAAGAAAACCAAATGTGTATTTTGTTGATCACAGCCAATCTTTTATCGTCAACAAGCTTGTGCCCGCGACTTGTGACCGCGTGGAATAGTTACTTAGGGCAGCCATTTTTACATATACAGACACACTTTCGCATTATAATATTAGAATGGAGATAGCAAATACTATTTATATCACAATCATAATAGTCACCATTTATACACCTATCATATCTATAAACGTAATATAAATAATACATAAACGTTTTTATTTTAATATTCGTTATGTCTAGTTTTTTATTCTGGTCTTATGATTTGTGTAACTGTGTTGTTTTTTCTATTCTTGTGCCAAGTAAATTTCTTATACAACGTGTAGCAGAATAAACGCTGTTGGTTCCATAGCAAAAGTTGTTCATAATGATGAGTAAAATTACCCCTTTTCAGGTAAATATTGCATTTATTCTGTAACACGTTGTGTATCTAGCTATAATAGTGTATTTTCCTTGGATAGAAAAATAATAGAAAGGAAAACATTTATTCGACACAGGCACAACACAGCAGCAATAAATACCTATATAAGTAGTAAAAAAGATAAGAATAATATAAAATTGCAATACAGTATAATTGCGCTGAGAGTGGCCATACCGAAATGGTTACCATCTCAGCGTTTGCTGGTCGTCAGACACCCAGCGCTGGTTTTCAGTTGGCACCCTGCAGTGCCTTAGTTCTTTGCTGCAGTGATACACGGACTTGGGTAAATAAAATTCTATTTGATCAGTTTTTTAGATTGTCTAAAAATATTGGAAGCGTATTTTTTAAAACAACAATAATAAAAAATAATAAATATTAAAAGCAGATCAAAGTTCAGGAGAGCAGGTGACGTCACTTGTTGGTAAAAATTGTATTAACGCGTGTTGTCACGCGAACTTTCAACGCACTGTATCGTCTTCATCTTCGAAAAAATCTAATATTTCTGGTAATCTAGCCGACCCGACGGAACTCTTCAGCCATATGGCTCACTGCAACTATCCACAATAACTGAATAATAAAATCCTTTGCATAAAGAGAGATTTAAACAATTCGTGAAGCCTGTGAAGCTCCCAGCAAACTCCCGTGCTTCTGGGCGGAGCTAGGAGGGCTAACCTAGCCAGGACCCCTACGCACAACGGACCGAATAAGTGTCTAAGTACGGAAAATGGAGTCCCTACTTTACCCTACTCTACTGAGAGATTAAAAAATGACATAATTATTGCCACATTTAATTGGCTAGCGATAAAATCTAATGTCAAAAATAGATCCATAGATATGGGTAACAATTTTCGCGCTAGAAATATTCATTACGTTTACAAACATTAACTCTGTACCAGGAATCCCAGCTCTGCAAATCCGATAACCCTGTGAATGGCGCCACCCATCATTCCGGAGCCCATCAGAGCAGTAATGGAATCATCAGCACATCGCGGCTCGCATCTATTGGACATTTTGTTATCAAAATTAATAAATCCGGCTTATACGGGCCGTTACACGGAATCTATCGGTTTTTATCAATACTTGTTAGGGGGAATAACACTGAAATATAAGTCGCGTAAAATGTTTAAACTAACTTCATCCCGCGACTTCAGAAGTGGACTATATATTATCTCTATAAGCGAAGGCTCATTTATGTAATACGACAAATAAGAGTAAAAATCTGCCTAGTCTTTTCCCAACTCCAGTCAAACCGGTTTCAGCTAAATACCAATATTTTACGTGGAGTGGCTGCCTACCAGACCTCCACAACCCATTAACTGGATAACACGGTACTCCTTGGCAAGACTGGAGTCAGATTTTCTGCCTTCTGACAATCCGTAACGACTGACAAAGATCTACAAATGAGAGCCGGGACCAACGGCTTAACGTGCTTTCCGAGGCACGGAGGAATCTCGAAATGAACTTAACCTTGATGATCGACCCGTGTGGCTGTTATTATTTAGCCACGAGCTCATAAATAGGTAAGTATGTACCTAAAGTTATTGTTGCTATGGCCTCCAACTTAGTGACTATAGTAGGCGCCAGATAAATGTGGAATAAAGTACATTGACCTTTCCCTAATAACTGTTCATAGGTACCTGAACAATTAAATATGAATCGTTTTTCATTATTAGACAATGTTAATGATCACGAGAGATGATGATTCGGGACAGCTTTGTGTCATTAATTCCGTTTTTCAAATTAAAAATGTCAATAATTGTAGGTGGGTCAATGACCGTTATTCCACGATTATCTGGCGCCTACTATATAATAGTGAGAACAACAAGCATCTTAGTAGTTACCCATTACCTTTGTGTAACTATGAAAGACAGAGCTAAATATAAAGATGCCTCTATTTCTAAAATAGTCCAATCAACGGACGTCCCATGAGCCCGCCATTCACAGACGGCAATAGTTTAAGAAGGTAATTTAGCTAAAATAAAAAAAAAAACAAGGAATTTTCCTTGTTTACTTAGAGCAAGCTTCTATAGGTTTATTTCTGTAAAATTTACTTCATTCATCACATAATACTACCTACCAGCTAAATTGCAAGACGGCAAAAATAAGTCTAAGGCTGATTCTACACGTGCCATTTCGTGTAAAACTGGTGAACTCGCGCCACTCGTGTACATGTGTGTCCATGTGTACAATACATGTATGTACACACTGGTGTACTAACATCGGCCGGTGCATACCAACCGTATAATGTAGTGGAGGTAGTATGAAGAGATTGGAGGTGACAGTACCGAAAACTTGGAATTTCATAATTGGTCTGGTGGTCATGGTCAATGCTTCTTTGGATTTTTTTCTGGACAGTCTATGTGTGGGATCTATGAATGGAAAATCACCATCCAGTGACTTTTTTACTTCCTAAATAGAACGTTGTAGGAGGCAGAAACGTTATCTCCAGAATCAAAAGAAAGCAACTTGTTTATATTCACACATAGCACGTGCCCCAGAACTGGCCACAACATTCTGCCACACAGCAAAACACCAACATCAACATGTTGCCACAACCAAAATTAAAAACAAACACAATACCGTATCTTTTCCGCATTCTACATTGCGGTAGGATCTGAATATCGCCATCAGATATTAAAATCAGGCCGACCCTCGGCTCTCATAAATAATAACGGCATCTAAATAAAAATCACTTTTATACTCTTTCCGTGCCGTAAAATATAAAATACAGTGATTCTGCACAGCGCCTGTAGCCTGAGAGGCACGTGGGTGCACAGCCTTATCGATAAAATCTGTCAGTACAGTTTGCATTACCGTGATTATGGAAGAATGTTGTTTTAGTAAAATCTGATTGCACTGTGAATGGTGTTTTGTTATGTTAAATGTGGGATTTAATGGAATACTTGTACATTTATGCCACATGAATGCCACAATGGAATTGAATTTCACACGATACTAATTTCCCGGAAAATTGTGGTGGTGGGGTTATAATGAAAGTACATATCTACCTACAATTTCAGTTTTGACACCTAACATTGTGCACATAGCACTTAGAATCCTGACACTAATCGAATTTACTTCACACAAGAACTCAACGGAGCATAATTGGAAGATCCAATCACAGTCCCGACTCACCCCACTCCACTACCGGCATTTCCCACAAAAATTAACCTAAAAACACAATCGTAAAAACGGAAGAGCCCACAAAGTTGTTGAAATCTATTTAACACTTTCATCGCTCAGCTTTTTCAGCAGCGGTCGGCAGGAATTACAGCTGAATCGTGTATTTTAGCAAAAACGGGGAGTTATCTGACGGGGCTGCCTAATTCCCATGAATTTATAGTATGCGGGCCTTACACCGGTTATTATTGCGGCCCGGCTCATTGTTTGACCTGAATAGGGTAAACATTTTGTTGTTTTTGCAACAAGTCTTAAGAGTGTGTATTTTGGCTTAAGATAAACCTCTTAAAGTTAGCAAAATTGGGGATATTTCTAACAATGGAAATTGCTTCTGTTGTGTCACATAAATGGTTAATTAACCGTAGTAATCGAAATCTAAACTAGTAATATAAAGAGGGTAAATTGTTTGTATATTTGTGAAATGTGATTTCTAGGAGTACAAATCCGTTTGCGGCAACGCTTTAACTGAAGACACGATCGCTGAGTAAGTAACATAGTAACACTTCTTCCCGAAAAATACTATAATTCGTGTAGTATAGGACACGAGTGCAAGCTAAGGATAAAAGCCAGTTCCATAAAAGTCGTTACTAATTATCTACGAGTATGCACGTTAGAAATAAATAATATAATCATTTATTTCGAGCAACAAAACTCATAGTGTAAGTAAAAAATACTGGGAAAGACAAGGCCTTCGCCCTAACCGACGCCCCGGGCGGCGGGAGTCGCAGGGCGATCCCCGGCCACCGTAGGCGCGGGCCTGCGGACGGCGAGCGTTGGGTGGCTCGCTGTCTGACCAACCAGGCCCGGGTCGATGGCGCGCTGTGATCCACCCGCGCCTCAAAGAGATATCAGCATAGGAGACGGGGCCCGTTAGTGCCAGAGCCTGCCAGGATTGCGGAATTTGTTCGTAAGAGTCACCGCGGCCTTGGAACGCAAATGGCTTAAGAAGGACACGGATGGGTTTTAGACTTAGTCAGTATGAGTCTGACACGCCCCTCCGCACAATCCAGAGCGGGAGAAGTCATTTGATGATATTGTGACGAGGATATCCTTGGCTCCAGGTCTCTGGCAGACAAGGTTTCCCTTGAAAGGCCCTTTGGAAGCGACAGGCGAAAAGTCAAAGATAATTTGAAATAGGAATATAAAAATATGTTTTGTTTTTATTTGGGACTCCGGTACCAACGTACCAACGTTCTTTGAAGGCAGACGCCTAATATATTTTAAAGTTCAAATCTCAAATATAGTTTTATTTGATAATAATATCATAAGTAGCACTAGCGTGACTCCGCCGATGTTACAATATATATGTATCATCATTAAAAAAAGTAAAAAATACTATCAACTATAAATGTAGACAAGTACGAGTATATGACAACTATGTATATAGGTGTGTGTTCTTATTCTCGTCTCTTCTAGGAATATCTCGCATAACGTCACAAGGCGAAGCCGCGTCCGCTTTGCAAGCCTGACTACATTATTGCATAAAAGTAAAGCTACAACATAATTTCATATCCCGCCATCTTCTGATTACCTCAGATGAGCCGGGAAGCAATCTCGTCGCGACTGAAAGGCTTCTCCGCTGATTAAACGCAGCTCCCTTACATTCACTCATTGAGGACCGGACAGGATGGAGGACACTTGGTTGACACCTCGGCACTCTGAATAAATAGAAAGATGGAGGGAAGTACTGCACAGAGGAATGACTGTAACCTGTGACTTTGTTTCGCTGTTTCTTCTTTGAGTGGTTGGATAGGAAACACCGACCTCATCTCGTTTCAACATATACAAGAATGCCTAGCTTTTGCTTGGCTGCGCTCGTGTTAAAGTAGCAGATAACCGTGTCCAGGGTCCCTATCTCTGAACCTATGCCAACCTACCCACTATGTCAGGCTTATTGGCAACAATAGTCCTGTCAGTGATGATAGACCGATCCCAATACAACGTGCAGTTGCCATTTTCGAGAACTGGGTCGGGCACATACCTATAGTACGGTACTTCCGATTCCACAAGATTGTATTTAAGAGCAAGTTGCTGGTGGATAATCCTGGCTACAAGGTTGTGTCTGTGCAAATAGTCTCATATGTATTATTATTATTATAAATAGTACCTGGCTGATCGAGCTTTGCTCGTTTTTTGTTTTGGTAAACGTTTTCTAAATATGAAACAAATGCATACTAAATTTCATGAAAATCGTTGGAGCCGTTTCCGAGATTCAGATTATTATGTGTATTTACATATTTACAAAAATTGATCGTTTAAAGATATTAGATTAGATAGACTTGTCAAGATTTTCTGTTTGTCTCATGTACACTGTAGTAGGTTAAATAAACAAAATGCCATTTCTTATATTACGTTGAAAATTTAGGAGCAATAGGCCACGTTAACAGTAGCGATGGTGACGTTGGTTAGGTCCTCACTCTAGCAATTGGTTCATGTCCCGGGCAGGGACGCCGCACACAGTCTTCTCCATAGGAGAAGGTTTTGTATTCGTGTGTCTGTTTTTAGGGTTCCGTACCCAAAGGGTAAAAACGGGACCCTATTACTCCAGTCTGTCTGTCTGTCACCAGGCTGTATCTCATGAACCGTGATAGCTAGACAGTTGAAATTTTCACAAATGATGTATTTCTCTTGTCGCTATAACAACACATAATAAAATTAAATTAAATTAAAAATTAAGGGAGCCCTTCTTCATTTTTAATTCAATTTGATAAAAACGTGTTTTTTTCGGTTTATGGTACGGAACCCTTCGTCTGAGAGTTCGACTCATACTTGGCCGGTTTTTCATATGATTTTTTCACACCGTATTTACGGAGAGTAAAGAAGGTTCGGAACCCTTGCTGCTGAACCGCCTATATTCGAAATCAGACTTCTTTTGTAGAGATAGTAGCCAGAGGGATGCCACACACCCATCAACAAAACTATCCAACCATTTTCATTTTAATTGACTTTCATGGAAAAGATCATTAGGCATAGTAAATCTATTGTATGTTTATTCGAGCAAAAGCCTTTCAGCTGTGAATTCGTGATATGAGCCTGTGATCATAAAATTACGATGAGCTAAATGAAAGCCAAAGTTTTTAAGGTTCCGAATATCTCATTAGAAACTGAACCCTAATACTATCACTCGGGTGTCTGTTCGTCCGTTTTTCACAGCCAATTTTCTCCGAATCTACTGAACCGATTCTGTTCAAATTCCGTACACATGTGAACTTCTGTGACCCGAACACGGATGCGTTACGTAAATAAGTAAATTTTGTGGACGCGAATCATTTTTGAGAGACAAACTAGAAAAAAAAAGTGTTCCGTGTGTGGCATATCAAATTTAAGGGCTTATTGTGATGGTTTTAATTAAGTATATTTATTTAAAAAATGTAAATTAATAATTTTGAAGTTATTCCAGAAATTTTACGAAAAATGCTCATTCCCCCGTCTCCCTTATCTCCGAAACTACTGGGCCTAAAATTTTGGAAAATAATCAGATTACAGTTCTTTATAGGAAAACCTATAAGAGTTAAACATGTTACAAAAAGAAAATTCGTTCGGAACCCTTTGATAGATAGATTAAACATTTATATAGTACAAGAACAGAAAACACAACACACAAAACAGAAAACACAACACAGAAAAAATTACACAAATCATAATACTAGAAAATACTAATAATAAAATCCATAAAAAAATAAATTAAAAATGCAGAATGTATGGCTTTGCACGCGAGTTCGACTCGCAACTGGCTAGTCATAGGTCCGGAATCTGATTCACGGGATTATTACCTAATGGAAAGTGGCTAAAGATCCTAATGGCTACCAGTAACTGCAACAGTAGGGGTTTCCTTCCTGATCGGGTAGGAAAATGAAGGTAAATGTTACTTCAATAAGGTAGGTATTCTGAAGATGACTCTGAATGGTTCTGAATGAATACTTCCTAAATCAGAACATTTCTATCACAGAAGTTACTGCCTAATTCTGTTGAACGGTTGAAAAACAGACAGATTATACCGAAACGGGGATGTTATTAATATGTAGAAAGACGAAAATTACTTACAATTTTGTCGCCTCATGGAAACTTCAAGTTTTTTTTTTATGGATGGGAAATTGGGCAGTCATCAAATGTCTCCGGATTATCAGACTTTCACCCACGCACTGACTAAAACTCTGGAGCCCACATATTGCTTGCTCTAGCCCATGAACCGTTCGACATACGGCAGACGTGTCCGGCCCAGTCCCACTTTAGCTAGACTGCTTTTTGAGTGACGTCGGCGATTTGTGTTTTGGAGCGCAGGGGCCCTACTATAAAGTCTTGAAACGATCATGATTCCGCTCTAAGAGGGAGACATAACTATACATAGCGAATAGCACTATCCCGGTTTACATATAATAGGGCTACAGGACCGCGGTAACTCTTCCGAACAATTCCGTAACCTTGGCGCAACAAATCACAAGTACACCACTAGGTAAGCACATGTTGGTTAGTGATGTGCTCGAAAGCGATAACTTGGAGCAACTTGGATCGTAACGCTTAGCATATCGTCTTATACAAAGAGTCGCACAATTATACTAATAGTTGGTGCTAACGACTCTTTCGCGCTAATTCTCTTCTTATGCGAAAGAACTTCGGTTTTGTTCTGCGGTTGTAACTTACATGTTAATGGTTTATGTGCCGGTGTCTGAATTGAGTATTTGGATTTAAGAACGTATCAAACTTTCCTTTAATGCCAAAGTTTGACAGGATTTTAGGTCGAAGTAAAGTTCGACAAACATGTGAAATATTACTTACTACTTTATGTGTCGTTCAAAATGTGCTGATTCTCAGCTTAATTTGATTAAAGACTTTTGGTTTTTTTGTTGTTTCATAAATTGGTTTAAACTATTAAAGTGACATTACTTAACTTTACACGTTAGCCAGCTCACTCCGTGTGAAGGCTTACTTTTTATCTTTTTCATGATGTCTTGTTACTCTTTGCCAAAAAATGGCCTTCTCATTCATCCCATTAAACTTTAGACATAGAATTAAATAAAACAAATACAAATTTAACAAATACATAGTTTTAAAAGATATACTTTTTCACAATCTCAATTTTATTCAAAATATTAACTTACTGATGGAAGTAAAATAACAATTTTATAAAACAATAAACTTACTGATTCAAATATTTTTTTTTTTAATTTTATTTTATTTATCTAGGTAAAAACGGCATTCATAGAGCATATCATTTACAAATACAATAGTATTGCATGCATCTAAATTAAAGGTAAGCACAGCATTTATAATAATTAATATAAAGATCACAATATAATATCGAAATTATATAACTAAATATAGATTTAATTTTGCACCCTCAATTAGTGCGACATCTAGCGACTCATATAAGAATAAATACATTTCAGACACATTCAACGTCAGTCTATTTCAGACACGCAAAGTTGTACTGTATAATACCATGACGGCCCCGCCCGAGTCAAGTTCCGAAACTAAACCTAGATGGCGCTGCTTAACTAAAACACCCGCTCTCAGTGAAAAGTTTTTTACAGCACCATTAGTAGTGATTAAATGTATTACTTCCTAGTATCTACTATCCAGATATTATGCAGTAAAGGTTGCACCATAAGATCAAGGCACATTTTTTCCTTATTTTAATAGTGTAGACCGTATAATAACAAAATGAATTTATTTCCTACAACTTGCATATTTATGTTTTTTTACTAATAAATCTTATCTCTTTTTCGTGCAGTCCACCCAAAGATTGTCTGTAAGAGATTGGCTTGTGTGATAACCACCACTGATAAAACCGCTCGTTGTACCCTTGTTATATAGGTGTTAGTCCTATGCTTATAATTAATTTAATGACGTAGTGACTGACAGAAGACGCACAGCTGGAACTACCTACTGGTCGCAGAAAGCTGGCTGAAGCTGCCAACTTGCCGCGCTTTACTGGGACTTGTACTTCGGGGAGAGTGTTCAGGAACTCCACGACCTCATCCCACCGGCCCCCTTCTACCATCGGACATCTAGACGCACTGCAAGTTACCATCCTTACCTTGTTGCTATTCCACCAATTCGCACTAAACGTTTCCAAACGTCTTTAATAATGCGCACAGATAAGAAGTGGAACTCTCTGCCTGTGTCTGTGTTTCCGAACGCATACAACCCTAAGCTCTTTAAAATTAGGGTGAACAAGCTTCTTCTGGGTAAGTTCGCTCCTTCGTCGACTTTGTCTCTGTCATCTATGACCTAGACTAGAGTCAAGAGCAAACGCATATCATATTTTAAAAAAGATGAAATTTGGTATGTAGGTTTCTTGAGGAGTGTAGGGGAGCACTTAAAGAGGATTCTCCAATATTCATACGGGAACGGGAAAAACCGGGATATGCACGTACAAAGTCGCGGCCAAAAGCTAGTGTACAACAAAGTAATACTTATGTAACAAATAAATAATGCTCACTAAGCACCTAAAGTTGATTCTAATACAAATGCAAAAACACGTCTTTACTTTCAATGCCAAACGGTTAAAGACGAATCAAGATTCGACATTTAAAGTCCTATAAACACTTAAATATATAAACAATAAAAAAAATTATAATACAAAAATGATTCAAATTCGCCAAAAACGTTTGTCCCATTCCTTCAGATTTTTTTCAATTGTTATAAGTACTGGTATATATGTATATCGGTGCTGATAATGTAACAATCATGTATCACTAACTAAAACTTTAAGCAGTGTTGTGCGGCAGTGCTCCGTCACTTTCCCTCGTGGAATCTGAAGTCCTGGAAAGAAAAAACAACAAATAAAATAAAAGTTTAAAAAAATCGTCAGTCTTGGTATGAGCACGTGACCAAGAGCGTGTTGCGTATACATGCTGAAAGCCAAAGAAAAACTCAAACTCTGAACTAAAACTCAAAGCTTTTACTAAAAATCCAATTAAACCATTAACAGGCACTTTTGAATTGTCAAGGTCGGTCGGTCAAAGAGATGAACCTAGTTGCACGTTCCAAATTGTAAATCTCTATGGAGAAGAATGTGCAAGAAACTCCACGGACATTCTTTTAAATCAATAAATAATAACAAAGTTATGGTTACATTACTTTTTCGAAACTATACATACTTGTGAGAACGATATAGAAAGACGTGCACGAAAAATCGATCGCGGTAAAAAAAAACAATCCAAAAAAACAAATCATTAAAATACAGTGGCAGTTGAGAGATGGCCAGTCTCCGTTCACGAACATGACGTTTGTGCTAGCACCTTTCATCTAACGAATATTTTGAAACTAATCTAAATCCTGTCACCGAAATTTAAAATAATCTTTCCAATTGCATAAAACGTCAAAAAAACTCAAACTACTCAAGGATAGGGACTACTATTTTGACAAAATATTCCAAGCAGTATGTTGCATTAGTGACACCAAATCTGTGATAAAAGACAACATATTCGTATGAAATGGTATTGCTAGTGTTTTGATTTATTGTCGAATCGTCGTCTTACCTGGTATAGCTTCTACCATGATATTTTTTATCCGGCAGAGGGTCAAGTGTCCCCACACTTGACTCTAACAGAAATTTGCACTCTAAAGCTTAATATTTCGCAAACAGATTCTTAGATAGAAATATTTTTAAACGACCTATCCAACGTCACCCCACACGATGGGATAGACGATAAAAATAGGTGTGATTAATATGTATACTCATACTATATTGCAACTTTCTAGTGCAAAGCATCTCTGAGCTAAACCGCGGACGGGCAAACAGACAGACGAACATGACGAAACTATAAAGGACGAAGGACCTAAAATGAAGCCCCCACGTTTAATTCCGTCGAATTGCCACTTTTAAGTCTATCATTCAGAAACCGGATGGATGAAAAACAAGCATCCGATTGATAGCTTGGCGGCAGACAGAGGAAAATGCATGCAACATGGGACGAGAGCAAGAAGATGATGGAACCTACAATGTACACGCAGGCCACGATGACGGCTATCTTGAAGGGCAAGGCGAGGTCAGCGGGGAAGTTGATGAAGTAGTCATCTTTGAAGGACCACATCGCTTTTGTCCAGGCTTTATTCCTCCTCTGGACGGCGCCTATGCCAGTTTTTGTAACTGTTTGCAACTGGAAATGGCAGATAAATTTTAAATAATTTTTTTTTTCAAATCCATCAAAGTGTCAACGAATTTTTTCTTCGAAAAGTTTTCGTTGGTATAATTGAATTTTTCATTATCAGTGATGGGCCGCCAATTACATGGGACCTAATCATAGGCAACAGTCAAAATGTGGGTATTCTTGAACACCTCTGCCTCACCCTTTGGCGATTGCAGGTGTGATGTTATCCCAAACGGAAGGCAACATATCAAACTAAATTACCTGAAAGTAGTTAACGTCAAAGATCTGGCCCTTGAGCCTGATGACGGGGTTGTCCAGGGCATCGTTGATGTTGAAGATGGGCGTCATGAACGTGCGCGCCAGGTGGATATGACTGACCAGGGCCTCGTTAATGAACAGTTCCACCTTGTTTGCGATGAATACCGGCCCACTTGGACGGCCGAACGAGAACAACTGGAAATGAAGTAATAATTAATAATAAAATAATTAAATAATAATTTTGTACGTGCACAGTGCGTGTATTGTTCTTGGGAGAGTGCTTGTTTCTTAAATTCAATTCAAAAATGTGCATCCAAGATCTTCAAAAATGAGTAAAAAGCTGCTATTGGGTTTTCTGCTTTCGCGATTTGAGTGCATAGCTGCATATATATATTGTTTCGCTGTAAAATTCAAACACCATGCGTTATCCTGAGCTCCCTCTAAAACTAGTTACCGTGTTTGGGAGACAATCTAGGTACACCCAAAGAGGAAGGGAAGAAGCTGGTAGACTATCAATCCCAAGAATAAGAACAACATTTGCCACTCCGTTTTCACTCTTTCTCCCGATTCGAGTCTTCAACACAATCAATAAATGTACCCTATAGATCCCTGGAAATTAATTTTAAGCCAAGAAAATATTAAAGAGATTGTTGCAAGACTTGACATATTATGACGAAACGGAAAATATTTTGTGCCTGTTGAGATGAAAAATACACAAAACATCCTCTTCTACTCGTAGCTACAACTTTCTCTGGTCAACACACACACAGACACATCATAACACTACTCACTCTCGGACCCTTCCACTCCTTTATGTGTTAACTAGCATTTCAATTTCGATGTGACATAATTATATTATATTGCTGTAATTCCTTCATCGTCTTGAAAACGTGATCTGTAAAATATATATATAATAGTAGCCCACCGGTATCGGGAACAGGGTCCAATCTACCGGCGGTCAGGGCTAAAGAGAGAGGAACCTCCTAACAATACGAGCCGTGTCCTGAAGTACCGTTTTCTGAATCAGGCCCTCGATCCAGCTGCCTAACGAGAGCCTCCTGAGGTGTTGGTCGAAGCTCGTGGATTAAGTCATTGGCTGATACGACTAACGGTACAATAATTGCTGAGTCTAAATCCCATGAGTCGACAACCTTGCGAGCCAAGTCAATATATTTGATTTGCTCATCTTTCTCGGCTTTCACGAGGTTCTCGTCATGCGGAACGGTTATGTCTACAATCATTGCACGCCGCTCGATTCGGTCCACCACCACTATATCAGGCTTATTGGCAAAAATAGTCCTGTCAGTGATGATGGACCGTTCCCAGTACAATGTGATATTGCCATTATAGAGAACTGGGTCGGGCGCATACCTATAGTACCTCTGATTCCACAAGAGAGTATTTCAGAGCAAGTTGCCGATGGATAATGTTTTTTAATTTTAATTTAATTGTAATATTATTCTTCTTCCGATTTAAAATTTATTTTCAAATTATTGTTTTTGATATTTGTATTCCTCATTGTGTGAATTGTTTATGTGTAATAACTTGTGTGTGAGCCAATAAATTAAATTATTATTAAATTAAAATTGTTATTACTACCTAAAATGACGCAACTATTTAACACTATAGTATCCAGAATGCTATCAAGGTTAACAGTAGGTATACCAAAAATCGATTAAATGGAAATGTAGCCAACCTTACAAAGTCTGAGTAGTGACAGAGGTCGAGAGGTCAACATGGCGTAATGCCACTGTGCAAACCTTGAAAACACTATGAATTTCATTGGTTTGTTGACTCCTCGCATGGGTAATGAATACATTCTATTTTTAGGAGCGTCAAATTGCCACTAATCCATTGGATGGATATTTAAGACGATAACCATAGTAGAACAGTATCTATAGGAAAATATTTTCAGAAGATTGTCCCTAATTTTTTTTATCAATTCAGCGTCAAAATGGACAATCCTCAAAAACTTTTTTATTGCATGTCCTGTTTATACTCAAAAAAGCTTCTCAGATCAACTGTGGTTTGGGACCTACAGAATAAGAATAGCCACAGAAAGTCATATTTTTTCCATACACTTCGTTGTCATCATATGTTACTCGCGCTATGGCTGTGTACAACAGTTCTATGTCTGCCTACCGTTTTCCCCGTGGTATCCATGCCGTTAAATCGGAACGCCCTGTGGGCTCCTCCTCGGAAGATGGTGTCGGGCACGATCTCGTCCAGGGTGAACAGCACCTCCTCGCCCTCGCCGTAGACGGTGTAGTTGTTGCCATTGTATCCCGAGCTCGTCTGGTTGAGGTTGATCATAGACAGCTGCGACAGCCGCTCCAGGGGTGGAACTGAAATTTGCAATTTTAAACGGTCAGTGGGTTGCTTTATGGACGGATTGTGGGTTCATCACTAAATAAAAAGTAAAAAAAAACAACGGGTTGCACTCCGGGAGTGCCGGCAGAAGTGAAAACTTGAATGGTTAGGGAATAATTTCTCACGAATTGCTTTAATTTATCAGTATAAAAGTACTATAATTTACGTGATAAAATACAATATTCATTTATTGCGCTATCGTACACAAACATGACAATTTATATTACATTAAAAATTTAGCACTTCAGAACTATTACAATTATTTTACATTAAAAAGTTTATCTCTCAGAAAAATCAACTACTCTCACTCAGTCTTACGAATTTTCGATCAGGTCACATGTCCTGACGCGAGTTTAACATTTTTTATAATTAATAATAAATTGTGGATTCTGAAGTACCGTATTATAAGTATGTGCCTGACCCAGTTCTCGAAAATGACCATGTCACGTTGTACTGGGATCGGTCTATCATCACTGCCAATAAGCCTGACATAGTGGTGATAGACCGATTAGCGCGCCGCACAATGATAATCGTGAAGGCTGAGAAAGAGAAGCAAATCAAGTATTTCGACTTAGCAAACGAGGTTGTCGACATGTGGAATGTGGACTCGGCTGTCATTGTGCCGATTGTCGTTACGGCTAATAGCCTCATGGCCAAAAGCTTCGACGACCATCTGTCGAAGCTGGCGTTACGCAGTTGGGTAAAGGGCCTGATACAGAAGGCAGTACTCCTCGATACGGCTCGTATTGTGAGGAGGTTCCTTTCTCTGGAGCCCTAACCACCGGCAGCTTGGACTCTGCTCCCGACACCGGCGGACTACTACTTTTTATATTTTTAAATGTGTTAATATTTATTTGCAGAAAACACAAATACAAATTGAGTCCAAACCTGTTTTGCTTAATATTAAAGCATGCAAAATTATAGTATCAACATTACAGTTTATGTTCAAGAAATTCTTTAACACTATAGAAACTATTTTCATTCAGCCAGTTATACAATTTAATTTTTAAAAGTCTGTAATTTAAATCTTTAAACGTATTTGGCAATTTATTGAATATACGCAAACACATAGCTACACAGTTTTTATTATATTTAGCAGACTGGGGCATCTCGTCTAGTACCAGCCTGAATTGGTCACACCGACTTCGTAAACATACATCTTCCGCTGTTTTGAACTTGTCTGCATGTTTCTGTGTATATATGGCTCGTATACATTTCTTTTGAGCGACAAATGCTCTATTAGAATCGGTACTATTTCCCCATTTTATTATTCCATACCGCAACGAGGATTCCACATACGCTCGATATGACATTACAGTCGTTTTTATATTTGTTATCTTCTTAATCTTTCTAAGAGCATATACAAATTTATTCGCTTTGCTACACATATGCTCCACCTGTGCCTTCCAGTCCAAATGCTCATCTATTACTACACCTAAAAACTTAGTTTTTGTCACCTGGTTAATTTTTGGTATATCCATCTTAAAAATTAATTTATTATTACAATATTTATTAAATTGTATATATATAGATTTTCAAGATTAATAGATAAATTATTGTTATTTAACCAATTAATTAAGTCAGCAATTGTTTTATTTATGTCAATTTCATGGTCAGTTAGGTTCGATTTATATTTTTTGTCAGCAGTTACAATTATAGAAATGTCATCAGCATAAAGAAAGCATTTGTGCTTAGTCACATTAACAACGTCATTTATGTGGAGGAGAAATAAGATGGGCCCTAATATACTACCTCGGGGCACGCCTCGTTTTATATATTTATACTCAGACGTATACAATAACATATCTCCATTTCCATCGACTTTGGTGACAGTGACACACTGTTGTCTGTCAGTTAGGGATGAAAATAACCATTGATGTGGCAGTCCCCTAATTCCGAGAGCTTCCAATTTTTGTAATAGGTTAACGTGTGAAACCAAATCAAACGCCTTTGATAACTCAAAAAATAGTCCTGTTACCAGCTGGTTATTGTTTATACCATTTAGTATGGTTTTCAAAAGTGAAAAGATGGATAATGTAGTAGATTTACGTTTTTGAAAACCGAATTGTTCTTTTCTTATGATATCAAATTTTTCGCAGTAGTTTATTAATCTATGGTACATATGTTTCTCGTATATTTTTGACAAGATGGTATTATAATTGTTCACATCATACTTTTCACCCTTTTTGAACAATGGTTAATACTATTGTTAAAAGACAATTTCAAAGCGTATGGGAATACTCCCTGCGAAAAGGATAAGTTAATCAGATATGTCAACACTCCACTCACTTCATTGGCACATGCTTTAATGATTTTATTGTTTAATTCATCGTAGCCTTCAGAGTTGATATTATTTAATGATAATATATGTTGCCTTACCTCACTTTCAGACATAGGAGTGAGGAACATCGAGTTAGCAGTGATGTTTTCATTGCGATGACTATTTATACGATTTTGTACTGGAAGACCGTTTATATAGTGATTGTTAAAGGCCGAGGCTATTTCTGCAGGTTTTGTGAGTTTAGCGTTGTCAATCTGTATGTGATCAATATTGTCCCCAGAGTTAATACTGTGCCCATCCCAAAAGTGCACAACGCCGCTCAAGAAGTTTTCACTTCAAAAACACTTTATTCTAACCTCAGTCCTTTTGAAGACAACTTTCTCCGCTTTTCCTTTGCTTGTTTTATTTTAATTGCTCATCTTGACGTTCAAAAGTGCCGCTTAAGAGTGTAATTGTAATAAAAGATAAGTCTATGACTTCTGATGATGTCGACTTTGAATCCACTCGACTCAGTCACCCTGACAACATAAAACGACTAATTTCAACAATAAGCTATAGTTAACTGGCATATTTTGAGGGAAACTGAGTCAAAAAAATGTTAAGAAATTTCGAATTCTGCGGGCTGCAGATGGAATGAAGGGGTTACCGGGTTACCATAAAAACATTGTACTATACATAAAAATGTGTAACTCACCGGCGCATAGAGGTAGGGTGGCAGCCATTGTTTACAAACAAACAAACACAAAGTCAACCCACAACTAATAGATATCGTCCAATAAAGAAGATACTTGGTATTTATGGACACACCACAAATACTCTGTTGATTAAAACTTACAAATTCAAAGATCAAACTAAATTTTTGAAAACACTGTACCTGACAACGAAACAAAAAGAGTCAATTAAAAAGAGTCGTTGATAACTCCTTCACGTATATAACGTAGCGACCGAGTCTTTAAATATATATGTAATTTTTTTATTCTTTGCACGGATATGTGTTCGATGACGATGCGACCGTTCCGTCCAAGGCCAGACGTCTGACTGGCGATCATATAGGTATTATATTGTAGTATACCGAACCAAAAAAACTGTCTAGGACAAGTAGGACATGACATCTTGATTCAGTGCCACTTTTACAGTCTAGAGTACTGTGCAGCTTGTATTACTGGGGTATTACTTAACTAATAATAATATTAATATTTATTTATTGGGTCATAAAAAGTGTAACAATATTTAGGTGAGACACTGGATCCTGCACTAGGATACACTGTGTCGCAGGATCCAGCCTCTTTTGACAGATAATGTGAATCATGAAATTTAGGTTAACAAATGCGACGGTTTAATATAATTCACTAAAATTAAGACTAAAAGGTAAGTATGCGTCTATGCGATGAGTTTATGTAAGTATGTATGTGTTGAGTGTAAATGTGTATGTGATGAGTGTGTGTATGAGAGGATGAATACTTTAACAGTTGAAAGATAAAAGGTTTTCCGTTTCAGTATAGTTAAGCCCAAGCAGCCATTCCTGAACCTGTTTCTTGCACCCGAACTTCGTCAAGGAATAGATTTTGAGCTTTTCGTTAACTTTTTCATACAAATATGGTCCAATACATGAGAAAGCCTTATTGCCAAACTTGAGCCTGCACAAAACTCTATTCCATTTGGGTTTTCTACGAGTGCGCTGATCCGTTACCACTGAGGCTACTGCAGTTTTGTGAAATTTAAGTAGCTTTGATAAAACGTACTGTTGGCGCACCGTAAGTACTCTCGTTTCACGATATAACATATCAGTGGGGTATCGGAATCCTAATCTATGGGAGACCTTAAGGATGGCTCTTTGTGCACGCTCAGCAGTAATTAGAAAACTTTCTCCAGCGAAACCCCAAGATACTATACAGTGACCAAGCACAGATTGACATAAAGCCAGGTAAGTAATTTTGAGAGTATCCTTGAGAGCTAGAGCTATAGATTGAAGTCTTTTGAATATGAACAAAAGCTTCCTTACACGCGAAGCTACAGACTGAATTTGCTTTGCCCATGACAAGTGTTGGTCTATACTAATACCGAAATACTTAATACTCTTAACTTGTTCAAAAACAGGGCAGCCACAGCTACCCCTTAGGCTGTAACTGCAATGATGATGATGGGATTTGAGTGCAAGTTGTTTAGGGGCAGTTTTTTTTTGTGCTTACAGAAAAGTTTACTACCTTAGTTTTTTTTAATATTAAGGGTAAGCAGATTGTGTTGCAGCCAGCTGGTAACCGTCTGCATTCCAGCCTCTCCGGCACTGTAGGTTTCCCTCCAAGAGTCGACATGGAAAATTAAGGCTGTGTTATCAGTGTAAGATAAAAAAGATATTTGCGTGTTGGCCAAATTGAGTGAGCAGAGACCATTAACGTACAGAAGAAACAAGGTGGGACCAAGGACACTACCTTGGGGCACTCCATATGCTCCATATGTTTGCAGGGGTACTTTGGTAATCACCCAGGCAAACCTTCTGTTTTCGTTCGGAAAGATAGGAGGTAAACCATTCCAAAGCAATGCCCCTGAATTTAGGTATCAGGGGCATCTTCTTAATCAGTATGGGCCTCGACACGGTATCAAAAGCCTTGGCAAGGTCAAGAAAGACGCCGACACACTTTTTGCCACTGTCAAGGTTATCAATGACATGATCCACTAACTTAGAGACTGCGTCCTCCGTTGACCTGCCATTACGAAAACCGTACTGGTTGGCCGATAGAAGTTGGTTCTTTTCTAAGTACGCTAATAGTTGAGACTATTAGCGTACTTAGAAAAGAAGTTGTGTTCACCCACTTCTCCAGAATTTTGGATAGAGACGTAAGAAGTGAAATAGGGCTGTAATTGGAAGGAACTGATTCATCTCCAGTTTTGGTGATCGGGCAGATATTCGCTATTTTCAACTGAACTGGAACCATTCCTGACGACAAGCTCAGGTTACATATGTATGAAATGGGACAGGCAACTTTACACGTTGGCCGGCTCACTCCGTATGAGGACTTATTTTCCTTTTTCATGATGTCTTGTTAATCTTTGCCAAAAAATGGCCTTCTCCTCATTCATCCCATTAAACTTTAGACATAGAATAAAATAAAACAAATACAAATTTAAAAAATACATGGTTTTAAAAGATATACTTTTTCACAATCCCAATTTTCATCAAAATATTAACTTACCGATAAAAGTAAAAATAACAATTTTATAAAACAATAAACTTACTGATTCAAATAATTTATTTAATTTTTTATATTTTATTTTATTTATTTAGGCAAACCAACTGAATACACACTAAGACTTTCATAGTGCACATCATTTACAAATACAATAGTATTGCATGCATCTAAATTAAAGGTAAGCACATCATTTAATTTTTTAATTAATATAAGATCACAATAATATCGAAATAATATAACTAAATTAAGATTTAATTTTGCACCCTCAATTAGTGCGACATCTAGCGACTCATATAAGAATAAATACATTTCAGACTCATTCAACGTCAGTCTATTTCAGGCACGCAGTTGTACTGAATAGTTCCATGACGAAACAGCCCGAGTCAAGTTCCGAAACTTAAGCTAGATGGCGCTGCTAAACTAAAACTCCCGCTCTTGGTGAAAAGATTTTTTAACAGCGCCATTAGAAGTGATTAAATGTATTACTTCCTAGTATCTACTATCCAGATATTATGCAGTAAAGGTTGCACCATAAGATCAAGGCACATTTTTTCCTTATTTTAATAGTGTAGACCGTATAATAACAAAATGAATTTATTTCCTACAACTTGCATATTTATGTTTTTTTACTAATAAATCTTATCTCTTTTTCGTGCAGTCCACCCAAAGATTGTCTGTAAGAGATTGGCTTGTGTGATAACCACCACTGATAAAACCGCTCGTTGTACCCTTGTTATATAGGTGTTAGTCCTATGCTTATAATTAATTTAATGACGTAGTGACTGACAGAAGACGCACAGCTGGAACTACCTACTGGTCGCAGAAAGCTGGCTGAAGCTGCCAACTTGCCGCGCTTTACTGGGACTTGTACTTCGGGGAGAGTGTTCAGGAACTCCACGACCTCATCCCACCGGCCCCCTTCTACCATCGGACATCTAGACGCACTGCAAGTTACCATCCTTACCTTGTTGCTATTCCACCAATTCGCACTAAACGTTTCCAAACGTCTTTAATAATGCGCACAGATAAGAAGTGGAACTCTCTGCCTGTGTCTGTGTTTCCGAACGCATACAACCCTAAGCTCTTTAAAATTAGGGTGAACAAGCTTCTTCTGGGTAAGTTCGCTCCTTCGTCGACTTTGTCTCTGTCATCTATGACCTAGACTAGAGTCAAGAGCAAACGCATATCATATTTTAAAAAAGATGAAATTTGGTATGTAGGTTTCTTGAGGAGTGTAGGGGAGCACTTAAAGAGGATTCTCCAATATTCATACGGGAACGGGAAAAACCGGGATATGCACGTACAAAGTCGCGGCCAAAAGCTAGTGTACAACAAAGTAATACTTATGTAACAAATAAATAATGCTCACTAAGCACCTAAAGTTGATTCTAATACAAATGCAAAAACACGTCTTTACTTTCAATGCCAAACGGTTAAAGACGAATCAAGATTCGACATTTAAAGTCCTATAAACACTTAAATATATAAACAATAAAAAAAATTATAATACAAAAATGATTCAAATTCGCCAAAAACGTTTGTCCCATTCCTTCAGATTTTTTTCAATTGTTATAAGTACTGGTATATATGTATATCGGTGCTGATAATGTAACAATCATGTATCACTAACTAAAACTTTAAGCAGTGTTGTGCGGCAGTGCTCCGTCACTTTCCCTCGTGGAATCTGAAGTCCTGGAAAGAAAAAACAACAAATAAAATAAAAGTTTAAAAAAATCGTCAGTCTTGGTATGAGCACGTGACCAAGAGCGTGTTGCGTATACATGCTGAAAGCCAAAGAAAAACTCAAACTCTGAACTAAAACTCAAAGCTTTTACTAAAAATCCAATTAAACCATTAACAGGCACTTTTGAATTGTCAAGGTCGGTCGGTCAAAGAGATGAACCTAGTTGCACGTTCCAAATTGTAAATCTCTATGGAGAAGAATGTGCAAGAAACTCCACGGACATTCTTTTAAATCAATAAATAATAACAAAGTTATGGTTACATTACTTTTTCGAAACTATACATACTTGTGAGAACGATATAGAAAGACGTGCACGAAAAATCGATCGCGGTAAAAAAAAACAATCCAAAAAAACAAATCATTAAAATACAGTGGCAGTTGAGAGATGGCCAGTCTCCGTTCACGAACATGACGTTTGTGCTAGCACCTTTCATCTAACGAATATTTTGAAACTAATCTAAATCCTGTCACCGAAATTTAAAATAATCTTTCCAATTGCATAAAACGTCAAAAAAACTCAAACTACTCAAGGATAGGGACTACTATTTTGACAAAATATTCCAAGCAGTATGTTGCATTAGTGACACCAAATCTGTGATAAAAGACAACATATTCGTATGAAATGGTATTGCTAGTGTTTTGATTTATTGTCGAATCGTCGTCTTACCTGGTATAGCTTCTACCATGATATTTTTTATCCGGCAGAGGGTCAAGTGTCCCCACACTTGACTCTAACAGAAATTTGCACTCTAAAGCTTAATATTTCGCAAACAGATTCTTAGATAGAAATATTTTTAAACGACCTATCCAACGTCACCCCACACGATGGGATAGACGATAAAAATAGGTGTGATTAATATGTATACTCATACTATATTGCAACTTTCTAGTGCAAAGCATCTCTGAGCTAAACCGCGGACGGGCAAACAGACAGACGAACATGACGAAACTATAAAGGACGAAGGACCTAAAATGAAGCCCCCACGTTTAATTCCGTCGAATTGCCACTTTTAAGTCTATCATTCAGAAACCGGATGGATGAAAAACAAGCATCCGATTGATAGCTTGGCGGCAGACAGAGGAAAATGCATGCAACATGGGACGAGAGCAAGAAGATGATGGAACCTACAATGTACACGCAGGCCACGATGACGGCTATCTTGAAGGGCAAGGCGAGGTCAGCGGGGAAGTTGATGAAGTAGTCATCTTTGAAGGACCACATCGCTTTTGTCCAGGCTTTATTCCTCCTCTGGACGGCGCCTATGCCAGTTTTTGTAACTGTTTGCAACTGGAAATGGCAGATAAATTTTAAATAATTTTTTTTTTCAAATCCATCAAAGTGTCAACGAATTTTTTCTTCGAAAAGTTTTCGTTGGTATAATTGAATTTTTCATTATCAGTGATGGGCCGCCAATTACATGGGACCTAATCATAGGCAACAGTCAAAATGTGGGTATTCTTGAACACCTCTGCCTCACCCTTTGGCGATTGCAGGTGTGATGTTATCCCAAACGGAAGGCAACATATCAAACTAAATTACCTGAAAGTAGTTAACGTCAAAGATCTGGCCCTTGAGCCTGATGACGGGGTTGTCCAGGGCATCGTTGATGTTGAAGATGGGCGTCATGAACGTGCGCGCCAGGTGGATATGACTGACCAGGGCCTCGTTAATGAACAGTTCCACCTTGTTTGCGATGAATACCGGCCCACTTGGACGGCCGAACGAGAACAACTGGAAATGAAGTAATAATTAATAATAAAATAATTAAATAATAATTTTGTACGTGCACAGTGCGTGTATTGTTCTTGGGAGAGTGCTTGTTTCTTAAATTCAATTCAAAAATGTGCATCCAAGATCTTCAAAAATGAGTAAAAAGCTGCTATTGGGTTTTCTGCTTTCGCGATTTGAGTGCATAGCTGCATATATATATTGTTTCGCTGTAAAATTCAAACACCATGCGTTATCCTGAGCTCCCTCTAAAACTAGTTACCGTGTTTGGGAGACAATCTAGGTACACCCAAAGAGGAAGGGAAGAAGCTGGTAGACTATCAATCCCAAGAATAAGAACAACATTTGCCACTCCGTTTTCACTCTTTCTCCCGATTCGAGTCTTCAACACAATCAATAAATGTACCCTATAGATCCCTGGAAATTAATTTTAAGCCAAGAAAATATTAAAGAGATTGTTGCAAGACTTGACATATTATGACGAAACGGAAAATATTTTGTGCCTGTTGAGATGAAAAATACACAAAACATCCTCTTCTACTCGTAGCTACAACTTTCTCTGGTCAACACACACACAGACACATCATAACACTACTCACTCTCGGACCCTTCCACTCCTTTATGTGTTAACTAGCATTTCAATTTCGATGTGACATAATTATATTATATTGCTGTAATTCCTTCATCGTCTTGAAAACGTGATCTGTAAAATATATATATAATAGTAGCCCACCGGTATCGGGAACAGGGTCCAATCTACCGGCGGTCAGGGCTAAAGAGAGAGGAACCTCCTAACAATACGAGCCGTGTCCTGAAGTACCGTTTTCTGAATCAGGCCCTCGATCCAGCTGCCTAACGAGAGCCTCCTGAGGTGTTGGTCGAAGCTCGTGGATTAAGTCATTGGCTGATACGACTAACGGTACAATAATTGCTGAGTCTAAATCCCATGAGTCGACAACCTTGCGAGCCAAGTCAATATATTTGATTTGCTCATCTTTCTCGGCTTTCACGAGGTTCTCGTCATGCGGAACGGTTATGTCTACAATCATTGCACGCCGCTCGATTCGGTCCACCACCACTATATCAGGCTTATTGGCAAAAATAGTCCTGTCAGTGATGATGGACCGTTCCCAGTACAATGTGATATTGCCATTATAGAGAACTGGGTCGGGCGCATACCTATAGTACCTCTGATTCCACAAGAGAGTATTTCAGAGCAAGTTGCCGATGGATAATGTTTTTTAATTTTAATTTAATTGTAATATTATTCTTCTTCCGATTTAAAATTTATTTTCAAATTATTGTTTTTGATATTTGTATTCCTCATTGTGTGAATTGTTTATGTGTAATAACTTGTGTGTGAGCCAATAAATTAAATTATTATTAAATTAAAATTGTTATTACTACCTAAAATGACGCAACTATTTAACACTATAGTATCCAGAATGCTATCAAGGTTAACAGTAGGTATACCAAAAATCGATTAAATGGAAATGTAGCCAACCTTACAAAGTCTGAGTAGTGACAGAGGTCGAGAGGTCAACATGGCGTAATGCCACTGTGCAAACCTTGAAAACACTATGAATTTCATTGGTTTGTTGACTCCTCGCATGGGTAATGAATACATTCTATTTTTAGGAGCGTCAAATTGCCACTAATCCATTGGATGGATATTTAAGACGATAACCATAGTAGAACAGTATCTATAGGAAAATATTTTCAGAAGATTGTCCCTAATTTTTTTTATCAATTCAGCGTCAAAATGGACAATCCTCAAAAACTTTTTTATTGCATGTCCTGTTTATACTCAAAAAAGCTTCTCAGATCAACTGTGGTTTGGGACCTACAGAATAAGAATAGCCACAGAAAGTCATATTTTTTCCATACACTTCGTTGTCATCATATGTTACTCGCGCTATGGCTGTGTACAACAGTTCTATGTCTGCCTACCGTTTTCCCCGTGGTATCCATGCCGTTAAATCGGAACGCCCTGTGGGCTCCTCCTCGGAAGATGGTGTCGGGCACGATCTCGTCCAGGGTGAACAGCACCTCCTCGCCCTCGCCGTAGACGGTGTAGTTGTTGCCATTGTATCCCGAGCTCGTCTGGTTGAGGTTGATCATAGACAGCTGCGACAGCCGCTCCAGGGGTGGAACTGAAATTTGCAATTTTAAACGGTCAGTGGGTTGCTTTATGGACGGATTGTGGGTTCATCACTAAATAAAAAGTAAAAAAAAACAACGGGTTGCACTCCGGGAGTGCCGGCAGAAGTGAAAACTTGAATGGTTAGGGAATAATTTCTCACGAATTGCTTTAATTTATCAGTATAAAAGTACTATAATTTACGTGATAAAATACAATATTCATTTATTGCGCTATCGTACACAAACATGACAATTTATATTACATTAAAAATTTAGCACTTCAGAACTATTACAATTATTTTACATTAAAAAGTTTATCTCTCAGAAAAATCAACTACTCTCACTCAGTCTTACGAATTTTCGATCAGGTCACATGTCCTGACGCGAGTTTAACATTTTTTATAATTAATAATAAATTGTGGATTCTGAAGTACCGTATTATAAGTATGTGCCTGACCCAGTTCTCGAAAATGACCATGTCACGTTGTACTGGGATCGGTCTATCATCACTGCCAATAAGCCTGACATAGTGGTGATAGACCGATTAGCGCGCCGCACAATGATAATCGATGTTACCATCCCGCATGACGAGAACCTCGTGAAGGCTGAGAAAGAGAAGCAAATCAAGTATTTCGACTTAGCAAACGAGGTTGTCGACATGTGGAATGTGGACTCGGCTGTCATTGTGCCGATTGTCGTTACGGCTAATAGCCTCATGGCCAAAAGCTTCGACGACCATCTGTCGAAGCTGGCGTTACGCAGTTGGGTAAAGGGCCTGATACAGAAGGCAGTACTCCTCGATACGGCTCGTATTGTGAGGAGGTTCCTTTCTCTGGAGCCCTAACCACCGGCAGCTTGGACTCTGCTCCCGACACCGGCGGACTACTACTTTTTATATTTTTAAATGTGTTAATATTTATTTGCAGAAAACACAAATACAAATTGAGTCCAAACCTGTTTTGCTTAATATTAAAGCATGCAAAATTATAGTATCAACATTACAGTTTATGTTCAAGAAATTCTTTAACACTATAGAAACTATTTTCATTCAGCCAGTTATACAATTTAATTTTTAAAAGTCTGTAATTTAAATCTTTAAACGTATTTGGCAATTTATTGAATATACGCAAACACATAGCTACACAGTTTTTATTATATTTAGCAGACTGGGGCATCTCGTCTAGTACCAGCCTGAATTGGTCACACCGACTTCGTAAACATACATCTTCCGCTGTTTTGAACTTGTCTGCATGTTTCTGTGTATATATGGCTCGTATACATTTCTTTTGAGCGACAAATGCTCTATTAGAATCGGTACTATTTCCCCATTTTATTATTCCATACCGCAACGAGGATTCCACATACGCTCGATATGACATTACAGTCGTTTTTATATTTGTTATCTTCTTAATCTTTCTAAGAGCATATACAAATTTATTCGCTTTGCTACACATATGCTCCACCTGTGCCTTCCAGTCCAAATGCTCATCTATTACTACACCTAAAAACTTAGTTTTTGTCACCTGGTTAATTTTTGGTATATCCATCTTAAAAATTAATTTATTATTACAATATTTATTAAATTGTATATATATAGATTTTCAAGATTAATAGATAAATTATTGTTATTTAACCAATTAATTAAGTCAGCAATTGTTTTATTTATGTCAATTTCATGGTCAGTTAGGTTCGATTTATATTTTTTGTCAGCAGTTACAATTATAGAAATGTCATCAGCATAAAGAAAGCATTTGTGCTTAGTCACATTAACAACGTCATTTATGTGGAGGAGAAATAAGATGGGCCCTAATATACTACCTCGGGGCACGCCTCGTTTTATATATTTATACTCAGACGTATACAATAACATATCTCCATTTCCATCGACTTTGGTGACAGTGACACACTGTTGTCTGTCAGTTAGGGATGAAAATAACCATTGATGTGGCAGTCCCCTAATTCCGAGAGCTTCCAATTTTTGTAATAGGTTAACGTGTGAAACCAAATCAAACGCCTTTGATAACTCAAAAAATAGTCCTGTTACCAGCTGGTTATTGTTTATACCATTTAGTATGGTTTTCAAAAGTGAAAAGATGGATAATGTAGTAGATTTACGTTTTTGAAAACCGAATTGTTCTTTTCTTATGATATCAAATTTTTCGCAGTAGTTTATTAATCTATGGTACATATGTTTCTCGTATATTTTTGACAAGATGGTATTATAATTGTTCACATCATACTTTTCACCCTTTTTGAACAATGGTTAATACTATTGTTAAAAGACAATTTCAAAGCGTATGGGAATACTCCCTGCGAAAAGGATAAGTTAATCAGATATGTCAACACTCCACTCACTTCATTGGCACATGCTTTAATGATTTTATTGTTTAATTCATCGTAGCCTTCAGAGTTGATATTATTTAATGATAATATATGTTGCCTTACCTCACTTTCAGACATAGGAGTGAGGAACATCGAGTTAGCAGTGATGTTTTCATTGCGATGACTATTTATACGATTTTGTACTGGAAGACCGTTTATATAGTGATTGTTAAAGGCCGAGGCTATTTCTGCAGGTTTTGTGAGTTTAGCGTTGTCAATCTGTATGTGATCAATATTGTCCCCAGAGTTAATACTGTGCCCATCCCAAAAGTGCACAACGCCGCTCAAGAAGTTTTCACTTCAAAAACACTTTATTCTAACCTCAGTCCTTTTGAAGACAACTTTCTCCGCTTTTCCTTTGCTTGTTTTATTTTAATTGCTCATCTTGACGTTCAAAAGTGCCGCTTAAGAGTGTAATTGTAATAAAAGATAAGTCTATGACTTCTGATGATGTCGACTTTGAATCCACTCGACTCAGTCACCCTGACAACATAAAACGACTAATTTCAACAATAAGCTATAGTTAACTGGCATATTTTGAGGGAAACTGAGTCAAAAAAATGTTAAGAAATTTCGAATTCTGCGGGCTGCAGATGGAATGAAGGGGTTACCGGGTTACCATAAAAACATTGTACTATACATAAAAATGTGTAACTCACCGGCGCATAGAGGTAGGGTGGCAGCCATTGTTTACAAACAAACAAACACAAAGTCAACCCACAACTAATAGATATCGTCCAATAAAGAAGATACTTGGTATTTATGGACACACCACAAATACTCTGTTGATTAAAACTTACAAATTCAAAGATCAAACTAAATTTTTGAAAACACTGTACCTGACAACGAAACAAAAAGAGTCAATTAAAAAGAGTCGTTGATAACTCCTTCACGTATATAACGTAGCGACCGAGTCTTTAAATATATATGTAATTTTTTTATTCTTTGCACGGATATGTGTTCGATGACGATGCGACCGTTCCGTCCAAGGCCAGACGTCTGACTGGCGATCATATAGGTATTATATTGTAGTATACCGAACCAAAAAAACTGTCTAGGACAAGTAGGACATGACATCTTGATTCAGTGCCACTTTTACAGTCTAGAGTACTGTGCAGCTTGTATTACTGGGGTATTACTTAACTAATAATAATATTAATATTTATTTATTGGGTCATAAAAAGTGTAACAATATTTAGGTGAGACACTGGATCCTGCACTAGGATACACTGTGTCGCAGGATCCAGCCTCTTTTGACAGATAATGTGAATCATGAAATTTAGGTTAACAAATGCGACGGTTTAATATAATTCACTAAAATTAAGACTAAAAGGTAAGTATGCGTCTATGCGATGAGTTTATGTAAGTATGTATGTGTTGAGTGTAAATGTGTATGTGATGAGTGTGTGTATGAGAGGATGAATACTTTAACAGTTGAAAGATAAAAGGTTTTCCGTTTCAGTATAGTTAAGCCCAAGCAGCCATTCCTGAACCTGTTTCTTGCACCCGAACTTCGTCAAGGAATAGATTTTGAGCTTTTCGTTAACTTTTTCATACAAATATGGTCCAATACATGAGAAAGCCTTATTGCCAAACTTGAGCCTGCACAAAACTCTATTCCATTTGGGTTTTCTACGAGTGCGCTGATCCGTTACCACTGAGGCTACTGCAGTTTTGTGAAATTTAAGTAGCTTTGATAAAACGTACTGTTGGCGCACCGTAAGTACTCTCGTTTCACGATATAACATATCAGTGGGGTATCGGAATCCTAATCTATGGGAGACCTTAAGGATGGCTCTTTGTGCACGCTCAGCAGTAATTAGAAAACTTTCTCCAGCGAAACCCCAAGATACTATACAGTGACCAAGCACAGATTGACATAAAGCCAGGTAAGTAATTTTGAGAGTATCCTTGAGAGCTAGAGCTATAGATTGAAGTCTTTTGAATATGAACAAAAGCTTCCTTACACGCGAAGCTACAGACTGAATTTGCTTTGCCCATGACAAGTGTTGGTCTATACTAATACCGAAATACTTAATACTCTTAACTTGTTCAAAAACAGGGCAGCCACAGCTACCCCTTAGGCTGTAACTGCAATGATGATGATGGGATTTGAGTGCAAGTTGTTTAGGGGCAGTTTTTTTTTGTGCTTACAGAAAAGTTTACTACCTTAGTTTTTTTTAATATTAAGGGTAAGCAGATTGTGTTGCAGCCAGCTGGTAACCGTCTGCATTCCAGCCTCTCCGGCACTGTAGGTTTCCCTCCAAGAGTCGACATGGAAAATTAAGGCTGTGTTATCAGTGTAAGATAAAAAAGATATTTGCGTGTTGGCCAAATTGAGTGAGCAGAGACCATTAACGTACAGAAGAAACAAGGTGGGACCAAGGACACTACCTTGGGGCACTCCATATGCTCCATATGTTTGCAGGGGTACTTTGGTAATCACCCAGGCAAACCTTCTGTTTTCGTTCGGAAAGATAGGAGGTAAACCATTCCAAAGCAATGCCCCTGAATTTAGGTATCAGGGGCATCTTCTTAATCAGTATGGGCCTCGACACGGTATCAAAAGCCTTGGCAAGGTCAAGAAAGACGCCGACACACTTTTTGCCACTGTCAAGGTTATCAATGACATGATCCACTAACTTAGAGACTGCGTCCTCCGTTGACCTGCCATTACGAAAACCGTACTGGTTGGCCGATAGAAGTTGGTTCTTTTCTAAGTACGCTAATAGTTGAGACTATTAGCGTACTTAGAAAAGAAGTTGTGTTCACCCACTTCTCCAGAATTTTGGATAGAGACGTAAGAAGTGAAATAGGGCTGTAATTGGAAGGAACTGATTCATCTCCAGTTTTGGTGATCGGGCAGATATTCGCTATTTTCAACTGAACTGGAACCATTCCTGACGACAAGCTCAGGTTACATATGTATGAAATGGGACAGGCAACTTTACACGTTGGCCGGCTCACTCCGTATGAGGACTTATTTTCCTTTTTCATGATGTCTTGTTAATCTTTGCCAAAAAATGGCCTTCTCCTCATTCATCCCATTAAACTTTAGACATAGAATAAAATAAAACAAATACAAATTTAAAAAATACATGGTTTTAAAAGATATACTTTTTCACAATCCCAATTTTCATCAAAATATTAACTTACCGATAAAAGTAAAAATAACAATTTTATAAAACAATAAACTTACTGATTCAAATAATTTATTTAATTTTTTATATTTTATTTTATTTATTTAGGCAAACCAACTGAATACACACTAAGACTTTCATAGTGCACATCATTTACAAATACAATAGTATTGCATGCATCTAAATTAAAGGTAAGCACATCATTTAATTTTTTAATTAATATAAGATCACAATAATATCGAAATAATATAACTAAATTAAGATTTAATTTTGCACCCTCAATTAGTGCGACATCTAGCGACTCATATAAGAATAAATACATTTCAGACTCATTCAACGTCAGTCTATTTCAGGCACGCAGTTGTACTGAATAGTTCCATGACGAAACAGCCCGAGTCAAGTTCCGAAACTTAAGCTAGATGGCGCTGCTAAACTAAAACTCCCGCTCTTGGTGAAAAGATTTTTTAACAGCGCCATTAGAAGTGATTAAATGTATTACTTCCTAGTATCTACTATCCAGATATTATGCAGTAAAGGTTGCACCATAAGATCAAGGCACATTTTTTCCTTATTTTAATAGTGTAGGTATAAAAACAAAATGAATTTATTTCCTACAACTTGCATATTTATGTTTTTTTACTAATAAATCTTATCTCTTTTTCGTACAGTCTACCCAAAGATTGTCTGTAAGAGATTGGCTTGTGTGATAACCACTGATAAGACCGCTCGTTGTACCCTTGTTATATACTTAGGTGTTAGTCCTTGCTTATAATTAATTAAATGATTGAGTGACCGACAGAAGACGCACAGCTGAAACTACTGGTCGTAGAGAGCTGGCTGAAGCTGCCAACTTGCCGCGCTTGACTCGGTAGAGCGCAGAGCTAAGAGGCTCATTGGCGACGTAAAACTGGCGGATACCAAGCTTCACAGCTTGGCTCATCGCCGCGAGGTTGCCCGCTTGTCGGTCTTCTACAGATTGTACTTCGGGGAGAGTGTCCAGGAACTGCATAACCTCATTCCACCGGCCCTCTTCTACCATCGGACATCTAGACGCACTGCAAGTTACCATCCCTACCTTAGTGCTATTCCACCAATTCGCACTAAACGTTTCCAAACTTCATTTATAATGCGAACAGCAAAGGAGTGGAACTCTCTGCCTGCGTCTGTGTTTCCGAACGCATACAACCCTAATCTCTTCAAAATTAGAGTGAACAGGCTTCTTCTGGGTAACTTCGCTCCTTCGTCGACTTTGTCTCTCTCATCTATTACCTAGACTAGAGTCAAGAGCAAACCCATATCATATTTAAAAAAAGCTGAAATTTGGCATGTAGGTTTCTTGAGGAGTATAGGGAAGCACTTAAAGAGGATTCTCCAAAATTCCTACGGGAACGAGAAAAAACGGGATATGCGCGTACAAAGTCGCGGGCAAAAGCTAGTGTACAACAAAGTAATATGTAACAAATAAATGATGCTCACTAAGCACCTAAAGTTGATTCTAATACAAATGCAAAAACACGTCTTTGCTTTCAATGCCAAACGGTTAAAGACGAATCAAGATTCGACATTTAAAGTCCTTTAAACACTTAAATATATAAACAATAAAAATTCTTAGGTATACATAAAAATGATTCAAATTACCCAAAAACGTCTGTCCCATTCCTTCAGATTTTTTCAGTTGTTATAAGTACTGGTATATATATCGTGCTGATAATGTAACAATCATGTATCACTAAGTAAATCATGAAGCAGTGTTGTGCGGCAGTGCTCCGTCACTTTCCCTCGTGGAATCTGAAGTCCTGGAAAAAAAAAACAGTAAATAAAAGAAAAGTTTAAAAAGAAAAAATCAAACTCTGAACTAAAACTCAAAGCTTTTATTAAATATCAATTAAACCATTAACAGGCACTTTTGAATTGTCAAGGTCGGTCGGTCTAAGAGATGAAACTAGTTGCACGTTCCAATTTGTCGAACTCTATGGAGAAGAATGTGCAAGAAACTCCACGGACATTCTTTTAAATCAATAAATAATAACAAAGTTATGGTTACATTACTCTTTTCGAAATTATACATACTTGTAAGAACGATTTAGAAAGACGTGCACGAAAAATCGATCGCGGTAAAAAAAACAATCCAAAAAAACAAATCATTAAAATACAGTGGCAGTTGAGAGATGGCCAGTCTCCGTTCACGAACATGACGTTTGTGCTAGCACCATTCATCTAACGAATATTTTGAAACTATTCTAAATCCTGTCACCGAAATTTAAAATAATCTTTCCAATTGCATAAAACGTCAAAAAAACTCAAACTACTCAAGGATAGGGACTACTATTTTGACAAAATATTCCAAGCAGTATGTTGCATTAGTGACACCAAATCTGTGATAAAAGACAACATATTCGTATGAAATGGTATTGCTAGTGTTTTGATTTATTGTCGAATCGTCGTCTTACCTGGTATAGCTTCTACCATGATATTTTTTATCCGGCAGAGGGTCAAGTGTCCCCACACTTGACTCTAACAGAAATTTGCACTCTAAAGCTTAATATTTCGCAAACAGATTCTTAGATAGAAATATTTTTAAACGACCTATCCAACGTCACCCCACACGATGGGATAGACGATAAAAATAAAATTCATCGCCAATTGAAAAAAATATATTTTTCAAGATTTTATTTTACCACTTTGTCGGTGTGATTAATATGTATACTCATACTATATTGCAACTTTCTAGTGCAAAGCATCTCTGAGCTAAACCGCGGACGGGCAAACAGACAGACGAACATGACGAAACTATAAAGGACGAAGGACCTAAAATGAAGCCCCCACGTTTAATTCCGTCGAATTGCCACTTTTAAGTCTATCATTCAAAAACCGGATGGATGAAAAACAAGCATCCGATTGATAGCTTGGCGGCAGACAGAGGAAAATGCATGCAACATGGGACGAGAGCAAGAAGATGATGGAACCTACAATGTACACGCAGGCCACGATGACGGCTATCTTGAAGGGCAAGGCGAGGTCAGCGGGGAAGCTGACGAAATAGTCATCTTTGAAGGACCACATCGCTTTTGTCCAGGCTTTATTCTTCCTCTGGACGGCACCTATTCCAATCTTTGTGCTTGTCTGCAACTGGAAATGGCAGATAATATTATTTATTTTTTTCAAACTCATTAAAGCGTCTACGGATTTTTTAATTGGAAAGTTTTTTGATAAAGTTGAATTTCTCATATATCAATGACGGGCCGCCAATTACATGGGACCTTATCATAAGCATCAGTCAAAATGTGGGTATTCTTGAACACCTCTGCCTCACCCTGCGGCGATTGCAGGTGTGATGTTATCCCAAACAGAAGGCAACACATCAAACTAAATTACCTGAAAGTGGTTGAAGTCAAAGACCTGGCCCTTGAGCCTGATGACGGGGATGTCTTCTGCATCGTTGATGTTGAAGATGGGCGTAACGAACGTGCGTCCCAGGTGGATATGACTGACCAGGGCCTCGTTCATGAACAGTTCCACCCTGTCTGGGATGAATATCCGCCCAGTTGGACGACCGAACGAGAACAACTGGAAATAAAGTAAGTAGTTGGTTATTTTAATGTTGTATACAGTGCACAGTGCGTGTATAAAATATGTGCATCCCCAAAACATGAGTACCTTAATAAATTGTAGAAGAGTAAAAAGCTGCTATTTTGTTTTATGCTTTCGTGATTGGAGTGCAAATACAGGGTGATTTTTTTAGGTGTGTGTGATTGGCCAAATCCGAAACTAAGAGGATTAGCGAAAAACAATGAAAGGAGTCTCGATCCCGACTTTGAAGAAAAGTAAAACTGCATCATAGGATTTTTAAGGAAGTTTGCCACGTGTTATTAATTCCCAGAATTTCATCCTTAGTAGCAACACTTTCGTATCGTGTGTTTTGGTTTCTAAATCAACCGGTTCTATGCGTGGCTAGGAATACCGTTTTTTCAAAAAACTAATGAATGCAGTCATAAGTTTTTTTCAAAATTGGGCTCGAGACTCCTTTTTGTGCTTGTCGATATTCCTCGTATTTTCGTTTTTTTATTCATTTTGCACTCAATTTTTTTTTGTACCTTATAAATTTCATTTTATTTGTTTGCCTTTTGTACTAAATTAATGTATATAAATAAACTAAACTAAACTTACAACAAACTAAAATATAGCATCAAAAATTCGTCCACAACGCTGGCACCTGGTAATGTGCCCAAGAGACTGGCGGCATTGCCACGTTGAATAACAATACCTAGCCTCTGGCCAAAGAAAAACCAGCTCTTGGATCATGGGAAGTATCAACCAGCCGTTTCAAAATTTCTTAAAAATTCGCCCTGTATAGTTTAGTTGCAAAATTGTCGCAACTATTTAACACTAAATATCTACCAGAATGCTTTCAAGGTTAACAGTATACTGAAAATCGACGAAATGTAGACCAACCCTACAGTCTGAGTAGTGACACAGAAAACATCTCATTGTCTGGACTTTTGGGCGTCGACAGAGGTCGAGAGCTCAACATGACGTAATGCCCCTGTGCAAACCTTGAAAACACCTTGAATGTCATTAGTTTGTTGACTCCTCGCATGGGTAATGAAAATAGCATCTTTTATGGAACACATTTTACTTTTAGGAGCTTCAAATTGCCGTCCATCCGTTGCATGGATATTTACAGGAAAAAAATACAGGAAAACATTTTCAGGAGACTGTCCCGAACTTTTTGGTTAATTCAGCATGAAAATGGGCAATCCTCAAAAACTTTTTTTTTTGCTTGTCGATCCTGTTTCTACTCAAAACAGCTTCTGAGATTAACTGTAGTTTGGGACCTACAGAATCAGAATAGCCACAGAATGTCGAGATACCTTTCCCATGACTTCGTTGTCATCAATAGTGTTACCTGTGATATGGCTGTGTACAACAGCCTGTATACTATGCCTGCTCACCTTTGTCCCAGTGGTATCCACGCCGTTAAATTGGAACGCCCTCCGGGCTCCTCCTCGGAAGAAGGTGTCGGGCACAATCTCGTTCAGGGTGAACAGCACCTCCTCGCCCTCGCCGTAGACGGTGTAGTTGTTGCCATTGTATCCCGAGCTCGTCTGGTTGAGGGTGATCATAGACAGCTGAGACAGCCGCTCCAGGGGTGGAACTGAAATTTGCAATTTTAAACGGTCAGTTGGGTTGCTTTATGGGCGGATTGTGGGTTCATCACTCTATCAAACATAAAAAAAAACATGCGGGGCAGTCTTTGGGGACTGCCAACAGTAGTGAAAACTAAGCGAAAGCTAAAGCGTTCGGTGATGATGACGCGAGTTCCATGATTTTTGTTCACCAAAAAAGTACACATATATACACAGTATACATATATGTAGCTCATGGAAAGCGTTCGGTGATGACGCGAGTTCCATGATTTTTGTTCACCCAAAAAGTGCTCAACGCGCCTAAAGAAGTTTTCATTTAAAAAAAACACTTCATTCCAACCTAAGTCCTTTTGAAGGCAACTTCCTCCGCTCTTCCTCCACATGTTTTTTTTTCTCTTGACATTCAAAAGTGCCACTATGGCTTATGACGTCGACTTTGAATACACTCGACTCAGTCGCTATGCCAGCATAAAACGACTAATTTCAACAATAAGCTATACCTAGTTAACTGGTAATTTTTTTAGGGAAACTGAGTCGATTTTGCCGAGCAAAAATGTAAGAAATTTCGAATTTTGCGGGCTTCGGATGGCATGAAGGGGTTACCATAACAACATTTTACTATACATAAAATGTGTAACTCACCGGCGCATAGAGGTAGAGCGGCAGCCATTGTTTACAAACAAACAAACACAAAGTCAACCCACAACTAATAGATATCGTCCAATAAAGAAGATACTTGGTATTTCTAGACACACCACAAACACTCTGTTTATTAAAACTCGCAAAACAAATAAATTTACAAGATCAAACTCAAGGTTTTAAACTAATTTTTTAAAACACCGTAAAACACATTCAAATTTGTTTGCGAAACGAAAAGGGTCAATTAAAAGGAGTCGTTGATAACTCGTTTACGTTTATAGCGTAGCGACCGAGTCTGTATATACATTTATATATGTATTCTTTTTATTCTTTGCACGGATATGTGTTCGATGACGATGCGACCGTTCCGTCCAAGGCCAGACGTCTGACTGGCGATCATATAGGTATTATATTGTAGTATACTGAACCAAAAAAAACTGTCTAGGACAAGTAGGACATGACATCATGATTCAGTGCCACTTTTACAGTCTAGAGTAGGTACTGTGCAGCTTAATTTTCAGGCCCCGTGTGTGGATATCAAACCTGTTTAAATGCATTTCGGAACAGTTTGACGCGGTCTCGCGCCGTTATCATTCTACAGTTCGATTTGCACGAGAACGACTTGTTTGAAAAGGTCAAGTGCATAGTAGCAATGTTATTTTCACACCAATTTCGTAGTTTGCTCTTGAAGCTTATTTTTCATGAAGCGATAACGATAATGTTTTGCGTCTTAGCTCTCATGATTACGTCATGTCAATATAACAATTAAAACGGAAAGGTTGTCTCTCGTTGCACTGCGCAGTAGGTATCAACCAGTCTTAGGCCACCTAATTTTGTTAACCTTACGAACGACGGCGACGGCCTTGGTTGCGTCATCTTGAATGCGTTTGCAGCCGCTTTGGGTGTACCGTGCACGTGTTTTATAAAACGTTTGTCCTATGCTTATTAGTTTTGTATTAGTTTGTGTAATTTTAATGCATTCTGGGAGTCATATTTATGGACCACGTTAAGAACATCGTGCAGCAGCCCTACTATGGCGTGCTAATGCCATCCAATTCCGATGATGTAAACGGGATAGTGCTATTCGCTATGTATAGCTCCCTCTTAGAACGCCCTCCCTGCGCTCCAAAACACAAATCGCCGACGTCACCCAAAAAGCAGGCTTGCTATTTTGCTAAAGTGGAACTGAGCTGGACACGTCTGCCGCCTGTCGAACGATTCGTGGGCTAAAGCAACCACAATGTGGGACAAGGAAAATGCCCGACAAAATCGCGGCAGACGCAAACCAAGATGGCGGGACAGGATTGATCCACACTTGCCCAAAGCCGGGAGGAAGGAGGAGAGGGAGGCCTTTGCCCTCCAGTGAGAAAGAAAAGGCTTAAAATAAAATATAAAAATATATTGATTTCTTTTATACACTTTTCTGTACAGATTTATTATTATTTTTTACATTTCTTTAAAACAATGTAGTTCTTCGGTGTCGGGAGCAGGACTAAGCTAAAGGTGGTTAGGACTCCAGAGAAAGGAACTTCATCACAAGGCCTTCTATATCAGGCCCTTTATACAACCGTGCAACGCCTGCTTCGACAGATGGTCGTCGAAGCTTTTGCACATCTGGCCATTGACCGTAACAACAATCGGCACAATGCATTCCAATGTCGACTACCTCGTATGCTAAGTCGAAATACTTGATTAGTTCCTCTTTCTCAACTTTCACGAGGTTCTCGTCATGCGGGATGGTAACATTGATTATTATTAATGTGCGGTGCGCGTATCGGTCTATCACCACACGGCTTATGACTATTAACATAATAAATAAATGTTTTCTAAGTGTAATTGATCGAACAAATGCAAAATTAAGTCTTTTGAAGATTCAATGTTAAACGTTTTAAGACGATTCGGGACTCGAGTCTTAAATATAACACTTAAATATAAACAATAATAAACTCTTAAATATAAACACTGACTCAGGTTCGCCAATCCGTGGTATATGTATATCACGCTGGTGATGTTACAATGGTGAAGCAATGTTGTGCGGCAATGCTTCGTCACTTTCCCTCATGGAATCTGAAGTCCTAGAAAGAAAAAACAAAGGTTTTTGATACTGCACGCTCAGCCTATTCTGTTGCGTAATATTAAAGAGGAAGAAACCCTGCGGACCTGTGGAAAGAGTACGAGGAGCCGAAGCCAGAAGCACAGAGACTACGTTAGTCACTTCAAATGGAATCGGGCACCAACCGTCGACTATACCTGTAAATATGTCGCAGCCAACTGGCTTAGGCTGCTGATTAAACGGCGCCGTTTAACCAATTATTTTAGCCAATATTGGCTAATATTGGCTGCGACATGCAAGGTCAATCCTCGGTTGGTGCAGGACTATTGCAAACAATGAAGATAAAAGCTGTAGGTTAATTCTGGTTGAAAAGCACTTATAAAAAATAATTAAATAACTCTTTAATAATTCTTTTATAAAAACTCTCAACCATTTGTGCAAAGGTGGGTCAGCTCATTATTATAACTCACTGTACATACAAATTATAGAAGGGGTTAAATGGAAGTTCCAATTAATTCTTGGCCTATTTTGACCTACTTGTATGATTGATAGCTGGACCGTGGACAGGGGAGAATATCTGAAGAATACATGTAACATAGGACAAGAGCAAGAAGATGGTGGAACTTACAATGAATACGCAGGCTACAATGATGGCTATCTTGTATGGCACAGCGAGGTCAGTGGGGAAGTATATGATGTAGTCATCATTGTACGAAGCCATCTCTTTTCTCCAGCCGAGATTCTTTTTCTGAACACCACCTATGGCGGCCTTGGTGGGTGTCTGCAACTGGATTGGCAGATAATAATAAGTTTAATGTTTTTGACTTTACCCATCAGGGTACACAGGTGTGTTGTGGTGTCTTTGCCTATCTCGGTTTCAAAGGACCTTTGAAAGGCTATGTAAATTAATTACCTGAAAGTAGGTAGTGTCAGGGAAATGCCCTTTGAGCCTGATGACGGGGTTGTCCTGTGCATCATTGATGTTTAAGATGGGCGTCATGAAGGTGCGCGCCAGGTGGATTTTGCTGACCAGGGCGTCGTTCATGAACAGTTCCACCCTGCATGAGATGCATATCCTGCCAGTTGGACGATTGAACGCGAACAACTGAAATGAGTCTGAATTGAGTTTCTGAGTTTCGAAGGTAATGAAGTTTTTTGTGTAGGGATATACTTTAATCTACACTAATAATAATAATATTATAAAGAGGATTTTTTTTTATATTTGTGTGTGTGTGTGTGTATGTTTGTAATGAATAAACTCAAAAACTACTGTGCCGATTTCAAAAATTTTTCACCATTAGAAAGCTACATTATCAGCGAGTAACATAGGCTATATTTTATCCCCGTATTCCCATGGGAACGGGAACTACGCGGGTGACACCGCGTGACGTCCGCTAGTCCAATATAAAATTGGTGGTCCAGTATTAACATTATTCACATGTACGATGTAGGTACTGGTGAATTTTTGAGACGCAAACCATAGTTGCCACAGGAAACTTTTCTCAGGAGAATGGCATTAACTTTTTTATTTATTAAGCAAAAAAATGGGCAATCACACAAATAGTTTTAGGGCTTCGATCCTCTGTATATAAAAACGGAACCCTTATAGGATCACTCGATTGTCTGTCTGTCTGTCACAGCCAATTTTCTTTGAATCTACTGGACTGATACAGCAGTTGAAATTTGCTACATATTCGAATTTCTGTAACCCAACGCGGACGCGTAATGAAAATAAATGATTTTTGAAAATGGGGTCATTTTTTGGGGGGGTTGGAAATTAGAATTAAAAAAAACCAACTGTACCGTGTGATATATCAAATCAAAGGGCTCATCGTAAGGGTCTTATAAGTATGTTTAGAAGTTATTAAAAAAAATAGACGAAAATTTACCATTCCCCCATATCTCCGTTTAATAAACTATTGAGCTAAAATTAAAAAAAAATACGGAACCCTTGTAGGATCATTTTGTGTCAACCCTTGTAGGATCACAGGGAAAAGTCTGAAAATTGAAAATTTGTAGTTTTATCATATTAAAATATTTTTTGCAACTATGAAAGCACTCTCATTGCTCTGGCAAAAAAAATCAGGTAAGATTGATGGACAAATTTAACTTTGTTGTTGAAAAAGTTCTCACACGCATCAATGTACGTCACGGTCAATTCTTCAACCGAAAATATAAGATTTTAATCGCAAAAAATGATTCTGTTTGTTTTTGGTTGTTTCTTCGTTTTTAACACCGACTTCCGAAATGTAAGTAATTTTATACTTTGTAGTGTTTTTTTTTATTTGGAAGTCGTTTGTATTTTTTTGTCAAAAAGTTTTTACACTCCAAGCTCTTGAGTTTCCTGAATTAGTCACAAAAGTTTCTTCTATTTAAGTACAAATGGTCAAAAAAATCAAACCTATCCCAGCTGGAGTGCAATAGTTATAGAGCTCAATAATTGGAGTGCAATAATTATAGAGCTCAATAATTAGAGTGCAATAATTATAGAGCTCAATAATTGGAGTGCAATACTTATAGAGCTCAATAATTGGAGTGCAATAATTATAGAGCTCAATAATTGGAGTGCAATAATTATAGAGCTCACTTAGCTCGCTATTGGAGTCTACATTCTCGCAGTTCTTGACCTTTTCTGTAGGTATCTCTCTCAAATCGATAATAAAACCTATCCGAGGTGAGTGAGGTGCAAACATAAAAAGTGGTAACCATACTAACAATATAATTTCGGATATAATCCCATCTATCATTATACTTTCCCGTGCCCCGCGCTAGACGGTAGCCACCCGGGCCCTTCGGACCCAGTCCAACCATGGTCACATGGAAAAAGTATTTGTGTTATGGCCTATTTTTAGCTGATGCTGTTTATACACAAAAAAGCTTTTCAGTACAACTGAATTTAGGTACAGAATCAGAAAATCCACTTATCGCAAGAAACTTTTCCCATACTCTTCGTAAATATCATTTACGAAGATTTATGTTACGCTTTTGGCTTTTATGTAAGAGTTTGGCTATCTAGAGTACCTAGCTCCATGTCTGCTCACCTTCTTCCCCGTGCTATCCACGCCTTCGAATCGGAAAGCCCTGCTGGCTCCTCCTCGGAAGATGGTGTCGGGCACGATCTCATTTAGGGTGAACAGCACCTCCTCGTCTTTGCCGAAGACGGTGTAGTTGTTGCCTCTGTAGCCTGAACCCGTCTGGTGGACGTAGGCGGTGTCCAGCTGCCACAGTCGCTCCAAGGCTGGAACTGAAATTTTGCAATGATCGAGCTTCTTGTGGGTTAAGGAATTCATCCAAATTTTAAAAATAAAACCTAATCCAGGCAACAAGTCCCGTTGAAGGTAACTTTCTCAACTCATTGTTATTGCAAATCTTGACATTCAAAAGTGCCTATTAAGCGTCCAATTGAAATAAATGATACGACTGACTGACTGCACTCGACTCCGTCACCATGACAACTAAAAAAGCCTCGATTAATACCAACAAAATGCCAAACAATATTCAAATGTAATTTTTTTTGAGGAAGGAAACTCAGCCAAAATTGCCTTCCAAAAAAAAATTGAATTTCGCGCGCTTTGAAATAAATGAAGAGGTTATCTACCATAATAACATTGTAGGTACTGTTTGATGAGAACTTGTGTATTGTAACTCACCTGATACTAGAGGTAGAGCGGCAGCCATTGTTTACAAACAAACAAACACAAAGTCAACACACAACTAATAGATATCGTCCAATACAAAAATAACACTTTTATACACCAAAAACACACTGCTGTTTTAAAGTTGCAACCCAAACAAATTTAAGTAGGCCGTTTACATTTTTGTATACTACAAGATTTAAAACAAAACTATGAATTCACGATTCCAGACAATAACAACTTTTATATGCGAAACAAAAAGGGTAAATTTAAATGAGTTTTTGATAAGTATATTCGCGAACGAGTCTGTAATATTATTTTGTATGCAGTGCGACTCGTGCGACCGTGCTATCCAAGGCCGGACGCCTGACTGGCGCCGGTCAACCAAAAATCTAAATATTCTTTAACATAACATTATGATTCAATAGTCTTAACACTATTACACTCTTGTGTACTATATAGCTACATTGTACATTTTTCAGAGCTCATGTGTGGTCATCAAACCTCTCTAAATACATTTCGAAAGTTTGACGTGGTCACGTGGCGTCATCATTCGACTAAGTAATATAGAGCGAGTTGATTAAATTGATCTCATATAATATGAAGGTCAGTGCGTAAAACAAAGTTATTTCTACAGCTTCGACAATTTAGTAGTTTGCTTTTGAAGCTTATTTGTATGAAGCGATAGCGATAGTGACGTTAGGTCATGTCAATTTAATAATGTAATCGGAAAGCCAGTCTCTCAACGCACTGCGCAGTATTAATCTCACTTGGACTACCAAATTTTGTTGACCTTAGTAGCGTCATCTTGAATGCGTATCACACCATGTGTGAACCGTCTGTAGATGCTTGTTGCTAACCACGTGAGCGCGGCTGACGTAAATGCTCGCATAAGCTTTATTTTTCCATTCTCAGGAAGTTACGAATATCATCGTCCATTATGTATATTTTACAAATCAGTCTTTTCCCATTAATACGCCATACTTTTATTGTGCTATTAATAAAAATGCGATACTCTGTCTGTCAGTACCTGTATACTGAACTGTTATTTTTTCCGAAGGTTGGCCTCGCATTACAATAATTTCCGTGGGCTAAAATAAAACATTCAGTTCAATCCTTCCTTTTATTCTACTTAAAGGTTATTTAAGTATGTATTGTAAAGTGATAAATAATTAACTGTCGAGTAACAGGACTCATAGTGTTGGTAACAATGCTACGTTTTACGTTTATAAACTATAACTTTGATGTATCCGACAGGGTCCACAATTGGTTCTACTTTAAGACTTACCAACTGTTGTACATTACATTATGGAATGCAATAAAGTATTGAGTATTGAGTATATATTTATATTTTTTTTAAGGATTGGAAATCATCAAATGACTTCTTCCGCTCTGGGTGAAGCGGAAGGGCGTGTCAGACTCTTACTGACTAAAACCCATCCGTGTTCCTTCGAAAGCCCTCTGCGTTTCAAGGCCGCGGTGGCTCTTTCGAACAAATTCCGCAACCCTGGTAGGCTATGGTTCTAGCGGGCCCCGTCTGCTATGCTGAAAACTCTTTGAGGCGTGCGTGGAACACAAAGTGCCATCGACCCGGGCCTGGTTGTGACCGGACAACGAGCTACCCAACGCTCGCCGTCCGCAGGCTCGCGCCTACGGTGGCCAGAGTTCGCACTGCGACTCCCGACCACGCCCGGGGTGTCTTCTTCTATAGCGGCGGTTGGGGCGAAGGCCTTGTCTTTCCCTCGCAAGACCGGCCTCCTCCTACGCTAGCATTACTACATCGCAGAAGGAGGTGACTGCTTCCCAAGCCTCCTCCCTCTGGACCATGGATTTAACCAGGGCCGGACGCGAGAGGTCGCCGCCGCCGATGGCCTCGACGAGGACACGGTGGTGCTCCGCCAAAGCAGGCCAGACCTCCACCGTGTCCTCTGGGCGATCCCCACAGTGCTGACACCCGGGCGTGTCCTCCCTCAATCCGAAACAGTTACCTCCCGAAACAGCCGTGTCCGGTGAGTACCTGCGTCAGGCGGAAGGTGAGAACGCCGTGGCGCCTCTCCAGCCACAGCACTCACACACAGGCCCGAAGAGGGGCCTTACTGCCGCTAAACTTCACGTTATACTTACAAACTACGTTCGTAAAACAGTTTATACTATCTGTACTAAATTGTTTGTTTGTTTGACCGCGCTAATCTCTGGAACTACCAGTTGGATTTGGAAAACTATTTTTGTATAGGATTACCACATTCATGAGGAAATACGCGTACGAAGTCGCGGGCAAAAGCTAGTACAAAAATAAAATTGAATGACACCGTTACTGCAAACCTTTTGATTTCCTTCCGCATGACTTTTAGGAAGCAGTCCACGCAACCTTGCGCAAGCAACCTGAAGCACTGAAGTACCGGAAAAGCCCCTTCAGCACCCTGAATGCAAAGTTGTACCAACAGGGTGCGATGGGGGCTGTATAACTTGAGTATAATAAGCCCAAAAACAGCACGTATAAAAAAGGGTGCAGTTAGGATTAAAAAAGCGAGCTTGACCTTCCTAGAAGCACGACTGAATCTGTGGGCAGTCATTATCAGGGCCCTCTGTTACGTATTGGATGGCCCTCACACACACAAAAACACACACACTATGGGCACATTGCATATTGGGGCCCCTAAAAAAAAGAACAAGGCTCTAGAATTATTTGGCTGCTATATTAAATGAAAAGGTAATTGTAATATTATCCGGAAAAAATCTTTTAGCATTTGCAAGTTATTGCCTAAAAACTCAATATATATTGATTGGAGAGCTACCCTTTCTAGTTTTAAAAAATTCCTTAGCTTTAAATTAGTGTACCCTTGCAAAGAGGTACACCTTTTAATATGACAGGAACACTGACTGAAAATTAAACAGAATAAGACTTTATTTTAAAAAAAAAATCTAAATTTGAAAGGATACCTAATAATTTATTTTGAATGATAACTCATTTGCTGTCGCTCTAAGAGTGTCATAATATAATGACGATCAAGAACATATTGAAGGCTTTAAAACTTTATGGCATGCACAAACTCTGAAATGAAACTCGATGGTGCTGTTTAAGAACGTGTTTAAAAAAGTAGACCTTCTGATTTTTAAAATAATTACTTACAAATACAATTGAAATTGAAACCACGTCATTCCACATTTGGGTAATAGGAGCTTATTTATCACTTATCAATTAATTTTATCAGCATGGTTTAAATAAAGAGATTATAAAGAATTCCTGAATTTGAGATATTAGCTTTCGTTTTAGATCAGGGTAGAGGTACCTAGCTGTACTAGCCTAACTTATATACAATTTCATAGCAATTAATATCATGGCTTTTTTTAAGTTCAGGGAAAATAAAAACACTGTTAGATCTATTATTTATAATCTAATTAAATAAAGTGTTCTAACAATATTGATTTTGTAATAAATAATAGTTAATAGATATATGTAATTGTGTATCTAATAATAGCGAGACATGCTTTAAGAGTAGTATCTATGTCGCAGCCAAAGTAGCTAATCAGCCGTTTCATTAAAAGCTTAACCTTCTCCTTGCACTGCGCCATTTAATCAGCGACATAAATGACACGGACAAGTCATGAAATGACATTGAACCAAAGACGAATTAAACCAATTAAACGGCTGATTTAGCTAGTTGGCTGCGGAATCTACATTTTGGCGCAAATTGGGAAAGTTTTCCATTGCAGCCGAGGCGGAACAGGACGTTCGAGCCGAAGGCGAGGCCGGTATGGAGCTGAGAAACTGCAATGACAAATGCCCACGTGCATTACACAAAGATTTTCAACACAATTACTTGAGAAATCAATAAAACTTCATTTAATCATAATATTTAATCACAATTTATTTTGAATTGCGCCTTGTGGATTTTTCCGTTCGCCGATATCACCTGCTCGTAAGCGTTAAATGTTATTATGTCATGCAAATCTAATCTTAAGTAACTCATTAATTGTGCGTACAGCTAAGGAGTGGAATTCCCTACCAGACTCTGTGTTTCCTGATAGCTACAACCGGGAGTCTTTAAGTCAAGAATGAATAGGTTACTTCTAGGCAAGCGTGCTCCAACTTCGACCACGTCATCGCTTACCATTGGTGAGATAGTTAAAGATAGTAAAAGAAAAAGTTAATATTGTCCGTCGGCGGTGGGCCGGGGCTGTAGGCCCCTGCTGCTGCAAGCCGGTAGTCGCACGTACAATAGGGTTTTTTTTCATTAATTTTATTTTACCGATTGTATCAATCTGCCTAGTCTTTTCCCAACTACGTTGGGGTAGGCTTACCGGGTGCTGCTGACTTCCACCAGCCAATAAACTGGATAACACGATACCCCTTGGCAAGACTTGTGTCAGATTTCTGGTTTTTGACTACTCGCAATGACTGTCAAAGATGTTCAATTGACAGCCAGAACCAACGGCTTTACGATCCTCCGCAAGCGTTGGTTAACCTTGAAGATCGACCTGTTCTTATTTAGCCAAGAGCTCCAAAGTATTCTATACATTTTTGCATACTTTACTACTTTACTAGGTTATACTACAAATAAAGTGAACCTCTAATTTATTTGTGCCATCTTGTTAAACCTATTTGATTTCCTTATATTTAACTATCTCAGAAGACTAAATAAAAATTGTACTGAAACTTGTGCGGCAGCGCTCCTTCACTAAGTCATGAAGAATACTAAGTCCTGAAAAGAAAAAAACAAGCGCTTAATACAAACTAGCATTGCCCTACGATAGCTTTACTTTTGTTCACAAAACAAGTAAACAAAAGCTTGAGGGTAACGCACATCTGCAAGCTGCAATGCAAAGCAATAATCCACATACATAGTTTTCGTACATATTGAATGAACCATCGCTTACCGCGAACGGGCGGCGCCGCACTTTGTTGTATTGATTTGCGCTGCGCAGGTTAAATATTTATAAAATCGCATCGCCCAGTATCGCACGAGTAGTAAAAGTACAAAGAAGCTTGCAGTCTAAAGTCAATCAGTCCTCTGGTTTTGGAGTCAGCCCTCCTGATACATACCACTCTTGGCTATCATCAACATGTCGTTGTGGATTATACTTATTATATCACTTGTATTCGGTGGGTGGCCTCTGCCTCTTTTGCCTTAATTATCTAGACCTCTCTGGTCATAATATGGTCTTCACTAACACAAGATGAAAACTGCCTGCGCGGGCGGTTTTCTCTCATTTTTCGCTGTAGTTCCGCTACTTTCGCAGAGTCTAAAGTTCTGGTGACAAACTTACAATGAGTCTGCAGGCCACGATGACAGCGAGCTTCAGCTGCACGTCCAGGTCAGCGGGGAAGCGCACCACGAAGCCGTCCAAGTAAGGTAGCAACTCCACATCCGATTGATAAGTTACCTTGTCGATGCTGCCTATTATGTTCTTGAATTTTGTTTTCAGCTGGAATAACGGTAATTTGTTCTTTATACCTTACATTTTAGTACCTAACTAGCAGTTCACACGCAACTTTTTTGTGCTGATTACATACAAAAAAAATTCCACCTTTTCACCTCCATAAAAGTATTCAGTTATTGGGATCAAATAAATATGACATGTATATTCTGTCTCACAACAAACTTATATTTTATAGTAAGGTCGCTTTTTGTGTCCGTCTGTATGGTCTCGAAGTACTTTTAAACGTTGCAGCGAATGTTGTCGCGGTTTAAACCATGACTCAAATCTGTATTGCAATCCATAACGTACATTTACAAGTGGATAAAGAACGAATTTCCAAAAATCCCTTCTTAGTGATCATAAAAGAAAACCTTGTGTAAAATTTAATATTCCCAGTCCTAGTGGTATGCGTTGATATGTCAGACACTTTCCTTTTTATAAGTATACATAAATGTTTCTTTTTAGTTTTTAAGACATTTAAACTTTAGTATTTGTTGGTATCTGTATAAATTATACTGCTATTTTAATTCTTTAGTTTTTGCCTCTTCCAACACATACCAGTTTTCTCTAGAAAATACAAGAAAATTAGCTTTTACTATAGGGATAGCGATAGTTGAGTGTTAGGAGTTGCTCTTATATGTTGCAGTTTCAAATTATAAATAACTGTTTGTTCCTCTTCAGGACAATCAAATTACCAGAAAGCTTGAATTAGAATAGCGATGCTTCTGCATGACCTTGAGCATGAGTTCACCGTCAATGTCGTCGATATGAAACCTGTGTTTTTTGAACAGCAAAAAGACCATCTTGTGGCGCACCACATTCAGCAGCACATCGTCAGCGTATAGATCAAACTGCTCCCACGCCCTACAGTCTACCCTTCGCATCCAGAACACCTGCAAATGTATTTATTTTATTTATATTTGTGGAATTATTCGAAAGAGTTACCGCGGCCACGGAACGCCCGGAACACGGATGGATTTTAGTCAGTTAGAGTCTGATACTCCCTTCCGTTCCGCACAGAGAGGATGATCCTAAAAACACGTGTTTTTAGGATCTGGACCTATGACATTTGAGGGGCAATTCATGCATTTTAAAGAATATTTGCATTCTAATTTATCGCAGAGTGATCTTAACTGGACATTTTAAAGCACGACAACTTTATTGGTGTCCCGATGGTTCAGCTCGAGCCAAGTTGCCTCGAGCACAACCGCCACGTTTCTTTTTCTAAACATCGACATGGTGCTCAGCCCCTGTAGCAAGCCTGCCCATGGACTGAGTATCTATCCTGATCGGCAAGGTTACGTTGATTTCCATCTCACCTCATTCCCTGTCTCATCTACGCCGTCCAATATGAACGGCTCACGCTCACGAAATGGAACCTTGCTGTAGTCGAAAAGCTCCTCGATGAGATAAAACAGCACAGCATGATCCTTACTATGGACGATGTAGTCAGTTTTGTAGTCAGTTCTGAAGACATTATCGACGAAGGTTCTCAAGCTCTCAATGTAGATAGTGTCTAGGTTAGCGAGGCGCTCGATACCTGGAATAGAAACGGTAACAGCAACTAATTTGTTGAATTTTCTCTTCTGTTTTCGATTAAGAATATTAACTTTCAAGTACTTATCTACGTACTAAAAGTAGGAATTCATCTTTAAGTTTTGTAACTCACCTATCGATTGGGCAGCAGCCATTGTTCAGAAACAAATCAATTTCAATCGTTTTATAAAGTAACTACGCACAAATAGCGAAAATTATATGTGAAAAATGTAGTAGTTTGTAAGTACGTCTGTTTACGCTGCAATAGGTGCGACTATTTAAACAAAGTCTCTTGACTTTTTAAGAACTAACAGAAATAATGAGCACAATGATATGTTTCAAAAGTGAATTTCTTAAATCGAATACCAGAGTTCAGCCATTTCATGAGCAAGTCACCCATTTCGTGAGATGTTGCCACTTCATGAAATCTCGCAGCAACAAAGTGGAATAAAACAACCAAATGTAAATATTTCTTTATTGTATTTAAAAATATCAAAAACACTTTGTTTTAACTTAATAATACTTACCAAAAAAGAAACAAAACATTTAATACCTAGATATATAGCAATTATACAGCCTATATATCAATGCGATCTAGTGACGATTGCAAGAACTATTAAAGGCACATATTATGGTATCAAAGTCTTTGGATCGAGTGATTTCAAAAACGTGAAACTAAATAGCGCTGTTTAAAAAATCTTTTCACTGACTCAGTACTTTTTAAGTACCTGTCGAAATGGCTCAAGCATATAATGTTGTTTAGATACTCTATACCGGGCAAATACATTTTTAAGGCTTATTATTTACATTGGATTAAAATTTAGTTGAGTCATTTCTTTTAGTTTCAGTTGATATTTTACAGTTCATAAAAGTATGAGGAAGATTATTAGTTAGGTACATCAGGACACTACTCAAAAATAAACAGTTATTATTATCTAGGTAAAAACTTAAAAAAAGAAAAAAATAAATAAACTCATAAATTTAATCTTGTGCGGCTCCGCTGCTTATCGTCGTCTGCACTCGTGGAATCTGAAGTCCTGAAGAGAAAACAACAGTTTATTAAAAGCTACAACGATGAGATGTCAGCATAGGAGACGGGGCCCGCTAGGGCCAGAGCCTGCCAGGGTTGCGGAATTTGTTCGAGTCACCGCGGCCCTGGAACACAAAGGGCTTTAGGAGGAACACGGATGGGTTATAGTCAGTAAGAGTCTGACACGCCCTTCCGCTCCACCCAGAGCGGAAGAAGTCATTTGATGATTTCCCATACTTAAAAAAAAGCCTTTGCTTGAATAAAAATAGGGTATTTTCCTGAAAAAATCGAACAACTCCATTAGATGATTTCCAAAAAATATTGGACAAATATTTTTCTTTTTTCTCGTAAACAAAAAACTAAGACGGTAGTGCGTTGACAACTCGCGTGCCGTCACGTTTTAGTACACTTTTTACTGTATCGTGACGTCACTTGAAATTTGATGCGCAATTAAAATTTTTATCGATTTGAAATGTTAAAATAAACACGTGTACGATATTTTTTTTAAATGTATCGGTGGGACTAAATAGAATTATTATTTTCCTATGTAGGAAGATACCCTGTTGTACAAATAAAATACTTACAATGAGCACGCAGGCTCCGATGAGGGCGAGCTTGAAGGGCAGCGGGAGGTCAGCGGGGAAACTGATGACGTAGTCGTCATTTCGGGAGAGCATCTCGTTCTTCCAGCCGCGGTACTTCTTTTCGACGCTGCCTATGGTAGACTTGGTTATTGTCTGCAGCTGGAATTGGAGATTTCACATTATATGCTATGGAGAAATCGATAAGAGATTCTATGATTATTTATACCAGCAATGGTCAATACGAGGACACTTCTTCTAATGTTACCTAAACATTTTAACCAGCTATTTACCCATATATTGAACCACATTTTTCAAATCAATCATTTGTTTGATTTAATTGTTTATTATCCAGACCAAATTTATAATTGTTAGATTTCATTTTTGCAAGATGCAAAAGAATGATAGCTTATGACATGTTCGTGACGACTAAGAGTCGATTATGGTGGATTGGTCGGAGAAGGCACACACCGGGAAGAGTGGAAGGCTGTGGGGAGACCTTTGCCCAGCAGTGGGACATTTAAGTTTTTTTTTATTCATGGAGTAATCACTTTCTAAAAGACTTGCTTTCAAAGCAGCAGGTTGAGGGTTCGTACCTTATAGCTAGAAGCGTTAGTGCAGAGCTTTCCTTTGAGCTTGTAGGCCGGGACGTCCTTAGCGTCATTGATGCTGAACACCGGCGCCAGGAAGGTGGACGCCATGCGGACCACGCTGACCACCGCATCGTTCATCGACAGCTCGATATTGTCTGACAAGGACATGCCCGGACGACGGAACGAGAACACCTGAGACATTTAGAAGTAAAATGGATAATTTTGACATTCACAGACGTAAACCATTTAAGCCTCAAATGCAGATCCCTCTGATCACCAGATGTGAACTGGAGAATATTCAACAATTAAAGAAAGACAACAGATATATACTATTCGACTGGCCTGTTGGTCGAGTGGTTAGTGACCCTGACTGCTAAACCGGAGGTCGCGGGTTCGATTCCCACCCAGGACAAATCTTTGTATGATGAGCATGATCATTTGTTCTGTGTCTGGGTGTAATAAAATTTGTCTATGATATGTATGTATTTAGAAATATATAAGTATGTTTATCAGTTGCCTGAATGCCATAGCACAGGCTCTGCCTAGTTTGAGATCGGATGACCGTTTGTGAGTTGTCCTAAGATATTATATTTACTATATTTCGTTTATTTAATTTTCTTTACATTTAAATATTTATTTTTATAAAAACAGTCGTAACAAAAAAAAACATTTAAAATAAAAAAAAGTAGTCTGCCGGTGTCGGGAGCAGGGTCCAAGCTACCGGTTGTTAGGGCTCCAGAGAAAGGAACCTTCTCACAATACGAGCCGTATCGAGGAGTACTGCCTTCTGTATCAGGCCTTTTACCCAACCGCGCAACGACAGCTTCGACAGATGGTCATCGCAGCTTTTGGCCATTGGCCGTAACTACAATCGGGACAATGACAGCCGAGTCCACATTCCACATGTCGACAACTTCGTGTGGTAAGTCGAGGTACTTGATTTGTTTCTCTTTCTCAGCTTTCACGAGGTTCTCGTCATGCCGGATGGTAACATCGATTATCATTGTGCGGCGCGCTAATCGGTCTATCACCACGATATCCGTCTTATTGGCAACAATAGTCCTATCGGTGGTGATAGACCGATCCCAGTGCAACGGGACATGGTCATTTTCGCGGACAAGGTCGGGCACTTACTTGTAATACGGTACTTCGGAATCCAAAAGTTGGTATTTCTATTTTAAAACCAGAATACAGACGCCGGGAAGTCTACATCGGGTTCGTGAAAAGCTCAGTAGAAGCGCCCGTGAGCTCCTTGCCTTTCCATACCTCCTTGCGATCATCTGTGGTACCTAAGTATTACAGGTTTGCGCTAGTTCTCTTTAGCCATGGACAATGGTGGTGAGTCCCTTGTCCACTACGACCATATCTCTGTGCATACCCACATCAACTTTGAGAAAAAAAATCTCTGAGATTGCACACCTCGCGATTATGGAGAGTCTTGGCATTCAAAAAGCCTCAACCCACACTTCCGCGGGATGTACAATCTCATCACCGATGATCGTGGGTGGTGCATCCGATTTGCGGTCAGCAGTGTACGGACCCTTCTATCCAGGGCATCGAGTTCAGTTTTTGTCCATTTGAGTATGCCGTAAGAGTACATCAGTACTGACCCAACCGTTGAAGGCGCGCACGTTATTTCCGCCTGACAAAAGACTACTCAAAACCTTTTTCAGGCGGCCAAACAAGCGCTCCCTCAGCGATTGTTTCACGTCAGCACCGTTAATGCCTAACGCCTCCGACAAACCCAAATACTTGTAGGTTTCGGTTGAGCTGAGGGATCTAACCTGTATGGAATCCGAGAGTTGAATTCCCTCAGATTCCATAATCTCCCCTTTCTTAACATGCATGACTGCGCATTTGTCCACACCAAATTCCATCCTGATGGCACTACTGAAGTTCTCAGTTACCTTCAGTAGCTCCGTCAGTCGCAAGTTGTTGGGGGCAAAGAGTTTCAGATCATCCATGTTAAGAAGGTGAGATATGGTCTGACCACCTCTTCTCAACCGATAGCCATTATAATTATTATTATAATCAAAGTATGAAAAAAAAGGAGACTTAATTTTAAAACAATAACATTGTATGCCTCTCATTATATGTCTAAAATGTTCATTCATTAAAATGCCAGAAAACTAGTCGTTGCCTGACGCTAATTTTCAACTGAACCTCGTTGAGTGTACGGATACGAATCAGTTTTGTGAGGCGTAATTAATAACAGTCTAGGTTCCTCACCTTCTTCCCCGTGTTGTCCACGCCGTCCATGTGAAACCCTCTGTGGTTACCTCCTGAGAATACTCCCAACTCGACGGGTTCCTCAATCACATCGAACAGGATATCCTCGCCACTTAGGACTGCGTAATGGTTGCCCTTACGGCTGGACACCCGCTGGTTGATGAGGATGCTTTCCAAACTTGACAAGCGCTCGAGACCTGGAACTTAGGGTACACAGCTTTTTGTAGGGTCATCATTCCACTAACAATAAATCAGATGATTAGATAAATCGGACTGAGCTGTTTATTTGGCGGTCGCCAATCGAAAAATAAATTCTTTAATAATAAAACACAATGATGAAAGTAGTAGAGAAGCTTTTGTTCTGTACTCTAACAAAGGTACAGAAAGGGTAAGTAGTTGCGGAATTTGTTCGAAACAGTCAGCGCGGCCCTGGAACGCAAAGGGTATTTGGAGGAACACGGATGGGTTTTCCGCCCCGACCCTTGCTCGAGCCAGCCCGCGCCGCTGAGCCTGTAGTCTTAAATTCGTCCCCTAATAATAATTCTAGTTCGATCCAGCCCGTCCCTAGCTGTCCTCCCCCCAGCGACGCCCTAAGCCGAGGCCCACAGGGGGTGCCCTTAGCGTGTAGTCGCTTAGTTTGTAAGTTTTTTATAAGCCCTGGCTGGAGGCTTTAATATTATATTAAGGCCACCACAGGCAAGCCCGGTTAGGCAGTCGACAACCTCATAGGTCGAACTGCGAGACACCACACACAAAAAAAAACGGATGGGTTTTAGTCACTAAGAGTCAGAAACGCCCTTCTGCTCCGCCCAGAGCGGAACAAGTCGTTTGATGATTTACCTTTTCTAAATAAAGAAAAAAGAAGGGTAAGTAAAAAATGGAACCCCACAGACTGATGTTAGTACTGCTTAACTTCGTCTTCGTCTGCCTAACGTCGACCCATGCAGGTTGTTTGCTATTTTGTCACAAGTCCGTCGTATTTCTCAACAAACATTGACAAAAATAATAAAAAAACGAGCAAACATTCCATAAACGCTTGTGTGCACTGATCCATCATCCCTCTATTACTTACATGCTAGGGGAGCGGCACCCCCTTTTTACCCATTTCGCTACAGAACCCTAAAAATGATCAATATGGCTACTAATATCGTTTTCATAGTTTATCGGTTCAAATATAACTTACCTGTGACTTGTGCTGCAGCCATTGTTTACAAACAATCAGATTTATAACCAACACTCAACTAACTAGTAATTAAGTAACAGTTATTTAAATAACCTCCTCCTTATTTCGAAGATCAAACACCGAAAGTTAATTTAGTATTATATGAATATGGTATTTAGGTAATATTATAACTTTTAAACAACAAAACAAAAACGGTTTAGTGTCGAAATTCGCGAATGAACCTGATAGTGATAACACTCGGCTGCAATATTATTCGTTGCACGGTTAATTTGTTCACGACTTGTCCGACCTAGGCCAGACGTCTGACTGGCGAAGTGGCGCCTATAGAAATCTAATTGGGACTCTGGTGACATGATTCAGTGTCTGTCTGGCACTATAGCCTAAGTAAACTACATTTCCCTGCGCCATGTGTATACAGCAACCCTTTCTGCTTCAATTCATTGAAACAAACAGTTGGCGTGGTCACGTGTCCCCGGCGCAAACAATACATCATTCACTAAATATAGAGCCAGTACATTGTGTTCACTTATGAAGGTCAAGAGTGCATAATAATAACAAAAATACTCTTGTGCAATCTCGTTTCTACTCGAAATTATTATATCGTTATATTAAATCGAAAAGTGAAGAAAAAACAACATGAAATGCCTTTCGTTTTGTTTATACTTCAAAATTAGCCATGAGCTGTGAGCCATCCTGTTTTAGACCTTACAACGTCCTTGGAGCTTCACCTTGGGAGCGTTTGACAGCGGCCGCTTTGGGCGTAGTATACCCGACTTATGTAGGTAGCTATAGGTACCGTCTAGAGTTCTAGAAGCTTGTTGCCAACCATGCGAGAGCGGTGTGTCGAAGCGACACCGTGAGTTTGTTTGAAGATGTCTTTTCGATTTTCCGAAACTTACTAATATTTTAAAGTAGATAATTTTTAAATGACCCAGTACCTACTGCATTGTTGCTCTTTCGCTAGCTTTTAATCCTTACGTTTCCTTTAAAACTTTCTTCACTTATTCTTAAACGGGAAATAGCCGGCTCTTGAATCTTGATAATTATGAGTACACTAGTTGCCGCTCGCGGCTCCGCCCGCGTGATTGTCAAAAATTATCCCAAGGGTACATATTCCCGGAATAAAAAGTATCCTATGTGTTATTCCAGACTAAAATCTACCACCGAGCCAAATTTCATCAAAATCCATTCAGTAGTTTTTGCGTGAAAGAGTAACAAACATCCATCCATCCATCCATCCATTCAAACTTTCGCGTTTATAATATTAGTAGGACTTACAATAATTTCGTTTTTAAATTATTTTATGGTGTTTTCACTATGTAGGTATTGGACGTATTTCGGCTAAAATAACGATGAATGATGATGCAGGTGTAAACCCAAATTACGATGAATGATGATGTAGGTGAAAACCAAAATTATGATGAATGTTGATGTAGGTGTAAACCAAAAATAAGATGAATGTTGATGTAGGTGTAAACCAAAAATAAGATGAATGTTGATGTAGGTGTAAACCAAAAATAAGATGAATGTTGATGTAGGTGTAAATGCCCTAATGAATAACCAAAATGGTAAGGGTTCCATTTTGGAGCAGTCGGGTGTTAAAAAAAACACTACTTAGGTAACTAGGGGTACCTACTGTTTTTTTCCGCTCCTCCTAAATGTCTTATTATGAGTAAAATAAAACAAAGAAATATTTTACATAGGTTTTATTTTATTTGCTACATTTAAATAGCCTTACTTTTTTCCCATTAACTTTTTTTTTAATCTCACTCAAAATATGTTATAAAGAGGTAAGTAAATTGTTTGTTTGTGGACATGTGTGTAGGGAATTTCTAATGGGGAGTGAATTACGAAATAATAAATATGAAGGAATCCTCCTCCACCCTCCATATTAATTATTTCGTAATTCCACTACACCCATTGAAGATCGGTTGATAAAATGGATATTATGCCAGTAATTTATAATCTGAGAGGAAAAAGAGGATATACATATACCTAGGTGCTGCATAAATAGGCTTTTGTTTTGAGTTATTTAAATAGTAACCTTCAGAGGATTCAGCTTCGAAAATAGCGTATAATATTATTCCATTTCTTTCAGTTTCAGGGTAATAGACAAACTTTCATGAATGTTTTATAAAATAAATAAATATTGCAAAATAGTGATTCGTTTAAGTTTTGAGACAACTTGTTGTTTACCATTTCAAACAAAATAATAAAGGCATCTATTAATATTATGTGTTTGCGAGTCTCTTTTCCTGATAACTTCAAACTGGGGCTATTTAGGACAAGAGTGAGTAGGTAACTCCTATGCAGGACTGCTCCATCGTCGACAACATAAGCTCTCCATCAGGTGAGATTGTGGTCAAAGGTGAGTCCGTCAAAAATAATTAAAAAAACCAGCCAAGTGCGAGTCGGACTCGCGCACGAAGGGTTCCATTATCTATGAAACCGGCAATAAAATCACGTTTGTCGTATGGAAGCCCCCTTAAAAAATTGTTTTAGGTATTTTAATTTAATTATTATTTTTAAAGTGAATATATAACGAAATATTCTGCGTATATTTCAAGCGTCTACCTCACCTTACATTTCCGTTATCAATATGGAGCAAAAACGAGCAAAAATATCATGTTAATTGTATGGGAGCCTCCTTAAATATTTATTTATTCTGTTTTTTAACATTTGTTGTTGTAGCGGCAACAGAAATACATTATTTGTGAAAATTTCAACTGTCTAACTATCACGGTTTATGAGTTACAGCCTGGTGACAGACGGACGGACAGCGGAGTCTTAGTAATAGGGTCCCGTTTTACCCTTTGGGTATGGAACTCTAAAAACTTAAGAATGCAATATGGACAAATTAATCCTGTACAGCAGCGCTCCGTCATTCACCTGAACTCATGAAATCTGAAGTCCTGGGAAGAAAAACGTCAATTTATTAATATGAGCTATTTAAGATTTTATAAGGCAAGATAGTAAGATATTAATAAGCTAACAGCTCAGGTAGGTACCGCGTAGAATTAAACTGTAGAATTAGCTTCTATCTTAGGTTACAGTAGAGTAGCGTTCTTTTCTTAGCCGCCGAAAATAGTAGGTACATGATGATAATAAAACAGGGCAAACTAAATAAAACCGTTTAATTACGGCATGGTACTATTCCTGAAATAAAACTGGATATTACAAGCTAGCATACATTGAAATGATACTGGAAATTATAAGCTAGCATAGATTGAATAGCTTATTTATTTATTTATTTATTTATTTATTTACTACCGCAACTTGTTTCAGGATAGAACATTAGGCTAGTCATCATCATCCACACCCGGCTTCACCCACTGAGCATAAGCCTCTTTTTTCTTGTGCCAATTTCCGACGTTCCAGGTTAGTGCTTCGTCAAAAATCTTGGCGACCTTCAAGTTCACGTCCTTGATACTACGTGTTAGTGTGATTCCTGAACCCTTGAGGACCTAAGGAATGCCACTGATGCCACTATAAGCGTGGCCACCAACTGGGCATAAAATATTTAGTGAATTATTATATCAGATACAGCACGGGACTCATCTGGAAAGGAAAGATCAAGATCCGGCTCGAAGGTGGTAACTAGTTGGTAACCTATAGGTTGGTAACCTATAGGTTAGGTTAACCTATAGGTAACCAACTAGTTAGGTAACTACAGTACAATCCGCTTATAATGACATCGAAGGAAAGTGAAAAACACGTCATATTAAGCGGTCGTCACACACACGTAGTTTTATAAAATAAAGAACTTCTCATTTTTGTTAGGTAATTAGTGTTATAGAGAGAAACACTGCAAATTGCACGAAACGTCGTCGTCACACGGAAAGGATTGGGGAGGGTCACAAAAACGAGTTAAGGTGTTAGGAATCATGTCACTCACTATAACCCAGAAAAGTACCTATTTTACTGCCAAACAATTCGAAATACCTGCCAGAATGGATAAATGCTTACCAAACGCGAAGTCGGTTGGTTTAAAAAAAACAACCACGGATAGCCACGATAGCGGAGTATACCCACCATGGCGGGGTCTGATTCGCTCGCTTCGCTCGCTCACTAGACCCCGCTATCCCCATCTACCCAAACCTGCCCGAGTCGTGGTAACCCAAGTCCCGGGCTCGCTTAGCTCGCTCTTGCATCCAAGTTCTCCTAGTAACAGAAGTAACATTGTATTTCAGGGAACCAAGATTTGGTGAGCATTTATCCATTTGGATAGGCAAAAAGAATATAATACAATTATTCTGATGAGTGTATAATTATTTTGGAACTTAAAACGTTGTTCTTTGGGCGCCCGGCATAGAGTGGGTTTATTTTATTTGAAGTTAACAGATTTTATTTGGTCCACATCTAAATTGTAGCCAATTCTTAAAGTTGTTCATAACATGCGATATGTCAATAAGCGAAGTCATTACATCTGAACTTTTTTAAAAGATTTTTTTTACGAAACCAAACTTCGCACTATATTTACGTCACATTAAGTGGTTGGTCATTATAAGCAGCGTCATAAGAAACGGATTCCACTGTAGTTCATAGATAGATAGGTACCGCAACATGAGTGGTGCTATGTAGAGATGAGTCCGATATCATGTCACATGTTAAAATCATCGATATTTTAAAATCATTTCATCATGCAATGACAACGACAAAATCATCAATGCTTTTAAATCATTACTCGAATCGAATGACAATGAATTGAATGCGAACTTCGGTGATTCGGACACGGACGGGCCGTTTCGCTCGGCCCCGCTCGGGTGTGCTCGGTCGCAATGCGCAGCGGCGGCCCGGCGGCGGCGGTTCGAATTGCAACGTTGCGACACTTGCTTGTGAGTGACTGTTGCGAGGCTTGCCCGATCGCATGACTGGGCGCACGGAACGGCAACAATTCTTTCACTTCGTTGTTTACGTTTGCGCGCGAACTTGACTCGAAAAGTTGATTTTTGTGAATCATTGTTTTGTATTGAATTTTTGATTAGGCAAGGACGACCATCCTTACCTAATTTTATTTTACGCGTACGCACTTACGAAGTACATAGTGTAATTTGTTAATTGACTTATGCCGTAGTAAATATTGAAGTGTATTACAGATTTTAAAACCAAGTTAGTATTTGCAGTTTGTACCTAAAATATTAAAAACGTATGGTAGGTACTTAACGTGGTTACAGTTTACCTAAATACCTTTAAAAAATGGCATCAACTTTAAGAAAAACATCCAACGTCTGGGTACATTTTGACATTGAATCCGTTGGTGAAAAAACAGCAGTGTGTAAATTGTGCAGGGTAAAATTATCCTATAAAACTTCCTCAACAAATTTAAAAAAACATATTTTAAGAAAACATCCTACGGTTGAAATTCAAGATGAACGTAGGAACATGGGTATGCACCAAAACAGTTCAGAACAACGTTTGGAACAGGAAGCTGGCCCTTCTAATCAAGCAGGATCCCAAAATCTGACTCAACGGTCTGTTGTTGCTTCTTCTGCTAGTCACTCAGCCGAGGGTAATCCGTTGCCACAACCACACATTATCCAGCAGGCTTTAGTTCGACAACCTACAATAGCTCAATTTACACAGAGAAAAAAAATTACACCATCTGAACAGGAAAGGTTGAATAGACTACTAATGAAATTGTTCATATTAGATTTTCAACCATTCAGTATTGTGGAAGACGAGGGCTTTGTTACATTTGTTCATGGTCTAAATCCCATTTACCAACTACCTAGTCGTAAGTACCTTTCAAACACTTTACTTCCATCAATGTACCAGCAAGTTTTTAATGAAACAAAAACAAAAATGACTGAAGAAGCAAAAAGTGTATGCCTTACCACAGACTGCTGGACATCAAAAGCAAATGAGTCATATATGGCCATAACAGCTCATTACATCGATCAAAACTATATTTTGAAGTCGCTTCTCCTGCAGTGTGAAGTCCTCCCTGGACATCATACCGCCATAAACTTAGCAGCTCAATTAAGAACATGTGCATCGACTTGGAACATTACAGACAAAATTACCATAGTTGTGTCTGACAACGCGAGTAACATAGTCTCCGCTATCACGACTGAGCTGAATTGGCGCCATTTTGGGTGTTATGCACACAGTTTAAATTTAATTGTCAAGAGTGGATTAAGCGTTGAAAATTTGCAACAGACAATCACCAAAGTGAAGAACATTGTATCTTTTTACAAACGTAGCGCTTTGGCCACAGAAAAGTTTGTAAAATATCAGGTCCAACAATCAGAGGCAAAAACAGCAAAAAAACTCACTCAGTCTGTGGAAACTCGATGGAACTCTGACTTTCATATGCTGCAAAGGTTTCTTGAACTTAGAGAGGCTGTAACTGCAACACTTCCACTCAGCAATTTCAAAGGTACATATCTTGAAGAAAATGATTGGAAAATTATTCAAGATTTGCAGTGCGTGCTTAAACCCTTCGATGAAGTGTCTACGCGTATGAGTGGAGAAAAATATTTTACGGGTGGAGAAGTGATTCCAATCACACAGTGTCTTTTGCAAACATTAGAAACTCTAGAGTTGAGAGAGTTGCATGATGTTGTGAAATTGGTTTTAAAAAAGCTAAAAAAGGAAACTTCGGAAAGGTTTCGCAATTTGGAATTTAGCAGAACACTTGCACTATCAACTTTTTTAGATCCGAGGTTTAAAATTTTCATGTTTCCACAACATCTGGCTGAAGAAACGAAAAAAGTTGTCATCGAATTGGTAGCTGCGTCAATTGCAAAAACTAAACAAGTAACTACTCCAACCCTAGCTACGACACAAAACTCGGGAAGTAATACTGAACCATCCATATGGAATTTATATAGGACAGCAATTGCGAAAATAGAGCCTAAAGGAACCCCGTTATCAAGAGCGATAGCGGAAGTTCAAAGGTACCTAGACGATGACATCCTTCTAATGGGATCAGAACACGACACTCCACTTCAGTGGTGGAAAAACCACGAACATGTTTACCCAAATTTGGCGAAATTAGTTTTGACTAAGTGCTGTGTGCTGGCAACATCAGTGCCTTGTGAAAGGGTATTTTCACGAGCTGGTACCATGGTATCCGAAAGACGCACTCGCCTAGGAATTTCAAAAGTAAAACAGCTTATGTTTTTAAACGTCAATTGTAGCCAATGAATCGGCACAACAGGCAAGAAAATGTAAATATTTGTAGATATACACATAAAAAAAAAACAAAAAAAAAATACAAAAAGCAAAAACAAAAATAAAAAATATAACAAATAGGTACCAAGAAGTAAGTACCTCAATTTAATCATTGTAAATATACCAATCTTTTAAATGCGCCAAAGAAAAGCAAAATGATATTATCTATTTTTTTATTAGGTACCAGTATTATTTTGCTAGTCTTTGCCAGTCCTAAGCCTGGAAAAAGCATGAAGGTAAGATTGGAATATTACTTGTAGGAAAGGTGCGTAGGTATTTACGCAACCAAGTTTTTACGCCAAGCATTTACTTAACGCCAGATTGCCATGAAATAGGTACTTAATAATCTTAATTATCTTGTAGCAAATATCACTAATGAAAGCAAATTGATGATTAATTCCATGATTATAAATCAATACATATATGCACTGACATGAATGTCGCAAAATAAGAAAAAATAATTTCGCGGGCTAACTCACAAAGTCTTCCCATGCCTAGCCTACTACTAAATAACAAATGATAAAGTCACTTAGCCTTTACACCGTTCCGCGATCATTTCAGCATCTAGGCATCTACTCATTACTCATAATTGAAATGCCGTGGCCCGTGATGTTGTGCTCAAACAAAAATCATTGATGATTTTGTCATTGTTCCCGTCATCGATATTTTTTTGTCATTGTCACGCAGTCATTGATACAGAAAAATCATCACTCAGCCCATCTCTAGTGCTATGCAAATGAAGTCATATTATTATGTATTCTTACAATATGTCAGCGTAGACATTTGACCTGACAACAATGTCCTTGATGGGCTGACGCGCGACGGGCGTGCGTCTGCGACGATACAAGCCCGGGAAACTCAAAACTTTCTTATGTGTTTACATGTTGCAGCTCTATACTGCCGTGGCTATCTCAATCTTATATGTCATATTGAATCTAGTATAATAGTTTTTTCACTATCATTAAATATTTGGAATATAACTTTACGCATTTTTTTCTCAAAACCGCCTTTTCTGACTTATTGCTCCTTTGATAACCACAGCAAAATATGACTTCGTATGTCGATTTATCGTAAGTATTTGATACCGGTACCTATCTGAGAACAATATAAAAACAACCAAATAGTTTTTAAAGAAGCATTTATATTTCTTAAACTTAAATTAAGTAGTTCTAGTACAATTTATAATTAAGCAGGTATAAGTAAACACAACTCGCAGACTAAATGGACCTGGGCTACAGAATTGAACAAAAGTCTGGGCTACTCTACCTTAGTGTTGGGTTCAAACCAAAACTGTTATTCTAAATATCTTGGAAAATACACCATTTTAATATAAACCCTTTCCCTTTTTTATTTTATTGTCATTATTAATTTCTTTAATTAAAAATTAAGGTTATGGTTCCTTTTAGCGTTAAATAATGCGAATGTAACTATTGCGTTACACAAGTGCCTTAAGTGCTAGGTTGTCACAAATTCCCTGGAGCCCACACTAGGATTCCCTGTATCTCAGGGCCCAGTCTTTTCCCAGTTAAGTAAGGCAATCAGGTTCACTTATCATAGTGAACTAATAATTAGAAAAAGAGAGAGAAATTCTTAATGAGGTACCAGGCCCGGATCTAGGGGAGGGAACAAACCGGGGCCCGTGCCCTGGGCGGCCAGTTTAAGGGGCGCCATATTCAAATGTTTGAAAAAAAAACTTATTCGTTGTGGGGTACTAAAATGTTATACTATTCTTACTTTGACCTTCAATATCTCCAGAACCAATGGTTCCCATGTATGGTCTTAAAAAAATGATGTCAGTGTTGCGTACAATGAGTCTTCGTTATAGTTAAGGTCTTTTCACTCCCGATACATAACAAAATTAATCACAAACGTGGAAGAGAGGGAACGCCACCATCAAGTTTCTGCCCCGTTTCGGAAAAATCGTAGATCCGGGGCTGTGAGGTACACCTAATAACACAAGTTATGATTAACTAAGATTATTTTTATTTTATTTATATTCAATAGAAAAAATCCCTATCAGGCACATCTAAAGACGAATACAAAGACCAGTAAAGATTGTATAAAGCACGACTTTGGCACGAGTCAAATTTAGGAACGTGAAGCTAAATACTTATCTTGAGGACTCAACTGGTAATTACCTACTTTTTCTAGAGACGAAAAGCGCTAAATCAGCATGTATCAAATAATATTGTTTTGGGTAGGTGGCCCGTAACGTCGCCACCCCGAAAATTACTAGTTTCAATTTCTACTTGTGAGAATCTATGGTCTACATTTGCTTGATAAGTTTTATTTAACGGCCCGATAGTCCAGTGGCTAAAATACTATAGGTCTATACATAGGATTCAAGAGCGCCGGTCCCGTTTTTAGCTTACTATCACAGATAAAAAAAAAACACTTTATACAACACTTAGGAATACAATACGGAAAGGAAATAACATATCCATAAATCTTGTGCGGCTGTGCTCCGTTACCTGTACTCGTGGAATCTGAAGTCCTGAAGAAAAAAGAAACCATGTATTAATTATCTATAATATACTATCTATCTATATATAATTAAGCTGAAGAGTTTGTTTGTTTGTTTGAACGCGCTAATCTCTGGAACTACCAATTGGATTTGCAAAATTATTTTTGTATAATTATGATAGCCACATTCATGATGAAATACGGGAACGTTATACGGGATATGCGCGTACGAAGTCGCGAGCAAAAGCTAGTCTATTATACAATAAACCTATCCAGCCTATTTCATCCCAAAGCTGGCCAAAGGCCTCCCACCATCCCTTTCCCTGTCCTGTGCTAGTTCGGACCTGTCTTTTCGGTAACAGTCAAGCTCGTCCTGCCATCTTCGCCTTAGTCAGCCGCGATGTTTTTTGTGTTGACCCATTCGGTTGTACTTAATTAAATACATATCTGTCTATATCTACACATATAATAAAAATGTAACGGATCGTTGTCTGTACATGGAAGATATATGAGAAAAAACATGATTGGGACCTTTATCAACGCAAACAGCACCCAAAACAATGATTGTTAGAATTTTTGTCTGTTTGTCTGTGCCTTTGTGCACACTAATCAACTAAACGAAAACTCAACGAAACTTATCCGATAGATGTGGTCTTCACTTAACATTTAGTGTTTGTTTCATGTCAATCGGTTCATAAATAAAAAAGTTATGCCAATTTAAAGAATCACGTCGAACATTTGTTAAACTATCTACGAGTATATTTATCTTTTCTTTCTCTGTTCAGTAGCATTGACTGAAACTTTACTAAACTTCATAATCTTAAAATAAAAATGTCTGCCCCAAGTAACAATTCCCCGCGGACGAAAGCTAGTCGTAAATATAATATTGGTAAGCTTCACTCACTGCATTAAATTTGTTTGAATACGAAAGAAAAAATCATTAAATCTGTAATTAACGCAATGGCTACGAATTGTTAAACTATGAAAATGAAACTTACGATAAGAACGCAGGCCACGATGACAGCTAGCTTGAAGTTCAGAGCCAGGTCGGCTGGGAAGCTGATGGCGTAATCATCCTTGCGGGAGAGCGCCTCCCGCAGCGTCTCATGCGTCTTCTTGTGGATGCTTCCTATGGTGGTCTTGGACTGTGTCTGCAGCTGGAATTGTACACAATAATTACATAATAGCGGATTTAAAATGGGGCTGGGCAGGACACCTGGCAAGGCGCGGTGATGATAGGTGGAGTAAGACAGTGACCGAGTGGCGCCCGAGGACTGGAAGAAGTGTTGGTCGGCCGATGGCGAGATGGGCGGACGACATTGTTGCCATCGCGGGTAGAACCTGGATGAGGCTGGCACAGGAGCGTGGGGATTGGCACAAAAGAAGAGAGGCCTATGCTCAGCAGTCGGCGAAGTCGGGCTGTGGATGGATACATACATCTAGTTTAGGAGTCAGGGAATTAAAATTAGGCTTTTGGTGTAATAAAGAATTATTATTATTAATGTCTGAAGATCGTGGTTATGTAAGTCAGAAACGGGCAAATTGTCTCCATCGACTGCTATCAGTAGCAATACAGGGACTGTTTAAAATTCTGGCGTTTCGGCGTCTTTGAGCTGGTCAGACCATACAGTTAGTGAGCAACCTCTGGGACAATAAATTTTTCGTGACTGTCGTCTCCACGTCTATTTATATGACCAACGACAACGTACCTGAGTACACGTTGATAGATAGTTGTTGATACGGAGTATTCGTGTTAGAGCACCAACGTTTAGAGCACCAAAACTATTCCCATTAGAGCACCAATCAATATTTTTGCTTGGTGCTCTGACGGGAATAGTCCGTTGATACACGCTCTTTTATTTTTAGTTAAGAGAAGATTGATTGACATTTGCACGTATGGCGATCCAAGTCAATTTTACTGTGACTCTTTTAAAAACTTGCTCCGAAAGCACCAGGTTGCAAACTGTAAATTACCTTGTAGTTAGAAGTGTCAGTGATCTTCCCCTTCAGCCGCAGTGTGGGGCAGTCGTGTGCGTCGTTGATGCTGAAGACCGGCGTGAGGAAAGTGGACTCCATGCGCACCACGCTGACCAGCTGGTCGTGCATGAACACCTCCACCTTGTCCGACAGCGACATGCTCGGGCGCCGGAGTGAGAACACCTGCAAATGTAGCCGGTATATATAACATAAATGGTGCATCGAAAACCTGACCGCTACACGTCAATAAAGGTTCAAACAAGTTACTTTCAAGCAGTCTATTGCTAGTAGCAAAGTTGGTGGTATCAAGTCAGTAATTTAACTGAAAACTGGTGGCATTTATCACAGATTTGATGCCATGAACTGCTTCAAACTGGTTGAAAAGTGACTTAGTTTTTCCGGTCGAGTTTCTTCGAAAGAGATCATTAATTATTTATTTATTTCCTATACTTTTGAATTTTTTCTTGAGCCCTTTTTTAATATCAATTTGTTACATTTTCTATCATGAGAAAAACATTTCCCTCCTTCTGAACTTTACAACCGTCTTGCCTTCACAGTTGACTTATAAAACATGCTCCAGTAGATCTACATCAGAATCTGCTCACCTTTCTACCGTAGTTATCCACTCCGTTCATGTGGAACCCCCGGTGGCTTCCACCAGACAGCAGGCTCAGCCCTTCCGTGTCCTCCACTAGGTTGAATAGAACCTCATCTCCACTATACACGGTGTAGTTATTGCCTTTGTAGCTGGAGACCAGCTGGTTCATGACAACGCCTTCCAGGCGTGTGAGGCACTCGAGACCTGAAGCTGAAATGGAACAGCGGTCAATGAACTTGTAGAGCAAGATCTCGTCTTTCTAAGCTAGCTGGTATGCATACGTTCAAAGTATCTACAAATAAACACTACGCTATCCCACACGCTATGTTTCTCCGGGATCTTGGACTTGTATCACGTGCACCCATCACTATTGGTGACGAAGCCCGAAACCTTTTAGCTCCACATCCTGTAGGCTCACACAGATACGGCTTGGTTTTTGGTATGTGGGATTTTCGGCGGCGACCCAACATTCGTTGCATCACTCCATTACATAATATATTATCGTTGTCGTATCCACCCATGAAGACAACTAACTCCTGACGGATTAATAATATAATAATAAGGCAATTTTGATTAACAAAATATTTTACTGGCCATGTTTTCATTGAATCTTCAGAATCTTATGGCAGACACGGTTTTTGTTTGTACTTCTAATAATTTTTGTTTAGTAAGTATGTGTACGGACATACTACTTAAACAGAAATTAGTGCATCAGCACTTGACTACATAGATCCGAAAACTGAAACAAACTCTCGCTCTCTACTAAATGCGATCACTCAACTAAACAATCACTTAACTGGACGTTTGATAGATCCTGGTTTTGTGCTTCAAAGATGAAGTCAGAAAATGGCATGATTCGTTATGTCCTTTTCAAAAACCCATGTATTTATTTACTTGCCAAGGTCAATGACCTCGGATTAGCAGCACTTATAAACATTCTAAGTCAAACATTACAATTTTTAAATTGTTACTTACCTCTGTCTTGAGCTGCGGCCATTGTTTACATTCAAATATCACTATTTATTCAAAAAACAATAAACACTGGTACTTCAATAATAATGACTGAAATTGAAGTCACCAACAATGCCGCTACCGCGCTGTCAAAGTCTCAATGATTCACAAAACAGTGTCTAGAACAAAATGTGCAACTATTTAAGGCGATGTCAATATAACTGTTATGCACGAAAAAGGGGTCAGCTACGCAAACGTGTCACAAATATCGAGTATCTTGTCATATTCTTTGCGCCAAATGTTGTGTGGTTGTGTTTCCCAAGGCCAGGCGCCGCCAGCAACCGACTGGCGCCGACTGCCGCACTTGCGCGGACTGATTGGCGCCTGTTAACATAATATTGTCTCTGCTTGCAGGCTTGATTAGATAACAAAGTTTCAGCAGCTGGCTTACATGCAAATTCATATTTTGGACATGTTTTTGTTTTATTGAACATGATTTTCAATCATGATCTCGTGTAGTTGTTATATTTTTTTGTAAGCTCAACAGGCGTAGGTAGGTAGTTAAAATTAAATATACATTTTGTTCTTCTGCTCCAGGATAAAGGTCGAGGGCTCAATCCACTATTTCAAAGAAAATAAAACTAATAAGTATTTAGGTAACACAGTTTTAATAGATTGGTTCTTTAAACTTTTACAAGAATTTAAAACTTACAATAAAAGCATCGAAATATTATAAATAGGTATGAAGTAAGATGCAAATTAAAAACAATATTGGTTGAGAATTGAATAAAGTACTAAGTACTTTGAAAACACATTTCATAGTATTTTAGGTAAATTGGTTTGCAATTGATTTAACTTACAGTTTTTTTTTTTTAATTAAGTACCTAAGTAATATTAAAAAGATTAAATTTTCTTTTCGAGTGTACCAGATTGCGCATTGTCGATTAGTATGACATCTAGTGGTGATAACAAGAACTAATAAAGGCACATGTAACGTCACTTGTAAAAAGTTAGATGGCGCTATTATAAAATCGTTTTTGTAAAAATACAGTTTCAAAGAGTTACAAAAAGCCGTAAACCTTTATTTTTACAGTCGATATATTATTTAAATAATATCATATTTATCTGAATAACAAGAACAATGACAATATCTCCTATTTTTCAGCTTGGTGTATCTAAGTAGGTACAGTCTGAATAATTATATTAAGTTTGAATTTCCCTTGCACGTCAATAAACGACAGTCTACTCATTTATTTATATGTATCAATTGGACAGTTTCAATCATATTGAAATTTAAGTTAAGTGGGAACTCTTTTCAAATTAATAAAAATTCATCAAAGTCAACATACATTATTTAATTTTTATCAATCTATTAAACTGTCTTTATATGAGGTTGTACCATACAATCAAGGCATACTTTATCTTAATTCTAATAGAGTATACAAAACCAAATATCCTTATTTCTAAAAATCTGAGACAATAAGTAGGTAGCTACAAAAAAATTCACATTTATCATAAATTGGTACCAGCTAAGGACCAATTGCACTAAAAATTCGGAGTACGTTGCTAACTCTAGGTTTAAAGCAAATATTTCGTACAATAATGGTCCGTGTTAGGAAATTACTCGGAGTTAATAATAACCCTGGTTGGTGCTAGCGGGCAAGCTAATTATATATACTAGCAAAATAACATGACATAATGAATATACTTAGCAGAATATACGGTTCTAGGTCACGAATTAAATTGGTACCAACTGAAATACCTCGTTAAAAACAACGATTACTAAAACCTAAAACCCAGTCCTAGAACGCAAAATTAATGTAGATATATAACAAATTGTCAAGCGCACATTAACACTTCTGATTGGTCGAATAAATTGATAGTTTAGCCAATTTCATCACAATGTGTTTGATTAATTATTTACCAGAAACGGGGTTTGAGCATTTAGTTAATAAATGCAAAACTGACAAGTTGTAATTTTCTGGTCCAGCGTGTAAATAAATAATACGAGCTGAATTGTCATATAAAATGCAAAGATATTTCTGATAACAGAAGTTATGATAACACAAGTAGGTATATCACAAAAGTTGTGCCATTTAACTTTGTGGATAAGATAATATATAAAAGTATCTTTGAGTTGGTTTCGTACCAGTGTAGTACCATTAGTAAATCGTTTCACGCTAATACGATAACTGCAAAACTAAGTCTTTTCATCTGTTTGAAATGTTATCATTACCTATTAAGTGGCTAAACTCATCCTATTCCAATGACCAGATAAGTTATTTCTATCTAGAAATCAAAGCAAGGGTACTTACTAACAGAAGTTTATTATTTATCCGACAATTCCCACTGTTTGAAAAACACAGCTTACCTATCCCAAAAATAATATCATAAGTAAGCATAAAATAAAAACTTAATAATAACAACATTCATTTTCCAACCCATTTATGCACAACAAGGTTTAGAAACAACTCATAAAAAAAAATAACATACAGGTCATTTATAAAAAAGAAGGTAGGTATGCATTTCCAAAGATCTTCATCATCTTCCTGCGCTTACCCGATGTTCTTCGTATTTCAGTACCTAGCTCTTTTTTTTTTAAAGATGAGAAATCATCAAATGACTTCTTCCGCTCTGAGTGGAGCGGAAGGGCGTGTCAGACTCTTACTGACTAAAACCCATCCGTGTTCCTTCTAAAGCCCTTTGCGTTCCAGGGCCGCGGTGACTCTTTCGAACAAATTCCACAACCCTGGCAGAGTACCCAGCTCTTGCTTATTGGATTTAGCCACGTCAAGAGAATTTTTCAATTAACACATGAACTCAAGCACTCAGTCATTCAATTCAAACATTTTCAGTTTCCTGTCATGATATTTAGAGTAGATGGATATTTTACTTTTGTAAGTAGGTATACCCGTACTAACAGTTGGTGCACACCTAAATGAAAAAGTGAGAACTTGAACAAGAACGTTGTGCATTATTGATATTTTGAAATGGTTAGGGAATAATTTCGCACGAATTTTTTTATTTATCAGTATAAAAGTACTTTCATTTAAGTGGTAAAATACAATATTCATTTATTGCGCTATCGTGCACAAACATGACAATTAAAACAATGTCTATCAGGTCACGTGTCCTGACGCGAGTTTAACATTTTTTACCCATCCCAAAAAGTGCACAACGCCGCTAAAGAAGTTTTTACTTCAATAATATAAATGATGGGTTATTTCTCCTGAAGTAACCCATCATTTCACCCCTTGTTGCTTAGTTTTATCTTAGTTTTCCTTAGAAAATACACTTATTATACACTATGGAAGAGCAAAAATGCAAATATAAATCTTAAAGAATTGAGTGCAGCAGAGCTCCTTCACTAACTCTCGTGGTATCTGTAGTCCTGAAAAGAAAAACAATGACTTAATATAACGTATCTTCTGACCTTCTTTGACTTATACTTTTGCGTCTAGAGATAACCGAATTTCTCTTGTCTTTTAACTGACCTATAATACAAACGACAAAACAAACTGATTATACAGCGCGTATAATTCTGCAGTTTTTTTACTTTAAACTGTATAAAATCGTTATTCCTGTCCATCCCAATGTCATGTTACCTATAAAATACATTGTTATAAAACTTGAAGGAGATAAATGACCTTGTCATAGCTAGGAATAATAAATAGTTTTAAGTTTTTAAAAAAAGATCAAAAACAATATAATATACCGCCTTAACGCCCAGGGATCCAGAAACATGTGCCTACATACTGAACCCATGGTATCCGTTCGTACGCCGATGTCTTACACCTTAAATAAGGTCCAATTGCTAACTAAATTCCGAAGACATCTATTGTCCTAAATAATTCAATTCTTAAATTCGAGTCACGAAAGCTGGCGTTCATTAAGTATTCATGAAATATTTTGACCCTGAACCGCAGTTGCATCTAATTAATTCTTGACGATCGAATCACTAGTGTGTTTAAGATTCTAGTGCTAATATGGACTGTTCAAGGAATGATTTGAATTCTTTCGGCAATGCACATTCCGTTGGTCAATCCGCACTAGAAGGCTACTAATGATAATGCTACTAAAATATTTATCAAGAAATTAAACATCTCGCTCCTGTGTGGTGTTAACATAGACCAGAATCTATGTTAACACCAGTAGTCCCCCACGATTAGTGATCAAGATTATCCTAATCAATCAGTCTGCCTAGCCTAGTCCCAACAATATTAGGCTCGGCTTCCAGTCTAACTGGATTCAGCTGAATACCAGTATTTTACGTGGAGCAACTGCCTACCAAACCTCCACAACCCAGTAACTGGATAACACGATACTCTTGGCAAGTTTGGCGTCAGATTTTCTGGCTTCTGACTACGGTTTAATGTGCTTTGCGAAGCTCGGAGGAGTCTCGATATGTAATCAAGGGCCACTCATGTATGGACCGACTTCGGCAAGTGTCGCCCGACCCGTGCGGCTGTTATAATATAGCCACGTCACGATAAAATCGGGGCAAAACGGAGTTTTATAGACCCCTTGGATACCCAATGTGATGCCGGTACCTATGTTCAGAACATGAGTCACACGTTGGAGTGCCCCAAATGCCCATCCCTGTCCTTTGGAGGATTTTATGAATGCCTCCGATGTTGCAATTAACGTAGCCACTTCCAAACAATCTAAGGAGGTAACCTTCGACTTGAAAAGAAGATGCAGAATAAGTTTATCCTAAGATAAAGTCAGGTGCACTCACAATAAGAACGCAGGCGGCGATGGTGGCGAGCTTGAAGCGCACGTCGAGGTCGGCGGGGAAGGTGAGGACGTAGTCGTCGTTGTACGAAAACATCTCCTTCAGCAGGCCGCGGAACTGCTTGTTGATGCCGCCGATCGTCTTCTTGTTCTTCGTCTGTAGCTGAAATGGGAGAGCATTTTGTAAAAACAAGAAAAGAAAAATAATGGGTCTCGCACAGGACAAATAACAAAATAAATTAATAACTAACACTGATAACAACAGAACATAAAAAGACAAAAACAAAACACAAGAAGAACATAGAAAGACACTCAGCATTGAATGCTGTATTTTGTTTTGGTTTGTTTACAGGTGCAATTAACCAAACTGCAATGCAGTCCGTCTGTTTAGGCCCGAACCCATTGGTCCTGGCTGTCATTCGTAGACTTTGACAGCCATTACGGATAGTCTGAAGCCCAAAGCCTGACAACAGCCTTACTAAACGGTCTGTTAACATGGCTGTAAAACTCGAGGGGTTGTATGTATGTACAATATTGGCATTTAGCTGAATCTAGTTAGACTGGAAACTGGAAGGCCACTCCAGGACGCCAAAATAGCGCACGCGGTACGGTTGTGGAATGCACTGCCACCTGACATTAGGGACTGCAAAACTCTTGCAGTTTTTTAAAGAAGAGTGAAATAACACTATCTTTCCTTCCCGTAGTTGCATGTAAATATGTATTATTATATTTATCTTATAATATTGCGTATTATATGTATAGATTATATGTTATATTTAATAATGTATTATTTTAACTTTATCTACGTATCACTTTTACTCACGATATCTACATCTCTTTTATTCGACTCTCCTTTCGCAGGTATGCTGGAAGAGATTTCTTTAGAAATAAGCATCACCTTTGTACCTTTGTATTTTTCTGTTTCCTTCTTCTTATCTTTTGTATTAAGTGCGTGCACATAATTGTTAAATAAATAAATAGTAGGGAAAATGGTCGACCAGCTCAGTAAATGAAGATAATGCACCAACTTTAGTCGTTCAGAAAGCTGGACCTAATAGACCAAATCCTTCGAGTCCTGTTTAGGGTTAACAAAACACAGCAGGTAAGCATAAGGTGTTCAATGCTGGTGTACAAATTTCTTGCTATAGGCAAACCAAGCCTATTGAAGAAAAACCTCAAAAGTCAAAACAAAGTGTGAGCAAAATAACAATTACCTGGAAGTTATAATCAGTGACCTCTCCCTTGACTCTGAGCGTGGGGGAGTCGTGTTCGTCATTGATGCTGAACATGGGCGTCATGAAGGTGGCCTCCTTGCGCACGATGCTGACCAGCTTGTTGTTGATGAACAGCTCCACCTTGTCCGACACGAACACGCCTGGGCGGCGGAGGTGGAACACCTGCGGATTACGCAGGAGTTTCAGCTCTTCTGGAGCTCTAACATAAACATTTGAGCAATTCCGCAGTTGAGGTGTCCATCCATACTACTAATCCGGTTTGACTGGAAGCCGACCCCAATATAGTTGGGAAAAGGCTGGGCAGATGGATGGATATAATCACACCATTACTATTTTTAATACTATAAACGCGAAAGTTTGTGAATGTGTGTGTGTATGTTTGTTACTTCTTCACGCGCAAACGGCTGGACCAATTTAGATGAAATTTGGTATAGAGATAGTTTGAATATCGAGAAAGGGCATAGGATAGTTTTTATCTTGGGGGTATGATACCTTGGGATAATCTTCGGCGTTCACGCGGGCGGCAGGTAGTATACAATAATTATAAATGTAAAAGTTTGGATGGATGGATGTATGTTACTCAATCACGCCGGAACGCCTGAACGGATGTGGATGAAATTTGGCGCAGAGATAGATTGTATTCTGGAATAGAACATAGGCTTTTTGTCTGTCGTTTTGATTGACTTCGTATCCCGGGAGTATGTTCACTTGGGATAATATTCGAAATTCACGCGGACGAAGGCACAGGCAGAAGTTAGTTAATGATATTTCTTTTGTAAATAAGTTGAAAAGAACACCATTAAATGTAAATTTGTATTGGTCGTTTTAAACTAAATTAGGCTAGTGTTTCCTAGTTGACTATCCAGAGAAGAAACACCGAAACAAACTCAGAAGTCAGTCTCTTTTAACGTCCATACAATTAGGTTAGTCTGTGGCGATCTTTTGAGGAAAGGACCACACAGATTTGAGTGGACCTGTCCAAACAGTGCAAGCATTTGTCAGTTATCGTGTACCTAGCACAAATAGGAACTTAACCTTTTGAACGCCAGAGCATAAAAACATCGGCGTGCCCCCGACGCCTAGCCACAAATTCGCAGTACTTTTTGTCACATATTTGTGACGTTTGGCGTACAGGGCACGCGATTGCTTGTCATGTATACGTGACAATGGCGTTCAAAAGGTTAAAGGTGGGTCCACATTTGTGACATTCTATTGTGACATGGCTTTGTGACCGTGTCACCAAAGTGTTACTGGTCACAGAGCTTCGGTTGCAGCATTTGCAGCCACGATCACGGAGTATAATCCCTTCCTGCCCGCCCGTCACCGCCCGCCGCGCCATGTCGAGCTGGTCGTAACTCAAAACTATTTGCTTGAGGGTAAATACAGGCACCGGCCACGGTATTTTGTTGCGACTGCCTTTGCTCTACTACATTAATTGCTCCAAAGCCGAGTGTCATTGCCACGCGCGTGGCGTGTGCTCGTCCACACTATCATAGCAAGGACCCGTGACAATTGCCACGCAGTTTGGTCCGGCGAAGCTTAAGGAGCTATAGATACGTTTCTTGCATCGCACCTACAAAGACACACACAGACATTTCTTTTACTTCTTTCTTTATATTGGCCTGCGCTGAGAGTGTTTGGTTTCCTTAGAAACCACCTCGGTAATCTAGTGATCCCAAGCACGAGTGCTCGTTAGTTCGATCTTCGGCCGAGCAGCGTTAAACTGCGTGTGTCACGCCATTATAATTTTAGTAAACTGCTACTTTTCCGCTTCCGTTCAAAGCTATTTTGGGTACCTTACGTACCTACATTAACAATACATTGTAATTAGTTAAATATAACAAATTATTCAAACACCTAAATTGACGCAACCTAATTCGTGTTTAGGTTGTGTAATGCCATGCGAAACCATAAAATGATCAAATGTTTTAAAGGCAAAATTGCCGTAGCTATCGTTTTTCTCAATGGCTCATAAAATGGGTCCAGTAAGAAACTATAAATCAGAACAGTTGTAAATATCTCCATGCAATGCACCTTATCTTATCAACGACCGTTTAAACTTCATTTGCGAGAATTCTTAAAATGATAAAGTTTGCAAAATACCTAAGTCAGTGATGCAGTATTGACTGAACATTCGTCGTATTTGTTTACTAGCTTTTTCCCTCGACTTCGTACGCGCATATCCCGTTTTTTCTCGTTCCCGTATAGCCTATAGCATTTCTCATAAATGTGGCTATCATATATAACAATAATTTTCCAAATCAGACTGGAAGTTCCAGAGATTAGCGCGTTCAAACATACAAACAAACCAACTCTTCAGCTTTATAGTACAGAAATCTATATATACCTACATAGGTACCTCAATCACTTAAACCAAAACCACTCTTGGTTTAGTGAGAGAATACAATATACATATTTAAACACAGCACAACGGCTCAAACTAACAAAGGTCAGTTTCAAACTCCTAATCATACCTCCCACCTGCCAGGGTTGCGGAATTTGTTCGAAAGAGTCACCGCGGCCCTGGAACGCAAGGGGCTTTAGAAGGAACACGGATAGTTTTAGTCAGTGAGAGTCTGACACGCCCTTCCACTCCACCCAGAGCGGAAGAAGTCATTTGATGATTACCCAACCTTAAAAAAAAAACCATACCTCCCAACCTCCGAATATGATCCTAACGTGGAACGGTCACAGCTACTCTTGCTTCTGTTCCCATGCTACTTGAGCTTATCTACGTCTGGGCTCGCGATATCGCAGCACAAGCAACCTGACGCTCGTAAAGAGTGCGCTGTGCACTCTTCACACAACGCAACAGTAGTGATCCAGGAATCAAGTGATGCGATAATCCACTTGAGTAGTTCCCGTCACGTACTATCATAAGTAGGTGACGATGTACGGATCTTGTGACAAATAAGGGCTTCTATTGAGCTGACTATTGAAGTGTCGGTTAATTGAGATTCATGGAAAGATTGCCTCCTTCGTAGATTATAAACCTTTATATAGTTTATTGTTATTACTAGCTGAAATTTTAATGGTTGTTTTCCCGCAGCGAAATGAGTTTGTCTTGGTAATACAATAGATTTAGAAATCCGCACGCCATACGTTTTATCTTGTCAGCGCCCTGGCCGCGCGCCATGCCCACTTTGTGGAGCATTTCAATAATTACTGTAAAGTTTCGTCGAAATCCCTTCAGGACGTTTCAGCGTGAAAGAGTAACAAACATCCATTCCGTTTATAATAGTAATAATATTACTTACTACTCAAGTGTCGGTAAATTTATAGCAGTCATTTCTCGCTAACCGTATCAGCGTTACTGCTTATTGTTTGAAATAAGTGTAGGGTAGAGACATCACAGAACTCAGCTCATAAAGAGCACATTTTGCCACACGAGCTAAAGAGATGTTTGTTCAGCCCACTCAGTTTCCCTGTCACTACCCACTATCCACACAAAACGCCATTACAATCTTTTAGGCAACATACACGTATACGATTACTGAGCAAGCCTGTTTTATGGAGCACACCATGGGCTCACAGTTATTGCAATTTAAACTGTCAATTAACGGACATGACGTCACGCCACAGTACCCGGTGCGAGCCTAGAGGACACTGGTGCCATTAGTTTGTCGACCTCTCACATGGGTAACGAAAATAACCCGTTTTATGGGAAGGTGTGTCCAAACTCTGATGTTTGTTTGAGAGCTGTGTGCTTTAAAACGCACTCTTTAACCCCATAGAAGTAAAATGTCTAGACGAAACTCCGAGAACCTAATCTCTTTACACATATTTTTCAACGCACTTTTTCTTTTTTCAGATGAGTTTACTCTTGACTCTAATCTACTTACTCTGTATTCGAAAACTCTACTTTTAGGCGCACAATGATTTTATTTCGCACTAGTACGGAAAAGTGCGCCAGCCTCACCTGCATGAAACTGCTCTATCACGGGCGAGATTGATAAAAAGAAAAATGTAATTTAAAGTCACCACTTAATGCAAGACCGATGAGCCGGAAGGAAGTGCCCTGGTAGTTTTTAAAACCTATAGCCCCTCTCTTAAATAATGTCGCCTACCTCTCCGCCAGCGGTACATACGCACAAAACGTTTCGGCTTTACTTTCATTGCGCATACTTCTGTAATGAGGAGTGAGATTCACTGCCGGAGTCTGTGCTTCCTGACAGCTATTACCTGGAGGTCTTTAAGTCAAGAGTGAATAAGACTATAGTCGACTAAATAATCGCTTTCCATCAGGTGAGAATCTGGTCAATTATGCCTATCGCTTTTAAAAAAAAACCCTTTGACATTTCTAATTATGCTTTTGTATAACTTCTCACCTTCCTCCCCGCGTTGTCCACCCCGTCTATGTGGAAGCCCCTGTTGTGTCCATGCGAGAGGAAGGTCAGGGCGTGGCCATCCTCCTTCAGGTTGAAGAGCACCTCTCCTTCGACGTGCACCGTGTACTTGTTCCCTTTGAAGCCGCGGCCCTTCTGGTTGATGTTGACGCGGCCTAACTGGGTCAGGCGCTCCAGGCCTGAGATTCCTGAAACAGAAATGATTCTAGATGACGGTTGGTTATATCAATATAAACTGATTTACTTGTCAAATACTTTTATCATCATTTGCCTAGCAATTTCCCAAGCATATTGTTTCAGGGTCAGGACCGCAGAAACTCTTTCAAACAATTCCTCAACCAGCCTTATTTTTTCACTTCCCATGATACCCAATTTAAAACTGCCTGTAAACAGTTTAACTTACTAACTGAAATAAAAGCTTTCAGTTTAAGTTGGTCGCTGGGTTGATGGTACTCGTAATAGTTTCTACTTCAAACAGATCCGTCACTGCACGAACCCTGTTACTAGCTAGATTTTAATTAACTTGTCGTGTTCCTAACAGCTTATTTAAGGGATCGCCAAAAAGGTCAGTCTGTGTTTTTTTTTTTTACTTTTTCAGTCTTAATACGACGTAGGAATATGAAATGGAATGATAATATTTGTCGTATAAACGTCACCGGAAAATTGCAGACTCCGTAAGATTGTAAGTAATAAATATTTATTAGATTATTTCTCGATATCTATCGATATCTCTTATTTTATATTTGCTGGCCGAAATTAAAGGCAGAATAAGATAACAATATTGTACATTTTACCTGCCTTCTGTACCTACCTTATTAATGCAAAACAATGTAAAATAAATAATAAAAAATAATAATATATCTTGGGACAACTCACACACGGTCATACGATCCCAAACTAGGCAGAGCCTGTGCTATGGCAACCAGACAACTGATAAACATACTATATGTTTCTAAATACATACATATTATAGACAAATTACACCCAGACACAGAACAAATGATCATGCTCATCACACAAACATTTGTCCTGGGTGGGAATCGAACCCACGACCTCCGGTTTAGCAGTCAGGGTCACTAACCACTCGACCAACAGGCCAGTCAAATGTTAACCACACACAGACACAAACACACACTCTCGGGCAAGTGGGTGTTTATACCCGGTGCCCTACACGGGCGCTGGGGTGAGGACTTATATTGCGCTCACGGACACAACACTCCAAAGACACGCACATCTTTAGTTTTGTATCTTAACTCTCTCCCTCTCAGTACTTGGAGCTTTTACAATGTTGTAGTACGTAAGTGCAACCTAATATTTTAATATGAAGGGTGTGAGCCTCGAGATCTGTCATACAGGTCCCGAACCCACTATAAACTCTAGATCTTACAAAAGTTTGAATCTCTCTGTAACTTAGATACTATGTACCAAATTGTACCTCTTTGAGAGAAATAAACTATATTACAGAATTATTATATTATTCTAAGTGTATGTATACATGAAGTGAATGAGAATAGAAATAATTTCTAAATTGAGTTTTTCATTATAATAATAATATCTAGGTACATAGATACTCTTTGGGCCTGTTCTTCTAAGCAGTTACAAGCGACCCAATTAGAATCTTCTACTTATTAATTTATTTATCGATGGTGGGCTGTTTTGCAAACAAGGTAAATAGGCACTTTCGGACGACACATTTTGAAAGTTCCCCATAAACTGGCAATTATAGGAAATATCTAGTACATTCTTAATTAGTTTTAACATATATTTTTCCTGTGCTCGTTTCTATTTCTAAACAATTAGTGTTCCTTCCTGTTGACATGTTCCTTGTAGAGGTCGCAATTTAGGAACATTCATTAAAACGGAGACCTTAGTTTTGTACTTGAACCACCTTGAACTTACCAAGTGATTCCTATACATATCTTACCTATTTCAAAAATTGCGTAATCCTATAAATGCTTCAATTAGTTAACACATTTTATTTATTCTCATTTAAGTTTACCTAAAGGAATTAGAATTTTGATGAGAGAATAAATAAAAAAATAAAAAAAAACTACGTATTATAGGTTTCAAAGTCAAAGTCAAAGGTAAGTAACCTCTGATTATTATATTTATTTAATCTTACCTGTATGATTAGCAGTGGCCATTGTTTGCAATCAAACAGTGGAAAATCAACAGAAGTCAATACTCGTATCTAAAAACGATAAACGCACTTCAACCACAACGACATAAACACAATTTGATGTTAATAAAAACTTGCAAACTCAGTCAAACATATCGGTATATGAGAACATAACTATTAATAAAATCCAAGACGAAAACAGCACAAAAAAATAGGGGTCAATTAAAACCAACCAATGACCAAACTACGCGAAATATGTGGATAAACTATTATCTGCAATTATTATTCTTGGCGCGGTATGTATGCGTCTGTCCCCTGCAAGGCCAGACGTCTGACTGGCGTCTACCAGCGTCTACAGTCTAGTGCCTACTCACGAAACCATACCTACATACATGCTGACTATGTTAACTATAATGGCCAGGGGTGGTGAAGGTATGGCTCGCGTAGCCGCAGTATGCAACGGATGCATAGGGATGCGGCACCATGTAAAATATTTACACGCAATTGATAAAATCGGAGTAGGGATATGTGTAGCTAACTAGCAACTAATTGCGTTGCATCGTGTAATCTAATTAATTATTGTTGTTTCTTTTATTTTATCATATGAAAGAAAAGGGAGTTAGTGATAGCGTGACGGCTGACCGGAAGCAAAAAAACGTGTTGCGCCGACCACAAGTAACATGGGATAAGGGCAGGAAGATGATCTTTGTTTTATTTTCTGGCCCGCTAAGCTTAATGGGATTGGGCTGGACATGTGTTTGTCGCATGTAAAACGAGGAAGGCTAAAAGAACCACCGAACGAATGCGGCACACCAAGGCAAAGATGGCGGGACGAGATCGACTATCTACTGTTGCTGATTAGTTTTGTGTTAAAAGGGAGAGGGAGACTTTTGTCAAGTTGACCACAAAAACTTATTTCACTTTAAATAAAACGTCACGAATTTAGAGAAAGGTTCACCACCCCTGCCATAGCTACTATGTATGTTATGTGGTAGGTCTTGATACATTATCAGGCCCGATGTGCACAGCAACCCAATTTGTATGCATTTTGAAGCAAAACAGTTGACGTAAGCACAACAAAACACGATTCAAATATAATCTGTGGATTGTGCTCACTTATGATGAAGGTCAAGTGCATATCTAATCGAAACTATAAATAATAATAATATTATATTATAAAGAGGAAAGATTTATTTGTTAAAACTACTCAACCGATTTTAAAAATTCTTTCGCCATTAGAAAGCTACGTTATTAACTTAAAACATAGGCTATATTATATTTTCGAAAAATAGAAATCCCTTTGAAAATTGCAATAATGTAACCCAAAGTAGCAAAACATAGTTGCCTAATAAATTTATTATTTGGCGTGCGCTGAGAAAACTATTACATTTTTTTAAAGTACTTATTATTAAAATAATCTGCGAGGGTATGTCTTTTTGTTATAATTATTCAATCAAAACCCGGGTGGAATGGAAAAGTGGTGATTTTGGTATCATGATTTTTATAATTACCATTTAAATAGTTTGATAATTAAGGTATAATAATTTAAAGTGTAATTTACATGTACCTAATCAAGGTACATATAAATTACACTTTAAATTATTCAAATCGGACCTTTCGTTTAATAGTTGCGCTGATCTTGAGACCACAGAATCAGCAGCACAAATGGCTGGGTAATTAATGAAAATTATTGTGCTTCATTTTCCAAAACTAACCTTTAAAAGCCTTAAGACGAGGAATTGAAGTTTGTGAAGTACCTACTAAATCCGCGCCGATGAAGCCGCAGGCGAAGTCCTATAATTAGTAATGGCTTGGGTTACTTCCTGAGGAATTTTTAAAAGACTTCCTAAATTGGGTTAATTATGCATCGCTGCAAAGTGCAGGTACGTTCGTGGTACTTCCAAATTTAATTGTACGGCATTGACGTGTCATTTTGTGGGGCATTGACCGACTCTACCCTGTTCGACCTAAATTAAATGGAGTAGTACCGGCGCCGGCCAACAGTCCGCGGTCGCAGGTTTGATTCTTCTCATTAGTATGAACATTGCAAAAACGCTCTTATGCAAGACGTGTTTGCTACATCAAGTTGAGATATTGGAGAGAAGGTAGAAGAAAAAAAACTTAAAAAATATATATATATTTTTCCCTTTTTAAGGTGACACAACTAAATTGACATTATTCATATAAGTAAGTAATGACTGGTTGCGCTATTTACCGTTAACTTTGTGCCTTCGTAGATCAAGTCCAGACCAACTCATAGTTAAATATCTACTTTGCTTTGGGATTGACATAAACCTAACAATATCTCACTTTACCAAATTTTATTGATTTTAACTTGAGGAGGTCAATTGTTTATCTTCGAAGAACAACGTCCAATGCAAATTAAATATATTTAACTAAACCCAACGCAAAAAGAACCATCAAGACCGGTTCACAAACAATAAAGTTATGCCCAAATAGATAACCCCAAAACCATGGTTGACTTGTCCACATCTGCGTACCCCTTCACAGCGTACCGGCGTGATATTATGTTATGAACTGGTGTAAACAATAAATGCGATTTCAGCAATCCCGGAAGATTACTTATCATTTATTGAAGAGTTCCGTTGCCTCTCTCTCTATCTCCGAAGTTCTTTGTCAGATCTTCACCAAATGAAACGGGACAAGTCCGAAAAAATACTAATCCGAACAAAAAAAAGAATCATCCAGATCGGATGACAATTGGCGAAAATATCGCTGAAAAAACATACAAAAAAAAACAGTCGAACTGAGAACCTACTCCTTTTTTTGAAGTCGGTTAATTAACGAGCACATTTGAGAGTTGGCCAATTAATTGAGATTTGATAGGCACGTACCCATGTAAGATTTGGAACAGTTTCAGATTTTGTGAATTCTTAAATTTGACCTACTTATGCTTCATCTTTTTTGACTGACCAACCTTTACAATTCAAAAGTGCCTGTAAATGGTTTAATTGAAATAAATAATTTGAGTTTGAGTTTATGCAAACATTAACCAAACCACACTATGACAATTTTGAGAAAAACCTGTTTTTTAATGTGCTTGTAATTTTAGAAAAGTTTTATTTAAAATGTTGTATTAAAATTTTGTTCTATGTATACCTATGTCACCGTAAAATTGCAGACTCCGTAAAATTGGAATAAATCTTTATTTGATTTGTATTACTCGATATTTTATAAAAAATCGTTTTGTAAACAATAAATCCCATTATTACTATGTACCTACCCAAATACGTTTACCAAAATATATGCGTGTCTTAAAATAGTGTACAATTTCATGCGATATTTAACAAGTTTACGGCGTTTGCAATTTTCCGGTGGCATATAAGTACCTATAAATATAATATTGATGAGAATTATTTAACATTCAATAGTTATTGAAACAAAAACTCAATGATTCCTTTTTGAAAAAGTATTTGTGTGTGGGTTGGTCCCTTGTTAATTTATTACCTTGAAATAGTAATTTTAAAGTGAATACAAAAAAAATAATCATTTATCAAACATTTTTCATCCACTCTTCATTCTTCCACCCTTCATTTCATCCAGTCTTATGAGTAAATGAGTAGTCAATTAAAAGATCCACTATTCACCTTTCTGGAAACTCTACCACCAGACCCTTAAGTACCAAGTCAAAAGAATAGTACCCATGAAGATGATTCAAATATAGGTACCCAAATATTATGATTATGGTAAAAAATATTTTCCTTATATTTGTGGTTTTTTCACATTGGATGTCAAAGAAATTAGGATAGGTATGTCTGATTTTTGTTGGGATTAGGTCAATTTAGTAAAGATCCTGATTATTCTTCTTATCTACTATTCAGTAAAGAAAAAAGTTGCCATATTCATACCCTAACAAAATGATGTCACAAAATGTTTACATCTTATGAAAAAAATAATCGAATTTAAAAAATAAAAATACAGTAATCTATGTGAGTATGTCTAACTTAAATACTAAAACCGCCTTAATACTGGATAAATAATTTTACCAAGGAGTTTATTACCTACACAGCATGACAACACATTTTCAAGTAGATATAATAAATAGATACCTATATCAACAAGTAACCAAGTAATACAAGTATTTGTTAAAATAGGATTATTCCATTTTATCTAATATGCAAACAAGAACCAACCCACATGGTTCTATATGATTGACATAAAATAATAAAATACAAGGGAACATGTGGTATGGCTATTTATTAAAAAGAAACAATTTCGTAGATTATTTGGATTGTCTGGTTCCCATGGGACATGCCCAGACAATCAAAAGTTGGTCTAAAGTTGGTTCCTGATGTTTTCTTGATTTGTAAACTTGTAATGAAAATGTTTTGTTCAGCCTAAATTGTCAGATCATTTTGATCTTTGCAGAGTCGACAGAATGTGCATTTTTAAAGCTTTCTGTGTACCTACTTAACACGATATTGGCATGTGTTTGGTAATAAGAAGGTCCAATTGTTCATGATAAATTGATGTCATATATTATGGTTTCAACTAACCATGAAATCTAGGACCTACATTGAAATTCTGAAACAATTTTCATTATAATTATCTATGGTGTTGGTACGTGTTCCTAGGATCGAACCCCATGTCAGGCAGTGTTACCTACTGGGTTTATCCTTTTTTAATCCTTCAGTAGCAGCCCGGAGACAAGATACCTAAGAGTGGTTCGCAATTCAGCAATAGGCTTGCCGCCTATTACGTGAGCCTTAAAAAAACGTCCGTGACTACCGCAGGACCACCAATGCCAATCGCTTCCATATTTGGTAAATAATTAGTACTCAATTGGCACTAATTAGTACTCGAACAACAGAATTGGTACCTTAGTAGTTTTCGAGAAAATCGATTTTGAAGGTGGTTCCGTGGTAGTCACGCTCCGTTCAGCAGGACCACCATGAGTGCCGAAAAAAGGAGCATGCTATACAAATAATTAGTACCCTTACATATGATTCATTTCGTAAAAAAATCTGAACTGAAACAGTCGACCTTTAAAGACCACCTTCAAAGTCGATTTTTTCGAAAACTACTAAGGTACCAATTCTGTCGTTCGAGTACTAATTAGCACCAATTGAGTACTAATTATTAACCAAATATGGAAGCGATTGGCGTTGGTAGTCCTGCGGTAGTCACGGACGTTTTTAAAACTGTAATAATTTCGAAAATATTCATTTAAAACAGGAACGTGGGGATTGGCACAAGAGAAGAGAGGCCTATGCTCAGCAGTGGGTGAAGTCGGGCTGTGGATGATGATGATGATGATGAAGGGCAATATTGATCTATGCACAATGTATTTAAGGTACTTAGTTGGATAAGGATTAATGCTGTATTGCTTAAAATCGCTTCGTAAATAAGCCATTATTTCTCGTAAAAAGTACCTAAAGGATAAAAAATGGTAATTGTGGGTTATCCCTAAGACATAGACATATACCGCGGACTCTTTTGTAGGCCTTTTTAAGGTGTACAACACTGTAGTACATTATTTTGATCTATCCCGTAGAGTTCAGCCAGTGTTTTTGCAATGTAAGCGCAAAAAATGTGTTTAGTTACGACATCACATTAGAAACCTCTAAAATGAATTTTGTATTACACATGATATATCTAAACCTTCCTCTTGAATCACTCTATCTATTAAAAAAAACGCATCAATATACGTTGCGCAGTTTTAAAGATCTAAGCATAGATAGGGACAGACAGACAGCGGGAAGCGACTTTGTTTTATAAAGTACCTAATGATGTCTCGCCTCTACCTATCCTTTTAGAGAACCCTTTAAAGACCACTACCAGTCTATGTCTAACACAGATAGTATTTTCTTATTGCAATTAAAATAGTATCCTGTTATTCTATTTATGCATCAAAAAATTAGGTACCTACAATAATTTTCCATAATTATTTAGGTACGTTTTATTTACAATACACAGTTACATGCTTCGTGGTGCGGAGTTCATTGCGCAATAATTTTGATTCATAAATTTATAAATACATTTATAACTAAGTAGGTATATCACAACCAATGCAAATAATTATGCAAGTTAAATAAAACAAAACTATTGTTGAAAATTACATTTAATTATAACCAAAATTAAACAATAACCACAATAATATAAATAGGTCGTTAGGGTACAACTAACTAATCAGTCTATCAAAATATAAAATGAAGGTACCTAATATAGATGATGATGACTTGATGAGTAATGATAATACACACACACAGTTTTGTATTACTTTTCTTGAGTGCCAGTGTCACCAGGCTTTTCCTGAATAGGGATGGAGCGCTCCTCTAGGGGTTCAGATCTAAACGCCACCAGCACCAGTTTTCCCTTGTCGAGGTGACACACCACGCGCTCAGGAGGGAATCCTTCGGGCAGCAAGAACCGCCTCTCGAAGTGACTCTTCGTCCAGCCATCTTCTTTCTTGATCTCCTTCTTGCCTTCCACCATGATCTCGTTTCCAACAGTCTTTACATTAATCTGGTCTGGAGTGAAGTTCTGGACGTCTAAGTGCACTTCCATTTTCTTTCCATCAACTTTAACTTCGTTGTCGGAATACACGCCTTCCACATGTTCGATCGGTGCTGTGACTGCCTTGATAAATTTCACCGGGTCCCTGAAGAAGGGGTCTCTTGTAAACACCGCGAAGGGGTCCTCGAAAGCCCTGGCGATGGGGTCCCGGGACGCCAGTTTCCTCAGATGACGAAACCAATACGGAGCATGTGACATTTTGTGCAATTTGTTTACTTCGCTTTCAATTTTTATCTCAGTCGCTGTCAAACTTTGAATCAATACTGCGGAGTTCCCGCGTGCCGACCTTTATATAGCCTTGTTAACAACGCTATCTATCTACGACAGGCCGCACGAATAAGCATGAATAATCTCCAACAATCAAGAAAATTCGAGTAAGTTGCCAATAAACTTAATTCAGCGCCATCTAGTGTAAGGTAGCAGATCTTCTAAGAACCTTTCAAACCGAGACTAAATCGACCGGAGTTTGTTAAATTCTGTTCCAAATATAAATTTAACATTTTGCTGTGCTAAACTTTTTCATGCAATACTTAAATTAGAATAGGAATTAAAAATTAAATTAAAATCTGCTTAAAAGTAAAGCATAAAAGTAATGTGGCGACTATTCCCCATGAGATGGCGCTAGTCACGTCAGGTTAAGTTGATAGCCGCGTCATCTGTTGGCAAGTAGTAAAACGATAAAATGTTAACTATGCATCCAAAATAAACAAGTAAGTATTTCGAGAGACTCAATGCATAATATACTTACAATAGCTATATATACCAATCAAACAATTTCAGCACTTCTCACCTTTTATTTTTGTTTACGGTTTCAGTGTAGGACGAAAATAGTATTGTGCAATCTGAAATGATGAAATCTTGGCCGTAGTTAAAGTCATTTTGAGCACAATACCCAGGTATTACATCAGCTAGCGACATTTGTGATGCGACGCCTCTGCCATGCAGGAGTCCATAAGCGTTTGTAATCAAATGTGTTCCATCATTTGGGTTGCTTGCTTTTTTGACATCAAACAATCTCTTGTTTGATGTCATAAAAGCAAGCAACCCAAATGTATACCTACATGCAAAAAAAACACAATGTTCATTAGGTCTGATCACAGCACAGATTACCTCGGTTTAATCCAAAGAGAGCCTAGAAATCTCTAATCAATTATCTTAACCAATTACAAGTCATTGTTGCATTATTAATGGATCACCCAATCGAAACTTATTTTACAAATAGATAGAATAGTTTGTATGCTCTGTAAAACGTATCTCCGGAAGTTGTTGGTTGCGCACCCCAGTAGGCTGTTGCAAATACAACGTGGCAAAATAGGGTTTTACTGAACCAAAAGTGAGTGCGGTGCCCCTTACACCTGAAACTAATGAATGCCAGTGATGCCGCTATACTTGTGAACATGGCCACTTACTGAGCACAAACTGTTTAAGGGTCAACACTTCACCATCGACTGGAACAGAAAGATTGAAAGAATGACCTCTGGAAGTAGGTACCGATCTGATTACGAAAATCTTTCATAGATAGTTTGAAGCTACCGCTGCAAGAACCATGCTAACTAAGCTACTTAATTTTTAGGCTTCCGTAACTGAGGGGGAAACCAACCATGGAACACAAACACTAAGCCTCCGAATCCGCTGTCTATTCGTCTGTCAGCCAGCTCATGAAGCGTTAGGCATACCTAGCATAGTTGAATTTTCTTAGGACTTGTGTTATGCTTATGACCAGAGATCGGAATAGGTAGACTATTATTTACCTAATTTTCGTGGAAGTAAGTAACATAGAGTTAATAATACCTCCTCTAAAATTCCGGCATCAGAAACATGACGATTGTATACCGGGATTTGAGAAATTGCAAATTACTTGTTGCGCTTTGAATACATTTGAACAAAATTGTTATATTGAAGAATCTTATCATGTATAATTAGAGTTCCGTACCTACTAAAACTGTTAAATTATTTAGCTTTGTTTTCGCACAACTCTTTCTTCTTTTGATTCTTCAAATCAATAATTTGTAACTACTTATACCTACTCAAAGTCCAGTTCATGTTTTTATTATCCCGGGTTTTGATTTTATTGTCATGATTTTATTTATGATTCCGGGGTTTTACAAGAGGTATTATCAACTCTATGGTTCTTCCTCGATTATGAGATAAATATAGTGTAGGTACCTATTCCGATCTCTGCTTATGACTATTGCCGCTATAACAACAAATAATTTAAAAATAAAGGTATCCATACAAGAAATGTGATTTTTTCCGTTTATGTTATAAAAACCCATCGTCTTCGAACTCGCACTTGGCCGTTTTTTTTTGTCACGGGAGCGAAGACGGGAGAAAGAGGTAGATAGTTTACTTGTGATTTTTCAGTTAAATATCTATCTCTACTTGAACTTCACCGTTTCTTCAGCACAAATGCATAGGAAACTGCTCTGTTATATCAAGCAATTTGTTCAGTTTATCTCGAGCACACAGTGGATACAAGCGCTGATATCTTCAACAAACACCACCGAATGAAACTGGTAACAATTGACGCATGAATTGGGCTCTAAATATCTAAGTATTATTAAACTAAATTCGGTAGAATTTACGTCAAGCTATGTCAAACCTAATAATACCCCATGGAAACCGCTTAGAAAAGAAATATTGTCGCAAGCAAATTAATAAAGAAAAGACGCTCGAGATCCGGAATTTTCTGGAGGCTGGTAAAATATTTATGCGAGCTATCTATTGCACCAAAACAAAACGTGCACTTTTGTCAACCCGCTAAAAATTTAGAGCAAGGAAATAACTTGTCACCGCATGGGGTTCGGATCAAAAATAGATTAGATAGCATGCCGCAAAAGATGACTGGCGAATTTTGAAATAAAAATAGGTAAGCTAAATTTGTTTGGTCATAAATCAAAAAAGTCTCGTCAATAGAAACCTCGGATCCTGCATAAACTTCTGTGTTGTGTGTCTGATCCTGATCTAGAAGAATCTTGTAGTCTACTACAAACACGTGGAGACCTATTCTAATTAATATTTCTATTGTCTCGTGGCCGGAGCGCACGGAAGTCTACAGATCACGTTACACACCACCTCGTGACTCTCTACTTACTATCTTAATAATATTAAATTAAAAATATCAATAAAACAGCAGCAACCTAAGGTTCCGTATAGCGTCTGTATTCTAGATAAGAAAAACGCCAGACCTCAATAAAAGCTTAAAGATTAAAACCTACAACCTCTTTTCCATAGATTTAACTTAGATATCTTTCTTGTTTTTTTATTTTATCGCTATCACGGCGTACCTGCATGGTCTCTGATTTATAACATGCAAAATAAAAACCTGTGCCGAAGTTCGCCCCTAAATTGCCTCTCTCCCCCTGATAGAGCGATGTCCCGATGGGAGCTAAGCATACTGGGTGCGAAAGGTGTAAGTGTAGGAAGCTCTGTAGTTCCCCATCTACTCAAAACAATAATGTACCTAGTGCATACCTTTGGTAGAAACAAACCTGATGGATGTTCGGATCACTCCGCTATAAAGTACAGTTCCATACGAAAGTTCATACAGCCGGTCGATTCAATAAACATGTCGAAGTGAAGGCTTGGGTGAAGTGATCACGAGGAGAGGTGAGCTGCTAATCCATATAATCTAGATGTCACGTGATCACGAAGTGAGCTGTCATTCTATCTTAATTATATGGATTGACAGCTCACCTCGTGATCACTTCACCCAAGCCTTCACTTCGACATGTTTACAGAATCGACCGGAACCTCTTTCAGGGTACCTAAGCTAATCATTATAAAAAACTTTAACTATGATACTTATACAGTATTCTAAACGTCAGATAAACTAGTACCTACGTGACACAGCAGCACTAGCTTAAATTCTAAGCTTCAGTAGCTAAGAACTTGCAGTCAATCTCATGGACTTTACTGAGATGTAGGTATTGTAGAGTTAAGATGCTTCGCTTGACTCGAGATATCCGGCAGCTAGAGTTCTGCCGGATATTGACAAAATGTAGGGAACTGCTGTTTTTTTTCATATTTCATTATTGAGGTTGTTCACATATTAAAAGTTGTGTTAATGATTACTTTAACCCTCAGAAAGACTGCCAATGAAAACACACCCTGCGTGCGTACAGAACGTGTACTCATCAGACCTAATTCTTTAATCAAGCATGCAGCAATCAATTACCCACTCTAGACTACAGCTACAGGGTCCATATGGGGCAGTCAAAGAGCAAATGGAAACTAGCAGCATTGCGATGCTGCTTTTGGCCATGCCATCTTTTTTTCTTCACTTCTTCCCCTACCTAGAGCATGGGCTTTCAATCCCGAGACCGACTGAATTCAGCAAATAAAAGCCATCAAATCAGAACACATCTATCTATACTAATAATAAAACTGAAGAGTTTGTTTGCTTTTACGCGCTAATCTCTGGAACTGCCAGTCGGATTTAGAAAATTATTTTTGTATATGATAGCCGTATTCATGAGGAATGCTATAGGCTATACGGGGACGGGAAATTCCTACGGGAACAGGTAAAACAGGAAGTGCGCGTACGAAGGCGCGGGCAAAAGCTAGTTATGAAATAGATTGTGACAGCATGTGTGCGAGTGGATTTTAAGAAAAAGCTTTCTAAAAAACTAAGCTTTGAAATAATGATCTAGAATAGATTTATACCATGGGTTATTCCGCAACATCCTTGTGATTTTCACTAACCACAACACAATATTGACACAAACAACTAGAGATAACCCTCGTTCAAATCGCCCTTTCCGCATTGTACAGAATACAGAACCCTCCAGCATTTGTTGAAACAAATCGTTTGTTCTAGTTAGCACCACATTATGGCCGTGTTATTTATAATTCCCATTAAAGCTGCGATACGCGTCAGTACCTTCCGACAGAACTTCTATATAACGGCAGGAGTTCCGAAAATGCATCAGTTAGAATTTGGCAGTGAAAATCGGAAGATATTGAAACTTTGGATTTTTTAAAGTGCACCTATTGAAAATGCAGAATTTTACGATATTTTTATTGGTAGCTTCATTATGTACAGTTCTGTGCCAGCCTTTGGATTTAGAAACAACTGGTAAGTATCTTTTACACCGCCATTGAACACTGGATTTCAGTGAATTGTTTTTTTGTTTGTGTGCATCAATCATGCTATTCAGTAATCCTGGGTCACCAAGATACAGGCTGTGTCTAGTTTGGGGCCCATGGCCATTTCTCTTATTTGTGTGAATGTTTATTAAGTTTTAACGAATTTAGAAATTATTTGTATAAATTATAATTACAACACTATCATTGAGTAACTTTTACATATTATTTAACCTTAACTGTCACTAATGAAGCATATTAGACATTGAACGGTGTGTACAGTAATATTTGGACTTCAGATTTATGTACTGTATATTTTTCATAGCTGTGCTGAATTGTCTTAGTCTGTAGTATAAATAAATATCTATCGTGAAACCTACACAAGCTTCTTCGGTCACTCCCTCAGTTCAACAAAAAGGAAACAAATATAACATCCTTTCCTTTTATTTTTGCAGACGATGAGTCCAAGGAGGTGCAGCATCACTTGAGCAAGAGGTTCATCAACCCGATGTTCGCGCTGGGAGGAGCCGCAGACAGCGGCGTCACCAAGATAAGGACTAAGAGACAGTAAGTACTTCATTACTAGAAGAAGACTAAACGAGTTATTACAATTACTGCCATGCCTCCACCATTGGTTGATTGTTAGAGAATAACTAAGGCATTAGGTAAATGATGATCCATACATATCAGGGCCGCGCCCCGGGACGTGAACGGAAGGTGGTCCATCACAAGCCTTGATATGTGTGGATCAACCTGCCTCACTCTATAAAAAAGCCTAAGAAAGACCAAAAAAACAGGAATAGGCTAGGAGTCTCTTCCTGTACAAAGAAGCCAAGAGCAAACTTGCCAAATGAGTGTGGCTACTGAATTGTTGCATTTGTTACAGAGCCGACGAATGTGAAAAACTGGCGCTTTGCAAACTTCATGCGAGATCACAAAGTAACTTCTTGGCTGCGTTTCAACTGTACTTTGTCAAGTAAGTTAATAAACAGTTAACACAAAATCATTACACTTTTTCGGTAAACCGCATTCGGATTGACTATGGACAAGGCATAAATTGTTGATGTCGTGTTCAGCGTGTCGCTTATTCGAATTCGAAAAGGGTTTTTCCTGAAAACAATTTTGGACAAATGTTTCTGTTTTTGTCACGTAAAAAAACTTAAGACAATACATCGTTGAAATTTCGCGTGGTGTCACGAGTTGGCCAGTACACGTTATACCAACAAGTGACGTCATCAGCCTCCACTCCTGATGCGCTTTATCTTTGTCAATTATTGTTGATTTGAAAAGGCAAAAAATACGAGTCTGATATTTTTGAAGTGATAACTTCGTATGGGAGGGTAAAACGCTTCGTAACGTAACGCGTTACGGCGCCAGTCTGTCTGGCTTCCCTTTCTCTCACGCAAACTGCAGCGGTAGGCAGGCTCTTCCTCTCTCACTCTAACCCACAGCGCTAGTCATATTTCGGACAGACGCTTCCCATACTAAATAGTTCAACTTAGATTAGTTTAAGTTATCACATCTATCGGGCACGTTTTTTTTTTAAATCTTATTGATGGACCACATAGAATTATTATTTTTCTACCCAGTCCTAATCAGGTAGTCATTCACCCGCATGCGGGCTAACGACCAAGTGTATTTGCAACTTGGCTGTATTACCTTTAGAAGTAAAAAAAATAAAGTATTTTACTTTTCTTCATTTGCAGCAAAGAAAATGCGCGACTATGGGACCACCACGCAAGATCGCTCTCCGATTGTCAAGAACGCTACGGAGATTGTTACGAATAATTTTATTTATCTTAAACTACTTTTATTGCAACATTTCTGCTACTGGTCTAAGCTTTAACGTTTACTGCGATTTAAAAATATATGTAAAATATGCAATACAATTTTCCTTTATTTGATCTTTATACAGCGTTTTTTATCTGTGGCTGGTAGGTACATAAAACATGCCACTATACCGTATAAAATTAGTTCTTATTCGGCTTCTTTGAAAACCCATTTATATAAAATAAAACGAGTTCATAAACAAACAATCCATTTTATTTTCCCCACGTTTGGAACATACATCACATAAATGCATTTAAAGTTAAACAATGCACAACAAAATATAAATAAATTCACTCACTGTGCCTTAACCAAACATAACTTAGGTAAAATTATATTAATTAATTTAGTATAAATTATATCAATTGGAATATAAAGATCGGACTGTTGTTCTTGTAGACGAAAATAATTTAAAATTATGATTTATTTATTTTCTTGTTTTAACAAATCACTCGGATGATTGAGAGCTTCCTCTTGAGAAACTCATGAATAAAATCAAACATTATGGAGACTTGAGATTTTGCTTTCAATCGCCGGGTGGTTTATAAGTGCGGGCCTATGTTTTGTTAGTGAAATGCAGTCTTTTGGGGTTCCGTAGCCAAATGGCAAAAGGTATTGGAACCATAATATTTTGTTAATTCGCCACAGCCGCAAAAAGCGTATAAAATGCTGGTGGTTTTTATTTAAATAGTAGGTAGTGTGTACAGTTATGATTTAAAAAAGTTTCACATAAAGTACTTGCATTATTTTTTAGAATTCGGTTTTTTAAAATAATAAGTGTTTAAAATGATGACATTTATTGTTGGTTGGGCTAAAAGAATATTATTAGAAGAAATAAATTTCGTTTAAAATTATGTACATCTAACGAAATTGTTCAAACAAAGATGTTTTATGAAGCAAACGTTATGGTTTCATTCTTTATCGAAAGCATACCGATATTTTCATTCGATAATAAACACGTAATGTTTTGGTGTTGGTGTGTATATCAAACGATTTAAATATACTAAAGTACCGTCAACCGTACATCAGTGGTAATACATAGAATGGCCACATATTGGTCCGACAAAAGTTCAGTCGATCGAAGCGAAAAGACTTAGACTCGCGTTGTGAATGACAAAGAAATAGCTACTAATGTGCGGTTGACTTCAAATTGATTGATCGATCATTTACGAGTAACACAATTTCCTCACTTCATTTCAAAATACACTTCACCGTACATGCAAAATCACTCGTTTATAATGTAGTACGGAGACAACAAGTTCTCCACTCAGTCGTACAGCTTAAAGCTGTTTCTTCTTGGGCTTCTTCCCGGGCGGGTTGAGCGCCGACACGATCTGGTCGATGCTGGCGCGGTCCAGCGCCTCCGCGCGCTCGGGCCGCCCGCGCGGCGCCCGCGCCGACCGCGCCGACAGCGCCGCCAGCACGCGCGCCTGCAGCCGCGCGCGCTGACTGTACGCGAACACTAGCGCCGCTAGCAGCGGGATCACTAGCAGGGATGTTTGACGGACTTCTTGTTCATTGGATTTTACCTGACGACGAGAATGTCATGTTTAGGATAGTAACAGCTGCACGGGCCTTGTACGCTTGCCGAAATCGGTCAGTGATAAAGTCATAGCGTATATCAATCGTATATCGGCACTTTTGAACGTCATCATTTACAATTCAGTAAAATAATAGTATTCAATTAATAGATTGACTCTACTGTCCATTCGGAAAGGTGACCATCTTAACATACTGAGATTCCTCCGTGCCTCGAAAAGCACGTTAAACCGTTAGTCCCAGCTATTATTTGTAGATCTTTGGCAGTCATTGCGGTTTGTCAAACAAACTAAACATGGTCTTGTTTGCCGACGATTCGTCTTTGATTTTTAAGATAAATAGACGTAAATGAAATAAAATAAAACGATGCTTACCTTAGGCATAAACTCAATAGTAAAATGCTTGAACTGCCCATCCGAGTTGAAATAATACACCTGCTCCCCATAGGAGTGCGTCGCTTTAGACAAGGTGGAGTGTAGCTGCAGCACGTAGGTGTTGTTGTCGGCGGGCAGGCGCGGCAGCACGTGCAGCACGCCGGGGTTGTGCTGCGGCGCGTAGCCGCCCGCCTCCAGCTTGCCGGAGTACAGCGGCGACTGCGGGCTGCTCTCCGGCGCCAGCGACAGGCGCAGCGACTTGTAGTGCTCCACGTTCGCCGTGTACACCAGGACGTTCGTGTCCGTGATCTGCGTCGGCTGGATCGCGATCAGGCGGACGTTCTCGATGTCTTTGTTGTCTTTTACCTGGGGAAATATGTACTTCAATTAGTACTAGCTCCAGAAAAACGCACACCAGGAAAGCTGGTTACCTTTACCTAGTGGGATCCACTAAGGCTAATAAAAAAAGTTATATTTTGAACCAGCAACATTTTATTGAAACACTAAACAACGCGGTAGAGTAGACCAACATCTACTTTTGTCATTGTGACGTATTAAGAACAAGCTGCGTATGCACGTACGCCGGACAAGACAGGGCATTGCACGCCCAACTGTCGGCCGGTGTGTATCTTTTATTTATTAAACCAGCAGAAAACGAGGACTCCACAGTCTTGACTAGCCTATACCAGTCTCCTACTAAATAAAACATATTTAGTTTAATTTCTACCAAATCATGTAACTTACCTCCAATGCAGGCGGTGCTTTCGCTAGCTTCAATCCGAGTAGCTCTGGAGCAGACGAGTCCTTCAGCTGAATGTTGTATACGCAGTTCGGTAGCAGGCCTCGTATTCTGTAGACACGATTCAAGTCGTTACAAACTTTGTTGGATAGTTAGGTAGGAAAACCATAAAAAAAGATAGTTTGGACAATTATCAAATATGATTGGATCAGTCAGAATAACGGCAACATAAAATGATAAAAGTTATGGATCAGACTTGAAAAGGTTGCAATACAACTGACAAGATTATACAGTAACAGGGCGTAGATATCATGGAGCATTGAGTTTTACAAATATTATGGCTTTGAGCGACGAATTCTCTCTATCAATGTATTCTCTCTAATGTTCAACACAGTGTGAATAATTGTTAATGAATAAATAAATGAGAATTAAATTAAATGAAAATACCTATATACAGCGTGAAATTGTAATGGTTGTTTTCCCGCAGCGAAATGAGTTTGTCTTGGCAATACAATCGATTAATAATAATTGTGATAAACAAAACTTGAAAGCTACTTCGAACCAAAAGTTGTTATACTTCGCGATAGTTTCGCGCAAAGCGCCCGGGGTCGTTGTACCGAATAATTTAACATAAAAGGATGCCGCGCGCAATGCGCGGAGGGGCCCACTCGCCGCGTGCTTGTAGGCAAGTTAATACCGTATTCGAGAGATTCTATTCTATTACATCGAGAGCTTATTTTGCTCTGGTCATTTACGAATTGCTTTTCACTTTGTCGGCGCGCCGCCGCTCTGCCGACAAAGTGAAAAGAGCGAGCGGCGGCGCGTGCGTGTGTTGAGTAGCACCTACGTCACGTCTAGTGAGTTACTATTGCTTCTCACGCTTACGAGTTTATGCATTTTTTATTAAATTACTTGAAAACAAAAACATTTTTGTTTAACTTTATGTTTCGATAATACTACTGATGGCTAATCGTTCTACCACGGGAAAACAACCATTAAATTTTCTATATAATGAAATTCGATGTGCCAAATTTACGGGCACAATTTAGTTGTTCTGTTACCTGAATGCGCCATTAGGTTCAGTGGTAGCTTCCTCAGTGGCGCAGTGCGGCGCCGAGTCTCTGAGCGGCACCGCCAGCAGCGTAGCGGCCGGCCAGCCCACACCGCCCAGAGACACCAGGGCGCCCAGACACGACCATGCTACGCGGACTCCTCTGTTCAATAGATTAAGCAATTCAGTAACAGAACTAAAACACCACATCATACAGCTCGAGGATACACTGCCGAAACGTAAAGATCGAAGGTGAAGGAATGGATTCCCGACTCAAGAACTTACCGATATACTAGAAAGCGGTCGATTCCTTGAGTATAATACAGTTTTAATTTTAAATACATAAGTTCCATTCAGTTTATGAAAATTATCAATTATCGCGCGCACGTCGCCATTTCGTTCCCAAAAAACGTTACTGCGCAACCTTCTGCGCGGACTTCTCGGTCACCGAGATCTTTGGAAAAATAGTAATTGCGTTACTTGAGCGTGACGTGGTGCGCGTGGCCCTCCCCCAGCGTGACGATGTGGTGCGGCGGCTGGAAGCGGTACTCCTTCATGTTGGGCTTCACGTAGTACTGCGCGGGCGACAAGATCCGTCGGAATAATAGTAAATGCGTTACTTGAGCGTGACGTGGTGCGCGTGGCCCTCCCCCAGCGTGACGATGTGGTGCGGCGGCTGGAAGCGGTACTCCTTCATGTTGGGCTTCACGTAGTACTGCGCGGGCGACAAGATCCGTCGGAATAATAGTAAATGCGTTACTTGAGCGTGACGTGGTGCGCGTGGCCCTCCCCCAGCGTGACGATGTGGTGCGGCGGCTGGAAGCGGTACTCCTTCATGTTGGGCTTCACGTAGTACTGCGCGGGCGACAAGATCCGTCGGAATAATAGTAAATGCGTTACTTGAGCGTGACGTGGTGCGCGTGGCCCTCCCCCAGCGTGACGATGTGGTGCGGCGGCTGGAAGCGGTACTCCTTCATGTTGGGCTTCACGTAGTACTGCGCGGGCGACAAGATCCGTCGGAATAATAGTAAATGCGTTACTTGAGCGTGACGTGGTGCGCGTGGCCCTCCCCCAGCGTGACGATGTGGTGCGGCGGCTGGAAGCGGTACTCCTTCATGTTGGGCTTCACGTAGTACTGCGCGGGCGACAAGATCCGTCGGAATAATAGTAAATGCGTTACTTGAGCGTGACGTGGTGCGCGTGGCCCTCCCCCAGCGTGACGATGTGGTGCGGCGGCTGGAAGCGGTACTCCTTCATGTTGGGCTTCACGTAGTACTGCGCGGGCGACAAGATCCGTCGGAATAATAGTAAATGCGTTACTTGAGCGTGACGTGGTGCGCGTGGCCCTCCCCCAGCGTGACGATGTGGTGCGGCGGCTGGAAGCGGTACTCCTTCATGTTGGGCTTCACGTAGTACTGCGCGGGCGACAAGATCCGTCGGAATAATAGTAAATGCGTTACTTGAGCGTGACGTGGTGCGCGTGGCCCTCCCCCAGCGTGACGATGTGGTGCGGCGGCTGGAAGCGGTACTCCTTCATGTTGGGCTTCACGTAGTACTGCGCGGGCGACAAGATCCGTCGGAATAATAGTAAATGCGTTACTTGAGCGTGACGTGGTGCGCGTGGCCCTCCCCCAGCGTGACGATGTGGTGCGGCGGCTGGAAGCGGTACTCCTTCATGTTGGGCTTCACGTAGTACTGCGCGGGCGACAAGATCCGTCGGAATAATAGTAAATGCGTTACTTGAGCGTGACGTGGTGCGCGTGGCCCTCCCCCAGCGTGACGATGTGGTGCGGCGGCTGGAAGCGGTACTCCTTCATGTTGGGCTTCACGTAGTACTGCGCGGGCGACAAGATCCGTCGGAATAATAGTAAATGCGTTACTTGAGCGTGACGTGGTGCGCGTGGCCCTCCCCCAGCGTGACGATGTGGTGCGGCGGCTGGAAGCGGTACTCCTTCATGTTGGGCTTCACGTAGTACTGCGCGGGCGACAAGATCCGTCGGAATAATAGTAAATGCGTTACTTGAGCGTGACGTGGTGCGCGTGGTCCTCCCCCAGCGTGACGATGTGGTGCGGCGGCTGGAAGCGGTACTCCTTCATGTTGGGCTTCACGTAGTACTGCGCGGGCGACAAGATCCGTCGGAATAATAGTAAATGCGTTACTTGAGCGTGACGTGGTGCGCGTGGCCCTCCCCCAGCGTGACGATGTGGTGCGGCGGCTGGAAGCGGTACTCCTTCATGTTGGGCTTCACGTAGTACTGCGCGGGCGACAAGATCCGTCGGAATAATAGTAAATGCGTTACTTGAGCGTGACGTGGTGCGCGTGGCCCTCCCCCAGCGTGACGATGTGGTGCGGCGGCTGGAAGCGGTACTCCTTCATGTTGGGCTTCACGTAGTACTGCGCGGGCGACAAGATCCGTCGGAATAATAGTAAATGCGTTACTTGAGCGTGACGTGGTGCGCGTGGCCCTCCCCCAGCGTGACGATGTGGTGCGGCGGCTGGAAGCGGTACTCCTTCATGTTGGGCTTCACGTAGTACTGCGCGGGCGACAAGATCCGTCGGAATAATAGTAAATGCGTTACTTGAGCGTGACGTGGTGCGCGTGGCCCTCCCCCAGCGTGACGATGTGGTGCGGCGGCTGGAAGCGGTACTCCTTCATGTTGGGCTTCACGTAGTACTGCGCGGGCGACAAGATCCGTCGGAATAATAGTAAATGCGTTACTTGAGCGTGACGTGGTGCGCGTGGCCCTCCCCCAGCGTGACGATGTGGTGCGGCGGCTGGAAGCGGTACTCCTTCATGTTGGGCTTCACGTAGTACTGCGCGGGCGACAAGATCCGTCGGAATAATAGTAAATGCGTTACTTGAGCGTGACGTGGTGCGCGTGGCCCTCCCCCAGCGTGACGATGTGGTGCGGCGGCTGGAAGCGGTACTCCTTCATGTTGGGCTTCACGTAGTACTGCGCGGGCGACAAGATCCGTCGGAATAATAGTAAATGCGTTACTTGAGCGTGACGTGGTGCGCGTGGCCCTCCCCCAGCGTGACGATGTGGTGCGGCGGCTGGAAGCGGTACTCCTTCATGTTGGGCTTCACGTAGTACTGCGCGGGCGACAAGATCCGTCGGAATAATAGTAAATGCGTTACTTGAGCGTGACGTGGTGCGCGTGGCCCTCCCCCAGCGTGACGATGTGGTGCGGCGGCTGGAAGCGGTACTCCTTCATGTTGGGCTTCACGTAGTACTGCGCGGGCGACAAGATCCGTCGGAATAATAGTAAATGCGTTACTTGAGCGTGACGTGGTGCGCGTGGCCCTCCCCCAGCGTGACGATGTGGTGCGGCGGCTGGAAGCGGTACTCCTTCATGTTGGGCTTCACGTAGTACTGCGCGGGCGACAAGATCCGTCGGAATAATAGTAAATGCGTTACTTGAGCGTGACGTGGTGCGCGTGGCCCTCCCCCAGCGTGACGATGTGGTGCGGCGGCTGGAAGCGGTACTCCTTCATGTTGGGCTTCACGTAGTACTGCGCGGGCGACAAGATCCGTCGGAATAATAGTAAATGCGTTACTTGAGCGTGACGTGGTGCGCGTGGCCCTCCCCCAGCGTGACGATGTGGTGCGGCGGCTGGAAGCGGTACTCCTTCATGTTGGGCTTCACGTAGTACTGCGCGGGCGACAAGATCCGTCGGAATAATAGTAAATGCGTTACTTGAGCGTGACGTGGTGCGCGTGGCCCTCCCCCAGCGTGACGATGTGGTGCGGCGGCTGGAAGCGGTACTCCTTCATGTTGGGCTTCACGTAGTACTGCGCGGGCGACAAGATCCGTCGGAATAATAGTAAATGCGTTACTTGAGCGTGACGTGGTGCGCGTGGCCCTCCCCCAGCGTGACGATGTGGTGCGGCGGCTGGAAGCGGTACTCCTTCATGTTGGGCTTCACGTAGTACTGCGCGGGCGCCAGCGACGTGAAGCGCAGCTGCCCGGCCGGCCCGCTCGCCACGTTGCGCCGGTACGAGCCGCCGCTCACCGACACCAGCGCGCCCTGGCTCACGGAAACTTTGTATATGTCACCGGAAAATTGCAAGCACCGTAACATTGTAAAATATCGCGTGAAATTGTAAACTAGTTGTACGAGCCAATAATGCTCATACAGCGAAATACATTTTGCATAATAAACTCTACATTTTAATTAGTCGTAACTACACCTCCGTCACGCGGTATTGTGTCAGTAAATAATAAGTGCGGCTCAGATAACTAAATATAACTTTCTATATTTACAAATAAACATTTTAAAGTGTTACTTAGTGGTTTGGTGTTTATCCTTTACAACCTACAACAACTACTGGAGGATCGTCAACGGCGAAATACTCCAACATCTTTTTGGTCCTTCGAGCCGGATTGGGTCATTTGGTCCTCACTGGTCCTTTTGATCCATCGAGCAACAAACAAAGGTGAGTCGAATCAATATTTGAATCATCGAAGTTACGAACCGGCAGAGATTACGTCTACTGCTACAAACCTGCGGGGATTACGTCTGCCGCTACAAAACCGTAAACAAGGAATAATCTGCGGGGACAACGTCCACTGCGATTGAAACTACACAACACCTATAACCAACTACTATCTAGTAACAATGTCGAAAGAAGACTACGTCGAGTTTGTAGAACTTATAACCAAGCAACAAAGCAGCTACGAGAACATCAAGGCTCTGCAAACTAACTACAAAAAGGATTCTGCGACGAGAAAGTCCATAGATTACCTCAACAAACGGATCGAAGCTTTGCAATCCCTCTGGGATGAATTTCGGACAAATCATGAGGTCTTGAAGAAGTATGAGCCAGTTAAGAGCGACCATGACTACTTTGAGAAGAACATTTTCGAAATAACAAGAAGCATGTTCAATGAAACAATGCAATCGATGAATCAACTACGAGATAACTTACTAAACGAACCGGGATTTTCGGGTTTCTCAAAACCGAGAACCCCACAACCACAAGAAACCCCGCTATTCGATACAGCTGGTGTAAACCAACAAATCGAGATGAACCAACGCGTATCAATGCTGTTACGTAACCAAACATGTAACTTCAACGCCTTTAAGCGAGCAGTCTCCAAAATGAATCTGGATGATATGAAAGAGAAGTGGCAACTTCAAGATCACCTAAACGTACTAAGCGCTAAGTGGGAATCCATTGACAAAATACATTGGGAATTAAGCTACTTACTGCAAGGAAACGACAAGGACTATGAAGCAGAATATGACCATTGGGAACAAGTCTACGACGACCTAAAGGCAGATTTGAATAGAAGAATCTTTGAAACATCTCATTACGAAAAAACAACACCACGGATGGAATTGCCGGAGTTCAATGGCGCTTTCAGCAACTGGATCTCTTTCAGAGATTTATTTATTGAGATGATTCATAACAATCCAACGCTAAACAAAACGCAGAAGATGAAGTTCCTAAAATCTAAATTGAAAGGTGAAGCCGAAAAGTTAATTAAACATCTACCTGTGAGTGCTGAGAACTACGACTCATGCCTCAATATAATCCAGCATCGCTACGACAATAAGCGACTACTTTTCGTAACATACGTGGACACACTTCTCAATCAATCATCTATCGACAAACCGAGCTCGACCAACTTGAAAAAGCTATACGACACAACCAAAGAGTGTCTGAATGGCCTAGAGAACATTGACATCAATGTTCCAGTATGGGGTCCACTTATCGTGCACTTACTGTCTTCCAAACTGGATGATGTCACTTACGGAGACTACATTAAAAACATGAAACATTCAAGAGAGCTTCCAGACTTAGATGAGTTTATGGAGTTCCTGGAATTACAATTTATGACGCTGGAAACATCGCGAACTAAGAAAAACGTTGTAAAACAAAATAATTCATCAAATAACCAACATAAAAATTATAATAACAATAAGTCAACGAACTTTAAAGACTCAGAAAAGTGGACAAAAACCTACCATGCATCGCTGCGGAAATGTCCACTTTGCAAAAATGATCACGCGCTACGGCAATGTTCGACATTCCTGAACATGGATATTGCAACGCGAAACCAAACAACAAGTAAACTGAACCTATGCAAAAATTGTTTATTCAGTCACGGCGACAACAAATGCAACTCAACGAAAAGATGCCGCACGTGTAACTTTAAACACCATTCCCTTCTTCATGATGACAATCTGACAGGGCAACAATCAAAGCCAAACACCTCAACGGCGGCTGAGCGAACATCTAATCACATCAACGGTGAACAAGAGATACTCTTAACGACTCTTCAACTCAAGGTCAAAAACAAAGAAGGAGATTACGTCATCCTTCGAGCATTACTGGATCAAGGCTCTCAAGTAACCTTGATTACAGAAAACGCTGCTCAACGACTGAACTTACCCCGAAACAAAATGCACGCGGCTATCACTGGCGTGGGCACTATAATGGGTTCCAGTAAAGGGATGATTAAATTGGAATGTAAATCCATCCACTCTGAGTATACATTCCAAACGGAGGCATTAGTGATGAGTAAACTCATCAACAATCTGCCGAACTCTTCAATCGACACATCGAACTGGACACATCTACACAATATTAAGTTAGCCGATCCAGACTTTAACATCTCAGGGCCCATCGATTTACTTCTAGGAGCAGATATTTACTCTGAGGTGATCTTAGAAGGAGTACTAAAACCTAACATTAACTCAACCCATTTTTGGACTCTGCTGGCGTTTTACGCGTCGGTGGTCGTCTAAATCACTCAAACTTGCCAGTAGACACTAAACATCCCATCCTCATCCCGGGAGACGGAAGACTCACTCAACTACTAATTGAAAAGGCACATCAACGGACACTACATGGTGGAGCAAGATTAACGCTAGCTTACACTAGAAATAAATACTGGATCATCGGTGGTAATCGAACTGTCAAGAAGAGACTGCGGCAATGCATCCGGTGCCGTCGATACGCAACAACTCCAACTGAACAGCTGATGGGTAACCTTCCTAAAGAAAGGATCACACCGTCGAGACCGTTTTCACATACTGGCGTGGACTTTACAGGTCACGTGGATGTGAAGATAAACAAAGGTCGCGGAATAAAAACTTGTAAGGGCTATATAGCCATATTTATATGTATGTGGACGAAAGCAGTACATATAGAACTTGTTTCGGACCTATCAACGCAAACTTTCATCGCTGCACTAAAACGGATGTGTGCCAGAAGAGGCACCCCAAAGCATATGTATTCCGACAACGGAACCAACTTTGTAGGAGCAGCAAAGGTATTATATGAGCAGTTCCAAACATACAGAACAATGCTATCTTCAGAGTTCTTTAAAGAGATCAATGACCTAGAAATCGAGTGGCATTTCAACGCTCCATCCTGGCCATCGGCAGGTGGATTATGGGAAGCTGCTGTACGCTCAATGAAAACACACCTGAAACGCGTAATCGGACAACAGAAGCTAACCTACGAACAATTTGCAACTCTTCTTACACAAATCGAAGCGGGCATGAATAGCAGACCGCTGAGTCCGTTATCTGAGGATGTAGAAGATCTGGACTATCTCACTCCTGGGCACCTACTCACGGGAAGTCCGACGCTCACACTACCACTTAATGAACCTGAAGAAATGAAATCAATAGACATCAGGAACAATTGGAAACTCATAGAGCTTATGCGCCGCCACTACTGGGATCGCTGGTCGAAAGAATACCTTCATTTACTTCAAAACCGAAACAAATGGCAACGAACCAGAGAAAATATACAAAAAGGGCAACTAGTTCTCGTCAAGGAAAATAATCTACCTCCGTGCAGGTGGGCTATGGGCCGCGTCGTAGAACTGCACCCAGGCAGCGATAACCTAGTGCGTGTAGTAACGCTCAAGACACAAAGTGGAATACTAAAAAGACCTATTGTCAAACTAGCCCCACTACCTATCAACGAGGCATGTGAGGGCATGGATACACAGAAAGAGATTCCTGAATCGAAGCAATGCAATAAAACTAAAGGGGCCAGTAAAACCCAGAGAGGAGCTAACAGCTTGCTCATGGTATTACTAGTACTGTTTACAATGCTATCATGCGGACAAACAACCCCCCTGCAACATTTCAAAATAACACAGTTAGTTGAAAATCAACCCATTTACTTCGATCCTGCTGGAAATATTCAACTTATACACGATGAATGGAAACTACTAGTATACTACAATCTGACAACATTCTGGCAAAGTACAACAAAGGTCGAGAAATTTGTGAATCGTCTAGCTCAACTATGCGACACAATGCCCAACGAGCCATGTCACTCGACGACAAAACAACTTCAGTACGAACTGAACCAGTTGAACGAATATAACGTATTGTTACGTTCTCAACATGAACAACGAAGGCGTCGCGGCTATGTCAACGGCGTAGGAAACATTGCACGAGCCCTGTTTGGAGTCCTTGATAGCGATTTCGCCGAAAAATACTCTCAAGACATTCAAAAAATCCAAACAAACGAACAATATTTGCTGGAGCTGATAAGAAATCAAACATTGATCATCGAAGCAGAAAACAACATCATAAAGAAAAATGAAGACTTTGTGAAAACGCAACTAGAAGTAATTCAGCAATTTATGAACGAAACAAGATACAATACAGCAGTGATAGAAAACAGATTTCATATCATGAAAACAATGAATGACCTCAACGCTGGAGCCCTGACTGCCAGCTTACTACTGACAGTATTGAGAAGAAACCAACAAATGCTGCTAAACGCATTGACAGATATCTACAGAGGCAATTTGGATATGGAACTATTCACACCGGCACAACTGTCTGAACAACTCCACTTCATTGCTGGAATTATATCGAAAAGATTAACGCTACCCATTACAAACAGAAATGGAGCAAATATTAAAGATATCTACAAGATCATTTACGTCAAAGCACGGCTCACAGAACAATACCTACTGTTCGAACTACACATCCCACTACTAAGCGATGACGAATACACATTATATCGCAACATACCTATACCTAAACAGCACGCAAATAACCAATGTCAAGTGATAGCGATAACAACAAAGTACATCGGAGTGAACTTCGTAAAAAATACCTATATACAGATGGAAGAGGCTGATCTTCAACAATGTACGACAATGGGGGCGGACAACTACATCTGCCACGCCTACACAGCTATTAGCAACTTACATGGAGCCACAGCATCTTGTGAAGCAAAAATTCTTAGTCAAAATGTAAACAATATCACATGCGATTGGATACCACAGCAATGCTCTGACCAATGGATAAAACTTCAGAGACCAAACATATGGCTGTATAACTGTATCAAGGAGTGTGCGCCACGAATGGTGTGCGAGAATCGTATTACAACGCTGACGATTGCTAAGTCAGGACTCATGGCCCTAGGTCAGGATTGTGTACTACAACACAAAGACGCTACTATATACTCACACAACGTTTTTAGTAGCTATACAAATATTGGAATGACTTTAGAGGTACCAACTATTGATCCACCAAATGACATCTGGAAAACTCTAAAGAATACGAAGATTGTGCTACCGAAACTAAACTTATCTGATGAGCACAAACAACTGGACAACAAGATAACTGCACAAAAGGCACGAGAAAATCTGCCCAGCGAACTGAGTATCCATGACATCGGCAACTATACTATAAGTTCTTTGCTGGTGGGAGGAATCGTCGTTGCTATTATAGTATGGCTCATAAGAAGATATCTTCCGTCGTGCAAGAAAAGCAACATCTCCACCAACACTAAGACTCAACAGATACTTTCGTCAACACCTCCAGAAAAGAAGTTAGAAAGTATAGAACTGAAGGAATTTGCAAACAAATCTGAAACAGATGATGGTCATTCGAAGTACCCAATGGGAACTAGATTCAAACTATAGTCATTTGTAATTTAAACTTTGTTTTTACTTATTATTTTATTGTTTTTATTTTTTACTTTGTACTCTTTTAACTTGTAACGCAATTTTAGCAATCTGAGTACGCCTATTATCTTTCCCTCGGGAGCATGTACGAGCCAATAATGCTCATACAGCGAAATACATTTTGCATAATAAACTCTACATTTTAATTAGTCGTAACTACACCTCCGTCACGCGGTATTGTGTCAGTAAATAATAAGTGCGGCTCAGATAACTAAATATAACTTTCTATATTTACAAATAAACATTTTAAAGTGTTACTTAGTGGTTTGGTGTTTATCCTTTACAACCTACAACAACTACTGGAGGATCGTCAACGGCGAAATACTCCAACACTAGTTTTTCTTAATAAGACACAGATATATTGGTAACTATTTCATTTAAGTGAGATTTATTATACAAAACTTTTCTTTCATAATATCATAGCTCAATGTCGCTACACTATTAGCGGAAAATATTAATGACAAAAATCAAGTCGATGTAGCCTATTTTGATTTCCAGAAGGCTTTTGACCGGGTTGACAACGACGTTCTTTTGAATAAATTAGCCTTGGCTGGTTTCTCCGCGACGTTGCTTAAGTTCTTTGCAAATTACTAACACTGGCGCAAGCAATATGTCGCTTATTTAAATGCCAATTCAGAGCGCTACTCGGTCACTTCTGGCATAGGGCAGGGCACTAACCTCGGGCCTCTACTCTTTTTAATAGTAGTTAACGATCTACCCGCATATATTAAACATTCCACGGTTCTAATGTACGCTGATGATGTCAAAGTTGCGTTCCCAATAGTCTGTCCTAGTGATACAGCCATACTACAGCACGACATCGACAATATTCACACTTGGAGCACGGAAAATAACCTAAACCTTAATGTCAGTGAATGCGCTATCATGACGTTCTCAAAATCCACACAACCCGTACGCAACATCTACACTCTGAACAATGAGCCCTTGAAACGTGTTACAACCATGGTACAAATTTTGATCCACACTTAACTTTTAACCAGAACATAATTCAGACCTGTAACAAATCCCGAAAAAACTTAGGTTTTGTCTTGCGTCAAGCCAAAATATTTAATAATAGACAAGCCCTTTATACAATTCATATATTCGCAGTATACTTGAAACCAATAGTGTAATCTGGAACCCACACGAAAAATCCTATACATTAGTAATTGAAAAAGTCCAAGTCTTTTGTACGCTACCTCTACTTAAAATTGTATGGTTATTATCCTACACCATTTGTGCTGGGTAGCCTACCAAAGTTTAGAAGTCAGAAGAAATCTTGCCACGGTTAAATATTTCATCCGCCTTATTCGTGGTTCCCATTTCAACTCTTCGCTTTTACAGCACATTCCTTTTAATTTACCTCCTCATTTTCAGTGCATCAAATCGGTTCCAAATTGTTTATTTTTGTTTTAAATAAATAAATCGAGAAATTGTAATCTAATTTAGATGTATTACAATCTTACGGAGTCTGCAATTTTCCGGTGACATATACACTCCATACACTTCGTTTTACACTCACTGAAAGGTACAGGTTCGTCGATATACTGCAATCAGTTAGTTTTACAGTAAATGCAAATTACAGTTTTGTAGGAAAATACAGTTAATCTATACTTATCATTGTGAAATCAACTGCACATCAGAGCAGAGGTACCAGTTACACTAAAAAAATCGCGCTTGTTGCTGCGAAATAAAGACGCTGCCATTGTTACCACTGTAAATGTTTCTGTGTGCACGACTCCACAGTAGAAAAAAATTAAAGGGTGTCCCCATACATACATTGTTGACGCCTGCTACCAATAAAAATGATACAAATTTTAATATCCGCGAAAATATAAATTTGCCCATATCTTTTTATCCTTTTGACTCAGGGCTTTGATTTTTATACACCTAATAGGGACTATAGACCTCAGTATCTGGTACAAATTTCAACTTGCAAAGTCCACCCGTTCCTGAGAAAGTCGGTGGTGAGTGATCTTATAAGGGTTCCTTTTTTTACCTTTTGAGGTACGGAACCCTAAAAATACATTCAACCAATATAAATCCTTTGTCACTTACAAAGGTTTTAAATTTTCTTGGCGTATTCAATATTCAGAACGATATTAATACTTCGTTCAAAAAAATTAAACATTATTGAGGTAAATAAATTCCTTTCCCACATTTCGACTGTCACTTCAAGTCAGAAGTTTTCATGCAAGCGAAAGCACGCAAGGGTTAGTATTGCTAGTAAAAAAATATCGTAAACTAGTTGTCGTCCGCGGCTCCGCCCGCGTGATTGTCGAAAAGTATACCAAGGGAATGTTCCCTGGGGATATGTATTCCCGGGATAAAAAGTATCCTATGTGTTATTCTAGACTATAATCTACCACTGTGCCAAATTTCAACGAAATCCTTTCAGTAGTTTTTGCGTGAAAGAGTAACAAACATCCATCCATCCATCCTCACAAACTTTCGCATTTATAATATTAGTAGGATGTGATGAAACACTTTATACGGAGATAAGAATGCATGAGAAACATAGTCTGACCTGCAGCGGCGCGCCGTCAGCGTCGTCCCGGAGCTCCACGGTGACCTCCGCCAGCTTGTGCGCCGCGATGTGGCCGGCTGCGTCCGGCGCGCTGAACACGTACGACTCCTTCTCCGCGGTGATCTTGTAGTGCTTGGACGCGTCCAGCGGCCCGAAGCGGTACGTGCCGTCTTGTGACGTCACTTGGATTACTTTCAGCTCGTCTGTCATTGAAAGTAGGTGAGATAGTGTTCAGTTAAGTTACAGTGATGTAGAATTCATTGAGATAAACATTTTAGCAATAATAAAATCAAGTTTTTGCTCAACTATAGGTTTTATGCATGTTTTATGTGTACAGGGCATAAGGTTAGTTTCCGTTCGTAAAAGGTAAATGGCTTTTTTAATTTCTGCTCATGGATTTTTGGCTAAAACTTTTTAATTTTTAAAAAATTTAATATGGGTTTGCGCTTGACTCTAGTCTAGGTCATAGATGACAGAGACAAAGTCGACGATGGAACGAACTTCCCCAGAAGAAGCCTGTTCAGTGACTTGACACTGTTCAAATTAAAACGATCATCGCGCGGGAAGAGGATGCATATGTTCATGATTAGAAAATCACGTGACTCTTTGTCTCAGCTTCCACATGTCCGAAAAGTTAGTTAAAACATGAAGTCCAAATGAATTACATCTCAGGTCCCGCGCGGGCTCACTTAGGGACAACGAAAGACGCTACTCTGGTCCAAATATGACGTTAAGACAATGTGTATGTTACCCGAGGTGAGAGTGAGCGTGACGTCATCGACGGGCGGTACGATCTTGCCCTGCAGCGTCAGGGCTTGTCGCGCGCGCAACGTGAGCGCGTGCGGCTGGCAGCGCGCGCGACCCACCACCTGCTGCGGGGTCGACGGCGACATCAGCAGGGACGACGACGATGCTGATACCACTGCTACTTCGCCCTGGAAACGGTCGGTGAATTAATAAATTACAAATCAAAAATTATTTGTCTACCGAATTCATGAAAAAATCAAAAGTTATTTATCCTAATTAGACTGAGTACTAGTACCTTTTTACACTAACATAAATGGAGCTAACCAAAAAAAAAAGTACAATAGGTTAATGTTTTTACTTAAGTTTCGGAAAGGATCGTATCAAGCGGTAAAAACTGTATTTTAAAAACTATGTCCCTGTATTCTGCAAATATTAATGTAAGGTAGCTTTTGCCAAGCACTGGGACTGTTCAGACTAAATAAAATAATCCATCCTAATATTATCAATGCAAAAATACCTCTGTGTGACTGTTCATTTGCTACTTCGTTACCTCTTAACTGCTGAACGAACTTGGACGAAACTTGGCAAACGGATAGACCATGTCCCGGAATATTGTTTTTGAAATTTTCCCGCGGGGTGATCCCCGCGGGAAATTTTCCAACTTTCAGACGGGAGTGGCCGCTGGAAGAAGCTAGATCCAAATAAAATATCAATTTATTCCACTTACATCCGCCATGTACAGCGTGTGCTCGAAAGCGTACCCTCCACCAGGCTGTGTGAGCGGCACCAGCGGCCCCACAGGTTTGCTAGCGTGTCCATCCGAGCTCACGTGCAGCACCAGATCTTCTACAGGCACCGGTGATGTCACCTTGATGACTACCGAGTGTGCTGTCGCTACGAAGTATACCGTCTGGAAATACAAGAAAAATATGATTCAAATATCACTGACAGGGACGAAAACACTAATCTTAGTAGTCAGAGGCGGCTTCAGCTACGGCGCAGGGTGTGCGAGCACTCGGGCGCGGCAGTGCAAGCGCGCCGAGCGCGACACGCACATAGAGCGTGCTCGCCGACGCTCTCACACACCCTGCACCCCGATACAACTTCGCGACTTGGAGCGCTCGCTTTAGTTCGCAGCTCCTTAGCGAACTAGGTCGACGTTATAGTTCGTCAGGTCCCGTATCGAACCAGAGAAAGGCAGATCGTTCGCTCGCTGTGCTACTGCTAACCATAGATAATACCTTTATCTGATCTGACAACTGACGCAAATTAATCGAAGAGCGCTGTGCTGTCAAGCATTCAACGCGCTTTAAACAAGCCTTCGTACGCGCATATCCCGTTTTTCACGTTCCCGTAGGAATTTCGGGAATCCCACTCCCCAAGGAACCTACATGCCAAATTTCAGCTTTCCTGTGTGTTACCTGTCAGTCACTCACTCAATCACTCAGTAACAGAAGAATGATATAATTATCCTTTTTCCCGCGACTTCGTACGCGCATATCATTATGTTCCTATTTCCGTAGGAATTTCTCGTTCCCGTATAGCCAAAAAGAATTTTCTAGATCCGACTGGTAGTTCCAGAGATAAGCGAGTTCAAACAAACAGCTTCAGCTTTATTATCAGTGTAGATATGTCGGTCATATTGAATGAACAACGAACGAACTAAAGAGTGTTGATCTGGGATCTAGTTCGCGTAGTTCGCCTGTAAGACATCTATAAAGATCTAGTTCGTTCATAACTACACAAGACTAGAAAAACGTTTCCTTCTTAGCTAACATCATATTAAGTAATAGGTACCTATTTCAATTTTGCATTTTGATCATGTCAGTCAGAAACATTCCATATGACGCTTGGCGCCGACTCAAAATTACTGAGGTATACATACATACATTCGTTTAAGAACTTAGTTATTAAGGTTAATTAAAAACTCAAAATAATTACAATAAAAATATATACTTAGGTATACATAATAACTAAGTTCTTAATCTAGTGGATTAAGATTAATGTTGAGGTTTAATAGAAAAGGGTTATTATTTTATGCTTTTCAGATTTTTCATTGGTTTAATTTTTTTGTTCAAAAGTTTTTATAAAATGAATTCACCATGCAAATTCTATCTAAGTACTTTGATTCTGAGCAAAAAATGACTTGACGTAAAAGTGTTATTAAAGTTAGACATAAATTGAATACCCATAGTATACTCACATTAGGAAGCAAGGTAGAGGTGTCCGCATGCGCCTGCTCGGGCTGGAAGCGGTGGCAGCCCCGCGGCGTCAGCGTGTAGAGCTCGGCGGCCGGCACGCACTGCTGCGACGCGCCGCCCGGCACCGACATCACGCCGCCCGAGCTCTTGCTGCTGTACTCCACCTGACGGACGACGTACCAACTTAACGAATGTTGTTTCGGAACATTTTTTTTGTGGATGGGAATTCATCAAATGACTCTGACAGAATGTCAGACCCTTACTGACTAAAACCCACCCGTGTTCCTTCTATTATTGACTGGCCTGTTGGTCGAGTGGTTAGTGACCCTGACTGCTTAACCGGAGGTCGTGGGTTCGATTCCCACCCAGGACAAATCTTTGTGTGATGAGCATGATCATTTGTTCTGTGTCTGGGTGTAATTTGTGTATAATATGTATGTATTTAGAAGTATATAAGTATGTGTATCAGTTGTCTGGTTGCCATAGCACAGGCTCTGCCTAGTTTGAGATCGGATGACCGTGTGTGAGTTGTCCCAGGATATATTATATTATTATTATGCCCTTTGCGATCCAGGGCTGCTGTTGGAAACATCTGGGCGCTCAAGCTGCGAGCGCGCACCGCCGGCATACACGACACTGCGTCATCATCCTCCTACGATTCCGATTAGTGTGCATTGCAGTAGGGAGTTTCATACACAGAATACTGCACAGCTCGAATTGATACGGTGACGATCCCTTCCCGAGTCGATATGTGTGCGAACTTTAGCAGGTTTTTGCAGTATATGTCAAACCACCATATAATTTTATTCCACAAAAACAAAAGTTATCTGACTATTGAAAAATCAGCTTTTAGACCCAAGAAGCTTTGTCAGTCAATCAGATATAGAAGTTCCATAACGAAAAAATAAGGCTTTTTTTGATAATGCTACTGCACAAACATTCGAAAATGTCCTTACCTCCACCTCATGCGTAGAATGTATCCTCAGCACATAACCGGTGTGTACAAATGTAGGCACATTAGTTTGGTCCTGTGTAACGGCCACGTTATGCCTCGCCTCCGCCCAGCACAGGGGATCATTTTCTACTGAGATCTCTACACTGCCAGGGAGCACTTCCTCGAAGGTGTACTTGCCATCTGCAAATTGAAAAAACAATAAAAAAATGATCAAGTTTCATTATCATTTAAAAATGTTTGTTGGCATGTTGGCACCACTGCATGTAGGCTGAGTGGGCACTGGGCACCCAGAGCAGCGGAGACGTACCCTTGGCCGAGGTGGTGACGGGCGTGGCCACGTAGCCGCCATCGACAGACAGCGGGCGCAGCGTGACGCGCAGGCCGGCGCACGCAGCCGCCAGCTTGCACTGCACGCGCCCCGACACCTTGCCCTTCAGCTGCGAGAACGTCACGCCCTCCACCGGCGCGCTGCCCACTGACACCTTCTGGGTGAGCGGGTAGTATCTGTACGGGAGAACTGTTATTACGATGGTTCGTTTAGGGTGCCTTCTACCAAGGGTCTGCGGACAAGAGGGCGGCGCGAGAATGCGTAGCGACGCTGTGAGAATATGTGAACATTTTCATCAGTTAGCAAGGCAACGCAACGATGCGTAGAGAACTTTTCATATTCTTCCCCTGCATCCCTCACACACATCTCTCTCTGTTAATATGTAAAACTTCATTGGAGTGCCATAATAATCCATACTGTCTCGTGGGCGGCAGCTAAAATATAAATAAAAATAACTAGCTCAGCTAGCAAGCTACACATCTGCCTAGGAAAATGAAGTAATCCCATTGATGGTGATCCCTTCTCGCCTCACTTTCTCGCACATCTTTTGTGGAAAAGCACCTTTTCAAGGTGATTTTAGAACAAAGCTTTTAATTCTGAATACCACATTTTTATTTTTTTAACGTGGATTGCTAGTATCTCAGCAAAGGCATATTCAAAGATTTTAAGTTATACACAATCTAGACTCTCATAACTAAGGAGGCTCTCCCAGGTCAGAACAACAAACTCATACTCACTGCAGGCCATCCCTCTGCTCCTGCTCCGACACCTCCACCTTGGCACTGTAGACGCCAGGCGCCAGGAACGTGCACCAGTCCCCCTTGTGTCCGTCAGCCGCCACGCGCACCTGTCCGACGGCGGCGCCGCGCTGCTCGGGCGCCAGCAGCACGCTGCGCGAGCCGGGCGGCGTCACGGCGCCGCACACCCGCCAGCGAGCCGCGCGCGCGTGCGGCGCCGAGCGGGGGCCCGTGGCCGACACCACGAGTTGGATGTCGTCGAACTGGCATTGCTCTGCAGGGAATGTGGAAATATGTAGTCAGAAACCAGGATTTTTTGAGGATATGCCAGTGATATTATGTTGGAAAGTTAATAGTTGACTTAATTTTGAGATAGATCATTGGCTAATGGGTGGTCTGACCCACATATTTGATGCGTCAGAACGCATAAGATCCTACATGATACGAAACACAACAGTTCATAACAAAAACAAAACAGTAAAAAATTGGTTGTCTGTGAAGTCGGTTTACATACGATAGTTTACCGTGACAACGTCATAACAAAACAGTGATGAAATGATCGTAACGTTACAATGAGCGTAACATTACAATGAACATAATGTTACAATGAGTCATCCTTTTTCGTGCGTGCAGCCGGCGTTCATCGATTTATTAGACGCCATCACGTCAAAAACTAGTATTAATGTTATGCAATGAAATGAAATGATTAGAAAATAACACACATAAATAAGAATAAATAATAAAAATAAGTTTCAAAAACATGATAAATGCAAACTTAGACGCCGCGAATCATGTTATCGGCGTATGATAGGACTGCCATCTTTGATGAAGAGGGCTGTTGTACCAGTCTCGCACCGCGGCCACCAAGGAGTTAGCGGAGCGATGTATGGCGGAGCGTGCGGCGGCCGAGCGGCTCCTCAGCAGGGCCGGCCAGCCGGGCGGGCGGCCCTCGCAGAACATGGCGCTCGCGCTGCACCACCTGCTATGTCACTTATAAAGAATTGAAAGGCTTTCAAGACACGGTTAACAATCCCTTACCATGTTTAAACCCAAGTGTGTAAGTAGACGGCTGCAGATTGGGCAGAGTGAACTTGCCAGCCACGTCAGTGTTTCCGATGGGCTTGCCGTCCATCACCACGCGAGCGCCCGACAAGCCCGGCCCGCCTATTGACTTCACTACATTGCCTACCACTGTGAATCCTGTTACCTGGGAACAGAGTAGAAAGCTGATATGAAGATGATCAAGAAAACTTTAATTCTTTAAGACTCATATTATAAAAGCATTGTGATAAAAGTGCTTTTGAATGATTGAATCAAGTTTTTTTAATGCTTGTCTTGATTGTGCTTCAACAAGTCTTACCCATGGTTTCTGGAATGAAATTATCGACACGTCACAAATTAACACAAGTCAATTGATGTGATTTGCGGTCTTAAAATAATTCAACATTTTCTTTCTAGAAACTGGGCCTAAGTGTAAGAGCTATATTGCCTGTTTTACCAACAACAGGTTTGGTTTTCTTCTACTACCTGACTTGGCACTTTCATAGGAGATTATAACATAAACCTTACAATTTATAATATTTACTTTTAGATAACCTGAAAAGATAAGAAACACAATACAGACAAAATTATGGGTACATCTCAAAACTCACCTCAAAGGCATTCTTGATGAATAGACTGTCATGCCTGACAGTGAACGGTACAGCATCCGGTCTTACATTGTAACTGACGGTGACCTGGCCAGGTGGTGTAGACAGAGGTACAAGTTTGTACTCCCCAGCGGGCACCAGGCCGAAGTTGAACTCTCCATTGGCATCAGTGATTGAGTGGCAAATGGGAGCATCGGGTACTCCTTGAAGGAGGGCTGTCTTGCAACCTTCTACTCGGAATTTGGGACTTTCCTGAAATATTTGTTTTATTTATTAGTACTTTTGTACCAACTTAAAAATCATAAATTCTGTGATTTTACTAAAAAGTGGAGGCCAATTTCACAGCAAAAGAACAAGTAGGTGCTATTATTTCCTCAGTATTTGTTCTGAAGATATTATGATAAATATATTACCTCTTTGGAATACAGCAGCACATACAGGCCACCAATAGGGCTGCCAAATGATGTGACTGATCCTGTCACATCATAGCCTTTCACTACGAGAACACCAGAAGGTAATGCAGTGTTGCCCTCCTTCACCTGAACCAAAGCTTGAGCAGGGTCTAGCTTCCATCTGAAATATATTGTTTTGTTTATGGCAATTTTGGAGTGTATGTGATCAAAATCAGTGAGCCATTACTATGACAAACAATAGTAGATTAAATGAAAAAAAACTAGGTCAAGTCAATTTAGTACTTTATAGGATTCTTATTAGAATTTGTGGCAAAATTGATTTACCAATGAATTTTATTATTTCAAAGTCTGTTGGTACTCACTTTGCATGAGAAGCCTTCACAGTGTATTTCCCTGGGATGACAGGTGTGAAATGGAAGTCACCACCAACTGTTGTCACAGTATTTCGCACCTCTCCCTTATCATTCACTAACTGGATGGCTATACCACTGGGACCTTGCTTCTGACCAGCTGTGATAACCTGTCCAGTTATACCGAAGCCATTGAAAGCGAAGTTGATGTCCTGACCAGATGAACATCGGTCAGTAGCACCGTCTACGGACAAGTTAACTTCAGACGGCTCGAAGCTCCACCCAGCTGGGGGATGAACCTTTAACACGTACTCCCCTTTCTCATAGAGAGGAAGAAAATAATAGCCATTTGTAGGAGCACTTTCTGTCTTCTCTTTCAAACTGCCTTCTTTGGTATACCTGAAACATAAATTTATGAATAAAAAAAATAAAGAGCTCATAGTTAAACTACAAATAAGCAACTGCAATTCCAAGTATTCGCTCAAGCCATTTAGCTAATAATTCAAGGTACAATAATTGCTAACAAAATTAAATTAGTACAAGTTTTAGGTTAACTTACAGGCCGATTTCTATTTTGGAGAAATCCAAAGGAACATGACTCTTGACAAAACCACCACATCCTAGGATATCATTTGCACTACATTTTGTACTTAATAATAGTAAAATTACTGGTAAAAATATTCGACCGATGTAAGCAATCATCGCCATTTTTCAATAGTGATGGGCGGGCAGTGACGTTTCGCTCGCGCTGATAACAAAATGTTACTAAACGAAAAGGAAATAGTTGAGTTTAGTGGAAATTCGACTAATTTGAGAAACCGATTTTCTAGGGTTTTTCATGCTCAGTACGTTGCGTTGGCCATCGGCGATGCAAATTGCAAAGATTACGCACGCGCCTCTAGAGCGGTGAAATTCAGAAGTTGCAAAAGAATGACACTTGCAGCGTTGCCAAAACTATTTAAAAAAATCCTGAAAATCCAAGTCAAATCCCCCAATTTGGGGAAAAAAAACTACTGATTCCCCTCAAAGTCCCTTGATTTTTTTTAAGAAATGATACAAATTTCCATAAATTTTCGAAGATTCATATTTTTAAATTGTGAAAAAAAATTAAAGGTGTACCATTTTCCTATGTTCTGACTTGACCTAAACTATCCATATTCAAAACCTCCGCATAATGCCAATCCCCAATCAGCTTGAGATTCCGTGCAGTTTGGAGAATGCCCCATAAGTTGGCAGCGTTGCTGAAAACTGTCAAAGTATCGTTCTTAGACTGCTTCACAACACTGGAGGCATTAAAATCTTGGTGCTGGCGTCTGTACCTACAGTAGATTCGGAGCAAATTGACTGTGTCAGAGAGACACACGAGTGATCCTATAAGGGTTCCGTTTTCCATACGGAGTTACGGACGTTTGGAACCCTTTATAAATCAGCGACCTAGCTGCAAGCGCTATTTTTCAAAAAAAAAAATGGCAAAATCCGAAACTATGAGGAATAGCGAAAAACAATGAAAGAAGTCTCAAGACCGATTTTGTATACCTAATTGTATTTTTGAATCGGTTGATTTTGAAAAAAAAACATCCGTACCTAAGTGTCGTTATTCTGGAAAGTAGATATTATAGGAACCTACATGGCAAACTGAAGGAAAGTTCATTTTAACAAATGATGTTGAACAACAATTAGGTAGGTACCTACGGCCCGAATCTATGACTATTACTACTACACAAGTACACAAATGTATTTTATTCGGCCAGTGAAAATCAATTAAGTCCATTTTATAAGCAACAAGCTTACTAGCTGTCGTCCGCGGCTCAGCCCGCGTGAATGTCGAAAATTATTCCAAGGGAACATACTCCTGGGATGAAAGTATCGTAAGTCATGTTCCAAGACTTGGTCTACTAGCGTGTCATGTTTAATCAAAATTAGTTCAGAGCATAGATAGATAGATATTTCTATGGTTTAGAGGTTTAGGCGTGACAGCGTAACAGACAGACACATCTATTTTCAAATTTAGTTTAGAATATAGATATAGGTATGTAGATGACCTAATATTGATGGCCAAAACCCAAAAGGCACAGCCGGCCTTTTTCCCGAATATTCATCTAGGTACTTGCAAAATATATTCGACTAGCTTTTGCCCGCGACTTCGTACGCGCATATACCCTTTTTTCCGTTCCCGTATAGGCATATAGATATAGCATTCCTCATGGCTGTGGCTATCATATACAATTAGAATTTTCCAAATCCGACTGGTAGTTCCAGAGAAAGCGCATTCAAATAAACAAACAAACTCTTCAGTTTGAACTACTAACTATAACTAGCACTTCGTCCGCGCGTATTTAGTAAGAACTCCACACAGAGTACTTACACTATAATATGTATACAGTACTCCACAAGCTTCAACCCCCCCCCCCTCTTTTTTCTGCTGCTAATTCTGCTCACCCTGTCACGGGGCAATTAAGCAAAAATTGTTGGATCTGTTTCAATTATCCCAGTTTTAGTTTGTTTATATCAATTTCCACCTAAATTGAAGCAAACATTAAAGTAAAGGTTTTTAAACTATATCGGACCAAGCATTAAGATTCTCCGTTCGCTCAAACCGCAACATTTTTCTAACAGAGCATTTTTATATCCATCGTAACTTTTAAACGAAAGGTCCGATTTGAACAAAAAGCGGTTGTGACTTAACCATTATAGTTGGACAAATACCCTGGCGGACTTTTTATAGGTAGTAGTACTTCAATCATGTAGTACATTATTTTTATATATAATCAATAGTTTTCTCAGCGCACGCCAAATAATGTTCATAATAAACGCTAATAGTACCTATTACCCTACTTTGGGTAACATTATTGTAAATTTTAATGTAGTTTTCGAATGGCGAAAGAATTTTTGAAATCGGTTCAGCAGTTTTTGAGCCAAATCGTAACAAAAAAACAAATAAATCTTTCATCTTTATAATATTAGTTTCATTTTGCGAATAATTGTGTAGCACGTACTTAGTTACAGAGAGTAAAAAGAAAGGAAGTACCTAACCAGATGGAATTGCATAAACAACCAAAAAGGCCTAGTTCAACACGATTTTTGTTTCTATAGTGCTCCAATTTGTATTGAGTATTTCTTATATTTAGGAAGGAACTTAGTATTTTTTTTAACACAAAAGCAGCTTGGTGAACCATTTATTTAATGTTATATTTCACATAGAACAGTAAGGTATAAAAACAGTGGGGGTGTAGAGTGGTGTAAGTGTTGTACATTTTAATATAAATATTAAAAACGAATAAGAAATAGACTTAAAAATACACTAAGTTTATGACATTACAGGATTGTATCTTTACACTAATAAATTTTATGTTGCCACTGCAGTTTTGGTCTTATTCTGAATTGGTAGGAATAATTTGAATTCTGCTGGAAGTTCATCTTCTGAATACAGTCTATCAGAGAAGTAAACCCTTCTGATTCTGCAGTTTGCATGTATTTGTACCCTGAGAGTTTCTACATAATTAGTTCCATAAGCTCTACGAGTAAAGTCGGCCAGATTGAACTGGATTTGGTTCCAACCTTCATCAAGGCGCATGGGCATTGTACAAATAAAGGGCTTCACTCGAGTCGTAGACTGATAATTGCTAGCTCTGAACCTTCTTCGCACATTCTTATCATCCAAAACCTGTAATCAAAAGTGTTTGAGGTTAGAATAAGTTTTATAACCTTTGTGTAACACATCAATAATGTTATGATTCATCTTCTGAATGACAAGTACTTTAGGCTGGCTGGAAAAAGTATTTTTGGCTCACCTGAACTTCGAATGTGAAGTACTTCTTCAGATTCTTGATTATCATAACCAGAAAGGGCAGCTTAATACCAAGCGTCTTTTTAGGATCAGCGGGACACGTTATGTACGTCGTGCTGACATTGGTACCAACTATTTCAAGCACAAGGCTTTGTATGTCGTTATCCGTGATCCTTTTTATGTGCCCATTTCGCACCTTTTTGTCCCAAATTTGCAAAGGTTTGCTGCCTATACTGTAAAGAATGGAAAGGAAACCGGACTGAAATGTGTTCTTGAACATTTCGCTCTAGCTTGCCCGCAACACACAGAGTACTCTTACATTTATCAGACGAATAACAACGACGGTTTGATCAATAATTATCCCACATTCGCGGTTGCATTGCAATTTGACACTTTGACAGTAAACACACAGGAATTTTGAAAATGGCCATTGATTGGTCATGCGTTTGTTATCAACACGATTACCATAGCAACGACACGGAAAAATTGTTCCTTTGAACGCAGTTTGTATATCACAGTCGCACCAAGAACCCATTTGTTTCAAATATTGTTTAAAAAAATGGAAAATTTCCACCTTGTAAAAACTAAAAACGTGTGTAAAGTTTGTTTAGCGAAAACGTTAAATATTTTTAATTTTAATTTAAAAAAAATAACTTAAACTTGGCATTCAGTTTTGTAAGCTAAAGCATACATTGGAATGTATTTCAAGAATTGACAGCCACGAATATTTTATCTGTGCTTGTCGCAGTAAAAAAAACTCAAGCGGTGCATGTGCAGTGCTTGCGTATTTATTTCTGTACAAAAATATATCATTTTGGGTCATTATATTTCACAATTTTATAGAAAATGATCCAAGATAATATTGCTGACTGTTGATATAAGTATAATGAAAGTTTACCTTTGTGTTTCTAGTTGTTGATTTCATTAAGTGATTAGCAAAAATGACGGAAATGTCATCGAAGAGGTAAGATTAATTCGATACTTTACAATGCCTGCTTCTGCTATTTAATAAACTGTTTTTAGTATTTACCTCACCAAGTTCTAACAAATTATATAACAGTTACCGCGGTGTCGCGTTGGCTGAATCTACACCAATGTTAAGATGTTGTGCACTTCTGATCATCATGTATTAAATACATAATTCTATTTAGATCAGCTTCTATACTATAAAGTCTTTAGTTTTTGATTTATCGTTTAAACTGTCATGGTTTAATAAATTTCGTAAATATAAAAATCGTGTCAAAAATATAGAAACTTGTTTACTGACTTCTGTCAATATTTTAAAATGAGAAAAATTTTCGTGCCTTGTTATTTTTAGACCAAACTACCACAGACAACATCTATCAGTCTGGAGGAAGAGAATGGTATTAGCTTTTACTAATTAAATTTTGATTTAAGTACTAAAAAGGCTGCAGTATTGAAACAAAGTATCTACTATCTACATATTCTATCTAATTCTTACACAAAAAAGCCAAGTTGGTACCATACAAAGCTTTTAAAAGTTGTGTTTTCAACTAAATTAGTACTACAATGTTTAAAAGTTAAAGACTGAAACAAAATACCTGTTAATTGGTTGATGAAAACTGCTAATCATTGAGTTCGGTCTTATGACTGTTCACTGTAGCTTTATTATATATTACTTATTTAGATGATACTTTGCTGATATTGCAAAATGTTTGACATTGATATTTATCAACAAACTATTAAGTGTCAACTGTGTTGTTGCCAAACAAAAAGTCTTAAAAACTTTTTGATAAAAAAAGGTTACATTCCAGTAAAGCAAACTTAATTGCAATATTCTAAATCAATGCTACTTCATCCATTATTAGCCAATGTAATTTAATAAGGCATGAAGTAACTCTAGGAGGTAAGTTACCCCATATCACTTGATCAGTTGAGCAATATCAATAGCAATGACTTCATCAAAATTACTTTGAAATTCATTCATATTCAAAGGGATTGACTGATTAGTAAACAATGGCATAGTGGCTCATGGTGTCTTCATAGTGGGCCTCATGGGATGCCCTGCAATGATTTTGAAAAGCTGAATTTTTAGTGCATTGCATAAGTCACTGCAAAATGGTGAATGCCGTAAGATTGTAAAATATAGTGTGAAATTGTAAAGTATTTTTTCTTAATAAGACATGGATATATTGGAAACTATTGAATTTGGATGGGATTTATTGTATACAAAACAATGTTTTCATAATATATCGAAGATTATAATCTAATTAAGATTTATTACAATCTTACGGAGTCTGCAATTTTCCCGTGACACATACATAATAAAAAATCTGTGTAGTATTTGTCTAGCCATGATATGAAAAAAAAAACTTTTAATTCGGACACAGTCCATTAATTGATTAGTACAAAAACTTAGAAACTAGTGTTAGTACTACCAGAAAAAAATACAATTATATACCTATACTAAACCAACATGCAGGCTTATCCAATGCCCCAGTAATACCTAGAAATTTTTATGCTGATGGTATACTTAATAATATGTTAATTCATCATGGTCAACAGGGAAGTTCCTTAAAAAATATTCCTATGAATTATATTATTTCCTATGAATTATACAACACCAACATACCATCTACATAAATGGATTCAAATTGACAACCAAACCACCAAACATTTATGCTTGTATTTATCCTCAATTTAATGTGACCGTACTTAAACAAATACTTATTGAAACATTCTGATTAATGTACTGGGACAAGGCCCATGGGTTTTATCTACGCATACCGACATACTCACTTCCGTCGATACGGCCGAATGGCGAAGTCCTCCGTATGACCGTCGCCCTGTGTTATAAAGGCAGAGATATACCATCGTATGTTTACAGTTAGGTAAGGATGGCCGTTTTCTGTTGCTACACTAACGCGATTCTACTGCAGAAATTGGTATAATACTTGCCAAAAAAGACCACACATTTGGAGCTTGGCATTTTAATTGAGCAAAACCCCCTTTTATGTCAATATCTTTATAAAATACATAGTAGGTATGAGTCCTCGCCGAGTCCCCACCAGCTCTTGGCCGGTTTTTAACGTCCCCGATTGAGTCGTAAGTGGCGGAATGCGCGCGAGCAGCTATACAAGGAGAGGATACAATCACACCGATTAGACTCCGTCGCCCTCATTCTAATATGCGAAAATATCCTTGCACCCGTGCAACGTCCATGTATTTCTTTAGAGAAACTCGACATTGCTATTCAAGGAATTTCGCGAAGTTGAATTAAAAGAGCCAAGCGAAGCCCCCATTAATGCAACAGCACCTATCGTCAAGTTATGCAGGTACCGGTTAATTAGTTACTTTCTCTGCTTAACTCGAGACCAGTTTTTGCAACAACAATAAATACGCAGTTTTATACGCGAGTCGTTTGTTTTCGTTTTATTTAGCCCAATGAATGAGTCGGAAAGGCTTTTCGCTTCGATTGTGCTCGGTACGGGGTCGCTCAACTCACCGACCGCTTGCAGGACTATTCTGCCGTATTTAATACTCATTTAGAGTATGCGGACCCTATTGTACACATTTGTAGTTAAGTGTACTATAGTAGGCGCCAGATAAATGTGGAATAAAGTATATTGACCTTTCCCTAATAACTGCTCATAGGTACCTGAACAATTAAATATGAATCGTTTTTCATTATTAGACCATGTTAAGGATCACGAGAGATGATGATTCGGGACAGTTTTGTGTCATTAATTCCGTTTTTCAAATTAACAATGTCAATAAATGTAGGTGGGTCAATGACCGATATTCCACGATTATCTGGCGCCTACTATAGTACTTACGTTAATGAATTGCTGCGGGCAGACATGGGGAGCTTGCTACTGTTCTTTTGTATAGTTTTATCAAAGAGTAAACGGAAAGCAATGATCAAGTTAATGCAGAACAGAAAATTAAAGCTGGGAGGTCCATGAATCAAGAGATTCTGATTCAAGTCCTGTATTGCGAGATCGAAATCACGAAAACTTTTTATCAAGTTAGCAAATTGAAACGGTCGGAAATCAGGCAAACGAGTGGTAATTAAAATAATCACATTACACGCTGCCGTGAGCCTTACAGATCAGTTTAACTAACTAGGAGATGAACAGTTTGGATTTTCCACTTTTCGCTTTGGCTGAGTGTACCCTATCAGATTTTTTTAATGTTGCAGAATAACGCTTGAGAATTTTAGTGCGCGGGAAGCCTGCGTATCATCGCTATTGTTCTCAGTTTTTGTGTTCACGAACTACCCATAGTTTAGATCAGATATATATTTAAAACTCGCTTCTAATTTAAATAATTGTTATAATTTAGTCATTTCCTCAACATAGCCAGAATTTTATTCGACAATGACGGAATACAAACAGTTGAGTGTATTTTTCGCTCCGTGTTACCGAAACAGCTTTCTCTACAACTTCTTTCTAGAAAAACCTAGGTAGATAATTTATTTCCGATGCCAAGGTGGCAATCTGGTAATGTAAACACAGGCAATCAGCTGATAACTTCACAATCACAATTATTTGTTTAGGGCGATAAAGATTCCCTTATCGTAAGCGCCAAACATGCAATTTTTACCTTTACTATTATGATGTTATTTGAAATATCGATTGGGAATCATTTAAACGTCTCTTGTTTCATGTCCAAGCGATTACGCACAGGTATACTGTTTCTGCATCATTAATGGCGCTGCGTATTGTTTTATTGGGCAGGGCGTCGGACGCAGTGAGTCAGCGACCATCGGTGTCTCCATAGCCTAGATTACTGGCCAATTGTTACGTGGGCTGACTCAATTTGTCATAACACCAATATTTTTGGGTCAAATGTTAAGAAAAGATGATATCTTGCAGTTGGTATCCTGCAATTGATGTGTTGCCGTCGCCAATTTTAAAATGAGTTCGATTTGATTTATTTCATCATCATTCTGATCATTTGTTCTGTGTCTGGGTGTAATTTGTCTACATTATGTATGTATTTAGAAATATATAAGTATGTTTATCAGTTGTCTGGTTGCCATAGCACAGGCTCTGCCTAGTTTGGGATCGGATGACCGTGTGTGAGTTGTCCCAGGATATATTATTAGGATATATTATATTATATTATTTGTTCGCAAAATACCACGCATGTTTATTTTCGGAATGATACTTAAATACTTGCCATATCAAAATAAAAGTGGAACGAACGCACATTGTTTGATGTAAAAAGTTGTGATAAACAACGGTTATTTACAAATCACACGACCTGAAAAATAAGGTTAATAATACCCGCATACGGTGTCCATTAAACGGGAGCATTAGCAGCAGAAATTAATATTTCAGGAAAACTATAAACGTACTTCGTAACTGCTGGAAACTGGATAATACAGCTTGTCATCGCAACTTATTGGAATAACAACTTAAATCTTAAAGTTAAGGATATATAGCGAAGAAATGTATTTTGTAATAATAGTTACTGATATATTTTCAGCCGTACCGAACGCTGAACCATTCATCAAATGCACTAAAACGTTTATTTTACTGGTTCGCTTGCAGAACTGGTTCACGTGCGAATAGTTGGCGGATCGCGTGGGGGTATATCGAAAAGCGGGATTATGAACGGCGTTATTTGTTCAGTTTCTGGGTCGTCGATCTTGCTTGACCTGACTCGTTTCAACGAGAAAGTGAGTGCTCTTTTTACATGGCTTTTCATGTCTTTGCGGCTGTGTTTTCAATTGAAAACATGGCCACACATCTGACCAACAATAAAGATACAATTTGAGCCATTTGATTGTGATGGTTGCAATAAAATATCGCAGTTCTATGACGTGATGGCAATTAAATTAATAAAACTCATGGCCGCTGCACGATTGACTGTAATAGGCTCTGTATCGACAGACAGTCTGTCTTCAAGTTCATTGCACGATGAATTGCGCACGCAAAAATATCACAAACGGAAGCTAAAATGTGTCAAACATAAGCGGTATGCGGTGACATCTTGGAATAAATATAAACTCTTCAAATTCATACGAACATTGAAGATTCCAATTAGAGCATACGAACTGTTTGGTTCCACCTTTAAGAAGTATCTCTTCCGTGTTCACTCAAGACGAATTTGAGTGACATTCACTGCGGGATCAAAATCTACGTATTTTAATAGTTTTAATGCTCGCACAGTCCAACTAGTGAAAAAGGCAGATGTCAGGACAGGAAGTAACATAAGAAATATCAAAAAAAGACGAACAAAATCTCAAAAACTCCATTATAAAAGAACAAACAAACGTGGGATCCTATTATCATATATGTATAAAGCGAAGGAGGAAGACGGATGAGAGAATTACATACGTACAGTAATAATAATAGCAGTATATGTTACAGTAATTCTGACTAATGAACGTTAACTGTATTCCAATAAAAAGGTCACAGTGTCGATGTAACGAGCAGGATCTGCGTATTATTTATAGACAGACCAACACGCGGTTTTATTTATCTAGAGCCGCCCACCGACTGACTCGGGTCCGCCGACCAAACGCGACATACACCGCTGTCTAAAAACTCTATGTTGCGATGTGATTTGTTATTTTATCGACACAGACCACATTTTATCAAGAACATTCTAAGCTCAGCGTTTTCTTGTTATGCGGATGAATCACACTTACAGGATGGCCGCTCCTTAATTAGCAAGTCTTTCGGGCCGTACGTTAACGCGATTATAACAAACTGCTAATAAAACGTTTGATATTAGGTATGCAATGAACTAACAAGGCGGTGTTCAGTAACCTGATTTCTTCACCTTTGTGAAATGCCTTTTGTTCGACAGCTAACTGTAGTGTTGCCGCTTGAATTCCTGCAAAATCCAGATTACTTTACAAAGTCCTGTCTGACCGCTCGGAGCAAGATCAGTTGAGCTTGGAGCGCTGGGTTGTTGTTGAACATCAAAAGCAGTCACGTAAAAGCTGTCGCAGGGGATAGACGCGCTGTCGCCCGCCTCCTTGCCGGTTTTAGCCCTGAAAGGATACACGTATGTGTTTATTTCGGGACAAAATTCTTGTTGGTTTTTTTGGATGACTGCCGTGGACTTGGCTGGTTACGTAAATTGTGGGAAGTGCTTGTTTACTTGGCTCCGGACTCACCGACGAAAGCTCAAGTTTAATGGACTAAAGTTTTAGATTCTCCCGATGTTTCGTCTCTAAACAGCGATCAATTTCGAAAGATAACTCCATCTAGTGTACACCACATGTGCCGTAACCCCGTTTTATAGATAGAGACGTGGTGACTGTTTACACGATAAACAAAGTTTCGGTCGTGTTTGTGTATCGATGTTTTTTGCTGAAAGAGTGGCGTGTACGTCAGGATTCTGTGAACACAGTGACATTACGAACATATTAAAATTTATGGACTTTAGGTACGTTGTTTAGCAAGTCTAATAGCAGACAAACGGTGAATTGAAAGAGACATCAAGGATCATTTGGCCAGACATGATTCGATTATGGTAAAGATGCAAGCCCCTCATGGATAGTGAGGGTAGACTGGTGTTTTGGAAGAGCGGTGTATGGGAGGGGGGAGCCCCCACTCTGAGCTGCAACACCTGTAAGAAACGACGCGCCGATAGGATGAGCGCTAACGAAACGCAACGGCCCCAGGGGTGAGTATCGGGGTTGCTTCAAGGTTCCAACTTAGGACATGTAAAACGAAGCAAGAATTAGTGTTTCACACTGCATTGAATGTAAACGATCTAGCGTGAAGGTTGTTACAAATCTACACATTACGGTCACGCACTAGATGATCCGGAAAAATACCTGTTGCTGTGCAGACACATTACTAATTACCTACGTGTAGACTAAATATACCAATAAGAAATGAGGAATACTCAGCAATGCCAACTTTTTTTTGGCGTTACGAATAAAGTTCAGCTAGTCGTTTCAACCGTATTTCGAAGAATTTCAAATGCGATATGGATAATGTTGATCCAGTGCAGAATTCGCTGAGGGATATTTGGAAAACAACTCGCATAAAGCTTTATAGTAACTCTTAATAGAGTTACAGTGATAAAAACTGTTATTTTATTACCATGCATGGTTTGTCTCTTGGGTACAAGAAGTGCTTTGAACACATACCCTAAGAACGAATCATTGATTGTGTACAAAACAAATCCGCTAGCACCACACAGTCTGCACGATTCGCTCCTGTCAAGCTTATTATTGGAATCAAAAATAAACATTGCGAGCATTCTACGTCCCCATACAATAACATTCCTTCACTTGGCTCCCGAGTTCGTACAGATTTAGTTAACTAAATGTGGGTGTAGATAGTTTCAAAGTTTTATTACTTTACACTGTTTTCAAAGTTTATCACATTCCGCAGATTTATGTATATGGGCTCTTCCATTGTTCACTGCATTCCATAATGCGGTAATGAAGATGCCTCAACAGGTGCAATTATGAATGTATTCACCAGGTGTTCGCATTTTACGTCACCTGCTAGTAGAGCAGCAGATTCAGCGGTAAAAAAGGTTTAACATTCTGAAATTCTAAGTTAACCTCCGAAAGAATTTGGACAAACAATTTAATTAATTTTGAAAGTTCACAAAGAACGCTCTTTTACAAAGAGCTTCTGTACCAGACTTTAATCTCGCAACATTTCTCCGTGCTTAAAACCCAAATCCGAGAGATTACCCCTGGCAATTAAAGTGCGTTACTCGAAATACCAAGTCTGCACAGTGTTTGTACGTAAATAGATCGTTATTTTGAACAAATTCTCAGCATTGTGTGCTTATTTTCGCCTTGTTGCTTATAAGGGAAAATAATATTTGCATGAATCACTGCTCCCTTGCAATAGGTCCGGACTTCGGAACCTGTTTTCCTTAAGCGGACTGCAGCTGATTTTTAATATCGCACGTACGATACGGATGTGTTAACTTATTATTGGTTTAATATTGTTAATTGAGAACAATGGAACAAAGACTGCTTGTCGATTTATCTCCCTTTGTTTTGACATTGTCAGGTGAGGTAAGATTTGACCTTGAGTTCATTAAATCAGCGAAGTGGTTGATGAATTTTGGAATAACTGGTGATCGCGGGATAGAAAACATCCTTTGCTGAATGCAATTACACATTTTCCTATCACATACATTAGTTACGATCGATTGCATTGCATTTTCGACCCTATAGATCATAACTTTTACAAAAAGTGTGTCCTAAGTGTCATTGATTTTGAAAGACTAGGAATATTTCATATAGAGGAATAGTGATTAGAGAAGCGAAAACGACCTTCCTCGTCGCCCTACCGTAGAAAGTGCAGAACTTACTTTTCATTTGAAGTGGTTTCCCAGCTTAGTGCCTCTTCCTTTTAGCATGCATAATGCAAAAATATGCTAACTCAGCATGGCGTATTTTTGTATTCCTACGTCCAATCACACCATTAAAGAAAACTGCGTGCTATTAAGAAGCACCGGATTCCTTGCGGCTCGCAATTTTGATGAATATATGATGTTTTTTAGACTTGGCAATACTTTCTCCTGTTCTTGATCCTTCGTCGATCTAATTGTTTGTTTTTCCTTAAATAAATAAAAATAAAAATAAAAATAATCATTGTCTGGTTTCTTCTCTAATAAATAGTGATCAATCATACCAATATGAATTTTATCTACATTCATTATTTGTACATCTGTATAAATATTGTGTGTTGTGACTTGAGTGATGTTTATTTTGATTGTGTAATCAATTGCATATAGGGTGCTTGTTAACAGATCGTTGACGTGGGTTTTTGGAAACCTTACAATGAAAAGTGTCTATGGTTACTTGAGGTGGAAAGTACAACGATATTAGACCTAGGATTTCCATATAACTGTGATTGCGGTCGGACCTAAATCAATTACAAATGGCATTTTCGAAAGCGTTTAGACTTGAAGTTTCGAAGGGTCTGTCGGTACGGTACACTTACTTCGGTAAAGTAAGAACTTGAAAACGCTTGACATTATGTGTCTTGAATAACGATTAACTATATCAGCAGCCTAGAGTATTTACTGTCTTCGTACGTTAATCTCTCTCTCCACAATAGGTATTGGAAAATTTTAATAATAGCACGAACGTATCAAGTGCAAGCACTTACTGAAGCTACTAGCTATCCCTTTTCAAGAAGGTTAATTTTGCCAATATGGCATCATGATTAGCAAGTACTTTAATTTATAAGAAAAGCGTTAGGCAAAGTTTTCGTTGAGTTGTCTCGTAGCAGGTGGGACATTAGCTCTGCGAAAATTTAATGAATGTACGATTATGTTATAGCTGGACTATTCATTGAGATCTAGAGCATTAAAGGTTTATCTAGTGGTGTTAGTATAGGCCTAGGAATTTCTGCTAGCCTTTTGGAATAAGATTACCTAATTAATACCTAACCTAACAAATGAAATTCTGATTTCCCTAGAGGTTTAGCATTGCCTGCTTCAGTATATCTACAAGTTCAATTATCTGTGCCTTTTAATAAGGTCTAATAAGTCTTCTTCTTATTTTATATATTCTCTTATATATTTCTAAGATTGATTAGCACAGTTACACCAAGTATATGGTTGAAATATGATGCATCTCCAGGTTCTTCAACTCAATTTATTGTTCCTAAATTGGGTCAAATAAGTCTTCTGCTCAAGGATACACTCTTTCGTATCTCTATGATTTAGTGGCACAGCTATTCCGAATATCGCAATTGAAACTTTGATGCATCCCCAGGATCCACAAATCACTTAACCGTGCCCAAATTAGGTATTGCCAATAGGTATTCTGCTTAAGAGTAATACTCTTGTACATCCATATCTATATTTTATCGACACAACAACACCAGTTATCTGATATTGTAACCCTTATGCAAATTTACACCATGTTTCTGATTTGTTACCTCTATGCAAATAGTCTTCCTGCAGTAAGGAATAGTCTCGATTGTCTTTGTATATGGGGGAGGCGGATATAGTTAATCACGTGTTACTCATCGTAGTAAATGCTTGGCATACTTATTCATGTTACGTCGAGTCGAGTGCTTCCCGTGTTTGTTGTCTTTCTAAGTCCTAGATACTTAACTAGTGTTATTATTTTAACTTCGAAATCAATTCTGAATAACGACGTCTTTCTTTTTATAGTCTTGTTGGTTTCTATTTGTTTGATACCATTCATCTCAATCAGTAGATCTACTGGTTTGGTCATTTTACTTTATAGATATCTGCTTGATGCAGCAAACCCACTTGGATAAATCAAGAGTTCAAGACTAAGTGTTGAAGTGTCCTGTCCACGACTCAGCCGATAGTCATCTCAAACTATTTGCAACACCGACTAGAAATAAACTCGCACCACCTTTCACCTTTCGTCCAAAATCCAGGCATACTGCACGTGACAACATTCTAACGGTGATGATTAGTCTAGTTCTAAATACATTGAAGCAATTTAGATGTATTTCAGGTACGCAAACAGACAGAAAAGGCCAAAGTTCATAACGTCGTCTGTGATCTTGTGAATACGTGTGTTCAGGCGCACATTAATGAACGCCGGCAATCCAGGTGTTGGCAACATGCTGTCGCACTATAAAGCCAGTCATAAAGATTGCCTATAAATCGTCACTATGCTTTGTAATTAGCGTGTGTCGCCTTCCATGCCTGTTTTAGTTTTAATCAGTAGCCTGCTTGTGTTTTTCGGGACGTTTTGAAATAGTTTCTTGGTTATTTGTTTTGCTAGCTTCATTCGTATTATCTGTTACATCACTTTAATTGCATTAGAATATTTTCCAATTACTGTGTTACCTATGATAGTGTTTGTCCCTGTTGAAGAATTTGGGTCACAATTTGTGCCAAAACTTTGCAAGATCATGTTTTTTCTTCTATTACTCGTCTTCGCTGAATCGGCAGTGTTTCTTTTGCTGTATGTTCTGAAGGTTCATTAATAAACATGATGTCATGTAAATGTCAAAATATTAGCACTAACATGTCCGCTTATTCAGTCACGTTTCTGATAGTTAACACTAACACGAGGGAATTTTGATTTTAAATAACTATAATTATGATGTTTAATGTTAATAATACCGTTAATAATAGGTTTCCCGGAAACGTCATGGCAATAATAATTATCAATATGAAATTCGCCTTAAAATCCATACAATTCATGTATTGACTTACGCAATTACTACAGACCTACATACTCGTAATGTCGTGCTGACATTTATATTAGATTTCGAATTGCCTAGAGCCCGCTTGGACGCAAAACGAAATTCTTAGGAAACCTATTTTGGGACGAGTATTACAGGGCAAATTACTGAGACGGTCTATTGACCTTTAAATAATAAATAAACAAGTTATTTCCGTCTGTAGATTGCTTTGCTATATCTTCTTCACGTTATTATTCGTGTGGAACAGTTTCTTCTTCTTCTCTATTCACTGCAAATGCTACTTTATTATTCTTGTTATATTTAAAACTAGCTTTTGCCCGCGACTTCGTCCGCGTGGTATAGTTACTTGGACTTGGGGCAGACATTTTTATTTTAAGATTATGAAGTTTAGTAAAGTTTCAGTCAATGCTACTGAACAGAGAAAGAGTAGATTATTATAGATAGTTTAACAAATGTTCGACGTGATTCTTTAAACTGGCATAACTTTTTATTTATGAACCGATTGACATGAAACAGACACTTAACGTTAAGTGAAGCTTACCATAATGTATTAGTGAAAACCACATCTAAATCGTATAAGCCGTTTCTGAGATTAGCGTGCACAAACGCACAGACAAACAAATAAACAGACAAAAATTCTAACAATCATTGTTTTGGGTGCTATTTGCGTTGATAAAGGTCCCAATAATATTTTTTCTCATATATCTTCCATGTACAGACTGCGATACGTTACATTTTTATTATATGTGTAGATATATAGATTCACGCTTTCAGTATAATATTTGCTATTTATTTCCTTCCTTCCTTTATTAATTCTGGTTTCTCTTCATTCCATTTCGGTGTGTCATGTCTCATGTCGTGTCTGGTATTGGAACGTGTTGAAGTTTACCTCCTTCGTTATCCTCGCCCATTGATTTCACAAGAGCTAAGCGAATTCTAATTAACGATAGAGGCAACTAATTTACACCACATTGCGAATTGTTTTCCTTCCAATTTGTGCCATCAGCATTATTTCTAGATTAGAGGGTCGAGAGGATCGACAGTTCCTGTAAAAAAGGGCAGCCAGGACAAAAATACGAAATGTTGAAAGAGCTTAACGGTCAAATAATAATTATGAGTCGTCTTGTTGTGAAATATAAACTCATGGACGTGCAGTAGAAAAAACTCACCACATTATTCAGGGAAATTGAAATCACGATACTGACAATGCTTTTTTTTGGGCATTATGGATGGGCTGGCCTACCCTTACTGTAGCCTAATGCACGCCCATGTATAAACTGCTTTTAGTCCACGATCAGTTATATAAAACCGAGCAAAGCATATCGGCATGAAAAATAACTCGTCAGTTGATTCTACGTAGTAGTTTAGGGACAGCTACAAGTGATCTGCGTGGGAGGGGGTCACACCCATATTTGATAATAGTTCGTTAACACCGCGTCGATTGTTGATATACAATAGTTCTTATTTAGTTAGCCATGTTTATTGACAAGCGGCAGACTCAATAGAGATATGAGTAAGCGGGCTGGTAATAATTTGTCGATGCTGTTTCTGATATGCTGAACTTTGGCCTTAGATTGTTGAAGATGTTTTAATGTGTGTAGACTTATTATTAGATTTGAAACCGTTCTAATAAAGCATTTTAGAGTGGAGTTTTTTTGAATGGTTACTTCGAATTCCGTTACTGGGCCATTGAGTTTTATTTTTGCGAATTCAAGATGCTGTTCTTTTTAACTTAAACTTCTTACGATTGGATCGTGAAGAAGCTCGTACACAATAATTATTTCTTATCAAATACCCATCAATGTGAACAATATGATGTAGAAATGTTTGTTTGTTGCAGCGAGCTAAAGAAGCTCTCGGAGGAGAGTCTGACGAGACAGCCGGAGGAAGTGTTCGACATCATCTGTAAACTCGGCGAGGGGAGTTATGGCAGTGTTTATAAGGTGTGGAACAGGAGGAACTGAGTATTTATATAGTTTACTTATCTTCTTGAAGTAGAAGGATGAAACGCCCAGGGTTGCGGAATGCCAGGGTCGCGGAATTGTTGGAAATAATGACCGCGGCCGTCGAACGAACACGGGTGGGTTTTAGACTTTTAGTCAGAGTCTGACACTCCAAAAATAAGAAAAGTTATTAATAAAAACGTGGATGGATGGACAAGGAGGGGATTGTGTGGAGACTGATATGAACGAAAAGGGAGTCAGTGATATTATACCGGTTGACAGGACAGAATGGAGGAAAAAACGTGTTTCACCGACCCCAAGTAGCATGGGATAAGGTTGGGAGATGATGGCTCTATGGCTCGTCTTCTTCGTTTAAACTCTGACGCTGCCTGAGCCCAGGACTTACTGCAGACTCAGTCTAGCCCTTCTGGATTTAAGGTACTAACCCCAAACAAGTAAGAGTCTGCAGCAGATGACATTTAATGGCAGGACTTCCTTACTTTAAAAAAAAAAAACCGTATCCAAATCGGTTCACCCGTTTAAGAGCTGCGGTGCCACAGACAGACACACATAGCGGTTAAACTAACACCCCTCGTGGGTCTTGGTCGGAGGCTAAAAAGTTCTTTAGTATGTAGTTCGTTTCGTAAGTTGTAGTCAGATAAGAGGAAGATATTGTGTAACACCAGGAAGTGGATGGCAAAGAACGATGTCCACGAACTTAACTAATAAAAGTTCCTCTAGTTAAAGTTGTACCTTACTGAAACTTAACTAATTAGACACCAGTTTTCTTCGCGTTTAACTGTTTCAAGTTAATTAGGAATAAGCGAGTAATTTCCTTGTACATTATTATCCATTGTATTACATACATTGTACACACTGCGCAAAGATATTTTAGAAGTAAGTTTATTGCAATGCTTGTAAAAGGCTGCTATATACCTAAACTTCTTCCCGTGAAAGAATAATATGGACATTACTTTCTGAATAAATAAGTAATCCCGGGTTCCCGGGATTAAACAATTTCATAAAAACAAATACAGCAAACTTGATGAAATTATAGCAGTGGTTATTTTGATTTAGTATCTTTATTTTATTCAACACAAATGGAAAATCATAAAAACTTTCATTGTAAATTAAAAGTTCCATTGAATCGGCTTTTTAAATTAAAAAAAAAATAGTTAAAACTATAATCCTCTTACAAAGAAGTTATTTATTGAGAGCACGTCAAAGAAGCCGAGAAACCTGACAAAATCATGTAAAATGCAACAGCACTCGAAGCAACGAAAATAACATTGCTTTCTTTATGTAGACTTAGACTATGAAAATCTCATTTTCATGGTCTATGTCGGACAGTAGAATATATAATCAGTTTCTTGTGAACTCTTCTTTAAACTTCGATCGTAAGCCTTTCTAGCTAAATGTATCTTTGTCAAGATTCAAGATACAAGTAATTAATTAATTTATTTATTTACCAACTATGGCTGACTTACAGCTAAAACAAACAGAATAAAAAATAGTATGTGAGACTGACAGCCAATCTCATCTTTCCAATCTGTTTTTTAGAAGTGATGACTTTTATCACTTCTAAAAACAGATTGGAAAGAACGAGTGAAAAACACTACACAGCTACCAAAAAAGGAAAGAAAAAACAGTAAAATATTCAACCTTAAACTAAATTCACATGTCATATTCAATACAAGAATAGAAACCCGAACAACCAAAATCTTATTTTAAAAAGCTAAGGCTCAGACACCTTCTGGCCGAGGACACACCCGTTAAGAAAGGATCAAAATCATGCTGTTTAATGATTTAAACTTAACGTAGAGTCGTATTTGAACTCAGAATTCGCATTTTCCTAAGGAATTTATCCTTGATCAGCATAAACGACGGCTTTATTTTTTTACTAGATCAGGGCGCAGCAATGTCAATAAATCCCAATCTATTTCATCTAAGCGTCTTCCCAGGGCCCTAAGGTTCCCTTATCTAATACAATTAGTGGAACTCTCATTAGTAACCAGTTAGCGTGTAGGGCTACACCGCAATCCACTCAGTAACAAGGCTCCTTCAATTCTATTCAGTTGTAAATGAGCACTAAAGTTTCACAAGTATTATTTCCTGTGCTAGCGGAGTCTCCTGTTCAATTACTAATCAGTTGGATAAGTTACCTAATATTCTAACATAAATACTTATTCCTTCTCCTCGAGTAAATTACGAGTAAGTTCTACTACATTTAGAGGAATATAGGTAGAGAAATAAATAATAAATACACAGAACACCACGAGCCCTACATACTCCTGCACAACACACACTAGCCACTCATAAAACACTTAAATTTGATTACTTTCGAGTACACCCTAAGTGTAACCTAAGTTACAAAACCTGGCTTCAGTCATATTTTTTCCTTCCAGGCGTTACACAAAGAAAGCGGCCAAGTCCTCGCGATCAAGCAGGTGCCGGTCGACACAGACCTCCAAGAGATCATCAAGGAGATCTCCATCATGCAGCAGTGCGACAGCCCCTACGTCGTCAAGTACTACGGCAGTTATTTCAAGAACACAGACCTATGGGTGAGGCATTCAGAGGTCACAATTTGTTTAGTAAGTGGATCACGGACGCTCATCTTGCTTGAGACTGTATGTTTGTTCTGTGGAGCTGTTGTAGTTAGCAGGATTTTGTTTAGATAGGCTTTTTGTCGTAGTTTAGCTTATTTTTATTCCTACAGAGCGATCCGATAACGGTTTAATCAACTGTGTAGTGACACCGAGATTAAATACAGTTTCGACGTAGAAATCGATGATAGGATTTGAGCGCAGTGGCGAAAAAGCTAAGGGCTTGTTACACCGGTTTTTGGAATCGTTAGTTTTCTGCAGTTTATCAAACCAAAGATGGATAAGGTTCGTGAGTCCTTATGGGACATGCACTTGTCTGTATGTATCAACATAAATCCTTCTAGATAGGAAACCTACAATGTATATTACGGTTACCAGTCTCTATAGATTACACAGCTGTGCAAGTTTCACAGACATTCTTTTGCGCGGAAAGATGACTAAACGCTGGCATAACTGTACAAGGTGTTAGTCATATCTCCAAGAAGTTAATCGACGGATGATAACTCGTTTTATGAACTCCAGGGGTTCTAATAACAGCTATTTAGCACTAAATAAAACTCATGGACGTTGATCCGTAGGTAAATGCTAGTGCTGGGGCTAACTAACTGTCGTAGACTACATATCGAGTGTCGAGACTAATTGTTCGGTAGACAGGCGACAGACAAACGTTTTAATTGGGGAAACTTCAAGGTGAAGGCACGATCGATAAAGTTGTGCAGACATGGGTTTTCTCGCAAGTGTTCCCAGGGACGTTGTCAAGTTGGTTAACTCTTGAGTTGCCCTCCGTTTTTAAATTGCACAGTTCAGGTTTGTTATTGTGTCCTGTGAATCTAGACGTGTTTGGCTATTGTAGGTAGATTCTGTTGTATTGTGGTTCAATGAGTACAGACAAAGTCAAATAGCGCAATAGAAACATCTATGATAGTGATAATATTTCTAAGGTAATTGTATCGGTAGCAAATCGGGTAGTTCTGAACAGAGGAGTCAATTGATCATTATATAAACATGGTCTTCAGCATATTTTATGACCATCGCAGTTGACGTTGACTGCTGCATTTTATAGTATAGCCGTAATTTCTGTGTTTTGATTTTATTTTAAGCTTGTCGACAAGATTGCTTTTCATCTCATCAAAATGTAAATGTAGCAAGACACCTCCAAAACCAAGTCTCACCAGACACCATCATCATTTCAGATCGTAATGGAATACTGTGGCGCGGGGTCGGTATCAGACATAATGCGGCTTCGCAAGAAAACGTTATCAGAGGACGAGATAGCCACGATCCTATGCGACACCCTCAAGGGTCTGGAGTACCTGCACCGGCGGCGGAAGATCCACAGGGACATCAAGGCAGGAAACATATTGCTGAACACGGAAGGTCACGCGAAGCTAGCGGACTTTGGAGTGGCAGGACAGTTGACGGTGAGATGAATGTTTGTATTTGTTTTTGTGGAGGATTTTTGTATTATTTATTGGCTTTAAGTTATACAATTAATGGATCAAGGGGAATAACAATAATGTAACAATTCATCATCATCATATCAGCTGAAAGACGTCCACTGCTGGACATAGGCCACCCCCAAGTGTCGCCACAACAACCGGTTTAACAATTAATAATATCTTGGGACAACACACACGGTCATCCGATCCCAAACTACGCAGAGCCTGTGCTATGGCAACCAGACAACTGATAAACATACTTATATATTTCTAAATACATACATATTATAGACAAATTACACCCCGACACAGAACAAAATCATGCTCATCACACAAAGATTTGTCCTGGGTGGGAATCGAACCCACAACCTCCGGTTTAGCAGTCAGGGTCACTAACCACTCGACCAACAGGCCAGTCTGTAACAATGTCTTACGTTATGGTATGACTTTGTCTAAATATGATTCATCGTCTTCAAAATCCAACCTTGTAATTAGTTAAGGTTCGTTGGAGGTCCATAATTTGTTACAATGTTGCATAATGAACATTTCGTCCACACAAATCGATTTCAAATGATCATTTTCAATTGAACGAATAAAAAATCTCAGGCATTAACCCAAAATGTATAAAAAATACCTGTGCTATCGCGTCTAATGGAAATCAATTCATTGAGCTCCTTAAAGTTCTAAGTTGAGCCACACGATAACTGCCAAATACTTTCTCTGTCTGGACAGGTCTGTCTGTGTGGTCCTTTCCTCAAAGGTCACCTCAGACATTAACCCACATGGTTCTCATTAAGAGACTGACCTCTGATTTTCCTCGGTGTTTCTTCTCGGGGTAGTCAGCTAGAAACAACCTATCATTTTTATACCCCAGCTAGTAATTCTGATGGCAAAATTCAAACTAAAATCAGAAATTCCACCATCAGAACTTACCCGTTCTCCCCAATTCCAGGACACAATGGCTAAACGCAACACAGTGATAGGCACGCCGTTCTGGATGGCCCCTGAGGTGATCCAGGAGATCGGCTACGACTGCGTGGCCGACATCTGGTCGCTGGGCATCACGGCGCTGGAGATGGCGGAGGGCAAGCCGCCCTACGGAGACATCCACCCCATGAGGGCCATCTTTATGATCCCCACCAAACCGCCGCCATCGTTTAGGTAAGGACCTATGAAATATCAACTTAACTTACTACTTACTTAATAAGTTTATTTCCATCTCTATACAACAAATAACTTTGAATATGTCTTTAGAAATGTAAGTTATTCCACAACTTTACTGCTTAGACTTAACTTAAAAGGCTTTAACAGGTCTTTAAAATTCCGGTTTAGCGGATAAACATTTGGTAATCGTCAGATAATGAAGGGTTTCACATTATTTGATGGTTTTTCTTCACTGACAATGCTAATGGCCATTGAACCTTTCACTCCGGTAAATTATTTCGTTAAATTATTATGATACTAAAATAAATCTTAAATCCTTAGTTGAATGAGGAAAAGTACTATGATTAAAAGTTTCTTTCGTTTAATTTAATTTATTTAATGTAATTTTCTAGTTCTATCATAAAATGTTTAAGTATACCATTGCATAATTCAAGTTCTTCAAACTTAACAGACATGTGTTGCTGGGTAGTTTGTTGCACCACTTCTTCTTCCCAGCTAAAACACTAGGAAGTGCGATTTGGGCGACTGTCTTCATGTAAAGTTTGACGTTCAAAAAGTGCTGATTTGCAACCTAGTTTGAATAAATGACTTGATTTTTGCCCTTTACTTATTTATTAGTTTTCGTATTGTATATTATAAGTACTTAGTTGCTAATCTTTATGTTTCTGTCTCCCAGAGAGCCAGATCAATGGTCGCCAGAGTTCATAGACTTCGTGAGTCAGTGTCTTGTGAAGAACCCCGAGGAGCGAGCGACCGCAGAGTACCTGTTAACGCACGAGTTCATAGGTATATCTATACTCATATTATAAATGCGGAAGTTTCGATGTTTGTTACTCAATCACGTCAGAACGGCTGAACGGATCTTGATGATATTTGGCACAGAGGTAGATTATAGCCGGGAATAACAAATAGGATTCTTTTGATCCTGGGAGTATGTTCGCTTCGGGTAATTTCTGACATTCACGAGGGTAAAGCCGTTGGCAGAAGCTGGTAGGAACACACATATTATGCTATTGTTTGTGCCCCTTTATGCTCTGCCAGGCTGACCAGACGCGGGCCTGCGGTCGGCTCATGTCGCTCCCACGCGCGCTTCCAACAGATCTCAGCATAGTAGACTAGTTAGGGTCATAGCCTGCCAGACTACAGGAATTTGTTCGAAAGAGTTACCACAGCCCTGGCACGCAAAGGGCATTAGGAGGAACATGCATGGGTTTTAGTCAGAAAGAGTCTGACACTCCCTTTTACTCCGCCTAGAACGGGAGTCATTTAATGATTTTCTATCCAAAAAAAAAATGCTAATCAGACGATCTAAATGTTTGTCAATGTGTAGGTATTCGGATTTTATTGGTACTATATTACCCACTTTGACGGATCAAAATAATGTTTGTGATCTGTGTAGGTTCAATTTAACTCTAACATATATTGCTTATCCCTTGCCCTGTAGCGCAACTATTACACTAGACTGCTAGAAAGAATCGCGAAATAAGCTCAGCTAAAGTATGTGGTATTTAAGGTTTATTAGGCCTTAGGGTAAGATCGACAAATCGAACAGTGTTCGACCGGTCGATAATCGTTTACCCACTTAACCTGTTGGTCAATATTTGCATATTTTATGTTGTTTTTAACTTTGCGTATCTTATTCCTCCATGACCACCAACTTTAATTTGCCTATTTAATCCCCGCAGCGTCAGACGTGCACAACACGAAGCACCCCAGCATCCTGAGCACGATGATAGCGGAGGCGCGAGAGATCCGGGAGAGCCAGGTGTTCCGCAACGCGCAGCATCACACCAACAATGCCAAGGCTTTCGCTGCGGTGAGTGTGTTATACTGTAGTCTGTCAGTGTGCGTCAGACGTGCACAACACGAAGCACCCCAGCATCCTGAGCACGATGATAGCGGAGGCGCGAGAGATCCGGGAGAGCCAGGTGTTCCGCAACGCGCAGCATCACACCAACAATGCCAAGGCTTTCGCTGCGGTGAGTGTGTTATACTGTAGTCTGTCAGTGTGCGTCAGACGTGCACAACACGAAGCACCCCAGCATCCTGAGCACGATGATAGCGGAGGCGCGAGAGATCCGGGAGAGCCAGGTGTTCCGCAACGCGCAGCATCACACCAACAATGCCAAGGCTTTCGCTGCGGTGAGTGTGTTATACTGTAGTCTGTCAGTGTGCGTCAGACGTGCACAACACGAAGCACCCCAGCATCCTGAGCACGATGATAGCGGAGGCGCGAGAGATCCGGGAGAGCCAGGTGTTCCGCAACGCGCAGCATCACACCAACAATGCCAAGGCTTTCGCTGCGGTGAGTGTGTTATACTGTAGTCTGTCAGTGTGCGTCAGACGTGCACAACACGAAGCACCCCAGCATCCTGAGCACGATGATAGCGGAGGCGCGAGAGATCCGGGAGAGCCAGGTGTTCCGCAACGCGCAGCATCACACCAACAATGCCAAGGCTTTCGCTGCGGTGAGTGTGTTATACTGTAGTCTGTCAGTGTGCGTCAGACGTGCACAACACGAAGCACCCCAGCATCCTGAGCACGATGATAGCGGAGGCGCGAGAGATCCGGGAGAGCCAGGTGTTCCGCAACGCGCAGCATCACACCAACAATGCCAAGGCTTTCGCTGCGGTGAGTGTGTTATACTGTAGTCTGTCAGTGTGCGTCAGACGTGCACAACACGAAGCACCCCAGCATCCTGAGCACGATGATAGCGGAGGCGCGAGAGATCCGGGAGAGCCAGGTGTTCCGCAACGCGCAGCATCACACCAACAATGCCAAGGCTTTCGCTGCGGTGAGTGTGTTATACTGTAGTCTGTCAGTGTGCGTCAGACGTGCACAACACGAAGCACCCCAGCATCCTGAGCACGATGATAGCGGAGGCGCGAGAGATCCGGGAGAGCCAGGTGTTCCGCAACGCGCAGCATCACACCAACAATGCCAAGGCTTTCGCTGCGGTGAGTGTGTTATACTGTAGTCTGTCAGTGTGCGTCAGACGTGCACAACACGAAGCACCCCAGCATCCTGAGCACGATGATAGCGGAGGCGCGAGAGATCCGGGAGAGCCAGGTGTTCCGCAACGCGCAGCATCACACCAACAATGCCAAGGCTTTCGCTGCGGTGAGTGTGTTATACTGTAGTCTGTCAGTGTGCGTCAGACGTGCACAACACGAAGCACCCCAGCATCCTGAGCACGATGATAGCGGAGGCGCGAGAGATCCGGGAGAGCCAGGTGTTCCGCAACGCGCAGCATCACACCAACAATGCCAAGGCTTTCGCTGCGGTGAGTGTGTTATACTGTAGTCTGTCAGTGTGCGTCAGACGTGCACAACACGAAGCACCCCAGCATCCTGAGCACGATGATAGCGGAGGCGCGAGAGATCCGGGAGAGCCAGGTGTTCCGCAACGCGCAGCATCACACCAACAATGCCAAGGCTTTCGCTGCGGTGAGTGTGTTATACTGTAGTCTGTCAGTGTGCGTCAGACGTGCACAACACGAAGCACCCCAGCATCCTGAGCACGATGATAGCGGAGGCGCGAGAGATCCGGGAGAGCCAGGTGTTCCGCAACGCGCAGCATCACACCAACAATGCCAAGGCTTTCGCTGCGGTGAGTGTGTTATACTGTAGTCTGTCAGTGTGCGTCAGACGTGCACAACACGAAGCACCCCAGCATCCTGAGCACGATGATAGCGGAGGCGCGAGAGATCCGGGAGAGCCAGGTGTTCCGCAACGCGCAGCATCACACCAACAATGCCAAGGCTTTCGCTGCGGTGAGTGTGTTATACTGTAGTCTGTCAGTGTGCGTCAGACGTGCACAACACGAAGCACCCCAGCATCCTGAGCACGATGATAGCGGAGGCGCGAGAGATCCGGGAGAGCCAGGTGTTCCGCAACGCGCAGCATCACACCAACAATGCCAAGGCTTTCGCTGCGGTGAGTGTGTTATACTGTAGTCTGTCAGTGTGCGTCAGACGTGCACAACACGAAGCACCCCAGCATCCTGAGCACGATGATAGCGGAGGCGCGAGAGATCCGGGAGAGCCAGGTGTTCCGCAACGCGCAGCATCACACCAACAATGCCAAGGCTTTCGCTGCGGTGAGTGTGTTATACTGTAGTCTGTCAGTGTGCGTCAGACGTGCACAACACGAAGCACCCCAGCATCCTGAGCACGATGATAGCGGAGGCGCGAGAGATCCGGGAGAGCCAGGTGTTCCGCAACGCGCAGCATCACACCAACAATGCCAAGGCTTTCGCTGCGGTGAGTGTGTTATACTGTAGTCTGTCAGTGTGCGTCAGACGTGCACAACACGAAGCACCCCAGCATCCTGAGCACGATGATAGCGGAGGCGCGAGAGATCCGGGAGAGCCAGGTGTTCCGCAACGCGCAGCATCACACCAACAATGCCAAGGCTTTCGCTGCGGTGAGTGTGTTATACTGTAGTCTGTCAGTGTGCGTCAGACGTGCACAACACGAAGCACCCCAGCATCCTGAGCACGATGATAGCGGAGGCGCGAGAGATCCGGGAGAGCCAGGTGTTCCGCAACGCGCAGCATCACACCAACAATGCCAAGGCTTTCGCTGCGGTGAGTGTGTTATACTGTAGTCTGTCAGTGTGCGTCAGACGTGCACAACACGAAGCACCCCAGCATCCTGAGCACGATGATAGCGGAGGCGCGAGAGATCCGGGAGAGCCAGGTGTTCCGCAACGCGCAGCATCACACCAACAATGCCAAGGCTTTCGCTGCGGTGAGTGTGTTATATAAATAGTATTTTTATTTGTCAATTTTATTTATTTGTATAGATTCAGACGCGGTAATTCTCAACCTGCGTTTGTGCAATGCAAGTTTGTACCTATGTTAAAAGACGTTTAACTTTTATTCCAGGGCGAGGGTTACGAAGAAGCGACGATGAAGCAGAGAGGAGACGGCACGCTCGTCCCCACGAGAGACGCCACTGCAGACCTGGCGGCGGACCTGGGCACCATGGTCATCAACGAGCCCGATGCAGACCTCGCTACTATGAAACGTTTGTACCTAATACCTTTTTTCCGTACCAATGCAACTCCTATTAGTTCCTAAATTGTAGAGATCCAATATTTAGAAAGATGACCAGCCTTAAAAGCTTTTTATTACTTCATTTATTTCACTTTTTTTGAGTAGCCAGCCGCGTTATTCAAGTGCAATTTTGCGCTAGGATATTTTGAAACCATTGAATAGCTGCACTTATTAGCATAAAAACAGTTGTTATAAATTGAAATAGTGAAAATGCTGAATATTTATTTCAGGTCACGATACAGACCCGATGGACACGAACAGGCCCAAGTACCGGCCTCTGTTCCTGGAGCACTTCGACAAGAAGGAAGTGAACCACCTCAACATCGGCGCGCCCACTAACGGCACGCTCACACCGCACACGCGCCTCGCTAGCGACGATGCTGTCAGGTACGTCCAAGATATGTTTGTGATACTGTCAGGGATGTTTGTGATACTGTCAGCTATGTTTGTGATACTGTCGGGGATGTTTGTGATACTGTCAGCTATGTTTGTGATACTGTCGGGGATGTTTGTGATACTGTCAGCTATGTTTGTCATACTGTCGGGGATGTTTGTAATAATGTCAGGTATTTTTGTGAAAGTGTCAGGTATGTTTGTGATACTGCCAGGTATATTTTTGATACTGTCAGGTATATTTTTGATACTGTCAGGTATGTTTGTGATACTGACAGGTATGTTAGTGATACTGACAGGTATGTTTGTGAAACTGTCAGGTATGTTTGTGAAACTGTCAGGTATGTTTGTGAAACTGTCAGGTATATTTGTGATACTGTCAGCTTTGTTTGTGAAATTATCAGGTATGTCTACGATACTATCTGGTATGTTCATGTCATCTATTAGCAGATGTGTCTGACCTGAGAAATATCGTCACTTACGTAGCTTTTATGTTGTGTGCTGATATTTTATTTTTATGTACTAACATAGTTTCATATTATTATTATAAGCCTGTACTGTCCCACTGCAGGCCTCCCTTTCCTTATTCCGGTCTTCTGAAATGTTGGACCAGTCCTTTGAGAAGTAATCCAGCTCATCCCGCCATCTCTTTCTAGGCCTGCCGCGTTGTCGTTTCCTTGTGTTTGGGATCCACTGCGTGGTAATCTTTTCCCATTATAATTTCGAATGCGATCTGTGAGTTTGAAATCCAGTAAACTTCGTTCCATAGCTCATAGTCTTAATTCGTAAACATTTATTTTCCAGCGTCGGCGCGGAAACAGAAGCGGAAACGAACCCCGCGCTGGCGTTCCAACGCGCGTTCGTAGAGGAGGGCAACTTCGAATTCGTAAGTCAGCTGCACGTCGTCTCCCTGCTGCCGCTGCCGAGACGTAAGCGGCGCACACACATCGACACCTCCTATATGTTTCTGTTACTAATACATTTTACTACATTTTTCACGGTTTTTGGACGCTCGAGAAACTTTGTTGATATGCGCATGCGGTCAAAGCTGGGCTATAAAAATATAAGCCTCCGTTTTGGGGTTCTTAGCAGTCGGATAGTATGGTTTTGTCGCTGATTATGGTTTATGTATGGCTGGTTTCCTGATAAGGAATTCAGATTCGGAGAACTGAATGCTTGCTTGATTTAAATGGTCAACTAGGCGATCACGTTTGTTTATATTCCGAACGGGAAAAAAACTGATATTCCTTCCGAAAACAAGCGGTTCAAGGAGTTCGGGTCAGAAAACAAATATTTTTTCTATTCTATCCTAAAAACGGAAAATCGAACGTGTACGCTAGTCTCACGGGATTCTGAAGCTGGAAACCTAATCAGGAAACCGTAAGCATGCGGCCAGTCTATCTCGGCTCTAATGATGTCGCATCACTCGGTTGCTTGCTTGTGATTTTCTCGTTAAATATTTTCTGGCTGTAAGGAGTTAACACTCAACGGTTTGGGCCACTTTTTGTTAAAACACGGAAACATTCTAAATTTTAACAAAGTTGTGCTAAAAGTTGTAATTTTGAGTATTGATAGCATTAATTTGAACTATAGTTTAAGCGTGCTTTAGTTGGAGGTGTCGATCTACTAATACATTTGAATAACGCGACGTGTGCGTCACTAACCGCTTTACTTCTCTGTGTGCTGGCATTACATATAAATAATGTAGCTATGGTAGTCGCCAAATCAATCTTTATAAATAAAAATGAATCGCTGAAATGTATGTAGTCGCATAACGAGAGGACAACTTGAACGGTTCAAATTTTTTTTTGTTGTGTTTGTAACTTTGAGGTTTGTATGAAAGGAAATTTTGAAAAGAAAAATACATTCGGGCGAAGACGGGGTAAGCTAGTGGCTTACCCCGTCTTCTGTCTGCAATAACGTATATTGACCTTTCCCTGATATCTCTTCGTATTTAACCGAAAATAAATTATGAGTCGTTTTTCATTACTTCCTAGAAAATGTTAAGGATCACGATATATGTCGTTTCAGGACAGCTTTATGTCTTTTTAAAAAATAAATTTATTTGGCGCCTACCATAGTGTAGTACTTTGAATATTTGTTGCATAATGGAGCATCCACACGATACACTGGACGATGGACTTCCATAAACTTTTGTAGAATTTTTTGTCTATGCATCAAAATCTGTATCGTGTGCACCCACTACTACTATACCGGACTATACCGGATGAATTTTTCAATAGGGGCGAGTTGGATGGCCAAATCCGAAACTAGATAAAGCAAGCAACGAGCAAGCATGACGCATACAAAAAAAAAACAAAATAAACCAAATTACAAAAGTTATGCAAGTTGGGAAGATATGCGTCACATTCGCGCAAAACGGCCATCGCTCAGCATAATGCTGGGACTCGTGTGCGAGACAGAGCCACAGCGCTGGTTTTCAGCGACTACCATGAAGAATAGCGAAAAATACTCAAAGGAGTATTGGGGCCGATTTTGATGACAAAAGCATTACCTACTTACTCTAAAATATAAATTTTTGAAATACTAGGAAAAAAAATCAGTGATGCAGTTTTACTTTTCGTAAAATCCGGTCCCATACTCCTTTTAGTATTTTTTTATATTCCTGTTAGTTTTGGATTTGGTCATCTACGTGCACTTAAAAAATTCACCCTGTAGAATAACATTTTGGATCGTTCACTGTCAAACGATTGATTTTCTATATGATAGAGCCGAGGTTATGCTCTATCTCTTTATGGTTAAAATGTCGTCCACACATCGACGCTGACTCATTTTTAAGATACCGTTTGAAAGTCCTGTGCCTCGCTTTCGGAGGTCGAATAAAAAAAATTATAATGAAGTAAATATAACTCCTTCCAATATGTCATATTTACTTTTTTATATATATATTTATAACAGTTACGATATCCCTAAAGGCGTAAGCGCACGGACTTTATAAAGCGCCGTCAGCGTGAAAATGCAAATGATAGCGTTTTTTTTAAAAGATTATTATCAAAACTGAAAGAACGCTATCGTCGCGCATTGCATAATACTTAACAGTTAAAACCCGTAATCACCATTCGCCACATTAGGGCCACACGCCGTGTTCGCATAATGTTTGTCGTTTCCCTTGGCACCAGCTGGGCTACCTGTCGGTGGGCGAGCTGGAGGCGCGCATGGCGTCGCTGGACGCGGAGATGGAGGCGGAGATCGAGCAGCTGCGCGCGCGCTACAACCGCAAGCGGCAACCCATCCTCGACGCCATCCACCTCAAGCGCAAGCGACAGCAGAACTTCTAGCCGACACCAGCGCACGCGCCGCGCTCGTGTAGCCGCACACCGTAGCGCCACACTACGCTATGCAACCATACTACGCCGCAGCGCCACACTACGCCATGCAACCATACTACGCCGCAGCGCCACACTACGCTATGCAACCATACTACGCCGCAGCGCCACACTACGACGTAGGACCACTCTACGCTGCGACGTCGCTACGGAACGGACGCGCTCTAACCGGAGTTTTCCAACTCTGGTATACGGACTTAGGTAAGGGAATTAGTTCCAACTCTCTCCAATGAACGACCGCGAAAATTTTCGGTCGACCACTTTTCGCCCTTATGTCTATTGTAATACTGTCGAAAAATGGTCTATTGGAAAATTTCGACTAAATAAAAAAATTAACGTCAAAAATTAAAATTCTAAGCTTAGTGTTTTCTTATCAGTCATCTTTCAGACGCGCTCATTGTCTCAACATTCAATTAGGTGCTTCTCATTAGAAGGTGCCAAATCAAGTTACGACTGTCTCTATGTTCCTAAATTATCTCTTGAAGCATTAACTAGGAAACGATTCGGCCTAATGTTTTTGAAATTTTTCTCGTCTCTTGCTATTGGCCAAATACCGTGCCATTCGTGTGAATGTTCGCTGTGTGCTCACTACTTGTACACTTGTACCATTGGACGCGAGATTGAAGTTAACAAACTCCTGCTTTTACGATCAATTTTTTTTTTTAATTAGCGATACAAGTTTATCATTAACTGTCAAAAGATGATGAATGTCATAATAAAATATGAATGAACAAATATTATACAAATAAAGTTATTAACTTATGCCCATGTTTCCGAAATGCTTTGTATTTATCTGTTTAGCCGCTAAAGCGTGATTAATCAGTAAACATATTGATTATTATACATATTAGTAGGATAACAAGACTTTTATATATGGCTTTGTTTGCTAGATATAAGCACAAGCAGAACTTTTCAATTTTCTTTATGAGCCGTTGGTGAATCGCGCATATTTTAGTTTCATTAACTTTGTTAACTTCAATCGCGCGTCGTCTCCATGCGTGTCACAAAACAATGAAAAGTTGGGGTGTCCGCATGTTGCGCCCCCATTAGATATAGCCTAGCTTGTTAATATAGATCGTTATCGTAGTGTAAAGTAGCCCTAAATAACGTTAACTGACGTAAGGACAAGTAAGGTTGCTGAGACATATCCCCGCGGTAGGTGGCACCACTGTTGACTGTTCATTACATCGAGGTGGAGTGGCGCCGCGTGTATTTTCTTTGACTTTTGAATAAAGTGATGGATGAAGCTGTGTGACAATTTTTAAGGAGGTCTTGATCATATTATCAAGGCAATGGACTGAAAAAAAATATATGTGTCTCTGTGAATTCTAATGACATTTTATTAGGAAGGCATTCATGTTCAAAGACAAAGAGAATACGCATCCGCCTTGTAGAATATTGTATTAAATTCATGACAATATTATTTGTAGATATTACTATAATGTAACAAATAATTTGAACGTGAACTGTTTCGTTTTGTTTGGTGTATTGCGTTCGAGCGGTTATTATTAAGTTCCTTATGTTTTAGATCTCAGATGTATCTCGCAAACTGTATTATATATACGTATATATTGTAATTAGATATATTATTCACTCAATTTGTACATTGTTTACGACTTTGTAGTGGGTTGTGAGATGAATTTATTGAAAAATAATTATAATACAAGTTACATTGTGAATTCAAATGATTTTCATGTGGAGGTAGGTGAGTATGGGGACGTAGCGAATACGGGCGCATTTAAAGTTCATACTAGTTGGTGCGTTGTCGCCTGTAGCATTTAATACCTTCCCATACTCGGTCGTATACCTGGTATTCTATTACTGTTGGTTCCGGGCCCCACTGTCCCGCGTGCCGTCTGATTCTCATAGTACAGATCGTAGCAATATCATCCTCTAAGGATATTTACTCTATTCTCACAAGATTTTATGCATTTCTACATTGTAATAATGTAAAATAACTAGCTAATATTGTGAAGTTCTAGAGCTAACGAGTGATTATTTGAGCTGAACATAGATAGCTGTTTTTCATGTAAAAATGTCTTGACTCTCTTCTGCCATATATAGAGTATTTGCAAATATTAGTGTTCAACTTCATCGATTTGAAATTAAATAATACAAAAGTTTTAGAAGTGCCATTAAATATAAATAAAAACATAGTATTTTCGTACTACAAGCAATAGTTTTATATTAGAAATCTATATCTTTTGTCAATGAATTATAGAAGATCGGCGATATATTATTGTGCCATTGAAGTTGAAAGAATTCTGCATAGTGTTGGTTAAAGTGGATAATGAACTTGTGTGCTGAACTCTGCTTTCAGATAAAAGGCTTTTTTTATTCTAATTTTAAACTTTTGAACGCCAGAGCATAAATGCATCGGCGTGCCTCCGACGCCAAGCCACAAATTTACCGAACTTTTTGTCACGTATTTGTGACGTACAGGGCACGCGCTTGCTTGTCACTTATACGTGACTGTGGCGTTCAAAAGTTGAATGCAATATTGTTGTAGAATATTAGTTTGCCACGAGTCTGGGAGCAGGCAAGCTTTTTGTAACATTTTATGGACTTTAAATATTCGAACAAAATTATTATAATATAACCAGTATTACTTTTGTAAACTTTGAAAATTTATTGCTCGAGCAATTTTGTGCTAATAACGCCCTTTTGACTTTTTGTAACGGCGTGGTTTATCAAATGATTATTTGCAAGCAATTAAAAACTAATGCGAGCCAGCAGGCGACACTAAAAACAAAATCACTTATTTATCGTGTTTTGACTTCAAGAATGAGCAATTAAAATTGCTTTTGTCTCGAGTTGATTGGTGATACTTTGTGATTTATGAATTAGATGTGTTTCCAAAAGCCTGCTGACTCAGTTCAACCGGCCTATAATCAAATAATTGGAAAAAGATCATTCGTCTGTGTAAAATGTACAGGGTAAAATTATAATTAATTCTTTATTATTACTACGAAACTCGCTTGGACCGCGGTCGCTTGCTTCGTACATTCAGTTCGACATTTATGAACTTATTCATTCGATTTTTACTCGCAATTTTGGGAAATTAATAATGTAATCAATCTAATTTTTGAAGAAGTTATATATATTTAATTTTAAGTATTGTAACTACAAATCTAGGATTAAATAGGCTGAATATGGATGACAAAATAGCAATAACTACTAGTTGTTGATACTATGTGCTATTATTGACATTCGGGTGTAAATGATACTTTATTGGAAATGTTTTACAACGTCGATCGATTTTTTGAAGAATTATCTGGCATTGTAATTGACAAATAGGCCCTTAATGTAGTAAAAAGTATTTTTGTACCCTTTTCCTAAAATTACCAATCAATAACAGACGTTAAAACATTTGCAGCAAGGTTGATTATCGAACAAAACAGTTTAGTGTTGTTGACGAGTGTTTCGTTAAGCGTTCGTTTAGTAAGTTTGTTGTTGGAGTGCGACATCGCTTTGATTATACAGCGTGTGTTTTGTGACGCCGGCGGCACACCGAGCGATACGCGCCGCGCACTCGGCGCCCACACGCCGCGCACTCGGCGCCCACACGCCGCGCACTCGGCGCCCACACGCCGCGCACTCGGCGCCCACACGCCGCACACTCGGCGCCCACACGCCGCGCATTCGGCGCCCACACGCCGCGCCGGCTGAGGCTTGAGACGGCATTTTATAGTACCAAGTGTGACAGTCAAGGGTGCTCATAAAAATTGACAGCCCGTGACAGTTCTGTCTATGGCTGAGACAGCTCAAACTTGGCTCAGCGCACATTGATGTCACTTTTAGCCGCTGCCGGCGCGGTGCTGTGTTTCTGTGGCGACTTGAAATTATATTGACCAAGCTATTACAAGTAATGCATAAAAAAACACATATTATGTTGCCAGTGCCGTCTAAAAAGCTAGATTTGAACCAAGGAAAGTTGAAGTTATTGAATGTGTAATGTTTAGGTTGGCCAGCGTATGTGTTTTCTTTGCTACCATTTGTTTGAGAATGACAATTTATTATTTATATCTCGGTCTATTATGCTATTAACCGAGTAATGGTAACTAAAATAGCTCAACGTCAATTAGCTCAATTCAACAATGTTGTGCGTATCGCTCGGTGTGCGGCCGACCTAATGCCTTGTATTATAGTTTATTAGGTACGATGGAAGTGCACTTTGTAATTCTGTAGCCTGTTGACGAGTGTTGAATAGCTGCGTATGCATTATATTTTTGGACAGACAACTCACTGAAATAAAAAGATTAATTCATTATAAAAAACTTTATTTCATTTCTCGTTCAACGAAGTTACAAATCGGTCAAGACTCTGCATCTATACAATTATACACATCTTTACAAACATGACTACTTAGCCAATGAAAATTCATTTACTTACAGTTTTTAAACCTCAATACAAATTAACAATTTACTTTTCTTTTAATAATCTCTTTACTCTGACTAGTATTTTAGATTCTTATAAAACGACCCATAATTCATTTTATAAAACTTTTTGGTATACAATCAAAACATAATAAAACAACCGAAAAATCACAGATAAAAAAGATTCACAAACTTATATAAATAGGCGAAAATGATTAATAGTTTAAAAATAATACTTGTGAGGGTTTCAGTGCAGGAGTACGAATACTTAATATTCGGTGGGAAGATAATATTGAAGACAGGCGCGGGTCTTACAAGCGGGAAGGCTTTTTCCTTCCTTTTTTTCCTACGGGAATTTGTTGAAAAATATTGAAAGGCAAAAATTAACTTGAGAACCTTACGACTCTCGGCTGTGTCCGGATCAAGTCGGAAAATCTCGATAAAATGATCCAGTCATTTTATGAGATTATATTAGGATCCGCACCTGACTCATCACCAATGATCGGATAATCGGGCGCTTATACACCTAAACTTCTTCCCGTGAAAGAATAATATGGATATTCCTTTCTGAATAAATAAGTAATCGCGTGTTCCTGGTATTGAACAATTTTGTAAAAACAACTATAACAAACTTAATAAAATTATAGCAGTGGTTATTTTGATTTCGTATCTTTATTTTATTCAAAACAAATGGCATACTTACCTATAAAAAAATATAATGAGAGTTCACAACGAATTCTAACTATATTTTGTATGCGGGCATTTTTAGCAATCTCAGGAATTTCGAACGATTCCGGGATCAAGGATTCTGAAAAGCATGTCCGTATTATACTTTCGCGGGAATAAAAGTGAAGTTTAGGTATATTATCGCCCGATTATCCAATCACTGCTCATCACATAATATTCATCTAACACTTAAAACTAGATAATACTAGTCTGCTCCTACCTTACGTCTAGTCTTAGGGAGAGTTAAAGGAATGTACACAACATGGCAAGGCAAGACTTACGTGATACAGAATCTCTTCGTAAAGCTATCGTACAGTGTGAATTACAGTTTATTGTCTCCGATACAAAACGACATTTACATCGCGTGGAAAATTTAAAAGTGACAGTGAGATCAAATTAATGGCTTTCATATTTGGAAATTGAGTTTCTAAAGTATTTATTCTTAGCTGCTTATTACCCGGTTTCTGAGTTTCTTAGATAAACATTCAATAACTTATATTGATTCGAGTTTTTTTTATGGTTCAGTGTTGAGAAAACAAGATGTCAAAACAAGAGCAGTATCAAATAGGCTCCTTTTAAGAATATCTAAGGAACCGGGCTTATAAGATGTTTCCTCCCTCCTCTTACTTCCTGTATAGACTAAAGAATCTGATAAAATCTCATCAGATTCATTTCGTTATATTCGACGATCACAGCTACAGTGGAATGATCATTATATTTTATAATACATGTGTGGACAGAGTCCTCTACATCAGCATTGCTTGGAAGCTAATACGGTGCAAATAGGTAGTGTAGGAACTAGACTATTCACAATAAAATATTTGATGGTACGTTAGTCAAAAGCCTGCTATATGTTAGGCTCAAGTTCGGCTAAACTCCAAGCAATGCCGACTATATCAATAAAATACACAACAAAACCTATCTATTTTCAAACACGAGGAGAAGACAACTTCTCCTGTTAAATGCATTGAACCTTTTTACAAGATTGCTATAAGTTCTTGTAAAACAAACGTATATCAGCCTCTAGGGCGGACGAGGGCATCCTATGGATAGCCACTATAGTAACGCCTAAATAACGGATGTTCGCCCAATACTAGTGTCGGAGTATCATTTGACAGTAGAGAAAGCTGTCCAAAACTGAAAAAGAAGGAATATCATATTAGTAAAGGCCACATCAGCCACAGATAGTTCTTGATTTATTATTCTTTTGAGAAGAGAAAATTTAAGAACTAGGAATCGAATACACTGCAAAAGTTTATTGCTTCATTTTAAGGATTAAGCAGAGTAACTACCTAATAGCAATCCATGTGTATAAATATTCTTAATTGATTTGAAGCGATTCTAACATTGACCTTGTTATGTAACCTAGGCATACCTAGACGCTATAAGAAAGGATTACGTAAAATCGATATATTTACTAACTAGAAATTGCGCAGTAAGGCCCAAAACAAGTAAGGTTGCAAAATAAATCATACTTGTATGTGTAATATCCTAATGTTTTCAGGAAACAAAGGTGTGTGCTGTATGTAGCACATAAACCTTGACCTACCTGCTAATGGTGTGACCTTTCACGGCTAGTATCTGTGTGCCATAAAGAGCTCTTCAGTAGGGCGCCGGGTGAATAGAAAAGTTACATAATAAACTATGCATAGTTATTTTGCGTAGATGTCGCACTACAAGTTAGGGCCTGCGCAAATCGGCGCACCGAACGGCGTAGTTTTAAATCTATCAATCTATAATATATTGCTTGAAATCAAGTATAATTATATTAGAACATAATGCTTTCCGGCTTTTCGTGTCGATTAACTCATATTACATTTTGTTCGACCAGTATTGAGCAAGCTGTAGGTACAGCTGCATTTGCCTCGTTTAGATCTTGGATGGTGCAGGTGGTTGTGCACGACGGGCAACTAAGGAGGTGACGCATGTCCTGTGAAGGGGCTTCACACGCACTGCGTTTGGGATGGGTGAAGAATGCCCCATTTGGCCAAATTAGTTCTGCCATCCTGGGTCCGCAGTCGGTTAAGAGATTTCCAGATTGGCCACTGCAGTTCTCATTCAGCGGTTAGATGTTCTGCCGGGGTGATGAAGTGTGGAGGGATAGGGTGTTTGTACCTCCACAGTGCACACCTCAAGAAGAAGAAGAGGGAAACACAAGTGGAGCAAATTTTGATAAGCATTGTTTCCCATCAAATATGTACCTATCCATTTCTGGAAACAATGATTACGCCGGTGGTCTGCGGGCGCTACAAATAAAATTCCTTTTCAATACTTCATTTTAGGTCAACAATCAATCTCCTCGGTATTTTGCAGTCACTGGGCACAGGCCCCTCGCAAGTTACGTGCCTTGATTGGCCAAACATGGAGGGCTTTATTCGCGCAGTTAAAGCAATTGGTTCACGAGTTATGCGCGGCTTCGATTACCGGACGGAACGGCTGGCTGGAACGATGTCTGTGCGGACGACACAGGAAACATACCTAAGTACCTACATAATATACAAGACCATTGTTTTCTTCAGAGGGTAATGCTTGGATTGTGTACGACATGGTAAAAAAGGGACTGAATATTTTGATGGCTGATTGAGATGTATTGGAAACGAGATGTTGCGGTTCTGGCGAGGGCTGGGGCCTCAACCTGTATCTTTCCACTACTGGACAAAGCTTATAGCCTATATACAACCTGTAACAGAATAAACGCAATTACCACTTAACAGGTTAGGGGGTCATTGCACTCATCACTATGAACAACGTTCACTATGGCACCAACACTAAAATCGCGAAAAAAAATCGACTGCCCCATACATTTATGTGCGCATAACTTGACAAAATATATCTACTGAACAGCTGATTTTTTTTCGGGGTTGGTCCCATAGTTGAAGTTGATCATAATGACGAGTACAATGACCTCTTATGAGGTATTGCGTTTATTCTGTTACACCTTGTATATGTCGACGGAAAATTGCAGACTCCGTAAGACTAATTAATCTTTATTAGATTACAATTTCTCGATATATGATGAAAACATCGTTAATACAAATCGTTTATACAAATAAATCCCATCCTACTTCAATAGTTTCCAAATATCCGTGGCTTATTAAGAAAACATAGTTTACAATTTCACGCGATATTTTACAACCTTACGGCGTTTGCAATTTTCCGGTGACATATATATATTTTGTCTCCAAATCTCCCGTAAACGCTTCCACCATCGATCGTTTTCTAGGCGTCACACAAACATCAGGATTCATCATCATCTTCCTGCCCTGGTGTATATTGCTTGGGGTCGACACAACCCGTTTTCTCCAGTTCTCTAAATCATACATTATTAATGCTATAAAACAAATACTCACGGTACTGCGCCGCGCTGATCAACAGCTCGTACAGCTGCAAAGGCCCTTTTCCTTTCAGCATGATTTCACATACAAAGACGTACACGACTCGCGTGGTCTCAAACAGCGAGTCAAGCAGCAACCACGTCGTAATATTCCGGCCGGTATTGTGGCTGGCGCTGCGGTTCATGACCACGCAGCTGTTCAGGAAGCCTATGCCGCTCGTCACTATCATCAGACCTGATATGAAGTAGTGGATACCTGTGGAGGGACAAGGTTTTGCAGTATATGTCGGTGAGGAAGGTTTTAGGCGTGACGTTGCAGATTTGAAGCTTTGAAGCAGTTTTTATTTTATTTATTTTATTGATATTATTTATTTTCAGTTAATTTTGTTTTGTTTCGTTAAACCATCTTATTTTTTTTTACTTTATAATTTTCGATTCATGAGTCTTGTCAGAATTGATTCCAACATTAAGTTTATCCGTCAGGGTCACCCAGTCTGTATTGGTGCCTTATTATAGAGTCGCCCCCTGTAACATGGGACCTACACCTATGCCCAACTCTTTTTTTTTTTATCGAGATTCACAGGTATGATGGGACCGTAAGTCTCAATACCATTAAATACCAGGGTTAATTCTATTGGGATTTATGGTCACAATAACAAGTACTGGAGACGATGGATTCAGATTCAAATTGGAGTTATTGACAGTAAAATACAGGCTTTTCCAAGTAGTGACTCAAGACAAATAAATGAAAAGAAAAGTTAAAAGAAATAGGTAACTTTATAGCAAAGATTCAAGAGTCAAGGATGAAGCAAGATCTAGATGAAGTGATGAATGTCATGCAACAGCAATCTAAGTACAGAAGTATAGTATACCTAACGCATTACCTATTTCATTTCTCTCTAAAGGATCTAGGTAAAACAGATCGGGGTTGAGAAGGCGGATCAGAGCCAACACAAATGCTGTGGCCGATGAAATCTGAAAAGTAAACATAGATCAGTGACCTAAAGTAAACATAGATTGGTGACCTAAAGTAAACATAGATTGGTGACCTAAAGTAAACATAGATTGGTGACCTAAAGTAAACATAGATTGGTGACCTAAAGTAAACATAGATTGGTGACCTAAAGTATTCATAATTTTGTGAAATTCTCATTTAGCAGCACATATTCTGGATATGTGTTTAGTTGATGGCAATAGGCTTACCCCTAACTACATAAGGTCTTAAATGTAGTTTGTGCATTGTGGGTGTACCTGTGCTTAAACCTTCAGGAAATATAGGCATGATGTTATTTTAGATGACTGACCATTCCATAATATTCCTGGTCTCTGTTAACACAAGACTTGGTAGAATCTATAAAAGCAATGTTGTTTTGTCTCAGTGAGCCCAAGAAACCATTGTTAGGTATTATTCTTTCTCTACAGCTCAGTAGTGGAGCATTGTCGAGCTCTCTACATAAATTGAGGGTTCCTTGACCTCTTTATGTATTGCAATCTCTACTTTCTTCTTTATCTGTCTGATGCACCTACACTACATAGTTTGGTGAGCCAAGGCAGGATAACTCCTTCTATATCTTGTATTTAAAAATCTGTCCGAATTGCACAAATCTTAATATTAATAATATCTACAGCAGTAATAAGTAAATAAATTAAATAATTCTTCTAAGAAGGGAAGAAAAGGAATATTCATTATCTAATCAACAACAGCTTTAACAATCATTGTAACAATAACAACTAATAAACTAATGATGCATACAGTGAACACTGGAAGACGATAAGTAAACAAAGAAGCTACAGTCTCAATACTTGAGGTGAGAGCAAAGATTACGAACAAACAATCATAAAGTCTAGGAATAGGATATTACTGTACAGTTATTAAATAAATCCTTTATGTTTGTTTGTGTTCTAAATACGAAACAATTAATTATGCTTTCAGTAATCACCGTGCATCTAACGTCTTATTTATAGGAAAGATTTTTAATACAATTAAACATGAGGGTATTTAATCAGATTCTATGAGTTTCGAACACGATTATTAAGCTAACGGTCCCAGCGGTATGCCTTACTGAAATGATTTATAGACGGTTACATTCTTATAGAATATTTAGGTGTACTTTTAGAAATATAAAACAATATTTACTTACAGAAAACACGGCAGCGACAACTCTCACGTACATTTTAAGGTCTAACATCGGCATGGTTTTAGACTGTGTTGACATCGAGACACGAAATTCCACTCACTCTCACTGCATTGATTTTTGTAACGTATGCGTTAATTTGGCGAAAATCAATAATTTTATTTAACGCTCCGTATTTACGCGCTCGATATCCTTGCCTGCAATGCAACCCCGTCCGATCAATTTATCAATGAAATAATGACAATAAGCTGCTGTCAAAACAAAGTTAGGCTTAACGTCACTTTGACAAGAAAATATTACCAGTGAAATAATTTAACGTTACATTTTAGATGAATTTTAAATTAAGATTTATTAATTATTACTACATGGCATGACTATTTCATTGATTTTATTTTAGAATAAGAAAAACTTAGCTTTGGAGGTAAAGCTTCTGATAGACAAGTTTTACACCGCCATCTATGCTTGTTCTTCGTCTTGACTGAAGTTTTATTTTAACATTCTAGGATAGATGACGCTAGTGATAGCAACGTAAAGCTTTTTGCACGTGGAGGGTAAATAGACTTGGAGGACTTTGCAATCAGGTGAATGAAGAAAGTTTTGACGACGCAAAACTGCAAAACCTTCTTACATCAATAAAAAATAGGCAAATTACAGTATTCAAACTGTAGGTCCCTACTTCAAAACTGTACGACCTTCTCGTTAGGATCATACTGCTTGTGTTGTACCGTTTCTGCGTTTTCTGCTTGCCGTAAGGCTTAAAATCATGCATGTAACTCACGATTTGTCTTGATTTCTTTAAGAGCTTGCAAGTGGCAATTTGGCAGGAGGGTACGCTTTGCCCATACCTATTTTAGTAGTACCTACTCTGTGCTTTGCCCATTTGCCCTAGAACGCAGACTAAATGTTTCTGAAATCAAACAAAAACTAACAATTAAATAAAAATTAAGAATTTTCCGGTGACAGCCACAACAAAATGGTCATTCGCTTGTGAACAATTTTTTCCTTTAAGCAATAAGAACAGTATTAATTCCAATTCTCTATAGATGTCAGCACTCATCGCTATAAAGTGTAAAAGCAATTAAAATCATTTGTAAGCTTTTCCACGGCTGTCAACCAATCGTATGACGGATCCATTTGCATGGGGTAACTTTTTATTTAATTGTTTAGGCAGCAAATGAATATTAATGAATTACATACTTCTGCAAGATGTTTTGAAATGAGAGACTTTTATTTTTGTTCTTTAATTCATAATAACTAATCATGTAATAAATGGATAAAGACGATCTAATAGATACTTGATCTTGCAAGTGCTTTAATTTAGATAGGTAGATATCTAAGCTTAAAATTATCTTCTTCATTGTTCCATTAGGTAAATATCTGTTAACCCCTCTAGTTAATATTAGGTAGCAGAGACTAGAGAGGAAGCACGGATCCACCGTTGTGGGCACGATGGACATGTCCACAACCCTTATAGACTTGTGACGTCCGAGTTCCGCCTATTCATTAACGATAGTGAATCATCTGTTATAAATGTATACCGACTCCGGATGGCAAAATGGAAAAGAGAATGTGAAAACAATTCCGCCATACCAGAGACGGTAGCTCATCTCATTGAAGCATACGACCTAGATTTGTACCCTAACATAAAAATATTCTTACAAGTATTTGTAAGATATTTTTTATGGTCAGCGTAGCTATCGCAAAGAGATTTCTGCTCTTCGCAGAGTAGGTAAAACCTTGGTTGCGTGCTTCAATGGGAAAGGAAAGATTATCCAGGATAGCTCTCCCAAATACTTACAAAGATGTGAACCTAGTTTTTTTTTATTTGAGGATGGGATATCATCAAATGACTTGAACTTCCGCTCTGACTTAAACTCTCTCTCGACCCTCTTTCGAAAAATTCCGCAGCCCTGTCAGGCTCTGGCCCTAGCGGGCCCTGCCTTTTAGAATGCTAGCGAAAGATCGCTAGCATTACTGCTTCGCAGAAGGAGGTGACCGCTACCCAAGCCTCCTCGCTCCGAACCATGGATTTAACCAGGGCAGAACGCGAGAGGTCGCCACGGCGTACTCCGCCCAAGCAGGGAGACCTCAAAGAGGGGCCTTACCGCCGCAATTGTGGCGTGCCCAATGTGAATCTAATTATCAATGAAATTATGAACGTTTCGCGAAAAAGAAACGTAATCTTGATGCACCAAAACAAAACTACTTATTTAATCCTACCAGCTTTTAATTTAATTTAATATATATTTCTAGTGTTCCCCCAACGGCTATCTCCTTTGTAGAAATGCACTATATCGATCATGAGCGAGTTCATACTCCGACTCGCACTTGGCCGGGTGGCTATGACCACAACTTTTTTGAGGGCTTAATCCGCGCTTGCTAGTGAGTCCCTAGAGATACCCACCTATGCTGGTATCTCTTTTTCATGCATTCATGTAGATACAGACCCTTTAGTGTAGGAACCCTACCTATTGTTGATCGAACAATAATCTTATTAATGAGGCGTCAAAATATGGATGAAGCGTTGGTGTAGACAGGTAAATAAGAGATCATAGACCTCGGTATTTCCCGACGCCTTTTCCCAGTTAAGTACCTACCTTTCTACTTGACGTGAATGCTGATGTGATTTAATCTACGTCATCCCAGAAAAATCAATAGAATTTTTAAACTCTCAACTGTAATATTCAATGAGTACCTAACTAGTACCTAGGTTTACTTATGTATTTAATTGTTAACTAAAAAGCTACGAATTTTAATAGGTAAACTATGTTATAATGCAATTGTAATAATTGGATTTCAATATTTTTATACTTCAGGCGCTTTAAGGCACTCTTCTTACCTATCCTTTTTTATACGTTTAAGTTTCTATAACAGAACAAAACTTTTAAAATGTCAACAGTGAAGAAAACAAATTAAAGTTTGAAATTAAAACCGCGCTTTTAGTGATGGGGCGTTTCGCATAATGCACGGCGCGCGCTCGATCATTAGATCCCATTCATCGAATAGCCGCTCGATTCGATTAAACCAATTCTATTCCAATTATTAATCTGATTATAAAGTTACGACTTGTTGGCTGTTATAAATTTCGCTGATTCCACTATTGCATATTTAATTGCGTTTCTGATTTATTATTTGGTTACCAACTGGTATATTTACGATTACAGTTATGATAATGCATTTTTCATTGATTGCCTACAAAGTTTTTCCATTGAAAATTAACGTAGGGCCTTTTAAATATTCTCCTTTCGCCGTTCGTTTCATAACTTATAATTTGATTGTACCTAGATACGTCCAATTTATATTTCTTTATGTTAAAATAATAAGTCTCGAATCCTCTTTTTGATTAATATTTGTTTAAGGCTGACCACTCAAATTGCGTCTGTTTAATTAAATTTGTTCAAGTGTACATTACTCAAACAACGGTGAGCACTTGATGGTTACTTACAAACTGTAGATATCTTCATTGTTTTCACTGACCACTTGTCTAAGTGAGAGGTCAGTGTGTGGTCAATTCTTTTGTCGACTGTCACCCAAATATAGAGCATCAATTAATTTAAAATGGTCTTTATTCCTTTGCAATAAGGGTCACGTGGACACGGATGTGACAATAGAGCTTGCGCCCCATCCTGGTAACTAATTGCCGAGCAATAAAACGGTATGGTCAGTCGGGAGAACCTATTGGGGAGTGTATCATTGACAGGGGACCGTTTGATGCAATCTACTTTATTAAATAACAATGATTGGAACATTGTAACAGGTTTGAGTAGTTTTGGTTCTGGGTTTGATGTTAATTGTGTTTCAGTGGTTTGTGTGAATAATTTAGCAGGAATATTTTCTAAAGTAAGTTTTATAATATTCAAAACTCAAAGCATTTATTTTAATGCGAGTCACTCTGTCTATCTGTCTGTCGGTTTGTTACCTCTTCACGTCGTAGTGGCTGAAAGGGTTTGAATGAAACTTGACACACGGGTAGACGGTGTGTCCTGGAATAGGACATAAAATACTTTTCCTTTCGGGAGTACCTATATTCCCTTGGAATGATTGTTGATTTTCACGCGGGCGAATCCGCTGGAAGAAGCTAGTTTTAAATAGCTCTAAAATTAACTGACAAAGGCTATCCTTTGTTAATATTGTCAAAGAGAGCTATTGTCTTAAAATTTGAAATCTGTGAAATCTACCTACTTACTACGACCAAATGTTATTTAATCTCAACGAATGCAAATGACAGGACCATTATAATATCAAGTTGATTCGGTCGTAGTTTATTATTCGGACCCACCGTCGTCCACAAGGAGATATGTCAATAATACATGAATAATATTATAATATTAAAGCTTCATCGTTTGTGTGGTGTGCGTAATGTTTGCGCACATAATTCATACGGTCAATGTGCCGTGTGGACAGCACCACAAATGTCAATAATATGATTAGCAATTACATCTACAACAATTTTGCATAATATGTTTGGTAGGTAGAGAACTACTCCTGCCAGGGTTGCGGAATTCTGCCAGGGTTGCGGAATTTGTTCGAAAGAGTCACCGCGGCCCTGGAAAGCAAAGGGCTTTAGAAGGAACACGGATGGGTTTTAGTCAGTAAGAGTCTGACACGCCCTTCCGCTCCACCCAGAGCGGAAGAAGTCATTTCATGATTTCCCATCCTTAACTACTCAGGTACCTATTCTTTTACCATGGCTATTGGCTGAGCTTTACCTATTTCAGAGATATAATTATGTACCTGCTTAATGGCAATTGCCTAGGAAGGTAATTGAAAACCATATCTTAGAAATGAAATACCTACTACTGAGTCCAATTACCCAGAAAATAAGAAAGAAAAGAAATAATTTCATGTGGTGCAATAATTTCATAAAATAAAATGAACTTAGCAATCGGCACATGTTCAACTCTTCCTATTCGATTGTTTGTCAGTTTCGATGATCGATGGTAACCGATTGTTATAATCGATTCGATTGGCATAATTCAATAGTGGCTCATCGGTCATGCACTAATTTGAAGTTTTTATTTTGTGTTTGGGTTGTGAAATATTACAACTGAATATTATTTTGAAATGCCCATCAATTGTGTTTTTTTTAGTTTTCAGCACCTACCACACCATTGTATTGGGTACCTACATAATTTGAACCTATGCAATAATATTATAATACCTGAAATAGGAAAGTACCTACATATTATGAATAATATAGCATTACCTTAATTTTGTTTCTGCTACTTCGTATTACAAATCCAACAGGTTACTTCGTATTAAAAATCCAACAGACTACTTTCTAACATAATTAATTCAACATTTAAACAATAAAGATATTAGAAATTTATCCACAATTTCGCCTACAGTAGCAACGGTTCCATGGTGTAATGGTTAGCACTCTGGACTCTGAATCCAGCGATCCGAGTTCAAATCTCGGTGGAACCTGTACTTTTGGCATTCTTAAATGTTTTCTAAAGCTGCATTTTGAACATTTATTCGTCGCTAAATATTGTTCGTTAACATTATCCTAATTTTTCTTAACGGACATCCTTATTAAAGCAAAATAGCACGTTTGTTACGGCATAAAACTTCAGCACTGCCATAACGTAAAAAGAAAAAATCCTTTAATAAGTTTCATAAAATTACATACAAATTCCATTTAAAACTAAAATCCATAATCCATAAAAGCTTGACTATGATTCATCTTTTCGCACACGCCGGGCGCGCGTCTCGCACGTGCTTCGTGCCCGGCACGCGACTCGCGCGCGCGCTTATTTTTTGTTTTTAATGAGCAAAAATATATAATTGCTCTTTGAAGCCATTGTACCCTGGTACACATAATCTGCTGGAGTGTTTGTTAACTGAACTGCGTACTGATTGACGTTGTCAGGGACTTAGAGCTCATATCATGCTCCAAGTGTCCTAACCTAAATATTTCAACTTGGGAAATATGAAATTAGTAATTTTCAAAAGTATCAAGTCAGTCCTATAGGGATTTCCATTGGAACACTTGATATTTTTAATTGACAGAGTGAAAGGCATTTCTTTTATTGCTCGTTAGATTCGTATTGTGGTTGGTTTTGAACATGAACTTTTTGGTTACTAGGTTCATCTTTTTGGTATCGCTCTGTTTGTAGCAAGCTCGTATTACTTATGAGACTTTTGTTATAACTTTGTCACTTTTACCATCCTGAGAAATCAATAAATAGTAAGTATTAGAATACATAATGTAATCCACAGTGATAAGACCTTCGTACCACAGCCACAATGTCGGTCTCCTCCACCAAGAGATGAATTGAACTCGCCATAATATCTAGATACTAATTGAACTGGCATCACTCCAAGCTATCGTCATTGACTATGTTATTATTAAGTATTAGGCGTCTATCAGTGCACCTACCTATAGTTTGTCATCTTCTTACACCAACAAGGCAACATTGTATCTTGTATAATAATAAGATAATGCCTAATCTTAATTGTAACTTAGGTTGATTAGGAAGTTAGGTCTTTTCGTTGGCGTATCTTCTTATGCAAGAAATGATCTCCCTCCCCGACGAGCTTTTTCAGTAATCACCTACTTTTTAACTTGTAGGTACGTATACACAGATTATGAAACGCGCACTAATGGTGGGCCACCGCAACCTTCACCTTAAGTCCTCTACACACAGAGCGCGATGCGTTGCGATTCTTGGATGGCAGTTACAGGCAGGCAGCCTATATCATGATCAGCGAGGAAATGGCAATCTTGAGCAAACAAAATGAAAACAAAAACCTTCCAATACTTTTTGGTGGTGTAACTGATAGACTAATAGATTTTAATAGAGTGCGTTTCACTGATATTAGCAGCAACCCGCAGCAACAAGAACAATAACACTCGGATACAATATCAGAACCCAAAACTAAAAAAAATCTCATCACCCTTCCTTTTCCGTAGTCAGGAACTCAATAACTAAAAGGACAGACATTCGCTTTTTAAACCGTCTTTTAAAAGGAGATTTTGTACAATTTTGTATAAATGTTAGTCTATACCAGATTCTAAACATGTTTGCCAATTTGCCTACCTATATTTGTCCGGGCATATCTCAAAAACTGTATGTCGAATGCCGATCGCAGTGTAGGCACTGCGATCGCCCACCCGTCTGCCAAGGGTGGCGATTATGGAAAACCCCCCTTCCCCCTTTGGGGGAGGCCTATGTCCAGCAGTGGACGTCTTTCGGCTGATATGATGATGATGCTGATGATTTAAAAGATAAAACTTTTATTTCTCTCTTTTTAGTTATTAATTAAATAAATTACAGTTTTGAGGTCGGTATAATTTTTTGATTACTTTTTTTTGTAGACAGTTTTGCTTAGTCTTGCTTGGTTTTCAAGGAATATTATATCACAGGTTTCTTGCCGCGGCCGCACCGCCCTTGGTGTGTGAAGCACCTTAGACCTTGACTTTTACAAACTGCGTAGGAGGCGAATCAGTTAACTGTTAACAATGACATGCTAAAGCGAATACCATTTCGTTTCCCCTTGCCGGTTGAGTTTGTTTTCGATTGTTGTTATGTTGTTTTATTAAGCTGGGATTTAATATGTAAATTAGAATTACGACGTTTTCTAAATAAATAGCGCCAGCTTTCTTCGAAAATTGACCTGTAAAACGCCTATTCTTTGTCGTAATTTTTAATGAATTTCACATAAGAACTGCATTACTATTAGACGGCGACCTAGTTATAATTCTAAGTTTATCACTACAAATGCATTTTCTAACATCTACAGTTTCAGCCGGTCGATTCTGTAAACATGTCGAAGTGAAGACTTGATCACGAGGAAACCACCAATAAGGAAACTGCATTTAAGGCGCAAAAGCGGTGTATCAGGGGTATGTTTAATATCAAACAGACTGACAGCTGCAGACCATATTTTGTCAAATATAATATTTTAACATTGCCGTGTGTTTACATTTATGAGATTGCTAGCTTTGCAAGAACTAACAAACATCTTTTTGATAAATACAAAAGTAAGCGGCATAGTGATAAAATTTGTTGCAAACCTAAAAAGACGGCCTTGTATTCCAAAAGCATTTTCAGTATGGCACTGCGTATATCTACTCACTTACCTAAGTCCATACTAGAAAGTCCATCCATCGATGAGTTTAAAAAGAAATTAAAGAGATTCTTGCTATCTAAATGTTATTATAGTTTACATGATTATTTGAGAGAAAATGTAAGGACATATAATAATTGTTCTCAGTAATATTTTTTGTTAATGTGACATCAGATTTATGCTTTAATTAATTATCAATTATCATTATTTTGACATTCATTTATAAATATAATTTTGACATTCTCACTTAATACATGACATTGTTATTCTTTAATTATTTTTGTGACATTAATATTTGCTAGTTAATCATTATTGTTTGCCGCGGTGACCAAAATTGTGTTATTATTAATTATTAAATGACTGGCGCATGCATGTATTGTAACAATGTTGTGCAGCAAATTCTCGACATTTGCATGCCTCAAGGCGTAATATGGTTGAACTGTGCACTATTATTTTTTAACAACTTTATGTAATTACCCATATTAGCAAATAAATGATTATGATTATGATTATTAGGTGAGCTGTCAATTCATATAATCAAGATGTCACGTGATCACGAAGTGAGCTGTCATTCCATCTTGATTATATGGATTGACAGCTCACCTCGTGATTACTTCACCCAAGCCTTCACTTCGACATGTTTACAGAATCGACCGGCAGGTCCACGTGCTGTTTTGATTTCTATTAAATAAGATAGTTGGAGCAAACCTACAGTTAGGTTAGGGTAAATATAAACAACAATAATCTATTTAAAGCCAGCTATGTTAACCTTGCTAGTTTGGTTATAAGGAGTTGGTATAACTTTAAACAATTTGCATAGCTGGAAAATTACTCGAGCTATCATGCCGCCCGCTCTTAAAGTAGGTTTTCTTTGATTAATAAGAACTTCGCAGAATACGTAATGGATTTTTGTGATATTTTTTCTTCAAACGCGTTTTTAGCATGCGTCTTGTATTTTAAATAAAACACAAAACATCAAACTTTAATAGTAGATTATGCACCGAGGGGATAAAGTAGTGTCTTATGTTATGGGCGCCATATTGAATCTCGGACGTAATGAAGGATTCGAGAGCTAGTTTAGAGTTTAACTCACGAGTGAAGCGAGGGAGTTAATACAAGAATCCTGAATGCAGCGAGCGATTCAAGATAGCCCAAAGCAAATACCGCTTTATCCCTGAGGAGCATACTCTACTTTACACACCTACTGCGAGAAAATTGTGCTCAAGCTATGAAGAGAGGTGGCTGTTCACCGCGGGCGCCGTCCGGCGGCCTCACGTCCCTCGTCGGAAGCAATAATACTGTACTGAATTTCATTATAACCCGCCGGGTAGTAATGTAATTTGAATTTAGAACCTCATTTTGACCGTGCGACCTGCACCTAGCGACGGGCGCCGCTCGCGTGCTATGTTGACGTACTTAAGGTTAAGTTTGCACACCATATACCTAAGTTGATGTTTTCGTGCTGATGGTGTGAAAATGGATTTAATCGAACTTCATTGTTATAAATATCTTAACCACGAAACTGAACATGTTAACAGGTTAACAGATTACCTTTTCAAAACAAGAGGCTTTCAGTAAAAGCAAAATAAATACCACGAAATCAATCTCTGATTTCAGGAATTGATAACAACGTGGCCCGCGGCTTCACCTCATTATAATTTACCAGGAAAATAAGCGAAGCAAACCGAAAAACTTTTAACAGTATCCTGGATTCAAAATATTGTGTATTTTATTTGCATATCTCTTAATGAGGTTTGGTGTGTTGTGTTTTCAACGTTTTATAATAATTCTGAAACTTTTCAGGAACTTACCTGTATTCTCAGTGTTCTCTCAACGAGCCGCACCTACTCAGGCATCATTTTGCGCCATCATACCCAATCATACCCAAGGCGCAATATGACTGGCCTGTTGGTCGAGTGGTTAGTGACCCTGACTGCTAAACCGGAGGTCGTGGGTTCGATTCCCACCCAGGACAAATCTTTGTGTGATGAGCATGATAATTTGTTCTCTGTCTGGGTGTAATTTGTCTATAATATGTATGTATTTAGAAATATATAAGTACCTATGTTTATCAGTTGTCTGGTTGCCATAGCACAGGCTCTGCCTAGTTTGGGATCGGATGACCGTGTGTGAGTTGTCCCAGGATATATTATTATTATTATATTAATATGATAGCTGAGTCAGCTATCATATTGCGCATTGGGTATGATTGCTCAATTACCCTCTCAGCTTCTCTTTTACTAGGCAATACGTAAAACTTTATAAATCCGATATTTTTTTACTTACAAGATGCTGATTGATTGAATCAAACCAATCAAACCCACGCTTTTTTTTAGTTTGAATATCCTTTGAGCGATGTTTTTAAAATGATTGTTGTTAATTAAATTAGACGTTTTCACGGGCAAGTACCTCGGAGGTCGGGCCATAGCACGCGATCTCTTTGGAACATAGAGGTCACAAATGTAGCGTGAATGTGATAATTAATGTCACATTGAAAAATACAGAGAAGGGTGTTAATTAAATGTAGTAACAATATGTTCTGTTGCATAATTTCTTTCAGTTTTTTATTCTGCGCATGTCTATACAACGTGTAACAGAATAAACGCAATAACTTTTAAGGAGTCATTGTACTCATCATTATGAACAACTTTTACAGTGGGACCAACCCGAAATCCCGAAAAAAAATCTGCTGTACAGTACATTTTGTCGAGTTATGCGCACATAACTCGATTTATTTTCGCAATTTCAGTGTTGGTCCCAATGTGAAAGTTGTTCATAACGATGAGTACAATTACCCCTTAAGAGGCGTTTATTCTGTTACACGTTGTATAGTCTTCCTGACCGATTTCAATCGAGACTAGCCATCAGTGCAGGACTGACTTGCCAAAACTTTCTGAGCCCTTAGCAGTGACAATATTGTAATCAGTGTTGTCACTACTAGGGGCTCTAAAGTATAGCCTATTTCATCAGTTATGGATAAGTATCGGTTGACTTATCTGGGAGATAATGTCATGAAAGTTTTATAACTGAATTTTACAGGTAGGTAGGTACAGTCAACAAAGCTATTTGGTATGCAGGCAGCTAACTTGCAACTAATTTAAAGCAATGCTGTGAGCGTGCTGAGTAGACAATTATTGTACACCACACTTGTACATAAGTATGACATACGCTTAAAAAGTTGTAATGCACAAATTGGAAATAAATATTGGCATAGCAGCGGAAAAAATTTTTTTTTTTCTGTATACCAAATGTACATGATAGCCGCTCGTAACTAAAAACTTATTTCAAAAGCACTTAGGGTTATTTCATGGGTGGAAATTCCAGGGCGGTAAAATGTTCGCTATAACAATACACTGCTGTATTACGTGCCTGTAACAGGTAATTCACGTGTGTTATCAAAACGTTACGTCACACAGCGAGCTTGCATAATATCAATAATACTGTAAATCGTGACGTAATGTTGTTGACATCATTTGTTTTATACAGTTCAAAGTGTAAGTAGGTGGAATTGAAAAGGGATTTCCAGACAATTTGGGAAGTTTGTTGTTTGCAGATTTTGAAATAATTTTCAAAAAGTCAGGGGGTGAAAGTAATTACTTACTAAATAGGTAAGTACCTACGAGTATGAAAAAATCAGGTATCTTGTGTGTTCATAACTCGAATGAAATTAGGGGACTGCTGTTTTTGAAGTGAAAACTTCTTTAGCGGCGTTATGCACTTTTTGGGATAGACAAAAAATGTTAACTTCGCGGCGGGACACGTGACCTGATCGAAAATTCGTAAGACGGAGGGAGAGTAGGAGAGGAAGTAATATCCCCTCTCTTTCTACCGCGTGGCGAAAATGTATGCCTCAATGCATGCATATGCAATTCGTGCGAAATTATTCCCTAACCATTCCAAAATATCAAAAATGCACAACGTTAATGTTCAAGTTTTCACTTCTGCCGGCACTCCCGGAGTGCAAACCGTTGTTTTTTATTTTTCGTATCAATGTTGATCCCAGATTTCCATGTGAGTTCCTACCTACTTGCGATATGGTCTCACAATGGAGTTCATAACATTTGAATCAATAGTTCTCTGTTAAATACGTGTTCAATTTAAAAAAGGTAGTTTTAATTTATTATAAAGTTATTAAGCATAGTAGGTATATTGTTAACTTCTTTTTAGCGTGTGTTTTGTGTTTGTTTTCCTCGTCTTTATTTTGTTCTTATTATTTAAGTACATAACTGTAGTCCGGTGTGTTGTGTTTTCTATGTTTTGTTGTAATTAATTAAAAATAAACTACGCTAGTCAACTCATACATGACGTGTTTTTAATTTAAAGAAACATTTTTTTGTTATTACCATTTTTGTCACAAAGAAATCCTATCGATATTAACATCGAGTAGCAATTTGGACCACCAATAAACTATAATAAATTAATGTACATAATTTTATTGCGAGCACATAAACTTCTGCCACCATAAATACATATCAGCTATTGTCACATATTCCGATCATTAAATCAGTCATCGATAAGATGTTTGATTTTTAATATCCACCCTTTACCCTTATTCAAAACACCACCTTAAGTTTTAGTCACAAGGTTAAATTTCCAACAGCAAGATTACTGCTCACCCACCATTTAAATTCGCACTCTAACTTGTAGAAATAAAGTTGAAATTTACTTATCAATGGGGTTAATAACAGGGGGTGAATAATTCTCGTAGTATAGTGATTACGCGCGGCGTCGCACGCGCCACCCCCCGTGGGATCGGCGCGCGCGCCCGTTCCCACGTCAGAGCGGGGAAAATTGACATTTTTCCCCGAGTCAATGTAAATATTGTCAAATGGACTTTTGGCGTGTTATTGGTGTACAAAGGAGGGACTTGTTTTATGGCTCAATTAAGGGATTGCAATAATGGTTAATTAGAAGTTTAATAACTTGCTTTTGCCACCGCAATGCCTGGGTCACAAGGTTAACTGTTGTTTGAAGACTTTCTTATAATACAATTGGGTTTGTTCAGCGTAACAGCAATACATAAACATTTCATCTATATTTTCTAAATTATACACGTCTCGACGATTCCATGGTTTCTGTAATAGGTACATAATAAATTTCTCATAATTTTCCACGCTACCACAGAATAACAATTAGGTACACATTTTTACTACAAAGAGATTAAATGGAAAAAACCATTCTCACTTTATGAAATCTGAAATAGAATAAAAAATCCAGGACAAGGCCAGATAACGAGTCCTTCAATAAAACTTGACCCAAAAAGTATAATAAATCAATTAAGTAGATTGATACTAACTGTATCGGCTTCGACTAAGTTATTCAATTAATTATGCTAATGTGTCTCTGATCTCTGTCTCGTGTCTCCAATTATTGACAAAGTGTCAGTAGGTCAATTTTCCCAGACATGTAGCGAGCTTTATCAATTGTAATGAAGTAATACGAGTCAATAACGATCTTACAAATTAAGTTGTAATCTCTATCTACTTAGGCAAGATGTTCTTGCTTGTCATCGAGTTCTGCCGGTCGATTCTGTAAACATGTCGAAGTGAAGGCTTAGGTGAAGTGTTCACGAGGTGAGCTGTCAATCCATATAATCAAGATGTCACGTGATCACTAGTTCGTGATCACGTGACATCAAGTGAATATGGATTGACATCACTCGTGATCACTTCATTCAAGCTTTCACTTCGACATGTAAGTAAGTAAGTAAATTTTATTTGTTTAAACATGGTGTACATGATACATTGCATGCAAGATAATAATGTGATAAGGAAAAGTTGTAACATGTTCAGCCGCACATCGTGGCGTACAAATTGGTAGGAAGAGATGATGCATGAACCGTGATACTATTCAGAATCGACCGGCTAGAAAGCAACATGTATAGGTATAGGTACTATCGAAACTATCGGTCTATAATAATATTGGACTGTAGTACCTAGTAGTCAATAGTAGTACGCCCAGCGGGATCATTGACCATTTTTTATTTTTTTAAGGATGGGAAAATGTCAAAGGACTTCTTCCGCCCTGCCAATGAATTAGTGATCATTTTGTGCAAACTTAGTTTCTTTTCCTTGTCACTTTGTTCACATCGGCCCGGGTGAGCTGATTTGCTAAAAAACCTGGTGTAACACTTCATACAATCTGAATATTATTAGTCCTCTTTCATTATCATCGTATTGTTTGAAAGAAAGAAAGAAAAAGAGTTTATTTGCGACAAGCATGACGCATACCAAAAAAATAAAACAAACTAAATTACAAAAGTTATGCAAGTTGGGAAGATATGTGTCACATTTGCGCAAAACGGTCATCGCTCAGCATAATGCTGGGACTCGTGTGTGAGACAGAGCCAAAGCGTTTTTAAGAAAAGCGTCTACTCCTGGACGTTGGGTGTAGCAATCACATTTTACTGAGTAGGTAGTATTGCCAAAGTGTTTTGACTACTACAAAGGCTCCCATTCGCTTGCATACGGCTAACAAACACGTACAAACAAACCCAGGGGTGAAGCAGTGCGATGGGGTGTCCCGTTATCAACGGCCCGCGGTATTTGCTCAATCCTGACGGTGCTGCGCATCATCTGTTGAATTTTATGTGAACTTCATGGTGACTGTATGTAATGGTTTCATGTTGGACATGGCGTGCAGACAAACCTCTGTTTCGTGCAGGGTACAGGGTGTTTCAGAAGTTCGTGTTCATTTATTTTAGTTCAATCATAGATTTGATACCACCCACTGCATCAGACTGCAAGAAAAGTGTTTTTTTGGAACTTTTTAGTCGTTTTTCTGGTTGGAGTTATTGATAATAAGTCGTTTCATTAAGGTTCCGTACCTGAGTCGGAAAAAACGGCACCCTTATAGGATCACTTTGTTGTCCGTCTGTCTGTCTGTCAAAGTGTCAAGATCTTTTTTCCCAGGAACGCGTAAAGGAATCAAGCTGAAATTAACTCGAAGTATTCAGAACAGCTACTTCTTGGAGCGGTGAAAAAACCAAACTTCTAAGTCAACGCAATCTAAAGATAATGCCGTTTAAATTCCGTTTATGGCGCATTATTTGTCGCTCGCAAGGGAATCAAAACCTATAGGATCCTTCCCGTTGTCCCACAGTCCTGAAATTTGCCAAGAAGATAAATCTTACAGTATAAGTACAGGAAAAAGTCCGAAAATAAGGAATTTGTTCTTTTATAATATTAAACAAAAAAATACGAATACAAACTTATACTTTTGGATGAAGAAATGACCGTGACGTACATTGATGTATCCGTAGGTAATGTATACTCGAAAAAAATCAAGACTCGATCGGAGGCCTCGGTGCGGGAGTCTAACTCGCACTTATCTTGTTTTTATTTACAGAAACAAAAAATCACCCTTAAATATGACCACGGGCAAAACCTAATCTTAATAGTGGGGGGTAAATAAATAGACGGGTCGGGTAACAGTTTTGTTTACCTAAGTTTCGGGATCCAAATAGTAAGTAAGTCCTGCGGCAGAAATCCGGTAATCTATAATAATAATAATAATAACCTCGTGGAGTCTGAGTAAGATAAACAAACGAAGTATCTTGACTTGGCTCGCGAGGTTGTCGACATGTGGGATGTGAACACAGCAGTCATTGTGCCGATAGTCGTGACGGCCAATGGCATAATTGCCAAGAGCCTCGACCACATCCAAAGAGGCTCTCGTTGGGCAGCTGGATCAAGGGCTTGATCCAGAAAGCATTACTCCTGGACACGGCGCGCATAGTGAGGAGGTTCCTCTCTCAGGGTCCCTGACCACCGGTACCTTGGACCCTGTTCCCGATACCGGTGGGCTACTATTTTTTATATTTCTAAATGTTTTTTTTTAATTATACCGAATTATTTAAAAAATTAACTAATATGTAATATATGTATAATAAATAAATGGAATAATAATAATAATCTTTATTCTCCAGAAAAATACATGATTCAATCAGATAAATCACTGGTCTCCACACTAGGATTCCCTGTGTCGTGGAGGCCAGTCTCTTTCATCATGGTTCATAAAATACAATGGAACATATTATCGTAATAATATGTCTAACAAAGAAAAAGCTAAACAGAAAAAAAAAATATTATATATATACTATTTTCACATATTAAACCGTTAGCGTTTGCTCTCAGTCGAATTCACTGAAACTCAAAATTGCGTAATTCTTTCTGTGTCATAAGTTTATATTTATTACAGGAGCCGTCTATTTCAGAACCTATTAAGGTCCATGAGTTGTCATATAGTTTGTCGAGTGGATATGTACCAACTGGACAGTCATGTGGAAAGAACAATGGCCACTCGCTAACATGCTTGGACTAGTAAAATCTAACAAAACGTAACTTGTTGAAACATATGTCGTTTAATTCGCCTATATGTACAACTAAGTACGGCCTTCTACATATTTATAAAAGATCGGAGAATCTAGTAATGATGAAATAGGTGTTTAAGGTTATGTTTAAATATTCATCTGTAGCATTTATTGTTTTTACTCTATAATAAGATCTGACTTATCTGGCTTCAACTCAACAAAGATATATAATAATTACATTAACAATGCACTACATATTAGTGGCAGTATCATCTCTGTACCAATTTTTGTTTTTTCCTAGTCCAGAGTGTCCATTGTTCTTTGGTTTTCTTAATAATCCACTGCTCTTGATTAATTTCGTTGCGAGGTTCTGGACAGTGTTATTTCACAGCAATAAAAAACGTTTTTAATTGACAAAACAAAAACCTATTGCACGAAATAACTGTTCTACGTGACAGAAAACGTTACCCTGTCTCCCCTCTATTAAAACGCGTGTCGCCACGTGACTGATAGGCAGGGTTGTCTCTATCGTGGCTCAGCTCTATATCACTACGATCCTACGCCTACACGAAACATGTCGTTGTCAATCGATCCTCGCTGATTGGTGATATTGACATGTTTTATATGAAACCATAACAAATTACTACGCATTTGAAAAGCTATTAGAGGAAAATGGTAATTCTGAAATATTGTGTGGAAGAGGTTTTCAGGGATTAAGGGTGCGTTTCCACCCGAGATGTGCGAGGAAAATGAGTGGCGCGAGGATGCGTAACGAAGCTGTGAAACGATGTGAGCGTTTAAAGCAGAGATGTGCGAGTATGCGTAGCGACGCTGTGAAAAGGTGCGCAGATAACCGATGCGAGGATGTGTAGCGGACTTCAGTTTCTCGCTCGCGTCCATCCGTAGCACACATCCCTCGCGCACATCTCTCGCACCCATTCTTCGCTTTTTTGTACGTACAAAAACCTCGCCCCGCTAAGCCGTTTCCATCGGAGCTGCGAAGAGCGAGGCTAAGTAAATGAAGTGATTCTATTGGTTCTTAACAAACACATCCCTCGCTACGCATCCTTGCACATCTCTGGTGGAAACGCACCATTGCCGCGAAAATAGTAAAAGTCAGCTGTGACTGTCAGTGAAGTTTGACGTTGAACTTAATGTTCATAAATTAGCTAAAGTTTTCACGGATGGAAAACTACGCAGAAGCAAAGTTTTCGTCTTCCTCTTTAATAGACAATAAAGTCAATTAATAGTTTGAATAGGCAGAAAAGCTCTTAGCAAAGCGACTAAGTACTTTAACTGTTGAAGGATAGAAGTTTTTAGGGTTAAAAGAGGTTATTTGTATTGAATCTTCATTGAGTCATCATTATTTTAGCCGAAAGACGTTCACTGCTGAACATAAGCTCTATCTATTGTTAATAATATGTATTTATCTGTGTATATATTACATTTAAAGTAGTAAAGAAGTTGCGCCGATGACAGCCCCATTTTATGTCCAGGCATTACTGTCCATTCCAGGTTGCCTGGAAGAGATCGCGGAATGCGATAAGGCCGCCCTACGTACATGTGTTTTAGTTTGTAGTTTTCTTTTTATGTTATTCTCGAACAATTAAGTATATAATTAATAAATAAGCTCTCCCAAAGCGTCCCCACATCGATCAGTCCCATGCTTATTGCAATCAGCTGACTCCTATGGCTTGCAAATTTTTATTGCAATCCATAATGTACAGATGGCAAATATTAATGAGGATAAACTCTCCTCATACTATCCTCATAAATGTACATCTTCCTCATCAAAAGTCAAACTTTTTTTACCTAATCTCTTTGAAATTCAAACTCGCGTTGGCTCGCATCGCTTGCTCAGAACAGTGTCTTTAATCTTTGGCCTAAAGCCTTTTGGTGTCACCCTTTGTCTCCGTAAAGCGTGTAAAGGTTTCCTGTAAGCCTCCCAAGGAAAAAAATGGCGTCTAGATACTTGCCTATGTATACATATATGTACGAGTATAATGGCTGTTGTTGTCGAAAACAGAAATAACGATGGAAAATTTTCTTTGTTTGCGTTGCTAACGTCAAGGTAGTGGTATTATATTCGATTATAATATGCCTCAATTATTATTTGAATGTTTCAGCTTTAGACTATGGATCTTAAATAATAAAGGTGTTTCAAATACGGTAAATGATTTAATATTTATTCTCAAGTCTACAGATGAAAAAAACAAGCCCTGATTCTTCTTTTATTTCCAACAAATTGTGAATGAAACGAAGTAGATAAAACATTTAAATTCAAAGGAAATAGAACCGTTTTTATTAAGTATCTCAAAGATAGCAAAGAACAAAATAGAAATTGACAACTTATAACTTATTGAAGAATTGTAAGTCTAATTGACATTAATTATAAATTATAGTTCAATCATAACAATTTGAACTTGAAAAATAATAGAGATTCTTTTAGCTTACATAGTTTCAAACTAAACAAAAATGAATGTTTCAACATTTTGCCAAAACAATAACAGTCAAACAAACAAACATGATATTTTTAATTTCACGGCTCGTCGGACAGACCGACAGTGTTGTCACATATTGGAATCGTCCGGATACAACACATTTATATAAACGATAAACGTCTAAGTTCAAGGAAAGGTTTGCGGATCATAAAGAAGATATAAGAACCCGCGGCTATGGGAAATAACTATTTTTGTTGATGATAAGGAAATATCTAAAGAAATCTTTGTTTAAAAACAGGATTCCGTGACGACAAAACAACATACAACTCGCGGCACGTACCACTGCAAACAGAATCATCATCTACCTAGCCTTTTCCCAACTATATTGGGGTCGGCTTCCAGTCAAACCGGATTCAGCTGAATTCCAGTCTTTAACTGTTCCACTGCAGGGAAGAGGCTTCTTCTCATATGGTAAAGATACGAGCATTAATCACTACACAAGCGCGAGATGAGTTGGCATTTTCAGACTCAAATTAACTGTTCTTCATGATGTTCTCCTTCACTGATGTCAAAAATAAGAAAAAGGTAAGTCATATGTTATGGGTGGTCTAGGCTTTACGCTATGTATGGTATCAGAAAAGATTTTGAACACACTTAGGTACTGGAAAACTGACTCCAACATTACCGTCTTCTTAACGACCTCGCCTCCGATTCGGGCGTCAATTCTTCCTCGACTGCAATGATAAAGTTGGCACACAAGTTGCCATCAAAATATACTAATTCAAACTCAACCCCTCATCATATCAGCCGAAAGACGTCCACTGCTGGACATAGGCCTCCCCCAAGTGCCGCCACAACAACCGGTCCTGTGCGTCTCGCATCCATCGGCTACCGGCGACCCTCACCATATCATCGTTCCACTTTGTGGGAGGCCTTCCAACGCTACGTCTTCCGGTACGCAGTCGCCACTCTAGAACTTTTCGGCCCCATCGACTATCACTTCAGTTAGGCGATCCTTTGGGTTATGTCGGTAACCTTGGTTCTCTTGCCGGTATCATCATTCCTGATTCGATCACGCAAGGAAACTCCGAGCATTGCCCTCTCCATTGCCCTTTGGGTGACTTAAAGCCTTCTGATGAGGCCCATTGTGAGCGACCACGTTTCGTTTCCATAAGTCATTACTGCAACACGCACTGGTCATAGACTTTCGTCTGGAGACACTATGGTATGTGAGACGAGAAGATATACCGCAACTTCCCGAATGCCGCCCAGCCCAGTCGGATTCGACGGTTGACCTCGTGTTGGGTTTATTGCGAATAAAATCGTGGGCAACCGCTTGTATTACTTATAATCTATGATATTCTTAGATGCTACTCATGCTGAGTATGTGGTATTACCTAATCAAGCGATGTTAGTATGTTACTAGGCGGTCAGGTCATCTATCATAGCATCCATGATATCGTGACCTTTTCTCTTAATACATTAGCCTCACCGATCCCTTGTAGCTATATTATTATTGATGCAGCGGAAATGAGGGTAGGTATTCTACCTAAATGACTGAAGATAGGCGACACACGTCATTTAAGGTAGAACGTGTTGCTGGGAAGTTTGGTGATGATTTTTTTCTAGCGAATGCACTTGGAAGTGGTGACGGGGGGCGTTTTGGGGGATTGTCTAATGTAATGTTTGATGTTCATAAAGTGATGATTGTTGGCCTAATTTGAATAAATTAGGTATAGGTTTTAATTTATAGTTTTAGTACATTGTGTTTCTTAACTGGTTAAGTATATTTTCAGGGTTTTGTACTTTAAACATGATTGATGTTACCCTGTATAGTTCGGTTTATAATACTTTTTGTTTGATTAAAAGATAAATGACCGCGGCTGACATGACAAGTCATCGCCTGTAAAAAATACCACTATTATCCTTCACCGCCCGGTGTTTCAGGTAGAAGGTATACAGAATATGGATTTGGATGATGATGATTTTACTTGTGGATTTTCTTAAGGAAAATTTAATATCACCGTGATTAATATCTTTACCAAAATGTATTTACAAAATCGATTGAACTTTTCATCAAAATCTAACTTGTAGCCTAACTCCACTCTTGTTCTTGTTCGAAAGAGTCACCGCGGCCCTGGAACGCAAAGGGCTTTCGAAGGAATACAGAGGGGTTTTAGTCAGTAAGAGTCTGACACGCCCTTCTGCTCCACCCAGAGCGGAAGAAGTCATTTGATGATTTCCCATTCTTAAATAAAAAGCATAACTCCATTCGATGGTAATGGTAATATGAGATGGTAAAAATTTTTTTTTTTCATTACGTAGATTAATGAAAAATAATTATTTTACCAGCCCACAACTCATCAATTTTAAAAGCTTCCATCACGACAAGTACAAGCTTTTTATTTGAATGTCATCGGTCAAGAGAAAAATATAAGTATTTTCGGTACGTTATTATTTCTAAAAGAAATATCGATATGAGAAAGAAGACTGGATGTTTATTTAAGTATTGCTTTTACGTCAAAATCAGGGTTTCGAAAAGCAATATAAAAAGTGTAATTAAGTATCAACAGAATTATGTACTATCTTAAAACTATTTACTTAAACTATTTACATCTACTAAACCTAAGTATGTACATATACAAAAACAAAGTACACTCAGGCGTCAAAGTATTCCTCCGCATCGCTGTCATCCGGAAACGTGCCCAGAAGACTGGCAGCATTACCACGTTGAATGGCAATGCTAATTCTTTGAGCAAAGAACGAGCCAGCCCTCTGGTCACGCAAAGTATCGATCAGTCGGCGAGATATGTCCTTGAAAAGGAGACGCGCACTCGGACTCCATGATCCAAGCGTTTCGACCCCAAACGGCTCAAAACTGTAATTCCCAATAAGGTTACAGTATTTGCGCCGCTTGAGGACCTCAGCAGCCGCAACGGCACAGAATTATTATTTTTGCGGAGGTTTCAATTGAGATGTCGGTAAATTAAATTGGATTGAATTAAATAAAAAAGTTCTTCAGGAAGTTACAATTTCAGTTATCCATTTGACTTAATAGAGTCCTAGAAATCTAGGAAATTCAATTTCATTCCCTGTCAAAGGAACAAAAGATGACGGCAGCAGGGAATCCAATTTGGATTCCCGGTAACGCTGCAACCATGAGTAATTGGTATGGAAATAGTTGGTCTGAATTCTATTACGTTTCGCTTATCGGGTACTGTGTGGTTTAGTTTTTTTTAATCCTTATTATTTTGGTGATTCTGAAGGGATAGGTGTGTTTATTTTTAATTATAAACAGTTATGATTAACAGTTGTATTACCTTCGTGACATTTATTTCGATGTTGAAAATGATCTATCTACACTATGTAAACCAGTGTGTCCCAACCTTTATTTGACCCGGGACCACTTTGATTTCTTTGTTGCTAGCAAGCACCTAAACTAAAAATAAACTTATATCATATATATATTGCTATATAAGCTTTGAAATTAAAATTAAAAAGTGTTGTCATAGAAGACACATTTCTAAAGAAACTTAGAATCAGTTTGTATCAATGACATTTTTGAGGTGAAAAGAGTGAAATTTTAAACCTTTGGCGGACCTTATTTGGCCCTTGCGGACTACCAGTGGTCCGCGTACCACAGGTTGGGAACCACTGATCTAAACTATAATACAGTAAAGCTGAAGAGTTTGTTTCATAGGTTTGTTTGTTTGATTGCGCTAATCTAAACTACCAGTCGGATTTGGAAAATTCTTTTTGTAAATGAAAGCCACATTCATAAGGAAGGTTATAAACAGGCTCACTGGAACGGGAAAAAAACGTGATATGCGCGTACTAAGTCGCGAGCAAAAACTAGTTAGAAATAAGTGGTCCTGTTGATTTTAACATTTCTATGGCGTGAGGAATATTTTTCCCATAAAGAAGAAAACTTATTTATGTTAGTAACTTTATTATGTCTTCTATTGTTTTCAAATCACTACATATTATAAAACAAAGTCCCTCGCCGCGTTTGTCTGTCTGTCTGTTCGCGAAAAACTCAAAAACTACCGAACGGATTGTCATACGGGTTTCTCCAATGGATGGGGTTATTCATGAGGAAGGTTTAGGTGTATAATTTGTCCCAAAATTCGCGAAGTCGCGGTCAAAAGCTAGTATAAGACAAACAAAATCTTAGAAACCGCTTCTTCAAGCGCTTGGGTTGGGAAAAGCAAATCAAAGTAATTGTGATAAAACACTACAGATATACCTATTAGTCTTAAGTACCTCTCGTTTCAAATCTGTGGCTAGTTATTATGGCTAGGAATAAGCCTTAGTTTTTCTGTCTCCGATCCAGACCTATATTATAGGTAGATCTGACACGTTCAGGTCAATATGGTTGACGACTTGTTTTGATATCGTGAGCCAGATGTTTTGTTTGATAGATATTGATTTTAGGCCATCGGGAAATGAAAGGAAAAGTTTCCGACAAAGATAATGAAAGCTATAATCACTTAATATGAGAGCACTTAGATGCTTCCTTGTTGTAGGACAATGGTGGATTATGTTTTGACGCTCGCAAGGGTATCGAAACCTATAGGGTTGACCCAGAGTCTTGAAATTTGGCAAGAAGATAGATCTTACAGTACAAGTACAAGAAAAAGTCTGAAAATTGGGAATTTGTAGGTTTAATATACATAAATCATTTTTTGCGATTGCAAACTTATATTTCCGGTTGAAGAATTGACCGAGACGTACATTGATGTATGGGAGAACATTTTTTCGACAATAAAGTTAAGTTTGTTCTGCAATATTACCTCTATTTTCGACTGGCCTGTTGGTCGAGTGGTTAGTGACCCTGACTGCTAAACCGGAGGTCGTGGGTTCGATTCCCACCCAGGACAAATCTTTGTGTGATGAGCATGATCATTTGTTCTGTGTCTGGGTGTAATTTATCTATAATATGTATGTATTTAGAAATATATAAGTATGTTTATCAGTTGTCTGGTTGCCATAGCACAGGCTCTGCCTAGTTTGGGATCGGATGACCGTGTGTGAGTTGTCCCAAGATATTATTATTATTATTATTATTATTATACACACACACACACACACACACAACCACAACCACACTTAAACACACATGCACTTACACACCTCTAATGGTACTGTAACCGACCCCAACTTCGTGGGGCTAGGGAACCTTACAGCACACCTTAGTCTAATATACTCGTCACTTAATCATATTTACACACTCACACTCCAATTAATTTATAAATTCACACAACTTCTTCAAGTATAATAAATAAAAAAAATAAAAAAATATATATAATAAAAAAAAAATATTTAAGTACTTACCTACTTAATAATTAAAATACAAAACTTATGTTTACATGTTTCTTGCTATAGTAGGCGCCAGATAAATGTGGAATAAAGTATATTGACCTTTCCCTAATAACTGCTCATAGGTACCTGAACAATTAAATATGAATCGTTTTTCATTATTAGACCATGTTAAGGATCACGAGAGATGATGATTCGGGACAGTTTTGTGTCATTAATTCCGTTTTTCAAATTAACAATGTCAATAAATGTAGGTGGGTCTATGACCGATATTCCACGATTATCTGGCGCCTACTATATGCTGTTAATACGTTAAGGAAGAGCGGAGCCTCCTGACACAGGCATATATTGACATGCTTAAAAGGAGACTCCAGCAACTAATTATAAGAAGAATTTTTTTAAAGAAATAAAGAAATAAAGATTTCTGTATTTCTGTATTTCTGTATTTCTGTATTTCTGTATTTCTGTATTTCTGTATTTCTGTATTTCTGTATTTCTGTATTTCTGTATTTCTGTATTTCTGTATTTCTGTATTTCTGTATGTAAGAACGTTTCTTACCTTCCCTTTTGAATCTCCCATGTCCTGTCTACCTAATTATGGTGGATTCAAAATACATAAATGTATTTTGAATCCACCATAATTAGGTAGTGTATTAACACACTAAGTCCACCTTGAGCCTCTAATCTGCGAATGTTTGATACGTTAAGTCTTCAGAATGTTTTGAAATGACCACAGTTCATGTCTACTATACTGGGTACGCTCTTGGAACTTAGGATCGAAAGGTACTTAACCTTTTGGTTGCCAGAGCATAAACGAATCGGTGTGCCCCCGACGCTAAGCCACAGATTCGCATTTTGTGACGTTTGGCGTACAGGGTACGCGCTTACTTGTCGGGTATAAGTGACAATGGCGTTCAAAAGGTTTTAAGTCAACGATTCGGATTAAGACACTTTTATTTTCACCGTAGGTATTGAAATTATTTCCTTGCACATATAGAATGTAAAAGAAATACCGCAAAACTTGAAAAGGGGTCATTGTACTCATCACTATGAACAACTTTTTCATTTTATTTAATACCAACTTGCCGCGCTTGACTCGGTGGAACGCAGAGCTGAGAGGCTCATTGGCAACGTAAAACTGGTGGATGCCAAGCTTCACAGCTTGGCTCATCGCCGCAAGATTGGCTGCTTGTTGGTCTTCTACAGATTGTACTTCGGGGAGAGTGTCCAGAAACTCCACGACATCATCCCACCGGCCCCCTTCTACCATCGGACATCTAGACAAACTGCAAGTTACTACCCCTACCTTGTTGCTATTCCACCAATTCGCATTAAAAGTTTCCAAACGTAACGCACAGCAAAGGAGTGGAACTCTCTGCCCGCGTCTGTGTTTCCGAACGCATACAACCCTAATCTTTTCAAAATTAGAGTGAACAGGTTTCTTCTGGGTAAGCTCGCTGCATCGGTGACTTTGTCTCTGTCATCTATGACCTAGACTAGAGTCTAGAGCAAACCCATATTAAATAAAAAACTCAATCAACCGCTTCTCAGCTTTTAAGTAGGTAATATCTTTTGCACCTTGTATAGTATTTTTCTGTCTCTTTCTAAACACCTTAAAAAAACAGAAACTGTCGGTATATAAGTTCCTATTTAAATAGATTACAAATTTACCAAACCAAAGATATCCAAGCAAAAAAAAAAACGGATTAATGTGATTTTATTTTTACCTAACATAATATATATTGCCAACGTTCTTAGTGTATTTTTGTTAACTGTTTTTTTCCTGTAAGTATCGAATGCGTTTTTCTTATATATTTTTTTTACGATTTTCTTTATTTTGGTGGACTGAACGATTTCTAAACGTTTGTCTATCTATTTTAATGGGACCTTATAAAGCAGTCAGTGACGTTACTTTACAAAACCTGATTCAGCCACGTGTTTTCCTCCATGCTTAAAGAAATCTAAATCAACGTGTTTTCCTCCATGAATGAAAAGAATGACGTTGATTCAGATTTCTTTACGCTTCCCACATTTTACTGCACGTTGTATTGTACACAACTGACGGATGAAACTACGTAAGGAGCTTGCTTCTGCACGTGGAAGAATGGCTGATATAAAAAACCGCCGTTTGTGTACGGGCTGTTTAAAGCTCATTTTGGTATGATTTTCTATTGTCCTTAGAAAGAGTATTTTTTGTTTGATGACAGCTACTGGCAATTGGCTGTAGTTCCTGTCCTCTCGTGTCGTATCCTGCAGGAACTATCCATTTCCCGGTATCACAATAGCCTACTCAGAGATAGTGATTGAATTTACATTAATTTTAACCTAATGCTAAATTTTATTCCAAATGTTTTGAAATTACGTTTAATGTTTGTCATTTTTGTTTCATTTTAATCTATTGACATGTTTGGAATTCAGTTTTAATTTTAATATTTTACCTATTGACATTTTCTTAATGTGTTTAATTTATTCTTTATTTGCAATATTAATGTTTACAATTAGATATAAGTAATATTTCAAGGCAGCACTATTGTTCTGGTGAGCGCTATGTACGCCTTAATTGCCATGTTATTTTGTTATTGACTTGTTTTAAATTGTGCAATGTATGTGATGTGGCTGTACTTAATTTAAATAAATAAAATAAATAGTGTAGCGCTCTATCAGTGAACAATTTTCGAGATCGGATCAGTACGTACTTCTTGAAGTTAATTTTTATAGCTAATATAGCAACAAACAGTTTTGCCACTTTATACTACATAGTTTAGAGTCTATATTAGATGAAAAATGGTCTACATTTATTGATTTCATATGCAGCCAAAATCTATAGATTAAATTTAGAGCAGGTTTGGTGGGCCTTTTTTTTTATGGATGGGATATCATCAAATGACTTCTTCCGCTCCGGGTGGAGCGGAAGGGCGTGTCAGACTCTTACTGACTAAAACCCATCCGTGTTCCTTCTAAAGCCCTTTGCGTTCCAGGGCTGCGGTGACTCTTTCGAACAAATTCCGCAACCCTGGCAGGCTCTGGCCCTAGCGGGCCCCGTCTTCTGTGCTGACATCTCTTTGAGGCGAGCGTGAAACACAACGCGCCATCGACCCGGGCCTGGTGGTGATCGGACAGCGAGCCACCCAACGCTCGCTGTCCGCAGGCCCGCGCCTACGGTGGCCGGGGATCGCCCTGCGACTCCCGACGCCCGGGGCGTCTTCTCCTGTAGCGTCGGTTGGGACGAAGGCCTTGCCTTTCCCTCGCGCGGCCGGCCTCCTCCTTCGCTAGCATTACTGCTTCGCAGAAGGAGGAAACCGCTCCCCAAGCCTCCTCGCTCCGGACCGTGTATTCAACCAGGGCCAGCAACCCAATTTTTCAACCATCAGTTTTAATAACAATTAAGCAGAGATTGTTCTTACAATTGTAATATTTCATTTCATTCAACACTTTATGTTAATGACCATTAGTGTATGTTATACGTTGCAACATTATTCTGAAACTTTCTGCGCTTGCTAACGAACTGACCTTTGATCTTAAACTCGACCTCGGGCTAAAGGCATTTATTAAAATGCAACTGACTCTGGCTAAATGTAACTACGAGTAATACTGTGTACGCATGGGATTATATTATATTCATTTTAATGGGACTATTGCAGAGCATTTTAATTTTAATTATTTGTTCCTTGAATTGTTGCTTTTTTTTACTTCGGACTCTTGATCGTACAAGTCTTTCTACATCGTTCTCACATATATGTATGTTTGTATAATTTTCACACGAATGATGTAACCATATCATTGTAAAAAAACATTGATTTAAAAGAGTGTCCGTGGAGTTTCTTGCACGTACTTCTCCATGGAGATCTACGCTTTGGAACGTGTAATTTGCTTCATCTCTTTGGACAGACCGACCTCGACTCAAAAGTGCCTGTAATGGTTTTATTGAAATAAATGCTTTGAGTTTGCATAAGGTCTAGAGTTTCATTACCGGATCGGGCAGTGTTATTGGGTTTACGTTCTGGTATTTTGCAGTAGTATCTGTCTCAATTTGTGCCCCTTTTGAAGGCAATAATATTGCTCTATTTTACATGGGACTAAACACATCAGATAAAATGCAGGTGCATTATTTATTGGGACTCTGTCTTAATTAACCCTCCAGTGACTGCGTGGCGTTGTATTTTACAAGAAGTAACTTATTGTTTCAGGTACCAAAATGACGAACCTCCTTAAAATTACAATACGCTCCGCTTTCTTTATTTGAAGATTCAACAGCTAAACGAGAGTCTTAACAGGCAATGGTCAAGGCAATTCGACTATTTATCAAAACGGCTATCGGTACTATGATCGCTGACATCCAAAAATATATCGACAACTTAACATGCCAAATTTAGATACTACTTGAACTATTAATAGTGTCTGATGGCATGAGATCCTGGATTTGATTCCCGAGTCAAGCGAAGAGTTGTTGGGTATTCCTATGTGGAATGCGTCATCTCACCTATGCGCACAAAACGTTCTGAGAAGACTTTCATTGTGCGCACAGCTACGGAGTGGAATTCCCAGCCGGAATCTGTGTTTCTTAATAGCTACAGCCCAGGGGTCTTTTAGTCGAGAGTGAATAGGTTACGTCTGGGCAAGCGTGCTCCATCTTCGACCACATAACCGCTTCCCATCTGGTGAGATTGTGGCCAAATCCTGAGCCATTCAAGAAATGGACGTTATTTTTTATAATAATAATAATATTTTTTTTACATGTGTGTATGTGTTTTTTAATAAATATTTAAAAATGTAATTAGTATGTAAGTGAAACGAATAAAGAGAATAATAATAATAATATTTATTAATAGGGACCATTTTTGGTACACAGTAGGTGTTAGTAGCACTTAATACTATGTTAGTTAATTATATATATATGATTATGTTGAACTCATAATGATTCTCAATATTTTTCTTTACTTACGTAAAGTCATCTGTTTGCATCTAAACCTCCCATTAGCCCTCTTATCTCCGCTGCAGAGCTGCAGTCCTGTATCTGAGTGACCCGGTTAACGTGTCCCCGCGGCTGACGTCTGTGCCCACAACCTTATGGAAAAATATCGCCCAAATACAACGCTAGATGAGCCTGATAACGACTGATAAGGGAATGGGCTTACTTGAGATAGTGTCGTTGATTGTGAACAGTAAATATTTTGTGTTTGTGGCCTTGGGTGACCCTGATTTTTAAGAATGAGTGATGAAGATATTGTTTGTTTGTTAATCTGAATACGCATGTTTTGTAATTGAGTATTTAGTAGACTAATAACTTATAGAGTGTTAAAAGCAGAGTAAAAAAGTATCTTTTGAATGAGATTGTATGTCTTTTTTCTTTGATCAATTTAATTAGTGTATCCTGGAATGCACCAGCCAGTCAGCCAGGATCCCAAGCTAGGCATGCTACGAAACTGGATTACTTGAGTGATTTTTGGGATAAGGATGAGTGTTTTTTTAAGGAAAAGTTTATCAACGTTTTTTCTATCCGCCTGAGTCGATTCCATATTAATTAAGGGCAAAAAGACCTGTGTTTTGTTTTGACTTTTTATTTTTTTTATTGATACCCTTGCGCTTGACAACGACGAACAAGCGTGCTGCTTGCCTAGAAGTAACCTATTCACTCTTGACTTCAAGACCCCCAGGTTGCATCTGTCAGGACACAGACTCCGGCAGGGAATTCCATTCCTTAGCTGTATGCACTGCTATTTCTTAACACCCATATCTCCTTGGCCCCTTCCACGTTATCTTAATCCGTGTAGTGAACCACGGGGCCGGCAGCGTGCTCCGTAGTCTTGTCTCCGGACTTACGTTTCTTGTAAGAGCCGTCACGTGCGCCGGACGCCGGCCGTCCGGTTCGGTTACGGTTTCGGTTGAGTTTTTGACATCTCAGACAGTCATTGACTTTTATTGCTGTCGGGTTGCGTGCTTTGACTGAAGTTTGAGTTTGTAAAGGGACACTTACAAGTAAGTTGAAAGTGACTTTTTGCTGTATATTGAAATGTTTTATCTATTCTATTATAATCTGTACCATTCTATACTTACCTATTTACATAGTCTAAAACAAAGTCGCTTTCGCCGTCTGTACGCTTATGTCTTTTAAACTATGCGTTTTTATCATTGGACAGTGTGATTCAAGAGAAAGGTTTAAATGTATAATTCGTCCCGAAATTCTTATGAAAATGGGAAAAATACGATATGCGCGTATGAGGTCGCGGGCAAAAGCTAGTATGCAGTATAATCTTACTTACTTTAATAAATTGCTGCTGCTGTTGGGGGGAGTTTGTTGCGCCACTTCTTCTTCCCAGCTATAACACTAGGAAGTGGTGACGGGCGGGCGTTTTGGGGGACTGTCTTTATGAAGAACTTTGTCGTTCAAAAAGTGCTGGCATTCAGCCTAATTTGAATAAATGACTTTTGATTTGATTTTGAAATGTGAAAGTTTGGATGTTTGTTACTCAATGACGCCGGAACGGCTGAACGGATGTGGAAGGACTTTGGCACAGAGATAGATTATAGTCTAGCTAGAATAACACATTGGATACTTTTTATCGCGGAAATATGTTCCCTTGGGATAACATCCAACATACACGCGGACGGACCCGCGAGCGGCAGCTAGTAATAAATAAGTTTGTTTTTGGTACGTAGGAGAACCTCTCGAAATATTGATCCATTTATGAAAATTCTGTCACAGATAGAATGCTAAGCTATCCCTGATTGAAAAAGCCTTCTTTAATTCCTAGAAAAATGACAGGTCCAGGAAAGGACCGCGGGAGCCAAGCTGTGCTACCAACAGCAATATTTTAACCCGGCTGCCCCAGAAGAAGGGTAATGTTTTTTTTTTTAAATATAACAACAATAGATATTATCATTATAGCTGACGTCAGGCAGGTTTAACGAGCTAAGTAGATTTCTTTTAGATATCTAACATTTACACATACTTACTACACTTTTATTTTTATCGGCAAAGGCCACTCGCAGTTTAGCACACTAAGGCTGGTTACTGCTTAACCGGACTATCCTGTGGTGGCCCCCAGCCAGAGCTTACAAACTAAGACATACTACACTGCATTACACACGCAGTAACTAAAAATACTTCCAAACAGTACCTAATTACCATTTTCCTAGAACACAAAGCTTTCTTCTAGAAATAACTTATTAATTTATTATACTTAATGACTGTGGAAAAACTTAGTTTAAGGTGAATGCTAGATTCGAGTTCAAGTTTCCTACAGCATTTGAATATGAACTCTTGACCTTTCATTCTCTTTTAACAATGTTATAACTCTCAAGCTTTTTCCCGCGGCGATGCTCGCGATAATATAGAGTTTCGCAAAAAAGAAACCTAGGTATAACCGTCTCCAGGGTCCCATTAATTCTGTGTACTAATTCGTCATAATCAGTTCAGCGATTTAGGCCTGGAAGTGTAACAAACAAACTCACCTTCGTATTTATAATATTATAGTTAGGATTTAAATGTACTGTTTCAGCGTTTGGCTTCGCGATCAAAGAACCATGTCACAATGTAGCGGATTCTAATAAATAATAAAATAAATAAAATCTTTTAATTCAGACAGAGTCCATTAATTAGATAGTGTACAAAAACTTAGAATCCTGGTAAAACAATACAATTAACATAATACCTGTATTCCTCGATCGGTAAGGCAGAGGTATACAATATTCACATTTCGCCAGTCCCATCAATAGTAGGTGGATTAATTCTACCTCCTACTTCGGGACTAACTACATTTATTCAGCACCATTTGCGTTTTGCTGAACGATTTGGACCCCACTTATACAGTTCTGCTTATATCAGGCGTAGGTACAGCATCGTAAGATTATGAAAAGCCGTCATAGCGTGTTCACTCATAAGTACCAAAAACATATTTATCTCATATAAAATCAGTAAATCATTTGTTAACATGACGTCATACTGATTACGTTATGAAATATATCGTAGCAGTGACGTAGCTCGTAGCACTGCTACGCCGTAGTTCGGTGGTGCTACGAGGTGCAATGAATTGAGTTGTATTAATTTTTGTTACGAAAATTATTGTTCATTGGTTTATTTGTTTACGCCAAATGAATTCAGGTCGGTTGAGAAACTTTTCATAAGAGATTGATTTCATTCGAAAGAAAACTGTGTTTATAATGATCGCTTTCTGGAGTAGGTCAGGACAATTTCAGTCAATACCAACAAAACTATTGAAGTATGATTAGCCCAATAAAATGGACTTTTGTGACCCATTTCTTTTAATCGGAGAGATTCGTGGCCCTAATGATTGTTCTGAAGCAAATTTGTCCTCTAATATTTTTATCCCGTACGAAGAAGGGACTCACCAGAGAATGGGCAGTAGCATTCTCTGTACATTGCAACAACTACACTGCGATCGCCAACCCGCCTGTCAAGCGTGGTGATTATGGCAAATCCCCCCATGTGAGAACCACAACAAAAAATGGCCACTAGTGCCCGGCAGCCCGTCTACCCTTGACTCCGGTAGCGGTCAAGGTTCTGACCTGATGAAGTTCGCGGGTAGCCGATGGACGCGAGACGCACAGGACCGGTTATTGTGACGACACTTGGGGGAGGCCTATGTCCAGCAGTGGACGTCTTTCGGTTTATATGATGATGATGACGAAGAAAAAAACGGTAATTTAAAAAACTAAAAAACCCGGCTGCGTGTCTGTTTAATTTGGAAGTCGTCACCCGACTGCACTTAACTAAGAATCGCCAAGATTCTTAAGTTAAGTGCAGTCGGGACCCATTCTAGAAAGTCAGCCGTCTAGTTATTAGATACATAGGTATGTGCTCTCAATTCACTAAGCCTCCATTTCTAGAATGGGTCCCGACTACCGAATACTATGTTTTGTGGTGGACGATAAGAGTTTTCTGTGTATCCATGTACTGCATTACTCAGTAACTGAGTTGTGGAGTTCAGATGGGCAGGCTTTCCATGTTAACGTGAGTATTCAGCTGCACCCGTTTATTTTAATATTGACCACGTTGGAAAAAGGGAATGCAGATGAATGTGAAGATTGCCAATCAATTTAATCTATTTCAATATCCAGACTAGACATTTTTTGCGATTTACAACAAACCTTAATGTATCGCTACAATTGCGCATACTTTTAATTAAACAAAAGAAGAAACATCCTCCCGCAGATGCGTCCCACACTCGAACAATCTCGACATAATTAAAAAGTTTTTAATTAGGACTTTGTTCAGCACCTAATAAAGGTTTGGTACAAAATTAAGCGAGGCGTGTCTTTAATATTATCTGGCTCGTGGGCACTCACCCAAATGATTTAGAGTCCAACCTCTGTCTGACCCAAATTCGCAAACAGCCTACCAATAGAGGCATAAAAAAAAAAAAAAAATTATTTATAGTTATTGTTTTATGTATTTTATTTTATGGGCCCTAGATGCCTGAAATAAAGGATCAAAATATAAAGAAAAAAGAAATAGAATGTAATTTTATAGAAGTGGTACATTTAGTCGTTAATGCACGTTTTTTTATGTGCACCGAAGCCTTAATCTATACCAATATAATAAAGCTGAGTTAGTTTGTTTATTTGAACGCACTTATCTCTGAAACTACCAGTTGGATTTGGAAAATTATTTTTGTATATGATAGCCACATTCATGAGGAAGGCTATAGGCTATACGGAACCGGATATGCGGGTACGAAGTCGGGGGCAAAAGCTAGTCACTAATTAATCAACAAATGCTTCCCATGTCTCCCTGGTTAGAATAGGATTGTTGTGAATTTATTTAAGTACCGAACTTGGAATGCTGTGGGGAAACGTTTGCCCAGCAGTGGGACAATAAAGGTAGAAAATAAAACCGAATTTGGAACCTGTGACAAATAAGATGATGAATGCTAAGTTGTGAACATTTATGAGGTACGTAATAATGAGTTATCGTGTCGTAGCGTATCATGCCAGATTAGCACCACAAGCATTCCAATTTAGGGTTTGTACATAAAACTGCGATGCGATGCGATGCGAATTTGCAACACAAAAACTTACGACACGAATTGCTGCGATGCGATTTCGTGCGGCAAGGCGTCTCCCTAGGTGACCATTCCCATACCATTCCTTCGACGACCGTCAACCGTACTGGACGTATTTTGAAAACTAGGTCGTGACATGGATCGTTAAAAGAAGTGTGCACTTTTGTTATTGCTTAGGAGATACAGGCAAAAGAAACAAAGAAGATTTGGGGATTTACTGTAATGCTGAGAATATTATCGTGGCAATGTTTTTCCTACACTTAAAACGCGTTCAATTTCAGATTCATAATTTAAATAAGCCTAAGCATACTTTGATATTTCATACATAACTGTTCATGTCTCAAGTAAAGAATCAGCTGACCTAGATAGTCACACACGTACGGTAATTAGCGACCCGGGAACGAACCTTGGACGTGACGTATCGAAGTGTGGAGGCTTCATTAACTATTGATGCGACCTTTGTTCTAAACAGGGGTTCCCAAACTATTTCAATCCGTAGCGCACTTACACCGTTTAGTATTATATCCCGGCGCCCTAGCTTGCCAAAATAGGTTACAATTATACTAGGCACAACATTTAAAACCATCACAGTATGATGTTGAGTATTTTCAAATATACACAAAAAGAAAATAAAATATTAAGCAGCGAGCGGGTTTTGAACTGTTTATTATATTTTGTTCTCGCGAATATCTAAGTCTAGTTCCCGAAAAGGAGCGTCTTGCGGCGCCTTTCTTTACTTTCTACGGCGCACCAGGGCGCCGCGGCGCACACTTTGGGAACCCCTGTTCTAATAGATTAGTGGTTCTCAAGAAATTCTTGTTACAATGTAAAAGACAGTATGTTTTGTATTTGGTTTCACGAATTTTGGCTTTGTTGCTTCTTAAGCTTATTAGCTTATTACATACCAAACGAATGAGCAGGCTGTTAAACGTGTAATTTTGCGATCGCTCAAATAGTGGGTAACTTTTGATGCAAGTGGGCAAACCGTGTCGGAATAGTCGCCTGATAATATGGGCATTTGGTATTGCAGTCTCACCTCTATGATGTTTGATGTGTGGGAGTTAGGTAATAAAATCAATTAATCGTTACCTGTGTGTATCAGAACATCGCTATCAATACTAATCCTATATAATTCCTACCGAAGCTTTATCTACTCACTGCTTCTAAAACTGTCTGAGGTTTATCAACACATATCCGGGCTATGCTCGGGACGCAGCTGGGCCGTTGTCCGTCCGGAGCTGAAGCAAATATCGGTGCGTACATTTCAGATAAACTCGTTGACACACGTCGGACCACGTTGTGACGGACCACGGTCCCGACACATCCCAGTCACGACCCTGATATGTGTGGATGGGTGTGAAATGTTTGATATAAGTACTTTTAATATAACAACGAATGATATAATAAAGATTTATATAATTTTCATTTGTTATAATCAGCTATTGTTATAACATAAGATATACATATTTTCATATCATATAAGCTCAGTGGATATAACATTACACTTAAACTAATGATTAAAAGTTATAGGGTTCATATTTTTTTTTGTTTGGTCTAATGATAATTTTGTATAATTTTATCGAATGTGAATTCGGCTTAAGTTACGGTCGTGACCAAGGAAAGTCGACGAAGCCCCGCTGCGCGGTATTTCTGTCTGCAGGGTTTAAAGGAACTGCCAGGGGTGCGGAATTTGTTCGAAAGAGTCACCGTGGACCTGGAACGCAAAGGGCTTAGAGGGAACACGGGTGGGTTTTAGTCAGTAAGAGTCTGACACGCCCTTCCGCTCCACCTAGAGCGGAATAAGTCATTTGATGATTTACCATCCTTAAAAAAAAGGGTTTAAAGGAACCTAACATGAATGGAATAACGGAAGCTATGTTCGTTCGCTTTGCTCGCTCACTCTAGCTCCCGACAACCCAGTCGAACCTAACCTATCTGTGTGGGTACCCTAAGTTCCCTACCCGGCCTCGCTCGCTCTTTGTTCAGAGGTTAGATCAAATGTTAGTTATATAAAATGAGAATTAGATCAAACGAACGTTATACTAAATGAAAATATATTAAACGAACGTCAGAGAAAGTGTTGTTATAACATATGTAGTAATACAAACTGAACGTTATATTAAGTGAAAATTATGTTAAATGTTGTTAGATGAAGTAAACGTTATGTCATTTGAGCGTTATAGCTTTTGAAAATAGATTAAATATTCTTATTCTAAATGAGCGGCACCCGTGTGGATCAACCTTAATGCATTTACTGGCCTTTGTTATATAAAAAATGGCTGCCTTTAACATGGCTAATTCCTATCACAAAGCATTGCGCTACAGTCCATTCCCCTATCTACAACTATATTCATATTTTCCACGTACTACGTCATAACGGGTGCTACCGACGTGACCCGCGGGTTCACTCGCCTTGACCGATTTACAGCAGTCTGTCAATATATGCATGTCGTGATGTGGGTTACTGGTGAAAGCTTTTGTGGTGAAATGGTTTAGCTTTTTATTTAGTTAGTAGCTACGGCTGATAGGTAGTGTTAAGTTGAACACATTGTGAAATACCTAAATCGTCCGGAAAAATATAACATAAGTCCTTAGGAGAATAGGAAATATGCTCATCGTTTTGGGAACACATTCATTGTGCGTACAGCAAAGGAGTGGAATTCCCTGTCAGAGTCTGTGTTTCCTGATAGCTACAACCTGGGAGTCTTTAAGTCATGATTGAATAGGTTACTTCTAGGCAAGTGTGATGCATCATCGACCACATCATCGCTTATCATCAGGTGAGAAAGTAGTCAAACGTGTGCCTATCAATCATCAATCATTTTTAGGGTGGAACCCTACAAATGATGATTCCTCAAAAGGCAAAAAAGGAACCCTTATAAGATCACTCTCTTGTCCGTCTGTCTGTCCGTGTGTCACCACCGATTTTCTCAGCAACTTAATGATATAAGGCAATCTCTACCAGTCAACCTTTGGGTTAATAAAAAGACTATGGTAGGTGTACAACATCTAATAACATTCCAAATAGGAATGAGTTTTTAAAAGATTAAAAGTCCGACGTAGACTCTGACGTCAAAGGCTAGTACACTCATACACGTTTTTGCAAGAGAGACAGATATCATTTGTAATCAAAATCGTTTTCGATCAATTTTGATTCTATTTTACGTAGTATTTTTTGGTATAATTGATCGATATTGTGACGAGGATATCCTTGGCTCCAGGTCTCTGGCAGACAAGGTAGCCCTTTGGAAGCGTCTGGCGAAAAGTAAAAGAGAATTTGAAATAGGAATATGAAAATATGTTTTATTTTTGTTTGGCACTCCGGTACCAATGTTCATTGAAGGCAGATGCCAAATATATTATGAAGTTTAAACCTTAAAGATAGTTTTATTTATTATAATACAAGCTGTGCCCATGGTTTTGCTCCCGTCACCTCCCGTCAACCGTTACCTACCCTACCCCATACCTACACTACATACCTACCCTACCCTACCCTACCCTACGTACCTACCTACCTATTTTTTTGTTTTAAACCTTCCTTGTAATCTGTCGAACAAAACAAAAAAAGAATTACCCAAATCGGTCAAGACGTTCTCAAGTTATAGCGTGACCAGGAGAAATAGGGGTTCATTTTTATGTATATACTAGTGGACCGCCCCGGCTTCGCCCGGAGATTAATGTTTCTTCAAAATTTTCCTTCATAGGAACCTTTTCCTGACAATAACAAACACAACAATAAAAGAATTAACGAAATTGGTCCAGCCGTTCACGCGTGATGCCGTGACCAAGGGAAATAGGGATTCGTTTTTATATATATAGATATATTTGTAGGATGTTTAATTTAGAACGCATAGAAACTTTAAAATATTGAAAGGTGTATGAACGCAGCGATGAGTGAATGAGAGAGTATGTGTGTGAAAGGGAAGGGAAAAGAAAGATTTTTACGGCGCAAGAGGAACGTGAGTAACAAAGAAGTGAAGAAGTTTGAATAAATAAAAAGCCTTTATTTTGGTCTACCACATACCCCCCCTCACATATATATGGATCAATAAGTAGCACTAGCGTGAGTCTGCTGGTGCTACAATATACTCGTACTGGTAAAATAACAAATATTTTGTTTCATGCACGTTCCCTGTTGCTAGTAATAAAGTTGTTGTTTTTCCTTTGACAGTAAGGAAAAGTCAAGATTTTATTAAAAGGCACATTAGGCTTCATATCTGGCGTTTAATTTGCGACCGGTGCATAATTTATTACCATAACCCAAAAGCACACCCCCTAAACACAATTTGTCTTTAGAAAATGAGCAAACCGAAGCAGATCGGCCCCTCCAAACCTCCAGCCACAAAAGTATCCTAAGCATATTTGTACGTTTATTTCCGTAAAGCCATAGCAAATACCCACTGCCCTACACCAAAGGATTAGCGTAATTGTCCATAAATATGAGTGACCGGGTCTAGATACCTACCTACATACCCAGTGATACTAACACACATCTCCATTAATTAAGTAGATTGTGTGACGTCAGCAAAGATGGCATTACGTAAGGATAGTAATTATTTGCATGTATAATGGCACGCCTCTATACTGAGCCAGCACTTCTAATCTTATCGCGAGATTTTTAATTAAAACCAACCTATTCTGCATTTCGTCCTCCTTTCTAACTTCAATATGAATACTTGGAATAGACTTTGACGACACGGTTGGCGCAGTGGTTGAGCGATTGGCTGCTGCGCTGTTTCGCGGGTTCGATTCCCGCACGGAACAATCATTAGTATAATATTCATATTCATATTCATTTATTGCGTTCCACAAGGTAAAATAAGATGTTTACAAAGCTTAGAGCTAAGAACCGTTGTAGACCCTGTAAGGGCACAGCAAAAATTATTGTTACTACTAACAAAATAATAATAATAAAATTCATTTATTTTCTCACCACAATATTTAAAGATTACATGGAAATATTGTTTAGTAATAATATTAATAAAAACTACAATATTGTGGGAGCCTGGTGCCTAAGCTAGGCTAATACCTGTGTTATAGGACTCCAGGACCCAGTGTTGTGGGAGAATGTATGGCCTACTGATAGTTGTTCCGGGTCTGGCTGTTTGTGTATGTGAGTTTGTGTTTGTTAACGCTGGGTGCGTTAACAAACACAGAGGATACACCAGAACCAGAGGATACCTATACAGGAGAAATTCCGAGTGTGAGCAAATTTAAAAAAAGCGTTTGAAGATATAGAAAATGTCTTTATCCTTTTCGTAAAATTTCTTCGTCGTATTCTCAAAAACATTGAGTCTAACTTGGTTCGTCAAGTCAAATCACTGAGCGCTCCTAAAGAACTTGCTCCACGTAAAAAACTGGTAATCAGTTACATTCGGTTAGAGTGAAAGCCCACTCCATGTGGTTGGGAAAAGGCTAAACAGATTTATTCAGATACAAATGGACTTTGAAGACTACTGCAAGAAACCGCAAATACGTCATGACCAAAAACAATTTCTATTTTTAATTTCCTAATTTAGGAAGAAGGTTGCATACAAATCTATGACGTACATTTTTATTATCAAAGGTCTTTAGTGACGTTTAACTAGGAAGACGAGTGTTCACCTGCAATCTACTATTATAAGAGATTTCCTCTCAATCTGTCGTAGACTCATCAAGTTTATTTCTTCCGCATTTAAGATAATATTTGCAGGGATTCTGTGAGAGGTGAGTGAAGACAATGTCATTGTTTCGAGGTTAAGAATTTGTTTGATTTGTTTATTACCATTTTGCGCGTCATTGCGTTCAAGGCGTGAGTTATTATAGGATTCATCCAATTATATAATTGGCCGGTGAGCTGAGGGAACCAGCTGGTCCGGGCAGCAGTTTTGTTGATTTAGGAATCGCTGAAGGGAGGTTGTTAACGGTGGTTGTCTTTCATTGATCTTTATTTATTAGAGTTAGAAAGGATGAGTTATTGACACATGAATCTATCCAGCTGAACCAGTTGATTTATTTCAATCAGGTAGATTAACATTATATTACAAGAGCACTGTTCAATAACCCGATTAGACTAGACGTAGGCAGCCCCGGATCTACGACTTATCCGAACCGGGGCAGAAACTTGATAGTGGCGCCTCCCTGTCTTTCACGTTTGTGATTAATTTAATTATGTACCTATCGGGTGTTAAAAGACGCTTAACGATAACGAACACCCATGTTTGTATGGGAAACCATTGGTTCTGGAGATACTGAAGGTCAAAGTAAATAATATATTTATTTTTTGTTTTTGTTTTTACAAAGTTTATTATCGTTCGCTCGTAATTATATACTAACATGATCAAAAATTTAGATTTTCACTGTGAATATCAAACCCGCCGCAAAGCAAGGGGCGTCCCTTGAACTTGCCGGCCGGGGCACGTGCCCTTGATTTGCTCCCCCTTAGATCCGGGGCTGGACGTAGGTCCCAGCAAGTTGGAAACAGGTTCGATATTTAGGCAGATTATGATTTCTGTGCATAATAGCCGTTAAAAATTACCTTAAATATGCCTAACTATTAATGCTAATGCTGATTATTATAACCGGTTTCTTCTGAATAACACTTTAATGTAAAGTGTTATTCAGCACCTGTTAATGGGCAGCAAGTTTTTCAAAACAAGGTCATTAGCAGGCGTAACCTGCCTGATGACAGAATTATCCAACTTAATGTTTTACCTCATTCTCTGGATCATAAGGACTTGACACATTTGTGCGGTATTTATTGTAATTCATATACAACATGTATTCAGGTACTTATTCATCTTTAGTTCTAAATCTTTTACACATAAGTCGACGAAGTTTTTTTAATTTATTAGTCTTACTACTATTGGCACGCCATATACCTTTTTTTTTTTTAATGATGGGATATCATCAAATGACTTCTTCCACTCTGGGTGGAGCGGCAGGGCGTCTCAGACTTTTACTGATTAAAACCCATCCGTGTTCCTCCTAAAACACTTTGCCTACCAGGGCCGTTGTGACTCTTTCGAACAAATTCCGCAACCAACGCCATATAATATACCTATCAGTTATAGAAGTTTTATCTCTGTAGGTATAACTGGACAAAATAAAACCCATCCTTTTCCAGATCTCTTTTAATGTCAGAAAATATCCTAAAAAAAATCAGGACTATAATCTACCTCTGTGCTAAATTTCATCGAGATTCGTTCAGCCGTTCTGACGATAAAGAGTAACAAACATCCATACATCCATCTATCCATCCTCACTAACTTTCGCATTTATAATATTAAGTAGTAGGATAATAAAACGAGCGTCCAAAGCCTTACATCACGATGTAGCACTAAGCCACTCAGACAAAATACCGCGAAACTACAATAGTTCAACATTTAATCTGGCCATCCTCCACACAAGTGTATTCATCCTCCGGCTGCTGGTGGCTGGCACTCATTGTTCAGCATTCACAAAGCCTCTCAGACGTCACCAACAACATCAGTATTCATACCTGCCCTCCCCGGCAACTCGTCTGAAATTGCCCTTTTTTCATCTACTTACTCGTTAAGCCGAGGTAAAATTAATCTCAGCTAATAATAAATGTTTCACGCCTGGACTGCGTTTTAGAATCGCCCTGTAGATGAGGTTATATTTATTTATGCATGTTAGTTATTTAATATCGTTAATCGATTAGCTTTTTGGTATCGGCTACTCTCATAAGATTATCATCATTCAACTTAGGATCTACCCTATTATTTGCAACCAGTTGATTTTCTTTTTCTGAGTCAATGACAACATGAGTTTCAGTTGAAAACCACGTGTTTCGCTGAAATCCAGCGCTGTGATTCCGTCTCGCTATGTGAAGCATAACTTTCCAACGTATATAAGATATTAATTTTTAGTATTCCGTACCCTATTACTAAGCCTCCGCTGTTCATCTGTCTATCAGCGGGCTGTATCTCAAGAACCGTAATAGGTAGACAGGTGAATTTTTTACAGAGTGTGTATTTCTATTGCCGTTATAACTAATAAAAAATATATTCAATTAAAAATAAAACTGTTTTTTTCGGGTTTTGGTACGGAACCTCGCACTTGGCAGCTTTTTTTAAGGCTTGCGTCGTGCTTGGCGCAAAATGGATTTATGTATTTTTCTTCTTTTTATTTAGTAGTTTGCTCACTGCCGAGCATCGTGATCTGCCTGGCTACATTTTTTTACGATCTCTCTTCGTTTTTGGCAATTTTTGACCTATTGTAGTGTGATCTTAGTGTCCCGGTGGTGCTCCACTTGCTCAGACCATCGTGTAGACTATGTTTAGCATTAAACTCTCTGACTGATGCTCACTCAAAAGTCTGGCTGATGGTGGTGCATGCGTTGGATCGTTTGGCTCCCTTCAAAAGGGTTCAGCCGAATGGTGCTAGCGCATGCGTCATGTTCGTGAACGGGCGCCGTCAGCTTGGACTGGTCCTTTCTTGGCGGCCACGGTTTATTTTTATTACTTCTTTGAATTGTTCTTGTCACTCCGAACGCTTTTATCCTGCACGTATTTTACATCGTTCTCACATATATGTATAATTTCAACGTGAATGATGTAAGCATAACTTTGTAAAAATATTATTTAAAAAAAAGTGTCAATGGAGTTTCTTGCACGTTGTTCTCCGTAGAGATCTGCGCTTTGGAACGTGTAAATAGCTAAATATCTTTATGACCGACCGACCTTGATAATTCAAAAGTGCCTGTAAATGATCGAATTGAAATAAATGCTTTGAGTCTTTGAGACTCAAAAATTATGAAAGCTTCAAGAATTACTCTAAACTATACAGTGTACAGTGGCAACTTATCAAGAAAAGCCTGGGGACAACCAAGTCTTATTTCAAAACTAATTAGTGAACAACACGGTCGTCATACCTCTGGTCCCTGAGGAGTTGCTCGCAGTAGCTCTGTCGCACATACATATGTATAGGAGGTACATTGTTGATAACGGTATCAGTTCCCGCGGGAAGGCAGAACATTACCAATTAATAAAGGATAGGCTACTATTTGTAATGTTCTATTAATACATCTACTTCACTGTCAATCATCGGTCGTAGCTGTAGGATCACAATATTTATTTACTTTATTATTCATGTACACACAGAAATATAGTAATAAATAACATTATAATTATGAGTACAAAGGAACTACTTATTTCTTATTTCAAAATGTTTATATTAGCATATTTTTATGTTGTGGAACTAGATGAACTTGTCAACTTGACACTTTCTTGAACCAACCAGTATTGAGGTTAAAAAAAAGGGAAAAAGACCAAGTCTCCATTACTTTGTTGCACATACAAAATGTTATAGAAGTTTATGGAAGTCTGTATCGTGTATTTCTACAGATATACATTCGTATTCAATAGTGCGGTCAAATAACTAGACGGGCTTGTTCGTGGGCATGCCTGCGGGCACTCACCAGACCTCGCTACGATAGATCAGTTTGTCTGCCACGGTGTCTCACTAAACAGGCATAGAGAAAGAAAAGAAGAAAGAAAAAGAATTTATTTGCGACAAGCATGACGCATACCAACACATAAAATAAACAAAACTACAAAAGTTATTAAAGTTGGGAAGATATGTGTCACATTCGCGCAAAACGGCCATCGCTCAGCATAATGCTGGGACTCGTGTGCGAGACAGAGCCACAGCGCTGGTCTTCAGCGACAACCAGCGTTGACAAAATGACGTCGATTGGGGCAGCATGAAAAGTAATTAAAACGAAATACATAAACACAAAATTGAGCAGACCAATAGTAGTGAACCATACCCACGCGCAAGTCCATTCAGTGAATTCTCCACTTAAACACCTTCCCAAAGTACCATGAATCTGAACTAAACGGATACTTAGTAATAACAGACTGGTTTTTTAATTTTATTTTTTTGTTTTAATGATGGGAAATCATCAAATGACTTCTTCCGCTCTGGGTGGAGCGGAAGGGCGTGTCAGACTCTTACTGACTAAAACCCATCCGTGTTCCTTCTAAAGCCCTTTACGTTCCAGGATCGCGGTGACTCTTTCGAACAAATTCAAGCAACCCTGGCAGGCAGTGGCCCTGCCGGGCCCCGTCTCCTATGCTGACATCTCTTTGAGGCGCACGTGGCACACAACGCGCCATCAGCCCGGGCCTGGTTGTGATCGGACAGCGAGCCAACCAACGCTCGCCGTCCGCAGGCCCGCGCCTACGGTGGCCGGGAATCGCCCTGCGGCTCCCGACGCCCGGGGCGTCGGGGTGCCCAAATGTCTGTAACATAACCCCAGGTAAGCCATTACCGTACAAAGTTAGGCACATCATGATCCTCATCATTCCCAGCCTGAATTCGCCCACTGCTGCTCATAGGCCTCTCTTTCCTTGTGCCAATCCCCACGTTTCTGTGCCAGCCTCATCCAGGTTCCTACCTGCGATGGCAACAATGTATTCTGCCCATCTCGCCGGAGCTAAGTAAGTTATTATGACTACATACGAGTATGTAGTCATAATAACAAAAACCATATCAAATAAGTATGAGTTATCGTATTTAAAAACAAACCAATAAAATAGTAATAAAATTTTCCAGTTTCATTCGTAAGTCACGCTCAGTTGACGTCCACTAAGCCACACGACAGGAAGCAAGTGGTTTACAATAATATATAATGATCACGATTGTTCATCATTATATAATTAGCTTTTACCCGTGACTTCGCTCATGACCTGTCCCCAGGAACCATGATTGTTGCGTTAAAAAAGCCGGCCAAGTGCGAGTCGGACTCGAATGCAAAAGGTTCCGAACGATTCTCATTTTTTTACTTTCAAACCATAGATTTCTTATAGGTTTTCCTGTAATCTATAGACTAAGAACTATTATATGCATTTTTTTCAAATTTGTAGACTCAGGAGTTTCGGAGATATGGGGGATAGTGGTCATTTTTCGTCAAATTTCTTGAATAACTTATATTCAAGAAATTTATCTATTTATTTTAAAATTATAAAAAAAAATATTCAAATCTCTCAAAATATAACCTTTCATTTCATATGTCACACGATACACTTAACAAAATATTTTTTCATAAATTTTCGAATTTTTCCTCCAATAAGTGGCCCCATTATCAATATTTATATATTTTCGTTACACGTGCGTGTTTGGATCACAGAAGATTATGTGCGTACCAAATTTCAACTGAATCGGTCTAGTAGATTTGGAGAAAATCAGCTGTGACAGACGGACCGACCGACAGACAACCGAGTGATCCTATAAGGGTTCAGTTTTTCCAAATAAAGGTTCGGAACCCTAAAAAGCCCATGATACTCGGTATTGGTGTAGCTTCCTACCAGTGAAAGAATTTTCGTAATTGGATCAGGACTTCCAGAGGTTACTTTGTACAAACATACTAACAATTTTTCCTCTTTAGCATATGTATAAGTTTTGATGACGTACGTTTTTATGAGCTATGGCTGTATTGAATGGGTTTCCCTTCATTCAGATTAACTAGTCAAGAGGAAAATGGACTAGGTACTAGAAAACATCTTCTAAGAAACTATTAATAGTAAAACGTAGTCTATGAATCGATTTGTCTGTAGGGACATGAACATAGTTGAATGGGCTCTACTGTTTAATAGGATTCAGTTGATAAAATTCAAAATTAAAAATTCAAAAGTCATTTATTCAAATTAGGCTGAGTGCCAGCACTTTTTGAACGTCAAAGTTCTACATAAAGACAGTCCCCCAAAACGCCCGCCCGTCACCACTTAGATACTAGTGTTTTAGCTGGGAAGAAGAAGTGGCGCAACAAACTCCCCAGCAACACATCTGTCTGTTGAGTTATAAGAACTATCACTTATACAAAATAAGACTTGCGCCCCCCCCCCCCCCCCGCTATGATATAAATGGCATTGTAATCTTGAATCGGTTGTGGACAAGAGATAGTACTATTCGTCCAATATAGCTCCGTCGCTCTTCCAAAACGGTTTTTTTTTTTTTTTGTTTTATTTTGGCATCAAACAGTCATATACAAACAATATAATTCTTAAGACAATTGGTTCCTTACAATAGACCTTATAGTGCCGATAATGGTAAAAATAAGTACAATAAACACCAAATAAGGAAAGACGCGTTAGAAATACATATTCATTCGCTATATATATGTAATGCTATCAATTATGATAGCATTACAAGATTAAGAAGGAAAGAGATTTTTTACACAGCTCAAATTAAACCCATGGTGTGTCAGCAGGTCTTTCTAAGTACATGTGTTTTCTTTTGGACGGTTTAGCTTTTCTATTGGGAAATTAAATGGTTGTCATGATCTATGAAAATTAGTATTCCGTCTTCTAAATCTGGCGTTTCAAATCAAACAAAATGGCGTCTTTCTTGGTCTCCGCTGACTATTTATGCATCTTCGCATCTTGCCTACATTTGGTTTAGTGTCGATTTTTATCTAAAGCGCAAGCTACACCGCCAGCTAGCGAGCAAGCGAGCGAGCTTTGGAAAACAAGCTTAGAACAATTCAACTTTTCTCTGTAGTTCGGGGTGTGAACTAAAGTATCAAACGATGCTCGCCCAGCTCGCTCGCTCGCTCGCTCGCTGGCGGTGTGGCCTGCGCTTAAGGTCTGCTTCAAATCGTAGATCACACTTGCCGCCAACAGATTCGAGTACCTTGTGAAAGATGGCGATCTATCCCCATTATTAGGACACTGACCCCTCGGCTTCAGCCAAAATATATTGTGCGCGCCGTGGAAATAATTTACTGATTAAAATACCAAGTTTCTGTAGAAAAACTTAACCGTGGAAGTTCGGGATTAAGATCTTAAACAAAATTTTAAAACACCTTATTTATAAAGTCTAACATATTACACAACTGTATTCTTCGACGGGATAGGCAGAGTAGAAGGGACCTATTATTATTTATTTATTAAAACTTTATGCACAAGTAAAAACACTGTACAAAGGCGGACTTAATGCCTTAGGCATTTTCCACCAGTCGACCTTAGAGTGGTGCGTGCAACATGGCAGGTGCAACTTAAAGAAAAACTAAAAATAGAGAAAAGAATAAAAAAATATATAAATGAATGGACACATACATACACATAAATAAAAGTTATTAAGAAAAAAACGAATCCAACGAATTAACGCTGTGATGATTCTACCAACTACTTGCGAATGTGCTCACGTGCCTTCTTCTTTAAGGACAATAGGTACACAGGCGGACACCTCCGCTTGCAAATACTGGAACAGCCAAATTTTGCCAGCTATGATTTAATCCCATAGCGAGCCTTTGCCACCAACTAAGCATAAATTCAGGCTACTACTGAGAAGTGACACAAAACGACAGCACCTGCCGGTCGATTGAAATCACACTGTCAACACTTTAGTGATGTGAGCTATCCAACTCTTCCACCTGGGTGAGTTGTAAACATCTAGGTCTTCACCATGAAATTGTTACAGAATAGCGCTATAGGATACATAACACAACAGAAGAGCTTACGTGCTCAACCACACGCTTCTAACCTCAGTTACCTACTTAGTTAAACGTCATCAATAACCTCGAAGGTAAACGCAATTAAAAGGTACTATATATTGCTTTTCCTTCATCCTACCACCTTGGAATATCCACCAAAATACCTTAATTAAATCAACGCGTGGCTTAAGGAATTTCTTTATGACGTAGGTATAACTTACTGGCTGGTTTAAGGTATCAAGGGTCATTGGGGGACACGCTCCTTGACCCAGTTCACATGACCCTAGGGCCACCGAGGACTTGAAGGGCACTGAAGACCTGTATCGGTGTTTATACACATTATGAATTTTTCCTTCATAAAATAAGCATTTTGTTTTACGCAGATTTTTCCTTGAGTAGTGAAAATAAATGAACACTGGCCTTGCAATATATTAAACTTGAGTGAATGTACTCCAGATTCTGATGGTTGTTGAAATATCTTAAAATGGAAAATATGTAAGTGTAGTGTACATAGAAGTTTGGAAATATTTATGTAATGTTCGTAACCACGAGAATGTTGCTACGGCAGTAAAGGCAATTTAGGGTGTTGCGTGGGTGACAGGTATTTTGGAAATTAAAATTAAGTTTCTTGCGAACCTCGAAGAACAAGGTAAACTTAGGATTTCAAACTAGGCTTTATTGATATTAAAGTCAATAAGGATGTAAGAGCAATTGAAACGAGCCGAATTCTCTCCTGGTGGCCATGCCCATGCATCAGACGTAAAAGCAAGGTTTTTCTGATTCGGGAAAAAAAAGAAAATACTAAGTAGGCATAAATAAAAAATAAGGGACAATCCCTTGCCCCGTTTAAAATAAAATATAAAAGAAAATTATGTCACTTATCTTTATACTAACCAACCTATTATACACAGAACTATTTACATACATAGTGAATGGAATGAATAACACATACCATAATAAGTAAATAATACTATGGGTGTACTCATGGTACTCTCTGATTCATCCATGAACAATGGTCCCAGTTTTATAACTTACCCACTGTGGTTGGAAAAAATGATAATAAGTAAATATAAATAATAATTGTCCGTGCAATACAATTGCTTTACGCACGTTAGATAATAACATAAAATGGCCGACGCGTGTTACTTGCTGATTTGATTACTTTTGTGTGAAGTACAGTAAATTGATTACATTAAATTTATGTTTCATTTTGTGCTTTCAATTAATTGCGTAAAAACTTGCCAAGTGCATTGTGCCTGCGTGATAAGTAGCTACTCGCATATGCTATCTTATTAATATTTTTTTAATTTGAAAAGTAATAAATTCTTGTCCGTTCTTCTCCATAAGAAGTACAGTAGAGTCACTTTATTAATGTAACATTATTATTTTACTGAACTGTAAACGATGACGTTCAAAAGTGCCGTTTAATGGCCTAATTGAAATAAACGTTTTGACTTTGACTTTGACTTTGAATAAAAACAATCTAAATATCCTGCCGATTCTAGATTGTCTATTCTGAAAAAATCTCACATTGATAACTTAAGAGAAGTGAGCTTTCAATTCTTAGCACCTACATTATGTTGAATGATTGTTTACTTGATGCTAACTTCACTTTTTTACTGTGGTGTTTTTAGAGGATATTATTAATATTATTTATTGTCCATATCCAAAACGAATTTACCCCTGTAGGCCGATTAAAGAGAATTGCACTTTATACACTAGTTACTGTTGAAGAGCGTTTGTTTATTATATTAAGATTTAAGTTTCCAACGAGCAATAAGCTAATTTAACAGTTCCAAACTCACAATATCTACTGTTTGAAGTCTCCTGTATAATCGTTGTGTTATTATGTTCTTTAAATTATAAGGAGCAAGCCATATTGTGTAAGAATGCTTAATTTCTTCACATTAAATAATCCTAAAATAATATTGCGTGGGATTGCCCAAAATTTGCTTACAACAAAGCCACCGCAAATGCTCGGTTTTGTCAGTTTTAGTACAAAACTCCAAATTGAGAGGAAATTACCTATTTTACCTTTCGGCGTAAAGGACCTTTATGTAAGATTATATCTAAGAGATCAACACCCTATAATTAGTTCTTGTAAGCATCATTGCTGTCCTGGTTTGACGGGAATAGTTTTCTTATGATAAATATGGTCGCTTCTCACCACTATCTCACCTGCTGGTGATGTGGTCGATAATGTATCACGCTTACCTAGACCAAAGTTATAGGTGGGAACAGACTCACGGGTTATTAGTAATAACCCGCGAGTCTGTTCTTATTACACGCTCACCGTAAATATTTCGAAAACGTGTGGTGCGTATGTGTGGAATTTCCACCATGCAACGTTGGCGCATCGCCGTGCATATTGGCTGCCCATCGTGGGTGGGTTTTGTGGACACTTTCTATCTTTATAAGCTCACTAGCTTTTAATTGCGACTTCGTACGCGGATATTCCTTTTTTTTACCGTTCCCGTAGGAATCTCCCGTTCCCGTGTAACCCATAGCATTCCTCATGAATGCCGATAATTAATTTGCCAAATCCGACTGGCAGTTCTAGAGATTAGCGCGTTCAAACAAACAAACTCTTCAGCTTTATGTATTTGTATAGATAGATATGTTTAACTTGGGGATATCTGTAAGAGTGCTAACAATTGGAAGTCCAAGAGGATAAAAGCATCTCTCATCATCATCTGCCTAGCCTTTTCCCAATTATATTGGGGTCGGCTTCCAGTCAAACTGGATTCAGCTGAATACCAGTATTTTACGTGGAGCGGCTGCCTACCAGACCTCCACAACCCATTAACTGGGTAACACGGTACTCATTGGTAATACTGGTGTCAGATTTTCTGGCTTCTGACTATCCAAAGATCTACAAATGACAGCCGGGACCAACGGCTTAACGTGCTTTCCGAGGCACGGAGGAATCTCGGTATGTTAAGATGGTCACCCATCCACAGACCAACCTCGGCAAGCGTTGTTTTACCTTGAAGATCGACCCGTGCGGCTGTTATTATTTAGCCACGAGCTCCTTAAAAGCATCTCTAAGTTTTACAATATAATATAACACCCCGTAGTATAACAAATATTTACTCTTCTACTTTACGCGGGAGCTAATTCACTCGATTGTAAATTCTCACGAGTGTTTTTTTTTTTTAATTGTCGACTCATTGCCGTGCTAGACGGTGTACACCGGTTTCCACTTAATTTAATTGTATAATTTGTTTGTTTATGTGTTTCTTACAGGCTGAACAATATTAGCTAGAAATTGTTAGTAACGTAAGACTTATGAGGTCATTCAACTATACTCATAGTAAATAAGTTTTCCTTGTTGTAGACATGACTTATTGTATACGGATATAAGTTTGACTTCACTTTGTTACGCTTGCCAATTCCCAAACTTAGCTACGTTACTACAATTCATCATCATCCTATCAGCCGGCACTGCTGGAAATAAGCCTCCCCCAAGGAGGGGGGGTTGCCGTAATCGCCACGCTTGGCAGGCGGCTTGGCGATCGCAGTGTAGCTGTTGCAATGCACAGAGAATGCTGCTGCCCATTCTCTAGTGAGTCCCTTAGTCACCTCTTACGACACCCACGAGAAGTGATGGGATGTTGTCATTCTTTTACGTCCAACACCATACAGAACTTTTACCTTTACTACAATTGTGCGTAAGTATTAGGTAAAACCAATACCAAATTATCCTGTTGTAATGGATTTCCAGATTTCAGAATCATAACAGCTTGTTATGTCACTCTTATGTCAGTTATGTTATGTCAGTCTTGGCTAAAAGGCATTTCCAAATAGACATGTTTTAGCAATCAATAAGTTTTTATTTTAAATGGAACATTTGGATACTCTCCTTTCTAGTCTGCCCGGTGCCCTTAAACTGTGAGACGGGGGCCACAGTTCCAGGACACCGGATCCCCAATCTTGAGTTTTGAGGGCCACCGCTTGGTTTGCAAGCATCAGGACTTGGCATGCGACAGACATGTCCAGCCCAGTCACATTTGAGTCTTCCGAGTCACGTTAACGATTTTGAAATGCTGAATAGTATTTCCAAAGAGATCTGGTGCTAATGCCATGACTATGACTATGACGTGCTAATGCCATCCAATTCCAATGAGGGAAACGGAATAGTGCTATTTGCTATGTATAGCTCCGTCTCTCTCTAAGAGCGGAATCATGATCGGTTTAAGACTTCATAGTTGAACCCCAGTAGTTAATGTATGCAAGCTTCAACGGAAAACCAATAAATGAGAAATATATATAATAAATATTATTTAATAGATTAGTACTGATGTTATATAAATGAACAAAAGAAGGGTATTTTCTTAAAAAAATCTTTTTAGCCCGTCAGTTTGGTTTTAAAATAAAATTGGAGATTTTTTCGGATTCCGTAGTCAACAAGGAACCCTTGTAGTTTCGCTATGTCCGTCTGTCTGTCTGCCCGTCCGCGGTTTAGCTCAAAGACGCGTAGCGCTAGAAAGTCGAAATTTGGTATGGGCGTACATATTAATCACGCCGACAAAGTGGTAAAATAAAATCTTGAAATACATTTTTTAGGGTGGCCCCTATGTAAAGTGGCGATGAATTTGTTTTTATCGTCTTCCCCATAGTGCGGGGTGTCGATGGATATTTCGTTTAAAAATATTGAGGGTCTGCTGAAACCTTTTTTCCATTTAAGGATCCGTTTGTAAAATATTAAGCTTTAAACTGATAATTTTCGCTACCTAGGCTTAACGAGTTAATCAGTAATAGTCGACCAACTTATAAAATGGAACTGGGTAAGTAAAAAAATCCTAATAATTCCATAGAAAATGACTTGTGACTTGATTTGTAACTTTGTAATGTAATAATAGTTAAGTACTTTTGACCATTTTTCTGACATGGTTTAGGAGACGGGTAACTACGGAACCCTACACTGCATGGTCCGACATGCACTTGGCCGGTTCCTTTTCTTATTTCACTTAAACAAGAAATGAAGATGATGCAGTACGTACGAAAACTGCGCGTTAGTGTAATTTTCCCCATATTTTTTCCAAATCCAACTAACGGACTAAGTAGAATTATTATTTTCTATTCAGAAAAATACCCTATTATCATCTCACAATAATAATACACACAATAATAATAAAACATACCGACTCTTCAGCCCAGAACGAAGTCAATAACTCCCTCGCACCATATGGTGTCCCGTAGACGTCTCTACATAATTACAATAACTATGGTGACTTGTGTTTTGTCGATGGCACGATAACTCCGCCTCGTGGATGGCGGTTGCTACGGGAATACTATTGTTTGAATTTAGTCCTTTATGTACTAGTAGTATGTGTTGTTTAGCTTGTTTTTCACCAATAAGATGAAAGGATAAGATCTCAGAGTCATTAAGGTTTGCATTTGTAAGCGGGCACACCATTTATGCCCGGAGGCATAATTGGTTTGGTTTGCTTGTTAAAGCTTGACTTGTCTATTTCTGATGGTTTAATGGAGTGTGCTAGCTACCAAGTGTCAATTAATTTCATTTACAGTTTCAATATTTTATTTTCTGTGTCATGTATTGTAAAATACTTTGCATACTACTGTATAAATTCAAGTTTTTAAAACTTAACAGACAGATGTGTTGCTGGGGAGTTTGTTGCGCCACTTCTTCTTCCCAGCTACAACACTAGGAAGTGGTGACGGGCGGGCGTTTTTTGGGACTGTCTTTATGTAGAACTTTGACGTTCAAAAAATGCTGGCACTTAGCCTAATTTAAAATAAATGAATAAATGACTTTTGAATTTTGAATTTGGGTCATCGTTCACCTCGTTAAAGAGTTCATTTGTAAGTGTCTCTTAGTGTCTCTCTCTCTCCCTCCCTTAAGACAGATTATATCTGTCAGATATATCTGTCGACGCGACACCCTAAATTATTATTTTAATGGTTGTTTTGCCGCGGCAGAACGATTAGCCATCAGTAGTGCTATCGAAACATAAAGTTAAACTTAAAAAATATGTATAATGTACACCGAAACAACTGATTACTAACTACAGTAAATTAAAGTTTATGTTCAAAGACGAGTTAACTAAAAGTTGGGGTTTCTCCCAGCAAACCTTTGAGTGATAGAGTGAGATCAAAATATAGGGTAGGATCAAGCGCACAATCTCTTTGGTTTTCCTGTACTAGCCATCCACAATTCCAAATTAACATTATTCTTCCGCATCATATCCACTATTCCATGACAACCACTTTCCAAATAACCAAAAAAAAAACAAAATCATTATTTGCTGGAATATGGGTGAAATACATGAGACAAACAACAAAAGTTCTTAATGCCATATTCTACCTCAACCGATGTGCAAATATACGTTACATGCAAAATGACAAATATTATTCATCAATCATTAATTATATCCATTACAAATTTTAAAATTAATGTTTTATACTTTTAATAACTTTTCAATCTTCAGTGTCACTTACAGTGTTCCTCTTACATGGGTGCCAATACATTTGAAGAATAAAGAAATAGTTAGTGGAATATTTGTTTGTGTTGCCAAGTAGCCTTGCCAGGGGTAGGTCTGCCTGCCAGGGTTGCGGAATTTGTTCGAAAGAGACACCGCGGCCTGGAACGCAAAGGGCTTTAGAAGGAACACGAATGGGTTTTTAGTTAGTAAGAGTCTGACACTCCCTTCCGCTCCAACCGGACCGGAAGAAGTCATTTGATGATTTCCCATCCTTAAAAAAAAGGGGTAGGTCTGCCAGGGGTGAGGAATTGTTCGAAAGAGTCACCGAGGCCCTGGAACGTAAACGGCATTTGGAGGAACACGGGTGGGTTTTAGTCAGTAAGAGTCTGACACTCCCCCTCCCACTCCGCCTAGGGTGGAAGGAGTATTTTGATGATTAACCATACAAAAAATAATCGTTGTAAGGTCAACAAAACACAAGCTATTCCCCAGATGTTACAGGTGTTTGTCTGTGACGTTTACTGCTATCCATTAGGGCTGTTCCTAGCCAGTTTGTTTTTGTCAACATTTACCGTCCAAACTGGCGTTTTAAAAGAATATTGTTTTGATGTTTTTTTTGTTGTTTCAGAATGCAAGGTCAACACCAGCGTAGTAAAACAAATAATACTAAGAAGATTTGCTAGGTTACAACTTATTTATGTCAGTGCAAGTGTTTTGAAGACAATTTTAAGACTTCAGGTAATTATTATGAGATTCGGGGAAAACGAGATAAGTACAATAGCAATTATTTAATTATTTATAATTGTGTAAAAATAATAACATCAGCTCTCCCAAAAGAATATCAAACCTATTCAATTACCATTCTATTTTAGTGCTACACAAATTGCATTAAACCGTACATTTCTCAAAATTTGAATTAAAAAAAATCTATTATCAGCCACCCCTTTCAGTGTCCATTTACTTGATTATATTTTTCGCCCTTTTTAATTTGATTATTTAGCAATCATAACGGCCACAGACACGTTCGTCCCTCCCTTAGGAGCGGAGGATCCGTGGCTGATCTACCAGGGTAGCAGAGACGCGGAGGCGGTGCGGGGGAGGGGACATACGACAGTGTACCCGTGGATACATCGCGGCCCTCCGACATTCCCTCAGTGACCGCGCTCACGCTCGCACGCCGCTCGCAGCGCCAACTTGGCTGGCACGCGTCCTCTCGTACTAATTCATAAATAAACATTAATTGTTCTGTCAGTGTTGAAGATGGTGCTTTCCGATTTCTTGACGGAGACCAGAAGGCGATGGCTTAAGGTGGGCTTTTGTTGTTTATTATATATGTTATTGGTGTAGTTTGCCGTGTAATATTTTTGTTTATAAAATGTCAGTTATACTTTTAATCTTAAATTAAAACTTGCAGATGTTTTTTTCTTAACAGTAGTATTTTTTTAAGTTCGCTTTTATCGATTTATAGCATGTATATGTCACCGGAAAATTGCTGACTCCGTAAGATTGTAATAAATCTTTATTAGATTATAATCTCTCAATATATTATGAATAAATCGTTTCATATACAATAAATCCAATCCAAATTTAATAGTTTCCAATATATCCGTGTAGTTAAGAAAACATAGTTTACAATTTCACGCGACATTTTACAATCTTACGGCGTTTGCAATTTTCCGGTGACATTTATACATACCTAGTTACTTAGTTTGTGTTTTGTGATGTCGCTTATTATGTGTTGTCCTTATCAGGCAGTTGGTGTTTACTCCTACATTATGTGAAGAGTGTTGATACTGCACATTATTACATAGGTACTTTCACTATTCACATAACGGCCCATGTTGATAAGAGCTATTGAAAATAATGTAGAGAGAGTAGTACAACCCATTTTGAGTATTTTCGGCCTAAAAAAGTCGCAGTGTCATAAAAGTGCTGAAGTTGGTGGAGAATTTATCTTTCAGTCAAATGTTTCTAATAGGATTCTTATATTTTTCTCACTGACTGTTATCTCTGTGATTGACATCTGAATTTTATCTGTCTGTATAAGCATACCATGGAAGGAACAACTCTGGATATGAAATAACTTCCTTGCCTAGCCAATATCAACATTTCTGTTCATACATACCGGTGTTTTCATACCACATTCTTAGGATCCGCATAACTTATTATAGAACAAATGACAAGCCGACTTGAAACAAACTGCTATAGTAGGCGCCAGATAAATGTGGAATAAAGTACATTGACCTTTCCCTAATAACTGTTCATAGGTACCTGAACAATTAAATATGAATCGTTTTTCATTATTAGACAATGTTAAGGATCACGAGAGATGATGATTCGGGACAGCTTTGTGTCATTAATTCCGTTTTTCAAATTAAAAATGTCAATAATTGTAGGTGGGTCGATGACCGTTATTCCACGATTATCTGGCGCCTACTATAGATTCATCACGGAGACGACGAATTTAGCGCGAACTAAACAAACATATTAGATGCCACTCCTACTATACAAACCAATGATATTTCGTCAAGCAAGTGTCGATGGACACACTTTAAATACACCTATAACTAAGTAAACAATATTCTACTACGCCAAGCACACAATTGAGTTAGGCAAACATTTTTCGTCAACAAGACCTAGGTATTTGACTCTTTTATGACGTAAATAGAACATAGGTCGAACTAGTAGGTGCAGTGTCATCCAGCGAGCAACCCCACAGCCTAGCACAGTCCATTGGTAGTTAAACCTAAGTTAGACGCAAAACGAATCAAAAAGGGCTTATAGTGTAGAAAATGGAGACCCTTATCTATCTATAACATCCTGTGCCCGCGGCTTGGCTCCCGTCAACTGACTACCTACCCTACCCACCTACCTACCTACCAACCTGTTTGTTTGTTTTTAACCTTCCCTGTATTCTGGCGAACAAAACATAAACAGAATTCAAATCGGTCAAGCCGTTTTTGAGTTTTAGCGAGACTAACAAACAGCAATTGATTTTTATAATTTATAGATATCTATAATTATATAGATAGACTAGTTAAGTCTCTCCTCCATTTATAGGCAAGTTTCTCATCAACTCATTTGAAGTTTAAGACTTCCGGGGCCTACTACGATATGCTAGTTGCGTCATGGTTCCGTTGCGGAAAAGGGATAGTGCTATCCATCCTGTTTACCTCCGTCTCTCTCTCACATCGGAACCATGATGGTTTTAAAACGTGATGCTGGCAACCTGCAGATTGGCATCTGCAGGTTGCCAGCATCACGTTTTAAAACCTTACAACGAATATTAATCTACTGTTAGATATGAAAACAAACATCAGATCATCACGTTATTACGTTGACGGTAGACGATACGCCAAACCCATAACAGAAATTATTGTTTTATATTAACCACCAGAGCAGTACCAAACATAGGTCAGGAATACTCAACGACACATTTAAAACCGCAACTATAATTAATAAAGCAATTAAAACAGGTATAGACAAAAGACATCTTGCCAATTTTGGAGCCTATGTTGAGACCCAAACGTGGCGCCTCACGTAGACTGACATACAATGATAGTAATGTATGTAAATCATTAAGAAACGAGCTGATAACGAGAGCGACGTGCCTTCGGCGTAGTGTAGTCACCGACATGTTGATACTACAGATGATTGTGTACTGATTGTAGTAATGATACGGGGAGCAGGGGATGTTTTCTGGAGATTGTTTACTTTCTAATCTGTTGGTCAATATTGTGTCAATTGATTTGAAGATTATGAGGGTTTTATAATAGACTAGCTGTCGCCCGCGGCTCCGCCCGCGTTAATGTCGAAAATTATCCCAAGGGAACATAATCTCGGGATAAAAACTACTACTACTACTACTATCCTATGTCCCTTCCCAGGACTCAAACGATCTCTATACCAAATTTCATCTAAATCGGTCCAGCCGTTTGCGCGTCAAGAAGTAACAAACATACACACACACTCACAAACTATCGCCTTTATAATATTAGTGTGAAGTGTGATGAGTAGCTTTTTTCCCGTGATTTCGCTCGCGATAAAATAGCCTATAACCGTTTCCAAGGACTCATCTATCTTTGTACCTAAATTCATCAAAGTCGGCGATTAAGGCGTGGAAGCGAAACAAATCCACATTCGCATTTATAATATTTATTAGTATGGCTAGTAAAAGGATAAGAAATAAAGTCAATTTTGTCTATTTCATCTATGACCTAGACTAGAGTCAAGAGCAAACCCATCTCTAATAAAAAAAATAAAAAAAACAACTATCCAATTAAAGAAAAGTAGAAAAAAATACAAAACCTTCAAGTGTTGAAATGAATCAACTGAAGAATACTTATCTAAAACGGTACGACACGACTTTGTGTAATTAACGGCTTTTTATTTTAGGACCATACATGAAAGGATACGATATGCAAATTAAAAACGTATTCCAATACAATTTCCATGCATGAGTTTTCTGCAAACATCAATTGAAGATCGTCAAACGATTTGCTACTCTTTGCGCTACCCAGGACGTCTCGTCGTGTGAGAATAATCTGATTGCACAAGTCCTTAATAGTATTTGTTGAATAAACTAAGCAAATACTTTGAGTTATCTGAGTCTTGGGATTTGTTCTGATACCGTTGTAAAGGTTTTTTATCAAAGCACTTTGGGCTAGACTGAAGAGTATTAAGATCGTTGTATGTTTGCGGTTACAATCACAATATCATAATTTAAATTATTTGATTATTTTAACTTACTTGCTTGGTTTCAAATCAAATGTAACCATAATAATGTTAATTTAAATTTATGGTTAATTAAATTTCTATTTGATGTTATGTCAAAATTGTGTAAGTTGTGTACACCGATAAGTGACATATTTACACAAAACAATGTGCAATATAAAATTGACGTAATATATTTTGTAAAAATGCAGTTGGTGTTCCTCAATGAATAAAATTAAAATAATTGAAGTTTCATCCGATACGTACGAACCCATTAAGAAAGTGTTTTTAGTGTAGAAACAAACCAAATTCATATTATAATCCAAAGCCTCACTACTTTGATGTACCAATGTCATCATGATTCCGCCGTGAGAGAGAAGGCGCTATACAGGACGAATAGCGCTATCACATTTTCACACTGGATTCATGATGGTATTACTCCCACGTAGAGGGCTGTTCTTATGATCAAATCGAACTTAGTAACAATACAATCTAGATAACTTTTTCTTCTCAGAAATAGACAAATGTTGAACATTCCTAGAAAGCGTTTAATAGCCCAGATGTGGTCGAGCAGTCTCCTAGTTACTCATGAGCTCCTGGTACTTCCACAGTTCAAAGTTGAGTAGGCAACCTGATTAAATGCCAGTTGCAACTATCTCGACGTAATTTATGCTCACTATCTGTTGAATATATTACATATAATTGATACAATATGTCGGCAAAGTTAATGTACTTTACGCAAACAATTGATGTTAATTATTGAAAATATTTGTTTGTTCCGGCCGCCATGATTGTTATGGGAGAGTGCCAAATATCTCGTCTTTAAGATAAAGGTGTATGTTATGAAGTTAGTGATACAAGTAATTACGCTTGTGGATGGATGTTAATGGATTAAAAGGAAAATATTGCGTCTTGGAAAGGGTACGTACGTTAGCGAAAGTTGTTATTGTACCTTAAATATAGGTACGTCAAATGGAAGGAAAAGTTTCAGTATTTGCGCTGAACGTTTGACCTCTGACCTTTGCTTCGTTAAGATAAACTTTTTCACGGTATTCATGACAAGCTGTGATATGGCTTCATCGGTAAACTTTCCATAATATTCCCTTCGACAATGTTTCTAAGGGGTTGATAGAAAAAAAAAAACATTTTTCTCCATAAAGTTGTAAACTGCGCATAATGTTACATGATGTTTACAATTACAGTTAGCTAACGTTTACCTTTAAAGGAGATCTAATATCAACCAGATTATTAAATGAAGCTTTTGAAAAAGCCCTTAAGTATTGAGAACGATATTATATATTATCTGATATGTCACTCACGATGAATACCTATGTACGTATCACAAGATGTTACTAATCTTATTTTCTATATACCACTTTTCATACACAAAATTAATAATGAATGTTTTTCGCCCCGACAATCCAATAACATTTTTTCTCGAATCTCATCTCCGCTTCGTGTTCTCTAGAATTTAAGGATTTTTTCATTAATTTTTGATATGATTCAGAACTTACGGAGGAAAAATGAAAGGCTTTGGCTTTGAAGTTTAACTTATTCATGTTTAACAAACTAATTTTAAGTAGGCTGAAAGATAAATAGAAATATGCTTTTATATATTTTTTCATATAAAATATTCAGTTTTAGAAAATTGAAGTATTAGGTATACACAAAAACGGTATGGTATCGTTTCGTATCTACAAATAGAATTTAAAAAGAAAGGAATATTATGTCATGAAATATAATAAATTGATTAAATTTGTGTAAAGAAGGATTTCATAAAATCTTGTAAACTAGTTATCTGCCAAAGTTAAACATCGCTTAATGGACAGTATCCTCAATAGATTTCTTCTAAATCTCTCAGAAACGATTTAATCGGTTTAAATTCTTTCTTGGCAGCATTCATTTGTTTGCTGTGAAGTATTTGTTCAGAAACCATTTAGATTTAGAAATACATACCTCTATATTTAATATGATTCTTGTCTGTAAGGACAATATTATTTAAACCATAGTATATTAATTTATCAGCTATATTCACTTAAGTTACTGCTTTTGAACTGAAATGTTATTGGAAAACGCTATCCATAACTTCAACAAACAGTTAATTCAGACATCTAAATTTCATTGAACAGTAATTTGTTTGTAATAATAGAAGAAAGGATTCAGGGCATTTACCTAATTCCATTAAAAATATTGATTTCATTTATTTAGTTTATTTTGAATTTGAGGTTATCATGTATATACTCGTAGTCAAATTTAAACCTACGTAGTTATAGGATATTGACTCTTATTACAAATACCTATCTTTTTTTATTATTGACTTGCGTTTGACCACTATCTCACCTGATGGTAAGCGATGATGTGGTCGTCTAAGCTTGCCTAAAAGTAACCCTTTTAGTCTTGACTCAAAGACCCCCAGCCTGGAGCCATCAGGAAGCCATTAAGCCAAAAACCAAAAGCCACAGGTAGCTATCAGGACTCTGACAGGAAATTCCACTCCTTAGCTGTACTCACACACAATGAAGGTATACCCAAATACTTAAAAAATGGTACATACCGTAAAAGTGTTGAAATTCATTATTTTCTTCTTAGTGATTGCTTACTGTTTAATGTGTCAGCGTAATACCTCTGCTGGTAATACTTTGTTCTTATAAGTAGCATACTCTGGGTGTATCGTCCTCACATAATATTAAATTAATTTTTGTATACCAAATTTTGTAAAATCATTTTTTGAAAATAGTAACTATGGAGTTTCTTGTCCGTTCTTCTCCATAAGAATCTACCTTTCCGAATGGACAGTAGAGTCACTTTATTAATGTAATATTATTATTTTACTGAACTGTAAATGCTGACGTTCAAAAGTGCCGTTTAATGGCCTAATTGAAATAAATATTTTGACTTTGACTTTGACTGTAATCGATTTAATTAAAAAGCTCGCTGAAACTTAATTCGTACTTGATCAAGATTGACAACATTAAAGTTCATCACTATCTATTTGGTTCACGTACCCATTACTCGATTAAATTAATAGCTAAGTTCTATGTTGACAATCGCCAATTGCCCAACTTGACTAATGATTATTACTTTTCACGAACAAAGCTTGCTTACCGAAAGCTCGAAAAATTATTGCTACAAAAAATACTTTCATAATTTCGTCTTTAGAAAACTTCGGAAGTCGGTATTCGCTGTACATTAATTAGTAAACAATGAAATCGTTAAACAATTGTGTTTTGTAAGTCTTCCGGAATTCGTCCTTGGTGCGGAGTTGTTATCAAACGTCCAAGTTATTTGTTGCCACGTGACTCAGGACAAGGGAACCTATACTCTGAATAAATACGTATTTTCTGGTAAATATTTTAACGTCAGTAACTGTATTTACTAGTAATGAGAACTACGTATGTTTATTTCTATGTTCATGAATAAGGAAAGATTATGTTATGGGTATTTTTTACGTTCTAATTATTTGACGTAGGTTTATTTAGTTATATTTTTATTTATGTACTAACGCTAGATATAAGGAAAGTTACCAACAAAATGGATTTCTATTATCCGATTTTTGAAATAAATAGTAATAATAATAAAGAGCCTCTCTCTGGAGCCCTGACCGCCGGTAGCTTGGACCTTGTTCCTTATACCAGTAGGCTACTATTTTATATATTATATATTTTAAAGGTTTTTTTTTTGTATTTTTTAAGAAATATTTAAAATGTAAATTAGTATGTAAGGAAAATAAATGAAGAGAATAATATTAATAATATGACGAGGAATAGATAACTAGGTATACAGAAATATTCTTAGAATTTATTATAAATATATAGAAGATTTCTTAGAATTTATTATAATAAAATAGAAGGCGGTTATGGTAATTTTTTAAGTGACATCGGGATTTCTGACATAACTGTTCATTTCTGGTTAATAAAAAAAACACTTGTGATTAATGTGTGTGCTGCGTAGAAAGGAAAACGGTTTAAACTATCAATATTGTATTTTTTGTCGTATCCTTATTTTACTATATGACACACTTTCAGGAAAAACAACAGAAGAATATAATGTGGAATAATTGGTTTGATTTATTGAAAACCGCGATTTCATTCATACAGTCGCAAGTTATTGTTGTATAAATTATTTTTCCAACTAATAAAAAACGTCTGTAAGGACCAGGTAAGGACTTAGAAAAAAATCGCTGAAAAACTATTATGAATGTTCCCAAATTACATCAAAACATCCGGTCGCGAACGTTATACAGTTCCAGCCAACTTTTTAAAGTCATACTGACCTGTTGGTCGAGTGGTTAGTGTCCTTGACTACTAAACCGGAGGTCGTGAGTTCGATTCCCACCCAAGACAAATCTTTGTGTGATGAGCATGATCATTTGTTCTGTGTCTGGGTGTAATTCGCCTATAATATGTATGTATTTAGAAATATATAAGTATGTTTGTCAGTTGTCTGGTTGCCATTGCACAGGCTCTGCCTAGTTTGGGATCGGATGACCGTGTGTGAGTTGTCCCAAGATATTAATATTAATTAATTGATATTAATACATCCAAAACTTCCAGTAAAATATTCCACCAACACCCTTCTTCTCCGCGGTCAAGTAAAGTAGTGTACTACAACAGTATGCAAATAACTGTAGAAAAAGACACGAGCAGGTGCGCGCGCGCCGCACTCTCGTTCCCACGCGGATGGCGGCGCACCGCACACGTGGTCAACGACATGGGAATACACTCACTACGCGATACTACTGTTTTATAAACAGTATGGCTCGTATCACTCGACTTCCCCCTGCAATTTTTTAGGGTCAATCGTGTGACCAAAAAAATGGGTGTGTGATAGCGTGTTATGCATTTATTACCATTGTTCACGTTAAGTTACACAAAATGAACAGTCAATAATATATTCACACGATCTAATTTATTAATATATATTTTTTAAGTTTTTATTCGCACTCGTGCGGAAAAATGCAGTAGCCAGTAAATTTATTTATCATCTGCCTAGTCTTTTCACAACTACATTGGGTTCAACTATGTCGGTTTCCAGTCAAACTGATTCAGCTGAATACCAGTATTTTACGTGGAGCGGCTGCCTACCAGACCTCCACAACTTAAAAACTGGATAACACGGTGCTCCTTGGCAAGACTGGTGTCAAATTTTCTGGCCAAAGATCTACTGACAGCCGGGACCAACGAGAAGCCAGTCAATTTATTGGTTTATGAAATTTGGAATTTTGTTTTCGAGAAAGTGTGTTGACAAACTTCGTTTGATACACGTGAGCATTTGTCATTGCACTCTATCGGCTCCATAACAGCCCGGGTTCTGCTCAGGCGTCTATTCCTTGTCGACTGCAATGACAAAGTTTGCCTGTCACGTTTAAAAAAATACTTTACCACATTATCCACTCTTAATTGAACCTACACTTAGTAAAAGCTAGCCCCATTATTAACAAACAGGTACCACAATATGCAGATAACTGTAATCAGTCGGTATCGGTCGGCAGGTGCGCCCGCGCCTCCCCCAGTTCCCACGCACACAGTTACCCATGCATTAACTTCGCACATGTGCAATGTGCACTTTATTGCTAACTTCACTAAATTATTGCTTATTTTACTTTCACTTGGGAGTTTATGAGTTCGTGCTTTTTTTGCAAAAACTACTCGATAAATGTACAGTAGTCCAGAAGTATCAATTGATGTAAGGGACGTTTACCCAAAATGCCAAATTGCCCCTACGACAGTTAACGTAAGGTTCATTTACGCAAAATGTAAAATGTCCCTTACGTTAATTGATATTTCTAGTATCGATGTACATACTTATAACTACAGTGGAGTGTCGCACTGTCTACTGAGGAGGTAGATAACTCTAATAAGCACTCTGCGAACGCGTCGCCGCTTATAAGCTGACATGAGATTTGTCGGCAGTAAATAGCTTTTCCAAATTATATAGAGAGAGTACTTTTAAAAGCCCAGAGGGCGAGGCTTATCGCTTATAAATGTGGGACAACATCACGCCTCTATTTCCCGAACGGTTAGCCAGAGATGTACCTACGTACAGACCAAGGTTTCCATCAATTTGACAGTTTGATGAGTTATGACAGCTTGATGTGAAGCTGTCAAAACTCATCAAAACTGTCAAATTTTCCCAATCAACCTTGAACCTAATGCTTTAGCAATAAAGTTGAAAATATGTTAAAGAAATTTGACAGATTGTTGTAGCCTGATGTGCTGGCGAACAATAATTATGGGCTGATAATGGATAGTAGGGTGCCGCTCATGTAGAATAAGAATACTTGCTCTATTTTCAAAAGCTATATCGCTCAAATGACATAACGTTTACTTCATCTAACAACACTTTCTGTAACGTTCCTTTAGTATATTCTTTTTTAATATAACGTTACTTTGATGCAATTATCATTTTGTATAACTAACGTTTAAACTAATTGTTAAACAGGGTACTCCGATTGGGATAGATTAGGTTCGAATGGGATAACGGGAGCTAGAGTGAGCGAGCAAAGCGAGCGAACTGAATTTGCTAGCTGTCAAACGTAATTCACAACCGTCCGCTCCTATAAATATCTCCACACCTAATAGTTCACTCAACTTAGTCTAAAATATAATATCTAATATACACTTGAGTTTCTGCGTAGGCGTGCACTTACCGTTGAAATGATGTATCATATATAGGTACCATCAATATACACTAGTATTGCCTCACCTCACCAGCATATCTACGGGATATTTCACCATAACGCGAGTCGAATCACGCGTCGAAAGCACTCCAGTTGAACAAGCTTACTATCTGTGGTGATAATAGCCATACGTACTTTGAAAGGTGATAGCAGTGATGCAACATGCACGTTCATACCTAAATGTCATCGTGTAAAGTTATAAAACCTAGGGCTAAATATAGCATAGTCATAATATACTCGTCATCTTCCTACGCTCTTGTCATAGGACAACTACTTTGGGTCTCTTTTATAAAGTTCCTTTCACAGTCCATCCATCTTTTTTTTGGCCTCTCTGTCCTTCTCCATTCATCCTCATTGGTATTCATACTCATAGTCTACTATGTAAACATGAACAGGTGAGAATGATCTAAGTATCCACCATTAGACAACAAGACGTACGGTGATACATCACCGTTACATGGTTGACGGGGACATCCCACCTATACCCACCCACGTTTTGGAACTGCAACCATAAAGAGAGAAAATTTGGACTATCGGTTTTTTTTTGTTTTTCTCTGTTCTGATAAATGATATTTATTTTGCAAGTAGGTTGAACCTAACACTTTTTCACGTCAATCTTTTTTGGTCATTTTAACCTAGATGAGGCCGGTGCTTCCTAGCTGACTACCCTGAGAAGAAACACCGAAACAAAGTTAGAGGTCATAGTCTCTTTTAAAGTCCGTACAATCCGTACAGGGCAAATCATATGAGAACCATGTAGGTTAATGTCTGAAGCGCCACACAGATTTGAGTGGACCTGTCCATACAGTGCAAGCTTTTGTCAGTAGTTGAGTAACTCAACTCAACATAAAGGAGCTCACCGACCCGACGAACAATACCAAAGAAAGGACATTTTGGTAGACCGCAAAAGCACTCAAACAGCCAGACATCGTTAATAATACTTGAAAGAAGAAAGAAAAAGATAATAATAACCCATATCGTCCTCATATTCACAAAAATGAATTAAAAAAAAATACTTTAAAAAGTAAGTATTCATGTCTTACATAATAAATTAAAATAATTTTCAACTACCTGTGGCCTGGGTAACTTCATAGCACGCTCCATCATCGACCACATCGTAGCTTAATTTAGATCTGGGTGCCAATTCAACAAATTTTTCTCGCAATCTGTTTAAAATATATGAAAAGCCGCGTGAAAATCTGTTCGTGTTTTCTTTGCAAATTAGAACAAATATTTGATAACCTCGCGAAATAACGGTAGCTGCGTTACACCTGATTTTTAATTAAGGCCAAGGTTACCGTGTTATCGTAACATAACAGCTCTTTCTCGGAGTAACATTGTTATTGCCAAAGACATAAGGTACTCTACCTACAAGATTTCGATCGAGAAAATGCCAGGAAAGTGCTAGGGTTTAATAGGCAACAAGATAATCAAGGTGATCATTAAAGTAATAAGGGAATCGAGAAGATTTTATCGGATATCTCGTATAGGTACTACGGGTACTTAGCCGCCCACGATGATTCGGGATTCCAATGATGACTGAAACATAGTGCCGAATAGGTATTCCAGAAGAGAATTACTCGGAATGGTATGCTATTTAACAATGATTAGGTAATAATAATAAGTTTATTTCAGATAATTTGGCTAACATTGCATGTCGAGCAGTCTCCAATTAGGCATAGAAGATGCGTGTAGTTTAAGGCTCCGCTCTTCCCTTACATTATATACTTATAGATACATAACAAAAAGAAAATAAATAAGTGTGTGTGTGTGTGTGTTTCTATGTGTATGTGTGTGTGTATGTATGTGCGAAAGAGACAAGCAGATTCGGAGTGCACATGTTAGTCTTAAGAAGCGAAAAACATGACTCTTTATTATTTATTATTAAGTCACACGTTGGCATAAGCCATTATGATAACATTCGCTTAAATTATTCAAAATGACTGTCCCAGTATTCGTCCTACGCATCTAGTCATTCGTTTACTTCTGTAACTACTTTTTTAATTTTAAAAATTTTGTTTATAAAATTAAAAAAAACTATGTTGCTTTCTTGAAGATATCAATATGTCAACTTGTCTCTCTACTTCCACTTAATTGATTGTTCCATTCAAAGTATTGATTCTTCCAACGAGTACCTACATATTAAAGCATTGCAGGAAATTGTGGTTATTAAATATGTCACCATTGACATCAGTATCAGGCTACTTAACCCTAAAACTGCAACAAACAATACGACGGTCATTGAGCGAATCATTTTACCGGTAAATTGTATTGACTCATAAAAAAATAAGTAGAAGAAGTTCAGAGCAGCTCGTGGCTAAATTATAACAGCCGGACGGGTCGATTTCCAAGGTTAAGCAACGTTGGTCTGTGGATGGGTGACCATTTAACATACCGAGACTCCTCCGTGCCTCGGAAAGCACGTTAAGCCGTTGGTCCCGGCTGTCATTTGTAGATCTTTGGCAGTCGTTACGGATAGTCAGAAGTCAGATAATCTGACACCAGTCTTGCCAAGGAGTACCGTGTTACCCAGTTAATGGGTTGTGGAGGTCTGGTAGCCAGCCGCTCCACGTAAAATACTGGTATTCAGCTGAATCCGGTTTGACTGGAAGCCGACCCCAATATAGTTGGGAAAAGGCTAGGCAGATGATGAAGTTCAGAACATTTACATCTGTAATACAAATTCTTATCATTGAAAAAACAGGTATAAACTGGCTTTACATACAACGTAAGCCTTATTTGCTCCATCTGGTATGCTAGTGATAAGCGCATCAACTCAACTGTCATAATCTTAAGAAAACAGGTTTTATCTTGATAATTATCACATTGTCACGAAAACAAGAATTCAGCTTAATTTGTCGAAACTCGGAGAATGATTGAGAGCAGTAGCGGCCCAGAGGTAACACCGTGACTTAGGAGTAGGAGTCTTTACGGTACAGGAACTTATCGTGAAGAAACCGGCATGTCCCCAAAAATGTAAAGGCATTTGACATCCATCAATATTCTCCACAAGAATCTACCTTTGCGAATGGACAACTAGGAGACACTTTATTATTATATTTTTAGTGTTAATGTTGTCGTTCAAAAGTGCCTTTTAATGGTCTAATTGACAGCTAGAACATAAGACCAGTAAAAACATTATAAGACCTACCATTATTTGCCCCTGCATTACCATGAGGTTGGTAGAAATTGCCTGAGACATTTTAGTCCTCTGTCCGTTTGTGTGCGTAAATTTTCAAACAAATAATGTATGGGTTAATAATGCTTATTCTCGTTGAGTACAATATCCATAGCTAACTATATCTCGTTAAATTCTACCTTTATCTCCGTGCTCATAACATGCACAAATATTAGAGCATCCATCTCTCTTAGTGATAGCCGATTGCCCTAATTTGACTATCTGTAACGAGCATTAATTTATTTATTAATGATCGTGCTACATTCCAGGCTATCTAACGATTAGTTATTTCTGACCTGGACTAGAAACTGATAGTTGTGGAATATTATGTCATGCGCACGACATACATATATTGGTGTAACTATCGAAATAATCAAGCACAGCATACCATATTATGCATTCAGATTAGATCGACAACTTCATTCCCTTGCTCTTATTTCAGTTTGTTTGTGGCCGGTGTATCTTCCTCTATACTGTATCTTTTAGTCGTCATCTCAGTTACCCCCTTTCTAAACCTAGAAATAATACTCATCATCATTTGTCACACAGTCCACCATTTTTTGGTCTTCATACTCTAAACTTTTCTCACGAAGTTCTCGTAATTCCTCCGCATGACCATGTTTACAGCTTCCCACTGCTGAGAAAAAGGTTTAAGGTCGCTTTCCTCCTCTTTAACCCCTAGATCCAATAAATATTATTCACTGTTTGACTTTCATCTTTTAATTATAAATTCATAATTAAAATCCACCCAACTCACAAAGGCTGGATCAAAGGACCATTTTTTTACATAATTCGGTCCTTAGCAACAGATCACCTAACCGCAGACAAAAAATATACCTTTTTTTCAATTATGTTGAAGTTGAATTCCACTCTAACCTAACCTAACCGAATGTAGCTGAATACCAGTATTTTACATCGACTGCCTATCTGACTTCCACAACCCAATAACCGATAGGTTGGTAGCGTGGGAAGACTGGTGTTTTCAAATGACAGCCAGGACCAACGGCTTAACGTGCTTTCTGAGGCACGGAGGAAACTCGCAATGTAATTAATGCTCACCCATCCACGGACCGACGCTTGACCTTCGAACTTCGACTCGTGCGCCTGTTATTATTTTGTCACGAGCACCTAACAACCGAATTACTATTAACAAATGTCGGTATCATTGTCATATTACTCACAAATTCGCCCCCCATGGCTGTAATGCGTAATACATAGATATTACGGAATATTCGCGTCAGTACATATGCGGAATGTTATCAGTCGTGCCCAGTGATGCCCAATTATTGGGCATTATTATCTATTGAGTAAGACGAGGTCGATATCTCATAGTACTGTTAGTTTATTTGTGTTGGGCCGAAAGGTATTTTGTTAATAGGGGAATAATTGTCCTGAGAAGTTTGTTGACTTTGGTGTTGTCTTTATCAATGTTATTAATTTTCTTTCTTTCTGTCTTCTGTTGCGTCAATTTTCTGATATAGTTTTCCGTTTTCAACTTCACTTCCGTGGCTTGTATCACAGGAACCCTGATTTTCACCGGGATAAAGAGCAGCCTTGAACAGTTAGCGACTGTGTAGTTCTATCAGAACTTTCGGAATATGATTTTTATTTAGAAACCTTAATCCTAAAACCCAATTTTACAAAGACACTACTTTAGATAGACATATAAAGTAAAAACTTCAAAGCTTCAAGCGACGGAAGGTCGTCACGTTTGAGTTACTTTCCGTACTAATTGCAGACAAACCGACTATTAGTAATTTGCATAGCATAGTAGTTAGCTCGCCTACGTGCCATGGCAGGTATACTGAAGGTCAAGTCATGTCAATAACCCTCAGTTACTGGCCAGACATATGCCAGGTTTTAAAAGTTTAAATAGGGATCCTATTAGTTGGCAATCGTTGAATTCTGAATGGGAAAAATACCTTGAAAATATTCTAGGGTCTATTTTATTTGAAAGGATGAAAGGGTATTTTAGGAATATTGATTTAAGTACGAGAGTTTGATTGTGTTAAGCAAACTCAAACCATTTATTTCAATTGAAACATTTACAGGCCTTTTCGGTTGGTCAGTTAAAAATATGAAGCTAGATGGTGGAATATATGTATGTCACCGGAAAATAGCAAAAATAACTTGAGAGATTGTAAACTCTCGATAAATTGTCAACTTTTTTCGCATCACAATTTGATAATCTATAATCTCTCGAAGTCATTCCGAGAAATTGTGTACTGACATAAACTGGCGACTAATCAGCTCTCTGGTCTACAATTTCTCTGTTTTGGTGTGATAGTTAAATTGGAAACTTGACCCCTCATTGGTCTTTGTTTTCTCTGAAAAGACCAATGAGAGCCTTGTTTCCAGGTTTTGATGACACGAAAACACATAAATTGTAGACTTGTGCTCTGATTGGTCGCCATTTTATTATAATCTACAATTTCTCGGAATGTCTTCGAGAGATTATAGATTATCAAATTTTGATGCGTAAAAAAGTATTCCAAATGTTCAGTTGACAATTCATCGAGAGTTTACAATCTCTCAAGTTATTTTATAATCTTACGGAGTTTGCTATTTTCCGGTGACAAATATATATACTATAATGAAATAGGTATAAGCGATAGGTACTCAATAGCTTACAGTTAGGTAACTAAGATGAAGCGATGGATACGTTTGTTGAATCGATACATCACTATAATAGACTATAATAGGCTATAATAGGTAAACATCAAACACACGAGGTCTATTGAGAAGCTCCGAAAATCGATTGAATGTCCATTGAAACTAAATCGTTCCCGCGTAATAATTGGTATCCGACCGCTCTCTCTCCCCAGTCTCTCTATACTAATGTTAACAGCGTCATTATACAACCAGAATACTGCAAAAACGCTAAATACCTAGTATTTAACGTAGTATTTAAAACACTGGGTGATCGTTGTACAATAAAAAACTTTTTATATAAAAATACACCCGACCTCCAAATAAAAAAAAACACTACAAAGTATAAAATAACTTTAATTTCGGAAGTCGGTGTTATTGGTTGTTTCTTCATATTTTAACGCCGACTTCCGAAATTAAAGTTAATTTTTATTTGGAAGTCGGTTATATTTTTTTTGTAAAAAAGTTTTTTATTTTTCAATTTTTAGTGGTACCCCACACCACTGTAAAGTCACAGGAAAGCAAAACACGCAATTTCGTTCACTTACTTGGATGAAATATTTTCTATTTCCTTAAGCTATTTTGATTTAAAAACTAAACTACTGAAACGATTTTGATGAAATTTCTACGGAACCAGTCGAAACGTATATCCTTTTACATGATAATGAAGATATTTTCAAATCGGTTCATAAATGACGGAGTTATAAGGTTACAAAAATAAAAAAAATACAACCGTATTGCGAACCGCCTCCTATTTTTGAAGTCGGTTAATAAAGCTAGGGTATTCAGCAAGGTTATAAGAGAGTAGTCAGCCGAGGGTGCGCCAAAGGCACTTAAGTATTTTCATTAGTTAAAGTGTTTTAGTGGATATCTATCTAGACTCGACTTGTATCTAGAGATAGTTTAAAGACTGAGGCCCAATGTCATCAAACTCTTTCAAATATTAAAATATTATGATGTCCATCATATTGAAGATCAGAAGGACCACCAGGGAAGACCAATAGGGAATTGTACTAGGTAGAACAAATATAATTCTACATACTTAGTCCGTCTGTTAGATTGTCAAAAAATATTGGACACATATTTTTTTGTTGACGTGAAATAATAAAAAATACGAGTCCAATATTTTTTGGAAATCTATCTGACGTACTAATTAGATTTTACATTTCACTTATTTACCTAGCCCTGATACAGGCTTGGTAAATGAAGCAATTCTATTGGTTCTTAAAAACATATCCCTCGCTACGCGTCTCTGGTGGAAACGCAACCTAAAGCTGGGTACTGACCGGTGTTATGGGCCGTAATGTAACATTCGCAGCGAGCATACGTTACGCCGTGTCCTTAAATCCGTATAAAACAAAACACATAGGCACATGTTGTGTGTTTATTGGCATTGTAATAAAAACATAAAATTAAACAAAATAATGAAAACCAACAATGCCAAAGGGCCTCAGCTCAGCAGCGTTCGTGCTCGTTTCCACGTCCTAACTGCATGCATGCTCGCTTTGTAACATGTAACATTACGCCCCGTAACACCGTAGGTAGTGACAATTAAAACCCTGTTGGTTTTAATTGTCGAAGATAAGACTGCAACTCTGATTTTTTTCGTCGACCCCGACATAGTAAAGGCTTCAACGATAATAAAGTGATACTATAGCGATATATTTAGTCTCAAGGACATGATTTGGAGTGGTAACTAATACGCGATAAGTTAATGATAAGTCGATAATATCATAGTGTCGGCATTGTGTGTCATGTCACCGCTTTTGGACAGTAATGGCGGATATATTTTGGTTTGATTATGTACTTGGCTTGTTGAATTTTTAATGTATTGTTTTTGTATGCCATCAAATTTAGGAGTGATTTATCGGTCTCGTGTTTCAAGGATAGGGAACTATGATTTTATGGAGATGTATTTCCTTTAAGGTTCTCATCATCATTTATTCGAGTGTTGATACAAGTACAAAGGGAGGGGTAGTTTATGTAGCATCAATACAACAAACTGAAGCTGTTGAAATAGAACATATCCTAACCCAATATTGCCTTTACCTTCCCCATTTGAATTGATCATCCCCGCAATTATGTCAATGAATACTAAACTAACCGCAAATCTCTGTTTGCAGGCCTTCAAACTGTTCAAGCGGAACAAGAGCCGCAAGAGCACACGGAACAGAATCTCGCCGGAGCTGTCGCGCTCGCCGTCGTACAGCGGCACGGTGGACGCGCGGAGCGACATCGACATACAACGCTTCTGCGCCTGCCGCGCCTCCCTCCCCCCGCTACACATCAACGAAACCTTCGAGAACACGTCCTATTACAACAGCTACAACAGTTATAACAGCTCGAGGATTGACAGCTTAGAAAGCTACGGCACAAACGAATCCAACAGCGGCAGCACCCGCTCAGATTCCGCCTACGACTCCGCCAGGTCCAGTCCTGAACACGCCAGGGTCTGCTACGCCACCGTTACGTACTTCAACGTTAATGACAGCGAAGACAGCAGCAGCATCCGCACAGAATACACTCTCCTGGATGATGCTGAAGCCGACCGAATGGCTGACCTCGATGACATGGAACACATGGACGAAGATGAACGAACTCAGAACATGATCAACGAGAGCATCGAACTAGTCAGCACGTTATGAACTGGATGCGATGGACATGTTTATAGATTGTAATTCTGTTCTAGTTAGCGTTTTATTACGAATTTGGAAGCGTGTGTGATATTCGGTGCGTGGTCGACGAAATGTGGCGAAATGATTCAGTTACGTATGTTAGCAAGGACTATAAATATGAACGTAACTAGTGTTTCCAACGTGTATAATATATTTATACTCTAATATAATATAATAATCTGGCAACTGTAAGCTATTTGGTAGAACTTAAGGTTTCTTAATAAGTAGTTTTTGTGAAATTTGAGGATATAGAAAACATAATAGTATCTAAAGTAACGCTCAACTCAAAAGAAATTCCTTTCTTCATTTAAAACCTGCAACAAATTGACATGATTGAACAATCAGCTTTTACTAAAAGACCTTATTTTTGACCAATCAGTGTGTAGTACAGCACTTTGCTCCGTGACGATTTTATTGAAACATTTTCAGACGATATTGTTCCCTGAAGCGTTTTAGCGACAAGATATTGGAAAGTGGAAAATATCGAGTCTCATTGAGTTTTTGAAGTCTTTTAGATTTTCTTTATATATTTTTGAAATAATGATGTATTCTTACTTGTGTTTTGTCTACCGTTATTAGTAGAAAGAGTATTTCGCAAAGAAGAATTCCAATTACTTGATGTATTGTTGTCAAGGCTGTAAGCTGAGTATCAAAATACACTTTATTACTCAACTTTTCTCTACTAATACCTAACTTATTAAGCCTGTCTTTTGGTAATATCCGCTGATCCTCGAATTAACTTCAACAAACAAAATGTAACTTTTGATTGAAGTGGCGGGAGTAATCTTGTTACAAGTTTCTTTCACTTAGTTGCGTCGTGTTTTCAATTAATTTTGAGTTTAATATGTTATGAGAGTTAGTAATATTATTGGGGGGTGGGGAGAAACCACAAGAACGCAGAAATTCAGCTTGATTGATTTAATTTGGATTATGCAATGTGAAATAAATGGGAAATTGTTGATACTCAATCTATAACATGTTACCACACGATTTTGTAAATAAATAATTCAGATATTATGAAATATTTACCCAAGTAGTATGGTTCTATGACTGTAAATTGCTTTCTATGTCAATATTCATCGCGATATCGAACAAACTTATGATTATGTTGACTTCAGCCCTGTTATTTGCAGTAGTACCGACTATTACTAGAAATTATAACCTATGTTTTATTGATTTTCAAGTCTTTAGGGCCTTCGTAATGTATATTGTAAAGGTATGTAGAGACTTTTTAGGTCCGTTTAGTAATCAAATAATCTTTTAAGCTTATTACTTACCTTCTGTGGAAATAAGCCTGTCCCGAGAGTCAACCCTACGGGAAAGCGGATTGGTCGCTACAAAATGGAAGTTGGTCATTTGGCTTTATAGAAATTATTATTGGAATTAATTTTGCAGAAACCTTATGGAATGTAATTTATGTGGGTCGAGATAAATTTATATTTTCCTATATAAATTCTAAGTAGTCTTGTATTGTAGATTTTGACAACTCGCTCGGTCGAGTGATTTGTTAATAAGAGATATTATCAAGTTAATGCTTTCATAATGAAAATATCGCGAAAATATTGTCAACAAAATCTTTCTATTCAATGTCTCCTTCAAGTGTTTACCAAAGTAAATGTGATACTATAAGATTATTTACGTTTAAGATATTAAAATTATTTAGTAATAATATCAGTTGATCTCATGGTGTAAATTTTAACAGTAAGATTGCGTCAGAAGCTACTTAGCTATGCAGAGTAGCGATAGAGATCAGAGGCAATGAGTTTTTACGAACTGCCGTGACGCACAGAGTAATGTATGTTTACAAGTACATTTTTAGTAATTAATTAAATACTATTTAAAGTTTTATTGCGGCATTTTTTCTTTTTCTCACCTTTTAATGAATGTTCTTGAAATAATTGTTGCTTTAATGAATGACTGATTTACATAATTATTCCACGAGTACGCGTATATAGATCTCAGCCTATTGTCTAAAGTATAATAATATTATAAATAATTATTTGTTTGTTTGTTACGATTTGGCTCAAAAAACTTCTCAAACGATTTTTAAAACGCCATTAGAAAGCTACATTATTAAGTTAAAAAAATGCTATATTTTATTTTTCCCAAATAAAAATAGAGATCCCTACAAAAAATGCAATAACATAACCCGAAGTAGCAAAATTTTGCCTAACAAACTCATTATTTGGCGTGCGCTGCGAGCTCTATTGATGGTACATAAAATTATGTACGACATCAAAGTACTCATTATCACCTATTAAAAATCTGCATGGGTATACGTCTAACTATTATTATGGTTAAGTCACCATTAACGCTTTTTGTTCAAACTATTAAATCAAAGCTCGGGTGAAATGGAATAGTGGTGATTTTGGTATCATGATATTTATCGTTATCCATGTAAATGGCTTGAAAATTAAGGTTAATTATGTACATGTGAATTACACTTTAAAATATTCTAATCGAACCTTTACTTTAAAAGTTACGACGGGTTTAAATATGTTCTTAATAAGAAAAATGTTGCGGTTTGAGCGAACTACCCTACGTTTAGTCTGGGTATACACAATTTGAAATTGGAATATTTGAAACGGAACTTACCATTTTTCGTAATCAGGGGTTGATTGAACCGTCCATTGGGGTAAAAATGGAACGTATGAAAAAGCTCATTACTTCGATTTAGAAACTTTGTGCAAATGTATGAAAATAATAAATCGCAACGATTGATATTGCAAGATTACCCTTTACCCCTTCAAAGGGGTTTAGGGTGGGGGTGTCAAAGTTTGCAGAGGAGAGTACTAAATCAGCGCGGACGAAGTCGCGGGTGAAATGCTTTAATGAAATATAGACAAAAACAAGAAAACACTGAAAAAACAACTAACCCAAACGAAATATCTTTTAGCTTAGTTTTGGCCAAAAATCACCACGCATACAACCCTAATCTCTTCAAAATTAGAGTGAACAGGCTTCTTCTGGGTAAGCTCGCTCCATCGTCGACTTTGTCTCTGTCTTCTATGACCTAGACTAGAGTCAAGAGCAAACCCATATTAAATAAAAAAAAAAAAAAAAAAAAAAAAAAAAAAATTTCAGGAAAATAATTATATCGATGACGAAAAGTGCTGCTAAAAATTTATGATTGATACCTTCCTTTTTTTTAAGGATGTGAAATCATCAAATGACTTCTTCCGCTCTGGTTGGAGCGGAAGGGCGTGTCAGACTCTTACTGACTAAAACCCAACTGTGTTCCTTCTAAAACTCTTTGCGTTCCAGGGCCGCGGTGACTCTTTCGAATAAATTCCGCAACCCTGGCAGGATGATTGAAACCTTGCTCTGGCCATCCCGAACAAGTTAACAAAGACAATATTATTTTATTCGTATTGTTTGAAAATAATTAACAGTCACTATCATCACTGAAACCTGAAACTGCTACAAAAGCTGTAAAGATACTTCTTATATGCAATTTACTGCTGAACATAGCACTCTCCAAAAAGCCGGTAATACTACCTGTAGATAGTCACAATGCTGGCGAATCAGGACATTGACCTCTGGTGACGTAGCTGCTACTGACCTGCCCTACATACAGGGAGAGCTGACATCCTGGAATGTCCTACTTTTCATCAATAGCCTTGTAACCTACTTCTAGTACCCGGAATCATAGCGTTGTTCTATCTAGGTCGGATTTAATTCAATAAGGCTCGGAAATATAGGTGAGTGGGATCTGAACAATTGACTGATTGAGTGGATTTTTTTGCGAGTTTTTTATTACTTTTATCTTATTCTGTATTATATTGGCATTAGCACTTAACTTTATAGGTGGAGGCAACTATAGGATAGGCAAATGTTTGGTATTTAATAACTAATATCGAGATAAGTTGACGACATGTGGCGCATTCAAATCGTTAAGTTCGACAAATCTTTTTCATCCAAAAACACATACTTGCGTTTACCTACAAATTATCAACATCATCATATCAGTCGAAAGATAGGCCTTCCCCAAAGGGGGAGGGTTTGCCATAATCGCCACGCTTGGCAAGCGCTCGGCGATCGCAGTGTAGCTGTAGCAATGCACACAGAATCCTGCTGCCCATTCTCTGGTGAGTTCCTCAGTCGCCTCTTACGACACCCACGGGAAGTGATGGGATGGTGCTATTCTTTTACGTCCGACACCATACAGAACCTGCAAAGTACACGATTTGCACACAAATGTGCATTTTTTAATACTAGACATCACCTAAACTGTTGAACTATCGTAAGTCTAAAAGCTTAGTGTGTAGGTACATAAAAGCTCACTGTTTTTCGCATCATTTTTACTGCTGTAGTGCATTGTAAAAACAGAGTAAATACTTTTATTAGGACATAAACAACATAAGTTGTCGCCCATTGTTAGAACACAGGCATTACTTTCGTATTAAATTCACTACCGTCTCAAAAAGATATCGACAATACCAACATTTAACTTAAAACCTGTTTAATGCAAACAAACTTCGCTAAATACATTGAATAGCTTCAGAGAATCTAGTTTAGCAGCTACTAACACCAATTACGATATTGTCGCGTCCCGACACAATGGCGAGGCCGGTAGGGGGCGCCACGGGGCACAATAGGCCCTACGTGCCGATAATGGGCTCTACAAACAGGTTCGCGGCAACTAATGGACGTATCGGGTTTCACTCAGCGGAAGAGGAAACTGTCACATTAGTGTTTGGTCAATAATTAAGTAGGTAAGTAAGTCTATCTTCAAGTTTTACTAATGGCTTTAGTATATCAAAGAAAAGTATGATTGATTTCTCTACTTTTCAATTCTCTGACCCCAATTGTGACGCTTTGACCTACATCCTATTAAGTCAGTTAAGTTAAGGTTTCCACTAGCAAGGAACTCGCATGAAAGTTATAAATGATAAATGATATTTATTTTGCAAGTTGGTTAAACATAACACTTTTACACGTTAATCTTTTTTGGTAATCTTAAGCTAGATGAGGCCGGTATTTCCTAGCTGACTACCCTGAGAAGAAGCACCGAAACAAACTCAGAGGTCGAAGTCTTTTTAAAAGTCCATACAATCCGTACTGGTCAAATCATATGAGAACCATGTAGGTTAATGTTTGAGGTGGCCTTTTGAGGACACGCCACACAGATTTGAGTGGAGCTACACGATAACTGACCAATGAAACTTAGAACTTTAAGGAGCTCAACGATTTGACGAACAGTACCAAAGTAAGGACATTTAGGTAGGCCGCATAAAAAACCCAAACTGCCTAAAATGAAACCCTAATATGGCGATGTACACGGTCCTTACATTCACAATACGTTACATTAGAACCATACAGACTAGTGTCTGAAATGATCTTTTGAGGAATGAACCACACAGATTTTAGTTGGCCCTATCAAGTCAGTGCAAGCTTTTGTCAGTAGTCGAGTAGCTCAACTTAGAAACATTAGGAGCTCAACGACCCGACGAACAATGTCACATTTGGGTAGGTCGCAAAAGTACTCAAACTGCCAGACATCGTTAAAAATACTTAGTTTAATTATTAATAGTTAGTTTTAAAACATTGCGGGGCACTATTGGCATATTGATCACATTATACGTGGGTAGCCTGCTATGTGATGCAACTTGCATGCGAGCTGAGGGCCAATTCTTCTAATTTTTAACAAACAACGTTTTGCATTCGCATCTCAGTCGCAATATGTCAAAAAGCCTCAATCTCCATACATTTTTCAGAATGCAGGCTTACACTTAATTTAAGAGTTTCTAAATACAACAGGCGAATACGAACCTGAAAAATCAAGTGTACCCACTACTTTAATTTAAAATAGCAGTGAGAGTAGGTAGAGCACCCAGTACAGCTATAGTAGGCGCCAGATAAATGTGGAATAAAGTATTTTGACCTTTCCCTAATAACTGTTCATAGGTACGTGAACAATTAAATATGAATCGTTTTTCATTATTAGACAATGTTAAGGATCACGAGAGATGATGATTCGGGACAGCTTTGTGTCATTAATTCCGTTTTTCAAATTAAAAATGTCAATAATTGTAGGTGGGTCAATGACCGTTATTCCACGATTATCTGGCGCCTACTATAGTCATATTTTAGTCCTATGTAATAAAGGATGAGTTTATTTCCATTAACCACGCACAAACACGGGACTAATATTAACATATATTTATTTTTTTGCTGTGCCCGACAGACTCCTTAATGATCACAATTTCTTCTTTAAATTTACCACCTAAGTACACATTGTGGAATGCAAATACAGTTTGAATATTTGAGTATTTCAATACTACTGACAAATTTAAAATGGAAACACCAAATAACAGTTTGCCGACATGGGGATCAAACTTAAGAACTCATATTCAAGAGTAGCACTTGACTTGCGACACACATGCTATGTTCTCTCAGACTAGACTGACGAGACAAACACCATTCTACTAGATACTTACTCATTATGTTTAATTCCTAAAATACAAAGGTTAACAAGAAAACAGCACTGCCGATTCCCAGCCATCCGTTCCATTTTCCGGAAAGTTTAATAGATAGAATTATACATTGCGATTTAATCTTTTGTCCTGTATCCTAACTGTTCCTCAACTGTAGTGGGTGTCGTTATACGGAGATAGGACAACTTGTACAGCTGGGGATGGATTTAGATCCACCTACCTACGTGAGTTAACAATTATTTCATTAGTTCAGTATAGTGATGGAAGATTGACTAAGCTCTAATAAAAAAATAGGTTGAGAAATGAGTTTAACTTAACAAAAACAGAATTAATTTCTTTAGCTAAGCCTCCAAACTCATCAGCTGTGTAGCCTTTTTCCAACTATATTGAGTCGGCTTCCAGTCAAACCGGATTCAGCTGACTACCAGTATTTTCCGTGGAGCGGCTGCCTACCAGACCTTCACAACCCATTAACTGGGGAACACAGTTTTTTTTTCAAGATTGGTGTCAGATTTTCTGGCTTCTGCGTTACGACTAGAATAGATATGTCAAATCATTTTATTAATTCAATCCCGAAAAAAAATTCCAGTTGGTCTGGGATAGCTTATTAAATAATGAGATAAAGTTTGAGAAAATGTCGTAGATAGGTCGTCGTGGCTTGAAAGGTCAAACATTTCTCGGGCAGATGAACTGTTTTGTTACCAGAGAATAAAAAACCTAACAAAAGAGATACTATCGGATGATAATGTGGTAATTATTGACGCTGACGAGCGATTTATGAAAGGTAATTGAGGTTAAAACTTGCTTTATCGAAGGTCATTACACTTTCAACTTGAAAAGGGTTTCTTAACCTAAAGTTCTAGTTCATGTCTGCATACTTTAACTTAGTTCAAGATAATGTGAAGTTCAGGCTAATCGACCACCGTAAGATAAACTTCTACAGCCCCTATGGAAACTTTATACCTTGGGTGAAAGCTGGCTAAGCCGCTTGATTGAAATCCCTTATTATTCGAGTCACAATAGAATCGCTGGGCGAACTAATCGTTAGTATTTGGGACGAAACAATCAACTGTGTCTCGGTACTATTGTGATATCATTCATTGATTGATCATCATTATTTGGGCCATAATAATTGGGAGTAAGTATAATAGAGTAATTGTTTTAATGACTTCTTTGCCAAATGAATAGAGAGATGGAATATTTTTTTGTAATCCTCTTGTTACTGTTTCCGCCAATGGCGTCAATCCTGCAATTATGATATTTTTAACACTTTTGCGCTCATTCCTCAAATTCGAACCAGTTTGCAGCTTATCTCCTAAACAGGAAATATTACTACTTCATTTATTTTTAACAATCACTGCACATCGTTAATATTTTTGTTCCAAACATGTAAACAGCTTGTTACGCTCCATAATGACAATACCATTCAGTTGTGTTGTGTTTGTCAAAATATAATCCACAAATGTGCCATTTTGTATGGAGTGGAGATATTATTGTAACATGAAAGAAAACCTGTAATACCTGTTTTGTGTCCGGTTTGAAGTTGCGCAAGAGGGATGGATGGGAGAATATCGGAGGACATCAATAGGGGTCCGAAACACGAGTCAGCTCGTTATTATTTGTGGCGACTATAAAACTAAAGACTATATTTGTATTGGTCTTGTTTTTGAGTGAGTAATGCAAAGGGTTTATTTATTGTAAGTGTAGTGCAGATTGATTACGGAGCTCCTGGTTAAATAATAAAAAATAAAAAAAAATATTTTTCATTGATATATGTACAACTTTGCAGTTTTACAACAACAATAAAAGGTGTTTTCGTTGAACTCCAGTACCCAGTATAAGATTAAACTTTGTGGTTAGGGTACCGGCGTTCTCGCATACAGTTTGAACATATAGCAGAAGTTGTATGACGAGCACAGTATATTAATGAAAATAAAATAAAAACCGCACGGGTCGATCTTCAAGGTTAAGCAACGCTTACCGAGGTCGGTCTGTGGATGGGTGACCATTCTAACATATCGAGACTCCAACGTGCCTCAGAAATCACGTTAAGCTGTTGGAACCAGCTACCATTTGTAGATCTTTGGCAGCCGTTACGGATAGTCAGAAGCCAGAAAATCTGACTCCAGTTTTGCCAAGAAGTACCGTCTTACCCAGTTAATGGGTTGTGGAGGTCTGGTAGGCAGCCGCTCCTCGTAAAATACTGGTATTCAGCTGAATCCGGTTTGACTGGAAGCCGACCTCAATATAGTTGGGAAAAGGCTAGGCAGATGATAGTGTAGATTGATACTTATATGTCAGCAGGAATACGGATAGCAGTTACTTATTTACCAACTGTTTCAATACTAATTAATTTACCTATGTATGTTGGTTATGGATTACAGATGTGTGCAAAAGGAGACTGCTTTTAATTTTAGGTGGGCTACTTTTTTGTTTCACAATGAACCTGCTCTTGACCTCCATCACGCCTTTTGGAAAGCGATGGACGAGTTCTACGACGGAACGAGCGAGCCCAGAGGGTGTACAGAGCGTGTACAAAGCGTGTACATAGCGTGTACAGAGCGTGTACAGAGCGTGTACAAAGCGTGTACAGAGCGTGTAAAGTGCGTGTACAGATCGTGTATATAGCGTGTACAGGGCGTGTACTTCGGGCTTTGGACGTTATATATTATTAAGAAAAGATTAAGTGGTAATCCAGGAAACGTTATGTTCTGTAGAGGTATAAATCATTTACATAGAAATTTTAAAGCTCAGAGTTTTGAAGCTTTTGCACAAGAGTTCATAATATCATGAAAAGGTAGGTATAAAGTGTTGCATCAAGTAAATATTCTTTAAATTCATCCACTACGTTCAATGATGACAACTTTTTCTTTAAACTTTTTGAAAAAGAAATAAGTTGTTTAGGTATAATTTTATACCACAGTAACGAAAGTAATTTACCTACCCTACATCTTCAAAATAAGCTTATTATTGTCTCTGCAGTTCAGAAAACATTCAACAGTCACTTGGATTCATCTCAACTGTCTTATGATCTTGGAGACTTAAGCATCCTCGAGAATCAGCTTCAAAGGATCTCGAACACAAAGGAAATACACGATTTCAGGCGAACTTTACTTACAGAGCTTCCAGGCGTTAAGCAGAAACGGAATTATTAGGTACTAGTTGCCGCCCGCGGCTCCGCCCGCGTGATTGTCGAAAACTATCCTAAGGGAACATATTCCCGGGATAAAAAGTATCCTATGTGTTATTCCAGACTATAATCTACCTCTGTGCCAAATTTCATCAAAATCCATTCAGTAGTTTTTACGTGAAAGAGTAACAAACATCCATACATACATCCATACTTACAAACTTTCGCCTTTATAATAGTAGTAGGATTCATTTTGTGAATTCATTTAAATAAGTAGCGTTAAATAAGTTTTAATTATCATTAAATGTGGTTTAAAGATGTTTAATTAAAGATTAAATTGAAAGTAACAGTTATCCAATACAATAATGTTATTTGAACTGAATTACTTTTTACATTTTGTTCTTTTGGGACATCACAAATAAAGACTTCCTCTGGCCTTCCTTGACCACCCGATGTCCTCCAAATATGACGTAGCGCTCACAACCGGCGAGCGCGCAGATGTATGACCAAGGACAAACCAAAGTAAGTAAACAAGGGTCGAATTTATCGTGATTTTATATCAATGCCTTAATGTTAAACAAAATACTGTAGCTACTGTAAGTAATTTGTTGTCCATTCATAGGGATGTTTATAAATTTTGGCAAATAAATCATCCATTCATTCAAAATTTTATTCTTACTTACTTCTGTAGGAATCAAAGTGAGAGAACTTTCGGAAAACAATTTCAGTATTCAATGCAAGCAATGTACCGTCACTAACCGGTGATAAATGGTTAGTTTTGAAAATGTTTTGATAAATGATAATAATTATCAAAACTAACCATTTAGCACCGGTTAGTGACGGTACTTTTGTCACTAACGGCCGGTCTCAATAACGTATATACCTTTAACCAACTGTCAAATTAGCTACCAACAATAGCTGAAACGTCATATTTGAAAGGCGAACACGACGTTTCAGCTAGCGTTAGATACGTTATTGAAACCGGCCGTAAGTGTGACGACCACACCAATCGATCGATTCAAGACCGATGTCCTAGAGACGTCCGTCGATCGTTGTGGTAACTTTTGTTGTAGTAAACACTCGATCGACGTCGACTAATCCATTCTATCCTCGATCCATCAGTTTGAGTTGCAGCACCCTATTGTCAGTCGCGTGCCCTGCGTCACGTATCGGTGGGCACTAAACGTGCCAGTCAGTAAGTCGGTCACTATCTTCCACTATCTGTGCTGCGTTCGTTGTTTACGCTCATTAACAAATCGTGTGATAGGGCTTCGTTTACCCACTTGGCGCCACCCTTCCGGAGCAGGAGTGCATGACTAAGAAGTAGGTGGACGTGCATTTTAGATCATCTTTATAGCTTCTAGTGTTTTCTTGGACTGTTTATACAACGTTCAACAGAATCTTCCCCCTCCTAAGGGGCCATTATGAAATTGCGCAGACTGCGAACACAGAAATCGCGAAAAAAAATCGACTGCCCCATCCATATGTGTGCGCATAACTCGACACAATGTACTGAACAGCTAATTTGTTTTTTTTTGCAATTTCGTGGTTGCTCCCATAGTAAAAGTTGTTCATAATGATGAGTACCCCTTAAGAGGTACTGCGTTTATTTTGTTGTAGGTTGTATTTATGTTTGCATAGCATTGGGGGTTGTGAACAACTTGATTAAGACATATGTAGATGTCACGGTCGGTTGGTAGCCTTGCTTATTTCTAAGACCATATTCCGAATCAATTAAAAATAATAATTAACTCACTTCTCAAAATTAATTTACTTCACAAAGATATTTTACTTCTCTATTATAAAGAAGACGTTGTGCAGACCCTTAATAAATTGGGTCTGATCATCCAGAATGATTGTATTTGTTTTGGACTGACCCCAAGTAAATCGTGACAATAGGCAGGAGGAACAAAGCAGAAAGATAATAGCGCCTCTTTGCTTCAATAACGTGATAATTGGGACGGTCATTTTTTTTCATTTGATAATTGAATCAACCGTGACTGATTTATTTTTTCCAAAAAACGTCAAAAAAAAACAGATGAATTGTCGGACTTATCACGTTATTGAAGCAAAGAAGCGACAGGTTCAATCCCACCAAACCATTTAAAGCGGTCTGAATCTAATACGTGAAAGCTTTAAAATAGGCACTGAACTAGTGTCCAATATCCAACTGTTAATTATACACGGTCAAACTACGTCGCTGTAGACCAAGTTGTAAACTATTTACATATTATTCACGAGACACCGGTCACGACGCCATGTTGTGACGTCACATAGACCTACTCGTACATAATATTTGTTGAGCGAGGAATGTTGGCGCAGTTCTATAATGAAAAGCAAACGGAAGAAGGAGTTATTCGGCGAAAAATATGTATTTTCGCACGAGTGCGCACCGGTTATAGTCACGGTGGTAATTTAGCCAGTGACTAGTGCTTTTATGCCTACGTACGACTTATTTGTGTACCTTTGCTTTAATAAATTCACCAAGGGGATTTTTCTTTATTCATTATGTTCTTTATTCGTTAGACCACAATCTCACCTGATGGTAAGCGTTGACGTGATCAACGATGGAGCACGCTTGCCTAGAAGTAACTCAAAAATCCCCAGGTTGTAGCTATCGGGAAACACAGACCCCGGCAGAACTCCTTAGCTGTTTAATGAAAGTATTCCCAAAACGCCATTCATAGTGCCATAGTCTGCTGTAGAGGGTACCAGCTATACTCAACTTGCGGCCCGCGGGCCGCATTGGGCCCGCCATTCTTTTCCGTGTGGGACTGTAGCCCATTATTGATGCTAAATTTAGTGTATGTATCTACACTGTACTGATTCGCTCCTTGACGATGTGCTGAGACTATTTCTACTACGCCTATGCCATAAAAAAACGGTCCTTTGGTCACAAATTAAAAAAGTCCCATTCATGTAGATACTATTAAAATATGTAGAATTTTATTTGACTGTAGGTTATTGCGGCCCATCATGACAATAGTTGCAGCGCAATGTGGCCCTGAGAGAAAAAGGTTGAGTACGGCTGGTATAAACTAAGGCCACTTGTTGGCACGCGTTCTTTCGCCGCTCTAATTTTTTTTCACTGATTATGCTGCGCTTAAATGCACCGTTTGTATCAGCAAGCTTTCATTGTGTTCCATATACACTGCATGGGCAAAGAACCATTGATTTTCGAAACAACATTTATTGAAGTCGCCCCATTTGATGAGAAGTGCTTTGAAAAGCGACCACGGGCATTATAGGTACTGCACTGTAATTGTACTTCCTTGTTGGTCAAGTGTTGTAAACGATAAAACTGAGCGCGAGGTTTTGGGTTCGATTCTCGGGTTAGGCAAGATTTTATTGGGTTTTCCATCTGAATTTTCTCAATAGACTTGCTTCTTTGGAGCTTTAATATTACTGGCAAAATGTAGATAAAGGTACACCGTAACACTTTGGGGAGTAAGGCCTGATGTTTTGACTCCGTTATCTAATTGTACAAATAGCTCGTGTCGTCATGAGATAAAAGAAAGGCATGTTATTTCGTTTCTTATGGCTCCGTCACCAGAATTCCACATTTTTTTCCTGTTATTTCGCGATTGATTGACGTTATCTGATACGTGATTTACGTTAACGTAAATGGCCTGCGAGTGACGTTGTTTCGCCAAATATCAAGTTAAGTGATTGTTTTTAGTAATATTATCCTTGTTTGCATTGGAAAGTTGTCTTGAGGATTCTTCTTTGGGTAAAACCACATCTAACCTTTTATATCGGTCTACCGCGCTGGTACCGAGATTTTCCTGGCTATTGACGTCACTGTATTACTAACAAACACATCATTATAAATCATAATGGGTTAGAAGCATTCATCATACTTTCCTATTAGCGTCTGAAAGCAGACCTTATTTCTAAAACTGGTGTTATTGGATTTACTTCCTTAAAATATCTGGCAAATGTGGTCCCCTATAGCCCCTATAGGTACACTTCTGCCGAAGCCTCAACCCTCGGGAGAATACACGGGTTATGACCTTCAGCGGCCATAGTAGTAGACACAGTAGGTAGTCAAACAATGGCGTCACACCAGATTAAACCCGCTTGGCCCTCGAGAGGGTTCTTAAACTGTACCTAGAGCAATAACTTATTAATGGCTATATCTTACTAATCTTAACACAAAGCATAATATCGCTCAAGCCTTTCTCCTTTACCAAATAAACACCTAAATTCTTTTTAATTTTGATATCCTCTCCTTTTTTCTGCAATCGTAATTATTTAATAGCAAAAAATCTAAACAAAACTATACCGTACAAAGGAGCCACCACACCTACTTCCTACAGCCCGCCACACGGCACACACACGAACGTTAAAAAACGTCGCGTTTTTGCACCCCGAGTCTTCCTACGGAAGTACCGAGTAGGAAAGAGACGGAGATTCTGAGTACTAAAGTGTGAGTGAGACGGAAGTCGTGGGAACTGCAGGGGTAGCGATATCCCATACGAGCAGTGAAGTGGGACGGGCATAGTGACCCCTCGCCGCATATGTCCGTCTGAACTAGCTCTAATACCCATGAACGACACCTGTACGTCTGGGAGATCCTTATCGCTAATTTATGCGACAATATGGCAAATTCGTTATTGTGTTTATAGAAGTTTTTAATTACAGGTGCATTAAGGGTTGGGTAATTAAATTAAAAGGAGGGTTATGTACGAAAATAATTTAATTTTCTTTTTGTCCGCAAGCGACGGATATTTACAAGATATGTACACGTTAGTGGTACACGAAATCAACTAGTAAGTATCTATATTTTTGTTATAATTATTAGTTGGTTTCGTTCACCTGTTATAGGTAATAAAGCTTTACAAATCACACATTATATTCATGAAAAAAATATCTAAGGCTGAACAATTGTTCACAAATTCACAACCTTCTTCCGATATTTCATCGTAATATGCTTAGATAATTTGAATTTTCACATCAAAGAACCAAATATTGTAGATACCCAAATGGTATTACAACAAAATTCGATTCGACGACATTTAAAGCTTAGTTTTTTTGGTCCCAAAATACATCTAGTGACTCTGAATAAACTTATATAATATAATATATAACTATCACACAACTTACGAAATAATATTTGATATAAAACTATTTATACAACAGTACAGTCTCCAAAAATATAATTTAGATATTTTTTAAACTCTGAGATCGATACAACAGCGTCCTGTGGCTTGGCGACAAACGAAAAACCATATACACAGTGGGCCACGTTGGACACACTTGAGGTTCCATTGCTCTGCTTCAGAGACAAGAGGTCCAAAACTTTGTGAGTGAAAATCCAATGAACGCTGTAGGGTTATTGAAACTTCTTCCAATACAATACTAATGAAATTCTTGTTTGAAAATACGACAGTTACTCTTTCAAAGGACCCTTAAAATATTCCGTTTAATTCCACTCGATTTGTTCCTAATCGCCAAACCACAAGACAATAATTCTGATAATTTTTATGCATTACAGTTCTAATAGGCTAGTTCCGCGCCCCACGGCCTGTAGGGCTTTGAACTGTTTTGTGAATACTGGTGGTGGGGAGGATGGTGGGGGTACGGGGTGGGGTAGTGGGGAGCTGGTGGCGCCGGGTGAGGGCCTGGGGGTCCTGGAGGTGCAGGCGGCGCAGGGTAATGAGGGTAGCTCGGAGCAGCAGACAAAGGAGCAGCGATCGCAGACATGGCAGTAGGTACAGCTACCGTCGTCGCTGCTGAGGTCACCGGGATGTCCTGCCGAGGTCCTCCTAAGTCTGTGTACCCATGCTGCGGCTGAGGTACGGGCGTCGTCGGGTACTGAGGATAGCCCCAGTTTGTTGACTTTGCGGCTAACTCTCTTTGAGCAGCAAAGCACTGAAGGTGACTCATGAGGCGGAGTCTTAACGGGTCCTGGATGTCAAGCCCCTCACAGCTGACGAGGTACCTCGCCACTTCAGCAGCACACTCCCGGAACCCAATACTGTGGTAATCCATCGCATATCTCTGAGGGTCGTAAGCAAACGTGTCCAGACCTGGAACAAAGGAGAACGAAGGTTACAAAACGTTTTAATTATCATATTGATTATTCTATGACGCATTTCTACAATATTAATTCAGTTCTACCGTGTTTGGTTAAAAATTTAAATACGAGACCGTTGTAAAAGTGGCGTGTTCCAGATGGAATAATTAACGATGTTTCAAAAGGCTTCTGCGAAGTTTCGAGCTCACACCGGGGATTTCAAATTCCGTATTTTCTTTGGTCTTTTTAAGCCAGCTATCCGACTCTGCAGATGTTATTTTGCATGTTAATAAGACTTAGACAAAGGTGAATCAGAATAAAGAACACAAAAAGTTCAGTTCATTCAGGAAACGACCCTCCAGTTACCCTTGTGCAACTGGAAAGGGATGGAATATACGAAATTGATGAAGTGCGTAAGGGATGGAAAATTGTAGTAATAGTAACGGGAACCCCAAGTTTCCGGCCGTCTTCCGATAGGGAAGGAGACAAACGTAAGATGAGCTCTGAGACCCTTACAAACATTGTGCAGGATGTTCGAGAAAAAGATGATTCATTGATGAGTGGCAGGTCAAGAGTGCTTGGTGGCGTCAGTGTGCCACCGGGGCACGAGACCGAAGGGTGAAGAAAACTGTCTATGCAGTATTTTTTGTACTCACTCAACCAGTTTCATTTCTTTTTAAACTTTTTCTTTGTCTGCATTTCGCTTCTTTTATGTTTTACGAGTGCCGTTTCTTTGTAGAGCACGTTTCCTATTTAATTAAATATAATAGAGGCATAGAAATAATATTATTTTTTGTTTTCTGTTAATTATCTTGTTAGAGAGCGGACCTCTGAGAAATGTCAGGCTGGTATTTCATTACCGTTCGCCTACGATCAAATATTTAATTATTATCTAGATATTTTAGTTTTCGTATTTGTTTAATGGTTGTTTAATTTTCATTTTAAACAATGCCTTATTTTTAGTGGCACTTGTTTTATTTCCCTTTATTTTTTTAAATAAATTTTCAAAATTAATGGTTCATCAAGAAAATAAATGACTCATAGAAAACTTTAAAATGAAGATCATATGAATTGCGGCCTTATCGCATTCTGCGATCTCTTCCAGGCAAGCTGGGATGGACCTTTATCAGAGCATATGTACTTTTAAGAAACCGATGTCACACTCTAATTAAATCATTCTTAAGCAGACATCTTAACCCCAATGAAGCGTGCAATTGTATTCACTTCCTCCTTCCTTCCTCGGACCGTTTTTTAGCCTATTTCTTGCGCATACGCAGGTGCGACAACCCTTTACATTAGAATCGCTTCCGCTTGTCACGCGGGACACAATGGACGCGTGATGTGATCGAGTGAATGTAGATTTAGAGGTTTTACTTTTATTCAAAAAGGGTTTATATCGTAATTATTGGGTTTTGGAGAGGCACCAAATCCGGTAGGTTTTGTTGTTGTCAAATTTTGTAGATAGAAAGTGTGATAAACATACAAATTTTATTTAATACGACGTGAATAGTAGAGTAGTCGTATAGTTGCTTCAAAATTAAGGCTTCTTCGTACAGACGCGATGCGACAATGCGATAATAATATTATGATAACGCGTTTTCATATAAACAGTTTTTAATTGTTTGACAGAACATGTCTAAGAAAACGCATTGTCGCATTGTCACGATGCACCCGACTATCCCAAAGCCTGTATCAACGCTACTTTTCATTCTCACAGTGAATATTGACTTACAAAACAATTTACCCCAAAAAATATACCCACACAGCGCCACTAAAATAATTGATAAGTCACCCACAATAACCACGATTTAAACAATGCTTAACATTTCAAATCCCCAATCACCGTAACATAAGTTGCGATTAATTCCCAGCTGACGGAGGGTAGTATCTTCATCCCTCGATATTGTGTGGTGGCTAGCAGGGAAGCAGGGTGAGAGCGACCCCGCTATGTGTTCCCACGCACCCCCTGCGCATGATTCGCTAACTGATTGATTTATCTTTGCTAATCTGGCGGTGTGCGTGTGAATTTGTTTTAGAGATTTAAGTTTTTGGAAGATAAGTATGGAAAAAAAACTGCATTAATAAAATACATACATTATAAAGATTAAAAAAAAATACCTCTAAATTAAAAATATATGTAAAAAATTACTTAAATAAAATAAAATCCTATACTCAAAATGTTTTATAAACCATGTATGAACCCAAGATATATAAATGGAACAATAAAGTAAAGATAAAATAGTCTTATAATAATAAACTTGCTAATAACAGACTATGCCATCATGCCACATCTAGTAAAGTTAAATTCATACATCCATGTTGTGTTTGGTTAACGTACGATGTTCATGTTAACAGTTTACCCACATTTGTTTTTTCTTTGCTATTTTGCTTTGTTATTCTATATACGTACATCGGTGCGAATATTAATCTTAGTTTTAGATATTGTTTCTCATAAAGTTGTTCTTTAACCTAAAAACCTAACACCTATGTTGTTGAAAGATTAATTAAAATATCGTAATGTAGAGATTTTAGCTGCTGGGGTTTGGTCCAGTTTTTAAGCTCGGGTGTTACTACATTAGCTTAGTTTTTACTTACCTGTCAATTTAAGTCCCACTACAGTTGTCGGTAAAATAATTTCAGCTTTGGAAATCATCAAATGACTTCTTCCGCTCTGGGTGGAGCGGAAGGGCGTGTCAGACTCTTACTGACTAAAACCCATCCGTGTTCCTTCTAAAGCCCTTTGCGTTCCAGGGCCGCGGTGACTCTTTCGAACAAATTCCGCAACCCTGGCAGGCTCTGGCCCTGGCGGGCCCCGTCTTTTATGCTGACATCTCTTTGAGGCGCGCGTGAAACACAACGCGCCATCGACCCGGGCCTGGTGGTGTTCGGACGGCGAGCCACCCAATGCTCGCCGTCCGAAAATAATTTCAGATACCGAATAAAAGAATTTAGTTTACGAATTCTTCAAGCAACCAAATGCCATAATTTCCATTTTACCCAAACCCTTACTTCTTTAAAAACGCATCAAGGTAACCAAACAAAGCCCATATGGTCAGTACGCCATGTTGTCTAATGGCCGAGCCCCAAAATCGGCGCGTACGCACACTGACGTCACACCTGGTCGATAAAAACTCAGGAAGTCGCTAACTGGATCGCGCTGATACAGTTTTTGTCTCCCTCGCACGGTGAGCGAGGGACGGAGATAGCGAAGGAATATCGATAGGGTGTCAATGTTGAAATCGATATGATATTAATGAAGTGAAGTGACACCTGGTTTAATAGTATCAGTGGCATTTTTATTAGGTTTGAAATTTCTAAAAATAGTTGAGAAACATTGAAAGGTCACGAAATATTGAGAAAGAAATTGTATTAGATAAATACCAAGCAATTGAGCAATATACGTCTATATTAACCACTAAAGATCCGGCCATAATACGCTGAAAATAATGCGCAAAAACAAGTTCTATATTTCTTGTTTTTCTCAAGGTTTTTACGATGAACGTCAGAGATGACGCAGTGAAACTACTTAAAATAAAAGAACAGTTACTAAAGTTCAACCACACGTCACATGGTGCAGCTTCCGGATTCCCTCGGTTGTGACACTGACCTTTGGATGGCCAACTGAGCAATTGTGGACGGCAGTGGGCCATCGTGGCCGGAAAGTACTCCTAACTAAAGAGGATGCGGTTTGAGTACACTGAACCATATAGCGACGATTGTGAAGTACTTTTGTAAAAGTTAAATGGTGACCACAAACTGATTTGAAACCACAGATTCGGTTGAAACGGAAGGATGGGACAATTGTTTCTGTGAATTTAATATATTTTTTCCATGATAAATTATGTGCGCAGCCGGAATCGGTAGCACTTGCAATAATTATAAAAATATTATACCCTCTTTTTAGACTCCGACACAATCATACAGTTCGGACGTATTCTAGTCCGTATTACCTAACTACTAAGAATTAATGACAATACGATTTGACAGTTGAAATCGTGTTGTCATTCCTTCTTAGTTCAGGTTCGGAACTAATAGTAAGTCCGTAGGTGATACGGAGTTGAATACGCCGCAATTAAGCCCGAAACTATGGACTTCTGGCTTAGAGAGTAGCCCCCCAGTTTTCACTGCCAAACATTACATTAAACTTTTATGTCGGTCAATAACAGGAAATCAATTAAAATTCCCTCAAAAACGATCAATTTCAAATCTTCCGAACACAGACCCACCCAATGCAAACTCCCCGGATTTTTTTCTATGATCTTCACAAGATCATTTACCAACGTGTGTTTGTAACAAAAAAACCCAACAGTATGTCCACCTGCCGCCGGGGCCCGGAGCCCTGGGCCTCTGGACCCGGAAGCAAAGCGTGGGAACCAAGGAACAGACCATTTGGAGATGAGCGAGATAGCAATATGATGGCACAGCTGACTTTGTTTATTGTGGGTACATTTAGTTTTTCAGGATGTGAGGCTGTGGTACTGGATTGGTGGGTCATTATGTTACTCTGATCTAATAAAAATATAGTAGGAAATAAGGAGTCAAATCGACCTAGACTTGAATTTGAGTTATATAAACTTCAAACTTGTAGTATACAGTTTGAAAAATCTCTTTCTTTTTAAAAATATATATTTTTTTTGGGTTCATTGAGGGCCAATGACATGAGCCTTTCATATTTTTTTAAATTACTCCGAAATTCCTCTTTACTGAAATAAATGATTTTCGGAAAACAGGTTGTTAACCGATCCGTAATAATGTCATGAAATGAAACCATTGCCCTTGTTAAAATCAGAAAAACAAAATTGTTAACTTTTTTTCCATGTTTTTTACTTTGGGCGGAACAAGATCAATCAATTACTGCCATTAGACCCAATTAATGTTGCTCTGGTCTAAATATTAAAGTTATTAAATATCTTGAGTTTATTGATTTTATAGTAGAAATAATGAAAACGTGCTTGTGTTCTTATTGGGTAGTTTTATTCTTCGTTTGAACAAGTTTGTGTGTTTGTTTCTCCTTGTGATATCAGCTGTGCACAAAAACAAGAAAAAAATCCCTTCTAAAAAGACGTGTTTTATTGTCAAATATTATTTGTTTTCTTCATTAATACCTAGCCAGAGAAAGTAAGATCCTGTTATCGAGTTTCTATTTCATTAAACTGTTGTAAAGGCAACAGTTGCAAGTTGTAGGTACAAAAGACAGGAAAAGCGAATCAAATGTATGTCTTTTGCTTTTAACATTTTTTCTATTATATATTTTTAGCGAATCACCGTTACGGTCGCATCTTTTATTAATTTGCAGGAAACGGATGCGAACCGAACAGGTTTCTGACTATTTAATTGTTGCGTATAACGGAACGGACGTCATTTTTTTTAACATTTTTACTTTTTATTTTGTTCATTCTCCTTTTTTCGATTTTCAGAACTTTGCTTTGTTTCTGCTTTTACAAGGTTTATCCTTCGTAAGTTCGTTTTTTTTCCGGAAGTTTTTTGCTTTGCAAAACAATGGGCGGCCATTACCGATTCTGTTTGTAAGTGTGCGGAGTTTTCTTCACAAAATTGTTTGCTAGGCTTCGTTTTATACTTTAATTCGTGTTTAATGTTTATCTGTACCATGTAATAACTTGAGCTATGAAATCGTATGATATCAGCCTCGAAGCAGCGCCTAGAATATGGCTAGTTTCTAAATTAAGAGTTTTGATGTTGAGTTTTTGTCAACTCTTACTTTAGCCTGAAAATCTGTCGTTTTTCGGCTGTCACTGCAAATTCTCAATTCAGAAAAAGGTAATTTGGATCTCTTAACAATACAAATGCAGATATAGAAATATTGCCAAATCAAATGATAAAGAGCCTCGTTTAAATTAGTCAACAACCCTAATCTCTTCAAAACAGGCTTCTTCTAGGTAAGCTCGCTCCATCGTCGACTTTGTCTCTGTCATCTATGACCAAGACTATAGTCAAGAGCAATCCCAGCTCAACTCATCGCCATATCGAATGAAATCGAGGTCGAAGGATCTAGTTGAATTTCCAAGCAAAGTGCACCAACCTTTAGCATGCAGCATTTTCAAGTGGTCCACGGTCAGTTGAAGGATCTCCGCCTTCTCAAGCTTGGCGCTGCCCTGCTTCTCGCAGGCGGCGGGAACCAGGCGCTTGAGCTCCGTCAGCGAGGTGTTGATGCGGTCGCGCCGCTTCTTCTCGATGACGCCGCGACGTCGCTTGCGCGTCATCAGCTGGCAGGAGTCGCCACCGCCTGGGGACCTGGAATATTTGGATGGAGGTGGGTTAGTTGGAGTTTCCTGTAGGAATTTGATTGAACATTTCTTTCACCAATAGGAGTTTTAGACAAATAATCTCTGAACTATTTAACATCAGAAGGCCAATTCTTGTAGTTAGAAAACGTTCAAATTGATTGTTTGATTCTGCGACTGCGATGCGAACGCTTCGCAAAATTACGACTCCGATAAACCACTGGTTAGCAAAATTCTGTATAGATCATTTGAATTGGGAACATACATTTTGTTGTCTACGTATGCAGCGTGTGTATTGCAGGTAAACCAGTCAGCTACATCTGGCTTGAAATATCAAAAGGTTTCTGGCCTAGTTACGGTCGTAGGATTTTGGTTCAGATTTTTAATTAATACCTACGTCGTATTGGGATTGGTTTTTCGTGCATGGAGCAGCTTTGATATTGGAAAAAACCTTGTGAAAGAGGATTAAAAATGCCTGAATTATTTTTCACAATTCTGCGAATTTTAATTACGCAACCGGTCTGCACAAGTTCTGATACGACCTGTTGCATGCTCACTAGGTTTTCGTAACGTTATGTAATCCGATTTTCAGAGCGAGTTCTTTTTTTTTTTTTTAACAAATAACCCTTTGGACACTGCTTGTACTTATTAGGTTCGCATTCACAAACACACTTTGTTATTAACCCTGAAGTTGCTGACACGGTCCCGTTATGTGCGTATGAAACATTTGTTATTTTTATGTTACGTGTTAGCAACTTTTGGCGTAATTGGGCAATATAAGTGTGTAATGTCCTAGTTTTAGTAGAGAATCTCATGGTCATACTTTGACATGTTTAAACTAACTACAGCAGTCCTTTCCGTTAGTGGACATTTAACAAGATAAAAATGTCTTTTTACATGAAATGTTTGAGTAAGCCAGTTTGTTCTTGTCTCAGTAACCTACTTAAATGTAATCAGGAAATAGGCCCGAAGCTATTTACATTATTAATATAAAATATACGTCATTGTGAAGGTATTTTTCCCTTGACATATTTGTACTGGAATCTTTTACTGTGCTATACATATTTAGGCATTTTTCACCCTATTTTGTAGGGATTTTGAAAAATGCTGGGATTGAAAAAAGGGTCAGGTGCGAGGAATTTGCTTGCTTCGTTGATAAAAAGATTCATGAATTTAGGGCCCACGAAAGATATCTATAAGATAAGGTACAAAATATACTTTACTTAAAACAAAAACTCTCTCTGCTGAACAAGGCAGATCGATATTTTTTGTCACTGTCGATTCTCATAGAAAAATTACATTATCATTGTAGTCGTACTGTATATTAGTAGGTCTCTCGCTCAATTTGGCTACCCGTTTCTCGCATCCAGAGGTTTCCCACGACCTTTATCAGGTCACCAGTATGAATGACATCACTTTCACATAAACAACAAAATTAAATACAATACACAAAACTGAACAAAAATCTTTTAAAAACAAAGAAATTGTATAACATAATTTACGTAACTCTGAAATGTTTAGAAAACTTGGCGAAAGAAAACGTGCTACGCGTAACATTGAACTACGAGTTATTGCGTAGCGCTACGAGTTCGTGCGTAGCGGCCTACGAGCTGTTGAAGCTACGAGAAATGTGTTCTCATTGGAACCATATGATATTGTGGAATTGGAGACGATCTTGAAGGATTTTATTTTTATCGTATATCAAATATTTGTGACCTCTTGTGACCTCATATTACACGTATTTCGGGTTAGGCAGAATTTCAAAGAATTTAATAAACACTTATGATGAGACGTATTCAATGACCTATTTTTTACTACTGACTATTGTACATAAAGTTTAAATAAATAATGAATATCGCTAAACGTGTAAGTATTTGATTTTCTCTTTTTCTTCGTCTGTTATAATTATGTTATGTAACTTTTAATTACTTACTAAATTGAGAGAGCAGAATATTACCTCAGTATAACAAGGGTATAACAAAATTCTCAGAAATAATTAGGTTCTGTTCCTGGTACATATTTGTTATTTTGTTGCCTACTAGACAAAATATTGTATTATTTTCTGCAAAAATAATTATCTAGGGAAAGTTATTGTAATCATTTCTGTTATTTAGACCTAACGACACATTAACTTCAGCTTAGTGATAATAATCTCGGTCTGCTAACAGGTCTGTAACTAAATGAATAACTACAAATTAAAAAAACCGGACCAGTGACAGCCGGACTCGCCCATCGGGGGTTCCGTTCAAATTTGTAGGTACATATTATAAAAAATGTGTAGGTACATATTATCAAAAATAGTTTTTCATTTACTTAAATATCACTTTTTTATGATTTAATTACAAATGTATAATTTTCAGATTTTTCTCTATATTTGTAGTATAAGACGGAATTACTTGCCAAGTTTCATATTTGTAGGTCAACGGAAAATACCCTATAAATTTTGATTCCCTTGAGAGTGTCGAATACCCACCACTATTTCAGATGAAAAAAGTGGTTACAGATTTGTTTGTTAAAGATTTTAATAAACGGACTTTGCTGATTAATAATGGTGGAGAAACGATAGTACAGATAGAGATGTGTCTTTGCCCAGCTGTGGGCTAGTATAAATATGTACCGGGGTGTATGTACATATTGTAAGAAAATCTTTGTTTTCAGTACTCACGTGGCATCTTTACTGCTCTCTTCTGAGAAGTCATCGTCATCGCTTTCGGAGCGAGCCCTCTTGCTGCGCTGCGCCGGCGCAGGTGGAGCTGGGGCTGGAGCTGGTGGGCCCCAGCCGTACCCCCACTGGGACCCCTGGCCCTGGTGCTGCGGAGGAGGCTGCTCCATGTGTCTGTGATGGTACTCCATAATCACAAAAAAACACTATGTATTTGTCTCAAAATAATCACAGTCTAAAATGCACTGATTGTCTTCTTGGCCTAATTTTTCAGTTATCACTGTGTTTTCATCGGAAACTTGGTTCGCGGAGGATGTTGTGCGCAGGTCGGTCACGTGCGCGCGCGCTGGCCCACGGGCGCCGAGTGTGCGCCGCGTGGCGCCCCGTGTCGCCTCGTGCGCCGCCGCCCTCAGCGGCCCACCCTGTATGGAACACTCTTTAGCTATCACCCACTGGATTTTACTGTCGAGGTAAACCATTTTGGACCTTGTATGTATAAAGTTAGGGGTTTGTCAAGTGCTGCGAGTTAATTGGTAATTTTTTTGACAGCCAGGATTATAAATGCGTTTCCATTTTGCGATTTTATGCACTATGTCGTTGGTTTAAGGATGTTGGGAATGCGTTTCTGGGTCACTTAGCGATATTAAAATGTATAAACTGTAGCTTTGCAACTGTTTGTCGGAAAATAGTCCCTTTGCTGTTTGTATGTAAAGTTCAAAGTGGTATTTTATAGTTTTTTAAGGGTGTATCATACGGCCGCGTGTCAGGCGTACGGTGGGAAACTGCACACAATTAGGTAACGCAATTTATTCGCTCCGAAATTTGTGTGAATGTTTTTCAAACCATAGGGGAAGGGTTCCGGGGTCGGCAGAGAAGCGTGGGACGCCGGCACGGGGATTAACTAGTGGAAAACATTAGGTTGCACTTAAGTGAAGGATTAGAGCATGAAGAGAAAAGTGTGTATCAAAATATTTGAGTTTGAAGGATGCATATGTGCTTGAGTTTTTTATTTATTAAACGTTGTAGCAGTACTTGAAGTTATTTCTTAATCGAAGAAAATAATATCTTTGTTGAAAATAAAATTTATTGTTTCTCACATTTCCCCAAATTACAGAAAACAACTGAACTATAAGTTAAGAACAAAACCTCAATCTGAAAAAAACAAAACAAAACAATCCAACTGCCTGCCTGAAAATCACAACTTTCAGCGTCAAATCAGGTAATCGCAAAACAATCTGAAACGATGTGGTCGGCTAATTGTTTCGTAATCACTCGGCTATCTCCGGCACGTCGTCGGACGGTCACGACGGCTGCCGGGCACGGTCGGCAGACGGCGATCACGGACGGCAGACGTTTGGTCACGAGACCGTCAGAGGTCGGACGTTGTCGGAGGATAGGTGGCACGCGACTAGCCCACGCTTCGAAAGCTGAGTTGGCACCTTTGTTAGGTAATTGATTAGTGGATAGAGGTTTGTAAAGCTGGTGATAATAGTGATTGGTTTCCCATTCTCGATGGCAAGAGGCCCATTCCGTTATTTGAAAGAAAGAAAGTACATTAATTTAGCACAAACTTGAGGCACCCAATTAATTTAAGAACAAGACAAAAAGTTACCCTCAACGTTTAAAATAAGGTTGAAATGTTATGGAAAATTTTAATGTTAATGTTGTGTCATGTCAAATGTTATGTCAAAATTTAAGGTATTTAAGAGGGCAAATGATACCTGCGCGACCGTTCTTAAAATTGTTTGCCATTTTTATCAGTATTTTTTTAGTCTTTATCTCAGGAACGCACATGATGAGAGGAGAGACTATTTGAACTTTTCATATTAATTAAAGAAAGCTGATGTTTTCCACAAAAACATGCCCCAAAACGTTGCCCTGTCCACACCACTGCCAATCTAATTATCTTCGTACTAATCCTGGCATCATTCTTACGAGCACATAATTCGATGAGTGTTGGCGGAATGTGGTCGTTATTGTTATGTAATACAAGTTATATTACGGCAATAACCTAATAACAATGCTATCGATATTATGGCATGTTTTGATGGGCGCCATCATTAACTGGCTCTTCATAAAATCTATCTTTAGATATGTTTAACTTAAGATATTGACCTATAGGTAATTCTGGCTCTTCGGTCAAGCGTTATTGCCGGGCGTGAGGTTTTGGGTTCGATTGCCGAGTCAGGCAGTGTTATTGTGCTTTTCATTTGGCAAGTCTCAGCAGAAACGCGGAGTCTCTGCCAGGGTTGCGGAATTTATTCGAAAGAGTCACCGCGGCCCTGGAACGCAAAGGGCTTTAGAAGGAACACGGATAGGTTTTAGTTAGTAAGAGTCTGACACGCCCTTCCGTTCCACCCAGAGCGGAAGAAGTCATTTGATGATTTCCCATCCTTAAAAAAAAAGCAACCCGGAGTCTAAATTTGTGTCTAGTTTATTATAATATGCTCGTCCTTTATTATTACATTGGATTTAAAATAACTAGCAAAACTTGGCTGTACTATATATTAATAGTTATGCAACGGCCCAATCCTTCGACATGCAATTTTTTACGGAAAACCGCTTTTCTTTCGTAAGTTTAATAACCAAATAGATAATGAATGATGGTTTAATTCTGTTTATAGCTTTAATATTTTACTGGAACCCACATAAAAAAGTACAACTTACATTGATAAAATACACAAGAACATAAATAGATTTAAACGCGTTGCGACGTTCTTCCAAAATTAGATTTGCCAACATGAATTGTATGGAGCGCGACATTCACGTCACCATAACACCTTAAGCTTCTTAAGAAAAAGCCGATTACAACCTCTTACCTCCTTGAAAAAAGCCGAGATTACGGGCCACCTCCGCTGGAAGAATATCTTGATACGTCATGGTTGAAAGAGCTGATCTTTTGCTAACAAGATTGATATCAAGTAGGTACTACACAACTGACAACCTATATTTGACCAGTACGATTGTATGGACTTTAAAAGAGACTGACCTCTGAGTTTGTTTCGGTGTTTCTTCTCAGGAAGGAAACACCGGCCTCATCTATGTAGTTTAAAACTACCCAAAAAGATCGACGTGTAAAAGTGTCATGTTTAACCTACTTACAAAGTAAATATCATTGATCAAATGTCTGCCTCCTGCTTGATGAGGAGGCAAGTGGAAAATATGTTTTTCTAACTACTTTGTTTGTTTGTTCCTGTGCTATTTTCAGTTATTTTTCACTGTTTATAATAGTTTGGACCACAATCTCATCTAATGGAATCAGAAATCAGAAATCAGAAATCATTTATTTTGCGAAGAATGTGGGTATACAAAATAAGATGTTGATATTTTTAATAAATGATAGTTCCAACACACTCTACCTTTCGGCATGCAAAAGTAGAAAAACTTACATATTCAAACATAATAAAAATTTAAAGGAAAGCAAAGATTGGTAGACGTTGGAGCACGCCGCTTGCTTAGAAGTGACCTATTCACTCTTGAACTAAAGACCCCCAGGTTGTAGCTATCATTCATTAGCTGTACGCACAATGAAAGTTCCCAAAATGTTTTGTACGTATGGGTGCGATGTCCACCATGGACCGTTGCCGTATGTCTTGTCTTGTGTGTTGTTGTCAATGATGGAACGGGCTTGGCGGCATTTCGTTGCGGGTCCAAGACAGGTGTGTAGTATCAATGACGCTACAAGAAAAACTAACGATGCGCTACAAGAAAAATTTGAACGGTAACAAAAAGAACCGCAACGCCCTCTATCCCGCCAGCAGCGAACTACTAACGAAATACAGAGTTTTCCGTGCGATTTGAAAATATACAACAGTCCGAATATCAACTATCGGGCAGTTGCCCACCAGACACAACAACCGTCTGGTCGGAGGATCCTCCCTTTTCAATGTGCGGGTCTTTACTCTCTGTACCGCATACCCCTATAGTTGTACTGTTTCTGCGGGACTCGTCGAGCTTCATTGACCAGCAGCTTTCTAGTGGTGGCCTCTTTAGATTTTCGCTCCCAGGAGTCACATTGCAGTATTACGGAATAGTGTGTGTCTCGGGACGGTCCCACAAAAAAACGGTACCTACTACTCAAACGGATTGTTGACGCAAAATATAGAGAAGATTTGTGTAATCTCTTCTACGCTGCGGCACCATACAATGTAACGAGATAGGATCTGTGATACAGAGCGTAACTCTGTAAAATCGGTTTTAGTTCATAGAGACCGCCATTAGAGATATAACATGGTTTTAAAGGGTTCTGTGAACGAAAAAAGGAACCCTTATTTCTGTTAGCCTGTCTGTCATGGAGTGAAGAGTGGGATTACCGCATCATGATAAGTTTTGTGTGAGTTTCTATTGAGAATTATAGCTAGGCCTTTCCAATACAGATTTTGTTAAGGTATACTTACTTATTCGTCTTTTGTATGTGCGGAAAAGTCGACATCTTTTTAGTAAAATTAGTGATAGACATAATTTTAATACTAGAAATAGAGACAAATTAGATCAACCATTTTTTAGATTAGCTAAAGTCCACTCTTCTTTCATGGGGTATTGTGTTAAATGTTACAACAAATTATCTTCTGACATATTAGAACTAAATGAAAGAAAATTTAAAACTTATGTTAAAAGTACACTTTGTAAACAAGCATATTACAAATTAGAAGATTACATTCAGGATAAGAATCCTTGGAAACATGCTGGTCCTGCTCCATAGGACAATCAAGGGTGTAGACAAAATCAAACTGGTTGATTTATGAATTAACTTTATAGATAGGTATACTGTTTCTTTTTTGTGTTTTTATTTTCTGTTTAATTAATGGGTATTAAGATTATCTGTAAATATGTGAGTACCATTTACCAAATTTTTTTTTAGAAAAGGAATAAGTACCTCTGCTGGTTATACTTTGTTCTTATAAGTAGCATACTCTGGGTGTATCGTCCTCACATAATATTAAATTAATTTTTGTATACCAAATTTTGTAAATCATTATTTGAAAAGAGTAACTATGGAGTTTCTTGTCCGTTCTTCTCCATAAGAATCTACCTTTCCGAATGGACAGTAGAGTCACTTTATTAATATATTTTACTGAACTGTAAATGCTGACGTTCAAAAGTGCCGTTTAATGGCCTAATTGAAATAAACGTTTTTGACTTTTTTTTTTGACTTTTTTATCGTAAACTTGCATTTTGCCAACGAAATTTTCCGATCCTGATGTTCTATCCCCTGAGAATATACCGTTTATCATATCATAACGGGGCAAACAAACCTAAAATTTTCTTTAGGTCGGAGCAGTAAATGAGTTAAAACTTGTCACTTAATATGTACTTCTGGATTTCATATACCTACGGAACCATTATGTCTTCGCTCTTACCAACTCAGTTTTTCAACGTTTTTATAAAAAAAAAACTACGGGTGTCGCAATTTAAGCAAAAAACCTGTTCAGATCCAACGTCACCCAGTCACCAAGAGCTCCATTGTGCAGTAATCCGTTTACTGATCACATAAAAAGGTTCTTTGTCGAAGGTTTTGTGCTGTCAAGTACGTATTTGTACTCTCAGCAATTCTCTGATCTATAAAATCAAAGGTTTGAAGAGAATGATGAGTGAATCGATTTCTTCTAAAAATAAAATGTATGTGTGACCGCGGTACTATGATTGTCAATATTATGTGTTGTGTCGTAGACATAACTTGTCTGTGGACGTCTGCTCAGTCATGTATGTCTCGTATGTTTACCGTTGGGATTGAGTTTCGGGAATTTCTCCAGTTTGAGAGAGTCTAAAGTTATGTGTATTTGATCAACTTATTCTCAGAGTGACATAATTATATCACTTTATTCTTTTGTTTAGGTAACACGAACTTTGGATAATGATCAGATTTTCGTTTAAAATATCTTTGACAAATTTAATTTAATATTATAGAAAATTTCAATCTACCGTCACCAACTCAAGTTTCGACTTTGTTTCAATTAAAAGGCCATAACAAGCATGGGTTTATTTAAATTTTATTTTATGCTTCTTATACTTTAATTACCTATTAGGCACTACGAGAATCCCTATGATTTATGCTCAGCCATACAGTACTACATCGTATATCAAAATATCACATCGATTGTACTAGTCTAGTGAAAGCAGTTCAGGATCTCTCATCAATGTATTCACTAATTTCTCTTTCCTGCTTTATTATCAGACTCTGATCACAATCTATTTAAAACCTATTCATTGACACCATTTAAATGAAACCAAACACGAAACGTCTGCTGTAGGTAAGTTAGGAGTTGGTTATCCTGCAGACTCCAGGTCATACTGCAGCTTCAGGTCAAGGTTACCAATCTATCTATAATCTGTTTATGGAAACGATTCCAGTGAGTCCAAACACGATTCCTCTGCTGTAACTAAGTCAGGAGTTGGGTATTCTGCAGACCTCAGGTCATGTTGCAACATTCAGGTTAATGATATCAAGTTCTTGCAATATCATTGAAGTACAGAATACCGAATATCGAAACGATCAAACCTATAGAAGTTGCTCACATCCCTTCATCAATTAGAAAAGAGCTGATTATCTTCAAACGCCTGAAACGGTCTTCTTAAATCATAGCTAAAAAAACTCTCGATTAAATTATCTTTCAAACAAAAAAAAACTAAATCAAAATCGGTTCATCCATTCAGGAGCTACGATGCCACAGACGGACACACATATACAAGCGTCAAACTTATAACACCACTTTCTTATAACTCTTTTCTCTTGGTCGGTTAAAAAACAACGAAAACGTGTTCGTGGAAAGAAAATACACTGAATGACACTAGAACAAAGATAGCATAACCAGGGTCTTCCTACATTTGCAAATGCTAATTAGCTTGTATTAAGTTAAAACTACATTTTGCGAAGCTGCAATGATTTTTTTTTGAAATCCGAAAACACTACTCAAAAGCTTGTCATTCTTAGTTGTTCTTCGTCATGATTACTATGAATTCTCTTAATTGGTATGATTATTATATATCATATTTATTAGTTTATTATTTTAGCATATATATGTATTTTATTAGTATTATATATATTATCTGTATATTCTTTCCGAATTGTTAAAATTCAATTTTGAATCTTATTTTTATTTATTGTACACCTACCACAATATAGTCTTTATAACCCAAAGGTTGACTGGTAGAGAATGCCTTGATGCATTAAGTCCGCCCATGTACCACTATTGTACATAAAGTTTAAATAAATAAATAAATTTTACTTGGGAACGGCCACCTGTTTTACAAGCGACAAAAAGGCCTTCGCAATACAAATCAATACAATAATTTACCCCTGTCATATGAAATAACAGTAAAGCGTTCCATTACGTGGTTCTTACCGTCAGAACCATAGATCATATAGGGCCTAGACGGCTACTGCTAGAGTAGCTTTGTCGAAACTGAGGATCTAGACAAGGGTCATTTTGTAGTAATTGTGTTGTTATGTAGCTGCTGCTAGAATCATCTTAATGTGAAACGACTTTTCAACGGTTACTTGTATCGTTATGAAACATTGTGTGCTTTTTAGTAAGCGGTAGCGTGCCAAAGGCGATTGTAAAAACATATGGGATTGACAAATGCTGTCATAATGTTAGGTGATCAATCTAAAAGGCCTATATTTTGGCATTTCAACCATCGTATCTCATTGCTGACTAGGTTCACAATGGCCGGGAGAAGGCACGGCTCCCTGTCGTTTCGTGCGACGCAGTTCCTCTCGGGGCATGGCTGCTTCGGGAGGTTCTTGTGTCGCATAGGCAGGGAGCCGGACGCTCGATGCCACCACTGCATCGACTGTCGGGAGGACACGGCACGGCATACGCTGGCAGAGTGTGCAGCTTGGGAGGAGCCGCGCCGTGCCCTCATCTCTGTGGTAGGCGGTGACCTCTCGCTGCCGGCCGTAGTTCATGCTATGGTCGGCGGTGAGGAGTCCTGGGACGCAGTGGTCTCCTTCTGCGAGACAGTTATCGCGCAGAAGGAGGCTGCGGAAAGTGATCATGACCGCTCTCCCGGCCCGCAGCAGGCGCATCGGGCGTCGGAGGAGGGCATACGCTGCCCTCTTCCGGCCCCCCTAACTGGGTCCAGGGGCGGCAGACTTGGGGATGTCAGTCGGCTTCCATTCATCCGGACCCGAGGTGCGCGTGGTGTTCTCGTGCGCCTCTCTTTGACGTAGCGGGGGGAGTCAAACACCTCGATCCCCGGCGTAGGTGGAAGATGGAACACCACACATGGTTTTAGTCAGTTAGAGTCTGACAGACCCGTCCGCCATCCCCAGGGCGCAGGATATCCCCCCGAGATAAAAAAAAAAACAAGCAAACGACAACCTCCTAAGTTGACCTGGAGGTCACACATAAAAAAAACTTATTGGCTTAGAGTAAATTTTTTTTGAAAAGAAAAGAAAGAAAGAATAATATTTATTTAGCACTTACATGAAACACGCACGGTACACAGAAATAAAATTAAAAAGAAATGTAGGTATGCTAGGAGCTCAGCAATCAATTTTTTACACACAATTATGTCTTGCCACTACACGTGTGAGTGTGTCGTGACGCGGGATACACCAATCAAACGGAATCTATTCAAGCCTACGTTATATTAATACGAGTTTTATATCCAATCAACTGCGACAGGAGGTACCACGACACGACAGAATAATATTAAAAAATATTCTACATCATCTAAGATTAAATCTATTTCCACACCAAAATAAGTCAGAAAGAAAAAAAAAATGTAATTACCACTGAGCAGACGCGCATTGAAATGATAAACTTATTAGCTAGAAATTTTTAATTATAGTATTAGTAAATTGGTTCAGAGATTTGGGCTTCAAAATGAACATACAGACACTACCGGTTCCATGCTCTATAGTCAGAACAAACACCATTACACGAATCTAATGTCATTACGCCGTGGAGTGACGTATTTCCATGGCGTACAGTTACCAAAATGTCGAGCAATCAACACGAAGGGGTAATGTGACGGCAGTAAGTTTTTCTGCTGTTCTTGACCTTGGGTGGAGCCGTGGAGGTGATTAGGTGGCGGACCAGAGTCTTCTTGGGACAAATATTAAGATATTTGAGTAATATATATAGTAGTATATATATGATACATGAAGATATCTTGGGACAACTCACACACGATCATCCGATCCCAAACTAGGCAGAGCCAGTACTATGGCAACCAGACAATTAATAAACATACTTATATATTTCTAAATACATACATATTATAGACAAATTACACCCAGACACAGAACAAATGATCATGCTCATCACAAAAAGATTTGTCCTGGGTGGGAATCGAACCCACGACCTCCGGTTTAGTAGCCGACGAGTAGGTCACTAACCACTCGACCAACAAGCCAGTCAGAGTGTTTCGTAGTGGTCAATGGTGAAACAGGTGGTAAAGCAAATGCAATGTTTTGAGCTTACACAAACATTTCAAACCGTTGTCGCCTGATTTTCCATAAGGGTTTGGCAAATGGGTAGAGGTTTACCTACCTACATAAAGGTTTATTATTGTATGATCATTCATTTTGTTATGTCCCATGGGATGACCTTGCGTTTGTTATCTTTGTAGTACATTTACTTTCAAATATTTTTTTACCTATTAGAAAAGGCTAAATGCCGATCTTTTAGGAATAAACAGTTTTTTGGTTTCAGGCAAAAATATTTTGTTTTCAACTGCACTGCCAATATTTATTTCTAACTAGCTGCCGCCTGCGGCTCTGCCCGCAGGCCGAAAATTATTCCAAGGGAGCATACTCCCGGGATGAATAAAGTATCTAATGTGTTATTCTAGACTATAATCTACCTCTGTGCCAAATTTCATCAAGATCCGTTCAGCCGTTCTGACGTGAAAGAGTAACAAACATCCATACAAACTTTCGCGTTTATAATATTAGTAGGATTAGTAAGGATAGTAAGAATGTGTGCATTTTAACTTTTTAAGCTTATGATATACTTACGAGTGTGGTGTACATTATATGTCAACTCAGCACACTACAATATTGTTTAAAAGTAGTTGAAAATTAGCTGCCTGCATACCAAATAATCATTGTCATCAATTTGAAACCTACCTAAGTAGGTAATTACCACATTACAAAGGCTTTTTATTTAAATGTAAGTAAATGGTTTCTACACTTTCTACCTCTTACTGTAGTGTAGATTTTGGTTTGGTTTTAGCAAATTATTAAGGCGTAGAACACTTCAATAAATCATTAAAAGATCGACGCGGCAATGTACCAAAAAGTTAACGGGACAATCAAAAACAAGTAAAAATATCAAATTCTACGCTCTACAGTGCAACAATGGTACTATTAAAATGCGCCCACGCAAAGTCGATCATGTATCCTCAATTCAAAAGACCGCCATATTCATTGTTGAATCCGAAAAAGTGTCAGCAAAAACTGTGGGAGTCAGTTTTTGTACTTTTTCGAGTATTAACCCGTTTTTTTTGGGCGTAGGAGTCCATGGGACTTTTGGACAGGTGCCAGTGGGTTCTAATCCCATTGTTGGGGAACATGGGACGTTCTGTATGTCTTTCAATGAGTTTTTGATGTAGTCAGGTTTATTTAAACTAGATATCGACAGTGTGTTTGTACTGTCCTGTTTGCGTTTGTGGTTTTAGACAATATTTTTGTTTATAAGCCTTAGGGCCTGTCTGCGGAGTTTGAAGGATAGTTCTTCTTTCAAGATTAAATTCTAGGAACTGATGAAGAGTGGGTGGTTTGGGGGCTGTCTTTATGACGTTGGATGTTCAGGAGCTGTTTTCTTTTTTATTTAAGTACCTACAAGGGTTATTGAACCATATTTATCCCTAAATAGTAAAAAACAAAGTCACTGTCTGGCCGTCTTTTTTTCCGCTTACTTTATCTAAAGTAGATACGTGTCTAATTTGAATACGGTTTTCTGTAATAAAAAGAGTGTTAGGTAAACTAGGTGTGTAAATTGCCTACGAAACGGGCAGGTCGCTAGACCAGCCCCTCTTCGTACGGGTCAATAATAAATTAGGTATTATCTATGCTCAATGCAGGCCCAGGCACTGCATGGGTTCGCATCTAAAACTTACCATGCCGTGGACTGTAGGTATTGGTATCCTAATGGTGGTGGTGGAAAGTACGTACTCGTATTTTGCCGGTATCGTACCTATATCTAAATATGAAAATTTTCGAATTATAACTGCAAAAATCGAATCAGAGCGTCACAAGCTCTATGGATAAAAACTTATAGGTTGCTTTATGCGAGCAAACTAAACCCTATAAAAGAAGTGAGCAAATAAACAAGCTAGTTATAATAAACCTGCGTTCATCGAAGTCTCATTGATGACGTCTAACCTGCCGTGATTCATGACAATAGGACTACAATAGCTGCCGACGCCCCCAGGGTTAACTGCTCGAAGAAATGCTCAAGCAAATGGATTAGCATTGAAACATAATATGGCTGCTTGGCAAGAATGTAAACAAAGGGTATTGAAACGCAGTTGAAGTGAAATTATCGGTGCAAGGTTTATTGTGATCTTTTTTTTCTTTAGCTTCTATCGAACGATGATACGATAGGGGAGGAATCTGGGGGGCTACTCTTTCAGCCCAAAGTCCGTAGTTTCGGGCTTAGTTGCGGGCGTGTTCTAGTCCGTATCACCTAACCACTAAGAATGAATCACAACAGGTTTTGATAGTTACTGTCAAATCGTGTTGTCATTCATTCTTAGTTCGGGTTCGGAACTGATCGTAAGTCCGTAGGTAGCCCGAAACTATGGACTTCGGGTTTAGAGTAGCCTCCCTGGCACGAGCTAAGTATATGCAGGTATCACGACATCTCTGTTTATATAATGACAGTTTTAGATTATAAATAAATATCTAGCTCCTTTCAGCTAGGTTAAATTGCTCGAAAAAATGGTTCCCTGGGTTTCAAAGGTAAACTGTGTAATTCCTTTCATGAACGCCCTCGTAGACGCTGTATGGTAGGTTTGGTTCCGATAGAGGTCAGGAAGTTATTTTCTCATTGTGCTCCAAGATATGGCGATTTTATTCATACGTAGTAGATGTTCATGTTGTGTGTTCATGATAATTTGGATTTTTGTTTTAATTGGATGTAGCTCGTATTTTCAAGAAATTCGTTCGCTTTTCGAGTTTATTATACCTAATTATTTAAGTTTCGGAGAAAACAGGCATGAGAAGTTTGAATCTAATTAATCCTGCACGTGTAAGCAACCTTCCAATTATGTTCCTACATGTCAGGTGTGTAGGCAGATTCTATTTAAATATTAGAGTCTAAGAGGGGGATTTCACGGGTAAATATCCTCTTGCCAGGGTTGCGGAACTGTTCGAAGGTTACAGCGGCAAAGGGCATTTGAAGGAACTTGGCAGGTTTTATTCAGTAAGGGTCTGATACTCAGGTCTGCCCTGCTTGGGCGGAGCACCGCCATGTCCTTGTCGAGGCGATCGGCGGCGGCGACCTCTCGCGTCCGGCCCTGGTTAAATCCATGGTCCGGAGCGAGGAGGCTTGGGAAGCGGTTACCTCCTTCTGCGAAGCAGTAATGCTGGCGAAGGAGGAGTCGCAGGGTGATCCCCGGCCACCGTAGACGCAGGCCTGTGGACGGCGAGCGCTGTCCTGTTGTGTTTCACGCGCGCCTCAAAGAGATGTCAGCATAGAAGACGGGGCCCGCTAGGGCCAGAGCCTGCCAGGGCTGCGGAATTTGTTCGAAAGAGTCACCGCGGCCCTGGAACGCAAAGGGCTTTAGAAGGAACACGGGTTTTAGTCAGTAAGACCCAGAGCGGAAGAAGTTATTTGATGATTTCCCATCCTTAAAAAAAAAGTGTCTGATACTCCCACCCGCTCCGCCCAGAACTGAAGGAATCATTTAATGATTTACCATCTAAAAAAGGGGTGAATATCCTGCAAAACAAATATCTTTTGTTCTACGATATATACTTGAGAAATACGAGCCCGAGATGGTACTCCATCGTACACAAGAAGCAAAAAGTAGGTAGGTTTATTGGATTTATTTTCCTGGATCAGATTGACAAGTGGTCAAAGAATGTGAGATTAATAAATAAAACAACAATTTTATTGTAAGGCTATATAATTAATAAACTTGCAAAAACGAACTGTTACTAATAAGAAACATATCGAACTAAAATTAGCTCTGTCTCGGTCGATGAAATCGCGAAACATAAAGAACTGTCCTTGTGTACCTATGCGTAACTATTTCGCGATCTTAGCATTGGTCCCACAGTAAACGTTATTATTATATTAATGGTTAACACCCTGTGTATAAAATAACTTGAGAGATTGTAGACTCTTAATAAATGTCAACTGGACATTTGGAATAGTTTTTTACGCATCAAAATTTGATAGTCCGTAATCTCTCGAAGTCATTCCGAGAAATTGTGGACTGACATAAAATGGCGACCAATCAGAGCACAAGTCTACAATTTAACCGTTTTCTTGGGATAGTAAAGCTGGAAACAAGGCCCCATTGGTCTATTCTAAAAAACAAAGACCAATGAGGGGCCAAGTTTCCAATTTAACTATCACACCAAAACCGATAAATTGTAGACCAGAGAGCTAATTGGTCGCCAGTTTATGTCAGTCCACAATTTCTCGGAACGCACGGAGATATTTTAGAATAGAAGATTTTGATTTGTATAGTTGCAGAACAAATGCTCATTTGACAATTTTTCGAGAATTTACAATTTCTCAAGATATTTTGTAATCTTACGTAGTTTGCAGTTATCCGGTGACATACACGAGGTAGGCTTTCTTTTGCTCATCAAAAGTAAACCTCGGCATGAAGAAACTTAACTCCAATTATTTTAACAGTCACATATCGCAGCGGCTACATCAATCAGCCCTCCACACAATTACAAACAGTCAATAACAGAAAATTTTACCAAGCAAACAATATTCATAGTAAAAAGCACTACTTATTTACAGTATTCTATTACAACAAACTTATCTACATTCAGCTAAACACCCCTATTTTCAAAGTTGTAAAGTTTAATGTCGCTTGCTTGAAGTGTCAGTGTAAGTTGGTATAAGGGATCGTTCCCGTGTGAATATGGAGACGAGGGTGTATTAGGGTTAGCTCACACAGAAAGCCGATGCTCGCAATTTTGAAGCGATACAATAGATAATGAAGAACTTTATAAATGTTTTATCTATCTATCTAAGTTTAATGACTACACAAAAAGGTACACAGTGAGAGAAATTGAAGAAATTTAACTTTAATTTCCGCTAGTTGTTTTCAGTACCGCCATCTTAAGCTTTGCGTCGCGTCGCGTATCGGTGTGAGCAAACCCTTACTGGCACCCAACGTGGGTCTCGATTAAACTTCCAAAGTTATCAAGTCTATTCGCTATTCATTGACGTAATTTGGCACATCCACCGAGACCAGACAGCTTGCGGGGAACTTTGATTATGAGTATTGTTTATTTATAGGTGCTAATCTTAGAGTTCACTCATGAATTTTCACATTTTTAATCATCATACAGTACACGCTCACTGAATAAGCAAGCTGAAGTAGTAATGGGCCGGCCATATCAGCTGTAGAACCGATGACTGATGGGTTGATGCGTTCTTGAGTGGAGAACGTGAATGGTAGCGTGGTACGCCCGTAGGCGTAGTTGTCAAGGATCGAGATGAATGGCGTGGATGGAAGATCTTAAAGCCTTTGTTCAACTTGCGGGATTATTCGAAAGTGTTACCGCGACCCTGGAACTCAAAGGGCAATTGAAGGAACACGGGTGAGCGACGGGTAATTTGATGTTTCCCGGCCCTTTAAAAAATGGTCTATGGCCAGCACTGACTCTTGGGCCGATATCTGCCTACTCATTAGGAACGTACTTTGACCATATACCTAAAGGTTTGGAACGTACTTTGAACATTATATGAATATATACCTACCTAAAGGTTTATAAAAAGAAACATTAAGGTAAGGTTTTTCATCTGGCGGGCAAATTCCTAAATGCATAAATATACAACGTGTAACAAAAAAAAAACGCAGTACACATCATTATGAAAAACTTTTACTATAGGACCAAATCCGAAATCGCGAAAAAGGAATCAGCTGTTTAGAACGTTTCAACTATGTATGGAGCAGTCGACTTTTTTTTCGCGATTTTAGTGTTGGTCCCGTAGTAAAACTTGTTCATAATGATGAGTACAATGGCCCCTTAAGAGGTATTGCGTTTATTCTGTTACACGTAGAATAGATATTTTTAGGTTTTTATAAACTTCTAATGATTGTTGCTCTTGGTCAAATCAAGCAAGCTTTATTAGAAGCGCTAATTCTTAATAATATCTAACAATAAATAATAATAATATCGTTTATTTGCATGAAATATGGTGCTTACAGATCTTAAAATACATTATATATAGTACTGCATATTCCGCCTACTAAATTCAGCATGCAAATTTAGATTGTGACATAATTGTTATGAATCCAAAAATAATCGTAATAATTCAAATATGTCACGATAGGAAAATCCTTTAGAGTTAAAATTTTACATGTTGGTTCAATTCCAATAACAATATTTCCAATAATAGACGAAGTAACTCCTCAGCGATCGACAGTAGGTAGGTACAGACACGATTTTTTTTAGCGCGTTAATATATGAACTTGTTTTTAATATTTTTTTTGTAAGTATTATTTGTTGAGAGGAATGAGAAGCTTATTGGTTGGTGACAGGCGGGATAGGGCTCATCTATTGTTTAACTTAGTTCCAAAAGTTTGCGTAATTAAACTTTGAAAACTAATAACACTTTTTTTATAAAGCTACTCTTTGACAGCTACTATATTTTATTAAATAAATTTGTATCTTTTTATTTTAATTTTAAGTAGGTACTTAAATATTCTGTGACTTAGCTTGGGATTCAGATAATAATATCTAACTTTTATCTAATAGGTAAGTGTACTTAATCGGGACGGATTGATACACAGGACAGCAAAACTTGAAGATAAAATATGAAAACTGACTACCTAGTATGTAGACACATAATATTAAATTAATTTTTGTATACCAAAGGCGAACGGCAGGGTTGTATGGGAGTTTCGTACACCTAATAAAATATCGTGTTTTGGGATATTTTTTGTTTTAATTGGTAGTCAATACGATAGGCAAGCCCTTTTAAAATTCTTAGATTTTTAGAAGTTGGGACCTAAAAGTTATAACCAGTTTTATTTTTGAGGTTATGTCCCAATAAATATTATTACGTGTAGGCACATAACATTGTTTTGGTGAAAAAGGATATGTTCTAGATAGCTGGTGCTATCTTTGTAGTGTTTTGCTTATCATTAAGTTGGCAAATTGACATGAGAATTGTAACTATTCAGTAGGGTGCTTAAGGAGAGACCTACGTCCAGCAGCGGTCTGCAATAGTTTGATGATGATGATGAAGTGCTGATGGAGTTTTGAGTGTGGGTAAATAAAACAACTTTGTTTTTGTAGGAACTTACATATTTTATTTTATTGTTCTTATAATTACTATTGTTCTTAATTTTATTTCATCTAAGAAAGGGGCAGGTAGCTCAACTCAACGTAAGAATAGCCAGATAATTTGCTTAATTGCTCAGATGCATTTACAAACCACAATCCAAAACAACAGCAAAGAACTGAACAGAGACTCGGAAAGATTTTCCTAACCTGTCAAAAAAATAATTGCCAATACAAAAAAAACATTGATGGCGAAAATAATTCCTAGAATTAAATAGTTAATTATTAAGATTGTATGCAATAATTATTCATTGTAAGGTATAATGTGTAATTGGTTAATTATATTTACTGTTATTTCTATTTTTAAATATTTTTAAATCTTTTAATTGCTATAATTAATTAATCCGGACTTCTAAAAATACTAATGTTACATGAAAATTAATGGTTTAGTTGCCTTAATAAGTGGTACAAATTCTATCACAGAACTACAAAAAAAGTATGTTGTACGAATTCTGCCGTTCGCCTTTGTAAAATCATTATTTGAAAAGAGTAACTATGGAGTTTCTTGTCCGTTCTTCTCTATAAGAATCTACCTTTCCGAATGGACAGTAGAGTCACTTTATTAATGTAACATTATTATTTTACTGAACTGTAAACGATGACGTTCAAAAGTGCCGTTTAATGGCCTAATTGAAATAAACGTTTTGACTTTTGACTTTTGTACCTAGTGGCTGTAGCGCTACTGTTGAGCATGATGAGATCATCAGGTTCGATTCCCGGGTCAGGCAAAGTTTATTGGGACTTCCTTCTGAAATTTCTCAGTAGTAGCCAATGTTTCCGTATGATGGCAATGGGCTCGCCCCCATATTGTACTGAAACAAAACTGACTGTAGGTAGGGTACACAACGTAATAAACCCTTCAGCGTATAGAATACTGACGTGAAGTTTATTTAGTTATTTATTCATTCCAACATTACAATTATTTTAACAGGTACCCTAGCTAATAAACGTTGTCATAAATTGTCACTCACAAACAGATCACCCTCATATAAAGTGCTCAGAGGTGGATCAGTCCCAAGTAACGCCTCGGCAAAGCGGGGAGTTATGTAAAACACGAACTTTTCCTATCGTTGCGAATCGAAAACCACTTTCAACGAACAATTTTTTTTCCAAGTTGGCTACAAATGAGATGATCGCAAATCGTCTCGCCAGATTATCCCGAGCCGTTCAATATTATGACGACACAAACCTACTCAGGTCCCCCACACCGCTCGTCAAGTGTGGGTCGCGTGCGGCGCGTGTGAGCGAGCGCGCGCCGCCGGTCGCACGCGCCACCCGAGTCGGAAGCGTTCGGAAGTGCTCGGAAGTGATGCGCCTGCGCACGATAGTTTAAGTTCAATGCTAGGGGAATTGGGTTTGATTTGATGGGTGATAGAGAGATAATGCTGGGATTTATATTTAAACTTTTTATTATTGATAGACTTGCGTTACACAACAATCTCTGAAACCTGATGGAAAGCTCTATTTTGGTCGACGAATGGAGCACGCTTGCCTAGAAGTAACCTCTGTTCCCTCTTGACTTAAAGACCGTAGCTGGCTGACTATAGTAGGCGCCAGATAAATGTGGAATAAAGTACATTGACCTTTCCCTAATAACTGTTCATAGGTACCTGAACAATTAAATATGAATCGTTTTTCATTATTAGACAATGTTAAGGATCACGAGAGATGATGATTCGGGACAGCTTTGTGTCATTAATTCCGTTTTTCAAATTAAAAATGTTAATAATTGTAGGTGGGTCAATGACCGTTATTCCACGATTATCTGGCGCCTACTATAGTTGTATTTTTTACGGTTTTGTTTTTAATATCCTGCAATGTTATTCACAGGTTTCGTGGCTGAATAATTATAGCTGCACAAAGCGAACGTCAAGGTTAAAGTAACGATTGTCGAGGTTGGTCCGAAGATGGGTGACCATACTAACATAACGAGATTCCTCCATGCCTCGGCAAATACGTTAAGCTGTTGGTCCCACTCCCAGCCGTCATTTGTAGATCTTTAACAACCGTTAAGTATAGTCAGACAGAAGCCAGAAAATCTGACACCAGTCTTGCCAAGGGTAATTGTACTACCCAGCTAGGCTGGATTGTGGGACGTCAGATAGGGAGTCGCTCCATGTTGAAATACTGGTACTCAGCCGCCATGTCAAATACTGGTACTCAGCTGCCATGTAAAATACTGGTACTCAGCTGCCATGTATAATACTGGTACTCAGGTGCCATTTAAAATACTGGTACTCAGCTGCCATATAAAATACTGGTACTCAGCTGCCATGTATAATACTGGTACTCAGCTGCCATGTAAAATACTGGTAGGTACTCAGCTGCATCCGGCTAGACTGGAAGTCTAATCGTTTCTTTGATCGTCCGCTATCAACCGCTTCCATTCTAGGTTCACTGCCAAAATGCAGCCTTACTAAGTTAAAAAAAACGTGCATATTTTTTGACGGCACGGATGGCGCAGCGGTTGAGCAATTGACTGCTGCGCTCGATTCCCGCACGGAACATACTTAGATATATACATATTTGTATGGCCTACTGATAGTTGTTCCGGGTCTGGCTGTTTGTGTATGTGAGTTTCTATGTTTGTAAACGCACCCACGATATCTACAGGAGAATATCAGAGTGTGGGGAAAATGTAAAAAAATAAAAAAAACTTAATCGGTTTCTTCGTGGATCCGCGAAGAAACCGTAAAAATCTTTATAAAAGTAACCTCTGCTGAATGAAGTGAATTTTTCAAGTGTGCGTGGATGGCTCAAAGCGAAACTAAGAGGAATATCGAAAAACTAAATCTACATAATTGGTTTTTTTTAAAAATCGGTATTCCTAGCCAGGAATCGAACCGTTTAATTTTAAGTATCTAGTCCACCGCATGGTATCAATATTAGATTCTGTTACCGCAGTCGCCGCCCGCCGGCCAACCTTTACGTACTTCGTCATGGAGATGATCACGTCTACGTCTAAATTCTCCAAACTTCATCACCAAATTGCAAATTGAAATCTCTGGCAACTCTCTTACTGACTTAATCTACAGAGAAAATCATTAAAAATCATTGCACGAAAATGTTTACGAGTTTAATTCATTTTGATAGCGACACACTTTCGAAAGGAAAAAACAATGAAAAAACAAACGACAGTCTCGCAAATTAAAAAGACACAATAAGAAAGGACATGTTCCCAAAGAGTTCCATTTTCAAATTCCACAATTGTTTATTTCATTATTTAATTGTAAGTGGTCAAACTTTCAGTATGCCCACGGAATACAGGTTTTTTTTTCAAAATCAACCAGTTGAAGATGGTTTTCATGATGATCGTTGACGTGTCGACAAGTGAAACTGGTAACGCCATCTGTTGCAGAATCACTTAAATCTTTGCAAACGTCCCAGTAGCGCCATCTATCTTCAGTTTTAAGAACTAATGATAAAGCAGTCATGTACAATGGCATTCAGGATCCTCCTCAATCTGGCAATGTTGATGGTGCAGGAAGTAATCATCAGCAGAATTACGTTCACTGTTGGACATAGGCCTCCCCCAAAGGTTTGCCATAATCACCACGCTTGGCAGGCGGGTCGGCATCGCAGTGTAGCTGTTGCAATGCACAGAGAATGCTGCTGCCCATTCTCTGTCAGACACCAACGGGAAGTGATGGGATGGTGATATTCTTTTACGATCGACACCATACTGAAGTTTAGTGTAAGAAGTGCTGTGACCAAACTCAATCGAGGCTTTTTGAAATATATTCACCACCTTCACGAGACGATTATCTTGCGCCAGTGTATCGTCGCGTAACAGCAACGACTTGTCGCGAGTCGCTTCAGATTTCCGCATATGCACGTGAAAACGTTGCAGATTTGATTTGTTGAATATAATAATGCTTCTCAGTGACTGCGTTTTGCACGTCAATGTCACTAGTCAAATCGCCCCGTGGAGAAAAGATCATAGAGTTATTATAGAATGAAGTGGCAGTACGATCCTCTGCGACGTCTTCACTCGTGGAGGTGGGGCCTTAAAGTCAGTTCACACGGAGACGCGAAACTAAATAAATTAAATGGAAGCGTTAGCTGATAAGAGCCTGATAGATACCCTCGGTTTTCTTTTTATTCAATATATATTTTCTCACTTATGGGCTAGTCCTATATATAGCCTTTCGCTCTTCGCGTTGTGTTGCCTTGTCTAACCAATCCATCATAAACGCCTCCTAGTCGTTTTCTTAGGACTTCCAGCAAAGACGCCCGTCTCCTGGCCCATCTGTCCTGATGCATTTTACATATATCTAGGTTAGAACTGGTTTTCAGTCCACATTCATCGAATTAATCAAACAACAGTATCATATATTTCTTATCTTTTAATAATAGTCTTTACATGTACAGTTAACATTAATATTGTAATCAGTAAACTATTCCCCTCCCTGTATTCACTTGTCGTGACTGGACCGCGAGTCCGGGTCTGAGGCCAGGTCGCGGTGCTCGCTTATTTCTAGCTCGAAGTCATCCACGGCCATGGGGGTGTCTGGAAACAAAAAATAATGTTTGGATCAGCTTTAAAAATAACTAGAGTGTTTATTTGCGCCAAGTATGACGGATACCACATTTTCTATTTTTTTTTATTAATGTTAAGAACAGCTTTGCAGACAGGAAGTTGTTTTCATTTCTTCAGCTCTTTTATACGTTACCATCCAGGTGTGGTATTACCCAGAAACTGGATTTTGGAGGTCGGATAGGTGACAGCCAACGCGTTACTCCATGTAAAGTATTATAAATTCAGTTGTATCAGACATACTTGAGTAATGGTTAGGCATATAGTACATTCCGCTGTGATCAAGGAACCTTGCATTCGGCCTATGATTCTCAGCAATAGTTTAGCTTTGTGTTAGTGAAAGAATTCGAAATCGAATATGACACCAGGCGCGCCAACTCACGCTCCGACGCGCTGGGCCGTGTACACGGTCGTAGCTTTCGCATGGGGGGGGGGAGCCGGTTTCTGGTTCAAAATTTGTATGAATTTTGTGGCACGTATTATCCGTGTCCGTGTCTGAATTAGCGTTGCCAGATCCAGTGTGTTAAATTACAGGACGTTACAATAGCCACAAAAAGAAATAGTTTTTGTGAATCACCTTTTCTTTATATCGCAGGTCAATATGCACGTATAGCTGGCAACTATCTCGGCAACGTGACACTTTAGGGCAACATGTTGCTAATAGTTTTTGTTTGTTTAAGTGTCCCTTACCCCTCCCTATACATATACATATTTCACTTTGCTCCACGATTTTGAAAAAAAAAAACGCGCAGCAGCATGCCGCGCAGGCATGACGTCACCAGGCGCGCCAGCTCGCGCTCCGACGCGCTGGGCCGTGTATACTTGTTGCGCTCACCTAGATGGTCCAGGGTGACGCCCATGGCCTTGCGCACGGCGGGTACTGGCACGACGTGGCGGGGCGCCACGCGCAGCAGCATGCCGCGCAGGCATGACGTCACCAGGCGCGCCAGCTCGCGCTCCGACGCGCTAGGCCGTGTATACTTGTTGCGCTCACCTAGATGGTCCAGGGTGACGCCCATGGCCTTGCGCACGGCGGGTACTGGCACGACGTGGCGGGGCGCCACGCGCAGCAGCATGCCGCGCAGGCATGACGTCACCAGGCGCGCCAGCTCGCGCTCCGACGCGCTAGGCCGTGTATACTTGTTGCGCTCACCTAGATGGTCCAGGGTGACGCCCATGGCCTTGCGCACGGCGGGTACTGGCACGACGTGGCGGGGCGCCACGCGCAGCAGCATGCCGCGCAGGCATGACGTCACCAGGCGCGCCAGCTCGCGCTCCGACGCGCTAGGCCGTGTATACTTGTTGCGCTCACCTAGATGGTCCAGGGTGACGCCCATGGCCTTGCGCACGGCGGGTACTGGCCCGACGTGGCGGGGAGCCACGCGCAGCAGCATGCCGCGCAGGCATGACGTCACCAGGCGCGCCAGCTCGCGCTCCGACGCGCTAGGCCGTGTATACTTGTTGCGCTCACCTAGATGGTCCAGGGTGACGCCCATGGCCTTGCGCACGGCGGGTACTGGCACGACGTGGCGGGGCGCCACGCGCAGCAGCATGCCGCGCAGGCATGACGTCACCAGGCGCGCCAGCTCGCGCTCCGACGCGCTAGGCCGTGTATACTTGTTGCGCTCACCTAGATGGTCCAGGGTGACGCCCATGGCCTTGCGCACGGCGGGTACTGGCACGACGTGGCGGGGCGCCACGCGCAGCAGCATGCCGCGCAGGCATGACGTCACCAGGCGCGCCAGCTCGCGCTCCGACGCGCTAGGCCGTGTATACTTGTTGCGCTCACCTAGATGGTCCAGGGTGACGCCCATGGCCTTGCGCACGGCGGGTACTGGCACGACGTGGCGGGGCGCCACGCGCAGCAGCATGCCGCGCAGGCATGACGTCACCAGGCGCGCCAGCTCGCGCTCCGATGCGTTAGGCCGCGGCGCCAGCGACAGGTGCCACGGCGGCGGGGCTGATAGTCTGCGGGAGTCATGGAGAAAGGGTTAGTACGGAACATTTGCATACAGATAACGAAGGCAAATATCTTCAAAATTCATCAAATTACAGTACAGACGACGAATTTCGGCGAATCTGAAACTCGCGCAGAAGATTTTTTAGGGATCAAATTTTAAAGGTGGTATGAAACGACGTGCGCGGTGCGGCGTTCTAAGCTAGAGATGTGACTTACGTAAACACAATCCTTTATTCAATGAAATATCGCAAATGATTAGTTTTATTTAGAATTCATGGGTTTTTGTTTATATAAGATTGAAAATCAAGATTGCTTCTAATTTTAATTAAAGCGTGTGTTCGGTGGTTTTGTGCTTACACCATAAATTTGTATTGAAGTCTATACGTGAGGATTTTTAAATGGCTTTTTGGTGACTAAGGCTTCCTTTTTTAACACGCTTTACACCCCACGCTTTTTAACAATAATGTACATTGATTTCTTTTTTACATTATTCTCAATCAAATTTATTTAATTTTATTTTTTAGTTGGATTTTTCTATAAAAGCTTGTTTTTTTAAACTATTTTTTTTCTTGTTTATTTTTATTAGCTGCAAGTCCTCCATGTTCTAAAAATAAATAAAGATATTAAACGAAATAGATCGTTTCGCTGACAGGATGGACGGGGGTGGATAGATGGACGGGGGTGTATGGGTGGACGGGGGTGGATGGATGGACGGGGGTGGATGGATGGACGGGGGTGGATGGATGGGCGGGAGTGGATGGATGGACGGGAGTGGATGGATGGATGGGGGTGGATGGATGGACGGGGGTGGATGGATGGACGGGGGTGGATGGATGGACGGGGGTGGATGGATGGACGGGAGTGGATGGATGGATGGGGGTGGATGGATGGACGGGGGTGGATGGATGGACGGGGTTGGGTGTATGGACGGGGTTGGGTGTATGGACGGGGGTGGATGGATGGACGGGGTGGATGGATGGACGGGGTGGATGGATGGACGGGGTGGATGGATGGACGGGGTTGGATGGATGGACGGGGGTAGATGGATGGACGGGGTTGGATGGATGGACGGGGTTGGATGGATGGACGGGGGTAGATGGATGGACGGAAGTGGATGGATGGACGGGGTTGAATGGGTGGATGGGGTTGGATGGGTGGACGGGGGGGGGGTGGATTGACAGGGGGTGAATGGGTGGACGGGGGCGGATGGATGGACAGGGGTGGATGGGTGGACGGGGGTGGATGGATGGACGGAGGTGGATTAATGGACGGGGTTGGGTGTATGGACGGGGGTGGATGGATGGATGAACGGGGTTGAATGGGTGGACGGGGGAGGGTGGATGGATGGATGGGGGTGGATGGATGGACGGGGGTGGATGAATGGACGGGCGTGGATGAATGGACGGGGTTGGATGGATGGACGGGGGTAGATGGATGGACGGGGGTGGATGGATGGACGGGGTTGAATGGGTGGATGGGGTTGGATGGGTGGACGGGGGGGGATGGATTGACGGGGGTGAATGGGTGGACGGGGGCGGATGGATGGACGGGGGTGGATGGGTGGACGGGGGTGGATGGATGGACGGTATTGATGCCGCTACATCATTATCTATTAACAATTACTTCAATAACGATGGTTTGAGAAAAATAAAAAATTTCTTTATAATTGAATGGACGGGGTTGGATGGATGGACGGGGTTGGATGGATGGACGGGGTTGGATGGATGGACGGGGTTGGATGGATGGACGGGGTTGGATGGATGGACGGGGGTAGATGGATGGACGGAAGTGGATGGATGGACGGGGTTGAATGGGTGGATTTTTTCTTTCTTTCTTTCTTTCTTGAATAGCAATTTATGTTATTAATTCATTTCAATTGATTTGAATAAAAATCGGTTAAACAACATCTACAGGCACGCATAATGGACATTCCTTTTTGTTTTCTTCGTAAAGCTTCGTGATTATTCGGCAATACTCGGTACGAAGTCATATGTTTCAGTCACACGTTAGCATTGGTGTCGTGTTTATGTCGTATCTGTCTTGAGCACAGTCGGTTACTAAAGTTTTCATTGTGTTTCTGCCCATTGTTATTACTGTTGATTGTTATTATTGATTTTTATTGAATCTTTAACTTTATAGGTATATTGTAGCTTTCTATAACAAAGTGTGTTGTTTAATATTTATTTTATATGTACTTGGTCAAATTATGAGGATTTTTAAATTATTGTAATATACATGTATATCTTTCAAAAAAATCTCGAAATAACAGTTTTCTGCACGGGTGTACCTTACCTGCGCAAAAGTTCGAGTTGTTCAGACTCGCCAAGATCCGTCAGCCGTATTGTAAGAGCGGCAGTACGAATTGTGAAGATAGTTTTTTAAAAATAATATTTGTATTAATTGTTCTGCACTGATCCATTGTTTTTAATTATATTGTAAATATGTGAGTACCATGTCCCTTACTAGCAAACTTAATTTTATCTCTGCTGGTATTGCTTTGTTGTACCTATAGTATATAAGTGTGTGCTGTATATTAGTGTAATGTTGGATGCATTGTGCTCACATAATATAATCAATTGATCAATGTACCTATGTATACAAAATATTGTAAAACGTATATTCGAAAAGAGTAACTATGGAGTTTCTTGTCCGTTCTTCTCCATAAGAATCTACTTTTTGCGAATGGACAACTAGAGTCACTTATATTTTAATTTTAAACTGTAAATTTGACGTTCAAAAGTGCCTTTTAATGGTCTAGTTGAAATAAATGAATTGACTTTGACTTTGTTTGTGTTTATTTTTTCAAAACCTAATCTAACCTAGGAAACTAGCTTAATCTGTTGATGACCATAGATTTGGCCTTTATAAACGCCAAGTCTTACTATTGAGAGGTGTGCAACATCTTTCTGAGAAGTACATGGACAAAATATTTGCGGTTTGTTTGCCATAATGGCTCGACATATTTTTGCTATCTAATAGTGGGTACTTTTGTCTGCACAGACTGAACTCTGAAAAAAAAATTGGTTGTCTGTAAAGTCGGTTTACGGACGATAGTTTAACGTGACAATGAGTGTAACGTTACAATGAGCGTAACGTTACAACGAGCGTAACGTTACATTGAGCGTAACGTTACAATGAGCGTAACGTTACAATGAGCGTAACGTTACAATGAGTCATTCTTTTTCGTGCGCGCAGCCGGCGTTCATCGATTTATAAGACGTTGTCACGTCAAAATGTCCATCACACTGACTGCCTGCGTTGCTTTGTCTGTACTACGAAGACTGTGCAGACAAATTTTGGATGATAAAATTTATTTATTTTACTGGCTTTTGCCCGCGACTTCGTACGCGCATATCCCGTTTTTTTCCTGTTCCCGTGGGAATTTCGGGAAATCCTCTCTTAGTGCTCCTCTACACTCCTCAAGGAAGGTTCCTACAAAATTTCATCTTTCTACGACCTGTAGTTTCGGCTGTGCGTTTTCTGTCAGTCACTCAGTCAGTCAGTAACGGAAGATTTTTTTTTAATATATTGAGATTTGTATGACAGCGCACCACCGAAGCTGTAGTCAAGTTTAGTAGCTGCCACCTCTTTCTCGACCCCGTTCAGATATCATGCGCTTTGTATACCTAAAACATTGTACATTTACAAACCTGTCTCTCTGCTCCTTCTCCAATTTAGTTAACAACTCATGCGTATGTCTGAGTGCGCCTCCGATGCCGTAGTCGTGCTGAGAAGCTGTTACCTCTTCTTCAATGTCGTTCAAATAGTCCACGTCGATGCCCAGCTCTGAGAGTGTACGGAGCTGGTCTATGTCCACCTTTACTTTGGTTGGGTCCTGGGGAAACAAAATAAGTAGTGAGATGTTGGCCCGAAATATGGGAAATTTCGTCAAAAATGATGATTATTGAGGTGAGGTGAGGCAATGGTAGTCGTTAAACGCACTTATAGAACGACCAGACCAGCAGTTGTAACATAACCTAATGCAAAAAAAATTATTAGCTTTGTTATCTCGATCTGCAAATTGCAATATGGGTACAGGTTGTTTGTTAATTAATCTGGATCCGTTATTGCAGTTTCGGGGAGGCTTTTGCCAAGAATACGACATAATAAGCTGAATGATATTTATTCCAAGAATCCGGTTGTATACTAAGATGTTATTGAATGTGTCCTCCCATTTTTAGATATTGAGATTTGATTTTAATAATGTGAAAAGATGTATTCAGTTTTCTTTTGGAAAGTGATATCGTCTACATTTCCATAGTAAATCAATGCTAAGACAAAACCTGAGTTAAAACAAATAAAGTATGTTAGACTCACAAGCTCTGTGGTAGTGGGTTGTTCCTGCGGTTTCTTCTCCGGGAACAGCGCCTCCATGTCGTATATGAGCGCCCACGGGGAGTCTGGCGCGAAGCGGAGAGGCTCGTCTGTCGTTTGACCTGTCTCGTACGCTACAAAGGACATCATACGAATTGAGGTTGAAAATCACTCCAGACAATACTCCTTGTATGTTATAACAACCATCTTTTGTCTCATCAGGATGTAATTGTACTTTACATGCGAAAGCTGGACGATTTGGAGAGCTATATTTTATTACATACACGACAGTCCCTTAAAGAAAATTAGAGAGTTGCTACTGAGTTTAAACATAGAAATATTAAAAATGGCCCCTAGTGCCCAGCAGCCCGTCTACCCTTGACTCCGGTAGCGGCCATGGTCACGGCGAGGCAAGGGGTGCTAGGAATCCCCGGAGTGAATCCGGCTACCCCAACGAACACCGAAGACTGGACCTGGCAACACTGAACACAAGAACACTCTGGACCGACGAGAAGATCACCGAAAATGAAGAGGAATTGAGCAGGTTGCGATGGGATTATCTGAAGTCCGAAGAGAGGGGGAGGACACGATCATTCTCAAATCCGGCAATCTGCTTTATTTCCGGGAGCGTGACCAGAAGTCCCAGGGTGGTGCCGGGTTTATCGTTCACAGGTTCCTTGTGTCCAATGTGGTGAGGATCGAAAGTGTCGACCAGGGTACCTTAGAATATAGAATATCGTCAAGATATTCGTTGAAGGTTTAAGGTTTACGCTCCAACCTCGACACACCCCGACGACGACATAAAGACCATGTAGGAGGATATATCCAGAGCCATGCATGGGCATAAAACTCACTTCATCGTGGTCATGGGGACTTAAACGCGAAACTAGGCAAAACGAGACGGTGACCAGCTGCGAGAGGGGCAATTTGGATTAGGGCGTCGGAAGCACAGAGGACACCTACTGGCCAGTTTTACGGAGAAGGAGAGCCTCTATATGATGAACTCCTTCAGAAAGCGTGAACACAGGAAGTGAACCTGGCAGAGCCCCGACGGTGCAACTAAAAATGAGATTGACTTCATCATTTCGATGAAGAAGCAGATATTCAATGATGTCTCTCTCTGTGATCAACGAGGTGAAAAGCGGAAGTGATCACCGCATGGTAAGAGGCACATTGAATTAAATATCAAGCTGGAAAGGTCTCGACTGATGAAGTCTTAGCTCCGTCCGGCACAGATCCGGATCCAAATCTCCGAAAGCTTTCAGCTCGAACTTCAAAATCTTTTCGAGTGCCGAGACCTCCGTGGATGAATACAACGATCGGTTCGCGGAAACTGTCTATTCGGTCGGGTCTAAGTTTTTTAAGACTCGCCGTAAAGCATAAGTCGCTCTGATTCTGAAGACGCAATAGGGTGGAATAAGGGCTCCAAGATCTTTGCAAGAGATCTGTCCATTGGGTAAAGCTGAAACCGCGGAAACACAAAACTGAAGACCGACGATGGGAGAACCATATCCACTAAATCGGAGCTTTTGAGGGAGATCGAGACATTCTATCACGTCAATGACTAAACCCGCTGCGAATCTAGATAACGACCCAAGAGCTAGATTGATCCAGCACTATACCGAAGACGTCAGCCTGTACGACATTAGGATGGCTCTGAAGCAGCTTAAAAACAACAAGGTATTGGGTGAGGACGAAATTACGGCCGAACTCCTGAAGGCGGGTGGGAAACTGGTCCTTATGGCTCTTCAGAAATTGTTCGATTCCGTCATACTCGACAGGAAAACGAAGGGCGACAATGCCCTGCTTAAGAATTACAGGTCCATCTCACTTCTGAACCATGTCTACAAGCTGTTCTCCAGAGTTATCACAAACCGTCTCGCGCACAGGTTTGACGACTTCCAGCCTCCCGAACAAGTCTGATTCCGAAAACGCTTCAGCACCGTAGACCACATACATACACTGCGGCAGGTTATACAGAAGACCGCAGAGTATAATCTGCTCCTCTGCTTAGCGTTTGTAGACTATAAGAAAGCCTGTGATTCAATCGAGACTGGGGCTGTGCTGCAGTATTTTCAACGGTGCCAGATCGACTATCGGTACATCGAGGTGCTGAATTGTTTGTATGAAAACCCCACTATGTCAGTCCGACTTCAGGATCAGAACTCGAAAACTATCCTCTTGCAGCGGGGTGTAAGGCAGGGAGACGTCATTTCTCCGAAACTGTTGACGACTGCAATGGAGGATGTCTTCAAGGTTTTGGACTGGAGAAGGCTAGGCATCAATGTCAATGACGAGTACATCACTCACCTTCGATTTTCCGACTATAAAATAGTAGTCGTCATGGCTGAGACTATGGAGGAACTCAGTACTATACTCGATGAACTCAGTAGAGCTTCCGAAAGAGTGGGTCTTAAAATGAACATGGACAAAACCAAGGTCATGCTAAATACCCGTGTGGCACCCACTCCTATCAAGATCGAAGACTCTACACTCGGAAGTTGAAGACGAGTACGTCTACCTAGGAAAAACGGTCCAGTTAGGTAGGGCTTAGAGACAGAGGGAAGTTGCATGATATTTTCTCGTCTCACATAACATAGTGTTTCAAGACGAAAGTCTATGACCAGTGCGTGTTGCAGTGATGACTTATGGAAACGAAACGTGGTCGCTCGCAAAAGGCTTAAAGTCGACCAAAGGGCAATGGAGAGGGCAATGCTCGGAGTTTCCTTGCGTGATCGAATCAGGAATGACGATATCGGTAAGAGAACCAAGGTTACCGACATAGTCCATGGGATCGCCAAACTGAGGTGGCAGTGGGCAGGGCACATTGCTCGCAGAACAGATGGTCGATGGGGCCGAAAAGTTCTGGAGCACGTGGCGACCGCCTATACCGGAAGACGCAGCGTTGGAAGGCCTCCCACAAGGTGGACCGATGACCTGGTGAGGGTCTCGGGTAGCCGATGGATGCGAGACGCACAGGACCGGTTGTTGTGGCGACACTTGGGGAAGGCCTATGTCCAGGAGTGGACGTCTGCTGATATGATGATGATCATGATGATGATGATACCTAAATGAACCAATAAATATGGTTACACTGTAACATGTTACTCCCGGCGCTGAGCCGCGAAAATAACACTTAGATTTTCAGATCCCCATTTAGGTGTCATTATGTGTTAGTGAAAACAAGCATATGACTGTAATATTTTCACTTGACAATCTTTATGACGTCACATCGGTAATGAAGTGACAAAGTAAAGGAGAAGACATGAAAAGCCTACTAATCTAAATGTATCACTTCTGTTTTTTTAGACTAGGCTGAAAATCAGTACTTTTTGAACGTCTAAATTTACATAAAGACAGTCCCCCAAATCGCCCAGCCCGTCACCACTTCCTAGTGTTTTAGCTGGGAAGAAGAAGTGGCATAACAAACTCTCCAGCAACACATCTGTCTGTCACGTTTGAGGAACTTGAGTCTAAACATTTTATGATAGAAATAAAATTACATCAAATAAACGGCACTACTGTACTTTGCAAATGCCATTCCTACGGTCTCTAAAAAGGAATATAATGAAAAATACTCACGTAATGTATGATATAGTAGATGAGACTCCTCTTTATTGAGCGTGGCGAAGGTACCGTCGTACGAGGGCGCGTATGAGCTGAACGGTCCGTAGTTGAGAGGCTTCACGCCTTTGGCCACGTTGCGACGGTCTTCTCGAGGCGCTGGAGATAGAACAAAACAGTTGTTTTTTAGAATTTCGTGGATTTTATCACTTACTAAGGCTTCAAAAGTTATTATTATTTTATCACCTACTAAGGCTTCAAAAGTTATTATTATTTTATCACCTACTAAGGCTTCAAAAGTTATTATTATTCTTGAAATGCTCGCGTTTAATCACTATCTCACTTGATGCAAAACGACGGTGGAGCACGCTTGTCTATAAGTAACCTTGTAGCGGCATCAATGCTGCCACATGAAAAACTAAGAAGCGAAATTTCTAAGGCAACAAAAAGAACCGCAACGCCATCTATCCTGTCAGCGACGAACTACTAACGAAATCCTGCATCGTGCAAGCAAAGTTCTCCGAGCGATTTGAACATATACAACAGTCCGAATATCACATATCGGGCAGTTGCCCACCAGACGCTTGTTGTGTCACAAGCGTCTGGTTGGAGGATCCTCCCATTTCAGTGAAGGTATGCGGGACTTTAATCTCTGTTCCGCATACCTCTTTAACCTATTAATTCTTGATTCAAAAACCACAAATTGTATCTAACAGGAAACACTTCGGTTTCGGCAGGGAATACCGCTGTACGCACAATGAAAGTATTCCTAGAATGTTTTGTGGGTATGGGTGTGATGTTCACCATGTACCGGTGGCGCATCGCCGTACGTCTTGTAGTCTGATGATGATGGAACGACTTAAACTCCTTGAAATGTAGGTATCCGATAGCAGTTGAAAACCCCGCCTGCGTCAAGGTAGGTAGGACCCGGGTCGCGGGCGATTAGAGTGGGGACTCTATTCGCCGACCGAGTGATCCCGGGAAGGAGGGTGGTACAGTGATCACGTACTGCCGTATACAGCGAGGCTCAGGGGAGACCCCTTTACAGTCTTTCCCTAGGGATGTGCCATAACAGGCGTTGTACAGAGATGGTTCCGGAGTGGTCTTTTAAGAGGTACCGGGGCTCCTTCAATGTGCCGATGGTGATCACCGGGGTGGTTTTAGTGAGGTAAAAATCCCACACTCCCTGGACTTAGACTACACTGGACTGGAAAAAGACCAGGGAGTGTGGGATTTTTTTTCCCGAAAATAAATAAAAAAATAATAAGGAATCCGATAGCAAATCGAACGGCCAAGTTCAAGGCTTTTGAGCTTGGACTCTGTGCCTCATTGTAGATGAACTTCGTTTTTTCTGACGCGACAGTGACTTGACTGATCTGAAATCTTGAATATCGTGTTCTTGCTACTTACTATGTAAGGTCCCGCTGCCTTGCGTGAGCTTGCCTATGTAGCGGCCCAGGGTGATCGGCTTGTCTTCACCCGAGCCCTCCACCGTGTTGGTGACAAGGCACAGCGTCGTCTTGCCATCCGAGTCCATGCGCGGGAAGGCTGCACAGATTACGTAGTAAATTTTGAAATATGGCACTAACGCAAGCAAGCTACTCTTACCTACTTGTACTAAAATAGATATAAAAAGGTTTTTTTTAGTAACACTTAGAAGAAAAAAAAATGTTAAGGAATTATTATCAAATGAGCTTTAGAGCATGTAGTTGTCATGCCAATATTTTTTCATACTAAAACATCGAAAAAGTGTTGAAATTATAATCAAGCATACAATTTTCCGAACCTAGGGTACCAAAATTGGGTCTGGAGGACTATTAGACGGATTAACTAAAACAAACAATCAAAAGTGCTTTGAGAAGCTGGAAGTGTTGTATGAGATTCTCATACACTGCCACACAGATAAAAGCTCCCTTACCACTCAAATGAAGTCGTAAGTCAGTACCTTTCTTAGCCAGCCGCCGCCGGTGCTGCTCCCTTGCCGCCTCCATCTGTATCTTGACGGAGTCCCCCGCGAGCGCCTCCAGCCCGTCGCACGCCGCCTCGGCCTCCGAGCCGCCCGACTTCACCGGGCTGCCGCGCTTCAGCACCTTGTGCTGCCACACACGGACAGGGAGACTGCAGTCGAGCCCGCGCCCACAGACTAACTATGCTACGTCGCGAGTGCTCGACGTTGGCGGGTTGGAGGACTTTTAACCATTATGCTATAATAACTGTCGCGCTGGAGATAGGGTCGGTAATAGCGCGGCAGAACTAGCTTCATCAATTTGGCTGACAGACCTTGACAATTCAAAAGTGCCTGTAAATCGTCTATTTGAAATAAACGATTTTGTTTTTTTTTTTTTGTTTAATGCTGGGCAAAGGCCGAAATGCCTATATAAAAAAAATACCCACCGAATTGAGAACCTTCTCTTTTTTTGGAAGTCGGTTAAAAAGTTAGTGTGTTTACACTCAGTCTTTATCAAAATTAAGGTATTTATTTGCAAATTACTCTGTTCCAAATTATCAACTGTACAAAATTATCTCCTTTTAGCATTATAAAATCCGCAACTAAAAAGTATTTTTTTGACGGTGATGTTCTAATCCACCAAAAGCTAAGTACTCACATGAGTGTCCATTCCCGCTCAACGTCCACCACCCGCACGTGAGAACATGCATTATGCACAAACGCAGAGCTGTAGTCAACTCGTCCTACCCACACAACATAGACGCGTCAACCGACAGAAGCAAACAAAATGTCGCTAACCTCTAAACACGACTACCCTATGGAACCACAGAGTAGATACATACAGAAGGTCATGTCCGTACAGCGAGCGAAAACGGGCACGCACACTAAGTTGCGTACAATCTATCAAGAAAGTCGTGTGAAAAGGGGAGGGCGCCACTTGTAAACACGAAGAAATTTGTCAAAAATAAATAGAGCATCATCCGTATGAGCCACAAAGCTGTGGTACTCAGTTTGACAGTTATTCAATGTTCAACTGTCAGTTTCAAAAGCTGTAGTTCACAAAACTATATTTTAGCGGGTTCCTTGACAGACTGTACGTGGGGGTCTTATGCAAATGTCAGTCACGATTTGAAGAGTCGCGAGTACGCTTGCACTTCTGTATGTAGATCGTGTCTATGTGTGCATGCGTCTTCGCTATAGTAGGCGCCAGATAATCGTGGAATAACGGTCATTGACCCACCTACAATTATTGACATTTTTAATTTGAAAAACGGAATTAATGACACAAAGCTGTCCCGAATCATCATCTCTCGTGATCCTTAACATTGTTTAATAATGAAAAACGATTCATATTTAATTGTCCAGGTACCTATGAACAGTTATTAGGGAAAGGTCAATGTACTTTATTCCACATTTATCTGGCGCCTACTATAGTTGTATGGAGCTGACCTTCTGTATCTATCTATTCTGTGATTAAACTATTAATGAGTCAAAGTGTCACCTTTCTGCCGTACGTCCTAAGAGGCTGCGATGCAAAAAGTCATTTTATCAACATGTTTAGTTCAAACTTTAAAACAAATTAAAAAAGGTAGTTTTTTTTTTCTTTATTTATTTACTAAGCTTGTTAATGACAGGTAGATAAATGTTTTTTTTTTGTGTTTGTGATTAGGAAAGGAATCAAAGTGCGCGTCTTGACCGACCTTATACAACATAAAATTATATATTATGTACCTCGCAAAATAAAGTTGCACTACAGCATATTTGTTCTAAGTTACTAAAGGCTAGAAGCGATAAGAGATACTAGTATAATTGAAGGCATTTTTAGCAGTATCTATACCATCCGATCCTTAATTATAAACGCGAAAGTTTGAATATTTGAATGTCTGTTATTCAATCGCGTCAAAACGGCTGAACGGATCTTGATGAAATTTGGCATAGAGGTAGATTATAGTCTGGAATAACACATAGAAAACTTTTTTGCGGGCGGCTAAATACTAGTCGTATTTCATAATTAAAATAATAACTAATATAAGAATAAAATTATGAGGCTATTTTGTGGTTTCGATTACAGACAGTACTTCTTAAAACTATCTTTTTTGTGCGTTTTACTATAAGAGCGAGTTCACAGACAGAATAATACTGCTCAAAGACTCGCTTGAGATCCTGAATCACGTCAGTCAACAAATCTGTTAACAAAACAGTTTTTAGCAGAACAATATTCGTTCTGATTAATGCTGTTACTACCTTCACAAGTTAAAACAGCAATCTATGTTGTTTGTACCATAATGCCAAGGGCTATTTGGTTTTATGGGGTATTATCAAATTACTTGGAGTGCCAAACTCTTACTGCCTAAAAAACCACCTGTGTTCCTTCAAATGCCCTTTACGTTCCAGGGGGGCTACTCTCTAAGCCCGAAGTCCGTAGTTTCGGGCATATTCTACTTCGTATCACTTACCACTAAGAATGAATGACAACACGATTTGACAGTTACTGTCAAATCGTGTTGTCATTCGTCTTAGTTCGGGTTCGGAACCAATCGTAAGTCCGTAGGTGATACGGAGTAGAATTCGGCCGCAACTAAGCTCGAAACTACGGACTTCGGGCTTAGAGAGTAGCCCCCCCAGGACCGTGTAACTCTTTCGAACAATTCCGCAACTATGCTAGCTGGCTTACTACGCATCTTTGCTTTGCGAGGCACATAACAGCAACAAAAACTTGTCCTCACCACATCCATCTTGCCGATGTCGAAGCCCAGCTCCTTGATGGGTATCTCGTACATGTAGGTGAGGATGTTGCCGAGCGGACGCAGCTTGTGCGGCGTGAGCTGCTTGAGGCCGGCGTGCAGCAGCCGCCGCGCCGCCTTGTGGTACACCGTGCCCGCTTTGTTGTACTTCATCGCGTTGTTGCACATTAGTTTGAAGTCGCTCTGTGTGGGGTACAAAATTGAGATTTAATGAAGGGCTGCGTGGCAAAAGAGATTAAAACAAGGGTGAGATAAGAAACCTTCTCAAGCTCATCATCTGGCGCCTATTTCCAGCTATGTGGGGGCCAGCTTCCAGGTGAACTGGACACAGGTGGGCACAAATATTTTCCTTGGCCTATCTGATAAGACAATCAGTGTCTCAAGTGTCTGAATTAAAAAATTGCAATAGTCCCTGTCAAATATACAGTAGTGTGTGTGACTAAAAGTAGAGTTAACACATTCCATTTCCAAATACTCGTTTTAAAAAGCGGGTGTGCGGGTGTTGGCATTGAGATTTTTTTCTGTCGGAAATATGTAGGTATATGACCTTCTTTCTTTTAAATAAAATGGGTCTTCGTAACGCTGCGGCTCTATCTATGTTTTATTTAATCGCGAGTTTACGGCATTATAAATTATTTTTCTTCAAACTTTGCTTATGTGCACATAATAACAAATCTTAATGCTATGCTTAAGGACCTTACTCGCCAGTGGCACCAACTGGTGAGCACGAAAACGGCAGTCCCCATTGTATGACCATCATCATGCAAGGAAGTTACAAGACAGAAAAAAGTAAAAAAGATGTACTCACAATAAAACAATTAAGAGACTTGTAGTCATTATCATCAATCTTCTGCTTCATGGTAGAAAAGTCCATGGGCCGCCTGATAATATCCGAGTAGCCCGGTGCAAAGTTATCGTTGACTGGCCACGCAAAGAATTGGTTGGGGTCCCGTTTCTCCAGGTTGCGGAGGAGTTGCTCCAGGAGGCGGGATAGGGGGCGACGCTTCTGACTTGCCTGTGTAGTGGAATAATTATGAAGTAATTAATATCTTCAACGTAATCCACCCATACACAAAATCTTTTGGTCAGCTCCTTAACTTTAAAAAGTATTTCCATGGCAGAGTCTGTGTTTCCTGATACTCAATATACCATAGGTATCAGGAAACACAGACTTACGTCAGACCTTAAGTCAAGAGTGATTAGATTACTTCAAGGCAAGTGTGCTCCATCATCAACCACATCATCGCTTTACATCAGGTAAACATCATCAATAGATTAACGGAATATAAAAAAAACTTAATAATATTCATTCACTAGTAAAATAGCGTAAACAGCTCTGTTTAGTAATGTGTATTTTTACAAAAGGTTTATTTATATAAGTTGATATTAATATATTTTTTTCCAAATGTTCCAAATAAATGAATTTTATTATTAGATATTATTATAATGGGATTTCCCATTATAATAATAATAATAAAATTCTTATATTTAAGATAACATGGAATATTGTTTAGTAATAATATTAAAATGGATTTTGAGGACACAACTTGTATGATTCAGCAGATACCATGCAATATTTAAGGGATGAGCATCTGCCTTCACTGCACTGATTCAGACTTTTTATTACACTTGAAGACAGAAATCTTAACACAGGCTTCTTTCTAATTAAATCTTACATTTAATAAAAAAATTTTTGATCGTCCTTATATGTGAAAACAGCTTATTGGTGCCAGCTGGCATACAATTAGGTATGTCATGTACATAAAATAAGAGAACTATGCAATAAAACATCATATGCTTCCACAATGGAGTACCTAATACTAGACCATAGATAACCTTTTGGAGCAAGACTTCTAAGGAAGAGCGAATGAGTAGCAAAGAGGTTTAGCATTATTGGTTGTGAATTAAGAATGTGCATAAAACTGTGAGGTATTCAACAGTTACCTTTAGCACACAAGTGCGAGGTTCCCTGTGAGAAGCCGGTGAGTTGGGTCCTGGGCCCGGGCTGAGCCGCCGAATGAGTTTCTTTGTCAGGCCCTCATCATCCGAATCATCATCATCTGACATTTTAATCTGGAACAATCCGTTTCAAACAAATTGAGAGGCTGAAGTGATGATGAGAAAGATAGTAATAGTAAAATGTTTACTGAAAGAAGAAAGTAATGTGTGTGGGTTTACTAGCCGAGTGTTTGTGAATGATGTCACAGAAAGATGAGCCCTCTTAGCAAACAAACTATTGATTTATGATGTTATATTGTTTTGGAACCTAGCCTAATTATTGAAGCCATTTCAATGTTCTGTTACCTTTCAATAAATAAGTACCTACATAGTACGTCTAGAATCTATGGTTCAATCTTAGTGAGAGTGTTGACACTTTGACAAAAATATCTTCGCGTAGGTATATTGTATTATTTTCATGTCATTTCGAGATACGACGACCGAAATTAGGTACTAAGTTTTTTTTACAAGTGCGTAAGTAGGTACCTACAAGAGAAATAATTTGAAATAACAATCGAATCGATGCCTACCTATCTGAGATCAGTGCAGTGGGGAAGAAGTTCAACAACAAAATTGTCATATCGTAAACGGGAATATCGATTCTTACCATGTCAATTTCGCGGCGTCTCCGCTTCCGTTTATTACTAGGTTTCTCATCAATATCCTTCTGGTCTTCTTTGTCCGAATGTTCCACATCGCTCGCTTCCAATTCTTCTTCTGTAAAACATAGAATTAGAGTTAGCAGGTTTTAGCGTCAACAAAATATCTAGGAAGGGTAACGCGACACAGTTTTGTCGAGTTTATACTTACTGCAACTCAATTTCTCTATATCATCCATGTCTAGCAGATTGTTGAAAACAATCGACATCTATTTTAATTTATAACTATGGTTGTTATGGAGTAAAATTAGATTTCTTAAATAAAATACAGATCGAAATAACCATTCAATCCACCTAGCCAAGTGACACAAGCATTTTCAAGTCGAAAAATTGTAAATAATGGCTTTTGTTGCACGAGAACGAAACAACTATTCAAACTATTTAATGAGCAAGACAAGGAGAAAACTGCAAACGGAGGATGGAACGCGCTTTGGCTCAGTGCGTTCTCGATTACGAAAGTAATGGTGATTTTGGTGTCATTCGGTCAGTGACCTTTCATGTCATTGAGTCGTACTTTTAATTTGGGACTCTATAACCAATGACTATTCGGATATAAAATAAGTATTGTTCTCAATCTTCGTGTGATATCGATCAAGGTAGGCGGCAAAATTCAATTATTTGAATCTCACGTTTTTAAAACCTTCAAATATCACAAAACTATTTTATAGGTTTTATGTATATACTACTATTGTATATACTACTTTCAGAACTCCTGTAGTAGATAGAAAATAATGCTTTATTTATCAGAAAGCAATAAGTAAAAACTGCAAGTAAATCAAATCAACTCATGTCCAGCAATGCAACTGCGTGCAGCTGGATACATTAGGTGTAGAGTTGCGTTGTTGAGTCTCATGCTTCAAACAATTTCTCTACGTTTAATTTGATGACCCCGTTGACACCTCTGTCTAACTACACTTATTCTTAATTTAAAATCCAATTAGTGTATCTTTCTCAGAACGACAGTTTTTTATCAGTTGCGTTACGATTAGTGAGAATTTGGGCGATTTCCATTGTGTTGCGCTATTGAAGCTTGTAGAGCCCCAGGCCTCGGCATTGTCACGCTAACTGAATCTCGTAAAAAGCAATATTTTGTGATGAATTCTCACAATTATTAGAGGGAAAGTGTACTGCTTTAGATTGTTGGGTGATGTCATGTAAGCACGCTTGGATTTCGAGGAAATAAGAGCTCGTTAGTGATTATTCATTTTATTGGTGGGTTCTTCATGGTACGGGCTGGTATAATCTAGCTACACACCTACACCTTAGTCGCCACAGACAAAACAGAAGAAGAAAATAATTTGTGAAAAAAATCTATTAATTTATACTCCTGTCATGGTCAGAAGCGTATTTAACCTTGGGCCTGTCGCGAAGTGGCCCGCAGAGGCGCAGGCACCAGCCGGGGATTACGGAAGTCGCATACGTTCCCGCGATCCGATCCGATCCCGTACCGGAGATGGAACACCGGGGTGGTTTTAGTCAGTAAGAGTCTGACAGATCACTCCGCCCCCCCCGGGCGGAGGACATCCATGAGGATTTCCCCCCGTTATACAAAAAAATCTGTTGGCCTAAGGTTAAATACGCTTCTGACCATGACACTTGACCATGACGCTTTTAATAAAAAATAGGTTAGGTTAGTCTGCGAATATATGTTTAGTGCTAATTGGTGGAATAGCAACAAGGTAGGGATGGTAACTTGCAGTGCGTCTAGATTTCCGATGGTAGAAGGGGCCTGTGGGATGAAGTCGTGGAGTTCCTGGACCATCTCCCCGAAGTACAATCTGTAGAAGACCGACAAGCAGGCAACCTTGCGGCAATGAGCCAAGTTGTGAAGCTTGGCATCCACGAGTTTTACGTCGCCAATGAGCCTCTTAGCTCTGCGTTCCACCGAGTCAAGCGCGGCAAGTTGGTATTTTGCTGAGCCATCCCAAAGGTGGCTGGCTGGCTTATATTCGCTTTATATTTAAAAGTTATCGGTAGGTGATCTGGCAGAATCTAGGGGGTCCCCATCGATCGCGGGCCCTGGGCATCTGCCCATAGTGCCTAGTGGAAAAGACGGGTCTGGCCACGGCCCGTAAATTCTACACAGTTACACATTGTCAGGCTGACTTTATGCTTATAAACAGTTTTAACTATAATTATAACCATCGCTAGCAGTGGCCGCCGCGCCTACTCGGTTCTTGGTAAGTACTCAAGTTGCGGAGTTAGCCACTTGGGGTACGCAATAGTGGCTATTCAAACATCACGTAAGTACTTGTTTCTGCCTAGATGACACAAGATGTTTGCTTAGATTTTGAGATCGATTGAATAATGTCCTCTTTAGGCCGTTACCTACCGATGACTTCGTATTATATAATATTTAATTAAATAGACAGGTACATAATATGTATGCCTTAAGCTAAGAAAAAGTGGAATTCCCTGCCGGAGTCTGTGTTTCCTGATGTAGGTAATCAGGGTGTGTTTAAGTCAAGAGTGAAAGGTTGCTTCTAGGCAAGCGTGCTCCACTGTCGAACATTTTGTCGCTTATCGCATGTGAGATAGTGTTGGAACACTGCGAACCTATCAGAAATAGATATATAATAAAAATACCAACTTCATTCCTGCCAAAAAGCTCTCTTTTAAAACGTCATCATCATATAATTTCACTCAAAAGTCGTCCACTGCTGGAAATATACCTTGTAGCGGCATCAATGCCGCCACATGAGAAACTAAGAAAGCGAAATTTGTATGGCAACAAAAGGAACCGCAGCGCCATCTACGACGAACTAACATCCAGCATCGCGTAAGCAAAGTTCTCCGTGTGATTACCGTCCGAATATCAACTATCGGGCAGTTGCCCACCACACAATAACCGTCTGGTTCGGAGGAGCCTCCCATTTTCAGTGGAGGTATGCGGAACTTTACTCTCTGTACCGCTTACCTCTATAACCTCCTCCAAGTGTCGCTACATCGACCGATCTCTCCGTCTCGTATCCATCGCCTTAACTAGGACATCAGTATCACCTTACTACCGATTATTACCTAAGTAAGAATCACTCGTACCTATAACTGCTCATAAGAGACTGGTCATCCCTTAGTTGCCACTGCCTCATTTTAATATTTGATACGATAAATTGTTTTTTCTTTCTTTACATTGTTCTCATATATAGAAGCAACAAGGTTAATGTAACCAGGAGTTTTGTAAACATAAAATGATTTAAAAGGGTGTCCGTGGAGTTTCTTGCACGTTCTTCTCCATAGAGATCTTCGCTTTCGAACTTGCAAATAGCTTCATGTTTTTGACGGACTGAATTTGACAATTCAAAATTACCTGATAATGGTTTATTTGAAATAAATGCTTTGACTTTGACTTTGAAAGCTGATAATTTCTCATTCAGACGATAATGGCATAATATTCTCGCTCAGGTCATAAATACCTCGGCTGATTGATGAATTGATGACCAAATTACAGCATTGTGTCAACTTGCTGTATAGCACCGATATGTGTCGGGTTTCGATACTGGTTGCATATGCAATACTTGTCAGAATTCGCCGGTGACACCGGTTCCGAGCATTTCATTGTTTGCAAAAACTAATTGATATCGTAAAATAAGTGGTTCTTTTAATTTCAAAACTAAGTAAGTACCTATTGTGATACAGTTACAAAAACTTTCATTTTTGAAATTACTAACTATTGAACTCTTCGTCATTATCTGCCCTTAAAGACCCCCAAGGTAATTGACTTTGGGGTCGACGCAGCATGTCTTGGTTCTTCATAATCACAAATCGACATCTCAATAGTCACTACGTTTCAAATCTTATTGTCTTCTTCACAGAATCACATCTGCCCCTCCTTATATGGAAAATAGCTATTGCCCGCGACTTACCTCGCGTTAATATAGATTTTTGCAAAAGTGGCCTATACTTATTTCCGGGTCCCGTCTTTTTGTCCCATTCATCAAAATTGGTTGAGCAATTTAGGTGTGAAAGCAACACACAAACTCACTTTCGCATTTCACAGTTTCCTCATCAAGTCACCTTTGCATCATTTCTTCGCATCATGCATACCTAGCCAACCGATTTTACTTCTAGCAAAATTTAACGATCTCAGTCCTTAAGAGCGCTTACGCGCTACGTCCGATCCGAACCCGATCAGTATCCGTGAAAAGACGGTCCGGCGTAGTCGTTGAACAATTTGTATGGTAGCTTACCCGATTTCCGTCATCCGATTTCTCTCCGACATCCGAGAATCTCCATTTCGGATAAGATATTGACGGACCGTAGTGGCCATTATTTGTATGAACAGTTGCGTACTACGTCCGAACCGAACCCGAGCTGCGTCCGAGAAACGAGGCAGAGGGGCCAGGGGCGGGGGGTGACGTGACTCGGCCTTTTTAGTACTTAGTTGGATTTACTGCAAAAATCTTATATCAATTTAATTGGACAAGGATAAGGTAATAAGATAATCATGGATGGATGGCAATTTAAATTGTTCTTAAGACTTTCGAAATTAAATTTGGTTAACAAGGTAACACTGATAAACACGATGAAGGTTTAAGAGATAAGAGTAGGGGAAGATCAAAGAAACGAATGATGGATTGTGTGAAGCCATATCATCTGTATTTCTAGAAAGGAGGTAATCACTGATTTGAATCGGAGGTAGTGCGTAAGCAATACCCGAGTTCGGTCCGAGTTTTCTCGGACAGTATTTTGACGGATTCTGATCGGATTCGGATCGGACGTAGTGCGCAACCGCTCTAACTGTGAATTCATCACACTCTTTATAAGCCTACAGCATGCCTGGATACAGTACTGTGCCCTTTTGAAAAAAAAACATAAATAATATCAATAACAGTACCTATCCAATACCATTACATGTAACTTCAGGTAACAAATCTAACACTACACAGTTTAATTTATAAGAATCGTGCGCGTTGTATTCCAGCGGTGCAGCGCGGCGCGCGCGCAGGTGCGCACGAGCGATGATCGATACAGCGCCGCTATCGCTTTCGGCGGGAGCGCCCGGCGACCGACAATTAATTTAGAAGCACCATTTGTTCGCTGATAACACTCGTAATGCTGTGTGTTGTTTGTTAGATAAGGATGGCTTTATAATGGTGTTTTTATTGATTCAGTTATTGTTCATGATTATTTTGTGTAAATCAAAGTATTTGAGTCTAATGAATGACTCTATTCATTCATTGATATGTATGAATAGAGTCGAACGATATTCATTAGACGACGATTCATTTCACGCTGTTTTTTATAGGTACCTTTAACATTTTTATTGCAGTCTTTCCTGGGTGGTCTTTTAAGAGGTTCCATGTGCTAGAGATGACATCGGGGACCTTCTTTGGATAATCATGTGTTTTACCACCTTAGCAGCCTGGTTGTGTCTAAGGCGTCATAGCAGCCAATGTTCCTGATTTCTTAAGTATTTATCTCAAAAACTCATTTCAACAACCTATTCTGCAAGCACTGGGCCCAAGTGGTGGATTACAGCACGCTACCTGTCATAGAGAGGAGGCATTTGCCTATTGTCTTAATCACCAAACTGTATAAACGTATAGAAAGGGTTGAAATCCCAAAGCCACCCTGCCCTCTCAAACCCCTCCAGCCTAAACAGAGCCTAACCAAAAATTCAGTTTGTTCTGTTGCCATTGCATCCTTCCGTGTGATCACGTAATTAAACGGCCGCAGCTGGCCGGCTAATGGAAAATCGCGGCAAATAAATCTCTGGTAGCGTCGAGTTCCTCCCACCAACTATCGGCACCGCAGATACACCAGCGCGTGCTGTTCGACGCGCACTCATTACTGGAGATAGCTCAAATTCATTGTTCCACCTCATGCTGCCACAGCCTGTCTGATCGCTGATTGTTTGTGTGTACTTGAGTTTTGTGGCGATTCAGTTGGCATGTCGGTATCTAGGTACCGTTTGTACTATGAGCGGAGGTTAACTGTAGCTACCTGGCTATGAACAAAAAAAAAAGGAAACAGAAACTTCTTCTTAGGATTGCGCAAAACGTTGCTCTGAACAGGATATGTATACATGAATGCTGATAATTGGCTTTAACTGATTAATAAATTACTACCTGTTTGATGAATCTTGCTATCTGATAGTGGGAAATCTGTGACCCAAAATGATAACATTTTTCAAACGATGTCGAGACCGACGCTAGGTAGATACCTAATATAGATGAGCCAAGAGGTAGGACCTGTTTGTGTTGTGTCAATTTACTTGTTACTTTATTAGGCGACGTATTGTAGAAAGGTGCTACACACTACACAATACATATTTTTAAACACAACACTCATAAAGCAATCTAATTTATTTCACCGTAAAGCCTTGTTTACTCGACGAGCGAAACAGAAAAAAATATCTCAACTATCTAAAAAATTCGATTGGGGTCCCTGGTGCCAATTAGCACTGCCGATGAAATGTGTGATGGTGTGATGAACAATGAGCATGTGCACCACTCCCGCGCAGATCGTCGATAATGGCGCGCGGCGTAACTTAGCGAGTCACGCTGCGCAGGCGCACACGCGGAATTTCACCTTTCATTAACGCCTGCGTATTCGACCACACGCCACTCAATTTGCACCCCCGACTAAAAAAAAATCTATAGAACCACAATTCGGACTCATTCATCGAAAGTGTTAAATTCTGACGAAGAAATACTCACGCGCAAGCATAAAATATCTTAAGCTTTGAATACGATAATAAATCTTAAGATTTCATAATAATTGGATTAAAACATCACCTCAGCTGAGATGAGATCATTCGTTTTGATCTCGTGCTAATTGACGGTTTTGTAAGTCTTTACCTAAAACACTAATGACATAATAGTTGTACAAAAATATCTGGATTGTGAAAGCCTGCCGGTGAGAACTGTGGGTTTGTGACATAGAAACAGCAAGACCGGTTGGCTGCAATGATATAATAATCTAAATACCTTTCATTAGCAAGTTGTGCCGATAAAATTATAAATTGTAATGTGGAGGTTTAGTTGGATAATGGGCTAATAGGCCTTTTTATTGTGATTTTATGAGTTTGGACGATTTCATCAGTAACATTGACAGACATTTCTTCTCTCAACTGGTGTATGGGCCTCCGCTCTTTAGTGTCATGCTTCCCTCGTCTGATCCAAGTCCTAACCGCGGTCCTTTGTTGATGGCTTACCAATATGGCTGAAGGTCAGACAGCAGCTTCTTCCACCTTCTCTTGGCAACCCTTAAATGAGAGCTTTTCTGCTCCACTTACTATCACCTCCTCCTTACCCTGCCCATCTCCATTTCATAATCGATTTAGCTCATTGTTGCGTCGTGTTTATTGACAACCATCATCTGCATTTCACATAGAATGTGTGCTTATCTGACCTGCACTTACCAGTAACATACTGTACATACAAGATGTCCTTTTGTTAGACTAGCAGCTATAGATCTACAGATTTAATGTTTTCATTATTTTCTTCATCCATCTAAAACTCATATGGTGTACATAATAAAGAGTACCTATTCTAGTATATCAACGGAAATGGAGATGACAGTTGGGAGGAAAAGTTTTACAGAATTCTCAAGGCACGAAGGGGTCTCTCTGGATATGAAATTATCGTTGACGATGTAAGAGCTTATTTAGTAATAGACCCGATACAAAAGGAAAGTTGTCAAAATTTAACGCGTATTGTATTGTAACGTGAGGTCGCAGTTATTGGCAAACTTCTTCGTGCTCCGAATTAACCAATGCATTGTATTGTAATACTTGTCTTACGTTTTGCCATTATGGTGTAAGTGTATTCCCAAACGAAACTTATCTACCTGCAATGAGTTTTATTGGGACAATTAAAAACTGAAGCAAAGACGAAAGCCGTTTGTAAATCCATGACCTGAGAAAAAGGTTCCACTAGGCAGGCTAGAGATAGAATAGTAGATAAAGAATCAAGCTACAACTTGATCTGAGAGAGGCGTATTGCTTTAGGTTGTCAATTCAACCCTGAACAGGATTAACTAATTCATTGCATTTCACAATCAACCGAAACGTAGAACCGAATTTGAATTTAATCTATGTGACTTGACACGATAATGGTTTGTGATTCATTCGGATCGTTTTTGAATAATATCTTAGTTTAGGGTCGTAATCTATGTATTTATCTATTCCAGCTCCTAGTGTATCAAATCCAGTGTAGGGAGCAGGAGTGCGGCATCGCCCATGCACACATACCAACCCCGACGCGCTGCATTCCGCACATTCCTAACTCCTTTAACTATATAATTCGGCCGTTTACGCCCGCCTGATAATCTGGCCCTTTGTTCCGCAGCCTTCATAAACATAATTGTGAAGGCAAGCCAAGTTATGGATGTAGGGAAAAAATTCTACTGTTCTAACTTGCAGGAATTTCAACATTTTGTTAGAGATACCGCGGTTATTTAGTGAGTAGTTATGTTGGACGGTTTGTAAGGAAATTGGCTCATGTGTTCTGCTTGTTGACTTAGGAAATTGTATCGTAGTATGTGGGGAATTGGGGATCTGTAGTAGTTTTTATTAATTTGTCCTTCTGATTAAAAGTTGATAGTAAATAAAATAGATAAGTCGATTGCATTCTTGCTTCATTCTTCATTATCATTCATGTTTATAATGACATCAGAGATGAATGGCTATGTTTAGTCTTTAAGCAAAATACGAAATATCTTTACTATATGTTGCGTGCAGTGATCAGCAACTGTATTATTAATCCGTTAATCATACTCGTCATAATAGTATGCATGTTAGAATCCAGTAAATAATAGCGTTACGATTGATTAGCAGCGATGATTGACGATCAACATAACGTGTACAGTACATGTACCCACATATTATTATGTATGTATTACGAATGATGTAAGGGTGCCTGTAATGTATCAAAGAAATGCATCGCGCAAGTAACGAGGGCTTTGTAATTTTGTGACGTAAATATAACGGATAAGTGGTTAATGGAATTGCTAAAAGAATTAATAGTCACTTAGGTACAGTGTGCAGAGCAAAATAAATTGTGAGTGGCTTTATATTGTACTTGTCAAAAGTTTTATTTCTGATTTCTTCCAGGGATAGACAGTTTGTGTGGTGTAATGCTAATTGATAAAACAAGAGGAAGTATGAAAGTGGCAACTGTGACTAAAAATTGTGTGAAAATCGTTTGTCATGGGTATGTGATGTGGAGGAATGAGGACACTGTCAAAATGAGGAAAACTTAGAGTGTGGCTTAAGGGTAGAGAAGCATTGAAGAAACAATGGGTGGACTGTGAGAACGCTGATATGTCTATAGAGTGGATGACTACGGATACCACGACTCAACGAGAAGTATGGAAGAAGAAGAGATGTTACACCTACAAAATAATGAAAAGTAAATTGAAAGTATCTACACCCGGGACGCTTTACAAAGAAGTTCCTATTGCAAAAAAGTAAGCATGTACGTTTGTAAACTGTAATCTTTGGCCATGTCGCATGTTTTTGGTAAAGTCGTTTAGCAATATTTGTTAATTATTTTATCAAAACTGAAATATGTTCACTGCAATACACAAGCGCAATATAATAATTTTACACGATTTGCAATGTTAGTATGGTAATAAAAATGTAGTTTGGGTGATAAGAGTGATTTTAAAGTTTTAATGTTCGCAGATGATTTAAAACAATCTTGTAAATCATTAAAGGTGTTGATTATATTAGTAACTTGTGTGAAATCTGATGAAATCAAATCTGCGTGACCAGAACTTGAAGAAAATTGGTAGTATTTATGCTCATCGCTGTAAAGTAGAATATTGTATCTTATCTATGTTTGATCTATACTAATATTATAAAGAGTAAAGATTTGTATTTTTGTATGTAACGAATAAACTTAAAAACTACTGGACCGATTTGAAAAATTCTTTCAGCAATGGATAGCTACATTATCAGCAAATAACATAGGCTATATTTTATCTCCGTACTCCCACGGGAACGGGAACTACACAGATGAAACCGCGTGTCGTCCGCTAGTGTCTCATAAAGTTGTAGCTTACTTAGGTATGATAACTACTACTGTTCAGCCGTTGAATACTGGATCTTTGTATTCAACGGCTGAACATCAGAAGATCATACAGTTCATTCATCATCATCATATTTCGATGGTATCTAATGGGGTAATTATAAGACTATCTTCTAAATCAAATGAAGTTTTAGAAAGGCGTTAATCGACGATATTATCCATAGGTACGTCCAAAACTTCAGGATAATAAAACAGCCCACCCAAACACCAGTCAGGAACCGATTGATCAAGAAATTGAGAAGATAACAAGCCGTTAAGTTTGTCACCAACAGACAGCTGAATGAAGGATAGTTTATTTTTATTGGTGTAGAACCTGGCGGTATGGAGCGGTGCTTATGCTCCGTATTTAGACGTCGCCCGACAGATCAGCTATCGACGTGGGTGTCGACTGTCATCTCAGGGTTGGCAGGATGTAAAGCAGGTTTTATGTAGCGTTGGGAAATTAACTAATTAGTTCTTCTAAATAGTTTCAAGGTATTCGTAGACATTTCTGATTACTGTAGTAGCATATTTTCGCGTGGTAACTTACATATGTGAGAAGTTTTATAATGAATATATATCTATATCTTCTGAAGTTAATCAATAAATGTAATATTATATCAGTCTTAGGGGAATTCGACGCACCTGTGGTATTGCAGGTTTCAAAGGTGGCGGCAACTAGTTATTATAAGGTGGACAACCTGCTTGTTGGCCGCCAAATGCCATAACAAAAAAAAAAAACAATAAACGCAAAAATGTTTTATGGAAAATCCGTTTTTAGTTAGGTCTGACTATTTTTACAAACCAAGACACCTTTGTGCGTCAGATATCTGAAAACATGTTAATAAACCTATCAACACGATCCCTACTCGTTGTACTACTTAAATATGTAGGTCTTTGACAGTTGTATTGGGTATCTATAATCCCGAAAGTCTGACACTGTCATATGTCACTCAGACACTGGATGGTGTAGGCAGTCGCTCCACCTAAAATATTGGTAGGAATACAGCCGCATCTGGTTAGACTTGAAGCCAACCCCCACATAGTTTGGTTTGACCAAGCTTTAAAAATCATGTATTAATTAAACAGTTAGCAGCCCTAGCAGGCTATCTCGCGGAAACGGCTCGCGATGACGCAATCCACTCTTGCGCCGATGTTATAATAACGATCAGTTTTGTGCCACGCCAATTAACACCACAGCCAAATGGTTGGAGAGACAAACGATATCGGGGGAGATGGGTTTAGTATACTATGGTGATCTGAAATCGATGGCTGCTGGGAGTGTGGTGAATGATGAGAATGGGGAAGAAAAAGATGGCGGTAGTTAGATAGAAAAAATACTTAGAATAAAAAAAACGAGCGAGGCTTACAGTAGTCGCATAGGATGTGTAACATCTGACGTCTCACTTTGGTAAAAAGCAACATTAACATTAAAAGTACCAACTGACAGCCAACTCGACCACTGCGCGCGCTCATTGGTCAAGTCGAATAGGGCGCGCTTCCTCGGCTTCCTGTTACACATTTCCGTCCCATTTCACGAAATCACTCAAACTCACATCAAAAACAAAGATTAAAATCAAGTTAGTTGAAGCTCTTTTTGAACGTCAGAATTTTACATAAACACCCACCCGTCACCACTTCCAAAATGTTTAGATCGGAAGACAATTCGTGAAACAACATTTTAGCTATCATTAACGTGACAAAGCTAAAACCGGTTGCAGACCAGGACTTTATAAGCTGAGTTAGTTTAGGTTCGCTCACTTATTTAGCTAAAGTAATTTTTCCAACTTGAATGCAGTTTGCTGTCTGCCTGCACACAGAATTTGATCTAGGTCGTGGACTCGGCTTTATAGTATAGCATAAGACAGGACATTAGTTACACTAATTAATCAGCCTTCGAGTCGTGCACGAATTTGTAGAAAACTTCAATTGGTAAGATTACCACGATTCGACCTTGATGCAGTATTTCCAAGTAATCAGAAATTTCTCCTGCACATTATCTTTTAAGTAATTTGAGGCTTAAAGGATTATTGAGTTGAACCTGTAGTTTATTACCATTTGAAGTAAATTAACTTTCATTAAACGCACTTGTCATAGGATTTAACTTATTTATTACCCACCTAATTGCTGAGAATTCTTCAAATCTTAATATGTGAGGTGGGAACTCCTAATCGGATTACAAAAATACTTGAAAGTACTCGATTCTCCATTTTGATCCAACCTGCATTGGTCCCGCGTGGTGGGTTACGAGTAGGTATTACGACTAGCTCTCTCTCACAGCGAGGACACCTAGTGGCTAGTGGCCCAGAAGTGTGAACACTATACGCTGATTCAACTACTCCATTTTCAGTACCAATATTCCACTTCAATTCATCATTAGCATTTCAGCCGAAAGAGGTCTTCACCAGGTCATCGATCGACTCGGTAGGCTTCCAATGCTGCGTTTCCCGGTACGTGATCGCCACTCTAGAACCTTACGACCCTCTCGACTAGTTGTGCTGTGAGCATTATGCCCTGCCCTGCTACTAAAGTTTGACGATTCTTCGAGCTTTTGTTTTTTTTTTTATTTGAGATGAGTGTTCTATTGACTCTAGTCTAGGTCATAGATGACAGAGACAAAGTCAACGATGGAGCTAGCTTACCCAGAAGAAGCCTGTTCACTCTAATTTGTCGGTAATCTTGGTTCTTCTGCGGATATCTACATTTATTAAATTCAAATAATACAATGTTAACAAGAATCCTTGTTGCCGGTTGGTCAAAAATGCCGTTCTTCGAGTTGTATTTCTATATTAGTCAAGGTACAGTATGTAAAACAGGCATTTTCGTCTGACTCAGGCAATGAACTGCGACCCACGCATCCCACTACCCTAAATATCACTATCGGGTATATTTATGAAGTAAGTAGTGCCACATAGTTGCTTATCTCTGCCGTAATGCAATGCTAATGTTATTACATCTTGATAACACAGCTTTTGTGGTAATCTTATACGAAGGCATTAGAGTATCGGCTAGATAAGGTTTGGTTGATTGGTTCCTAACTGTTTGGCAGGAAGAATGTGCTTAGAGTTATGGTAGGCGCCAGGTAAACTTGCAATAGAGTACATTGACCTTTCCCTAATGTCCCTTTGTAGATACCCGAACAATTAATTATGAACCGTTTTTCGTTACTAGCGAACATAAAAGATCACGATGGAAGTCGATTCAGCCGGTCGATTCTGTAAACATGTCGAAGTGAACGCTTGGGTGAAATGATCACGAGGTGAGCTGTCAATCCTTATAATCAAAATGGAATGACAGCTCACTTTCTGATCACGTGACATCTTAATTATATGGATTGACAGCTCACCTCGAGGTCACTTCACCCATACCTTTACTTCGACATGTCTACAGAATCGACCGGCAGGACAGCTTTATGTCTTATTTCTGTTTATTGATAATACGAAAGTCAATAAATGTACGTGGGTCAAGGACCATAGATAAGGCTACCATAGACTAAGGCTTTTATTTTTGAGGTATCATCATCAGTCTATTGTCGGTAATTGCAATGTTCCTTAAGCGGGAGGACACGCCCGGGTGTCAGCACTGTGAGGATCGCCCGGAGGACACGGTGGAGCATACGGTGGAGGTCTGCCCTGCTTGGGCGGAGCACCGCCGTGTCCTCGTCGAGGTGATCGGCGGCGGCGACCTCTCACGTCCGGCCCTGGTTGAATCCATGGTCCGGAGCGAGGAGGCTTGGGAAGCGGTCACCTCCTTCTGCGAAGCAGTAATGCTAGCAAAGGAGGAGGCGGGCCGCGCGACGGAAAGGCAAGGCCTTCGCCCCAACCGCCGCAACAGGAGAAGACGCCCCGGGCGTCGGGAGTTGCAGGGCGATCCCCGGCCACCGTAGGCGCGGGCCTGCGGACGGCGAGCATTGGGTGGCTCGCTGTCCGATCACCACCAGGCCCGGGTCGATGGCGCGTTGAGTTTCACACGCGCCTCAAAGAGATGTCAGCATAAAAGACGGGGCCCGCTAGGGCCAGAGCCTGCCAGGGTTGCGGAATTTGTTCGAAAGAGTCACCGCGGCCCTGGAACGCAAAGGACACACGCATGGGTTTTAGTCAGTAATAGTCTGACACGCCCTTCTAAGAAGTCATTTGATGATTTCCCAACCTTAAAACAAAAAAAAGTGCAATGTTCATTTAACGATTTTACTAATAACTAGTTAGGTAGTGAAAATAGTGAATCAAGAAAGCGGTTACGAGGTTTTTGAAACTACGGAAAGATAAATCAAAGAAACAGTCAAGTTCCGACGTCACGACTTGTTATTTCCCAAAATTCAGCAATGTTAACGTTGTTATTTGCAGAAATTTAAAAAAAGTTATAGGGTGCGTTTTTGTTATTAGGTTCGTATTGTTAATATTAGCAGAGATGGAGTGCTAGTTGGTTATTTAGTTTTCAATAAACATTATTATAAGTTGTCATTTTGTGCGTCTTTTCTGAAGGTTTAAATAATTTAATATAAGAATATAAATTATATTAATAATATATAATTTTATTAATATAATTTTTGTTTCATTCTTTACTTTTCTATTTAAGCAGACGAAGCATTCTGATCACAAATTCATATAGGTAACTTGAGAAAAGGACGGGTTTGGGTTTGTGTACATGAATGTTTTATATGACCTACAGATAAGTAGTTGTTCCGGGTGGTTCCGCACCCACGATATAGGAGAAAATGTAGCGTGCGACAATGTTTACAAAATAGTTTATTCAACATTTTTCCGATAAGTAATTGTGTTAAAACTTTGTCATCATTTAAGTACCTATGTAAATGGTACCTAAATAAACATTCTAGAACCCCTTCTAGAAGTGTTCACAATATTCTAATTTTATTGTACTATCCTAACTACTAATAATATTTTATGAACGAGGGAATCTGTTGGATGGTTTTTAAATCTCGTCTCAGCGGATTTAAATGATATTTGGAACATGGGCAGATTAGGATATTTAAAAGGATTTTATCCCGGTAGTGTGTCACTATGGTCACTTTTATGCGAGTGTGGTTTCTAGCAAAAACTGGTTGCTATTAAAACAAAAGTCGGACTCGCGCGCAAAGGGTTTCGAACGAATAATATTTTTTAACATGTTACTTTAAAATCATAGACTTTTTATAGGTTTTCCAGTTATCTATAAATAAAGACCTATTATCTGTATTTTTTTAGGGTTCCGTACCTCAAAAGGTAAATAAAGGAACCCTTTTAAGATCACTCTCGTGTCCGTCTGTCCGTCCACCAATGGGTGGACCTAGCAAGTTGATATTTATACCAGATACTGAGGTATATAGTTCCGTTTAGGTGTATAAAAATCAAGGTCCTGAGTCCACACGATAAAAAGATATGGGCAAATTTAGATTTTCGCGAAAACTTGTAAGTACCATAATTTTTAATTATTTTTTTTCTGAATTTTTCATTAACTTGTGCTGTAAGACCTTGCTTTTAACCAACCTTGACAATTCTAGGTCAACTGGAAGTAACCTATAGGTTTTAGGTCGAAAACCTATATGGTAGTTCCCGTTGACCTAGATTCCCGAAATATGGAAAAAAGCAAAGTCTTGCAGCACAAATAAAGGAAAAATTTCAAAAAATAAATAAAGTTGAAAATTAAAGGGTATCCCCATACATACATAGTTGACGCCTGCCACCAATGAAAATTATACCAATTTCATTATGGCGGTAAATGAGTAGGCACGGAACCCTCGGCGCACGAGTTCGGCTCGCATTTGACCGGTTTTTTTTTTCAAATTTTAGTCTCACTAGTTTCGGAGATAAGAGTCAATTTTTATCTAAGTATTTTCTTCAATAACTTCGGAACAGAATATTTTAAAGTTATAAAAAAGTATTTTTGAGATCCTTACGATAAGGCCTTTCGACGATCCTTACGATTTGATATATCACACGGTTCGGTTGGAAATACTTTATTTTACTTGTCTAATTGCCCCCCCCCCTCCCAGAAAAAAACCCCATTTTCAAATTTATATATGTTCGATACACGTCCGTGTTTGGGTCATAGAAGCTTATACATATGTCTACCAAATCGGACCTCTAGATTTGGAGAAAATCGGCTGTGACAGACGGACAAACAGACGGACAGACCGACAGAAAGACAAACAAGTGAGTAATCCAATAAGGTTTCCGTTTATCCATACAGAGGTTCGGAACCCTAAAAACTCCAACAGAGTGCGTACCTAGTGATTTTCATTACTTTTAATTCACCCGAGCTTTCCGTGGTATCTCACCTAGACACACTTCACATCAATGACTCACCTTACTTAGCAACTTTCAGTCAAAGCGAGACATCTTCCGTAAATCTACGCCAAAACAAACTCTCTAACTCGCCGACCCGCAATGAATCTGCATCAGATAACACCTCATTCGCAAAATTTTCACCGGCATTCTTTGGACACATCCTTATGACTTCACCTTTCTCCTGAGCAGGTTTCTTCGACCTTCATTTGAGATCAGTATGCACGTGCCAGCCAGGACCTGGAGACGTTTCCCCCTGCTTGGTATGCTGAGCGGCGCTCAAGGCCAGGGGCGACGTGCTCGCCGTTCTGATGAGCGGTTTCTGTCTGTTTTGAATGGAGGTGCTGCTTTGGTAATAAGTGGGTGCTCGGTAGTGAAGTTTTGGGTTTCTGTGGTTTACTTTCTTTGAGTGTGATGGGGAATATAGTTTCTTTTGGGAGTTGTATTTAAAGAGTTCAACTGTCATGAACGCCACATAAAAGTTTTGGCCTGTTCCGATCGGATCAACAAAATTTTTTTTGAACCTCGTGTTAATTTTAACCGGAAATAATTATGAATTTGAAATATTTGTTATAAATAACCTCTTGTTATCTCTGGTTTGTACGAGCAGTCCTTATTATTTTGGCTTCAAAATAGAATGAATTAAAGCATTAACAGTTTCAGTGCCCATTAACTCAGCATATGGGTCGAACAATAATTTGTTCGTGCCCACGAGTCGTCGTTATATGTAGCGGCGACTCGTGGGCACAAGAAACAAATTATTGTTCGACTCATATGCTGAGTTCTGGGCACTGAAAGTGTTAAAGAAAGAATTAAACAAGGAATGAAAAAAAAAGAATGAATTTAAGCATTTTAGGCTAGGTTTCATCTCGGGTAGGGATGGATGGAGGGAGGATTTCAGGAGTCAATAACCGAACAAGACATCAGAATGGTCTGGTGTCGTTTGAAGTGACCTGATTGGTTTTGCTGTCCATTCAACTCATATACTTCTAGGTATATAACCACGAACACATAGCATGACTAAGCAACCTCTTCCAAATCCGGAACCATGTGAGATCTAACAGGTCAATTTATAAATCCTTTTCTATTGCCACACAAAATTACAGATATTAAAACAAATGATCTTAAAAGAGATACAAGAGGAATGCAAAGGCGTAGCTGACCTTTTAAAAGTGGCGAGAATGTTCCTGAGTAAAGTAGCCTAGATACATAGCTACCATGGGTATTACCTATTGGCGGAACAGCCGCGTAAGAAGTAGGGAACTCCATATAATTAAGGTAATTGTAAACTAGATAGGTAGAGGTAGGCAGAAGTACCGCCTGATTGTTTGTCTATCAATACTGTGATTTGCGTACAGTTATGGAAATTAACGGAGCTTTGCATTCTTTTAGCGGAATTCAACCGCAGTGTCGGTCCAGTTGATTTAGGGCTTAAGGGAAAGGGTCGCTTTTGTATCGGGCAAGTTTGCTGCTTTGAAACTATTTGTTTAAGTTGTAACTATGTTTTTTCCGGTACCGTCGTCACTGCAAAAAACCGTGCATTTACAAGGGATAAAAATAGGATGTGAGCGATAGTAGTTCGCGATGGGATCAGTAACTACTTCCAGATGCTAGAATATTAACAAGTTTCATCATCATCATCTGCGGAGCCTTTTACCAACTATATTTTTTGGCAAGACTTGAGTCAGATTTACTGGCTTCTGACAATCCAAATGACAGCCGGGACCATCGGCTTAACGTACTTTCCGAGGCACGGAGGAAACTCGGTAAGTTAAGATGGAATTAAAATATAAAAAAGTTTATCATTGAATAGTATTTATTTGAACAGAATATTTTAGATACATCTAATTACTCAAAAAAATAAAAATATTACAGTCTGTCTCACACACACACCCACACCACACACAGAACACACACATACACTTATAGATATCTATTTTATTTTTGTTTCCGTTTTTTAAATAATTGATTTGTCTGTCTACCTACTCATAGCATACAATTAAGGTGTACTGTCTACTGTCTACTTAAGGGACGAGCCCAGCATCTTTAACACAAGTTGTCTTGTCAACTTAGACTTAGGGTGCTGGTGTCGCCACAAAATTGTATACCTAATTTACCTGGAATTCAATGTACAGCCATGTGTTTCATGTAAAATATAAAACTTTAATGCTAATAAATTATTATTATTATGAATTGATCCGAAGAATTGATTCGTTTATTTACCCAACTAGATCTTTAAGTATTGCGTTGATATTTTCGGTAGCCGACTACAATATTATCGTTGCTGGTAATTGAAAGTTTAATGAATCCATTATCGTGTCAATCTATATCTATACTTTTATACTAATATTATAAACTAGCTTTTGCCCGCGACTTCGTCCGCGTGGAAAAGAAACTTGGGGCAACGTTTTTATTTTAAGATTCTGGACAGAGAAAGAAAAGATAGATATAGATAGTTTAACAAATGTTCGACGTGATTCTTTAAATTGGCATAACATTTTTATTTATGAACCGATTGACATGAAACTAACACTAAATGTTAAGTGATGCTTATTTCAATGTATTAGTGACAACCACATCTAAAATCGGATAAGCAGTTTCTGATATTAGCGTGCACAAACGCACAGACAAACAGATGAACAGAAAAACAGACAAAAATCTAACAATGATTGTTTTGGGTGCTATTTGCGATGATAAAGGTCCCAATAATAGTTTTTCTCAAATATCTTCCATGTACAGAAAGCATTCCGTTACATTTTTATTATATGTATAGAATAGAAGATAGATAGATATATAGAATAGAATAGATGTATGTATGTTTGGATGTATGGATGTTTGTTACTCAATCACGTCAGAACGGCAGAACAGTTATTGGTGAAATTTGGCACAGAGGTAGACCATAATTTGGAATAACACATCGGATACTTTTTATACAGGGAGTATGTTCCCTTGGGATAATTTTCGACATTCAGGCGGCAGCTAATTTAGCATAAACCGGAGTTTTTAGTTCTGCAATGTCAGATACTTAGAATTTTGCGGCCTTCACACAATATTGTACTGTATACCATCCTTTAAACTGTAGCGTCATTTTAATCTAAATCTACATTTTATTGAAGCCAGGCCTAAGTCCACTTCCAACATTGATCGATTGGCACCTACATCTACTATCTCCAAGAGCCTCCAACAAAGGCTCCGTTGGATCCACCTTATCATGTCATCAATCGGCTGGTAAGACGGGCATCTTCGTGTCGACCATAACCTAGGGCTCCCTTGATGTCTCGTGCCGGCCACTTTCCCTCCGATCGACAGCTTCGAGATAACATCGACCATCTTCATTGATAACTGGATGTGGCATAGAGTGGGGAGGGCAGATGTGGACGTAGGTAGAATGTGGGATATCTGAAAAATTCGAAAAAAATTCTTTAGTCCGACGATTTGAACGACTGGCAATTATTTATATGTTTTCTTTCTTTTCCACTGTTCTTTCATTTCGTAAGAGCAGCGGGCTTCATTACTTATCATCCACCTCCCAATAGCGTGGCGTACTTGCCTCCATATTTAATCCAGCAATTTGCATATATTTTATTTCACATAGTGGGTCTTAACTGCAGTTCTAGCTGCAATTCAAAACACAAATCATTCAAATCAAATTTCTATTCGTTCGCAAACATAGGAAATGAAATCGAAATCCAGAAGATCACTGACTTCGGTGCGGTCATTTGGGTCATCAACCCAGTCGAGGTGTCTATGACCTAAAATGCAATCAGAAATTCAGGCATAACTTCGGCTTGTCAAATTAATATTAAACCTTAGCGAGACGTCTATAAATGCAATTTATTAAATTCCCGTTAATTAATTTCGCGAGATGTCATTACTTTTTTGTGACACAATGCGAAAAGAAATTAAAATGTTGAGATCCGGGATCTGTGTGGAAGTCAATAAGTTTTTTTTGGGGTCTGTTCTACGGTGTCCGTTTTAATCTTTGCGCATCGTAGCGCGACCGCTTTCCACGGTGCGCGCGCGCAGCCCGACATAACGGCGCGACGCCCCACGACGCGCGCACGTCCCGCGACCGAGCGCACGACGCGAGTGAACACGCGTGTGAACATATACTTACGATAAAGTGACTGTGCCTGTGAATAACCAACATACGAGTCTTTTTGAGGTTCTGTTCTCCAGTGATTGCACTGTGCCCATCAGCCACCATACCCAGGTGAGTGCACACAATTCGCGTGCTATTTCTAATGATTCGGTCGCTTTGATGCTGCAGGAATTGTTCTGCGGAATGTTATTAAGTATTATTGACTTTCTAATTGTGTTTAAATATGTTGATTTATACATTTTGTGAATTATTCACATCGCATTAGCATAGCCCCGTTTTGTTGTGTTTTCTATTTTGTGTGATGCTCGTGAAGCCTGCTTCACTGAGTGGTTACAGTAGCTTAATGAACTTAATGACTTTCGTATAAGACAGTTCTACTAAGTACCTATCCTCTATTCTGTATCAGATTTATAATATTCTTTGGTTTGCTGATGAATACGCGTGAAATTTGCGCATTAATTATCCGGCATGTACCCGCATTTGGTACCGCAAGGTCGCCTTTTAATCGGTAAAAGTTGTTTTATACTCAATTTAATTTTAAAACATATTTGGCAATCCATTTATCATTTCAGAAGACATCATGTGATCTTGGTAATTCCGCAGTAATGACCGAACTTAACCCATTAATATTATCGACAGCTGCGTAATTTCTTAAATGAGTTTACCCGTAAATAATTCACCACTGACTGTAAACACTTTCTGCACAAGATTATTGCAAGAGTAAAACTTAGGACTAAGGCACATTTTCATTCTTTCATTCCAAGTCTTGATGGAAATCAATGCATCCATTTGTTACCGCAATTTTGCCCAAAAAACTATTCATTATCCTTTATACTTTAACGTCAATTAGTGCACTAGAATGTATCTGAACGGAGTTAGGAAGCTCCTAGATCTCCTAAACCTAGCCGCGAACATCATCAACATTATATTGCATATGTGTAGGAGTGGAAATCTGTCAAACAACAATATTGCGCCGGCGCAGGTATATGTTCCGTAGAGATCGACGCGCTCACCTGTGCACATACGGAATGTAGGCTAATGTCTCATGCGATGCCTAATTTATATACTTCACACTTATTTTGTGTTTTATTGCTAATTTTGATGGTTCTATGATTTTCCTGTCTTCTCGAAGATGATGTACATTTACGAAAAGACAGGAAACTCATGAAACCATGATTGTATTGAAAACTGCATATGCTTATCATGACAGGGTTCTAAGGCTTTTACCATGTGGGTGCCCATGAGTTGCAAAAATATTCGATAGAACTTTTGTCTAACTTCAATGTAACTACATACTAAACTAACGTGCTAGCAAATTGAAGTTTTCCTAAAATATATTATTGTAATATATCCTTCCCTGTCTTCACAGCTAAAACAACAAGAACAAAATTATGTACCTTACCGTGTTAATTACATTCAATATTAAAATTACCAAAAACATATGAACATTAACCTTGATACGTGAATAAAACATTTAACGTTGAAATTAAGTTATTTAATGAAGACTTACTGGCATGGAACCTTATGGCTCTTCGGAACAAAAACCTTAGGTTTTCTGATTATGAAGAACACATGCAGAAGATATCTTAATTTCTCTCAAAGCGCCTTTTGGCACTTCTCTTATCAGATTTCGAATCTTCTTACGATGGTGAAGTAAGACATCATGAGGAGACAGGTACGACGAACTACAATATCGAATACCTGTGACATCTGTCAGTCCGTACATGTCCACCACATGAGCCAAGCCCAATTCATTTTTACAAAATAATTATAAACTAATTGCCGAAAATTTTCTCTTTGCTGGGGCAATAGTTTAGGTCTGAATTCACCATATATAGTTCTCCTGACCGATTTGGGCCATGACGGCAAATCTCAATGGGAACTAGGCATATTATAGTGCAGGCGTGTGTGGGCAAACACAGACCGGTGCACTCCCTCTTCTATCACTCTCATATTCCTCAGAGACTGCAACCCGACACGACCGGAGAGAGATCTGGCGCGGGACTAACGGCTTAACGTGCTTTCCGAGGCACGGGGGTGTCACACCACCAACTTCCAAACTCCGGGCGTCACAGAGAAATGCCTAATGGAAAAACCCAATGACACATTCCGCCCGACCTGGGAATGGAACCCAGGACTCAACGCTCGGCAGTCGCAGTTGTGACCGCGAGATCAACGGATTAGTTACCATAACAAATGCCTGAAAGAAAACACCAAACATTCCTTAATATATCCTAACTATATTTCATTATTAGCTGCACCCCGCGGTGTTACCCGCGGTTTTAATATATATATGTAGATATAAAAAGTAGCCTATGTGTTAATCTAGGATGTCAGCTTCCTGCATACCAAATTTTACGAAAATTTGTCCAGCCGTTTGCGCGTGAAGAAGTAACAAACATACACACACAATCACAAACTTTCGCGGTTATAATATTAGTGTGATAAGTACCATGATGTACATAAAATTTCTTGACTTAGTCATTGTGAATTTTAAACCCATCAGCAACTAACTATGTATTTAGTCTATTTCCGCAAGAACCACAAACACAATAGAAACGGTAAGAGTTTTACTTCGTATCTCAACATACGACATACAAATATGTCATAGGAAACAAACACAATGACAATGATTACCACAGTTAATTATTGTGCAAGTGTAAGGACTTCCGACTCCATATTTATTATTATTATTATTATATACTTTATTGTACACCTCATTACAAACATAGTAAAAACGTTTAAAAAAACAAGTGTACAATGGGCGGTCTTATCGCACAGGGCAATCTCTTACAGACAACCTTTGGATGGACTGAACGAAAGAAGTTAGATTTAGGGCGGTCAGTGTACAAAGTGTTTAAGTCATTGAAAAGGAAATAAAACTGTCTTGAGACAATTATTTTGACTGTCTTGTAGAAGAGATACTCTTGTAGGCTTTGAGCGAAGATGGGAAAGCAATTTGCCGTTTAAGCTTCTAAGCGCAGTTTTTATGTTTTTTTGTTGGACACGGGAACCAAAAAATTCCAATATGGCACAAAGAAGCTCCCAATTCATCAGTTGGCTTCTTTTGGCCATGGCTCTGGGGCCCTACTATGGAGTCTTAAAACGATCATGATTCCGCTCTAAGAGAGAGACGGAGCTATACATAGTGAATATCCAATTCCGATGATGTAAAAGGGATAGTGCATCCCTTTTACATCATCGGAATTGGATGGCATTAGCACGTCATAGTAAGGCACCAGCTCCCGTGTGGAGATTTTTGACAAATACGATACAAATGAACAACCCATCTTGTAACTCTCCGGACCATAAGAAAAAACCCATGCAAATATAACTTAGATCTACTTATTATCCACTTAAATCATGTGAAAGATTCACAGATCAAATAAACATAGTTTTGAAATTATAAAATTCTTCTGACAATTCCATATTTTGCGTAGCTCTTTACATTCATTTGAGTTTATTTTCCAAGTAATGATTGGGCTTTAATTATAATGACACACTACTAATCTCCTTGCCAATCCCACCGTGATATTACCAAAGTACTTCAAAATTAAGTAGGCTTGCATCGCTTTCCACGCTCCATATGAGCTGAAACATTTGCAATTACGAACAATTAGTACATAAAGGTGGTATGTTCTCTCGATTCCTTTCTCGGCGTAATACAGGCTCAGATATCTTAATTAGAGAAAGCTAAGTAAATTGATCTGGGATTATCTCGTAGGTACAGGGTCGGATGCTGTGCGAAGAGCAAAATTATGATAACGTCTTTGAAGATGGTGGTAACTGCTTAATTAAGTTAGATTATCTTGTAGTTATAAAAGCATAATTAATTTCGATTCCTTAATAGGTGATGACGTTCAGAAATCTTATTTGTTATGTCTTCTGTGGATTTTAATTTAAAACAGTAGTTAAATCGGCGTCTGTTATTTTTTTCCTGCATACTGTGGATGGTACAGTTTTCTAAACCGTTTTTAATGTGTTCGAGGAAGATATTGAAGTAATTTCGGTATTTCGGCTAAAACTAATGAAACCGTAACCATACCATAAGAAAACCGTATTATGGAGCGATGTTACAGTATTAGTGTTTTTATATCTTTTGACTTTTCTTATAGGGTAAATATAATTCGTTGTGCTAATATATGGAGCCCTATGAGAAGTCACTGTGTGTTACCCTGAGTCCCTGACACATTCTGAAGTCGTTGCAGAAGAAAAATAGAAGATGGCAGGATAATCAGATAACCAATGGTCCAAACTAGCACTGGACCGTTATTACCTGGAAGTCATAAGGGAAGGCCATTCATTACCCAGCAGTGGGATGATGCGGACACCGGTACTATAGACAAGTTCATAGTATATCAGTAAACAATACACCATCTTCCCAAAAACACCGTAATGAATCAATTTATGTAAAAACCAGTTTTACTAGCTGTAAGTTTAATTGTTGTAGGTAAACAAACAATGTCCAGGCGGTTATCCGTAGTGGTAATACTGGGAGCAAACTCTCCGGAAGTGTACCTAAGCAGTATGGCCGTATGTGCTAAGTGGCTGACTTAGAGGGAGCTTACGGTTTCTTACTGTGTTTATGGTGTAAGTAGTATTAACCGGAGGACTTGGACTAGGTACAGACGCCATCACATCAAGGTACCCGAGTCTGTCAAATTTTCCCAATCAACCTTGAATCTAAAGCTTTCGCGGTAAAGTTGAAATTCTATTAAAGAAATGTATCAGATTGTTGTAGCTTGATGTGCATGATGGGTTTCTGAAGGTCCTTAAAAAAAAAAAAAAAAAACTTTAAAAAACTTTGCCTCTTATCATCTTTTTCATTGGCAGACCTCCCTTCGTATCGCGTTTCCCTGGTCTTCGATTCTCAACGAGGTTTAACCCGTGTACTTCAAAATGTCACTAACTCCCTGTTCATTTTGACTACATTATTTTGGAGATATTTTTGTGGGAAAAACAGTCAAATTTTTATATAAGTGTAGAAATTTGATGTTTAATTACTTAATTACTTAATCGGATGTTCTTTAAATATTATGATTAAATAATTAACCCACATGAACTCATGTTCAAACGTTTCATCACGTTCAGCTTATTTTGGCATATTTCGTGATTCACGTAATAAGGGGATCTGCTGATTTTAACTTAAATTAATGCCGGGAGATAAATCGAAGTTATAAATATTACTTATAACTAAATGGTCAATTAAACTATCCATTTTAACTAGCTTTGTAATTAGGTCTCCCATAATGTATAACTTTATCATGATGCAATATATCATAAATTTTGGTTTAGGTACCTTGTTCCAATCAGAATGTTTTCTTAACAAGCCAATAGCTTTCGATAGGCTATCAATATTCAGAATAACTTCAAGTTTTTGCTAAAAGCTACCAAGTTTCTTACCAATAATACTACAACAACAGTAGCCCCGCGGATATCAAGAACCAGATATTTTGTCGCAATACTCAATATTTGTCGCAACGGCGTACTGTGAGTGGATTACCAGTTTTACACATTTACCTTACACAACACCATTCACAAGAAAAAATGTTGTTGCATACGAATGGACAAGGTACGACTATGTAGTATAGCACGCACCTATATGAATAATTGAGCCTATCGCAATACTATTAAGTCTATCACTATCACTTACTAGCAATCTTCCAGGTTATTACCGTGTAAGGTTCCAAAAGACTAAGGGATAGGAGACAGCATGTCCTTACTTTGGTATTGTTCGTCAAATCGTTGAGCTCCATAAAGTTTTAAGTTTGAGCTACACGATTATTGACAAATGCTTGCACTGTTTAGACAGGTCCACTCAAATCTGTGTGGTACTGTCCTCAAAATACCTATTCAGACATTAACCTACATGGTGACCAGTACGATTGTATGAACTTTAAAAGAGACTTTGACCTCTGAGTTTGTTTCGATGTTTCTTCTCAGGTTAGTCAGCTAGGAAACACCGGTCTCATCTATAGTAGGCGCCAGATAATCGTGGAATATCGGTCATTGACCCACCTACATTTATTGACATTGTTAATTTGAAAAACGGAATTAATGACACAAAACTGTCCCGAATCATCATCTCTCGTGATCCTTAACATTGTCTAATAATGAAAAACGATTCATATTTAATTGTTCAGGTACCTATGAGCAGTTATTAGGGAAAGGTCAATATACTTTATTCCACATTTATCTGGCGCCTACTATAGTTTAAAATTACCTAAAAAATGACGTGTAAAAGTGTTATGTTTAACCTTCTTACATAATACATGTAATTTATCATTTAGCATGATATTGGTCTAACGCTTTAAGTGATCTCTGCAGTTGCAGTCCACAGATTTTCTTAAGCTGCCCCATGTCGCATGCGTCGTTTATATGTAGACAGCTGTGATAGCTGAGGAAGAACGCATTTCACATGTTTCCGGTGCTCACAATTGCATTATTTACCTCGATGGCTAGCCAACCATCGGCCAATCTCATAAATTGTCCGTTTTCAACATTCCATTTTTTCTATTTTCCGTTTGACAGACTGCAGCTGTCTGTCTGCAACTTACAGAATCAAATGCTTTCAAAATTGTTTACTCCATGATTGTAACTTCCAAGTGTTCTATTCTATATTTCGTTTAAGTAGGTATTGCAAGAGAACCAAGGTTACCGACATAGCCCGAAGGATTGCCAACCTGAAGTGGCTGTGGGCAGGGCACATTGCTTGCAGAACAGATGGTCGATGGGGCCGAAAAGTTCTGGAGTGGCGACCAAGTACCGGAAGACGTAGCGTTAGCTTTCCGCCTCGCTGCCTGCCTGCGTCATGGCGCTCCTTGTTGTTCTCCTCATCGCTACCACTGTGGCGAAGTTGTCAACAGCCTCGGACACCACGGCCTGTCATGCAGCCGTAGCGCGGGTCGCATTGCGCGGCACGCAAATCTTAACGACATCATCCGACGAGCTCTTGTCACCGTCGGCGTTCCGGCTGTGTTAGAACCCAATGGCCTGGCACGCGACGATGGCAAGAGACCGGACGGCATGTCGTTATTTCCATGGAAGTTGGGTAGGCCATTAGTGTGGGACGCTACTTGTGTCGATACTCTTGCGCCATCCCATCTTCCTAGCTCTTCGTGCTGTGCTGGCGCTGCCGCTGAGGCTGCAGAGAACCTCAAGCGGCGGAAATATAATAAACTTGTTGGTAGTTATATTTTCGAGCCGTTTGGGGTTGAAACTCTCGGGTCTTGGGGTCCGAGTGCACATAACTTATTTAAAGATCTCTCAAGGCGCTTAGTTGACACTTCACGTGACCCAAGAGCTGGCTTTTACCTTGGTCAAAGAATAATCATTGCCATACAACGTGGCAATGCCGCCAGTCTCTTGGGTACACTTCCGGTCGACAGCGATGCGAATGAATTTTTTGACGCCATATTTTAGGGTTTATTTAGTTAGGAGATTTTATTTTTATTTCTTGTGTATATAGTTAGTTAAATATTTTAGGAATAAAGAGTAGAATAAGGACTCAGAAATTTAAATAAGCTAAATAAATATGTATGCAATGTAATTCAGTACTATTTATTAATAATTTTCGTATCTCAATTACCTCTTAAATTGCTGTTACGAACCATAACAACTGCAAGCCACTAAAAACAAGATATCTTGTTGCAATACTGACAATATTTGTCGCAACGGTTCGGTATGAAAGTGTGGAAATTATTGGACCACGTTGTATATCCGAAGTTCCTAGTGAGGCTGGAGTGTTTACGAAACGAGAGATAAATTGCCTGTATTGATACATAGACGTTGGCTTGGTAATGATTGACACACGACTGGCGCATTAATCGATTGATGCTGAGTTCGGTTTTAGGTCACGTTGAATAGTTTTCTTGCTAAGGAAAGCATCGCGTTCTACGCTTGCAAATTTTGTTAAAGAAAAATAGGACCGGGTTTCCTGAAATTGTGGGCTTCACCTTTGGGCGCTTTGACACGACCAGAGGCCCTACTATGAAGTCTTTAAACAATGATGATTCCGCTCTAAGAGGGAGACGGAGCTATACATAGCGAATAGCACTATCCCAATTAGATAATCGGAATCGGATGGCATTAGCACGTCATAGTGGGCTGCAAGGATCAATTACAAAGTCGTAACATTGTCAACAGTTTACTGGAAACGGTTGCATCGTAATTAAATCAGAAAAAGCTTCTGCTAGCGTATATTATTATATTATATGTCTTTGACGATCTCGGGACCCTGGGGTCCCGGTCCTTTGGTAGGCGAACGAGGGGCCAAGTTAGACAATTCAAATGCCCGTAAACTAGCCCGTACTGTTCTATTGCTGGGCAAAGGCCTCACTCCATTTCTTCCAATGCTCACGGTATTGGGCCTCTTTCTTCCAATTCGTAAGGAAGACATCCAAGTCGTTCCGCCATCTCCTTCGCGGACTGCCGCGGCCTCGTCTCGCAGTTTCAGGGCTCCAATCCTGGATCTTACGGGATTAGAGGATATTTGTGGGCCCATAGCGTATATATAGTATATTCCTACCGTATGAACCATCTGTGGACTAAACAATTACTGCCTATTTCCTGCCGTCTTACAAAATAATTTCTATTATAATTCAAAACTTGTGAATTCAGTTGTTAAGTCTGAAGTGGTTTTTGAAGCTTTCGTCAATCATTTCTGATGTAGGTGACGCCAAAATTGTTTGCGGAAAAGTGGATATAATTAATAGAGTGAGCCCTGGCACCCATAACACAAGTTCAATCTTAGCTTGGGTGATAATAGGTAATAAATATGTTTTTCCTTGTTCTACATATTCTTGTAAAAATTGTTAATGTGGCAATAAAGTTGTATTATTTAATTTAATTTGTCAATCACTTAAAACCAATACAAAAACCTCTTATCAAGGGCCAAGAAGTCCATTCTACACAGCCATGGGAAATGTCGTAACGACAGTCTTATCAAAGAATTCAATTACATCAAGAACAATAAAATTCGGAGTTCATAGTTGAAACAAAATAACTGTAATAAGTGTTCATAACAGCTCCCATATTCACAAAATATGTAATATACGTACAACAATGGATTTTCGCGTGTTTCTTACGTCTGTTTTCTCGTGGAACAATGATAGACATTGTGCCGTATCGGTAACAATATGACTTCTCATACGGGTTGCACTCGTTTTTGCGAGATTGTAAGAGGTCATTTGGTGTGTTTGAGTGGATTATTGGTTCATATCTTGTTAAATACTTTGTTATTAATCGAGTAGCTTTTGCTTCTGAAGATATTTCGATAGCGTAGACTATTGTTTTGGGTTTTCATGTTCTAAAACCTAAGGGTAAGATAAATTCAGTTCGGCCAGGATTGCGGAATTTGTTCGAAAGAGTCACCGCGGCCCTGGAACGCAAAGGCATTTGGAGATCTTGGACGGGTTTTAGTCAGTAAGAATCTGACACTCCCTTCCGCTACACTTAGAGCGGCAGAAGTCATTTGATGATTATACCACCCTTAAAAAAGAGGTCATTTCAGTTGTTTGTGTAAAATTTTCACACACTATCTAAACTAAAAAATACCCTCAGGTCATACAGAACCTCAAATGTCAAACAGAGCTTCGGTAATTTAACATTATTTTGCTAAATAAAAATGTTGAATGAATTCTGAAATTCTTGGATCACAACGTTTATTAAAAACTTAAGCTAGCGAGAGAGGTTTGTATATATCACAAATTCGAGCAAGTATTCAAACTTACGGAGTTTTCAAGTCGATGTAAGCGCAATTGTTCTCGTTGATGTCACCAACCTTAATATTTTCAAGAACACTCCATAGTAGAGTAGATGATTCGTTATAATCATCCTATGTGGGATTGTGGAACAAGCACAATAGTGACAGCCTTACAATAAGAAGAAATCGTTTGAAAGCCATTAACTTTGAATTATAAATCGAATACTTTATTTCTCACGCTGATCAAAATCTTCGTTTAACTAAATAGGCGCAGTTTTTTTTTCAACTTTCCATCTCAAACTTCATCGTGTTATAATAATCGTTTCTTCAATAAGGAGGTCAGATAAAAAGTTATTGATAATTTGTTTTTTTGGCACTGACCTAGGTAAAAAGTTTGTGTTGTGGTCTGGGCTGCGTGTAGCCTAGAACTTTTTTATGCATTATTTATGTGAAGCATCTATTTGGATGTTTGTGGTAAGAGCTTGACCTATTTTGATCACGGTCGTCGTCAGCAATCGTCACGCTTGCGAATTGAAGCGTGTTTCATATATCCTCTAGAACGAAAGACCCTTAAAGTCATGAAAATACCAGTTCATAATTTTGTACCACCGCAGTGCATCTCCTCATACTGATAAGGCAATGATCACCACGTTTGCTCAGGGTGGGTTGGCAATTCTTGACTAGTATTAACCATAAGTCCAGGTTTCCTAATAATGTTTTCCTTCACCGATGACAGTGTTGCCCAAGATAAACTTAGAGGAACATTACAAATACATTGAAACAGTAAAAACAAAGCCTGAATGGTATGAAACATACATGAGAGATGACACCTTAACCACAGGACCATCACGGCATTTAATGGGTGCACTCTAAAGTTTTTAGCCAATCTAGATGTATACTCTGAAGAAGTCACCTATATTCATGGCTCTAAACACAGAACACACATACCTACAAAAACAGCAGCTAACTTGAAACAGTTATTATTTAACCAGGTGTTCATTGCATCACCGCCGCACGGCTTAGCAGCCAGGCCTGGTATCGACAAAAACGTCCCGCGTTGGGTAACGTTACTTCTCGGTACCTGTATGTAGTGCAAGCGGTAATTACCCACTGTTTGTCGTTATGTGGCCAGGATTATGATCTATAGGAGTATAATATGGTAGATGAATGTTAAATAAAAAAGTGATCAAGGAATAGGTGGATGGATTTTGGAGATGATACGGCTTGGGAGAGACTTAACGCTGATATATTTAATGATGTTTCAAATATCTGGAAGGAATTGACATGCTGTGATGACTACAAATAAGTAAAGATTATGGCAGGAAATAGGAAATTAGAGAAAAGTGGAATGGATGATTTGGGTAGCATGGAAGGTAACATTAAATTTTATTAGATGGCTGATATATTGATATCAGAATATATAATATTCGGAAAGAAAAGAATTACTGTTCAGACCTCGAAGTTAAGATTAGGGCCTTGAAGTTAAATAAAGTGATTGGGATATTGTAAAGTATGAACTAAAGAAGAAAGTAAAATGTTCTGCAGCAGGATAGGTTGAGGAAAAACTAGGGAGCGTCCGTTTGTTGTAAGCTATCACGGATTGAACTATTTCTTGTTGATTTCCTTTGTTAATTTTATCTACGGCTAGCTCAAATACAACATGGAAATAGAATAGTACCTAACAGTTCATAAAATCTGATAAGCTTTTGATTTATTTTCTCAGCTCCTCAAACAAATTTTCCGTGTTTTAATTGAATCAAAGCAGATAATGTTTCCGTAACTATAGTAGTAAATGTTAAGGCTATGTTTAATAATAATTAGCCACGTTTTATAAATGTATAGGAAATGCTTCGAGATATTATGCAGTAATTTTATGAATATGCGGAATGATAATTACACTGTTCATAATTGGTAATTAGGGATGGTTAATCTTTGTTTAAGTGGCGACTGGTCCTCTCGGTTTATTGAATTATCATCATCCGGCTGTTTTATTTAACTTTCATCAAGTTTTACTTGTGTTATCATTTTCTAATTATGCATCGTTTATGCTTCTAACTCTAAATAATTTATCTTCATCTTTACTTATATTGTCGGTGTTCTTGTACTGCGTCTGTTCAATAATAAATTCTTGTCTTGCTACTTTTCTTTTCCTCATGAAGTTATCAGTTAACAAGAATTCAAAAAGTTGCAGTTCTACCAATGCTTACTTACTTACATACTTAATACATTATTAAGATTACAACAATAGGCTTGTCCGACGGATCTTTGGTAAAAGTTGCGCTGCGCAGGCGCAAGCTAGATGATCGCATGTAAGCGGAGCGTGCGAAGGGATGAACAGTAGAACAACCACGTGGGAACACGTCAACTTGGGTAACTAAAGTCTACATTACGTTAATTTATATGATTCTTGTGATCTTGTGTAAGCAGTAACATTTTTCTCTTTGTTTCTATGACTGGTTAATCGTTAGCGATCGGTTTCGGTTTGCATATCAATTTTCCATTTATCTGGTCGTCGCGGGCTATTCTTATCTTTGTCTTTAGCTAGAAATATTCCAAGTTCACGTGTAAGGCTACAATCGTAGAATCCCTGAAAATTGCCAATGCGAAGCCAAAATTAATAATCTACTCTATTGCGACAGGCCCGGATCTAGAGGCAAACGGGGGCCCGTGCCCCGGGCGGTCAGTAAAAGGGGCGCCATATTCAAATGTTTAAAAAAAATCTTATTCGATGTGGGATACTAAAATTGTATACTATTCTTACTTTGATCTTCAATATCTCCAGAACCAATGGTTTCCCATGAATAGTCTGAAAAAAAATGATGCTAGTGATGAGTACAATGGGTCTTCGTTATCGTTAAGGTCTTTTACTCTTAATATATGTATAATAAAATTAATAACACACGTGGAAGAGTGGGGGGTGCTACCTTAAAGTTTCTGTCCCGGTTCGGAAAAATCGTAGATCCGGGGCTGTATTGCGGTTTTGTGCCTGAATACGGCTGACTATCAGATCGAATTCTAGCTGATAAAAGCTAATTCTTTTTCCTACTGCTGGAAGAGTTTCCCTTTCCAGAGCTGTGCAACAATACTTGTTAAAGGAGTTCAGCTCACCCCACCATTTCTGTCAGGGCCTACGGCGATGTCACTTACTTTTTTTCGCAGAGTAGCTTCCTTTAAAAGAACGATTTTCGTATTGGTACTTGGTGATGGTGAATGGAATGCAGGTGGTTTTATAACATGAACAGCTTCCAGCCTTAATGTGTAATTTAAATTGAAAGCTTCATAATTAATTGCGGAAAGGAAAAGTCATTGACAAGAAATGTTTTATGAATCGTTAAAAGATGTAATTTCTTTATTGATAAGCTTCGTGTGTGGCTGTCTCCGAGTTCAATGAATCCAGCTAATTAGCTTCCTTATTGCATCAGCTTATTACCCTTTAACTGCGGTAACGTAGGTAGCAGGATTAGATTAATACCCTATTAAAAATACAAGATACTAGCGTTAAAGTAGAAACTTAATTCTAAAGCAAGTTTCTTAGGTATAGAGTGGTTTCTTTAAATCTGTTTGTTACATATAAATGACGCAAAGGGCCAGATTTAACTTAGAGATTGGCCTCCACTAAATGCCAAACCAGTTATAATTTTATGAGAATTCTCAGTAATGCAACACACAGTCCACAGATTTGAACACTTAAATCTTGACGACTATTCGAGATTTCCATCTCGCGTTGCATCTTGCAGTGCCACTGCAGCACAATGCTGTGATCTTCTCAAATGACGCCACAGTCCCACCGTATCTGATAGAGAGCCTCCAGCAATTAATCTCAGTTGAGATCAGCAATCAACGAAGTTATTATAAACTTCTATAAATTGCACAGTGAAGGAAAAGTGCGAAACTACGTCTTTATGAAGGCTGTTTCGTTAATGGTGATTTGTATCTTTCGATCGTGGGTTTTCGATCTGTGAGGAAATCTTTCGGAAGACTTCTGTGGAAACTTAGTACCTAGAGATTCATCCTGAGTTTCCATTATGACTCTTCCTTTCACTGAAAACACACATAGTAGCATTATAATATAAGTCTATTTATTTATCCTGTCATTTCAACCTCTTCGTAAACTCAAAACTTGTGCATTGCTTATAAGTTTTCAGACCATACCTACTCACTACTACTCGGAGTTTCCTTGCGTGATCGAATCAGGAATGACGATATCCGCAAGAGAAAAAATGTTACCGACATAGCCTAAAGGATCACCAAACTGAAGTGGCAGTGGGGTGACATTAGTCGTAAAACAGATGGTCGATGGGGCCGAAAAGTTCTGGAGTTGCGACCGCGTACCGGAAGACGCAGCGTTGGAAGGCCTCCCACAAGGTGGACCGATGACCTGGTGAGGGTCGTGGGACGATGGATGCGACACCTATAAGACCGGTTGTTGTGGAGACACTTGGGGGAGGCCTATGTCCAGCAGTGGACATCTTTTGGCTGATATGATGATGATGATTACCTACTTAGACCTACCTAGGGGTTAACCTTTGGGTTAATTTTTGACTTCTAAAAGCTTTTAGCGCTGAAAGAACGTCGCTTCATCTAAAGCCCGATAATTTTTCTAACGCGAACTTGTAGTTATTACTCCCGTTACCAAAAATCCACAACCAGAAAATCTTAATCCATTTCAAATAATGTCTGTATCCAAGGTCCACCATAGATTCTGTTTAACGACAAAGATGTCTGTTTGACTAGTTGACTAGTCTGACTAGTTTGACTATCTGTTTGTTTTTTTTTTTGGAGACCATTCACGAAATTGCGTGTGGCAGCCGTTATTAGCTGTCCTTTTAGACTACGGTCTAAGTAAGTAACAAGAGCGGTCCTTGAACGACAGAAATCAAGACCATCGACTGTTCCCTACCTTTTCGACCGGTAAATTAAGTAAGTTGTAGGAAGGTGGCAAATAAATGATAAGTAGATAGTAAGATGTGATCTGAAACTGATGGCAGGTCTTAGAGACCATAGTAGAAAACAAATTAGTTTTACCTTTTTAGCCTTTTACCTTTTTAGGTTTGTGTATAAAATTACGTGCGAAACTGGGACAGGTCGCTAGTGAAGTAAAAATATAGGTACATTTCTAAGCCCTTTCATTGGATTAAGATAATTTACCGCACAAAAGCACATTAATCCTTTTTCTTTATTCTAATTTGGTCCACAATCGTCAAGGTCACCTCTAAACAAACAGATACACTTGATTTCGTAATCCAATCCTCAGTAACACAAGTCGATCAGTCGTATGAAACATTTGACAAGCGATACTGCGACAGATTAGATGGCCCGCAGTGGTGTACCATTGTGTAGAATAGTGTGAATGATGGCTTGTCTCTGTGTGAGGTTAGGCCGTGTGGGAATATGATTGCAACAATTTGGAGATGAGAATGAAATGCTATTAAATCTGCATGCTGTGTGATGTTATCAATGTTGGTTTTACTATCAGCTGGATCCTTTGGTTGTCTTTTATTGTGAGATATGGACTTCTTAACTGTCTGGGAATCTGAAAGTAAAATTGAGGCACTTTTGGTTTTCTTCATGTGACACGTTTGTTTTCGAGATAAGTTTTTTTTATAATAAAATTAATTTTATACTAAAATGACAGGTCCGATTTGACGGATTACCTATTACTATTGAAGTTTTCTCTATGAGTTTTGCTTCATACAGACGTTTCCTCTTCAAACAGAGCGAACAATCTACGTCTTAATAGCTCAAATTGTTTTTATTTTTGTAGTGTTCAGGATTGAGGTATACTGGACACATTTTAGTTTCTTTTTTTTCTCTAATATACATTATGTTCAATGACATGCATTCCTGTCATTTGCATGGTTACTGAAATCCGATTTTAAATGTAATTTGATATGTATTATAAGTGACAGTATTATAAATATCAATAAATTCTTAGTTTCAGATACAAATCCATGGTTAAAAACAACTTAAAATAACAGGAAAGTACAAGTAAAGAGTTTAGATTAGAAGAAGTTTGAAAGCGTGTCTTAGTGGAATTTCTTCTCGTGGTTATTCAAGCAATGTGGTAAAGCCTTCTGTAATCTCGTGGCAAATGAATTAACGAACTAATACTATTGACATATTTGTATCCGCATCACCCAAAAAAGAGGGTAATATTATTTTACTTCTTTGATAAATGAAAGCAGAAAAAAATGCAGATTAGCTGTAAAACGGTTTGCTTTTTCATCAACCAATATCTGAAAGTTAATATTTCCCAAACAGCCATTACTATATCCAATGAAACTTTCCTCAAACCCTCGAACAAGATTCGATTTCATCGCGCGACACGTGTACGTGTTGGCGGCGCGCGCGCAGCTTGTCGCGACACTAACTGCGCTGTAATACTGTCGCCAGGTAACTAACTGTAAGTTGTCATTGAGGCTAAGGGTGTAGTGATTGCGAAGCTGAAGGAGCAGTGGAAGCTATAAGATAAAGACTTGGCCGAACGAAAAAATAACGCGCCTAAATATAATATTGATTTAAAAAATTTATAAAGTGCCAGTAGTCACTTTATTAATTTTTATATTATTATTTTAATTGTAAATGATGACATTCAAAAGTGCCGTTTAATGGCGTAATCGGAGTAAACGCTTTGACTTTGACTAAACCTAATCACACATATATTATAAAGGCGAAAGTTTGTGAGTGTGTGTGTGTGTATGTTTATTACTTCTTCACGCGCAAACGGCAGGACATATTTTGATAAAATTTGGTATGGGAAGCTGACAGATCATGTTCTGGAATAGAACACAGGATACTTTTTATCCTGGGAGTATTGTCCCATCAGAAGTTTTTTGACTTTCATGCCGGCAATGCCACAGACAGAATACTACAATACACTACGATTAGATAAAGCCGATGTATATTTGCCTTTATCTGATCGAGGAAGGCTTTGTTTCGAGCGTCATTTCTTCGTCGTCACCTGCCTACTCTTGTCCCATGTCACTGGTAGTGGCAAGAGCTAACACTCTTCCTGCATTCTCTCCTGTCAACCATCACGCTATCACGATGATCGCTTCGCGACTGTTGAAGAGTTTGGTCTGATGAAGTATCAAACATGTTTGATTACATGTTTGATACTTAAAAGGGTACGATAAAAGGGTTTCAGTTTAATTTCAAACGAGAAAGATACGAAAGCTGAAATTTGACTCACAACGATCAATAGGTACTTACCTTTCATTTAAATCGTTTGAATCGCCAAAATTCCGAAACTTAATTGCCGCTAACTCATTAGATCCACTTCGTGCTTATTACTGCCTAAATTATTCTCCATCACAAAAAAAAAAATGATCAAAATAATCCGCCGGCAGTCGTAGCGTAGCGACCGCGACGCTTGCGCAGTGGGTCGTCGTATCGACTCCCGCGCAGCCTCGGCTGACACAGTTGAAATGAACGATCGATGCCGTTACTGTTCGTATCACTCGCGATTAGCCGACAATCGAGATGTACACAGCATTCATGTTTACTGATTCGATTCGGTGTTGAATTAATCTTTACTTGGATTAGCTAGATAGAAGCTACGTTTGGGATCATAAGTATTTTGGTTGGAATGTTGAGTATTTGAGTAATGTTTGAGGCTGCTCTGCCCCGAGATTCAACTCAATATCTGTCTTAATGATTATGTCTTGTTTTTCTTATGGAATTGGATGTTTATAGTTTTTTACTTGTTGTTTAAATTTTGTCAGTGTAATTTTATTTATTTTAGTCTTATTTATAATCTAATTTTCAAATCAATTATCAATTCGCACCTTTAAAGTAAAACCGTTACTAAACGAAATTATGAAATTTTATAGGGGAGCCAATATTAGAAAATAGTCACTGTTTTTAGATAGATGGCATTGATACCTCAATTCTTGAAAATTTTCGTTTAGTAACGGTTTTACTTTAAAGGTGCGAATTATTATTTCATTTAATTTAATTTTATCTTGTTTATGTTCTAAGTTATTAATTTGATTTTTACATTTTATTCACTTATATTTTAATGAATCTGTTATAATTTAATTTAATTTAAAATTAATGGTTTTACCACATTTTTTTCTGTGCTAGCGGTGTTAACCTATAATTAATTGTTGCACCCGCAATTGTATCCTATTATACTGTTATAACAACCTGCTAATGTACTGTTGTAAACAATTGTTCGTTAACCTGAATAAAATAAAATAAAAACGCAACAATTGAGATATTTATTTATTTTAAAATTTTCTCAATTTTTGCGTTGAATCTCGCAGAGCTTTTCAACCGACTTCAAAAAAGAGAAGGTTCAGTATTCGTCTGTATGTATTTTTTTAAATGAATGAATGAGGAATATTTTCTTTTCTGTTCTTGCTTTTCTGATCTTCAATTTATAATAGTTTTTATTGCACTATCTCATTCATTTTACATATAACTATGATCAGCTAGTACAAGATCTCGAGGCGAAATGTTTACTGTACTAACTCCTTCGACGATGGATAGATTCCGGTAAAATTACCCACCATGATTAAAATTCTGGCAAAAGGACTAGTATTACTATGGTCCTTGTTGCTATTTAATTGAACCAATTAAAACGGCTAGTTTGGCAATAGACTAGCTAGTTATTAAGCGATCAAGGGATTTAATTAACATTTCAGAAGTTTCGAACAAAACTATATTCAGAATGTGCTTTTGTATCGAAAAGGGCCAGTTAATAACATTTATAAAGTAGAGTAGTTATCTTACATAATTGCTTACCGTGAAGTGTCTGATTCATTTCGACACACATTTCCTTCGGTAACAGTAGCCAATGTTTTATGTAAAATATGTTTTGTAAATAAGGAAATGTGTCGCTTGAATGTCAACAATACATTCTTTGGATGCGTAGCTGACGGACATTTTGTTTACTAAGCATAAACTTGATGCCAGTTACTCTAGATTTTTAGTGGTATTGACATTTAACGACAACGTACATTTCGGCAATACGGGCTTATTTATCACTTTGCACAAGTCAGAGACTTAACAAACAATTTAATTCTCGTTGTCGGTCTTCTATCTATTTCAGCAAAATAAGTTACTCTTTCAATCGGCAAACTACGTACTTCCCAGCTAAAATACCAGGAAGTGGTGATGGGTGGGCCTTTTTGGGGACTGTCTCATGTTAATTATTGACCTTCAAAAGTGGTGATTTTTATCCAACTTTGATTAACTGACTTTTGATTTGAGTTGACTACTGAAAGTGTTTTATTCATAATGCGGTCTCGATGTCTTGATATCTACTAATTAAATTTTATTTTTCATTTGTTGTACACCCACCAGAGTGTAGTCTTTTTAACCGGTTGACTCCGGTCCGGCCATGTACCATTATTGTACATAAAGTTTAAATAAATAAAGTTATGTGGTACTAGCAAATTCAATACCCACGATGGCATGTAGGTAATAAGTACCAGTTCTTGATAGCTACACATATGTACTTTTTTTTTAAGGATGAGATATCATCGAATTACTTCTTCCGCTCTGTGTGGAGCGGAAGGGCGTGTCAGACTCTTACTGACTAAAACCCATTCGTGTTCTTCCTAAAGCCCTTTGCGTTCCAGGGCCAGACATATGTATCCGTCACCGGAAAATAGCAAACTCCGTAAGATTATAAAATAACTTGAGAGATTGTAAACTCTCGATAAATTGTCAACTGTACAATTGGAATACTTTTTTACGCATCAAAATTTGATAGTCTATAATCCCTCGAAGTCATGACGAGAAATTGTGGATTGACATAAACTGGCAACCAATCAGCTGTCTGGTCTACAATTTATCTGTTTTGGTTTGATGGTTAAATTGGAAACTTGACCCCTCATTGGTCTTTGTTTTCTATGAAAAGACCAATGAGAGCTTTGTTTCCAGGTTTACTATCACACGAAAACAGATAAATTGTAGACTTGTGCTCTGATTGGTCGCCATTTTATTATAATCCATAATTTCTCGGAATGACTTCGCGAGATTATAGACTCTCAAATTCTGTTGCGTAAAAAAGTATTCCAAATGTTCAGTTGACAATTTATCGAGAGTTTACAATCTCTCAAGTTATTTTATAATCTTACGGAGTTTGCTATTTTCCGGTGAAATATCTACCTATCACATTTTCCTACTAAACTATATCGTAACATAGCTAACTAATGTTTACCTATTAATACAGATTTCACAACGTAATCACAATAACTGTAGTTATAGTACGTTGTCACAGAAAACGTGACGATTACTGTTTGTCTACGTCGCACTAAGTAAGTAGGTATGTACCTCACCTACTTACCTCAACGCCAAAAGGAATGTGTTGCACACGCACTATTGATAAATTTGCGTTTTATGTAAGTAGGTTTTACATATTAACTTATTATTGGTCTTATTACTTTGGCGTGAATTTGTTGCGAAGAAGAAATCTTCCATATCTCTGGTATCTGAAACAGCTATACGGGTAACCCTACCTCGTCGCTCCTAAGACCTTCACGCTCATATTTGACAAATTTGCATACGTTTTGCCCCTTGGTTTGCAAGCAAGGCCTTCGCAATATATCTCCTTAAAAAAAATTGTAGGAATCAAAGTCAAAGTCAAAGCGTTTATTTCAATTTGGCCATTATACGGCACTTTTGAATGTCATCATTTACAGTTAAAATAATAATATAAAATAATAAAGGGACTCTACTGTCCATTCGGAAAGGTAGATTCTTATGGAGAGGATCTTTTCAAATAATGGTTTTATAATACTTGGTATACAAAAAATAATTTAATATAATTTAAATAATAACAAAAAATAATTTAAATAATAACAAAAAATAATTTAAATAATATCAACTAGCAATGAACTCTCCTGCATGTTACGCTATTCGGGTGATAGGTAGACAAGGTGGCCAAATATTTAGTCTCCAATCCAAAAAAACATGTAAATCAAAACATTAAAAAACAATAAGCGTCACAGCCCATCACTAGATCCCATATTTGACACGAGCCTGATCGCGGCTCCACCATATTATGACGTAACCGCGATCCAGCTCACCATATACGAAAGATCTATAAAGCCATGTTTTGTAAGAGATTCGTGAGAAATACATTAAGTTTAGATATCGTGATGTGTTTAATATTTTAAGCCGGCAATTGTCTACTGTGTAAGATATGCATGCTTAATGGAGCACAGCACATAACTGGGTTATATGTTCTTATATTGAGATGATTTAGATTGGTTCGTGTGCCTGTAATTTCACCGGCACCCGTAATGTTTACGGGGTAATTTTTGGATGCAGAAATGTTTAAGGTCTCGGGTTCGAGGTGATTGTCAATAACTTGTGCTACCGATTATTTAGTTACAAATACGCACACATGACGTTGATCAATTTTGCATACAAAAATTGTCGAAGGCGATACGTTTACGTTGTCGATACAATTACGCAGAAGTTCGTGCTCAGCCCACTGTGCTTAAATAAACACTGATTCAATATTCAAGCCTATCAAATACAAAGAGGCATCTTATCATCTGCCTAGCCTTTTCCCAGCTATATTGGGGTCGGCTTCCAGTCAAACCGGATTCCGCCAAATACCAGTATTTTAAATGGGGCGGCTGCCTACCAGACCTCCAAAAACCATTCGCTGGGGAACACGGTACTTCTACGAAGAAGTACCGACCGACGCACAGGACCGGCTGTTTTGGCGACACTTGGTGGAGGACTACTCGTAGGTATGTCCAGCAGTGGACGTCGGCTGATATGATGATGATGATGACGGTAGTTCTTGGCAAGACTGGAATCAGATTTACTGGCTTCTGATAATCCGTAACGACTGCCAAAGATCTAAAAATGACAGCGGGGAACCGACCAACGACTCAACGTGCTTTCCGAGGCACGAAGGAAACTCAGTATGTTAAGATTGTCACCCATGCACAGACCAACCTTGGCTAGCGTTGCTTAACCTTGAAGATCTTTAACCACGAGCTCCTCACAAAGAAGCACCTGTTCATAAACATAACTAGCCATAGAAATAAGTATAAATGCGAAAGTAACCCTATCTAATATTTTTTTTTTAAGTTTGTTTCCTCTTCACGTCTCTTTACGGTAGAACGGATTTAGATGAAACTTTGCACAAGGCTGAACCATATTACATATACTACTAGACACTAGGTCTAATCCAGGGGGAATATTTCCTTGGGATATTTTTTGACTCTAATGCGGGCGATGTGCTGGTAGAAGTTAGTGATGAATAAAGATTCGCTTGATTTCATCTATTTTTGTCCAGAAAGTGGGTATTAATTATGTTAACACGTAAGTGCAACTCGCGTGCATTTCGCCAAATTCTACTCTCTCTAGTCGGACATACAAGCCTCATTATTGATTTTGGTCTTACGATCTCCAATTTCTATCGTAAATATTTGCACGCTTACACTGTCATTCGGTCCACGTGTTAATTGACAAGTTTTTCCCTTCACATGATTAAAAAACTCAATAATGAGGAACATGGGACATGTCTAACGCCCAATAATTACGTCGATAATCACACTATATTTTAATTTCACTCCGGTTTACAACAAAACAGCTTCCCCACTATATTTATCGTTTTATTGTAACGATGATTACATCCTTAATACGGCATGTCGCATGTACATGCAAATCGTGCGACTTTTCCAACAAAAACTCTTGGTTCACGTTAGATTATGAAGTAATAGTCACATGTGCGTTTTTTCTCACTGGAAGCTTGGATATGCGTAACAATGCACCCCATTAGCTAGCTTTCTACTGACGACAACGTGACGTAAGGGTGAGGCAATTAATGATGCTCAAGAATAGAAGATCTCACGGCTTGAGGCACTTGTCTCATGCAAGCATGCGATGTACTGTTGGCAGTCGGTATTGCAATTTACTGCTTTCATCTGAAGAGTCGATTCGTAGTATCACGCGCACCCAACGGCTTCCAGTTGGCTAGGAAGTTGGGCCTGCCTGCAACCTGGCAACAGATAGTATAGATTCGGCTGATGGCTGACGAGGAACAGCATTATTTGTCCCAGTGACTCAAACACACTGCTCTCTTCACTTGGAAGCAACAAACACAAAGCATGGGAGAAAAAAGGTCTGCGCTTTACAAAAGGTGATTGCAAGGGATTCTTGCGGTCTTGCGGAATTTGTTCGAAAAAGTCACCGCGGCCCTGGAACGCAAAGGGCTTTTGAAGGAACACGGATGGGTTTTAGTCAGTAAGAGTCTGACACGCCCTTCCGCTCCACCCAGAGCGTAAGAAGTCATTTGATGATTTCCCATCCTTAAAAAAAAAGGGGTTCATGCGGTGGCCGAATCGAGTTAACTTTTAATTGAAAGCATTGTGCCACCCTTGTTGAAAACGGAGCCGATCACACTTTTATGTGCCGGGAAAATTATCTAGTATTGCGTGTACCGGTTCTAACGCGATGAACAATAAATCGACATAAGTTCCCAAGCTTCATGGTAAATAGAAAACAAAGTCTTTCTCTATTTGTCGCGCGTATTCTAATTAAATTACCTTCACCACGGTAAATATGTGGATTGCATAATGTTAGCAAATGTCCCGAGTAAATAGCTGTATGTGCCGAGAAATCTCAATGGATCTGTAAATACTGGTATTTATAGGTAAACTGTTATATAAGCGTCCATTCAAAGATTCATTAGAAAACCAGCGTCAGACAGCATCATTGTCTGACATATCGCTGAAATAGACCTTTTTAGTGCAGCCGTGAGACACACACTTAGTTCTTAGCATACCTACATTTCTTTTTTTATTTCTATGTACCGTGCGTGTTTCATGTAAGTGCTAAATAAATATTATTATTTCTTTCTTTCTTTCTTTTATAAGCCCTTATATACTATTCGCGTGGGTAGGTAGGTAATCAATTGTTGAATTAGTAAGTGAAATTTTCACGTCCGTCATTCATTTTCTTTGTTTATTTGCTTTATGTTTCGCCCGCTTCATTCATTTTGAGAGTGGAAGATATCGTAGAACCTTTGTAGACCCTTTATCTATGGTCTGAGAAAGATGCTTTATGTCTTTGTCGTCTAATCATCACCAGACGGTCGATTCTGTAAACAAAGTGAAGGCTTGGGTGAAGTGATCACGATGAGAGCTGTCAATCCATACAATCAAGATGTCACGTGATCACGAAGTGAGCTGTCATTCCATCTTGATTATAAGGATTGACAGCTCACCTTGTGATCACTTCACCCAAGCCTTCACTTCGACGTGTTTACTGAATCGTCCGGTATGGTGCGACAATCGCCTTCACCACGCTATTGCTAACAGAATATACTACTTATTTAGAGCCTCTGTTGTCAATGACCAACTAAATGCTATTTTCTCTTAACATCACTTGCATCATCCTAGTTTTATTCCAAAACTTTGGTGAATATCATAAGTTTCTCCTGTTCAACAAAACACCAACGTTGACTATCAAAACCAATTTCAAAATTCAGCACAACATTTGCATTTATATCAAATAGGAAATACATTGCATTGCTAGAACCTGTAGCTAAATTGATTCAAAACACAAACAATCACCGTTGACCACTATAATAATATCCATAATAAGGCAGTTTGAATCTGCAATAAATCTCCGGTGCGATACTGGAGCGTGGTAATTGTCGGCAGTCGATCGGCGGTCGGTCAGAAATCGGCCGACGGTCGCCGGTCGGTGGGTGCTTGTTGACCGGCGCATGCGCGGTATATCGTGCGCCCGCGCACTTGCGTAAGGTGCGGGGTGCAAGGTAGAAGCGGAAGAGATGGATGAATTGGAAGTCAAGTTTTAGGAAAACTCTCTTATGTCGGATAAAACAATTCTTTGAAATTGGCCTCCATTTATTTTGTTCATAAATCCCTGCTATGCACATGACTGCCAACTGATCAACTTTTATTCCTTAAAACATTTATTCTAATAAGTTAATTTCGTTTTGGACCAAATCTAAGAATATGGCGTTTTATTTGAGATAAGGGTGACTGTAGCATAGTTACTCGGTCACCAGTTAGTTATCATTACTTCTATTTTTTATATATTATTGATAGGCTGATGGAAAGCGATGATGTGGTCACCGATGGAGCACGCTTGCCTAGAAGTAACATAAACTCACTTGAGTCTCAAAAATGTTGAAAGTGTATTCATTCGTATAAACACTATATAAATCACTTCCTCTCTTACCTTACTCCACCCGTCCTACCGAATTCTCCCACGGCAGTCGAGAAATGGCGGACTCACCTTGAGCTGCAGTAACAATTGCCACCATTAGCCAATTGTGTTGCAACCTGCCAAGTGTAGTGCTGGTCTGCTGCCAAGGATCCATCTGGCGGTAGGGCTGGTGGACAGTTTCCTTGTGTACGGTTAAATGAGAACTTTTTTTGTTGAGTTAGTGATTAGGTGATTACACACCTGTCACTGTATTACGAATTTATTTGGCCCTCTAAATACTTAAATCTTAAAAGAATAATGATAACGGTGTCTTGGTCGTTCTCAAACTGAAAGTAGGCTTTGGTATGTTGGATCATCGTACAACACTTGAGAACGGATAGCTTTCTGATGCTCTAAGGACCTATAGAATTATAATTTCAAGCTATTTGTTTTTTCTTTGGAAACTGCTGAAATGTTTTTATTTTCTTAATTCTAGAGTTTCTTTTTTCAATAACTGCAGTTAACGAGACCCTTTATTTGGTTATTTTTTTAAATAAGTCTACAGTCTTTTTTTAAATTGCTTTTTGCTGCCGAAAGTATCCATTTCAGTAAAATTAGAGGTTTGAACCAGAAGCCTGCTAATGATAGGCATACTCATTCACGATTTCATGAGTCATCATTTTTTGTTTCGACATTCTTGAGATGAAGCTTATGAGATTCACGTCGAGGTCAGAGACCCGAGTACCTACTACTAGAAAATAATTTAGTGTAGATACCCAATGTGATTGCGGTGCCCCTGTTTAGAACATGAACCACACGTTGGAGTGCCCTGAGTGGCCATAAATGTACTTTGGGGGAGTGAATGATACTGCAATGAACGCAGCCAGGCCTAAACAATCCAAGGAGTTAGCCATAGAATCGAAAAGAAGAAAAATATTGTAGGTAATTGTTATGATAAATACCTACTTACAATAGCTAGGTAAAAGTCAGCTACTATTAGGTAACTTATACATTCTGATTTACCCTGAGGCGACGCCGATGTGGTGGAAAAAGAAAGTGTATATTCCTCGCCTGCTTACGATTGATTTGCAGAGATTGTAATTTGGAGAGCAAATGAAGTGTTAAAGATGTAACAAGCATGGAGCGCCTGCCTATTTGACCACCAAAACCCAGTAACTGGATAACTGTGTCAGGTTTTCGATCTTCTGATTATCCGTTATCATATCAGCCAAAAGACGTCCACTGCTGGACATAGGCCTCCTCCAAGTGTCGCCACGACAACCGGTCCTGTGCGTCTCGCATCCATTGGCTGCACGCGACCCTCACCAGGTCATCGGTCCACCTTGTGGGAGGCCTTCTAACGCTGCGTCTTCCGGTACGTGGTCGCCACTCCAGAACTTTTAGGCCCCATCGACCATTATTCGTAACGACTGCCAAAGATTTTCAAATGACAGCCGGGACCAACAGCTTAACGCGCTTTTAGAAGCACAGAGTTTCGGTATGTAATGAATGGTCACCCATCCAAGGAACGACCTTAGCAAGCGTTGCTTAACTTTGAAGATCGACTGGTTCGAGTTTTTCTGCCAACCCTGCTGATAAGGACCAGATGCCCTGTGAAATATATTTAAGACATTTAATTACACTCAGTATTGTTTGCATGCTCCTACATACTTACACACGGTCAACGTGAAATAACTCACGCTAAGGTTACGGCCTCCAGTACATAATAGGTATAAAACAGTGGTTCCCAACTTGTGGTCCGCAAGAACTTAAATACAGTCCGTGAAAGGTTAAAAATTTATTAATTTTAAATTCCTATCCGATATGTTGCATTTTCTGCCAATGAAAATGTTCGATACTTTTCAATTAATGGCAAGTTTTGAATTAATGATATACCTACCCATTTTATTTTATACTTTAACACAGTCAAATTCCCTGCTAACCAGAAAGAAATCAAAGTGGTCCGAGGTCAAGAAAAGGTTGGGAGCCACTGGTACATAATGACCTATGGGATTTCTGCTCGGAATATATAATTATATACTATTATTATCGTTACGTCATGTAAACACTCATTCTCTTTTAATTACTGATTGTTTTTTTGTCTGTTTGTTTGTACTTTTACGTTGAGTTAATTGAGCTTATTACGGATTGTGTAATGTGTTTGTTTTTAGATGGAAAAGGTTTTTAATGGGTGATGGCAACTGCATGTATAAAAAGTGAAAAAACACTGAAAAAGTTCAGGTTTGAGAGAATTGTCCCTGTCATTGAAATAGGTCGGTTTAAACTTATTGATGTTGCGAAGTTCACTTTTCGCTGCGCTATACCTCACCCCTCACCGAGTTACCATTAGTTTTGATTCGACCTGTACCTGTGTGATAGTTTGATTAGCACCTAACTGTTCGGTTTGAAAGGCAAATAGCTGTAGCCTCTACTAAGTATTTGATCTTGCTTAAACATAAACTTTCTCTTTATTAGCCTCAAATCCTTGCATTTACCGATAGGATAACGAAACATTCTAAAACCTCTTGAACCAAAAAGCGGTAAATACAAGCGTACAGATAAGCATGACTCACTCCCGAAGAATGTAACAGTTCCTGAATCCCAATAATTACATATGTTTATGTCCATAAGGTTATCAGCCGCCTCGTCGCTCGCCGCCTTCGTGGCCCCGTGGCCATAAGATACACAAGTAATCCCGCTGCCGGTGGGGCCACGCTGGCCTTATCTCCTTATATCGCATAAATATCGGAGGACACGGACGCCAATTACACATATCTATGTGTTTTCAGGGCTGGCAGATGAGTAGATTGGAAGCGTGAGATCTAATACTTTAAGGGGCTAAGTTGTTCTAGGAGTAAAGGAGTTTAGTTTGTCCTAATTGTTGTCTACTGCTAAAAACTTTGTGAACCGCTAAAATTTGGGTACGAAAGTACTCTTCTCTTTGGGCGGTCGTATTTTGTCAAAGTCAATTCATTTATTTCAACTAGACCATTAAAAGGCACTTTTGAACGTCAAATTTGCAGTTTGAAATTAAAATATTAGTGACTCTAGTTGTCCATTCGCAAAAAGCAGATTCTTATGGCGGAGAACGGACAAGAAACTCCATAGTTACTCTTTTCAAATATAAGTTTTATAATATTTTGTTTACCTACATACATTGATCAATTTGGTTTCCCTTACCGGTAAATACCAATGTCTTAAAAACCTTTTCGTACCATATTCAAAATTGTAATTGCGTTGTCGCTGTAGCAAACTTTAAGAGAAAAATTCAATGAGTTGTCTTTCGACAGCATAAGTCCTCGAATAACTTATGCTGTCTAAAGAAGTACATGCATATATTGAAAACCATGGATCCAAGAGCGAGTGAAGCGTGTTCGGAAAATTTTGCATCCAGTCGCGGAGAAGAACTTATTATATAATTTGGGGGCCCCAATGAAGGCCCTGGGCACGTGAAGAAGAAGAAGTTTGCATTCAGGAAATCACGCTCATTTTCTTTCAAAGACACTTACTTAAAACCTAGATGAAATTGTCTAGCTGTTCCTTGGCAACCATGAGTTTTGGGCACGCACGCCTCCCACGCGTCTCCTCGCTCCTCGCTCCTCACTAGATCAGCGATACCGCGGCTATCTGACGCGCTCTGTGTTATCTAACGATCGCTCCCGACTGTTATCATAGCTTCCTCATTTTGTGAGAAGGATCTCGGGATGTATGGGATTATCGTTTTGAAATGAGACTTTGTTCTTTTAAATACAGTATAATTTGTTTTATTTACATTTAACGAACTATAATAGGTATTAGTAACAACTAAATACTTTAACAACTAGACTAATAATCGCGAAATTATGTACAAACGCGTATTAAACAAATACATCATTGGGTATCAAAAAATTCATCCACATCGCTGTCAATGGCAGAAGGGCCCAGAACACTGGCAGCATTGCCGCGTTGAATGGCATAAACTCGAAATCAAATTTTAGGTGGTGCCTAATTCACCGAGTCATCAAATTTTAATTAGATGGATCCTTTTCTAGTTTCTAGCATAATGGAAAAACTTTAAAAAGTTGTAACTATCTTGCTATGAGTAGGTATGTTCCGTTGAAAGAAAATTTCATAGAAATTAACTGTGTCGACGCTATTTTCTAAATCACGAAAGATACAACATTCAATGTATAGGTTACATAAATTGTTTTTTTTTTTTTTAAACGTTGCCCCACACTAGGAATTTCTCCTGTATCATGGGTGCGTTTACAAACATACAAAGTCACATACACAAACAGTCAGACCCGGAACAACTATCTGTAGGCCATACAAACAATTGTTCCGTGCGGGAATCGAACCTGCGACACGCAGCGCAGCAGTCAATCGCTCAACCACTGCGCCAACTGTGCTGTCAAAAATCATAGTATCTCGTTCCTTGATTTATGTAACCTATATATTTTGTTAACTAGCAAACACCGTTAATTCATCCACAGTTCTAACACCATATAAATACACTAGCTTAAAGACTTATTATGGTATTAAAGTCATCATAACATTAGTGTATTGGCCACAGGCCATTATTACGATCATGGCCCACCCACTTACAATAATACTAATGACAGCTTTTCATAGCCATCTTAAATACTGTAAAGGCTCATTTACACAAAGAGATTTTATAGCATCCGATAAGCGATAATCGAATGCAAATACAGACGGACTCCGGACTCCTTTTAAACGCACTCCAGTCGATCAAGTCGCCATGAAAACGAAGAAAAATCCTCGAATAATTTCACTAAATAACAAACAAGTTGGAACTGTCAATTTTAAGAATTTTAGAATATAGGTGATAATTGTGAAAATTATTATACACGCGGGGTAAAAAAAAATTTTACGAGTTTTCAGCATTTAATTAAATCGCCTCGAAAGAGTTTCTTATGGTGATACCTCGATTTTTGTGAGTATAGTGAGAATTTCAATTTACGATTATCGGCCGAGCGATTCGCATATTATATTCTCATGGTAGGTATTCTCGGTTTCTCTATCCAGAAACTGTTTCCATATAAACTAGTCTTAACAGTTTGACAGTCTATTACCCAGCACATTACTACATCATTTGTCGTCGCCTGTCATCGTTAAACATTTGTATTAGAAACCCCGCTAATACGTTTTCTATGTGGACGGCAAACACAAGTTTATTATTACAGTATTACTCGTAAATGAACGATTTAGATCTCTCGACTTATCGCTTGTAAATGGCTTTCTCGCTGTGTGAGAATTGTAGGAATTAGAAATGGTACTACATTAGCATCAAGCGGCTAATATCCTATCAACATAATATTTTATTCTTTTACTTTATTGCACACACAAAGACAGACATAACCGGACCGCTAATTCATAAAGGCGAGTTTCATTTTCATTATTTTTGTATAGTAAGTTTGAATTTGAGAGGAACTCGCGACTACGTTATAATCGCCGCACGGTTCGATCTTCGAGGTTAAGCACCGATCTGTGGATTGGTGACCATATTTTAGCGATCAGTTTGTTGAACGGCCTGATTGCTCAGGAACAGGAGGTCGTTTCCAGGTTAACTATCACACGAAAACGGATAAATTATAGACTAGTGTTCTCATTGGTCGCAATTTTATGTCAGTCCACAATTACTCGGAATGACTTCGAAATATTATAGACCATCAAATTTTGATGCGTAATAAAGTATTCCAAATGTTCAGTTGACAATTTATCGAGAGTTTACAATCTCTCAAGTTATTTTATAATCTTACAAAGTTTGCGTATTTCCGGTGACATATATATAGAGTTGCATCCGGTTAGGCTGGAATACAAACTCAAAATATCGCTGAAAAAAATATTCTTGATTTTTCTATGAAAAAGCTGTCATTTAATTGTGTTTTAGAACTGATCATTATATCTCCTTCCTTCGTTCGGTTTTAAAGTAGTTCGTACGAATCCAGAATTTTCAAATAAATATAAAGTTATTTTTTTCTCAGAAGCACTACAGGCACATTCACACCGCGCCCACGCACGTATAATCAAATCTAAGATTAATAATTTCTACAATAAATTACAACTTTCTCTCAATGAAACTAATTGCTTCACAACGTATCCTAAGCTGTTACGTAACTTGGATAAGTTAAAGTTATCGATAAGATCTGACCAGCCATCTTAATGTACCTACGATAACTTAGGTACATTGAACGCGCGTTTAATTGTCGCATAAAGACTTTAATTTAGATAGCATCGAATAACGCGTATTAGTTTGACGTTTTTATAGATTTGCATAAAATTTCTGCACATATTTCTGAGAAAGTATGTGCTAAGTACTGAGGATTATGTTTGGTACGATAGCTGGAAATATGAAACCTTCTATTAAGCACTAGTAATAAAAAAACTTTTTTACAAAAAAATACAACCGACTTGCTAAAAAAACACTACAACGTATTAATTACTTTAAATTCGGAAGTCGGTGTTTTTGGTTGTTTCTTCGTATTCACTAAAAAGTTTTTTTTTTTTTTCTTTTTTTCCACTAAATAGTGAAAAATAAAAGTCAGTGTTAAAACACTGACTTTTATTTTTCACTTTTTAGTGGTACCTTACAACACCACGGGAAAGTCACAGGAAAGCAAAATACGCAATTTCGTTTACTAACGTACTTGGATGATATAATTTCGATTTCCTCAAGCTATTTTAATTTAAAAACCAAACAACTAAACCGATTTTGATGAAATTTCTATGGAACCAATCGGAACATTATATCCTTTCACATTAAAACCTTTCACATGAAAAAATATTTTTTCAAATCGGTTCATAAATGACGGAGTTATGTGACGTTTTCTCCTAGTCAAGAAGTCCCAACTCAACAAAACACTATCTAAGGCAATTTAATAAATAATTAAATGATTTCAAGAGCACACTATAGTGAATAATTTGTCCAAAATTATACGACTACATTAACAAATTGGTGATAATATAAAATCAAGTTTCTATTAACAACATAATTCCATATTTATCATAATTCGATCCGGTCATTAACTCCAATCAAATATACAACGAATCATTTGACATTTCTAAATAACATGAAATTGCAAATTGACTATTCATTTCAGGTGTCAAATTCCGACATTATAGCATGCGATTGTTGTTACGTAAGTCACACGTTGTCGCGTAGTGAATGGGAGGCTTTAGTGGCAGAGAAAGCACGATGACCGATGCACCTTTATGTAAATAAATAAAAATTTAGTTATGTGAACTTTGTAGTGTTAAAAATACAATACAATTGACACGTGGTTATGCAATAAAATTGTGTATTTATGTATTGTTTATAAAGGGCAAAGGGAAGAGGAAGTGAATGAAAGAGTTAAGACTATTGTTAGTTTTTCTTTGTGATTTCGTGGATCGAGACAATTATTTCAGCCGGTCTTTTCTGTCAATATCTCACCGTGTAAACTTAGGTGAAGTGAGCATGAAGTGAACTGTCATTCCATATTGTTTTTATGGATTAACAGCTCACTTCATGTTCACGATGAGAGGTTTACAGAATCGCACTGCAGTAGTTGTCGAAGTTATTGTAACTGTTAGTATATCCCACTGCTGGGGAAAGGGCGATTTGAAAATTAATTAAACAAACTTAAAACTTTTGAATCGAACTTCTCACTAATTTCATAACCTAATTTACTTTTTCAGTATTCTGAATTGAGTATTTGGAGGTAAGAACGTGTCAAAACCTACTTTAATGCCGAAGTTTGACACGTTTTCAGGCTGCAGTAGTTTAGCAAAAACTCAAATTCTTAATTCAAAATCAGGTGCTACTCTATCAACTAGAGGGCAACGTTCGCATTCGCATGACAATCTGTCACTGTCAAAAAAGTTTCATTTTCCCAACATTTTTGACAGATTGCGAATGAGATGCAAATTCGAACGTTTTTAAAAATTAGTAGAATTAGTACTCAGTATTCATTATTCTGTCGTAAAAAAATATTTCTTGATCATAGAATTTATCGCGTAACTTTGCCAAGGCTAACATGAGATAAAATGTAATAATTTCTATTCTAAACCTTAGTTACAGACATCAGAATTATGACGGTAATCTGGATCAGTCCTCTTAATCTTGAGGTACCAAACCTGTACTGATTACACAATCATACCTTTATCGCAGTGGTGGTCAACTTTTGATGATAACCTTGTGTATTGTTACTAGTTAACACTGTTACAAGTTTTTAATTTACATAAAAAGGAGGTTGTCAATTTGTCTGAATGTTTTAGTTTTCAACAGGGACTCTTCAGTCTACATATCTATTCAAAATCAAATCCAAGATATTTTTGAAGTGATAACTTCTTATGAGAGGGTAAACCGCTTCGTAACGTAACGCGTTACGGCGCCAGTCTGTCTGGCTTCCCTTTCTCTCAAGCATACGGCAGCGGTAGGCAGGCTCTTCCTCTCACACTCTAACCCACAGCGCTAGTCGTATTTCGGACAGGGGAAGCGTCTGTATATTAAATAGTTCAACTTAGATTAGTTTAAGTTATCACTTCAGCCAAATTCAGTTCAGCTGGAGAGGAACAAGCAAGAATCTAAAGAACGCGTGCCATACTTATGCAATATTAGAATTCGTTCAGCACACGATCCAAAGGTTGGGCATCCCAGCTCGGGAACCAAACCCGCTACTTGACGACCGTGTCAGTAATGTGCGGGCGGCGCGTACAAAGAGCCTGAATATTATAGTGCTACAAAAACTAACACCTTCACCAGTTTATCCTGACACACGGGAAAATGGGCTACATTTCGCGTAGGTATGGATAACTCGAAGAAAACCAAACTGTATTTTTTTGATGTGAAACATCTATACTTAGCCGTGGGTAAAACCGATTTTTGGCGTGGCGAGCATATCTATATAAATATATTTAAATATACATACATACAGTCTAAATGTATTGTTTCATTATGTTGTATTTAGTTCCTGTCGTAATCTGTTCTTTTTTGCATATTACTTGTACAAAATAATTTCGATGTTTCACATCTGTCACATATACACTTTTGATATATGTTTTTTATTCAGTGTCTTTTCACGAGTTATTTTCAGTAGAATAGTGCAAAAAAAAAACAAGAAATACCTTTCTCCAAAATGTAACGTGAACTGAACTATATAAAATGTACAAGCTCATTAAAAAACTTTTTTTCGAGGAATAACTGGTGGAATTCGAAAAACTTGCCTTTGCCCTCCATTTAGCAACCGGTCATTTTTGTTTTTGACCATAGCGCCACGATGAAGAGCTCATCTTACACTGGGTGCTCTTCACTAGCGCCACCGTGTCACGGCACAGTTATAGGGTTAGGAATGCCGTCCCATTTCCGACCGGCCATTTGTATCCCGGCCATTTTCCCCGGTCATCTGTACCCGGCTATTTGTACCCCAGCCTGTTTTTGTAGATCGTAGATTTAATGACACATGTGTGTTAACTTGATGGTTCTGATGTCGGCACGATTAGGCGCAAATGATAGTGGAGCGCTACAGGCCCGAGTGCTACACAGGTATTAGAGGAATGTTGAGATAAAATTATCAGAAGGCCAATTCTCGCGGTTAAAAATTAACCTTTTGAACGCCATTGTCACTTATTCATGACAAGTCCATGCCCTGTGTGCCAAATGTTACCAATATGTGACAAAAAGTACGGCAAATTTTTGGCTTGGCGTTGCCGTTGTGGGAGCGCCGATGCGTTAATCAGATTAAAACTAAGATTGGAAAGCGAACCTTCTTCAATAATAAGGTCCTCTGGCTTTCTTAAAATATGGTTCAAAAAGATTTAAGGTTTTTCCTAATTTTACGTTGTACTTTCTAGCTTTGCTTATATGTATTATATGACTAAGACTTACCAGGCACTAAAAATAGGAAAGTACCACTATTTTTAGTGCCTGAGATAAGTATGTATGTATAAATAGCCTTTGCCCGCGACTTCGTCCGCGTGGAATAGTTACTTCGGGCACCCATTTTTATTTTTCAAAAACGCTTAATCATTATGTTTATTGCTGGGGAGTTTGTTGCGCCACTTCTTCTTCCCAGCTAAAACACTAGGAAGTGGTGACGGGCGGGCGTTTTGGGGGACTGTCTTTATGTAGAACTTTGACGTTCAAAATGTGCTGGCACTCAGCCTAATTTGAATAAATGACTTTTGATTTTGATTTTGTTTATTTAATTTGTATCAAGTTCTTTGGTTTTATCTTCAATAATGACGGACTCCCATACAAACTTCCACCCCACTTTTCACCCCAATAAGAGATGATTTCTGGGATAATAAATATCCTATGTCTTTTTCCGTGACCCAAACTATCTCCATACCAAATTTCATCTTAATCGGTCCAGCGGTTGAAGCGTGAAGAGGTAACAGATAGACAGGCAGACATACTTTCGCAATTATAATATTAGTATGAATTCTTAATAAATTTACTCATGTTTTTCTATCCTTTTTTTCAGGTGTTTATCATTGGAGTTGGATTTACAAACCTGTGCAGTAAATTGTAAGTTTTATTTTATTTTGTCATTATAGTAGGCGCCAGATAAATGTGGAATAAAGTACATTGACCTTTTCCTAATAACTGTTCATAGGTACCTGAACAATTAAATATGAATCGTTTTTCATTATTAGACAATGTTAAGGATCACGAGAGATGATGATTCGGGACAGCTTTGTGGCATTAATTCCGTTTTTCAAATTAAAAATGTCAATAATTGTAGGTGGGTCAATGACCGTTATTCCACGATTATCTGGCGCCTACTATAGCTATAATTTGGTTTAACAATAATCCCTGTTATACGTTCTGGATTCGTTCGTTCTTCATTTTCCGCAAGTGTTCTGGATACTTGCGAATAGATTTTACAGGTATGTAAAAAATCGGCATTCAAATTGCGGCAGTGTATTCCAAGTATGCCTTATATAATTACTAGTACCTGGATGACCGAGCTTAGCTCGTTTTTTTTTGGTTAACGTTTCCTAAAAATGAAATCTAGGTAGATCGATTTATCGCCCCCGAAACCCCCTGCATACTAAATTTCATGAAAATCTTTGAAGCCGTTTCCGAGATTCAGATTATATATTGAGATTAAGAATTGCTTGTTTAAAGGTATTAGATAGATAGATACTTACTATAGTAATAATCGTCACACGTTTATTACTACAACTAATATTTAACGTAGGTACATACTATAAATCTAAACCAGCTAGAAACGTCACAAGACTCCGATCTTCATTAGCTTAGCTTCCCACATCACTATTAAATTGAAGCCGCAACACAAAAACAATAAGACAAGCGTAACTTTCCTCTCATTAAGACATTTCACCCGGATTCTCTCGGATGATCACAAGAGTATCTATGTCAATAGACATACAGACCACAGCACTTGATCACACTTGTATATGAGTGCTTTTTATTGGATGGTGCAACGACATACTGACTTCAATGACTGATGGTATAAAGGCTTGCATATCGTTAATAGTTCTCCCATCATTATCAGGTTTCACTTTAATATGGGTAAGGGAACTCCGTACCTAAGAAATAACGTCACCTCCTTGTCTTAAAAAGCATAGTACGTACTACCGGGATACCTCTAGGTATCCCGTACCTAATAGCCTATAGAAAAGATTGCAATTGCTCGAGTTAAATTTACGATTTAAATTAACCATAGAAAGAAAGAAAGAAAACTAGCTTATTTGGCACATTGTAGATACAAATAAAAGCAAACTCTTTCAAAAGTTTATCTTTCTTACAGAAGATCTCTGACTGGCCTGTTGGTCGAGTGGTAAACCGGAGGTCGTGGGTTCGGTTCCCACCCAGGAAAAATCATTGTGTGATGAGCATGATCATTTGTTCTGTGTCTGGGTGTAACTTGTCTATAATATGTATGTATTTAGAAATATATATGTATGTTTATCAGTTGTCTGGTTGTCATAGCACAGGCTCTGCCTAGTTTGGGATCGGATGACCGTGTGTGAGTTGTCCCAAGATATTATATATTATTATTATCTCTCATAAGAACAATGACTTTTAAAGTACCTTTATTCGTGATATAGAAGCATTTTATTGGGTGTCATACTAAGCACGCTAAGCATCGCTTTACAAACATAAATAAGTAAAGCAAATATAAATCCATCCTACATCAAAATTCTCCCAGCACCCAATACCTTCCGGTATCGAATTGTAATCTAATAATAAGTATAGTAATATATGCTAACAAAACATGGTCATGTGCAGTGAATACCGACTTCTTCCGTAGTAAATACTATAAGTACGTATGTACCTACACCCATGTATGAACATAAGTACATAGTGTATCGTGTGTTGAATCTAAACGAGCCAGCAATATTTTTGCAAGCGTGCTAAACTTCAATGTCTTAAGTTTTGAATGACAATGTGATATTATATTTTCATATTGGGAAACAGTGTTGCGGAAATCAATAATTTATTTTATAGTTTTTGAAACCAAACACCTCGGATTTAAAACTGTCTAGAGAAACATAAACTTAGCATAATAAGCCTATAATGTTCCCTCTACTGAGACACAGGCCTCCTCTATTTGGGAGGAAGCTGGCCCGGTGGCCAGCTGGGAGGGGCCAACAACCACTGGCCCCTGAGGGCCAGCTTGGCCCTCCGAGTTTAGGCCCAGTGCAAGTGTGTATAAGTGGCATATTTTCATACTTAGATTCTCACGATGTTATCTATCACCGTTTTAAGAGCACTATCTAGTAATGAATGTAATTTAACAAAGTGAATCGAAGCACCTGGTTGGTTTGGAACCCACTACCTACAACCTGTAGGTAGGTCAGAGCCGTTGCCACTGGGCTACCACTGCTCTCACGAGAAGCATTTGGTTGGAAATGCTCTAATTAATTTTCGTTTCGTGCCAGACATTTGCCACACATACACACCAATCTACAATGAAAGCTGCCCACGCAGAACTGAACATTCTTTCTTCTTTCTTTGACTAAGACTGATCCAATGACAACTTGTTCTCAGGCATTTAGATTAGTTAATTATGCGAATGACCACCCAGCTGACTCCTGAAACAATTTCCATGTCCCCATCTTTAATTCAGTAAGAACGCCAATAGATGGCGTTGTGGCCAATTGAGCGTGGTCATCGGTAATGCCGGGAAGCTAGCGCTGGCTTCCGCTGCGGCCTGACGACACAGATGCCGTTTTAATGGCCAGGCAACTCACTGACCATCACTAATATGCTTGAATGTACTTAAGGGAATGGGTCGATGGACTAGCGAGGCTTGTTTGTTTGTGATTGTGTTTGTTTCTTGGGAATTATGGATTTAATTCGAGTTGGAGTTATTAACTACTCTTCATTCATGAAAATCTCTTATTCGGAATTACAAATGCTTAAGGAAATTATAACAGCCACAGGGGTCGATCTTCAAGGTTAAGCTAACGTTTACCGAGGTCGGTCAGTGGACCATCTTAACATATCAAGATTCCTCCGACGCTCGGTTCCTCGGAAAGTGCTATTGGCCCCGGCTCCCTCGCCAGAATCATGACAGTAATCTGACACCAGTATCTTGCCAAGGGGTTTCGTGTTATATACAAATTATTAGTTAAACTTCTTATTCTAGTTCGTAGCTCCCCCCAGCGATACCCTAAGCCGAGGCCCGTAACCCACTGGGGGTGCTCCTTAGCGTGTTGTCACTTAGTTTATAAGTTTTTTTATAAGCCTTGGCTGAAGGCTTTAATATTTATATTAAGGCCACCACAGGCAAGCCCGGTTAAGCAGTCGACAACCTCAAGTTGAACTTCGAGACGCCATGCGCCATTAATAAAAAAAATTAAAAGAAAGCTTCTAAGTATTGGTGAGCAACTTGCCTTAAAACAGTAAAAATACATTTTTCTATTAAAACAACAAAAACATGCACGTTTTAAGTAAAGTAGGTATTATTTGAGACATTGTATACATTTTTTACCAACTTTTGTAAGAGATACATGCGAGCTGAAACGATCAATCATTATTCTCTTCGCATAATAAACACGTATTGCACAAGACGTTCATAATAAAATATATTTTCTAAACATTAAAACAAAACATATTTCTTCCGTTTCATGAAAATAACTTATTTTATTGGCTGCACGTTCAAGGTAACAGTGCGGACACGCGATGTTTTTATTAATTGCCTTGTTTTCTTTACGATTCTTAGGCACAATTACATTGTATACTATACTATACTATACTATATCCTGGGACAACTCACACATGGTCATCCGATCCCAAACTAGGCAGAGCCTGTATGTTTTTAGATAGGTTTCAAAAATATATTCGCTTATGTGAAAGTTCTTCTAACCTTATTTTAATTATTTTGAGGATGGCTTACCTCAAAAGGTCTCCCAAGGTGGATCAATTACCTGGTAAAAACCGCGGGAGCTGTTGGATGCTAGGAGTACAGATGTAGTCGATTTCGCGATGCCTGGAGGTCTGTTCTTCAATGGACGTCTTTCGACTGAAATTATTCGGCTCATCGCCGCAAGGTTGCCTACTTGTCGGTCTTCTACAGATTGTACTTCGGGGAGAGTGTCCAGGAACTCCACAACCTCATCCCACCGGCCCCCTTCTACCATCGGACATCTAGACGCATTGCAAGTTACCATCCCTACCTTGTTGCTATTCCACCAATTCGAATTAAACGTTTCCAAACGTCTTTTATAATGCGCACAGCAAAGGAGTGGAACTCTCTGCCTGCGTCTGTGTTTCCGAACGCATACCATCCTAATCTCTTCAAAATTAGGGTGAACAGGCTTCTTCTGGGTAAACTCGCTCCATCGTCGACTTTGTCTGTGTCATCTATGACCTAAACTAGAGTCAAGAGCAAACTCATCTCAAATAAAAAAATTAAAAAGAAATGACGGTTAAAATTTGACGGTCACAGCAATACAGATTAAATTGACGGTCACAGCATTGCTGGCTTAGAAGTGGTTTTCTAGGTAGACCAGGGATTTTGGGTCACCAGAATAAGCTGGTTAATAAAACGGGGCTCGTTGTTTTCTCGATGCTTGGTGACCTCTACAAGCAGCTCAAGACCTAGATGACGATTTGAAAGACTAGTTCGATCAACATTCTCGATTAGCTCATTTTCTTTTGGGCCTGGGATTCATAAAAGTTCATAACGTACTAAAATAATCAGTCATGTTAGTTTAAGTCATAAGACTTACTTGTAATTCGTCAGTAAAGTAATCTCATTTACTTCGCTTTGCACTCATTGACCTCATTTTAAACGATTTGTGGTTTTAGAAACGTGACCATTTTTAACTGTCTGCTTCACACAGTAAACATGTAGTTTAGTGTTTGTTTTTCTTGCGATTTAAACTGTATTTGAGTTTATCTATGTAAGTTTTTCTAGCAATAGTTTAATTGAATAAAGATTTTTTGATACCGAAAAGTAAAAAGTATTTTGAATTTCTCAAGAATTTGGATACTTATTAAGAAATCAAAAAAATGTCTTTACAATAAATTAATTCTACAAATAGATGACAGAAAAAGTTACTTCGAGAAACAGATTAATTTTCGTTCAAAGAATTTTTCCAAATTGACAGAGCTCTACCTACTTTTGGAATAATGCTGAACTTGGTAGGATAAAAAGCCACGGAAGGTCAAGCTAGGCCAAAAGCTGAACCCAGCCATAACAGAAGACGCTAGGATTACAGTGAACAGACGTAACAGACATTCTACGATAGTAGCACAAAAACATGATCAACAAAGCCGATACTGGTAACATAAATATACCAACACTTTTTGCCCCAAGATCTGGTCGAATTAGCAACAGTTCCGCTCCATTGGATTCGCACATCTTCCGTTATCACACCGGGCACGATCGATAACACATTCCGGTCTAACAGAATAAGTCGGACTATCGGTGCCATAGAGCAAGGAATGCCGTACTGTCAGCTACTAGAGAGATGCCATTGCTATACTACCCGGCACTACACCGGGCTTACACCTGGTTCTTGAGTTCAAATCCATATTGTACCCACCTGATTGATAATACAATTTAGTTGTCGCGCTATTGCGCTGACCACAAATTTAAGTCTTAAAAGCCATAGTCGCAACTGTCATGAGCTGTCATTTTCTATGAGTAAACACTGACTATTTATGAGTTTTGAAATGGGAGCCATAAGATATAACTGGAAAGATTTCTGAAGAAATTGTTACTATAGTAGGCGCCAGATAAATGTGGAATGAAGTATATTGACCTTTACCTAATAACTGTTCTTAGGTACTTGAACAATTAAATATGAATCGTTTTTCATTATTAGACAATGTTAAGGATCACGACAGATGATGATTCGGGACAGCTTTGTGTCATTAATTCCGTTTTTCAAATTAAAAATGTCAATAATTGTAGGTGGGTCAATGACCGTTATTCCACGATTATCTGGCGCCTACTATAACATAACCTATTGCCAATTGTTATTCATTTGTAGTTAACGATCTAAATGAGTGATTACCTGGACACCAAAGTTAAGTTTTTGGCAGTGCCCGCCGAAGTCTCTTCGTGTTCTGTGGCTGGCACACTCGGTGCTCCGGTAGTGCGTGCGCGCCGATCTCATCTGCCACTTGCCACACGCCTGCGCCTGCGCAGTTCCCACGAAAGTGCTGTAACTAGGTATGTGCTAGAAAGACATGAAATCATCGTACGATCGTAACTTTTCCGAGAATGTTGACAAGATTGCGTGTCTAGACGTCAGCTGATTTTTTCAGTGATGCTGAAGAAATTGGAACATCGTTATACTAAAATTATGTAGCTTAAAAAATAAGATAAAATAACGGACGAAAAGAACTACGAAATCTTAGAGTCTTAAGGGAATATATAAGGATTATGAAATAAGGTGATGATAGGTGGTGTAAGGCAGTGACCGAGTGGCGCCCGAGGACTGGAAGAAGAAGTGTTGGTCGGCCGGCGGCGAGATGGGCGAACGACATTGTTGCCATCGCGGATAGAACCTGGATGAGGCTGGCAAAGGAACGTGGAGATTGTCATAAGAGAAGAGAGGCCCATGCTCAGCAGTGGGCGAAGTCGGGCAGTGGATGATGATGATGATGATGATGATGAAGTAAGAAGAAAAGTGATTTCGGTATATGGTAATACGTCCATTAATCTTTCGACTTGTTAATTCAACAAGACAGTCATTGGAATAGCTAATCTTCAAGATATTACTCGTCGACATCTTTCAGACGTTGACGCATAAAGTATAGTCATCTTCGTATAGGCCGAAAAGAATGTGACTATCTAAGAAATATACAACATTCTTTAGAATCCAGCTGTTGAGGAGAGTCACCACTAGTCACTAAGACAATAGAAACGGTCCACTGTAAGTGGCGTGATCTACAAACACTTGAGACACTCATACAAGTCATACACTCTTGTAGATATACAGGGAGACTTAACGACATTTGAGAATACCATTCAACGGTTCTTTAAAGACTTAATGACGATAAGTAAGAATAAATGGAATTACAGAAAATCATGTCTCACCCTGTCACGTGAGTTGAATTTTCATAATAGGAAATCGATTTCTTTGTCAGAATGAAGAATAGTTATTTTCACACTTAGAAAAACATACTCAATTTGTTGGAAACGCTACTTTCTTGCATCTTGATCATCAATCAGCTCATAAAAGTGTTGCCAGCACACTTAAAACTAACACCTCGTATGAAAGATCTGCACTATTAAGAATTGAGGATGTGTGCGTGCGTTAGATACACAGTTTTCCGATGTGTGTCTTTGTGTGATCTTGTAAAAAACAGTTTTTATTATGTGTGATCCACCTACACAAGTAAGTACAGTCAAACAAAGAGGTTACTTCCTTTACAGACAAGTAAGTTAAAAAATATGCATAAAATGATGTTTGGAGGGGGTAACGATATCAAGTTTTCTACAGTTCTTCTTGAATCATGTAACGCTTCGCCAGAACACCCGATTCTTTGCAGTGTGCCTTCTACATCATGTTTGTGCCAGCCACCAGAAGTGTGACGTTGAAATGAATATTTTTGCCTGTAAAGTTAACAGTCCTGCTTCTACTCTTCTCCTATTCGTATCAATTAAATACTTGCATTTAATATGATCAGCGCTTAGTCTACCTACCCATTTTCTTGACTGTACACATGTATCATCTGTGCACAGTTGAGCATGTGTGCGAGTGTATCGATGCTTGACGCCGCAGCTTCTGCGTCGTGCTCCATTTCCTGCGCTCGCGCATTGCACAAGCCGCCGCCGCCGGACAATGGCGCTCCAGCACATGCGAACACCCCTGCTTACCTACTTCGCTGCATTGTTTGAATATCACTATGACAATGGATATGGATTATGACCTGACCGCCCCGTTAGATAGCCGTTAAAAGGAATATTGAATTGTATTGTATTGAAAGCGTTCGGATATGTTTTAACTGTTATAAAATGTTTCTTGAGAATGTAGAGTAAAGCTAGGGCTTCTGGTTTGTGAATATGTAACGGTTTTACAGACGTGTGCTTTATATGTATGAGATTAGGGAAAAAAGTCACATATCACTTTTGACAATGTGTGTAAAGAGTAAAAAATTTCAAATACTACATTGTATTATATCGTCTTGATATATGAATGCTGCACTCAGTGGATTCTAAGCAATAACAGATGGTCTGGATGGGATTTTCAAAAGTCTGGCTCAGAATCGCAGAAGATCAAGAAACGTGAATATTGGGAAAGGAATAATTTGCGCTGTAAAGAGACAGACATAACCGAATCTGAATAATATTATGAAAAGCTTCACGCCCTTTGCTGTTTACTAATATCTATATAATAATAATTATTTCAGTCAGTTGCTTTGATTTCACGCATTTTTCAGTGCATATTATAAACAGGAAGGAATGCAAAACCACGTTTCTTGAAGCATTTTTTTATTTACAAACAGTTAATGCAATAGTTTTGCATCATTTGTACGACGTATGGACAGGAATGCGATTCAATTTATTCTCGTCATAAAGTTGTTGCGAACATCCGGGCTGCGAACACCTGAGGCACCTGTGGATCTTGTGGGACTGTAGTACTCGCTCCACGTGAGCCATTGACTGGTAACTTGTCATCATGTGGAGATTTTGCAGCTTTTAAATCATGGCTATTTGTATTTCTCATCAATAAGATGATTCAAGATGCGTCATGTGAATAAAATTGATAAAGAATAAAATTGAACGAAAAGAGGTTCATTTCACACACAGATACACAATAAGGAGCCTGAGGCCAAAGCGGCGCTAATACTGTAGCCTTATTTGTAATTACAGTTTTGAGCCGTTTGGGGTCGAAACGCTTGGGTCATGGGGTCCGCGTGCGCGTCTCCTTTTCAAGGACATATCTCGCCGACTGATCGACACTTTGCGTGATCAGAAGGCTGGCTCGTTCTTTGCCCAAAGAATTTGCATTGCCATTCAACGTGGCAATGCTGCCGGTCTTCTGGGCACGTTTCCGGATGATAGCCATGCGGAGGAATACTTCGACGTATAAGTGTATTTTGTTTTTGTAAATAATATCTACAATTCTACATATGTGTTAAGTTAGGTGTCCTAATTTTAAACCCAAAACATTATGTGCCTAACGGCTGTGACAAATAAGTCTAAGTAGTTCAGCAAAATACCAGACAACTAGTAGTCGCATGACACAGGTTATTGACTGAACCTTAATAGTACTTTTTGGTACTTATTGGTTTTCACGACAATGATTCAGATTTTACTTTACTGGTCCAAAATATCGCCATGTCCATGGCATTATCTTATAGATTATATTTAGGCTGCATTTTTTGGGCACATAATAGTATATGGTAATAAAGCACAAACATAAACTGCATGCATGCAATTGATCTTTTTGCACATGCGAATACAAGACATGAAATTAACCAGTTATAATAAAAAGATGAGAATAGAACTTGCTTTAACTAATCTAAACTTACTTCAATGCTAAATATAACAGCGGTCTAAAATAAAGTTTATTTAATAATTTTAATAATTTTGTATTGTGTACTGTAATGATTATTTTTTAAAACCTATTTCATTTTAAATTATGATAATTTGCATGCCCCTATGTTGGCAAAATATGGAGAACTTTTTATCTTATGACATCAATGTATATCATCACCCATGTTTGCAAATGAATAAATTATTATTATTATTCCGTATATTCATTTTTTTAAACTTATTTCTTACATTTTTAAATATTTAAAAAAAAAATACAAAACTAAGCAAAAACATTTAAAAATATAAAAATAGTAGCCCACCGGTATCGGGACCAGGGTCCAAGCTACCGGCGGTCAGGCTTATTATTATTATTATTATTATAAACAAGAATTATTGATGATTCAAATTCTCAGCATCCGGACTATTATTTTGGAGACTAGCAACTTGGTTCACCATACCATACGATTAATAACCCCAGAATGCATTTCAGAAATACAAGTTTCATACTGGTACATGACTCACGGTGCCTCGAACACATCATCAATCTAAACGAGGCACAACTGGCTAGACTCGCAGACAGCACTGGACTCTAGCTGGCTGAACGAGAAAGTGACACTTTTCACTTTCAAATGTAACATGGGCTTTTGGTAAACAATGTACTCGTACAAGTTTGTGTTTGTCATGTTTGCATGCATGAAATAATTTTTGAGACATTCAAAATGTCACTTCAAAAGTTCCGATACTAGTTCTTGACAGAAAAAATATCTAAGTTATTTACCTGACTGACAATACACAGTCTACATCACTAACGGCCGGTCTCAATAACGTATCTACCTTTGACCAACTGTCAAATTATCTACCGACAGCTTCTGTTGTCAAAGGTCAAAGGTAGATACGATATTCAAATTCTCTCTATCTCTGGCCTGTTGGTTTGTCTGGCCTGTTGGTCGAGTGGTTAGTGACCCTGACTGCTAAATCGGAGGCCGTGGGTTCGATTCCCACCCAGGACAAATCTTTGTGTGATGAGCATGATCATTTGTTCTGTGTCTGGGTGTAATTTGTCTATAATATGTATGTATTTAGAAATATATAAGTATGTTTATCAGTTGTCTGGTTGCCATAGCACAGGCTCTGCCTAGTTTGGGATCGGATGACCGTGTGTGAGCTGTTCCGAGATATTATTATTATTTTATTGAAACCGGTCTTACGACCGGTTTCAATAAAATAATATTGACTTACGTCAATAAGCATATTTTTTTACAAAAGTTTCATAACGAAAGTGGACACTGACCAAAGATTTTTAGAAATCTTTCCCAAAAAAATGAACTAGGGTACTAGGGACTAGGAACTAGGGATAAACGTTTTCATGTAAACTTAATTTTTACAGATCTCACTGGTCGAGCTATTTAGAATCTTAAGATTTCCTCCTTTGAGGTTAAAAACCTACAAATATGGCAGAGCTCAGGCTTTCGCTCTATCACCAAGCGACAATTAACAGTAGTGTTGTTCTGTACAATCACAAATATAAAAAAAAAACCCGTGAAAACGTGATTAACTCTCGATTCATCCAATCAAAGATGATGATAAGCTCACTCCACTTAAGGTTTCAGAATACCTAAGTGCCTAGGTAAATACTGAGCCTTCACAAAGCCAAGCACATTATAACGTTAGATAACACCACATATGACACGACTACTCTAGTGGTCAATGTGGTCAACGCTACTGATTAAGGACATGATTCAACAAACTAGCAATTGCATCAACTCAATTAATGCTGTTAAGGAATCTGATGTGCCCCAGATTCACTAAGCGATCAATACCAAAGATGGGATGCAATACTTAGGTATACAGTGGTGCAACCAGAAGCCAACGTCCTTGGAGTACGTAATTCTGTAAATATTGAATACCTACTAGCTGTTCCTCGAGGCTCTGCTGCTGTTGTTTGTTAAGATACCAAAGGAACCGTACATTCTGCCGGGATAAAAAATTACTCAGCGACGCGAGTATCTAAAAGTGAAAGAATTACCATAATTGGATCTGCACTTCCAGGTCAAAGTCAATTCATTTATTTCAACTACACCATTAAAAGGCACTTGTGAATGTCAAATTTACGGTTTGAAATCAAAATATTAGTGACTCTAGTTGTCCATTCGCAAAAAGTAGATTCTTATGGAGAAGAACGGACAAGAAACTCCATAGTTACTCTTTTCAAATATAAGTTTTATAATATTTTGTATATACATATACATTGATCAATTGATTATATTATGTGAGCACAATGGAGGAGTGACTTTTACAAGCATATTTAAAAATAGTACCTTCAAAATATTAGTAGCTGAGATTTTACCGTTAGAATTATTTTGATTAGACGTACCAAACTAATATGGGGAATTGAATACGAATATTAAATTCAACGTGCTCATTGGAAAATTGACTATCACAAACATTCGCAATAGGACCTATCAGATGAAAACTATAATCGATGATACATCTCGCTACAAGGAATTCTCCGTACAGTAAAAGCGGCGCATTTTTCAAATTCTCATTGAGGCACGTTTTCTCGGCATTCACAATTTCTCTCCTGATGCTTACGCCAACATTCAATACATAAGAAATAAACTGTAATTACAAGACCAAACTTATTGCCATTTTCATTCTAATTCACACAGGCTCTCTCTCTATCTTTTCATCGTGATATGTCCACGCCGATACAATCTACTAGGCGTCACATAAAAGCAGCAATTATTTATTGGCAACACCAAGTGAAACCAAGTTATTAATAACCGATGATATTACCTTTACCTTAGAAGCACCTGTTATAGTATTTTTATTACCTTAGAAAGTGAACTAAGTTCGAAAGTGGTTAGGTGTCTTATCAAATGGGAGTATGTGGTGCGAAATTACGTTTGCTGTTATAAAACGTTATGATAGGCGATAACAGGTTTTATTAATAGTGCGAGAAGGTTGATAAGTTGTTTGAGTAGCTGTATCTTGGTTTGTATTATTTCGTAGATAGTGACAGTGGTCGTGTACAAGGTTTGTTGTACGTTCAATGCCTCTGTTGTTTTTGTTTGGTTACTGTAATGGCCGCTTTGATCTGTAGTGCGTCGGCATTTTTGTAATAGTATATTTTGTTCATTGTTTGTTTATCAGAACAAGGCGCTATCATCACGTTTTGTGGCACAACTTTAAAAAGTGAAACTATATTTGTACTGCTCTCGAGCTCCGTTTTGACCAGTTCTTTTGTACTTTTAATTTATTTATTTGTTTTGTGAGCTCAATAAAATAATTAGGAATCCGAGAGGCGATTGACATATCATGAATTATACAGCGTGTGAATTTTTTTGATGTAACAATTTTCGGTATTTATAACACCAAATAAATCTCAATGTTATGTAACTAAATGTCAGCACCAATTAAGAGGTGCGATTAATAACACAATTATACAAGACCATTTGTCACACTAAATCGACAATTTTACAACCAAATCGTGATTTTTCTGTCCTCTATAATTTATTATTTAAACTGCATAGCGTCCATCTTTGCTATGATAATGTATTGAACACACATGGCCATACGTTTAGCCTCGGTTTAAATGATTTACATATTTATACGGCTTGACCCAGTAAAACAATGCTAACCGGTGCGTTTTTATATAGCGATAAATGCGTGTTCATAATTCATGAATGCGATATGTTTGAGTTGATCGTAAGATGATGGATTTTATTTGAGAATTGAATATTCTTTGATAGATTTTTTTTTTCATGTAGCTGACAATAAATAATGACTGATATCGTGATTTGCCTGCTACTAACCACAATGTCGCCCGCAATGTCGATTTTACATACGGCATATATACATCGCTCATAAAAGATGTCCACAACGAGTACTTACCGGTTTTCAGTGCAACCTCTAAAATAAACCAAGCAAAACCCATTGTATTCAAATAACCAAATAGTATCATTAATCCATTACATGTCACACTTTAAAAACAACAGAAGCTTTCTCCGTATGCACCCTCAAACCGTCCATCACATCACCAAGACGCAAATAAAATACTGAACAAACCAACGTTACTTGAGAGTTCACAGTGGCGCCTCTTGTCAAGGCGAAAAGCCCCATTAACCATTACATACGATTAGTTCCTCGTTTTCCCGTCAACCAAGATTTACTGGTCACATGTCGCTCATATTTTGCGGTTTAACCAACAATGTTGAAGAGAAAAGCGTGTTATATTGAACGATAAACCTCGCTGTAACGGAGCCCATTAGTCTATGAAAGTTATATGAGTTTGACTGACGTAGAAAAGGCCTAGTCATCCTGGTCGTTAAAATATGGCTTACTAGCTGTGCCCGCGACTTCGTCCGCGTGGAATAGTGTATTTGGGTAGCATTTCTAATTATTAGGCTAATTATTTTACAAATAAAACACAAACGTATAAATACTTTAATGAGCCATTTGCAGTATTTCACTACAAAGAGCTTATTCAATTATTTAAATATATAAGCGCGCTTCCCCTTTACACCCTTGAGGGTAAAACTTTTACTAACTTTGAATGTCAAGCTTATAGCTCTAAAAATGACTTACATCCCCCCCTTTCAACCTCTTACAACTTTTTTTTCGTATTAAAAAGTAGCCTATGTGTACCAAATTTCATCTATCGGTCGAGCCGTTTGCGCGTTAAGAAGTAACAAACATTCACACACACTCACAAACTTTCGCCTTTATAATATTAGTGTGATAAGTGTGATGTGATATAAAATATATATATATAAGTAAGGATAATGGATCTAACAGCTTAGAGAGGCAGGCAAGCAGTAGTTAAGCAAGCTAAGTTATAATAGCATTGGAAAGCACGCACAGCTGCTGGTAGCGATTGTGATGCGTACATAGATCTTTGGTAGTCTTTACGGGTAGTCAGAGGCCCTAAGAACCAGACAGCCAAGGGGTTTCGTAACATTTATAGAAAGAAAGAAAGAAAAAAGTATTTAAGTGCCACAAAATCACATACATAATTCAAATAATGATGAGATGCCACAGCCAAACCCCGTCACTGCCCGGTAACGTCCCTGACGTATGTGAACAGCAACTCCCTGACAGGACATGGATGCACGGTCACGGCCCTGACACTGCCAAGGCACGTCCCTGCTATGTGTGAATCAACCTTTAGTGACTTTTTTTTTTAAAGAAGATTCAAGATTGCAGCTTTCCTTAAGCGTGCGTTGATGTCTAATCTATGGACAAAAAAAAACTATTGCCATAAACTAAACTATTGCCTCTTACATAGTTTGTTGCTTCAAGAAAAGCAATATTTATGAACATCGTAAAATATTAATAACTAAATATCCCGCAAAATTATAATTTGAGTTATTTATGTGACGTTAATAATGATTTCGTTATAAAAGGGATAATTTTATGGGCTGAAAATTTATTGATATTGCTACTGTTATAACCCCAATGGGTTATTCTAGTTTAACCCGACTGTTTTTATCACAAACTGCAATAACGTTGGAAAATTTAATAACTTATTTAATATTATGCGAAAGTAAGTTTGCCTGTTGGTATTCTTGGTACTGGCTGAACGAATTTAGATGAAACTGGTACACTCATACTTTATATCCTGGGATTATTCCCTAGTGATAATTTTCTAATTTCCCGAGGGCTGGTGGAAGCTAGTAAAAAAAAAAACATTTGATGTAATGTTCACTTAACTTTTAGTATATAAAATTTTTAGTATTAGTATGATTATTACGCACGCAAGAGAATTCCGATCACATCCAAGTCAACATTTCCTTGCACCTCTAAACCCTACCACTTAGAAAACCAGCTTAATCACCATTACAAATTACGTACCAAACAACAATTTCAATAGAGAGAAATCGTAACAGGCATGTTGTTTGTCTGTGTTTACTTAAAATTGTATCGAGAAAGTGGATGCCATGATGCTAATACACTAGGAAAGTGGCGATAGTTGAGCTGAAGTTGAGGGCTCGTGATTGGTCAGCGAGGAGGTGCTCGGTGATTAGGAGCGTCACGACTTGAAGGTGGAGCGTTGTTGTTGACTTAAAGTTAGCTTCAATGTGGGTTAAACTAACCTAATGAAGAAGGTCATGCTACAATACAACAAAGTAATGAAGAGTTTTTGAGAGTTCTAGCAATGGTTGATTTAAATTGTCTTCTCCATTTAGGTTGAGGATGAAGCTTTATAAGCTACTAGTGGTCTCGACAGACGTTGTCCTGTCCGAACGTTTCCTTTGTGTCTGACGAAAAATTATAGAAATCGATTCAACGCCACCTACCGGGTCCAATTGTGAATCTAAACCATCCTCGAATCCACTTGAACACACACAAAAAAAATCATTCAAATCGGTTCAGCCGTTTAGGAGGAGTTCACTGTCAACACACGTACATAAGAATTATATATATAAAGATATATCAACATTTGGCTTTTTTAAGGGTTCCACCAAAAAACTCAAACTGTCTTCGGCAAACACACAGCCGAAACTACTGGTCGTAGAAAGTTGAAATTTGGCATGTAGGTTCCTTGGGGAGTGTAGGGGAGCACTAAGAAAGGATTTCCTGAAATTCCTACTGGAACGGGATACAACGGGATATGCGCACACGAAGGCGCGGGCAAAAGCTCGTTGACTATAGTTTTAGGTTGTCTTTAAAATGTCGCTTTAGCGATTAGCCTATCCATTGTATCTCCCTATGGAATGTTTTATTTATTTATTCAGGCAAACCAACTAAATACATACAAAGATAAGAAGATTCTATTCTTCTATCTTTTCTGTAACTTGTCTGGTCTACATAATAAAGAGTATTCTAATATAATTATGATAGTTATCAATAACAATTGAATGGCTGAAATACTTAGACAAGAGGACCGGTACTATTACATATCAATACGTAAGCATAATATAAGTGCAATTAGAGAATGCTGAAGTGTTAAGAGCAAGAACACCTTACTATAAGAACGCGTACGCACTACGTCCGATCCGAACCCGATCAGTATCCGTGAAAAGACGGTCCGGCGTGGTCGTAGAACAATTTGTATGGTAGCTTATGCACTACACCCGATCTCCGTCATCCGATTTCTCTCCGTCATCCAAGAATCTCCATTACGGATACTTGACGGACCGAAGTGGCCATAGTATTATTTGCAGGAACAGTTGCGCACTACGACCGAACCGAATCCGAGCTGCGTCGTCCGAGAAAAGAGGCAGAGGGTCCGGAGGCAGGTGGTGACATGACTCGGCGATGTCTTTGCGTTAATTAATAATGGTGAAATAAGACCCTGTTTATTGGACAAATCTATAGACAACTACCAAGGAGTAGGTAATTTAATATAGTGAAGTGAACGCTCTGTAGCGGCTCCGCGTAAAATGACATCTGAATCACGGATTTGGATCGGAAATTGTGCGTAAGCAATATCAGAGTTCGGTCCAAGTTTTCTCGGACAGTATTTTGACGGATTCTGATCGGATTCGGATCGGACGTAGTGCACAACCGCTCTAACTGTTGCTTCTCTTCCATTCGATTTCGAAACCACAATTTTCATACTAATCACAACACAAACCAGATCATACGATGAAGAATGTTAAATTATAATAATTAACAAACATCTAATTGAAAATCAAATGCATTCACAGACACGAGTCGCAAATCACGCGTTTGCGTGCACTGCGGGGTATTACAGTTATCAAGTAATTTGTCACGGCGCGTGGAAGGAAAAAATATAGTTTTAGAGCAGAACTCGGCGATGAATACTAAGTCCGATAGTTAATAGAATGTAAATGAGTGACTGTGATAATTCCCGTGGTGGAGTGTGGTTAAGATGTGAAGTGATTGCGACGATGGTGACTTTACTTGTAACGATAATTAACGGTAGGTAATGTGTGGATCTGTTGTTAGTTTTGGTTGATGAACTCCAAAAGATAGTATTGAACTAGCTGCCGCCCGCGGCTCCGCCCGCGTGAATGTCGAAAGTTATCCCAAGGGAACATCTCTCAACATCTAATTTAATTATTATTGCTGAGCTTACCTATAATTTAGATGCATGTAATGCTATTATATTTGTAAATGCTTGTACCATGAATGTCCTTGTGTGAATTTAGTTGCTTTGCCTAAATAAATAAATAATCCCGAGATAAAAACTCATCATCCTATGTCCTTTCCCGGGACACAAACAATCTCTATACCAAAATTCATCTAAATCGGTCCAGCCGTTTGCGCGTGAAGAAGTAACAAACGTACACACACTCACAAACTTTCGCCTTTATAATATTAGTGTGAAGTGTGATGTTCCGTCTAGGTTTTAAAATTTAAAGTCTTTCAAGAGTATTTAAAACTAAAAACCGAAGAGGGTTTAAAGAATCGAACAACAAAATCAACCAATTGTTTTATGTTGTGTACTGTCATAACTTAATAACATAGTTGTAAGTTTATTACCCATTTTTGAGTCATGGATATTCTAATTTATATTCTACTAGCTGCGCCCCGCGGTGTTACTTACGCAGCTACGCAGCGCTATGTGTTAATCCAGGGTGTCAGCTTCCTGCATACCAAATTTTATCAATATTGGTCCAGTCGTTTGCGCGTGAAGAAGTAACAGACATACACACACGCACACACTCACAAACTTTTGCCTTGATAATATTAATGTGATTCTATTCCATTATAACTCATTCATAAACAACTCACAATCACACTGATTTGAATGACAATACCGGCACAACAACAACTCGATCATGGTCCACCACGGTCCATTGTGGTCCATCATGGTCCACCATGGTCCATAGTGGTTCATCGTAGTCCATCGTGGGAACAGGTGTAGCCACGAGAAAGCCGGCGCGCCCATCGTCGAGAAAGTCATCGCAGACCTCTTGATCATGGATCACCCACAGCTTTATTGATTGTTATGTTAATTAAATGTTATTACTTCTTAACCTGTTCGGCGCTAATGATTTAATTAGAGGTGTTTGAGTCTTCGCCCGTTTGTGGCTCATTATTATGATTGGGTGGGCTTTTAACCTGACACAGGTATTTTGCTTATTAAAGTACCTAATCAGTTTCAGAATTAGAAATATTTAGAAAGCAAGGTATAGTTTCTTGATGGTGTTCAAAAAAGATAATCATGAACACATTATTAACATTGCAATTCCGAACCAACGGTTATTGGATGTTTAATAAAATTATCTTAGTTTAGTTTATTTTTAGGCACTATTATTGTATGGAAAATATTATTACTGCTGACTAAATGTACATTTTTGTAGACGTTTTTATTTGAATAAATTATTTGAATATTTGAAAATTATTTGAATTATATTCTTTAACATCAAATACCTATTTCACAACTTTGATAGTGTGCATACTGCATAAAGTGCATTACATCATATTTAAGTACTTCCACTGGGTTGACTGAATCTTCATAAGAAAATCGTCTACAATACGACATAGTATCATAACGTACCTGCCAGGGTTGCGGAATTTGTTCGAAAGAGTCACCGCGGTCCTGGAACGCACAGGGCTTTAGAAGGAACACGGATGGGTTTTAGTCAGCAAGAGTCTGACACGCCCTTCCGCTCCACCCAGAGCGGAAGAAGTCATTTAATGATTTCCCAACCAAAAAAAAAGTTTTAACGTTACACTAAGTAACGTTAAAACTGTTTTTTGTCTGAATATTTTATTCTTATTCTTTATTGCACACACAAAAACATATTATAACAAATACAGAAGTGCCAGGACACCTAATGTACAAAGGCGAAGGGATTTATTTAATTTAATTGTTACATTGCCTATTACGGACGTCGAAATAAATAGGATATAAATAAATAGATAAGTTAGATACTAAGGCTTGATGTTAAGGGAAATTATATACCTAATGGATAAGGTTTAGATTTAAATAAATAAAGACTGTTCATAGCAGGGATTTTATGTATAAGCAATAGTGTAGGGATTGTTTTAATTTATGTTTAATAAAGGAAGATTGTAAGGTGGCACAGAATTCGGTCGTAACACGCTTCGAGCAGGTCTGAACCTGTCTAAACAATAGACAGATGCGCTCGCCTCTGATTGGTCAGCGCTAAAACGACTCGAACTCCGCGCCACCACCCGCGCTCTGATTGGCCGAGGCCTAAGCGCCCACGCTCACTACCTGTGTAAGTAGGAAATAAGATAAAAAGCGGGTGGCTTGCCGCGCTCGGTCATTCCGTCATTCGTCACTCAACCGTCAGCAGCAAGCCAGCCCTGGGAAAATAAACAAGATAAAGAAGTTCCGAAGTTTAATTCAAGAAAATACAGTCCACCTCGTCATTTGGTCCTTCGAGCCGGATAGCAGATAGAAGATAGAAAACCGCCGGTCGAAACGAACATCTACAATGAAGACTAGAAGCATTTCGGCCAAGGAAAGTGAATCCGAATCGGGCTACGATAGTCGCCGCCATCTCGCATTCGAAGAGCCGCCTAGGTCGCCGTCGACCATCGCGTCCGCGCTCCCGCGCCCACCGCATGGTGCGCCCGCGGCTGGGACCGATCCCGCCGCCCCCGCGCTCGCGATCGCACACCCCGCCACGCCCGCGGCGGGGAGAGTTGCGCCGACGACGTCCGATGGCGCCCTCGCCGCGCCGGCTCCTCGCGTCCCGACGGGAAGTAGAGCCACCGCGACCGCGACCGCGTACGACTATGGTGAATCGCTCGCCACACCATCCACATCGCGTTACCCGTTGACGCGCGCCGTGTTTCGAACCCAGGAATCAGTGAGAACTATGACAGCTGCGCACGATGTTTCTGTGAGGGATACAGTAAGTACGATAAGGTCCAGAAGATCGTACAGTAGTGACGTGGCAAGAGTGAAGAAGGCAGAATACGAGGCACAGAAGAGAATCGCTGCGATAAGGAACGAGCAATTAGAACTCGAAAAAGCACTCGTCAACAAGCGACTCGAATATGAAGTGTCGACGATTGAGGCAGAGGCAGAGGCTCGTGAAGAAGGCTCCGTGCACATGAGTGAAGACAGGGTGGACGAGTGGCTTCAAAGTGTTGACCGAAGTCGCCCTCCAGTCGCGGATCAACCGCAGAGAGAAGCGCAGTTTCCGCATCCCGCCGCCATGCACGCCGCCCTCGAACCTGCCACTTACGTCGAACCCGCCGCACGTATCGAAGCCGCCGCACCTGCCAGGAATGACCAGAAAAGGCAACGGTCGACCTCGCGTTCGCCTACCAGAGGAGAACGCCGAGTTGGAAGAGGAATAGAACAGTTGGCCGACGCGTTGGAAAAAATGATTCACGTACGCCCGCCGCCGCGACAAGTGACTGAGCTGCCCACGTTCACGGGAGCGGCTACTGAATGGTTGCCATTTAAGGCGGCGTACGACGACTCGTCGAATTTGTGCAAATTCACGACAACAGAAAATTTGGCAAGACTACGCAATTGCATTAAGGGTGAAGCAAGAGAAGCTGTGTCCGCGCTCCTATACTCCGCGTCTGACCCGCAAGTGATCATGAAGACACTAGAACAGTATTACGGGAGACCGGAGATACTCATGAATCGAGTGATGGAAGATTTGAAGAAGTTACCTCGACTCACGGGTGCGGCCAGTGAATTAAATTCGTTCGCAGTGAAACTTCAAAACATAGTGTGCGTGCTTTCCAAGATGGACAATCGTGGGTATATATGGAACCCGATGCTAGTTCGCGAAGTTGTAGAGAAACTGAGCCCGCACATAAAGTCAAGATGGTGCGATTACGCTTCTGAAACTGCGGAATCGTCGCGTGAACCGGAAGTGATATTGTTGTCCAGATTCCTGATGCGGGAGGCTGACCGAGCCATGAAATACGCCTTCACTAGCGCGACGCCCGCACCCGTCCAGAAGAAGGAAATGAGAAGCGCGCCACAATTTAACGCCAAGAAGAAGTCGGGTCGGGAAGTAGTTTACGCGACATCGGGAAAGGAGGAAGAAAGAAAACAAGAGTGTTTGTGTTGTGGCAGTGATCACGAGGTACCGAAATGTGCAAAGTTCCTGAAGATGAGCGTTGATGAAAGATGGGATTGGGCACGTACTGCCAAAGTGTGTTTCAAGTGTGTGACAAGACGCCATCGACGCGAACATTGCCGAGCGAAGCGATGCGGCAGAGGAACCTGCAGCCGCCCACACCACGCGCTGCTGCACAAAGATCGAGAGGAGAGAGAGGCACCGCCAAGTGATAAGCCAGATAAGTCAACTGATACCGAGAACCCACACTCGCAGGAAGCGGTAATGACCGTCTCCGCGTCAAATAATGTGTCGCAACGCGTATTGCTGAAAATGTGTCCCGTGTTATTAAAAGGGCCCGGCGGGCAAATATCGACGTTCGCCCTACTGGACGAAGGCTCAACAATATCGCTCGTCGACGAAGAACTAGTACGTCGTTTGCACATAAGCGGACCGGTCTCTACTTTACGTATCCAGAGCGTGACTTCACAACAACAAGAAGAACAAAGCCAGGAAGTCAAGTTACAGATACGTGGCCAGAGCGGTGAATTCCAAGAACTACGCGCACGAACAATGAAAAACCTGCGACTTCATGGTCAGACGATGGACAGGTTAAAACTCGAAAACTTTCCTCACCTCCAAGACATACAAAGCGACGCATTCTACAGAGAAGCTACACCGATGGTACTGATAGGTGCGGACAACTGGCACCTAATAGTCACGCGAGAGTTACGCATGGGCAAGAAAAATGAGCCTGCAGCATCCTACACTCAGTTAGGATGGGTGATCCACGGGACTGCGCCACGCACCACGCTGAAGGAACAAGAGGGACAAGTCGTGCTACATCTATACGATGTGTCTGCAGCGAGACAGACAGATGACGTACGTCGTATAGAAGAGTTAGTAAAGTCACACTTCAGGATTGATGCCCTAGGAGTTTCTTTGGCCAAGAAGATCAAACCCGAAGATCAGAAGGCAATGAACGTGGTTCAGGGAACACTGAGAAAAGTCGGTGATCACTTCGAAGTCGGGTTACCATGGCGTGATGAAGACGCTTCGATGCCCAACAACTACAGCTGTGCCCTGCGAAGATTAAAGATATTAGAGAAGAAGATGGATTCATCACCAAACTTTGCAGCACAGTATAGCACTCTGGTCAAAAACCTACTCGATAAAGGATACGCCCAGGAGTGCAACGGAACGGAAGAAGGAAGTAAGAAAGTGTGGTACCTGCCGCACTTCCCGGTTGTAAACCCAAATAAACCGGGCAAGATACGTCTAGTGTTTGACGCCGCACATCGATACAGTGGAGTGTGCCTAAACGACTATCTACTAGAAGGACCTGACCTCTTGAAATCGCTGCCAGGAATATTGTTTCGATTCAGAGAGCGTCCAGTAGCCGTCACGGCAGACATACAGGAAATGTTTCTCCAAGTGAAGATAAGAGACCAAGACCAGGCTGCGCAGATGTTTCTCTGGCGAGGTGAGGAACGTACTAAGCCACCGAAGAAATATAAAATGACCTCGATGATCTTCGGAGCCTCGTGTTCACCTTTCATCGCGCACTCAGTACGAGACGCCAACGCAAGACTGTACGCGCAAGAATACCCTAACGCCGTGCAAGCTATAACAACGAGCCACTATATGGATGATTACGTAGACAGCGTGGCAACCGAGGAAGAAGCAATTAAGACAGCGCGTGAAGTCATTAGAGTTCATCAGAACGCCCACTTCAATTTGAGAGGTTGGTGCTCAAATAAACTCAACGTGTTGAAAAGTATTACACCGGAGAAGCTGGCACACGACACAGAAGTAAGATTCGGACAACGAGAACAAAATACGGACAAAACACTAGGCCTACTTTGGCAAACAGGCTCAGACGAGCTAGGCTTTAACACTGGATTGAGTCGGCTGTCACCCGAAGTGAAAACTCGAAACAGAGCGCCGACTAAACGAGAAGCCCTTGGTGCAGTGATGGCAGTCTACGATCCTCTAGGACTCATCAGCCACTTCACAGTCACCGGCAAGATCGTGCTCCAGAACTTGTGGAGACACGGCATCGGATGGGACGAGGCAATCCCAGAACAAGACGCGCAGCACTTTGAGGAATGGATACAAAGTCTGGACGAAGTAACGAAGCTTCGCATCCCAAGGTGCTACGATAAGGGCCCAGACGACCTCATGGACCTGCATATTTTCTGCGACGCTAGCGAACAAGCATACGCAGCTGCAGCCTACTGGAGAATCCAGAAGAAAGACGGAAGAGTGGATGTGAGGCTGGTCGCAGCAAAAGCAAGAGTGGCCCCCCTGAAGCTAGTTACTATCCCACGACTAGAACTACAGGCAGCAGTGATCGGCGCACGACTGGCGGAGACTATAATAAAGGAGCACCGTGACAAGCCCAGAAGCGTGATCTATTGGACAGACTCACAAACCGTCCTACGATGGATCGAAAAAGACGCCGTGAAGTACACACCGTTTGTGGCCCACCGCCTGGGTGAAATCGCGGAGCTAACTGACGCCAGCCAGTGGAGATGGGTACCCACCGATCACAACGTGGCAGATGACGCTACACGCCCTAACTACACCGTACGAATGAAACCCGAAGACAGATGGTTCACCGGTCCCGCGTTCCTGTACAATGACGAAGAGTTCTGGCCAAAGGAGAAATCCAAAGAAGACACTACCGGAGACGAGTCAACGTACGTGATAGTCGAAGAAAAAAGAGAACGAGAACGACCTTCTCACCTGCCAGACATAAATAGATTCTCTTCTTTCGAAAAATTATTACGAGCTACAGCCATGCCATTCCTTTTCAAGGCAAAGTGTTACGATAGGTCCAGCCAAATGACCGTCGACTTGATCGAAAGGGCCGAGAAATTATGGCTGGAACAAGCACAACTGGAAAACTATGCCGATGAAATACAGTTACTTCGAAAAGGAAAGCCGGTACCCAAGTCCAGCAGTCTGTATAAACTGGACCCTTACCTAGAGGATCATATTCTCAAGGTCAGAGGGAGAATCGGACATGCGGCAGTCAAGGAAACGAAGAAAACCCCGGTGATCTTACACGGCAAACATCCGTTCACACGGCTATTGGTAGAACATGCACATCGCAAAGCTGGGCACGCTAATAACGAGCGTGTAATCAATGACTTAAGACAGCGGTATTGGGTCGTCAACCTACGCCCTACAGTGCGAGCCATAGCACAGCGATGCCAGCTCTGTCGAATAAGAAAAGCTACGCCAGTGAAACCAGTTACGGGAAACTTGCCAATGGAAAGAATCATGGAGACGCCGCGGCCCTTCACCCACTGCGGCACCGATTATTTTGGACCGATAACGGTAGTCATCGGAAGAAGACACGAAAAACGATGGGGAGCCCTGTTCACCTGTCTGACTACGAGAGCAGTGCATCTGGAATTAGTGTCGAGCTTATCTACCGACTCGGCGCTAATGGCCATACGAAGAATGGCAGCTCGACGAGGTTGGCCCAGAGTCATGTACTCAGACAATGGTACCAACTTTAGAGGGGCAGACGCCGAACTACGAGCGGCGTACAAAGAGTGGACGAAAGATTTCATTCCATTCGGACTGGAGCAGCGCATGAAATGGAAGTTCATCCCACCAGGAGCGCCGCATATGGGGGGAGCCTGGGAACGACTGGTGCGCTCCGTTAAGGCGGCGCTGGGAGCGACGCTGCACCAAAAAGCGCTAAAAGAAGAAACACTACTGACGCTGCTGACAGAGGCCGAGCACTCCATAAACTCTCGACCTCTAACCCATGTCTCTGTCGATCCCAAGGATCCGGAGGCCCTCACGCCTAACCATTTCTTAATAGGTACCTCCTCGGGCCTTCCCCGTACCGGGCCTTGTGAGGAGGCCAGCCGCAAACAATGGAGAGCTGCCCAGGCGCTCGCCGACCATTTCTGGCGGCGCTGGGTAGACGAGTACCTGCCTACGCTGGTGCCCCGGGGGGCGTCAGACGACCAACGACGACCCCTTCAAGTCGGCAGCTTAGTCGTCATCGTCGACTCCTCACTCCCGAGAGGAACGTGGCCTCGAGGCGTCGTGGAGGCTGTCTACAATGGTCCGGATGGAAAGGTGCGGTCAGCTGACGTCAGAACTACAGCGGGCGTCCTACAACGTCCAGTTACGAAGCTCGCCGTCCTTCACGTAGAAGATTAGGCTGCGGTAGCCCTGCGCCGGGGGGAGGATATTACGGACGTCGAAATAAATAGGATATAAATAAATAGATAAGTTAGATACTAAGGCTTGATGTTAAGGGAAATTATATACCTAATGGATAAGGTTTAGATTTAAATAAATAAAGACTGTTCATAGCAGGGATTTTATGTATAAGCAATAGTGTAGGGATTGTTTTAATTTATGTTTAATAAAGGAAGATTGTAAGGTGGCACAGAATTCGGTCGTAACACGCTTCGAGCAGGTCTGAACCTGTCTAAACAATAGACAGATGCGCTCGCCTCTGATTGGTCAGCGCTAAAACGACTCGAACTCCGCGCCACCACCCGCGCTCTGATTGGCCGAGGCCTAAGCGCCCACGCTCACTACCTGTGTAAGTAGGAAATAAGATAAAAAGCGGGTGGCTTGCCGCGCTCGGTCATTCCGTCATTCGTCACTCAACCGTCAGCAGCAAGCCAGCCCTGGGAAAATAAACAAGATAAAGAAGTTCCGAAGTTTAATTCAAGAAAATACAGTCCACCTCGTCATTGCCGATGTTTTTGAAAATTGAGATTTTGATAATGTAACTATGACTTTTTATTATAACGGTTATTGGGCAACATTATTTACGTTTTATCCCTATTTGCATATTAAAGTAAAATCTATTTATCTTTGTGTGTTTCTTATCGATACTCAACAGGAACAAATTTGACTTGGTATTATCTGAACTTATCTAGAAAAGGCTGTGTAGATCATTATCATTTAAATGGAATCGAGTCCTGTATAGTCCTGTGTAGTCCACGATTTCAAGAAATCCTAACTAAACATAGTCCGTGGACGTCCAATATTTAACACTATTGATATACCACAAGCCAAATATCCGATAATATGACACCTTCTTATACCTTTTCAGGGTTGGCACATGACCCCTAAACCAAATTGAATAAATTATGTTGATGAGATAAACCATTGCTGGCTAATCATACATAGATGTTATCATAAAAAAGCACGGTGAAAAGCCCGGGTTTTTTACAAGAAATGCTTAATTGTTTAATACTTAAGGCGCCACCTCCTTCTTCAAAGAGAGAGAGAAATTTTATCATAATTGGTTTTTAAATCAAAATAGCTGTAGGAAATAGAAAATATAGCTTAAACAATGGAAATATGTTTTGCTTTCCTGTGACTTTCCAGCGGTGTTGTTAGGTGTGGGGTGTCAAAAAAAATGTAAAAAATATTTTTTTTACAAAAAATACAACCGACTTCCAAATAAAAATAAATATTTTTTTTTGCGTAACTTAATCATTAAATCATAACTTGTTGTGTAAAAGTTCAGTATGGCAGCCCTTGCCCGCTCGTGTTACTACGAAGGCGCGGCCCATGGCGCGTGGTTCGTGAAATGTTGACCAAACCTTCACATTTACGAACACCGCACCGTCTGCACTCTGTACCAACCGACGCGGAAAAAATACTGTTTGGTTGGTTGGGAGATAAGTGAGACTTCACGTTCTGAAACATGGATTACGAGGTGATAATAGAACATTACTTACACACAGAATACCGGTATCTTGTGCAATTGATAAATAAACATTAAATAGTATAGGGAGCGAGCAGGTCAAGTATTTTTAACGCAAAAGTTTCGAATTTTAAACACTAGCTGGTATAGTCGCTGCCAGGGTTGCGGAATTTGTTCGAAAGTGTCACCGCGAACCTGGAACGCAAAGGGCTTTAGAAGGAACACGGATGGGTTTTAGTCAGTAAGAGTCTGACACGCCCTCCCGCTCCACCCAGAGCGGAATAGGTCATTTGATTATTTCCCATCCGTAAAAAAAATAAGCTGGTATAGTCTACGCCGAACACGTTAAAAAGTGTTAAGTTTCAGCGAATGCATTGTTTGGTGTTTCCTTTTTGTCTAAAAACCAATTTCAACCAATTTGCACTAAACGTTTCCAAACGTCTTTTATAATGCGCACAGCAAAGGAGTGGAACTCTTTGCCTGCGTCTGTGTTTCCGAACGCATACAACCCTAATCTCTTCAAAATTAGAATGACCAGGCTTCTTCTGGGTAAGCTCGCTCCATCGTTGATTTTGTCTCTGTCATCTATGACCTAGACTAGAGTCAAGAACAAATCCATATTAAATTTAAAAAAACTTCGTGCTTTTAGAGGCAAGACATTTGATTGACTAACGAGGCAACAGTTAATTGCAAACACGATTTCTTCATCTTCAATAATTAACGTAACTTGTCAACACCGATGACAACGTTACGCTTACACAGTTGTTATTTACTGTCAGCTAAATATTTTACACTACTTTTTGCCTGACTTAAGTGAACTGAAGCAAATCGAAGGCCTATCGCTACACATCAAAGCACCAAGCCAGTGGCTCCCAATCAGATGGAATAGACGCAGACGCAGCCCGTGCGTGAACTAACAATGCAACGGCAAGGCGAAATCTGATGCTGCGGAATTGGTCCAGATAAATAATACAGATCATAGAGCAAATCTTATCATGTTTGGGGAATAAAAAGTATGGTTAAGACGTGCAAACTATTTGTTCTCTGTTGATTCTGGCGTTCATGAGTTGTATTGATTTATGAACCGTGTGACAGATTGTTTCCATTTCTGAATATATAATTTTACCTTTCTTTACTATGTTTGTTTAAATTCATTTAAAGGTCTTCTACCACAGATGTTTTAGATGACAAAGACTGATGGTTCAATTTTTTTTTTACACTTGCTTGCTACTAAACCTTAAACTCCATTCCATGACAAAATAGTAGTAGTGATCGGATAATCGAGTGCTTATATACCTAAACTTCTTTCCGTGAAAGAATAATATGGACATTCCTTTCTGAATAAATAAGTAATCCCGGGTTCCCGGGATTGAACAATTTTGTAAAATTAATTAATAATAATTTATTTATTTCAGTTACTTTACAACTTCTGCAATATATCTCATAGGGGTCTCCTTTTAAGTATGAGAAATACCTGTGCTAGGAGGCCCCGCTCTTCTAAAACTAGTACAATAGTATGTAGTAGTATGTAGAGTGTGCTTACATTAACTTTTTTTAAATTTAGCAACTTATTAACTAATGGAAGAAAAAATAAAAAGGAAAACAAATAATAACTAATAAAGGTAAACAAACAAAAACGATTAACCTAAAAACATGTGCGTGTATACGTGTGTGCGGGTGTGATGGTGTGTTGTGTAAGTGTGTATGTGTGTGTTTGTGAAGCGTGTGACAGTGTATGTGAAGTATGTATGTGTATGCGTCACTTATCGCCAAAAACAACTATAATAAACTTAATGAAATTATAGCAGTGGTTATTTTGATTTAGTATCCTTATTTTATTCAAAACAAATAGAATACCTATAAAAATTATAGTGATAGTTCACAACGAGTTCTATATTTTGTATGCACATTTAAAACATTTTTAGTAATCTCAGAAATTTCGAACGATTCCGGGATTCTGAAAAGCATGTCCGTATTATACTTTCGTGGGAACAAAAGTGAAGTTTAGTTATATTAGCGCCCGATTATCCGATCACTGCAAATAAGCGAACCGGACATTTCAAATCATTCAGAAAAATTGAATCACATTCGATCAAACAAGAAAAACCAGAACCAAAGATATAACGTTAGTAGTCAAGCATAAATATTAGCAGGCTTATGTATATGAGTTGTATAATTATACTTTAAGATGACTCATAGACAGAAAGACTTTCTATAAAGCCAATGTATTAGGAAACCAGAAATATTATGAAAGTCACGATGATTTACGATACTTTTCTTATTAAACTTGTCGCGGGTTTTAGTAAGTTGATACTACTTGATAGTAGATTTAAGTTAGAGATATGCGGCGTGTGAACTGTGACACTGCGAGTCGTTTCAAAATATAAAATATGGTAGATAGTGTTTGGTTTACTTTTTGATGTCACGATCGTTTTTGTAAATGGTGTGGTATCTTGTAAGAAGTGTCAAAACTCAACAAATTTAAAACTCAAAGCATTTATATCAATTGCACACAGGCATTTTTGAATTTTCAAGGTCAGTCTGTGAAGAAATGAAGCTATTTGCACGTTCCAAAGCGTAGATCTATGGAGAAGAACGCGCAAGAAACTCCACGGACACTCTTTTAAATCAATGTTTTTTACAATGATATGGTTACCTCATTCGTGTGAAAATTAAACAAACATACATATATGTGAGAACGATGTAGAAAGACTTGCACGATCGAGCGTAAACGAAAAAAACGAAAGAACAAATTATTAAAATAAACCATGGCAGCTGAGAGATGACCAGTCCTAGCTGACGGCACTCGCTCAGCACCATTCGGCTCAACCAATTTGAAGAACACCAAATGATCCAGCACCATGAGCCAGACTTTTAAATGAGCATGACACTGCCAACCGCCAGGGCACATTCAAGTCAAAGAATATTATAGTGTAGTCTGGGTTGGTATACCTTTGCCAGATATAACTTGCGTTACTAGAATACTTAGGAATACCCAAACAATCGCATTAATGTTAGAGTAGCTTCATAATATTAGCTGATTGGAGAATCGTTTAGTCTTGCAAATGCTGCAAATTGGAAGCTCGTTACTCAGTCAAACGATATCACAATGATAGTAAAGTAATCAAAAAACTAATGATTGTCAATCTATCTCTACATAATTTCTTTTGACTTCTGCTTGAGAAGACCTGCCTTAGAAATCAAATATTTCAATTTCAAAGTTTTGCTTCTTTTCTTCGATGGTCGGCTTTAACGCCATTGTCACGTATACATGACAAGCAAGCGCGTCGGGGGCACACCGATGCATTTATGCTCTGGCATTCAAATAGTTAAAATAATTCGGGCCCAGTTTATAACGGACAAAGTACGCAAATATACGATACAGGCAATACTATTGATTCTCACACTCGACTGCCCACACACAACCTAGCATCAATGGCAGCTGACCCACACCCAAGGATGCGCTGACCTCTCTGAGTAACGACCGCAAAAACATTGATAAAAACTATCGACACAAACCTATCGATTTTACGCCACTACTCAGATTACGCGCGACGGTTTTTTGTTGGGCCGATGACTGATTCGATCAATCAATGTGTTTGCTTGAATGTGGATATAAATAGATGCACATTGATTTGTATGAGAGCTACAAAAAGTTTTTATATAGATTTAAATAGAGCAACAGTGTGACTTTTAAAACCTCAGCAGTAATCCTGGAAAAAGAAAACGTGTTGCATCGATCTCAATTAAAATGGGACACTAGCTGGAAGGTAACGATGATGTAGTTAACCCTGCAAAGTCGTTGCAGATTCGATATCGTAGACAATTTATGACTGAACATCTTGTAAGTACAGCTCCACTAAGTATTAGCTTTTGAAATGAAAACCGATCTACCCATGGCAATTCAGCTTAAGGTGGAAGCGCCAGGTTTGACCGCGAAATTCAATTTCTTATGTTTTTTGCAATTTGCAAGACAGTGTCAGGCTGTATGTTGAACAAAATATGATTCGCGACCATAAAACGTATTTATTTACACAATCATAATTATTAAAATCATCAATACAACCCTCTAAGTTCATTTAACTCGATTGAATGGTTATTTCGTAAAAAGTCATTCAATCGAGTTACATGACCGATACAGCCTGTATTGATGATTTTAATTATTATAACTCAGTAAAGCCATATTTGTTACGGTTGCCAATCGTATTTTTATCAACATACTACCTGACACTGACCTGCAAAATGCAAAAAACGTATGACAATTTTAATTTCGCGGGCTACCCTGGCGCTTTCACCTTAAGTAAAAATATCGAATTTGGTATGATTCTGTCTACATAAGTACGAGTATGTATGCCTATTTGCATACACACCTACATAACATCTCAATATTGATCCATCCCACCTTTCTCCCCGTCTCCCAATTGGTCCTCAAACCGCAACATAAACCTAGAAATGACCTGTCTATCATAACTCCATCGTTCAATACCCGGCCGATCACATCTTGTAACAGTCTATTTACGTCAAGCATCAAGCGTATGCAAGCGAGTCAGAGACCTGTCAAGAATGCACCGGTATCACGTAATTATGAGCCAATCGCGTAATTGCCGACACATCGTAATACTATGAATTATCGATACGATGCACATCACTAAAAAAATGATACGCTTTGTTATTTAGACACGTGTTCCGTGAGTCTTTATTTGGACCTGATATACAGAGTGTAGTTTTTGGGTACAGTGTAGATATTTTTTAGGAGCTTTCTTTTTATAAGTTGACCATTTATTTTTAATTGTCTGTGGTTAGTTGTATTTTAGCTTTTGAAGTTTTTATGTAAAACCGTGACTGCCAGCAGTTGATTATTTAATTTTAAATTAATGACTACCTAATTTTAATTACTTTTTTCCAAAGTTTTTATTAGCATCAGCTATAGGTTTTGTACCCATGACAATTAACAAAAAAACTTAGTTTTTATTCGCTTATTTACCTTGTAAATTCGAAATGCAAATCACAGTTCTATTAGTCTTGTAACTAAAAAAGCAAATCAAATAAGGAAAAAAATATTTTACAATTACTAGCCACACCTGCCAATAAGATGTCGACACAATGTCAACATAGTGTCAAAATGGGGTCAACGCATGTTCAACAATATTAATTTGCCTTCGTCTCTGTGTAAATTAAATGAAGAGTATTTGTGACACACCTGTCAAACATTATCCACGGCTGACGTTACAACGCAAAAGCAACCGGCGTTTATAATTGCTGACAGGTCGCTAGTCGCAGTCGCTGCCATATTTCCCAACATAGTTACACATTCGGTTTCGGAACGTGCGAATATTTGCTACTGGTTTCATTCATAGTTTTTTTACTCTTATTACAAAATGAGGTTTATCTGTTCGCGATAATTTGCTAGAGAACGGCGTTTGTAGTCGCAGTTGCTGTTGTAACTTGTAAGATCGTGATTGTACGCTGAAACAACTGGTCGTTTATTTTGTGTTTAGTGTTTATTTTGTTATTTATTAAATTAAAGTTGTGTAAAAATGTTTTGATTGCTATCGTAATTTGTTGTTTCGTTAAAACTGTTTATGATTAGCATGACTTTGTATGACTGGTCGAAATAATGTAGGAGATTTATATCACAATTTATACCGGGTAGACTAGCGTAGGTAGACGGGGTTATAGACAAACATTCCCTATGTAGGTATAGTTTTACAGGGTCGAAGTGAATCAATAAGGATTAAATTTAAAAGTAATGGAAAATGAAATCGAAACTACATGGTCGTAATAAAATATATTTAATTTTAAGTAATTACAAATAACAACAGGTACGGTAGTGTTGTTGAAATAATTTTTATCGTAATTTAGATGTCGATACTCTGCTGCAAAATTTTCACCAAGAAACCAATAGATTTTGACTCCATACAGCGTGACTCGTGAGACAAAACAAAAGTCATAGTACCTCATGATGTGACTACTCAAAATTCAATTAATAAGAATTATTGCCAGTGCTTCGCTCTCATATCGTAACTTTTCAATAAAATCCTCTTTCTTATAATCAAGATAAAGACTGACACAATAGGTATTAAACCGTAAACCTGAATGAATACAAACAAACTGTATTGAGACATAAGTGAACGAGTGCACGTGTGAGTCCCGAACCAGGGTTATGCAATACTGGGTAACGTGGGGCGATTGGTGCAAGTTAGTGACTAGTAGCGGACGAACAACTAGTTGGATTTATTGTTACTTGATAGAGTCACGAAAATATAAGATGTCTTTTAAAAACAAACGAGAATTATTGAAGCACAAAGTTCTTGCAGAAATACGAAAAGCTATTAAAGCGATTTCCATATATCTAGACCTTCTAGAGCAGTGGTTCTTAACTGGTGGTCCGCGGTCCCTGGCAACACCTATGGTCCGCAAACCATCCCATAATGCGATATTTTCGCACAGATGAATAAATTGAACCTTAAAATACAGGATTCCGCTTGCATCCAATACGAATTTGAAAGATATATTTGAGACAGGAAAATAATTAGAAAAAAGATTTTTAGAGACAAAAGACAATGTTTTTTTCATAAATTAGAGTAAGTGCTACACACTACATAAACTTGGAATCGATATATACGTATCTTATTCGGATACAGAAGCTAGTACAGATTTTTTTAAATTCCTATTAAGTACCCTAAAAAGTTGCTGGTCCATGGAAAGACAGATATTTTGCCAAATGGTCTCTGATGAATAAAAGGTTAAGAACCACTGTTCTAGAGAGTCACAAAACCATCAAGATATAAAAGTTCTAAAGTTAGTAAGTGATTATGTTGATGTTATACGGCGTCGTTATCGCTTAGCGATAAAGCCCTTAAAATAAGAAAAAAAAGGCTTTGTTTTGATACGTTTGATTTTTTTTGTGACAAAAGTTTATTTTGATGGTGGTTCAAATATTTCCATACTTCGAAAGTTTGAACAAAAAGCTACAAAACATGTAAAAAACTTAAAGTTCATATCTTGCGCCCGCGCAATCTTGCGGTATGTAAGCAAAGTAGCCGGCCATTATCGCGGTGAAAGGAAATCAAAATATCACATGTTTGTGCCGCAGTGCTATATTGGTAACCAATACTTGGTAACCAACAGTTGGCTACAAACACTGTTGGTAACTAACAGTTGGTTAGCAGTACTTAATTAGAGCAGAGCTTGTTGCAGGAAATGATACAGCTTTGTTATTTTGATACTAATTTTAGAGCTGTACCTAGTCAGAACGGTATCGGAGTTTTTTTTTTTTGTGAGTGGCGTCTCGCAGTTCAGCCTATGAGGTGGTCGACTGCTTAACCAGGCTTGCCTGTGGTGGCCTTAATATAATATTAAGGCCTCCAGCCAGGGCTTATAAAACTCACAAACTAAGCGACTACACGTTAAGGGCACCCCCTGTGGGGAACGGGCCTCAGCTTAGAGCATCGCTGGGGGGAGGACAGCTAGGGACGGAACGGTATCAGAGAATGGTAATCATCTTACTCGTGTTTCAATGGCATCATGAACTATTATGTGACAAGATTACCTACTACTTATTAAATCATCTACCCAGATTCTAGATCTATAGTGGTAATTAAAAAGTTCATCGTTGGCGTTGAAAAACTCTAATTTAACGTTTAACACATATCGCCTTTCCTAATGACAATCATAAGTATATGGCTCGTCAATTACTTATGATTGCTGATGATACACATAAATGAACTGTTTATTTGTTAACCTGTTGTGTTAAAGACTTACTCAATTCTCTTATTTCCTCCAGTTATTAAGATCCCATTAGAACAACACCACATCTTAGGCCCCCGCCATCAAGTAAAAAATTTCCTAAACCTCATCGGCATTCCAACAAACAAAATTGGACGTCCAAACTCATTTAAACATCATTAACCAAACACAGACGTTTTATACAAATGTGGGTCAAGTCATAACATTTATAAGTGTTAATTGTAAGTCCAATTAGTAAAGACCAATGACATAGACACGTGTTTCTGACACTGTTTATGTTAATTTGTTGAAAGGGAATAGATACTGCTATAAACTCGTGAATGTCAAAGTCATAGAATTAATTTGCCGTGACCCAGCTTAATGTTGACTGCCTTGTGATTGCCATCAGGTGTCATTAAGGGAGGAGCTAGGTTATGGAAGGAGAATGGATCTTTGGCAGTCGTTACGGATTTCAGAAGCTAGTACATCTTACTTCAGTCTTGCCAAGAACTACCGTGTTACCCAGTTAATGGGTTGTGGAGGTCTGATAGGCAGCCGCTCCACGTAAAATACTAGTATTCAGCTGAATCCAGTGTGATATAGTTGGGAAAAGGCTAAGCAGATGATGAATGGACATTCCCAAAAGGCTCTATTGAAAAAACATGTCCATCAATGACAATCTGGATGATGGTCATTTGTGTTTTGATAGGGCAACACCTTTGGGACCCCAACTTCATCCATAATCATTAAAATTGCGATTGTATGGAGTTTATTCAATCAAACTGTAGAAGAAAACCAATTCATCACTCATGCCTTCAGGGTCCATCATACCAGTTACATGTCGTATCATGCGAAAGGGAAGACCAGTGCTCGCCAGCACATCTACATGTAATCATTGCACAACCATTGATGAATAACAACCGGTCGCAGTTGTTAGTTAATTGTTACGTGCGTTTCCTGCGGGTGTCCATGCGTCGGTCAGCCTTATATAACGAGTTGCAAGTCATTGGGGGCGGTTTGAGCGTTTTTCGGCTTTGATTTGCAATTAAAAGGTTGTGGTTGTAATTTATAGTTATATCATGTAGACAAAATGGTTTGTGTGAATTCTTTACTTCCTTTGCCTTTGGAATGAGTTTTTTGATAATATTCGTTGTGGTACGGAGCTTTTGATCTTGAGTGATGTAATGACATATTAAACTTTGAGTATTGTTGAACTAAGTTTAGCAACAGCAACATGCTCAGCTCTATCTTCTCTGGTTTTATTTCGATGTTGGACTTACTGCTCAATAGAAAAACGTCTAGAGTATATTTATTTTTAAACTTGAATAATAATAAATCAATAATAATACTTGGCCTTTGTAACTTCAATATTCGACTCTCGTAGTAAACCTTACGTCAACTAACTTTAACTAGAAGTGTAAATCACACTTCATCATTAAAACATTAAAATAACAGTAAGATACAAAGGTCAGTGACTGTCATCCTCAGTATTCAAACCAGCGAGAAGTTCCGTCAGTGTGGGACCATGGCAGTTGGCAGCCGCCGAGTGTGAGCCTGCCAACCACTGCGCCTATGGGGACACTCTTGACTACAAAGTGGCCTGGACAGTTATATTATACGGATTACTTAATAGTGGATACGTGGTTTGAATGTAGGATGAAGGTTGACGGATTAGGTGTAAAGTGTCCACTTTTTTTTGTTGGATTCTTGTCATTCTGATTTTCTTTTGAGTTTCGTTACTATTATTGGTAACCAGGTTACACCCTTTGCTGGGTATACGTTACCCTTGTCACAAGGATAAATTCGGTAAAAATCCATGGTCACTCAGATAAAGAAGCATAGCACAAGGCCCTTTAAGGTCCTCCCCGCGAGGTCAACCGTGGATGCGGGCCGCGCGAGGGAAAGGCAAGGCCTTCGCCCCAACCGTCTCTACAGGAGAAGACGCCCCGGGCGTCGGGAGTCGCAGGGCGATCCCCGGCCACCGTAGGCGCGGGCCTGCGGACGGCGAGCGTTGGGTGGCTCGCTGTCCGATCACCACCAGGCCCGGGTCGATGGCGCGTTGTGTTTCACGCACGCCTCAAAGAGATGTCAGCATAAAAGTCGGGGCCCGCCAGGGCCAGAGCCTGCCAGGGTTGCGGAATTTGTTCGAAAGAGTCACCGCGGCCCTGGAACGCAAAGGGCTTTAGAAGGAACACGGATGGGTTTTAGTCAGTGAGAGTCTGACACCCCCTTCCGCTCCAGTCAACCGTGGATGTTTTACTAATTTAATCCTATAAAACTGATACCTGTTAAGAATCGACTGGAGCCAAGGTTTTCATTTTTAGGGTTCCGTACCTCAAAAGGTAAAAAAGGAACCCTTTTAAGATCACTCTCTTTTCTATCTGTCCGACTGTCTGTCCGTGTGTCACCACCGATTTTCTCAGGAACAAGTGGACCTAGCAGATTGAAATTTATACCAGATCCAGATACTGAAGTCTATAGTCCCTGTTAGGTGTATAAAAATCAAGGTCCTGAGTCAACACGATAAAAAGATATGGGCAAATTTATATTTTCGCGAAAACTTGTAAGTACCAAAATTTACCTTAATTTAAAACTTTTTTTATTCTTCGGATTTTTCCCTTTACTTGTGCTGTAAGACCTTGCTTTTAACCAAAATTGTCAATTCTAGGTCAACCGGAAGTACCCTACAGGTTTTGGGTCGTTGACCTAGTTTGACCAGGGGTGGCTTTTAAGTGTTGACTAGAATTTGAAAACTTGCACAATAAGCCTAGTCTCTGCAAACGACTGCGTTAACAGCTTAATAAAAAATAAAAATTGGTAACTACTCCACGTGTATCTCTCACCTCTCCTCCAGGTCATTGAACTTAGTTCTTCATCATCGGTAGGTAGGTACTATTTCTGGGTATTCCATTGATGATGTTTTCTTGTTTCTTGCTATAATAGCGGGTGGTTATTGTTTCAGTTCCGACTGAGGGCTCGTCAGTTTTCCTGGTTAATTGTTTGATCGACGTCTCTTGATTTGACACGGTTAAGTGCGGGAAAAAGTGTCACAGTGTTTTGATTTGAGAACAGCATCTGCTTTTCATTTAATAAATGGTCAAGAGCTTTTCATTAAATGAAAAGCTCATCATTCATTCATTCATCATTCATTATGCTGCTTAATTTTATTATACACGTGAAGGTATTAAGGGATGTTTGGATGTTAAAATATTTATTACTAAATTACGCCGAATGGCTGAAAGAGTTCGATGAAATTGGGAAAACCCATCCGTGTTCCTTTTAAAGCTGTTTGCGTTCCAGGGCCGCGGTGACTCTTTCGAACAAATTCCGCAACCCTGGCAGGCTCTGGCCCTGGCGGGCCCCGACTTTTATGCTGACATCTCTTTGAGGCGTGCGTGAAACACAACGCGCCATCGACCCGGGCCTGGTGGTGATCGGACAGCGAGCCACCCAACGCTCGCCGTCCGCAGGCCCGCGCCTACGGTGGCCGGGGATCGCCCTGCGACTCCCTACGCCCGGGTCATCTTCTGTAGCGGCGGTTGGGGTGAAGGCCTTGTCTCTCCCTCGCGCGGCCCGCCTCCCCCTGCTCTAGCATTACTGCTTACCATACCTGACCTGGATACCTGGCTTTGGTCCCGTCAATACGTTCCCGTGCGATAATATCATCGACTTGCGGGTGAAGCATCTGGCACAAACTAGTACTACTGCTAGTTACTAATGTCATGAGACTAGTACTAGTAACTTACTTCATAAAACTAGTGCTACTACTAGTAACAAACTTCATAAAACTGGCACTACTTCTAGTAACTAACTTCATAAAACTAGTACTACTACTAGTAACTAACTTCATAAAACTAGTACTTCTACTAGTAACTATCCTTATAAAACTAGTACTACTACAAGTAACTAACTTCATAAAAATAGTACTACTACTAGTAACTATCCTCATAAAACTAGTACTACTACTAGTAACTAACTTCATAAAACTAGTACTTCTACTAGTAACTATCCTTATAAAACTAGTACTACTACAAGTAACTAACTTCATAAAAATAGTACTACTACTAGTAACTATCCTCATAAAACTAGTACTACTACTAGTAACTAACTTCATAAAACTAGTACCTACTACTACTAGTAACTAACTTCATAAAACTTGAGTTATTTTTCTTAATTTATTACCAATTACCAAACACTTGTATTTCCCATGGTAAATTGTCATGTCGTAATCACTTATATTTGTACCAATATTTACGTTGCCATCCTGCAAAAGCAGTTTTTCGTAAAAGTGAAAACGTGGGAACCCTTTCGTTGAGGCAAGTTTCGAGAGGTGTTGTTGTCGAGCATAACCTCCGGTGGTATGGAACGAACCATGCCGCCACACTGCTTGCTCCCAACCGTCGAACATCATGGTTTGTCACCGTCGTTAGTAGATGGTGATGTAATGACTGACACCTAGCGAGATGGTTTCTTGTTGTTATTTATAGAAATTGACGTAATTAAAGGGGAGAATAAGAAAATTTCACCCATTTGCGACAGACGTTTTGCGAATAGATGCTTTAATTGTGTATATGTCACCGGAAAATAGCAAACTCCGTAAGATTATAAAATAACTTGAGATTGTAAACTCTCGATAAATTGTCAACAGAAATTGTGGACTGACATAAACTGGCGACCAATCAGCACTCTGGTCTACAATTTATCTGTTTTGGTGTGATAGTTAAATTAGAAACTTGGCCCCTCATTGGTGTGCGCTCATATCTGAACAGACCAAACAGAGCACACGAAAACGGATAAATTGTAGACTTGTGCTCTGATTGGTCGCCATTTTGATGTCAGTCCATAATTTCTCAGAATGACTTCGAGATATTATAGACTATCAAATTTTGATGCGTAAAACAGAATTCCAAATGTTTAGTTGACAATTAATCGAGAATTTATAATCTCTCAAGTTATTTTATAATCTTACGGAGTTTGCCATTTTTCGTTGACATTTACAGCTAAGAAGTAGAAATTCCTGCCGGAGTAGTTGTTTCCTGATAGCTATAACCTGGGAGTCTTCAAGCCAAGAGTGAATAGTTTACTTCTAGGCAAGCGTGCTCCATCGTTGACCACATCATCGCTTACCATCAGGTGAGATTGTGGTCAAACGTGTCACAATCTATAATTTAAAAAAATACGTTTAATAAAATACGAGAAAATTATGAGTGTTACAACAGTGTAATACACAGCTACTCGTTCCTTACATTTCTTTGGCATCTTATGCAATGGTTTCTTGTGGATACTCTTTATTTGTAACTAGCTTTTGCTCGCGACTTAGTCCGCATGGAATAGGTACTTTGAGCAGCCGTTTTTATTTTTAAATCTGTACATTTTTTTCTAAAACGCTAGAACACAAATATGTTTATTTAGTTTTTATCAAGTGTAAAGGTTCATGGTTTTATTTTTTCCCATACAAGCTTTCATCCCCTATGTCAACCCTTCAAGCCATTTTCGCTCCAAAATGTAGCCTATATCCTTCTCCAATCTAATCTATCTCTGTACCAGATTTCATCTAAATCGGTTCAGCTGTGTAAGCGCGAAGAGTTAACAGATAGATAGACTGACATACACACTTTCGCAGTTATAATATTAGGATGTACATAAATACTAGTAAAATAAGAAAGAAAGAAAGAAAGAAAAATGTTTATTTGGGACTCGCACAAGACTAACAAACTAGTAAAATAAAATTAAAAACTAAACAGTATAAAAAAAATAATTATCTGCGCGAGGCCAAAATGGTCCCTATCTCAGCTTAAGCTGCGATATCTAAAAAATAAATAACGCAGCGCTGGTATTCTGATAGGGCCAGTCAGTGGTGCCACGGAGCATATTTAACAGAAATATACAAATAAAATAATAAGTATAAATATGGGTAAAAAAAAAACAACAATTATTAATATATAATTATATAAATAATAAAAAATAAAAAATAATCGGTACATACAAACAATAAATAAGCTGACACCCAATAGCCCAGTGCTCCAGCTTCATTTGTCGATATCATAGACAAATAAGACAAAACTCATCCACCTATCATTTTCTTCAAGTATATAAGCTAATAAATTAACAGTAACGTATTAATTCATCCATGTTTCGCTGACAGGCATTTGATTTACGTTTATAACTTACAGATTCGTGGCTGAATTAAGTTGTTCGGTTGTTTGCATGTGCTGTCTCAATAACTCGCCGTATAATGCCGGTCATCGGACCTAACCTTACAGGCTCACAATACAATCAATTGGAAATTATCTCATAGTTCATTCTATGCTTCCTTAGTATTATTATTATAGGGTGGGGTTATCAATTATTATTGCTACCAACTTGAACATTGTTCCTGTAGCCATTTGAAAATTTTATTCTAATTCGATTACGCCAAATTTTTCTTAATTCAAATATTTTTAACATCGGCTCGCTTCCTAATGATGGGATAGCGACTCGTGTTTTTTTTATAAAATAATAAAAAGCTCCATTCAACCCCACTCAAAGCATTTATTTCAATTAGACCATTTACAGACACTTTTGAATTGCATAGTTCGGTCGGTCAAAAAGATGAAGTTATTTGCACGTTCCAAAGCGTAGATCTCTATGGAGAAGAACGTGCAAGATACTCTACAGACACTCTTTTAAAAATTATATTTGTTTACAAAGTCATTCATGTTGAAATTATACATATTTATTTATTTAAACTTTATGTACAATAGTGGTACATGGGCGGACTTAATGCATCAAGGAATTCTCTACCAGTCAACCTTTGGGTTATAAAGACCATACTATGGTAGGTGTACAATAAATAAAAATAAGATTCAAATTGAATGAACGATGTAAAAGACGAGCGTCCGGATTAAAAGAAACAATTAAAATAAACCGTGGCAGCCGAAATGACAAGTCCCAGCTGACGGCGCCCGTTCACGAACATGACGCAAGCGCTAGCACCATTCGGCTCAACCCTTTTGAAGGGAGCCAATAATCCAACGCATGCACCACCATCAGTCAGAACATTGGAACTGCTATGGAAATTATTACATTTACAAGCACCATCAGCCTGCAGCAACTACAAAAATTCCACTGCTGGACTCCCCAATGCACGCCACTGGTCTCGACAGATTCTGTACATAAAAATGTAGGGATATAGTGTATCTGTCGTCCAATAATAACGTGCCAATCAAAACACGCACAACGATGCCCATCCCATGCGTCCACTCAAACCAAACGAAAGCAATCCATTGACCAAGACGTGACAGCTACTAGTAGGTTCACAATGAAAGGTTTTTTTATAACTTTCACTGTTAGTTGGTGTATTCTTATCAATAGCATTTGATACGTGTCGTCTTTGTGGGTGCTACGTGGGCCTCCAGAGGTTATGTCAATAATAGAAGTTATGCAAAACTTTCCTTTGCGGAGAAAGTTGGGAGGAATATTGTTTATTTGTATTAACTGTCAGAATTTTATATTTCATCTACCTAGCCTTTTCCCAACTATATTGGGGTCGGCTTCCAATCAAACCGGATTCAGCTGAATACCAGTATTTTACGTGGAGCGGCTGCCTACCAGACCTCCACTACCCATTAACGGGTTAACACGGTACTCCTTGGCAAGACTGGTGTCAGATTTTCTGGCTTCTGACTATCCGTAACGACTGCCAAAGATGTACAAATGACAGCCGGGACCAACGGTTTAACGTGCTTTCCGAGGCACGGAGGAAACTCGGTATGTTAAGATGGTCAGGTCACTCATCCACAGACCAACCTCGGCAAGCGTTGCTTAACCTTGAAGATCGACCCGTGCGGCTGTTATTATTCAGCCACGAGCTCCTCCAGAATTTTATATTTACAAGCTTATAAAAAAAGTTAATACACCAATCGGTAGCCACTTATTGTTTTCTGCATGTGTCAAAGTTACACAAAAAAGGAAGCTCACGCAATTGAGAACAAAAATATGTCAGTCGTCAAGCTGACTAAATATAAATGCTTTCTAGTATTGTGTTTTCTGTGATTTATATGATATAGGTATGTACTCAATAAACATTCTTATATCTAAGTACTCATCTTTTATCAAGGATGGTAGCTTCGTGCCGGAGCACTAGATCGCTTGGTTACAAGATTCAAACTAAATCGGAATTCTCCAAAACCCGTGTTTTATTTCTTCTATCAAATCAACAGCCCAAAAAAAATACAAAAGGGTGCAACTGGGTACTTACTTGATTGTAAAAACATATCAAACGGTCAAGGAAACTCCAGACTTAGAGAGCGTGAAGAATCGTGTGTTCTCCTTTAGATCAATAAACTGACGTTATGTTACGAGAGTCAATGTTAAGTAAATAAATACGATCAACAATGCTGCACGCCACAAACGTTGCTAATAAAAATCAACACAGTATCGATATTTATTTTCTACTAACTACGCCCCGCGATGTTACCCGCGGTTTATCAGATACTCCGCGTGAATGTCGAAAATTATCCGAAGGGAACACACTCCCGGAATAAAAAGCCTATGTGTTAATCCAGGGTGTCAGCTTCCTGCACACCAAATTGTATCGAAATTGGTCCAGCCGTTTGCGCGTGAAGAAGTAACAAACATACACACACACACACTCAAAAACTTTTGCCTTTATAATATTAGTGTGATTGTAGATTGATAGATAAATCAGAAATGACGAGGTTAACTGCTGCTAGATCCGTATTCAATAAAGCAACAAAACAATCGAAATGAGACAATCTCACACGCTGTCATGCGATTCCTAAATTACAGTTTGGAGGATTTTTTTATGTACTAAATTGAATTTAAGTAAATACATACCAAATGCTCCAAACATTGTTACTTGTCGTAATTTGACCGGTTTCATAAGAATTGTATTTTTTTTATATACTTACTAGCTTTTGACCGCGACTTCGTACGCGTATATCCCGTTATTCCCGTTCCCGTAGGAATTTCGGGAAATCCTCTCTTAGTGCTCCCCTACACTTCCTAAGGAGCCTACATGCCAAGTTTCATGCCTTTCTACGACCAGTACTTTCGGCTGCGTGTTGTCTGTCACTCGCTCAGTCAGTAACGGAAAAAATTTATATATTGGATGGATCATAAAGTGATGGCCTGAAACACAGGTTTAAAGTAACCTAGATCGGGCGGATCGCTGTTTAACATTGCAATTCCGAACCACCATTAATTGCATGTTTAATAAAAATATCTTAGTTTAGTTTATTTTTAGGCACTATTATTGTATGGAAAATATTATTACTGCTGACTAAATGTACATTTTTGTAGACGTTTTTATTTGAATAAATTATTATTATTAATTTAAAAAAAATAAAATAATTAATTAATATTAGTATTTGAGAATAAGAATTGTTTATAGAGCTGCTCTGGTTCGAATACATTGATATTCATAATTATTTTTTTCACTTATTGTTTTTTTAACTGTTGCTACAAAAACTCTTACTTACTGCAATAATAGACGAATTAGATCAATCGTCAGGTCGTGCAGTGCGTGTCACGATTGTACTCAACAGGCGTTTCTTTCTGAAAACATTCTAGCCTAGATTTTTTTCAGATAGGACTCAGTTAAGCACTAGATTCTATCGCTGTTTTTTGTGGCAATTAAATTACAACTTGTTTTTTGCACGTAGAATTTAGTGTTCAAATTATTTCTTGTGTATGTCCAGACAAATAAGCAGCGCTTGTCGCGGTTGGTCTATGGATAAGCGACCATGTATTCGCTGTTGGTCTCATGTGTCATCTGTTAGTAGATGTTTGACTGTCCTACCTTTCCGAATGGACAGTAGAGTCACTTTATTAATGTAACATTATTATTTTTACTGAACTGTAAACGATGACGTTCAAAAGTGCCGTTTAATGGCCTAATTGAAATAAACGTTTTGACTTTGTCCTTATAGTCAGAAGCCAGCTTATCTGATTCCCACTCTCACCAAGGGCTATCGTAAAGTACATGTTATAGTACCCAGTCTTTGCCGTCTTTTCGCGTCGATTCATCTCATTATCTGCTTAGCCTTCTCCCAACTATATTGGGGTCGGCTACCAGTCAAACCGGATTCAGCTGAATACCAGTATTTTACGTGGAGCGGCTGCCTAACAGACCCCCACAACCCATCAACTGGGTGACACGGTACTTCTTGGCAAGACTGGTGTCAGATTTACTGGCTTCTTACAATCCGTAACGACTGCCAAAGATGTACAAATGACAGCCGGGACCAACGGCTTAACGTGCTTTCCGAGGCACGAAAGAAACTCGGTATGTTAAGATGGTCACCCATCCACAGACCAACCTTGGCAAGCGTTGCTTAACCTTGATCGACCCGTGCGGCTGATATTCTTTAACCACGAGCACCTTTTCGCGTCGATTGTGACCCTTAATAATTTTGGTTGCTACGTTTATAGCGGCATCTGTGGCATTCATAAGGTCCATGGTGGGGGCATTGCAAAAATAGGGTTTTTTATAAATGAAGACGATACAGTGGGTTGAAAACACGCGTGACGTCAGTGTGATGGTTCAATTTTTACCATCTGCGTGACGTCACGCGTGCTTTCAACGCACTGTATCGTCTTCATTTTTTGTTTACGTGAATAAAGAAAAAATACCAGTTCAATATTTTTGAAAATCTATTTGATGGACTAATTATTTTTTTTTAGTCAAATACCCTATTATAAAATTTTCCACACCATCACATATACTCCTACTCCACCACCCACCCACCAGCCCACCTAGAGCGAAAGAAGTCATTTGATTTCCCATCCTTAAAAAAAAATAGTTTGGAAATCTATCACACGGATTTATTCGATTTTTTTAGTAAAATGGACGGAGGCACCGCACTCATATTTGTTGTCAAGCGGGTCGGACAATCATGAAAAAAAAATTCAAAGCTCACTTTAATGTTTTCTTATTATTCCATTAACTAAAATCAATAAAGAAAGAATACCGTTACACTTTAAAAAGCTACATATTTCCGTAATCTCCGATATCAAATGACCACAATTTAATGATACCGCGTCGTACTCGTATCGATTGCACTGCACGTTCATTTCGATATCACGACGCTCTAACACGAAATATGTTAATATCACGTTATAGATTACCACCATCACGTTGGTTGATGACCTTGTAGAACGAAGGCTTTGTTAGTATTTATTTTTGTTTTATAATAAACAAATAGCCTTCGTCTGATTTAATCTTAAATCGGAACACAATATTACAATCGTTGTATATCCACTGGTTCCTAAATTCGAAATTCGATGTTGGCAACTTGTCAAACTCAACTTTAAAATGTCAACTTTCAAATTTAGCAATACAGTGAACTTTTCTAAAAGAGTAAATTCTACTTATTAAATCTTTAAGCAAGATCCGCATTCGTATCGCTACCGCAAATGTTTGTCAAAATGCACGGATTTCAGGTGTTTTTAATAGATTGCAACTGAGATGTACAACAATAAATAACAATACCACTCCATTTACACAAATGGGTGTGGCGTTCTAATCATTTCGGCGGCACCTCATTAGCAAGTAATGACAAGATATCACACCTGTCAGCCGTCACTCATTGCTCAATAGTTCAATATTAATGACAGAGTTAACACTGACCCTTGTTACGTTACCTACCTAATTTATAACAATAAAAATAATATCTGATACAGCACGCTGAATATTATGTCGTAGTCATATCATAGAATTGACCATTTCATGATGTGGCCAAAATTAGGTTAGCTTGGAGGTCCTATCCAGACCCGAGGTGGCGGCGCGTGATGTTCCCTTGCGCCCCTCTTTGACGTATTGGGGGAGTCAAACGAGGTGGCGCAGAGGCGGGCCAGCCGGGGATTACGGAAGTCACATACGATCCCGCGATCCTTGGCGTACGTTGGAGATAGAACACCAGGGTGGTTTTAGAGGTGATTTGACCCCGTTATAAAAAACCTAAAAAAAAAAATTTGGAGGTCCTGCGTTGAAGATGCGAGGGAACACGAGCTGGTTTAAAACTTCTGCTAAGTCTGGCCCCTCCGTCCGCCCCAGGGCGGAGGACATCCATGAGACCACCCCGACGCCCAAAAAAAGGTTAAGTTTGCGGTGGCCTTTAGATGAAGTGGCCAACCATTATATGAAATGGTTAATTTTACGATGCATACTCATTATGCGTGCTATGGAGCGCAGTATACTCGGTGTTAAATTAACGGATCGCGTTAAAAACACTATACTGCGCTCCAAAACTCAGATAATTGACGTGGCTCAGAAGGCTGTGCAGCTTAAATGAGACTTCGCTAGACATGTCTACCGCATGCCCATCGAGCAGTGGGCCCACAAAACCCAAAATGCCCTGAAATCGCGGGACGGGGCCGCGGCAGACCACGAAGGAGATGGTGGGACAACTTGGATGTCTTCCTTAGGAATTGGCAGGATGAGGCACACATCGGCAACAATCGGGAAGCTAAGAGGCTCATTGGCGACGTAATACTGGTGGATGCCAAGCTTCACAGCTTGGCTCATCGCCGCAAGGTTGCCTGCTTGTCGGTCTTCTACAGATTGTACTTCGGGGAGAGTGTCCAAGAACTCCACGACCTCATCCCACCGGCCCCCTTCTACCATCGGACATCTAGATGCACTGCAAGTTACCATCCCTACCTTGTTGCTTTTCCACCAACTCGCACTAATCGTTTCCAAACGTCTTTTATAAAGCGCACAGCAAAGGAGTGGAACTCTCTACCTGCGTCTATGTTTCCGAACGCATACAACCCTAATCTCTTCAAAATTAGAGTGAACAGGCTTCCTATGGGTAAGCTCGCTCCATCTTCGACTTTGTCTGTGTCATCTATGACCGCTATATTGCACATGTGGCTTGGAAAAGTGGGAAAATAAACAGCGCTCATAATTCCTCTTCCCCACTTGTTTAAATTTTTGTTTTGAAAGACGGAGTCCATGTTTGTTTCTCTACATCCATATTTACCATACTTTGTATGTGTATAGATTGCGAGCAAAAAATATAGAAGCCCAGAAAGGAAAATTCTAGGGCTAAAAAAATACGTATACATTGCGAATCGTAACCGCATTACATAAACCGAAATTACTATTAAAGCTTAAAAATAAATCAACTTCCAAACCTGTCAGTGCAACAGGTTTGATTATACGATGTTATGTGTTACATAGCCGCTATGTACTATGTGTATACCTATGTGTGGCCGAGGTCAACAGCCGATGTGCAGCGCTCTGAAATTTCACTTTCGATCGCTTCATCTGGACCGAAGTCGTATCGGTAGTAGGGCTAGCGCGGTGCGATCAAGTGGGTTTTTTGCATTTTCTTTTATGATACCGGAGATAATTAGCGATTCGGTGTCGAAATTAAATCTTTATTGGTTTTGTTTCTTGCTTGCCTAAATACTGTCCCAACTTTAGCTATCTCTGATTCGGTAAACATGGTCAGGTATTAGTTATCTATACTAATATTATAAAGAGGTAAAGTTTGTATGTAGGGGGTAATCTCTGGAACTACTGAACCGATTTTGAAAATTATTTTTGTATATGATAGCCACATTCATGAGAAATGCTATAGGCTTATACGGGAACGGGAAATTCCTACGGGAACGGGAAAAAAACGGGATATGCGTACAAAGTCGCTGGCAACAGCTAGTTGTAGTAAAGAAATTAAAACACCATGAATTCAGTACATGATTTTGGAAATAGCCGACGAAAATTTCCAACGCTGAAGTGTCCAAAATCTGTCAACCGATTCCCTTCCCCCTGTATTAATTTAAGGTTCTTTCTTCACAAACAAACACCAGACCAACGAAACATTCTAGTGAAATGCACTTATCTTAATAAAATAATCAATCAAATAAATTCCCTATGAAAGTTTCCAAGTGAGAAAGGTAGATATCGGAGCTGAGATAGCGTTGACAGCCCTGTACAGTTGGCAACGGAGGAATGCTGTTAATTAATTATCCGAATGTTTGCTATCCGTACTTTCTAAATCTGAGAGCTCTCATACTAATGGCATTTAAATCTATATACAGTATTTAACTTGAATTCTAGGTTTTATTTGAATAAAGAGTCATCAAGCAATGTGTAAAACAATTCGTGTAGTAATGAGCCTGACTGCCAAGGGTGTATCAGACATATTTAAATAGACTCTTTTATATTTAAGTCAAGAATCAATAGGTTCCCTCTAGGCAAACGTGCTCCATCGTCGACCTCATCATTGCTTTCGATCAGGTGAGATTCAATTCAATTCAAATTCATTTATTGTTCGTCACATGTGGAAAAGCAGTTCTTATCATTATAATATAGAGATCTCTGTAACAATCCCCATTGGGCTTACAATATCTAATAATCATTCAAAATCTATTTTATCATTAATATCAAAGTTCATTGTAATTAATTAATCATGTCAAAATACATTATCATTTTGACATGAGTACCTAAAAATATTAATGAATTAACGAGATTGTGGTCATACGCGAGAAAAATAAATGTATTAACATGAAAAATAATTATTTATGCTAGTTAAAACCTCATAAGGCTCTTTTGATTATTTTGTCGTGTGTCCGTACATCGGAAGAAAACTGCAAATTCTCCATGCACATTGCTTCTGCAAAACTCAATAATACATAATATGTATATCTTTCATTTTTATCGAGTTTAACGACTTTCCCGGTGTTATACGTAGCTGACTTTAGTGCTAAATGTTATTTACTTTAATATAAGCGTGAAAACGATTTAATTTTATTTCTTTTGAATGGTATTGCTCTTTGTGCTCTTTAAGCTCCTTTAAATGTTTAAGTGTTGGTCAATGCGTTTTTATTTTTATTACAAAATTGTGTTTACATTATCGGTGGCATTCAAATGTCGCAAAGACAAAATTAGAGTAATCTTTGCTCAACTATTAAATATTGTACCAAAACGTAAATATATCATCCTTTAAAAATACATATTATCATTTCAGACACTGGTCTGCATGGTTCTCATATATCGTATTGTGAATGTGAGGACTATGTAGATCGCCATATTAGGGTTACATTTGAGTTAGTCTGGCAGTTTGAGTTAATTATGCGGCCTACCCAAATGTCCTTACTTTGGTATTGTTCGTCAAATCGTTGAGCTCCTGAAAGTTCTATGTTTGAGCTACACGATAACTGACAAATGCTTGCACTGTCTGGACAGGTCCACTCAAATCTGTGTGGCAATTTCTTCAAAAGGCCACCTCAGACATAAAAGGATTGTATGGACTTTAAAAGAGACTTTGACGTTTCAGTTTGTTTCGGTGTTTCTTCTCAGGGTAGTCAGCTAGAAAACACCGGCCTCTAGCTTAAAATGACCAAAAAAGATTGACGTGTAAAAGTGTTACGTTTAACCTACTTGCAAAATAAATATCATTTATCATTCATCTATATTCTCACTTAATATCTAATCTGTCTGTATGTTTGATACCTCTTCAGGTATTCACTCCTGAACGGATTTAGATAAAATACGGCACACGGGTAGATCATGTCCAGGAATAGGACATAGTGATAATTCTAGACAGACTGAAGCTATTTTTACTCTGTCTGGAAATTACACCTACAAACAACGATAGATATTACCCTTGGGGAAACATAGGTACCCACCTGATATTTTATCTTTTGAAGTTCCTTCGATATCCAGTTTTAGAAGTACAAATGTTGATGAATTAAATCAAATTTTCCAAATCAACCTTGAACCTAATGCTTTAGCGATAAAGTTGAAAATCTATTTAAGAAATTTGACAGATTATGGTAGCTTGATGTGCTGGCGTTTGTACAATAATACAGAATAATAGATCTATATATAATTTATTTATTATTATTTATTTATAAGGTTCACCCACAGCACATATATGGACATAGATACATTGAGTCTTATGGTAATATTCTAATATATATGCCAATTACGGGCAAACACAACATTGACAAAAACACGCCAGCCATAATCGCAGAGTTCAAGTGAAACAAACTCACAATGTTTCATAACGCGTCCATATCTCCTTTTCCAGTAAAACCTTAAATTTTATAACCCCGGTAAAGTGCATGCGTATCGAAAGCGAGCGTTGAACAAACATGCGCGTGCGCCGGCCCCTGGGGTCAAGTGCTGTTACGTCACATATTCGGGGGGCGGTGCATTTCGGTGCATAACATACGATGACCCAGTTCGATCAGCTGCCTCAATGGTTGCGTGCCGACGATGCGTTTTACATTTTGGCAACTTTATAGGGCTTTTACTGTTTGGGTCAGTTATGTAAATTGTACAGCTGCTTGGTACCAATAACCAAAGAAAATTTTCTTTATATTTTTCTTGTTATCCAACAGAATTTTGGTTTAAACCGAAATGGTCCATTAGGCAGTAAAAATTGCAATGGTCAAAATATCTTTAATAATAAAGCAGTTCAATCGGCTTGTGAGTGTTATGTTAGCATCTTTTTTTAATTCAACTATGGGTTCAAGCAGTTACTCGACTCTTCATGTGACCTTTTTATCGACCGATAAATTTCAGCGTTGCCATTCAACGTGGCAATGCTGCCACTGTTTTGGGCAAATTTTTCAATGCCCAATTAGTTCTACCCCTTTCCCTTTGTATCCCGCTTTTAAATAATCTATTTGTTCATGTTCTCACCATGTAATTTAATAGACGATGATTTCCAGTAAGAAAAATCTGAATAATTTCAATATATAACGCAATATTAATTCCAAAATGACTTACACTATATTTCCTTCTGCAGGTGCCAAGCATCGGGTTACGATCGCCACGCGCGCTGCTACGTGACCAAAGACGCCTCGCTAAAGGTAACTTGTACTCACATTGTAACATGACATAATAACTTAAGTTACGAAGTTGGTTTTAAGTAGCCATGGCTATTTGTTACGGCTCCAATACTTGGGTACAACTAAGTTAAATAAGAAAAAAAATGTCAAAGATGTTTTCTGGTTTCTAATTAGTAAGAGTTAGGCAGCAATTACAGTGTTTTCAAAATCTCTAATAAATTAGAAAATTGCTGTTATATTTAAAAGTTCCGCTAATTATTTCATCAGACACCTATCGAATGTGCCGCTTACAATAACCCGCGGTGGTAATTAAATAATCTACCGAATCCTTCCTTGTTAGACACAGTAAATAGTAGAGAAAACTGTAAATATATCGAAGTAATTAAGGTTATTAATGATGGTATACACGGAAAAGCTGGTATCGGAAACTGAAATTATAAAGTCGACAAAGAAAAATCAGTAAATATTACTAGTTGATTGATTGCTGTTGAGTTTTTCCAAACAGTAATTAAAATAATCAGTGTTAAAAAAAAATCAGTAAAAATAATAATTCTGTTGAAGTAGAAGTAGGTCTGATACCAGGTCGTGGGTACTGGCACACAATAGCAGTTCGCATTGCGGCTGGCATGCTCACAGATGATCGTAATGTGAACTGCATTGTTGAGGCTTGTTCCTTGGCTTATCTGGTGCCAGATCCGGCTGCCATTAGTAATCTGTGTGACAGTAATTGTTGGAAAATGGGCTTGTAATTAGACCTGTTAAGTATTAACAGTGTTTTAAAAACCTCGAAACAATTTTAAAAGTACGTCTTGAAAATGAAAACCCACATGACAAAGATATAATTAAAATGGAAAGGGAAATACAAGAACCCGAACGCTTTACAACAATAACGAGAATATTACGAATGCAAACGAAGTCACGCCCAAAATCAATAAGAAACCTGGCTCTACTTTAACTTACAACATAACTAAAATACAAAACGTCAAATAATAACATATTTCACACAAGAACATTATTCAATTACTTGTCAAATAAGACTCAAACAATAGGAGCAGTCAAAATTTCAATGAATAAGTCTTAAAGCGCAGTTTCGCAAATGATTTACGACTCCTAAATTAAGCTTTAACCGAGAATTTCGAATTGTATATCATGTTCGTGATATTTTAAGTTCCGGATAATTTACGACGTTGGAATATTTGAACGAAGTGCTTGAATGGCAATATCAGAATATTTGTTTTACGTTTTAATGTTTCTTCTTCAACGACCCTTGTTTTATTAACCAGTAGTTTAGTGTCATTGTTTTGTGCTTTTTGCACTTACGGTATCAATTATTTACTTCTATCCCTCTCTCAACTTTACCATTTTCATAAGTTATATGCTAACTTCTTAATGGTTTTTTCAAACAATCCCTATTGGACGACAACATACGAACCATTCGTCTTATTCAAATTTCCTGTTTTATCTCTCCATTCACAACATCAAAACTGCTAGCCTCTAAGCTCTCGACATTCTCGTCGCAAAGCCTCTGCATATTAATTAAGGCTTCATTTCGCTCTCCGAATACCAGAGATAGTCAACCCCGAGATGTATCGGGTTCCCACAGGCTGCGCCGGAGTTTTTACGTGTTATCGCCACCTCGCATCTGTGGCCGCCGAGTGATTGGAATGGCCGCCAATATCTGTAACACCGAGTGTGGGATAAGTGTTGGGAATGTAAGGAATTAGATAAACGATTTGCAAGTATGTAGGTTCCTACTTGGTTCTATTTTGTACTTATGTGCGGTGTAGATGCAAAATACCGTAAATACCGTAAATAACCGTGTTGATATCTCACTGTTATCTTATTATAGATGCTAATCGGCCACTGGAATAGCAAAATATAGGTGGGGTATTTTCATTATAATAATACACATGCACACATTACACATGTATTGCCGGCAGGATTATGCAGAGAGGTTTTCGCCAGTAGTGATTCAGTTGTCAGTTATTACTTTTGTAAAGTCTAAGTTTCTACTAGCACCTAAGATGGCTGAAATTTCCGAGATGCCTAACGGAACTGCCGGGCCCAGATGCCGGCTTGATAAAAATACGGCAGTAAAAAATATACGAATCTCTTTATCGCTGCCGCTCATGACCGAGACCATCCTCGATAAAACCGTCCGGGCCGGCGCACGCGCTCCGCGTAATCTCAGCCATCGATCCTTGTTAATTGATCACCCGCACCTGTCCGCTGTCCGGCGTCTGTCCGGCCGACGGCCGCTCCGTCCGGTGGCACGCCATCTGGCCGCGAGCCTAGCCTATCTCATCTTCCACCTTTTAATATTAGCCGCGTGTTATCTGTCTCTGCTACTTCTCCTTTTATGATCAACTGGTTTTATATTGAATGAAGTTTTCTTTGTATTTGTTGGTTTTATGTAAAGTGTGTGTTGTTTTGCTGTATGTTTTATTGAATAGTGTAGAATCTCTTTGAATTTTGCGTAGTATTTTATATCCTTCTGTCTTTGGGCTGGCAAAATCTAAGATTCCACAAGGGTGGGTTCTTGGTCCGGTTGTGTACCTTCTCTATTTCTGCGACAATCGTGAGTAAAAATTGTTAAATTTAAATGTTGAAATCAATCTTGTGTTTCTAATAAATAGCTTACAAATTACACTGCAGTAGTTTGTCAATAACGTAATTACTCATAAACACGGTCCATATTACGGTAAGTTTCACAATGAAAAGTTGAAAAATAATAAAACCTATGAATGACCAACCAAAGTGGGTCGACCGCGTGTGTACGCTTCGAAATAAAATGCCATGAAATATCAATTTGTAATTCCTGCGACACGGTATTGAGTAAGCTGTTACCTGTCAGAAATAGTCGCATATAACTTTACATGGAAAGGCTAAGAAGGCCCATATCAAGCAAAGCAATACAGTCATCATCATCATATGCCTTTCCAATCATTCGTTTTGTTGGCAACTGGATCAATCCTCGGCCACGTTCTCTCATACAGCTTAACAAACAATAAGCAGAATTTTGACGTGTTCCAATGAGATATTTGGAAGAACCAATCTTTAACATCCACGAACTTTTATTTTAGACATTCTCGTCATCGCCATTGCCTTCTTCCACCCATTAACCATTGTTTTATACTTCTGTTACCATGACGATCGTTCCCTTCTGTGTCTTTAGCCCCTATTTCGTCATATCGCTGTGCCTTCTGCAACTTCTTGTCTACAACAACTACTAGGGCGGGCCAGGCGCGCGCGCTTGCGACACAAGCCTTTCTGATTACTCTCCGTCGCACACACATGTCCAACGTTTTGTAATTATCAATTCCCAACTTTAATTGCTCTGTGTGTCACGAAATTTTGTAGTAATCGTAGTTTTCTTAGAAAATCGTTACACGCAAAACTACGGAGATTAGTTCATGGTTCTATACCAAAGTTTAACGCAATCATTTCGACGCAACAACTAATAAACAAGCAATAAAACTAACACCTGTGTGTTGCATGTAACCACTTACATTCATACATTAACATACAAATTGCTTTTCAAGTACCAGTTATTGAATCGAGGAACATTCGGAAACAAGAGAAGTAACAAAGACAATACATTACAATCAGGATATTGTATAGACATACAGATTATTATACATAGATACGAAGTTACCCTTGAATAGAGCGAAATATAATTGCATAATGGCTCACGCAAGTTGAATGCGCCATTAGTAAAGCGGTGAAGTGGCGAAAAAGTTGTGTGAAACAATAGTGGCGCGCGCGCAGCCCGGCCGGCGAACAATGAGCGAGCAGCGCCTCGGGCAAAGGTGGTGCCGACCGTCTGACCACACCACGACGTGGTGGAGATGGCATCGGTAGTAGGGAAGGAATAGATAAATTAGAATCTGTAAAAGTACAAAACGGTTAAAAAATAAAAAGGAACATAAAATCTTAACTAGACGAAAATAGTATTTCAATTTGGAACGAACCATTCCTTTTGCAATGAGGAAAACTAATTTCTTTGAAAATTTCTTCAAACCACAAAGTACTGTTATATTCATCAAGGAAATTGGGAAACACATACAGTTCAGAAATATTTATTTTAATGACGACACGCGAGTCACAGATGGCTAATTCCAAACAGTAAATAACACCTCTAAAAATTAATAGGTTTTTAGGTGTATCCATACATCATTAATGAAAATTCTTAGTTTTCTATCCCTTACCGCATCAACCTTCATTTCTAGCTCAGTTGGTTGCGGGCTAGCTATTAGAGCGTTTGGTAGACAATATGGGAGATGCTAGATTGCGCCCATTGTTCCGGCGTCGCCTGCCGGCTGCTGGCGGCAAAAAGACCACTCTGCGCCGGCGCAGGACCACACCGAGCTGTGGGTCACTGGAGAACACCATGTATAGTAGTTGTAGCATTCCTGGCCATTGTAGTTCGGGAATGCAGCTAAATGGTTTCACCTCCGCCTTTTGTAGGTCTTGCGATAGCTATGGCGGTAGAAACATCGTGTTAACAAATAGACAAACAAGGGTTTGTTTCTAATTAGTTTACAGGGTTGAGAAAGGTACAGATTTACCTGTTATCGAGAAAAAATCAAGTATGAATCCAACCCTGCGGAGAGTATGTGTAGATTTACGTCAATCCATAGAACATACAATGTTTTATTACTTCATATAGCAGATATTATAGACCAACCACCAACATTAAGTGCAGAGAGAAAATCACATTAAATCTAAATGTTAACGTAGACTAACTGCCGCCTACAGGTACCCCTTCATTTGACGACCGTATGTAAGGAAATGTCTGCTCAATCTATCCATACCCATTCCCCATTGAAAGTCTATTACATCTTCACTGAATGCTGGAGCTTAGACTGCAGATCATTCAATAGATTAATCCAAGTCTCGCTAATCATATGAAAAATCTCGGCAACATCTGTCGGTACTAATTCAAACTTCTAAAATTTCCTGTCCACGTTTCCTGGTTTCCTGATTGACAAAGAGATATGAATAGGGTTGCACGGTTAAAGAAAGAAAGAAAGAAAAATGTTTATTTGGGACTCGCACAAGACTAACAAACTAGTAAAATAAAATTAAAAACTAAACAGTTGCCGCTCTAATGTCCATTACATGCGCAATTAGTATCGTGATTTCTTTAAGTTTACTTCTAAGCTATTGACCTATAACCCACCTGTACTTTTAATAAGCTATTGAGATCTATATAGATCTAACCGATTTTTTTTTTGGATTTTCTTCACCTCCCATTGCACTTGGAAAAAATTTAACATTCAGCCAAATCTTTTTTTATGGGCAATTCTTTGGCCTTTATTTTGAGCCCTTTTCATTAGAAGACCTCAAATCAAATGTCAAACTTGCGTCTAAAAATGATTTAAAAGTTCTCATTTCTATTTGGAACAGCGGAATTCAAGATGTATGATCAAATTTTAAGAACTGCTCATTCTTGGACTCTTACTTAAAAATATCCAATTCCAAAGATTTGCTAACCTATAGGAAGATTGCAGAATTTTGTCACTGCAGGCAATCCTAGCTTGGCGTCAGTTGAGGAGGAAGGGTATGCGGTAACCTGAGCGGCGCACGCGCAGCGATTGATGGGCGAGCAGGAAGCGACGTGTGCAGATAGTGCGGCTCAAGTTACCTGCGGCTGGCGATCTTACAGGAAACTCGGGTCGCCTTCCAGGCGCGTGGGTTATTGTCTCAAGATTCTAGATTGGTCATGTACGAGCAGAATCATGTGTCATGGACCGATGACCTGGTGAAGGTCGCGGGACTAGTTGCTAGAAGTACAGAACCGGACGATATGGTGTTGTTTGGAGAGGCCAATGTCTAGAAGCTGGCTGAAATGTTGATAAACTTAATTCTTGGTGTGTTGGTGAAAAAGCTGATTTAAATATGTTGATAACTTCTTTTATATTGAAGACAAAAATGACGATGATAGTATTTTTTTATCTGTTCTTAACACCCAAGAGCTCTGATATATTAAATCGTATAGAGCTCTGCAAGGATGCAGATAAAATCTTACAAAAAGATAATTGCTAATATTATACTGGATTGCACTGTAACATGTTAATTTTCTCTTACACGTTCATCAGTCCGATCCTATTGTCTGTCATCGACGGCCCTGACATATCCGTTTTATCTTGAGCCTTTTTCTTCATACTTCAGTGAGCATGAGGAACCATCCTTAAAGGCCTTACTAATTTGGTTACTTTTATCTTCAACCCTTTTGTGTGGCATTTTTAATCACCACTACTTGCATCGTCATTGACGTGTTAATATTGATTTAAAAACTTAATTTGTAACCTTATAGTTTCTGCATCAAGGTTTAAATTGTTGTAAGCGTCGTTCATTGTTGTTTTAATCCCAAGATTATCGCCAAGTCGTTACAGGAATGAGTAATCGATTTTTGGGTCTTTTGTATCGAGAATTCAGAGATCATTTTAATTGTCGATTACTTGTGAGTATTTTTTGATCAGTGTGTTGTGTAGACCTTTTGAAGGCAGAATTATAACACATTTGGTTGGTACATTGCCTGAGATTGTATCTTTAATAGCCGTGCTGTGTGGTGCATTGGTACGGCAAGACCACCAGGACGTGTCTCAGGCCTACGAGTGTTTTAAGTGGTGACTAAGGACTTGTAATGAGATGGACATTAAGAAGTAAAAAATAGTTAAATGTGAACAAAATAAATGAGTTCATAAAAAGAAAAGAAAAAGAGTTTATTTGCGCCATGTAGTATGTAGTAGTAAAAAACAAATGTAGTAGCAGGGTTTACCTACAGCTTCTTGAAGTTTTTAAACACAATCTGATATCTTTACTGACGTGTCCACATCGCCACATTAAAGGGCTCATTAAACTGAACTTTAAAACAAAAAATGAAGATGCGATAAAGATGCCACCGTGAAATTCACCCTTCTGCTCGGCTGTGCCATCTCGCTTATTATGCCATGTTTATAGCCTGACATTTCAGCTGGCCACTCTCGTTTAACTACAGCTACGCATCTAGATAATTCCCAGTACCCTGTGTATTACACCAAGCACAGATTAAAAATAAATCTTAATATACTTATAAAAAGATTCTCACGACACAAAGCCGTATTAACGTATACAAAAGACGTTTTGTTCGTCCGTCAGCGGTACAAATAATGTGACATTTTAAAATAATTGCGCGACAGTTTTTCTAGGGATTCTCATTGTTGAGGCTGCACGAATTACTATGTGGAAGAATGCTCGTTTAATCACACGACGGTGTAATTATTAAAAAATAAGCAAAATTTTCGTTTGGACCGCGTTTCGTAATTAGTGGATTGTGTACCATGCATTAGCGAGCCTTGCTGGGCATTGCGTGAGGGTAATCGGCGCCATCTTTTGTATTTAGATTGCCCCGAAATTGTCGGGAACTTGCCTTGGGACATGAATTATCTAATATTCAAAATCTTCAATTTGTTGGCCAAATTGTGAGTGCGCGGCGCGCGGCGGTTGCCAGTTGAATGTTTGGAAGTTTAATATTTGTGCGTGTGTTTATTAAGCAGTTACAGAAATTTATGAAATGACAGTTGAAGAGGGACATTAGTCTACTCTGAGATACTATTAATAGAAAATTAGAATCATAACTATAACGGGCAATATAATTAGCTGATATATACAAGGTGTCACAGAAATAACGCAAACCTGAAATTGGGTCATTATACTCCTCATTATGAACAACTTTTACTATGGGAACAACCCTGAAATCGTAAAAAATAATCAGCAATTCAGTAAAAAATGTCAAGTTATGCAAACGCAAATGTATGGGGCGGTCGATTCGTTAGATTTTTGAAGTGAAAACTTCTTTAGGCGCGTTGAGTGACACTTTTTGAAAAAATCATGGAACTCGCATCATCGTCACCGAACGCTTTTCAAACGCAAACATAATAATCTAATAGCTCGACGATACAATTCACAAGTTACTTAGTTTTCACTTCTACCGGCAGTCCCCAAAGACCGCATGTTTTTTTTAACGTTTTTTCAGATTTTACGATATTTTTTACATCTTGTATATAATGGCGTGATTGCTGAAAAATATAAGTACATGGTAGTCTTTAAATCATTAGAAAAGTAAGTAAGCTGGCAACGATCATTTTAATCTTTAGATATCACTTCTCAGGCAAGCAGACTACATTATCAAACGACTAAACCAGTTTTATTTTTTTATTGCCGCTGGTTCTACAATTCGTAAAAGAAAAGAAGGTTGCAAAGTAAAATGAAAAGTGAATGAAAGAGGAGTGGGCTAGGTCGGGTTTATTATCATAACAGGGACATATTAATCCGTCAATGTGTTATGTCGCACCCACTCGTGCGCAGCGCGACACAGCATAGCAAAATACAGCAGAACTACAGTTTTATTTATTTTAGATGACCCTTTTTTAATTCTTTTTTGCACACCTAAACAAGTTACGATACAGTAATATTTAGTGATATCATATTTTATCCATATTGTATTGCAACTTTATTGCAAAGAAATATTGGGTTTTTACTTCGGTTGGAGTGGGAATTTTAAATTAAAAAATAAAATTCTTATTTAATACTGTCTTTCCTTTCTCGAAATCAGCTATGAATTTGTTTCTATAGGTTTTGTTTTTTAGAGATTCAAAAAAATTTAGAGTTACAAACAGGAGAAAATCGTAAAAGTTGGTTTTCAATGTATTTGTAAGGGTATACATAGTTTATATACCAACCATGTATGTGATTTACCAATGAAATCGTGTATTGTATTTGGCATATTGTAAAATAGAGACAACAAAAAATAACAAATCTATAACAACTCTAAATGTCAATAAACTCTAAACATTGGATATCAGTTGCGCTTGAAACTAAACCAAATAACTGGTTTAGACAACTTAGTTTCATAACATGTTCTAGTGATAGTGAAAAGTTAGCAAAAACTATTCGTGTTCAAATCCGTTTAACATTGCGTCAACTTTATCAATCAAGTCATTTATTATTGAAACTCGTTCTATTCAACTATTACTATCAATTTCTAAAGTTACATTTAAACTATTTGGTAGTTTAAGTGCCTAGTTATGATTTGTGGCTTACTTTTGAGAAATCGAATTAAATATATTTAGCGTGATTCGCCAAGAATAAATGTTTTATCAAAATATTAAGTTGGTATATTTTCAAGAAATAAACATTGAGTTCAGTAAGTTTAAATACAGTAGAATTTTCAGTATTATATTGTATACACATACATGACATGACAAGTTTTACTAATGATAGTTCGTAAAACCGCCCATAAGAATGTACATCGCATGCAAATTATAGAAAGTCATATGTCCTTATTGAAGTAACAACATCAATAAACATTTCTACATGAAATATCAAACTAACATTAAAAAGGCTGACCAATCATCCCACTTCCTCAGTTCCAAAATGTCATAACATATTTGACCTACTGCTTCCATTGTGCTGTGGCACTGTCATGGCTACCAACCTACCTGCCCCGTGAAAGTCTGCAGATGCTATTGTTATGTTTCTATCAGTTTATGAACTCCCGGTGTATGTATTAGCATAACAGAGTGCCGACTTATTGTTTAAAAGTTGATAGTTTTGGTTTATGATGGGATGTGGGACTTTCACTGCGGCTGAGTGGGCTTATGAGCTATTTCTGTCTGAGACTCATCTTTCGCGTAAGGGTCTTTAATAAGAATAACTGTCCGACCGACACAATAATACCGATTTCGGTCATGCCGGCAAATCTCAACGGAGACTAACTATTGGCGCCGGAAACATTGTTGTGAACTCTCCTTCTTCCATCACTTTTTTTTTTATTTATTCGAAGATTTTATCAATATATGAATGTTACCAATTTCAATATAATTCTTAATTTTATTAATTTTCAAATTATGTTGATAAGCGCTTATTACTATGTAAGTTAGCTTAACCTTCGTATTTGTTTTTATAGACGAGGAGTTTACCTTTAGGTAATTGTTACACTGTAAAATTAAATTTATATAAAAACATGTGTTCCTTATAAGATATCAGTGTAAATAATTGTTGGTGAACCTACAATAAATAAATAAAAATAAATCACTCTTAAAATCCGATGGGACAGCAATCCGATATGATCGGAGACAAATGCAGTGCAGGACTAACAGCTTGTTCCGGAATTTGTTCGAAAGAGTCACCGCGGCCCTGGAACGCAAAGGGCTTTATAAATAAATAAAAAAATCGTTTATTTCAGACGGAGTCCATTGATTGGTTAGTATACAAAAACTTAGAAAATTAGTGTTAGTACTTATAACTACCGGAACACGGATAGGTTTTAGTCAGTAAGAGTCTGACACGCCCTTCCGCTCCACTCAGAGCGGAAGAAGTCATTTCATGATTACCCATCCTTAAAAAAAAAGGAGGACCAACAGCTTAACGATCTTTCTGAGGCACGGAGGTGTCATACCCCACCATCAGCTTCCAAACTCTAGGCTGACTTTATAACACGTTTTATCTGACCTGGGAGTCGAACGCAGGATTCAGTATAATTAAACAGTACCTGGATGACCATTTTCTAAAATTGAAACCAAGATAGATCGAAATATAGCCTCCGAAACCCCCTGCACACTAAATTTCATGAAAATCGTTGGAGCCGTTTCCGAGATTCAGATTATACATATACATATATATACAAGAATTGCTCGTTTAAAGGTATTAGATAAATAACATAATGCTGTTACCATTATGTTATTTATGTGTAAGGTTGGGATCATGTCAACAAAAATGACCACTGCAACATTATAAACCCAAGACGGAAAAAATAATTAGTATCGTTATCAGGCTTTTATGACCCTGAGTAGATAATTGCACAAATTGTGGATGATGAGCAAGTATCAGGAAACTGGCTTTAAAAATCTGGTGTATTTTATTGAGATTCCGGAAACCGAAAACCAAAGTTTTTATTAAACTGCGAATCACGATTTGGGAAATAGCGTAGGTGTCTAATATCTACACGATTTGGAAATATAAAATTACATATGAATTCTAATTTATAGGTGTCACCTGTAAGGTTATATTGATCAAAAAGTTTTTTCTTTAATTCTCAATATGTCCTTTCATAGAGATATAATTATACATATTTAATAACATATAATTTGGTTACAAATTAAGGACAAAAAGTTCACGCTTGATCTACTTAAATCTGCATTCTCCGAGTTGAAAATGTGTGAATAATTTATGACATAAGCAAATTAAAAGTTGAATAATTATCCGCATGAATGATGGAACAGCTGGCTATGAATCACAAATAAGCCGTTAATAAATAGGTTACTGTTATTTATGGCTCTTCAAGCTTGTTGCTTTGCATAGTTGATACATAAATATTTACTAATAAGATCAAATTCTTGTGGCGTCATTATGAAACAAGCGACAATAACATGTTAAAGGTCGTTCGATCTCCACTAGTTTCTACATTGACGAAAAATAACATTACTTCTTTCTGTTCATCTTAAAGCATATTTGTAATAAGTTAGATCGACTGTTGGCCAATCTTCCTGCCCTTTTCCCATGTTACTTGGGGTCGGCGTAACACGTTTTTTTCTTCCATTTTGTCCTGTCAACCGTCACGCTATCACTAACTCCCTTTTCTTTCATATCACTCCTAACAAAATCCATCCAAATGCAGCATAAACTAATTGCGAGATTTGCAGGCATAATCGACAGGTTTATAGGGTAGTAGGATAAACGACCTACTAAAGGACCAACCACCAATCTCCAACCAATCATCAACATATCTTCTACCAATCTTCGTCCATTGTAGATGAAATGCTTTTAACCATACCTTTGGCCAACAAAGAAATTCATAAACAGAAATCACCTATTATGATGCTTCACTTGGCTTTTTACAAGAAGCTCTTCAGTGAGCTCACAGTTCCCAGGGTGTGTCGCAAGGCTCCGACCAGCAGCGCAGGAATGTGTCGGTCAGCACGACACAGCACGACACAGCACGACGCGGCGCGTCGCGGTAATGCTCGTAATCATTACAATTATATGCGCCAGCACCGGAGTTTGTCGAGCCATGCTAGCGCCGCCGATTGAATTCGGTTAAGGGGGAGATGAATATGGGAATGGCCTTGATAACAAATAATTTAATGGCATCTTTATTGTGGTTGTATTTGGAACTCTTAAGAAATGGGGTTGAAGATTGACAGGGTTAAATTAAGGACGAAAACGTGCTCCAACCCCAAGTAACATGGTGCAAGAGCTGGAAGATTACGATGATAATTAGAACGATGTATTCTTTATGTCTGTGTGTTAATGATAAAAACACTGACCTACGATTACTTTGTAGTAATTTGTTTTTTTCACCCTTCGCCTTCAGGTACATTCTACGCAAATATTCTATTCTATTCAAATCTGATTTACACTTAAATGTTTTAAGTGTAAGATATCTAACGTTATCAAAGTTTAATACTTAGTAAATAATGATTAGAAACAAATTGGATTTGGTAATATTTTAAACATTGAAAACAGTAATTTGAAAGCAACAGAAACTATAAATTCGTCAGTGAACAACGTCGCCTTAACACGCCAAGTGTGAACTCCCACAGGTGATCAAAGGCGCCGGTGACTTGACCGCGATGTTTTGTGGTATTATCACTTAGCTGTAGGTGCTATACTGTTGAAATGAGGCAGGCACCATATTGTTCCATACTAATCTAAATTAGATTATAGAGAACACTTTTCTATTGTATTTGGAGGCAGGTGGACCGACAATGTTGAGAAAATAGTGGGTTGAAACGTATGTCATAATATTGGATTGTCACTATAGTAGGCGCCAGATAAATGTGGAATAAAGTATATTGACCTTTCCCTAATAACTGTTCATAGGTACCTGAACAATTAAATATGAATCGTTTTTCATTATTAGACAATGTTAAGGATCACGAGAGATGATGATTCGGGACAGCTTTGTGTCATTAATTCCGTTTTTCAAATTAAAAATGTCAATAATTGTAGGTGGGTCAATGACCGTTATTCCACGATTACCTGGCGCCTACTATAGAGTAGCGAATAATAATAAAACAACGTTGTATGGATTGTGTGAAAGTTGAAATGGCTAGAAAGGGAGTTAATAATGAGATAAGCAAAAAGGGGGTGAATAAATGATCTCAATTCAACTCAAAGCATATATTTCAATTAAACTATTACAGGCACTTTTGAATTTTCAAGGTCGGTCTGTCCAAAGAGATGAAGCTATTTGCCCGTTCCAAAGCGTAGATCTCTATGGAGAATAACTTGCAAGAAACTCCACGGACACTCTTTTAAATCAATGTTTATTACAATGATATGGTTACATCATTCGTGTGAAAATTAAACAAACATACATATATGTGAATAATGTGAAATATGAATAATGTGGTCTTAATTTCCAACCCATTAACCGATCTAAAACATGCATAAGTATAGATAGGCCACCGTAAACTCTTTCTTCTCAATAAGACACGGATATATTGGAATCTATTGAATTTGGATGGGATTTGTATTATATTGATAATCTTATAAAGATTTATTACAATATTACGATGTTTGCTATAATCTGGTGACATATTCATTGTGCGTACAGCTCATCTGCCTAACCTTTTTTTCAAATATATTGGGGTTGGCTTCCAGTCAAACCGAATTCAGCTGAATACCAGTATTTTACGTGGACCGGCTGCGTACCAGACCTCCACAACCCATTAACTGGGTAACACGGTACTCCTTGGTAAGACTGGTGTCAGATTTTCTGGTTACTGACTATCCGTAACGACTGCCAAATATCTACAAATTACATTGTGCGTACAGCTAAGGAGTGGAATTCCCTGCCACAGTCTGTGAAGCCTGATACCTATTCACTCTTGATTTAAAGACTCCCAAGTCTTTAAGTCAAGAGTGAATAGGTTAGTGGTTAGGTTAGGTTAGGCAAGCGTGCTCCATCTTCGACCACATCATCCCTTACCAGCAGGTGAGATAGTGATCAAACGCGTGCCTATCAATAGTTAAAATAATACCTACATAATATGCATGTTTTTTAAATCGGAGCATGGGTAAGAAATCAATACCTACCAAAGTACCAAGTTAAATAAATGGCTAAAACATTCCTATTCAAACCAAATAAGATTGTCCGAAGGATCTAGATCTACATTCAGAATAGCTTAGTACTTAATCAGAATTGGCGTGAGTAGAGCTGTGTGAATGTGCTGGCTACCATATAAGGTGAGTATATTTTTTGGCGCATTACCATATTTGTTCCATTGACATTTTCTGATTATAATTATGTGCAATATTGTGTGTTTTATTATCTTTGTATTATTTCCAGCTTGTTGTAATAAGAAGTATTAGGTTGTGTATGGTATCGGACGTAAAATAATAGTACCATCCCATCACTTGCCGTGGGTGTCGTAAGAGTTGACTAAGGGACTCACCAGAGAATGGGCAGCAGCATTCTCAAACTCAAAGCATTTATTTCAATTAAACCATTACAGGAACTTTTTAATTGTCAAACTCGGTCTGTCCAAAGAGATGAAGCATTTTGCATGTTCCAAAGCGTAAATAGGCACAAATAATAAATAAGGGTCACCCTAAACCATTTTGATGAAAAAGAAATGGAGGCGCATTTTCCTCCTCAAGTTGAAGTATGAATGCCATGATTCCATGAAATCAGCCTCATAAGTTTTTCGACTTAACCTATGTTTCCACTGCAAGAAAATACACTTTTGAAAGTAGTTAGAATTCATTCTGCCTCGTTAAAGTTGTCATTGTATCATAAACTATCACTACAATTTACATTAATATTTATTACAAGTTATGTCTGTCATGATGACAGCTTCAAAACCACACCGCGCGTGCGATTTATCGCCAATTAAAACTCAGAGCTGTCGGTGAACGATTATGAAAGATCTCGGTCAGACCGAATGAATGAAGTTAAGTAGGTAGGTACATCACTGATATGGCGCTGGGTCACCTTGGCCAAATTACACTACCATACGGACTAAAGGTATGCGAGCAAATACCTCGAAAATAAACGGGTAATAGCAACATTCTCCGTGTAATGGATGGCATTTGGCCAGTTAATGGCGTCTGATGGTGTTGCCAGCGTTTGGAATGGAATTGAATGAGATCTAGCGCAATTTTGTGTGTTTATGAGTGTATGGAATGATAAACTGTTGGTGTTTTGCTGAACTTTTAAATTCATATCGATCATAAAAGCTGACTTACTAAACCGAAGATAAAACGGGCTAGATAAGTAACATAGATAGATATTATTTCGGGCTTAAAATATTTAAGACAATGCGGAAAAACCAATATAAAATCGATCTAGGAAATCAGCAAATCCATTTTGATAAAGGTCATTCAATCACAAACATAATTATGCCAATCAATAAAAATAGTAAACAAATCAAAACACCAAAATATTTACGATACAAACAAATCGTTTACCGAAACGAAATCGAAAACCATAGAGTTGATTCGAATTCCTATGCAAATTATATTATGGTCTCAAGTGTCCAAGCTTTCGACAAGACCGGTTGTGATAAAACAACTGTTGTTTTCGATTGTTGTTGCAAAACAACAGGTGCCGTGTTTTGAGATTAGAATACATCTGTTTGGTTGTGCGTGCGCAATAAGATGGTGTCAAGATACTATCGGGGTATGAATGTTATTGAGATACGATTAAGATTAATTTGCACTTTGGATGTGGTGTAATGATTTTTATAAATATTTAAATGTGGCAAGTTTTATTAAGTACTGTGTTCTATCTACAACCTTGAGTTTAGGACTTATTTTGTAGATCCTACTTGATCACTTCTTATTTAAATTCGATGTGAAAAATCAGGGTTCCATTTGATTTATTTAGTAGCTTAAACTTCTAAAGATTTTCATGTTGTTGATTTCCAAATTTGACTGGCCTGTTGGTCGAGTGGTTAGTGACCCTGACTGCTAAACCGGAGGTCGTGGATTCGATTCCCACCCTGGACAAATCTTTGTGTGATGAGCATGATCATTTAATTTTGTTCTGTGTCTGGTCTGTTCTGGTCTGGGTCTAATTTGTCTATACTATGTATGAATTTAGAAATATATAAGTAGATATGTTTATCAGTTGTCTGGTTGCCATAGCACAGGCTCTGCCTAATTTGGGATCGGATGACCGTGTGTGAGTTGTCCGAAGATATTAAAAAAATAATATTTAAAAAAAAATCACACGAAGCTTTAATCCAACAACGTTTCGTCCGATACAGCTTCTACTGCAATGCAAAGACGGGTGCAGAATAGATCTATAAGTGCAGCGAATTATGACACGTACCTAACAAAAATATTTCACAATTATATTATGACCCATCGACTTCTCCTCATCACAACACTCTCCTTTTCTTCCGTGACACAGAAAGCATACACAAAACATTCGTAAAAGCTTACTTACTAAACTTACATAACTGTCGGAAAACATAAAAAGCGATTCTTAATACCTTAAGAGGCGTATGGTAAATTGTTCTTGTCGATGTTATGTCGTGGCCTCGCATGGGTATGTATACGTAATATGTCACGCGGTGATGTCCGCTCTCCCTGGACCTGTCAACACATGGTAGCACCGTGTCTCCGTGACGCATTTGTGCCAGAATCCATGACGACGTTCATTCGACATTTTGTAGATAGGGTTGCCTTAAAAATGTGGAAAAAATCAGGTTGGAATTTGCATAAAATGCTGAATAGAAACTATTTGGATCTCGTTTTTCGTAGATTCCGAGTAGCTGCTTCTAATCAGTAGTGTAATATTGTCAGTGTAGCCTCACCAAATTTTCTACAAAATTCAGTATTCAATTGCTTGCGAAGAGACTTTTGCGAAAACTCCTAGAGCATTTCAAGCATTTTGCTACAAACTTTCATGTCACATGTAATGGTTTTAGGTGTAGGTAAAACCGGCGAACATAATTTTAAAAAGGTGTTACGGTAGAAAAACAAGTTTATAATAATCAATAAAAACTCCAATTATAAAACGGCCCACATCCACAAGCTGCACCACCCATTACTAAACCGGACAACGGAACTAAATGTAAAATTCCGAAAGTCGGATAGCCCTACCTTCGGCGAAAGCTACCTCATAACATTACGCCGCTGGCACACCTCGCGGGATGGGCAGCATTCGGACAAAAGCCATAAGCTTACGTGAACCGCGCGAGAGCGTCGTGGGAGCTTTCAAATAGCTTTATTGAATTTTCGAGCTTTTACTGAGATGCCGATCTTTTGAAAGAAAGAATAACATTGATTTAGCACTTACCTGAAACACGCACGGTACATAGAAATAAAAAAAAAAGAAATGTATGTAGGTATGCTAAGAATTAAGTGTGTGTCTCACTTTTGTTTTGAGGTTTAAGTTTGAAGGTCATATAAATGCTGATTATCTCTCTAAATAAGTGGATGACATCAAAAATAGGTTTTTAATGAGCAAGGTGTCAATCAATATCTTCATGAAGACCGTACTATACTAGCCATGGTATTTGAAGCACTTGGTTTTGGTAGAGTAGAAGCTAAGTCCAAACTCTAGGTTGTTGTAAAGCAAAACAAAATTCAAATATTTATTCCTGAACACACATTGCAAATACATTTCCAGCTAAGTCAGTTGAATTAGAAATTCACTATGCAACAATTAAAGGCAAAATAAAAAAAGATTTTATGTAGGAATATTCAGATGTTTTGAATCATATAAATGACTTAAAGATTGAGTAACATAAAAAGGTATGTTGTGTATTAACCTTCACATCTAAAACAAACGAAACAATTAATCGATGATGGACCAACAACTTATCTCAATATCTGATCAACAATATTAACGGCTTGCCTCATAAAATGCCAATCATTGAGACGCACAAGTGTCGGACACTCGATAAATAATGAACAGTCAAATATTACATCAACAGCTGATGAAGATTGGATGAAAAGGTTTGAGTATCACTTAATCGTCTGCATATCACTACAAAGTGTGTCAAGCATGATAGTGTAGTTTACTCTGTGAATTTTATACTCTATTATTGTGTTAGTTATTTAGTTAAACTGCAGCTTCATGTTTGTATAATCTTGACGGTGAAATGACAAAAACTCCGGACAACTTAGCTCAGATTGTTACGTGGATAGACTGAAGTTCTATTTCAGTTTGTCTCAAAAAAGATTTGGTCCTAAAAATCTGGTGTATATTATTTTGTGTTCTGTATTTATTAAAACTTAATCCACGAGTAAAACTCTCTGTACAAATGCTTCATTAGGTATATTTTTCTTGTCGACCTTTGGGTGGTACAGCGAAAGAACATGCCAGGTAACAGTTAGTACTGTAACACTAGCGAACTCACGCTAGTGCTATTTAATATTATTAAGATAAATAAAACTATATTTGAGATTTGAAATTCATAATGTATTTGGCATCTGCCTTCAACGAACGCTGGTACCGGAGTCCCATATAAAAAACAAAACATATTTTCATATTCCTATTTCAAATTCTCTTTTACTTTTTGCCAGACGCATCCAAAGGGCTACCTTGTCTGCCAGAGACCTGGAACCAAGGAGATCCTCTTGACAGTACCTTTTATTTAGCAACGTGACAGCTAGTTATTTTGTTCATAAGCTTTTTAAAAACCGAGGGTTTACATTTTCTCTAATTAGTAAACAAATAAATAGTCCCAAGTCTTGAGTCATACCTAAAGGTGAAGTCAAGTGGCGTGACTTTTTTGCACTATCACATGCATGTATCAAGAAAGCAACAATAAATTAAGTAAGTTTACGCAACATACAGTTTCGGGCACACCTTGGACATGTCCGGACATGGACATGGGCGGCACATACGGACAGACGCACCCACTATCAACGTCTTACGTCAATGATGAGTTGACGAGAAAAGTATTGTATAATACAAGAAATCCTGCTTTTTGTTTGGTGAAATTGAATCTACGTAATAGGCATGGCTATATTGAGTTAAGTGCCGCTAAAACCTCAGCAAATTACATCGTTTTATTTGTGAGTAATAAATTAGTATTGTTGTATCAACCACTTATTCAGCAATGGTTACCTTTTCTTTAAGTTATTCTTCTTTTATAGTTCATCATCATCATAACAGCCGAAAGACGTCCACTGCTGGACATAGGCCTCCCCCAAGTTTCGCCACGACAACCGGTCCTGTGCATCTCGTATCCATCGGCTACCTGCGACCCTCACCAGGTCATCGGTCCACCTTGTGGGGGGCCTTCCAACGCTGAATCTTCCGGTACGCGGTCGCCACTCCAGAACTTTTCGGCCCCATCGACCATCTGTTCTGCGAGCAATGTGCCCTGCCCACTGCCACTTCGGTTTGGCAATCCTTCGGGCTATGTCGGTAACCTTGGTTCTCTTGCGGATATCGTCATTCCTGATTCGATTCCTGATAATTTTCTAGTTATAATCATGAAATGAATCAGTACTTTTAATGAAGCTAAAATTAAAGCTTAAGCCCCAGACACGTGCGACATTCAAATCTCCATCAACGGTTTCTCTGAACGTTCATCATCACACTTACACATAATTTGCACAACCCACTTAAATCCGATCCCATTTATTTTTTCCCCCACATTTCACCAGGGCACAACATAATCTGCAAACAATCAGACGCTGTGGGAAATCGGTCGGCAAATACTGCATACCGCGGGATCATCACCGCTTTGCCCACAAATTATCCGCGCAATGACACAATAATACCCCAGGGGCCACTTTTTAAAGCTGAATTAACTTGTCGCCTCATAAAAAGCTCTTGTAATTATTTTTTCCCCACGTCTCGGACAATAATACTGTAAATCTGGCTTCATTTAACTATCATTAGTCGGGCTACTCTATTTTCTTGCCCTTTAACATGTCGCGGCGGTGATTTTTTGGCATTTTTGCTCGATTTAAGATGTAATTAAGTGAATTTGTTCGTTGGTTTACAAGATAAGTGCTGCGGTATTTATCCTTATTCATTTGAATGAAGATGTGGCTTCATATAAGATTAAGTTTTTATTGTGTCTAATTGCTTGTTTTGAATTCTTTACAATATTATTTTTCTTAGTCATTGATTACTAGAAGATTGCCAGTTTATTTCTGCATCACTTAAGGTATAGCCTGATCGACAATTAATTATTTGATGTTTTAATTAATAGCGGGTTGTTTGTAGACGTCAAGATCAATTATGCATCATTATACTGGGCTAAGTGGACAATTAGTATGTTATAAATTAATATATAGCGATATAAAACGATTGACGTAAGCTGCCGCCAAGTACTAGCTCAGTAGTCGTGAAGTACTATAAATACCTTTGTAGCTGTAGGTAATACAAGACTTGTACTATGGAGACATAAATAAATAGTAAATAATAGAAGATAAGAAACAGATGCACCAGTCATGTAAGTTTCCTGAAACTATTCAGCACAGAGATTGATCAATGACGTATACAAAACTTACTCCTACAGAAATCTTTAATTTAAAGACCCAGTCATTACACACCATAAACACAGCTACGCAACCAGTCAGCGATATCCCACGCCATATCTCACGATTAGATCGGCACCTGCGCGCGCGCCGATCCGGCTTCAAACATTAGGCAGTAGGCTGCACACGCCGCGACCTTTGCCTCTGACAATAGCTAGGTTCACACTGTTGCGAAATTAATTGGAGCTTTGTTCGTCGGAAGGGGTCTTTAAAGCTGGTCAATTTGGTTTTCAAGGTTAGCTGTTTGAATAGACAGTGGCGTAATGTTGAGTAGGCTTTTTGTTCGGTAGGTCAAGTGATAAGCATGTACAGTCAACAAAGCTATTTGGTATACAGGCAAAACCACTGCACTGAAATAATTATTTCTAATGTGTGCATTATAACTTTTTAAGCTTTTGACATACTTACGAGTGTGGTGTACAATAATTGTCTACTCAGCACACTCACAATATTGTTTAAAAGTAGTTGCAAGTTAGCTGCCTGCATACCAAATAGCTTTGTTGACTGTACTATGCATTACGTACTTCACAAATGCATCCTTTGGCAGCAGCGAATCGGTCGAAAGAAGTCCACTCCTTTTTTAAGATCATCAAATGACTCCTTCTGCTCTGGGCGGAGTGAAAGGGAGTGTCAGCCTCTTACTGATTAAAACTCATTCGTGTTCCTCCAAATGCCCTTTTACGTAGCAGTAGCAGCAGTAGAAGGGTCGCGGTGACACTCCTGGGCTTGGATTCCCCCAAGAAACGCCTGTCCTTTCTGTCTTCATTCATTGAAATAGTGGATATTACCCAAATGTAACGGCATTGTAGGTAAATTTTAACGTAAAGACGTTTAAACGTAACTTTGACCATATGCAGGTTTTCTTCTTCAATGATTAATGGGTCCAGGTGCAAGTAATGTAGATAAGTTTTACTTTTAGCAATAATTGGTACTTATTTATCTAAGATATAGGAACTTGTTAGTGTATATCGCCTACGGAACCGGTTTCTTGATTTATTGTCTGGAACAACTCTATCATTGCGTTGATTAACACCCGAGACATTTTTAAAGATATTGCATGAATAAGTAACTCTACTTATTCATAGCTTTTAGCTGTTGTAACTTGGGGTTTATTTATTGGAAGGAATTTACAGCTGTTAGTAAACGTAAGTATTATTAATAAGATAGTTACCCGATTAAAATATTTCGTTGCCTAAGGATATTTTTATGTTACTAATGAAAAACGCAAATCACAAATGATATATGATGAGAAAGGACCTGATTGTGGAGATTATGACAAATAATAGATAATATAGAAGAAGAACAGAAAGCCATTGGGATAAGGCAAGCAGAATGACGATAGTAATAAATCAAAATAAAACTATTGGATGTATTTAAATATAAAAAAAAATAGAATTTTCTTAATCGAGCATCCAAGACTCATAAACGGTTCATAAAACTTACGACTACGTTAGTAAGCACTGACACTATGTAAAATAACCACAAACAACACTACAAAAAACAGTAATTCAATATGACATAGTGACTTGAAGGTTTAAAGAAAATCTTGGAAGATCTTCTTATAGATTCTGTCAAGCCGAGGTTGAGATAAACCTTTTGTTTCTTTCACTGTGTTAACTACAAATATTCAGGATCTCCGAAGACTTATTGTCAGTTTTAAAAATGGCCGGACGGCGAGCGTTGGGTGGCTCGCTGTCCGATCACCACCAGGCCCGGGTCTATGGCGCGTTTTGTTTCACGCACGCCTCAAAGAGATGTCAGCATAGAAGACGGGGCCCGCTAGAGCCAGAGCCTGCCAGGGTTGCGGAATTTGTTTGAAAGAGCCACCGCGGCCCTGGAACGCAAAGGGCTTTAGAAGAAACACGGATAGGTTTTAGTCAGTAAGAGTCAGACACGCCCTTCCGCTCTGCTGCTCCACCCAGAGCGGAAGAAGTCATTAGATGATTTCCCATCCTATGTTTTTAAATCGCATCGCATCGATGATGATGAAGCAAAATGCTTCATTTTATTCGGTTTAGGTTCGTTCAGTGCTAAAAAAAGAAAGAGAATATTTTGTGCAGCCATTTCAAGTCCATCATTAAAATTCACAACATCATTTGAATGCAAGCCTACATCTTTGTAATACCAGTAGTTTGGTCATCACTGCTTGAGGTAGCGTCACGTCAGCGGAAGTTGCGTTACTACCATCATTGTTCGTATCTTTGCACACCGTGTTTACTTCTGCTACTTTGTATACAATGTTATCATTAGCCCGCGCTTTGAGTGAATTCAACGGTTTGATGAGTCTTTATTGTTTTTTAGCCTTTTATGTAAATGTGAACAATCTGCAAGTTTGATATTACAGATCTTAATTCATTACTGCAGAGCATTAGTTTGAGATGAGAAAACAGTCTTTGCAGTTGGCAAATTAGTATTTTTTTAGTATTTGGGACTTGGTTTATTAATAGTCATGACTAATATGCAGCTATAAATATAGAAAGAATGAAAGAAGAAGAGTTTATTTGATAAAATCATGGCGCATTCCAAAAAAATAAAATAAACGAAATTACAAAAGTTATGCGTCACATTCGCGCAAAACGGCCATTGCTCAGCATAATGCTGGGACTCGTGTGCGAGACAGAACCACAGCGCTGGTTTTCAGCGACAACCGGCGTTGACAGAATGACGTCGATCGGGGCAGCATGAAAAGTAATTAAAACGAAATAAATAAATATAAAATATATCTACTAAATAGTCGACTTGTCCAAGAATATCGCTAGTTAACGTGGATGTAACAAGTATTTTATGTAGTTACTTTAGTATAGGGCCTTTTCTTGTGCAATATAACAACTCCATCGGCACAACATTTTACGATATACTTCCCATTGCATATTATGTGTAAATTGCTCACAATTTAAACTTCACAGTTAAAACCTATGTTAAAACGATTTAAAATCTACAGTTAAGACATTACAAAGCCGATTAAGCTGCAGTTTAATCTCAAATGTGTCTGTTACATTCGACTCAGTTTTATTAGATTTCGAAACTACACAAAACCGAAGTTATCATGATATGAAAAGTACATATTCAATTTCGAAAACGCCCAATAATTCTGAGTTAAAGTTCACGAGTTCCCGTTGTAAATCATCGTTGGCGTCAAAGCATTGCTCAAGCATTGAACCTGCTTACCTACGGCTGGTGGGCGCGGCAACTGCTCGCCTTTCGACCATTTGTAATGCATATTATTTACTACTAATTATTTATATTAGGTAGCCGACGGGCGCAATTGTGGCTATTTGAATCAAGTGCTGGATTTAATTAAAGCTGGCATTTAGAGTAACAAGCTTGTTATTTTAGTGCGCAGGAGTTACAACAAACGGTTAAGGAAGGAATTTGTTCGAAAGAGTCACCGCGGCACTGGAACGCAAAGGGCTTTAGAAGGAACACGGATGGGTTTTAGTCAGTAAGAGTCTGACACGCCCTTCCGGTCCACCCAGAGCGAAAAAGTCATTTGATGAATTCCCATTCCTTAAAAAAAAGGAGTTACAACAATGACGGATATAAAACAACTGTGGTTTTCCAAAGTTTTTTTAATTTTAGGTTGTGTGTCAAATTTGACGGGAAGAGAATGTCTTGTTGTATTCAACTACTAAACTTATACTAGACTTTGTATTTTTGTGAGAATTTTAATTGCACGTTAACTTAGTTGCAAAAGACATCTGGACATCGGACATCTAGATGCACTGCAAGTTACCATCCCTACCTTGTTGCTATTCCATCAATTCGCATTAAGCGTTTCCAAACATATTTTATAACGCTCACAGCAAAGGAGTGGAACTCTCTGCCTGCGTCTGTGTTTCCGAACGCATACAATCCTAATCTCTTCAAAGTTAGAGTGAACAGGTTTCTTCTGGGTAAGCTCGCTCCATCGTCGACTTTGTCTCTGTCATCTATGACCTAGACTAGAGTCAAGAGCAAACCCATTTAAAAAAAGAATGCAAAAGCAAGCTGCGCACCCTCACGTAATTGAGGGTCACTTTGTATTCAAAAGTTGTATTTTTATGTATGTCACCGGAATATTATAGACTCCGTAAGATTGTAATAAATCTTTATTACATTATCATTTCTCGATATGTTATGAAAAAATCGTTTTGTATGTATACAATAAATCCCATCCAAATTCACTATAGTAGGCGCCAGATAAATGTGGAATAAAGTATATTGACCTTTCCCTAATAACTGCTCATAGGTACCTGAACAATTAAATATGAATCGTTTTTCATTATTAGACAATGTTAAGGATCACGAGAGATGATGATTCGGGACAGTTTTGTGTCATTAATTCCGTTTTTCAAATTAACAATGTCAATAAATTTAGGTGGGTCAATGACCGATATTCCACGACTATCTGGCGCCTACTATAGTTTCCAATGAATCTCTGTCTCATTAGGAAAAATAGTTTACAATTTCACGCGATATTTTACAATCTTACGGCGTTTGCAATTTTCCGGTGACATATGCATATTTTGTTGAAGGTCCTCTCTATATAAATAAATTCATTAAGTCGCCTATGTACCACTACTGTTCTTAAAGTATTAATTACAAGAACCACAATCTGACCGGACAGGGAAGCGACGGTGTGGTCGACGATGGAGCACGCTTGCTTGAAGTAACCTGTTCACTCTTGACTTAAAGAACTGAACCCCAAGGTTGTAGCTGTCACCAGAAAATGGCAAATTGTTAACTACTTTTTCTAAATCAGATACTTAAATATTGGAAACTATTGAAGTTGGATGGGACTTATTGTATACAAAACGATTTTCTCATAATATATGGATAAATTATAATCTAATCAAGATTTATTACAATCTTCCGGAGTCTGCAATTTTCCGGTGACAAAGCTATCGGGAAACATAGACTCGGGCAATGAATTTCACTCCTTACCTACGAACAATGTAAGTATCCCCTAAACAACAAACCAAGCCGAGTTATACTGGGTATAAATTAAAAGGGTCATAATTTTCTGTAATGAAATAGATGAGCCATGGGTGACTATTTTTAATTACATTTTCTAGACATCTGAGCCTTACTCTGTTTCAATATTTTCGACATCAAATATAATTTAAGTACCACTTATTAGTCAAACACTTGACTGATTATACAGTTTTATGCCGGTGACTCCTGCCCAGAGATTAGTTTCGTCTCGTAACATGACGGCTTGTATTTCTTGAAGCGAGCCTACTGCCATCAATAACAAAATACATTCTAAAACACAACAGGAAATCTATATGTCACCGGAAAATTGCAGACTCCGTAAGATTGTAACAAATCTTTGTTAGATTATACTTTCTCGATATATTATGAAAAAATCATTTTTTATACAATAAATCCCATCCAATTTAAATAGTTTCCAATATATCTGTGTCTTATCTAGAAAATATAGATAACAATTTCACGCGATATTTTACAATCTTACGGCGTTTGCCATTTTCCGGTGACATATACATATACCTACTAATATAATAAAGCTGAAGAGTTTGTTTGTTTGAACGCGCTAATTCCTGAAAATACCAGTCAGATTTGGTAAATTCTTTTTCGACATGGTAGCAACATTCATGAGGAAGGCTATATAAGTATATAGGCTATACGGGAACGAGAAAAACGGGATATGTGCGTACGAAGTCACGGGCAAAAGCTAGTAGATGATATATAATTAAATTGTTAAACGTAAACTACGAATAGAAAGAGAACCAAGGTTACTGACATAGCCCGAAGGATCGCTAAACTGAAGTGGCAGTGGGCAGTACTCGCAGAACAGATGGTCGATGGGGCCGAAAAGTTCTGGAGTGGCGACCGCGTACCGGAAAACGCAGCGTTGGAAGGCCTACCACAAGGTGGACCGATGACCTGGTGAGGGGCGCGGGTAGCCGATGGATGCGAGACGCACAGGGCCGGTTGTTGTGGCGACACTTAGGGAGGCCAATGTCCAGCAGTGGACGTCTTTCGGCTTATATGATAATGATGATGATGATGAAACTACAAATACAATTCTGCCGCCTTTTTAAACTATGTTTGGGTCGGCTTCCAGTCTAACCCACACGGAGATATCTTGGTATATTAAGATGGTCACCCATCCACTAACCGACCTTGGCAAGTATTGCATAACCTTGAAGATCGACTGATGCGACTGTTATGATTAAGACACAGAACACAGTCTGTTATTTAAAAATCGTCAAACTAATTATATCTAGATATAGTACCTAATCTATTCATCTATCATTGATACCACTTAAGTCCACTCTCAGCCCCGTTTGACCTTCACGCCTATTCACTTAATAGGTAGGCAGGGGGCCAAGTGCATTGACACCACCACGTGCTGTGACGTGCTGGGTCAGAGATTATGGCCGAGCGTAATGCAAACAATCGGTAACGAATTTAACCGTCAGTTACTCTTTTATTGCTCTGCAATTCATCTTTATTGCTATTATCTTTGTTATCTAACAATATTTGGGTTCCATTAATTACTCTTCTTTGGTCATCGCCTTTTTTAACCGACTTCAAAAAAAGGAGGAGGTTATATGTTCGACTGTGTATATATAGTTTTTTTTATTACTTTTCTTTCAATGTACAGGCACTATGGCTCCTACTATTTTATTATATGTATGTATAGATAGATATGTACATCTACTTTTTTACCGACTTCTAAAAAGGAGCTGCTGTATATTAGTGTAATGTTAGGTGCATTGTGCTCACATAATATAATGAATTGATCAATGTATGTTTACAAAATATTGTAAAACTCATATTTGAAAAGAGACTTGTCCGTTCTTCTCCATAAGAATCTATTTTTTGCGAATGTACAACTGGAGTCACTAATATATTAATTTCAAACTGTAAATTTGTCATTTAAAAGTGCCTTATAATGGTCTAGTTGAAATAAGTGAATTGACTTTGACTTTGGAGGTTTTTGTGTATGTACACCGATTTTCCGAGATTTCTGATCGGATTTCTATAATTCTTATTTAGTTCAATGCGATATACTTGCCATTTGGTTGCAAATATTTAATTTATTTTGGCTCAGTACTTTTTATTTTATGAGCATTTTTGCTTTCTTGGAAAATGCATGTTCTCCAATAACTCAAAGACGCCTGAACCGATTTGGAAAATTCTCCTTTTGTTTAAAGGGGTACACTGCCCAGGTCCCATAGTTATCCGGTCAGGATGTGATGATGGGATCCTGGGGAAATCTGGGAAAAGCTTCGTTGTTTCTACCTATAGTGCGCCGCACAGCCGCCGCAGTGATGCGAGTAATCGCCCATCGCACAAGAGCACTCGCTTATAGCCGATCGACAAAACTGCTCGCCAACTCATATCCAGTCTCTAGCTTTACTCGCTACTCGCTGATCGTCAAGTGCCTTATGTTGATTAGAAAAAGTACACTTGAATGGTCCTGTCCCCGAAAGCTGTAACATGACAAAAGATTAGACTAGCTCGACTTCAGAAGCTTTTGAGCATTTCTGTATAAAGTCGTCCCGATATCAGCGATAACTCTCATGTTGGAGGTCATGTTATAGCGCTGAATCCCTAAAACAGCTCACACTTCTTGTAGATCCCTCTACTCTTAACACAACACTTATCCATTGTGCTATAATGGTTATTTTTTTTGTGTAAAACATCTATAGCCCCGGGTAAAACCATTGTTGGCGGCTATATGATGGTATTTACATACAGTCTTTATGATTTTTTTTCATTACGCCATATTTAGTTCCTGTCGTAATCTGTTCTTTTATGCATCTGCCAAGCGTCCCGTGATGGCCCACAATTTTTTTTTAAACGTTGCTCCACACTAGGAATTACTCCTGTATCGTGGGTTCGATTATAAACATACAAACTCACATACTCAAACAGCCAGACCCGGGACAACTATCTGTAGGCCATACAAATATTTTTTCCGTGCGGGGATCAATCCCGCGACACGCAGCGCAGCTGCCAATCGCTCAACCACTGTGCGAACCATGTCATAAAATTATATGTAACTTCTCAACACCAACCACCATTTATGTTGTTAAACGATGGTAAAACCCATGGAGATTCAACTTCAACCGTTCTCACCGTCCACTTCACGAACTCACAACACTAGAGGGGAGGGCGTGGCCGCTGCGCAGGCGCAAGGCCGTCCGACTCACGCGCACTTGTCGCGGTTCCCACATCGCCAGTACTGGCTCGCCCACTGACCTATTACTGACCCCGCGTGGACACAACCTTATCTACGGCTACGTTTCAATGTAATTGGATGATATTGATGGCTGCAGAGTTGATCGATATGGTTGTTTGCAAATGTTATGATGTGTGGGTGTGTTGCAGAGTTATGTGGGAATGAAAGTTGGGATGTGATTATGGGGTTTCGCTGATAATGGCTGGGATAAGGTTATGTTTTTATTCTCTTTGCTGCCATTATACATAATAATCATATATCAGCATCTTTATATAATGACAGCTAACTTTAATTTTAGTAAAACGCTTCTGATTTTTGAAAAAAAAAACATTGTTTAGTTACAACAGTTTTTCCGAAATACTCTAAAAACACTTAATTAGGGCCAAATGAAACAAAAAAACATATATACGTAACATCATGATACCCAAAGAAATAATTTACGAGCTAAACAGAAAAATACGTCGGAATTTTGTTTAAGAGCGTCAAATAAAATTCCGACGTTCCTCGCCGTTTAAACAGACAAACATGGCTGCCGATATCGGCATGTAATCTAATAGACCACAGCTCTGCTGATTAGTACACAATGACTGGCTGGCTTCCTAGTACCCGCTGTGAAATGCTGCTTAACCATAATGTCACGGCCACTTGCCCGGTAATTGAGAAAAACACGAGTAAACTAAATGCTACGTGATCTGAATTCGGGAATGTGAATTAACTACGCACCTTTATTTAACGTGGTAACTAAAACATGGTTCGTAAAACCGAGAATTTCAATAGTAGCCTAGCACATTACCCTGATATTAATGACTAGTTCTTGCCAGCATTCCGCTAAAACATAATCGTTTTATTTGACGTTTCATTTTCATGAAGTAGGTATTTGATAAATTATTGAAACTATGTGCAAAACTCTGGGAGATAATGTTGAATAAAAAAAATTAGGAAGACTTTGCATGAAAATTAAAATCTCATGACTGGTCATTTTTCTCGAAAAAAATTACGCAAAACCACATTAGAAAGAAAATTAATAAATAATAATAATAATAAAATTAACACAAAACAACACACAAAACTAAACACAAAAACAAACAAAACAAAACTCATTGCAACAAAATACATTACGGTTTTTTTTTTCTGATGATATTTTATAGGTGGCCATTTTTATTGATTACAAATGAGGTTGTGTTAATAGAATTTAATCTCCATTTAAAAAAGCATGTATTGCAAAACTATTATAATACATTGACTTGTCAAAATATGTATTTCACATGTTTCAAACAGTGATGATTAATGTATGTATTGTTTTGTTCCAGGTGGGTGGTCCGTCATCTAGTTACAGTGAGTAATTAAACGTAAATAAACTAATGAAGTTTCTAATTACAAAACATAAGAGGCTGGTAATTATTGTAACTGTGAAGTAATCAGCCGTTCATAATAATGTGCCCATCAACGACTGGTATGTTTGTAAAAGTTGTTGGCAGTAGTACCTATGTATATAGTTTAGAGTAGTGTAAACACTGGTTGTGTTATTTTAGTTGAATATAAAACAGGTATGGAAACAAGTAAGATTTGGAAAGCGATATATAATCTTTAATATCCTACTAATATTATAAATGCGAAAGCTTTAATGTTTGGATGGATGTATGTTTGTAACTCAATCACGTCAGAACGCCTGAATGGATCTTGATGAAATTTGGCACAGAGGTAGATTATAGTTTTTATCCCGGGAGTACGTGCCCTTGGACTAATTTTCGACAATCACGGCGAGCGGAAGCTAGTAAAGAATATCTTTTATGATAGCAAATAACTAAATAATCTGTTCAGCCGTTGCCGCTCGATTGGGTTTCCAAACTTTCTCATTTCTAATTAGATCTAGATTACCTCCCAAATTCTCGCGTGTCCAATATTATAATCACCAGGAATCCCCCAAAGGGTAGCAGGCTCAGCCAAAAGCCCTGTCCTAAGCTCGATGGTCACGCGAGCTGAATGATAAATTCCTGTGCGGAAGCCGGAGGCGCGGGCGCACGACATTGCGTTAACTGGAGGTTTGATGGAGCCGCGGTTAGTTATGTCCTTTACAATAATATAAAGAACTTACTTTTGAAAGCTACTTTATCGTGTTAAAGTCATTTTACATGACCATCTCCAGGGTGCGTCTGTACCATAGATATAGCATATAATCTATGATTTTTACTCTGGTTTGAGCGCACAGATAACATAACTTTTTTTTATTTATTGCGTGGCACTTTTTTTGTCGGCTACGTTCCGTCGTCTGCGCAACAATCTGTTGCCGTTTTCTCAACGTTATATTTTCAGCCATAATATATACCTATATTTTTTTATATATATTTCGTTTTAATTACTTTTCATGCTGCCCCGATCGACGTCATTCTGTCAACGCCGGTTGTCGCTGAAAACCAGCGTTGTGGCTCTGTCTCGCACACGAGTCTCAGCATTATTCTGAGCGATGGCCGTTTTGCGCGAATTTGACGCATATCTTCCCAACTTGCATAACATTTGCAATTTCGTTTATTTTTATATTTTTGGTATGCGTCATCATATCAGCCAATTGCCGTCCACTGCTGAACGTAAGCCTCCCCCAAAGATCGCCAACCATCCCGGTCCTGAGCGGTCCGCATCCATCCGCTGCCAGCCACCTTCTTCAAATCATCGATCCATCGTGCCGCAGGGCGTCCCACACTACGTTTGCCCATACGCGGTCTCCGCTCTACCACATGTCTGCTCCATCGACCGTCTGTCCGTCTACAGACATGGCCGGCCCACATCCACTTCAGCATGCTCATTCTACGCGCAATGTCGGTGACTTTAGTTCTCTGGCGAATGACTTCGTTGCGAATTCAATCCACCAGATTTAGGCGTAAAACGCTTTCGCACTTGTAATATAATAGTTAAGATAGCTTGTATCGTTTTAGCAGTACATACCTACGTATAAATGTATGCTGTAAAATAGTTTTTCTACTAATGATTAATTATATTGAAGTTCCTCATCTCACCATCAACATCATGCCGGATCCAGCTGAATAATGGAATGGCAGAACAATTGCTACAAATAAATTACTGGAATTTACTTGTAGCAACTGTCCTGCCATTACATTTAAGTTTCTTCTTCTTACGAAGTCGATGGTTAGTTTTTAGGGTTCCGTACCCAAAGAGTAAAACAGGACCCTATTACTAAGACCACTAAGACTTCGCTGTCTGTCCGTCTGTCTATTTGTCCATCTGTCACCAGGCTGTATCTCATGAACCGTGATAGTTAGGCAGTTGAAACTTTCACAGATGATGTATTTCTGTTGCCGCTATAACAATAAATACTAAAAAACAGAATGAAATAAATATTTAAGGAGGCTCCCATAAGCAAACGTGATTTTTTTGCCGTTTTTATTGATAATGGTACGGAACCCTTCGTGCGCGAGTCCGACTCGCACTTGGCCGGTTTTTTAGATTTTTTGAGCCCAGTAGGTGGCTACGTTAACTAAAATAAAAAAGTTTCAAGTAACTTAAGAATTAGCAACAAACTGAGACATTTTAGAAAAGAAACCTAACCCATCTCTCTAGGACTCGTCCTAATTCAGCTACAGATGCTAACACGTAGTTTTTTATACTAATGTACTAGCCTATAATTATATGTAATATGTTGTATTGTTTTGGTGAAATTTATTATTATTATAATTATTTTTGACTACACTCATTTAAAATGAGGTACAAGATTGTGAAATAACCTGCAACTTACCAGAAACTAATGACCAAGAAAAAACTGTACTTAGCCCGAGCCCCCGAGGAAGGCAATGTAAATCACAATCAAATTGCTTTCTTTAAATTAAGTACTTTAGTTCATCACCATTGTAATTGGACCGACATCATTACTAATGATACTCATCTGAATATACTGATAAATATATGTAATTTAAATATTATATAAATGATAAAGATACCATTTTTTTGACGTGACAACGTCTTATAATTCGATGGAGACGGCTGCACGCACGAAAAAACATGACGCATGCGGCGTTACCTGACTCTGAGGCGTTCCATTAAAAAAAAAATCTTTTGAACAATGAAACCATTCCATCAGTATTTTCTTATGACGTTGTTACATTCAACTGTCGTCAGTAAACCGTCTTTACAGACAACCGATTTTTTTAATTATTATAAATTGGAAGGTATGCAACCTTGTTTAGTTTGTATTATAGAGGGCAACATTGGTTCGCCTGACACATCTCTAAGTTTGTATCAGTCTATGGTCAAGTGTCAATAAATGGCGATTAATTAATTTGCGCGTATTGATTTAAAAAACCGGCCAAGTGCGAGTCAGGTTCCGATCGAGTCTTGATTTTTTCCGAGTATACATTACCTACGGAAGTTTATAAAGTATGAAAGCAAAATATAGCAGGTAAAATCGAAGGACAAACTTAACTTTGTTGGTGAAAAACTATTCTCCCATACATCACGGTACGTACGTCACGGTCAATTTTTCACCCGAAAATATAAAATTGTAGTCGTAATTTTTTTTTATTATAATTTCCCAATTTGCAGACTTTTTCCTGTACCTGAACTCTAAGATCCATCTTCTTGCCAAATTTCATGAATCTAGGTCAACGGGAAGTACCCTATAAATTTTGTTTCCCTTGAGAGTGTCGAAATATTCGTTTTTGCGGCATTAACGGCCTTTTTTACGTTAACTTAGAAGTTTGACAGCTTCAAGGGACTGTGGACTTAAGTCTATGGTTTTAATTTCAACTCGATACCTCCACGCGTTCCCGAGATAAAGGGTTTTGACAGACAGACAGACGGACGGACGGACAAAAAAGTGATCCTATAAGGGTTCCGTATTTTTCCTTTTGAGGTATTAAACTTTAAAATCAATCATGGAGTAATTTAGCTTTTTCTTATCCATTTCATTGCTAAAATTAAATTAAACTATAAACATATTAACTACTTATGGTTATACTCGTATACCAACCTATTACGTAACATTTATTTTGGATTTGGAAAAACTGGATTTGAGTCACACTAAAGACATTGTTATCCGTTCCCATTACAATGCTAAGATGTTTGCATATTAAAAAAATCTTCAAGCCTTCAAGATACTGTGCAAATATTTAATCTTAAAAACTTGTCCCCTCTAACTATTTGTCATGATCATGTCGAAATCATGTATGATGTAATACAAATAATGTAACTTGTGTGACCCTCAGAATGTGGACAGAACTTGCGAACGTATTATCAACGTCTAGACAACGAATCAAGGCAAAAAACTAAGTACAATAAATACCCACATGTATATTATCTATATATATATATAAATGAATCCCTGTTTCCCTTGGTCACGGCATCACGCGTGAACGACTGGACCAATTTCGCTAATTCTTTTTTTGTTGTGTTAGTTATTGTCAGGAGAAGGTTCTTATGAAAAAAAAAAAAAACAACCGGGCGAAGCAGGGGCGGGCCACTATAGTAGGCGCCAGATAATCGTGGAATAACGGTCATTGACCCACCTACAATTATTGACATTTTTAATTTGAAAAACGGAATTAATGACACAAAGCTGTCCCGAATCATCATCTCTCGTGATCCTTAACATTGTCTAATAATGAAAAACGATTCATATTTAATTGTTCAGGTACCTATGAACAGTTATTAGGGAAAGGTCAATATACTTTATTCCACATTTATCTGGCGCCTACTATAGTTTATTATAATTTTCAGTACTACGCCTGTTTTGTTTTGACATGGTAATAACGGTAATCGAAATCGCCACAGTTATTGACATTCCTGAATTCAAAATCGGAAATCAAAACAAAGTGTTTCTGAATCAACTTCGAAAGAAAATCCTCAACCTTTTTAATGCTGAACAGATGTAACGAGTACCATTCCTTCGTTCTTATGAAGAAATTTTAGCTAAAAGGACAATGGCCGCTGATGCCCGTGCTTAAACGAAACAACTATAGTTACATTTCCCCATTTCTTTGATCTCAGCTCCTAAACATCCGTCGACACATCTCAAACGAGCTGATTAGTTCTCGTCAGTCCGTCAAGCCATCAAGCCGTCCTGACAGGCACACTCCGCGATCTAATTCGTTGTTGGATCATTTGTAACTGTTGCGTATCTTTGACACTATGATAATTTGTATTTTTAACAGTCGTATGATGACCAGCGGCAGTTCAGTGTGAAGTGGGTGCGTGATAAATGATAATCACTAGTTAGCTTTGAGTAATTTGTTAATTATGAGTCGTTATGTTTTTGTAATGAGTTAATTTGGTCGGTAATTTGTGAGTCGATTTTGGTTGAGTGGTGTTGTCAATTGACTGGGAGATTTATGGTGTTTACCTTCTTATTTGATAGGTTTAAAGCTGGTATACAATGTGTAACAGAATCATAATGATGAGTACGATGACCCCTTTTTATTACACGTTGCATATAGAACATAATATATAGACCAATCAGAGCACAAGTCTACAATATATCTGTTTTCGTGTGATAGTAAACCTGGAAACAAAGCTCTCATTGGTCTTTTCAGATAAAACAAAGACCAATGAGGGGCCAAGTTTCTAATTTAACTATCACACCAAAACAGATAAATTGTAGACTTGTGCTCTGATTGGTCGCCATTTTATATCAGTCCACAATTTCGCGGAATGACTTCGAGATATTATGACTACAAAATTTTGATGCGTAAAAAAGTATTCCAAATGTTCAGTTGACAATTTATCGAGAGTTTACAATCTCTCAAGTTATTTTATAATCTTACGGAGTTTCCTATTTTCCGGTGACATATGTATACATACAACTGACTGCCGGAATGAACAAAAACTAACACAAAGTGTGCGTGTCTATTTCTGCTTATTCCGTAGAAAACTAAAGGAAAGAAAGTACCAAGTAAACACTAATAACATTGATGAATACGCCAACTGAACAACATTCACCGGAACCATAGACCATAGACCTAGGACCATAGATAACTTTTCTAACAGGGAATCTGTCAAACCAGTAAATGTAGCTATTTACTTTATCGTCATACGTCCAAGGATGTGTGTAGGCTTTCAGTTTTCTCATCCGTTTCGGATACAACGTTTCTATTGAATGGTTTTCCTTTGAAAAGGCACTTGTTGACTTAATTGGTTCTCATTTATCCGAACTTCTTCATAAGACTCCTTTTGCGAATTGACAACTGGAGGCACATAATATATTTTGTTTTAACTGTAGTTTGTCTTGACATTCAAAGGTGCCTTTTAATGAACTCATTGAAATAAATGATTTGACTTTGACTCCCGACTTTCAGTTTGACTTTGCAAGAGATATGTTTCTTCTGTCTCTTTAAAATAGAAATGCCAGATTCATTTATTATTATTTATTAATTTATTAAAATCTCCCTCACACAATCCCTTTTCCCTTTTTTATCTTTTTTTGACTGTTTACATACAAACACTCAAAACTGACATTCCTTTCGACATGAAGTCAAATCGAAATAAGATAATTTTATCAAGCTTATTGCTTTAAGAAACGTGAATTAAGCAATCGTGGTGCTGCTATAAACATGTAACTATCTAAAGTTATTTTCATTGATATTGTACTTTTAGAATGTCGGACGGAAATATAACTGTCAAGATTACTTGACACAATCCAAAGGCGGAGTTGAGAAATATTGATTAAGTTTAGACTACCAAACCATGACTGCCACATTGGTTTGGTAGTCTCACGCGTTTCCATTAACTAATAACCCAATTTCGAAATTGGGTTATTGGGATGTTTCATCAGGATATTCTCAGGAACAAACCGAAAACCGGATTTGTGCCATGTTGACAGACTCGCCTCCTATGACACGGCACAAAAACTGAAATGTTTGTGATATTATGCTTGATTTTAATTTTGATGTATGATGATGATCTTTGTCTGCATCTTATTTCATGTCTTTTACAAGTTCAAAGATTAACAATACACAACATACTAAGTTCCTATGAGTGATAAAACCTCTTGTCCTCGTTCGATCTCCGAGAGACCAAAAACAACACTTGAAGGCAAACGATTGTGTAAATCAATAAACACAGTGTTTAAAGACAAACACGACGAGCACACAGACAAACAGACACGCGGACAAACAGACGGAACCTGCCAGCACTGTGTCACAAGGCCACAGGGCCGGGTATGGTAATAAGGAAACCTTTAGATTGACTCGTCAGTAAGTATTTTGGGAACGCTGCGAGCCTGTCAAGTGACATTTTTGCAATTATTTGCAAGGTCATGTGTTGGTGCATTTGCAATATCTTTTGGTAAGCAGATGTTATCAGTAAGGTATCTTTGAATACCGAAACTGGAAGAGGTTACGAAAATTATCTTTGGTTTCCTAAAAGGAAGACAATCTTGAGGACTGTAAGCATCATATTCTTCAGAATTGCCACTTGTTTTTTAAGTGTGGGAAATCATCAAATGACTTCTTCCGCTCTGGGTGGAGCGGAAGGGCGGGGCGTGTCAGCTTACTGACTAAAACCCACCCGTGTCCCTTCTAAAGCCCTTTGCGTTCCAGGGCCGCGGTGACTCTTTCGAACTAATTCTGCAACCCTGGCAGGCTCTGGCCCTAGCGGGCCCCGTCTTCTATACTGACATCTCTTTGAGGCGCGGGTGAAACACAACGCGCCATCGACCCGGGCCTGGTGGTGATCGGACAGCGAGCCACCCTACACTCGCCGTCCGACATTGACACTCTGTACTCTATATATTTGATTGCCATGCTCGATATTATTTTGAAGTTTTCCATCCATACGATTTCCGCCAACAGTTCCTAGGGTTCCGAAACTGAATATTTGTGCTGCGTTTCAATGCCGACTTAAACTTATGATTGATGACTGGGTCATGCAGATCAAATAACTAATTAAAATACCTTTCTCAGATTATGTAGGTCTAGGTAGGTTCTTTTCCCAATATTTGACCCAAAATATCCAAACCAGTTTGCTCTATCACTCTGGTGTCAGTGGTCCGGTATTCGGTTAACATTCGGGACCCGAGCCATTAGCACCAGTCGACAACCGGCCCAGCCCTGTGACACACAGACATACTAACACAGTCACTGATAACGGGCCCTTCGCACGTTAGTATAAGTTATTCGGAGGTTTAAATAACTTTAAATTTAAATATTGAGTTACGTGAAAGCTCAACTCTTCATCATAAACTATTCAAGTATTTATGAGAATAACCACCATTTAAGATACGTTATTATTTATTGTGCACCAAGACAACGACATTGGCGAGTTTTATCTATAAGTTCAGTTTTGTTCAAGCAAACCGTTGAGTGATATATAGATTATAATAGAGCAGGGGTCACCAATTAGTTTAATTTGGGATCCGTTTTTTTAAATATCATGTCTGCCGCGGTCCGTTTCTACTTTTTATACACCAGAGCAGTTTCTAGCCTAGGATGGGAGGGGCTCTCTTTACATACTCATTTACGAACATTTAGTTAAAACTCAAAAAAAATAACATACACATAGAGTTACAATAAACGTAAAATTCCGAATAAATCAGCTGTTCAGTGAATTGTGTCGCGTCGAAATAAAAGTCGACTGCTCGATACATTTATGCACATAAATGTATCGAGCAGTCGACTTTTATTTCGCGTTTTCGGTGTTGATCCCATAGTAAAAATTCTTGTATGTTTACTTAGGGTCCGCACAAAATAGGTCGATGGTCACCAAATGGCGGATCAGGACCGCGATCCGCCATTTGGTGACCCCTGCAATAGAGGATAGAATTTAGTGTACTCTTTCCAGTGTCCAGTGTTTGTAATATGACTTTAATGGATCATTGCAGTCAGCCCTTTTAAACCTTTATGTTGTGATCTGGAGAACTATGGGGCTATGGGGGCCAGTCAGTGACGGGTTAGTCTCAGCTGTGATATGAAATTATCATCAAGAGCATTTAATGCCGATCATTGATGTTAGATATCGTTGTTCCAAAAAAGGGGGAAAATCTTAAACCATTTTTAGATTGTACGCTTTATTGTACACCATAAAGCTTAATTTGGAGACCTTACCTTTTAATTCCCAACCGTTCATGCTACTTTTTTGTGCTAGGTACTAGTACTTTATAATTTTTGCAATACTTTCAAACACCCTAATTATGCAGATAGTTTAGTATTAGAAAGCTTTCACTTTTACCCAAAAAGCGGTACGGTAGTAAAACAACCGGGTTGCGAATGAAAAGCTGCGCGTTTTGAGAGCGAGCCTACGCTCTGATTGGCGCAGTGCGAACCAGTCCAGATGCATAGATACGTATGTAAATGTCGCACCAAGCAGGGGACGGACAGTAGTATAGCGCTGAATAAAAGAATAGGACATCGTTTCCGTTGTATCCAATTTTTTCAAAAGATTTGGGGCAAACATTTGTAGATCTCACGAAAAATCATGTCAATGTGATGTGTATGATCATGAATGACATGGTAGTAGGCGCTTTAACAAAAATCACATGGTAGTAGACGCTTTAACGATACAATAAGAAAAAAACCTTCTCAAGCCAGAACACCGGGAAGATATACAGACGCATTTGAAAAGGTTATTGGACGCAGCATGTACAGACGCAGGTACATCAAGCTACCCGAAACTGTCAAATTTTCCCAATCAATCTTCAACCTAATGATTTAGCGATACAGTTGAAAATCTATTCAAGAAATTTGAGGGATTGGTGTAGCGTAATATGCTGGCGTCTGCACAAAACGGTCCACCCTGAAGAAGACTGCATGACTTGGAGACGCGTTGTAAATGGTTACAATCCTCTGCATTTGGGAACCACAAAGAACTAGATAACATACACTAAGCTATTTCACCCATTCAATCGAACCATTCACCGCTTGAAAACACCCATAAAACACCGTACAAAACAAGAACGGATCCCATAATAATTAAAAAGCAATACGATACACCTGATTGCGTCCAAATGGCCATCTCCCCAGCATACTGATCGCTAACTAACGTTTAACCAGCCGTTAGAAATAGGAACACGTGACTACTGATCTTAGATAGTAGATCTGTACCGCTGCCACTAACGGTCCGTTATTGCATTACTTGATCGGTAGAAAAAGTTATCTAATACTGTTTCTAGGTAACCGCTAAGTAATTTGAGCTCAACTATGTGAAACTGAAGGAAATAAAAATATTTTTGTGGTCGACAATGAAAACTAGGTCTAAGTGTAGATTGAATGATTGAAGTGTTTATCGATTGCAATCTAGTTAGCTAGGTTCTTTTCATGTCTTTCAGACGCTGCAAGTCCAAAGTCTGAAAATACCGTTTCTGGGCACTTTTGTGCGTGTCTAGTGATCGAGCCTACTGATAGTATCTATCTATAGACTTATAAACGACTACAAAAACCGTTTCTTTTGTAGTGGGATTGCAACGGATTCCTTCGAAAGTGCTAACTTACAGCCTCGAAAATAGTTTTTTTTTGTCTTAAACGGTTATGTATTTAAAGTTCCGGCTTGTTATTAAAATATATATTAGGTATCATATTATTAAGATAATTCAAACATAAAAATGTAACTAACTAGGTATATACACTAGAAATAAATAAAAATAAAAACTCCTTACTAAAATAAGGCGTCAAAAAATTCATCGGCGTCGCTGTCGACTGGAAGTGTACCCAAAAGACTGGCGGCATTGCCACGTTGTATGCAATGCTTATTTTTTGGCCAAGGGTCACGCAAAGTGTCAACGAAGCGTCTTGAGAGATATTTTAACAAAATGTGCGCACTCGGACCGAAAAGATTGTTTTCATGAAGACTTATAACTACACATACTACTTGTAGTTCATCTTACTAATATTATAACGGCGAAAGTTTGGATGGATGGATGTTTATTACTCAATCACGCCAAAACGGCTGAATGAATCGAGATGAAATTTGGCACAGACATAGATCGTGGCCTAGAGTAGCTGAAAGGATTTTCATCTATGTGCATTTTCTTTAATTAAATAAATGATTGTCGTGTCCGTCCCACCCTAACACAATAAGACCACCTCCCACACTTTATCTAGTTAACACGGAAATTCATTCAGCCCTCGTTAGCTGATCTAGTTTCTAGTTTCCCATGCTAATCACTTGTTGCTATAGCGCAGTGTCTTATAGCTAGGTTATTATATACCTATAGGCACTTGTCTTACCACCAACGATCAGCGAGAAGTGAGCAAAGCTAGAAACTAGATTCGAGTTGGCGAGCAGCGAGAAGCGAGTATGTAGTTCCTATAGTAATGTCGATCGGCTTTAAGCGAATGCTCTTGTGCGACGGGCGATTACTCGCACCACTCGCTCCGGCTCCAGTAATCGCTGAGCGAGTATTGCTGAGTGAGTATTATCTTTGATAGCTCTTGTCGCTGCGACAAACTAGTGGTAAGAGAGTTCTCGCCGGCATGGCGGTAGTGTGAACAGCCAGACTATAAAAATATGTGTCCCTTTTATTCACACGGGATCTATATCTTTTGTCCGTTTCCTCAGCGAGAAAATAGTCTATAGCTATCGCTTCCTCGTCAGCGTTGAGACAAGTGCCATATGTATAGTCTTGTTGCAAGGAATAATTATATCTAGCACTTCAGTTTTAGTTAAAGATTCCTGTCCTTCAGAGATGTCATCATCATTGGTTGCAGAAGCCTTTCCTCAACTATGTTGGAGTCGGCTTGCACTCTAACCAGAAGCAACCAAATACCAATCACATATTTTACACGTAATACTGCCTGCCTGACCTACAAACTAGGCCTTCTTCCAAACCCCGCCACCCCTTTTTTTAAGGTTGGGAAATCATCAAATGGCTTCTCCCGCTCTTGGCGGAGCGCAAGGGAGTGTCAGACTTATATTTACTAAAAACCCATCCGTGTTTCTCATAATGCCCTTTGCGTTCCAGGGCCGCGGTGACTCTTTCGAACAAATTGCGTAACCCGCAGGACCTTTTGGTTTTGGTCTTGGTAGCGGTTGTCTGACTTTAGGGCTAATGACTACCCGTTACTTCAGTCAGAACTACTCCAATTTCAGTGTATGTTTACAGAACCCTCCATTATAAGTATTTGACACATCACGACGTGACACTGGCAGAATAGGTGGAACTGGCTCAGTTGCCATAAAAGGGGAAAAAAAGTATTTGACACTTAAACTTCTGCGTGTTACTTTTTGTTTGTTAGCTGCGCTTACGCATGCGTGTGAGGAACAGGTGCGCGGCACGCGACCACCGGTAACAGTTTCTTAGTAAATACGTAGGTACTGATGTTTCTGATGTCTCCATTCCGATTGTATTCAGAAATAGTTGAAACAAGATCATGGTTTTTCCTTTTTAAGATGCACGAATTATACCTGTATAGACTTAGGTAGAATCGGAAATCTTTATAAATATTTTGGAATTACATATTTATAAAACATAGAATCACTATACCTAACTGGTAGTAGAAAAGCCTGTGTAGTAAACTTTGGAATTTAGCAGCTCCCAGTTAATGACTTAATCCACCCTCTTTTCCCGAAGTATAATTAAAACAACTACCTAATTACCACTAATAACAACTTACGACTAACTAATCACCATCTACTAAACCTAACTACTTACCAGGTACTCCAGAAACGAACCATGCTCAGACCATCAACCTTTTGTTTTACGAGTTCTGATTACATACAGTAGAGGCGTAGCGTCGTGGCCGCTGGCAGTGAATGGGCCAGTGCATCCACTGCGGAGTGGCTACTGCGCGTCTATGGTTCATCGACTCGACCGGCGCGGGCGCACGCGACGCGCTGTCTGCCGCGACAATACCGGCTTTTTGCTACCACTGCTTATTTTAATTAGATAATTTTCTTTAGGTTATTTCGGTAAAAAGTTTCAAGGAAAAATTGTCGTAGGAAATAGGTGTGTTTTGTCTAGTGTATTTGTGGTCGGAGGTAATCTTCCATAGTAATAATTAAGGCTGTAAAAAATGGTCTACTTTCGTCTAATTTTGTCGTCTGGACTTGTTTGGTAAAATGTCTTCAAATAATAGTCTGATTGTTTGGTTAAAATTGTTTTGAAAATAGCAGTTTGTAAGAGACCTCGATTACAGTTTTAATCCTATTAAAGACTCGGCTAAAGTTGCTATAGTAGGCGCCAGATAAATGTGGAATAAAGTACATTGACCTTTCCCTAATAACTGTTCATAGGTACCTGAACAATTAAATATGAATCGTTTTTCATTATTAGACAATGTTAAGGATCACGAGAGATGATGATTCGGGACAGCTTTGTGTCATTAATTCCGTTTTTCAAATTAAAAATGTCAATAATTGTAGGTGGGTCAATGACCGTTATTCCACGATTATCTGGCGCCTACTATAGTAAGGTGGTCATTTAAATCATGATCAACTTGTCATCTAAGTGGTGATGATTCTTGATCAACTAATCGTCTAGGTAAAAGATGATCTGGCTTCATAGGTTACGGTACCCGTTCGTTTAGCCCTTCACAAGCGTATTCCAGCCAAGAGCTACTACACGGTGTTCCATTCTCTACAGAAAATATCAAAGATAATGAGATATCATAGAGCTACTACTTCATAAGGACAATTACCCTTCCGTTGTACAAACTACAGCAAGCCAACGACCTGTCGTCGCGCGCTGTGCGACACTGTTGCGCGGGCGCACGAGAGCGACGCTATCTTGCATCTGAACAGTGCCCATCGGAGATGCGAAGATGTTCCCGCGATGAGCAGCAACCCGGTGCGAAGGGCGGCAGAAGGCTCACTTCCGCGTGTAAGAAACTGGGACTCATTTACATAATTATATGTAGAACAGTTAGCTGTTAGAAATGTTTTACAAGTTTCAGAGGGTTTAGATGAAATGCCATTCAATCAGCGTAATTTCACGTATTCAATCCCTTATTTTCACGTTGTTTTTGTTACAACAGCAAAGAATCGTTGTTGTTTCATGTTTGTATGTTTTAATTCAATTAAAGTAAAGTTACACTGCTTTTTATAGCCGTGCTTAAGGAGTAACATCTGTAACACTTTTTGTCGTCTTCATGTTGGCGCCATCAGAGGAATTGCTGCTGCTGAAGTTGTGAGCAAAACTTTCCGAACGATAAAACTATAATAGAGAGCCCATTTCTAAAGCTAAAACGACTTACATTAGAAAATCCTTTTCAACTACCAACCGCTTCTTATTGTTCAAACCGAGGAGCCCACTCCTCACAGCAAATTCCCCAGGTGCCTCTCAGTTTTGCAGTCACGCACAAATCGTGAATGGTACTTCTCTAGCGACTTATTTGCGCAGACGCAGCGCAGTGCACGGAAGCGCGCACCTCGGCGAATAATTTTCCACGTCCGTGGCCATAACTGTTAACGTTATAATGATCGCCCCCGGGCCTGGGGGGGTGGGCGGGGACCTGCTTTGCTATTAATGCCTAGCTTTATATAGATAATGGATAATTGTGGCCTACGCAGGATCGTACTAACCGCCCTGATACTGATCATATCGAGATCAAACTGATAATAATCTTATTCAGTTCAAAGATAGAATAGTTTAAGCACAAGTCGACGTTTATCCCAAGGGAACATTCTCCCGGAATGAAAAATATCTTATGTCCAATTCCAGGACATGGTCTACGCTGGTGCCAAGTTTCATTCAAATCCGTTTAGACGTGAAGAGGTAACCAACAGACAGACAGAGTGGGTTTCACATTTATAATACTAACTAGCTTTTGCCCGCGACTTCGTACGCGCATATCCCATTTTTCCCGTTCCCGTAGGAATTTAGGGACGTATAATACACCTAAACCTTCCTCATGAATAACTCCACTCCATTGGTGAAAACCGCATGAAAATCGGCGCAGTAGTTTTTGAGTTTATCGCGAACATACAGACAGAGAGACGCGGTGGAGGACTTTGTTTTATAATATGTAGCGATAGTGAAGTATGGATGCTGCATTTCATGTGGTATTTTTTCTTCTTTGTGTGCATTCATATTGTCTTGAACATCAGCGTTTCATTCTAAGCGTGGACCACACAGTGTTTGCTATTCACATTAATCTTACTCCTACCATTTTACGACACAATTTGAAGTGACATATTGCCAATAAATGTTTCAGTTCTAGCATATTGGAAATGTGACATTTGACTGTTACTTATGTAAGCTGTAATTCCGTAAAGTTACTGGCGTTAGTCGGCAAATCTTAAAGTTAAAACTTATGGTTCTTTCCTCAAAAGACCATTTCATACACTGATTTGCATGGTCCTCATATAACGTATTCTGAATGTGAGGACCATGTAGATCGCAATATTAGGGTCTGGCAGTTTGAGTTCTATAAGCGGCCTACCCAACTGTCCTTACTTTGGTATTGTTCGTCCAATCGTTGAGCTTCTTAAAGATCTAAGTTTGAGTTACACGATAACTGGCAAATGCTTGCACTGTCTGGACAGATCCACTCAAATCTGTGTGGTACTTTCCTCAAAAGACCACTTCAGATTTAACCTACATGGTTCTTATATGATTTGACCAGTACGATTGTATGGACTTTATAGAGACTTTTACCTCTGAGTTTGTTTCGATGTTTCTTCTCAGGGTAGTCAGCTAGGAAACACCGGCCTCATCTAGTTTAAAAATGACCAAAAAAGATTGACGTTTAAAGTGTTATGTTCAACCTACTTACAAAATAAATATAATTTCCAGTTGTGATGACTTTATGAGACCAGTTTAAGCTAATAAAATTAAGAGGCTCATCTTTGTTACAGAGATACCATTCGCTATGGACAAAGCGTTTCTTTCAGCGATAACGATTAATCAAAACTTCCATAAACGACGTGTTCCTTTTGACATCATATAACTCTAGGATATCAATGAGACTATGCCAAAGAATCACCAGGCACATGAATTATTGTTAATTTTTTTTCGTTTAAATTTTTCATACACGTCACGATTATTATTAATGTAAAAAATAAGGTTGTTTTAAATGACAACTTTTCATTTTCTTAGCTCAAATGTGAATGATTGATTTCAGGGAAAAATAAATACTCGTATTTTTCAATGAAACTTAAACTACGATACACGATAACTAAGATACATGTATACAGTATTATCTTCGAAACTATGTGTTTTTGGAACACTTGTTCTCGGACATTTTGTATTACTTTTACATGTAGAATATAACCCTAAAGTTATGGAATATCGAAAGGGACACGTTGTAAATTCGATAGAGTAGGTAAGTTCTTTTGGAATTTGTTCGAAAGAGTCACCGCGGCCCTGGAACGCAAAGGGCTTTAGAAGGAACACGGATGGGTTTTAGTCAGTAAGAGTCTGACACGCCCTTCCGCTCCACCCAGAGCAGAAGAAGTCATTTGATGATTCCCCATCCTTAAAAAAAAAGGTACGTTCTTTTATTTTCATGATAGTATGCAATGGAATGTACAAATTCTACTTCACAGATCACAATTCAATTCAATTCAGATTTATTTTCCCTAGTCCTATTAGACTAGCCAAAAATAGAAATCTGTAAAAATCAATGAGACAAACATTGCAGTGCCCCGTCTCAGGTCAGTGTTTCTGACGTCTCGGTTCAATGGCTGCGATGATCCGAAAGAAAATACTTCTTGCTTGTGTAAATGCGCCTGCGACTGTCAATGGTGCAACTGCTAGTTGCATAGCTTACTGAGAAGTGTTTATGGATTTTCCTGCTTGATAGTCATTAAATTATCAAAATCAAAACTTATTTATTCAAATTAGACTGAGTGCCAGCACTTTTTGAACGTCAAAGTTCTACATAAAGACAGTCCCCCAAAAACGCCCGCCCGTCACCACTTCTTAGTGTTATAACTGGGAAGAAGAAGTGACTCAACAAACTCCCCAGCAAATGATGATTGCCATAAATTATTACATTGTAATGACGTAGCTGATGGGGGGTTTATAATTCAGCACAGTTTCAGGCGAGACCACAAATGTTCCCGGTTGATGGGACCTTTTTTGTCGTAGCTTTAAATCTACACGAATATAACAAAAGTGCAGAGTTTGGATGTTTGTTTATTTGTTTGTTTGAACGCGCCAATCTCTGGAACTACCAGTCGAATTTGGAAAATTATTTTTGTAAATGATAGCCACATTCATGAGGAAGGCTATACAGGAACGAGAAAAAACCTGGCAGGGCGGAACATTTCTATCCAAAATTACCATATTATTTTATCAAAAAGTAAGAGAAAAACATCCATTCATGTTATTGAACTTTCTTACAAATAATGCCTATTACTTCACACCATATAATTGAAAAACAACCTTCCTACAAATGATCTAACATGACATAAACCAGCCATTCTGATCGATTACGTGCGTGTCACGTCCGACAGTTCCGTCACCGATACATCGCTTGTTAATAAACAATTAAAACGTTGTTATTAATTGCTATTGTTAGTAATTATGTCATAATTTTCTCGTGGCTTCGTGTGGCTCCCACGCTTTTCCTTTGCAGTGTTCGCGGGTTTGGCACATCGTAAAAGTACTATGATTATGATACTTTTTTTTTAAGGATGGGAAATCATCAAATGACTTCTTCCGCTCTGGGTGGAGCGGAAGGGCGTGTCAGACTCTTACTGACTAAAACCCATCCGTGTTCCTTCTAAAGCCCTTTGCGTTCCAGGGCGCGGTGACTCTTTCGAACAAATTCCGCAACCCTGGCAGATTGATTATGATTTTGGTCTTCTCATTTGACTGCATCTTTGGTGTAGTGGTTGCAAACGTTACTGCTATGAGCATGAGGTCCTGAGTTTGGTTTGTAGGTCGTGCAAAGTATTGTTGGCTTTTCTATCAAGATTTTCTCAATAGCTATTTAGGAAACACAGAATTCAGGTGCAGCCTCAAATCTGAACTTGTTCTCAAGATTTATTTTAACATTTTGTACAGTAGTCGTACATATGTGGACTTTATGCTACAATACACATAACATATAAACTTGCTTGGTGGCTCGATGGTAAGTTATGTTATTTTTTTAGTTCTTACACATTTTTCTAGTTCATCATGGGTTCGAAGAATTGTTGTGTGATTGGCTATCGGTAGAGTGCGCTTCGTATGTCTTGGCTCACATGTTAGATTTCCGCTCTGAACAAATATTTGTTAAACCTACAGACAGTTGTTCCGGGTTCGGTATTTATATTTGCACTAGTGAGATTTGTGTGTACACTACAAGTGAAATTGTAGTGTAGGACAACATATTAAAGAAGTTTCTAATTTATATTCATCGAGACTCGGTATGTAATCTTGTGTGTAAAGATAGATTGACTCTACAAATTTTAATAAATCAGGTTCGGTGATTTCTGGACAAAAAAAAACACCGAACCTGATTTATTATTATTATTTTCTGGACGAAGGAGCTCGTGGCTAAAGAATAACAGTCGCACGGGTCGATCAAGGTTAAGCAACGCTTGCCAAGGTTGGTCTGTGGATGAGTGACCATCTTAACATACCGAGTTTCCTCCGTGCCCCGGAAAGCACGTTAAACCGTTGATTCCGGCTGTCATTTGTAGACCTTTGGCAGTCGTTATGAATTGTCAAAAGCCAGTAAATCTGACTCCAGTCTTGCCAAGAACTACCGTGTTACCATGTTAATGGGTTGTGGAAGTCTGGTAGGCAGCCGCTCCATGTAAAATACTGGTATTCAGCTGAATCCGGTTTGACTGGAAGCCGACCCCAATATAGTTGGGAAAAGGCAATGCAAGAATGGTACGAGTCATGAGACAAATCTTATGGTCTACTCTAAAAGTTATTACATTTTATTTTGCTGCACTTAACATTTCAAATTATTCCACCCAAGTGGAGAGAACGGTCTTGGGGCCTATAATCTTCATGTAAAACATTGTAGCCCACACTTCTACATAATAATATCGTAGCTAGATATTTTGTTATTAAAGACCATTAAAATAATTAAACGACTAAATTATTCAGAACTACATACATATCTGCCATTTCAGACTACCTAATATTTACAAACTTTCATTTAGACAACGATCTCGTTTCTAAAACATTTAGTTTTATATACAGTTTGTAACAATCGTTTAATGCTGGTCTAAGTATTATAGATGCTAATGTTTTCTAAGATAAGCTTTAAATGTTAACGTTATAAGGAACTTTGAACTCAGTTTTACCTATTAACTTAATCCGGAAAACGTAGATTTAAATAATTTGTTATGTATGTACACGAACATTTAACCTGTGAGTTTTACAGTACTCAATCCTGTTTTATCGATTTGATAGAAGAGAATGTTAACTTTAACGTTAAATGCGAGTTTTTTGAAGTGAAGTGGGGAATGCATAATTCTCATTTTGCACTGCACAAATTGGTGAGAATACTACTAAGTGCACAACAAATTATAACCTTAACTGAACTGCCCCTAACCCTAACTGGGGTGCCTTGTAAATAGTTTGTTGTGAATTACCTTACTATTGCTCTCGTACTAATGTAACCCACCCAAATATAATCTGTACTAATATTATAAAGAGGAAAGATTTGTATTTTTGTATATAACGAATAAACTTAAAAACTACTGGACCGATTTGAAAAATTCTTTCAGCAATGGATAGCTACATTATCAGCGAGTAACATAGGCTATATTTTATCCCCGTACTCTCACGGGAACGGGAACTACGCGGTTGAAACCGAGTGTGTCCGCGAGTACAAAATAAAAGCTGGGGAGTTTGTTGCGCCACTTCTTCTTCCCAGCTAAAACACTAGGAAGTGGTGACGGGCGGGCGTTTTGGGGGACTGTCTATATGTAGAACTTTGACGTTCAAAACCTAATTTAATAAATGACTTTTGATTCTGATTTTAATAAAATAAATAAATAGAACAAAAACCTTACGTGCTACGGAATACAGATTTTTAAAGATCACTAATAACGTATGCCTATGTTAGTATCTAATCTTGTCTTAAAACATACCTATTTTGACATTCATAATATCGTAAAGCAACCAAGATAAAAAACCGGCTAAGTGCGAGTCGGACTGTCACACGAAGGATTCCGTACTATATACAGAAAAAACTCGTTTCTTGTACGAGAACGCCCTTTACTTTTTATTTTTTATTATTTTCTGTTATAGCCGCAATAGAAATACATACTCTGTGTAAATTTCAACTGTCTATCTATTACGGTTCTTGAGATACAGCCCACTGACAGATAGACGGACGAACAACGGAAGCTTAGTAATAGGGTCTAGTTTGCCTTTGGGTACGGAACCCAAAAACCCAAGTCCAAGCGCCTACAGAAGTGCTCATCGCAATAACAGCGCCCGAACAACTTGGAAGCAGTAAACAATATTGTGTGTAAATCATCTCCAACACAACTTTACTCGCGGATTTAACCCGCGTTTAGCACTAACTTTACTCAGTTATCTCGTTATGACCTATAATGCTGATTATTATGTACATTTGCAATAACTTGCTGTTATTTACTGGAACTGTCTAAACTATGGTTTTCATGCAATAAACGTACTCTGTAACAGTTAGTATGGGCTATCGTTAAATTCGATGAGTTATTAACTCATTACAGTTGAACATTTACACGTACTTTAATCGGTTCAACTATTGTTTAACTGCGGCAGTGGCCGTGGTTAATGTCAGAATAGTTGATTGTTACATAATAAGATAGGTTTAGCATTAATTTATATGAATGCTTTTTTTTAAGGATGGGAAATCATTAAATTACTTCTTCCGCTCTGGGTGGAGCGGAAGGGCGTGTCAGACTCTTACTGACTAAAACCCATCCGTGTTCCTTCTAAAGCCGTTAGCGTTTCAAGGCCGCGGTGACTCTTTCAACAAATTCCGCAACCCTGGCAGGCTCTGACCCTAGCGGGCCCCGTCTCCTATGCTGACATCTCTTAGAGGTGCGCGTGAAACACAACGCGCCATTGACCCGGGCCTGGTGGTGATCGGACAGCGAACCACCCAACGCTCGCCGTCCGATTTATATGAATGCTAAACCTATCCTATATATTATATGCAGCAAATAGAGCACAAGTTCGTATGAACTTCTATGCTATCTCAACATGGAACTGCCGGGTTTAATGTGTAGTATAAATATGGGACAAGCTCGCCACATTGTTCCCAATGACCACCACCAGGAAAACGCAGAGTCAATGAATGTCGACGAGTTCCGGAGAAACGATTCAACTGAATTGCGTCCTGCAACGAATTTAATCAAAAAAGGGTACCCAATAATAATAATATCGTTTATTTTAACCCAATAAAAGTTTAGTTTTTATTCACCCCTGCATTTCTATCCACCCCGTTTTACGTACATCGGAAGCCATCGTAGTGCTAAACTGAGGCAGACTAGCCAAAGCGGGTAAGGGGCACGTGATATTTCGTTAGTTCATGTCAATCCCATACCTACAATTTTAACTCTTGACAATAGACAAGAGACGCTGTACAAGAGCTTCTTGACGAAATTCAGAAGACAATTTATTAGTAATCTGAACCAAATATCTCCATTCTTCCAGCTGTTACAAACAGTAGCTCAGTGACAGAAAACCTTCAACAAGAATGTAACAGTAACAGTACGCTAAAAACTGTAAGCACAAGGACGCGCCGTGGTACGAGTATCAGTGGGTCTCGATAAATAACGCGCAGACGCCGATACTGGATCATTAATCGTAATTTATAGCATTCCTTCTGCCGGCCCTCTCGTAAATCATACGCGATAATTGTCCACCGATCTACGATTATGGAACGGTTAAGAATAAATGGGGAACAGATACGGAAGGTGGTCAAAAACTTCCTTTAATGCCTACCAAACCAAATGAACTGGAAAAATAGTTTGACGAATAGGTAGAGTGGATCATTTCATAAAAGAAAAAATTGGGATTCCAAATTCAAAATCAACCTATTGGCTCTGCCCTCTCTGATCGGCTTCAAGTCTAACCGGATGCAGCTGAGTACCAGTATTTTACAAGAATCTGACCTCCACAACCCAGCAGCTCGGTAATACGCTGGAATAATTGGGATCCCTATCTACCATCCCCTAAAGGATATTTATTTTCCACCATTCAGTGTCAGCATTCAATCATGGTTTTCTAGGGTGTACCATTTTGCATTTCTTGATTAATGCCTAATATGGGGATTCGATTCTATTTGCATTAGATATTTTCGTAATGTCTCCTCATAATCTTTAACTGCCCATAATTTGGTCTCACTACCTGATCAGTTAGACAAAATTGTAGGATAGAAAACTAGAATATCTACTTACCTACGAAACCTGTTTGAAAAACTATCAAAGATGACACGAGTAGGTACTAATTTTAACCACAATAATTACACAGCTCGCCCATGTTAGTACATAGGGAATCATTTACTACTAACTACTAATCGTGTGATAAACGGATGTTCCTATGCAGTCTATGGCTAAATAATTTTCCACTAGCAAGCTAGTTATTACATGAGAAACTTGTATGTATCGCCGAGATCTCGCGAGAATTCCCGAGATTCTAGGAAGAGATGCGCCGGAGTCTCGTGTGAAGCGAAGTGCAGTAGGGCCTGTGTACCACGAAATAGTGCAGTAACGATAGTGTTCTCTTAACTGTCGAAAATAGTGTGTGCTGGTACATGGTCTCTTTGAAACCTCACTAGTTAGGACACATTAGTTTTAATTCCGATCGCGGTATTAATAACTAGCTACTTTGACAACTTCATGATTTATTAACTGAGACTGTTAATGTAATTTGCAATTCAAAATTCCTTACTTGGATAATTACACAAACGATTATAAGTAAGACAATGATTTGTTAGAAACTTGTGTTGTCTGACTGAAACTGTACAGCCCTACGTATTGCACCTGTGCCGCAAATTAATCAAAATCAGCACTTTTTGAACGTCAAAATTTACACGAAAACAGTCCTCCAAAAATCGACCACCCCGTCACCACTTCCTAGTGTCTTAGCTGGGAAGAAGAAGTGACTCAACAAACTCCCCAGCAACACATCTGTCTGTAAAATTTGAAGAACTTGAATTTATACAATGGTTATACAGTAATAGAAAGCAATGACCACAAAATTCTTAGGAGTCAAAAGTAAATTAACCCTTGAACCACATCGGAGCCATATGACTCATCCATCAGCCGCTGTTTGTCTCGCACGCGCGGATTATCATAAAGAAAGTGGCGCGCGCGCATCCGTGTGGTTTCCCCGCGGCGAGACGAGAAAACTGCGGAGACGTCGCACTCTTGCCTTCGATGAGCAGGGCTGGTGAATATGCTCAAACAACCAAGTAAATTCTGTATCCAATGACACGTTGCGGAATTCGTTCGAAAGAGTCACCGCGGCCCTGGAATGCAAAGGGCTTTAGAAGGAACACGGATGGGTTTTAGTCAGTAAGAGTCTGACACGCCCTTCCACCCAGAGCTGAAGAAGTCATTTGATGATTTCCCATTCATAAAAAAAAAACCAATGACACAGAATGTACCTGGAGATTTTGCTAGCAGATAGTTCTCGTTGAGGTATCTCCCCTTGACAAGCAATCCCATGGGTTTATTTTAAGGGTTTCCTTTGTGACTCCGAAAGTATGATGCTTGATGACAAAGAAAGTATTTAAGGTTTGTTACCGTTATCCAGCAAGAATAAGAGCCCCTTGTTTTTTCGATGGCTTCTTGAAAGCAGGATGAGAAAATATTATCTTACGTCAATTCATAAATGTAATCCTACTTCAATCATCCAACCGTTACCCAAGCATGAATTGTTCTGCCAGGGTTGCGGAATTACTTCGAATGGGTCACCGCGGCCCTGGAACGCAAAGGGTTTTAGAAGGAACACTGATGGGTTTTTAGTCAGTAAGAGTCAGACACGCCCTTACGCTCCACCCAGAGCAGAAGAAGTCATTTGATGATTTCCGATCCTTAAAAAAAATACAAAAGCATGAATTGTTAAGAAATATTCCCCCTTATAACTTTTCCTTGAGATCATTTCGAGGCTCATGCATGATGCAATATATGCAATATATCCTTCCTTTAGATCCAATATAGCTAATTTTATTATAGACTTGAGCTGATCAATTCACACTTACACTGAATACCAGATTATTTGTACAAATTTATGCGTAAAACTCACGTTGCAATTGACATTGAATTGAACGCGGATATGCCTCAGATTAACCTTAGTTACGAGTATCGGTGTCACGATCCTGATTACCCTAACTACCCCACTGGCGGATCCAGGGAGGGCTTAGGGGCTCTAGTTCCCCTTAAAAGATCGAGATATCTTTCGTAGTCTACAACCTAACGTCATTGAGGAATTCACGAAAAGTAATCTTAGGAAGCGTGTTATGTGTTTTTTCTTTTTTTCCTTAGCCTATTGTATCCCACTGCTGGGCAAAGGCCTCCCCCATATCCTTCCAGACATTCTTTTCTTGCACCACCTCGAACCAGCCTTTGCGATGTGCATCCAGATCATCTCGCCACCGCTTTCTGGACCGGCCTCGGCGACGCCGTCCATCCTCTGGCACCGATTGCGTGGAGAGTTAAGCAAATTAAAATGTCATGTGTTGTCCACCGTCGGGTGGAGGGCTGGATCCGCCTGGATCTGGATCCGCCACTGCTAACTACACCAGCTCCTACATATTCATAGCGGTATCAACGCTGTTGGTTAATTGTTTAATACAGATTGTATATTATAAAGCCGTTATATCGTTTACACCGCTTGTTCGAATCAATGGGCTGAATTAATTACTGAGTAGTTCAAGCCACTATCGTGGGAATCTTGTGGGTTTAACTTAACTAAGTATGTTTGTACCTTGATGCCTTGACTTCAATAGCAACGTCGATCTTGAAAGCGTGAACTCGTGGTATTTAGTTGATCGACATATCTGTAATTAAATTGTATGGTCTCACCTTTAGCCGGTTTAAACTAGAGACGATTAACTAGTAACATTCCCTGTAACCAAAGTCCAATGGTTAATGCTTTTATATTATTCTAGCTGTTCTGTATGGTGTCGGACTTAAAAGAATAGCACCATCCCATCACTTCCCGTGGGTGTCGTAAGAGGCGACCAAGGGACTCACCAGAGAATGGGCAGCAGCATTCTCTGTACATTGCAACAGCTACACTGCAATCGCCAATCCGCCTGCCAAGCGTGGCGATTATGGCAAATCTCCCCTTGGGGGAGGCTTAGGTCCAGCTGTGGACGTCTTTCGGCTGAAATGATGATGATGATGATTATTCCAGCGTTTCTAAATGCTCAAAAATAATAAAAGATTTGTATAGTAGTGCTACAAATCTGAAAATGACGCCATCAGTAGAAAATTAAACGATTAGACAGGTAGCGTTAGGATGAGCTGCCAGGGTTGCGTAATTTGTTCGAAAGAGTTACCGTGGCCCTGGAACGCAAAGGGCATATGGAGAAACACGGGTGGGTTTTAGTCAGTAACAGGAGTCATTTGATTTCCCATAAAAAAAGCATTTGGGTGGAAGAATACGTCCCGGCGGTCCCGGCCACAGGTAGCTGCAGAACACCGTGTGGTTTTAGTCATTAAGACCCCACCACAGTGCCTAGGATATCGACGATGATTCCAAATGTTAAAAAAGATAGAAGAATATGGCAATACAAAGGTAACAGTAACTCTTAAACGCTTAAGGGTTAATTTTGAAAAGAAAAGATGTGTTAACCCTTTGCTTTCCAATGGTGGTTGTTAAGTAGTTTCCATACAATTGAACGATGGGACATCCGATGTATTTAAATCTATGCTCGTTTTCTCCAAGAATGACATACGACTTTCCTCCAACCATGTCGCTAGCAACATGCGTCCATAATAGGTTTATTTTTAATAGGTCTACTTGTCTCGTACTACTTTTTAGAACCTCACTATCGCTAGTTGTTAAACATTTATAAGAAATAGGTAAAATAGTGGTATATTGTCAAGCATCTTCCCAATTACCCTATACCAGAAAGATATACGTTGCCATTTGACCTCTCTAACTTACCCATCGTAGATGTAAAAACATTAATCCAATAGATTCAATCTCCGTTGACCCCTAAGGACTACCTACACTACACTAACACGAAAGAGAAACGCAGTTATTTTTAAATCTCTCATTAGAAGCCTCGACAGCTTTCCATTCCCATAAATCTAAGCTGTACTGGTTACCATAAATTACCTAAATTGTCGGTCCGGGCCGCACACGGCGCTCGGGGGCCTGTCCTGACCGGCCCTGAGATATGGGGCCCCCGGGTCCTTATTAAACAGGGACCAGGGGTACTTCTAGCGGTAATAGATATGAATTAGTCGTCGGTAGTGGAAGAATGGACAAATTGGACAAGCCGAAGTCATTAACTAAATATAACGGCAGTGAAAAACAATTATAAACCCTATGGTTTATTTCGGACGTCCAACTGATGTCAGTTACTCCTCAATTTAGTAAATAATTATCCAGAAATGGATGGTGTTTGTCCAAAATGATCTTCGTTTACAGAAGCCATAACAATTTCGAATATAATAAACTACAATCAAGTGTATTTAAGCTCCAGGTGACTGAGTAATTATAGAAAGTTAAGCACGAACTAATTGCCCTGTCAAAGGATTAGTTTAAAATATTGTTCGAATTCGACAGTAACATGCCATTACTGTTTATTAACTTTATTTATAACTACTTAAAATCGAATTGAAAATTCATCTTTAAATTATTTAGGCTGAATGAATTGACACCTTTGCTGAAAAAAAAACTCGTTCAATAACATCTGACAGAAAGGCTAAATAGCTTCAAGAATTTTGCCTGTCTAAACAACAACTAGAAAAGACGGGAAATATGACATGTAGGTCGACCATAGAGTAAAAATAATTGCTTTTTGTTATCGGTCGCTAGCTTTTCCAATAAGGAAGACTACCATAGCTAGTAGTATTGGATTATGTAATAACTTTCTCTACTAAAGTTTAATATCGTAGTAAAATGTGTAAAACAATAATTGGTTGGCGTTTGAACACTAGGTTTACAACTTTGTGTTTGTGTGAGCATGAATAATGCCCACACCATGAGTGTTGTGAAAGGTAAAGTGAAAATGCGTCAGGTGCTAATTATTCATTGATGTTTCCAGCCTATTTCTGCGGATTTTCTCTGTAGACTGTTCTTCTATGTGAAAAGCTGTTTTTTTTTTAATTCTAATTATATCAGTTTGAAAGACGTCGTAAGATTTTTGACCAATTTACCCGCACTTTAACTATTACTGCCGCTTGCTCGAAACATCGGCAACGGCAACTTAATTTCGGAAACCAGAGTGCCAATTCTACTAATTGTTAAGCATCTCAGACGCAATCTGTCAAAAAAAGCTCATTTTCCTAAATACATTTTTGACAGATTGCGGCTGACATGCGAATGCGAACGTTACAAAAATTAGTCGAAATCGGCCCTCAGGCGGAGTCACCAAATAAAGTTAAATGTTATTTATTGCTATAATTTGATTTAAATAAACACCTGTACACGTCTCATAATTTAAAAAATAAAACATATTTTAAAACTAAGATAACGTCGAAAAAAAGCGTGCACTAACATTAAAGTCGTTTTTACTGTGATTTGTGACTACTGCGTTTTATTGTTTATATGAGTCTTAGATACTTGAAATAAATCGTGTTATTTAATTACATTGAGTGTGATATTAATAATCTATTTTGTTGTTGTTCCAGATGTGCGTGTAGAGCAGTGGTGCGGAGTGGCGCGGCATGGGCCAGGCTGGCAGCCACGCGCAGCCGCCGCAGCGCGGTCGCCGCGCGCACACGCTGCCGCACGACCCACCGAGACTTGCACCTAAGGTAGGTAAGCCTGAGGGCCACTTCTATAAATTTTTAAGCAACGTTCAAATTAGTAGAATTGGCACTCTTGTCCACTGCTGGACAACAACTCAGTATTTAGCAGTTACTGCGGAACATAGCTCTCCCAAATTGTGAGAAAATGACGATTGTTCGACATACGTATCTCGTCCATCCCAAGCGTCTTTTTAAAGTCATCGTTCCATCTAGCTTGCTGCTGGATTCATCCACAGACATGAGCAATAGACTGAGCGATACCCTTACAGAATGTCTACTCAGTAGAAAGAGATCATGTGGCCTCTTTCTGACTAAGACGTCCACCAATTCGCACTAAACGTTTCCAAACGTCTTTTATAATGCGCACAGCAAAGGAGTGGAACTCTCTGCCTGCGTCTGTGTTTCCGAACGCATACAACCCTAATCTCTTCAAAATTAGAGTGAAAGGCTTCTTCTGGGTAAGCTCGCTCCATCGTCGACTTTGTCTCTGTCATCTATGACCTAGACTAGAGTCATGAGCAAACCCATATTGAATAAAAAAGAAAAAAAGACGTGCCCTGATCAGAATTTTAGAAAAGTACTATTACACAAATACAGAGGCACTCGACCGTCAGCGGTAGTGTGGCGAACGTGATTGTCGGAACGTCAAAAATGCATGGAAATTTTGATAAACGCTGTCGAAATGTCACGTGATCAATCTAAACTAATATTATAAAGACATTTTGATAATCGCCATTGCTAATAGAATAGCACTTAGGCTAGCACCAGAGGCTCTCAAGGCACGTCTGGCCGCACGATCGCTGATCTTTCTCTAGACGAATTTACTTTATACTTGGACACGAAAGCTCAATCCATCATCACATGATACGCTTGCCGATATATCTCAACTGAAATACTTTCTGCTTCAACGGCTGCCGGAGTTCGGCTGTTCCTAGCTGTTGCCAGAAATTAAGCCGCCACAACTACTGCCTTTCCATCACATTTCATCATATACAATTTCCATCGCAATGCATTTAAGGGATAAGACTAATAATGCTACCAATGTGGAATGTAGTGTTTGTTTTTCCGGGCTTTATGATGAGTATTGAATTGTTGTGTTACATCTATTGTTAAAACCACAATTTGTTGAAGAATGAATAAAAACAAAGTTCGCCTCCTGTGAGCAAATCCATTGGTGGGCTGCACAGTTTTAAATTAGATAGTTTATCTATCAGTACTTTCCTTCAGTTCCGTATTCCGTAAGCACTGGTATACGTAATACTGAACTTACCTATTTGACTTATAACTTAATATTAGACTTATAATATTCTCATCCTTATGCGAGGTTAATTGGGTTTGGGTTTGGTTAAATTAAATGAGCGTATAAACTATAAATTAATACTCACGCGATTATAAGTTATAACAGATAATAGTTATTTATTTTATAATAATATATGATCGTGCCACAACGGTACGCTGTCAACCGTATCATTTATATTATACTTTCACTGACTGTAATAAAATAATAATAATTGTATGGTCATCTTAACATACATCTGCTGTCGTCGTAAATATCTCTGAATAGCTTGTCGCTTATATCTATTAACTACAATTAGATATTGTTTAACTAGAGAATTATCAAAGCATCAGAATAGGGCGTTCTTTTCTTATTGCTTTACCGAACAGAATATTAAGGGCGACGGTCCTCTACTGATTCTGGTATCTTATGGCCAGTGATCGGATAATCGGGCGCTTATATACCTAAACTTCTTCCCGTGAAAGAATAATAAGTAATCCCGGGTTCCCGGAATGAACAATAAAAATTACACATAAAATTACAATTGTTTCAATTCCCTAAGTAGTCAAGGCTGCTGGCCTGATACTAAAACAGTTCTCATAACAACTTTCATTGTAAATTAAAGTTAAAGTTCCATTAGAATCGGCTTTTAAAATTAAAAAAAATACAATGAGAGTTCACAACGAGTTCGAACTATATTTTTTATGCGGGTATTTAGTAATCTCAGGAATTTCGAACGATTCCGGGATTCGGGATTCTGAAAAGCATGTCCGTATTATTCTTTCGTGGGAATAAAAGTGAAGTTTAGGTATATTAGCGCCCGAGTATCCGATCACTGCTTATGGCACATATTAAACTAAAATACCGGCCTACGATCTCCGAGTGACGAGTTTGCTTGGATGGTCAAAGCAGAATCTATGAGGAATATCGGAGAACACTGAATGGAGTCTCGAGCCCGATTTTGATGATAACTAAAACTGCATCGTAATATTTTTGAAAATAAGGTATTCCTAGCCAGGAGTTGAACCGGAAATTATGCATCCTATATTATTACACCATCCGAAAGTGTCGCTACTAAGGATGATCAAATTCTGGGAAGTGATAACACATGGCAAACTAAAGGACAGTGCTCATTTTTAACACTTTCGGATGATACAGGGTGTGTTTTTCCCACTGCTGGGCCTTTACTTCCCTTCCCACTTTTAACATTTACTAGTCTAAAGCAATATTATACAGTGCTTTTTTTTTTTTTTTAAGGATGGGAAATCATCAAATGACTTCTTCCGCTCTGGGTGGAGCGGAAGGGCGTGTCAGACTCTTACTGACTAAAACCCATCCGTGTTCCTTCTGAATCCCTTTGCGTTCCAGGGCCGCGGTGACTCTTTCGAACAAATTCCGCAACCCTGGCAGGCTCTGGCCCTAGCGGACCCCGTCTTTTATGCTGACATCTCTTTGAGGCGCGCGTGAAACACAACGCGCCATCGACCCGGGCCTGGTGGTGATCGGACGGCGAGCCACCCAATGCTCGCCGTCCGCAGGCCCGCGCCTACGGTGGCTATTATACAGTGCTACGTCCTTCAAATTGATTTCTTGCAATAAGTCACCAAAACACAACGTGTTGATATGTATCGCCAGTTTTTGCCAAAGCGTCGTTAACACCGTTCTGCTACACAGGTACTACCAACGCTATGCGAGTCCCCGCGGCTGCGCAGTACCGACAATGGCGCCATCCTGCACTCGGGGGGCACCATCAGCGGGAGACGACCCAACACCATGCACGATAATGTGCCGCACGGACATGTGGTAAGGAAACCCTTTCGATACTAACCGTATTTTGTAGAGATGTAGATTATAGAAATAACCCTAAAAAAAACAAAAAAAAGTGGGTGTCGGACCACGCACAGTATAGGGTTCCGTAGTTACCCGTCTCCTAAACCATGCCAGAAAAACAGTAAAAACTACTTAATTATTATTACATTACAAAGTTACAAATGTACTTGGTTTTAAGTCTTTTTCTATGGAATTATTAGCAATTTTTTACTTACCCTGTTCCATTTTATAAGTTGGTCGACTATTACTCATTAACTCGTTAAGCCTAGGTAGCGGTTATAGTTTGCCTTTTAAATTAATTGTATGAATAACTTTAAATTTCGGAAGTCGGTGTCAACAATCGAAAAACACCGACTTCCGAAATTTAAAGTTATTTTATACTTTGTAGTGTTTTTATTTGGAAGTCGGTTGTATTTTTTTGACAACTTTACAACTGATCGAAGATTTTAACTTTCTTATCGCAATCGTATCGAAAACTCACTTCACTGAACCAATTGTTTTATTTTTCAGCACGCTAACGTGTACCGGTCGCGGTCGGCGGGTACCTCGGGGGAGAACAGCGAGATACGAACGCGGGAGAGAGACCCCCTGCACAGGTCTCACACCAACCTGGAGCTACGCCATGACAGTGAGTACCTAGACCCATCGCCTTAAACAGTTGAAGAACCACCCAGGATGAATGCTGTAAATCAATGGCTAATGGAAGTTCTTCTCATCTTTTTCACACGATTATCTGCCTACCCCTCTCAAATACGTTAGGGTTGGCTAACAATCTAACATGATCCTGAATACACTACTTTTTTTTCAATGAAACTGCTTTCTGACAAAATAAAAAATGTGCTATGTGATAAGCAAAGACCAATTGTAGTGCGATAAATGTTCATTTAGCTGATATACAACGTTTCTTGTTATTGCAGGCAGTAGTATAAACAAGCGATTTGGATCTGAACCAGATCTAAGAATAGAGGAGGAACAGAAAACGAGAAATGGAAACAAACACTTTCGAAAAAAATACAGAGCACCCCCACCACCTACCAATGACGTAAGTAGTCATCGTAAAAGTTATACTGTAGATCCACACGAGGTCTTGATAAGTATGATATTCATTCTAATCAAATGTTGTTTCAGAACTTCGAGGGTTCATCGCCAGATTCCAGCGAAGGGAACGCGAGACCTGAACCCCAGAGGAAACTAAGACTGTTCAAAACGAGAAACGAAACCAAAAAACTGAACGGTCAAGAAAACTTGCAGTTCAGAAACTCTTACCACGAATATAAGTCACTCGACATGACCGACAACGCAGCATTCGAGAGACGATACAGATCTCCTTGCAAGGACAAGGAGCAGCACTTTAAGTACCCTGACAACCAGGACATGGTGCAGAGCACCGCCTCGCTCAAGAGAGAGGAACGACTCATACAAACGAAGCAAGACTACAGGAAGACGAGGATAGACAGGATGAGCGGCTGTCGAGCCAAGACGTCCAAGAACGAACACAGCGAAGCGTGGAAGACGCCACTATTGAACAGAAATTTCAGATACTCCGAGAGGTTCAAGAAAGATGACAACGAACTGCCCGCGCTCAGAAGAGAGAGGACATTCGACGAAACCTTGATCGCGAGCGAGAGAGAAAGCGAATCCTCTAGAGCGGCGCACGAGAGCAGGATGAAAGCCATCGCGGAACAACTCAGGGGGGGCAAACTTAGCCCTCTAGCGGAGACAAGCAAACCGTTGAGAAAATCTCTTCCTTCACTATTGCAGAAAAATAATGAAGAAAAAGATGAATTTCAAACTGAACTGAAGAAGGCCACGAGTAGAATTAGAAACCAATTAGGCAGTAAAGTTAATGATAGTGAAACCAGAACTAGTCAAGAGAAGAAAGAGTTGAAGAGCCCATCGAAAATACCGAGTAAAGTCAAAAAGTCTAGTCCGCAGAGTGCTGCCAACAAGCCTGAAGCGAAGGTGATCAGTAGGAGGCCTTTGAGTCGAAGTAACGAGGACAAAGCTAGACAGACAAACAACAACAGTAGTAACGCTAAGATATCGGACAATAAGTATAAGATGAGCAGCAAGGAGAACAGCCGCCCGATGCCGGACAGAGGGCAGGCCTCCGGGAAGGAGTCCACGCCTGAACACTCACCCACTAGGAAGTTGGAATCGTTGCTAAACCAATCTTCGAAAGACAAGTAAGACGCATTCTGTCACCGTGTTTCTGAATCATTTATGCTCATTTTTTATCGATTTCTATCTATAGCTGATTCTTATGGCTGCTTGTGTCAAGATCTTTATTCTTTCTAATTCATTTTTTTTTTGTTGAAGATGTTTTGTTTCTGGACTTTCCTCACTCTGCCTTTCTCATCTTAATCTATACTAATATAATAAAGAGGAAAGATTGGTATTTTTGTATGTAACAAATAAACTTAAAAACTACTGGACCGATTTGAAAAATTCTTTCAGCAATGTATAGCTACATTATCAGCGAATAACATAGGCTATATTTTATCCCCGTACTTCCACGGGAACAGGAACTACGTGAAACCGCGTGACGTCCGCTAGTAAACTATATTGTCGTTATCCCAATTTTCTTATATTTCAGACAAAAGCAGCAGCCTCCGTCGAAGCAGTTCTACTTCGGCATGATTGAGAGCAAGCAGACGAACACGCACGACCACCTGAAAGACTTCCCCGGGCTGGGCAGCCCCATCATCGAGGAGATCTCCAACTTCCACCTCATCGAGCAGAAGCTGCTCAGCTATCATGAGGAGGATGAAGAGTTTGATAAGTTCAATGCGAAGATGAAGGAGGAGAGCAAGATTAAGAATAGTAAGTGAAAGGCTTTAGTAATCGGGCTAAAAGTTATTGAAGTTCGTGAATGAAATGACCAGTCAGGAAACTTACTTGCTTGAGACAAAGACAATTTGCCAAGTCAAACGACTGTCAACTGACAATCATTTTAAATTCATAGCATAAGCAATCGATTTTACTCAATCAAGAATTCTGAATTTTCTTAATGTTTAGTTTGGAATTTTGAGGGGCTTGGCAATATTTGTTATTAATTTTATTATTAATAATTGAGTGCTGTTTTTTTTGCTTTTCTTTAAAACGTCCCTTTGGGTTTCCTTGGATTTGTTCTAGTTATCGTGGGACCCATACCTAACGACTCAAAGCCCTGTGTAGAAGGAACAGTTTTTTTAAAATTTTGTTGCGTTCTTAAAAATAATGATCTCAATAGTAACCCTTTACTTCTGGCACAGTATCGTCAGAGTCAGCGCTGTCGTCGGAGGGCTCGGAGGGCTCGTGCTCGGAGGGCTCGCTGGGCATCGCGCTGCGCCTGCGCCCCACACTGCCCAAGAAGCAGCGCGCCGTGCCGCGGTTCTCTCCAGCAGCCGCCTGGAGACAACTGGCTTCCTTGGACGATCATCTTGCTGCAGGTAACTATCCTTTAATATAAACAACGCGAAGCACAATTATTTTTGTCCCGCTCTTAACTTAAAGCTTCAGATAAACGGCACATCAATTACTAAAACCACCCTAACTACTACATAAACCAAGGCTTCGTATGCAGTTAACTTTACCAATTACCTTTTCTGTTTCATTCCTTAACTTGACAAAATGTACAAAACACCTGATTTTCTTCGCGATTTTGGGTTTGGTCCCAGAATAAAAATTGATCATAATGATGAGTACAATGGCCCCTTAAGAGGTATTGCGTTTATTCTGTTATACGTTGTATAATTTTAAAAAAAATCTGCATGTAAGAAATGCTACGACACTAGTTCTTTTTAAAGACCACTTCGCCCGCAATTTCGTCCGCGCGGATTTAGTAGGTACTCTACAAACTTCAACGCTCGCTCTACCCCCTGGAAAATTAAGCAAAACGATTTTTATTAATTACCCAGCCATTTCTGCTGCAGATTCTGTGGTCTCTGGATCAACGCAACTATCCACCCCGTTCATATATAAAATATAATTTCATACTATTTTTTTTACAACAGAAACCCAACCCCTAGCAGTGGAGACGAAGATGTCGGGCGACATATCGGCGGAGTCGTCCCCGAGGTCGGACCAGTCGGCCGACAAGTCGGGAGACTCCGGCATCTCGGGCGACCACGCGCACTCCGACCACAGGATAGACTCTCCTTCCAGACATCATGTAAGTATACTAAGATATGAGACGAGATTGTTAAGACGAACTTAAGATAGTCGCATACGTTCCCGCGATCCCCGGCGTCGGCGTCTTCCTGACTTTAATGAATTTAAAAAGTCCAAAGATATTGAAACCAGCAAGCTTTGTTTGGCAAATGAAACTGAAAAACCTGAAGGCGGTGGAAGCGCCAGGGTACACCGCGAAATTCAAATTTTCTTCTGTTTTTTGCAATTTGCAAGTCAGTGTCAGGCTGTATGTTGAACAAAATATGATTCGCGACCGTAATACGTATTTATTTATTTAATCATTACAATCATCAATACATTACCCTCTCAGTTCATTTAACTCGATTGAATGGTTATTTCATAAAAAAGTCATTCAATCGAGTTACATGACTGATACAACCTGTATGGATGATTTCAATTATTATAACTGTGTAAAGCCATATTTGTTACGGTCGCCAATCGTATTTTTATCAACTTACAACCTGACACTCACCTGCAAAATGCAAAAATCGTATGAAAATTAGAATTTCGCGGGCTACCCTGGCGCTTTCACCTTAACGAAGGAAGAAAACCATAGATAGACTTGTACCGATAGTGCAAAAATCACATTGTATAAATTCTGAACTCATTGAACTCGCCTTGATTCGGTAGCATGATGATGTTGCCTCTATGATAGCGTCACAGACTCAGCTCAGCTCTATTTCCGATTAAATTGAAAGGCCAAGTAGGACTGAACCAAAATATATAGAATACCAGCTCCTGTCTGCAGCTTTGCCCGCGTAAAAGTCGAATCGCAAGGGAACACATTTATCATCATCTTCATCTTCCTGCCCTTATCCCATCTTACTTGGGGTCAGCGCGACAGGTTTTTTTCTTCCATTCTGTCCTGTCAGCCGTCAGCAAGGGAAGATACTCTCGGGACGAAAAGACGATCTATACAGTTAATGTGATATCTATCTGTTTAATCCAAATCCATTAAGTTGTTAAGATGTAACGAGCAGACAGACGGAAAAAAATACTGTGTTTTCTTCTTTCTTTTAAACCCATCCATCCAAGGTTGTCTTTAAAAGATCGCTTTGAGCAAAGAGACCGATCATTTTGTCACCCTGTGTAAAGTTTTCTTCACGTATATGTTTTGTTACATCAATTACATTACATTACAACTTATTGGTGTACATAATAAAGTGCTTTCTATAATAAAGTCTCCGCACCTTATTGTAAGTTATCCCACGTCCCCCAGGCTACGGAGTCCAGCCCGGCGGCGTGGACGCCGCAGCAGGACCTGGGCGACAGCAGCTCGGAGGGCGCGGGGGGCGGCGCGGCGCTGCGGGGCGCGGGGCTGGCGCGGTACAGCCCGGGACACCAGCCCTTCAGCCTGTCGCTGCCGCGGGACCAGCACGAGCGAGTGAGTGCTCGGCCGCACCTGCCGCGGGGGGGGGGGCTCCGGAACGTGACGTACCTTGACGAGAACTTGGATCCTTCCAAATTATGGCGTCGTCCTAATACAAAGCGATCATAGCGCGAATACTCGATCGACGAAATATTTTTTTTGGTAAAACAAGAAGTCCTTTATCGACGCAATCGGGTTTCCGATAATCGCTTTGTATTAAGGGGAAACCTTTTAAGTTCAAATTAGCATGTGACCGTAGTAGCTAAGACCTTATGTGAGGTACATAGATGTCCAGGCTATTGATTGCTGCAACTACACATGATTGATGGATCATTCAGTTTGAGGAACTGCTAGCGTAATAGAAGACCAACTTGGTCGTGATTGCCAAATTTTATATCGTAGCTTCAATTGCTTTATGTTTTTACATCTCAATAGGTACGTCTCAATCTGGACTCGCTAATTAGTAAATGAATGTAGTAGTGAAGTTTAGATAGATAATCGTGGCAACTAACAAACTAATGGGAACTAAATTCTCTCCTAACCTCCCGCGGCCGCTGAAGAGGAGTAAAGGTACTCACATGTTCTTAACCTTTGTATGGTGATGGGCAGTGAAGTGGTGACGGGTTAGAATGGTCTTCTCGTAGTTACTGACTTCGGATCTTGGCGTGTGCCTTTCATTTTTGTATCCGAATCGTAATTTTATGTTCTCAAATAACGTTCTCATAACTACTCTAGGTTCTTTAAATGTAATCTGCTTGCATGGGGTATTTATGTAGCTTTAGATGTATTTTATGGTCTACTCTATTTTATCAATCTTGATGAGGTTTTAAAGTACCTTTTAAACAAAATTTTCTTTGAAAATAAAATACTTTTATTGAAATCCCTGTCATTTGTAAATCTTTGGCAGTCGTTACGGATTATCGGAAGTCAGTAAATCTGGCTCCAGTCTTGCCAAGAATTACCCAGTTAATGGGTTGTGGAGGTCTGGTAGGCAGCCGCTCCACGTAAAATACTTGTATTCAGCTGAATCCGGTTTGACTGGAAGCCGACCCCAATAAAGTTGGGAAAAGGCTAGGCAGATGATAATTTACATCCTTTAATTTCCAACCAAATATTCAGCTTCATATCATTCCTCTGTATACAATCCAATTTCTTCTTTCTCCTCGTTTTGCCTTTGACTCTCTGCATATTCCTCTTTGAATGATCACCTTTATTCCTCATCAGCTCTCAATGTGCTTACAACACAACACTCTTCCCTTAGTTTAAAGCGATGTCGTGTTTCTACGACTGTTTCCAGGGCAAGCAGTTAACTCAAGGCTTCAATAGTCTTCAGAAGCTTCGGAAGTCGGTCTCCGGGGCTTTGGGAGCGGCTTTAGGTTCCAGAAGATTCGATTTAGAACATGAGCCGATGCTTGAAGAGCCGGAACAGAACTGGTTTCTGACGAAGTCTGCGCCGAATTCGCTGAGCAATCCACTGATGTTCCAGCAGCCTGCCAGGGCGAAAGGGTCAGAAGATGCTATAAAGGAGGAGGAGTCTTTGCCACCGTCGGAGAAGGTGAGTGTGGGATGAGATTCTTGGGACCTAGGTTGTCTCAAAGACATCATTGCCAAAAACACAAACACGCACGTTAGTTAGTTAAAATATCTCTAAAATAATTAAATATAAGTAACAAAAACGCGTGTGGTTAAGTTTATCCTTAGGTTTGGGTAAGGCATCCCTTTTTCTCACATTAAAAAAAAATATTATAAAAATTATTTTGACTTAAAGTACGATGCGAAGCGACGGTTTTTCCCGAAAATTAGCTCGATTCTTATTATATTCCAAAAGTTTCGAAGCCCTGGAAATATTCGGACCTTTGGTCTCGAGTCCCGGGACTTTGAAAATGTTCATACTTCCCAAACCCTCGTATATCCTTTAAATAGGAAACGTTAAATTACGAAGTTTCAACTGTCTTTCAATATTTGAAAAGGAGTTTTCAACTCATTCATAGACAAACATGTTTTTAGCAATGTAAAACTTCCTCTCTACAGATACTTATTTATAATAAGCTATTGTTTCTACCAACAACTGCTTGAGGAAGAATAAAGTTCTATAATTTACAAGTAACCCTCAGCCAACAGAAAACGGAAGTTCTTCATAAACATTTACTTAATTCCCGAGTCAGTCACAATAAATTCTACAAAACATTGAGAATGGATCATTTGTTTAACAGCTCTTTGTGTTCGGTTATGTTTACATCTGTCATGTTGAAGTAAATGTTTCAGTCACACCGTGAATATTAACTTCTTAAAGTTACATAAATAGGTCTTTAGAATATTGTTACTTCGGTTTTTAACTCTGTATGGATATAGCGAGTTGTTCGGGTAATAATAAATAATGGTTCTATAGTTCTTGGAGGAAAGTCATAATGACCGAAGTTGCAGATAAAGGCCCAAGCCTACTAACTTTAATTGTACTCTATGCGAAAAAGACTTCAGTATGTCATACTGCACAAGTATCTTTTTTTTTTATTTATAACTAGTTTAATAAATTCTTAACTAACTATATACACTAGAAATAAATAAAAACTTCTGACTAAATTAACCCTAAAATATGGCGTCAAAAAATTCATCCGCATCGCTGTCGTCTGGAAGTGTACTTTAAAGACAGGCGGCATTGCCACGTTGTATGGCAGTGCTTATTCTTTGACCAAGGTCACGCGAAGCCAGGCCAGCCCTTGGGTCACGCGAAGTGTGAACTAAGCGTCTTGAGAGATCTTTAAACAAGTATCTTTAACTAATCTGAGAATTAGCTTCAAACATTATCTCGCCTGAGTTACCTACGTATATTTGACGCATGTAATAAACCTGTCTTCAAGAGCTAAGTTAAAACAACAATGGCCGTGATACACATGCCTGTAACTTACAAAAGTGTGTAAGTATCATGCAAGCCATTGTGCTATAGCTAGTTTTGATTGGTGAATGTCACTATGGCATGCTTGTTACTTGCATACTTGTGGAAATTAACATATATATGTTTATCACGGCATTATTGTATGGTGAGCAATTAAGCGTATTTCTATTCTATTCTAGACAACTAATTTCGGCGTGTATGTGCAGGAGGAGCCGGGCACGTGGCGGCCTGGCACGTCGTACCTGTCGTGGGGTGGGCACGTCATGTACCTGCCGCCCGCGCCTGCCGCAGAACAACCGCTGTCCATGCTCGGCCCCATCGACAGACCTATCAGGTTAGTATTTTATATATTACCACATGTAATTCATCAATTTATTCAGGTCAATAGTGAATAGGTTACTTCTAGGCAAGTGGGCTCCATCGTCGACCACATCATCGTTTACCATCAGGTGAAATTGTGGTCAAACTTGAGCCATAAAAAATTCGAGGAAAAGATTGTTTTTGTTAAGAAAAGACATCAACGCGTCGTTTACCATAGTGTATTGAATTAAGTCTGTATGGTGTCGGACGTAAAAGAATAGCACCATCCCATCACTTCTCGTGGGTGTCGTAACAGGCGACTAAGGGACTCACCAGAGAATGGGCAGCAGCATTCTCTGTGCATTGCAACAGCCACACTGCAATCGCCAACCCACCTGCCAAGCGTGGCGATTATGGCAAACCCTTTGGGGGAGGCCTATGTCCAGCAGTGGACGTCTTTTGGCTCAAATGATGATGATGATTGAATTAAGCTTTTGTGTTAATAATTATGACATCGTGATCCATTGAACATTGATGCTTTTTAGATGTTATTTAGTACAGTGAAATTCAAAAATAAACACTACAAATAAGATAGTGTTCAAACGCGATCGTATGAATAATAAATAACTGCTTAATTTTGTATATTTTTTTTTTTACGTTAATATTTTAGTGCGTTTATCTCGCAAAAGTAGTTGCGGTTTACGAGTACGCACACAACATTTCAAACACAATTTTACTTTTGACAGAACTGCGGCAGGGTAAAAATTTAGAAGTAAAATTCTTTCCGTTATTTTGAAAAATACCTTTCCCCTTAGGAGCAAATCCAGCGGTTGCCTAGAAGCCTCAGCGCGAGCTGCCCGTGCTGCTCTGGGCGCGGAGATGCGCGAGAGAGAACGATCTGCGTCTCCTGACGTGGCCAGGGCTCTGCCGGCCAGGGTGCTGCCCAGCAATAATGTGAGTACCTACTAGTTATTATTAAGGAGTAGTAGGTCATTCGTCAAGATATCATACGCTTGTCAAGGAAAAGTGTTTAAGAGGATATTAAAGCTACTGATGAGATGCACGTCTTTTACATCGTTCTCACATATGTATATGTTTAATATCAACATGAATGATGTAACCCTAACTTTGTAAAAAAATATTACTTTTAAAAGAGTGTCCGTGGATTTTCTTGCACGTTCTTCTCCATAGAGATCTACGCTTTGGAACGTGTAATTAGCTTTATCTTATTGACTGACCGACCTTGACAATTCAAAAGTGCCTGTAAATGGGCTAATTGAAATAAATGTTTTAAGTTTTTGAGTTTTTAATCATAATGAGTAGAAGCTAAGTATTAACGTAATAAGATGTTAATACATTGAATCCGTTTCCTTGCTTTATATTTTCTGCTTTTATATTCAGCTACAAAATTCCACTTAAAATAAGACTTTTTGGTTCGAACCGAAAACGAATTCTATTAACCGGTTGTCAGGGTGTATTCTGGGCAATGAGTTCCTCTGCTGACACAACAAATTATTTTTTGAAATAGTTAAACCGAATTTTGCCGGACACGTTCTCCATGTGCCTTTAATGTCACTTTAATTTGTTAATGCCAATAAACTACAAATTTAAAGACAAACTGTCTGCAACGATTCTTTGAACTAATCTCCAGCCATCAGCTGCAATACCTATACGTGTTTCGCATCTAAACGCCTTTATGCCGTAATCATAACAATGCTTACATTATTTCAATATAAAAATCCTTCAACAATTGACTCACAATATTCCCACATGAAACAGGAAAAATAAACAATCTGTAAATTGTTAAGACAAGGTCCAACCGTTCATACTAATTGACATTGCTTTTATGAGCTCTCTACATTCATACTGTAGACAATAACATCGAATTTGTTTACAATTGTAACCATGTTCATGATTGTTGTTATGTATTTATTACCAACTGGGTTATTGAGAACAAGGTGAGGTGGAACTAATCAATTGATCAAGTATCAGTATGGGTTAATTGTTATTAGTGCTGTACATTGTAAAGATTATGTAGGGATGTGACTTGATGTTGCGGAATTTGTTCGAAATAGTTGCCGCGGCCCTGGAACGCAAAGGGCGATTGAAAGAACACGAATGGGTTAAAGAGTCATTTGATGATTTCCCATCCCTAAAAAAAGAGATATGTCTTGATACTACTGTTTGGATACGTTGCAATCGATTCATATATAAAACTGGGAAGTTCGAGCCAAATTAAAGCTGTTAAATATACCTAACTTGTATGGCATACGGCATCGCTCTTACGTTTCGTACGACATACTTCTTTGTTATAACATAATTTGCTGCATTCAAATACACAAGACATTTGAAATTTTAAAGGTTGTTGAATATTTTGCCGTCGAGACGTACACCTTCATCATCATCTGCCTAGCCTTTTCCCAACTATATTGGGGTTGGCGTCGGATTCAGCTGAATACCAGTATTTTACGTGGAGCGCCTGCCTACCAGACCTCCACAGCCCATTAACTGGGTGACACGGTACTTCCAGTCAAGACTGAGTCAGATTTATTACTGGCTTCAGACAATCCGTAACGACTACCAAAGATCTACAAATAACAGCCGGGACCAACAAATTAGCGTGCTTTCCGAGGCACGGAGGAAACTCGATACGTTAAGATCACAGTCACCCATCCACAGACCAACCTTGGCAAGCGTTGCTTAACCTTGATCGACCTGTGCGGGGCTGTAATTCTTTAGCCACGAGCTCCTCAACTTTCAACCTTGTCATCTTTCAAATTCGCTCACAACTTTCTTCTCACATAAGCAGTGATAATGACCTCAACACCTTGACCACCACTGACTCATCTTCAAAACCCGCTCTCAATTGAATCATCATCATTTCAGCTCATACCATTGTCAGTGCGACCCACTTCCTTACATCAATCCACAGCTTCATTGAACGCATTACTGAGCAATTTCCTATTGAATACATTCAGAAACGGTTATAAAAATTAACCTATTTCGGGTTGCAAGACTATTGTGTCGCGCGGTTTGGCGGTCGCATTGTCGCTGTCTTTCCCACGACTAGTCGTATGGTTTCCGCGTGTCTGTCTGTCATGGCCTTGTTATCTTCCGTAATTTGAAGATCTAGTTGTAGGTGTTACATCGACTTGTAATTGTTATGTAATTGTGTCTAGAGATTAAGTGGGTGTTACATTGTTGTTGCTTTTATGAGATTACTTCTGTTTAAGTTTGCCTAATATTGCGTTTGCGATGTTCTAGGTTTTTTACGTTGTAATGTCTTCTGTAGAATTTGTTCTCGTGTATTCGTTGAGATTGAAATTAGGTAGGCTTGTATAGGTTGATATGTCATTTTAAATATTTATTTTCTGTTTTGTTTGATTTTGATTAATGTTTGTGATTAAATGACATCTGTATAATCCAACGAGGAAAGCAGAAGTGACCTTATGTGATGCGAAGATGAAATAATAGGGCCCAAATTTATTAAAACCGATGTAATTAAACAAATAAATATTTCACGTATAATTCTTCGATAAGTTACATATTGACCGTTTTCCTATATCACTCACGGATCCCTACCCAAAGTTTATTGATCTACGATCTCATTACCATCGATCAAAACACGATAGTCGCCAATCCGCCAGAAATTGTATGTAAATGTGTGAATAATTCAAACTAGCGCGCTTAGTATGCGCGTGCGCAGGCTAGGGACATGTCGAACATGTTCGAGTGGTTAATACTACTCACGCTCTGCTCCTGTTTCCAAGTCGTGACCCTAGGGTGTGGGGAATATTGGAGAAAACAATGGAGATGTCGTGTTCGCTTGTCACTGGGTATTTATGACTTCTTGTGGATGTGAGGACATTTTTTCTCATGCTGCTGTGTCTACTCCGCATCCTTAGACCTGTCTAGGTTTGGTAACTGCAATTTTCATATGAGTAAAGAACATTTGTTTTTAATTTAATGAGTATCTAAAATTTACCAAAATCATTGCCAGAAAACGGATTAAACCCATATCAGCACCACTGGTCAGAAAAATCCAAAATTTTTGAAAGAAAGAAAGAAAAGTCGTTTATTTAGCACACAATATAGGTATAAATAAAAGGAAACTTAATTTTAAAACAATTATTTGCGCCAAATAGGTAGTTATTTTTTTGTACCACAGGCACGCTACAAAAGTAAAAATATAAGCTTTAAAATTGACACCTACTTTAAGGTAAAATAAAACATAGAATTTTGTCATAAAGACGTGAAATAGGTACAACATAGCACCGATACGTGGAACTATCATCGGCTCGAACCACATCTATGTTTAAATAATAACGAAACTAAAATCACCTTGAATTCGCATAAACAAATGTTTCTAACATTTTATTTCTACAATTAAATTTTATTTGCTCAGTCGTTTAAATTTTACTACGTTCATAGATAATACGGATACGAGAATGGCGCCGTCTCTAAAGATTCTCCTTTTTTCACGTCTCATGTGTAAAACTGGAAATAAACTAGTTTAATAAAACTGTTCTACTCTTATCATCATACATCATATCATACATCGCTCCGCTAACTCCTTGGTGGCCGCGGTGCGAGACTGGTACAACAGCCCTCTTCATCAAAGATGGCAGTCCTATCATACGCCGATAACATGATTCGCGACGTCTAAGTTTGCATTTGTCATGTTTTTGCAACTTATTTTTTATTATTTACTCTTATTTATGTGTGCTATTTGGATGATAATCTGGCAATAAACAATTTCATTTCATTTCATTCATTTCGTTCATTTCATTAATTTCATTAATTTCATTAATTTCACTAATTTCATTAATTTCATTAATTTCATTAATTTTATTCATTTCATTCATTTCATTCAATTCATTTCTAAATAAAGGTATATTCCTCGTTAGTACCAGTAAGGGAATAACAAAGAGGAATATACCTTTATCCAAAATGTGTCTTCCTCCTACGATATACTCTCGATAGGAACAATTTTGATGATTGTTTTGTATACCACAGCTGCACATCCAAGCGCATATTTTGCGCTTGGTATAACCAACCTTAATTGAAAGTAAGCTAGCATTAGAAGTCCTACTGAGCTACGATTAAGCATGCTGCATGCATATCAAATATACCTCTTATAAACAAATTCTATAGACAATCAATTTAATCCAAACAATCAAGCAGAACAGGTTTACTATGTACCTAGATATTCCTAATGATTGATTGAAACATGCATTTAGCACCATTGTTGTCGGCACCACGCGAATTCCTGACCCCATGCAGTAGGTACATGCAATCTATTCTATACTTCTTGTTAGTATTCCGTATACACGAAGATCATAGCGAATCGATTGGGAATCCGTTCTTTCTAAACGGTTCATGGTGCGAGTGGAGAGAGACGTGCCAAAATAGAATGGTTATAAATAGGAATTGATATGTTAAGTTATGGTATGTGGTATAATAACTATGGTCGACACCAGATAAATGTGCAATGATGGTAATTGACCCACATACATTTATTGAAATAGTTAATTCCGAAAACAAAACTACTACATAAAGTTGTCCTGAATCGGCATCTATCGTGATCCTTTACTTTTTCTAGTAAAGAAAAACGATTTATAATTTATTGTGCCCGTACCTACGTAGAGCAATTAAGGAAAGGGCAATGAACTTTATTGCAAATTTATTTGGCGCCCACTATATCTATGTTAGTCACAACACAAATGTGTTGTTTGGTGAAACCTTGACTAATATGGTCTTAAAACACGATCATTAAAACTGTACTTCAGTTGGTACTGTACTGAATAACCTATATTGTTGATTGGCAGTCATTACAGACTATCAGAAGCCATTAAATCTGACTCCAGTCTTGCCTAGAACTACCGTGTTACCCAGTTAATGGGTTGTGGAGGTCTGGTAGGCAGCCGCTCCACGTAAAATACTGGTATTCAGCTGAATCCGGTTTGACTGGAAGCCGACCCCAATATAGTTGGGAAAAGGCTAGGCAGATGATGGTGTGGCCCCTTTCTCTCCAAACCACTGTGTCGTGCAATTTGTGGTTAACCATGAAAAGTTAAATCTGTAATGGTAAAAGTAAATGATCTTAATTACATTGGATTCAAGAAGATAGTTTTATCGGTCATATTCTGACCCGGCTATTTCACAGTCATAAATAAAAATGCAAGGTACATAAATTCTAACAAGGTTGCGGAATTTGTTCGAAAGAGTCACCGCGGCCCTGGAACGCAAAGGGCTTTAGAAGGAACAGGGATGGGTTTTATTCAGTAACAGTCTGACACGCCCTTCCGCTCCACCCAGAGCGGAAGAAGTCATTTGATGATTTCACATCCCAAAAAAAAAAATACTAAAATTCCCATTTCACTTTTTTACACAATTTTATTTTTTTAATAAAAAGCAGTCTTTATCACGATTCGTGACAAGTGGATATTTAAGACTTCTTTGACAGTACTAATTAATTTATTTGGACCAATATCCGCACGTGGCAGAAAAATATTACAAATATTATTTTTTAAATTAATTTAACTACTATTCTATTTATCCAAAAGTAGGTACACAAATAGGCAAGTAAAACGCGTTCATAAATATGTTTGTCACATTAACATTATAAATACTAAATCACTTTTCGCCGCCTTTCCAAACGAGTTGGACTAGAAAACATGAATAAACATAGATTGAAATTAATTTAACCAGTTCCCATGGTAAATATAAAGCAACATTATTATTTATCTTAATGAATGTGTTACATAACCATTAACCAGTGGAATCCCAATAAAAACTACAAAAGATAATTTTTCATGACGATTTTTAGTGGTTTAAGTTTGGCCTAGATTTTAAATCAATGGCAGGCTAAAAAATGACAATGAGTTGCCGTCTTCTATTCCTTACACAGATTCAACATACTGAACAAAATATGGGTACCATTATTATACATACATATGTACCCCTCTGCTGACTCCTCCAGGAAACACAGGAGTATTTATTTTCCAGGTCATACTAATATCTTTGTTTTTTTTTAATCATTTGATATTATGTAATTAGTAATTTTTGACATTTCAATAATAAATATAAAAAAATGCTAAAAAAACTTGACATTGTATAAAAAATATCAATTTTTATCTTAACTAATTAATTATATTAATGGGGATATCTTTGAGTGTCGATGGCAAACTAACTACATACAATAATTATATTTTGATGGCTTTGAACTTTGACTTTGTAAGTTATTTTTTTTAATATTTCTACACCGGCAAAGGTAGTGTACGTGAAACTGTTTTATTTTAAGACCTTAATGTACCATATACTCAGAAATAATTTAACATCATATTAGTATGACCTGGAAAATAAATTCTCAAAAAAAAACAATCAACAATTAGTCCAATATGTTAGGTATGTTACATCCTTTGTGAAGCAACCATTTCGTAGCAAGTCAATAAATGTTTTTCTAGTGTTCATAAATCAATTAATTTTTCAAACTGTCAGTTTTTCTTTATATTTCGACAAACGTGCGATTTATTGCCGATAAGAAGCGCGAAGTTGCAATAAACTCGTTATAATCACATGCAGTAAAGCTAAGCGCACACTACGCATAAGAACATAGCGTTTTAATTAAAAAAACGCGGTGCAGTCCACCAGTAGTATGCGATGTAGTTTACAAAAAAATAAGAATATTTTCCTTTCGATAAATGTTGGAATTCGCCGAAGGCAAATTACGTAGAAAATATATTGGGTTCACGTGTGCAATTTTGGAATTCGCCGAAGGCAAATTACGTAGAAAATATATTGGGTTCACGTGTGCATGTGCAAAAACTGCATTCTCTATTTCATTACTCTTGGCAGTCCAATCCGGACGCGGAGAGATCTTTTCCGAGGCCCAAATGTCACTAAACCAACCTCTGAAATCCAGGCTGCTTCTGAGAAATCTCCGTGCAAAACCCAGAAAAACATTAGCCAACTTAAGAATGGAATCCAGAACCCTAAGTAGAAATTGCCCTTACAACCACGAAACGAAAGGTATCAACATCGTCTATCATAGTTTCTTCATCCATTCATCTCAATTCGCCATTTTCTCAATAGTAATTTCCCAAAAATGTTGTTGGGAGCATTTTTCCGTTGCGAACACGAGCAGTGTACGTCAAGCTTTATGATGCGTGGATGACGTGTGGCGCATAGTGGGAGGATGCGCGCGCCGCGGCGTCTGCGCATTGACGCGCACGTGGGCCGCGCGCGTGCACCTGTGTCGTACTTGTGCGATTATATTGTTGTTATTATTACACACGAGTGCGAGAACTTGCGCATTAACGTACTGCACTGAGTACATTGTTTGTTGCTGTGATTTGGAGCGAGTTGGAAGGTCAGTGTTTTAATTTTTATAATATTTAAATTCGTTTTAAATTTTTAGTTTACATTTTATTGTTTGTTTGTGTTTTTGTACATATTTTTTACAAATTTCTGCGTTTAACATGAAAATATTCTTCAAAATTCCTCTCTTATTTAACGGCCAATGAATATGAAAAAAAAATCATAGTTGTATTAAAATGAAATTAAACAAATTAATCACAACAATAAAAATACACGAGCAATAAAAATTAAAATATGTGAGAGTGATACTCGTTCTTATGTTTCTACACTTCGTATAATACATAATCCTATCAGAAGCATCTTATCTGATGTGCAAGCTAATATAATCCCACAGTCGGATGCACACGGCGAGTCTCGAGGAAGACCAGCGCACTGCGCAGGCGCACTTCCGCGCAATTATTTACAATAAATATCATAGCGTTACCTCTGCTCATCCCATTTGCATAATGAAAGCGTAGCGAAGTGCGCAATAATCTCAACATCAGCACTTTCCGTTTATTGCGGATTTCTTTCTTTCTTTACTTCCTTTTGTGTGTTAATTTTTTCATTGTTTTTTGTTGTTGGGAACTTTTACACTGAAATTGTTGGGTTAGGTTAGGTTAGGTTTTTGGTCCTTTGGTCAAAAGAGACATTCGAAACAAATGATTACTTACACCGGCTACGCTCCGATCCGAATTCGGATATTGCATTTCGCGCTACATCCGATTCGAAGTCTGAAAAATACGCATCTAGAATCTAAAAAACTCGGACTTAATTCGGATATTGCTTGCGCACTAATCCAATCTCTGATCCAAATCCAAGCTATTCAGGGGTCATCTTTGGAAATGTCCAATATGAATCCGAGGTAATGCGAAAGCGTTCATACAAAATTACAAAAGTACTACAGCTACTTCAGTCGGTCAATATTTCTTCCGATCGGATCTAGTGCGTAAACTACCATACAAATAGTTCTATGACTACTTCGGAACGTATTTTCACGGATTCGGATCTGATGAAATGCTAACACGAAAAAACTCCTGAGTGGATTTTAATAAAATTTGGCATAGAGGTAGATTATAGTCTGGAATAACACATAGGATACTTTTTATTCCGGGACTATGTTCTCGAGGGATAATTTACGACATTCATGCGGGTGGAGCCGCGGGCCGCAACTAGTTAAAAATAAGTCAGTTTACTTGATACAAAATTCGAGTGAACAATTAAAGTTCGAAGTAATGTAAGTATACTTCATCGGTGCAAAATTTCAGTAACATGTTTGTAAAAAAAATATGTATAAACGTGCGAAAAACACGTTGTACCCACCACCTCGGACAGGTACTAAAACTCAGATAAACTGCTAAAGGAAAACGCATAACTTACTACTTCACCAACTAATTAGTCCCTGTAATAATTACCTTGTTAATTAATTCATGATAGGTATTTGTCTACCATCATTTTATTTATTTTTATTTGCAGTAGTTATTGACATAGGACATTAATCAAATAACTTAAGGAGGCTGTCGTCCTTGCCGCGTTTATGACGTCATAAGAAGATGCGCTATGTACCTGAACATGGTACATCTTTCATGTATTGTTACGAACTTGTTAAGCAACGCTTCGAGGTCGTTTCGTAGATAACCATGTATGGTTTCCCATCCAAGACGCTTCCGCAACTCGGGAAGCAGGTTGAGCCGTTGGTCAGTAGCTGACATTTGTAAAACTTTGACAGTCGTTACTGGTCAGGAGCCAGAAAATCTGACCAAGGGGTATCATGTAACCCAGTTACTGGGCTGTGCCAGTCAGATAGGCCGTCGCTCCATTTAAAATACTGGATTCAGCTGCATCTGGTTAGACTGACTCCAACTTTTTTATTTATTTTTAGGGTTCCGTACTTCAAAAGGTAAAAAAAGGAACCCTTATAAGATCACTCTCTTGTCCGTCTGTCCGTGTGTCACCACCGATTTTCTCAGGAACGAGTGGACCTAGCAAGTTGAAATTTATACCAGATGCTGAAGTCTATAGTCTCTATTAGGTGTCAAAATCAAGGTCCTGAGTCAACACGATAAAAAGATATGGGCAAATTTAGATTTTCGCGAAAACTTGTACCAAAATTTACCTCAATTTTCAAGTTTTTTTTAATTTTTTAAGTTGGTACCTATATATTGTCGCATCACATATTATATGTGCTAGCTGTGTAGGTGGACCCTCATTTATTATTCACCGAATCTCATTTATATGCTAATTTAAGCATTCTTCTTTATTTACAAATCGATGTTGTTGATCATTATATTGTTTAATTGATATCCTTTGTGTAACCCATTATTATCTTGAAATTCGTGACATATTTTGGTGTATCGTTTTAAAATTATATATGTTAGTATCTTTTAATATCTGATTAACCTCAGGGTAAGGTCACGGTCCGAGATATTAAAGAGCAGGATTTGAATAATTATATTTTTAACAAACACCTACCTATCGGATTAAAATAAAGGATTGGATGACACACGTAGTTTTTTAGCACTATGTCTGGTTGAATGACTTTTCCTGTATTTTTTATTTTTATTTTCTGTGCTAATACAAAAACCACAAGAGACGAAATAACTTAAAAAAAAAAATTACAAAACAAAATCAGACGACCATTGATAGATGTAATCAAAACAACTGCAGTCATTTATAACTGTCAACTTTTTGTAGCGAAATCATTTGTTTAGTTACTTTTTGTTATAAAACATTTTTTCATTCTTTTAGACATATTTGACTAATGTCACGGTGTCAACTATGCGATACCAATTATTAAGACAAATATTGGTATTTTAAATAACAATTTATGTGAGAATAGTTCAAAATAAATCATAAAATCGATATATCACTTTTCAAGTTAAGAAATTATTCTTAAGAAATTATGTGATTATATATGTGGCTCTCTGGGTTAAGTAGAGTTATATAAAAGATATTAATATTACCAAAGGCCTACTAATTAACATATGTTTACATTTATTTTATGTGATACTCGTGTTACTACTTCCACCTATTTTTAAATGTAGTTTTGTGGGACATGTTTGAATTTGTAAACAGTTTTATTATAATTTCTTAAACATAAAGACTTTCATAAATTCCTAAAGAGATTTTCAAATCAGACAAAACGTTGGCCTATTGAAAAATTTATATTTTTGGAAAATTTAAACTTACACATTTGGTTCACTGAATTCTTGTAAATTGTAATTACGGACGAACGGATGACTCCTATAATACAAGATTTTTCTAGTATAGGGGACATTATTCATAAAATTAATGTAAAAATGAACTCATAAGCTTGATATTGTAACATGTCATGTATTTTCTCTTTCTTTGGGCAGTACAATTTTTATTATTATTATACTTAGGTAACTTCCATAAAAGTCATACCTCCATATTAGGTATCTATGTGTGTATTATTGCCAGGGCAATAATGTCGTCTTCATCAGCGTCCACTGTCCAGCCATTTTTGTTAGGACGATCAAGAAACTTTACCACCAATCTAAGAGCCAATTTGTCTCATTTTCAAGCAACGGTCGCATTTGTATCTGAATCGCAATCTGTAAAAATGTATTAAACAATGATGGAAACCGATTATGTGATATTGTATTTTATTTGCAACAAAACTTAATTATTACTGCATTAACCAACTTGAGTACTGCTTTAACTTCAAATTATGTATGTACAATGTAGGTGCTGACAATACCTCTTTGCCAAAACCTTTTGACAATCGCAAGCGTGCCGCACGAAGGATTGTGATGCAAACGAAGGGCTACCGTTGTCGTCTATTTACAAATACTTACGAAAACTTATTGTACGTGTCTTCAATAATATTCTGTGTTAAATGCTATGTTATGCTAGTAACAGCACTTTACTTGGTGCTTGGAATTCTACTCGTTTTGCTTGAATGCGTGACAATACTGGGGCCAGATTCGTTAAACTTGCACTATCTACCTCACTCGGCATAAGTTCCCTTTTTAGAAGCCTCTAAAACGGTCGGAAACAATTATAACAAAAGTTTTTCACTACACTATAGACTGCTATCGACATATTATTCGTTCAACTAAATATTTGGCGTGCCTACTTTTTGCCATTTATCTAATTAAGTGGTAGCACGCAGAGGGATCACATTTCCTTTATTTCTTATAGCGCTAGGTATCGGATCAACTTCTGTGCAGGTTTGTTTTTTGAACCGGAGAAGCCGTCTGAGATTATTATCCCTAAGACACCTCGTATTTTAGACACTCGTTACACGTACAATAAGATAGGATACAGGGTACTTCATCTGTATGTAATATGCAACGTAAAAATATTGCAAATCAATCTTCTAGTATTCTAACTGTATTGGTCCATCAAGGATTTGTACCAACATATTTTCAAGTCCCAAGCAACAAACCCTGTGGACCTTAAATTGATTGCAACAACAATTGCCAACAAGCAATATTAAAACGCGAAATACTAAACACTGTTGCACATAACAAACTACAATATCTAATTTCTACACTATGTAGTTACAATTATAGCAAGATTCCTATGTTTTTGTGTGACATACTCGTCGCTGATGATTTCATGCTTATTTATGAACAAGATGAGGCGCAGTGGTTACGTAATGGTCACGTTGCGTTCACCCTTAGATTTAGAAACTATGTTAATTAGTTGGTAAGTAGATATTTACCTAACACAATTTTCGTTTGATGCTGGGCTTGTGATTGGCTAGGAGACTTTTCATTTTTAATTTTGGTGTTGTAAGGTTTGTAGCAACTAACAAGCTTGCCTTCTAGGAGTTCAATTCATCGCAAAAATGCGAATGTGTCAAATGAAGTGTTTTTAAGCTGTTTATTGGGCTGTTCTGTTTTGAAACTCATAAGTTTTTAATCATTCGTCCATAATAAATTACTTAACCAGCAGTACCAATACGTTCGACTTGCCATAAGATTTCCCAAGAAAACACGTAAAAAACTACTCAGCCTTGAAAGCACCCTTTTGTTACATAAACTGCATCCAACATAACCTCTAATAAATCTAAGAATGTCACCACAAACCGTTACATGAGAAAAATCTCAACAAAACCGTATAATTTACAACGTAAACACACTAATCGTCAGCGTAGGGTTTACGGTTTTATTTAACCGCACTATGAATACCAACTCGCCAAGGGACTGGAGACCGGGCTATGAATTAAAATTCCCACCATGTAGGTGCCCATTCACACCTCACTGCTAAATAGTTACTTATATTTGGTTAGGGCCTTAAAAATCGATGTTTTCAATATTTATTATTGGAAGGTCGCAATTACAATTCGATTGGTTTGAAGTGCGATGTTACAGTCACCTCAATTCGAATAGGAAATAAGTCGTAAATTAAATTTCGTGAAAGTCATATCAACTTTTGTTTATTAGTTCTATTCTTTATACACCTTCTATTCCAACATCAACAACAACAATTTAAATCATCATGATTGAGCCAAGCTTATGTCAAAGCATGAAAGTGCCAATCTTGTCCCCTTTGCCACATGTACTGTAAAGATAAACATCCTAAAAAGACTGCCTTGTCCTAGAAATAAAACATGATAATGCTGCCTGCTCCAATGATGTTATATATGTACGTAGATACGTTTTACCGAGGTCTGCGCGGCAGTACAAACACAAGGTAAATCCCTTGAGGCAACTCAGTCCGTCCTGGCGTCTGGCCGCGATTCGGACGTACGTCTAAGCGGGATAGTGGACTTAAATAACAAAACAAAATGCCAAATTTGTAAGTACTGTTTAATCAGTTTAAAATGGGAAATCATAAATTTTATTTTATTCGAAAATCCCCGAAAGAGACAAGTAATGAGTGAACGAGATAGAAGCGCGGTGTTGTCCATTCGAAATTCGAACGGCGCCGGCGCTAGAGGATGTTGAATTTCGCCATGTTTTATTTCTTTATAATGAGTATGACGTCTCTCTATTGGTAAAATCTCATTGGCCTACCCACGTCTTGTTCTATATTTCTTAGATCCAAGCCAAGGTGGTCTACCGATACCATTTCTTGTTTTCAAACACCCTCAGAAGCTTCAAGATGTCCTTTTGGCCTTGCTCAGTTCTTTTAAATATTGTTTTATTTTTCTTTCTGTCCTTCCTCTTTGTTAACCTTTAAAATCGTTAAATTAAGCTCGCTCCATCGTCGACTTTGTCTCTGTCATCTATGACCTAGACTAGTCAAGAGCAAACCCATATAAAATAAAAAAAATAAAAAATTCTCACCACAACCCATACACAACAATTTAAAAAACCCAATCGTTAATGATAATTCTAACGTAACTGTTTTCAATAATCAGGTTATGTGATTTGATGTGCTATAATTGCAATCGAATCCGCTCCCAATTACCTAAGATTGGTAAGATTGGTAGCGAACAGTTATTTTAACGCACATTCGGTACAATTACTGTAGGTACATGGTTAATTGTTAACTGTTCGTTATCGTGGGTTGACGATCCGTTTGAGATTATCTGATAGGTTTGTGGCACGAGACGACTGCGTTTTTATAACTGTCTTGAACTTGGTTCATGGTGGACTTGGTGTCATAGAAGAACTTCAGAAGATTCATTTTAAATTCGACTTTCTTCGTCTGCCTACCCTTTTCCAAACTGTATTGGGGTCGGCTTCCAGTCAAACTGGATTCAGCTGAATACCAGTATTTTACGTGAAGCGACTGCCTACCAAACCTCCAGAACCCATTAACTGGGTAAGACGGCACTTCTTGGCAAAACTGGAGTCAGATTTTCTGGCTTCTGACTATCCGTAACGGCTGCCAAAGATCTACAAATGGTAGCTGGTTCCAACAGCTTAACGTGATTTCTGAGGCACGTTGGAGTCTCGATATGTTAGAATGGTCACCCATCCACAAACCGACCTCGGTAAGCGTTGCTTAACCTTGAAGATCGACCCATGCGGCTGTTGTAATTTAGCCACTTGAGCTTCTCATTGTCACATTGTCTTCATATTAATTGAAAGAGGAATCGGTACTTAATGAGGGACTAATTTAAATAAGGACAAATGCTCTCAAAACGCTCTTCTTTGCTCCACATTATAAGGATAAAATCAGGCTTAGGTATTCATAAAAAATCAACCATATGTTTAATTTAAATATTGATTAGAAGATGCTTAATTAAAAATTTCAATGGAGAATTTGGATTTAAAATCAGCTAAGGATATGGTTTAAAAGTTTTGAAAAATAAGGGTGTAGTAATATCAATTTATCCACATTTGTAACCTCTTGTACTAATGAGAAAAGTGGCACAAAAACCCCAGCAAGTTTCTGGAGCACTATTGATTAGGGAAGTGTATCAAATGACGTATAACGTTTTACATACTGTCCACATAAAGTTCCTGATAATTTACTGATGAAAATTGATGTTGTGCTATTGCGATTGTGAGGAAGTTGACAATAGCCGGACGTAGTGAAGGATTGTGTGAGAACCAATCGTATAGCTACCTGCTTTATCGGAGAGTAGGAAATGGGATAGGTTTCAGATGATGAATACAAAAAAAATTGTAGATGACGGGAACGAAAAATTTCGTCATTTTCATTCGAATACAAACAGATGGTTTGGTTTGGTTATAGATGGTTTTGGCGGTAAACTCTTTGCAACTAATAAAAAAATTGGTTTTCGCACTAAGAAAGGTCAAAGGAAAGACTCGAGTTTTGTCTCAATTTATTTTATTATCCTCTAATGCTTTAGAACATCGATATCCTTAAATTAGTATACAAAGAGATACATTATCGCCACTTCCTGACATAAAGGTTAATAGTCGTCCAGTAATGCAGTTGATGCCACATTGTTAACCTTTGAATTAATTTGCTATTTATTATGACTCAGATAAAATATCTATTTTCGAACTGTAACTCTGTTAAATTATAATTCAATATTTTCAAACGAGAGAATCACGTGCAGTTCAACAAATATTTGATGAAACCTCACATACTATGTCCCGAGAAGATTAACTGTGTTAGTCCACATACTTCATTGTCCATACTACTTCTTATTTTTCCACTGCAAGCCTTTCCAAGAAGAGGTCAATATCTCTTCTCACACAGAGAAGGCACGACCATTAATAACCACACTTCCTCAAGCTTGCTCAAAGTGGGTTACCCATATACCCATATCGACGATGACAAATATTCTAATACAAATTCCACAAGTTTCACAACCTATGGCATAGCGTATATTGAGCATAAGCCCCCTATTCCACCTGTATATATACTATTATGTTCTATTACTTTAGAGATAAATATGAAACCGAACTACAAACACATAACAAAACAATTTTCGCCGCTACACTTGTTCACTCCAACAGTGTCTCCTACGGCTTATCGAGAAACAGCTGAACAAGCACACGTATTTGCACACTGGTCCGCTCTGACGTTGACACTGTTCGACTTGCAAGTGTACTTGGAATTCGGTGGTATTGGGAAATTTGTAGCATGCGTTACCTTCGAAGTTGGTTTGAAGAGGCCTCAACGTATTAGCTCGGGTTGCTAAACCCGCCACTAATTCTTCTTTGAGTATTACTGCTCTTTCAAGCATGAATACCGTCTTCGAGCAGGATCATATTTGAAAAATAGTGTCACTTATTTTCCTGCATGCAGGTTCTGTATCTAGAACTACCTTCAATGACACTGTTGCCGTCTATCGGGACAAGTCAACTCAAAGCAACATATTGCTTTGTCAAAGTGCATATACTTCCCTGTATTTTTAGATTCACATAACGTGTGGACTTTAACAGAGACCATGACCTCTTACTTTGTTTCGGATTTTCTTTTCAAGAACCACAGACAGCTCCGAAACGCCGGCACCATCATCTTCCTGCCCTTATCCTATGTTACTTGGGGTCGGCGCCACACATTTTTTTCTTCCATTTTGTCCTGTCAGCCGTCACGCTATCACTAACTCCCTTTTCTTTCATATCACTTCTAACACAATCCATCCATTTTTTCTTTGGCCTCCCTCTCCCTGTCCATCCATCCACATTTATATTCATAACTCTTTTAGTTACGTGCATTTCATCCCTCCTCTTCACATGACCATATCAAGATAATCGGTTCCCTTTTAACTTTTCCGGAACAATGTAGTTTCAAAACGACCAGAACATTGACGTAACTTTACTTGCACGAAAAAGTATCTTTTAACTTCACGTTAGCTGTTCTTATTTGTTCACTAAATAACAATAAACACTAAAAGCCATTGACAAACGCTGTTAAAGTCTGAAGGTTAGTCTAGCAACAAGCCTAGCGCTGCGACACATTGTCCCACTTGCACAGAAGCCAGCACCTCAGGCTACAATAATCTGTCAAATTTCTTTAATAGATTTTCAACTTTGTCGCTTCATTAGATTCAAGGTTGATTGGGAAAATTAAGCTACGTGATCGAACATGATTAAGCTTGCCATCTTCTATGTCGTATCTAGTCTCTCCTACAAAACTGTAGGAGAGACTAGATCTTCCTCTTCTATTTCTGATGATTCTTGCCCTTTTGCACATCGATAAGACGTTATCAAGAAATGAAAGCCACCTTTTTTATTATTATTGACAGGCTCTCACAATCTCACCTGATGGAAAGTGATGATGTGGTCGACGATGGAGCTCACTTGCCTAGAAGTAACCTATTCACTCTTGACTTACTGCCAGTCTCAATAACTTCTGTACGTTTGACCAACTTTCAAATTAGCTACCAACAGTAGCTGAAACGTCATGTTTCGTCATGTTCATGTTTCAACTACTGTTGGTAGGTAGCTTATTTGACAGTTGATTAAAACTAGATACGATATTGAAACTGGCCGTTAAAGCGCCCCAGTTCGTACCTTCCATACCTTTCTATTCCCAGGTCATTGGTCCTTCACTCAAATATTTCAAACGTTACCATTTTCGTACCGCCACCAGGGTCGGCTTTACGGTTCGTTTGTCAGACCATTGTGTCCCACAAAGGAGCGACCTTGAGTCGTCCTGTATTCGATACGACTCGAATAGATACTATAATAATTATTGTGGGACAGGTTTAGAATAACTATCGACTAAAGATGTCACGGAAAACTCGGCAAGTGTTTGTTGTACTATTAGATACGGTGTCGTTGTTGTTTACTTGTTTTTCATTGAAATTATGTTTATTTGTATAGTGTGACGTGCAGCAGAAATGTGTAGAAGGATTTTCAAGAACATGTGCATTATATTGTTTGTTAGTAGCGCTGCAATGACATTAAACAATTGGTAGCTGCAGCAGACAAATAGTTACTCCTTACAGAAAATTGCTTGGATTAATTCGATGAAGATTGGTTGGATTATCAAAATAAACGATGCTATGATCATTTTTCATAGAAATAGTTCTGCTGATATTATATATTAATGTGGGTTTGCTCATGACTCTAGTCTAGGTCATAGATGACAGAGACAAAGTCGACGATGGAGCGAGCTTACGCAGAAGAAGCCTGTTCACTCTAATTTTGAAGAGATTAGGGGTGTATGCGTTCGGAAACACAGACATAGTACATATTTAGAACAAATTCTATACAAAAGAGTTCTGGCATCATCACTTGGTTGTCACAGCTTCGCGTCGTAGTTGTCTGCTGTTCAGTTTTCTATGTGAAAAATTCTATGTACATCAAGTTATAATTATTATAGTTCCCGATCAAACTTATACTAGGATAGACTTCATACAATTAGATGCATAACTACATATATTTAATTAAGGAACCCGTATCAAAATAAGTGCATTTCATTATCCTGCTAGATCTAAGACAATAACAATAAAAATAACTATAGTAGGCGCCAGATAATCGTGGAATAACGGTCATGGACCCACCTACAATTATTGACATTTTTAATTTGAAAAACGGAATTAGTGACACAAAGCTATCCCGAATCATCATCTCTCGTGATCCTTAACATTGTCTAATAATGAAAAACGATTCATATTTTATTGTTCAGGTACCTATGAACAGTTATTAGGGAAAGGTCAATATACTTTATTCCACATTTATCTGGCGCCTACTATAGCACCTATTACAACTAACGATCATTTGATAATTGCATTTGTTCTAAAAACCTTGAGCAATGAATTCTTAGAGGAAAATCTGAACTCGATTGAGGTCAAATTAAAATTACTTATTTGTAAAACATAGGTACAATAATAAGATGTTATTCTAATGCCAGGATCGCTATGTTTAACCTAATAGGCATACAAATATAATATTTGGATACATTGAATACTTATTTTAAATACTATAAATTATTAATTACTAACTATCGCCCGCGACTCCGCCCACGTTAATGTCGAAAACTATCCCAGGGGAACAAACTCCTGGGATAAAAACTACCCTATATCCCGGGACTCAAACAATCTCTATACCAAATTTCATCTAAATCGGTCAAGCCGTTTGCGCGTGAAGAAGTTACAAACATACTCATGCACTCACAAACTTTCGCCTTTATAATATTAGTGTGATTTTTCCGTTTAAATTTAAATTCCGTGCGTTCTCCCGTAGCAAATACCGCAGAAACATAGTTTTAATTCAGGATAAAAGTAGCTATTGACACTGTGCCATAGTGTATATTTCTTTTAGTCAAAGAATGATCGTAATCGAGTTATGGCCTGCCAGGGTTCGAAGGAGTCACCGCGGCCCTGGAACGCAAAGGGCTTTGGAAGGAACACGGATGGGTTTTAGTCAGTAAGAGTCTGACGCGCCCTTCCGCTCCACCCAGAGCGGAAGAAGTCATTTGATGATTGGCCATACTTAAAAAAAGAAACGAGTTATAGCATTTTTAGAGATTCTTTCTACACACAATCCAGCAATTTTACCTCTTAACAATAATAGTTTAGATACTAGCAAGATAAATATAATTCCACTTAATTGCACTATCACCGAAATATTTGAAAAGGCACTTAATTAGTCGATAATGAGCAAGTTACATCAAACATTACTTACCTACTCCATTTACCTTGTTATGGATCATAAACGCGAAAATATTCAAGGAAATAAAACTGGACTCCATTAAAAACTAAAATTCTCCGTATTTCACTAATATTATGTAAACACAACTCCGCCATTTCTAAGCACATGCAACTTGTCAAAATAAACTAGTATAACTTAACCCCTGCATCACCAAAAAAAGTAAGTATCCAAGGTTCTTGATAACTTGGTGGTTCCCATCTTCCATTGTCAGTCATATTACCGCACTACATTTGTTCGGGTAGGCAGGCTTCTAACTTTCACAATGCGTTACTTAAGCGTTCCACTTTAAATTGAGTAGGTACATTAAGCTATTGTCCCCTAAATGTATAAATTAGAATTACTTAATACGCACTTAACGGCGTATTGTCTGTGGCTTCATAAAATTTAGCAACTTGCCCAACATAACAATGGTTTTATTTATGAGGAATGGTCTCGCGGAAGAGTTGGACGTCCATTTCTACTTGGTTTGCTTAGTAGCTTGAGTCTTGCTACATTGTTTAATTTGTAACAAATACTAAGACTTTTCGAATGTCCAAAAGTATTATTGTAATATTGATACAATGAAGTTAAAACCCATGTTGGATTCATGATTCGATTACAGTTAAGAAAAAAAGAGTTCAAGTTATGTGTCAATTTTACTCAAATTGTGTCCAATTAGCTTGTGAAAAACTGAAATATAACACATAGATAAATCCAGACAAATCTCTTTACGCATTAAAATAAACTTACACTTAAGTTCTTAGTGCCAATTCTACTAATTTTTAATCAACGTTCGCATTCATATGTCAGTCGCAATCTGTCAGAAATCTATGGAAATTGAGGCTTGATTGAGGCAGTCTGTCCACAAAGGAGTCCAACACACAAACGACAGCTTACACGTTCAACCGTCTCACCCAACATGTCTGTCCTTTCAAGTGTCTGAACTCCTCAAGTACAAACAGATTCCCAGCGTGCCCTTCCTTCCTCTGACTGTCACGCAGATCACGCTGCCAATGCCCCATGACCGCACAGATGTATTTTGCGTGCCCAATCTTGATGCACGTGACAGTATTTACGTTTAACCGCGTGTCTTGGGTACACTCGACGACAGAATGTCTATACAATTCTAACTGGCCTAGCTTTGTATAAACGGTTGTATTGAAACATGGTATGCATTCCACTCATACGCACAAAATGGTTCGGGAATACTTTCATTGTGCGTACATCTAATGAGTGTAATTCCCTGACGGAGTCTGTGTTTCTAGTGTAGCTATAACCTGAGGATCATAATGTCAAGAGTGAATAGGCAAGCGTCATCCATCCCATCTCTTCCCGTGGGTATCATAAGAGGCGACTAAGGGACTCCCCAGATAATGGGAGCAGTATTCTCTGTACATTAAATGAATGATGTAATCATAACTTTGTAAAAAAAAATATTTTTAAAAGAGCGTCCGTGGAGTTTCTTGCACGTTCTTCACCGTAGAAATCTACGCTTTGGAACGTGCAAATAGCTTCATCTTTTTGACCGACCGACCTTGACAATTCAATAGTGCCTGTAAATGGTCTAATTGAAATAAATGCTTTGAGTCTTTGAGTCATTGCAACAGCTACACTGCGGTCGCCAACCCGCCATTTTGGGGAGGCCTATGTCCAGCAGTGGACGTCTTTCGGCTGGTGATGATGATGATGATGATGCAAGCGTGCTCCATCCTCAACCACAACGTCGCTTACCATCAGGTGAGATAGTGGTTAAACGCACCCTATCAAAATAAAATACAATTAATCTTATATACTATGACAGGTCAGGTAGTTCTGGATGTTTAGCTAGATACTTTATCGTCGTGAGTACTTACTAACCGTCTTTAAACTTGAGATGTTAATCGCGCTTGAATCCTTTGTTAACTACTCTACACGTTTCCGATGCTGTACGTTTTTGTTTTTATCGTGGTTTGGCGTCTTGTTAAGAGGAGTAGTGTTTGATGTGGATTTATGATTGGCTCAAAACAATCATGTCTAATGCATTAGGGTGACCGAAAATCAAAAGTTGCTTTTATCGATTACTAGCTGCCACCTGCGGCTCTGCCCGCGTATATATCGGACATACTCCCGGGATAAAAAAGTTAATATGTTGTGTTCCAGACTATAATCTACCTCTGTGCCAAATTTCATCAAGATCCGTTCAGCCGTTCTGACGTGATTGTGTAACAAATATACATCCATCAAAACTTTCACATTAATAATATTAGGATAGATGATATTTTCCTTCGTATATTTTTTTATGGTATTGACAAAGTACAAAATGCAGAAAAGCACTTTTGAATACTCATGCAAGTCATCAAAAAATTAACCAAGTTAGTACAGAATCTTACTTTTACTGTTGTAAAGTTCCAGTTAAGGTGATCTTTTCGAAAGTCTTTAAACAGTCAAATATTTCTTACGCGTCATCGGCGATCTAATGCAAGCACTTGAATGTTTGTCCTCAAGCAAACCCAGTCAATATTGGCTGAAACCGTGTCGTGTGCCCGAATGAGGACGATACCGCAATTAGCTAAGCTTTGAAGATAAATATTGACGTAGAGTATTTATCTGTTAACATTATCTCCGGATTTAAATGTTATTTTCAAGAGTAAATCGTGTCTTCAGGTGGTATGTAGGTCTGTTTTTCATACTTAATTGTTGTGGAATGTATGTACTTGTCTTACTTATCTGTGATTTGTTTAATATAAATTTCCAGTATTGTTCTATCTTTATCGAAGAACTTATACAATTTCGAGACAGCGATACGACACTAAATGTAAAACACAGGCAATACTGGTTACTAGCAATATTTTGAAACTATTATAAATCCTGTCACCGAAATTAAAAATAAACTTTCCAATTGCATAAAACTTCAATAAAACTCAAACTAGTCAAGGACTCAGACTAGTCAGGAAGTGACTACTATTGTAACAAAATATTCCAGGCAGTCTGTTGCAGTTATGGACATCAAATCTGTGATCTGATGATATATGACAAAATATTCGTATGTATTAGTATTGCCAGTGCTTTGATTTATTGTCATATCGTCGTCTCCACCTTGTATATGCAACGACAGTATTAATCTGCCCAAGATACTTGGAAACACGGTAGTATTTATTAAAAGTATTACTTACAAGGTTACTGGGTTGTAGAAGTCAGGCTGGAAGCTGACTTAACCCAACATAATTCTGAAAAATCAAGACAGATGAATTATTAGGTAAGGTACAGAAAGTATCATCCAAACTATTAAATAAAAAAATTAACATACCTCCCACTTAGTTTTACTAAAAAGCAGAAATTTGCACAGGACTTACATGCACTAACACAAAACATCCTCACACATCCTCACACATTCACACACAATCCTACAATAATAACACTTCACAAATATAACCATACTTTTATTATAGATTAAGGTACCTCTCTTTCAGAATTGTTATTAAGCTAACAGTGTATGTATAATCGGAATTAAGATGCCGTAAAATATGACCATGTTCATAGGGGTGTGAGCCTGGAGATCTGTCATACAGGTCCCGAACCTAGTACAGACTCCAGCTCTCACAAAGGTTCTAGCATAAGGCAGAATAAGAAAAATAAATTACTGTAACAATGTACCTTTATGAGAGAAATAAACCATATTATTATTATTATTATTAAACTTCTCAATTAATTTTCAAAAATCATCATCATGAACGACGTCCACTGCGACTGCGTCCTGTGCTTTTCGCATCCAAAAAAAAGGTGTTCATCACAGTTAATTTTACTCTAAACAAAACCATGACTCATTCAAAATTCAAATAAAACAGTTGTATTATTATGCTACTTCAACAAATGTAACACAAAGGTCGGTTGCGCAAGCGCCGCGGTGCGAGGATGCAACCTGCGCGCGCGCCGATAGCGATCTCTGAATTAGCGCATCATAGTGTGGCATCCTCGCGCGCTATCTATGACGTGCACTTCCTACACATTTATTGTTTGAGGTGCAGCACCATCGAAATTGCTCATAAATATTGTGGCACGTAATATAGATTTATTATTTTAAGACGCCAGATACAGTGAACGCAGTACTATGAGTCTAGATTACATTTTGACCAGGTTCACAATGTGCTACAAATATAGAAACCATTTTCTGGTATTCTATGCTGGAATAGTAAAACTCGTGATTTCCAATGAAAAGTTGCTTTGGTCTTCTTTGGTGAATATTTGGTCGTTTTGTAGGTCTTCCATAAAGCCCCCATCTTTAAAGCCCTGTTGCAATCGAATCAATTCCATTGACAGCAGTGAACATTCATCATCATCATCCACAGCCCAACTATGCCCACTGCTGAGCATAGGCCTCTCTTCTCTTGTACCAATCCCCATGTTCCTGTGCCAGCCTCATCCAGGTTCTACCCGCGATGACAACAATGTCGTCGCTCATCTCGCCGCCGGCCGACCAACACTTCTTCTTCCAGTCCTCGGGCGCCACTCGGTCACTGCCTTACTTCACAGTAAACGGGAAATGTTTACCTGAAACTTTATCAACACCAAATCCAGACAAAATAGTGCACACACTATCTAAATTACGATTTCTGTCTCAATACATCTAATTACAAAACACATTAGCACACCAGCGTGTCGACTAGACACAGTAGACTTCCTGCTCACTGCGCAGGCGCGGGTCGCACGCTCTGAATACAACGTCGTACTCAACCTGAGCAATCTCACTAATATTCACACCTTTTACTTTCGTCGGATGGCGATGGATGGACGGGTTTAGAAGTTCCAACTGACATCCGAAAAATTACAACAGTAAATGCCTGCCTATGGTCTTCACCAGCAATGGTCTACAGCAGTTCGAAATTAATAGCGAAAATATGTACTCGAATTGGTTTTAAGAAAAGAAACCGGCCAAGTGCGAGTCGGACTTGCGCACGAAGGGTTCCGTACCATTATCTATAAAAACAGCAAAAAAAAACATGTTTGTTGTATGGGAGCCCCCTTAAATATTTATTTTATTCTGTTTTTTAGTATTTGTTGTTATAGCGGCAACAGAAATACATCATCTGTGAAAATTTCAACTGTCTAACTATCACGGTACATTAGATACAGCCTGGTGACAGATGGACAGTGAAGTCTTAGTAAAAGGGTGCCGTTTTACCCGTTGGGTATGGAACACTAAAAAAAAAACAACGGGTTACACTCCGGGAGTGCCGGCAGAAGTGAAAACTTGAACATTGTGCATTTTTGATATTTTGGAATGGTTAGGGAATAATTTCGCACGAATTGCTTTAATTGTATCATTATAAAAGTACTATCATTTATGTGGTAAAATACAATATTAATTTATTGCGCTATCGTACACAAACATGACGTTACACAAACATGAAGTTTTCACTTCAAAAAGATGAAAAAGCAACAAAGAATGATCATTGGTGGTCTTCCCTCAGAAGGAAAGCAAAGAAAAAAAAAAGCCATTTGAAAAATGTAGCTTTCAAACAACGGTAACAATGGTTACGACGATCTTTTTTTCCAATGTAAGGAATTAATCTTTATATTTTCTTTTTCGATTTCCATAATCACCCGCTGCCTACCGACCTCAAACTCGTCAAACCTCTGAATCATCGCTCATCAGATAAGTAGAGCCTTTGTGATGCGGAAACGGACACACAATTGATTTGCTTAGCTATAATAACGTTAAGATTGTATCTAAATAATCGCCTTTTCACTGATAAGTAGGTAGCAGTTGAAATGAATGTACTGAGATAAAAGATGGCGCCATCCGGATGGTCTGATCTCAATTGAATCGGTGCTACACATTCTGATGTTGCAAAATTCAGTTTACTTTATTGGGATCTCCTTATTTAGAGGAGAATTCTAACAACATACTTCACAAGGAAATTTCTCTGACTCATGGTACAGATACTTTTATACATATCCAGAACTGGGGCCTACTGTGAAGTCTTAAAACGATCATGATTCCGCTCTAAGAGAGAGACGGAGCTATACATAGCGAATCGCACTATCCCTTTTACATCTTCACCTGTCACTTGAAATTATTTAAAAAACAGTTCAAGTTCATGGCCGTTTTTATCCTAGCTTTAGCTTAAACTTCTCACCTAAGTGATCGTTCTTGTCAAATCCAAATTGCCCGTTAATTGTTTATTTGAAAACTTATTTCAATTAAACAATTAACAGGCAGCATGGATTTTAATATCATCTTTTCTTTCCCAAAAATCATACTTGTGCTAGAACTTCCTTAGTAAAAAGCATGCCCGAAATAGCAAAGATTTTAAATCTAATCTCTAACGCGCTTTTACGTAACAATGAATTAAACTGTTCACTGTACCCTGCTATGCTTATGTTTCACAAGGTCGGTATGTGACCGGGGCGCGGCCCTGCTTGGAACAGTTGTACTTGTAACCAGAGACATGGCTACTGCCGTGCTATCTTGATGTACCGGATGATAACAGGGCAAGGGGTCAGAGTAGCATAGTCGCATGGATAGATGGCAAGATGGTTACCATAATGAGCGAGTTTGTACGTTACATGTAGTTTAAGGAAATTAAATTGTGTTGTGGGGAAGAGTTTGTTTGGAAGGAAAATGTTATGATTAACTTTTGTGCCAACTGCATCATTTACTACTTCGCATAATTCGGTTCTCTTTGGCTCTACACCATGAATACATTCTGTAAGCGCTTGGTGCTCGCAGCTCAATTGCTCAGTTTCTTAGCCAATACATGCAGTCAAATGAATTGAACTTTCCTCGCCACATAGATGTTTTCTTAAACCTACGTGATCCTAGAACAGTAGAGTAGGGACTCCGTTTTCCGAACTTAGACTCCCATTCGGTCCGTTGTGCAAGCGTGTCCTGGCTAACATAGCCAGCCAAGCTCCGCCCAGAAGCACAGAAGATTCTTGATAGGTTCACACTTTCTCAGGTACATGATCCTAACAATACGTTATATTTTGTTGCAGCGCTCCTCAAACGTAGCAGGTCGCGGCAAGCGCTTCACCTTCCAGTCTACAGTGAGACAACTGGAGCGAAGACGACTTGCTGAGAAGCTGTCGAAGGAGGCAGACCTGAAGGAGCAGCAGAGAAGAACCGAGCTGGAGGCCATGAGGAGGTGCGTGCTGTAGACCATTTTTATGTTTAAAACTAGCTTTTGAGTTAATATAGATTTACGCACAAAAAATAACCTATATTCGTCTCCAGGGTCCCCATCTATCTCTGTACCAAAATTCATGAAAATCAGTTTACCGATTAAGGCGTAAAAGTGTAAAAAACGAACACTTATGATTCCACTATGTACACACACGATTTGTTGCTATCCTGGCAACTATGAATCAACTTAGACCCTTTTTTGTTAAAATGTAAATGGCAGTTTAAAATATACAATGTAGAAGTCCTATGTTTAATTGTAATACAATGGTACAACAGCCTCAAAATAGAAATCATCCATTATATGAACTAAGATAATACTATAACGCGACTACACATACCACTTGCAGTAAAGTTGCTAAGTAGTACTGGTAGATGCCAAAGAGGAATGAATTGCGCCGGCGCGACTGCCTTGGCGCTTCAGCACACCCAGTTGCTAAACTTTTAATGCTAAGTCAAGTTCTAGTCACACCATGTCTTTACCTTTAAGATTCAAAGAAGTACAACATAACCATTGTCTCCTCAGAGTCGAGGAGGAGTTCCAGCGCAAGCGCGCGCGGGAGAAGGCAAACATTCGGCAGCAGCTGCGCCTCGTCAGCAGCGGCGCCAACAGCATGCCTACATCCACCGCTCATCACAACAAGGTGACCACCCATCCATGCATAAAATTAAGGTTCTTTTAAAACAGGACGGTGGTCTAATAGTTGATTACCGCAAGTGCAGCTTGAATCCCAAGTCCATCTGCCATAGGAAATCTAGAAGAAATGTCGAAAATCTGTAAGTTTTAGGGAAGAGCCAAGAGTGCTAAGTGCAATATGAATATCAATATCAATATCATGATTAGAAGTCTTTTTTTGGATGGGAAATCATTTAATGACTTCTTCCGCTCTGAGTGGAGTGGAAGGGAGTATCAGACTCTTACTGATTAAAACCCACCCGTGTTCCTCCAAATGCCTTTTGCGTTCCAGGGCCGCGGTGACTCTTTCGAACAAATTCTGCAACCCTGCCATGAAGACCTCTGCAACTACATACATCAAGTCGATATTCATGCATTTTTTCAGTTACAAAACCGTTCAGGAGTTTACTTAGTTTGGATGCGTATTAGTGCAAATCGTTTGCGGATTAATCCTAATATCTAAAATTCTTCCGTTACTGAGTGAGTGACTGACAGACAACGCATAGCCGAAACAACTGGTCGTAGAAATCTGGAATTTGGTTCCTTGGGGATTGTAGGGGAGCACTAAGAGAGGATTTCCCGAAATTCCAACGGGAACGGGGAAAAACGGGATATGCGCGTACAAAGTCGAGTCGAAGATGTGACAATTCTTGCACAATTTAAACCGTCAAGACTTGGACTCGGCACATCTCTGACATAACCTTTACCAAATTGCTGTCAGACAGATCTTCCAGCATTCCTCACAGGCTTTTCTTATACTAATGCTTAAGTATGAAGTTTCTTACAATCACAACACCACTTCAACTTCTAAATGAACCTGTTAATCACCCACAGAACAAATAACGGAAGACCTTAAACAAACACAGATCAACTAACTTCTTTATTGGACCATAATGAGCCATTCTGAGACATCAATCATGTCTGTCACCCGTCCTTGCCTCGCCTTGAACCAAGGTGACAAGCATCTAACCTACAGACAGACGTATTATATACGTATGTATGTAATGAGCGATATAAATGATGTGATTACTGCTTGTGTATATAAAAATGAGAATGATTCCTTGAGTGACGGTCACCTTGCGCCTGAATTGTGTGTGAACTAGTATGTTTATTGTGTAATCTTCAGATGGATCTTAGTTTTGTTTTGCTTTGTGTGATGCATAATAAGAATTTGTGTTGGTTTACCTTTAGCTCAACCTCATCTTTTAGGGAGTAAAGTATATGAATCAGGTTATTTCACTCATCTATGAGTGGATGATGTGAGCACATTCGCAAGACGTTGGTAGAATCATCACAGTGTTAATTCGTTGGATTCGTTTTTTCTTAATAACTTTGTTTATATGTATGTATCTATGTACTTACATTTTTTTCTTCTTCTCGCTATTTTTTTTTCTTTAAGTTACACCTGCCATGTTGCACGCACCACCCTAAGGTCGAGTGGTTGAAAATGCCTAAGGCATTAAGTCCGCCTTTGTACAGTGGCATAAATTTAGTTGCCTACTTGACTACACATAGTTAGCTAACGACTTTTCGACTTACGAAGCTCTTTAAGAGTCTTTTAGCCAGATGTGTTGCTGGGGAGTTGAATTGAGCTTCCCCGCCAACAGTTGGAAATGGTGACGGGTAGGGTTTTGTGGATGTAAAACTGACGTTCAAAAAGTGGTAACCCTTGGCCTAATTAGAAAAATTACTTTTGGTTTTGATAATTTTGAGTTTTTTGTACCTACTACAATTCTTTGATGATCCTTGACCTTGATGACCTTTTCAAAATAACCGTGCTTACTTCCATGTTATAAGCAACTCATTTTCTCCCTTACAGCCTAGGGACTCCCCGGACGGGTCGTGTCGCGAGTCACCAGCACCCGAGCGCGCGCGCGACACACAGCGGCACAGCAACGCCTCCTCCGACATCAGCGGGCGCAGCAAGAGTACCACACCCGTATGTATATGGTCTTATGGGTGTTAACCAATCCTCCTAACCTCACTCGGAATATAGACTAGGAGAGTTGATTCCGAGTAGGTACCGCGAGACGAGCTGTTGTCATCGTCACCGCGTCGGTGTTCCAGCTTTATTAGTAGCTAACTGGCTGGCTTGGCACTTGTCGTTGTCAAAAGACCGGACGGCATGTCTTTGTTTCCAAGGAAGTTGTTGTGTTGTTGGTAATCCTTTAGTGTGGAATACTTTACATCTCTTATCGCCACCTGTGTCGATACTCTTGCGCCATGCCATCTTCCTAGTTTTAAATTTGAAAACAAGAAATCAAGTTCTGCAGTCGGACATGACATCACTAGGCCAACGAGGCCTGTTCTTGCATATTAGACTTGTTCCATTACCACCCTGCATAATTTCTTTATCCGCATCTCCAGATCCGCAGCGTGGAGCTGTCCGCGTGGCGCACAGAGGGCGGCGCGCGCGTGTACCGCGACTGGTCGGCGGCGCACGCGCACCCCCCCGCCTGCGCGCGCATGCCCATAGCCTCACATACCATGTACAACGGTAAGATCATTTCTTATATACAGACTTACTTAGGATGAGTTTTCTGACTGACATAAAACAAAATGCCTAGTTTATGATTGTGTTCTACGGAATACATCATCATTGATTCGGTTTGGGCTGTCAAAGTTATCTGTATGGTGTCGGACGTGAAAGAATGGCATCATCCCTTCACTTCCCGTGGATGTCGTAAGAAGCGACTAAGGGATTCACCAGAGAATAGACAGCAGCATTCTCTGTGCTTTGTAAGAGCTACACTACGATCACCAACCCGCCTGCCCTTGGGGGAGCCCTATGTCCAACAGTGAACATCTTTCAGCTGGAATGATGAGCTGTCAAACATGCTAACTGCTTGGCTAATAAAAAATTGTACCGGTATAGATACCGCTACAATTTCTTAGAACTAACGTAGCGACATCTATGCAACATATATTCCTTGCAATTTGAATACATATAACAGCCCAAAAATCAACCATCGGACAGTTGCCCACCAGACACAACACCCGTCATGTCGGGGATCCTCCCTGTTCAACAGAATTTTGCGACTTTGCACCTTATTCCGCATGCCTCTATCAAATGTAAACGCCGTTTCATAATACTCTTAACCATAATGAACCTGGGAATCGTATACCTCCGCTTCACATAACGTATAACATCGACTTATTATTATGTCACTTTAGAAAGTATAGCCACCTACATAAATGGGTAATCAAATGCACGACTTGCGCGTCCCCGATGTATTCAGATCTGGGACACTCGCGCCATAAGTGTCCGCTGTGGACTGTGGGTACTTGAACTGTCACCAGACTGGGTGACATTGTTGCGATATAAGTATACTTTAGAGGTGTGTGTACTTGGCTATGATATCAACGTTTAATTGTGCCACTGTCTTGCAATAGATCTTTCTTCGTAAAGAGAAGGAACAAACACTGATTACAAAACTACGGGACAGTTTTTGAATTGAGAATTGGAGTTTGACAAAGAGGTGGTCACTGAAGACACGGTTGGTGCAGTGGTTGAGCGATTGACTGCTGCGCTGCGTGTCGCGGGTTCGATCCCCGCACGGAACAATTATATACAGATATATGTGTATGTGAGTTTAGATGTTTGTAAACGCACCCACAATACAGGAAAAATTCCTAGTGTGCAACGTTTAAAAAAATTATAATAATAATAATGAAAAAAATAAAATAAAAATAAAAAATATTTGAAGTGAAGGTGTTAAACCCCACTTAAATGACAAAATACTCAACTTGAAATGCTTATTAAATTCTATCTAATATTTCTTTTAATATTATTCTATTCTTGCTCAAAACCGTACATTTTCATAAACGACAAATTTCATGAAAATGTATGGTTAGGTATGTTTACAAATACAGGGGCGGATGTTTTGATCAATTGAAGCAGTCTGTACTTTTTTTGAAACTGTTTAAACTTAAAATATAACAACAATAAAACTGGAAGATATTCCACAATCTTTTTAAACATAAAAATCATTACCCTCCTTCTGGGGCAGTCACGTAAAATTAGTCTAGTAATAACACAAAATAACAATGTATTTCCTCAATCGATTCTACAAAAAAAACACGTAGGTGACCGTTTACATTGTAACTATCCAGGTTATTGATAAGTAGTAAGTAGTGGGGTCAGGGCCGTCGGAAGTAGCCACATTCGTGTTACGACTGACAGTTGTGGGCTTGTCTGTTGCTTTGACTACTTTAATGTTAGTACAAGCGTTAGCCCGCGACTTCGTACGCGAATATCCCGTTTTTTACCGTCCCAGTAGGAATTTCGGGAAATCTGCGCTTTACAACTTTTTACGACCAGTAGTTTCGGCAATGCGATGTCTGTCACTCACTCAGTCACTCAATCACTCAGTAACAAAAGAGTTTAACAAATATTCTGCTTTTGCCCGCGACTTCGTACGCGCATATCCCGTTTTTTCCGTTCCCGTAGGAATTTCGGGCAATCCTCTCTTAGTGCTCCCCTACACTTCCCAAGGATCCTACTTGCCAAATTTTAGCTTTCTACAACAAGTAGTTTCGGCTGTGCGTTGTCTGTCAGTCACTCAGTCAGTGACGGAAATTTTTATACATTATGTTGATTGATTGTATTTGTTACTTTGTGTAACATTCAATATCGATTAGGTTTTCTGTACTTAACCTCTACCAATGAACAACCTGCTCGCTTATTTTCGTACTTAAAAACATTCATCAGAAATGTAAAAAATTAAAATGTAGGAAAATCACCATTATTAGATGTGACGGTGATGCGAATGTGACAGTTCTTTAAAACTACGAGAATTGCCCCTCTGAAATATTCTAATGATTGTATGATTTTAAAATAAGTATAAAAAGATGGACTTGACTGTATTTCAGTGTGGTTAACTAAATCTGTGTTTCTACCAAAAGCGTTTTAGAATTGCTTGTGCTACGGTGCTACGACGTAGCTCCTGACAGCTACGGCGTAGCTCAACGTGTAGCTCAGGATTTTATATGACCCATTTTTACAACTTGTAGTCGATATATAACTGAAACCTGTAAGGGGTCATTGTACGTATCATTATCGTTATAAACAACTTTTTTGACGGGATCAAACCGTAGATTTCGAGAACTGCTTGATAAGTTTACACTATACAAAATGTAGGAAACAACATTTTTATTACGATCGCAGGTTTGGTCTCATTTTAAAAGTAATCCATAATGATACAGTTAGCAGCCTTTTCGAGTTTTAAGTATTGTAATTAACAGTAATTGCCCAGAATGGTCAGACAGAGGTGTATCTCAGGTACATTGGAACAGATATCTGACCAGCTTTTTTTCCGTTTTTGTAAAATAATATATTTAGTAGACTCGCGTTTGACCATAATCTCACCTGATGGAATGCGATCTCGACGAGGTCGACGATCGAACACGTTTGCAAGTAACTTACTCACTCTTGACTTGCAATAACTCCTTGTGTATATAAGGAGACAGTATCTTGTTATGTACAAGCCTCTTCAAAGCACCCCATCCCGCAGGCGGCGCCGAGGCGGAGACGTTCAGCGGCAGCCCGCGCTCCGACAACTACCGCCTGGAGTTCGCGCGCGGCCGCTCGTCCGCCTCCCCGCGCACGCCGCGCGCGCCGCGCCTGCTCCCCGCCACGCGCGCCTCCAGCTCCTCCGGCTCCGACCTGTCGCTCAGGCAGCCCATCAAGATCAGGTTTGAGAACCTAGATTTATACAACAAAGATAACTTTTGAACATTTTCAGCTGGAGGAAAGTCCGGAAAATATGTTATACTTAGCGCTAAAATTTAGTCTTTCGCTAATCATAAGCATTAGTGGAAGATACCTTCCGTATCTAAAGAGCTGCAAGTGAATTTATTTACTGATGAAATCATATCGAAATTAAAATTTGTGCATGACATATTTTGGTTTTGTATAAAGCATGCGAACCTGAAGCGAACAAATAAAATGCTTTAATTTAATGACGAAAATAACTGTCTAATTTAAAACCAAAATAATTCGCTTTATAATTGAATATTATAATCTTAATGACCTACACTGAGCATTTTTTTCCTGCTGAAAACAAGTATTTTTTTGCTTGTTTAGCTATTACATAAGGGTGTTACTACAACAATCGATTGATCGCCATCGATCGACGTTAATCGATGAATTTGGTAGCTTTGGCTGATCAACGGACACCGAGGATATCATGGGCGTGCAGTAGGCTACAGTAAGGGTAGGCCAGCCCACACATATTTCCCAAAAAAAAAATACTCACCACATTATTCAAGCTTGAAATCACGATACTGACGATGCGAATTTTCGTCCACTTTGAAAGTGGACGAAATTTTGTTTTTGGGCATTTTGTATGGGCTGGCCTGGCCTTACTGTAGCCTACTGCACGTGCATGGAGGATATATATGACATCGATCGATGGCATCGATCGACAGTCGATCGATTTGTGTGGTAACACCCTTAGATAAAAAACATAGAAAAAAAAACTGAAAAAAAGTTTTACTAAAATTCAGCAGGCAATGAAATAGCTCCATGTATTTTTAGATGCGTATTGTAATAATGTTGTTGTATGGTGTTTCCGAAGGTGGTGATGTGTGGGAGTAGCGCTATTACCTAACACTAACCCTGCGCGCGCGCATACAAGGTGAGTGCTTGCCGTACGCTTATGTCCCTGATTGAGTATGAAATCTTGACAAAAACTAGAATACTTCTACCCTTGTAGAATAAAATCATGTAGTTTTCTTACTGTTTCCAAACCAATATCAATCCATTTAGAATGGGAATTATTACTGCTTTGAAAACTTTTTAGACCTAATGCTTGTAGTACCTGAGCCTCTAGACAAGGTAACAATATCTACTGCTACCAGCGGTAACGACTATCGAAAAGTATAAAATGTATGGAATCGACTTGTGCTACTGAATTGACATGTTCTACTGAAATGACATGTGCTTTTGAAATGGCAGGTGCTACTGAATTGGCATGGACTACTGAATTGACATGTGCTACTGAATTGACATGTGCTACTGAAATTACATATGCCACTGAATTGACATGTGCTACTGAAATGACATGTGCTTCTGAAATGACATGTGCTACTGAATTGGCATGGACTACTGAATTGACATGTGCTACTGAAATGACATGTGCTACTGAAATTACATGTGCTACTGAAATGACATGTGCTACTGAAATGCCACATGGTCAGTTCCAAACATTTTGGCATTTCGAAAATCGCCATCACCGATAAATTATGTGATTTTGTCTAGAGTCCCTGATTGAGTTAAATAGTAAATAGTTTTTCTTGAAAATGCATGTGTTAGTAGAAAAACCTTACCTTAGTAGAGAAACGCTTAAAATAACCAGCGTTTTACTTTAATATTGAATAATTAATTCTGCCATGCTTTCAATTATTCTAATCAAGAACCTATCCCTTTGATTTAACTCTCTTTAACACAGCGTATACTTTACAAACAAAAAAACAAGAAAAAGGTTTATATTTTTAACCCTGATCTCCAATACCAACAGTGAGCCAACGAAAGAGGAACCGGAACCCGACGAGCCCGCCATAGTCCCCACGCTGCGACCGGCCGGACCCGCGCGCACCGCCCTGCTCACTCACTGACACTGAGCCACTCACACTAAGTCAACTGAGTACCCACAGCTCACTGAGATACACTCACTGAGTTACAGACAGGTTTACCTACGTTCATTGAGTTATAGACAGGTTCACATACACTCACTGAATTACGGACAGATTCACATACACACACTGAGTTACAGACAGATTCACTCACACCCACTGAGTCACTCACATTGGTGACTTTCACTGTGTTACCGACACAGGAACGAGTTGCATACACTTACTGATAAAAATGACTGCACCATTTATTAATACGGGTTGTATTAATAAATGGTGCAGTCATTTTTAACTTACTGGCTTTTCAAGCAATGAATATTCTATTATTGTTACTATTTTGATTGCAAATAATGAGAATATTCACTAGGCCATGACAGTTGTGAACGGATTATTAATACGAGCCCAAATATAAAGGTGAGTCAGTGACACTCACTCATCAACACCGACGCAAACATGTTAATTAAGAACTTAGCATTAAATTGTATATGTTGAATTGTAATCTATGTAAACTTCTATTTATTTACCTTAAATTCTTGTTAGGAGTTTGTTACCTGATAAAATATTGGTTTGGAGTATAGAACTTCGCGAAGATGGCCAGCTTATGTGCCAATCCAAAAAGTAACATAAATAAATGTAAGGTGCTAAAATATAAATGGAATTAAAGAAACCCTTTTTCAAATAACTTTTCGAAGTCATTATTGCTACAAAGGCCGGCAAATGTCCGGTGTGCGCTGGAAGCCGGAATGGGAGTGTTAGCAATCAGTATGGAAGTCCGACACGCAAGCCGCGGCTGCTGAAATTTGGGTCGGCGACCATTTATTGTGCTATTTTTATTTACCCTTTACTTTTCTTGTCTTGACCTGTAGCTTGAGAGGTCAAACTGTCTAGTTTTTCAGACTTTTATTTAAACCTGTCGGCCTGTTCTTTTAGTTTTTCACTGTTTTACCATCAACTTACTTATTTCATTACATTTTTTTTTTAAGGATGGGAAATAATCAAATGACTTCTTCCGTTCTGGGTGGAGCGGAAGGGCGTGTCAGACTCTTACCTCTAAAGCTTCCTTCTAAAGCCCTTTGCGTTCCAGGGCCGCGGCGTCTCTTTCGAACAAACTGGCAGACGTATCTACATACCTACCTAGTGTCCCATTCTAAAATATTACTCCTATAGATGTATAATGTAGTTCAAGATCTAGCCCAATTGTAGAACAAACTTTTGTTTTTGATCAAAGCAAGTATTCGTTCGTGATCTAAAAATGTCAGCACAAATAGATATCCATCATCCATCAGCTGGCTTGCGTGACTCACTTCACGTACATGATTATTTAACACAAATTTTTGGTCAATCGGTTTTACCTAACTTTACGAACTATTTTCATTTGACCATCGAGGTTCGATTTTTTAAATTCCAATATAAGTTGAATAAATCCAATTCACTATGTACCAGAGGGGTTTCGTCATGAGAATTTATTATTAAAATAAATGTAATATCAAGAGCGGAGAGTGCTCCTAGTATTAATTATAACAAACACAGTCTTGTGAAGTTATTGACTCCGACGAGTGCTTTAATTCGCATCTGTTATATACTTAAGCTATGTTAAATTTTGTATTTTATTTAATCAAGTTTAAGCTGTTTTCACACAAGAAACTCAAGAATAACACATAATATGCCGTGGAAAATTTAATCAAATATCTTATTCTTTTTTGTGAAAACAGCTGTTCTCTAGAAATACTTAGTTTATTATTCTAATAGTTATGGTCTTCCATTGTAAGCTAAATACTGAAGCTTTAATATAGACTTAACTTTAGTGTTATAGTGGTGCTATTAGCGTCTGAGTGTAGTACTGACGCTACAATGTCAGCGTCAGCCGCTAAACCTGACGCTCTATCTGTTAGGTGCTGAATTATACCGTTTTTTTATATCATTATCTATGTTACTGACATTTAAATATGATTGTATCATTTCTACGTCAATTCACAGAGTAATAAACGTTAAAATTCTTAGTTTTTCTTGATTCAAAAGACAATGTATGCCAGTAGACCAAGGAAAGGAGAAATTAATCACTTATAGCGAGTATACTATCAAAGTCACCTAAAACAAACCTGAAAACAACTTATAAATGGACTTAATTTTAGTTCTTATAGCCAGACCTCTTCGAGAACAGAAAATAATTACTTGCAGCAAGTTTTCCATCAAATATACCTGAAAATATGTTCTTGTAGAGTATCTTCATATCCATACTAGCCGAAAGACGTCCACTGCTGGACATAGGCCTCCTCCAAGAGGGGGGTGTTTGCCATAATCACCACGCTAGGCAGGCGAGTTGGTGATCGCAGTGTAGCTGTTAATTTTGCTGCCCTTTCTCTGGTGAATCCCTTAGTCGCCTCTCACGACACCCACGGGAAGTGATGGGATGGTGCTATTCTTACACGTCCGACACCATACAGAATCTTCATATAGCCAGACCAAAAGCTACCACACACATCAACAACCAAGCCCAATTCCAACCTTATGGTCTCCTAATTGAGACTTCCCCTCGACATAACCTTTAGGGGTGCGATCAATCATTTTCCGACAATTTTCCGGGTAGGATGGACCGGGGTGCGGCGTGACCGGGTTACGGGCGGGTACCCACGTGACCAACACTACTGATCGATTGTCGCAGGTTTCTTTATGACGTGTTAAGTAATATTGGGCGGGTGTTATTGTAATATTTTTTGTACTGTTAATGGTCTGGTAATAATTTGAAACATGGTGTTGTTTGAAAGGTCAGGGTTCATTTGATTTGTGGGATATAAACTTCGTTGAACCTTTTTGGATTTAAATGTGACTTGAATGGTGGGCTGGCAATTCGTAGAGCGAATAGAAAATTGAGCATAGAATCAAAGTAGGGACGGAAAATTGGGAAATTCATGATAATCTTTTAGACATTTAAAACTCACTTAAATTCATTTATTATTATTTTATCATAAATAATTCAAATAAAAGATAAAATATATTATTTTTTCAATTAATATTATGAATACGATTAATATAATATACAACACAAGAAGTATTTTATATGTAAGAGTAAAAATATTATAAATCTAATATAAAACGGCTCAATTGTATATAACTTAATGAATAAGCATTATTAATATCATATTCATATTAATTTTGTGTAATCTTTATTCAAAACATACTTTTAAGATGGCGGGTCTATTGGTACCTAAACATTTTTTGCAGTCCACAAAATTTCGAACGATTTTAGAAGTTTTTATGGAAAAATCTTGGTATAACTGCAAAAATTTTTATTACTGATTGCCTGCTACAATTTAGACTTAAAACATGTAAGATAATGATAAAACATAGATTACTTCTGTATATAACATAAGCTACAGTTCGGTGCATGTATATAGTGTAGAATGTAAACCGTTTATCTATGAGTAATAAAGATTTGTATAACGATTTAATTTTGTGGTTTTATTGTCAACATTTTTTTTTTAAGGATGGGAAATCATCAAATGACTTCTTCCGCTCTGGGTGGAGCGGAAGGGCGTGTCAGACTCTTACTGACTAAAACCCATCCGTGTTCCTTCTAAAGCCCTTTGCGTTCCAGGGCCGCGGTGACTCTTTCGAACAAATTCCGCCGCAACCCTGGCAGTTTATTGTCACCCTTACAATGTTCAAATGACCAGTGGATACGTTTATATCATTCTCATTGTCCTCAGAATATCAAACTTTAAAAAAGTCATGGTTGACTACAATAATTATTCACTTTCAGAAGAATACACATAGGTACACAACTTTTTCGCTAGGATCATAAAACAAAAAAGTGGCCAATAAACAGCTAGTTATCAAATTAATAAAGATATAACTATTGCGTTGCATGGCGTATTCAAAGTTCATCATCATCTGCCTACCCTTTTTTCCTAACTATATTGGGGTCGGCTTCCAGTCAAACCGGATTCAGCTGAAGCTGGGCGGCTGCCTACCAGACCTCCACAATCCATTAACTGGGTAACACGGTATTCCTTGGCAAGACGCGTATCCCAATGTTAAACCCTCTTAAACGCTCCTTACGTTTTTTGACAATTACGTTTGACATAATTTTCCTCCGCGTGGCTGCTTTCACAGCTGTCCGGGAGACCCGTACGGGCCGCCCGTACACGGGATACCCGCACGGGTAGCGCCCGCAGTGCTTAGAAACGAGGGTTCAGTACGATACGGTAATATACCGGTTCTGTGGACTCTACCTGGAGCGGGTCGCACACGGACCAATCCGCGTCGTTGTGGAACACTGTTCTAGCGCCTCACGTGTGTCTCCGTTCCGGGAGCCCGTACGGGTATCCCGGATAGCTGTCAAACCAGCCTCAAAGTTATGATTTGTGGTTTCAAATTAAAAGTCATGGTTGTGTTTCGTAGTAAGGGTGTTAGTCTGCTAATGATCACAAATACTTTTACTAGAAATTACATTTCCACTCGTGCATTTATGCAAATCACAGTAAAGCTTTCTAAACGAATAATGTACTACAGATAAAAAAACATGCATGAATGTTATCGTGCCATTAACTTTATAGTTGAGATTACAGGGTTTTTAGGGTTCCGTACCCAAAGGGTCAAACGGGACCCTATTACTAAAACTCCGCTGGCCGTCTGTCACCAGGCTGTATCTCATCAACCGTGACAGTTAGACAGTTGAAATTTTCACAGATGATGTATTTCTGGTGCCGCTATAACATGATAAAAAACAGGATAAGATAAATATTTAAGGGGGCACCCATACAACAGACATGATTTTTTTGCCGTTTTTATAGATAATGGTACGGAACCCTTCGTGCGCGAGTCCGACACGCACTTGGCCGGTTGTTTTTTCCGTATCCGTCTAATAATTGCACCATGTGTTAAGCGTTTGTGATAGGCGTTAAATCAAACATCATAATAAGTCCTTGTTCACATAAACAAGAAATTTCATTTGTCATGACGACTGTACTTTGAGCAGATTCATAAAGATTTTTGATTGAATTCACTACGATTTATTGAGCGTGAATGTCCAGTAAATAAATTGAAAATATTCGACTTAAGAATTGTTGACTTAAAAATGAGTGATTGTACTTTAAAAAATTGTGAGCCGTCAAGGGACGCCTAGCAGATGTGAAACTTATTTTGCACAAGTAATATGCGTAAAAGAACAGATTACGGCAGGAACTAAATATGGCATAATGAAAAACATACATATAGACTTTATATATATACCATCGTATAGCGTGGCGACGCGTCGCCACGGCATGCGTCGCCACGCCAACAATCGGTTTTACCCGCGGCTATAGATGTTCCACATCAAAAATAAAAAGATGGAAGTGCATAAAATAGATATATTGTAAAACTAGTTTTTGCGGGCGTCTTCGCTCGCATTAAGGGGCCCCATCTATCTCTGTACCAAGCCTCATCAAAGTCGGTTCAGCCATGACGTCAAAGCGAAACAAACAAACAAATAAACTCATTTTCGCATTTATAATGTTACTATAGCAAGAGTAGGTTCTCGTGACGCACCTCGCTAAAATGATAATTTAGAAAATTTAGATACACAGATAAATACGATAAGGAATAAAAAAATAATAGGGTATAACAATTGGGCGGTCTTATCACTTCAACTTACGTTCTGTATACCCGTACCTGCTTACAGCAATAACCAAATAAATTTTTAATTCGGACATTTAATCGCAGTAATTATTGCCTGACTCCCACCGATTACTCTTCCCTACCCTATGAGCTCCGGAAATTATTACCTTAAAAAATAAATGACATGTGGGAGCATGCTCAAAGTAGGCAATTACCGGTCAACGCTCTCGGTAGCCGGCTGAAAACTTCATAAAAATAAAAGAAAAACGGCTATACCAACGTTACAGAGCGCATACATTACACCTTTAGCAAGACCAATGGAGAATCCGCTTGTATAAAAGCTTCAATGGATATCGCACCAGGTGATATTTACAAGTATCAAAGTTAGACATGCGCAAAGGGGTTTCAGAAGTAAACCTTGGTGAAAAGTTTTCAGTTATCGCGCGAGCTTTCCGTGAAGTGTACACATTACTAGAAACTGTAATAGGCCGGTTGGACACTGTCCAAATAATTGTTGAACACACAACTGTAATAAATATTTGATAAGGAACCTATCTGTATAAATAAGTAACATAGTTACCTACGAGTTTGGTTTTTAATACAACACAAAAAAGTATAATTGAACCAAAAGAGTAATAAACTAAATGGACTATAGCTAATTACTTAACCGATTTTTTTTTTGTGATAAAACTGCGATTAAAATCAACCTACAAACATAACCCTTACATTGCTATTGAAATAATCGTACGAGTCGGTTAAAAACCACAAATATCTGAAACAAGTTACTAAAAGTCGCGTCAAACTGTTTGCTCCGGAAAATTCTAAAGGAGTTTGCAGACTATCCCTTACCGTGGCCTTTGAGGACGTCCCGCTTGGATCCGGCGGCGCGGCCGTCCCAAACCTTACCCGGACGATATCTCGACAGTGTATCGCCTGCGAACACAAAGCCAAGCTGCTGCCCGACATTCCCGAGCCGGTGTCGGCTCCTCCGGTGCTGATACCGACGCAAGCCCCGGTAATACGGGAACAGCCGGTCTTCGCCCGCGAGGTCGGCCACCGGACCGTGATGACAGCGAAACCGGAGAGCGTGCACGAAGCGCTAGAGGACAGGGACCCTAACAGTCTGAACCAACATGTGCAGGTTTGTGTGAAGACTTTATAAGTGACCTTCACAGTTAATAAGTAGGTGAGGAGGCTTGACGTGAATTTTTCAGGAGGTGTCACTATTGATGTGTGTGTTTATTTTGAACTGTAAACAATCGATATTGGCATTGACCTTGGTGTACAGAAAATATACACGTGGAAAATTAATCATGACTAGAATATTGCGTTAAGCTACTGATAGGGTATATCATAACTTTAAACTTTAAACACCTGTAACATCTGGGGAATAGCTTGTGTTTTGTTGACCTTACAACGATTATTTTTTGTATGGTTAATCATCAAAATACTCCTTCCACCCTGGGCGGAGTGGGAGGGAGTGTCAGACTCTTACTGACTAAAATCCACCCGTGTTCCTCCAAATGTCGTTTGCGTTCCAGGGCCGCGGTGACTCTTTCGAACAATTCCACACCCCTGGCAGACCTATCCCTTTTTTTAAGGATGGGAAATCAACAAATGACTTCTTCCGCTCTGGGTGGTGCGGAAGGGCGTGTCAGACTCTTACTGACTAAAACCCACCCGTGTTCCTTCTAAAGCCCTTTGCGTTCCAGGGCTGCGGTGACTCTTACGAACAAATTCCGTAACCCTGGCAGGGGCTATACATGCTGGCCGGAAGAATAAAGACTAGGAAATATAAGTGGATGGTTTTAATAAAATTAACAAAGAACCAAGAAAAAAAAAAGACATGAAGGTGTATTGCATGGGCGTGCAGAAGGCTACAGTAAGGGTAGGTCAGCCATAATGCCCAAAAAAAAAAAACTCACCACATTGTTCAGGGTTGAAATCACGATCCTGACGATGCGAATTTTCGTCGAATTTTTTTTTGGGTATTATGTATGGGCTGGCCTACCCTTACTGTAGCCTACTGCACGCGCATGGTGTATTGGGCAATAAATATTATGCAAATTCAGTTATTACTATTTTTAACGTCAGCAAACACGGTAATTTAGTCAAAGAAAAAAAATCTGAAGCACTTTTACATTTAAATAGAAAATTATTCATACTTTAGCACAGGAAATTCATTAACATTTCCACCACTTACACAGGGTTGTTAAAATTGTGTGACGTGTTCATAATCATGAAAAAACTTGTAATAACCATATATTATGGTGTTATTTATAGAAATAACGGATGTTAGTTTAGAGTGCCTGTAAAATGTAACAAGCCCTTGTAAATGTACCACAATGTTATGTTAATTCTAGAGTTTGTAGCTTCATATTGTAGTACCAACAGCACTACAAAATTATTACCATAATAACTTACGTACAAAGATTGAAATCGGTTCAGTGGATATAGGCCATGAAAACGTCGCAAGCAGACAGAGAAACGGACTCGAGTATCTTCTTCTGGGAAAGGCAGTAAATAGCTGGTCTGCTGATACCTATCTGGTATGATAGCATTTGATGCATCGCTCAAAGAAGACCAGCCGGTGGATTCTGAAAACATGTCTAAGTGAAGGCTTGGGTGAAGTGATCACGAGGTGAGCTGTCAATTCATATAATTAAAATGGAATGACAACTCAGTTCGTGATCACGTGACATCTGGATTAAATGGATTGACAGCTCACCTCGTGATCACTTCACCCAAGCCTTCACTTCGTCAGGCTTACAGAATCGACTGGCTGATGCATGAACCAATACTTGTAAAATGGAAATAGAAGCTCAAATTTAAATAAGTTTTTCAATCATTTGAAAGCTCGAAATAATACGATGAAACTAATAGTAGTATTCAACAAACATTTAAATCGACAACGGTAACCAAGGTTTATAAAATATATGAAAAGCACTTTCATGGCAATGGTATTGATTAATAATTCTATAACATTTGTTCGGTCTAAGCAATCGAACACTTGCTAACACAGCAGTTTACAACAATCATTGTACCTACTCGTATCTAAGTGACAATTTTATTAATACTTTAACATCAGTGCATTACCAGACATCAAACGGATCGAGTGCATTCATAACATTTTACTTTAAGACCTTTAACATCAACCCAAATCATATAATAAACTACCCGCATTCATTAAAAAAGAAGAGAAAATTAACATATTTTTAAGAAAACTTAGACAATATTTACTCAATAAAAGCTACTACTCTAGGTACTTAAGTCATAACTCATAACTTAAGTACCTATTCAAGTCTTTAAATTTTATTTGATTTGTTAATTCTATTTACATCTCAATAGATAACTTAAGAGTTTCCTAAGTAATTTTACATATCATAAAATGCTTCCTCTCTCCTAACCTAGATACTTATCTTGCTGTGCCCGACAGGGTCCAATTTTAACACCTAAGAATACATGAGGAATGCAATAAAAGTATTGAGCATTGAGTATTGAGTACCTTTAATAATCTCTTTAAAACCAAATCCAAACAGAGCTTTAATATCACCTACGACCTTGCACACCGAACAAAATTAGTTAGGATTGGAGTAGGTAGCAAAAACACATATTCACGTGACATTTTATTCGAACTTTAAAAAATGGACACCATAAACCCGGCGCATAAACTAACAAATAAAAAAACCATAACTTTATCTTTCAATCTAGATACACAGCTACACCCCGACATTAAAGTCCGTTGCTTTCCGACTATAAATCAGTGTCGTGGAAAAATCAACTTCATTATACGCACAAGCCACCATTAGTTATGTGGCGCCGTAAAATTGGGACATAACTGGGTAACCCTGAAGAGGCTTTAAGGATTTCTTGAGGGTTCCTAATGACTTTGGAGAAGTGGCTCAACAATGACAGGGCACCTTTGATGGGATTGATGAATGTGTTTTAATCAAGAGTGTGAGCCGCTACGAGGTTTTGATAGATGAGAGGCTTTGTAAATTGACCTAGTACAGGCAGTTCCCACCACATACGAACTGAATGATGGCAGTAACGAAAATCTTTTGAGTGTACTGAAATAAAAGAGTTTTCAGTAAACAATTAAATTATTTATTTATTAGGTTAGCCAACAATTGTTTACACATAACAGAATACATTACAATTGGCAAAAATACATTTACAAGTGTAACAATCACTTAAAGGCCAACACCGAATGTACAGTAAACGGCTTAATTTACAAAATTAATTTATATTAATATGTTAACAATGATTTATGTTAGTTTGATCTTAATTTAAGGTTAGTTATAACATTCGAATAATAATAAAAATAACATAATTATAACTTAAAAATGCAATATCGTCAATTAATTATTAAAAGGAAAAAAAAACATCAATTAAAATCATTATATTTAATATAAGAAATATAAGATTGAATAAATAAATATAAAATTTGAGTCAGTGAATTGATTAAATTAATTGGAAAACAATTGATTTATTGATTAAAGGAAAAATTATGTCGCTTCTTTACTTCAATAACGTTTTTTGTTCTTTTTTGAAAGTTTTTTGAAAAAATTAAATCCGTCTCGACGGTTTTACTGCGTAACGTAATTATTCCGAAATTTTTTTTTTTTAAGATAAGATAAGATTTTTTATTTGCGTAAAACAAGGTGTTATTCAAAAATATTAGTTCAAACATGTTTGATGTTGTTTGCTTGTTTTTGTTTTTTATGCTTTTTGGATAAATTAAATCTGTCACGGCGGTTTCAATTATCAAATAAAAAAAAAAATACCGTCAGACTTATCACGTTATTGAAGGAAAGAGGCGAATCCATTTACCTATTTTTATATAAAATAAACATTTCAACCTCTACGATTCGCTACGCGGTCCTAACGGAAAGCTACGCTAAGAGATTTTTATATTCTTCGAAATATATATTTTGTACGAATTCGTGACTTCTTTGATTGTTTTTCACGTTTATAAAAGTTACTGAATGAACAGTTTCGTTGAATCACCTCAACACTTAAAATACACCCGATGTCACAAACAATCTCGTATCTTAGTACAAGGCTGCAAACAATTCTTTAAGTTTTCGTGTTACCAAATAATACCTACTGAAACTTTTTTTAACATTACAACACCTAACCACAATGCTATCAAAAATGGAAATTCTTACAAAAAACGAAAGGTTTAATTAAAAACCTAGCCAGCCCCGCCGGACAAAGAACTCGAGACGTTTGCGTGACTCAACTTACCTAGCTCCTTGACTATATGCTGCGGACTACAGGTCACTCGCTCCTGTACTATTTAATTGTTCTCTGCTAATTAACCTTCTGTACTTTCTTCACCCTTGGAAAGTGTTAAAAAAAGCCCGTTTTATGATCATGCCTGTCCAGACTTTTAACCTGACTGCCCCAAAAATAGGGTTTTTTAAATAAATCAACCTGCTCCTATGACCTTTAGGAAGATACTGATATATTTACCAAAAGTATTAAAACTATTCTTTAGTTTATAAACGTAAACTACATAGATAAGCAGGTCTGAAGTCGTAATTTCCACCTGTTACTGCCGGTCGATTCTACTAACATGTCGGTGAAGTGATCACGAGGTGAGCTGTCAATCCATAAAATGAAGATGGAATGACAGCTCACCTCGCGATCACTTCACTTGAGCCTTCACTTCGATATTTTTACAGAATCGACCGGCAGCTTATTGTTTAACTATGGTAGGCGCCAAATAAATTTGCAATATCGGTCATTGACCTACCTACATTTATTGACATTCTTAATTTCAAAAACCGAAAAGAAAGACATAAAGCTGTCCTGAATCGACATCTTTCGTGAATCTTTACATTTTCTAGTACCTAATGAAAAAAGAAATCACAATTTGTTTTCCGGGTATCACGGAAAGGTCAATGTACTTTATTGCACAATTATCTGGCGCCTACCCTAGTATGCTACATGTTAGGTATGCAATGTAACTGGAAAAGCCGAGTTCTTGAGCTACTAACATTGACATCTGCCTTGATGACGCAAATATTGAATACAACGGGGATTGCCAAAACTATGTCATATTCACAATAACCGTCGATTCGATTCCAATTGTGATTGATTTCGAAGCTATTTATAAGCTCACACGCTACAATTACTTTTTGTATGCTTTAGTAGATTATTCACCATTTCAGTTTAATCAATAAATAGCAAAACTACATTACAAAGTAGAATATATTGATACTGGTAGCACTGAATATGGATAATTTTTTTTAGGAGAGGACCCTAAATGGGCTGAAAAAAAAGCAATATTCAATTTGCGCAAGTGACTTGCTTGGCCTGTATACGAGCAAAGCCACGCCATGGAAGTGGCTAAATGTGACAAAAATCGTAAGCTTCATTGATTGCTTTCCATAAAGCGAGTTCAAGAGCACTAGAAAGCCATTTTTACAAAATTATTTTTCTTGGCCTACCCAGTGGAACCGAGCATTTTTTCGGGATAAAGTTGGTCAGCCCCTGGCTCTCATTTCAGTAAATCAGTGAAAGAATTTTCATAACCAAACAACAACAAACCAAGCAACCAATAAACAAACAATGTTATGTCCTGAAGAAACAAACTGGTGTTTATGCGTTTTCGTGGTTAGTCCTGGCCTTGTTCCAAAAGCCAAGAATTGACTATAACTTAGTATCTCCCCTCACAGATAGTATGGGACGACATAATCGGTGAGCCGGAGGGCGCGCGCAGCCCTGAGTGCGCGTGGCGCCTGAGTCACGCGTGCTTCCGCCACGCGCGCAACTGGTGCTACACCGTGCTGACGGTGCTGCTGGCGCCGCCCTGCGCGCTGCTGCTGGGCTGTGGGTTCGCCTGCCTGGCCTTCGAGGTAAGTCTACTGTGCCACACCGTACTGACCATGCTACTGCGCGCTGCTGCTCACTCAATTAGGTCGGTCATATCGAACGAACTAACAAGCTTAGAAACGGTAGATCAGGGACCTATTTCGCGTAGGTCGCATGTGGGAGCGCTCTTACGAACTACTTTGTTCGCGAACTACACAATACTAGTCTGAAGTCGTAAATTCTGAGTCGTCAGGGCTGTGGGTTCGCTTGTCTTGCGTTTGAAGTAAGAGTCGCGTTTTCGCAGACTAACTTTTTACCCTACTTCGGTCTACGACATACCTATCCAAAAGAATGGGTTACTTAACAATAAGTTACACTGTCTATACCTACTTAGCAATCTCACAGATGCAGAATATTTGCGGCGGACAGGCGGTTGTTGTTGTAGGCATAACATAACGGAGTGTGCTAGCTTACAAATAAAGAATAATTTAGTTTTAGGTTTTACGTGTTACCTCTGTTGTATTGTTTTCTTTGTAAAAATACTTTGCATAGTATTATATAAATGCTAGTTTTTCTAACTCAACAGACAGATGGGTTGCCAGGGAGTTTTGCGCCACTTCTTCTTCCCAGCTAAAACACTAGGAAGTGGTGACGGGCGGGCGTTTTGGGCGACTGTCTTTATGTAGGACTTTGACATTCAAAAAGTCCTGGCACTCAGCCTTATTTGAATAAATGAATTTTGATTTTGGAAGTATGTGTATCATCATCTTCCTAACCTTATCCCATGTTACTTTGGGTCGGCGTAACGCGTTATCTTCCTCCATTATGTCGGAAACATAGACCTATAGCTCATGCAATATCTACTAACCCGATGGTGGTGGTTCGATCACCAAATCAGCAGAATAAGCTTCTACCAGACGTCAGCTATTCAGTAGATATGCAGTAAGCTTTATCGTGGAGTTCCTTGCTGGTTCTCCGAAAAAGGAGGAAGAATGCTGGAGACTGACGTTTTATAAGTGCCCATGTAGGCTTTTATGTTTTTTTTAATGCACTGGAAGTAGTTCCTATAAAACCGGACCAAACACCACACTTATCCAACACCTTCATTCACACAACCCCTTCATTACAGCAAATCTGGTGCACCGCCCCCTGCCTGCGCTGCATCAAGATCTACTTCGCGTCCCTCCGCACTATGGTGATGTCCTGCATGGCGGCCATCGTGGTCCCCGCCGCCAACGCCGTCGGCCACATCTGCAGACACATCCGCATCAACTTCCGAAAGGAGGCGCCCGAGGATAAGGATATGCTCATCATCTAATGATGATGATGGTTTTAAGTGGATTAGAGTAGGCTAATCGACCAATGTGTTTTTTGGAAGGCCTTGTTTATGGTGCCATAGTTATAAGGATGGCGATCTGTATTGTCCTTGTTTCCTTATTCTGTATTCAATGAGGTTGTTATACCAACCTGCTTAGTTACTGACAGTCCACGTAGACCAAATTAGACTACTATTTTTTAAGACACAGCAAATTACTTGCGTACTTATATTTTTTTCATCAATAATTAATCTTAATCATTTGTTTTTTAATCATTCAATTTGTACTTACTGAATATATTTATGAGTATCTTATGATAAATCGCCGTAAGTGCCTTTTATGATGTTTTATCATTAAAGTTTTATGAATTTATGTATCTATAGTGTTTCTGCACTAAAACTTAAATTACAGCAATTTAATAAGTGTAACTGTTATGACATAGTTTTACAAATATGTATTTATAATGTTGTAATGTTAAGTCAACTTCGTAATTTATCATATAAAATACCTATGGTGTAAGAAGTATTTTCTAAATAAATGTTATTAATAAATGAAACCAGCTTTTTTTGAATTATTAAAAAAAAAACTTTTACCTCACCACACATCTAGGTAAATTGAGAAACGTAGACACATACAAGATGATTAAATAAAAAAAAAAAACAAACCATAGATGCTTATTTTAAATACTGATTAGCAGATTCTTTATTCTCTACAGAAATTTGAATTTAGAATCTGCTAATCGGTATTTAAACCAAGCATATTATATTTAAACAAGTTTTTTATAAATAAAATAGGGCTCATTAGCAGCATAATTTTATAAAAAAATATATTAGGCGAACCTGCTTACTTTATAATATTAAAGGTACTTGCTCCAAATTATAACACGACCAATATTCCCCTTGGCGTGGCGATTGTGATTAGCGTAAACCCAAACAAAGCAGGCTAGTGACCGCATAAAGTCATAACAAGCCGTGAGTGTCGAATGTATACCATCACGCCATATTTCAATTACCTGTATGTAACCGCTGAATATTTCATGAGCAACAAACTATCGGGCAACCATATCGAAGTACTTGTAGGTAGAGGTTTAGGTACTAGTTCTTGTAAACAGATAAGGTGGGTACTGAACGGTGTTACGGGGCGTAATGTAACATGTTACGAAGCGAGCATTCGTGCAGTCAGTACGTGGAAAAGAGCACGACGATGATGCGTATGTGTTTTACACGGATTTTTGGGACACGGCGTAACAAAACATCCTCGCTGCGAATGTTACATTACGGCCCGTAACACCGGTCAGTACCCAGCTTTTAACTGTTGATGACATAGAATTGATTAGAATTTTTAGTAACCTATATAATAATATTCAAGTTTAAACAAGGATCATAATATTTAGTGACACAGGAGAGGAAAAAAGGAAATAAAAGGACGAAACTATTTATTTGACTCTATGGTAAAAACTGTTCTTTTTTCAAAAAGCGGACATTCTCGATTAATGCAGCTATATCCTAGCTGCATGGAAGTTTTCTTTGCTTAATAAACAACAATCATAGACAAAAAAACATAGTAAGAGAACGCGCGGGAAAGGCAAAGACGCTGTTTACGCGAATTTTACTGTTTTTATTAAATACCTATGATGCAGGAAACTTCTTCCGATGGCGCTTCAGTGCCAGTGCTGCATCAAACAACCAGCAATACAAGTAACTTAAACTCTAACCGATCTGATAATCATTTCGTCATAGCGCAATGCCGAAGGTTTGTTCATTGTTCAATAAGTAGGTACTAGGTGCATGTGAAAGAAAAGTTTTACTAAGATACGATTTATTTTAGGAATGATGTCCAAAATGCGAAGGGTCAACAAGAAACTAGTGAAGAAACTGAAACAGAAGAGGCAAGTATTTTTCCCTATTCCACCAGTGACAACGAGGCAAGAGAGTATTTCCTCTCTTTAAACGAAATTACGTAATGAAAAAAAGTATTTAATGCGAAAGGCAACCAGTTGTTCTACTTATTGGCATAATGCAATATTAGCCGACCAACACTTCTTCTTCCAGTGCTAAAACATCCAATACCTAGAATATATTGGCTGTTGTCCAGTGCACTCTCATAAAATATTGAAGAAACAGGAAAATAGGTTTAGATGAGTACTACTACTATGTTTTATATTTTTTATTGTACTAGTGGCCCGCCCATCCCCGGATGTAATTTTTTATTTTTATTTTCTCTCATAAGAACCTTCTCCTGACAATAACAAACACAACAAAAACGAGAATTAGCGAAATTGGTCCAGCCGTTCTCGAGTTTCTCGCTTAGCAACACATTTAGCGATTCATTTTTATTATATAGAAGAAGATGTTTGAAGCCGTTACAAAGACTGCCCGGTTTCTGAGGTTTTTGCCGGCCGTTTATCTGTCCGTTAACACTATTTGTCACAACGCCATTGGTTGGTTAGTGATACATAAACAACCGATAAAATACAACTCTATTCTAAAGTACCTCAGAAACCGGGTACCGAGAGTTACCTACTCAAATACATACTTATATAGGTACCTCCTGCTCAGCTTTTACCTTTGGGAAAACATGCTATAAAACAATACTGGAACATTACCGACACACAGTTAATTCCCGCGTGTCATGTAACGCTAACAAATCGCCATTAATTATCCGATGTTGTGTCAGCATAATACTAATTAATTACCAGAGGTTACTGCTTGTATTTAACGGTGAGCTGGGCTGGGTGAGGCCTGTGTCTACTGTCTCTAGTTAATTTCTGATAGGATGAAGATATGTAATAAGCCGCGAGGTTTGATTCTCGAGGTTAAACAACACAAGGGTGATGGGAGACCATCCATTAAAAACTGGAGAAACTGACCCCAAAATAAATATAGTTGGGAAAAGGCTAAACCAATTGATTTGATATTGATGAGCCATAAACCCGAGTTGCCTCCTACGTTATACACTGCAGCATAACTTGCAAATTTGAGTGAATAAACGACTTGCATGGTATGCTAGGATCACACCTATGTTCGCATTAACCCTGACGCCCCAAATACGGACAAGACTAGGCATGCAGCAAAAATAGGTGGCATACACCTACTCGTACACACCTGAATTAAAAAAAACGGAAATTGTGACCTTATTATTAAAATGTCACAGAGGGTGTTGGTGACCTACTGTCGTTCAGGAAGACTGGGAGCGGCTTACTTCACCCTACACACGGGAGAGGTGGGTCCCATTTATTATCTAAACATTTATAGTTCAACCTTTATGGGCTTTTAAATTAACTTCTGTATTTGGGTCAAATGTTATCTAGTTCCATGATGTTCTGTTGTTTAGCCGACTGACAACTTTTTATTCGGAATGGGCTTAATTTTAACAACTTCGATATGCATTTGCTAAATTGTGAACAGCGTAAATTCAAAACATGATTGTTCTAAGTCCAACTCATAAATGAGCCACCGGTACCTACATGGGTGGAATAAAAAATAAAATATTTTATATCTAAAGAATGGAGTTCCTCATCGGAGTCTGTGTTTCCTGATAGCCACAACCAAGATTTTTCTCAAAAATGGACAGTTATTCACTATCAGGAAGGATGGTGGTCAAAAGCGAACCTTTAAAGAATAAAAAGAGACTATTTTCATAAAAAGTAAACTGCAATTGACAACATAATTCCAGCTCTTCATCCTAGAAGAGATAGTAGACCGCCCTCCTGAGTACCAGATGTTCGCCAGTCTCTTCCGACAAGTGGAACCGATGTGCATCCTGCTGGATGGCAAGAACCAGGGCGCCTTCGTACAGACTGTCAGGAAGACAGTCTTTGATAGCGATGCGAATGATGAGGGGAGATGCAAGCTGGTGTTCTTATCTTCTAAGGAATATAGTAAGTAACTAGCTGCACTTCACAAAATAGTAGGATATTACAGGACAGGATCGGATGACCAAAAGTTGCGGAACTGTTCGATTGAGTTATCGCGGCCCTGGAATGCAAAGGGCACTTGGAGGGCACATGGGTGGGTTTTAGTCAGTTAGAGTCTGAAACAAAACAAAAAAAAAAGAATGACCGAAATAAAACAAGGCATTCCTAGTTGCTGGTTGACGAGTTGCCCTACAATAGATGTTATCAAAAACTCTTGCGTTACTGAGTCACTGACAGAACGCACAGCCGAAACTACTGGTCGTAGAAAGCTGAAATTTGGCATGTAGGTTCCTTGGAGAGTGTAGGGGAGCATTAAGAGAGGGTTCGAAATTCCTACGGAAACGGGGAAAAACGGGATATGCGAGTACGAAGTCGCGGGCAATAGCTGGTTATTTCATCAAGTTGTTCGATCCACCTTAGGCTTTAATAATAAAGATCTTTTTATTGACTACTCGATTAGCGAAAGCCAAAAGGCTTCGTCACTATACTTGGTGTCAATTCCATAGATACAGGTGCAATATTCGTGACCTATTTACATTTAGATTTCGCAGATCAGGGTACGCTTAAAGATTTGCCGGTAAAGCTACCCACGGTTTTGAAGACACCTTATCTTAGGACAACGAATATAAAACCAAACCACCTAGCATTTTCTCCCAGGTTTCGAAGCATGTAAGAGACGAATCTTCTACCTATCCCTCCCTACTGAACCACCAAATGCCTCCGAAGAAGAGAGGTCCCTGTTCCTCAGAACTGTGCTGGACTTCTCCCAAACCCAGAGCGTGCACGCGCTGGGGGCTCTGCTAAGATACCTGGACCTGAACTGGGCTAAGCTGAGCATAGATCTGCATGGAAAACCGCAGTTTTTAAGCTTGAGAATAATTTCACTGTGAGTTACAGATTTTTTATATTATCATCATCCTCCGGCATCATCCCATTTTCTTTGGGATCGCGTCCTTATTTTCCAGAATAAACTTCTTGTTCCTCTCATCATCTTTCAAGCAATCTGTCTTAAAAAAATAAACAGTTTCTTCACTATTTTTGGTGTACAATAATCTGTATTATATTTATCATTTTTCACCTTCCTCAGTGCAGACATAGTAACGGTAGACGAGGACACATACCGCGGGCTACAAGTGTTCAGTGCAGTGGCACACCCCAGTGCGTTCAAGCGAGGAGTGCGAGGGTCCAGTCGAGAGGGACTCTCTCTGTTCCAAGTGTTCAGTAGGTGCAGCTCCAAGATGGGGCAGTCTCGAATGAGGTATGTAGTGTTTAGTGCAGTGGCACACCGCAGCGCGTTCAAGCGAGGAGTGAGAAGCTCCAGTCGAGAGGGACTATCCCTGTTCCAAATGTCCAGTAGGTGCTGCTAAGATGGGTCAGAGTCGGATGAAGTGAGTAGACAAAGATAGATGGAGCAACTCGCTTGTTGTTTTCATTCAATGAGGAGATATACTCCTGGTCTTCAAGTGTTCAGTGCAGTGGCACACCCCAGCGCGTTCAAGCGAGGAGTGAGAGGCTCCAGTCGAGAGGGCCTATCCCTGTTCCAAATGTCCAGTAGGTGCTGCTAAGATAGGTCAGAGTCGGATGAAGTGAGTAGACAAAGATAGATGGAGCAACTCGCTTGTTGTTTTCATTCAATGAGGAGATATACTCCTGGTCTTCAAGTGTTCAGTGCAGTGGCACACTCCAGCGCGTTCAAGCGAGGAGTGAGAGGCTCCAGTCGAGAGGGACTATCCCTGTTCCAAATGTCCAGTAGGTGATGCTAAGATGGGTCAGAGTCGGATGAAGTGAGTAGACAAAGATAGATGGAGCAACTCGCTTGTGGTTTTCATTCAATGAGGAGATATACTCCTGGTCTTCAAGTGTTCAGTGCAGTGGCACACCCCAGCGCGTTCAAGCGAGGAGTGAGAGGCTCCAGTCGAGAGGGCCTATCCCTGTTCCAAATGTCCAGTAGGTGCTGCTAAGATGGGTCAGAGTCGGATGAAGTGAGTAGACAAAGATAGATGGAGCAACTCGCTTGTTGTTTTCATTCAATGAGGAGATATACTCCTGGTCTTCAAGTGTTCAGTGCAGTGGCACACTCCAGCACGTTCAAGCGAAGAGTGAGAGGCTCCAGTCAAGAGGGACTATCCCTGTTCCAAATGTCCAGTAGGTGCTGCTAAGATGGGTCAGAGTCGGATGAAGTGAGTAGATAAAGATAGATGGAGCAACTCGCTTGTTGTTTTCATTCAATGAGAAGATATACTCCTGGTCTTCAAGTGTTCAGTGCAGTGGCACACCCCAGCGCGTTCAAGCGAGAAGTGAGAGGGTCCAGTCGCGAGGGACTCTCTCTGTTCCAAGTATGTCTCGGATCAGGTACGTAGTGAATATAGCAATGGAAAGTACCAAATGAAGAATGGTGTGATAAGGTAGGTACTACGATCTAATTCCTTTACATCACGTCCCAAATTACTTCCTTTGTGTCCCAAACTGGACTATCTGTCCACTAGCATATACTGTCCGACTACTGGGCAAAAGCCCAGGCCAGCCCGCTCCTCTCATTTCTTCCAATGGTCTATAACTAAATATCTTAAAATTTTAATGTTAGTTCTTGTACTTCATAGAGCAGAATAAAAATGTGCAGATTTTTTTCAAAATGGTTCTCTGATAACAGATTAATAAACGTTCAATATATTTGGCTAAATATTTTACGAAATAAAAAACCAAAAACGATTCTTTGTTGGTTACAAAAAGGGCGACATGATTTTTTCTGAGATATACTTTTATTCATTTGAACTGTTGGATTGCAGAGTGTTGTTACAACACCCGACTTCAGACTTGACAGTTCTAAAAAGACGTCAAGACGTTGTAGAATATTTCATGAAGCCACAGAACGATGCCCTCATGAGGAACATCTGCTCGTCCATGCGGTTCATCAAAAATGTTCACGTGAGTTTGCATACTAGTTTCTTCTTGACACGTTGAGAAAAAACCTTCTGAATTAAATCAATCTGCCTGACCTTATCACAACTATCGATGAAAAAGGATGGAAGAAGTCATTTAATGATTTCACATCCTTAAAAAAAAAAACAACTATGTTGGGTTCGACTTCCAGTCCAAGCGGATGCAGCTGAGCACCAGTATTGCACTTGGAGCGACTACCTATCTGACCTAGACAACCCAGTAACTGGGTAATACCCTTGGCAAGAATGGTGTCAGATTTTCTGGCTTCTGACTACGACTGAAAAAACATTAAATAATAATAATAATTTATTCAAATAAAAACGTTAACAAAAGTGTACATTTAGCCAAAAGTAATTACATTTTCCATACAATTATAGTGCCTATATCTAAACTAAAACTAAGATATTCATTCTAAACACATACACATACATTCACACATACACACACACACACATACATATACATTCTAAATTAAGAAGTTTTTTTGCAGGGAATTTTGGCGAAAATCAAAGCATTGTCCGCAAAGCCGTATCAGTGGAAATCGCTTTATAATGTTAGTTTACCTTCATTATAGATCAATAATATATATATATATATATAACAAGAAAACGAATTATTTGTATCGCAACATCAAGGTTTTCTCAATAACATTTTTTTTTGGTAGACACTGTACAACGCGGTGCTGATCTGCGAGATGTGTGAGAGTACGGGCAAAGTCAGCGAGTTCCTAGAACAGCTTGCATGCTTCGATAACACCAAGCTCTATGAGGTGGGTAGTCAATCAAAAATATTCAAGACGAAGAAAACTTGCCACATTCATCACCAACTTATTTGAGACTTACTTAATTATGTTTTCAGATGGCATTATACATGAACAGGATTATAGATTTCGATCTATCTAAGACCGAGGGAAAGTTTACAGTGAAACCTGGCGTTGATGCAGAACTTGACAGAAGTATTTTTTATTCTAAAGTAATTTTCATCTCTGTACCTATCAATAAAAAGTTGTTATAAAATGTGCATATTTCACGTGCCCTAGAAAAACAAACAATGGCGAGCCTCCATGGACTGATGTCTGAGACGGCCAAGGTGGAAATGGAACGTCTTCCGATCTACATCCAGGAGTGCAGCATGCTGTACATGCCACATCTAGGATATTTGCTAGGAGTGAAGGTCTGGGCTGATAACCTGAGCGCAGAAGATAAGGAACTGCCTGATATGAAGTTTATGGTGAGTAACATGAGGAAGAGTTTGTAGAAACTAATAATGGAATTAAGCTAAGACCTGGTGATCAATAAGAGATGTAGTTTATCTACACTTCAGCTCCTTATTTACAACCACATTTTTTCTTACAGTTTCAAAATAACGACTATATACATTACAAAAGCAAAGGATGTGAAGGTAAGAATGGAAACCTGTTTGAGGAGAATGTGATAAGAAAAGTGCTCTCTGTATTCTTGAAATTTATAAGAGACGAATAAAATGGTAGATAAGTATTGTGTGAAATATGCTAGGCTAGGAAGCAACGAACAGAGGTGGATAAGAAAGAGATGATGGCTGATAGCGATGTATAGAAGGAAAAGACGTACTGCTGCGATTTTTCTATCAGAGAACTTGTCCGTTATCCAGAGTTGGACGTGATGATAGGCGATACCTACCCCGAAATAGTGGCGCACGAGACCCGCATCATGATGCGCCTCACCAGCGTCATGCTGGAGCACCTGCACACCCTGGCCGCCGTCGTGGACAAGTGTGCCGAGCTCGACTGGTAAGAGTAGGTCAAAAATGATGCGGAAAACATATTGGTGGAAGGAGCATTTACCATAAGGTATGTGCTTACATACTGAACTACTCGCACTGGATGCTACAACCGAACACGCCCGTTATTGGTCAATACACTACCACAGACAATGTCTTGGAATTAGCAGAATATTGTAACATCTCATCGCCTTCGACGTTTTCTAACGGTGTGATTCTGAACCATCGACACGAAGACGATAACCCAGGTGCCTACGTGGCAGACGAAGGTCGTTCAATGGAAGAGCACTATGTGACCAAGGTTCTTGGAATTTGATTGTCGTGTTTGCTAATTACTCTTGGATGTTGTTACAATTCGTCAACAACTTCTAGACTTTTAACCATGTAGATGAATTTTTAAAACCAAATTACATCACATTGTAATACTTCAATTTCTAGCCTAATAGCCATATCCAAGGTATGCAAAGAGTTCAACTACGTGCGTCCGACGCTAACTTCTGAGAAGATCATCAGCATCAAGCAAGGAAGGCATCCCCTGTACATGCTGACGTGTGACAACTTCGTGCCCAATGACGTGGAGTCCAGCCAGCAGGCGGGCTGTGTCAAGATACTGACGGGGCCCAACTCCAGTGGGAAGTCGGTTTATATGAAGCAGATTGGTGAGACAGTTGTTATCAAGTATTTTCGACAGTCACACCTTCTTAATTATATAGTGCAATTGCTGTCTTTCTCAATGGCACGGAAGATGGGCGACATGAAGACATGCGAATGGATCGCCATTCGTTTAAAATATTTCTTCAAATCGTTTAATTCGTTAAATAGTACCTTCCAGAAGCCAGATTTTTTTTTCTTTAGTGATTTGACGATTCTCAAGTTGTAAACGAAGCCGCAAGTTCTGAAATTAAAATTTAGTACAAAACCTTCCGAAAAATCATCGTCTCATGAGTATTTTGTATCCAGGTCTGATAGTATACCTAGCCCACATCGGAAGCTTTGTGCCAGCCGAGTCAGCGACGATCGGCGTAGTGCGACACATACACACGCGCATTCAGAGCACCGAGTGCATCGCCGCGCACATGTCTGCCTTTCTCATAGACTTGAGACAGGTATGGAAGGACAACCACCGTTCTCTTTTATTTTGAAAATAAAATGGATTGGCCCGACTTCTTTGCTGCGGCAACCTTAATCCTCAAAGTCAATTTATGTCACAGAACCAATGTATTTATTCGCAAATTGCGACTGCAAGTCATTATCCACTTTCTGGCCTTCTGACTTTTTGGTCCTTTTTCTTTGAATGATAGCCAGAATGTATTTTCAACAGAATATGTATAACAGATACAACTGTCCTCCCATCTTCCAGATGGCCCTAGCACTCCAAGAGTCCACGTTCAACTCCCTCCTGATCATAGACGAGTTCGGCAAAGGAACCTCGGCGACAGACGGACTGGCGCTACTGGCGGCCTGTCTCAATACGTTGCTGTTCAGGGGAGAGCACTGTCCCCATGTGTTGTTAGCTACGCATTACTTGAACATCAAGGAGTATATCGTCGACACGCCTATTGTGCGGTTTCTGGTAAGATTTAAAATATAATCACTTGCCGATAGCTGATCTTGAATGTAGTTTTAATCTTAGATGCGTATCTGAGACCGCCACTTATAAACGCAGGGGCACCTGTGACGAGATTTTAGCTTTCCTTCTACCATCGTCACATCTGCACTGTGCAAATTGTGAATCTATACATTGATTTAATATGCCCCCTGAGTTTTACATACCATTTTACACTGTGTGTGCCAAGCTGAATCATTACTTTCAACTTACACTATTTTTATTCTTGGAAATTATAAAATAGCATAGTTCATCCCCCAAGCATTTTCTTTCTTATATCACATCTAAGTCTCTGTTCCACCGTCACTTTTATCATGGTAGCGTTTCGAGTTCGTCCTCGAAAACGGCGAGCCCGTGTTCCTGTTCCGTGTGTGTGAGGGGGGCGCGGAGAGCAGCTTCGCGCTGCAGGTGGCCGCCGCCACCGGACTCCTGCCCAGGACTCTCGCCCGGGCCAAGCTAGTCATGGACTCGGTTATGGTAAGTGTTCCTGTTCCGTGTGTGTGAGGGGGGCGCGGAGAGCAGCTTCGCGCTGCAGGTGGCCGCCGCCACCGGACTCCTGCCCAGGACTCTCGCCCGGGCCAAGCTAGTCATGGACTCGGTTATGGTAAGTGTTCCTGTTCCGTGTGTGTGGGGGGGGCGCGGAGAGCAGCTTCGCGCTGCAGGTGGCCGCCGCCACCGGACTCCTGCCCAGGACTCTCGCCCGGGCCAAGCTAGTCATGGACTCGGTTATGGTAAGTGTTCCTGTTCCGTGTGTGTGAGGGGGGCGCGGAGAGCAGCTTCGCGCTGCAGGTGGCCGCCGCCACCGGACTCCTGCCCAGGACTCTCGCCCGGGCCAAGCTAGTCATGGACTCGGTTATGGTAAGTGTTCCTGTTCCGTGTGTGTGAGGGGGGCGCGGAGAGCAGCTTCGCGCTGCAGGTGGCCGCCGCCACCGGACTCCTGCCCAGGACTCTCGCCCGGGCCAAGCTAGTCATGGACTCGGTTATGGTAAGTGTTCCTGTTCCGTGTGTGTGAGGGGGGCGCGGAGAGCAGCTTCGCGCTGCAGGTGGCCGCCGCCACCGGACTCCTGCCCAGGACTCTCGCCCGGGCCAAGCTAGTCATGGACTCGGTTATGGTAAGTGTTCCTGTTCCGTGTGTGTGAGGGGGGCGCGGAGAGCAGCTTCGCGCTGCAGGTGGCCGCCGCCACCGGACTCCTGCCCAGGACTCTCGCCCGGGCCAAGCTAGTCATGGACTCGGTTATGGTAAGTGTTCCTGTTCCGTGTGTGTGAGGGGGGCGCGGAGAGCAGCTTCGCGCTGCAGGTGGCCGCCGCCACCGGACTCCTGCCCAGGACTCTCGCCCGGGCCAAGCTAGTCATGGACTCGGTTATGGTAAGTGTTCCTGTTCCGTGTGTGTGAGGGGGGCGCGGAGAGCAGCTTCGCGCTGCAGGTGGCCGCCGCCACCGGACTCCTGCCCAGGACTCTCGCCCGGGCCAAGCTAGTCATGGACTCGGTTATGGTAAGTGTTCCTGTTCCGTGTGTGTGAGGGGGGCGCGGAGAGCAGCTTCGCGCTGCAGGTGGCCGCCGCCACCGGACTCCTGCCCAGGACTCTCGCCCGGGCCAAGCTAGTCACGGACTCGGTTATGGTAAGTGTTCCTGTTCCGTGTGTGTGAGGGGGGCGCGGAGAGCAGCTTCGCGCTGCAGGTGGCCGCCGCCACCGGACTCCTGCCCAGGACTCTCGCCCGGGCCAAGCTAGTCATGGACTCGGTTATGATAACGAGACATCTTTGTGCTATATGCGAAAGTTTGGATTGATGTTTGTTACACAATCCTGCCAGAACGGCTGAACGGATCTGAATAAGACATTTGACACATTAAGATTATAGTCTGGAACTGCACATAGGCTACTTGGTACCCCGTGAATAGGTTCCCTAGGAATCATTTCTGAAATTGACGCGGGTGAAAACGCTGGCAAAAGCTAGTTGAAGTCAAATAATGAAATATAGTTGAATGTGTCAAAATGAGTTCGGCTTTCCACAAGGCAGCATTTTAGGACCACTGCTATTTTTAATGTTAATCGTAATTAGAAATTCACAGATAGATTTACCAGTAAAATTAAGCTGGAGTTCCACAAGGCAACATCTTATGACCATTACTGTCTTCAATATTACCTAGTTGTTCTAATTGTTTTAGTATTAAATGTACCTATTTATCTTGTTAATTAGAGCATTTGTTATAAATATATATTGTATGTATAGTTTATATGTTTGTATTATTTATTTAAATGTTTGTAAGTAATAAAATTTATCTCTATTTAGCTTTTTATTCTCCGTATTGCACCTGCCACCATTCTCTGCATCACCCAAAGGTTGACTGGTAGAGAATGCCTATGACATTAAGTCCGCCTCTGTACATTTGTGTGTGTAGTATTAATAAAATAAATATTATGAACGAAGAGTTTGACTCGTACAACTACCTCATGTTTATTAATATTGCAAAAGTTTTATCTTGTGAGATTTTTCGCAACAAGCTGTTAATATTTCGCTTCAAAATATTTCATGAAGTCTTATGGTTCCATTTTTCAGAACAACACCCTGCCACCAGATAACAAACGCATCACAGCCAAGTTGAACGCCTGCGTAGAAAAAATAAGAAACAAACTACTCACAGACGATATTTAATTATAATAAAATTTGTTACAATACAATAATATGTATAATGATATTCAGCTCAGCGTAGCTAACAACAATATTGGTATAAAATTTAAAACACATCAAAAAAATAAATTAACTACTACTTATGCTATTCATTGACTCTTAAATAAATAGTTTTATACATAAAGCTGGAATGTTTCAATGCGTAAAATTGTCACGAAGCGCCTCAATACATCCATGTTTACATTTTCGATACATTTCTTAATAGCAATCGCTTTAAGTAGATACTTTAGATCCGTTCTATGTGACTTTATAGCCACGATTAGTACTTGATCACAAATGCTTTATCTAATACATTTATTAGCACAATGAAGAAACAAACACATTTAAATAAATTTTCGGAACTTTTCGTAATCCATCACATTTCGTTTTGCACTTGTATATAACCTTACATACATACGTAATATACATCATTATTATATTTACTGTCATGTAAACACAATAAGAATTTCAATTTGAGCATTGGTGCCACTTTTTTCGATACATCACTTCCGAGGCCAATCAAAATTAAGTATCTATGGAAGCATTTTTTTTTAAAGTTTTCCTTACAAATTAAATTATCCAAAAAAACTTAACATTTCCTTTAAATACTAACACAGACATCCTTTATAACAACCAAATATAAATGCTCACATAACAAACTGATCCTCAAATGATATGGAGTGGACATAACACCGCTCTTGCCCAGCTGTGGGCAAGATTACATGGACTTCATCTGCTGCATCAGCTCTTCTAGAGAGAGCTCGGAGGCTGCGACGGCACCTCCCGTACTCGACTCTGGGGTGCTGTTGTCCACGGGCACGCTGTAGGCCACCTGGACAGAAGTAGAGAACAAATAGTGAGAACCGAGAGGAAATCAGTGGGGTTCGGTAAGTTCGTTTAATTATCGAAAAGTAACAAATTTATGTAACTGGCTCTTCCTACAAACACACGTTTTTTTAGGGATCCGTACCCAAAGAGTACGCTGTCCGCTGTCCGTCTGTCACCAGGGCTGTATCTCATAAACCGTTATAGTTAGACAGTTGACATTTTCACAGTGTCAAACAGAATAAAATAAATATTTAATGGGGCTCCCATACAACAAACGTGATTTTTTTGCCGGTACGGAACCCTTCGTGCGCGAGTCCGACTCGAACTTGACCGGTTTTTTATACATTTGGGCAGTAAAGAAATTGTCGTCCTTTCAAAATTACTAAAGTATATGAATGAGCAACTACCTGAACTCCATCGACTAATTTTAGGTGAGAGCAGTCATCATCTTCAGGCGTATTTTCATCAACTAGGCTGATTCCTGTAAAATAATAGTTATTTAAAATACTAGTGCGGTAAGTTGGTTTTTACAAACGAGTAGCATTTGCGAGAAAACAATACAATAGGTAATGAAATAAACATTTTGTTTTTAGATATCAGTGTGAAAGCGGCAACAATCTTTGACGTTCCTTTTATGAAAATAGCGCGAATTTGCAAATGGCGCCACGTGCGCGCGGTGAATATTGAACTACATTTTTCGTCTCATTTTCTATTTATTTTTAAAGTGAGACAAACGTATTGAGCAAAAGCGCTTCTTTTCATTCATCTTAGTTATTCTAGTAATGTGAAAGAAACTCTTTGGTGGAATTCTTACATTTTTTTTATGGAAATTAAAAAAAAATCCTTAAAGGATACGCACGGCGCTATACAACGAAGAGTGCGATAAAATAGTTCAGAGGCATTGAAATATATATGCAGTCGATGGAGACTTGGTACATTCACATGAAGATCAGTAAGTTTACTGGTGAAATGCGGGATTACCTACTACAGTTAAATATGTATCTGTTACTTCTACAGTCACGACGTTATGTTAATTTATGTTTCAGGTAACCAACATCGCAATTTGTGATCTCAATGAGGGGTCTACAGGAACAGAAAGAACGATGTTATATTTATTATAGGCCTAACAGTAAGGTGATGGAAGAGTGAGTGCACCTGTGTTTGCGCACACACTTGTGCTCTATAATATGTACGGCGATGGCTAGTTTCCGTTGAGGTTGGCCGCCATGGCAGAAATCGGTCAGGAGGTCATGCTCACTCAGAAGTGTAGCTGATGGTGGCGCATGTGTTGGATCATTTGGCTCCCATCAATATGGTTGAGCCGAATGTGCGAGAGCGTGCGTCATGTTCGTGAACGGACGCCGTCAGTTGAGACTAGTCATCTCTCAACTGCCATGGTTTATTGTAATCATTTGTTATTTAAATTGAATTGTTGGATTTTTACTCCAGACTGTTTTTCTATATTGTTCTCAAATTATGTATAATTTCAACAAGAATGTTGTAACCATTACATTGTAAAAAAAGAAAGATTTAAAAGAGTGTCCGTGGAGATTCTTGCACGTTCTTCTCTATAGAGATCTACGCCTTGCAAGATGCAAATAGCTTCGTCTTTGACTGACCTTGACAATTCGAAAGTGCCTGTTAATGGTTTAATTGAAATAAATAATTTGAGTTTTGATTTTTTTTCTGTTTTTGAGGAGTATTTAGTAAGCCTGTTGAAGAAAATTGTGAAGTTCACCATAACGTAATAGAGATAACAAAACATACCCCATTCATTATCAGCATGCACGGGTGCGAGGTCCTCAGTGACTTCCGTGGCCAGCTCCACGACGGGCTTGGCTCTGAAGTCGGCCTGGCGCGAGCGACAGTAGCTGTCGTCGCACTGCGGGTTCGGCTGCGAGAGGAACAATGGAAATAAAGAAAGAATAATATTTCTTTAACGCTAAAAAAGACAATATCTCCTGCTTATTCTTGGTGATGCTAAACTCTTTTGCCCACTTGCGCAAACCAGAGTTATATTTTTTAACTCAGAGTTAATAGCTAACATTAATAAATCACACTAATATTATAAAGGCGACAGTTTGTGAGTGTGTGTATGTTTGTTACTTCTTCACGCGCAAACGGCTCGACCAATTTTGATAAAATTTGGTATGCAGGAAGCTGACACCCTGGATTAGCACATAGGCTACTTTTTATACATATACTAGCTGCGCGGGTAACACCGCAGGGCGCAGCTAGTATTTCATAAATAATGGCCCAGTATTAGAACTTACTTGGGGTTAAAAGATAACACTGGTTTGTGCAAGTGAATCTTAGGCTATTTAAATGATTTTTTTGATATTCTCAGTGTGAACAATAACATCACTATCATCCACAGCCTGACTTCACTCATGGCATAGGCCTCCAGGTTAGGCTTTAGGTTTATAGGGTTACTTTTTTCAATCCACACGCTTCTATGCTAACCTTATCCTAGTTTACGTTACGATAAGATCAACCGTTGACAAAAGGAGTCAATTCTTGAAAATATGCTTACCTTCAACGCCATCATGGGGAAGAAATCCGTTAATGCACTATATCCTAAGTAATGGCTGACTTGTCCAAACTCGAGCAAGTATTTCAATGTGTTTTGCACTGTAACAAAAAAAAACGTTTAAAATTCAGTCCTCCTCCCCTGTGATAAGGTCCAATTTGGTCTAAAATTAAAGCTACAACACCAACCTAAGAATCCGGCAACAATACCCATGGTTGTGGGCAGGCTGGCTGCGCACACTCCTTCTCTCTTCAGTGTCCTCTCGTCAATTTTCGAAGCAACCACTAGTGGTGGTGCACACTGAAATGGTTATAAAGAAACATCAATGAAAGTAGAAGATTCAACATTATTTTTTAATCTGCCTTTCAAATACCGAATACATAATCACAAAATCTTAAAACATTGAATGGAGTCTCATAGGGTTAAACTTAACTAGGTAAAATCTTTATTTTATCCTGCTATCATTTTAAAACCTACTCACTCCCTTCTCTGATTTCCACTTTAATCAATTCACAGTCGAAGGTAGTTCCAGAGACGTTCAAACAAACAAACAAATTCTTCAGCTTTATATTAGTAGTATAGATTCTACTTACAGCAAAACAAGCCGTCTCTCCGGGTACGATGAACTGTATGTGCCCAGACACGGCATTCTCACTGACTCCGGACTCGAACCACTTCTGGTTGAGCTCGTTGCAGGCCGTGTTGATGGCCATGCGCGCCTCGAAGTTGTCCACGCAGCTGAGGATTAGGTCCACTGGGCCACCTGTCAAGCTGCCAGTTCTGAAAACAAGAGATAGTGGTTTGATAAAATCTTATGTTGGACAATATTTACTAAATCAAATCGTTAATTTATCAAACAAACATTTGTTTGTTTATTTTATGGGAATGGTCTATCAATTTTAGAATTTTATTGATCTTTTACTATCTGATTTTAATTATGATTGCACTTTTATGATTTTATACTGACTTTTGACTTAAACTTTAATACAGGTACTACTATGACGTGCTAATGCCATCTATCTATCTATCTATCTATTGGGGTATGGTTTCCGCACTTAGTCCTGATGTTGGACCATTGTGCGTGGGCCATGGCGGCCGTCATTCCAACCAGCCGACCTCCCTCCAGAAGCAGATCAGTCCTCCTAAAGAGTTCAGGGTGTCTGTGAGTGAATTTGGTGTTCCTATCGTTTGTCTACATACTAATGCTAATGCCATCCAATTCCGATGATGTAAAAGGGATAGTGCTATTCGCTAGGTATAGCTCCGTCTCTCTCTTAGAGCGGAATCACGATCGTTTTATGACTTCATAGTATATAGGGTCCCAGATCACTTTTAGCAGTTCTATATACTTAGTCAATTACTTAGTTTTTTTTTAATTTTTCATTTAATTCTGAGTATTTTATTTATAACACCAAGCCACAGATAATCTAACTTAATTAATAACAAGAATTGTAAAGCTGCTTTATACCACAAAGGCACAAAGTCATTTCCAATTGCACATACTTTTTTTTTTTTTAGGATGGGTAATCATCAAATTACTTCTTCCGCTCTGGGTGGAGCGGAAGGGCGTGTCAGACTCTAACTGACTAAAACCCATCCGTGTTCCTTTTAAAGCCCTTTGCGTTCGGGCCGCGGTGACTCTTTCGAACAAATTCCGCCACCCTGGCAGAATTGCACATACTACTACGAACTCTATGGCTTACCTAATAGTATCACAAAAGTGCTGGAAGTTATCAACAGTGGTAATATTATAGTTGTACGCATCAATGGAGACATCTGGGTTGATGTTCTGGAGCGTGGCGGCTGCTGCGTCCACCTTGCTGAGCCCGGCCTGGTGCGGCTGGAAGAACAGGCGGTTCATGTTGGCCAGCTCCACCTTGTCGTAGTCGAAGAGGATCAACTGGAAAAGGAACACATTGTTGATTTTATTCAGTTTGTAAGTAGCTGCAGTAATGTGAGAAAACTCAACTTGGAGCTAAGCTCACTCTTGTACATTAATTATTTATTATAATTAAATTGTTAGGTGTACATTAAATAATTAAGGCAATGATGATGATGATACCATCAAGCCAATTTTAGCCACTGCAATTACTGCATTCCATCATTAAGTTTTTTTTTTTTATTTTTTTGGTTCACCAACAATTGTTCACTCTAGTTTTATGTTAAAAATATCATGCAATAAATTATTATACATCAATGCAACAATCACTTATAGGTAAACTCCCACCATAAGGAAGTTGTACAAAAAATACTTTAAATTAAACTACTAATCTAGTTTTAAGTTAGATTTATATTAAGAATGGCTTGACAAAATAATTATAACATGTTACATTATACTCTATTAGCATGAACATCATTCCTTCCACGTGAGTTAATGAAAGGTCATTAAAAGAGATTTTTATGAAAACAGGCTGTCAATTTGCCCAAACTGTCAAAGTGGAAATCGATTTCATCACTACAGCTATTAATGACATTGCAGAACCTTGCAAATGGAAAATTTGCACCTAGAACTGTCCTTTCTGCGGTGGGCAGAGAGGTATACAATTTATAGGTGGTCAACAAATCTATTAAATAGTGCTTTATAATATGTGACACTCACACAATATGCAAGCAAGGCCACTAAACACAAAAGGAATGACTTTACATGAAAAAACTTTTTTATCAGTTCTGTCACAGTAAATTAGAATAATTTTTAACTTAATATTCAAAATATTTGGAAGTGTCTGTACTCCTGAGAAGAAATATGCTGGTTTTGTTAGCCAGGACACCACCACAAACACAATAGACTGAATGAGGGTCTTAGTACGGATCAGTCTCTGCTATATTTTTTTTTTAAACCTTGCACCATACTAGGAATTTCTCCTGTATCGTGGGTGTGTTTACAAACATATAAACTCACATACACAAACAGCCTCGGAACAACTATCTGTAAGCCATACATATACTTGTTCCGAGCGGGAATCAAACCCACGACACGCAGTGCGGCAGCCAATTGCTCAACCACCGCGCCAACCATGCCGACAGATATTGACAGATATTGTTCCAAGTATTTTGTTGTCTTGGCTTTTAAAGTGAAGTCTTACCTTTCCAATCCCACACCTGGTAAGCATTTCAGCGGTAACACTGCCCACTCCTCCAACACCCACTACAGCAACAGACATCTCCCGGATCTTCTCATAGTTGTCCACGATGCCCATCCTCTTCAACGCCATTAAACGACTGCAAGATTGTATTGTTTATACAATTATTTCAAGCACATGAAAACAAGGCTACTTGTTTTATGCTGGTACTTGAAATTGTCCAGTCTTATTTAAATTGACCAATTGCTTATAGGTAGAGATATAATATAAAATATTTAGTGTTAACACAATCTCATTCAAGACGTAGATTTCTAAAACAACTTGGTGACGGCAACATATTGCGTTCATTTACTCTTTGTTTTTCTCAATTTATAACGATTCTATTAGAAAATTTATTCAAAAGATACAGTATTCTAGTTTAAATGTGTCAAAAAACGCTAGATTTTGTAGGTCTCTCAGAGGGAAGTCCTAAAATACCTGTAAGGATTAGAATCGACAACTTCGGACGACATGACATCGATTTTCTGGCGAACTGGGCCCACATTTCCCTGAGCGGCGGCAAGCTGGGCCTCCAGCTCCTTAACTTTCTTCTGCAACTCTTCAACGGTAGACATTTTCACTTATTTTTTCACAAAATCAGTACAAAATCGAGTCACGACACGACGGGCTATTACACTCTCACTTTTAAATGTCAAAGTCAAAGTGACGTTTTGCCACGACGTGAGCTGCGTTCCGTTATACATAAAGTTATGTGGCTGTGAACAGACTTGAAGAGAGAATATTTTTTACCATTTTTTTTTGTTTTCTTTTCATCCTAGCGTAGTAATTCAAGGTAGTACCAAGCTTTGGAACAGCCAAATCTAGTAACGAGGAAGAAGCCCATTTCAATGTGTCATATCTTGTATAGTCAGTAAAAAAGTCACTAAAAATCTGCACAACAGTTGTCGAATTCTGTCATAGACCTCACATAATCGTACATCAACAAATGCTTAATGCTTTCATTACCTTTCATGTTAAACGTAACAACCTTGCAGATCTTTACTGAACATAATTAACATATAAAATAGATGACCTAGCTAAATAAAAAGACAAAAACCTCAAAAAAACAAAAGTCGGTTAAAAAAACAGTATTAATATCAACGACCTTCACTAAGTTCAACGAACATTCAAGTTTTTTCGACTTCCAGCTAGCTAACCATCATCGTTAAAATATTCCAACCGTTAACCGGTATAGTCAACTGTAACAACTTGTTATTTCGTAACCCATTTCATCTCATTAGGTCAGCTTTTTCTTTCAATATTGTTACCTACCTCAAAAACCAGAGTGTTGTTATTTCTGTTTACGAGGTTTACCTACTTATGCTAGATCACTTGACTTATTTTATTAAAAACATAAGTCATTTAGGTATAAGTAAGGTAGGTAGGCTTTCACTAGATATTAGGTAGGTACTATGGGTAGGTAAACCTACGGGCAAAGACGCGGGAAAAGATAGTCGTAAATATATATTCCCAGCTTCGTACCATGAATTTGACTGCTCGTATGATGCCTAGGAAGTTATCGGAGAACAGATAGATACCTAAGAGGTTCTCTGAGAACCTCATTCTGTGTTGAACTGTGATATATATGTGTGATGTTGACTCTAATCCAAGTAGCAATGTTCTCAAAAAATTATGCACTAGCATAGTTTTTACTAAGTACTAACTTGCTCTGCGAAAACTATTTGCTATCCGCATTGGAACAGCGTTTTGCTTACGAAAAGTCTGATTTGATGTTAAATAATATACCTAGTTATGTGACTGGTAGGTATATTAAAAAAATATATAAACAGCCCCCGACAATAAAAAACTCTAAAAACTTAAAAATAATATATTTTAATCCATTTAGTTTAATATAGGTACGAATATTTTGGCCCAAGCGTCGTCGTCTCGGAAAACCGCATTTTTTGTTTTGTATTTACTGAGTAGGTACTTACCTATTCTTTTATTTAGTAGTCTCCCCCGACGCGAAGACGCTTGGGCCAAAATATTAGCAGCCGAAGCAGACTTACTAATCTTACTATCCTTGTAAAATAAAGCGGCTGTATTTGTTTTTCATATTTTACGAAGCCTGACCTGACCCACTGCTTGTGCAGCATGTATCTACTTATATTCTTCATTTTTCCGCCTGCGCCTCCCTTCAGTAAATCCTGGCAAAGCCCTTGCCTACCAAAAACAAGGGGACAGCCGACAGCAAGTTAACATTAGCTAAAATTGATTTCAGCAAACAAATTACTCACAATAGAATCTATGAAGTTTACGTGGACGTGGAACTATGGTGCTGGGTACCTAAAAAAATATTCCTTCAGGTGATGAATCACAATATTTTTTTCTTTTTTATAACAGGAAGTTATAAAAAAGCTGAAGTTTTTTGAGGATTAATGGAGACACATTGAATTCGTTATTTATTGTATTTTTTATTCATTTTTTTAGGGAGAGACATTGATAGAACTGGTGAAATGGAGCTAGACACTATAGGTAGGTAGGTGGGTACATCCCTGCCTGCCCCTTCAATCAAAACAAGCATGATATTATGTAATGTGTTAATTATTGATCCAAAAAAACCATGCCCACAAATAAAAATTAAATGCCGCCAATAGATATGTGTGTATCATCTATCATACATAATAGATATCAAAATAAGTTATTTTTGGATTTTTAAAGGTTAGATCATTCTTTGTGGTGGGATCTAAATATAAAACAATGTAAGCTATGAACAGATTAAAGTAGATACTTATGGAAATCGTTATTAAAGTCATAAATTCTAAATGTCAGTCTGATTATCACATTGCATCGTGCCATTGAGCATCAAGCTCACTTAGATACTCTACGTGTCAAAATTTAATTTCAGAATAAGCTTCATGAAAAATTAAAAAGCTGGAAATTTATTCATTTGTCATTTATTAGATAATAAGTTAATAATTCACATTCGCACATTTACTTATTATCTAGGTACCTACTTTAAAACCATCATCAAAAACTAATTATTTTTCCAATTAAATATAATTAATCCTCAACTAAATAACTTTGATACGAAATATTTGGGATGTTACTCATATTTCATAATATTATGCCTAGTTACAAAACACGTTATAAAAGGGCCCTATAACCCGGCTAGATTGAAAAGCCGTACCTTCAATGCCGCAGATCAAATTGATAGCGTTAATTAACATCAGCCGGGTTTTACACAGGCTCTTCATTACTTAGTGATAGGCAATACTGTTGGCTGCGCGGATGCAAGCCGGTGCGCGCGGTTATTTGAAGAAAAAAAAGAATTAGTTCCATTTTCAAACTATTGTTTAGTTATTATAGTGCTGCGTAATGCATACTGTTTTTAGACAATTTATTGAAATAATGCAGTGAAGTCATTAAGTGAAGTTGTGTATTTTTTTTAGAAGAGGAATAATATATACAAGTAAGTTTTCTAGGACTTAAAAAAATTGTTTTGGCCTTTTGCGAGTTTGCGATTTAATTACTTACCTGCTTTAGGAAGGTACCCAAAAAACTAAAAAATCTCGTTAAAAATTATTTTTCATGATCGCTCACAACAATCTACAAAATTAAGGGTTTTATCAGAGTTTCTGATGTGTCCATATAATTCCGCAAATCCACAGCGAGCTCAGCTGCATGGTACTTAAAATATTTTATTGAAATCATTGAAAATTTTGAAAATTTTCCGCGTGGAAAGTTAATAAACGATGATAAATTGATATAATTATTGTATTTTCACAGAGATTTTCAATGAGTTAGGTACCTATGTGTTTTTGCTAAGTACATCTAGTTGCCTCGGAACTCAAGTAGGTACCTACCTAACCTTGAAAAACTTGACGGGATATTTGCACCAGTAAAAATCGTAGAAATTATATTTATTTACGTACCTAAGTAATTCATTTTTAGCGGGACTAGTTAGTTAGCTACTACCTACCTCTTTAAAAATACTAGAACCTTTTCATCCATAGTATCGATTTTATTCAGGGCCTGCCTACCCAATCGATTAGACTTCGGCGATCCAGACCAATTAAAGCGTTGATACCATTAAAGTGCTATTTGTTGTCTCGCCTGCAATGAAGCAGGTCTCTAATCCAAGAGGTTGTTTCTGATGTTGAATGTCTTGAAAAACTGTAATTGTCGTGGTATTCTTGTATGACCCAATCGAGTATCATTGTAATAAGTAGGCATTGTAGGTGAATGAAATTGGTGGTATTGAATGTTATTGAAGCCATTCAAAAGCCAACAATTTTTTATTTTAACGATATTTGTTTCACGTGGATCTAGCAGGTCATCATTTTCATTGCTGGAACTCACGCGAGAAGGCCTGAGATCCAACAGCTTAAAAGGTTAAGAGAGTTTCTCACAGTACGTAGGTACCTACCAATGAGGTTTTATATATCATTGAAGCAAGAGGTGTAAGGTAAATCACCCTTTTTTTTAAGGATGGGAAATCATAAAATGACTTCTTCCGCTCTGGGTGGAGCGGAAGGGCGTGTCAGACTCTTACTGACTAAAACCCATCCGTGTTCCTTCTAAAGCCCTTTGCGTTCCAGGGCCGCGGTGACTCTTTCGAACAAATTCCGCAACCAAGGTAAATCACCTTGAATAAAAGCTTTTAGCTCTGGAACACTTCGCGAGCCGCTGCGCAGTAGCAAATTTATGTGTCAGCCCCCGCTGTGAGAGCCAGGGGACTGCTACGCAGCAAAAAGCGACGTTCGTAGACGTCATTAAGTTCTACGATAGGCTATAGAAGAAGTGACAAAACCTTGGAGCCAAAAATACCTTCCCAACCCACTAACTGATGTAAATATTGCGACAGTTATCAGAGTATTTTGAACTGGTTACTGGTATGCATAACTAAGCAGGTAACTTGTTGGCTGTAATCGGTCCATCTGCTTATCAAGCCCTTTGACTATGTAAATAATCAAAACATGGCAGAACAAAAAAGGTGATAAAGATACCTGGCACGTTCTAAGCACTGTCTCTATCTATGCTAAGTTAGTTCAACTTAGCTCGCGTAGCTAAAGTAATTTTTCATATCTAGGCAGGTGTTCTCATAAGTATGAAAAAACCGGTCACATGCGAGTCCAATTTGCAAACAGCTCTTCAATGATTGAGATCGCTGAAGTAACGTCTCATCAATAGGGAATATGCATTCAATTATGAAATAATTTTTAAAATACCTTCAACAGCTTTAAAGTTATAAAGCTTCAAAGATGTCTATTAGAAAGAGAAGTCCGATAAGAACTCTGACGTCAAATACCATGTCGCCTATACAGCTGACATAGAAAACAGCGTTTTCGCGAGAGGGACAGATATATTTGTTTAAAATAGTTATACCTCATTTGTTTTTCGATCAATTTTGATTCTATTTTCACTGTTAGTATACCATTTTTGTATATTTTTAGATAAACTGTATAGACATTAGATATTTTTTTCATGCTATTGGGTAGGCAGGCTCACAATAAAATCGATACTATGGACGAACAAGACTCTAGTATTAACTAAAGGTGGCTAGCTAGTCTCGCTAAAACTAATTACTTACTTCTTGTACACGACTTTTTGTACTTTGGAATGGTTTTTATTTGGAAGTCGATTGTATTTTTTTTGTTTAAGTAAAAGATTTTTGTTTTTCACTTTTTAGTGCTGGTAGAACATTTAATGAACGGTCTTAGGCCTTTCCTAGAATAGGGTAACCACATGACGAAAATATATTGAAGAAATATTTAATTCAAACAGCAATAGATTTCCACATTCTAACCTCGACGACGACTCATTTCTGTCTGCAGGGTTTAAAGGAACCTAACCGTGTCGGGGTGTCCTAAGCTGTGCCCTATGTTCCGCTACTTGGCTGGGCAAGTCATTAAACGATATAGAACCAAGTCATTTGCCTAGCTGTTCAATAAAATGCCGGAATATCACTTAGGCCGCCGATTAAACGGCTCAGTTCAATGAAAAGGCTAGGCAGCCAATTAAACGGCTGAATAAGCTGCGACATATACAATATTGAGATCCTCCTACTTTTTTGAAGTCGGTTAAAAATCACGTTTCTTGAGCGGGTAGTACAAGAAACGTGATTTTCCCACTATTTGTGTTATTTGTGTGTGTCATAGTAAATTTTAAACTACAAACATACAGTCGTCGGCCGAGAACAGTGGAGGCTTAGTTGTAGAGTTCCGTAGGTAGCTCTTCGGGTACCGAACACCCTAAACATAACCTCAGGTATGCAAGCTAAACCTAGCTTAGGTCTTGGTTTGATCACCTCTCTCCCCCAGCTTGACCAGCAAAGGCGGGCACCAGTCGGGGGCTGCATTGAAGATTGCTTAAGTGCTCCCGTAGCCACCGGTGCAAGTGTGCGAGGGAACACGAGTTGGTTTTAATCAGTAGAAGTCTGACAGACCCCACCATCCGCCCCAGGACAGAGGAAATTCATGAGGATTTCCAGCCGGATACCAAAACAAAAAAGTCTTGGTCTGAAACCGGCTCAACAATTAATAATATTGCAACTTCTAATTTAAGAAGATAACCTATTGGACTGAAGAATGCTCCATTTTTGCATAAGAAAATGGCGGACCATATCCTGGTGTCGATGTCGGACGCTGTGGCAATGAAAAGTATAGGTATCTCATGAAAATTGATCTACTACCTACACCCAAATTGTTTACTTAATTAATAACCTCCATTAGGTTAAATAGGAACTGGGATGGTTCTTCTTGTTTTCATTTTCTAGCCAAGTCCAAGAGGTAGTAGAGATAATATAAGTAATTTCAATCTTGCAATAAAATAGGAGGATAGTGTCGTCTGTGACGTGTGACTCCTCAAGGAGTTTGGATTAGTCATGGAGTCCTTTACGGCATCCCCTTGTTTATGTCATTCAGACATGATGGCACCTTAAAGCAATAGGCAATATCCACTCTATACCCACGCAGTTAGGGCATTAGGGCACCCATGATGCCCGAGCAACGTTAACAACAACATTAAGGGCCGTAGGTAAAATTACGAGGTTAAACTGTTAACAATAAATAACCAATTTTATTAGATCCATAGAAATTAACAGTTAAGTTAAAAAGGTCATAGAAGATTCTTAAGACGGGTTGGAATGTGTTATTGTTGTAGATTATAAATATTTACTTGGCAACAAATTATAAAATGCAACTTAAGTTTTCATATATATTTTTCTTCTGTTTTTGTCACTTATTGCTACCTGAACATAGCTACTTTTTATATACCATAAATTTTATGCAAAATAAATAGGAGCACAACGGTGTAGAAAGAAAAAAGGCACGTGTTATATCTATTAGACAGGTACGAATAATAGAGCACCATGGAAAAATATGGTGTAACAAACCGGTTTTGAATAGGCAATTAATTGCAGCAATCAAGAAATGTTTATTGTTTAACGTGTAATACTATAAACTACCTTCAAGTTGTGGCTATTGACCCAGGTTAATAGAACTTAGTAAAAAGATACGAACCTATTTATTGATGGAGTGACATTAAAGGATTCTGTTTGAACTCTTCAGGTCTCACTCTTAGGGAAAGTGCAGAGACGTCTGCGAATGACAGCTTTTTCTATCAGATCGACCAATAACGTCTAAAATTAAATAATCTATGATATAAAATGCATGGATCTCACCATGGAAACTATAGATTGCGTAGGTGTAACAAGGTGGGTCGATCGCGCGTTGTGTTCCACGCGCGCCACAAAGAGAGATGTCAGCATAGAAGACTGGGCCCGTTAGAGCCCCAGCTGAGCCTGTCTGGGTTGCGGAATTTGTTCGAAAGAGTCACCGCGGCCCTGGATCGCAAAGGGCTTTAGATGGAACATGGATGGGTTTTAGTTAGTAAGAGACACACCCTTTCGCTCCACGAAGTCATTTGATGATGTCCCATCACAAAAAAAAAAAGGTGTAACAAGGTCGCCATGAGTGCAATGTCTAATGCTATCGATTAAATGGCTCTCTGCATGGAAAGAGAGACTGATTAAGGATTAGCTAAAAATCTTCAACAAGAGTTTTATTTTAGGTACTCGTAGGTATCGGTAGTTTCAGTACGTCCTCTAAGAAATGCATTAAAATTTTCTACACCTCCGCCATGTGGTACCTTTATATAGCTTAGCTCATAGACTCAATGAACTCCATTCGTCATAAGCATTTTTCTTGAGACCTCTAGAGGTCAAAATCACACGGAGGGCTGCGTTGGGGCGGCTGGTTCAGAAAATCTCACACACAAACAAATATAATAACCTTATTGGAAGCTATATATTTAAGCCGTTTGGGGTTGAAACATTAGGCCCATGGGGTCCGAGTGCTCACCGAGTCTTTCGGGACATCAGCAAAAAACTTGTCGACTTTTCACGTGACCAGAGAGCTGGGCTTTCCTTAGGCCAAAGAATCAGCATTGCCATTCAACGCAGCAATGCTGTCAGTGTTCTGGGTACTGTTTTCATTGACACTTTAACTATTTAAAGTGACTCATCAGTTCCTATTTTCGTTATAGTTATTACCAATTAGGCAGTTATTAAATAATAATAAAAATAAGAACGCGACGCGTCACCATATAAAAATGCTATAGAGTAAATGCCAGCAGTCGTTCATTAAACCAATCTAAACGATGCATGTCGTAGTTACACAGCACAGTTAGCTAACAAACTATGTAGTTATAGGTAAAAAATAGAAGTGTCCAGAAAAATATAACGTAAAGTAATTAACAAATGATTAAAAAAGAAGTTTAATCACCAAAAAACTGAAATCCATTTTTTACTCTAATGAGTTAGTTAATAAATGAGTCATTAGCATTACATTGATTAATTGATAAATAAAGTAAAAAGTGAAGAAAGTAAAATGAGAAATACAATTCGTTTGGGACTTCTTCGGTAGAAGTGATATCACTAGGTGCACCAGTTTACTTGTGACCACACAGTGTCAAACGCCGGAGACGAATCCAAAGTGAAATTCGCGTAGCGTCCAGTGAATTCAAAGGTTCGTTAGTGTATGAACCCTATCTTCGTGAATTCTTAATGGTGGCGAACTGAATATTGTTGGTTGGTGTTGATAAAAAAATAAAAGTGTTAAGAGATAAGGGCACTTCATTTAAGAGCGCACATCTCTGTTTAAAGAAAGGGATTTTACGAAATGGTAAGGTCTGCTAAAACCATTATGCTAGAGCTCTCTGCTGTTGACAACGATGAATGAATCTTTCCCTTTTTGTGTAAAGAATTTGATCCTATACATTTACCGCGACTTGTTCAAACACAGAGCTCCCAACGCGTGGAAGCCACAGTCGCTTTCATGCCTTGGGAGCCCGATGAATTGTAGCACGTTAGTCACTACGATTCATAGCACTCTTTACCTACTGCCTTCTTCAAATAGAAGACCGTAGATAAGATCGTTTTAATCCAAATGCATGCAACTGTGCAAGGAGATACCACATGTTTAATAACAGATAAAATGACTGCAAGCACAATGTCAATACCAAAATGTGTAATGTATGTTCACCTGAGTTTTTTGTTTATCTATCTCCCTCTCCCTTTTGGAAAAAATGACCGTTTTCTGCAAATGCGGGCCAGTCCTTCCGTTAAGAGTCAAGTTCATCTCTCTACCTTCGTCACGGGACCCGCTATAAGTGGTTCATTTATGTTTGAGATTTGTTTTTTGGCTACTGTGCTCCACAGTATTACCCTGACCGTCTCTCCGAAGCCGTAAGAAAATTATATTAGTTGAACAATGTCTAAAACTGTTGTGCTTCTGTGCCCAGGTGAAGATGCAGGCGTCTTCAAGCAGTGAACGCACGCCGTTGGTGCAGCCCACGTATGTGTTCGAGTCGAGCCTGGCGCGCCGCTACCAGAAGCGACTACACCACACGCAGTGCGCCATTTGCGTGTTTCTCATGTGAGTAGAAGTTAGTTTTGATAGTGTTAGCCCATGGAATCACTGACCCTGTTTAACATAGGGGTGATAATGAGCATCGCTGTGGAGTTAGGGTAACGGGAGACGCTCAAAAAATTTTCAGCTGCATTATGTGCAAGCCCGACCATGTTGTTTATTCACTGCGTATGAAAGATGAAATAGAAAGGCGGAGGGAACTTGATCCGTCGAGTAATAGTGAAAAATTAGCACCTTGTAGCAGTTGGGCACTGAAACAAAAGAGTCGCTATTTAATAATTACTTCTCTCTTAAATATTAAAGAGCTTACGAACAAAAACAATATGCTAATAACAAATATTCGAGAGCATTCCAACAACCCAGCTCAAAATAGCACTACGGAATAGAACTGACTTGTTGAAGCTATGTTTCTTAACGCTCAAATAAAAAATCTAAATCATTTATTTCAAATAGACCACTTCCAAGCACTTTTGAATTGTCAAGGGCTCAGTCAAAAAGATAAAGCTATTTCTGCCGCGTTAGCGACAACAGCAGCAAGCATTTTTGCAACAAAACACATTCGCCGACGCTATCGCCAGCACGACAGGGTTGCATTTTCCAAAGCGCTATCATTCACATACCAGTTTCTTCCTCTAGCGCGGTCCTGGGGGTGGCGTTACTGGTGACAATATCCTACAACTTGAGCCAGGACCCGTTCGATGACAACTCGACGGAACCGAACGAGCCTGCCCTACCCCTGCCAGGGAACAACCTGACGATGCTGAAGATGTACCCTGGCATGATACCGCCTCCTGGGTATACCGGGAATGTGACGTTGATGGCGATGCCACCGGCCTTGCAGCCACTGATGAACCTGAAGTGGCCTTTGGAAGGTAAGTCCTTGATGTAGATACATGTCTTTTTACTTTTTTTATGCTGTGGGAAAAGTGGGAATTTCTGCAACTTTTAATTGTAACCAGCTGACCCTAAATATGTCTCTAGTAACAAATAGGTATGTGATGGAATTCAAAGTTTCTAAGAACACAAAACACTCCCGACTAAAACACTTTAAAAAGTAAAATAGTATGTATTTATCCTTTTAGTTGAATATATACGATTTATATGTACTATTTATATACAGGGTGTCCCAAAACTCAACGTCAAGCCGAAACGGGGTGACAGGATTGATCATAACCATCACGAGAAAAATCTGAAAAAAAATCTATCCCATGCAGTTTAAAAATTATGGGCATTTTAAGAAAAACCTAGAAATTTGATCAAACTGTACCATTTTTCGGTTATTGTGGTTATTCTTTTTTATTTTTGTTCATTTGAACTTTGGAAACGTAATCCTAAATAACATTTCTAGAATCCCAATAAAAAATAATGACACAATTGCCTCAAGTTTCCGAGAATTGAGACTATTTGTTAAACTACGAATTTAAAATTTTCAAGATTCGTCGACTTTGACAGGCCCTCCTATAAAAAAAATGTACTAGAGTGCCTTGGCAAGTGGCATTAAAAGTTGGCGCATTTAATCAGAATTCTAAAATGGTACAATACTTGTTAGTTCCATACAATAGAAAAGAGTAAAAAAATTAAAACCTCAAGTAACCCGATTTTTGCTATCTCATTTTACTCAGTTAAAATGTTTTTAATTCACACAAGCTCTAGGTAGGTTCTTAATTTTAAGACAAAATGATGAGAGAGATGGATAATGGGTATGTTCGCCATGAGTGAGCGAGACAGATAGTGACGCCACTTTTACCAAAGTGAAAAAAAGTTAGTAAAATTAGTAAAATAATTAATACGAATACGAACGTGCGCAGTAGACGAATGAGCGAAACGTACTAACTAACTGGTTGGTGTCGGACTGGTAGCGTAGCCATTTGCTTGGCTGAAACTAGTGCGAATGAAACAGATAGATGCCATATCATCTATCTGTTTCATTCGCACTCGTTTAAACGACGCATCTCCGTCTCAATGCGTGGCGTCACTATCTGTCTCGCTCACTCATGGCAAACATACCCATTATCCATCTCTCTCATCATTTTGCCTTAAAATTAAGAACCTACCTAGAGCTTGTGCGAATTAAAAACATTTTAACTGAGTAAAATCTGATAGCAAAAATCGGGTTACTTGAGGTTTTAATTTTTTTACTCTTTTCTATTGTATGGAACTAACAAGTATTGTACCATTTTAGAATTCTGATTAAATGCGCCAACTTTTAATGCTACTTGCCAAGGCACTCTAGTACATTTTTTTTATAGGAGGGCCTGTCAAAGTCGACGAATCTTGAAAATTTTAAATTCGTAGTTAACAAATAGTCTCAATTCTCGGGAACTTGAGGCAATTGTGTCATTATTTTTTATTGGGATTCTAGAAATGTTATTTAGGATTACGTTTCTAAAGTTCAAATGAACAAAAATAAAAAATAATAACCACAATAACCGAAAAATGGTACAGTTTGATCAAATTTCTAGGTTTTTCTTAAAATGCCCATAATTTTCAAACTGCATGGGATAGATTTTTTTTCAGATTTTTCTCGTGATGGTTATGATCAATCCTGTCACCCCGTTTCGGCTTGACGTTGAGTTTTGGGACACCCTGTATACGATTTATATGTAATATATGTACGATTCTTTGGGCCAAGCGTCATCGCATCGGAGGACCGCTAGTATTATACTTAGTAAATACAAAACATTTGCGGTCTCCCGCGGCGAAGAACTATAAGGATCAATACATATTATTTTTTTGTTAATATGCCTAGATGTAACTAGAGAGATTTCGTTCACAAAACCTACCTACTACACCTATTACCAATTTGAATAAGTAGGTATTTTTGAGAAGGAATTAGCTAACAGATATAAATCAAATCATGTGATAATTAATGCAGAATGTCTTCATTTTTATATCATACTTAACTGATTTAAAAGTTCAGATTTTAAATCTCGCTTAAGGAAGCTTTTTAAAGTGATGGCTATTTAGCGGTTAGTGGATTTGAGCTGTTACATGTAAAGTAAACAAAGCTATTTGGTACAATTATTTTACACCACACTCGTAAATATGTCATAAGCTTAAAAAGTTATAGGTAATGCACACATTTGAAGTAAATATTGGCAGTGCAGTGGCAAATAATATTTTTGCCTGTAGGTATATCAAATAGCTTTGCTTATATGGTGTACATAATAAAGAGTATTTCTATTCTATTCTTTGTTGACTGTACTTATGCACTAATAGTGCATAAGTACAGTTTTTCTCAACCGAAAAACTGGTTACACAATTGACAAGAATTCTAACGGACGACCTCTCTTTTTGTTTATTAACTTTGGCAATAAGGGCTTTATCAGGTTGATTCAACTCAAAAGTAAAATAAAAAATTTAATGAAGCAATTTGAGCAAAAGTCAACATGTATGTGAAAAAGATTTCCCGGTGTGAAAAACAAATTTTCTGAAAATGTGCACAAATAGAGAATTTGTCAATAGCTAATAATATCTACCTTTTATTATTTCGAGGACTTTTTTTTTCGAGATTTTTATCTTGGATCAGTTTACCGCTGTTCATTTTGGTCTTTATCCGACTAATAATCTCAAAGAAATATTGTGTTACAATCATTAGTTTGTAATTTAAAACTAAAAGACCAATACCAAATGCATTAATTGCACTTAAGTAAATTATATTTATAGCTCTAAATTTTTAAGATAATTTCCGCACTTGATCAATTTCTTGAAGACTTTGACGTCATCAGAACATTTTTGACGTAATAATACGAATTATGTGTAGAATGTCAATGAAAATCGCAAATAACTCAGGCCAGTAAAAATGATAATTTTATTTGTTGATACATCTTATTTTCGTATTTGTTTCCTAATCTATGGTTATCTTTATGTAAGTAGCTGTCAATCCATACAATCAAGATGTCACGTGATCACGAAGTCGGCTGTCATTCCATGTTTACAGAATCGACCGGCAGGTTAAGCCGGTCGATTCTGTAAACATGTCGAAAGCTTGGGTGAAGATCTTGATTATATGGATTGGCAGCTCACCTCGAGATCACTTCACCCAAGCCTTCACTTCGACGTGATTACAGAATCGACAGGCTGACGCTTCTGTATTGCCACCTGAAGTACTTCATTTCAGAAAACCCTCATTGTTAGGAGTCTGGATTTGTCTGGATTGAGTACATGGAGTTTTAACTGGCGAAAAGGGGGTGAACTCATGCGCGTGCAGTAAGTAGGCTACAGTAAGGGCCAAAAAAAATTTGATTCTGACGATGCGATTTTTCGTATTTTGTCATTATGTATGTGCTGGCCTACCCTTACTGTAGCCTACTGCACGTCCATCGGTGGACTATAATGTCACCTCTGTCCAACCCTTCTGTGAATGCAAGCGTGATATTCTATTAATCGTTAGGAGCAACGACCATGAATTCAAGAACAAATCTACTTCCTCATAATTTATTTGTATATTTCGGTGCATGTGCGTGCATGGATTGACGTCATAGACGTCCAAATGGAACTTATTTAAGAGCTAACCTTAGATAATAATTATGACACTCATTTCAAAATAAATTTAAATATTTTAAATTTAAAAAGTGGAGCTGTTATGTACCTTTAATTAATGTTGAGTGTTGATTAGGTTTTTGGTTTGCTAAAGTGTACCACGTCGGGTACCATAATGTAAAAGAATTGCGTACTTGTATTGTTCGCTAATTTTTTTACGACACTAGAAAGCGGTAGAACTTTATTTCTATACATGTATTTTTATGATATCCAATTATGAATCTATTGACAACACACCAAGCTGGATAAGCATTCCCAACAAGTCCGGCATTAATAGTTCTTGCAAGTCACTTCTTAGGGGTTCATTTTTGGGGTTCCGAACTCGAAGGGATGGACGGATGGACAGCGGAGGCTTAGTAATAACTAAGCCTCCGCTGTCCATCCGTCCATCTCGCTGTGTCTCATTAACCGTAATAGTAAGACAGTTGAAATTTTCGTAGAGTGTATATTTCTATTGCTGATATAACAACAAATATCTAACGAAAGTTAAAAAAAAAAATAATTAAGGAGGCTCCCATACAAGAAACGTGTTTTTTTTTTCAGTTTATGGTAACCCTTTTTATGATAACCCTTTGTGTGAGAGTCCGACTCGCAGTTTGCCGGTTTTTTACGAAACCCTGAAATCAGAACCTTTAAATAATAATCTTTATAATGTTAATCAGAATGTGTATGTGTATGCGTATATTTAACATATTTTTTCTATAAATATTATCGATTTTTATGAATCAACGGAGTGATTGGCGAAACTATATAGTTCCAAGTTGCAAATACTCAACGAGTATAAAGTTGTTATAGAACCTTGACGTAACAGCTTCGTCAAGATCAGGGTCAGATGCAGAGTAATCTATTATCTATGCGAAATTAATTCAACTTAATTAAACACCAATTGAATCTATTTGTATAATCATTGAAAACAGAATCCAACACGCAGATATTATTTTATGCTCCAAGCTTTTAGTCTACTTATGTTTTAAAAGGATAATAATTCTTTTGTAAAAACATAATTTTAAAAATGCATTAAACTAATGTATTTTTGAAACTCGAAACATTTTGATTATTATTTTAACACCTCTCAAAACATCTTTCTGCACTTTAGACAATCGAATGAATGGCATTAATATGGCCTCTTAGGTCCAAACAACAGTAGCGTAGCTATAGTAGGCGCCAGATAATCGTGGAATAACGGTCATTGACCCACCTACAATTATTGACATTTTTAATTTGAAAAACGGAATTAATGACACAAAGCTGTCCCGAATCATCATCTCTCGTGATCCTTAACATTGTCTAATAATGAAAAACGATTCATATTTAATTGTTCAGGTACCTATGAACAGTTATTAGGGAAAGGTCAATGTACTTTATTCCACATTTATCTGGCGCCTACTATAGATTATGTCCTGTTAACATTGTAAGACGATATTTTTACAGTTACATCGAATGTACTAGAAACTAAAGCTTGCTCCGGGCGCATAAAATCCTTTCAGCATAAAAAAATCTGTGCTCTACACACCATTGGCGTAAATCATAAAATCGCATATTCTTTCACAATCGAAAGAAAATCCAGCAGCCCTAGTATGACGTGCTAATGCCATCCAATTCCGATGACATAAACGGGATAGTGCTTTTTGCTATGTATAGCTCCGTCTCCCTCTTAGAGCGGAATCATGATCGTTTTAAGAATTCATAGTAGGGCCCCATATCCATTGCTTCATACGTTAAAAAACGTACACGTAAAACACGAAATAAATTCGGTTGCACACGATTAAACTGCAGACTTCTCATACCAACCCTTTCTGTCCATAGCCCGACCAGCAGCCACATGGGCGAACGCCAACCCAAGCAAGGCACAAATAGCATCAGCAATGCTAGAAGGGAAGGCCGCCCTGAAAGAGCTGACCAAGGTGGAATGGAGGCGGAGACCGCTGGACATGGACACGCCAGCGAACAGGGCGCAGCGAGCCGCCGCCACTTCTGCTGACGTGAAGCCGTTGGCTGATGCTGCGTATGCTGCTGAAATGGCTACCAAGGCTTTGATAAATGGGTAAGCCCTTAATGATAATTATATTTAATACAATCTCTTTTTTTTTTAAGGATGGGAAATCATCAAATGACTTCTTCCGCTCTGGCGAGCGGAAGGGTGTGTAAGACTCTTACTGACTAAAACCCATCCGTGTTTCTTCTGAAGCCCTTTGCGTTCCAGGGCCGCGGTGACTCTTTCGAACAAATTCCGCAACCCTGGCAGTAATGCAATCCCTTGCATGGTGATTTATATTTAGTCACGCTACAGGGTCTACCATCGCAATATGTTCTCACATTGTTGAGTAAATAACCCATGAGAAAAACATTTTTACTTTTCGGGGGATACCTTCGAAAGGCGTTGGTCTTTTGTAGAAAACACCAGGAAGTGTGGGATTTTACCTGACTACTAAACCACCCCAGTGGTCATCATGTGCACACCCTGGAACTCTTACTGTGAATCGCCTGTTAGGGCACATCCCTGAGGGCCTCCCCTGACACTGTGTCCGTGCATAGCGAGGGTCAAGTGGCACAGTATTCACGTGCTTCCGTTAGTACGTGATCACTGTGCCTTTCAGCGGCGGATTCAGGATTGCCATTTGAGGCGCCTTGACCCCGCTGAGGGAAGGTTTTAGCAAAGTTAACACTAAAAAAAACATAATAACATTTTATTTGTTTAACGCATAAAAAATCTCCTTGGATTACTTTTCGTACATTCCTCATTAACTTCGTTAGGTAGTAGACCAACGGTATCTCGGACTTTTGGGGGGGTTCCTTCCTTCAAACTCTTGTAAAATATAATTTTCATCCGATCTTACTTGTGATCCTTAACTATAATAACAAAGTAACTCTCTATCATCCCCGCTGCCCCGATGTCTGAAAATGGCGTTGCAAAAACAATTCTATTACGAAGTTGAAAATATTGAATTAAATACCTACCTGCGTAGGCTGCCTATAAATAACGACCCAAATGTCAAGTTCGCCTTTAATTTGTAGAAGAATATTCCACTCGAAAGCATGTTCAAAGCTTTCAAGTCATGATTGACTTGAAAGCTAGCACAAATATTCTGATGAATGTATGCGGTATATGGCGAACCTAGACTGACATTTATATCTAGTACTTTTTTTAAATTTTTCATGTTTCGGTATCTTCAACCAGCTGCGTCTCGCGGTGTTACCCGCGGTTTTAGTACATATATATATATATAAAGTAGCTTATATGTTAATCCTGGGTGTCAGCTTCCGGCATACCAAATTTTAAATTGGTCCAGCCGTTTGCGCATGAAGAAGTAACAAACATGCACACACACACTCACAAACTATCGCCTATATAATATTAGTGTGATAGCCCCTCGTTTTACCTCACAAAACCTCCTAAAACCTAATGTTTTGATCTGTAATTCAAGAGGTACGTCTTTGTTTCCCAATCAGATACTTACTTCATAGAACTAAACCGATTCAGATCATATTCCGCCATTCGATACCCTGAGAATTTGGCCACTATGTTCTATTTCAGTGGTTTCGATAATGTCCAAGACAATACAATCATGATAAATCAAAACAGCTACTGTAATTTATCTTTCTGTCTTATTGATTGGATGTGAATCACAATTGAAGGGTATTCTCACACTTATTACCGTTCAGTCAATTTAATTCCGAAGATTCTTTCCATCATCAGAAGCAAAACATATGGTGATGTGCCAACTGTTTATGGTAGACATCCCACCCATACGCGCAAACGTTTTCGGAATGCTTTCGCTGTGCGGAGCGGAATTCCTACTGGATTCTGTGTGTCCTGATAGCTTCTATCTTTAAGTCAAGAGTGAATAGGTCCAGGCAAGCATGCTTTATCATCAACCACAAACTCAAAGCATTTATTTCAATTAAACCATTACAGGCACTTTTGAATTGTCAAGGTCGGTCTGTCCAAAGATATGAAGCTAATTACATGTTCCAAAGCGTAGATCTCTATGGAGAATAACGTGCAAGAAACTCCACGGACACTCTTTTAAATCAATTTTTTACATTTTTTACAATGATATGGTAACATCATTTGTGTGAAAATTTTACAAACATACATATACAGGGTGTCCCAAAACTCAACGTCAAGCCGAAACGGGGTGACAGGATTGATCATAACCATCACGAGAAAAATCTGAAAAAAAATCTATCCCATGCAGTTTGAAAATTATGGGCATTTTAAGAAAAACCTAGAAATTTGATCAAACTGTACCATTTTTCGGTTATTGTGGTTATTCTTTTTTATTTTTGTTCATTTGAACTTTGGAAACGTAATCCTAAATAACATTTCTAGAATCCCAATAAAAAATAATGACACAATTGCCTCAAGTTCCCGAGAATTGAGACTATTTGTTAAACTACGAATTTAAAATTTTCAAGATTCGTCGACTTTGACAGGCCCTCCTATAAAAAAAATGTACTAGAGTGCCTTGGCAAGTAGCATTAAAAGTTGGCGCATTTAATCAGAATTCTAAAATGGTACAATACTTGTTAGTTCCATACAATAGAAAAGAGTAAAAAAATTAAAACCTCAAGTAACCCGATTTTTGCTATCAGATTTTATTCAGTTAAAATGTTTTTAATTCGCACAAGCTCTAGGTAGGTTCTTAATTTTAAGGCAAAATGATGAGAGCTCGCTCGGCGCCGCCGGCCGCTAGTGACGTCACATGTTAGTACTGACCAGTGCTAGCCCGGGCGCGCAGACGGTCGTTCTGCTCGCGCAGCAGCAGCAGCTCCTCTCGCGCAGCTCGCTCGGCGCCGCCGGCCGCTAGTGACGTCACATGTTAGTAATAAGTAGATCTTTTTTAAGAAGATGTAGGGCTTGTATTGAGGCTGATGGTAAACAATTTGAACATTTATTGTAATAAAAAACGTTATTTCTCTATCATCTGACTTTTATTCCAACAAACCTAATTATTTTACTAATTTTACTAACTTTTTTTCACTTTGGTAAAAGTGGCGTCACTATCTGTCTCGCTCACTCATGGCGAACATACCCATTATCCATCTCTCTCATCATTTTGTCTTAAAATTAAGAACCTACCTAGAGCTTGTGTGAATTAAAAACATTTTAACTGAGTAAAATGAGATAGCAAAAATCGGGTTACTTGAGGTTTTAATTTTTTTACTCTTTTCTATTGTATGGAACTAACAAGTATTGTACCATTTTAGAATTCTGATTAAATGCGCCAACTTTTAATGCCACTTGCCAAGGCACTCTAGTACATTTTTTTTATAGGAGGGCCTGTCAAAGTCGACGAATCTTGAAAATTTTAAATTCGTAGTTTAACAAATAGTCTCAATTCTCGGAAACTTGAGGCAATTGTGTCATTATTTTTTATTGGGATTCTAGAAATGTTATTTAGGATTACGTTTCCAAAGTTCAAATGAACAAAAATAAAAAAGAATAACCACAATAACCGAAAAATGGTACAGTTTGATCAAATTTCTAGGTTTTTCTTAAAATGCCCATAATTTTTAAACTGCATGGGATAGATTTTTTTTCAGATTTTTCTCGTGATGGTTATGATCAATCCTGTCACCCCGTTTCGGCTTGACGTTGAGTTTTGGGACACCCTGTATATATGTGAGAACGATGTAGAAAGAGTTGCACAATCAAGCGTCCGAAGTAAAAAAAAAAAGCAACAATTCAAGGAACAAATAATTAAAATAAACCGTGGCAGCTGAGACATGACCAGCTGACGGCGCTCGCTCAGCAATATCACACCATCGCTCACCATCAGGTGAGATAGTGGTCAATCGCTCGCCTATCTATACTTCTATACTGATATTAAAAGAGGAAAGCTTTGTATTTTTGTATGTAAGGAATAAACTTAAAAACTACTGGACCGATTTGAAAAATTCTTTCAGCAATGGATAGCTACATTATCAGCGAGTAACATAGGCTATATTTTATCGCCTTACTCCCACGGGAACGGGAACTACGCGGGTGAAACCGCGTGACGTCTGCTATCATCAATAAAAGTCATCAATTCATCATCCTTAGCCCTCGACTTTCTACCATTGGCTTTTGCTGTGACCGGATTCTCTGTTCACTACAAATATTCGTAATCTAATTAAATATTTTCTACCATGTTGACATGGAAAGTTCCCAAATCCCATCCTCAACTCATAATTCCTTATTTACAACACATAGTCGTAACTCATAAATCCATCTAGTTCAATAGATTCATCGGTCAGTCTTCAATTGCTGCCATTCTTCCGGTCACCTACATTCGTTTAATTGGCATCCCGCCGGCGATGCATCGCTGCATGTACCAGACCTCATTCTAATACTAGCAGATTTTAAATGTGCATTGGGAACTTTTAAACTTTTCATTTCATGTTAGTCTGGCAGTTTGAGTTCTTTATGCGGCCTACCCAAATGTCCTTACTTTGGTATTGTTCGTCAAATCGTTGAGGTCCTTAAAGTTCTAACTTTGAGCTACACGATAACTGACAAATGCTTACACTGTCTGGACAGGTCCACTCAAATCTGTGTGGTACTTTCCTCAAAAGACCACTTCAGACATTCATTAACCTACATGGTTCTCATATGATTTGACCAGTACGATTGTATGGACTTTAAAAGAGACTTTGATCTCTGCATTTGTTTCGGTGTTTCTTCTCAGGGTAGTCAACTAGGAAACACCGGCCTCATCTAGTTTAAGAATGACCAAAACAGATTGACGTCTAAAAGTGTTATGTTTAACCTACTTAAAAAATAAATATCATGTATCATAAACAGGGTATATTATGAGTCCTTCTTTTTTAATATTGGAGGTAAAAACCGCTAGTTCTGACTGACAGTTCAGTTTATTGCTTCATATTCAGTAACTTTAAGTAAATATTATGTATATATCCGTATAATACACGAACTCTACTCTATCCTACATTGTGTCATAAGATCTTAGGTTTGCCATTTATTGAGTTAACCTTTCAAGTTCTTGGCATTGCAATTGTTGTTGTAGCTTTCTCTCGCAGATGGTTCTAGTCTCACTCTGCCATGGCCACACCCCTATAATTGGCTTTTAGTTACTTCACTTGCTTAAACAATCGATAAGTAATTTGAAACGTATTAGCTGCTTTGGCCGTATAATCTTAATCATTGTCCTTAAATTCCCTAAAGTCGATTGATTTGACTGCGTAAACAGGTAGGGCAGAGCTATCCACTCAGCTACTTCTGAGCTTGTACTTCAGCATCAAAAATGCAAAACATGAAATCATTATCTCTCGCTTCCTTAAATCCCCAGAAGGTCTTACCGCACGGAAGGACAAAAACTGCACAAATAATTATCCTAATTTTAGACGTATCTATGACGCATTCAAATTCTTTTTTTTTTAAATACCAGTAAACAGAAATGCGTCATTTCTGCACGTCAACCAAGACGAAATAATTTCGGTTTCATTGCATTAACATTATAGTCAAAACTATCGTGTGTCAGAAGGAATTAGGCTGAATACCGGTCTTGATAAGTTGACACACGATCTGTGCTGGTATAAACCGCGTAACACTACACTCGCGTTGGTTTGGCTTCACCGCGACGCCTCACTGACCCCAGGTTACCGAACTCCGCCAAAATATATCGATCCTTGAGACTTGTAGGTTTTGGATGGTAGAATGATCTGGGGATTAGAAAGAGTACTCGTTCAGAAATCATGGATAGAAGGTAATACCTACATGGCTGGGTACTCCCATAGGTGCTTTGCTTATCACAATGGTGGCACAGAGGGTGATAAACAGTGATCTGATAATCTGGTGCTAATATACCTAAACTTCACTTTTATTCCCACGAAAGTATAAGACGGACATGCTTTTCAGAATCCCGGATCCCGGAATGGTTCGAAATTCCTGAGATTGCTAAAAATGCCCCCATACAAAATATAGTTAAAACTCGTGAACTCTCATTGTAATTTTTTGAAATTTAAAATATATAAGTATATAATTATCCGATCACTGGTGATAAAGCAAATCTGCCATAATGAAACTGGCTTCGAGCTAAACATAAACAAATTAGTGAAAACCGCATCAAATACAAAGTTCTTCCCCCATTCCCCTTATAGTGAAATTTTCTAAAAAACCTTTCTTAGCGAAAGCTTACGTTATGAAATAAACTTATACTCCAAATTTTCAGCTTTTTAGATGAAGCAGTTTTGGCTGCGCGTTAATAGTCGGTCGGACAAACTATTTTATGTTTTGTCTATGGCCATGATATTAATATGTGAAAGCCCTATATCTATAAAGAGCTTTCACAGAATATGCTTACTGTTGATATTATGAATCTCAAATTCTCGTATAGGTTATTCTTAAGAAGAAGGAAATAAATTTTATTTGCTCAAACATGTGTCTACAAAACAAAATTAAATAATACATGCATGCAAGATCTTATATAAGAGTGGCTCACGACATGTCTGCCATTTCTCATGGCGTGCAAATATCTGGTCTTACAATTATTTTGATTGAATCAATCATTTTTACTTTTGATACATTTTATCACAGTTAAACAAATTGTCCAATATTACAGATTACCATTGTTACAATGAAGATTTACATCACTTTTATTAGGCATTCAATTACAATAACATTTCGCCCCATTTAGAAATGCATTCCTGATGTAGGTACTTACACGATAGAAAACGACAAAGTTGCGTAGAATGTGTGACACTATTCACACTTCATTTGACTTGCGCTCTAGGAAAATATCAGTTTCCAACCCGTTTCCATATTGTGTAAGCAATATTGCTTCCTTAGTCATGTCTTTTATTAGAGGGGTATCAAGTAAAAACGACTCGTGATTTTCTGCGCACTACATGCGATGCCCTATAGAGGAATAACGGTTCGAAGTGCTCGTAGTACCAACCTAATATTTGAATGTATATGAGGATTTGAGTATAAGGTCTAATAACTACCTATATCCGAATTTCAACGGTGTTAAACTAAGTTTGAAAGTATTAACGGTTTTGTTCGGACCGACATTTCTCAAATTCGGCACGGCTTTTTTTTATAGTTGGGAAATCATCAAATGACTTCTTCCGCTCTGTGTGAAGCGGAAGGGCGTGTCAGACTCTTACTGACTAAAACCCATCCGTGTTCCTTCTAAAGCCCTTTGCGTTCCAGGGCCGCGGTTACTCTGTCGAACAAATTCCACAACAAATTCGAAACGGCTGCAGTGTGCTAACAGCCAAATAACGCCTAATGAGTTCGAGTTAACAATGTTTAAATGAAACATATTGCTATAGCATTTTGGCTTCTCGTTTATAATATTTTTATAAATACTACTTCTATTTCACAGTCAATCAACATAAGACCCATCCATTTTTGACCATTACATTAATTGTATGAACCTTTAAAAATCTATTACCACTGCGTTTGTTTCGATGTCAATTCTCAGGGTAGCCAGCCACACACCGGCCTCATCTAGTTTAATTTAACAAAAACAGACGTATAAAAGAGTTATTTTGTAACAAATTAATGTAGCAAAACAAATATCATTTACAGCATTATAAAAAAAAAACATTTTATTTCAGACATATTTGGTCCATAATTATATTGGTAGTAGTCCGACTTAAAACTATGTTAGATTTAAAATTAAAAATTAATTTCTCTGGGGCCTCGGGCACACGCACTTGTGCTTGAACCCAATGCCCCAGAAGGGGGCTGTCCAGCTTGTAGCTGAGCACGTTCAGGATAGTGTTGGCGCTCCCACGCGTGTGGAACATCAGCGAAGTGATGCGGCACCTCAGCACAGTGTGAAAACCGTCTGTGTGCGCGTGCGCAAACATCGCAGATCTTTTAAACCCATACAATTATTTTCAGTACGGACATATCTCAGCGCCCCGGCGGGTCTGGTCAGGGTCCCCGGCTCAACGGCTCGTTCCCAGAGCAACCGTACTGCCTGGACAACCCCCCACCATGCACGCTGTCCAGATACAGGACCATGGACGGAACGTGCAACAACCTGGAGAACCCGCTGAGGTTTGGAGTCTCCAAGACTCCGTTCAGAAGGGTGCTGCCCGCTGACTATGGTGATGGTGAGTCACTTATTTTGTTTGCAGCTAATAATAGTTCAGTTAAATAAGCAATTTTTGACAAGATTTCTTAGACCTTTGCATGTGGTCAATTTGTCATAATATAGTTTTATAATTATTTCCTATTTCATAATTCTCCTGCTTATAACATGATAGCAAAGGAGATGATCTGCGCAACTGTAGCGAAAATAACTTTTGGTAGACAGAGGCAATACATTCAGGATTCATAATATATTCAGGAGTTCTCACTCAGGCTCTTAGAATATAAGACATGTGGTAGACCTTTACACTCCACAGGCCTACAAATCAAGCAAGCCAAGGTTTCATATACCCCGGAAGATAAGGTCTACTATCCATAACATTCATCCTCATATCCCTCCAGGCATCAGCTCCCCCCGCACAGGAGTGGATGGGGCAGCTCTCCCCAGCGCGCGTGACGTCAGCGTCACAGTGCACCGGCCGAGCTACGCCCACGACTCCGCCTTCACCGTCATGCTGGCGGTATGGGGGCAGTTCCTGGACCATGACATCACTGCCACTGCGCTTAGCAAAGGTAAGTCAGGTGCTACAGTAAAAAACCTCGAAAGGTAAGGATAATCTTGGGTTGACGTTCCGCTTTATTTACTCTAGTGCTGCAATGTATTTTATTCAGTCTCTAGATTTTGGGCAAGTGCTGACTAATTCTGCATTCAGCCGGTAAGCTCCTCTCACTATATTTACCTGTGGCTGTCAAGATATCACTGGACGTTTGTCGACACCCGCATTACGTTTTGTGGTACATTTTCAATCCCTTCTCCAGCTACTGGATAGTCGCTGCTGCGTACACGTGGCCATAGACTACCAAGCGCTTCGAAGCAATCAAGCCGCTGCAGAAGCAGTCAAACTTACTGCAATTCCAGAAAACACTGTTAATCCTAATCCACCTCTCTCGTACTCCCCAGGTCAGAACGGCACAGCTCTCTCCTGCTGCGACGAGTCTCAGATCCCGCACCCGGAGTGCTTCCCAGTACGCCTGGACGCCGACGATCCCTTCTACCAGGATTATAACATCACGTGCATGGAGTTCGTCAGGTCTGCGCCAGCTCCTACTTGTAATTTTGGTAAGTTGAGTTTTGTTCTTTTTTATATCGGTGTGTAGTGTCCCACTTCTAGGGAAATGCATCCATATCCTTAAAACTCTTTTCTTGCGCCACTTTGGAAAAGCATTTGTAATGCACATCCAGGTTATCTTCGTCGCCCAGAAAGTAGAGCCTCTTCTTTCTGGGCCGGTTTCGCGAAGACATTGCGTATACTATTGCCCGCCATTTCGTAAGCACTATCCGATAGCGCCGAGCGCTATAGGATGTTAGTCAGTCAGCAGTGTAATAAAATATCTTTTGTTTTCGGAGTCACAAATTATATGCAAGTCAAGTGATTTAGTATCTTTCTAGCCGTAAGCAAATTGCTAGTTATCTCAAGCGGAGGGCACTTTCCCCTAACTTCTTTATTTCTTCTCTTTAAACTTCTGTATGAAAAAAAAATGGTAGTCTATCATGTTCTGTCTGTTACTGGGTTGTGGAGACAGACAGGCAGTCGTCCCATGCGAAATACTGGCACTCAGCTGCAGGTTAGACTGGAAGCCCACCCCTGATGGTAACTTATCATATCCCAGGTCCTCGCGAACAGCTGAACCAGGCCACAGCCTTCATCGACGCGTCCACAGTGTACGGGTTCGCGGAGAGCCGCGGTGCGTCTCTGCGCTCCTTCGTGGGCGGACAGCTGCGGATGCTGAAGATAGGAGCCACCCAGCTGCTGCCGCCCTCCACCGACCCCAACGACAGCTGTAACACTGTTGAAATGAACGCTAAGGGACGGTACTGCTTCGAGTCAGGTTTGTAAACGAGGCAAGATGTGGTGTTTCAAAGTCTGATTTGACAAAGTCACCTATTTTTATACCGACCACACAGTGCACCTGGATGAGTTTGTTCACTTGTATTACGAAATGTCAGTTTTTAATTTGACAAAAAATTTTCCGTTTCAATTGACATTAGTTGACTTGAAAAGTAGAACACTTTCCAAGTCCTCTTGATTGACCACGGACTTCAAAGTGCACTTTGATTGCTAGTTTGCACGATCAGAGCGTCAAGGTAGTCAGCTCGTGCGTGCCACGTATCTACCTTTCCGAATAGACAGTAGAGTCACTTTATTAATGTAATACTATTATTTTACTGAACTGTAAATGATGATGTTCAAAAGTGCCGTTTAATGGCCTAATTGAAACTTTGACTTTGACTTTGAGCATCAAAACTTGTTTGTCAAAGCAGACTTTGAGCGTGTCAACGCTTTGTTACCTTTCCCTTAACTAAAGAGTTGCTTCAAACGTTCCGACTTTTGACAATGTCATGTAGCATCATGTTTGCATGCAACACTTTGCTTGTGAAACTTGACCCTTATGTGTCTCCCAGGCGACGACCGCGCGAACGAGAACCTGCACCTCACCACGATGCACCTCATCTGGGCGCGCCAGCACAACAGGCTGGCGGCCATCTTGCGCAACTACAACCCGCTGTGGGACGACGACACCGTCTACCAAGAAGCTAGGAAGATTGTAGGCGCACAGATGCAGCACATCACGTACTCCGAGTTCCTGCCCAGTATACTTGGTAAGATTGATGCACAGCTCATCAGACATAATGAGGATCGAGGAGACAATACGCATGTAACTAAGAAGGAGGAGGGATAGAAGGAGACCAAGGAAAAGATCTACGGAATGAACCTTTAAACGAGCAATTCGTGTATATATGTATAAGTCACAAAATGACAAACTCCGTTAGATTATAAAGTTACTTGAGAGATTGTAAACTCTCGATAAATTGTCAACTGAACATCTGGAATACTTTATTATGCATCAAAATTTGATCATTTTTCCATCATCATTGTCTTTGTTGTTCATGTAAATTGTAAGCACCTGGATGACCTCGATCTCGAAGACATTCCGAGAAATTGTGAACTGACTTCAATTTATCCGTTTTCCCGTGATAGAAAACTTGGAAACGAGACTCTCATTGGTCTGTTCAGATATGAGCTCACACCAACAAAGACCAACGTGGACCAAGTTTCCAATTTAACTATCACACTAAAACGGATAAATTGTAGACTTGTGCTCTGATTGGTCGCCATTTTATGTCAGTCCACAATTTCTCGGAATTTCTTCCAGATCGAAGTCATCCAGGTACTTACAATTTAAATGAACAACAAAGTCAATGATGAAGTAAAACAAAATAGTAAAGCAAAACGTGTACAAGTACATGCAGGGCCATGACTCAAATCAGATATTAAATGTCGGAGCTGATTGGTTACTATTCTACTTTCATTATCATCATCATCCTGCCCTTGTCCCATGTCCCCCGACACGACTACCTTTCTTTTTATAGTCCCTTGCCGATATACATTTGCAAGTCGACAATTCATGGCTCAAAGCTCACGAATTTATAATCAAATAAATAAAAGTATTCACATCTATAGACTCACAACTCATGAAATTAAAAGTAAACTAAAAAAATGGTTATTACCTCTAACTTACGATGAGACAGAAAATATTTTGACTATACCTTCATAAGCTTATGCACTCACTCCCTTAACCCACACACACACTCCTCACATAGGCACACTTAACTCATACTTCACCCTCTGGACACTCAATCACAAACACTCATACACTTGCTGCTAATATGTATTGTGTATAATGTTAGTATGTAACTGAAATGTCACGGTTGTATTTAATCATATATGGTAGCCGAAAAAAATGTCTGACCCCTAAGATACAGGTCTGCGTACCTAGTTTAGGGGCCGGAAATCTGTCAATAATATTAGACTATAGTAGGCGCCAGATAATCGTGGAATAACGGTCTTTGACCCACCTACAATTATTGACATTTTTAATTTGAAAAACGGAATTAATGACACAAAGCTGTCCCGAATCATCATCTCTCGTGATCCTTAACATTGTCTAATAATGAAAAACGATTCATATTTAATTGTTCAGGTACCTATGAACAGTTATTAGGGAAAGGTCAATGTACTTTATTCCACATTTATCTGGCGCCTACTATAGATTGTACAACTCAGTGTCTACGTGTTTAATGTACCTACTTTGTTTCTTTTTTTTTCTAATGTACAAATAAATAAACTTATTATTATTATTATTATTGATATGGTTGTGCTTACTGTACGGTTGGTGGCCAGGTTGGGACGTGATGTGGGCGCTGAACCTGACGCTGGCGGAGGAGGGCTACGCGGACGTGTACGAGCCCAGCGTGGACCCCTCCATCGCCAACCACTTCGCTTCCGCCGTCTTCAGATTCGCACACACTTTGCTACCGGTAAGATTAGCTTTTCAATCATAAAAAGCCTATTTATTCCTTGCATTTACACACTTCAATATTTTCTTAATTTCTAGCAGGTATCTTCTAGATGGTTTCTTGTATTAAATTTATTTGTTGGTTTACGTCTTTTGCAAGGACCCCAGGTTGAATAAAGGCCTCCTCCAAAGATTTCCATGTCTTTTGCTATCTGGCTCCAATTTGAGCCGGCTGTTCTTATAACCTCGTCCCTCCCACCGTGTAATTGATCTGCCTCTACTTCATTTCCCTTAGTTTATTTATCATCATCTTAATCATTGCCATCCTAAATATTTCCAATAGTGTTATTGGCTATTCTTGGATTCTTCAGCGTTATTTTGAGCGGGATATTCGGGATTTGGGAATACTTATAATATTTTAGTTACCTTATTTGACTAAAAAAATCTAATTAGTCCACGTATTTTTTCTTTTGTCACGTAAACAAATAATGAAGACGATGTAGTGCGTTGAAAACTCGTGTGACATCACTTACCAGTACACTTTTTACTGGAATGTGACGTTACAAGCCCCACTCCTTATCTTTGATGTGTTTTATCTTCGTATTTTTCTATTGATTTGATAAAATAAAAAATACGTATTCAATTCCAATATTTTTCGATAACTAACTGACGGACTAAATAGAATCATATTTTTAAACCCAGACAACATCCCTATTGTCGAAAGAGAGAACGATATTCTCTATTAAGACGACATCTAAATTGGCATTAGTGTTACTACTAACAGACTTGGCTCCAGTATCCAAAATATATTCAATTTCCATACAAAAGTCGCTATTTTTCCCATCTTTTTCTTCATTTCATCTGCAACTACACAACCAATTATTGCGTTCATATTATCAAATGCTCCATCTCAAATAATATTATAACGTTCTCGTTCCAGGGTCTAATGCATAGCACAGACAAAAGCACAGGCACGATCCAGTACACCCACCTGCACCAGATGCTGTTCAACCCCTTCACTCTGTACACGCGCAAGGGACCCAAGGACGCCGTCACTTCCGCCATGGACACCCTCGTGCACGCTGTGGACCCACATGTTACTACTGAGGTAAGATACACTTACATCAGATGCTATTCAACCCCTTAACTCTGTACATACATAAAGGACCCAAGAACGCCGTCATCTCCGCCATGGACACCCTCGTGCACGCTGTGGACCCACATGTTACTACTGAGGTAAGATACACTTACATCAGATGCTATTCAACCCCTTCACTCTGTACATACATAAAGGACCCAAGAACGCCGTCATCTCCGCCATGGACACCCTCGTGCACGCTGTGGACCCACATGTTACTACTGAGGTAAGATACACTTACATCAGATGCTATTCAACCCCTTAACTCTGTACATACATAAAGGACCCAAGAACGCCGTCATCTCCGCCATGGACACCCTCGTGCACGCTGTGGACCCACATGTTACTACTGAGGTAAGATACACTTACATCAGATGCTATTCAACCCCTTCACTCTGTACATACATAAAGGACCCAAGAACGCCGTCATCTCCGCCATGGACACCCTCGTGCACGCTGTGGACCCACATGTTACTACTGAGGTAAGATACACTTACATCAGATGCTATTCAACCCCTTCACTCTGTACATACATAAAGGACCCAAGAACGCCGTCATCTCCGCCATGGACACCCTCGTGCACGCTGTGGACCCACATGTTACTACTGAGGTAAGATACACTTACATCAGATGCTATTCAACCCCTTCACTCTGTACATACATAAAGGACCCAAGAACGCCGTCATCTCCGCCATGGACACCCTCGTGCACGCTGTGGACCCACATGTTACTACTGAGGTAAGATACACTTACATCAGATGCTATTCAACCCCTTCACTCTGTACATACATAAAGGACCCAAGAACACCGTCATCTCCGCCATGGAAACCCTCGTGCACGCTGTGGACCCACATGTTACTACTGAGGTAAGATTCGCTTACATCAGATGCTATTCAACCCCTTCACTCTGTACATATAGGAAGTACATCTAACGCAGCTTGTAAATCTGGCCTAAACAAACTAACAAATATTGCCAGTTAAATACCAGCGATGAAGATCCAGAACCTAACGACTCCCTGGTTTGGCGTCTTAAGGAACCGTGACATAACAAACGAACGTAAAAAACATTTATCTGAACGCAAAACTTAAACACTTTTTTTTAATTTCCAGCTAAGCAACCACTTATTCGAAAAGCCAGTTGACGCGAACAGCTCAACAGCTGCAGATGCCAAGAAGCCAGGACCCTGCGGCCTGGACCTGGTGTCGCTCAACATCCAGCGTGGAAGAGACCATGGTCTACCTTCCTATCCTCAGTGGAGGGAGCACTGCGGCCTGTCCCGACCCAAGAACTTTACTGACCTCAACCAGATGTTCGATGAGTCCTCGCTTAGCAGGATCTGTAAGATTTACAAGTAAGTTATAAATGAAAAACCGATTTTCTAGTTTTTCGATGAGGCTCATATTTTAACTATTCTTTTTTATATTATAGCTTTTGCTCATGGCTTCGCTCTAACCCTATGGGCTAGGCGAGCGTCTCCAGAGTCCCATATATCTCTGTAGCAAAATTCATTAAAATCGGTACGGCCATTTAGGCGTGAAAACGTAGCTTATAAACAAACTTACTTTGGCATTTATAATAGAGTTAGGATACAATGCTATACTTCGTCCGGTCATCCAATCGAAGTTCATCTTTAAGAACAATAAAATTGTAGTTTATCCAAATGGTTTTTAAATCCTTACAAAATGTTCAATTAAAATATTTCCTCTCCCTATTCCAGTTCGGTGGACGACATCGACCTGTACACGGGCGCGCTGGCCGAGGAGCCCAAGGGCCGCCTGCTGGGCCCCACGCTCAGCTGCCTCATCGCCGACCAGTTCCTGCGCCTCAAGCTCGGCGACCGCTTCTGGTACGAGACTTCGGATGCCACCATCGGATTTACTTTGGGTAACACTTGTAACCTTCCCCATAAACTTTATTATAGCCACTTATAATATTCAAATAGTTCGTTTCCATTAGGATTTTAGGTTCTAAAGCCTGTCTTCAAAAATGTCTCTTGTGTTTAAATGAATAAATTACTCAATGAAATCTTTAACTTTACCATCATGAGGTGTCGAACGGCTAGGAAGATACTACATACAAATCTGATGGACAATTTGGGTGTCTAGACGAATCGCCGCGTTGCACTAAGCCTTAGTTGTGAAAGGAAAGATAGGTCCAATGGATGGTGTGAGGAGTGATATAAAATGGGAGTCAGTGGTAGTGTGACGGGGGACCGGACAGAAAGGAAGAAACAAACTATTGCACCGCAACCAATTTAACTGACATATTGTGATAAGGGCAGGAAGACGAAGAAGCAGTAGTATTTGTGTCGATTCAACTAAAATACCAAAACACCGCTTAATATTTGCTTTTTCCCACAGAACAATTAACAGAAATCCGCAAGACAACTCTCGCCGGAGTAATCTGCGCCAACGAAGACCTACTGGACCAGGCACAACCCAGGGTCATGGAAGCAGTCAGCGCCACCAACCCACTCGTGGACTGCAAGGAGCTGCCGCAACCCAACCTGAAGCCCTGGTACAAATCCAAGTCGAAGGCCTAATGACTGAAGAACAGAAGAGACTAAACAAAGTGGCATTCCAAAAAGCAAAGAGCAGAGAGCTCGAAAAAGCAGATGACATTTCGGTAGCGGATGTAAATACTTTTTTGGAATTTTCAACATTATCACTAATAGTTGTCACTTTATCTAGGCCTTAAGGTAATGTAGTGATAGCTAGTCTCATACAGTACTAAGGCGTTAATATGGTACATTGAAAATTAAAAACAGACAATTAAACACAGGCACATACAGTATGAGTGTAAGAAATTTATGATGGTGAAAGATCCGAAAATTTTCTACAATTCAATGTACCATAAAACGGGCGTGTACAGCATACTAGGTGGATATTTGAACCTTACCCAGAAGCATCAATAAGATGTATCCCTGATTGTGAATCTTAATAAAAACATTTGAACAGTAAACGTCGAACATTTTACTTGGGTTAGTATTGGTCCTAAGATACGCCCTGAGAAACTACTGTGTATTTCTATACTGGGTTTAACATTACTTATTTTAAAATGAATACGAAATAGACAAATGCTTTATTTTTTATGGATTTTATATACGAAATATTTAATATCGATCTGGATGAATAGACTCGGTTCAAATGTTTTGTTGTCATGTTCATGTCGAAAGCCTGATAAGGTTCAAAGATTCAGCTAATAAACTTATTATATAGTAGTAAATAAAATAAATTACCATATATTACATACTTTTTGTAGAAAAAGTAATGCAAAAAACAAAAAATATATGTTTTTCTCATATCTTTTTCACAGTGAAATGCATGCATTATCTCAAAATTATATGTAATTTGGTTTTTACGGGGTTTGGTGTGTTTCAATAAGTAATGTATATTGGCTTTGCCGTGGTTTGGTAATTTTAATTTAGGGTTTTTATACTGTCAATATAATACTCAGATCCTTGCCTAGATTAACATTAAGTTTAGTTTTACATAATAATATTTTATAAGCCATAACCATAACCTGTGCATTTGAAATAGTATCCATAAGTTTGTACCTAGTGTGGTTAGCGAGTAAGCCTTACTTAAGAATAAGGAAAATTTAAAAAAAGGTTTAACTAAGTAAAAGATAAATAACGAAGTTTTTAAGACTATATAACAACATACAATACATAGGCAGATAACAACTGTTGTTGCTTTAAAAATAATAAATAATGTAAGTGATGCTGATTTTTAAATAATCATACGTAATCATACTCATGCTAAGATCAATATCCGACCAATAAGAACAAAGAACACACCCGGACAAATTACCTTACTTATTTGTGCAAATATTTTCTCAACATTAAAACCTTTCAAAAGACATGTCCTAAAGAATAAGTGTGAGTCAAGTCACATAACTGAATGAATAAATATTGATCGGTGATTTGTATCCACAACTCGTAAGGTCTGCCACCTTTGGAATGTTTGTCAGTCAACACAATGAGTGCCTGATAAAGGAAATACTTTGATTTTGTCATAATGCTGAGTAATTCAAGTTTTCTTATTAGCTGTAACTGGGTATTTTTCTTCAATAATTTTGGGAAGTGGTGTAATAGGTTGTTGACGTTTTGATATATTTCTATCGCAATTTGTCCATATTTTTTAATAAAATAATAGTGTTGCCATCTTAATTTGTGAATAGAAAGACATACAATATAAACAATAGTCATTCTGTCACTGATTATAATCCTATTCCTACCGGAATATGTCCACGGCTGGACATAATTATATATTTTAATATATACTCTTTTTATTGTTTTTATATTTGTAGATATTTACGTAAGTTCCAAATAGGATAAGTAGTCTGACAATATCTAATGGGAAGCTTTTACACTGAGCTTTTATAATTTGTATTTGCTGCATCATACGAATTTATTATGAGTATTAATAGCTGTAGATAATTCAATACCTTTAATAGTATTTACTTACATTCAAATATAATATATTTCTGCCATGTTGAGTAGTTTATTAAAGTAACTTTTTCTAAGTGTGTTCATGAGCTTTGATTGTAAGTTATTATTGAAGCAATGCTAGAGCAAATAAGCTAAGTACACACATTATGAATTGGTTGTTCAGTCCATACACTGTAATTAAAATCTTTTCAATCAATATTCTTAGTCTAATTTCCCTTAAACTTCCCAATTCAACAAATCTCTTAATTTTTCATTATTATTTGTTACCAAATCTATTTCAGAAACTGTATTTTATGTTTCTATGGCACTTGAAAGGTATTTCCTAGATATGGATGTAAGTCAGTGCCCATCCAAGAAATCACCGCAGCCAAGGGGTGGTTTTAGTCGGTTCGAGTCTCACGGACCCATCCGCCGACCGAAGGGCGGAGGACATCAGTGAGAGTGAGTGTGACCCCGAAAACAAAAAGCCTGTTAGTGCCATACCACTCTTGAAGATATGCCAAGTTCATCAAGAGTTCCAATCAATCAACTTCGCTACTCCCGTGTTCTCCGCATTCTACATCAAGTCTGTCCCTACCATCTATTGAAGATCTTCAGTCAGGGAGCGTCCCAAGCTGCGCTTGCCTATAATTACGGTCTCTCCACAAGGACCAAATACTCTACCAGCTATTGGTCCTTCGATAAAAATGACCGACCCTCTGCCAATTAAGCATCTTCAGATTACTTCACACAGTTTGTGTTCATTATAACAGATGGCACTACCAACCATAAAGATAATATGTAAATATTGAACTATGACACATGACACATTCTATGCACCATTCGATGAAGCTATCATCGCCATTACGTCTCGTCCACTTAATGAATAACCCAATGACTGTGAAACCCCAGTGAGTTATCGGAAATTGACTAGTTTGATTACATAATTTATTTAGACAAACGAAAACAATAGGTGCCTACACGTCCTCCACGAAATTAAACCTGGTAGACTGAGGTAATACTTATTTACATTTTTGATAATTAAACAATAATTTATCCATAAGATGAAATTATTAGTAAAGCTGCTGGAACTGACTTGGCAAACAGGGTATCGTCCTTATCGAGAACGATTAAAATGTAGGGCAGTCATCCTGTTGCAGCTTCCTACTTTATAATTAGGTACCCTTATTCTAATGACGCCATACATAGCAAAACACCTACTATTTACGCTAGCCTAAAAACAAATTAAATTGAAAGAAATTAACTTTCCATAATTCCAAAAAAACATAAGAAAAAAAAAGTCGGGTCCTGTATGTAAGGAAAATCAAGCATATTTATTAGATTACAATCTAGCCCATTATAACTTCGGAATCATAAACAAATTAACCAAATTAATGTGGTTACCGAGAGGAAATCCATAACCACCCACGGTGCCAGAGCTAAAAAAGAGCAAGGTATGTGAAATACGTCAGTTACCATCTCGACATGATTAGGTTTAGTGATGCTCTTTGTTCCAAAAACAGGATGCTGTGAATGATTAACAAGTAATTAACAACCTGGGGATCAAGTCAAGAGTGAATAGGTTATATAGGCAAGCGTGCTCTATCGTCGACCACATCATCGCTTTCCATCAGGTGAGATTCAAGGAAAATTATAACTTTTAAATTAAAAAATACGTGCGATTAATCGATTGATGAAGAGTAAAAGTAAATGCTGGTAGATGGAGAGAAAAGCTGGAAAGTGTGAGGAGGAATGACATAAAAGTCCTTTTCACTGTGGATAATCGCATAACGGTACACAAAAAACGTGTTGCGCTCCAACTCAAGTTGAAGGGCACAACCACAAATTGGAAAATGATCTAGAAAAAATGGAAGAATGAAGCTTGATAGAAGTCTATACCAGTCCAAAGATTGAACTTTTATTTAGAAGATGACGATATTCGATTTAAAGCAAAATCTTATAAAATACTAGGAAAAAGGAGTTTAGTCATCTTTCAATTAGTCATCTTATCATTTTTTTCTAAGTTTTATCTCTTAAACGGCAAAAAGGATTTGAGGAAAACCGGTAGCGCTGCAGACAAACCGACGACGAATTAATTGATCGCATTGTCCTTTTTAATTCGCTTGGGTAAAAAATTATATTGGGATCACATAATATGGTCTGCCAGAGATCCCTTCTGAATAATTGATTCCTTCAAACTCCTGACCACCATTGCTATGAACAATTCCCTAATTTGCAGACACGGCTTTCTCTAGTTTATGAACGTCTTTGGCATCTTCCAAAAGGCCACGTTTGAAGTCATTGTTATAACTTTCCAGGAAACATAAAACATTTTCCATTGTCCTGTATGACACCAATATCCTTGCAATCTTGGAAACTTCACATCACTACACGAAAGTGAGTCACAAACGATTAGCATTGTTATATGGGTGACCGTAGGAGGACGACGGCCTTGCGGCCTCAACCAACTTTGTGCTTGCCGACTAACTTACTTGTACACCTGAACTACTTACCTGCTACGGCATCCTGAACTTTAATCTCACGGAATTGAGGTGAGGAATGATTTTCGAGAGGGCATCAAGTGTGGTTTTGCAATTATGAAGGCCAGCTGATGTCAGGACTTGTTAGCGTGTCCTGTGCGTTTCTCAGGACCTTGATTCCACTTGTCTTTGGGTCATAATTGGCTAATATCCAGTGAGTTACGAGCTAAAACACCGGCGTTACCTCCTTTACAGCTTTCAAGGCAGGGTCTGTAAGGAAAGACAATGTGGTCGGCCTCAGTAGTGCCTTTCTTTCCTTCATCATTAACTCACACAAATTAGTAACGACCGCTTTGTTTTAATTTATGGCCCACTTTGCCTGTACTCGGAACACTATTAGTAATTGTTTTACCTGGAGTCTGATTGTGCTTCTCGTTAAGGTCTACAGGTTACGTGGCGTACCTCACATATTCATTAAATTTTCAATTACCTCCAGTGTGACGTATTATGTAGTTGATATGGAAGTAGCATATTTAATGCATGGTGTTGCAACGACGACGAGGTGGCACTTTACATAAAAGGCTTATTTGCGATATTTATATATATTTATGGCTGTGTGTATCTAGGTATAGAAAAACCGAATTAGTAATTTATTCATAAAGTGCCATTAAGTTTGTAAAACTTCTATAAGTGGTATAGTCATTACCCATCGTTTAACTTTGTTATTGTTGTTTGTCGTATGTAGGTTGTGCATTCGATTGGGTTCTAACTAGAGAACTACCTACTGTTTCTAACTATAGATGCTGACTTAAATCTGCGTGGCATTCCTAATAAACAGCCCATGTTCGTTTTATTACCGACGCGTGGAGATGCATCTAGACTTGATTCATCTCACGCAGACTATAATACAAACAACTCTGGGTGGCGCACAGTGCCGGATTAGCCATATAGCAAGAGAAGCAAATGCTACGGGTCCCGCACATTGGGGGCCCCGCGCTTACAAAAATATTCTTGACTGGCCTGTTGGTCGAGTGGTTAGTGACCCTGACTGCTAAACCGGAGGTCGTGGGTTCGATTTGCACCCAGGACAAATCTTTGTGTGATGAGCATGTTCTGTGTCTGGGTGTAACTTGTCTATTATATGTATGTATTTAGAAATATATAAGTATGTTTATCAGTTGTCTGGTTGCCATAGCACAGGCTCTGCCTAGTTTGGGATCGGATAACCGTGTGTGAGTTGTCCCTATATATTATTATTATTAAGATATTATTATTTCGCTAAAAAACAGGCACCATGGCTCTGTCTTAAACGCGAATCCTTAGTCCTACCATACTCTGCGATAGCCTATTTTCCCAAACTGTATTTAATAAGCCTCTTATTTTGTTAATTTTTTATGGTCTTACTTCGCGTACATAAACTCTTTTCCTTTCTTTTCATTCAAAGCGATCATAACGTGTGAAATCTAAGCAGCAAAACATATGGGCCCAGGCGCTTCTTAAGAACCCCGCGGCGCGTTAGGAGAGGGCCACTTAGTAAAATTTGCTACAGGCCCCGCGTTTGCTAAATCCGGCACTGGTGGCGCAGATGTAAAGTAATATTGTTGAAAACCAATTGGTGACAATGATGGCAAGAATCAAGTATTGTTTCTTAGATAAAGGCATCATTCATCACGCTGCACGATTTCGCCTATTAATGAGTTTAGGCCTCTCTTTTCTCGTGGTAATCCCTATGTTCCTTTTTTCCTATGTTCCTGTGCGAGCCTCATCCAGGTTCTTTTCGCGATGGCAACAATAACGTATGCCCATCTCGCCGCCAGACCAGATAAATAACTTATTTCTTTATTTTCTTACCTAACGATTTGTTCCTGATTAATGATTATGTATTATTAGATTTTGCCCGCGACTTCGTCCGCGTGGAATAGTTGCTTGGGACAGGCATTTTTATTTTAAGATTATGAAGTTTAGTAAAGTTTCAGTCAATGCTACTAAACAGAGAAAGAATAGATTTTAGATAGTTTAACAAATGTTCGACGTGATTCTTTAAATTAGCATAACTTTTTATTTATGAACCGATTGACATGAAACAAATACTAAATGTTAAGTGAAGCTTACCACAATGTATTAGTGAACCGCATCTAAATCGGATAAGCCGTTTCTGAGATTAGTGTGCACAAACGCACAGACAAACAGACAAAATTTCTAACAACCGTTGTTTTGGGTGCTATTTGCGTTGATAAAGGTCCCAATCATGTTTTTTCTCATATATCTTCCATGTACAGACAGACGACTTGTTACATTTTTGTTTAAATGTATAGATTTGGTCATGCTTTCATTAGAATAAATGCACCAACTCAGTCTTAATAGGGCCAATATTCTCGATGAAACAAGCACCCAGATGCGTAATCACTTAGGACGATCGACCTCATCGCTCATCGGCCACATGTTACAAATGACGAACATCTGCTGACTTCAACACAAGACCTAGATATCGCAACGAATACCAACGACCTTACATTAGAAGGCCTGAGTGACACACCAGCTTTATTAAAAGCTAAGTAGGTACAATGTATTTAAGTACGTTTCGGAATATTACGAACAATGGACTCATTATGTAGGTAATGTAAGGGCATTTCTGCAAAGGGAGTAAAACAGAATTATCTATTTATTTCATCGCTACTGCATTCTAAACGGTGCAAGAAAACTTTGAGAGGTAACCTGTGTCGAAATGCTATTAAAAAAAAAGGTTAAATTATTTGTAATTGTTGATTAAATTTATAAAAGTCCAATGTTATTATTGTAAATACTGTATTGTGTATTTTTATGTGTAAATTCGGATACAAAAATACTTGTTTATGAATAAAATGACTATGACTATGTACATATTATGTGATCCTTAAGTCAAAAATCGAAGACATGTGACATCCCGCAATGAACCTGCCGGTGTGGCGAATAATGGCCCACTCCCTCCCACAAAAAGGAGGCCTGTTTCATAACCATTTTATTACGCTTAAAAGGATGATTATGAAACTGAATTTGGCTCCTTATGACCGGTGAAGCATGCATCTGCCCACGATAGTGGGTAAATAAAGCCATCTAGTATACCTAAAGCTATAAGTAGGCGCCTGCCACGTGTGTACTGAACGAACAAAGATAAAATACACGTACAATAATAGAGGTAGCACCACCATGTCATCCCACTGTCCCACAAGACTCCCACTCAGTCCCTCCCTATAGAACGTAGGAGCACGAACGAGCAAAAATTGTCATGATTCAGTTTCATTATGTGAAACCTAAGTTAGTATTGCAGTAATATGACTGAAGACGAAATTTTTCAAGCTAATTTTAAACTTCAAAAGCTAAAGTTCCTTCCTACCATTTTGCACTTATGTCTTGTGTTTGTCGATAGCTGAGTTTCCAAAGACAATTTTAGTTGAGGTAGGTATTTTCTTGGAAAAGCCATTAAAAACCTACAATATTATTATTCAGATATAATGAAATTACTTACCTTTATCTTCCTTTCACGCTGGTTGTTACATTAAGCATGCTTCATGTCTTAGATGTCAAGGCCAGCGAAGAAAGGAGGCATCGTGGCACGCTATGAATTATTTTTAGCATGGTCGTAAATCAATAGAAATGATCAGTTGCTGAAGAAAAGTCCATACCTAAATTTCATTTCATTTCATAAGCAATTCCCTGGTTAAAAGGTTACACCCAGTGTTGTAAGGAAATTATCAGGGTTTTGTACCCGAAGGGTAGGTACTTATTCAACGGAATCCTGTTACTAAGCCTACTCTGTCCGGGAAAGAAAAGGCCTTCGTCCCAACCGCCGCTACAGAAGAAGACGCCCAGAGCGTCGGGAGTCGCAGGGCGATCCCCAGCCACCAAAGGCGCGCGGGCCTACGGACGGCGAGGGTTGGTTGGCTCGCTGTCCGATCACCACCAGGCCCGGGTCGATGGCGCGTTGTGTTCCTCGCGCGCCTCAAAGAGATGTCAGCATATAAGACGGGGCCCGCTAGGGCCAGAGCCAGCCAGGGTTGCGGAATTTGTTCGAAAGACCAAATTCCGCATCACCGCGGCCCTGGAATGCAAAGGGCTTTAGAAGGAACACGGATGGGTTTTAGTCAGTAAGGGTCTGACACGCCCTTCCGCTCCACCCAGAGCGGAAGAAGTCATGTGATGATTTCCCATCCATAAAAAAAGCCTCCTCTGTCCGTCCATCTATCAGCGGGCCTTATCTCATGAACCGTAATAGGTAGACAGAAGGAATTTTCATAGTGTGTATTTCTATTAACACCTACCTACCGCTAAAACCGAATAAAATAAATAAAAAATTAAAGGGCATTCATGCAATAAACGTTTTTTCGGTTCATAAACGTAGGTACCACTCGCACTTGGCAGGTTCTTATTAAAAAAATACAAATATTATCTCTTGCTATACTATACCATAGCACGTCACAGTTACGTATTCTCTTTCTTTGTTACAAAAATTGGCAAATGGTTGCGAAAACACTGCCCGTTCCTGCAGAATGCTATGGCATTATTGCATTAGGTATTGGCTCTCGTCCTCATAGTAAATCGCTGCCCAATTTAGCCGTGACGTTGCAATACGGGCGTGAAAAGTTATTTCTGTTCAGACGGCAAACATTTCATACTCTTTTATCACTATTTCGGGCTATTTTCGAAGCGTGCTAGATATATTTGGAATCAGTATTATGTAAGGGGGTTACTCGTACAAAGAATACTATCCATTTTTTTATGGTATATGGAGATTGAGCACAGAGGGACTGAGTCATGATAAGTGTTTACTGACAAGTCAATCACTTACGGTACTTGCTTCCTAGAAAGCAATATGATTTATCTGATGACTTTCATAACTTGGGTTAAATCCACAAAGACCTCATCAAGTTCTTTTCAAATTCAAATCTTCACCTCAATAAAATTACTCATTGTGGATTCTCCAAGCAAGCATTGCATACCTACATATTCTTTTTCTCCACGCTTCCTTATCCTATGAGCCGGCTATCAACGTAACCACTTATCTACACTATGTGTGTATGAAGCACGTGTTGACGATGTTAGTACCTAAACAATTGAGGTCATTCTAATAATGAAGACTTCATCCCAAATGTTAAACTGACAAGAATATGACGATATGCCTAAAAATATATGATGCTTTTGACTTACTTTACAATTTGGCATTCAAACATTAAACTTTTTTGCAATGGAATGTATGGCTAAAATAATAGTCGCACGGGTCGATCTTCAAGGTTAATAAGCGATGTTTGTCGAGACCGGTATATGGATGGGTGACCATCCATTCTATACCGAGACTCCTTCCTCCTTCGTGACTCGAAAAGCATGTTATGCCGTCTTGGTCCCGGCGGCTGTCAAATGAAGAACTTTGACAATAGTTTCGGATATTTTTTCAACCTTTAATTTCACGCAAAACAGAATAGATAAGTGACTAGCATCGACTAGCACGATAAGTAAACTTTCCAACACTGTCATTAATTATTATCTCTGTTTATATCATGCGGGTCACAGCGGTAATTGCTTCGATACCAGAATGGATTTTCCCGAACATGAAGGAAATCGTGTGTGAATCACGCCGGTCTCATTAGTAAGGTGTAAATGTCGAGCAGGCAACTTTTATGATGTCAGTGGGCTTGCCGTGGGCGCTGGGTGAACAACCTGCGATGAAGAACCCCATGGAGGGCCTGAGTCATTCCATGAGCTTCATTTCGATAAGCACAAAATTAACGGTACAGGATCATTGTCAACGGTTCACTCATATTTGGGTAAAAACACCATCTAGCTGCGAGGTGGTATTTTTAACATTCTAGCAGATAAAAAAAGATTGTATGGTTGCATCAAAGAATGATCAATGTCACCCTTGTTGCAGAAAATAAGAACATTGTCTAAATAAATAAAAGATAGGTATGTATAATAAATAAGAGGGACAAACGCCAAATATAAGGATGGTTACAGATTTGTAATTAATTAATATGGTTATAAAGTTATTCTTTTCAGAATTAATACATTTTTGAGTTGACAATGACTCATTTTCCAAATGGCATTGTTTGCACTAACTGTTGGCTTTGTATGATCCATGAATGTGTAACATTTGAAATAAAATTAAATGCTAATCTTATCAACACAAATTAATTCAGGATGTTCCTCCTCCGATCATAATTCATGTATTCTGGAATCGTCCCTCCATCCGCTCAGGACATATTTCACATAACAACATCACCAATTTACTCAAACTTTGAACAGTTATTTCTGCATTAATTAACGCCTCAGTCCTCAGCAATAAAAGTAAACAAACAGTTTGATTGGCACTTGCTCTAGACGCCATCCGCCATTATGTCACCCAGCCCACGCGGACCATATCGACATGTTTTTGTACCTAATATAATAGATATTAATGTCACTGCTTATGTATTCTGTTGACATTCGACGCCACGCGTATGCTCAAGGGCAATTAATAAGCTAGCTTCATAGAATTAACTCCTGGTGGAATAATAGAAGCAATATATCGGAGAATTCTGTATTGAGCTATGGATATTATAGGTAAATCAGTGATGGCGCAGTGGTAGGTAACCCTGCCAGGGTTGCGGAATTTGTTCGGAAGAGTAACCGCGGCCCTGGAACGCAAAGGGCTTTAGAAGGAACACGCCCTTCCGCCCCATCTGGTTTCTGGTGGTGGTTTCGGGTTTCTGGTGGTGGTTGGTTGGTTGGTGTGCGAAGGAGCGAAAGAAGTCATTTGACATACAGCCGCGTCATAGGTACGTGTTGCAGAACTTTTGTTAAATCTCAGGCAGGCACATTACTTTGTGAAAATTATTTCATCACCACAATGGCGATGAATGAAATAATTCAAACCAAAAACATTGTAAGGAAGCTGGCAAGTTCCAGAACGAAAATAAATATAAAAGTTCATATCAACTATCAAACCCCGCGTGGTGGATAACGACCAGGGTTGCCAACCATACTCTAAAATAGAGTACCTATTGTACTATATTTTGCGTAGAAATACTCTATGATCTACAAAAGCAATGGAGTACGCTAAAATACTCTACTTTGTTTAATAAACTGAAGGAAATCCTGCCATTTCAGTACTTATTCCACTAAAAAAGATTTTGTCTTAATTGTTAATCCATGGCTTCATTCGAATTCTCTAATTATTTAAACAACAATATTTGGTTTAGCAATAAGTAATATAAGAAAGGGTACCTACTCTTTTTTCTACGACTGTACTGTGCACTCTATTGTGATCTCTCTCTATCACTCAAATGTTTGCTGGTAGAAAACTCATTTTTGAGTTAAGCTCACCTTTGTACATGAACTATTTAAATCACTGTGAAATAATATAAGCTGTTATGGTGTACAATAAAGAATTAAAGACTGTATTCTTAATTTACCCTTCCTAAAATCAGAAATTTCTTCTAAAAAAAGTTGGCAACCCTTATAACGACCCCCACCCCATCTCATAGCGAAGAAGAGACTTGTGTGCGAGCTGTGGGATGGGATCAATAATGCTGACTACCTGCATGATGACGCTATTATTGTCTACCTAATTATATCGAATTCATTTTTATTTTGACATGAAACGAAAGAGTCTAGGTATGAACGAAAGGTATGTTTACCGTTAGGTACGCCTTTAATTATTATTAATCGATTGATGGACACTTCAAGCACAGTGCCAGATAGGTATATCCATGACTTTTATTGACTGTCACCGACAGAATCCTTGGCTTGATTTTTAAATTCTTATTTGCTTCATGTTTCACACTACAAAAATAATTTCGGACTAGGTAGGTATGAATATACCAAATTTAATATGAAAAAATCAAGAAGTTCACAATATAATCTTGCCAAGAGGTGTCGTGTTAACAACAAGCCTAAGATTAAAATGTTATTCATGAATAGACTACACCAAGTAACCAAATAAGGGTAAAAGCGTTTTAATTTCGTTATTCCGGATATAATTCCGAACTCCTCACTGGATTTCATGCAAACTGTCCTTATCCTTGGATTTGAATGAACGATCTAATTAATCTTGATATGCCTATACGCAAGATACTTGAACTTGCGTTCTATGAAAAATACTGTAAGCAATAAACTCTCTTTAAACAGCAATAGAATGTTAGAGGTTCTATAAAACATGAAGGCACATTAGTATAGTTATCATTTATTATCATAGATGGCGCTACGCGTCCGCTACTATAGATTTAGACGCTATTTTAAAGCGCTAGGTATTCTAGCACTTCCATTGAAAAGTAGTTCCATTTAAGTGGCTGCTTCGAGAATGTTACTATCGTAGTATCTTGTCAAGTGATTGTGCAATCTCATGCAGAGGCGGATCTTTGGAAAATATCAACTTTGGTTTCCCGTGGAAATGTTTTTAACGGAAATGTCTAATTAATGAGGCGAAAGCAAAGTAAAATGGAAAATTGAATCCAATGACCTCGGGAGTCGGGGAATAAATCTATTTCTGTATTAGATAAGGTAAATATAAGTAGGTAGGTACCTACCTAACTAACACATTCGAATAATCCATTAGTTATTCGAATGTGTTAGTAAATTCTTAATAGCTGAAGATAACGCGGGGGAACTACACTATTTAGGTAGGTAGGTATATCCATTATCAATTTTTTAAATCTAATGTCCACCTAGGTACCTTACTTCCGCGCTTTAATACTCTCATAGGTACCTAGAATATCCACTTACTTACGGTAGGTATACGGTTAAGGTAGGATTCCCTGGCTCTGAATACCTAGATGCATAGACTAGCAGTTCTGTCAAAACACGTAGTCGCACATATTTTTGTTTACTGCCAAAAAAAAAAACAGATCGTGACAAAAATAACATTTATACATAACATCAACGGTAAGAAAAATAGTGATCCCCAAATTCCATTATTTAAAACAGTTATTTTATCTTATGCTTATGTGATAAAAACAGCTGTTTGCGAATAAAACGAAACATAAAATCTGAGGTCAATGACCCGTGAGTCTTTTTATCGTTCAATACATTTGAAGGTCGGGGACAGGGACTCTGGGAGGGGGAGTTCTCCCCGAATGGAATCAAAGATGGCGGATTGGCGCGCGTCTCGGAATGGCGTTCAAATGGTTCGCAAACAGATCGAGTGGGTGTTAGTGTCTCATAGGTACATAATATTGTCCTGAATGCACTAATCTCGGCTAATGACACGGCGCATACTTTCTCACGGTAACTTGATACTTAAGTAGAAACATGTTCGGGAATTCGGAATCAATCGAAACAAAATAATAGTAGCTAGTGGTATGTTGTCAGGTCTTAAAACCGAAGAGCCGGAAAGACCAGCCAGTTTAGCCGAACATTTGGGTAAAAAGGCCGGACACCTATTCCACCAATTCGCATAATATAAACACTTCCAAACGTCTTTTGAGTTGAACTCTCTGCCTGTCTCTGTCTGTGTTTCCGAACGCATACAACCTTAATTTCTTCAAAATTAAAGTGAACAGCTGTTCTGGGTAAGCTCGCTCCAACCTCGACATTGTCTCTAACATCTATGACCTAGATTAGAGTCAAGAGCATATGATACCCGTCTCAAATAAAAAAAAACACCTTTATTTTGTTAGGGTTATGAACATCGTAAGAAACAGAACCCTTATTGGATCACTCGGGTGTCTGTCTGTCTGTCACAGCTAATTTTCTCCGATTCTGTTGAAATTTGGTACACATATGAACTTCTGTGACCCAAACACGGACGCGTTACGTAAATAGATATATTTTGAGTAGGTACGGGGGTCACTTTTGGAAAGACTTTTTTTGAAATTTTCTAGTTGTCCAACTAGAAAATTTCAAAAAAAGTCTTTCAAACTATACCGGGTGTCATATGATATCACTCATATCAAATGAAAGAGCTTATTGTGTTTTTATTCTTTTTTTCATAATTTTAAAATAAATATTTTTTAAGTTATTCAAGAAATTAGGCGAAAATTACCATTACCTCCGAGTTCCGACACACCCTTATCGCCGAAAATAATGAGCCAAAAATTTTGAAAAAAATGCAGATCTTTATATCTATAGATTACGGGAAAATCTATAAGAAGCCTATACTGCTAACATAACATAAGTTAGGATCGGAGTCCATTTTCGTAGCTTGGTTTCGTTGACGGAGGATCGATCTCACCCGGTGATTCTTAGCACACCATGCTATGGAAACAGAAATGAGATTCGTTCGGAATATATTGTTCGGATACCAGACTGTTCGGACTCGCGTCCGACTCGCTCGCCCTACTTGGCCAGACACGTAATTTTTTTTAAAGTACCTAAAGCAAGGTTTTTTTTAATAACCTTAAAATCTTCTGAATGAAACAACAATAAATTTGAATGAATCAGTCTTTTTTATTATTAAGATTAAATATTAATTTTCAATGGAAAAGTGCTAGTCTGCTGGCTTGCGCCAGCATATTATGGCAAATGTAAAAAATGGTCAAATTTTAAAAGTGTAACTAAATCCGGACAGACCAGACACAGTTTAATTTGGCCGGACACGCAACCATAAAGTCTGATTGTGTCCGGCTTTATCCAGAAGCCTGGCAACGCTAGTGGTACCTATGGGAGTTTTAACTATAGTAGGCGCCAGATAAATGTGGAATAAAGTATATTGACCTTTCCCTAATAACTGTTCATAGGTACCTGAACAATTAAATATGAATCGTTTTTCATTATTAGACAATGTTAAGGATCACGAGAGATGATGATTCGGGACAGCTTTGTGTCATTAATTCCGTTTTTCAAATTAATAATGTCAATAATTGTAGGTGGGTCAATGACCGTTATTCCACGATTATCTGGCGCCTACTATAGCTCTAGGATCAATAAAATTATAACATCTGGAAGCCTCCCTTTCTTTCTCCAGCCAATAGTTGCACCTAAATGACTTGTATGTAGGTACCTACTATTGTAGCAACAGAGAACTAATTTATCTAATCTAAGTTCTGCAGGCACAGCACAGGTGCTTTGCTTATCACCGGCTGCCTATCTCTTTGAGGACACAAAGATAGGAGTAGGTGCATTCAGTCTAGTTATAATTTTACAATATAAACAAATTAACAAGCGGCTTAATAAAGAACCTTATCACGAATTTCACGTGTTAACACAGATAAGAAGTTGAGTTTTTATTTCCAGGGTTGACGCAAAAGAAAACTGACTTCAATACGAAATCGATTTCTGAGGATTTTCGTACACAAATTGAATAAATGCCTTCTAAAGATTATGGTCAAAATAAAAAAAAACAAGGTCAAAATGTCATTTTTTTAGTGTTGCTATGAAATATTGTTTGTTTACCCCAATATGAGTTTCTCACTCATCTCAAAAAATACTTGCATGTTGTTTTTAAATATAACGGGATTTTCTTCTATAGGTGATACAATAAAATAAATTATCTATTAAGAAATTGTTGGAATAAACTTAATTAATCAATGGCCACGCTTCTCTCGGTTTAGCATATCTAATACGTAGGTAGCTATTTGTTTGTGTTCCTCCTATCCATAAATAAGTCTTTTTCTATAGACACAAGTTGAGAGCACGTGTTCACGTGCATATGAGCGTGTGTAAACTTATAAGTAGTGTTTATAATAACCGGCCCTTTTATGTCTTCCATTGATTTCTTACACACACTGACCTGACACGGCTGCCATGCAAATTAAAACACGAATACAATAACATTATACATAAGTTCACATGAAAAAAACCTTGCTGATTAGGCAGACATACCATAATACGTGACATTCAAAATGAGTTTGCACGTAAAAGGCAAAGAATAGGTAGATTTTTTGCTTGTGCTATAGGTATTCGTTTATGTAAAGAACCTGTTGACCTTTACAGATCCTTTTGAAAAGAGCCACATGAAATAGTATTCATAGATTCCAAATTGTCGGTACCTACATTTGGTATTTCGAGTTCTATTATTATTAGTTTAAGTAGGTACCTACTCTTGTATCTCTTGCTATTGTGAATTCGTCCCCCTTCTAATATATCGCCCTTTTTCAAAATTCTAATCCTTGTGAATATGTAGAAATAGCTACAGCAACCAAATGCATCGTAGTAGGTACGGTACGGCGCCGCGGCGGCGTGGCGACGCGGCGCGTTGTAGGTACTTGGTCGCGGTTGGTACTTCTCGAAACATCGACGAGCATCAACAGCGGCAGCCCTACATCGCTGCTTGTCAACAATGCATAAATCGAGGATCCAGAATATTCCACATTATCTGAAGCACGTGAGATAATATACTTATCGTAATAAAGCCGAATTTTAGTAATAAAATCTACAGCTACTTAACTTTGAACTTTATTTTTGTTTCAAATATAGATTGTTATTTTGTTTTTAGAATGTAAAAATAGTGGTTGCCACAAAGTTTGGCGCTTCCGCAGAATGAACTACGACACGTCTATGCGTTTTGGCAAATGTCCGTAATGCGCAAAGCCAATGTGCTAAAAATGAGTTATTTATGCACGCACCAAACTGAGTCTTTAAGACAAGTTTATTAAATGTGTGAGATGGAAATCGTATAAAAAGTCGCCCTCTTAAAATACTTAACTGTTCTAGAATTTGATAGCACTGCAGAATACTTAGTTGCCAATTTATATCTAGCACAGTAATTGCCTAAAAAATTGATCCATTAATTGAAAATATTGAAATTACCTCCGTTAACTTCTTCACAATTTTTTACCTACTCATTGACACTTCGGTAACAATATAACACAATAACAATTGGTACACAGATAACACATCAGAATTACCTACATATTTTATCAACATTACTAATGAATACCTACTTCCTTCTGTAAACAAACTTGCCAAATAGCTCCGGCTACCTAAGTGTACAGTGCACGAAGGTAACAGCAAAATAATAGCAATAAAATAAATCTCTAGAAGAATCAGATGCTAAATTAGTTTCTTATCACTACTTTAGTGTATTGTGAAAACACGTCACGCGACGATAAGGACAATGATATTTGGAACACACCCGTGCGCGCCGAATCTACTCAGAAAATTATTATGGTATAGGTTGAACGAAGTCAAGACTCATCATTTTACTACGACACGTTTGCAGACGGAGTATTTTTGATTTGGTCGGCCTATAAGCGGAGGTTGGCGCGAAAGCGTTGCTCGCATAACGCAGGTCACCGGTCACGTTTTTCAAACACGTGCCGTTCCAGCGCACGTGCCTGTGTTATTGTACTGTGTGGTCAGTTCCAGACGGGTACCAGACTGTTCGGGAAACTTCAACAATTTTCGAGTTGTTCGCAACTCGCGCAGTCGCTCTGAACGCTGTCGTTATGAATGTTATATATTGTGTTATTTATGAATGTTACACGTGAAACATACTTTTTGTTATGTTGTTGGCATGTGTGTGGAGAATCCAAGTTATTTTTTTACAATTTCAGTGCGTGTGAAGTTTTATTTTTAGGTATTGATATAATGAATATTAAGTTTGTTTACTTTTCTTTTATATTGAACTTGTGAGAATATCCTATAGAAAGAGAAGAAAACGAAATAATTTACGCTAAGTCAACATATTGCTTGCTGTATATTATGATATTTTAAGCTCCTACTTGAATTCCTAGTTGTTTATTTACCTCTAGGGAGTGAAAATTTGAACACGAGGCTGGCAACATTCACCAGTCTCGTCTAGAATGCTCGGAACAAGTTCGGGTAGCTTCGTGTATTCTCGACATTTCTCGACAGTGTTCCACTGCGGTAACTGGTAATGCGGCTCTACGGACTTGCGGAGCTCCAACGTCTGCGATCAATGTGGTACCGTAATACCGTTATCAAGGCTCGACAAGTAAAAATAAACTTTAAAGCAATCGCAATAAGACCATTAATTGCAGTTTATTACAATAAAAAACTAACTGAGCGTGTTCTTTACGTGTGTGTTTTGTATAGTTAGCATTACGATAACGGAAAAACAATGTGTAGACGTGGTATCTCGAACTTTCCATAATTTTATGGAATATAGTTTTAATTCCTTGTACCTGCATACTTAAGATTTCAACTTCTATGCTCTTGGTAACAGAACAAAGTAAACTTCGATCAAGGGAGTAAGATTATAAGTAGGTAGTTAGTTTTGTTTAAACAAGTTTGTACCTTTTAACGAACCGACTCCTATCTTAGGTAATGGTGGCCATTCATGCTAGGGTATGCATGCATGACACATGTTGGTGCACCTTACAAACCAAATCCTAGCGTGTATGTTATAAAACTGTACAGTTTTCCTTTTTATGAAACACGGTTATACCTGTCGGTGCATGCACGGCTAAAACCATCATGCAAAAACCCTAACGTATATGGCCTCCATAATTACTTAAATTGAGAAAACAAAATTAGCTCACTAGACGAAATTCATAGAAGTAGGTAGGTATATAAAATAATACAGAAATACCTACGGTAGGTAGGTAAATTCTTTAGTAGTAGGCAAGTATGCAGTGCAACTGAACTTCTTTACAACCTATGGTTTTGATTTAATTAAATACAATTTAAGGCCTGATTATTTTTCTTCTATCGTTTTCATATTCCCATAAACTGCTATAATTAAACCACTCGTAACATTTTGAGTTTGAAAAATTTTCCTGGGTTAGAATGACGTCAGGATTCCATGTGTGTGCCACCCCTTAACCGCTCCCAGATACGTAGTAACCTAATTGAGTTAGGAACCCACAACTGTTACCTTCCTGTTATATGGAGCGCAGTTTGTAGCCCCATTAATGTATGAGTGACTAAGTACGAACTATCGTTAAAAACAATAAGTTCTTCTTGTTTCTATTAAATCATAAGCTTTTCGGAGTACCGATCGGCAAAACATGAGTGGGTGATGCCGTGAAGGAATCAAACAAATTGATCTCTTCCACCTGCAAGATCTCAATAATAACTGGGGCTATCTTTTTCAATTTATAACTCATACAAATATTTTAGCATATGAGCAAAGCCACACGAGCATACTGAACGGGACGACTGTGAATTCAATCATAGAAAATAAACATTTGTTTGACCTCGAATAACATTTTCAGCTACAAAATTTCCGGTTTCGTCTGCTCTAGAATAGCAAGCAAAGCTATGGAGCAAAGGCAACGGACTGTTATGCGTAGACTAGTCTAGAATTTAAAACCTAGGTACCGTAACTTTGTCAGTATACCTACTCGCTAATCGACTGAAGTGCTAACGATATTTTAAGTCCTAAGCACACAAACGTACGAGGTCTTTAGATCCGCTGACTCGACACGAAGGCCGCTTTCAGAACTGTTTACATTTCTTACAAAATCTAGCTTAGCAGAAGTATTGTCGCATCTTGGCTCTATGCCAAGAAATTTCAAATAAAAAGTTTTTTTTACTTTTTGTTGAGTAAACATGCATAAATCGGCAAAGGTAAGTTATTTATTGGAGCAAATTCAAAATTCCCGATCATCGCAACTTGTATTTGCTAGACTGAACTAGTTTTTAATGTTTCTTCAAGTTCGGTGTGTTAGATGAGGCATCAACCTTTGGCATGGTCTGTCAGGTGTCTACAATCATGTCAACGGCATCCAATCGAAACTTTGCCGAAAATAAACATTACATGACTAGCTGACCTCAATGTATTTCTAGATAATTTTCTTGGCATTTTCATTTTCGGCTGTTAACTTCCAGATGAATTGGAATTTAATGCACTTAAATTCCAAATCACATTTTTATTTAAGACTCCGGTATAACAGCGGCGCGGCGTCAACGGCCAGTGACATCCAGTTGCGAAATCAAATTGATTGGGCAATAGATTGTAACATGATACAAAAAATAGATTCCCACCTACTTTGTTATTTACAATAATGAGTAACGACAAAGTAAAAGTAACATTCACTCTCGGATACCTAACTCCCACATAAATTCATGCAGTCTATGGATAATGATGAGTCAATGCCACTTAACACTTTCTTTCTTGTTACAATTTATTACACATCTACCTAGCGCAGTGGCTTCCAACCTTTATTTGACCAAGGACCACTGATTTCTTTGAGTAGGGACCAGAAATCAAGAACTAATATAAAAGTAAACTTACTTATAGTTATCATAAAGAAATTAGATATTCAATCCTGGTAGCATAGCTACTCTTTTAAATCAAAAGTAAAAAGATTTGTTCTAGAAAACACAACATTTCTGATAGAAACTTAAAATCAGTCAATGACAATTTTCTAGGTGAAAAGAGTGAAATTTTAAATCATGCGCGGACCACCCGAGGTCCGCGAACCACAGGTTGGGAAGTACCTGACCTTTTTGCAGACTCTACACCGGCAGTCTGGCACACATGGGGAAGAATTCGACTGCACCTGGGGCCGTTAGGCATATTTTTTTCTAAGATATCTTTTTAACATCAATTTTTCCTAGCATCTTTTTATGGTCAATTTTAGTAAACCCACCTACAAAAGAAGGTTTATTTGTTCTTACTTGGATATCATTTTGAGAGCATTGAGCAGAAAAAGACACCTAGTCTAACCCTGCTGATGCTTCAATAAATTTACGTCCAATAAACCTGTTTATCTTCCAAAGTGTGTTCTTAACTTCTCCATCAATATTTCTTCTTATAAATAAACTGTTGTAGGCGTGCATGTGGACGTCTGAGCACATGAAATAATTTACAGGATTAATGTTATTTGACTAACGACCTTCTGAGAGTATTCGAGTTATTCAGTGTGCAAGACAGGAGATCATAATACCTACATATCATAAATAAGACAAAAGAGAGACAGAATCTGGCTAGCCCTACCCAGCAATTAAAAAACCTTGTTAAAACAACTGACATTTAAACAAAGCCAGCGTCAAACTTAATAACAGATTTCCGATAAAACCGCTTACGCACTGTGTACGAAATCCCGTGGGCCTGTTTTCCGGTCGTAACACTCGAGATACGTACCGTAGGCACAGTGATAATCGCAGGGAAGCAGCAGTACAATACGGCCGACGTATCTTGGCGAGTCCGAACTTCGCGCAGAAGGCCGCGCAATGACTTTTTTTAGGAACAAAATGGTGGCATGAGGCGACGTACGGGGGGCGGTGGTCTAGGCTAGGGATTGACCATAAGTAAACACAATCGACACTTTATTCAATCAAATATCGTAATCGATTAGTTTTATTTAGAAGTTATTGATTTTTGTTTAAATAACATATTAAACGAAATAGATTTACAAATATTAGTGAATTTTGTAGTTAATAAACGAGATTTCAATTTAAATAAAAAAAAAACTAATAAAATTTTATTTTCTTAGTTGAAAGACATGATTTACTTAAATATCAGTTATCTATTAACGTCTACTTGAATAACGACTGTTTGAGAAAATCTAAAACCTCCTTATAAAATGGAATAAAATATATTTTTATGACTTCATTTCAATCGATTTGAATGTAAATCGATCAAACAACACCCTCAGGCACGCGTATTGGACATCCCTTTTTGGTTACTTCGTGTTTATTCGGCAATGCTCGGTACACGGTAATTATGTCTCAGTCACACGTTAGCATTGGTGTCGTGTTCGTGTCGCTATCTCTGTCTTGAGCACAGTCGGTTACAAAAGTTTTCGCTGTTATTGTTTTTCATTGTTATTTTTTTTGTTAAGTTTTCTTTTGTTTAGTGTTAAGTTTGTTTTGTTTGTGTTATTTGCAAGTGTCAATTGGCACTTATATTATACGCCAAATATGCCACCAAAACATAATACTGTGTTAAATCGCCAGGCGAGAAAAATTATTTACGATTTAACGCAGTATATGAAAAAAGAAAAAGAAGAAGGCGTAAAAGATGTTTTTTTTTTTTGATAAAGTTTATTTAAGAGTCATAGCCAACATTAAAACGTGGAAATGCCGCAGTGCGGGTTCGCGTTCGAGCGACTTATTTTTGTTCCTGATCCTTTATCTAGTATTATTATTGATCGAAGGTAATAGGGAAATTTTATTCGTACATTGGTATATAAAAAAAATGACAATACCTAACAGTTTTCTTCGCGAGTGTACATGCGCTAAAGTTCGCAGAGCCTATGTTCAGACTCGCCAAGATACGTCGGCCGTATTGTAATCAAGTTATATGTGCATTTCTCCAGCGTGTGAGCGCGGGCGGGGCGCCGCGCGTATTTTTACCAGATGACGTCAGAAACTCGGCCTCCGCAATACTCCGCGTGTCGCGTGGTCATGAAAAGAACCGGCGACGAAGCGGGAAAGGGACTGTTTTGATAGATTCGAAATAGAATGTACATACCTATGTAAATAGTTCAGTACCTACCTACCTACCTACATCATTATTATTTCGCCATGCTATGACGGCCGGTTGCCAATATGAAATGTTAAACCTGCTGTCAAGTCTCTTTCATTAGGTAGGTAATTAAATATTACTGTTACTTTAATGTACCTACCTACAACAAAGGAAAGTTTTTTTATATATGTAAGAGAAATAAAATATCCAAGCGCTTTCAGTTGGTACCGTACGGTAACAAGAAAATAGTGTCCTCAACTTTTAACGCACATCATGACGTTTGGTTGCGTGGCCACACTCGCTCTCAAGGTCCGCTGCGGTGGCCATGTCAACAGATTGCCGCATCGCAGCTGTTCATACAAAGACAACAGTATTTATAAAGCCCAATAACATCACTTTCCTATCTAGTAAATCAGATTATAAAATCTGTTTTGTAAAAACATTGAGGAATCTTAATATTTCGGGGTTATTTCAGGACATTTGGCACAGGTGTGCGTGGTTTCAGACTTTCCACAGGTAGGTATACAAACAGCTGGTACCTGATATCTATGTCTCCTAGGTGCGCTTGGGCGCTTTATCAATCAGTGTGTATCTACGTCAGCGAGATACAGGCATAGGATAACTAGGAAGTAACTCATACTTTTCCTGATGTATGACGTCAACCGCAATGTTGGATCTGAACCATCTTCAAAATGATTTATCGATTCACCAGTTTCACACAGAAACTAGTTGCGATGCAGATTTATCTCGATTTGTGTAAGTAATGTTTTTGTTTTCCTACGAAGTTTTAATCTCTATGAATGAATGTTTTATCTGATTGTGTAGGTGTGATCTGCATTCTGTAGATTTGTGTGAGAAAGTCAATGGTATCATGTGTGATGTTACAACGACCATTTGAGTCTTGTGTGAGGGCATACACGTGATTTAGTGTCGTAAGAACGGCAGCACGTGAGCATCATAAACTTGACATTCTCTCCATTACATAACTCCCACATCCAAGTACATAACGAGTGTTAAATCAAACAACAAAATAAAGTAGTAATTTGTTTATTAGTCGGTTTTAACAGCAATTATAAGTGCTAAGTGTCACTTCCAACGTCGCTACAAAACTAATACAACGCGAACCGCCTTACTGTTCAGAAAACTAGGTTGATGTCTGATCCACAGTAACTCACTACATTTCTTAAACATATCCATCGCAATTGGCAATTCCAAGTTTCCATTGAAACCTAAAACTTACAATCACTGTCGTCATTAAAGTATTTACAATAAAAAATATTTACAACTTAATTCAGCATTAAATACAAATAAATGTCAGTCTCACTTAGCACTCCGTACTAAAACGCATGGAGTCCACCCAATCAAATTATTTTGGCTAGCCATTCAGAAAACAATTACAGTCAGTAACGCAATTAGGCAACATAAAATGAGTAAATCGCTACAACACTAGTAGGAATGTCCCATCACTAGTTTTGAGCATATAAACTAAGCAGTTCCGACAGACCTTACTAGTTCCTGCAGTGATTAACCTTTTGAACGCCACTGTCACGTATACATGACAAGCAAGCGCGTGCTCTGTACGCCAAACGTCACAAATACGTGACAAAAAGTACGGAGAACTTGTGGCTTGGCGTCGGGGGCACGCCGATGCATTAATGCTCTGGCGTTCAAAAGGTTAAAAACAGTTATATCATAAACAAAAACTGTGAGAAAATATATCACTGGTTCACTTAAATTGTCACAAGATCTTAGGGGTGCTAATGTGAATCAAAAATACATTTTTAATAACAAGTGTGTTCAACAAAGTTATACAAAGGCCTTTCAGTATGACTTTCTCAGACACGATGTGGAACGAGTATTTTCTGTCCGAACAAACTTCATTATACACTGAAATCCATATTAATGAGATATCCAGTCTGTTATTAATTGGGTAGAGTATCCATGAGAATCTCCTTCACTCCTGATGATAGACGGTCAGGGAACTTAATGTCGAATGCAACAAGCAAGTCTCCTTTCCGCGTTGGTTCCTTTGGTAATGGCAGTCCATAGCCTGGGAACCTCTTCACTGTGTGTGGCTTCACAACCTCAGCCTGAAGGTTGACCGTCAGCTTGTCTCCTGACATGGTTGGTACTTCAATGATGGTGCCACAGAGCGCCTGCAACAATAAAAACGACATAGTTATTGTGATGTCACTGTGAGTCACACTATAAAGGGGACACTTATTGTTTGAAGAACTATGCTTATCTCTTTGATTAATGAAGGAGAATTATTCCATCATTAATTAAAAGTGAAATAGAGGACAAGCCATAAAACTTAATTAATTAATTGCAGAAATAGAGAGCATAATGAACTTTAGAAAGCTCTAGATATGTTGTGAACATTATAAACAAATTTTTCAAAGCTACTAGACTGTTCTAGAACTCAAGTGTGTTGGCATAATGGTTGCATGTTTATCACCAGTTAGTAAACAACGTACATGCACAACAATATGTAATAAATGTCAATAAACTAACAAGTCACTGATGCCTACCTGTTTGAGTGAGACCTTGGCAGCGTATCTGATGTCACTGCCTTCTCTCTTGAACAGTGGGTGAGGCTTGTCTCGGATGATGAACACAATGTCTGCTGGGATCTTGTTGCGACCCTGGTCACCCTCCTTCTGGAACGTGATCTTGGTCCCAGCCTTCCAGCCCGGCTTCACATGGATGGTCAGAACCTTGTCCTCTTTCTTTGAAGTGCCGTCAGGCTGCAGCACGCGCCGCGATATCTTCATCTTCTTGACGCACCCACGCGCGATGTCCTCCAGCGACACGTACAAGTCGTGTTCAATCGGCGGGTCCTGGGTCTTCTCCTTGCGGCTCGGGGATCCGTGGAAGTTAAAGCTGTGGCTGCGGAAGGCGCCGCCAGGGCCGCCGGGCCGTGCCGTGCCCATGCCCATGTTGGCGAATGGATCCATATCCACGTCCATGTCGCGGTCGAAGAACATGGTGGTGCCTCCCGTGCCGCCGTTCAGGTCGAAGAAAGCTTGGAAGGGGCTCGCCGAGCCGAAGAACTGCGCGAACGTCGCCCTCGGGTCCCCGTGGAAAGTGTACGAGAACGACTGGCCGCCTCCGGGTCCATTGTGCGAGCCCATTCCTCCCTTGAGTCCCTCCTCGCCGTGCGCATCGTAGATCTCACGTTTCTTCTTGTCTGACAGCACTTCGTATGCCTCGGCCACCTCCTTGAACCTCTCCTCGGCGCCAGCTGCCTTATTCTTGTCCGGGTGGTACTTCAGTGCCAGCTTACGGTATGCTTTCTTTATTTCGTCATCAGACGCTCCCTTCGACAGTCCCAATATTTTGTAGTAATCTTTACCCATTGTGAATCCTTATCCTAGAACAAAAATGATTCCCGTTAGCCTTAACGCCTGACACCTTTTTTGGAGATGTGGAGCGATGATACGCGCAACATAAAATATAGATTTTTTTTGATAAAAACCAAAGAACTCAACTCAAATTACGATCTGGAAGTAAGGGCAGATATTTACAACACTTACCTAGTCACTAAAAGCTCCAAGTACAGTCCAAATAGGTAAAATTAGCGATTTTTTGAAATATTCACACACAACACTTCTTAACACCTTACAGTAGCAACTTCACGTTTGAATGAAACGCTGCGCGCTCGTTGCGCCAAAATATATACATTAAAACGTCTAGAACGTTCTAGGGCCTTCAACCTCTGCGGAAACGGGACAAAATATAAAAAATGTGGGGCAGCCGCGCGTATGCGAGAAGGAGATGAATATAAATTTCATTGTTCAGATTACAAGAAAGCAATGGAGCTCACGTCATTTTATCACGTTCCGATTAGGGAGGCCAGTTCGTTCTCTATGACTGTTCTAGATGTTTAACGTTTGTAGTTTGTTTTCGTTGATCAGAATATTGTGTTATTTTTTTAAAATTAAATATCTAGTACCTACTGAAATTGTTTTTCTGCTTGTTCAATGAAATCTTTAAAACCCAATGAAGCAGGGAAAGATTCAAGATAAGCGCAGTCGATGTCGTGTAGGTATAGCCAAAACTTCGAATGTTTCCAGAGGATGATAGTGCCATCCTTTGGTGGGTGTGGTGTGGGCTCATTGATATGCTCAATGAATAATAAAAGTAAAATCAAACGGAGTCCTACAATAGGGAACGTGCATGACGAACGCAAATCCGACAAATAGTAGGTACTCAATTTCCGCGGTTACGGTGACAAACGATAAAAGTGGATAAATTAAATGCAGTAAAAAACGTATGTAATAGGAGACGACGAGTTTCAAAATCATTTACAAATTACTAATAAAAACTAATGATAATTGTAAAAATAGCTAAGTTTGTATGTATGTATGTTTTATTCAGCACAAATAAATCTGTAAGTAAACACAACCTCAAACAATTTTGTTTCAGTAAATAATATCGTCAAAATATTTACGTGAAAAACGGGTTCAGAAAATTCTTTACAGTTATTTTGACTTCATGTACGTTAGAAAACATCGCTTGAGCTACAATTTTGCCAGTTATTACTGCATTATCACGATTCCTAACTGTTTCTTCGACTTGTAAGACATGACCGGAATCGATTTTTTTCACCTCTTTGCATTTTCTGGTCACGCTGACGATTATTACAAAATCGGCCGGAACACTTTATAACAACATTTTATCATGTTAATCATTATAAAAACGAATCAAATATACCTAATGTAAACATGAACAAAAACTCAATGACAGGACTGAAAAGTTTCTTTTTTTAACCACACTGTGGCTCTCGTGTCGATTTGTGCTGCCACACACCTAGTAGTTCGTGCACGTTCCCTTCAATTTAAAACCGTTTTTCATAATAGCAACATTTAATTCACTTTCATTCATAAATATTGTTTGTATTGTTCATTGACAGCTGTTAAATTGTCACAAAATGTTTCATGTTTTTATTTGGGATTCGTGGTATTTATAAATAAAACGAGCTTTAGAATTTATATTTTATTTATCTTACAAGTCTTAGAAACAACGCGTGTCGACAGCCTTTGAAATCTATGTCGTAGTACTTTTCGTAGAAGTCTTGTATTAGCTCCTCGACCTGGAAACGATGTCAAACGATATAACATTACAAAGTAAATGCGATTCGTGCGGCGAGATAGCCCACGAACCGTTCATAGAGTGTGTTGAATGTGAGACTAATCTGTGCACCGCATGCTTCGCGTCCGGCCAAGAAGTGGGTGCTCACAAAAACGATCACAAGTATGCTGTGCGACGGAACGACTTCCCGTTGTTCGACAACTGCAACTGGTCGGCGAAAGAAGAATGTAAACTGCTATCTGCGTTATCAACATACGGCTACGGAAATTGGGAAGAAATATCTAAGAGTGTACATACACGTTCAAAACTCGAATGCCAGGAGCATTACAAAAAGTATTACATAGAAAATGTTCAGTACAAAGAGTTGCAGCTGTTACCTGAGACGGAACAGTCTTTGTTTCCAAGACCATTAATACCTTATCTGTACAGTACAGAAATGTGCACCAACCCACCGAGGAACAACAATGCAGACCAACATCTGGCCGGGTACAATGCTTACAGGTCAGAGTTTGAGCTCAGTTATGATCACAACGCAGAAAACATTTTTAACATAGAAGACAGTTACTCTGATGACGACAACGAGGATGATGATGATTGTATGGACTCACTAAAGGTGTCTCTAGTCAGCTCATTGAACACCAGACTTAGAGAGAGGAGAAGAAGATACAAGATCATACAGAATCATGGTTTAATAATGCCAAACAAATTAATATCCTGGCTTCAAAAGTATGACAAGACACTTACAAGACAGAAGTGTGAGAGGCTGCTCTCATTCATGCAGTTTATGACTGGTATGCAATTTGATGCATTCATTGAGTCAGTCAGTTTAGAAAATGAACTAGCGCAGAGAATATCAAGACTGTCCGAGTACCGGAGGAACGGCATCAAGACTTTATATGCAGCGAAGTTGTTTAAACAGTTGAAAAAGGAGAATGACTTGGTTGTGAAAGAGCAGAAGCATGCTACAACTGTTATGGCAAAGAAGTATGAGAGTCAGTCACCCGTGAAGAACACATTTATATTTGGAAAGAATAATCAGTTACTGAAATACAAGAGAACTTCAATGCCATTGGAAATTGTTGATTTACCCGGTTTCAACCGACTCACAGACGCTGAGAAGGTTCTATGTTCGAACTTAAGATTGGTGCCAGAGAATTATTTAGAGATTAAGCAGCAACTGATTACCCAGAATGGTAAGATGGGCTTCCTCCGCTTGCTGGATGCACGGAGGATAGTCAAGATAGATGTGAACAAGACGAGGAAGATATATGATTACTTGTTGTATGAAGGGTTTATATCTAAGCCACAGTAAATAAATAAGCTTTAATGTTTTTTATATAATTCTTGTTTTTTATTTTCATGATCCCTAATACTTATAGTAATGAGACCAAGCCATTTACAAAATATTACCATTTTGTCCAATTTATTTAGTTATCCTTTTGAAACCCAGAGCATAAACGCATCGGCGTGACCCCGACGCCAAACCACAAATTCGCCATAGTTTGTGTCACATATTTGTGACGTTTGGCATTATGGAGTTTCTTGTCCGTTCTTCTCCATAAGAATCTACCTTTCCGAATGGACAGTAGAGTCACTTTATTAATGTAACATTATTATTTTACTGAACTGTAAACGATGACGTTCAAAAGTGCCGTTTAATGGCCTAATTGAAATAAACGTTTTGACTTTGACTTTGACATACAGGCAGGGCACGCGCTTTCTTATCATGTATATGTGACAATGGCATTCAAAAGGTATAAGAATAATGTTTTTATGATTCTGATCCTATAAAAAAGATTCTTTCACTGATGGGCAACACAATTCCTGAGTGTCATAGCTACTTTTCATCCCAGAAAAATGCTAAGCCTGTGGAATAGGCCGTAGGTGCGAAACCGCGGGAAAACACTAGTGTAATATTGTGGGTATACCTCTATATGTCACCAGGAAATGGCAAGCGCCGTAGGTAAGATTGTAAAATACCGCGTGAAATTATAACTATTTTTTCTAAATAAGACTGAATTTGGATGAGATTGATTGTATACAAAACGATCTTTTCATAATATCGCTCATTTGGAGCGACAGTGACACAAGTGCAAATTTGTAAATTTTACACTACGCCAGTTTTAAGATTTTTTCCGGAATCCGCGCGCCAAAATGGAATATATCAACAACGACTTTTCACTCTCTAGAGGACGTTTTTTGAACTTACAAATGTGACATTTTTACTCCTAACGTAGATCATCAGGCAGATAATTTTGGTGTAATTAGGTCAGTTTCGCATTTTTTTGCAGTTGTGTCACAGTCGCTCCAAATGAGCGATATAATATCGAGAATTTATAATCTAATCAAGATTTATTACAATCGTACGGAGTCTGCAATTTTCCGGTGACATATTATGTTTGTACATGATACTCACTTTAAAACCAAACTTCTGATACAGAAATATGGCGGAATTTGTTGGTGATACATGCAGCGTGACATCCTTCCCTGTACAAGTCTGCAAAACAAGACATAGTTTGTTATTAATTAATGTCACAGCCTAGCAATAATACTATTAAGCTAGGATGATGCACAATGGCTAAAGATGAGTTTTTTGAAGTGATAACTTCTTGTGGGAGGGTAAACCGCTTCGTAACGTAACGCGTTACGGCACCAGTCTGTCTGGCTTCCCTTTCTCTCACGCATACGGCAGCGGTAGGCAGGCTCTTCCGCTCTCACTCTAACCCACAGCGCTAGTCGTATTTCGGACAGACGCTTCCCATATTAAATAGTTCAACTTAGGTTAGTTTAAGTTATCACTTCAGTCGGGCGTCCCGAGACGAGAGTAAATCATGAAATGACTGTTTCACGGAAGGGAGTGTCAGACTTACTGACTAAAACTCATCCGTGTTCCTCGAAACGCCCTTTGCGTTTCAGGGCCCCGGCGAAGATGAGATGCTAGAGCCAGAATTCACATTTAGGTTTAGCCTAGTGGAAACAGTTGTTCAGCACGAAAAAAAATGCTTTTTCTTCGATTATAATTATTGTTTCCATCGCTATCCTCCAGGTTGAGTTAAATAGTTTTGTGTCAGGGGCGGCGGACTTGGGATGTCCGTCGCCCCCCATTCATCTGGACCCGAGGTGGCGGCGCGTGGTGTTCCCGTGCGCCCCTCTTTGACGTAGCGGGGGGAGTCAAACACCTCACTCCCCCCGCTGACGCGAGAAGGCACCAGCCGGGGATTACGGAAGTCGCATACGTTCCCGCGATCCCCGGCGTAGGTGGGAGATAGAACACCGGGGTGGTTTTAGTCAGTAAGAGTCTGACAGACATCCATGAGGATTTCCCCCGACATAAAAAAAAAAAGATAGTTGTGTGATAGAGACAGAAATAACGTTTACCCCTGCAAAGTGACGTCTATAAATCTCGAAGTTACATTACAAGGCAAACCTAATGTACCTGTACCTACCTGTAACAAGTGATAGAGCATAAAGGTGGCGATTTTAGCGTTCCGCCACTCGGGCCGGGTGAGCACGAAGGAGATGTAGGCCTCGCTGTGCCCCACGTCCGGCACCAGGAAGGCGCAGCCGATCACCAGCTTCTTGTACGTCACCACGCAGCTGAACTCAGGGTACTGCAGGGCTTCGGTCACTGTTGGAAGATTTCGCTTTAGTAGGCTTTGTAGTTGGCCGAGGGAGAGGTGGCGAGACGACCTAGACGTCTACTGCAAGGTTTGGTTCGAGGAGGTGAGGGACTAAAATACCTGGAAGGAGTTGGGGAGGCCTTTGCCCAGCAGTGGACAGTACAGGCAGGAAACGGGTTTGATTTTAAGAATTTATTTTGTTAACTAAAAAAAATATTATTTTTATTTCCAATCATTAGCTTTGTGGGTGCATGTAGCGAGTGTTAAGAATTAAAATTTGTGGTCATCAGCTCTTTTTAGGTAAATGTACAAACTAAGCGTCGCCCTCGACCGATTTATCTTATTTATTATAGCTTTTCCCGCGACTTCGTACGCACATATCCCGTTTTTTCCTGTTTCCGCAGGAATTTTCCGTTCCGGTACCTATAGCCTGTAGCATTTCTCATGAATGTGGCTAATTGGCTATCATGTACAAAAAGATTTTTCCAAATCCGACTGGTAGTTCTGGAGACTAGCGCGTTCAAACGAACAAACTCTTCAGCTTTATTATATTAGTATAGATATCAAAGGAAAATTGCAAACACCCTAAGATTGTAAAATATCGAGTCAAAATTAAAAAAATCAAGTCATTTATTCAAATTAGACCAGTGCCAGCACTTTTTGAACGTCAAAGTTCTACATAAAGACAGTCCCCCAAAACGCCCGCCCGTCACCACTTCCTAGTGTTGTAGCTGGGAAGTAGTGGCGCAACAAACTAAACAAAAATAAAACCCAGCAAAAATGAAATTGTAAACAATATTTTTCTTATTAAAGAAAAATAAAAATTGTGTATGTGGGTACTGTGGGTAGGTATGTCGTTTTGTAACAATTAAATACTTTTTCCTTCTTTATATATTGGAAACTATTGAATTTGGATGTGATTTATTGTATTAAAAACGATTTTTTCATAATATATATTATCGAGAAATAATAATCAAATAAAGATTTATTACAATCTTACGGAGTCTCCAATTTTCGGTGACATAGATACCACATTTTCAGTTGTATTTTCCATATAAAAAGTGCCTCTGGGCTGGCATAAAATTATTGTTTGACAGTGTCTCCGGATAAGTTATCTGTCGACGAAAATTCAAGTCTTGTTGAATTTTGGTTAGTTGGCTGTCATTTTGTGTGTGGCTGCGTTTTTGTGACAAACAAAAACTGGCCAAGTACGAGTCGGACTCGCGTGTGAAGGGTTCCGAACGAATTTAATTATTTTTATTTTCTTTTTTAAAATTTATTTGCGACACGATTGGCGCAGTGTTTGAGCGATCGACTACTGCGCTGCGTGTCGTGGGTTCGATTCCCGCACGGAACAGATATTTGTATGGCCTACAGATTGTTCCGGGTCTGGCTGTTTGTGAGTTGATATGTTTGTAAACGCACCAACGATTCAGGAGAAATTCCTTGTGCAAAGTTTACAAACAAAAATTGGTTGTCTGTAAAGTTGTTTTACGGACGATAGTTTAACGTGACAACGTCATAACAAAACATTGATGAAATGATCTGTACTCGATCGTAACGTTACAATGAGTCACCCTTTTTCGTGCGTGCAGCCGGCGTTCATTGATTTATTAGACGTTGTCACGTCATAAGCGTCCGTGTTCGAGTTACAGAAGTTCATATGTGTACGAAATTTCAACAGAACCGGTCCAGAAGATTCGGAGAAAATTGGCTGTGACAGACGGTCAGGCAGACAAACAGACACACCCGAGTGATCCTGTAAGGGTTCCGTTTCTTACGGATGTTGGGGACCTTTAAAATAATTTATAGTACTTACAATCAATTCCGGGCCAGAAGAACTGTGCGCAGAGGTTGTTGACGGCGGCGATGTGCTGCGGCCGCACGTACGAGTAGTCTATGGTCGCGCGGGCCGGCGGCTCGTAGTCTTTTATGTGTCTGCACAGAAATAAACCAGCTCTATACAATTTCACATATAAACATGTATCATAAGGGGTTTATATATATGTATTTGTATATAAATTGTTCATTGCAGTCTTACAACTCGTAATGAAAAGATTACCATGGTCTAAGCACGGTATCAATATAAACGGGATGTTTCTGAGTCACCGGATGTTCGCGGATGTCATTATCCTGTTTTTGGAAAACCCAAACAATTAAATACCATGATAAACGACTTACAACGAGCCAGCATAATAGTTGGATTGGAAATTAATCTTGACAAAACAAAAGTTATTTATTAGAAAGAAAGAAAAAGAAGAAGAAAAAAAGAAGAGAGAGAAAGAATGTTGTGTGTGTGTGTGTTGTGTTGTTGTGTGTGTGTGTGTGTGTTGTTGTGTTGTTGTTGTGTGTGTGTGTGTGTGTGTGTGTTGTAGTTGTTGTTGGAGGGGGAGACGAAGAAGTTGTTTTTGTTAGTTATTACCAATCACCTAATGACACCCATCTTGGTAGACAACATACCTCTCGAGTTTGTCCAAAAGTATGTTTATCTAGGCAAACAAATCTCTTTCAGTAAAGAACGAAATTTAGAAGAAGTGGACAGAAGAATTGCTATTAGCTGGAACAAGTACTGGTGTCAAAAGGAAGTTTTCAAATCGCACCTTCCACTACCTACTAAAAAATAGTAATGGATTCGGAAATATTCCCATTTTTTGAGGATAGGAAGTCGCCAAATGACTTCTTCCGCTCTGGGCGAAGCGAAAGGACGTGTCAGACTCTTACTGACTAAAACCCATCCGTGTTCCTTCTAAAGCCCTTTGCGTTCCAGGGCCGCGGTGACTCTTTCGAACAAATTCCGCAACACCATGTCTAGCCTACGGGTGCCATGATGGGTAAAATAGATTGGCCCACGAGGAACTAGGAGCAGAGGCAGGCCTAACGCTAGATGGGCAGACGAGATAGGGCAGATAGGCACTCCTTGCAGGAGGCTTATACACAAAACAGATGAAATGACAGCTCACTTCGTAATCACATGACCATGTTGATTATATGAATTGACAGCTCACCTCGTGATCATTTCACCCAAGCCTTCACTTCGACATGTTTACAGAATCGACCGGCAGTACCATTCATTCATGCACGAGATAGACACGATTATTGCTCGGAAATACTTCCTCTAGGATGTACCGGATAGCTGATATTGTGGTTAAACATCTGTAATCACCTGTTAGTCCTCCTCAGCAGTTCGTCAGTGAGTTTAAGCCACGTGGGGGCGGAGTCGCCGTCCCTGCGGATGTAGGGCTTCAGTGTGGCGCCCGAGTACAGTGAGCGGAAGGCCGTCGGCTCTATGTTAGACAGCAGCAGGGTTCCGTAGTTCGTACTCGCTATCGTGCCGCATAGGTTGTCTATTAGGTACTGAAATTAACAAAAGATATTTATGATTTTAGGCGAGTCTACCATACACAATGTGAGAAATTTCTTCCACTCTGGATAGTGTCTGATACTTTTCTGAATGCTTTTGAACGATTAAATCCCTCGAATAAAACGGTCCAGTCGTTTGGTGCACACTCACAAACTTTCGCCTTTATAATATAACTGTGATATTATAAAGGCGAAAGTTTGTGAGTGTGCAGCAAACGACTGGACCGTTTTAGATGAAATTTGGTATAGAGACTGTTTGAGTCCCGGGAAAGGACAAAGGATAGTTTTATCCCGGGATTATGTTCCCTTGCGGCAACTAGTTTTATCTAAAAAAATACCCATAACTTTGGAAATTAAGCATCGCGGTTAAACTTTATGTTTAACCTATCAAAATAACTTGAAACTTTTCTTGTATAAACGAGAGCATAATTACTCGAAAAAAAAAACTCAATTTGGCCATCATTTTATCTGGGCCAATAAAGTTGAAAATTAGATCTAGAGCATTTCAATTTGAAGGAACGCACTGAATTACCAATCATGTTTTTCCCAAAAAAAAAAACATGATTCCTGCAGGGTAGTTAGTGGGAAAAAGTTTAAATAATAAACTTACTGATCTCTGGAACCGGTCTAAAACTCTTTCAGCATTAATGACCACTCTCGGATCTTCAGTCATAAAGCCACCCAGCAGCTTCACTTCTCTGAAAAATACAAAAAAAAACTTTTTTACAAAAAATACAACCGACTCCCAAATAAAAAATGTAATACAAAGTATAATTTAAGCCGGCTTTAATATAAGTAGGTGTTTTTGGTTGTATCTTCGTATTTTAACACCGACTTCCGAAATTAAAGTTGTTTTATACTTTGTAGTGTATTTTTGGAGAATATTCTAATTTTGATGAATATTCTATGGGACCAATCCTTTCAGATAAAAAAATATTATTTCAAATCGGTTCATAAATGTCAGAGTTATGCGGTAACAAACATAAAAAAACAGCGGAATAGAGAACCTTCTCCTATTTTTGAAGTGGTTGGCAGAGTAATGCGGAAACAAACGTAAAAAAAAACAGCGGAATAGAGAACCTTCTCCTATTTTTGAAGTCGGTTGGCAGAGTAATGCGGTAACAAACGTAAAAAAAAAACAGCGGAATAGAGAACCTTCTCCTATTTTTGAAGTCGGTTGGCAGAGTAATGCGGTAACAAACGTAAAAAAAAAAACAGCGGAATAGAGAACCTTCTCCTATTTTTGAAGTCGGTTGGCAGAGTAATGCGGTAACAAACGTAAAAAAAAAACAGCGGAATAGAGAACCTTCTCCTATTTTTGAAGTCGGCGGAATAGAGAACCTTCTCCTATTTTTGAAGTCGGTTGGCAGAGTAATGCGGTAACAAACGTAAAAAAAAAACAGCGGAATAGAGAACCTTCTCCTAATTTTGAAGTCGGTTAATGAATAATTTCGGGCGCTAAAAAAGAAGACAAACTTCGATTGCTTTATGAAATCACCGATCAGGATCTCAAAAAATCTTTAAGATATATAGAAGTTAGATTGAAATTATACTCACTTGTCCAAATCAAAAATCGGTAGATGCTTATGTCTCTTCAGCCGCCTTAAAGTCAGTTTAGCCCTGAGCCTGTTCAAGTAAGCCTTCTTGCTAGGATCCCGCACCTTCGGGATCAGCCCCTCAACCTTCTTCAGGAGTTGTATCTCCTCATACTGCGACATTTCCACCAGGTCAGGTTGTGATTTCGGAAGGGGATCCTCCCAGGGATTGTCCACAGAATTCAGTTCGGTGGAGAAGAGGGATTCCCTTCTGACTGGCTTCTCTTCAATGACCTGCTTCTTGGGCCTGTCAAAGACTATTTTCCTGGAGTCGTGTTCGGATCCACTGCGGGAGTCTGAGTCGTAGTATAGCATTGATTGTTGGAAGGAGTGGATGCTTGAGGAGTCGCTCTGCAAGAGAAGAAACAACAAATATTTTTTTTGAACGCCAGAGCATAAACGCATCGGCGTGCCCCTGACGCCAAGCGACAAATTTACCGTACTATTTGTCACGTATCTGTGACGTTTGACGTAGAGGGCACGCGCTTGCTTGTCACCTATACGTGAGTTGCGTTCAAAAGGTTAAATACTAGCTGTTGCCCGCGATTTGGTCCGGTGTTTTTTGTCTGGCTTTTTTCTGTTATAGAGTCACCGCGGCCCTGGAACGCAAACGTGGATGGAGTTTAGTCAGTGAGAGTCTAACACGCCCTTCTGCTCCACCCAGAGGAGCGGAAGAAGTCATTTGACCCATCCTTGAAAAAAAAAGACAAAAAAAAATAAAATTGATTATTTTTAAAGCAGTATGTTGATATTACAAAGAGACATACTAATATAATAAAGCTGAAGAAGAGCTTGTTTGAACGCGCTAATCTCTGGAACTGCCTATCGGATTTGGAAAATTCTTTTAGTATATGATAGCCACATTCATGAGGAAGGTTATACTTAGGCTATACGGGAACAGGAAACCGGAAACGGGAAAAATTATATGAGGGAAGTTCAAAATATGAATAGAAGGTTACGATTTTTCTACGGGACTCGTGCTGAGACTGACCTATCCCCAACAAGAAAGATTGCTTGCGTCCATCCCTTCTTCGGCGGGCCAATATCCGTTCTCGCTCTGGACAAGGATATTTCTGGATGCCACACAAAAGCTCAGACATAGGCCAGCGTGATGCCCTTGAGTCAATTAAGAAACGAGCCAAGAGGACCATCGGCAATGACAGACTCGTCGAGTCGAAGCTCCAAAGTCTTGAGCAACGACGCAGAGTTACTACTAGCCTGTCTGTTTTCTATCGGTTGCATTTTGGGGAGTGTGCGACGGAATTGCATAGTTTAATTCCGTCAAGCCCGTTCCACCACACCACAAGTCGTACGGCGATGCGCCACCGGTACATGGTGGACATCCCACCCACACTCACAAAACGTTTTGGGAACACATTCATAGTGCGCACAGCTAAGGAGTGGAATTCCCTGCCTGAGTCTGTGTTTCTTGATAACTACAACCTGCGTCTTTAAGTCAATAGTGAATAGGTTACTTCTAAGCAAACGTGCTCCATCTTCGACCACATCATCGCTTACCATCAGGTTTGACTGGCCTGTTGGTCGAGTGGTTAGTGACCCTGACTGCTAAACCGGAGGTCGTGGGTTCGATTCCCACTCAGGACAAATCTTTGTGTGATGAGCATGATCATTTGTTCTGTGTCTGGGTGTAATTTGTCTATAATATGTGTGTATTTAGAAATATATAAGTATGTTTATCAGTTGTCTGGTTGCCATAGCACAGGCTCTGCCTAGTTTGGGATCAGATGACCGTGTGTGAGTTGTTCCAAGATATTATAGATATTATTATTATAGAAAGTGGTCAATCGCATGCCTATTAATAGTAAAAAAAAAGTGTACCATTATATATTTCATCTAATAATTTTACGGCTCAATTTTAAAACCAGCGGGGCCCCGCGGTGTTACCCGCGGTTTATCAGATACTCCGTGTGAATGACGAAAACTATCCGAAGGGAACACACTCCCGGAATAAAAAGTAGCATATGTGTTAATCCAAGGTGTCAGCTTCCTGCATACCAAATTTTATCGAAATTGGTCCAGCCGTTTGCGCGTGAAGAAGTAACAAACATACACACACACTCACAAACTTTCGCCTTTACAATATTAGTGTGATAGTGTGATGTGATAAAATATTAGCTGCTTTACTTACTTGCACCGGCATGATACGGTTGGTAGGCGTGAAGTCAAAGCCCCCTAACTCCATGTCTGAGTACGAGTCTTTAGGTGTCAGTATGTTCATAGACGCATCCAATATGCTCTCGTCTCCTATTTCATTCCTGTATTCAAAATCATCATTATTTATTTATTTATTCAGGCAAACCAACTGAATACACTCAAGGACATTCATAGTACAAGCATTTACAAATACAATAGCATGCATCTAAATTATTGGTAAGCTCAGCATTTTATGTAGATCTCACTATAATAATTAAAATATAGATGGATAACAATGTGATTCGAAATAATAATAATAAATCTTTCATACTTAAAATTAACTTGAATTTAAAAATTAGAATAATAATTATAACAAAAACAATTCAAGTTTTTAAAACTTAACAGACAGATGTGTTGCTGGGGAGTTTGTTACGCCACTTCTTCTTCCCAGCTAAGACACTAGGAAGTGGTGACGGGCGGGCGTTTTGGGGGACTGTCTTTATGTAGAACTTTGACGTTCAAAAAGTGCTGGTACTCAGCCTAATTTGAATAAATGACTTTTGAATTAAATTAGATGGATCCAATAACAAATTAATTATCATCATCATATCAGCCGAAAGACGTCCACTGCTGGACATAGGCCTCCCTCAAAGGGGTTGTTTGCCATAATCGCCACGCTTGGCAGGCAGGTTGGCGATCGCAGTGTAGCTTGTTGCAATGCACAGAGAATACTGCTGCCCATTCTCTGGTGAGTCCTTCAGTGGCCTCTTACGACACCAACGGGAAGTGATGGGATGGTGCTATTCTTTTACGTCCGACACCATACGGAACCATTCAAAATGCATGTAAGGAATGACTGTAAGTACCGGCTCTAGATTTGTTGTGGATCAAATTAGAGGAATTAATGTTTTATTTTTCGCTATATTTTCGATACTTAAGCTTCTGCAGTAGGTTATTTCAATTATTGCTATTGAGCTGCAAAATTCTGCAAAATGTTCAGTGAAATCTGGTCCGTTCCTAAATGAAAGGTATCTTCTGGAATTCACTAAACATTTGAATTCAGATCTTGTGATTTAATTGGATGCAATTAACTAAACCAGAGCTAAAACTGTTTGTAGAAACTACTGTTGGAACCTTAATTTAGTTGTGTTATAGAGAAGTTTATATTGAGTCTGTCTGTCAAGTATCAATAAATGGCGATTAATTAATTTGCGTGTATTGATTTCGAGACATAACAACTACACTATCGTTTATTTCCAGCGTGTACTTTCTGGAGAATGCCGTAATTATATCATTGTGATTTTTCTGAATAACGTGTGGAGAACACGTAACAATAAAGATTTGAGAAAACGTGCTTATTACCAGGGATGGAGCTCCGTAACCGTAACTATCGGATATCCGAAATAAAAACCGAATCCGATAAATTTTTGGATCATTTCTGATAGGGGCGGAGTCCAAATGAGACACGTTTTGACAGGATTTTCTGGCCGGCCGAGCCAGGACTCTTGCCGAATTTGTGTTTTACTTTTGAAGTGAAACTTCTTTAGGCGCGTTGAGCACTTTTTGGTGAACAAAAATCATGGAACTCGCGTCATCGTCACCGAACGCTTTAGATTCCGCTTAGTTTTCACTTCTATTGGCAGTCCCCAAAGACTGCCCCGCATGTTTTCCAATTTCTTAAAAATCGAATTAATATCTTTAACCAAAACTATCCGAAATTTCATATCCATAACATCCCTGCTTATCACCATACCTGCCATAAGAATCCAGCTGGTCATAGAACGAGGTGCTGGAGACACCGCTCAGCTCATCAGAGTCCACCCTCCTCTTCTTGCAGGGTACTGGATCAGAACCCATGCTGAAGAAACTGGTCTCATTGTTGATAAGGTCTTTATATCCTGAGGGGCAATGTGTGAAGAGTTACAAAGGAACTTTAAATGGATGAAAATAATTTTGGCAGTTATAATAGTTCTATAATCTCAAACATATCAAGTGGTCATTGGTTTAATTGATACAGCCATAGAATTTACGTAATGGGATCAGTCAGTATTTCCAGAGATTATGTTTTACAGACATATTATTTATTAGTATTATTTATATAAAGCCTTTTTTACATCCAAGGCAGTAAAAATGAAAAACAATAAAATATTGTTTTTCAAATGAAACTACAGATATATAAATAACCAAAAAATAATAATTTTACTTTATCATATTAGTGTCAATGATTACACTAGGATTTAGGTTTGATAAGAGATAATTATTGAATGTTAATACATACCCATTTCAGTAACTTTGGCCAGGAAGAGATTTTTGTCAATAGACAGCTGATTTCGGGGGCGGACTTTGGGCTTGTCTCGTGCGATTTCTTGAACTGAAACATGAAAATTGTGTTATTACGATTTGTGATGATAAATCTACGAAAAAAGTACATAGAGGAGTTTAACATATCAGGCCGAAAATAGTTATTAATCACCCTATTCTCATTCCTCTGTAGGGAAGAGTCTCCAACATTGCGAATTTGCGAAATATGTCAAGAAACAATACCAAGTTCTAAGAAGCGAAAGTTGTAGGGAAATAAAAAGAACCGCCACGCCATCTATCCTGTCAACGAAATCCTGCATCGCGCAAGCAAATTTCTCCGTGCGATTTGAACATATACAACAGTCCGAATATCAACTATCGGGCAGTTATCCACCAGACACAACAACTGTCTGGTAGGAGGAACCTCCCATTTCAGTGGAGGTACGCGGGATTTCACTCTGTACTGCATACCTTTATAGGCTGACTTAATTTGAACAAGTTTTGGCTGCAAAGTTTATGTTTCCTCTCCTTCTCACTGAGAGGAGTCCTATGTTCCCAGCGGTGGGAACATTATAGGCTGATCATACTAAATATCTTACTAATATGAGCAGCAACTGCAGGTGAGAAGTTGTGCAGTAGTTTCCACCAGCCCGTCTCCCCGAGCACCGCTGACCCTGACTTGAAGAACAGCTTGTTGTACACTGAGAGTACTCCTGCTATCGTGCCCACCCAGTTCTTCTTCTGCTTTCTGTAATTGAAAGAAAGGGAATAATTAAGTTTGAGGAATGCCATTTATTTTTCTAGTTATTCTTGATATAAAAATGTCAAGAATTAAATTAACAAGTGTTTTAGGAGCCTCATATTGTTAGTTGGTTTCTCAGTGATGAGGATTGTAATTCCACTTTTAAGAATAGTAATAATAATAAATTGTTTATTCATCATATAGTAGGCTCCAGATAATCGTGGAATAACGGTCATTGACCCACCTACAATTATTGACATTTTTAATTTGAAAAACGGAATTAATGACACAAAGCTGTCCCAAATCATCATCTCTCGTGATCCTTAACATTGTCTAATAATGAAAAACGATTCATATTTAATTGTTCAGGTACCTATGAACAGTTATTAGGGAAAGGTCAATATACTTTATTCCACATTTATCTGGCGCCTACTATAACAGCATTGTAGTACATAGTAGTTTATAGGGTTGACAAATTATTATGTGTACTAAAACTACAACTGAAATGGTGGTGAGGTGCTGCATTCCCAGCTAGGGTAAAGAATAACCTGTATAAAGGAGTACAGTGCCAGTCCCCATTGGGTATTATAATAAAATTGTACACAGTATGTGGCAACACTAGTCTTCTACTACATGTTTATTATTATTGTTTTACTTTTATTTGTTGAACAGCGGATTTCCATTTACTTTTTAGTGATTCACCAGCACACCAAATTACTGTTGTGTGGCATGGTTTCAGATATGTTTGAATGAAAAGCTATTTAAATTTTCTGTTTTTATACTTACGTCTGTGCCCCAAATAGTGACTGCCAGAAGCGGTCAATGAAGGAGCAGATGTGTGTCTTGTAGTGGAAGTAGCCGTGGTTACTGATGCCATACGACTGTATGTTCAGGTGGTGGAGCGTCAGGTGAATTACGTTGACCCTGCAAATAAAAGAAACTGGTTAAACTTAGAAATAATGGCTACCAAACAATTTGTAGTGTATTTTTTGAGCCATATTAATTAAGGCATAAAAGCCAATTTATCTACTACTCCGGTACTTAGCACATTGAATATTTTAGGAAAATAACATGAAACAGTCACTTTTGTTCACATCTACTCAAGTTTAAAGAAATGGCACTCAACGTTTTTAAATGCTTACCAGGGAAATCTATTTCTCGTAAAAATCTCCTTATTTGTCGGGGAGCAGTCTTCACAAGTGAAATCGAAGAAAACATCGCAGGTAAAGTCGCCAGGAGTGCCCGATCTTCGGAGGCAGCTTAAGTGTACGAAACAGATGCAGTTCTCGCAGATAAGGCCTGGCCGCTCCTGTTTGTTCTCTGGCTCGTTGCAGTATTTACATGTAGTGCCCATTGCAGCTTCTTGTAAACAAACATCGCCTCCGGCCGCCATGGTAAAGCAATAATAACATAACCCCAAAACTAAACTGACAACAAACACTCAGGACAAACACTGAGAAACAACTGTCAGTTGTCATTTGTCAACTTCCAACAACTGTCAGTCATCAAAGTTTACCTTTTTTTATGATACGCAACGGTCTTATGATTCCTGGCGACTGGTAGATAATAAACTCGGGTTATTTGTTATTAGGTTATAACTGCCAGTCGTTCTAACGAGTAGAAAGATAACTAGAGATTAGGTTTGAGTATTTTTTCTAAATACGTTTTCACTTGGCGTATCTATTTGTCAAAATATTCGTGTTACTTGGATACTAAAAAGTATACCGGTTAGTAGTTATAAAGTCCATTATTTAACAAATAAAGGCCTACATACAGCGGGATAGACCGGGTCAGCGCACACAAGTCGTTTAGATACAGTAGCATTCCGGCGGCCTACCCAGACATCCTGCGACGTGCCAAATAAACGGCACGAATGTGGTGTGCATGTACTCCCTGTTGCACTGCTTAACCCTGCGGCATGTCACGGCGTCCTTCGGCGTGTCGTTGCATACCACAGTGCGCTTTGGATTTCGATGCCACGGAATAAATTTTTTATTTCGCATTTATGTCGTAGGTATTCTTCCTAGATAGGATGAATATCCTTTTGGTAAAAATTAAAATCTTCTGCCATTCCGTCCCGGTATGCGAAGGCCTTAAGTTGTAAAGTTAAGAGCCAGCATTATAATAAAATTTGGCTGCCTGATTGTTGTCCTATTTTCGGGCAGGTCACCTTAAGTTGGATTCGATTATAAGGGGATTATATATCCTCGAATCTATATGGGACATAAAAACTTGGTTATGTCACCGGATAATTGCAAACGCCGCCAATAATATAATTACCGTGTGAAAATGTACCTAAACTAATTTTTCTCAATAAGACACGGATAGGTATAATAAATCCCATCCCAATTTTCCAATAGAAACCATTGAATTTGGATGGGATTAATTGTATTCAAAACTAGCCGCTTTTGCCCGCGACTTCGTACGCGCTTTTTTCTCGTTCCCGTAGAAATTTTGAGAATCCTCTTAGTGCTCCCCTACACTCCCCAAGGAAACCACATCCCAAATTTCAGCTTTCTACGACCAGCAGTTTCGGTTGTGCGTTGTCTGTCAATCACTCACTCACTCACTCAGTCAGTGAGTAACGGAAGAATTTTTCAACCTTACGGAGTTTGCATTTATTTGATGACTTTTTGTGCTATGTAATGAACCTCCTTTGTCTACTCCCAACGAAGAATTCAGGAACTTTTTATGTAAAAAAAGTAAAATAATAATACCAATAAAATAACAACAATTAGGTATATTTATAGGTATGTTTAACAGTCAAAAATCACATTCATAGTCAAGTTCTACGCGTAGTCGCCCTTTGGTCCCTGAACTGCTCGATCCACCTGCTGATGTGTTGCTTGTGGATGTTTCGGGCTATCTTCACCGGTTCGGGGTCACTGGGGTTGCTGGGCATCAGGTCCAGGTGATGCGCGGCGTCTACTATCACCACTGCTCTCACTGTGTCAGTTAAACTATCCAGGATACCACCTGCAAGAAGAAAAAATAAACTTATAGTAAAATGTGGATTTTAGAATTGAATTCAAAGGCAAATGGCGGGTCCAGGAATGTATTCCTAGGTCAGCTCAAAAAGAGTTATTGGGTTTTCCATAAATAAATTCGCAGTTTAAATGCATGACTGGTTGATAGAGACAAGCTCGACACTGGCCCATTGTGGGTGTACTGTAGATCGACTTCTGCTTAACCGTACGATGGATTGCCGGCGTGATGTTATGCTTTCAGGCCTTCATTCCGCAAAAGTGTAGGTACATTTTATTTTTTATTACTCCGTATTTTATTATTTTCTACTTATATGGAAAAAACGACCCTCAGCAATGAGGGATACGACGCGGGGCGGAGGATATGTAAAATAATACTATATAAGTAGGTAGCTACTTTACTAGAGTTGTGATAACTCAGAAAAGTGCTGCATCATCAACTATATTGGGGTCGGCTTCCAGTCAAACCGGATGAAGCTGAATACTAGTATTTTACGGGGAGCGGCTGCCTACCAGACCTCCACAACCCATTAACTGAGTAACACGGTACTGTCAGATTATCTGGCTTTTGACTATCCGTAACGACTGCCAAAGATCTACAAATGACAGCCGGGACCAACGGCTTAACGTGCTTTCCGAGGCACGGAGGAGTCTCGGTATGTTAAGATGGTTACCCATCCGCAGACCGACCTCGGCTAGCTTTGCTTAACCTTAAAGGTTGACCCGTGCGGCTGTTATTATTTACCCACGAGCTCCAAATGCAAAAGGTTGAGCGAATTAAATGTAGCAAAAGTATAATTTCACCCAAAGGTTGTCTGTGAGAGATTGCCCTGTGCAATAAAACCGTTCATTGTACCAAATTATTCCTCTGCTTGATAAGTATAATAATAAATTTTACCTCCAGTCCAAGGATCTCGAAGTCCGTTACTAAAAACAATATTTGAAGCTGCCTGAAGTCTGCTGCCTCCATATTCCAACCTAGCCATGTTTTCACGAGGGTACACGTTGTACTTCTTGTGGCACTCTTCGGCAAAAGTCGTGAAGTTCCAGGGGTTTGGCTCAAACATATCATTCTTGCCGTTGGAACAGATCGGCATCACCATTTCTGTGCAGGCCTTTGGAAGGGAAAATCATTTTGTTAGTTCGGAAATTGGAGAAGGGAGATTATAGAGCACGTAACACTGCGCCGGCAGTGTCCAGAGACAATAAATTTTGTGGCACCGAAAATGCATTGAGTTCATTGCTTCAGCTGTTACGGATTGCCAGTCAAAGCAGTGTCCAAAGGTACTGCATTTTGTGTAGTACTTAGCTCGCATAAACGGTTACTTCTACACGATTGGTTTTTATTTACAGACGATGTTTTTTTTTTTTCGGTCGCTGAGGGCTCTCTCTCTGCTCTTGGTGAAGATATATTTCTTGTCTGAAATCATAGTTACCTGATAATCCCACCCACTTGCGTCTAAGTTGCCGTAGTTATCTCCTTTCTGATACTCGACGCATTTATTTTTCTTGTCGTAATTTGTGTATACGTCCAGTACTTTTCCTATAGCCTGAAACCAAAGATTTGTCTTTAGATCTTGTCAAGTTCCTTGAACGTGACTTCAAAAGTTTCATGTCTTACAACAATGTTATTAGTTCTGGTGGAACGTAGAAGCCGTACCTACATACGGGGACGTTTTAGAACCATGAAAGACACAATGTGAGAGGCTAAAGCTCAGACCACAATACTGTGTTGTGTCGTGTCGTGGTACCTTCTGACACAGCTGTTTGGCTGCAAACTCGTTGTGAATGTTGTGATATGAGATATGACGTAGTCCTAAACAGGGGGCTCTCTAAACCGAAGTCCGTAGCTTCGAGCTTAGTTGTATTCTATTTCGTATCACCTACGGACTTACGACTAGTTCCAAACCCGAACTTAGAATGAATGTCAACTTTTGATTCCAGCCCAGCGATTGCCTGATTCGTTTGATTGGTGTTTCCCGTACCACGACCAGGTGATGTGAGCCTAACTTGATGGAGTAATACAGGACGGAAAGCACTATTTATTTTTGGAAAAGCTACAATGACGGATTTAACGCTTCATAATTTGTACCTGTAATAATTTTTCACCAGTCAAAGCCTCACTTAGGTACTGGCAGACGACCCTCACGGGTTCAGCAGGCAGTGGAGTCAGGAAGTCTGAGGAGAACGGGTAGTTCACCATAGCTAGCGTGGAGTACATGGACTCCAGGAACTCTTTCAGCACATCCAGGTCTGTCGAATTCTTGATGGGTGTGCAGAGGTTGAAGGTCTTGCGTAAAAACTCTGAGCCATTGGTGGTTGAGGTATAGTTCCTAAAATTATAAATTGATATAAGTATAAACGAATGATAGGAATGGATAGACTTTTGGTGATTGGGCAGCAGATCACAGGTTGTCTGCTTATACTATTACGTAGATAGCTGATTTTTTTATCAATATTCAGCATTCTGGGCAAAACAGAATATAATTTTTTAAAGTTTTGCTTTAAAATCAAAAGGCTATGTTCTATACCATGACCTATAACTTCTTACTTAATGACGCTCCAAGATTCCCTGATGTTCTTAGAGCAGTTGGTGTTGACAGTCCTGAAACTGGAAGTCACGAGCCTGTTGAAGACCCCACAGGGCGCCATCCCGGAGAACATGTGGACGGGGGCAGAGGCCGCGATGGCGCCATTTACGATGTGAGGGTACTTCAGCCGGAAGTAGGCTGCTAGCATGCCGCCGTACGATCCTGGAGGAGAGAATCAATAAAGATGAGCTGTAGTGTCCGTTTCGGATGGCAATGTGGATCACTCTTGTTGTCGACGCGGGTGGCGAAAGTGTTGATCTACCTTTTTTTTTAAGGATGGGAAATCTTCAAATGACTTCTTCTGCTCTGGGTGAAGCGGAAGGGCGTAGGAAGACTCTTACTGGCTTAAACCCATCCGTGTTCCTTCTAAAGCTCTTTGCGTTCCAGGGCCGCGGTGACTCTTTCGAACAAATTCCGCAACCCTGGCAGGCTCTGGCCCTAGCGGGCCCCGTCTTCTATGCTGACATCTCTTTGAGGCGCGCGTGAAACAAAACGCGCCATCGACCCGGGTTGGTTTGATCTGCCTGGGTACCTAATAGCGACAGCACCTAAACTGTAGATCTTTCTAGAGGAGATATAATTGCATTGTATCCTTCGACTTGTAGGAGTGACTGGGTTTGCCAGTGGCTGGAAAAAAGAAGATACGGTACTTAAGTCCATTCAACAATCCATAAATTCTCTTTCTTGCTACGCCTACGACTTAAACCTTCCTCCCTACCTATAAAGTAATATCATGAGCTCATTGTTATTTTTCCAATAATATGTCTGCATGATAGTGTTCTACATGTAGTACCTATAGAATACATTAAACTGTCTGTCTGATGTCCTGCTATTGTTTTCATACAATGGCGTATTAAATAACCGCCATGCGTGTCATCCTAATTCTCGGAAACTTTTGTTAGGTAAAAGGTATTGTGATCGAATTAATCGGTGGCGATAATATGTATAATAATACCTTAATGATCTCGAGCTATACGTCAACGTCTTAGGCTAACGAAAGCGGCTGGACATATAACGAAAAAACTTTGTAGGCATCCAGCAACGGCAGGGGCAGGGGCAGTTGAGGGTGTGTCATGCTCACTCCAATGTCTCGCTGATGGTGGCGCGTGTATCCAATCATTCAGTTCCCTTCAAAATGGTTGAGTTGAATGGTGCTGATGCACGCGTCATGTTCGTGAACGGGCGCCGTCAGTGGAGACTAGTTATCCCTTAGTTGCCACTGCCTCATTTTAATATTTGATACTATAAATTGTGTTTTCTTTCTTTAATTTTTTCTCATATATAGAAGCAACAAGGGTAATGTAACCAGGATTTTTGTATACATAAAATGACGGACTGACTTTGACAATTCAAAAGTACCTGATAATGGTTTATTTGAAATAAATGCTTTGACTTTGACTTTGGCACCAAATAATCTCAGAGTAAGGGACAATGGTAACAAAACTTTTGACATGGAATTAGTGAGCCATCAGGAACATCTGTTATCTGGACGTGAACTGCTGCGGCCTACGTGAAAAGCTCTCAATCGGTTGCACACCCAGGTAGGTTACTGTAAAGTGCCATATTTTTATGGTCACTGATCTCAGTGACTGACTCGGTCGGGGGCACAGCTTCGGACGCGCGACCTGCTTCTAGCAGTGGAGGGCGACGCGCGCCGCTTACGGTGTACAGCCACCTAGAGTCATGGTGCGAGCACAATTTTCTCGCAGTAGGTGTGAAAAGTAGAGTATGCTTCTCGGGGATAAAGGTGTTTTTGCCTTGGGCTAGCTTAAATCTCTCATTGTATTCAGGATTCTTCTATTAACTCCCTCGCTCTACTCGTGAGTAAAACTCTCGAATCCTTTCATTGCGTTCGAGATTTAATATGACGCCCGTGACATAAGACACTGCTTTATCCCCTCGGTGCATAATCTACTATTATAAACGCCACTGATGCGGCTAAAAACGTGGCCACCTAGTTTCTGGGCCCAAATTGAATAAGGGTTACCATCGAATCAAAGACAAAAAGTAACGATTCTAATTAGACCTTAAAATGTTTAAACCGTGCGCCTATATACCTGGTCAGCAAGCCTATCCTCGGTTTCTCAACTATCTCATAAAGTCATAAAACGTAGCTTTCCACTCACCTCCAAACGCGATGACAGGATATCTAGGCTTGATGGTGTTGCCCTGAAGGTAGTCGATGAGCTCTGCGTAGTCAGCCAGCGCCTGCGCCGACGACAGGTACCCGATATGCTCGTTGTCTAGAGACTTGTTGCCGAACGGCATTGACTGTCCGTAGTATCTGGAAAATTTGGATATTGTTTGTGAATTTTGAGGAGTCGAGAACTGATTAGTAAGACAGCTCTTGGTGGAGAACGCAAGAAGAGATTAGTGAGTTCCAAACAGTGTTAACAAACAAAACAAAAAGTTGATTCGTTGCACAGTGACCGCTGGGCACCTACACTGTGGAGACTGTATGGACAGCGCCGCCGAGGCCGGCCTACGATGAGTACACTAGACGACCTAGATGCATATTGCAAAGGTTGATTCGGGTGGCACGAAAAAAGTATACCTGGATGGATTTGACGGAGGCCTTTGCCCAGCAGCGGGACAGTATAGTTTAAATAAAAAAGAAAAATAAAAAATGGAGGAAGTATTGGCCTCATGATAAATTGTTGAATATATACGCTGGAGGGTAGGTTGTAATTCAAGGAGACAGAAAAGCCCTGGAAAAACTTTGGTATAATGAATTTGTTGGTTATGACGGAGCGCTATCTTATCAGGCTACACAATGTGTACTAACCTGTGCTCAGCAAACACGATTTTCGCTTTGAACTCTTTTGCGATCTCCCACATAAAGCCTGTGTGCTTGGCAAACACTTCTATTTGGCCCTGGAATATTAAAAAAAAAACATTAAGCTATGAGTAGCATTACCATTAATTATTGCTGTAAAATCGGCCAAGTGCGAGTCGGACTCGCGCACGAAGGGTTCCGTACCGTTATCTATAAAAACGGCAAAAAAGTCACGTTTGTTATATGGGAGCCGCCTTAAATATATTTTTTAGTATTTGTTGTTATAGCGGCAATAGAAATACATCATCTGTGAAAATTTCAAGTGTCTAACTATCACGGTTCATGAGATACAGCCTGGTGACAGATGGACAGACAGCGGAGTCATAGTAATAGGGTCCCGTATTACCCTTTGGGTACGAAACCCTAATAATAGCATCTAATGGTAATGCTAATGACCGAATGGTATGACGGGAGCTGGAAAGAGCGAGCGAAGCGAGCGAACTTAGCTCCCGGGAGGAGGGGTGTAGTGGCATCTACACACATGCGAAATCTTATTCTGCGGTATTACTTACGCTATATTCCTTTAGTTTCATCAAAATCCATACTACCTATCTACCTATGCAAATGTATGTATTTGTAATATTTATAAATACTTATAATAAGTTAACAATTAAGTAATTACTTCTCATAATAGATTAACATATCAAGGCTTAATTACTGAGAATATAATGTAACTATACTTAGGTACTGTAACTTGAATCTAAGTACATATATTATGATGAGTTAGATATATTAATAAATACGAATTAGAAAATTATTATTAGCTAACTTTGCATCAAGTTAGGTACCTACCTATTGACTTAATTGAATTAAGTATTATTGTTTTTTCTATATGCATGGTTGTTTGTTGTAAGTTAGTTGATGAGTAATGGTATTGTGGTTCAAATTAAAGATTATTTTATTGTAGGCTACCTAAGTAAAGTTTACCTACAAAGTTGTTTACTGCGTTGCTCAGTGATAATGTAGGTAGTAGGTATCTATCCTACCGTAGTAGTACTATTATATATTCTGTGATCCTACTCTCTGTCCAGTCTTCACCAAAATAAACTAACAAAAAAAAAACTGTGGCACTCTGGGAGTGCCGACAGAAGTGAAAACTTGAACAAAAATGCCCAACGTGCCTCGCGAACCGCTACTGTCGCCGAACGCGCGCTGCGCGTCGCGCGTCGTATCGTAGCGATTCGAGATATAAAATCTTAAATATCTCGAAAAGGGTAAATTCAATCGCAAAAATAACCAAAATTTATATTAATAACCTCGTAGAAAGATCCATTACATCATTTCATAAAAAAAACTTAAATTAACCCACGATTCCCATACCCACACTACTAATAGAATACTACGTTATACACAGAGGTGTCGGTTACGGTAACAGTGTCGCGAGTTAGCTGGCTTTTTTCCCATCTCAAAAAAGCCTAACACGCCTAAAGAAGTTTTCACTTCAATAAACAATGACTTGCCAGTTTCCAGATTAAACCTTATCTGGTTGTTATCAATCAATAGTTTGGTGCTAAAGCGACTATTAACCCGTTTGTCATGCTGTGTCGTCATCATATTAATGTTTTATTTTATAATAAAGCGACTTATTTTGTTAATCATTGTGTTTGGGTTGGGAAAGTCCCTTGCCTCAGTTTTGGCAATTCTCTTTTACATTAGGTTGACTAGTTACATAACCCTCTTAACATGGGAACTACAAGGGTTTTCATAAAATCTTCCGGCAAGTACGAATGGCGTAGACACAGCGTTTAGAATAACGACAAGACTCTCTGCATGTGGACTCCTACATATTTCAAGGGCTCAATCCTGAGCCCATCATGACCTGGAGACTTGCCTCAGCTCATTCCCTATATGACTCCGACTCGTTTAGCAGAGAAGTGCATAAATGTCTCCTTTACCTGACAACAATACTCGGCATCTGCAGAAGGAACTGAGGGACCAAGGGGAGCTTGCACCTGGATATGTTTTGTAAACAGTTTTGTAAAATCCCCATGATCACTCTTCCCCTGCACACTCACCGCAAGGCCAGGCTTAACGTCTAACATACCTGTGGATTTCCAGAATTCGCCAAAGTTCTTCGTAGCTTGTTGTTCTGCTAATAAGTCCATTTTAATAATATGTTCTTTATTATTTTGGCACCATTTCAATCGACTTTTGAAAACGTTGCGAGACTCTCGCATTTGTTCATAAACATAACCATGAGTTGGTCGATTATGTTCTATCCAGGTTTTAAATGTAAGCCTAGCCTCGCTGTGAGTATCCCGTACATGTTTATTCTAGCCACACATATATCGATATTTTCTGTGAGGTCTATAGTCACTGGTTTCTTTAGTTCGCTTAGCTGCCTGACTTACAACATTCACAATCATATAAATTATTTAATATAACTTTATGTTCAGCCAAGCCGCATGACCCATGACTGCACTCCGTAAATTCTTGGGGGAAATCGATATCTCGCAATTTACCGTCGCACCTGTATCTGTATCTGTCAATTTATCTATATATTATCAACCTGTATCAGTCAATTTATCTGTATATTGTCAACCAGTATCTGCCAATTTATCTGTATATTGTCAACCAGTATCTGTCAATTTATCTGTATATTGTCAACCAGTATCTGTCAATTTATCTGTATTTTGTCAACCAGTATCTGTCAATTTATCTGTATATTGTCAACCAGTATCTGTCAATTTATCTGTATATTGTCAACCAGTATCTGTCAATTTATCTGTATATTGTCAACCAGTATCTGTCAATTTATCTGTATTTTGTCGACCAGTATCTGTCAATTTATCTGTATTTTGTCAACCAGTATCTGTCAATTTATCTGTATATTGTCAACCAGTATCTGTCAATTTATCTGTATATTGTCAACCAGTATCTGTCAATTTATCTGTATATTGTCAACCTGTATCAGTCAATTTATCTGTATATTATCAACCAGTATCTGTCAATTTATCTGTATATTGTCAACCAGTATCTGTCAATTTATCTGTATATTGTCAACCTGTATCAGTCAATTTATCTGTATATTGTCAACCAGTATCTGTCAATTTATCTGTATATTGTCAACCAGTATCTGTCAATTTATCTGTATATTGTCAACCAGTATCTGTCAATTTATCTGTATATTGTCAACCAGTATCTGTCAATTTATCTGTATTTTGTCAACCAGTATCTGTCAATTTATCTGTATATTGTCAACCAGTATCTGTCAATTTATCTGTATATTGTCAACCAGTATCTGTCAATTTATCTGTATATTGTCAACCTGTATCAGTCAATTTATCTGTATATTATCAACCAGTATCTGTCAATTTATCTGTATATTGTCAATTAGTATCTGTCAATGTATCTGTATATTGTCAACCAGTATCTGTCAATTTATCTGTATATTGTCAACCTGTATCAGTCAATTTATCTGTATATTGTCAACCAGTATCTGTCAATTTATCTGTATTTTGTCAACCAGTATCTGTCAATTTATCTGTATATTGACAACCTGTATCTGTCAATTTATCTGTTTATTGTCAACCTGTATCTGTCAATTTATCTGTTTATTATCAACCTGTCTCTGTCAATTTATCTGTATATTGTCAATTTGTGTCTGTCAATTTACCTGTATATTGTCAACCAGTATCTGTCAATTTATCTGTATATTGTCAACCTGTATCAGTCAATTTATCTGTATATTATCAACCAGTATCTGTCAATGTATCTGTATATTGTCAACCAGTATCTGTCAATTTATCTGTATATTGTCAACCAGGATCTGTCAATTTATCTGTATTTTGTCAACCAGTATCTGTCAATTTATCTGTATATTGACAACCTGTATCTGTCAATTTATCTGTTTATTGTCAACCTGTATCTGTCAATTTATCTGTTTATTGTCAACCTGTATCTGTCAATTTATCTGTTTATTATCAACCTGTCTCTGTCAATTTATCTGTATATTGTCAATTTGTGTCTGTCAATTTACCTGTATATTGTCAACCTGTATTTGTCAATATCAGAACAGTTTCTTTCACTCCTTAAAATTGCGCTACGAGGCGCAGTATGAGTCACCAGTTTTGACCTTACTATACTCAAATCACATACAATATAGATAGGTAAATGATCAGAGATATAAACAAAAACATCCTCTTAAATACCTACATCTACAACAGTGTGCCAAGCAAATAAAGATACCACACAGTGATCGAGCCATCTCCTACACCCATGCGCATCACTTATAAAATGTGTAGTGATTTTCAGCACCTAGAAATTCAATATCAGTACACAGCCATGACCCGTACAAAAGTTCGTCAATTCATCGTAAAAAAAAATTGTTAAGGATGCGCGTTAAATCGTCCAATATCTATAAACACATTTTCAGCATCATAACTTGCTACAATAACATTTATCTCACGTATTAAGGTTCCGTAGTCAATATAGTGCACGTTTTATCCGGTAGTACCAACGGGAAATAATATTAACGCGGGCAGAGCCGCGGGCGGAAATAAAGTACTACTACTATTGTTTACATTTTAGGTAATTTTTAATTTCATGTGTATATAGCTATATATTATATTTAGATTTATTTTATTTTATGTGTAGCCATTTGTTTAGGTTTAAAATCACAACAACAACACAAACAACAACAACAACAACACAATTTCTCGAACCGACACAGTGATATTAGAGACCATCAAATTTTGTTGCGTTTAAAATATTCCAAATGTTCAGTTGACAATTTATCGAGAGTTTATAAACACTCAAGTTATTTTACAATCTTACGGAGTTTGCCATTTTCCGGTGACATAAACAATACATAAATAGGTAGTCAGTTGTTTTGGTAGCTTAACATAACACAAACGGTTTATTAAAAAACCTTGAAGCACAATCAGCTTTACAGTTAGCAGTAAATTTTTTGTCGAACATCGAACCCGAGACTAATGGAGCATTGTCTACGAGCACCACTCGACCGAAGAGAACTTTTATAAGGGGTCAAAGCAACCGAGTGAGCTAACCTAACGTCCTATTTTACTTAAATGTAAACAGACTCAGATAACAAAATATTCGAGCGATATGGCTACGTTTGACGCTAAAATCCGACGCTCTGAAGTACTAGATAACACTGCTCTTTGTGGAATAAAATCATTCTCACAAACAGCAATAAGTTATTAATATTATTATCGGCTAGCTTGGAACAGGCATATTAATATTACTCGAAACATTAATTAATATTTTTTTCTATTACCTTCATTGAACCTATATTAAAATTGTGCAATGTTCAAATCCAAATATTTGTTAGTAAATTTGTGTAGTCGCCATTTCATTAGCTTTTTCGCTTTTAATCTCAATTAAACTGTTACAAATTCATTTAGAAACAATACATTAGCAATTTATCTACATCATAAAAAATAATGTACCAATAATTTAGTGCCTTAACTCAATATTTAACAAAACTATCTACTACCACAAATACATAACTAGACCTATTTAAAAGTATACCAGTTCCGAAAAATCTCAATAACTGTTGAACAGCTACAGAAAAACGAGAGCACTTTCTAAATTCTAATAAACTTAGGGTATTTGCACAACTCACCTCATTCCCTGTATAAAAGAAGATGGGACCACCTCCTTGGTCCCAGTTATCGTCATTCACCAAATACTTTATTTGAAACTTCTCGTTCCTCTGAAACCCAAAATGGTCGAGGGGAACCTGAAACCATTTTGTTTCATACTTGTACTCTGCAACCACTGAAGTTAACACTATAGCAAAAAATATAATTCGTAACATGTTGATTTATTGGAATTACAAAGACACGTCCATTCTGTTTGGTTTCCAATGTGATAATGAGTGATGTGATCTCGCTCGTCGACGAACCGTTTAGTCGGTTATGCAATGTGACGTACACTTGTGGAGAAAAGTCGTGCATTCGTGTTTAGTTTTGCCACGATATTGTTTTTTGATGAGTAGTGTAAATGAAATGTGATTGTTGCATTGTTTAGAATGATGGTATGCGATTTTTCATGTTTTTAACTATAAATACACACTCGCTTTAAATCGTTTCAGCTCTGTTTTTATTTCTGTAAGTAAAGTCTACGTTACAGTTTGTATCTACATAGTAACACTAATACTTTTCTCAATCGTAATGTTCTTTCTTTTTAAATAACTAGTGGTCCTGGCGAACTTCGTGCTCCTCAGAATACATTTTTGCCGTCTTTTGTTTTTGTCATGTATCAGAAATGGCGTTGTATTCGAAAATGATTTTTGTCCATGTTTTTTTTTTCTTAAATTTTTCTTATGTTTAAATAGTTATTCTGCTATTCAGGGCAAAGGAAAATTCATCGAACCAAAGAACTTCAAAATCGGTCCAGCCGTTCTTGAGTTATAAATGGTGTAACTAACTCGACTTTGTTTTATATACATTTATAGATTAATGTAGTTTTCTCATTAACTGTAGAATAAATGTTGCAGCTGTGATAATAACAATTTTAGGTACATTCTTATTATGTTTGCTTGAAACGTCTTTAAATTCAAATTATTTATTTGCAAAACATAGGTACAATATAATAAGATGTTATTCTAATGTCGGGATCGTTATGTTGCTGTTGTTGTTGTTGTAATTGCTTTTTGATTTGTCTCCAGTCTAGCAACAGTGTCTCTCTCTTCCCAGAAGTATAATTATAATATTATGGTTGTTCTAGTAGATTTAGCTAGGTACCTACTTATTGTGCTATATATAACGTGTGGCAGAATACACGCAATACCTGAAAAGAGATCATTGTACTCATCATTATGCACCACTCTTACTATAAGACCAAAACTGAAATCGCGAAATAAAATCGATTTTCCTATACATTTACTAGTATGTGCGAACAACTGTTTTTTCTCCCGATTTTAAAGTCGCTCTCATAGTAAAAGTTGTTCATCATGATCAGTATAATGAACCCTTTCCAGGTATTGCGTTTATTGATGTGAAGACATTCTTGACATTATCACTTAACACCTTGATTTGTTTACCCTTAAATTTTTCAATATAATTATTAAACATTAATTAATTTGGCGAAAATAAATAAACAAATAGATAACACACAACCTTACACTCTATACAACAAACACACACATTAACACTTACACTAAATCACAAACACAACTCCCTTCATAATTATTTACAAAAATATTACACCCATTCACATCACAGTATTCCCTATTGTCTCTTGTCACTAGTGCGTAAGCAATTCTGACATAGTATTATGGAGTGGAGACTTGGTGACCTGAAACACAGGTCATTGGCCTAGCTTAGGCACCAGTCCCCACAGTTTTTTCATTGTTGTACTACTTGGCAATTAAATATGTAAATGTTTCTGTTACATATTGTGGTGAAAATAAACGTATTATTATTTATTTATTATTTATTTATTGTCACCGTAAAATTGCAGACTCCTTAAGATTGTAATAAATCTAAATTAGATTATAATTTCTCGATATTTTATGAAAAACTTGTTTTCTATGCAATAAATCCCATTCTAATTCAATAGTTTCCAATATATCCGTATTTTTAATTAAAAATAAATAGTTTATAATTTCACGCGATATTTTACAATCTTACGGTGGTTGCCATTTTCCAGTGACATATATAATTATAAATAGGTAGGTTAATTAATGACGTTTATGGACAACCAAAAATATCAACATGTTTTATTCGTTCCTCAGTTTCTTCGATCAGTAATAAAAAACCTTATTAAAATTTGATTCAATTTGTTTACTCTTTTTAATATTTTTTCGTAACACTTTTGTGCGTGTATACAGACTATATCGTTATTATCTGAGTTCATTTGACCCCTGTCTCGGCCGTCGGCAGGATGTACCTAACTTACTCGCTGTACATACCACTAGGTGCTCCCAGTACATTAGGTACGCTCAACCGCAAGTCAAATTAACACTGTACCTACTACGAAAACAGTGTTCAGAAATAAATAGCGCTGTCAAATTTTACTCAAATCGTGTGGATGACTGTACATGATTGTTTTGTTAAATTTTACCGTTACCTATCGGTTTTTTAAGTTATCTACAGGGAAAACACCAATATAATTTCATAATTATTCGGTTTAATTGTGGTTTTAGGCCAGGCCACAGAATATATAATAGTACTACGTGCCAGGCTAGGTGGATTGATCACTAAGAAATAAAAGTAATATTTAAAATGAAATGAGCGACTGCAATACAGTTTAGAGGTTATCAGAGACTGAACACAATTAATCGGTTTTATTGTGGTTTTAGGTCAAGCTTGGTGGATTGATTACTAAGGAATATTTAAAATTAAATGATTGACTGTGCAATACCTATAAATTTTAATTAAATAAATTAAAAATAAACGTGTATCACTAAACCAAGAAAATAAAACGTTGCGTATGTGAAAGTGGCCAAAGAAAGAATAATAACCCACTATTTGAACTAAATAATACTTCATTTAATTATTTCCAAAAGGATATACTTAATTTAACATTTTAGAAACGGTTGGCCTACTGTAGGTCACCCGTTTTTGCAGTTATATTTCTACGTACGTTATAACAAAAACACACATGTCAATAGGTAAAAATTTAATGTAATTAACAGCTGATTAAAGTTAAATAGAATTAATAATTTTAAGAAAACTACATAAGTCGTACAACGTTGGTAAATAATGATTGTTTGTTTACTAACCTAGTTAACATTGGAAACATGATTAATATATAATTATAACTAAGTTAAATTAATGAAATCATTTTTTTTTAATTTTAACATTTTATATATAAAGCGTGTTTGATGAAATATTGTTGATAGGAAAAAACCTATTGCGAAAGTTAATAATGCCATTAATTTTCCATATTTCCGTAACATATAAAAAGACACGTTACCTATTCCATACTATACACTATTTTTCAGCATACCAATAAACTGTCAAATTCTTCAAGTTGATCCAAAGGAATAATAAATATTTAAAAAAAATGTGTCACTTCGAATCAAATCGAACACTTGAATGACTGGTTCAGTAGCCTAATAAGAATAAAATTATTAGCGTTCGGCAGTCTCATAAATAAGTTAAATTTGGCATAAAAATGGCAAAGGTGTTAAAAATAAGAAAACATTTGAGGTCAGTCAGATTACGATTAGACACCTAGCTACGATGATGTGCTAGTGAAGTTTCTAGATTACGTATCTACACTCGTTAAGGCAAGTAAGTTGACTAACATGCTGGACATGACATGACTGAGACATGGCATCAGGATATTCAGCATAGAGGAAGCCCGGAGGTTGAGACGTTAGGCGGAAGGGTGGGCGACATTTGACCGATCCCATACTTTCTGGTTAAAAAATGATATGTCTTTTCCAGGACACGGTGTACCCTTTGTCAAGTTTCATCTAAATCCGTTCAGCCGTTAAGACTTGAAGACAGAGTTACTTTCGCATTTTTCTACACTTCTACAAATCTACACTAATAATATTATAAAGAGGAAAAAAAATTATTTTTGTGTGTGTATGTCTGTAATGAATAAATTCAAAAACTACTGTGCCGATTTGAGAAATTCTTTCACCATTGGAAAGCTACATTATCAGCGAGTAACAAAACTATATTTTATCCCCGTATTCCCATTAGAATGGGAACTACGCGGGTGAAACCGCGTGACGTCCGCTAGTAATGTAAATAAAAGTATGGATTAGTCAGCTACGGAAACTCCGCTCATCTCGGGAGACAGCTTTAAATTGCATCGTCCATCTCCCCATCTTCATATTAACGATCCGTCCTTGATTCCTCGACCCACTATCTAAGTACTCAGTTGAACGTGCGGTGACTCAGCCTGTGGCGTCATGTTCAGTCAAACGTCATTATGGCACAGTGATTCCTCTTGTGGATCACAAAGGGCTCTGTTAGTGTTTGACCGAAGACTTTTGGCCGAAACCAAAGGTTTAATTACCATGCGAATATTAGTTAAAGACTTTCTAGAAGTTCGGTATCCAGTCGCAGTATATTGCAGTCCCCAAAGACTGCCCCGCGTGTTTTTTTTAAGTTTACCATTTTGATGGTAATTTTCTTTTGTTTGGTTCGCGTTTGACACAATCTTACGTAATGGCTGTGGTCGACAATGAAGCCTAGAAGTTATCTATTCACATTTGATAAAAAAATCCCTTTTCCTTATTCTTAGCCTCTTTCATCGCGTTCTCATGTATTCGCAACAGGTCGTACATATCGCCGTTTGCTAGAAAGCTTTGGCTACGACCAAAACTTCGGTCGATTTTAGCCCAACTTTAACCCATTTCGGCCGATTTGTACAAAACTTGGGTCCATTTTGTAGAAAATTTCGGTCCATTTTGTACAAAACTTCGGTCCATTTTGTACAAAATTTCTGTTCATTTTATACAAAACTTCTGTCCATTTTATACAAAACTTCGGTCCATTTTGTACAAAACTTCTGTCCATTTTTTACAAAACTTCTGTCCATTTTATACAAAACTTTGATCCATTTTGTACAAAAGTTCTGTCCATTTTATACAAAACTTCTGTCCATTTTATACAAAACTCTGTCCATTTTATACAAAACTTCTGTCCATTTTGTACAAAACTTCTGTCCATTTTGTACAAAACTTCTGTCCATTTTATACAAAACTTCGGTCCATTTTGTACAAAACTTTGGCCGACGTCGAAAATGGTATTTTTGGCCGAAAGTGGCCGAAGTCGACGATTAGTTCGGACACTAGGCTTTGAGGATGAGATGATGTGCCTATAAATACTGTGTTTATAACATCATTACCGTATTCTGATCGAGTGACAACAATGGCAAAGGCTAATATTTTGTCATGTCATGTCTGGTGAGATTAACGTGCTAAGAATGGCTAAAATAAAAGTCGTTTTAAGTAATTTCGCAATGAAGGAGTTAAAAAGGAGTTGTCGAAGAAGATGTTGAAGTTTGTGAATTAAAGAAGTAGGTAAGCATCAGTAAATTCTGTTTAAGCTGGCCTAATAAGCTAGGCCAGCTCAAGGTGGAAGAGTGACCATCGACTCGTGATCTTCTGTACCCCAAATATTTACCAGCACCAAGTATGAAGAATTGATGATACATTAAACGCAGAAGTTACTTCACTACCAATATCGTAGTAAATGAATAAAGATTAATCAATTGGAAATGTTACATGATCTGAGTTATTGAAGCAAGTACAAAAGACTTATAATTTTTTTATGAAATGAAATAATAATTAAATTAATATTAAAGTCATTGCTGATTAAATATTTTTGGCAGACTTGAGACCTTGGTGTTTCAGATCAAGAGATGGAAATTGAGGAAAAGCTTGTTCTTGTTCAATACCACTGTACTTTAGGCCGTACATCAGTAGTAACAAAACCAGTATCAGCTGGCCTCGCATTTAATTGACACTCCGTACTAAGCCAGCGCCTGATGATGATGGTTCTAAGACCAACTCAAAGTGAAAAGTGTTACTGAAGACGTGACGACTGATCTAATCAACAATTTCTCAGCGACAAACTGTCCTGCTATTTCAAAGTCTCTGTTCTTAAGGAGTAGGTGGTAGTTTGTTGGTATTTCGTGGGGGATGGTCTACATCCACCAGTCCAATCATCTCCAGATCCTGCAGGTGTTGTCCTTGGATGCTGTGATGACTGCATCTCCTGCGTAGGAGAAGGCGCACGAGAAAATTTCGCCTTGGTGGCCGGACAGGACCTGTAAGTAAAAGAAGAGAATTAATTTAATTTTGATCACAGCATCACTATTTTGTATGCCTGTCGGCGGAACAAAGGTTGGACCAATCACTTTATATATGTCGTAGGATAATTTGATACTTCGAATCTTCGCGAAAATCCTAGGGGTTTTGCGAAAACGCGGATAATTAGACATAGGCGAAAAATTATCAAATCTTACTGGACAAAGTCAGGATTTTTGCGAAAATACTCGTTATTATAGCAATATTGCGAAACGAAACGCTGGCTGTTATGAAATAAGAACGCTGATTGGTCGGTCAGCGCGTTCAATAAGAGATCGTCTCTGATTGGTTGACGTCTTAAATGTCAATCATTTGTTGCCGCACGTTATTAACTAGGAACCAATTAGAAGTCAGCCAGCAAAATTGTAGCCAATCAGTGTTGAGCACATCAAATCTTACTATAGTAACGAATATTTTCGCAAAAATCCTGACTTTGTCCAGTAAGATTTGATAATTTTTCGCCTATGTCTAATTATCCGCGTTTTCGCAAAACCCCTAGGATTTTCGCGAAGATTCGAAGTATCAAATTATCCTACGACATATACATAAGACCATTGTACCCTGTGTTCACAAAATAAAATGAATTTTAACTTTGATTTTTTTTTGAATTTTGGAAATTGACATGTGATAAACAGTGATCGGATCATCGGACGCTTTCTGCCCGTGAAAGAATAATATGGACACTCCTTTCTGAATAAATAAGTAATCCCGGCTTCCCGGGATTGAACAATTTTGAAAAAACAACAAACTTAATGAAATTATAGCAGTGGTTATTTTGATCTAGTATCTTTATTTTATGGAATACCTATAAAAATATAATGAGAATTCACAACGTGTTCTAACTATATTTTGTATTTATAGCAATCTCAGGAATTTCGACCGGATCCGGGATTCTGAAAAGCATGTCCGTATTATACTTTCGTGGGAATAGTTTAGGTACATATATTAGCGCTCGATTATCCGATCACTGGTGATAAACGAAAGAAAGATAAAATGTTTAATTGTGCCTCACACTGGATATACAGACAAAAAAGTACTTTATACAAATTGCAAAAAATATACAAAAATAATGTGCGAGACAAAAATGGCAACTCAACATAATATGCTGCCATTTTTTTAAATATTGATAAATGGTCATTATCAATTTGGAGGATAGTAAGAAAATGTTAAATGGAGACTATTCCGGGCCTCTACTGGAAAAAACCCAAGTGAGTCAAACCACAGAGTGTCGAATCTAGGTTTCGAACCTAGGACCCCAAGCGCGGCACTCAGCGGTAACGTTTACGACCACCAACCAAGCCCGTCTTTTCCACTGGGCACTCGCCCACGTGCCCAGGGCCCTGCGATCGATGGGGCCCCCAAGCTTCTGACCTACCGATGACTGATAAATGTATTTATTTTAAGAAAATCAACGTTACATAGTGTTGAAGCACTAACTTGTAAATGCTAATAGATTTTCTGTTCCGGTTAATATTACAATAACCTTTTCATTCAATGATACTTTATAAAGAGTTGAATAAATATAGTTTTTTTTTTTCGCCAGTTTTAGCAGAATAGTCCTCTGCCAAAGCCATAGGGGCCCCATTATTCCGTGCTCAGGGCTTCCAATAGGCAAAAGTCGGCCCTGGCACCAACGTTACGGTACCTATTGGACCTGCAAAGGCACTATTATCTCAAAACAGTGTAAAACAAAATCACAGTCTGCCTTTGTATGTTTCGCCGCTTCCAAATCGCAACATGGAAAAATGGAACCCTTCTTATAAAATCACTAGGTCTGTCTCAGCCGATTTTCCCCGAATCTAGTGGACCGATTCAGTCGAAATTTGGTACACATGTAGCAGCATAAACAACGAACGTAGCGAAATCTATACCGTAGTCATCATATCAGCCAATTGCCGTCCACTGCTGAACGTAAGCCTCCCCCAAAGATCGCCAACCATCCCGGTCCTGAGCGGTCCGCATCCATCCGCTGCCAGCCATCTTCTTCAAATCATCGATCCATCGTGCCACAATGCGTCCCACACTGCGTTTGCCCATACGCGGTCTCCACTCTACCACATGTCTGCTCCATCGACCGTCTGTCCGTCTACAGACATGGCCGGCCCACTTCCACTTCAGCATGTTTATTCTACGCGCAATACTTTAGTTCTCTGGCGAATGACTTCGTTGCGAATTCTATCCACCAGAGAAATCCCGAGCATTGCTCTCTATTGCACGCTGAGCAACCTTGAATTTGTGGACCAGGTCTATGGTGAGTGTGCACGTTTCGGCTCCGAAAGTCATTACGGGAAGGACGCACTGGTTAAAGACCCTGGTCTTAAGGGATTGTGGGATCGACGATTCAGAGATACCGTAGTGGTTTTGTGGCAATTAAATACAAAAGTATTTAATTGCCACAAAACCACTACGGTACGGAGAACTTTCTTTCTTTCTTTTTCTTCTAACTACATCTAAGAAATCCTGCATCACAGTATCAGTTTTCCGTACGATTTGAACATCCAAATATTAACTATTCGGCAGTTGCCCACTGGATACAACAACCATCCGGTCGGAGGTTCCTCCCTTTATAATGGAGGTGTGCGGGACTTTACACCTTGTTCTGCATACCAGATACCTCTATACACGTAAAAGCTTCTGCGACGCAAATACGGACGCAAAAATAAATACATTTTGTAAATAGGGCCACTTGGGGGAGGGGGGGGGGGGTGCGTCAATAAGAAAATTAAAAAGCTTAGGCTTGGAAGGGTCTCAAAAATATTTTATTTATAGTTAAAAAATAATGCATTCTTTTGCCACACTGATTTTGAAATGGCTTTCACTATTAGAAAGAGCGATAAACGACGAAGGTTTGTTTGTATATTAAGTACTGCTTATTTCTTTTGTTAATTAGTTTCGAATAAATAATTTGTGTCAAGGACTATTGTTATATTACCTACTCTACATTTAATAATACAAGGTTTACTAGCTTACATTTTAATGGTTGTTTTCCCGCAGCGAAATGAGTTTGTCTTGGTAATACAATCGATTTATGAAAAATAATAAATTTAAAATCAAGAAATGGCAGAATAAAAATTGTGATAAACCAAACTCGAAAGCGACTTTGAACCAATAGTTATACATCGCGATAGTTTCGCGCAAAGCGGCCGCGGTCGTTGACCTTCGCGTATCAACCAGCTGATAGGTATAACATAAGGACCTCACTCGCCGCGTGCTTGCAGGCAAGTTAATGCCGTATTACTTCGCGCGAGAGCTTATTTTGCTCTGAACATTTATCAACCGCTTTTCACCTTGTCGGCGCGCCGCCAGTAGTACCTACGTCACGTCTAGTGAGTTACTATTGCTTCTCACGCTTTCGAGTTTATGAATATTTTTTTAAATTATTTGATAACAAAAACATATTTATTTTTTAAGTTTATCTTTATGTTTCGATAGTACTACTGATGGCTAATCGTTCTGCCGCGGGAAAACAACCATTAAAGTTTCAACGTGTATATCATTTATACTTTCTTCAAGGAGATCACCCCATGGAGTATCGACACGAGATGAAGAAGATCCTACAGAGTTGTTATTTTACCATCTTCTGCGATTCGATTGTCTGCGTTAGGGATTTGATCCAATCTCTGTTATCATAATTTCCCTGCCTGCGGCATATAACTTTTGCCCGTGCAAAGTTGGGGCGGGAAGTTTAATATAATAATATAATATAATATCTTGGGACATCTCACACACGGTCATCCGATCCCAAACTAGGCAGAGCCTGTGCTATGGCAACCAGACAACTGATAAACATACGTATATATTTCTAAATACCTACATACATATTATAGACAAATTACGCCCAGACACAGAACAAATGATCATGCTCATCACACAAAGATTTGTCCTGCGTGGGAATCGTACCCAGTTTGATATAAACAGATGGTCTATTCTGTCGTCAATCTAAACCCTCTATATTTGGTTCTGGCCTAAGTTGCATCATATAGAATAGTTTTATTTTAAAACCGGCCGTGGGTCGAAGGAAAACTACGAAACAGCACCGACAAACTGACAGAATTACTTGTCAAGGATGTAGGTAACATTTTGAAGGAGATCTAATGGATGCATTGGGTGCATTCAACATCTGTGTGGGTTAAGTAGATTTTAAGTACCTAAAATATATGAAGGTTACAAGGCATCACGGCTGTTGTTCAAAGAAATTGATGGGTGGGCAGAGATGAATAGTAGGTACTTTAGTCGGTGGCCCAGAATCAGCAAGTTTTAGTCTAGACAGATAACTAAAAAATAACTTTTTACAAAATAATACAACCGACTTACAATACCATAAAAACACTACAAAGTATAAAATAACTTTATTTTCGGCAGTCGGCGTTTTTGGTTGTATTTTAGTTTTTTGACACCGACTTCCGAAATTAAAGTTATTTTATACTTTGGAGTGTTTCTTATTTGGAAGTCGGTTGTATTTTTTTGTAAAAAGTTTTTTTTCACTTGGAGTGGTTTACATGTGCTTACCCCTTCACAGCGTACCAGCGTGATGTTATGTTATGAACTGGTGTAAACAATAGACAGACATAAGATTTCAGCTATACCAGTCCATTTGCTATTATTTATTGAGGAGTTCCGTTGCCTATCTCCGAAGTTCTTCATCAGATCTTCACCAAATTGAAATGGGACCACTTCTAGAACTACCCTAATGGCTTCCATAAACTACCCAAATCGCTTCAAGTTTGCCTATGAAAATATATGTAAATATTGAATTGAACTGCGGGATCAATTTGTTTTTAAAGAAATACTCTATTGTAGTCAAGTCAAAACTGACTGTTTGATTGTCCTGTTCTTATTATGAGGTGTACAATAAAGTATATAATAAATAAACAATACCTACACTTCGTGCCGCAGGGCGTCCCACACTACGTTTGCCCATACGCGGTCTCCACTCTACCACATGTCTCCTCCATCGACCGTCTGTCCGTCTACAGACATGGCCGGCCCACATCCACTTCAGCATGCTCATTCTACGCGCAATGTCGGTGACTTTAGTTCTCTGGCGAATGACTTCGTTGCGAATTCTACCCACCAGAGAAATCCCGAGCATTGCGATGATTTGAAGAAGGTGGCTGGCAGCGGATGCATGAGGACCGCTCAGGACCGGGAGGCTTACGTTCAGCAGTGGACGGCAATTGGCTGATCTGATGACCTACACTCCGTAGCTAGACTATTCCAGGTCATCAGAAATTTACCTGAATGCAGTTCCCAGTACCAGTATTCCATATTCTGGAACTCCTGTCAGCTGACGCCGTCAGCAGGCACCCGCCAGCCGGACTGAAGCAAACCTGTTTACAAAAAAGATTATTTAAAAAAGTTGCCCAAGCTCATCCAAGACATATGGCGTAGCGCTACCATGAGATGAGGCTAGTGCCGCTGGTAGATACTGTAGTCCATTCAAAAGTCATCTGTGTAGTCATATCTACAATGTGTAACAGAATAAACGCAATAGCTCTTGAGGGGTCATTGTACTCATCATTATGAACAATTTTTACAATGGGACCAACTACCAAATCGCGATAAAAAATCAGCTATAAAGTACATTTTGTCGAGTATGCGCACAGTAATGTATGGGGGAGTCGCGATTTCAGTGTTGGTCCCATAATAACAGTTGTTCATAATGATGAGTACTAGTTTACCTTTTTTTTTTTTTTTTTAAGGATGGGAAATCATCAAATGACTTCTTCCGCTCCGGGTGAAGCGGAAGGGCGTGTCAGACTCTTACTGACTAAAACCCATCCGTGTTCCTTCTAAAGCCCTTTGCGTTCCAGGGCCGCGGTGACTCTTTTGAACAAATTCCGCAACCCTGGCAGGCTCTGGCCCTAGCGGGCCCCGTCTTCTAGGCTGACATCTCTTTGAGGCGCGCGTGAAACACAACGCGCCATCGACCCGGGCCTGGTGGCAATCGGACAGCGAGCCACCCAACGCTCGCCGTCCGCAGGCCCGCGCCTACGGTGGCTGGGGATCGCCCTGCGACTCCCGACGCCCGGGGCGTCTTCTCCTGTAGCGGCGGTTGGGGCGAAGGCCTTGCCTTTCCCTCGCGCGGCCCGCCTCCTCCTTCGCTAGTTACTGCTTCGCAGAAGGAGGTGACTGCTTCCCAAGCCTCCTCGCTCCGGACCATGGATTCAACCAGGGCCGGACGCGAGAGGTCGCTGCCGCCGATCGCCTCGATGAGGACACGGCGGTGCTCCGCCCAAGCAGGGCAGACCTCTAGCGTATGCTCCACCGTGTCCGCCGGGCGATCTTCACAGTGCTGACACCCGGGCGTGTCCTCCCGCTTAATCCGAAACAGGTACCTCCCGAAACAGCCGTGTTTGGTAAGTACCTGTGTCAGGCGGAAGGTGAGGACGCCGTGGCGCCTCTCCAGCCACTCCTCAAAGAGGGGCCTTACCGCCGCAATAGTGGCGTGCCCAGCGCTGGGTCGCGATAGTCGCTGTCTCCAAACCAATGATGAGTACCTACAATGTTTATTCTGTTACACATTGTATATGGAAGTCGGTGGTGTCGGAGGACTCCGGAGGAGTCGAAGGATTCGATAAAATGAAATACTATTCCGGTCTATTTGTCAACATCTCGCCGTGTATACCTGCCAGTCGATTCTGTAAACATGTCGAAGTGAAGGCTTAGGTGAAGTGATCACGAGGTGAGCTGATGGAATGGATCAAGATGGAATGGCAGCTTACTTCGTGATCACTTCACTCAAGCCTTCACTTCGACATGTTTACAGAACCGGCCAGCAGCATCTTGGTTCAGTGAGGATGAAGTGCTCTGTCGTTACATCTCATCTCATCTATACTAATATAATAAAGCTGAAGAGTACGTTTGTTTGAAGCTAATCTCAGGAACTACCAGGCGGATTTGGAAAATTATTTTTTCATATAATAGCTACATTCATGAGGTAGGCTTTATGGGAAAAAATGGGATATGCGCATAGGAAGTCGCGGACAAAAACAAATCATTTGAATTGATAGCTAACTTCACGTTCACTTTGCTTGTTCATGTTTTGTTAAAGGTGAGATGTTTATAGAATCGCACTGCTGGTCTTTGGCATTGTAACAAATTAGCATTTCGAAAGAAAATAAAACGAAGGTGATTTATTTCTCATTACATTGCAATACGTGACGGCAACGTTATTACAAGTCAATTTGGTGCATTGTCAAATACATAAATACCGGTATCTAACATATTTTGTTTTTGAAATCGTGCAGTGAATGCGTCAACTGTGAAATCAATAAGATTAGATTATATTTAACCTAAAATAGTTCAGCAATTTTATTTTTGAGAGGAGAAAGATGATTATTATTGTTACGCGCCATAATTAATGCTGGGTACATGACGAAATTAGTTACTACTAGCGCCATCTAGTATCGAGTAGCAGAAGTAGTAGAGTCAAGTACCTTCTTGTATTTTCTATTTTTCTAGAACCTTCCAAGGTTCTCGACATCTGGTCAGTCGGGACCGGTGATTAGGCGAACTTTCCAGATGTTACGACAATAGAAGATTCTCGCGACCGAGTCAGTATTGGATTTGCGATATAAGCGAATACTTTGGATGCGATCTTCAAGTGCGATTAAAGTGATCAGTAGTGAAGTTGTGTTTTATAATTAGTGAGTTTAAAGTTGTAATTAAAGTGTCATTTTGGTTATTTAATCGGCTGTTTTCACTGTCACGAATCCCAAGCTCGTAAAATTATTACTTACCTGAAGAACCTTATCACAAGAGCATCTTGATGGCTGCTTTTCTGGAGCTCCATCGAGTAGCAAATCTGTTATTGAACTAAAATAAATACTACCAACTGCATCATCACCAGACTGCTTGAAAAGTGACTTGTTTATAAATTTTTAATCGTTTTTTCGGTCGAGTATTTTGACATATGTATTACAAGTCAATTTATTTAATCAATTTTAGCGTGTCCTTTATTTTTCTGGTTTTAATTTTTAATTGGTGGCACCAGCCAGTCCCTAAGTATTGTCAATGACCTACCTTGGACACTTCAGCGCGATGTCCCTTCATGACGGCGAGCTACTTGAAGTCGGACTTGATATCGTAGACCCTGGCGGAGCAGTCGCTGGACGCCATCGCCATCCGCTGGCCGGCCCAGTCGAAGCAGATGTCTACCACAAATTCGTCACTTCTCTAGAGTAAGTACCTAAATATCGTCAATGACTAACCTTGGACACCTCAGCGCGATGTCCCTTCATGACGGCGAGCTCCTTGAAGTCGGACTTGACATCGTAGACCCTGGCGGAGCAGTCGCTGGACGCCGTCGCCATTCGCTGGCCGGCCCAGTCGAAGCAGATGTCTACCACAAATTCGTCACTTCTCTAGAGTAAGTACCTAAATATCGTCCATGACTAACCTTGGACACCTCAGCGCGATGTCCCTTCATGACGGCGAGCTCCTTGAAGTCGGACTTGACATCGTAGACCCTGGCGGAGCAGTCGCTGGACGCCGTCGCCATTCGCTGGCCGGCCCAGTCGAAGCAGATGTCTAGCACCTTACATTGGAAAGTGAAATGTGATTTTATAGGTCAACAACTACAAGTTCATAATACAGAGACCGGGTGTAACTTAATTATGAACTTGAAGTAAAGTGTATGCCTTTGACGCTAAATCAGAGTTTGACAAATTCTCAATTTTAAATTGTCTTCGGTTTGTCTCAAATTACATATTTGTTTTTAATTCGGAATCCGAGTCCTCTAATCGGCCTTTATTTCTTCCAAGTTCTCAGTTGAGGTTAAAACCAAATTTAAGAATTCAGGTATGGACGACAATTTCTAAACCAAAACGATACTTTGCGGCAAGCAATCAAGTTTTTGACATCAATATGAGCAGAGATAATTTTTGAAGTGAAAACTTCTCTAGGCGCGTTGAGCCCTTATGGGTGAACAAAAATCATGCAACTCGCGTCATCGTCACCGAACGCTTTACCTTTCGCTTAGTTTTAACTTCTATCGGCCAAAGACTGCCCCGCATGTTTTTTGGTTGTGATTTTTCACAGAAATATAAGTAAGTAGCATTAAATTGGTACCCTGGTGACTAACCTCATCGGTATGACCAGACACTGTAGCTAGACAGGAGCTCTGCCGTGCGTCCCAGAGCTTGGCACTGCCGTCCAAAGATGACGAGCCGACGAGGGAACTGTCCCAGTTGAACTGCACGTTGGAAATCTCACCGTCATGACCTCGGAGCACTGATACGCGACTGTATCAGGAAAATCAGATTGAAGTAACGAAAGTTTTTTAATTTAATGCGCCTGATAAAAGTTATTGAGCAACGTGTTGTTAGCAGGAAATTTGCTAAAATGTTAACAGGCACGTACGCGTACGTTTTAATATTAAAATAAATATATAGGGAACGTTCTTGTCTTTTTAATATAGGTACAACTCAAAATTATAAGAAAGAGATGATGAGAAGAGGAGATAAGTGGAATTAGGTTCTCTTCAATCGAATTTTTATTTCAGCACACAATGTGTTAATATATTATAATCTTACTCTTCAGCTCTGGTGTCCCACAAGGATATGGTGCCGTCGAATGAGCCAGTGATCAGCCTCTGACCCTCGTTGGGGTCAAACTGCAGCGCGATGACCTCGGCAGTGTGGCCGGTGTACGTGTGGATCTCGCTTCCTAAAAACAGACAAAGTGGCGAACCGTTTGTGCATGATCTAACTAAAATAATTAGGTACTAATGTAGGCCGCTTTTTGGAAACGCGGTCTTAGTGTTGACCAGGCGCTATAAGTTCCTACTTACAAGGTATAACTACTCGTATATAATAGAAGCTCCCCTGCGGAGTTCCGCAGTTAAAGATGTTTAAAAAGAAAAAACCGGTCAAGTGCGAGTCGGACTCTCACAAGAAGGGTTCCGGAAAACCGAAAAAAAAAGTTTCTTTTTATGGGAGCCCCCTTTAATTTTTAATTTGATTTATTTTTATTATTTGTTGGATAGCGGAGGCTTAGTAAAATAGGGTTCCATTGGTTACCCTTTGGGTACGGAACCCTAAAAAAAATAAAAAGTATTTTTATTGTCACAGAACCGATATGCATACAAAATTATAGACGTAAACTAAAATTCCTAAAATAAAAAACGCAATTGTGTTCATTCATGGTTTCGTAGTAGGTTTCCGACGTTCCAGTGTGGCCACCTATAGGACTCAAAACAGTACCAATTTTCATATTATAAAAAACTGTACCGTCGTCACGAAAAGCAGAAACAGAAAGTTAGATGTTTCATATTCAGGTGAGTCCAATGTCCACTAATACAGTACGGCATTAAAACATCACGGTAATTTGTTCATCTTTCAGTTTGACGATGTTTACTAAAATTATTGTTATAGGTATTCTGACCAGCAGGTCCACAGACTAAACAGAGTGAAAAATTACCAGTGCGAACATCAAACAGCTTGGCAGTATGGTCCATAGAGCCAGTAGCGGCCAGGTCGCCCTTAGCGTTGAACTGGCAAGCCACCACCTCCCCGCGATGCCCCAGCAGCGTGGCCAGGCACTCGCCCGACTCCGGGTCCCAGATCCTCGCAGACTTGTCGAATGAACCAGTCAGAACGCGGTTGCTGAGGAAAAACGAAATGGTTTTAATGAGTGAAGTCTTTTTGTTGGACGGGAATGCATCAAATGACTTCTCCAGCTCTGGGCGGAGTCAGATGGAGTGTTACACTCTTACTGAATAAAACCCACCCGTGTTTGTCCTAATGCCCCTTGCGGTCCAGGGCTGCGGTAACTCTTTCGAACATTTCCGCAACCAAAGAGACTTTTATCAAATGACTCCTTCCGCTCTGGGCGGAGCGGGAGGGAGTATCAGACTCTTAGGGAACGTACTCATACTACGTGACCCGTTCAGGGGGGAATACCACGCTTGGTCACGGGGGGAGGCTTAGGTTTTAGTCAAGTAGTCGGTATCCTCTAAGGAAATCTCCCACTTTTTTCAGCTACATTCAAATTTATATGGCACGCAGCGTTTGGCGCTTTTCTTAAGTTTCTGTTGAAGTCGTCACGCGGCAATCGTCGTGTTAATAAAGACAAATATAAGGGTCTAGTAGTATGGGTACGTTCCCTTACTGACTAAAACCCATCCGTGTTCCTCTTAATGCTGTGTTCCAGGTTCGCGGTGACTCTCTCGAACAAATTCTGCAACCCTGGCAGGTGAGGCCTTGGGTTAGTTTTAAGCCCCGACTCTTGAACTTTGATGCGGTTTATCTTTATAATTTTTTATCGATTTGAAATGGCAAAAAATTTGTCCTCTGTATTTTTTGAAAATCTGACGGACGGATTAAATAGCATTATTATTTTTCTATCAAGGAAAATACTAAATTAATGCACCTAATGTGTCAAACCAATTGTGAATGTGATTGTTTGAAAAATAAGCCGCATCACAAAATTCGAAAATCAACCAGTAAACCAGTGGTGGTCGTTGTTAACCAGAAGTGCGGTAATAGCGTAACCTGCTTAGTTTAACACATAATCAATGGCAGCGCCTTTCATCTTAGCGAAATCTACTAGTCATTGCATTATGACGAGAGACCAATTTCCAATACATCTTTACATTGTTCTCATATATAGAAGCAACAAGGTTTATGTAACCAGGATTTTTGTAAACATAAAATGATTTAAAAGAGTGTCCGTGGAGTTTCTTGCACGTTCTTCTCCATAGAGATCTACGCTTGCGAACGTGCAAATAGCTTCATGTTTTTGACGGACTGACTTTGACAATTCAAAAGTACCTGATAATGGTTTATTTGAAATAAATGCTTTGACTTGACTTGACTTGACTTGAATATAAAGCAACTGGTTGATTTTAATCTAACGGTTTCGGATAGAATTAATCCAAAGTCTATAATGCAATTGCGGTGCAGTTTGATTTGAGTGGAACTTTTCAGATGTAGCTCTGGGTACACTTGCCACGTTGGATAGTTGAAGTTGATGGAGTACAGGACGATCTGGTACCCCGCGAGAGTCTGCGTCTCCGTGCCGGACTGCACGTGCCACACCTTGCACGTGCGGTCGTAGCTGCCTGTCGGACACCCTGTAGCTGTGGGATCTAGGTCCTGGGTACACTCACCACGCTGGGAAGTTGAAGTTGACGGAGTACACGACGTTTTGGTGGCCCGCGAGAGTCTGCGTCTCCGTGCCGGACTCCACGTCCCACACCTTGCACGTGCGGTCGTAGCTGCCTGTCAGACATCTGCACACAGAGTACAGGGTGTTAATCATCATCATCATTTCAGCCGAAAGACGTCCAGTTGTTAATATAGGCCTCCTCAATATTAACAAACTATTTCCAAACGAAATATATGAAATCAAAATATACTACTGACAGTGCATTTTGATGCAAGTAGGCAAATAATCTGTGTCATTGCATTTGCCGAGATGGAATACACATTCCGCGTCGGCTGCCCGAGCCGGAGGCCGTTATGGAGCCGTGTAACTGCAACCGCAAATAAATACTCACTTGATATTATATTTATAAATACAGTAAATCGAATAAATTAAGTCAAGCCGTATTTTTCTACAAGAGCGCGATCAGAGTCAGTTTTGAGTCATTGTATTGAAAACGAATACGTACCAAAACAGTTGCTTGGAAATTACCTACTTACTCTTTTGGTTTAAAAACCTGTATAGAGTAATTAGTAAATAAATGACTTGCCTGTCCCCAGTCTTATCGAAGGCCACATTCGTGAGAGGCAGCACATGCGTCATCAGGGTCTTGTAGATGTAGAACCTCTTGCCCGAGGGACCTTCGTGCTCGATCCTCTTCTTCAGGATGTCCAGGCATTGCTCCAGCTGTTCTCGGACCTCCTCGGTGATAAGAGGCTCTTTCTGGTGCAGGCGTAGAGCTATGGCTTTGATGTCTGAACTGTTGATAAGTTTGTTACGGTAAAAGTATGCAGAACTAGCTTTTTTCTAAGGCTTCGATCCTTTGGCCTGTACTACAGGAACAGTGCATTTTATCGGCATAAAAAGGATATGGCACTCAGCGGCAGCGTAAGCTTCCTTTGAGTGAAAGAAGTTTCGTAATGGGATGAGTACTTTCAGAGATAATCGTTACACAAACAGACAAACAGTTTTACCTTTATTTACTGAATTTAAGCTTAGATGAGGCAGGTCCTTCGTTGGTATTGCAGAGGAGGCTTTTGGCATGAATTAAAGACCTTTAAAAGCAGGTCTTAAGGTCCTTACTCATAAAGTCGTAAGTTTTTAACAGGTAACATAAGTATAATCGGATGAAAAACTTTTCCATACTTAGTAATTTTGACTAAACATGTTTAAAGTATTTTCCATCGAAACCCTATGGCATTTTTTTTTAAAAAGAAGTGGAACACATTAAGTTTTAAAACTTTGAAACTTGACTGGCCCTACTTTAAAGTCTTAAAACGATCGAGATTCCGCTCCAACAGAGAGACACGAAGCTATACATAGCGTATAGCACTATCCCTTTTACATCGTCGGAATTGGATGGCATTAGCACGTCATAGTAGGGCACCTGATTGTTCAAGTGTTTTGAGATTTTATTAGCTGATCACAAAAAACGATCTGCTGTAGGGTCTGTAGGTAATTTCTATCTTAATATGGAAACATACAAACTAGATAGAAATTTAATTAAATAGAGACGAAAACAACTTTAGAAGAAACTTACTCGCAGTTCAGATCCAATAAATTGATTTCTTTATTTTTCACTTGCCCCTTTTGCAAATACTCCAGCGTGATACCCGGGGGATGATATCTCAGATGAATTTTTTGTAACTTCATGATTAAAACAAGTAAATGCGTTTAGAAAAACATTTTTTTGCGATTCTTTTTTATCCGGAGAGAAAATGTTACCTGTCAGAATTTTGTCAATAGTAACCATGGCAACCGTGTGATGTTTTATTGAAATAACAGACTGGATTGAGGTTACGAGCTCAAGAAAGGTTGAACTAAAAAGAGTGAATATTGTGATGGCTGCTTCATCATCATCTTCTCCCAACTATATCGGGGGGTTTGTAAAAATGAACAAGTTTACCTCTGCTGGTAATACTTTGTTCCTATTGGTAGCATACTTTGGGTGCATCGTCCTCACTTAATATTTAATTAATTTTTTTTTACCAAATATTGTAAAACCATTATTTGAAAAGAGTAAATATGGCGTTTCTTGTCCGTTCTTCTCCATAAGATTCTGCCTTTCCGAATGGACAGTAGAGTCATTTATTAATTTTATATTGTTATTTTAACTGTAAATGATGTTGATGACATTTAAAAGTGCCGTTTAATGGTCAAATTGAAACAAACTCTTTGACTTTGGTTGGTTTCTAGTCAAACCGGATTCAGCTGAATACCAGTATTTTACGTGGAGCAGCTTTTCCCCACTCCAGGAATTGCTCCTTTATCGTGGGTGCGTTTAAAAACTTATAAACTCACATAAACAAACTATGTATGTATGTATGTATGTTTTGTAGTATCGGAATAGTTCATTGTAGGGGAAATTATTGATCAGTTTGAGAGTGTCAGTCCGAATGTGGAAGACCACAGGCCTTCGGGGTGAGGATAAAAGAAACGATCTCATGGATGAATTGTGTAAAAGTCGTACATAGCGTAGAAAGGTGGTGACTATACTGAGATGACAGTCAATACTGGTTTATGGTAGAAGGAGCCATGGTGAGCCAAAATAAATTGGGATAAAGGGGGGAGGAAGAAAGCTATTGGTTAGAATGTATAATTAGTTTGGTTTACTTGTTAATGCTTGAGTTTGTCTATTTCTGATGGCTTAATGGAGTGTGCTAGCTAACAAGTGTTAATTAATTTAATTTAATTTGATTTACAGATTGAATATTTTATTTTTCTGTGTCATGTATTGTAAAATACTTTGCATACTACTGTATAAATTCAAGTTTTTAAAACTTAACAGACAGATGTGTTGCTGCCGAATTTGTTGCGCCACTTCTTCTTCCCAGCTAAAATACTAGGAAGTGGTGACGGGCGGGCGTTTGGGGGTTAAAGGCTTACTAGGTGGACTCGCACATTGTGAAAATGAACGCAATCTTAACAAAAAATATTATTCGTTCGGAATAATTTTGCGCGCAAGGACGGATCTGTATGAAGTATGAATCATTTGTGACAACCGATATTGGGTTGTCGCATCGTTGCGTTGCAGTTCTATGCGCTAGCTTCAAGTCAAGTTTCCTTACCTTATTACTGAGCATTTCTACACTTAAATTGATTTAAAGTATTTTTAGTACCGGCTATATTAACGAAGGCGATAAATGATCGATCGTCAGTTGTTTTGCGACATCGCTACTAAACCCGTGTTCCTCCACCATATTGCCGATCTATTGCCCAAACCCCGGTCAGTCAGTCAGTTTCAGCGCTTCAGTTACAAACTTGTGAAATTCACACCGTCCGGTTGGTCAACATGCAATTATTGGTAAAATTGGATCGTATCAGGAAGTGCAAAGTTTTGAAACTGTATAGAATTTAATTCTAGGTGCGTTACTTACACATTTTTCTTGTTAATGGCAACGGAACATTGCGAATGAAGTGTACTGTTTCATATTCAAAATTTCGGACATAAATCAGCCGGTAGATTCAGCCGGTCGATTCTGTAAACATGTCGAAGTGAAGGCTTGGGTGCAGTGATCACGAAGTGAGTCATTCCATCTTGATAACATGGATTTACAGCTCACGTCGTGATACCCAAGCCTTCATTTTGACATGTTTACAGTCGGTCGATTCTGTAAACATGTCGAATTCACTTCGACATGTTTCATGTTGTGATCACGATGTGAGCTGTCAATATATATAATCAAGATGGAAGGACAGCTCTCTTTGTGATCACGTGACATCTTGATTATATGGATTGACAGCTCACTTCGTGATCATTTCACCCAAGCCTTCACTTTGACATGTTTACAGAATCGTTCGGTTAATCGCACTGCTGGACGCCACATGTTTAGGTCTCTCAATCTGCTGAGCATTTTCTCAACTATATTGGGGTAGCCGACCCCAATATAGTTGAGAAAATGCTCAGCCAAACCGGATACATTTAAGTACCAGTTTTTACATGGAGCGTCTACTTATCTAGCCTCCACAACCCAGTTACTGGGTGACTTGAAACCCCTTGAAAGGACTGGTATCATATTTTCTGGCTTCTGACTATCCGTAACTGACAGCTGGGGTTACGGTTTGCAATGGATGGTCACTCTTTCACAGAACGACACCTCGGCAAGAGTCACAGATGGACTCTCTAAATCTGGAAAATCTTTATTTTAGCACGATCAGCGAATGAAGAATAACAGCCGAGTCGATCAAGGTTAAGCAACGTTTGCCAAGGTTGGTCTGTGGATGGGTGACCATCTTAACAAACGAAGTTTCCACCGTGTCTCGGAAAGCACGTTAAGCCGTTGGTCCCGACTGTCATTTGTAGATCTTTGGCAGTCGTTACGGATAGTCAAAAGCCAATAAATCTGACTCCAGTCTTGCCTAAAACTACCGTGTTACCCAGTTAATGGGTTGTGGAGGTCTGGTAGGCAGCCGCTCCACGTAAAATACTGGTATTCTGAATCCGGTTTAACTGGAAGCCGACCCCAATATAGTTGGGAAAAGGCTAGGCAGATGATGAGCGAATAACTTTACCACGACAAGGGCACAGACCTCTCCTCTCTCAGGGAGTGGGCCACTCCGGCCCAGTGCGAGTTGATACCAGACAGACTAGATTACATTTCATCATCATCATCATATCAGCCGAAAGACGTCCACTGCTGGGTATAGGACTCTCCCAAAAGCGGAGGGGGATTTGCCATAATCGCCACGCTTAGCAGGCGGGTTGGCGATCGCAGTGCAGCTTTTGCAATGCACAGAGAATACTGCTGCCCATTCTCTGGTGAGTCCCTTAGTCGCCTTATACGACATCAACGGGAAGTGATGGGACGGTTATTCTTTTACGTCCGACACCATACATAACACATTACAGATTACATTACATATGACGACCAAACCGGCACTCTGTAAAAGTCCCTGAACAAATTTGGCTGCACCCAGGTTCAACTGTGACAGAAATATGTCCTAAAATATATATATAATATATCCTGGGACAACTCATACACGGTCATCCGATCCCAAACTAGGCAGAGCCTGTGCTATGGCAACCAGACAACTGATAAACATACTTATATATTTCTAAATACATACATATTATAGACAAATTACACCCAGACACAGAACAAATGATCATGCTCATCACACAAACATTTGTCCTGGGTGGGAATCGAACCCACGACCTCCGGTTTAGCAGTTAGGGTCACTAACCACTCGACCAACAGGCCAGTCATAGTAACACCTATTCAACAATAAGCCGGAAATCTATTCGGTATCGACTGATGTCATTGTGACAATATAACATGGGAGAGGCTTATGAAAGCAGTGAGTCGAACTGCTATGGGCCGAGTTCATCGATTTATTAGAATATAATAGAATAGAATACTCTTTATTATATACACCATATAAGTTACAGAAAATAAAGATGAGGAAAACATTACATAGGGTGACACAATGGGCGGCCTTATCGCTAAAAGCGATCTTTTCAAGACAACCTTTGGATGGATTTGAAAAAGAGAAGTAAAGACAGCGCTGTAGGTAGTCTTTTTTTTTTTTTTAAGGATTGGGAATCATCAAATGACTTCTTCCGCTCTGGGTAGAGCGGAAGGGTGTGTCAGACTCTTACTGACTAAAACCCATCCGTGCTCCTTCTAAAGCCCTTTGCGTTCCAGGGCCGCGGTGACTCCGTCGAACAAATTCCGCAACCCTGCTAGGCTCTGGCCCTAGCGGGCCCCGTCTTCTATGCTGACATCTCTTTGAGGCGCGCGTGAAACACAACGCGTCATCGACCCGAGCCTGGTGGTAATCGGACAGCGAGCCACCCAACGCTCGTCGTCCGCAGGCCCGGCTGTAGGTAGTCTTAGGTTTACTATTTATACATGTATATACAATGAATACAATAATAATTATAAAAAAAAAATCAGACATAGCCCATAATTATCACATGAATACACTTTAAAATCACACAGTAAATCTATACAATAGAATTGGATATGGCATGTCAAATTAAACCAGCTCACTGTAGTATAGCATAGTAGTATGTCGAAAAACGTGGTATGTGATGTCAAAGTTTTGAGAAAAATTTAATAATATTCTATTAATGATTATGTCAATTGATACATTTATTGATAAAATTATTGATTTGATAAATTTTTGATTTGATAAATTATTGAACTCAAGTAAAGACGATTAAGGAGAGAGATAGTGATTTTTCACCATAATTTAAAAAAAGACAAAGATTGAGCACGCCTTACCCGACACGGGCAAGGCATTCCATAACCGTAGCAATATTTTTAGTTAGAAATCTAGTTAGGTTTTTCTTGACCCGTTAGGGCCTCGATTTTTACAGAAAATCCGTCGCTTAATTAAATTAATATAGGTCGAAAGAGCATGGCTGTTCAATAGTTTACCAGAGGATATAAAAAAATGTGAGAATATAAACACATTAAAACGCAGGTTAAGGCAAAAATCCAAGTATCACACAACATTTTAAAAAACATAAATCAGAACATGCTAATATAGTGGTAACTAATGTTAATAGTACTAGTTATAGGTAATCACTTAAGTATCTCACTCACTCATTACAAGCGAACTGTTATTTTTAACCGACTTCAAAAAGGTGGAGGTTCTCAATACGTCGTAACCTTTTTTTTATGTATGTTCCTCGATTACTCGAAGATGGCTGGAACGATTTGGATTTTTTTTTGTTTGAAAGGTTATACTTGTGGTCCCATGATCATCAAGTCAGGATCTGATGATGGGATCCTGGAGAAATAGAGAGAACTCTTCAAATTTTAAAGGCACACTCGAAGCGATTTGGTTAGTTTTTGAAAGTGTACATTTTTTTAATTTCTTCTGAGAAATAAAGTTTTAATACCCATTATTTTTGGTGCCAACTTTAAAGCAGAATATTCTAAAAAAATAATCTAAAAACCAATTCCCTACCTAGCCAAACAAATCACCTTATAGTCCATATAGAGTTGATTTTAGATTTTTTCTACATATTGGCCTCTGATTAATCAGCCGGTTCATTTAAAGCCTAGCCTTTTCATTAAACTGCACCGTTTATTCAGCGACATAGTAAGTGACATGGGCAAGTCATTAAAGGATATTGAACCAAAGATGTCACTTAGGTCGCTGATAAATCGGCGCAATTAAATAAAAGGTATCAACTTTGGTGACTTTGGTTTGATGTTCAAAAATTGTTTTAATTACCTGAGGGCTGATTTTTCAATAGTCATGTCGCAGCGAAATAGCCTGATTAAAGCTATTTCGCTGCGACGGCGTAAAATTATTTTTGTATATGTCAGCCACATTCATGAGGAACACTACAAGGCATACGCGAACGGGAAAAATGGGATATGCGCGTACGAAATCGCGGGCAAAAGCTAATTTAATGAAACAAATCCCACTGGTAGTTCCAGAGTTTAGCGCCTTCAAACAAACAAACAAACTCTAAATTTATTATTAGTATCTGCACTAATAATAAAGCTCTGAAATCTATAGCTACTATCCATCTCGATAGTACCTATAGATTTCAAAGCCAGCTTCTAAAACGTAACCAGGCAACCACTTTACCATCCATATATATTCTCAAATGATCCTACCCTACAATAACCAAAAAATAATTTAAAAATACCCTCACATCAGCAAAGGCAAGCACAGCCGGTATATTAGCCAGGCGGGAACAAAAGCCAGGTGCCCCATATTCGAGCGACACAAAGGTATGAAAAGCCTGCGAGATGTAAGATGGACTGCTTTCATCTCGCCTCACATATTTGTCTAGCGTTCGAGAATGCTTCTATGTATGTGTACCTATAGATGTTTGTATTCTTTAATCTTTTTTGCATCATTTTTGTGTAACTACTCGATACGCATTTTACTTACACACCTTTTGTTATATTATTATGTCTCCTGGACTGAAAGAGACTGGTCCCACGACACAGGGAATCCTAGTATGGGGTCTAGGGTTTAAATTTAGTTTGATATTTGTATTTTTTGTTTGTTTACTCGTAACTCCGTAATTCATTAATCGATTTGAAATAGTCTTATTTAATGTGAAAGGATATACTTTCCGATTGGTCACACACAAATTTCATGAACATCGGTTCTGTAGTTTGGTTTTTAAATCAAAATAGCTGGAAAAAATATGTCATCCAAGTAAACGAAATTTCGTATTTTGCTTTACAGGACAGCAAAATACTTTTCAGCGGTGTTGTTAGGTTTGGCGTACCACTAAAAAGTTAAAAATAAAAAAAAACTTTTTTACAAAAAAATACAACCGACGCCGACGTCCACATAAAAAAAAAACATTAAAAAGTTTAAAATAACTTTATTTTCGGAAGTCGATGTAAAAATACGAAGAAACAACCAAAAACACCGACTTCCGAAATTAAAAAAAGTTTTTTGAGTTAAGTAGTTTTTATCAGCCTGAACTGATTTTTTTTCATATCTCTCTTTTGTTGTAATACTTCACACCACTTCACTAGGAAGCCATCCAAGGCGTCAAAATGGAATTAGGTAGTAAAATAACCTAATATTTGGAATATCTATACCTATATAGTTTTAAAAGAGGGGGTTTTGCAGTGGTGAACAAGACGAATCGATGGGGTTGCGTCGTTTCATTACTACTATGGCGGTGGCCAGTGTTCCAGCTCCATCATCAAATCAGCTTCATCATAATATTGCATTATTACGCGATATACATATGCGTGCAAAATTTCAGCTCAATCGAAAGCCGGGAAGTGTGTCAAATTTAACTTGCAAGATTTGATGACAGACAAACATCGGGACAGGTGAAACTAAATAAAAGCTTGTAAAAGTATATTTATATGTAAAGCTATATTTCGTCAGAAAATTTTACAAGTCAGTGACAATTAATGGGCCACCTGTTACTATTATGTCTGACGTTGTGTACATTTAAAGTGCTGTTTCTCCATCCCTTCTCTTCTTTTTCTCCTGCCCTTTAATTTGGGATCTGCGCAAGTTGCCTTCTTCCATATATAGAGATACTAGCTGCGCCCCGCGGTGTTACCCGCGGTTTAAAAGTACCAAACTGCATACCAAATTTTATCATAATAGGTCTAGCCGTTTGCGCGTAAAGAAGTAACAAACATACACACACTCACAAACTTTCGCCATTATAATATTAGTGTGATTATAATGTAAGTGTGAAGTGTGATGATGCGTTCAGCTAGAGTCTACAAAAAACGTTGACAGTTAATAGATATTTGCTGTCAAAGTATTTGGCTAAATTGCTAGTTACCGTCAACGAGTCTGTAATCCACACTAACGGCCTACAGTACTATTTACTCTACTTGAAATATCAATAAAACTTTTCTGACAAGAAAGGAAGTAGAATCGAACCCGAGACCACACGTTCAATAACCTGACACTAAGCCTACCGGCCACAAGGCCTACGAAGAAACTAAAATTCCTTCACTCACCGACATAAAAGAAAACACAGACGGATGACTTTATAACCAGTTCTAAAAACATTATTAATGAAATAAAAGCGCGAGTACAGGCGGAGGTTCTCGTTTCTCAGGCGAGCTCATTGTTGAGCAATTTCCGGAGCGCCGCGGAACAACCAGTTCTCAACGACGCCGACGCGGCAGTGGAACCGGATCCCAAGCGATGAGAACTTGACATCTAACGATGATGTACTCACCTTTTATATTTATATTTTTACTAGCTTTTTTTAATCTATATGTCGTGCTAATGCCATCCAATTCCGACAATGTAAAAGGGATAGTGCTAACCAACAGAAAGACAGACGGACAAATATTCTTTCGTTTTTTAATGTTAAGCATTTATATGGAAGTGTGTTTTTAATTTTTTCCTATGTTTAATTAAGTGAAAATAGTCGTCGCGCGGTGATTTAAATTTCTATGAGATCTATTTTGCATAGGTGAATAGACTTTCTCAAAGTTTAATGTATTGATTACAGCTTAAGTAGAAACAAATATAGTTATATGTCACAAGAAAATCGCAGACTCCGTAAGATTGTAATAAATCTTAATTAGATTATAATTTCTCGATATTATTATATTATAAAAAAATCGCTTTGTATGTTTAATAGTTTCCAATATATCCGCGTCTTATTAAAAAAAAATAGTTTACAATTTCACGCGATATTTTACAATCTTACAGCGTTTGCAATTTTCCGGTGACATTTACAATGAATCAGATAACCAAACTAGGAAATCGGAAGTACGTGAACAGAACACGTTTGAAGCCCAAAATGAAATCGAATCTGAATTCTGAATTGCATCGTAAATGTAAACACGTTCGTACTTTAGTATGCCAGCTATGACACACCTCTAAGCTAAGTATTTGGTACTACGAGTATGTAAATTACCTACCAAACAATATTCAAATGACGTGTAAAAGCGGAGACTGACTTGACTCTGTTTGTAATTTTGATGTAGTGTATCCAGTTTTTAGTGAGAGCCCAACTGCTCGCTTTACCTCGACATGTTTACAGAGTCGACCGGCTGCCGGTCGATTCCGTAAATTAAATGAGATGTCACGTGATCACGAAGCGAGCTGTCATTTCATCTTGATTATATGGATTGACAGCTGACTTCGTGATCACTTCACCCAAGCCTTCACCTCGACATGTTTACGGAATTGACCAGCTTATGTGCCCGAACTTCGAAGCGAGCGTTCGCCTCGTCTTGTGAATCGCCGTTCTGTAGTCAAGCTCGCCTCATGTGATACATTAAAAAGTGAACTTACAAAAAAAAAAACTGGCCAAGTGCGAGTCGAACTCACGTGCAAAGGGTTCCGAACCAATCTCATTTTTAAAACATGTTATTTTAAAAAGATCAAAACTTTTATTTTTATAAAGATTGATGTTTTACATTTTAATTTTGCTAGATTTCCCCCAAAACCCCCAAACTCAAAATTTATTTATTTACGCAACGCATGTAGCTTCCCTACACTCTATAGGGAAGCACTAAGAGTGGTTTTCCTGAAATTCCTACGGGAACGGGAAAAAAACGGGATATGCGCGTACGAAGTCGCGGGTGAAGCTAGTCCATATTATAAATGCGAAAGCAACGTTGTCTGTATCTATTTGTTACCTCTTTTCGTCTGCGGCACAACGGATTTAGATGAAACTTAGCACACGGGAAAACTACGTCCTCGAAATGAGGACAAAGGACTTGTGACTCATCCTAGGACTATTTTCCCCTGAGATGATTTTCAATAAAGATAGTGCTCAATTAAGCAATTGGTTGATTCTCAAACAACACTTTTATTTTATTTCCTGTGCCAGTTGAAGAATAGAAACAATAATAATAATATCTTGGGACAACTCACACACGGTCATCCGATCCCAAACTAGGCTGAGCCTGTGCTATGGCAACCAGACAACTGATAAACATACCTACTTATACATTTCTAAATACATACATATTATAGACAAATTACACCCAGACACAGAACAAATGATCATGCTCATCACACAAAGATTTGTCCTGGGTGGGAATCGAACCCACGACACGAAATGATTCATACCTCTTTTATATTAACTGTTGAGGCAGTTTGATGCAGGTATATTTATTTTAGTTGAATTTATGTCACCAAAAAGTGACTCGACTGGTACAAGTCAATTTGTCTTTTCGTTTCATGCTGTGCTAAAAGACCACGTCTCACGCCACCGTTGATGAAGGCCTTCAATGTTGAACAGTTAATTAAACACTCTCATTAAACAGCCGTTAGTGAGATGCCGAGCGATAAGACGGGTGGTCTAATGACATCAATGAGGAAGGTACCTACTTGGTATGTTAAACAGATTGCATAAAATATTATCATCGTTTATTTTAGAAGATTAGTGTCGTATTACCAAGTAGGCGTTTGAAGTTTCAACTGTACCTACATAATTTCTACCGTATGGTGGGTGACACACAAATAAGGTGTGTTTCTTTTAGTTTTTTGTATTAGAGTTACGAATTATGATTATTACGAATTATCTTAATCGGTAAGATTATTATATATCATATTTATTAGTTTATTATTTTTATATTATTTGTGTATTCTTTCCGAAACAAAATTATATTTTAAATTTTATTTTCATTTCAGTGTAGTCTTTTTAACCCAAAGGTTGACTAATAGAGAATACCTTGATGCATTAAGTACGTTTATGCACCACTATTGTACATTATGTTCAAATAAATAAATAAGTTAATAATAAGTAAGTCTTGGAATATGGTGTTAGCACTGTTTTAATGAGAGTTTATTTTTCACCAAAACATTTAATAAATTTCATGACTCACTATCACGATACTTATAAAGGATTTTAAAGGTATTTTTTAAAACATAATAATTATAAGTATTATAACCCCGCTGTACACGCCTCCCTTTTTGTGTGCAGGGGTTAAAGGAACCAATCCGTGTCGGACTGCTCTTAGTTCCCTTAAACCGAAATGATTTGTAAACACTTGACATTTTGTAATGATTGCATTGAAAGTGGTGTCAAAGTCAAAGTCAATTCATTTATTTCAAGTGGACCATTAAAAGGCACTTTTGAACGTCAAATGTACAGTTTGAAATTAAAATATTAGTGACTCTAGTGGTCCATTCGCAAAAAGTAGATTCTTATGGAGAAGAACGAACAAGAAACTGCATAGTTAGTCTTTTCAAATATAAGTTTTACAATATTTTGTATACATACATTGATCAATAGATTATATTATGTGAGCACAATGCATCCAACATTACACTAATATACAGCACACACTTAAATACTAATAGGTACAACAAAACAATACCAGCAGAGATAAAATTAAGTTTGCTAGCAAGGGAAATGGTACTTACATTTTTACAATATAATTAACAACAATGGATCATTGTGTGAGTTAAATAACGTATTTAAAAAAAAATCAGAAGGTACACTAGTATATAAATAAATCAACAAGTTTGACTTTGTCTACTACACCCTAGACCGTCCTATGGAACAGGACCAGCATGTTTCCAAGCATTCTAATCTTTTATATAATCTTCTAGTTTGTAATATGCTTGTTACAAAGTGTGGTTTTAATATAAGTTGAGAGGCCATTTCAAGATGTCACATGAAATGGCCGATTTCACAAATCATTTTGTAATTCATCACATAAAATCGTTAAATAGTTATTTAGATAGCTTAAATAAATAGTACAAACGCCAGCACATCAAGCTACAACAATTTGTCAAATTTCTGTATAGATCTTCAACTTTATCGTGATTATATTAGGTTCAAGGTTGATTGGGAAATTTGACAGTTTTGGGTGGTTTGATGTACTGGCGTCTGTTAGAATAGAATAGAGTAGAGTAGAGTAGAGTAGAGTAGAGTAGAGTAGAGTAGAGTAGAGTAGAGTAGAGTAGAGTAGAGTAGAGTAGAGTAGAGTAGAGTAGAGTAGAGTAGAGTAGAGTAGAGTAGAGTAGAGTAGAGTAGAATATTTATTTTTGCGTAAAATATGGTAAGTACATAATGCTCTTAAGTTAAAATCGTTCCACATATTTTGTTTAATCATTTTCAGCATTTAAAAATTAAGATAACAATTACTAAAAACTAGGTACAGAGATAATTTTTAAAACTATAATTACACTTAATTTTTATCTGAGATCATGCAAGACAAAATTAAAAGGAAAATTTTAATCCTTAAATACATTAATACTTTACAGATGATGAATGGTATAAACAAAAGAAAAAATGTTCATAGAAAAATATACTAGCCCTATGAAGCTAACATAACAACTTCACATGTCAAGCTCTATCGCACAACATTAATTAATTCCATACTATTCCACCATATTTTTGGGTGGTGGAGCGTGGCAAGCCCTATTATTTCCCTTTTGCAACCCTACGAGCTTAGCGTCCGGTCCGGCTAGGCTGGTTGCTGGGTCCTTGACCGCTGGCTACCGGCTTGGGAAACACTGCCTGGCTCTATCGCCAGATGCTATTGTTAGGGGTAACTTTACCTATTATTGTGGGTAATTTTGAGAAACCTGCGTGATTTTGAAGTGAAGATTTGTTTGGCTGTAAGGAGTGTAAATTATATTTTAGCTTAGGTATATATTTTTTTTTGATTTGCTGTTTGGGTTTTCCGGCAGAGACTAAAGTGTATAATTTCTTTTGTTACCAAGTAGGTGACTGAATAAGTATTGAAGATGACACATCCACACAAATAAAGACTTTTGGAACAATTAAATATATTTGTCTTAGAATTTATTTAGATTATTCAACCGCGAAGGCACTTTACCAAGACATAAAATTATATTCAAAGAGTCACAGTATTTTCCTAAGCGTTCGCATTTCAGAACAATCAAATCGTAAAAAGCGACAATCAGTATAATAATATGCATAGTTAATTAAAGAGATAAGAATATCATTCTGCGGAATAAATAATTCTGAGGTTGGCAATACTCCGATGCGTGCGCGCGCAGTCTGCCGTGCGCCAGGTGAGCGCGCGCACGTCACGAACGCTTCCAAATTCAAAATTCGCATCGCGATTCCCGCGTTCGATAACTTTTACTTTCTTTTTTTTAATATTACGTCACAGTGGTGTTACGTTTAGTAACTGCCGGTCGTTCTGACGCAACAGTGCTTTTAGTGCAAGTGAAGTGGTTCCTTTTTTAGTTTTATTTGTGAGTTCTAAAATGGGATTGTGATTGGCTGGAGTAGGAAAGAAAAAAATGTAAGTTGGAAGCTTAAAGGGGTCATTTTTATTAATTAATTAAGTAACATTGAGATTTGACTGGTAACAAAACGTCAAAACGAACCATACTTTGCTGGCTTACTCTACCGGCTTTGCTCTACTTCACAAACAGCTGTTTAATCAAATGCAACTTGAAATCACCACGTTTAGTAAACTTGGCTACTGATAACAACTATTAGTAAATTAATTATTCAGAGCCCGACTTATTTACTTACCTTCTTGAGCCAAGACATATTAAGTTATTGCCAAGTTAATTTGCTCGCAACACACCTGCGTTTTAATACCTAATGGATACTCAGTAAATGATTTGCAAATTACAACAAGTTTTGGAGCGTAATACAAAGGCTTTACTTGCAAAAGCTGTTTTATGTCAGAGTGGTGATTGGATCCAAGGGCCAAGGTATTCTACTTCGATAGCCTTTCAATATGTATATTCCCATTAAAAAAATACCGGCAGCCTTATTTCGTTTTAACTTGTAATTCTTAATCGAACTCTTTGTAAGTATACTTTTTATTAAAAAAAAAATCGCAAAGTAGATATTATTGAAATGTCAGATGAATGAAGGTCCTGTCAAATATAAAGGGTTGTGTGCGAGTGTTTTTCGGAACAAGGCTACAGGCTGCAGATTCTATTTTGTTTTTTTTTTCAAACTAGGGTGTCTTATTAATGAGGTACGGTGCGCTGACAATAATTGTCTGAATTAGAATGAATGAGTTACTTTCGGCACAGCCTGCGATTTCTTCTTCATCGCTATATAATATATCTTCTATGCATATTAAAGAATTCTCAAAGTTCACGTTGAGATTAGTTAACCAGAAACACAAAACAGAGAGCCAATTTTATTCTACTCATTTTTAAACAACGTTCGCATTTGCATCACAGTCACATAATCTGCCTAGCCTTTTCCTAACTATATAGGGGTCGGTATTTTACGTGGAGCGGCTGCCTACCAGACCTCCACAACCCATTAACTGGGTAACACGGTACTTCTTGCCAAGACTGGAGTCAGATTTACTGGCTTTTGACAATCCATAACGACTGCCAAAGATCTATAAATGACAGCCGGGACCACCGGCTTAACGTGCTTTCCGAGGCACGGAGGAAACTCGGTATTTTAAGATGGTCACCCATCCACAGGCCAACCTTGGCAAGCGTTGCTTAACCTTGATCGACCTGTACGGCTGTTATTGTTTTAGCCACAATCTGTCAATAAAGCCTCAATTTCCACACCTACATTTTTGACAGATTGTATTGACATGCGAATGCGTACGTTGCTTAAAATTAGTAGAATTTGGCCCTTTGCTTATCATCTACCTTTATGATACCTTAAACCCCATTTCATAATTTATTATACGACTTCAAAACATTCAGTCAAATTTCAATTCTACTAAATGTTATTTTCTTTTTCTATAACGTAATAATTTTGTCGACAGTTGAACCAGTTAACTTCAAATTGAAGTGAATACGAAAGTCATTGCGATTGGGTTTCGATTTAAGGGTCCTCGTGACATAATCAGGTGTGACATTCTTGGCGTAATTTGAATGTTTACTATCTCTTTAATATTCAAGATAGCTGTTAACTGTTTGAGTCCTATCAAGCCACATATTTTCAAACTGCAACCAGTTTTCAAACTGGTTAGGGGAAAGATCATGTCTGGGTTAAGGTGTACCATACCTACAATATGATGAAATAGACGAAGATTCCCGTTATCGATTTCCAGGTTGTACAAAATGATATTGGAGTTTAGGAATTACTCAATAGTAGCCTGGAAGCTGGTGGTGGGACACTACCGTGTCTCGGAAAGCATGTCAAACCATTGGGGCTGAGCTTGATCGCCTCGGTCTATGAGAAATTCGGTCCGGTGACTCGGGTCAACCCCAATATAAAAAAAAAAAGTTTTTATTGTTTCTCAGACATTTGTTCTATAGCTAAAATTGAGGCAGCCCCGGTAAGTTATAAGGATACTTGTGATGGGGTTACCTCGCTACTTCCCATAGGTCATGGTTTAACAATGTTGAGACAACAATATTAATGTCCAAAACATTGCCTTCACATTCGTGTCGTGGACATCGCAGCTTGCAATTATTTCTTACAGCCTTGATGTGCCTTTCAAATCGCCGCGAATGTGTCGTCAACGCGACCCTTTCGTAGCCTGTTATTATTTGAGCACGACTTGTTATGACATCCCTGGGATAATCCTTCATGATTTGATGATTATCTACATTCATGGTTGATTACACCATTCTTTAAGCTCCCTGGGCACAAAAATCAAAATGAAAATTCCAGTGCTTCTTGAACGTCTGCGTTTACATAAAGGCAGTCCTCCAAAACGTCTACCCGTCACCACATTCTAGTGTTTTAGCTGGGAAGAAATAGTGGCGCCAGAAACAACCAAGCAAACACATCTACCTGTGCCAGATGATGAGTAAGACTAGGAACAACTGCGGGAAATTGACCACAAAAGGGACAATTCTTTATCTTTCCCAGCGCAGTTTTTAAGCAATGAAAATCCTATAGCTCGCTGATGCTAGGTGATCGAAAATATTGGCAAAGGAAGAACAATTTCTTTGTGTACTTAATTACTTATATCAAGACTTTGCGGCCATCCTCTTTATCCTCCTATTGCCTTGTCTTTGAAACAATTGGTTTTCAATTCAAAGTTGAAACTCTTTTTTAATGGGACATCATCAAATGACTGAGGGAGTGTCAGCCTAGACTTGCTACTAAAACCCAACCGTGTTCCTCCAAATGTCTTGTCCAGGGCCGCGGTAACTCTTCCAAACAATTCCGCAACCCTGGCATATAATTATTTACACTGGCTATCATGTTTTTACTTCCATTCCACTGACGACTAAATTCTACATCAATTCACCCATCATAGCAGCGTCTGTCACGACTTTTATTCAAAACGTGATCTCTTAAACAAACTGTACCAGTAATCTGAGAGTCTACGGCAAAATTATCTTAATGTAGAGGCATACATTCTAATCTTAATTTATTTGCTGTTAGCAAATTATATAAACGGGGTAAAGTCACGTTACAACACATTGCTATAATACTGTGTTTTGTTTTAAACTGTTTCAACTTTGGCAATTTGTTGCACATATGCGGAATGTAATGTTATGCACTACAGTAACGTGCTCTTTTTTGAGAGAGACAGAGTAGAGAGAGACAGAAATAATGGATCGCACTATCTCATTCTCACAACGGTTCCATGATGGCAATTACACACACATTATAGTACCTATGGTATACAAGCTGTAGTTGCACAAGCCTTCCATAACGGGTGGCATGTAACAGTATAACAGGAAAATCCGGGGTTTTACTGTATCTTGCCATAATTGAAGATCATCACGCGTTGAAATTTCTGTAAAGGAATTAAACCAAAGTGTATATGAACTTTGACTGTTCCAAAACGTTGGCCTTGATAATGAGGCAGAATCAAGGAACATTTACTTTTATTATTTTCGTGTAAATTTACTTCTCTGTGACATCAAGAAGGCGGAGTCAAAATTTTCCTTTAAGCGTAAAATCCGAAAACACTACTTAAAAGCTTGTCATTCTTAGTCGTTCTTCGTCATGATTACTATGAATTCTCTTAATCGGTATGATTATTATATTTTATATTTATTAGTTTATTATTTTAGCATATATATGTATTTTATTAGTATTATATATATTATCTGTATATTCTTTCCGAAATGTTAAAATTCAATTTTGTATCTTAATTTTATTTATTGTACACCTACCACAGTATAGTCTTTATAGCTCAAAGGTTGACTGGTAGAGAATGCCTTGATGCATTAAGTCCGCCCATGTACCACTATTGTACATAAAGTTTAAATAAATAAATAATATTAAACTGAAACTAGGCTCTTCCGTTTGCCTCGCTCAAATCCTGAAAGGCGTAGGTTGCGGAATTTGTTCGAAAGAGTCACCGCGGCCCTGGAACGCATAGGGCTTTAGAAGGAACACGGATGGGTTTTAGTCAGTAAGAGTCTGACACGCCCTCCCGCTCCACCCAGAGTGGAAGAATTCATTTGATGACTTCCCATCATTAAAAAAAAATGTAAGACATTCAGGTGAGGCATATTCTAGGGCATCAGACTCACTGTGTTTGGAATGTTGCAAACAATAATGACACCGTATTTGACCAGTTACTTTGACAGTCAGCAGAATAATAAATTCCCTTCCACACAGTAACATCGAGTCCTTTTGCATCTTCATTCAAAACAGAATCTAAAAGTTTTCTAAACCATAATTTGTATGACAGTTGAGCACAACTTTAATGAAGTCCGTGCACTGACTAACAAACAGTCAGAGAAAACAGAAAGGAGAAGTTTAAGTAAAAGTAAATACTTATTAAATACTAGCTGTCGCCCACGGGTCCGCCCGCGTGAACGGGATCATACTCCACATACCTAGGTCCTATGTGTTTTTCCAGACTATAACCTACCTCTGTGCCAAAATTCATTAGGATCTGTTCAGCCGTTCTGACGTGATTGAGAAACAAACATCCATCGATCCAAACATCCAGACTTTCGCATTTAAAATATTAGTAAGTAATAAGTATAGTAAATGTTAGTAGGTATGTTGCGGAATTGATTCGAAAGAGTCACCGCGGACCTGGAACGCAGAGGGCTTTAGAAGGAACACGGATGGGTTTTAAGTCAGTAAGAGTCTGACACGCCCTTCCGCTCAACCCAGAGCGGAAGAAGTCATTTGATGATTTCCCTTCCTTAAAAAAAAAGTATTAGTAAGGATTTATTCCCTTTATGTCGAGTCCCGTTATGTCGAGCCGAAAACCTTGTCTCGCTTCTATTACCCTTATGTCGAGCTTAGTTTTCTGTCCCGTTTCTATTCCCTTTATGTCGAGTTTATTTCGAGTAAGTAAGTAAGTATTAGTATAATTCAGCGGGTGGCTGGGATCATTATTACATATCGAGAGTGCTCCATGCTTCGGAAAGCATGTGATGCTGGCTGACATTTGTAGGTCTTTGACAGTCGCGTTACGCGTATTCAGAATACAGGTGGCGCAGGTGGTACAGGTGGCCTTGGCAATATAGGTGTTAGATTTTTATGGTAAAAATCCGACAGCTGTATTGCCAAGGCTTATTATCTATTTATGTGCAACTACCTATTTCTATACTTAAATAAAGAAATAACTAACTAAAAATAGTCTAAAATATGGCGTTGAAGACTTCTCCGCATCGATGGCCACTGGTATTGTACCCAAAAGGCTGGCAGCATTACCACGTTGTATGGCAATGCTTATCCTTTGTCCAAGGTAAAAGCCAGCCCTTGGGTCACGCGGAGTGTCAACTAAGCGTCTTGACAGATCTTTAAACAAGTTTTGAGCACTCGCACCCCACGACCCGAGAGTTTCAACCCCAAATGGCTCGAAAATATAACTACCAACGAGGTTATTATGTTTCCGCCGCTTGAGGTTTAAGATGTTAGACAGTAACTGGGTTGTGGCTGTCAGGTATGCAGTCACTCCGTATAGGTACATTACTGGCCTGAAACCGATCCCAATATAGTTTGGAAAAGGCGGCAGGTTGAGATGCTCCAACAATACTCACGGTCGCCATCTTGGGGAGGCGTGTATGAAGCGATTGCGCAAGGCAAACGCGGAAGATTATTAATAGATAGATATTACTATTAGACGCTTATTGCAGGAATCTATTTGTGATACGATCGTGGAGGGAATTATACACATAAATCAATATAATATTTCATAATAATTGAATCAGCATTATTATTGCCCATTGGGTTCGATTTCCAACTGCTCAATACTGTAAACTTGTACCAATTTATAAATGGTTAAACTCACACGCATCTAAGCAAACTCTGACGTTTCTAGGAAGGAATAAAGGTGACAATAATATATTAGCCTACTTTAGTCAAGTAGGTATTAGTGCTAGACGTGAAGTACTCAAACATCACTTAAGATAACAGAGATGATAATGGGATTAGGTGACTGAGATGTTTAGTTAATGTATAAACTCATCATTGTAATTTCTGGAGAATCTCTTATGTCTGCAAACCTTGAGGATTTAAAAGGGTGCTGGTTTCCTGGAAAAAAAACATGAAGATCAGCGGTTTAGTTGCGTAAATTGCTATCAATAGTAATGCCTATAATTTTACAGTTCATTAGCATTGCGATTTTTATTTGTTGAACAGAGGTTCTCTTACGGCCAGTCACAATAACGTATCTACCTTTGACCAACTGTCAAAAGGGCTACCAATAGTAGCTGAAACGTCATGTTTGCCTTTGAACCATTACGTTTCAGCTACTGTTGGTAGCTAATTTGGCAGTTGGTTAAAGGTAGAAACGTTATTGAAACCGGCCGTTAGTGACTTCTGCAAATATAATAGAATTATCTGAGGGGTAATTCTACTAAATTTTGAAGCAACGGTCTCATTCGCAATCTGTCAAAAGCCTGTATTTCGGAATGGATTAGGGACGTCCATACAACATCACATCCTTTGATTGTAATTGGAACTGTGTGACGCAATTAAGAAGATTTAGGAAATTCGTCTCAATGAATACTTTGCAGAATAAGAACAGTTGCTCATTCTTTGAGTTATAAACTTATAATTCATAATGCGTACAAATCAGAATAACTATAATTGTACTGCACTCTGTTATCAGAAGGTAAACGTGCCGAATACACATTGTTCGATAACGAATTAAGATTCCAATGCATTCATTTTACTCGTTACGAACTAAGGAAGTGGGCACGGTTCCAAGTGGGACCAAGGTGCCTACGAACCTGCACTGGTCATTGACGTGTTTGAATATCGTTTGCAGAGGTCCTTAACACTTTCATTGCTATATGTAATTTTCATTATCTATTTTGTGCAGTGGTTGAGCGATTGAAAGCTGCGCTGCGTGTCGCGGGTTCGATCCCCGCACTGAACAAATATTTGTATGGCCTACAGATAGTTGTGGCTATGTGGCTTTACCCAAGGTATTACATATTATAAATTGCACCTAATTCAACTATTTACGGAGTCGTAAAGCGATTGTTTTGTAATTGTAATGAGTTCGCTGGCTCCTCTTATCACTCCAATAAAAGTCGGCGACATTGAATGCAAGACGTGAAAGATATGCGTGTGTCATTAGTTAAAATAAGATTTAAATTAATTTAAATGACGGAAGTTGCTTGTGGGGTGTTATTCCGTACTGGAATTACAATTATTACGATGGCATTGCAATTGTGTTTTGACAGCATATTGATCTCGAATGTGCAAGTTTGACTCTGTCTCCTTAAAAACCCTGAAATTTAAAATTTATGCTATACTAGCGTCGCCCGCAGCTCCGCCCGTGTGAATATCGAAAATCATCCCAAAGGAAAATACTCCCGGACTAAAGTCTATGTGTTAATCCAGGGTGTCAGCTTGCTGCATACCAAGCCGTTTGCGCGTGAAGAAGTAACAAACATTCACACACACACACTCAAAAACTTTCGCCTTTATAATATTAGTGTGATTAAGTGTGATTAGTGTGATATTATATTATATAAGTGTGATATATATAGTGTGATTAACTGATTACCATGTCTCCCATGTCATTCTGGCATATTTTGGTTGGAGTTTGATTTTGTAGTGGCCACATTCAAATTCTCAGAATATATGAATAGAGAATCTGCTGATCAGTGAGACTGTGTATATTATTGTTAGAAAATTTTATGAAAAGGGCTTTTCATCATCAAATAACTTTTACCCTTCTTATTTTTATTTACTTTTAATTATAATATCTGTAATGTGCGTCTGTTTGAGCAGAATTACCATTTTTTCTTTCTTTCTTTCTATATTGAATGCTCTGATTATTGCTGGTGCTTATGGAACGTATTATATCTGCGTCTTTTCTTTTTTTTTGTCGGGGACCACTCTCAGTTCAGCACGCTAGGGCTGGTTACTGCTTAACCGGACTATCCTGTGGTGGCCTCATATGAATTTAAGGACCCCAGCCAGGGCTTACAAACTAAATTAAAACTACACGACCGCTCGCTAGGGCATCCCCTGTGGGATTATCGCTTCTCGGCCTTTTGGCTAAGATCAAAGTAAATCTGTTCTTTTCAGCTTAATATCTGCGTCGATTTTAAAAAAATTTAAGGTGGATTTTTCTTGATTCTAGTCTAGGTCATAGATGACAGAGACAAAGTCGACGATGGAGCGAGCTTACCCAGAAGAAGCCTGTTCACTCTATTTTTGAAGAGATTAGGGTTGTATGCGTTCGGAAACACAGACGCAGGCAGAGAGTTCCATTCCTTTGCTGTGCTCATTATAAAAGACGTTTAATTTCCCGCCTTATTTCAGGATTTGTCAAGTGTCAGCTCATTATTCAGTTAACTTAACCCTATTCTTTCAGCACTAATTTTGACACCGAAATAACTTCCCTATCTCCATTAACTAAAACAAGTTGCAACATGTAATGACTTTCTCTGTACCAAAATCTTTTGACATCACAAAATATTGTCGCCAACATGTCAGGTAGCGGCTAAAAACAACACAATAATATTAAAAAGTTATTTTTACCGCCTCCAGCACACGATGAATATGCATAGGACACACAGAGGCATGTAAATAATGCTGTCGTGTACACCTGCCTTACGTGGTTAGTAATGTATGTTATTATATTGCTAATTTATGTAAAAATTGTTATTCCTATGAATATTTTTATGTTTATGTTCAAAAATCTTGTTAGTAGTTCTTGAGTAGGTATGTGTGTCGTGTGGTTTGATGAACAAGCATTTAATAATTACATTAAATTAAAATTTTTTTTTTTTTAATTTTAAGTATTTACTTGAGATTAAAAAAAAAATAATGAATTATATTTATTTAAATATGAAGAATATTTTTATTTTTTATTATTATTATTTTATTTATTTAATTATGAGTCTTCAATACTTATCGAAGACTCATCATTAATAACAATAAAACACAATAGTCACATTAAAAATAATAATGATTGTTTCTACATATACATACTTTAATTTAAGTATATAAGCATTTCCCGGTTTTTGTCGTTCCCGTAGGAATTTCGGGAATACCTCTCTAAGTGCTCCCCTACACTCCCCAAGGAATCTACATGCCTAATTTCAGCTTTACTAATAGTTTCGGCTGTGCGTTGTCTGTCAGTCACTCAGTCACTCAATCACTCAGTCACTCAGTACAGGAATAATTTTATATATTTGATGATAGTTTTCCATAATTAATGAATCGTAGACTTTTTGAACTTGACAACCTTGAAATAGTTTCGCATAATAATTTTAGAATTGTTAGATAAGAGTCAAAGTTGGTGTAACATTTTTTTGCAAATCTAATGCAGATGATTTCATTTGTGTGTATAGCTTAGGTACCTCCATCGAGGAGCTCGTGGCTAAATAATAACAGCCGCACGGTCGATCTTCAAGGTTAAGCAACGCTTGCCGGGGTTGGTCTGTGGATGGGTGACCATATTAACATACCGAGACTCCTCCGTGTCTGGGAAAGCACGTTAAGCCGGTGGTCCCGGCTGTAATTTCTAGATCTTTGGCAGTCGTTACGGATTGTCAGAAGCCAGAAAATCTGACACCAGTCTTGCCAAGGAGTACCGTGTTACCGAGTTAAAGGGTACCTAGTGGAGGTCTGGTAGGCAGCCGCTCCACGTAAAATACTGGTATTCAGCTGAATCCGGTTTGACTGGAAGCCGACCCCAATATAGTTGGGAAAAGGCTAGGCAGCTTGGTACCTTCTGTGTTGGGTTGCCTTCGAAATTACCCAGATACAATTGAATATATCAGACCTCTGCAGTCTACAACCAAAACCGGGTAACACAAACATATAGAGGGTATGCGGTACAGAGAGTAAAGTTCCACATACCTCAACTGGAAATGGGAGGATCCTTCAGATCAGACGGTTGCTGTGTCTGGTGGGAAACTGCCCGATAGTTGATATTCGACTGTTAATATGTTCAAATCGCACGGAGAACTTTGCTTGCGCGATGCAGGATTTCGATGTTAGTTCGTTGTAGATGGCGCTGCGGTTCTTTTTGTTGCCGTACAAATTTCGCTTCTTAGTTTTAATGTGGCGGCATTGATGCCGCTACAAACACACTACTTTGTATAAAAAATGGAAGCCAGTAAACCTGTCAAGTAAGACTAAATTCCCCTCATATTTCAACAAATCAATATACCGAGAAAGCGTGAATAACCGTTGATAAGTCACAATGTTTAGCTGAGTGAAGAGAATCAATGTCACGCATCACTTCAGGTCAAGCCTGCGCCTGAGCAGCGATAGTGAGTCGTTGATACTCGGCTTTGTGCTGGGTGACACGGTTCTGGTTGACGGGATGCGAATTGGAGATCGACCTAGTCCTTTTATCTGGAATGGGATCGGCTTCCGGTGTTGAGATGAGAGATTGATAATTTATTGCACTGTTGAAACTTTGATAATTTGAGGACTGGGTAAGTTTTGCCCAACACGCGACGGCCTTCGTATTTTAATTATGGTGACCTTACTGCCTCGCTTATTTATCATGGCATGAGCTGTAACCTGGGGCTTTGTGAATAGTACTTCTAGGCAATCGTGCTCCATCATCGACCACATTATAACTTATTGTCAGGTGAGATTGTGGTCAAACGCAAGCCTATTAATAATTAAAAGGAAAATAGCTACACTCGTATATGTGTCATTAACAGAGATCGGAATAGGTAGAGTATATTACTTATACCTTACTTCCTCGAACTTTAGGTAAATATAGTCTACCCATTCCGATCTCTGGTCATTAAGGGAAAGGGAGAAGAAGATTGGCTGCCATTTGAACAATTATTGTTTTTGAATTACAATGCAACATGGCCAAAATGTCAGTTTATGGAATTAGTCTCCACTACTACTAACAAACAAATTTAAAAAACTTCTACCTCTCCCTGCTACTGGGCCCAACAAAGAACAAAGATTAGGGAGGTAGGTAACATCTTGCTTACCCAAAAACCCTCACAATGTCTCAAAATAATTACCAACCTATCGAAAAGAACTAACTAACTAAACGCCTCACCTTTGGACCCGAAGTAAGCCATCAGTTACATAACGCAGGTAACAGACAGTCAACACGACACAGTGTAACAGGTGTGTTGCGCCGCGCAGTGACATGGAACCGGATCGATGTGACGTCACGCGTAGAAAGGTGTGCGCCTGGCGCGTGCGCACAGCCCGGATGAGGCTGTAGGGCTGGCAATACTGCTGCGTTGATATTAATGTCTTATTGATTGACGCGATTAATGCTTAGGGGGTTACTTTTATATTGATTGTATAGAAAAATAGCAACAAACAATGTTGACAATGATTCTATGACAATCATTGGTAAAACTTGCCCTTTATATTTTAATCACGAAAAATTTTGAAATCTTATACCTTTAAACGAGCAATTCTTGAATATATTTATTTATTTATTTAAACTCTATGTAAAATAGTGGTACATGGGCGGACTTAATGCATCAAGGCATTCTCTACCAGTCAACTTTTGGGTTATAAAGACTATACTGTGGTATATGTATTTATATAATCTGAATTTCGGAAACGGCTTCAACAATTGTCATGAAATTTAGTATGCAGGGGGTTTCGGGGGCGATAAATCGATCTAGCTAGGTTTCATTTTAAGAAAACGTTAACCAAACAAAAAAACCGAGCAAAGCTCGGTCAACCAGGTATTGAAATTTACTTCTGAAATTAATTTAATATTTTCATGCAATTGGGCATAATTTGTCATTACAGCCAAAAGGAATAAACGCCCGAGCCGAAGGCGAGGCCGTTATAAAGCCGAGATACTGCAATGACAAATATCCACATGTTTCAAACGACGTTTTTCAATATACATGTGTCACCGGAAAATTGCAAACGCAGTAAGATTGTAAAATATCGCGTGAAATTGTGAACTATTTTTTCTTAATAAGACACGGAAATAATGGAAACTATTGAACGATTTTTTTCATAATTTATCGAGAAATTTTAACATAATATACTTAGATTAATTACAATCTGACGGAGTCTGCAATTTTCCGATGACATGCACTCGAAAAAACAAACAAAGTTTCAACACCTTTTTTCCGATATCGATGCAAACGAAATCTCGAGCACATTGCTCGCTGCTTACTAATAAACTAAACAAGACAATCATTAGTTGTTTCCGTTATTCTGTTCCGCGGATAGTAGAAAGTGTGCCGCGGTTATTAACATCGCAAATATCGGATCAATGAGGAAATAGATCTCATTTATCTTTCTAGATATATTTCACTCTCATCGGGTTGCTTGTAAAAGGCGTTCTAGATTAGAAACAATTTTCGTTTAAATTAGGAATGCATTATTTGAATGAGTGGAATTGAAAAGATGTTTGACTTTCGACTGAACCGTTTGATTCTGATAGGTACCGGAATATGTAATAATGCCTCAATTATTTTTTTTGTTCGTTTGGAAACATTGTATTCTATAATATAGAAAATACTATTAAACATTTACAACATGCAATACAAATGGGAAACTTATTTAAGGGCCAATTTTTCATAGAGTGATAACTTTTACGTGAGGAATAAAAATGGCGGTTTTACATAGAAAATATGTGAAACAGCCATATTTTTGTCTATACTTCAGTTGACATTAAAAATAATCTCACCATTGAGCCCTAAATAAAATTAAATATAGTAAGTACCAATAAGTCCAAGACCCTAACAACTCGCAGAACAAGTATTTTGCGACTTTATTTTAATGAATTGTATTTATTTGAAATAACAAACAATTACATAATATAAAATACTAAAATTGAAAGATAAAATTAACAATTATGTAATCAACAGCGTTATTCATAGATAACAGGAAAAATATTAATAACGCGCTTCAAGGTTGCAATAAATTATATCAAATAAATTAAGTGCAAGTAAAATCAAATAAGTTATATTACATTTAAAATAAATAAAATTCATTAATAAAACCCAATAAAATTACAATTATATATAAAAAATATATTTAAAAAAAACTACAATCATAAAATCAAATGAGTAACAATAATATGTAGAATCAAATAAATTACAATACCTCATATCATATATCAGTGCTGAGAGAGATGGTCGCTGGATTTGTTTCATAAACTTTACTTTTGAGGTCCCCTTTTGAAACTCAGCGACCAGCACTAAAAGAAAATATCGTTCGCGAAGTTAATGGCATCCCGACTTCACTTTTCCAGCGAGTGACACGAAATACGGAGGCAATATTCCAAATTTTCAAACAAAATAATTTAAAAAAAGTAAAATCCGCACTTGTCTTCTTTGTAATAGTTTTTGAAATAAACGTATATTATTAGAGGTTTTTTTTAAAATTTTACTTTTAATTCCTGATTCTGCCTCCGGACACCCTATATCAAATAAGTTTATAGTTTAGTTTTAAAATTAAACCTTTTACAGGCACTTTTGTGAATTTTCAAAAAACATGGAGCTGTTTGCACGTACAATAACTTGGTGTTTTTATGGAAAAGAACGTGCAAGAAACTCATTGGACACTATTTTAAATCGTGTTATGGGGATAGGAATAGTACTGGTATAGCACATACTCGTGTGCCATTAGGTCCCTGATCATGCGAGTATGGCCCTCATAGAATGTGTCGATTCCCATGACGCCGCCATTGTGGCATTGTGCCCGGTGGGTATAGTTTTCGAACGACGCTTTTTATGCAGGCCTTTATTGTACGTCCTCGTATTGTTGATGTTTGGACATGTGATGCAGTGATTATAAATTATGATTTTCAAGTATCGGGGTCAGTTTATTTTGAGAATATGGTGGCGACAGAATATAGTTAGTAACGACATTAGAATACGTTAAGGTGTGGAAACAAAATATAGGTCAAAGAATCTGTCTTGGCTTTTCCCAACTATGTTGGAGTCGCTTCCAGTTTAACCAGATGTAGCTGAACACAGTATTTTACATGGAGCCACAACCCAGTAACTGTGTAACACGATACCTCTTGGCAAGACTGGTGGTCGACCAAGACTTATGAGTAAGGCACTAGTAAAAATATAGTTAGCCGTCACAATGCTTTCTTATTTATAAAAATCTTTTTACAAAGAATACAACCGACTTCCAAATAAAAAAGTCGTGTCGCGGTCGTATTTTTAGTAAAAACGTTTTTTTTTTCTCACTTATTACTGGTACCCCACACTTAACAAGTCACAATAAAGCACCCGAATTGATAGCGTCCTCTTTTTTTTTGAAGTCGGTTTAAAAAGTAAAAAAAAGTCAAAGCATTTATTTCAAATAAACCATTATCAGGTACTTTTGAATTGTCAAAGTCAGTCCGTCAAAACATGAAGCTATTTGCACGTTCCAAAGGGTAGATCTCTATGGAGAAGAACGTGGAAGAAACTCCACGGACACTCTTTTAAATCATTTTATGTTTACAAAAATCCTGGTTACATTAACCTTGTTGCTTCTTTATATGAGAACAATGTAAAGAAAAAAAACAATATATAAAAAAGGGGTATAAGTCTGAACACACATTACCTTTCCACATTATCTAATAAATTATCCAAAAGTCCAAAACAATCAAAGAGCACTTAACGAAAGTGTCACTGTGTCAACATTTAACCGACTTCTTCGATACTATTTCCATCATTGAACTATTGATTCGCCATTGGTCGTACTAATGTCACTGTGTCATTGCCCCCAGAGAACGATGTCGACGGATACCACGGGAGGGTGTGTGAACAAGGCGTTCGAAGGCGCTGACGATGGCTTCCATACCATAGATCTGAGGACTGGCAGGAGGGAAGATGACAATCAGAATAGGACACAGGTAAATACAACCTTTATTTGGCAGCGTTCCACTATTGTCACTGACAAAATAATGTGTGGTGTGCATGGTTGTACCTACAGTAAACTTTTTTTTTTTTCCTAGCTTGTACTCCTTTATTTTGATACATAAAACGATACGGAAAAAAAAGTGAAATAGTTGCTTATCAACTTTAAATTGTCATAGATCCTAAATAGTCATTCTAAATGAAAAATACACATCATTTGTGTTTTATTTGGGTACTGTGCTTTTATCTTGAGTCTCAAACTTTTTTCCTTTGCATTAGCTCGTCATTACAAGTGTGGAAAATCTTAAAGAAACAAAGAAAACTATCTGGGGATATCATTATTCATTACTTTCTCCACAAAATACAATTCTTTTAGCAATATTAAATTCTAAAGTACTTTTAAAGATCGTGTAGAGAAGTAAGTACTTCCCGACAGCCATTCTCGATTTCCCTCCGAAAGCCATAAATATGGCGCGAATTTCATTATGTTCCAAATTCAAATTAAAGTCACGTCAAGTTCGCACGTGCGCAGTATACGGCGGAGTACAGATTAAAAACTAGAGTGCTCTCCAAACTCAAGGAGGCCAGATTAATTCGTTAGTACTTCCGTTTGGTATTAAAGGAGATGGCTTCACCGGTAATTTTGGAAATGTGTACATAATACAGTTGTTAATAGATTTTAAAGGTAATTTATATATTTAAGGTCGACTTAAAAATATGATGTGAATATTAATGCTTCCTTTTTATTCTAAGCCAATTGTAGCTTACGAATAAAAAATGAGTGATAACGAAGATTTTCCTAGTTTGATCTGTGATGTTATGTGGACAAAAAATACCAACATTAACATTTATCACAGATTACAGAACAAACTTAGTGTTAACGTAGAATGTAGTAGAACATTAAACTACAAAACTGGCATTATGCATTCAATTAGGGAATTCTTTAAACACTAGAATCCAGTTACCCGTTTTTAAGTATCTTCGTGTATTAGTTTATTTATTTAAGCAAATATTATAGTGCATTAATATGTACCTATGCCTTTGTGTTTAAATATTTAAAGTTAAATACTTAAGTGTTTTTGTTTTCATTTAGCAAAATTCTCTACGATTTCCTACTTCATCTCGAAACCTAACATATACTACAGAATTTTGCTACCGATATGGGTTCATGTCATACATACATGGTAAAAAATATATCAACAGTAGATATCCAAAACAGCACTCCCCGAAACTACACTAAATAAAACAAACTTCTCTGATTTCTAATTGAACCTTCCCTGAAAAACTATTCATATTAAAATATTCAACAGCAATCAAAGAGTTCTCTGCGCTTGAAAGGTTCAGAAAATAGGAGGTCAAAATAAAGCACAGTATACTTTTTTATCCTTCGTTATATTTTTCAATAATAATCAATCTAATAATAATAAACGCAGACACATCTTCTATAACTTAGGTTTACTCTCAGGGGTAGTTTCGGCCCGTGTTATTCTTAAAAACCGGCAGACTACTGCTGAGATACTAAAAAGTATACCAACAAAAAATAATAATATCTTTTTTTTCAAAAAAAACTCAGTTATAAATACTACATCATGACTGACATGAGAATATCATTGAATATCACAGTAGATAACGGAGCAGAACCCAGTTCCGTGCTAGATATTAACCTGTGTTACGAACACTTGGGGCCGCTTCATCACCTCACTAGAAACATTTTTTTCAAACGTCTGTAGTAAAAAAAATATCTCAATCCAAGTAACAAAATAATGTTTAATATTGCATGGCAAGAGAATAATCGCGAATCCCACAATTTAAAAATGGCTGCTGGAACGGAGAGCACAGAATTAAAATACAATAACAGCAAAATAATAAAAGATGACATACTGCATCTTCAAACCTAGCATATACTGCATTCCCTGTTTATAACCGGTGGTGTGCCGGTGTAGCCCTCAGTAGCCCTCGTGGGGTCGTCCCGCCCGCCCATAGCGATCGCGCGTCGCTCCGTGCCACGAAACTTTTACGACAACTCACGAACACGTACGAAGTTGTACCCGGAATGTTTTAAAATAAGTGAAGGTGGAATACGGTTGTTGTTTGAAAATGGTAATTCGTTATTTTTTTATTACTTATTGTGTTTTTAAAAAACGGAAAAAATTTCTTTCAGTGATCTTAAAATATTTTCTTAAATGATCAAACCTAAATTATGCAATGCTTGAGTCTATTTTTTTTAAGAATAATCAGATATTTTCTGAAATGCTTCAATTCAGTTTTTATGAGGTATAATTATTTTTTCTCTCAACTAAGTCATAAGATTATATTAAAAGCAAATAGGAAAAAAATATGATTATATGGTTGAAGTTACCGGTCTTTACCTTATCTCTAAATGAATAATTATTATCTATACGTCATATTTTTGGATTCAAATTATTTAGGGCAGATTTACAATTGTCGGGTAACTTTTTTGCTAGGAATAAAATGGCAGTTGAATAGCTTTTGTACAGAAAATCTGACAAACCACCGTATTTATTATTCAGACAGATTAAACATTTTCTGACTATTGAAAAATCAGCCCTTAAATTATCTCATGAATGTGGAATTATTAAACAAAAACAAATATTTGAATTTCGAAGAAATTAATAAATAAATAAATTCTTTATTTCACCAAAAACCATCACAGTACAGGAACCGAAAACTAAGAGTATTTAAGGCTTATAACTAGGTCACAATAATTTTAATTCCCTGACTCTTAAACTGAGTGTATGTAGGTACCTGTGTCTTAGGCGTCAGTGATTCTCCGTAACAAACAAGACAAAGCCATAGTGTAATAAAATGTGAGTTCCTAATAAAATATGAATACCTGCAACAATATTTTGAGTTGCGTGCGTGCGTTTGCCCTTAACCTTGACGAAAAATGTTCATACACCGATAAATAACATGCCATTTCCTATTTACTCAACATTTTATGGCGAGCTCAGATATCTTTTATTTTGATTGTATTTGCTCACTTTATGCTAGCAGATTATAATCTAGGAAAACCATGATAAACTCATACACAAAGATGCTTGACTTGTAATCAGAGGTCGGAATTAGGTAGAGTTATTTATCGAAATGTTAATATTAATATGGATCTTCCGGGGAATTCTAATAGACAACCCCGTGTGGCCAACACATAAAAAAACACAAATAAATAATAAAACAAACCTCAGAGATCTATCTCTGAGGTTTGCTATAAGACAAATAAAACAAAGATAATTAACATACAATTTTTATTAGTATTTAATTCTCAATACCAATAATTAATAGTCTTTAGCAAATTCTCATACTTATACTCCGCCTTTTTTATTAATACGAAAATTGTGTAAAAGTAAATAACATTTTTATTTAATAAATCACGGGATTTTTCTGCATTTTTAAATTAATCTCGGGATTTGAGGCATATCCACTTTATTCTTTCGCTGTATGAAATCAGTGTAAGGACATAAATAACCTAATTCTGACCCCAGTTTATAATGTTAAAATGATTTCCAAACAAATAAAAAATCTGGAAATGTGGATTGGTGTGAAACATGATAATTATTATGCCTAGGAAATATACCTAGTGATTACTGACATGACGACTTACGGGATATACCTATAGAGTGTAAAATAGCACATTGATTGGACTCATCATCATGGACAAGTTTTACTATGGTACCAACCCTGAAATCGCGAAAAAAATAAGTGCCCAATACTTTGATGTTTCCATAACTGTATGAAAATCAACAAATAAAAGGTATTCCTAATAATGTGCACTATCTCCCCTTCTCCGGTCTTGGATTATTTCTGTTACACCTTGTATAGAAGCATGACCGAAAAATACATGTTGCGCCGACGCCAAATATATTTGGATTCGGCCAACAGAATAATGTTCCCATAGAAATGAAAATAGTTACTTATTATTACCTCCTACTCCTACATGTTTTATACCTCATATTTATAGCTCTTTCATTAAGATGAACTTACCTCCTTTTTTTTCTTTTTTCATCTGCCTAGCCTTTTCCCAATTATATTGTGGGTCGGCTTCCAGTCAAACCGGATTAAGCTGAATACCAGTATTTTACGTGGAGCGGCTGCCTACCAGACCTCCACAACTCATTAACTGGGTAACACGGTACTCCTTGGCAAGACTGGTGTCAGATTATCTGGCTTCTGACTATCCGTAACGACTGCCAAATATCTACAAATGACAGCCGGGACCAACGGCTTAACGTGCTTTTTTAAGGATGGGAAATCTTTCGAACAAATTCCGCGACCATGGCAGATGAACTTCCCTCCTACATAATCCATCTAGGTTTAATATAAGTGCATAATTTCTACACTCACTTGCTGGACTTTTGGGTGACCAGGGAGTGTGGGATTTTTACCTTACTACAACCACCCTGGTGATCACCATCCGCACATAGAAGGGGCTCCGTTACCTTTGCTGGTCGACCTACCTGATAAAAAAAAACAACGGGTTGCACTCCGAGAGTGCCGGCAGAAGTGAAAACTTGAACATTAACGTTGTGCATTTTTGATATTTTGCGAAAATAAAATATATTCATTTTACGGCGGTCTACTCTCCCTCCGTCTTACGAATTTTCGATCAGTTCACCGTCCTGACGCGAGTTTAACATTTTTTACCCATCCCAAAAACTGCACAACGCCGCTAAAGAAGTTTTCACTTCAAAATATCTAGATTTTCATTGAAACATTGGTTTTTTTGTAACATCGATGTTTTTCTGAATTTGTTTCTTAGGTACTTCCTACTTTTTTCTCTTTGAAGAGTCCGAAATAATCTGTGTTAATCTTTTGTTCTTATCACACGTAAAGTAAAATTTTACTATAATTATAATACAGGTTCATATTTTTGTATGATAAAATGTGTGTATGTAATTTTTATATTCAAAATTCACTTAAGTTAACGATACGCTACCGTTCCAATACGTCAAAACATTTGTATAAGGCCCTATGTCCCTAATTTTTCATAAATATCTGAACTCATGACTATATCAAGTCTACCTATAAAAGTTCAATGCTGGACTTTGCCCTCTTTAACACAGGTTTAAAAAAAAGAGTATGAATATATTTCACCAGCCTGAAACAAAGACAGCAATTAATACACGAAAAACAAATGATTTACCTACGTTATCTGCCGTATCTATAAACGCTGTAATTAAAGGGATTATTATCTTGCTTTACACCGCCTGTAAATGTATATTTACAGGCCCACGTGAATAGCCCTAGATCTTAGATTTCTACAAAGGCATATATCTATCCCTCCACCGTAAGTTGTTGTTACCCACAAAATTGTAATATCTACCTGCATACGTTTAATTAGACACTTTAAATGAAAAACACATAATCTCAATTTTTCAAAAGCATCGTTGCAAAAGACAGCAAAAATCAGAATCAGAACTTGTCTACATAAGCCCAGACAACTGATTTTTCTTGTTCATCATTCCCTCACTGCTGAGGATTGCCACTACCTATGACACGTCTCCAAATCACACGGTCTTCTGCAGTGAAGTCGGCAAGTTATGCCCTGTTCCTAATCTAAAAAAAAAACATGCGGGGCAGTCTTTGGAGACTGCCGATAGAAGTGAAAACTAAGCGAAAGCTAAAGCGTTCGGTGACGATGACGCGAGTTCCATGATTTTTGTTCACCCAAAAAGTACACAACTACACAGCATACATATTATGTAGCTCATGGGAAGCGTCCGGTGATGATGACGCGAGTTCCATGATTTTTGTTCACCCAAAAAGTGCTCAACACGCCTAAAGAAGTTTTCACTTCAAAAATTGTGTACACGCACTTTATTACTTTCAAAACTATTGAACTCAACAATAATTAATTCATAATTGATAAGTTGAGCTTCAAACAACTCAGCCTACGCAGGGTGTTTCGAACTTAGGCCTTGAAGCCTAATGGTAACGACCTAGCCTTTTAAGCCTCGATCATGGTGTAATTTAGCTGTCAACTTGACATGCGATTGGTTTATTTTTATGGCTTATTAATTGGGGTTATTTAGCTAGGAAGAGCTTTGATTTATCACGACAGGAGTTGGACTTAAATATCATTTTGCGGTATCCTGATGTGGTTTTAAATGGGTCCAATAATACAGGAGCCGAAACTCATACTTAATCATAAAATTCAAGTTATTCAACTTTTCATGTGACCAGTGACCTAGCCTTTTCTTTGGCCACCAAATCAGTATTACTATTTATCGTGGCAATGCTGAGTGTTTTGGATGGTTTTCCTTTTGACTGCGATGTGGACAAATTTTTCGATGTCCAATGTGTCTTCCCTTCCCCTCTTTTACATTTTTTTTATTATATTGTAAATACTATGCAATTGAACTTAGTCAATATAATACATATATTTGTAAATAAACCTTATATAATTTAATGGAGTCATTTAAAACACTAAACAGGACAATTATTTCCTCTTATAACCGTAGCAAAATTGAGAAGCCGAAGTCTTCACGCAAGCAAATCTTCCATAGCAACTCCTGGACCTACCACAAGGCACTAACCAACAATACTTATAAAACTTCCTCATTAAATCAACGATACACATTCAATCCCAGTCCATTCTTCAGTCAATAGCTGCAGAAGTCCTCTGGTACCCTGGTAGCGAAGTATGAGGCACTCGAGCACAAAACACAGGATACAAGCTGTTGTCACACATTGTTGGTCTACGAGCCCATTGTGTGGCCTGTATGGCCCATTTACAGCCATTCAATATACACGTGACTGCCTAACAGGGTGAAGAGATTTTGCTCTGTTATAGATTCGACTTAAGATTTGAATGATATCGCATTGAAATGATATTGTATGGCTTTTGTGGCGTGTGAGCTGAGAGCCATATGTTTGATAATATGTTAGACCGTATTATGATAACAAATAGGACCCTTGGCGTGTATAGGAAAAAGAAATGATAACAATCCTGAGAACATAATACCTATGTTATTGAAAACAATGGCAGCCTAAGAAGAGTTATTGCGGGATTAATATGAGATCAGCATTAACAATTATGGTAAAACATAAAATGTTATTGATACATTCTGACAATTAAAACCTGCGATTGGCTTATATAATATGTATGGCTGCAACTTAAACTTTTTCCAAACCAAAATAAACTTGTTCGATGCACAAGCTAATGGTTAAAATTAAAATTAATATTAATTTAAAATTAAATCCAACTTCATAGTTTATGAGTATGACACATTGAAGACATCACACAACGCGGTTATAATCTGAAATGGAATCACACAACGCGGTTATAATCATCGTTTCTTCCTGATGGCTGGCCTGTATTTCGGGTTATACATATTATCTTGGAACTTTTCCCATTGTCAGATATTTTGATGCCCAATGAGTTCTTCATCGCCCTCTTATATTTTATGCGCTTGTATATATATACAAATAACTTTTTTAGGATTCCGAACTTCCGTAAGAAACGGAACCCATATGGGATCACTCGGGTGTCTGGTCTGTCTGTCTGTTTGTCCGTCTGTCACAGGCAATTTTCTCCGAGTCTCCTGGACCAATTCTGTGGAAATTTCAGTTCAACACATTTGAACTATTATGAACTGTTGTGATCCAAACACGGACGCGTTACATAAAAAATAAATTATGCATGTAGGGATCACTTTTGGGGGACAAACTAGAAAATTTCCTAAACGGCTTATTGTCAGGGTTTTAATTTTTTTTATCATATTTTTTAAAATAAATGATTTTGAATTTAATCAAGAAATTAGACGAAAAATGACCATCACCCCACCTTTAATCCGAATAGTTCCTACCTATAGATTACATGTTACAAAAATGAAACTCGTTCGAAACCCTTTGCACGCGAGTCCGTAAATAAAAACACAATGAGAGAAGTTAATTGCAAGGGTCCACACTTTGGCGATTGATCCTAATGAACTAAATAGCAATCAATTTGCTTGATCAACTTAATCGTTGGCATCCAAGTCTCCAGGAGTCATCGCCTTGCTATGAACTTGAGCAAAATTATCTAATTTAATAAATTACTTGGTCGTATCAACGGAGGTATGATTCAAACTGGACTCAGTTGAAAAAGTCGGAAACGCCCACTGCGTCCCGTTTTGGTCTTTGCGATTTAGTTGTTTTTATTTTTAACCCATCTATACCAATACTTATATTATAAAGATAAAAGATATTTTGTACTTTTGTATATAACGAATAAACTTAAAAACTACTGGACCGATTTGAAAAATTTCTTTCAGCAATGGATTCTTTGTGTCCTGATAGCATGTCACCATATTCACTCTTGACTTAAAAATAGAAGTTAAGTCAAGAGTAAATAGGTCCAGGCAAGCATGCTCCATCGTCAACCACACTCGCTCACCATCAGGTGAGATAGTAGTCAATCGCTCGCCTATACCTTACCTCTTGATATTAGTATACCTTTATACTAATATTATAAAGAGGAATGATTTGTATTTTTGTAGTTTTGTATGTAACGAATAAACTTAAAAACTACAAGGCCAATTTAAAAAATTCTTTCAGCAATGGATAGCTACATTACCAGCGAGTAACAAAGGCTATATTTTATCTTCGTACTCCCACGGGAAAGGGAACTACGCGGGTGAACCGTGGCGTCCGCTAGTTATACATATATAACACGGTTCATAGCTAATGTACCTCCCTCCATGGACAGCTCGTCGCTAAATAATAATCGGGTTGATCTCCAAGGTTAAGCAACGATTGCCGTGATCAGTCGGTGGATGGGTGACCATCTTGACATACCGAGATTCCCCCCAGCCTCGTAAAGAATGTTAAGCTGTTGGCCCCGGCTGTCAGTTGTAGATCTATGACAGTCGATTACTCAGAAGTCAATAAATCTGACAACAGTCTTGTCAAGAGGTATGGCTGTAACTGGGCCCAGTTACTGGGCTGTGGAGATCAGATAGTCAGTCGCTCAGTGTAAAATACTGGTGCGTAGCTGCCTCCGGGCAGACGGGAAGCTGACCCGAACTTAGTAGGGAACCAGCGAGGCAGATTGATAGAAGTCTTTACGACGCAGCCATGTATTTCAGAGCGTATGCGTAAGCCACCGGCTTCAATTGTCATACCCATTCTCAGTATCCTGCCGGTCGATTCTCTAAACATGTCGAAGTTAATGCGTGGGTGAAGTGATCACGAGGTGAGCTGTCAATCCATATTATCAAGATGGAATGACAGCTAACTTCTTGATCACGTGACATCTTGATTATACGGATTGACAGCTCACTTCGTGATCACTTCACCCGAGCATTCACTTCGACACGACCGGCAGAGAGTCTTGCGACCGGTGCTGCTTCCTTAGTAATGGGACGGGAAAACCAGAGGGTAGGGAGGTCGAGTAGGAAAGTACCTACGTTAAAAACTCTCAGTCAGGCCACGCATGTCTCAGCAGCAATAGCTTCATATGGAATTATGAAGTGTACTTATAATAGGTAATATACCGATACTAGCTTTTGCCCGTGACTTTGTACGCGCATATCCCTTTTGCCCCGTTCCCGTAGGAATTTCGGGAAATCCTTTCTTAATACTACGCGTTAGCGCTACGACCCTTCGGCGTATAGGCCAAATTTCCGCTTTCAACGACCAGTAGGTAGTTTCGGCTGTGCGTTGTCTGTCAGTAACTCAGTCAGTCAGTAACGGAAGAATTTTAAATATTAGGATTAAGTAGTACTTGTTGCACTCCGACAGTTGCAAATGGGCCACGTATCTATGTAGGTTTTATTCTTTGCAATTTTTCATTAGACTCCCTGCATTTATTGACGTCATAGTTAGCAGAATAAAAGTAGGTAACCTGAATTCCAAGTAAAAAATTATATCATGCAGAACTATGCCTACCTACCACCTTCTAACTACTACCTAACTTTCTTCTAACTGTGCCTACTACCTTCAACAATAAATCAATGGTTTGTTTGATGAAAAGCACGGCATTACTACATCCAGGTCAGAAGTTCATGATACGTATGTTTAAGGCTGTAGACACGCTTGTGCATTGCCCCAGTTAGCACCACTGCAACTTCTATGACCTACTAGAATTTATTAGTATCAAATTCGCGTTACAACATGCCATTTATAAAATGTGAATGTGATCGTTTGTGAATAATATATACACATAATTATACATATAATTATATAGTATCAAGTTTAAGGCTTCACATACCCTTTTCCTGTTCTTTCTTACACACTATTGTCTACATTTATTTTTCATTTCTCCTTTCGCAGGTGCTGGAAGAAATTTCTTTAGAAATAAGCAGTACCTTTGTACTAATAATTATTATGTTATATCTGATACTTTCTGTGAGTACACAAATTGTAAAATAAATAAAAAAATGTTCTTGTTTTTAAGTTTAAGGCTGCTTTTTCAACAGAGATGAGCTATGCAAAGTTGCTTATGATGATGCGTTCGATGTCCATCAATCATAAAGGTACATCGGTCCACATAGCATTAGCACTGGTGGAAACTAATTCAACTAAGCTACGTTTTAAATGGTAGGATGCGTGCTGTGGATGCGTGCTGTGGTTGCGTGCTATGGATGCGAGCTATGGATGCGAGCTATGGATGCGAGCTATGGATGCGAGCTATGGATGCGTGCAATGGATGCATGTAATGATGCGAGCTATGGATGCGAGCTATGGATGCGATCTATGGATGCGAGCCATGGATGCGAGCTATGAATGCGTGCAATAGATGCGAGCTATGGATGCGTGCTATGGATGCATGTTATGATGCGAGCAATGGATGCGTGCTATGTATGCAAGCTATGGATGCGTGCTATGGATGCGAGCTTTGGCTGCGTGATATGGATGGTCGCGAATGGTGTAGCTAGGTGCAGAGCAGTGTAGCAGTGTGCTCGAGCTGCGCATCTTCCGCGCACAGCTACCTTGCGGCGGTGCATTTTCATAGCACATCTTAATCGCTCCGCTACATAGCTTAGCATCAGCGGAAACAGTCACATATTTTCGTAGCTTAGCTTTTGCATCATGACGTATAAGGTAGCGGTGACACCAATGGACCCATCACCTTAGGACAAATGTGTAGGTACGCGTTACGCTGGAAAGAGTTCGCTACGCATCCTCGCACCTCAGCTACCTAGATACTGTTTCACAGCTGCGCATCCTCTCGCCTCCTCGGTACCTCACACATCTTCGATGGAAAAGCTTAATCAGTTGTCATCTATGGTTGTCATGTATCTATCTACATTCTACTATTATTTTAATTAGAAGAGGAATAAATTACCTACAGTAACAGTACAGAGAAGAAAAAAATTAGTTGCCTGTAAAGTCGGTTTACGGACGATAGTTTAACGTGACAACGTCTTAACAAAACATTTATGAAATGATCGTAACGTTACAATGAGCGCAACGTTACAATGAGTCATCCTTTTTCGTGCGTGCAGCCGGCGTTCATCGATTTATTAGACGTTATCACGTCAAAAAAAAACACGTGTGCGTCTCCGGACGCCCGATAGAAGTGATAACTTAAACTAATCTAAGTTGAACTATTTAATATGGGAAACGTCTGTCCGAAACGCGACTAGCGCTTTGGATTAGAGTTAGAGAGGAAGAGCCTGCCTATCGCTGCCGTATGCGTGAGAGAAAGGAAAGTCAGACAGACTGGCGCCGTAACGCGTTACGTTACGAAGCGGTTTACCCTCCCATAAGAAGTTATCACTTGAAAACATTTATCCAAGGAAACACTAGGTACCTACTAAACTGGTTTCATAAGCACCGTTTTAAATCTATCTTTAGTCTTAACCCACGAGAAAGTTGGGGACAATCACTGCAGCGCTAATCTCAAATCTAATACAATTATTTTTATGAAGCCATCCAATAAATCACTTTTATTAATACTAACACATAAGTCTTGGTATGATTCAAATCCTTTACATCGGAAACGCCCACTGTCTCGCATATCTACCTACTTAAATAACTTCTGTTTTGATTTATTCTGTAATAGTTTAGAGTATTAAATCTTTATTTAACTGCTGTCGGTTCCGGTTTGTGATTGTTTTATTTCAATTTGGACTATGAATCATTCATATTAAGTGGTTTTGTCTTTGAAAGAAATGATGATTTAGACAAATGCCTTTCTTCGAAGATTCTAGAACATGGTGGAACTCGTTTTAAATATATTTTTCAACACATTTGCTCAAAAAACGCATTTACGAAGCCTGTATACAGTGTTCGAAAGTTAAAAATTACGAACCATACAATGAGACGTGCGGTAAAATAGGTACTCTCATCTAAGTACCTATTTTACCATACTTATTGTTGTATAGCGCCGTGCGTATAAAAAAATGAGAATTCCACCAAGGAAGTTTCACATTACTAGAATAATTAAGCTGAATGATAGAACTTCCTTGGAAGAACTTTTGATCAATACGTTTGTCTCACTTTTAATACTAAAGAGAAAATGAGACGAAAGATGTATGTAGTTCTAATTTTCATTCAACGATATATATGCAAAAAAAAAAAATCGCGCTGTTCTCATGGAAAGATTGTCTTTCCGACTGAGATCTAAAAACAAAAAGTTTGTTTCATTAACTATTGCACTGTCTTCTCGCAAATGTGTTGTAAAACATTGTAGAACACACGTGCGAAATTTGATTTTTACAAACTCGTGACTATGGACAACTTACCGCACTAGTATTTACCTATAAGCTTGATTAGGATTACGCGTTCTCACTCTGATATCTGATCTGTTTCTTTCAAACCTTCTTTTATTCCTTCGTGTCGTTGATTCCGTTTACATTCATAGTTTATAATACAGCTTCTAGCTTCATGTTTCTTAGCTTGTACAAAATCATATTGCTTCTATAATTACACTGGTCAACAAAAAAACACTTTTTGTGTGTCACAAGATTTTTTTTAACTAATTATGTTAAGAACATACTTAGGGCCTTATCACACTGGCGATTTGCAAGCGAGTCCAAAGCGAGGCGAATGCGCAGCGAGCTCGCCGCGAATAGCGCCTTCGACGCCATTTTGTACGGCTGCGCGCCCGCCGCTTTTTGTAGCATGTTCGTTGCGAACTCGCTGCGAGCTCGTTTTGCACTCGCATCGCTTTGAACTCGCTAGAAAATCGCCAGTGTGATATCAGCCTTAAGTATCATAGAACTGAAATTAGAATTATTGAGACACGAACAGTTTTCCTGTCATTTGATTTTGAAGTGGTGCTTTGAGACGAAAGCTGAAGTTTTCAGGTGATTCTAATACAGGCACGTTATCATATTAAAGGATTAGCTGTGTAGCAGATGGCACGTCAGTATACTCAACTATCCTTTTATATTTAAAAATGCCAAAATAATTCTCACATTTTTTTTAAATGTGATGGTGCAGAATTTCTTTTTTGAGTTTTAAAAATAATTTCACCATAAATGTAAAGAAACTTGACAGAATCATTTGAACACTTTTTCTATATAATAAGATATATAATAAGCATAAAATAACTCAGTAAACTGAAATTACAGCTACTTTATTGAAAAATAAAAAAAAACGGAATTTACAATCTTAAGGGAAATTATGTTACTGGTAGTAGCTGTAACACAAAAACCAGACCTGATCAAAACCAAATAAATATGATTTTGGAATAAGGGTAGGTAGGTAATTCGCAATTAGTAAGCAAATTCCTTGTGACAAAATCTTGTTGACTAGTGTTATCAGCGACCTAATTCACAGCACAGTTGGCGCAGTGGTTGAACGATTGACTACTACGCCGCGTGTCGCGGGTTCGATTCCCGCACGGAACAATTATTTGTATGGCCTACAGATAGTTGTTCCGGGTCTGGCTGTTTGTGTATGTGACTTTGTATGTTTGTAAACGCACCCACGATACAGGAGAAATTCCTAGTGTGGAGAAAAGTTTCTGTTAAAAAAAATAAAAAAATTGTGTCAAACAATCACATTCCCAGTTTCTTTGACACAGTAGGTGCATTACACAAATTGTATAGTCGTTATTTTAAGCGAATCATAGGCAACAAAATCGCAGTGCTTTTGCCGCAACGCGTTAAGAATTTCAGGTTCTGTTCTACACGAACCCACGGACTTAGAGCTCTATCAAGAAATAGTTAATAAAAATTTATAAAAATTTTTGAGAGGTGCCACAAATTTATTCATAAAACATATTTAAAAACGCAGTACCATATTTTTTTTTAAGGATGGGAAATCATCAAATGACTTCTTCCGCTCTGTGTGAAGCGGAAGGGCGTGTCAGACTCTTACTGACTAAAACCCACCCGTGTTCCTTCTTTGCGTTCCACGGCAGACGGTGACTTTTTTGAACAAATTTCGCAACCCTGGCAGGCTCTGGCCTTAGAAAAATGCAGTACCAACATTCTTCTTTTTAATCTTAACTCGTTTATTTTCTGTTCTCCCCAGGCCACTACAGAAGCTGCCCCAGCATCCCCCAAGAGGGAAGCCCACGATGAGGAGCAGGCACTCAAGTGCGGCTGGGGGGTGTTTCGCCCCACCTGGCTGCAGAGGTTCAGGACTGCCAAGTGGGCGCTTTTCTGGCTATGCTGGGCTGGAGCTATCCAGGGTAAGTCAATAAACTAGTCGAACTTTTACAAGGTTTGAATATGAACAGGGAACTAATTGTGAACCACTTTGGTTGTTTTTAAAATATCGCTATTAGCGATAGATAAAGCCTCCGAATAGATATGGAGAAAACTGGAAAACCTTTATGGTGTTCAGAAAAAAGAGTAAGTGTTATAGACAGTGATCGGCGCTAATATACCTAAACTTCACTTTTATTCCCACGAAAGTATAATACGGACATGCTTTTCAGAAACACGGATCCCGGAATCGTTCGAAATTCCCGAGATTGCTAAAAATGCCCGCATACAAAATATAGTTATAGTAGGCGTCAGATAATCGTGGAATAACGGTCATTGACCCACCTACAATTATTGACATTTTTAATTTGAAAAACGGAATTAATGACACAAAGCTGTCCCGAATCATCATCTCTCGTGATCCTTAACATTGTCTAATAATGAAAAACGATTCATATTTAATTGTTCAGGTACCTATGAACAGTTATTAGGGAAAGGTCAATATACTTTATTCCACATTTATCTGGCGCCTACTATAGCACTCGTTGTGAACTCTCACTGTAATTTTTTTAAATTTAAAAAGCCGATTCTAATGGAACTTTTAATTTACAATGAAAGTTTTATGATTTTCCATTAAATATACTTAATTAAAATAACCACTGCTATAATTTCATAAAATTTGTTATAGTTGTTTTTACAAAATTGTTTAATCCCGGGAAACCGGGATGACTTATTTATTCAGAAAGGAATGTCCATATTCTTCTTTCACGGGAAGAACTTTACATATAAGCGCCCGATTATCCGATTACTGGTTACAGGTATTCTATTCTGATGTCTGAAACTGAGATTTTTTCTTATTCTATTAGGTACTTAAGGGACGCAATTAAGAGATGAACTCTGCTCAAGTAGGCTGTGTCTAATTTCCCATTGGGTCGCGACCTTTATCTGGAGCTCAAGTTAAAAGGGGTGAAATTGCCTATTTAACCAGAATCTCCACTTGTCAAATCGAAAGACATCAATGCTACATTGCCACTTAAGCAGAAGCCTCTGGTGCTGTACAAGAGTATCAGTTCCCAGACAAACAATAAATTCACTGACCTTGTCTCGAAGCACCTTAAATACTTAAATACAGCATTTACAGCAATCAGCATTATTCCCAAAGTCCGAATGAGAACGCAATAACGTCACACTCACAACTTACTCGATAGTCACAGGGCAGGGCCATATTACTCATTGTTTAAAACAATAGGCTCCACGTGCCATTTGTGATCGATCTTTTGTTCGGATTGGCATTAGTTATGTTATACTTATTACGTTTAGTAGCACATGTGCAAGTTTTGGGAATGAGTCAGTGATAGATAAGGGTAATCAGAGCATTTAGAACACTTCTCAAGTTATTCAAAAACACTTTTTAGATTTATTATTATTATATTCATCTACGGCTCCGTTGTTCTTGTCGCAAGCGCGGTTGCCGATCGTGGGGTCCTGGGTTTAATTCCACGGTCGGGCAAATAGTGTTTTTCCATTAGGAATTTCTCATTAGCAGCCCGTAGTTTGGAAGTTGGTTGTGTGAAATCCCCGTGCTTCGAAAAGCATGTAGGTATCGCTGTTGGCCCTGCCCCTGATCTCTCCCCGGTCGTGTTGGATTGCCGTCCCATTGAACTATGGAAGTACAGGATCTGAAGGCCTGCAGACGGCGAGCGTTGGGTGGCTCGCTTTCCGGTCACAACCGGAGGCCCGGGTCGATGGCGCGTTGCGTTCCACGCGCGCCTCAAAGAGATGACAGCATAGGAGATGGGGCCCGCTAGAGCCAGAGCCTGCCAGGGTTGCGGAATTTGTTCGAAAGAGTCGCCGTGGCCCTGGAATGCAAAGGGCTTTAGAAGGAACACGGATGGGTTTTAGTCAGTAAGAGTCTGACACGCCCTTCCACTCCATCCAGAGCGGAAGAAGTAATTTGATGATTTCCTTCATGCATAATAAAAAATTAAAGGGTCTGAAAGTGCACCTGTGTTTGCGCACACACTTGTGTTATCTCCTGTACTTGGCTAATCTCCGTTGAGTTTGGGGACCAGTACCGAAATTCGGTTGAGAGGCCTGTTGGCAGTCCTAGGGTTACACAAAATTTCAATCTCCATTATCTAGATCCGCGGAGAGGTGGAGGTACAAGAAATCCTTACTGAGTGCACGTTTACACTCTCCTAGATACTTTATCCAGTTACAGTGGCTTTATGGCTATTTATCCTTTGGGTACACATACAGTCGACAGCGATGCGGATGAATTTTTTGACGCCATTTTTTAGGGTTAATTTAGTTAGGAGTTTTTATTTTTATTTCTAGTGTATAGTTAGTTACTGTGTACTTTACTGGTTAATATTGCGTAGAATAACAAGTATATGTAAGTATACAGACGAATCATCATTCCAATTAACACGTTTGATTAAAAAACCCATCCACAATGAGTCACGCACGACACCTGAACATTACCAATCCGATATTAATCTCAGATGCAAATGAAGCCAGTATAGCCAATGATCTAGAGACAATATTAACTAGAAAGCACAATCACACGCATATTGTGCCTAGGGATGAGAGTGGACGGAGTTTTTAAATTTGGCTTGTCGGAGTTTGAGTCTGATTCAGAAGTGCAGACAGAAGAAGAAATATGCTGCTAAGTTTTCTGGAACGCAAAAGGCATTTGGAGGAACATAGGTGGGTTTTAGTCAGTAAGAGTCTGACACTCCCTGCCGCTCCGCCCAGAGCGGGAGGAGACATTTGATGTGTTAAAGGCAAGCCTAATAAAATAAAATAGTATAAACCTAATTCAGTCAGCCTCTTTAATTTCAATTAAAAAATAATAAGGCGTCGAAAATAAAAATAATAATGTCTTCAATAACAGTAAGTAAATTAAATCAAATGAATTGACTCAAAAACTAGCGAATTAGGCTTCGAACTTCGATTAAAACCTCCGATAAAAAAGTGTTGGAGCCAAAATCGGAACAACTAAGAATGAATGACAACACGATTTGACAGTTACTGTTAAATCGTGATTCTTAGTTCGGGTTCGGAACTAATCGTAAGTCCGTAGGTGATACGGAGTAGAATACGCCCGCAACTAAGCCCGAAACTACGGACTTCGGGTTAAGAGAGTAGCCCCCCAGGAGTGAACCAATATCAATCGGAAGTTCCGACTTTTCGTAGTCGAAGTCGAAGCTCCGTAGCAACCCTAATTGTGAGTGTGAGAAACTGTGCTACGATCATATACGATCACTGCGGACGCGGATCACACACTTTCCATATGAAATTGGCTTCCGACATAAAACTGTACCGGTATTAAAAATGTAGAACAAATTGTATTGTTTGTATGGTTCCGTAGGTGATTTTATGTCTTTCTATTGTGTAGCAGAAAAAACTTGAGATCGATGCTTTTATTTTTAAGGATGAATTCTTCCACTCTGGGTGGAGCGGAAGGGCGTGTCAGACTCTTACTGACTAATACCCATCCGTGTTCCTTCTAAAGCCCTTTGCGTTCCAGGGCTGCGGTGACTCTTTCGAACAAATTCCGCAACCCTGGCAGGCTCTGGCCCTAGCGGGCCCCGTCTTCTATGCTGACATCTCTTTGATGCGCGCGTGAAACACCATCGACCCGGGTGAGATCGATGCTTGTGGAGAAAAATAAATATTGGATGAGAAAATAGGACATCGTAGATGTTGCTGTCTGCGATAAGACCGCCATTGCACCCTCATAATTAAGACTTCTTGTAAAAAATTTGTGTGACTAATTTGTTGTAGGTACAACGAAGATTATTCTACCAAATATAAAATTATTATTCTACAAATAATTATACATCAAAACCAATAAATAACAATACTGAACTTAACATAGTAGTGTCTTTTAATTCAATTCAATTCAAATATTTATTGCTCAACACAGTACATAATCATTACATTTCCAGTTGCCAAGTGAATGCGCAGTCCACTGTGTTGTACCAATTCAGGCATGCAACACTTATCATAGTTATCATACAATTTAAAAAATCCAAAAAATTCAATATTGTTACCATAAAAAATGCCATCAATATGCTCTCTATGGTAGACACAAATATGTTTTTTTCGGCTTATGGTACGGAATCTTTCGTGTGCAAGTCCAACTTGTTTTTAATATTGTTTGTGTCCGTGTCGAGTAAATGTTTTCTATTCTATCCTTTTTGTCAGTTATATGAGCTAATTAGCGTAAAAACACATCTACAACATTCATTATACAATTCCACAGAGACTTCAAAACTTTGTCAGTCCTCACCAGTACAACACAGAGCGCAGGTAAAGGACATTAAAATTCGGGGAAGAGCAGTTCCCCTTATGGATGCAATTATGATATCTCACAGTAATTGGGGTTGCCTATTGAGCGGGCGAGTCCATTATGAAGCGATAATTAAATTAATTAAACATACCCGTGTCGCCACGTGGGTCTAAGTGAGTGGAAGGGCTGAAGGCTGCTAGTAAGCGATTACTAAATGTATTAGAACTTAATTTCATTAGGAGTGAGAACGCAATTTGTGAAATATAATTTGCTTAGTTCTGGCTTGATCTTTGTAGCACCTGGAAACGGCTAAGTTGGTGTTAAATGTTTCTATTGTAACAATTTTAAATTGGCATATTTTAAAGTAAACTGATTATTTTAAGTTTGTGATAGGTACTTCTACTTATATTAACAAACCAAAGGCGTACTTGGAAAAGCGAAAAATCTGCGAATTATAATGTTGATGAAGTTATGTTTTCGATCAAAAATTACCCTAAAAAAATGGGAATCTAAACAAGAAGAAGGTCTCGTTTAAAATGTAAACAGAAATATTTTCTTTTAGTAAGTACATATCGATCGTGAGTGCTTTCAATAGTTTCAATATTCAATGAAAATGTGAGTCACCACATCGTGTACTGAAATGTTATTTATTGTTTTACATTTACATACGTAGTGTGTGACTATGACTTATGGTTGTAACATTAGAAATTGTAAACACGCAGAGTGCAAGCATTATAATAATAATCAACCTTTTTGTGGGGAATTCCTCAAAGGATACTTTCAGTCTGGGGGGAACGGAGAGCTATGTCGAGCTTCTACCGACTTAAACTCCTTAGTTCCTACCGCTACCATGGTTACCATGGCAACGGCTTGCCACTGCTAGCGGGCCCCATAACCATGTGAGGCCGATCCAACGACCGCACATGCTCCCATAAAGGCTCGCATGAAACATTGGCGCACCACCTCTTTAGAGGAATAGGCCTCTTCTCTGTGAAAGGGGTTGGGCCGTATTAATCAAAGAGTGGAAGCTTAATGATCAATACTTGTTCTCCTCTGTTAAGTTACTTCTTTTGTCGTACAAATTCGGAAACAAATCATGCCATGGTAAAAGTATCAAGTTATTCAGTAAGATTATAGCTGGGGTCGAGACATTGAATCCATTGTTGCCATCGCGGGTAGATCTTGGAAGAAATTGGCAAATGAGCGCGGGCAAAAAAAATTGAGGCCTATGCCTTACACACTGGTAGACGCAGGCGAGCTGCGGATGATGAAGATGATCGAAGCAAAACAGTGGACTCTAATCGGTCTCCAGTAAGACGAGAAGTAGGTGTTCCTTTTGCATAATTTCAGTTGAATCGTAACTCTGGGACTCGTCGAACTTCATTGACTCGGCATTTTTCTGGTGGTTGCCACTGATGATTCTGGCTCTCAGGAGTTGAAATGCATGGGAATAGTGTGGCAGGCTTGACCAAAGGGCTGGACCTTACGTTAGAAGAGCCCCTAGACCTACAGTTGGACAAAACTAGAGGCTGTTTTAGTTATTAAACTGATTTTTTTTGACGTAATTACTACTATAGTAGGCGCCAGTTGAACTTGCATTAAAGTACATTGACTTTTCCCTAATATACCTTCGTAGATACCCGAACAATAAATTATGAACCGTTTTTCATTACTTGAGAACGTAAAAAAGTCGATTCAGGACAGCTTTATGTCTTTGTTTCTGTTTTTGATATTAAGAAAGTCGAGAAATGTGTTTGGGTCATTGGCCGTTATTGTACATTTATCAGGCGCCTACCATACAACAACGTACTACTTTCTCATTTTAATTACTACGATATCCTGAAACGCATTAGTTCTTTATTATGCGTTATAATCGTTCGATAGTCACGGCAGCCCCAGGTATATTTGTTACATTTCACCTTGGTACCACTCAAGGTGAGTTTGTTACATCACGGCACCATTTTATTGTTATTTTACGATATTATCGGCTATGTTGTACGGGTGGTTCTTGTGAGAAGTGGATTTGACGTAAGATGGTAATGGTTAAGCCATGCAGATCTAGGATTTCATGAATCTGTGAAGAGAATTTTGTAATTGGTGTGAAGTGGCTTTTGTAATTAATAATATACATTCAGTACGCAATTAATGCAACCATTTCAGAAGCGATACGCATGTAGTTTAGAGAAAATCTTAGAAGAGTGAATTTTTTTTAAGCATTTTCTCCAAGCATAGTACAAGTAAGGTGTAACTCTGCCAGGGATGCGGAATTGTTCGAAAGAGTCACCGCGGCCCTGGAACAATAAGGGCTTTAGAAGGAACACGGATGGGTTTTAGTCAGTAAGAGTCTGACACGCCCTTCCACTCCACTTAAAGCAGAAGAAGTCATTTGATGATTTCCAATCCTTAAAAAAATAGGCTTGACTCCAACTTCGCAAAGTGGGGCTACTCTGACATAATAACGGCAGGGTGTGGATGTGGAGCCAATTTGCAAACCACACACCACCTCCTATCATACTCTCTGTACCCTTAATCATGTAACCTAAGTGACCTCTACACTACCACAAATGGCCAAGATTTGGCCCAAAAAAAAATGTAGTGGAAGTGTCAAAAATTAAAACCAAAAGTCATTTATTCAAATTAGGCTGAGTGTCAGCACTTTTTATACGTCAAAGTTCTACATAAAGACAGTCCCCAAAAACGCCCGCCCGTCACCACTTCCTAGTGTTGTAGCTGGGAAGAAGAAGTGGCGCAACAAAATCCCCAGCAACACATCTGTCTGTTAAGTTTTAAAAACTTGAATTTATACAGTAGTATGCAAAGTATTTTACAATACATGACACAGAAAATAAAATATTCAAACTGTAAATGAAATTAATTGACACTTGGTAGCTCGCGAAGAAGAAGAATAGTCCTTTTTAATTCTGGTTTTTACTGCTATTTAAAAAGATCACAAAAACATTTTGCTGGGGAGTTTGTTGCGCCACTTCTTCTTCCCAGCTATAACACTAGGAAGTGGTGACGGGCGGGCGTTTTGGGGGACTGTCTTTATGTAGAACTTTGACGTTCAAAAAGTGCTGGCACTCAGCCTAATTTGAATAAATGACATTTGTTTTTTTTTTTGAATTTAGAAATCAACAACTTACAGAGCATAAACACGAAACCATAATCACATTAGCCAGTTCGTCGACTCCCAACAAAACACTTAAGTTCCACAGGAAGCCGCTGTGCAACCCCAAACAAATAAGGAAAAGGGTTAATGAAATAATAAAATACATTAATTAATATAAAAAACAGCAACTCGGCCCACTGGGGTTGGATAACTAGATTTACACGGCGATTCGCCTACAAAATTAAGTGGAGGTCCCAAGTTAGGAGATGTTGGGCGGATGAAGCCCGGAGTTTGGAAGGTCCACTACCTTGCCTCGGAAAGCACGTTAAGCTGTTGGTTCTGCGCCAGATCTCTCTCTGGTCGTGTCCAGTTGCCGTCCCATGGGAATATGAGAGTGATGGAAGAGGTAGTGCACCTGTGTTTGCGCACACACGGCCGCACTATAATATGTCCCGCGACGATGGCCAGTCTCGGTTGAGATTGGGCGCCATGGCCGAAATCAGTCAGGAGGACTATATTATTATATTTTATTTCAGCGTAATAGTAGTTCAGAAGTGGTAGAATTTTCTTTTCAGAATTAAAATGTAGGTCCCGAGTTTTCTCTATGATTTTTGGTAGTATCCGTTCATCAACAATTGTTTTGCAAAAAATTGATTGTCTGTAAAGTCACTTTACGGACGACAGTTTAACGTGACAACGTCATAACAAAACATTGATGAAATGATTGCATACTTTTATGAATAAAATTAAATCGTGCAGCGCTCTCGCTCCGATCGTAACGTTACAATGAGCGTAACGTTACAATGAGTCATCCTTTTTCGTGCGTGCAGCCGGCGTTCATCGATTTATTTGACGTTGTCACGTGAAAAACTATTTTAAATAAGGTACTTACTGCAAAAATAAAAAGAAGGGAATGTCTAGGGTATGTAGAGTGTGAGTATTTTCTAAAGAATATTATTCAGTCACAATAAGCTTTTAACTCTTTAATGATCAAATAACAAGGGCTTTTCAAAGAGTAGGGACGGGTTCCCCGCCATCGCCTATGACTTGCTCCTTTAATACCAAAAGCAAAAACGCTCTATAGTAATTTCGCAGAAAAATGGTTAAGAGCGTGGCGGAAATACCTGCAAAGTGTTAATATTGTTGCTCGAGCGCCGGCTTCTTAAACGTTACAAATGGGGATGTATTATTATTTTCCTCCTTTTCTTTTATAAAGCAGGTAAATTTTTCAGGATGAAGAGAATACTGTTTCCAGACGGTTTTTTCAGGATGATACGAAGTTTTTAAAGTTGTTTAGAGTAACAAAAGTTAAGAATAAGGATAGTTTTTATTTGCAATAACTTACCACAATCTGTCAAATTTCTCCAATAGATTTTCAACTTTATCGCTAGAGTCTTAGGTTCAAGGTTGATTGGGAAAATTTGACAGTTTCGGGTAGCTTGACGTGCTGACGTCTGTACAGGAAGTTATTGACATATGAAAGATTAATAAGAAGAAAATGAAGGATTCCATCGTATTGTACTATTATGTATTTTTAAAGCACAAAAAACCGTGCAAACCACTCAAATTCCAAAAATATGACATTTTAAACAGTCTGATGGAGAGTTAGTGTCGTTTATTTTAGTTCAATCACAGACCGTGCGTGTTTCATGTAAGTGCTAAATAAATATTTTTCTTTCTTTCTTTTTCTTTAGATTCGATGCCACCAAAGTCATTTTTTTTTGTTTAAATTATTTATTTACTGTACATCAGATACAGAAATAATATGACCATGCACTTCTGGAACACCCTGAATGTAGTCCATTTATTTCGTATTATTCCTTACATAAATTATCCATCTTTTCTTTGCTTAACTTCTTTGCCTGTTATCCCTTTCCATCCACTTCTATTAAGGTGTTCGTGTGTAAGTAATCACAAGAGATTTTCTTGCACGTTCTTCTCCATAGAGTTCTACGAGTTGGAACGTACAAAGAGCTTCATCTTTTTGACCGACCGACCTTGACAATTCAAAAGTGCCTGTAAATGGTCTAATCGAAATAATGCTTTGAGTCATTCCTTAAAATTCACGTCCGACGCGCGTTAGTTCCGTATTGCAAACAATTATAAATGATTATCGATTGCTGAAGACATCGGCTAATAACGGTCACGTGACCGCAGCTCGTTTACTACGCAAATCTGTGTATTTAGCTGTATAAACACTGATTATATCGGGCAACCAATATTACTGCATAATGCTATGGAAGTAGTATTTTGTTTTTTTTTTTTTAAATATAATCGTCTACAACACAACAAAGTGCCATAATATTAGTTAGTTACGCCGTTTAAAGGCTTGGCTATACTGTAGTATTAACTAGCATCACTTAGATCTTGGGCGTTCTATCATCAGCAGAGATCGGAATAGGTAGACTATATTTACCTAATGTTCGTGGAAGTATAAGTAACATAGAGTTGATAATACCTCCTGTAAAATCCCGGAATCATAAACATATTGCAATTTCTTAAATCCCGGGTATTTTTTTTTCCACGAACATTATTTTTGTAAATATAGTCTACCTATTCCGATCTCTGATCATCAGTCTTCCTTTTAGTTTCAAATTTTCTTGAAAGACCTTATATTTTTTATTTGCTAGAAGATATTCCTAGAAATAAGCATAATTTTGATAAGTTAAGATTATACTGTAAAGTTAAATGACTGTCAGTCCTTTTTAAAACGCATATTTAACGATTCTGCGATTCTATAAATTGTGCTGCTCACTGCACAAACACTGAACATACGTGAAATGAAATATAGCACGCTATTGTGGGTAAAAAGTTGATATAAACAAAAGCAACAGTGGCCGAGTCTGGCCGAGCATGGCGGCATTCAAAAGCCATTACGTGGTGGAACAGGACACCATCCCACCGTGCAATAGCTCCGTAGATGTGCGTGTACTGGATAGGCTATTGTACTGTGCTATTGTTCTTTGTTTGTCACTTGGCCGAAACTGTCTGTTTAAACCCATATAATCAAGTGAAACTACACTTGATTATATGGGTACTTTCAAAAAGTTATTTCTCGTTCTGGTTAAAATTTTGTTTGTTTTTTGTATACTATGAGTCCGTCAATCAGGGACGCAAATAAGCAATAAACCCACTTTTTTTTTGTCGTGGAATTTTCATCGAATACTAGCTGCCGCCCGCGGTTCCGCCCGCGTGAATGTCGAAAATTATGCCAAGGGAACATAATCCCGGGATAAAAAATCCTATGTCCTTTCCCGGGACTCAAACAGTCTCTATACCAAATTTCATTTAAATCGGTCTAGCCGTTTGCGTGTGAAGAAGTAACAAACATACACACACACTCACAAACTTTCGCCTTTATAATATTAGTGTGATTAGAAAATTTTTCAATATTATGTTATGTTTCGAAAAAATAGCATTTGTCGTGTCAATTTTCTATGACCATAGAGTGCACATCAGGCAACAACAATCTGTCAAATATCTTTAATAGATTTTCAACTTTATCGCTAAAGCATTAGGTTCAAGGTTGATTGGGAAAATTTTACAGTTTCGGGTAACTTCATGGCGTCTGTACAAATACTTCAAACGCGCTTTTATCAAATCGCACATGTTTGAGTTGACATGAAATTATTTATTTGCGTACTTATGCTTTTATTTGCATCTTTTACGGCCGGTGTTAATAACGTCTTGCTACCAACAGTAGCTGAAACGTCATGTTTGCTTTTAAAACATGACGTTTCAGCTACCGTTGGTAGCTAATTTGACAGTTGGTGAAAGGTAGAAACGTTATTGAAACCGGCCATTAGTAGGTTAAAAAAAGAAAAACTCAAACAAACCCACTCATATCTTCCCACCCCATCCTTAGTTTAATTGTTACAGTATCACTGAGCAGTTCTATTCTATTATAGCTTGCCGCGGTCACTTCCAGTACCTCGGAATCCTTGTAAAAAACTTTGTTCCCCCATAAATCTGCATTAAGTTTTGCGTGGCGGTGTGCGCGAGGAGTTATGGCGCGCCAGTATCGCCAACAGGTGTACACTGCTGCTTTTATTATAATACGCGGTTTTTTGATGATGTCTGCTTGTGGAAGTACTGTTTGGGTTCATGGTTCTGCATGGAATAGTAACTGCTGTATTTTATGTAGGTTTAGAAAGAGAGAAAGTTTTGAAATTAGTTGACCTAATTAAAATCACGTTAACCTTTTGAACGCCAGAGTATAAACGCATCGGCGTGCCCCCGACGCTAAGCCACAAATTGGCCGTACTTTTTGTCACATAATTGTGACGTTTGGCGTACAGGGCACGCGCTTACTTGTCATGTATATGTGACAATGGCGTTCAAAAGGTTAAATTCATTGGTCTTTCAATTCAAACTGTGACGTAAAATTCTGTCTTCAAATCTGCGTTTGAACTAAAATGAATTCCACCAACGGCATCAGACTGCTTGAGAAGTTATTCGTTTGGAACTTTTCAAACTTTTAGTCGTTTTTTGCGGTCGTGATGATACAAGTTATATTTAGGTACTAAACGTTTCCAAACGTCTTTTATAATGCGCACAGCAAAGGAGTGGAACTCTCTGCCTGCGGCTGTGTTTCCGAACGCATACAACCCTAATCTTTTCAAAATTAGAGTGCTTGGGCTTGTTGCGTAAGCTCGCTCCATCGTCGACTTTGTCTCTGTCATCTATGACCTAGACTAGAGCAAACTCAATAGAAAAAAATAATAAAAATAAAAAGTAATATAACTCACCGAATTTAGAATTAAACAGTGTCCGTATAGTTGATGCTACTTAAATTATCCAAAATTATTTTAAACATAAGCTATCATTTATCTTATTAAAAAATAGAAAATTGTAGCAATAATTTCCACCTCAATATGAAACCATTGCGCAAAGTAATCTTATTAATTGAATGCAATGATACACCCTCCCCCCACATTGAAATATCTATGTGTTGGGGTGCGTTTACATTGGGTCAGTAGTCAAGTCCAGTTCCTGCATTAATGTTCTTCTAAATTATCTACAGATACTTTTTGCCCGCGACTTTTTTCCCCTTATAGCCTTCCTCATGAATGCGGCTATCATAAATGTACAAAAAGAATTTTCCAAATCCGACTGGTAGTTCCAGAGATTAGCGCGTTCAAACAAACTGTTCAGCTTTATTATATTAGTACCTATAGATTCTGGCCTAGTAGCAGTGAAATAATGCATGTTATGTCTGGATGAGGCTGGCACAGAAACGTGGGGCACAATAAAAGAGAAGCCTGTGCTAAATAGTGGGCGAAGTCGGGCTGCGTGTCGGAATGATGATGATACGTCATCGAAAACTTACAATCTTTATCATTGTAACATCTCTACCTACAATACTTTTTGCGAATAAAATGATCATCATCATCATCATTTAATTTTGAATAACCTAGGCAACAGAAGTAGGACCTCCTTATGATTAAATAGGTTCTTATAAATGCAGCCGCAGCGTAGGTAACTAATAAATTGCTATGCAGTCATACACTTATTTCGTAACCCTTTATTAGTTTTCAAACCAATGCATGTCCTATGATTGCCGCAATTAAAATGTCCTCCACGTCTATATGCAAGAGTAATAAGAGAACAGTAACCTTTAGTTTAAGCTACGATTATATCTAGAGGACCCAGTTAGCTAATTTATTTACCAGGGCGGCGTGTCCAAGGGACAGTAGGCGAAAGGCCCATAACCTCTTTTTCTTTTTCTCCTTTTTTTTTTACTGGGAATTATTTTTACTAAATATGCTGTACAAACAGTTTAGGCAGCTGCTCCATATAAAATACTGGAGTTCAGCTGCATCCAGAAAGACTGGTAACCCCCCAAAACGAAGTGGGCAAAGGATAGTCCATTAAAATACTCGAATGAAACTAAACAATCAACTCGACCAATGTAAACGCACCTTCAAATGCGTGCGGGGTTTGCGGCTCGCCGCGTATCTACCTAAATTTTATAAACCCATGATTTGTGGCCGCTCCCTAGCGGGGGAACAACTTATAATGCTTTACGTTATGCGTAGCTGAGGCTTGTGATTATTTGGATGTTTGGTTTGATGGTAACTATAAAGTTTTAAAAGTGAATTTAAAATAACAAGTGGTCTAATGTACTGAATATTGTCACTTGTTGAATTAGAAAATATTCGTCTTGTTTTTATTAAACACGCAATAAACCTCGCATTTAAAACCACCAGCATAACAAAGCAACATTATTGCATTATTATAATCTTAATTTAAAACTGCACCTAGAACTTACAAAACAAACAAAGTCAACTGGAAAATAATAGCCAATAAATATCACCTACAAACTCCATTTAATCAGCAAAAGCCATAAATATAGATCTTTTCTCGTCTGCTAAGCTTAAGTTTAAAACTAGGAAGCTATAAAAATGTCTAAAGTTTAATGAGCCACGCCGCACACCTGTTGTCGTACGAACTTGGACGTCGAGTTCACCATGAGTCCATTACAATTTGTCCGGACTTGTCCGGCTTTTTGCCCAACCGTGCGGACTTACCCCGATTTTTTGGACAACCGAACGGAATTACTCTAGTTTTTTCGGCTAAATGGCATTGATTAAAAATGTAAATTAACAACTTAGTAATGGAATGTCCGATTTTTTAAAGAAAATTGTTGTACTAAGTTCTTTCTGCTAGCTACTTCGCCCGAGTAAAAAAATGCAATTATATTCCTGGAACTACTAATAAAAAGTGTCCTATATCAGGATATCGTCTACCCGTGTGCCAAATTTCATCTCAATCCGGCCAGACGTTAAGAGGTTACAAGCAGCCAGAGTAACTTTCTAATTTATAATAATGTATTTAGTATGGATTGTTATCGAAATTGGATCCAAATGCTGCTCAGAAGTCAGAGTGGAAGTTTTTATTCAAGACTAGCTTTTGCCCGCGACTTCGTACGCGCATATCCCATTCCTCATGAATGTGGCTATCATATATAATAATTTTCCAAATCTGACTGGTAGTTCAAGAGATTAGCGCGTTTAAACAAACTCTTCAGCTTTATTATATTAGTAGGTTTAGAAATCCATTGAAGATACTTGAACTGAACCCTGTCGATGTTCTTTAATAATGGTTACCCTACTCTGGAGCTAACTTAGAACAACTTCTTGCTAAAGCCAGTCTAGAGAAACTTCTGTCTAGATTTCTTTTGTTTTTCTTGGATTTCATTGTAGATAGACTTGTTGGTTTCATGTTTGTTGTTGAAAGTGGTCAGAAGGGAAATATTCTGTAGTTTTTTTTTTTCTATACATACACCGTTGAGTTAGGTGTGTAGATATTTGTCTAGTTTGAATTCTATAGACATAATTGATTGAAAAAGTATAGATCTTCGTATACCTATTGACGACGCGCGACGGTTCATCAAATTATACTGATTGGGCCCAGATTGATGTCAGATAGCTACGTTGATTGCTTCGTTGGAGGCGTTTTAAGGTGCAGGTGAATTTACATTTGGGATATTCCAGCAAATCAGTCTGAACCCAAAGGTTATCTATGTCTGAACCGCATTGCAAGACCACCGGATATTTAATTAATCAACAATCCCAAGAATATATGGAGCAAATTTACTCGACATGGGAGAGAGAACGCAGACCGATAATATAATTTGGGGTGTAGATGTTGAAAAAATCTGCGTCAAAAGTTCAATTAAGTTCAAACATAATTAATCAAAACATGACACTTCCAACCCAAAAAAGACACTCAAAGACAAAATTAAACCTCAAAAACTCAATTATGACACTAAAAACCCGCTAACCCCGTCAACTTATTTCAAATTAAACTTGGCAACATCATAAAAATCCACATAATCCCTTAAACATGACGGGGGTAAATCCGTACATCACAACTTTTTTAATTAATTTGGGCAAAGGTGCCTAAGGCTGAATGTCCACAGAGCGGAGAGGAGAGGAGCGGTGCGGAGCTGTGCCAATATTAACAAATGGAATTTCGCGAAAATTTCCGCTCCAATTCAGTGGACAGGGATTTGTGAACTAGTTTAAAAATTCATACAAAGCTGGAAAGCGGTTCGAGACAGGAGAAAAAAACCCGCCGTCCGCTCAAATTACTGTTCAGAGCTCCTCTCCGCACTACCTCGCTCCCGCATCAACGGGCAGACATAGTCCGCAACTCCGCTCCGCATTACTCCTTCGCTCCGCTCCACTGCCTCGCTCCGCGTCAATGGACAGGCAGCCTAAGTAAGGTGCCAACACAGCCAACTAATTACCGCGTGTAAATGTAGGCGTCAAAGTTATGATTAATAACTTGCATTATTCAACCTTGTTGGGAGTTGTTCTGATGAAAACGTGGACGCAAGTCATAGGTAGGTCTTGCTGATAATGTATTGAGGAATTAATCATTTTGCTGTAAGTTTTGACGTGGGTATAATGCCTGAGTTAGTAGGCATATGATTTTGTAATTTGTTCGTAATTTTTAGACCGATGAACCGTGATATGTGCAAAATTGTTGAACGTGAACTGGTAGCTTTGGTGTTTAATGAAAACCTGATGATTTTGTGCTGCTGGAATTGAAGTTACCTATGTAGTTTTGAAAACAGTTTTTTCTCCTTTAGTTCTAAACTATTGCACATTTGTTTTATCAGTCAGTAACTAGCTAAACTGAGAGACTTTAAAGAAAACGCATCGTGCTCCATCGTCGACCACATCATCGGCATCGCTTACCATCTAGAGACGAGGTAGTGGGCATCATAAAAAATAAACTAAGGTGTCTTGAAACCAGTCTGGACAGCAAAAACTTCAACACTGTATTCTCGGGGAAGAGCGAAATACACTCGATAATTAAACACAATTACCCCTGCTAAGCATCCGAAATATTCACTAAATATTAAGTTGCATGCTAACAGCATAAGTTGCGTCAAGTTGAGTGTAAGTTAAACCGAGCAATTTATCAGACGACAGGTGTTCGCGGCTAATGTAGCTCAACTTAGTCCAACTTGTAGCCATGAGCCGAAAACTTCGCTTCGGGAAACTTCGGGCAAGTTCGGCTATGTACGCAGTGATGGAATGCAATTTGGTAGTACAAGTGTTCTTTAAGTATGGATGTGATTTTGCTAAATGTGTAAGGTTAGCTATAGCTTTAAAGGTAGATCCAGGAACTCGATTTATAAGTCAGAGAAATAGCTTTAACCTGCAGTCTTTAAGCCAAGAGTGAATAGTTTACTTCTAGGCAAGCATGTTCCATTGTCGACCATCATCACCTCCTCCTTTTTGGAAGTCGGTTAAAAAGAAGTAGTCTTGGCGGATTCATGTCTATGAAGTTTCTTGCACGTTCTTCTCCATAGAATGTACTCTTTGGAACGTGCAACTGCCGTGCTGGAGATAGGGTCGAGAGGGTGTTTTGCAGAGGAACATAGCCGGTCGATTCTGAAAACATGTCGAAGTGAAGGCTTAGGTGAAGTGATCACAAGGTGAGCTGTCAATCCATATAATCAAGATGGAATGACAGCTCACTTCGTGATCACGTGACATTTTGATTATATGGATTCACAGCTCACCTCTTGATCACTTCACCCAAGCCTTCATTCGACATGTTTATAGAATCGACCGGCAGTTCTTATCACTAGCACGGCAACACTCGCTTCATCTTGACAATTCAAAAGTGTTTGAAATGGAGGATTGATTGATTGATCGATCAAAGTAATTTGTATTGACTTTTTATTCATGTAAAAGTGCATTGTTGAACATGGCTAATTGCTTTAACCAATCACTTCATATGGATCGGTGACTGCGGAATGCTATTCTTTACTGTCGTGCAATCTAACACCTCTCTGACATTAATCCTTTTTTTCATGTTTTAAGACGTGTCACGACTATCTCTCTCTCTGTTTATTAGTTAACTCGGAAACAACTTTGCTTGTCAGATTATCGTGATTTTCTTCCTAATTTGTAGCATTTTTCTTTGCATAGGTGTCTGCGCATCTAAGCAATTCTGCTGTAGTTAGTCTGTTTTAGGTTAATTTCAATTTTAATTTTGTTATTTTAATTTTGTTATTTAATTGTTCTGTTTTTTTAATTTATTTAATTTTAAAGTAAAGTAAACTTGCAGCAATTTAGTTTTTACTTTTATGGGGCACGCGGTGCTAACCTCTAGGAAATTGTAATATTCATCTAAGTTAATAGAAAACCATTTTTTTTTTACAGAATATGCAGTTGTTGGTTGCCCAATAAATTTTTAAAAACACTGACTTTGGCTAATTATCTGACATGGCGTACATATGACATACTTTTTGACATTTATTTATTTATAGATATATTTTAATTGATTCACTTGATATTTTACTATACTTTGGCTTTCAATTGTACAATGTACCTAGCGAATATTCTACACAATGTTTACTGTTTGAATGAAATGAAATTATAAATTAGTGTAGACAAATATAGCTGTGATAGATTTTTTTTACTCAGAGTTCATGGTCTGTAAATACAAAAGTCAGTATCATGTGGACCCCCTATTATTTTTTTTAAGTTGTGTGCAAAAATGTATGGGGTAAAATGTAGTTGGGAACATATAAACTAGTGTGAAAAGTATGGTTAGATGTTTGTTAATCAATAAACAATTCAAGATTTTTCATGAAATTAGAACACAGGTAGACCGTTAGTATGTGCTGTTTTACCCCAGTAGTATGATCCCTTGGGATAATTTTGAAAGCCGGGCTGGCTGAACCTTGTTTATAATAAATCCGTGGTGTCCTATCGAAAGAAGGCTAACTTCAACGATACAAGTAAACAACTTAACTTCTTCGCAAACTAATAAACCCCTCACTACACCCACCTGGATATTGGACGATGCAATAACCGTGATAAATGATTTAGTGTAATAAAGAGCTGTGTTTATACGAGTCGAGTAGATCTCGACGTGATTGGGTTCATTGGGCCGTGTGAACGCGAGTTGCGAGTGCTGTACACACCCCCTGGTGTATGTTGTGGTGCTTAGTCATGCATGTTTATTCGGAATTAATTTGTTCGGAAAAACAGTGTGATGCTAAATAATTTAATAATATTTTTTTCTTTGTTTTTAAAATGGATATTGTAATTCCAATGATCTGCCACTTATTGTTTTAAATTAATATGTGAAATTGTAATCCTTTGCATGCCCATGTGACGTTAAAATATGGAGAACTTCATAATTATAAAAATGCCTATATACTATACCCATGTTTGCAAAGAAATAAATGATTGGTTAATTGATTGGATTGCCGCACGGGTTGATCTTCTAGCAAGCAAGGCTTGCCGAGGTCGGTAGACGGGTGACCATCTTAACATATCGAGATTATTCCGTGCTACTTGGTCAAGCATGTATTCGGAATTAAGTTGTTTAGAAAAATATATGTTTGTCGACCTATGTTAGTTTATATATCGATAGACTTTCTTCCGAGTTCGTCAATCTTGGAATTGATTGATTGCGTAAATCAACTTTAAGATTTCTATTGACCCGACAACTGCACTCTACTGTCGACGATGGCTACAAATGTTTCTTTATATTGTATTTTTTTTTTAATTTGTATACAGGTCAATCAAATGAAAAAGATAGATACGGACTAGATAAACCGCTATAGGTAGGTAGGTCTACCTCTGCCCAACCTTTCTCGGAATAAGGCGTGATGTTATATTAAGAACCACGCTCAAACTTTTAGCCCGAGCACAAAAGGTTCCACGAATTTCTTTGAATTACACGTCCCATGACGTCATGTCGCGAGAGACTATATTGTATTACAATATGGGCTCCACAAATCACAGCACAGCTCACAACAAGGTCAGAAGGTGCCAGAGGGTCATCAGTTAATAGCATTGTGCTCTAAAACTCGTGTGCTCGAACCTAGAGCAACATACGACGCTACAATATGGCCGTGTTTTTGTGGGACCAGCGAACCGTGAATACTGGGGATACACCGGGAGAAATATGATCTAAAAGTAAAAAAAAAATAGTTTAAGCTAAATGCCACCACATTACCATTTATTATTACATCAGCGTAGATGGTTTCTAGTTTCTGAAAATATTAGATTCATTCGTTGACACTAATAAATCGGATTATTACTTTAAAATAATGTACATAAAACATAGTGCAATTTTTTTTTATCATCTCCCAGATTTCTTTTATTTTTAAATATTACAAAAACGTGCAGATAGGGAGATACATAAGTATTTTCTGCCAGTCGACATTTAGATGCAGAGTCAAAACAGGGATAAGATCGTGCAATTTTAAAAATATAAGGGATTTTAAAACTCCGTTCGTTTAGAGAACAACTCTCCTAATATTCTTTTACCCAGTATGTCTTCAACTTAACCGCTCTCGATCGAGTGTATCGAGTTGGCGACACAAACAGTTTAAAAGTGTCGGACACACGCGAGTGGCTCTGGCAGCTAATATTGTGCGGTATCGTACTTCGGGTACGGGCTTCAGGCCACGGGCTATGGGCTATCGGCGGCCGGCCGCAGATTGTCGGGCTATTCGTTGCAATCTGCAATTTATCATAACTCGATGTTCTGCACTTTTTGTTTTGTTTAGATTCGATATTTTTTTCTGATATGACGAAGTCTTGTAGGCAATTGGCAAATGACATGGCAATAGCTAAGAACGGAATTCGATGACAAAAAAAAACAAACAAGTACGATGCGCTTTTGACAAAATCAACAGCGAAAATCGGAGAACTTGATTCTCCGTGTTTTCGTCAAGACTTAGGGCCTGTTTTACGATGTCCGAATAGACACAACTCCCCTATTAAACAAAAAAAAAAACAATTTTATGAAATTATCTGCCAAGGCGGTTAACGGATGCTTAATCATAATAATCATAGTTGGTAAAAGATCCTTAGCAAGAAAAACAATTGCCAAATCTCAAGCTCACGTACCAAACCCAAACACCCCGTTTAGCAAGAAGTCACGACGTGTACGTTCCATCAAACAAAAGACATAACAACCGCGTCGTGATACTAACACCTATCATATACAATCGTGTTAATTAGGCAAGTGATTGATCTTGATCCTTTGAAGCTAATTACATGTTATTTACTCCGTAATCAACGACACTCCGTCAATACTGATTATAAACATACGGCGAAGAGGGCTATGAAACGCGCGGGGTATTAAAAAGTTGATTTAGTAAGCAAATCGCCTAGCTCTAATGTTTTCACGTATAGTAACGTAAACTAAAATTTTACTATAACTAAATACTCGTTTCGCACATAACATTTATACCTGGATGACCTTGATGATCATGATGATGTTTTTTTTTGGTAAACGTTTTCTAGAAATGAAACACCCTGCATACTAAATTCCATGAAAATCGTTGGAGCCCTTTCCGAGATTCAGGTTATATATGTCGCCGGAAAATAGCAAACTCTGTAAGATTATAAAATAACTTGAGAGATTGTAAACTCTCGATAAATTGTCAACTGAACATTTTGAATACTTTTTTATGCATCAAAATTTGATAGTCTCTCGAGAGATTATAATCTCTAGAAATCATTCCGAGAAATTGTGGACTGACATAAACTGGCGACCAATCAGCTCTCTGTTCTACTATTTATCTGTTTTGGTGTGATAGTTAAACTTGGCCCCTCATTGGTCCTTGTTTTCTCTAAAAAGACCAATGAGAGCCTTGTTTCCAGGTTTACTCGAATACAGATAAATTGTAGACTTGTGCTCTGATTGGTCGCCATTTTATTAACATCACATAACATCCACAATTTCTCGGATTGACTACATATACATATATACAAGAATTGCTCGTTTAAAGGTATTAGATTGATAGATGGATTTGAATTGGATACGACCTCTATATTAATATTTATGTATTGTAAAAATTGTGCATGTCGCAAAAAAATTAACCAATATACCATGGGGTTGTAGTTTTTTTTATATTCAAAATTCACTTACGTAAACGATACCATAACGTTATTATACGTCAAATTCGTGCTAGGCCCTCTGTTATGTTTATTTTTTTGACTTCTTGTCATGACTTAAAAGTATTTTTAAGAAATTGAGACTTTGAAATAATGAAACAACTGGCGTATTTTTTTATTAAGAAGGAAATACTTTTATTCGACGACAGTCCGTACATAAAAAAAAAAAACAAAAAAGTGACAATTATAATAAATAAACTCAGAGTGATCCGATTCGGCAACTGGGTCGAAAGTGGCTCAAGTGTACGTTACAAATGTCACTAACCTGACTAGTTTCGCTTTAATATGTGGGCATAACCAACCAAGAAAACGGTCCCAGACTTTTGGACAATTTCTGTCCGTCTGTACCAACAGCAAAAATTGCCTCAGCTTGGACAGTTGCTCTCGCTGTTCTAAGGGCCCCACTCCCAGGTAAATTAGCTCGCGAGCATTAATAGCGTCTCGATCGGGTCGTGCTCACGTACTAACGTGCTCAGTGGCGTGCTCGCTAAGTAAGACACTTCAACCGTGAACTTACTTCATAACTTGTTCCAACTTACTTATTTTTAGTGTTCTTTAGGAATGGGGGAGAGGTCGTTGTCGGTACAGGGTAATTTTCTCTGTGATATTTACCTTACAGGTAATTGAACCTTTTATTAAAATAGGTAGAATCCATACTAATAATGTAAATGCAAAAGTCGAAAAATTCTATCTCTTTATTTGTCATCTTAGTCTGAACTGGATGAAAAATGGTACACGGTACTTATCATTTTGGGAGTATATTTTATTCTATTTATTGAGGGATTATAAACAACTACAACATATATAACGCATAATAATGTTCACAAAACTTTTAGTATTAATGTTGTAGTCTATTGCAACTACCGTGTTACCCAGTTAATGGGTTGTGGAGGTCTGGTAGGCAGCCGCTCCACGTAAAATACTAGTATTCAGCTGAATCCGGTTTGACTGGAAGTCGACCCCAATATAGTTGGGAAAAGGCTAGGATGTTGGAGTCCACTGCATTATCCGCAGATAAGACATATCTAAAGATCAGTGGTAGCCACTAGACGAGCATTACCTAAATTAATAAATATTTTGAAATATAAATCAGTTATTGAGCTGAGCTGGTAGTAGTATGCTCCCTAGGAATTATTTTCGATATTCACGTGTGCGAAGCTGCGGGTAGAAACTAGTCACACTATATCACACTAATATTATGAAGGCGAAAGTGTGTGTGTATGTTTGTTGCTTCTTCACGCGCAAACGGTTGAACCAATTTAGATGAAATTTGGCATAGAGATTGTTTGAGTCCCGGGAAAGGACATAGGGTAGTTTTTATCCCGGGAGTATGTTCCCTTGGAATAATTTTCGACATTCACGCGGGCGGAGCCGCGGGCGACAGCTAGTCACACTAATATTATAAAGGTAAAAGTTTATGAGTGTGTGTGTGTATGTTTGTTACTTCTTTTCGTGCAAACGGCTGGACCGATTTAGATGAAATTTGGCACAGAGGTAGATTATGGTCTGGAATAACACAGAGGATACTTTTCATCCCGGGAGTATGTTCCCTTGTGATAATCTTCGACATTCACACGGGCGGAGCCGCGGGCAAAAGCTACTTATTAATAAACTGATTTGTACAGCTGTTTGAGCGAACGATGCAGCATTTTCTTTAGCTTATAAAGATCGCATCTTTATTTCTGAATGATTTATGAAACTCGCTTTGCCGAGGATTTAAAACTATAAGCGCCTACGGACCTTTTGTTAGACCAAATAATGCGTTTTAAAGTCACTTTAAAAAGTAAATTAGGTATTTAGTTTAACCCAGATAAAGTGACGGGGCTTTTAAAGATAAATTGATAGAACATGAAACGTGATGTACCTAAATAGAATTAATTATTTTTCATGGCCTTTTCAAAGGGATGACCTTTTATCTGGGTTAAAAATTGATTGTGTTACATATTCTATTTTTTCTATTGAACCTCAAAACAGACGAAAATAATCCAAACCAAACTTTACATACAAATGAAACTTTTTAAGCTTACTCAAGCCTAACAATTCTTAACGACTTGCATCAAAACATCTTCAAGAAAACTCTATTACGGAGTACATCATTTTCAAACTAATTTCAAGTTTGCTTCACTCCTGAATAATACCGGGCAAAGTTGGCAATGGGTGGGGTAAAGTTGGCGATGGGTGGGGCAAAGTAAAACTGGGTAAAATTATGCGTCGGTAAATATGTCACTCGGGAAGGAAGTTTACGCGTTATTAGGTACAGCTTGTTTACTTTTGAAATAAGTTATTTTTTCAGTACCAGTTACACTATATTTGGCGACACGGTTGGTGCAGTGGTTGAGCGATTAACTGCTGCGCTGCGTGTCGCGGGTTCGATCCCCGCACGGAACAAATATTTGTATGGCCTACAGATAGTTGTTCCGAGTCTGGCTGTTTGTGTTGTGTTTGTGTATTTGCTTGTGAGCTTAAACGCGCCCACGATACAGGAGAAATTCTTAAAGTGGGGCAACGTTCAAAAAAAAAAAAACAACGGGTTGCATTCCGGGAGTGCCGGCAGAAATGAAAACTTGAACATTAACGTTGTGTATTTTTGACATTTTGGAATGATTAGGGAATAATTTCGAACGAATTGCTTTAATTATCAGTATAAAAGTATTATCATTTATGTGGTAAAATACAATATTCATTTATTGCGCTATCGTACACAAAAATGACAATTAATATTGCATTAAAAATTAACACTTCAGAACTTTCCCTCCGTCTTACGAATTTTCGATCAGGTCACGTGTCCCGACGCGAGTTTAACATTTTTTACCCATCCCAAAAAGTGCACAACGCCGCTAAAGAAGTTTTCACTTCAAAAAAAAACAATCAGTGTGATATATTTCATAATAAATTATAGCTAAGTATAGACTAAGCATAACTTTTTAATAGCACAAGAGGTAGATATTTATGCCATGCCATTATTTTATATTAATTTTTTATTTGTATCTGATTTTTTTATGTTTTTGTATGTGCTCCGTAGGTGCTTTCGTGGCATCACAAAGTTAAGTTTCAGAATACCAGCGCTGTGATATTTTTTTTTAAATATCGCAGCATATGCTTAGATAGGGACCTTTTTGGCCTCGCACAAATTAATTTCATGTTGTTTGCGTTATTAATTAATTATTATGTAAGTACTGGTATTTTTTAAATTATTTCACTTTTTTGACTGTCTTGTGCGGGTCCCAAATAAACATTATTTCTTTCTTTCTTTCCATGTTTCAGAAAAAGCATTGTACCTTAGTAGAACTTTGAATGGAAGGCAATGCATTTTTCACATACGAAATCCTTCGGCAACTTTTTGTCGCTCGCACAAATCATCTTATGGACCAACAGACTCATTGGTTACAAATATTCCTATCAAGCCACCCCAGCTATCATACTTTACAGTTCCAATTATAAAGAAGACTAGCAAATCCTTGGTCCGCCGCGTCCCGCGGGCATACATCACGTGCCGTCCGGGACCTCTCCGGGACAGTCCCATTGTTTTCCGGGATTTCCGCCGAGTCCCAGTAATACTCAACATTAGTTTGGATTTCAAACAGACATATTACTGTACTTTAGGACTTTTCTTTGTAATTCGTACTATTCGTATTAATGTGTGACTAAATGCTTCCTTTGAGATGAAATTGATGGTAGTATTTGAAAAATTTATGGGAAGTTTGAATCTGCGCTTTTACTTTTAGTCGAGGTAGATACTTTTAATAAAATAATAAATAAAAATAAAATAAAATAAAATATTTTTATTTCAGACCTTGATCCATATGATGTTAGTAATACACGCTACTTAAAAAACTATGTTAGTAACAGACACAATAAAACACTACTTTTAATTCATATATTTATTGCGCTCACCTGACGCACCGGGCACATGCACATGTGTATGTACCCAGTGCGCCATAATGGCGCAACACGGCTTATCACTAATGACCCTCAGTATGCTGTTGAGGCTCCCACGCACCCTGCCCATCATGGATGCCGACCTTTTCCGAAGGATGGTGGTGAAGCCATCAGTGTGCGCTTCAGAAAACATTCCTGATGCACTGCAGTAACGTGGGAGCCCCAACAACACCCTGAAGGCATTGTTGTATTGAACTCTTAGGGCGTTGTATGACTTTTGCGTATATCGAACCCACAGGGTGCACGTGTACAGGGACTGGCAAAAAGCCTTAAAAAGAGTTATTTTCACTTCTATTGTACACCGTGCAAACCTGCGGGCCAACATATTGCATCGGACAGCCAACGCCCTTCGTTCTCTCTCCATATCATCATCATCTTTCAAGTCCTCAGTAACTATATGCCCTAGGTATTTAAAATCCAGCACCCTTTCAAGGGCAACCCCTTTTAACATTACTGGGGGGATGCGTGCTGGTTTTTTACGATTAACCCTGAACACAAGAAGTTTACTCTTTTTCGCATTATAAATAAGTCCATGCACTTCTGCATAAGCCTCGCAAACCTTCAATAAGTTCCTGAGTGCGCTAATTGACGGACTCAGCAGCACCATATCGTCCGCATAACTAATACTGTTAACACACAGACCGTCAATTGAACAGCCAACCTGTGTGCTACTGAGTTCGACAATCAGCTGGTTTACATACAGGTTAAAAAGAACTGGCGAGGTCAAACCGCCCTGTCTCACCCCGCATTCCAAACTGTACTCCTCAGACAGCGTATTGGCCCATCTAACTTGATTGGTTTGGTGGCCATACCAATACTGAAACATATTTGTTATGGCGTCCGGCACTCCCGCTTCGCGCATCTTACACCACAGTATGTCATACCTAACTAGGTCAAATGCCCTGGAAAGGTCTAAAAACGCCGCATATACCGGCGTACTTCTCTCCGTGTAATACCTGACAGTATGCTTGAGAGACAAGATAGCACATTCGGTCGACAACTGCGGCCTAAAGCCAAATTGGGCATCGTGTATTTTTAAATGGTTACTAAGTTCCCTCTCAAACACACCGTCAAGGACCTTAGCCGTAATTGTCGCAAGTGAGATCGGTCTGTAATTACCCCTATCACTGACGTCACCAGTTTTATTTTTCAATATTGGTACGACCACCGTTCTCATCAACTCAGCGGGTAGGTAGGAGTGTCGGATACAGATCGTAAACAATAACCCTAGCACTCTTGGGAGATGAGGTCCGGCATGTTGAAAATGCTCAATACTAAGGCTGTCATGCCCCGGAGATTTGCCCCGTCTCATATTTCTTATTATTAAGCTAATCTGCTTAGCCGTAATGCGAGCAGGCACCTTTAACACAACAGCCCGAGCATCGGCACAACCAACATCCGAATTTGAAGGTAGTTGTAAGTTGAACTGTTCCTTAAACAAGTCTGCGATATCTCCGTGCGTGCTTACGCCCTCGACACTAACCGGAATGCCAGGCCTGGGATTTAATTTTTTGGTATGTTTCCAAAACCCGCGGAAGTCTTTATTTTCGTGTCTTGAAGCTAAAATATCCATTTTAATTTGGTCCTGCTTATTTTGACAAAACTTAAGTTTTTGTTTGAATAACTTGCGAGACTCAACCATATCATTATAAACGGACCCCATGTATGGTTTCCCATGCCAAACCCAATTTTTAAACTTAAGCCTAGAATTCCGGTGAGCATCCCTCACATACTTATTCCACCCCAGGATAGGTCGACCCTTTCTGACTCCCCCTCTACAGTGACTATCATAGGTGGATTCAGCAGCCTCCCGTAGTGATAAAATAATTTATTTGTACAAATTATCTATTACCTCCTTATGATCTAGCTCATTACACATACTATCACAACATTGCCTTAATTGGCTAGGAAAATCAATTTGCTTCAGTTTTATATTACACTCCTTTGTATAATCTTCTGTTTGACCCACATTACGTTCACCCCATATTACTTTATTAATAAGAAACTCTTGTTGTGGTGGCGACTTTGGCCTGGTCCTCGTCATGTTACATTTCACCTCTAACGGGAAGTGATCTGACCAGTAGATATCATAACATACCCTAACCGATGCAACCGACTCCCAAGCAGCCTCGGTTACCAAACAATGATCTAGCCACCGACGACTACCATGTGCATCACTAATAAAGGTATAGGAATCTGATTCTAGCTTAATTATATCAGCACACAACCAACTTTGATCAAGACAAAAAAATAAACATGTTACTTTTGAGAAGCTCGTGGCTAAAGAAAAACAGCCGCACGGGTCGATCTTCAAGGATAAGCAACGCTTGCCAAGGTTGGTCTGTGGATGGGTGACCATCTTGACATACCGAGTTTCCTCCGTGCCTCGGAAAGCACGTTAAGCCGTTGGTCCCGGCTGTCATTTGCACATCTTTGGCAGTCCTTATGGATTGTCAGAAGCCAGAAAATCTGGCACCAGTCTTGCCTAGAACGGTAGTTACCGTGTTACCCAATTAATGGGTTGTGGAGGTCTGGTAGGCAGCCGCTCCACGTAAAATACTGGTATTCAGCTGAATCCGGTTTGACTGGAAGCCGACCCCAATATAGTTGGGAAAAGGCTAGGCAGATGATGATGACTTTTGAATAGCGTTAGTGTTAAAAAGCAGATTATTCTACTGCTCTTTTTCCAATTAAATCACACAATTGCGTGCAATGTACACGCGTAAGTTGGTATCTTCAATTGGGTTGTTGTAAATCAAATATTTCGGTTTAAAACCTGATTAAGTTTTTTCAAACGAGGTAGAAAACCTTTTTGTCTTTTCGATAACTCAAGGATCAAGGATTGATTACTGTTAATTAACTAAATTGTAAATTATTTGCAATACCAATTAAGAAATCAAACCAGTTTCTTACACTACCTTAATATTTCGCGATGCCCCTGCGTAGCACTCACGTAGGACTCCCGTAGCACTGGCGTAGTACAGGCGTAAATCTTGCGTAGCACTGGCGTTGCGTAGTACCTTGATAAAGGCTATGCACGTACATAAAATAGTTCTTATAGTAGGCGCCAGATAATCGTGGAATAACGGTCATTGACCCACCTACAATTATTGACATTTTTAATTTGAAAAACGGAATTAATGACACAAAGCTGTCCCGAATCATCATCTCTCGTGATCCTTAACATTGTCTAATAATGAAAAACTATTCATATTTAATTGTTCAGGTACCTATGAACAGTTATTAGTGAAAGGTCAATGTACTTTATTCCATATTTATCTGGCGCCTACTATAATTTCAGCGAGTGTAATAAACACCATAGATCATAGAATGCGTTTGCAGTTGAGTATGCAGGTAAGGTAATAATGGGTTATTAAGCTGGCCACCACACAGTAATGACACATTTCCTGCAACTGTTACTGTTGCGCAATCGACAGCGTTTGATAACATGGCGGTGTTATGGCATGGTGTTGAGTATTAGCAGCATTTTTTTGTTGAAGAGAACAATTAACTATTCCAAGAGCCTATAGAGTATAATAAAACTATAGTAGGCGCCAGATAATCGTGGAATAACGGTCATTGACCCACCTACAATTATTGACATTTTTAATTTGAAAAACGGAATTAATGACACAAAGCTGTCCCGAATCATCATCTCTCGTGATCCTTAACATTGTCTAATAATGAAAAACGATTCATATTTAATTGTTCAGGTACCTATGAACAGTTATTAGGGAAAGGTCAATGTACTTTATTCCACATTTATCTGGCGCCTACTATAGCGGACGTCACGCGGTTTCACCCGCGTATAGTGTTGCCCAAAATCGGTCTTGGTCTTGCAGTCTTGGTCTTGTTCTTGCATTTTTGCAAGACCAAGACCAAGACTGACTGTGCAAGATTTAAGCAAGAACAAGACCAAGCCTGCGAGACTCTTGCGTCTTGCAATTAGGACTTTTTTTTTAAATATACTTGATATAAAATATGTTTTTAAAAGCAATCATATTTTTTTTAAAACAATCACGTTTTTCACAGTAGACCCCTTCGAGTGTCGGTTTGTCGGAGTAAGCCCCCAACACTAACGCGCGCCGCACCAACGAACGATACCTACATGTTGAATTGTATATCTATTTCTTTTCCATTTCATATAAGGTGAGGGTCTATCAATCTCTTTCTAGACAGATAATGTTCTTTAAAATACAGTCAAGTTAATGTCATTAATTGGTTTTCTATGTTAAAAACCGTGTTTTAGTACATTGAAGATTATTAAATGTTAACGTTTATTAAGAAACAGACTGACTCCCGCGCGACACAGTTGATAGCTCGTTGGTTAGTTAGTTAGAGCATCGGCACTGACCGCTTAGGTCGTGGGTTCAAACCCTAACCGGTGTCAGTTGTTTTTTTGAATTTCTCATGAAATGTTTAGACATTTATTAATTTATAGTTGGTCTTTACCATGGCAATGTTAATTCGAGCTCAAAATGTACCTACTCTGTTGCGTTGTTCTAATATCTAAAGTAACGTTTAATGAATAGCGACAAGCTAATAGGTAATTGCAAGACTTGCGAGACTCTTGCTGCAAGACCAAGACCAAGACTGGCCAAGTCTCGTCTTGTTCTTGCATTTGGGCAACACTACCCGCGTAGTTCCCGTTCCCGTGAGAGTACGGGGATAAAATATAGCCTATGTTACTCGCTGATAATGTAGCTTTCCAATGGTGAAAGAATTTTTGAAATCGGCACAGATGTTTTTGAGTTTATTCATAACACACACAAAAATACAAATTTTTCCACTTTATAATATTAGTGTAGATAACATAAATAAAAAAGCCGTTTATTCCCTATTTCCAATTCCATTTCAAATGGTCGTTAGTAGGGTATTAGTGAGATTTCAGCATGGAAGACGGGGCCCGCTAGGGCCAGAGCCTGCCAGGGTTGCGGAATTTGTTCGAAAGAGTCACCACGGCCCTGGAACGCAAAGGGCTTTAGAAGAAACACGGATGTGTTTTAGTCAGTAAGAGTCTGACACGCCCTTCCGCTCCACCCAGAGCGGAAGAAGTCATTTGATGATTTCCCATCCTTAAAAAAAATAAAAAAGAGGTATTAGTAAACTTACTTATTGTTTATTGTTAGTATGGTTATTCCTCTTTCTTTGAAATATGGACCCCTTTTTGGGTAAAGGCCTCCTCCAATTTTTTCCACAAATCCCTGTCCTTGCCTGTTTTCGTCCAGTCGTTTCCTGACACCTGGATAATGGGGGGGGGATCCTACATAATTATATGTAGATAAAATAATTCTAATTCCTAGGAAAACTATTTTATTTATAATGATGAATAAAATAATAAATCGTCTAACAGTGGTTCCCAACCTTTATTTGACCCGGGACCACTTTGATTTCTTTGTTGCTAGCAGGGACCAGAAATCAACAAGAAAGTGAAACTGCGCTAATCTAAGTTTAACATATACCATAATTATATTTATAGATATTCGAAAGTTGTAGCATAGCTTTTCTTTGAAATTTTGTGGACACACAATGAGGCGGTGTCGAGACGGTCTGCTCTTGTAAGCGACCGACCGCTCACTTGGAGCTGGTGTATTTGGTGACGGCATTGGTGCCTTCACTGACGGCATGCTTGGCGAGCTTTCCGGGCTGGGAACACACAGGTTGGGAACCACTGGTCTAGAATGTATCATAGCAAATTGTAATCCATTTATTATGATAGATTGACCGAGGTTCCTTGACGATTTTCACATTATATAACACCCAAAAATTAAAGCACTGTGGGGTTTTCAACGGTATTAGTGTTTTCTCAATTATAATTTGATCTTAATTATAAATCGACTTTTCATTCATATCACAATAAATTCGCACAAACCCCCGGGCAGTGGGCACACCACGCATGTCATCCCATATAAGCGGATTACACCGGATTACTCGACGTCAAAAAGATGCATTTTGATATTGGAGTGGACTGCACAATGTAGCCAATACGATAATATGAGCTCTCGAGTGATTGGAGCTGGGTAATCAATTGTTATGCAAGGATGGAAGAGACAGCTACTGAATATTTTTCTTATTATAGCTTACTTTTGGTTCATAAATGAAGGTGTGAAGTGAAGGAATTGGGAAATCGTTCTTTTGTTGACTTCGTTATTCTATATATTTATATTAATTAAATATATTTATATTAATTATTATTAATTAATTGATTTTATACCTTGCCAACTTTTTTGAGCAAAAATTCTAGTTTAAGCATATGCTAAAACAGTAGTGAATAGTATTCAAACAATGTACTAATGACATTGAGCAAAGTTATTGAACTGTATGTTTGTACAACTGTCGCTGGCTATGCTGTCGCTAGATACCTACTTGAAAGACTCCTAGATAAAAAAAAAACCTTCGCAGCTAACGTTTGCACCTGAAATACACGAGGCTAGTATTTTAAAGCTAGGATAGCAAATTATACTATGCGGCTAGCAAGCTACTCTAGCATCGTGTATACAGAAGTATCCTGATTTTTATTTATTTACTAGCTCTTGGACTTCGTACGTGCATATCCTATTTTTCCCGTTCCCGTAAAAATTTCGGGACGAATAATACACCTGAACCATCCTCATGAATAACCTCATACATTGGTGAAAACTGCAATAAAATACGTTCAGTAGTTTTTGAGTTTATCGCGAACAGACAGACAGACGCAGCGGGAACTTTTTTATATGATATTTAGTGATTAAAACTTCATGCAACACACAGTTACAAAGGCGTTCTCAACCAGTATTTTTGTATGTGCTGAACCAAAATACTATCCTATAGTAGGCGCCAGATAATCGTGGAATAACGGTCATTGACCCACCTACAATTATTGACATTTTTAATTTGAAAAACGGAATTAATGACACAAAGCTGTCCCGAATCATCATCTCTCGTGATCCTTAACATTGTCTAATAATGAAAAACGATTCATATTTAATTGTTCAGGTACCTATGAACAGTTATTATGGAAAGGTCAATGTACTTTATTCCACATTTATCTGGCGCCTACTATAGCTCAAATACTCGCCTCTTGGACCCTGGCATAAATCATTTAGCTTTCAAACTTCTTGTAGCCGTAGACACGGTAGATAGACCTTAAGCTGAACCTTCCTTCTGTCAACAACTCAGTAATGGTGAGGTTTATAATATGTTACGAGCTTGGGGTTCGTGCCAATAAAAGCATTCGATTAAATTACCAAAATGACACGTATAACTAATTTGACAACACTAATTACAACTTAAAACTCACTAATTATAAAACACAACTTCACTACTGATCGCTTTAATCGCACTTGAAGATCGCTTTCGAAGTATTCGCTTGTATAGCACATCCAATGCTGACTCGATCGCGGACTACGCGCTCCTTATATAGGTTAGTTAATTCTAGAAATTTCTATTGTCGAAACATCTGGAAAGTTCCCCTAAATACCGGTCCCGACTGACCAGATGTCGAGAAGTGTAGAATGTTCTAGCATAGAAAATACTAGAAGGTACGTGACTCTACTATTTCTGCTACTCGATACTAGATGGCTCTAGTAGTAACTAATTTCGTCATGTACCCAGCATTAATTCTGGCGTGTAACAGTAGGATAGAATCAAAAACAATCACTTCGCCACCTCAGCATCTATACACCTTAGCTTGTTCATCATCCATTGAAAACGTCTCAAACTTGAACATAAATCTTGCCAATAAAAGCGTTCGTTTAATTAAAAACCTATTTTCGGCCTAGTTAGGATGATGCTGCACATCTCCTCAATGGACCCTATTAATCACGGCAACTAGATGGCTCAGAGAATAGGCAGACTGTTGTTAAGCATTCATTTGAGGAACTTTGTGAAAATGATAAAGTTTGGGGCACACTGAACTTTCTAATAAGAGGAACTGAACTTTGGGCATTTTTTAAAAATATAAAATAAACGTTTATTTATTTATTTATTTAAACTTTATGTACAATAGTGGTACATGGGCGGACTTAATGCATCAAGGCATTCTCTACCAGTCAACCTTTGGGTTATAAAGACTATACTGTGGTAGGTGTACAATAAATAAAAATAAGATTCAAAATTGAATTTTAACAATTCGGAAAGAATATACAGATAAAATATATAATACTAATAAAATACATATATATGCTAAAATAATAAACTAATAAATATGATATATAATAATCATACCGATTAAGAGAATTCATAGTAATCATGACGAAGAACAACTAAGAATGACAAGCTTTTAAGTAGTGTTTTCGGATTTTACGCTTAAAGGAAAATTTTGACTCCGCCTTCTTGATGTCAAGGGGTAGCATATTCCAGAGTTTAATTGTAGAAATAGCGTAGGAATTAGACAAAAACCCGGTGCGGTGAGAAGGGATATGAAGAAGTAAGTTTTTAGATGCTCGAAGGTTGAGACTGTGAGAACTGCCCAACACTTTAAAATATTGTTTTAAATAATCAGGAGCACAAGGACGTTTGACTATAATCTCACCTGATGGAAAGCGATGATGTGGTTGACGATGGAGCACGCTTGCCTAGAAGTAGGTAATCTACTCACTCTTGACTTAAAGACCCCCAGGTTGTTGGCCCAGGAAACTCCGACTAAGGCAGGGAATTCCTTTGAATTCCTCTCCTTAGCTGTACGCACCATGAAAGTAGTCCAAATCTTGTATTATGTTATTAACATGTGCCTATTTCTACTTTAAAATTCTATTTTGGGATGCCTAAAATATTTGCCCATTTGCGCCACAACAAAATACTGCTATTGTCGAGTCTTTTCAACGAATTTTCCATTTTTCCGGTTTCAATGTTAAATTTGACTCCTTCTTTGAAACCAACTTAAATGCCTGGCTTCTTACGATATATGTATTTATGAATGTACAATAGTGGTATATGGTCGGACTTAATGCAACAAGGCATTCTCTACCAGTAAACTTTTGGGTTAAAAATACTACACTGTGGTAGGTGTACAACAAATGAAAATACATATAATACCTACATATATGATTTCTTTTCGTCTCATTTGTGCAAGTGAACGCATGTAAAATAATAAGGTTTTGAAAGTATTTAAAAAATATATATATTTTTGTATCTACCAATGCAAATAAAACTACTTATAACATTCCCTATTAAAATAACGGTAATTGCCACTCATTTTCGCGATTGCACTGTGTAATTCCACAGATATCATGTGATAATGTCATTCACCTCGGTATGTATAATTTAATGCTAATTTTAACTTGAGTACAACCAGTAGTAAGTAATTTACATGTAAACTGGTTTCTAATGGGATATTTACTGTCTAATTAACTAAACAATCTTTCTTTTACTGAATATCTAATTAATTAGTTTCGGAAACGATTAAACTCGTTTTTTGTTTGTTAGAAAACTTTAATTCAATGTCTTTGCACGTTTTGCATACGTAACGTAGGTATAGCTGGAAAGTCAAACTTAAAAAGACGATAATTTGGTAATGAACTTGAAAAAAATTGATTTTTACTTTCTCAAAAAAAAATGAAAGAATTCGCGTGAAAATAAACATTTATTTGCAAGGACACCCAATAAGGTATCTTCGTAATGAAACGTGTGTTTATTTTGTTCAGTACGAGGAGCTCGTGGCTAAAAAATAACAGCCGCACGAGTCGATCTTTGAGGTTAAGCAAAGCTAGCCATCCATCCCACCACATCTTAACATTTGGAGTTTCCTCCGCGCCTCGGAAAGCGCGTTGGTCCCGGTTGTCATTTGTATATCTTTGGCAGTCGTTACGAATTCTCAGAAGCCAGTAAATCTGACTCCAGTCTTGTTAAGAAATACCGTGTTACCCAGTTAATGGGTTGTTAAGGTCCGGTAGGTAGCCACTCCACGTAAAATACTGGTATTCAACTGAATAGAGTTTGGCTGGAAGCCGACCCCAATATAGTTGGGTAAAAGGCTAGCTAGATAAGTAGTAAGTTTCTTTTATCAATATTAGCTACCTACAACCGAGGTATTTAAATCAAAAGTGAATAAGTTACTTTTAGACAAGCACGCTCCTTCATCGCATATTATTAGCTTAGATAGTGGTCCAACGCGAGCCTATCCCGCATAATCCTAATTTCGCAAAAACTCGAAAATGGCAAGATACAATATTTAAAATAAATAATTTTTTTAAGAAAAAAAGGGTCATAAAGGGTAATAAAAAAACCGCATCGCCATCACTTTCTGCAGACGATTATCTTAATAGAATTTCCTCTCTTTTACACTCTAAACACCCTCTAATGAATTTCCCTAATGCCCCATCATAGGGTCAAATTTCAATAATCTCGGTGTATCGCCGCCCTAGACAATATTTTCGGCATTGAACGTGACGCCGCATGAATATCACGCATCTGAACGTTTTGTACCCTCTGTTTGTGCTGTCCCTCCGCGATTTAGCGTCATAATACATTTTAGTAATACACTTTTGTAAGTAAATGGCCAGTTTAAGGTAATTTTTGAAGAAAATGTCGGGAAAATATTGAATCTATATTGTTAAAAGCTATGGGATATGGTAAATTCAGGGAAATTCTACTAACGTTCCCAATTTCTACTAACCTATCTCTTATTTAAGTATTTCATGTCATTGTTTTCTTTTTAATTTTGTATGTATCTCGGTTTGGGACTTTCCAATATACGAATTTTGTTGTACTGAAATACAAATAAGTATTTATTTTTTGTAGTGATACGAATGTTGTGGATATTAACGATATCTTACCCATTTGAATGACGTGAAGGACAGTTTTTATCCAGTTTACTTATAAACGAAGCTATTTAAAACCGAATAGTCTTGAAAAACAAGATAAGCTACGTCTTTTCCTGTATTTGAATCCTAAAGTCACTTTTTGTTTTAAGGATTTATTAACAGTTCTTAAGCCGCTGGAAGCGCTGGTCACCTACAAGATTCAGATATTTTATTAAATCTATTCTTTAAAAAATACCATTATTTAAATTATTACGCTGAACTACGAGTACCTACTATAAATACCTTGGTACATTGACTGCTTATTTCGACTACAAGTTCATGAACCGAAAAATTAAACCGATTTTTTATTTCTGAGAAAACGCAGAGTATTATTGCTGTGCTAAGTTCTTGAAATACTTCGTTAATTTCTTAAGCGAAACAAAACCTTTTTGAACATAGGAATATAGAAATAATATCCATGGTTTTAAAGGATAGGTACGCTGAATTTTCAGATAAATCATAGCAAATGAAATCCTAATTCTAACCTGTCTTGTCAGGTAGGTAATCCAAATGCCCAGTACATAACTGTTGCTATCTGCTGTTCCCAATAACAAAACTAAGAACCTACTTTTGCTGACACCAAAAATCCAAATTGTCCCAAATGTGTTTGTTATTGATAGCAAAAGTTTTCTTTGTAGCACACCTTATCTTTATCGACCATCAAAAAATTAGGAAAGTTATACAATTTACTGAAAACACAGCACCAGGCTTTAATACTTACATACGAAGGTTATTAAAAAAAATACAGGAAATAATTTCACGGAACATTGGCCCAGAATTTTCCAGTATTCATGATGATAACTCTCAATTATAAATATGATGTTTTATGAAATTATAATGGCATGTTTGGGCACTTTTCAGTGTTCAACTGATGCTATTTTCTTGATATGAAAAAGCTATAATTATAGATTCTTATCAGTCATGTACAATTCCCAGCGTTTTCAAGGCTAAAATTCAGTAATTGCTATGGTATTTTGAACTTGTGAAGTATTTAAAATACCAAGGCCCATATTTCAAGCCAGTTTGAAGGATCTTCACTCGACTCAGATACTCTCGGATGACAAAGGAAAAAAAAACACTCAAAAATGACAAATAATAACAGGTCCTTTTATTTTAACATATTCAAGAGATTTGTTAAGCTCGAAGAACTTTGAAATATGGTTCTAAAGGTGTCATGTTTTTCGGATTCGGCATTTAGGTACACACTAAGATGTCTATGTGTAGGTATGCCTTAATAATAGACAGATAGAAATAAAGGTACTGAGAGGAATCTGTCTATATTTAACTCTAGACCGCCACACAACGACTGCATCCAAAATAAACCGAATCAAATCTCGATTGGCCTAATAAAACAAATAGGATCTTAATGGAAAACGACGTGTGTCTATTCCAGTTAATACGAACCGTTCGCCGGCCGTCCGTCACCGTCCGGCGCCGGATGCGAACCGGAACATGAAACTTTAATCGACGGCCGGCTGGCGGCCGGTTATTTCTGAGCGACTATTTTTGAAAACGGTATTGGAAACAGAAAATTGATTTGACGTTTTGATATGCGCATAGTTGATTTAAGTTTTTGAGCTTTAAATTGCAGTCGCTATAATTAAAATACTGGGGCCCCACTATGAAGTCTTAAAACGGCCATGATTCCGCTCTAAGAGGGAGACGGAGCTATATATAGCGAATAGCACTGTCCCGTTTACATAATCGGAATTGGATGGCATTAGCAGGTCATAGTAGGGCTGCTTGTACTCAGCTGAAGCTACAAGCCGACCTCAAAATAGTTGCAAGTGTAACAGAAGATTGGTCAATATGAGTTAATGGAAGTAAACTCTTCATCGCTTCAACCATAGGGCCATATTTGCATTGAAACGGCAGTTTTTTTTGTCGATTCCAGCTGATCTTGACTTGATTTAAAACATTTCTGAAGACAAAAGTAGCAACTACATAGGTGTCAGAACGACCTGTTCACGTGCACTGAAAACTCAGAAATGGTATTGTTTATTGAGAATTAAAATTAAATAAACGATGCTGCTAAATGTTACATTGTTTGATTGTTTGTGTGTAATTATCCAAAATGAGTTATGACGTATGTTGTCTGAAAATCATTCCAACGAGGTCTGAAATAATGTTTCGAGTTGTTTTTCTGACGTAAATGTCTACGTCGTGTAATGTAACGTCTGCAGTTTTAGAAAACAATAATTTATTAATTCTGCATACTTATTTGTTAATTTAACCATGAGTTTATGCAAATTGAAGTCTTCAAGTCATTTCAGTCAATTTTTTTGTTTCGCGTCGTTTGGCTCCTCGTTTAAATCCTAGAAACTGCAGGTGGATATGCACGCATGCAACAAAGGAGGTGAAGCAGGTCCATTGAAGGGGCTCCTCCCTTTTTTAATCGGTGGGAAATCATCAATTGACTTTTCCGCTCTGGGTGGAGCGGAAGGGCGTGTCAGACTCTCACTGACTAAAACCCATCCGTGTTCCTTCTAAAGCCTTTGCGTTCTAGGGTCCCGTCTCCTATGCTGACATCTCTGAGGCGCGCGTGGAACACAACGCGCCATCGAAGGGGTTCCTCCCTGGCACTGCGTCTGGGATGGATGGAGGATATTTAGCCCGATTATTTTAACAGAGGCCAATCTTTTCAAATAATATAAGTATTTAATTTATTTTTCAACAGGAATGGTGGTCAATGGGTTCGTGAACGTGGTGATCACCACCATAGAAAAGAGGTTCGGCCTGAGGTCCATGCAGACGGGGGTCATCGCTGGGGGGTGAGTTACTTATTTATCTTTTACTAGCCTTTGCCCGCGACTTCGTACGCGCATATCCCGTTTTTTCCCGTTCCCGTATAGCCTTCCTCATGAATGTAGTTATCATATACAAAAATATTTTTTCAAATCCGACTGGTAGTTCCAGAGATTAGTGAATTCAAACATACAAACTCTTTAGGTTTATTTTATTAGTATAGATAAGTTACCTATTCTCATTATATTTGAGGAGGTCCGGTGTGTTGCCATGGACTTCCTGATCCACGAAAATGTATGTTTTATAGAAACTTCTCCAATTTCCTTGCCAGATATTTTTTTTTGCATATTTGTACGGGGCCCGCAAAGCTTCATTGTGTTGCCGCTTTTCTGGTTAGTAGTTACTGTACTACTTATATAGTTACTTCTATACACTGGAGTATATAGAAGTTGCAGTCACTGATAATAGTGCGACGGGAAAGACCGATAAAAAACTGAGAGTTGCTTTAAACTTTTTTTGTAAACATAGGTAGTCTGTGAGATATAACGATATTAGGTAGAGAGAACCTCTGTATCTATGGAAAAAGGGAACCCTTATAGGATCACTCGGTTGTCTGTATGTTCGTCTTTCACAGCCAATTTTCTTCGAATCTGCAGGACCGATTCTATTGCAATTTCGTACACATATGAACTTCTGTGACAATGTGTGTTTAATAAATACATTTTGAGTAAAAGGTTCCCTTTGGGGAACAAGCTAGAAAATTAAAAAAAAAAAGTATTTTGTTTCTCACGATGAGATCACCAGTTCATTCGCAACTTTTAAAAAGAAATCATCAATTGGAATTTATTGATTTTCATCCATATTTTTTCTTCCAGTTACGATATGGCGTCCTTCGCATGCCTGGCCCCGGTCACGTTCCTGGGCGGCCGCACCGGCTCCTCCAAGCCTCGCTGGTTGGGCCTGGGCGTGCTCCTCATGGGGACCGGCTCCTTGCTGTTCGCGCTTCCACACTTCCTCGTGCCCAACTATAAGATAGCGGGGAATGAAGCTGCTGATCTGTGTACGCCTAATCGAACGGTGAGTTGGATTTCTAAACTAATTTAAAAAACTATTTTTGTAAAGTTGGTAAAGGTTTTGTTTGTCAGAGGTCTCTAATCCAATTGGGAGAATTATTTCACTATTGAACTATACCGCTGAGTGTCTTAAATAGCCTCCTTAATTTTTGGAAAAAATCACTGGTTCATTTGGGATAGGATGGTTGAAGCGACTGAAGCCGCAATAGGTAGCCGCTAGTAGATAATATTTGTATGCTATGACTTTCTACCTATTGCCCATCTTATATATGTCTTAGTCTTCTACGATGATACACAAATAATTGGTGGAAAAGATACTAATCTTTCAGGATTATTGAGACGATTAAATGACGTTAGCAAAGCTTTGACAACTCTCTCGTTTTTTAAGGAATCTCAACTCAACACAATTTGCTATGCGTTTTCATGTTAATTTAGCACTTGTGAATAAGTAGTTGACCTTAGAATAACAACCAATCTTATGATCAACTTTAAGTTTATAAAGGACCATTCATAACATAACCCATCTATATAATAGTACTCTATGCCCTAAACTATTCGAATTCAACAAAACCCACTTCAAACAAACTTCAAATTAATTAAGATCATAACCTAGGAGTAATAACAGTCCATTTCCAATCAAAACTTTACCGCTCAAATGTTCATTCAATTTTACGTCAACCGTTCAAACTTTAGGCTCTTGTCTATGGCTCCAAAATCTGAATGAATGAATGAATGAACTTGAATGTGGGTTCGGCACAGGCGCGGTGCATTCAGCCAGGCTGCCGACAATGTGCGGCCTCGGACACACAATGCGACCGATCTGTGTGATTAATCGGATTAAATCACTATCCATATCTGCCAGAAAATGTCGTCTAAACTACGGCAGATCGTTGGCAGTTTAAACATGATTATAGTTTGTTCATTCTTCATAATTATGGATACCTAGGCGCCTACTAAGTTACCCATTTTCCTTAGTTGTTTTTATGCTTTGCGACACCCTATTATAGCCCCGCAGTATAAAAATAAACACAAAGGAAATTTGCTGTGTAGGTACCTGTCTTTAATCCGCTCGCAACGGATTTTGATAGATGCGGTTTTCACTAATAGCAATATCAATGAACGAGGAAGGTTTACGTTTATGTGCTCATAATATGTATCCGTGCAAAGCCGTAAAGCTAGTAAAATATTATTATCAAGTTCTTCAGCCAGAAATTGTTTTCTTAATTGAAACTAATCTGAATCAAATATTAAATATCCGCCAGATAACGTTTATGTTCCTGCTTCTACATTCGTCGGCAGCCGGCGCGAAATGTATTGTTTATCGAGCGCAAAAGCCCATGCATTCTGACTAATTAACTAACTTCCAGACGGGTTTTCAATACGCAGAAATGCAGCTCGATTACATTTTCCGATACTACGGGTTATTTGCCCCTGATTTACCGACGAGCATACGTAGGAATGTTTGTAAAACTTTATACAGTATAACTTGTGCTTATTACTTGTTTTCCAATTTCTCTCGAAGCAGACGTTGATGAGATTATTATTTTAATTTGTGAAATTAACAAAAACGTTTTACTATATAATTTAGAGGTAAGGTTACGTTATATTAGAATAACCTAGCCACTTAATTACACAGCAAATCGTTTTTGTAATTATTTTGTAGCTCTGATATTACAATAAGGTAATGTGCAACCCTTAATTGAACATGATACCTTGGAAAATTCACAAATCAGAATCCGATTTATGATTTCACAAGCTGTGTGCTCGTAGGGGTTTATAGAGGTATGCGGAACAGGGTGGAAAGTCCCGCCAACCTCCATTGCAAAGTGAGGATCCTCCGTTCAAATGGGTTCTGTGTCTGCTCGATGATTGTTATCGGGTAGGTTTTTTTTTTATTTAAGAGGGGTTTGCCTTGAGTCTAGTCTAGGTAGGTCATAGATGACAGAGACAAAGTCGACGACGGAGCGAGCTTATACAGAAGAATCTTCTAGTTTTGATACGTTGAAATCGCGCGGAGAGCTTTGATACCGCGATTTAAGATTGTGTGACGTCAGTTCTTTAGTTCGTATGTGGCGGTACCTATAGATGCTGATACAGGATTTTCCATCGGCAAAAATTACTAACTGCTTCCTTTCATTCCCTTAAACCTCTTTAGGGGTCGAATTAAAAACAGCTTTTCTTTTAACTTCGCCACATCAGGAAACCCAGTGCTAATATCCATGCTTCTAGGTGGTTAGAATAGAATAGAAAACATATATTCAACACAGACACCACATAACAGCAATAAATACATAGCAGAAGAATGATATATATTATATATATATATTACATTGCAAAGATACAGTAAAATTATTTTAAGGTTTAAGCCGCGTATCCACTAGGCAACATTTGACGCGCGCCATGATGCACAACATGTTGCTCATCATGTTGAACGGCAACGAAGAACTTTTATTTAGTTACATTGTCAATGTTGCGCGCCTGCTGGCAACGTCGCGCGTTGTTGTGCAACGTTGCTGAACATGTTGGGCGTCAAATGGATTCGAGGCTTTCAGCTGTATGTTCCCTATCAGTCTTTTGCGCAGAAGTTCTATGTTCCCTAAAACCATACTCATCATATTCTATTTCCAGTTGACAGACAGTTGCGACGGCAACGTGCCAGCCGAGGGCGGCGCGTGGGCAGTTGCAGTGTTCGTGTTTGCGCAACTGTTGCACGGCGCGGGTGCCACGCCGCTCTTCACGCTAGGCGTCACTTACATCGACGAGAACGTCTCCAAGAAGATGTCTTCTGTTTATTTGGGTGAGTGGCAAGCTAAACGTAACTCTTATAGACTAAAGGGTGGGCAGTTGCCAGTGTTCGTGCTTGCGCAACTGTTGCACGGCGCGGGTGCCACGCCGCTCTTCACGCTAGGCGTCACCTACATCGACGAGAACGTCTCTAAGAAGATGTCTTCTGTTTATTTGGGTGAGTGGCAAGCTAACAGTAACACTTGTAGACTATTAGGGTGGGCAGTTGCTAGTGTTCGTGTTCGCGGAACTGTTGCACGGCGCGTGTGACACATGCATACATCGACAAGAACGTCTCCAAGAAGATGTCTTCTTTTTCTTTTGGTGAGTTGCATGCTAACAGTTAGTTTAGAGTGGCGCATGGGCAGTTTCTGTGTTCGGCTGTGTTCGTTTTCATGCAATTGTTGCAGTGTTTGTGTTCGTGCAACTCGTAGGTGACGGTGAACCACGGCGTCACCTTCTTGTTTATTTGAGTGGTGGAAATAGTAACAGTAAGATAGAACAATAACATACTATTGGCCTATAAATTCTACTTGGATAGCAGAAACAGCAAACAGGGTGGTAGTTGGAGGATTTCTTATCCTTGGTGTCAGTTCTGACAGTTATAGAGTTAGTTATAAGTAGGCTGGATCTAATAATATAGGCACATCGGGTTTGGTCTGGTTAGCACTTAAAGAACTACGCACCCAAAAGGAAGAATTTCACGGGGATCCTCGAGGAAATGTCATCAATGCTACATCATACGTTTACCAAAGATTCTTATAAGCTCCGCTTCAATGCTAAATCATTAGTTTGGGATTAACTAGCATTAAATTACGAATCGGAACGAGACGTACATATTTCTTATGAGAAAAGTAACTGGGAACATTATAACAAGGCTGTATGAAGCCGACCATAGCTAATGATATCAATTTCCCGCTGAACCGTCATTTGAGACCGTAACTTCGGTACGCCATTCAGTTGAGTGGTAACGGGGTTTGTGTGGTAGACCTCGATAAAAGTTTCTTGTCATTTTATCATGCTACATTACTACTTTAGTACCAGGGCGTGCAGGGTAGGTAAAAGTATTCATATCTGTATCTACTAATTAAATCATTTGCCCCGACTGATTGCAACGCCCTACTGTTAGACTGGACGAAAATCCCAAAATATTTCGTAAAACTCCGGGTAAACTTTGTCTCTGTCATCTATGACCTAGACTAGAGTCAAGAGCAAACCCATATTAAATTAAAAAAAAAAAAAAAAAATTGATTAATTACCTAGTTAAGTAAATTGTTGGATGCTGTTGCCGTGTTACCGAGTCCCAGATCCAGGTTGTGGTAGGCAGGCGCTCCACGTAAAATACTGGTATTTAGCTGTATCCGGTTTGACTGGAAGCCGACCCCAATAGAGTTGGGAAAAGGCTAGGCAGACGATTATGTTGAGTGCTGAAATTCATAGACAAACCTAACTAAACCCAAAAAATGTTTGAAAAATTGGAAAAAATCTCCAAATAATAATTGATAAAATAATATTTTTTCGGTATAGGAACTCTGAAAGAAGAACATAATTCATGATTCCTATTCTTTAGAATTAAGAGATTTGTCCAATTCTGATATTACAACACTTTCTTAAACGACACCATTTATAAAACAATTCTACTACAAAACCGATATCCGTTCTCTTGTCCCAAGAAAATAATAAAGCAAAATATTATTACAAAAGCTTTCTAAACGGGTCTACTTATATTCAAAGTTATTAACCCTCACACTCCGCGCGGGGTTGGCAGCAATAAACACAAGAAAGCACTCGCCGATACGGCCGCGTTATAACAGTCGTACGGGTCGAATGGGCCCCATCGCTCGCAAGTTTAGTGTTGAGAAAAATTGTTTTAGATGGCATTTATTGAGTTATTTTAGGGTTAAGTGATTAGCTATTCGTTTGGGAGGTGACAGGTTTAGAAGGGGTGCATAATAGTATTTCCTATTTTAATATTATAAATATGAAAGTTTGTGAGGAAGCATCCTTCCTCACAAACTTGAAAATGGGTGTTTGTTACTCTTTCACGCTAAAACTACTGAACGAATAAAGATGAAACTTTATAGTAATATACACAGTTTCAAACTCAAAGCATTTATTTCAATTAAACCATTACAGGCACTTTTGAATTGTCAAGGTCGGTCTGTCCAAAGAGATGAAGTTAATTAGGTACACATTCCAAAGCGTAGATCTCTACAGAGAAGAACGTGCAAGAAACTCCACGGACACTCTTTTAAATGTTTTTTATTTAAAATGATATGGTTTCCATCATTCGTGTGAAAATTATACAAACAACCATATATTTGAGAACGATGTAGAAAGACTTGCACGATCTTATATGTAAGTAGGTACATCAACATCAACACAAAAGCCAATTCATAAAGGGGGAAGTAGGTACTGATGCGAGCGGAGTCTTAAGCTAGTTTATGTATATTTAAATGTCTTGTCTATAGTAAGATAGTACCCACTTACGGCTAGTACCTAGTAGTGAAATACCTACATAATGGAGAGACCTCGTTAAAACACTAAGGTTATTTAGGTCATGCTTGGCAGATAATCTTGCGTCTACTCTGTTTCAATATTATCTTTTCTGAAATCAAAACAACAATAACTAATTACTAAACAAAGGGGAATTCTTCTAATTTCTTGTAAACATAACCATTAAAACGTATTTCATCTCATGAGAAAACAAAGTAAACAGTTCATTGTCCACAACCCACATAAGGCTTGGGTTTCAAATTTGGCGGAAGGTGAAGCAAGCGGGGAACGTACTTGCGAACAATAAAAAAGGGCTCAACATATTCTTGCGAGAGTCCATTATAGACACAGATTTGCAGTGTTTAATTTGAATTTTACTGGACCAAGAACTCACATTATATTACATTTTCGAAGAAGCATGATTCTAAAAAATGGATAATTCCTTACATATATGCGTTTAGACGTATCTTTCAAAATTATTCCGAGAGCGGGTCAAATTAGGTCTGGGTGTTGAGGCTTAAGCTGTTTACACACATAAGCCGCTGGCCCGCAGGCACGAACCCGGCGGGCAAGGCAAGGCCTGATTTTAACGATCTTGCCGGAAAATTGTTCGGCTCGCAACTTCTAAAGCCGCCAGCACTAACCCGTCGGGTTCGTGCCGGCAGGCTTAGGAGTGTAGCTTTAGTACACTTACGAATAAAACTACTACAGAACCATGATGATGCGTCGACACTCAAAACGTTCGAAGATGCGAGTTAAGACTCCCCGACCCGCTAACCGCTATCACCGAGACCTCACCCTATCTAGATTTCCACATGCGTCGGAAACGTATTAATGCATTTCCGTGGTCGGGCTCTATTAATTGCACTCGATAGGCTTCTGAGCCGCGATTATTTGCCAGACACTTCATCTGTAATGGGAATCTGTCGAGTGACGCCGCGATGGGATGTTTGTTCAGATGTCATGGGATGCTGCGATACCTTGTTTGATTAGTGAAATACTTTGCCAAGATTTTGGTGTTTGTAGTTTCTTTCGACAATGTTACCCATTTGGTATTATTTAATGTTTCGGGGTAAAGAGTGTGGTGTTTGATCTTTTTAGTTTAGTAGGTACCTACCTAAGTGTAGGTACAGCAAGCTCAGTAACCATCAAAATAGCTTGTTTTTGTGCAATCGACTCAAGCAGGTACCTATACCTTAGCAACCAGAACCGCAGTTGAAAATGTTTTATACAATTAAAATTTTCGAAATGTGCTTACGACGAATTTGGAAACAAAAATATTAGGTACCTATTGGAGTTGTTGATATGAACATCTATAGGTAGCCGCGGGTAAACGACGCGTCGCCACGCTATACGATGGTAGGTATATAATATACAGTCTAAATGTATTTTTTTCAATATGCCATATTAAGTTCCTGTCGTAATCTGTTCATTTAGGCAAACTAAAAAAAAAAAAAAACAGGACATCAAAAAAATACCTAAGTCCTATAATTTTGCTCATCATCTTTGTTTGTTTAAAGAGACAGCTCCTTGGCTTAAGGACTTCTCAAGTGTCCATGTTATAAATAAAGTCTTATCATTTCTAAGTGTCAAAACATCAAGACTTTTATCTACCCTCTATCAAAGCCCACCGCTCCAAAATTTTCAATTCTAAGCCGTTAACCACTTGAAAAAAGTAATTTTTCTTGCAATCTCGAACGACAAACAGACGGAGTGAATCTGGCGGTCGATCCTCCACTCTGTTCCCTCTGGAGAGTCTCGGAGGACAAGGAAACGTATTCAGAGTGCCGCTAGATGGCGCGATGTGTGCCTCACTAGAGATATCGAGGGTTAGGGCTGTGCACACTAAATGCGAAAAATGTTGGGGCTGTGATTTGTGAAGGGAAGAATTTGGTTTGGATCAAAGTGGGTAAAAATGTAAATATTAGGAGCCAACATTTTTATATTTATGGAGGCTTTTGGTAAAGTATAGAATGCAATATGTTTCCTCAACTTGCTGCTACACCTGAATTTGTTCCAGAAGTGAGTTAGTTCTAAACAGTGGTGCGATTCTGTGAAAATTTCTGTGTAAACTTGATGAAGAGATTGATTTATTGCATTGAAGTTGTCTACTTTTATCAAAATTGTAATTCTACTATTGCACAATTACTATTAACATTAATGCCTCTGATCTGATTTGGTTTTGTAACTTTAGTTAGCTTTATAGTACCTACTTACTTATTTATTCATTTCAAAATGTTTGATAATTTTGGTAATGATCGTTTAGTGCCAACCACTGATCTTTAAACATGTTTTATCTACGGAAAATGCAGTGGACTGCAACATTACTACTGTAAGTTTGTTAAAATTATGTGTTAGGTATATATGTTGTAGTTGTTTATTATCCCTTAATAAATAAAATAAAATATAAAAAAAGAGAACATGAAGTGAGCTGTCAATCCATTTAAATAAGACGGACAACAGTTCACTCCACCTAAGTTTTCATCGTAAGATGTTAACAGAATAGACCGGCTGTTATTCTTCCTTCACGGTCCGTATAATGTCAGAATGTCGTTGAAACTGACGTTTCATAAACTTTAAGACTATGGGCGGATTATACCTGATGAGACGAATCGCGTTTAACTCGGCAACAAACCTTAAACCTGAGTTTAGGTTTCCTCATTCTTATTACTCCTCTAGTAATTTTTTAACATGTACTGTTAAGCTATCCCAAGCGATAAAAATCTTCCACTACGCCCTTCCCCTAACCACTTCTAAGTCGCAGCTTTTAACTGTGAAAACAGGGCGCCCGCTAAGAAATGCGATACTTATGCTTTTTACACTCCACGGTTATTTTCTTGTGTTTGTCCGTGGAGCAATGTGTTGTAAAGTGTAATGGCGATATCGACGTGTGTGTATCCGATCGAGGGTGAGAGGTTAAATTGTTTCTTTTTTTTAAGAACATGGAAACAAAAGAGGTTTTGTTTCTGGTTTTTTTTTTCGTTTTTAATGGCAAAGGGAAGTTGTGCTGAAGTGTCTCCTTAGCAGTTGTTTAGTGGATTTTTTGAGAGTCCGGCTGGCCAAAGAGCCAAAAAATGACTCGTCTTTCGGCCTTAATAATTGCATTTATAATCAATTCGGAGATGACAAGACATACAGCCTATTATAATTACCAAAGCAAAAATCTTTGTGCCTAAGCCCTTTTCTTTTTTTAACCCCTGACCAAAAAGAGGGGAGTTATAAGTTTGACGTGTGTATGTATACATATATCTGTGTCCGTCTGTGGCATCGTAGCTCCTAAACGGATAAACCGATTTTGATTTAGTTTGTTTAGTTACAAAAGTAATTTAATCGAGAGTGTTCTTAGCTATGATTTAAGAAGCCGTTTGAAGCTCTTTTCTAATTGATGAAGGGATGCGAGCAACTTCCACAGGTCTGATCGAGGCGAAATTTAGTATTCTATTACTTCAATAGTATGGTAAGAACATGGTAACCTTGACCTGATGCTGCAGCGTGACCTGAGGTCTGGAGAATACCCAACTCCTCGCATAGTTAGGTACAGCAGATGCTTCGTGTTTGGGCTCATTTAAATAGTCTCCATAAATAGGTTAGAATTAGATTGTGATCAGGGACTGATAATGAAGCAGAAAGGAGAAATGAGTGCATACAGCTCAGTTACTTTCGCTCGTTCGGTCGGTCGATACTACCTACCTACCTACGAATATTTTGATTCAAACGTCGCTGCCTTGGCAGACCGCAATTTTTTGTATACCTACTAAGTACCTACCTACCTATTTTAATCTATTATTTTATTTATTAGCAGTCCCCCGACACGATGACGCGTGGGCCAAAAGATTCGTACCTACCTATTATTGTTGGCCTTTACTTAGTGTTCCACTTCCACTGCTGGGCAAAGGCCTAATGTACTTATGCAGCCATAACGCTATAAGTGTTTTAATGAGTTCCTTTGTTTCCAGGTGTATACTACACGATGGCGGTGGTCGGCCCAGCGATGGGCTACGTGATCGGAGGTCAAATGCTCACCATCTACACAGACTTCCTCAGCGTAGACTCAGAAACGTGAGTAAACCTACGTCCCTATATGATTTTGTCAAAATCCATAGATAATTGGTATTGATAAAAAGGAACACATGTTGTACACTCTACATTTCACTATGTAATGTCAAAACGTCAAAATTCTTTTCCATGGTAGGTTGGTAGGAAACATATAATTTACATTTAGGTACTTACTACAAAGTATAAACTCATTTCTATTCATTTGTATGTATTCTGTTTCCGTATTTCTATGTAAACCAATCAAATATTCCATACTTTTCCTAAGCAAACGACAATAACCTCAACCGTGCGTTCCCGCGCTTTCCACGCGCCGCGTCATGTTCACATTTTTTAATATTTCATCTCGGCACTGACACGGCTTCATTCAGCCAACTTGCCCTCTCGCTTTCATCTCATTGTGAACCACGCAGGTACGCTGCTCTGCCAACTTTTCAGCCAAATTAACTTCACCATTTTATATTTTTACGGCTTCTGCAACGAAATATGATTTTCCGCGGGAAGAGTTTTGAACGACCTCCTTACCATGGCTTTGCTTTTTAATTTGTGAGTTCTCTCGTTATTGATTAAAATTGTACAGCGAAGGGAATCCTTAGATATAACTTGTTTAATTTGATTACACCCATAAGAGGTATTGATGTTTCGTTATTGAAAAGCAAGCTTAGAAGAGAGATGAGTAGGTAAAGTAGGTAGGTACCTACTCAAAATGCGTAAATATTTTCGGTCAAATATCTAGCTACTTTTAATATCTGCGTCTTACTTAGGTATGTTACCTTAGTTCGGGCTATTGAACTTGAACGCAAAGTTTTTATTAAAAGTCTTTGAACCAAACGAGCACCTTATCGTATTAATATGTTAACCTACAGTAAAAACCTACTTACAATTTGTATATAGAAAAAGCTTGCTTTGAACCCAGTCTAATATGCCTTTAAATAGCACATTCAAGTAGGTACCTACGTCAGAGAACTGAACATTGAAATTATAATTCAATCAAAAGGCAGGCAGTAAGAGCGGTTCTATTATTCTAATTCATTTTAAAGCCCGGTTTCCACCGCGAGCGGAGCGGACCCATTAATGACTTCTTTTACCTCGCAAGAGAAAACTGCTTACATGTGTTTCCACCAACAAAGAGTCGAGCGGAAATTACTCAGCGTGCAAAAAGAGTAAAAATGAGCTTGCAGTGCAAATCAGACGACTAAACTGACTAAACTCTTTCTTGGTGGAAACGCAAACCTATTTCATGAAAATGAAGTCCGCTCCGCTTATCCATTTTCGGCTCATTACTCTTTCGCGGTGGAAACCGGGCTTAAGAGAAGCATGCCCACTTGAAATCTCTCATTGTGTTTGTAGGTACAGGGTCGGATTCATGGGTGCAAAGACGTGCACTGAGGGTGCAAGGCGTACGCCTCAGTACCCCAACGCCCTATAAGTTGCTTCTAAAGACAAAGCATTACTAAAAGTTTTTACTATCCCGGCCGGTGCTTGCATACCTACTTATGCATGATTGACACTTGAATCTAATACCTAAGTTACTTCCCAAAAGTAAGTGCTAATAATCAATATCAATAAAACGGTCAATATTCTTAATGTTAAGTTCCAATCCAACCCTAAATCCGGCTCTGTCTACTCAAGCCTGCCGGTGCGAACCGCAGAGCAACGTTAGATTGTTGAGTAAACGTCCGATTTGCATAAGAAAACAATAGGGCATCACTAGGTACCTAATATCGTACACTTCGCAACACGAATACCCCTCTGTTTACCCGCCTAATAGCCCCCGCGAAAATAGCGCCTACAAAAGTTATTATAGCAATAACGGAGTTTTCAGATCTGTTGCTCGTTTTTTGTCTAGGGACATATTCAAAAAAGGGGTAATGCGAGTTAAGCGAGTATGAAAGCGATATTATGGAGTTTTTATTTCACTTTTAATGCGATTCGAGGCAGGTTTTAAGCTGTTGAGTTATTTTCTTTGTGTGCTTAAGGGAATGAGAATGAGCTACAGCGTTTATGGGAGTTAATATGCTTGGAAACGGGTCTCGTGCCGTGGGTAGGCATTACATTTTTGCACTGAAAAATGGCTTTTAATTATGTGTTTCATTTGAAACACTAAACGTCACGAGTGCTTCTACTATCTCGATTTGTGTGCAGTAGTTTGTGTGGAGATTGAGGCATTATTGGCCAAGCTATGCAATCTCGTGTTTGCGTTGGTCAATATGGGTGCGTTGTTTACGCATCTTCGCTTGACCTGCGACAATGTTTAATGCATCGAGTAAGTTCACATCTAGCTTAAAACAGCATCTAGGCACAAAACTGCAAAGTCATCCAAAAAGATCTTGGAACATTTTGAGAAGGTTCTTAATTCGGTGGGTACCTATACGATTTCTCCGGGGTTTCTGAACCGATTTATGTGATTCTTTTTCTTTCGATGCGGAATACTTGCCATTTGGTCCGGTAAAAAATTATTGAATTTAGAATAGAATAGAATAGAAAACATTTATTCGATACAGACACAACACAACAGCAACAAAACACAAAGTAAAAAAGAGAACAATCATAAGACAACAATTATCTAGCAAGCCGCTAGCTGAGCGTGCCTATACCGAAAGGGTTACCATCTCAGCATTTGCTGGGCGTCAGACACCCAGCGCTGGTTTTCAGTTGGCACCCTGCAGTGACACACGGGTTAGCTCAGCAGTTTTTATTTTATGAACATTTTGCTTACCTGTTGTTTACTTGGATGATGTAATTACGTCGTCTAAGTCTAAGTAAACAAAATGACGTCGGGTAATTAGTGTCACAACTAAAAAGTAAAAAAAGAAATCAGTGTCAAAAACGAAGAATCCAAACTAAAACACCGACTTCCGAAAGTAAAGTTATTTTAGACTGCAGTTATTAGGAAATCAGCATGTATTTTTTTGTTTATAAGTAGTCGTTGATTAATATTTTGTTGATTTGCGAGATGAGCACTGTGGAAAATAAGCCAGGCTCACACTGTTCCTTTGTCCATCCAGGTTAGGAGTAACTCCCGTCAGTTCAGTGTGGATCGGCGCGTGGTGGATAGGCTTCATCCTGTCTGCTATCCTTTGCCTTATCGTATCAATACCGCTGATGGCTTTCCCACATGAGCTGCCTGGTAAGTTTATTGAGACTTATTGTTGCTTGTTCTACCCGCTCGTCGATTCTACTATAGGTAACTACATATGTAATTAGACGATGAGCCTGTTCTCGTATACGTGCGCTTTTCTGATACGAAAAAGGATTGTAAAGTTGTGTTTCACAAGAAGAATATAAATCTTCGTCCATATCTGGCCTGGGGAAACCTGGCTGCTATGAATATTATGCTGTTAATGCCTAGTACTTAACTGTCGAGGTTATCGTCGTCTTTCAGGTGCGGCCGAAATCCGAGCATCGAAAGTATCAGAAGCTCACGAAGGCGAAGCCTCCAAGTCTGCAGCCTTCAGCGCTTTGCATGAGCTGCCCCAAGCCGCAGCAGCCCTGCTGAAGAACCCCACCTTCCTGTTCCTGAACCTGGCCGGAGCCAGTGAGGGCATGCTCATCTCAGGGTTCGCTGCATTCTTGCCGAAACTCATTGAGAACCAGTTTGCTGTTAACGCTTCTGAAGCTGCTTTGCTTTTGGGTGAGAACTGATTTTTCTGGTTAAAGCTAAAGATACCCAAAATCGTTTTCATACAACCACCTCTCATGAGAGAAAAATTCAACTAAACAAAGTCAAAGTCAATTCATTTATTTCAACTAGACCATTAAAAGGCACTTTTGAACGTCAAATTTACAGTTTAAAATTAAAATATAAGTGACTCTAATTGTCCATTCGCAAAAAGTAGATTCTTATGGAGAAGAACGGACAAGAAACTCCATAGTTACTCTTTTCAAATATACGTTTTACAATATTTTGTATACATAGGTACATTGATCAATTGATTATATTATGTGAGCACAATGCATCCAACATTACACTAATATACAGCACACACTTATATACTATAGGTACAACAAAGCAATTCCAGCAGAGATAAAATTAAGTTTTCTAGTAAGAGACATGGTACTCACATATTTACAATATAATTAAAAACAATGGATCAGTGTGTGAGTTAAATTACATATTAAAAACCTGAAAGTACACCAGTAAATAAAACAAGTTTGACTTTTTCTACTATACCCTCGATTGTCCTATGGAGCAGGACCAGCATGTTTCCAAGCATTCTTATCTTTAATATAATCATCTAGTTTGTAATATGCTTGTTTACAAAGTGTGGTTTTAATGTAAGTTTTAAATTTTCTTTCATTTAGTTCTAATATGTCACAAGGTATTTTTTTGTAACATTTAACACAGTACCCCATGAAAGATGTTCGTACTTTGGCTAATCTATAAAATGTTTGATCTAAATTATTTTTATTTCTAGTATTAATATGATGTCTATCACTAATTTTGTTAAAGAGATGTCGATTTTTTCTTACATACATAATATTCTCATAAATGAATTGACAAGGTACTGTCATAATATTAATCTTTTTAAAAATTTCCCTAAGAGAATCGCGGCGACGAAGATTATAAATGGCTCTAACAGCACGCTTTTGCAAAATAAATACAGATTCAATGTCAGCAGCACGACCCCACAGCAAAATACCGTACGACATAATGCTGTGAAAGTAACTAAAATAGACCAAGCGCGCGGTTTCTACATCTGTTAACTGTCTTATCTTTCTAACAGCATAAGCGGCTGAGCTTAGCCGCCCCGCAAGAGATGTTATGTGAGGTCCCCATTGCAATTTCTCGTCTAAAGTGATTCCCAGGAAAACCGTCTGATCAATAAATTCCAGTTTTTGTCCATTCAATACGATGTCACATTCGGTGCTTCTAACATTTGGTAAAGTAAATTTAATACATTTGGTCTTTTTTTCATTTAGTACTAAGTTGTTTGCCGTAAACCAAAGTTGGACCTGAAGAATGAATGAATGAAACTTAGGAACGATTCAAGCAGTCCGGCACTATTCTTATCTAAACTTTTTAACTTTTAGTTCTTGCTAGGCCAGTCTTAAGGATCTGGCCGAAGCCAAATTAAGTTGAGTTCTTGGTGTTGCTAATATTTTTCTGTAGTCTAATTCTGTGGTAAATCATTCCCACATTTAAAAATCCTTGCAAAGCCGATGTCCCAACAGTTCTTTCTGACTTTTAGAACTTTTATTGACTTGAAAACCCTCTTATCTTTCAGGAGTGATCACAGTGCCAGCAGGGGGTGGCGGCACATTCCTGGGCGGCTGGTTGGTGAAGCGCTGGCAGCTGGCCTGCGCCGGCATCATCAAGCTGTGCGTGGCGGCCACCGTGGTTGCGGCTGCCTTTACCTTCAGCTTCGTGCTGACGTGTGATGATTACCCGTTTGCGGGCGTCACTGTGATGTATAATAGTCCAGCGGTGGCGGGGTAAGTTAAGTGTTTGCTAGTTTGATTGGCTCATTGTTCCTGTAGCCACCGATGCTTGTTTTGTTTCCATTCCACTTCTGCATTCTCTGACTAAGCCTTAAATCTTTTCATCTTTCAGCGCCGACCGTCTAACAGCGATGTGCAACACGGACTGCTCCTGCATCAACGCACCGTACTCCCCCGTGTGCGGCGCAGACGGCACCGTGTACTACTCCGCCTGCCACGCCGGCTGCACCCGCCAGACCCTCGCCGGAGCCGCGCAGCTGTTCCACCAGTGCTCTTGTGTCATGACCCGCGAGAACACGACGCTGCCCACTTATGAGCTTGAAGGAGGTGAGTTGTATGTGTACCACTCCGCCTGCCACGCCGGCTGCACCCGCCAGACCCTCGCCGGAGCCGCGCAGCTGTTCCACCAGTGCTCTTGTGTCATGACCCGCGAGAACACGACGCTGCCCACTTATGAGCTTGAAGGAGGTGAGTTGTATGTGTACCACTCCGCCTGCCACGCCGGCTGCACCCGCCAGACCCTCGCCGGAGCCGCGCAGCTGTTCCACCAGTGCTCTTGTGTCATGACCCGCGAGAACACGACGCTGCCCACTTATGAGCTTGAAGGAGGTGAGTTGTATGTGTACCACTCCGCCTGCCACGCCGGCTGCACCCGCCAGACCCTCGCCGGAGCCGCGCAGCTGTTCCACCAGTGCTCTTGTGTCATGACCCGCGAGAACACGACGCTGCCCACTTATGAGCTTGAAGGAGGTGAGTTGTATGTGTACCACTCCGCCTGCCACGCCGGCTGCACCCGCCAGACCCTCGCCGGAGCCGCGCAGCTGTTCCACCAGTGCTCTTGTGTCATGACCCGCGAGAACACGACGCTGCCCACTTATGAGCTTGAAGGAGGTGAGTTGTATGTGTACCACTCCGCCTGCCACGCCGGCTGCACCCGCCAGACCCTCGCCGGAGCCGCGCAGCTGTTCCACCAGTGCTCTTGTGTCATGACCCGCGAGAACACGACGCTGCCCACTTATGAGCTTGAAGGAGGTGAGTTGTATGTGTACCACTCCGCCTGCCACGCCGGCTGCACCCGCCAGACCCTCGCCGGAGCCGCGCAGCTGTTCCACCAGTGCTCTTGTGTCATGACCCGCGAGAACACGACGCTGCCCACTTATGAGCTTGAAGGAGGTGAGTTGTATGTGTACCACTCCGCCTGCCACGCCGGCTGCACCCGCCAGACCCTCGCCGGAGCCGCGCAGCTGTTCCACCAGTGCTCTTGTGTCATGACCCGCGAGAACACGACGCTGCCCACTTATGAGCTTGAAGGAGGTGAGTTGTATGTGTACCACTCCGCCTGCCACGCCGGCTGCACCCGCCAGACCCTCGCCGGAGCCGCGCAGCTGTTCCACCAGTGCTCTTGTGTCATGACCCGCGAGAACACGACGCTGCCCACTTATGAGCTTGAAGGAGGTGAGTTGTATGTGTACCACTCCGCCTGCCACGCCGGCTGCACCCGCCAGACCCTCGCCGGAGCCGCGCAGCTGTTCCACCAGTGCTCTTGTGTCATGACCCGCGAGAACACGACGCTGCCCACTTATGAGCTTGAAGGAGGTGAGTTGTATGTGTACCACTCCGCCTGCCACGCCGGCTGCACCCGCCAGACCCTCGCCGGAGCCGCGCAGCTGTTCCACCAGTGCTCTTGTGTCATGACCCGCGAGAACACGACGCTGCCCACTTATGAGCTTGAAGGAGGTGAGTTGTATGTGTACCACTCCGCCTGCCACGCCGGCTGCACCCGCCAGACCCTCGCCGGAGCCGCGCAGCTGTTCCACCAGTGCTCTTGTGTCATGACCCGCGAGAACACGACGCTGCCCACTTATGAGCTTGAAGGAGGTGAGTTGTATGTGTACCACTCCGCCTGCCACGCCGGCTGCACCCGCCAGACCCTCGCCGGAGCCGCGCAGCTGTTCCACCAGTGCTCTTGTGTCATGACCCGCGAGAACACGACGCTGCCCACTTATGAGCTTGAAGGAGGTGAGTTGTATGTGTACCACTCCGCCTGCCACGCCGGCTGCACCCGCCAGACCCTCGCCGGAGCCGCGCAGCTGTTCCACCAGTGCTCTTGTGTCATGACCCGCGAGAACACGACGCTGCCCACTTATGAGCTTGAAGGAGGTGAGCTGTATGTGTACCACTCCGCCTGCCACGCCGGCTGCACCCGCCAGACCCTCGCCGGAGCCGCGCAGCTGTTCCACCAGTGCTCTTGTGTCATGACCCGCGAGAACACGACGCTGCCCACTTATGAGCTTGAAGGAGGTGAGTTGTATGTGTACCACTCCGCCTGCCACGCCGGCTGCACCCGCCAGACCCTCGCCGGAGCCGCGCAGCTGTTCCACCAGTGCTCTTGTGTCATGACCCGCGAGAACACGACGCTGCCCACTTATGAGCTTGAAGGAGGTGAGTTGTATGTGTACCACTCCGCCTGCCACGCCGGCTGCACCCGCCAGACCCTCGGACGTTCGTTAAATGTCAGTTATTTTTATAAAAATCACGATAAATTATTCCCAACTATTTTTAACGTTTTCTTGAAGAACATTTAGGAATCCAGAAGACTAAGTCAATAATATGATGTTTTCTCTTCCAGTTTCAAACTCATCCATCTCTTACGAGGCCATCAACAGTATCTGCGCGACCGACTGTCCGTTCCTCTGGGTGTTCGTCTGTCTGTCCTTCGGTGTGATGCTGTTCACGTTCCTGGCTACCATGCCTGCGCTGTCGGCTACATTGAGGTATGTTTATGGGAACAAGAGGGATAGGTTTTTTCATTTCATAAGTGACGTGACATGTCAAACGAGAAATGGAAGGAAGAGCCACCGAATGGGACCTATTAAATGCCAGAGGACATCGCGGCAGACCAAAGTGAAGATAGCGTGACGAGCTCGACTCCTACCGAAAAGACTGGACTGAATTATTAAAGGACAGAGTTGTGTGGTAAAAGGAGAGGGTCTGGCGGTGGTCTTAGTCCAGCAGTGGGACAAAATAGGCTCGACAGTAGTGGGTAGATAGTAAGTAACGTAGGCGTTCTTTGTTTTTTAAGTGACACAAACACGAGCGTGAGTAAAAATGTATCTGATGAAATTGTTACTCCTCTGACCAAATCTGTTAAAGAAAACACTGGGTGTTATCCGAGTCTGGACATTTGATTGGATAACAGTGATTGGGATTGGCAAACCGATGCGCCGTATATTAGATGGCGAGCGGTGTAGGCGCTTCCAAAGTTCTTTGCCGACGAATTTTCAATTTAAGTAAACCCTATGGAGTAGGTACTTATGTTGTAAATTTATGGAAGATATGTTCAGAATAAAGCAAATATAGAGGTAGGTTATGGGCCCAGTGTTCGTACAAAAGCAAAAGCTCTTGCTATATAGTATCGTGAAGTTACAAAAACCTCTTTATCCTCAACAGATGTGTCCGCGAGGACCAGCGCTCCTTTGCGTTAGGTATCCAGTGGATCAAAGTCCGGCTGCTGGGCACTATACCAGCTCCCCTGCTGTTTGGGTTCCTCATCGACCTATCTTGCTCGCTGTGGTCTACGTCGTGCAACAAGACCGGCGCCTGTCTGCAGTATGATAATATCAATATGAGCAGGTAAGGGCAGTGATACCTACATTTATTTTTATTGTTCTTTACGTCCGAATGAAAAAACCGAACTCTTGTTTCAAGGGGGGGAATCTACCCTACGGGACAGATTCAGTCGAAATTTGGTACCTACACATATGGGTGTCTTGAGGGTTCAGATTTCAATAATTGCCTTTATAGCCAAGCGCTAAACTTTGGAATTGATATTTTTTGCAGCCAAAAAGGCATGATGCTGAGTTACGGAGTTCAGCACAGACTCGCTTCCATTCCTTGGTGTTTATGGAAATTAACGCGGTTTATCTACATCAATTCATGCAATAACAGTTCTGCAAGTTTGTCAGTCATCTTATGAGTATTTTAAGTTTACGAATTGCGATTCTTGGATCCTCTCATGCGATTGAGGTCCCTAGCATGTTTTCTTGTTATATTTTTCTCTTGTCCCCAAATAATCTCCTCATATATCTTTCAGGTACATGCTAGGCATCGCACTGGTAGGCAAGCTCTGTTCCCTTCTCTTCTTCTTCCTCGCCTGGTGGTTCTACCGCCCGCCAGGAAGCAAGAACGGTAACGCCGTAGTTCCTTCAGTGGACCTCGTGGTTTGTGCAGAGAAGACCAATGGAAACGTCACCAGTGTAGCCAACGGGACCGTCGAGCGAGGCAGCAATGGCTATTGCAACGCAGCTTTAGAGTGTAGCGATCATTTGTAAGATATTTGTAAAAGATTTCGTTGTATTATCTGTGAATGAAGCCAGCGATTTTCGCCGTAACTGGCCTGATGCTCTCAAGACAGTTACTGGCTCATAATAACGGGTTTAGCAGTAAGGCCGGCTGTAAAGTTGTAGAGGCTAATATTGAGACCATATTTTGAGATGTGAAATAATTCTTGAGGGTAGTCTCGAATTTTTCGATGTATGTAAAATATTGATCGTTAACGACCACATTAGCGTGACAGTTCGAACCATAGCTAACTGAGAAAGCTAGCTATACGCTCACTTCCAATTTTATGTAATTTGTTGATTATAAATTATGATTTTAATTATGACTTGTGTGGATAATATAGAGATACATATTATAATGAGATGACCGTTTACATTCCAAAATAATAATATAAATAGTTCTGTTGTAAAATATCTGTGATGTAATAGTTTGTAGTTATTGTAAGTATAACGCCGATGTAAGGTCCTCCTATATTAAGATCTTGAGGCGTGTGTAGATCTGTACCTACACCTGTTTAAGTATTAAAATGGGATACACATATTTTGCAAAACTATAAGTATCTTGGAACCACCAGACAGTGCCACAAGGTAAAATCTGCAGAGAAGAGAAAAGCCTAAAATGGCTAACGGTTGGTCTCAATAATGGATCTATCTTTAACCAATTGTCAATTTAGCTACTAACAGAAGCTGAAACGTCAAGTTTGACAGACAAACATGACGTTTCAGCTACTTTTGGTAGCTAATTTGACAGTTGGTCAAAGGTAGATACATTATTGAAATAGGCCGTAAGTCAACTTCATAAACGGTTTTGTTAAGGTAATAGGGAATATGCATGAAAAAAATATTTAGTATCTATACAGTTTATCTAAAAATATACCTAATAGGTACTAACTGTGAAAATAGAATCAAAATTGATCGAAAAACAAACGAGACAAAACTATTTTAAACAAATATATCTGTCCATCTCGCGAAGACGCTGTTTTCTATGGCAGCGGTATAGGTGACATGGTATTTGACGTCAGAGTTCGTATCGGACTTCTCTTTCTAATTGGCATCTTTGAAGCTTTATAACTTTCTCGCTGTCGAAGGTATTTTAAAAATTATTTCATAATTGTTTACTAGAGCCAATAAGTATTTCATTTTGCAAATAAAAAAATTGCATGCATATTCCCTATTGCATTTTATTTGTAAGGTTATCAATGTTTTTACCTACCCAAACTAACAGGAAAACTAAGTTGCTTAGGTAACTAAATCTACTTTTAGTTTTGCAAAACCGATGTACCCCTGTGTAGTATGTATGTATCGTTAAGTAGAGTACAATGGGAAGGCACAATTTTTGAAATATCTTCGTTTTACAATTTTGGACATCATCAATTAACGGTTAAGGTACCTACACTTGTATATATTTTCTAACTTACCTATTCGTTGTTAAAGCAGAATCCATAATGTTAAAATTGTATTTTGGTTGAAGACTGATTGTTTACTATTAATAATTAAATTTAAATTAAGTGTATGTGTAAAATAATTCTGTATGTGATTGTGCAGACGCTAGTACATCAAGCTAAAAAAGTTTGTCAAATTTCTTTAATAAATATTTAACGTTACTGCTAAAGTATTAAGTTAAAGGTTGATTGGGAAAATTTGGCAATTTTCGGTAGCTCGATGTGCTAGCGTCTGTACTTTTTTATTGAGTTAAAGGATTGTATAAAACTTGGTTCTTTCTAAGGAAAACAAATTTCAAAAGTAGATGTTCTGTAAACATTATCAAAAGTGCAGACATTTTTACTTTACAATCCTTTAATTCTAGCAAAATCGGATAGATCCCTACTGGATGTTTTACTGGATATTAATAAGGCTGTAGATAGTAAAACTAAAATATAAAAATCAAAATAATTGGAGACAACTACATTTGGCCTAAAATGTCATCCCTAGACTGTGTTGTCGATCAATTTTCAATCTCGAATTCCAATATCAATCCCAGATTTCAATATGGGGTCCAAAATTTCAATACCAAAAGGATCAACTACCATAAAACTTTGAAAATATGCAATAGTAAGTAATTAGATTTTTATAAATACGCAATTTGTAAAAAATTTACAAGATTTTCTAATGTAATTTGTGTATCATATAATTATGTAGGTGATCAATTTTGAAATTGTACAATTTTACACGGATTGATTGAAATAAAAGTAATAAAAGAATGTGCGTATTATTTTGGTTTGACCACCTCCCATGAATTCAAAGTGGCTTTGGGATCGGAAACGGATTCCAGATTTCAAATTGGAAACTTTTTTTTTTTAAATGTTTTGTTACCCTACACTAGAAAATAAATGTCTCCTGGCCCTACTATGACGTGCTAAATTGCTAATACCATCCAATTCCGACGATGTAAAAGGGATAGTGCTATACGCTATGTATCTACCGTCTCTCTCTTGGAGCGGAATCTCGATCGTTTTAAGACTTCATAGTAGGGCCCCTGTATCGTGGGTGCGTTTAAAAACATACAAACAGCCAGATCCGGAACAACTATCCGTAGGCCATGAAAATATTTGTTCCATGCGGGAATCGAACCCGCGACTCGCAGCGCAACAGCCAATCACTCAACCACTGCGCCTTCTGTGTCGTCGATGACTTCAATTTGTTTTCAACTTTTCAATAACTGGAAGGTTTAAATTTGTTTGGCAGCGACAACTGCACTGCACTGCACTTCTCCAAGTTAGATTTAAACAACTACAACAAACAATTTACAACTCAGTATTCACCACTCTTGTATCGTTCTAAAATACCTCCTGCCCCTCCTGGCACCCATTTCAAAAACAATAAATAGGACAGAATCAAAACAAAATATTAAAAATACGAGTTCAATATATATTCCAACATTAAAAAATGCTTATAACTTAACAAAATGCATTATAACACTTTAATATTATTTCTATTAAAAATTGTGTACTTATTATAATTACATAGAAACAGCTAGCTATCTCACAGAGGTATCAGAAAAACTTAACGCCTTGGCTGTCTTCAAACTCCATCAGTTCACACTTTCCTTTCAGTTCTAATTTCTTTAAAGCTTTGAGTAGCACACTCATGTCAAGGCCATGGAATTCTGAAAATAATAAAAACTAATTATTATTGTTTTTTCCTTATGAGCCTCAAGGTTAGGCTACGGAGACAGTGATTCCTGGCTAAAATTGCTGGCTTAAATTGAAACTAATTGACTGGAATAAATTTTAATTCTGTTCAGGTATATTCTGTAAAGTGTAACATTTTTTATTTTGTAATAACCCAAAATTAAAATTCTACCAATCAGTAACAAACATAAATAACTTCTAGTAGTTAGTTAACCACCATGGTACCCAAGAGCTTAGAACTTAGCTTATGTAATCAACAACCATAATAAACGATCTATAGCTGCTGACAGATTCAGTGTGCCCAGAGTCACCAACTACTTTGGTGACAGAACTCTAAAAAAACGAATCCCATACCTACTGAACAGTCTGCCGGCAGACAAGGAGTGAAATGAATAAATATTGTTTTAAAAATTAAATTATCTAAGCAATATGTCAAAATAAATAAATAATAATAAAAAAAAGTAAAATGCCTCCCCAAAAAACATGAGATTGTAAATTAAAAAATAACAACTTTCCAGGCACTTGAAAAAACAGCATAAATTTTCATAGAGAACCAATACCATTTTATAATTTGTGTACACTTCGAATTAGATGTATTAAATCGTCATCTCGCTAGCCTTTTCCCAACTATATTGGAGTCGACTTCCAGTCAAACCGGTTGCAGCTGAATACCAGTGTTAAGTGGAGCGGCTGCCTACTAAACCTCCACAACCCATTAACTGGGTGACACTGTCACGGTACTTCTTGGCAAGACTGGAGTCAGATTTTCTGGCTTCTGACAATCCGTAGCGACTGCCAAAGATCTACAAATGACAGCCGGGACCAACGGCTTAACGTGCTTTCTGAGACACAGAGGAGTCTCGGTATGTTGAGATTGTCACCCATCCACAGACCAAACTTGGCAAGCATTGCTTAACCTTGAAGATCGACACGTGCGGCTGTTATTATTTAGCCACGAGCTATAAAATATATTATATCTATTAAATATAGGATCATTATTTTTAGTAAAATTTCAAGCAAAGCGTCTTACAATTCTCCAGCAAACCAATGAATGATTGATTGCCATTGCCAAATTGACGTATGGGGTGTCAGAACTTAAATATTTAAATGTTTTTTGTTGCTAAAGAATTTCTTACCTTGGTCAACAGAATTTTCGCCTTCCCTCAATTCAAACAGGGTACAAACGGAGTTATTCATTCCGTTATTACAAGCCCAATTGTACACAAGATTGCCCCACTCATCCAGTGAGTGCCAGTACACCTCCCATACATTTTTACTCTTATCCATTGGGGCTGCCTTCCCAGTTTTTGCCATATCCTCGAGAATAGTTAAAATTGCTTCCTGAGACAGCTTTCTATTAATTTCTGTGTTATTAAATAGTACACTATTTTGTGATTCTCTAATGTCTACGGTGGATTGTTTTGTTGCTTTTAAGTATTCTGTGATGAGTTGCTCCCACGCTTCTAGTTGCTTTGCTCTTGTTTCTGTGTGCTGTTGAATTCTGAAACAAAGGATGAAGAAGTTATTGTAATTGTCTTTAGTCTATTACTAAATGATTAATAATGGAGTTTATGGCTTTATTTGGGATCTTTTTCACATTCCTTTTGGTGCACAGAACTCCTTAAGCGTATGGGTCAAACAATATTTTATTTGTGTGCCTACATCTCGTCGCCACATATAACAATGACTCAGCAAATTATCGTTTGACCCATATGCTGAGTTCTGTGCACCAAAAGTGTTAAAATTGATTTATTAGACCATAGACAATATAACCATTTTACTCTAAAGATTTTAATAACTTTGTACATTAGTTGGGATACTCACATTTGTCTCCCTTATCTAAAGTTTCATTTAATTTCTCATAGATTTCAATCAATTTCTTCTCGGTGTCCTTTCTCTTAAACAATGTTGCAGGAGATTTTGGTTCCAAGTCAGTCAGAGCCAGTTTATAAAATATCTTTAATTCCCCAACTTCAACATATGGGTAATTTTCAACGTGATCAGTTGAAAAACTTATCATTATTGAACAGTCTTTAGCTACGGCCGATATTAAAGCTAAATGTATTGGATCTGTAGTTTTAAGAAATTCATCTCTGTCATTTTGAATGTTTAGATCCATATTCTTAGAATTCAGTTCTTCTATTAATTTAGAGACATAATCAGTGTAATTATTTTTGACATCTTTTAAGTCAAAAGTATTTCCTTCTGATAGTTTTTGTAGTTGCAGCAACTTGTAAAGAAATGTGTCGCACTTGAGATTGTTGCTTTCAAAGCATTGATTAGAAGTATCTTTCATTATTATTTGTTTTGATTTCTCTAGTTTAATGTAAGTCACATTTTTATCACTCAATAAAATATCTATAATAAAATCCAAAAATAAGTTTGAGTCACCAAAATAGTTCATGTTTTTCACAATACCATCCAAATCACTAAGAGATGATTTCTCATGAAAGATCAATGTCCCATCTTTGAATAGTTTAAAGTTGTTCTGTGGATTTCTTATCATATTCAACAGGGAATGTTTCATTCTCTCTTTGTCTCCAGAAAATAAGTCAAGTGGACAGTATTGACTGGTGGCTGGAATGGCTCCTGATTGTAGTTTTAAATGTTGTTTCAAACAGTAATAACATTTGGAATAATTTCTTAGACAAGATGACATGAAACCTTCTTTGGGTTTGATTTCTATACAATAATTAGTTTCGCAATTAGGACTGACTACAGACAAGTTTGTGGCTTTTATGGCAATCTGACTGAGAACTGACTTGAATATTCTATTTGCTGGACGAAATGGCAGCAGAATTTTGATCAATTCTGCTAAATCATGTAGAGGTATTTCTATTGCTTCTTCGTAGCCATAGAATTTGTTTTCTAGCAAAGGTACCATGATCAAATTCACGAAATTTACGGAGTCATACACATTCTTCTGATGCGCCGTTTTCTCGTCTTCTTTGATAAGACGCAGTACGTAACCAGTATCTAATATTTGGACAACGATGTGGGCATTCCCTTCGTTTATATACTTCCAAGTTTTGCCTAATAACTTCATGTTTTCTTATCCAAATTCGGAAGTTTGTCTTACAGTACAAATAATCAAGTTTTACTTACGTAAAAAAGGGAGGAAAGTTGTACTGCCAGGGCCATGTTATATCTGCCATCACGATACACTAATATTAGGCGTGCTTGACTAAATTACAATTAATACTATACTAATTATTAAAACTACTGCTCGCAGCTGGCTGATTAATAGTTTTTTTTTTGACGTTAGAATGAATATATCGAATGAAGAACTGTGGATCAGCTGTCAGAAAACACAGATAACCTAAAGTGAATGAACCAAACAGAATCCAATAGCGTTCCAGGACCGTATAATTTAGGAATAGCTGACAAAAAATTGGTTGCCTAAAAGGCCAATATTCTAAGTAGCAATTTCCATAATCTCATTAGAAGTTAAAAAACACGCTGTCATAATTTTGACAAACGCGAACAAAATTGGCGTTTTGCACTTTTGCTTTGCTGCAAAAAAATCGTATTTCTAATTTATTTTTTACTTCTGCTATGTTATAGTTTTTCTCAAACTAAGTTCTTTATAGATTTAAACAATGATTACGCTTAATAGGAAATTGAAAAAGGAGCCTATAGCCCCAGAGCCTACGAATACGCCGAATGGTTTGTCTACCAACGAGTCGGTGGCAAGAAGAATATCAGTCAGGGACAAATTGTTAATAAAGGAAGTGCAGGAGATGAATGAGAACCTCCCTGCTACTTGTAGTGTACATTTCGAAGACCCTAACGTGTTGAGTGAGTTTATATTGACTGTTGCACCCGATGAGGGTTATTGGCAGGGAGGCAAGTTCAAATTCTATGTTTTTGTGACAGACGACTATAATATGGCTGTAAGTATCTTTTCAAATAATTGTAGTGTGATGTGGTGCCTTCAACACGACCATAAATACTATTTCTATTGCTTTGCTTCTCCTAAAGATCACTATTTAAATTGTATCTTGAACCCTATCTGTATAATAGTCTTCTTAATAGTACCTGTGTTTGCCTTTACTAAACCATTATAAAATATTCTTAAAATTCATTGTAACAGAGCACTAAACACAAAATAAACCTTATCTATTTGGCACCAAATTTCAGAGTTTTTAGAGGTCATAGAGATTGTTCTAGACTCACAAGATACTGTTCAAATTGTTTTATGCTAATAATAGCATAGTGTTCATGAAGGTTTAACCTTTCGTTTGCCGGAACGTAGATCAACGCTCAAAATAAGTCAATGTTTGTCTGCCGGAGCGTACTATTTACTATTTTCCGTGGCAAACAGCGCCTTTGGTGCGCATTGTCGCCTGGCATACGAAAGGTTAAATATAATGACATAATAATAATTTGAGTTGTTCTATCATGTTTTGTGTCCACTTGATTAAAAGGCTATTTTACCCATTCCATGTAAAGTATCTATTATCTAGTTCATATAATTTTATTGTTGACCTTCTTGTTCTCTTAAATATTACCATCATAGTGGTATAATAAAAAACGTCTGCACTTAAATTAAATTGAATTTGTTTTTATTCTAACTGTATTTTGACAATGACATTTTATGTTGAGTCATCAAAAAATTAACATGAATAATTTTTTAATATATATATATATTTTTATTATGTATTACTTAAAATTAAGGCACTTTGCTACTATGAATAATTAAGCCTAATTAATGTTCTTACTATTTCCAGCCACCGCGAGTAAAATGTCAAACAAGGTTGTGGCATCCGAACATTAACGTGGATGGTGATGTGTGCCTATCACTTCTAAGACAGACATCGATTGACGAGCATGGATGGGCACCCACTCGGAGATTGAAGGATGTTATATGGGGACTTAACGCTTTATTTACTGTAAGTAGTATAAATAAAAAGAGGGTAAATGAAAGCATCTTAAATAAGCGGAGTATACTTTGTATTTACATACAAACATAATCTCGTAGTGAAAGGTGCGCAAGTATGTTGCACAAAAGAATGTAACGCCTCACTTTTAGTTAATGCTCAATTTTACTCCTCATAAAATTTTCACACTGCTGGCTAATCGTTTCTTAAGGATTAAACTCTAAAAAGGATTGTGTGATAGGCACTAGCTCCATGTAATATACTAGTATTCAACTTTGGGTTAGGCAGGAAGCTGAACCAATCATATTTAGGAAAAGGCTAGATTTCTGATTTGTACTGTCCGAGGTTGCAATGATGAGTAAAAGCTCATGCTAAAAGAGTAGTTGATACAGGGGTTTCTGAAGCAAGTTATCAACTCAAAGCCTTTGTGAGCAGCAATAACATAGTCTTATGTTATTGTTCCGAAATAAACTTTTATTATTATTATAATTTCAAACATTTATTTAATAAAAATAATATAATAACATCATAGATAAAGAAATTAGATATGAGTAACTGAACATCCCTATTAATGAGACACAAAACTGTTTTTAAATATTTTAACAAGAACTACTTAATTTATGCCAAAAACTTAACGTTTATGGCATAAGTTAAGTAGTTCTTGAGTAAGTTGCTAGCATGAGGTTAAATTAAAAACCGGCCAAGTGCGAGTCGGACTCGCGCCCGAAGGGTCAAAAGATTCACGTTTGTTTTATTTGAGCCCTCTTAAATATTTATTTTATTCTGTTTTTTTAGTATTTGTTGTTATAGCGGCAACAGAAATACATCATCTGTGAAAATTTCAACTGTCAAACTATCGAGGTTCATGAGATACAGCCTTGTGACAGACGGACAGCGAAGTTTTAGTAATAAGGTCTATTTTTTACCCTTTGGATACGAAACCCTAAAAAATAAGGTCCGCGTGTACCTTCCAGATTTATCAAACTAACTCACGAGTTGTTAAATAAATTAAAGTAAAAAAAAATATTTCTTTTTTCAGGATCTCTTAAATTTCGAAGACCCATTAAACATAGAAGCAGCGGAAATGTACAACAAGAACAAAACGGAATTCCAGGCTAAAGTGCAAGACTATATCGCCAAAGGAAAGAGATGAAACCGGCATTACCAGCTCACTATTGCAACAATAGAAAACTTAATAATGATACAACAGTCTGTAGCTCTCGGGAGATTTAGCATGGGTATCATTACAAAAGTCATTTAATAGCTGCTTTTCAGTGCTTCCAATGTAATTTTAGAGTAACTGAATTAAATATTTTAATTATGAATCCTTTTCATGAATAACAGAATGAATTTACGGAGTGAGATTTTTGTATTTTTGGGCAGTTCACTCACACAAAATGATGATGATTCTAGTTCTAGTTCAAATAAAATATATGCTTAAAGTTTTTATCATGATAAAACCATTGTAAAAAGTGTACAATATAGTAACACAAAGCAAGCAATATTACTAGTGTTCATAGAATTCTAAATTTTAATAGAAGAATAGTTTGACAGTCATCATTATTGACGAATAAACAAGCAATCAATGATAGTGATACATAGCTGATTTTATTGTAAGTATAGCAATAGTAATTTTATAAATTTTTGTATATTGTTAACAATAGTAGATATGAAATAAAATAAAAAAACTGGCGCTCATTAATAATGCACTGTAATTTTATTTATGTCGAGCTGCCTTGTAAAAACAATTAAATATAATTTATTTAAACAAATTATCATGTCCCATGCTAAATTTCCCAATCGTAAACGAATATTATATTATTATTATTTAAAAAATACTCCAAAAAGCAGTGATACAAATAGTATGTATTGTGTTCGGGAAACTGGTGTATTTTTTATGGACAGATATATCATTTTGAAGTGCTCGAAACAAGTTTAAAAATGGAAGTTCTCCGAAGTTTTACTATGATCCTACAGGGATTCAATTTATGGTTCTTCTATTTTTACCCGACTGTGCGTCAGCAAAGACAGGGTAACGTTTTGACCTTAGTATTAGTTTAGTGATAGAATTCTTGCCATCAAAGTTGGTGCATTCTTAATTTCATGTTATTAATTCAGAAACCATTCTTTAAATGTTTGGGTATAATGGGTGTATCCTCCGCCACTGTCTCAATGGCCCATTGACCACCACTTCATAACCAAATTCTATTTCAATAGCTCCTTTATCCTGAAGCTCCTTGCTTGTTCTTGTTCTTCTCTATAAATTAATGATAGTATAATGCCTCGAAGTTCAGTGTGCCTCGTGGTAAAGGCTTCTTCTCCATTGTTTTCTGTCGAGAGAAAGCAAAAGCAATGGAACACAGCTAGACACTTGAACTCAAACATTAACCTTTTGAACGCCAGAGCATAAACACATTGGCGTGCCCCCGACGCCAAGCCACAAATTCGCCGTACTTTTTGTCACATATTCGTGACGTTTGGCATACAGGGCACGCGCTTGCTTGTCATGTATACGTGACAATGGCGTTCAAAAGGTATAATCACTTTATTATCTACAGATGAGTCATAGAAATAAAACTAATCAAGTCTTCCTACAATTTTATATAAATATCCTTGTTCAAATATTGCCACAAAAAATACACCAGTAAATATTTACCATAGAAAGCTGATACCGAGAGAAACGTGTTTATTTAAAAAAAATATGAATTTTTTGCATGTACACTGAAAGGGTTTTGAAATAAATCGGTTTACTATGATAATGATGCCTCTAGTTTGTTTTATATTTCTTAACAAAGCTTTCTTGCATGCTATGGTTTTTTATTTACTTTTTCCTGGCGTCTCGCAGTTCAACCAATGAGGTTGTCGACTGCTTAACCAGGTTTGTCTGTGGTTGCCTTAACCTTTTGAACGCCAGAGCATAAACGCATCGGCGTGCCCTCGACGCCAAGCCACAAATCGCCGTACGTTATGTCACATATTTGTGACATTTGGCGTACAGGGCACGCGCTTCAACACGCGCTTGCTTGTCATGTATACGTGACAATGGCGTTCAAAAAGTTAATGTAAATATTAAAGCCTCCAGCCAGAGCTTATAAAAAACTAATAAACTAAGCGACTACACGTACTGGCCTCGGCTTCGGGCGTCGCTGGGGGGAGGACAGCTAGGGATGGGCTGGATCGAACTAGTTGCATGCTTTGAGATAGTTAAGTATGTATATTTTACAGAAGTTATTATTATTTTATCAAGGGGGGGAGTTGTAATACCATAATAATAATGCCAACGCACGATACAGGAGCATAGCAATATCTATTTTATTTGTGATAATGAGCAAGTAAAAAACAGAATCTTCATAAAAATATAAACTTGCTCAATAAAGGGTCGTATATTGATTCAAATGAACCGCCAACCGCCTTTAAAAGGTTCATTAGAAAACCAGCGTCAGACAGCATCAGTCTGTCTGACATATCGCTGAAATGGACCTTTTTAGTGCAGCCGTGAGACACACACTTAGTTTTCGGCATAACTACCTTTTTCTTGTTATTTTTACCGTGCGTGTTTCATGTACCTGTGCTAAATAAATTTTATTCTTTCATGACGCAACTTACGTTGAATCTTGGGCCTTACTTATTTTCTCAGTAACTAAATGTGTGGGATAGAGTAGTGTTAGTGTGTGGGTGCTTACATACACATACCTGCTAGGTTGGACCGACGGCCAATTTACAGGTATCAGGTGCTAAAGCTACATAGCAAACACACTTAAAAAAAAAAAGTCAATTCACAATAATTCTAGCCCCTGAGATACTTTTTCACGATTCTGGTCTCCTGGTACTTGTGAGTCAACTCTTCTATCCGGGCTCTGAATTTTCGACGGAAAATCTGACACCAGTCTTGTCAGGAGTACCGTGTTACCTAGTTAATGGGTTGTGGAGGTCTGGTAGGCAGCCGCTCCACGTAAAAAACTGGTATTCAGCTGAATCCGGTTTGACTGGAAGCCGACCCCAATATAGCTGGGAAAAAGGCTAGGCAGATGATGAAAATATTCGTAGGAGTCTATATTTTTGTTTTCCTGAAATAAAATAAGAATGCAACAAATTCAAATCAATGCTCTTTATTAAGTTCAATTAATACTGGAGCATCAATATACCAATTAGTATAAATAATTTAATAAATTAAATAGTAAAAATTTGTATACAATAAATAGCTTAACAGTAACAAAACCGTCGTAACATTTCATTATGACTAGATTTTCGTTTGGATGACGTAAATGTACATGATTTTTGTGAAAAATGTTATTTGTGGACACACTCGGAACTTTAGTTTTAAACGCAAGATGGTCGGTGTAACCCGTACAGTCAAATCGAAGTCCAGATTACTAAATTCATTGAAAGTAAAAAATCTATGGGGCTTAAATTTGACCATTCTAGGGCTAGTTAATATTTAGGTTTTAAATTGAGCTATTACCTAATGATGTGATAAATCGACTGAAGAAATGAGACATTTAATCACAAAAAAATCTGACTGAACGCCATTTTTCAATTAAAAAAAACTAAGTAACAAGTCTCATTCATCGACACAGCAAGACCGACTCTATCGTTGTGTATTAAAGCCTTAAGTCCCTTGTGCGCGTGGTGCTTCAATGCGAGGAGAAGTTGGTGAGCAGTTCGTCCTGGATGCTGTTGGAGCGCGCGAGCTGCCGAGCTCCGCCGAACGCGGCCGACACTGTGTCCGCCTGCGACGCCTCGCGGGACTTGCGCTCGTGGTATGAGTCCGAGAACTCCTGCAAATGGATACAAGCTAGTATTAGTTTTCTGATTTTAGGCAATGTATTTTACAAATTTATAGCTTAAGGACTATGGAGCAACGTCTGAGCATTAAAATCTGGGAAACGCTTGTACGAGTAGGTACTACCGCAATAGTTCCCAATTGACCACTTTTCGCGATATTCTTAACTTTCCCAGGTAGTAGACTCTTCGAACCTATGCACGAAAGCGCAATTTAGCTAAAGCCTTTTGAACGCCAGCACATAAACGCATCGGCGTACCCCCGACGCCAAGCCACAAATTCGTCGTACTTTTTGTCACATATTTGTAACATTTGGCGTAGGTACAGGTCACTCTTGCTTGTCATGTATACGTGACAATGGCGTTCAGAAGTTAAAGTTTCTATACTCTGGAAAGACCCCAGCCAATTGTCATCGTAGTTCAACCAAAAAAGACATCAATCTTTCTAGAAAGCTAAAGAACACTTCTTTAGGTACTGCAGTGGTCTATCTGGAAATCTCTTAACTGATTGCTGGCCTAGGTAGGCCGCTGTAGAAATAATCTGGCCAAAAGGGGTATCATGGACCCATTCCGAACACAGTGCGAGTTTAGAGCCCCTTTAGAGGATATGCCCCACCAACGCTCCTGCCCTCTATGGCCGATCACGTGCACCTTCCAGGACCTAGGAGTGTCTAACGTGAGAGCAGTCCAAGTCGCCTTATAGAGGTATGCGGTACAGAGAGTAAAGTCCCGTACACCACCACTAGAAATGGGAGGATCCTCCTGCCAGAAGGTTGTTGTGTCTCGTGGGCAACTGCCCGATAGTTGATATTCGGACTGTTGTATATGTTGAAATCGCACGGAGAACTTTGCTTGCGCAATGCAGGATTTCGATGTTAGTTCGTCGTAGATGGCGATGCCGTTCTTTTTGTTGCCGTACAAATTTCGCTTTCTTAGTTTTTTATGTGGAACTTGATGCTGCTACAGCCTCATACTGGGCGGATAAAATTTGAGAAGTTGATTCGATCGACACGACAAACAGAAGAAGGTAAATAAATCGGGGTTACCTTCAGTCTGTTGCCAAGGAAGCGCGCGCGCTCCCGCTTCTTGTTCATGAAGTCGCTCTGCGTGAGCCAGCGGTGCTCGTAGCACTCCTCCGCCAGCGGCCGCTTCAGGGGCACCTTCTTGAACAGGAACATTATGAAGCGCGTCGCCTCCTGGAATGTGGGAGAAAAATGAATTAAATATCTCTTTTGATCATGTGACAACGTTTTAGGTCATACGATATTTATTAGCAAGTATTCATAGGCCATTCATGAGCATGGTGTTCTATGCTATAGTTGTTACATCATACCTGTGTGATCTCCTTGTACAGATGCTCGAAGCGGAAGCGCACGAAGGAAATGTTCTGCTTGGTCTCCTGGTCGTCGTTACCCCTGAAGGGTGACACTCCGGAGAGCATGATGTAGGTGAGCACACCCACACCCCAAATGTCTGTCTGCGGGTACGCTGGCTCGTCGTTTATTATTTCTGGTGCTGTGGATGAGAAAATAGGAAATCGTTAATGAATTTTGTTAGAATAAAAAAACTAAAAGGTAAATACTACACGGTGGTTGGGAGTTATATAACGACGATTTTTATTCGAATTTAAGGATGCCAACCCTGTCAAGATAATAACGTCTAAAATATTTTTTTGTCTCTCACCTTTGTATTCCAAGTCACCAACTTGCGGTACACTGGTGCCCAACTTGGTAACTTTGTGCGCAGACCCGAAGTCTACCAGCTTAACCTGGATGGACCTGACGGAAGCCATAACCACGTTGTCAGGTTGCAGGTCCAGGTGGCAATATCCTCGCCAGTGGAGGTACTGGAGACCGTCCAGGATCTGGGTGACGATGGTGGCTACCATCTGCTCTGTGTAGTCGTGGCGGCTTGACAAGTAGGTGAGGATATCGGCTCCTTGGAGTTTCTCTAAGATTAAGGCAGATACAGAAGTCCCAGGTGCTTGATAAGCAGCCAATAAGTTAGATATCCTCTCGTGCCTCAGCCTCCTCAAGCATTCGAACTCCCTCTGGATTTGGACCTCAGTGTCTGGCCTCTGCTCCAGAATCTTCGATACGACAACGTTGTCGTTCGTCTTGTCGATGCCCTTGACGACGATCGAGAACTTTCCGCGCCATAACTCGGAAACAAAGCTGTAGCGTTCAGTGAACTGTTGAGAAGACACCCATTCCACTGGTCTATCCTCGATAGAATAGTCCAGCTTGGGTTTGTTCTCGTCTAAGGTGACTTCTTGTCCAGATTCCGTGATCTGTTGCAAATGTCTCATGGCTTTAGTGACTTCTATTTTTGGTCCTCCAGGTGTTTTGGTTTTGACTAAGTGTGTGGGGATGCCCTTGTCACTCCATCCGATTCTGTTGCGGGAGGAGAGTCGGAACTGGTAACTGGTGTCAGGGGACAGGTTGCGTACTACGAAGAATTCGTGGTCAATGTTGTTAGCGACGTCTCTCCATTCCACGCTGTCGCCGGCCTTGTATTGGAGGCTGTAGCAGATGACGGTGGAGTTACCATCGTATTTGGGCTGCTTCCATCTTAGAAGCACTTCTGTATCAGATACTTCGGCGGCTGTCGGGCTGTCTGGGGCATCTGGAGTAGTTGCCTCAACAATCCTTGTCCTCGCAACGGTCTGTCCAACCTTATTCCTCGCTACGACCTTATAGAAGCCAATATCGTGGTGCTTAGCGGGTTCGAATCTCAAAGTAGACCTGCCTTCTTCGTCTTCAATGATCTTAATGCGTTGTCCTTCGGCGATGACCATGTCATTTTTGAACCAGGTGATGGCGGGTTTAGGGTCTCCTACGGCGAAGCAGGATAACTGAGCATTCTCTCCTTCCCTGACGGGGAGGAGCTGAGGTTTCTCGCGGAAGAAGGGGAGTTGTCCGTCTTTCTTGGACTCCATGAGAGCCTGCGCCTCTGCGTAGGAGTCGAGGCGGGTGCCGAGCTCGTGCCGCAGTCGGCGGATGGTGTAGGACTCGCTGCCGTAGTTGTTGATGCGCTCGCGCCGCTCGTCGTCGATCTCCTCGTCCATGATGTCCGTGAAGCGACGGCGCTCGCGGATGATAGGGGTCTGTGGAGGTTACACAAATTAAATTACTACATGTTTCGTTTGTATGAAATCTATAGAGCATGCGTTTTGTAACAGACAGCTGAGTATTATCTACATGATACATCAACATCAAACAATTTTATAATTTGGCTTTTGAACAAGCTTTCCCAAAAACCATATGTATTCAAACTCATGGGTAAAAATATATTTGTTTTATCTTACTATATATTATTATTATTTTATTTATATATTATTATTATATTATTTAAATATTATTATTATTTTATTTATATTTTATTAATAGATATTTATATGTTTGTTTTATTTGAACTTATAAGTGGAAAAGAGGTAAGGGCGAGGGCATATCCTGCAGTGGACGAGACATGCCCACATAATAAACCTAGAATGAATCTACGTACCCTAGGGTCATAGGTGTCGAAGACGTTAAGGCTGTAGCCGGGCGAGCGGTCGCAGGCCACCTTCATGTACTCGCGCAGGCGCACCGGGAACTGCGTGTCACGAAGCTGCAGCAGGTACGTGTCCGGACCGTTCTGGTAGCTACAGAAACGAACAATATAGATCAAATACCTCCAGCTCTACCTAGTTCCCAGCACAGCAGCCCTACTATGACGTGCTGGTGCAATACAATTCCGATGATGTAAACGGGATAGTGCTATTTGCTATGTATAGCTCCGTCTCCCTCAGAGCGGTGATCGTTTTAAGACTTCATAGAAGGGCCTCTGAACTGCGACAGCCTGATTGACTAAGTAAAATTCTTTAAAGGACGAAGTCATTTTAAAAATAAACAAAAATCTTTGCGAGCAAAGGTTTTGTAAGGGTGATATCACACCAATCGATTGATCGTGACGTTGATCGATAGTTTCTACTTCTTTCTTCGATCAGCCGAAGCTACCACACCAATCGATCAACGTAGATCGATGGCATCGATCGGCGGTCGATCGATTGGTGTAGTAATACCCTAAATCAGTAGGTAGTTCCTTTAATGTGGGCTTTACACGGGCGACTGCAGCTGCATTTTTTTTTTCTTTTACTAGCATTCAAGTCTCTATTCCTAGGACCGATTTTGAGGAAACTTAGTACGCAAACGTAAAATAACCTAGGCCCGAAAAAGTTAGTTAGAAAATACATAAACGAAAAAACGTTTAAAGAGAAACAGAGGGCGATTTTAGTTTTCCAGAGTCAGTGCAAATCACTCTCTCTCTGAATTCTGCTCATTGCGTAGGTAGGTACTACGTACACATTGTGAAATAGTTTAATTCCTCTAAATGAAATCAAATAAAACCTGTATGGAAAGATTAAAGGTGTTTAAATAAGTCTACGTGTAACTTACTGGCTCTCGGACTTGGCGGACACCTCCCAGTCGGGGTGGTCCCACTGCTTGAAGTTGATGTCATGTTCACCCGGCTCGCGCTCGTGCGGGGGTCGCGGCTCGGGGGTCGCTGGGGGGCACATACATACACAGACTTTAAACAATTTGCCATTCTGTCGCGGTTTAGTTAAAAAAGAAAGACAGCTGCAACCGCATGAGATCGTGTACCTACTACAATAAACCTTTTGAACGCCAGACCATGAACGCATCGGCGTGCCCCCGACGCCAAGCCACAAATTTGCCACAAATTCGCCGTATTTTATGTCACATATTTGTGACGTTTGGCGTACGAGGCACGCGCTTGCTTGTGATGTATACGTGACAATGGCGTTCAAAAAGTTAATGATTATACTTCTAAAAGCCACAGGCTAAACACATCACTAATAAGTAATACATCCCCTTTTTGCGTCAGGAGTCAAGTCTAAATCACACTGAAATAACTTCATTGGAGTTTAGGTGGTGCTAAACTGACAGTCGCATAGCTCCAAGCTATGCTAAATAGTACGAAAGTGTGGACGAGTTGAAACATTAAGTGGTCACAGGATGTCCCTTCACAGTTTTGACTTTGAGTCCTTAATTTGAGACAAACCAGGTTCACGGTAAAACAAAAACATGGATACTGGACTAACCTTCAGGAGTGTAGGTCTCTCCGGGCGGGTACACCATCTTGGAGGGATGCTCGTAGGCACCGCTCAGCGGCTTGCGACGGAACCAGTTGCGGCATTGGGCGTTGCTGGTCCAGTCCCTGATCCAATCAATCACTCCTTTAATAGCCTTCATTGTATCACACAATTGTTACACTCAGAGAATTATCGTATTTTTTAATTTATCGTAGTTTTGAAATTGATCGTAGTTTTGAAATGTATCGTAGTTTTGAAACGATAAAATATTTTTTGTAAATTATCGTATTTTTTCGCAGTTTTTTTTCCACTTAGTTTCCCTTCAAGAGGTTACATACTACTGCTTGGCTGCCTCTCAAAGCCACGTCGGAGTAACATCACATGGTCATTGATAACGTTTACCTACGTTTACGGTGCGTGGGTGACGATGCCAACTTCTTATTTTAGTTATTGGCGCGATGTAATTGATTGAGGACAGTGCCAGATATATCTGTGACATAATGCATTGAATCATTGTGATTTTCCGGCTTGGGTTAGGGTGCATGTGCACTGATGCTTGCAAGAGGGGCAAACGCGGATAAATACGGATTTATATTATCCCATGAAACTTTAACGTTATAAAATCTGAGTGCTGGAGAATTTGCTGAAGTTGTAGGATTTGATGATGATTTGAAAAAAAAGGAAATTGTTAGTAAACGCGCTTCAGTGTCATCAGAAGTGTCATTATATTAAGTGTCAGTCGCTTTCTTTTTGTTCTGCGCGCCCGAATACCTCGTCGGGCCGTCAGAGGTCACGTTTTGATTTTCCAAGCAAATGAGCAAAAAGAAATCGAGATTATCTCGTATTTGCGCTACGATCGCTTACATTAGGACACAGGGATTAGCAAATTATATTTAGGTACGCGCGTTCAGTAATTGCGCTATGATGATGTAATGAGCGCGAACCTTTATTAATAATTCGAGATTAATTAGTAGTAAATCTAACACCCACGTTTTAAGAGAGGAATCTTGACACACGAGAAATGTTTGCGATATATTTTTTGAGGCCAGAAATGTCATCATCTGATTCGGATTTGTAAAACTTTGACAGCATTGGGCTATTTTTAGACTGCTATTTAAAAATAAAAAGAAATTCTACCACGACCATTCCATTGACACTTTAAACTGGTCATCTATTTAAAAAAATAAATTCATTGATGTTCATTGATGTATGTTGACTATTTATGGTCTGATAGGATGAATGCACATTCTTAAGTGTGTCCTACAACTTCAAACATGTCAGATTCAAGACTACTAGCCAAGCAAGTGAGACAACTGGTTGCCATCACGTCATCACATCACATCATGATATGATAAAGTTGACGTCAGGGACTCGCTTCAATTATTGCAATTAAAACCTTATTTCTATGTTTTAAAAATGAAATTTTAATGTTAGCGAGGGTGTCATTTGAGACGGTAAGGGCGAGATTTCCGTGCGTTTCATAGGGATATGACTGACACGTACCTACACATTCGGATCAGAAAATTTGAACAAGCGTTTCATACAAATATGACCCTTAAAAGTTTACTCACACACTGATCCATTCTTGTTGTTTATATTATAAATATGTGAGTACCTTGTCCCTTGCTAGCAAACTTAATTTTATCTATGCTGGTATTGCTTTGTTGTACCTATTAGTATATAAGTGTGTGCTGTATATTAGTGTAATGTTGGGTGCATCGTGCTCAAATAATATTATCAATTGATAAATGTATGTATACAAAATATTGTAAAACTTATGTGAGTAACTATGGAGTTTCTTGTCCGTTCTTCTCCATAAGAAATTACTTTTTGCGAATGGAAAACTAGAGTAAATCATATTTTAATTTCAAACTGTAAATTTGACGTTCGAAAGTGCCTTTTAATGGTCTAGTTGAAATAAATGAATTGACTTTGACCTGAAGCTTACTTTACGTATCAAAGTCTTATCAGCGAATTTTGTCCTTAGCGTCTTTGTCTGCCCTGGTTGGTCACATTTCTACTTCCATGTTCGAAAACTCACCTATACAAGTTGTAATAATTCCTCAGCCTATCAGTAGTGATCTGGTACTCTTCCTGGTAGATCTTATCGGCGAGCCCCAGCCAGGGGTGCGACAGAGCAGTGTTCACATCCATACGCTCATGCCAGTTGAAGATCAGGAGCTTCGAGATGAAGTCCCGGCTTTCAGTGCTGAGCCTCGACCACCACTCCTCGTCGTGCCACTCCCAGGTTCCCTCACGGATCCTGGTGAGGGTTTCCCTGTCATTGACTCCTCGGAAGGGGGAGTGTCCGCTGAGTAAGATGTAGGTGATGATGCCGATGGACCACATGTCTGCGGCGAAGGAGACTCCTTCTCCGGAGGCCACCTCGGGCGCCACGAACTCGGGCATGCCGTAGTCCAGGGAGGCGTGCTTGTTGAACTGGATCTTGCGAGAGAGTCCGAAGTCGCAGAGCTTTAGTTCGTCGCTGCCGGCGTGGGACAGGAGGAGTTCGCCGATCTGGGGGTAAGGTTATTAAATTGTTAATCAGTTAAATTGTTAAAGTTAAATTCCGACTGTAAAATTAATATAAAAAAAAACCAAAAAAAAAATATCAGGTTTTACATGTAAAATATACGAAAAATCAAAACAAAGAAAAATGCATGAACAAAAAAAATTATCATATTATTTTACTTAGACATAAAAATTAATTTAAAGAATCGAAACTCACAGTCAATCCCAAATGCGCGACACTATTATCGTGCATATACTTGACCCCCCTGAGCACCTGGCGGATGTACCCGGCGATGTCCCTCTCCGTGTAGGCAGGGCTCCGCAGCAGCCGGTCCCGCACAAGCTCACCGCCACCCGCCAGCTCCAGCACCAGCGCCAGGGTGTGCTCGTGCTCGTACGCGTCGTAAAGCCGGATGAGGTGGCGGTCGTTCAGCAGGTTCATTATGTCTAGCTCGTTCTTCATAAATGGCTTCAGGGCTGAGTGACCGTGCATTATTTTTGCGGCGTAGTTTCGGCCTGGGGAGAGAATACGTCAGAAGTATAGATTAGGGTTAAAATTTGGTTGGTTAAGTATAAATCCTATTTAGTAGATTTATCCATTCTTTGGTGATTGACTTCTTATAGCTGCGGTGGAAACTTGGCACTCAGAAGTTCTTTTTGAAAATACGAAAATTCGACTTAGTACGAAGTCTTACGAATACATTATCCCTGTGTGGCTTTTGATGACGAAACTGAGACCATTGACAGAAATTAATTGCCTCAGTACTTTGAGCGGGTTAGTGGTTTACAAAAGCTTCTCCACTATTCAATTTTCCGTTAAATTTGACCCACACTCGGCAGGTTGGGTTTTTTTTTTTTTTAAGGATGGGAAATCATTAAATGAGTTTTTCCGCTCTGGGTGGAGCGGAAGGGCGTGTCAGACTCTTACTGACTAAAACCCATCCGTGTTCCTTCTAAAGCCCTTTGCGTTCCAGGGCCGCGGTGACTTTCGAACAAATTCCGCAACTCGGCAGGTTGACCTGGCCACGGGTTGAACTTAATAGCACAACGGCCATCAAGTCATCTGAACACAAACCTATTTCCTAAAAGAACGAATGAACATTAATAAAAGGTCCCTTACCATTAAGCCTCTCAGCAGCATGGTACACGACGCCCTGCACGCCTCTGCCGAGCTCGTCTCCGAGGTCGTAGAAGTCGCCGAACGGCTTCGTGCTCGGCTTGATGCGCGGAGGGTGCTCGCGGATTCTGTAAGATTTAACAAAGGACTAATGAAGAAAGCTAGCGATATGACCCATATAGGTTGCTGATATGACATCATGGCGAAATCTCATCATCTCCAGTATAACATAGAGCATAAACGACGTAAGGAGGAGAGAGAGAGAGAGAATGGGTGGCGGCTCTGTACGTTTGTGAGTGTAAAGTGTTAAACAAATAAATGAATGAATGAAGCCTGGTCTGAAGTTCTGAATCGAAGACATCAAAAACAGCATAAAACTGCAATAACTACCAATTTATTTAATTTATTTAACCTGTACAGAGATTTCATACTTTAAATACTAATCTAACTATATACACTTAAAAATAAAAACTCCTAACTAAAATATGGCGTCAAAAAATTCGTCCGCATCGCTATCGACTGGAAGTGAGCCCAAGACTGGCGGCATTGCCACGTTGTATGGCAATGCTTATCCTCTGTCCGAGATAAAAGCCAGCCCTTCAGTCACGCGAAGTGTCAACTACGCGTTTAGCAAGTTCTTTATATAACGCATGAGCACTCGGACCCCACGGTCCAAGAGTTTCAATTCATTAATTGATCTCTTCTAATCGCCATTGGATATCCTTGTCATAAACATAATTTTTAAAAGTTATCATTCTGATAACGGTTTTTACGAATAAGATCTTAATCCCTTCTTATAGTTGCGATCATCGGTCTTAAATCTATCTTCAGTAGACCAGTGAGTGTTATTGGGCGATTTAGAATTTTCAGGAGCAACCCGGACGCCGATTTTTTTTTAATCGTTGCCCCACACTAGGTATTTCCCTGTATCGTGGTTGCATTTACAAACATACAAAGTCACATACATAACATTTCAGGAAACTTTTTTTGGATTTAACACAATATTAGGGTCTTCTATTCTACCGCTTCTGGTAACATCTATGGCTTGTATCTATGTGTGATGTACTGACCTTGAGGAGTACTCATGCTCCGACTCCTCGACGTGAAGCATGACAGAGGTGCTGACACTACCAGCGACGTTCCTCGCTGAGATGGAGTATAGACCTTCATCCTTCAAGATCGCGTCGTGGATCACCAGCAGACAAGTGTCTGGCTCGATGAATTGAATCTGGAGTAACAATGCGGAAAAAGTAGTTAGTAGTAGAGCAGTCGTTAAGAACGCTTTTCAGAAAAACAATATTTTAACAAAAACTTTTTATCGTGATGAAAGGTGAATTTGTCTTGAAAGCATGTCTATACTAATATTATAAAGAGGAAGGATTTGTTTGTTTGTTTTCTGTTATTATTATAAATCGGACTTGATATGAAACCAATAATTTTAAAACGAATTTTTTGGCAAATATGTTTTTCTTGTTCTATCTTTTGTCGAGTTTCACCAAAACGATCATCTTCGGAACTCACCTTAGTCCTGCTGCTAGGCGCAAGCGGCTGCCAGTCCTTATACCACTTGATGTCAGGGTACGGCACGCCAGTGACCCTGGCCTCGATCCTGGCCGTCTTCCTTTGCAGCACCACCACCTCCTCAGGTCTGCGGATGAAGGTGGGGTACTCTGCCACCTCCAGGCGCACTCGCTGTCGAGCTTGTCCGTGCTCGTTGCTGGCCACGGCCTCGTACCAGCCGGCGTCGCGCTCTAACATTCTGAGGGGATGAAGGTGGTTAAAATAAAATAAAACGGAGTAGCTGTAGCGGCATCAATGCCACCACATGAAAAACTAAGAAGCGAAATTTGTACGGAAACAAAAAGAACCGCAGCGCCATCTACGACGAAATAACAACGAAATCCTGCATCGCGCAAGCAAAGTTCTCCTAGCGATTTGAACATATACAACAGTCCGAATATCAACTATCGGGCAGTTGCCCACCAGATACAACTACCGTCTGGTCGGAGGATCCTCTCATTTTTCAGTGTAGGTATGCGGGACTTTACTCTCTGTTCCGCATACCTCTAAATAGCTACATATCATCACTTCAGTAGATATCAGGAGAAGGCCCACGATAAGTTTCGAAAACACCACATGGATTTTTGTACTAGATCTGTTGAAAAATTACGTACTTAAGAAGTAAGTAAAATAAGTAAAAAAAATAGCTTTAGTGAAAAAAACGCAAATTTTGATGAAACTGCGCAAACGTCCTAATCAAACCGAAGGGTATAAATATTCGAGAGTGCTACAACAACGTTTTTCAACGCACTTACATTTTAAATACTTACATAGTATTTTAATACAAAATGTCATATTTTTGAAATTCTATTTGCTTTGTGATTAATGTAAATAGTAATGTACCCAGTAAGTATTTAATATGCATGCATTTTTTATTTGCAAAATAAAATACTTATTAGCTCTAGTAAACAATTATGAAATATTTTTTTTAAATACCTTCATCAGCGATGAAGTTATAAAGCTTCAAAGATGACAATTAGAAAGAGAAGTCCGATACGACCTCTGACGTCAAATACTATGTCGCCTATACAGCTGCCATAGAAAACGGCGTCTCCGCGAGAGAGACGGATATATTTGTTGAAAATAGTTATATCTCGTTTGTTTTTCGATCAATTTTGATTCTAATTTCACTGTTAGTATTACATTTATGTATATTTTTAAACAAACAATATAGATAATAAATATTTTTTTCATATATTCCCTATTAACCCAACAGATTTTTAAGAATGTTGTTAAAACGATAAGTTTAATTCAGAAAACAAACATCGGTCTCATACTTACTTATTAATGAATAGCGTAGCCTGACCATTCCTGGTGTAACTCCAATCGTATCTGCCTCCGATATCAATAGGCTCATCATTGAAGAAGTACGTCATCTTCGGCTTGGGGTACCCGTACACGAACCAGAACAGGTTCACATTGTGGCCCTTGACTCCGTACTGAGAGTCATACTCCTGGCGAAGGAACTTGGGAGCCTGGGCATACCCATCGTGCGGAGGACGCTCGATGTCGAAGTCTTTGGGGAAGTACGGAGACGTTTCTGGTCTGAAGTCAATTCCTGGTTCCAGGTATGGGATGAATTTCGGCGGGTCGGGTTCTAGCTTAGACCTGGATGGATAGAAGAGATAGATGAATATGAAGTTTATTTCACAAAAACAAATCAAACAAAACTATGCGCGTGATTGACTGCTGACGGCGCGGGGTGTGGGTCGAACCTTCAGCTCATAGACGCGCTCCACTACTGGCATTTATTTTTATTTTTTTACATCAAATTATGGTATTACACCTATCTTAATACAGTCCACTAGGTACTTCTTTTTGTTATAAATTCCGATTAACCCCAATCAGGGTAAATACCAAATAGAAAACACTTTGGAAAAAAAATATGTTGAATTGGATATTTCATTGGATGTGTAACAAAAACAAAATTAGCACTACTGTCGTTAAACGGTACACAGTAGAATCGTAACAGTGACTACGTTTTGTTTGACAAGGCTATCATTGTCAAGCAAAACTAAAAGTTTTCCATTTTTCAAACAATTTGTTTTAGGAACAGCTTTGAAATACGCATTTATTCACAAGTTTTAAATGTACACATTTGGAAACACGGTCCATGGGGACAGAGTGCCCACCTACTACTCAAGACGTCGCCAAGTGGTTGGTCGACTCGGCCAGAGGGTTAGCACTTTCTTCATTGACAAAGATGCAGAAGATTTTATTGATGCCCTATGAGCACTTTGTCCCTTTTCCTTTAATTCCTTGCTGGTATTATTTGAAGGTTACAGTCCCTGTGCATGCGGAACTTGTAGTCGCGCAAGGCCACACGCACGAGCGCAGCCCTGTGTTAGTGTGTTCACATTACCTGTGTGTGATGGCGAAGGGCGAGGGGTCGCTGACGCCGTACTTGTTCTCGACACGGATGCGGAACTTGTAGTCGCGGAAGGGCTCGAGGTTGCGGATGTCACAAACGCATGAGCGTAGCCCTGTGCGCGCGGTGAACCAGTCGCCGTCAGGCACCTCGCACATCTCCACCTGAGGATCACACATTACATTAAAAAATATTTTTGCAGAACCCAAATCGCCGACGTCACCCAAAATGCTTAAAACTTAAATAGGACTGGGCCTGACATGTCTGCCGCATGTCAAACGATTGGACGGGCTAAAGCAATCACAATCTGGTCCCAGAAAATGTTCCGCGTCATCTCGGCAGACGTAGACGACGATGGCTGGACGAGCTTGACGCTTATCGACAGGATCGGCTCACGTTTGCCCAAAGCCGGGAAAAATGGACAGAAAAAAGGGAGGCTTTCGCCCTCTGCAGTGTGGCGGAATAGGCTAAAAATAAATAAATAATAATAAATAAATAAATATTTTCTCTTCCACAAAGAAGAAAAAACTAACATGCTATTCTGCACTAGGCAACCCAGTCACACAAACCACCAGGCACCGCACAAAACAGTGTATTTTGATTTAAAAAGTTGAGACCTTTGATCAAAGAATAAAACAGAACAGGAGAAGAAGATGTAACTAAAACTGTTGAGGCGTGGAGGTCAAAAACGGATGGCAGTGGTAAGTAATGGATTTATAAGTCAAGTCAATCCTAATATAGATCGAGCTTAGGTAGATGATAAAGTTCATCAAAGTGAAGCAAAGACATTTATTCCAGCTGCCAACATTACAGCCTCATTCATAATGATCAATACAAAAGGTCTTTCGATTACAGGGTCGACTATTGCTCTCCTTAAACTGGTATTTAACGCATGTGATAAGTGATAACAGAACTCGCGGAATACAATTAGAATTTTCTGTGATCTCACTAAATCCTTTGATTGTGTACATCATGACACGCTACTACTAAAGGCGTAGTTAAGGGCGCGTTTGCAATTTGGACAAAATTATGCTGTTTTTCGGTACATTTTGTGGCTAAACTGAACCAAATCAAATACAACTAATAACTTAAACACTTAGCTTGGTTCTTCATCTTCAAATGTGGGTAAAATTTTTGTTAAAAATAATAGTATTTTTTATTGTATAAACGATCTTACGATGCCGTTTTTCACAAAATTCACGATACTGGGTTGAGTTTCGGTACGTTTTTGGGCCTATTATCAACGTATTTTTAGAATTCTAAAAATACTATTAGTAGGCAGAGTTATTAATTTCCAAATCTAGGTAAAAAAATTGCACAAAATTATACAAATATTCGCAGAAAAAAATAAAATCTGAAACTAACATTTTCACATATTTTGCTATTACGGATAATTCTTAGTCGGTTGTAATAAGAGTTATTTTATTTTTGGTCCCTGTCTGGATTTATTCGACAAACATCGAGGTAATCCCTCAGTCCGCGCTCGGCCGCCGTTGTGAGTGGACACGTATCGCTTGCTTGCAGCAGCTCGTGTTGTAAAAGATCGCTATAGAAATACAAAATATTCGATAAACCAAATTTGATACTTGACAAGGTAAGATTATTTTCTAATCACGGATTATTATTTATTATAATATTTTATTTCGCTCTAAGTGACTTTTAGACGACATGAGTTAGATATGCCGAGTTTGGGCTCGTTTTGTTAGTTATCAAGAGACCCTACCTCTGGACTTGGTGGATTCACCTGAGGGTGTACTTCGATGACTTCTACTGGAACTTCTAGACGACATGAGTAAGATATGCCGAGTTTGGGCTCGTTTTGTTAGTTATGAAGAGACCCTACCACCGGACTTGATGTAGTCACCTGAAGGTGTACTTCGATGACTCCTACTGGAACTTCTAGATGACAAGAGTTACATATGCCGAGTTTGGGCTCGTTTGGTTAGTTATGAAGAGGCCCTACCACCGGACTTGGTGGATTCACCTGAGGGTGTACTTCGATGACTTCTACTGGAACTTCTAGACGACATGAGTAAGATATGTCGAGTTTGGGCTCGTTTTGTTAGTTACGAAGAGACCTTACCTCCAGACTTGATGGAGTCAGCTGAAGGTGTACATCGATGACTCCTACTGGAACTTCTAGATGACAAGAGTTACATATGCCGAGTTTGGGCTCGTTTTGTTAGTTATGAAGAGACCTTACCACCGGACTTGATGGAGTCACCTGAAGGTGTACTTCGATGACTCCTACTGGAACTTCTAGATGACAAGAGTATGATATGTCGAGTTTGGGCTCGTTTTGTTAGTTACGAAGAGACCTTACCTCCAGACTTGATGGAGTCACCTGAAGGTGTACTTCGGTGACTCCTACTGGAACTTCTAGATGACAAGAGTTACACATGTCGAGTTTGGGCTCGTTTTGTTAGTTATGAAGAGACCTTACCACCGCACTTGATGGAGTCACCTGAAGGTGTACTTCGATGACTCCTACTGGAACTTCTAGATGATAAGAGTTACACACGTCGAGTTTGGGCTCGTTTTGTTAGTTATGAAGAGACCTTACCACCGGACTTGATGGAATCACCTGAAGGTGTACTTCGGTGACTCCTACTGGAACTTCTAGATGACAAGAGTTACACATGTCGAGTTTGGGCTCGTTTGGTTAGTTATGAAGAGACCCTACCACCGGACTTGGTGGATTCACCTGAGGGTGTACTTCGATGACTTCTACTGGAACTTCTAGACGACAAGAGTTACATATGCCGAGTTTGGGCTCGTTTGGTTAGTTATGAAGAGACCCTACCACCGGACTTGGTGGATTCACCTGAGGGTGTACTTCGATGACTTCTACTGGAACTTCTAGACGACATGAGTAAGATATGTCGAGTTTGGGCTCGTTTTGTTAGTTACGAAGAGACCTTACCTCCAGACTTGATGGAGTCAGCTGAAGGTGTACATCGATGACTCCTACTGGAACTTCTAGATGACAAGAGTTACATATGCCGAGTTTGGGCTCGTTTTGTTAGTTATGAAGAGACCTTACCACCGGACTTGATGGAGTCACCTGAAGGTGTACTTCAATGACTCCTACTGGAACTACAAACTAATCCATTGACATTTGTAAACATTGTTACCAACATCTTTACCATCAACCTGCTGAAGATTGTAGCATGTTTTTTTTTTCATTGTATAGAGCCAAACAATTTTGCTATATACAGTTTCAAGCATTTACGGCACACGCTCAAAACTATTGTTAACATATAAAGACTGTAAACTGAGTTTCTTGCACGTTCTTCTCCATAGGATCTACTTTGTTACTAGTTGACTAACAGAACTTGACTATTCAAAAGTGCCTCTGAACGGTTCCTTTGAAATAAATTATTTTGATTTGATTACATCTAGGTACTTTGTTGTTTTGATAATCATCACGTACAATCCCAAGTAACTACATAAAATCCGGTAAGGTCTCATTATTACCAATAAAACGAGCCCAAACTCGGCATATCTTACTCATGTCGTCTAGAAGTTCCAGTAGGAGTCATCGAAGTACACATTCAGGTGACTCCATCAAGTCCGGTGGTAAGGTCTCTTCATAACTAACAAAACGAGCCCAAACTCGGCATATCTAACTCATGGCGTCTGAAAGTTCCAGTAGGAGTCATCGAAGTACACCTTCAGGTGACTCCGTCAAATCCGGTGGTAAGGTCTCTTTATAACTAACAAAACGAGCCCAAACTCGGCATATCTTACTCGTGTCGTCTAGAAAATCCAGTAGGAGTCACCGAAGTACATATTCAGGTGACTCCATCAAGTGCGGTGGTAAGGTCTCTTCATAACTAACAAAACGAGCCCAAACTCGGCATATGTAACTCTTGTCATCTAGAAGTTCCAGTAGGAGTCATCGAAGTACACCTTCAGGTGACTCCATCAAGTCCGGTGGTAAGGTCTCTTCATAACTAACAAAACGAGCCCAAACTCGGCATATGTAACTCTTGTCATCTAGAAGTTCTAGCAGGAGTCACCGAAGTACACTTTCAGGTGACTCCAACAAGTGCGGTGGTAAGGTCTCTTCATAACTAACAAAACGAGCCCAAACTCGGCATATGTAACTCTTGTCATCTAGAAGTTCCAGTAGGAGTCATCGAAGTACACCTTCAGGTGACTCCATCAAGTCCGGTGGTAAGGTCTCTTTATAACTAACAAAACGAGCCCAAACTCGGCATATCTAACTCATGGCGTCTGAAAGTTCCAGTAGGAGTCATCGAAGTACACCTTCAGGTGACTCCGTCAAGTCCGGTGGTAAGGTCTCTTTATAACTAACAAAACGAGCCCAAACTTGGCATATCTTACTCGTGTCGTCTAGAAAATCCAGTAGGAGTCACCGAAGTACATATTCAGGTGACTCCATCAAGTGCGGTGGTAAGGTCTCTTCATAACTAACAAAACGAGCCCAAACTCGGCATATGTAACTCTTGTCATCTAGAAGTTCCAGTAGGAGTCATCGAAGTACACCTTCAGGTGACTCCATCAAGTCCGGTGGTAAGGTCTCTTTATAACTAACAAAACGAGCCCAAACTCGGCTTATCTTACTCGTGTCGTCTAGAAAATCCAGTAGGAGTCACCGAAGTACAGATTCAGGTGACTCCATCAAGTGCGGTGGTTAGGTCTCTTCATAACTAACAAAACGAGCCCAAACTCGGCATATGTAACTCTTGTCATCTAGAAGTTCCAGTAGGAGTCATCGAAGTACACCTTCAGGTGACTCCATCAAGTCCGGTGGTAAGGTCTCTTCATAACTAACAAAACGAGCCCAAACTCGGCATATCTTACTCATGTCGTCTAGAAGTTCTAGCAGGAGTCACCGAAGTACACTTTCAGGTGACTCCATCAAGTCCGGTGGTAAGGTCTCTTCATAACTAACAAAACGAGCCCAAACTCGGCATATCTAACTCATGGCGTCTGAAAGTTCCAGTAGGAGTCATCGAAGTACACCTTTAGGTGACTCCATCAAGTCCGGTGGTAAGGTCTCTTCATAACTAACAAAACGAGCCCAAACTCGGCATATCTAACTCATGTCGTCTAAAAGTTCCAGTAGGAGTCATCGAAGTACACATTCAGGTGACTCCATCAAGTCCGGTGGTAAGGTCTCTTCATAACTAACAAAACGAGCCCAAAATCTGCACATCTAGCTCTAGTCATCTAAGAGTTCCAGTAGCAGTCACTGAAGTATGTAGGTATATTACTCCATCAATTCCAAAACATCAGTCAACACATAAAAAAAATCAAGATATAGTATTAGAAAGAGTACTAAAAAAAACATTAAACTTATCTAAGAAAAATATTCAAACTTGCTAAAGTATCAAAATCAGTTTAGTCACTCATAATATCCGCTGTTAACCTTGCATATTCGTGTGTGCGTGAGCCGTGTCAATGTAGTGATCAGATTCGATACCTATCTGTTTTGAGAACGCGTCCTTAACGCAAAAAATACTACGTCTCTACGGTCTTCAAAATGAAGCTCTTAACGTAATAGATTGGTACATACATAAGAGGTTCCAATGTATATGTAGATGTTAATGGGGCGATGGCCTTCCGGGCTACCAGTTCAGATAGGTGTACCCCAAGGCTCAATGCTGGGTCCGTTGCTGTTTCTCGTGTACATTAATGATTTACTATTCTATTTACAGGATATCCACAAATCATGAAAAAGAGGTGTTCAAAATTGTTGACTCTGCAGTATTTTTGGGCATAACAGTTGATGATTTTGAGAATATTATTTTAATTAACTTAAGTATTTCCTACGAATTTCACAGTCAAAGACTTTACCTGATAGGTGACTGGGAACCTCGGTCCATGAGGTATGGAAGGCTTCCAGCCCAGCGTCAGGTGTCTGTCAGCCATGCTTCTGATGATGGGCCTGTCTGCCAGGGGCATAGGGATGCCGGTCTTCTTCATCTTGTCGAAGTCAGAGTACTGGTCGCCTATGGGACGCTTGCTGGTGTGGGGTTCTAGGGCTGTGGAGAAAAAAAAATGATTTAAGTCGTTCTTTTAATGAATTTTGAAAACATAGGTCAACTTGTGAAGTTCATAATTGATCTGACAAGTAAGAAACTTTGTTTTCGACTCTTCAGCAACAAAATTTTACGCATGAATTGGTTAATTTGTACTTTTACAACCAAGATATCCAGCAGCGGTAGGTGTTGTTGCGGAATTTGTTCGAAAGAGTCACCGCGGCCCTGGAACGCAAAGGGCTTTAGAAGGAACACGGATGGGTTTAAGTAAGTAAGAGTTTGACACGCCCTTCCACTCCACCCAGAACGGAAGTAGTCATTTGATGATTTACCACCCCTAAAAAAAAAGCGGTAGGTGTTATACTCACTATCATAAGTAAGTTGCGCGCTGCACGTGGCCTCTCCGTGCGGGTTGTAGATCCTGCAGCGGTAGGTGCCTACATCGGTAGGATCTACTCCGCTGATGGTTAAACGCAGAAGACCGGTGGTTTCCTTGTCCATGCGGATTCTTTCGCAAGGGAACAGCCTCTCGTCGTTGCGGAACCTGAAAAATTCATTATTATATTTATCTGGCTCATAGTCCACATCATCATTTTATCCGAATGACGGCGATTGATAGACATAGGCTAGTTTGCTACAAGTAGTTCTGTTCTGCTCGCATCCTGTGGATTTTTGTGTTCTTCATCGGGTAATTGGTCTGCCTACCCACGCTGCGTAGTCTTGGTAAGCAGTCGCCATTCAAGGATTTAAAAGACGGTTCCATACTTTAAGTAAAAAAGCTGATGTTGTGAAATGTAACAGCAACTATCCCCTAGGATTGTGTCACAGCAGTGGGTACGTTACAGGTAAATAATACGTACCACTCGACGTCGGGCTCGGGCGTGCCGGTGGCGCAGGCGGTGAACTTGGCGCTCATGCCGCGGAACACCTCGATGTCGCCGATCTTCTTCAGGAACTCGGGCGGCTCCACCTTCTGCTGCCGGGCGCTGGAGGGACAAATGGTGAGAATTTTAGTTTGATTTTGAAAAGTATATCTGATAACTGATTTCAACTAGGTACTCTGCAAGGAGTGCTGCAGGATTTTTAAGTCTTCCAAATGGTATACGATTCTTTGAACCTTAGTCCTATGCAGAAAGTAGGCCAGCTGCTCTCTGGGTTCTGACCTGAGTTTTCTTTGGGTTCGGTATGGCCTCTAGAGTCTTTAAAAGTGACATTTTATCAGCGATACAATTGAGGTAAGATCCCAAATGTTTTGTTGTGAATTGACATGCACTTTTGAAATATTATTGGGTATTCGAATTGTAGCGGCATCAACGCAACCACATAAAAAACTAAGAAGCGAAATTTGTACGGCAACAAAATAACAACGAAATCCTGAATCGTGCAAGCAAAGATCTCCGTGCGATTTGAACATATACAACAGTCCGAATATCAACTATCGGGCAGCTGCCCACCAGACATAACAACCGTCTGGTCGGAGGATCCTTCCATTTCAGTGGAGGTGTGCGGGACTTTACTCTCTGTACCGCATGCCTCTATAGAATTATAAACTATTGGTTAACAGTACTAAAGTTATCGTTCGTACAATATCACCATGTCTTGGCCCTCAGGCTAGGCAGTGTAATAGAGTTATTTCAAGTGGCATGAGTCTGGAGTTAGGATTTCAGGTCACCCCCAATCAAATGGTACGTTAACATAACAATTACTATTACTTACATCTTATCCACGACCTCCAGCGTGGCCTCACAGCTGGCCTCCCCCTCGCGGTTGGAGGCCACACACTTGTACCGGCCGGCGTCGCCGGGCGTCAGGTCGCGCACGTACAGGCAGCACGCGTCGCCGTCGCGCTTGAGGTTGTACTTGTCGCTGTGGCGCAGCGGAGAGCCGTCCTTGTACCATGTGATGTCCGGGAATGGGATGCCGAATACACGTGCAGGGAATTTCGCGTCGAATGTTGGTAGCTGGAAAGTCAACAAGAATTTTTGAATCCATTTTTTATTTTTTGTGATTTATTTAATAGGTGATAGATGATTGGAATGTTCTTTAAATGAGCGGTTACATATTGGAAAACTCAGTAACAGTGTTCACGAGCTCAGTTATGATGTTCGTGAACCCAATCGTCATTGTTGCAAACTTCATCACGTTTCCTATCATGGTATTCAATTCGCGAACATCAACTCGAAAGATGTCATTATGTCTCGTCAACTTTTTCAACCCCACTTCATAACAAAACACCGCTTGGTAGCTAGTGAATCTTACAAGTAGGTATAAAATATTAAGAGTTAAGATTTTTTTCTTTTCTAATGTAATCTCTAATGCATTTTTTATTTGGTAAAACCCCATTGTCCCATGAAACACTAGTCCATCCCTTACCTGCTGCAGATCGGTGAACTTCTGCGAGAATGTGGGTGCGGAGTACACCTTGCGCACGTTGATGTTGCCCTCCGACACGTCCTCGCCCAGAGGGTTCACCAGCTTGATGCTGTATACTCCGGCGTCCGGGAGCTCCACTGGGTTGATCTCTAAGCCGACCTGTGTGTAGAATATTATATAATAAATATATAATATATTGAGATAATTGATATCCTTGACATCCTCTTCCCGTTTCAATATATACTTAGATGACTTTTAAAGGGACTTGAATTAGTTAAACTGATTTTGGGATTTGTTTTGTTTTATTTTATTTTATTTATTTATTTGGGACAACAAACAGTATCACATTATATCAGCACAAATAATATAAATAAAGATGTTATATAAATGTGAAACTCACACCGTTATCCACAGCATATACAATTCATAAAACTATACTTATAAACAATCTACGCGAGTAAGACTACAATTAGACTGCTCGAATAACTATACATCGGAATCCTTAAGTTTCTTTAACAAAGCAGAACGAAATCCATTTGCTGTCACTGAGAATAAATCTAATTCTGTAGTTTCTGAACAAAAGTCATTATAGTTTTTGCACAAGCGATGTAGAGGCGCCCGCAGACCAGCATTGGTGCGGCAATGGGACACAGCAAAAAGAGGACGTGCGCGCACCTCTCGTTTAATAACAGTTCTTGGGACACAGTAGCATATTTTATTAGTAATCTCAGAGCAGTTATACCTGTTATAGCATACGTCGAAAAGAAACATAATTTCTAGATATAAACGTCTAGACTTCAGGCTCATTAGATTGTATTTATTAAGAAGATTTTTATAGGTTGGGAAATTGTGGCAACACCTATAGTGCATCGATCTAAGGAATTTGCGCTGCACTCTTTCTAGCATCTCAACGTATTTATTATAAAAAGGGTTCCACACCACCACTGCATATTCGAGTTGAGATCTAACTAGTGCTTTATAGAGATGAAAATAAGTGCTTGCGTGTTTAAATTCAGTAGCTGATCTCATAACGAACCCGTACATACGATAAGCCTTTTTGGTGATGTTATCAATATGTTGATCAAGGTGAAGTTTGTTATCTAGTAGTTTTGCTAATACAGGTAGATTTAGTTTGAGTTGGTCTTATTCAAAGTTATAATAATCAGTTTATTCGCAAATTTGTATCCTGAAAACTTTTTTCCACTTAATAAATTGAGCAGTTATTTAATTTGGTTAGAAATAATCGAAAATGGTGTGCAAAACACGAACTATCGGTCAAACCTTCCAAAACAGAACTAATTATGATTACTAACAAGAGAGTCTTTGGACCTCATAAACTTCCTAAACTTTTCAACACCGAACTAACACTTAAAGAAGAAGTCAATTACTCAGGAGTATTGCTTGATAGCAAATTGCTCTGAAACAAGCGTCTTGACTACAAACTTAACAAAACCACAATCGCACTTTACCAAAGCGATGGTTTTACACAGCTGTGATCAGAGCAATGCTGACCTATGGTGCCCTGGTTTGGTCGACGAGGACTGAACTCTCGATCACCGCCTCTAGGCTCCAACGGTTCCAAAGGCTAGCCTGTTCTGCTATCACTGGCTGCATGATGATAATCCCAACTACAGCATTGGAAATGGCCCTTCAGTGAACTCCCCTTGACATGTGAATACAGCAGGAGGCAGCACTAACAGCATATGCATATGGGGCAAGAACCATACCAGCCCCCCCGCTGGTATCCTGGACCGGGCGATTGATAACCAACCTCTCATTGCTACCCCTTATGATGACACACCGAATAAACCATGTTCAACAAAATCTATAGCATACCAACAACAGAGGAAGAAAAGGATCAGTCAGAAGTCAATGAGACAGAAAGCTCAAAAGCTCCAAAGAGTTCAGGGGCTGGCGTACACTCCCTAGACCTCAACATTAACTTTCACCTACCACTAGGCGAACACAGTTCGATATTCCAATGCGAGTGAGTCGCCCTAATACAAGCCACAACACCCGTAAAGCGTCTAGCGATACACAACTACTCAGTTATTCGTATCTGACAACCTGGCTGTGCTCAAAGCCCTAGAAAACAAACAAACTCACAGCAAACTAATCTTTGAGTGTCACTTCGCCTTGAAGAGTATATCGCTGTGTAACAGAATCACGCTCCAGTAGATCAATGGATATAGTGGATCCCTAAGCAATGACGCCGTAGACGAACTTGCAAAGGGAGGTTCCGAGATGGTGGTGCTAGGCCCGTACCCACTCTTTTCCTACCTTTCTCACATGGATTCGTACATGGATTCGCCAGAGATCAACTGAACTTCACAACAACAAATGGTCACGACTCCCGGGCTACAGACTGCGGGCAGTCAAAAATGGCAATGCCAAGTCTACATCCACGACTAACAAAAAAACCACTCAGCCTAAGTAGAAATAACCTCAGAACAATAATAGGGACAATTACGGGCCATTGCCCCCTAAACAAACATCGTTTTAACATAGGCGCCACAGACAGCCCACTCTGCAGAGGCTGCTTTGATGCCGAAGAAACAGCTGCCCACGTCATCCTGGAATGCGAGGCCGTTGGGTAGCCACCAACGTGAACAAATCCTCGGAACGGTGAGGTCGTTTCGCGAAGCCTGTAAAGCTCCCAGCAAAACTTCTGTGCTACTGGGTGGAGCTGCTGATAGGAGCCAGCTTAACTTGGCCAGGACACCTACGCACAACGGACTGAATGGGAGACTAAGAGTGGAAAATGGAGTCTACTCTACTCTAATTTGGTTAAAAAGGTGGTAGTAATATTAATGTAGAGGAGTCCATACGGACAGTGCAATTTCTTATATTTCAGAACCGGGGAAGGGTATAAGAAATGACCCCCAGTTCTATACTACTCCGACAACCAGTCGTACTAGTCATGTTACCGAGTTGATGACATAAGAAAGTTACCATCCAAAATACCGACATTCAGGGGCATCGACTGGAAGCTGAACTCAACAAAGAATCGAAGCAAATTATAAATGTACACTCACCCTCTTCCCATCACACGTGAGCCTGATCTTCTCGCTGGGCTTGATGGGCAGGCCGTCCTTGGTCCAGGTGACTTCGGGCACGGGGTTGCCCACGAAGGGTGCCGACACGGAGAGGGGTTGTCCCTCCTCCGCAGTGAGGTCGCGCAGGCCGTGGATGAAGCGCGGCCGCTCTTGGGGCAGGGAGTCGTCCGTGCGGCCTGCGGGTGAGGACACATGCACCAAATGAGTACTAAAAGAAATGTCTTGTTCTTCTTATACATGCATGATTCGCGATAGGCAGCGTATGTAGCATAAATCGAAGCTTCAGAGGAAAGACGCGAAATATCAATTGTCATGGTGCGCATGAACATTCTATTGACAAGCAGTTTGCAAGAGACGACCCGACCCCTGCTTTCGACGTTCAGAACTAAAGTCCAATTTTTTTTCACTAAGTACTCGGAGGGCCAGGACCAGTACAAATGATTAATAACATTTCAAAATCTGCATTTCCTATAAAGTTCAATACTCACTGGCGACAGTAAGGTCAGCCTTGCTGGCCGTCTCTCCCTTGTCGTTGACGGCTACGACTCCATACTGTCCGGCGTCGGCGGGCGTCGCCTTGTCGATCAGTAGCGCGTGCGTGCCGTCCGGCTGGGAGACCACTCGGACACGTTGACCGTCCGGGACTATCTCCTTGCCGTTGTGAGTCCTGGTGGGAAATAAATAGAATTGAATCTCCTTTTATTCGAGTGACGCAATGCGACTTCAACGGTTGATATTCGTAATTAATTAAAATTGTACAGATTGTATTGTTGATTCTCTTATTCGTAAATTAAATATTTTGCAATCTACCTACAAGAATTAGTTTTTTACTTCAATTAACTGTTGTCATGTAGGTACTTATTTACAAAAGGAATCTCATTTTATGATGATTGTAGTCTCGCTAAGACACTACGAGAGCATTCAATCCCTTCTATCCCAATATTTTTTTATCTTAAACTCTTTTCAAGAATCTCGGGGTGTCTCAGCGAGTGTGTACAGCTAATATTAGATAGAGTTGATTATACGCCACTTGAAATAAACAAATACGAGAAATACTTCTGTCCTAAACTACACATTTTTTTTTCCTTAGGCCAGTGACCCACTGCTGGGCAAAGGCCTCCCCCATATCCTTTCAGACATTCTTTTCTTGCGCCACCTCGAACCAGCCTTCGCGGTGTGCATCCAAATCATCTCGCCACCGCTTTTTGGGCCGGCCTCGACGACACCTTCCATCCTCTGGCACCCATTGCGAGGAGACTTTTGCCCAGCGACTTTTGCTCAACTCTATCATTTCTTTTAAACCTAAAATACTGCACTCCATTCCCCTTTGACATAGGTACCCTAAAGCGGAATTTTTGCGACTCGGTGAGTGATCAAGTCTGAGCACCGTAGGTTAGGTTGGGCAGAATACACATGTCGATAAAAACTATAAGGATAAATAATGTATTGGTGTTATTACAAAATTATACATCATGCAACTTACCACTTGAGCGTAGGTTGGGGGTGTCCCAGGATCTTGACTTCCAGCTTGACGGGGAAGCCTTCGATGACCTTAGTGGGTTGCAACTCGGCGATAAAGGCGGGCTTGCGCTCCTTCTGCGCTACCTCCACATTGGCTTTAGAGCCGACCTGCGAAGATAATGATTATATCAGTAAACTAACTGATATTATGTACTAGTACTTGGAAAAGTATTTTAGAGATGATGACATTACCGTTTAAAAATTGGTACCTTGAACATCAGCTTCTTTTGTGCGAGAAGATTTTTCCAAAAGTTCCTAAAATATTATGATGTCTCATAACGGTATTTTTTCTATCTACCACACTTTGGAACACTTTACAGTATGGAATCAACATTTATGAGTACAGCCAAAGTAAAAATATAATGCGTACAATGCGCTTGATGTTCTGTATGGTGTCGGACGTAAAAGAATAGCACCATCCCATCACTTCCCGTGAGTGTCGTAAGAGGTGACTAAGGGACTCACCCAAGAATGGGCAGCATTCTGTGCATTGCAACAGCTACATTGCGATCGCCAACCCGAGATTACGGCAACCCCCCCCCCCCCCCTCGGGAAGGCCTATGTCCAGCAGTGGACCTCCTCGGGCTTGCAGCTGTCGATGCTGAGCCCGATCAAGCCACCCGGCTGGTTGATGAAGTTGTGCGCTTGATCTGATGAATAGTTACCTCTCCCAGCCTGTTGGTGACGGTGAGCGAGTAGACTCCAGCGTCCTCGGGCTTGCAGCTGTCGATGCTGAGCCCGATCAAGCCACCCGGCTGGTTGATGAAGTTGATAGCTTGTGATGGACGGACGGGCAGACCTGGGGAAACAAAAAAATATGATCCCGTGCCCCCAGGTAGTTTGCTATCTCCTGTACCTATTGATTAGAAACTGGACACATTTTTCGACGGGAACTTTTGATCGTTTATTCGTTGAAGGACGTTTTGGTTAAAGACATTCAAATTATATGTCATGCAAACTTAACCTAAAGTACCTCATTATAGCCCGCGAGTGGCGTGCGTCGTCCGCCGGTCTTACGAGCAGGTCGCGCGGAGGTTCCAAATTCAAATCGCATTAGCGGATTATAATGAAATTCAGTACAATATTATGGGTATGATTTAAGCTATCGCCAATTAAATTTGTTTTGAATGTTTTAAATAATTAATATGGTTTGTCTGCAAAATAGTAGATCTGTCACCAATATGTAGTTGCCGAAGAATATAAAAAGAATTCCTTAATAAATCACATATAATCATCGGGATATATTATCAAGTATCAAATAAATGGGTTTGTCCTGATAACTGTATATTCAAATTGATTGAAAACGATCATTACATGAAGCACCGCTGTTCGGGGCTCTTATTTCTGTTTGCAGGGTTTAAAGGAACCTAACTTATCCGTGTCGGGGTGCCCTAAGCTCCCTGTGTTCTATGTTCAAATATTTGGTGACAGATATACCATTCTGAGTACGAAGCTATTATTTAAGGGATAAACCTTATTATTTTGAGAATAAAGATTGTTCCAAGAAATGAACTACGATTTTATCGATATCCATGTCTTATTTTAGATATATATTGACATTCATTTGGTAATTCATTCCTGACGACACTTTTTATTTATCTGAGTATGTTTTTTTTTATTATTATTATTTGGCAGTTGCGTTATCACCAGTGATCGGATATAATCGGGCGCAAAATACCTAAATTTCACTTTTATTCCCACGAAAAAATAATACGGACACGCTTTTAAGTCGGTTCAGGCATTTAGAAGATACATACAAACAAAAAAAAATATTACACTACTTTTCTTGGGCAGCCGTGTAATAAATACAGCACATTGACCACATTGTGCACATAATAATTTTTTATATGTATTCCGTTTGTTTTGAATGAAATAAAGATACTAAATCAAAATAACTACTGCTATTATTTAATTAACCTTGTTATAGTTTTACTTAGGGATTACTTATTTATTCAGAAAGGAATGTCCATATTATTCTTTCACGGAAAGAAGTTTAGGTATATTAGGGCTCTTACATACCTGAACTTCCAGTTGCACGTCATAAGAATACGGGGGTCAAACTCTACTTTAAAACAATGTAGTAGATAGACTTAATTTAAACACAGCAAGTACAACAAACATAATTTTATACATACAGAGGCGACGATTTTTACGAAGTTGAGTAGGTATTAAGAAGTTGAATATTGCAATAACTCTCCTCCGGTTAGATATAACTAGAACTACCCACTACTACTCTAGACTGGTTGGATATTTCTGTCCATTGTAGTTTTCTTTGTATGTTATTCTCGGTGTACAATTAAGTATATAATAAATAATAAATAAATAAACTAGTACCACATTTATTGGCAGATAGTTTAGCTTTACGTAAAAATAAATAAATTCACTCACCATCCTTGAACCACTTGATCTCGGGTGCGGGGAAGGCCATGACCCTGGCTTCCAGTTTGAGCGGCTGTCCAACCACTGCCTTCACGTCTTCCAACTCTTGGCTGAATGAGGGCTTCCTGGGTGTAGCTGAAGAAAGACGTAACTCAATTAAGTGTGTTTTGATTTTACATATCCAATATTATATGGGATTTGAAACATGGTATTATAACTATAGGTCTGTATAAACCTTCGAGGTCAAAAAATCTTTATTTCTCACAAGAACATGATACAGTTCACTGACATCATCATCATCTGCCTAGCCTTTTCCCAAATATATTGGGGTCGGCTTCCAGTCAAACCAGATACAGCTGAATACCAATATTTTACGTGGAGCGGCCAGACCTCCACAACCCATTAACTGGGTAACACGGTACTTCTTGGCAAGACTGGTGTCAGATTTTCTGGCTTCTGACAATCCGTAACGACTGCCAAAGATTTCCAAATGACAGCCGGGACCCAACGGCTTAACGTGCTTTCCGATAGAGTTCACTGACATGAGATTTAAATTGTAACAAATAAATCGTCGCCTATAACGAAACATGCAAAGAGAATTACAATAAATGCAGGACAACAACCCTCTCAGTTCATATAACTCGATTGAATGGTTATTTCATGAAAAAGTCATTCAATCGAGTTACATGAATGATACAACCTGTATTGATGATTTTAATTATTATAACTCAGTAAAGCCATATTTGTTACGGTCGCCAATCGTATTTTTATCAGTATACAACGTGACACTGACCTGCAAAATGCAAAAAACGTAAGAAAGTTTGAATTTCGCGAGCTACCCTGGCGCTTTCACCTTAATAAATACTCACGATTAACAGCGACAGCACACAGCGCCGAGCTGTCTCCGTGCGGGTTGGAAATGACGAGCTTGTAGGCTCCGCAGTCGGCGGGCGTCACGTGCTCGATGTGGAGCCTCACTGTGCCGTCGGGGAGGGCGGCTTGTACCACGCGGGTGTCATCTGCTGGTAACGGGGCACCGTCTTTGAACCTGAAAGAAGTTATCAAATTATTTAAACGCTAGAATTTTAACTAAAAAAGAATAAGTTCAACATTCACCGATGTTGATGCTTCAAATAATGTAATGTTGCAGTGTTAGCGTTTAATCACAGCGTCATAGAAATTCGACATCAAGAGAAAGACTTGGACCCTGTCATAATAATACTGGCTTTTCTATTGCTCTTAAGTATTCAAAATTCTTCTAATCATTCTATGTAACCAGGTTACCTATTACTTAAAAATAAACAAACTAGAATGGACACGTCTTTTTTTGTTTACTAATACAAAATTACAACAGACCCTAATTTAAAGGACGGAATGCCCATTTAAATAAGTAGCTCTAAAATAAACCAGTACGTAAGCAAATCGAAAATGATTTTTCTTATTTTTGCGTAGCGGAAATATAAGAAAAACTTACCTTGGTACTTTATTGGTACTAAAGAGTACCACATCTACGTCTTTTTGTCGCTCCAACCTGGGACTGAAGCCTTCTGTTCTGAGAACTTGACTTCTGGTCTTATACAGGTTTGAGTTTACAGGGAGGCTCTGGGTGGAGCGGAAGAGCGTGTCAGACTCTTACTGACTAAAACCCATCCGTGTTCCTTCTAAAGCCCTTTGCGTTCCAGGGCCGCGGTGACTCTTTTGAACAAATTCCGCAACCCTTACAGGCTCTGGCCCTAACGGGCCCGGTCTCCTATGCTGACATCTCTTTGAAAGTTTGTTAGTGTTTTACCAATTACCCTGTAGGTGTATTGTATTTGTAACTCACCACTTGGCAGTAGGAATGGGGCTGCCGTCGAGCTTGGCCTTCAGTTCGAGAGGCTCTCCCTCATCCACGTCCTTCTGTCGCTCCAACTTGTGCGTGAAGCCAGGAGTCTTCTGCTCCAGAGTGATGGCTGCCTCGCAGACTGCCTCGCCCGCCAAGCTGACGGCGCGCACCTTGTACTTTGGGGAGATATGGAGTATTTAGAAACCGATTTAAACGAAGAAGGAAACGACGTTCCCTAAATATCTAGGGAAATGTTTACGTCGATAAGTGGACGCATCGTATGCAGATATTTAGAGAATTTAAAATGGTAAAATATTTTGAATCAGGTTCTAAAACCAGAATTAAACGGGAAATAAAAAAAAACTATTATTGTCCTAACAATAAAAAGAGGAGAATAATAATTTAATTAGTCAATTTACGAATTAGTCAATATCTTGGTGCTGTCGGCGACAAAAAATCGATTAACGCTGTTACACATAATCTAAATTCACAGAAATTATTCAATTATCTGGTTTCTAGCATTTCAATTAAAGGCTTGTGCTTATTTTCTTTTAATTTTATTTCTGTTCCAATTTAAATTAAATAATAATCCTTTTTTTAAATCCTTATTTTTTTATAATTTAGGGGTTTTGTCCAATAAGGATATGTCAACCCCATCATACCTTACAACAAAATAAATTCGAAAACAGCAAAACAAAAAAAAATATAGTAAAACTAAAAAAAAATGCTGTTCACTGCTGAACGATTAATACTAAACTACACATTTTTTTAGCTGCCTACGATTTAGGGTTAAAGACCTACATCCAGCCTATTTAACTTTAATTCGTTTAGTAGCGAGTCGCGTTCATCTTTATTCCGAACACATTCCATCAGCAAATAGTAATCCTAAGTGTCGACTTTTGTTGATGACTGTACGTCTTAAAACAAAAACGAATGAACCACCAGATCTTTACCTTGCCAGCATCACTAGCCTCGAAGTGCTTGATCTCGAGCTCGCTGTCCACCTGCCCCCCGACCTCCGTGGTGACCTTGTGCCGCTCATCATCGCGCAGCTCCTCGCCCTCGCGGTACCAGAGCACATCCGGCTTGGGCACGCCGTCACAGCGCACCTTCAGCGTGACATCATCGTAGTCCTTCACGGCTTGCTTCTGCAGGGGCTTCGTGAACACTGGGGCGCCGGCTGTGGATGGGATGTTGGTGTGAGAAAACGCTCCGTGAAGTTTCTGAAGCCACCAGGAAGCGTCTGGGCGCTTCTAGGCTGGTTAGCTAGAACCCCTCCCATGCACAACGGACCGAATTGCAGTAACTTGTTGTGATATGGGATCTTACAAATAGTATTTTATTTTAAGGTTCTATAGTTTATCATTTGTGTTGTGACTCGATTCTTATGTTTCTAGCAAAGTGCTGACTTTTAGTCCCCTAAGGGTTAGCTCATATGAAGACGCGATGACGCGCTCACGATTTTAAGATGTAAGTAGTACATAAAGATTAGTGTGTGGTATATTGCATCACTATTGTGGCGTCTCGGTGTGAGCTGACCCTAATCAGACTTTGTGCTGCCAGACTATAATCATGTTTATTGTTTTGCAAGTTCAAAACCACAATGAAATGGATGAAATTCAATGTCAGTCGTGCATCGACCTCTTTTGCGTAATTTTGGCACGCTAGCCAATTTTATATCTGAAACTTATGAACTCTATAGGTACCAGTATACAGGGTTGGGCAGTATTTGAATTACTTGTAATTAAAATACGTAATTGAAATACAAATACCAAATACGTATTTGTATTTCAATTACGTATTTTTTTTTATATATTATATAATATAATTACGTATTTCAATTACTTAATAAAATGTTATTTGCAATTGGTATTTGAAATACATGACGCTGAGGTATTTTCTAGCAATCTTATTAATGGGTGCGTTCTGCAGAAAACAGCGCCCGATAGCTTTCGTAAGCAAAAAGGCTAGCCTAACCTTACACCTGACAGTATTTATATTTTGCATATATAGTAATTAGTATTTTGCATTTTATCTAAAAATAGTTAAAATACTAATTTATTTTGTATTTTATATTTTAAATACACGACTTAAAATTATTTTGTATTTCGTATCTGAAATACATGCGAGATGGTATTTTTTTTTTTGTATTTTAATTAAAGCAAAGCATATATTTTACCCAGCTCTGCCAGTATATTATGTCCCTTTAATGTCTTATGCCCCACTTCCTTACTGATTTGGTTCTTAATACCATAGTTCATATACCATAGAGAAGAGCTCATGGCTATACTGCAACAGCAGCACGGGCCAATCTTCGAGCTACGCTTGCGGTTTGTGAATGGGTGACCACCTATCGAGTTTCCTGAAACTGTTCAAATCATAGACGGGATATGATTCGAATCTTTTGCACAGACACCAGTCCAGCAGACAGTGACATGTCTTGACATGTCTTGCCGGTATCGTTTTAACTATACACCTTGCCAAGCCCAGTTACTGGGTTGTTGAAGCCAGATAGGCAGTCGCTCCACGGAAAATACTGGTACTCAACTGCCATGTAAAATACTGGTACTCAGTTGCCACGTACAATACTGGTACTTAGCTGCTATGTAGAATACTGGTACATACTCAGTTGCCATCTAAAATACTAGTACTCAGCTGCCATGTGAAATACTGGTACTCAACTGCTATGTGAAATACTAGTACTCAGCTGTCATGTACAATACCGGTACTCAGATGCATCTGGTTTGACTGGAAGCTGACCTCAATATAGTTGGGACAGGGCTAGGCAGATGGATACCATGAAATATTTAAAAACTTACTATGAACACTGAGCTTGGCCTGCTGCGAGGTTTCTCCGACCTCGTTCTTGGCGGTGATGGTGTACACTCCTCCGTCATCCACTCCCACCTTCTTCACTGTCAGCTTGTAAGTCTCGGTGGCTAAGTCTTCCACTATATCGAAGCGAGAGGATGGTTGAATGGCGTAGCCGTCTTTATGCCTGAAAATAGGAAAACATATTTAAATTCAAGTTCAGGAGCCACATAAAGATGTATTCTACCAAGACAACGTCGTTTTATTGCAAAATAACGATAGTCAATCCTTTGTCGAAAGAGACCGATAACAAAACTTGAAATGCAGTCGCGAACTGATAAATCTGCTGTAAGTACCAGCACTTAACCTCGGCGATGGGGTTGGCTCTTAAGTTGGCGATGAAGGTGATCTCCTCGAAGGGCACGGCGGTGAGGTCATGCAGCCCCTCGATATCGCCGCAGTCGAACTTTCGCCCTTATATCCAGTCACAGAAACTTACAAGTCACTTACCACTTAACCTCAGCGATGGGGTTCGCTCTAACGTTGGCGATGAAGGTGGTTTCCTCGTAGGGCACGGCGGTGACGTCATGCAGCCCCTCGATCTCGGGCCGCAGCAGGATGTCGAGGCGCGCGGAGCTCTCCCCCACGCCATACTTGTTCTTGGCCTGGATTGTGTATTCGCCGGTGTCGGTGTGGCGGCCTGGGAAATTAAAAAGCAGCGTTGGAAATAGTACTAAGGCTCAGATCACTCAAGAGTGACCGTGGCCCTGGAAAAGGGCATTTGAAGGAACACGGGTGGGTTTTAGTCAGTAAGAGTCTGACACTATCCCGCTCAGCCCAGAGCGGAAGAAGTCATTTGATGATTTTCCATATAAAGAAGGGTCAGCTCACACGACGTGTCGAATAAAGCCAATCTAAGCTTTCATGCAATATTTAAAGTTTTAATTTTATGTTTATAAGTACAAAATAATTCGACAAAGTCACGATTACTAATGTACAACACCCGTAAGTGAAATATGACAACGTAACATTTTCTTAGCTTATATAAAATATAAATCTTATAATTCAGACTTTCTTTAGTAATGAATAGAACACTCGATTTTTTCCAAACTCCTTAACTACACTTTATTTAATTTTCAACATTTTTAATTAGCAACTGAGTGACATGACAAGTCGTGATGCTGATAAGACGATACTACTAAAGCGGATTCTATCACGCATTCAAATAGACCTTGTGGTGACAAACCTATTTTTGCTATGACTGTCCATATTAAGATAATACGTCTCGTATTCAATCAATCTGCCTGCTCCAAACACTGATATACAGGGTGACTTCGGATACAGTGCGCAAAAACGTTTAGCAAGATCATTAAAAATAAATAGATACGTATTTTTTTGCTATTCATTATTTCGACCAAAAAAATCAAAAGTACAGTAATCATAATCTCTCTTTTCCATACTAACAAAGTACGTTCTTCAAAAATGAAATAATGGTTTCATCGTGACTAAAGGAAATAATTTTAAAAAATATTTCTCGCTCCACAAAGGATGGCTTAGAATTAACATCCTAGGACTAGACAACATGCAGAGAAAAGCTCCTTTGCGAGAGACTGGAGTCCGTACTAGTGAAACCCTGTGTTACGGATCTTTAGGCTCCCAGTATTTAGCTCACCAGCCCAGGTACATTGCAAAAGTTTAAAGTACAAACACAAGCATTTTGTAATTATATTTTTTGTAAAATATTTTCTATTAAGAAAGAAAGAAAAAGAGCTTATTTGCGATAAGCATGACGTATACCAAAAATAAAATAAACAAAATTAAAAAAGTTATGCAAGTTGGGAAGATTTGCGTCACATTCGCGCAAAACGGCTATCGCTCAGCATAGTGCTGGACCTCGTGTGTATCTACGTCATTCTGTCAACCCCGTTGACAGAATGACGTAGATCGGGGCAGCATAAAAAGTAATTAAAACGATATAATACGCACTAACAAAAAACAAAAAGCGTTTCGTTGCACTAATTATTATTAAATTGATTATGGGTGCGTAATATGGCATACGACTTGCACAACAAGAATAAAGATTCCCTTCAGGATAGTCTTGAAAAATAATTACTAGTGGAGGTTTCGGCTAACTTTAAAATGAAATTTTGTAGCCAGTCCTAAGCCTGGAAAAGTATGAAGAGGAGTTTAATTGATAAAATTATACACTCAAATAACACGCATAGCATACATATTACAATGCACGCAACTAAAAGAGTTATAAATATATGTAAATGTGGATGGATGGACAGGGCGAGGGAGGCCAAAGAAAAGATGGATGGATTGTGTTAGGAGTGATATGAATGGAAAAGGAGTTAGTGATAGCGTGACGGCTGACAGGACAGAATGGAAGAAGAAAACGTGTTGCGCCGACCACAAGTAACATGGGATAGGTAAGGGCAGCAGCTATGTTAGTACAAAAAAAAATATTTTTGTACTAACATAGCTTATAACTTTGTATAATACTAACATAATATGGATCAAGGTCTGAATTAAAGTATTTTTATTTTGTTTTATATACAGAAGTAACTAGTTACAAAAATAAGCGGTTTTGAAACTAGTTACTCTATTCACGAAACTACGTATAAGTTTTAAGTATTTTGTTTGTTGTTGTTTGTGTGTTGAATAATAACCGATTACGCCCAAAAGGCGTTACGATCCACGTCTACTCGTTTCGTTTATTTATTAAGATAATAGGACCCAGAAAGCGGTGGCGAGATGACTTGGATGCACACCGCGAAGGCTGGTTCGAGGTGGCACAAGAAAAGAATGTCTGGAAGGATATGGGGGAGGCCTTTGCCCAGCAGTGGGACACAATAGGCTAAGGAAAAAAAAAAAAAATAGGACCAGGTATTTTTAAAAGTTTAACCAGAAAGGGTTAAACTTTTTCCAAAAATAGTGTGTTTGTTTCCGAATGAATCATTGTAAAACAGAAAGTTATCTGCTAGGTATTATAGCAGCCCGTGTAACGAGACCTTAGCGACTTATAATTCGACGCCAACGCCATCTATCGAGGCAGGGCGCAAACTTTTGCCTTCGAACATTATTTATTTAATGTTTGAAGGCGACGATGATCTCAACGAAAAAGCAGTCTTCTACGTTCTCGATTAGCAATTTAAATCAGCGCAACTTTAGTCGACATTAATTATATTTATTTAAAATCATATTCAATACAACAAGACCTTGGGTTTTTCCTTGATTTGTCGTTCTCTGCACAACCTGCTTCAGATGCCTACTTCATTTATTTATTTAGTTTGTATTATGAACAAAGGTTATTATTAGTGTATTGTGTATAACAAAATGGACTATATCGAAGTCCGAAGAGATTAAATTAATAAGCATTGAAAAATCTAAAAGGCTGAGTCTAAATTTTCCTTTAAGCGTAAAATCCGAAAACACTACTTTATCACTGTCATTCTTAGTTGTTCTTCGTCATGATTACTATGAATTCTCTTAATCGGTATGATTATTATATATAATATTTATTAGTTTATTATTTTAGCATATATAAGTATTTTATTAGTATTATATATATTATCTATATATTCTTTCCGAAATGTTAAAATTCAACTTTGAATCTTATTTTTATTTATTGTACACCTACCACAGTATAGTCTTTATAACTCAAAGGTTGACTGGTAGAGAATGCCTTGATGCATTAAGTCCGCCCATGTACCACTCTTGTACATAAAGTTTAAATAAATAAATAACATACCAGTAGGAATAGACAGCGTAAAAGTGCACTCCTTCAAGCCATGATCCAGGTCCTTGGCATCAGCCGAGGTGACGATGGTGGCGCTGGGCTGCAGCTCCACGCCATTGAGCAGCCAGGACACGTGGGGCTGAGGGTCGGCCGTGCAGACTGCCTGCAGGGTCACGGGTTCCTTCTGCAGGACGCGCTGCGCTTCTAACGGTGTGGTGAACTTGGGCTTGCGGAGTTCGGATTCGGCTGGAGGTATGAATATTTTTTACAGGTATAAGCTGTCATCATTTTACACTTAACACTCTATTTGCCTACTCTATTTTCATGAAATACTTGAGGGTATCGCATAAAACTCGCAAAAAAGACCACGGTTGTCTCAGCAGTACCCAGCACCGTACTTTAAAAACACCGCATACGTGTAATGTTGGCATTGAAAGTGTAAATTTTCTAACATGACTTCGATTCGTTGTGCCATTTAGGTAAAAAAGTCTTCTCAAGGGAAACTAAGGCTAGAATAGCAGTTTAAAAATCGTCTAAGGTTATTTCAAAATGTATAATCTATTTATAGGACATTGTATGCGCTCTCGACCCAATAAAATTATTATTTACTAGTTGCCGCCCACGGCTCCGTCCGCGTGATTGTCGAAAATTATCCTAAGGGAACATATTCCCGGGATAAAAAGTATCCTATGTGTTATTCCAGACTATAATCTACCACTGTGCCAAATTTCATCAAAATCAATTCAGTAGTTTTTGCGTGAAAGAGTAACAAACATCCATCCATACAAACTTTAGCGTTTATAATATTAGTAGGACGTACCTACTTATAATATTTTTCGTCATATATCAAAATGTGATTTGACAGCAGACTGACTTACCAGGTTTTCCGAAACCACCAAGATTTTTTGACATTTAATCGTCAACAAAAACAAAGAAAACACTCACGCGACACAGAAAGCTCAGCTGTCTGCACTTGTGTTCCCAAATTATTGATGATCTCGCACTGCCATTTACCAGCGTCCTTCATCTGCACGCTGTCGATCTCCAGCTTGATCAGGTCTCCGTCGCTGGTGATGTGGACTCTGAAAGATAGATATAGGAACGATAAATACAGTACAGTACATTTGGCTCAAAAGTATTGACTGAATATAACCCTAACCGAAAATACAGAACTTTACCCGAATAACAAAAAGATACCGTGTGCTTTATGATTGCCTAGGCGCGCCTGTCAACGGGGGCATTTGCGTCGATATGTATATATATATATATCTATACATGTAAAATGCTTTGTTCTGAATGACTGACTGACGGATCAACGCACAGCCTAAACCGCTGATCGTAGAGACCTGAAACTTGGAGGGTGTGTTTTTTGTATGACGAAGGCATCCGATAAGAAAGGATTTTGAAAATTCATCCCCAAGGGGTTGAAATAGGGGTTGGAAGTTTGTATGAAAAATCTTATTGCTTGAGCCAATTTTCTTGAAATGGTATAAATATTGACCAAAGTAAATAATAAATTAATTATTAGTTTTTCACAACTCCCTTCAATAGGTGAATTAAGGGGTGTTAATCTTAGTATGGAAGAATCTTATTCCTTGGGCCAATGTACGTGAAACTTGGTACGGATATTGGCCGGAGTAAATAATAAAGGTGACAGACTTTATTATTTACTTCGTTAATTAATTTTTCACCAATATCCCCAAAACAAGATTTTGGTATTTTAAAATTTGTAAATCAAATATAAATCTACCTTCGCCGCGACTTCGAACGCGTGGAAGTCGACTGTACCATAAACTCATCCGTTTGTTTTTAATTATATTGTAAATATGTGAGTACCTTGTCCCTTACTAGCAAACTTAATTTTATCTCTGCTGGTATTGCTTTGTTGTACCTATTATAGTAGGCGCCATATAAATGTGGAATAAAGTATATTGACCTTTCCCTAATAACTGTTCATAGGTACCTAAACAATAAAATATAAATCGTTTTTCATTATTAAACAATGTTAAGGATCACGAGAGAAGATGATTCGGGACAGCTTTGTGTCATTAATTCCGTTTTTCAAATTAAAAATTTCAATAAATGTAGGTGGGTCAATGACCGTTATTCCACGATTATCTGGCGCCAACTATAGTATATAAGTGTGTGCTGTATATTAGTGTAATGTTGGATGCATTGTGCTCACATAATATAATCAATTGATCAATGTACCTATGTATACAAAATATTGTAAAACTTATATTTGAAAAGAGTAACTATGGAGTTTCTTGTCCGTTCTTCTCCATAAGAATCTACTTTTTGCGAATGGACAACTAGAGTCACTTATATTTTAATTTTAAACTGTAAATTTGACGTTCAAAAGTGCCTTTTAATGGTCTAGTTGAAATAAATGAATTGACTTTGACTTTGTTGTATCGGTATTTTTTTACAAACACAAACACATAACCAGACTTATTCATTACATAATCTAAACACATGCTTAGTTTAAATACTGTTTAAGATATTCTCATTTCAAATTCAATCTTAATAAAAAATCTGCTAATCAGTATTTTAACAAAGCATTAATATAATATATAATATCTTTTTTGGTGGTTTAATGTGACAGATCTTTTATTCAATAGATGATTATTTAAATTATAATTTTTGACATTATTTATAAATCTAAATCTAATCAATAAATTGATGAACTGTCTTAACTGTGAGACAATATAATCTAATAACTAATTTAATATTTTTTATAATGTTATGTTTCTAATTAATATTAACGAAACAAGACTGTAAATTTTATTATGGTTATGATGTGACTGATAAATGACATTGATGTAATTTCGTAATTTCATGATATTAATGCGTATGCACTAGAAATATTTGCACGACTGATAAGTCGAATATAGTGAGACTAAAATTATTTTACGATGTTATTGTAAGTTTTTTTTTATTTGAGATGAGTTTGCTCTTGACTCTAGTCTAGGTCACAGATGACAGAGACAAAGTCGACGATGTAGCGAGCTTACTCAGAAGAAGCCTGTTCACTCTAATTTTGAAGAGATTATGGTTGTATGCGTTCGGAAACACAGACGCAGGAATCAATCATTCATTCAAAAAAATGCAATGTACGAGTATTAGCTGCAAGTTTTTCTAAACTTAATTAAAAAAATATATAGGGTTGAATTTGTTTTTACCTGCCACACGGCTTGACTTCTTTACCATCGTGCAACCAACGGATGGTCGGCTTAGGGGTTCCAGAAACTTCTACTGAGTAAACTAGAGGAAGGGACTCGAAGGCGTGGCCGTCCTTCATACTGCTGCCTTTGACTGCGGGTGGTGCTGTAACATTAAAGGTATAGTATTAAATGAGGCTAGGTTTTAGTCGGGTGGTAAGTAGTGCACCCGACCAGGTAGTTTTAAAGCTAAAGAACAGCGTAGCGATAGGCTGGGAGAATAACAGGATATAGAAGTAGGAGCGGTTTCGATTGAAGTTACAGCAGATTTGTTTGTCTCCAAGTAAAACTTTGAAGTTTTATTATCTCTCATTAAGTTTATTGAAAATAGTAATGTGTTGAAGCATTGCTTATGATAGAAATCGTAAAAGATACCAGTAACATCACTGAAAATTTTTTTTTTGAAGCAATACGCCATAAAGTGCAAGGATGAAATTAGAAGTGACTCTAAGAACAAATCTAATGTTGTAACTTAACGTTTTTTATGTACAGAAAGACAATACGAAAATTCATTGACATCACATTCTTAAGCCTAGAAGTTTACGAAGCCCTTTTAATAAAAGATTTGTGTATTTACATAAAATATTGCTCAATTCCGCAGTATATACAGCAGTTAAAATTTTTTACTCGGTCTTACCTAAGGATACTTACAGATTCTCGTGTCGGTGAAGTTACAAAAATATTCGTGTGTGGTTGTTTTACAGTGTTTGTATACTTACCAATAAACGAGGTTTGGCTTATAAAATAAAGATCCATAAACATTTAAAGCGTAAGTACCATGCAAGCGACGCACTACAGTTGAAATATATTTCGCTTACCTGGATGATATGACGACTTTTTTGATCGGACTAGTATCTCTGCCGCACCTGGCCCCAAGGATTAGTATGCCAGAAGGGAATGTTATTACGCATGCGTGCTAAAACAAACATACGACAGCATTAGTCAAATGTGGAGAGACATTTAGAGGACAATTACATGGAAAGAATCTGCCATTTTCTTAGAAGATGAAAGTTATCAAGAATCAGTTTAGTTTTTATTAAAGAAGAAAATGACAGATTGAATGGAGTCAACATCAGCAATTTCCGAATTCGGATTCAAAGCATTTATTTTCATGTTATTCTCCCCTGACAGACACTGCGTAGCGTTACATCATCAAATGCCAGCCTCTTTCATCGTACAACGTTCCCCGTGTGTTTAATACTTTGATTTAACAATTACCTTTTACGTCTTCCACATTTAGAATATCGTCTAGTATGCTCCTTTGTCTCTGGCTTCGTTTTAGAAGGGCTTCTAGCTCGTCGTCCACTTCCTCCTCTTCAAGTTTAAATAACTTAGCATCATTCTTTCTCTTTCTCTCAACAGTCGTCTCTGTTACATCTTTCGTTATGTTTTCAAAGTTTTTCATGGGGCTTAAAACTAGTTCTTCTATTATTCTATTCTTAACGTTATCTATTTTTTTATCGACGGATTTGTACTCGTTTTCGTCGAATTCCTTCGAAATGTGTATGAGTCTTTCTGTGATGTCGTTCTCGAATACCTTTTGCGACTTTTCTTTTACGATTAAAGATTCTTCTTCGTCTTCGCCTATGACGTAGTCTTCTTTATAAGATGACTGGCGGACGTAAGAATCTTTACTGAATACTTTTCTCGTTTCGTCAATATCGAATATGGATTTTGAGAGATCTTCGATGGATATCTCTCTAGAGAGTGGTTCGTTCTGCCAGCTCATCTCGTCTTCCGAGACTGACAGTATGGACATAGTTCGGTTCGCTCCTTGTCGCCCACACCTAGATCCGGTATCGGCATCCGAGTCCGTTTGCGGTTCTTCAATGATGCCGTAAGTACCTCTCCTTACATGATCAGGTATACTATAATGCCCCATCTCCGTCAAGAAATAACTATGGCTAGCAATCTCTTCAACTTCCAAAGAAGTTGTATGTGGTTTGTTTGGTTGAATCAACCTTCTGCCTCCGAAAAAGTCATCGTCATCATAATAAAGTGATGTTGACGTCATTTTGTGTAAAGTGTGGGTTTCGGCCGGACCTACCAGTTAAAATAGTATTATGTTGATTTTAGGTCATACAACGATTAAGAAGGCAAGATTAGAAAAGATGAGACTAATGCATTATCCTTTAGTTTAAAGTTTTTTTAAGCAATCTTGTTTAATGGTGGAAAGTTAGTTGATGATAGATGGATGTTAGAACTGGGAAGAGAAGGTAGGAAGCCGGATACTGACCTGTGACGATCGCGCCATGAGACTTAGTGCTGCTGACTTTAGACATTATAATAGCTCCGTTGTCGCCTGTCTTGAACGTAGTTACTGTTTCGAAAACTCGGCCTAAACATAACAAATCACACTTGGGATGTTAAAAACACAGTGTTAAAAGCATGCATAGTGTGCGCGAAAACGTGAAATTCTCGCATACATAGTACTAAAAGCTGTTTGCTGAATTGAAGAGAAAGCGTCGAAGCGTTTAATGTGTATACCTTCAGTTTCAGCACTTAACGGTTCTTCTACGGGATGTTTTTTAACCGATTTACGCTTTGGCGACTTGACGTCTTCTGGGATAGGAACCTCTTCGATGAGCTCGGGTTTGGTGGCACTCTTTTCTCCTGCATCCTTCTTAGTAACAATTTCTTCTACAACAGGTTTCTTGTTCTGTTCGTTGTGGTTTTCGTCCCAGAATGACTTGTCTTCTGCAGTTTCTGGCTCCGAAAAGGATTTCTTTCCAGTATCAATGGGTGTTGAATCAATTTCCTCTATGGTTGGTTTACTCGGTTTGTCATCAGCATCGTCCCAGAATGATTTCTCTTCAGCTACTTCAGGCTCGGTGACGGACTTCCTACCTTTGTTACTGATAGGTGTTTCTGGTTCTTCTACAATGGGTTGTTTAGTCTTGCCATCGTCGGCGTCATCCCAGAAAGATTTTTCTTCAGCCACCTCTGGTTCACTAAAGGATTTCTTTCCTTTTCCTGGTTTTGTTTCAACTTCCTCAATTGAGACTTTTTTGGATTTCTTGTCATCTTCTGCATCGTCCCAGAATGATTTTTCCTCGGCTACTTCAGGCTCTGTTATAGATTTCTTAGCAGAGCGGGATGCTGGTTTGTCTACCTCATCAACGGTAGATTTTTTCGCCTTGCCATCTTCTTCATCATCCCATATAGACTTCTCTTCAACAGTTTCTGCCTTGGCTAGCTTGGCAGACTTTTTCTTCCCCTTATCCACGTCATCTTCAACAGCTTTCTTCCCCTTTTTGCCGTCTTCATCGACCTCATTTTCGATTATAGCTTCTTTATTCAATGTCGAATGAATCTCTCGCGCTATTGAACACAATGAAAAAAGTGGTAACAATAAAACATGATTGATTAAAAATGGGCAGAATGTATTAAATTATAGACGTCACAAATGGGTTTAAAAGTGCAGGACACAGTGCATCGATGGTTGTGAGTGACTACACAGCATTCCAGTCTATTGAATGCTTCGATGTTTTGTACCATATCCTAATGGTCGGTATCTAGGGACACCAAAAAACAAACTAACGTGCGGATAATGTGGTAGTACTAGTAATCTAGGGTTCAATATCTACGTTAAAGCAAACTACTTTACCCGTATATCTTTTCTTCGTGGTGCCAATTCTGACGTGTCTTGACAAATTGGTTTCTTGTGGGCTTACCATGTACTTGTGTAGTGTAAGTTTGTCTGTGTGTTTGGGTCAGTCTGTATAGTGTTCACTGCAACTCTGACTCGTGATCAATTCATACGGATGTGCTAGTTGACGTTGAATTTCAACCTTATTTTTTGGTGCACGAGGATAACTTTCTAAACTAAAAATTTTGTGATTCATTTCATGATGATTTTCAAAAATGGTCCCTATGGCTTGTTCATAAGATTGACATTGACATGTTTGCGAGTACTTACTGTGGACGGTGACCGTGCTCTTAGAAGAGACACTACCAAACTCGTTTTCGGCTCTCACTTCGTATTCGCCGCCATCTTCTTCCTTTACCAAGGTCACTGTGAGGTGGTAGTTCTCCAATCTGAAGGTAGACAATATGATTTAGGACTTCCACCAATGACTTTACAAAGGCTGTTTTGTGACTATATTCAGAAAGTTTCCTTATCGGTGAAATATTCAACGAGTGCAGAGAGCCTTTCTGTGTTTCGAAAATGGCATGCTTCCGATTGAAACACAAGAATTTATTGAATAAAATGCGGCTTCAATTTTGTATGTGTTGTAATGAAAGATTGTACACTCGTACAAATCTTTCATTTAATTTTAGATAGATTTCTATGGTGCAATATCAATAATGCAAAAATATTTTTTGTCTTCTCTCGTGGAATAGAGTCAGAAGTGCAGCTTATCATGATATTCTATTTTTTCACATAAAACTATGGAGAAATACTTAGTTGACGCTTATTCTCAATAGGCAATAGTGAACGTAAAGCTGATTCCCTCACCTCTTAGTATCCCTCTCGATCTTGATCCGTGCGTCCGTGGTGACTTCCTTCCCGTCCTTGTACCACTTGACCCTGGGCTCGGGGCAGCCCTCCACCTCCACGTCCAGCTTCAGCGTCTGCCCGGCGTCCACCGTCATGTCGATCAGGCTCTTCGTAAAGCGGGGCTTCCCTGGGAATTATGATGCGAGTTTTAGGTTGGATAGAGAAATACATTAGCGTATTTTTTTAGATAGAAAACCAATAATTATTTAAAGTCCGACCGTTAGATTAAAAAAAAGATATTGGATACCTATTTTTGCCATTATAAATCGATAAAAAGTTCGAGAGTAAGGTCTGGTGATGTCACGTTTTACTAAAAAGTGTACAATCGCATGACGTTGTAGCGGCATCAATCTCTTTCGCACTCTACTCAGATGTCAAATCCGACTTCTCAGATTGTCACGAATATAGACAAACAATCATCACTCACTGTTGACAGTGAAGGTAGCGGAGCAGGAGTCTTCTCCCAGCACGTTGGACACCTTGCAGGAGTAGTTGCCGGAGTACTCCGCCGACACCTCCTTGAGGATGAGCTTGTGCGTGTTGCCGCTGTCCACACGGGTGAACACCGACTTCTTCTCAGTTATTTCTACGTCGCCGAGGTACCTGGAAACCAAACATGATATGTAAATAATCAAATACATACCGAGACTCCTCCGTGCCTCGGAAAGCACGTTAAGCCGTTGGTCCCGGCTGTCATTTGTTGATCTTCGGCAGTCGTTACGGATAGTCAGAAGCCAGAAAATCTGACTCCAGTCTTACAAAGGAGCACTGTGTTACCCAGTTAATGGGTTGTGGAGGTATGGTAGGCAGCCGCTCCAAGTAAAATACTGGTATTCAGCTGAATCCGGTTTGACTGGAAGCCGACGCCTATATAATTGGGAAAAGGCTAGGCAGGAGAGAATCAAATACATAACTACCATATTTATACAAATACATTTCTGTTGGGTATACCTGCTCCCAACAGAAATCAAACTTTACTATATGTGGGGTAACTGGTTTTGATAATCTGCAGGTAATCAAATGTTTAGTACCGGATCATCTCGTTTCTATTATTTAGAATTTTAGATGATATTAGTTAGGATAACTAAGGCGAATCGACAACTCAGGTTTCTCAAAGCTTTATAAAATCTCGGATTTGTGTCTACTTCTGCTGACAAACCTGTTGCATGTCATGGCTTCATTAAAATTCTTCAAGCAAAAATAGTTTATGGCAGAAAACGATTTTTGCGGCACTATGGAGACGGCTTCACTAATAATAATATTAGGGGCCTTTATTTCTGTCCTTTGACTATTATTTACATGTTAGGATTGCATTTCTTCTGGGTTGCGCAATTTGTTTGAAAGAGTCACATTGTCTATCTAATGTAATAGTTTGGGTGATACTGAAAAAACGCAAGATTTTGACTATCAGGTGATTATTTTAGATGGTTTTTTTTATTTATTCAAAAAGTGCAACTGTTTGACTTATTTCACTTTATTAGAAAAGTAGACGTCTCGTAACGAACTCTTATGTTCCTGTTATGTTCACTCATTTTCAATAGTTACTGAAATAAACAATAAGTAAATGGTGTATTTATGAATATTTTGCATAAACATCGTGACTGATATTTAATGCTGGCACTTGACTTGGCGTATTTGTACAAATATTCTCGTGGCTTATGCTGTCCAAAATTCACCTTACTTTGAGAAACATATGATATATTTTGTATTGCAAAAGATTGCCTTCTATGCAGTAGATAACTCACCATTTGACAGTAGGTTCGGGGTAGGCCTCCACAGCAACAGTGAACTCAACATTCGCATCTCCTTCACTGGCGGATGTGTCCTTCAGCTTCTGAGTGAACTGCGGGCCGGAGCGCACGTTGAGCTTGCACGAGTCCGATGTGCTGCCGTGGATGTTGCGGATCTGGGATCGAGAGCATATTCGGATACATGACGGACAAATAGCGTATGGCCTTTTATTATTTACTAGCGGACGTCACGCGGTTTCACCCGCGTAGTTCCCGTTCCCGTGGAAGTATGGGGATAAAATATAGCCTATGTTACTCGCTGATAATGTTGCTATCCATAGCTGAAAGATTTTTTCAAATCGGTCCAGTAGTTTTTAAGTTTATTCGTAACATACAAAAAGAAAAACAAATCTTTCCTTTTTATAATACATTTTAAATTCAGTCATCATCAATTTAAATCCTTTATTTATATTCAGCAATGGATAGTAACATTATCAGCGAGTAACATAGGCTGTATTTTATCTCCGAATTTCAAATAAGAGCTCACTGTCCCTATCCTTATGTTTCTATAAGTAACAAGTAACTGCATTGTAAATATCCAAGCAGCAATAAGCAATGCCTGCCAGGGTTGCGAATTGTTCGAAAGAGTGACCGCGGTCAGTAAGAGTCTGACACTCCTGCTCCGCCTAGAGCGGAGGAATCATTTGATGATTACGCATCCAAATAAAAAAAAATCTTTGAGCAATATTCATGGCCTATAGCCAGTAACAACAACGTACACAACGTTTCCCTGACTCGTCAGACTCACCTCACACGAGTACTCCCCGGCGTCGGCCCGAGCAGCTGACGTGATGACGAGCGAGTGCGCCTCGCCCACTGACGAGATCTTCACTGTGGACGATTCTGATAGCTCCACCTTGTTCTTGAACCTGGGCACAGGTAACACGAACCATTATAATATTGCCAAGTGGCACATTTAGAGACAATCGGGACCTTGGGGTCCAGGACCTTTGGTACGAGGGGCCGAAGACATCTCGCAGCCCCGTTAGACATTTGTAATGGAATGGAGTACCAAGTTGCATATCATTGTTTTGACAATAAAGCTTTTCATTTATTTTTGGATTTAGCTAAATACATAGGTTTTACTTCTGAACGAATAAAATATCTTTTGTATACTTCTTATAAAACTATAAGAAGTATACAAAAGATATTTTGATAGATTTATTTACTTGCAAGTGCTTCGCCATGAAAATCTACGTTTAAAAACGTGAAAATGGTTAAAATTTTAAAAATATACGTGACTGACTCCAATGCAGTTCAAAAGTGCTTATAAATAAATGGTTAAATAGTAATAAATGATTCGGGTTTAACGTTTTGAACAAACTACAGCATTTAAAAATCCTTTAATCTGAAACCCTATGTCATTATTAAGGGGTTCTGGGACTCACTAACGGTGTTGATGCCTTAAATCCCAATTTTTCGGATAGTCAAAGTTAACAAATATCTGTTTTACTTGTTGAATTGTCAGGGAGTTTTGCGGCCAATGCGACCTATTTGGTGGGTGCAGCAGTTGACAACTTCCTAACGAGTTTATAACTTTTGAATCTTTCAGGTATATGTAGATCTTTGGCAGTCGTTACAGATTGTCAGAAGCCAGTAAATCTGAGTCCAGTCTTGCCAAGAACTATCGCGTTACCCAGTTAATGGGTTGTGGAGGTCTGGTAAGCAGCCGCTCCACGTAAAATACTGGTATTCAGCTGAATCCGGTTTGACTGGAAGCCGACCCAATATAGTTGGGAAAAGGCAAGGCAGATGATGACTCACTAACTATTATTATTACTATTATCGTTGAGATAAGGCGAGGTAGTTGTCAGATTGACTTACCAAGCCACAGTCGGCGCAGGTTCGGACTCGGTCTCCACCTTGAAGGTGACGGTCTCCTTCTCCTCGCACACCTTGCTCTCTCCCATCTTCTTCAGCACCTTGGGCGGTGACGTCACGTGCCACTGCCAGAAGTCCGAGCATTGGTTCACTTCGTTCCTAGAAAAGATAAATAATTGAGTTAGAATATGGATCTTTGGAAGACTGTTTTCAGAATACCTAAACCGTTTTGTGACGATCTAGGCGTTAATTTAACGAGCTAAAAGATGCCTGAAAAACAGTTGTTTGAATACTGTTTGTTTCAATACTATCAGGATAAAATGTCATCAAAAACATGTATATTTAAAAATATTAATTTATTAATCTTAAAGAATCACATAGCTACCATTCACGGGCTAGTCTCTAAATTATTGTACAGCAATATGAACAACATGAATGTTTATTTTGCAATACTATATTCCTATAATTATTTAAAAAAGGATGAGCAATGAATTGAATTTTCCCTCTGTTCGACACCAGCATCATTTGAACGAGTTATCATAAGAACCTTCCATCTCATTCTAGCCTCGTTAACATTATAAACAGTCGTATCTTCCTCTAAAACTTACTTAGCAACAACAGAGTAAGAGCCGGTGTCCGTGAGCTTGGCGTCCTTGATGGTGATCTTGTAGATCTCCTCAGACTCCTTCACGATGACGATGCGCTCGGAGCTCTTGATCTCATTGCCGTCCTTGTACAACTGTGTAAAACTACAATAACTTACTTAGCAACAACTGAGTAAGAGCCGGTGTCCGTGAGCTTAGCGTCCTTGATGGTGATCTTGTAGATCTCCTCAGACTCCTTCACGATGACGATGCGCTCGGAGCTCTTGATCTCATTGCCGTCCTTGTACAACTGTGTAAAACTACAATAACTTACTTAGCAACAACTGAGTAAGAGCCGGTGTCCGTGAGCTTAGCGTCCTTGATGGTGATCTTGTAGATCTCCTCAGACTCCTTCACGATGACGATGCGCTCGGAGCTCTTGATCTCATTGCCGTCCTTGTACAACTGTGTAAAACTACAATAACTTACTTAGCAACAACTGAGTAAGAGCCGGTGTCCGTGAGCTTAGCGTCCTTGATGGTGATCTTGTAGATCTCCTCAGACTCCTTCACGATGACGATGCGCTCGGAGCTCTTGATCTCATTGCCGTCCTTGTAGAAGGTGACGTCTGGGGACGGAGTGCCTTCTATCTCGATGGTCACTGTGTGGGAGGACGATACCTGGAAATAGATGAACAGTCATGTAAGTTGAATTGAGATAAGGTCAGGAATTATATAGCAAAAAGGCATTACTTGTGTGGAGGACCGACTTCAACATACGTAAAAGTATCTCCGAAATATATGCTGGTCCTGCTCTATAGGACAATCAAGGGTGTAGACAAAATCAAACTGGTTGATTTATGTATTAACTTTATAAATATACTGTTTCTTTTTTGTGTTTTTATTTTTTTTGTTGACTCACACACTGTTTTATTAATGGTTCCAATATTTGTAAATATGTGAGTACCATTTACCTAAATTTCTTTAGAAAATGAATAAGTTTACCTCTGCTGGTAATGCTTTGTTCTTATAAGTAGCATACTCTGGGTGCATCGTCCTCACATAATATTAAATTAATTTTTGTATAAAAATTTTGTAAAATCATTATTTGAAAAGAGTAACTATGGAGTTTCTTGTCTGTTCTTCTCCATAATAATCTACCTTTCCGAATGGATAGTAGAGTCACTTTATTAATGTAATACTATTATTTTACTGAACTGTAAATGATGACGTTCAAAAGTGCCGTTTAATGGCCTAATTGAAATAAACGTTTTGAGTCTGACTTTGATTTCATAAATTATCTGTAATACAACTGTGCGCCGACTGCATTCGAATACAGTTCTTGGTTGGCAGTTTCAATGCACTTTTACATATGTCAACTGCATTTTTGCAACTGGCGTCAAGTTCTACCGCAGTCCTTCTGCAAACAACCTCAGACTCGAAATTGATGACATGGTTCTTTAGAACCCTGTACCTCTAGTGTTTTCAGTTTCTCAACTGATTGACCTGTATGTTTTGGCAATCTACAAACTACATATGCTTTCTCAAATTAGATCCTTAGAAGTAAACCATTTCCTAAAATAGTATGGAACCAATCTTCATCACTATTCAAGTCTGTTCTCAAACTCTCAATCTCACGGATGGGTTTTAGTCAGTAATAGTCTGTCACTCCCTTCCGCTCCACCCAGAGCGGAAGAAGTCATTTGATGGTTTCCCATCCATAAAAAAGGGTGGTAGTATCCTCTTCCAACTCGTTCAAAGCTGTCACGTTGTAGTCTTCTAATACAGAAGTCTGTTACTCACCATGCAAGTCTGGTTCTCAATCTTCTTCTTGATCTTGGGCGCCGCTTTGACGACCAGGTGCAGTGTGGTGGTATCCTCTCCCAGTTCATTGGAGGCTGTGACGTGGTAGTCTCCTGCGTCGGCCTGGGTCACGTTCTTGATCACCAGCGACATGGTTTCTTCGTCCTCGTAGAGGAACCTGCGATGAGATTGTTGGAGTTGGATCAGTGTCGGTACAATTTTGCGTAGTAAGTAAAAAAACCGGCCAAGTGCGAGTCGAACTCGCCTGCAAAGGGTTCCGAATGAAATTAAAAAAAATATAGACTTGTTATAGGTTTCCTTCAAATTAATATTTTTTTCAAAATTTTAGGGCCAGTAGTTTGGAAGATAATTTTTAACTATTTTTTTTAAGAACTTCGGAACGGAATATTTTAAAATTATGAAATAAATTATTTATACACGTGTGTGACATATCAAATCAAAGGTCTCATCCCTTTGATTTGATATGTCACACGGTACAGTCGAAAACATTTTACCCCCAAAAAGTGACCCAATTTAAAAAAATACTTCTTTTTGTGCCACTTTCTTTTTTGGGAATTAGATAATAGATATGTGTACCAAATTTCAACTGAATCGGTTCAGTAGATTCGGAAAAAATCGGCTGTGATAGACGGACAGACCGATATCCGAGTGATTCTATAAGGGTACCGTTTTTCCATACAGAGATTCAGAACCCTAAAAAACTATTACAGCTTTAATTTAGGTTATGATTGATTGATAAAAAAGTTTTTTGGCAGATTCTACTTGTAGCTTATAATAATAGTCCAGGTTGCTTACTTTGGATTTTATCTGAAAACTACACAGAAAAGTGGTACAGTGCAAATTTGGAAGAAAATTTATACGCTAGTGACGAATTTGTGTTCTAATAGTGTTTTCTTTGTACTTTAGTCTATAGAACAACTTTAATTGCTTCGATATATTAGTGCACTCACTTGTGCCTAGTATCAGCTTCAACAGCCTCGCCGTTGTGCTTGAAGACCACGGTGGGCTTGGGGAAGCCCTTGCACGTCAGCTCCAGCATGGCGGAGCCTCCGGCTGATACGATGGCTTCACGATGCTCTATCACCAGGGTCGGCTTCTCTGGCTCGCGGTGTAGCTCGTGGACGGCACCTTAAGATATAAGGAAGGTTTTGTAAATTATATTTTCTGTTGAGCGAGTGCCTTTTGCTATGAAACTGCAAGTATTACCCCACTGTTGGGCAAAGAGCTCTCTCATTTCTTCCAATGATCTTGTTTGCGCCCCTTCCTTACATTTCTTATAGAAGACATCTTGGTGGTCACCATAGAGAGTGGTAAAATATGTTTATTGTTTAGTTTACAGAGAATCGGGTCTTTGATTACGCATTTTTTTATCAAATCTTCAAACTGGAAATTTGACAGGCCACAGAAATAGCTTTAACAATTTTACCTTGCACAGTCAGTTCAGCGGAACAGGAGATGTTGCCAGTGCTGGTCTTGGCCACGCAGGTGTAGATGCCGGCGTCTTCAGGCTTCACGTGCTGGAACACCAGCGCCAGGGAGTCCTCATCGTCACCCAGGAGCACCTGTGAGAAAACAATTGAGTTAAAGAACAAGAAACTAGGGATTTGGAAGTCGATCAGAAAACGGAAAACAAGATAAGAAGCAAAGTCTTAGCCAAAAGAAGTAGGTATACTGCTGAACAAGAGTCTCATAAGCGTAGCCCATGCAAAAATGCAGTTTGTTCACCATCCAAGAAGCACGTGAAACAACAAAGGCAGTAGCAGTAGATTACATACACAAGAAAGCGGGCTTCGTGCTAATAGGTTGGACATCAAACGACCCAAGAACATAGGAAGAATTTGAGCCTCCTTGAAAAACACAGACAACTCCACCACAGTGAGCCGGGGAGGCAAAGATACAGAGAAAACCCTCGGACTACTCTGGCACGACACAGCATGTAACACAAGCACCATGAAGATACCCTAGACGACTATGCCTTTTTTCTTTGGAAAATTGGCTGTCGTAATAGTCGGCCAGTTTTCTATAGCTTTCAAAAGATTTATTTGAGCTATCACTATCACTACATATTATAAAATAAAGTCCACCGCGGCGTCTCTCTGTCTGTCTGTTCGCGATAAACTCAAAAACTACTGCACCGATTTTCATGGGGTTATTCATTAGGAAGGTTTAGGTGTATAATTCCTACGGGAACGGGAACAATGGGATATGCGCGTACGAAGTCACGGACAAAAGCTAGTACGTAATAAAAAAATGGCAGAATTATTAAGAAACTTAAATGCGTACCTTAAATCTCTCTTCAGGGTCGAAAGCCTCTCCATCTCGCTTCCAGGTAAAGGAAGCCTTTTCTCCCTTGGCCAGTAGACCCTCTCCGCCCGGCGGCAGCTCGCCGAAGATGTTCTTGTCATCTAAAGGAAAATAAATCGACTCTTGTTAGATATTTTGATACAATACTACTTGAAAATTGCTAGATGTAACTATATTATCCATTGAAAATATGGTTTGAGAGGTCGAATCAAACTGAAAGGCGGCTCTGAAGACATATGATTTTTTTATATTTTTTTTTGAGATTAGTTTGCTCTTGACTCTAGTCTAGGTCATAGATGACAGAGACAAAGTCGACGATGGAGCGAGCTTACCCAAAAGAAGCCTGCTCACCCTAATTTTGAAGAAATTAAGGTTGTATGTAATTTGCAGTGACTCGCCTTCTGTTCCGAGCTGTGATTACATAAGTTAGAATCTTCCTATACACGGGCTGATGTCTATAGCCACCGAAGAGATGACCTAATGACCATTGACGAACATATGAGCATTGCTGTAGTTAGCAACGTGCCTCGAGTAGCAAGAAGGGTTGCCCAAGCAGAGTGTATGCTAAAGACTTTCGGTGGCCATCATTTAAATACAAAGCTATAGGCCCAGTTCGATGAACAAAAATGTATTAACACAAAGTTATTGTTACCTTTTGAACGCCAGAGCATAAACGAATCGGTGTGCCCCTGACGCCAAGCCACAAATTCGCCGTACTTTTTGTCACATATTTGTGACGTTTGGCGTGCAGGGCACGCGCTTGCTTGTCATGTATACGTGACAGTCGCGTTCAAAAGGTTTAACAGCCTTTCATATCACTACACTCAAGTATATTGGGTTCTACTTCGAGTCTTGTAGCGGCATCAATGCCACCACATGAAAAACTAAGAAGCGTAATTTGTACGGCAACAAAAAGAACCGCAGCGCCATCTACGACGAACTAACAACGAAATCCTGCATCGCGCAAGCAAAGTTCTCCGTGCGATTTGAACATATACAACAGTCCAAATATCAACTATCGGGCAGTTGCCCACCAGACACAATAACCGTCTGGTAGGAGGATCCTCTCATTTTAGTGGAGGTCTTCGGGACTTTACTATCTGAACCGCATACCTCTATAGTCTCACCGGATCCAGCGGAATATCAGTATTTTACATGGAGCACTACCTACCCGACCTCCACTACCCAGTAACTGTACTATGCGATACCTCTAGAAGCCAGGAAATCTGACATCAGTCCTACTAGACTGATATCAGATTTCCTGGCTTCTGACTAACTGTAACTACCATCAAAGACGTTCAAATGATAGCCGGAACCAACGGCTTATCGTGCTTTCCGACTAATTTGTGACGGCTCGATATTTTTTTTTTCAGAAACACCAACACTATTACTAGACCAAGACCACTGACATGTATAGTAGTAGTGACACTGATATCTAGTAAGTATCACCTGACCTTGTTCTGTATTTTGCCATTCCATCACTTCCCGTGGGTGTCGTAAGAGGCGACTAAGAGATTCACCAGAGAATGGGCAGCAGCATTCTTTGTGCATTGCAACAGCCACACTGCAATCGCCAACCCACCTGCCAAGCGTGGCGATTATGCAAACTCCCCCTTTGGGGGAGGCCTATGTCCAGCAGTGGTCGTCTTTCGGCTGATATCCCGCCGGTGCCCGCTAAGGCCAGAGTCTGCCAGGGCTGCGAAAATCATCTGACCTAACAAGACGCCGAGGATTTAAGACAATAACAAGCCAAAAGTATTACAAGTTCAGTCTTATTCTAGTAAACGATTATAAATAGCTCAGTGAGCCATAAACAAGCGCTGGAGGATGTCCAACTATTTACAAAAATGTTACGTTTTATTTATAGCCCTTCACACACATTCTTCATTTATTACGACAATAATTAATGGTGTTGGTTTTATTGGTAATAACGTTAAATTATGCTGAAAGTGTTAATTGTTGTGGCGATTTTATGACTACGTACGGGGTATTTACGTTGGATGCTAGTTTTGGTGGGTAGGTGGCAAAATTCCAGAGCATTACATAATTTGACGAAAAATAAATATCTAAATTGTTCTCAACTTCTGAAGCCAACATGTACTTTTGATAGTGACTTTATTTATTGACGCCGCCCGCCTATTTCGAGTACGTTGAAACTTCTTTATGGTGAAACACACTAACGAACACAGACAAATATACCTGCAGTGCGATTCTGTAAACATGTCGAAGTGAAAACTTAGGATATGTGAACGACAAGTGAGCTGTCAATCAAGATGGAATGACAGCTCACTTGTCGTTCACTCCACCTCCTCCCATTTAGGAGGAGTGAGGTGAAATGTCGATAAAATAGACCGGCTAATCATCTAGATAAAGCACCAGTGACAACGACGGCGCACAACAAAGCATCAGCGCAGCGGAATAACTGCGTTTACGGTCAACAAACGCAAATTAATCTGAATCAAAGGGACGCATGTCAAAAAAAAAAATGAAAGACATTATAGAAGCAGTTGACTCACACACAACAGTAACGGTAGCCTCCGAGGTGACCACCCCGTCGATTTTGAGGGCTCTACACGAGAACTTCCTGCCGTCAGCAGGTTGTACGTCAGCAATGAAGTGATCGTAGCAGCCGCCATAGTAACACATGCAGTAATACACTCACCGACAACAGTGACGGTAGCCTCCGAGGTGACATCCCCGTAGATGTTGAGAGCTCTGCACGAGTACTTCCCAGCGTCAGCAGGTTGTACATCAGCGATGACGAGCTCGTAGCAGCCGCGGTCAGCGCGGGTGCGGATGATGGACACGCGGTCCGATTCCGAAGTTGTTAGGATCTCTTTGCCGTCGCGGTAGCTGAGGAGATAGGAAGAAAAGTTTTACTAAATTGTTGACGAAGTTGTCTGGAATAATAGGAAGAGTAGTATTGCCACTTTTCTTAAAATTCTGTAGTAGATGATATTGCAGAATTCCGGTAAAAATGTCTAGTCCCTGCTGACACTATTTATTGAAATTACTATTGACATGTTAAGAAAAAGAGGCTCAAGGCAATGTGTCATTTCTTCAGCGATAATGACTATGGAAAGTCCAAAATGTAAGCGACCACGTGATATTTTAGAATGCTGTGTCGGTCCTATATATTTAGGAATTATTGAACATCATTATTGTTAAGATTTTATCAAAGATACTTATATAAATGCAAACATAAAAGATGTTCCAAAGACGGATGCAAAAATGTCATGAAACTACACCAAAAGGAACACAATTCGTACAAACATGGGAATACGCATGACAATTGATACTTACAACTTGACCTCAGGATTAGGATCGCCCTTGACGTTGACCATGAAGCGCAAGTACGTGTTCTCCATGATCTCGGTGTCCTTCAAGGCCACTAAAAAGTATGGCGCCTTCAGGGCATTCCTCTCCTTGCGTTCTTCGGGTGTCACTATAATTGCCACATAATAATCGAAATTAGTATTAAGTTTGCAAAAGGACCATTTGAGGCAGGCTAAACAATTTTCAAATATTATTGGCTTGGGATATTCATCTGTGTAAAATTGTCAAAGATTTTTATGTGGAACTTTTTTGTTTCCATTGCCTAAACGTTTTATTAGTTTTTAGTTACACTTTTTTATTATTGATACTTTGAGAAATTGTGCCTCAAATGTGTCAAAGTGATTAATATCATGTATAGGTAAGTATAGGTAGGTATTTTGTAAGTAAAAGGTGTACAACAATACTGATAAGTGCAAAATACAGGAAAATTAAGTAGGGTAAACTGATCAGATTCCAAACTACGTGTTATACGCCTTACAATGTCTTAATCGATGATCGCGATGAGCATGCATACAGTAGGTAAAAATGTAGAGGTAAAAATCATCATTAAATAATATTTGTAATAATTGACTCGTATAAGTTGGCGAATGAGTTTGAGAAAAATAGTCAGTAAATGTAAGGACCTCCATTTACTTTTTGCTAATAATTTATCCGTCCAAAAATTTCACAACTATAAGGATAAATAATTAATTTCAATATGCAATTGCTAATTACACGGCAGATCTGTTAGTACAAATTTACAATGGACATAGCTCCGGGTTTGAACCAGATCTCTATTTCTCTCAAACTCACAGTAAAATAAATAGAAAAACAAACACTCACACTCCTGCACGACTAACTGAGCGGTACAATGGGCATTTCCCTTCGGGTTTTCAGCGATTGCTGTATAAACACCAGCATCTGACTCCCTGCAGTGTTTCAGTTCCATCTTGAAGGTGCCATCATTCTCATAGGAGATGGAGCATCGGTCCATGAGGCGGTCGGCCAAGGGCTTGTTGTCCTTCAGCCAAGTTAGCTTGACGTCAGCAGCGTCACGCAGAAGACATTCGAAGATAGCGTTCTCACCAGCTGAGGATTCAGAGCGAGGTTACGAGGGAGTTCGTACGGATTCGTTTACCTCGATGACATGATAGTATGATCTTATTAATTGGAACAGGAAATACTTATTTTTGCCAAACTGGTAGTTCGATTACCGGGTTTTTTTTGGTAAAATTAAGTTGATGATACTGGAAATCAAGATAACAATATTGTTTCATAAATAAGTTAACCGTACGAACTCTTGAAGTCATAGAAAGGAAATAATGTTTTTGTTCGAAGCGTTGTTAAATTAATGTGTAGTGTAAGTTAGGTAACTAAAAGCATTATGTACAAGCACTAATAGTGTGTCTACTTCTATGTGATGTGTTCTACGTTTGGGTGCAAGTACTTACGCTCAATGTTCTGGCCTTCTAAAGTTTTCGAGAATATTGGTTTGCCTTCTTGAGAATCAGATTTTGAGATAGACCTGGCGGTTTCGTAGCCAGTGCTTACTGAGCCGTTGGCGACGGATTTCTTTGAAGAGGAATACTTGCTTTCATAAGAGGAGTCTCCATTTTTAACGGTCTCATAGCTACTCTCGGTCTTGGACGAAATAGATTCGATTTTGTCGCCATCAATGCTAGCTTTGATGCTGTTTCTCTTCGAAGCGTACTTGTTAGCAATGCTATCAATTTTGCTGACAGAGTCGGACTCAAGTCCGTAAGTAGAGCTTTCAGTTTTACTTTCGTATTTAGCTTGAATGCTCGCTTCGACGTCACCCGCAACGCTGGACTTGATACTGTTACGTTTTGACGCATATTTCGAAGCAATGCTATCAATTTTGCTGATGGAGTCACCTTCGATGGCATAGTCAGACCTTTCAGACTTGCTTTCGATGTTAGCTTCGATACCGTACTTAGAAGCAATGCTGTCTATCTTGCTGGCGGCATCGTATTCGATTCCATACTTTGATCCAGCTTCGTAGCTGGACTCAATTCCGTATTTGTTTCCTCCTTCGGTTTTCGAGGAGTACTTGGACTCATAGCGGGAGGATGCAGTTCCCTCAATGCCTGTTCCGGATTCGTACTTGGAGGCTTCTAAACGAGATCCGCTCTCACGTCGCGAGTAGGAAGACGTGAGTCCACTACCGCTATCGTGTGTAGATGATGACTCGTAGCGACCGCCACTTGATAACTTTCGGCTGCTACTGGAGTACTCTGTAATACAACAAATTAAATATCTTAATCCAGAAACAGACGATGTCTGACTGTCGTTGTTGATGTTAATCTTTAAAATGATACTATTTTTACAGAAATTAAAAACGGTATCTAAATTAAGTACTTCAGAGATTGGAATATTTTACAATTTTACAGTCAAGTTTTGTCTACAATTAGCTTTTTTTTACTGAATACTTGTTTTATAATAGTGTTCTTACCTCCAGAGAGCCGCGAACTGCGGCTATACCTAGACATCTCGTCTTCAACAGCTTCCTCCGCGGTTACAGTTTGACCGTTACCAGCACCTTGTTGCTTAGACTCGGCGCCACTGGAACTGACCCTTTCTTCTGTTCTCTCCTTAGTTTCCTCTACTACAGATTGTTGTGTAGTTACCTCTTGAACATTAGTAGACTGTTGTGATGCCACAACAGTTTCTTTAACTGTTGTCTCTTTGACAGAAGCTTGTGTCTTAACTTCTGTAGCTTCTTGTGTCTTTGATTCTACACTAGTTGCTTGAGTTTTAGATTGAGCAGTAGTTGCCTTTTGAGCAACTTGTGTTGTACTGTCTACAGACGCTTGTACTGCAGACTGCTCAGAGACAGATGTCTTCTGAGAGCTTGCCTGTACTTTTGTCTCTTGAGATGACTGTTCAAGAGTTGTGCTCTGAACAGATGTCTGTTGTGTTAATTGCACAGATGTTGCTTGTGCTACCTTTACTTCTGATGCAGCCGCTACTACAGTAACTTGGCTGGTTTGCTCAGAAGCAGACGCGGTTTTCTCAGTTACCTTAGAGCTTTCAACAGTCACAGATGATTTAGTTTCTGAACTGACTTCACTCTTTGCAGCACTGACTGAGCTGACTTTAATGGATTCTTGTGCCTCGCTAACTGAAGAAACTTCAGTTACTTCTGACTTGGAGATTTTAGTCGCAACCTCACTTTCTATAGACGCTTTTCTTTTAGTTTTTAGTTGTTGAGCTTCCTCTGTAGTTGCTACTTGCGTAGTCTCTTCTACGCGCGAGCGTTTTTCTTTGGTATCAACTGCTTCTTGTGTTACTTCTGCGTGCTCTCTCTTCTTTTTCTTCTCTTCTTGTTCTGCTGTTGGTGCTTCTTGTTCTTCTAGCTGGAGGTCGTCAGCTGCGTGCTCGGCTAAAGCAACTGAAAAGAGAACGAGACATCGTTAAGTTTCAGCATTCATAAGTTGTACGATTGTAATCATAAATCGGGCTGAATTATAAATAAAATTAGTACAAATAATTGCTTACCGACGTCACTGGCGTGTTTCCTGATCTCAGAGAGCCAATTGGTCTTGGTCTGCTCCTTATGGGCAGTAAGAGTAACGTTGAGCGGCGGCTCCTTCTGGCAAAGTTCGAACTTATTCGGCTCAGCAGGGTTCTCCTTGATTTCGACCAACGGTAGCTGGAAAGGAAAAAATAGATACCTAATTTATTTTATAAAGTTTTGGAAGGTTTATAGTCACATTGAACAAATAATAAAATGTAAAATATTAATTCAAATAGAGAAAGATGTTGTAATACAGATGATTTCAATCATCTTTTAAAATTTACTACGTTTTTATAAAGAAAGCGAAAGTTACTGAACCCAAAATATTCACGAAATCATGTTATTTATCTAGTTTATACGAAATTTTATGTAAAAGAATATATTTTATTTGTTTTGTTTTGTTATAAATGTTGTAAGCATCTTTATTACGCCAATCAAAAATTCTCAACGTAGTAGAAAATTAAATTTCAGATGTCGCGAGTTTGCCTTGCTCTAAAATAGCGACTTCAATGTCGTCAGAAGCTGCTATTTCAATGACACGGTGTCAATGTCTTCTTGTGACAACGTGTGTATAAAATAAACTTAAATCCTCGCTAATAACGTAGAAAGTTTAATTCGCAATGACAAAGGAACTACATAATACTCGTACATTCCAGATGTAATTTTGGAATATATCCAAACAGTTATTTTTTGAATTGACCTATTTTTGGAGTTGTATTCAAGATCGTGCGAACTGGTAATGAATGGAGATATACATAGTTAGAACGTGTAGGCCGATTCTGGGAAATGGTTTATTATGCCTTTATTTCAGGCAACTGTGGCCCATACACTAATATACTAATATGGATACTGAAGACTTTCATTAATGGAAGGAAGTACAAATCAGTTTTATGTTAAACATCGGAGTCGATCTTTGTTTTTTTTTAGAAAATGGAATTAAGATTTGAAACATACAATTTTTACATGACCGTTGTAGATACAGAAGTAAGAAATACCAAATGCGTTCAAGTACAAGTTGATAAATTAAGAAAAACATGACGCATTTGCATACATCTTTGTATAGTAGAGGCAAAAGAGGTCAAGGAAAGCATGCAGACAGTTCTAAAGAATGACGATCACTAGATAGAAGAAATAGCACCAACCTTGACGATATCCTTTAGCAGGAAAACAGAGCGATCATCCGAGACCCTCTTAACTTTACAGATGAGGACTCTAGCTTTAAAGAGAAAGACGTATCTCTCTCTAGCTTTCCCTTCGGCGTCGGTGACAGTAAACCAGTCGTGGGTAAGCAGACGGCCAAGCTTGTAGATGTTCCCGCGGAAGCCTTCGATGCTCGCGATGAACTTGTTGTCAGTAGCACGGTTTGGAACACTGAGGAAGAGTTCCAAGGCTTTCTGGAGGTCGGTGCAATCTTCGCCAAGCCGTTTGGAGTATTTTACTAGTTCCTGTGTATAAGAACGTAAGAGTCAGACTAGTATGTAGAAAATAGATAGCTAGTAAGCAATTGGGAAAAGTGAATACTATTAGTAAGAGTGATTAGAGTTGATTAACTGTCTGTAAAAATTGGTGAGTGTGGCAGGACGAAACTTTGTTTTGACTTTTTGAAGTAAATGCTATTTCGTAACAAGTTTGCTAATACCCTATTCTTAAGTTTACTTCAAGACATGATATATTGTTGGAAGTATTTACGAACCTTAAGCAGAAGTTGGTAGTCGTTGATTCTTTGAATAGGAAGCTTCAGATGTTCAGCGATACCTTTGTCGTCCTTGAGGTTGTCTGCTAAATCCTAAGGCGAAAGAAACAAATAAATTAAAACATGAAAATATTGTGTCGTCATAGGATAATAAAAATCTATAAATAAATAAACAAAGAATTATTTAAAGCCATTAAAAAGCAACAATTTGGCGACATGGCAGAGAACAATAAAACGTCAAGGTGTCTGCCAAAAGTGCTTGTAGAGATAAACCAGACATAGTAAAACTCGTATTACTTTAATAACATGGTGACGTTGAAGATATTTCTATACTTTTGGAGGTAACAACAAATGAAGATGACGATTTGAAATGAAACTCGAGTCTTTGTTTTCATTCTCATGATCAAAAACAAAAGATTAAAGATGGCAAATAAAAAATAGATATCCAAGCTAATTCTGAATGTATTTGTAATGCTAAATAATAATAATATAATATAATATATCCTGGGACAACTTACACACGGTCATCCGATCCCAAACTAGGCAGAGCCTGTATTATGGCAACCAGACAACTGATAAACATACTTATACATATATTTCTAAATACATACATATTATAGACAAATTACACCCAGACACATAACAAATGATCATGATCATCACACAAAGATTTGTCCTGGGTGGGAATCGAACACACGACCTCCGGTTTAGCAGTCAGGGTCACTAACCACTCGACCAACAGGCCAGTCAAACGAATGTATTACGTACATTCATTAAAGGCGAATCATTATATTAGAAACGTTTTCCAAATAATAGCTTTAAAAAAGTGTAAATAATCCACCGCCGGCCAAGTATCCAATAAACGATTCGATCCAAATGTTACAAAACAAAACAATAAAGTTACTGTGTTATTTTAAGATCGTCATTCCATTTCTCCATGAATCTCTTGTGGACGATAAAATTAAATATAAACGTTTATTTTTGTACGTTCCCACCAGTGGCCTTGTGACGACATTTAATGGACAACATGAATAACATTATAGTGGGTCGCAGCAACCAGCAGCACTGTTCATGTTCGCTGTTCTAGACTTGATTGTGATGATATTGCTATGCAATGTTGTGCATCAGCCCCTGTCTGTTACTTCGTCTAATACATTGTTATGAACTTGGCGGTGGTTGTCAGTTTTGTCTTCATCTGTAGATATTATTTTGTCGTTTTGCCTTCTCGTGCTCGATTTTGAACTGATGTGGTATGAAAAGTGTTTAGCCTATTTGCACAGCGCGTCTGAAGCTATCTTGATGCTCACCAGTCATTTGTTGCTTAGTTAATAGTACGTACTTGTTTAAAATGAGCGACATCTTATCAGCAAGTGATGAATGATCAACATTATCTTACTATCTAATGTTCTAATGAACCACTGATTGCAGATTCAATAATCTAATAAATTGCTAATTTGCCTCGAATCTGTCCCAATTCAAATATCAACATATCGCTTGTCAACTCAAATCGAACGAACATAATTAATACGACACGTGCCCAAAACATTCATCGGATGTCACACTAATTGCCCGTCGATGTTGGCACCAATTCAAAAGCAATACCAAAGAATATTGACACGGCTGCAATTTTATCGCACGAGTAAACTATTTGTTGCTAAGTTGTAAAATTTTTCAATTACCTACTTATTGCAAGATTTAGGTTTATTGAACCACTTTAATATGCAATAATTCTTAAGTACTCGTAGGTACGTTCTTGGGCCTAGGTATCGAACGTTTGGTCTTAGTCAATTAGTCAGTTGAAATCACCTCAGTAATGGGCATAGCTTCTTAATTGCATATTAAACACATCTCATTTGAAATAGTGACTGATAAAAACATAGTACAATCGTAAAGGTGAAATACATAGATAGTAATTTTGTCGTGCAATAATTTTGAGCTCATAAGTACTTCAGGACGCTAGACGATTTAAGGATTGGCAATTATAAATGTATCAGAAAAGATATTCCAAAACATACATAGCTGATTAAGCAAGATAAAGACGAGATAGACATTGAGCATGTTAGAAGAAATGTAAACAAAAACATAGAACTAAACCACGTTAAAATTTCACATTATAATGTAGCGTCTGTTTAGCAGACACGATCAAGATACAATTCCTCTGAGTCATCAATTACCTCGAGTAGGTATTTCGAAATCGCTTCAGTTGCACTCAGTGTAAACAGAATTTGGTTTAGTCCTTAGGAGTAGCTTTAACGTCTGTTTTATCATTTACTTTGCGGTTTATGAGCTTTGTAGCTTGCATAAAGTGGAAGAAAGTTACAACTTCGTGACAGATCAAAGCTTTCACACCAAGTAAATACGGAATTCAGGTAGATTCTTCCAGCCAGTGTTTACAATTTGTTTGACAAATAAATTAGCTCTGTTAACTCCTATCTCATTCCTAAATTGAACCTATATAGCACCAATATAACTACAATACTTTGTTGCTAAAATCACGGCATAAAGATGGTACAAAAGGAGTCATAATTTAAAGACAGAAGAATCTAATACCTATAAACAAGCAATTCTTGTATATATGTATATATATAATCTGAATCTCGGAAACGGCTTCAACGATTTTCATGAAATTTAGTATGCAGGTTTCGGGGGCGATAAATCAATTTAGCTAGATTTCATTTTTAGAAAACCTTTGCAAAAAAAAAACATCCAGGTACCTACTTATAATACCAGACGATTTTTTTTAAATTCTGTTGTAATAACTCAGAAAATATTTTGCATTCCCTTCGAGGTCGTCATGTATCAAGGCCACTTTCAACAAACTCATATCAATTCCATTAAGATATAGACTGAAGTTATTGGAAATATATGTATCCTAAATAAATCGATTTTCGCTGAAGCTTTCCAGTAAACATTTCATCATAAACAGCATGGTCCGTGACGTCAATAACGAAAGTGAAGATCAATAGCATAGAAAGATGCTAATGCATGAAAGATTAACGTCTTAAGTAGTTTTCAAGGTCTTAGTAAATAAACAGATTTAGGAAGAGATTATTACAATGCTAATTGAGAAAGTAAAGAATTGTAACATTTCGCACATACATAGGAAAAACATGTTTGACCAAAAATAAATTGGGTTAAGCACAGGAGATTGATGAAGATTCAGAAAACCTTGAAGAGTAAAGTCAAAGAAAACTAGATTCATTGTGAAATGATATGAGACAGAGAAATGTGTTGCACCAACCCTGAGTAACATAAGACAGGAACGGAAACATGCTGATAGAAATACCATGATCGACCAAAGGAAAAAACAAGACAACATCTCAGAATAAATAGAGGCAATAAACAACTCAAGAAGGTACGTTATGAATAACCGAGAACGGCAAAATGTTAACAAAGGTTTCTGATAAATCGTTTTAATATTATGAATATGAAACAACCGAGCAGAATTTGTTGCAAAGTGAAATCTTTGCATCGTGGGAGGAATCATCTTAGACACTATAAACATCCCATACCTTATTCTACAGAAACCGTGCATTTTATGGGATAAAAGAAGTTTATGGCACTCCGCGATAGAGTAGAAGTTTGTATCAGTAAAAGAGTGTTTCCACTCGGATTAAATCCACAAATTACCTCCTACAAATAACCTAACAATTTTGCATCACTTTTATTGCATGCACCCACGATTTCCTTGTGCCTGAATCTGAATAAATTATCCAAATAAATAACAGAATAATACAAGAAAACGATAATCAGCGACAAAATGCACAGAATTTCATTATTTCAAGTAATATTGAAGCGGTGAATAAATCAAAGTAGCGCACATACACCAGTCGAGAATATATTTAAGGCACCTTGACATATTGAGCTGGCGTTGCCCCGTTTCGTTAATAGCAAGCTGCTGCTGCAATATTTGTTACTGAAAAAACAAGAGCGGAAAGCAAGATTGTGAACTGAAAATATTTCAGCTTAATTTCATTGAATTTCAGCCGAAATATCGATCGGAAACTAAATATTTGCGTGGCCAGTTTCCGTTGAATAATTTACAGTGTTTATTTTGATGTTATTATAAGCTTCCAATGCGCGCCAAAACCAAAATCCAACCAAAACTGCTAAGATCAAGTGGGATTTGACCACATGTGAGACGAGAAATGGGCGAAAAGAACCATAGAATGGGTCCTATAAATTGCCAGAGGACATAGCGAAAAACCGAGGCGAATATAGCAATATATGAACTAGCAAAGGACAGAATTGTGTAAAAAAGGGAGAAGGAGGCTTTTGCCCAGTAAAGGGACAAACTAGATAGAATGGTTAACTTGTCGAAGATAATATTGAAAGTGAAAAAAACATTATAACCTTTTATTAAGCATATTGTGCTTTTGAAGGAGTCAGAGGTTTGGCATATTCCAACATTTTCAATGCACTGCGTACTAACTTCGAGCTCTGGGCAACTACTAGTGTCAATAAAGCTAATACCAAATAGATTCGCCTTCCTCATTCCAAGGGATTAACGCTTGATAAACAGCTGCAGCAGGTGACATGGTATTTCTAACTTTGCTTTAGCGAATTCACTGCAATTGCATGTTGTAATGATATCCATTTCAGATTCCGAATACCTATCCCTAAATGCAATATGGTTTTATCTACAAGATTTATAAACTTCATGCAACAGAAAGGTACAACGGCAGACTGCATGCCTTGGGCATTCTCTTCAAGTCTTTACATTGATTCTCCTTACTACGTTGCATTCGATGATCATTTTGAATCATGGCTGGATTTTCGGCTCTCGTCGAATTTAATTAGAGAACAGTTTCTCATTGCATTTCTTCCTAATCCCTATAGCATGTGGAACTATCAAGCTGATATTCACAAGTGTAATCAAAATGAATTGTGCGGGATTAGCGTAAGAATCGCGATGTTGTAATCTCTATAAATAATTAGGGCAATGACTGTATTACTTTTGCGCCTGTTCATTGATCTAGTGACAAGCCATTATACGCTTTATGTAAATGTAGTACAGTTTACAATCGTACTTTTTAATGTAACAGATGCTGTCCAAGGCTTAGAAGAAAATATTTGAAAGAAAATTTTATTTTTTGTCAAGCGTCTCGACAGGCTGCCTTTGATTTGAAACGTTCCGTCAGTATAACAATGATGCGAAACGAATTGTCGTAGGCTTTGAGGTGTCATTTATATATTTTTTGCAAAAAAATTAAAATTTTCTCAATACTCTCAGCATTGTAAAAGCTGCAAGGATTTTAACTAACATTGTTCTAACGTATGTTGTCAATGGTTTGATGAATATGCTCATCGAAAAACTGACAGAATGCCAAAAACAATTGGCGTTAAATTAACTGAATATTGGTCTAGTGAAATCAAAATAAAAACGGTATTTGAGAGAGAATACTGCAAACAAAGTCGAAGCTTAAAATCAGTTTAACCTCTCTGACGGTTGATCTTTCCTATTTAATTGATCTTTCCTAAATCAATCAATAAAGGGACAGTACTACATTATCAAATAAGTCTTCCATTTTCATTGTTTATGGAAGCCAGAGACAAGAAAACAAAACAACATGTATGAGATTCATAACTGTTTGGAATTATCTTTTACACAACAATATGCAATAACAAGCTTACCTAAAAACAAGTTTATTTTGATCGGGTCTATCTAAGATATGATTGAAGACATCGTTTCAGAATTCAGATGGATGAATAGACTTATAAACAAAATACGAACATAAATCATAAACTCCACCTCTTCTATAAGATCTTCAGTAAGAACTGCACTCATACATTGTTTTGTTGTCAGTTATATTGCTACCTGTGTATGCATCGTTAGAGATGCAACTCCAAGATATAATTAGCTTCACTAATCCCTAAAAACATATGCAAAAATTGGGTCAAGGTCATCTCGCGCAGCTTTAGCGCAGAACCTGCGCGCGCGCCGCTCACACCGGCGCCGAGCACACAGCGCGGCGCACCAGAAAAATATAACATTGCCACGAAACTCATCCACCCACGCCGCACTAGAAATAAACCAGACGCGTTGCTGGTAACACTACACCCGTAACATTGAAACGAGGGGAAAAAAATCACGATATTTTCGCCACAGCCCACAGCCGGTCTAATTATAAAGCGTCCAACGCTAATTGCGATGTTAAGTCGTACCTGAGCGCGAGGCGGTCGGTAAAGGTATCACGAGAACACAATCACAGTCACACACTTCACTCGTGCGAGTGGTCGAAGGTCGTACAAGCGCTGGAGCGAGCGAGGTGGTCGCGTCCGCGTCTTCCAAGCGACTGCTCCTCTCCTGGCCCTGTACTCTCCGCCCGCTAAACATAGAACACCCGCACACACGATGATTTTTAGAGGATAACGCCATTTCACCGGTGACGTGGAGTGTTATCTACCGGGGAACACGGGACTGCTCCCGCGGCAAGGTCGGCAAACAAACCTTGAAACATCCTTGATAACAGCACTCCGGGACGTGGGCGGTGTGACCACTGACCAGTGTCCCCTTTGTTATGAAAAGCACGCGAGCATATTTGAGTGTCGCAGGTTAACGACAACAGTAGGTAGCGGTCTAGCAAATTAATTGAATTGACATACGAATGGGATTGAGATGCCAAGTCGAAGTCTGTTTATAAACTGTGATACATATAAATCGGCTGCGGTTTGTTTTGGACAACTGTTACTGACCCTTTCTCCGTAATTAGATTAGGAAAGAACGTTAAACAGTTTGTATTTCGTGGTCGTCTACGTTGCGTAGGTACGGGACGTCCAACGCAAATCAATTCCAGAATCCGCGTTCTGGAAATAACTGGAATGTTCAAAACCTTACGTGGGATAACAATTTCTGTATCATCTAACGAGCTGTGGTGCCGTTTGCTTTACGACTGTTGAAAAAACGTACCAAAACACACCACTATAGATTAAAGATACCTTTATGATTTTGGTCTTTCAGATCTGTCTCGTATGCTACCAGCTTTTGCCCGCGACTTCGTACGCGCATATCCCTTTTTTCCCGTTCCCATTGGAATTTTGGGAAATCCTCCTCTATGGAGAATTTCAGCGTTCTACAAGTAGTTTTGGCTGTGCGTTGTCTGTCAGTCACACAGTCAGTAACGGAAGAATTTTATATATATTGATATTGCTTGATATTGATTGTACATCAAAATTCAATGTGCAATTTCCAATTCAGCCAATGATTCTAGGAGCAGTGACTTTTCTACTATGCTTTTACTGATAGCAGTTTCAACATAATCATTTAGACTGGGTGGACAGATGTTTCTGTCTGTCCCCCTGATTACTACAGTTGTCGTCTACTCCACCACCCACGGAAACCAGTCGAACCGTCTATTTGTAGTCGAAACAGCTTTACAGTGCAGGCAAGTGCACTGAATTAGATACTATGAATAATCACTAGCTTAAATAACATGTCGGAATTATTGATAGCTGGCTTCTGGAAGATTTCAGGCGGAAAGCTGCAAGTCTACTTTGGCTAGATTTCAACGTTCAGCTAAGTGAGACAGACAAGAAAGGGGACCAGTTGCGTATTGTTAGATTGTCAACACTACACCTTGACGATAGGTTTTGCATCAAACATCCGTCCGGTAAATTCTTTAAGAAATCAGTAAGACATTCTTAGAAACATCATAAAAGTAAGTAAACACACACAGTTATAAGTTAATTTGGTGTACTGTAAGGAATCAGGAAGATGACATGGCTGTGGCCCGAACGGAACCCATACGATTCGTTTCTCTTCGGAAGAAATCCTTCTTGAAAATTCTGAAGGACAGTAATATAAGTCCTAACTACATGGCTTTAGAAGGCTAGATAAAAGTTATTAAACACTTAATACTGATTAAATGTAAGCGAATTTGCTGGAATTTGTAGAGCAAATAAACAAGAAGCTGTATGATGAAGATGCAGATACCAATTTCTTTCTGAAAACCTCTAATCGAGTCTTGCATCATCTGTTTGTACCATTTCATGCTATTACTAAACGGGCATCATACGTCATCGCTACCGATGACTATGGCTGGCATAAAAATCGTACAAAGGAAGCATAGACATCGGAGAATAAATACGGCTGTTACAATATTTCTGGATTTGACTCAATCATGACGAGTTTCAGTTGCGTAGGATTTTATATCGACGCCGCTTATTTTGACTAAATACTCATAGGTTCAGCATTCGAAATTATTCGTTTAGGAGCTATCAAATAGTGGTAAGTATCGATTGAAATATGAGTGGTTCATTAAATACGAGTACACAGTAAATGCATTGGAGGAATATTTGTGACGTATTCGCCACCCCCTCGTTTCCTGTTGATGTTGAAATACTTATTGGAGGAGTGGACAGAAGAATGAACACGTCAGTTGATGTGTTGTGAGGTGTTTAGGTATTTTTTTAACGATGGGAAATCATCAAATGACTGTTTCCACTCTGACCGGAGCGAAAGGGAGTGTCAGACTTTTACTGACTAAAACCCATCCGTGTTCCTCCTAATGCCCTTGCGTTCTAGCGTCGCGGTGATTGTTTCGAACAAATCCGCAACCCTGGCAGGATCTTAAGGTCTGCCCACCAATTGCAATGTTTGGCTAAAGATATATTAAGATCTATGGTGCAAGGACGCGGAAAATAAAACCAGAAATCTTTTCACAATAATTGCATTTTTTACATTAATTAGTTTGTGTGGACGATGCACCTAGATAGAACAATACTACTATAAGTACTTATACTCAAAAGTTTGCTCAGATGCATACGTTTCAAGAGAAAATCGTAACAAACTTTGGAGTTCAACGGTTGTGAAGTCAGTAACAATGAGCTCATCATCATACTTACTGTACCTACTTAAGTTTTGATATTTTCTATTTATAAGGTGATTTTTTTATTATTATTTTATTATCTATTGTGCCAATAAATGCAATTTTCTTTCTTTCTTTCTTTCTTTCTTTCTATTCATACTGTGAGTAGACTCACACGCACACCCGTTGCTATAGAAATCAGTAGATTAGAGCTTACAAATCATTAGCGTAATACGCTTTGCATTCGCCTAAGTGTGTGTTGTTTTTGTATAAATGTATGTAGTTAGGTTTAGTTGATTTAAACAGTTATATTTGTAGATTTAACTACACTAGTATTCAGCTGAATCCAATTTGACGGAAAGCCGACCCTAATTTAGTTAGAAAAAGGCTAGGCTAATGATATGTGATTTGTGTTCCTTTGCATTCAGATGGAACGATAAACTGTGAGTTAGACAGAATAGCTTGTAAGGGAACGTCGACAGCAAAGTCATGCGCCGTGGCAGAGCAGAAAGTAGATGGATTGTGCGATGATGGCACAAAGCCCAATATCTACCTTCAAGGGACTAGTGGAATTTCGTAAATATTCGTGACTCTTTCGAGAAAAACAGTGGAATTTGAATGCCAAAACTGTTATCTTGGCACAAAATCGGACGTCTCATCTACTCTACTCAACAATAACATTATAATTTAAATTTAAATACCGACTGGCCACACGACCGTTCTAATTACGTCCAGAAAAAGTCAAAGAGGGACATAGCTACGCTAACACAGTTCCACACTTGGCATAAATCCACCGGGCTCTGTAAACAGTAGAGTTGGGTAGTTCGCGAACGAACTAGACCGTTAAAACGCTCGATGATTAATTCGAACCAGCAGTGCAATTCTGTAAACATCTCACCGTGTAAGCTAAGGTGATGTGAACATGAAGTGAGCTGTCAATCCACACAAACAAGATGGAATGACAGTTCATGTAGAGCGCAAGAGAGAGCGCGGTGCCGCCCGAGCAAGACAAGGCAGTACTACCGCTCAGTTACTCTGTCAAATTTATTTTATAGATTTTCAACTTTATCTCAAAAGTATTAAGTTCAATATTGATTGGGAAAATTTGACAGTTTCAGGTAGCTTGATGTGCTGGCGTCTGTACAAAAGCTCTTCTCATCGTTCGTTCGTTCAGCTGTCTGGTCATTAGAGTGTATCATCTATGGTTAACAATGGCAAAGCGAGCGAAAGATCTGCCTTTCTCTGGTTCGAGAGGGGAGCTGACGAACTAATAGAGCGAACTATGCTGAACGCTCCAGGTCGCGAACTACAATGCCCAAGATTAGCAAACAGTGCAGTTTACCTCACGGATTACGTGTTTGGCAGCCGCCATGTCCGTTTTAACGAGCGTAGGGAACCGTATATTGTTTTAAACGCTACGGTTTTCATAGCCGTTGGAAATGGCCTTAAAAATTTATGACGGGTGGTTAATTTGTAAGACGGATTGGGGGCATTGCGGTCATTTGAGATTGTTAAGCGGAGTATCTGTGGTCGAAGAAGAAGAACTATTGTTAACAAGATGCTGATGAGATGATGATTTCAGTAACTACTTAACTGGGAATAGATCAAACATTTTTGATTGCAGGAATCATGTATTTGTTTACACTCTTGATGTTAATTCAGAAAATGAATTGGCATTAAAGTTTTGACCCGTTCTTAACTGCAATTTCTCAAGTCAGAAACGAGCCTTAAGAATTAATGAAAGCCTTTGATTGAATTCTAATCGATCCTAATGTTTGACAATAATAAAATCGTCCACTTAGTTGATGAATATTTCATAAGAAAACTCAAGTTACAGATTCCTATCACATTTAGCTTTTCTAAAACTGCGTGATATTATTTTAAAGAATCATTTTTAACACATCACGATCCGTCTCCTTCAGAATATAAGAGTGTTCATCAGGGTCAGCTCTTGGCATTTGATAAACGTCTCCTCATATCCAACGTGTCATCAGCTGTCGTAAATATTTCTTTACTATCCTGTATTTATGCGTTTCATATTAAATTGTTTTGGTATGTATAAAGATTTAACTTCTTTTCTTCGATTTAACTTGTATTTCTGAAAGAACGGAGAAAATTATCTTAAGGTGGATGCGCCGGGGTAGACCGCGAATTTATGTTTTTTGCAATTTGCAAATCAGTGTCAGGCTGTATGTTGAACAAAATATGATTCGCGACCGTAACATATATTTATTTACAGAATTAATGGTTATTTCATAAAAAAGTCATTCAATCGGGTTACATGAATGATACACCCTGTATTGATGATTTTAATTCTTATAACTCAGTAAAGCCATATATGTCGGTCGCCAATCGTATTTTTATCAACATACAACCTGACACCGACCTGCAAAATGCAAAAAACGTATGAAAATTTGAATTTCGCGAGCTACCCTGGCGTTTTCACCTTAAACCTAAACAAGCCCGGGGGTCTCAATAGCTCTTTTAAGGTCAGGTGCTGTTAACTGACAATCAATGAAGACTAAAGCGTATTTCTGCAAATCTTCTTTTTTCATCAAAGGAGATAATTGAAAAGCTTCAGCTCAATCATACAGAAGGCCTCACGTTTCCCAACAACACGTGTCAACAGTTTAAAATACACTTAGAGTTTTAAACAAAATATTTTACGTTCACGTACGTAACGATTACGTAGTTTGTTGAGTCTTGTCGTTTCGCACCTTCACCGCTAAGAACGGATGTAAAAGCTTTTTGTGTTTTTTCACTTGTTCGATTCCATTTTATACCATTTTTTTTTAAGGATGGGAAATCGTCAAATCATTTCTTCCGCTCTGGGTGGAGCGGAAGGGCGTGTCAGACTCTTACTGACTTAAACCCATCCGTGTTCCTTCTAAAGCCCTTGGCGTTCCGGGGCCGCGGTGACTCTTTCAAACGAATTCCGCATTGAGAACTGCTATTTAAAAAGTAGACAGCTATAAGGCCTCGTTTCCACCAGCTCACAACATGCAAGTTGCATTACATAACGGGCTACTGAGGTATAACGTGATGAAAGGCTTCATCGCGACCCGCAATGGACCTTGAATGAGAGTTGCTTGCAAATGGAAACGCGGCATTAGAGAAGGTAGAGGTGGAAGGTGTAGACTATGGGAAACGATGGACTGTATAAATGATACTCAATGTTTTTTTTATTTGAGTTGAGTTTGCTCTTGACTCTAGTCTAGGTCATCGCTGACAGAGACAAAGTCGACGATGAAGCGAGCTTACCCAGAAGAAGCCGGTTCGCTCTAATTTTGAAGAGAATAGGGTTGTATGCGTTCGGAAACACAGACGCAGGCAGAGAGTTCCGAAGCAGTAATGCTAGCGAAGGAGGAGCCGGGCCGCGCGAGGGAAAAGCAAGCCTTCCGCTCCACCCAGAGCGAAAGAAGTCATTTGATGATTTCCGATCCTTAAAAAAACTCTTTTGCTAGAGGTGACGACTACCAACGTGAAAGCTGATTCGGGGTAATGGGAATGCATGAAAGAAGACAAGATTTGCCAACCAACACAAATAAATTGAGTTTGAGGGGAAGAGAATAATGATTTCGGATAATGACTATCGACCGGCTGATAGATGAGTGTCTTTGTTTAGGGATCTTCGTGGCATACGATTATGGCTAATAGCTCATACATGGGTAAGATTTTGTGGTAGCTATGTATCTCTAACTGCTAAAGATCGCGACCAATGCTGTCTTCTGCAGAATGGACCGATAGTAAATACTGAATCTAACAGCCTTCTTAATTGCAAGTCTCGAGCATGTTTTCCCATCAACAGCCTTCAGGGCACGCTCTTGACAAATCGTAGATAGCCGTTTGGTGATGTTAAGTTCCACCAGTAAGTATGGACTCATTGCAACTGCATAGTGACACACATGGAAATTAATCAACCACAATTTACACATGTCACCTTTCCCTAAGGGAGATAACCAATTCCCAGTAGATGTTAAAATCCATAAATGCGATGTAGGATATCCCTATGGGTACTAAGATAATAATGGCATGCATAGAATAGACTGATAGTAATACAATTAAAATATGAGATTTCCAAGTGCCTAAAATCACACTATATATTTTGTTCACAAATTGATATTTAGCCAACGCCCCTTTATATTGAAACTCTCACATTTCATGCAGATCTATCTGGAAACCTTACGCAACCGCAAAGCAGTCAGCTGATTTATTCTAACCATTTATCATTTTCCGAGCCAAAGTCGTCTAATATTATCGTGTTTATAGGCGAATAGTGTGATTGCCCTCGATATGAAAACTCGAATTGACAGCACTCATACCGCGGCCGACGTGCCATCAGAAAATCCGAACTATTCTAGTTCTTGGCCGATTGCCTAACTGGCGAGCCTGCCGGCGCCCAGCTATCCTCACGCCGACAAAGATAGGGGCTAACAGATCAATTGTTTAGGCGGAGTCGGAATTTAGATAATTTGGGAACTGATTCTATAAGCGGATAACATTGGAAAGACGAAATTAGTTTGTTTTACTCTGTTGACACGATTTCCTAAATATAATCGATGTTTTGTATTGATAGGCATTGGTAATGTTCCGATTTAATCGAAAAATAATTAAATTGGTATTTGTTCCGGTGAGACAACTACCGCCACCTACTGAAAATATTATAAGTAAACGGAAAACGAAAATCCAACATGGCGCCCATTTTTCAGCTTGCTTCTGAAACGTATTGATAGATGGCGCTGATTGTGAGCAAACGTAATGTCCTAAACGCAAGATAGATGGCGTAAAATGTAATCTTTTGAACGTAGTTCTTTTATACAAAAACAGATGTCACTAGTACGATCGATAAAGTACAACGCTAGGTTTTAGTAATGATCAAGTGCAGGTTGGATTATGCAGCGGTTCCTCAGCTGTCAAATTTCTCATTTCCTAAGGAATTCACGAAAAGTATTTTACGTTAGTTTAAATTGCTCTAACCTGGAAGTACTTGTTGACGACAGGGTCGGTAGCCAGCAGATGCTGTGCTCGCGGTTCGTCGCGGCAGTAGCAGACGTGCTTGTCGAATTCGCGCTCCATTCGTAGCAGTGCTCGCCCGAGCATCTTCGGTTCGCCGGCGTAGTATTTGATGCCCTCTAGTAGGACCCTGAAATTGTATTACAGTATTAGGATTGAAATTTACAATGTAATTTCTAAATAGTGTTGAGTTGCTACACTACTTTTACCTACGGATCTGTTAAAACGAGTAGACTGCTCTTCAATTGCACAGCGCTAATACACGTTCAAATTTAAAATTTCGGCTATACGCTCATTGAAGATAAGTGCTCTATCAATTGATCAATATTATGAAGCAAAGTTTTCTTTTTTTTTTAAGTTAAATATGATGAATTTTAAATACACGATAGATGGTGTTTAAACGGTTTTTTTAGTACTTGAGTGCCAGCATTCTTCCGGCTTTTCCCAAATATGTCGGGGTCTGCTTGAAGTCTAATCGGATGCAGTTGAATAGCATGACTGCTTAAGGAGTAAAAGCCTTCTTAATTACTACTTTTTTATTGAGGGAAGGGAAAAGCAGTCATAAAGTTTATCATATCTTTATCAAAACTCACGTATTATGAAACTCGCAGATCTGCCGGAAGTTGGAAAACAGCAGTTCTCGGTTGTCGAACACGGCCTTGGGCGTGGTGGCCTTGTCGGTGGGCCGCATGTAGCGCGACACCACCTGCTGCATGTCGCGCCCGAACTCCTCTTCCGTTTCCACCAGCTCTCTTACCACGGCCCTGGGGATAAGGGTAACTTTAGACTTAGAATATCACCATTCTCTGCATCACCCAAAGGTTGACTGGTAGAGAATGCCTATGGCATTAAGTTCACCTCTGTACATTAGTTTGCGTAAAGTGTTAATAAATAAATATAAATATTTTTGCTGTACACCATAGCATATAGGTAACATAACCTTGTTTTAGATTCAAATTATTCGATCTTCAATGACTGCGTTTATGTGTAGTTCTTGTGGGGGGAGGGAGGTAAAGAACTCCTTAATATCAACATTATTTAGTACCCTACCCACACAATAATAATGTTACCATTACTGGAAGCTAGGTGTCTTTTTTGCGAGAGGGTGAGAGGGAGTGGGTTGTAATCCAGCACCTGGGCCTAGACAGGCTTACTACATGCCTATGAATTTTTTGGTTGTATTCCACTGGTCAACATTGAAAAAGTCGGAGCCCTTATTATTGGACCATAGATATCTCGACATAATTTATAAAAAACCAATTCCTACATCCATTTGTTATGGCTAATAATGACTAAAGTTCACAACTCTTCGAGATTAAGCTTTTATGCGGAAACTATAAATTACTAAACGATGTTATTTTTATTAAATGTGTATAATTAAGACTGCTGACGACGGGTTTAGTGTATTTAAGATTTAATAAATAACTTAAATATCAAAAGAAGATAAGAAAAAGCTTTGAAAAAGAGTCAAAGTATTCCATTACGCAAATACCAGTGAAACAAAATTAATTTGGTAATTTTGATTAAAATATATCAAAAATATCTTTCTGTAGGCTCCACATCAGACAGCCAAGCATTCAAGATCAATAGACACATATTTCGATCATCACACGACGTGCGATTATGACGTCACAGCGAGCGATCAAACTACAGATGATAAACATTTTAATAAATTAGAGAGTGTTTTCCTAGCTCCTGAGTCAGCCGGAGAACGCGTGGAAGCGATGCCAAGAGGTGAGGGCGTGGGAGAATCTATAATGGTCAATGGAGAGGTAACACGAGGTTTGGAAGGTGATTTGCTGGTGGTCAAGTTGCAGAAATTTGCTGACGCCGAAATATTTTTTTTTTTGGATTCTGCTTTATGTCAATTTGTTTAGAAAACAATAAGCTACTCTTTTGTTCGGTTTGTCATCTGTTAATGTTTCTTATCTTTTTAAGAGTCCCTTTCTTTTTCACAAAACTCTTTCTCTTTATGCGAATCTGCTGCTCAGACTGGGGATGTCATTTCGCTTCAAACGCACGTGGTGCAGGCCGCCATCTCCGCTTAGTGCCGTTGCGAGTTCATTCACGTGGTTTGAAAGTCTGTTTTGGTATTTCATGCTGTAGTGACTTAATTCCTGCTAAATTGTCCATCAATATGGACATACGGCATCCCATTATGGGGTACAGCCAGTAACAGCAACGTAGAAATACTTGAAAGATTCCAGAGCAAAGCATTACAGACTATGTTCAACATCCCCAAAATGTATAAGTAATAGATACATGTACTGAAATATGACCGCACAATTCTGAATTATTTTAAAAAACGTCATCAACAAGATTAACCAATGCCTGCTAAATGTACGAAGAGGAGTTACTCAGATTATGAGCAAATGATACTAGAGAGAAGCTGAAAAACTTAAGTAGGCACTGCATGTCTGTACGTCTTACACCTGAATCAGGTAATAAGGGAAAGACCATGAAGACAAAGCAACAGAGTTTTTAGGAAAGTTACCTGAAATGTAAAATCTAAGCCAAACACTATACAATATTTCCAAAAATAGACAAGCCAACTTGTCATCTCATTTACAACTACTCAACAGAGGCAGGTCTTAAATCCTGCCAAATCTAACTGGACAAGCTGTTGGCAGTTTTGACTAAACACCTAACAATATTTATCTGGCATGATGCTTCGGTAAGACAAGTGGGAATAATTGGACTAGCGTTTGATATATTGCTTGATGTAAACATGCATTTCCACATTGAGATATTATATGATCTGTTCACCGCGCACTGGAGTGTTTTGTTTAAATATAAGGTGCTGAAATGTATTATAATAAAGCTGATAAGTACAGGACAGGTGTTAGGCATGAAGCGATAAGTTAGGTAGCTGTACCTGTGGATATAAATGAAAGCACATCTACAAAGGAGATGTCTAAATGAAGGAGGTATGATTCAGGAAAAGCTGAGTGCCAATTTCATAACCTCATTAAAATAAAGGTCATACCTGAAGTCGTTCGGGAGGAAGGGCTTATAGGAAGAAAGACTCAAGGTACCTATGTGTACGTGTTTATCAACACTAGACTTATGCCAAGACAATTAATAGATTTAATTTGAACATTTTACGGACCGTATAACATTATTTAAGAACTATGATCTTCGAGTACAAATTCCTGTTTGTTTTAGCAATATCTGAGATTACTCACGTAAATAATAAGTGACAATTTGGCTCGTATTCGATAGATATTTATTGATTACATATCTCAAGTGTGTTCAACGAACAGTTATGATTTATCATCTAATATTATGGCAATTCAAAGGTTCGGCAACAGTCCAAGTTATCAATATTGAGGTACTACAGGTGAAGTAAATGTGAAGAAATCAATAAATGGGTTGGAAACTTCAGCCTTATCTACATTAAGATAACAAAACTGTTAGCTACAGGACTATACCTTAGGTATATATTTATTCGCGAAGTGAACAATTTATAAATAAATAATCCTTAAGCCCAAATTATACTCGTTTATTAAGACTCATGGCCTCATATAAACATATTGTATCTTAAAAATATCTGATTCAGTTTAAAATGGGCAATGGGCTTTTAATGCCGATGACACTACAAAAGAACACAAAAACAAATCCAATACAAATGGACATTCAATGATTCAGACAGCCACTTTTCAATCTTCTAAAAATAAGAACCATAAAAGCAAATTCAATGAACCGTTCGCGAATGCATTTCCAATAAACACAAAAGCTGAAGTATCTAAATATGGAATCTTTAGAAACATTATCCTTACATCTAAAAACAAAAGATGAGCGGAGATTTCGAAGACAGTTTGTTGACACAGAAAGGAAGTATCTTCTCCAGCCAAATTATATTGCTGATGATAACTTAATGCGTCGTCCTGAATAATTTGGATATATCCTCGGGAAACTGTCATATTCCTGCAACGTTTGTGTATCTTGACGACGTTTTGATTGGCGTCAGAATGTTTGGATTGAAAAATGAAGGATGCTAATGATACGAATGTGCTGTGTGCTTTCTTTTATAAGAGGTACCAACGTTTTAATTAAGATTTTAGTGTTGAGTAATATTTGTTTATACTGTTACTTCTAACTTCTTCGTTCTCGAAACGCTATACCTCTTAAGGGGTCATTGTGCTAAAAAATACTGGTCAAATTTAAATGAGAATCTTGGGCATGGAAACAATGATATTTTATCAATGCTACGTTTTGATTTAAATATTAGTTGCGCTTGTAGCACATGAAAAACTAAGAAGCGTTTGTACGGCAACAAAAAGAACTGCAACGCCATCTATCCTGTCAGTGACGAACTACCAACGAAATCCTGCATCGCGCAAGCAGAGTTCTCCGTGCGATTTGAATATATACAACAGTCCGAATATCAACTATTAGGTAGTTGCCCAACAGACACAACAACTGTCAGGTAGGAGGATCCTTCCTTTTCAGTGGAGGTGTGCGGGACTTTACTCTCTGTACGCTTTCTTTAAAAAAACTACTTTTAAATGGAATGAGTCCCTACCCACTGAGATTTTAGAATATAATCTCCAATAAAATACTACACAAACAACGCCATAAGCACCAATTTGACAACAGAAATTCATCCAAGAACAATAAACATTTGGAGTGTTATTACCTACAGGATTTGTAACACACAGACACACACAGTTTCACGACCACTCACAGGGTATAACAAGCATTTAATAGGATTTCAGTAGCTGCTCGCCAAGAAGTAAGTCCAATCGTAAAGTGGATTATTAGGAACACGTGTAAATATGGTGTTAGTGGGGTCTAGATTGATGCCAAGAAGTTATTATAGTCCTAGAAGAAAGTACCTCTCAAGGTAACAAAACGTCTATAAATATATATGTCACCGGAAAATAGCAAACTCCGTAAGATTGTAAAATAACTTGAGAGATTGTAAACTCTCGATAAATTGTCAACTGAACATTCGGAATACTTTTTATAAATAACTAATCAACTAGAATTATAACAAAACTAAATAAAAAACGCATGACTATCAGCCCATGTCAGGGCCGGACATTAATTAAAACGAGTATCTGGTCACACCACAGACAAAACGAACACAGTTCAGCAGTAGATAATTGGCATTTAGATTTTCCATTATAAAATTCTCAGACTGAGGGGAAATTCTTGTATTCATAAAGAGTGCGTTCGCATCGCAGTCACAAACTGTCAGAAATACCTGTCACCCTACAATTTTACAAGTTTTTGATTTTGAATGTCGCTAGATGATATTTTAAAGTACGGGAATTTGCCTTCTGAAAATGAAAATGTAAATTTTAGAAGACCTTAGAGGATACAGGCCTTACAGCTTAGTCTTTCTAAAATAGACCAGAAAATAGACAAGCAAATTTAATTATTCTTTCAACATTTTCAATGATACAACAATCCCGTCTTTGCTTATTTTTCGTCTAGTACGAAAATAGATAGCAACAATGTTACAGGTGTGAAATTCTTCAATGATACTCCACAGCTGATATATTTATAAAGATACTTTTCTCAAGTACAAGGTTTTTGGAAACGCTGAATTCCGGGAATCCGACCTCTGTGGTAACAATAGAAGAAAGGACAAGGCTGAAAATGTAATGCATTTTGGAAAAGGAACAGATCATCAGCAATTCCTTCAAGGCAAGGTCGCAGAAGCAATGACTAACATTGGACTAGCTAGCTGCAGCGAGCGTGAGACAATATACTCGTAGGATTCAAGGAACGATCAGAGGCCCTACTATGAAGTCTTAAAACGATCATGATTCTGCTCTAAGAGGGAGACGGAACTATACATAGCGAATAGCACTATCCCGTTTACATCATCGGAATGGGATGGCATTAGCACGTCATGGTAGGGCTGCTGATCACAAGTGTATTTGGTTTTGACTTTTAGGGATGATTCAGTAGCCAGGATTGTATTTTTTACGGTTTTATGGCTAAAGTCTTGCCTTCTAGTGTCGAAATTTGGGTGTTCTACTTCTAATGTCAATTTGTGAACCCCGTATTTAGAGAAATACACATGTTATGATGACGTGATGACGCATTCAATCAATTTGTACTAAGGGGGCATTCAAGTATTACCTACGTAACGCAATTTGGGGGTGTCTTGTGAAACGTTACGATGCGTTACAGGGGCGGGTGTTGATTTTTTTATTTAACCCTAGCTCACTAAACATATTTTCGAGTTATCCAGTCACTAAATAGTAGTAATTTTGCCAAACAATAATGAAACGTCAACATGAGAGTAGTAGAGACATATTTATGACTTTTAGGTTAAATGGTCACTTGGGTGTTACGTAACGTTTAGGGTGGGGGAAGTAGTTATAACGTAGCTTAATATAAAAAAGAAACGTGTCCCAAATGCTAACGATCATAAACACAAAGATTTACAGTACTGGTCGACGACCCAAGAACATCGATAAAATCTTTACTCATTGACTTAAAGTCGACGATCCAATTTCTTGCCCAACAAAGTGACAATTAAAAAAATAATGTAGATCTCTTTTCAAACGAATCAAGTTCCCTTTGATGATGCACATATTGAAACAATATTTGGTATCGTGCTTGCGTCAATTGAGAATGTTTTTGGATTTCGGGAATTGAAGAAATTAAGACATGACTTGAAGTGTAAACTGAGAGCTGAAAGCTTTCTTATTGGGCTAATTCTGTATTGATGTCTCGAGTTTCTGGAAATTTGATCAAGTGTCTGATAAGTAAACTGGCTGTATGATATCATGTTGTCTGTTTTTAATTCTGAAAGAATTCCTGGAGACGACATAACAAAAAAAAAAAAAAAAAATAAAAAAATACAACCGATTTCGGTGCCGGAAGTCGGTGTTTTTGGTTGTTTCTTCGTATTTTAACACCGACTTCCGAAATTAAAGTTATTTTATACTTTGTAGTGTTTTGTTTTGTTTGGAAGTCTGTTGTATTTTTTGTATTTTTTTTTTATTTTAGCACTTTTTAGTGGTACCCCCACCTAACAACAACACTGGAAAGTCACAGGAAAGCAAACCCGCATTTTTTTTATTTAAAAACCATAGTACTGAACCGATTCTGACTAAGTTTCTATGGGACCAATCGGAACGTATATCCTTTCTCACAAAATAAGAATTTTTCAAATCGGTTTATAAATGATGGAGTTATGAGGTAACAAACAAAACAAAACAACTGAATTAAGAACCTCCTTCTTTTTTTGAAGTCGGTTAAAATACTGCAGAAGCAAAATATCCACTATTGCGTATGCAGCAACTTGTGGTAGACCGACCGGTTCACGGATGATGTTTCGACCAACCAGATAGACTAGTGTTGAGAATATCGTTCTAATTAGGTAAGTACATCGATAACATGCTTTTGGGCGATCAATTACAATTCATATTTAGATTGACCGGTCACTGTAAAAGCTCCACGCTGACATCAAATGGGTTGACCAAGCTTGCCGGTCGATTTTGTAAACATGTCGAAGTGAAGGCTGGGGTGAAGTGATCACGAGGTAAGCTGCCAATCCATATAATCAAAATGTCACGTGATCACGAAGTGAGCTGTCATTCCATCTTGTATAATATTGATTAATAAATTATATTGTATTGTTTTTATATTGTAAATGTTAATTGAATTGTATTAATGCACTGAAATGTATTTTTATTGTAATTATTATTTTATTTTTCAGCATCATCGTATTGGGTTACTGTAATGATAGCTGTATGTATGTGTGTAAGAAATAAAATGAAAATAAATTAAATCTTGATTATATGGATTGACAGCTCACCTCGTGATCACTTCACCGAAGCCTTCGACATGGTTACAAAATCGACCGGCTGTTAGGCAAAGTATTGATTCTAATTTTATGAACGATGTTCTGAAACATTATTTTATATTTCGCGATATCTATCAGTATGAGATGGGAAAATAAGACCCTTAGTTAGAAATACGTAATATTAAAAATACTAAACTATCGACCAACTAAAACATAGCATAAACATTCGTCCTCAACGCTGTGAACAGATAATGTGCCCAAGAGATTGCCACCTTGTATGGCAATGTTTAGCCTCTGGCCAAAGTATAGCTGGGTGTCTGACGCCCAGCATATGCTGAGATGGTAAGTAACCCTTTCGGTATGGGCACGCTCAGCACAGGTTTACTGTATCATTGTTTCTAATAAGTGTTTATTTTTTAATTTAATATTATTGTTTATTCTTGATTGTTTATTGATAATTTTATTAAGATTTAATGACATTTATTATTTCTGCTTTTTCTTTTTTTATTTTTGCCTAGATTTGTCAGGTTTTGTTAATAATGTTATATATTTGTTTTTTTTTTAATAATATTTCAATTTTGTCTTGGACAGACCAATAACTTGTTTGTGTGGTTTTTTACACTGTTAATTCAAGTTGGTTATAAGGATAAATAAATAAATATTATTATTTTTTTACTATGTGTTTGTTGCTGTTGTGTTGTCTGTGTCGAATAAAAAAATTCTATTCTCTTGGGTTGTCACAAGTTTCAGATCACAGGGGGGGGGGACAGTACTCACTGTCGCCTGGCAGCCATGGAGGTCTGGTCCCTCTCAGCGGTCTGCTTCTCCTTGAGCACCTGCGCGGGCACGTAGCCCTGGCGCGTGCGCAGCTCGCCGCCCTGCACGTCCTCTATCACGCGGACCAGCCATCTGGAAACAGGGGAGGAACCATTTAGTACGACAGACGAAATAATGTTTTAGGAAAAGGGCACTGATAATAAATACTGGTTAAAAATGTGCTGTAATATTTCTGGAAAAATCTTATCTTATCTTATTTATTTATTCACAAGCGGCCGTCACGCGGTTTCACCCGCGTAGTTCCCGTTTCCGTGAGAGTACGGGGATAAAATATAGCCTATGTTATTCGTTGATAATGTAGCTATCCATTGCTGAAAGAATTTTTCAAATCAGTCCAGTAGTTTTTAAGTTTATTCGTTACATAAAAAAAATACAAATCTTTCCTCTTTATAATATTAGTATAAATTAACACATACAATTTTGTTTTTTTTTATTATTTGAATAAATTGATAGGGTGGGAAAAATTAAAGACTCCCGTTTGACCACCATGTCACCTGATGGTAAGCGATGATGTGGTCGACAATGGAGCACGCTTGCCTAGAATTAACCTGTTCACTCTTGACTTAAAGTCAGGCTTTAGAAACGCTTACGAATGGGCTGAAGAATACACAAAATAATTGGATTAATATGGGACGAACGTTTACCTAGCAATGGAACAACAAAGATTAACAAAATTTTTTTACAAAAATATAAGTACAACCGACTTCCAAATTAAAAAAGATTACAAAGTATAAAGTTACTTTAATTTCGGAAATCGGTGTTTTTGGTTTTTTCTTCTTTTTTTTTGTAAAAAAAGTTAACAACACCACTAGAAAGTTACAGTTCAGATCGTACGTTTTTAACCCGTAAAGAAACCGTATCAATATTCTAAATGCGAAAGTAACTCTGTCTTTTGTTACCTCCTACCTAAATCCGACTGGTAGGTGAAATTTCACACGTAGGTAAACCATGTTCTGGAATAGGACAAAGAATACTTTTTAACCTGAGAGCATCTTCCCGTGGGATAATTTTCGACTTTGGGCGAGGCCGCTGGCAGTAGCTTGTAAAATTTATGTAATTAACGTCTAGCACAGGGGTCACCAAATGGCGGACCGCGGTCCGGTTCCGGACCGCCACTTATTTTGTAAGGACCTTAAGTAAACTAAACATACAGTAATTTTTATTATGGCCATGACCAACACTGTAAAGGCGAAAAAGAAAATCGTCTGCTCCATACATTTATGTCCCGATAACTCGACCCAATGTACTGGACTGCATTTATTATTCACTTTCGCGATTTTACGTTTTTTCTGTTAGACGTTGTAGGTATAACAAAACTGTGTGTTTGTAATTTTTTGAGTTTTTACTAAATATTCGTAAATGATGATGTAAAGATGAAAACAGAGCCTGCCCTTTCTTAGTGTTGTATAAAAAAGTAAAACGGACCACGGCAGACATATTATTTAAAAAATCCGGCCAAGTGCGAGTCGGACTCGCGCACGAAGGGTTCCGTACGATGGTACGGAACCCTTCGTGCGCGTTCTATAAAAACAGCAAAAGAATCACGTTTGTTGTATGGGAGCCCCTTAAACATTTATTTTATTCTGTTTTTTTAGTACTTATTTGTTGTTATAGCGGCAACAGAAATACATCATCTGTGAAAATGTCAACTGTCTATCACGGTTTATGACATACAGCCTGGTGACACACGGAGAGCGAAGTCCTGTTTTACCCTTTGGGTACAGAACCCTAAAAACGGATCCTAAATGAATATAATTGGTGACCCCTGGTTTAGTACAACAAACCCACATGAGACAATAAATTCTCAGAGAGGCGGCACCTGAAGCGACGGTTGACATTTAGGCACGAGTTAGTACTCTCTCCATTTTCAACTATTAATAACGTGGCATTTAATAAATTAATGTAATAGTCGGAAGACGCATGTGCCTTCCGTATGTATCGCTTCAAAGAAAGAGAACCATCATATCATACATATAGACGGGACCTGCTATGGCCAGTACCTTGCGGAATCCGTTCGAAAGAGTCGCGGCCCTGGAACGCAAAGGGTATTTGGAGAAACCGGGATGGATTTAGTCGGTAAGAGTCTGACACTCTGTGGAGCATACGGTGGAGGCCTGCCCTGCTTGGGCTGAGCACCACCGTGTCCTCGTCGAGGTGATCGGCGGCGGCGACCTCTCGCGTCCGGCCCTGGTTGAATCCATGGTGCGGAGCTAGGAGGCTTGGGAAGCGGTCACCTCATTTTGCGAAGCAGTAATGCTAGCGAAGGAGGAGGCGGGACGCGCGAAGGAGAGACAAGGCCTTCGCCCCAACCGCCGCTACAGGAGAAGACGCCCCGGGCGTTGGGAGTCGCAGGGCGATCCCCGGCCACCATAGGCGCAGGCCTGCGGGCGGCGAGCGTTGGGTGGCACGCTGTCCGGTCACAACCAGGCCTGGGTCGATGGCGCGTTGTGTTCCACGCGCGCCTCAAAGAGATGTCAGCATAGAAGACGGGGCCCGCTAGGGCCAGAGCCTGCCAGGGTTGCGAAATTATTTCGAAAGAGTCACCGCGGCCCTGGAACGCAAAGGGCTTTAGAAGGAACACGGATGGGTTTTAGTCACTAAGACACTCCCTTCCGCTTAGCCCAAAGCGGAAGAAGTCATTTGATGATTTCCCATCCTTAAAAAAAAACATATCACACATTCAACTGTCTCTTCAACTTAAATCTTACTACTAATATAAATGCGAAAGTTGAGATTGACGGACGTTTGTTACTCAATCACGGAACGGATCTGGATGAAATTTGGCACAGAGATAGATTATACTCACATTCGGTGCAACCTTTTCCTTATATGTCTTTGTTTACGTGCCAACATAAACAAAAACATATGAGGAAAAGGATGCGGTAAAAATATTGTAACTATTTCGGTTCCTGCCTGCGTCTGTGTTTCCGAACGCATACAACCCTAATCTCTTCAAAATTCTTCTGGATAAGCTCGCTCCATCGTCGACTTTGTCTCTGTCAGCTATGACCTGGACTAGAGTCAAGAGCAAACTCATCTCAAATAAAAAATATACATATAGGTAATCTTTTTTTTTTTACTTTCCTTTTTTATTAATAATTTAGTTATGTTTTTGTGTATTGTACTTCTCTTTGTTGTGTTGCATCATATAAATGTTTTATTTCTTCAACTTTATATCAAAGTGCCAAAAATAATGCTTGAACAGTTTATTATTGTTTTCATATAATCGTCTCAGCTACATCAAAGCACTTAACAGTATTTAGACAACATCATTGTTCATTATTATTCCGCCTACCAACAGAATGTAGGTCTTAATTTCAACGTTATTTTCACTTTCACATCTTTCATTGGATCAATCTAGACACCCTTCAACCTTAATTTAGAAGTATGAAGCCATAAAATTACAAAGAAAAATAAATTAAATAAAAAACGAAGAAAATATTTAATGAACTTTTTCCGGAAGATTTTCCTCCTGTCAATCTCATCTGATGATGACGTCACGCGAGCATTGACCTGTGGTTCGTTAGCCCAGTCTAGATTCAAAGTCTTTGTCTAAAATCTAATGTTTATAGGCCAAATTGTAGCCGTAACAGGGGTATTGAATGTTTTCTGGTTTGAGTGATGTGAGGGGGTTTTTATTTTTCTAAACCTGAATGGTCGTTGACCCAAACATTTTGCATTGTTAGTAAGTGCACTATGACTGTAAAAATGACGATATTAATTTTTATACCCACCAAATTTCGTAAACTTATTCAAAATTGAAGATGCCTGTTTAATAAGAGGCGAAAAAACTAAACGAATTTCTTGATTCAGACAAAAGATCACAACTGTGTTGCGAATTCATTTGATAGTCCTTTAAAATAGATAGGTAAATATAATAAAATGCTACATTAAATGTTTAAACAGACAGACTGACAGTAATTCCTCTTTCAACATCTTGTTAAACGACACACAAAAATTGCAAGACAAACCTTTAAGAATTCAACCGAAAACAATTTTCCTCTACATTTTTATTACATATTTACATTTCTATGAAACGTTGCTTTATTTTTAAAAGTCATTATTTATTCTCAAGAGATTACTGCGATGATCATCTGGAACATTTGTTACTTTTGTATTCTTAATGATTGAACTCGATTATTTCTGAGAAAAAGGCTCGAAAACGAAGTGGGTAACCTTATTCGAGATACTAATGCATGAATATGTCATCCGGATCATATCGGAGGAATCTGTGCCTCATTTGTTTCAGTTCTTAAAAAGTTATTTCAAATGATTTGTTGTCTATTTCTCGGACAGTGAACTAGTAGATGTGGAATAATTGAAACACGCGCGATCTCGGTTCGGTGGAGCTGAGAATTTTATTGTAGTATTGACCATCTCACTCGAAACTTGCCGAGAAGGCCGAATCTTTGTTACCAAAAAACCATTAGAATTTGTTACATCTGCATTCTAATGCAAAACACAAGAAATTAAGGACGTAAGACTAGGTACCTAATATGGTCAAAATACTATAGCCTTCCTGTCGGGGTAAATAAAAAAAAGTGAACAAGAACAAGTACTATGGTTATAAAAAAATATTGAGTTTTTTCTTCTGGCTTCAGACGGTTCGTTCAAAAAAAGATGGGAGCTTACAATAGTTTTTTAAGAATATCGGAATAATTATATTTTTATTTTTGGTTTTATGATCATGTTAAAGTCGTAATAAAAGTGTTTTCAAGCAATGATTACTGTATTTTATTAATTAATAAAAATATTGTGATTAATTTATTTTTTTGTTAGTTTTAAACGAAGCATCACCATTAAACTCTTTCCGCAGTCTTTACGTTAATTAAAAACCAGTAAAAACCTAAAACACTGTTGTGCCTACTGAGCTGACATTTACGCCGAGCGTAAAAAAAAAATACTTTTCTCTGCACCTACCTAGGTAATAAGTAGGTAGGCAAGTATATCATCTATATATACATAAAAATGAATCCCTATTTCCCTTGGTCACGGCACCAGGCGTGAACGGCTGGAGCAATTGCAGCAATTCTTTTTTTGTTGTGTTTGTTACTGTCAGGAGAAGCCGGGGCGGGCTACTAGTCATACATAAAAATCGAATAAAAATATTGTAAAGTCGGCTGTATGATACTTTTTTCATAGCCACAGCTGAATAATTTGCAACTTTATGTCAAAAGAGACAAAACTTGTACCTAGCATATCCCGAAAACTGTGGAGCAAGCTTAACATGGAACACAATGTTCTAGAAAATGTAGATAAACGTACATCTGCCTAGCCTTTTCCCAACTATATAGGGGTCGGCTTCCAGTCAAACCGGATTCAGCTGAATACCAGTATTTTAGAGCGGCTGCCTACCAGACCTCGTGGAGATAAAAGTACCTTGAAACAACAAAAAATGTGAGCCATCACGGGACGCCTGGCAGATGTGAAACGTCGAAATTATTTTGTACATGAAAAAAACAGATTACGACAGGAACTAAATATGGCATAATGAAAAAAATACATTTAGACTGTATATATGTCACCGGAAAATAGCAAACGCCGTAAGATTGTAAAATATGGCGTGAAATTGAAAACTATTTTTCAAACGGATATTAAAAGGTGTATCGAGAAATTGCAATCTAATAAAGATTTATTAAAATCTTACGGAGTCTGCAATTTTTAAATTATAATAAAATTGCACAATCCGTCAGATTGTAATATATCTTTAGTAGATTATAATTTCTCGATATACTTATTATGAAAAAAATATTTTGTAAACCATAAATCCCATCCATATTCAATAGTTTCCAATATATCCGTGTCTTATTTAGAAAAAAAGGATTACAATTTCTCTTACGGAGTCTGCAATTTTCCGGTAACATATATACCATCGTATAGCGTGGCGACGCGTCGCCACGGCATGCATCGCCACGCCAACAATCGGCTATAGATGTTTCACATAAAAAATGTACCTGAACCCTTTCTTACAATAATTTTCCACGAATTCCAATCCATTATCATACTTCCAAATAATTTCAAAGAAGATAAACTTAAAAGAGTTTATAATAAAGCAGTACTAATCTATTAAATTTGGAATTATTTGCGAAACCCAGCGATTTATCTTAAAGGTGGAATACCGCCAAGTCTCTTCATCATAATAATTTTTGTAGGAGTGTCTTGATGTGTACTTAAGTGGGTCGTACATGTTTTGCAGAATAGATTTAGACTAAAAGATGGGTAATTTAATGAAAATGTTAGTAGTGATGGAGTAATAACAATGAATATTTCATCGTAATGAGTACATTTACTTTGAAAACTAAGCTAGGCAAGACTTAATTATAACAACAAAGAGGTTGCTAACGATTTATGTATAAAACAACTTTTAAAAACGATGTTATTTGCTTGTATAATACATATATGTATCAGTATTGCTAAATGTTGCGGAATTTGTTCGAAAGAGTCACCGCGGCCCTGGAACGCAAAGGGCTTTAGAAGGAACAACGATGGGTTTTAGTCAGTAAGAGTCTGACACGCCCTTCCGATCCACCCAGAGCGGAAGAAGTCATTTGATGACATCCCATACTTAAAAAAAAAAGTATCGCAGAATGAGATGACCACTACAAAGACTTCTTTAAAAAGGGAAACTAAAACATCTAGTGCCTACAATGGGTGGCCATGTCACCGGAAAATTGCAAACGCCGTAAGATTGTAAAATATCACGTGAAATTGTAAACAATTTTTCCTCAATATCTAAGACACGGATATATTGGAAACTATTTAATTTTGATGGTATTGATTGTATTGAAAATGATTGTTTCATAAATCATAATATATCGAGAAATTATAATTTAATAAATATTTATTATAATCTTACGGAGTCTGCAATTTTTCGGTGAAAGCTATATTGTATTCCAAATAACCTAGAATGGATATCATCGTTCTCTTGCCTTTATCTAATCCAAATTATTTAGGGTCGGTGCCTCATGTCTTCTTTTGCGTACTGCTATTGTTTTTTGCTGGGGAGTTTGTTGCGCCATTTTTTACTTTGACTTTCATCATCTTCGTATCTGGGGGGCTACTCTCTAAGCCCGAAGTCCGTAGTTTCGGGCTTAGTTGAGGGCGTATTCTAGTCCGTATCACCTAACCACTAAGAATGAATGACAACACGATTTGACAGTACCTGTCAACTCGTGTTGTCATTCATTCTTAGTTCGGGTTCGGAACTCATCGTAAGTCCGTAGGTGATACAGATTAGAATACGCCCGCAACTAAGCCCGAAACTACGGACTTCGGGTTTAGGGAGTAGCACCCCTATTCTAGCCTTATCATTTTTCACAAAGTCCATTTGTTTCTTTTTCTCTTCCCAAACTCTTATATCCTCTTGCGAAACCAATTTTATTCGACGAAGGATTTCACCTAAATCCCAGCTATACGTCCATCGACCCATAGGTAATGACGTCACCATTTACGTCATTGCAAGGCTGCTGAAACGCGACCGGATGCAATGTTATGATGCAGAGGCTTACACAACTCCGCGCGGTCGGGTTCCCAAAGTATTTTTGTCTAGCAATGACGTAAAATTCGAAGGTGCAGTACTTTGTGAACTAAATACTATGATGGATGGATGAAAGGGATATTTAATGATGAAAGAATGCCCTGCGTCGGTATTTATACCTAAAGGTTCTGCAACCTGCAACTTGCAGTTTTACTTTGTCACAAACAGAATTATGTTTACATATTTAAGAAGAGATGTTTAGAATGCGAAACCTATTGTTTTTTAGGTGAAAAGATAAACCGGTCGCCAAAGTTTGTAGTAGGAAAATGCTGCCCAGTAGCTAGTATTCCTTATATACTCATGTATACATATAAGGAATACTAGCTACTGGGCAGCATTTTCACTAGACTAGAGTCAAGAGCAAACCCATATTAAATAAAAATAAAAAAAGTCACGCGTTTTTCCATTGGGCGATCCTTTAAACATCTCACCGTGAAAACTTCGGTGCAGTCAACATGAAGCAATGTGTCAATCTATGCAGTCAAGGTGGAATGACAGTTCACTTCACAAAAGTTGTTTTTTTATTTGAGATGTGTTTGCTCTTGACTCTAGTCTAGGTCATAGATGACAGAGATAAAGTCGACATTGGAGCGAGCTTCTCTCTGGACAGACCGACCTTGACAATTCAAAAGTTCCTGTAATGATTTAATTGAAATGAATGCTTTGAGTTTTTGAGTTCTTGGCAGTTCCAGACCTATTTTAATATCATCATTTAAGAAGACACATTAATGCACCCTTGTTACAAATTAGGATCCAAGTCTTTCAGGAAGCGTTTTTTTCTGGACACCGATTCAATGTATATTCCAGAAGACACATACTGGAGTAACGTTACAGCTCACCCACTCACAGCAATGGGGAGCGACACGAATAAAGTGAAGAAAATGAACAAATGTTTTATGTGATGAAAGCGCTAATGTGGCCGCCACGAGACCTAATTAGGTACAAGACTGCTGAGAGGTATACGGGATTGAGGATGCGGGTTTTAATGATCTTTTTGTCAACGTTTTGTGTGTATTTTAAGCGCAAAGCCCTTCTTTTATTGTTGTTTGTTGGGGAAATATTAGGGAAAATCTTTGTTTTGTGTCATTCTTCAATGTTTCTAACATCATTTTCAGAAGTTGTTAGCTTAAGCTCTACTAAAGTCACTTCCAAGTACCTACCAACATTATTAATTAAGTAATAGGTTTCAAACCCATTATGAGCACTATAAAGTTTATCGCGACATTAACCTCGTGAAAAAAATACGAAAAATATTAATATTTCTTATAAATTCTAGACTAATTTATAGCAGGTTTGTCATCTTTACGTAAACAACGCTGTAAAAGATTCCTAATAACCAAAAAACACGGTCTTTAATAAAAAATATTGGTATCATCTGTTATTACAATTATCATCTTATGATGATCATAAATCTTAATTATGATAAAAATGGTAAACTGGCAGTTAATGATAAAATAAAAACATCTTCAAAACTAGCACAGTTATGGTGTATAAATTCGATCAGTTCTTCAATATCCGATATGGTCTAGTGGCTAGGATACCTGGCTCTCACCCAGGAGGCTCGGGTTCGATTCCCGGTATCGGAAAGTTCTTTTTATTCATTCTAAACATACTCACCTACTTTCGTTGCCAAAATTAGTTTTAATTGCTGTTACTAGGTTGAATTTAGCTTTTTAATAGCTATTTATTTTGAACGCGTGTTCTTTGACGTCTTTAACATGTTCAATGAATTAATTGGGACGATTTTTATGAGTTTTTTTTTATGAACTTGAATAATATAACAGCTATAGAATTTTAACTGATCTATTACCTACTTACTGGTTATGTAACTTTAGTGGATTGCTTAATAATAAAATGTAAAACCAGTCTATGTACGGAAAACGGGCATCTGGCTTCGCTTGCTTGAACTTAATATTGCAATAAAATAAAATTGGCTTTTAGGTTAAAGCAGTAAACGGAAAAGTTCTCGAGTTAAAAGCGTACTAACGGACAGACACAATAAGAGACGATCTGTTTTAAAGTATGGAAGAATTATAATATAGATCGTTACAGTCACGAATAAGATTTTGACAACTAAAACAAGAGTCCATATATCACGGTTTGTAAGTGAATTTCAAAATCGCGCGGAGTGTGTAGACGCATCCCACATTCGTTAATCCCTCAGGATAAAATATTATACCAAATAATTCAAGCTTGAAGAAAATAACGATCACGAACTAAACGAAAAATATTAGTTTACGCTGCAAGAACTTTGTTTTATTATTCTTTGTTATTTTTTATTTTTGTGTTAACATTTGTTTTTATCATTCTATATCGGCTTTTAACAAGCAATTCCAAAATTTGACATTCTTTTTTTTTTTGTTTCTATCAGCGTCTGTGTTGTTTTTCAGACTTTCTGAAACATCACTGTGGCAGTAAAACGTTTTTTCTACAAGTATATATTATTAAGTAACTTAGACTAGCTTTGATAAAAGCGTCATCGGAAATCCCTGATTTTAACCGAAATTAAAAAGTTAAAACGGGTTTCTTCAACAGTTAAAATTATATATTGATTGCTTTCTATTTCAAAATGTCACACACGTAATTTTTTATTGCACTTTTTTTTTTAATAGACGTTGCGCCACACTAGGAATTTCTCCTGTACCGTTGATGCGTTTACTAACATATAATCTCACAGACACAAACAGCCAGACCCGGAACAACTATCTGTAGGCATTCAAACATTTGTTCCGTGCAGGGATCGAACCCGCGATACGCAGCGCAGCAGTCAATCACTTAACCACTGCACCAACCGCGTCGTCAATATATACTTGTAATTGGCAAGAATCCGGATATGTCCAGACCGTTTCTCCGTTTGTCTGCCTGTCTGCACTGGTCAAGCAACTGTCTTGTCCACTGGTTTGCGTGACAACTTATGATGTCCACTAAATGTACCTTTATTTTGTAAAACTGTCCAGCTCTTCCGCTCGTGACATTTACGCCAATCATAATATTTTGCCCCATTTTTGTTAAAATAAAGGTCGAGGAAAATTTTGATCTTGGCTGTAGCCGGAGTTTTAGATCTTTATTCAGATTAAGGTTTACGATTTAAAACAAAACTGTTTTATAGCCTGTAGAATTGCTTATCATAAATAATCAAAATATGAATCTATCTAATACCTTTAAACGAGCAATTCTTGTATATGTATATGTATATGTACCTATATATATAATCTGAATCTCGGAAACGGCTCCAACGATTTCCATAAAATTTAGTATGCAGGGGGTTTCGGCGGCGATAAATCGATCTAGCTAGGTTTCATTTTTAGAAAACGTTTAAGTACCAAAAAAAAACCGGCTCGGTCATCCAGGTACTTACCTATTATATATAATACCAACCTGTAACAGTTAGGGCAAAATCCTCAAATCATATCGAGTATATATTATTATGATCGTTAGGAAATAACTTTACTAGTGATCGGATTCTAGTAATCGTATCTACTCGTCTCTACTGCGATAAGTAAATAATTTTGTGAAAATGTACCTATTAAAAACGTTTCTTCTACAAAATAAAACAAGTTAGGATTGCGGAAGTTTACGAAGATTCTCACATTTTTTAAATTCTAGCAAAAAAATTAACGCCAATAGAAAACACATCAAAAATATAAATCGGAAGTTCTAATTAAACGCTCCAAATGACTGTACTGTTTACGAAACACCATTCCTTTATAAATAACTCATCACGTTTTGTTCCACATTCGTCAAATTCATCTCATTCGAGTTCATGGCACAGGGTTAGAAAAATAACCTCTAAACACTATCCCACGACTCCTCAAACCCACGTAATGGTCATCAAAAGAAACCAGTAATAAATCTTCCCGAACGATAATTCATAATAAACTGAGACGGAAGACGTGTCCTAGTATGCTTAATTCTGGGTTATGCTGATCAAAATCAGATTCAGTATATTCACTTGCATTTATTGAGTGAATTAGATCTGTTTGGTTTTCATTTTTAGGGTTCCGTACGTCGTACAGTCGGCAAAAACTGAACCCTTGTAGGATCACTTTGTTGTCCGTCGGTCTGTCTGTCAAGACCTTTTTTTAGGAATGCGTAAAGGAATTAAGCTTAAATTAACTCCAAGTATTCAGAACAGCTACTTCTTGGACCGGTGAAAAACTAAACTTCTAAGTCAACGCAATCTAAAGATAAGGCAGTTTAAGCTCCGTTTATGGCGCATTTATTGACGCTCGCAAGCGAAACAAAACCTATAGGGTATTTCCCGTTGACCCACAGTCCTGAAATTTGCCAAGAAGATATGTATATCTTACAGTATATGTACTTACAGGAAAAAGTCCGAAAATAAGGAGTTTGTTCTTTTACGTTATAAAAGAACAAACTCCTTATTTTCGGACTTTTTTTCGGACAAAAAAAAATGCGAATACAAACTTATATTTTTGGTTGAAGAAATGACCGTGACGTACATTGATGTATCCGTAGGTAATGTATACTCGAAAAAAATCAAGACTCGATCGGAACCCTCGGTGCGCGAGTCTAACTCGCATTGTCCGGTTTTCTTGTTTTTATGACTTGTTTGTGACATAGTTCGTTGACCAAGATCTTTTTGATTGACAGCGTTGTCCCACCCACTGAAGGAAAACTTTATTTCTTCTTTTTTGCGTTGTTTTCTGTTCTTTGCAAATCACTGTCATCCGTCAGCACTGTCATACGTCTTAAATCCAAAAGCAAAATCATATACAAGTCTGATTAAAACCATATTGAAATTGTAAAATACCCTTGACCTTGAATATAAAACAAAGGGTGAGTTATTTATGGGTTAACTCAACTAATATACAAAAAATGTGGGTAAATGCTGGGTCGACTAGGTATAGGTTATGTAGGTACACCTTTGATTAACCCTTCGAGGAATTATAGACGTTATGTTATGGATCTTCATGAGCTCCATGGCATGTTATTTCAGCGCATTTTCATTTAGCTCCGTGACGTTTGTACAAAACGCACTAAACTTAATTATTTGGCTAGAACTTTCGTCTAGTAGGAGGTTGGCCTCTTGGCCTATTTTTTGGAAAATAACGCGTTTCTAGTATTTTTAAGTTCCATTTTCTCTATTTATTTGCACCTGTAACATTTTTCAAAGGAACCCAAAATTTTATGTTGCTTATTTAACTGCCCTATTGGTATTGAGTACTAGTATAGGAGGACTTAGCATTACTTCTGAAAATATAAGCTGTATAAGCAGTTTGAGACTGATTTTGAGTATTTCATAGCCGTTCAGGAGGCTTGCCACAAACTTAAAGTTCATAAAACGAAAACTTAACTATAGCTACTTTCAAGTGTAGGTAGATAGAAAATGAAAATCTAAAGAGAACAGGAAACAGAACGAAGAAAACAGAAAATAAATTCCCAGGTAAACATACTAAACCACACAGCAGTGCTACCAGATCTGAGTTTAACAAAGCGATAAAAGATAACGAGGCTATTATTCTCACGCGCTCTTTCGAAATCGCATAAAACGTTAGTGCGATTTAGTAGCCAATAGCGAACGCACTAATAGAAGACAGGTGGCTTTGTTCGCTGAAGTTATACCATTTCATAATGCTTTCAGGGGACAGAAGTTAAAAAGTACTGTGGTGTCTAGAAATTGTAATAATGTAAAGCTCAAGTTTAATGTTGAAAATAGCAAGAAACAACTATGATTTCAGACACCATTTATCAATACGCAGGCCACAAATCAAAAATATAACATTCGATGTAAATAAAAAAACACACGAATTCTAGTCGCTTTAAAATTCAGACAGATTTTCATAATCAGATTCACTCGCATTAACAAAACGCATAAAGCAACAATCAAAGAAAACAAACATACTCGTAGAACTAGAAAGTCAAAACATCCGGAAATCAGGACTGCATTTAACAGCGAGTTTTAAACAAAAGAAATAGGGCGAGACAACAAGATGATCTGCCAATTATAAACATGACATTCAAGATGTTGGAGCGTCCAAAGTTGAAATTAGGCCTTCTCCAGCGGTCCCAAATTAGACGCATAGGTGGACGGTAACTGGGGCAGACAATAAGAGAATAGTGAAACTTTATATTACAGAACGGTCCGCGAGTCGGTGCGCAAGCCATCTTAATAACGCTAATAACGTACCGGGAATATTTTAAGAGCGGCCACCACGCCAATTTTCAAAACCACTTTACGTCGACCTCTGTCTTCTCCTTTGATGTTTTATAACAATGAAGTGTCAGAAGAGATTTCATGTAACTTGGCAGGTCGCCTGAAACTGGTGGCCGCTCACGTATCCGCGAAATGATTATAGTTACGAGTTTTTTTACTTGCGCCCGGAGGACGTTGACCTGATATGAAGTATCGAAATAATGAGATTATTTATGCAATACAAACATGCATTTCATGTTTCGTTTAGTTTAAAGTTTACGCGCCTGAGTTGTTTATGATACATTAGCTTATAAACGGAATGTGTATATTGCTATAATCGTTGTTTTTGTAGGTCGGATTGAGTTCCTAGTTGTTCAGCTCAGGGGTTATTGACACCATTGATATATTAAAAACGATTTTTTTATATATCAATGATACTTCTTCTTCTTCGCGTGTCGGTGGCAAGTACACTTATCAAATGTTATGCTTGACCCAGTTACTCAGCAAAGGCAACACCGTTCGCTGCCGCAGGCATAAGGTCCTCATATGTACAGGTGACAGGGCATGCGGCGCAAGACAATAGGTGGGCCATAGACTGCGGAGCGACGCCACACAAACACTGAAGATCGGAGCCATCCGAGAACCTCCACTTGAGGAGGTTATCTTTCGTGCGACCGACCTGGGTGCGGAGTCTATTTAGGGTTTTCCAGGTCGGCTGCGCATTCCCAGGCGGGATGTTCTCCGAGGGCCCGATGAAATAATCAGGAGGTTTGAGCTTCTCTCGCCAAACTTTACATCTTTCCGAGGAGGTGTTGCTGGTAGATGGACTCACGCATCCAAGAAAACTTCTTCGGCTTTTAAGTCTTTGGAGCACAAAGCATTGGGTGGCGTGAGTCGTTTTCTAATTTCACCTTTTCTATACGGCTTGCAGTAGTCCTGCGAATTTCTGGGGGTGCAATGCCGATTAATGGATACAGCATTCGTACTGGAGTCGGTTTAAGGCAGTGGTTATTGGGCACGTCTCATTTAAACTGTACCCACTAATTTGGTGTCTCAGCGGCTCAATACTGGACTGACATACGCATATTCACCAGCGGAGAAACAAAGCGCCATTCCACTTGTTCGCATGACTTATTTAAACATATCAATGATTGACACGATACCACGCATATCTTCCAACTAAAGCTATGTTATGGCTAAATGCCATACTTGTATAAATATGAGGCCAAAAACTGCACCCAAAATTTTCCAATTGAAAACGTCTATTCCTTTTATGGGTCTCCCAAATCTTTATGACTGCCAAACTGCAGGCAGGATGTACAAAATTGGGCAAATAGAACATTTAGTGAGAAACAGGCTCTGGCACGCAGCCATCACTATGATATAGACATAACTATAAAATGATGAGAACTAGACACATATGAAGCTTCCTTATTCACCTTGGTTCAGAAACATCGATGAAAACGTATTGACCCAAATATTACCTGAGTATAGTGTTGAAAGAGCGGTTTTTAAATTCTCATAGAAACAGTTTATGCATCCTGTAATGAACAATATTTTATTTTTCTGCATACACTTTTTTATGGATGGTAAATCATCAAATGACTCCTTCCGCTCTGTGCGGAGCAGGAGGGAGTGTCAGACTCTTTTCTTCGGGTTTAGAGAGTAGCCCCTCAGGGCCGCGGTGACTCTTTCAAAAAAATTCCGCAACCCTGGCATTCCGTATACACATACAAACACTGATACAACAGAAACTTTCATTCAAACTCGACCACATTTTCACTCCACTATATACTATTTAAATGCGAAAGTTTGAATGGATCTATGTTTGTTATTTAATCACGCCTGAATGGCTGAACAGATCTGGATGAAATTTGGCACAGAGATAGAATATAGTCTGGAATAGCACACTTCTTAACTCGCGAGTATGCTCCGCGAGCGAAGCTCATGGTATAAGCCAGAAGTAAAAAAAATAACAACGAGTATTAGCCCTTTAGCCATTCACTCAAAGTAAGTCAAAATGTTTATTTCAATTAGGCCATTAACAGTCATGGAGAACGTTATGGAGAATAACGGACAAAAACTCCATAGTTAGTTTCAAATAAGTAAATGTTTGACAATATTTGACATATAAAAATTAATTAAACATATGTGAGGACCATGTACCTACAGTATAATACTTATAGGAACAAAGACAAGAACCAGCAGAGATCACTGAAATTGTTGACTAATGAAAGGTGATATTTGTCACAATCAATGGTATGGCATGTTGATTACATGTATGAGGGCTCGCCAACGCACCTGCTGGCTGGCGCTTGCGCAACACGATGCCCAGACTACTGTATAAAATTCCAATACCTAGGTATAGTGCTACCGAGTTTATACAAGTTTCGCTAAATGAAATGAATGAGAAATAAAATTTGTTTAGTAAATAGGTTAAAAATCATAAAACCATACCATTAAACTCTGGAATATGCTACCCCTTGACATCAAGAAGGCGGAGTCTAAATTTTCCTTTAATTGTTAAATCTTTAAACACTACTTAAAAGCCTGTCATCTTAGTTGTTCTTCATCATGATTATTATGAATTCTCTTAATCAGTAAGAGAGTATATCATGTTTATTAGTTCATTATTTTAGCACATATATGTATTTTATTTATAAAATCAATCAACAATACCAAAGTAAGGACATTTAGGAAGGTCGCATAAAGTACTCAAACTGCCAGACTATCATAATATTAACCCTTAATATAACGATCTACATAGTCACATTCCCAATAAATCTTTACTAAACCTGAAGAGTTTGTTTGTTTGAACGCGCTAATCTCTGGAACTACCAGTCGGATTTGTCATGAGGAAGGCTATAGACTATACAGAAACGGGAAATTCCTACGGGAAAAACGGGATATGCGCGTACGAAGTCGGGGGCAAAAGCTAGTACGTTATATGAAGACCATGTAAAGGTCTTTTGACGAAAAAAACAGACAGATTTGAGTGGAGCTTTTCAGTCAGTGCAAGCTTTTGTCAGTAGTCGAGTGCTCAACTTACCTTATTTTTGCCATAGAAGTGGTAATTACGACATGTGCAACAGAGTTCACGCAAAGATTAATTATATTCTTTGGATTTAATAGCTTGTACAGGCGCCAGCACTAACGAAACTGTCTAATCTTCCCAATCAACCTAGATAATGCTTTCGCGATAAAGTTGAAAATCTATTATAGAAGTTTGACAGATTGGTGTAGCTTGATGTGCTGGCGTCTGAACAAGTTTAGCCAGATTTGGAGTAATCCTTTGTAGGATCAAAACAAACAAATGATTGTCTCCTAGATCAAAGACACGATAGAAGGACTGAGTGTGGCCTGAAGAAACGATTCTAGAAAGGGCTACTGAAAAAACTGAACTACTGAGAAGAATTACAAAAATAAGTCATGGTGCGGTGAACACAATAAAATTAGAAAAAGAATTTGCTATATATTCAGGTAGCTACCGAACCCTTTTTTTTTTTAAGTATGGGAAATCATCAAATGACTTCTTTCGCTCTGGGTGGAGCGGAAGGGCGTGTCAGACTCTTACTGACTAAAATCCATCCGTCTTCCTTCTAAAGCCCTTTGCGTTTCAGGGCCGCGGTGACTCTTTCGAACAAATTCCGCAACCCAGGCAGAGCTACCGAACCCTGCATTGCTAAATAAGTACGCAAGTATATCAATCCTTTCCTCATTGAGAGCCAGGCGTTCCAGCTGTTGCGCACGAGGCGACTGGCCGTCTGGTTTTTATCAGTTAACATTACGCACTGCGTTATGAGAAAATACGCGCCTGTGTCTTTATCTATATGTATTACTTTAACTTTCAAACTCTCAACCGTCTGGCGTTGTATTCGAAAACAGATTCGTAAGTCATTGATTACAGCTTGTAAATATACGTTGCTGAGTACTATGAAGACTAAAAACTTGAAAAAAAATCGAGATTCCGGTCCAAGAGAGAGACGGAGCTATGCTTTTTTTTATTTAATATGGTTGGGTTAGGTTTGTTGGTTAGGGCACCAGAGGCCCTACTATGAAGTCTTAAAACGATCGTGATTCCGCTCCAAGAGAGAGACGGAGCTATGCATAGCGGATACCACCATCCTTCTCACATCGTCGGAATTGGATGGCATTAGCACGTCATAGTAGGGCAGATGTAGTAACTGATACAATGACTGATGAACAAAAAATAGAGGAAGAATTGGTGATCAGTTTGATCTTGGCGGACAGGTAGGTGCTACAATTCAAACTGATGAAGTTATAATTTGTACGGTGCACGTACATGGGTTTTAAAATATATTTATTACAATAAGTTAGCCAGTAGGCTCGCGTATTTGCACTTTGGACGCGACCTACATTTGGCAGTGCATTGACACTGACATATTGCATTGTTCTATGCATTTTATGTATATTACATTTTTAGTGTTCAATTAGACGTGGTTTGAGTCGGACAACTTGCATTTTTATTTAGATTCATCCCGTTGAGCATTCACTGACATTTCTGCATTTAAATTTAAGTTTGACATTTTACACCTGCATTGACATTACTTATTTTAGGGATGCACCCTACAATAATCTTTGGGTATATGTTTGTAAAGTAATTTCTTAATGTTCGGATTAGATTTATTAGGTTAGATTTTTTTGAAGTGATAACTTCTTATGGCGTTCTGTCAGGCGTCCCGAGACGCACACGTTTTTTTCTCACCATAAATTTTGTTCCTGAAGCGCGGAAGCCGTAAAAAAATATGGTCCTAGAAGGAATTTGAACGATTGATACATGTTTTTCAATTAGTCTTGGTATGAGTATACCTTTAACTATAAAAATTGAATTCCTAAACATGAATAGAGAGCAGTGGTAGTTACTTCTTCTTAGAACAATGCAACTTTGAATTCCTTTGCTATTAATTGAAATACACCCAGTCGAAATTTTTTTTACATTAGGGACACTAGACCTTCGTCAATGGCAGCATTTAGGTAGATCACATCACACTAGCACCCCATAATATTATAAAGGCGAAAGTTTGCCAGTGTGTGTGTATGTTTGTTACTTCTTCATGCACAAACGGCTGGACCGATTTAGATGAAATTTGGTATAGAGACTGTTCGAGTCCCAGATTTGTTTTTATCCCAGAAATCATCCTTTAAGGGGGTGCAAAGAGGGGTGGAAGTTTGTATGGGAGTCCGACATTATTGAAGACAAAACCTTTGTATTTAGGCATTTAAATAAACATAAATATGTGCAAGAATTTTGAAAAATTTGTCTCTTAAAAATAAAAATGATTGCGCATAATAACTATTCCACGCGGACGAAGTCGCGGGCAAAAGCTAGTTATTCAGAGAGTTTAAAATTATTTTTAAGATATAAATCCCCCTTGTTGATTCTGATATCCAAAAATATTGTGCAATTCTTGATGTGTAATGAATATAATTTCCGAACTGATTGGATGAATGAACTTGAACAACCTACCTGGTCAAAGCCATTTTAGTTTCTCAATGACGTAGGTAAACGTCTAGATGGGATTGGTTAAAGCAAACAAAAATTCACAAGCATCAAATATGCCAATCAAGTGCAGGCTGGGAAAGACAGGTAGGTCGACACTAATTACAACAATCAGAACGTTGTATTCATAGATGCGAAATTCTTAGTAACTGAAGTTGATGTTGTAGAAGGCCTCCCACAAGTTGCACCGAATACCTGAGGGCCTAACATGAATTGACGTATAGTAACGTAACAATATCGTTAATGTCAGTGAATTATTTATTTATTTTATTACTAGTTGCGGCCCGCGACTCCGCCCGCGTGAAATTGTCGAAAATTATCCCAAGGGAACATATTCCCGGGATAAAAAGTATCCTATGTGTTGTTCCAGACTATAATCTACCACTGTGCTAAATTTCACCAAAATCCATTCAGTAGTTTTTGCGTGAAAGAGTAACAAACATCCATCCATTCATTCATACTTACGAACTTTCGCGTTTATAATATTAGTAGGATATACTTTTTTGTACACCTCATAACAAGCACAGGAAAAACGTTTATAAAAACAAGTGTACAGTGAGCGGTCTTATCACACAGGGCAATCTCTGAATTTTACTATTATAATACTCGTTTCGCACGTTTATTTTTTTGAATTGGATACATACTATATTCATATTTTTGTAAGATACAAATTTTGTATGTCGCATAAAATTAAACCAAAATACTATGGGGTTGTAGCTTTTTATATTCAAAATTCACTGACGTTAACGATACTGTGACGTCAATATACGTCAAAACATTCGTGCTAAGCCCTCAGGTGAAGGCCACGAGAATCCACAGGATGCGAGATGTACAGAACCGGTCGATGTGGCGAAATTTTGCGGAGGCCTATGTCCAGCAGTGGACGTCTTTCGGCTGATATGATGATGATCACTATGAAGTTGACTCTTCTTTATATTCTAAGTTCTAAGTAAATCAGAAATAAAAGATTGGTTCGCAAAACCGCAACTAGACGACAGACACATAAATATATTAACAATCTGCAAAACTTGTTAGCAATCAAATAAATAAGATCAAAGCAAGAATCTTAATTTTATATCTCAGTATTAGTTATTGGGGACAAACTATTAAAAATTGCATCGGGCATGATCGGTCATGTTCGGATCTTGACCGATATACCGGAGTGGATACTCGTGTTCTCATATTTTTATGTCAAACAGTTTGGAGCGGAAACCATTACTAGGTTGTCAATGATGGCTAGACGCTACTTAGCTATATAGAAACGGGTGGAGATTTGTGTTCGTATATTTTTTTTACTTCTTTTAAGTTTTGCTTCAGAATTTTTTGAACACGATATTTTTTACTGTGCAGAACTATCACTTCTAATCTTTTCATACCCATGAATAATTAAACTTTTCGCTACACGGATGTCACGTGAGAGTTGTATAATTATGTCACCGGAAAATTACAAACGCCGTAAGATTGTAAAATATCGCGAGAAATTGTAAACTATTTTTGTCTAAATAAGACACGGATATATTGGAAACTATTGAATTTGGGTGGGTTTTATTGTATATAACTCGATTTTTCATAATATACGAGAAATTATAATCTAATAAAGATTTAGTACAATCTTACGGGGTCTACAATTTTCCGGTGACATATCTTACTTCGAAAATATGATTCGATTCAGAATTTTCCTCTCCTCCTCCAACGAGGTTTAACCTTAAGGTTTACCTTTGAAGAGTTTTGAGTTCTTAAACCAGTGCGAGCTAGAAATGAACAACTACTATAAGCACATACAAATAATAAAATTGGGCCAGTTCATAGTTTTCATCGTTTAAATACAGCAAATGTTCAACAAAAGAAAATACCCAAGAGACGTCGCGTGTCTTCACTAAGCTCGCCTTTTCGCAAATCACGTATTTCGTAACACCGAGTAATGAGGTCGCGTAGCTTTTAACCGCAGCACTAATATACATCATTGTTATGTAATAGCCGGGCTACATTATGTACTGAATTATATACTGAAAAAACATACGTCAAGCTGTTAACACGGTCACGCCATATGACTTTCTTTCGAGTGAATTTGGTGTGACAGCTCCATGGGAAGTTTTTAGGTATGGTTGATTGCTGTGATTGTAAATATGCCAAAAATAGGCCAAGTTCAGAAGAAAACCTTTCCATGCATATTTCTCTATCATAACTATACCTGGTTGCGCAATTTGTTCGAAAGAGTCACCGCGGCCCTGGAACGCAAAGGGCATTAGGAGGAACACGGATGGGTTTTATTCAGTAAGAGTCTGACACGCCCTTCGTCTCCGCCCAGAGCGGAAGAAGTAATTTGATGATTTCACATCCATACAAATGGTTACATCAGGATTTGTTTACTATACGGACCTTGTAGAAACCAGAACAAATTTCCGTGCAATCAAGCGATTTTGCCATACCTAATACTGAAATCAAAAGTAGCTCACAATTTAGGACCCATTAGTATTAGTGTTAATACACTTCTCATCAAAAAAATCGAAACACCTCGCAGTTTATGATTTGATAAGGATTATCAGAAAAATGTGTATATTTAGGAATAAATGTAAAATGTCATTTAATAGTGAGTATTATGAGGTTTCTAAATCCTAATGTTAATGTTCTAAATTCAAATTAAGTCTTCATAGGTTTCGTATTTTGTATAATGAGTAATTTTTACTCTGTATGGAATATGAAGGAAATGGGTAAAACAACACGCGTAAATGAAAAAAAATGTAAGAAACGTTTATTTAATAACTTGTATTCCCTCCGCGAGCTCTTATTACTGCTTCCATACGGTTCTTCATCGATCGGATGAGAGTCACGATCACATGTTGTGGTATATTATCCCATTCCTCTTGGATTGCATTTTGCAGCTGGCTAAGTGTTTCTGGGGCTGGATCTCTTGCTCGAATTCGTCTCTTTAATTCATCCCATAGATGTTCAATGGGATTCATGTCCGGGCTTCTTGCTGGCCATACCATAATGGAGATACCGACTTCGGTAAGATAATCTCGTACGACGCCCGCGGTGTGAGCTCTAGCATTGTCGTGCATGAATATGAAGTCGTTGCCAATAAAATGTGCATAGGGCATCACATGAGGTTCAAGACACTGTTCGATGTACCGATGAGAGTTTAGTGCAGGCAGCCGTGGCCCAGATACAAAGGCAAGTTCTGTCTTACCGTCGGCGCTGATTCCTCCCCAAACCGTCCACGAACCGCCACCATAGCTGACCTTTTCTTCAATGCAGCATTGTGCAAAGCGTTCTCCATCTCTTCTGTAGACCTTGTTCCTTCCGTCGTTACCATACAGCATAATTTTACACTCATCAGAAAACAGTACTTTGCTCCACTGAAGGTATGACCAAGTTAGGTGCTCGCGTGCAAAGTTAAGGCGCGCTCTTCGATGGTCTGCAGTTAATTTCGGCCCATTCGCTGGCTTATGCGGTGCCAATCCGCGTTCCTTCAACCTTCTTCTTATTGTAGAGTCACTTACAGCTACTCTTCGTACAACGCGAAGCTGCTGCTGCAGTTGAAAAGCGTTAAGGCGTCGATTTCGTAAAGAGGTTGTTACAATAAATCGATCATCTCGCTCAGAAGTGACCCGATTCCTGCCAGATCCTGAACGGCGCGTGAACGAACCAGTCTCCCGATAGCGTTTGTAGACTCTATGAACAGATGATAAGCTTAGATGCAATCTTGCAGCCACAACACGCTGACTAAGTCCAGAATCCAGCAATGCCACCACTTGGGCGGCTTCTGCGGGCGAAGTATCCATATGTTTTAGAAAAAAAAGTTTTTTCAGACGTCCCAAAGTCACAGTAAATGAAATAAGAAACAAAAAGTTTAAAGACAAGCGCTAATTTTAGTTTTTAAACGAGAAACGTACTCCAACCCTAAATACACATTTGTCTCAAAACAGTGATTAATTTCATTTATAGGATAAACAAATGAAATTCTAATTTCGAATTTTGATTTTTTTCTTCTTACTGTAATGACCAAACTGCCAGCTACACAATAATGTTTTTTTTTTCATGGAATTAATTCTCTTTTGTAAAAAATTAGGACAAAAACAATAAAAACGAAAGTGTTTCGATTTTTTTGATGAGAAGTGTATTTAATCCGTGGTGCTTGGCAACTGGGCTTAACCCAGTTGTATATGTCCCTTGGTGCCTATTGGCCTAGCTCAATTTAGTCTCCTGCTTGAATGGAGGGAAGTGGAAATTATATTTTTTCCAACTTTTCGCTCCGCTTTTCTGATTAATTTCGTTGCGGGATCCAAGACAGTTAAATCGTTTCTCCAGGACGCGTCGAGCGTCGAGGTTCTGACTTTCAGGGGTTGCAGTGGTTGGAAATGTGTGGCGGGCTTGTCCCATAAAAGACAAAAACCATACAAAAAAAGCATAGCTATTCCTACGTATGTAGTTGGACTGTCTACCCAGTTCTCCAACTTTTACTCGGCGGCAGTCGGCTAAAAATGAAGAAGAATGTTTTAGATGAAGGTAACTCTATGCAAGAACTACCTTGTACCAGAACTGGTACCTATTACAAAACCTTAGGCTAAATCGTGTTGCATTGACGTTTTTCTCGGAAGCTCCAGAAGATTTTTTTTGATAGTGTATAGCGCAGTGTAAATTTTCGTATAGATCGATAGGTAAGTAATCGAGATATTATTATAATGGTCATGCTACATAGGCCAGTAGTTCTCGGCATCAACTACCTGGTAGTCCATGATTGTTTCTCATAACTTTATTATTCCAGCCCTGAAATAGTTTATCCACTTCTGCTTTATCCAAACTTATACCATATTCTTACCTCCCTTCTTCGTCAGTCTTGGAGGTCACAGTCTTTTTCCTGGGATGGTTCTTCTTGGGTCGTACGGCGATCTTGTGCTTCGCGGCTGTGGCGTCCAAGAGTTCAGATGCCAGGGCCTTGATGTCCAGGTCAGGGTCGAGCCGGGGTTTCCTGGACGGGTAGGGATCATGTTATTGGATGAAGTGGTGGTTAGTTTACACGCAAGAGGGGATTTACACATAGAAGATATGGAGATCGAAGAGTGTTGGATTGTTTTTGTCTGCTAAAGAGATTTTCGGTGTATTGAAAAGGTATTTGTTGCAGTAATGTTTGATCGTGTATTTCAAAATTGATATCAGACAGAGAATAATTGAAAACTGTGATAAGATTTTGAGGCACTTGGTGGTAAATGGTTGCGTTTTTAGTCTTTGTACTATTAGTATTACTTTATCATTTATATGGATTTTACCATACTCAAATACGATAGATTAGGTAACTGGACTTTATCGTACTAAACTTTATTCGCCTTTACTATTTCACCAAACAGTCCTGATAGTTTAATCATTAGGTACATTAGAACCAAAACAAACACCAGTTTTTCTGTGAACTAGTTAACAAAAGCGTGACTAATCGAGAAATAATTTTCCTCCTTTCGTTTCAGCATTTATTATAACAACAATTATCTCCCACTATTCGCCAGAAAGATGACTGGCCAACATAAGTACAGTAATCAGAATTACCCATAAGTACCGTGTGCATTCTACCAGCTGATTCATATACTCAACAAATAAGAAGAAATATCTTTCAAAACAGTTATTGTTGAGGAAAAATTCGATACGCAAGCCAAATGAATTTCAGGAAAATTCTTTACATTTTGTAGGTACCTGGGTATGTGTATTTATTTATTGTGGTAGTCAATATTTAAACATACTTTGAAATGTTCGGGTGAAGCTTGGGAGAACTTATCCAAACAACAATTTGGACGATTTATAGCATTGCAATGTTCCTAGAAATCATTTTCTTCGCCGTTTGACGTGATGGTTTGCTGAACAGCATACGAGTAGATATAAAGCCAAGCTTCACAAATATTGCACTAAATATTTATAGGTCTTAGGCCCAGTAGGTGGTTACGTTAATTGCGGCATCGGTGGCATTAATTATTTCTTCCAAAGTACTGGTGAATAGGCACTTGTGAGGCACTTAATATGTGGCTCATGTTCTGAACAGGGGCACCGCACTCACATTCGGTATACGACGAATCTATAAAACCCCATTTCGCCTAGTTGTGCTTGCAGCGGCCTGCACTGATGCGTTAACGATTCAGTGCTTTCCAAATAGACCATTGCAATTCACGACTTGGGGGCAACTGCTCTTTGGGTTTTATAAAGTGTCGACTCAGGTCCAGACTTCACCACAAAGTGGATATTTGCAGTGCGAAGCGGAGAGAAGAGGTGATGCTATCTGTCACAGGCGTTTTTTTATAGCACGTCATTATAATCGCACATACGGCGTCGTCCTTTTGCTTACAGTAGCCTTTATTTATAATGCTTAAGCCAAAGGCAATATTCACATATTGCCTTTTAATACCTTGAAACAAAATTTACGATTTGAATGCCGAATATATAACGCCTAGGCGATTAGATACAATTAGATTTATTTTCTACTAGCTGTCGCAAGGGAATATACTCCCGAGATAAAAACCCTATGTCCTTTCACGGGACTCAAACAATCTCTATACAAAATTTCATCAGAATCGGTCCAGACGTTTGCACGTGAAGAAATAACAAACATACACACACACGCTCACAAACTGTCGCCGTGTGTGTGTTAGTGTAAGTGTGATATCTATGGCGTTGCTAAGCAGTGTAATGACTAGACCGTGATTGGAATGTGTAGGGATCAAAACGGAGTTGCATGCGGTGAGCTTTGGGTGTTGAGAAGACCGAACTCCGCACAGTTTAGTGCAGAGGGACTAACAGTGCCAATCACATCTCTGATCATCTCTGCTGCGCGCCGCCCTCTGCTTGCAAAAGACGGCTTAGGTACATATCTGTTTTGTTCGCGCTTCAGATGTGTCATGTGGGACATCTCATCTCTTCTTCACTATACCGTATCCTCATAAAAGCTAAGCGGTTACGATGTCTAAAGAACAAAATTCTAATATAAACGCTGTTTCGCTTTGGTGAAGTCCGGGCCTTAAAGTCCACAAGTACGTTTATTTACCTATTAGTAACTAAATGATTTATCCCATTGTTTGATGGTTGTGCTTGTTGCCCTAATATTGCCTATCTTACGAATGACATAACATTTTTAGTGTTTACAATTGTTTGTTAGCCTAATAAATAAATATATATATCTAATATATATATATATCTTATATATCTAAATAAATAAATAAATGACCAAGTGCTTGGAACCCTGTCGACGTAATTTTTTGTCTCTTGGGCCAACTTCTACCATTTTGTATGTTTGAAGAAGACGTTATCAATAAAACAATAATTTATAAGTTATTTCCTTGAAATCTGAAACTTGATTGCACTAGGTAAATCTTTTCCGAGGGCGATGTCATGGTGGGTCGTACAATATGCTTATAAAACATTGTGATTTACGGCACCTTCTTGACAAACAATACGGGCAATATTTTACGATAAATAATGCCCATCTTGTGACAAGCAAGGTCATAGCGTGTCGTCTCGTTTCAAAGACTGGTAGTTAAAAGTAGTGTCTCCGGCACGGAGTGGTGGGACATTTCACTGTCAGGGCTCTGCTAGATCAGGTTGCATCATGTGACATTCACACTTATCTTATTTCTTGGCAGACAAAATTGCGGTTCTACTTATATCTTATTATTTTTGGTATAGAAATTTGTGTTGTGTACCAGGAACACTTAATAATATTTGAAGAAAATGAAGGAAAAATCGTGTATGTAGATTCTTGCATATGCATATCTTAATATATATATTTTTTGTGTACGTGTGTATGTCACTAAACTGCTCCTAAACGGCGGGACCGATGTTGATGAAATTTGTGTGTGTTCAAGGGAATTCGAAAATGGTTTAGATTCACATTTGGATCCGGTAGGTGGCGCTGCAATCGATTTCTATCATTTTTCATCGTACACAAAGCAAACGTTCGGACAGGACGTCTGTCGGGACCGCTAGTTTTTGATAAAGCTTTAAGCTACAAACATAAATGAATACCTAATTCCGTTATGTTTTTAGTTCTATGTCTACTTTCCTATAATTACTTGTTCACTCATGAACGATGTTTTTCCTGCTCCAGTAAATTCTTCATTGATGTAGTTATTAAGGGCGCAATAACATAGATGATCATCCTGTCTTGACGGACATTGATCCATGGTTATTTATAAAGATGTTTTTAGAGGTCGTTGCGCTAGTCGTCTATCAAAAAAAAAACTTTATAAATATTTTTGACATAGTAATAAATATTTATAAAGATTTTTTTTGAAGATTCATTTTCTCTTTCACATTACCGTGTCAATTTTATATCTCTTAGAAACAAAGAAGTTTTTTGTACCATTTGGGAAGGCAGAGCTAAGGAGTGGAATTCCCTGTCAGTCTCTTTTTCCTGATAGCTACAACCTGGGGGTCTTTGAGTCAAGAGTGAAAGGGTTACTTCTAGGCAAGCGTGCTCCATCGACGACCACATTATCGCCTTCCATCAGGTGAGATTGTGGTCAATTAATAGTAAAAAAAATCAGGAGGAGCGATGTCTTCAAAAAGCAGACGAGATGCACCTTAGCTCCACTCCACTAATTCGAACATATTTTATATATCTTCTCTCATCATTTAATGTATGTCCAGTCAACAAGATATTTGGTATACAGGCAAAAATATGTATTATTTTTTCACTGCACTGCCAATATTTATTTCTAATGTCTGCATTATAACTTTTTATGCTTTTGATATACTTACACGTGTGGTGTACAATAACTGTCTACTCAGCACACTCACAACATTGTTTAAAAGTAGTTACACGTTAGCTGCCTGCATATCAAATAGCTTTGTTGACTGTACCTACGATCTATCATAAAGTCTTGTTTATAGACGATGCAACTGGGTCAAGGGTTGTGGATTAATAACTAGCAGTTCAGTTGTTGTTACCTATAACTCAATAGGTTAGTGAGTTTCATAATGTAATATTCGTAGTCTCTTCTAATAGATGATTCTAACAAAACTTTTCTTATAGTTTAGGAAGTCAGTTCCGCAGATGATTAAAGGTGACTACAGTCCTTATTTCTTTGAAGAATGAATGCTCAGAAATAAAAAATACATTTCCCAACACTAATTGGGCAAATAATGGGCGTTGACATCATTTTCATCATCAATCTTCTCGGTATATTAGTCATCTTCTCCTGGCAAGGTTTCCTCCAGTTTCGGGTCAAAAGGTAGCTGACACGTTTTCATTTTAATTTCGTTTTCACGCCAGAACGCACGTCAAACAGTGTAAGCAGTCATTTAAGGCACAGCGTTCATCCTAAGTTGGCGTGTGCGGTTATTTCGGGCTGGCCCAGAAACGATGTGACGTCAATACGACACAATTCGGAACGGGGTTAAATCATAACTGTTGGTTCTGGACCACCTCCCCTTAATAAAACTTGCATAATATAATTAAAATTGAGGCAGATTTAGTTTTACTACTTTGTTCTGTAGCTATTTCTCGTTATCTTAACGTACGGTTTATTTGTAATTCAGTTGGTATATGATTAATAATCGAAACTCTTACTTAGGATAGTTGTGCAGCATAGTCATATTCGACCATATTGTAGTTTGCAATAGCCTCGTAGTCAAACCTTTCTCAATTCAGTTCAGGCTCAAGCAATCTACTAGTTATACTATGTCAGAGCATATTTAGATCATCTTCTGCGTCATCATCATCTACCAGACCTTGTATGTTTGAAATGACAAAATCGAAACCTATAAATCAGTTGAACTGTATATCAAAGTACTCGTAGATACTCAATCATGAGAGAACCTTGTCCAGAGGAAGTTTACTAACGTCAGTAAACGAGGACATGTTTTGTTTGACTGATCCGGTTGTGTTAGGTTAGTTTTTCAATGGGGTATTGGCCTACCTACTAGCACTAAGAACATTGCTTTCCGCTATGGGTGTTGATGGATCGATTCGATAAAGTAGTTCATGAGTTTGTTTATCTCCTATAGCCTCCTTTTTTAAAGTTTGTTCTGAATTGTCTTCACTTTCATAAGGTTCATTTTTTCTAATCAAAAGACTTTCTAATGGTACAGGGTCACATTTTTCTAGAAATACTTTTCTGTAGTGCTCTGATTAAAGAGTTTAATGCTAAAACAGGTAAGGAGTTAGGGACTTAAGTTTTTGTTCTGAAACTTATTTCTAGGCATGAGTGAATAGGTTACTTCTAGGCAAGCGTGCCCCATCGTTGACCACATCATCGCTTTCCATCAGGTGAGATTGTGGTCAAAGGCAAGCCCATCAATATTTTAAAAAAGTTTTTCATTTTTAGTTGCTACAGCCTAATCCTATCTGTAAAACTTCACAGTATAGTCTAATGAAACTAACTATAGAGATTCCTACTCTTATGCAACCTATTCTCGCAACTAATTTTATTGTGTGAAAACGGTAATACTTATCGCAATTAATTTCTATGTAGACGTTAAAGCAGCAGAACGTCAGAAAGTCTATTACAGTGACGTGTTTAAAGCACCAACTATTTGATATGAGACTATAAATGTAAGCGGCATTGCCAACGTGTTACCTGGACGAGTGTTTCTGGCAGTCAGCCAGGACCTACTCTTGCCTTAGTGCCAGCCTGTGGCTTTGTCTGGGGTTTTTCCTGTATTTATTTAAATCCTCTTAAATGTTCATACATAGGTATCTCTACGTTTATTAAGACTGCTGGAATTTCCAGATACAAGAATTCTGATATAGAAATAATAATGTTTATATGTGTTCGAAAAGATTATGGGCAAATGTTACGACGACGTGCTCTTTAAACAAAGTGTGAAGGTATTTTTATAGATGCATACAATATGATTTTAAAAGAATATTTTGAAAATGATATTCTTCAGTCGTATGTGACTCATTCCACAGAGAATTCTATATTACTCAGAAAAGTCACCCATAAATATTGTTAGGGAGACACGAACACGGTGTAAATGCGTGTTTCTATAACAACTAAGAATAATAATAAAGTCATCTATATATACTACATTTTATTTAAACTCTATCACAAGTGCTCCATATAAAATAATAATCCTTTAAATAATAATATATTAAGGTGCTTTATAATAATAATAATGCTATAGCAACAAATTATATGTTATGTTATATTTAAATATACTTAATTGTGTTTTGGTTTAGTTGAAAGTACTTGATAATATCCAAGAGCAAGGTCTTTAAATAGCTCATTAAGAAAACAATATTTTTATTATTATATTGGTTTGTCCATTAAATATCCCACTCTTAGTAACAATCTATCATAGATGATAGAGCAATAACCAGAGCTATTTATTAGAAAATACATTACATTTGCCTAATTTATGTTAGTTTTAAATAGGACAACCATTTACCATCAAGTGAGCTATATCATAAATTGAAATCATAAAATAACATTCTAGAATAACGTCTAATAAAATACGTTGGCGTCTCGCCGTGTGCACTGTTGATGTAGTCTGAGATTGACAAATAACTCTGCACATGAACTAAATAAAAATGATTTTGGAATTATATTTACATCATGTAATCGTACACTAGCCTACCTAAAGCAATTTATAGAAAAGAAACTCCGAGAACTTTATTAACTTTATTACATAAGTTCCTAATGATACACAAACGTTTAACATATAAACACATGAATGTGTAAAGCCATGTCGGCATAATGATACAAAAGTTATCACAATACAGTAATATGTCGATCACAACATAAAATGATAAATACAACATAAATGACGATATGCAAGCGTAGATTATATACAATGCAAAATGAGTCCGATCTTCTGTCTTCAGAATCAATGATAGTACATTTTGTAGGTCGGAACGCTAAACACATAGTCCATGTATGGACCTCTGGTTTTGAAGAAATGATTCTCGTAACAATATACGCGGCCTCTGTACCTGCATCAATAATGTTTTCTTTTATTACGTCATCAGCGGTGATTGTGATTGCAGTGGATTATGATTGTTTAGAGGTAGTGAATGAAGTGGTTTTATTATTGTTGAGGCTTAGAAATATGATCATGATTTTTGACTGAAATGTTAGATTATTGGCAGCTGACTGCATACTTTTGGCTACAAGTAGACTTATTTTTCACCTAGATTGTATCAGAACCTTATTTAGAGGTATAAATTGATACAAAACTGTTCTGAAATGAGCTTCTTAACAGTAACCCAAATCTCGCGATGCAACAAGCTGTCCTTTCGATTAAATCCAGAAGTCGTTATTCAAAGGCGTCGAAATGATAATGGAGATTAATGTGTACAAACGTGAGAAGAAAAAAAAACAAACGTGTAAATTAAGATATATTATAGTGCGTTGCGCAAACGGCGGTGCAACGAACCCGCTGCTAAAATTATACAGTATCGAAGTCACAGGAGGAATGCTGGACGCATTGGAGCTATTAAAATGCATTCTTGACATTTATACTCCTTCCGCAACACATTCCCTCTGGCGAATATGATACTGCCACTTGGGAACTGTCAGCTTTGGCTTGTTTTGTTTTACATGTAGAGTTTAAGTGTATCGTGTTACTGTTGTTACAGCAGTGAAAGTTTCAATCACTGGCAGTAGCTTATGACTTGAGGAGAAACATGTGGTGTTACAAGTATTTATGGATCAGGAATATGAAAAGCATAATGTAAATCATCAGACAACGAATGGTTTTATGAGAATTATATAAAACTGGGAGCACACTTAAAACTAATTATGATGATATTATGAAAGTTATTAAGAAATGGCAAATCAATTACATATTACAATGAGGAATTGTTACAAATGCTTCATCGTCCTGTAGTTATTTCAAATTGGTTAAAATGTTAACTATGAGTTAGTGTGAGCAGAAACTATTTAACTAAATATTATTCTGGTAACCGAGTTTAGAGCTGGGGTAATGATCAGTTTCACATCGCGCGCATGTCCGTACAGTTTATTTACGAAATACATCAATGAGGGCACAGTTGTGCAAAGCTCATGCCAATAATAAATATGTACTCACTTTGATCCAAGGGCTGACTTGGTGTCGAGAACTTCGACAATGTCACCAGCTTTTAGAGATACTTCATCATCGGCAACAGCTGAATAGTCAGCTGATGCTACCACAACATCTTCTACCTGTAACAAGAGAAAATAAACATAAGAATACGTTCTCACAAAAGCATCTTGTTTCGAGAGATGTTAATAATATTACCTTAGGCGGACTCCTACTACAACTAGACCTAGATCTAGAACTAGACATTGATCGGGACGGGTATCGTTTGTAACTTGGTGTCGTTTCTAAGCTATTCATTCGACTTCTAGTATTTTCTCTGTCTAATAAAACGCCACTGTATCTGCGTGACCAGCCACCAAGTCTGGTAATCTTCTGGTTATTACTTATATTGCAGTATCCGGTGAATGATTGTAAGTCTTCGTCATCATCGTCAACGACCGGACAACTGTACATAGAGAAACGATGGGCTGTCGGCTGACTAAGGTTTAAAGCTGAAAATACGTGTAAGGGTTCAAAGTGTCGGATGCCGTTTTCATCTAGTACTGTGTATGCGACTTCACCAGTCAATACGGCGCGACTAGCTTCGCGAGGCACAACCGCTTGCAAACCTTTCTTCATAATCAATAATGCCCCTTTCTGTTTTCGTCTTTGGAACAAAAAGTCTTCCATGGCTAGGCTATTCTCTGGGTCTAATAAGTTCAATGGAACGTCTTCAGAAGTCATTAAAGGTGTTTCTTCAGGAACAATCATTAACGCAGCACTTTCTCTTACTAAATCCCTTAGTTTAGGATCTGTGCGAGCCAGTGTTGGATCACTCTCCAGTTTGCGTAACGCGGAATGCAAACTCGGTGTCTTATCTGCTAGTTTCCGCATGACGGTCAGTCTCTTTAGTATATTTAGGCTTGTGGGGTCAGAAGCTATTTTAGACATGCTGTCTTCGTCGTTTACGACTGACATCAAATTAGCGGCGACATCTCTCATCCCGAGTATTCTTGCAAGTCCAACAGACTGTATAATTAATTCTTTTAGGTTTTGCTTATCTTGGTCTTGGAACATTACTTCCAATTCCTTGCTACTTGCTTCTTGAACTGCACAAACTATAGCTTTTTGCAGAGTTTCTGTGACTTCGCGGTCAGATTTAACAAATGAAATAGATTCCGAAATACGGCCCAGCACATGTTGAAGAAGGCCAGAGTCAATCTTAGAGATATTTTTAAATGCTGGGCCTAATACTTCATTTTCACTACTCAAGTAGTCTCCGAATTTCTCTATAATATCATCTTCAGTAAAGGAATGTTTGCGCAAGGCGCTGTTCACGGCGATTTTGATCAATTCAACCTTTGGCTGAGAGGAGTTCTCAAGAATTTCTTCACGAAGAATTTCTTTATCTTCTTCTTTTTGAAGAATTTTAAACATAGCAGATACGAGATCTTCATCAATGGTCTTTCCTAATATAGTATCGATGGACTTTAGAATCATCTGATACTTTTCTTTACTGTTATTATTGTTGACTCCTTCGAACTGTTCAGCTGTAACTAAAGCAGCCAGTACAGCAGCAGCAATAGAGTTCTTTACATGCTCCTGGTGAGCAGATTGACCGTTGCCACCAGTGAAACCAACATGCTCCTGCATATCCATTCGTTTTTTGGCATTTTTCTTCTTTGTTTCATTCTGTAATCCATTTTCTTTGTGGGTTTCACGTATTTCTGATTTCAAATGAGCACTCATTTCAATAATTGAAGTAATGACATCCATTAATTGATTTGCTACTTCATCTTTCAAACCGAAATCTGTGACAAAGGCTTTCAATGCCTCTGCATTTCTTGTTTGGTTTAATACGACATTGATGGCGGGTAATTCAGCAGGTACTTGTCTGCCAATAGACATTCCAGCTTCTGAAAGCTGACGTAGCATGTTGGTATCAATAGTCAATTCCCCTTTTGTGGATGTTGTGTCATTGGGGTTTGTCTTTACCTTCAATAATTTTAATTCTTCAGGAGTTACGACGAAACTCTGAACAGAAAACTCAAGTCCCTCGTCACCCTCAGTGAGGTCAGGGGCAACGAACTTCAATCCTTCCGGTGTCTGTACGATTTGCCCAGGGATAAATGTTACACCGTTGTCATCTGTCTCTATCACTCTACCGGGAACGAATCTTGGACCTTCTTCAGTATCAACCACTTGTCCAGGAACAAATCTTGATCCTTCATCTTCTGTATAGATAACTTGGCCAGGAATAAAAGTAGGACCAGCTTTGGTTTCAATAATTTGGCCAGGAACGAAGCGTGGACCATCAATTGTGTGTATCGTTTGACCGGGAACGAATTTAGGTCCAGACTTCGTATTTACTACTTGTCCAGGAACAAACTTGGGCCCTTCAGCTGTGTCAACTACTTGTCCTGGTACGAATTGTTCTCCATTTTCAGTAAACACAATTTGACCTGGTACGAAAATGCCTTCGACCATCATTCCTGGAACAAAGCGAGACTCGTTGGCTTCGTTCTTTACTAGTCTTCCGGGGACAACCTTGCCTTCTAACTTTGGCATTCTGGGGCCAGGATAGAATTCAATTCCATTTGTTGTCTGCACCATATGTCCAAACACGTACAAAGATTCTTCAGAAAGAGAACATGTCTTTATATCAATCGGCAAACCGACCGGAGTACCTTCGCTAAATGTGATGTCTTCTATAGACTTGGCAACAGAAAACTCAACGTGTCCGTCTGCTTGAACAATAGTTTTTCCTGGCATGAATTTTTCACCGACATCAGTGTGTACTATTTGTCCTTCAATAAACTTTGGCCCGTCGATAGTTTCAACAGTAGTACCGGGAACAAATTCCAGTTTATTGTTACTTCCTGTTTTTGTGATACCAGGGATAAAGCAAGTTTCACCATCAATAGCAACTGTTTGACCCGGAACAAATTTAAGGCCATTCGGTGTAGCTATTGTGGCTCCTGGTACGAAATGCAACTCGTCGTCTTGATGCAGCACTTGGCCGGGCACAAACTGCCACTCATTGTTAATCTTAGCGTTTTGTCCAGGGGTAAAAGTAATACCACCATTTTCTGTTATTGTTTGACCAGGAACAAATTGTACGCCCTCGGGTGTCATAATAGTTTGACCGGGCACGAAAACTTCTTCAGGTCCAGTGTTGATCAGTTTACCGGGTACGAATCTAAGCCCCTCTTCAGACAACACCGTTTGCCCTTCAGCAAAGCGATAAGTATCGTCTTTGTTTTTTATTGTTTGTCCACAAACAAATTCTTCGCCATTTGATGTTTGTAATACTTGACCGGCAAGGAAGAACGGTTCATTTGTATTTTCATTGGTGACAATGTGCCCAGGTATAAGTCCCGGACCGGCAGGAGTGTTTACGCTTAAACCAGGAACAAACACGGGACCAATAGGCGTATCCACTGTTTGTCCGGGCACAAAAATAGGTCCTTGAGGCGTGTTGACAACTTGGCCAGGAATAAATGTTTTCGCCTTATTTATGTCTAACGTTAGCCCGGAGATCTTAGCCACTTTTTCTCTTTTGCCTTTTTTGATATTTTTAACAACTTCTGAGAGATTTTCCATTGTAGGGAGCAGATCAATTTTGTCACTTTCCACTAACTTTTCAATAATATCTGCTGTATCAGTTAAACGTTCTTTAGGTATTTCTTTGACGGCACTCAAAACAGTTTCCGTTGGACGTGTTTTAATGGGTTTCAACGGATTGACACAAGGCACGATTTCTAAAGGTACGGACACTTCACCGACATTGCGGTCAACTTCATAAATTTCCGCATCACAGTGGTGCGGAGTTATTTTTACCGGTGTTGGTAATTTAGTCGCTTTAGGCACGATATGTTCGTTGGTTACATCTTTTTCGAATGTTTCCCAATCCCACGTCTCAATGAGTGGATGCATTTGGTCCCTCCATTCACTAGAACACGATATAATGCTTGACTTTGTACGCATGTGGTGTGCGTCGAAGCTATTATAACTAAATGTTTTGACGTCGTGTTTTTCATGTTTGATTTCTTCAAATTTAGCTTTTTTTGCTTTCCGTACAACACGTTGCTTTTCTTCTTCTAGCTCCTGTACTTCTGCTAACTTTTCTTTGTTTTCAAATATTTTTTTCATAGAAGACAGTCCGGCAGCACGTTTCCTTTTCTTCTTTCTTTCTTCCAATTCTTCAATTTCTCTTTGTTTCATCACTTCAGCATTCGGTCCTTCACCTTCAAACATTTCAACATCTTCATTGAAATCCTTAAAGTCCATAGAAACACTTCGACCATGTTTTGTTTTGATTAACACAGTATCGGAGTCCTTAGCCAGCATGACGTCCCTGACATCACCATCTCGCACTGCCGCTTCCATCTGAGCGGAGAACACCAAGCTGCATCTTCTTTCTTGCACTGTATACACGTAACGCTTGTCTTCAATCACTTGTTTACCCAATAACAATTCCATTAAGCTTTTCTGCGCTTCCGTAGAGCCATCGAGTACAGGGAAAATGTACCTGTAGTCTGGAAGTATCTCGTGTTTTCTGTTGCCATAATTAATCTCAGGTGAGTAGTGATGCGGTCCAAGTTCGCCGGATACATTTGTAATTTTACATTTTGCCTTCGACGAGCGGGCGGTTAGAAGTACTGGAATGTAGTGGTGTGAAGGCAGCCCATAAGATTTTCCGGTAATCCTGCAGCATCGTTTTGCATCAGCCGGCGAGATAGGGGCGAGTAGCGGGAAATAATTGGGCTTCGGCAGCCCTCGACTGCGACCAGTTATTCTACAAAACGACATCTTGATTTATCAAAGAGTCATATTTGTTTTTAAAATTATTTGAAAATTTAGTTTATTTTTGTTTGATTATCGCGATCGTTCTGGCGGGAGATTCGCGTGCGCGTTGAGGCGCGTGTGCTCTGAGCGGAGTGTGCAGGGCGACTAGCGCTGCGAACTTCTGTGGCGGAGCTTTAGGCGCCCGCGCATCGATTCGCACCTTCGGCTCAGACGGTGTGCCGTATATTTGTTCCGGTTACAGGTTATTTATAAACAAAAGAAAGATGAATATATTCTTTAAGCCAAAATATATGACACATTTCTTTGTAAAAAACAACGAAACGGCAAATTGAATAGCTTAGTCTTAGAAGTTGCGATGTCATTTTCGTATTGCTGATTTATTTCAGAAGACTTTCTTTATAATTTCATATCTTTAGTGAATACTTAACTGGCATACGTAAGGAAGGCCGTAGTCGATCAAAATAAAACATAAATCTTAAGAAATTCATAAACATAACGTAAACCTTGTCATTTGCACAAAAAATCATCGAGTTAATAAAGTAAAACTCATTGAGTCGTCTGCTTGTCACAGTAGTCAGTTCTTAACCTCGTCAACACACGGTTATTTTTAATTTTCCAATCTAAACGCGGACCTTCGCGGTGATTGCAAACCGACGCGGTCACAACCACTGTTTATTTTTGTGGTAGAAATTAATAGAAAGCCGACAACAAAATGTAGGTGAAGTACAAATGTTAATGAATTTGAAATATACAACGATTTTCCATAACTAATTAAAATTTTAAAATAAAAACGAATTCAACTTGAACCTACGGCAAATAAAAGAGCTAATAGACGAATCGAGAACCAACAAACCTTTATTTGAACCTTAGGTTTCATGAATACGTATTCATAAAACATACATTAGATCCTAAGGCTCTTCATATAATGAGAACTGTTACTCTTGTCGTTTTAGTAAGGAATACCAAGATATACTTTTAAGGGTTTCGTACCAAGAGGCCAACGGGACCCTATTACTATGCCTCCGCTGTCCGTACATCCGTCCGTCCAACTGTCTGTCTGGTAGCGGGCTGTATCTCAAGAACCGTAGTAGGTAGACAGTCAAAATGTTCACGGAGTGTGTATTTCTATTGCCGCGCAAGTATTCTAAAACGCAATTTTCAATTTAGCATTAAGTTATAGGATTCCCAAAACAATACGCAAGCCCTATGACATTGACACCACTTTATCGGATCAGTCGCGATCACATCTAAGAAGCATATTTTCAGAATAGAACCAGCTTTATTTCATAACCGATACGTCATTATAACCTCACCTTGATATAATAACGCATAATACAGTTTCCTGTTCCAAATGGTTATTGAAAACACACGTATTGCTCTTCAAAGACGTTTGGCGAATGTTTTGAAACAAAATAAACTATTTAAAACCGGTAAACTTTTACTACGGCAACTGAATGTTGTTGTAGTAAACTATTTTTGTCAGCACTTAGTTCTTTTTACTTTTCACCTGGTTTTCTTTTGTCTACGTCATCATTGTCATTTAACTCTGGAACTGTAAAAACTTCTATTGCGACAGTATTTAGCACGACTTTAGGTTGATCGATAAAGATAAATTTATGAGAACGGGACATTTTTGTTTCAGGATCGTAGAGCTTGTCAATTGCTTTTATTTTAAAACATTATCTCACACACAACACTTGTCCTACTTTTTCAAGTTACTCCAGAAATTACGAGACTCTCCGTAATATATTTAACTATAAAAAGGGCGAAACAATCGCAACGTGGGCGGCCATTTTCCGAACCGTTTAGCAAATGGGGTCGCAAAATAATGTTGACAGTAAACAGATGGGTGTACAATCCTATATAATTTCACAGCAGATTCCTATGGCACGGCTGACAAATGGCTTGCAATTTTTCTGCTCCGATATAATGGAGGAGAAATGTTAAACACTTTATATAACATTCGTTAAGAGTGTTTGATAAATGCTGTAACGTTATATAAAACGTTGGTCTTATTTTTGAAACTATTTTAGATCTCACTGCGTCAATTTCTCAGTAATTGCGATTTAGCATGAGGAAGCGTTGGTAAGATGTTGTAACGGTAATATACCTCATTTCAAAAGGTATCTGGAATAGACGCAGTTAAATGTTACGACTTGTTGCTTAGCCTCGTATACATGCCATTGTAACCGCTGGCCATTGCACTGTGTAGCTACAGCTGTTGTCTTTAAACCGTCTTTATTCTATTCTCTATGACTTAATTGATTTTTGTTGTGAATGTCTAACCCTATTTCCAACTTTTTCATGAACATCGTCTTTAACCCTTCAGTTCTGTTAACGATATCAACCCCTACCTCTAGATTCTCAATAAAATCGTCATATTTTGTATTATAAGGGCCTATTACTATATTTTCTAGATAAGTAAGTACTTGCTCATACATCTGTACCACAGCAGCTGGAGCGGATACATCTGCATGATTTGTACCATCTAGTGCCAAGCTTTCATCGTGTTCATTTATATTGAATTAGGCATCTTTAATTATTACTGCCCTAATTAGATTAATATGTTTTCATCACCTCCTGCACGTGGGTTTTATAGTGTGATTTGATTAAGTATCATTCCATTTTCTACACGTGATTTCCATTCTACCGCCTCCATATTTGGTGGCGCTTTGAGAGCGAGACTCATTTAGATTTTGATGATATTTTTTACGCATGTTAAGAAACTTGTAGGGAAAAGGAGGCTCCAGCTGTAGTCGGATTTTTTTTTGCACAAGCATTACGAAAATAAAGAAAATAATTTAAAAAAATAAGGGAGAGATGAAATTTTCTTCTCCTTGGGTATACCAAGATATAAGATCATCTTTTTGTCCAAAACATGAGTATCCACACTTCTACAAGAAAATAATTAAACTTTCCATATGTTCTACATTTACATTGTAACCATCACAAACCATGTGTTAGGCACATTACAACTACTTAGCCTAGTCTGTGTATATTTGTGTGACCTAACTTTTGACGTAGAACCTTGAATATATTTTATTTTCAGTATTATGAAAATAAATCGAGGACCACTGTATGTAATTGGGTCAGGTGCAGTACGTGTTAGATCGTGGTTTCAATAAAACAGTAGATTTTGAAGAGATCGGTAAATACACGGAGATCTTCTGCGTCACTTCTAAAGTCAGTCATGTTGAAGTTTTTGAGGTTATGAGTTTAATGAGAATTGGTTGATCGATTACGTTTTTCTTTAGTTTCAATAACAGCGTTTGACTAAAATTGACTTTAAGTCAATGTTATTGCCTGAAGGAATGGAAGACTTGGAGACACAACTAACATGTATTAATTCTATTTGTTAAAAAAAGAGCAACTGAGATGTTTTAAAAGTTTTAATAGCTGGCTTATTGCTCAATGATTCCAACTTCAGATCACCATCATCCTTAAATCGTAAAAACTTCCTCCTCCCTTTAAAAGCCCATTACACACGATTCGCAGAATCAATAAACTCAGACACAAAAGCCAGAGCAGGCAATAAAGGCCATATCTCAGGCGATTGAACTTAAATTGATAGCCTTTTGAAAGCTTCCATACGGTATCGAACGCTTTGATCAAATCACCTTGGTTGGTTCGGGGACGGGTAAGGTCGGTGAGACCTTATGTAGTTGTTACCGGGATATTTGTCATCATTTGTCTCATTGTAATGTAAGGAGACTTGGTTTGACAGGGTTTAAAATTTGTGTGTTTAGTGCTAGTGGTTTAAATATGTAATACGTAATTTTTTATTATTGTCGCGTTCAACTGCAACAATCAAGATTTTGAAGTTCAAGTTAGGTGAGCTTTCTTTAGTCACAGAAAATATGAATAAACTTTGTGAATCCGATAAACCTCAAGATAGCAATTTGCCTACCTAAGGCACCTATGCATCACAGTTCCGGTAACGCTGATCAAGATGCCCAATTTGTTTGTGATCGGCGCAATATAGCTCCTTCCATACTTCTGTATTAGTCGCCATCTCTTTATTCAACGTCTTTCTAGACAAATGTTATTTCACACACTTTCAATGGATGGACTTCAATCGAAACTCAAAGACTGTGAATCTGTGATCTATGAAATCAGGGTTGCTGTCTACATTTTTAAATGCACTCGAATAAAACCTCAAACATTTCAAAGAACAAAGCCGAAAATCTCGCTATTATTTTAACCCGAGCCAAAGTGTCGGGCATCGAGCGTCCATTGAGAAAGCGGAAATGTCGAGATCTCGAAGTAGGCGACACCTGCGCACACGCCACTTCCGGCGGACGTCAGGTGCCGGCCGCGGTAAGAATAGACGACATTGCTGGACGTATCAAGTTCAATCTAGAAGAGGAGATTTTCTTTTTGAATTGTGATTCGATGAATCTTGAAAACAAGGAAATTACTGAATTGAAAACTGATATTGTAAACGTGATGGAGTGAATAGCCCCACGGTTGGCAGGAGACAGTGGAAGAATAAAACGTATTGCGCCAACCCCAAGTAACATGGAACGAGGCCAGGATGATGCTGGTGTTTACTGATGCTATATCAGCAAGTATAACTATTTTATTGATTGGGGCACGTTTTGGTCAGCAATGGTGAATTTAAAAGAAATAATGATGAGAACCAAGGTTACCAAGATAGCACGAGAATCGCCAAAGTTAAGTAGCAGTGGGCAAGGCACATACCACGCATAATAAATAATATAGTCGATGGGGTCAAAAGGTTCTGCAGTGAAAACCGCGCACCGGAAAGAAGGATTCCTCCCAGGTGAACCAATGACCCGGTGAAGGCCGAGGGAGTCTAATGAATGCGATACGTAGTACAGGGCCGTTCGACGTGACGACATTTGGGGGATGCCTATGTCCAGCAGTGGACGTCTTTCGGCTGAAATGATGATGGTGATGATGAATTATGCAGGTAGGCGTGATGAGGCAAAAATTGTATTGCAATTCTTTACATACAATAACATCACCCATAAAATTTCCTAACGTTTAAGAAACCTCTTCCATAAACATTGCAGAATTTTAGGGGTGTTGTAGTGGTGTGCAAAATTAATTCGTCGCGCGTTGTTTTCTTAAGATTTCCCTGTGTTCCGGGGTTTCCCAAAACATTTTTCACACCGAGATATATAGAGAGCTATAAAATTCCAAACTTCCAAGAACATCGTAACGGCATGAAAATGGTTTCGTAGATTGTATCACGAACTGCTAAATAAAAATCACGTAATAAACGAAAAGTGCCTGTTCACCTAGATGACTAGTCGTTTTCCATTGGCATCATTGAGTCACTGTTTTGACTCATAGAGGACCAATAAAAAAGGGGAAGGAATTTATCTTTTTGTTTCCACATAATGGATTTTCCGAAAAACTATTGGATTCAATGTAGTGTAAACCAGAGTGTGCCAAAAACGTTTATTGCAAGAATTTTATTATTATGTTCTTGTTGATAAATTAAGTATGGACAAGTAGTCCGGGTTTTTTTTTTAAGGATGTGAATTCATCAACTGACTTGAAGGGCGTGTCAGACTCTTACTGACTAAAACCCATTCGTGTTCCTTCTAAAGCCCTTTGAGTTCAAGGGCCGCGGAGACTCTTTCGAACAAATTCCGCAACCCTGGCAGGCTCTGGCCCTAGCGTGAACACAACGCGCCATCGACCCGGGCCTGGTAGTGATCGGACAGCGAGCCACCCAACACTCGCCGTCTCTCTACTCCAGCAGGGAATTCCCACTCATTAGCTCTAAGCGCATGGAGAAACTGTCCACAAACGTTTTTTTTACGTATGGTCCCATTTTGACACACTCAGTCGTCAAGCTTTGAATCCTCAACGGGTAAAGGTGCTTAGGTATAGCACGTAATTTTATAATCAGTCCGTTGCCATGATACATCAGTTGTATCTTGGCAATTAATCTTAATACAACGGTCCTATTTACAGCATTACATTACAGCTCGCTTGCGCAATATATGGGCGCACAGATGCATTGAAGATGTTAGCACCTCAAGTAAACACCTAAACTTACAAGTGATTTATTTTATTTTCCGGTTTATTATCATGCTTATATAATTTGCTAAAATAAAACAGCCTTCGGCAATGCAAGCTGCAGTAATTTAAGCCTCTTGAAAAAAAAAAACAACGGGTTGCACTCCGGGAGTGCCGGCAGAAGTGAAAACTTGGACATTAACGTTGTGCATTTTTAATATTTTGGAATGGTTAGGGAATAATTTCGCACGAATTGTTTTAATTATGAGTATAAAAGTACTATCATTTATGTGGTAAAATACAATATTCATTTATTGCGCTTGATTTATGTTACATAAAAAATTCAACACTTCAGAACTTTCCCTCCGTCTTACGAATTTTCGATCAGGACCCATCCCAAAAAGTGCACAACGCCGCTAAAGAAGTTTTCACTTCAAAAAATATAAATGCAATGGCAACATTCTTATTACATCCATACCCAATAAAGTTACATGAAAATACAAAAAATGTCGTCATAATAACATGTTTAAAAAATATGAGGAAAATCTTTACCGAGAAAAGTATAGCTTTTTTTCACGGCAGATTTTCGCCAACTATTATAATTTACATTACTCATACAATTTTCTAGTGTAACTATGATGGACATCGTGTCATTAACCGTTTCCCTGAATCACTTTACGACTCCTATCTTCACAGAAAAATGACCGTGATTTTGGCACTTAATTATAACTGCTGGGGCACAGAGTTATCGAGATAAAAACCTAATTTCTCTGATTTGAGATATTTGTTTACGGAAGACGTAAGGAGGTGAATGCTATAAAGTTTGTGACACATTGTCTTTGGGTTTGATATTTTTATAATGGACGGGGACGTAGGTAAATGCCACAGAACAGAGAGATGCCTCAGCGGGCAGTGCTACAATGCGTTCAATTATTTTACGACTGACAATAACCTTATGGCAACGAGAAAAAAGGTCACTGTGATGCAAAATCAGAGGTAAAATGACTGAAGCGACCGCTGTGTCAAAAAATTCTACAAATCAAAATCTTGTACCTACTCAGCGCGCATTGGTATTCGTTCCCCAAATGAATACTTACATAGATATTATTAGTTACGGTATCTCTAGTCGCTCGATACCGGCGCCAGCGGGGCGATTTCCAGCTTTGTGGTAAATGGCTATTATTTAAATATTTTTGTCATCAAAGGTCTGGCTACGTGATTGATTACTCTGTTTACATAAATCAGTACCTGCACACAAAGCCGTGTCATATTTTTTCGCAATTATTAAATTATAAATCATACAGTGTCGTGTGGACGCATTCTGGTTTCATGAAAAATGATTATTATCGCCATTTACAACCAAAAAAATGTCTCTCCTTTTCCTTGTCTTGTCACACAGTCATCGGTTTTTAGGAAATCCCCAGTCGTGGGCGGGAAAATGTGACATCTGTCATTTAATTTGCACAAATAAGTGTAAAGACAAGCAATGGAAGTAAAGCTTACAGCCTAATTACATCGTGATTTAGGACATCGATAAAATTGCGGAGACGTTTTGATCAATGAATTAGATCAAAAGCAAGATGAAAGAACTCATTAAATAAAACTAGACAATGTTTTGAGTCTGCAGAATTAAAGCGACAAGAGCTTTGGGCGGAGTATATATCTTATTGGAAGAGATTCAAAGAGACCTAGTTGCGCGAACAAACGCAGACAGACACGAAATCAGTGCGTGTATTTAAAGGATTCGAAGAAAATATCTTTCGTATTTCGTTGTTTCTAGTGCTTATTTCTAGAACCTATTTCGCCTAAGTAATTTATTTTTAAAATTGTACAGGTGCTTTGTGTTGAAAATAGCGTTTCTACCAACGCATTGTGCATTGTAGCATTTAATTTTGCTGTGCACGTATTTATTTTACTAGAGAAACAGTACGGTGATACGTTTGTTTCTAGTAACATTCAAAGCCAGTCGAGTTGTTTAGGTTTTTGAACACGTTACGAATTGTGATTTAGATCAAAAGCTTATAACATTTCTAAGATATTACATGATGCGTTATACATTTGTGAAAATATGTTTTATTATTCACAACTGTGACATTATTTAGGTTAATCTGATGTAATAATATATTATTTTGGCAAGATAGATCCGGTCAGTACTCATTAGAAAGTGTCTTAAAACTAAGATTTGATAATAATCTAGAAAAATATTACAAATTAGTGGAGTGGGAACTACCTACTTCCAAGCGACGTTGATGTATGAAAGGATGAAGAAAGACAAGAAATTAACAAACTGAACTAGAATTAGAGAAAAGGGGTATTCTAAAACATTTGGGTTCGTATTTAGAACGGTGCTCAATCATAAATCTAGATTTGAATCTGGATAAGTATCAAGTCCCCGACTCGAACCTAGTTTTGAAGATTTTAAGACGTTTTCAGCTAATTCATAGGCCGATCAGCAAACCCACTCAAAAAGTCATCTCAGTCACCTTTATTTATAATTACAAATTGTAAACTATGTACATGTACCTATAGATAGATATGCCTGCCAGGGTTGCGGAATTTGTTCGAAATAGTAACCGCGGCCCTGGAACGCAAAGGGCTTTAGAAGGAACACGGATGGTCAAAGTCAAAGTCAATTCATTTATTTCAACTAGACCATTAAAAGGCACTTCTGAACGTCAAATTTACAGTTTGAAATTAAAATATTAGTGACTCTAGTTGTCCATTCGCAAAAAGTAGATTCTTATGGAGGAGAACGGACAAGAAACTCCATTGTTACTCTTTTCAAATATAAGTTTTACAATATTTTGTTCACATACATACATTGATAATTAATGTATGTGATGGATTTTGGTCAGTAAGAGACTGACACGCCCTTTCGCTCCACCCAGAGCGGAAGAAGTCATTTGATGATTTCCCATCCTTAAAAAAAAGTATTTTTAGATATAAGTAATGAAAAGTAGTATATAATAGTAGAATACTGACTACATACATACCTTTGTATAAGTGATAGTTCTTATAACTCAACAGACAGATGTGTTGCTGGGGAGTTTGTTGCGCCACTTCTTCTTCCCAGCTAAAACACTAGTATCTAAGTGGTGACGGGCGGGCGTTTTGGGGGACTGTCTTTATGTAGAACTTTGACGTTCAAAAAGTGCTGGCACTAAGCCTAATTTTAATTAATGACTTTTGACTTTTGAGTGTTCCTGAAAAAATCTAATCTCCGAAAAAGTCCTTCAGATAGATTTCGAAAAAAATATTAGACACGTATTTTTGCTTTTTCCACGTTAACAAAAAAGAAGACGAGAGATAAAGTGCGCCCACTCTCAAACCTTGATGCGCTTTATCTTAATCAATTTTTATCACATATTTTTTGGAAATCTAACGGACATACTAAATAGATACTAAACTATTGCCTCTAATATCGAACACATAAGGAACCTATTTATCTATTTACGGCATTCAGAAGTAGACTTCAGCCAGTGGGGCGCCTCATTACATAAACACACGAAGCAGACTGCAATAACGTTACAGTAGGTAAACATTGGACGTTGCATCAGTGTGTGCGGACTTGTGGAGTGATGTGACACGGACGTCAGTTAGCGCTAAAATATCCAATCCATTGGCAGACGACGGACTTTTGAGAGCCATTTTTCAAATCGGAATATTTAAAATATCGGTCAAAAATAAATAAGTAGGTGGGTTTGACTGAAATTAGCTTTGATTCTACAAACGAAACGCGATGCATCAAGAGAGCTTTTACAGGTAATACATATTTTAGTGCCTGCGTCTAGTGCATCTTGGGCAGAATGCTCCGCTATCAATCATGACCAAAGCACTGTGGAGTATATGATAAAGATTGAAGACTTGGAAGACTTATTCGTAAAATATCCGTACGTCATGTCGGAGGTCAAAATCAGCGCCGTGCTGTGGGGGACCCACGGCATAGCATTATGATGAGTGGAAGCCCTTTTGCCACGACATGCATCTACTTATACTCATACTTTTGTTATTTTTTTCTTATTTAGTTTTTAACTTACCTTTACTAACATAATTTAAGAACTGTGGCAATCGAATACTTTTCTTTCTTTCTTTTCTTTTCTTTCAAATAAGACAACACATATACCTACACATACCTAGTGGTGTATCTAAGTCGTGTACCGCAAAAACACATTTTGCAAAAAAACAATTGTAAATCTTGTAAAGGTATCCATGAGAGAAGCCATAAAGGCGTGGTCGCACCCCAAATAACATTTCGCACGACACGTATAATCGCAAACAGCAGGACCTAAATGCGCCAAAACACGACTCTCCTTCACGTCATATCTAAATCTATCACTACGCGACAATCTCTTTGTCTTCCAAAATGATAACCTGCTGAAGCAAAAACAAACCACTACTATGTCAGCTTTCGTTCCTTTGCTATAATTTGCACAACAACTGACGGTCTACTTAAATGTACTGACAGATTTCAGTGCGCAATAATATCCTTTCTGAAAGTGCTGCACGCAATGGCTTCTTGGAAAAGGAATAATATGTTTGGTTTAATTATTCCGGGCTGTGTTTGTGGGCCTAAAAAGGTAGGTGAGAACTATAAACGTGAATGACATTTAAGAGACGCAGATGTGCGTATCTTAAATATACCTCGATACGCACTGGCATATATCATATCATTCTATATGATATAATAATATGCCAAGACGCTTCGAGGTACGTTATTTCAGACATGGAAGAGACGATATCTACCTATTAAAAATAAATTTCGATAGCGATTGAAATTATGTTTTTTTTAATACTATTGACTATAAGCTCGCGTTGGCCCACTATCTCACCTGATGGTAAGCGAAGATGTGGACGTGGATGCTTGCTTCGATGCAACCTGTAGTCCCGGAATTAAGATCCCAAGGTTATATTGAACCAATGAGAAAGAAAGAAAGAAAAATGTTTGTTAGACAAACATCTTAAAAAAAACAATAATAATTAATTTATATAAGCAAACACATGCATAATTATTATCTGTGCGAGGCCAAAAAGGTCCCTATCTCTGCATATGCTGCGATATTTAAAAAATAAATAACTCTTCGCTGGTATTCTGATAGGGCCAGTGATAGGGGTACACCACTCACGGAGCACATTTAAAAAATAAAAATATACATACATACAATATATTAGCCAACGCCCAATGGCCCAGTGTTTTAGTATAATTTTCGATGTCATAGATAAATGATAGAACACGCGGGCGCAAGTGGAAGGTTATGGTTAATGAGGACCAAGTTTACAATCATACCAAATCGATAAATTGTAGACCAGTGCACTGATTGATCGCTAGTCTATGTCAGTTCACAATTTCTCGGAACAACACGGAGAGATTTTAAACTACTTACTTATACAATTTTGGTTCGTAACATTGCACATGCAATGAAAAAAAAAAAAAATTTTTAGCAGACTTTATAATCTATCAGGATATTCCATAATCTTACGATTTTGCAATTATCCGTTGACAGCTGTTCAGCCAGGATATTTTTAGGTCACCACGTCCTTTTTATAGGCTGTGAAAAAACGTCGGTAGTATTTTTCCAGGAGACCCATTTAAAAACGTGTAGTAATGACAGTCCCAATCGACTGTAACGACTGCAGTGATAAAAGACAGTTCCATTACTGTGGTATTTTTCACCCGACTCCCACGGGGCAGAAAGGAGGGTAATGTGTTTCACGCGACGAACAGACAAGTACAAAGTTAGGTACAAACACCTTTGCGGAATGTTTTGTAATTTCAAACACTACGTTGACAATGTATCTAATAGTAGGTACCTATTATGAACACTATTATGCTTAACACTAAAAGTAAGATCACAGCATTCACAGCAGATTATATCACCGTTTAAATTCAGTTCTCACCTGGATTTATACGGTATTAAAACAGGACCATACGAAAAAAGAACTTCACTATGGTCGACACGAGATAAAGGTGCAATAACGGTCATTGACCCACATACATTTATTAACATACTTAATTCCGAAAACGGAAATAATGACATAAAGCTGTCCGGAAACGACATCTATCGTGATCCTTTATAAAAAACGATTCATAATTATTGTCTGCGTACTTACGCAGAGAAATTAAGGAAAGGGCAATGACCTTTATTGAAAATTTACCGTAGCCGTCGACTAGATAACATTTTTGCAAGGTCAGAAGAATCAAAAAAACGGATTTCCTTTGGAACAAAGATCAAACAATCTGCCTAGATGTTTCCCAACTATGTCAGGGTCGGCTTCCCATCTAACCCGATGCAGCTGAGTACTAGTATTTCATATGGATTGATTTGGACCACCTCAACCCAGTTACTGGGTAATACCGTACCGCTGACTATCCGTAACGACCGTCAAAGATGTTCAAATGACAGCCGGGACCAACGGCTTAGCGTGCTCTCCGAAGCACGGAGGAGTTTCGATGTGTAATTCATGGCAACCCATCCACGGACCAACCTCGGCAAGCGTTGCTTAACCTTGAAGGTCAAACCGTGTGTCTGATATTATTTGGCCAAGTATATGAATTCGAATATTGTTATGGGCCAAAATACAAACATGAATAGGGATGTTGCCTGTGTTGAAAAAATGATTCCATTTAGTCCGTCAGTGGGATTATCGAAAAATATTGGATACGTATTTTTATTTTATCAAACCAATAAAAAATTATGAAGCTAAAACGCATTAAAGATAAGGAGTGGGGGCTTGTAGCGTCACTTTCTAGTAAAAATGTCATGGTAAGTGACGTCACACGAGTTTTCAACGCACTGTATCGTTTTCAATTTTTGTTTTCGTGACAAAAGAAAAATAAGTGTCCAATATTTTTTTGGAAATCTATCTGTCGGACTAATTAGGTTTCTATAGTCAAATACCCTATGACCACCATACCAGTTACTTGAGACAATATCTCTACGACCCATTATTCTATGAGCTTTTCATAACAAAGCAACACTAAGAATGCGCTGAGAACATTGTCAAGACGTCGATTAGTAAAAAATAAAAAGCATCGACTTAAGCCAAGATTTTTTATATTTATAACCGTCGGAGTAAGCTGTAGTTCAGGTTCAAAAGTAACACAATATGCTTGAGCAGTTGGCCAATCTCCCAGTTCGAGAGTTTGACTAATGTTCGACATTATTATTGCCTTGAAATCGGGGTTTAAGTGGGGAAAATTGGAGACTGGTAATAACTAATCTTGATGGTAAAAGAAACGGTTATTTAATGGGTATTGGACGTAAGACTGATTAACCTCCATGAGAACGAAAGTTTACTTGTTTGAGAAACGATAGCATTTAAATATGGACTGGCCAGCACTAGTTAGAAATAGTCATGTAACAAAAATCATTAAATCTAGATAAGAGTAGATAGAACACATTCTTCATTAGCGGCAGGTCTCAATAACGCATCTATCTTTGATAATAGTAGCTGAAAAGTCATGTTTAAAAGGTAAACATGACGTTTCAGCTACTATTGGCAGCTAATGTGACAGTTCACCGTAGGAGCGGGCCTGCGGACAACGAGCGTTGGGTGGCTCGCTGTCCGATCACCACCAGGCCCGGGTCGATGGCGCGTTGTGTTTCACGCGCGCCTCAAAGAGATGTCAGCATAGAAGACGGGGCCCGTTAGGTCCAGAGCCTGCCAGGGTTGCGGAATTTGTTCGAAAGAGTCACCGCGACCCTGGAACGCAAAGGGCTTTAGAAGGAGATGGGTTTTAGTTAGTAAGAGTCTGACACGCCCTTCCGCTCCACCCAGAGCGGAAGAAGTCATTTGATGATTTACCATCCTTAAAAAAAAAGCTAATGTGACAGTTAGATACGTTATTGAAACCGGCCGTCGGTTAATAAGGCAGATGGATGGATGGGGAGGTTGGAAATACATTACTGGGTCCATCGGTGGATGCATCGTCTCGACCTAACCAACTGGCCACAGGTGCACTCACCGATGCATCAACTCAACCTGACTCATACTGACAAGACTTCTTTCGATCTTTATAGCAAAATCTGCAAAATAGACCTTATATTTTCTCCAAGAAAAATCATATAATCAGCCAAAAATTGGTTGTCTGTAAAGTCGGTTTACGGACGATAGTTTAACGTGACAACGTCATAACAAATCATTGATGAAATGATCGTAACGTTTCAATGAGCGTAACGTTACAATGAGCGTAACGTTACAGTGAGCGTAACGTTACAATGAGTCATCCTTTTTCGTGCGTGCAGCCGGCGTTCATCGATTTATTAGACGTTGTCACGTCAAAAACCGCCCACCAACATCCACACACAAAGCATAATTTATAACAACAAACATGATGCATTTACAAACGCTGCACCGAATTGGGACACCTCCAAACCAATTATAAGCCCGTAAATTAGTGAGTGCCACGCGGCCCTTCGAAACACAGCGCATTCATTTCAACTTGGACGTTACAAGGGAAGCCGGGTGACGAATATGTGCGAATGTCGTTAATGTACTGTGCTGTTAGGTAAATTGATTTACGAGGGAGTTGTGCTGTGACAGGGACTGGCATTTCCTGATGATTGAAGAAGAAATGGAGATGTTTTCCTTGATATTTGTGTGGATTCTGGCATAGTCTTTACCACGCGTTTGGACCGCCTAGAAACTGCGTTGCCAACATCCCACATTTGACTCAATATTAGTGCAGCTTTTATAATATGTGCCATATGACCAAGAGATCTCCAATCATACCTACAGACATTCAACAGTCGTAAACTTTATTTTTGTATAAAGAATTACTTGCTGAAAACGTGGCATCCTGGTTCAGATATCACTCGACGCTACCCCAAATTGTTTACCGTTTCATTATTTATTACGCAAAACATATTACAAATAAACCTTGTTCCTGCTGCCTTGTGGTCTCTCAGAGAGTTTTAAGGCCAATATTTTTAATAAAAAGACGCAAGACAATTTGCGAGCATCCCAAAGAACATTGTCCGAGTTACCTTTGAATCTGATGGATTTATTACATGCTTCAAATGAGCAGACGTTTATTAAAACGACGCTGAAATATGGGCGAGAATTTTATTTTTTTCGCCTCTTGAGACCTAATTTGCAACTGGTTAAGGAAATTAAAATAAAACCTCAGATTCTGTAAAGGATATTCAAATAAATTTGATGGAAACCGGCTGCTATCCAATAGATGATTATTTATACAAGTGGACAAACTTTGTCATTGCAGCCGAGGCGGAATAAACCGAGCCAAAGGCGAAGCCTTTATGGAGCCTGCAATGACGTGTATATTATCTGGTAACGTTTCAGCTCCCAGACTAATATAAAAGCAGGATCAGCCAGTTGATTCCGTAAACATGTCGAAGTAAAGGCTTGGGTGAAGTAATGACGAGGTGAGCTCTCTTCCATACCTATAGATAATCAAGATGTCACGTGATCACGAAGTGAGCTGTCATTCCTGTAAATATATCGAAGTGAATTCGACATATTTACAGAATTGACCGGCAGGATACAAACCAGGTGTGCTTTCATGTAAGCGTGTTGCAAAAGTTTTCTCAATCCTAAGATTGAGATTTGCTAACAAACTAAGGTTATTTAACTAGAAGTTTTATTTTTCAAATCAATTAATACACGCACTATTTTATGCTTGATAGAAGTTGCAATAAACGCAATGGGAGTTATCGTTTTCTTTCCGTTATTTCAAAATAACCTTTGACTCAAAACGTACGTTTCCACTCTTTCAGTCGCACTATGCTTATAACTAACCAATAGTTAAGTAGTTTTAGAAAGCCACAAATACCATGAATAGGCCTGACCGTTCCCAATGAATCTTAACTGTTAACAATCCCATTAGTTCGTCTATTTCGTCGAGGCGATTAACTCGTTGATTAATGTTGATCCCTCCGCCCGGTTGGCAAGCGCAGGCGCAGGCCGGTGGCTGTTGCGAAACACGAGTTTACCTAATTATACTGCTGGGTTCATGGTTGAGTTTAAGCTTTAGAAAAGTGTGTTAAGTGCATGGGATTATGTGGATTAAAACTTTAATGCTTTTGTTATATTATAAAGCAGATGTTTACTGACGTTAAATCTGCCAAAACGACATGAGAGATGTTTATTTCGCTAGGCGAATTCGTCTAAGTACATAACAGAAAGCGAGTCTAGAGCTTAGCGTTGCAGAGCAGTCAGTTTCATCATTTTTGTGAAATATTTACAGTTTTCAACGCGGTAAAGCTGTACTGGCTGCTGATGATTGCATTAGGTTATCAGTTTTTATCAACTGTCGAAGTGTCTGTTATCAAAAAATTCAATATATTTTATTTCACACTAGCGAACGTTCCCGTTCCAGTGGGGGTATGGGGATAAAATATAGCCCATGTTACTCGCTGACAATGTAGCTATACATTGCTGGAAGAATTTTTCAAATCTCTCCAGTGGTTTTTAAGTTTAGTCGTTACATACAAATATATAAATCTTTCCTCTTTATAATTTTAGTATAGAGTATAGATAAGTATTCTTATAACATCAGAAACTAATCCTTATAACACATGTGTCCATACATGGAGATATCGTAAGTAATTCTACAGTCTTCCAGTGGTGGTTGTTTGTTATTACATAGCAAAATAAAACTGAGTTTATTTTGAGCGACAATTATTGGAAAACAAAGTCAAAACGTTTAATTCAATTAGGCCATTAAAAGGCACTTTTGAACGTCATCATTTACAGTTCAGTAAAATAATAATATTACATTAATAAAGAGACTCTACTGTCCATTCGGAAAGCTAAATTCTTATGGGAAAAACGGACAAGAAACTCCATAGTTACTCTTTTCAAATAATGATTTGGTATACAAAAATTAATTTTGAATTATGTGAGGACGATATGCACCCAGAGTATGCTACTTATAGGAACAAAGTATAACCAGCAGAGGTAGGTAAACTTATTTATTTTCAAAAGAAATTTAGGTAAATGATACTCACATATTTACAAACATTGCAACCATTAATTAAACAGTGCGTGATTAACAAAAAAAACACTTGTTTACTTACTCCGTTAAAACAGTCTTTAACTCTCCAACAACAAAAACACTTATTTTTACCTGCCCAGGTTTTTCCAGACTCTTCAAAAACAAAACACAAACAGTCCGACTTTCCCTATCTCCGTTGGTTTTCCGTGACGTAACGCGTCCAGTCTTGTAACTGGTTCAGGGCCATCGAGCTTGTGCGGTTGTTCAGACTGGCTGGAGTTCTGGGAACCCCTGGCAGACACTGCCAAAAGTTGTTGACATCGGTGTAATGAGACGTCGGCGTTTTGTTTAGTCTGAATTGATTATCGATAGAGCTTTCTGTAATAGTTATTTATGATACTAGTGCGGTAAGTTGGTTTTTACAAAAAAGTAGATTTGAACTACATCTTTCGCCTCATGTTCTCTTTAGTATTCAAATGAGACAAACGTATTGAGCAAAAGCGCTTACAAGGAGGTTTGATCATAGAGCTTATTTTTCCAGTAATGTGAAACTCCTTGGTAGATCTTATATTTTTAATTGTAAAAAAAACCGTAAATGATACGCACGGCGCTATACAAAGATGAGAGCAGTAAAATAAGTACCTACTTAGATGAGAGTACCTATTTTACCGCACATTCCATTGTATGGTTCGTAATTTTTATTTTTCGAACAATGTATACAGGCTTTGTAAATGCATTTTTTGAGCAAATGTGTTGAAAATTATTTTAAAAGGTTTTGTCGAAATCTTAGATGTTTTTTTTTCTTGTTACCACAGTGTAGTCTTTTTAACCCGAAGGTTGAATGGTAGAGAATGCCTTGATGCATTAAGTCCACCCATGTAACACTATTGTACATTACACACAGACAGATGTGTTGCTCGGGAGTTTGTTGCGCCACTTCTTCTTCCCAGCTATAACACTAGGAAGTGGTGTCGGGCGGGCGTTTTGGGGGACTGTCTTTATGTAGAATTTTGACGTTCAAAAAGTGCTGGCACTCAGCCTAATTTGAATAAATGACTTTTGATTGATTGATTGATTGATTAAGTTCAAATAAATAATACTCTCTTGCAGCTACCTATAGCTAGCTAGCTATATGCAGTACCAGTTACCGCCCGCGTTAATGTCGGAAATTATCCCAAGGGAACATACTCCCGGGATGAAAAGTATCCTATGTGTTATTCCAGACTATAATCTACCTCTGTGCCAAATTTCATCGAGATCCGTTCAGCCGTTCTGACGTGAAAGAGTAACAAACATCCATCCATCCATCCATACTTACAAACTTTGGCGTTTATAATATTAGTAGGATAGTCTGCAATGAGCAACACTGGTGTCTGCATTCGCTGGGTTTTGTCCTGCAGTTGAGAGGATTCCTCTGACCTCGTTCCTTAGTCTTCGTCCTGTTATCAGGCGAATCGAATTCTTGACGGACCAAACGTAGGTAAGTAACCTACGTTTGGTCCGTCAAGATTTATAGATATGATACCAACTCTTAATTGTACAACATAACAATTACAAATAGGGCTTCAAACAATGGGTGGTATAATCGCTGAAAGCGAACTTTTACAGACAACCTTTGAATGGATATGGCAGAGAAGTAGAACAAATACGCAGGTAGGCATTCCGATGAGCTTTGGACAGTAATTGTATCCACCTTTAGGTTAAGAAAAGGTCTGCCTTCTGGCAAAAGGAGGGCGAATGAAATGTGCTATGGTTACTATAGCGTTGTGTTAAATGAGTATTTCTACTCTAAACGCTGCAAAATGCGAGAAAATGGACTAGAAACGAGAAGTAGTAAGACGATCTTTTTTTTTAAGGATGGGAAATCATCAAATGAGTTCTGTCGGTCTGGGTGGAGCGGAAGGGCGTGTCAGACTCTTACTGACTAAAACCCATCCGTGTTCCTTCTAAAGCCCTTTGCGTTCCAGGGCCGCGGTGACTCTATGGAAATTCCGCAAACCTGGCAGAGTAAGACGATCTTGCACTGAAAAAAGTGTCTGGAGTGGCCAATTTTTTTTTGTCTAGGTTGTACAACTAGACAAAAAAAAGATCCTCAGTTCATTCAGAAATAAAAAAGAAATACCTCTATCACGTAAAACAGTGCAAATAAATTCGCGGTCACGGCCTAACGTTTAATAAGAAACGAAATATTACATAAACGCGGCGCCATCGGAATGCGGCATTTACTAAAATAAAATGGCTGAACTTTTAAATAGTCTGATAGTTCTGATGCCACCCACGGAGTCCACGTGTGCATTGATTTATGCCAGAATAGTTTCGTAGGTGCTCTTTTGATTGACTACGTTCGCACCTGACTGCGTTCATCATCATCCTCCTGCTCATGTTTTACTTCCATACATTTGTATTGTTTTTGTAGTATAGTAACCGAATCCTTCAGATAATACAAGCGTAATGGTATGTTATGGTCAGTGATCGGATAATCCGGCTCTTATATACTTAAACTTCTTCCCGTGAAAGAATAATATGGACATTCCTTTCTGAATAAATAAGTAATCCCAGATTGAACAATAAATGGAGCTACACATAAAATTACATTCAATTCCCTAAATAGTCAAGGCCGGTTACTAAACCGGTTCTCATAAAAACTTTCATTGTAAATTAAAAGTTCCATTATAAAGGCTTACTAAATTAAAAAAAATTACAATGAGAGTTCACGACGAGTTCTAACTATATTTTTAGCAATCTCAGGAATTTTGAACGATTCCGGGATTTGGGGATTCTGAAAAGCATGTCCTTATTATGCTTTCGTGGGAATAAAAGTGAAGTTTAGGTATATTAGCGCCCGATTATCCGATCACTGGTTATGGTACATTACATTTCTTATAAAAGGTACTTTGGAGTAGTTTGGAGTTACGTTCTTTCTAGCAATATCATCTTTGATGCAGTCCACCCCACCCCACTACTTGCCAACTCTTTGATTTTTCATACCACTTTTCAACAAGAATGCGTCTTTCTTCGTCCGTCCTTCTGATGCGGCTTGCAGGTCGCATCTTAGAAATCTCCTTAAATCCCCTCCTCACGCTACCGACTGTTACTCCTACTCGCGTACGCGGTATGGTTGTGGAATGCACTGCCGCCTGACATTAGGGACTGAAAAACTCTTGCAGTTTTATAACACTATCTTTCCTTCCCGTCATAGTTGCATATAAGTATGTATTATTATTTATTATATAATATTATGTAGTATGTATTATTATGATATTTATATATTGTATGTTATATTTGAAATGTAGTGTTTTAACTTTATCTAAAACAAAACTTTTACACACGATGTCTACATCTCTTTTATCCGACTCTCCTTTCGCAGGTATGCTGGAAGAGATTTGTATAGAAATAAGCATTACCTTAGTACTTATTTTTCTGTTTCCTTCTTCTTATCTTTTGTATTAAGTGTGTGTACATAAATTGTTAAATACAAATAAATGCGATTTCCAGAATGTATGTATTTCTGTTGTTATGTGCTCTCACCCAAATAAAAGTGATTCAATTCTTACGAAGAACATAGAAAGAGCACTAAACATACATTCACTGGAAAGAGGTAAACATGAGAATATCTTATTCGTAGCCATTACAACTAAAGTAGGTTTATATCTTTGGCGACGAACGCGTGTTCAAAACTGTGCGCTATGCATGATCGCGGGCCGCATATCATATGAAATTGTGCTTGAAAGTGTGATCGCTTTATCTTAATGTGGCGAAACTGTTCGTTAACCATGCTGGATTAAAAATGGCGTACTGGTCTCTGATAATGGGACTGGAAAGGCAGACCGCTTAGTCATTTGATTGGGTACCTGATTGTTGACGTAGTGGTTTTTCACAATGGTAACCATTCATGTCATAATTTTTAATGTTAATGATCTCCAAATACGAGAATAATCAGCGCGACAGATCAGCCGGTCGATTCTGTAAACATGTCGAAGTGAAGGCTTAGGTGAATCCATGTAATCAAGATGTCAGGTGATCACGAAGTGAGCTGTCATTTCATCTTGATTATATGGTATTGACAGCTCACGTCGTGATCACTTCACCCAAGCCTTCACTTCGACATGTTTACAGAATCGACCGGCAGTACAACGTCAAGATACGTCGAACGTCACTTCACTCCTTTTCGAGTCGATGGTGACTTTTGAACAGTTTGTGCCCAGTAACTTTATAGCGGCATTAGTGGAACTCATTAAGTCCTCAATCTTACAGGTGTAAGGGCTCTTTTGGTACTCCAAAAGGTGGGCACTCACATTTGGTGACAAACGGGTCTGTAAAACCCCTTTTTGCCAAGTTTTATTTGTACTTCTCACTTCACTGACTTGCTCACTGAACTATCTTTCGTCTGTTCATATACACTGACTTAATTGGTTGACTGTTCGTTTTATGACACGTATTAGTTCAATATGGCGCACTTGTGTCTGACTACGATTGGGCTAGCAGACACTTAGTCACTTGTTGGTGGTGTACGCATGAGCTCAGTTTGTGGTTTCTTTATGGTGGTAATCTTCCATGCCATTTCGCATACGATGTATTTCGAGAGAAGTTTGTGCCAATAAATTAGCAAGCTTAGTCACTCTGAGCTCTATGGATTATCCACATGTTTGTGTGCCAAGCTGGGATCCTACCTCCAAAATCAGCCTTGTGCCATTCGGAACTTTGGATTATAGTATCAGTGATTTGGCGACTATCCGCGTTCGGTTTGGCCACGTTTTGTCCCAAGATATTATACCGCCACAAGAAAAACTAACGAAGCGAAATTTGTACGTCAACAAAAAGAACCGCAAAGCCATCTATCCTGCCAGAAGTGAACTACTAACAAAATCCTGTATCGCGCAAGCAAAGTTCTTCGTGCAATTTGAACATATACAACAGTCTGAATATCAACTATCGGGCAGTTGCCCACCAGGCACAACAACCGTCTGGTCGGAGGATCCTCCCTTTTCAGTGGAGGTATGCGGGATTTTACTCTCTGTACCGCATATCTCTATAAGTTTTTGATTAGTGACCTTTGACATGGTGGATCACACTGAGGAAACTTCTAAAGAAGGAGAGACTCCTTAAGGTTCGTCATTCTGTAGTACCAGACCCGACAACCCTTGACAGAACATCTTGGCGTCGTGAGATAAGGAGAGCCGACCCCACCTAAAGGTAGAAAAGGCTAAGAAGGAAGAAGTAGAATTGTGTCCTCGATGATCGATACTTACCCAGGTTCTCGAATGATACTTATAATTTTTTTTAACAAATTGTCAAACGCGGGTCGTGCAGCAGTGATTGGTTGAATGAGTTTTCAAAAGCAGTAGGACCGGGTCAATTTTTGTTTTTCAGAAACCGGGTTTAGTATCAGTCTTGTACACACGACTCAGGATTGTGGCAAACGTATCGTATTTAACACGCCTTGAAATTGCGATCACCTTGTTTACTTAGTGGAATGGGTTCTTGTAATGTACCGTGACTGTTCGTTTTATGGTATTGGTTCAATATGGCGCACTTATGTCTGGTCATGACTGGCCTGGCAGACGCTTAGTCACTTGGTGTACGCAGTTGCGGTTCTTTACGACGGTAAACATCCATGCCGCGTGCAGCTGACGTTTTAGTGGGTAACTCCGCAAAACGTCCGGTGCGACTAATTCGGTTTCAAATAGGTACCTACTGGGTATTAAGGTATTGAAAAGTGATGAGTCCTTTTCTACTGTTATTTTCAGGGTACAGTTGTAAATAAACTGCTAACTACTTCCGTTTGATTTGGAACGTGCATTTGGAAGATCAATGATGAGAGTGTCAACTCTACTAACTTTTAAGCAACGTTTAGATTCGCATGTCTTTTTTTTGAGTGGCTTCTCGTAGTTCAACTTATGAGGTTGTCAACTGCTCAACCGGGCTTGCCTGTGGTGGCCTTAATATAAATATTAAAGCCTCCAGCCAGGGCTTATTTAAACTTACAAACTAAGCGACTACACGCTAAAGGCAACCCCTGTGGGATACGGGCCTCGGCTTAGGGCGTCCCTGGGAGGACAGCTAGGGACGGGATCGAACTAGATTCGCATGTCAGTCGCAATCTGTCATAAATGTATGAAAATTGAGGCTTTTTTAATAGTTTGCCACTGAGATGCGAATGCAACCTTGCTTAAAAATGAGTATAGTAGTATTGAGCCTCTGAATTTGTGAACATATACAAACCAGAATGCCAAATGAAAACTAACTTGGTGTTTAACGCCCAGCAAATGCCGAGTTCTTAACCCTTTCGGAATAAAAAAAAAGATATATAAGTACTAAACACAATTTTAATATTCATGTTTTATTTTATTGTTTTCTAATGTTTTTGCTGTTGTTTTCATGTCCAACAATCTGTTTTTGAATGTTTTAAATCAGAATTGAATATTTTCACATCGTATCAAGTCATTATATGGCATTTTTTAGTTTCATTTTATAAATAAAATAAGCTGACTTTAATCAATAGGCTCTTAACTACTAATAAACAATTCCAAAGTGCTCTCATCTATATATTATAACTTCATCCACATAAAACATAATCGTACGAGCAACTAATTACACGGACATCTGTCAACTGTCGGACAAGTCACAACAATGTTCGTACAGAAATAGACTGCACTTCAAAATAGAACCCTTGGGAGTGGCAGGAAATATCTTCACTGCGGTAAAATATATGAAAATATTACAAGTACATAGGCAGGTACCTACCGTAATACATCAATCAACGTGTCTTCTTGCTTGTAACTGTCGTGAGTTGGACGTTTAACATCATTTTACAACTGTAGGTATATGGGTAAGAGATGTCAGCATAGGAGACGGGGCCAGAGCCTGCCAGGGTTGCGGAATTTGTTAGAAAGAGTCACCGCGGCCCTGGAACGCAAAGGGCTTTAGAAGGAACACGGATGGGTTTTAGTCAGTAAGAGTCTGACATGCCCTTCCGCTCCACCCAGAGCGGAAGAAGTCATTTGATGATTACCAATCCTAACGAAAATGATGAGATCGCTACACCAGAGACAAACATTTCTTCCAAAGGATGGTTTTTTTCCGAAGTACTGCTAGGCAACCGGGTTGCTGACCGCAGTCGATGACGCAGCTGCCCGTCATCGGCCTGGGGTGGTAAATATTTAGGTTGGCAGACGCGCTGCTCCTGCCATCTATGTGTTGGTGTGTGCCAAACCTACTTATCATTTTGAACTGCACACACATGATGACGAATCTGACAAATCTCTCCATTATTCATTTATAATGAACGTCATCCTCGCATAGGAATACATGGACGATACCATATGCTTCTGTGGTTAGAAAGGTGCTTTAAGCAAATTACTTTGAGGTTCTAATTTTGATTTGAAGGCCATTTCTAGTACTATAAACTGGCCAATTGCGAGTCGGACTCGCGTGCAAATCGAATTTCATTTTTGTAATATATCATTTTAACACTATTAACTTCTTTTAGGTTTTCATATAATCTATAGGTAACTATTATTTGCATATTTTTTCAAAATTTTACGACCAGTAGTTTCGGAGATAAGGGGGGGATAGAATGGTAATTTTTCGTCTAATTTCTTGAATAACTTTAAAACTATTTATATTAAAATTATGAAAAAATATAACTAGAACCCTCACAATAAGCCCTTTAATTTGATGTAACACACGATACAGTTTGAAAAAAATCTAGTTTGTCCTCCAAAAGTGACCCCCAAAATTTCACAGAAGTTCATTTGTGAACCAAATTTCAACTGAATTGGTCCAGTAGATTCGGAGAAAATTGGCTGTGATAGACGGACAGACAGACAAACACCCGAGTGATCATATAAGAGTTCAGTTTCTCACATATGATGTGTAATGTCGCAATATCATCTCAGCGACAACAAAATATCAAAAACTTGTCAACATGTAGGGAAGTTAGGTGTTTTTGTCAGTTTTTCGAGAACTGCCTTCTGGTTGTGCCATTTCATAGATAGATTGTAGATAGGTACTTGGGAAAGTACAGCTTATCGACATCTTACAAATAACATTCAATTCTATAGAATCTAGCACACCTACATCTTTTTTTTTTGTGAGTGGCGTCTCGCAGTTCAACCTATGAGGCTGTCGACTGCTTAACCGGGCTTGCCTGTGGTGGCCTTAATATAATATTAAAGCCTCCAGCCAGGGCTTATAAACTACATCTTTTGCATAACTTTTAAGCAAGGGCCTTTTTTTATCAATATCTGAATACAATTTTCAGTGCTCACGTGCTTCACGCTGCTTTTTGTTCGCTAAAAGACGTGGTAGCGCCCTCTCCTGAAAACGGCTGAAATCACGTTGGACTACTGCCAGCTTCATAAACTGTTTTACGACTGAAATGTGCGATTCAAACTACGATCTTGCTGCTTCGTACAATTTGCGCTAGATGCCGCTGTTTGAGATCGACTCATGCGCATCGTATTTGTATCATCGTGTGTAACTACATCTAGCGTAGACTAAGGGAACTAGAACCGTTTTTGGAAGAAAATGGTTTGTGTTAGTGAATCTATCTATCAGGAGGAGTCATACCCATTCTGTGATGATGATCACTTTCATTGAAATGAAGAAGCTGATGAGTGATAAACTGTTGACCAAAACTAATTTGCTCTTTATTTTTTTAATTAATTTCACGTTTTCAATACGAAGGCTCATTCAATATTTTTTGTAAGGAATGTATTTGACGATACCAATGAAAAAATCGATGGTATCCTATTTTTACCAGCGGATCACACGCAACCAATCCTCCCGCAGCGTCGCCTAAATTTATTGATTCGTCATCCGTCCTACAGGGAAAGCTTTTCCACCATAATTGATGCGATCTTAATTCGGACGTGTATAAATAGAAATAGGGTCTATAAATACTCGTTGCATTGTAAAGATGGTTTTGGCAGTGGCTAGCAGATTTGTCGACACACACCTCTCGCATGTGATAAAATGTTATTTATCGTCAACGGTAGATGATTTTACAAAACTAATAGATTCGACGACACTGAGACGAACGACTTCATAATATCTAATGTTGCCAGACTAAATAACTGCTATTTGTTATGTTCAACGGTTTTTATGAGCATTGGTGCAGATATTGCTCTAATGATTGCGGTTAATGGGAATAGATCATTGTCTTGTTTAATTGAAGGCTTGGCTTCTTCTCGGACTATTAGCTTTAAGCAGCCCTGACCAAGGTGAAACTAAAATTATAGTTATGAATACAGCACCTTTAATTTTGAATTAGAGATTTCGCCTATTCGTGGATGTCGGTCGAGGTTTATGTTTCTGACATACCATGACACAAAATCGTGGTAAACAAAATAATACATACCCAGAATAAAATAAGGTAAGAAAGATGCGTAGGTATAGATATCAACATAATTAAAATTAAACTTTTTTTTTCTTAGGATTTCAGAACCATGTCTGGCCTGTTAACTTAAAATAAAATGTAAGTAAACTGTTTATAAAAGTTAATCTCTGAAAGTACCTACTAACCCGATTTAAAAAATCATTTCTCTTAATACATTCACGTTTTATCGCTGAGTACCATAGACTTTACTTTTTGTCCCAACAATTGCACGATTCCTATGAGATAAGCCACGAAAAAGCTAGTCTTTGAAGATGATTCAGAACTGCTTGGCCACGTGTAGCTAAGATCAACTTTGATCATCAAATACAATTTAAAGATGAAGTAAAAAAGAGAATAATAGTAAAATTGTACTCAGCCCACACTACAGGTAGGCCGTTAAACAAGAAAATAGCTTATAAAAAATATACTACTCCGAAACTACACCACATAAAAGAAAATGAAAACAAACAGTGTTGATTTTAGCTCATACACTTTAAACAATTTGAGTAAAGCAACATAATACAGCTCCGTGAAGTTCTGGATATGATCTAATCATAAAATTGTTGTGAATGGGAAAAATTTTGAAAACTGCTTAAGCTTACGAATACGACATAAAGATGGATAGAGTACCTATTCTTTATGTATCTATACCAAAATTGGAAGATGGCTCATACGTTATTTTGACGACATGATTGGCGCAGTGGATGGTGTACCGCAAATTAGATATTCTTTATGTCAAATATTTTTTATGTCGTTGGTGGTTTGGCACTCACAGATTGCCATAAATTCTGTCTTTTTCTTGTAATTTTTTTTCATATTTGTATTTTCTAGTATTGATTTATGTAAGTGTGCTATTGTGTGTTGTGTGTTCTTGTACTAAATAAATGTTTTATCTATATCTCTGTCAATGGTCGAGCGATCGACTGCTGCGCCGCGTGTCGTGGGTTCGATTCCCGCACGGAACAAAAATTTGTATGGCCTACAGATATTTGTTCCGGGTCTCTTTGTGTGTGTGAAATTATTATGTGTGTTAACGCACCCACGGTACAGGAAAAATTTCTAGAGTGGGGCAACGATTAAAAAAATTAAAAAGTATTGCTTTTAGTATGGGTACAATAGCGATTTTATTACCAAAGGAGTCAGCCAAAGAAGGGTTTTCTTGCAAGAAGCAGCTAGATAGCTTCTTAAGAAAATTTTCACTAAGATGAGAGAGACACATTTTACTGTGAGTACTATTGTTTTAAGGCTTCTATTAAATTATTATGAATCGCAATTTGAAACCTAAAGCAACACTTTAAAGCAAGTTGACATTTTAAATATAGGACAATCAAGGGTGTAGACAAAATCAAACTGGTTGATTTATGTATTAATTTTATGGATATAGTTTCTTTTTTTGTGTTTTTATTTTTCTGTTAACTTACACACTGTTTAATTAATGGTTCCAATATTTGTAAATAGTGAGTACCATTTACCTAAATTTCTTTAGAAAATGAATAAGTTTACCTCTGCTGGTAATACTTTGTTCCTATAAGTAGCATACTCTGGGTGCATCGTCTTCACATCACCTCAAATCACCGTCACCTCAAATTAATTTTTGTATACCAAATTTTGTTAAATCATTATTTAAAAGAGTAACTATGGAGTTTCTTGTCCATTCTTCTCCATAAGAATCTACCTTTCCGAATGGACAGTAGAGTCACTTTATTAATGTAATATTATTATTTTACTGAACTGTAAATGATGACGTTCAAAAGTGCCGTTTAATGGCCTAATTGAAATAAACGTTTTGACTTCGACTTTGAAATTGTTTCACCTTTATCTTTACGAATAAATTCATCAATGCCTAATTAGCGCCAAATGATGAACGCTGATTAAAAACACAAAACCATTTCCATTGGCATTCTTGTACAAATGTGAAGTATTCGCGGAGTAGTCTGGGTTAGCTAAAAATATTGCGACATTGACTACGGTTGACCCGACTATTTCGGATACCATCACGTTGACCTAGAGAAATGTGACTTGTAGTTTGTGAGTTTATTGAGACTTATTAGCCGACTGCCAAGGAAGAGTTATGATTGTTTTCAACGTTCAATACCTATTCAATGGTTTTTAGTTTATTCGGCATATATCATATGCTTGAAAATGGGTTATTTTTTTTAGTTTTTTTGTAGTGAAAACTTCTTTAGCGGCGTTGTGCACTTTTTGGGATTGGTAAAAAATGTTAAACTCGCGTCAGGACACGTGACCTGATCGAAAATTCGTAGGACGGAGGCAAAGTTCTGAAGTGATAAATTTTTAATGTAATATAAATTGTTATGTTTGTGTACGATAACGCAATAAATGAATATTGTATTTTACCACATAAATGATAGTACTTTTATACTGATAATTAAAGCAATTCGTGCGAAATTATTCCCTATCCATTCCCAAATATCAAAAATGCACAACGTTAATGTTCAAGTTTTCACTTCTGCCGTGCAACCCGTTGTTTCTTTTTACGTCCCGTTGTTACATCTAGGCATTGATTGACCAGCATCATTTCATCACCGCATTGGTATAGATTTGTACAGATTAATCAGAACGCTGATGCAGTTTAAAGAACATAACACATAACATTTCTAGTTGGTAACAAAATAAAAAGAAGGTTTACAACATTGAAAATAAAGTTGAAAACAACATACAAGCTGAAAAATCTTGCCTAGACATTTGACGACCTATTAAATCTTCATGTTCGTCATTGTCGTAGAACATTTTCTTGTTTTATGCACGTTTAAGACCAGTTAGCAGAATTTACGACGGATAACACGAGCGCATCCGGCACGGTTTCATTATGCGTATCGCTTTTAACTGTTTTGTTGATAGAAATACTGCTTCAACGACAAATACTGGTTCTTGGCAATAATATTACTGCATTGGTTGATTATTTGCAACCAAAGAGCAACATGCATTAACGTACTTACTAGTGTTAGTTATGTGTAAAATATCTGGCTTTTTCAGTCGATAAAACAACGTAAAATTTAATTTGCTAGCGAAAAATCCTAATTGGGTTGAGAATTGAAAACTTCACTTTTTTCTGTCTTCTAATTTAGTAAAACCGGAAAGAAGAAATACAAAGTCCGTACAAACATCAACATCTGTAAGTTTATTCATAACCCCATAAAAAAATACATAGAATGCCAGTTGCAAAGACGCTACAAAGATGGCAAGTTAGCATATCAAAACGGTTTCTAATTCAACAGGCACATATTCCCTAATTTATAAACTTCAGCGTTTTTGAGCAACGTTAGATGTTTTTATTTATCATTTGTATGACAAACCAACAACACTTTCCCAACACACATAGTTGCTTGCACGCAAGCATTCCTTGAGTCATTGGCAAACGTAGCATTGGAATCGAATACAAAGAATTTATGAATGGCATGGGTTTGGCATCCGCTGCACCCTGGATGCAAATATAGTTTATTCGTGGTTCATATGACGACACTGCCCATTGATAATATAATTTGTTAATCCTCGGTCATATAGCTCCAATAGTACACAGTATCTATACGCTTAGTCAGTACTATAGCATAACTATGAGGATCAGCATTTGAAAGCTTATGATGCTTAGCGGAAGCCGCGTCTTGGTCAATAACCTTTATTTATGATTTCAATTACATAGGTAAATGTTAAGTGTTGATGTATGCTTGACAAGAAAGCAGTGACGGCAAAAATTTTAAGCATAAGAACATCCGGCCTATCCTTAACAGGGCTACCTCAGGGTTCTATTCTAGGTCCGATACCGTCTCACTTTTTTCAACATACTTATGAATATTTTAATGTATGACATAAATATTTCATCAACCAACATTATTTCAAAGGCATTGAGCATATCTCGCGGTACAATGGATCCCTCCACATAGAAATCGATAACAGGTAAGGCGCAGACAGAGATATAATAATAAATAAAGTATTATAATAAGTCTTGCAAGAATAGGTTTTTCCTTGCAATGGAACAGAAATGGGCTGATAATTATCATAAATCAATAAAAAAATACGTCATGTAATACTCACATCCATGTTCTGCCGCAGCGTCCTTGCCCGGGCTCTGGATTCGCTGAGCGTGCGCGGTCGCAGCGCCGGCACTGCTTCCCGCGACAACCACTCGCCGAAGGCTGTACACACAACACCGTCACACACCGGTACTTGACTTCACGTCGTTAATGGAAAGTGCAGGAAGAGTAAGAGGAATGAGCTGGGTAAAGTTGAGGGCCTAACTAAAGAAATAGATTACAAATGTGTAGTTATAGAAAAGCTTGCATTTCCGAAAACAGTCTATGCAAAAATTACTCGGTTTACACAACTTTGTATTATTTCAATCAAAGTATTTAACCAAATTTCGCCATTTATTCATGTCATAAAATGATAAAATTACTCACATAAGTAGGATTTACGAATATTTACTTTACATTGCATATAGTTTAGGTTCCCAAGTTGTAATGTACAGCATATTGATTTCAAACTGAATCTCGGTGAATATCAATAAATAAATAGGCCCAAAACATTAAAACAGTAGAAAGAGAAAAGCGTTACAAAGAGAGAGAGCGAGAGAGAGAGAGAGAGTGGTTATAACACAGAAGGAAGACATAGAATTTATACATGGAACATAAGAACAGTCGCAAGTTGCATATTCACTAGGCTACTTTTTAATTATCTGTAAAGTAAAGCTCGTTTACTAAACCCTACAAAGCGATGTTTTTATCATAGAACACGTATCGGAGAATTATCCTGGAGAATATGCACTTGGAGTAATATAAGACAAGAAATAATTATTTAGTCACATTATGAATATTATGAGAGGAACAATTAAAATGGCCGTTAAAGTAGACGAAGAAGTTAAGTTAAATGTATAGTTGATGTAGAGTGTAAGTATTGATATCTAAGACACTCGTTCTTATTACACAGTGCTGTTGCAAATTCTAAATTTCTAATCTACATCATTCGTGTCGTGTCGATAGATAAATTGATCGAATGTTTTCTTTTTGTGGTACGTTTAGTGTGACATGGTTGTTGCTAAAAAAAAAAGTTTTTGTTAATATTGTTGACAATGATCTTTTCATGGACCATCAACGTAAAAAATATATAGTCAGAACTTGAACAAGTTTTTGATAATTGCGAAGACTTATTAAAGCTCAGGACATACTGTAGGTATTGGCATACCCATTGCCATGTGATGGTTGAAGACAAACGTTTGTGTGATGAAGGGTCTTCTGTCACATAAAATATCTGCGTGAAAGATAGAAATCAGTTTATCTATTGATCTTTATAGCAATAGACTAGTTTTGTATAGTCTTTATGTAGATAATAAAAATGAGGAAATCAAGAAGTATTACCAGACGGTCAGCGTTGAAGATAATTTAGTTAGAGAAATCATAAAGAGTCCAATTAATCAATTAATACTTTAAAGAGGAACAATGATTATAAGTCATAACACTAGTTAAAATGACAGAAAACTGTAAAAACAGGAGTAATCGCCGAAGATTTAATTGAACTAGGTGGTTATTTTTTGTTTGTTGAGTACAATATTCGTGGAAATAGCGTCAGACAAAACCATTTTTACCAAAGTAAAAGTAATGGTGCAGATACATGCTTTTATTAAGCTGTGTCACGAAAAAAATTGAATAGTTCATTTTATCAAACGCAATTCCACAAATAGATACATATTAAATAGTTCTACTAACATTCTGCTACTGAAGTCGGTTAAGTTTTCTACATCATCTAAGTAGCTATCATTGTTCATCTCAAGTTTCCACTGACCTATCGCCTCCGCGGTCAAAATGTCTTGTGTGTCGTGTTCCATGGTGTTTATGTGTGTGCACTATTGCTATACAATATTTATAGTGTATGTGTGTGTGTTATCACTGCACTGTAACACTGGCACTGATTGCTTTGTCACTTTATTTTGTTATGTTACTTTCACTGTGTTTATCTTCGTTTGCAAGAGTATCGTTAGAGAGTTCGTTTTGTTTAAGTATTTTTCGAAACTAATTTTCATTATCTAGAACTGTAATAAAATTGCACGGTGTATTAAGGTTATCTTAAAAAATATGTTTGGCAACATTGAGTCGCGCTGGTAGTTTTTAAACAAATGTTTAAAAACTACCACGACGGTAGTTTTTAAACATTTGTTTTACATTTCCGATTATTTTACAAGTTGTTGCAGGAACATTAGCGGCAGGAAAACTCAAGTTACTTAATTTATAGACGTTTATAAATGATGTAGTTAAAAACTTGCATCATACATATTTTTTCACCAACCACTTGAGTTTGACGTCATAGAGCATTCAACCATTGAGATTCAGCGATTATAAATAATACACGTATAAAAAGTAAGATAGACGAGAATATTGAACCTGTCTCGTGTATTTAATGTAACAGCTGATCGGAGTTACTGTACGAATAGATGTGATCTCATTGGAGCGACAGTCTCGGGAATGTGTGAGCGTCTCATTATGAATACTTACGCTTTAAGATTTGGGAGACAGTATAATTTATGTACTCTAAAATGTAGAGCATAAATCGGATAATCGATAAGTAAAACTAACTTCAAACATTGGAGAAATAAAATTATTAATGTCAGTACTAGACATATGTCTGTATATTTTCTTTTGATCTAGCTAGACTTTAGGAAATTGTGCGATTAAGCCTATGAAATATCACCTTCAGCTGTAGAAGAATAAAATTTATGCCCATTATTGTACACCATCAAACTATAATGGATACTTAAAAAAATCATGGGCGCAATGTTGCTCTAATTTAAGCTATTGCCACATGCAGGCTAACAAAGGTACAATATATACAAAAGCCTGTGGCGTACAAAATAGCCATATCTTCTTATGCACAGAGCTTCAAAAACATCTATTCTAAGCCCTCTATCTTTTATCTCTTGAAAGTTTCCACTTCCCCCTGACTCATCCGCATTCAAGCACTTTGGCAATATCCCACTCACACCTGCACGTAGTTAATTCGTGAAGAATTATACGAATGCACTGCTGAGCGCTCTCCGTTGCGGCCGCGCATGTCGCAAGCGATAGCTATGTGCCAGTGGACATTGCCAAGTAGTGGACTATACTTGAACTTGCTTTTAGCGATAGACTTTTGAGAATTTTGATTTATTTATTTGAAGATGAAGGACCTGAGACTAAGCTTTGAAATGCAGACAAAAAACAAGCCGTTTAGAAGTAATGGTGGAATAAAGAAACTCACAAACGTACATACAAGAACCCTGAAAACATACCACTTCTTTTTCTGTGCAGTCGTGTAAAAAGTCAAGATCGCATCTTACACTAAGATCTAAAAGAAAACTAAAGTGTCAAAAGCGTAGCTCATAATTTAAACATTGAAAATATTTTGATTTTCCTTTTTCTTATAAAAATATGGAATAGGTATACATAAATACTGCAGAATGTGGTTGCAATGTATATACACCAAAATAGAAGGGTTTTAAAAGTTTACGATAAAATAAAGGCCCTCTACGGAAGGTGCTACGAAACTGCTACGACGCTACGAAAGGCCTACGAGTCTCGTAGCACTATCGTAGCTCAATGCACTTGAAGTTATGGGCCCAAAATATAAATCGTATTGAGTGTGTACGCGCATTGACGGAGTTACATTATTTATCATTAACAGTACATATATAATTAATTTATAGTCAGTCATCGTATAGTTAATAAAATTAATTAGCCCAACGCCAGTCAGTCGTACGTCTGTAACAGTTTATAATATCCTTGACCATCTATCACGATGACTGATTCTAATCTTTGTTTACCTTGCAAAGGGCTATTTATCTACTTCATTCTTCGATCAAAACATTCTCGAAGGTGCCTGGCAAAGATTGTAGCTATCAACATCTTAATTAATAAACTGTAACGCCTGTACTCCTTGAATAAATCCGGCGCAACGAAACGAGCTACTATGATAACAGCTGTCCTAGCCAAGTTACAAACGTTTAGTATCGAATCTCTTTCTACAATCGTTAACGCCTTGACGAAAGCGATTTTAGAAAACGATAAGTTGGTAGCCAAGTTGACACGATTGAGTCGATCGCCCGTTCTACAATGTCTTTAGAAAAAACCTATTTTTTAGTCTATGGCGAGCGACCCTGCAAACGTCAAAGTCACAGTTGTGTACTTTGTGCGCGGGCTGAACTTTTGTTTTGAATCAATCCATTTTGCCATGACAGCAGGGTGACCACGTGACTTAACGCTGAGATGATGTCATTCCCATACATTTGATTAGTTTTCTAATAGCGTTATCGATTGTAGATTGTCAACTTGGCTAAGCCTGCAGATGAATTTTAGTGATGGGTGTATAGTGAGAGCGCTGACCACTTCGGTTGGCTCTTGATCGAAGTTTAGAATGTAGCACATTAGGAAAAAAATGAGATAAACACGAATTCAAAACAAACGATAGAGAAATGATAGGTTATTATTATAGGCTGTAAAGGCCATGGGTAGATAAAATAATCATGTGAAAGTGATTTATTCACTATCCGTCCATAAAAAGGCGGTGGTAATGTCATTTTAACGTGTCAAAATAAAATGATCTTTGACATAATTAGATTATTGACATTAAACATAACGATATGAATCATCTGTGGAGTTTGTTTATAATCGATGTTTAAAATATTACGATCAATAAAATATTTCACAAACACCGAATGACAGCTGACATTTAGTGTCATATTAAAAGTCGATGAAATTGGTTAATAATATTTTTGAACCACCGAAGTGCAGATTTAATCAAATTATCAGTATTTTATCGGAATTCTTAGATTTTTATCATTTTTTGGAATTTAGACTTGGTCTGATTTGAAACATCTTGGGAGTTTCACTAATCCGAAGAACAATTTAAAATCGTAACTGTTCGAATTTAAAATCGTATGTAGGTATGTTCTGTAAATTGTTCTTTAGAGCTGTACAACTCTAAATAATATTTTTTTCAAAAATTTTAAATTCAACCCTAATCGCAAACACGTCGTTGTTTAATAATTTCAAATGACGCATTTATCTCCACATACATCATTTAATTTGCCCTAAACTCTGATGATCTAGCTCAGATTACGTCAATCTACAAATCTCACGAATACACCTCATTAAAATTATAATGTGCAATCTATGACCCCCAGAAATAGCTCCAAGGTTAGCTGCACTTCCACAAGATGGCGGCTGGAGTGACGTCACACGTGATAGACTTTCAATGACATCCGGTTTATCGGATTTACGAGGAGCTTGGCATCTGCACGTCAGGGTTAAACTGGCAGAGGAATGCTGGGATTAGAGGCGAGAAACGATGTAGAACAGTTGCAAAAGATTATTACTATTGATGAATTTTTCCTGAAAGTTCTGACAGGTTACTTGAAGATGTCCGGAGTAAGCTTCCAGTGTTAAATTAATCTACTATGGAAGTTATTTTTTTATGAAAGCTTCAACAAATATTTTGGAGGAGGTAAACATCCGGAGAATGTTTTATTTCAAACCAAGCAATGTTACAATATAGCCACAAAAAAATCTAAACAAAAACAATCGCTAGCGCTAACGCGCTTTTACAAATCATTATTCTTGGGTAAATTCTCACTCGATCGCAAAGGTACATTTAAACATTATCCCGGATTCTAATCGCCAAGTAAATTAAGGCTTAAATTGATCTTAGAGAGATAAAACTTTAAACTTACTGACAGATAACGTAGAACCTAAACTAAGGATTATTGGAAATTAATTATGTATCTGAAAAGGTAAGTTTCCATGGAACTTCGTCTTTTTGGCTATGGAAACCCATCGGAAACACGGCTAGTTAAAATAAATTAATTTGAAATAGGAAAAAGAGAAGCAAAAAATTACAAGCATCGCCAAAACGAATAATTTCAATTCAATAACGGATCTCCGCCCAATATATATGCGACATGATAAAAGTATGAACTTGAAATAGCTGCAACTATTATTAGCGCCGCCTACATCGCAGGCCCAACTGTGTAAATTCACGCAGAGTAACTGAGTCACGACGAAAGTGTCGCCAACCAGTTCAATGGAATTATGGCGTGAGAAATTATGAAGTTTAGATGCATCATCATCCGTCTCACGAGGGATTGGAGCGAGTCTTCGTAGATTCGTCTACTCGTGGGTTTATACAGACGTATATGACAAGTCTGATATATACAGAAATATTTAAAAAGAGAGACTAGTGTCCTAAGCATTTAATGAAAATTGTTTGTCGACATAGGAGGAGAATATCTATGGATTATTTCTTAATTTTAAATTAGAGGCTTTAAATAATAAATTATTAAATTTGTCAGCACAATACAAATCATTGGTTACAGCAGAAGCGATAATTTAACAGTCAGTTTAAACGACCAGATATTGCAGAAAAACAACTGATTTATCGTAATATTTTGTTCCTTCATGGCCGTTTATCAACTTAAATAACTAACTCAAACAGACAAAATGACAAAACCTATTAAAAGAAAAAGCTTATACGAAAATCAAAAAACACGGCAGTATATGATCTAACCAAGAAACAAATCAAATGACTAGTTGCATTTTTAAAACACAGAGATCTCAAAACTGAGAAGATCCAATAAGCTATCAACGAAGAAACAAAAGAACCATCAAAAGACAATGACGTAGACAAAAAGTGCGAGACTGCTATAGCAACCACGTCACAAGTTGTATCTATCGTTCGAACTATCGATCTATCACAGTCACTCACAGTTCCCAGTCGGAAATGTCACGCTGCACAGTTAATTATAAACCAAGCATCATGCTGAAAGAGCTGCGGATGCGACTAACATGCCCGATAGATTGTCTCATGGCTTATGATGACAAGGAACTCCGTCATAGTAATAAGCGAGCTATAGATGCACGAGCCATTCATGACTTCCAGTGTCTGAAGTTGTATTGCTTTTTGTGGTTTGTTATCCACATTCAACTAGACGTTTGGAACAGCTGATTGGATTATTGATAGTCATTTTTTTTGTCATATTACTATTGATGATACTCTTCAACAATTTAGTTAGTGATGGCATATTAGCGTTTCATTAAAATAATTTGTAGATTCTAGTAAAGCAGTCTGTCGCTATTTGCTTCTGGTGTCTTGTAAATTCCCTACATATTTTCAACTACTTGCTTTACTTCTTCACAACAGGAAACGTCTCATTATTTTAAAAGATAAACTTTGAAACTTCCTGCTTCATAGATCTGACGTTAAAATTATTTCTTCACAATTTGTTTAGTCTGATGGTATGTAGGCATGTAATTAAGTATACACGGCTACGATATCGCGTGCTTCATCTATTTTACTATGAATGTACCTATCGCATGAATGGAAACTAAGTACGTATTTTTCTTACTACTCATATTCGGATACTTCTTCTCTATTAATATATGTGATACGGAAAACAACATGCCCTTCCCATAAATATATTTTGGTGACGACCTTTATTTTTCTATAATGAACTAGAAACAGATATTCACAAGAGAATGACAAAATATTATGAGGGCTGTGCCCATGCGCAATGATCGACAGATGGCCTATTTACGAGTGCCACATTGACCTAGTTTCCTGATCATTAAACCCGGCGTGGTATGACAACTAGACAAAGTCTTTGACGATTTAAATATCTCCATGGATACAACCTGACAACCAGAGTAAACAGAGATGATTGAAGATGAAAGGAATGAAAACTATGCATGAATGTCTTCATTAATTATGAGAACAAAAGCAAAGAAAAAACTATTGATTACAGATGATGTCATTCAAACGACAGTTCTAAAAGTTGCTACTAAGAACGAAAGAACTGTTCGACATCCAAATGTCAGTGTACGTCGCGCCAATCAGCTCCGCGTTCCTCTCTGTTTACTACTCCACAACTTTAAAACTACACTTCCAATCACTCTAACATCGAAGCAATAAGACCTACAATCCCTTGATTAACGACGAGAAAAAGTTTGTCAAAGAAAAAGACTGCGAATTAAACTTTGCGAATGTCGAAGCTCTTATCGCGGGGTAGTAAGGTCTGTAATACATTGTTTGGTGTACGAAGAAAGTTTGTGGAGTTATACAGGCCCGGTAGGCCGGTCTAAATGCGTCCGCGTCTTTGGCACGGCACTGGGGCAAGGACGCGAAGCGCCTATGCAGTCGGCAGATTGATTGACCGATTAATATTTGCGAGACAAGACTGGGAAAATGAAATATTATCGATCTTATTACGTAGAGTTTCAATGTGGGACGCTTTTTATTTCCAACGACAATTTAGATGAAAGAGAGAATTAACTTTAAGCGGAAACAGCAATAAATGTATGCCAGTGTTCCCAATCGTTTGACTTCAAGATGAAATGAAAGAAATTGGAGTTGTTGGTGACGATAGAGTAGGATACAGACGCTCACACATCCCAATGAGGTAATAGAGCTGTATAAATAATGCTTGATAGCAGATAGTCTCTAGAAATTTTATAGGTGCAACGACTGCTGTTATGTGCACTTAGTAACAGCTCGACGATTCACTGCTTAAAGCTCCCTTTAATTTATTTTATACAATCCTATAGCTGTTCATGATGGCCAATATATTACATTGATTATTGCAACTCGCATTACACCATTTTGAAATGGGACCCATTATTATTTGGTTATCTTGTCATTGGTTTATCTATATTAACGATCCTGAGAACTACCTTATTTATTGAAAATTTTGAATTTGTTGGCTAATAATTTCTTAAATATGTATTTCTAGGTCAGTATTGTATTCTGCAGTAAGTGCTATCATTTATATTCTGTTGGTAAAAACGATTTCTGTATATATTTCAGTAAATGTTTCATCATTCGTAGGAGTAATGTGTTTATCATGAATCCTTTTAATTTCGTTGACGGCTCTGTCTTGAATGTTGTGACTGTACATTTATAACGTTGTTTTCATAGATATTTATATTTACATTATGATGCTTTGCAAGTTTTCTTAGTTACAGTTCGTTATGTACAATACCTGAATTATTTTTACATGTTTTTATTTTATGTGGGTATTATATTGGTTATTTTTTGTTGTTCTGTGCAAAAATCCTGTGTTCGTTGTGTATGAGACAGTCGTTGTTATCGTTCACTTCACTTCACACACGAGATGGTTGGGATCGTGGGTATGTACACATGAGAGGTCGTGTCAATGGGGTCGGCAACGACTATTACAGGAGTATTACGAAACGGTTCGATCGCCGAACGATTGGTGTCGGCGCGCGCGCGTGCGTCTCTCGCCCAAACACACCCGAGACTGCGTACACTCGCAAGTATTTTGATACCGTCACTATGTTCGAAGTTCCTATCATGTTTGTATTGAAATCCACTTGAATCGATACCAGAATGTTTTTGCATCAATTGAAAGATAAAGAGTTTTGGTTTCACTGGTATGTGAGCTATGCAGCGCCATTTTGGGATTGCATAGTGTGCAATACCAGTCTGAGCGTCAAGTGCCAAGCGGTATTGACAGACCTAATGACAAATGAGTGGCGACGAAAGCTTTCGTCAATGCAGTTAAATAATTACAAAAAAATAAGAAAACCGGATGAAAACACAACTTTAATTTACATAAATACAAATAACAGGATACAAAAGAAACAGAGATAATTGTTGACAGTTACGTAGAACGTGACCACGTAGTTTTCTGAAATAAAGTAATATCGTTTAATCGTTTGCTCGGACGAACCCCGGGCACGAGAAGTTGTTACGAAATCCGGATGCACATTATTGCACATGTCTGTAAATCTGCAGGTGCAGACTAAGTGACATATTCAATATCATCACATTATTGGGAGGACTATTTATCTATTACAAGTTTATCCTTTTAGAATAATACATTGCACTCTCTCAACTTAGCAAATCATATCGGTAGAGCATAAAATATGTGATTGCAATTCGCATGCAGCATAGTTCTAGAGTTCCTGATACTTATCAAAACAGATAAAAAAAAAGGCTAGGCATTGATCGGGAGAACACGGCGCGGCATACGCTGGAAGAATGTGCCGCTTGGGAGGAGCCGCGCCGTGCCCTCATCTCTGAACAGTTTTCGCGCAGGAGGCTGCGGAAAGGGAGAGAGAAATCTCGACGACTCTCCCGACCCACAGCAGGCGCATCGGGCGTCGGAGGATACACTGCCCTATTTCGGCCCTTCCTATCTGGGTCCAGGGGCGGCGGACTTTGGGAAGTTCGTCGCCCCCCATTTCATTCATCTGGACCCGAAAAAAAAGAGGGTAGGCATTGATTCAAGCTAGGGATTCATTGCTAGTTTATGTCAAAAGTGGTGGTGGTTCAACCGAATCTAACATAGTTGAAAAAGGCTACGCAGATTGATTGCAAGTTTATGTCATTGTGGGCGGCTGGGAAGTACCTCAGTGTTGGTGAGCAGCAGACAGCGACGCACGACGTCGAGCCCGTCCATGCGCACGGCCAGCACGCCGCACACGGCCGCCGCGCCGCGCGCCGCCCGCACCGGGACCACCTCCGTGTAGCCCGGGCTGCCCGCGCTGTACGCCAGCAGGTCGCCTAGGTACAGGTAGGCGTACCTGACAACATTTAACAATTCACGAAAGGACTCTACAAGACGGAACTCCACAATGACAGCGGACAAAATCGTATAGTAAAAATGGATAAGAAAGACCGATCGACGATCTCACGAGATATTCGGTTTAAGAGGATGTAGTAAGTCAATGCACCAAAAAAAAAGTGGAAATATTGCAAAGAACGGTGGTGACTAGAATAATAGGCAAGACATGATTTTGGTGACCAATGAAATAATACTTTAACAGAAATTGTTCCTTGATGAACTATTATACTAACAGAGTATAGTAGGCGCCAGATAATCGTGGAATAACGGTCATTGACCCACCTACAATTATTGACATTTTTAATTTGAAAAACGGAATTAATGACACAAAGCTGTCCCGAATCATCATCTCTCGTGATCCTTCGTCCGTCGATCCGTGAACATTGTCTAATAATGAAAAACGATTCATATTTAATTGTTCAGGTACCTATGAACAGTTATTAGGGAAAGGTCAATATACTTTATTCCACATTTATCTGGCGCCTACTATAGATTGCCAAAGCCCAAAATTAATAATAAGAATAATAACTCTCCCAAACCTGAGGTTACTACTCACCCAATATCTTCACAGCTTTCAATACAGAGTGGGTCTTCCACCGGCTCGCTGACCACGGAGAAGATGATACAGTCTCTTTCGTGGGTGCTGATACCAACACTGTTGGCGCGGCACCGAGCCATGTGTCCAAGTCTTGGAAAATCCGCATCCACCAGCTCGAAAACTATATCGTATTTTTAAGTTATTAGATAGTAGTTCATCATCATCTGCCTAGCCTTTTCCCAATTATATTGGGGTCGGCTTCCAGTCAAATCGGATTCAGCTGAATACCAGTATTTTACGTTGAGCGGCTGCCTACCAGACCTCCACAACCCATTAACTGGGTAACACGGTACTTCTTGGCAAGACTGGTGTCAGATTATCTGGCTTCTGACTATCCGTAACGACTGCCAAAGATCTACAAATGACAGCCGGGACCAACGGCTTAACGTGCTTTCCGAGGCACGGAGGAGTCTCGGTATGTTAAGATGGTCACCCATCCACAGACCAACCTCAGCAAGCGTTGCTTAACCTTAAAGATCGACCCATGCGGCTGTTATTATTTAGCCACGAGCTCCTAAGTAGATAGTAGTTATCAGGCTTAAACTGTATTTGCTATACTGAGCAAAGGTCTCCCCCAATTCCATCTAGTTAATATTTTCCCGTGCCGTCTCGGACCAGCCCTCATGGTATGCCTCTAAGTAACCTTGCTATTTCTTTCTGGGCTAGCCTCAACAGCGTTTCCATCTTCAAGAACCCAAAAACTTTTTAACAGATCAATTTACGTATAATTTTTAGTAACGAACGAGCCGATGGCCACTTGGAGCTAAATGGTCGACTTGTATGAATATTTTATGATAATAATTTAGACATGTAGGAAACTGTTGAAGAAATAACGGTTACTCGGCAATGTGAAGAGGCCTGCTGAAATCAGACGTTGGTAGATAAGGATGATCATATTAAATTATGCAAGCATCAGCTCTTGCCTAAGTTTCATAAGTCTATCAGCCGTCACCTCAGATCTTATATTGTATTATTATCTCAATTGCGAAGTCTATTATCTATTATATTCTTCATCTCGGATGTTTCGTTTTATTGTCTCCATCCACAACCACATTAAAACTTAAATAAATATCGTCAGAAAATCAGCATTAGTACTTTTTTTTTAAGGATGGGAAATCATCAATTGACTTCTTCCGCTCTGGGTGGAGCAGAAGGGCGTGTCAGACTCTTACTGACTAAAACCCATCCGTGTTCCTTCTAAAGCCCTATGGCCTCCTCCAGGGCCGCGGTGACTCTTTCGAACAAATTCCTGTACCCTGGCAGGCTCTGGCCCTAGCGGGACCCGTCTTCTATGCTGACATCTCTTTGAGGCGCGCGTGAAACACAACGCGCTATCGACCCGGGCCTGGTGGTGGGACAGCAAGCCACCCAACGCTCGCCGTCCGCAGGACCGCGCCTACGGTGGCCGGGGATCGCCCTGCGACTCCCGACGCCCGGGGCGTCTTCTCCTGTACAGCATTAGTACTTACCTTTCCTAAAGTTGAAGTAGCACTTTTCCACATAATGTTTAGGCTTGGGCAAGCTGACCGGGGTCTCGAGGTCAGCGCCACTTCTTCCCAGGAAGGTATACGCTATGTACACGCGTTGAACGCGGGGGTCAATCATGGCTTCACACTCTTCGTTCAAAGCCAACCAGAGGACTGTGATTTCTAATTTTGGGGTTAGTCGCGTTTGATTTTCGTTGACAGTGTGCTCCTCGACTACATCCTGAGAATTATGATAGTATGTTATTATTGGACCAAGTGTGACTTTGTTGCATTTGGTGGTCACAATTTTAGCTCGCCATACCATTTTTTTTTTTGTAAAATGGGACCCGTTCTTAGGCCCACTATAGAACGTTACTCTGAGTAAAGAAAGAGTCACATGCTATTAGTGGTAACGACTGCCGAAAATTCAAAATGTGAGTGCCGAAATATGTAACCCCGTGACATTTCAGTAACGCCTGTCAATATACCATCCTGTACATGTGAGACCTCATGAGAATACATTTGGGAATTATATTTTTTTGACACCAAAGTTTATATTTGCCACCAACTTGTATTATCTAATTGATAGATCTATAGCCACGAAATATTTTAATTCTCATTAAAAGAAAAAGTGTCGTCAGGTATGAATTACCAAATTAATATCAATGTTTCTAAAAAAAGAGATGGATTATCAATAAAATCGTAGTTCGATGATAAAAACTTTGTCCTCAAAATAATAGGTTTATCCTTAAAAATAATAGCTTCGAACTCAGAATGGTATATCTGTCATCAATTATTTGAACATAGGACACAGGGAGCTTAGGGCACCCCCACACGGATCGGTTAATTTTGTCGAATAGTCGTCTTCAATTAATTTGGTTATACAGTTATCAGGACAAACCATAATCAAACTTTTTTTTTTTGCTGATAGTACTTATGTGCAAGAAATTGATGGAAAGCAATGGATGAGATCTACGATGAAAAAAGCGTGCACAGAATAAGCCTATTCATTCTCACTTTAAGACAGGGTTGTTAGTAGGGAACATAGACGCTGGCAGAGAGTTCTAATAAATTATGCGGACACCAAATTTTCCCGATGAACTCTGGCTGCTAGATAATGCCTAAAGATACCCTGAGGCCTCTTCCTAACTCGTACATATCCAAATTAAATAAATAGGAGCTAGTAAACTAGCTGCATTTCTTTGACTGACCGACCTTGACAATTCAAAAGTGCCGTAAATGGTTTTATCGAAATAAATGCTTAGAGTTTAAGACTTTTTGACCCTCTGCAACTTAGTATTAATTGGCATGTGTAATTCCAAATTACCAAAAGGGACTGACAAGTTCTACTTAGTATTCTCACATATCTGTATGTTTGTATAATTTTCACACGAATGATGTAACCATATCATTGTAAAAAACATTTATTTTAAAGAGTATCCGTGGAGTTTCTTGCACGTTCTTCTCCATAGAGATCTACGCTTTGGAACGTGTAATTAGCTTTATCTCTTTGGACAGACCGACTTTGACAATTAAAAATGCCTGTAATGGTTTAATTGAAATAAATGCTTTGAGTTGAGTTGAGTATGAATTATACTTACTTTTTGTGGTTTCACAATACCCGATTCAAAATATTCTGGGTGTATTGTAACCTTCTTAGACTGTTCGGTCCTAGTTGTGCCTATTATGGAAGACAATAATAAATTAACGTATGTAGTTTCCTGTTAGATAAAACTCAATTAAAAAAGTAGGAATCTTATCATTTTGCTTAAATTCAGACAATCAAATGCAGTGATGAAATAAGAAAAATGTAGGTATGTTAAGAACCAAGTGTGTGTCTCACGGCTGCACTAAAAAGGTCCATTTCAGCGATATGTCAGACAGACTGATGCTGTCTGACGCTGGTTTTCTAATGAACCTTTCAATGGACGAGTGACGGCTCATTTGAATCAATCTAATCTTGATATATACATTTCTTGTGTACGTGTGTATGTCACTGAACTCCTCCTAAACCGCTGGACCGGTGTTGATGAAATTTTTTGTGTGTTCAAGGGGATTCGAGAATGGTTTAGATTCACAATTGGACCCGGTAGGTGGCGCTCCAATAGATTTCTATAATTTTTCGTCAGATACAAAGCAAACGTTCGGACAGGACAACGTCTGTCGGGACCACTAGTATAAATATATACATATGTACATATATATCATCTAAATAAAGTAAATAAAAGAATAAACAAATATAATTAAAACATGAAGAAAATTTTACTGAAAAATAAAAACTTAGGAAGATATTCTAACAATGTGTATGAATGTGTTTGTGTACGTGTAATGTGTAAATAAATACTTAGAGTAATAAATATTTGGGAACAGAACAAGCTATACGGACAACTATAACAATAATAAAACCTCCTCACAGTTCCTGTGGCGAGCACGGTGATTCAAAAAGCGATGCAAAAAAGACCAATAATTACTTGCTTACTTGCCACTTCCAGTCAATAGAAAGAGCGTGACTTTGAACCATTCTCTCACCCGTGGAGAAGACGCCTATAGTAGGCGCCAGATAAATGTGGAATAAAGTACATTGACCTTTCCCTAATAACTGTTCATAGGTACCTGAACAATTAAATATGAATCGTTTTTCATTATTAGACAATGTTAAGGATCACGAGAGATGATGATTCGGGACAGCTTTGTGTCATTAATTCCGTTTTTCAAATTAAAAATGTCAATAATTGTAGGTGGGTCAATGACCGTTATTCCACGATTATCTGGCGCCTACTATAAGAAAGTCCTCGCAACGTATTCAAAGTAGAATATAGTATGTGATACATCACCTATTAACTTGGCAATGTTTTCATATTTCTTATATACTTCCATGTCACTGGCCTCGTCCCTCCCGGCTGTGGGTTTCATGTGCCTGTGACCAGCCTTGCCTGTTAAATTAAAGTGTACTTTTTTAATAAATCCAATTATTGTCGCGGTTTCGTTCCGGTGGTATATACATACATACAATATACGTTTGCGGAGGTTGGTCCGCGGATGGGTGACCATCATTTACATACCAAGTCACCTCCGTGTCTTTTTTTTCTTTTTTTTTTTAGGATGGGAAATCATAAATGACTTCTTCCGCTCTGGGTGGAGCGGAAGGACGTGTCAGACTCTTACTGACTAAAACCCAGCCTTATTTATAAAACTCTCAAACCATATGCTTAGTTTAAATAATAATAAGTAAATTCTGAACTCAAATTTTCTGTGGAGAAATTTAGGTAATTGAACTGTTTATTAATATGGACCGTAATCTAACTCTACGTACAGTTAAAATGCAGGGTTGCGGAATTTGTTCGAAAGAGTTACCGCAGCCCTGGAACGCAAAGGGCATTGGGGTCACGAATTGGTTTTTGTCAGTAAGAGCCTGACACTCCTTTCTGCTCCGCCCAGAGCGGAAGAGTTCATTTGATTATTTATTATCCAAATAAAAGGTATACTTAAAATATTTATTCATAACTAGCTTGTTCACGGCTACATTTGCGGCCTACCCCACAGGAGCCGTGAAGCGGTGTGCTTCCTATCACTTACTAAATGTTTATATTCAGACCAGTAGGTACCTTCAATCTGTTCCTGGTTAAAATTATAACATTACTTTGGTCAAGGAAACTCACTTGCTTTTCTTAGTTTTTCAATAAAATTACGCTGATCACCGCCATGTGTTTGCTACAGAAACATAAAAACTATTATTCTAAAAGTTTATATTGTTAATAGAGGGCTAGAGGGGGGAGTGGCATGATTTATGAGGTACCATATTCCGCGCGAAAAGTTGATAGTTGAGAAGTTTGCGGCTTGCTCAGAGGACCCCGAGAATGTATCTGAAAAGTTTCAGATGGGAGACCTGCGGTCAGAGGCCCACTGTTAGATTTCTAAAATGTAAACTTTTTAACTGGACCACAGGCCTCAGATCTGAAACTTATTTTATTTATTTTAGAAAAACTGACAGCCAAACAAACACAGTAAGTAAAAGTTTAAACAAAATATGGCCAATTACAAGTTACCACATGTATCACTTAGAACAGAAAATTATAGTAATAACACGAAACAGAAAAAAAAGCTTGTAAATAACTATTTATATATATAAATGCAATTTTCTTTCTTTCTTCTTCTTTATTTATGTATGTTCTTTTTTTGTGTATTTTTTTCAGTAAGTTGTACCTACTCAGCTCAAGTTTTCGGCCCGAACATGGTTGGACTGGACATGGTTCGCCAGAGAACTAAAGTCACCGACATTGCGCGTAGAATGAGCATGCTGAAGTGGAAGTGGGCCGGCCATGTCTGTAGACGGACAGACGGTCGATGGAGCAGACATGTGGTAGAGTGGAGACCGCGTATGGGCAAACGTAGTGTGGGACGCCCAGCGGCACGATGGATCGATGATTTGAAGAAGGTGGCTGGCAGCGGATGGATGCGGACCGCGAACCGGGATGGTTGGCGAACTTTGGGGGAGGCTTACGTTCAGCAGTGGACGGCAATTGGCTGATATGATGATGGTTGGACAAAAACTGTACTTCCTCTTTAACAAACGTAATAAGCAAATGTACTTACGGTAAAACGACTGCCCCTTTTCTGTAACCGAGACAGAACGCTCCTCTAAACAAAAATATTTCATAAAAATCAAGTTAAAATACATAATGCTAAAGTCGATACTTAGTTGGTGGCGATGGATTCAGATTATTACTATGTGGAACCCTAATTGTAACTGCTCTAAATAACATAGGACTAATAACATGGTCATTTGTGACTATATAATTATATAATGTTATTCAGAATGTCGACAAATGAATACCTGTATGTGGCATTTTTCTGACATGCCACAGGCGATTCCTAGAATTAGCCCCCAAATATACTACAACACCGAAGAAGTAGAAAATGCAAAATTTCTGGTACTCGTGAAATATAAAAAATCTAAATTGGAAAGCACATACTAATATTTTGTGTAAGTCCGCTCTGCATTCACTATCCCCGATAATATACATGGATGAACTTTTTACTGCATATTATGGCATAGTAGAATCCCACTTACGCTACGGTATAATATTCTGGAGAAATTAAACCGACCGAAAGACAAACAGTTTTTAAAGCCCAGAAATGATGTTTACGGGCGAAGTTTAAACTAAAATCCACTGATAGTTGCATGCCATAGTAAACAGCACAAAATATTAACTACCTTATCTGTAAACTTGTCTGTAAACACAGCTACTTCCATTATGTACAGCTATACATAATGGAAGTAGCTGTGTTTGTGAAGTGGAACCCAAATCGTTTTAAACGTTTGGCTGACGTAATCTCACGTTATTATCGCGAACATGACCAACTATGTTCCCGTCCCGTCAAAATGGCACTAATGCGCAAGAGTGTCCACTGCATGGCTCCGGTTATTTATAATAAACTAGCTTTTGCCCGCGACTTCGTCTGCGTGGAACAGTTACTTTGGGCAGGCATTTTTATTTTTAAGATACTAATTTTTCAAAACCGCTTGAAAATATATTAATTTTAGTCTTATTTATGTAAGTATAGTATTTTTTATTTAAAGTTTTTTCCTACATATAACTTTTACACACGATGTTTACATCTCTTTTATTTAACTCTCCTTTCGCAGGGATCTCTAATAAATTAGGATGAAGGCAAGATAACGCTGGATAATCTTTAAAAACAAATTATTCCGATTAAAATTGTGCTGCAATGATCTAGATAAGTTGTGAGTTAAAACTATTCAATGTAGGTATATCTGTTTGCCTTTATTGTTTTAGCGTCAAATAATAACTTTAGCATGCCTATTGTAAAATGTAAATGTAATAATAAATATGGCTGAACCTGTCATCTGTTTATCACCAGGTACAAATAACTTACATACGTACCCTTCCAGCACGAATTCCTAAAAAATACTATTTGATACCTGATATAATTTCTATCGTTGTTGTAATATGTAGTTTACTTACTAGCGAGCCGTAACTGCTGTGTGCTTGAGATAGTGCCTCCTGCTAACAATCAGAATGACAATATTTAAATCCTGTGTATACTTTATACTACATTTGCTAAATTGCTCCGTTGGTCTCGCTGCCGAGCGTGGAGTCCTGGGTTCGAAACCCAGATCGGGAAAAAAGTATAATAGGGTTTTTCCAATAAAAAAATCCCAGTAACAGCTCGGAGTTTGGAATTTGGTGGGATGCCCCCGTGCCTCGGAAAGCACGTTAAGCCGTTGGTCCTGCGCCAGATCTCTCTCCGGTCGTGTCCGGTTGCCGTCCCATCGGAATATGAGAGTGATGGAAGAGGGAGTGCACCTGTGTTTGCGCACACACGCCTGCACTATAATATGTCCCACGACGATGGCTAATCTCGGTGGAGATTGACCGCCATGGCCGAAATCGGTCAGGAGGACTTTATTTTATTTATTGACTACTATTTGAATATATTTGACAATCCTCACGGGTAGTCGAAAGCCAGAAAATCTGACACCAGTCATGCCAAAGAGTGTCACCCTGTTACTAGGGTGTGGAGGTGAGAAAGGCAGTCGCTCCATTTAGACCGCAAGACGACCCCAATATACTTGGAAAAACGCTGGGCAAATTGTATACTATGTACTACTAACTGCTTGCGATTATTCCCGCGTGGTAGTCAAATCCTAGTATATAAAATTCTTCCGTTACTGACTGACTGACAGACAACGCACAGCCGAAACTACTGGACGTAGAAAGATGAAATATGGCATGTAGGTTCGTTGGGGAGTGTAGGGGAGCACTAAGAGAGTATTTCACGAAATTCCTACGGGAACAAATTTGTTAACAAACGATGATACAATTCTGCTCGAGCCTTGTGGGATAAGAGCCACAGGTCACGTGAATTACTACAATAGTGAAATAATATCTTACATCGATTGGTCCGCCAATTCTGACCTTGGAATCGTTCAGTCGATTGCTTTTCTGCAAAATAAAAGAAAAACTGTGATTTCTGTGTTAGGTGCTGCGTACGTATCTCATATCAGTCGAAAGACGTCCACTACTGGACATAGGCCTGCCCCAAAGGGGAGGGGGAGGGGTTGCCATAATCACCACACTTGGCAGGCGGGTTGGCGATCGCAGTGTGGCTGTCGTAATGCACAGAGAATGCTGCTGCCCATTCTTTGGTGAGCGTATGTATATCTTAGTATTATATTAACCTTTTCAAAGCCAGAGCATAAACGCATCGGTGTGCTCCCGACGCCAAACCACAATTTCGCCGTTTTTGCCGTTGTCGGCTCTAGCCGACGGTGGCGTGTCGGGCAGTTTTCATTTGTCGGCTATAGCTGACCGTGGCGGTCAAAAGGTTCAATTGTGTCAAAAACATAAACCAATATCGAAATAAATACAATAAATGTAGGTAAAATCCACATAAAATCTATTATAGTAACCAACCGACACGAAAAGAAATATTTCAACACATTTCCTCGAAAATTGGTTCCTATCGTAGCGCTTTTAGGCTCGAAATGCAAAGTATTTTGCACTCATGCAGAAAAGTGTGGCGGCCAGCCCCCACCAGAATTTATTACTTATATCAGACTGGTCCGCAGCCAGCCCTCCCCATCCCAAAAGAACAAGTCGGACGAAAAAATCCAAGAGCCATTTCTCACGCAAAATTGTTTGGAAATTTCTTCTCCGCAAGTGTAAGAAATGTCATCAGGCACTCGTGGGCATTTGTCATTGCAGGTCCCTAGTCCGTACACTACTGGTCCTGCCTCGGTTGCAATGACAAAATTTGCCCAATTGCATCAAAATGTACTATTTATTTAAGCATACACTTACTTCCAACGCGTATCTGACGTCCTCCGGTGTTTTGATCTGAGGTTTCTGAAACCATTATAGTAATGTCTAAATTAAACATAGTAATCTATGCTATTATTTGTATGATTGGATGGATGGATGTATGTTTGTTACTCAATCACGTCAGAACGACTGAACGGATCTTGATGAAATTTGGCACAGAGGTAGATTATAGTCTGGAATAACACATAGGATTTTTATCCCGAGAGTATATTCCCTTGGGATAATTTTCGACACACGCGGGCAGCAGCTAGTATGAGGTAAATATACTAACTGCCTTGTTGGCCCAATCGTAAGGAGTACCACTGTTAATCGTGGATTCCCAGTTCAGTAATGCTCTGTATTTTTCCGTCAGGAATATATCAGTTTAGAATTTTATAAGGAGGATTTCTATTGTTATGTTTTCATCATAAACATTGGTTGCCTTGTTCCACTGCTAGGCCTGGACCTCCATCCTTGAGCTCTCTGGTGTGTGCGAGCCTCAACCAGATGTCTTACCCAAGTGACTCAGCCGCGGGAAAGAGACACACAGAACCGCGTAGCATAGCAAAAGAAAGGGTAGGAGTAAGGGTCCAAACACAACTGCGATCGACGCAATGTGATTCGCAACACAGAAAACTGAAACGCGAATTGCTGCGATTCGCGGGCAAGGAGCCTTTCTTCCTCAGTACCGGTAACCATACCCTCAATAATCGTCGTTTTTTTTTAAAATGGTTGCGCTCTGCTTTTATTGAAAAAAGATATAAAAAACGTGTGCGTCTCGGGACGCCCGACAGAAGTGATAACTTAAACTAATCTGAGTTGAACTATTAAATATGGGAAGCGTCTGTCCGAAATACGACTAGCGCTGTGGGTTAGAGTGAGAGAGGAAGAGCCTGCCTACCGCTGCCGTAGGCGTGAGATAAAGGGAAGCCAGACAGGCTCGCGCGGTAACGCGTTACGTTACGAAGTGGTTTACCCTTCCATAAGAAGTTATCACTTCAAAAACAAAGGAAACTTTGCGAATCAATTCGCAATTTCTTGCGATGCGTTCGTGCGAGTTCGTATATTTTTACAACGCGACGTCGCATCGCAGTTTTGTGTTTTCAATATAAATCCAGGAAGGGGTGATTCTATGCTAAAAAGATGTTTATGAAGGAAATTATCTTACCACTTCATTGATGAGCATCTCGGACACCTTAGTCTGAAAGCATAATTCAAAAATAATTTACTAGCGGACGTCACGCGTAGTTCCCGTTCCCGTGGGAGTACGAGGATAAAATATAGCCTATGTTACTCGCCGATAATTTAGCTATTCATTGCTGAAATATTTTTTCTAATCGGTCCAGTAGTTTTTAAGTTATAAATCTTTCCTCTTTATAATATTAGTATAGATTAGTATAGAATTATTAGATTTAAATATGAATCCGTGATAATGATTAAAATTTTGGAAAAATAAGCAGCTCTTACTTTCTTAGAGCTTTTTTATTTATAAAAATGGTCACTTGAATATCAACTTAAAATACAGAACGCTAATGTCGATATTCGATGAATAAGGTGGCCAGGGATTGAAATTATCTCTTGACTGTAAAAAAACTAAAACTCCAATGTATTTTGGTTTAATTTAATGCGACATACACAATGTGTATGATTAAAAAAAATTAATATAGTATCCATTTCAAATTAATATTATGTGCGAAACGAGTAGGTATTATAGATATGGTAAAATTTTACGTTACGTTACTATACGTCAAAAATATTCGTGCTAGGCCCTCAGATCTATACAATAGTGACCTTGACTTTATTTGCTTTGATCGCGACTTCGTACGCGCATATCCCGTTTTTTTCCGTTCCCGTATAGCCTTCCTCATGTTTGTGGCTATTATATACAAAAATATTTTTTGAAATCCGACTGGTACTTCCAGAGATGCGTTCCAACAAACAACTATTAGTACAGATTATAATGTATAGAAGTATAGATATGTAGTATTCGCTACGGTGGAACAATCATACAAACATTCAGACTTCTAAAAAAAAATATCTCACTATAGTCAGATAAAAATTAGTCTTGCCAAGGAGTATCGTGTTACCCAGTTAATGAGTTGTGGAGGTCTGGTAGGCAGCCGCTTCACGTAAAATACTGGTATTCAGCTGAATCCGGTTTGACTGGAAGCCGACCCTAATATAATTGGGAAAAGGCTAGGCAGATGATGATGAGTCAGATAAAAATCCTCTCCCTTTGAAGGAGAAGGAGCATTACCTTCTGCGGTGCTAGCTGAGGAGCAGCCGCTCCTTGCGACGACACGCGCCGCCGTCGGAGCGGCGGGTACTTGTTGGGCTGGAATACACAGCTAAGTTATGATAAACTTATCGAATAATTAAATTTGTTTTTTTTTTTTTTATGGGAATATCGAAAGCGTATCGACATAAGTATTACTTAACAATTCCGATACGATTTTTATGAACATGGTACCGTGGAAGCAGGGAAAAGTATGGTAAATTAGACCACCTTCACATTTTATTAAGTAGGTACTAGCTTTTCCCGTAAACAATTCGAGAAATCCTCTCTTAGTGCTTTCAAGAATGCAGAATTTTTACTTTCTACGGCCAGCAGTCCTACTATGACGTGCTTAATGCCATCCAATTCCGATGGTATAAACGGGATAGTGCTATTCGCTATGTATAGCTCCGTCTCTCTCTAAGAGCGGAATCATGATCGTTTCAAGACTTCATAGTAGTTACGGCCCAGTAATTTCGGATGTGCGTTGTCTGTCAGAGTAAGTTAATCACTCAGTCACCAGTAACGAAAGAGCTTTAAATCTATTGATTAATACTGGCTACTTTGAGCGATTTGCTGTAACATGCATGCGTGCATGTACATTTTACCTGCATATCGCTGTGTTGCCAGTTAAAAGTTTTCGAAATACTTTAAATAAATAAGGATGGTTCAATTTCGCCGGCGGCGGCCCAATTTACCGTACTTTCCCTGATCTGTGTGACAGAAATTGTACACAGAAATGCGATCATCTTAATTTTATCACTCGGTAGGTCGCATTTAAAGATTTAAATCTCTGGCTTCGTGTAAATTTGCCTTAACTGATCGAAGATTAAAGATGTTTGCTTGTAGGTAGGTACTGTCGTGTTGCCAAATCTTCTCGGCAATGTGATTACCGTGGACTGACATAAATACCTAATACTTGTATCTCGTAACAACTATACACAACTTCCGAATGTGTTCCATATTCATTTTAGAAGCTCTTAGAAACCGATTAGGTTCATATTTCCCAGGGTCAATCAGTCAGTGGCAAGTCTCGCTAGTAAGTATCTATAGAGGTATGCGGTACAGCGAGTAGTCTCGCACAACTCCACTGCAATGGGAGGATCCTCCGACCAGACGGTTGTTGTCTCGTGAGCAACTGCCCGATAGTTCGGACTGTTGTATATGTTCAAATCGCACGGAGAACTTTGCTTGCGCGATGCAGGATTCGTTGGTAGTTCGTCGCTGACAGGATAGATGGCGCTGCGGTTCTTTTTCAATATATTAATACATGAAGCAAAAACTTTGTATCCCTTTTTACGAAAATTACGCCGACGGAGTATGAAATTTGGCACACTTAAAGTTTATAATTTTTTTTAATAATACTTAATCAACACAATCAATTAATAAAAATTATGGTCGAACTTCGACCACTTATTCATATATAAACTATCATTATCGTAGTTACTTACATCGTATGTGGTTTCTCTGGCGGTGCCGACGGACATGGGCGAGGTCTCCGGTGCGGGCAGTTTCGCTCGTACCTGGTTGCTCCACGTGTCCGACGGACGAACGTACCCCTGCGCAACATAACCATCATCAATCAGGCTATGAAATTTCCAGTGCTGGGAGTCGGGACACTTAGCGCATCCTTATAGTAAAACCGGCCAAGTACGAATCGGACTCTCACACGAAGGGTTCCGTACCATAAACCGAAAACAAAAACACGTTTCTTGTATGAGAAATCGAATCGATTTGTATACAATAAATCCCATCCAAATTCAATAGTTTCCAACTATCCGTGTCTTATCAAGAAAATATAGCTTACAATTTTACGCGATAGTTTACAATCGATACGATCAAGGCGTTTGCAATTTTCTGGTGACAAATACACTGGTTCTTTAGTGTACCTACCGATTCATTAAGTTCTTGTGTCCAAGAAAACTTCATCGTTAATCCGGGAGTCATCGAGCTTCAGGGAGTCTCGACGCTTTTGAGGTGGTTGCCGATGTTGATTCTGGCTCCCAGGAGTTGCAGTGGTTGGCTGTAGTGAACAAAGATATTCAAAAAGAAGAATATGCCTTTAAGTTCTTACCTTATAGCATTGCTCTGGTTCTTGCCGGTCTGCTCCTACGAGGCGGCGGGTCCTGAGCGGACCATGGCGAGCTCCAGCTCGTTGCAGTCATCTGCCCCCTGCAGCAGCACGCTGAGTGACGTCACACGTGTGTACTCACCACATCCGCATGGCTCTGGTTCTTAGCAGTCTGCACGTGTGTGGCGGCGGGTCCTGAGTGGACCATGTTGAGCTCCAGCTCGTAGAAGTCATCTGCCTCCTGCATTAGCACGCTGAGTGACGTCACACATGTGTACTCACCACATCCGCATAGTTCTGGTTCTTGCCAGTCTGCTCGTGCGTGGCGGCGGGTCCTGAGCGGACCATGTTGAGCTCCAGCTCGTAGAAGTCGTCTGCCTCCTGCATTAGCACGCTGAGTGACGTCACACATGTGTACTCACCACATCCGCATAGTTCTGGTTCTTGCCAGTCTGCTCGTGCGTGGCGGCGGGTCCTGAGCGGACCATGTTGAGCTCCAGCTCGTAGAAGTCGTCTGCCTCCTGCATTAGCACGCTGAGTGACGTCACACATGTGTACTCACCACATCCGCATAGTTCTGGTTCTTGCCAGTCTGCTCGTGCGTGGCGGCGGGTCCTGAGCGGACCATGTTGAGCTCCAGCTCGTAGAAGTCGTCTGCCTCCTGCATTAGCACGCTGAGTGACGTCACACATGTGTACTCACCACATCCGCATAGTTCTGGTTCTTGCCAGTCTGCTCGTGCGTGGCGGCGGGTCCTGAGCGGACCATGTTGAGCTCCAGCTCGTAGAAGTCGTCTGCCTCCTGCATTAGCACGCTGAGTGACGTCACACATGTGTACTCACCACATCCGCATAGTTCTGGTTCTTGCCAGTCTGCTCGTGCGTGGCGGCGGGTCCTGAGCGGACCATGTTGAGCTCCAGCTCGTAGAAGTCGTCTGCCTCCTGCATTAGCACGCTGAGTGACGTCACACATGTGTACTCACCACATCCGCATAGGTCTGGTTCTTGCCAGTCTGCTCGTGCGTGGCGGCGGGTCCTGAGCGAACCATGTTGAGCTCCAGCTCGTTGCAGTCATCTGCCTCATGCAGCGGCACGCTCGAGTGGCGTTGGGTGGCCTGAGTCATAGGAGCCGCGCTGGGCTGGTGGAAGCAGTTTTAACTTTTATCGTCATATAAGTAGGTCCCTTCTTCTCCTTTGAGTTACCATAAAGTTGTGTAGAACCGATGTTCGATGGAAAGAACGAAGGGAGAACATTGCCCAGCAGAAAATTAAAATCAGGGTTATTTTTCAGCGACCAGACAATTTTTTTTCTAGGTTTTTAAATTACAGTTTCAGAGTATAACAGAATTTGAACTTGCGTTTACCTGTGCGATCGCAAGGTTAATACCGGGTACCGTGCTGGTTTCGAGTCTCAACATGCACCACAGGTCGATGACCCCGATTTCGTGCCCTCTGTCCAGGGTATCTGTCACGCCACTGAGAGCGCTCAGCATATGAGGTCCCGCCACCTGGACACGATATATATTTATCCCAGTACTCCCACGAGAACGGGAACTACGCGGGTGAAACCGCGTGACGTCCGCTAGTCACACTAATATTCTAAAGGCGAAAGTTTGTGAGTGTGTGTTTGTTTGTTACTTCTTCACGCGCAAACGGCTGGACCGATTTAGATGAAATATAGTATAGAGATTGTTTGAGTTCCTGGAAAGGACATAGGATTTTATCCCGGGAGTTTGTTCCCTTGGGATAATTTTCGACATTCACGCGGCTGGAGCCGCGGGCGGTAGCTAGTATTTTATAAAGTAAATTCTAACCAATGCTATGGACATGTCGGCTCTCGTGTTAGTATGTAAGAGTGCGTCTCTGAGCGGTAACGCGCAGTTTGCAAAGGGCTTATCCTCTCGGTCCAACTCGTAGATGATGATCGGCATCTGCTCCTGGTATTGAAGGAGAAAAGCAATAGTTTTGGTGGCTACGGAAGTACGGACACATTATCAATAAGACATGAACTGTCTCGCAGATGGTAAGATGGTAGAGCATTTGCAATGCTTCCTGCATTGCTGATGTACACACGGGGCGGCGAATACTTAATATCTATTCTTACTGCTAGGACAGATACTATTGTGAGATGGAGGGGACTATACTTAATCTCTAACGGCCGGTTTCAATAACGTATCTACCTTTAACCAACTGTCAAAATGGCCACCAACAGTAGATGAAACGTCATGTTTGAAAGGGAAACACGACATTTCAGCTACTGTTGGTAGCTAATTTGACAGTTGGTGTAGCTGAAACGTAGCGTAGTAGCTGAAACGTCATGTTTAAAAGGGATACACGACGTTACAACTACTGTTGGTGGCTAATTTGACAGTTGGTGTAGCTGAAACGTAGCGTAGTAGCTGAAACGTCATGTTTGAAAGGAAAACACGACGTTTCAGCTACTGTTGGTAGCTAATTTGACAGTTGGTCAAAGGTAGATACGTTATTCAAACCGGCCGTTAGTAGGTAAGAGCTCGGGCCAAAAATATATATTGTCTGTTAATAAGGCGATCTTCGACCAGACACTTTTCTCGCCTTTTATATGTTCTCAACCAGAAGTTCAGTTCAGTTCTATACCAGAAGATGCTCTTCTTTTCCTGATCCAGTCCCTTGTATCGAACTAGCTAAGTACCTAACTGTTCCTTCTAACAAAACATTACTTTCTACCAACTTACTTCTCTAGTTAATTCTATGCCAGAAGATGCTCTTCTTTCCATCACCTAAGCCCGTTTATCGATCTAGATATTTAACATTCTACCAATTTTAAACGCAAACGTTACTCACATATTTCAAATAGTTCAAGAAGTTCTCTGTGACCACGATATCATACTCAGTGGAGAAGTCGAAAAGCATGACGCGTCCAGCACGCATGCGCGCCATCGTGACGGCCTGGTCGTAGAACTTCCACTTCAAAATCAGGTTCTTGTCGCGGGAGCTCAAAACCGCCTGTATTGTGAAGAGAGTTGGGGTTGAATGTGAACCTTGAATATCTCGTCTATATTAACATAATTTAAGTATTACTAACAAACTAAAGAAAATATTTCAGGCACAAAGCAAGGCAACCAGTCTAGATCACACGTCACGTGAGGTTCTGACGTGACAGTCTTTTTTATGAGCGTCCTCGCGCATGTCAACTTTGGACGTTGTCGGCTGCTTAACCGGACTTGCCTGTGGCGGCCTTAAGTACTACAAACTAAACAAAATTTTTAAGGCACAAAGCAAGGCAACCAGTCTAGACTCACACGTCACGTCAGTTTCTGTCGTGACAGTCTTTTTTTATGAGCGTCCTCGCGCATGTCAATTTTGGACGTTGTCGGCTGCTTAACCGGACTTACCTGCAGCGGTCTTAATATTAAATTAAAGCCTCCATCCAACTAGGCCTTATTAAAAAAAACCTTAGCAACTGAGCGACTAAACGGGCATCCCTTGTTGGGTATGGACCTCGGCTTAGAGCGTCGCTGGGGGCCTTATCCCTACCTGTCCTTACAGGTAGGGCTGAATCGGGCACTACTGTCGTGACAGTTAGTCAGTTTCCCTATTATATCCCTATGGGGACTTGATATATAGATATGAAGTAATATTATGCAAAGCAGACAGGGCGCTGACAAGATATAATGTATGGCGTCAAACTAACGAAATACACTTAGCGTCGCGGGCGCGCGGACAGACGTCATACATTTTCGTCATAGCGCCCTGTCCCCGCGTAACGCTGTGTATTTCAAGTCTCATTGATGGTGACTAAATGTAGGTGGTTCGCTGACCGTTATTGCGAATTTATTTACCGTTACACTACATAAAATCTATAGAAATAAAAGCATGAACCTCATCAGAGAAGACGACAGTGCCTATATGCAGCGTGAACACAGACACGGGCGCGCGCGCGTCGCCGATGCCCGGCGTGGCCAGCCCGGCCTTCAGCGCGATGGGCTGCGACGCGTCCCGCGCCGACGTCTGCGCGCTCAGCGACTCGCGCACCGGCTGCTGGGGGATCATTCATTACCGTCAGGCCAACCCCATATATACAATTTTAAGTCGAACTGTTTAGTTGTGTGTCAAAACTTCAAAAGTATATGGAACTCAATGGAGATCAGCATACCTACCATCAACTAAGTACCTAGATAATTGCTCAATAAAAAAAACAAAAACCGCATCGAACGCTTTTTACCCGACTGCCAAGGAAGGGTTATGTTTCTGGCGCGTATTTGATTAATCAGTCGAACAAGCACTCAACTCTCGGTACTTACTAAACAGTTTAATTGATTTGAAAATTCTATGTAAAGCAAAGGAGCTTTTGCCTAAAATAATAATAACAGCTGCACGGGTCGATCTTAGATCTAAGCCACGCTTCCCGATGTCAGTCTGTGGATGGGTGACCACACATAACATACCGAGACTCTTGCATGCGTCGGTTTGATCCACACATTTCCGGGCCGTGGTCCGTCAATACGTGTACCGTGTTACCCAGTTAATGGATTGTGGAGGTCTGGTAGGCAGCCGCTCCACGTAAAATACTGATATTCAGCTGAATCCGGTTTGACTGGAAGCCGACCCCAATATAGTTGGAAAAAGGCTAGGCAGATGACCATCATCTGCCTAGTCCCGGGGACGCGCAGATGGCCTGGACACGGTCGAGGGTGTGCGTGCGTGAGTTCATATAAAATTTACGCATCGATATTTGTTTGAGCTCCTGACGGACCACGGTCCGTCCGCTTCCCAAGCACGGCTCGGGCACGGGCCGGATATGCGTAGGTTAACCTTATGCCGTTTCTTGTAATTTGTACATCTTTGACAGTCGTTACGTTTAAACAAAAGCAAGAAAATGTAACACCAGTTTTGTCAATGGTTACCGTGTTAACCAGTTATCGAACCTATGGCCTTTCGGACCTCCATAACCCGATAACTCCCTCTCCCTGTCCCTCACCCACAGCCAACAGGCACGCACGCTCTGCAGTAATAGTCGATGTGGCAATAAGTTTTGCCTGAACATGCCTGCAGAGCGGCTCATCCCACCGTCTCTGTGATGAAGGGTAGTCGGACAATTTGAATTCGGGGAAGCGAGTCTCCAGACCTCCACAGCCTCGGTCAATCAATCAGTGTAGATAACTAGAATATTCTAATACTACAAAACTAAAAGATTCAATATTCTACGGCAAATACAAAACTTTTTTATGCCAGAATATAACGATTTGCGACCGGAGTAGGCCACTCGATATGGAAAAAACTCCATACAAATATTCAATAATAGGGGTACTACCACAAATCACGGATGCACAAAAAAAGAATAGAGTAGATGACAAAAAAAAAATATTAGCCGTCAGATAGATTTCCAAAAAAAATATTGGCACGTTTCTTTTTTTCACGTTATCATAAAATGTGACGTAACTCGTGTGACGTCACATTTGAGTACACTTTTTACCTAAACGTAACGTGACAAAATTCCATTTCTGAACTTTGATGCGTTTTATTTTCGCATTTTTTTGTTATAAGTACCTGTGATTGAACTAGATTAAATGCCACCAAATTTAACAAACTGCTTGAAAAGTAATTTCTTCGGAACTTTTTAGTCGTTCTTACCGGTCGAATTTTTTGTTATTTTTTCCTTAATGTATATCAGCTACCCAACATCACCTTTAAATATGACCACGTACTTCTGGAACACCCTGTATAAATCACTGGCTCAGTATCACACCCAGGTGCCAGTGCGGGCGCACGTCTAACCTCGACAAGCTCACTCGTGTGACTGATCTGTTGACAGCAATCCCCACTACCAGTATGCATGAGAAAATGTATATACCTACCTACTTTATAGAAATACAAATACAACAGTGTTTATGCTTTTTTTGGTTTAACTGTACTCAGGTATCTTCTTACTAGTATTGTTGAGTAAAGTGTGGAAAAAATAATACAAAACTAATTTTTGGTTATAAATATATACTTCTTTAATTTGTACTAAACTAATTATAATATAATAATAACATGTTTCAGAAGTGCGTGGTCATATTTAACCTTTTGAACGCCATTGTCACGTATACGTTTATGCTCTGGCATTCAAAAGGTTAAAGTTTTAGAAGGTTTCAGCCGATTTTTGGGGTTGGCTGTTTTTTAGTTTTGTCTACCTAACTGCTAAAATATGACCACACACTTCTGAAACGCCCTGTATATGTCACCGGAAAATTGCATGCGCCGTAAGATTGTAAAATATCACGTAAAAATATAAAATATTTTTTCTTAAAAGACACGGATATACTTTTGGAAACTATTGAATTTGATTGGGTTGTATTGTATACACAACGATTTTTTCATAATATATAAAAAAAATATAATCTAATAAAGATTTCTTACAATCTTACGGCGTTTGCAATTTTCCGGTGATATAATATAGACTCCCAAACACTGTAAGTGTTTTTAAGTAACACAATCCAACATGTACAATCTGCCTCTATTGAGATCATAAGGTACATAAAAATAATACATGATAGCTTAATAGATGAATAATTTCATCTAAAAACAATTATAAATAAATACTATGTAAAATGTATATTTACTTATTCTTATCTAGTATTGCACATCAATAGCTCTTCTAGTTACTTATATTATCGGTACCAATGATCTACAATAAAATAATAAACCAAACTAAGTAAATACATTAATAAATACAGCAGGTTTACGGCTTCTGGTTTGAATTGATTGAAATAATTTATTTTAATAAACACTTGATGCAAACAAAAGTACAGAAGCGGACTCTAAGCCTTGATCGTCCACACGATATAGACTTATGCTCCACGCCACACAGATTTCCATAAACTTCTATAGAATTTCGTATGAGTGTCGGTGTTATAGAATTTGTCTTTACAGAGTACTAAGTCTGCATCGTGTGGACATATTGGGCAATAATAATAGTCATTTTGACATTAATGCGATTAACCTGCTGAAAATGTTGCTGCCCCAAATATGTTGGGTCGGCTTCCAGTCTGCTGACTACCAGTATTTTTAGTCGACTTCAAAAAAAAGGAGGAGGTTCTCAATTCGGTTGTTTTTTATGTTTGCTACCTCATAACTCCGTCATGTATGAAAGGATTTGAAAAATATTTTTTTCATGTGAAAGGATATATGTTCCAATCGGTTTAGTAGTTTGGTTTTTAGAATATCAAAATAGCTTGAGGAAATAGAAAATATATCATCCAAGTATGTTAACGAAATTTAGCGTGTTTTGCTTTCCTGTGACTTTCCAGTTGTGTGGTTAGGTGTGAAGTACCACTAAAAAAAAATACATCGACTTTTCTATTTTAAACTTTGCTGTTTTTTTTTTATTTGGAAGTCGGTTGTATTTTTTTGTAAAAACGTTTTTTACATGAAGCGGCCTTTACAACCCAATAACTGGGGAACACGATACTCCTTGGCAAGACTGGAGTCAGATTTATTGTCTTCTGACAACCTACCCGAAACGACTGTCAAATATTTACAAATGACAGTCCGGACCAAGAGCGTAACGTGATTTCCGGGGCATAGGGGAATCTTAGTATTTTAAGATGGTCATCCATCTACGGTCTGACCTTGGTAAGCGTTGCTTAACCTTGAAGTACGACACATGCGGCTGTTATTATTATTTATGCGATATAAATAAATATATATATATTTACTAATTTTAAAATGCTATTATTAATCTACAAAAGAACTGGAACAAGTCTTCATGCTCTAACTAACGGTGGACATCCGGGTCACCTCTGAGGAGCGGTGGCGGTGCAGCAGGTTCTTGCAGCGCTGCAGCTCGTCGGTGATGGCCTGCAGCGCCGCCTCCATCTGCTGCGTCGGCGGCGTCTCCAGCTTGTGGGCTAGTTGGCTGGAAAGAATATTACTTGCTTAATATGCTGATCCGCAGATGTGCACGTTGTACGACGCAAGTCAAAATAACCCTTTTCAGAGCATACTGCCAGTCTTCTTACACGTGCAGTCTGCGAGTCAGGTATATGCTGAGGACATACAACGCCTTGCGTGTCCAGTATAACAATGTCCTCAGGATGCTGTTGGGTCTACCACGTTTTTGTAGCGCTTCCGGGATGTTCGCAGAGGCCAGGGTTGATGGTTTTCATGCCATTATACGGAAACGGTGCGCTTCTATTCTCGGTAGAATATGTGCTAGCTTCCACAGCATCCTGAGTGTATTGTGTGATAGGTGGGACAGCCGAATGCTGGCTCACTGGATTCGGCTGCACACGTAGGTGACAGTCGTTTCAATTTTATATATAAATTGTGATTTTGTAGCGGCATCAATGACGCCACATGAAAAACTAACAAAGCGAAATTTGAACGGCAACAAAAAGAATCGCAGCGACATCTACGACGAACTAACATCGAAATCCTGCATCGCGCAAGCAAAGTGCTACTTCATCACAAGCACTAGAAGCAGCATTTTCAAAATGAACTTCATAAAAAATGGGGGTAGGTGATTTTGAAACCAATCTGGTGTATATAAAGTGGATACGGATCGCGATAATCATTTTATTTTAAAAAAAGCGGACACCACATGAAACTAATTGGCGACCCCTGCTACAGGCGTTAAAGGCACTCCACTAACAGGTGCAGTAAAAAAATAATTATACTTACGCGTTCAAATACAGCCTGTCTCTGTCTGGTTCAGCATGTCTCCCTTCTGAAAAGAGATAGAGATATAACATGTACAAAAGATTGAATACAGTTTTTAATTCGGAAGAAATATATCGTGAACCATCCAGTATATCCTTTAGCTGGAGAATAACTGGGATTTTAGTAACGAGCAGACTATGGTGTATTGTACGATGATTATTAACCCCCGACTCAAAAACGACGGGGTGTTATAAGTTTGACGTATCTGTGTGTGTGTTTGTCTGTGGCATCGCAGCTCTCAAACGAATGAACCGATTTTGATTTTGTTTGTTTTGTTTGAAAGGTTAATTAGTCGAGAGTGTTCTTAGCTATGTTTGATGACAATCGGTCCAAGATGGCCGCCGTCACAAAATGGCGAATTACATATTTTTTTCACAACTCCCTCAATATGGGTATCAAATGAAAGGGCTTCACTAGAAGAATAATGTACACTATATTGAAAGGGAATGAGGAATATTAACTTACTGCTGGTAGGAGCAGGCATCTCGCCCTCACTGAGCGAGTAGTTGGTGGGCGGCGACTGGCCGGAGAGCGAGCTCGTGTATGTTGTCGTCCTGTCCTCGCCCGGGGACAGCGGCCGGGATTTCAACGGACTTTTTTCTGAAAGAAACAAGGTTAAATTGCCATAGACTGCTATACGGCCGTCCTCTATGACATAACTGGCGAAACAAGGAGTTGAGGAGGGCGAACCCCCAACATTCTCTCTCCACGACTCTTCATTTCGCCAGTTGGTTGCGCCATTTCTTCAGAAGAAATAGATCATTTTTAAAGTTAAGGTAACAAATATTAACTTTTAAATAATAAATATTCGGTACAGTCAAGAAGAGGACTTACTTTCCTTCTCCATAGGCAGGTCTGACAAGTAGGACATCTCTAGGTCGGTATTATCTGGCGACGTGTCGGTCTGCTTCGACCCCAGTGTGTATGTCCCTCGGTCCGACGTCGGAGTTGCTCGACGCTTCTCTCTCGGGGACAAATTCTCTTGAGTATCGACTATTTGGGTCCCTGATAGATAGACATTTTGTTAGCAGTCAGTGGAATAAATCTATACTAATATTATAAAGAGGAAAAATTTGTATTTAACGAATAAACTTAAAAACTACTGGACCGAAAAATTCTTTCAGCAATGAATATCTACATTATCTGCGAGTAACATAGGCTATATTTTGACCGGCCTGTTGGTCGAGTGGTTAGTGAACCTGACTGCTAAACCGTGGGAGCATGATCATTTGTTCTGTGTCTGGGTGTAATTTGTCTATAATATGTATGTATTTAGAAATATATAAGTATGTTTATGAGTTGTCTGGTAGCCATAGCACAGGCTCTGCTTAGTTTGGGATCGGATGACCATTGACCGTGTGTGAGTTGTCCCAAGATATTATTATTATTATTTTATCCCCGTACTCCCACGGGAACGGGAACTACGCGGGTGAAGCCGCGTGATGTCCGCTAGTAGTAGATATGATGAGTTTCCTGAAATGACGAGCACCAGGTGGCAGCACTGAGGCGTCAGGTCCAGGCATCTGTCAAAACGCTAATGTTTTAATTGACATCAGCGTCATGTTTCCGTCAGTTACTTTTTCAAGGAAGAGGACCTCTCGCCTATGGGGTGCCAACTGGTGGCGTAAATTTTCCTGGAAATCCTCATTGGATTGAAACAAGTATCGCTTGAACACGTTGGCGGCACTTTTGGAATTTTGATGAGATGTTAGCATCACGTAGGCTTTACTATATCGAATCAAGCGGCAACTCGGTTAGCGTCGCGAAGGCTTTACTTTTGAAATTCGAAACAAGCGTTTATTTGAATAAACCCCACTCAACGGTAACGTCCTATACGTTAGCGTCGAGTAGTCTGTATTACATTGAAACAAGCAGCGTTCAGCGTTAGCATGAGTGATTGGTTTGTTTAGAGTAGTCACCTTTAGCCTTGTGCACATGGGAGCAGGCGCCGTGCTGCTGGCCCGCACAGCGGCAGGCGGGCTGGCGGCGCAGCTCGCGGAAGCAGTACGTGCCGCTGCGCCGCCGGTACGGCGACACGTCACTCCGCCACGACGAGTCTGATACAATTACGTAACAAGTACAATTTATTCCACTTAGGTTAGTCACAACATCCGCCCTTCGCCATGTTTTAGACCCGCAATCACATTTTGATGCTAGTGGACCAATAATGTCCACGTGCAACGACGTCTTTAAAAAACATAAGCATTAATATTTGGTAAAAAATTATGCTAAGAAATGAGCCTGATATTATTCGACTGAGATCAGTAAAACCAGCTGGCAAATCTTAAAGAAAAACTCACCTTTATAGCAAGGTGCTTGACTAGACTTCTCTGGAAGCTTTTGTTTTGTGTCTACCTTGCCTTCATTGGAATCTTTGCCAGGCCCATCTTCTCTCTTCTCAAGGAGTGGAATATCTGCCAAGGTGACCGCTGCACCGGCCGTCTCGCATGTTTGTTGCGCGTATATCCTCGAATTTACGATCAAGTCCTCTTTGGTTTGACCTCCTTTTTTTCGTTTCCTCGACTGGTCCTTTTTTACGTGTGGTTTCTGTATGATTTCTGAACCGTTGCACAACATGTAATCGGTCGCACTTCTTTCCCTCTTCTCGAGGAGTGGCACATCTGCAATATTGACTGCCCCATACGCCGTGTCGCTTGTTTTTTTCGCGTACACCGTCGGGTCTAGAACCAGGGCCTCGCCTGGTTGGCTTTCCTTTTTCTGTTTCCTGAAGTGACTGAATAAATTTCTCTTCTTCTCTTTTTTCAGATTATCAAATGACAGTATGGGACCTGGTATTTGGTTACTATCGTGTTGATCTTGTTTTCTAGCGCGTTCCTTTTGTACCCCGAGTGCAAGTTTTTCCATCGTGGGTTTGATTGTATGTGCACACTCTTTATCGAATGAGCATCTGAAAAGTATTCTAATGTTTAACAATAACAATTAAATTAACAACTGATTAATAATAAATATATAAATAAATTTGATTTATTTTTAATTCTTTGACCTAAACATTAACTGTATTACATGATTAGTCTGGTTTACTTTTTTTTTTAAAGTAAAACTTCTTTACGCACGCATGACTTGGGGAGTAAGCTGGTGATTGCGTGACGAAAGCGTTACGAAAAGTGTGATCGGGCGAGGCGAACGGAACGAAATGTCGTATGCTGTGTGTGTATCGAGCTTACTACAAGCTAATGAGCAAACGAGCAAGTGAGTGCGCAGCCGGGTACGCAACTCTCTCGCTTTCTCTGTCCTCGATCAATTGGTTTGAGATCGATCGACCTCTGTGATCGATCGACGTTGATCGATCGATTGACGAAATTATATTCATGTATATATTATGCATATAAACATATATATATACACATACATTTCGATACATTTAGATGGAGCTAAAGAAGTTTTACTTCAGTCGTGTGGTCTAAAGCACACTCGTTTTTTGTCAGTTTAAACTGGCCTACCCCTGCGTTTGCCCAGGAGCAGATCAGCGGCTCCCCCCCTTTCCTTCCATTTCTCCCTTTGCTGGGCTTCTTCCCGCCCATTCAGTAAGAAGCCATCCAACGCGAGAAAATAAATGTTTACTGAATACTATTTTGAGATAAAGATTATTTGCCACAAAAAATGAATGAAAGAATAATAACAACTCACGCGGTACAATTTTGGCAGTCTTCCTTGTCTTTCTGCTTTCTGTCGTCCGTCTGTGTCGTTGCTATCGGATGGGTGGCTGGTAGCCCCAGCACCGCGGGCTCGCGCACGCTTGTGATGCTAGTACTGAGCGACTTATTCAGCTGTCCAGAATCTGTTTCAGATTTATTTCTCTCCTGGCTGGCTTTATGCACCAGCTTAGGAATGCCGAAACCTAACTCCGGATTACTAGGTATACTTTCCAGGGATTCCTTATTTATCAACCGTGGCATGTCCGCAGTGAGTCCTTCGGCCTCCAAGTATTTAAACTTCTCTGGGTTAAATCCTGGACCAGGTCCTAAGCTCGTGGCGGACTTAAGAGAAACGTTTTGTAGATCCTGTTTACTGATAGCAGCTATGCTTCCTTCACGCTTCTTTTTTTCTACAATTTTAAACTTGGGGGAATCCCATCCATGTTGTTTATACTCTTTATTTGGTAAATCGGGGTAGCCGTATTTATCAGGGACTGGTACGGGATCGTCTGTGATATATTGCGTACCATACGCGTCCTCTATAGTCTTTGCCCGCGTATCTTCCGACATTCGCTCTTGTAGAGGCTTTGCCTGGCAACTCTCTTCCGGATTACCCAAAACTTCAATGCGTAGTATTCTTCTCGGTTGATTCACATGATCTTCAGACGGTACTGGTTTTATGCATTCATAATTTTCGTCTTTGAGAGATTGTTCGATTTGTTCTACGGGTGTTTCTGCCTGGGAAAATACGTTAGTTAAATGAAGAAACCTCATTGTTACGGTTGATGTTCTATGTTAGCCCGTGGTACTCATACTTATTTTAGGGTTTCCTTACGTCTGAATGAAAAACCAGACAAGTGCGGCTCAAACTCTCACATGAAAGGTTCCGTACCACGTTAAAACACGTTTCTCGTATCCCCTTTAATTTAAAATTTAATAAAATTTTGTTGTTAAAGTGTCAATAGAAATACACAATCTGTGAATTCCAACTGTCTACCTATTATGGTTCTTAAGATACAGACGGACGGACGAACGGACAGCGGAGTCTTAGTAATAGGGTTTCGTTGGTTACCCTTCGAGTATGAACCCTAAAAAACGAAACCTTCATAGGTTAACTCGTGTCAGTCTGTCAGTCATCAAATGTCAACTGAATCGGTCCCGTACGGAGAAAATTGGTTGTGACAGACGGATAGACAGACAGACCTACGAACTATTCTATAAGGGTTTCGTTTTTTCATCAAATTATTTCGAATCATACTGCGATTCACCTAAAATATGAATTTGTGTTTCACTCTTCGAGCCACTCTTGTAACAAAAAGAGATACTGCCACATGATAGTTAGAATATTCACGAGCTACCTACCTCTAGTGTCTCTCCGAGCAAAGGCGGAGAGTTGATTGGCGCCGTCTCTTTGGTATCCGGGGACTTAGCTCTGCTTGGTTTATCTTCTGGCAACTCACTCGCCTAAAACAGACGACGATTATAACAGATCACATTTGTGTTTGTTGTCACACGAGATCCTTGCATTTTTTTTTATGCTGTTACACTGCTGGCCAATTGCCTCCCCATGCCTTTCCAATAATTCTTTTCCCGTTCTAGGCATTTTTTATGCTGTTTATAATTATTCGTGCCAACCTAAGAAGTCGGATTTGACAGCAGGATACAACATCGCTTAACTAGTAAGTAAGAAAGACATGCAATAAATCTCTTTCGCACTTAGTCTCTCTCTCAATTATTTCGGATTTGGAAAATTATTTTTGGATATGATAGCCACATTCATGAGGAAGGCTACACGGGAACGGGAAAAAGCTAGTATTTATAAATAAAAGCGAAAGGTCACTCATTCATTCACTCATGTACTAATTAATCACGAAATCTCGAAAACTACTTAACCTACGAAGATGAAATTTGGCATGGAGGTAGATTATGAGCGGGAGATGTCAGCTAAGAAAGGATTTTAGGAAACTCACCCCGTAAAGGGGTAAAATAGGGGGTGAAAGTTTGTATAAAAAATCTTATTCCTCAAACCAATTTACTTGAAACTTGAATACGAATACTAACCTAAGTGAATTATAAAGTTTGGCATCATTCGTTTTTCGGAACTACCCCCAAAACACGATTAAGAGGATGTTGAAGTTTGTATGGAAGAATCTTATTCCCTGGTTTTATGAACTTGAAACTTGGCACGAATACTGACGACCTAAATGAATAATAAATAATTTCGTAATTCATTTTTTAAACTACCCCTTAAAGACAATTTAGGGGGTGTTTGTATGGAAGAATCTTAATACTTGATCAGATGAAGTTGAAACTCGATATTAACATTCTTGATAAAAAAATGAGACACGGGTTTTTGAATTTCTCTAAAATCAACCCCTGAAGGGGGTGTATAGGGGTGATGACGTTTTTAGTGAAGCATATTACTGCTTACCTCAATTTATTTGGAAATTGGCATAAACAACTTAAAATTGAAATATTTAAAATTTAAATATTATTTAATTTTTTTCGTTATCAGGGGTTGATTACGAAAAAAACGTTAAATCCGTCCATCGCCGGGGTAAAAAAGGTAAAATGGAATGTATGAAAAAGGTTTTCACTTCGATTTTGAAAGTTTGTGCCAATAACTGCACGCAAATAATTCTTCGCAAAGATTAAAATTGCAAGGAAAAGGGGGTCTGGGTGGGATGAATTTTTCTATAATCAACCACTGAACCACTGGGCCAAACGGATCTAACGTTTTTTAATATTCAACTCGCCACGGGATGAAGGGCAAATCAGTTGCGCTGATCATATGGCATAAGCAGCAAAAGGCCCGGGCTTTTTTGCTTAAAATTAATCACAATGATTTTCATTCATTAATTTCCCGGGTTATTAATAAAAAAAAACATTGTGATTAATTTTGTAAAATACCCTAAGGGGTAGAGAGGGCGTTGAAGTTTGCGGAATACCTACAAATCCACACGCAGATGTAGTCGCGGGCGAAGTGGCTAATCTACACTATGTAATATTATAAAGAGGATAAATTTGTATTTTTGTGTGTGTGTGTGTGTTTGTAATGAATAAACTCAAAAACTGCTGTGCCGATTTCAAAAATTCTTTCACCATTGGAAAGCTACATTATCAGCAAGTAACATAGGCTATATTTTATCCCCGTACTACCACGGGAACGGGAACTACGCGAGTGAAACCGCGTGACGTCCACTAGTGTTATACACGGTTGTTTAGTATGAATTGTCAAAACCTGTAAACAATTATTTTAATTTACCTTCGGTAATATTTCGAGCAAGTGTGGCGGAGAAGTTACAGCAGAATTATTGGCGGTCTTTGTCGGACTTTGTCCAAATTCACTAAGGTTTTCTGAACTAGATCCTGGCATTCCACACACCTAAAACCAACAGCGGTTCTTGCAGATATTCACGATTAAATTAAATTATTATAATTGTGATAAAATAAAATATGAAGTATAAAATCCTACTTTAATTTACTAATAGCAAATAATATTTGTTACATACCCCTCCTATTTTCATACAGTCGACCTGTCTTTGTAGTTCCAATATCTTGGCCATCAGTTCTCTGTTCTGTTTCAGTAGACTCTGACAAAAAAAAACTCGTAATCGTACTTATTAACTATACAATTACTAATCTAATATACAAAGAAAGTCGTGTTAATTACACTATTTATAACTCAAGAACGGCTGAACCGATTTGGCTGAAAATTGGTGGGGTGGTAGCTTAGAACCAGGAGACGGACATAGGATACTTTTTATCCCGTTTTATTACTAAACGCAACAAACAGAAACACGAAAAAAAATATCAGTCAAAACATATAATATCAGTCTAGCCGTTCAATTGTTAAAAATGGTATAACAAAACGCAACTGACAGCTAAACGTAATGTTATCTATGTTTAAGTATGATTTTGTTTTAACACTTATATGTTTGTTTCAGTCCCGTACTAACACATCAAGTACCTGATCAACTGTATCCATAGAAGAATCGAATTATTTTCTGCAGCAATCGTCGTTTTCTCCTAATCATTAAAATATTGCACACTTGTTTCCCCAATTTACTTGAGAATTTGGCAGAATAGTCGGCATCGGCTTTGATTGCTATATATTAAAAATAGAATAGAATAGAAGAATGATTGAAAATTTGACAATTAGAAGTTTTGAAGTTGACCGGTTGATGTGTTTGTTTTGAATTTATCATTGTGTATCGTGCCGATATTATCATTAACAATGCCGCGACCAAGAACACGGCAAAAAAATATTCTGAGGCGGTACGAAGTTCGCCAGGACCGCTAGTATTTAAACTTTTGAACGCCAGAGCATAAACGCACCGGCGGCGTGCCCCCGACGCCAAGCCATAAATTCGCCGTACTTTTTGTCACATAATTGTGACGTTTGGCGTGCAGGGCACGCGCTTGCTTGTCATGTAAACGTGACAATGACGTTCAAAAGGTTAATATAAAATCTGTGCATTTTTGATCAGTTTTTGTTTTTTTCTTATTTTTGATCAATTTAAGTGCCGACGGCTATCCGAATTAAAAATGTTTTGAATTCGCATGAAGAAATTTCGGCTAACAGAAGGGGTTGCGCACCAATTCCACCTGAACTTTCATTAATATTAGGTTGGAAATTATAACTACATAATAATATACCTACAAATTGTAGTACCAGAAAGTGGGGGTTAGATAGTTCTTCTTTCATCCATATCTAAATTAAGGCAAAGATACACTGACGGAACAAATGGAGAAACATGTCCCTCAGCAACTACGTGGAATGTCCCAAGGCATGTGTCCAAATGATCCAAATCCACCCCACGCCCCACGTGGCGTTAATTTGGATCATTACAGCCATGCCAACCCGTTGTCGAGCTGCGCGGACACGTCCGATTTGAATCCGAGGTAATGAGAAAGCGTTCAAATAAACAGTACTACTACTACTTCGGTCCGTCAATATTCTTCCGAATTGGAGACTCACGGATGACGGAGAGAAATCGCACGACGGAAGTCGGATCTAGTGCGTAAACTACCAAACAAATAGTTAATATTTCCGAAGTACGGAACGTATTTTCACGGATTCGGGTCGGAAGCAGTGCGTAACCGCTCTAACATTACAGACCTGTTCATCGGTATCCTGGTATCCGGAATCGTCGCCGGTGTTAGTAGAGCTGGGGTCGCCTAGGTCGCTGGCAGCCCCTGCGCTCGGCGACTGACCCGCGTGCGTCTACAAAGTAATACTGTTTCACTACACTAACGGCCGACTTTTCAATCGACAGATTACTTTTGTCTGGAGTACAAAATATACCTACCTGCTGAAATTTTAATGGTTGTTTTCCCGCGGCAGAACGATTAGCCATCAGTACTACTATCGAAACATAAAGTTAAACTTAAAAAATAAAAATGTTTTCGTTTTCAAATAATTAAAAAAATATTCATAAACTCGAAAGCGTGAGAAGCAATAGTAACTCCCTAGACGTGACGTAGGTACTACGCGAAAAACACGCACGCGCCGCCGTTCGCTCTTTTCACTTTGTCGGCAGAGCAGCGGCGCGTCGACAAAGTGAAAAGCGATTCATATGTTCAGAGTAAAATAAGCTCTCGCGCGTAGTAATACAGCATTAACTTGCCTGCAAGCACGCGGAGAGTGAGGCCTCGCGCATCGCGCGCGTCATCCTTTTATGTTATCTTATTTGGTATACAGACAAATATTTAAGGTACCGCAACTTTAATTCTTCAAACAGTTATTTAAATATTGAATCGACCCTATATGCTGGATAAGGATTCTGGATCTTATGCAGCTTGAAGCAGATTCCAACTTCTCGGTTAACAATGAGAGGTGATTGGTGGTTGCATTTATTAGTATTGTGTGTGCAATCTAATCATATCATCGTTGCCTTTGCACGTTCTGGTACTATCCGTTAAACCTTTTGAACGCCAGAGCATAAACGCATCGACGTGCCCCCGACGCCAAGCCACAAATTCGCCGCACTTTTTGTCACATATTTGTGATAGTTGGCGTACAGGGCACGCGCTTGCTTGTCATGTATTCGTGACAATGGCGTTCAAAAGGTTAATGCACAGTTATAGAAATAAGTAATAGCAAAGCGCACAAGAGGTGGTAGCAAGGAGTGCTTGCTCAAAGTTATTCATTGTTTTAGGCATAGGAACCCTTAAAACTTTAGGCACAGGTTTATAAAAACACGCTGGTTTAGCTTCTTCTTGGACCATAATATTCATTGACTTAGTTAATAAGTAATAATAAAATAATCTTACTCTGGGTAGGGGAGACCCGGTTGATAGAAGCTCATCTCTGAAACTGCATTTTATGCATTTTGAACTTGTATCCTGGAACAAAACAATATTATTAACCCATAGATCTGTTTCCTCCTCTATTCTATGTTAGATTTCAGAATACTCTGAAGCATTGCAGGTCAAAGAGCGCCTTTCGAAGCCTTTATATCTTCGCTAGTGTGGACCAATCCTGCCCCTGGGCGTCAAACTCCTCCTGACATCTTCGCTCGTGTGTGCAATGTCACCGGATATATTCCGTACCCCACATTGTAGTTCATAGCCCAAGAACCATTCGACATGTGACAGACGTGGCCGGCCCAATCCCACTTTAGCTTGGCTGCTTTATAGGTGACGTGTGCGTTTTGTTGCTGCTGTACTAGGTTCACGCTGCACTAGGTTCACGCTGCACTAGGTTCTTAACGCGCTCCGTTAACGTTAGCGCTAAGAATGATGCGCTCAAATCGGTGGCATATCTCAAGCTTGAACCTCTGCCTAGCTTTCCATACTTGAATTGCTTCACCTTTTGAACGCTATTGCCACGTATACATGACAAGTAAGTGCGTGCCCTGTACGCCAAACGTTACGATTAAGTGACAAAAAGTACGGCGAATTTGTGGCTTGGCGTCGTGGGCACGCCGATGCGTTTATGCTCTGGCGTTCAAAAGGTTAAATTAAACACGGTAGATATTACAAACACGAGTTTACTGAAAAGAGTCGTTATTTCAGAAATAATATAGCTCGGTTCCGAGTAGGCCTTCTACAGCTCCATAAAAATATCTCGTAAACTCTCCTTTGAGTAAAATATAACGAGATCAATCACTGAATCTTTAATCAGTACGGTCGGTAAATAAAATTGAAAGTATTCCTATAAAAGTAAAATCAAATGAGCTAGTTCTCTCACTGAATCTATGAGAGTGGGATGTTTATACCATTTGTATGCTGAAACGTGAAGTTTTAATAAAAGAGAGTAAAGTTGAAGGAAGCACAGAGATCATACTTGAGATGGAGAGAGCTTTAACGAACTATCCTGCACCCAGACAGGACAGCGGCAGTCGACGTCGTTCTTTTTATCCTGGAATTAATATTTTTTACGATAAAGTTACCAGTCTACGGCCGGCCGCATACGTACGTACGGATTCCTGATAAGGTTTCTTGATAAGGAATTCAGAATTGGAGACCTGAATGAATGAATGCCTTACCAATATACCCGGCGCTCACGTTTGTTTATTTTTCGGAAGGGAAAAAACCAGACGTTCCTTTCGAAAACAAGCCGTGTGCTCGGGTCAGAAGAACTGAAAATCGAACGTCTCATAAAATTCCGAATCTGAATTCCTAATCAGGAAACCGTACGTACGTATGCAGCTACCCTTTTTTTTGCATTAATAGCCTATTGTGTCCCACTGCTGGGGAAAGGCGTCCCCCATATCTTTCCAGACACTGTTCTGCGCCGCCTCGCACCAGCGCTCGTGTTGCGCGTCTAGGTCATCCCACAACCGCTTCCTCGTCCGGCCGCTACCCTTAAACGGGAAATATCCCGACCTTTCCGTCCTAGCCCTCAACATTCATACTTACGTAGTTGAAATAACTTGAAAAGAGGAATCATGAGATCGCGGAAAAAAATCTGCTGAAAGGAACCGTTGATTTCCGCTCGGCCAAATGCAGGGAACTAAGTAATGTTTTTTTTTATAAAGTGCCCTATTCCTAAGCTTAATGTGTGTAAATGGATATTAACCTTTTGCGTGTCTTAAGTTACACAGTTCGACATAAGAAAAAATGCTCCAAATGTCTTAAGTCGGACAGTTACACTTAAGGGCTTGGTCAGGATTGGACGATAAAAATCTGTGGTAGACACGCAAAAGGTTAAGATAGGTCATACTTTTACTGGCGTGCTCGTTGACGTGCTTTCTGGAGTATGGCCGCACATAGTGCATTTTCCACTCTGGAATTTAAAAAAGTCTCAAAGTTTTCGTACCACGAAAAACCATTAATATATGTTTTTTTTTTCTAAATCACGCTATACGATGGTATATATTATATTGACAGTCTACATGTATTTTTTTCATTATGCCATATTTTGTTCCTGTCGTAATCTGTTCTTTTATGCATATTACTTGTACGAAATAATTGCAATGTTTCACATCTGCCAGGCGTCGCGTGACGGCTCACAATATTTATTTAAATAGATGTGACTGTAACGAAGTTGGGGAACTAAATACTTTTAGCGATACCTACGTATTACTTCTAACTTGATCTAAAACTACTTTGTTAAAATATAGAATAGTTTAACATACTAATATTGCAGCCGGAATAGGATAGTAGTGCACCTGCCCCGAACAGGTTCGACTATGTACCGCACTCATCAGCTGGAATTTGCAACCGCAAGTTTCGCAATTCGTGTCCTGTAATGAGTTTGTCAGTTATTTCCATGTTTTCTACAATTTTGAGGGCTGGGCTAAAACGTTTCGCGCCCGTGTTCGCCATTTTCCGTAAAGGTAACCCTTTCCGTAGCTCAAAAACATATTTTACAAAAGGGAAATTTTAAAACGGCACGGGGCCCTCTTCAGGCAAAAATTCTTCATCATTAATCAATAGATCTAAGCCCATTTTAATGACAATATACTCTCCACCTGACTTTATTATCACAACAACGCTCAAAAAATAAGTGTTCTCAGAATTCTCTTTCGGGGAATAAATGCGATGTGTTATCATCAGTGATCGGATAATCGGGCGCTAATATACCTAAACTTCACTTTTATTCTCACGAAAGTATAATACGGACATGCTTTTCCATCCCGGAATGGTTCGAAATTCCTGAGATTGCTAAAAATGACCGCATACAAAATATAGTTAGAACTCGTTGTGAACTCTCATTGTATTTCTTTTTTTAAATTTTAAATGTCGATTCTAATAGAACTTTTAATTTACAATGAAAGTTTTTATGAGAACTGGTTTAGTAACAGGCCAGCAGCTTTGACTACTTAGGGAATTGAAACAATTTTAATTTTATACATAGCTCCATTTAAATTTTTTTATAGGTTTCCATTTGTTTTGAATAAAATAAAGATACTAAATCAAAATACCCACTGCTATAATTTCATTAAGTTTGTTATATTTGTTTTTACAAAATTGTTCAATCCCGGGAACCCGTGATGATTTGTATTTATTTATTCAAATACAAATACTTACAAAATACAAAATATTTATTTCTGTACCAACTAGTTTAAATTAGTTTATGATTGGAGCCTCCTTTTAAGCATGATAACGCCTGTGTTAGGAGGCTCCGTTCCTCCATAGCTTTGGCTGTTTGTGCAACTTACAATTTTATTTTATTTTTTTACAAGATTAAAAATAATAGCTAAATAATACATTTTTCGCGAACGCGATTCAGAAAGGAATGTCCATATTATTCTTTCACGGGATGAAGTTTAGGTATGTAAGCGCCCGATTATCCGATCACTGGTTATTGCTATCTCGCTCCTATTTCGTATTACGATCATGCTCTACTCGTGTACCAAGTTGTATCCACATTCGTTCAATCATGATTGATTAACGAACATGGAGACAAACTTAGGGATAAGGTAGGATAATTAGGATACGATTAAAAACAATAAAATATTCATACTTCAGAAGTCGTAGTAGTTGGATAGGACCTGCAGCTGCTACTGTATTTACTGCCGCTCGAAACACTATTCATTAAGTATTTAGTGGGAGAACTTTTGGCTGAAGTATCTTCCAATCCATCTGGTTTTTTGGGAGGGAGCATAGGAGGCAGGGGCTGAAATTATGGGTTTATAGTGACTATGAAGAAAGATTGAATAGCTTGCGAAGGTACTTCGTTGTGAGCTGAGCTTTAATTCGCTTAAAGATAGCTGATAATAAACTACACTACTAGATGGTACGGTCAATTGCACGTCAAAAGTAACACTTGAACAATGAGAATACTTTAATTGTGCGTACAGCCAAAGCTGGGCAAAATACATGTTTTGCTTTAATTAAAATACAAATAACAAAATACTATCTCGCATGAATTTAAAATACGAAATACAAAATACTAATTACAAAATACTGTCAGGTATCGAGCGCTGTTTTCTGCAGAACTCACTCATTAATAAGATTGCATTTTTTATGTTTAAGTAAATGTATTTTGAAGTCATAAGAATTTGAAATACTAACAACAAAATACCTTAGCGTCATGTATTTGAAATACCAATTATAAATTACATTTTATGAAGTAATTGAAATACAAATACCAAATACGTATTTGTATTTCAATTATGTATTTAATTACTTGTAATTAAAACCCAACCCTGCGTACAGTTAAGGATTACAAGTAACTGCTGGAGTATGTTTCCTGATACAAACTGTGGATCTTAAGAGTCAAGAGTGAATAGGTTACTTCTAGGCAAGTGAGACTGTGGTCAAACGCGAGCCTATATTTTGCTCTGTCAAAATCAAGTTCCATCAAGTTACTCTTGACGTGTAGGCGATTGCATGTGATAGGGGAGAAGGACATACGTTAAATTAGTCTAAAAAAGTTACGGTCGTTCTCTGAAACCATAATTTACAGCGTGAAATTTTAATGGTTGTTTTCCCGCAGCGAAATGAGTCTTGGTAATACAATCGATTTATGAAAAATAATAAATTTAAAATCAACAAATGGCAGAATAACAATTGTGAAAACATAACTCTTTCGAGTTATAGGTCGAGGTAGTTGCGACTTCGAACCAATAGTTATATATCGCGATAGTTTCGAGCAAAGCGGCCGCGGTCGTTGCCCTCCGCGTATCAACCAGCTGATAGGTACTCCTGTTTTAATAAAAAACTACCAAATAAGTTAACATAAAAGGATGCCGCGCGCGATGCGCGGGGCCTCACTCGCCGCTTGCTTTCAGGCAAGTTAATGCTGTATTACTACGCGCGAGAGCTTATTTTACTCTGAACATTTATGAATCGCTTTTCCTTTCGACGCGCCGCTGCTCTGCCGACAAAGTGAAAAGAACGGCGGCGCGTGCGTGAGTTGAGTAGTACCTACGTCACGTCTAGAGAGTTACTATTGCTTTCGAGGTTTTTTTTTAAATTATTTTAAAACAAAAACATTTTTACTTTTTAAGTTTAACTTTATGTTTCGATAGTACATCTGATGGCTAATCGTTCTGCCGCGGGAAAACAACCATTTAAATTTTAGTGTGTATATGGCTATAATGATAAGGGATGAAACACCTTCACGATGTTGCTGGGGTTAGTCAAACGTTATTGGTGACGTAGCTATCCATGTTAAATGCAGTGAGTGATTCAAAGAATGACTGATTAAAAAATAATTACTTTAGCCGATTAAAGTTGCTAAACTACAGTTATCCTACAGATGGGAAGGCAAACCCACATGTGACAAAACAATTTGCGCACGCAACAGTAGGTAAAAAACCGGCCAAGTGCGAGTCGGACCCTCACGCGAAGGATGGAACGTTTTGTTTTCGGTTTATGGTACGGACCATAAACCGAAAACAAAACGTTTCTTGTATGGGAGCCCCTTTAATTTATAATTTAATTAAAGTTTTATTATTTGTTGTTATAGCGGCAAAAGGAATACACACTATATATTTATATTACCGATATAACTGTATAATTTCAAGTGTCTTCCTATTACAGTTCTTGATATACAGCCCGCTGACAGATATACGGATGGACGAACAGCAGAAGCTTAGTAATAGGGTTCCGTTGGTTACCTTCATTGGTGGGAACCCTAAAAAGAGCATTAAACTTACTCTTATTTTATCGGTCCGGGTCCAATATATCGCGGCGTGGAAGCGTAAAAACTAGCTCAATTCGCATTTAAGTAAAATTATTGCACGTTCAACTTTAATGGTTCGCCAACCCTGTCCTACACAGCTCAGGCGTCGCTAAGGTCTAACTACTCAAAAATGTAATGATCATACTTTGATTGGAGCCTTCTCGTCCACAAGGGGAGGGCTGGGAGGAGGACAGCCGCATTTACATTTCCGACTACCACCATCTTTAGGAATACCATCTTTAGGAATGCCATCTTTAGGAATGCCATCTTTAGGAATGCCATTTATAGGAATACCATCTTTAGGAATATCATCTTTCGGAATGCCATCTTTAGGAATGCCATCTTTAGGAATACCATCTTTAGGAATGCCATCTTTAGGAATACCATTTTTATGAATGCCATTTTTAGGAATACCATCTTTCGGAATGCCATCTTTAGGAATACCATTTTTCGGAATGCCATCTTTAGGAATGCCATCTTTAGGAATGCCATCTTTAGGAATACCATCTTTCGGAATGCCATCTTTAGGAATACCATTTTTCGGAATGCCATCTTTAGTAATGCCATCTTTAGGAATACCATCTTTAGGAATACCATCTTTAGGAATAGCATCTTTAGGAATACCATTTTGAGGAATACCATCTTGAGAACCTCTATCAGGACCACCATTTCGAGGTTTGCCACCTCGAGGACTCCTGTCTGGGCGGCCACCAAATGGAGGACTACCATCTAGGAGGTCACCAACTGGAGGACTACCAACTTGAGTACTATCTTTTCGAGGACTACCATCCCGAGGACCGCCGCTTTTACGACTACCATCTGGTGCTCCACTTGTTTCCTGAATAAATACGTTATTATAAACCGCTAGTTTCTGCGGATTCGCCGCGTCAAGGTAAAACAAAGAAAGAAAGAAAAGTAGTTTATTTGGCACACACAGATACACACAATATATGTACACATAGTATGTGTGTGTGTATGTGAATACACACTAACAAAATTGGTGTGGTGTGATAGTGTGATAAGGAAGGATAAACGAGAAAGGTTCGTGTAAATAATTTGCAGTCGAGCGATAAATAAACTCACTTGTTTAGTCGTCAAATGGTCCTCGATGGTCTTGTTGACCTTATCCGACATATTGGCAGCTTTTAATTGAGTCTCCAGCTCTGCCACTTTCCGCCTTTCTATTGCCAGTTCAGAGGTGAGTTCAGCTGAAATGTTAAGGGTGTTGGATTAACAATCAATATTAAAACTTGTACCTATGCTGGCAGAATAAATCATTTTCAATAACATTTAATAATACGGCTTGTTATGAGTGTCATTCAGTGCAAAGTTGAATGAATATCGAAGCAGAAATCAAGTTCACCCCAACTCTCGGCTCGTTTGCATTTTAAAGTTAACCCACATAAGGTTCATTTTTCAATGTAAAGAAACCTGTACTTTCTTTGATCTGTTCGGAACCTGTCGTTGGACTGCTTGCATGTTACAGCCACATTTTATAAAAAAAAAAATCTTATAGAGAAACTCATCTTCCGAGAACGCAAAAGAATTTACAGGGTCTTTCAGAAATGGGTGGCCATATTGAGGAATTATGTCTTGAATCTGTTAGTTACCTCTTAGACGTTTACTTTCGACCGGGTCTTTATTAAAAAGTTGTTTTTTTTTCTTTTTACTATTGTATCTTTACTATATATCTGACACAGAACATTACCTTGAAATATTACCACGCACTTCTGAAACAACCTGTTTTAAAGTAGGCACATTAAAAGAGCACTCATCACTTACCACATTTAGCTTCGAAAGTTCTGTACTGCGTGAGCAAGTCGCTGGCTCTCTTGAAGGTGTCCGTGAGCTCGAGCTCGCTCGCCGAACGTTCGCTAACGACGCGAATGTTCTCCTTGCGAACCTCCAACACTTCGGTCTCCAAGCGGCCGATGCGCGTGGCGTACTCTCCGTGCACGTTGATGAGTTCCTACAAACGAGAAAGTTGTTTATTTTAAATCGCGACTGCCGACTGTGGAGTTCTGGGTTCGATTCCCAGGTCGGGCAAAAAGTGTTATTGGGTTTTTCCAATAGGAATTTCTCAGTGATAGCTCGGAGTTTGGAAGTTGGTGGTGTGACGTGTCGCCGTAGCTCCTGCGCCTGAGCTCTCTCCGGTCATGTCGGGTTGCCGTCCCATCGACATATGAGAGCAATGGAAGAGGGAGTGCAGCTGTGTTAGCCTATAATATGTCCCGCGCCGATGGCTAGTCTCGGTTGAGATTGGCCGCCATGGCCGAAATCGGTCAGCAGCCGTGAGACACACTTAGTTTTTAGCATACCAACCTAATTTTTTTTTATTTCTATGTACCATGCGTGTTTCATGTAAGGGCTAAATAAATATTATTTTTTCTTTCTTATCAGTCCCAATAAAAATTTCAAAAAAAAGATTACGCCATAAGTTGCTTCCCAGTAATATTGCCTTTACAAAAATGACAGGCGCTTAGCACTAATTTTTTGTAGTCAATAGCAAATTACACTATAATCAATATAATATACAACGATTTCATAATATATGATAAAATAATTCTTACGTCTTGTAATGTGGCGATTTTCAGTTTCAACCCTTCCATGAGAGTTCTACATTTATTTTCGTCACACGGTTGATCTGCTTTCACGGGCCTCCTGAAATATTTAATTACAATTAAAGCCACAGTATTCTTCTTCAACACTATTTATTTGTCCTTTTATAACCTTTTGAACGCCATTGTCACATACATATACGTGATAACTGTGATAAGCAAGCGCGTGCCCTGTACGCCAAACGATTTGTGACAAAAAGTACAGCGAATTTGTGGCTTGGCGTCGCTCGGGAGTACGCCGATGCGTTTGTGCTCTGGCGTTCAAAAGGTTAAGTAAACAAACACACACTTACTTCTCAAGTGGCACGGTGATTTGATTCTGGTTGGCTTTCCTTGGAGTTCTGGAAAAGATATGTGTTTTATTAATATAAATATATTAAGTAAAACATGGTTGGTGGCATCCGTTCCCGCGATCCCGGGCGTAGGTGGGAGATGGAACCCTGGGGTGGTTTTAGTCAGTAAGAGTCTGACAGACCCCTCCATGAGGATTTCACCCCGATATAAAAAAAGAACAAACGGCTTAACGTACTTTCCGAGGCAAGGGGGTGACACACCACCAACTTTTAAACCCCGGGCTGTCACTGAGAAATTCCTATTGGAGAAACCCAATTTCATATTGTGGCCGACCTGAGACCTCTAGGTCCCTGGGAACTCCGTTGGTCTCGCAGTCGCAAGCACAATGTTTTATACCTTAACGCCGACCTGAACAAGTGATAAGCACGCCTCGTATAAATAATAATAATAATATCATCCAATTAAAATTCACACGTACTTTTCTTCCCCTTGGCTAAATGTGGACACTTTGAGGACTTGTTCCGGACTCTCTGGGGCTTTGCTGGTACAATCGTGCCTGTAACATATAATTATTTACGATTAGACATAATCTTCACTTCTAAAAATTATTCATCATCATCATCTTCCTGCCCTTAACGTAACAAGGTATTCCAAATGTTCAGTTGACAATTTATAGAGAGTTTACAATCTCTCAAGTTATTTTATAATCTTACGGAGTTTGCCATTTTTCGGTGACATATACAAGCTAGTAGAAAATATACACGCGGAGTAAAAAGGGGAGGGGAAGAACTCATAGGGCATCTTAAAATTCGTCCACATCGCTGTCAACGAGAAAAGTGCCCAGAACACTGGCTGCATTGCCAAGTTGAATGGCAATGCTGATTCGATGGCCAAAGAAAAGGCCAGCCCTCTGGCCACATGCAGAGTTGGACCAACTGCTTGGTACAAATTACGTGCTTACTTCTTGGGCGTTGAAGCAGCCGTGGCAGAAGAGCGGTTTCCCCTAGAGGGGGCCGCTTGCGGCGGAGTGGTCTTCATGAACTGTTTAGCGGAGCACAGCCTCATGTTCAGCTGCTGGATCCGCTCCGACAAGCGCTGGTTTGTTTCTTTCAGTTCTGTTATGCTAAAAGTTCATAACGTCATAAACCAGGGATCAAGTCATCAATAGGTAATATGCATGAAAAAAATATTTATTATCCAAACAGTTTATCTAGAAATTTACAAAAATATAATACTAACAGTGAAAATAGAATCACAATTGACCGAGAAACAAACTAAATATAACAATTTTAGATAAATATATCCAGCTCTCTCGAGGAAACGCTGCTTTCTACGGCAGGCTTTTATAGGCGTCATAGTATTTGACGTCAGAGTTGGTATCGGACTTCTCTATCTAATTGTCAACTTTGAAGCTTTATAACTTCATGGCTGATGAAGGTATTTTAAAAGTGACTTCATAATTGTTTACTGAAGCAAATAAATATTGTATTATGCAAATAAAAAAAAGCATGCATATTCTCTATTATTACATGCGGGGACAGTGTGACTATTAAAGTTGTTATTTAACACACACTTTGTCTTTTTGTATATACTGAAAAAGAGACTTTGATGTCTATGTTTGTTTTGGTGTTTCATCTCAGAGTAAGTAGCTAGGAAATACCAACCACATCTAGTTGTTTATATTTAAGAATAATTGCATCTGCTTCATAATTTTAACCCCATTACAAAATCAATATTAATACAGCTTTGTTTGTTTGAACGCTCTAATCTTTGTAACTACCAGTCGAATTTGGAAAACTATTTTTGAATATCGTCGTTGCAAATTTAAAATCTCCTATGTGCATAAAGTAACTTTTCAAGAAAAAGAAAAATAAATCCTGAAAAATGTAGGCTGGACACTTGAAATTTTTTAATAATGATACGTGCTTTATCGATATAATAAGTACTCACAGTCACATGGAAGTTTTTGCTAAGTATGGGTCCGTCCCTATTCAAAATATCTTTTCAAATATCTGGAAAACTCATTTTCGACAAAAATGTCACATAGGAGATTTTAAATTTGCAACGACGATATGGTAGCAACATTCATGAGGAATGCTATAGGTTATAAGGGAATGGCAAATTCCTATGGGAACGGGAAAAATGGGATATGTGCCCACAAAGTCATGGGCAAAAGCTAGTAGTAAATAAATTAGGCAAATTACATTACACAATGCTTACAAATCTTTCTGTTCTTCAACCACAGCTTTAGTAGCGGTGCCCCGATCCTTCATCTCTTTGGACACAAGTTTTTCCTGAGTGTTGGTCATCCGCTGCACTTGTGTGGAGAGGACTCGGAGCTTGTCCTGTTGCCCATTGATGGTCTTCTTCAGTTCCAAGTTGTTCTCCAGAAGAGTAAAGTATAGATCTTCTAGTTCCCGTTTACTTAATTTTGATGGACATACTCGGTACATATCTGGAATTAAATATATTGATTTTTAATTAGTACTGATTTTGGGAGGGAGGGAGTTAGTGATAGCGTGACGGTTGACAGGACAGAATGGAAGAAAAAACGCGTTGCGCCGACCCCAAGTAACATGAAATAAGGGTAGGAAGATGATGAATTAGTACTGATTTCTGCTAGTGTCTTTGTCAATGTGAAATTTGAAAATTATGCCAAGGGAAAATATTCAGGGATAAAATATCCTGCCCTATTCCCAGATATGCTCTACCTGTATGCCAAGTATCATCCAAATCCATTAAGATGTGAAAGGTAACAGACAGACGGACAGAGTAACTTTTGCATTAATATTATTAGTTTGTATCTATGGAGGTGCCATTTTCCCCCTTAATTCTTCACAATAATGTTACAAATAGGCTTGCAGAATAATTATTTACAGTTTAATACCAGTATTTTGCAGTATTTTACCAGCAACTGCAAGTTAAAATCAACTTGTTCACTTGTTAATATTTTTTCATAATATATAAAATAAACAAATAAACTTTAATCTTTCACAGTATGTTTATTGGGTTGATTCACCCTTCAACTCTTCTCACCAATTTAGATGAGAAGATATTAAAATGACTTAGATAGCTTAAAGGAATGTTTACTTGAGTTTTACTCTAGGTACCTATATCAACATTAATTAGTTACATACTTTGCTGTTACTTTTTGATAACTTATTAGTTTTATTATAAAGGCTATTATTAAGTTGGTGGAATAATTATTTTGATATAAGTTATAATGGTCTTCGATGATCATAGGATAAAAAACCATGGACTTACATTGCGATATTTTAGTGGACATAGATCACACTGCGGTCAAATGCGGTACGGTGACCAGACGGCCAAATATTGCTTTGGTTTCCAAGGAAGTAACAAGTACAGCACCCATCTGAATAAAAATATATAACAGTGTAACTTACCCCGGTCTGCTTTAGCTGAGTGATTCCGGCATATGTCTCTGTAATCATTAGATTCCATTTTTTCTTTATTACTGTAAAAACTCATGATGAAAACTAGCACTTGCATTTATAGATGACAAACAAACAAAAATAATTTATTCTGTATTCTTGGCTTATTCATCGGAACATTGGAGGTAAACTGATGTGACGGCCGCCCACGATTACATCTCCACACATAAAATATTTACGCCACATAATTTTAGTCCGTTATTAACATGGATATTGATATAATTTCACTTCAATGCAGAATTCTTCGCCGATAAAATGAAAAGACCGCCATAGCAACTTGCCGAAATGTCAACATAGCAACTGTCAATTAGCCATTTTCTGATTTTGTAAAATATGCTTTATTTTGTGCCAGTAAAGTTCTAGTTAATCGCTTTGTGAACAGCGCCATCTTCCAAAACAAATGCAAAGTATAACATGAAAATCAGAACTTTTTTTTTTTTGGACGGGGATCACTCGTAGTTCAGCACACTAAGGCTGATTAGGTTACTGCTTAACCGGACTATCCTGTGGTGGCCTCAAATAAATTTAAGGCCCCCAGCCAGGGCTTACAAACTAGCTAGATTATACTAAATGACCGCTCGCTAGGGCATCCCCTGCGCGTATCCCGCCTCGGACCTCGATTTAGCGGCGTCATTACGGGATGACAGCAAGGGACAGGCTGGGTCATATCATTATTATTTTGGTGATTTAAAACTACTGGTTCAGCGACGCAGGCTGGCTCGGTACCTAATCAAAGGTCGGGGAGTAAGGAAAAACGGAACGCGGTCTGTTTTTGTATTTACTAAGAGTGCTCGTTTCCCCACGGTTCTCTTGTATCTGGGTGATGGCCGCGGACGGCAAATCCTACTAATCTTTGAGGGAGCGGGATTTTGATGTTTTGATGCAGTTTCGATGAAACGTTGGGATAGACGTTTCAAAGAGAGCGTGTTTTTTTCATTATTATAAATACATTCGGAGAGAAGGGGGGGGGAATGGTTATTTTTCGTCTAATTTCTTGGATAACTTCAATACTAAGTATACCTATAGGTAATATTGTATACCTATAGGTATTTTAAAATATGAAAAATGATTAAAACCCTCACAATAGCCCTTTCATTTGATTTGTCACACAATAGATACCTACTTACAATCTAAAACACGTTTTTTATAATTTTCTATTTTGTTCCCCAAAGTGAGTGAAGGCACTCAAAAAATATTAAGGTAACGCGTCCGTGTTTGGGTCACAGAAGTTCATACAGGTATGTATAGGTACCAAATTTGAACAGAATCGATTCAGTAGATTCGAAGAAAATTGACTGTGACTGACGGACAGACAGTCAGACACCCGAGTGATCCTATAAGAGTTTCTTACGAATGTTCGGAACCCTAAAAATAGAATAGAATAGGTATAACTACGCTCAAAAAGTGAAAAAGTTAATAAGTAGGTACTAGTCGACCAACTTATAAAATGAAACTGGATAGGTACTTAAGTAAAAACTTCTTAATAAAACTACATGCACTTGTAATTTTGTATTCACAGTGAAATTCGAACTGATTATTTGTCCATGGTTTACGGGACGAATAACTACGGAACCCTTTACTGCGCATGGCTCGACACGCACTTGGCCGGTTTTTCTTGGCATTCAAGTAAACATGGTTTGATTTGATGCTCCATAGCATCAATAACAATATTAACAACTACAATATTGGTTAACAATATTTGTCAATAAAATGTCCATAACATTTTATTGGCTTATGTGATGTTTAACTGTAAACCTCATACCAACCCTTTTTTAACCACTGATCCCCCTTTTTGATTGATGCCTCTATCATAATAGGTTTTGATCAAGGGCGTAAGTAGAACCGTCGGTAGATACTGTAGGTCGAGTGGTTAGTGACCCTGACTGCTAAACCGGAGGTCGTGGGTTCGATTCCCACCCAGGACGAATCTTTGTGTGATGAGCATGATCATTTGTTCTGTGTCTGGGTGTAATTTGTCTATAATTATGTAGGTATGTTTTTAGAAATATATAAGTATGTTTATCAGTTGTCTGGTTGCCATAGCACAGGCTCTGCCTAGTTTGGGATCGGATGACCGTGTGTGAGTTGTCCCAAGATATATTATTATTTTATTTACCTAACGATCAATCAAGATGACTGACTGAAGCTATAGGTATGTACCTAGATACCTAAGTACTTGAAAGAGATATTTAAGTAGAAGAAATACTTACCATCGGTCACTATCATCGGTCTTGGTGTGTTTGGTCTTACCTACCTATCCTCGTCAGTTCTAACATTTTTTGATAAAATTTCCTTAATAATTAAGGAAATTTTAAGTAGGTACCTACCTATATCTTACGAGGTTACAGCAAATTATTTGCTGTAACCTCGTAAGACATACCTATGTACTTACTTACTAGTCTAGTTATATATGAATACTAGTTGCTGCCTGCGGCTCCGCCCGCGTGATTGTCGAAAATTATCCCAAGGGAACATATTCCCGGGATAAAAAGTACACCACTGTACTACACCACTGTGCCAAATTTCATCAAAATCCATTCAGTAGTTTTTGCGTGAATGAGTAACAAACATCCATCCATCCATACTTACAAACTTTCGCGTTTATAATATTAGTAGGATGAGATTACACCAGATAAAAATAATAAAGGATATGGATTAAGTATACCTACCAAGGTACTTTGTACCTAAAACAGTTTTTTGTCTGTTCTGAAAAGTTACGACGCTATATATTACGGTATTGGTCTATGAGTAATTTGGGTTTGCGGTAGGTAAGTAATTTGGGGGGAGCGAAATAAAATGAAATTATCTATTAATCCATCAACTGATTTTATTGAACAATTAGTTACCTAACATTAGAACATTGATCAGGTACAGTCAACCACACATCGTGATCACCAATATTGCTCTGATGTCGTACCAGTAAAGGCAATTAACATTATGGTCGACGCCTGATAAATTTGCAATAACGGTCATTGACCCACCTACATTTATTGACATAGGTACTTGTGGTTGCTGGGGAGTTTGTTGCGCCACTTCTTCTTCCCAGCTAAAACACTAGGAAGCGGTGACGGGCGGGCGTTTTGGGGGACTGTCTTTTTGTAGAACTTTGACGTTCAAAAAGTGCTGGCACTCTGCCTTATTTGAATAAATGACTTTTGAATTTTTTGACTTAATTCCGAAAACATAAATAAAGACATAAAGCTGATCTGAGTCGACATTTATTGTGATCATTTACATTTTGTAGTAGGTACCTACTTAATGAAAAACGATTCATTAGTTATTGTTCAGATATGAAAAGATATTAAGTAGGTAGGTCTTTTTAACCCAAAGGTTAACTGGTAGAGAATGCCTTGATGCATTAAGTCCGCCCATGTACCAAAATTGTAGGTTTGTACATTAAGTTTAAATAAATAAATAAAGGAAAATGACCGTCATTGCAAATTTATCTGGTATCGACCATAGTGTGAACTCATAAGTGCAGTTGACTGTGTCTAGGTACCTACAAAAAACGAATTAATGCTTAAAAATAAACTTAGTGGAATGACAGTATAATCTTGAGTAGGTAGCTAATAAAGCAAAACCAATTTTTAAACGTTGCGTTATACAATTACTTTGCAGGTAGACAAATAGAACCGATTTTTTTTTTAAGTTGTTGTTAAAATATTTTAATAAATAAGGTTGTAGGGCGTATCATTGCACTTGGATCTACCAAATGCAATGATACGGCCCTACAACTCCAGTTAACATAAAAATCAAGTTAAGGGTACACTACACAGGTATTATATTACCTACAACTCGTAATTTCAACTTTTGGTGCTGACTGTATATGTACTTGTGCATCCCCACGGACAAGTTACAATCACAGATGTTCGAAATAAATTAATTTTGCTTTCAGGAAATGCTTTTTTCTTTTAATAAATAATATGATATCAACTAGGATGACAAAAACATAAGCTTTGCGTATCACTTCAGGTTTTTAGCAAAATTATAAACACAATGCAATTACTCCACTACTTATTATAGGTAAACATAGGTACATCTTAAGAGCTACATAATTCATAAGTATAAAAGGATCGTTTAAGATAAATTACACAAGTCAATCTAAATAATTAGGTAATACTGGGTAACTCACAACAAAATCACATAGATATCACGTACAACTACATTTTACACATGTATTGGCACGCATACATATACACATTTTTATGTTTTGGAATGCAAGCAATCTATTCATAAAGTTATAAAGGACCGTACACACGCAGTGAGGCAACGAGTCACTAGCCTTGGCCTCGCGTTGAGGCGCATCGCCTCAGCGCGAGGACCGCACGCGTTTGCAGTCAATTTACCCACCTCTGAATTTGCAACTGTCAAAATCACAGCCATTCATAAAAGTTACTTTTAGTATATTAAAATTATGAAAGGAAATTTAACTATTTGTCCTAGTAAATCGTAAGTGAGGCAGTAATTGTGTACCGCGACTTAAATATGCTGGCTACAAGGGTGAATGTGTGGTGTGCCCAAAAACATCACTCTCTGCAAAGTACAGGACTTTTTTATCAAATTCAAATACCATCACCGTATAATTACCATTTAGGGTCAATATAGGCTAATAAGGGAACAAATTACTATCGCTTGTTTTAAATTATGTGAGCTTACTTGCACTTCAAAACAAACCTACACACATTTATAAAAATTATCTAGGTATACAACTACTAATTCACTTTTAACACGAAGAGATTACACGATAAAAGCCGAAAATAAATCCTTACTAGATCACAAATAGGATTCAGAATCCCAAATAAATAATGTTTGTTGTTTAAATCTACAGGCAGATTGATGAGCATTTTCCTTTATCGTCCGATATTTCGCCAGACTGCCCATTGCTTCTGCCCTAAAATATTATAATACGTAGTCTACCGCACGTCCCTTGTCACATTTTTGACGTGACAACGTCTAATAAATTAATCGATGAACGCCGGTTGCACGCACGAAAAAAGATGACTCATTGTAACGTTACGCTCATTGTAACGTTACGATCATTTCAACAATGTTTTGTTATGATGTTGTCACGTTTAACTATCGTCCATAAACCGACTTTACAGGCAACCAATTTTTTACCTTTGACGCGGATCGACCATTTTACTTAAAAATATTGTTTTTAGGTATAATAATATAATCATCTGTTCTAAATGCAATATAGATTAATATTTATTTGACCTTTTAGGCCGAAAGTTTCGGTATTTCTTTGGGCACATAATCATTTTTATTCGAAACGTAAATTTATCGCTGCCTCGCTTAGAGCAGTTCTATCGTTAGGCGCATACAATTTTTAGGCTAACATAGTTCCAGAGAAGATCTAAAACATTTTTCTACGGTACCTATGCCGTATACTACATAGTCATATTTTTTGTATGTCTATCGTGTTATCCATCAAGTAGGTACCTATTACATACATACAAAACGTTTTCATGTCATACATATGAATGTGAACATTGGATCCGATTTTTTTTTCAAAATAGTGTTTTAAATCCACCTTTAAGAACAGATAAAACAAGATCTCCCTTAGCGCTATAGGGCTATTAAAGAGTGAACAAGTAAATTTGTCAGCATTTGGTTATTTTGTAAAATATTAAGCCTTCTTTACTTTCGATTTTTCTACATGTACATTGTAGAATTCAAATAGGTATTATTTAGCTACGTTAATAGTATAATGTATTTAAAATATTTATTCGCAATTTCCATCCAAAAGTTTATTTTCGTAAATATTCCATCGATCTACTACATCAAAATATCATTCCGTAAGATACTTCTCAATTTATTCTAGTTTGTGGCAAAAACTACCGTATAGTACAGTCACACAATTATTGTCGTGATTTCCAAGTTTCTAGCTCTACATTATTTTATAATCCTAGATAGGACCTACGTAATTTTGTCAGATTTTCAGATATATTGAAAAATGGCGTGGTCTTCAAGTATTTTTAACCTTAGTACATTAGCTGAACTAACCCAAATAAAGTTCTTTTTCGAACTTGAACTTTTATTGAAGTCGTGACAGAATTACACCTGAGACCTGAGAAAGATAATATTAAGTGTCTTTATTCTTTTACAACATATACATAGATATTCAAAGATATTAGGTTCAAAGATTTTTTGAAATGGTACTTAGCAAATTTCAAATACGATCATCGATCATATTTACTATCAGGGGCCCTACTATGAAGTCTTAAAACGATCGATATTCCGCTCCAAGAGAGAGACGGAGCTATACATATCGATAACACTATCCCTTTTACATCGTCGGAATTGGATGGCAGTAGAACGTCATAGTAGGGCACCTGATCTGCTTTTTTTTATTGTAAATAAAAGAGCTTTCGAGGAGATTTTATCCTAATTGTGACGCATATCTTCCCAACTTGAATTTCTTTTGTAATTTTGTTTATTTAATTTGTTTGGTATGGGTCATGTTTGTCGCAAATAAACTCTTTTTCTTCCTAATGTTGATCGTAGACCTAGCTGCCGTCTTATTTACCCGTATGCTGTTGATTGGACTGTGTCTAGACGAGACTTTAGTCGAGTTGGGTGAGTTTGTTTAAGTTCGCCTCGAAGTGAGTCGAACATAATAGTGCCTCGAAATGAGTCGAATAATATGCAGCGGCTCGAAATGAGTCCACCGTATCTTTGGTTATGTCCATTTTGTATTCACAGCCTCAAGCAACACAAAAGTTTATAATATTGATTTTTTAGGTATATTGATTAAGTATATAGGTTTATAAGTAGCAGAAAGTATTCCAATCGTGAAAATAATTTTTTTCTTCTAAAATAATTTATGGTAGGTATTGCTGTATTAAGCCTGCCGTCACAAGTCAAATGGAATAGCTCAAAATACGTCAAGCGAGCATTCAAACACAGCATGGTTGAGCGAAAAATCCTACAGTCTTAAACTTGCTAAATAAATACTGTGACGTCACAAACTCACGTTCAGAGGAGATCTTCACACCTTTGCATTACATTTTAAACTTAGAACAGAACAAATGGCGTCACTGCTTATTCTTTAGTGCTGTTCTGTGCAGCCTGTCGCCTCAGGTCTGAGCGTATGGCGGCGGTGATGGCGGTCCCGAAGGCCAGGAGCGCGCAGAGGGTGAGGTTCGCCCAGCGGTCACCAACGGAACCCAGCATCCACTCGTACAGGAGGGTCGTTACGATGCCGAAGATCTGGAATGAGGGTACAATTGTGTTAGATACTGAATCGAAGCTGGTAAGCTAAATCTACACGAATATTTTATAGTTTGGATGTGAGAGGAGATCTTCGAATCTCCTCATTAGATTTCATAAACTTTTATTGATGTATTCAGAAAGCTACACTATCGTTGATAGTGGAAAAATTGCATGTTTTCTGAGGAGTAGGCGCGAGAAAGAAGGCACGGGAAAAAGACGGATGGACCTGTTGTCTCATTTACTTTTCCGCAACCGGTAGTACCGAGCGTGAATCGGAACGTCATTACGTCATCGGAGGTTAGGAGGGGCGCGCCACCACAGTTCGTTTTGAACACCGCTGCGCAGCTCTCACTTTACTACGCACCATCGTCGAGACAATACGTCAACACCAGCTCTCCGAGATTTTTCACTTCCGTACTTAGTGTGAATAGTGTTACGCGCCAGAATTAATGTCGGGTACATTAAGTTACTACTAGCGCCATCTAGTATCGAGTAGCAGAACTAGTAGAGTCAAGTACCTTCTAGACATTTCTTTGCCAGAACATTCTACACTTCTCGGTCGGCAGCGGTAGTTACGAGTACTTTCCAGATGTTTCGAGAATGGAAGTTTCTAGAATAAACTGACCTATAAAAGGAGCGCGTATTCCGCGACCGGGTCAGTATTGGATTAGCGATACAAGCGAATACTTCGGAAGCGATCTTCAAGTGCGAATAAAGTGATCGGTGGTGAACTTGTGTTTAATAATTAGTGAGTTTAAAAGTTGTAATTAGTGTTTTTAAATTAAAGTGTCATTTTGGTTATTTAATCGGCTGTTTTTATTGTCACGAACCTCAAGCTCGTAACAATAGTAACACATTATTTCTAGATGTTTAATTTATTTGTTTAATATTCCTGTGCCCTTAATTTTATCTTAAATTCGGTATTATGTTAACTATAATTGATAATAAAATATAACTGTTGATTATGTTGTAACTGTTGATTATCTTGCTATTAAAGGAGTAAAACTGATTTAACGTACCTACCTAGGTACGTTAAATCAGTCAACATCATGAAAGTATAAATATGAACCTTCATTTATACTTTCATGATGTTGTATCTACCCGATTGAAAATAAACGCTTATTATGATTTACTAAGCGTTATTTTTCCTATTAGACCTATATCAAATAAAAGGAAAGCTACTACGACTGGTCGAACGTGAAATAAACTGAAGGGTACCTACTGCGTCACACAGGAGTGTTTTATTCTTACCTGAACCACAGCGTTCAAGATTCCTGATGTAGTGCCCTCAGGTTCTGGGTATGTCACTTCTGAAGCGAACTCGAAGCCAACCGGCAAGTATCCTGTCATGAAGAACCTGGAAATGACAGAATCAACCATTATAATATTTTATTTGCGTAAAAACACGGTACATTTTAGGTTTTATTTTAGAACTAGCTTTTGCCCGCGACTTCGTACGCGCATATCCCGTTTTTTCCCATTCCCATAGGAATTTCCCGTTCCCGTATATCCTTAATGTGGCTATCATACACAAAAATAATTTTCCAAATCCGTCTTCGTCGTCAAAAGCTTTATTATATTAGTATATATAGATTATGATCTAACATGTTTCGCCATTTACTGGCATACAAGCAGTTTTAAATGATTAGATAATATTGTCACCATTAACCACTGTTCTATTGCTATCACGCACACTACACATTTATGTTCAAGAAACAATCGTAGGAACTTCTTTCGATCTAGATAACTAAAAGAAACAATCGTAGGAACTTCTTTCGATCTAGATAACTAAGCAAGTATAGCTTCCTAGATATCTCTGAACATTATTACTTTTTTTTTAATTTAATATGGGTTTGCTCTTGACTCTAGTCTAGGTCATAGATGACAGAGACAAAGTCGACAATGGAGCGAGCTTACCCAGAAGAAGTCTTATATTTTCTTAACTTCCTGAATCTAAATTTCCTAGTTTTTTTCTTTTTTTTTGTAGGTATGTGAAATCATCAAATGAATTCTTCCGCTCTGTGTGGAGCGGGAGGGCGTGTCAGACTCTTACTGACTAAAACCCATCCGTGTTCCTTCTAAAGCCCTTTGCGTTCCAGGGCCGCGGTGACTCTTTCGAACAAATTCCGCAACCCTGGCAATTTCCTAGTTACAGGTTTAGATCTTAAAACCTTCTTTTCTTCCTTCTTTCCATCCATAAAAAAACACATAAAAGGAACGTACCCAAGCAGAATGCTGCTCAAATAAACGACGGCAATGTATCCACAGTCCAGAGTAAAAGTAAAGATTAACATCCCAACAACCGAGGCGGCGTAGACAGAGAGGGTGGTCTCCTTGAACCGATGCGTCTTGTCGAGGATGAGGCCGCACACCACGGAGCCCACCATGCCCGCCACCACGATCACCAGACCGATGCGGCCCGCGTCTATGTTGGCACCCTGAAAGGAAGGAGATAGGAATAAAAATAGATGCGATGTAAGATGTACGAGAGGCCGTTGAAAATTTCAAATACTAAAGTAATTATTAACCGCAGCAAATTTGAATGAATTCACACTATCCCTAGATACTTATAGTATAAATGTGAAAGCAAATTCTCTTCTCGTCTTAACGGTTGAACGGATTTTGATAGACCATTGATTAGGACATAGAATATCTACTTTTATCCCGGGAATAAGCTTGCTTGGAATAATGAAATGCAAAGTCGCAAGCAGAAGCCAGTATTGTATAAAAATTGATGTCAAACATAGAGGTAGGTATGGAGAAGTATGACATTAACATAAATATTCGATAAACTTCCATCACATGCCCTCGGGAAATCTCGTCTAGATATTCAGCAATTTGAGCGAGATCACAGCATGTATTGTAAATAATTTAGATACCTAGGTATCCCTCGACTCAGAATCTTTCTTACTTGTGTCAGATTTATTGAAGCAGGTACACTTTTACCATTAAAAAACCTTTTAAATAAATATGAATATATTAAGAGTGAAGCATAGTACCGGGAACTTGGGTAAGAATTGGGGCAGACCTTTGCCCATCAATGGAAAATCTATATCTATATAATAATAATATCTTACATATTATCTTACCGGATAATAAGTGAGTATGACTTGGTTCAGCAGCGTGGAGATAGCGTAGAAGGTGCCGACGTTGAGCCCGTAGGAGATGAGGAGCAACACATAGTTGCGGTTGGTAATGAGCTTCTTCAGCGACAGCAGGAAGTTCGAGTCCAGGCTGTTACCCATATCTGCGGCGGCTGAGGGCGGGGACGGGGGCGCGGCCTTGAAGACTGGAAGATAAGAGTCATTCAGTAGTGTTTTAAAACTGCTATTAGGCCATCACCTTTCAGCTGCGTTGGAGTCTGTGAATTCATCAAATCCTTCATTCCGCTCTGGGTGGAGCGGGAGCGAGTATCAGACTCTTACAGACCCACCCACCCGAACCCGTGTTCCTTGAAATGCCCTTTGCATTCAAGGGCGGCGGTAATTCTTTCTAATAACTCCGCAACAACCGTTTTTACATAGAGTGATTGACGAATAGTTTCTAAAGTCCTAGGTATAAGTCCTACCTATAGATAAGTTTGGAAAGGCCACTCAGTCACTTTTGACAGTCAAGCTTTAACAAAAAAAAAGATGGCTGCGAAGGCGAAACCATCCAAAAATGACCCCGGTTTTTATTTTACTAAAATTGTCAAAGTCAAAGCATTTATTTCAAATAAACCATTAACAGGTACTTTTGAATTGTCAAAGTTAGTCCGTCAAAAACATGAAGCTACAAGAGACAAGACACATTCCAAAGCTTGCCGTTGAAACCTATAGATATGGCTCATAGTTAAAAAAAGAGACAATGCTGAGGCCTCACACCAAAGAGTCTCGAAAAAGTAGATAGATGACTAGGTAAATTTTATGGTTCGAGCATGTTCGTGTTAACCAAGCAAGGGAAATCCCGCGAAGCCACAAGGCTATTAAGAATCTCCAACACTCAGGTTTTCCGGAATGAGAACCGATGAGTCGTTAGATATGCGTTTTTCCTACAAAGAAGACCAAGGAGGTGAATAACCAGAACAAATAAGTAAGAATTAATATTATAAATGCGTTAGTTTGTTTCGCTTTCATACCTAAATACCGATTTTGGTGCAAAGGAAGAAGAGAGCCTGTACGGCAATAGTCTACTTTGTTTTCATCATCTGCCTAGCCTTTTCCCAACTATCCGGTTTGACTGGAAGCCGACCCCGATGGTCGGCTTCCAGTCAAACCGGATTAAGCTGAATACCAGACCTCCACAACCCATTAACCCGCTACTCCTTGGCAAGACTGGTCTCAGATTATCTGGCTTCGGACTATCCGTAGCGACTGTCCAAGATCTACAATTGACAGCCGGGACCAACGGCTTAACGTGCTTTCCGAGGCACGGAGGAGTCTCGGTATGTTAATAATGGTCACCCATCCACAGACCAACCTCGGCAAGCATTGCTTAACCTTGAAGATCCCCGTGCTGCTGATATTATTTAGCCACATTTAGTTTTGTGAAACTCAAATATTATTGCGAATGAAACCGCAGGCAAAGCCTAGTCATCTATAAGTTGCAAAGACATGATATTCTTGCTGATTAAGGAACTTGGTAGGTAAGTGTGAAGCAGTTTATAACGGTGCAAGTTATCCGCTGGTTCAGGAGTTGAGTTAACGAGGGAAGTTGGTTTAGTTTGACGTTCGTACGATGCAGTAACTCGTAGGCGGTGCAAACTGTCACCATTTATGAGCTGTTAGTTTATGACCTATATAAATTCGATTTACAGGTTGCAGTCGATACTTGGAGAGCTTTGATTTTATTTAATGACTAGCATTTGCCTGCGACTTCGTACGCGCATATCCCGCCTTTTCCTGTTCCCGTAGGCATTTTTCGTTCCTGTATAATAATAATATATCATTTAGTTCAGGTAACAAAGACCCATCACATATATGTATACCTTCCAGACTATTATATATATTTATTAAAACTATAAAAAAAATATTACACTATTATAGCCCATTGCATTGCTCATGAATGTGGCTATCATATACAATAATAATTTTCCAAATCCGCCTGGTATTTCCAGAGATTAGCGCGTTCAAACAAACAAACAAACTCTTCAGCATTATCATATTAGTACATATATAGATGTTAAGTTTATAAAAAGTAAGTTTGTTAGCAGTTTTAGCTTCAGCCAGCAACTTCGCAAGCGAGACAGTGGGAAATAATCCCAAAGGAATGTTCCTCCGGGATTATAAAGCTTATCTAAGGACATAAGCCTTATAATCCCGGGGGAACGAGAAGGCTCTAAGGCTCAATTAAACCCTATTCCAAATTTCATTGAAATTGGTTCAGCGGTCTGGATGTGAAGTAGGTAATAGAAATATAGACTGAGTACTACTACCTATAGTAGGCGCCAGATAAATGTGGAATAAAGTACATTGACCTTTCCCTAATAACTGTTCATAGGTACCTGAACAATTAAATATGAATCGTTTTTCATTATTAGACAATGTTAAGGATAACGAGAGATGATGATTCGGGACAGCTTTGTGTCATTAATTCCGTTTTTCAAATTAAAAATGTCAATAATTGTAGGTGGGTCAATGACCGTTATTCCACGATTATCTGGCGCCTACTATACCTATACCTAGGTTTACTCTAGAATATACCACTACCCACTATCTACCCATGTACCACTATTGTACATAAAGTTTAAATAAATAAATAATAATAAATAAATATTAAAAGTATTTCTACCGTCAATAATCTGATTTATTATCCCAACCATTCCCGGATACCCCGAAGCACCCATTCATAAATTAAATCTAATTGAGACACATAGTGTAGAGACCACCTGCGCACGAACACTACCTTATTGCAATAAAACTCCTTTGATAAATGTAATTTTGCACAGCAGATACAACCCTGAAAGGTCCATTTTCCTTCCTTCTAAAGAAGTTGATTTCATTTGTAAGACGAAACTGTAAAATTGTAAGTGTTTCGCTTTGGCTGGAAGTTTCATCTGCCTGCAGCCCCTAGCAACACCAAGAGCTGCGCTGACCTGCTAATTAGGTAGGTAAAGAAAGAAAGAAAGACGGAATAAAAATTATTTAGCACTTACATGAAACACGCACGGTACATAGAAATAATAAAATTAAAAAAAGAAATGTAGGTATGCTAAGAACCAAGTGTGTGTCTCACGGCTGCACTAAAAAGGTCCATTTCAGCGATATGTCAGACAGACTGATGCTGCCTGACGAATCTGATGAACCTTTCAATGGTCGGGTGGCGGTTTATTTGAATCTGAATGAATATATATCAAAGTTCCCTAAATCTTTCATACGCATGACATTTCAGTAGAAGGTACGTAGTGGTACTAATGTAGATCTACATATATTGCCACGTACCCACGTCAGTACCTACTCTAAAAAAAACAGCCCTACAACGACCACCAGACATAACACCCATCTGGTCGGAGGATCCTCCTTTTTCAATGGAGGTTTGTGGGCCTTTGCACCCTGTTCCACAAAATTCAGGCTAATATACCTTTAAAGTGAGACCCTTAGTTAGTAAGCGCTACTACTACAGCTTGACTAATACTTACACAGCAGAATGAAGACAAACAGCACACTGGTGAAGCCGGCGATGAGGTAGAACATGAGCCGGAAGTCGGCGGCTAGCTCCGGGATGGTGCCCGAGGCGCGCACCAGCAGCGGCGGAAGCACGAAGCCGACAGCCACGCCCAGCTGGGGAGGGACAAAAGGTCAGTAATACTATTAAGGCCCAAAATTTAGAACTACAAAGGGCTGAGTTCTAACGCAATCTGCGTTAAAAAACTGCACTGAGGCCGCTAAATCGATTACGATATTTTTTACTGTTACAAATACAAAGCTTCAACGTTGCTGAGTGCTATGCTACTTTTTACCTGAAAAATGCAAAGTGCTTATGTGGTAGGTCTCGGACGCTTGCTTAGGTAAAATGGTCGGATCCTATAAACGGAGTCAAAATAGTACCCGTTTGACTATCTATCTACCTAAAACTGACTTTGAACTGACTGTATAATCAATTGCAGGGTGTGGATGTGGAGCCGAGTTACAAACCATGTCCCACTTTGCCCTCTATGCCCCTATTTTCGTGTGTCTTAGTTTATAAGTTATATTTTGTGGAAGCAAGATTAATATGTATTAGTTTATTTCTTTGTATGTTTAATTTATGTATTTTATCTATGGACCTTAGCTGCCTGATAATGACGAATTATTTTTATTATTTCCAATTTTTAAATATTAAAATACAAAGATATAAAAAATAGTAGCCCACCGGTATCGGGAACAGGGTCCAAGCTACCGGTGGTCAGGGCTCCTGAGAGAGGAACCTCCTAACTATGCGCGCCGTGTCAAAGAGTACTTTCTGGATCAAGCCCTTGATCCAGCTGCCCAACGAGAGTCTCTTTAGATGTTGGTCGAGGCTCGTGGCTATTAAGCCATTGGCTAACACGACTATTCGGTACAATGATTGCTGAGTCCACATCCCACATGTCGACAACCTCTCGAGCCAAGGCAATATATTTGATTTGCTTATCTTTCTCGGCTTTCTCGAGGTTCTCGTCATGCGGAACGGTTATGTCTACAATCATTGCACGCCTCTCGACTCGAGTCCTAGCCATTATCGAGAACTGGGTCGGGTGCACCTCCGATTCCACAAGAAAATATTTCAGAGCAAGTTGCTGATGGATAATCCTGGCTACAAGGTTGTGCCTATGCAAGTATTCTCCGTTAGCTATACGAGAACAACCAGAGACAATGTGGCGAATCGATTGTCCCGGACGGTGACATGCCCGACATAATGTCAACCGTGCCGTCCTTCACAATAAATCTTCGGTAGTTATTCGTCATGATAACTTCGTCCGAAATTGCACAGACAAAACCTTCGGTTTCTCCAAAGAGATCACTGAAACGCAGCCAGGCTACAGACGCTAATTGATCTTCGTCGAGCCCATGAAGGGCCCGGAAAAAGCCTTATTATTATTATTAATACATGCAGCTAAAGTGACCTATGAGCCACCAAAGATACCGTGGAAGTGGCCATGTTTTGGACAACCCAAATTTAAACAACCGTTGTGCCAGCAACACGAAGAAGAATGAGTAATAATTTTGTTAGATTTGTATTTTTAACCCGGCTGTATTTTCATCATAGTGCAATATTCTAAAACGCATAATATAGTGGCTGCTATCTGAAAATACAGCTGAAACACACATAGCAACAGAGGATTATTTGCGGTTCATGGAAATAGTGTAAATATATGTTATTACGAATGTAGTTCGATGTCGGAACTACTTTCATGATATTCAGTGAAACGGACGAGTTTCAGTTAATCCTCTTACCGTGTCTGTGTAGGTAATGTAGTTACAAAGGTACGTTTCGTATGAAAATATATGTTACCTACTTTCTATTTTGAGGATATTATAGAAGGATCCATTTCTGGGGTGTGTAACGTTTGAAATAATAACAAAAGGTCTAATGATCATATGACCTAATTTTATTTAATATACTTTTTTTTAATATGTCGAATGATATAATTAATTACTAATAGTTCGTTTTACCTAATTTTATATGGTATAATGAATGGGTCTACCAACCACTTAATCAACGCAGTTGGAACTACGCAACATAGCTGTTACTGACTTAGTCAATGTTAATCGTCTTACGCCGTTTGTCCACGGGGCGTCCGTCTCGCCGGATCCGTCATCCGAGAAAAAACCGGACCGAAGAAGCTTTGTCCAATCGACGTCCGAGATACGTCATCCGTTCTTTAGACGGGCTCCGGGGATTTTGCTTGATCGGATGAACCGCTAAACCGGAGCCTTAATCAGGAGTACCTTCATGTAATGCAAATATGTAAAACACTACTAAGAAAATAATTTAAAAAATTATCTTCATGCCGTCGTAATATATCGTAAAGTGTATAAAATGCTCCTTCGAGGTATCTTTCTTGCAGAAGAGGGTGAACCCAAAACTTCTTTTGTCTCCTGCGTCTTCGTACGTACAATAATATGGCAAGAAGTTGTCGGCGTTCAAACGTAAATTCCATATTAAATGCACGTGCACACGATATCTTAGTTACACCGCATTTGAGTGATATTTCGTTCGAGATCGGATCGGATCCGAGCGCAGTGGACAAACGTGATCAGTTTCCGTCAAAACGCCGGATTCCGTCATTCGAGAAAAAACCTGACCGTGGACAAGGGCTCTTAGTCATTCAAGTGTTATGTATTTATTGAACTTTATTTATTTGTTATCTATTTAGTTATTTATTTAACAAAAGACGAATCGTTCCTTTGCAAGGCAATGTATCAGACCATCATTGCAACAATTGCGTCTCAGTACAGATCACTGAGATCACTATAATGCCTACAATAATAATGTGCTGTGTGATTGAATCTGTGACTTGTTTGGTACATACATTATTTACACGAAGATAATAGACACTAAACTTCACCTAAGTAAGTCCTAAATGTATTCAATGTTTTTGTTCATAGTTAAACATGTGTCATATTAATTGCAAATGCAGTTTAAAATAACTTTATTGACCATGTAGGTAATGAAAGTATATTGCCATTGTATTATTTTTGACGTGTGTGAAAAACTATACTTCGGGTATAAAGTGCGCATAAATTGCATTGTTTTCTGTGGTTATTAAAACGCTCGTCTGAAATTATAAGAACCTCAACTGGCTCGGTTATCGACTGTTTCTTTTTTTTAAAAAACGTTGCCCTGCATTAGGAATTTCTCGTGTATTGTGGGAGCGTTTACAAACATACAAACTCACATACACAAACAGCCAGACCCGGAACAACTATCTGTAGGCCATACAAATATTTGATCCGTGCGGGAATCGAACCCGCGAGACGCAGCCCGGCAGCCAAACGTTCAACCACTGAGACAATCGCGTCTTCATTACATTTTGATATTACATTTTTTTTTTTATTTGAGTTGAGTTAGCTCTTGACTCTAGTATAGGTCATAGATGACAGAGACAAAGTCTCTAAATTTAATAGTATACAGCTAGAAAATAGGAAGGTATATCACTTTAACAATCCTCTTACTAATAACACATAAACTAATTTCACTAGTCCGTAGCACCATAACCCATAGAGTTACACTGAACGTGTACCGAATTCGGTACACGAATTTGGCAGGACCGAGCCACGTGTATCACAAAGAGTACACTAATCTGTAATCGTGATAGTATATGCCTAGACATCATTTTAAATAAGTTTATCTCAGACGATATCCCAATCCGATCACGTTTTATTTTTATGAAGGCGTAATCTTACCGGTTGAAAAACAAGCAAACATCACAAATTACTTGAAAACAAAAGAATCACGATAATCTTAGAATCATGTAGTAAAACTGTCACAAAGGATCATTACCGTCGCCAACTGTACATACTTTGCTCTGCAATAAACGATTTAATTCCAATTAGGTAAACGCTCGTAAACGAATCATAATCTCTCAAGGTTTCGTTTATTCTTTTACGACTAGATAGCGAAATCTGCAAATCCTTTCTGGGAATTGTAAAAGATTACACTAATGTATAAACAGCGTGTTAATACACAAGTGTAATAATAGGAACACGTACCTATGTAAGTACCTTTTTCGCTGATCCTCCGCAATTATTGAGTGAGTGGTCGATCAGCTAAGAGAGATTACCTGATCGACCACTCACTTATTAGTGAGAGACTAAGGGGGTGTGTCCACCCGAGATGTGTGAGGTAGCTGAGTAGCACGAGGATGCGTAGCGACGCTGTGAAATGGTGCGCAGATGATGCGAGGATGTGTAGCGGACTCTTTTCAGTTTCTCGCTCACGTCCATCCGTAGCACATATCCCTCGCACATATCTCTCGGACACATCTCTTGCTCACATTCCTCGCACCCATCCTTCGCTTGTTTTGTACGTACAAAAACCTCGTGCCGCTAAGCCGTTTCCACCGGAGCTGCGAAGAGCGAGGCTAGGTAAATGAAGTGATTCTATTGGTTCTTTACAAATACATCCCTCGCTACGCATCCTCGCACATTTCTGGTGGAAACGCACCCTAATTAGGTCGTTTGCAGTTATGGCGCCTAGTTTCTGCTAGCTTTTGTTTATGGTCTTACAAATGGGGTGAGGCAATGGAAACTAGGTTTTGGCGACAAGTTCCAAGGCAAAGAAGGTTTACAGAAAAATTCACGCAACGAGTTGACGCTATTTAGATACAAGGTACCTCTACTTAAAAACCATTGTGGTAAAAATCACGTTGACGTAATTTTAAGTTACGCCGGGAACCATAAGCGTTTTGACAGGAGCCTGGACTTGACCCGTCAGTGCTGCCACATGGTGCACGTCATCCTCGAAACCCCGCATTAAATCGAAGGTGAGTTAAGTCGGAAATCCCCAAGTTACAACGGCAGTCAGGTGACGAAACGTGGTGACTTATAAAACAGCAAAATTGGAGAAAACACCGTATTTTCCTTCTAAATCCTGAATATTATACTAGGGATTTTTAATATTGTCACTCGCTGCGGATCGTTAATCATTTCAAACTGTGTGCTTACCTTCTTGAACAATAGATAGACACCTATATAATACGATTTATAAGCCTTTTGTCACAGTTTATGTGTGAAATTAAAATTCTTCTCTCGTTTCGGATGACACTTAGATCTTGAATGATATTTTGTGTGTGCAGATAAGTATATTTCTGTGTCTTGCTTCTGTGAAATGTTTGTGGGGACCAAGAAATCACCTGTGCAATGACTTTTTAAGACCAATTTATGTTCTCGAATTTGATAATCAGAAGCTTCAAGTTTTGAGGTATTTACGTAATCAAATCTCAAACTTTAGGTTGCGCAAAATCCTGTTCATAAAACTTTCTCAAAGGTGAGGGAACATTGTAATCAGATTAAATATGAAGTCTTCTCAAAGCTATTAATGTTTGTTCATTAAAAAATAATTGACTTCGATTACCGGGGTGTGTATCCGAAACATGGTTTACATCCCACCGAAACGCACTAAACATTTTGGAAACACATTCATTGCGCGTACAGCTATGGAGTGGAATTCCCTGCTCGAGTTTGTGTTTCCTGACGGCTATGTCACCGGAAAATTGCAGACTCCACCAGATTGTAATAAATCTTAATAAGATTATAATTTCTTGCTATATTATGAAAAATCGTTTTGTAAACAATAAATCCCATCCAAATTCAAAAGTTTCAAATATATCCTTGACTTATTTAAAAAAATAGTTTACAATTTCACGCGATATTTTACAATCTTACGGCGTTTGCCACTTTCCGGTGATAGCTCCAACGTTGGGGTGTTTTAGTCAAGAGTGAACAGTTACATCCAGGCAAGCGTGCTCCATCGTCGACCACATTGTCGCCTTCCTTCACACAGCGAAATTAAGAACTTCAGGGTGCACCTCTGCCTGACTCTTCGGGCTGCAAACGTGATATAAGAAATCACCTGTCTGTAACTGTGCTTTCTTGACACTTAGACCCTTCAAACACTATAAACTGAATTACCTAAACATTAAATACCCATTCACCCATAAAGCGAGTTCCCCTTTCAACCCGGGTGTCACGAAAATGTATCTAGCCTTCAATAAAACGCCAGCTTGTCGGACGTCCACCATTCAACGTCCGACAGTCCGCCATTACTAACAACTGTGGCACCATTATTTTTTTATTGCAGCTCAAATATGCGTGGCTGTTATTTTTTTTGCGAGCTGTGCCTACGTGCGGATGTACCTAGGTAGGAAGTACCCCGCGTGTTTTCTTGACGGATTTATTTCGTGTAAGTCGTCATTTTAGCGAGACATAAAATTAAAACATACAGGTTTTTTTTTCAGGAGTTCCGGATATTCTGCTACGGAGGCTGTAAAATTTATGTAAATGCGGGGTTTAATTAGGTAAAGTGACTAAGTTCTAAATGTTTCAGCTCTATTGATATAATGGGCGGACGGCATGGTTTTCTGACGCCACAGTTTTGTTATACAAACGACCTACTATAAATCGAACTCATCACGCGAGACGTATAAAATACCGTGACTCTTGTATGGTAAACGCGTATGAGCAAACGTTCGGACGACTGGACCTTTAATATTTAAATTCATGTTTGGTTCTGTGGAAAGTAAATCTAATAATAAGCTACAATCAATTCTAACCTGACACAAAAACCATCAAAAATCTTATTGCCTTCTGACGAAGATCTGACATTGCAAGCCATAATTATTATTATAAAATTGACATTTAGCTTGAGTAAATTGGAAACTAAACCCTTTGGAATGTTTAGAATCGTGTGACCTATTTAGGGGTATGTAGGTAATATGTAGCAGATAGGACCAAAAAATGCTTAATTAATGTTGTTGCATTGAGTTCGTATGTACATAAATTAAAATAAATAACATTGGGTGCATTTTTAAACTGTAAACTCTTTTGTATATAATTCCGACGGAATTGAATTACGCGAAACCTTTTACTTTGGCGATATTCAATGAGAAAAATCGTGCAGAGTGAAACATTTCTAAAGGAACGTATGTATCTGCTGTGAATATCGCATGCATTGGGGACTGCAGACGGATTTAAATAACTACGACGACAATAGGCACTCCGCGGTCTGAATATTTTTAGGCACCAAATAGAGTCAATTTTTGTATTCTGCATTGATTTCAGCGTTTATATTATCGGATCTGTTCAGAAATATAAGGTCCGTAGCAAGGAAAAAGGAGTAGTTTGGGTATAAGAAGATTTAAATATGAGATATTTTTTTAACGTGTTGAATTCCTCATGGAAGTCCTCCGCCCTGGGGCGGATGTAGGGGTCTGTCAGACTCTTACTGACTAAAGTCTACCACTTACGCCGGGGATCGCGGGAACGTATGCGACTTCCGTAATCCCCGGCTGGTACCGGCCCGCCTCTGCGGGCCACCTCGGGTCATCGGGTGGAGTGAGGTGTTTGACTCCCCCCGCGACGTCAAAGAGGGGCGCACGGGAACACCACGTGCCGCCGCCTTGGGTCCAGATGAGTGAATGGGGGCGACGGACATCCCCAAGTTCACCGCCCCTGGACCCAGTTAGGGGGGCCGGAAGAGGGCAGCGTATGCTCTCCTCCAACGCCCGATGCGCCTGCTGTGGGCCTGAAGGGGGGTTCTGCGCGATAACTGTTTCGCAGAAGGAGACTACCGCGTCCCAGGATTCCTCGCCGTCGGTCATAGAATGGACTACGGCCGGTAGCGAGAGGTCTCTGCTTACCACAGAGATGAAGGCACGGCGCGGCTCCTCACAAGCGGCACACTCTGCCAGCGCATGCCGGGGCTGTGTCCTCCCGACAGTCGACGCAGTGGTGACACTGAGAACCAAGCAGGCCATGACTCAACCACTCAACCTGCACCATGAAGACCCTCGATCGTTTCCAACCAGTCTGCCCAGTCTCTGCCCGACTATGTTGGGGAGGGCTGCTCGTCTAGCCGGATGCAGATGAATACCAGTAGGTATTTTACATGGAATGGATATCTGACCTCCACTACTCAGCAACTGGGTAATACGATACCGATTTTCTGACTCATGATCAGAGATCGGAATAAGTTGACTATATTAACCTAATGTTCGTGGAAGTAAGTAACATAGAGTTGATAATACCTCCTCTAAAATCCCGGAATCATAAACATGACGATTGTATCCCGGGATTTAAGAAATTGCAAATATCATTTGAACAAAATTATTATATTAAAGAAAAATTATTATGTTTTTAGAGTTCCGTACCTACTAAAACTGTTAAATTATAACTACTGTTGATAGCTTTGTTTTCGCACAACTCTTTTTTCTTTTGATTCTTCAAATCAATCATTTGTAACTATACTGAAAGTCCAGTTCATGTTTTTATTATCCCGGGTTTTAATTGCCATGATTCCATTTATGATTCCGGGATTTTACAGGAGGTATTATCAACTGTATGTTACTTACTTCCACGAACATTAGGTTATTATAGTCTACATATTCCGATCTCTACTCATGATGTTCAAATGACAGCCGGTATCACCGTCTTAACGTGCTTTCCGAGGCGTGGAGGAAACGAACGAGGATTATATCCATAGTTCCATACTAACTAAAATAATTGAGCTGTCAAAATCTTTTTACTATAGACACGAAAATTGAAGTACCAAATAGATTAAAACACACTGGAAGTGTTCTATAACTACTGCACCGGGACCGCCTTGTTGAATTACTCTGCCTAGCCTTTTCCTTATAATCATCAACGTCCGCAGACATTTTTTTTTTTGTAGGATGGGATATAATCAAATGAATTCATCCGCTCTGGGTGGATCGGATATGCGTTTCAGAGGAAGTACTTTTTACTGACTAAATCCCATCTGTGTTCCTTCTAAAGCCATTTGTGTTCCAGGGCCGCGGTGACTCTTTCGAACAAATTCCGCAACCTTGTCAATCCATAGACAGACTGCCAACTGCTGAGCAAAGCCCTCTCTTTTCTTGTGCCCATCCCCACACACCGGTGCTTTCTGACTGACAGACTGTTTAACACAACCTGGAAGTGTATTCTATTCACTACAAGCCGAGTAGATTGATTCAAATAAAAATAACACCGACATAACATCAGCTTACATAACAGCAGTGATCCACACAATTGCACACAGCATTACACTCAATTCGAGCAATGATACAAATCGTGCAGTGATCCCCCTCGCGGACAAATTGGATGATCGCTTCCGAGCGCAATCACGACACTGGAACACTACTGGATCACGTGGGGTGTACGTGTAAGTGTTAGGAAGGTTATCAGAGATAATATAACAGATGTACGGATTCATCAAACACCCTGAAGTGTCGATCGTGACACGCATGAGTATCGGGCTTAAGGGATCTGTTCCGCCGAAGGAGACGCGACTGGCTGCCATGTCGCCTTGCACAAGAACTTTCAAAAGATATAAGTCTCGTGTGAGGAAAAGAGATTAATATAATGATGGTTGATCGCCGACTATTCACACTGACCAGCGAGTACTCTGTCTCCACTTGTTTGTTGTAGCGACCAGAACGATCATAGAAAAAACTCACTCTCCGACTTTGGCTTGACGTTTTTATCTTTTCTAGTTGTGGTGGGACGGATGCTTAAGGGTTGAATACATTACATGCATTGTAACGCCAATACGTGTATAACCGTCACTTGCATCATAATATATGTGCATATGGCTTTCAGGGTTGATAGAATATATCCTTCTACTAAACCAGGGTAACTGGGTAATTAAAAATTAGGTTACCATAAGAAGAAGACTTATCCCTTTAAAATATCACCTTGTGTTCTTAAATTGTTGGGTAAGGAAGCCAGACACTTCAAATTATGTAGTTGAACAGAATACCATAAATACAATAGCAATTACTTATTCTGATGTAGTAAAACTATGATGAAACTATCTTTGCGGATGGACAACTAGAGTATTTTTTATAATTGAAATAAATTATTTTATTCTGATAAGACATCGTCAACGAAAACTAATCGGAAAAGAAACACTCATAGATACAGCAAGTAAAAGTAACCGGCTTTAGGGCAACGTTGGGATCCATCTTGAGATCTTTCTAATTGCCACTCTCAACGCGTAAAGTGCTCTCCCCCTCTTTACCTGCAACAATCAACCATCCCCACAGTACCTACCTACCTACAGTTTATTTATGTTTATCGTACCCTGTTTCTGTCTTATACGTGTTTCTGATAGCTAATAACTCCCCAGGTTATAACTATTGTTGCGGAATTTGTTCGAATGAGTCACCAAGGCCCTGGAACGCAAATGGCATTAGGAGGAACACGGATGGGTTTACCCTGGCTGGAGGCATTAATATTTATATTAAGGCCACCACAGGCAAGCCCGGTTAAGCAGTCGTCGAGACGGATGGGTTTTAGTCAGAAAGACTCTGACACTCTCTTCCGTTCCGCCTAGAGCGGAAGGAGCCATTTAATGGAGCCAAATAACTATTAGAAATGTAAAGGACTTCTGAAGTCAGGAGTGAATAGATTACTTCTAAGCAAGTTAACTTTGCTCCATGGTTGACCACATCATCGCTTACCACCAGGTCAGATAGCGGTCAAACGCAAGCTATCAACAAGAAAAAAAATCAGGTAAGCACAAGCTTAAGATACTACATCTGCAACTAATCGCTCATCGCATATTGGAAGCCACTAATTAAGAATCTCTTGGATTTATCTCGAGGAAAACAATAAAAAAGGACCAATTACTCGGCATGCAGGTCAAGGCTTAAAGGAGGAAAGTATTCGCGAGTAAGCCAAAGTCGTCGGGTTGACAACCTCGTGCCGTCGAACGAGACGACCAATTTGTTCCAAACAGCGTGAAGATTATTCCATTACTGAGGATTGGAAAAGTCATGTGTTTTGATACAGATGTCAGAAACGTAAACATGATTATTGTACGGTTAGTTTTCCAGTCCAGTGTTTTCTCTCAAGCAGAATTTTCGGCTTTGCTTTGATCAACATTCAGAGGAAAAGAGAGAGAAATTTAAAGATTTCTGTAGAATGTGAGAAATGATTCTGTTTCCCTCTGAAATCTATTTAGAAAAAGTTCTTAAATAACTTTTTAGATCTACGTATCTTGGTTATGGTACCAAGGTTCATTAACATCGATTCAAAGCAAGATTTTAAAGTGTCGCCTTTTTTATTTGGGAACTTGGTTGACACACTGCCGTTTGTCTAGATTTGCATCATTATACAGATGAATTTTGCATATTTTATTTAATGTTGCAGTTGCTTATTAATATTAATAGATTACAAAACTCATATTTCTTGACCTGCGTAATACTAAAACTTCCAAAGCAATATAAAACGTGTTCAACATTTTTCTCCTGTTCAAGTTGCACGTGTAAGATATTGTTTTGGAAATTGCTACAAATTGTACACACAAGGGAGGAGTGCTAGGTCCCCCAAGCAAAGCCGGGTTGACTTTTTTCGTTTACCTGGATTCCAATTTGTCATGGGAGGTTTGACGAATACAAATGGTCCAATTAGCTACCTACTATGGTTGCGATTTGAAAGATGTTTCTGGTGGGATCAATTCAATGCCACTGAATGGACGAAACTGTACGAGATTCGATTGTAAAATTTCATCGAACCCAAAATAGAAACCACCTTAAAATTGTATTGGTGAAACACTACCTGTCAATGTGTGCATAGTTGTATTATCTGTGTTTAATGTATGTTGTATGGTATAATATGTAAATTTTGTATGTAGCTGTGGTTGTGTGGGCAACTACTTTGTACCCACGTACGAAGTTGTTGCTTGAACCCATTGGCTTAGCAATAGCTTTAGTTTCATTTAGCCGATTTAGATTAAACTTAGATTTTGCTTGAATATTTATATTGTTAGTAAGACCTCGTGCGAAATCCACGAGAGTCTACTGCTGACAAACTGCTTTGCAGTATGGCTAATGTTAATTAATTTGTCAAGCAATTTGATAAAATAAAAAAAAGACAATCGAGCCATTTATCGCAGAAAAGGCAACGATGGTAAAGTATTCAAATATTTAAAAAGTCTTTAACATTCCAAATCGTAAACTTTTACGTTTACTTTATAACCTAATATAAATTACGCGGGCCATTCCTTTAATGCACAATAAAGTTCAAGTAAGGTCCCTTCAGCTTGTAAAATATTTTGCTCTCTTATCAAACGCCAGACAGGCGAAGATGGGAATTGCCCATCAGCTTTCATTATATCAATTCTTATTGCCTTGAGTTAAGGTTTATAATTGACTGACTTCCTTATCGAGGTCTGTTAGGGCTTCAGACCTTGCGTTGTATTATTTCTATTGAGACTTCCTTCTTCTTTATTAGGATTAATGTGTTTGTTCCTAATAATTTGGTTGATTTTATAATGAGCAGCAAAGATCGAGATCGCTTCTATTTTAAACTTAAGATGGCGATATTTTTTCTTCTATAGTTACAACTACTTTTTTTTTTTAATGATGGGAAATCATCAAATGACTTCTTCCGCTCTGGGTGGAGTGGAAGGGCGTGTCAGACTCTTACTGACTAAAACCCATCCGTGTACCTTCTAAAGCCGTTTGCGTTCCAGGGCCGCGGTGACTCTTTCGAACAAATTCCGCAACCCTGGCAGAGTTACAACTACTTGCAGGTGCAACTAGTGGATTAATACTTGTAGCCGCAGTGGCCGGCCTTGTTGCGGAATTTGTTCGAAAGAGTCACCGCGGCCCTGGATTGTAAAGGGATTTAGAAGGAACACGGATGGGTTCTAGTCAGTAAGAGTCTGACATGCCCTTCCTATGATTTCCCATCCATAAAAAAGGGGTCGGCCTTAGAAGTTAAACAACGCTTGTCGCGGTCCGTGGATGGGTGACCCGCAACATACCGAGATTCCTCCGAGCTTCGGAAAGAACCTTAAGCTTTTGGTCCCGGCTGTAATTTGTAGGTTTTTGACAGTCGTTAAGGGTAGGTCGTCAGAAGCCTAGATATCTGACACCACGGCGGGAAGTTTCGACATAGTTACCGATCGCCTACCGAACTAATTCAATAAGGCCGCCCGTACACAGTCAATCTCGAACGCGGCCCACGACCAAAGTCAATTATCTGATCCGTGAATCGCGTTCCAGATTGACCATGCACGGGCGGCCGGACTTAACGATATAAATATACTCACAGTCCAGTTCATGTTTTTATAATCCCGGGTTTTAATTGTCATGATTCCGGGATTTTAGAGGAGGTATTATCAACTCTATGTTACTTACTTCCACGAACATTAGGTAAATATAGTCTACCTATTCCGATCTCTGTTCTTTGTTTATAAAATTTAATTGGATTTTTACATTAAATAAATAAATAAATGCTGGGCAAAATTTGTACCGAAAACAGCCAAGTTGCATCGTTCTGGTCATGACTCATGAGTCCTTTTTAAAAGTGTTGTGCAATGAATGTACAGTTTTTATTACCGTTCCGATTCTTCCGAATCCTTATATCAGATATACAAACCTGTTTCATCAAGGCTTCACTTCTTCCTTTTACGATTTTCCTGGTAGGCTGTCACCAAGATTGTACCATAAAAATCTTTCGCAACTTATAATGAATTTATTCAAAGATTTTACGAAAACTTCTTCGTTCTCAAAATTACGTCGTTTTACTTTTAAAGGCTTCGTTAGATTGAATATTAAACAAGGATTGGATATTCAAGATCGTTAAAATATAGGTAAATTGGCTTGTGACGTATTTGGTTTTTTTTCCTTATGATAATATCGTTCTAGTTGTACAGCTATCAGCACTGGTTGTTCTGGTATTCCATTCTAGGCTTTTGATCAGATTTTGACGAGGAAATATGAAATCGAAAGTAGATAGGTAAGTAGGTACTAGGCGTATGATCAATCGAAGTATTTTTGAAGTGAAAACTTCTTTAGACGCGTTGAGCACTTTTTTTTTGGGTGAACAAAAATCATGGAACTCGCGTCATCATCACCGAACGCTTTGGGTGAACAAAAATCATGGAACTCGCGTCATCGTCACCGAACGCTTTATGTGAACAAAAATCTTGGAACTCGCGTCATCGTCACCGAACGCTTTAGCTTCCGCTTAGTTTTCACTTCTATAGGCAGTCCCCAAAAACTGCGCTCTTTGGGGACTGCCGATGGAAGTGAAAACTTGAGTTATTTATGTCGCATGTTTTTTATTTTTGAGAAACTGGAATTAGAGCTTTTAGAAAATGCGTTGATCAAGACCAAAGAAAAGTAGCAAAACTAGAATACAAATCGTTGCCTAGAAACAATTAAAGCTATGAGAGAAGTATTAAAAAAGTAAAGACGAAAGAGTAAAGTGAGGGAAGTATTAAAGACAGATAATAGAAATAGTGGAAGATAGTTTACTTCTAGACAAGAGTGCTCCATCGTCGATCACAATCATCGCTTACCATCGGGAGAGATTGTGATCAAACGCGAGCCAATCAATATAAATAAAATGTCCAATGGTGCCTCTGCTTGTTGACTTTGACCCGTCGTACGCCTACCAAAGTCCCGGGACCATAGAGTTCCGAGTTTGTCAAAGACATGTCAAACATAATCTATATATGTAAAAATGAATTCCTATTTCCCTTGGTCACGGTATCACACGTGAACGGCTGGACCAATTTCGCTAATCCTTTTTTTTTGTTTTGTTTGTTATTGTCAGCAGAAGGTTCTTATGAAGGAAAATTTTGTAAATACATATATATCCGGACGAAGCCGGGGCGGGCCACTAGTAATAAATAAAAGAATAACATGAACATTTAGAAGGTACAGCAACTATCACTATCACTACATATTATTAAACAAAGTTCTCCGCTGCGTCTGTCTGTCCGTTCGTGACAAACTCAAAAACTACTGCACCGATTTTCATGCGGTTTTCACCAATGGATGGGGTTAGTCATGAGGAAGGTTTAGGTGTATTATTTAAATTAGTGTAATACCAAGAGGATTATGAAATTGATAAAAGGCACGTGTAAAATAGTAAGTATCCACTTGATACTAGCTGGTAAGTGTTTAGGCACTCTTCAAAGTGGTTGAGCCGAATGGTGCTAGCGCAGGATTGGGGATTGCTGAGCGAGCGCCGTCAGCTAGAACTGGTCATGTCTCAGCTGCCACGGTTTATTTTAATTATTAGTTCCTTGAATTGTTGCTTTTTTGATTCGATGGAGCCGGCTGCACGCACGAAAATATATGACAACATGCGGCGTTACCTCGCTCTGAGGCGTTCCATTTAAGGCTTGAAGTGCAAGCGAGAGCGCGGAACGAGCGACAAAGAGGCACAATCGGCCTCCGCGTTCGGCAGCGTTCGACATCTGATTTTCTTTTGAACAATGAAACCATTCCATCAGTATTTTCTTATGACGTTGTCACGTTCGACTATCGTCAGTAAACCGACTTTACAGACAACCGATTTTTTTTTTACTTCGAACGATTGAGCTTGCAAGTCTTTCTACATTGTTCTCACATACATATGTATGTTTGTATATTTTTCACACGAATGATGTAACCATATCATTGTAAAAAACATTGATTTAAAAGAGTGTCCGTGGAGTTTCTTGCACATTCTTCTCCATAGAGATCTACGCTTTGGAACGTGTAATTCATCTCTTTGGACAGATTGGCCTTTACTATTCAAAAGTGTAGAAATAAATAAATGCTTTGAGTTTGAAGATAATACTTACGTTAAATGGTGGCTGACTCGTTAAAATTGTAATTAGCCTTAGGCATGCACACCGTAGCAAGTAGAGTACAGGCTATCAAATTGTTATCGCCTTTAATTAAACTAAACAGGTAGGAATTGGTTATGTGCATTGGGAGGTTAATGTTATTTGCCTGATTATTGTGTTTTGACAAATCTGCCATGATACGAAATTCAGGTGATGATGGGCCATCGTTCATGACTTTGGTTTCTTGTTTTGATTATGACTGCCAAAAATATATTTATGTGCAAATTTTTAAATTTTATTTATTTTAGGAAAACTTACTGCTAAACAAAAACAGTAAGTAAAAGTTTAAACAAAATATGGCCAATTACAAGTTTCTACAGTATCACTTGAGACAGAAAATTGACAAAAAAAAAAACAAAACAGAAAAAAAAACAAATAAAAGCTTGTAAATAACTATTTACGCTCGAAGAAGCTATTACATAAAATTTTCTTCAAATTAGCAACACTAGTATTGAAAATGTCGATTTCAGCATCCTGCCAGGTTGTAATTGTTTTATCTGTGCAGAATTATGAGAATCAACAAATTTTATTTTCATCTCTTTGCTTATCTTTAAGTATCTCATAGTTTTTGTCAAATTTAATGAAACATTTAAAAAAGAAAAGTGCTTCTAAATCATATAATGTCCGTTCCTCCAACACTTTTGAGAGGGAAAATGCTGGAGATCTTAGTGACATTGTCATTATCAACCATTCACTCTCAAAGTACCCTGTAATCTCTGATAGCTATACTTTTAAAATCTTTTGTCCTGACTGAATAACAAAACACAGCCAAAATACTTTATCTAGAAAGCTGACATCTGGAATACGAGTTTATTTTATAACGTATGAAGAAGTAAAGAAACTTTGCCTGCTTGTCGCTCTTCTACAGATTTTACAGCGGGAAGAGCGTCCAGGAACTCCACGACGTCATCCCACCGGCCCCCTTCTACCATCGGACATCTAGACGCATTGCAATTTACCATCCCTACCGTTTTGCTATTCCACCAATTCGCACTAAACGTTTCCAAACGCCTTTTATAATGTGCACAGCAAAGTAGTGGAACTCTCTGTTTCCGAAAAATACAACCCTAATCTCTTCAAATTTAGAGTGAACTGGCTTCTTCTGGGTAAGCTCGCTCCATCGTCGACTTTGTCTTTGTCATCTATGACCTAGACTAGAGTCAAGAGTAAACCCACTTTAAAGAAAAGTATTTTGGAAATTTCAAAAACAGCGTAAGTACCAACTAGCATCAACAAAACAAAGTCTCGCTCCCATTATCCAAGAAGGACTCTTCATTATAAACTCCATTAACGACTAATTACTCGTCATTGAGGCTCTTAACTGAAGTTAAGCATCCGGATCTTTGCCAAAAGGATAAAGTTAAAATCTTCAAGGAAAATCTGGCGATATACTGGTATTGTAAATGGAAAGAACCTTCTTGAAATAAAGTAAGTTTATCGCAGTAAACGATACCGATAAAATAACAGTTTTGACTTCATTTTCCTGCTCTTGAATGAAACTCATTGTGTTTCTTGTCAATGAAGTAAAATATATACCTAACTAGTGGTCCCGACTGACGTTGTCCTGTCCGAACGTTTGCTTTGTGTCTGACGAAAAATTATAGAAACCGATTGCAGTGCCACCTGCCGGGTCCAATTGTAAATCTAAACCATTCTCGAATCCCCTTGAACACATACAAAAATTTTTATCAACATCGGTCCAGCCGTTTAGGAGGAGTTCACTGTCAACACACGCACAGAAGAATTATATGTAAAAGATAAATTAAGTAGATAATTACAATTTTAAATTATTTTCATCCGTCTGATATTGCATTGCATTTATAATCAACACAGAGTACGGAGACGCCTCGTTGCCCACAGCTGGAGACGGCAATGTCAAAACCTGTATTGTATGTTCTAAACTAAGCGTGTCAATGACTGTCATTGTTTTCAACATTATTAAACCAACCGCATTTTCGTAACATTTTCATAATTGCATCCTTATTTTTACTAATCATGACGACTTTCTGAAATTTTACCACATTTTTTTTTCCTTAGCCTATTTTGTGTCCCTGTGCTGGGCAAAAGCCTCCCCCATATCCATCCAGGCATTCTTTGATTGCGCCACCTCGAACCAGCCTTCGCGGTGAAAAGCTGCACGGCTGAAATGGGACTGGGTCACACCAACCGCATGCATAGTGACCGCTGGGCAAAAGTCTCCACGCAATGGGTGCCAGAGGATGGACGGCATCGCCGAGGCCCAGAAAGCGGTGGCGAGATGATTTGGATGCACTAATTTATAAAGCCTCAAAATAAATGTAGACACAACAGCTAACCAATTGTTCCTGCTCTTGAATGGAATCGTGTTCTTGTCAATAAAGTCAAAGTCAAAACGTTTATTTCAATTAGACCATTAAAAGGCACTTTTGAACATCAACATTTACCGTTAAAAGATATTTTTATAAAATTAAAGTGACTCTACTGTCCATTCATAAAGGTAAGTAGATTCTTATGGAGAAGGACGGACAGGAAACTGCATAGTTACTTTTTTCAAATAAAAGTTAGAAATTGTGCTCAGCGCACATTGCACGGGTATTGATAAGTAATGGCATCTCCAATCACTGCCAATCGATTTCGTACCTTGCTCTGAGATAAACACCAATTATATATAAAACCAACGACACACACAAAAGAAACTTTCACATCTGAGTTTGTTTCGGTGTTTCTTCTCAGGGTAGTCAGCTAGGAAACACCGGCCTCATCTAGCTTAAAATTACCAAAAAAGATTGACGTGTAAAAGTGTTAAGTATGTTTAACCTACTTGCAAAATAAATATCATTTATCATTAAAACCAATATAATTTTTCATTTTCATTTATCATTTAAACAAATATAATTTTTAGGTGAGTATTTCTTTCGACAGATTCCTTAAAAATCCTTTGTCTAAATCCATTGTATATTTTCACCTTGACTTTGTTATCATACAACACTAATGCTTGATGAAGGATTACAAGCAATCATACACTGAAGTACTTCAAATCTTAAGTGGAAAACCACTTCAGAAGAGGACTGTTTATTTCATACCCCACATTCTACCCACAGTAAGTAGTTTATAGCTATCCTATCACACATAGAATATTTTATGGGCCAATAGCTCCGAGGATTTCCGATTGGTATGAAGTATGCGCATTCCGCGAATAGATATCATGGGAAATCCATCCCAGCGAACATTTGCCTTCTCGAATCCTGTCGAGAAAAGGTTCAGGATTACGGAACTATCGGAGCAAACGAATCAGAAATGTGGAAAGGGTACCGTATCCCGTATTTTACAGGGATGAAATATTACTTTACCAATCAAAAAGGAGAAGATTTTCCTTGAGGATGTTCAAGTGCAGGTTAGTGTAAACAGTTATTATTTGACGTCACATAACATTTAGGTACTTGAATAGTGGGTCATTAAGAAACGCGCAACTGGAAACTGGTGGTTACATGACGTATCGATCTTCAGCTTCATCATTATAGCGACAATAACAGGAAATTCGAAATTCTGACGTTATTGCAATTTGTGAAACTATAGAGGTATGCGGTACAGAGAGTAAAGTCCCGCGTACATTAACTGAAAATGGGAGGATCCTCCGACCAGACGGTTATTGTGTCTGGTGGGCAACTGCCCGATAGTTGATATTCGGACTGTTGTATATATTCAAATCACACAGAGAACTTTGCTTGCGCGATGCAGGATTTCGTTGGTAGTTCGTCGTAGATGGCAAATTTCGCTTCCTAGTTTTTCGTGTGGCATTGATGCCCCTACAATACAAAACTTTTAGTCTTTGTAGTCGGTGTTTGTATTTCAACACCAACTTCCGAAATTAAAATTATTTTATAGGTACTTTGTAGTGTTTTTTTAATTTTTTGTAAAATAGTTTGTAATTTTTCACTTTTTAGTGGCACCCCACATAACAACACCACTGGAAAGTCACAGCAAAACACACAATTTTTTTACTTAGATGATATATTTTCTATTTCCTCCAGCTATTTTTATTAAAAAACCAAACTACTGAACCGATTTTGATAAATTTCTATGGGACTAGAATTTTTCAATGAATAAATGACGGAATTTTGAGGTAACAAACACTAAAAAAAAATACAACGTAATTGAGAAACCCCTCCTTTTTTGAAGTCGTTTAAAAATTGAAGACTGTTAAATCAACCACTTAAATCAAGAACAAATAATGAATCAATTTAGGTACTTAGGTAACCACTGAAACGTCTCGTCAATGTATTTAAAGGTTTCCTCTTGAATAAAATTGTTTCTTGTTTGTTCAGAAATCAGCTTTAAATGTTTCAACGATATCTACCGAATATGGGCGCGAGAAGTTGTTCCAAAAACAAACTCTGATTTAACTTATAATTAACGCTTTTCATCCTTAGAAGATAAAAAGAGCGAGAGTTCTAATAACACGTCATATTAATTCTGATTTATTTGTTCCAGGATAAGGGATTTTTATGGGCTTTGTTTGTTTTTTTTGTGGTAGTTAGGATTTCGTAGATAAATGACCCTTTTCAATTTAAGTACTTACCTATATATTTTTACGCCATATCTACATACATAACGTTGGTACGTTCTCAACTTTGGAATTTACTTTTCATTATAATAATGTCAGCTTACATGTTGGATTTTCTCTTAGCATTTAAATATTAAATTTAGCATCTGAAAGCCAAGACCTAAGGAGGTCTTTTTTTTTAAGGATGGGTAATCATCAAATGACTTCTTCCGCTCTGGGTGGAGCGGAAGGGCGTGTCAGACTCTTACTGACTAAAACCCATCCGTGTTCCTTCTAAAGCCCTTTGCGTTCCAGGGCCGCGGTTACTCTTTCGAACAAATTCCGCAACCCTGGCTAGCTCTGGCCCTAGCGGGCCCCGTCTTCTTTGCTGACATCTCTTTGAGGCGCGCGTGAAACACAACGCGCCATCGACCCGGGCCTGCTGGTGATCGGACAGCGAGCCAGCAAACGCTCGCCGTCTGCAGGCCCGTGCCTACGGTGGCCGGGGATCGCCCTTTAACTCCCGACGCCCGGGGCGTCTTCTCCACCGAAGGAGGTCTAGGCACTGGTGCTCATTAGAGTGACCGGGAAGGTGCAGCATCCACAACAGTGCACTTAATCAGAACAGAGTACCTATCATAAGCATTTTCCAACATACCTGATTCCCAAACACGCCAATACTGCAGGCCGAAGACACCTGGTCAGCTCCGAACCACACAGCTGCCAGCCTCGGAGGCACGTTGAGGATGAAGACTTGGGAGATGGCCACCACGGTTTGCCCCATGAAGCCAAGCCAGAACATGTCCTGGGGCACGGAGAACACCTTCAGCCATGCTCCCAAACATGTCCCGAAAGAGCCGATGATTGTCGTTACGCGAAGGTTCTGGAAAGACGAAAAATAGGGTTAGCTAGCGGTATTCAAATGAGAACCGAACGGTAAAGGTTGTCAAAAGAGGAAAGAGAGAAGAATAAATAAATGACGCACTTAACCAGGAAGGAAAATACGAGAAGAGAGCACACATGGAGGGTATATCACGTAAGGTGATCATAAGACGAAGATGACCAGATAATATATAACATTATGCGGTTCCAGTTTAATGAGACAAATTAAGTTCAATAAATAGTTTTGGTACATATTGCTTATACAACGTGTAACAGAATAAACGCAATACCTCTTAAGGGATCATTGTACTCATCATTATGAACAACTTTTACTACCGCGAAAAAAAATCTACTGTTCAGTACAGTGTCGAGTTATGCGCACATAAATGTATGGGGCAGTAGAATTTTTTTTTCGCCTTTTCGGTGTTGGGTCTCATAGTGAAAGTTGTTCATAATGATGAGTACAATGACCCCTTAAGAGGTATTGCGTTCATTCTGTAATACGTTGTACGAGTATATATCACATTCCTATTTCCTCATTTAATTGATGACAATAAACAACAAAAAGATTAGAACATTGTGTTTTCTTTCCGAAACAAAATTCTGTTTTAAATTTTAAATTTTATTTGTTGTCAACCTACCACAGGGTATTCTTTTCAACCCAAGAGTTGGCTGATAGAGAATGCCTTGATGCATTAAGTCCGCCCATGTACCACTATTGTACAATAGGTTTGAATCAGGTGCAGATTCTTTGATCCTGGACTTGACCATGCATTTAGAGACTATGTGTTAAATAGTTACTGAGCTGATATGATGGTTTATTGAAACTTAAAAATTACATAGTTATTATAACACTTTGTATATGAACTGCTCGATGATTACAAACTCACGAGCATGTAAATAAGTGAAGAAAAATGACGCATCGAGTCATTGTACGTAACAGATCTCACACCTTTGGCGGATACGATTGACGCTAACAATATAGATCATTGACTAATAAGGCAATAATTATATCTGTGCAAATAACTGAATAGCTACATGATCGTCCAACAAATTTTGTGTATAAAAATCTATTGATAGAAAGGATTCTTTTCTAAAATTAACATCAGTTTTCAGTCCAACTCTTAAAAAGCTTTTTCCTTTTGTAAAAGGCTTAAGCGGGAACATGTGCTCCCATTTTAATATACAAATGGACTGCAATACCACAAACAATGCAAATAAAACGAACAAATCCCACTGACTCTTCAGGAAAAAAGCAATATACACTAACATTTCATTTGGAGAGGATGTCATCCCGAGGGGATTATCTCGAGAAATATACAAAACAATTCTGTACTCGTATTACATAAGTAATTTGCGCAAATGAAAGACTATGGGTAATCTCCTAGCTATAAAAACAGGTAAGATAAGTAAAGTACACCTAGAAGCGGATATGCATCTTGTAACACTAGTTGACTCACGCTAGTGCTACTTAATATCTATATCTATATATATAAAAATCAATTGCTGTTCGTTAGTCTCGCTAAAACTCGAGAACGGCTTGACCGATTTGGCTAATTCTTTTTTGTTTTGGTCGCCAGATTACAGGGAAGGTTTTAAAAAAAAAGGGAAGTAGGGTAGGTATGTAGGGTAGGTATTTAGGGTAGATATGTCGGGTAGGTATGTAGGGTAGGTAGAGTAGGGTAGGTAACGGTTGACGATTGTTGGTGAAGGGAGCGACGCCGCGGGCACAGTTTGTTAATATTATAAATAAAACCACGTTTGAGGTTTAAACTTCTTAATATATTTTGGCATCTGCACTAGACGAGCGCTGGTACAGGAGCTCCAAATAAAAACAAAACATATTTTCATATTCCTAATTCAATTAAACTTTTTGCCAGACGATTCCAAAGATCTACCTTTTCTGCCAGAAGCCTGCAGCCAAGGAGATGACCCTGACAATATGTTATTAAGTAATATAATGGCCTTTAATCTAGATTAATCGTAGACGACTGGTTGATCTACATAAGTGTTCGTACTTATGCCACACGATGTGCGAATGTAGATGAGAATTTTAATCACGCAACTTAACCTTTTGCGTGTCTTAAGTTACACAGTTCGACATAAGAAAAAATGCTCCAAATGTCTTAAGTCGGACAGTTACACTTAAGGGCTTGGTCAGGATTGGACGATAAAAATCTGTGGTAGACACGCAAAAGGTTAAGATGTGTAGCAATAAGACATCGTCTCCGACAGAGGTCTATTAAGGTGTAAGCGCCAGGGTAGTCCGCGAAATTCAAATTTTCATACGTTTTTTGCATTTTGCAGGTCCGTGTCAGGTTGTATGTTGATAAAAATACGATTGGCGACCGTAACAAATATGGCTTTACTGAGTTATAATAATTAAAATCATCAATACAGGTTGTATCATTCATGTAACTCGATTGAATGACTTTTTTTTATGAAATAACCATTCAATCGAGTTAATGAACTTAGAGGGTTGTATTGATGATTTTAATGATTATAATTCTGTAAATAAATACGTGTTACGGTCGCAAATCATATTTTGTTCAACATACAGCCTGACACTGACTTGCAAATTGCAAAAACCATAAGAAAATTTGCATTTCGCGGGCTACCCTGGCGCTTCCACCTTAAGTAAAGATAAATTAAACTGTCACTAAAGACAATGGCAAATACGACCTTTTAGATCGTGTTTGTCAATTGAATTAAAACAGATCACGAATACTAGAGAATAAGGAATAAAAAATTTAACATTCTTTTTGCGGATGGTTCAAAATAAATTATCAGTAGTCTAATTAAAATAAATGATTTGTCTTTGCCTTGAGCTGAACATGAATGCCATAAATATTACAGTGTTTAATAAATAATCTTTAAAGACCCAATGAAATTAGATCGACATGGAGCTGGTGACGTTGAAGAAATTAGTGGTCACTTTATTGTAACTCGGGTTGACAAATGTTTCGTATTAACGGAAAAGGATTGTGTAGGAAGGCGGACATTATCTGAATAGGATATTTTACTCGCGTGACGTCACTATGATGGTACAATTTTTACCAGCGAAGTGACGTCACGCGTGTTTTCAACGCACTGTATCGTCGTCTTTATTTTTTGTTTATGTAAAAAAAGAAAAAATACCTATCCAATATTTTTTAAGAAATCTATCTGACAGACTAATTAGATTATTTCAGTAAAATACCAACACTATAGTGCTTTTTTTTTTAAAGGTTGGAAATCATCAAATTACTTCTTTCGCTCTGGGTGGAGCGGAAGGGCGTGTCAGACTCACAAATTCCGCAACCCTGGACCCTATTGTGCTGGATTAAGGCGGAGATAAAAAGGTGATCAAGTATGAGATAATTACGTTGCTTTAATCTGTGCCACATCCGTACCACGTTACGTGAACATTATTTGCAAACGAGTACCTAGTACTTACCTACACACAGTGCCGGATTAGCCATATACCAAGTGTAGCAAATGCTACGGGCCCCGCGCATTGGGTGGCCTCGCGCTTGGATTTACAAAAATATGTCGCTGAAAATCAGCGCCATTATATGGCTCTGTCTCACACACGAGCTCTAACTCCTACCATACTGAGCCATAACCTTTTTGCGGACATGTGACACTTATTTCCCAACCTGTTTAAGTCTTTAATTTTGTGTATTTATTAATGATATGAGTCCATACTAAAAAGGCAAATTTAACGAAGAAATGGTGGGCCCAAATCTGACGACTCTCTGACTAAAAGGATGTTCACGGTGAATACAATTTATTTCACGCAAAAGATTCATCTCCTGATAGTCAATTTATCTAATGGGATAATGTAGCCTAATGAAGCCAAGGTAGTAGGTTAAATCCCCTTAGTCCTAGAAAGCCCCTTAGTAAAATTTTCTACAGGCCCCGCACTGGCTTAATCCGGTACTGCCTTCACAAAACAGGTTTTAAACTTTCTTCAAGTGTCCAAAAAGTTCGCAAGGTTGTCCGAAATAACGTGTTCTGCGTTTTTGTGGCGGGAACGAATATAAACCTTTACGATACAACGGGTTTATTACATACGAGTATATTTTATAGGTAGCTTAACTAAATAATGTTATTTATTGAAAATATTCGAGTTGAATCTAATGATTTCGTTTCTATTCTGTTCACTGGCCTGTTGGTCGAGTGGTTAGTGACCCTGACTGCTAAACCGGAGGTCGTGGGTTCGATTCCCACCCAGGACAAATCTTTGTGTGATGAGCATGATCATTTGTTCTGTGTCTGGGTGTAATTTGTCTATAATATGTATGTATTTAGAAATATATAAGTATGTTTATCAGTTGTCTGGTTACCATAGCACAGGCTCTGCCTAGTTTGGGGTCGGATGACCGTGTGTGAGTTGGCCCAAGACATTTGACAAGATGTTTGTTACTCTTTCACGCAAAAACTACTGAATGGATTTTGATGAAATTTGGGACAGTGGTAGATTATAGTCTGGAATAACACATAGGATACTTTTTATCCCGGGAATATGTTCCCTTGGGAAAATTTTCGACAATCACGCGGGCGGCAACTAGTGATAAATAAATGATGATAAAAGATATTTATTTTGTCAGTAGTTTAAACATAACACTTTTACAAGTCAATCTTTTTGGTTAATTTTAAACTAGACGAGGCCGGTGTTTCCTAGCTGAGTACCCTGACAAAAAACACCGAAACAAACTCAGAGGTCATAGTCTCTTTCACCATACAATCGTACAGGTCAAATAAGCAGAATTGGCCCTCAGATACCAATGGAAATAACTATATACCAATATCTAAGTAAAGATTCATAATATCTACTTTACTAAGAGGTTTCAAAAACGTAAACGTGAACAACGAGCGTATGTAGATAAGTCAACGTGTTATATTATATCACAGTCCATAATAAAATTCAACGAACTATTTTAAGAAACGGTCTATCAGTGTATCAAACTAATTAGTATATTTAGCTCAATCCTTAAACTACATTATTGCGTAGATACTAAGAAACGTAAATATTCTTCCCAAGGCCGTTTTATACTTATACGGATCTCCTAATCTGAAATTACCCTAATAATTTAGTTAGTCGTAAAAAAATTAAGTACTTTATGTTGACATGTGCAATAATTAAATGTGCATGTATATTTTTTTTTATTCTCTTTATTTTTAGGGACTTTTATCCTTATAAGGCATGTCAGCCCCATCATAACCTTATCTAGGTTTAATCAACATTACAAACTAATTACATGCAAGATTTAGCATACTACAAAAAGTGGAGTCATCGACAAATTGCCATAAGTATCATAAATAATTTTAGCGGCGGTCCTTTCTGGACTTGCGAGAATTTCAAGGAAAGTACCCATATCGTTTTTATTGATTTTGCCTAATTCTGTCAATGACTCCCTTAATGCTTGGTTCTTGACACATTCCACCAAAATATGCTGAACATCATCGATAACTCCACACACTTCACAATTTGGGGAATCAATTTTTATCATCAGATGGCCAAATCTCTTGGTGGGATAGTGTCCAGGACGTAGTCTAAAAGCCGCTACCATGTGCGTTCTACTCATTTTAGAGTCTATAAACCACGGAACGCGAGGAGGCTGATTTTGTATGACCCTTTACCAAATCTCCTTGACTTTACTAACGCTTTAAAAGTACTGAACCCATTTTTCAAAACAAATATTTTAAAATTTTGGGAGAATTTCTGTGCAATGTATATTAAAGTTGCATTATATTACAGAAAACTCCAAACCCAAAGAAACAAAACTGATAACTGATTTATGAAAAAGAAATAACATGCTTTAAATATGTAGGTAGGAATATAGCTTATTTGAAGTTAAAATTAGTGGTTCAACCAAAGTCATCACAGTTCAAAGTGGCTCGAAAAAAAGGAGTAATTCTAAAGTTGAGAGCCAGAATACGGGTGTCATCGCAGAGGAATGCTTAAAAAACGCTGGTGAGACTTAGAGAGCCATCATCATAGCAGCCGAAAGACGTCTACTACTGGGCATAGGCCTCCCCCAAAAGGGGGTGTTTGCCATGAACGTTTACGGGATATTGGCCGGAGAAGGTAACACACCGAAAAGAGTGGAAGGCTATAGGGAGCCAATTATACATAGCCGAGGAACAATAAAGATTTAAAAAAATGAGGTAAGACTTGCAAATGACAAAAAGATAAATGTAGAAATCTAAAGAATATGTAAGCAAGTTTAGTTAATGGAGTAAGTAGGTCCTTTTGACATTGTATCTCCGTAAATAACACACACAATGTTAAAGCTTACTTACTAATAATAACAGATGAAGTGCAGTAGTAACTATTTCGGACAATAAGTTATCCATGGCGTGATGCTGAAAACATTTTACGACCAATAGAGTGAAGTGCAATCTTGTATAGAAAATAATGTTATTAACACGTTAATAACAATGTTGCAGAACATCGCGAGAGTAACTGTTATCTAGTAAATTAACAGGTAATTATGAAGGAAAACAAGGTAGGGAAAAACAAATGTCCGAAAATGTAATAATAAAGGTCTATACTCTGTACTTATATTATAAAGTGGAAAGGTTTGTATTTTTGTATGTAACGAATACACTTAAAAACTACAGGACCGATTTGAAAAAATCTTTCAGCAATGGATAGCTACATTATCAGCGAGTAACATAGGCTATATTTATCCCCGTACTCCCACGGGAACGGGATCCACGCGGGTGAAGCTGCGTGACGTTCGCTAGTAACTAAACGAGGAGAAACAAAGTTTAAAAAAAATTAAAGTAAATAAGCCATTATGTTTTTGAGGCCAGTGCCAGCCTTAATATTCGGAATAAACGTTGTCACTTGGTAGTCGTAGTACGCGGTACCAGTACTGCTGAACACGCCACATATATTTGTCTGGCCTGGCCTGTTGGTCGAGTAGTTAGTGACCCTGACTGCTAAACCGGAGGTCATGGGTTCGATTCCCACCCAGGACAAATCTTTGTGTGATGAGCATGATCATTTGTTCAGAGTCTGGGTGTAATTTGTCTATAATATGTATGCATTTAGAAATATATAAGTATGTTTATCAGTTGTCTGGTTACCATAGCACAGGCTCTGCCTAGTTTGGGATCGGATGACCGTGTGTGAGTTGTCCCAAGAAATTATTATTATATAGTCATCCTTACCGATTCCGGCCATAGCGGCCAATCTCAACCGAGACTAGCCATCGGCGCGGGACATATTATAGTGCAGGCGTGTGTGCACAAACACAGTAGCACTCTCTCTTCCATCACTCTCATATTCCGATGGGACGGCAACCCGACACGACCGGAGAGAGATCTTGCGTTGGACCAACGGCTTATCATTGCACCTAGTCCACCTAAAAAAGTTTTTTTTGCAATCCAACTTACAGTTTTCGAGATATGAGCTGACAAACACACAGACATACAAAACATAGGTACACAGATTACAGATTTGAAACACATGTTTAGAAACTGGCATAGACTAACATATCCAAAAACTGCAATTCTGACAATATTACAACATAGGGGTCGAATTGATAACCTCCCTTTTTTGAAATCGGTTAAAAATAAGTTTGAAAGATAAAGGGTTGAATGGTACGACCAGCCGGACTAAGCTATGGACAGCTAACGTCAACCAAGTTTTTACGGTGAGATTCGAGTGAGATATTCACAGAATGTCGCTGCACCTGTGTGTACACGAAGAAAAAGAATGCACGGAGGTATGTGCGGATCGTGGAGGAAGGCGTGTATTTATCTCTGTACACGTATAAGAGTTTATGCCCAAAAGTGGACTAAAATGTGTAGTGGTGATGGAAGTACAAAAGCCCCACATTGTTTAACTTAATTCCGGAACTTCCATGATCAAATGTAAATTAAATGTTGCCAACCCGTCAGCTGTAATAAGTTTGATATTATGCATTGATAAAAGTTTCTATAAAGGGTTTTCAATTTAGAATTTGGCGCTCTTTGTGTTGCGTTAGTTATTTCGGTAAAGCTGCTTATCGGAAGGAAACTGTTTGAGACGAGGGTCTCGGCTGACCAAATATTATTTATTTGGAAGATGGACCGGCTCTGTATGCAAACTCAACGTCAACAAGTCTAAAGCCAGCTTCATTATATTCTTTACCAGCCAGTTTGTCCGCCGTTTCGTTCGCGATTTTCGCAAAAAAAGTAGATTCTATTCACGACAATTGGTTCAGTGGTTTAGGCAGGTAAGTGTAACAAACAAACCCACTTTCGTATTTATAATATTTGTTAGGATATTTGTTACAACTTCGTTGTTCAAGAACCGTTTTTTAACCCCCGACGCAAAAACGACGGGGTGTTATAGTTTGACGTGTCTGTGTGTGTGTGTGTACAGACACACAAAGACGCCTTGGCCCAAAGAATGGTACCTATATTAAACTAAATGGATCAATACATTTTATTTATTACTTTTTAAAGTTTTATATCGGGGATTTTTTTAATGATAAGTAAATTTAATTTTTGCTGATCATTTTTTAATTGTATTAAAATGATGTCAATTAGCCCTATTGCATAACAAGATAATCATTAGAAACGTGAATATACTGTATAATTGGTAATCGATCACCTCATTGACTCCATATACCGCATTGTGATAACCTCTCTCTAAGCGTTTTCTTATCAAACTGATAACTTCTGAACCAAAAGGTCACATCGTATGAGAGAAACATTTTATGATTAATGTTTTCAATAAGTCCGGGATGACAATATCCATTAAGTATATTGACTTGTTGTATCATTTTTAGAACGGTAGGTATAAGCTGGTGTTGCGGAATTTATTCGAAAGAGTCACCGCGGCCCTGGAACGCAAAGGGCTTTAGAAGGAACACGGATGGGTTTTAGTCAGTAAGAGTCTGACACGCCCTTCCGCTCCACCCAGAGCGGAAGAAGTCATTTGATGATTTGAAAAGGTATAACCTGGTGTTCGTGAACTTGAGACGAAAATAGACAGATTTTTACTTCGTCTTTTTGAGTAGATGGTTAACTTCTCACATGTTTTGGGCCCAGTAGGTGGCTAGGTTAATTGCAGCATCGTTAGCATTCATAAAGTCCCCCAAAGTGCAGCGAAAACATCTCACCGTAAAAATTTAAGTGAAGTGAACACGAAGTGAGATCATACAAACAAGATGGAGTTACAGTTTTTCGAGCTGTCCAAGCACTCCACCTAAGCATATGCTTACAGAATAGACCGGCAGTTGCATGTGTACTTAGGGCACTCCAACATGTGGCATGTGTCATGTTCCGAACAGGGGCACCGCATACAATGGGTAGCCAGAGACAGACATGGAAATAAGAAGATAAAGACGGAGCTGACAATGTTCATAAGGGAACTATTCATTGACATAATGACTGAACTTCATTAAGATGATAATGTTATAGATATATGCGGAACAGTGAGTTAAGTCCCGCAAACCTCCATTGAAAAGAGAGGATCTTCTGACCAAACGGTTGTTGTGTCTGGTGGGCAACTGCTCGATAGTTAAAATTTATATGTTCAAATCGCACGGAGAACTTCGCTTGTGCGATGCAGGATTTCGTTAGTAGTTCGTCGCTGGCAGGATAGATGGCGTTGTGGTTCTTTTTGTTGCCGTACAAATTTCGTTTCTTAGTTTTTCATGTGGCGGCATTGATGTACCTAGAGGTGGGTAGAAACTTAGTTGACTCTTCTCGCTGTCGGACCCGTAATAGAGGAGAAGAATCCACTCCTTCATAGAGAGGAACTCTGTTTAACAGAAGCGGTGGAAATATTATGCTGCCATAGTGCATAGACGCATAGTTTGTATATCTAAGGTCAAAAACAAACATGGCTTTCAAAAACTAAAAAATACCTACATCGCATCTTTACTTAATTGCAATATATTGCATATGTAACGTCGACATCCTACACATGCAGCCAGCGAGACAAAATCGAGGAAGCACAGCAGTTAGTTAAGAAAAAACTAATTTAATTAAAACGCGGTTTCTAGCGCAGAGCTCGACAAACAAAAATACCCTCATGAAACATATGGAAACAGACACACACGCTTTAATTAAACCCCCTCAGTTGTAACGTAGTGGGGTTGTGACGCAAGGACACACGTCCTTTTGAGTACCTGTGACATACCTCGCCGGTGATATTACTAGTCAAATAGCTTGGCACTTAAATGGTCTCGAACGAAGAGTAGCTGGAGTTTAGACACTATTGATTTAGCTGATGATACGTTTTATTTATTTGTTTAATATTGGCACACCAATGACTTATTTACAAATCAATATTTTGAAACATTATAGAGAGGATCCTCTGTAAACAACAAACACTTACAGGCATGCAACATTTCAGAGTAGGTCTAATTTAATTGTTGTAATAAGTTTTTAAATGAACAAATATTAAAATAAGAATTTATAAATAGATATCCTGACTTAAATGATTTCACAATATTATGATAAGATAAAATTCTTAACTAAATTAAATTAAATTATTAACATTATAGGTAGTTCAATTAAATTTATATTAATTACTAGATTCAGTTATTATAAATAACTAGTGGTCAGCCCCGGCTTCGCCCGAATATTAATGTTTTTCATAAGAACCTTCTCCTGACAATAAAAAACACGACAAAAAAAGAATTAGCGAAATTGGTCCAGCCGTTCTCGAGTTTTGCGCTTATCAACACATTTAGCGATTCATTTTTATTAAGTACTAGTGGACCAGCCCGGCTTCGCCCGGATTTTAATGTTTTTTCAAAATAACCTTCTCCTGACAATAACAAACACAACAAAAAAAAGAATTAGCGAAATTGGTCCAGCCGTTCTCGAGTTTTGCGCTTAGCAACACATTCAGCGATTCATTTTTATTATATAGAAGATATAGAAAACTAGCGGACGTCACGCGGTTTCACCTGCGTAATTCCCGTTCCCGTGAGAATACGGGAATGAAAGATAACCTATGTCACTCGCTGATAACGTAGCTTTCCAATGTTGAAAGAATTTTTGAAATCGGTACAGCAGTTTTTGAGTTAATTCATTACAAACATACACACACAAAAATTTACAAATTTTTCCTCTTTATAATATTATATAGTGTAGATGAAATGTTTGGTGAAAGAACCTATCCGTATGAATATTATAAATGCGTAAGTAAGTCTGTCTGCACGTTTTTTAACTCTTCACGTAATACAGCTCTCAAAGCAAATTGTAACCTTTGTTAGGGTTCAGTACCTCAAAAGGAAAAACGAAACCATTACAGCTGGCCGTGCGGACAGTTATTCATTGTCCGCCCGGCCATCAGTCAAAATCCTTTATCTCAGGAACCGGTAGAGGTATCAAGTTGAAATTAAACTCAATCTCTTAAGTCTGTAGTCCCTTAGAGCTCATCTTTTCTTTCCTTCTTTCTAATCGAAAAAGAAGCCTGGCTTGATTGCTACAGCATTTTCCTCAAACGAAGACCGATGTACATAATCCCTACAAGATCAAAAGCCAAACACACTGTCAATCCAGATCACATCCCGTGTCAGATCGGCGATACCAACCCATCAATCCTTTGGATTAAACGTGACGCTATGCCTAGCCTATGTATATGACCCGAATGTTCAGTAGTCCATGTCATGATGACTGTCATGTCTAAGTTAATTGTGGCGAGATTACAAGCATATGATCGAGGTAAATTATGCGCTCGAGTTTGATAGTTTACATGGAATATGGAGTTAACTAATAATAATAATATAATATCTTGGGACAACTCACACACGGTCATCCGATCCCAAACTAGGCAGAGCCTGTGCTATGGCAACCAGACAACTGATAAACATACTTATATATTTCTAAATAAATACATATTATAGACAAATTACACCCAGACACAGAACAAATGATCATGCTCATCACACAAAGATTTGTTCTGGGTGGGTATCGAACTGCTTAGCAAAGGACGATATATAAGGATTTACGTAATTGATTCTGATTATGTTTAGGTATTATAAAGCCGGATACCTAAAGGCATGAAAACAACATTCATTTAATTTATTTGGCATTTTAATTCCAAGTAATCTGTTCGTAAGTATTGCATAAGATTTTAAAGTAACTTGAGAGATTTTAAACTCTCGATAAATTGTCAATTGAACATTTGGAATCAAAAAATTTGATAGTCTATGATATCTCGAAGTCATTCCGAGAAATTGTGGACTGACATAAAATGGCGACCTATTAGAGCACAAGTCTACGATTTATCTGTTTTTGTGTGATAGTTATATTGGAGACTTAGCCCCTCATTGGTCTTTGATGGTATGAGCTCATATCTGAATGAAACAATGAGAGCCTTGTTTCCAGGTTTTATAATCTTACGGAGTTTGCCATTTTCCGGTGACATATACATATAACATAAATCCAAGCAACTATGCATACCTATTATATCCTGCCAAGGTTGCGGAATTATTCGAAAGAGTCACCGCGGCCCTGAAACGCAAAGGGCTTTAGAAGGAACACGGATGGGTTTTAGTCAGTAAGAGTCTGACACGCACACACAAGAGTCCGCTCCACCCAGAGACCCCGAAGAAGTCATATGATGATTTTTTTAACGGAGACTTTGAGTACCTTACAATTTGGAGCTTAGAGTTTTTTATTTAAATAATACCAATAGGAGACTTTTAGAAACAGCACTATGAAGGTCGTATTTCCGAATTAAAAAATCCTACCAATCAATTTATTCAAACCACGTGGCAGCAGATACATATGCCAATGTACCGGTAAAGCAGGGATCTAAATAATAAATCGTTATTCAAGGAAAGTGAGGCAAATAAAGTATTCGACACGCATTTCGCCCCAAAACAGAAAGAAATCTCGTACTATAGCTATAAAATATTGTACCTATTACTTGAGAGTGTAAACAATTTGTTTTCCAAGTGAAAAACTGAAGCTTTATAAAAGTTTCCGTGAACTGTGAACATGCGAACTGTGTAATATTGTGAACATAATTTAAGTAAGCTGCTGAATATCCCAGTGAACGGTCTCGTGCTAAGCTTTCCTTGTATTAATAATGTGAACTAAGCTTCCGGTCGTAGCAACGAAGAGAGAAGTAATTTATTTTGCGTAGGTACAGGGTTTTATGAAATTGAGTTCCGGTACAAGGGATTATTAGAGTCTTTGTCTGTGAATGTGATAAAATATTTTCGGATTATACAGGGTGTGTCCAGAAGTGCTTGATCATATTTAAGAGTGATTTTGGGTAGCTGATATGCATCAAGGAAAAATCAAAACCTTAAAAAACCGGCCAAGTGTGAGTCGGACTCGCGCACGAAGGGTTCCGTACCATTATCTATAAAAACGGCCAAAAATCATGTCTGTTGTATGGGAGCCCCCTTAAATATTTATTTTATTCTGTTTTTTAGTATTTGTTGTTATAACGGCAACAAAAATACTTCATCTGTGAAATTTCATCTGTCTAACTATCACGGTTCATGAGATACAGCCTGGTGATAGACGGACAGACAGACAGACGGACGGACAGCGGAGTCTTAGTAATAGGGTCCCGTTTTACCCTTTGAAAACGACCACAAAAAACGATTTCATGATGTTGATAAATTGCAAATACTATCAGTTAATCCACTGTGAATATAATATGTCACAATAAAAACATAAAAATTGACAGTTTATAAACTATCCATTATCCATTAGGTATGTAATACAGTATCGTCAATAAAATCGCAGTCTTGGCTTGATTTTTATTGGCCTGTATCGTATAAAAAATAGTCCGTCAGTTTACAAACTATCCATATCATGCCGTTACATTGTGATGTCATAAGAATAGTAGTCTTCGCTTGATTTTTATTGGCTTGAGGTCTGATATTGAAAACATGCAAGGCCAAATAGTTCAAATATATCAAAATAGATGCATGTCCACTGGTATCCGCAGATCGGTGGCACATACTGATTTATGGCCCCGAGACACATTGCGGACAGGATGTGTCCAGTCATATGTCATGCTATACTGAAGGATTTATAGGAAATTGAATTTTGTTAGAACACTGGTTTTGCTAGTAAAATATACTGAAAAAATTGAATAGAATATACTGGTTGAAATGTCATGAAAATTATGATCAGTACATACACGTATTATATAAGAAAGTACCTCTGCCACGTTTGTCTGTTTGTACGCGATGAAATCAAAAACTATCGAACGGATTTTCATATAGTTTTCGCCAAGGGATGAAGGAAGGTTTATGTGTATATGTTACCGGAAAATCGCAGACTCCGTAAGATTGTAATAAAACTTAATTAGATTATAATTTCTCGATATATTGTGATAAAATAGTTTTGTATGCAATAAATCCCATCCAAATTCAATAGTTTCCAATATATCCGTGTCTTATTAAGAAAAAATAGTTTACATTTTCACGCGATATTTTACAATCTTACGCCGTTTGCAATTTTCCGGTGACAAATAATTCATTACGTATGTACATGCAACCTATTTACAGAAACGAATTAAATGAAAGACTGATAAGTTCTACGTTAATATTTCAAAAGTGCTGCTTATAACTGGACGGATTTTATTATCCACCTTTAGAATCTTTGCAGAGAGCGTTGAAAGCATTTTTCAAGAAATTAATAACAGCGCATCTCCCGGGATGAAGAATCCTCGTATTTTCCTAGTAATTCTGAGTAGCGTCGCAGGAAACGCTAATACTCTGAGAATTCACTTACGTAGTCTTTTGTAAGGATTTTATATTTATACATAAATCTATACTACACCTTGCTTTATTTTATTAATTTTCTGCTGTGAGTTTGCACAATTTACAAGATTTTAGTGTTCTTATTGTGATGATCTTGATATCAACTTTATATTGAACTAGTGGCCCGCCCACAACAAAAAATAATTGGCGAAATTGGTCCAGCCGATCACCCGTGATGATGTGACCAAGGGAAATAAGGGATTCATTTGTATTTATATAGAAGATTTTTGCAAAATAGCCACAACACAGACCAGCTTAGTCTATTCTGTAAAAAAACACCGTGTAAACTTATCCGAAGTCAGCTTAGTGAAATGACAATTCCACTGATGGTTGGCAGTGACGGCTCATTTCATGACTTTTTCTTAGTTTTCACGGTGAGATTTGCGAGTGACATTCCAATATAAGGCACTTGTCTTACCGTCAATGATCAGAGAGTAGCGAGTAAAGCTAGAAACTGGATACGAGGTGGCGAGCAGCGAGTTTGTAGTTCCGAAAGTTTTGTCGCTCGGCTATGAGCGAGTGCTCTTGTTCGACGGGCGATTACTCGCACCACTCGTTCTGGCGTGCGGCGCACTATATATAGAAATTACCGCTGGTTGGTCCCTTGGCGTGAGTTCTGACTTCTGACCGCCAAGCGAGCATCGCTCAGCAAGTATCGCTGAGCGAGTATTATATTATCTTATCGCTAGACAAACTAGTAGTAAGAGAGTTCTCGCCGACAATGTGAACAGCCAGCTATCGACTATAAATGTATCTCTCTATTCTCGCTCGGGATCTATATCTTTTGTACGTTTCCTCAGCGAGAAAATAGTCGATAGCTAATCGCTCCCTCGTCGGCGGTGGGACAAGTAAACAGACCATGAATTGCCATTTTGGTTGACTCTGTCATCTGGCAGTCATTCAAAAAAATAATTTTAGATAGTGGTGTTTGTTCGAATAAAACATCTTTCAACTCCAACTAACCGAACTTACATAACTTGCAAAACATCGAAATAAAACACCATTGCCAAAATAGCTTATCATCCTAATATTACATCCATTACTGAGTGACTGACAGACAACGGACAGTCGAAACTACAGGCTGTAGAAATTTGAAATTTGGCATGTAGGTTCCTTGGGGAGTGTAGTGAAGCACTAAGAGTTTGGGATTCCTACGGGAACGTACGAAGTCGCGGGCAAAAGGTACTTAATAGTTCAAGACAGAACTACTCCAAGCCAGCAGAAATCAAAAGAGTGCATTTTAGCACCCACCTGACCTGCCATAGAACGTGAAAACCACGCTCTGAAGTGTATCGGAAACTCATATAGCAAGGATTACCAATTTTGTTGACGCTCCCGATAAATCGAAGCGATACGTGTGAAGTTGGGGTCGGGATAGTAAAATCTGTTGGGTGATTAAGTACTTAATTTATGAGTCTAATAAAGAAGAAACAGAATTTTCTTTTCGAAGATAAAAAATCTATATTACATGCTGGTTACGTCAAAAGCACCAAATGTCAGCCTATAGTAGGCGCCAGATAATAGTGGAATAACGGTCATTGACCCACCTACAATTATTGACATTTTTAATTTGAAAAACGGTATTAATGACACAAAGCTGTCCCGAATCATCATCTCTCGTGATCCTTAACATTGTCTAATAATGAAAAACGATTCATATTTAATTGTTCAGGTACCTATGAACAGTTATTAGGGAAAGGTCAATATACTTTATTCCACATTTATCTGGCGCCTACTATAGTAAATGACACAAGAGGTGCCGTGATATCAGATGCACACATTTTTAAATTCTAAACCATATTGGAAATACGAATTTGAGCTGTAAGACTTGAAACCAATCGCTCACAGGGAAAACTTAAGGGAAGGGAAGATCTTGAAGCAATCTGTCGTGCAATTCTGTAAAAATCTCCGCGTGGAAACGTAGGTGAAGTGAAAATTAAGTGAGCTGTCAAACCATGCAAATAAGATGGAATGACAGAATATACCGGCTGTCAATTTATAGCATCCAGGTAGTATGAAAGCTAACTTCAAGCTCAAAACAATAGACTTTCAAAAGAAGATTGGATAAAATCAATTTGTAAGATATTATAACTTATATTAGGAACCAAAAGTAGAGACTCTGTTTTTCTTGAGCCGTTCTACAAGTCTGATCTTGTCTTTGGATACAAAAACAAAAAGAGAACACGCGACTTCGAAACGATAAACCATTTTTAGAGGTGTGCGATTTGTATTATTTAAAACGTATACCAAGGAACCCAAAGCAATCAGCGGAGCAGCGTAAAGGATATGACTCAATTTTCCTTAACGTCGCTATCGACGTTGCAATCCAGTCAGATTAAAAAACACGTCAAATCCAAAACCAAATAGAAAACATGAGACCTTCAAACGAAGAACCACATAAAAAAATCTGCGATTTGTTGGTTTTAAAAGCTAAAGCAAGTATCCCAGAGCAACCCTACTATGACGTGCTATTGCCATCCAATTCTGATGATGTAAACGGGATAGTGCTATTCGCTATGTATAGCTCAGTCTCTCTCTTAGAGCGGAATCATGATCGTTTTAAGACTTCGTAGTAGCATAAAATACACAATTTTTCTTAACACCGACAAAGCGATTGCAGTCTCCAATAGAAGCTACTGTTGCTAATAGATTAAAGTTGTTCCGGGTCACGGAGCGTTCGGAATCTCGGCGTTCCCGAGTAAATTGCCTGGTATAAATACGAGATCCTACTAAGGTCGGAGCCCATCTGGATTTTTAACAGACTTAAAAAAAGGAGGAGGTTCTCAATTCGGTTGTATTTTTTAAATGTTTTTTTTTTTATTGTTTGTTACCTCTTAACTCCGTTATTTATAAACTGATTTGAAAAAACATTTTTCATGAGAAAGGGTATATGGAGGTACGTTCCGATTGGTCCCATTTAAATTTCATAAAAATCGGTTCAGTGGTTTGGTTTTTAAATCAAATGGCTGGAGAAAATAGAAAATATATCATCCAAGTAAACGAAATTACGTGTTTTGCTTTCCTGCGACTTTCCAGTGGTTTTGTTAGGTGTGGGGTAACACTAAAACGTAAAAAAAAAATGACAAAAAAATACAACGTAGGTACTTTCAAATTAAAAAACACTACGGAGTATTAAATCACTTTCATTTCGGAAGTCGGTGTAAAAATACGAAGAAACAACCAAAAATACAGACTTCCAAAATTTAAATCATCTTATATCTTGTACTTTGTAGTGTTTTGTATTGTACTGGTCGGATCTGTGGGTGCAAATGGTATACGGTATTTATATTGAAATGTATTTTGGAACATTGCTGTGGTGGACAGGTACTTCAGAGTAGGACAGAAAGGGGAAGTTGTCTAAATCTTAACAATATTATGAATGCGTGAATGCAAAGTGAGTTTGTTGCACTTTCACGCTTAAAATCAGTAGATTTTGATGATTTTGAAAAAAAAAAAAAAAAAATCTTTGGTAAGTACCTACAGAGACCTTGGAAACGGTTATAGGCTACTTTTGCGAAAATCTAAACAAACGCGAGCATAGTCGAGGGCAAAAATGCTAGTAACTGCAATTTTAAACTTACATTATCCAAAAAAAAATATTGATTTGAGCTTATTACTATGTTAGTTAACTTAACATTCGGATTTCCTATTTTATGCATGTGATGTTTACCTCTAAGTAATAATGTGTTCCTCCTAAGAAATCAGTGTAAATAATAATTAGTGAACCTGAAAAAACGAAATAGGCTTAATAAAATGAAAGTTCAGGCATGCAAATGAGTTTTAAAAGTTTAGATTTGTGTACCATGATTTTTGTCACTCCTATCTGTGCGACAGTTTCTTATTTGAACTCGTTATGTTTTATTTACAAACGTCTACTGTACAAAACTATTATATATCCAATGTTTTATTTTCATAATAATGGTATTTTTACCCGCACTTGTTTTTGCACCGATTTCTTTGCAAAATCCGTGATTATCATTGGTCGTGTTGATGTGAATGTGTGAGTTAGTCATTATTATGAGTCGTGTTACGACGACGACAATAGCCGGTAATAGGGAAGCCAAAATACCTAATATACACAATGTGGATACTATGTATTGTTCTTGAGTTTTTTTGTTCATACCGATATTATTTTGAGATGATTATCTTCTCACGATCCTTATTATTGTATAATGTGGTGGTCTGAATGAAGGTTGGCTCTCAAAGCAATTTTATAGTCACTTCAGGTGTGTTGCCTGTTAAGAATTAAATAAATATACTACTACTATTTGAATCTAACAAAAAATATATTATATAAGTAGTTTTAAGATAATGGGTGGAATAAAAGCAAAGACATACTGGAGAGATACATTTTAGACGATTTGATACAAGATATAATTCTTATTTTGTAGCTGATATACAAAGCTACCGATAAGGAAAAAGGGCAAGCAATAACTACAGAATCCAACACAAATACAAGTAATCTCAACACGAAACAAAATAAAGAAATAAAAAGGAAAAATAACACATCACGTTTCTCAGCAGGAAACAAAGTAAGCGACTATAAAAACACCATAACAGTTAATCATAATGGAAGCAATGTTTGCAAATATGTTACTAGGTGTACTTCTAAACTTTGTAGGAAACATAACAAAAGGGTATTAAATTTCTCAAAACCTAGAGAGCAGACAAGATGCAGTTAAAAAATATTTCTTAAAAATCTCAAAAATCGCAGTGTTGTCAACGTTTTAATGTAATTAACAGTGACAGCACTAATTGCGTGTGACGTCACTCACAAGCCCCGCCATATTGAATTGAAGCCATCCAATGACTTACCGTGATCCAGTACAAATTACATTTTTTGTGATAAGGATACTTCTCTGTTTTTCGACCGTTTTTTGTTACATATAAAAAATGTAAATTTACCTTAAAAAAATATTATATTATTGATGATATCATGACTTAAGTAGGTATTAGTTTAACCTTTTTTTAAGTACATGTTGTGAGCCAGCTTGCTTTCTCCCCTTTATCACATAAACCTTCACATTTTTAGACAAGTGTTATATTTCTACCAGTACCTAGTGTAAATTAATGTATTGAAAAATAAACGAAAAAAAAAAGAAAATCGCAAGACCCGGCAGTACCGATCGCAACCAGTAAACAAATAAGGCAGTCGTCGCAACAAAGTCAGAAATGTTCCGCTGAAGAAGATGCAATCAATCAAAGTTCTCAGTCAAGTTTCGAATATCGTCACCTACTTCAACATCAGCACCAATAGTGAAGTCGCGTATGCTTACAAACCTTTTGAAGAGCTAGATGAATTGTGTGGACGAAGCACAAAGTGACATCAAATCTTTTTAACTTGGCTGTTGCATTCAAGATTCTCATCCTGGTAGGTGGACAATGAGACGCGTTTCAGACTATCTAACACGTAAGCGTCTTCATGACTATGTACGTAATTTTAAACACGATAACAAAGCCTTTTAAAGATCCTTGTTGGTAGAATAGATAGACCGCGACATTTTTTAAAATTATTCTCACAAGCTGAGCATAACTTGCCAATTAAGTAACAATAAATATGTCCTTGTTAATTGCAAGGCACCGTTTCGAATAGTTTTATCCTAAAATTAGCATAGCCGAAATTCATGTGATGCAAATAAAACATCATGAAATAATATATTCACACTGGCAACTTAGTTGCTTGTATATGTATAAAACGAGCCTATTGCCATGAACTGGGCAAATCAGACTCCGGGCTTACCGAGAAATTCAAATGAACATTCCTTTTCTTTTAAAAAAAAATAATAATATGGGTTTGCTCTTGACTCTAGTCTAGGTGATGACAGAGACAAAGTCGACGATGGAGCGAGCTTACCCAGAAGAAGCCTGTTCACTCTAATTTTGAAGAGATTAGGGTTGTATGCGTTCGGAAACACAGACGCAGGCAGAGAGTTCCACTCTTTTGCTGTGCGCATTATAAAAGACGTTTGGGAACGTTTAGTGCGAACATCATGAAATAATGGAATCACACCAGCAACTAACCAAATATCGTCATATTTAAAGCTAGCTTTTGCTCGCGACTTCGTACGCGCATTTCCTGTTTTTTCCCGCTCCCGTAGGAATTTCTGGAAATCCTCTCTTAGTTCTCCCCTACACTCCACAAGGAAGCTACATGCCAAATTTCAGCTCTCCACAACCAATAGTTTCGGCTGTGCGTCGTCTGTCAGTCACTCACTCACTAAATAACGGAATAAACTATACTTCTATATTAATATTATAAATGCGGAAGTTTGGATGAATGCATATTTGTAACCGTGTGTATTGAACCAATCTTGACGAAATTTGGCACAGAGGTAGATTACCTATGATCTGGAATAACACAAAGGATTTTATCCCGGGAGTATGATCCTTTGGGATAATTTTTAATATTCACGCGGGCGGAGCCGCGGGTGGCAGCTAGTTTTGTACATGTATTAATGATCCGACAGCTCAAACATTCACATCCGCACTAATTACAAACAGCCAGCTACCAACATCCATTCGACGGGAAACCAGTATTCAAAACATTTGCATTCATGTTTGTCCCTTTGAAAGTCCTACAATCTGTATTTTCGCAGAAATTTTATATTAAAGGCTCTGACGCGGCCTCATCAACTTTGTGATCCATAGTATTATGTTTGACCGACTTTTGTCCGCTATTGCTTTTGCATAAATTTGGAAGTTTCAAAAAGAGATTTGTGGTCTAACAAAAGAGATTTTACGGGCTAATGATTTATTGATCTCGCAAAATAAACGAGATCCCGTGATCTTGCTTTTACCTATACGCAGTTGGTTTATATGGTAATGTCATTAAATGAAACAATGACCGGTGGAATGATAATCGGTCAATTACTGATTGTTTTACTTATGGCATTTCGGAGGGTTATTGAGTACGTTCCTTGAAATGGGTTGTCCCAGAACAAATTTGACACTGAAAAACTGAGGTCCAAATTGGGTTGTTTTCGATTTACCCCGCAAAAAGGCATGCATCGAAAAATCAAGTACCAACGAAATACTACCTATCGGGAACAACTGAGTTTTTCATTATAAAATATGCCAAAAATGGGCACTGTGGGTTTCAAAATCAATCATATTTTACAACGCCGAACAAAACTTTAAATACACATACACATATTCATAGATTCCTAACCGGTCCGGACACACTTTGAAACACAATGCTGTCAACTGTAAGCTACACATGCGATGTATTTCCTCACATACACAACACAAAGCGTCTGAGGATATCCGCTGAAGCATTCGACGCGAGCGAGGCTTTCTGCAGCGCCATTCAGCCTCGTTTAGGTCCTAACACTGTATGCGAGCGGCAGATAGATGGATGTATGAATAGAATTCCTCTGTTATTGTATGCGTGGTAATAATCCCGGTTAAAATGTCATGAATTGCATTGAAATATGAAGTGAATTGAATTATTTGACAATCAGCCAGGGCGAAAAAGTAGGCATAACTAACAAAAGAATAACATATTTTTTACAAAAAAAAATAGCATGCGGGGCAGTCTTTGGGAACTGCCGATAGAAGTGAAAACTAAGTGAAAGCTGAAACGTTCAGTGACGATGACGCGCGTTTCATGATTTTTGTTCACCGAAGAAGTACACAATTACACAGTATACATATAGCTCATGGAAAGCGTTCGGTGACGATGACGCGAGTTCCATGGTTTTTGTTCACCCAAAAAGTGCTCAACGCGCCTAAAGAAGTTTTCACTTAAAAAATCAACAGTTTCCTGTATTTTCTTTAGCCATGCGAACGTAAATAAATATACTATTCTGATTTTGCCATATTTTTGAGTTGAACCCCCATTAAAATACCAATGAATTAAACGACACCTTGTGACATATTGAATCCTTCAAAACAGGATAAAAATCGTCAAAATCGGTTAAAAATTAGCGAAGATATCGCATATAAAAAAACATTCGACAATATTTTGAAGTCCAATAAAAATGTATATAAATATTTGCCCAAGTCAGTCCTGAGTAAATCATTTTTAATCTAACTTTGCAACCAACATGGTGACAAAAGGCATGTCCTTGAAGTCTTCCGTTTCCATTATTATCATTTTCACGGAAGGGTGGATTCAGCTAGCCGAATGTCACAAGCTGTCGCGAACAAGATGAAAGCGTGGGTGAGAAAACCAAATCCAGCCTTGAGGAATTCCGTCCTCAGATCCGGAATGAACCCGGGCAGAATGCTGAAATATGATACACAAACGAATTATGTTTGTGTGAGTAAAATATAATATTATTTCTTGCAAAAGATACTTGGACGAATCGGGATTATATTCGGGCTTACTCATTTTGCTTCAAAATTTTTTTGTATCTTCAGTCAACTTCCGTCTGCCCGTATAAAAATCTGTCTCAATCAAATTATCTTGTCAGCTAAGGCTATACGAAGAAAGAATACAGATTACTCAAAAGAAAATTGTTGATATAAAGGCAAGGTCAAGATAAAAAATCTACCCGCTTACGGTGTTTGGGATGGCTACTTGACGTTGAAAGCGAAATACCGACAGCAATACCTTTGGTACGGAATCTCTGAACGCATATTTGGGTTATTTTGGTGTTTCCTCTCGTCATTAAGTGCATTTCGAAGGGAGCTCTTGGATTTGAGATTCGCATATAAACTGCTCAATAACACCATTGACTACCCACAATTGGTATGTAAGTTAAATTTCAGAGTACCCCGTAGACCCCGTCGCCTATACCTCCCATGTGTAAACTCATAATCAAACGCAGCGCATGGTTGACGTCCACGCAGACTCAATATCGACGTTTGTCAGACTTTATGAGTATTAATATAAAATTAAATTAAATTTATAATTACAAACAATTGGTTGTGCAGTTAGATTTAAGACACAATTATTTGTATGTTCTTATCTGTATAATATCTTTTACAACTGTGAACGGTGAATTGTAATTAAATAATAAATTCCACACGCGCTACAAATGCCCGCATGTTGATCTTCAAGAGTGTTCACAGTTATCCAAACCCCTTGAAGGAAACTCAGAATGATTTCCAATATGAGACCGTTAAATGGATGATTTATAACAAAACTAATGCATAACTCCCCACTTGTATAATTTATTGACAATTAAATACTATTATGTTCTTTCTCGACCAAACGCAACATGCAACCTGCCTCGTCCAATTCTCCGATGTCCCATATCAGTTCCTTAACCCCAGTACATAAACTCAACTGTTTAGTGCGTCTCAATAGCGATAGTGTCTTCCGGCACATCAATATTTATAGAAACGATACAAGGCGACAATCTCGGGGATATTTCTCCGAGGAAAATGGAGAAAAACCGGTATTCCTTGGTGTGTTCATAGAGAAGGAAACGTTTATTAGTTTTTGTTCCTGTGAGCCGCAATATCACGTATAATATGTGTAAGTTTATGGTCGACATGCTGCGAGAAACTTACACAAAATATGAGAGATTGTTAGGATGCGAGTTTAGGAGCCCCGGGGCTACGGATGGTGTGATTTGGACGATTTTATGGCGGTCATTTGGTAATCTGTGGTTTTTATGACGAAAGGACCACTTTGGCGCAAGATTTTGGTCCTTTGAAACAACTGTTAGCTGCATAGGAGACGGGGCCCGCTAGGGCCAGAGCCTGCCAGGGTTGGGGATTTTTTTCGAAAGAGTGACCGCGGCCCTGGTACGCAAAGGGCTTTAGAAGGAACACGTATGGGTTTTAGTCAGTAAGAGTCTGACACGCTCTTCCGCGCCACCCAAAGCGGAAGAAGTCATTTGATGATATTCCAACCTTAAACCGTATGCAGTGTTACTAAATTACAAACATACAAATTCCGAAATTCCAAGCTTACAACAACTTCACTATTCGCACGACCGACACGAGCAAGATATTGCTTAAACATTTTACTTACACATCCTCTAGTATATTGCCTCTAAAGTAACATAAACACACTCAGCACTAATGTCACTTACAGTTGTTGATTGTTGTTTAAAAGCCATAAATTCGCTACATAACTTAATGGAAGCAGTAAGTTAATATATCCCGGCGCTCTTTGTGAAACGCTTCGTAATGTGTGTTATTGAATTTCCGGACAGGAAATGATAATACATAGAATAGAATATTTATAATAAATATATATAATAATATGTAATAAAGCTCTTAATTTAAAATCGTTCCACATATTTTGCTTGCTAATTTTCAGCATGCAAAAAGAAAACTTAAAATTAAGATAACAACTACTAAAACCTAGGTACAGAGATCATTTTTAAAACTGTAATAACGCTAAATTTTTATCTGAGATAATGCCAGACAAAATTTAAAAAAAAATTAAAACTTTAAATACTCTTCAGTTTTTTTTGGGGTGAGGTTTTCATAACAGGGGTATCTAACTATGGTTGTCAACCAAGTACCAAGTAGCTTTAATCAGTACGTAACGGTTTTTCTCACTTATAAGTTTTTGCCTTCTCTCAAATTAGGTTTTAGGTTTGATTTTGCAATGAATAAATCATTCTTTTAACTATGTTTGTGTTGGTTTCAGTCTAACCGGTTGTAAATCAATATTTTTTCATGAAGTATCTTTCTGTTTGACCACTTCAACACAGTAACCTATTGGAGGGGTCACCAAATGGGTTGCGGAATTTGTTCAAAAGAGTCACTGCGGCCCTGAAACGCAAAGGGCTTTGGAAGGAACACGGATGGGTTTTAGTCAGTAAGAGTCTGACACGCCCTTCTACTCCACCCAGAGCGGAAGAAGTACATATTTTTTTGAATTTTAACTAAATAAATGATGGTATAAAGATCCTCCATCCCTCCCATATTAGGCTAGAAACTGCTCTGGTGCATTATAAAGTAGAAACGGACCGCGGCAGACATATTATTATTTAAACTTTATGTACAATAGTGGTACATAGGCGGACTTAATGCATCAAGGCATTCTCTACCAGTCAACCTTTGGGTTATAAAGACTATACTGTGGTAGGTGTACAATAAATGAAAATAAAATTTAAAATTGAATTTTAACATTTCGGAAAGAATATACAGACAATATATATAATACTAATAAAATACATATGTATATATGCTAAAATAATAAAACTAATAAATATGCTATATAATAATCATACCGATTAAGAGAATTCATAATAATCATGACGAAGAACATGTAGTGACCCCTGACAAGTAACACGATATCCCTTGGTAAGAGTAGATGTAAATTTATATGCAATCCGAAAGCTGGTTTCTCGTAACGCCTGCCAAAGATCTACAAATGACAGCCGGGACCAACGGCTTAACGTGCTTTCCGAGGCACGGAGGAGTCTCAGTATGTTAAGATGGTCACCCATCCACAGACCAACCTCGCCAAGCGTTGCTTAACCTTGAAGATCGACCCGTGCGGCTGTTATTATTTAACACGAGCTCCTCTCGTTTTAAATACCAGAATCGAAACTATAAATGATTACAATGCATTGTTCCAATTGAATGTTTTCCGAGCCTTACATTTCCAGGTTATCTTGGTCTTGGATTTCTAGGTTGTACTAATTTAGAAGAATAATAGATCAAAATAGTCAGAAGCCAGAAAATCTGACACCAGTCTTACCAAGGAATACCGTGTTACCCAGTTAATGGGTTGTGGAGGTCTGCTCCACGTAAAATACTGGTATTCAGCTGAATCCGGTTTGACAGGGAGCCGACCATAATAATAATAAAATTATAATTGGGAAAAGGCTAGGCTGATGATGATTTTGGTACTTAAAACACTGGTTATTTAGTTGCCTTACGATTTGTTAAACTTAAGTTAATTTTGTTTTCATAATTACAAATTATTTTTTCCGTTTAACATAAGAATTAAATTTAACTACTGCGTGTACTGTTTTAGTGACACTAAAACAAGTTGAATTGACTTAATATTTGCATGCCATCATTAAATGGCGGAATGTGTCTTTGCACTAAATATGTTATTCTAAACATCTATTTATTGCAAACGCACATTTACACATTTTATGCAAATAAATGATATTATTATTATTAGCGATCACCCTGAGAGACAAATTCAAAGACTTCAAGGAGAACATAAAAATTCTAGGAACACAGGAGATGAATAACTGGATAGAGAATACGATAAGTCAAATAAAACTCACTGCAAATATCAGAATTGAACCGAGAAAATGGCTAACAAGTAATACTATACAAGTACTAGAACAAAGGAATTACTTAATTAACGCAAGAGACGCAAACGACAGAAGAAGGCAATTATGGAAAGACTGGAGGGAGGCCTCTGTCCAGCTGATGGGACTAGAGGGCTTCATATAACAATCATCTTAAATTATTTTCTGAAGTGAAAACTTCTTTAGCGGCGTTGTGCACTTTTTGGGATGGGTAAAAAATGTTAAACTCGCGTCAGGACACGTGACCTGATCGAAAATTCGTAAGACGGGGAGGGAAAGTGTTCTGAAGTGTTACATTTTTAATGTTATATAAATTGTCATGTTTGTATACGATAGCGCAATAAATGAATATTGTATTTACCACATAAATGATAGTACTTTTATACTGATAATTAAAGTGATGCGTGCGAAATTATTCTCTAACCATTCTAAAATATCAAAAATGCACAACGTTAATGTTCAAGTTTTCACTTCTTCCGGCACTCCCCTTGTTTTTTACGTCATAAGTAAGTCCTTTTTGTCGGATTCCACAGGGCGTGTCTCTAACAAGCAAAGGTACAAAGATGTTCACGCGTATAAATCTTACACCGCGTTTCCCTGGCAGGTACGTTCTCAAGGACATGCAGATGGGAACTCATAAGATTCTCCTTCCTTAAACGAAGTAAAAAGCCGGAACTGAAACCATAACTTTGATTAGTTCACTTGCCAGGTTTATTTCTGGCAATGGCAGACTTTTAGGATGAATGTGTTCAATAACTCTTTAAATAAGTCATTGATAGCAATGACTAAAGATAACTAAATTTGTTCGACGGAACTATTTCCGTCCAGCAAATTTACTTTTCCACGTATAAACTAAATAAGTAGAGACAACTGATTAAATGACACTTTAAACGAAGAAAGTAAATTAAAAATCCAAAAGAGAACAATAAAAGAAAACCAAGCCGTGTAATTTACTATGCAAATTATCAAGCAGCACGGTCATTTACGAAGAATAAAAGAAAATACGCTAAAGAGACTTTAAAATTAGCTAGAACCTTGTTAGTGACGACTCTTTCAAGCTAGTGATTAACACAAATTAGCTACCAACAGTAGTTGAAACGTCATGGCAAACATGACGTTTCAGCTATTGTTGGTAGCTAATTTGATAGATAGTCAAAGGTAGATACGATATTGAAACCGGCCGTAAGACGTTTTTCCAATTTTGTAACTACGTGCCCACCTACTGGTATGTAAATAAAATCCTTAAAGGTGCAATATAAAAAAAATGGTTGTCTGTAAAGTCGGTTTACGGACGATAGTTTAACGTGACATAGTCATAACAAAACATCGTGCCTTTCGCTCGCTCATGCAGCGCTCTCGCTCCGATCATAACGTTACAGTGAGCGCAACGTTACAATGAGTCATCCTTTTTCGTGCGTGCAGCCGGCGTTCATCGATTTATTAGACGTTGTCACGTCAAAAAAACAGGCCACCCATAGACTGTTAAAGAAGTAAAGATTAGTAATCTCATGAAATTTCGAGCTCGTGGGAATTAGCGTGATAATAAACACGCGGGTCGATCTTCAAGATTAGGCAACTTGCCGAGGTCAGCCCGTAGATGGGTAACATGCCGAGATTCCTTCGTGCCATGGAAAGCACGCGTTGGTCTCAGCTGTCATTTGTAGAACTTGACAGTCGTTACGGGAAGCCAGGAGATTTAACACCAGTCTTGAATAGAGGTATCGTGTTACCCAGGGTTGTGGAAGTCAGATAGGCAATCGCTCCAAGCCGGAAGCATTCAGTTAGATTGCACGCCGAACTCAACTTTAGCAGTTGGGAAAGAGCTATATGTGGAATGAATGTTGAGTAGAAAGGAACGTATGCAGAGGTGTGAGTGAAAGGTGTATATGAGGAAAAGAGAGAAGGGATAGAAAAAAACATGGCGGGTGTGATAACTAACGAATAGGGACGATAGAAGTTTTGATTGATTGAATTTCCTGGAACGTCGAAAATAGAACCTATCTCAGTTGGTGTTTTGTTCGAAATAACAGGGGGCTAATTTTCTAAGAACAGTAGACTCTACTAGTAGATTTCGTGAGTACTAGAACTCATCACAAATTAACACGAAAAATCCATTGCCCTATAATGAAATCAGTACCTGAATGACCGTTTTTTTTGTAAACGTTTTCTAAAAATGAAACCTATCTAGTCGATTTTTCGCCCCCGAAACCCCCTGAATACTAAAATTCATGAAAATCGTTGGAGCCGTTTCCGAGATTCAGATTATATATATATAAGAATTGCTCGTTTAAAGGTATTAGATTGCATCTGTAAAAATACTAAAACAACGCAAGAACAAAGACGCCGATTATAATCTATAATTCTGTAGATAGATATTACAGTAGGCCATGATTAATTAATAAAAAAATGTTATCAATCATTTAAGTTTTAATTTAAATGCAATTATTGGGAATCACAGAGCCGTGAATTTTAAGTAAGACGTTAATTCATTCATTATCATAACAATGATTATGTTATTGGGAGCATAATTAATGAATGAGATCGACGTAATGGCAAGGTATTGTTCTAATTAATCTAGTGTAGCCGGTGTTTAACTGACTAGACCTACTTAATTAGACCTTTGTCTATTAAGTAGAAGTCTTCTCGGTTTATTAAATCTGCATCATTATCAGAGATCGGAATAGGTAGACTATATTTACCTAATGTTCGTGGAAGTAAGTAACATAGAGTTGATAATAATTCCTGTAAAATCCCGGAATCATAAATGGAATCATGACAATTAAAACCCGGGATTATAAAAATATGAACTGGAGTGAACTTTGAGTATAGTTACAAATGATTGATTTGAAGAATCAAAAGAATAAAGTGTTGTTCGAAAACAAAGCCATTTAATTTAACAGTTTTAGTAGGCATGGAACTCTAAAAATATAATAAGATACTTCAATATAATAAGTTTGAACAAATGTATTCAAAGCGCAATAAGTAATTTGCAATTTCTTAAATCCCGGGATACAATCGTCATGTTTATGATTCCGGGATTTTAGAGGAGGTATTATCAACTCTATGTTACTTACTTCCAGGAACATTAGGTTAATATAGTCTACATATTCCGATCTCTGATCATTATGCAACAAAATGATTTTCTAAATTTAGCTTACTCTACTAACTTTCGCAGATAATATCTAGGGAAAAAACGAGAAAAGCATATTATAACAATCACTGGAATGAAAAGGCCCTTCCTCACCTAGAGGAGCGTTTGCCTGTGATGTAACGTTACAGAGTCGAGACTTGAAATGTAAGTTTGTTTAAATATTTATGGCAATAAGATCCCCCTCTATTAACTGGCGAAATTGGGTAGATATTGATATCTATACACCACTGCCTCATTATTTTTGGAAATACAGGCGTGACGCTATGTGTTCTGAACAAAGACTACAGATAAATAGTTTTGACCGGTGACAGCACGGATTTCTGGGAAAAATAAATACAGAATTTCCGGCTTCGTATTTTTTTACAAATGAAAAGGGATTTAAATAAAATATTCGATGCAGGATTCAAAATATGAAATGAATTCGAGGATTTCCGATGAATACAAATATCCTCGTAAAAAATTGCTTTTACAGAATTTCAGTTTCCATTCAGTGTAGGATTTAAATGTTTCAAACCTATTTATTAAATGTTGGAAATGTGAAAATTCATTATTCCAAATTTAATTTCCAACATGCGCTGAATATGTGTTGATCATGCGTGTAGCCGAGAACAAAGGATTAATAATAATTTGCAATGAAACATTTTTGGGCAAAACCAATTTGATATAGCAGATGTTGACTTGTTTGACTATCCATTACATATGAAGACCTCTCTGAGCTTTGGAATGCACGTTTTACCTTGGCTGTCATTGGTAGATCTTTGACAGTTGTTAAGGGTAGTTTAGGTACTTGTCTCTCCGCCGACGCGAAAGCGATTGACTGTCAACTATTTTCTCGCTGAGGAAGCGGATAAAAGATATAGATCCTGAGTGAGTAAAAGAGACAAATACATTTATTGTCGATGGTTGAGCGAGAACTCTCTTACCACTAGATTTTCGCAGCGACAAGAGCTATCAAAGATAATACCTACTAGCTCAGCAATGCTCGCTTGGCGGTCAGAACTCACGCCGAGAAACCAACCAGCGGTCATTTGTACCTATAGTGCGGACCGGAACGAGTGGTGGGAGTAATCGCCCGTCACACAAGAGCACTCGCTTATAGCCTAGCCACAAAACTATCGGAACTACATACTCGTTTGTCGCTGCTCGCCAACTCGTATCTAGTTTCTAGCTTTACTCGCTTCTGGCTGATCGTTGGCCGTGAGCCATTGCCTTAAAGTCCGAAAAACCTGACAGCCAGTCTAACCAGTAGCTACTTAGCACCTTGGATGTGGAGGTAAGATCGGCAGTCGCTCCGGGTAAGGAAAATATAAAACCAACATAATTGGGAAAAGACTAGACAGATTCATTAATTCTGGTATGTATAACTAATAGCAGTGTTGGAAGGCGTCTCACAAGGTGGACCGATGACCTAGTGAGGGTCGCGGGTAGCCGATAGCTGCGAGAGATGCACAGGAGCGGTTCTTATGGCGACTCGCGCAGGGAGGCCTATATCCAGCAGTGGACGTCTGCAGGCATGGCAATGGCATTTCTACTTGGTTTGAGTTTTTTTTTTGTGAGATTTCACGTGTCTCATTAACTATGCGATTTGTGAATCGGTGTTATGCTAATGTAAAAATGTATTGTGAAATTAACATTGTTTTTTAAAACACGCTTCCTAAAGAATTTCCTCAAGACAAATGTGACAAAGATTATGAGTGAAGGCCATGGGCATTGTTCGTATGTGCGAAACTGTGGTACAATGCAGTTTCTTCAGCAATTCTTAAAAAATAATAAAGACAGATTAGGAGAAGTTACAGAAAAGATAGATGAAGAAAAACATTACATAAGGTGACATAATGCTACATAATATCGATCTTCAAAGTCGATCTTCAAAGTTAAGCAACACTTGCCGAGGTTGGTCTGTGGATGAGTGACCATCTTAACATATCGAGACTCTTTCGTGCCTCAGAAAGCACGTTAAGCCGTCGGTCCCGGCTGTTATTTGCAGATTTTTGGCAGTCGTTACGGATAGTCAGAAGCCAGAAAATCTGACATCAGTCTTACCAAGGAGTACCGTGTTACTCTGGTAATGGGTTGTGTAGGTCTGGTAGGTAGGCGCTCTACGTAAAATACTGGTATTCAGCTGAATCCGATTTGACTGGAAGCCGACCCCAATATAATTGGGAAAAGGCTAGGCAGATGATGATGAAGGTGTCACAATGAGCGGCCTTATCGCTGAAACTACAAAAACCACACCAAACCAAACCAACCAAACTGGACTTACTGTATTCAGAACATAAGAAACCATTTAAAGTCGTTACAAAACTTAGAAGAGTCGATATTGTTTTTTTTTACTATTTTTGAAATTCGACCACTATCTCACCTGAAGGAATCATGTTTCCACCATAGACTGCGATAGGCTGAGTTACATATCTTTATCTAAAATAACTTCGCATATTTTATAGCTCGCTTTAGTTTAAATATTCTCATATCGTTTAAATCCTTGGACCACTGATCGAAGTATAAATCCCCATCTCTTGAATGAATCTCAATCCATAATTCATTGAGGAAAATCGAGCAAAATATTGTTTTTATTTGCATTCTTAAGCAGCATGGATCGAAATCTAACTAAAAATATTCGCATAGTTATAACCAGAGGTCGGAATTAGGTAGAGTTATTTATGTACTTACACTGATTTTATACAGCGAAAGAATAAAGTGGCCTCAAATCCCGAGATTAATTTTAAAGACCAGAACAATCCCGTGATTTATTAAATAAAAAAGTTATTTACTTTTACACAATTTAAACCACTGCACGCGCGACGTTACCAAATTTACACAACACGCGCGATGTTGCCACATTTGTAGTTCGCACAATATAGCTTGTGAGAACAAAAGATTAAAAAAAATTGGTTGTCTGTAAGGTCGGTTTACGGACGATAGTTTAACGTAACAACGTCATAAAAAAAACATCGTGCTTTTCGCTCGCTCGTGCAGCGCTTTCGCTCCGATTGTAACGTTACAATGAGCGTAACGTTACAATGAGTCATCCTTTTTCGTGCGTGCAGCCAGCGTTCATCGATTTATTAGACGTTGTCACGTCAAAAACATTATTATTTATTCCTCACATTGTTGGCCACACGGGATTGTCTATTAGAAATCCCGGGAAGATCCATATTAATATCAACATTTCGGTGCAAGAACATAAATAACTCTACCAATTCCGACCTCTGGTTTAAACATCTTGCGGTTTTATGATAAGTTATTTAGGTGGAAATATAGTTGTCTTTAATACGACTATTGAGCATCTACTTTTTACAAACTTAAATCTAAAACTGTGAGTAAATATCAACGTAGTTTCTTCATGGAACCGACGGTTAACCGTCGGTTCCATGAAGAAACTACGTTGAAATAGTTGATAATTGACCATATTTAAAATTAATACAAACCTTTTTGAATTGACATAAAGAAGGCCGAGTCTAAACTTTCCTTTAAGCGTAAAATCCGAAAACACTACTTAAAAGCTTGTCATTCTTAGTTGTTCTTCCTCATGATTATTATAGTTAAAAATTATCCCAAGGGAACATATTCCCGGGATAAAAAGTATCCTATTTGTTATTCCAGACTATAATCTACATCTGTGCCAAATTTCATCAAAATCCATTCAGTAGTTTTTGCGTGAAAGAGTAACAAACATCCATCCATCCATCCATCCTTACAAACTTTCGCATTAAAATATTAATAGGATCTATTAGTTTATTATTTTAGCATAAGTATATATGTATTTTATTAGAATTATAAATATTATCTGTATATTCTTTCCGAAACGTTAAATTTAAATTTTATTTTTATTTATTGTACACCTACCATATAGTATAGTCTTTATAAGTTTATAACCCAAAGGTTGACTGGTAGAGAATGCCTTGATGCATTAAATCCGCCCATGTACATAAAGTTACCACTATTGTACATAAAGTTTAAATAAATAAATAAATTGAGAAACTCATTTTTAGATTACCACACAAAGCTATCACTTCTGAGGTTTCACTTAATTAAATCATTTTTCATGAGTGGGACAGTAATGAAAATAAATTGACCGCGCTAAAACGTGAGGCAAATTACCTTTTGACAGGAAAAATGGTTCTTTTGAAATGAAGGAAAATAATCTTAATTCTTCTGATCTTACTTTGTGAAGGCTTCATATCTTGACTTGATTGTCAAATTATTTTTGATTTCAGTAGCTTTTATTTTTCCAAATAATTTCACCTAGGTTTCGAATAAATATAATTTTGGCTGTAATACATTTTGATGTGTCCAAGTATGTAGATAACCCCACCGAGAGTGTCCCCACGTTGCCGTCGTGGTGGGGCTTGTGTGTCTCAATGATCTTGGAGCTCTGCCGGTAGAGTTACTCATGCCGGAAAGGTCCAAGTGAGAGACCAGACAAAGTGGGACACGAGAGGGGCACACCGTTCGGAGACCTGAGCAGTGTTCGGGTCGTCGGACGGTGTGCGTTTCGAGTGGAAGTTTGCTTACTGTTCTCTGGTACGCGTCTGCTCATCAGACGTGACTGTGAGGACAGTGAGCAAGCAGCGTGAGAGAGGCCCTGTGAAAGGGCGTAGGGGTGAGGGACCACACCCTTTAAAAGGAACAAATTATGAACAAGACTCACGAAAGAGAATTACCCCAGGGCGGTACCAGCTGCTCAGCAGATGGAGAATCCGCCACGCTCCCATTGGGAGCGTCAAGCCCCTCGTATTCTGGGGGGGGCAACGTAGGTCTTCAACCGCTTGCCAGTGGCAACATGAGCCGAGGAGGCTCCCGATCAGCGTCCTTTGAGGACCTGATCCGGCACAATTTTAAAGCGCCTGACAAGGTGGCGGGTAGGCGTGGCGCGAAAGATCCGGCCAAACTGTGGCGGAAGAGCCCGCTGACGTGTGGGGGGGATGTGGGGTCAGACTCTGACTCCGCATCTGGCGTCAGCTCACCAAGCTCGGAGCGAGAGGGAGTTGAGGCTGCTGCGGAGAACTCTAAGTTCTTCCGCAAGCGCCCTAGACCGGAGGACGACCGAGGGTCGACCTCCAACAGTGAGATGGCCTCGGCCCGTAAAATCCCCACCAGCAGGCGGGGTAAGGGCCGAGAAGGAGGCAGGGGGAGGGGGCTCACCTCCCAGGAAGCTGCCCAGCGAGCCGCGAAGCTCGCCGAGGAGGAGCGCCACCCTGGAGTGACTGGTCGGGAGGTCCTCCCCTCGGCATCTATCGGCGGTGAGCTGGTCATCGCTGGCGTTGGCGGCTCCGATAAGGAGCGCCAGGCCAGGTTTGCGGAGGCCGTTGAGGCAGCGGTCCGCGATGTGGCCTTGAAGAGGACCCAGGCCTCGAAAAACAAGGCCATAAGCGCGGCGTCGGCCTCCATTCTGGCGGCAGCGGAGGCCAACTACAGCGGGCTTTCGTCGACGGACGAAATGTCTAAGCTGTGGTCAGAGGTCACCCGCCTGGCAGCCGCCACGGAGCTTCTCCAAAAGGAGAATGCGAAGCTCCGGGCAGACCTGGCCGGGCTTCGAGGAGCCAGCTTAAAGGAGGCACCTCAAGGGGGAAGCAAGCGTGGGCCAAGCCAGACCTTGCCTGCGGATGACCAGCTCCTGAATCTGGTGCGGCAAGAGCTGGCTGCCTTTCAGGGGAGGTTCCAGGACCGGTTCTCTACCCTGGAGAGGATCGTTTTGCGCCCCCCGCTGGCGGCGAGCCAGATAGCCTCGGGCCAAAAGAAGGCGGCCTCGTACCCAGCCGCTGTGGCTGCCAAACCGGGGTCCTCCGGAAAGTCCAACCGAGGGGTCGCGGCGGCTCTGGGAAAACCGGCACAGGCACAAGTGGCAAAGGCGCCAGCGGTGCATAAGCCATCACCGCCTTCAAAGTCCCCGCCTTTAAATTCACCTGCGGCGGAAGCCGGATGGCAAGTGGCCGGGGAGAAGAAAAAGGCGGGCAAGGCAGCCAGGAGGGCACGGAAACGGGGGAGGAAGCGGCGGAAAAAGCAGCGTAGCGTCGCGGATAGGCTTCGCGCAACGCGACTCAATGATAAAGGATACTTTACCGTTGGCTACGCAGATGACATAACCATAATAATAAACGGAAAACACGAAAACACGATATGCAACCTCATGCGCCAAGCCTTGAAAATAGTAGAGGACTGGTGCAAAGAATATCAGCTAGCAGTGAACCCTGCCAAAACCGAACTAGTCCTCTTCACCAAGAAGAGGAAGTTACCAACACTAGAATTACCACGGTTCTTCGGAACCACCCTCAGCCTCTCGACTGAAACCAAATACCTGGGTATATATCTGGACAAGCAGTTGAATTGGGCGAAGCACACTGAACACACCACCACAAAAGCCAGTATATGCATGTGGCAATGCAAACGCATGCTAGGTAGGAACTGGGGTATTAGCCCCAATACAACCCACTGGTTATACACCACAGTCATCAGACCGATAATCACGTATGGTGCTTTAGTCTGGTGGCCCAGGACCGACTTGAGCACAGCACAGAAAGACCTTGAGAAGCTGCAACGGCTTGCCTGTGTGGCAATCACTGGCAGTATGAGGACGGCACCCACTGCGGCCCTGCAGGCTATGCTGGGACTGCCACCACTGCACCTTATAGTGCAGGAGGAAGCGGCCCAAGCGGCCTTCAGGCTCAGCACAGCTGGCACTTTAGGTAAAGACTCTAGAATCAAACATACACGCATCATGGAAGATGCCGTAAAACGACAACCCATGATGTCATCACCCAATGACAAAGCTCAAAAGATGCACCATTTCCAAAAGCACTATAACATAGTGCTAACACAAGAATTGGATGACCACTCAGGTCCTAAAGAGCTGAGAATCTACACTGATGGATCAAAGACAAGTACCGGAACCGGAGTTGGAGTTTACTCCAGCGACCTCAACATTAAAATATCCAGACCACTAGGAAAGCTCAACACCGTTTACCAGGCGGAATGCATGGGCATTATCCTAGCGATCCATGCCATAGAAGCCAGGGGAGTCACGGACACTCATATTCGTATACTCTCCGACAGCGCCTCAGTTCTCCAATCCCTAAATAGGAACTACACCACCTCGAAACAAATACAAGAATGCCACAATGCACTAGAACGCGTCACGGTGACAAACCGCAACACCATAACGCTGCAGTGGATAAAAGGTCACAGCGGATCACTAGGAAATGACGCGGCCGATGAACTGGCCAGGAGGGGGTCTGGTACGATGGCTGTTGGACCCGAACCCATAGTGCCACTCCCTTTCACCCAGCTACGCACGTGGCTACGAGAACATACCCACACACAAGCAGAACGCTGGTGGACCTCGGCACCAGGCTGCAGGCAGTCCAAGGAGGCTATACCACTCCTAGACAATAAACTCACCAAGCGCCTTCTGCGACTGGATAGGAGCAGCCTGCGAATGGTGGCGGGGACCATCACCGGGCACTGCTCACTGAATAAGCATTTCCACACACTAGGTATAACAGACAGTCCTCTGTGCAGAGCATGCATGGAGGAGGAGGAAACGGTGTCGCACGTGCTCCTTGAGTGCACAGGCGTCGCCGATATACGTAGACAAACGATAGGAACACCAAATTCACTCACAGACACCCTGAACTCTTTAGGAGGACTGATCTGCTTCTGGAGGGAGGTCGGCTGGTTGGAATGACGGCCGCCATGGCCCACGCACAATGGTCCAACATCAGGACTAAGTGCGGAAACCATACCCCAATAGATAGATAGATAGATAGGCTTCGCGCCCCGAAATCCGCAGCTGTAGTGATCACACTACAGCCGGACGCGGAAAAGAGGGGCGTGACGTACCGCGACGTGCTCTCGAAGGCGAAGGAGGCGGTTAACCTGGGGGAGCTCGGCATCGCTGGGGGCCTCCGACTAAAGGTGACCTTGACTGGGGCCCGGATGTTGGAGATCCCCGGTGCAGCCAGTGGCCCGACCGCTGACGCTCTGGCTGAAAGGCTAAGGGCGTCCCTAAATGCGGATGAGGCCCGAGTGTCCAGGCCTACCAAGCGCGTCGACCTGCGTATTCAGGGCCTGGACGACTCCGTCTCCGAGGGGGAGGTGTCGGCCGCCGTCGCCAGGACTGGGGGGTGCTCTGCCGATCAAGTGAAGGCGGGCACCATACGTCCTGACCACACCGGCATGCGAACGGTTGTGGTGAGCTGCCCCGTGACGGCGGCCAAGAAGATAACGGAGGGCGGTAGGCTCCTTGTGGGCTGGGTTTCTGCGCAGGTCAAACTGCTGGAACCCAAACCTCTGAGGTGCTTCCGCTGCCTGGTGGGCAACCATGTGGGAGCTGTTTGCACCTCGGAGGTTGACCGCACCGGTCTCTGTTTCCGCTGCGGTCAGCCCGGTCACAGGGCCGGCTCGTGCAACGCCACGCCGCACTGCACCGTATGTGCGGCAATTGGCAAGCCGGCCGATCACTGGGCTGGGGGCAAGGCCTGCGCTCCGCCCGCCAAAGCTGGGGGCAAAAGGAAGCCCTCCGCCACCGCCGTCTCCGCCGTCGCCACCGCCGCCGCTGCCTCTACCGCTGCCACCGCCACTACAGCGAATGCCGCGGTGGAGCCCTTACAAAGGGCTCGAGAGGAGGCCGTAATGGAATGCCAATAACGGCCCCATTACGCTTCCTCCAGGCGAACATCAACCACTGCGCCGCCGCTCAGCACCTGTTGCTCCAGAGCTTGGCGCAGTGGTCGATCAACATCGCCGTGGTCGCTGAGCCGTACCTTGTCCCGCCCAGGTATGACTGGGTGGAGGACCTCAACGGCTCAGTGGCCCTAATTTCTTCGGCCGCCGCCGGTACCCCGTCTCTCGAGAGTGTCAGGAGAGGACAGGGGTGCGTAGCAGCACGGTTTGGGGAGATTGTAGTAGTGGGGGTCTACTTCTCTCCGAACCGATCTCTCGCCGAGTTCCACAACTCCCTTAGGGAGTTGGTTGTCGTCGTCGCCGGGTATCGTTCCCTCCCCGTGCTCGTACTCGGGGACTTCAATGCCAAGCACTTGGCTTGGGGTTCCCGTTATACGGACACGAGGGGTAGGATGGTGGAGGACTGGGCTCTGGAGGCAGGCCTAATCGTCCTAAACCGGGGTTCTGTCCCCACGTGTGTGCGGATGCAGGGTGAGTCGGTGGTGGACATTTCGTTCGCCAGCCCTGCTCTGTCACCGCGTGTCGTCGACTGGCGCGTCATGGAGGAGGTGGAGACGTATTCGGACCACCGGTACATCCGGTTTGACGTCTCCACCCAGACCTCAACCGCGCCAGTCCGAGAGACCCCGAGTGGTCCGTGGTGGGCGCTGAAGCAGCTGGACCGGGAGCTTCTCCTGGAAGCCTCGATCGTGCAGGCCTGGGTGTCACCACCAGACAGGCCTGCTGACATCAACGACGAGGCGGAGTGGTTCCGGGAGACCATGTCCGAAATATGTGACGTGGCAATGCCCCGGGTCCGGCCAGGACGCGCCCGCCGCCAGGTGTACTGGTGGTCGCGGGAGCTGGCATCGCTGCGCTAGGCATGCGTTGCTGCACGGCGCCTGTACACCAGGCATCGCAGGCTCCGCATCCGGCCTCCGGATGCGCAGGCCAGGGAGGCGGAGCTGTACGAGGAATACAGAGTTGCGAAGGCCGCCCTCCAAGCGGGGATCCTGCGAGCCAGGGATCTGGCTCGTAAGGAGATGCTGGAGTCTCTGAACGGAGACCCGTGGGGACGCCCTTATAAAATGGTGCGGGATAAACTCCGCACCTGGGCCCCCCCGTTGACGCAGAGTCTCCGGCCCCAGCTGGTGGAGGACGTGGTGAGCGCTCTGTTCCCTTCGAGAGGGGAGCATGCTCCCCCGCATATGGCTCCGCCACCTGCGGTGCCCGATGCGGACCACACCGACGTCGGCGACGACGATGACGACGCTCTGGAGGTGACTGAGGTAGACCTGAGAGTGGCGGTAAACAGGCTGAAGGCCAAAAATACCGCCCCAGGACCCGATGGCTTACCTGGGAAAGCCTGGGTCCTGGCCTTGGAGGCTCTCGGGCCTCGACTAAGGGGGTTCTTAAGCGCATGCTTGGAGAGAGGCCAGTTCCCACTTCGTTGGAAGACGGGGAAACTGGTCCTCATTAAGAAGCCTGGGCGCCCTGCGGACTCTCCGTCCGCTTACCGGCCCATCGTGCTGCTCGACGAGGTGGGCAAGCTCTTTGAAAGAGTCATAGCAAACCGCCTCGTCGGGCACCTGATGAGGGTGGGGCCGAATCTGGCGGAGAACCAGTTTGGTTTCCGCACGGGGCGCTCAACGGTGGATGCCATCATGCGCGTGAGAGCCCTCACGACGGGGGATGCGGTGTCCCGGGGCAGGGTCGTCTTGGCGGTGTCTCTTGACATCGCCAATGCCTTCAACTCCTTGCCCTGGAGTTGCATCAGGGAGGCACTCCGGTATCACCGGATGCCAACCTACCTCCGTCGCGTGGTCGAGGCCTATCTGACGGACAGGGCCGTCATCTACCCCGGTCACCGGGGAGAATGGAACCGGCGAGAGATGTCGTGCGGTGTTCCACAGGGTTCGGTTCTGGGGCCGCTCCTGTGGGACATCGGCTACGACTGGGTGCTGCGCGCCGACCTCCCTAGCGGCGTCAACGTAGTCTGCTACGCTGACGACACGCTAGTCTTGGCACAGGGGGGGTCGCACCAGGCGGCGGCCGAAGTGATGACACGCGGGGTTGCGACAGTCGTTGAGAGGATCCGGCAACTGGGTCTCGAGGTGGCCCTGCACAAGTCCGAAGCCATATGTTTTTATGGTTCTCGGAACAGGCCACCAATGGGATCCCAAATAACGGTAGGAGGGGTTCACATCGGCGTCGGGTCGACGATCAGGTACCTCGGGCTCGTTCTCGACAGCCGATGGAACTTCGAGGAGCACTTCCGACGTTTGGCTCCAAGACTGGAGCGGGCCGGGGCTGCCTTCAAGCGGCTCCTGCCCAATCTAGGGGGTCCAAACGCCTCCTGCCGGAGGCTCTATGCGGGGATCGTGCGGTCCATGGCCTTTTATGGGGCCCCAGTGTGGGCACTGACGTTGAAGGGGCGACCTGCCCGCCAGCTCAACGCATCCCAAAGGGTCATGGCCATCCGGCTGGCCCGGGGATACCGCACGGTCTCCGGCGAGGCGGCGAGCCTCCTTGCCGGATTAACGCCATGGGATCTGGAGGCGAGAGCCCTCGCGCACGTTTACGCGTGGCGCTTGGAGGCGCTTCGCCGGGGCGAAACTCCGCTGCCACGGCAAATTGCTACGCGGCGGACAGAGCTCCAGCAGGATACCATGGCGATATGGAAACGGCGACTGTCGCAACCCAGCGCTGGGCACGCCACAATTGCGGCGATAAGACCCCTCTTTGAGGAGTGGCTGGAGAGGCGCTACGGCGTCCTCACCTTCCACCTGACGCAGGTACTAACCGGACACGGCTGTTTCGGGAGGTACCTGTTTCGGATTAAGCGGGAGGACACGCCCGGGTGTCAGCACTGTGAGGATCGCCCGGAGGACACGGTAGAGCATACGGTGGAGGTCTGCCCTGCTTGGGCTGAGCACCGCCGTGTCCTCGTCGAGGCGATCGGCGGCGGCAACCTCTCGCGTCCGGCCCTGGTTGAATCCATGGTCCGGAGCGAGGAGGCTTGGGAAGCGGTCACCTCCTTCTGCGAAGCAGTAATGCTAGCGAAGGAGGAGGCGGGCCGCGCGAGGGAAAGGCAAGGCCTTCGTCCCAACCGCCGCTACAGGAGAAGACGCCCCGGGCGTCGGGAGTCGCAGGGCGATCCCCGGCCACCGTAGGCGCGGGCCTGCGGACGGCGAGCGTTGGGTGGCTCGCTGTCCGATCACCACCAGGCCCGGGTCGATGGCGCGTTGTGTTTCACGCGCGCCTCAAAGAGATGTCAGCATAGAGGACGGGGCCCGCTAGGGCCAGAGCCTGCCAGGGTTGCGGAATTTGTTCGAAAGAGTCACCGCGGCCCTGGAAAGCTTAAGGGCTAGGGCTTAAGAAGGAACACGGATGGGTTTTAGTCAGTAAGAGTCTGACACGCCCTTCCGCTTCACCCAGAGCGGAAGAAGTCATTTGATGATTTCCCACCCTAAAAAAAAAAAAAAAAAAAAAAAAAAAAAGTATGTAGATAAGGTCAACGGTCTGATTTTTTTGGAAGACCGGTTTCCGATTGTGCTACCTACTTCTACATCATTATCATTTTAAACAGACAAAATCATTCATCACATGTAAGAAGGATAATGTCGAAAAATACTCAAGGAGCTCGGAGCTAAAAAAATATAGACACACGGGTCGATCTTCAAGGTTAAGCAATGCTTGCCTAGGTCGATTTGTGGATGGGTGACCATAATTGAATTTTGGAAGTGTAAACATCACAGTGTATCTTTAAGGTTAAGCAATGCTTGCTGAGGTCGGTTTGAGGATGGGTGACCATAATTAAATTCTGGAAGTGTAAACACCACAGTATAGAGGGCTCAAAATATCAGTTCATTTATAAATAAACATTCAATGACAGAAAGGCATTCAAAATACTGAATTTCAAGTTGGCTCAAATTCAAATTCAAAATTCAAATTCAAAAGTCATTTATTCAAATTAGGCTGAGTGCCAGCACTTTTTGAACGTCAAAGTTCTACATAAAGACAGTCCCCCAAAACGCCCGCCCGTCACCACTTCCTAGTGTTTTAGCTGGGAAGAAGAAGTGGCGCAACAAACTCCCCAGCAACACATCTGTCTGTTGAGTTATAAGAACTATCACTTATACAAAGGTATGTAAGTAGTCAGTATTCTTACAAAGAAAACAATACAACAAAGGTAACACGTAAAAACATAAAACTTAATAATTCGCTACTTGTAAGCTAGCACACTCCATTATGCCAGCATAAACAGACAAACTCAAGCATAAAAACAATATCAAATCAAACTAAATAAGCCTCCAGACATGAAGGGTGTGCCCGCTTACACGTGCAGAGGGTAGAATTTAATAAACAGATCTGTGACTCGACGCCACAAGTGATAAACCAGGGCCATCAAAATTAAACATTAAGCATATAATCGTTATAACAATAGTAAAATCCATGGCTAACAAGACGACCTTTCACCACAAGCAGCACCCGTTCACGAGCATAACGCAAAGATCAGCCATTACCCCCCTCGCCATATTTGAGGGAAAGAGGTAACCCGACCCCCGACGCTACCGCAAGCAGTAAAATCTAAGGGAGCATGACGAACTTGCTGCCGGTTGCTCAGGATAGAATAAAATCATACAACTGTCGAAGTCACTAGTTAATCACATGTTGCAATACACTCATTATAAAACATTGTTATGAGAGTATTAAGTCAATACAAAAAAAAAAAAATAACAAATAATTGACCTCTACGGACATATAAATTAACAAATATATGAACTCATATGTCATAAGCTAACTATGAAAGAACATTAAAAACGAAGTATGTCTTGCGTTCAACACTGCGACCAACTATTATCATCGTCTATATAATCATTGATAGAATAGTATGCCTTCGAACAAAGGTTAGATTTAACTTTAGCTTTAAACGAGTTAAAAAGCAGCTCAAGATAAGAAAGAGGTAGCTTATTGTAAAAACGGATACCGAGCCCCACAAATGAGCCTTGGACCCTCCGAAGACGATGGGATGGTACATGTAATTTGTGCTTGTTTCTAGTGTTAAAGTTATGGATATCACTGGTTTTAGTGTATAAATGTATATTTTGCCTAATATATAATATGTTTGCAAAAATAAATTGAGATGCTACCGTGAGAATTCCAATATCTTTGAAAAGTTCTCTTAAGGAAACTCTTGACCCCAGCTGATATATTGCTCTAACAGCCCGTTTTTGTAACACAAATATATTTTGTATGTCTGCAGCTCTTCCCCATAATAGGATACCGTAAGACATAACGCTATGGAAATAACTAAAATAGACTAACCGAGCTGTGTAAACGTCAGTGTATTGTCTTACTTTCCTGACGGCGTAGGCAGCCGAGCTGAGCCTTCCTGACAGGCTTGATATATGCGGGCCCCATTGTAGTTTGGAATCAACAGTTATTCCCAAGAATACTGCTGAGTCCACAGTTTCAAGCATCTCTTTGTTTAAGATGATATTCGGTCCTAGATTATTAACATTAGGTAAGGCAAACTTGATACATTTTGTTTTCTTAGCATTGAGAACTAGGTTATTTGTCGTAAACCAATCCGTAACCATGGAGAGAGCACTGTTTACGTCATCAAAATCTTGTCTATTTCTATCTACTTTAAAGACAAGAGAGGTATCATCTGCAAAGAGAACTACATCACAGATACCCTTTAAGAAAAATGGTAAATCATTTATATACACCAGAAACAAGAATGGACCCAGTATAGAACCTTGAGGCACCCCTAAATGAACTGGTAGCCCGGAGGACTTCACACCATTGATATCTACACATTGAAACCTATTATGCAAATATGAATCAACTACGTTAAGAGCTTCCTTTTGGAGACCATAATGACGCAGTTTACGCAAAAGCGTATCATGGTGTACGCAATCAAAGGCCTTGGAGAGATCACAGAAAACTCCAATTGCATTTTGCGAGTTCTCCCATGCGTTAAATATGTGTTTCAGGAGAGCAACACCTGCATCTGTGGTTGAACGACCTTTTGTAAATCCATACTGTTCATTATGGAGGAGGCTATTTAGATTAAAATGTCTTAGCAATTGCTTGAGTATTAACTTTTCAAATATTTTGCTAAATGCAGGTAAGATAGAAATAGGCCGGAAGTTTCCTATATCATTTTTATTACCAGATTTAAATAAAGGTATGACTTTACTACTTTTCATGAGATCAGGAAAAGTTCCTAAATCCACGCATTTATTAAAAGTAACAGCAAGGTAAGAGGCTACGATGTCTATTATGTTACTCAAAAGTTTAATGGAAATGCCCCAATAATCACCTGTGTTTTTTGACTTAAGTGTGTAGAAAACATTAACTACATCACTTGGTGTTACGTGCTCGAAACTAAATAATTGACTACATTTAGGCACACTACTATGTAAAAGGTTTTCAGCATTAGACGAGGACGAACTTAAGGAGCGAGTCGTAGTTATAGGTATGTTAGCAAAAAAATCATTAAATGCCTGAGCTACGTCAGTTGCTTTACTTATTAATTTGTTGTCAACAATAATCTCTACTTGATTTTCTTGTTTAACCGACTTGCCCGTTTCATTGTTAATAATTTTCCAAGTCGCATTTACTTTATTTTTAGAATTTTTAATTGTGTCACTTAAAAATTTAGATTTAGCAGTAGCACAAATCTTTTTAAATAATTTAGAATAATTAATAATTTATAATTAATAATAATTAATAATTTCGAAATGATAAAAGTCGCGTTAACAATTTAAAATAAAAAGGATATTTCCAGAAGGTCTCAGAAATTCTCCTTCCTGAAGATTAATTACTGCCAAGTCAGAAAATTTTGATAATTTCTTTAGTCGCCATGTTGCTGAACTCTATTGGTACGAAATGTTTTTTTTTTTGACGATGACCACTCACAGCTCAGCACTCTAAGGCTGGTTACTGCTTAACCGGACTATCCTGTGGTAGCCTCAAATGAATTTAAGGCCCCCAGCTAGGGCTTACATACTAAGCTAATTAAACTAAATGACCGCTCGCTAGGGCATCCCCTGTGGGATACGGACCTCGGCTTAGCGGCGTCATTTTGGGGAGGACAGCAAGGGACAGGCTGGGTCATAACATTATTATTTGGGGATTTTAAAGCTACTGGCTCAGCGACGCGGGCTGACTCGATAATCAAAACGTCGCGACGGGCCTCGGCGGCGAGGCCGGAAAACGGAACGTGGCGTGGCGAAGCGTGCTGGTTTCCCTACAGCTTTCCTGAACCTGAGTGATGGCGTCGTCGGGTATGACGAGGGTATGCCGCGGTCGGCGAATCCTACTTATCTGAGATGGAGCGTATCGGGTGGCCGATGCGATAAGGGGATTTTGGTGTTTTGATGAAACGTTGGGATAGACGTTTCATGAACTGCTTCACTGTCGAGATCGACATGGAGTCGCTCGTTCCTAATGAACCACGGGGCGAGCGTGGCCTTTCGGAAAAATTGGTTTTGAAGTACTTGCCTCCTATGGATTTGGTACGACTTTGCGTGCGCGAAGGTCTCACACGCATATGTCATAATCGGGTGTATGCACGTAGTGTAGATGTGCAGTTTACATCTTTTTGTTTGTTTTTTTTTTTTAAAGATGGGAAATCATCAAATGACTTCTCCCACTCTAGGTGGAGTGGAAGGGCATTTCAGACTCTTACTGGCTAAAACCCATCCGTGTTCCTTCTAAAGCCCTTTGCGTTCCAGGGCCGCGGTGACTCTTTCGAACAAATTCCGCAAAAAGCGTAGCAAGCCTACGATTTTTATTACAGTCCCTGTAGCGATAGATTTTAAACCAGAATACATCATTGCAAAATAACTCTAAATATATATATTTTTTTTATTTAATATGGGTTTGCTCTTGACTCTAGTCTAGGTCATAGATGACAGAGACAAAGTCGACGATGGAGCGAGCTTACCCAGAAGAAGCCTGTTCACTCTAATTTTGAAAAGATTAGAGTTGTATGCGTTTGGAAACACAGACGCAGGCAGAGAGTTCCACTTCACTGAAATCATACTTAAATTACCTATTGTTATTCACATTATAAGTAAATCAACTTACAGTTGAACAGTTTACATCTTAGAGACAGCTTGGTGGGTGGATTCAGCTTGGAATAGAGCCTACCGAGAGCACGAAATGTTTGAAGGAAGAGATAACTTTATGCTAAAACGCAGATTATCTACATTTATGCCTGTATTAATTTGAATTGCTTAGGAACCAACGTTTAGTCGGCCTTGTTCCGTCTTGGTTTGAATTCAAGGTTCATCTTAGTCTATTTTTATACGGTACTTGACTAACTCGTTTCTAAAGCCTGGATTTATTTTTTTATAGTCAAAAGAGTTTTAGAGTCTCAACTTGCTCGGATTGCTTGTCCAACGAATTTGTCAAATCACAACTAATTAATTATCGCACACGTTTCAAAGTTCACACATTTAACTAGTTTTTTTAGTTCGTAAATAGTTTTGTTTTTAAGAATTGAAAGGATCTATACCGTACCGTACTAGTACCCTATCTTTATTCAAATTAAATTAAGATACTATTAGATATTCAAATCTTTTAAAAATAACTTTTAAACAATGTGCACTTTATCATATTTCACCACTTTTCTCTTTGATATATTAATTTTCCTCTTAAAGAAAGCCCACCCATCGCATCAAGAATGTTTTAATGAAAATTCTTCCAACCGTTATTTTATGCCACAACATAACGTTTCTATCGTCTATGCAATATTTTTACAAGCTCTAAACATATCTACAAAAAATAACCGGCCAAGTGCGAGTCTGACTCGCGCACGATGAGTTCCGTACCATTTTCTATAAAAACGGCAAAAAATTAATTTACGTACAGGGTTTTATGAAATTGAGTTCCGGTGCAAGGGATTATTAGGGCCTTTGTCTGTGAATGTGATAAATATCATTGGATTAAACAGGGTGTGTCCAAATGTGCTTCATCATATTTAAGAGTGATTTTGGGTAGCTGATATGCATTAAGGAAAAAATATCAAGACCTAAAAAACCGGCATAGTGCGAGTCGGATCGCGCACGAATGGTTTCGTACCATTATCTGTAAAAATGGCAAAAGAATCATGTCTCTTGTATGCCCCTTAAATATTTATTTTATTCTGTTTTTTAGTATTTATTGTTATAGCGGAAACAGAAATACATCATCTGCGAAAATTTCAACTGTCTTACTATCACGGTTCATGAGATATAGCTTGGTAATAGACGAACAGACAGACAGACGGACGGACAGCAGAGTGTTAGGATAAAACGGGACCCTACCCGTTTTATCCTTTGGGTACGGAACCCTAAAATCAAATACCACAATCACTTATAAATAAGGACCAAAATCAATATCATTAGATTTCTTTCGCAGATTTTCCTCTTCGAAGAATAAGGCAAATAAATCTGATTGCGAAGGTAGAACCAAATATAACGAGGACAGTTACTAAAAATAGGAGTGTTACAGATAGCTGAAACTTAACATAATAGAAATGGGGCTGTATCCAGAATAAAACCTCTGAATCTTGTGATGAAAAGATAAATTTTATTGTCAATAATAGACAGATTCGTGGAATACATAAATATATTTGTTATGATAATATTTTCAACGATTTCATAGAACCCGGACTAGAAAAACAAAATCAACTGAATTAAAACACAAATTGGAAGATGCAGATAACCTTACAAATACAAGTACCTAATGAATTAGATAACTTTTTCGACTTCGTTAAAACTACGTAAGAAAAACACGAACTTTTCCTTATTTCAAAAGAGTTGAAAACATCTTTTGACGGGGCCAGAGTTCGAAAAGGCCGTTGCTTAAACTTAGTTTCATTACAAAAAAAACTTCAGGTTTTTCTTTTCAATTGTTTTAAGGGCAATTTTAACGATCTTGATTGCCTAACCCCTCGAGAATTTATATAATCAGTCACAAAAACAAATAAAGCTGTTATCATAAATTAGCTATTGATTAATTAGAATGAACACAAAACATAATAAACATAACAAAACACAATATTATTCAATGACATGTGTAACGATAACGAGATATACATGGCAAACGTATTGAGCCAAAATCGAATGCCCATTTACGATGCAGAGGGTTTTGCGTACAAGCTCTATTCAACGATTGATTGGATACTGTGAAGAGGATATCCTTGGCTCCGGGTCTCTGGCAGATAAGGTAGCCTTTGGAAGCGTCTGGCAAAAACTAAAAGATTTTGAAATAGGAATGTAAAAGTATGTTTAGTTTTCTTTTGGGACTCCGATGCCAGCCCTCGTTGAAGGCTGACGTAAAATATATTATGAAAGTTTAAATATAAAATATAGTTTCATTTTATAATAATATCACAAGTAGCACTAGCGTGAGTTCGCTGGTACAATACACAAGACTACTGGGGATCATGCTAGGACTAGTATGAAACCAAAACAGATGTTAGACGAGGGAAATAATCTCAAATTCAAATGCGAACAAGGTTTTCGAGAATCTGCAAGTATGTAAACTCATCAGCAGATTCTTGGAAACCCTAGAAAACAATGGGGATCAGATTAGTAAGATACGAGTAATTAAACTTCACTTATTTCCTTCTATCTTATCTGGAGTGGTTCCTTTGTGTTTGTAAATGAATTTCTCACCGACTTTAGGAATGTATGTAAACGAATTTATCGTCATTAATGTAATCTATGATATATGTAATCCTAAGTAAGAAAAATTTGTTTTAGTAAAAAGAAAAATCAATAGAGCGGCAAATCATTTAAAAATAAACCGACCAAGTGCGAGTCGGACTCGAGCACGAAGGGTTCCGTTTAATTAATAAGACAGATGCAATACGCTCGTAGCATAAAAGTGGTGCCAGGAGGGCAAATTTTTATTGATCTCAAGTAGCATGTGACAAGTTGCAAGGCGATGACCGAGTTTGAGAAACCTTCATACAACGAAGCTCTGCAAAATCAAAAACCGGCCAAGTGCGAGTCGGACTCGAGCACGAGGGGTTCCGTACCATTATCTATTAAAACGGCAAAAACATCACGTTTGTCGTATGGGAGCCCCCTTAAATATTTATTTTATTCTGTTTTTTATTTGTTGTTATATCGGCAACAGAAATACTTCATCTGTGAAAATTTCAACTGTCTAACTATCACGATTCATGAGATACAGCCTGGTGACAGACGGACAGCGAAGTCTTAGTAATAGGGTCCCGTTTTACCAGCGTATTATATGTATATTGTATTTTAAACTGCGGGTTCAGATACGGAACCCTCAAAACGCAGTTTAAAAGTTTTGACTTAAACTATCAGAAAGAGCATAAGATGACTGAAACGATATAAAATCAAAATCTTACCGTTTTCTTCAGAAGCCAGCTGGCAGGCAGTGCCAGAGGTATATACGCAACCATGTATATAATTGAAGTCAAATATACTAGGTATTTGGGCACGCCATAGTATTGGATCACATAATTCTGTATAGTGGAGTACTGTACAAATTGCATGGAGCTGCATGCTGAGTGAATTACGAATAGGAACATGACCAGCCATCTCACTAGGTACACTTTGTATTGCCTCAATGGCATTCTGCCTTATCCTAACCTCCTCTATGGATATGTCACCGGATAATTGCAAACTACGTAAGATTACAAAATATCTAGAGAGATTGTAAAATCTCGATAAATTGTTAAATGGACATTTGTTCTACAATTATACGAATCAAAACTTATTCTATAATATCTCCGTGCGTTCCGTGAAGTTAGGACTGTCATAAACTGGCGACCTATCAAATAATCACCTCTCTGGTCTGCAATTTATCTGTTTTGGTGTGATAGTTAAATTGGAAACTTGGCCCTTCATTGGTCTTTTTTTTCGGAATAGACCAATGAGAGCCGAAAACGGATAAATTGTTGACTTGTGCTCTGATTGGTCGCCATTTTATGTCAGTCCACAATTTCTCGGAATGACTTCGAGAGGTTATAAACTATAAAATTTTGATGCGTAAAAAAGTGTTTCACATGTTCAGTTGACAATTTATCGAGAGTTTACAATCTCTCAAGATATTTTATAATCTTCCGCAGTTTGCCATTTTCCGGTGAAAGATTCACGAAACTCCTATAAAGAGACATGAAGCACGGTAAATTTGTATAAACGATATGATGACGATGATCATAACTTTGTGGATCTAACACTGTTCGAATAGCAAACGTAAGTTTTATCAGCTATACCACGTCTAAGTGGAGAATTGGATCTTTCACACAAATTGTAATTCTATGGATCACTTTCATCTTTTACACAGGCAAGTAAACTCATTATATACCACTTTTGACACCTTAATGACACCCGAGTTCCTACTAATCTATGTGGTTGCGAACAGTTTCATGTTGGAGTTTTAGGCGCGGACTCCACCAGAGCGGAGAGGAGATGTTTTTTAAACAACCAATAGAATTACTGAAAAACATCTCTTCTCGTTTCCGCTTTGGACTTCTTCGCACATCTCCGCTTTGGTGGAGTCCGGGCCTAACGGTATTAGCATTTTAGGTGAGGTGGTCTATGAGTCCATCGACTTTTTCAATCCATAGATGACTCTAAATAAATTGGAAAATCAATCGTTGCTTTTGCTGAAGGAATAACGTCTAGATGTAGAAATTATTACAAACTAGCCCGCCCCGGCTTCGCCCAGATGTATTATTTATTTCAAAATTTTCATTTCACCTTCAATTCACTTCTCCTGACAAATAACAAACACAACAAAAAAAGAATTAGCGAAATTGATCCAGCGAACGGCTGGATCAATTTCGCTAATTCTTTTTTTAAACTCGTGATGCCGTGACCAAGGAAAATAGGGTTTTTTTTTTATTTATATAGATTAAAGAGAAAAAAAACTTGCTGATTATTTAAAAAAAAAAACCTCAAAGGGCAAGGATTTTCTCTTTGGTCTTTGATCATTATACTTTCTTTTTGATGCAGAGGGCCTAGCACGAATGTGTTTGACATATAGTAACGTTAACGTAAGTCAAATTTGAATATAAAAAAAACTACAACCCCATTGTATTTTGGTTAATTTTATTCGACATACACAATATTCATATACAATTTGAGTAATTCAAAAATAAACGAGTGTTAAAGTTATAGTAAAATTTTACGTTACGTTACTATACGTCAAAAAACATTCGTGCTAATCTGGGTGATTTAATATCATATAGATGACAAGTTCAAAGTTGATTTCTGGATTTTTAAACACGAGAGTAAACGTTTAATTTGACGTCAGTGCAAGGATGCAGTTATATTGAAAGGTGATATGGAGAAACACCGAACTAATGATGTCGAAAAGAAAAAAGTTACTGCGTCAATTGGAGGAAAAACATTGTCATAAATTACGCGATTCACAAGCACAATGACATGCATGTGACAGGTGGGGACTTTACCTTGCATGTTGCTAATATTTATTATTACAGAGAGAAGAATAATATGAAGATTTATTCAATTAAAATAAATATCGAACACGACAGCGGATTTACGGATAAAGAAATAATGGGATAGATAATCATCATCTTCCTGCCCTTATCCCATGTTACTTGGGTTTACTGTCAACCGTCACGCTATCACTAACTCCCTTTTCTTTCATATCACTCCTAATACAATCCATCCATCTTTTCTTTGGCCTCCCTCTCCCTGTCCATCCATCCACATTTATATTCATAAATCTTTTAGTTACGTGCATTTCATCCCTCCTCTTCACATGACCATACCAAGATAAGCGGTTCCCTTTCAACTTTTGCGTTACTGGCGCCACTTTTTAGCTACCTCTAATGAACTCATTCCTCACTTAAAAAGAAAAAGATAAAGAAATAATGAGATACAACATAATCATCATTATTTCAGCAAAAAAAGTAATCCGGGATGATTTGATTGCCATATTATATTACACGTTTATTTATATCTGCATACACTTTTGGTGTTAGCAGTTGTATCCACATCATTAAATAAATGCCGAATATGGTTGTTTGCATAATAACACAACCAAAATGTTTTTATGTTTTCATTTAAAGACTGTCCGTTATATTTTGCAACTTTAATTTGCGATATTTTTTTGCTACTTCTTCCTATAAACGCAGTAAGTACAGTTACAGTTTGTCGCTTAACAACGTGTTTTGTTTATAAATTCTTATCGGCACATTATTTGGTAATCCAACATTCGTGTATTTATTTTTGCATTTTCAAAAACCGTAAAGCATTTTGATTGACGCATTTCCTTTAGTATAAAGTAAGAATTAGCTTACCGTCTTATCCAACAGCCAGCTGGCAGGGAATATGAGAGGGATGTATGTTATCATGAAGATCATTGAGGTCCAATAAACTTGGATGCTCGACACCCCGTAGTACTTCACGACAGCATCCTGAATGATAGTGAACTGTATCCATTGCATCGAGTTCGAGGCCGAGTTGAAGACAAACACGAACAAAACCAGCCATCGAATGGGAAACACCGTGTATTCCGTCGCTCCCTTCTTAGTGGGAGACTCCAGCACGCCTCCCTTCTCAGCAATCCCGTCCATAACACTCCCACAAACTTCCATATTCTTCTGATCAGTCATATCTTATATGACTCTGAATATATTATTAAAAATAGAATTTTTATATTTTTTTATTGTCGATTGTTGTCTGAATTTGGCATCTAATTTACACTACATCTACGTTATTAAAATTTGAAAATAGAAACGATTATTATTTTATTTATTGTCAGTTTTTCCGCGCGCGCGTTTTTTTTATTGTGCGAGGTACGGACGTGTTACTCGCGCGGCGGCCGGCCGTCGACTGTGTTTTCCATTTTCCTGCAATCAGAAGCTGAATGGATGCTTCCCGTGCACCCTACGTCCGTGGCGTGACGAACTGACGATACACAAAGGTGCCGACTATTCACTAGACCAGCTGTCTGTCAACAGACGATCAGCATCAAGTGATTGCCATCGTAAATAGGATATAGATAACAGTTTTTATTGCTGAACTTTGGTTGTAAACTAGATGCGTGATAGTTATCTTAACGCGTACGATACTTACGGATAAATAAGCCTAACTGTTAAAATTTATAATATAATAATAAAACGCGTTTGTAACTGATATCAATTTTTATGATAATATTAATATTTAGGTAGGTAATCTCTAAAGTAGTGAGACAATGATATTGACGTATTTAAGTACGCATTTGCTTAAAGGATTTATCATCTAGAGTCTAGACAGATATTAATTTTCAAGTGCAAGAACTTGGTCATTCAGTCTAGTCACTGCTGGACATAAGCCTCCCCCAAGGAGGTTTGCCATAATCACCACGCATAGCAGGCGGGTTGGCGATCGTAGTGGTAATAATATTTAATATTATTAATAATGATGTAATATTTTTTTTTTTTGATATACGTCATGCTTGTCGCAAATAAACTGTTTTTCTTTCCTTTCTTCTTTCTTTCAGTGTAGCTATTGCAATGCACAGTAGCCCTACTATGACGCGCTAATGCCATCAAATTCCGATGATGTAAACGGGTTAGTGCTATTCGCTATGTATAGCTCCGTCTCCCTCTTAGAGCGGAATCATGATCGTTTTAAGACGTCATAGTAGGGCCCCTGAACCACAGAGAATGCTGCTGCCCAGTGTCTGGTCCCTTAGTCGCCTCGTACGACAGCCACGGGAAGTGATCGGATAGTGCTATTCTTTTATGTTCGACACCACACACGAACGACACCATAAAGAACTCAGTGGTCATAATAAATTAATGAGGCTGCAAGTTCATTCACATTAAACGACAGGAAAAGTAAACAGTATCCGGGGATTCGGCTGTACTATAAATTGCCTAAAAAAGTCAGATACTATACAAACATACCAGCATTTAAAACAGGCCTAGGGAATTATATATTAGACATAAAAGTTTAGCTATTTATATAAGACACATACGTTTAGCTTGAGCTGTTTTGTATTTAAATGATTTACGTTATTTGCTATATTTTATAAATTAAACCATGGTGCTCAGTTTCTTGGATGGCTTGAACGACGTAATGTAAACTAAAACCTATTGTTTCGTTTCTTTCAAGTGAACTGTAATTTGTTCTTTGAGAAATAAATGTCTTTAAACCGAAGTTGTCAAAACGCTAATGTTTTCTGGCATTAGTTAAATTGACGTCAACGTTATGTTAACGTTATAAGTAACATTTTAGAAATAGACGACCTCTCGCCTAATATCCTGTGATTTTTCCTGAAAACCTTTTATTATCATTATTATTTCGTTTATTTAATTTTCTTTACATATAAATTTACATTTTTAAATATTTATTTTTATAAAAACAATTGTAACAAAAAAAAAACATTTAAAATATAAAAAATAGTAGTCCGCCGGTGTCGGGAGCAGGGTCCAAGCTACCGGTGGTTAGGGCTCCAGAGAAAGGAACCTCCTCACAATACGAGCCGTATCGAGGAGTACTGCCTTCTGTTTCAGGCCTTTTACCCAACCGCACAACGACAGCTTCGACAGATGGTCATCGAAGATTTTGGCCAACAGGCCATTGGCCGTAACCGCTTATTATTATTATTATTATTTCATAAATACAATTTCAAAAATTCCGACAAAGTATTAACATAGTTATTTTTCACCAAAACACGCCTTTCAGTAATGTGAACGCGTTGTTTAAACACGAATTCGAACTCAAAACAGAGCGGGCACATCCGTCGACGAGGCCTCACTTCCCACACATTTGTCAACATAGTTGGGGTGTGCGTCGTCCTGCCATATTGTCGGCGGGACATACCTACATACAATACATACGTTGGTAATAATAATACTATCAGAAATGTACGAAGATCAGAAATAGGTATAGGCAGGACGTTGTAGTGCTGGTTTCCATCATTCTTAACAATAAAATATCGCAATTTCATGTCTCCAACATTCGATGAAGGAAACGAAAAGGAACTCATATATTCCTCCACATAAAACAAATCATCATCTGCCTAGCCTTTTTCCAACTATATTGGGGTCGGCTCCCAATCAAACTGGATTCAGTTGAATACCAGTGTTTTACGTGGAGCGGCTGCCTACCAGACCTCCATTAGTTCCACAACCCAGTAACTGGATAACACGTTACTCCTTGACAAGACTGGTGTCAGATTTTTTGGCTTCTGAAAATCCGTTACGACTGCCAAAGATCTACAAATGACAGTCGGACCAACGGCTTAGCGTGTTTTCTGAGGAACGGAGGAAACTCGATATGTTAAGGTGGTCACCCATCCATAGATTGACCTCGGCAAGCGTTGCTTAACCTCGAAGACCCATGCGCTCCTTCTAATACTATGAGATATGTACGAAGATCAAAAGTAAGATGTTTTGGTGCTGGTTTCCAACATTTTTTACAAGAAAATATCGCACTTTCTTGTCTCCAACTTCCGATGAAGGAAACAAAGTCGCGTACTCATAATATTCCTCCACATAAAATCAATCATTATCTGTCAAGCCTTTTCGCAACTATATTGGCTCCCAGTCAAACCTGATTTAGCTGAATATCAGTTTTTTACGTGGAGCGGCTGTCTACCAGACCTCCACAACCCAATGATTGGGTAACACAGTACTTCTTGGCAAGACTGAAGTCAGATTTTCTGGCTTCTGAAAATCCACATTAAACCAATGATGTTCTTTATTTTTAAAGACATAATCCACAGCTAATTGCGACTAAGAATCTTGCAAGAGCCCTGTTTTGCGATTATAGTGTCCGCACCATATTATATGGTCTCAAATAGGAACGAATAGCCAAAAGAGTTTATCTTTAGAATGGTCTTATTGTCCGCGTAATTGTTTTAATATATTGAATGGAGAAAAACTGGAGTTCATTAATCAGACGGTTTTCCTAGGTATCACATTGGACGAGAAATTACAATGGGGGCCTCATATAACATCTCTTGCGGGTCGTCTAAGCTCAGCTGCGTATGCTGTTAGAAAGATAAGACAGTTAACAGACGTAGAAACCGCACGTTTGGTCTACTTTAGTTACTTTCACAGCATTATGTCGTACGGTATTTTGCTGTGGGGTCGGGCTGCTGACATTGAATCCATATTTATTTTACAAAAGAGAGCTGTCAGAGCCCTTTATAATCTGCGTCACCGTGACTCTCTTAGGGACGCCTGATGGAAAGAAATGGCTGAGATATATGATGGAGCGAGCGTGCCCAGAAGATACATGTTCACTCTGGCTTTTAAGGCAGACGGGTTATTTGGTGGAAGAGAACACAGAAACTGGCAAAGCGTTCTACACTTTGGTTTTGGCTGAAGTATCCACTCAAACAAACAAAAAGTTCATCGAATTTGACCCAGCCGTTTTGGAATTTTATGTATGATACATAACCTAATGTGTATAACTGTGTCCTTAACTGTTTTTTATTTTTTGTTTTATTTTTTAGTATGTGTGTGTTGAAATATGGATTTTATCTGAAATAAATGCTTATTATTATTTCATTTATTTAATTTTCTTTACATCAAATTGACATTTTAAATATTTATTTTTATAAAAACAATTCAAACAAAAAAAAAACATTTAAAAATATAAAAAAATATATAATATAAATTATTATAATGTATATCTTCTGTTATATTAGTAAAACGTAACATAGGAGGTTCAGAGTATTTAGTTAACATGCGTTGATTGACAGTATTTTTATAACATTGAAAATTATAGGTCAAGGCACTCTAAATCTGAAATGTTTTACAATGATAAAACTTTGTTTACAACACTCACAAACGACTACTAGTATTGATAAGTGGCTGTTACGAGTTCATTAATCGTACAAATTTAATTACGAAATTAATTACGGTAATGGATAGCACAACTTGTTCAGAGACTGAGATAGTACTATTAATGATCTTTAGAAATGTTATTAGGAGGAATAATAAAATGATTAAATGATAAAACTTAACAGACAGATGTGTTGCTGGGGAGTTTGTTGCGCCACTTCTTCTTCCCAGCTATAACACTAGGAAGTGGTGACGGGCGGGCGTTTTGGGGGACTGTCTTTATGTAGAACTTTGACGTTCAAAAAGTGCAGCCTATTTTGAATAAATGACTTTTGATTTTGATTTGTTTGTTTATCCAAACTAATATTATAAATGGGAAAGTAGGTTCGTTTGTTAGGCTTTGAGGTCTAAATCGCTGTATCGATTTTGATGAATTTTTGTTCAGAGATAGACGAGACCCTGGAGACGCTTATAAGCTACTTTTTTACGGAAATAAAACATGAGAGCGAGCGAAGTCGCGGCAAAAGGCTAGTGCATAAATATAAAAGCTAATCTGTGGAAGTATACTGACCCAATGAGCATTTAACGAAAAGACGTGCACCTGCCGGTCGATTCTGTCAACATGTCGAAGTGATCACGAAGGTGAGCTGTCAATCCATGTAATCAAGATGGAATGACAGCTCACTACGTGATCACGCGACCTCTTGATTATATGGATTGACAGCTCACCTCGTGATCACTTCACCCAAGCCTTCACTTCGACATGTTTACAAAATCGACCGGCTGATCACTGGGGCGTCAAGTATAGGCTTCTGTCAAAACGTATTTTTGTTTTCCGACATTTCTTATACTCATCTATAGTAGTTATACGTCATTAGTTACTTTTTCAAAGCAGAAGAACTCTCGCCAAACGGCACCAATTAGTGGAGTGAAGTTTCCCTAAGACTTGTGAAGAGGAGGAATTAAAGGCATGTAACTAAAAGAGTAATAAATATAAATGTGGATGGATGAACAGGGAGAGAGAGGACAAAGAAAAGATGGATAGATTGTGTTAGGAGTGATATGAAAGAAAAGGGAGCTAGTGATAGCGTGACGGCTGACAGGATAGAATGGAAGAAAAAAACGTGTTGCGCCGACCCCAAGTAACATGGGATAAGGGCAGGAAGATGATGATGATGACCCTCATTACGACAGTGATTTCACAGGTAGAAAGAAAACTATAGTATATCTGAGTGTTATGCCAGAAAAAATGTCAACTTGGGGAAGGAGTTAGTTTTTAATCATCGGAACAAAAAAAAATTGTTCAACCATTTTGACATCGAACTTAGTTTTCAAATAGCTAATTCTACTTATTTTTAAGCAACGTTCGCATTCGTATCTTGTCCCAAAAATAAATCTGTCAAAATGTAGGAAAAATAGTCGTTTTTAAAGATTGCGACCGAGATTCGAATACGAAAAATTGGGCCTCTGTTGTTTGGATAAGAAGTTTAAGGGTGACTGGTTGTTTAATAAATCATCAACAAAATAAAGAGTCTACATGAAACAAATTAATATCGTTTTCGGAAGCCGTTTCACGTATCAGCTGTAATTTATATTGATAATATTTCACGGCTCCAGCATTGAATGAGGATCACGCGGCAGCCCGCATGCCCACGATTTAATATAACCTGTCATGCCCGGGGAGCGACAATGGCGGATACGTAATGTGCCGATACACAGTGACGTCTATTCATGGGAAAATTGTAAATTATGTAAGATTTAGTGGGCGATCTATATCGGTCTTGAATTATTACATTATAATAATTGCTAACTTATATCATTCAAAAGTCAAAGTATTTTATTTAACTCTAGCTTTTTCCGCGGCTCCGCCCGCGTGTATATCGAAAATTATCCCAAGGGAACATACTCCCGGGACTCAAACTATCTCTTTACGAAATTTCATCTAAATCGGTTTAGCAGTTTAAGCGTGAAGAGGTAACAGACAGACATAGATATGTCACTGGAAAATGGCAAACTCCGTAAGATTATAAAATAACTTGAGAGATTGTAAACTGTCGATAAATTGTTAACTGCATCAACAAAGACCAATGAAGGGCCAAGTTTCCAATGTAACTATCACACCAAAACAGATAAATTGTTGACCAGAGTGCTGATTGGTCGCCATTTTATGTCAATCCACAATTTCTCGGACCGGCACGGAGATATTATGGACTATTAAATTGTGATGAGTAAAAAAGTATTCCAAATATTTAGTTGGCAATTTATCGAGACTTAACAATCTCTCAAGTTATTTTATAATCTTACGGAGTTTGCCATTTTCCGGTGGTCTGTGTATAGATTGGCACTTTTAAAACGTCAGAAGCTAGTAGTCGGGTCGAATTGGTCTTTTCCCACTCACTTCCTAAAAGAGGGGTCCTCAACATTAAATAGTCCTTCAGAACAAAAATTTAAATGTAGGTATGGTTTAAACACATTACTCCTCAAGGCCCGACACGACTAGAGAAATCTGGCGCAGGATCAAAGGCTGAATGCCCAGTTGGTCTCGAGGTCGAATGTGTGACTGCCGACCCCAAGCTCGGCTGCAAAAAAGTGTAATTGTGTTTTTCCATAGCAATTTTTTTGCAGCAACCCGGAGTAAGGATGTCGGTGGCACCCTGTGCCTCAACAATAAACGCGTGGGTGATAAATGCTATTGCTGCTTAACGTAACCTACCCCTTCCTTTTACTGCCTAACAGTACCCTTAACTTCCTTACTCACCCACTTCCTCGGCTAATGGCTGCTCAAGTAAAAGGTATAATAGATAAGTGATTACAACAGAGCCCTTAATGAGTGATCTCAGCAAAGTGGCGCTCGTTAGCGCCGCCTGTTGAAACCGTTGTCATAGGTAACCAGGTATTGTGGCCCTTTTAGATTTTCTTTCCGAACGTTTTTGTAACGTTATGTTTAAAAATACGTGAATTCATCATCTGCCAAGACTTTTCTCAACTATATTGGATCGGCTTCCTGTCAAACCGGATTTAGCTGAATATGAGTATTTTACCAGGTGTGGCGAGTAATTCGTCAACGGCGAGTTGACGAATTACTCGCCGCACCTGGTAAAATACTCCATGTGCCTACGGCCCATTTGGGACGACTTCCAGAAAATAAAAATAAATAATATTATAATTGTGCAACTCGTCCCACGTTTCTTTTTGTTTGGAACTTTAAACTTTATCAACGTTTGGTACAGTTAGTACCTAAGACAAGATATAACAATTTTTTTTTAAGAATTTTAGATTTTACTTTCGTTTTGTTCATAGATTATTTAATATTAAAAAAATTTGGTTGTCTGTAAAGTCGGTTTACGGACGATGGTTTAACGTGACAACGTCATAACAAAACATTGATGACTCAATGAGCATCAATATTTTGTCATACTCATGAGCGTTACGTTACAATGAGTCATCCTTTTTCGTGCGTGCAGCCGGCGTTTATCGATTTATTAGACGTTGTCACGTCAAAAGTCAGTAGGTACCTCTACCTACCAGACCTCACAAGCTAGTAAATGTGAGACACGGTACTCCTTGAGAAGACTGGTGTCAGATTTTCTGGCTTCTGACTATATAAATATCTAAATCCATCCATCTACCCAACCATACCAACAAGGGAAAGACAAGGCCTTCGCCCGAAACTGAAACGGTTTACCAACCGTCGATTGGTCCATGAACCGTTGGAAAACATTATCTTTAAACCATTAACTTTTCATCCAAAGGACTTTTCATCCACGAACGTTTCGCCAGCATAACTCTACGTCAGTGAATGCTTAACCAACAGAATGTTTTGACCAATAACTTTTCACACAAAGAACAATTTGGCCCATGGACTGTTCCCCAACAGAACGGTACGACAGTGAGTGTTTAGGTAACCTCTAGAAGCAATAATAGCCTAGGGATATGACCGTTGGACTACCAAGTCACAGGTCGTAGGTTCGAACCCCGGCACGCACCAATATCTTTTCGAATTCATGCGCGTATTATAAATTGATTATGACTTGCCGAAATCGGTGAAGGAAAACATCGTGAGGAAACCAGTACACCTAAGAAATTTTTCAACGGTGTGTAAAGCCATGTCAATAAAAAGATTTGGAACATTTTATATACTAAAGATAGCAAGGGCTGTTCTATTTGAAGTCTCAGTTATGTCATCAAGGGAAAAACGCCACTAAGCTCTTTTCGCGATGAACACGGATGAGTTTTAGTCAATAAGAGTCTGACACGCCCTTCCGCTCCACCCAGAGCGGAAGAAGTCATTTGATGATATCTCCCATTCTTAAAAAAAAACTGTCACATTGAATAATATTAGTAGGAAGTATTATTTACTGGTAACCCTACTCCACAGCCTGTTGCCAACCAACCATTTGACTAAACACGTTCAAATTCGATTTACATTGCGTAATTCCTTTAACATCGTTAGCAAGGTGAATTGCCAAGAGGCAATATAATACAAAATGAGGCGAGCTTTCTTTGTCTCTTTTGTAATTATAGACTTAATAGACGATGAGTCGGTGCTACAGTTAATTAATTAAATCTTAATGAAGGCTAGGTACTAAGGGTACTAATGAACACTGATCCTGAATTTGTAAGAAGGGAAACTGATCTGAAAGGCACTTTGATTCTCATTTCTATGCTGATTTGAGAGCGTAAGAAAAGTTCTGCTAAAGTTTGCTTTGTAACTTTGTGAGACAAATGGCGCAAGAAAGACGAATATCAATGTTTGACTGTGATGTAGAAACATAGTATCTGTAGAGTCATAAAATAATAGACCTACTTACGACCTTAATAACTCATACACTTTTTTTTTTTTTTTAAGTATGGGAAATCATCAAATGACTTCTTCCGCTCTGGGTGGAGCGGAAGGTCGTGTCAGACTCTTACTGACTAAAACCCATCCGCGTTCCTTCCAAAGCCCTTTGCGTTCCAGGGCCGCGGTGACTCTTTCGAACAAATTCCGCACCTTAACTCATACACATAAAATGTAAACTCACCGACTTCGAATTAAGAACCTCCTCTTTTTTTTAAGTCTGTTAAAAAGAAAGGATTCATCCGAAAGTACCAGGGTCGCATACAGTTCGCAAAGGTGAATGCAAGCAACCTTAAAATATGGCGTCAAAAAATTTGTCCGCATCACTGTCGACTGGAAGTGTGCGCGACAGACTCAACTGGCGGTATTGCCATGTTATATGGCAATGCTAATCCTCTGCCCAAGGTAAAAACCAGCCCCTAGATCACGTAACTAGGTATAGGTTGTACCATAGGTGCCACAAACGTGACTGGCCTGTTGGTCGAGTGGTTAGTGACCCTGACTGTTAAACTGGTGATCGTGGGTTCGATTCCCACCCAGGACAAATCTTTGTGTGATGAGCATGATCATTTGTTCTGTGTCTGGGTGTAATTTGTCTATAATATGTATGAATTTAGAAATATATAAGTAAGTTTATCAGTTGTCTGGTTGCCATAGTACAGGCATAGCCTGCTCTGCCTAGTTTGGGATCGGATGACCGTGTGAGAGTTGTCCCAAGATATTATATTATATACATAGGTGCCACAAACACAGAACACAAAATAACTGCAAGGTAAGAGTGGTGATTTTATTACTTCAACAAATAAGAAAGGTGGTCCTTGGTTCCGAGGAAGACGGAACAAACATCAATCTTCAGAACCAAAGAGAAAATAAAAATCAAGAAGTCTCAGGCGTACCTTTCTTCGTATTTGTAATTCCATTTTCTTAAGATCCATGACTAGCGACTTTAGACATAGTCTTGTAACTAGAAAGAGCTTACCTCGCCTGCATTGAACGCTAAATAATAAAAGAAAATATCCAGTTTTCATCATTTTGACGAAAATGAAGATGAATGTCAATATTTTTCCGCAAAACAAATAGTACACGTAATAATATCAGTAAATGTATTCCGAAGGTTCGCAAACTTTTTCCGGTTTTCGAAGTAATGCGAAAACGGAACCGTTATTGTAGATTTGGCAGCTAAATACTGTGTTTTTTGGCCATACGCTGTCGCTCTCCTCAAGACCAAAGCCTGTGTTCTGGCGTATAGAAAATGTATAGCTTTCAAGCTAGCCCCACGTTGGGCGCCAGATTATCGTCGGGGTGAGTCAGGTGCAATGAAATGGCTTCGCTTGAGGGTAAAACTTGTATAATACATTCTCATTGACCGTCAAAAGTATACACCAAAATTCTTGTAACTGACGAGGGTTGTCCTCTTGACAGACGGTTGCATTTGTGACACCTAGTGCAAGAAATTCTTTGGCATTTAATGTTTCTAGTACCAGTGCCTATCGCCTTATGTGGTCAGTCAGTGATTTCGAAATGTTTTTCTTGTAAAAATGCAAGACTATCGGACCATCATTCAGCCAAAAGACGTCCACTGCTGGGCCTAGGCCTCTCCCAAATGAGGGGCCATAATCACCACGCTTGGCAGGCGGTTTGGCGATCGCAGTGTAGCTGTTGCAATGTACAGAGAATGCTGCTGCCCATTCTCTGGTCCTTTAGTCGCCTCTTACGACACCCACGGAAACCCATGGGAATATGGGATGATGCTATTATTTTACGTCCGACACCATACAGAAAATTTACTAGTTTATTTAGTAGGTAGATCTTTTTCTTGTAAGTTGTAGTATGCGAAACTATTGGACCGATTCTAATTAAACTGGCACCAGAGAGCACAGTAGTACTGTTTGTTACCACTCTTTTGTTCCGCGATACCATGTAGATTTGTATAGTCAATGTCAAACGCAGTGATCACCTCCGAGATGTTTATTTCTTATTCCGTTCCAGGAAATGCAAATCTGTCGTGACTTACAAAAACATTTGAATCGTATCTATTTACATTTCAATGTATTTTTTTACAGAAGTAAAAAGTGCTCAATGTGAATCTGCGCCTGAGTTTATATAATTACCATGAAGGCTTCGTTTGCTATTGTAATCTTAACAGACAGATATATGTTGTTGGGGAGTTTGCTACTTCTTGTTCCCAGCTTACGGCCGGTCTCAATAACGTATCTACCTTTAACCAACTTTCAAATTAGTTACCAACAGTAGCTGAAACTTCATCTTTGCCTTTATAACATGACGTTCCAGCTACTGTTGGTAGCTAATTTAACAGGCCGTTAAACAATAAAAAGTGGTACCAGGCGGGCGTTTTGGGAGACTGTCTATTTAAATTTTGCCGTTCAAGGAGAGCTAATTCTTAGCCTAATTTAAACAAATAACTTTTTGAATCATCGACTAAGCAGTCTTAAGAAAATTATGATTATTTTGCCATTGAATCAGAGAACTTAACATCACCAACCCTCAATTTATTTGGTATTGGCGTCACTTGTCTTCGTATCCTACATACTTTTCTATTAACCATTATCTCAGTTGGACTCCCCAAAAAGGGGTAGGACCCGTTTCTCGAAACATCATGTTTCACACAGCTTATAGACAATAATGGATATATCCATAATCCATTGTTTCTTTGGTCTTTCCCGACTCTTACAGTCATTCAAATTGATTCTTAATATATCGCCCCTTTTTAAAATTTAATATGGGTTTGCTCTTGACTCTAGTTTAGGTCATAGATGATAGAGACAAAGTCGACGATGGAGCGAGCCTACCCAGACGAAGTTGGCTAGGTAAGTTACCTCTTTACTTCAATAACGTGATAAGTCCAGTGGTTATTTTTTTTTTCTTTGATAATTGAAACTGCCGCCGTGACCGATTTAATTTTTCCAAAAAAACGTCCAAAAAGATATTAATTTTCAGACTTATCACGTTATTGAAGCAAAGAAGCGATATAACACAAAACATAAAAATGAAAGATAATTCCATCGATTTTATTAAACGCAGACACTTGAAACAAAGAAACACAAAATAATATAAGTTCCTAACCTGATTTACGAAAGTAATTAAAGGAAGTCAAGCACATTCAATTTCTTTCAGCCCCTTTCACTTAAATCCTAACAGCGTTTGCCATTCTCACGTCGTGCCTTCCTAAAATATGCAAAGTGCCTGCCAACGGCAGAACCCACAGAGTTAAGCGACAGGAATCTGGTCCTTTACCCCCTCAAGAAATAGTAACCTCGAATTCCGAAGCAATTCAAGTTAAATTAGGGGATTCTGTACATTAACATGCGTTACACGAACTTGAGGGACTGCTTACGGAAATCCATGGCGTTGGGCCGCTATAAATCCCGGATGGATCGGGCCTTTTGTGCGGAAGAATGACCTTTTGGATCAGAACGAGAAAACCTGAGCTAACTGAAGATTGAAATTGGATTATTCTAAGCAGGGTAGCATATTTAGCAACCGTGATGGATCAGATGGAGGAATTTATTTAATCCTGATTACTGAATAAATCTTATTCAATCAAAGTTTATAAGAGGTAAACATCTTTGTATTATGTTTGTGAAAGTTATCTCCGCTGATTGAAAGAAAGAAAGAAAATTACATTTATTGGCACAATAATAAAATAACAAAAAAAACACCTTACAAATAGAAATTATCAAAACATAAGTACATATAGCAATATTGTGCCAAAAGGGCCTCAGCTCAGCATAATGTTAGGTGGCAACAGTAGTTATTACCACCTAACGCTGATTTTCACCGGCAGCCCACGGGTACCATACGCTCGAACGCGCAGTAGACTACTACTGGTACTAATAGTAGAGTACTAGTAGTAGAGTAGGTACTAGTACTAGTATTAGTAGTAGAGTACTAGTAGGTACTAGTACTAGTTTGGGCACGCCACAATTGCGGCGATAAGACCCCTCTTTGAGGAGTGGCTGGAGAGGCGCTACGGCGTCCTCACCTTCCGCCTGACGCAGGTACTAACCGGACAGGGCTGTTTCGGGAGGTACCTGTTTCGGATTAAGCGGGAGGACACGCCCGGGTGTCAGCACTGTGAGGATCGCCCGGAGGACACGGTGGAGCATACGGTGGAGGTCTGCCCTGCTTGGGCTGAGCACCGCCGTGTCCTCATCGCGGCGATCGGTGGCGGCGACCTCTCGCGTCCGGCCCTGGTTGAATCCATGGTCCGGAGCGAGGAGGCTTGGGAAGCGGTCACCTCCTTCTGCGAAGCAGTAATGCTAGCGAAGGAGGAGGCGGGCCGCGAGAGGGAAAGGCAAGGCCTTCGCCCCAACCGCCGCAACAGGAGAAGACGCCCCGGGCGTCGGGAGTCGCAGGGCGATCCCCGGCCACCGTAGGCGCGGGCCTGCGGACGGCGAGCATTGGGTGGCTCGCCGACAGATCACCACCAGGCCCGGGTCGATGGCGCGTTGTGTTTCACGCGCGCCTCAAAGAGATGTCAGCATAAAAGACGGGGCCCGCTAGGGCCAAAGCCTGCCAGGGTTGCGGAATCTGTTCGAAAGAGTCACCGCGGCCCTGGAACGCAAAGGGCTTTGGAAGGAACGCGGATGGGTTTTAGTCAGTAAGAGTCTGACACGCCCTTCCGCTCCACCCAGAGCGGAAGAAGTCATTTGATGATTTCCCATCCTTAAAAAAAAAAAAAAAAAAAAAAAAGGTACTAGTACTAGTTATGATTCGATCACTGATAGAAAACTACACTACCTCCGAAGGTCTTAAGGCTAATTATACCCCAGATACACACGGTGCCAGTAGAATAGAACACAGGAGCTAATTCGCGGGAAAAATGTTAATAATAACATAACACACTTAACGCAGATGCATGATCTAAACAATTATGTAGTACCTGAACCTATATATAAACACGTTAATTTCAACTTTTCACCTGAACTTTTGCATCCATTTCGTTTACAAACTTCACTCTGATTATTTATGTAAACTCTAGATCCCTTGGGCAAAAGGGACTGGTGTCAACAGCCAGCTTGACCCCTGACCTTTGTCGTCAGTATTAGGTTATGAATACAGAGCTATTCCGAGGCGGACCCCTAGTTCGCAGATTGCTTGATTTGTGGATCAATTGCTTGAGTTACCGGTAGTTGAATGAGTGGTAGATTTAGTACGTGACAGTAGCGTCTCTGATAGGACCAAAACACGAACTGTATTTATCCTACTAGTGATTACACAATTTATATGATATAAAAGCTTGTCGCGAAATTTAAGTACTCGTATTTACTAGTTAAAATCAATGACATCAAGTTAATTAATTTACTTGTTTATCTACACAGTAAATCTCACAACAAGGTTTAAGCTTGTAAAAAAACGGGATATGCGCGTACGAAGTCGCGGGCAAAAGCTATAAAGAATAAGATAAGTAAGTATTACTTATGCACATGAATCTTTCGGAAAAAATTCTCTGAACTACGGTGAAAAACGCATTACAGTTTTTCATTTTAAAAGAAAAACACGGGGTCACTGACGGATAGAAAAAACGACGTTTTTATAATTACGTAAAAATAGTCAAATGACATTATGTAATACCCTTTTCAAGAACAAAAATGTTCATTCGTTTCGTTTTGTAAAAAAAACGTTGCCCCACACTAGGATTTTCTCCTGTGTTGTGGGTAGGCCAACACTATATATTTGCCTCGTGTGTGAGCGTAGGTATGGCACTCGTGGGCTGCAGCTGAAAATCAGCGTCAGGTGGTATACCTTGTGTTGCCCTCTGGCATTATGCTGAGCTGAGGCCCTTTGGCATTTGGTTTTCAATAAACACAATTTTCTTTCTTTCTTTCTTTCTGTGCAATAGTGTATGCAATAGTAAATGTCTTAGGCTGCTTTAAAAAACTCAATCTAACTTTCATGGGTTTTGTTTGTCTTGTAAACATGTTGTGTGTTATTCAAATGAATCCGGTTTGCATGGAAGCCGAGCCCAATGTAGTTGGAAAAAGGCTAGGCAGGTGACATTTATATATTAACTTTAATTTATTTGTATTCATATCCTTCAGTGTAACTCTCTTTTCGAATGAAAAGGTCCGGCTTTTCATCAAAAAGCTTGTACCTACTTACTGATGCTCTGCTCAATGCCTCAATACCTATGTGTTATTGTAACGTCAGACAATACCCCGCCCAGTATATCCGCACAAATCCCGACGGCCATTGAACGTTTTTAATAAACGCACATCCCACTAACAAGAGCTCCCAACTGTAAAGGCTTTGTCCATCCACTACACAGAACAATCCAGACTGAAGCAACTCTGTCTGTCTGTGTTAACTCTTCACGTCTTAACGGCTGAATGGATTTGGTTGAAACTTAGACACTGGTAGACTATGTCAAAGTCAAAGTCAACTCATTGATTTTAACTAGACCATTAAAAGGCCGTCTTGAACGTCAAATTTACAGTTTGAAATTAAAATATTAGTGACTCTAATTGTCCATTTGCAAAAATTAGATTCTAATGGAGAAGGACGGACAAGAAACTCCTCTTTTCAAATATAAGTTTTAAAATATTTTGTATGTATTTTGTATACATACATTGATCAATTGATTATATTATGAGAGCACAATGCACCCAACATAACACTAATATACAACACACACTTATACACTAATAGGTACATCCAAGGTATGTCCCGGAATAGTACATAGGATGTTTTTGATCCCGGGAATATGTTCCCTTGGGATGATTTTTGACTATTACCTGGGCGAAGCCGCGGACGGCAGCTATAGTATTATTAAGGCGGAAATGAGCATATCGACGGTGAAGTGCCAATACCTCCTAACTGTAATTTTTCGAGACATTAATTTTTTACATCTTTTAATTTACTGGCGCTTTTGCCATGTATTATGTGAAAGCTCCGAAGTGAATTTTTAGTTGCAATTACATTAAATGGCTACTAACTAATTCAATATACTAATTAATTTTCAACTTCTCAAGAAACATTTTTTTTCTTTCAGTTTGTGTAAATCATTGATTTCAGCAGTTAGGAGTTATTGGCACTTCGCCGTCGATATTTGTGTATTACGCATTCACTTTTAAATCGCTGAACTAAATTTGATGAATTTTGGTAGAGATATAGATGGGACCCTAAAGACGGTTCTACGCTAGTTTTTATGTGAAAATAAAGCAAGAGCACGAGCGAAACCGCGGGCAAAAAGTAGTATTGAATGAATTGAAAATATACTTTTAAAATATCGCCGCACCCTTTGTCGAAAGCTTTCGCGATTAATAACCAAAGTCCCTTTGTTTTGTTTCCATCAAAACTCGCGGACATTTTCGGTCCTCTGACACGAATTTGTTTGGAGGACAATATGATTAATTCGAGAATTTCTGGCGGACAACCGACCCTTTTGAATATGAGAACAGTTTTTGTGTTATTTGTTAGGTGTAAATTATCTTGTTTTATACAACCCTCTTATTTCTAAACTTGTCCACAATTCCAGTTGTTGTCACGTTTAAGCACGTTATGGAAATTAATTATCATTTACTTGTTTTGTTATAAGTTATGATTCTAAAACCGAAACGCAATTAATTCAGCTAATGTGGTTAGGTACTTAAACTACCATATTGCTATCACAAAGAACTAGAGTTTGCGAATTCATGATGACTACTCATTTTATCTTTGTACAATGAATTGACAGAAATCACAATATGTAGAAATCATATGAAAAGAAATATATATTTATTTATTTAACAGTTTATGTACACACATTTAACATATAGATAAGAAGAAGGGAACAGAAAAATAGGTACAAAGGTGATGCTTATTTCTAAAGAAATCTCTTCCAGCATACCTGCGAAAGGAGAGTCGGATAAAAGAGATGTAGACATCGTGTGTAAAAGTTATGATAAAAGATAAAAAACTTTAAATATAACATACTATACATAAATATGACTAAGGAGTTTGTTGCGCCACTTCTTCTTCCCAGCTAAAACACTAGGAAGTGGTGACGGGCGTTTTGGGGGACTGTCTTTATGTAGAACTTTGACGTTCAAAAAGTGCTGGCACTCAGCCTAATTTGAATAAATGACTTTTGACTTTTTGTTTTTTTGACTTTTTGAAAATTGATATCATACTAATACACACTACTTAAATAATGATATAAGATAAATAAAAATATATCTAGTTTTTGATGAATAAAAATACATTTTGTTGGTTCAGTTAGAACTGACTCCTATAAACGTTTTACTCTAAATACCAGTATTCATTATTTAAGTACACATAGATATCAATCATGGAAACAAAAGCCACTCAATTCAAACTGTACGGGACAATTATAATTAATAAGACGTGATAGAGTTTATAATGATCAATTTATTGATAAAATGCTAAAGCTGACTGATACAGTGATCACTTATTATAAAATGATTCTATTATATCGAACTGCTATAGAACTGATATTAGGATAATGAGTAAACGCGGCGAAGACCGAACGCGGACTATAGTCAATTGCGGACGCGGTACAAAACTGCTTCATTTAACGTAAAAAGATTGAACTATACGGGTGGAAAGTTATTCACAAACGTTAATGAAGCACAGATCTAGACCAGTGTTTTGCAAACTTTTTGTGTTCAAGGTACATCCAGGAAATCGGAAAATTTTGGAGGTACACCATAAATGAATAATCAATTTTTACGTAAATTTAACCAACATAATAATATATTATTAATCAACAAAACAATATTTATATATAATCAACAAACCTAAACTTATTAATGCAAAACATGAGCTTGTTTAATTGAGCATAAGAGGTCCTTTGGGGTAATCGTTGACAGGGCTCTCATCTCTTCGTATCGACGAAGAGATGAGAGCAGCCCTGAAGATTTTCAACTCTTACCACAGTAAAACAAAAAAAGGATAGCCTTTTTTTGGTTTTATTGTGGTAAGAGTTGAAAATCTTAATTCACATTAATAGGTCGTTGCAAATGGCAAAAGTATTGCAATAGCATGCTTAGAAGGCTGAAGATATTATTTTTTTAATCATAGCCAAAAATTTTCTCAATCAGTTTCTGCGGCTGCGTAGGTATTTTTCTTCCATCTGTCTATTTAACTCTAAGAGATAGCCGTATTTTTCCGAGGCACACCAACCAATGAGCACGGTACACCAGTGTGCCGTGGAACACACTTTGCGGAACACTGATCTAGACCACAGAAACCATCACAAGATGACCAGCACGAATAAATATGTGAAAACGAGTCTAGATCACACCCAATTCAATATTATGAACAAAAAGTTTGAGGAATATGCAAATATGTGTGTAGTTTCATTGTGCGCACCCACAGCTAAGGAGTGGAATTTCCTGCCGGGGTATGTGTCCTCTGTTAATAGCTAACATTAACCTGGGGTTCAAGAGTGGATATGTTATTTCTAAGTTAGCGTGCTACATCGTCGATCACACAGGTAGGGCTACCAACCATACTCTAAAACAGAGTATCGTACTCTATTTTGCATAGACGTACTCTACAAAAGCAATAGAGTACGCTAAATTACTCATTTTTTTACTGATTTGAAATGTATAGTGACTCTGTCTTTTAATTAAACTGAATGAAATCCTGCCATTTCAGTATTCCACTTTAGGAGTTTTTGTTTTTTTTGGTCATAATTGCAAATTGGTGATAAAAGAAATCCATGGCGTCATTGAAATTCTCTAACTATTATTAAACAACAACATTTTGGTTACGCAATAAGTAATATAATAAAAGTTACTCTTTTTTTCCTACGACTGTGCTCTTCATTTACTCTTCCTAATATCAGAAATACTCTATTTCTTCTAAATAAAGTTGGCAACCCTACACACAGGTGAGATAGTGGTCAAACACGAGCCTATCACTACAATAAAGAATCAACAGAAATGAATTCTACATAATTTATCTACAAAGTAGTCCTAACATGCTTCGTATTCAATTTATACATGACATACATTTTAATTTGATTGAATTTACTAAACATCTCTTATGCATCAATTATTTTATTTTATTCAAAACATCCTGAGTAAACAACTTGGTGTACACTTCTGCCAGCCCAGTTTCTTGAGATAGAAAACGTCCTTAACTTAATTTGACACACAGATTTCCCAAAAGTCAAAAAAAGTCAAAAGTCAAAACGTTTATTTCAATAAGGCCATTAAACAGCACTTTTGAACGTCATCATTTACAGTTCAGTAAAATAATAATATTACATTGATAAAGTGACTCTACTCTCCATTCGGAAAGGTAGATTCTTATGGAGAAGTACGGACAAGAAACTAAATAGTTACTCTTTTCAAATAATGATTTTACAAAATTTGGTATACAAAAATCTACTTAATATTATGTGAGGACAATGCACCCAGAGTATGCTACTTATAGGAACAAAGTATTCCCAAAGTATCCCATAACAAATACCCTGCTAAGTCAATCCTACATTAACACTAACAAACATCCTGCTAACAATTAACTTCCTCTGAATATTCCAAACACAGTACCTGACCCATTATTGTTCCAAGGGTGCCATGATTAATGTTATATTCAGCTACCCGCAAATCGAATGCCCCGCAGGGTAAACTTGACCGCAACTCCCTCGGACTCTAATTGGATGGGACTGTTTAGATCCACCCGACGTCCACTGCATTCACGATGACCATTAATTCTTTTATAGCTAGTCTCTGAAGGGAACCAGTGGCGTAGCTACCAAGGTGAAAAATGGTGCAGTGCACCCAAACATTGACAATAAACGGTTGAAACATATCGTTTTTAGAAGAGTATTTTAGGTTGAATAGAATAGAAATATTCTTTATTGTACACCATACAAAAAATATACGAAGCTTAGAAATAGAAGGGTTGGGTAGAAGAAAGCAGGACCATTAAATAAAAAAGTAATCAGAAAAAATAGATCCGACCACACGCTACTGAAGGGAACTAACTCCAGCACTCTCATAAGTGTAGTCACTACTAACGCCATCTAGTTATCGCGTAGATACTAATTTGTGGTCCTTCGGTACGGGGAGTCGGGGAAGTCGATTTATTGGCATAATACTATTAATTTGTTTCCGAGATGTTGAGTAAGGACAATTTACGAAGGAAACGCTGTCAAGGTGGGGAATATCTTGCTAAATAAGCGGGACTTTAGCTCGGGGGAGTGAAAGTTTTCATTGCGTTAGAAAGTGACTTGAGATTTTCAGGTAGGTATAGTTATTTCAATAATGAATTTAAAACTTATGTAAGATCAATTTTATGAGCTTCGTAGCAAAGATAAGGTGAGGAGAAATATTGCTACGTGTTTACAGTAGGCACTTCTTTTGATGCGAGCTTTATTGCTACGGTAGGCAAATAATCTATTGCCATACTTAATTGTATTCAGATTTTCTGTCCTTGAACAATACGGCAAATTATTAGCTACGTTTTTGCCTAATACATTCTATCTGCGAGGATATTCCTGGTCATTAATCTTTACGGTTCATTTCACGATTAAGCACGCATCGCCTTCGTTCAATATACTCATAGCTGATATATAAAAAAAGTTTGTGTTCAGAATTCAAACAGGCGGAAAAAAACGTATCACAATAGTTCTGAGCACGCAAAAAGTTTACATTTTGGGTGACAAACGTGACTAGCAATTGAATGGGGCTTTGGGACACTATTTGAGTGTTTATTTATCCTTATGTTGTTTACAGCGGCGAGACGAGGTAAGCAGTCATACAAAGTAGTACAAAGTTAGAGACCGAGTCCAATTTGTTTAAGCCCGAAGGCTTGTACCTAGAGTATCGAACCATCTGGTGGACGCTTGCTTAAATTTTATGATTTAGGTAATTTTGATAAAGCATAGTTGGCTAAATAATTCAATAAGGATTTCCAACAATTTTTCTTTTTTTTAAACCTTGCCCCACACTATGTATTTCTCCTGTATCGTAGGTGCGTTTACAAACATATAAACTCACATACACAAACAGCCAGACCCGGAAAAACTATCTGTAGGCCGTGCAAATATTTGCTCCGTGCGGGGATCGAACCCGCGACACGCAGCGCAGCAGTCAATCGCTCAACCACTGCACCAACCGTGTCATCAGAATAATAAAAAACGATGACAGAAAAAATTATGTGCCTACACAGAAAACTACTTTATTTTTGAAGATGTAACATTTTAGAAAAGTACATTCCTTCAATTACCCTCTTCTTGCTTTTGCAACTAAATTAACGTGAAACGAAAATATGAAATAACCTTAAATATTATTAAAACGGAATCCCTATTATCCTTATTATTAAAATTAGAGTGAGCTTCTTTTGGGTAAGCTCGCTCCATCGTCGACTTTGTCTCTGTCATCTATGACCTAGACTAGAGCCAAGAGCAAACCCATATTAAATTTAAAAAAAACCCTGTAAGTAGATAGGTATCTGACTAAGAAGATTATTTCATTAATATAAAGCTACATACAGTAGTTGAGTGTATGTAGTTTTGTGTTGAACGCTGAGTGCTATAAAAAAATTCACGGTTCATGAGGTAGGTATGCATGCATAAGCCGCGGGAGTGAACCACACTGAATGATGAAGTATTACCGGATAAGATATAGAACACCGACTGACGAATTCGTCACAAATGCAAACGTTTAATGCACGCGAGCATCTCACGAGCCTTTCATGAAGTGTGACTTATTTACACATATACAAGTGCATGGTTATTGAGATAAACTTTATAGCCCTGGCTGGAGGCTTAGTTGTATTAAGGCCACCACAGGCAAGCCCGACTAAGCAGTCGACAACCTCATAGATTGAACTGCGAGACGCCACTCAAAAAAAATGATAATCTTTATTCTTTGGCGTGCCTTGTGAATATGCCCATTGAATATTCGCCACGCTTGATAGGCGGGTTGGCGATCGCAGAGTAGCTGTTGTAATGCACAGAGAACGCTGCCGCCCATACTTAACACTTAGACAAGTGATGACAAGAAGATTTGTCCACTTAAACACAAAGACCTTGCTTAAAGATAGATTTATTTCGCTACCGGCTTACTTATCAATTTCGTCAATCGTACGATATATCGTCTTAAAACGTGTGCCGACATGTTGATTGTTATCGGTAATAGACAACATGTAATGCATCGAGTATCGGCGTGATAGTTACTTTAAAGAATAACTGTTACTATGGTTGTAACCTTTTAGCATGGCAATAGCGGTCACTGACCCGCCTAAATTTGTTGACTTTCTTAAGGTTTCTGAACACAGTTGCGACGTGAAAATGTTGCTGATGCGACTACATCATCAGCCGAATGACGTCCACTTCTGGACATAGGTCTCCTCTAAAAAGGGCTTTGCCATAATCACCACGCTTGGCAGGCGGGTTGCGATCGCAGTGTAGCTGTTGCAATGCACCGAGAATGCTGCTGCCCATTCTCTGGTGAGTCCCTTGGTCGCCTCTTACGACACCCATGGGAAGTGATGGGATGGTGCTATTCTTTTACGTCCGACACCATACAGTGACTGAGATGCGACAACGTCACCATATATGTATCAATTAGTCTATGTTATAATTTCTATACGTAGCACATTTTAGCGGTGATAATCGATCACCATCGGTGCATCATTGTCGCGTGACGCTGTCTGGGGTAGCCTTACGGAAATAATGACATGAGGACGTTAAGAACCGACATCTATCGTAATAGGGAATATGCCTGCATTTTTTTATTTGCAAAATGAAATACTTATTGGCTCTAGTAAACAATTATGAAAATTTTTTTAAAAACCCTTCATCAGCGATGAAGTTATAAAGCTTAAAAGATGACAATTAGAAAGAGAAGTCCGATACGAACTCTGACGTCAAATACTATGTCGCCTATACAGCTGCCATAGAAAATGGCGTCTCCGCGAGAGAGGCAGATATATTTATTTAAAATAGTCATATCTCGTTTGTTTTTCGATCAATTTTGATTCTAATTTCACTGTTAGTATTATATTTATGTATATTTTCAGATAAAGTGTATACCTAAGCTAATAAATATTTTTTTCATGCATTTTCCAAATTCTCAATATTTTTTACTAACGACAAATGAAACATAAAGGCGTGACGAAACATGAGAAGAGATATTAGGGGAAGGTCAATGACTGATATTGACATGCTAAAACGTAACAACTTTAGATACGCGTTGCCTTGCGAGTAGTCCGTTCCACGTGGATGGGTGTCATTGTCAAGGTACGTCCCTAGTTTATTTATTTATTAACACCTTACGCACACAAATGTACAGAGGCGGACTTAATGCCATAGGCATTCTCTACCAGTCAACGTTTGGGTGATGCAGAGAATGGTGGTGGTACTTCAACTAGAACATTTTCAGGAAATTCAGCTGTCAAAGCTCGGTCAGTTAGTCTACAAGTTGAAGCTATTTGCAAATATTTTCGGGCCATGTCGTCTATCACTAGCGACCTACCTCGGCTTTTACCTTTTACCTCACTTATCGTTCTTTCTATAAGTGGAAACCGTATCAAAATAGCGATTTTTTTCAAACTATTTAAATATACGGAATTGAAGTAAATGTTATTGGTACTACTAGTAGGTAAATATTGTGTTTTCTTATATCAAAGTTATTTTTAAGTCGCATAATATTTTACGCATTCACGTTTTAATAAATGTTTGGACTCGCTTCAGTTGATTTCAATAAACATTTTTTGTGAATACATATTTACAGCGATTGCTAGAAAAAATGTGTACATGTATGGTATTTACATCATAGACAAAATAATTTGATATTTTTTGTGATAGGTAAATAAATAAAATTCCATTGTAAACAATATTTTTGTATCCTTGAAAGTAGTACTGAATGATTTAGAGTTTTTATATATTACCTGCTTATGTAATTTTTAAATATCATACCAAATTGTGAGACCTGGTGATAAAATAGTCGGTACATACTACTATTTTACGTCAAAAATTACAATGAGTAATTGAAAAAAACTAAAAAACATTGACCCCTTCATTGTACTCATAATTAATATTATAATAGTTAATAATAATAGGTATCTCTTTGACTTGGCTCGCGATGTTTTCGACATGTGGGATGTGGACTCAGCAATCATTGTACCGATAGTTGTGTCAGCCAATGGCCACGAGCCTCGACCAGCACCTCAGGAGGCTCTCGTTAGGCAGCTGGATCAAGGGCCTGATTCAGAAAGCGGTACTTCTGGACACGGCTCGTATTGTTAGGAGGTTCCTCTCTCCTGACCGCCGGTAGCTTGGACCCTGTTCCCGATACCGGTGGGCGACTATTTTTAAATGTTTTTTTTATTTTTGTATTTTTTAAGAAATATTTAAAAATGTAAGAATAAGTAAAAAATTAATAAACGGAATAATATCTCATTTATTTCACGTAACAAAGACATAAATACCTTACAGACTATCATGCATATTTATAAAAAAACACAAAAACATGAATACACTATTATACACGAATTGACGGCGTCGTGTTGCGCTGCGGGGTTATGAAAAACTTTTACAATTAGGTTGACCAACTCCGAAATCGAGACAAAAGTTGTAGGTAAATAAGTAAAAAAACCAGCTTGGTGAGCCTCACCTCGCTGGGCTAGATCATGATCAAAACATTGATGCCATCCAAAGAGATTTAAAGATACAATAGAGCGGCTATCAGAAGAAATGTCAGCTATCAGAAAAACTGTGATCCCATGCCTCAGTAACGCCATCTAGCTTTGAATAGCAAACATGGAAATGTTCTAGAACTATTTATGAAAATTATTGTGTTCTAATTTATTACCGAGTAAATAAAAACAATATTTACGAAAATAAACCGAAGGTAGATGCAGTCGTTTTACCATAACGAGATTTGCAATAGCGTAATGAGCAACTCGGCATATTTTCTTAGAAAATGTTTTTCTTTTGGTGGACACAAATACGACTTGACATGCAGGGGTGTCACAGTAGACAGCGACTTTTGTCCACTAGGACATAAGTATCGGAATACGATTTTGTTCGTTATGTCCTGTCTATTGGTAGTATAAATTTAATGTCCTTAACAATCACGTTAAATTCCAAGTCAAAACACAAAACGAAAATCTACATTCTTCAAAAGGAAAAATACCAGCATCCACAAACGAAACAGTTGACTAAACACAACAATCTCTTTTGATACGCACAATATATCAATACTAAATGGATACATCTCGTATCTAAAGAAGGGTCCACACGATACACACTTTTGTATGTACAGATATCTGAACAGACTTTGAAGTCTGAATAAAAAAGGACGTAAACTTCAGACTTTGATTTTTCAAAACCTGCAGTTTTCATTCTATATTTATTATTATGTACTTTATTGTACACCTCATAATAAGAACAGGACAATCAAACATAAAATAAGTGTACAATGGGCGGTCTTATCGCACAAGGCAATCTCTTCCAGACAACCTATATTTATCAATTAGTTTTTGGCTCCGATAAATACGCAGACTTACAAACATACTCCGACTTTTCTACCTTACCGACATTTGTCTACATTGCTTTTTTGATCACAGACAAAATTTTATACAAGTTTATGGAAGTCTATGTCGTGTGGAACCAACATATGAGCAAAGCTGGAGGAGTGATGGTATGGTGCGACCGCCATTTGTCTTGGGAGCGCACTCCCAGTGAGAATTAGGTCACTCGCACCCCTCTTACTTGTTGACGCGTGGTCACTAAAAGTAGCGTGAGTTTTCGAGTGGAATTGGGGACTTCCTTCTTAAAAGGAGTTTACAACGTGGGATGGAGCGATGAATAAGTCTGTGAGGTAATTTCCGCAATAGGTTCAAGGCATTAATTACTAAAGGAGGACGCAAATTGAAACAGTTACTATACACAACAATCTCTTTATATACGCACGATATATCAATACTAAAAGGATACGTCTCATATCTAAGAGCAAGACTAAAGGAGCGATGATATGATGCGTCCGCCATTTGTCTTGGGAGCGCACTCCCAGTGAGAATTAGGTCACTCGCACCCCTCTTACTTGTTGATGCGTGGTCACTAGAAGTGGCGTGAGTATACGAGTGGAATTGGGGACTTCCTTCATGAAAGAAGTTTCCAACGTGGGATAGAGCGATGCTTAAGTCGGTGAGGTATTTTTCGCAATAGGTTCAAGACAATTACTAAAGGAGGATGCAAATTGAAAGAGTTGACTATACACAACAATCTCTTTAAATACGCACGACATGTCAATACCAAAAAGATACGTCTCATATTTCTGCGCAAGGCTAGAGGAGCGATGGCTGACTTCCTTCTTGATAGAAGTTATGTGGGATAGAGATTGTCTGCAAGCTATTTTCCGGAATACAAAGGCCGTAAATATAAACATAGCCCGTATTTTAGTGAACGTTTTGTTGTTTTTCTTAATTAAAAACCCTGGCAGTCTCCGGGCCCTGTCTCCTATGCTGACATCTCTTTGAGGTGCGCGAGAAACACACCGCGCCATCGACCCGGGCCTGGTGGTGATCGGACAGCGAGCCACCCAACGCTCGCCGTCCGCAGGCCCGCGCCTACGGTGGCCGGGGATCGCCCTGCGACTCCCGACGCCCGGGGAGTCTTCTCCTGTAGCGGCGGTTGGGGTGAAGGCCTTGCCTTTCCCTCTAACTCTGAGTGTTGGCTTTGTATTCTTATTTTTGACCAACAATTTACGGGTAAGGTACATTTAAAATGATAAACTGTTTTTAGTTAAATTTGTATATTAAGTTCAACACCTGAAACTGATAGACAATAGACCCGCGGCGAATGATTTTTTCAACGATGCTATGCGACTACTAAACGCTTATCCAAACCTGTGATTTTATTTCATTCGCTGCGCGTCGATTTCAGCATAAAAATGATACAATTGATATGTACGGGTTTGCTCGTACAGTACTTAATCACATATTTTTTACGGTTTAATTTCCAGTGCGTTTCCCAGATATATTTAAGGTGAAAGCGCCAGGGTAGACAGCTAAATTCAAATTTTCTGATGTTTTTTTGCAATTTCCAAGTCAGTGTCAGGTTGTAGGTATGTTGAACAAAATATGAAAATATTCGCGACCGCAGCACGTATTTATTTACAGAATTATAATCATTTAAATCACCAATACCACCGTCCAAGTTAATTTAACTCGATTGAATGGTTATTTCATAAAAAAGTCATTCAATCGTGTCACATGAATGATATAACCTGTATTGATGATTTTAATTATTATAACTCAGTAAAGCCATATTTGTTACGGTAGCCAATCGTATTTTTATCAACATACAACCTGACACGGACCTGCAAAAAACGTATGAAAATTTGATTTTCTTGGGCTACCCTGGCGCTTTTACCTTAATTTATTTCCTTCATCTTTTTTACAGGTAGTTCCTAGCCATGAGACTATCAAGGCATGTGGAGAAAATCGTCTCACTGCTTTTGTCCCAAGTCTTAAGGCCTCTTCCAACCTCTACACATCTATGTCAGCTTCATTGTTTAATGAGCAAACCCTGATTCAGCGTTTATCATCACCGACAGTTAATAGCGTCTGCTAGCACTATTGATTTATCCCCGCCATGTTTTATGCAACGAGGGCAAAGGAAAAAATATTGAGCATTCTCGAACAAAGATACTAAATAAAAGAGTAAACAAACCAAGTTAAGAACGTGCTTTATTGAAAAACTTGGCAAATGTAGATGATACGTATTCTTTGATTTACTTTGCGAGTGTAATGAAGAGTGTGGTGGGCAGTTGTTTGTTAGGCTCGGAAAATTACCTACGAAGAGATTGAAGAGAAGTCTTGTACAAGACTAAATTGATTGTAAACTGTCATGGTGAAGGTATGGGAAGAAATGATGATTTAGAAAAATCCCAACAAACCAAAGCAAAAGTCAAAAGCTGTAATAGATACTTTAATTCACATCTATTTTACAAACATCTTTGTTTTTTGTTCCCAAGAACTTTAGTCACCATGCGGTCGATTCTGTAAACATGTCGAAGTGAAGGCATGGGTGAAGTTATCTCGAGGTGAGCTGTGAATCCATACAATCAAGCTGTCACGTGATCACGGAGTGAGCTATCATTCCATATTGATTATATGGATTGGCAGCTATCCTCGTAATCACTTCACCCATGCCTTCACTTCAACATGTTTACAGAATCGACCGGCAGTTTCTGTTTGGAAATTTTCAGCAGAAATGACGTGACAAATTTTCAAGCACACGTCAACAGCTATGAATGATAATAAAGTCAACCAAACCAGTCAACTAGTCAAAAGCAACCACAGTTTACTCGCTGACATTACTTTTGTCACATTCCGATAATTTGAGTTTCAGAAAGTAACAAAAATATCAATACTCCACCAAAACCAATAAAAAAAGAAAAAAAAACGTGTGCGTCTCGGGACGCCCGACAGAAGTGATAACTTAAGTAACTAAGTTGAACTATTTAATATGGGAAGTGTCTGTCCGAAATACGACTAGCGCTGTGGGTTAGAGTGAGAGAGGAAGAGCCTGCCTACCGCTACCGTATGCGTGAGATAAAGGGAAGCCAGACAGACTGGCGCCGTAACGCGTTACGTTACGAAGCGGTTTACTCTCCCATAAGAACATTATGTTCGATTTTTTCAAATGAACTTATCTCACAATTGCATCCCTTCTAAAGAACCATTATCAAACCAGACGTATTTTCAAGAAAATTCATGTTTACATAACTTTGCAACACAAACGCTACGAAAAGGAGACCCGACAAACTTAATTACACCAGCTCCTAATGTGTCCACTCAAACTTGAGCCCTCTGGTAAACTATCGTTCTTTGTAGCTGTTGTATTTGTAAACAGAGCGGCGTGATATCAAGGTCATCTTAGAGTGGTGCTGCGAGATGGATGAAGGCGAAGAGTCAACAAAGGGTGAATATAGCCAACGATCGGTGTCCGGTTAGGAGACACCGATAATGTATGTATGTTTTGAAGTGAAGCGGTTGTTGGCGATGAAATGAATTATTTTCTGTGGTATTGTGTTGCTTTCTCCACGTTTTATCAAAATAGAACCCATCTTTAAAAGCCAAATGAAAACAATACCTAACGTGTATAAAAGTAGGTCGGTACCTATACAGAAATTGTATACAAGAATGTAAAAATTGAATACAATACTTATATAATAAGTAATAATAATAATAATAAGTATCATTTATTCGCTCATCACAAAGCTGACTTAAAGTAAATGTGTACAAAAATGTCTCAGCTTTATTCCACCTTTGTGAGAGACTGGTGCCTGATATAGGATTTTGGGCAAAACCTGTGTTACAGGTCACCAGGCCCCTTCCACGGCTAGAGTTAGCTTTTACAGATGTACCGTGCAAGAGTCGAAGTTACAAAATGCGCATAACAAAAATAAAAACCAAATACAATTTAAACAATATGCTTAACACAAATAAATTAAGAAGGTTATAACAGTAAACAATACGTAACTATAGTTCTGCAGAAATATGGAGTCATGTTGTGAGCCGATGTGTGCCCACTCACTCCATAAAACTCACCTTCACTCACACCTGTGAGTGAAGGTGAGTTTTATGGAGTGAGTGCAGCGAGAGTTGTTTTTCAAGGAGTTGAAGAATAACTATGTATGTGTGGGGTTGGTCAAAATTAGTTTTATTTCAGAACGGTCAAAAGTTTCTCAGTTTTATTATAGTCTAGGGTTTTAAGTATTTTTTAATTTCTTTACTACAGCTTGATCGAGTTTTTGTATATAGAACTTATAAAAAAGTTACTAAAATGTGTTAAATTATATTTTAGGAAGGTAAAGAAATTGAAATCAATAAATTTATACAAAGTAGATACCCATCGCTTAATATTCTTGGAAGTATAAAACTGCACAACAAAGATCGGACAATATAGCACAGCAACCTGAAAGCGCTCTCTTCTTCACCACTTTCTTCGTCTTAACTATAAAGATTTTGTAGGTAGGTACAGTGAAATTCTCACTGAAATACCTACAATACCAACCACCAGTACAAAATAATTGTTGAACGAACGACACATCCCCATAGTGGCAAATGCAGGCGAAGTAGTAACTACAGAGTCACCTTGTCGCAGTAAATACCGCTAAATCACCTCACAAATAAATTACCGTCACTTCATCTGAGTTTATCACGCCATGTTTCAGTCACCGTGTCATTGCACACAGATGAGCCCCGTCTACCAACCGAACAAAATTATGTGCATTTTACGACACAAAGGAACATGAGGAATTAGCATTTGTTAACCCGTCACTGGTTCGGTCTGAGTGGTTAATGGGATGACAGTAAGCGACGGGTTGACGTGAATGTGAGTTTGTTTATGATAGGACCTAAATTCATCACTATTATTATTGGCGTGATGAGTTTTCCATTTTTCTTCTAGCCTTGCCACGGCCTCAATACATGCCAATTTTTTTTCATCTTATTCAATGTGCGTAGGTTGGAATGACGGCCGCCATGGCCCACGCACAATGGTCCAACACCAGGACTAAGTGCGGAAACCATACCCCAATAGATAGATAGATAGATAGATGGGCGTAGGTACAAAAACCATAGAGGTAGGGCCATTGACAAAAAAACATCATAAGCACAACAAGTTCGAATTCTGTCCACCGCAATCCACTAGAGCTTCTCTATAGGTAAATTAGACAGTCGCCTGATAAGTAATCCAAGCTTCCTAACACGAAAAAAATGTAGAATATGATCCTATCAGTCATTAACGGCATCGTGATATTTGGAACGGTGGTAGTATCTACTACTTAGGACCAACCTACTCAAAAGATAACAAATAAAATTAGGTAGGTACCTCTCTTTTTATTTGAGATGGGTATGCTCTTGACTCTAGTCTAGGTCATAGATGACAGAGACAAAGTCGAAAATGGAGCGAGCTTACCCAGAAGAAGCCTGTTTATTCTAATTTTAAAGAGATTAGGATTATATGCGTTCGGAAACACAGACGCAGGCAGAGCCACTCCTTTGCTGTGCGCATTATAAAAGACGTTTGGAAACGTTTAGTGCGAATTGGAGGAATAGCAACAAGGTAGGGATGCTAACTTGCAGTGCGTCTAGATGTCTGATGGTAGACGGGGGCCGGTGGAATGAGGTCGTGAAGAGTTGCAGAGAGAACAGGCCCTTGAGGAACTCCGGCATCAATAGCCATGAGGTCAGAGGAGCAGCCGTCAACGACTACTCGGATCGACTGTTCACTTAGGAAGTCTGATATCCAGCTACAAAAATCAGCTGGGATGCCATAAGCAGGAAGCTTGCTGAGTAGACTAGCGTGCCAGACCCTGTCAAAGGCCTTCAAGATATCAAGCGATACAGAAAGTGCTTCAACATGTTTCTTATGACTTCGCCCCAGCAGTACGTGACATACACAAGAAGATCGCCAGTCGGCCGTCCCCGGCGAAAGCCATATTGACGGTCAATGAGGAGATCATTGTCTTCAAGGTAGGTCAGCAACTTACTGCTCAGTACCCTTTAAATAACCTTGCACAGAATGGAGATAATGGTGATCGATCGGTAATGAGCAGGGTCTGAACGGTCGCCTTCTCCGATATATAGGCCTGTCCTCTACTACTCTCGTGAAAAGACGACCATTTCTACTGAAAATATAGACAAGAACAATGGAGCAAAAACCACAATCCCAATAATTTCAATGTCTGTGGTTTTCAGCACATACAGTGGACGCTTTAGCACGGTCCACAAATAAAATAACATTATAATACATGAGCGTCCGCAGAACAGCGCTTGTTCACACAAACCAGAATTTTCGAATACTAATAACGATAACCAATACTTTGCATAATCTCCCCCGCCGAGCTTTGTTCAGCTCCATTTAAGTTAAATTATATGAAAATTCTATTTTATATTCTCATTTATAACATTTTACATGAATATTGTAATACCGTGTTAGAAGAGAGCTTGTGGCTGATTAATCACAGCTGCACGGGTCAAACTTCGAGGTCAGTCCGCGGATGGGTGACCATCATTTACATACCAAGTCTTCTCCTTGTCTTGGAAAGCACCTTAAGCCGTTAGTCTCGGCTGTCATTTGAACATCAAACAAAGTGGTAATAAAAGAAAAATCCGACACCAGTTTTGTCTCGAGGTATCGTATTGTAGAGTAATGCGGAACAGCGAGTAAAGTCCCGCATACCTCCACTGAAAAATGGGGGGATCCTCCTACCAGACGGTTGTTGTGTCTGGTGGGCAGCTGCCCGATAGTGATATTCGGACTGTTGTATATGTTCAAATCGCACGGAGAACTTTGCTTGCGGGATGCAGGATTTCGTTGTTATTTCGTCGTAGATGGCGCTGCGGTTCTTTTTGTTGCCGTAATAATTTCGTTTCTTAGTTTTTCATGTGGCGGCATTGGTGCCGCTACAGTATTACACAGATATTGGGTTGTGGAGGTCTGGTAGGCAGCCGCTCCACATAAAATACTGGTATTTAGCTGCATCCGGTTTGGCTGGAAGCCGACCCAATTTAGTTGGGAAACGGCTAGGAAGATAATTTTAATATCGTGTTTTAGACGAACATGAAACAGAAATTCAACAGTTTTGGTGGATGCATGAACACTCGAATTTAGGTCGAAAAATTGCAAGCTTAGCTGGCGTTTACTCATGCGTGGTTTTTCATATATTTTCTGTGAAATAAAGCCCGTATGATGAATGGCAGCATTGCTAAGCTACACGGCTGTGTGAACGCGATAGGTACGCGTTTGAAACACGACCAAAGTTTTCGGTTCGCGAAAATTTTAATATTTTTGTGAGAACTTAATAATTAACAAAATAATGGTGCTGTTTATTTCAATCGGTTTCAATTAAAATAAAAGGCACCATTTGGTAAATACCATATAATTAAAATTGAAGTGTTTTTTTTGTAAGATCAAAATTATTAAATGCCTATGATACTATATACGACACTTATACTTACCAAAACAATTATAATTTTTTCCGTCTGTTCGTTCCAGTTAATCTCCGAAACGGCTGAATGAGCTGATGTTGTATAAACTAACTTTCGCTACTTTTATAAAAAGAATTAAGGGTTCGCGAAAAATATAACCCATTAAGTTGTGAACAGACGGAGACGAAATCGCGAGCCACAGCTCGTAGTACATTTAGTCAACTTTCATTCCTCAAATAATTATGAATCGCTTATCGACTACTTATTTACTGCATAAACGTAGAACATAATCAGACATCGTAAATTAATAAATACCACTGTTCATTGTTCTATTGATACACTGCCAGGGATCAAGGCTGTGGCAAATGACTGACACAGAAAGTACAATTATTTTTGATTATTATCGTCGATGTAAAATAGTAGGGCTATATTTTTAAATTATTTTTGGAGTTTACTCCTACAAGAAATGATTTTCATATGTAGCCCGCGGTATGACAATTTTATAAGGAGTAAAATCGAGCGTTAACAAAAAGTGAGACGTTACGTTACGTACGTTACGAGATTATATATGTGTATAATATATAGGTACAAAGTATACTCAGCTTATTTAAGATGCTTTCATTTATCCTCCTTTAACATAATATACACAATAATAGTTCTTAAGGAGTAAACCCCAGTCGTGGGTCGCGGAGCTGACACACACACTTTTTGTATTTAATTAATGAAATTGTAAAATAGAGGTGTTACTCAATTTTATACTCGCCAAATTTTTATTGAGAGCGCTCTTTTACATAACAATGAACCACCTTATGTACATGCCTACAACTTGTATATTATAATAACTTTTGCCCGCGACTTCGTACGCGCATATCTCATTGTTTCCCGCTCCCGTGGGAATTTAGGAAAATCCTCTCTCCGTGCACACTCCCTCTTAAATACACTCCCCAAAGAACCTACATGCAGCAAATTTCAACTTTTTTGTTCATTGTTATGTATTTTCCATATAATTAAGATGATTATGGATTGACAGCTCACCTCGTGATCACTTCACCCAAGCCTTCACTTCGACATGTTTACAAAATCGACGGGCTGGTTATAAGGTTTCTGCAAAATTTGTAGTTAGTCCTATCTAAACCCAATCTATAATTGCAAAAGTAACTCTGTCCGTCTATCTTTAAGTCTATTTGTTACCTCTAAACGTCTTCACGGATTTGGATGAAACTACACGACTTAACACACGAGTAAAACATGTCCTGGAATACGACATAGAATTGTTTTCATCCCGGGAATATGTTCCCATGGGATTTTTTTTTGACATTTACGTGAACGGAGCCGCTGGCAGAAGTTATTACGAAAATAAAATGAAAGACAACCAAAAAGAGTCCCGCTATTCAATATCCTTACATCCCTGAGTAAACTATCCAAATGTTTTTTTGAACTTACGTACTTGAGACCCAACTGAATTTCTCTCAACACGGTACACAACGAAGTATCAATAACATTTTTTTTTTGAGATTTTTGCTCTTGACTCTAGTCTAGGTCATAGCTGACAGAGACAAAGTCGACGATGGAGCGAGCTTACCCAGAAGAAGCCTGTTCACTTTCATTTAGAAGATATTAGGGTTGTATGCGTTCGGAAACACAGACGCAGGCAGAGAGTTCCACTCTTTTGCTGTGCGCATTATAAAAGACGTTTGGAAACGTTTAGTGCGAGTTGGTGGAATAGCAACAAGGTAGGGATGGTAACTTGCAGTGCGTCTGCATGTTACCAATTACCATCAATAACTCAATAACAAAAGCTTTTACAAGGTAAAAGCTTTTCATTGTGATCATTAACTTCCACCGTGAGTATATTAACACACATAATAGAATTTTATTAATAATGGCGTCTGTAAGCAACAAGTACCTAGGTTACACAAGTATCGTGTCGGTTTTGCCACTAAAACACGGCAATATTGCCAATAAAACTGCCTTTATTAGCATTCAGGCACTACACGGACCAAAACCTTGCGATAGTGTGTTTTTCTTCGTTATTCAGAGGAATTTTTTTAAGGATGGGAAATGATCAAATGACTTCTTCCGCTCTGGGTGGAGCGGAAGGGCGTGTCAGACTCTTGCTGACTAAAACCCATCTTTGTTCCTTCTAAAGCCCTTTGCGTTTCAGGGCCGCGGTGACTCTTTCGAACAAATTCCGCAATCCTGGCAGGTTATTCAGAGGCTATTAACTCTTTAGCAGATATCGAAATAGGTAGACTATATTTATCTAATGTTCGTGGAAGTAAGTAACATAGAGTTGATAATATCTCCTGTAAAATTCCGGAATCATAAAGGGAATCATAACAATTAAAACCCGGGATAATAAAACATGAAGTGGACTTTGAGTATAGTTACAAATTATTGATTTGAAGAATTAAAAGAAGAAAGAGTTGTGCGAAAACAAAGCTATTTGATTTAACAGATTTAGTAGGTAAGTACGGAACTCTAAAAACATAATAAATAAGATTCTTCAATACAATCATGTTATTCAAATGTATTCAAAGCGCAATGAGTCATTTGCAATTTCTTAATTCCCGGGTTACAATCGTCATGTTTAGGATTCCGGGATTTTAGAGGAGGTATTATCAACTCTATGTTACTTACTTCCATGAACATTAGGTAAATATAGTCTACCTATTCCGATCTTTGCTCACTAGATAAGAGGAATAAATTACATCTAAAAGCACATTATTAATGTTCGTTCTAATTTGCATGTATGTGTTATAAATACTTTTAAAAATTACTAAAATTATCGATTGCATGCATCTGTTGCTAAAGGTGACGCTCTAATCATTTGAGGATTACACTAATGGATAGATTATTTAAAAATCTAAATTATTCACGTTTTATTTAATTTTAAAGGATCGCTATTCTTTTTTTATTAAAATAATTCCAAAAATTTTGTGAATTCTATGATAAAAGGGCGTGTGCGGGCGGCAAAGAGGGAAGGGATGCTCAAGGTTATTTGCTCAGGAAAACGCCTTAAATAGAGACAGTGTACTCGAGGTTGTTTTTGTGAAGATAATAATACTTTAGTAATTGGTAGTCATTTGTAGATCTTTAGCAGTCGTTACGGATTATCAGAAGCCAGTAAATCTGACTCCAATCTTGCCAAGAACTACCGTGTTACCCAGTGAATGGGTTGCGGAGGTCTGGTAGGCAGCCGCTCCAGGTAAAATACTGGTGTTCAGCTGAACCCGGTTTGACTGGGAGCCGACCCCAATATAGTTGGGAAAAGGCTAGGCAGATGATGATGATGATAAATGGTAGTGTTAGTAATGTCAACTTTGCAGAAAGAATATTTGATTCTGATACGTCAGAAACTACTGGATTCTAAACTTGTGCCTGCTAGCAAATAACAGGCATTGGTTATGTATATATGTATATCATGAAAAGACAGTAAGGACAAGCTACAGTAAACTATGATAATGATAACGTTTGCATATTTGTGAATATTTAGTTAAGATTTTAAGTACCTATTATAATATTTACGTAAACATCACAACCTGTAGACATCAACATGACAAACTAAATACCACAAAAAATAGACCAATTTAGACGTTAACCTACATGGTTCTCATATGATTTGACCAGTACGTTTGTATGAACTTTAAAAGAGACTTTGACCTCTGAGTTTGTTTTGTTTCTTCTCAGGGTAGTCAGCTCGAAAACACCGGCCTCATCTAGTTTAAAAATGACCAAAAAAGATTGACGTGTAAAAGTGTTTATGTTTTACCTACTCACAAAATAAATATCATTTATCATTTATCAAATCTCCATCAAAATATCTGAAAAAATAACAAGGAAAACAATACTTAAATCTTAAACATAACACGTGAAAATCACTCACCGTTTTATCCAGGAACCAGCTCTCCACAAGAATCAAAGGTATATAGGTGATCATATATATCATAGACGTCCACGACACTTGGTTTCCTGTCACACCATAGTAACTCATCACAATATCCTGGATAATCGTGTACTGGGTCCATTGCATCGAGTTTGAAGCCGAGTATATCACAAATATCCCGAGAATGAACCATCTTCTTGGACTCACTTCGTAGATCTGTTTACGAGAATCAATAGATATGTCATCCATCACACTGCCGGCTATAGAACTCCTTCTTGAACCTTCATTATCAAGAATCCTTGGTGATTCAGGATCCACCGGATCCAATAGTCCATTGGCTTGTGACAAATTTTTCTTTGTCATCTTAATTTATACTGTTCTTATCAAAAGGAGACACTTCGATGTTAAGATTTCACTTATCACGCAATATTTTGGTCCCAAGTTCGTTTTCAACGTGATATAACTTTCTATTTAGCTAATCCTACGCCAGATTAGTGTTATCAGTCTTTTATGATACCGCTTCGTTTCTACCTGTTTAGATAATCGAAGATGATAAGTCAGGTTACTTGGCTAAACAGTCAAATTTTTCTAATCTCAGATAGTATTTGAAATGTTTAAGAGTGTAGGGTGACACATATATTTACTTGACTATTACTTTTTTCCTCTACTGCTGTTCTTTACATTACAGTGGTTTTATAAGCAACTAGCTGCCAACCGGGGCTCCGCCCGCGTGAATGTCGAAAATTATCCCAAGGGAACATACTCTCGGTATAAAAACTATCCTTTGTCCTTTCCCGGGACTCAAACTATCTCTCCACCAAATTTCATCTAAATCGGTCCAGCTATTTGCGCGTGAAGAAGTAACAAACAAACACACACTAAAGAACTTTCGCCTTTATATATTAGTGTGATTGAGGAACATAATATTGTAGATGTATCACCATAGAATAGCCGATCTGTTCTGTAACCATCACACCGTAACAACCCAGGTGGAGTGAGCTTCAAGTGAACTGTCATTTCACCTTGACTGGTTGGAGAGCTCCTTCACTTCGCTCTGTTCACTTCACCTAAGTTTACACGGTGAGATGTTGACGGAATAAAACAACAGTTACTGTAGATGAGAGAGTCATAATGATTTTGATGTTTTCTTGTTCATGGTTGAATTTATGTCAAGGGTCTATGTGAGTAGTGTTTTGGAGTATTTTGGTTTTGTCTTCGGTAGGTTATTGTATCAAAATGTAAGTCTCCTTAAACGGTAATTTTAATGTAATTGTTACTATTGTTGTGTGGCGTATCCTCCCATTATTATTGACATTTATGATAATTATTTTAATTATTTTTTCATTGTTATGTTGACATTTATTTAATTCACTAATACAATTTCAATGGGATTATCTGTTTAATGACTGCATGATTGTGATCAATTATTAATTTTAATAGAATATGTTTCTGTACTATATTTTTGCACGCCGCAATTAAAGACAGAATGTGAAAACAATTTTGTACATTTTACCAAGCTTATGCAAATAAATGTTTTTTTTGTTTTTTTTTTTAATATTTTTACCTGCCTTACCGACAACTTCAGGAGATACGCACTAACATCATCACTATCATCAGTACCTAAATAAGCTATCCACCATACTTTTGCCAAACGAAGTTACAGGAAACAACATAAAACATTAAATTAATATGAACTTATTTTTACAAAATACTATTATCAGCAATTCCATAATTGGATTAAACCAAATGTAATCGGTATTATAACAGTCAATACATGGGTTATTAAGGGGATTATAAAATAATGCATAGGTACCTATCAAGATAATACGGTACGGCATTTACCTGTATTAATCATGCTTAATAAATTTTCATAGCATCATAATATTATGATCACGCAAAAACCCGCAAAATACGCGCTTGGACGTGAATATTGACCGGTGCTCTAATGGGAATAGTTTTGGTGCACTATACATTTGTGCTCTAACGGGAATACTCCAAAATGAAAGATATCAGCGTGAATTATATACCTACAGCTACAGAAAGTGACTCGTGCAAAGCTATGATCTACCTATTTTTAAACAACCTATATTAATAATAATATTAATAATATCTTGGGACAACTCATACGGTCATCCGATCCTAAACTAGGCAGAGCCTGTGCTATGGCAACCAGATAACTGATTAACATACTTATATATTTCTAAATACAATCCATATTAAAGACAAATTACACCCAGACACAGAACAAATGATCATGCTCATCACACAAAGATTTGTCCTAGGTGGGAATCGAACCCACGACTTTCGGTTTAGCAGTCAGGGAGTGACCCTGACTGCTAAACCGAACCGAACCACTCGACTAACAGGCCAGTCAATATAGTGTCCCATTGCTGAATCCTGTCGAAAGGCGTCAAATTCCCACTCGTCCCGCCATCTTTGCCTGGGTCTGCCGCGCTGTCACCAAACATTTTCTGGAGCTTACAATAAAATAGGCCCCACAAAATGTAACTGTAGTTAATTTAGCACATAAACCGTTCGAAATGAGTCAGATATTTGTTCAGATCATTTAAACCCACCTATTTAAACTATTAGACACAACATATACCGCCGTGTCCTCGTCGAAGCGATCGGCGGCGGCAACCTCTCGCGTCCGGCCCTGGTTGAATCCATGGTCCGGAGCGAGGAGGCTTGGGAAGCGGTCACCTCCTTCTGCGAAGCAGTAATGCTAGCGAAGGAGGAGGCGGGCCGCGCGAGGGAAAGGCAAGGCCTTCGCCCCAACCGCCGCTACAGGAGAAGACGCCCCGGGCGACGGGAGTCGCAGGGCGATCCCCGGCTACCGTAGGCGCGGGCCTACGGACAGCGAGTGTTGGGTGGCTCGCTGTCCGATCACCACCAGGCCCGGGTCGATGGCGCGTTGTGTTTCACGCGCGCCTCAAAGAGATGTCAGCATAGAGGACGGAGCCCGCTAGGGCCAGAGTCTGCCAGGGTTGCGGAATTTGTTCGAAAGAGTCACCGCGGCCCTGGAACGCAAAGGGCTTTAGAAGGAACACGGATGGGTTTTGGTCAGTAAGAGTCTGACACGCCCTTCCGCTCCACCCAGAGCGGAAGAAGTCATTTGATGATTACCCATCCTTAAAAAAAAAAAAAAACGACATATACCCAAGAACTTTTAAATTATTTCGGAGTTAAAGTAGGTTATCTACAACACATTGTAAATAATAAATGACTCAGTTACCAGCATCAATTAACCAACCAGGCACAACAAAAAATAGGTACCTAACACCACAAAATATACATTCTTTCTTCAAACGAAAACTTCACTTTAATCACCTTTTCATTAAAAAACAATACAACGATCACGTCAAACTATAACCAGTAGCTAAAATAAACTGGAATGGCGGAAAACCACACGACTTAATTAATGAGACACAGAACGGATGGCGATTATAAACGGTCGGGTTGCAATGTGACGATAAAACTGAGATAACGGTTGCATTTGCATATATCTTCTGGCAACTTGGCAATGACATTGATTAAGTAAACATGTGAAAGAATTCAAAGACGCTCATTGATACTAGCAGTCGCAGTAGAGATATTCGCCTTCTTATTAATTGGTTTTAAATCTCTTTCAGTATTATATGTATTTGGAATTACATCGTTTTATATTAAAGGTTTTCCTTATTTTAGGGTTCTGAATGAAAATAATTTATTTTAATTACATTAAGACGTAACCCTCATAGAATCACTCGTGTGTCTGTTTGTCCGTCACTTTTATGAGTTTTTTGGGGAAAAATAGAAGATTAAAAAACATGTTTTTCGCAATGTGATGCCACAATGAATAGAAAATGAAAATTCATGAAAATATTTGAAAATTGACAAGCACTTACTTATAGATTACAAGAAAAGCTACTAGAACTAAGTAAGTCCATATACTTACAAGTAACATGTTAAATAATAAAAAATACGATTCATTCGGAACACATCGCGTGCGAGTCGAACTCGCACTTTGCCTGTTTTTGTTATCAGCTGACCTTCAACATCGCTCGGAAACCAATATTTAAATATAATCCCGCATTGGGCCTAGTAGTTTTATGATAACTAATATAATAAAGAAGATTTTATGATTTTTTTGTTTGTAAGGACACACGTTTCCATCTGCAAGCAACTCGCATGCACGTGTTATTACATTGCGGGGCACGATCGAGTGATTGATCACATTATACCTCGGAAGCGCGCAAGGTAAAGCAACTTGCTTACGAGGTGGTTGCATGAGCAAACGTGGCCAAAAGGTGGCCTTTGGAAGTATTCTACCTATACGATTGCGGCAAATTTGCTGAAAACAATTTTTTTATCCCGTAATTATTTTCTTTATTTATTTTTTAAAACAAGCTAGTATTTAGCGGCTACATTGAATAAAGTGTTAAGCTCTTCAAGCCCTTTCGTTTGATACTCATATTAAGGGGTTGTTGAAAAAAAATGTAATCCGCCATCTTGGAGCGGCGGCCATATTAAAATTAATACCATATTGAATATTGCACATTAATAACCCAGCAGTACAGCAGTACCCACACATTTACAGATTGTAAGAATATGAATGTGGATAATGTCACCGGAAAATTACAAACGCTGTAAGATTGTAAAATATCGCGTGAAACTATTTTTTCAACGTATATCGAGAAATTGTAATCTAATAAAGATTAATTACGATGTAACGGCGTCTGCAATTTTCCGGTGACAGATACAAGAGAAGAGTACACAAGGAAGTGGTGACGAGCGGGCGTTTTGGGGGACTGTCTGTTTATGTAGAACTTTGACGTTCAAAAAGTGCTGGCACTCAGCCTAATTTGAATAAATGACTTTTGATTTTAGAGAAACTCCAGAGGTCCCAGTTAATTGCGGTCCCAGTCGCAGCCTCAAATTTGTGTACCAAACTTTAATTGGTTCAATAAGTTTTCAATAACCAATCACATCATTTTCCTTCCGTTTAATTTATGACGGATCGATAGTGACGTATCATACATTTTAAAACAATATTATAATATATATATACAATATTACTTAAAAGCTTGTCATTCTTAGTCGTTCTTCGTCATGATTACTATGAATTCTCTTAATCGGTATGATTATTATATATTATATTTATTAGTTTATTATTTTAGCATATATATGTATTTTATTAGTATTATATATATTATCTGTATATTCTCTCCGAAATGTTAAAATTCAATTTGAATCTTATTTTTATTTATTGTACACCTACCACAGTATAGTTTTTATAACCCAAAGGTTGACTGGTAGAGAATGCCTTGATGCATGCAGTCCGCCCATGTACCACTATTGTACATAAAGTTTAAATAAATAAATAAATAAATATTGATGTTATTTCAGATGTATTACGTAACGACTCTAACACCCACAGACACCAAGCTACAAAATTGTATTCAAGTACCTTTTTTTTAAGGATGGGAAATCATCAAATGATTTTGCCGCTCTGGGTGGAGCGGAAGGGCGTGTCAGACTCTTACTGACTAAAACTCATCCGTGTTTCTTCCAAAGCCCTTTGCGTTCCAGGGCCGCGGGGACTCTTTCGAAGAAATTCCGCAACCCTGGCAGGCTCTGGCCCTAGCGGGCCCCGTCCTCTATGCTGACATCTCTTTGAGGCGCGCGTGAAACACAACGTGCCATCGACCCGGGCCTGGTGGTGATCGAACAGCAAGCCACCCAACGCTCGCCGTCCGAAATCATTTTACTTGCGTTTAATTTATGACGGATCGATTTTTTTATTCAGAAACGTGGGAAATATGGACGTATCATAAATTTTAAAACAAGATTGATGTTATTTCAGACGTATTACTTAACGACTATAACACCCTCACACACCAAGCTACAAAATTGTATTCAAGTGCCTACCTGTTGAATTTGTAATACCTATTATTTATTGTATACCAGAATAGGTGACCTTGACATCCGCGCCAAGTGTATCTATTTTAACACTGACGTATGTGGTACAATTTCAGTTACGTCACCCCTTATCTTTAATGTAGACACAGCATTTTATTAAACGAAGCAAATACCTGTAGTCATTAATTAACTTGCTTTATTCTACGACCACCTATATGCCACAATAAGGAACGTTTTTTTTTAGGGATATTGCCTATAATGGAAACTTGGATAGATCAGTTATTTTTTTTAATTTTCACCTGTTTGTGTGAACGACTTTGTTTTAACCTGGTGTCATTATGAAATATGTATTTGTTATTTTAACCTCTTGTAAGCAACTAATTCTGAGATAAAAGACAACCCTGGTTTGCGTAAGCCTTGGTGTGGTTTTCTAAAGGTTCTTTCAGATCTGAGAAAAAATCAGAGAAAAATCAGACTGGTACTTTCAGATGTTAAGTCTTCATAAACATTTAAAACAATGCACCTGTCAAATTACCTCTTCTGCACTCTTTCTGCCTTATAGAGAATGCCTGAAGCATTAATCGCCGGTCTCAATAAGGGTAACCTTTAACTGCTAATTTGACAGTTGGTCAAAGGTAGATACGTTATTGAGACCGGCCGAGAGTCCACCATTGTACCTTTGCGCATGAATTTAAACTAAATAAATAAACAAACATAATTTTACCTATTTAACATGGTTTTTAGATAATTCTTATAATACCAATCCATTTGGTAATGCCTCCGCAAACGAGCGAGTAGAATGGAAAGATTATGAAATTAGTGTCGCGTCATTAGCTGGAGAACTGGGCTGATATCGTTTGGTAGATACCTTGATTTATACTCGACTTTTACGCAGTTTAGATATTAGGTCAATCGATTTTCGGTATTGTTCGAAAGAGTTACCGCGGCCCTGGAACGCAAAGGACATTTGAAGGCACACGGATGCGTTTTAGTCAGCAAGAGTCCGCCGAGAGCGCGAGAAGTAATTTGATAATTTCCCATCCACAAAAAAAATCAATCGATGTGGTTGGTAAAATTGTGAAGGAGCTCCTGGTTAAATAATAACAGCTGCGCAGGGCGGGAAGTCTCGACATAGTTCGAGTCTTAAGGTTTTATCGACCGAATTCAGTCCGTGGACTGTATACGGGCGGTCTTAGGACTTATCAACCGGTCGGTAGGACATCTACCTGAGCACGCCGCAATTGTGGCGATAAGTCCCCTCTTTGAGGAGTGACTGGAGAGGCGCCACGGCGTCCTCACCTTCCGCCGGTACTCACCGGACATGGCTGTTTCGGGAGATACCTGTTTCGGATTCAGCAGGAAGACACGCCCAGGTGTCCGCAGTGTGAGGATCGCCCGGAGGACACGGTGGAGCATACGGTGGAGCTCTGCCCTGCTTAGGCGGAGCACCGCCGTGTCCTCGCCTCATTGAGGCGGCCGCGACCTCTCGCGTCCGGCTCTGGTTCAATTCATGGTCCGGTGCGGGCGGGTTACAGTTGGCACCGACGTGGGGCGGATATCTGGTCAGGAACGGATGAGAACGAACGACACATACCTTGATGGCGTCTCCTCGAACGAAGTTGGAATATGTGTATGTGTGGTGGAGAAGAGTCGATAAAAGCTCGACATTAACTATTTCTAGTTGTTCTCTTCTCAGTAGAAGAAGAATGAGGGACAATTGACGATATGACAGTGAATGTGACAGGAGTTTGCCTGAGATTTATAGAGATCATCGGGCGATGGTATAGTAGATAGAATACGTCTTCCAATATTAATATCCAGTTGCACCCAGAAGCCAACTTCATCGTTCGCCTATTGTTAAAATTATTTGTTAGTTACAAAATAATTTAGTTAGTAGTTGGATATTATGACTAGTGTATACAATGTGTGTGTGTGGGATATGAGCTCCAAACAATTACGTTTTAGACTTGTGTTTTTAGAGTTCCATACCTGAAGGGTAACCAAAGGAACCGCTAAGCCTCCGTCTGTCGGCCTGGCTGCCAGCGAGCTGTTTCTCATGAACCATAAAAGGTAGACAGTTTATCTTTCACAGAGTGTTAAGGTATTTTACTGCCGCACCAAAAACAACAAAACAAGAGCTAACGGCATACATGAAATTGGATTTTTCGGTTTATGGTACGGAACTGTTTGTGTGCGAGTCTGAGTTTTTTGTATTAAATCCACAAACGCGTGACAGACGTGGATCTTACCGCTAATCGTCATGGGCTACAAGTTTTTAAATTATTGTTATAATTACTTTAACTATTGTATATTTTTAACTTATCTTTAGTAAGTTGAAACCTAAGTACGTACGTATTTATGTGTATAACACACTACACAGCACTGTGTATATTCTTTGTTATAGGCAAAACAAAATGTTTGAATAAAAATATCCACCGAATAGAGAACCTCCTCCTTTTTTGGTAGTCGGTTAAGAATAAGATAACGATATTTCGGGCTTTGTGTGACAATTTCATCCATCAGCCATTTAGTGTATTTAGTAGGTAGTCATGAACGTCCACTTGTTGATATTTATCTAACCTTCAATTATCTAATATTTCTGGACGTAGGTATTACGTTAATTAGTTTCACTTTGTTTTAATTGATTAGAGAAAGATGATACTTGTAGATACTTCTTATTCTTGTGTCTATGTCGAATAAATGTTTTTATTCTATTATTCTAACGTACCTATAAGCCCCTTCTCGGGGCTAACTTCGAGTTACTACGTCAACCAAAGGGCAATCGAGAGAGAAATTTCTCGGAATTTGTTTGCGTGATCGAATCAGGAAGGATGATATCCGCGAGAGAACCAAGCTTACAGACATAGCCCGAAGGAAACTGAAGTGGCATGGGGCAAGGCAAATTGCTCGCAAAATGACGGTCGATGGGGCTGAAAAGTTCTGGAGTGGCGACCGCCTATACCGGAAGACGCAGCGTTGGAAGGCCTCCCACAAGGTGGATCGATGACCTGGTGAGGGTTGCAGGTTGCCGATGGATCTGCCAGGGTTGTGGAATTTGTTCGAAAGAGTCACCGTGGCCCTGGAACGCAAAAGGTTGCCGATGGATGCGAGACGCATAGGCCCGGTTGTTGTGGCGACTCTTGGGGGAGGTCTATGTCCAGCAGTGGACGTCTTTCGGCTGATATGATGATGACCACCAACCAACCCACCCCTGCAATTGTATAACAAGCTGCTGTTATTTACATGTGGGCTTAGATACTTTCTTTCTATCGTACTATAAAAAGTACGGTCTACACAAACAACTTAATATTACAAATTTAAAAAACTAAATGAAAAATTAACTAACCCTTAATCGACTTCTAATAAAGGTATGAACCGACCACAACCAACAGGTGACGATCATTTAATTACCATGGACAGCACACACATAGTAAACACTAAATCATCATTAAATACTCGATCACGATACTGACGTCACATAACATGACCTAACGTAGATATTGTTGATCTAGCATTCTTTGCTTTTTGTGGAATAGGGAATAAAAAAATCTAATTAGTCCGTCAGATAGATTTCCAAAAAAATATTGGACACGTATTTTTTCTTTTGTCTCGTAAACAAAAATTGAAGACGATAGGTACAGGTCGTTGAAAACTCGAGTGACGTCACTTTTTTTTTTTTTAATGATGGGAAATCATCTTTTGACTTCTTCCGCTCTGGGTGGAGCGGAAGGGCGTGTCAGACTCTTACTGACTAAAACCCATCCGTGTTCCTTCTAAAGCCCTTTGCGTTCCAGGGCCGCGGTGACTCTTTCGAACAAATTCCGCAACCCTGGGTGTGACGTCACTTACCAGTGCAATTTTCACTGGAAAGTGACGTTACAAGTTACTCCTGATCTTCGATGCGTTTATCTTCGTAGTTTTTTATTGATTTGATGAAGTAAGAAATACGTAACTAATATTTTTCGATAATCTAACTGACGAACTAAATAGAATCATATTTTTTTAAACCAGGCAACATACCTATTCTTCGAAAGTGTTACCGCGACCTTAGAACGCACAGGGCATGTGGAGGAACACGGGTAGGTTTAACGGCCGGTCTCAATAACATATCTACCTTTAACAAACTGTCAAATTAGCTACTAAGAGTAGCTGAAACGTCATGTTACAAAGGCAAATATGACGTTTCAGTTACTGTTGGTAGCTTGTAGTGTGTGTAAGCAAGTATATTAATGTATGTGGTAGCAATGTATTAAGCGTGTACGCTCAATTTATGTGAAGACATATTAAATCGAGACATTATCCAGTGCACATGTCTTTCATTTACCACGACACTTCATGGCGACCCTGCCATTCAAGGTCACATCGCGAGTAAAATTTGGACAGTTAATAAAAACCAGGTTTGATTTATAAATCAAAAAATAAACCAATCAATTATCAATTATATCTAATTTGACAGTAGGTTAAAGGTACGTTATTGAGACCGGCCACTAGTCAGTAAGAACCCAGTAATAAAGTCAAAGGTATAAACCCACGACCACAACCAACAGGTGACGACCATTTAATTACCACAGAACAGCGTTAACTTAATAATAATTAGTACTCGATCACGATGCTGACGTCACACACAATATGACCTAACGTAGATAATGTTGATCTTGCATTCTTAGCTCAGAAACTAGGATTAATCTTGTGATGACTCAGTGTTTGTTCTAAGACGTAGATGACTTGATTAAGTTGTCTTTGAGCTAAGGTATTTGCTATTTGGAATAATAATGAGGGCAAATTGGATTGTTATATTTTTAGCTATTTCTGGGCCCGTATTTCATTTAGTGAAATGCAGGGTTTTTTCATGTTGTATGAAATCTCACGTCAATTTTGACGTTACGGTAACAATAATAATGCGGACGGTAATTAAACTAAATCAAACCCGTTAGGAACAGTGCTACGTTCCAAAACAAAAATCGCCGACGTCATACAAAAAGCAGCCAAACTAAAGTGGGACTGGGGCCGGCCACGTCTGCCGTCTGTCGAACGGTTCATGGGCTAAAGCAACCACAATGTGGGTCCCAGAAAATGCCCGACGACATCGCGGGAGACCCAGGCGAAGATGGCGGGACGAGCTTGAGACGCCTATCGGCAAGATTGGTCCACACTTGCCCAAAGCCGGGAGGAATGGAAGGAAGAAAGGGAGGCCTTTGCCTTGCAGTGGGACATAATGGGCTAAAATCCTACTACTATTATAAAGGCGAAAGTTTGTAAGTATGGATGTATGTATGGATGTTTGTTACTCTTTCACGTAAAAACTACTGAATGGATTTTGATGAAATTTGGCACAGAGGTAGATTATAGTCTGGAATAACACATAGGATACTTTTTATCCCGGGAATATGTTCCCTTAGGATAGTTTTCGACAATCACGCGGGCGGAGCCGCGGGCGGCAACCAGTATAATATAAATATAAAACCCGAGCATAGACAATATTATGTGAGTTTTGAAAAAATGGCCTCATGTAATCAATTAGTTTCCGTCCTTCGTCTTTAGATGATGCAGATACATCGGAATAAGCTGCAAAGGCTATAACAATTTGTTGTATGTCCTACAGTTTTTGTACAGTTACCATAACTGCATTGAATGAAAGTGTTAATAAAATTATTCTGTATTGCCTTGACTGGTTTGTTCTACTTTCTATGTGGGGTGAAGAAAAAAATACATTTACGGCAAAAGTTCAAGCTACTACAATCAGTCGAATTTCTTTAATAGATTTTCAACTTTATCGCTACATTATTTGGTTCAAGGTTAATTGGGAAAATTTTACAGTTTCGGGTAGCTTGATGACAACCTACTTAATGCGTAGGAATATATCAAAAAAATAATCATAATAAATTGATGTGTTCGACCTTTTGCTCTCGCTTACACAAATTACTAGTTTTCTAGTACCTAGGTATGAAGACTAGATATTAAACGCCTGCGGCATACACAACACGCTATGAAATGTATTGTCTAGTACATTAAGAAGTAGGTGGACAATATAAACGTTGAAGTTAATAGGGAAATAGCATATTGTTCTAAGTTGTATAATGTACCTACTGTAAATTCTTACTTACTTATTATTATTTATTATACGTACTAGTGCTATAGGCGGATTCAGAATTCGAACCAGAGCGAATTTAAAAATGTGCAATAGTAATAAAATGATAAATATAAATAAATTGGTAAATTTTTGGAGCTGGCAATTACTAGGTTACCAGCCCTAAAAATCATTCTATATTTAGACTTTTACATTTGTATGGCGGTATAAAAACTCATTTGAAGAGTAAGCATAAAAAATGTAAGTAGGTACCGTATCTATCTACCGTCTATAACGGGCATCTACTTCTATGAATCAGGGGGTCATTGATCATTGGACGTTAACAGGCTGATGATTACAATAGGTTTCATGGCTTTAGAAAAACTCATGACAGAAATTGGTTGAACTACGTCCGGCATAAGTATGGTCGCATCGATGAATTAAAAAGTCATGGAATATAATTATTTCGAAAATGATTGAAATACTTAATTGTAATTATTTTTTACCTATTTCTGTTACTTTTATAATAAATTTCTTACCAAACAATAGCACACAGCTACCTACGTAAATAATTTATTAAAATAAATTTCATTATCAGCGAATATTGCCAATTTGTTTTGCTAATTTGCTGACCGTACACATAAACAGCGTGAAAGCGACAAAACATAACCTACAAAAATCCGCCGCAATATTGTTGAAACTTTTCACTGTAAATCTTCAATATAATACACAAAATCACTTAGAAAACACTAATAATATTGTTACACAAAGTTTTTAACACAACTATCACTGTTTCATCACTATAATGCTCCTCTTTCGTTAATATAACGGGCACTGATTCGCAAGTCGTGTAGTTCCTCTACAGCTCTTCATTTGAGGCAATGGTACGATGCCAGACAGCCAATAGGAAAGCCGACACACACACGCCAGTCCATTTAAAAATTACACGATACAAAGTAATGTTTATGAATTGATCCCCTTGGAGGTTATGTGAGGTGACAGGGTGAAAAGCGCGCGCATGCGTAGTTGACTACACCCGACGATAAAAATAAATCAGGAGGAAACAAAAAGTTTTGATATGAAATTGCTTTTTTAATCTGTGGCGCGACCTTGAGATATTTTTGGCGCGTTTTCCGTGACGTACCTAAATAGAAAAATTTCATTCATTAGAATTTTTGAAGAGGCCATTTTTAGAACGGAATCTTCAACTGTCCGTAGTTCCAAGTAGAATGACATCAGACTGGAGTGGAACCATAGAAAAACGGACTGTGGTCACCGGTCATCAATAAACGACTAGCATGCAGGGTGGCTATTACCTATCATTTACTTTGCTATGGCGTTTTATGGGGTAGGCTTATCATTACGGCTTGCGTAGGCAATTTTTGTGGCAATTGTGAATCGTTTTGGTCGGTTGCTTGTTAAAATGTTTTGTGAAATGTAATTAGGAACCTATCTAATGAGTTTTAATTTCAAAATTCTCTTTCTTAATTTATTTAGAGTCAGCGCAGTATGTTTCTTTTTAGCGATATTATCCTTCATTCAGTCCTTTATTTATTTAATTTCCTGTTCCCATACTGCACAAGCTAAAAGCCATTAGTTTATATTATTTAAAAGCCTCAACGATCATTTATGTGTATGTTAAATAAACATTATTTTTTAATAAATCCTGAAGCCTTTGCACGGGGCACCATCGACTAGAGTCGCAATCCACAATCGATTTCAACTAATTGATAGCTGACGCGACCCTTCTCGTAAAACCGACCGTAACTCAGTTAAATAAGGTATAAAATAAAACTGTATTGTAAAGAACGCTTTAAACTGAACAACCATGACTGTGGGACGTGGCGTTGATGACAATCAATCAATATGTCGTCCATCATTGATTGCTATGAATTGTATTTATTTATAAACGGACGAGTTTGATACAATGTAATGGGAATACAGGAGTAGTGAGTGGGAAGATTCGCAACCTTCTAGGTGTAAGGTGTGTGTGTTTACAGGAATAAATAATAACAAGTCCAGTGGCTTGTAGTACGATGTACCAATGACATAACCGTTCCGTCTTGAAAAAGGGATAGTGCTATTCGTGCTGCATACCTCTGTCATTCTCGCACCAGGGGGGTTACTTTCTAAGACCGAAGTCCGTAGTTTCGGGCTTATCTAGTCCGTATCACCTTACCACTAAGAATTTGTAGCGGCATCAATGCCGCCACATGAAAAACTAAGAACCGAAATTTGTACAGCAACAAAAAGAACCGCAGCGCCATCTAAGACGAACTAACAACGAAATCCTGCTTCGCGCGTCATTCATTCTTAGTTCGGGTTTGGAACTAATCACGAGCGGATAGCCTATGGATTCCATTACTGGATACAGAACTTAAAGCACCTAGGTACCTACTTACAGAGATCGCACCAAAACAAAATAATCATCGTTTCTGATCAATCTTCATACAGTCTCCTTCAGCTGCAGTTATTGTTTCTGCAGCCCGTCTTTCGAATCGTTTGTAAAAACAAAACAATACTAGACCAAATACAAGCAGGAATTCTAACATTCGCATTCAGATTTCGCAGGACCAGAACCGATTTAATTTTTTGCCAAACGTGATTTCTTTTGTTATTCTCATTTAGGTCAATCTAGGGGAAGGAACCGGTTTACTATTGATAAGTTCTGCTTCAGACTGGTCCTTATTGTATTCGCGATCTGTCTTCCACCATGTTGACACGATTGTGGTATGACAGATGCGTTATTGTTAGTTTGTTCGTGCAGTAATTGTTTTGGACCTACAAAGGATTTTAGTCTAGTATCGTTATATGATTAGAAGTTATATTTAGTTGCACGTTCAGGAGCATTTTCCTGATTGCAATATGTATGTTTTTTTAACAGCTCATATTATTATGATACTGAGCAAAGGCGTCACCCAAGTGGTTCAAGGAATTCTTGTCCACGCTACCTCGTACCAGCCCTCGCTCAACTGAAGTATCATTTACAATAAATATGATATGGGTTGGAGCCACTTTTTACCCGACTGCCAAGGAAGAGTTAACTATGTTTTTCGCGCGTATCTTGTATGTATGTATGCATGTAATATTCTTTATTACCTCATATCTTCCAAAACGCTGCACGGATTTATTTGATATATAAAACCAACATGACGACTGTGAGACGTTATAAGTATATAAAAGTATTTTAATACAGGTACCTACTGCAATATTTGGAATTCCGGATTTCTCTTTCAACATGATAATTTTGACGGTTGAATGTGTGATAGGTAAATGATGTAGCCTCATCCAAGAGAAACTTTACTAATTAACGCGTTTTTATTGCCTGAGACTAAACCTCGTAGCACAAAATATTCACAATTAGTAACCATTCACAAGGTATCAAAGGCATGGTATTTTTTTTAAGGATGGGAAATCATCAAATGACTTCTTCCGCTCTGGGTGGAGCGGAAGGGCGTGTCAGACTCTTACTGACTAAAACCCATCCGTGTTCCTTCTTTGCGTTCTAGGGCCGCGCTGACTCTTTCGAACAAATCCGCAACATCAAAGGCATGCTACAGACAGTCAAGAAAACTTCGAGTTTCAACCGTACCTGCTCTCAATTGAATAAGTTTCATCTTTAACAAAAACCTTTTGTTTACCTACCAACTACAAAAGACCTTCCAGAAGTTTTAAAAAAACAGTGCTTGCTCTCAGTAGTGTCAAGCCAAAAACAACGCTCGTTTTCCCCAATAGCTTTAATTAAGCGCTGGAAGCCCATACTTTATCAGGCACTAGCTTTTAACAAAATTAAATACCAACGGAACGTTCGAGCTTCACTCTTTCAAAGCTCAAGGACGCTCTCACTCCACCCTTTTCAGGTTCGTTTCGACGAATATGTAAATTAAAGTTGGGAATAAAAAACCATACGACTTGGAAATATATAAAATGAAACTAGGTTTTTTATGCGGTTATGCTCTCGTGGTTTCCACTAAAACAGTATTTATTATCGGATTAAAATAAGTGTGAACTTCCAGAGATTACCTCCTACAAGAAATTATAAGGGTTCCTTTTTTACCTTTTGAGGTACGGAACTCAAAAAAAGAACAATTTCACCTATTTGTTATACCTACTATTAGGTTCTAAATTGACCTAGTAATTTTTTGCTGTTTTTGTACCTACTCTATTATAATTTGGATTTGTTTGGTAAAATAGTATGGTAAAACTCGTACCGTAGTGCAAACTTTATCGAAGGTACTTATACCATTCATGTTACCTCTCATAAAACCGCATTTTTCAGCAAAAGTGTGCTAGGTATGGCCCCAAAAATATATAATAGTATACCAGCAGCTATCAGAAATAAAGCGTGTCTGGGATCCTTTAAGAGGTCTCTGTTTAAATTTCTATTAGATAGATGTTACTACTCCATCACTGAGTTTACTACTGATAAACAGAGGTATGTCGATTCCGACTTGCTAATTAAGCACTTTTGATTTTATTTATTGATTTAGCACGAATGTGTTTATTTATCTAAGATTGTAATGACCTGTTTACCTAACTGACATATTTTTAATTGAATTATTTGTTTAATGTAATGACATGCCATCTGAATTGGAACTGTCATTGTAATTGCTTGTTTATGTAAATTTTGTACGCGATATATTGGCAAAACATAATATATTAGACAATATCCCATCTGTAACCATACCTATGCTTAACAAAATAAATGATTGACTGATTGATTATAATACAATATAAAAAAACCAGATCTAGACGAGGATAAGGTTATCCTCAAATACAATATAAAAAAAACAGATCTAGACGAGGATAAGGTTATCCTCAAATACAATATAAAAAAAAACCAGATCTAGACGAGGATAAGGTTATCCTCAAATACAATATAAAAAAAACCAGATCTAGACGAGGATAAGGTTATCCTCAAATACAATATAAAAAAAAACAGATCTAGACGAGGATAAGGTTATCCTCAAATACAATATTAAAAAAAAACAGATCTAGACGAGGATAAGGTTATCCTCAAATACAATATAAAAAAAAACAGATCTAGACGAGGATAAGGTTATCCTCAAATACAATATTAAAAAAAAACAGATCTAGACGAGGATAAGGTTATCATCAAACCAGAGTTTTTTTTTAGTTACCTTCCTATGGTTGTTGATAACCACCAATACTACTAACCAATGGCAAAGATTGAGCATGACAGGAAAAATGCAAACTTAATCAACGAAACCCGAAAATTATTACGCACTTTGGCACAACTGCCAAAGGCACCTGCTAAACCGGAGGTCGTTTGATCGATTCCCATCCAGGACAAATCTTTGTGTGATGAGCATGATCATTTGTTCTGTGTCTGGGTGTAATTTGTCTATAATATGTATGTATTTAGAAATATATAAGTATGTTTATCAGTTGTCTGGTTGCCATAGCACAGGCTCTGCCTAGTTTGGGATCGGATGACCGTGTGTGAGTTGTCCCAAGATATTATTATTATTAATTAATCAGGAATCGAAGCCAGTATCACCAAGTTTATTTTCCTGACCCACTTGCGCGAACCAGATGTAAATTTGTATTTTATAAAATATGAAGTATAATTAAAATCTTTATATTTATTTATTTGTTATTTAACCTCGTGTCAACATCTATTTCTGATATAAAATATACATCTGGTTCGCGCAAGTGGGCCAGGAAAATAAACTTAGCGATTAAAAAAAATAATTGTATGTTTGTTCACATTTACCTATGTTTTTGAAAGTTAATTTCTGGGACTCCTGAGTGTGAAAACTCCTTCAGTGATAGAAAACTATCACGTCTATTAAACTACTTCTTCTATCTTTTGCAACGTTTCTGTGTAGCGGACGCGAGTGAAACCGCGGGGAAAGCCAGTATACTATTTTGAAGTTAATAAACACTGTTATAGATCTATTTATTTCTTTACTAGCTGCCGCCCACGGCTCCGCCCGCGTGAATGTCGAAAATTGACCAAGAGAACATATTCCCGGGATAAAATCCTATGTGCTATTCCAGACTATAATCTACCTCTGTGTCAAATTTCATCAAGATCCGTTCAGCCGTTCTGACGTGACGTAACAAACATACACCCATCCATCCAAACATCCAGACTTTCGCAATTTATAATATTAGTATTGATTTACGGAGCGTCTAAAAAGGAAGGAACTAGTGGCGAAATAATAAAAGCCGCACTGGTAGAACATCGGGGTTAAGCTACGCTTGCCAAGGTCGGTCCATGGATGGGTGACCATCCATGCCGAACCGAATGTCCTCTGTGCTTCGGAGAGCACGTTGAGCCATTGTTCCTGGCGGTCATTCGTAGTCAACTTTGACAGTCGTTACGGGTATTCAGAAGCTAGAAAATAACAGTTTCTGGGCCGTAGAGTATAAGTCAGATAGACAGTCTGCTGTGAAATACTGGTACTTAGCTGCATGTGGACAAACTGGAAGGCAACCCCACGTATTTCGAAAAAGGCTTGGCAAATGGATAAACAAGGAAAATTAGATTAGACAATAAAAATCGTGTCGAAGCGCCTACAACAAATGTCGTAGCAACGTTCATCATTTCCAAGTAGATAGCTGAAAGATAATACACTTAATTACAATACCATCAGCGCATTCATGATTAACGTGAGCCACAGATATGGAACGAATGGGATAGAGCCTCAAACTGGGTCAAGCTTGTTCAATGCATGAATATCGGTACCTCTGAAAAGTGCCTTTATTAAAATAGTTTTGATTTTTTTTTAATTTATTTTTTTTATTTAATATGTGTTTGCTCTTGACTCTAGTCTAGGTCATAGATGACAGAGACAAAGTCGACGATGGAGCGAGCTTACCCAGAAGAAGCCTGTTCACTCTAATTTTGAAGAGATTAGGGTTGTATGCGTTCGGAAACACAGACGCAGGCAGAGAGTTCCACTCCTTTGCTGTGCGCATTATAAAAGACGTTTGGAAACGTTTAGTGCGAATTGGTGGAATAGCAACAAGATAGGGATGGTAACTTGCAGTGCGTCTAGATGTCCGATGGTAGAAGGGGGCCGGTGGGATGAGATCGTGGAGTTCCTAAACACTCTCCCCGAAGTACAATCTGTAGAAGACCGACAAGCAGGCAACCTTGCGGCGATGAGCCAAGCTGTGATTTATTCAATGTTGCTGCAATAACGCTCTGCCTCGATGTATTGCGAAGGCAATAAATTCAGGGTGAAATTGCTCAGTCGGTTCCAATCTTGATAAAATTAGGTGGAAATTACCTCGTGAAGTAGGCGCGACTCTTGATCAAAATACTGTCATCACTTGATTTTCTTTCAGGTTTAATAGCCAACGAAAGTCTTGAATTAAAATGGTGTCGAAGCGGGCTCTCAGTTCTGGTTTGTATGAAAACGCGGCCCCGCAGCTCATGTTTTCCTCAATGGACAACGTTTTATCATGTTTGCACATGTTCAGAGGCTATCAAGGAAAAGTCACATTTTCAGAACATCACACCTGCCATTCCTGATTTCGCCAATTATTTCCAGTAACAGAATAAGAGCAATACCTCTACTCACCTTTATAAACAATTTTTTGCTATGGGACCAACGCCGAAAACGCAAAAAAAAAATCGGCTGTCAGTAAATTCTGTCGAGTTATGCGCACCTAATGCATGGGGCAGTCGTGTTTTTTTCGCGATTTCAGTGTTGGTCCCATAGTGAACGTTGTTCATAATGATGAGTACAGTGACCCCTTATGAGGTATTGCGTTTATTCTGTTACAAGTTGTAGTACAAGTATAGTCTGTTGTAGACTTAATGCAACAAGGCAATCTGTATTACCTAGTCAGGAACTCCACGACCTGATCCCACCGGCCCCCTTCCACCATCAGACATTTAGACGCACTGCAAGTTACCATCCCTACATTGTTGCTATTCCACCAATTCGCACTAAACGTTTCCAAACGTCTTTTATAATGCGCACAGCAAAGGAGTGGAACGCTCTGCCTGCGTCTGTGTTTCCGAACGCATACAACCTTAATCTTTTCAAAATTAGAGTGAACAGGCTTCTTCTGGGTTAGCTCGCTCCATCGTCGACTTTGTCTCTGTCATCTATGACATAGACTAGAGTCAAGAGCAAACCCATATTAAATAAAAAAAAGAAATATTCGGGTTAAAAAGATTACGCTGTGTCCTTACGCAAAAACCCAGCAACGTTTTGCCCTGCTTGCAAATTAAATCCTAGATCTCTTACTGCGCCAGGGTTGCGGAATTGTTGAAAATCTTATTTTGAAAGAATAATATTATATTAATAGTGGCTAAAACGGGAGTGACTGTTGGTCTGAAAGGGCGTGGACTGATTTTTTATATCACAATGATTTCGCTCTTGACATCCCTTTCCGTGAAGGTGACGTAATACGAACGTGTTCAGTGTTGCTTGCTAGCTTGAGAGACCTTCCTCACCGAGAGCATTCGCATGTATATTTACATTTTTTTTTAATGATGGGAAATCATCAAATGACTTTTTCCGCTCTGGTTGGAGCGGAAGGGCGTGTCAGACTCTTACTGACTAAAACCCATTCGTGTTCCTTCTAAAGTCCTTTGTGTTCCAGGGCCGCGGTGACTCTTTCGAACAAATTCCGCAACATGTATGGTAACATTACAAAATTTAATTTTGAGCATTTGGCTGTAGCTGAATAATTATTTGTTGCTTTCATTACCTATGTCATATATGCGATGGTCGTGTTCAACAAGCTTATGATAATAGGAGTAGCTGAAGCTTCTTTACCCTCGTTTCACTGTTTTTGAAGTAAAAACTTCTTTAGGCACGTCGAGCACTTTTTGGGTGATCAAAATTCATGGAACTCGCGTCATCGTCACCGATCACTTTGGGTGAAAAAAAATCACGGAACTCGCGTCATCGTCACCGAACGCTTTAGCTTTCACTTAGTTTTCTTTTTGACGAAGGTATATTGCAGTCGCTTTAGTTATCCCTTTACACCAGGCTTCGGTACATACACGCTCTATCCATATACCGAACCAAGAATATTAAGCGAGATTCTGTGCGAATCAAACAAAACACTAGACATAATGGAGTCCATGATTCACCACTCCACGGGGCCTCGGCAGCGCATTGCAAATGAGTCGGAAAGAGCTTTTACCGAGTCTATTTAATCGGAAAACTAATCGAGAACCGATCTATCTTTCTTGTCCAATCTTTGTAGTTTCGTATCCCATACCTCTTTCGGAGTTTACTTAGCTTTTCGATTTCGTTACTTATTTCGAATGGGCTCTTGGAAAAGACTGTCAGTGCTCATTTAAGAAAAGACGATGGATAACTCATGAATGCAGAGAAAAAACGTATTGTTTTAAGATTCTCTGGGAGCTTGTTTTTGTGATTTTATAATCGAGCACATGGTTTTAATTTAGGCTGCCTTCTCGGATCTTTGAATCGTCAGTTAACTTGTATCGGAGGAATTAAAATTAAATTAAGTGACGGTATTTGTATATAACAATTATGTGAAACCGCCATATTCATTCTTCACATAAGTCATCTGGCTATAGAAAGATCAGCTCTTAATTAATCACAAAACATTAAAATATCGAAGGACAAAACCTTTACAATGTGATGTAAAAAATTCCCTAAAGTCTACCAGTCAGATGGTAAAAAATACTATTATATAGCCGAATTCCAAATAAAAAATACACGGTTCATAAATGACGGAGTTATGAGGTAACAATCATTTAAAAAAAATACAACCGAATTTAGAACCTCCTCCTTTTTTTGAAGTCGGTTAAAAAGAGTCAGAAATTGATCAAGAGCTGCACTCCAATTACGTGAACAATAAAATAACATAAATTCTTTAAACATAATGACCGCTAGGCAAAAGTCTCCACGCAATGGGTGCCAGAGGATGGACGGCGTCGCCGAGGCCGGCCTAGAAATCGGTAGCGAGATGACTTGGATGCATACCGCGAAGGCTGGTTCGAGGTGGCACAAGAAAAGAATGTCTGGAAGGATATGGGGGAGGCCTTTGCCCAGCAGTGGGACACAATAGGCTAAGGAAAAAAAAAAAAATTCTTTAAACATCGAAAGGAACTCCAGATGTTGCAATATCAATATAAAAGCACATGCGACTGATTGCATTCATTTAAATTGTATAAAGTCATTAAGCCTGCTAATGATGATGCTTCCCAGGGCTTGGAAACCGGAAAAATTTGAACTGGTAAACGCCTTAGTACATAGGGAACTTATGATTTCGGTTTTGTTCTACCTTTAACCCCAATTAAACGGTTATAAGCTACAAAAGTTCGTTAATTTAATAGGTTTTGTGAAAATAACCGGTTTTGAACGGTTTTTGTCGCCTACCTCCAATGCGCAGCCGTGCTGAAGTATAAGAACCGGCTGCACTACTGCCCCGCCGAAAGCGGACGCCGCGTGTCGCTCGGCTCTCGCGGAATAAACCGGTTAATTAGGGTTCTTCATAACGCTCTTTTAACGTTTCGACTCCGAACGAAATAAACGATAAAACCGATTTATAACATTTAATAACCAGTTATTTTTCCGAAAACCGGTTCCAAGCCTTGATGCTTCCTATACTTTTTAGCACGGTGACTCCTTTTTATAAAACCTTTGGCATAAAAGGAGTGGATTTGCATTTTTGATATTCCAAATAGTTCTCCGATCAACTCAAATACCTAACCAATGCACCTAAATAACATAGTGTATTAACTACATTATGGAGATAGCGTACGACTTCACCCGTGTCCGGGATTATTGGATACGTGTTTTTCGGACGTCCACACGTCTCAAGCGACATGAGCGACGGGAGCGATACGAACGACGCGAGCGATATGAGCGGAGCGAGCGACATAACGCTGACGGACGTGCATCCGTCCTGCGGTGTGTTCTGAATATTCCGATCTAATTTAGTGATGTGCTGAACTTAATATCTGTGTTCCGTGCGGAAACAAGGGATGTGCAATGCATTGCATGGAGGTTGATTTGATTTATGGACATTTTGGGTTGATTTTCATTTCAGGGGTGGGGACCAAGTGAGGCAACTGTGTGTGTTTTTGTCGTGTAAACCAGTTACTTCTAACCTAATAGCAAAATAAACATCATTTACATATCATTTGTGTTAGACCATTATTTACCTACTTTGTTATGGTTTCGCAACTTATTATTGCTGTTTGCTCTTTTTAGGGTTCCGTTCTCGAAGAGTAACCAAAGGAACCCTATTACTAAGCTTCCGTCCGTCCGTTCTTCGTCTGTCTGTCAGCGGGCTGTATGTCAAGAACCGTAATAAGTAGGTTAGTACATTTTCAGAGTGTATTTCTGTTGCCACTATAACAACAAATAATAAAATTATATTAAAGGGAGGCTCCCAATCAAGAAACGTTTTTTTTTGTTTATGGTACGGAACCATTCGTGTGAGAGTCCGACTCGCACTTGTCCGGTTTTTTTTTGTTCAGCCTAGACAGCCAGGCAAACGCTTCTCGCACATTCTTCCAGGTATCCTTACCCGAACCACCTCAAACCCAACCTTGCGGTAGTCGTATCGGTCGTCTTGCCACCTCTTTCTGCACTGTTTTTTTATGAGCCTATATTGTGGCTCGAAGTGGCCCGGTAGTGGGAACTACCGGGCCACTTCGAGCCACTCTTCCCGGAGTGTTACACCTTCTCCGACCAATCAGTCATGAACGTAACAATTACAAAAAAAATACATCAAATTGTTCTGCGAAGGTTATTTTTGCATTTTGTGGCTTATGTGCTCAAAAAATGACGGCCAAGTGCGAGTCGGACTCGCGCGCGAAGGATTCCGTGCCATTATCTACAAAAACTGCAAAAAAATCATGTCTGTTGTATGGGAACCCCACTTAAATTTATTCTGTATTTTAGTATTTGTTGTTATAGCGGCAATAGAAATACATAATCTGTGAAAATGTCAACTGTCTAACTATCACGGTAATGAGATACAGCCTGGTGACAGACGTACGGACAGCGGAGTCTCAGTAATAAGGACCCTAAAAATTACCTAACACATTGTAAATTCTATTGTTAGCTAGATAGAAGCTGAATAAGAACGGGAAAATAAAAAAGAAACCTATTGACTACCATCATCATTATTAGAAGATAACGGTCTCCCAGACGTCCACCGCCGCTCTCTTAACCACGGCACTAGAGTAGCGGTCTGGGTGTTATGTTATAATGACGATCGATGTGGGTCATTAGTAAGATATATATACAAGCATGGGTGGAGGAGCTCGTGGCTAAATAATAAAAGCCGCATGGGTCGATCTTTAAGGTTAAGCAACGCTTGCCGAGGTTGGACTGTGGATGGGTGACCATCTTAACATACCGAGACTCCTTCGTGCCTCGGAAAGCACGTTAAGCCGTTGGGCACGGCTGTCATTTGTAGATCTTTGGCAGTCGTTACGGATAATCAGAAGCCAGAAAATCTGACACCAGTCTTACCAATGAGGACCTTGTTACCCAGTAAATGGGTTGTGGAGGTCTGGTAGGCAGCCGCTCCACGTAAAATACTGGTATTCAGCTGAATCCGGTTTGACTGGAAGCCGACCCCAATATAATTGGGAAAAGGCTAGGCAGGCAGGCAGGCATGGGCGTGCAGTAGGCTACATTAAGGTTAGGCCAGCCCATACATAATGCCCAAAAAACAAACTCACCACATTATTCAGGGTTGAAATCACGATACTGACGATCACTTTGAAAGTGGACGAAATATTTTTTTTGAACATTATTTATGGGCTGGGCTACCCTTACTGTAGCCTACTGCCGGCCCATGTATACAGGCTGAAGTTTTAATAAATTTAAAATCAAGAAATGGCAGAATAACAATTATTGTGATAAACAAAAAAAATGACTACGCTACTTTGCTCTGAACATTTATGAATCGCTTTACACTTTATCGGCGCGCTGCCGCTCTGCCAGTAGTACCTACGTCACGTCTAGTGAGTTACTATTGCTTCTCACGCTTTCGAGTTTATGATTTTTATTTTTTATCATTTGAAAACAAAAACATTTTTATTTTTTAAGTTAAACTTGATATTTCGATAGTACTACTGATGGCTAATCGTTCTGCCACGAGAAAACAACCATTAAAATTTCAGCGTGTATATTTCTTGCATGCATATTCCGTACCTATTTGGATGAGTCGAGGTCGAGTTGAGTAGACGAACTATTTAGCTACTTTAAATAAATAATATGGCTGTTATTATATTACTATTTTACTATGTACCTGTAGCGGCAGCAATGCCGCACCATGAAAAACTAAGAAGCGAAATTTGTACGGCAACAAAAAAGAACCGCAACGCCATCTATCCTGTCAGCGACGAACTACCAACGAAATCCTGCATCGCGCAAGCAAAGTTTTCCGTGCGATTTGAAGATACAAACAACAATAATTCAAATATTAACTATCAGGCAGTTGCCCACCAGACACAAAAACCGTCTGGTCGGAGGATCCTCCCATTTTCAGTGGAGGTTTGCGGGACTTTACTCTCTGTACCGCATACCTCTATATAACTATATAATACAGTCCTTTGAAGGGTCCCTCCACTTATTTTGAGGGTGGGTACTGACTTACGTGGCGTAATGTAACATGTAACAAAGCGAGCATTTGTGCAGTCAGACGTGGAAACGAGCACGAACATGATGCGTATGTGTTTTGTTTTACAATACTCACTGCGGATGTTACATTAGGGCCCGTAACAGCGGCCTATACTTTACGTCTTTGAACACTGCTAGAATCAATTTACCAATATAGGTACTACTCGTCTCCTACAATGGTGACTTAATTTTAAACATGGCGCTCCAAGCCAAGCTAATTTATTTCCATTAAAAGGTACAAAGCAAACAATAGGACTATCTTCGAGATATCGTTATCTACGTTATCAGCCACTTCAAGAAAATTACCTCTCCAAAGTGGATGGCGACTAAAAATAACTGCTATTAGTGACTTATTACTGCGGCTCCGGAGAAATTGTTCAATGCTGTTTTAAATAAGATTTTTTCGGCTTAATAAAAAATCGGGTCGATCACTAAGGTTAAGCAACACTCACCGAGGTCGGTCGGTGGATGGGTCCCTTCTATTACATATCGGGACGTGCGTGCGTTGGAAAGTGCGCTGAGCGTTGTTCCCAGCTGTCAATTGAGACCCCGAAAAGAGCTTGCCAATTGCCAGCATATGTGGAACACATATGCTGGCAATTGGCAAGTTCTTTTCGTATAACCCGTCAAGAACAGGTCCCTTCTGGACTCTCTTTTCCCACCACAGACCTCATCTACTGCTTTTCATTACGTGAGGTCAAGGTCAAGAGTTGGCTCATCAAAGAATGAAAGAAAGACTGTCTTTCAACGTCTTTTAGTTGACGCTTTCACTTCACGTTAGTTCTACTTTGGTTTTATGTTAATCAAATTCCCAAATTTACTAAAAATCTACTTTTATTGCAAATATCAACACTAATTATTTAATTTAAATTAAATTAAGTAGCTCAAATAAGGATACTCTAGTTTCTTTAACATTAAGAAACTTCGCTTTCTAGCCGTTAAAAACAGTCAGATTGAGCTGTTAAAAAAGCCAGATTTAACTTTTAAAAAAGTCAGATGTAACTTTTTAAAAAGCCTGACAATCTACGGATTTTTCAGCGTCACCCAACGGATTTTTGGAAATCTGATTCGGCATCACGACATTTTATTCCACCCTGGAAATTATTTTTCGCATTTGGCTTTTTGGCGCCCCTTGCCATCTGGCGCCTCGAGCGACTCTCCTCTCGCTTTACCCCAGAGACAGCACTGACCCCCACATCTGGAGTAACGACACGACTCGAGATGATTATCGAAATAGGTTCACTGAAAATAACGCAACACCAATCATAAACACAGCCTCCCATTCCCCTTCAGTGTGTCATGAAGACATTTCTATAAACAGCACAGTTCCCCCACCACCCCCCACGGCCCAGCGTAACATCGTCACGACTGGCTTTGACGTTCGCATGTAAATCTTACACGTTTATTGTTCAGGCTTTTGTTTGAAATTGTAAAGGATAATAGTGCTGCTTAACAGAAACCTATTTGACTGATGAATTCATGAACCATTCTAATCTTACCAGGGGCGTAGCTACCGCCGCCGTATCAGCCGTATCGAAGATACGGGGCCCCGGGTTACAATAGGGCCACGACGCGCAACGTGTGGACACAAAGCTATACATTTAGTCGCGCCATCTCCTTCGTGGCCTGCCAAGACAGTTCTGAGTTAGTAGGTTGTATTTTGTTTTAAAAACAATGCCCATAAAAACGGGGCCCTCAAAAATGTATGATGCAGGGCGTAGCTAGTCTCTAGCTACGCCACTGAATCTTACCTGATGTTTATTGCCTACAATTCATCAACCTACTGCATTTTGACATCTATCTCATCGTAAGATAGGTGTCAAAATGCAGTAGCTTTGTTAAACTTCAGCTGAGTATTTAAATTGTAGCTCAGAATCTTAGACTTTACGCTTAAATAAAGACCAGCGCCTTATCGCACCTTTAAAGTAAAACCGATACTTCAGTGTAAAATTTCGATACAATGTAAAAATTGTTAATGAAATAAATGAAATGTTCTAGGACAATCAAAGATCATAAAAAAAAATACCAACATGAGTTAAACTTTCTGACAGAACTACAATAACAAGCCTTTCTTTTTAAAATAAAAAGCAAAACAAAGAACAAATCACACCAAAGTGCCCGGAAGTACTCGCCTTCACCGTGACATTATAAGATTTGCCTATCATGTTTCAACTGTATGTCGTAACAGTATAACTACCTACCAGCACAGTACACATATCTACACGTCACTCGAATGCACTATACGATGGTGTCACGTTACCGATACATGACTGTGTAAATGCGTGGGCGCCTGTTGTTTGTTCAAGAGAAAAGGGCTTGAGAATGGAATTAGATGGAATAGAAAAGGCACTTAATATTACGTAAGTTCTTTATTCATTACTAGTTGCCGCCCGCGGCTCCGCCCGCGTAATAGTCGAAAACTATCCCATGGGAACATATTCCCTAGATAAAAAGTAACCTATGTGTTATTCCAGATTATAATCTACCACTGTGCCAAATTTCATCAAAATCCATTCAGTAGTTTTTGCGTGAAAGAGTAACAAACATCCATCCATCCATCCATACTTACAAACTTTCGCGTTTATAATATTAGTAGGATGCATGTCATTGAAAAATGGCTAACTCAGTAGTAAGATTATAAAATAACTTGAGAGATTGTAGACTCTTGATAAATTGTCAACTGAACATTTGGAAAATTCGCAATCGCAATTCGCATCAAAATTTGATACTCTACAATCTCTCGAAGTCATTCCGAGAAATTGACTGGCATAAAATACTGACACAAAATGGCGACCAATCAGAGCACTAGCCTACAATTAATCCTTTTGCGTGTGATAGTAAACCGGGAAACAAAGTCTCTAATTGGTCTTATTCTCAGTGTCATTGGTCAACAAAGACCAATCAGGGGTAAGTTACGTAGTTTGCAATTATAATTAAATTCTTATTTAAAATTGTAGTCCACCGGTATCGGGATTAGGGTCCAAGCTACCGTTGATTAGGGCTACAGGGAGCGAAAACTCCTAACAATACATACGAGCCGTGTTCTTCTCAGGTGCGTCGAGGTTCGTTGCTATTAAGGCATTGGCTGATATGATAATCGGTACAATTAAATCTGAGTCCACGTCCCACCTCCCTCGCCTAGGAATCTATCTACCTGTTAAGGCTCTGTTAAACCGACTTCAAAAAAAGGAGTATTCAATAATTCTCAATTCAGTTGTATTTTTTTATGTTATGTTTGTTACCTCATACCTCCGTCATTGATAACCGATTTGAAAAAATATTTTTTCATGTGAAAGGACATATATGTACGTTCCGCTTGGTTCCATAGAAATTTCATCAAAATCAATTTAGTGGTTTGGTTTTTAAACCAAAATCGCTGGAGGAAATTGAAACTATAATTATCATCCAAGTACCTAAACGAAATTGCGTGTTTTGCTTTCCTGTGACTTTCCAGTGGTGTTTTTACCACTAAAAAGTCGTATTAAAATACGGAAAAAACAACCAAATACACCGACTTCCGAAATTAAAGTTGTTCTATACTTTGTAGTGTTTTTTTTTTATTTGGAAGTCGGTTGTTTTTTTTTGGGAAAGAAAGAATCAAAGAATCAAGTCACGATCACCAGAAACGCCCAGACAATGTAGCTCGACGAGTCCCGGAGAAACGATTCTGCTGCCAAGGAGCTCAGCGAAATAAAACAGAAAACTCAGCGAAGCGGAGGGACATGACTGTACTTAGACGGTCCGTACATGAAGATTGACGATAACCTAACGCCAATCTGCATCATGTTCATGACTTATCTATCGGCGCCGCCTACGTTATTATATGTTTTCATATACTTATTGAATATTATGACGTCGCTTCATTCGCTTCATTACAATCTGGTTTTCTCCACTCATGAGCCGCCAAGCCCTTGTTTTCACTTGCTTCGTCATTTAAATTTCTATTAGTTTTTTATTAACCGTTATAGTTGTTGAATTTAATCTTGAAAGTAGGCTTTTGCATTATGAGTCTTTAATTATTGTTGATATATCTAATTTTTTTCATCCCATCCCATCACTTCCCGTGGGTGTCGTAAGAGGCGACTAAGGGACTCACCAGAGAATGGGCAGCAGCATTCTCTGTGCTTCAGTGCATTGCAACAGCTACACTGCGATCGCCAACCCACCTGCCAAGTGTGGCGATTATGGCAAACTCCTGTTTCGCCTTTGGGGGTGGCCTATGTCCAGCAGTGGATGTCATTTGGCTGATGATGCAAAACGGAGCCACGAGCTGCTAGTCACAGCTAGTCTTAGCCAATATTATAAAGACGTAGAACTGTTTGTTTCTTCATAATTATCTATATCTATACCAATATTACTTATAAAGAGGAAAGATTTGTTTTTTGTATGTAACGAATAAACTTAAAAACTACTGGACCGATTTGAAAAAATCTTTCAGCAATGGATAGCTACATTATCAGCGAGTAACAAAGGCTATATTTTATCCCCGTACTCCCACGGGAATGGGAAGTATGAGGGTGAAACCGCGTGACGTCCGCTAGTGTATATATAAAAAAAAAACTTTTTACAAAAAAATTTTATCGAAAAAGTTTTTCGTGTTTGGTACAACCAAACACGAAAAACAACCAAAAACACCGACTGCCGAAATTAAAGTTATTTTATACTTTTTTGTGTTTTTTTATTTGGAAGTCGGTTGTATTTTTTTGTAAAAAGTTTTTTTTTTTCACTTTTTGTGGTTCACAAACATGTGCTTACCCCTTCACAGCGTACCGGCATGATGTTATGTTATGAACGGGTGTAAACAATAGACAGACATGAGATTTCAGCAATCCCAGTCCATTTGCTCTCATTTATTGAGGAGTTCCGTTGCCTATCTCCGAAGTTCTTCATCAGATCTTCACCAAATTGAAATGGAACCACTCTGAGAAAGTACTCTTCCAGAAACTATCCAAATCGCTTCTAGTGTGCCTATAAAATTTGAAAAGTTCTCTCTATTTCTCCAGGATCCCATCATCAGATCCTGACTTGATGATCATGGGACAACCTGGGAAGTATAAGTACCCTTTCGATCTTCGAGTAATCGGAGAAAATAAATAAATAAAAAAAAAAGGTTCCGACAAATTGAGAACCTCATCCTTTTTTTGAAGCCGGTTAAAATGTCTATGCCGGTTAATCTATCGTTAGAAATGTATTCAAGAGCGTATAAACTGTGCCTCAACATCCGACCGAACCTAACGATTATAAAAACTACGTTGATCCACATAATTATTTATGCGCACGTGAATGTGTGTATAATTGTTTTCTCTCTCAGCCGCCAGGTGGCAGCGCCAGCTTTGTTCACATAGGTATTAGAATGTACTTTCATTCATCTTTCTACTACAGTGACCACACTTCTGGGGCAATCGTTTTAATTATTACCTGACTGTGTCACAAAAGGACGGTTATGTTGTATTGTGCTTAGTTTTTTTATCATTAAAAATACCTAAGTTTTAATGAATTCAGAAAATATTTTGGTAGGCCACAATAATCACATCACATCACACCAATTATATGTGTATGTTTGTTACTTCTTCACGCGCAAACGGCTGGACGGATCTAGATGTAATTTGGCACAGAGGTAGATTATGGTCTGGAATAAGACATATGATACTTGTCATCCCGGTAGTATGTTCTCTTGGATAAAATATATCGCAAAGAATCAATATAATATATGCTAAAAACCACAGAAGTCTTTGATGGCTTATGAGGTGAGTTCGGAATAATGATTTCTAAGACTATTAATTAATACAAGATACAGATGACAAATTTGTGAGTTTTACATTCTAATAATGTTTTTAAGTAGGTACTTAATATTGCACAATTAAAGATGGTAGTAAGTATATCAAAGTAAAGTGTATACTTATGTGTAATTTGCAAAAAAAAATAGAATGTATTTATTTTGTATGACCGAAGGAAGTTAAGTATATTTCTGAACAGAAAAAAAAACAAAAAAATAATTTTATGAAGAATATAATTTTTTTTCGGGTTAAATAAGTTTGCTTAATACAGTTTCCAGTTTACAAAAGACCAATTATCAAAACTAATCAAAAGTCTCAAAGAAATACAATCACGTACATTATAAACACGAGACATCAAACCCAATAAGTGCTTCATTAAAACAGTAATTACAAAATCTTTTCACAGTTCCAAAACGTCATTACAATTTAAATGAAAAGTAATTTCCCATTACCTTGAGTGTGGTCACCGCACACACTCGCTACGGAGCCTCGTGATAAGGAGTAAGTCATCTGCGCGCGCGCATCGGCCTTGCGCACCCGCGTCTTACAACCTCTGCCGCCGCCACAGATAAATATCTACTCTATCCTCCCGCGATAACGATGAAATTAGAATAACACGAAGAGTGATAAGGAAAAGTGTGTTTGAGTGAACGAAATAATTTTGTTTTGTGAAATTAGTGTCTGTGAGTTCGAATTATTTTCGTCTTTTTAACACTTGGTAAGCTTTCTTTAATATATCGTAATTATGTATTGTGTGACTACATTTTTAAGTACTTGTCTTTTTGCCAAGTTACATAAATTCAGTTTTGAAAATTGAAAATCGCGGAAATTGTTAAAACGATTTTGTGAAATTACGAAGTTGTTTTATGTTATTTCAAGCAATTGCTTCAATTGTTTGAATAATTTCTTGAATGCGCAATTTATTTGTTGTATGGTTATATAATAAGTTTTTGTTTAAAGGTTTAGTCATATTGTAATGACTATACAAGTATTTAATTAAAATACTTCACATCGCGAGATTTAATGATGTTTATAGACACATAGGTCGTCGAAACGTTTTTACAAGTTTTATACCTAATACAAAAAATAGTTCACGAGTTGGGGTGAGAAAATACCTTCTTGAAGTATCTACCAACAAACGATTGCATTCCTTTGATCCTGTTTTCTTGTAGATAGGTAAAATTATAATTTGGGGAGTTTGTTGCGCCACTTCTTCTTCCCAGCTAAAAAACTAGGAAGTGGTGACGGGCGGGCGTTTTGGGGGACTGTCTTTATGTAGAACTTTGACGTTCAAAAAGTGCTGGCACTCCGCCTAATTTGAATAAATGACTTTTGATTTTGATTTTGATTTTTCATGATCTGCTTGTAGCCAGTTCGAGCTCAATCAGATTACTGGAGTCAGGTTTAAATCAGGATACTCTCATAATTCTCGCACTTACCAGCTGTAAAAAAGGTATGAAAAGTACATCTCTTTCTAGGCTAAAATGTGACCTTCATGGTATACTGCAACTCATTGCCGCATCGTAATGTTTACTAAACAAATAAACACCAAATATAACTATCAAATTTTATCGCTATCTCTAAGCCTCGTTCACCTTTATTTGCTACTAGCTTCTACCAACTTGCCCAACATGAAAGTCGAAAGATATCGCAAAATAACGCACTCTCAAGATAAAAGGACGTTATTCCAGATTCGGTATACACAAATAAATATATGGCCCAGGTGAGTGGTATCATGGGGCATCACGCATTATCGTCATATCGCAAGTGGCGGTTTACACGTCACCATTGAGCTGGAGCGTCATCATATCAGCCGAAAGACGTCCACGCTAGGCCTCATCGCGCGTGCCTCCACAACAACCGGTCCTGCAGCCCTACTATGACGTGCTAATGCCATCCGATTCCGATGATATAAAAGGGATAGTGCTATTCGCTATGTATAGCTTCGTCTCTCTCTTACAGCGGAATCATGATCGTTTTAAGACTTCATAGTCACCCTGTGCGTCTCGCATCCTTCGGCTACGCGCGACCCTCACTAGGTCATCGGTCCACCTTGTGGGAGCAGGAGAGTTATTACCGAATATTTGATTGTTTAACTTAAAACCCAAAACAAGCAAACCCTTTTTTTAAGGATGGGAAATTCATCAAATGACTTCTTTGCTCTGGGTGGAGCGGAAGGGCGTGTCAGACTCTTGCTGTCTAAAACCCATCCGTGTTCCTTCTAAAGCCATTTGCGTTCCAGGGCCGCGGTGACTCTTTCGAACAAATTCCGCAACCTTGGAAAGCAAGCAAACCCTAAACTTAATTCGCATTTATAATACTAGCTGCCGCCCGCGGCTATGCCCACGTGAGTGTCGAAAATTATCCCAAGGGAACATACTTCCGGGATAAAAAGTATCCCATGTATTATTCCAGACTTTAATCTACCTCTGTGCTAAATTTCATCAAGGTCCGTTCAGCCGGTCGAAGTGAAGGCTTGGGTGAAGTGATCACGAGGTGAGCTGTCAATGCATGCAATCAAGATGTCACGTGATCACGGAGTGAGCTGTCATTCCATCTTGATTATATGGATTGACAGCTCACCTCGTGATCACTTCACCTAAGCCTTCACTTCGATATGTTTATAGAATCGACCGGCTGACCTGATTCGAGTAACAAACATCCATACATCCAAACATTCGCATTTATAATATTAGTATTGATTTGTAAGGATGAACATTATAAGGAATATTCACTCACGTCTTCCGACACCTTTCTATCACTTGAATACCTAGAAAACTTTTTAAACTGGACGCTAGTTCGGCTAAGTCACTCGACGTCGGATTCGGAAGTCTCGCGTTTAGTTTGAACAAACATTTTCGTAACGCTCAAGTTTCCACTCGTGCCAGGGCTACCAAACACTAGGTAATGTCACGTAAAAGATTAAATTGTTTACGAATCAAAAATGTTGGAAGAATAATTCTAGTTGCTCTAGTAATCTGTCTGTATAATGTATTTCAAGTACCTAAACAATTAAAATCAAAAGAGGATTTCATATTTTAAATACTTATCTAACTAGATATATACACTTAAAATAAAAAAATAAACTCCTAACTAAAATATGGCGTCATAAAATTCGTCCGCATCGCTGTCGACTGGAAGTGAGCCCAAAAGACTGGCGGCATTGCCACGTTGGACCATTAAAAGGTATATTTGTATGTAATGTATTCCAGTCTCGTCTTGTTTAATTTGGCAAAAAAGATTAACATGTAAAAGAGTTACATGTTCCCAATTTACAAAATAAATGTCATTGTATGATTGGGTAGATTAAATGTACTTGTAAATATATTTCGCGTTTGGCAATGAAAACTTATTGTACCGAAGGTAAACCTACTCTTTCCGCGTAAACGATTGAAATCGTTCACAATCTAAATTAATCCAATTTAATTTTGGACAAGTACATAAACTTACTTGCCTTGGCACCTAAATTATTTTTGACGATGAATTGCTATTGCACTTCATTCTCCATTTCAATTCAAAATGTTGACGATCCCTGGTGTATACTTTGTTTGAACATACAAGCCAAAAGTTTGGAAGTTGCTCTTACTTCAAGCAATAAACAAAAGCTACCGGCTTCGCTACTGAATAGGGAATTTAATCGCCCCATCGCTCTTCAGTAGTTTTGTATTGAAACAATACTTTTTTGCAGATCATCTCCGTTTCCTTTACGATCTGGTCTAGCGTTTCTGTAGTTTGATATCTGTTAGTGTTTTTACCCGACTAAGACAAAGCCTAAAGGAAGGATTATGATTTTAACTATCTATGTATGTAAGCGAGTATGTTTCACCGCGTTTAAGGGACTCACCAGAGAATGGGCAGCAGCATACTCTGTACATTGCAACAGCTACACTGCGATCGCCAACCCACCTGCCAAGCGTGGCGATTATAGCAAACCCCCCTTGGGGAAGTCCTTTGTCCAGCAGTGGACGCCTTTCGGATAGTATGATGATGATGTTTCACCGTAGCGCGTAATCTACTGAAGCCATTTTGGGAATGGGATATTTGTAATACGTTAGAACAAAAGATGCTCAATTACATTTCAAAACCAATTAAAATACTCCTCATGCAGGTGAATGGACCCCAAAATCCAATCCTGTATTAGAAGCCCTGTCATCAGCTTCTTAATTTTAGCGGGAATGCACCACTGCCGGTCATATGCCTCCCCAAAGCATAGCCAAGCAGGACAGGTCCTGAGCTTCTCGCATCTAGCGGACTAATGGAGAGTCCATAATCTTGTGCCATTTAATGGTATGCAACGGCTAGGTATCAATGAATACTTATTTTCCTCAAAATACGCACGACGCTTAATATCTAGGAAATCTAATAACTTTGTTTATGTGTATGTATGTATTTATAATTTTATTTTATTTTTTCTTCTCTCTATTTTGAGTTTTTCTTTAAGTTGCGCCTGCCATGTTGTCTCTGCACCACCCTAAGGTCGACTGGTAGAAAATGCCTAAGGCATTAAGTCCGACTTTGTACAGTGATTTTACTTGTGCATAAAGTTTTAATAAATAAAAAATGAACATTTATGAATTTGTGTTAGCCGGTAATTGTTTCAGTTATAGGTTCTGAAATGTACTACTGAAGTGACATACTTCTCAAATACTGATAAAATAGCGCTAAATCGAGTGAGACACTCGAAATGTCGATGTATTCATTCAAATGCACCTGTGTTTGTGTATAATATTGTGATAGCTAACGTACCCCATAAATCACGCCTTTCGCTCGATGTATTTTTGAATCCTCCTACCAGACGGTTGTTACATTGTGTCTGGTGGGCAACTGCCCGATAGTTTTTTGTGAGTGGCGTCTCGCAGTTTAACCTATAAGGTTGTCGACTGCTTAACCGGGCTTGCCTGTGGTGGCCTTAATACAATATTAAAGTCCCCCGCCAGGGCTTATAAAAAACTTACAAACTAAGCGACTACACGCTAAGGGCACCCCCTGTGGGGTACGGGCCTCGGCTTAGGGCGTCGCTGGGGGGAGGACAGCTAGGGACGGGCTTGATCAAACTAGAATTATTATTAAGGGGCGAATTTAAGACTACAGGCTCAACGGTGCGGGCTGGCTCGAGCAAGGGTCGGACCGGCTGATAGTTGATATTCGGAATGTTTTATATTTTCAAATCGCACGGATAACTTTGCTTGCGCGATCCAGGATTTCGTTGGTAGTTCGTCGCTGACAGGATAGATGGCGTTGCGGTTCTTTTTGTAGCCGTACAAATTTCGCTTCTTAGTTTTTCATGTGGCGGCATTGATGCCGCTACAATATCTATGGGTCGAGCTTATACCAGAGATCGCTCAAGATAGAGAGGTTTAGGTGGGGAAAGGAAAGACCGTAGCCCAACCGTGGGACCTAAATTAGTGTATAGTGGGAAGAAAAATATCTTAATACTTAAAACAAACCTTATGGCTTTTTCTTTTGAGTGTGCCTTCAAGTTTAAGAAAGAACTCTGCTAACTCTCTCAGGCATATACTCGTAATGTTAATCTTTTGTATGATCCTTGAACTTTGAAGGCTTGATCAAGATGTCCTTAACCAAAAAATCCAATCCTTACAAATGGGGTTAAATTGAAGAAAAACTTAACTTGAAAAACTACTTTAAAGATGACCGATTAGAATGTAAGTATTCCCTTTAACTTTGTCTTGAATAAAATATATTGTAATAATAATGATAAAATATGTGAAATTTTAGTTGCAACCTGAGCACAAATCAAATCAGACACGCAGGAGCCTTGCTAAGCAAATCAAATCTATTGAACAACACAAACGAACGCAAGAAAATTACGTGTTTCGTTCTGCTTGAAATAGTTAACGATATTGAAATACTAGACAGGACCATAGACTGAAATTACCGTTGCTTAAATCATGCACTTGGTAGACTTGCGAAGGCTGAACTAAACCAATTTGAGAAGCAGGTATAATCGAAATGTGTGCTTGGTTTACCGCAAAATCTTTTAAATTTCCTCTTATTGTTAAAACAACACTAATCTAAGAATATAGATCGGTATGTAGATAGATGGAGACTATATTTACTATGCTGTATACCAAGTTCGCCAAGGATTTTTTATGTTCCGTACCCAAAAGGTAAAAACGGCACGCTATTACTTCAGACTCCACTGTCAGTCTGTCTGTTTGTCACCAGGCTGTATCTCATAAACTGTGATAGCTGGACAGTTAAAATTATCAAAGATAATATATTTCTGTTACTGCTATGATAAAAAATAATAAACATGAAAAAAAAAAAAGAAGTAAGGGTTTTTTTCGGTTTATGGTACGGAACCCTTCGTATGAGAGTCCGACTCGTATTTGGCTGGTTTTTTTATTTGAATGATTGTGTTCTCGTAATTTTCGGATAAAGTAAGTATAACACGGATCCAGGCCCTTGAAAGTGACTGTATTTTTAACCGACTTCAAAAAAAGGAGGAGGTTCTCAATTCGTCGGAACCTTTTTTTTTTATGTATCTTTCCCGATTACTCAAAGAAGGCTGGACCGATTTTTTTTTTTGTACTGCTGAATACTGTCAAGATTTCTCTCAGTTAGTCAGAAGAACGTAGATCTTATTCCATAATTGTTTTGAATCGAGATTATATCTTTGATTATAAAACCATTTTAATTTATTTCAATCTTCCCAGCATTGCCTCCCCCTTAACTTCATTCTCCATTTTCTTTTATTTCTCGAATGCTTCTATTGATAATGCAAAACGTAAATGATGAATTCTTCATTGTTTTAACTTTATGCAATTTGTTTTGTAATAAATTAATTGTTAATTATGATCTTTATATTCAAAGTCGTAAGAATCATAAGATAATGCTGACTCATTAGTAGTTTTATGCATTCATTATTTGGTTTCTTCCAAGAGCAATGACGTGATGTTTATGCGTCTTCCAAGCATTTTTATGCGGTAGAAAGTGGTCTCAACAATGATTTTTATCCTTCAACATATTATTGTTTGGCATTGGCATATATTATGTTCATTGAATCTAATACATTTATTTTATGAAATTATAATCTAATAAATATTTAACTAACTATATACACTAGGAATTAAAAAAAATCTCCTAACTAAATAAACCCTAAAATATGGCGTCAAAAAATTCATCCGCATCGCTGTCGACTGGAAGTGTACCCAAAAGACTGGCGGCATTGCCACGTTGTATGGCAATGCTTAATCTTTGACCAAGGTAAAAGCCAGCCCTTGGGTCACGTGAAGTGTCAACTAAGCGCCTTGAGAGATCTTTAAATAAGTTATGTGCACTCGGACCCCAAGACCCGAGAGTTTCAACCCCAAACGGCTCGAAAATATAACTACCAATGATTTTTAATTTAATAAATTATTTATCGCTAAATAAACTCATAATCCACGATTCAATGCCAAGTTTAACCGAGGTTTAAATAATGGTTAAGATTATCTTTAAGAGTTTTCCTACTGGTCAACTCGTACAAGGGACTTTTACTTATAAACGTGGTTTCGTTCGCATCCGTCTCCAGAGTCCCATTTATCTGTCCGGCCCTGGTTCAATCCATGTTTCGGAGCGAGACATGGGAAGCAGTCACCTTCTTCTGCGAAGCAGTAATGCAAGCGAAGGAGGAGTTGGCCGCGTGAGGGAGAGACAAACCTCACGCCCCAGCCGCTGCAAGAGAAGGAGACGCCCCGGGCGTCGGGAGTCGCAGGGCGATTCCCGGCCTCCGTTGGCGCGGGGCAAGGACATCAGGTGATCAGAAGCAGGCCCGGACGTTGTGCGGCGCGTTGTGTTTCACGCGCGCCTCAAAGAGATGTCAGCATAGGAGACAGGGCAGAGCCTGCCAGAGTACAGGAATTTGTTCGAAAGAGTCACCGCGGCCCTGGAAAGCAAAGGGCATTTAAGAGGAACATGGATGGGTCAGTAAGAGTCAGACACTCTCTTCCACTTCGCCCAGAGGGGGACGCCCGGGATCATTTGATGATTTCCCATTCTTAAAAAAAAGGATTCCATTTATCTCTGTACCAAAATTCATTATAATTGATTGGGCGATTTAAGCGTGATACCGTTACAAACAAACGTAAACTTTCGCATTTATAATATCAGTTAGGATTGATTTTATTCATTGATAGACTCATTCAATTCGATGGCGTAGAAACTAGTAATCCGAATGAATAAGGTTTTTATATCAAACGTTAAATTAGACTATAGTAGGCGCCAGATAAATGTGGAATAAAGTACATTGACCTTTCCCTAATAACTGTTCATAGGTACCTGAACAATTAAATATGAATCGTTTTTCATTATTAGACAATGTTAAGGATCACGAGAGATGATGATTCGGGACAGCTTTGTGTCATGAATTCCGTTTTTCAAATTAAAAATGTCAATAATTGTAGGTGGGTCAATGACCGTTATTCCACGATTATCTGGCGCCTACTATAACGATATCGCATTCATCACAAAAATAATTCGTATAAAACAGCCATATCATTACGTTATGCAAAATACAAAATCAATATAAAAGAAAGTAATTTTGATAGAGATTACGAGATCAACAGCAACATAAACTACATTGTAACAGGTAGATACGATTTCACGCAAGTTTGTAATAGTAGCTAACTATGTATCTATACATATAATAAAACAACCGGTGTGTCTGTATATTGAAAAAAGAAGTTATCACACTATATCACACTAATATTATAAAGGCGAAAGTTTGTGAGCGTGTGTGTATGTTTATTACTTCTTCACGCTCAAATGGCTGGACCAATTTTGATAAAATTTGGTATGCAGGAAGCTGACACCCTGGATTAGCACATAGGCTACATTTATATTTCGGGAGTGTGTTACCTTCGGATAATTTTCGACATTCACGCGGAGTATCTGAAAAACCGCGGGTAACACCGCGGGGTGCAACTAGTAAAAAAATAAAATGGTGAACTGAATAAGAATTATAAAAGAACACGAATCAGTGATTTTGGAATTCATTCTGCCTGTCTGTTTTTCTGTTTGTTTGTTAGCTCACAACTCTGAAACTACTCAACGGTGTACACCTGTGTAAACTACATGAAAATCAGTCTCTCTCTACTGTTGGCAAGATATCAATAGATTCCACGCGGACGAAGTCGCGGGCACAGCGAGTCTTACATATGGACGGAAGCTGCGAATTATCCGTAATCACTAAAATAATGAGTTAGCAGTCTCTCAATAGGATACGGACGGCGATTTTAATACACTTACTACCGTATTAGGTTAGTAAAGAGTTTGGTAGGTTCGGTGTTTATAATGTAACGGTTATCACTTATTTAAATGATGCTGTTAATATTCTACAGAAAGCGGGTTAACGGAGTAATGAGGATGATTTTCAATTGTCAAGATATTTCGAGTATTTTATGTACGAAGCGTTGGTGGATATAAAAATGGCTAATAACATAGAACCGGCCAAGTGCGAGTCTGATTCGCACGCGAAACTATGAAAATATAAATGATATACTTCACACTATCACACTAATATTATAAAGGCGAAAGTTTGTGAGTGTGTGTGTATGTTTGTAACTTCTTCTCGCGCAAACGGCTGGACCGATTTAGATGAAATTTGGTATAGAGATTGTTTGAGTCCCGAGAAAGTACATAGGATAGTTTTATCCCGGGAATATGTTCCCTTGGGATAATTTTTGACATTCACCTGGGCGGAGCCGCGGAAGGGAGCTAGTAAGGAATAAATATATTGCGACCGTCAAAATTTGCCCTTCCTTTAGTATGTACCATGTTACAAATTGATATTTCTTTCTCAAATTTACCCAATTCTCAAAATTCAGACAAACACATATGGATTAAAGAACCCTTTTTGTTCTATTTCAGATTTAATCCTGAAAGTCTGAAATTCAGTTACCTTTTCACCTTTTAGAACCCTCGGTAATTGGGGTCCCATGTGTCAAACAAAAATAACTGCAAAATAAATAAAAATGGGATTCAGCATTGAAAATTGACTCCTAGAACGGAAAATATTGGACTCATGATTTCTTATCTATACTAATATTATAACGAGGTAAAGTTTGTAAGTTTGTATGTAGCGGGTAATCTCTGGAACTAATTAACCGATTTTGAAAATTATTTTTGTATATAATAGCCACGTTCATGGGGAATGCTGTAGGCTATACGGGGACGGGAAGTTCCTACGGGGACAGGAAAAAACGGGATATGTGTAGTCGCGGGCAAATGCCAGCATCAAATAAATGTCGTTTGTGGATTAAGTGTGTAAAATCTAAATGAAATATCGCGTTGCATATACCACAAACCACGTAAAACAATAACTCAGTTACTGCAAATGTATGCATTTTGTTTTCCATGTCAAGGAGACACGCAATGTGTCGTAAAATTATAATACTTTGTGTGCCGTCTGTGCCCACAATAAGAAAATTAAGTTTGTTCTAAGCACACTTGGTTCTCACGCAAAATTAGTACTAAGGGTCACTGCAGACGTCATGCTACCTCAGAGATCAGTGATTTACATCTATGTATATTCTAAGTCCATGTGAAGGAAACTTCATCCACTCCAATCAACATAGGTATTCGCTATGACAACGTCGAGGTTGTGTCAAGTGAAGGAAATTTCTTATGCGGTACAGAGAGTAAAGTCCCGCATACCTCCATTGAAAAGGGGAGGATCCTCCGTCCAGACGGTTGTTGTGTCTGGTGGGCAACTGCCCGATAGTTCAAATCGCACGGATAACTTTGCTTGCGCGATGCAAGATTTCGTTGGTAGTTCGTCGCTGACGGGATAGATGGCGTTGCGGTACTAAATTTCATATTTATTCATGCCATTTGACAACTCATTTTATCTCATTTTCCCACAGACATTCATGCCAATTTGTTCGATCAGTTTGAACCAGCCTCTTTGATCAAATTGCTTGCACATGTATGGCCCGCATTACAGGTTCGAATCTTCAAAACTGGATGCAACATCAAATCAATCGCTAAAAACCGCGATATTTCGTCCGAAAGTCACTAAACACGTTCATATGGAAAATTCGCTGATGCCGGCAGCTTGTCTGCTAAAGCCCTAAGAGGCAAAGTAAATATATGCATGAAGTGTATGCGGTTAACCAAGTTGTGGTCACGGGGTTAGAACCTAAACTTCGCATGAATATTACTGCTTTGAACATTAACTGTAATAAGCAAACACCACCTTGGTTTAAGGACCCTGTTGATAGTAGGTACCTCTCTCGTTTGAGAGTGGATTTATGTTGGCAAAACTCTCCTGAGCCCCGCGGCTTCACTCGCGTTAATATAGATTTTTGCACCAGAGAATGGGCAGCATTCTCTGTGCTTCTGTGCATTGCAACAGCAACACTGTGATTACCAACCCGCCTGCCAAGCGTGGCGATTATGGCAACGAAAGTGGACGTATTTCGGCTGGTATGATGATGATGCAGTAGACTATAACCGTCTCCAGGGTCTCTGTATTAAAATTCATCAAAATCGGTTCAGCAATTTTTTTGTAACAAGCAAACTCACTTTTGAATTTATAATATTAGTTCGGATTTCGTCGATGCTCATTTAAAACTATTGTTTTTGCTCTGGTGTACAAATTACAGACTATTGAGATTGGTTGAAACATCGTCATCATAATCCCTCCTGCTCTTATCCTAAATTATTTGTTTACTAGCTGTCGTCCGCAGCTCCGCCCGCGTGAATGTCGAAAACTATGCAAAATAATATCTATAATAATAATAATAATAATAGCATTAGTATACTAGCTTTTGCCCGCGACTTCGTACGCGCATTTTCCGTTTTTTCCCGTTCTCGTAGAAATTTCGGGAAATCCTCTCTTAGTGCTCCTCTACGGATTGTAGGGAAGTTACATGCCAACAACTAAACAAAGTTCAAAAGGAAAGGGATTGCAATATTATTATAAAGGTGGACCACCAGGGGAACTAAGCAGGTGAACCATGACCGAATCCCGCAAATTTCAGCTTTCTACGACCAGTAGTTCCGGTTGTGCTTTGTCTGTCAGTCAGTAACGGAAGAATTATACTATGTATTGATTGATATAGTTGTTGTTGCATATCTTTTTCTTCGACATATATATCTCTACTAGCTGATGTCCGTGACTACCTCCGCGAAGAAATAAGATCCCCCTTCCATTTCCACTCTTTTCTTTGAGCTGTAGGTCGTGTCAGACTCTTACTGACTAAAACCCATCCAATCTATCCATGTTCCTTCTAAAGCCCTTTGCATTCCAGGGCCGCGGTGACTCTTTCGAACAAATTCCGCAACCCTGGCAGGTCCATTTTCCCCTTAAACTTGAAATTTGCGAAAATCCTTTGTTAGCGTATGCTTAGGTACGTTATAAAATAAACCTGCCATATACTCCCAGGTTTCTAGGCTTAGTAGTTTGGAGTCAGTCAGTCACCTCTATAGTCAGCCTTTTTCTAGCCATATCAAGTAAGATATTGGATAGTAATCCTATTAATTTTCAGATAGGTAGTTTGACATTTGAAAATTAATTCAACACAGCAATTTAATTAGCATTTCTCATAAAATTAGGCAAAATTTTAATGGTATATTTATAAGTAAGTACACACATTTAATAATTAATTTAAATGTCAGATTCTCATGTAGGTAAATTGAGTTGGAAGATAATTTGGCATTACCGAATATGTATTTCAGTTTATTTAATACAAAATTCAAAAGGTCAGCTCAAATTGAACTATGACGAAAATTAATTTCTGATGTAAATATAATTATATCGGTTTCGAATACGGTTACGGATATGAAAATATTTCGGATTATCGTTAGTTTCGGATAGTTTTGGTCAGGGATATTCGATTTTTAAAAGTAAAACACAAAGAAAAAACAAGCAAATGACGCGCGCGGCTAGAATTACGGTTTAGCCGGCCAGAAAAATCTATCATACTCATGACGTATCTCATTTAGACTCCAAATTATCTGAAACATTTATATCGGATTCAGTTACGATTATGGCCTGTGATGTCTTTATCTATACTAATATTATGAAGAGGAAAGATTTGTATTTTTGTATATAACGAATAAATTTAAAAACTACTGGACTGATTTGAAAAATTCTATCAGCAATGGATAGCTACATTATCAGCGATTAACATAGGCTATATTTTATCCCCGTACTCCCCCGGGAACGGGAAATACGCGGGTGAAACCGCGTGACGTCCGCTAGTAGTTCATAAGTTCTCATTATAAGAGACCGTCAATTTTTCTTTCCAATAGTGCAATCTTTTGAAAGGTCCAGATTTCAACAAATTCCACAGCGTTTTTTGGTTAAGAAAACCATTCTGCCTAACGTTTTTCCAATATACTTTGGATTCGACTTCCAGTCTATCCGGCTGCAGCTGAATACCAGCGTTTTACTTGTAGCCTTTCAAACTGAAAAACCCAGTAACCGAGTAACACGTTTGGTTTGACAAACCATGAAATCTATTTTTGTACTAGATGTCGTTAACCCACTACCAGTGTGCAGGCTGACACAGCACCACATCACCTTGATTCTCGGCCTCCATCTTATCAACATACATCACACATCGAACATCTGCATTCAGAAAGACTTGCTCGATATAAATACCTCACTACAGGTGATAATGAGCTCGTCGCTGCGTCGTGTGTACAATATTATCAACATTAGCGTGACATGTTTGCGCATGGGCTATGTTTAGGGCTGCCAGGCGACCGGATAAATCCAAGCATAGTCAGATATTTGTTAGACAGGTCATACGCGTTCAAATAATTGGATTTAAAAGGCTGGATTAAACAGTTAATTTGATCAAAGTAAATAGTCAAATGACATGAAGTAATACGAAATTTCGTATTCCTATTTGATCAAGCAGTTAGAACCATCCTGTTTGATTAAATTACTTGAACGTACTCGAAACGACTCGCATTAGGCTTATCACATTTTAACAAGAACGTATGCATAAGGAAAATGTCGTTAGGAAAGTGTTGAGTATGAATGTTAATTGCTAGATGGATAGATGCAGCGTTGGAAACCCTCCACAGGGTGGACCGATGACCCGGTAAAGGACACGGGAATCCTCTGGATGTAAAACGCACAGGACAGGACGATGATTGTGAAGAATACGACGCATCGCATAGTCTTATATATAGTGTAAGGAAAATCGAAATCATGGTCTTCAGGGCCACCGGCAATGAATACAGCAGATGACCACATCTAAATATCTGGGCCATATACTTGTCGATGGCCTTAAAGACGATGACGTGGCGAGGGAGCGCAGGGCGTTTTCGGTCCGCGGGAACATGTTGGCACACAGATTTTTTCGTTGTATCAGGTCACAATTACATTGTTTAAAGCGCACATCACCTTGTGATGTAGCGACGCTTGTGGAAGGCCTATGTTCAGCAGTGGACGTCTTTCGGCTGAATTGATGATGATGATAATAATGACGAGAGTAGGGGTAGACCAAGGAATCGATGGATGTACTATGTAAAATATTATATGTAGAAAGGATAGCCGGACGATTCTGTAACCATGTGGAAGTGAAGGCTTGGGCGAAGTGATCACGAGGTGAGCTGTCAATCCATATAGTCAAGATGTCACGTGATCACGAAGTGAGCTGTCATTCCATTTTTTTATGGATTCACAGCTTACCTCGTGATCACTTCACCCAAGCCTTCACTTCGACATGTTTATAGAATCAACCGGCTGAGGTGACGGACGACTAATAGAGAAGAAGTCGACCCCTAAAAAATTGGGACAAACGATGCGGGAAAGAAGAAAGACCTCTGAGTTTGTTTCGGTGCTTCTTCTCAGGGAAGCCAAGTAAGGAACACCAGCCAAAATGGATTGATGTGTAAAAGTGAACATTTTTAACCTATGTAAATAAATAATCATTTGTTAGGAGAACTGAAAACTTAAGAAAATATATTTATTTATAAATAGTTTTGGTATGTAATAATTTGGTTGGAATGATTTATGACAATAACGGTTATGATTGTACACGACATTTAAAAAAAATAATAATTAGTTTGACTGTCTGGTGGTTAGGCTTTCGTTTGGCTTTCCGGTTTTAATTCTGTTTGTTTTTAGTTTTTTTATTTAATATTATTATTGTATATTTATAATTGTAAATTGATAATTTCATTCTAATAAATCATAAATCATTTCGCGAGCACTGAATCATTTTCACGATCATTTTCATCGCGCGACGAAATCGCATCGTGAACTCATTCTTCTTTTTTATTTTTCTTTTTTATTTTTTGATAAATTTAATTTCTTCTCTTATTTAACTCGTTCAGTGTGTCTGTAATACAGTTTTGATATTTTTAAGTTTTGACAAATTGATAGTTTCTAATAATTGTTTCCTTTGATTTAATATTATTATTTATTCTTGATTGTCTATTGATAATTGTATTATGATTTAATGACATTTATAATTTCTGTTTTTTTCTATTTTTATTTTTGCCTAGATTTGTCAGGTTTTGTTAACAGTGGTATATAGGTATATTTTTTTTTTTTAAATAATATTTCAATTTTGTTTTTGTACAAACCAATAACTTGTTTGTGTGGTTTTTTAAACTGTTAGGTCAAGTTGGTTATAATGATAAATAAATAAATAAATTCCCTGGCAGCCCTAGCCCTTGTCTTTCTGAGCTGTGCACACAAAGGCCTCAGATAGTTGGGGCCATCTCACCTAATTATGGGGTTTCCACATGAATGACGGCGTTACGTAATTAAGGTGATAAAAGTTAGCATGTAAGAGGTTTTAAGTAAGCTCTATGGATTATCTGGGGAATGTGGAACAAAGACTCCATGATGAAACTGGATGGTGTGTACTAATCTTTCAAAATGCATTTTTCTTCGAAGGTTGATAAGCTATTTATATATCGGACATTTTGAGCGTCTTGAGTATTTTGCAGCTTAATTTCATGTGGCTAAAGTAATAGATATTGGGGAGAAAACGGCCAGGCTAAAGTGGGATTGGGCTGGCCACGTCGTACGAATGCACCCGGACAGGTGGGCGGACCTCGACGACGGCGAAGGTGGTGCGACGATCTCATCATGATTGCGGGGTAGACTTGGCCAGAGATTGGCCAAGAGAGAGAGATTTGGAAGGAGAAAGGGGAGGCCTTTGCCCAGCTGTGGGACTTAATGCAGGCTAAAAAAAAAAATATATATTTCATGTTATGTTTTTCATAATTATTGTTTATATGTCATCAGTTTTGGGATTCTCAAGAACTAAAAGCCAATAAGTAAGTACTTCTGTGCCTGTGTAAGCAAGATATCTACTCGTTGGTTTCATATCCCTTGCCGGTTAATGAAAAAAAATAACTAAACGTTACAAATTTAACGCAACTCAAGGTGCAAGTTAAGTGATGCTATCGGCTTTTGACAAAAATCATTCAAGATATTGACCATTTGTTTAATTAATTTTGCGATAAAAGGTAAAGCAAAGGTACAGCACATGAGGAAAAGGTTTCATGAAAAGTGTACAATCTTATTTTTCTCCCTTATATGGATCTACAGGAAACCATCACACTAATACCTATTATAAAGGCGAAAGTTTGTGAGTGTGTACTTATTCCCGGGATAAAAATCCTATGTCCTTCCCCAAATTTCATCTAAATTGGTCCAGCCGTTTGCGCGTGAAGAAGTAACAAACAAATACACACGTACAAACTTTCGCCTTTATAATATTAGTGTGATGTGATGTGATGATAGTGATTTGCAAGTTCCATGTGGAACTGGCTACATGGAACTACTGGTAATAAAGGTAATTTTCATTTCAGAACCTTATAGTTAGTAGAGACTTTTCCTCATATAAATTCTTATATTATACGAGAGCACGAAGAGGTGGAAAATAAATCTTTGAGCATTGAATGTATTTCCTGCCGGAAATAAAATTGTTGGCACGAAGAAATGTGTACTGCAAGGAGATAGAATATTACCTTCCATTTTATTTGTGACCTGATTTCTTCCTGAGAGCAGGATGAGGGAACAGCTTTCAATTTCCTTTGCTAAAGTGGAAACTAATGGATACTATATATTAAAATGTTTCCTCGTCGTTTATTTGTCGTCAGGACGCCTGCTTAGAGCAAGGTAGTTTAGAGTTTGTGGTTAGGCACAGTTAAGTATTAAGGTTTTTCCAATCCAACTTGTCAGTTGCATTTTCTTGTGTATCTATCTATGCTTAGCTTTATAGGGTTCCGTACCCAAAGAGTAAAACGGGACCCTATTACTAAGACTCCACTGTACGTCTGTCTGTCTGTCACCAGGCTGTATCTCATGAACTATTGAAGTTTCACAGATGATGTATTTCTGTTGCCACTATAGAAACAAGAATAAAGTTAATAGGTATTTAAGGGGGCTCCCATACAACAGACATGATTTTTTTGCCGTTTTTATACATAATGGTACGGAACCCTTCGTGCGCGAGTCCGACTCGCACTTGGCCGGATTTTGATTTTGCAGAGCCTCGTTGTACTCCATCATCGCCTTCAAAATCAAAATCAAATCAAAATCAAATCAAAATCAAATCAAAATCAAATCAAAATCAAATCAAAATCAAATCAAAATCAAATCAAAATCAAAATCAAATCAAAATCAAATCAAAATCAAATCAAAATCAAAATCATTTATTTGTTAAACATAGGTAATAATAATGACATAAGATCTTACAAATTAGGTAGTGCGCTATGTTTTGCCAATTGGCATACAAACAGCCTTGCAATCATTGTCACATGCTACTGAAGATTAATACAAATTTGCCCCCTTCGCACCACTTTTATGCTCGCAATATAGCGTATTTCATCTGTCTTATTGATTAAACTCGCGTTTGACCACAAACTTACATGATGGAATGCGATACTGGGGTCGACGATGGACGAACGACGCTTGCCTAGAAGTAACCTATTCACTCTTGACCTACGGCCTGTTTACAGTAGCCGAAACGTCACGTTGCCCTACAAACATGACGTTTCAGCTACTTTTGTAATTTGACAGTTGAGACAGACACATTATTGAGACCGGCCGTTAGATACTCACAGGTTGTAGCTAAAAAAAACAAAAGGAAACATAGACTCCGGCAGGAAATTCCACTCTTTAATTGCACGTTATACTATAAGCACACAAATGTGATGTCGGACTGAATGCAATAGAAATTATCTACCAGTAAACCATTGGGTGATACAGAGACAAGCATCTTCCATTTAAACCGATAATAAACGTACATCACATATTTAATTAAATTAGTTGCACCCAGCAGGTACCTATTAAAATTCCCACGGTACATTAGTGATGAGTCAATTTGCAAGCTGTTGTAACTCTGAGAAGTAACGACACGGTCCAATTGTCCTGCCTTATCGGATGTTGAGCAACTCGGGTGGCTACTGGATTATCTGCAGTTAATTGAAGACTCCACGATCTTGGAAGCATGTGATGGGATCTCTGAAACTGTAGCAATATAGTTTTTTTTTTTGCTGCGAAAGGTCCTCTGCCTGGCCTATATGAGTAATTTCCCGGATTTTGGAAGTTGGTGGTGTGACACCCCCGTGCCTCGCAGAGCACGTTAAGCCGTTGGTCCTGCACAAGATCTCTCTCCGGTCATGTCGGGCTGCCGTCCCATCGGAATATGAGAGTGATGATGGAGGGAGTGCACCTGTGTTTGCTCACACACGCCTGCACTATAATATGTCCCGCGCCGATGGCTAGTCTCGGTTGAGATTGGCCGCCATGGCCGGAATCGGTCAGGAGGATTATGTAGGCATGGCTTCGTTTCGAAAGCCCTGCAATGGGTTCCAGCCAGAATTATGATGATTTATTTTTGGTTCTTCTTATAATATTTAAATTTCATGGCAGGAATTTTCAAAGACTTCGCGTAGGAGAGCTTAGGCTCATTCACGAACATGAAAACGGCTTATTATATCCTGAACAGTGCTAGATATGATCGTTTTCATGTTAGTACAGTGCTCAAGTGAGTAAATAAGACACGAGATGAAAACTGTAAAGCCATTTATACATTTACAAATAAAACAATATTACGTGAACATCGTATAAAAACTGACGTCAAAATAAATCTCAAATTGGTAAAGCACGAACTACACGATTGTACACAAAAATAGCTTAAACCACTTGGTTATATTGTTGTAGCTAGAATAATATATGAAATATTTGAATTCGAAATGTTTATTAAGTTTTGGAACAACACATAGTTCTAATTCCATCGCAATCCAATTTGACGACACGATTGGCGCAGTGGTTGAGCGACTGACTGCTGCGGCGCGTGTCGCGGGTTCGACTCCCGCTAGGAACCAATATTTGTATGGCCTACAGATAGTTGTTCCGGGTCTGGCTGTTTGTGTATGTGAATTTGTATGTTTGTAAACGCACCCACGATACAGGAGAAATTCCTAGAGTGGGGCAAAGTTTTTTTAAGAAAAAAAAAAACCATACTTTTTAAGGCCTTTTGAACACAAATGGGCACTTAAAATGAGTTTTTAAAGTCTAAATTTGATTTGTTAGCGATCGATGATATTTTTCTAGATTCCTCTTTAATTTCCTTGTAAATACGTGGCTGGAGTTATGACTGGCATCTCTTTGACACCTTGTCTGTTGACGACCTTGACGAGGAATTTGGGCAGGCTGATGAACAGCCTCTCGTTGACCTCGTGGACACACCGCTTCATAAGCTCGTATCCGTCTAACTCTGATAGGTCTGCAAAATAAGGTGAGGATGATAAGAATCTTGTTTTAAGACCATATACTAGCTGCTAGTGGATCCCCATAAAGAGCCAATCCATCGGAAAATTAGAAATTGAAGTCGGTGTTGAAAAAAACATTTTTTTTGACGTGACGACGTCTGATAAATCGATAAACGCCGGCTGCACGAACGAAAAAGGATGACTCATTGTAACGTTATGCTCATTGTAACGTTACGATCATTCCATCAATGTTTTGTTATGACGTTGTCACGTTAAACTATCGTCCGTAAACCGACTTTACAGACAACCAATTTTTTTTAATAATAGAAATAAGGAATGGTATAGGGAAGCAGTCGATTAACACGAGTACGTATTCAGAGATGATTTAATTACATCCAACAATCGACTAGCAAAAATTAAAACGGGTATAAAATTATTTAATCATTTCAATAATTATCATTTTATGAAAATAAAAGAAAAAAGATTTCTATCATTGAAATAATTTTTGATGTTTCCACTCAAGATGTTACCAAACCAATTGATCGTGGATCGTCGGAATGATAAAGTCAACCTCGTCACGATGCCGATTCGTCAGTTTATACACCGAATCAAAATCAAAGTTATTTCACTAATATACCGTTCATCAACGCCGATCAATGTCGTCGATCGTCCCGCACATCTCCACTGAAATGGCAGGATCCTCCTACCAGACGGTTGTCATTTTTGCTCAGTGCTAAAAGCTTACCAGCTTTATAATATTTGTCCAGTATGCCCAAACTGAGCAGGCCTCCAAAGCCATGGACTCCGAAGGGCACCCTGAGTGCGCACGCCAGGAAGTCCACGGTGTACAACTGTCCCCCATCCCCCTCGTCGTACCCGGCGATCAGCATGTTCACCATCGATGGATTCTGTAGAAGAAACATACCATAACTTAAAATCATGACCATATTCTTCTATGTATTTCAAAAACAAAATCAATATCAAAAGTCATTTATTCAAATTAGTCTGAGTGCCAGCACTTTTTGAACGTCAAAGTTCTACATAAAGACAGTCCCCCAAAACGCCCGCCCGTCACCACTTCCTAGTGTTATAGCTGGGAAGAAAAAGTGGCGCAACAAACTCCCCAGCAACACATCTGTCTGTTTAGTTTTAAAAACTTGAATTTATACATTAGTTTGCAAAGTAAGTTTACAAAAGACACAGAAAAATATGTAAATCAAATTTTAAATGAAATTAATTGACACTTGTTAGCTAGCACACTCCATTATACCATCAAAAAACAAACAAACTCAAGCATCAACAAGTACCTAAATCAAACTAATTAAGCCTCCAGGCATAAATGGTGTGCCCGTTTACACGTGCAATGGTATAATCTAACAATTTGTTGTAAAAAAATATACAAATTTTTGGTAAAGTCTCACGTAATCAGGGGCGAACACATTGCCATTAACCTGGGCGCAAGTCCAGACATACTAATTTCTGAGGAAATTAATGGAAAAGTCCAATTGAACTTTGCTTGACCTGCGATTTGAACCACAGGAACTTCTGAGAGCTATTATAGGAATCTCTATTATTGGGCTCCATTTGTTTACATTGGAAACAGCACAAAGAGACAAAAAGAAAAAAACGAACACAAAAAAAGAAATTACGAACTTCAATCAAAGTAAATATACAACAGTCTATAAATAATGTCGAGCTGTTATGTCCTCATCAAACGATAACCAATTTGCGAGTGTATACAATATTGATACATGAACACATGAGTACGTGTATTTCAGGGTTACGCCATATGCAAATAAAGTGAAAATTCGTGCTCTTTCATTAAATAAATCAAGCACCTCAGCCTTTGCTTAATAATTGCTGTACCTGTAAGTGGAGCAATAATTTCAAAGTGCAAAAATCATCGCTTATTTAATATCTATAAATAATATCTTCGGACAACTCACACACGGTCATCCGATCCCGAACTAGGCAGAGCCTGTGCTATGGCAACCAGACAACTGATAAACATACTTATATATTTCTAAATACATACATATTATAGACAAATTACACCCAGACACAGAACAAATGATCATGCTCATCACACATAGATTTGTCCTGGGTGGGAATCGAACCCACGACCTCCGATTTAGCAGTCAGGGTCACTAACTACTCGACCAACAGGCCAGACATTTGAACATTCTACCAGAACACTTATACACAAGCGAGGCGCAATAGTTTTAAGACAGATTTAATTAAAATATAAAAGCGATTAATTGTTGAAAAGTTAATTAAATGGCTTCGGAGTAATTAGCGCTGACATTAACATTCGTATGGACGAAAGTGTAACAGAAGATGTTGGTATCATTATTATGCACGGACGAAAGTGTTTTGCATGTTCAGAGTTACCCACGAGAATTATTCACCGCTAAATAAGACCGTGGTTATGGATGCTATTTATAGTACAACAAGTAATTTAGTTTTTAGGTTTCCGAATGTCTGTATGATATAAAAAACTTTTTACAAAAAATACAACCGACTTCCAAAATTATAGTTATTTTATAGGTACTGTATTGTTTTTATTTAGAAGTCGGTTGTATTTTTTGGAAATAGTTTGTTTTTTCACTTTTTAGTGGTTCACATGTCTTTACCCCTTCGCGGCGTGATGTTATGTTATGAACTGGTGTAAACAATAGACAGACATGAGATTTCAGCAATCCCAGTCTATTTGCTATCATTTATTGAGGAGTTCCGTTTCCTATCTCCGAAGTTCTTCATCGGATCTTCACCAAATTGAAATGGGACCACTCCGAAAAGTACTCTTCCAAAATCTACCCAAATCGCTTCAAGTGTGCCAATAAAATTTGAAGAGTTCTCTCTATTTGTCCAGGATCCCGTCATCAAATCCTGACTTGATGATCATGAGACCACCCTTTAAAAAAAAAATCCAAATCGGTCCAGCCATCTTCGAGTAATAAGGGAACATACAAATATGTATCTTTTCATCATTTTAAAATAAGTTTAAAGTTAGACTGCTAGAATTAAGTAAGGTTGCAAATGAAGTCAGTTGCAAATAAGGAAACCAAAGGCTTGACTATTCTATATTCGAAAGATATAGGGCAAGAATATTGAGCTCTTGATAATGTTTCGCTCTAAAACATGGTAAAGATAAACTCCTACAAAGTAACAGTTGCCAATTCACAAGAACGTACTAAAACGTGAGCGGCAAAATGAAAAAAAATAGTGTAAATGATTTAACAATTACAAAACTCATTAACTCAGCGTATCTTAAATTGTAATAGTATAACGATAGCGACAGTTAAGAACGTGCGGCTAAATACGAAAAGAATTTAAGCGTCCTTGTGTTATTTGATAACACAGCCGCTGCATCAGTTGCGGAATTGTTCGAAAGAGTTACCGCGGGCTTGGAACGCAAAGGGTATTTGAAAGAACACGGGTGGGTTTTAGTCAGTAAGAGTCTGACACTCCGTTCCTTACAGAGCGGGAAAAGTCACTTGATGATACCCCATCCAATAAACCGCTGCATCAAGTATCGCTGAGGTACTTGATAAAGCTATCGCTGCATTAAGCACGTGTGCTCTAGATGCAGGGAATAGCGTTATAAAATTCTGAGAAATTAGATACACTACATTAGTTAAGTCATTATGTCGTTTAGGAATTTCTAGCTGTAACCTCATGTAACAGCATACTTACTGATTACTTTTATTGACACTTCATGCGGTAAATCTGGCTTGATAAGAAGTTTGTAATAAGTCATGCTAGATTTTCTGAATTTTTTTCGAGTCTGTGTGATCATCATTGAGATTTAACAGGGTCGTAAAGCGTTAAATTCTATTACGTCAACGTCTTCTTCTCAAAAATACTTGTAAACTAACATCCGCCTGTTAAAGATGAAGGGTTTTGTCGGATCCTTCACAGTAGCTGTACTGAAGACTACATTTTTCTCATAAAAAAAAAACAAAAATCAAAAGTCATTTATTCAAATTAGGCTGAGTGCCAAAACTTTTTGAACTTCAAAAAGTTCTACATAAAGACAGTTCCCCAAAACGCCCGCCCGTCACCACTTCCTAGTGTTATAGCTGGGAAGAAGAAGTGGCGCAACAAACTCCCCAGCAACACATCACACGAATGTATGAATCATTCTTGGACTATGTCAGTTTAAACTCATCTTTTGCAATAAAGTTGATAAATATAAAGGTAAAAGTTTAAAAAAGTTAACTAAACTTAATAATGTGTTTAATCTGCGTAGTATGTACCTTATGTGCTACGGAGTTGAATGATGTCTTTTCGACGACACCTTTTACACCTTAATAGATGACAAGGATCAACGTGGGATTTCTTAAGAATAGGTTATTCTCACCCCGCCCCTCAAACTCTCCATCATCGTCTTCCTGGTGAAATGCACGGCGGCTGCTATATCCAGCGGGTAGCCGTTCCTCATACTGTAGAGCTGCACGTTCTTGTCGATGAACTGCGCGAACTGGACCCTGTCTCCCGGGTCCCCGATAGCGCCCATCACTAGTTTGTTCGATAGTTCGTATAGTTTGTTCTCGTCTGTAAGTAGGTGTGACGTTTATAAGATGAAATAAATAGAAAGAATATACTTACTTTTTAGAACACCAAAAACTGTTACACAAACTTAAATCAGTTAAATGCTTTAAAGTATACCTTCACTGGCTACCTACTGAAGGTTTGAAGAAATGTGCCATTAAACACAGTAATGGTAGTGTACCGTGAGCATTAGCGAGAGAAATGCCATTCAATTCTGTTACTGTTTTTTTTAATTCTACTAGTATGTAATTACCAGTTCTTAATTATGAAGTAAGTCTCTAACATAATACTCTTAGTTCTTCACTACCATTTAAATAGCGTTGCTGTAGATCCACTTTGAACTAGAATATTTATCGCTATCAAACAATGAATAAGTTCCTTACCAGGCGTGTTGAGTATTTGCAAGGCTTTTACCTACTTGAACAATCAAATAATGTTACCCCCGTTGTTGTTGTTTATGTTATTGTTGTTGTGTTGTTGTTTGTGTTGGTGTTATTGTTGTTATTATGTTATTAATGTAGGTTGTTATGTTATATATGTCACCGGAAAATGTCAAACTTCGTTAGAATATAAAATATCTTCAGAGATTGTAAACTCTTGATAAATTTTCAACTGAACATTTGGAATACTTTTTTACGCATCAAAATTTGATAGTCTATAATCTCTCGAAGTAATTCCGTGAAATTGTGGACTGATATAAAATGGCGACTAATCCGAGCACAAGTCTACAATTTATCCGTTTTCATGTGATAGTAAACCGGGAAACACGGCTCTCAATGGTCTATTTAGAGAAAACAAAGACCAATGAGGGGCCAAGTTTCCAATTTAACTATCACACCAAAACAGATAAATTGTAGACCAGAGTGCTGATTGGTCGCCAGTTTATGTCAGTCCACAATTTCTCGGAACGCATAGAGATATTATTTAATTTGATTCGTATATAGCAGAACAAATTTTAATTGACGAAGAGTTAACAATCTCTCAAGTTATTTTGTAACCTTACGTATACTGCAATTATCCGGTGACATATAATGACCCATAACTTTCCACCTCATTACAAGTGATAAGCAAGTAATAAAGTTAGTCTTAAGTAAGAATATTATTCAACTGTGAACTATAAAAATTCAATGCCATGTTGTTACGACCTCAGCATGCAATTAAAATCCCGCATGGGTATGTAGCTTTGATCAAGGTTACCAGGCTTAATACAATATAACCCGTATTTTTTTTTCTGATCACCGAAATGCATTCACTACTTACTTGCTATAAAATCGTCTTTTTAGACTATACGCGACTGGCCGGCCACGTGTTCCGCATGTCAAATAAATCATGGGCTAAATCTGCCACAAAGTCTGACGCAAAGATGGTGGACCGACCTCGACTCTGACTGCAGTGTTATTCTGTAAAAAACTCACCGTAAACACGAAGGTGAAATGAGCTTGAAAAGAGCTCTCAACCCTGGCTTTACGAGGAATGACAGTTCCCTTCACTCTCACTTCTCCTAAACTTTCACGGTGAGATATTTACAGTATAGGCAGGCAGGGGGAAATGGAAATACGATAGGGAGACCTTTGCCCTGAAGAAGTTAATACTGGCAACTCATTCTAGTCTCACTGTATAAAAAAGCCATTCAACAAGGCCTCTCACCATTCACGAGGACTCTTGTGCTCCACTCACCATTGTAGCCTTGGCTTGCCACTGTGGTTTTCTATCAATCGATATTATAACACCAGCGAACTCACGCTAGTGCTACTTATTGATATTATTATAAAATAAAAAAAGATATAAACTTCATAATATATTTGGCATCTGCCTTCAATGAACGTTGGTACCGGAATCCCTAATAAAAACAAAACATTTTTATATTCCTATTTCAAATTCTCTTTTACTTTTCGCCAGACGCTTCCAAAGGGCTACCATGTCTGCCAGAGACCTGGAGCCAAGGATATCCTCCTCACAATATTCATTCATAGTAAAACCGTCATCGACCATTATCGTCACAACATTTTATACCCATGACTGTACCCATTTCTACCTAATATCACTAGCAGGAAAATACAATAAAAATGAATAGATAACAATTGAATACTAGTAACCTCACTTTAATCATCATTGTTTCAATTCCAAACGTTATGATAACTCAGTGGACAATGGAGATATATTATAGCAAACACAAAAATGATTTCCAGTTTATACAATTGTAGACTGTCACGGTCAAAACATAGCATTCCTAAGAAATTGTTGCATTTGTCACATTTGTTGAGTTATTATTTTGTAAACTCCCAGTATAATTCAATTCTTCATCATACCAGCCGAAAGAAGTCTACTGCTGGACATAGGCCTCCACCAAAGGAGGAGGTTTGGCAAAATCGCCACGCGGCAGGCGGGTTAGCGATTGCAGTGTAGCTGTTGCAATGTACGGAGAATGCTGCTGCCCATTCTCTGGTGAATTCAATTCTTGCCTTGATGTTAATAGTTTTATATTACGTTTTAATGTTAGTCTTGTGTGGTCTTGTCGTATGTGGTGTTTAAGGGACTGAATATGTCTATGTGGTGTATGATGGATAGTTTTCTCGTGTGAAGTGGCCATGCGGGTATAATTGATCCGAAAAGTACCTATATACATATCAATACAATAGTAGATACTATACCCCGATTTCTGAATTAATAATTTTTTGCTGAGTGATTCATAAATACTCAACATTTTTACTTTTTACTTTAGTATGAAAACCTATCCAGGGTTGGTTTTTGGGGGACTAGCTTCATGCATAATTTGATTAAATGATTATAAATAATAAAATAAGTTTCTTGACTGCAAATTCAATTCAGATACCGGCCCTATGTGTACCTACCTAAACTTTTCAAATGAATGATACAATAGGCCAAAGAAATGAAAGCAAGAAATCCTTCTTTCAAATGCCTATACGAGTTACATGTAAAATACAAAAATCATCCATTTATATCATGTTACTAGTGGACCGCCCCGGCTTCGCACGGATATATATTTTTTATCGAAATTTTCTTTCATAAGAACCTTCTCCTGACAATAACAAACCAAAAAAAAAAAATAACGAAATTATTGATCCAGCCGTTCACGCGTGATGCCGTGACCAAGGGAAATAGGGATTCATTTATAAATATAGAGATAAGGTAAAGTACCGTGTTTCATGACGATAATGCTCTGTGTATTGGTCTGATCGGCGGCAATCATGGCGAAGTCTTTACATTGGAGACCTATCAGACACTGGAAGTACAAAGTCGAATTAGGCATAATTACTGGCTGCAATCACAAATAACTTAACACGGAAGTAAAAATAATAAACTCAGTATAAAAAATATTCTTCAAAAACACGTTGACATTGACGTAAATCTAAAGTAAATAGTGACATAGACGAGGACACAAATATCTAGAGTTTTCTGACCGAACAGATAAAAATCCTCCTTTGTGGGTTTAAAGATTTTATGTATTCCGATCTTCACAGAATTTCCGAGAAATCCGATGTGTGATCCGACTGTTGTACGTGTTTAAGTTGCAAGTTTCCTTTTATGTTTTATTTTTTGGTGCACAAGTCGAATTTGAAACGGTAAAAAAGCGTTCCGAGGTTGAGGTTCACGAGGTGAGCTGTCAATCCATATATTCAAGGTGGAATGACAGCTCACTTCGTGGTCACTTCACCCAAGCCTTCACTTCGACATGTTTACTGCCGGTCGATTCTGGAAACATGTCTAAGTGAAGGCTTGGGCGAGTTGAGTTGTTAACCGGCAACATGTCGAAGTGAAGGCTATGGTGAAGTGATCACGAGGAATCGACCGGCAGGTGTTTAGGCTCATTTTCTGGTACGAAAATGATTGTTTTAATGCGAATAAATTTCCAACACCCAGTTGCATCACTTGTCTTGATTTGTGATCCATCGTTAATTTCTTTCCAGATGGTTTAGTGGCAGTAGTTGGCCAAACTTTTATAGACAATAAGGGAAATTATAAAATCTTCATTCTTCAGTTTAAGTGCAATAGTAAATGTAGTACCGTAAGCCAACAATGTAATCTACAGGTAGATAGGCCTAGTACCGAGATGCCAGTCCGTTATGACTTTGCGGCTTCGATAGAATTCCAACTGTAACTTCCTGCCTAGCATTGAACATAACATAAGCCATGATTCATGGTCTGGTAATTATGAAGTTCTTAATGAAAATTATTTTGCGAAGTTACAATGTCAAATCGATTTATCTCAAAAGCTATAAAGCACAGTTACAAAAAAAAAACAACGGGTTGCACTCCGGGAGTGCCGGCAGAAGTGAGAACTTGAACATTAACGTTGTGCATTTTTGATATTTTGCGGATATAAGATATAAAATATATTCATTTTACGGCGGTCTACTCTCCCTCCGTCTTACGAATTTTCGATCAGGTCACGTGTTCTGATGCGAGTTTAACATTTTTTACCCATCCCAAAAAGTGCACAACGCCGCTAAAGAAGTTTTCACTTCATGTCAAATCGATTTCAGAATCTCAAAAGCTATAAAGCACAGTTACAAAACAAAAACAACGGGGTGCATTCCGGGAGTGCCGGCAGAAGTGAAAACTTAAACATTAATGTTGTGCATTTTTAATATTTTGGAATGGTTAGCGAATAATTTCGCACGAATTGCTTTATCAGTATAAAAGTACTATCATTTATTTGGTAAAATACAATATTCATTTATTGCGCTATCGTACACAAACATGATAATTTATATTATATTAAAAATTTAACACTTCAGAACTTTCCCTCCGTCTTACGAATTTTCGATCAGGTCACATATTCTGACGCGAGTTTAACATTTTTTACCCATCCCAAAAAGTGCACAACGCTGCTAAAGAATTTTTCACTTCAAAATATTCGACTACTTGCAGTGCTAGCTACATTGTTTTATTTTTCCTAGGTGTTTGTGCATCATACTTGGTGCAGATGAACCCTTCTTCTTTCTGTGCTTTTTGCAGTTTTACAGATGCTCTTGGTACAATCCCTTTTACTCCGGCTTTAATATTGTTTTGCAATCCTATAGTAATGGAAACAATTTTTAATCACACTAATATTATAAAGGCGAAAAATTGACAGTGTGTGTGTATGTTTGTTACTTCTTCACGCGCCAACGGCTGGACCGATTAAGATGAAATTTGGTATAGAGATTGTTTGAGTCCCGGGAAAGGACATAGGGTAGTTTTTATCCCGGGAGTATGTTCCCTTGGGATAATTTTCGACAATCACGTTGGCGGAGCCGCGGGCGGTAGCTAGTCTTTATATTTTAGTCCTCGTGGTTGACAGAGCAAAGTTAGCACTTTGCATTAGGATTTCCCAAGATTGTGTCAACTTATTTGCGCCTTCAATATGCAGATGTAACCTTTCTGTGATTTGTGTACAAATATACGAAATGGATGTTTCAAGGATCCGCACCAAGCTGTTAGTCTTTCGTGACCTGAGTGTTAGCACTTATCTTAAAGGATTAAGCTTATCAGTATTTTGCAATTCTATTTTTTCATCTTCACTACCGAATAATCGCTTAACTTAACTGGCAGAGGGCAGGCCATATTACTTGCAGAACAGATAGTCGATGGGATCGAAAGGTTCTGGAGGACGAATCTTCGTGCGTTAGCGCAGCCTCCTACAAGGTGGACCGACGTCCTGGTGAAGGTCGCAGGCATCCGCCGGATGCGAGACGCACAGGACCGTTTGATATGGGGACAATTTGGGTTAACCTTATATCTAGCAGAGGACGTCTTTTGGCCGAAATGATGCTGATCCGAAATAATGATGATGCTCATCTTCACTACCTCCATTATCGATATCTATTGACGTGTATCTATCGACTGTTCTAAAATCCCTTAAAAATGGTTGAGCTGAATGGTGCTGATGCACGCGCCATGTTCGTGAACGGGCGCCTTCAGTGGAGACTGGTCATCCCTTAGTTGCCACTGGCTCATTTTAATATTTAATGCTGTAATTTTTTTGTTTCTTTACATTGTTCTCATATATAGAAGCAACAAGGTTAATGTAACCAGGATTTTTGTAAACATAAAATGTTTTAAAAGAGTGTCCGTGGAGTTTCTTGCACGTTCTTATCCATAGAGATCTACGCCTTGAAACGTGCAAATAGCTTCATGTTTTTGACGGACTGACTTTGACAATTCCAAAGACTGACTTTGACTTTGTTCCTTTATTGATTATAGCAACATTTGTGCAATTTCGTCGTCACATTTTTCTTTACGACAGCCTGTTTCTCCTTCACCTATAATCACAAAGAATTCCAGCCATTCTATTGATCAGACATGAGCCTACGCATCCCACACTTCGCACATACCCGCAACCGCTACCTCTGAGATATCTTGAGCAACATTCTCAGTTACCTCACTGATAGACGTGTCAATTTTAACACCGTACACATTGCAGTCTTACTTTTACACTAATTGCTTGCATAACTCGAATGACACAAACAAACGTGTGAATGGGAATTAGGTGTTGATTACTTTTGGAGATAAAAAGCTTAATTAAATAGTCGAGCTTTGTTCAGATGTGGTCTTAATTAAATGTGTGGATGACCTAAAGAGAGGGCAGTCCTTAAAACACATTTCTGTTAATGCGGACGATAAATGATTAAGTATAGGTAAGATTGATAACAGATAGAAAAGAGGACCAATAGAAAATGTATTGAGTACAAGAGATGTGATATTAGTTAAGTATGTGGAACTTTAGTACCACAGTAGTGGTTTAGTAGTTGGGACTTTAGTAGAAAAATAGCTATATGATATCACAAAGCAAGGAAGTAAACACTGAGATAGAGATGCATTTCACTGGTCACAAATCCCAACTTATACTTATTTATTACTATCTGACCCGCACAACTTCGTCTGCGTCACATAAGAGAGAGAAAAAAAAACCGTTTTTGCAACATTATTCATTGATGCTCCGGTCCTATTGGTCGTAGCGCGATGTTATATAGCCTATAGCCCTTCTCGATAAATGGGCTATCCAACATTAAAATAATATTTAAATTCGAACCAGTAGTTCCTGAGTTTAGCGCGTTCAACCAAACTCTTCATCTTTATAATATTAGTATAGTATAGATGCATGCAAAAGTGATTTTTTTTCGCTTTCAATCTTAAATCACTGAACTTATTTTGATGAATTTTGGTTCAGAGATAAATGGGACCGTAGCTAGTTTAACGATGTTAAAGCCGCGGGCTAAGCTATATTTTAATAAAAGCAGGACTAAGGAAGCATCTGTCGTTACCTACGTTAGTGAAATAATTTGTAAGCACGTAGACAGTTTCAATTAACTGAACAAATAGGTCCTCAAGTGGTTTCAAGTGTTTTGATAAATAAATCTTAGCCACGAAGCGACGTGTATAGATTGCGAAGTAACGTGTTCAAATTATTACAAGTGCTATACTGATTTATATTATTATAGTGGCATAAAACGCAATAAGGAAAAGTATGATTACAATCAGCAGTAACGGTTACTGATGCGCTGTATGAGTTGATGATCAACGGTGTTCGTCCGATATCAATCTGGAGTCATCATTGAATTAGATGCACTTATCATTTAAAAACTTTTACTGCGGTTCCGCGTTTGTGTAGCCTGTCTTTCAGTAACTATGTTACTTTTGGGAATAAAAATACCTGGTGACACTGTAGCTTCCTGTGAAAGAATATTCGTTATCGGATCAATAGGTGCTTCCTAAGATTGATTTTTACAATCACTTAAATAAACAAATTCCCCTCGTTAAAATAATAGTTCAGGTTCAAAGAATTTGGCTGAGCGTTAGCACTTTATAATAGTCCAAGTTAGTAGCTCCTCAAGAAGCCCACTCTTCACGAACTCCCACGCTTTTGAACTGTTATATTATTATAGTAGTATATACCCTTTGCCTTAGAAAGGGAAGACAGAAAAAGGGGGAAAAGACGTGTGAAGCGAGCAGCTTCCAGCTTCAACTATTCAAAAGCGAAATCTGGGAAGTAAATTCAATCACATTATCACAACAGCATCTTTATTACCAATACCCATTTTCTGGAAATTTCTATCGCAGTTTTCAGAAAAGTGTTCCCGCGCTACTGCACTAGTGTTAGGAAGCTCCCATGACTCTTGACTCGTATTGTGCCATCCCGTTGCTGCGATGGGAACCTTATTGTTGCCACATCACTAGCTTCCATCAGATAGTGTGTGAAGCTCAGTCTGATTTTATTGGGTTGGCTAACTGTGGTTAAATGCAGTTCGTTTGTATTGTTCGTATCTTTTTGTTTGAGACCTATTTTGCTAGGTTACCGGGTTGTGAGTGCAATGATAAATGCAAGAGTACTGTTGTTATCGTTGTGTTTTCTAGTTATCTGTGCTTTTGAGATTTTCTGTAAGATTGTTTGTTGCTTTGTTTTCTCTTGTATTTTTTCTAGGAATTTGTTGTGTGTGACTGTCGTTACTGGTGAGATTTCTTTAGCATTGACCTATTTTGAAGTGTGTTGTTAGCTGCTTGCATGCGATAATGTGTTGAGGTTCCACAGGGGCCTATCTTAGCATTTTAAAAAAATAGTTAAATACATCAAAAACATTTAGTGAGTTTTGAATTCTTTATTCAAAATTAGAGTTTAATTCGTCACAAATTTAAACAATGTATTCAAATATTGCTTGCGTAAATTCTTTGGGTGCCAGAAATGTTGACCATACATTCCTCCGTCTAGGAATTGCGAGAATTTAGTGGGAGCGACCCTTTGAATAAAACAATCATCATGACGAACTATTTGTTAGGCATTCCGACCCTTAAAGGTCCGACCATGGAATGAGTTGAAGGAAATAAATTACTTTCTAGGGAGGGTCTGTTCTGTTTTAAAGTTTTAGCGGTCTAGATATAAACCTAAATCAAACAGAAACGGAAATTTTGGAATGAGTTTATTTCTCCCCCAAAAAGAAAAACTGAGGTGGATATGAGGGTGGGTGAGGAACGATATGAGGAGCTCGTGGCTAAATAATAACAGCCGCACGGGTCGATCTTCAAGGTTAAGTAACGCTTGCCGCGGTTGGTGTGTGGATGGGTGACCATCTTTACATACCGAGACTCCTCCGTGCCTTGGAAAGCAGGTTAAGCCGTTGGTCCCTTCTGTCATTTGTGGATCTTTGGCAGTCGTTACGGATAGTCAGAAGCCAGATAATCTGACACCAGTCTTGCCAAGGAGTACCGTGTTACCCAGTTAATGGGTTGTGGAGGTCTGGTAGGCAGCCGCTCCACGTAAAATACTGGTATTCAGCTGAATCCGGTTTCACTGGAAGCCGACCCCAATATAGTTGGGAAAAGGCTAGGCAGATGATGATGAATCTTTTACGATATGTCTGCCGTACATCTACATGGATGCCGTACAGTATCTTGTAAGATTAGGCTTAGTGATTGGCATACTACGCTGATGTATGCATATTTTCGGTACTTATTTATGTTACTTTTTGTTTGTCCTCGAAACATTGTCTTCCTTTTTAGGGTTCCAAACCTCTTTATGGTAATCCGGAACCCTCATAGGATCACTCGGTTGTCTGTCTGTCTATCACTACCGATTTTCACCGAAACTTCTGGACCGATTCTGTTGAAATTTGGTATACACATAATCTTATATGACCCAAATACGGACATGTAACGAAAAAAATCAATTTTGAAAATAGTGTGACTTTTTGGGGGGCAAATTAGAAAACTTGAAAAAAGTTTTTCCAACTGTTTTTTGTGACATATCAAATAAAAGGACAAATTGTGAGAGTTTCGAATTTTTCAATTTTTTTTTAAAGAAATTTGTTGAAACTTTCCCCTTATCTCCGAAACTACTGAGTCTTAAATTTTTAAGAAACATACAGATAATGGTTCTTTGCCTATAGTTTACAGAAAAACCTATAATAAGTCTTTAATTTGAAAATAACAAGTCACAAAAATGAGATTCGTTTGGAAACCTTTGCACGCGAGTCCGACTCGCCCTTGGCCAGTTTTTACTTTTTGTAAAACAATTAGATATTATTATCCTGAAATTAACGAATACTTTCTATTTACAGGTAATCCATCAACACCACAAAAATGGAAGGACTAAAAACCAAGTGTTAATAGAAACAATAGTGAAAGTGACAAACAAATAGTGTTCTGTGAAGGTTAGAAAGAGACAGAATGCCGGACACACTGTCACTGTCAGCTGGGGTCAGCCTGGGTCTGCTGGCTGGCATCGTGTCTGGAGTATGCTACCTTGTAGCCAATGGGATGACATGGCCGAAGTGAGTAGCATTTTTATTGTTTTTTTTCCTATTTCAGTTTTTCTTGACAGATTCTTGACAGATCAGCAGAGGTTCAAGCTTGAGAATTGCCAGTGAGCAATGGAGCGCAGCATTCTGGGAGTCCGATTAACGGACCGCGTTAGGAACACAGTACTGCGTTCCAAAACACAAATTGCCGACGTCACACAAAAAGCAGCCAAACTAAAGTGGGACTGGGCCGAACACATCTGCCGCATGCCTTACGGTTCATGGGCTAAAGCAACCACAGTGTGGGTTCCAGAAAATGCCGGACAACATCGCGGGAGACCCAGGCGAAGATGGCGGGACGAGCTTGACGCATATCTGCAGGATTGGTCCACACTTGCACAAAGCAGGGAAGAATGAAAGGAAGAAATGGAGGCCTTTGCCCTGCAGTGGGACACAATTAGCTAAAAATAATAAATCGACAGATTACTGCTGCTTCTCTAAGGTTTTCTAAGATTTTCATACTTGACGATGAGAATTGACTATACAAGGTGGACACGTAATATTCGTATGAACTAGTATTGCTAGTATTTTGATTTATTGACGTATCGTGTCAATAATTCAAAGTACTGGAAATATTAGTTCATACGAATATGTTGTCTTTTATCACAGATTTGATGTCACTAACTGCAACAGATTGCTTGGAATATTCTGTCAGAATAGTAGTCACTATCCTTAACTAGTTTTATTGAGATTTTATGCATTTGGAAAGTTGTTTTGATTTAGGTGACATGATTTAATTTTATAATAGTTTCAAAATAATCCTATGAACCGGTATCTAGGTGCAATACCTAGATACTGGTTCATAGGAATATTTTGAAACTACAGTGTTTTCATTTATTGTCGTATCGATGTTTCTACATTGTACACACTATACAATTATCTATTATTAACGACATAGTAAGATTTTTTGTAACTACTAAGTGACGTATTTGACCTGACCTAGGCTGTGACTGTGAGTTACCTTGGTTGCATGTGTGTAGGTACAAAATAACCCTATTTACAACTGAGACTAAACTAAGAATAAACTTATCGGCAACCCTTTATTGTTGCGATTTACCCATGATTAAATTTATTATTTCCTTATGTTCTGCAGTAAGGAAAATTCACCAGTAGAAATTCGTTACTTTTCCTAGTTTCATTCGATAGAGTTTATTTCCATACCGCCAGGCAGCAGCACGTTACAAAGAGGTTTATAGCCACAACCAAGCCTCATTGTAAACCGCGGGAAACTGAGTTTTCGCATGCCATCGCCATCTATTGACAGTATAGCAAAATAGGAACGTCATTCTTGGTGCTTGTAGTTTGCAATCATGAGCATAGATGGCGCTGTACGTTTTTGTTAAAACCTCTTTACTGTTTTATTATTTTGAGCCAGACACAAAAATAGTGAGAAATAAAAAAACACAATGTCAAAAGACAGCAAAACTAGTTCAACAAAAATATTGCCCAATTAATCATTGTTTGCCAGGTTAACGACCATCAGAAACACCTATTTTAATTCATAATTTATTCAATTAAGCATTTCAAAACTGAGATAACATCGGGTCCCGCGTGAATTTCGTCATATTCACCAGTCCGCGACTACCCATGCGTCCAACAAAAGGTCCGATGTTGCGCGCAAACCGTAACCGATGCGACGCCGACATTCGCGGTTTTTTTTATTCGTTTTGCGTTTTCAAAACCCAAATGTCGCTTCAGTCACGTTTGAAGACCGTTAAGAATAGGGTTGGCGCGCTGTCAGTTGGTGGTTATGAAGAGATGTTGTGGTAATGTGGAATATGGTTGTCGATTGTCGGTTTTAGACAAAGATAGATAATTCAAACAGAAGCGGTTGAAGATAATGCTCTCAATGGTTTGGTTAGGTTAGGCTGGTAGCTGTATCGCGCAGAAGGAGGCTGCGGAAAGGGAGAGGGAGATCACAACCGCTCTCCCTGCCCGCAGCAGGCGCATCGGGCGTCGGAGGAGGGCATACGCTGCCCTCTTCCGGCCCCCCTAACTGGGTCCAGGGGCGGCGGACTTGGGGATGTCCGTCGCCCCCCATTCATCCGGACCCGAGGTGGCGGCGCGTGGTGTTCCCGTGCGCCCCTCTTTGACGTAGCGAGGGGAGTTAAACACCTCACTCCCCTCGCCGACGCGAGGTGGCCCGCAGAGGCGGGCCGGCACCAGCCGGGGATTGCGGAAGTCGCATACGTTCCCGCGATCCCCGGCGTAGGTGGAAGATGGAACACCGGGGTGGTTTTAGTCAGTAAAAGTCTGACAGATTTTGCCCTCCTACTACGTCCCAATGCATCATGATTCTGTTGTGAAAGAGAGATAGAGATATACACACACAGGTCGAACAGCACTTAGCCTTTTTGCTGAACCGATAAATTACTTATTAATAGCAACTGAAGATGTTTAAAGTTGAATTAATTCATTCATTAGATTCATATAAATTTTTTTTGAGATGGGTTTGCTCTTGACTCTAGTCTAGGTCATAGATGATAAAGACAAAGTCGATGGAGCGAGCTTACCCAGAAGAAGCCTGTTCACTCAAATTTTGAAGAGATTAGGGTTATATTTAACGTAAAGCAACTTATAATAAGTTTGTATGTGCGGTTTTTGATTTCAACACGCATACTTGCAAGTTGCATTATACTGGCTTCGTGTGTGGCCATGAAAGTGAAAAGCGTTTAGCGTTAATAATAGTAAAATAATTAACATTTTAACGCAACGTAATACTCGAATATACTTGTTTTTAAACGCCATTTCTATTACGTAGATAATATGTACGTATAAAAGCACCTATGCTTTATTTTGTAAGAAAGAAAGGCTGAATTTAAATGTTTGTTTTTTAGAGTTCCGCACTCAAAGGGCAAAAACGGGACCCTATTAGGTACTAAGCCTCCACTGTCCGTCTGTCTGTATGTCACCAGGCTGTATCTCATGGACCGTGATAGCTAGATTGTTGAAATTTTCACAGATGTATTTCTGTTGCCGCTATAACAACAAATAACAAAAAAAAATATTTACTTAAAAATTTAAGGGCTCTCGTAGAAGAAACGTGTGTTTTTTTGGTTTAGGTATGTTACGGAAACCTTCGTGTGAAAGTCCGACTAACACTTGGCCGGTTTTTTTTAGACTATAGTTTCCCACTTCTTGGCAAAGCCTCCCCCATTGTCTGAAGTGCCTTTGAGGTGCGCGTCCAGTTCATTTCGCCACCGCTTTCTTGTCATTACGCAGAAAATTAAATAAGTTTAAACAAATGTAGAAATACAGGAAAATATACGATAGCAAAAGATCATGATCGAATGAAGTTTGCACAATACTTTCCTATGTACTGATGATGAGATTTACAGTCTTTTCCCAACTATACTGGGATCGGCTCCCAGTCTAACTGGATGCAGCTGTGTACTAGTATTTACACGGAGCGACTGCTTCTCTGACCTCCACCACCCAGGTACTGGGTATCACGATACCCCTTGGCAAGAGAACCGTCAGATTTCTTTGCTTCTGACTTTCCCTCAACTACTGAAAAGATCTGCAAATGACAGCCGGGATCACCAGCTTACCCTTTTGATAAACTTTGTTTTTTTATTTGAGTTGGGTTTTCTCTTGACTCTAGTCTAGGTTACAGATGACGGAGACAAAGTCGACGATGGAGCGAGCTTATCCAGAAGAAGCCTGTTCACTCTAATTTTAAAGAGCTTAGGGTTGTATGCGTTCGGAAACACTGACGCAGAGTCCGCTGACAGAGAGTTTCGGTCCTTTGCTGTGCGCATTATAAAAGAAGTTTGGAAACGTTTAATTGGTGGTTTGTCACATATATGTGTCAAACGAAAGCTTAGTAGTGTGGCGTACACGATATGGTTTCGTTTGTCATCGTCACAAATATGTGACAAAAAATACGCCGATGCGTTTATCGGGCGTTCTTAAAGTTTTGGTCATTCTAGATGTAGATCTTGTTTATTTATTTGGATGATGGACAAATGATACGGTTATGAACATAAATTAATGACATAATGACTCATTCCAAGTGTGTTTCTTCAGTTGTAGGAGACGAAAGCATACTCATATAACTAGGTGAAACACATCAGCGAAATTATCGCTTTCTATGAATATTCTCGATGATCGTTTTCTACTTAGGGTTGGGCACAAAATAATCAATTCGTTGTCAGTGAGATCGCGATGTTATTTTTTTGTAAATAGTGTTCGCCGAATTGCATCTACAGCACCCAGTTTTCGCATTCCGTCTATCTATCGACCGCCCATTACATACCCAGTTATAGCGTTGTTACAAGTCAATTCGCCAGCTGTCTCCGTTATTGGAGGAGGCAATGTCGAGCACCTATTGACCATATCACATTTCACGCTGCAATGAACAACCGTTTGGGTCGTACTGCGTTTGACAAGCGAGGGGTTCCATATAATCGGATAATGGTTATCTCTTATGAGCAAAACTGGTCTTCAATTTAAAATATCCCAATATCCCACTTTTAAGTTCATTAGTTCGATGCCAAGGATTTAAGGCTATAGTTACGAACTTATGCTACGCGCTACGAAGCGTAGCAAGCCTTTTTCAGGATCTCTTGAAACGACTTCTTCCGCTCTGGATGGAACGGAAGGGCGTGTCAGACTCTTACTGAGTTAAACCCATCCGTGTTCCTTCTAAAGCGCTTTGCGTTCCAGGGCCGCGGTGGCTCTTCCGAACATATTCCGCAAAAAGCGTAGCAAGCCTACGATTCTTATTCCAGACCCTGTAGCGAGAGATTTTAAACCAAAATACATCGTTGTAAAATATCTCTAAATAATAATATTTTCACTAAAATCATATAAAGTAAATCAATTTATAATGTTCCAACTGCTGGGATATATCCATCAAAGGATTGTTGGATGGTTTCTTCGAAATTTTGGTTCTAGGCTTCTTGAACATCCTAGTTTCCTCACGAAGTTTTCCTTAACTATTTTACGAGCAATAGTGATGAAATAAATTACTCAAAGTAATGTGTCAGCCTGGGTTTGAACCCACAACCTACAGCTCTACTACTACACCATTATCCGTATTTTCAAAATTTTGATGAAGAATTCAAATCCTTACACAGTCAACAACGGATTTATAAATCGTGAATGTAGATAACAAACACATCTATGCCAGTTCACTGTATGGGTGGCCCAGTACCTAATTAGTATTTATTATCATGAATGTAAGGCTGTGAATACTATGATTGGTAGAAGCACCATGCTCTGACCATGCACCGTAATCCCACACCAAGTCACAACGAACCTCTGGCTTGCAGTTTGAGTATTTTATGCGGCCTACCTAAATTTCCTTTTCTTGGTATTATTGGTCGAGTCGTTGAGATCTTTAGTAGTCTTGAGTTGAGCTACACGATTACTGACAATTGCTTGCACTGACTGGACAGGTCCAGTTTCTGTGGTTCTTTCCTCAAAATACCGTCTAAGACACTAACGTGAATGATTCTCTTATGATTCAACCATTACATATTTATCATAGTATGGGTTTTAATAGTTTCTTCTCAAGGTTAGCTAGGCAAAATCAATATAATTGATCATCAAGCCATTTAACTGTAGAACTGTAACACACTCAAAAGGGGAGGTTCCAAATCGGCAACGCGTCAAGCATATCGCCGCCCGCGCCGACCGCCACATTCAGTTCACTCCATTCAGTCACTCCGTTCACTCGGTCCGTGCTGATGCGCCGAACGGAAGCTCGGAAACGATCGGCTGCTTCCGACACATTTGAATCGAATTTTTGGACAGTGCTGTGTTGTGTGTGTGTCCGTGAAACAAAGTGTTTTTGTCTGGATTTTTGAACACATATTTTAAAGGTAGGCTTAAATCTGCAATTTTAATTATGAATAAATAGCGATCCGTCCTAGCTTCGCTCGGGTGCAATTGTATTTTTAGTGGATTTTCCAAGTTTTCTTTCATGAAACTTGTCCAAATTGCCTTTAAAATAGCTAGAATAGATTTCATTTTATAAATAATCTTTCATATAAGTATGTGCCTATTTGCATACCATGTGATAGAATACCTTCTATCGTTTAAGTTTTGTCGTTAAAATGCTAGATCTAATTAGTGTATCAACGCATAAATCTAGGTATTACAAAGCCTTTCTCTTCATATATAATTGTTACTTTTTCGTGGTAATTAAACCTGAAATGACTGGTGATCTCTACTTTAGTAGATACTAGTTTCTATCAGCGGCTTCACCCGCGAGATAGTTGAAAATAATCCCAAGGGAAAATACTCAAGGGATAAAAAATGTCCTTTGCCTCTTCCGGGACGTGGCCTACTCGTGTGCCAAGTTTCATCTATATCCGTTCAACCGTTACGACTTGAAGAGGTTACAAACAAACAAACTGGCTATTGCATTTATAAAATACTAACTGCGCCCCGAGCTGTTACCCGCGGTTTATCAGGTACTCCGCGTGAATATCGAAAATTATCCGAAGGGAACACACTCCCGGAATAAAAATGCCTATGTGTTAATCCAGGGTACCTAGCTTTAAGCATACCAAATTTTATCAAAATTGGTCCAGCGGTTTGCGCGTGAAGAAGTAACAAACATACACACACTCACAAACTTTCGCCTTTATAATATTAGTGTATTAGTTTGGATATTTTTTTCAGTTATAGTATTTCGTATTACGTGTGACTCATGTTGACATGTCCAAGTCTAAACAAAACGTATGTCACTTTCGTCACACTAGACTTCCCCGAGGGTGAGGCCTGTCACACACTAATGACGAACTTTAATTGGATATTGACTGGTCAGGGGTGATCGTCAATCAACTGGAAAACAATATTCAGTTGCATTTTTGTTTTTATTTTATTAAATATGGGTTTGCTCTTGACTCTAGTCTAGGTCATAGATACCAGAGACAAAGTCGACGATGGAGCGAGCTTACCCAGAAGAAGCCTGTTCACTCTAATTTTGAAGAGATTAGGGTTGTATGCGTTCGGAAACACAGACGCAGGCAGAGAGTTCCACTCCTTTGCTGTGCGCATTATAAAAGACGTTTGGAAATGTTTAGTGCAAATTAGTGGAATAGCAACACGGTAGGGATGGTAACTTGTTCATCCTGGGACCGCTATGTCACTATTTAGCTAAGCCGCTTGAGTCTTCTATGATATTATCATTATCAACACCAGTGTTACGTATATTTTTCTATTTGATTTCATCTTGTATTGCCCTATTGCTGGAAGATTGATCCTCCTACTGAATGCTGCAACTAATGCTTTCATATTTTGAAAATCTATTACGAAACGTTTCAAGTCATTCATCCAGTGATTTCACTTCAGATTCTTCAACTTGCCTTTCAATCTACAATCTACAATGTACAACCTACATAAGCATAGTCTATGAACAAACTTACAAAAATCACCTACCTACAATACATGGTCCATAAACTCTCAGACAACGTTTATTGTCACCCGCTGAAAAGTTACATGGGCACATAAGAATCGTAAGGAGCTGGGGGCATATCAGCAGCTAGGGGCATATCAGGCGCTAGGAGTATATCAGGGACTAGGGGTATATTTTCTTCGCCAGTGAGTCGTTACTTAAGCACAGAGATAAGTCGCATAAAGCCACAAGTGAAAGCTCTGTGAGTTTTATAACCTATCACGTACGTAAACCGCGGTAACGGCGAATCAATCAATTTTCACGCACAACGCAATACTTGTGCGCAGGCTGGGCCCAAATCTTGGGAAAGCAGATAAACTTACAAAGGTCTCTCTCTCCAGTCGTGCACTCCTGACAGAGTGGTCGTGGCTTATGATGAAGTCGGACTGCCACAGTTATCCTCTGCGAGTACGGCAGCCCCCGCAATGCGTTTCTAACGGCTTCTGTTGTAGGTTTCTTTAATTCTTTATTGTACACCATAACAGCTTATATTAGTTCAGTGATTAAAATAGTTCATGTACAAAGGCGAGCTTAACTCAAAAATGAGTTTTCTACCACCAAACCTTTGAGTGATAGAGAGAGATCACAATAGTGCACACATCCATCCGAGCACACATTTTACAATACTACATTTTTAATCATACATAAATATACCTACGTACATAAACATTTATATATACAGGTGTAGGTATACCTATATATGTGTAGGTGTAGGTGTCGTGTCATAGCACCAGAAGGTGTTTTTAATAAGGCTCTCGCGACACCACACACCACACATTGCACAACGGAGCATTTTGTGGTGTGAGATCACAAAGGTACATACTTCCTTTATATAGGTACCTGTACATCATAAAATATGTACTCTTTACCTATATAATTTAAGGAACATATTTTTTTAGAACTTTAACTGTCCTACTCCTAGGCAAAGGCCTCTCCCCGGTCCTCCCAGTTCTCTCTTTGTTATATTTCTTCGCGTCAATTCACTAGGTCGCCATCCAAGGCCCATAGTCTGCCTAGATCCCGTCTAGCTGTGTCAGGGCTCCAGCTTTGTGATATACGGGCCTACAGCTTTAACGGTGAGTATCTGGCAGGCATGGCCTGTCCACAGTATATTGTAATACATAATTCTATCCACCAACTTTGACCACTTTTTCATTATAGGTCTACCTTCTACTTACCACACTTCATATCCTCTGCCTGAGCCTATCTACACGCTCCTGTGTCAGTTCCAGGTTCTCCAAAGCTAGTAGTTACCCTAGCTGGCCACAGGCGATCGCCTTTTTTCCATCTATTACGACCTTGTGGTCTTCCTGCCAATCTAGTTTCGGTGACATCAAAATCGACTCGTTATCTACTTCATGGTCTGATGATAAACCAGTGCAGTCTCAGTGCTCCAGTATCGTACTAATAAGAACCCACAACTTCTGTGTCGTTTGACGAACATCGTTCGGATGTCTTTTTTTTTTAAGGATGGGAAATCATCAAATGACTTCTTTCGCTCTGGGTGGAGCGGAAGGGCGTGTTAGACTCTTACTGACTAAAACCCATCCGTGTTCCTTCTAAAGCCCTTTGCGTTCCAGGGCCGCGGTGTTTTTCGAACAAATTCCGCAACTTCTGATGTGTAGGTATTTAGTCATTTGGGTGGCTCGCCGTCCGATCACCACCAGGCCCGGGTCGATGGCGCGTTGTGTTTCACGCGCGCCTCAAAGAGATGTCAGCATAAAAGACGGGGCCCGCCAGGGCCAGAGCCTGCCAGGGTTGCGGAATTGCTGCATTTTTAGTCATGTTTATCTAAGGTTATCTAGCAGTAAGCCTGAGTCGACCTTTACGCTACCAACGAGCATTATGTTTCCCCAATTGAACATGAAACCCTTGAAACTTGCCAAAATGTCGGCGTTTGTCCGTTGTATGGAGGTCATATTATTAACAAAACACTCGTGATTCCGACGCGGAGTCGTGATTAGATAATTGTCATATCGAAAATGAGGTTTCAATGATTTTCCTGCAAGCTTTTTCTGAATGAAAATAACGATAAGTTGGACATTTTTAGACACAAACATTATTAATCAGACTAAACACAATCTTTTATAGGTCGAACAGAGCTCAATTTTGTTTAAAATTAGACACGGACACGTTTGTAAAAATGGCCCTAAATAGGCATAAGTACAATGATTTAAAATATCAATACTTACAAACAAGAATCAAGCATTGATATCAAACATACAGACGTTGCAAAATAATACTTATTAACCTTTTCAAAAATGGCGGTTAGTCTCATTTTAATAGTGGCGTATCGTTATTACAAGGAGACAGTGAACACAGTTCAGTGAAATTTTGCAACAATAGCCCAACAGACAATGCCCAGTCCAAATAAAACACAAAACGGCGTGTAATTAATACGTAATCGATGTCAACCGCAAGTTTTGCAACGTTCACGCTCCCAACTTGATTTAATTCGAACACAGAAAAACACCGTAATAACAAAACAAACAAATGTTTAGTAAGAATTAAAGCACAGTGTCACAGTTGGAAAACAGTTATATTCTATAAGCCTGCTAATTTATGACGTAGGGGTCCAATTATAGTAATTTGGGGATACCAGTGACGCTTTAATTTGGTCGGTTGTCAACTGTTCTGACGCGCCAAAAGCGCATCGATACGGTTCGTTGAGCGAACAGTCCGTTGTTCGAAATTGGAATTTATTTTGTTCCTCTATGGTTTTATGGAATGCGGTTTTTTTTGTGAGCAAAAAGTAAATGTTTCGATTCTCCGATTTAGTTCGAGGTTAGAGAAATTGGATTCATAAATAAAAGTAGAACAGATGAATCGTTGGTTAGATATTATCATAGATCACTTGAAAAAAACTGACCGTCCTCAAACGAAGGCGCAATAAAAACTATCCTACTTATTTTCTTTCACCAATTTTGCTGCTTCTCTGTGAAACATGATTAAGATAGGAAATTCTCGTAACATGCGCTTTCCCGACTGTCCATGCAGTCTTACTATACCAAGAGTAAATAGGAGATCGTGAAGTACATGAAGGTGAAGTCCAATTGGACCTTAAATTATGTTTTGTTTATTTAAAAATAATAGTTCGCTAGGTGGAACATAAATCATTCTATACTAATAATCTAGACTAATATTATAAAGAGGAAAGATTTGTATTTTTGTATGTAACGAATAAACTTAAAAACTACTGGACCGATTTGAAAAAATCTTTCAGCATGGGAAAGGTACATTATCAGCGAGTAGCATAGGCTATATTTTATCCCCGTACTCCCACGGGAACGGGAACTACAAAATCGAAATCAAAAGTCATTTATTCAAATTAGGCTGAGTGCCAGCACTTTTTGAACATCAAAGTTCTACATAAAGACAGTCCCCCAAAACGCCCGCCCGTCACCACTTCCTAGTGTTATAGCTAGGAAGAAGAAGCGACGTTACGCGGGTGAAACCGCGTAACTCGTCGTAACGTCGCTGGTTGTTTATAAAAGGGGCATAGGAAAATATTAATAGGGACTATAATTTCATAATATTATAGTCCTATAGTTATTATAAGCCCACTTGTTATTCGTGTGATGTTCGCTGAATTTCCTGCGCACGCGCGCCTGACTTCCGTAAAGACAGGCGCTGACAGGATTGAATAAAAATTGAAAGTACTTGACTGCATAGAGTAGGAGAACAATAGTCAATAATAATGACTCAAGTTTAAATAGCGGTTTTTTGGTTTACAAAGGAAATAAAAAAAAAGCAATGACTTTGATGAAAACACAACATCAAGGGTAACGTATAGAATAATCATTCAAAAATTTTAAATACTTAATAATAATAAAACACTTTATGTTCAGTCTACCATGGCCCACAGATATTTACCTTACAAAATAATATATCTATATAATTATATATATAAAATGAACCCGTATTTCTCTTTGTCACGCTATAACTTGAGAACGGCTTGACAGATTCGGGTAATTCTTTTTTTGTTTTGTTCGCCAGATTACAGGGAAGGTAAATATGTAGGAAGGTAGGTCGGGTAAGAAATTAGGGTAGGTAGGTAGGGTAGGTACGGTAGGAAATTAGGGAAAGGGTAGGTAGGTAGGGTAGGTACGGTAGGAAATTAGGGAAAGGGTAGGTAGGTAGAGTAGGGTAGGTAACGATTGACGCGAGGTGACGGGAGCGAAGCCACGGGGACAGCTTGTATATTATAAAATACAGTTTGTATCAGTATATAGCATCTAACCTGTGTTAGTAAAAACGTCACTTCTCAACACACACACACACAACTTAATTACCTTCGGATAGATGTTTTCCCGAAGCAGTTGTTGATTTCCTATATGCTGTATCCAGGACCTGCTTACACGTAAACGAGGCTTTTTTTTCCCGAGGTTTCGTTGGCAATTAAATGAAAATATAAAAAAAGCGAACCTCACTTTGGCATTTATAATATTAGTAAGGATTAGGATCATATAGCTGATATTAACTGGAGTTTCTATGCGCCAAATCCAAAAGCAGACTACACAGTCATGTGTGACCACATGTTTATTATATCTATGGTATTAACTCTACAACATTTCAGTAATTGATTTTCGGCAATTATTTCTAAAATTGCCGAAAAGCAATTACTGGCGGAAGTTCTACTCTACGTTTTTACGAACTCTACAAACTCTTCTCCTTAAGGCGAGGGAGTTGTGAGTCGCGTAATTTCAGTCGCAGAATTTACGTTCCATTCGACAAGACACAAATAGATATTTAGTATGAAACCGAATGCAACGTAAATTACGCGACTCACAACTCAAAAAATACGCTCGTTTGGCCTCACCCTTGCTCTGCGTCTCTAGTAACTATTAATAAATTCTCGTCACATTTCACCTGTCATACTATATTTGGTCACGAGCAAATGACTCTACCACTGCCAGTGTATACCGGAAGGTAGACAAACTATAATACTGTGTGATTTGTACTGTGTCTGTGTGATGCCATCAGTTATTGAGGACAGCTCATTATTGTAGAGTACTCGATAGTAGAGTCACTATTAAAATTGAGCAAATCAACTTTTTTATACAATGTATTGTTAGTTTAAAAAAAAAAGTGTTTATTACCTTAAATCTATACAAATAAGTTGCCGGGGCTTCCCAGAAAGTAATCCGAAGATACTTGTAATGGGATAAACCTCGCTCTTCCTCGATTAATTAACAATCGTTTCGTTGTGCTATAGTAGGCGCCAGATAATCGTGGAATATAGGTCATTGACCCACCTACATTTATTGACATTTTTAATTTGAAAAACGGAATTAATGACACAAAACTGTCCCGAATCATCATCTCTCGTGATCCTTAACATTGTCTAATAATGAAATACAATTCATATTTAATTGTTCAGGTACCTATGAGCAGTTATTAGGGAAAGGTCAATATACTTTATTCCACATTTATCTGGCGCCTACTATAATAAGGTATAAGTTTTTTTTTATAAAACCAATAAAAAGAAAAATGAAAATCGTGTTTAGTTGATAGCATACGTAGATAATCTGTGTTTTATGTTAGGTGGATGGCGAATTTAGCACATTTTCGTGATTCTATTTTACCCACGGATAAAAACAATTTATTTTATACTACCATTACTATTAATTTTTAACATTCTTACTTAATATGTTTTATTAATGAATACTAGCTTTTGCCCGCGACTTTGTACGCGCATATCCCGTTTTTTCCCGTTCCCGTATAGCAGGGATGGCCAACCGGTCGATCGCGGCTATAAGTCCAGTCGATCGCGGCAAAGCAAAAAATATAAATTCGTATGACAGACTGCGCAACTATATAAGTCAGGTTATTAAAATTAAAAATACTACAAAATGGTACCTATACTGAACTATTGAAAAGAAATGTGTAATTGGTAGATCGCACAGGGTTTCGTCAGTAAAAAGTAGATCACTCGGACTCAGACTGTTCGGGAATAAAGATTTGAATTAGTTAAAAACTTGTTGTTTGTTCATCAATAACACACGATTCAATGGCTGAATGGATTTGGATGAAATTTCGAACACGGGTAGACAATGGCCTGGATTCAGAGCATGGTTTACTTATTTATTTTTATCCCGGTAGTGCGTTCCCGTGCTAAAGATAGTGTACAATATTGAAACGGTGTTTCAATATTAACCTTTTCAAAAACGCCTGCCAAGCAAGTAATAGCAAAGCATCAACGAGAGACGTAGGTTTAATTCTGACTAGGCGTTTTTAATCTGAAATCACAGCAACTTCAAGACTTTCTCACGAATCAATTAAGTAACAAACACTTTTTAAGGTTATTAATTTATTTCGTAACACTAATTAAAAACCATAACATAAACAAAACGTTTTTCATGATTAAAACTACCTATTTATGGGAAGGGAAGGTTTTGCCCTTCAAGAATTGACGTTGAGATACACATCATACAAAAACTGGCAAACCGTTGTCATTGCGATAAAACCTTCGATTCTGCCGAACAACATAATGAAGTTTAGAGGGAGAGAGAGAGCGATTCAAAGTTTTCTATAGAAAGTGAAAAATCACTCTAGATCATATTATATTACACGTCCGGCCGCATTCAAGACTGCTCCTTCCATCCTCCATCTTCCATCTCTCGCACTGAACTCTAAATTCGAAAATGTTCTCAACTTACTATTTAGACCTGGATATTTAGCGTATGCAGATCAAGTTTCATTAAAATTACTCAATTCATTTCAAAGAATAAAGACTTGAAAGTTTGTATGAAACACCGTGATGAGTAAGCGCTCTTAAGCGTATTTCTCCGCTCTTTACTTTTCAACATACAACAGCTACTATCCAACATCTTCACTTCTTCCCCGCCCACTGTTCATCTTCTTACAAAAGCCATACCTTCTATTACTTCTTCTTGCTTGATGATTTAGTCCCAGTGGAGCCGGACTTCACCGGCGACATTTTTATCTGCTCGACAGGTACGGTCACCGACTTCCTCGCCAGGTGAGCACTGCTGGTCTCTCCCGTTATCATGGACTTCTTCACTTTAATCTTGAGGTCGAAGTAAAGTTTGTTCTCTTGGTTCAGTTGAGGGAGAACTGTTAGGGTTTTGTCTGATTCCTGGGAAAAGAACACAGTCAATGTCAATTCATTTATTTAAATTAGACTCTAAATTGATTAATTCGCTAAATAGTGTTGTCTTAGGTATTTTATTTTTTTATTTTATTTATTTAAGGAAAAACAAACAGTAGCACAATAACAACTAGTCATAATATCTTAAATATTACATTTTAAACAATTATGCTACCCACTACGTTCTCCACAGATTACAATAAAAAGTATTTAAAAACTAGCTTAGACACAGATACAGTACCTATAAAACGGTCATTCTGGATTTTAATTTAAATTTATATATAAAGGAAAAAAATAAATTTAAGGTATGTTTGTGTGCGTACATTATTAATCATTACCCACGTTGTATAGCATTTTGCTGATCTCTTAGAGGTATGGTTCTCATATAGAGATCTACGCTTTGGAACTTGCAAATAGCTTAATCTTTTTGATCGACCGACCTTGACAATTCAAAAGTGCGTAAATGGTCTAATTGAAATAAATGCTTTGAGTTTTGATTCTTACAAATACTGCAACCATTGATTTATTATAGAACAGTGTGAGTAAAAATAAAATTAAAAAATAATGAAAATCAAAAAAAAAACTGTTTACTGACAAATTTAAATAAATTAATCAGTTAGAGAATGAGTGTAGTACAAGCATAATTAGCGTATTATAATATTCCCACAGCTGGGACGTAGTGGGCCTACTCTCTGTCTCTCACTCTCTGAGAGAGAGTGTCCATAAACCACCATGCGGGCCCAGTGCAGTTTGGTGGATACCGGGTAACATGGGGTGGATAGAAATGCAGGTGTGAATAAAAAAACTTTGATTGGAATTTTCACGTTATTTGTTTTGTTTGCAGCAATGAAGAACTCCAATTTTTAACCGACTTCAAAAAAGCGGGAGGTTCTCAATTCGGTTGTATTTTTGTTTGTTTGTTACCTCATATCTCCGTCATTTATGAACCGATTTGGAAAATTCATTCTTCAACGTATATCCCTATATACGTTCCGATTGGTCCCATAGAAATTTCATCAAAATCGGTTTAGTAGTTTGGTTTTTAAATCAGAATAGCCGGAGAAAATAGAAAATATATCATCCGAAACTAAATTGCGTATTTTGCTTTCCTGTGAGTTTCCAGTGGTGTTATTAGGTGTAGGGTACCACTAAAAAAAGTTAAAAATACTTTCGTTTTTATTTATTTGGCAGTCGCTTGTATTTTTTTTGTAAAAAGAGTTTTATAAATTTTTCTGTGAGAAACCGTTAATATATTATTTGAGTGAAAATCCTAATAAAAGTTTCATTTTTATTCACTCTTGCATTTATATCCACTTTGTTTTACGGTATCAGACGTCCACGAATTTTATGCTCAAGGACATGCTGGTTACCTGAAGCTGTTTACTTTCATTTGTTTTTACTTTTCTTCAATAATTTCTAGCTCGCATGTTTCTTTTGCTATAATTGCTGGGCAAGGACCTCTTTCCATTAAGTTTTAATGGATTAAAAGGTGTCCATTTACACAGTTTCTTTTTTTAAGGATGAGAAATCATCAAATGACTTCTTCCGCTCTTGGTGGAGTGGAAGGGCGTGTCAGACTCTTACTGACTAACACCCATCCGTGTTCCTTCTAAAGCCCTTTCGTTTTACGGTAACAAACGTTCACGAATTTTATGTTCAAGGACATGCTGGTTACTTTAAAAGATGTTTTTATTCATTTGTTAATACTTTTTTCAATAATTTCTAGCTTAAGTTTAAATGGATGAATAGGTGTCTAGTTACACAGTTTCTTTTTTTAAGGATGAAGAAAGAAAAAAAGAAAGAAAGAAAAACATGTTTATTTGGGACTCGCACAAGACAAACAAATCAGTAAAATAATATTAATAACTAAACAGTATAACAAAATAATTATCTGTGCGAGACCAAAATGGTCCCTATCTCAGCTTATGCTGCGATATCTAAAATATAAATAACGCAGCGCTGGTATTCTGATAGGGCCAGTCAGTGGTGCCACGGATACATTCATGGAGCATATATAACAGAAATATACAAATAAAATAATAAGTATAAATATGGGTAAAAATGCAACAATTATTAATATATATATAAATAAATCATCAAATGACTTCTTCCGCTCTGGGTGGAGCGGAAGGGCGTGTCAGACTCTTACTGACTAAAACCCATCCGTGTTCCTTCTAAAGCCCTTTTGTTTTACGGTAACAGACGTTCACGAATTTTATGTTCAAGGACATGCTGGTTACTTTAAAAGATGTTTTTATTCATTTGTTAATACATTTTTTCAATAATTTCTAGCTTAAGTTTAAATGGATGAAAAGGTGTCCATTTACACAGTTTTTTTTTTCAGGATGAGAAATCATCAAATGACTTCTTCCGCTCTTGGTGGAGTGGAAGGGCGTGTCTGACTCTTACTGACTAACACCCATCCGTGTTCCTTCTAAAGCCCTTTGCGTTCCAGGACCTCGTTGACTCTTTCGAACAAATTCCGCAAAACCGGCAGGACAAAGAGATACCTAAATAGTAAAATAATTATGCTTCTACAAAGCTGTACCGCAGCACCCAGATCTCCACCAGCCATATTCAGGCTTTTAGGTACATCTATTTATAAATTGGGTCCATCAGCAAATCGCACTTACCATCTTCAAAACAATCACATAATAGACCTTCTTATGCTCAAACTGTCCAGTAGCATACGCATACGTGTTCAAGGCGAACAGTCCCTTCAGGACCCCGCTCTCATCACACAGATCGAACTGGGTGAAGGTGCCCAGCCTACACTTCTTCCTGATGTACTCCAGCATGATGCGAACTGGACAGTCTGGGTTCACCAGCAAGGATTTTTCCACTGAAGTGTCCACCGTTTCTATTGAAGAACGTCGGGATGATAGTTCTGGTTCGTCCTTGTATAATACGTATATGAACATTGTTTGTTTTGGGTAGTGTCGTTGTCTTAAGACAGTTGAAAAGTGAGGTTAGGAATGGTTTTTTTATGAGTAAAAAAAGGTTGGTGATTTAAGGATTTATATTTTTAAGGAATAAGTTTCGATGAAAAATACAACCGACTTCCAAATAACAAAAAACACTTCAAAGTATAAAATAACTTTAATTTCGGAAGTCGGTGTTTTTTGTTGTTTCTTCGTATTTTAACACCGACTTCCGAAAAAGCTTTTAATTTTTCAGTTTTTAGTAGTACCCCTAACAACACCACTGGAAAGTCACAGGAAAGCAAAACACGCAATTTCTTTCGCTTACTTGGATGATATATTTTCTATTTCCTCAAGCTATTATGATTTAAAAACTAATACTACTAAACCGATTTTGATTAAATTTCTATGAGACCAATCGGAACGTATATCCTTTCACATAAAAGATTTTTTCAAATCGGTTCATAAATGACGGAGTTATGGGGATGGTGTAATTTTTTTTTTTTTAAATTCAACCCAATGGAACCTCCTCCTTTTTTTGAAGTCGGTTAAAAATAACGAATGTTACCTATCATAATATGATAACTTTATTTGTGGAGAAAAATATGTTTGAAGCCAGGAATCAAAACATCACGATACGTCATGCATGTAATCCCAGAAGTATTAGGCAAAGATGTACCAGCCTATCGCAGTCACACACATTTTTCGCCAAGTATAATTTTATTTAATAAAAAAAATGTATAATAATACATATAATATATATGTCACCGGAAAATGGCAAACACCGCGAGATTGTCAACTATTTTTTCTAAATAAGACACGGAAATATTGGAAACTACTGAATTCGGATGGGATTCATTATATACAAAACCGAGTTTATCATAATACATCGAGAAATTAGGATCTTATCAAGATTTATTACAATCTAACGGAGTCTGCAATTTTCCGGTGACATATATAATAATGATATCCCAAAGCCAAAAACAGAACACAAATCCTTAGACTGGACTGATACTGAAAATCCCAAAGGGAAAATACTTTGAACAACCCGGGAATCGAACTCAGGATCTCACACTCGATACAGTTGCAAACACGATACCAACAGGGCATTTGTCTACCATAATGGGTTATTCATCAATCATTATTATTAGTTTGGTTACGACAGCTAAGTGGATGAGACATCTGACGGAATTCGATATTGCCTTTTGATTTGTTGCCTTATTGGACGGGTCGATCATTTCTTAACTTAATCGCAGTATATCGCAAGACACGTTAAGTTAGTTTTAACAGCAATAGTTAACTTTGACAATAGGGAATATGCATGAAAAAAATATTTATTATCTAAACAGTTTATCTAGAAATATACAAAAATATAATACTAACAGTGAAAATAGAATCGATATTGACCGAAAAACAAACGAGATAAAACTATTTTTAACAAATATATCTGTCCCTCTCGCGAAAACGCTGATTTGTATGACAGCTGTATAGGCGAGATAGTATTTGACGTCACAGTTGGTATCGGACTTCTCTTTCTAATTGTCAATTTTGAAGCTTAGTAACTTCATTGCTGATGAAAGTATTTAAAAATTCATTCATAATTGTTTACTAGAGATAATAAGTATTTTAGGTTTAGGTTTAGGTTTAAGAACAACTTTATTTCTCATAAGAATTACATAGATAATTCACTCACTGAGAAAACACATTAAAATTAAGATTAATATTTAGAGCGCACAGAATAAGTGGGTAGACAGATAAATAATAACATAAACTCAAATCGTAAGTTTAACAAAACACAACATGGATAAATTTGATTTTTACTAGATGTGGCATTGATGGTGTAGTTTGTTATTAACAGGTTTGTTACCATTTTGTTTTGCATTTATAAAATGCATGCATATTCCCTATTTTAATATTGCTGACATTGTATTATTAAGAGATTTGATACGGTTATAATTAATTTAATTTAGATAATTTTAAAGTTTGCTGACATTGTACTTTTCATGACTTTTTGAACTATTTAAATTAATTTAAGTTTGACCATTTTTATATTGCTGAAATTGTATTTTCCTTTTCGTGCGATTTTTTGGATTATTTCATTTGATTTTTGTCATTTTTTATTTGCTGACGTATTTAATGAGATTTTGTACTTTAATAATTATGCCTTTCGGCGGAATAAAGGATGGATCAAATATTTTTGTAAAATATCATTGTACCCTGTGTTCACAAAATTAATAAATTAATATGAATATGAACATGAATATACTTTTCTAAGTAAAAGTATTGTGAAAAATTACGTCTGTTTTTACCAACCCGATAGTCTTCATTTTTCTCATTTTCTGAACAAAAAAGTGTTGCTACGATTTTTACAAACATTTAATTCCATTTCGTGTCACGATTGACACTATGATAATAATTTTAATGAATAAATAAATTAATTAAATTAAATGTTTTGTCAAAATCGTATAAATATATATTAAAATTATCACATGCAAAAACGATACATTTTAAAAGTCTAGTTAATTTAACATCTAGACGCACTGCAAGTTACCATCCCTAACTTGTTGCTATTCCACCAATTCGCACTAAACGTTTCCAAACGTCTTTTATAATGCGCACAGCAAAGGAGTGGAACTCTCTGCCTGCGTCTCTGTTTCCGAACGCATACAACCCTAATCTCTTCAAAATTAGAGTCAACAGGCTTCTTCTGGGTAAGCTCGCTCCATCGTCGACTTTGTCTCTGTCATCTATGACCTAGACTAGAGTCAAGAGCAAACCCATATTAAATAAAAAAAAAAAAAAAAAATTACTTAATTATCAGATTTTTGAAAATAAAAAAAAATAAAAATTTATAACAAGGTAGCGAAATGGTCCTTTTTGCTGAAATACAGGATAAAAAAAACCCCTTTTATTTAACGTCAGTTCTATCGACAAGCGTATCTTTATCAATATTTACGACAGAGTTTGACTTATATAGATAGCCTTTTCCAGACTAGACAGGTAGGTGGGTATATCGGTCAAAATGCAAGATATCGCAAACGGCTTTTGACCGATAAAATTATCTTATTTGTGTGAAAGTTTGTACCTATATATTCTTATCTGGACACAGCCGCGCCTCAAATTGAAGTCATCGGGGAAAAATTCCAATCAGGAAGTTCTATAGCTTGGAAATAATAAGAATGTAGTCATACCCATATTTGAGATCCTTTCAAGTAACCTGACTTAAGAAAAATCACACACTTAAAGTAAAATATTTCACAAGCTTGCGACCATGATGAAAAAAATAAGTATTGTAAGGTATTACAAAATAAATCTTAACCGTGGCCCATTTCCAATAACTAATTAAGCCTAACTGAATCAATGATGGCGCGAAACAATACGAATTAACAGCCGTCTCGTAACTAGTGCGCCCCACATCGAAGGCCCGACGTACACTAACCCACTACAATACTCTACGTCACGGAAAGGTCATCGGACACTGGACCCGCGCAGCCTTGACCGCAAAACAGTTGCGCTCACTCGCATTTCAACCGTTTCTCAACTAAGAATCTAACTAAAGCGATTCATATTTCATAAGATAGTTGCAACAGAGGCTGGTGGCGCCGATGCACTGCCGCGACTCGCGACTCGCGACTCGACCACCGATAACGAGCGCACAGTCGTTCCGGCACGCGGGAGATTTGCACGCTTGTAAACAAACAACTCGTAATCCGCGAATACAAAATCGATTCGAAAGACCTATCGAAACAAAATGACGTGACAATAGAACTGTCAAATTCAAATTTCGAAGCCTAAAAAAACTTTGCCGATAGTGATGTGAAACAGGAGCATGAGTTTATCAAGTGTAACGAGTTTAGTGACTTTTGGGGTGGCAGCCTGGCCGCCACCGGGGCCATTGCCGGCCTCCTTTCAGTTCCACCACCAAGGGTCGAACTTTGCTGTGTTCTTGATACTGTTCGCTCTCTGCATGATGGAGGTAGTGGTCCTCAGGATCATAACTGAGGAGCAGGCGAGGGAGCAAGGATCTAGGAGCGTGACTTCTATGTGGTTTGACTTGGACGACGAGTGAAAGGACCAAAAATGTTGACAAATAGTGAAGTGACTGCTCGGTATTCTAGTAACTAGTACGGGTTAAAATTAAGATTGTTGTACAATATATCTTGTTATTTTTATAGGCTGATTAAGAATAGTTTTGTTTTTTTATAATCGACCAAGTTTCTAGTAGAATTTTAGCTCTCTTATAAGTTACTTGCCTTTTTGCGTATCTGTATATAAAATGTATTATTGTGATACAATAAAACAGAATTCCTGTGCCAATATCGACTAGGTTTTTGTAATGCTTAAATAAACTTAAAATGTAAATTATTTGTTTTATTTACAATAACTAACAAGAAGGTAAAACAAAATTAAGTGATTGTATTCACATTGGAAGTAAATCCATGACGTTTTTTCGCACGTGTTTTTCCGTATCCCATCTTAAATGACAATTTGTTTAATGATTATTGAAAATGACACCAGTGGTAGTTTAAGTACAGTTTTTCATTATTTTTTTGATTGAGTTTCCACTCCAATTAATCATATGGGTAGTAAATTATTAAACTAATGTCTTTCTTAATTATATGTTTGTTCATAAAATTACTTACGTGAAGTAATTTACGTGAACTTGACGCAAAGTAATTTTCCAGAAGGCGGAAAATTGACTTGTTTCCAAGATAATTGAGTGGAGAACTAATTGGTATTGTTGTAGCGTTTTTTTTTTTAATTAATTTATTTATTTGGAATAACAAACAATTACATAATATAAAGTACTATAATAATAATGTTACAATTATTGTAACATAAAATTAACAATTATGTAATCAACAGCGTTATTAACAGAAAACACAAAAATTATTAATAACCTGTTCAGCCGTTTGATCCACACTTTCGCATTTGTAATAATAGGTCACTAGGGCCAGAGCCTGACAGGATTGCGGAATTTGTTCTAAAGAGTCACCGCGGCCCTGGAACCAGAGGGCTTTAGAAGAAACACGGACGAGTTTTAGTCAGTAAGAGTCTGACACGCCCTTCCGCTCCACCCAGAGCGGAAGAAGTCATTTGATGATTTCCCATCCTTAAAAAAATAGAAAAAGAGTAGTAGGTGTGTTTGCAAAACTTGCAGAACTCAAACATCTAATAAAATAATTAAGATGCATTATATTGTAAACAAGATTGCACTAATTAGTGCATATTACCACGTGCCTCCGTCGGCTCCGCAATTATATCAAGACAGAATGATCTTTAACCTAGACTCCAAATGACGTGACACGTTATGTATGATTTACATTTGAAAATAAACTATTTATAAATATTTACACGTTCACTAGTTCCGTTATTACGTAAAGAGGAATATCGGAGAGGAAGATAAGGAATATAAAAACAGGGTGAATTTTTAAAGTGTGCGTGGATAGCCAAATCAGCCGGTCGATTCTGTAAACATGTCGAAGTGAAGGCTTGGGTGAAGTGATCAAGAGGTGCTGCTGCTGGTGGTGTATTGTTGTTGTTGTAATTGTTAGCATATAAGCATTTTGGTACTGTAAGCTTGTAGGTACTGCGTTTTTTTTTAATAAATAAATAAATAATCAAGATTGAATGACAGCTCACTTTGTGATCACATGACACTTCACCCAAGCCTTCACTTCGACATGTTTACAGAATCGACCGAACTTTAATTACGTGAATTAAAACGTCTTATTATTAATATTTAAACAATAAATGCTTTTCGATTTTACACGACTGCTTAAAAAAAGGGATCAGTATTTCTTTAATCCACCATAACTAAACACCAAAAAACCACATAAACGCGACCAAAAAACTTGCGAGTCTCACAATCGTCTTTTCACTTGTAAATCTCATAGTGGATTTTGCTATCCACGAAACACTTCAAAAATTCACCCTGTATATAATAATAGCTTGTGTAAGCGCCTACACACAAGCTGCAGAAATATGCTCCTGCAATGAAAAGTATCGTGTATTCTATTCCGGGCATGAAAAGTTCCAACGAAACCCGTTCAGCCGTTACGACGTTAAGGAGTAACAAACAAACCAACACACTTTCTCATTTATAATATTAGTTAGGATTTCAGAACCCTGAATTAGATATCAAGGATAGTTTTTCAACGCTAGATTGGTTTTGGTTGTAAGTGAACTTGTTGTGACAATGACATTTGGGATCATATTAATTTGAAATAGTCTGACCTTAATTTTATAGGTGAGCCAATTTTATAAGGTTATAATGAGAGACTTATAGTGTTAAAAGCAGTGATCGGATAATCGGGCGTTAATATACCTAAACTTCACTTTTATTCCAACGAAAGTATAATACGGACATGCTTTTCAGAATCCCGGAATCGATCGAAAATCCTGAGATCGCTAAAAATATAGCCAGAACTCGTTGTGAACTCTGATTATATTTTTTATAGGGATTCCATTTGTTTTGAATAAAATAAAGATATTAAATCAAAATAACCACTGCTTTAATTTCATTAAGTTTGGTATAGTTGTTTTTACAAAATTGTTCAGTCCCGGCAACCCGGGATTACTTATTTATTCAGAAAGGAATGTCCATATTATTCTTTCACGGGAAGAAGTTTAGGTATATGGTTATAAGTTATAGGTATGCTAAAATTCGTTAAAAAGGGTTAAAAACGAGTAACTTAGAAGCTTAATACTTTCATTGTGCATACAGCTAAAGAGTAGAATACCCTGACGGACTCAGTGTTTCCTGATAGCCTAGGGTGGTCTTTAAGTCAAGAGTGAATAGGTTACTTCTAGGCAAGCGTGCTCCATCGTCGACCACATAATCACTATCCATAAGTTGCGATTAGATATATTTAAACGAGATTCTATCAATAATTAAAAAAAAAACGTATGCGTCTCGGGACGCCCGACAGAAGTGATAAACAAAAAGTAGTCTAAGTTGAACTATTTAATATGGGAAGCGTCTGTCCGAAATACGACTAGCGCTGTGGGTTAGAGTGAAAGAGGCCTACCGCTGCCGTATGCGTGAGAGAAAGGGAAGCCAGACAGACTGGCGCCGTAACGCGTTACGTTACGAAGCGGTTTACCCTCCCATAAGAAGTTAACACTTCAAAAAACTTTTAGAATTAAAAGCAAAAAGGCAGCAAAAGATAATGCACTAAGAGTATGGGACATTTCAAGACATCAATGAAATACACATTGGTACAGTAAAAATAACATGGCGACGAAGACACGCAAACGTAACGCAACAGGAAACCAGACATCTAAACTTCCCGACATAGTTTGGTTTGCGGAAATGCGTATTGATTGCTTTTATGCATTAATGCGTAAAAGATGTGCGTCCTTGGTGCGCAGGGTGCGAGCCAGTTCCAACAGCATTCTGGGCTTAATTGCTGGCAGGCTGGACTGCCGAATTCTAAATCGTTGGTCCAGTATCTCAGTTGGAATGCTGAAGTAATGATTTTATTTGTTGTGTGTGTTTTTCTAATTGTTGTTGTGATTGTATCACTAACATAGTTTTAAGTTTATTTATTGTTACTAACACTAAATGAGTCATCGTTGCTCTCAATAAATAATTTATTATTATTATAGGAAAAACCGGTATCTTCTGTAAAAAATCTATCACACTGATATTTGTCATCAGTCTTCACATACTTCGTTGCACAGACAAAAAAAAGTCTGTATCGTGAGAACGGTCCATAACATAATAATTACTAATAGTAGGCCACCCCGGCTTCGCCCGGATGTATATATATTTTGAAAATTTCTTTGATAATAACCTTCTCCAAAAACTTCGACAGCAAAAAAAGAATTAGCGAAATTGGTCCCGCCGTTCACGCGTGATGCCGTGGCCAAGGCAAATGTGGATTCATTTTTACATAATTATGTATATATATGTAGATATAGATAGATGTGACGAAATAGGTAAATGAAAAACCTCTGCCCATCTCTACGGTACTTACAGGCGTGATGTTATGTGATTTCTACCAATTCCAGAACTAAGCATATTGTGTTTAGTAAGGAGCAATCTGGTATAAATTGTTATCCGGCTAAAAAACGTTGTTAATTAACAACGTTTTTAATCTTTGGACTTTCGAGCGGAGTAAGCTAATCATGGTTTTTTTTAGTTTTAGAACATCTCTAAATGCTTTTTCATAAAAATAAACCACAAAGCCTATGCAATTTGTAGTTTATTTTTTATCAAGAACCATAGAGGTTCTTGATTCAAATTTTCTATTTTTATTTTAGAATTCGCTAATCAGTATAGCTAATGAAATATATAGAATTGTAGTATCTAGTTCGATCCAGCCCGTCTCTAGCTGTCCTCCCCCCAGCGACGCCCTAAGCCGAGGCCCGTACCCCACAGGGGGTGCCCTTAGCGTTTAGTCGCTTAGTTTGTAAGTTTTTTATAAGCCCTGGCTTTAATATTATATTAAGGCCACCACAGGCAAGAACGGTTAAGCAGTCAACAACCTCTAGGTTGAACTGCAAGACGACATTAAAAAAAAAAACAAGAATCGTACTATGAATGTGTCTGATAAAAATGCCTGCTATTTTGTACAGATGTCATTCTAACATTTGGAAACAGTATCTTCCGCAATGCGTATCGCAACATGGCAACATGTTCGGCGCTCGCGCATAGTACTGCGAAGTATTAATGGGATCGGAAATTTTACATTCGGTCGGATGGGACACGCCAGCGGATGCCAATATACTATTCAAAAATCCTTGTTCGAGATAACATAATTGCTATAACATTGAATATCTTGTAGTATGAAGTAGATGAATACTCCTGGCATAGTTAGGAAAACAAAGGATGATGTAAAATGGTGTTTTTTAGAGCCATCATAAAAAGAGGATCTACTGAGTTACACAGTCTGACTTGGTTTGAATTTATGGTCATGAAATATTTCAACCGAAAAAAATGAAACACTCCAAAGCTGACATTTCAGCCAATTAAAATGAAGCCTTTTTCTTTCTGATAAGGCATTAATTGCTGTGAAAAAAATGATAAAGCAAAAAGAATATATTCCAGACGTCAAATCACAAAAATCATTAATAATTCCCTCGCAAACATTGTTACTCAGCATTATACCATATAGTCTAGGAATCTAGCAGCATTATCTAAAGAAACATAATGCCTTTTGACGTACGTAAACAAACTTAGTTATACTCTAATAATACTAATATGATATTTTTACAACTAAGTATGTAGTAATCAGTGCAATCTCACTGCAGTCTTCTTATCTCATCTCACTATGACGCGAGATGTATCCGCGACAAAAAAATATATTGTGACGCAATATTGTTGGGCTTGATACGACCTTGATATCGAGATGAAACGAGTTTTTTTATAAATATTCATGAAAGTGTTATCTTAATTCACTACCTGATGCATTATTACTGATTCACTTTAAAGAGTTCCGTAGCTAAAAGGTAACCTACGAAACCCTATTACTAAGCCTCCGCTGTCCGTCCGTCCATCTGTCTGTCAGCGGGCTGTATCACATAAACTATGAGTTGTAGGTACAGTTGAAACTTCTGTTGCTGTTATAACAACAAATAATAACAATTTAATTAAATTTAAAATTAAAGAGGGCTCCCATACAAGACACTTTTTTTTGGTTAATGGTACGGAACCCTTCGTGTGAGAATCCGACTCGCACTTTGCCAGTTCTTTGTAATAGTCACCTTTTGCCGCGGTTTTGATGTCGTGACTTATTCTGCAGAAACCGTGCATTTCCGTAAGCCACTCAGCGACTCCATTTGTAAAAGAATTTCCGAGTCGGTTCAATAGGAGGTTACCAACTAACTTACAGACATTCATTATCTGCCTAGCCTTTTCCCAACTATATTGGGGTTGGCTCCCAGTCAAACCGGATTCAGCTGAATACCAGTATTTTACATGGAGCGGCTGCCTACCAGACCTCCACAACTCAGTATGGGTAACACTGTACTTCTTGGCAAGACTCGAGTCAGATTTACTGGCTTCTGACAACCCGTAACGTCTGCCAAAGATCTACAAATGACTGCCGGGACCAACGGCGTAATGTGCTTTCCGAGGCACGGAGGAATCTCGGTATGTTAAGATGGTCACCCATCAACAGACCAACCTTGGCTAACTTTCAGATATTACCTTCTATAAACAAGCAGACATACAAACGTTTTTACCCCTTTTTAATATTAGTGTAGGTTAAAACCCTTTCAGATTTTATTGGTTTAAGTAAGAAGGTTAAATTTAATGGAATGTTTTTAATGTTTCCTCAAAAATCCATTGTTTCACTAAAGTTCAAGCAGCTCATAGCAACAATACTTATTCTTACAAATTACCATAGCGTGTTCATTTAAATAATTAATACGCATTAAAACGTTCGTAAACACAAACATATGAAAGGCTTGAGTGTTCCAAATTGCTCAAGTGAAATAAATTGCCCACTCATTTCTGAAGGGAGATTAGCCAAGAATGGCGCCCAGTGTGTCAAAACCCCGGCTAAGTTGATCTGCGACCGTTGGGCAAGTGTGTGGCAACTGGTCGCTGCAACTGGTGGCCGCAACCAGTTGCAGCTCTTGTGTAAAATCTGCATACTCGACGCGATGTGAAAGGGATTGCAGCCGTTGCGTAGGAAGGAAGCTAGGTTCAGAGTTGTATCACCTTTCCTATGGTAGCATAAACTGCCGCACTTTTATTTTACACACGCTACTCGGTTGACTTAATATGCATAATTTTATTTAGATACCCTTTTATACCATTTTCAAGTCTTATAAACTCGAAGAAATAAATAAACGCGGGAAGCAAAAATTTCACAACCTAAGAATAAGGTCCGCAGCATTTGCGTCTTGGACAGTTACCCCAGCGGCTCCTTGCTGAATGACTCAATACTGAAGCTATCCTATCCTACTAATATTATAAACGCGAAAGTTTGTAAGTATTGATGGATGAATGGATGTTTGTTACTCTTTCACGTCAGAACGGCTAAACGGATCTTGATGAAATTTGCCACGGAGGTAGAATATAGTCTGGAATTACACATAGAATACTTTTTATCCCAGGAATATGTTCCCTAGGGATCATTTTCGACAATCACGCGGGCGAAGCTGCGGGCGGCAGCTAGTATCTGAATAGTTTCTTCGAATCCTCATTGTAGCTTCCCAGAAACTAGAGCAGTCTGACAAGGACTCAGCCTTTTCGAGACTTGCGAGTGCTGTTTTGTGATGTTTATAAAGTGGATAAATTTATTTTCCTCCTTTCATTAATTGTGTGTGGACAGCGTCGTAGTTTTAGTAGGTAAATGACCTTGTCTTTATATTGCTGAGTCACGCGTAAGGATCTACAAATCGAAAATACGTCGACGTTGGATCTTTAATATATTGTGAGTTCGATCCCCAACTAGTGCAAGGGCACCCAACTACTGTTATGATCCAAATTCATAGACAATTCTAGTGTAGATCATCGCGTGTGAGGTCCTGTGCAGCCGGGTGCGGACTCCAAGACCCGAAGCTTTAACCCTAAGAGCATAAGAAGAAAGCGGGATCAATCTCCATACTAAAATTACTTTCACTTACAAACTTTTGATGCACAGAAGGTGCCGGTCAATATTTATGTTTAAGTATTATTTTATATACGAAAGCCTCTTAATTATTCTCTTCTCTCTTGCCTGAGCGGTCGTGGTCGCCATGTAGTGTTACGAGCAGTCACGACCTTCTTCACAATTCCTCGCCATTTTTGCCTATTAACGGTCATCGTGGCACACTCATGCAATGCATCGTCATCTGCCTAGCCTTTTCCCAACTATATTGGGGTCGGCTTCCAGTCAAACCGGATTCAGCTGAATACCAGTATTTTACGTGGAGCGGCTGCCTACCAGATCTCCACAACCCATTAACTGGGTAACACGGTACTCCTTGGCAAGACTGGTGTCAGATTATCTGGCTTCTGACTATCCGTAACGACTGCAAAAGATCTACAAATGACAGCCGGGACCAACGGCTTAACGTGCTTTTCGAGGCACGGAGGAGTCTCGGTATGTTAAGATGGTCACCCATCCACAGACCAACCTCGGCAAGCGTTGCTTAACCTTGAAGATCGACCCGTGCGGCTGTTATTACTTAGCCACGAGCTCCTCTCAAACATTCATGCAATGCAAAGAATTATAATACCTCTTAACTTAATAAATGTCATGACTTTTAAGGAATTAGTTACCAGCAATGCAACTTATTAGAAGTTATCATGTGTATGTAGCAACATTTTCGAAACCTCACGTTCTATGGTCGGGTCTAGGGAGCCCCCACAATCCATAAGACATTCGTATTTTTCCGTAGCCTCGTCTATGACTCAACGTACGCATTTCCCAATTTACTACCTACAGTTATTTTGCAAGTAAAAACAGTAATGAAAGATTTATTTGTCTATTGCACATCTGCGTGCGAAATGTGAATATGTGATGATGGAATGCTCTTGACATCATTATTGTGATCAAATGCGTAGGTAGATATGGGTATTTTTTATGAAATTTTATTTTTGGGAGACTGCCTCGTTGATCTAGTTGTTACCACTGTTGACCACGAGGTTCGATTCCCGGGTTGGCAATGTTGTATTGGATTTTTCATCTGTATTTTCTAAGTAGGTAGCAGCACGGAATCTGAATTTGAGCTTGGTTGCTGGTGGAATGGCTGGAAATATGTGGGTATGTTCCATAGGGTTGTTAAATTTGGTCCTTTTGGGCGGGTGAACAGCGGAGGAAACGCCGCTAGGTAGAGTGCTTTCGTAGGGTTGTAGGCTTGATGACCTGGTATATTTATTCAAATAATCAAAACAACCAAGGTGAAAATTGAGTACTGGAAGACGCAGCGTTGGTTCGGTCTTCCAGAAAACAGATCTATGACTTGGTAAAAGCCGCGGGAATCAGCGGTATGCAAGACGCACATAATCGGTCTATGAGACGACATAATGGAATTTATTCGTTCGGCTGAAATGAAAATAAAAGTTTAGCCGAGGAGCCCTTTATTTTTTTTTTTTAAATCATGTTTCCGCTCTAAGAGGGAGACGAAGCTATACATAGCGAATAGCACTATCCCGTTTACATCATCGGAATTGGATCGCATTAGCACATCATAGTAGGGCGCAGGCACTTTTTGAAAAAAGAGCCTGGACAGTACTGGCCTCAGTTTTCTTATACCGGATTTTATTTGACCTTCTCTTTCAATAGTTTCTTCACTCTCAAGGTGGAATAGAAAAACCTTTTGAAAAAGCCTCACATTTTTTAAACAATTAACATTTCACAAAATAAGCAAATTACACACTCGCCCATCCGATCCCAAACTAGGCAGAGCCTGTGCTATGGCAACCAGACAACTGATAAACATACTTATATATTTCTAAATACATACATATTATAGACAAATTGCACCCACACACAGAACAAATTTAATGATCATGCTCATCACACAAAGATTTGTCCTGGGTGGGAATCGAACCCAATTCTTATCGCAACACCATTATATATGTAAATCCTTTCACATTATTCATGTTACCGAATAATAAAAAGTAAAAAAATAGCTTTCTGTCATGATGCCGGGTGGTGGGATGAAGCAACGTTGGTAATTACCTCATTTGAGTAACAACAGAGAATGAACAGCTATAGTTGCACATAAAATACGTGTTCTATTTTGTAACAATTGTAGTGTTCATGTACCTGCATTTATTGTATGTAGACACCTGTGTGTGGTGCTATTAGAATGTATCTTAGTGCTTAACCGTATGAACCAATGGCTAATATTTTGAGATGAGCTAAAGTTTCTTCATAATAGGCTATAACAAACCTCATTAGATGTATTTATGTACTGTAGTGGTTAACTACAAGAAATTGAAAAAAGTATGAACGTATAACGTAGATATGGTTTTTTTTTTCTTCCTTGGCAACTGAGGCGGTGATGACTATTCTGCCAGTGTCATGTGGTGACGGCAGCGCGATGCAGTGAGCCGTCGAACTTTGCACTCTGTGATAGATCTACAATGTTCGTAGCAACACAAACACAAATAATAATCTCGATTGAAGTTCACACTGATAAAATTTACTTAAATTGAAAAAATTCGCAACACAAACACATGCACGTGATTAAACCTTCACCCTTTTTTTTTTAAGGATTGGAAATCATCAAATGACTTCCTCCGCTCTGGGTGGAGCAGAAGGGCGTGTCAGACTCTTACTGACTAAAATCCATCCGTGTTCCTTCTAAAGCCTTTTGCGTTCCAGGGCCGCGGTGACTCTTTCGAACAAACAAAAGTAGAGAAAAAATTCAATGGGCATCAAAAATATCGTCAACAGTGTTGACGTCAAGTGTTGTCAATGGGAAAAGTGCTATTAAAGGAGGATATTTGATTACAATTATTTTCTACATCACAAACAACCAGAAATTCTCTTAAAGGCTTCTTAAAATAGGCACTAATCATTATCATCACCATTGGCTTCTTTATTTCACTCAGAGCAGAGTACAGGCCTCCTCTCTTACGAGCTATGCTTCCCTGGTACATATTTGTGAGTCTCAACCATATCTGACCTGAATTATTTATCAATATTCTAAATGTTATTGAAGTGAAAACTTCTTTAGCGGCGTTGTGCACTTTTTGGGATCGGTAAAAAATGTTAAACTCGCGTCAGGACACGTGACCTGATCGAAAATTCGTAAGACGGAGGGAGAGTAAATATTTAATGTAATATAAATTTGTCATGTTTGTGTACGATAGCGCAATAAATGAATATTGTATTTTACCACATAAATGATAGTACTTTTATACTATATGATAGTTAAAGCAATTCGTGCGAAATTATTCCCTAACCATTCCAAAATACTTATCAAAAATGCACAAGTTAATGTTCAAGTTTTCACTTCTGCCGGCACTCCCGGAGTGCAACCTGTTGTTTTTTATACGTATAGATGTCATCCACAACTAATATGGCTAGTCTCTAGATAATTTATACAAATTCCGAGACTGGCTCCTAATTTACCAGCTACCTAGATAATAAATATTCATGGTCAAGGTTTTATTTAATGCCCGCCAATTAAGAACTCACTTCGATTATAATGCTCGCCTTCCTTACTTCATATTTTATAATGGCAGTTAAGTAATACTATCCGCATGCTACCCGATGGATTCAATTCGCTTATGCTCATCGAGACTTTAGATAGTATTTTAAGGAAATTAACTTACCTGTTTATTTCCTTCCACAATAAGTGTTGCGGCAACTCGTTTTTGTTTTGCGAAACATGTTGCCGGCCTAACTCGCAACGCTGAAAGTCATAAGAATTTTGTAAAAACATGGGTTGACTCAATTGTCCTCGTCAACATGTCAATCGTGTGTTTTTAGGCAATAGCTTTAACTTTAGGACAAACAATTCTTATGACTTCTGCGACTGCACATGTACTCTGATACTGCTGGAAGTAGAGCTTCTTTTGACCGATGTGTCCTGGCTCCTATGCGATTCTATCAGATTTTTTTGAATTCCAAAATAATTGCGATACTAAAATATACGAAGTCAATCGCAAACATTTGACTCTACTCTTCACTTTTAGGTACTAAACTTGTCGAAGTGAAGGCTTCGGTGAAGTGATCACGAGGTGAGCTGTCAATCCATATAATGAAGATGGAATGACAGCTCACTTCGTGATAGCGTGATAGCACGTGATCACTTCGACTTTTTACAGAATCGATCGAAATCGCAGTTCAGTGTCACGTAAAACCATCGCATTTATTCTTCTTATTAAAATTTATGTAACTTTTAACTGAAGAAGTAATAAAGGATATATGCTGTATACATATTTTTATTCAAAAGCTATTAAACCACCATTTTTATTCCTCAAGTAATCTATTAGTTCCCTATTGAAAAATCGGCCCTTAGATACTCAATCCAGGATTACGACGCATTCGCTACTTGTCGCTTGTTATCATAACGTTACATTTTAATAAACTCCCTGTTCTCTTGTTTCCAGGAACGAGACTAGAAGATGCATCAGGTCATCGCACGACGACGACGTGTGTCTTAGCTGCGGGGGCGACAAGCACGGGGGTGCTCTCCCCTGCATCTGTTATCCAAGAGAGTAAGTACACATATAATATAGGATATGACATGGTGGTTAAACGCGAGACCATCAATTATAATTTTTAGGGTTTCGCATCCGAAGGGTAAAATGGGACCTATTACTAAGCTCTGCTGTCCGTCCGTCTGTCACCAGGCTGTATCTCATGAACCGTGATAGTTAGACAGTTGAAATTTTCACAGACGATGTATTTCTGTTGCCGCTATAACAACAAATACTTATTTAAGGGGGCTCCCACACAACAGACATGATTTTTTTGCCGTTTTTATAGATAATGGTACGGTTTTAAAAAAACACAAGCCGTTTGCGATGTGACCGATATTTTATTAGGGATATCTAAGAATATCCAAAAAAAACTTTAATTTTTTATTTTAAACGTTTCGGAAAAGAATTTCCTGAAATTCTTCCTCAGTGCAACATCGTCATGAAGCTTGTGCAATATTTTATAATCATAATAATATCATTTATTTGCATAAAATATGTGTTATTTGCATAACATACATATGTTTGAGTAATATATTTCAACATTATCTGCCTAGCCTTTTCCCAACTATATTGGGGTCGGCTTCCAGTCAAACCGGATTCAGCTGAATACCAGTATTTTACGTGGAGCGGCTGCCTACCAGACCTGCACAATCCATTAACTGTGTTTGTAATATATTTATGTTCTATTTATATTTTGTGTTTCTTATCCATTTTCTCCTTTCATAAGTTGAGGATGTTGTCTGTCAATAAATGAATGAATTTAAGATTCTATATGAAGTAAAGTATTTCAAAAATCCGTCCATGGTTAGAAATTTCCCTTCTGCTCAATTAACTCTAGATATTTTAAAGATTTGCTAAGTAATAATGGCAAATGTTACTAATGTACGCACCTGCTCTTCTTCATAGTTAGGGATAAAGATAAAATGATAAAGTCAATGATAATGATAATTTTATTTGTCAAAACATGCGTATACACACAATATTAATCTTTCGTACGTACATGTTTCACCCATAAGGCGTACAAATTTGATAAAATTTACAAAAAAATATAAAATTAAATCTTAAAAACTAAAGGCACTTCAATCCAAGTATGTAATTTTTAGTTTTAACATTGATATGCCAGTCAAATAAATTCATTACAAAATGTCACAAAAACTAAGAATTAATAAAATAAAAATATCAAATAGTGTCATTCAAAAAGTCATTTATATTCTAATAACACTTATCTTGTATTGTCTTGTGTATACATATAATTTCAGTTTAATTTCTAATCAATCTATATTATCTCATGAAAATGCCGGTCCTGCTCCACAGCCTCAGCCGCTTGGTTCCACTAGTTAGGTTTTATATTTGGAAGAGATGCTCACCCTCTTTTATGTCTAATAATAATACTATTCCGCATAATCTTATATTATGTTTGGAATAAACTTTTCTTTTTCTGTATTTTCAGATTGATATTCATAGTTTTATATAATTTAGAAGCAATTTTTATTTCAAGTTCTGTAAATGTGAGAACCCTGGACCATTATGTTAATAGATAGTTTCCTTGTTTGACATGAAATAGCAGGGGCAGATGAGGGTGTGTCATGCTCACTCCAATGTCTCGCTGATGGTGGCGCGTGTATCGGATCATTCAGTTCCCTTCAAAATGGTTGAGCTGAATGGTGCTGATGCACGCGTCATGTTCGTGAACGGGCGCCGTCAGTGGAGACTGGTCATCCCTTGGTTGCCACTGCCTCATTTTAATATTTCATACTATAAATTGTTTTTTTTTTCTTTCTTTACATTGTTCTCATATATAGAAGCAACAAGGTTTATGTAACCAGGATTTTTGTAAACATAAAATGATTTAAAAGAGTGTCCGTGGAGTTTCTTGCACGTTCTTCTCCATAGAGATCTACGCTTGCGAACGTGCAAATAGCTTCATGTTTTTGACGGACTGACTTTGACAATTCAAAAGTACCTGATAATGGTTTATTTGAAATAAATGCTTTGACTTTGACTTTGACTTTGACTTTGAATAAAGATAAATACGCTAAAGGACGAATACCGGTTCATAAATCATAGCAACTAAAGGCTAACCCGTACTATCGTGATTCGTGAAGCTGCGTTTTTCAGGCAATTATTTGTTAATCTTTACTTCAAACATCTGCTCATTGAACTCGTTAGTTAATCGCAATCATTAATCATTTAACATCGTTTATCATTATAATTTTGGCTTGTGCTCAATCTGTACTAACGTGTAGTGAACAACCTTGATGAAGATTTTCACAGAATACCTAATTTTTATCTGCTTATTTGGGTGGGTCAAGGTATGCATTGTCGATGTTGCAGTGATAGATCACCTACTACAAATATTGCGAATTAAAAGTAAAATAATACTGGGTGCGGAAGAGGAGGACCGGCTATTTTGGCGCAGCTTAGAAGAGGCCTATCTATAGAATAACTGAGTTGAGCAATTTTTGAATTGATTGCATAAATATGAATTTTGTGGTTCTTTTTTGTAATGTTAATCCGGATAGAACCGATATTACTTGTTATCTAAATCTAAACTAAGTAATAATATAAAGAGGAAATATTTGTTTGTTACGATTTGGCTCAAAAAATATTAAACCGATTTCAAAAATTCTTCCACCGTTAGAAAGCTACATCTTCACCGAGTAACATACGCTATATTTAATTCAAGAAAGAATTAGGGATCCCTACTAAAACTTGAATTATGTTACCCAAGGTGTTAAAAAAAATGTTATAAAATGTATTTCATCGCATGCGCTGCGAAAACTATTGATGATGCTTAAATTAATGTACTACATAATTAAAGTATCTACTCATAATTATTCAATCAAAGTCCAGTTGGAAAGAAAAAGTGATGATTTTGAAATCAAGATATAAATCCTGATCCATTTAAATGATTTGATAATTAAGGTTGATTATGTACATGTAAATAACACTTTAAATTATTGAAATCGGACCTTTCGTGTCAAAGTTACGACGGGTATAAATATGCTCTATATATATACATATTTTACTGTGTTTATTACTGTCGTGTTGTGTCTATGTCGGATAAATGTTTTCTATTCTATTCTATTCTTTTGGATCTATTTATGTTCGTTCTTTACATTAAGATCCTTTCTTGCACCATTTGCAGATAAACTTCCGCTGCATCCACAGAAAATTGTGACTTGAATGACGTTATCGCTTCTAATAAATATATATCTTTCTTCTGCTGTTTCCAGGCCGGTTAAGTTCGAAACAGGCGCGTGGTTCCTGCAGCAGGTGCATCGAGCTCTCAGCGTCATGCCGTGGAGCGTCTCCACCGACAAGCTCGAGCAGATAGGTCAGTACAAATACTTTTTCTTCTTCTTCATATAGATTTGTTTGCCCAATAGTAGGCCACTTTAAAGGTTAACCCACACAGCACAACCCGGATACGGACGTGTGGGAACGAGCTAGTAAAAATGTAGGCACCATTTCATCAATTCAAATCACCCAGATATGTATGGATTTACCTTAAAGCTTCATCTATGGAAGAAGTATGATTGGTCGTATTTATTTCACACTTACTGAATCCTTTTTGGGGGTAACCTGGTAACCCATTTGGGTATTGGTATTTATATGAAGATAGCAGCCGTTCTACGTAAAATACTTGAATTGCGGTGGATTAAAAGTAGATCCAACGCCGTTGTTAGGAAAAAATAGACCAAAAAGAATAGCACCATCCAATCACTTCCTCACTCGGGAACTCACCAGAGAATGGGCGGCAGCATTCTTAGTGCATTGCAACAGCTACACTGCGATCACCAACCCGCCTGCCCAGCGTGGTGGCAAAGTTATGGTATTTTAAAAGCTTATCAGACAGATGTGTTGCTGGGGAGTTTGTTGCGCCACTTCTTCTTCCCAGCTACAACACTAGGAAGTGGTAACGGGCGGGCGTTTTTTTTTCACAGATGATGTATTTGTGTTGCCACTATAACAAAAAAAAAAATAAACAATGAAATAAGGGGGGTAAATAAGCCCCCTTAAATATTTAAGGGGGCTCCCATACAACAAACGTGATTTTTTTGCTGGAATTGCTCGATATTGATAACGGCAACAGGTAGACGCTTGAAATATTCACAGAATTAAAATAAAACAAATATTAAAAGGGGACCCATACAACAAACGTGTTTTTTTACCTTCGTGCATGAGTCCGACTCGCACTTGGCCGGTTTTTAAGAAACGTTTGCATTCGCATGTCAGTCGCAATCTGTCAAAAAAGCCTCAATTTTCATTCATTTTTCACAGATTGCGACTGACATGCGAATAGATTAAAAATAATTTAGAATTGGACCTCTTTTTTAAGTTGCTGATAATAACGATAAGATGAAATAAACAGTCCATCTGATTAAGCTTATAAGTGCCAGACTTGAATAAAGATAATTGGCAAAAACTTGTTAAACCACAAAGTTGATATTTAAGCTCTCCTCTTATATGGCTGTGTTTCCTAACTTTATACCGCTGGTAATGTTCTCACTAGTCAAGGAAACATTACTAAACGTACGCAGGCTTAGGTGCTGTATGTGGAAATATAACTTGTGTTTCTACAATTTATTAGACTTATTGCGTACTTCCTGTACGCAATAAGTCTAAAAAATTCGCCGACCACATGCGACCCAACAGTTTAAGTGTCTATATCATTTGTTGTCCACCTCAACGGTTCAGTGTTCGAGGCGTTTCAGTTGAGTATAGGGTTCATGGGTTCGATCCCCACAATGCAAAGTAGGGGCCAGCCCATACGTGATGCCCAAAAGAAAATTCGCATCGTCAGTATCGTGATTTCAACCTTGAATAACGTGGTCAGTTTTTAATTTTTTTTTGGGCATTATGCATACATAACCTTTGTGGAAGAGAAAATAAAAATGTTTATTATTATTATTATTTATTATTATATAACCACTGCACGCCCATAGTGTGCTTTTACAGGATTTCTCAGCGACAGCTTGATTAGGGTAAAATGCAGGAGCCTTGCCCCAATGACGAAGTGTGGGTGCGCCAGTCATCTCAGCCCTTATGTAGGAAATAAAAAACAACCAAAACCTTTAGGTCCTAAAAGGTTGGATTGTAATTTATATGTCACCGGAAAATTGCAAACGTTGTAACACAGATTGTAGTTTATATTTGATTAAAAAAATTATTTTGGTATTGAATTTATATGATTTATTTTTAATTTAGTTTGATTTTAAAACATAGTATTAAGTGCTACTAACCCCTACTGTGGACCAAAGTTGTCTGAGTTGATGATATATTGTAAACAATTTTATCTTAATAAGACACGGATATATTGAATTTGAATGGGATTTATTGTACACAAATCAAATTTTTCATAATATATTGAGAAAATATAGTCAAGATTTATTACAATCTTACGGAGTCTGCAATTTTCCGGTGACATGTATAAAGTTTAGGATATACCTACAGCCATATTAACGTGTGTGGGTTTTATTATAAGATTCTTGGACCTTAGTGATTTACGTCCACCTACTTAACTATATTTATAGTCCTAATCAATGTATCTAAGGTTAATTAAGCCGTAAATAATCCTCGCAAAACCATAATGATATGTTCCGTTTAATTTTCAGAGGAGGAATGCGACGGTTTCGACGTCCCAGGTCCCAGCGATGCAACGCGTGGGGAACTGAAGAAGATTAGAGAATTCCTGGAGACCATCTCTGCGAAGTTAGCAGGTGGGCCGCTAGAGGGCACCAGAGTTGCACCGTTGTACGACCATCCTACATGTAAGTACTAGTTCTTAGTTCGCATAGAGATGGCGTTGTCCGAAGTTGTTTGTCGATGTTGATGATAGATGGCGCTATGTGTTTTGTTTTATAGTAGTCACCAAAAATAGAATAGGTATTCTTGGCCTGTGTTTTCGCAAAGAACACAGTAATTTAAATACTTTAAGTAGTTTGAAATCATTATTTGTGATTTGAGTAATTAGTTCATTAATTAGTTAGCGTGCTAAACGTATGTTTACCATTATGGCTATAGAATTTTGGATGCCCTGTGCACTGGCTTAAATATAGCATTGTAAATATCATGTTTTCAGTCATTTTATTGAATTAATGTATAATTTTTTACTGTAAATACTTGCGTTTTGTGTGTTTAAGCTGATGATTTTTATATGCATGCATACCATATTTAGCGATACTATAACACTGCGTAGATATTCGCATGTTCGAGCGATACCACGCGGGGCTGCGCGGCGCTCTGACGTCGCTTGCGATCGCGCTACGAGACGCGCTCACACGTAAGCTAGCGATAAAGTATAGCATGCACTGTGACATTTAACTTAAGCAACAATTTAATTTTGTTAGATACATTTCTTTTGCAATTTTTTTATAATTATATCTTCATAGAGTTTGCATGGAATTTTGTGCTGTGATCTTAATGATTGATGGGTTTGTTGGTTAAAATCCTTCGAGTAAAAACTACCTTGACACTATATTATGAAACTAGTCTTTAGGCAGTAAAATTATTGCACCTGCACTAGCATGCTCTTTGTGTTTTGTATTATGTAATAAAAACGCAAAAATAAGGGAAATGCACTCAGTTGTAGTTTCTACACGTTTTAAAGTTTTCTGCAAAAAGTACCTGCTATGAGGTACTATTAGGTGCTTTTTGGGGTTCCGTACACAAAGGGTAAAACGGGACCCTATTACTAAGATTCCGCTGTCCGTCTGTCACCAGGCTGTATCTCATGAACCGTGACAGTAAGACAGTAGAAATTTTCACAGATGATGTATTTCTGCTGCCGCTATAACAACAAATACTAAAAAAACAGAATAAAATTAATATTTAAGCGCGCTCCCATACAACAGACATGATTTTTTTGCCGTTTTTATTGATAATGGTACGGAACTCTTCGTGCGCGAGTCCGACTCGCACTTGGCCGGTTTTTTTTAACTTTATCTTAACCTATCAGCATGAAAACGCGTTAGCAAAATATGTTTTCTCGTTTAAGCGTCACATATTTCGTAGGCGCTTAATTCTCTCTCCAACTAGAATCGACCAAACCAATTTAATAAACTATTTACTTTATGGAATAACCCATATTAATAGCTGTAGAGACAGCAATATGAATCTTCAATTCTCTCATTTCAAGTTTTCCGAATCTTTTTCTTTAACATTTTCAAGTTGCTCTTCGCGAATCCCATTTTTACCGTTTCTTATAACGCCTGGTTTACGTATAACTCTTTAAATATGTAAACGAATGTTTAACGATTGTCCATACTTAGACGTGATTATTTATAGAAAATACAGCTACTAATCAAATAATAAGGTATTCATATTTTCAAATCGGGTGGTTGACCCTGAAAAAGACATCAACGCGTTTCCTATTCACAAAATTCTAAGATCTTTTTGAAATATTTACGTAAACGATCGTAGTTAATTATGAAATTGGTTAAATTGCTTTTAATCTTGGTTCAAATGATTAAATCTCTACAAAAAAATGTATGTAGGTAATTAAGGATGTTTGATTTTCGATCGACGAATGAATAACCAACTTTTTTTTGGGCAAGTCGTTCACCTTAGCGATCACACAAAGGATATTTTAAAGTAGGGTTAGCAAAAGTATTAATAAACGCAAATACTTTGAAGGATCACCTCTCATGTGGAAGTCTGTTGAAGATAGGCATGTTGCCTATGTCTTTTTATCATTTAGCATTCTGTAATTTTTAACTCCAGGCAGAGGTAACTAGGTTGTGTGTATAGTAAACCCCACCAAAAACAAAAAACCTGGTGGTACAGTCCTACCCTAGACTGTTTGGTGGCAGACGTAATTAAAGAATAGCACCATCCCGTCACTTCCCGTGGGTGTCTTAAGAGGCGACCAAGGGACTTACCAGAGAAGCAGCATTCTCTTACAACAGCTACACTGCGATCGCACACCCGCCTGCCAAGCGTGGTGATTATGGCAACCCCCCCTGTTGCCATAATCACCACGCTTGGCAGGCGGGTGTGCGATCGCAGTGTAGGGGGTAGCCTATGTCCAGGAGTGGACGTCATTCGGCTGATGATGATGATGATGTCAGTCATGAACCCCCTCCAAGACGAGCCAAAAGAATCGGGCATTTCCTCTTTTCCTCGTAGCGTTTTATCGTATTTTCGAACCCTTATAGTTTCAGTTTCCATAACACTAGAGAGCTCATCGTAGAGAAAAAATGTGAGGACCAGAATAGAATAGAATAAAAATACTCTTCATAGTACACCATATAAAAATTACATTTGTATCTTAAAAAAGACAATTACACTTCCTTCCACCCTGGAAGGAAGTGTAATTGTTATTTCCAGTGATCCGAAACAATTTTTTTCTTTAGTAAGAAAAGGGGTTGTTGGGGTGTTCCCATCACAGGATTGTCAATATCTACTGATTGCTTTAAAAATTGTTTTTGCCAACCGTCTAATATTTTCTTTTTTATTTCGAAGAACATCTAACACATAACACATCGCTTCAGGTTTTACCATGACGTTAGTTTGACGTCGTTTTTACTGACTCAACTTTGAACCTAACTTAGTATAACTTAACAAAAACTGTGTGTGTGTGCGCAGTAATAAACATGTGACAACAACTCATAATTGAGGAGCGTCGGAACAAAAACCGATAAATCACATTTTGTCATTTTTTTTTTTATGATTCCAATTGGTTGTTCTCGTACATATCTTGCTCTATGGTTAATGTAACCCGGTCAAAAACTGATAAATCCGCTCTAAATTCGTCCGCAAAATACACGGATCTGAACATAAACCGATAAATACATCAATCGTACTAATCAACGATGATGATCGGAACAGATACCGATAAATCCCTAACATTTTCCTAACAAAAACCGATATATCCTACTTTGTTTTATCAAAAACTGATAAATCCAGTTGGTTTGGTCAATAACCGATATATCGATTTTCATTTTTTTTATAACTCAACAGGTACCACAGTCACGAATACAGTATTTAGGTTTCCAAACAGTGATTCTAACACCAATAAATTGATAGATTTTGTTTAACTCTAAATTAGAAAACCATGAACTTGACCATATTTTTACACTTTTTCACAAAAAAACAACAATGTGATTTATCGGTTTTTGTTCCGACGCTCCTCAATTTATGAGGTGACTGTTCATGCCAAAGTAACAAGATAAACGTCTCGAGATATGTTTTGTTTGATGGATTTTTCTTTTTTAAAAAGTGTCATTAATAATACGACCAAGAGGTTAGTTACCTTGTAGCTAACTGTCGTAAAAAGGTTTATATTATGAATCGTAACCAAAATAAGCCTCTCCAAGCGAATGTATGGCGTTTAGCAATTCGCACACAAACTTGGACTGATTTCACTGTACGTAATGTACTAATTTAGACAAGTTGGTACAAGATAAATTGCGATTTACTATCCATTTTTAGGGTTCCGTACCCAAAGGGTAAAACGGGACCCTATTACTAAGACTCCGCTGTCCTTCCGTCTGTCTGTCTGTTCGTCTGTCACCAGGCTGTATCTCATAAACCGTGATAGTTTGACAGTTGAAATTTTTCACAGATGATGCATTTCTATTGGCGCTATAACAACAATGACTAAAAAGCAGAATAAATGAAATATTTAAGGGGACTCCCATACAACAGACATGATTTTTTGCTCGTTTTTGCTCGATATTGACGCGTGAAATTTTCACAGAATATTTAGTTATATTAATTTTAATAACAAATAATTTAATTAAAATAAAGCAAATATTTGAAGGGGGCTCTCACACAACAAACGTGATTTTTTACCGTGATAATTTACACTATTGTACATTAAGTTTAAATAAATAAATAACAAAATCATTACAAAATTACCTCGATTCAAGTTTTCAGATACCTAAGTTTTTCTCATTAAACCATCAAAATTACTCTGAAATCATATTTAGGTAACATTTTCATTTCATTGTAAAAACTAATTTTCCATGTCTTGTACAAAATGCTAACAACTTGTTTATGGGATTCACTCGGCAGGCGATCTAGGACCGTTAATAAAACTTTTCAATCAATAAATCAAATTATTTATTTGCATAATACAGTTATAAACAGATTCTTTACATTGTTCTCATATATAGAAGCAACAAGGTTAATGTAACCAGGATTTTTGTAAACATAAAATGATTTAAAAGAGTGTCCGTGGAGTTTCTTGCACGTTCTTCTCCATAGAGATCTACGCTTTGGAACGTGCAAATAGCTTCATGTTTTTTTGACGGACTGACTTTGACAATTCAAAAGTACCTGATAATGGTTTATTTGAAATAAATGCTTTGACTTTGATGTTACAAATAAATATAAATTTTAAAATATAATTTCTAAATTTTACTGAAAACCATTCTTTCTAAGAAGAACAAAGTGCAATATTTCTTCCGCGCCTGCCCAGAATGAACTGAAGATAATTATAATGTAGCCGGTGTAATAACTAAGTGTAATTAATTTATATCGTTCCTTGCGCCTGCACATGCTGTGTTGCCAGTTCATCATCATCATCTGCCTACCCTTACCCCATGATACTTGGGGTAGGTGCAGCACGTTTACCTTCTCCATCTATCATTCGTCATGCTATCGTTGACTCTCTAGCTGTGTTGCCAAATCGTGTATAGAAAAACTCAGTGACTTGACAAAATAAATTAAAACGTAATCTTCAAAATGAGTTAGATATATTTCAAACTAGTTGCCGCCCGCGGCTCCGCCTGCGTGATTGTCGAAAATTATCCCAAAGGAACATATTCATGGGATAAAAAGTATCCTATGTGTTATCCAGACTATAATCTACCACTGTGTCATATTTCATCAAAATCTGTTCAGTAGTTTTTGCGTGACAGAGTAACAAACATCCATCCATCCATACTTACAAACTTTCGCGTTTATAATATTCGTAGGATTGAGGGAATTGAAATGTGGAATACTTTAAAGAGCGACTTTGAGCCAAATGAATAAATAACCACAATTTGGATTAAGAATTCAGCTATCTGCACAGCTCACGTAACCAACACCGCTTATTTCCACTTTTCCCGTTCTCCAAATTTCCAATTCCCAGCGCAGAATTTTGAAACATGGCAACACCTAACTAGACTTCACCCGAACGCATCCGACACGCTTCATTCGTAATGAGCATGCCCATGGCATAGCACACGCTAATTAGAATTTTACTAGCGACTCATAAGCCGCATACGTACCGTCTCAAATGAGGATCAAGGGGCACTTTGTATAACAATGATGCTAAAGATAGCAATAGAATTACAACTCTCGTCCAGTGATTGCAGAGGATTTTTCTTAGTAGTTAAATGCACGTGATTCGTATTATTTAGATTTATATACTTTCCAGGTACGGCCAATTAGTTTTATGGGAGCAATATAAAAGCGAAGTACCATTCTTGGCTCATGCACAATGAACATTGCAATTAGGCTCTTTAACCCAAAGCTCAACGCAAAACTCCACGACCTCATCCCACCGGCCCCCTTCTACGTTCTAAGTTACCATCCCTACCTTGTTGCTATTCCATCAATTCACACTAAACGTTTCCAAACGTCTTTTATAATGCGCACAGCAACACCCTAATCTCTTCAAAATTGGAGTGAACAGGCTTCTTCTGGGTAAGCTCGCTCCATCGTCGACTTTGTCTCTGTCATCTATGACCTAGACTAGAGTCAAGAGCAAACCCACACAAAAAAAAATTGACTGGTAGAGAATGCCTTGATGCATTAAGCCCGCCCATGTTCCACTATTGTACATTAAGTTTAAATAAATAAATTAGGGAGGTCCCTGATTGAACATAGATATTATAAAACTGCTAAGTTACAGAATGTAAAGGCCGCTCGATATTAATCGGGGCCCTGGGCCTTGTTTAATATAACTGACAAGGCGACGAATTTGTCAAAAGCTGACATAATTTTGCAATTCGCGACAGGTACTGTTTAATAAAGCAGATAATGTATGAAATAAATAATGGATTTTTGCAACAGTAAACGGTATAATTATGTGACAATTTATCTAACTAAATAAACAAAATCTGTTCTATAACTGCATTTCCTACTCCTATGTTTAATGCATGCCGTGGCAGCCTTTAATTAAGGCTACACTATAAAATGTAAAAAGAAATATTATGAGTACTTTAACATGTATTTTGGTTTATGCTTTGTTGGTTGTCCTTAAATAAATAAACTTTAAAAAAATCGAAATGTCAGATTGTCGCTTGTCATTTGCGCTTGTCGGATTTATTAAATAGGCCTCTGATAGGCGACAGGTGATAAGCAACAATCCGACAACTCTTAAGTATCTTTTATACATTTTCTACTTTATTAAACACCACACCTCTCACGAAAATGTAGCATTCCGTTTTATCCCGAGTTCCCTTACGATAATTTCTAACTACATCATCATCATCATATCAGCCGAAAGACGTCCACTGCTGGACATAGGCCTTCCCCAAGTGTCGTCAAAACAACCGGTCCTGTGCGTCTCGCATCCATCGGCTACCCGCGACCCTCACCAGGTCATCGCTCCACCTTGTGGGAGGCCTTCCAATGCTGCGTCATCCGGTACGCGGTCGCCACTCCAGAACTTTTCGGCCCCATCGAACATCTGTTCTGCGAGAGAATTTCTAATTTGCCGCTGGCAAACGCTGATGAAGTTAATTAAGATGAGGTCGCGGTTAAAAGCAAAAAGTTTAAAAACTATTTTTAAATCTATATAGACCACTAGGGTCGCACTAAAGATAACCTCCTTATATAGAGGTTTTCGGATGGCTTTGATTCGATCGATATTCTTTAGTGTTTGTGTGGCGTCGCTCCGCAGCCTATGGCCCACCTCTTGTCTTGCGCCGCATGCCCTGTCACTTGTACATGTGAAGACCTTATGACTGCGTCAGCGAACGGTGTTGCCGTTGCTGAGTACTGGGCCAAGCATAAAATTTGATAAGTGTATTTGCCACCGACACGCTAAGAAGAAGTGGTAAGTAATATAATTACGTAAACACTCCTTCATCTAATATTTGCCTAGTTTTAAAGACATTTGCAATCTTACTCGAGTAGGTATATATATGTAATCGTGAGTTAGAAAAATATAGTTTTTCTTGGCATTATGATTGAGCAAGTCTTTTTGCATATTTTACTATTTAAGTACCTAAAGAGATCCTTAAATACATTTAACATAATTGCTATGTTCACAATTATTTGCAAGATTTAAATTGGGACCAGATGCCTCAACACGTAGAAGAGTTTTATATAGGTTGCAAAAAAAGTTCCTCTATGCCTAAAAAATCATCAAATTTTGATACGTAAAAAAGTATTCCAGATGTTCAGTTGACAATGTATCGAGGGTTTACAATCTCTCGAGTTATTTTATAATCTTACGGAGTTTGCCATTTTCCGGTAACATATGCATTTTTCTAAGACATGACTCACCGGCCAACTATTTCCAGAAGTATTATTTCATCAAACAAAAACTAAAGATGGCCGTTAAATTTTTCCTATTATATTAAAATTAAATGAGACAAAAATAGATACGTATTAGAATCACAAAGACTATTGTGATTTGAATAGCATAGATAATTTTGAAATATAAACGGTAGTTTTGAAGATAATGCGGAAAAACGTAAGTATATATTCATAGGTACACAATGGATGAATGTAATTTGGATGATGTCATGGAGTTCCGATCCATAGAACAAAATATCCTATTCATATTGGAATTGTATCGATTAATACAGAATTTTAATAATTTTACTAGCTTGTGCCCGCGACTTCGTACGCGCATATCCCATTTTTCCCGTTCCAGTAGGAGTTTCGGGACGAACTATACACCTAAACCTTTCTCATGAATAACCCCATCCATTGGTCAAAAACCGCTTGTTTTTCAAAAAGGTGGACTTTAATGCAACAGAGGAAAAATCTCATTTCCCATAAGCAACCAATTCTGTTCCATATTTGTGAACCAGTATCAGGAGCTCGTGGCTAAAGAATATCAGTCGCGCGGGTCGATCAAGGTTAAGCAACGCTTGCCAAGGTTGGTCTGTGGATTCCGTTCCGTCCGGAAAACACGTTAAGCCGCTGGTCCCGGCTGTCATTTGTAGATCTTTGGCAGTCACGGATTGTTAGAAGCCAGTAAATCTGACATCAGTCTTGCCAAGGAATATCCGTGTCACCCAGTTTAGGGGTTGTGGAGGTCTGGTAGGGAGCCGCTCCACGTAAAATACTGGTATTCATCTGAATCCGGTTTGACTGGTAGCCGACCCCAATATAGTTGGGCCTAGCCTTCTAGGCAGATGATGATTTGTGAACCAGTACGCTTATGCGCTTTTCTGAAAACCTAATTATAGTTTGGTATCTCTCGAATTCGTAAAAGTGTGAATTTACACAAAACAAAAGCATTATTATTAAAATTTAGTCGGAGGGGTTAAAAGGAATTATACTCCAATAAGGGCCGATTTTTCAACAATCGGCTAAATAATCCGATGACTTGGAAAATCGGAGAAAAAATTATGCATGAAATACTATTTGACATTTGATATTTGACATTATTACATTTGGACGACATGGTTGGCGCAGCGTTTGACTGCTGCGGCGCGTGTCGCGGGTTCGATTCCCGCACGGAACAATTATTTGTATGGCCTACAGGTAGTTGTTCCGGGCCTGGCTGTTCGTGTATGTGAATTTGTATGTTTGTAAACGCACTCAGGATGCAGGACAAATCCTAGTGTGGGGCAACTTTTTTTTTTTAAGAAATAAAAAAAAATCTATACAAAGGCAAAACTCAATTTTTTTCCTCAGTAATGAGTTATCTGACTAATCGGCCTTAAATATCCCAAAAAACTTTTCCATTTTTGATATTTTGGAATGGTTAGGAAATAATTTCGCACGAATTGCTTTAATTATCAGTATAAAAGTACTATCATTTATGTGGTAAAATACAATATTCATTTATTGCACTATCTTACACAAACATGACAATTTATATTACATTAAAAATTTAACACTTCAGAACTTTCCCTCCGGCTTACGAATTTTCGATCAGGTCACGTGTCCTGACGCGAGTTTAATATTTTTTACCCATCCCAAAAAGTGCACAACATTGTTCAGCAGCTACTATGACTTGCTAAAGTCGTCCAATTCCGATGATGTAAACGGGATAGTGCTATTCGCTATGTATAGCTCCGTCTCCCTCTTAGAGCAGAATCATGATCGTTTTAAGACTTCATAGTAGGGCCACTGGTTCCTTTGCAGATCACTTCAAACTTGGTCTTACCTCCTTGCACTTAGTCTGCGGCTGATCTCGCATGCCCATACTTAGTGAAACTAGTAGGTAGGCCCACGATTAAGCACGCGATGTGAAGAATTGGGCCAAGTATACAATAATTATTATTAAAACAGTAATCATACGTAATTTAAGTAATCGTAGTTCTGAAGCGTCATTATTTTTTCCCTTAGAATTTTAATTTATCCTCAACGTCAGTCATAAACGTAAAATTACCTGTCTTTAGTTATTTCTAGAAATCTGTGTTTGTACACGAAAAAGGTACCTACTCGTAGGTTTGTGCAGTGGTTGAGCTATTGGCTGCTACGCTGCGTGTCGCGGGTTTGATTCCTGTACGGAACAAATATTTGGCTTACAGACAGTTGTTCTGGGTCTGGCTGTTTGTGTATGTGAGTTTGTATGTTTGTAAACGCACCCACAATACAGGAGAAATTCCTAATGGGAACGTTTTTTGACGTGGCAACGCCTAATAAATCGATGAACGCCGGCTGCACGCACGAAAAAGGATGACACATTGTAACGTTACGATCATTTCATTAATATTTTGTCATGACGTTGTCACGTTAAACTATCGTCCGTAAACTTACTTTACAGACAACCAATTTTTACACAAAAAAACCACTACAAAGTACAAATAATTGTTTCTGGTGTGGTTCTTTTTTAAGAAATAGAATTGTATATGACGTATGCCTCGTTCTCAATGTTCCTAATCATTGTATCTTGCAGCATACTGCACTTAGGCAGTCTGTATGAAGAACTTAGTTTTGTTAATCTCTAAACACGAAATTCGTAGTTTCGGGCTTAGTTAAAGTTAATTTGACAGTTACTGTCAAATCGTGTTATCATTCATTCTTAGCTCGGGTTCGGAACTAGTCGTAAGTCCGTAGGTGATACGGAGTAGAATAGCCCACAACTAAGTCCGAAACTACGAACTTCGTGTTTAGAGATTGGCCCCCCAGAACAGGAGGAACACGTGGCTTAATAATAATAATATCCACACGTCTCCCCATCTCCAAGGTTAGGCAATGCTTGCCGAAGGTCTTCCGTGATTTGGAAACAAGCCTTTACTTTTTAAGCTAAGCTGTTGGTTCCAGCTGTCACTTGTAGATCTTTGAAATTCGTTACGGTTAGTCAAAGTCAGAAGACCTGACCAGCCTTGTCAGAGTATCGTATTTCCAGGTACTGGGTTCTATAGATCAGTGAGGTAAAGGAATTAAAAATACTGGCATTTAGCTGTATTCGGCTAGTCCGGAAGCCGATCGGTCGGCGAGCGTTTATGGGGGACTGTCTTTATATAGAAATTTGACGTTCGAAAGTGCTGGGACTCAACCTAATTTGAATACATGACTTATGATTTTGATTTTGATAAAAATAGGCAAGTCAGATTGATTGATTCCAGCTCTGAACACTTACAAGGCGCCTGTAGATACCTGACTAGATATTAACTGGGCACATATTTATCATATAAATCGGATTTCCCACACTTTTCGCAAGTCATTGAAAAATAATCATATTACTGGTGATGGTGTAATCGACCATTGACCATAAAAAAAACAAACCATCTGAGATGGCTCTAATTATTTGATGACGCCATTGAAAACCACGTGAAACAAGCTAGCAATAATTTGGATCGTATAAAAAGTTATAGGTGTAATAATTTATGGGACAAAGTTCACTTAACGTCCTTAGCGTAACGACATACATAATTACTAGAAGGTTATAGAATTATAAAATACTTTGTCTTTATAATGTTTTCTTTGTCACTGCTACAATTTGTGATAATTTTCACATTATTTCTCATCCCCTGTTCATTTTTAGCGGTTTAAACTAAGAAGCGAAATTTGTACGGCAACAAAAAGAACCGCAACGCTATCTATCCTGTCAGCGATGAACTAATAACGAAATCCTTCATCGCCCACCAGACACAACACCCGTTTGGTAGGAGAATCCTCCCTTTTCAATGGAGGTTTGCGGGACTTTACTCTCTGTTCCGCATACCTCTATACATCCACAGCTGAACAAAGAAATGCAAAAGAAAAGTTCTACCTTCCTATGTAACAGATACGCAAAAAAAGGGATGTACTCATCATTAGGCCCAGTTTTAGTGTTGGACCAAACTTGAAATCGTGAAAAAACCGCTGCTTCATCATCATCATTTCAGCCGAAAACGTCCACAGCTGGACAAACTAAGCCTCCCCAAGCGTCTCTTCATGCCAGGGTTGCGGAATTTGTTCGAAAGCGTCACCGTGGCCCTGAAACGCAAAGGGCATTAGGAGGAACACGGATGGGTTTAAGTCAGTAAGAGTCTAACACTCCCTTCAACTCCGAGCGGACATACATCAAATGACTCCTTCATTTGATGATGTACTTCATCGACCACTCCTATACTTCTCGCACCCAGCGAACTTCTAAGGGTTTTTAACCTGTTTGTATTTTTCAACGATGTATCTATCTATGTGTAACTTTACTTTTCGCCGATACCTCGCAAACCACCTCAGCAAAGATATAACATCTTCATAGAAAATAAAATCTACGATCCCTTGCATGCATGTCGTTTTAGAATAAAATGAGAAAGTCTACGCATAGACAGCGAAGGGCAGAGGTCAGGGGCCCGGTATCTGATGCAGGCAAACCCGCGCCACGAGCATTGTTTTATTTTCAACATTCTGTTACTTCTTACTGGGAATAAAGCGTCCGTGAGTGGGGAGTTGGTGACTTGAAATACTTCTGAAGACATTTATAAAGGAAAGCAAAAGTTATCGTAACATTTTTTTTTATTCTATTAAAACTACTGAGAAGCTGTCACGTTCAAAAGTACTAAACATTCTCGTGTTAAATTGTTGTGTATTGAAAAAGCTTAAAATTAAATGGAACCGCTCCGAGAAAGGACTCTTCCATTAACTAACCAAATCGCTTCTAGTGTGCCTATAAAATTTGAAAAGTTCTCTCTATTTCTCCAGGATCCCATCATCAGATCCTGAAGTATACCCTTTCAAACAAAAAAAAAATCCAAATCGGTCCAGCCATCTTCGAGTAATCGGGAAACATACATAAAAAAAAGGTTCCGACGAATTGAGAACCTCCTCCTTTTTTTGGAGTAGGTTAAAAATACAGTTCGACTGTTGTATAGTGGAATAATTGTAAATTAAATACACAAACCATCCTCGTTTATAGCTCTTCCTATTTGTGAAGACCTTATGAAAATCCATTGTACAGTTTGGAATAAGTAATCGGAGTAAGTAAACGGCTGCAATAAACTGCAGCCGTTTCCTTCAAAATATCTTCGTTTTCTAAATCTGATTCTCTAACTAAACCTACACTTAGAGCCACCACTAATGCACCAACGTCTGACATGGTTATTTAAAATACCAAACTTACACAATCCGCACACCATTCAATTTTATTTCTACGTGATCGACACTATACAATTTCAAGCCACAACCACATCTGCAAACATCACAGCAACCATTACCATATTTTACCATCCATGTCGTTTTTTGTTGCGCAGTTTTGCCGCCGTATCGCCGTAAAAGAGCAATGAAACGCGTCTACATGTATTTTGACGGCGCGCGGCGGCGTAATGGCGAGCACCGATCGCCTATTGAATAATATTGTGGCTATCGAGGTACTCATCATTACATCTACCAATAAAATCTTTAATGGCACCACGGTTGCACGTCAGGCCGAGAAAAATTGCACAGTGTGGAAAAAATCGGTAAATACTCGTAGTACTATGTATTTAACGCGTATTTCGCGTATTGGGTTTTGTTATGGTAGTGTTTTTGTTACGCTGTGTTAATATGGAATGTGGTATTCTGATTAAACTGTTATGTGTGCTTGCATATTTAATACTAGCACTTCACCTGCGTCAGATTTAGTACAAACATTTTTTTTTTTTGTGGGTGGCGTCTCGCAGTTCAACCTATTAGGTTGTCCACTGCTTAACCGGACTTGCCTGTGGTGGCCTTAATATAATATTAAAGCCTCCAGCCAGAACTAATAAAAAACTTACAAATTAAACTACACGCTAAGGGCACCTCCTCTGAGGTACGGGTCTCGCTTAGGACGTCGCTGGGGGGAGGACAGCTAGGAACGGGCTGGATCGAACTAGAAACAATTTAACCCCTTTTCACCACCTTAAGTATTTTCGGCTGTGCATTGATATGTCAGTCAGTCAGTTTTTTCAGAAAATTATCCCAAGGGAACATACTCCGATCACATACTACACACACTGCCCTACATACTGACCCTCTTTTCTTGCTCGCCAGTGTACTCAATCGCCCATAAAACGGGGTACAATTCCCGACACCGGGCTAGGCCATGGTTTAATATTCAGGCTTTTTATTGCGTCCACCCGACCGTGGGACCGCGAAATGAAAACAAAAAAAAAATGGCTGGTTTGTGCACTCATTGTTACCAGGCGGTGTATGCGTAGGTTCTCGTCTATGTCATTGAGCTTTTGTGCTTGGGTGCATGGACTTAGCTTTGGACGTAAAGAAAAGTTTTTGTAGTCAGAAAAAAAATGACTTTAAAAACAAAAACATTTTGTTAGGGTTCCGTACCCAAAGGGTAAAACGAGACCTTATTGCTAAGACTCCGCTGTCCGTCCTTCTGTCTGTCTGTCCGTCTGTCACCAGGCTGTATCTCTCTCTAAATTTTCACAGATGATGTATTTCTGTTGCCGCTATAACAACAAATACTAAAAAACGGAATAAAATAAATATTTAAGGGGGCAAGACATGATTTTTTTGCCGTTTTCATAGATATTGGTACCCTTCGTGCGCGAGTCCGACTCGCACATGGCCGGTTTTTTTTACCAACGGCTTCTCGATGATCTGAAAAACTTGAAGGGGTTACTAATACTGATTTAAGAGTATGAATTATTCGTTTTCCATTCCGACTTTCGTTAAATGATCTAAAAATGGGTTGAACTACTTTTGTGACTGAAAATGAAATTTGAAAGAAGGTTAAAATTGCCTTTGTACGACTTTTAACACTGACTTGCAAATTGCAGAAAAACAAGAAAATTTGAATTTCGAGGGCTACCCTGGCGCTTCCACCTTAAGGCTAATAACCTTACCAAGGGTTGAAACAAAACGGATAAACTGTATAGAATTAATATTTTTTTAATGACTTTACTACTTGAGAGGAGCTCGTGGCTAAAGAATATCAGCACCGGTCGATCAAGGTTAAGCAACGCTTGCCAAGGTTGGTCTGTGAATGGGTGACCATCTTAACCTGCCGAGTTTCCTCCGTGCCTCGGAAAGCACGTTAAGCCGTTGGTCCCGGCTGTCATATGTGGATCTTTGCCAGTTGTTACGGATTGTCAGAAGCCAGTAAATCTGACACCAGTCTTGCCAAGGAGTACCGTGTCACCCAGTTAATGGGTTGTGGAGGTCTGGTAGGCAGCCGCTCCACGTAAAATACTGGTATTCAGCTGAATCTGGTTTGACTGCAAGCCGACCCCAATATAGTTGGGAAAAAGGCTAGGCAGATGACTGACTTTACTACTTCAGACAAAACTGAACTCACTAAAACAGCACTCTCATCAGACCAAGGAAGTAATCACCATGCAACGCTATGCATGTGCGCATCTAAAAACTATTCACACCTTTTATAACTTCGTTATTCTGATTAACCTGAGAAATCACGAGACCGAACAAGAAATACTACTCATACTGTTAAACAAAGATTTCTTGCGGATCATGTCTTTGAGATTGATAGAAGCAATTAACTATTACTCTACTTTCTCGAAACACGTCGTTATCGCTAATAATGGGAATCTGAAGACAATGTCTAATGTGAGAGGTTTTATGTCTTTCAACTTCCAGTTTGGTTTGTGTTTTAGGATGAGCAGAGGATAGAATTAATATCAATCTAGCTATTGCTATACAACGTGCAATGCCGTCAGTCTTTTGCACACCAGTGGACAGCGATGCCGATAAAGTTTTCGACGCTAAATTTTAGACTCCCGCGTGAATGTTGGAAATTATCCCAAGGGAACATACTCACGGGATATAAAGTATTCTATGTATGTGTCTTATTAGTATATACGCGCTGAAATTAAAATGGTTGTTCTCCCGCAGCGAAATGAGTTTGTCTTCGTAATCAGTTACCCATAGATAATATTTAGTATTAGCTATAGTAGGCGCCAAATAAATGTGGAATAAAGTATATTGACCTTTCCCTAATAACTGTTCATAGGTACCTGAACAATTAAATATGAATCGTTTTTCATTATTAGACAATGTTAAGGATCACGAGAGATGATGATTCGGGACAGCTTTGTGTCATTAATTCCGTTTTTCAAATTAAAAATGTCAATAATTGTAGGTGGGTCAATGACCGTTATTCCACGATTATCTGGCGCCTACTATAGTTGAGAGTTTTTGTAATTGTATACACAGGTTGTCTCAAAAGTGCGCAGTCATTTAATACGAGTATATTTCAAGTGATGGGGTACTGTATTTCATGCACAGTTAAGTTAAAAACTGATCACAAATAAAGACTAAAAAGTTTCAAAAAAATCACTTTTCAAGTATTCTGATATATATATTTCTGGTGGCACATTTTACTTCAATCACAGATGTGATTAGTTTTTATGTAGCACCCGCCCACATAATACACCGCTTTATCCCCTCGGTGCATAATCTACTATTATTTATAAATATTTGGTAAAAGTTTTTAGTACAAACCACAATACAACTAACAAAAAGAGATAGAAAGCAAATGGCCAATGAGATATAATTTGGCTATTAAACTGTTTTCAGTAGGAAAATAATGGAAACAATTATTTTTTGTGTTGCATGTGACTCGTCTAGACCAATTCCCATTTATCAGTCTGTCTTCCATTCTATTATTTTTCACTAATCTAAAATCATGTAACGAAATCATTTGTTTTAATTAGTTACAGAATAATTCAGGTCTTTGCACAAGCGGAGTTAATGATTGTAAGAAATCTAAGTTATTGCCTAAAACGTTTCATGTTTGTTACGTAGTTTTGGTCTTTTTAATACAAAACAAAATATTAATCACTTTAATGTCGGAAATCATGTGCTATTCCGGGCTATAATCTATCTCTGAGCTAATAAAAAGCTTTTTAATCATACTTTAACTATCTTATATATTTCATATTGTAACACCAGCGACTCCCGCTAGTGTTACTTATTGTTATTATTATAAATAAAACTATTTTGGAAATTTGAACTTTAAAATATATTAGGCGTCTGCCTTCAACGAGGGCTGGAACCGGAGTCACAGATAAAAACAAAACTTATTTAAATATTCCTATTTCAAATTCTTTTGGAGTGTTCTAGCTACCAAGTGTCAATTAATTTCATTTAATTTCATTTACAGTTTGAATATTTTATTTTCTGTGTCATGTATTGTAAAATACTTTGCATACTATTGTATAAATTCAAGTTTTTAAAAGCTTAACAGACAGATGTGTTGCTGGGGAGTTTGTTGCGCCACTTCTTCTTCCCAGCTACAACACTAGGAAGTGGTGACGGGCGGGCGTTTTGGGGGACTGTCTTTATGTAGAACTTGACGTTCAAAAAGTGCTGGCACTCAGCCTTATTTGAATAAATGACTTTTGAATTTTAGTTTCCGCCAGACGCTTCCAAAGGCTACCTTGTCTGCCAGAGACCTGCATACAAGGATATCCTCTTTACAATATCTATTTTTACATGCACAATAGACTTTCACACACACACTTAACTCAGCGCCGTGCTGTGGGTCCCCCACGGCACAGCATTATGCTGAGTGGAAGCCCTTTTGCCACAACCATGACATGCATCTATTTTATTTATACCTACTCATACCTATTTTTATTTTTTTCTTATTTAGTTTTTTACTTAATTGTCTAAACTAATATAATTGAAGAACTACTAACACTATCGTTTAGGGTGTAGTTTCAGCAAAATAAACTTATGTATGTATGTCGTTTTCTGGCAATTAAATACTTTTTCCTTCTTTCTTCTTTTCTTTCTAGCTAAATTTCATCCAAATCCACCCAAAACAAAGACAAAAAACACAAAAAAAACTTTCTTTGGCTTTCCTTGTTCTACAATTTTTACATATTCTTGTAAAAACTGTTTGTATGGAAATAAAGTTTTATTATCATTATTATATTAATATTATTAAATCCGTTCTGACGTGGTCGCGTGATTGATTAACAAACCATGCATCCATACTTTCGCATTTAAGTATGCAATCTTTACTATACGTATAAAAAAACACTACAAAGTCTTAAATAACTTTAATTTCAGAAGTCGGTGTTTTTGGTTGTTCCTTCGTATTTTAACACCGACTTCCGAAATTAAAGTTATTTTACACTTTGTAGTTTTTTTTTGGTAAGTAGTCGTATTTTTTTTTTTGCAAAAAACTTTTTTATTTTTCACAGTTTAGTGGTACCTCACACCTAACAACATCAATAGAAAGTAAAAAAAAAAGTCAGGCAAAACAAAATACGCAATTTCGTTTACTTGGATGACATATTTTGCAGCTACATATTTTGATTTAAAAACCAAACTACTAAATCGATTTTAATGAAAATTCTATGGGACCAATCGGAAAGTATATTATATTTTATTATATTTTAATTTTACAAATAGGTTCATAAACGATAGAGTTATGTATGAGGTAACAAACATAAAAAAAATATAAGAAATACAAACGGATTGGGAACCTCCTCCTATATTTGAAGTCGGTTAAAAAGAAAGGGCTCATGGCTTCAAAGGGATTTTGTCTTAGAAATGATGTATTGATGCTACGGGTAAAGCATAACTTCTTGCCATGTCATTCATGAAACAAACAGAAATATACATACATTTACGAGTACCTATGTTAATTTGTTTGCAACGCTTTTTTCAGGTGAAACGCAGCGAAACTGCTTTTGTGAATTTTTTGGGACAGTCAAGACTAGTTTATGCCTACTTTAGGCATAAACTGTAGAGCGTTGTGACTGACCCAAGAAATTCACGAATGCATTGTATTGCATTTTAAGATGATCTTATATCTCTAGCATCTGTCAAAGCAAACCAAAACTACCAAAGATAAAGATATATACCTAAGTGCCTCCTTTTCATATGTAAGTGCCTCTAATCTGAGTAAAATACGTAGTAATTCTTTCATATCATCAAATACATTGTCTGAACGTCTTAAATTGCTGCTCCTACAACAATTGAAGCTGCAAGACTTGTTTACATCTTGACCGAGCTGTCATTACATATCTAACGAGTCAAAATAACAGTCATCTTGTAAAGGTCGCCAAATGACGGGTTAATCTTGCTTAATCTTAGTTTAAAGTAGTCACTTGATTGTCGATTGTAATGCATGTATTCAAATCGTAATCTCGCTATTATTTTTGTAATAAATGTTTTGAAGCACAAAGTTGTGTACATTTCTTTGATTTAGTTGTTGGAACCTAGACTAAACATTCGAATGAATGCTTTTACGAGCGACCTGGGGCCTTACTATGAAAGTCTTAAAACGAGCATGATTGAGAAGTGCGAGGTCATATTTAACGGTGACTTTTTGTGTCTGATATTATAAAAAATATTTGTATAAACCCGATCATAAAAACGACTTAAAAGTTCCAAACAAACTTTTCAAGCAGTCTTATGCAGATGCATTTATTATTGTAGCGGCATTTATTTTATTTCAATCATAGTGAGCTGTCGTGTAGTCTGTCTTAAATAAATGGTTTTTATTCTAAAATAAATAATTATCTTCCATGTAAACAAGTCATGCTCCCGGATACAATGCGGATTCATGGAATATTGAAAACTATTCTTAGTTATTAATGATCAATTGTTTGTTAACAGAATGAGATTCCTCACCAATTATTTGATGTCACTCCAAAGAAAACTAAGTTATTAAGAAGACGACAAACACTTGCCGTGGGAATCCTTATATTGAGAAAACTAGTCGCTTTTGTATTACCTATTTATTTATTAGTCTTATTATATTTATTTATTAGTCGCTATTTTATTTTTCTCGGTACTTAGATCTACAGTTTATATGCAAAAATACCAACAGACCTACTTATTTCACTCTCTTCGTACCAGATGTAAATTAAATGAGTGAACACCATCAATAAATGTACGATATAGAGGCAATTAACATTTCGTTTCACGAATAACACATCCTAACATATTGTTTAATGAGTCAAAATTTAAAAATTATGCACTACTTTGGGGCCACGAAACTGGCGGGAACCATATCAACCAAAACCGACAACCAGACTTTCTGAAACAATGAATTTACTATCTTTTAATTTAAATGTAAGAAATCCAGTGATAGTGATAGTGGGGGAATTTATATGTGTTAGCAAAATAAATCGTGGTCGTCCTCATATGTAACAGTCAGAGTCAGAAAATGATCGATTTATAAAAAAAATATTGTCGTCCCGATCCACATTTTATAATTAAACTAGAGATTTATCATTGTGATTGACATTTAATTTAAAATTATAGCAACATAACGTTTATAAGGTAAGGTCTGGTGTGAGAACTTTCATTTAGTTTATACTCTATTTTATTTATATTAGATTAAGTCATTAATCTTTGCACTTGACTTTTTTAATCAGACTGTCTCTGTGACTGCAACCCAGAGATTAGTTTCATTGCCCGGAAAAAAGTTTGTTAGAAATATATTCCCAGTCGTGTCCGCCAACTAGATCTACTCCATCTCGAATCATTTATTAGCAGTTTTGGGCAGAGTCTTATAATAAAAAACATTTTCGCAAAAAATACTACAGACAATAACTTTAATTGTGGAAATCGGTGCTTCTGGTGTGGTTTCATCGTTTTTTGACAACGATTGTATTTTTTTGTAAAAAGTTTTATTATTTTTCACTTTTTAGTGCTACCCCCCAAAAATTCCAACCAGTCCATATCAACTTAATTGTCTATCTCCGAAGTTCTTCATCCGCTTTTAACGAAATTTATATGATGCCATTTCGGAATGAACTTCTTTCGAACAAATCCGTCTAAAATGACGGAGTTATGCATAAAAAAGTAGGTATGTATACCTATAAACATCCGAATTGATAACCAGTTAGAAGTCAGTTAAAAATTTATCCACTATATCACCTTTTTAGAAGTCAGTTAAAAATTTATCTGCAGTTTTACCATTCCATAACCAAGTCCGCTCTTCACCGTTCATCGCCTACTCGCTAACTTTAGAGCCCAACTAGCTACTACAAGCAACAGTTACTCGAAACATCAAAGAAGTTCGCAACTAGGTTGTAACGATACAAATTAACCTTTATATATCAAGTAGCATGGCTTATACTAGAAAATATGGCTATTTCCAAGCCATTCAATATTTATAACGATAGCTAACTATAAATATTAGTTTTTATTGTTCTACAAGTAAGTCTAACGCGAATAATGGAGGTAACTGTTAGGATAATATATCAATCAGTTTGTTGTTTTGGCTATATTTCATTTTATATTGGATATTCTATTTTAAAAGTGATTAATATTTTCATGTAGATAGCTGCAATATTCGAAAGACTCCAACTCAAAGCATTCCTTTCAATTAGACAATTCACAGGAAGTTGATGAAGCCATTTGTACGTTACAAAGTTCAGATCTCTACAGAGAAGTATCTGAGTGCAAAAAACGTCACACCCTGTAATTCTCTTTTAAAATAAAAAAAGTTAATCATAGTTAATAAATTACATTACATTAAGTTCCTTATAATTTAATCCTGCCACAATAAGTATATCTGCTAAGTAAGGAGATTTTATAGTCTTTCATAACTAAGGCGGATATAGGTCACCTACATAAAAATACGCTTTTCTTTTTTGAGTATTGACTGTGACTTCCCTAAAGAAAGTTGTTCAGTTTTGAATTTTATGCATGATTGTAGCTTTACCTCAAACGTAAGTACATGACGTCATTAATAGCCCTTTGGTAAAGTACTTTTAACAATCTTAAACCAATCCTACTTTTACATGTTACGATGACTCAACTTGGTTCCAGTAAAACATCGTCACCTGTCTCAGCGGATCGGTAACGCGACGCCGTCCTTGCACAAGTGGGTAAGGTTGCTCGATAATCACTCGCGGTAAACTTGTATTGGTACCGGCTGCCGATCACACCGACACTCAGTGTTTCCACTTCATAGTAAGGGGCAAAATTTTGATTCCAATCGTTTTTATATTAATGTTATTTTCATTTTCTTACAAAACCTTAGTGATAATAAATGGGAAGACATGTGCTCATTTGAGTTTTGAAATTATTTCCACATAGTAGTGCCTATTAGTATTTGGGGTTTCACGAAGCATAATATATTGCTTCTTTATCTTCTCTTTCTCTAAATACTAGTAGTATATACGAAGTAGCAGTCTGCCACTGTTTTTCCCACGCTTACTTCTGCCAAAACACGCAACGCATTTTGACAAATATTTCACTAATGGAAGGAGCGATGTCGAACGAGGAAGGTTAATTTGCACCCATGCTAAGCCAGAACGTGTCGCTAGTATTAATTAAACTTATGTTTTCTAATCTATTAACTAGTAGGTAATATAGTAGGCCCATTCTTGATTTTGCGACATATTTGGTCTATCATGTTTAACCATTTGACCGTCACAAGACGTGGCGGTCAAAAGGTTACACCAGTTATCTTATTTTTGTCTTTCAAAACAATTTTTAACAGAAAATAACAACTAAACTAAATGATAATTACAACATTCGTTGGGAAATTCTAAATCATCACTACAATGACCTCAACTTAATATGTAGTTCTCATTTAGCCACATTAACAAACATCCGGCTCGAAGGACCAAAAAGATGTACGGTTGTGACCGCACGTCTTTTACTGATTGAAAGGGATGCTGAATGATAATAAGTAAAACTATGTATTTCACTTGAGACGTGTATTGAGTCCACGATCTTAACTAACAATTATCGAGGTGTTGCTATAATGCGGTCCGAATGTGATGTAAAATGAGTACAAATTTATTATAATTCAATTTTGATGAGATAACCAAATTAACATTTAACTTTGGAACAGCACGCTAATTTTAACAATTACCTTTTATGAAAAAATACTATTTCTCTTCTTTGATTCCAAATCACAATCTTTCACAAATCTCTAACTTATTCTAGCACGAATTTTTCTCAACAGCGTCATAATATAACAATGATAGCCCTATATTCCAAACTGACAATTTTGTGTGAAATACAGTTACGTATACATGCTTTACATTGTTATAAAATGTCCCTCAGTTCGGTGTGTCTTCTGATATAGGCCTCATCCAACTGCTTCTCTTGCGTTCTGTCGGTTGCAACTCTGGTCCAGTAAGGTCCTAAGGCTAGGCGGAAGTCATCTTCCCATCTTCTAGTTGGATGCCCCCGTTGTCTGCTTCCATCTCTTGGATGCCAGAGTGTACTCCATTTGTCTGTTTAACATCGTAACATGTGACCTGTCCAACGCCATTTCAATTAGTCACATCGAGTTAGTATGTCGGTAACTTTGTTCCTTATTTCCGTTGAAGCAATCATTTATTAAATAATAATAAATTAATAAAAAAAAAGAATTAAAAAATATATATATTATTATATTTTATTATTTACTCTTATTTATGTGTGATATTTGGATGTTAATCTGGCAATAACAATTTCATTTCATTTAATTTCTTATCATTAAGTTTTATTGCCAACATACTTCTCTGCATTGCCCGCTGACACTTGCCTATTTTTTTCTGTGATTCTGGGTGAGGGACCAGGTCCCAATCCCGTATGTGATGCAGGGGAGTATACAGGTATTGAAGGTTCGTATTATGATGGTCATGCTTAAATCTTTGCTTTTCGTTATTTCCTTTCATACAATAACAACAGCGTCATAAAATCCAAAATATTTAGAACTCTGTCAACTCCGTTGCAATTTTGTAAGTAAGCACAATATTACGCTATTACACTATACGGTGTGACAGTCGCCCATACAACCCATCGGTTATGTATTGACTTTTTGAGGTGGCCCAGTTGTAGTATTTGAGCAAATAGCTTGCATAACCAGTTGGTAATGTATCTTATGGATTGGTTACACTTATGGCACCGATCAGCAGTTATTTTTAACATTGCATTTTGTGTACTTTCGATCTGACAACATTCATTTTATGTGGAATGTTGTTTTTTTTTATTTTTATGATGCAACTGCTGACAATATGACGTGCGTTTTGATCTTTTAAAGATTTTAGCCGTCTAACTCCCAAAACAGTATTAACCTTTGACAGTGTCATTTTATACTTTTTTTTAAGGATGGGAAATCATCAAATTACTTCTTCCGCTCTGGGTGGAGCGGAAGGGCGTCTCAGACTCTTACTGACTAAAACCTATCCGTGTTCCTTCTAAAGCCCTTTGCGTTCCTTTGCGTTTCGTCCAGGGCCGCGGTGACTCTTTCGAACAAATTCCGCAACCCTGGCGGGTCATTTTATACTTACGTATCATTCTCCCAACATAACCCCTGAGGAACAAAATTTTCCAAACCACCAATAATGTTATATTCGTAGATACGTTTTACCGAGGCGTGTGCGACAATACAAATGCCAGGTAAATCCCTTGAGGCAACTCAGTCCGTCCTGGCGACTGGCAGCATTTCGAACGTATGTTGCGGGATAATAGATTTAAAAAAAAAAACAAAAATACCAAGTTGTGCAATAGTTACACTGCGACGCGAGGTTTCACAAGGCAAAGGATGTGTCTTTTCATTTGTAAGTACTGTTTAATCTATTTAAAATGGAAAATCATAAATTTTATTTTACTCAAAAATCTCCGCTGCGCTGTTGCCGCTCTGCCACCTACACGAAAGAGACAAGTAATGAGAGAGCGAGACAATGGCGCGCGGTATTGTCCGTTCGAAATTTCGAACGGCGCTAGAGGTCGTAGCATTTCGCCATGTTTTTATTTCTTTATAATGATATGAGATACGTCTCTATTGGTAAAATCTCATTGATAGCTACTAAACAGGAATCATCGGAAAGTTCATATCATAACTGTTAATCAATTTTACAGCTTCCTCAATACCAAATAACATAGAATTGCTGATAAAAGTCTCTTCCAAGTTACACTGTCTTTCACACTAACAAAACATTCTAAAATCATACTTTCCAATTCTAAAACAATCATCGTTTTAACCAAATTATGTAAATAAATATTTACACGCATTGCATGTAAAATTACGCAATCAACAATCAGTAACATCATCTCACTAAGATAAAACAATAGGTGGAATAATAATGACGTCACTGATTGATCATCTTCAAATACTAAGAGAGATAGCACCAAATAGACAAAATATTATGAATAAATAAAAAGTGTGAATGATGCAAGACAATAGTCATATCAGCCAATTGCCGTCCACTGCTGAACGTAAGCCTCTCCCAAAGATCGCCAACCATCCCGGTCCTGAGCGGTCCGCATCCATCCGCTGCCAGCCACCTTCTTCAAATCATCGATCCATCGTGCCGCTGGGCGTCCCACACTACGTTTGCCCATACGCGGTCTCCACTCTACCACATGTCTGCTCCATCGACCGTCTGTCCGTCTACAGACATGGCCGGCCCACTTCCACTTCAGCATGCTCATTCTACGCGGAAGACAATAGTATTACGATGTAATGATGATGTATATTTGACATTAAATGTAAAAGAAGAACTATTGCTACTATACTCGTGGCTTTAAAAGTATTTATTGAAAAAAGGAGATATGTTACATAGTTTAAATAGTTTTAATTTTCCCCCAAAAGTGGTCCCATATTTATTTACGTTACGCGGCCATCTTAAGGTCACAAAATGTGGCCAATGACTAGAAACAAATTGACTGTGACGCACGAGTAATCATATAAGGGTTCCTTTTTTTCTCTCAGACGTATGGAACCCTCTAAAAGTAATAGCCGAAAAAGTCAAACTAACTGGACTTAAATCACAGTACCTACATAAGCTCCTAAGCTAGCGAACACCACCGTATCATCGCTTTACAGTCGGTGTCAAAGTCAAAACGTTTATTCCAATTAGGCCATCAAAAGGCACTTTTGAACGTCAACATTACAGTTAAAAGAATATGTATAAAAATAAAGCAACTCTACTGTCCATTCACAAAGGTAGATTCTTATGGAGAAGAACGGACAAGAAACTCCATAGGTACTCTTTTTATATAAAAGTTTTACAGTAAATGGTACTCACATATTTACAAATATTGCAAACAGTTGATTTTACAGTGTGTGAGTTATGATAGAAAAATAAAAATAAATATTGATTACACTAAAAACTTTATTTTCACAAGCAAGCCTATTTAGGCTTGCTTGTGAATATAAAGTTTTAGATATCTATTTAGATATCGTTTTGGTCAATAAAGGATCATCTTGAGAACAAAAGCTTGCTCCACACTATTGGCACAGTGAAACAAATAAAATGGCTGATATTAAACTATTAAGCACTGAATTGCATGAATCTTTGCTGTTGCATTCGATACACTGCAACGCTATTTTTATCGGTCACGTCGATTTTGTTCGATTAGCTATGTCCTAACGATAATGTGCCCTTTATCTTAACATATAAATAAAGTAAGACAGACTACTTACTAAAAACTTGGCCCGGAAAATTAAATCCAATGATTCAAAGTTGAGCACGCATCTTTTGCACGTCCTACTTACGACTGCACTTCTCAGCATTCAGTTTCAGAAACTGTTTTACTTTACAAACACAGGGTGTAACAGAAATAACGCAAATCTGAAAACACTGATTTTACTCATCATTATGACCAACTTTTACAATGGGAACAACCGCAAAAAAAAACCGACTGCCCCTAGCAACCTTTATTCCATTTCAAGGATTCACGTGACAACACAAACAAATGAAGGACATTATTATTTTTTTTTTTTTTTGACGGGGACCACTCGCATTTCAGCACGCTAGGGCTGGTTACTGCTTAACCGGACTATCCTGTGGTGGCCTCAAATGAATTTAAGGCCCCCAGAGGGCTTACAAACTAGCTAAATTATACTAAATGACCGCTCGCTAGGGCATCCCCTGCGGGATACGGACCTCGGATTATTATAATTCGAATGTAGTATATATAAGTGCCCCAACATAACCCATTGACTCGGCGTTTTTTCTGATGTTCGCCACTGTTGATTCTGGCTTTCAGTAGTTGCAGTGGTTGGGAATGTGTGGCGGGCTTGTCCCAAAAAAAAGGCCCCTTTTAGAAGCGGTTTAATATAGTTTTAAACGGCTTCTAAAAAGGGGCCTTTTTTTCATCATCAGCCCCTTCAGCCTTCATATTACCTGAATCATTAAAACACTGAAACTAATCAAATCACCAATACTTTACTAAACCATATTATAGTCACGGGAAATTGTAACCGCGCATTCCTTTAGCGAATCTCATGGTTGACGTAACCATGAAAATTTCAAGGACCGCAACTCGATTGCAATGTTCAAATCGATTGGCCACACTAACGTATGCACGTGGCCTTATCGATGCCATCGGCAGGCGATTGATATCGTAAAAGTAGCATTGGCTTTCCAATGTCGGGGTAAAATTTATGATTTGCACTTTATTCGTGTTTTGGACATTTTGGTTGGTGTGTGATAATTTTTTTTCTGTCCTCTTTTCATTTTTGATCTTATAAAGATAAAATACGGAGGTGAGTGGGTCAGTCTACTCGTATCTTATGAACCTGGAAAGTACATCGGTTCATCACCACGAAGGTTGAGAAGCTCGTGGAGTATGTTCGAGCGAAGACCAGCTGGACCTTAAGGGTCGAGAAGTTTTTTCTTTCGTCTGATGTGATAATGATGATGATGATGGTGATGATGATGGTGATGATGATGATGATGGTGATGATGATGGTGATGGTGATGATGATGATAATGATGATGGTGATGATGATGGTGATGATGATGATGATGATGAAGATCATGATGATGGTGATGATGATGATGATGAAGATCATGATGATGGTGATGATGATGATGATGATGAAGAATAGATGATGGAGATGATGATGATTATGGTAATGATGATGAAACGGTGATCAATCTGCCGAAGCCCTTCCCATCTATGTTAGGATCGGCTTTCGGTCTAACCAGTTGCAGCTGAGTAATGTGTACATCCAGCAATTGCGTACAGTGCTCTACAACCCTGTTACTGGGTAATACCTGGCAAGACTGTTGTCAAAGTTGAACAAAATAAATAAAATTTTCAATCTATAAGGTGGCTAAAAATTCAATGCTTCCATCGTGATCGATTTAGTTGGCAATATCAATATTATTATTTAACTTCCTAACTTTACTTTAATAGTTCACTACGAATGCATTTCCTAATCGTGTACGTGTGGACCATTTCCTAAGATTACATATGTAACTTAGGTAAGTAACGGATCAAGTGAGAGTTCACCAGACCATATAGATAGATCCCTTTCTCTTCCTTAATCAATGTCTTAGCTAAACGCATTTAAGAATGTGCAACATCTCTAGGTGTCCAGGAAGAATCATATAAGTTATAGTAAACAGTATAGGTTATTATCAGTGATCGGATAATCGGGCGATTATAGACCTAAACTTCGTCCCGTGAAAGAATAATATGGACTTTCCTTTCTGAATAAATAAGTAATTCCGGGTTCCCGGGATTGAACAATTTTGTAAAAACAACAATAACAAACTTATTTAAATTATAGCAGTGGTTATTTTGATTAAGTATCTTTTTTTTATTCAAAACAAATGGAATACCTACCTACAAAAAAATATTACAAGGGCAGGGAGATGAGGAATCAGTAGGAATCCATCAATTATTGCATTTTTTTATTGTTGATCTACAGCAATAAAAACCGTTGGTCCCGGCTGTCATTTGTAGATCTTTGACAGTCTTTACGGATTGTCAGAAGCCAGTGAATCTGACTCCAGTCTTGCCAAGAAGTACCGTGTTACCCAGTTAATGGGTCGTGGAGGTCTGGTAGGTAGCCGCTCTACGTAAAATACTAAGTATTCAGCTGAATCTAGTGTGAGTGGAAGTTAGGTATAGTTGCGAAAAGGCTAGGCAGATGATGCTGATTTCATTGTTGTATCTTCATCTCATTAACCATTAGTGCCTATCCGTACCTCAACATCGACAATTATAAACATAATATAAAATATAATTGACGTAAGTGAGCTCATAAAAACCATACCTAGCCATTTAACGATAATTTCGCTACAGGTCCGTCGTCACGTGCGGGCGCACTCGACCACCGCGCAAGACCCGCGATCTTTGACTGCGTGCTGACTCCAAGGTCGCGCAGAATACATTATTATATGTACATAGCTATATGTGCTGAGGAAATTGAAATCATTATATGTGACATTACGCTTGTATTCCCCGTAGTGAGGTACTATAGTAAATCCACAATTGGCCAGTTATGTTCAAGATTCATAAGGGGCCGAACCCATTGCTATCATCAAAGGACAGACTCCTGGCTGCTACTGAGATATTCCAGATGGAAAAACCTTATTACTCTCTACCCGACCCAAATCGAACCCAGGGGGGCTACTCTCTAAGCCCGAAGTCTGTAGTTTAGTCTGTTAGTTGCGGGTGTATTCTACTCCGTATCACCTAACCACTCAGAATTAATTAGTTCGGGTCCGGAAGTAATCGTAAGTCCGTCCGTCCATCAACTAAGCCCGAAACTGCGGACTTCGGGTTTAGAGAGTAGCCCCCCAGACTCTATCTTTAGTAGTAACACTTGTGAGCACTGGACTATGAGACATTTCATGAACATCTTTACCAGATCATCATCTTCCTTGCCTTTTCCCAACTATGTATATTGGAGTCGGCTTCCAGTCAAACCGGATTCTAGCCAAGACCGTGTTCCCCAACACGGTCTTGGCTAGATTGGAGTCAGATTTACTGGCTTCAGACAATCTAATCAATCAATATATTAAGATGGTCATCCATCCACAGACCAAGTTTAAGGGGCAAGTAGGCAGGTGTAGGGCTTTAAATTATCGCAAGAGTGTGTGATCCAGTTATCATGGGCATCTAGCCCTTTCGCTACGCCAATCCCAGCGCTCCTGTGCTAGTCTCCTCCGAGCTTTACCTTATTTTTTTTAAGGATGGAAAATCATCAAATGACTTCTTCCGCTCTGTGTGGAGCGGAAGAGCGTGTCAGACTCTTACTGACTAAAACCCATCCATGTTCCTTATAAAGCCCTTTGCGTTCTGGGGCCGCGGTGACTCTTCTCGCCGTCCGCAGGCCCACGCCTACGGTAGCCGGGGGTCGCCCAGCAACTCCCGGCGACCGTGGCGTCTTCTTCTGTAGCGGCGGTTGCAGCGAAGGCCTTGTCTCTCCCTCGCGCGGCCCGCCTCCTACTTTGCTAGCATTACTGCTTCGCAGAAGGAGGTGAACTCCGAGTTTTTCCTGCGATGAGAACAATGTCCTTCTACCAGTTTTGGACCTGCATTTCTCCATCTGACCAAAGTTAAACTTAAACCAACAAACGACCACGTACGCAAGGATTAACATAAAGATCTCTAGTTTTTACATAACGGAAAATAGTTGCTTTTCCTCATGTGCTGAGTTAAGTCAAAGTCAAAGCATTTATTTCAAAGAAACCATTATCAGGTCCTTTTGAATTGTCAAAGTCAGTCCGTCAAAAACATGAAGCTATTTTTTTACACGTTCGTAAGCGTAAGTAGTAGGTTCTGCTTGAGGAGGAAAATGTTACGGGGTCTTATGACGCATGAGCTTTCATTCAGGGATTAATGACCACACGAGACACGGTTGTGCCAAGAACATTTGCAAGTAATATAACCAGAACCACAGGAAAATGGAGGAGGTTTGACGTCATTCATCAACTCGAGACTTTCAAACTAAATCATGTATGAGGCAAGGCCGTATGGACCACCCAGTACGAAAGTTGAGTCTTATATTTTTCCCCGTTATGATTTTTCCATATTTGCGATGACGTATTATGTGTAGACGCGTCATGCACCAACATCTCAGGTCTAAAAATAAATCGGTAGTAATCGGTAGGGTCGCGGTAATAACCTATTTTATGTTGCCTTTTCAGAGTACGGGCAGCAGTAGCGTAGCTTTCTGGCCATGACATGTATCAAAAGCACTTTGTAAGGATCGCAATGTCTGGCTTTGAGATCCTGTCTCTATGATGCTGTGAGAATTTACCTTCATATTATTATTGGAAGCAGGTCCGCTAAGGAAAAATATATATGCCAGGCTAGCGTTGTATTGAGTATCCTCAATACAACGCTAGCCTGGCACATATATTTTTTCGTGCACAGCGTGGAGGTATCCCTTCACGCTGTCTGTATAAGTCCCAGACCTTGGAACCATGGAATACAGGACCAAGGATAGGAGTAGGTACGGTACACACATACCAATCATTTATTTAGTTTTTTCAGTAGCAGCAACTAAGACAGTTTATCACTAAGCGAACCACGAAATTAGTTAGTCATAAAAAATAATCAGCGTAATTTATAATCAAATTGCAAATTACTTTTAATAAAACTCTTTGAAAACATCTGTCCACGGATACAGCGTTAAACGTAATGTTCTATACAAAATAATCCAATTATCTTCGGAGAGCATCGCGATTACTGCTCTTATTAATTTTCTGACACGCGTCTAACGTGAAAACCGCACCGGCCGGTTCCATCGATCGCGGATTAACTTGAAGGAGGATTAAACTTAGATTAATTTTGACAGGTCACTTACATAGCTGGCCTGTATTTCTTTTTCTGTTTGCGCTGAGTTCAAAAAGGTTTTAATCTGCCCTTATGTAGACATCTTTGGATTATGTTCAGTGCTTAGTTCGTTTAAGGATGACAATGATGAAATCACCTGTTTGCCGGGTTGCTTAGTCCCTTAACTATTTTGCAGTATTTCTTATATGTGTAAACTGTAAAGGTATGCAGTGCGTCAGGATGTTTGAAAAGTGAGGTGTGTTCGCTATCAGTGTATCTTAGTAATACATACAGCCCTTTTCCAAACACGAGCCTCGCCTAGTGATGTAAGCTGTCATTGAAGAAGATTGCTGATAAATGCAAAATACTCGTCGCTGTTATCACTTAATTAAAGCAAAAATATTCAAAATGTTTCTCTCTGATTTCCATTTACGTAAACATTCTCTATTGTTGGACTATGACGTCAGAACACACAGATTGTTTTATTTATAGTCTATTACACATTTCTGACTGTCATGATAGTGTCAAAAGAAAATTTCCTTCAATTGTTTATAAGTTATATTTTGTTACTAAAGAATTTTAAACAATCACTTCCATAATTGGAAACAAAAACAGAATCATATTTTAATTATTTTTCAACATTATTACAAAATTTAGAGTGCCTAGGTGTTTCAGAATGGGTATATACTAATGAAGCGTCTAATCCAATAGTTGCCCAAGTTATGAACCATCGCATCGTAAGCCAAAATACGTCTAATAGCCGTGATTACGTTACCAGTAATTATGAGTTTTAATCCTCAGGTTAACACAGTGGTGTCACCGCGTTGGTTTCTATAGTTAGCGCGCACGCATTAAGTTAGTCGTCTTTGCACGCGACGCCCGCCTCACCGTCTGCGCGCTCCGAATTTTTCGCGCCACCGCGAAATCCGTTTTCCGAATACAAACCTCTTTTCACCGCGTTCTTTTTTTTGTAATTTTCAATCTGTATTTAAAAAAAGTAACTGTCAAACTTTTGCCGCCAATTTTGTGTAGTGATGTGTTTTTGTTAAGTGTTCAAAAAGTGAGTTTCATTTAATTGGTGTTTGAGTTTGCGTATTTGTACAGGTGATGATAAAGTATAGGTATTTTTTTGTTGATGGCACGCCATATATTATGGTGATTGCAGTTTGATTACATAGATGGCTAGCTTATATCTGCAGAGCCTAGGTAGGTTTTCGTTGCGAGACATTGTAATATTAAAATTACACTATTATTTATTAATTGTAAGCAAAGCAAAGTAATATGGTTTACGTCTAGTTCATGGAAACACAAAAAAAATCTTTCTAAGTATTTCCACCATGGCCGAATTTATCGTCATATTTAAATATTTTACATAATAATAACTGCCAAATCTTACGTAGAGTTTACTGATAGCATTGTTTATCACTCTCTTATCAGTACAAAGTTAAACTAAGCAGTTTTATCTCGAGGTTTATGTACCTACGGAGAGAGTTTTTCACAGATTTTCATAGATATATATATATATATATATATATATATTATATACATAAATTCATACATATTATAAACTCTTTTGAAGTAACGAAAAATGGTGAACATAAAAAAACACGGATTGGTCTTAAATCTATAGCTACTTTTAAATATAAGTAGGTAGATAGTGTAAGATATCTTTTAGTTTTAATAGTTTTACACTTTATTTCTTATTAAAAAGTCACGTATTGCTTTGAGGATAAAGAGATTAAAAACTGCAAATCAAAGTCTTCGCTGCACAGCAATATACTATAAATAATGTAACAATTTTCCTCCTGCACCCAGATAAATGTGGGATCAGATATCTACTGAGATTTTCCCCTAACCCCAAATATACATGACATCACGCATTATATTCTTCGATAAAAAAAACACTATTTAACCACTGTTGCTTATCAACTTTGATTTTTAAACAACACAATTATTTTGAAATCCATATCAATATTTATTTAAACAATTCCGTTCACAAACACTATCAATCAGTAATTCTAATTAACCACAAGTTCAACACCTTATCTCGTACCTACTGATAACAGTTACAAGTAAGGTACACGATAGATATCTATCGAGTGCTCATCCATATCCTATCTGGGTACAAGTAGTGGATATGCCACACACGTCCTGTTTGCTACCACCAATAATGATGTTCAAGAACCAATTTTGATGGTTTTAATGAACTGGTTTTATTGTTATCGTTGTCGCCTGAGAATTGCAGACTCCGCAAGATCGTAATACATTTTTATTTGATTATAATTTCTCGACATATATTATGAAAAAATCGTTTTGTATACAATAAATCCCATCCAAATTCAATAGTTTCCAATAATTATATCCGTGTCGTATAAGGAAAACATTGTTTACAATTTCACGCGATATTTTACAATCTTACGGCGTTTGCAATTTTCCGGGGACAAATATAACACTCACGTTCTGTTTTCTACCACCTTTGTTATTATTCTTAAGATGATTTTATTAACTGGTTTTGTGGATATCGTCATCAGTCAGTTTGATAATATGGCGTTTGGATTGGCAGAACTTTTTTCACGATTTAAAAAGGGACGCCCTGCCCTTTAAAGCAAAATCGAGTTATTTACACATTCGACATGAGAATACTTAAGCCAATACTTAGGTAATAGGTACTAGCGAAAAGTTCAACACACAATTAATGTTCATAATTTCAATAATTTGTCTCTGTCATCTTTGATCTAGACTAGGGTCATGAGCAAACCCATATCAAATAAAATAAAAATAATAATTTTAAAAAAATATATATTTTAAGTTCAGGCTCCTTTTCTTGATTTCTATAAATGTCCTCGTTATAAGTGACCTCGTTTATTTTGTCCTTTCATACATATATAATAATAATATTAATTGGCAGTTGGAAAACTATATAGATATTATCCCCTTTTTACTAACTTGACCTTTCCAACCCTCTAGTGTTACCATTAATTGGTAACACGATCCAACGACTTGCATGTTTTGCTCTTTCATTTATGGTGACAGGGTAATTCATTTATACAAGGTGTAACAAACACAACATCTCAAACTCGAAAAGAGGTGAACTCATCATCTTAAACTATTATGGAATCAACCCTGAAGTCTTGAAAAAGAAACAGCTGTTCAGAACATGCCTGAGTTATGCTAACAATATTTTGGAATAAAAATACACATTATTATCAGGCTACTAAGCCCCATAGGTACACAATACACAAAATAATCTTAAACTCCCCTAATAATAATTCTAGTTCAATCCAGCCCGTCCCTTCTGTCCTCTCCCCAGCGACGGCCTAAGCCGAGGCCCGTACCCCACAGGGGGTGCCCTTAGCGTGTAGTTGCTTAGTTTGTAAGTTTTTTATAGTATATATATAGTAATATTATATTAAAGCCACCACAGGCAAGCCCGGTTAAGCAGTCGACAACCTCATAGGTTGAACTGCGAGACGCCACTCACAAAAAAAATAATCTTAAACAATAATACATATTAATAAACCTTATTTAACACGTAACGTTGTCAGCGTCGTGTATCACAGCGTGATGTCGCATAAGCGGCCTCGAAAACGACGAAATAGAATGGGTACAATTTTTCAGATTTAGCGTTTAATCTGTTACACTCAGAAAACCTAAGTATAAGGCAACATATAAGCAATTTCTACCAGTATCATGTCCAAGCTAACGACTTGTCTATTAAATAGGCTAAGTAAGTTTTAACTGCAAATAGATTTAAAGAAAGTATATTGAAGTTCTATTTACATTAAAAACAGATTGATCTACCTTTTAGAAGAAACCAAATGCCTTTCCCATTAGCTGCCTACATTCGAGTAATTAAACAGAGATAGCTTTTATGATATTGCTTGAGAAACCGTTAAACTGTGATTAGATATATTTCAGTATAAAAGAATGTTTTGCTAAAGAATGAATTGCTAAAATGATTTCGGTATCAAACGCGAAGTCAACAGGTAAACTTATTCGAAATTAAACCAAAATGTTACAAAAACAAATCCATCGACCTTGCTACACAGAACGTAGCACAAAATAATTATGATATCACTAAAAAGAAAAAAAATTAAGCAAATAAATAATAAGCAAATATTAGTTCATTACTTGAAATTAATTTATGGTTTTCTTTTTTTTTTTTTGGCGGTGGCCACTCGCAGTTCAGCAAACTAAGGCTGGTTTTTGTTTAACCGGACTATCCTGTGGTGACCTCAAATGAATTTAAGGCCCCCGGCCAGGGCTTACAAACTAAATTAAAAAAAAAGGTTGTCTGTAAAGTCGGTTTACTGACGATAGTTGAACGTGGCAACGTCACAAGAAAATACTGATGGAATGGTTTCATTGTTCAAAAGAAAATTTTAAAGAATCATTACCTTTATCGCCGCAATTATCGTTGCTATAAACAATTGACACCACATTCACTTATGGAACGCCTCAGAGCGAGGTAACGCCGCATGACGTCATGTGTTTTCGTGCGTGCAGCCGTCTGCATCGAATTATAAGACGTTGTCACGTCAAAACTACATGACCGCTCGCTAGGGGCATCCCCTGTGGAATACGTACCTCGGCTTAGCGGCGTCATTTTGGGAGGACAGCAAAATACAGGCTGGGGCATAACATTATTTTATGCATATCACCATCATTACCTTTATTCTGCTGCGCCTTAAGAAAATCAATTGAGGGTCGGGGGGGTACATGCCTTCTTTTATATACTATTATTAATAAGTTAGCATAATTTGTCTACGATCCATGATGTGGTCAATGATAGAGAATGCTTGCATAGAGGTAGGTAACCTATTCACTTTTGACTTCAAAATACACTGCAAAGTATAAAAATCTATAATTTCGGAAGTCGGTGTTTTTGGTTGTTTCTCCGTATTTTAACACCGATTTCCGAAATTAACGTTATTTACTTTGTGGTGTATTTTTTTTTTTTTGGAAGTCGGTTGTATTTTTATAGCAATTTCGATTTAAAACCTAACTACAGATATTTTATATATTATCTTTTATTACGTTTTTATCCTTTCAGATAAAAACGTAATAAAAGATAATTTTTCAAATCGGTTCATAAATGGCAGAGTTATGAGGTGAGGAGGCTTTAGCTGCACGTACTATAAAATGATTCCCAAAACGTTTGGTGCGTATAGGTGGGTTCCATACTTATATGTTTGTCGTCATCTCTGTTAGCACCCCCTTTCGAACCATATCATCCACACATCTATCAATTTAATGCAATAATTAAAGAACACTTCTCAGCAAAACACAAACCGGAAATAATTAATAGAAGGAGTGTTTCTTATAATTATTAAATCAATCTTCTTCAAGTGTTTCTTATTGAGATTATTATTATTTAATCAGTCTTGTAACAATCCAAAATGATTAGCTTCGAACTAAGAAATATTGAGGAAAACATCCATCAATTTGCTCAATAATAATTAAGTTAGTTAATTATGTTGATTGCTATATAATTATGATATCAGAACTATAGGAAATAATTGAGACAATTCATAACGATTTTTTATTCATTGTTATTATTATTGCTTGTTTCCCTTAATTGTGAAAATTTATGAAAATAATACGAGTATAATTGTTAACTCACTGTGAGTAGCAACCTCACAAAATAAATTTGAAATTGATTTAAAAAAAAATTAGCTCACACTTATTTTTGGTTATTTTTTAAACCTACATTAATGTTCTTAAAGATACAATCTAAATGATTATAGACGGTTTCAATATAAAATTATAATTTACTTCAAATGACACATGGTGGTGTTGATCCAAAAAAAATGCCAAGTAATAAATTGGTGGTTTTTAACAAACCATTTTTAAATCTAAAGTTATGCAATTATTCATTGACTAGTATAAAAAAATCATGGATCCACATTAATAATATATTTAAAAAACTAACTATTCCACTCAATAGTAGGTACCAATACCTACTTCTCGGGCTGCAAGTTTTTCATCAATATTATAAAACTCTATTGAATACACTTAAACAAATTTAATTCAATGTGTATTCATAAACACATTTAGAACACATCACACGTTTTTCAAAATCGCAAAACGTGCTTCAACTAGTAAATCATATTTAAATTCTGCCTTTTACGTACATTACGATCAATTAAAAGCATTGCCAGATATGACCTACAATTCCCACAAACAAGAAAGGTTTTTTTATAACTATGATATAACAATAATTAATTAACAATAAAAGTTATGCGTCCTGATGCAATGATACGCTGCTCGATTTTACGATGCGCACTGAAAATGCACCCATCGGAATATGCATGCTATTTTAGCACGCAATGTAAAATGTTTATATTTTTAGGTCAATTGATCGATTTGTTTATGAGGTAGTTTGTTTGTAAACTAACAAAAGAATATGATGGAATTGTGTTTAATTCGTGGACACAGTTTTGAGCTACATGAAACAAAAGCGTCATGAATGTTGAAATAACAATCGTGAGGTCTAAACAAGAGCTGCAAGTAAAGCTAAGGCAAGCTAGCAATTGTGATCTTTATATAGCTAAATTTATAATCTGATTCCTTAAAAAACGAACAAATTAGACCGATTAAATATTTTTCTCTCACAAAATTGCCTTTTTGAAAACGACAACATAACAAAATTAAGCTCAGGTTGTCATTAAAACCGTTTACACTTTGAAACGACTTAACACAGAGGAATCGCTGCCAATGTGAATCAATCATCCAACGTTTGTCACCAACATTGGTCACGCAGTCTCTATTAAGAACTGCATCGTGCCGTGTTGGTCGCAGACTCGTGGACCGTGGTACAGTGATCTAATATCGGTTCTAGGTGAAGGTCGGTCCGCGTAGGTCAATGCACTTTAAGTTGCGTGCTATAAGGTTTCATTTTCTCTGTCACTCTCTCTTTGAGAGAGAGTAATGTACAAGGTTTAGGTTAAAGAAATGGCTTGAAAATATTGTTGATACGTGCAGCCTGGTCGTAAAATATTCAAGATCATAAAAACAGCTGTGATTCACGAACCCTAGAAGTGCAGTGTAAGAAAAACATTATTTCTAGTCATTCACGTGGTTTATTAATGTTGGAACAAGGCTTCAATGACGTCACTTATATACCTTTTAGTACCTTGTAATAAACAAAGATCAAAGGGTAAAATCAACTAAATAAGGAATCATTTCGATTGGGCCTTTCAAGAAACTTGTATTTTCGAATACAAATAATTTTAAGCAGCCATTTAAAGCTTACAAATTTACTATATTTTACTCAAATTTACTTAAAACATAATATAATCATTTTGATATTTAAAATTAAACTTCAACATTACATTTTAGTCACAATCAGTCAAACTAGAGATGAACGTGAAATTAACAAAATAGCTAATCTTAAACAAATGCATACGTAATCGTAAAAAATAATGAACTTAGGTACTTAGCTAGGTAAATCAAGTTTAAGCAATCAAATCCGTTTATCGCAATCTGAAAACTGTTTCAAGTTCAACAGACCATGCGCTAAACTTCAATTTAATTTTTCATTTTAATTCCGTCTTTATCAATTTCACCTAATTACAGATTCTAATATTGATACCGTTCAGAAAAGAGCATTTTTTTATAAATTCGTTGTTATATAGCTTACAAAGTATAAAAGGTTATATTATATTTATATTTTAGCCAATTGTGTCCCACTGCAGGGCAAAGGCCTCCCTTTCATCCTTCCATTCCTCCCGGTTTTGGGCAAGTGTGGACCAATCTGGCCGATAGTCGTCAAGCTCGTCCCGCCATCTTTGCCTGGGTCTCCCGCGATGTCGTCGGGCATTTTCTGGGACCCACATTGTGGTTTCTTTAGCCCATGAACCGTTCGAAATACGGCAGACGTGGCCGGCTCAGTCCCACTTTAGTTTGGCTGCTTTTTGTGTGACGTCGGAGATTTTTGTTTTGGAACGCAGCACTGTGTTCCGAACGCGGTCCATTAATCGGACTCCCAGAATGCTGCGCTTCATTGCTCGCTGACAAACCTCAAGCTTGAACCACTGCTGAACTGTCAAAGACCAGGTTTGAGCACCGTATGTAAGGATAGGGAGAATGCACATGTCCATCAATTTGCGCTTATGACAAATTGGAAGGCCTCCTTTCACGAGAGCCTTGATCGACCAATAGCTCTTAATAGACTTAATGAAAAACCTAATGGGTGTCATGATACTCATCATTATGACCAACTATTACTATGGGACCAACGCTGAAATCGCGAAAAAAAACACTTGTGCATACGTACATTTTGTCGTGTTATGCAGACGTATGGGGGCCCGTGTGATTTGTTTTTTGTAATTTCAGGGTAAATCCCAAGGTCGACCCATTTCAGGTTTTGCGTTATTTCTGATACAGCCTGTATTACTTTATCCCACATGGTTTACCCGTTACTCAATCTGTTCAGGGAAGCCACCGAAACCTTAACTTTTAAAAAAATATGTAATACTAGTTGCCGCCCGCGGCGCCTCCCTAGTGATTGTCAATAATTATCCCAAGGGAACATGCCCCCGGGATAAAAACTATACAATGTCCTTTCCCGGGACTCAAACAATCTCTATACCAAATTTCATCTAAATCAGTCCAGCCGTTTGCGCGTGAAGAAGTAACAAACATACACACACCCACTTTCGCCTTTATAATATTAGTGTGATGTGATGTGATAGTGTGATTTCTATATCTGACTACAAATAAGCAAAATCAACCTTTGTTCTTTAAACAGAATTCAGTCGCACCATAAAGTCACATAATATTTGCTTTTCAATTATTTATTATTATTGAGTGCCACTTTTTTACGATTGTTGCAACATTCATGAACGAGTCTGACGTGTATTGGTGCTGTGGTTTTCGAGTTGGTTCGAATGTTATCCGCAAATAGCTTTGTAGGAAACAAGAATTAAAATCTCGAATCTCCTGTGCAGAGTGTTCCAAAACGGGCCTGCGGACGGCGAGCGTTGGGTGGCTCGCTGTCCGATCACCACCAGGCCTGGGTCGATGGCGCGTTGTGTTTCACGCGCGCCTCAAAGAGATGTCAGCATAGAAGACGGGGCACGCTAGGGCCAGAGCCTGCCAGGGTTGCGGAATTTGTTCGAAAGAGTCACCGCGGCCCTGGAACGCAAAGGGCTTTAAAAGGATGTTCCTTTTAAAGCCCTGGCGTCGGATCCGTGTTCGGACGGGTTTTAGTCAGTAAGAGTCTGACACGCCCTTCCGCTCCACCCAGAGCGGAAGAAGTAATTTGATGATCTCCCATCCTTAAAAAAAGGGTGTTCCAAAAATGCTTGGTCACATTCAAGGCTGGTTTTCTGAAGCTGTTATTAAGTTTAAAAACACTTTTCAAGCAGTCTGTATTGATATTATTTCTTTGCTGTGTAGCAGGTACAGAACACCATTCTTAAATATGACCATGTACTTCTGGAACATCCTGTATATGTAAATGTCAAAATTTCAAGTCAGCAATAATTAGTTTATATGTGCGTTATTTTTTTTTGTAGATATTTACAACTGTTTTAATAAATACTTAACTAACTTAAACACTAGAAATCAAAATAAAAACTCCTAACTAAATTAACCCTAAAATATGGCGTCAAAAAATACATCCGCATCGCTGTCGACTGGAAGTGTACCCAAAAGACTGGCGGCATTGCCACGTTGTATGGCAATACTTATTATTTGACCAAGGTAAAAGCCAGCCCTTGGGTCACGCGAAGTGTCAACGAAGCGTCTTGAGAGATCTTTGAACAAGTTATGCGCACTCGAACCCCACGACCCGAGAGTTTCAACCCCAAACGGCTCAAAAATATAACAAAGTTATTATATTTAAGACATCGTTATAAAAACACTTATTAAAATAACTTTGAAGTGATAATAATTCCGTTACTCGCTATGTAAAAAACCTGCAACTCAACTTATTTCAAGCAGGTTATGTTTTTATCGTTCAAGGTCACACGGAACATATTGTAGCATCAGCAAAACAAACATAGCCTTAGATAAACACAGACGGTATCAAAGGCTTTTGATAAATTAGGTAGGTTTATGAAAAAATACACTTGTGCTATCGTAGTGACGTATGGTACGAGTACATTACGCATTGTTGGAGTTACGTATTGTGAAATTTACGCATTTTCGATTTAATGCACTGTCGTATTGACGCACTGTCGTACTGACGCACTGTCGCATTGACGCACTGTCGAATTTATATATTTTCCAATTTACGCAATGTCGAATTAATGCATTGGCGAATTTATGAATTTTTGGAGTAAAATAATTTTTAATTAGAGTAGTCTCTCCAAAACGATCGCTTGGTTAGATAAGGTTCTAATACTGACCTATAATTTAAATTTTAGTTTTCAAGACAAATAACTTTTTTTTCTTTATTTATTTAAAGAGGGTTTAATCTAGATTGATTATGCCACCCTCATTGGTACAAATAAACTTTGCGAACTAATCATAACTAAGATAATTTACTTATTATACTAAATTACCCCTGCGTTTAATCCCAATATTAATCATCCTGGCTGCTCCCGAAGAAAGAGCAAAAAATTACTTGCTTTTCGATACTTAATTTTCTACGCTACTAAATAGGTTAGTTAAACTTACTGACAAATCAAAGCAAAATGACAAGGAAGAAAAATTAACTGGGTAACAGATAAGATTACAATATTATGATGCACTTAATGTAAGATAATTACACGCAGAATATCTAAATAGATGATGCTAGTATTATTACCCTTTTATGCAAATGGCAACACTCAAAAACTTAATAAATTCTCTCGACGAAAAACAGCATAATTTGTTGCCAGAAAAAAAAAAACAAGTTGCCTTTTTCAAATAAATTCTTAAAAAAGTAGATACTGTCCGTTTTTTTTTGGACTCCGTTGGTAAACATGTGCCATTAATTTAAAATAATAAATGGGTTCCATGATAAGTATAAGAAGTGCTTCAAAATAATAGTTTGCCTTGTACTTTGAGCACACAAGACCGGTTAGTAATTTTTCGTCAAAGTTTTAAAATAATTTAATTGCTTAATAAGTAAGGAGGCAACGATTTGCGTCGGGTTTAAATGTTGGTTTTAAATTTTGATTACACTGCGTACTTTTGCATTAATTTTTCCTCAAGATGATTCGATAATGTGATATAAAAGCAAATAAAAGTAGCCTCTGCGTAATTTTGCTGTTAAAGCTCAAGTTTTATCCAAAAAATAAAAGCAAGATAACTGTTAACTTTTTATTTATTCATTACGTCAGTAGGTAGCATCATTAAAAACTATCACCTGTTTATAATTCCAATAATTTCGTCATTCACGTAATCGAAATTATAAACAAATACATACAAATATCAATAAATTCCGTCATCGCTAGTAAGGTTACGTCACAGATAATATATTACGTTACATCGATTGGCCATAGACTAGACAGACTGGCGACCACGCACCTGTCAAAATCATAAGCAAAGTTACCAAATGGAAAGTATGGGTGTGTCCGTTTGGTGACTAAACTAATCAGGAAGCGTTTCTTGAATTAAAATATGTAACAATGTGGAACGCTGTGTGACTTGTGTCACATCTCGTAATAGTAGGTATGTGGACCAATGACAGGTGAATGCTATGCTGAAGCTATGCTATATTCCGAAGATTATAAAGCTGACGTGAGCGAACGTTGATTTTTATGAATAAAAACTAAGTTTGAGATTTGTAAAGAAGGCAAGAGTTATTCTATCTTCAATACTTGTTTATGGTTTATTTTGAGACATATTTGAGACATTCCTTAGAGATACTCACAATCTAATTTGCAATACATGCCATTACAAGCATACAAACTTTACAATGAACAAGCTTTTCCTCGAGAGCACAATTTTACCTCATTAGTTTAAAAAGATCGATTTTACTCAAGCTATATTCCAGCCGGTCTATTCTTTCAACACTTCACCGTGGAAACTAAAGTGAAGTGAGCGTGAAGTGAACTGTTATTCCACCTGAACCAGATGGATTAACACCTCACTTCATGTCCGCTTAACCTAAGTTTTCACGGTGAGATGTTCACACTGCAGATTACCATGTTACAAAGGCAAACATGACATTTCAGCTACTGTTGATACTAATTTGACAGTTGGTTAAAGGTAGATACGTTATTGAAACCGGTCGTAAAGCTAGCAACCCTATAGCTCCACAATCGCTTAGCTTTCCTTACCTCACATTCACAAGCAAGTCTAATGTTTGGGAAAGCGCATACGCTAGATTTTCGCTCATATATAATTGTTGTGTGCAGTTCCCACGTCTCCGCATAATCTAGGATTGCTAGATAGTCGAGTTTCTACCGCACATTGTGTTATCTGTGAATCTCTTTTTATTTATTGTGGAGATGTTTTCTGCTCTCATTATTTATCTAGAGATGTGTGAATGATTGATTGTGATATAATTTTTAATGTGGATAGTACTTTTGTTACATTGTGGTTTTTCGGCTATTTGTGTTTTCATTTAATTAATACAATACCAATTCACATTGTGTATTAAATTAAATGTTTAACAAAAATCATATTAAAAAAAAAGAACTTAAAACAATATTCCAGTAAAATTATCTCTTTCTAAAACTAACTCTACAGTTATAAAATCACAATAGATAGGTGGATTCATGAATTTATTTAGTGACTGACAGACAACGCGCAGCCGAAACTACTGGTCGTAGAAAGCTGTTTGGCATGTAGGTTCCTTGGGGAGTGTAGGGGAGCACTTAGATTTCCCGAAATTCCTACGGGAACGGGAAAAAATGGGATATGCGCGTACGAAGTCGCGGACAAAAGCTAGTTTTAGATAAAACTCATTAAAATAATTTAAATTGATCACTTCGTGGTGGTTTTGGTCTCTGATTATAAATTATATGTAGAATACTATATTCTAAAGCATACTTCATTCGTAAACGCTAACGAAGTAAGTTTTCCAAAGATCAAGAAGGAATTATGATAAGGGTAGTAAATCAAGGATTGAGGAAAAGCCAAAATCTTATTTAAACAACTAACACTGTGCTGTACCAGTTAGTTCTCTACTATAGAAGGCGCCAGATAATCGTGGAATAACGGTCATTGACCCACCTACAATTATTGACATTTTTAATTTGAAAAACGGAATTAATGACACAAAGCTGTCCCGAATCATCATCTCTCGTGATCCTTAACATTGTCTAATAATGAAAAACGATTCATATTTAATTGTTCAGGTACCTATGAACAGTTATTAGGGAAAGGTCAATGTACTTTATTCCACATTTATCTGGCGCCTACTATAACAGAGATAAAAAAAAACCAAACCGTCTAAACATGATATCCGCTGATTTCCACAAAGTGAATAAAAGTAAGTGAATCGAACGACATCTGTGTGACAATACACATTCTTGAACACTTGAAAAACCGTATTAGATGGATGTACCTCGAAACAATTGCTCTTAAAAACTTTTTATTTGCTTTATCACGATTCTATGCTAACCATTCCATATCATTTTAAGGTTTGTCATTTCAAATATATATTATAACCCCTACCTTATTGCTTCACATGCTTCGTTTATAATGTACTAGATTTGCCCACGACTGCGTCCGCGTGAAAAATAAAAATGGCTTTTATTTTTAAGATCCTAATTATAATATCCTAATAAATACAAAGGTTCATAGTTTTATCTTCAATAATAACAGACTCCCATACAATCTTTTATCCCCTATTTCAACCCCTTCAAGCCCTCTACTCGCGACAAAAGGTAGCCTATGTCCTTTCCGGGGACTCAAACTATCTCTATACCAAATTTCATCTAAATCGGTTTAGCGGTTTAAGCGTGAAGAGGTAACAGAGAGACAGACACACTTTCGTTTATAATATTAGTACTGATTTACTGTAATTCTCGATCCCGTAGGAATATCGGGATAAAAAGTCTATGTGTTAATCCAGGGTGACAGCTTCCTGCATAACAAATTTTATCAAAATTGGTCCAGTCGTTTGCGCGTGAAGAAGTAACAAACATACACACACATTCACAAACTTTCGCCTTTATAATATAAGTGTGATACTTAGTATTGATTTAAATTTACTGTCAGCTGGTATCATCTACTAGCTGGACAAGGACCTCCCAAACTCGCTGCGATTTTTTGCTCCAAGGCCAGTACTAAAAGGAAAGCAACTAGTTAACACTTTCGTTGCCACCTCTGTCCTCATGTAGTGTTTGCGGGTTCCGCATATACATATATCTCGCGAAAACACCACATTTGTGTCAGTTGCACCTAACACCGAAATTTTAATTAATTTATTTAGTTTTAATTACTCTCTGCACTTACAGTACGAACCAACATATACAGAGAGTCATAATTGAAAAATTGAAAAGTTACACACACAAAAATTACAGAATAACAAATTATTTACCAGTAATAAAAACAAATAATTAATTGCTGGAAATAATGAACTATAAGAATTATAAACATAGTAATAATCATATTTGATTATTCCTATGTTTATTATTTTATTATTTGATTAATAATAATATGTCAATCATAAAAACATTTATACACTAAAACAATCTTTGAATTTCTTTAGGATTAGACGCACGTCGGAGTGGAATATGTCCACATCCTTCATCACCACTTGTAGGTATTTCACCACATGAAATTTCGGCACTTAAAGTGTTAAGGAACCTATCCATCAAATTAGATAAGATGTCTAAGATGTATACGGTATACCTATGCTACTGTAAATTCTCCCGTAATAAACAGTAACATTGACCTCCATTTATGACCACACAAGAACGACTTTAACGATTTGTGGTCACTTCATAATGCAGTGCGATTAACACACATTATTATATCGGGTAATCCAATGCGAAGTCCAATGCGGTCAGGCGAATAAGTTTATTATGAATTTATGAGTGCCTATTAAATTACTGAAGTAATTACACACATGAATATTTTGGTCCTGACAAGAGCCATTGAAGAATAGGATAGTATTTAGGCTTACAGGAGCAATGAATATTGATAGTTTTAATGTGCCCACCCTTTTAAAATAAACCTTTGCCAATCAATAATAAGTCCTCGATTATGATCAAGTACAATCTACATCAAGTTTAAGTGACCACAAAAATATTTTGCAAGACCATAAATTAATAACGTGATTGTGTAACACGCCTTAAGGTGTGGTCTGTCTACGAATCTCGAAGAATTTTTTCTTCATCTCAAATCACGCGAAGGCAACTCACACGCTTCATATTTACGTAAGTACTACTTATTGCCCGGGACTTCGCCCGCGTGTATTAACATCATGGTTTTCATTTTTTTGCGCGGAACCCGAATTATCTTTTAAAATATAAGTAGAATAAGTATTTCTTATGACATTAGCTATCTGCCAGTAGGAATCCTAACAAAATCGGTCGAGCCGTCTCGGAGATGTACCTCCTGTAAATATGTGACAGACGTACACAAAATTTAATGGAAATACTTTCTTATGCATTTAGTTAAAAGCTGTTATTTAGATATTACAAACAAACACTTTAATCCTATGTATGTGTATGTACAGTACATAAATATGTAAGTATAGATCAAAACCATCATACGGACATGAGATCATCGCAAAGGCTTCGTGTCCGTGATCATTAATAGCAGATCGTGGATCAAAAATTCTCATGTTAATCATTGATTGGAAACTAACTTACCTACTTGATTTGCTAATTATTTAAAAAAAAATCTACGCGAATGTGAACATTGTGAATGGTACGGAAAACAGAGATTCGATGTAATCGTGTGTAAATTTGATACGATATGAGGAATTTTAGATGCTAATTGAAGTTACGAAGCGATAAATCGATTGCTTACCATAGTGGTCCACTTTTTTTTTAAGGATGGGAAATCATCAAATGATTTCTTCCGCTCTGGGTGAAGCGGAAGGGCGTGTCAGACTCTTACTGACTAAAACCCATCCGTGTTCCTTCTAAAGCCCTTTGCGTTCCAGGGCCGCGGTGACTCTTTCGAACAAATTCCGCAACCCGTGCAGGCTCTGGCCCTAGCGTGCCCCGTCTTCTATGCTGAAATCTATTCTGCCTTGAGGTAAATTTGACGTTCAAACAGTGGCGATTTTCAGCCTAATTAATAATAAATGACTTTTGAACCATGGGGCCTCGCTGGATGTCATTTGATAAACGGAGCCGTTCAATGAAAAGGCTAGGCAGCCAAATAAACGGCTTATAAAGCCAATTGCCTGCGACAGATCCATCCACAACACAGCGAATGCAGTGCTCCTGTTCGGATTATGTCCCATTTTGTTGAATTGCCCCAAATGCCCGTCCACCTTCAGGTGGGAGAGGTGAGGATCTAAACAACGCCTCCGAGGTCGTATAAAAGTGGCCCCTAACAGTGAAGTTAGAAGCACTACCAATACCCAAAGATAATTTAGATTTAATTAATTTGCACTCATCATCTGCCTAGCCTTTTCCCAACTATATTGGGGTCGGCTTCCAGATAAACCGGATTCAGATGAATACCAGTATTTTACGTGGAGCGTCTGCCTACCAGAGCTCCACAACCCATTAACTGGATAACACGGTAGTTCTTGGCAAGACTGGAGTCAGATTTACTGGTTTCTGACAATCCGTAACGACTGCCAAAGATCTACAAATGACAGCCGGGACCGACGTCTTAACGGGCTTTCCGAGGCACGGAGGAAACTCGGTATGTTAAGATGGTCACCCATCCACAGACCAACCTTGGCAAGCGTTGCTTAACCTTGAAGATCAACCCGTGCGGCTGTTATTATTTAGCCATGAGCTCCTCCATTTTATTAATTTGCACTATCTCATCTTATTTACACGTCTGATTGCGCACAATTTATCCGCGATCTCAAGTAACGCCAAGCTGTCTGATCAGAATGTGTCGTGAGAATGAAACCGGATACAGACGTTTTCAATGCAAAACGACGGAACTTCGGAAGTTAAATACAACCTCATAGATAACTAACTTGTAAGGAAGTTTTTTGCGGCAAGATGCTTTAACAAAGCTTGACTGATATTATTGTTCCCGATATCATTAAACCCGGCAATCACAAAAACATTTACTGATAGGTACAACTCATCAATGAATCTGCCTCGTCTCGTTCCCAACTAGGGCCCGGCTTTAAGTCTAACATGATGTGCCAGGGTTGAGGAATTGTTCGAAAGAGTTACCGCGGCCCTGGGAACTACTATGAAGTCTTAAAATGATCATGATTCCGCTCTAAGAGGGAGACGGAGCTATACATAGCGAATAGCACTATCCCTTTTACAGCATCGGAATTGTATGGCATTAGCACGTCGTAGTAGGTCGGCTGGAACGCAAAGGGTTTTCTGTCAGGAAGAGTCTGATAGCGGGAGATGTCATTTGATGGTTACCCATCCGCAAAAAAAGGTCTGACTCGATGTAGCTCAATACCAGTACTTCATGAAGGGATTGCTCACTTGACCTCCACAACCCATTTAATGGTAAACACGATTCACCTCGACCAGGTAACCGATAATTTACCAAATTGAATTCGAAAACACCTGACCCAGTGGACAACCATTACGAACCTTACGTCAGAGCTGATACGAAAACGATTGCAACTCGGAGTCACGCGATATGCTGATGCAGTTGTAACTCGTTTACTCGCCGCTGGCAATTAAGTGAGCATCCATCGTTATGGATGATCAGACGCGTATTATCGCATTATCATACTTGCTTACGTGCTTAAGAATGAGGAATGTGTGAGTGATTGTACAGCCGCCAGCACGTCAAAAAATCTATTAAAGAAATTTGACAGATTGTTGTAGAACAATCTGTCAAATTTCTTTAATAGATTTTTTTTATTTATCGTGAGTTTGCTCTTGACTCTAGTCTAAGTCATAGATTACAGAGACAACGTCGACGATGAAGCGAGCCTACCCAGAAGAAGCCTGTTCACTCTAATTTTGAAGAGATTAGGGTTGTATGCGTTCGGAAACACAGACGCAGGCAGAGAGTTCCACTCCTTTGCTGTGCGCATTATAAAAGACGTTTGGAAACGTTTAGTGCGAAATGTGGATGATGGTCTAGATTTTCAACTTTATCGCTGAAGTATTAAGTTCAAGGTCTATTGGGAAAATTTTACAGTTTCGGGTAGTTTGATGTGCTGGCACGTACAAGTGTGAAGAGTGGTGAGAGATTTTCAATGGATTACTGAGAGAAATGGCCGTTGCATCATTGAGCGAATTTAATTTGGTTCTAAAAGCCAATGACGTATGAGCCATAGACGCGTTGTCGTTTCAGAATGCAGGCTACGCATGTAGTTTATAGTTGTATCATTGCTAAAAGCCTGGAGACTTAGTAAGCGTGTGAAACAATTTTTTTTTTTTTTACTCGCAACTGTGATTTAACGTCAATTCATTATGATTTATAATTCACAAGAAACTGATAAGGTTGTCATCAACACATCATTGTCATAGACAAACAAGAATGTTACAGTTATTAAGTATATGTGAGTATTAAGTGTGTGTGTGTGTTATCAAGTCAAATTCACGTCAAATTTGGAATGAATATAGTCATACTTATATAATTTGTGTTACCAACAAAATAATTACCTTTTTTTTTAATTTATTATAAGGACTTTTACACATTGTGCATACCAGTCCCATTATACCCTAACCAAATAATAAGTACCTAAGTAATAACTGAAATGAAGCTCAGGCATTTATTTCATTATTTTTATTACCTACAAACATTTTCTAATATTAGGCAAGTGTACTGACCAATCAGTAACGCAAGGATAACTTTAAATTTCAAAATGGCAGCTATATTAAGTATGGAGTAATTTTATGTAACCCGGGGTCAAAGGTGACCCCACACCGTTCAATTACTGTTCTGTGATGCAATGCTCCATCATCATAAGAAGCACAAAGTTGTTGAGAAATCAATCACAACGTCAGCGCTTCAACCATAGAGTAACGCCAATGACAGGTGATGTGCATGCAAACCACAGATTATAAATGTTGTGGTCAGGAATGGCAAAGGTATTTATTCATTCTGCCTTTCGTAATCCAATAAAAGACAAATGATTAGTCGGATACCTAGTGTTTGTTATAATGAAAAAGTGTGTTTATAAAACGCAATTAAAAAAACAATGCTGTTTATGCTTAGCGTATAAAATGGGCTGATATCATTGCTTGGAATAAAGTCATTACAAATATTTTACGAAAGGAACAAGCTGTCAATCGTCAAGTTTGAGCAATACAAGCAAATCAGAGGAAGTAAGATAGGAAATCGCCCGCCAACATTCAATACCTTTTTTCCGAAACCATTTACAACAAATTAAACCAATTAATGGAAAGACGAATTGCACAAAAATAATAAGTCTTCAACCACATATTCCACGGCTTCTAACCACATATTTCTAAGTCACATTACGACATAATGACAGTCCCTTTTAGATAAATATTAAACACTACCTTCTGCCAACGGCTTCGCCCGTGTGAATGTCGAAAATCATCCCAAGGGAACATATTCCCAGGATACATATAAACCCATGTGCTATTCCAGACTATAATCTATCTCTGTGCCAAATTTCATCCAGATTCGTCCAGCCGTTTGCGCGTGATGAAGTAACAAACATACACACACTCACAAACTTTCGCCTTTATAATTTTAGTGTGATATGTATAGTGTTAAGTGTGATAGTAACATTAGAGTGTTTATCTAACTCCACTATGATGAATTACAACATGGTCGGCTATGTAGGTTGTATGTGGGGCATGTTTAGAGTTAAAACGTTGGGAAAACCTTCGTGAAATATTTACACGGAAATTGCATCCTACTTTTGAACGTGTGCAGTATCTTGATGGTGTTGTGTTTGCGACGCTTGCGCATGAGCAGTTATGGGAAATTTGAGTTTTTTTACCTGTCCTTTCATATGTTGTCTCACTGGGCTAGTGTTCGCAGACCCAAGGCAACCCTAACCCTGCCAGGGTTGCGGAAGTTGTTCGAAAGAGTCACCGCGGCCCTGGAACGCAAAGGGCTTTAGGGAACACGGATGGGTTTTAGTCAGTAAGAGTCTGACACACCCTTTCGCCCTTTCCACCCAGAGCGGAAGAAGTAATTTGATGATATCCCAACCTTTAAAAAAAACAACTTTGCAAGATATTTTCTCACGAACCAATTAAGTAGCAAACACTTTATTTAGGTTATTTAACTTATATTGTAACACTTAGTAAAAACTATAACATAGAAGTCATTTGATGAAATCCCATCCTTAAAAAAAAAGGTTCGTTTTCCAGATCGGGGATAGTTTTTATTGAATGTCCTGACAGCCTGGTCCTCTCAGTAGCATTCAAGATTTTTGACTTTGAGTAAACAATAAGCCCCTTGTTACATGGACCTTAAACATATGGAACTGGCGAAATGTCTGTGTAAAGAAAAGAAGAAGAAAGAAAGAAAACTTTTTTATTTGGCACACACTGGTACACACAATGTTGGTACAAATAAAAGAAAACTTAATTTTAAACAATAATACGTGTGCCCCGCGACTGCACCAGTCCAGTTCAGCAAAATGCCAGACAACTAGTAGTTGCCTGACGCTGGTTTTCAACTGAACCTTACGTTGAAGTGTACGGATGTAAATCAGCTCAGAAAAAATAATATCTTTGGACAACTCACACACGGTCATCCAATCCCAAACTAGGCAGAGCCTGTACTATGGCAACCAGACAACTGATGAACATACTTATATATTTCTAAATACTTACATATTATAGACAAATTACACCCAGACACAGAACAAATGATCATGCTCATCACACAAAGATTTGTCCTGGGTGGGAATCGGACCCACGACCTCCGGTTTAGCAGTCAGGGTCACTAACCACTCGACCAACAGGCCAGTAAATAAACATGATACACCTAGCCATGGTACCTATATGCCATAGTATGTTAAAGGTCATGTTGATGGACAATATCCTTCTGTACTGCCCACTCAAACCTCAAGTGCAGTCGCAACAAAACCAAGAAAAGTTTAGAATCCATTTAATATATATACAAAAGAGACTTTTAGATAAACTATGTCACCGGAAAATAGCAAACACCGTAAATTTGTAAAATATTGCGTGAAATTATAAAATTTATTCTCTTAAGACACGGATATAATGGAAACTATTGAATTTGGATGGGATTGATTGTATAATATACGTTTTTTATAATATATCGAAACATTATAATCTAATAAAGATGCATTACAATCTTACGGAGTCTGCAATTTTCCGGTGACATATACAAAACGATTGTTTTATAATATATCGAGAAATTTTAATCTAACAAAGTTGTATTACAATCTTACGGAGTCTGCAATTTTCCGGTGACACAAATATCCCTTCTCACTGCTCTTTAGGTTCGAGAGAGCAGTAAGGAACCTTCTTCAATATAACGCATTTATTAAAAACCGTTTTATTTATGATTCACTATACCTACATTAAAAATATTCTCTGTGCTACATCTATACATATATAAAAATGATTCCCTATTTCCCTTGGTCACGGCATTACGCGTGAACGGCTGGACCAATTTCGCTAATTCTTTTTTTTTGTTATGTTCGTTATTGTCAGGAGAAGGTTCTTAAGTAATAAAATTTTGAAAAAAAAGAATTACATCCGGGCGAAGCCGGGGCGGGCCACTAGTTAAAAATAAATCCTTGCCCGTAATTAACGAACTCATATCGCACGCAAAACTATGCAGGAACACGCTTCAGAGTCAAAGAACTCAACAAAGCAGGCTTAGCACAAATTCATTTGCCATTTAAGTCTAGGTATTTAGTACTATGTCCACTAAAGGTAAAGCCACAACTCCGTAGAAAGTGAAAAGGTACGTCCCTGCTGGATGTGGCTGAGCGGAAATAGTTTTCCTTTTTAGCGTATTGACGGGCACCCGCGACCGATGTGGTGTGTGGTGCAAGAGATAGGCTGGAGCGATTGGTTTTTTTTTTAAATTTTGTTTGGTCCGTTTTGCTTGGCTGTCTTGTTCATTTTTTTAAGGATGGGAAATCATCTAATGACTCCTTTCGCTCTGGGTGGAGCAGAAGGGAGTGTCAAACTCGTAATGTCTAAAACCTATCTGTGTTTCTCCTAATGTCCTTTGCGTTCCAGGGCCGCGGTGACTGTTTCGAACAAATTTCGCAACCCTGGCCGGGGTCCAGTCCATTTAGCATTCGTGTTGTGTCTTTTAATTTTATTTCGGCTCATTTTTCTTGGCTGCCTAGCCCATAAAGCTGTTTACCTGGTCTGGTTTACCTGTTTTCTTCGTTCTGATCCAGTTAAAAAAAGGTCCAAAAATCATCTTTCTTGTTGTAGCTCTACTCTGTCATCGTTTTTTAATAATAACTAAAGTAAGACTATCACAACCTCACTAACGATGGTTTAAATTAATTATGACTTGATTTGTAAAGCTACTGCTCTTTAAAAAAATAACACTGGAACTAATTGCCAAATAGAAGTAGGTATCTTCCTATTACATCGCTGTAATCGCATTATTAATCGTACGATGCGTATTCTTTATCAAAGAAATCTCTTAATTAACAATAATGTTAGTTATTAACATGCAATTACGACTACTACTTGCAATTTCATAATAATATACATTCCATTATTATGTTTATCAGTGATTATAATTTACGTAGAGATTGAAAGGTTGATACAGACATCGTATCTCGTTCCTTCGTAACATATGATTAGTCTTAATAATTGCATGCCGATGTTATGCGCCTGCGTCGAAGCAGTTTGACGGCATCATTTAGATTCAATGAAGACCTTTAGAAACTTGGGAAAAACATATTTTGATATTAGAATTATAAGTTTTTATTCGTGTTTTTTAAATAAAATGAGCTTGAAAAACCATATAGTACCAGACGTTTACAAAAAATCGATGCACCTGATTTATATATGTTTGGTTGATTGGATTTCCATTAGCTATTTATATTTAATTACCTTCCTAATACTTTGATAGGTATCTAGAAACAGTACCCAAAAAAAGTACCTATACGAAATGTAGTTACATTCTACTTCTTGTTAAATATTCCTACGTTGGATATTTATCTGACATTCAATAAGTGAGTGTATCTACTTGCATCCTTCTTATTTGGTTTATTTCTCTATAATTTAAAAACGTTTGGTTTTAAGTCTGAGAGGCAAAATTACACCAACACAACTTTTCGTGTATTTTTTTTAATTTTATTTTTCTATTAAATAACTTACACACTGTAAAATCAATTGTTTGTAATGTTTGTAAATATGTGAGAAACATTTATTGTAAAACATTTATTTGAAAAGAGTAACTAGGAGTTTTTTGTCCGTTCTTCTCCAGAAGAATCTACCTTTGTGAATGGACAGTAGAGTCGCTTTTATTGACGTTCAAAAGTGCCTTTTAATGGCCTAATTGGAATAAACGTTTTGACTTTGACTTTGACAACTTAAAAAATTGCGCTTTTAATCTTTGAAAACTTGCTACCCGCTTATCACTTGCACCACAACTTACTCAGCAATACCTAACCAAGCCCGTTCAACATACAAGGGAATATGAAGGTACTATTATGTATGAGCTACGAGGTACTACGCCAGATGAAAGTGCCCAGACACGGACATAGGAAGAGGAACCGATGAGTCGAGAGTTATCACGACTCGTTTTGTTTATGTTTTTGTTTGTTCGTCTGAGTTGAGTCTTCCGGAATGATGTGTGCGAGGTTGTGAACTATTGGTAGGTGCCATTCGGTTAACAAATGAGTCACTGGACTTTGAAAGTGAGAAGGGATTTTCGTATGTGGAAAAGTTTTAAGGCTTTTGGCATTGTCGTAATACAAAGCGATCATTGCGCGAATACACGATCGTCACGATACTTTTGTTCGGTAATCCCTTCTCTTCGACGAATCTTCTCGCCGACAGAAGGCGTCTTCTGGTTTTGCCGAACAAAATATGATCGCGTCGATCGCGTATTCGCGCGATAGCTGTACATCCCTCGCGATGCCCTAAGCCGAGGACCGTACCCCATAGGTGAAACCGCCTTAACGTGCAGTCGCTTAGTTTGTAGGTTTTTTAATAATCCCTGACTGGAGGCTTTCATTTATATAAAGGCCGCCAAAGTTCGGTTAAGCAAACGACAACCTCCTAAGTTGACCTGGAGACCACACATAAAAAAAACTTAGTGGACAATGCCTTAGTTATTTTTTTTTCATTCAGCGATCGATTTCTCACACACAATTATGTCTTGCCACTACACGTCAGTAGATTCTTTTCCACGATAAGATAAGCAAAGATAGATGGATTAAATACAAGCCATTTATCATTGATTTTCATTTGCATACGAAAACATATCTAATCAAGTAGGTAATCATAATCTTTGACACTCTTTTGGAGCCTATTGAGTTGAACTCTTCCTAATTTTGGCTTTATTACACATTTGCCCCAATTTTTTTATATCCACTTTTAAAAAAAGCCTTGCCAAGCGGTGCAAATGCGGAACAAAATCAATTTTTGCTATGTTGGCCTCAAGCTTCCCAAGACTTGGCCTCAGTCGGTAGTCCACTTGTTACTTCGCCTGACATGGTCGCCAACCAAGTTATGATTCAGAGACGAGCGCAGCCATCACTATATCTTAATGCTAATTGCAAAGAGGCGTGCATTTAACAACGTACCATGTAGGGCTGCAGGTCTCGACGCCATCTGCTGCTCTGTCCCCTTTAAACTTAAAGTCTGAACTATTCTTTGATTAGTAGAATAGGTGTCAAGTCTGTTACGATTGATTGCTCATAAACTAATCTTACCTATAAGTACCTAAGTTGTCGCGAAGACAAAAAACGAATAGGGTGTCAAAATCTAAAAGTTATATTTAACCATCATCTGACTAGTATTTTCCCAACTATATTGAGGCCGACTTCCACTGTAACGGGATGCAGCTGAACACCATTTTTTTACATTCAGTGCCTGGAACCATAACCCAGTTTAGGGGTAACACCATACCCATTGGAAATACTGGTTGTCAAACATTCGGGCCTCTGACTAACCCAGTATCTAATAAAACAATTTGTAACCTTACAAATTCAAGATAACCGGAATAAAGAATTTCCTTAAACACAAGGCCTGTACGTGTACATACGTGACAGTTTACCATAACGTGAACCGTTACGTTTGCGTTAACGTTATCAGTCACCTATTGACTTACTGCGCCGGCCTTCGCGCAATGTCACAGATAACTAGACATACTCGTAGGTATGTGGAACATGTATCATTTACATTCTTACCTTTTTGTACTAGCTTCTTAACGCGGCTTCGCTTCCGCGAGCTGTTTCAAAATATCTGAGCACTTCTGGGGTAAAAGTAAATTTTCTTACGTAAAAGTATCACCTACAAATAAACAAACTAACAGTTTTCCCTCTTTAAATATTAGTTTTAAAAAAAGCGCTTTGATTGTGCCTTCGCCCCTTGGATATAAAAAAAAACCCTAAAAGAAGAACTTACATACTATTTTACCCCTTAAAGGAAAGCAAGGTTATTTTTTTCCTCCGAGTTGAAACTATTCTTTATACCAAATGTCATCAAAATGTGTTCAGCTGTTTAGCAGCTGAGAAAACGTTATGAACAGACGGTTAGAGGCAATCGCCCTATATGATTTAACACTTGAATTGATTATATTTGAATGGAATGTCATTTAATACGCAGTTTAACAAGGTACCTACTTACTATAGTAGATCAATAAGTACCTTCCTAATTATAATCTGAATATAATGAAGTTATATTGTATAAGGCTTGTGTTTAAACGCCTACCAGAAAAGTACTTATTTTACTTCCTATCTCTATGGTTTCAAAAAAAAACAACCACGAAGGGGATAGCGGGGTCTGATTTGCTCGCTTCGCTCGCTCAATTGACCCCGCCATCCCCTTCATCCGCATCCAAGTTCTCATAGTAACAGAAGTAACATTGTATTTCAGGAAAACAAGATTAGGTGAGCATTTATCCATTTTGATATGCAAAAAGAATATAAATACAACACTGTAAATTATCCTGATGAGTGTATAATTATTTGGAACTTAAAGCTTTATTCTTTAGGCACCTCGGTATAGAGTGGGTTTATTTTATTTGAAGTAAACATATTTTACTTGGTACGCGGTAAGAGACAATTTCATGGGATTTAAATAAAAGTAGCCCAAATTACTAACATCTTCTATCTGCCAGTAAATGTCCTATCAAAACCTGCTCAGTCTTTTCGGAAATAGCCGGAACAAACAGACAACAAAAAAGATATTTTTGTTATAAAATATCGTTGGTACCTTTATACTTTCAAATGCATTTAGGTAAAGCTGTTATTTTATTAAAGACATCCAAGACCGCAAAAGGTAAAAGTCGTTGTTTATATCGATATTTTCCCTTTTTTAATTAATTTATTTATTTACTAGTTGCCGCCCGCGTGATTGTCGAAAACTATCCTAAGGGAACATATTCCCGGGATAAAAAGTATCCTATGTGTTATTCCAGACTATAATCTACCTCTGTGCCAAATTTCATCAAAATCCATTCAGTAGTTTTTACGTGAAAGAGTAACAAACATCCATACATACATCCATACTTACAAACTTTCGCCTTTATAATAGTAGTAGGATTTAGGATTTCTATATTCTGTGGTTTTTGTGTACAGTCTGGATCCGTATTGATTATGTAAATATGTAAACAAGATTAGGTGTTCACTTTAGGTGAAGGTCGTTGTAAATTATCACCTGGTTTGTTGTATAGTTTATCTGGTTATGTCTAGTCAAGTGGGTTTGTCTCACAGAAATATTAAGTGTGGTCATTTAATAATATGTTTTACATTATACGCCGATCGTAATATCTATATACCTACTAATATCATAAAGCTGAAGAGTTTGTTTGTTGGAACGCGCTAAACTCTGGAACTACCAGTCGGAATTGGAAAATTCTTTTTGTCTATGACAGCCACATTCATGAGGAAGGCTATAGGCTATACGGGAATGTTAAAAACGGGATATGCGCGTACGAAGTCGCGGGCAAAAATTTAATTAAGGAGTTTTTGCGATAAAATAATTCGTGTTTTTTACATATATTGCGTAGTCGTAGGTACATTTAAAATCACTTGAGATAGGCTTGTCTTGTACAACATTAGAAATACAATTTCAGCTGAGTAATGATGATTGTAAAAAATCTTTATACTGTCTGTCTGTAAAATGGCGTAGATAAATTAAGATAAATCTTCTCATTTTATCAAAATTTTATATCCAAACATTTTCAAGGCAGATATGGCATTGAGGATTTAATCAAAGTCGATTGTTACTACGGAAATAGCTCTCCTAGACTCCATCAGAAACAGTAGGTACATTTTATGTCTTTTGAATATTTTAAATATTGTGCGATTCGAACTGAATGGCGGCTCAGGACAGTCGGAACCCTCCGCGAGTCGCCATGCATGTGGTGTAGCTACTTCGCAGGATTTGCGCAGTGACTAAAAAGAAAAGAATAAATAAACAAAAACTATTTATCACAGAACTGACATGCATATGTCACCGGTAAATAACACTATTTACTGGTGACATATACATATCAGTTCAGCCCCAAAAGACAAGGTTTTTTTATTAAAGTGGAAACGAAAAAATTGGGGCGAATGTGTAATAAACCCAAAATTAGGAAGAGTTCCAAAAAAGTGTCAAAGATTATGAGTACCTACTTCATAGGTATGTTTTCATATGTCACCGGTAAATAGTGTTATTTACCACTGACAGATGCATGTCAGTCGGAGTCTGCTCAGACTTCGTCATATTGTGATAAATCTTTATTAAACAATAATTTCGCGATATATTATGAAAAAATCGTTTTGTATACAATAAATCCCATCCAAATTCAAAAAAATAAAAAAGTAGTTTTACAATGTCACGCGATATTTTATAATCTTACGACATTTGCAATTTTCCGGTGAAACCTAAACTAAAATTCCTTTCTATAGTTTTAGTGAAACTTCGTAGCCGCCATTTAGTTTAAATCGTACTGTGGGTACTTTGTAAACGTATTTGTACTTTAATAGAATTCATTGAAACGTGTTCAGTTTATTTAAAACTAGTAACAAGGTCGGACATTATTCGTCATGAATGGAAATTGTCTCATTTACAAAGTCGTTAATTCGGTAACTGTTAATCATAGGTGGAGGAGCCGAAGTTGTATTTTTTTTAAATACAAGTAGAGGCACGTGTATATCGTTTTATATGGTAATATGTTCCAGCATGTCCTTGGGTAGCCTGACACATTGACATTCTGACATATTGTCAAAATATTTTAATTAAAACAAAATAAAATGGCCACTTTAACTGACAGTTAATTCAATGGCAATTCGCACTAAACGTTTCCAAACGTCTTTTATAATGCGCACAGCAAAGGAGTGGAACTCTCTGCCTGCGTCAGTGTTTCCGAACGCATACAACCCTAATCTCTTCAAAATTAGAGTGAATAGGCTTCTTCTGGGTAAGCTCGCTCCATCGTCGACTTTGTCTCTGTCATCTATGACCTAGACTGGAGTCAAGAGCAAACCCATATTAAATAAAAAAAAAAAAAAAACAGTACCGTCAGTGGCGTTATTTAGGTCTTCAAAAGGGGCACTTCAGTAAGTAGGTCATGTTTTTGGATACCGCACCCGCATTAGGTTTCAGGGGTTAAGTTACCCGTGTAGCTATTATAACTTAACTATGAGTTCCTATGGTTATTGCAGTTCTCTGCTATTAACTAATGAGCCCTATGTATAAAACAAAACAATCAGAAAATAGTAAAGTAAGTACAACTCATGCGAGTTAAATAAGCACTCGGCTCGACACATTAATTTAAATTGAACAATTCGATTTCGATGAAAACAATATAAACAAGTTAGCATCATTCATAACCGTTGCGTTTATATTATTTTCATTAAAACCGTTTTTTTTTTATTTTAAATTAAAAAGTCGAAACGTCATCCGAGCCAGGTGCCAAGTTAATGCGTACGAGTAGTAGTTATCTATGAACAAGCAACTCAACACTATTGACGGCCAGTTTCAATAACGTATCTACCTTTAACCAACTGTCAAATTAGCTACCAACATTAGCTGAAACTTCATATTTGAAAGGCAAATATGACGTTTCAACTACTGTTGGTAGGTAGGCTTTTTTTTAAAGGAAACGTTGCCCCACACTGGGAATTTCTCCTGTATCGTGGGTGCGTTTACAAACATATAATCTCACAGACACAAACAGACAGACCCGGAACAACTATCTGTAGGCCATACAAATATTTGGTCCGTGCGGGGATCGAACCCGCGACACGCAGCGCAGCAGTCAATCACTCAACCACTGCACCAACCGTGTCGTCGAGTTGGTCAAAGGTAGATACGTTATTGAGACCAGCCGTAAGATAGAAGCTCTTTAATGAACGGTAGCGTAGTTATCGTACCAAATGAACCGAAACCACTACGGTATCAATTTACTTCGAGTCTTTGTCAATCGGATGTTTTGAGGGCTCCCATATCAGATGTCAATTACAAACTGTGATTCCAATCGGATTTTGAAGTCGATTCGGATTTCGGATTAACTAGATTTAAAGCCAATGCTATCACACGGAATACGTGAAAGAAGACAGTGATTGTTTCTGTTCATTGATGATTTTGCAAACACAGTTTTGCTTACACTAAACAACAATTTTGTCATCGCTCAAATAAGTGGAAAAGACAAACGAAAATACAGAACGATGCGTCAGTGTTTTCATTCTTCATTCAATTGCGTCGGAAATGTTTGTCATCGATCGTTTTGATTGTTTACCAACATTTGAATATCACTGCTTTAAACAATTGAACAGCGCTTTTGTTTCTCTTCAAAACAATAACACTCGAAAATGTAACAATACACGCAATAAGCCAAGAAATGCGGCGAAATTATATGGTATTATAAATTGTTTTATTACAATAATAATAGACATCCATAAAGTACATAGGTACCTACATACCATCAATACATGTAAATAAAAAGGAAAGTTCTCACTCACTGACTAGCGCTGGCTGGAGGCTTTACGGACGGTCTCAATAACGTATCTATCTTTGACCAACTGTCAAATTACTACCAACAGTAGCTGAAACGTCATGTTTGCCTTTCAAATATGACGTCTCAGCTACATACTGTCGTATCTAATTTGACGGGCGGTGAAGGCACGCAATTAGCTTGTGAAGAAACTAAGTCAATTTTTAACTGACTTCAAAAAGGGAGAGGTACTATATTGTTCTGTATTTTTTTATTTTAATTAAAATCAGCCTCTGTGCCTATAGGCAAAGGTCCCATTGACAGTTTTTTTTCTATATTCAATTTACCTACCAAAGAACAACAGACAAGGTAAACGCAATGCTCAAGTTATTGTCTTTGCGCAATCAGCGTTTAATTTTGACGACTGTATTGATTGAACAATCACATTATTTGTAATGTTTATTAATAGTCATTATTTTAAAATATCAAGGATAATGATTAATCTCGCTAAATATGTGCCCATATTTCGTAATAATAATAATTTTAATTGAAAAGGTTAATTTTTGGAAAGTTACTTCACCGGCAACAATTTCATTCTATTAAGACAAATTGACAAGAACTTTTAAAAGTAGACTTATCAAATGTTCTCGCATTTCGTAAAGTCAATAAAATTGAGTGTGCGACACTAACAATGGCGTTTATTAGAAAGTGTTATGTTTTACTTAAGTACTTATAGGTAATTTAATGATTAATAAAAATACTATATGTGAGGTGTTCCACGACAGTGGAGAAGAAGTAATTGGTTTCTCTTGATTCTAATTTTAAGTTTTTCCTGAAAAACATAATAAAATCTACAACAAATCTATAAATATCATCTTCTATATCAAATACGCAAACTCATAAAAGAACCGTTATCTCACAGGAAATCAAAATGTCATAATAATATAACCAAAAACAAGGGAATCCTCTAGTGATGTGCCACAGGACTGAGTGCTAACAAACGAGTGCTAGTGATGCGACATAAACCATGTGGGAGTACCTTGCAGTGTTGCTACTCGGCTTCTGGCTCGGTGTTGCCATATTCTTGTACATTTCTTGCTACTGGCTCGAAGAGATCTTAGGTAAGTCTATAATCCTAGTGTTTAATTCTTAAGCTTATATTAGAATAGTGTCTTAACTGAATTATTAACTCCAAACGTAATAAAATCGCAACGTGAAACAGCGAATAAGTTGCTTACATGGGCTCATAATGTATGAAATTTTTGTACATAATTTAACCTCGTGTTACCGACTAACTCTGAGTTAAGTTTTTAATGCAATTGGACCAAAGGAGATTAATCAAATTAAACAATTTAATAATGACAAAATGTTGCAGCTATATTTTCCGTTATAATACTATAGATTTCGATATTTTCTACCTACAATTAATCTCACCCTAAACTTCAAGTTCCTTAATATACATTCTTCTCATCACAGGTCTGATCTTTGCATCTATTTGCGGTAAGAAAAACTTAATAGATAACTCTCATTGCTAAGACGTAGCAGTATAAGCCATAGTACTTGTAAAATTTCAATTTTTACCCAAAAGCGCCCATTACACGCTCATGCAAGTGTCATTAAATTCCAAGTCATGAATGACTGATGGTGAGTGATGGAATTCAATCGACATTACACGCTCATTCTTAAATACGCGACGGTATATTATTGGCTGATATACGGGATTTGAAAAAGAACAAGGACTATTATCCATAAACATACAAAATAGATCCATTCACTTAAGAGTCGTAGCTAATGAAATATCCAGATTTTCGTCAGTCAATTTCATGCAACCATCTGTCACTGCATTACACGATAGGTTATCTGTCAGTCACAGCCTTGACTGTGGTTACACTGACAGCAAAACCTACCGTGTAATGGACGCCAGATATTCATGAATGTCTGTCGTCCATTACACGGTAGGTAAAAAATATATATTATAGTAATTTCATAATTTTAGAAATCTTTTTGTTGTTATTACATTTGGATGTTTTATAGTTATTAAACAAGCCACTTGTGAAAATAATTACTATCTACTGTATTGATATCAACAGGCATTGTAAATTTTATGATTTTTTGATAATACCATCAATTCAAAAGTCATTTTATAGCTATTACAATAATTATGTAAATTAACAAAAGCTAAGTGTAAGTAATCATTATGATTCACCATTATTTAAAAATAAATTTCTGTTGGATTTATTATCAAATAGTATTAACGACATTGCAAAACGATTTTTTTAATTTTTGGAGACGATTTTTTCATTTTTACAATATCAATACAGTTCACATTTGTCATCAAATATACTTAGAAGTTTCTTAACTGGCTAGAAATTCTTTTATTTCTTTTGAGTTACTAATGTTACATTTTACCTCAAGCTTTACCTACCACCATCTGAGGGCCTTACCATAATAGAATTGGCACTCTGATCTGATGCAACTTTTGCTAGGGAGTTTGTTGCGCCACTTCTTCTTCCCAGCTACAACACTAGGAAGTGGTGACGGGCGGGCGTTTTGGGGGACTGTCTTTATGTAGAACTTTGACGTTCAAAAAGTTCTGGCACTCAGCCTAATTTGAATAAATGACTTTTGATTTTGATTTTAACTGTCCTCCAATGCAAAATCAACTCTGATTTATTACTTGCCGGGTTCAATTTATCTTAATTAAATCAACGTATGCTCGAGTCTTGTCAAAATGTACAAAAATGGTCGCAATAGGTTGGTGGTTGACTGGTTGGCGTAAAGGACAACCAGCAACTTATTGGCAATAACCACTACATAATTATCTTATTTTTATTATCAAGAGCAATGAACGTTCTTGTCGATATGTACCTATCAGTCGAATAAATATTTGAATGAGCAATAGGTGGTTGCTACGGGCATTATTTAAAGGCTACAATTTAAATGCGTACCAAGTAAAACATGTACAGGATAATTTGTACTTACGTGTTGTATTTATATTCTTTTTGCCTACCAAAATGTATAAATGCTCACCAAATCTTGTTTTCCTGAAATACAATGTTACTTCTGTTACTAGGAGGACTTGGATGCAAGCGCGAGCTAAGCGAGCTCGGGACTTGGGATACCCCGACTCGGACAGGTTAGGTTAGAAGGGTGTGGCGGGGTCTAGTAAGCAAGCGAAGCGAGCGAACCAGACCCCGCTCGGGATAGCGGGGTCTGTTTTGAGCATTTATCCATTCTGGCAGGTATTTCGAAATTTTGGTAGTAAAATACGTACTTTTCTGGTAGGTTTTTAAACACAAGCCTTATTTAAACTCGTTTACGAAAATATCTGTGTTTTTTATTTCTAATTTTGGGCAGTTTACTATTCAAGTGTTTCATTTAAAAATAAAGTAGAATGACATCCTGAGTAAACTAGGAGGCCTATTTGCTTCTGGAAGGAGGTGAGCTGGTTGAATTTACGGCCACCATGACTTACGCATAATTAACCATACCAAACCAAATCCTGATAGAGTACTTAGATTGTAAGTCCAACCAGATAAATACTAAATACATATACAACGTGTAACAGAATAAACGCAATACCTCTTAAGGGGTCATTGTACTCGTCATTATGAACAACTTTTACTATGAGACCAACCCTGAAATCGCGAAAAAAGTCAACTGTTCTATTCAGTACATTTTGTCGAGTTATGTGCACAGAAACGTGCATAAAGTTGCATATTATGGATATGGATGATCACGAGGTGAGCATTCATATCCATAATATGGATTGACAGCTCACCTCGTGATCACTTCACCCATACCTTCACTTTGACATGTCTACAGAATCGATCGGCAGCTTACTTCGTGATCACGTGAATCGACCGGCAGATTTCTGCCTCAAACAAATGCCTCGCACATTCGTAGCTGTTGCTATCTGGCCAAATGAAAGAAAATTTAATTTGAGTAAGTCGTAACTCGTTGAAGAATGTTTCTTTGTAATTAAGTAATTCCTGATGTCTAAAAAAATTCACAGACGAGTACGCTAGTGAGTAGTCACGTTTGTGCGTGAGAAGTCACAATCATTTGGAGGCAAAACAATAGATTAGAGTAAATATGGAAGTCGGACGAGTGAACACAGTGGCTCACAATCATGATTACAATTTTCTTATGAGTTTAGAGACGGCATCATAATCTGCATAGATTTTTTCTAACTATTGGATCCTCAGTAAGCGGATGAAGTTGAATACCAGTAGCTACACTGTTTAATTAATGGTTTCAATATTTGTAAATATGTGAGTACCAATTACCTAAATTTCTTTAGAAAATGAATATGTTTACCTCTGCTGGTAATACTTTGTTCTTATAAGTAGCATACTCTGGGTGCATCGTCTTTTCTGTGTCGAATTTTTGTAAACCAAATTTTGTAAAATCAGTATTTGAAAAGAGTAACTATGGAGTTTCTTATCCGTTCTTCTCCATAAGAATCTACCTTTCCGAATGGACAGTAGTCACTATATTAATTTAATATTATTATTTTACTGGACTGTAAACGATGACGTTCAAAAGTGCCGTTTAATGGCCTAATTGAAGAAACGTTTTGACTTTTTTTTTTTCTTTTTTGACTTTTTACATTTATATACATCATATACCGTAGAGATGAAGTGTGAAAATACTTCGATTACCATCAGCTTTGAGGCTTCAATCGGCTTGTTGGACTTTCACAAACGAGGTTAGTTCATGTGAACATTACTCAGCAATTAGGTCAAGAGGTATTTAGTATCGAGTTCGGGGTTTATATCGAATTAACTAAAGATGCTTACCCTTAAGGAGGCAAATCCTATTGCATGGTCGTACACCTAGCCTCAAAGAGATGTCAGCATAGAAGACGGGGCGCGCTAGGGCCAGTGCCTGCCAGAGTTGCGGAATTCGTTCGAAAGAGTCACCGCAGCCCTGGAACGCAAAGGGCTTTAGAAGGAACACGGATGGGTTTTAGTCAGTAAGAGTCTGACACGCCCTTCCGCTCCACCCAGAGCGGAAGAAGTCATTTGATGATTTCCTATGCTTAAAAAAAAAAAGGGTCGTACACCTACGACTATTTGTGTAGATATTCTTATCTTGTAAATGAGTTGATCGCTTAAAGCAAGTGGATGTTCTACGCTAATCCTTAAACCCAGCTCAACGTCTCAATATAATAAAATTGGAGAAGTGAACTAGAACTTTAAGTGTCTCCTTACAATGAAAATATTATGTTTTGTGTGATCATCCTCATAGAAGCCGAGAATATAAAAATGATAATCAAAAATGCCATTCGAGTCTCCCCAGTAAAGCACCTGCTGTATTGAAAACGCATGACACTGTAGAATCGTTATAGATATGTTGAGTAGCAATTAACACAGATGCGTCAACAAAGTAGGTGGATAATAAAAAGGTGATTAAACAACTAGGCCAGGATCACTAGAACAAAGTAGGTGAGGTATTATTCCATCAACTAGTTCCCTAGTTGATGGAATAATACCTCACCTACTTTGTTTCTTCTAATGTGTTTCCACACATTAGAAGAAACCCAAATTAATTGAGATATACCATGGTATTCTTTCAGTATAATGGGAATAAGTATCTACTTAAGGTGGGTAGAGCAAATCTACCGCAGAAAAACTGTACACAATGCACAATGCAGTGTGATGGCTTAGCCTCAAAGAGAAAGATAGCGGGATGAATGTTAGGGTGTTACCACACCAAACGATCGATCGTCGATCGATGTTAAAATGAGTCGACGTCGATCGTTGCCATCGATCGATGGTAGAATGAATTAGTCGACGTCGATCGATAGTTTCTGCTTCTTTCTTCGATCAGCCAAAACTACCACTAACTACTATAAATACTACGAATCAAACAACATCGATCGATGGCATCGATTGAGTCGATCAATTGTTTATCGCCCAGTATCCGTCGATCACGTCGATCGATATCGATCAATAGTTTCCATCGACGATCGATCGATTAGTGTAGTAACACCTTTATAAGTTCCGTCTAAACTGGAAGGTAGTAGGTAGAAAGTAGAAGGTACGCGTGGGCTCATAAAGGAGAATAAATATTAAGTTAAAAATTTTAGGTAAGTAGTAAATCGATATGTACACACTTACTTAATACTACTTTAACTAAAATTGCAATTTGAATTAATTATTATATTTCAGCACACCAAAATCTTTGCTAACACGTTCGAGAGACCATGGACAGCGTGATTAATGTACCTATATTATTACTCTCCATTACGTATAATTATATTGTTACATGTGCCACCCGGCTTCACAGTATCTCGAGATCTGCCTGACCCCAACATTAATTACCTTGTTTTATCATTAAATCCGCCATTTTGTGGCTATTGTCTGCCATTTTTATTTCGCTCGTGTGCCGAGGTCGGCTGGTAACCGCTCCTTATATGAAGACTTTGCACTTTAATGATAAACACGTGTTCACTGAATGACATATTGATGTATAATATCAGTTGGTTCTATCAATCAACTATCAATTATAGTGCGTAGCTCACAGGTTTCTTGTAAAAGGAGATATTGCTAAATACAGCCGTTGGTGACGGATTGAATGACCATTTTCAAATAGTAATTCATCACAAAATAGAATGAGGTTAGTGCAGAAGGCTGTACCTACGAATGAGCACTTTTGAACATCCAATAATAAGTTGAAAAGAGCCCTCTTCAATGCTTGTTCTAAGAGTAATATTTTTGTATTGCCGATGTCCATAGGTGGCTAGACACCCTACTATGAAGTCTTAAAACGACCAGGTCTAAGAGAGAGACGGAGCTGTAGCACTATCCCTTTTACATCATCGGAATTGGATGGCATTAGCACGTCATAGTATGTCGGCAGAGCAATGAATAGCGCCTGCGCGGCTGCGACCAGCGCTTAGCGCGCCCATTTGTCAAAATTTAGTTAAATGCTCTGTGGGTGATGGTGACCACTTCACACGCTTATTTGCCAGTCTGTGTAATTCTAAGTAATTTCCTCCCTAAAACATAACGCTTTTGCGTAATCAAATATCTTTAAGTATACAAAACAAAAAAATAAATAAAAGGACATGTCCAGCCCGTCCCTAGCTGTCCTCCCCCCAGCGACGCCCTAAGCCGAGGCCCGTATCCCACAGGGGGTGCGGTGCTCTCAGCGTGTAGACGCTTAGTTTGTAAGTTTTTTATAAGCCCTGGCTGGAGGCTTTAATATTATATTAAGGCCACCACAGGCAAGTCCGGTTAAGCAGTCGACAACCTAATAGGTTGAACTGCGAGACGCCACTCACAAAAAAAAACACCTCCTCTTATTATATTTACACTTGGTAGCACGCGCCTTGAATGGCGTGTGCGATTCTTGCAAAGATAAGCTACTAACATGAAAGCCTATGTAGTTAATTTAATCTTTACATCGTATTTGAACGACAGATAACGATCAGACGGCGGCGCTTACCTACACACGGCTTGACACCTTCCAGTCATTAACTGCTGCGGTGTCGGTGGAGAAGAGGGCCTTTCTTTAAGAATGCGAGGAACGTGTTAACTGGAACTTGGGCAGAAAATCGACGTCCTCCAATCCAGGGTTCTGATTACAAGGAATTTCAATGTCACAACGCTCTCTTAGAAAAGGGACCAAAGATGGTCCGGATGGGTCTCAATGGTCAAATGGCAGCTGATGCCTCCATAGGAATAATTGATAGGTTCCTAATAATATCACTCCTTTTTTTAAGGATGGGAAATCATCAAATGCCGTGTCAGATTCTAACTGTGTTAAACTCATCCATGTTCCTTCTAAAGCCCTTAGCGTTCCAGGGTCGCGGTGACTCTTTCGAACAAATTCCGCAACTCTGGCAGGCTCTGGCCCTAGCGGGCGCCCCGTCTTCTATGCTGACATCTCTTTGACGCCATCGACCCGGGCCTGGTGGTGATCGGACAGCGAGCCACCCAACGCTCGCCGTCCTCAGGCCCAATATCAGACTCTTACCGTCCTACTTCTGGTCAAAGGCCTCTTGTCACACAGAGAAGACACGAGCATTAACCACCATACTTTCTCAAAGCGGGCTGGCATTTTCAGCTGTATAAGCTTATTTTAGCCCGCGACCGTTCGCGTTACTATACATTTTTCGCAAAAAAAAAAGGTAAAGTACCTAGCCTATATCCTTCTATCTTTGTACCAAAACTCATCAAAATCGGTTTAGCGGTTTAGGCGTTACCGCGTAACAAACAAACATATTAACTTACTGATCACTACTCACTAGTTAAGATAAACAAGAGGCCCACAGACTGCGACCAAGGGTTCAATAAGCTTCGCTAACTTAACGTCTCAAGTAAATCAAGCGGAATAACACCGCACCGGCAATCCGTCATATGAGGGTAAGTAGGTAGACAAATACCTGTCGTACCTATTGCGAGTAAATCAAACACAACGAGTGTTTGATTATTTCTCGATAATGTTTGGTGAGTGACCCAACATGACATGTCGTCACCTCGGCCGCTCGGGTGCGAATTGACGCACTTAGCCGATGTTGCACCTGAGAGGCTACGATACAGGGCCGTACTGGGGTAATCGTGGGTGCAAGGTGCTTTTTATAGTTCCACTACCTTTAACTATAACTATCTCTGTACCAAAATTTCTTAAAAGCGGTTCAGCAATTTAGGCGTGAAAGCGAAATTCATAATATTAGTTCGGATTCGTCCGTTTTTTTGTTATTAGCCTACAATTATGTCCCACCGCTGGGTAAACGCTTCCCTATTATTCTTCCAAAGATCTTGGGCCATCTCTGCCTAAGTTTTCCCTTCAAACATGATCAGATCGTCACACCACTTTCGTTCTTGCACTAGGTAAATAGGTGCCTACTTACTAAATTTGTTTACCAATACTAGAATTCATAATATTTTAGGTTCCCAAGAACATATTTATAGAATACAGTTTTTGTGTGTTGTCAAACAGTCAAGTATTTACCAAATATCGTGATTTTCAGGATACACACCTAAATTCCATTCAAATTATTTGCGTCATTGTATGGGTAGTTACGAATAACATCGTTCAGCCGCATGGAACCTGAGTAAATAACGATAACATTAGTAATAATACATACTCATGACATGTGGAATATTATCGGGGCCCGCTTGTTATTAAAGTTTGGTAATCGTATTTATTTATTTGAGTGAATCATGTAGTACGCACACGCACCTGTGCGAAGTGTTTGACTTGTGTGTACTCACAATTGTTACGAAAATCAAGTAAATGTGCCAAAATTTACTTGATTTTCCGATTTCAGGAGTGAGTTCTATGATTTTCAAGAGGAGCCTTCTTTCGCCTTCTCATGAAAATCATACAACTCACTCAGTGCCGGATTAAGCAAGCGCGGGGTCTGTAGCAAATTTTACTGAATGGCCCCCTAAAATACCGCGGAGGGGGGAGTTTGCCCGCTTTGGAACAACCATGTAAAGGTCGAGAGGTATCAACGACCAGCAATCAAATGATCAAATCAATATGAACGGCTCTGATGATCCTACTGATATTATAAACGCGAAAGTTTGTAAGAATGTATGTATGGATGGATGTATGTTTGTTACTCTTACAGCAAAAACTACTGAATGGATTTTGATGAAATTTGGCACAGAGGTAGATTATAGTCTGGAATAACACAAAGGATATTTTTCATCCCGGGAGTAGGTTCCCTTGGGATAATTTTGGACATTAATGCGGGCGGTAGCTAGTACTAAAATAAGCCCTTTTTGGAAATTTGAAAGTGCAGGCAAGGCCCCTCACCACGCGGCTCGTCTGAGCCCGCACTGAGCTATCAACTTTTCGCCCTCAATATGGTTGCCCAAATACCGAGCCATCTCCCCCTCTATCATTTGTTTCGCCCCGCGGGGTCCTTAAGAAGCGCCTGAGCACATACATTTTGCTGCTTAGATTTCATACGGTATGATCGCTTGAATGAAAAGATAGAAAAAGAGTTTATGTACCTACGCGAAGTAAGACCATACAAAATAAACAAATTTAAAGGCTTATATAGTTTGGGAAAATATGCGTCATAGCCACGCTAAAACGGCTATCGCAGAGTATGGTAGGACTTAGGACTCGCGTGTGAGACAGAGCCATGATGCTGGTTTTTTAGCGAAATGTTCTTGTAAGCGCGGGGCCCGTAGCATTTGCTACTCTTGCTATATGGCTAATCCGGCACTGAACTCACTGCTGAAATATGATTTAGGTAAAAGGAGTAAGTTTTATAATAAGTGAGTATCATTGCACTGCATCAATGGCCGAAGGTGTTCCAGTGTTTATATATTTAAGGCTGAATTTATATTTAAGGGTAAAAACGACAAAAAATCACGTTTGTTGTATGGAGCCCCCATACAACAAACGTGATTTTTTGTCGTTTTTATAGATAATGGTACCTACGGAACCCTTTGTGCGCGAGTCCGACTCACACTTGGCCGGTTTTTGTTTTCCTTAATGCAAAGCTTTTGAAGCGTTTTTCAAGATATTCCAACTAAAATATTTCAATCAAGACAGGAAGCTGTTTAAACTTAAATACATCTTCTATTGTTTTTGCACTCTGAGAAGTCAGACGAGAATGATCTCAGTTCTCATGGATTATAAATAAAAAAAATCTAATGAATGCAGAGATTACACGATCTTAAAACCTGTTGAGACATTAGTGAAGTAATTATAATAATTATTTTCGTGAGTAATTATTTGTTTTATCTGTTGAGTTCCGCGTTAATTGACTTTTTTATCCTGATGGCAACGAAACTGTAAAAAATGGGCAAATCCTATTTTATTTTGTTATACAATTTAAGCGATAAGCACTTCTTTTACCTGCCAGGGTAGCGGAATTTGTTCGAAAGAGTCACCGCGGTTCTGGAACGCAAAGGGCTTTAGAAGGAACACGGATGGGTTTTAGTCAGTAAGAGTCTGACACGCCCTTCCGCTCCACCCAGAGCGGAAGAAGTCATTTGGTGATTACCCATCCTTAAAAAAAACACTTCTTTTAAGTTGGAAAAACACTTAAACAAAGACGAAATTAATGCTAGCTACAGCTTTAAGATTTAAATGTAACGTAATAGGTAAGTATGTAAGTAACATAATTCATCTTCTAATATCACAGCATAATGCTGGTATTGAGACCTTTTTGGCCTCGCACAGATTAAATTCATGCTGTTAGTTTTTGTTAATTGATTTTGATTACTGTTTGATCAAATTCCTTTACTTTTCGGTTTGTCTTGTGCGAGTCCCAAATCAATATTTTGATGTGAAACATCTATAGGCGCGGGTAAAACCATTGTTGGCGTGGCGACGCATGCCATGCCGCTATACGATGGTGTATAAATATTATACAGTCTATATATGTATTTTTTTTTATTATGCCATATTAAGTTCCTGTCGTAATCTGTTCTTTTACGCATATTACCTGTACAAAATAATTTCGATGTTTCACATCTGCCAGGCGTCCCGTGACGGCTCACAATTTTTTTTTTTTTTCTTTCTTTATAATATTCAGCGAATAAAAATGGACGATAGACTGAGAAAATAATGTTGGAAGATGGTATTCCGACTTTTTTTTTGTATTTGTTCAAAAGACATACCTAGGCAAGCATACGTTCAATAGAAAAGCAAATAAAAACGATAGTTCAACAATCTTTAAACTTTCGGTCAACGTTTGTAAAAACATTAAGTACTTACCTATCTACTTTGAAAAATTACCAAAATGTTTGTGTTTTTGCACCTCAATATCTACTGGCGGACACTGACATCACACTAAAAACCTGTTCGAAAGACGTATTTGAACGTCAATTAATATTGAAGTTATTGAAAGGCAAACTAATCTATTGAACATGATTTATTTTGATAATTAAATATGTTTGCCACGGCTAACCAACATCTGTCCACCAGCGAGCTGTATCTCATACCGAGTGTCTTTCTGTTGCCGCTTTAACTAGGAATAATAAAAATAAAATATAACTAAAAATAAACGTCCCCACGCAAGATAAGTGTACTTTTTTGTTGGGTAGTGGTACGGAACCCTTCGTGTGCGAGTACTACTCGCAAATGCCCGGTTTCTCTATCTTTAGCCACAAAATTCCAAGGAACTTGACTAACCATATCATGTCGTCATGTCTATTCCTTAAATAGGCATGACGACGAGTGTTAAGGTACCTATTAAGTACCTATATTTACGAACATACCGTGTTTCCTCCGTGCCTCGGAAAGCACGTTAAGCCGTTGGTCCCGGCTGTCATTTGTAGATCTTTGGCAGTCGTTACGGATTTTCAGAAGCCAGTAAATCTGACTCCAGTCTTGCCAAGAACTACCGTGTTACCCAGTTAATGGGTTGTGGAGGTCTGGTAGGCAGCCGCTCCACGTAAATTATGGTATTCAGCTGAATCCGGTTTGACTGGAAGCCGACCCCAATATAGTTGGGAAAAGGCTAGGCAGATGATGATGTAGATGCTCGTATCTATAATAAAATTGTAAATTTATATATAATTTATTTAATTAACTTAATTTACCTTGAAAATCAGCACCAACCTGTTTTGATTTGAATTGTGATGTGAAACTTGTTTTTGCAAATCAAGTAGGTGACATGTTAAATTTACTTTGACATTTTTACGAGCAGCACAATAATTACACCCGTGGTCTACACCTAGATTTACATTCTTTTTTTTTTTAAGGATGGGAAACCGTCAAATGACTTATTCCGCACTGGGTGGAGCGGAGGGCGTGTCAGACTATTCCTGACTTAAACCCATCCGTGTTCCTTCTAAAGCCCTTTGTATTCCAGGGCCGCGGTGACTCTTTCGAGCAAATTCCGCAATCCTGGAAATACTTCTCCCCTGGGGTATAACTTTGGCCCAAACTCGTTAACCAATAGGAACTCATCACACTGTGTATAAACATTGCACTAGTTGATATCAGTAGATTATTAATAGTTATCTATGTACAAAATGTCATACTAGTATCGAATCCGGGTCAAGTCATTTTGATAATAAAATACAACACATTTAGGTACCTATTATTAAATTACCTACCTATTGATAATTTACAAATTCGAGGTGCAATCATATCAATTAATAACGTTGGCGCCGAATCCAAAGGGCGATTTAGGGGCTTCTAAAACTCCGAAATAAAAAACCTTGCAACGCATTTTTTTTTTCACGCTTTTAATGTATGTAGGTATCTATTCGTATATTTATATACTCAATTCTTATTTTTTATTTTTATTACTATTATTATTTTTTCTTTTTTTTGCTTTGGATATTTTCACTCTCCTCTTTCAGCCTGAAGGAGGGGTATTTTTTTCTTTTTTTTTTAATATGAGTTTACTCTTGACTCTAGTCTAGGTCATAGATGACAGAGACAAAGTCGACGATGGAGCGAGCTTACCTAGAAGAAGCCTGTTCACTCTAATTTTGAAGAGATAGTAGGTTATACAATAAGTTGTCGCACACAAATGAAAACTTTCCCTTATCACATAAACCATTTGCACTTGTGTTAATCCCCACAGCACGATGGAATGGCCAGCATGTGTGATACATCAACACAATCATAATATTTACCTACTAAATTTCCTTCAAATTACATTTAATTAGAAATACTAGCACTTGAGTGACTCATCACTAGTCTAGTAGTCATCACATACCATAAATTCGGGCTAGTTCTACCCTTTTTTTTTAAGGATGGGAAATCATCAAATTGCTTCTTCCGCTTTGGGTGGAGCGGAAGGGCGTGTCAGACTCTTACTGACTAAAACCCATCCGTGTTCCTTCTAAAGCCCTTTGCATTCCAGGGCCGCGGTGACTCTTTCGAACAAATTCCGCAACCCTGGGAATACTTCTCCGTTAACCAATAGGAACTCATCACACTGTGTTTACTGTGTTCCTAATGGTTAAATTGTGCCAAAGTAACTGTACATACTATCCTATTATAATTTAAATCTAATTTAAATGTTCATCTCCCTTTCCACAGATCTCCCCGCGCCCCGCAGCCAGTCCCCGTCCCCCGCGCCGTCGGGCCATAGCGCGAGTGGAGCACACGTTCAGCTCAAGCGCCTAGTCGCCAGAGTCGTAGAGGAGGCGGCCTCGCTGCCAGCTCTCGCCAGATATGCTGCCGAGCCACACACGCCCTCGATCGAGTCGTCGACGTACGAGGACTTACTAGCCACGGCGATTTTGAATAAGGTTGGTGCGTTATTTTTCTAAGGGTTGGTGCATGTTGTCGGCAAAGGTCGAGGGTTTTTTCAACCAATGGTTAAAATTGTGATGCAAATTTTGTTAAAATGCATTTTTCAATCAATTTTTGCTTAATAGTTTTTCATTTGACTAATAGGCAAGAAGGTCGGTAGGCGATCGGTAACGGTAAAGAAATCTCTTAGGTAGGTCAAAATTGCATGAACATCAAAGTTCCCATGTCAAAAAGTCTTTAACCTTTTGAACGCCACTGTCACGTAAAGGTGACAAGCAAGCGCGTGCCCTGTACGCCAAACGTCACAAATACGTGACAAAAAGTACGGTAAATTTGTAGCTTGGCGTCGGGGTCACGCCGATGCGTTTATGTTCTGGCGTTCAAAAGGTTATAGAAGATTTTAATTACTGGAGCTGGGGACAATCCATCCAAGAATAAGAGGGGGTGGCGGAAGAGGATGAGAGGTCTTTTACTCATTCTGGGATTCTCATTTCCATAGACGTCTAGTTCTGATTACTTCTGAAACATTGATAAGCAGCTGTCATACATACTGTGTTTTCAAATCCTTGAGCAGATAATCCTAATAAAGATAAACAAATCCCAAGATGGCCTTCTTTTCAATTTGGAAATCGATCACGTCTATGATTTACGTAGTACAGACGCCAGCACATCAAGCTACAACAATGTGTCAAATTTCTTTAGTGGATTTTCAACTTTATCGCCGAAGTTTTAGGTTCAAGGTTGATTGGTTAAATTTGACAGTTTCGGGTAGCTTGATGTGTTGGCGTCTGTACCTAACGCCTAGAATACACAGTAAGGGTGTACTATAATCAGCAGTGGAATGGAAAAGGCTATGCTCGGAAGCCTCGGAGATTTCTTTTCGCGTGCCCCCTACGACGCCAAGCCACAAATTTGCCGTACTTTTTGTCACATATTTATGACGTTTGGCATACAGGGCACGCACTTGCTTCTCATGTAAACGTGATAATGGCGTTCAAAAGGTTAGGTGGCTGAGGGCAGGGTACATTGCTCGCACAACAGATAGTCGATGGTGTATGGGTCCAATGGTTCTGGAGTGACGACCACGTTGCAGGGTCTTTCACAAGGTCGAGGCAAGGCCGCGGGAATCCGTTGGATGTGAGTGGAACAGGGGAGGCCTATATCCGGCAGTGGACGTATTCCATCTGTCGTAATCGGGTCTCCCTTGTTTGACCGAAAGGAATTTGACAAATTTTCACTTCCCAAAAAAAATTTCGCATAATTTCATTTGCCAAATTATTACTTAGCAAAAAATCTATTCACAAAAAATTGTAACGCAAACCTAATTTTTGGGAAATGAACGTTTAAACTATAACTTGTTAGCTACTAGTACCTACTTTTAACATTTTTTATTTAGTCAAATATTTCAGTTGGAATAACAGTTTTTACGCAAAATCAAATTAAATAGGTAGTTGAGTTCCGGGTAACCTACTAAAAACAATATCTTTTTTTCTATGTCGTGTCTGGCACTCGCCGGCCGCTACCGCGGCACCGCTCGCTTCGCTCGCTCGGCTCGTGCGTAGGAGGTCACAGTTTTAACCTAACCTAACCTAACCATTTTTTTAATAATTAACCTACGTTTATTGTCTGAAGATTGTTTGCTGTAAGTAATAAATCAAAATGCCAGTATGACATTATACTTGGTAATATTTTGCCATATATCATTCGAAATATTGCAATGGTATAAAAAAGGTTGCCAAAATTTGTTTGGGTAATGAAATTTTGTCAAAATCTTTTCGGCAAAACGGAAGGATCCCGTCGTAATTATATCGTCATCATCATTTCAGCCTGATGGCTGTGTTTCCAAAGCTGGGGCACAAGCCTCTCTCTGTGAGAGGGTGTAATTCACTACGGGGGCCCAGTAGTTTCTCCTAAAATTAAAATCCAGAGAAAGAGCAAATTTCTTCAACAATAATAAAAAATTGGTACCTACCTAAACTTACCTGAGAAACACCGGAATTCCTGCCGTTTCAACCTACGCAGTATGTTATCATTTTTAATTAGTTTTCCAGTGATATCAATACCGCACAAATCCTGAGAAATCCAATTCAGTATCGTGACTGATGTAAACATAGCCTTATGCTCGCGAATCCTTACAAACGCTTCATTAGGTCTGCGCTAATTTAGGGCTGCCACACAAATCTTACCGAGTATTTATATTTATGTAGCAAAGAAAGAAGATTTTTTTTTGTAGTCGTTGGTTTACTCTTTAGATTATTTGGGGTTGGCTGTCTTTAAAGCCCATTTCGCGAAGTTGTATCTGCAGCGGCCTACTGGCACGGGTGCACAACCGATTATGTGCTTGAAGATAAGTGCCAATGAATACTCTCGACTGCCCTTTGTATCTGTACAATATTTTTCTTTATATCTAGCCTATATTGTCCTACAGTTGGGCAAAGGCCAGCCTCTCCATTGTCCACGCAACTCTGACCATAGCATACCTATATAAACTATGGAGTTTCTTGTGCCGTTCTTCTCCATAAGAATCTACCTTTCCGAATAGACAGTAGTCACTTTATTATTTTTTCATTTATATTTTAATTTTTACAGTTAAAATAATAATTAAAAAATAATATAAAGTGACTATTTACTTATATGATGACGTAAAAAAGTGCCGTTTAATGGCCTAATTGTAATAAACGCTTTGACTTTGACCTTGAAAGGACAGAGTTGTGTGTCAATATTTTCGGAAGGAGGATTTTTTTTTTTAATAAATCAAAAGTCATTTATTCAAATTATGTTGAGAGCCAGCACTTTTTGAATTCAGTTTTACATAAAGACTGTCCCCCATAAAACCCCTCCGGCATCACTTCCTAGTGTTTCCTCCCCTACCTACGCAATTGAAGAAAGAAAGGCGATTAAAATAAAAAAGTAAAAAGAGGAGAAGAATAAAATTAAACCGAATAATGTGTTGCCAAAATATCCATTAATAGCCAATGATGAAAATAGCCCTTTATAGAAATAGATTACTTTATGACTCATTCCAACCTACATGATTACAAGATGAAGTTTGGACCCAGTCTTACACACGACACGAGTACATTTTACTATCGTAATTACCGCAATGAAAAATGAATCATTCATAATAATCCAAGTGTTATCAACCGCCATCGACGTTAATTCCTGAACATGGAACTCCCCCAAAAGACGGTCCATAAGGAAATGACCATAATTGCCATGGCTATGGTAATCACAGATTTTTTTTTAAATCATTATTGATAGGCACGCGTTTGACCACAATTTTACCTTATGGTGAGCGATGATGTAGTCGACGATGGAGCACGCTTGGGGGCGTTCAAGTATTACGTAACGCAATTTTGGGGGAGGGGGGGTCTTGTAAAACGTTACGATGCGTTACAGGGGCGGGAGGGGTGTTCGAACAACGCCTTACGTAACATTGTTTTTTTTTTATTTAACGCTAGCTCACTAAACATATTTTCGAGTTACACAGTCACTAAACAGTAATCATTTTGCCAAACAAAAATAAACATATACTTAATGACATTTATTAATTAAAAAATTTGGTAACATGAGATTAGTAGACATAATTGTGACTTAAAAGTCACAATTACCTAAAGGTAAAAATTGTCACTTGGATGATACGTAACGTTTTGGGAGCGGGAGGGGGGTATGGATAAACGTTACGGCGCGTTACATGGGGGGGAGGGAAATCAAGAATCTTCAAAAATTGTGTTACGTAATACTTGAACGCTCCCTTGCCTGAAGTAACATATTCCCTCTTAACTAGATAAAGACCCCAGTTATTTAAAGAAAAGAAGACCATATCTCTCGAGATAATTCCTGCAACGAAACCTATTATAGGAACCTTTTTTTCCACAATCCAGACGAATGTAAAGCCAATTTTATTCAAAAAGACAAGCATTTTCTTTGCGTCGAAACGGTACTATCACTGTTACATTTGACTAATGTTCTGTGCAACAGTTAGATAGAATATAAATGCTGATATCGGTAATCCCTCTACGTGTTGTGGGATTATAAGTATTTTAGCACAGAGAATTATATAATGAGATAATATAGAAAATTCTAATCAAATGCAGTAAGCTCTCGCAATATCATACAACTTATCTAATTGGCAAGCGGAACACTTAATCATATTTACGGATTAAACAAACTCATATTTGATTAAAAACGTTCTCTACTTTCAAACATTTTCCCACAAATTTAATTATGCACACAATAGTAAGATAGCAAGAATTATTCTCATAAGATGCCAAAGAAATTGATGTTGGGAACCATCTTGTAAGAGAGAAATGAGATAAGTACAATGGACTTTATAAGTTCTAAACTAAATGTAAACAAAGCAATTATTTAAAGTTCCTAATTAAGTGTAAACAAATAATACGTTTGTTTACATTTAATTAAATTTGAATGTAATGTTGAACATGTTTACATGTCGTTAAATGCTAAATAATTGAGGAAGGTAGGACGCTTAACAGTCAGCCACTCAATATCACAATTTTGACTTTACAAAAAGCAGTTTCTTCCTTTACTTTTTTTTATTAATTAAGTACTGCAATATTCTATGCGGCACCTACTAGACTATAACTTTATCGCTTTAATGTTACGGTACCTAATCTATCTATACTAATAATAAAGCTGAAGAGTTTGTTTGTACGCGCTGATCTCTGGAACTACCAATCGGATTACGATTCTAATATATATTTATATATTTTATAATATATATTTTTTTCCAAAACACCGCAATCATTATTACCACACTTTTCCAAACAAGGTTCTAGACATTATGAATAAATTTCATCACATGCACGACTGGGCTCGATACCTTATCAGACTTATCTGCCGATAGCCGTCCGTATCTAGTGGCCAGTACAAAGATAGTTCGGCACCCAATCCAATGTTTTCCAAAGAAATGGTAAGTCATCATCAATAAATAATGAGATTAATGAGTTTATTACAGCCACACTTAGTACTAATCACTTGTCCGAAATGGTTGTTCTCAAAAGTGTCGTGAAGTGAAATGTAAAAATGTCGTACGAAGTGACTTTGATAGGATTTGTCGTATTTCTTTACATTCTAGCGGCTATAAGTGTGGTGAGTTACGTAAAAATGCGCTTGCGCTTGTATTTTGGTTGAAAAGTGTATTTTTTTTCGATGGGTGATTATTATAATAGTTTTGATTATGTGATTGATAGAAATCCGGAAAGTTTTAAGTGGTGTCTTAAGTGGTTGTTTCTACTATCTCTAATGATTGTTATGTAAACAAATCGTGAGTTTCGGGGATTATTTTGGTTCACCCCTGTTTGATAGAACAACGTTTGATATAATATTACTAAATCGAACAACGTTTAAGAAAATCATCACTTTGTATAATATCGTTTGACAGAATTTTCAGTTCATCGAATATTTATTTGCTATAACAACATTTGCGCTAATGATCAAAAGGTATAATGTTCATTTGATGTAATGTTCAGATGGTATAACCATGTATTTAACACTTAACCAAACCTTAAAATATTCTATGCATGGTTGAGGGTGGGCTTGGTCGACGGAGCCCCGCTTCGCGGGGCTCCTACTTCTGGGTAGTTTATAAAAAAAATAACCACGAAGGGGTTACGTATTGTACGTTTTGTACGGAAAAAAATAACCACTTCTAACCTAACCTATCCGAGTCGGTGTGTCCTAAAGTCCAGATTGCATCCAGTTTCTCCTGGTAACAATAGTTGAGGGTGGCAGGTGTATAGGGTATAAAGTATAAAATTAGTGCATTTGAAAATTCGGCGAAATGATATTAGTTCAAATGAAATTAGTTCAAATAAATAATTACGCTAAATAAAAATTTACCAATGAATTATTCGGTCAAATGAATAATTCTTCGAAATGACTTTATTGCAACTTAAATTCGATTTAGTAATATTATATCAAACGTTGTTCTATCAAACAAGGGTGAACCGATTATTTTATCCAAATTAGATTTTATTTTGTGGAATCCGTAATATTTCTGCAACAATACAAACCGCCAACCCTACGCCATTCGATTGACCCCACTCGCTTCTCTATGGCGCAGTGCGAACCAGCGCCCGTGTGAACCAGACCTTTTTTTAGAAAACTCTCGCATCTCTCCCCAATCTCGTATCAGTGCGGAATAAAGTTCAATTTCGTGTAACACCTCGTGAAAATGTACAATTTCTTCAGTTCTATTGTGAGCTACTTTCCCGAAGCGAACAGCGAGGTTTGAGGTTTTTTCACTCGATTGTCAGTTGTTATGAATTCATGCGTTTAGCTTGTATTGTTGCTCCACTGCCTCAGATACGGCTGAGCGAGCGATGTTCAAATTTTCCGAGCTAGATTATCGCTATGTATCATCGAGGTGATTAAGTGCTAGACGTTTCCTGTGTAAATCTTGAAAGTGAGGAGAAATGTGAATTTCGGTTTCTCTTGCATACCGCGGTCGAAAGCCTAAATGTAGGTAACTCATAATTGTCACGATTTGGCGGTATTTTGCTCTTCTGAAGTTACTTTGAAACAGAATCACGGTGATCCCTTCGTAGCGGATAGAGATGTGGTGAAAAAACATAAGGTTTCCCAACATCAAGTAGACGAGAACAAACCCGTTGTCTTAGTCAGTCAACCTGCCTTTCTCCCTCCTAGGAGATCCGCATCCAGTTTCACTGGGACCCGACCCCAACCTAGTAGGGATACCATTGTTTTGCATGGAGCGACTGCCCGTTCTGTATGGTGTCGGACGTAAAATAATAGCAGCATCCCATCACTTCCCTAGAGTATCGTAAGAGGCGACTAAGGGACTCACCAGAGAATGGGCAGCGGAATTCTCTGTGCATTGCAACAGCTACACTGCGATCGCCAACCCGCCTGCCAAGCGTAGCGATTATGGCAATCCCCCACACCCTTTTGGGGGAGGTCTTTGTCCAGCAGTGGACGCTGATATGATGATGATGATGACTGCTTATCTTACCTCCAAAAGCTAGTATCTTACCCCAGAAGCAATTTACCTCTCTATCAATTTACCTCTCTTCACAGTTCATCTATAAACTATCACTATCTCTTTCTCCAGGTGATAGAGCGTTACCAGAACGAGAATGGTTCAGGTGGTCGCAGCAGCGGGATTCACTCGGCGAGCGCGAGTCCCACACCCTCGGAGAGGTCCTCGCCCCGCTCGCTGCACACACCACCGCGCTCACTTCACTCCAGACACACTAGAAATATCACTCCTCCGGTAAGTAATCTTTATATCATCTAGTCTCTGGTCCCAAGAATGAATCTGCTATTTGAAAGATGCGAAATTCTATTGATGGTCACAGGACCAATCAATCGATCATAGGGACGATACCTGGAAGAAACCCGTGGCCAGTACTGGACGTATTTCGGCTAAATAGTGACGGGTAAAAAATGTTTCGACAATGTGGTTTCCAAATACACTATTATAACACACAATACTAAAATAAGTTCTTAAGCTGGCACTGTTCAAACTCGAAGAATTCACAAAGTTCCCTGATATTGAGATGGACTAACGCAGTGAAGGTTCTGTATGTAACCGTCTCATGTTTTCTTATAGGACCGATATATTTTCACGATTCTAATACTGCATGACCAAGTTTCACAAGATCAAACATTCTTATTTTCCAGCACCATGAAGAAGACGATGTATCTGACTGGGAGGAGGGGGATGCGACGGATGAAGCCCTCGAGGTGCCACGACGCGTGCCCTTCCCAGAGTTTGGAGGCGACATAGTGCACAACACAGGTAAACAAAACTATTATCATATTACATAAGTTCACAAGGGTAAAGTAACGAACGAAGAACAAAAGAGAGAGCTACACAACATAGCTATGCAACAGTGGAACACTCTGGAAGCGTAATCATGATCGCACTGCCAGCAAAATATGTACAGGTCCGTTTAGTTTAACCACCCACCATACATTTTTGACAACACGAAATGGCTTTGTTGCCGTAGGATCACATGAAAAAATCACCTCAATTTTATGTTTTAATTGAAAAACTAGTTAGGCTGTTGTTTTTCACATTTCCAATGCAAATTCTGCAGCTTAGGCAGTTTGGCAAAAATAAATAAATCAACAATCAGACTTAACAGCTTAGTTATCAAACATAATCAGCTGATAGAAAAGCAACGGGACGATGTTAACAACCTCATTCTAGATAACCTTCATTATCAGCTTACAAGCTGTTATGCAAAAATTAATTTCGAAGGACTTGTACCTAAAGTTGTTCCGCCTACGTTCCAGATAATGAGGATCGAGAGTTCGACGAAGTTTCCAGTAGCGACCTGCAGGCTGTCGACGGCACTTGGGAAGAGAACTGGCTGTTCCAGAAAAAGAAAATCAAGACTATTCAATCTGTGCCAGTTCCCATGCTAGTTCCAAACTCCAACACCGAGTACCGAGCTCTCATCGGCGACAGAGACGCTGACGACACCACAGATCTATCAGACAACGCAAGCGACTCAGAAGAACAAGCTGAATTCAAGAGTGACATGAAGAAAGTTCTAGACTCCAAACACGTAATTGGTGGCATACCTAAAGTGGAAGAAAATGACTTTGAACCAGACAGCCTCACCATTGTAGATGGAGTTGACGAATTTGACGAACTCGTCGAGAAAATAGATGATGACGAAACAGTAGACGCAATCATTAACGAAATTAATGACAACAACGTTACTATTGTTGAAACTATAAATGTGAACGCGACAGACCAAGTAGATGGTGGCAAGTTACTGGTCGGTATTGAGAGTGGACCTTTAACTAAAGCGGAATTCGCGGTGAAAGAGGAAATACACAGGACACTATTGAACGGAAATACAGAAGAATTCATGGATGAATTGTGTGCTAAAACGAATGGTGACATATTATACAATGGGCATGCAAATGAATTGCATAGTGTTGATAGCTTCACAAGTAACAAAGGTCAGTAAAAAATTACATAATATTCTTCAGTATCAAATGATTAACTATTCTTAAAATGAATGATAACAATAGGAGCTAATATGCGACTAGTACAGAGTTTAATCGGATTGCTAAATATGGATTATTGACAGGCATTAACTCAACTTTGATTATAATCGATTAAACTAAAGATACTCAATATGCATAAAGATAAATGAATAATATAATAAAAACAGTTACTTTATGAAATGGCAATATTTCAGAATCGACGAACACTCTGAGTCACCATGAACGCATGGGTGAATATGAGGAGACGGTAACATTGCCAGTGCAGAGGTATGCGGATAGTCTGCGCAGGAAACACTTTGATGATGGCCCTCATGAGTAAGTGCATCTTATTGTATCTACACAAAATCAGATATATTCAGGATCATATCATTTCCTTTGATATTTATTTTTCAAACTAAAAATAAATTCCAGAATTTATTCAAGTGAACGATTTTGGAGTCATTTCCATGGGTCACATTATTCTGCAATTTATAATGCAGAAAAATGTGCCAAACTACTGTTCCTCCACGTTAAATATAATGTATGTCAACGTAGAATGAATCTCGCCTACTTGCGTTTTGCTAACAGGGGATGTATGACCATGACCGAAACAAAACAGTGCGAACGATAGCAACGCTGCTACATGTATTCTTGTAATTGCACAAGTCACTGACAGGGGGGGGGCTACTATGAAGTCTTAAAACGATCATGATTCCGCTCTAAGAGAGACGGAGCTATACATAGCGAATAGCACTATCCCTTTTACATCATCGGAATTCGATGGCATTAGCACGTCATAGTAGGCCGGCAGATGATTAAATACCTAGTAATGTTTCCCTTCCGATTTTCAGAATCCCAACTCGTGATACTGATCAAGGCGATGAATTGATACCAGGTGAGTTATACATTACAGCAAGTAGCAGTAAGAATTATTTTGTCAAACATAATACAGGTCTTATCGTAATTGATTATTTTTATAATAGAAAAGCGAATGCGGAACAATTACAGTAATGAGATTGCATGAGCATTTAAATCGAATGATGAAAGATTTTCAAATCTTACACATATAAAACCCAAATGTAGAGGGTAATGCTTGGTTAAGTTATACCTTATTTAATATTTCTACATTGCAGGTTCCATAGCCTACAGAGAGCGTAAGAAATGGCTGAACTACGTAGAGATGCCGAACAACCCATACTCACCCGAGGCCATTCAGAAAAGGTTATCAGCCAAGAGTGCATCATCTCTCTTCGACATGTTCACAGCCAAGAAACAGTCAGAAGATGACAAAATTGAAATAAACGAGCCAGATGACGAAGAAAGAGAAACAAATGATCTTCCAGTTAAAGATATTCAACATAAAAAAATATGTTTAACTATGAGTAATGATAGTATTAATAGTATTGATAGAACAACCAAAAGTCCGTCGCCTAGAATATTGAAAGATGTGATGGCTGAGGAAATTCCACAGTATAAACGGTAAGTTGCCACAAATCTTAGCTTTTAGCAAGAAGATACTAGAAAGTATGAACACAAATCATAACTTTTACGATTATTTGTTTTCAGTTACGGACGTGACTATTACATTAGGGAAGCCAAGGCGTCGTGCGGCGGTCGTAAAAAGATGAGCATGGACGAGACGAGCTCGGTGTCGTCGGTGTCGATGACGATGAACAAATCCACCAGTTTAGACAATTTCGACGCAGAGTTCGCGTCGCCTGTAAGTGCCAGCAGTTCGTTGAGCGACCTCGAGGCCTCCGCCCTACATCACAACATCGTCCGCAACGTCCTCAGCCCTAGGAACGCCAGCCCCAACTTCGCCATAAACCCCATTTTCGAAAACCCCGATAGACAAAATGATAACGCTGACGAAAATCATGCGACAGACGAACATTATGTCGGTCAAAATGCCAACGTAAGACAACAATGTAGAACTGTGTGCGACGGTGACGGTTATGTGGAAAACGAGGATATAGTTAGACTTAAAATACCGAAAATACCCGAGATTACCGAAGACCTTTTCGAGACGTACACCCATGTTAGGCGGAGCAACACGCTGCGCAGCGAGGACCTGTGCGTCCGCGCTAAGCGACGGCCGAACCTCAATTTTACGTTCGGTGGCAGTCTCAGGTTAAGCAAAGGCTTTCGTACCGATATCTGGTGACAGCAACCTCTAGTACCGACATCTCTCGTAGTCTAATACACCCTCCGCTCTCAATGGCACTCCCACTGACCATCATCTCTCAATATGTGAATCTCTTACTGTGTACGATACATACATAGCTTCCAAACGAAACCGACTTAGAATATGTTAGCATAGGTTACTGACATCACGGTTACTTTCCATAAAATGTGGTGAAAGAACTCTTTCTCATTACTAAATCGAGCATAGATCTAAAATATCTTCGTTTGACACACAGTAATTGCCTGTTGTGTGTAAAGTTGGCATGTTTTTGTTGGATTTAAAGAGGCTGACTAACAGCACTGTGCACTATTAATACAAAAGTTACCTACTTAGTACTGCACTCATAGATATTTGTTCTTCTTATTAAAATTTTCAGTACTACAGTAATCGTCAAAGACGTTAGTGGTGAGTGTGAGATTTTGGCAAACGAAATTTTGACTAACCGCATCCGAATGCTTGCCACTTCAACTAACGAATTTATAAATATTAATTCTACTTCCTCGACTACTAACTCATTCGCAAAACACTTCACACACGTCCATTTCATCTTTTGCATTTTTTACTGTATTAATATCTTCAATTTTATTTTCAGCACCCAAAACTTATTTGAAATCAGTAACGTTGCACGTTTTAACGCTTACAGGGCACCTTTAGTGTATAAACATATTAATAACAAATTAACCCAATAACTAATTAATTTACTAACATTAACATCTATAGCACCAGTAGCAACTATTAGTAATTTCATAGTAATTGTATAAAATCAAGCAATGGGGTATTTTAGCTGTAAAAATTCTGAAGTCAAAAACAAACTTCAATTGGAAAACACAACTAATTACATAATGATAATGTTATCAAAATTTTCAGGGATTACTTATAAACCAATTCAACAAGATAGCGACGAACCAACACTACACAAAATTCGCTAACAAAGAGGACATGGCATCGCTAACAACGACTATAAACAATAAAGACGAAATTATGATTGAGTATGAGGATGAGGGCGCTAGCGAACAAACGCTATTCGTCGCGCAGCCCGTATACGTCGATGATGACACAGACAAACAGTTCGAAGAAATCCTAGAAACAGCATACAAAAACATACCAACAGAACCGCCACCACCAATACCAATAGTAGAAGATAGTGACGAAAGAGCTCTCGATGAACCTCTCAAATCACCCCTCAGCGTGGACACATCTTACATAAGCACCAGCAGTTTAGAAGACTCCATCAAAATCTACAACGTGCAAACAGGAGAGATTATTAAATGTAAGCCCGATAACATATCACCAAGTTACGAGACTGACACGAACGACAACATCGATATTGTTGATAAGAGCATCTCGGAACCTGATAGTGTTAGTTACACCGACGACGTGCACGAAGACACTACTGTAGAAGAAGTTCATAACGTTTCTAAATTGGAGTTGATTGAATCTGATGATATTCTGCAGAACCTGCCCAAAGTGAAGGAACTGGCGAAGATATTTGTCAGTATGGAAAATATAGAAGAACCGATTAAGGTATGTGGATTGATAAAATGTTGTTTTTTTGTGAGTATGAGTCATTATTTGCCGAAACTAGGCGAGGTGGTGATAACAATGGGTTAGTTTTTCGATTACGAGTATTTAATTACAAGTTCAGCTGAAACGGTTTAAAGATAACCACTTCAAGGCCTGAAAAGGCGACAGATATGTGTGCAGAAGTCATATTTAACAGTTATGTTTATGTAATAGCCGAGCCTATTTATTGCCATCGACCTGGTACAGATCCACAACACGAACAAAAAAAATTAACTTTCTTATCTCATGATAATCATAAGTTTGGAAAATCTCATTCATTGCAGCAGTGTTTTTAATTTTCAAATTCCCACAACGTTACCTTTTAAGTCTTCTGAGAAGAAGTCTCATGGTAGAAATGAAAAAAAAAAGTTCCTAAAGAAAATGCTGTATGAGACCTAACTTTATATCGCCAACATCGTACCCAAACAACGAAACCCAATCTCAAATCAATGTTATTTCTGTTCCAGCCAGTCCAACCCTACGTAGGTCGGCGGAAGAGCAAAGAGAACATCCTCTCAGAGCCAAAGTCAGAGAAGAACAAACACATCTACATGCACAGCCTCACAGCCAGAAGCATCTCCAAAGAGTTCCGAGAAGAGCTCAAACTCTCCATGTCCACGCCACTAACAGTCCCGGGAGGATCCAAGGAAATTCCTGAGGGTATTGAGGAGGTCTCCAAAGAATCTAGCAGGCCAGGTAGCCCATTACCAGAACCTGGCACCATCAAAACGAAGCTAGCCTTCTTCGAAAGTCTCAAGTCCAAATTCAGTCATAAATGAAATGTTAAGTTGAAAAGCGATGCCATAGACAAATTAATGTAGGATTTTTGTTCTGAACATATTTTATGTTGAGGAAGTAAACAAAATTGTAACAGTTCAAATATGATCCAGATTCACTCTGCTATCGCTTTTCACTGTAACAAAACTTCACTCAAAATAGAACCAAGGCTCACCAGCCGAAATTACGCTACGGAAATTCAGCGTTCTTAAAGCTACGAAAATTACGCAACATATTTTCAACCTACGAAAAATATTGCATGCGTACAACATAGCAAAGTGAATTTCGGTCGCGCATTTTCGGCAGATGTGTCATTTTAGAGTAACTTAGTCATCAAAGTCTCTTAGAACCCGTTTCACGTAGTAAGAGAGATATTAGCATGATTTTCTGTTCATTGCGCTCTGTCTATCGCAGTACTTTAACTACAACTTGTTTGTGTCGTACTAAACAAGTGATGTAGTTAAAACACTAATCGAGGGCAGGATAGATTCCTTTTAGTTTAAAGTTTTAAACACTAGGGCATAATAACTAATAACGGTCACATTATTTAAATAATTTAAATGGTAGGTTACGGTGTAAATATTAAGTGCCATTTTGTAATCAATATTTTCCATTTATTTAAGTAAATCGATGTTTTGTTGAGGAAGAAATGTGCTCATGTTTTGGGATTTTATGTATCTCAGTATTTAGTCTTACTGGACAGCAGCTGTGGGCATTAATTTATTTATTTTACTGTTTTAAACCTCCTGGCCTGTAGGTAATTGATAAACTGGACAGTTTAACAGTCATAAATTGCACAGTAACTTTTAATCCGCACCTAAAACATGAGACCATTTTTCGGAAAACTAAATTCAACTGTGCCTCTTAAGTAGAAAAACTTAAAATATATTCACATTTCTTCACCAAGATCACATGAAAAATTTAGCTAATGCCAAAGTTGTAAATAAATAATATAACTGGGTATATGTATATTGTATAGAGGTTGTGTATTAATGTATAATGTATAAATGTAGTCATGTCACAGGATGTGCAATAAGTTATATTAGGGGACCACTGTACTATTGTGATAGGCGGTATGTGAAACTTATTCAAACGCCGAGATATTTAATATGATTGAGTATTGGATAAGGGTGGCATAGAATAAAAATGTAATGTAATATACATGGTTTTTTATTTGTTTTCATAAAATATAGCAACATAGATACGTCACTATAAGATGCAAATCGATTGATTAAAATTAATAAAATAATAGATGTAACAACCTTAAAAAGGTAGGTTTCTGAACCCACTGCATGTGTGTTTGTTTGTAACTATCCGAGAACATGTTATTTTTTGTTTTTGGTATTACATACTTTTACTGGGATGTTTATTTCACACCTCACAAATCGACAAAATTGTCTTTTATCGACAAATAATACCAGACAATAAATTCTTACTTTCTATAAAATGCAATTTTGTATAATAAACCCAGCAAGCTAGCACCATTATTTTCAACATGTGACTGATATACTTAAATCACAAATTCATATTCAGGGCGAGTTTCTTGCAACCAAATAGTCAAAAATTGTGGGTAGGTAAATTTCGTTAAAATTATTTATTATTTAAAAAATATTTCAGTATATACACATTTCACCAGTCAAGCCAACGATTGATCGAAACCCGAATATTAACGAAATGTGCCCAAAATTTGTGACCAGTGATTCAGTATTACGGATAAAAAACTGGCCCTTAACCTACTACATCGTCACAAAAATATTCAATAATAAATCCCTAGGGTCTTATGAAAAGGGATACTTTCCATCTCATCAGCATACTTCCTTCTATAGCACCATAGATAGTAATCTATGAGACTAGAGTTGGGTACCTCCGCTTTCTGCCCCGCCAGCTTCTCTTCTATTCTCTTCTTGAGGAGCTCTACGGCGTGGATGGAGCAGCCGCGGATCTCCACTTCTTCTTCTGAACCACTTGGGAGGAGAACATCTGGAATGGTAGTGAGATATTTTTTGGATGAACGCAACATACCGGGAAGAGTGGAGGGCTTTGGGGAGACCTTGGCCCAACAGTTGGACAAAACAGGTTCATAAAAAAAGACAAATTGGAACATTTCGATAGAAATTAGCGCAACTTCGAAAAAAGTGTAAGACATGGAAGCTTATGCGGGCTTGCTTATGCCACTGCCCAGGAGTGGGACAATACAGGCTGATATCTTTTTGATGATTTTTTAGGACCTATAACGCAACCGGGGTTTTTTTTTAAGGATGGGAAACCATCAAATGCAACTAATGACACATTTGTCCCACCTACACGCAAAATACGCGCTTAGTCGTGGAGTTGCGGAAACCAGCCCGAGTTACATACATACATAAATATAAATGACTTCTTCCGCTCTGGGTGGAGCGGAAGAGCGTGTCAGACTCTTACTGACTAAAAACCCATCCGTGTTCCTTCTAAAGCCCTTTGCGTTCCAGGGCCGCGGTGAATCTTTCGAACAAATTCCGCAACAACCGGGTAAATTAATTGTACGACGGGCCGAACTGCTTGACAGTACAAATATTGGTTATTATGGTTACAAAATCTAGTGACATAACTATCAATGAACGCTAAACAACAACAATTAGGTAATAGGAAAAACCTGTTCTTAGAAACAGAGATAGTCCAAAAGTGGGTTAGTCATCAATTTACATATGACAACAGAAAACTTATCGTTTTTTCGAGAGGAGGAAAACACAGATGATATGGGAAAGAAATTATGATAAGATTTGATAAGAATTACGGTTATCAGGTCAAATATAAGCGGCTATTAAATTACTTGAAGATGCAACAGAAATCCACACTGGACACTTAACAGAAATATCTTGATCTTCATCAAAATTATTTCAGCCGAAAGCCGTCCACTTCAAGACATAGTACACACACATCAGTTAAACTTAAATAAAATAAAAAAAGAGTGTGTGTACACGCGTTAGAAGTTATACTTCTTTGGCGTATGGACAAAAAAAAACATTCACAACTAAAAAAATATAAAAGTATTAAAATATTTGTATTGTTTTGAGCTTCAATTTGTTGCGTTCGAACGATCGCCAATTAAGTCTATTACGCTAAGTAACTGATACGTTTCATAGTTTTAAAACTGTTTGTTCATAAAATAGGACAGATATCATGCGAATGATTCGAATGTTTCGTTTTTAGTATTTGAAATTAATACCAACTTTCTATTCTGGATGGTGTATACCTGAGAAGTTTTTGGGTACCTACTGACAATGACATATAAGTTACGAGACTCCTTTTTTCAAAATAGTCAATACTAATAATTATTATAAACGGTAAAATTCTTTGTTCCGTTCTACTGTAGATACAGATCCGATTAAGAAAACTCATTCATGAAGAGGCTGTTTTATGTTTTCGAAAAATCATCATATTCGAATAAAATGTTCTAGGATAGAATAAAAGGAGCTGAGCCGCGGGAAAAATTAGTGTCTAATCAATTACTTTTATCAAAATATTTTGGCGCTTTATTTCGAAATTAAAACCACATTCTTCTTCGAAATTCAAACATAAAAGAAACAAAAGACAATCAAAAAATACTAGAATATACAACTTGAACATAGTTATCGATTTTCATGCCACCTAGAACTAACTTCACGATGTAGAATTCAGGTGTCGGTGTGCGCGCGCATCGTAAAAATTCACTCTCATCAGTTTTCTCCATCGCGCCAAAAGAAAGTATAACTTCAAAAATAGATTATAGAATAAGAATAACCGAAAGTTATCCTAAAAATATTGTTAGTCTACTGCAGCAACATTCAAACCAATGTATTCGTATTTTATTGTGTGATACTTCCTGAGGCTGAACACTGTTTCCCAAAATACAAGCTTAAGCTTAGCTTGGGAATCAGTAGCAGTACCTTTTGTGCAATACATTAATATACGATGCATATGTTAGATTACCCTAAGATGAATGTATTAACTGGCGACAATAAAGACATATTTTTTTTTTAGGCCTTTCGTAATACTGGCCACACTGACTGATCCTGTGCTTCTCGCTATCTCTTCTTCTCTGTACTTATTTATCCATATTCATGATCTGGGGTGACACAATTCTTTAAGTAAAAAAAAATGATAATGAGACAAAACACTAACCTCTTTTCAAGTTATCCATAAGTTCATCACTGTAACTCAATGCACCAAAATAAACAAGCACTTGGGGAACTCTGTAATCTGCAAACATTGTCATTCTATCTATATCCGTGAACTCTCCCCAGCCCGTACCACCAAAGAAGTTCCATAAATCTGCCACGAGGATCTGTGCTCTCTTATACAGGGCCACTTTTTGCCCTTTAAACGTTGCTTCATCACGAAAACATGGAAAGTTATCAACAATGATCTCAAGTAACTTTACAGCGGACTTGTTGGCTTCTTTCAAACATGTCACGAAGGTACCGTTATACTTGTCTAGGAGTATATTGCCAACTTCGTGTAGAACTGAAATGCGTTGCTCAAATAAAGGTATTGTTGCTTCATTGTCACCTTTCATTATTGTGCGGAGTTGGTCTTCCGTTATCTTGGAGTAATATTCTGGGTTTGTAATGTCAATTCCATTCTTAAATGAAGATGAAGGCAGATTTAGAAGATTTATTTACACTTTAGTATTATCATGGAAATGGTATGGATGCCAGCACATTAAGCTACAACAATCTGTCAAATTTCTTTAATTGATTTTCAACTTTATACCTAAAGCATTTAGTTCAAGGTTGATTGGGAAAATTTGGCAATTTCAGGTAGCGTGTTGTGGTGGCGTCTGTACTTCAATGTTTCAAAGAAGCAGTTGATTCTGGAGATTTGGGAGACATTGGATTCTACTGATGTTTTTGGTATATTTATTGTTTATGGACACTATGCCAGCTTGCCAGATAATAACCAAAACATAATTATAGAGACTTTTAAAGTAATAAAAGTGAAATTCTATAGCACTTAAGCCGCCTTTGTAAGATTTTTTTATCTGGTACAAGCTTTATAAATAAAGGAAATTATTTTACCTTGATAGCTCTAGCAAGTGCAGCCTCCAATGCATAATACCCAGAATGTCCATCTACGGTCCACTTCTGAGCTCCGGAGTATGACCAGAAGCAGAAGTTCAGGGCATCAGCTACAAACACCCAGTCAGCCGCCTTCTCATGCTTTTTGTTAGGATGGATAATGTCTGCACCAGTGTCTGGAATCTCGAGCTTGTCTGTTATTGATAGTAGCATCTGGAAATAAACACATATGCATTGGTATCAGACAAGTATCCAAGCTATTTACTGAGATGAGTCATGGTACACTAAAGATAATGTCAATGTGGTAAATAATGTATAATTGAAGAATTTCACTGCGCTCCAAAACCAAAATCATGGACTTTGCCCAGAAAGCCGATAAGCTTAACACTTTCAGTGCCCAGAACTCAGCATATGGGTCGAACAATAATTTGTTGTTATATGTTGTGACGACTCATGGGCACACAAACAAATTATTGTTCGACCCATATGCTGAGTTCTGGGCACTGAAAGTGTTAAGTGGGACTGGGCTAGACATGTCTGCCACATGTCAGATAAGAAATAGGCAAAAAGAACCACCAAATGGCTCCCGTTAAACGACATCACACAAAAGACATCACGACAGACCAAGGCGAAGATGGCGGGGCGAGCTCGACTCCTATCGAAAGGACTGGCCTGACATTGCTAAGGCAGAGTTATGTGAAAAAAGGAGAGGGAGTCCTTTACCCAGCAGTGGGACGAAATAGGCTAGATAGATAGATTGGCTGTTGTAAGGGTCTAAAATTTAAAATATCAATTAAATATTTTTAGAAGTAGCAGGTAAGATTCATCAGTTTCATTTAAAGATAAAACGAAGCATAGTAACACTTGAAATTTGTTACCTTACCTCTTCACAAAGCTTTGTAAGTCCCTGCTCGTGTATCTTAACATGTTGCGCATTTTTAGCAATAAATTCGCCAGACTCCGCTGGCTGTAGTACTCCTTCACGAACCATGTTGTTAAAGAAACGATAATCGTTCCAGTTTCTGGGGCTTTTCAGTGAATTTATTTTTAAACTTATAAACAAACTAAATGCAATTCACCAAAACGAGTACATCAACAAAACAAACAGCCGATAACAGCCGAATTGACAATTTACCTGACACTGACTTTTTTTGAACCGTTTAGTATCAGTCCTCTTATCACATGTTGTCTTGGTAGCACTAACAAGCAAAATCACTGGTTATCGTTTATTGATTATCCAACTAAACGCTAATACAAGCTAAAAGATTTTTATCAGGATTTTTTTTCGGGAGATTATGAGCCTATAATTACAGCAGTTAGTACTAAATCACAGGAAAATGCTCAACACTTAAGGTTTCTGAACGGCAAACTGAAATTTTATCGCCCCGTCCCATTTCACTCAAATTTGTAGGCTATACTTTTAAGTCTGGAGCGAAGAGTTACTTTTAAATTACAATATTAATTAGTGGAGAGCTAAAAAATTGGTGAACAAGTGGATAAAAATTACTTCAAAGCACAATTATTTTGGTTAGTATAAAATTATTGCCCTCACTTCATCGTTGTACGCGACAAATTGCGTGTAAGGAAACGGTAATTTATAACCTCTCAGTTAAATTTCATCACACAAAACAAGCGCCCAAGTGCCAACGATATTATACTATTTTTCTTATCTTTACAACAAAAATTCCAATAGAAGTTTAAAAATGCCACTTGAAGTGCAAGGAACATTCGTATCGCAGAAAATTAGTAAAATAAGATGGATAGCCGAAGATTACGTGGAAACCAAGTGCTTTTTCACCGGCAGTTGGGACGACGATGTGAACTCCGTTAAAGTTTGGACTTTTGAAAGTCCTCACGAAGAAGATGAGGTGGAATACCCTCGCCAGTTGTCTGAGTATCCTGTAGACGGTGACGTCACTGAGATTAAGTTTACAGAGAAGAACAAAATAGCTGTTTCATTATCCAATGGAGATGTGAAGGTTCTTGAAGTCAGTGTGTACGAGAAAGAATCTCCACTTAGAGAAGTATTCCATTGGAAGAAGCTACACAACTATGGGTAAGTTTACATTTTGTGCTTTTTATTTTTACCAGCTTCAAAATAATTAATTTGAAAGCTTGTAAACAGGCATCTCATCACAGCGCCGTCACTTCATATACAATAGTTAATTAATAATTTTGTGGTTGGTAAAAATGTATGATAGTCTTGTGGTCTTTGGAACCTGAATTAAATGATATATTATTGAAATAATCTTCTTAAACTTGTCTTTTCCAGAGCAGAGCAATGTTCCTGCACATCACTGGACACCTTAGAAGGTGACATAGCTACCATCGGAGAGGATGGCAATATTAACATCCTGAGTGGAAGACGAGGAGAGGTGATGCACAGTATCAAAGGAGCGGACAGCTGCTCCCTACATTCCATCTGTTTTATTAAGCACAACGAGGTGAGATTTCAGGGTTTTGTTAACCAATCTATTCAACATATAATTTTTCATTGCCAGTATTCCTTGTTTAAAATTTAATTAGATTTTATTTGTCTGCCTACATACTAAGACACCCAAATCACAAACAGGACCTAACCTTTAAATATTTTTCAGGTTATTACTGGAAACATAAGAGGCCACATGAAGATATGGGATCTCAGATCCACAAACAACAAACCAGCTGCATCATTCCTACTAGCAGGCGATGAGCTCGCCGCTACCTGCATCATCCACCACCCCACCCAACCACACATCATCCTTGCTGGCAGCGAATCAGGCTCACTCGCTGTCTGGGACTTACGTATGAACCAATTTCCGACGTCCCTAGTCAACGCACACTCTGCGGGAGTGACCGAAATGCAGTTTCATCCTGAAAATCCGCATAAACTAATTACAAGTTCCATATCTGGAGAGCTATGGGATTGGAACATGGAGGCTATGACAAAGAGTTCTAAAGGACAAGACAACCAAGTGACTTGGATGCCGTTAGAGGATAAGAAGGCTATGATGGTGAACTCCTTGATACCAACCTTACATAAACCGATAAACAGCCTCCATTGTGACAAAGGCAGGATCCTTTGTGGGGCTGATAATGAAGCTGTGTATTTGATCAAGAATTTTAAATATTAAGTTTGTTTTTGAACTGCGCTTGGCTATTTTGTTGTTTCTTTTTTGGGAAAGAATGTGATAAAACAAAGGGGAATTCACACAGTCTTTTGAAGCCATGGAAAGTGAGTAAACTATAAAAGTGAAGTACTAGGCGTCGGCCAAAGATAAAACAATGCTATCGTCGCGCGAATATGCGATCGTCACATTTGTTTGGACGGCAAACCCGATCTCGTCGACGAAGGCCACCTTCCGGTTTCGGTATTCGCGCGATGGTCGCCTTGTATTCGGACGACGCCTTATAGAAATAGAAAAGCTTCTAGAAATCCATAACTGTGATTTTTATACTGAGTGGAAAGTTGAAGTGGGCTTTGAGGTACTTCCATACATACTCAAAGGACGACTTTTTTTCTAATATGCTCTTAATTATTTCCGAAAATTTACTTGAATCGGGAATTGAACCTTCTTAAATGCAAAAAAAAAAACGAATCAGGTGAATAGCTTCTGTTTCAAATGGGGCCTATTGATTGGTTGGGTAACCAATTTATTATCTTGTGGATGAAATCTCTAGTAAACATTTTATCCATCCATCAAGGCAGCCTGAGGAGTTTGCGGCTAAATAATAATAGCCGCATGGGTTGATCTTTAAGGTTAAGCAACGCTTACCGAGGTTGGTATGTGGATGGGTGACCATCTTAACATTGAGACTCCTCCGTGCCTCGGAAAGCAAGTTAAGCCGTTGGTCCCGGCCGTCATTTGTAGATCTTTGGCAGTCGTTACGGATAGTCAGAAGCCAGAAAATCTGACACCAGTCTTGCCAAGGAGTAACGTGTTACCCAGTTAATGGGTTGAGGAGGTCTGGTAGGCAGCCGCTCCACATAAAATACTAGAATCTGGTTTGACTGGAAGCCGACCCCAATAGTTGGAAAAGGCTAGGCAGATGATGATCAAGGCAGCCTTTAAAATACAATCTTTCCCATGTAGGTACTTTAACGCCAGGGCCTGCTTCAACTTTCTGCTTTGTTAATTATTACGAAGCTGAAAGCCATTTTGTTAAAGACACGCAAGTCTTCAAGGATAGGAAGTGTTTGTTCTAATTTAAGTCAAAAATAAAACATTTGGATAAGTAATATGCATTTTATTGAATTCTGAAAAGTAGATACACTTATAAAATAATATTACATAATAATAATACACCAAGTCAGTCTTTGCATGCTTAGTATCGGTAAAATATATTACAAAAACCGAAGTATATAGTATTTACATGTTTTATAATTAATTGTGCAACTTAATATCAATGCAAGGCACCATTTCTACAACCGTTTGATTATTATTTTATTGCCAAAGAGGTAGCATCCCAAAAATTATTTACTCTGGCAACCCCTGTTAGTATTTTTATTTTCGAAGATGCCCAAATGTATAAAATATTCACGTAAATGTCCAAATCTCTAGATGGCACCAAACTATTTCAAGCTTTTCTTACGACTCAAAAAACATCTTGTTCTCAAGACAATTCACAAATCATTTAAATTGATTCTGATTTCCTTAAGAGCATTTACAATTTTTCCTCTTCCTAGATTTTACTATTGTCCTTGTCAAAGAACAGCGTTGATTTAAATAAGATTTTGAAAGGTACACCTGCGAAAGCTCTCGGTCGATCGCTTTTCAACCTTTTTGCTAAAGACATAAGAGCGAAAAGTGATCCACCGGAAAGTGTACATCAGCTTGGATCAGCCTCTAAACTGGAATAACATTTTGATAATATCACTAGGTACATATTAAAAAAAATGGTTGAATATTTGGCATCTTATTCACATTATCATACAAAATAACATAATGGAGTATAATTATTGTAGGTAAGCATATTATAATTATCACTCGTATATAATATTGTTCAAGAATAAAATATAATAAACACAGCACAATTTGACTGAAAATAATATTGGATATATTTTAATTGTTCTTATTCGATATAATACTTATGGTGAGCACCATTGGGCGACCTAATGTCCATTAAATCGGAAGCGACGCACTTGAATCCAATCGACCTTGGAATCTCAAGGTCACTCATTTAACTTAATGTCCCTTCATTCAATCTACTAGAACTGGCGGTCAGATCAACTTTGACCTTGGCAGTTTCAATGTCAAGGTCAAAATTAATGTTCACTATTTGTGAAAGCCAGTTGGAGCCGTTCCCGGGAGCTTGTCTCGACTGCACAGCCTGGCGCGTGAGTCAGGTGTGGTGGTTCCTCCTGTGCGGCGGCGGCTTCCTCTGCGCCGCGGACAGCAGCGAGGCCGGGAGGAGCCACAGCTGCTCGCTCCAGCGCATCAGCGCCTCCGTCACGTGGCAGCTGTTCGCGGCTGTGGCGAGTTGAGTTTCGAGACTGTCTGATTGCTTGATCAGGAGACTGGAAAGGATTTATACTTATAATAAGCAAACGTTGTTGCTACCTGTAGCATGATTATAGACTCGGAAGTATAGATGGATAAAAGGGGCTTAGAATTGAACCTTGGGGTAATCCCTTTGCTGCCAAGTTTCTATAAATGTTTCACACCGAATTATTCTTACAACAATGATAAGTTAGGACAGGTATTATGAAATATTAGGTCAGTATTAAAATTAGCAATCTAACAACATAAATACTCAATTTTGGTAAATCAAAATATGATGTATCTAATCAAACGCCTTGGAACAGTCATCGATGGATGAGACTCAGCTAAATCTGGTTTCTTGTATTTTTATTACCTGGGCGGGAAGAGCGCAGGCGCGATGATCATGGCCACGTTGTGTTCGGTCATTTTGTTGGTGTCTTGCCTGGCAACAATTTCTCGCACCAGCCTCATCAGTTCACGTAAGGTTGCCCGCTGTTCTGCTGGTAGCAGTAGTACGAGCAGGTTCAGTGCCCGGCCTTGTGTGGTGCCGCTTAGAGCTGGAATAATTGGAGAAGCTGATAAGAGAAGCTGATAAGTAAAAAGAATCTTGCGAGTTTAAAGATATAAACCATCTTTTGTCCTTGCACTGTTTCATGTCTATCGTCAGAGAATGATTTCTTGAAGATCGCCGACAAATATTCATGTACCCATATCAAGCGAAGTTTTCGCACTTTTTCAGCGGGTATTTTCATTCCCAACATTATTCCTATTTTTTATGCTTTCATTTGATATACAATTTATGTAGAATGTATTTTCTAATTTCTTGCATAACTTCCTACGTGTTAACGTTTAGATTGGTGGTTTCTGTCTAAAAAATGTTCTCCCAAAAGTTTAATCTCAGTCTACCCGTTTTGAATCGTCATACTAAGATGAACAAGCTCACCATAAGTATGATAGAACAGCCTCATGAGCTCCTGCGTGAGCGGCGGCTGCGGCAGCGCGCGCAGCAGCCGCTTGAACACGGCGCCGAGGTCGTGGCTGCTGGCGCGCGCGAGGCCCGCCTCCACGCCCGCGCGGTCCGAGTACCACTGCCGCTCGATCATCTGGCACAGGGCTTCGATCTGAAAACGGTAAAAGATGGTCAAAAGTGTATTTTAGCGTTTTCTTGGTGTATCGATAGATAAAAAGACTCGTATATTTCATCAATGGGAACAGCCTGACAAGAAACAGGATCATCAAGGGTGGCAGTTGACTCCTATATCTACTAACTATAATTTCGGAAGTCAGTGTTTTTGGTTGTTTTTTCATTTTTTGACACCGACTTCCGAAATTAAAGTCGCAAAAAGAATCATCAAAATCCGTACATAATTGGCGGAATGACCGCATAACAAATATAAAAAATAAAGAAAAACATATCTACTGCCGAATTGAGAACCTCCTCTGGTTGAGGACTTCAACATATTTGGGAAAATTCTAGATATATTTTGATTGATCGCGGCAGATTCTTGTCTCTTGACTCGAAGAATAAAGACTCAAAAAAAAATTGGTTCAAAAAGTACTGAAAGGTTGTATTACCTTCTGCTTATTCCCGGGTACTCTGAGCAGCCCCTCGTCAGCGGTACGCTGTGCCAGCGCGGAGGCTAGAGCTCGCACTATGCTGGGCGCGCAGCTCCACGTCTCCTCCCACAGTATCATGTCCTTGCGCACCAGTGTCTCTAGAGACACGCCGAATACTGAGCCTTCTGAAAGGATAAAATGAGAAAAATAAGGAGAAATACAACTACTACTTTGCCAAGTGAATGATGAACCGAAGTTAAAAGAAATAAAATATTGTCGATACGATTGTCGTTCAGGACTTCGGAGGTAGAAGGTATTTCATTAGTTGGTCTTCTTAGTGTTTTCCATGAAGTAAAAACTTGATGTCTTATTCGTTAAAATTACTATGTCTATTCAGATAAGTTAAAAAGGCGTTAATTAATTTGGAGGTCTTCCAGTACTATTTCAGAAAATCGAAAAAAAACTCCTGTCTTCTTTCTCTTACCTTCTTTCCTCTTCTTCTTGGGCGACTTCCTCTTCTGGAAAGGCAGTGAGTAGCGGTCGAAGAGCGCGGTGAGCTCGAGCCACAGGAGAGGCGGCAGACGCTTCAGCTGCGGCTCGCCGATGCTCTCGATGTCTACTGTGCTGTTCTCTTCAGGCCAGTCCTGGAGAGGAGATATTATTTCGTTAGTATGATGGTTTGATTAGACACGTTGGATAGACTTTCACCAATTGCCACCACTTTGATCGTTCCTGTGAGTCTCTTATCCATTGCCTGTTGGTCGAGTGGTTAGTGACCCTGACTGCTAGACCGGAGGTCGTGGGTTCGATTCCCATCCTTAGACACACCTCCAGACAAATCTTTGTGTGATGAGCATGATCATTTGTTCTGTGTCTGGGTGTAATTTGTCTATAATATGTATGTACCTATTTGGAAATATATAAGTATGTTTATCAGTTGTCTGATTGCCATAGCACAGGCTCTGCCTAGTTTGGGATCGGATGACCGTGTGTGAGTTGTCCCAAGATATTAGATTAGGTTTTGACAAGCTGTAAACTCAATGACTTCTTCAACTGTTATGTGTTCTTTATATGATGGATGAGGACCGTAGAGTGCATAAGGCAATTTCTGAATGCCCTCCTCCTGACTCTTTTCAGAATTATTCTATTGCTGTTGTTGCTCTATTACCTACTTATGTATGAAGTAGGTTTATTGGATACTTTACGCAAAGAAACACTTTTGTCATTGAAATACGTACCTCCTCGTGGTCGAGCATCTGTCTGTCGAGATTGAACTTGTGTTCGAAGCTGAGCGGCTGCTGAGCTGACGCCGCGCTCTTAGCGCGCGACACGGCCGCATGTTTGTTGTTACTGTCAATTATAAGTACATCATTATTGAAAGCTTCGAAGTTTTGACCTTCTTCAACATTATAAGTGGTTTTGATATCCTGACCTGCCTCAATATTGTATGCGTATGAATCATTTTTTTTTTATGGCAATGTGTTTCATAAATAAAATAGACTGTGGGTGTTGAGACAGATTTTTTTGAGAATTCAAATAGCTTAGGAATTTGATTACTCTTCAGATCTTCCCATTTATAGGTGCCATCTGTGGTTACTAATTAAAAATTTATGAAATAGTCATAAATGGCGGAAACTTACATGAATGGATCGTTATCTTTGAGTATAGATCCATTGATTCGTTCTTTTCCTATCCTCGGTCCCTGGACTGTGCCGTATCTTTGGTAACCTAGGAGCTCGATACCCTCTGAAAATGAAAAAAAAAATACATAAGTAGAGATTAGCCAAAACAAGGTTCAAGTTAATAATGGATAGAGAAGCTGTTATATTAATGCCTGCAAAGCGCTGTTCTGCGGTGCCAAAATATAGTATGTAGGCTATGCTTGTACTTGGTCTTCACGTAATATCTATTATCGCACCTTTAAAGTAAAACCGTTACTAAACGAAAATTTTCATGAATTGAGGTATCAATGCCATCTATCTAAAAACAGTGACTATTTTCTAATATTGGCTCGCCTATAAAATTTCATAATTTCGTTTAGTAACGGTTTTACTTTAAAGGTGCGTTATGACTTCTGTGAATTAAAAAATATACTGAAATCAAGTGAATAAAGGCGCGGCAGATAGCGCCTTAACACAAAGGGTAGGATCCTATGTCTGCCAAGATGATTTGTTGACTGACAAAATGATTCTTCGACTACTTACCGGTATTACTCGCAATATCAGCCCAATGCAAGTCGTTAGGCTTGAAGAGTTCGTGCATGGGCAGCGGCGGGGAGTGCGGCGTGCCCGGCGGCGTCAGGCGCGCGCGCCGCCCCGACGTCGGCGCCGACGGCGTGCGGGCCAGCGGCGCGTGCGCACCCACCACGGGGTAGCTGTCGCTGTAACAGGAAATAGACCAGTCAGATAAGTGGCACAAGAAATGAAGGTTGGAGGACGTTACACAGAAAAATCGGACACAAGAGGTGGCGATGATCTGGCCAGGAATGGAAGACCTCTTCCTTGGAATCAGATCTAAGGGTTCTGTCATGAAATACATTCCTGCTACTCATGTCTGATCATGTTTACTTAGTGTCGAGTACCCTTAAAGCAGATTTAATTGTAGTGGTCGATTCCAAAGTCAACTCGGACGAACTGAATCTGAATCTGGATTGCACTGTGAAGTCAAAATGTTCATCCATTTGACAACACCCCAATTGTTAGACCCCTAGACCATTGATCATGTTCAAAGGTATTTACAATAGTGGTGGATGATAAAATGCCTTTTATTGTGTAGTGGTAGATACTCACACGAAATCCGGCGGTGTAGCAGCATCGGCCCACTCAGCCGGCGGGCTGCCGGACCCGCCGCTCGGCAGAGAATCCAATGAGTCGGGAGTCGCACTGCGCGACCGCGGTTCACTACCACTTGAGTTCTGAGGACAAGAGACGAACAGGTTACACCTGATACACAAGCTGGTAGAGCACTCCATGGTCAACAAAAAGTCGTAGACGAAAAAATTGTGGGTGAAATTGATACAAAAACGGTTGAAGCAGCACTTGGTTTAGATGTGGCTGAATAAATTATTCTACACAGAACTCCTTTTATATTGTAAGGCATGCCACTTACGTAAAGGAAGTTACTACACCCTCTCCCTACATAACAATGTCCCTAAGATGCGCCTACTCCTTCGAAACGTAACGCTTGCAAGTGATCGATCGCCGCCTCTAAAATAAAAATAGCATAGTGACAAATAGACATCCGACTCCGAAGCACATTTCCGTGTCTAATCCTGTTCGAATGATTAGTATCTCTGTTTGAACACAAACGAACCACGTGTCGTTAGAAAGAAGATACTATAAATTCTGATTTAAACTCAATGACTTCTTCAACTGTTATGTGTTTTGTGTATGATGATGACCGTAGAGTGCCTAAGGCAATTTCTGAATGCCCACCTCCTGGCTCTTTTCAGAATTATTCTATTGCTGTTGTTGCTCTATTATTTATATAAGAAGCAAGGATTTCCAGCTCTCATTTACTCTGGTAAATGAGAGCTGAAAATCCTTGCTTTGCTCGGGATGCCTCTTTTGCAATAAGAAGGTTAGGGTTGCTCACTTCTAATTGTATCTTCCTATTCATTAAAACACAATTAGAAAGACGAATGTGATTGTTATGAGTATTATTTGGCAAGCGAATAATAGGGTCTGCCCACTCGACTAGACCTAACACTCAGCAACAATGATTCAAAGCCACTATTGCCACTGTTTCACTAATCATTGTAAACATACGCTATATCAGTGATTAGTTCTGCTGTTGTTTACAATTTGTAGCGGATGTCAATGAGTAGGTACGGAGTATTAATAAATTGATTAAGTGTACCAAATCTAACAATCAATAAGAATTAATTAAAGTTATACTTAAGTTCACTCAAGCCTATTGTGAGTTACTAGACAGTTTTAAAACAAAAACATGATTTTGGCAGTAACTACTACCCATGTACAGATGCACGTAGCTACTACATACATATATAAACTCACGCCTTTTACCCATTGGGGTAGGCACTAGGCAGAAACTAAAGAATTTATTTTACTTTTTGTACTATAGCAGTAGACAAAATTGAAGGATTGCCAAAGGGCGATGGAGCATAGCGACCGAATATGTAATACCTCGATTCGCTCTAAAACAGGGATCGCCGATGTGGGCAGTAAATCAGCCAGGCTGAACTGGGATTAGGCGGGCCACATTTGTAGGATGCACCAGGACAGATGGGCCAGAATCGTTACGCAGTGGGAGCCAGAAGACGGGCGTGACAACTTGGCGGATTAGTCGAAAAGAGCAACACACCAGGAAGAGTGGAAGGCTATGGGGGAACCCTTTGCCCAGCAGACATTGTAGGTCGATATAAAAAAACTATAGCAGTACCTAGATACAATTTTCTGTGGAAGCAGTGCTTTTTGTACATTCACAAAACATGAACGAAGCTTCATCGTCATCTAGACTTGTCTTTGAAAAACTCTCTTGTCAAAATTCAAAAGTCATTTATTCAAATTAGGCTGAGTGCCAGCACTTTTTGAACGTCAAAGTTCTACATAAAGACAGTCCCCCAAAACGCCCGCCCGTCACCACTTCCTAGTGTTGTAGCTAGCTAGCTAGCTGTACCTTATAACATCCTAAAGAAAAGCAATCACTTCCCACAATCGATTGCCTGCAAGCACACGAGTAGTTTCATAGTTTTTGCCCCTGTTATGTACTATGTTTTGCACCGTTTTGTCCCGCGTCTCTCAGATGCGCGTGCGCCTGCGAGGGAGAGATGAACTGTGTGAACCACCCATTGTTCGACAATTACGCTGTTACCGGTTGTAAGATACAATTGCTATTGATTGCAGAGTTATTAGATGACAGTTTTTGTGGGAGAATTTTCACTGACGGTAGTTATAAAGAAAATTTATTTCCCAGTAATTGTGGGTATGATAAAGTGGCATGCAAGGAAACTTAGGGCATGCAGGCAAAAGCAAAATAGTTCAGCCAGGTTTTGAAGAGTCATGCGTATTTTAAATCAATTTACAATAGTAGGCTCTATCATCAACATCATATAACGCGAAAGACGTCTGACTGCTGGACATAAGCCTCCCTCAAGTGTCGCCACAAAAACCGGTTCTGCGCGTCTCGCATCCATTGGCTACCGCAACCCTCACCAGATCATCGATCCACCTTGTGGGAAACCTTCCAACGCTTCGTCTTCCGGTACGCGACCGTCACTCTAAAACTTTTCAGCCCCATCGACCATCTGTTCTGCGAGAAATGTGCTCTACCCACTGCCACTTCAGTTTGGCGATCCTTCGAGCTATGTCGGTAACCTTGGTTCTCTTGCATATATCGTCATTCCTGATTCGATCACTTAAAGAAAGGAAGGAAGTAGACTCTATCGTTCGTTCGTTCTGAATCGGTTCGCACACACTAAAGAAAATATTAAGAACAAGCGTTGTTACATCATTCGAATGGTATCCTTTCGATCCAGTCCCTGGGAGCTCCACAGCTCCCACGACATCTCATTATTATCATCATTCCAATAGAAAGAAGACCACTGTTGGACCTAGGCTATCACCAATTGCCACCACTTTGATCGTTCCTGTGAGTCTCGCATCCATTAGATTCCCGCGCAGTTCACGCTTCCACAAGACAAGGAGGTAGGTTAGGTACCCATTGAGATTGTGGACGTAGTTTAAAAAAAAACTCATGGTTTCTGGGTAACGGCGATGTTAGAGGATCCATATGTCTTCGTGCGCAAAGTAAATTCAAAATGTAGCACAATGGTCGCAATAACCAACATAGCATAAAAGTTCAGTTACTAGGTATGTAATGGCCATAAACTCGTAACGTTACGATTTTCTCTTCCATATAAGGTTAAGAAATCTCAAAATCGTGATGTGACAACTGTGAACACCGTTAGTTAAGCAGCTCCGTAAATAAGTACATTTAAGTTCCCAGATTATTATATAAATGATTTTGAACTGTGCCACTTTTTAATGACACAATTTTAAGAAAAAAAAATCTTGTAAAAATAAACATTCCCATGCTTAAAGTCACCATTGTCCCTGCTTAAATTCAAGAGTTTAGTTAAAAAGAGAAACTTATACATTACGTATTGTTTGTCCACATATTACACAATCGTTAGTGAAAGCTCCTAAATTAATGACTGGCTACTTTTTAGAAGAATTTCAATGTAATTTCTACTTATTAATGATTACTGTATCATGACGTAATCGGCTATTTATGTAATACTTTGAAGTTCACTGACATTTTACTTAAATTCATGATTCTGTTTAATGCTGTCATATTTTCTTTTGAATTCTTCTATATGATAATATTGAAATCGGATACTATCGCTTTAATCTTATTAGTGCTAAGTTATGCTGATTTGGTCGTTAAATAATATTTTTAAAATGAATCAATATTACCTAAATAAATAAAAGCATGTCTTTGCGATTGAATGTCTGCGTCAGACGTTTTTTACACACACTTTTTAATTTTTTACCAAACATACCATTTTTACACTTGTCGACTATCAAATATATTCATTCTTAAAATACGGGATTTTACGAATGAATATATTTGATAGTCGGTACCTACTAGCTGTTCCGTAGTTCAATAGCATTTCCCACCAAGGGCACACGACGCCCGTCGCAACGTCTAGTGACAACACAGCCTTGGGCAACAAACCTTAATTAAACCCAACCAGTGATTAGATATCAATCAACCCGTCACAACGGATACACAAGTAGCGGATATTGCGGAAGAGACATCTATCGACAGTCCCTTAGCATTGGACATGGGCATATGTGTCAGCGGTGCGCCTCAAACCGGTCAGAACTCAGAATCAAGTCGAACCGTGCACCGCCCGTTACGGAGGCAAGCGATAAATATTGATAAGGCAATCTCTGCAAGAAACCTATGGCTATATTAGGAAGTAGCGAGAGATTGGCTGAAGCAAGTTTATTTAGATATTAGATAGTAATGTGAAAACTGTGGTAGATATTTCTTGGAAACGGAAGTGATAGCTGAGGTTTCAAAGGCGTAAATGGTTTCTAATAACTTAATTTAATGTCGCTTCTCAGTAAATCATTGGCTTTTAGTTCTATTTAACACCAAATTGAACTAAAAGCTAATGATTTGCAGCGAAGCGTTTTAACCTACCAAAAGGTGACCAAAATGCACCCATACGTGACGGAGGCATGGAAATTTTTAAAACCATAACAAAAAGTGACGGGAAAGATACTTCAAAAGAAAGAACCCCTACAAAGACAAAAAGGATGAATACAATTTAATAATGTAGATTCAATTTTTTTGAATACTTTATCGCCAAGAACGAACACAACAAATGCCAATATAATTGATGTCCCCAAGGTGAATGACATAATCCTTACTATACTTAATCTAAACATGAATGTACTTGGAACTAACTGTTGCAAGAGACGACAGGCATGTTGGAATAACAATATAATATTATAGGCGACGAGAATGAGAATCAGTTTACAGTGAAACTATTCATATGCAATACGACTGATGATATCAAAGGGCTTATTGTTACAATGGCTTTCCAAATGGTGATAGGTAAGAAATATCCTTATAAGAATACAAAAGTATTTGTCAATGGGAAAGATGAACCTTTTGCAGCAAGGTATAAAGGTTTTCTAGTAGCTGTAGAAGATTTTAATGGTGATACGGTAAAGTTTCTGATGATTTTCAATCTAAGCAAGAAATACTACTTTGTAAAGCAGTGTTATCTACTAGTTTTCTATTAAAAACTCATCTCATCAACGCTTTTCTATGTGAAAGTTAAGACAGCCAAAGATAATGCCAGGACAAAAGACGTTACTCTAAAGGATAAGAAGATGAATAAAGAACATCCCGAACACATCAAACAAAGAAACTCCATAACAATTCTGAACACCAAAGCATCTGTACGACCTTGGCACTCAAACCGGAAAACAGAACAGAATAAATTAAGCATCAAGAACAACTACACGATTCGACCGATATTAGGTGCGTGCTTGAGCCATGATCCGTGAAGCATTATGCTCAGTAAACACACAATCTTTACAGGCCATTAGAACACACAGGCTGCTACCTTGGACATAAAAACACTAGAAAACAATAAACGATCGGCGTTTCCTGCACGCTCAAGTTGATTGAGTCGAGCCAAATTCGGTGCTCAATGATTTAAGCGTAATTGGATGTGGATAATAAGCGTGGAGGATTATGTTTATTAAAGTTGAAAAATAATTTTGAGATTGAAAAAAATGCTGAGTAATTTTAGCAGGAAATGGTTGGTGACTTCGCAAACAAAATATGCAAATTTCAAAGGTAATTGTTGCAATAGTTCATTGGACTGAGATTAATGATAAAACAAATTTAGGTGAAGAATTAGGATATCTAATCTTGTGGGTTTATATATATTCCTAGATCTGAACAAAACAGAATATGCCACAGTTTATCTATCTAAACTATTTGCATACATAAATAGGTATATTCAAAGTAGATATCTAGTTGACGAACAGTCTACAATCGCATTTATTTGCCCCACTTTATGCATTGTTGGTAAACAATACGTAAAAGTAGATCAAATCGATTCATCATTATCGATTTATAGCGATAGCAAACTGACCTAGGTAAAGATAAAATTTAATTAATGACAAAACGATATCTAGATTGCGCACTAAAAATTAATATTCTAGAAATAATAGAAAAGCTTTTTATTTCAGAGTCACGAATAACGCTTTAATTGGATAGTTAGGAGTTACGACAGAGTAGGCAAATAGATTATTATCATGGATAGATAAATTAAATTAAATTGTATGCCCTAAATCTAAAATGTCTATTAGTAAACGTGATTTCGAAACAGTAACGCATTAGTTATCGATATAGATATTTACTTAGATAACTATCCAAACGTCGTGGGGAGCGATTAATTTGATAAAACGACTAATAGAACTTATGGCGAAACACGAGAAGAAACTGTCACACCTCAAACTAAAAACAGCGTCAATATGGATGGAGGTTATAATCATATATAGGAAGAAGTTCAAAGTGAAACAGATCTTAATAAACTTGAGAATAGTTAAGAAGAAGAAAACTTAGATAAACAAGAGTAAACAGACAAATCCAATCGTCTAATCTTATCGATAAGCTACCTACAAACACTTATTTTTATCTTTTGGGAATTTTAATCCTGTATCACATGATACTGGTAATCTCTTGTTTAGGTTCAGTGTGACCAAGTGCTCTCGGATTTATCTTGCACATGTATCTGCTGAGACTAACGGTGAAGACCTTCAAAACAAAAACAAACAAAGCAAATCTGCTCTAAATCTTCATAAACATGTTATTGGACTGTTTAAAGAAAACAACAATTTTACAAATAAACAATAAATATTATGAAAAAATATATAGACTTTGTTGTGCGTCGTCCTTTGTAGGTCAACTTTGGTGTCATTAATAAACATCTCACCCTTTTAGCCTTTTTTGACCATTCCAAACTTTCCAAAATGACGTCACCTCGGTCACTCACACTGAACTAATCTCAAATATTTACCAGAGCCTCGATATAGGAGCGCACTAGCGCCAGCCCTTTACAGTTCACCACTTTCTCGCACACCTTCACCCGCATCGTGTCACAGATCATGTTCACTGCGCATGTGCTGATTCGTTGAGCGCACTGCACCACACACTAACTCCACTACGATAGAATCCACGCACTGCAGTTTGGAAACCAGCGGACGCAACGCAACGCGTCCGCCACACCGCATTTAACACTGCTATCGCTTGTGTAATTAACATTACCGTATAACTAGATATTAATTTTGCGTAATATTTTTACAAAGACAGTTTGCTGTCGCCTGCCTGTCGAAATTTTGCAGCGTGTTTTGATTTTCACACGTTCTTGCGTATGCTTTCACTGTCTGCCGGAGGAAATTGAGAGACGGGAAATTACGGTAATAATCAACATTGCGAGTTATATTTATAAGTTGTTGTTGCCAATTTATTTACAAGAAACTTACCGCGACGTCATAACTTTGGTTCAAAGGAAATAATTTTGAATCCAGCCACAAACTTCTCATTATCAATGTTTTGACTATAAGCACTGCATCCAAAACACACTAATTACTTCACATTTATTTAAGCGAAGTAAACATAATTTACAACAACACTCAAGGTAAAACTCTCAATTATCTTTAAAAGCAAATGGTTCACAAACACGAGTGAACACGCGTCAACAACTCCATGTTTCGAACTAAACAGGTAGCTATCCCCGAAAACCTTAATTGCATGCTTATCTAACGAGCCATTGATAATGTCTGTGGCCTGTCCCTAATATGCAGTGTCCAAAGTAGTTTAAAACATATTTCAATGCGCACGTCACCGAAGTAATGGTTTCTTATTAACCGTTGCATGATCGAGAGCGCGTGATTCGATGGAGCGAATATCATTCTAGATTCCGAAATTCACTTTTTTGCGTGCGAAGTTTCACAAAGCATTTTTGGGATGGCGAGTGAGATTGATAATTGCGTTGTTATTAAATTTCGCTAGCCTAGTGGTGAAATCATTTGTTGTTTTATTGCCTGCAGTATTAAGACAACCGGATAGATTTTTATGAGGCCTAAGGCTAATTTGAAAGGTTCCGGTGAGTAATTTTACGAGAACCGTGACTTGCGATTTACTTAATCCGAACAATTCGTCAAATGCAGATAAACATCATATTTGTCAACAGAATTTTCTGTCACGTGAACTCAATCACGCACGTGAAAAGCCCAAAATACGCTACACGATAACCAGAAAGATAAATGTTTCAAATAAGACAATAGATTCAAACAAGTCACCGAAGTATTTGAATAACAACAAAACAATTTTAACAAAAGTTAAAAAGCAGATAGAGATAGAACAGGATAGCCCACTGACCGAATGTTTAACAACACAAAAGTACACTCACAACCAGAAACAGCAGAACCCCATGAAAAGATGACAGCAGACAATGACAACGCTTTTACTTTACCGATTAACCCAGTGCGCGGGAAACTAAATGTAATGACTGCCAATCGTCCGCGGCTAACCGCAAGCGATCGGTAATCAGGTGGATATAGGCTTAGAAAGTACCAGAAGAATTATAAGAACATTTCATATTGACAGTTTTCTTACATTCATTCGTTCAAATGCGAGTTTTCTCGAGATATTTTCATTGAGTGCAGTGGAGTGGAATGGTCATTAGAAATGGCGGTGATCGTTGATGATCTGGGATTTCTGATAGATGCAGTGGAATGAAAGAAGATAATGAAGCTGTTCATGATTTTAATGACTGTAAGGTAATATTGGAAATTCACATGTTCTGTAGTAACAGGAAAAAAATTAAAATCTAATGAAATTGCCTTATAAAATAATCATCAATCATTAAACAAACATACAATACTAGATTACTGCTAATATTATATTTGATCGTAGAACCGAATTTAAACTAAATTCAATTAGCCATTTCGCTGAAAAATGCAGTAAACACTCGAAAAACTAACAAATAGCGCGATGACTATATTTACTCAACAATTAAGCCATTATGTTTACTAATCGAAGCAGATTCTTTGTGGTAGTTGATTATGTTTCGACCAGTGATTCATTGACATTCAAAGAAGTTCTTTGGTTTTTCGATATAACAAACAATACTTGAACAGGTGATTCATAAAATGTTCTATCTTTATTAGTAATTTGTGATGCAGTTTGCTGGTTCGGGGATTGCTCATTAATAAATCGTTTTTGGAAACATTTAAAATAGGTATTGAGATGTTTACACGAAAATAGGAGGATGTATGGACTATGGAGTTTCTTGTCCGTTCTTCTCCATAAGAATCTACCTTTCCGAATGGACAGTAGAGTCACTTTATTAATGTAATATTATTATTTTACTGAACTGTAAATGATGACGTTCAAAAGTGCCGTTTAATGGCCTAATTGAAATAAACGTTTTGACTTTGAATTTGACTTTTGAATAATATTCGCCTCTTTTGTGATTTTTTTGGTTGGTTAATTTAATTATTTGGTCACATTTTGCTCTGTTACGATCATCTGTTATGTATATAAAAATATAAATGACTGCTGTTCTGAATGAATGATTTTATTTATTATTGCCTTAATGCAAGAAACCCCATGAAATTCCAAAATACCGTTTCCACATCGTCAGATTTTAGTGCAATCATTTTCAAATAAATCTCATGCTACCGTACATAGCGTACAATAAAAACGTTTCAATTTATGAAAACCAACACTTCATCTTGAATACATTCTAAATTAACTAAGCAAGTCCTGCCATCTATAAATCTAGGCTCACACTACCGACGCATGCGCAAGGCGTTCGCTGCTGTATAATGAACAACGATTGATGATCGTCATTAATCGCTAACGACTAGAGACGTCATCGATCTTTCGGAGTCTGACAGTACAATACTGACAAAGGTGTTGATTCTGAATCAAAGTGAAGCTTCGTGATAAAAGAGACTTAAATAAATTGAGAAAGTGTGTCTTAATGATTTAAGAAAGATGTGATAATGAATACTAGGTTATAGATGATGGCATACTTAATACAAAAACTTAAAATCAATTAGGCTAGCGACGATTAGTCCAGGGTAACAGAAGCCAGATTCGCATACGCAGCCCCGGACGCAAGTGTACAAGTGAAAACTGGGGTGGTTTTAGTCGCTATCCATGAGGATCTCTAACCCGAAATAAAAGAAAATAATGTTAGAGCAACAATGGTTAATAATGGTGGATGAGATTGGGTGACAATCAAACTCAGTTAGAAGCGGCCGCATGGAGAGGGTTAGGTCTAGCAGTAGACTGTCTTGAGCTGATGATGGTAAGCATAATGATGATGATGATGATGATGATGATGATGATGATGTTATTGTTATCGATATATCAAACTTACAAGATATGTATACGGAATGCACATTTTCAGATGTAACTTTTGAGTATGAAAGCTCTTTACACGACGAGCTTTCGAATTAAACTAAAGCTGTAACAGGAACAGTTGAAGAGACCTAAAGACAACAAATGGGAAAGTCCCAAACTCAGAAGAGAAATTTTAAAGCTTGCCAGGAATTCTCATGAAAAACTGATGCAATTCACGATTGCAAATTGTTTGAAGAAATTGTCATCACCCTAATTACGAACTCATTTCAAATTGTGAATAGAGTTTTACCGATGACTGTTTTAAAATAAACACACACAATAAACGTACCTACCTAGATTACTATCAACTATTTGGAACCCCCAGAATGTAACAATGTCTTAAACCCTATAGTAGGCGCCAGATAAATGTGGAATAAAGTATATTGACCTTTCCCTAATAACTGTTCATAGGTACCTGAACTATTAAAAATGAATCGTTTTTCATTATTAGACACTGTTAAGGATCACGAGAGATTATGATTCGGGACAGCTTTGTGTCATTAATTCCGTTTTTCAAATTAAAAATGTCAATAATTGTAGGTGGGTCAATGACCGTTATTCCACGATTATCTGGCGCCTACTATAGTTTCTTTGTTAAAAGCTTAGAAACAGTATTTAATTAACCAATTCCTATAAAAAAAAAAACAAATTGTTTGGCACATCTAATGAATGAGAAATATTCTAAAGACTGGGGCCTACAATTTTGTAGGCCCCAGTCTTTAGAATATTTCTCCTACCTTTCTTTTACCTATGATGATGATTGATAAACAATCAAAAAGCTTCTCAGTCAATATTCAAAAGACACTTACCTCCAAATCCCTAAAAACATCCCTGATGTCTGGCTTCCTCGCTCTGGAAGCGGCTCGCTTCCTCCTCACGGTCCTGTTCAGTCTCCTGACGCGCCTGCGCACTGCAGCGGCCTGTTCCCGGGGCAGAGGCCTGACGGCTTCACCCAGCTGGGCCTCGGTTACCTCCAGACCCGCTTGGAACGGGGCCGCCAAGGATCCGAGGCCTGCCGCTTGTAGCCATTCGGTTTCCAATTCGCCTTCTGTTTGGACAAAGACATAAGGTGGGTTAATAAAAGTCAAAATGGCAATAAAAATGTCAATGAAGATTTAAAAAAATAGTCTTCGTTGATCACAGGAATTTCCAGTCAATGTGGATATTTGGTTTAAGCTTGCTTTTATTTTAAGATTAAAAACGTGGTTTTCAATTAAAATTAAAAATAAAAAAATATTTCCTGCTCTATTAGGCCAGTCCCGTAGGAGATTTTTTTTTTTTAAATTAAATTTGTATTCAATATTTATTTTAACAATGAGTCTCCAAGATTTGATGGCCTCAAATTCTGCAATCATGCCTAATTCTAGTCACAGAACCATACGAGTCTCATTTTCACAAGATTTTTTGTTCGTTTCATGCAAAATGATCTAAAAAATCACATAAAGACGTAAGTACTTATTGCTTAGTCTGACACAAATTGCGATCGCCTCATAAGTTTTTGTTCAAACCAAAATCTTCCGCAAAGTTTTTTAGTTTGCACTTAGATCATGAACCATTAATTTGATACCAATGTTAGTTGGCGTACATTCTGGAGCGAATTCAAATGAAAAATAATGTAACTTTTGATCAGGTTTCCGTAAAAAATAATAAGTATATCAAATTTTTTATACTTAACAAAATAAATTTCGATAAATAAGTCCTTCCATTTAAGAGCCTTCTTTGGTTGTTAAGAAAATCCCAAGAGTTTCCTATATATTTTCTTTGTGTTCATCAAGTTATCATCTTAAACAAACTCCACTTCCACTACTGTCTATGACTGTACACGATTTTTTCAAAGACGATCCATAATACAAGGTTTTAGCTTACAAAACCACAAGGTCAAAGAACTTATTTGCACGTTCCTACTAACAATGTAATGGTAACACCAAATACCATAGATTACAGAATCTGAACCAAATAAAGGAGGAAGCAATGACTTTATAGTTTATGCACGATTTGAAATTAGAAGATTAGGTAGCTAATAAACTGGTGTTTTTTATTAAATCAGGAAGTATCAGATTACGGTTCACAGGTGTTCGATTCAAACAATAGATTATACTGTGAAGAAGACGTCGAACTTGAAAATTATAATAATAGACTTCATGCCGCTTTGCTATATTTTATTCTTACCAAGACGACAAAACTTAGCTGACCATTGAGAGAGCAACTTTTTATTAAAATCTTTGTTGACTTAAAACGCTACCCGGCCGCCATTTTTTTTGTCTTCACTTTTTAATTTAAACCAAGTGCAGTTTTTTGGCTTCTGACTTTTTGTAACGACTGTTAAATATCTAAAAATGCTGTCATTTCTAGATCCAGACCAACGGCTAGTCATGCTTTCCGAGGAACGCAGGAATTTCTGTAGGTAAGTAATGGATGTTCACCCATCCGAGCCCCGACCTCCGCAGGCGCTGCTTCACTTCGTAGATCGAACCCTGTAGCTGTTATCATGCCATTTTAATCAATTACCAAAGAACAGGCAAAGTTCCACAAAATCCACCCCTAACACAAAAAGCACGAGCACAAACGAATGACTTCCGAAGCGTATTGTCATTGTTAAAATCGTTATAATAATACATAACTATCAAGTTTTCCGATGCTCACGACAGGATGCTTACATTTGCGCTCCGCTCCTAAATATAGTCCGTCCGTCCGTCTGTCTGTCTGAGTCAGCGCTTAGCGCCACCGCTAACAGAGTGCTGAGAGCTTTTTGTACCATTTTGTAGCGAGTGACTTATCGTGAGTTTAAGGAGAATACTGCGCTGCGATATTTGAGTTTTCAAAGAAAGTTTAAAGTTAAATGTCAAAATCTTTGAATTGTGATTTCACGCAAAACACATTGCGGATGTATGTAAATAATCATGCTTTATTCACTTTATTTTTAATCTTATACCTTTAAACGCGCAATTCTTGTATATAAGTATATATATAATCTGAATCTCGGTAACGGCTCCAACGATTTTCATGAAATTTAGTATGCAGGGGGTTTCGGCGGTGATAAATCGATATAGCTAGGTATCACTTTTAGAAAACGTTTACCAAAAAAAAAACCGATCGATCATCCAGGTACTAATTATAATAAAAGGGCAATGATTATCCTACCAGCGCAAAATTACTGCATTTCATGTTTCCCGCGAAGTTTTTCGTCAAAATAACAAGTCAATCATTAATTATTTTGAATGTTTAAACATCGAAGCATTCACCTTAAAGTGTAAAAGCAGATCGCGCAAAAGGGTTGGCCGATGTAGTGCAGAACTTGTTTGAATTACTAAGTCGTTCTGAAGGATTTATCGAATGTTGCCTTTGCCTCAAAATAGGGAGCAATGTGTTAAGTGTTTACGTGAATTAAGTAGGGATGCGGAGTTTGTTAGTCATCGGGGGTCAGTGAATGCACTCACTACATTTACAACGTATCTATATACGTACGGTATGTAAAACAAAATGAGATGGTAGGTTGTTGGTTAGATGAGCTGGAATCCTTCAACAGATGTTTCAATCTATCTCTCAACTTTATTGGGGTCGGCTTCCAGTCGAACCAGATGGAATTGAGTACAAGTACATTATATTGAGTGACGATCTGACCTCTATATATTTTCAAGTAGGTATAGCCCTCCACAGGGATAGATAAGTGGGTGGACAGTATCGAGGCATTTGCCTTGCAGTGGAAAAATAATAACTTGTAATAAGAGTACCTACCTAAAAGAAAGGCTATGCACAATGTAATGGGTAAGATACGAAATGTCCGTAAACTAAACTTGATGCTTAATCAAAACACTACGTTCCACGTAATCAAAACACTACGTTCCACGTGATACCTAATGGATACATTATATAATACGTCCATTGTTGGTCTACACATTCAAGTACAGTCGTTACAAAAATGGGACAAACTTCATATTTTTTAGGTACACTGCGAGCCACGAATACCTAATCATGTCGAGGCAGACCATAAAAAATGTCAAATAAAAAAACGTTAGTCTTTTGTTTTCGAATCGTTTTGATTTCATTTTGTTTTGTATTATATTTGAAGTATCAATGACCTGAAACTTTGTAACCGTAGCGGCACAAGGCGCAAGGTTTTTCATATAAATACATTGGTAGGTAGAGCGAGTGGTTTATTTCAGCTTTCAGCCGGAACTCACTGGATGTTATTTGTTTAGTTACTCTCTTAATTTGGCTATTTTTGGCTAAATGCGGGTTTAGTGTTTGTTTGTAGGTTTAATCATTGCGGTTTATTTTGGTTTTACTCGATAAATAGCCCGCAAAACCTTTGTACAGATGTTTAGCATCTGTTTTAGGATGCTTAAGGGTAGTTATTTTTTTTCATTACCTACTTTAAGTTTTTTTTCCAACAAAAATAATGCGATAAAGTGCTTCCTCTGCTTAAACAAAAAGCTATTAATTTGCCATTTACAATTTAATTACAAACTGATCTGAGCGGAACACACACAGTTTGTTTTGAGACTTAACGTTTAATTATAAACATTTTCATTTATTCACTAGTTTAGGAGACCACACACACACAAAGGACGGTTTTATATCCAAATAGTAGTAAAATTCTATTTAATTTATAATAAAGCTCATTTTTGCGTACACTTGCATGTACTGTAAACGATGGTCAGAACGTCAAATTTTGACAAAATGTTTGATGTTGACTGTCGCCGAGATGATAATATTGCGACTTGAAGTTGGACGCATTTTAAGTACGACAATTGGTGTTTTGAGCTTTCAGTGGAAATATTTACTCAAATATTAAAAAACTCACCTATCACATATTTGGCTTGGAACCGGCATAATGCACCCATAACACACATGGATCACAACACGAATGACAAAACTAAAACCAAGCACAATATCACCGGAATACAAACAATTAAACAAATTGTTCCTCATTAACTGAATCGGGGACAACACTGAATCAACTGCAGTTCACGTACATTCTACCACACAATAACAGTTGCCAAAACCAAGATAACGCATCATTTTTACGTGTAGACTTGTGTGGGTGGGTGTACTGACGTCACAGGTGAATCGTCTTACGTAGAACGACTATCGATAGTCAGTCAGTCTGGACCGGTGAATGATTGAATGAGTCACTTTGTGCCGCAGTATGATTTCATGAATGAATATCATGGAAGCAATCTATGGTTTGCGTAATATATTTTTTTCGTTACGTATGCGGCGAGTCACTACTTATCTATTGGTTCAAGTGTTTTTCTTGAAGGGATAAGATGTAATCGTGATGGAGTTTCCAATTCCGTGTTGAGAGGTTAACTCATAAATATTACGAAATGATTGAGCTACCTTACACACCAAATAAAATGGGTCCTAATCGACCCCTGGGGGCCTTAAATTTATTTGAAGCCACCACAGGATAGTCCGGTTAAGCAGTAACCAGTCTAAGGGTGCTGAACTGGGAGTGGTCATTGTCAAAAAAAAAAAGATCTTTGAAGAATGCTACTTATTAAGATTTTTTTTATTTACATTTCATCATTACTGAGCGCTTTATGTGCTGATATCGGCTGGAAAAACACTGCAGCTTTGCACATCATTTTAAAAATAAAACAATAAACGGATCGAGTTAAAAAAATTAAAAGTAATCTCTAGCTACTTTTAAAAGATAATAAATGAGTTGACTTACATAATTAGATACCTTTCAATGTAATCTCTTTTAAAATATGAATATAATACTTGAACCAAAAGATAAAGGTACAACATTTTTTAAAAGATAGTAGGTAAATATGTTATCTTTTTTTTCTTTTCTTCATTGAAAGAGACAAAAGGCATGTAGATATAGTATTTCTATTTAACAAGCGCATGCCAAATGCATGCGTTTGACATATATTTATTGTACCTACTCGCACACATTCCGTACCGACTCTATCCAAAAACAAACGGAAAATACCAGTGTTTTTCTTTCAATTTCACTGGCTTTTTCAGAGGAAAATAATCCAATTTTGTTTTAAGTTCCTAGATTTTATTCTCCATCTACAAGATTTATTTAAATACTTCAATGCAGTGTAAAACCCGTGCATATTTTGTATCTAACGTTCCCGTACAACGCAACTTCAGAGTAAAGTTTACCAACGGACCTCACAATCGCGCGCGCAATTTGACACATGTCATAACTGTCAAAAATGACGTGACGTCAAAAAAATATCACACGTTGCACAAGTGACGTCGACGTCGGGCGTCGCGGCGCGGCTAACTGCGTGTGCGCCAACGATCCAGGATTATTATGGTCAAGTATTTATAGATCGGATCGAAACGGGATAGAGTTCAATTAGTTCAGTGAATGGACCGAGACTGTGAGTTTTAAGGAGCTATTTGGAGTGAAGATTTTTTATTCCGAATGGACGGCGCCATGTCAACCAGTTGATTGATTCTATCATAATATAATCAGCATTATCAATGATGAGCTCGTGGCGCTTATTGATCAATTATTTATCAATTGATTGAGTATTCAATTTGGTATCAATTAATGGCCGCCCTTCAAACAATATAGGTATATCTACGTCTGTTTCCCACATAAGATTCTCAAATGTTTGTTGATGTTCTTGCTATGTAGGTAAGAGATAATTCATTGAGCGCTGAAAGTCTACAATACTTTTTTACGGTCCAAGTTATATTTTTACAGGTCTTGAAGAAACAGATTTATTTATTTTTTAATTAAATATGGGTTTGCTCCTGACTCTAGTCTAGGTCATAGATGACAGAGACAAAGTCGACGATGGAGCGAAACGTCAAACTTAATTCTATGCCTTCTTCAAATATGTAGTTATATCCAAACTAATAAAGTGAGTTGTTTTGTTTGTTATGATATTAAGCCTAAAACGCTTATCCGATTTTGATGAATTTTGGTATAGAGAGAGATGATACCCTGGAGACCTTTATAGGCTACTTTAATGCGATTGAATCCGCGGACAAAAGCTTGAAAAAATTATGCTTGAGAATCGGTTACACATTGGGGACTGTCACGCAATCGACTTAACTAACTTGACTTTGTACGCCGTTCAAAAAATCCCGAAGACGAACCACCATTTATCCCGAATGCACTTCTCCCGACCTCCAGATAGTCACGGACGGACACTAAACTATTTGTGTCAACGCACTAGCAGCGTCTAGACGGGTTATATTTACTCGCGGATTCACTCGCACGTCACACGCTACATTAAAACTGACGATATGACACCTCGGTAAGTATACTGTACGATAGGTGTCATAACGTCAGTTTTAATGTTTCGTAATAGTTCAGTGAACAGGTCACGTTATGGTATCCAAGGGATGGTGCAAGAGAACGGAAACGACCACTAAGAAGATGGGAAGGTGATCTTCGCCTGGCCCTGGGACCGTACTGGACAAGAGTCCCGGCCGGTCCCAGAGATTTTATAAACCACTAGCGGACGTCACGCGGTTTCACCCGCGTAGTTCCCGTTCCCGTGGGAATACGGGGATACAATATAGCCTATGTTACTCGCTGATAATGTAGCTTTCCAATGGTGAAAGAATTTTTAAAATCGGCACAATAGTTTTTGAGTTTATTCATTACAAACATACACACAATTTTTTTTTTATTTTTTATTTTAGTGTAGATGTGTAGATAAGACCAAATAAAGAGGAATTAGCTCGGAACAAAAAAGGCTACATCACCATCATCAATGGTGATCATTGAAGACAGCTCGTATTTATGGGAGAACAATTATGTTTTGTCTTGATTTCTTATGGGAAAAAGTAATTTACTCTAGTACACCGCTGTGCTTACTAGAACTAGGAAAGAACCTTGCATTACGATAATACCAAATATCGGTTTTGTCAGTCTCGACTGTAAAATTAATACTCCACTTTAAAAAAACAATCATCGTCATCATATCAGCCGAAAGACGTCCACTGCTGGACATAGGCCTCCCCCAAAAGGGTTGCCACGCAACAGTGTTGCTATTGAAATAAACAGAGAATGCTTCTGCCCATTCTCTGGTGAGTCCCTTAGTCGCCTCTTACGATACTCACGGGAAGTGACGGGATGGTACTATTATTTTACGTCCGACACCATACAGAATTAAAATAAGAGTACCGTTTTCCCCTTCTCAGGTACGGAACCCTAAAAACAAAAATGAAAGTCTAACTCACCACCACTGTCAGAATCATAGAAAGTTCTACGCTGATATCTCAACAACACCACCATTGTTTTTTAAAATAAATTAAACTTTAGAATTAATCACGACACTGCACTTCGATGCACCCGTCACTAAAGAAAGAACTAAACTAAACAGAAAGACACAAAATTCGAATTAAGAAGTCTCGGCGACCATAGATAAGACAAAAGGGCCCAATCACTAATGAGGTTAAAGTATTTAGAGATTGTTTGCGCGATTAGTATTTCTCCAAGTAAATAAGTAACAATTTGGAATTATGGGATTAATGTTTTTTGAAGAAATAATAATTAATAATAATTTTGAAGCTTGCAATTTGTTAATTGCATTGCTTTTGACACTTCCTATATTAAATAATAATGTAGAATTTCCACTAAGTGGACCGCGCTGGCGCATTTAACAATGTCAAAAGAAATTGAAACGTATTAGTTGTGTCATTTGCATGACATGGAAGTAACGGTTGTCCGTGGTGCGTGAAAATCCGATCGCTTGAATTTGTATTCCATATTAATATGATATCTAAGTACTTCACAATAACTTCAATTTCCCTCCACACTTTGCTAAACCATACATTAAACCTACCTAGTTGCCATTTCTATTGTCCTTGAAGATATTGATTCCATACAATTGTTTTATCAGTATCTTGCTGTTTAAATATTATTTAACTTGTAACTACTTGAAGAGTAATTAACATCTAAGCAACACGTTTAAATAAAACAATTCAATGTTTCGACAAATATTTGTCATTGGTTTGTTTTAGGATAATCAAGTTTACTGGAATAATATGTTGAGAAATATCACCCCGGTTGAAAAATTATAGGAGAAAACACTTTCCAAGAAAATATTCAATATCGTTCTATCAACTGACATGACTAAACTCACGTTTACATCTTAAGATAAATAAGATATCCTAGACTAATCTTTAGATGTGAAACTACTGAATAGATAAATTAAAAAAAATAAACCTGATGAATAATTTACAATGAAAAAAAAATTGCATTATTTTAAGTAGCATTTTTAAAAGGTTTCAAATATCCTTTTAAACACTTTTGAAAATGAAACATTTATTTCTAAGAAACAATTTACACGTCAGTGCAAATTTATAGAGACACAGATATTTGTCATATTCACAAATAGCCTTATTTAAATAAGGCTATTTGTGATACGATAATCTAAGTAATCCAATTATTATGATAATATTATGATAATGACTCACTTAATAGAAGCAGAAGTGCGTTGTACAACTGCATGTTGGGTGCCCATTAACTTCATTAATAAAATTGATAAAATATCGACCACTTTTTCCACGACTGTTAGTCACTGAATATTCTTTCGAACTGCTTTAATATCTGTATTTTTCTGCGCAGAACAGCCGATAAAGGATTAAAGATAAGTAGAACATTGGTGTCGGATTTAAATATAGATATAATCTATGTAGTAACACGTCTCGATTCTATATCTATGGCATATGGAATATTATTATCATTTTGCGCATTTACGTAGGCCCTTGAAGCGGTTATTGACTACTTCTAATATTGAAAATATTCCTTTTGTCTATAAATAGACTTATCTTAGATATTTTTTCACTATGAAGCAGTAGGTTTTTGGTATTTACTGTAAAACAGTATGATGAATTTAATTTTTTTGAATGCAAAATAGACTGCAATGTTTTCAATTACTAGTTTTTTATCCTAATATACAAAATTCCAAACTGAGAAAGTGACTGCCAGACAACACACAGCTGAAACCACTGGTCGTAGAAAGCTAAGATTTGGCATGTAGTTTCCCCTACATGTGCTCCCCTACTATCCGTAGGGGAGCACTAAGAGGATTTCCTGAAAATCCTAAGCGAACGGGAAAAAAACAGGCGTGTGAAGTCGCGGGCAAAAGCTAGTGTTTGTATAAAATACTGAATAAGAAACGATCAGTTATTTAATAATGTTCAAATAATGGCATTAGTATTTTTTCGAAAATATTTTTATAAGAGAGGACTTTCACTGTTTTTCAATGTAGAATTTGTGATATCAAGTAGCAGATAAAAAGGTGTTAGTACCTAAATCAACAAAACCCACACGGGTACGTTTGTTTGTATTAGATTGCGAAATCGTTTTATTATTTATCACAAGACAAGACAATTTCCAATCGACAAGATAAACATATTTCCATCATGGCTGACTGACATTTATAAGTCTATAGATAATCTATGCGCAAAATACTAATGATGTAGGAAGCTAAACAATCGTTCGCAGATGCCTTCGAGACACAAGCCTGTTAACTAAGAGGATTTATTACTATTTAAATAACGAGGAAACAAATTCCACTGCACCTGTGAGGAATATTAAATAAAATAAACTACCTATGTACTTGTACTCAGTATTATGTCATTCAGACATGTGGAGAATGTCAGTAAAGAGATACAGTTATTATAAATGAGTAGGCAGTATAAATTGTTGTCATGTCCATTAAAGGAGATTTTTTTAAATAAAATTGAGCCAGTAATTGGCTAGTATAGATGTAGCCTGAAGTTAAATTTGGAAGCAAAAAATATGAGAGTAGAGTGTGGGCGCCTATAAGTACTGTAATTATTTATAAACACGTAGCTCTAAAAAGTTCGGTACACTATCGATCAAAATAAGTATACCACAACACAATAGAGAACACTGCCTTTCAAAATAACAAAAAAAGGCATAATAAAATAAGGATGTACCGTTACAAATGCGGCCAAATAAATTCGCCCACACGACGATCGGGGATAGTATGTTAAGTACATGAGCACTACCTGACGAGAATCAATTACGATTACGGATCGCGGACTCGATTTCGCTTACCGATTCAAATGATCCACTTTTTATTGAGATGACATTCGGATTAAGGACACTACAGTTTCTACCTACGACATTTCTCTAGTACTTTTAATGAGAAAACCATGTTAATTGGAGTAAAAACTTAAGTGGCATTGTGATACGCGCAAATCTGTGTAATTAAAAAAATAATAGGACTGCCCACTGTGCTTAAATAGATCACACATCTAAGTAGTAGGTATTCAACATAGCACAGCAGCGTCCGACTTTACAAACGGAGGTAGTTTTGATTAGCATCGCTCTTGATTTCTTGTTAAGGCCTACTTATTGCTGTCTTTAAGCTTATCATTCTTGAGACAGCACTTAGTATTCCACGCATACAGTGATATTCTTGAATAGTCGCCGCATATTATTATAAAAAGTATGATGCACGTCGACATTTAGTTGCGTGCCGCGGCGCGGGCGCATGCGAGCATACCAACGCGTCGGTTGCTAGGCAACGGATGTGACAGTCTGGAATCTGATTTTTATGAATGTGGATATGTAATATTACGAAACGTAATATTAGAAAACCGTTACGAACCGTACCGTATTTAAAGAGGATCGTATACAGTTTTCCACTTATCAAAAACTCCATTTAGGTATAAAGCTAAGACAATGTCGTGCAAATAAGCGATATACTGCATATCCGTTGCTACGATAAAATAACTAACTATAATTAAACTGCTATCAAGCCGGTATCGTAGAATCAATTGTACATTGAAATCACATCGAGGACGCTATCTCCCTGCATTAGCTCAAGATAATGACAATCACTAGAAATAAAAGTGAAGCCTTATTTAACTACTGATCGGTAATAAAAACTATAAAAGACTCTTGTTGATAATGTAAACCTGTAATTAATCCATTAAACGATACGTCGCGCGACGTATATTTATTTTATAATACGAGAGATATGTAGGTATGACTTTGCGATATCTGATGAGTCTAGAATTTTTAAATATTCATAAGTGTTATTCTGTGCCTGTACTTTTTTTTGTTTTAAACATCCAGTAGCTCCACAACAGTTAAGTTGTACTTTAACTATGAAAATATGAGCACTAATTATGAGTAATATTTATTCCCTTTTTTAGCGCAGCCGAGCGTGACGCATGTACTTAGTTTTTGGCATTTTTTTTAAGGATGCGAATTCATCAAATTTCTTTTTCCGCTCTGGGTGGAGTGGAAGGGCGTGTCAGACTCTTACTGACTAAAACCCATCCGTGTTCCTTCTAAAGCCCTTTACGTTCCAGGGCCGCGGTGACTCTTTCTAACAAATTCCGCTAACCTGACAGATACTTTTTGGCATACCATTTATGTATTGTTTAGTCTTTCGTTTATACCCTTTCTTCCTTAATCGTAAACTATAAAATGTTGACTTAAATTTGTTCCAGACACCAAGTTGTTACAAGTTTAGTAGTCTAATAACAAGAGCTGCACTTTATAAATTTCACTACTCGAAATGAAAAATAAATCGTAAGTGCTAAGTGAAAATGTCTAGTTACTTTCTAGCGTGACTAACTGAGCATTGCTCAGACGCTGCGACATTAGAATTAACAAGAATGAGGAGCATCTCAATTTCTAAATCCACTAGGATTTCGCTAAACTCAAACACCTCTATGTTTGAGAGAAACGGAATCATCATCCTCCTACCCTTACCCCAATGTATTAAGTGTCAAAACACACTAGAAATAAATATAAAACTTAGACGTTCAAAAATGAAATGAAAATGAAATTGTTTATTGCCAGATTAATATCCAAATAACACACAAATAACAAAAAATAATAAAAATAAGTTGCAAATAATAAAAAGTGCAGACAACTGTAAATAAGGTAACAACTTGGTAAAATTTATTGTTTACGAATATGGAAGAAAAGGAAGAAACGAAAGAAGAAACAAAACATAAATGGTATGCCAAAAAATACCTGCCACTTGCCAGCGTTGCGGAATCTGTTCGAAAGAGTCGACGCGGCCCTGGAACGCAAAGGGCTTTAGAAGGAACACGGATGGGTTTTAGTCAATAATAATAATAATAATAATAATAATAATAATTTATTTGACACAACACATACGTTACATTTTAAAAGATATGAAGGATACATTCAAATTTTCTTATGTTTATATTGAAGGCATCTGCGTCTGAACTAGATATAAAATATCTGTATCTCAGACATCAGCGCTCTTCCTTATGATGACCATTACATTATTTGCTTAAATAGACATATAATTAAATGAGGAGTTCACAGAAAAAGAAAAAGAAAAAAAGTACAAATCTTAATAAACAAAAACGGTGTGTGGAATGTTAGCCTCTCGGTGAGTAATGTGTTTAAGCGAGTGAAGGAGTGTGAGAGGGTGAGTAAAGAGAGATTTATTATTTAATTATTCTTAATAAGTTTTCTGTCTCATCATATGTATGTTTACTAATATATTTAAAAATTGTGCTTTTACATCTTTTTTTATTCAACGGGTATATATCTAAAGCGTCATTTATTTTATTATATAAGTACGGTCCCAAGAAGCAGAAATATTTGTTTACGTACGCATGTCTGAAGGAAGTTCGGGCCCTATTACTAATAATATTTCGTCTTTTAGTTTGATCACCTTTTGTGAACTGCAGTAAGGAGTGTTGCTTCAGGACCACAAGACATATAAACAACTGGCGAACTGTCAGGACCTCACACGACTGATACACAAGATGGGTAGGGTACAAATAAGGGCGAAAAGTGCTTACCTTTAGTACAGCCCTCTGGGATATTTCTAAGGGCTTTAATATTGTTTTATGTGCACCTCCCCAAACGGTGATACAATATTGAAGAGTGGACTGTACGAGTGCCAGGTAAATTTGCTTTACTAATTTTGGGGGCGCCACATGTCTAAGGTTCTTGAAAACATAGATCAGTTTTCTTGTCCTAGATGTAAGAAGGTGAATATGGTCTCTGAAGGAGAGGTTACAGTCTAGAATAACTCCAAGATATTTAATTGACTCTGTCTTTGTTAGTGTTGGACAAGAGCATACTAAGCTATTACAGCAATTATGTGCTGAAATCGAGGGGATATAAGGAAGCTGCACATTTTGGGTGCGCATCGTGAATCTCATGTACTGCGTTTTATCCGGGTTAAGAGTCAGGGAGTTATTCTGCAGCCAGTGGGTCACAACATTGAATCCATCCTGCGCTTCCCTATATACTTTGTCCCAGGTATCAGCAGCAAACAACAGAACTGTGTCGTCTGCATATGATATAATTTTACCTCCTGACAGGTCTAGTTTACAGAGGTCATTCAAGTATACGAGGAAGAGTGTCGGTCCCAGAATGCTCCCCTGCGGGACTCCGTGAGTGATTGGCAAATCGCTGCTGACACTCTCATTGATCTTAACGCACTGAAAACGATTAGATAGGTAGTCCTTAAAAAGATGTAGTTGATTTCCTCGTATTCCTAGATGTTCTAGTTTTTTAATCAACAAAGGCGTAGAGACCGTGTCAAATGCCTTGGCTAGGTCAAGGAAAATGCCTAATGTCTTTTTACTTGAATCGAGATTCCTCACCACATAGTCTTGGAGCTCGTGGACTGCATCACTAGTAGACTTACCTGCTCTAAAACCAAACTGGTTGTTGGATAAAAGGTTATTTGATTCCAGGTAATCAATCAGTCTACCATTTATTATACGTTCCAGAAGCTTTGAAATCGAAGGCAATATGGAGATGGGTCTGTAATTAGTGACACGGTCTCTATCTCCCGACTTATAAATTGGGTATACTACTGACTTCTTTAACATCGTAGGAAACTGACCTTTATTTAAACAGAGGTTGAAAATATGCGTTAATGGACGGATTAAAATGTGTCTATATTCTTTGAGTAAATTATTTGGTACAGAATCCCAACCAACGGAACACACATCCTTCAGGTTCAGTATTAAACGTTCCACTTCAGACTCATCGGTTTCCAGTAAAACAAAGGATTTGGAGACCGGCTGTGAGGGCGCTTTATTAAAGTTAATATGGGTAGGGTTTAAACAGGAATGAGTATTATCAGACAACTTTCTGCCAATTGATGCGAAAAAGTCGTTCACCATCTCTACAGACTCTTTTGGATTTAATGGGTTTATTAATTCCGTAGCGCTATGTTTCAATTTTGTTGTATTTGTTATTGTTTTTATCGCTTCCCATATTTTTTTATTGTTATTTCCTGCTTTTGTTAATAAGTCTCTATCATACATACGCTTTACTTTTTTTAATAAGTTATTGCAATGGTTTCTATACCTGGAGTAAATAATTTTAAAAGTCTCATTATTAGGTGATTGTCGCATTCTTTTATGAAGCCTGTCCCTATGTCGAATACACCTTAGCAGCCCAGGTGTCATCCATGGCTTCATAATTTTCTGACGTCTTGGATATTTTATTACAACTGTGTTTAGCCACATAGCCCTCTGCATTGACTTGTAGAAGTATTCCATAGCGAAATTAGCGTCGGTTGACGCATAGATAGGTGCAAAATCGATTTTCGTGAGATCTGCCGATAACCCTTCAGTATCGATCCGGTTCATAGATACATAGGCAAAGGTTCTCTTTTGTTTAAGATGCAGACAGAGTAGGACTGCTTGGTGGTCCGTAATTGTAGAGTTTAACACTAGTGTAAGAGCAGATTTCTGTGTTTTTAGCATAACATGGTCAAGGCATGATTTATTATGCCTAGTCGGAAGAGAGTGTGCTGGTAAGAGTCCATGAAATGAACACAGATTCAAATAGTCCAGCGACCTTGGCTCAAGAGACTCGGGGCAGATGTTTATATTGATATCTCCGATAATGGAGATATTTTTGAAACTGTCTAACTTATTTAAAATGCTATCCAAAGATTGGAGAAAGTTATTAATATTTCTATTTGACGGCGATCGGTAAATGGCTAAAATAACAGTTTCAGTACCAATCTTTATTACAAGACAATTAAAGTCTTCACAAATAGGCTCTTCGCAGGTAATACCCAAATTCGATTTACAAAATACTGCAACTCCATCGTTTTGGTTAACACAATTTTCATTAATGTGATGGTTATAACCATCCAATCTCGGCACCACAGGGTTGCATGATAGCCAACACTCTGTTAAGATAATAATATCGCAATCAATCTTTAATCTACTCAGCATTGAAGCAAAATCATCAAAATTCCGTGCTATACTTCGGATATTTTGAGTTAATACTGTCAGGCAATTAGCAGGGCTAGGTACTAAACTGCTGCAATCCTCGACGTCAGAAAACCGAGAATCGGAGATAGATATACCATCAATTTCAGCGGACAAATCAACCATTTTTGATACTTAGGAATAACGAAGTACCTTTTAGAAATGGACTATAGGAGCCACTTTTCGACCTTAAAACAACGTAAATAAAGCGATTACCTTGAAATACAATTAATAAGTTACTGGGGTAATTTATGGACAGATACAGGATTTCAATACTTTTAGGTATACTGTTAATCAATATAATCATGTGTTTGATAATTTGGTATGAGACAACACTTTGAGCTTTGTATATTAAGAAAATTAACGTGCGGGTTTTTATTTGTGTGGAGTGCTTATAAAAAGAGCAAAAAATATTATTAAAGTAGTAAATTAAAACTATTAGACTATTAGCATGCAAATTACGAATTATTACAGAACTAAGTACGCATAAAAATAAAACATAGGAGCGACGGTTGACAAGGATGTATAGTCATTCGGTTGACTTTTCTTTTAACTTAATAAGATCTGCCTCTTTGTCCACGCGAATATGCTTCAATAAGAGTCTGACACGCCCTTCCGCTCCACCCAGAACGGAAAAAGTCATTTGATGATTTACCACAGTCTAATTTGTATATTAATTTGACATTTTATTTTATCGGTACTACATGTAATTGTAGGTATTCCTCTTCAATTTTCTCTGTTTGCCTTCATCTGAACAGTCATCCTTTCTAACCATATCTTTTTCCATAGACAATCCTTCCATCATTTCTTTACTCTAAAGAAGCCAGGTAATACAATAATTCATTCTTCCCACAGCAGTCACAGTTCGTGTCCCAAGAGGATCTCAACTGCAGCTTGCACCCACCAATTAAAGTCCACAAATATGTAAACAACGCCAGGTAGCGATAGCTAGCTACTACTTCTATAGCTATCGCTTCCCACGCCCATGTGAATACTTGCGAAGCGTGACGACTCTTACCTTTACTTCCTGAAGGAGACGACAGCCACAAAAACTATTTGTTAACAGTCGTGGGAATATACTGTTTATAATAGATTGGTTGGGTTCGAATGAAATTTTAAATGCTGTGACATTTGTGGCGAACTTTATTCAGTTCAGTAAGGAGAGTGTGCTTTCTTTCGAAAGAGTACTCTTTGGGCAACTGACCTTCAAAAAGGATGAAGGTATAAGTATCGTTAAATCTTAAGTTTTACTGCGGTAGTTATATCTTTATCTTCATAATCGCTTATCAACAAATTCTCCCCTCTTTTTCCTCTTGCACTAGATTTCTAATGATCTCCTGGAGATAAATGATGCGAGCATATCTTTATATACCGTGCTCCAAAAAGCGGTAATATCAAACCAACTTCATCGGACTCAGATCTGTCGAGCCGTCATTTTAACATCTGTTTAAGATGAAAGCGCCAGGGTAGCTCGCGAAATTCAAATTTTCATACGTTTTTTTTGCATTTTGCAGGTCAGTGTCAGGTTGTATGTTGATAAAAATACGATTGGCGACCGTAACAAATATGACTTTGCTGAGTTCTAATAATTAAAATCATCAATACAGGTTGTATCATTCATGTAACTGGACTGAATGACTTTTTTATGAAATAACCATTCAATCGAGTTAAAAGAACTTAGAGGGTTGTATTGATGATTTTAATTATTATAATCCTGTAATAAATACGTATTACGGTCGCGAATCATATTTTTTGTAACATACAGCCTGACACTGACTTGCAAATTGCAAAAAACTTAAGAAAATTTGAATTTCGCGGTCTACCCTGGCGCTTCCACCTTAAATGGCAAATCTTTAACAGATAACACTTTCGAATAGATTTTTTGCTGCCAAATGCTCATCTTGCGAGTTTCCCAAGCAAAACCAAAGAAAGTAATGCGTTGTTTTCATTATCGTGTATCGGAACAATGGCAGTGGAGACAATGCGCATGCAGCCCCCGCTCCCATGTGAAAGTGCTTGTCTGTTTGTATGTCACCTCGTCCGTTTCCAAGACCGCTGAGAAACTGTCCGCTATCTATAAACAGCGCACTATAAATCATCCATGTTTTGACGGAAGATTTAACCAATTTATTATGCACTTATCAATATTGATCCGAGCAGAGATTTGCTTCTGCGCAAATATTTTGCAGCATAAATTCGCAGATTGAATCTTGACGGATGGAGTTGTTACATCGATTAATAATTACTTAGAAACTATATGGCAATCAAGTTTGCATTACGTTGTAGAAATAATTGCTTATTATAGTCTGACTAATAAGTAGGCGAACAGGTTATCAACTTAAAAATATTTTTTTAAATAAAAGTGTCCACTTTATTTTGTCCTCAGGTGTATGCCTAGTTGATGAGAAAGAATAGAAAGAATAATATTTATTTAGCACTTACATGAAACACGCACGGTACATAGAAATAAAATTATAAAAATAAATGTAGGTATGTTAAGAACTAAATGTGTGTCTCACGGCTGCACTAAAAAGGTCCATTTCAGCGATATGTCTGACGCTGGTTTTCTAATGAACCCTTGAATGGACGAGTGGCGGATGACAATTTATAATAATCTGTAATTTGTGGTATCCTGTGAAGGGTAGTGGTTATACGCTTCTTTGCTTCTGGGAAGCTATGTGAAATTCACTTAATAATCCCGACGATATCGTTGACATTTCCGATTGGCTCGTGTAGTAATTAATTGTTTTGTGTTGCTGCAAGTTCTTTATTCTTTTGTTTATTGGTGCGATTGATTGAATACGATGTTTTTCATAACTGACATTACCTAAAGCTTAATAACGTTGATGATAATATGCTATATGCATTGTGTTTGAAAAGTCATTATAATTGTAACACGCCTATCTATTAATAGAATTATTTGAAAACAGTATAACATGGAATTCCTACTTAGATCAAGTTTGTTTCATTGATCTAATACAACATAACCGTAAGCGACAATCGACCAAGAACCAATTACTTATGCAGAAATTAAATTGCACAAAAACTGCTGTCAAACATTAAGACCATATCGGTCGATGACGTCATTCTGAAAAAACTTTACTATTGCTAATTAAAATCGTTCCACAAAAAGAATTCACAAAAAAACCTTATTACAAACTTATCTAATACAGCTCAACAAAAGAAAAATAAGACGAAATTGTTTAGAGCAAAAAGTTGCAGAGCTACAAATAAAAGATGGTTTCTGACTAAAATTAACTCCTACGTTGGTTTGATATGCATGAAGGCTGACCATGTAGGTGGCAACCATTTGCTGTCAAATTTGGACAATTACTATAATTTGCATGAACTAGGTCAGCTCGAAGCACCCAGGACATGAGTAATGGCAATTATCAAAATAATGAGCAATGATAAACACGAATTAGGAAAGTAGGTTAAATACTACATTATCTGATTGTAACAAATGAATTTCAGTTGAAAAATGAATTAAATCAAAGAATCATGATTGATATTGATGGCACAGTTGAACTTCACCCAACCATTTTAATCAAAGATAATATGAATGAGAAACGTAGACCACACAGAGCGCAGTCCTAATAAAACAAACTAACCGGGAAATTCATAGAATAGCAGCATAAAGGCAAAACCCAATAGAACGGACACACTGGATTATAGACAGGCAGACACAACAATAGACAGACCGACCGTAAGAAACAAGAAGTAATGAATTGCGACGGTCTTGAACTAAAAACAATTGCTTTATACTTAAAATTGTCATTGGTATGTTCCGGCTTCGGTCTTTAAGCCTTTCAAACATTAGCAACGGATTCCGAATTTCGAGAATGTGGTAACTGTCAACAGTAACTACTTATCTATCTGATTGTTGTGTTCTTTTCTCTTTATTCATCATTATCAACGCCATTGTCATGTACCTATTCATAATTAGTTGGAGTCGCATGTGATTTTAATTGACAATAGCAGCCGCTGCGGCATTGACCTGGGATCGAGAGGTCGTGACTTCGTAAGTATACATTTCGGCTAAAGCTATTGAAATATTGATATGTTCAGAGCTATCTACAGATGCTTCATTATAAGGTTTAAAGAATAATGTCTCAGTCTATCAATGTCTGTTACCTTCACTTGAAAATGTCTTCGTTTCTTTTTCATTGTCCGTTTTGCTATTACCTCTTCTTTAAATTTAGCCTCTCCTTTGTCACGTGTCCTAAATTAGAATAAAGAACAAATAAAATTGAAGATCTTATGCAATTTTATCTAGAACCAAGCACTGCGATATAAAACGATAAATATTCAGAGCAGGGCGATAAAAACGGTGATGATCTAATTTATGTGAATGACATTATAGAAATTGGGACACTGACACGGGTAGATTACATCTGATTCGTAGCAATCGTACTATTGATAATGTTGAGGGTGGCCTCAAAGACTCGGTCTTTAGTGATGTCATGTTTTAATGTGTGACAATGACGCTTTGCGGTATCGCAGATGAGCAAGGTTGAATTTTGTAGGAAATAACGTAGTATACGAGTTTAGTTGGCGATGTCGCTAATGATCGAACTAATGTGCCTTGTAGTTTAGAATTAAATGATGTTTTAGCTGTACAACTCGCTGAAAAATTTAGTATTATTATTGCGCTAGGTAATAATGATTTTAGCTTACAAATCAAACCACTAAAATACTTTTTAGTTGTCAAGCCTCCCGATCAAACAGGTTGCCATGCTGGTATGCAAAGTTTTAATCACAATTGAAATCAAACCAATGAACAACCTCGAACGTTCGTTCATCCTTCATAGCTCAGACTTGATTCGTATCTACGCGAGCTCATTTAACTTGTAGATGACGGCCCGTCAAACAATACGAACAACATTCGATAAAAAATCGAGTATCAGTGACGATGAACTTGTTTCAAGATGAAAGATAGTAATGTGATGTAGATGACTGGCGATTGCTATGCAGAATTGCGTAGTCAAAACAAAATACTTATGGTAGGTAATCAGTTGGAACAGGATCTGAGGTCAGAAGTTTGGTATTGGCCAAAATGGTGACAAACCAATGGATCTTGGCTTTGCGAAACAACGGAGAAAATATTGAATTATTCAACGTTTCTTACGAGTCTTAAGCTTAAAATACTCTGTCAGACTTCAAACGGCAATTGAAATCAGTGCAAGATCTCTTAGAATACTAATCTTAACATTGGTACCAGTGTTGGTCGAAGTTGGTATAAAGTTCAAACATTTTAGAAGTGTTAGTATCATGAACCATTACGTCACCGCCGCATACAAATTCGCGCCTTGTCACCACGCCCGAGGTTGCCTCTGGACTAACTTTATTTGCTTAGATTGCGAAGGAATTTAACTTCCAAAGCGTTAAACTCGGCAAACTAATATAATATAAACCTGTCTTTTATTATGATTTTCTATCTTTGTTTAACACAGGTGGCGGCAAACAGTGATTTATTTGGTTTATATAAAATACAGCTGTAATATCAGATTGTTTTGGACCGTTTAAATAATTTTGTGACCATGAAAGAGCCTCTAATTTAGAATATTTTTCAAGATTTTCTTTTGATTCATGTTCTTAAGAATGTTGAATGAATTTTCGGTTAGACTCTAACCAAACCCGCTGTTGTTATTTGGGGAATACGTTTTCTTGAATATTTAAACATAAGCTTACTTGATTTTGAGTCATTCCGTGAAACTGTAAACCCTATTAATCAAGGAAGACCGCAAGGTTATTTTTATTTCAAGGATAGAAAAATAACAACTAAAGGCGCGAAAATCCGCTATCTAACAAGAGTTAACCATAAAAACAATGTTGCCAATCCGAATAATTAGATTTTGATTGGAATTGGAACCCATAAGCAATCAGCGGAAGGGAGATATCAACAGTCGATATCATATTGTAAAGACTAGCACCGTTACTACCGACCACAACCGTTGCCCGCAAAAAATATACCAAGATACAGCAAAAACCTGTTTCTTTTGCCGACCGAAAAAAAAGTAATAAAATTGACGGAAGAATATTAAATTAGGAATTGATTTTTATTTTTATGTGTGGCAATCATTCTATTGTCAATTAAAAAATAAAACGATACTTAGTGAAGGTGAACGACCTGCCAAATTGTTTTTTTAAAGGAAACTATAGGAATTGTTTTGTGCGAAATGTGTCAGGAAAACTATAGAATATTAATAAATAAATGCATGTGCATGCATTTGAAGTTGAAAACTTTCATAAACCAATATTAGCCTGAAAACGAACTGATTTTGTTTACGTTGAAAACTGAGGTTGAAAACAAACATAGCTTTTCATACTTTACGACCGCCTTGACGACAGTAGCGCCACGCCAGTTGGTACTTTCAGAGTTTTTTTTTAAATGAATGAGTTCCTTTGGCGAAGTGGGAGTAAAAATAAAACACGACGTAAATAAAAAGATAAAAATAACGCCAGTGTGACGTAAATAAACTCTAGAGAACGTTAAGCTTAGGTACGATTTCGAATTTCAAATGTGGAAGCTTTAAAATAGTGTTCTTTTCTTAATGTTGATTAATAACCGAATGGTTTTTTTTTATTGTGACTTTGATAAGGGTTTTTAAGATCCTTTAGATTAATAATAATAAAAATAAATACCTACCTACTTAAGGTTAGATTAAAATGTTTCGCCTTGAATCCGTAAATAGTTACTTATTTATTTATCACAGATTTTTTATTTGTATCAAGGTTGTAGATACCAAACGGCAGTGTTATGTTTAGAAACGACACAATTTTGAGAGTGGAAAATATTCTAAATAAGAAGACAGTAAAATCTCAGCGATAATCAATGTCAACACTTGTCAAAATGAAGAGGGTTGCCAACTCGTTGTACTCTAAAATTAAAGTATTATACTATATAGTATTGTACTCAATGGAGTACAATACTACATAGTAAACGACCAAAACGAAAAAATACTCCTGCAGTGGAATACTGAAATGGAAGGATTTTATTCAGTTTAATTAAAATACAGAGTCAATAGCTTACTCTATTGCTTTTGTAGATTGTAAAGTACGTCTATACAAAATGTTACTTTTGCTTACTCTAAGCCCTGGCTGGAGGCTTAATATTATATTAAGGCCACCACAGGCAAGCCCGGTTAAGCAGTCGACAACCACATAGGTTGAAAAGCGAGACGCCAATCAAAAAAAAAAAAAGAAGAACAAGCAGTTTATTCTTCAACAAATACTTATTTGCACAGCATCCTACGCTCTTTCTGCCTCATTGAGAATATTGGGTCACAGCCATAGCCAACAGCGATCTTGCATATAATTAAAATTAAGGTCATATATATTTCAAGATCAATTTAAACTATTTTCATAAGTAATTGAATTTCATAAGTGGTCCAAGACCAATTAGATATTTCGATTGTATGAAAAAATCCAAGTCATTAGGTTGAATGTTGCAACAAGGCCGTGGGTCGTAAATTAGATCAAGTTAATATAAGGTTTATTATAGCAGGTAATGTGCTTTAATAAACAAATTGAGAAGAGAAGTTTATATTCTTGTTTGTACGAAAACCCCTTCCTGGCCTTAGTGAGAGTTTCTTAAACGTCAATATAAGCGCCGTCTGGCGACAATAACGGAAAACGCAATCGAGTTAGTATAATAACACGTACTAGACCTTAGAAGTTATCTTGGTGAGAACTTAATCTTTACTAAATCGAAGTTATTAGGACCGTATGTAGGGTCTCTTTTGTTCCAATAGCTAATCTATATTTATACTTCTATATACTAATATTATGAAGAGGAAAGATTTGTATTTTTGTATCTAACGAATAAACTTAAAAACTACTGGACCGATTTGAAAAATTCTTTCAGCAATGGATAGCTACATTATCAGCGAGTAACATAGGCTATATATTTTATCCCCATACTCCCACGGAAACGGGAACTACGCGGGTGAAACCGCGTGACGTCCGCTAGTATTTAATATACAGAAGACTCTAGTCTATAATAAAGCGATACCGCCATTCAAGCTGCAGTTCCGTCGTTGGCCCAAAGACGACCAACTTCCTCACTTCATACCCAAACCACAATAGTGAATGTACATTTCCAATAAAACATAAGTGTTACAAAGCAAACAGTAATTTAAATCTTACATAACATCGCGGGCCAACTTAATAAGGCTTTTTTAACTTCACTTTTACCATAATTCGTGAAGTAATCATGTAAACACGTGTATATACTCATACGTTAACATAAATTAATTATAATGAGACGCTTCTTATGTAACAGAAGGAAGGAACTTTATGTAATCCGTGACGATATGACTTTGACGTGAAATGTTGCTGAGAATTGGTAATATGTCACGATTCGTTTTGGTAGAATTGAACATGTTTTGTTCAAGTGCATTTTGGAGGCTGATGCTGTTGAAATTTAACATTTATTTCGGAATTTTTCTTAACCTTTTGAACGACAGAGCATAAACGCACCGGCGTGCCCCCGACGCCATGTCACAAAAATCGCCGTACTTTTTGTCGACAAAAAGTACGGCGATTTTTGCAGAGTCGACTCTAGCTGACGGTGGCGTGTTGGGCACTTTTTCATTTGTCGGCTATAGCCGAACGTGGCGGTCAAAAGGTTAATAAAAATCTTACTTTTGTACACATAATAATAGGTATGCTCACCAAGAATCGCTGGTTCAAAGAGCCAGTATTTTTTTTAAAGGTAGTCTTTCTTTTCTTATTAATTCGTTACGGGATCCAAGACATCATCATCGTCACCTAAAGGGGTACTTAAATAGAACGTAAAATATATCTAATACCTTCAAACGAGCAATTCGATCTAGCTAGGTTTTATTTTAGAAAACGTTTGCCAAAAAAAAACGAGCATAGCTCGGTCATCCAGAAACTTTACTTAAACAGTGAATTATTATTTACCATCTATAACTACAGTATTGATATTACATATTAAGCCTACTTCGTTACGAAATAAAAGGGTTACAATTATGACTTACGCAATTTCATTCATAGAAATTTTCTATTAGTATCTCTACACAAATCGCCATCAGTATTACGCCAATTTAGACTCTATTCAATGGCGATTACTGAACTTATTTCTATGCAAAATCTTTTAAATATAGCGATATCTATGTAGGTATTTATTACATGAATCGAATCATATGAGGTTCAACCTGTAATTTTCCTTTCACTGTTGGCAACTGATTTTACTATTCTATTGAACTTTCTATTTAATACTGTACGTGCCCCTCTATTACGTACTCTAATAAAAACATTATAATGGAAGCTTTAATAAGAGCACTCACGACTAGATACACCACCCACCCCACCACCACAACACACCACCACCCTAAGGTCGACTGGTTTTTTTTTTTTTTAATGATGGCAAATCATCAAATGACTTTGTTCCGCTCTGGGTGTATCGGAAGGGCGTGTCAGACTGTTACTGACTAAAACCCATCCGTGGTCCTTCTAAAGCCCCTTTGCGTTCCAGGGCCGCGGTTACTCTTTCGAACATATTCCGCAACCCTGGCAGGGTCGACTGGTAGATAATGCCTAAGGCATTATGTCCGCCTTTGTACATTGTTTTTATTAGTGCATAAAGTTTTAATAAATAAATAATATCAATACACACAAATTCATTTTACGAAAAAACATCAAATAAGTACACAAAATAAGGCTTAGAAATGCAAATGACATTCAACTATACCTACCACGCACCAACTATGGCAAAAAAATGTGATGTACGAAGGTGCTGCAATGTATAATAAATTGCCAAATAACATTAAAAATGCAAGATCAATGTCAATCTTCATTAAACACCTAAAATTACATTATTTTTAATAAAGCAAGCGCACCTTAGTACATACCACTTCCAGTTACGCGTACTCCGTGTATATTTACGTTTTAGCCGTGTTATATTTTATTGGTGACTACCCTACACTTATGAAATATTTATTTTAATATATAATTTTTGCTACAACTATTGTTACTGTGTGTAAGTTTTAAGTGCATGTGTGAATGCTAATTTTTAAAATTTCTCATGTAAGTGAAGTAATTCTTATGGGAAATAAAGATATATCTCAAATAATAAAACTTGTATGTTACCGATTTTCCTTTTAATTTGCGTCACAATTTTGAAGAAAGATTCAAAGAAAAACGTTGACATCAAGATTCCAAAAAATTGAGCTCATTAATTTTTAAATTACCATAATAATGTTTTCACATGTGTTTCAACTTTGTGACACAGAAAACATTGATCAAACAGTATATATTTAAATGTAACACGAGATCTCATTTAAAAACATAAATAAATACTCAATTAACTTACTCTGCCGCACTCCGTTAATAACCTAGGTAATAATAATCTAGTCAATAAGAGTAGGAGTGTAACAATATTATGTATTAATAATATAATCCTAGATCATGAAGGTATTAATTCTACTGCTATCTATTCATCTGCCTAGCCTTTTCCCAATTATATTGGGGTCGACTTCCAGTCTAACCGGATTCAGCTGAATACCAGTATTTTACGTGGAGCGGACCTCCACATCCCATAAACTGGGTAACACGGTACTCCTTGGTAACACTGGTGTCAGATTTTCTGGCTTCTGACTACCCGTAACGACTGCCAAAGATCTACAAATGACAGCCGGGACCAACGGCTTAACGTGCTTTCCGAGGCACGGAGGTGTTAAGATGGTCACCCATCCACAGACCAACCTCGGCAAGTGTTGCTTAACCTTGACGATCGACCCGTGCGGCTCTTATTGTTTACCCACGAGCTCCTCCGAGAAGGTATTAATTATACATTATATAATAATATAAAATAATAATATATCCTGGGACAACTCACACAATGTCATCCGATTCCAAAATAGGCAGAGCCTGTGCTATGGCAACCAGACAACTGATAAACATACTTATATATTTCTAAATACATACATATTATAGACAAATTACACCCAGACACAGAACAAATGATCATGCTCATCACACAAAGATTTGTATAAATTCCAGAATACAACCAATTCATATCCCAATAAACATACAATGAATGAACGTCGAACCTGAATCAGATCAACGTCTAATAAATAGTAAGTAACTCAACTCAGAAGCGAGCCACACAAACTGACAATTGATAGAGATATAGCGTCGAACAACATGTAATACCAGTCATTACTTGGCGACTAGTGAGGCGACCGTCAAATTCACTTAGGTACTAGTACTGTAATATAACTCAGTTGCGCAAGATACCGGTACCAAGCCACCAGGTGGACAATGTGTGCGTACTTTTTGTTATGGCACGAACTTAATGTCAGTGTATGTTTAGTACTTAATAATCCCATGCTTAATGCCACGCAGGTGACGGTCTATATTTAGCTTTAAAATGAGATAAAAAAAGAGCAATAAGGAGCTGATTATAGGAGAACAGCTATTTAAAAGCAGATATCAGGTGGAAAACTTATTGCAGTCCAACCAAGTAATAGGTGTACGTCATAAATAGCGCAGAATATAGGTACCTAAAATGGTACTGACGACGCTGGATGTAAATAGCGTATACAAACCATAGTCAAGGAAAATCTTTAAAATAATAAATTATTAATAAAGTAGAACGCTATTCAACATAAACAATAACATGTTTTGATTCACTTTTAATTAGTCTTCAATAGGGTTGCCAAGCGTTCTCTGATATACCTACAAATGTACTCTATTTTGTGTAGGCGTACTTTATAATCTACAACAGCAATGGAGTAAGCTAAAATGCTCTATTCATTTGGACTCTAAAATTTAATTAAACAGAATGAAACCCAAGCATTTTAGTATTCCGCTAAAGGGTCGGTCATAATTGTGTGGTGGTAAAAAAAACCGTGGCTTTATTGAAATTGTGTAATCGTCGTATAATTATTTAAAAACAACGAACAAAAAACTTACACAATAAAGGGCATTTTTATTTTCGTATGACCGTACTTACTTGCTCTTCATTTACCCTCTCTTAAAATGAAATATGTAAGTACACTCTACTTTCTTTTTCTAGAAAAAGATTGGCTACCCTTCTGCGTCTTGTCTTCAACAAAACATTGCCCACATACCTATTTATTTATTTAATTTGCGTATCAGCAGACTATTAATAGATAAATATACTCCAAAAGTACTGCTGTCTGTACGGGAAGTTCCAATTTCGATGGTGTTCAAAGGTAGCACTTATGAATTATTAAAACTTAATTCATTGTTCCTGTATATGGCTAAATGGCGGAAAGATCCTCGACCTTTATCAAGGCAGTACTTGACACGTTTACTGAGGAAATAACACTTTATTATTTTTGTAAAAACTGATTTTAAATCGGAATTTAATTGATTAGAATTACCAGCGATCAGGGTTCTTACTGTTATTTCCGTTAAAGCACGCTTTTGTCTAGACTTCTAAATAGATGAATTGATTGAAGCAAGTTAAGGAATTAAAAGGAACCTTAACAAAAATACCTATATAGTTCCGCATGTTTAGATTTTTACCTGGCTTTGCGTTTGTACAGCGTAACAACAGTACAGCCACGGGCGTAGCGTCAATGGCGTAGCGGCTGCGTAGCCGTACATACGCAGTGTAGCCAGAGACTACGGGGCGAAACTAGGATTACGTGGCGTCTTCGCGTTCCAACTTAGCCATAAAATAGTTCCAAAACCCTACGAAAGTGTGAGAAAATCTGGAAAATTGACAGATAACACGAGAACCAACACTGTTAAACATCGAAATATAAACTATACGTACACTAACAAGCGTTAGACAAAATCTATGCGAATCCATAGACACATTACCATTCGCAACGCGCCATAAACTACTGCAGAACAGTAAAACATAATAGACAAATTGTATAAATTGAAGCGACAGTAACTTTAACGTTCCGAATCACATTATGGAGCATGAAATCCAAGGTGGTTGGGTACCTTTGAATACCCAAAATGTACTCATAAAATAACTATTGAGATCAAGGCTTTTAAAGAATTAAATTGTAAGAGAAGGACCAATACATCATCACCACGTCGTCGTTCACTCTCTTTTTCATTATCATCATCATCTTCCTGCCCTTATCCCATGTTACTTGGGGTCGGCGCAACACGTTTTTTTCTTCCATTCTGTCCTGTCAGCCGTCACGCTATCACTAAGTCCCTTTTCTTCCATATCGCTCCTAATACAATCCATCTATCTTTTCTTGGGCCTCTCTTTCCCTGTCCATCTTTTGTTTTCATTATCATTGTCACAAAATTCATCCTCAGTATTTGACACTAAATGTGCCCGCGAATTTGTTCGCTTGTATGTCGGAAAATATTAATACATAAATGATGTGCGAACGGTTAATATCTTGTATTACCTAAATACATCCTCAGTATTTTTGGCATTTCGGGAGAAGAAACGCCAAAGAAGTGATCTTCGGCTTTCCCACTTCCATTCTGACTTGATTAGTCAGTTTCCAAGATGATTTTAAAATAGCAAACAAAAAATCGGTCAAAAACTGGCTGCTTGTGACCCAGTAATTCACCAGCGGAAGTTTTATTTCCCAGTAACTGGAGCATGCAGTATAAAAGCACGAGATAAGCATAAAGATTGGTTCATATAATTTTGCCGATTGTATCTCTCTCTCATTACAAAGTCCATTTCTCTAGAAATATGCAATTATTTGGTATGGAAAAAGCAAACATTGCATGATCGTTAAACTTTGATTGATAATGTAAATAAATACTTGGTTTGTTTGGTTACCAACTATAGTAGGCGCCAGATAAATGTGGAATAAAGTATATTGACCTTTCCCTAATAACTGCTCATAGGTACCTGAACAATTAAATATGAATCGTTTTTCATTATTAGACAATGTTCACGAGAGATGATGATTCGGGACAGTTTTGTGTCATTAATTCCGTTTTTCAAATTAACAATGTCAATAAATGTAGGTGGGTCAATGACCGATATTCCACGATTATCTGGCGCCTACTATAGTTATAGCTTGCGACTTCGCTAACCATTAATTCGCAAAAAAAAAAAAATTGCCTAAAACTGTCTCCAGGGTTTCATTCTTATTTGTACAAGAAATCATCAAGAGGCGTAGGAGCTTTAAAAACAAACAAACATCCAATTATGATTGTTTTTCAGTTTAAACCAATGTAACAGAAACCCCACCTGTATTTGCATGGAGCTATATACTTCGTCAAACTTTTAACCCAGTAAACGACATGGAAAAAGTACCAACAAAAAATCCCTCAGTTAATTACTGTCTGTTCTAAACTTCTCACCCAGTACAATTATCTTTAATCCTGTCGCTAAGGCAGGATTGATACTAAGATAATAATTGTAAACATACAGTCCTTGATACTGTTTCTAATTAGACCAGATAATACAGTGAATGAGATTAAATATCGGCCATTAGTCGAATACTTCAGATTAGATAGAATCCGGTTGTAAACTAATCGAATTTAAGTTGTGCTGTTTGAATATAATTCTATTGGAGGAACTTTGCTAAGAGCAACCAAAGAAACTACGGATTGGATTTAATTCTTATCAGACATTAAAACAATGGGTTTCCTTCTTACCTCATTTTAGTCGAATCTTAGTACTACGCTACATCCATCACCATATCAAAGGTATGAATGACTACCATCAGAAACAAGGAAGTCCTCTTTAAGGTTTTCTCGAGTAGCGGTCCAAAATCGATTACAGTGCAAGCCCACATCATTCAGAAGACCACACAAATTAACCACAGTACAAACACTAATGATATTCAAACAAATCGCGGTCTCGACCTTGTGAGACAAACCCGTCGGGCAGCGTATCATCGGATCGGCGCAAACGCAGTCCCGTTAGCAACAATCTCATTCGGTATAACGGGTGCCGTCGCCCGATTGGCTGGCGGCACTGGACCTGCGCACTTGCATGCTAGAGTAAACACTTCGATGTTGACTGCAATTGAAGAAGGACGGATGTGACTTGTATGGCTATCGGATGAACCGTGAATGAACCGCAATTCTGAATGTGATTGAAACCAGCTTTGATATAATTGTAAAGCATTCGCTATGAATGGCTATGATGATTACACGCTTGGTCCGGAAAATCGGATTACAACTAACAATAAACCTGACGGTTATTATGTAAACTGAACGATTAAATCTTGGTAGAGACGTTCCGACCCTAGAAATAAAGACGTTCGTTTTATCAAACGAAAGAATAAAATTGATTCGGCATACCATTAGTAAGCAAATAATACAACTATCCTTTTTCTTATGTCAACGGAGCCTTGCTAGCCACATTTTGCACGATCATAATTCATACGTCGCGAATTGCAAATGCACACAGTCACTTGAGATCCTCCGTTATTAGGTTGACAGGTACCAACGGTTCGAGTGGTCTTGCCTGAGTACCCTCTTGTCAATGAAGGCGCCCACGCTTCCAATACTTGAACCAGTGAATAAAGAGAGCATAGAAAGGCGACCCAAACCAATAAAGAAAACAGACATGAAATGGTTGGCTTTACCATTAAAAACCAGCTTATCGATGGCACTGGAAGAATGCAAGCGGTTGCTAATGACGAAGAAAATTCAAACGCAAAACATGAAACTAATCCAAGCGTACCTTCTGCCTTTATCTATTCTGTGCCCATAACTGTAAGCCTGGAAGCCTATACTATCAACATAGGCCGAGGTACTGATATCATCGTTTATGTATGCTATGCAGCTATCCTATACTAGTTTTCCTGCCTAGTTTGTCGTACTGACCTATTTGCCATCAATTTTTATCTTTATTTTATCAGCAATCTTCGTGCATAGTGATCAGCTGATTTCTAATGATTTTACTTTTACTTACACCATCCTTGCGGCCTTGGTCACGTAAACATAACACTAAAGAATAACAAGAAAATATTTCAATAGCAAAAACGCTACTTTTTCGCCACTGGAATTTCACGGTTTATCAACAATTTTACAAAAGCGCAGGCAAAAGGGCAAGCAAGCAGTTGCGTGCAAAAAACGAGCGAAACCAAAGAGATTCTTTGTGTTTTGTAAATACTCTCACAGAACTTGTGTTAACATCTTTAGAGTGCCTGTCAAAGGCTGTTGTAGAGTCTAGTGCTCGTCTTAATCTGACGTTAGCTTCGGCAGGTTTCTCTCTATGATCCTGAGTGCAATGTCCGCTTGATACGACATTATCTGCCCAGTCATCCTTTGTGGGGCTCGTAATACTTAATTCAGCTTTATCTTTTGATGCACTTGTATTCGTTACATCAATTTAGACGCTCAAAAGGATTACATCATTGTTAATTTTATAAGAATCATTCTTCGTTAATAGTTTAATGTTTCTCTAAGTCAAGAATAACGGCTAATTGAAAATGAGATCACGATGTTACTTAAAATGGAACTAGTTTTCATGCATAATAATCATAAAAGTAAAAGTGAGTTTTGAGAGTAGAAGGTAATTTCGCGAGTTGAACCATCAAATTCTTTAAGAGATCTTGACGAGTCGGCTATCAAGTGTGTATGTAGATTAATAACCTTCGAGCTGATTTGCAATGCCAGAGGTGCGGCTGCGGTTTCAGAACTTAAACTTGAGAAAGGAGTGTTACGTGGAGCTTTAGCAAGTTGAGAAATTGCGATGGCAGCATTGGTTTCGAAGCGTCCGGTTTTCTCAACAAAACCTGTTGTTAATATGGAATGCGGGCCCAACACTGACGTACGAAAGTTCCGATACAAAACACCGGCGTGTGTAATGTCGATTGCTTTCTTACAACCAATTAATCGATTCTATCTGAGTGCGCCGAGATTGTAGATTTCACAACAGATTTATTGGGTAATCTCGATTTACGGCGAGCGTGCGGAGCAACGGAAGATATTTACGAGGATATAAATAACTATATTGTCTGAGTTGAATATGATGATGAGAAAAGTGTCGGAGGTGTGAATGATGGCGAGTAGCCTATAATTGTCAACGGTTAGACATGTAGCTGTTTGCGAAGCGTTATAATAAGTCCGTTAGATGTGCGTCCGTGTGCGATACATATTTGATTTATTGCTGTAGGTATATATCACGCTGACTGTTTGCAGTAGAAAGCATTGTTTGTTCAATACCGGGAGAGCTTGTTAGCTAACGGACTTGTACGGTATTAATACAAAGACTAAAAAATCTAAATATAGATGCTAGAAGCGCTAGAACAAACAATTTGATCAAGCAAAAGCTCACAGACAGTCAACAGTAAGTTAAGCAAGTAGCAGTTTCTATGAATACAAATAGATGTGAAGCAATGAATGAAAAGAAATCGTTCAAGCAAATACAAACATAACTACGAAAGCGATGGTTACAATCGGTCCCTTGAACGTTGGCACTTGATTGCCATTACCTCACTGAAGTTTTGGCGATCACGACTTTATTGGTTCATTGGCCCCAAGATTGCTCCGACTGGGCTTTGAGTAACCTATTCCAACATATACTTATAAAATAAACATTAGTTTTGAAATTAAAGCTTCTGAGAGTCACTTTGCAATAAAGATTTGAGAGATGAAATCTTTCAACACACTGATTCAGGACTAGTTCGATCCAGCCCGTCCCTAGCTGTCCTCCCCCCAGCGGCGCCCTAAGCCGAGGCCTGTACCCCACAGGGGGTGCCCTTAGCGTATAGTCGCTTAGTTTGTAAGTTTTTTATAAGCCCTGGCTGGAGGCTTTAATATTATATTAAGGCCACCACAGGCAAGCCCGGTTAAGCAGTCGACAACCTTATAGGTTGAGCTGCGAGACGCCACACAAAAAAAAAAACACTGATTCAGGAAATTAAGAAAAGATGTGCCAGCGGTATTTCATTTCATCAATGAATGTATATTTTCCCAATATTTCATTCAACGCATGTATTTATTGCTTTGCTTGTTACGCGTTGACCCCATTTCGTTGAGTGGAGTGCCGTAATGTTATAAACGTTTATAGATATCATGGTTATAATAGTCATGTCGTGTAGTCCTTATAGCAAACCAGACTATTACGGATCTACTCGTAAATAGCAAATATCTAAAGTATTTTGTCCTAAAGTTGACTGACAGACTGCTTTGGTTAGAGGAAGATTAGAAAAAATATGGATGGATAAAACTACTACACTACACAAAATAAAAGGAGACAGGACTTCACGCTAAGGTAACAGCTGACGGTATAGTAAAACAAAATCATGGGGCCAAGACAGACTGAAAAGAATCAGTGAACACTGATTAACTGATGTTATTATCTAACAAACCGTTAATGAGGAAATCTCCCTAAACACAACAATACAAAACTGACCAAGCTACAACTACAAAACGGTTAAAACTAAAGTTGTATACAATTTAAATGGTGCACCTTCCTCACTCAAAAATATAATAATAAAGAGTTTACGGTTGTTGCATGTGAAAATGGAGAAACGGGCTCAGAAAAAGTGAACGAAATGGATTCGTTACGGTGGAAACGGTTATTGATACCGATACTGGTGTTTTGGATGAAATATCAATGTTATGTCCCTATAGATCTAGTTACCTAGTGATAAACGGGCGTTTTAAATTTACCTTTTCGCACTCTTCTTCCTTTCGTGGTAGTTTTCGTTCTATTCTTAAAATCTCACCAAAAAATGGAATAGTATAAGATGCATTAATAGCGCATATATTTAATTTCTCTATGAGGTTTTCAAAGAAAAGACCAACAGTTTTACCGAGTTTCAAGATTGTACATATTATATATACCTCTTTTGAAAAACAAAACATACAAGCAAAAGCGATGCTTTTATTTCTCAGAAGAAAACACATGTTCGTCAAAACATTTGATGATGACACTCTAATCATAGGGTTAAACAGTTTTTTTATTAAGAATAAGATTCTTATTCTTATAAAAATGAAAGAAGAAAGAAGAGAGAGAAAAAAAGAGTTTATTTGCGATAAGCATAAATACATATAGCATACATCATGAACATGACTATCGTATACAAAAGAATTTTCAAAACCAGTTCAGTACATCCAGAGATCACCCCCTACAACCTCACAAACTCACAAACTATGTATAGTTGTATACCTCTTTATAATAAAAGTTTAAAATAAATTGGCACGAAGTTTAGAAACGATCTAAGTTTGTTCGTTGAAACCTGTGACCACCTTGTTAGGGAGCCGGAGCTAGCGCTGACATATTTAGATTATTTGCAGATGTCAACTGACAGAATCGTGATAATATGCACTTAGTTTACGTTTCTTGAATTAAATTCCTACGTCACATTTAACATTCAATAAATAACAGGCAATTTAAACTCGTCTTCAACGAAGCATACATTTATAAGATGAAATAGTTTGGACAAAGGAGGATGGACATCATTTTCGGCCTAATTAAGAGCTACAAAAAAAAAAAATCATATACTATTTTTTTTATGATGAAAAATGAGACGAATAAACCCTACAGTAAAGTAAACATAGTTTCTGTGCAAAAAGCAAAGGAATGTGACAATTTCAGCGTCAAATAACAATTAGGTACAATGTATTTCCGACGATGGTGCGTGAATCGTGATGGACGATTCAATGCAAATTTTATATGCACTCTATAGTGTCACCAGAAAGAAAAACACGAGTAAGAATAAATAGACCTTACACCTTGCTCGGTTTGGTTCTTCCAAGGATGGGAAATCATCAAATTACTTCTTCCGCTCTGGGTGGAGCGGAAGGGCGTGTCAGACTCTTTCTGACTAAAACCCATCCGTGTTCCTTCTAAAGCCCTTTTCGTTCCAGGGCCGCGGTGACTCTTTCGAACAAATTCCGCAACCCTGGGTCCTTGGTTCGGACCTGCCAGCATTTAATCTTCCTAAATTAATTCTTACCTACAGTACTGTCTTTCCGTTTCTCTCTAAAATCCATCCAAAGGTTGTCTTAAAAAGATCGCTTTTAGCGATAAGGCCGCCCATTGTGTCACTCTATGTAATGTTTTCTTCATCTATATTTTCTGTAACTTATATGGTGTACATAATAAAGAGTATTCTATTCTATTCTAATTCTTTATTATACACAAAAAAGACTTTTATAAGTTACAATCATAGTAAAATTTATGTAAATAGGCGAGCTTAACTCAAAGTTGAGTTTTGTCCCAGCAAAACTTTGAGGGATAGAAAAAAAACAGCATAGAGGGTAGGAACTAGTTTACAAATAATATGCCGACATAAATCTTTTAATTTATTTTACTTTTTCTTGTCATGTGCGAGTCCCAAATAAACATTGTTCTTTCTTTCACATATCTATAAATAACAAATGTATTTGCGTTCATTATCTTTTTAAGTGTAACATTAGCTACTCTTATGATTTTAATAACATGTTGTTCATGTCCCGAACGAAACAGAAGTACGTAGGTACCTAAATCCTGTGTATCAGAAGAGACCTTGGCCCTACTGCTAGTCAATATCAGAAGAGGCGATTGCCCTACATTAAGACAATAACAGGCCAAGGCTGATATAATTGTTTAAAACAACAACTTATAAATTTAAAACGACAAAATTCCACTTAACAGCAACAAACGCCATCCAAGGAGGTAAATATTAAAGGAATTGCGTTGCTCATATTCCGCGAATTTGTTAAGCAACGCGTCAATATTTTAGTTCAGCCATCAATTCTGCTAGACTCGCATAATGACGCAGTTATGTTAATATAATGTGTCGATTTGTTTATACTTTGTCACGAACTTGGATTTAAGGTGCGTTGAATGTGGCAATAATTTATAAAAAGTAGTCGATCCTAATTGACACGTCGCAGAAGACAAAAAATTCGAAGTAGAATACAATTTTAAGCAAAGACTTTGGACTTTTCAATCGTCTTTGGATGATTCGAGTTATCCTAGAGACGAAAATTCACGTGATTATGAAATAAATGAGATTATAGTTTAATCTCATTTTGAACGTTTGAAATACTGAGACATAATAGAAACCCATGCATGATGAGTATAAAAAAGGTATGATCAGTGAACAAGGGACACTAAATCGCTTTATAATAATAAAGGTTCTACGTCACATATTTATTTATAGATAATAATGATCGTATTTGCATAAATAAAAAATTTCCTTGTCATCATTTTTTTTAACTCTGATCACTGACCACGTCTCACGAATATTTTAGAAGAGATTTATCGCTACGAAAAATAACTGGATTTAAACAAGTTAGGAAGCATTAAGCATCGATAAAAGGATCCATTGACATGGCAGTATGGCAGCTAAACGAATGACATTTAAGTGACCTTGGCCATAATTTCGTATCGTAATTTGTAAGGCAAACCCGTTCTGTTTACTTTGGGCTGTTTACCTTATGTGAAATGTCGTAAACTACAGTTCATATTGGTTCACTTGGTTAAAAAAATACGAAAAAGATTTTCATAAAAAACGTTCTAGAACAAACTAAAAACAATTTAACAAAAAAAAAACTTTTAATAGGTTTCTTTTACAACTTAGTTTCTAGATAAATAAAATGTTTTTTTTTTGTGTCCATATCGGAAGATATGAAAAGACAATCAACCAAAAATTGATTGTTTTCAATAAGTTTTTCTTCCCATCATAAAAAAGAACCTTCTGGCAATAAAAAACGATGGAGTTTATTACATCGAAAACGTGTCCGAAAAAACTGTTTTTTCTTTTAAAAATATACGAACCAATACAGATTAAATAGATACCTATCACAAAATTGGGCAAACAAAAAATTTAATTTAAAGAATGGCAACACAATGCCGAATTTCCATTTTTATCTTTAATGTCAAAATAAAAGTGGTCCGTTATTCGTTTGAAATAGGAATTGGGACAAAAGAATAGAGTCTATTTTATACCAGTTGTAATTTGCCAAACGAACAATACTTCCATTGTGGTTCTGAATGGAAAAATTAAAATTCCACGTGCACAACTTTGTGACGAAGGCCGCTCATATGAACTAGAACATGTCAAGGCTTCTTCATACAAGATAGGTACTTTTATGGTACCTTTTAAACTGTGAGTACAACAAAAAGTGGGTTTAGTGGGTAGTGGCTATGATTAATTTAAATTGCGATGCAGATGATTGACAGGACCCATTTAACGGTCAAGAACCAGGTAAAAACAGCACTGAAAAGTTTGCACGTTGGTTGTATCGAATTCGTGCATAATCCTTTTTTATTTCTTCAAGTTAGATTTCACAATAAATCAAACGTGACACTTAAAATCTTGAGCATGATTTAGCAAAACATTTTCTTTAATTTTCAAAAATATTAAAACGAGTGGTGACCTCATCGGCGCCCATCTTGAAATCCCGTGTTTAATTGCAAATATAATTAACGTTCATATGAATGCTATTAAGGCAATGAGCGAAGTAGCCCGACCTTGAGGTCTATTTAATATTGCTGGTTAATTGCGCAAACAACGCCTAGAGCAAATATCCAAATTGAGAGACTGTCAAACCAGTAATGATATCTTAAACTTGTATTTGACCACGGCATTCTTTTATTCTGCCTCTGTAGGATTTGCATTAATTTGATTTATGTTTGTGATGTCTTTAAATATTGCGCACTCTGGAATTTGATTTATACCTATCTATCGTACCTATCGATTTTATGGTAATACTCTTAGGATATTTTAAGGTACAACTAATATTATCTGCAAGTATAGCACGATGGGGATCTAATTCAGAAAAATAATGTTTACCACAAGAAACGAATATTTAAAATAATTGGGTGTTAATATTTGTACAAAAAACCACAACCAAATGATTAGTGTGAATATAGAAATGTTTGTTAAGCGAACGATACCGCTTATCTTTCCTTGGTTGAGTAACTAGCACTGGATATAAATATAGGTAAATATTAGTAACCGATTATGTGTAATGTGGGAAAACATAGGTACATATTTCTTGCAAGATGAATGTAAATATCGGTTACCTATGAGACGTAGAAGATGTTGAATGTATTGCTTAAGCTGTCAGGAATCTTGTAAGAGGGCTTATGATTGAAACATCAACAAATATTTCTCACATTTACAATGACTAAAACTTCTACCTTTTTAACACTGATCCTGAACGTGTTACTTAATAATAATTTAAAAAAATGATACGTCAAAATATTTTTTTTTCGCCATCATGAGCCATCAGTATTAGAACTGTATGCAGTTCGAAAATTCCGATTGTTTGAGCTGTTCTAGTGGCATATTAATAGGATTTATTTCAAATGTCCTTTATTACAATTCTTCAATTTGTAAAGTAAAACGAAATAAAAAATAGAACTGCTTTAAATTATATCACAGTCGAACTTCATTCTGTCGTCCGTTACAAATGAAATTCCATGCTCTGGTAATGAAAGAAAAACTTCAATATCAAGTGCGTCTTATCTTCTAAACAAATTGATATAACCGATACTGGTGGTTTAAGGCAATCAGTTGCGACGGCGACATGGAGCGGTGGGCGATAAACATGACAGTTTTCAGAATAATGTGGTTACTACTATTTATGACAGAGACAGACAGTCAGTTTCTTCAAAAGGACTTGATAAATTATCGTTTGGTGTTAGGATATATTAATATTTATTGTTCCTTAACTTCGTACAGTCGGTAAAAAAGTTTAATATGTGGCTCAAAATTAATATATTTGCATAACGCAGGCAATGTTCATTGTTATAAGTATTCCAAGATCCACTCAGATGAGCGATGTCAAAAATTGATACTCATCATGAATAAACAAATGTGATAAACGGAAATCGTAGTCAGAAGTTATCTCAAATACAGATAAAACCATCAATTTTCTTTCAATTTAGAATTTGTACGTAACATCAATTTTATGGATCGCTGTGCTGTTGCACCAATCGGCTGACCGCATTTTGTCTCCAAAATGAAACCCTTTTTTACAGCTGAAGGGAAAATGCCATAGAGTACGGAATCGTTGCTCTGGCAGTGTACATGTCACCGGAAAATAGCAAACTCCGTAAGATTATAAAATAACTTGAGATTGTAAACTCTCGTTAAATTGTCCACTGAACATTTGGAATACTTATTTACGCATAAAAAAATTATAATCTATAATCTCTCGAAGTCATTCCGAGAAATTGTGGATTATAATAAAATGGCGACCAATCAGAGCACAATTCACAATTTATCTGTTTTCATGTATAGTAAACCTGGAAACAAGGCTCTCATTGGTCTATTCAGAGAAAACAAAGACCAATGAGGGGCCAAGTTTCCAATTTAACTATCAAACAAAAGCAGATAAATTGTAGACCAGAGAGCTGATTGGTCGCCAGTTTATGTCAGTCCACAATTTCTCGGAATTACTTCGAGAGATTATGGACTATCAAATTATGATGCGTAAAAAAGTATTCCTAATGTTCAGATGACAATTTATCGAGAGTTTACAATCTCTCAAGTTATTTTTTAATCTTACGAAGTTTTAATATTTTCCGGTGACATATACAACGTGTAACAGAATAAACGCAATACCTCTTAAGGGGTCATTGTACCCATAATTATGAATTACTTTTACTATGAGACCAATCCCGAAATCGCGACAAAAAAAAACAGCTGTTCAGTATATTTGTCGAGATAAACGCACATAAATATATGAGGCAGTCAATTTTTTTTTCGCGATTTCAGTGTTGTTCCCATAGTGAAAGTTGTTCATACAAGAGGTATTGCGTTTATTCTGTTACACGTTGTAGAGACGGCTGTGGGCAAAAAACTTGTGTGGCTGAAAGAGTCACAACTTCTGTCTTATTGAATAGTGATTCGATTACACGCTGAAACGGTTAGTTCGTATGGAAAGTGTCAACAATACTGCCGCCGAAGCATCTCCTTCATCATCGTCACCCCTTCCTTGCCCCACTGCTGCGCGTCGACCTCTCTTTGCCAATCCTTTTTTTTTTGTGAGTGGCGTCTCGCACTTTAACCTATGAGGTTGTCGACTGCTTAACCGGGCTTGCATGTGGTGGCTTTAATATAATATTAAAGCCTCCAGCCAGGGCTTATAAAAAAAACTTAAAAACTAAGCGACTACACGCTAAGGGCACCCCCTGTGGGGTACGGGCCTCGGGTTAGGGAGTCGCTGCGGGGAGGACAGCTAAGGACGGGCTGGATCGAACTAGAACTTTGCCAATCCCCACGCTCCTGTAACAATCTCACCTAGGTTCTATCCGTGATGGCAAAAAAGTTCTCAGCCTATCTCGCGGGACCACAAAGCGTCCTGTTGCTCTATGGAATATGTAATGGCTGCCGTTAAAACAAAGAAAGCTTACCTTCATAAACGTTGTCATCATCGTCGTGGGCGGCACTGATCTGTCGACAGAGGTCCTCGTACTCCGCCCAATAGGCGGCCAGCGCGCTGGGGTCCGGCGCACGCGCAGGCAGAGGTAGCGCCATGCGGACCTCTGGAGACTCCTGGGGAAGAAACAGGGTTTGTTTAAAGGAGGTTTGAGTGTAAGTTCTTAAAGGACAATTTTTGATGAGGTGATAAATATAATACTGTTATGAGTACCATTGGTAACTTTAAAATGCGTTATTTTCTATGTGAGCAGACAGAGCTACAATCCCGAGGTACTTCTTTTTGTTACGTTTATGTTTATACATCTGATAATCTTTTAAGATGCTGTGTTATCCAGATTATCGTGGACGCAGTTCCGTACAAATGTGTCCATCCTCCAGGAACTAGGTATCACGCAGCGTCTGTCGGCCGTAGTACAGTCGCGCATACTGCAGTACTTTGGTCATGTCTCTAGGCGGGGTAACGACTCCATAGAGCGACTGGTCGTGCAGGGAAGAGTAGAGGGAACGAGATCGCGCGGTAGGTCACCGATGCGGTGGACTGATCAAATTAAATCCGCACTAGGAAGCCGCTTATCTGATTGCGCCGGACAGTCTGCCAACGGGGAGAGATGACGGGAGATCGTGCGGAGAGCTGTGTCCGCCTCTACCACCGACGTGGACGTGACCACGACCGTGAAACGACAGAGAAGAAAAAGTTATCCAGATTACTTCTTTTGGATATCAAAAACTTACTGAGCCTAAACGGAACTAAACCGCGTTCCTAAAAAGTATTAACCTCAAGCAGTTACATAAAGTTTTCATAAATAATAATAGTTCTGTCGGAATTATTAATAGGTCCTTGTGCTCCTCACAAAGACAAAACGATACTTGTTCTGGCTCATAAAATGTAACAACCTCTTGTTTTTTCGGCTCATTGTACATTAATCTACGAATACTCTATCTTAAATCTACTGTATCCAACAGTTCTTAGTCTTACATCACCGCGCTCAAGAGATCAACATGTCTTAGAACCAGTCCGCCCAAAATCAACATAATCCCAAGACAAACAATGATTAATTCAGAATGAATGAGAACTATTCTGTAAAGGACAATGATATTCGTCACAAGCCAACAATGTAAGTAATATGAATTGTGAGCAATCTGAGCACTTTGCGAAACGATTGACCAACTCGCTGCAGAATAAGGAGTAGACAATGATGTTACAACATCGCATTGTACGCATCTAAATAATATCGCAATTTGTAATCGAGAAAACTGGAATTAAAGCTTAATTATGAATCGAGATGTTGGTGATAACATGTTTCTGTAGAGGCCAGCATCGAAATTTTGAAGACCATTTACGAATTTTTAACGCCAAGTGAGTCAAAAATTGATTTTACATGTCAGCATTAGAATATGATTGTAATACCTTGTAGAGTTAAAATTTTTGCAGGGGTGAATTCTGATGTGTTGTTTGATTATATCACATTTCCTCTACTGAACAAAGAAATTACAAAAGAGAAGCATAAAGAGTTAGCCTGCAGCGGTAGTGATAGAAAATACACCGTTGCTACTGGCCACTGCGATATCAGTCTTGCTTCTGATAACAGTTTCATGTCTTGTTTCTTTTATACAGGAAAACGTGACTGTCGCATACCGACTCGAAGGCTCGATAATAATTGTAGCTGTTGGTACTTTATTGTACATTGATCCGATATATTAAATTTAGCTTCCTCTTCTTTTCCCTGGACTTGCAGACATAATAATTCAACGTTCTTTTTTTTTCAACTTGACAGCGATAAAGCTAAGTGCCGTCAACAAACTTAAATGCAGTCAAACAAAATAATTTATTTTCCGACACAAAATATAAGAATTTTTCTACATGTTATTGTGATTTGGGATAACCCCAACTTAGATGTCGGACGTCATGAGGAAAGTCGTTGTCAGTCGGTTGTTGAGATTCTCATGAACGACTGCGATACCAAAGTCCATAAAGGAGAGGTTACGGTGAATAACAAGCTCAAGATAAAATGGGTCTATGCGACTATCCAATTGCATCTGGTTTTAATGGAATCCGACCCTAGTAAAGTTCAGGAAAGGCTGGCAGATAATAATGATTGGGATGATACTAAGAATAACACACTAAATTAAAACTCTTATAAATATAGATCTGTCTCGAAAGGTCAGCTACTAAAACTTCCAGAAGGTGCAAGCGCCCAAAACTCAATTAATCCTATGTTCCATTAACGAATGAAACTCGTCCAAAAGGGCTAGGTTAATAAGCAACGCCAAGTAGACAACTACACTCATGAGAACAATTAAAAGTTTAAAAACGGCTATCAAATGAACTCGGTGCTGTCGAGTGACGTCACTCAATTTGGACAGATATTAAGTGGGATTTGAAGTAATCCCACTGCATTGCGATGAAGTTAGTGTCCCAGATGACAAAGTAAATAATGGTGAAGTTATACTAAAGAATTTTCAAGAAAGATAGTCTTTGTTTTGAACAATTGTTGTAACGGTAGAGCTTAAATGTTGAGTTAAGTTTTACGTCATAAGGATTTCCAATGTGTAAGAAAGGGGAAGGAAGCCTTAACGACTAATTTTATTTATGACGCTTGTTTGCTTTGGATACTGTATGTTTACTTTGATACTAACTATGCATTTATGAGTAATTTGTGATGTTATTTGAGAGTTTTCGTTTGACCTAAGTTTTACTCAAAGATAGATAGATAAGCTTCTGCATTGATGACCTCAAAAGTAATTTTTTAACCTATTATTCTACAAACATAAATATGTTTTCTATTCAACTGGTTTTATATAGCTTAAGGGACTGTTTCCTTACCCAAATAGTTGCCACTTGTCGGAAACTCGGAACTGTAACCACATAATTCGTGCCAGCACTTCCGTCCCTCTTCTTATTGTCGTCTAAAACATAAAGGCCCGCAGACACATATGCTACTCCATTGAAGCGTCACGTAAATTCATTATCAGGTGACGTTGGCATTTAGCAAAATACGATAAGGCAAGGTCGAGTCTGTACTCAGAAGGTTTATTTGAATATTTGTTGAATGATTAGGCGTCATTAGTTGAATTAGTTTCCTTCACACCTGGTGTTTGTTATCATCCTGCATATGATAAGAATAACATACGTATGGATCTGACTAGTATTCCTTTTTTATTAAGGACAGAAAATCATCAAATGACTCCTTCCGCTCTGGGCGGAGCGAAAGGGAGTGTCAGTGTCTTACTGACTGAAACCCATCCGTGTGCCTCCAAATGCCCTTTGCGTTCTAGGGCCGCAGTGACTATTTCAAATTAATTCCCCAACCCTGGCAGTAGTATTCCTAATTTCCTACACGTGATATAAAGAAGTCGTGCTGTGATTTTCGTTCGAGTCTTTACAGTCATTTCTTAAAGATCTTTAATAATAGTAAAAGAGTTACTGTAGTATTTTTTACCGACTCCATTAACCCGGATAGGGACTTACGAAACGTCTTTTACGTTTCGTAAGTCCCTATCCTGATTTATGTGAAAAAAAATATTTTGTATTTGAAAACCCTGTAGTATGTGTTTTAAGGATATGTTTAAATTTATATTTAGGTTCAAGGTATAACACCACCATGACTTAATCCATTGTCAATATTTAAGATTGTCTGATATGTTTTGTTAGGTTTTTCGTGAAGACAATGCACTGCCTGTAATCGCATCACTCAATTGTCTTTATCATTATAATATCTAACATCTTCATAATGATTCAATTGTATCCAGCAATGAAGTTACGTAAGTCTATTTTGTTTATAATCATGGGCCAGTCAGAATATCTTATACCAGAATATGTATCAATTTCCGTAGTAAATTCTTTCGTTCTCAAATTGATTTTAAAGAAAAAACAACAAGCATACCACCTGTATTGAATCAAGACCAATTATTAATTTAAATTGTATTATTTTTTGCCTCACAATTACAATGAAATCGTTACGTCATAGAGACTGTAATTTGCTTTAGTTCTCAAGCAATTAACTTGCCCAAACTAGTCGGAGGTCGGTATCATACAAAGAAGTCCTTATATAAGCTCAAATCGTTAGATACTAACAGAGATATCCTAAGAGAACGAGATAAGTAATAATAGGAACCCCATAGACGTACATACCTTAATTAAGACATTTAACATCCCAGCTAACAATATTATAAATGAAAGTAAGTTTGTTTGCTTGCGCTGAACCGATTTAATTTTGAATTTTGGACCCTGGAGACGGTTATATGCTATTTTTAGGGTTCCAAGCATCCGTAAAAAACGGAACTCTTATTGGATCACTCGGGTGTCTGTCTGTCCGTCTGTCACAGCCAATTTTCTTCTAATCTACAGCACCGATTCTGTTGAAATTTCGTACACATATGAACTTCTGTGACCCAAACACGGACGCATTACGTAAATAAATAATTTTTGGGGGACAACGAATCTATATTAACACGAAGAAACCAAGGGCAAAAGCTACAAGCTGGGTCAACCAATCAAAATCTTGGGCATGAATATAAGTTTTATCAGATTTTTATTTTAGACATCTAGACTAGAGGTAGAAATCAAGGCTGAATCTTTATAGACACTCATCTGAAATACGCTGAAAGGACTGATACTCAAAATGAAAAAGACCAGCAACTATCTATAAGGGCTTTGTCACCCCTATTGTCCTATTTTTTAATTTTTTAAATAAATGCCTCTTAAATGAGATCTTATTCTCTCCACTCAACGTGGCCTCTTACGAAAGCTCGCACGGTTATGAATGTTTCCTCCACAGCCCACATACGAAGACAGAAGCTACGGGCATCCTGCGCCCGCGTCGTTTCCGGAGCGCCCACCGCCGCGGTAATTTGTATGTATATTTATTGTCACAGATACGAATTTAGAATAAGCAACTGTTTTTCGGACAACGATTAAATTAATTTATTGGTTTTAACTCATTTTTTTCCTCGTAGGCTTAAGGAAAATGTTAAGTTATAAAGTGAGCAATCAAGACAGACAAATAAATTGTTATTTACATATTAGGTATTGTAATATGGACTTCGAAAAAACAGTCAGTCTTCAATAGATGTATTTTTTCTTGAATGCTCACATGTGTCGAATGAATTACCAAATGACGCAAGATGTAGCAGACTAGGATCCAGACAATTTGACCTATATTTTTGTATCCACTTATTGATATATATGTATATCAAAGTATCCACTTGTGTTATTTTTTAATAGCAAAAAATATTTTAAATTGGACCGTCACACTGACGACAAATGATATTCTGTACGTCGATGAAGAATTCAAGATACTATTACCGTTTTTGAAAATACAGTTAATGAAAAGGCAAGAGCAATACAGGAAATCCTCTCATCCCATTTCCTATAACACAAAAACCCACAAAATAACATACTATGGTAAATCCAACAAGGTTATTATGGGCCAGGGAAATATTAACGACATGACGAACCTGGGAAGTTTCGAAGAAGATGATTAAGTACAAATTGTAAACTCGCTTACAACAAAAATAATGAATAGAGCAAATGTGAATCTTTGAAATGAACATACAGATGATGAAAATGACACCCAAAGTTCTTGCACCAACAGCGATGTTGAACAGCATTGAATAGATAATAATATGCAACGAATGTCGCAAGACTGCATACAGAAATATGCATAAAGCAATGAATATCACCAGAACACATTGTCAGATCATTTACAACATTCAAATAATATGCATAAAGCAATGAATATCACCAGAACACATTGTCAGATCATTTACAACATTCAAATAATTTGTTAAACCATTACCAGTCGGATTAAGGTCGATATGCGCGAGGTAAAGCACCGGACGCTTAAATAATCCATTAAAATCACATTTACAGGCGCATAAATTTTGTTAAACAGAGACAAAGCCAAGTATCTCAGGTATGTCGTCCGGTTTCCGGAACATGCAAAAATATACAACGAACGTGTGTCAGATGAATCAGATGATTATAAAACGACAAACACTTCGATTCTCATTAATATGCATGCTTTAATGGACCATACAAATCAACAAACGAAACAGGAAATTCTATTGGATTACATCGACGTTTGCAAGAAAGTTAATGTCATGAATGAAACAGCAGATAGTGTATTTTTGATAATAAATCATTCATGATTTTCTAGGACACTGTCTATTATCATTGCAGCTGACCATAAACTTGATTATCTCACGACACTTGACCATGAATCTCACAGACACAAATTATACTGTGTCTAAAAGGGTGATCCATCACGCACCTATATGCCCATATCACACTGACATAGTCATCATAATCGTGTGACCAATTACGGCCCTGTGCGTGTCTGAGGATCATTAAAAGTTGACTTTGAAACACCTGAATAATTCAACGAGTAACATTCAACTTGATATATCTGAACTTTAATACTGTTAGATACAACTGAATTGGCAGGTAACCTCTGTCTATCAAGGAATTTAAATGTCGCGAATTCTATAAAAGGCCTTCGGTATTAACATAATTTAGCATATTTGAATGGAATTTCTGCGTAATGATAAAATTTATAGTATCGCCGGCTTAAGGATAAACATATTGAATATCATGAATGGGCGTGTGTGATGAAAGGTTTAAAAATAAAGCTAACGTATTCTTGAGAACACTCGCGAGGCAACTGATTGTTGTCACGAGATCCGTCTGTGAGGTTCATGTTTTGTGTATCATGATGATGTCATCAATGCAGTCAGACATGAGCGTCAGTAGCGTAGCATGGATCTTGGATCTTTGTTCTTCGGACTTTTATTTACTCGCTCACTTGTATGACGCTGAAGGTGTTTTCTTTTATATTTCTTGCTACCATCATTCTTTATATCCAGTTTGTGCCAACTAATGATTTCAGCAATGACTTTTGTTGTCAACCATTTAATTCTCGTAGAATTTCTCCTTATCATCGATTCATCCTTTCCCAAAGAATTGATAGTCTACTATGTTAAGCCATTTGTTATAAAACCATCTCCCAAATCCTTACGCACTTTCTATTCTGCAACGTTTCTACGAATCTATTCTTCACTATTTGTTTTCACTATTTGATCATCAATACTCAGAATTAGACATAACATCGACGGTAAAGGCAATAGAAACGTTTTGAAACTTAGATCTGTATCTTTACCTACCTGGAAAGATTCAGATTCATCTCTTAATCCATCCGTACTAATATTATAAAATTAAATGCTTAAATAACTCTGTTCATCTGTCTGTTTGGTCCATCTTCTCGTCTTAACGGCTGAACGGATTTGGATAAAGCTTGGCACTCGCATGAACCATTTCCCGGAACAGGATATAGGATACTTTTATCCCGGTAGTATTACCCATAGGATACTTTTCCCTGTAGTATATTCCCTTGGGACAATTTTCGGCTAACACTCGTGCAAAGCAATTGGCCGAATCTAGTAAAATTTTTAAGTGACAAGTTTATAAGTTCGAAGACCTTACTGATCGACTAAAATAACGGATGTGTAGGAATTTGAATTTTATATTCTGATACAAGACTCGGATTGTGAGTGATGATGTCACCACCTGTGACGATGAAGAAACGATGCGTTTTGTTTGAGTGCATTTTTATTAAGAAGTTTATTTTTAATCGAAAAAGAATAAACATTACGTGACTTAGCAAACTCGTAGTGACTAGCTGGTATTTATAGTTAGAACTTAGTTGACTGTAGTTGCAACAAAGAAGTTTTATTTCAAGGTTGGATGCATGGTTTTAACCCCTTAATAGCTTATTTAGTAAACTCATCTTACTAGGTAGACATAAGAAAGGAAGAAAATACATTTATTGGCAAACCATAAAATAATAAAATGTCCGAGACAGCCTCCGAAACTGGTAATGTGTCTGAAATTACTTTTGTTAAATCCACCAAAGTCTACAAAAACGACGAATAGCACTATCAAGGGAGATGAGTACAAAATTGAATATCAGACTAAATTTGTGTCATTTCAAAATTCGACATTGGATAGCTAGAAGAATATTATTTATTCCGACGATCTAGAGTTTTGCAACCTGAAGATTAATATTGTTAATGGTACTCATGAATTATGACGAAAATACACAACCATTTGGACCAAAGGCTTATGCAACCCACATAAAAGCATGTGTACAATCTTACTATTTTACTATATCTACTCATACATATGGCCCAAAGGCACAGCGTGACAGACCAAGTCAAGTTCTGCTCTATATGTCTGCACGCACTTGCGTCGGTTACATTCAAAATGTCGTCGATATCGCAGCGACTACCGACATAATTGTTGACGGCAAACTGGTTGCACAATACTGGCTTTTTGTTTGGCACTGATAAATTAATTGATAATTTTAAAGGATGTAGTGTTGTTTATCACTTTCTGGTATATTAGGTATATTGCATTGTAATTTTCATGCAGTTGCATTGCAATGTCTCCGTCTATCACAAGTATTATATTTTATATTTATATTAAAGGTATGTATAAAACCTAGTTCTCTTCTCTTTCTTTAAGCACTTTGCCAGTCTAATGCCAGGGTCGATGATCTAGCTCACGACCAAGCCCTTGAAGAAGTGAAAACATAAATTCTTTGTTTACTTTTATACCTTAATAAAATCTATTATTTTTCACTTGGGCTGTGATCTCCGAAGCATTGAATTATAAGTACCTATCACAATGCAAACTACTCGAGAAACAAATTTCTCTTGAATATACTAAGACTCCGCAAGATAATAGGTAAAAATATGAGTGAATGACACATTACATAACCGACACATTAACTGTCACGTCACTTTTCCAAGCATATTGTATAATAGCAGTTACTCAGAAACCAACTAATTAGTGGCAATGAGAGCTGAATGCGATCCTATTAATTATGAATAACCTGAAAACATTCACCTGCTGCCAAATTATATATTTCGACATAGGAAATAATTAATTTTTGTTGGAACAAAAATACTCGTGGGATTTATGAAGACATGGCTCAAACGGAAATAATCAAATTAAGGTAAGATTTGGAGCAGCACCTATATATTTCCATGTAGCTCTACAACTACATGGAAAATGGTACAGTTGCCGATAAAATAAAAAAATAAAAAAAATATCTTCCTACTCTACAGTAGCAGGATAATTTTGAATATGCAATATTCATTCATGCTAATTGTTCATAGAATGATTGATCGAAAGCGATCTGCAAGCGTATCCTTCAAACATCCAGCGTATCCTACATAAAGTTTAAATAAATAAATGAACGAAACTGTAACACCAAAGCTGACAAGAGCAACATAACAGTAAGGAATGGCGTAAAACCAAAAAAGGAAATGAAGAATACGACCGTTTCTAAAGGTGAGTACAAACCGGTGTTACGGGGCGTAATAAAACATGTTACAATGCGAGCATTCGTGCAGTCAGTACGTGGACACGTGCACGAACATGATGTTGAATGTTACATTACGTACGGCCCGTAACACCGGTCAGTACCCAGCTTTAAGTAAATCTTACAAGATTGATTAAATTAGTGTACGAGCGTCTAGCAAATTAACAAGATAAGATGGACATCAAGAATTACACTAGGCTAATGTAATTAAAATTGGGATTAATCAAAATTAACTACAAGATTATGCTAATGAATTTAAGTAACCGAAAGATTCTGTTGCATCACTCTTTCAGATCGAAACTGTCTGATAATTTTATATTTAAAAGCATTCTTAAAAACAATTAAAATGATTCATGGTTTGGCGTTTACAAAATCTAGTCTTAGTATTAAGAAAAAATATTTAGCTGCAAGTATTTTTGAAAGTGTTTTTAATTATGTTTTATGGTAAAGTGGATTAGCAATTTATCTCAACTTTGATATTATGTCACATGTCTCATATTTATTATAATTACGTTTTAAGGGTAGATAAAGAATGATTATATAAAATTAACGTCATCGTAAAGATGAAAACGAGGAAAGGTCAAAAACGTTTCTTACTATATAAATACTGCAGACATTTAACAGTCGATAAGAGACTTGATAAAGATCGTAGATCACTGAATATCAATACCCAAAGCAGAGACTGATAAGCTTCATTTGTTTTCCACATAAATCCTCCCCCCTTCAATGCCACCGAGTAATGGTCAAGTGATCTTGATACAAGGAGATTAGCGTCGTCCTTCCTAGCTCAATGTGTCAGTCAATGTCACTTCTATATCTAAAGATTCTATAAATACCACAGATAATGCCTGGATTAAACACGAAAACAAGAGTTCCTGTGTGTTACTACAGAAACAAAGTTTATAAATATTACAGAAAGAATTTGGATTTGTGCAAACGATTTTTTTTTCTTCTAAAAGGATTGAAGTACTATGTAGGTTTATTTATGGAATATCTTTTGAAAGTTAATTTAAAAATTTGGTAAAGTTTACAAGGTTCGGTTTCAAAATCATTCACATCCTACTCTGACCGTTCAGAGGAAGGCATTCAAAGTCACACTCATTAGCAAGAGTATCTATTCAAATAGTTATTATTGTGAAACTTCAAGATGTAAGATTACAATCAGAGTAACTTAAATTAATAAAGCAAAATTAGTATGTTTAGGGGCAACTAAGCAGGCGGGACATGGTCCATACGCCTTTCATTTATTTAATGGCAACAAGTACTTTTCCATTTCTGCAGACCACACGTAGAGCAGAACTTCTAAGCCACGAGTACTTATCTAAATATCACATTCGATTAACACAAGTAGGTATTGTTCTTGCAATCATCGATTGAATTAACCTTTTTATTATATGGCAGAACATGACCTTTGCGTATCTCAAGTTGCTCAAACGTTTCACACTAGTGTATAATGTTGCTGTCAATTGTGACAGCCATATAAGTGCGACTCGTTAGATAGCAATAGTTGTGACGTCATTATTAGATGTCAAACATGGTATTAAGGTACAAAGCCACGGAGCATAGGGGATAGGGTGATGCACCAAAGAGGAGGCAAAGAATCTATCTATTCGTGGAGATGGCCGATGAATTAGGTGAACGTTTGACTGTATAAACCTGCTGGTTGGACCAAACAAACCACGGCAATCGCGAGAAAGAAGGGGCTCTCCAGCAATGGATGATTCCAAGCTAAAACTATGATGATAATGAGGAGACCGACCACGAGAGATAATAAAATTCTACAATACAAGCAAACAATATAACGTTGAACGTATTGTTTTACAACTATCGGAATCGAATTCAATCATAATTCTCGACGATAGAGAATCGATTGTTGCAATCGATGCTACAATCGTATTGTAGGTAATAGACGAGAACTATTGCAATCTATTACGGACATTTGAACACGGTTTTAAAATATTATTATTATAGTTTTTGTTGTATGAGGGTGTAGGGTAGGAAGATGTATGGAAGTTGAGGCTTTTTTAACTGATTGCGACTGAAGTGCGAATGCGAACGTTGATAGAAAAAAAAAAAACATTAATAGAATGGGCCCTATTACTAATCTTAACTATCATCCTCCTACCCTTCCCATGTTACTAACTTGGGGTCAGTGATACTCTTTTTCTTTTACCATTCTCCCCTCGCAACCGTCATTATATCAATCACTCCATATTCTTTCATGGCATTCCTCACACAATTCACCTATTTAGTGATCTTGCTTATAAGTGCTGAACTTACGATCGTTTTCAACTCGAATGAGGTCAGGAATCAGGATCGCTGCTTACAGGTAAGTGCAAGCGCGGATAAAATCCTTTCTACAGTACCGTCACACATTCCTCGAGTTACTTTCAAAAGGTTTCTTCGCATGCCAACTGCATTACGTTGCATTGTCCTCTTTCCTTCATCGTTTTCCAATAAACTCTTGAATGTAGTCCTAAAGGTTGTTTTATAAGGACCTAGAACTCATACGGAATCCGGATGCTCTGGAATGTTGTGATTTTTATTACTGCTATTTTTGTATCAGTCATCAATTTTGCAAAATATTGCTTAAGTATTTTGTATGCAAGTAAATGGCTCTCGCCAATGTTCCTTTAACTTTAACTAAGTTATAACTAAATCTAGAGCCGGCGTCAAATGAATCTGAAACTCATTTACACACGGCTTTTATTGCAGTTATTGATGCTTGAAACGATTAAGGACAAGAAACTACCAGTAATGCACTTGCAAAGAAATTTAAGCAGTAATTAACAGGGCACGACCGATAAAGGGCTCATTCCGAGTCGTCAGTTGCGCTTGCGACACTTCGCAGTCTATTTGTCGGAGAACAATCGGCCGGTGACGCAAGGTGCGCGTGCTCAATCGCCCCGCCTGCTATCACTCAGATAAGGGGATTACACCTTAGAGACTACAGTTCTCAAGTTACGTATGCAGAAGTGTTGTGTTGACAAAATAAAGCCTCTATTGCGTTACTAAGATTTTTTGTCATATTTTCTTCTTCAACTTTTGGTCAGGTTCTACAAGATGTCTCCATCGACTTTTCACAAATAATTGCTTAGAGCTGATGGTGGCTTTACAGAACAATTAAAACATGCTAATTCATAACGGAAAACAATATAAAATTATTGAAATGACCACAAAGGGATTAACAATAGAGATAACGGAATAAAAAATGTCATGTCGAACCCAAATGGATAAAGGCAAGATGTTGATGATGATCAAATTGTATTGATTGCCAACAAGGCAAACGCCAAAATCTTTGTATCGACAACCGTTACTCCGAAACGTATCAGAATTTGCGTCACTGTAATCACATGGTACGTTACTATGATTGCGTCAATAATATCTGTTACCATATATTGCTATCTAATTTCGCGCGTAATACCTATAATGGCCGGCAAAACTAAGATATTACATTATTTACAAGCAATTTGAGCGGTTGAGCGGATCGGAGCGCGTATCATTTGCGGTGGGTATGCAATATCTAATGCTCGGACCAAATTGCTATGTATCTATATCGGACCTCCTTTGGTGAAGCTTAGGCACGTACGGCAGCCTACATGTTGTAGATAATGTACTATTGCTGTAACTGAATGGGAGCAGAATCTTGGATAAGCTTTGGTTTTCTAAAAGAGCTCACTGTTAGATCTAGAACTAGAATTTTTAAAAACATGGACAACAAAACGATGTCTTTGAAGAAACCAAGCATGATGATAATGATACAAGTTTGACCACCATAAGACAAAATGCTATATAATGAACTCGTATAAAGGTGCAGTAGCTGGCAGTGATGAAAACACATCCTAAGCAAAATCACTAAAGATCGTGCTACAGCAAATTAAGAGAGATAAATATTATTGCAACCTTTTCAACTTTCGTCAATAACTGAACGTGATGACTGAGAAGGTCAATATATACTGAGTGTTTTGGAACTTATTTATTGCGCATTATGGTCAAGTCAATATTGCCGATTAGACAACGGTAATAATAACATATCGCGGGAAAGGGGGTGACTAAACTGAGATGGAGAGTAATACAGAGGTTTGTAAGATGATGACATGTTGAGCCAAACCCAAATAAATTAGAATACGCTAAGATATTGATAATGACGATGACTTCAACGATATTTTTAAAGTAATAATAATAATGCTTTCTCATTAGTCACAATAAAACCAGTTATCGGATTACAAAAACGTCTTAGGCACATTAACATTGGTTTCAAAAAAATAAATAACATCCTTGTATTCAACACGTGGTGCTTTAAACAATTGGTTTCTAACATAATCAGTTAGATATTCGCGTATCATTATTCGCTAATCTATCATATCAGACCACCTGATGTCCTAATTAGTAATGTGCACGGAAATAATGTTTATCAATTAACAGATAAACTAAGATACATGTGTAAATGCGTTGTACATTTAAATATTTTACAGGAAGTTTAAGTTTTTGTTTAATTTTTTCGTGTTGGTCTCTTGCAATTTTGGGAATCATATTTTGAAACGTCCCAAAGATTGTGGTAACGCAATCATAAAAGAAAACGAAGACCAAATAGAGATTCCCAAATTGTTACTTCTTAGCAAAAACGAGGGAATTCAAATCGGATCAGCAGTTTAAAACAGCTATTGGGCGAAGATCGACAAGGAATCTGCAAGCTGTACCATTTCAATCCCAACACATATCGACGACAGAATCCGACAGAGACCTCCCAACTTTCTACGACAACCAACCAGTTTTAATTAAGTAAAGTGATAGTATCTGCTGTAGCTACTTGCCATAAACATGCTGGAATGCTTTAATCATGTTAAATACTAAGTTAATGTTTTACAAGAAGATCAATTAAGGCATGGTGTAAGAACGTCTAGATTTGAAATGAAATGTATTTATTTGTTTGTTTATATTAATGGCCAGATTAACATCTCACGAAGGACTTAACCATGATAACGTTGCAGGAATAACAGCTACTGAAGATATTACTAAGGGATCAACAGCTCAGTCTAGCTTAGCTGTTGATAAATGATTTGTTTTGACAACTTGTGTTATTCAAAGATTACGTAGTAGGAATTTAAGATCGTTGAAGTGTTAAATATAAATAGCTTAGTTCTAAGCTGAATGAAAAAAAATCAATTCAATTCAAATTCTTTGTTGCGAACTTAGTGTACAGAATTTTAAAGATGTTAACAATAGGTAGGTTCTTAGAACTTAGTTGCCTGTTAAAGCATTGCAATTTAAATGGATAACAAAAAATAAATAAAAAAAGTATTGCGAAAATAACTAACATTTGGCTGGTTCTTATGGAGATAGTTTTAATATTAAAATGAATTTTACTTTAATTTTCTGAAAGGTACAAGATAGGAAGATCAATAAGTAGGGCAGGGAATGCACTAGAAAAATGCAATAAAAAGTAACATCATAAAATCGCACTAACAATCTGTACCAACTAAGCATTGCGATTATTAGCTTAGCAGTCACGACAAAAACTTAACAAGAGCACTGCAACCTAAAAATAGAAATCTATACTTTTCCTGCACACCTACATTTTTTACGATAAAGAGAGAAAAACAATGCCCATTTAGTGACGCCATTTCTTTTTAATTATTTGCTTATCTGATGAATACTCGTGAGTGTGTTGAGGCGTAGGAAATATTGGCTGAAAGTGAACTGTCAGTATATTCGTTTTGTATTTAGTGGAGTTTCCTGCACCACTACTCCCTTCCTTATCTTAGATAGATACTACTGAATGGTGAGCGTTTTGGGGCTATTTTACGAATACATTTAACATTAACAACTACGTCGTTTAATGAGTCTTGTAAATTAATCTAATGGTTTAGTTTAGAAAACCTTTTTTCCTGTCTACGTGCCACATGTTGCCATATCAGAGGAGATCTCATTAGACTGCAATTTATTACCCATTTGTTCTATAATTGACTTGACCTAGTTAAGCTCTAGTTTGATTGTTTCCTATATGTATATCTTTGTCTATTGTCCTTTGAGTTTATTCAACTTGTTATTTGTTTTCAATTAATTTTATGTCTTCAATAGTCAATTGAATCGAGATGTTTCTCCTTTGAGCTTATTCTACTTAATCTTTTGTTTTAGTAAGTTTTTAGTCTTCACTAGTCGTTTGAATCGGGATGTTTCTTTCAGCAATGTCTAAGTTAGACACTAAGGCGACAGCCAAGAAGACAGACACTTTTAATACAATCCTCGTGATAGTGTTTACTACACTTTTGATTGATCGGGTGACGTAATCATTGAGAACCACATTGTCGCGAAACGTTCCCTTTTTGACAACATCATCAATAATCGTGGCATTGTCAAGACTTTTGATAATGTTATCTTGCTCATAGCTCGTGGTGACAATACTTTGCTTTGTCATAAGAAAAAAATACTTGGTGGTCTTTGTAATTTGTTCATTATTATTTAGTATTTTTTTTATTTAAAGGGTTGGATGAAGTTTCTTGCGCGGATTCCTCCACGGATATTTTCGATTTGGAACGTGCAAGTAGCTTCATCTTTCTGAATGAACGATTCCGTGAAAGGTCAAATGACCCTGATGTGATACAATGGAAGTAAATGCTGAGTTATTTTATATGTTATAGAACTTATACACATTTTTTTTATCCGTGCTCTACTGAGTATTTCTGACATCGGTTGTTAAGTAAATATGTTTTAAAATAGCAATAATTTAAAACCACAATCCATAAATAACATTTTTGAATGATTGAGCGTTAGTTACAGTCTAATTCACAGCTTACATTAACAAAAACACTTGTGTTTTTGTTAATGTAAGCTAAAATGACTGACGTAAGTTAGTAAACTAATGTAAGTTAAAATGACTGACGTAGGTCGTTAAATAATATTATGTTATAATTTAAAATTTTGTATTTAGTAGCTACTCTGATTATATATTAATTTTATAGTTTGTTTTAAAATATCATTGGTTAAAGCAGAGAGTTTGCAATTCTAAGGGAGTAGAATTTACTCGTAGATGACTAGAAAGGTTAAATTCGTCTTGAGGCCCAACTATGAAGTCTTAAAACGATCATGATTCCGCTCTAAGAGAGAGACTGAGCTATACATAGCGAATAGCACTATCCCTTTTATATCATCGGAATTCGATGGCATTAGCACGTCACAGTAGGGCACCTGATTAGAGTTTGTTATTGGAAACGAGAAACACGGCTCGTACTCATTCATCAAATGAACAATAGTATATATAGGTCGATTCAAATATGACGTTTGTGAATCTCGCTTTTCGCTGCGCAGTACCCGCCATGAGGTTTGATTCTAAAGAGGTATGCGGTACAGAAAATAAAGTCCCGCATCCCTCCACTGGGAGGATCCTCCGAACCAGACGGTTATTGTGTCTGGTAGGCAACTGCCCGATAGTTGATATTCGGACTTTTGTATATGTTCAAATCGCACGGAGAACTTTGCTTGCGCAATGCAGGATTTCGATGTTAGTTCGTCGTAGATGGCGTTGCGGTTCTTTTTGTTGCCGGACAAATATAGCTTCTTAGTTTTTCATGTGGTGGCATTGATGCTGCTACAATTCTACTTGTAACTACCTACCTGCTCTTACAAATCAGTCAAAAACCATCTAAAAATAGCACTGTCATACATTATTTATATGAAGAACTAAGTCTTCATATAAATAACTTCTAACACTAACTCAGTAGCCAGTAAATCTTTGTACGAGTCGACACAAAGCCCCTATGTGTTTCCAATTTCAATATAAATTGAACTGATTTAATTGTCGCCTTTCCAACAGTAAGCTGCCTTTTATCGACCTTACTGGTGAGATATGAGAACAAAATTGGCATTGAGAAATTGTCCCTAGCTATATGGAATTCTAGAAGTTGTGTGAAAATAAACTGCCCGTCTATTATGCCAAAATATTACCGGACTTTGGAGAAATTAGCGTTTAGTGAACTGACATTCATTACACTACACCTAAAGCACACATCTAGCTTTTTCACCTAAGAATTCATGGTGGGTATTTTACAAAATAGAAGTGTTGCATTTTAGCGGTATTCTTACTAATATCCAAAGTTTGGATTCAGAAAGTAGAAGAAGCTGAGTTTGGGCTTCATTAAAACTTTGTTCCTCCTTATGGTGTTATAGTTTTCCAAGTAGCCCATGTAAGACTTTTTATGCAGTTCTGAATACAATACAATATAAAAAATAGCCATTGAATCGATAGGAAGCAGTAATGTAACAACAGTACAGTTGATAAGAATCCTAGTGATTGCACACATGCTACAATATTGTTATAATGAGATAAAAATAATAAGCTTACATACACACATTGTGTTATTGGATATTATTGAAGAACAGTAAGATTTTAATTGCGGCCAATAAGGTCTTCATCAAAATCTAAATGAACATGAGCAATCATCACGACGCATTTACATCCTAAACAATCAATTATAAAAAAAAAACAATTATAACAGCTTGCAGTACCAATTAACTCAATAGACTCATCAATAAAATAAACAAACAAACAAGTGTAGTCAGGATGCGTCATATAATGAACACGTATTAATAAAAACCGTCATGCGTAAGACAGACGAGAAAGCAAAGAACAAAGCAAACCATTCCGATGAGGAGAATCCATCATGTTCAACAAATGTAATTGACGCACTACTAATGAAATATCACTCGTAAGAGAGAAAACCAAACGACGCTAGGAACACGATAATTAATGTGGCGATACGTTCTCCCATTAGTGGACTAGTGACAGGCAGCACGCAATGCTAAAAATAAGCGAAGAAATAGGTGAGTGGAACAAATGTCCAGCCGGAGAGAACAGCAAAACTACACCAATGAAAAACTCAAGTAAATGTTCAAGATTAAAACAAATTGGCGTAATTTTATGCAAGAAAGCGTTCGTTTTTCATCTCACAGGTGAAAAAGAAATTATATTTAGAAACGGTTTGGACTTGGAACGAATTGTATTTTAGACATGGCTAGGTTTGGATGCAGCACTAATGGCACCAAGATTTCAGAAAAGTAATGTACGAATAAGATTGTTGATAGCAATCGGCAAATCTAAGTACTTGTGACAATCCAGCCATCTAAAGCTACAGGTTAATTTCTAATAGATTTTGATAAAGGATACTTCTACAATTTGTATCTATCCAAGTTATATTAAACTTCAAAGCAAAATAACCAATAAACAGTAAAACTTGATAATAATCGATAATTAAAGACAGCAATCAGGAAGGCGATGGTAGTATAAAATTACTAAAAAGTTCAAGTTTACGACTTAACATTAATGAGTAGCGTAAAAACTGCCTCATGAATAGGTCAGCAGATGCCCTTTACAATGTCCGATACAAAAAAACTACACACTGCCAGTAAATAAATAACGTGTCCTCATAAGTGCTTTGTATTTAATAATGATATACTAGATATACAACACAAAGAAAAGAATTCTACTTAACAGTCTTTCAGCACGATATAGACAGCTGATACGATCAAATTGGAGCTGTGTATAAAATTGTAGATAACTTACAATATGTAGAACCGAACCATTACGAATTGGTAGATGTTCATGCTTTTAATGCCAAGCTGAGTGTTATGAATGAAGTTTTTAACGAGCCAGACGATACTCAAGATATTGAGGCATACATTCAAACTATCAATGAATGTATGAAAATCAGCTTGATGAAACTTATCTGTATACACATGGTCTTAACAAGAGTTCCAAGATTGCGGGACCTATACAGGAAACTGTTATAATGTAAATATTTAACGAGAATATTATTATTGAAGCACGTCCACGCATGTGAACGAGTAATCGTGTGAAACTACATAACAGATACTAAAGCAATTAGGTGTTACTATCGTCACCGTCATCTGATAACTTTACGATAATATCAGATTATCTGGAGTTGCAAATTAATTGATAAACACAACGTGAACTACATTATGTTTAATTGTTACCAATTTGTTCAAATTAAAATTAAACATTTGTAACAGTATTATGCAAGTTAGATCACAATCACTTAATTTCAAATGAACATGTCGATACAGATGATAACGGTGACGATTAGGAGTTTGTTGTAATTAGTAAATGAATCATGCAAAATGGCACTAACCAACTTCAACATGTGTAATCCGTAGAAAGAGCCGATTAAGCAAAATGGTGGTACATACGAAAGCTTAATAAAACAGTTCTAATTGAACCATCAAGCGTCCACAGCACACACACTCACTTTTACCAAACTAATTATTGCCGGGGACCATTCGAAACGCGAGACGAGAGTTTGTTTTTATGTTCCGCCACGCGTCGGTCAGGTAGCTGTTACAACAATCGATACACTTGTTCACAACACCATTCAATTCGTTATTCGAAAATAATAAAACAATTCGTTTACTTTTATTGTTACCGACTTTTCAAATCACACCTCGAAAAGAATTAAAAAAACTTTTGTACAATGAGAACGAAACGCGACGGGCGATAATGTCGGCGGTTCGCGCGGCACTGGTGAGAAATCGAGAATGAATCGAGTAGGCTCGAGTCGTGCCTCTCGCTCTGACGTACAGCCTCAGCACAGGCTGCCCCCCAGACTGTTTTCTGTTGCGACCTCACGCGCACCCGATCTTTTTTGTTGCTCCAGGTGGATTTCGAATAATTCTAATCCCACGAGGCCAAAAAGAACCAACATGCAAGTGACGGTCCGACAGACTACTTCCTCCTACAGGTATCATAAACAATGGCAAAAGTGATTAGCAAGATGAATGAGCAAATACTAGGTTAACATTAACAATGGAAATGTCTCAGCTGAAACAAAAGCATATTAAAATGATAACAACTATCGTAGAGTGAGTGAGAACGATTTACATAAAACAAGTGAAGGAGATGGATATAATAACACTTGAATTGACAATGTATCACGATTTTATTGGAAACATGTAACATAGACAAACGGTGATCGTGTTTGATGATTTGTTATTAAAGTCAAGTCAAGTCGTGGCTGAAGTAAAGTTTAAGAATAACTCAAAAGTCAGACAAGGTTGCGTTTGTGGTTGTCCTTGTCTTGAGAAAACAAGCATTGTTTGCGACTGAAAGAAAGACAATACGTCCCCACCTAGCTAAAGACCTTTTCAATATCTCACGTCCATTTTGTAGTTTGACATGCAAGCATTAACTTTAATTTCTTTTTTTATAAATCTTATGGTAGATACATGATTTTTAGGTTTCGTACACAAAAGCCAACGGGACCCTATTACTAAGCCTCAGCTGTCCGTCCGTCCGTCTGTTTGTAAGCGGGCTGTAACTCATAAACCGTAATAGGTAGAAAGTTGAAATTTTCACAGAGTGGATATTTCTGTTGCTGCTATAACAACAAATAATAAAAATAAATTTTACAAAACTATTTAAAAAGTAAGTCACACCTAGTATTAAATCCTGTCCGATGTTACGGAACCCTTCATGCGCGGGTCCGACTCGCACTTGACCGGTTTTGATTCTGTATTTATTTCTGATATTATGTTTTGGTGACGTACTTATACATAATTTACATTATGTCTTCTTCCAAATATTTCTTTGGCACTCTTGTAAAACATCTGAATGAATGAAAACAAACTTGCCTGCCATGCGACTGGAATGTGTGAATTGATCGAAATTTAAAATTAGCAGAATACCATTTTCTAGTGTCTTAAAAATCGCATCGCAATCTAGTGTCACGTTTTCCGCACTACACGTTAGTAGAATTGGCCTTCTGATTGAATGGCTGCCTAAGATGATCACGTCTTACATAAAATCCTTTTATTGTTTTGGTTGCATATCGATACCAGAAGTATCAATTAACGTAAGGGATATTTACCCAAAATGCCAAAATGCCCCTACGACATTTAACGTAAGGTGCATTTACGCAAAATTACAAAATATAACGTTACTTTATATTTCTGGTACCTATCGATATGTCTTTTCTTATCATTATTCTCAAATTTGATTAGGTACTCCTTTTCAGATTCATGTGGGACACAACGACAGGTACCCGGCAGGTCCATGCTTGTTTTAAGCCTTTAGAGGGATTTTAAAACAAAATATACGATACTGCATTAATAGAATTCTTACATTAATTCAATCAATGTCAAACGCATAGACGTACTGTCTAAGCCAGTGTGTGTAGAAGCATCTATAAACTGAGAAAGGATTTTTGAAAATTCACTGAAGTCAGTAATCTTAATAAGGAATGAAATTTTGTATGAAACTCCTTCATTTTTGCTAATGGGGAATCCCATCGGGCACACGGCTTATGTTTAAATAAAATTGCTCAAGCATCAATCAAAAACATAATCGTTGAACGGTTGAACATTCAGTTCATATGCGCTGAACGGTAAATGTAAAAATAATGTTAAAAGTTAATGACGCAACGCCACTCCGGATTACCACAAAGATAATAAGTAAAATGCAACTATTATACCAAACAAAAATGTACTGAAAATATATGTAAACGTTATCGTAATTTCTCGATTGCAGCATTCAAATTACAACCACATACACTCAACGATAACTTACAACGTGGAAGTTCAAATTGTTCGATTTTAACAGTTTTTAAAGCCTCTCAATTTAAATTACTTTCTTTAGAAAAAGTAAATCTTCCCAAGCTTCAAGCTTTTCAAGATTTCAATCAGGCAACTGCATTCGCTAAAAATGTACCAGCTGTTTCATAAGTTAACCAAAACAAACCTGCTGAGATATCAGATAGAGCTACAAACATGACACAATCAAAGCTATTTTGGGCCTATACCGCAATAATGTTTTGTTTATTCCATTCTTATATGGAAACGTTCCCGTAGATAACAAATCCAATCATATGATCGAGGTCAAATCAGAACTTCTAGAAGCGACAGACATTGTTATCACACTATCAAAGATGAATGAAGTACAGGGCTCGATTCCAAAATAAAATGTACATTATCCATTTCTTAAATATTGTGGGGAAAAGCGTTATCAATGTAAGGATGAATGAGGAACATGGCATTGGGAGTTTTGTTTAGTCATGCAGATAGATATTTAAATAATATATTTTAGCCGAACAACAAACTGTGACTGTGTGAAGAATGACCAGAAAGGAAGTTTACATCAAAATTCTGGAGATTAAAAAATATGTATAAAAGAAAACATTATCATAAGCCAAAGGAAAGGAAAAAAGGCTGAATATTTATTTTTCTGAAATCGTGAAGTCGAAATTTATTCGCAAAGCCGAGTATTTGTGAAACAAGCTAGTACCTATGTATAAATAATAGGTTTTGCTCCGAAAATTCCGAATAAACACCGGTCGGTTTTAGGTGCCTACTTGATAGTATAATACTACTGTCAGTACCTACACAACAACTACCTCCTAAAGGACACGGTAGTGTTTGTCATCATTTATCTCGCTATATTATGTAGTTAAAGTTATCTTAGACCAACGATAACGGAGGAGATTGTGCAATATCGTCGCGATATTTAAGCCCCGCTTTACTGCTATAATTTCCGGTATTAGAATAAAACAATTTTAATAGATATTTAGTGAATACTTACTACTTGTAAAAGCTTAAAAGTTTCACTTCACTTCCCGTGGGTGTTGTAAGAGGCGACTACGGGACTCACCAGAGTACGGGCAGCAGCATTCTCTTTGCATTGCAACAGCTACACTGCGATCGGCTATGCCTAGACCTATGTCCAGCAGTAGACGTCTTGCGGTTGATATGATGATGATGATGACTTGTAAAAGACGAAGGTGGAATACGAGTGACTGTTGCTGTGAAAACCAAAGAAAATTCAGTTCAGATTCCCGCTGTTTCACGGCACCGGTATGTGACCTCATCGGTTACCTTCCTCCTTTAAAATGGCTCACAAAACGAACCAGTAAAGAATACACGTTGACCGCATGATTCACTTACTCGGTACACCTTTATTTGGTGATCGGGTGCATTTTGGCATCGCAAAAGAAGGCCAATCCAACCTAACAGCAATTTCAGGAAACAAAATACTAAATATTCATTTTTCCTGCTATCACAAAAGCCACGCACGGAAATGAAACAAAGGAATCGAGATAGCAAACAATTTAAATCGATTTTAATTATATGCTCGATTTGGCGAATGGTTCCAGTAGCGATGGCCGAAGTGGCCGTGTCAGCGACCGCAGTTCGGCCAGCTTTTTGTTCAATCGAGTCATTAAACCTCGGTGTTGTACAGTAATTGATTCTGGGAACAAACAAGACGAGTTTGCTCTGGAGCTATTAGAGCGGCGTGGCTCTCTCATACCTGAGGACTCTTTGATATTTTCCGCTGACGTTGTTTGTCTTGTCTGTAAAGTTTTGGTATGTTGGTAGAGTTAGATAACTTTCCTTTCTTATGTGACCTTGGTCGAAGATTTGAAAGGAATTTAATCGGCGCCTTTAGTTTGTATAAAGAAAGACTTGGGCCAGTCGTTTTGGGCATATTCACATTTTGACGTGACAACGTCTTATAAATCGAAGAACGCCGGCTGCACGCACGAAAAAGGATGACTCATTGTAACGTTACGCTCATTGTAACGTTACGATCATTTCATCAATGTTTTGTTATGACGTTGTCACGTTAAACTATCGTTCGTTAACCGACTTTACAGACAACCAATTTTTGGCAACACCATAGAACAAGCCGACAAGGACATTTTGAGTGATGATTCTTCAGACTTTAAGAACACCCGCTGTTTCTAAAGCCTCAACTACACTGATGAAGTCTGAAAATCAACCTCTGTTGAACTCAGTGTTCCTGTAAGCCGAGCATTGTGAGTGCATCCGGGAAACAAAAACTAGCCAGCGCATCCGCCGATTGAAACAAATGTTTGAGCAACACTTGCCATAAAAGTTTTAAAACATTACCACTTCACACTGTAATGACGTTTCGCGTTTCTTTTGTGATTTCCATATTTTTTGTAAATGTTTAAAAAAGAATCTAACATAGCATACATAACATGTCTATTCATAACATGATCCATATTGAGTGTTGAAGAAATTTTGCGGCTGTTGATAGTGCTATGGAATCTTTGTATCAACATGGTGGTTTATATCCACAGTAGATTCCAACAATCAACGTCATCGAAGTTCATAGCGAATCATCGCATAAATTGTTTTGCAAGAAACCGCTCTATGGTTTGTGTGTATGAAAACAATTATTACCTAAGTAATAATAGTTGTTGTCACAATTGTAATAAAAACACAATATTAACTTCTTTGTTTCACTTAATCGTGAAGAATATGGTTGCTTTCTGCAGCGGACCAAACATGGCTCCTTGCAGCATGGCTCCACACCGACTTGGGTGCTAAAAATCTGAACCTATTACTGCTAAATACATTTCTAAAAGTCAGCATTAGCTTACATGACATGGAACTTAGATTTGAGTCCAAGTAAGTTTGCAGTTTTGTGAGACAATAAAGTTTAAGACTACTATTAAAAACAAAAGAATACAGAGGTTGTTTTTTTACTAGAATGGGGTAAGCAAGGTGACGAAGAATTTTGTTTTATATCTCCAGTCAAAACAGATTGGTGATCGTATAATTTATCTCATTTTGTTCAAGATTTTCGCAGCACTTTATTTAAAAAAAATATTTGAATATAAAACATTTCTGACTTCTACAACTTTTTGAATGGATCAATCTCAACTGGTAATCTATATTTGATTCTATCCATTGCGTTGAAAACGTCAGAGAAACATTGTAGTCCTTTTTCTTTCTTAGCGTTTTAACCCCGTTGAATCATTCTTAGTCATCTGTTTTTTTCCGCTAAGTTATCCTTATATTTGGTTGTTTAGGTAACTTCACCTTCGTCAGGTCTGACGTAACGTTTAATTTCGTCATCACAGTTGTTATGCTTAATGAAGTTCACAAAACCATCAGTTTCGTTGCAACAGGCTTAAAGCGCAATTCTTAAACAATAAATCACCTTAAACACAAGACGTAAACACTCAATACCCATTGTGAAAACGATCACAAAACAATACCATTGACGTCTATAATTTCCTCTAATTGACTCAATTGTCTGGCTTCACACTGTGGCTTAGGCAGCATAATATGAAAATAATCTTTACATCTAACCTACCATCCCTATTGCAATAACACTTAGAACGATATTGCCTTGTCGAAGAGATTGGAAAGTGCAAAGAAATCATTGTCAATTTTGAATAGATGGGTGATAAAAACGTTAAAGAAACTGCAAATTCTTGATCAAAATAAAGGAAATTTAAATAACGGCATTTCATTTTCACTATCCATCATTCCGTCATTATGGTTTGATCTAGATTATGAAGAGCTTGATTTCACTCCTAATAGTGTCTGGCGAATGTATCAAATTAATAACAATCATGCTGCCAAATTTAAGAACATTAACTTTTGATGAGAATTATAATTGATTAGTTTGTCATCATTATGCGGTTGTTGTTTAGTTTTGTTTATTGAAATTATGATTGTTATGTAGTGTTAGTATAAGCTGTTTGTTTGTTGGTACAATGCAAATTACTGCAATACGCTCACAATACAATTCAAACAATGGATTGTTGACAGCATCGCGCATTCAACATCCTATTTTTGAAATATTCAAGAAACTAGTCATACTACCAAATTCTATAGTCATCATTATCCTGTCCATATTCTATTTTTTTTTCCACACAGACACACACACAGCATGTTTCATGCCTATGCATCTCTAGTGGTATTCACTCCCTTTCTTACTTCTCTCTCTAAATCATATTTCCCACAATCCATCTATCGTGTCTTTGGTCTGCCCCTGAGCTACTCCTATAATAGGCGCCAGATAAATGTGGAATAAAGTATATTGACCTTTCCCAAATAACTGTTCATAGGTACCTGAACAATTAAATATGAATCGTTTTTCATTATTAGACAATGTTAAGGATCACGAGAGATGATGATTCGGGACAGCTTTGTGTCATTAATTCCGTTTTTCAAATTAAAAATGTCAATAATTGTAGGTGGGTCAATGACCGTTATTCCACGATTATCTGGCGCCTACTATATAAACATCAACATTCATACTTAAATACCGATATTCTTTTAAAAAGATTTCAGATGAGTAGAAGTAAAAATAATTAATTCCCAATGAAAAGTGATAGCAGAAAAGTGAAATTGAATGCGAGTACGATTCACCAATTTGCATGTTGCATGTTTTGTGCGGATTCCTTGAGAGATGATTGCATGGAACTAGTGCCTCTATACCAGGACATGGGTGTTGGGTTACTTGCTCCGCAGCTGCCATTGTTTTACGGATATTGTTGTATCTTCGCGGCTTATGTTTACAGATCACGGGAGTAATGGCCGATTCCTATTCCGTGTCAACCATTATATTGGGTTCACAGAATACAGACTTTTATCTACAAAGACTTTGAACTCTGAATAAAAAAAAACCATCAAACCGAAATTTGTCATTTATTGTTCCACAAACAACATTATAAATCCGAAACTATGAGGAATATCGAAAAACACTGAAAGGAGTCTCGACTTCGATTTTGATGAAAACTTAAACTGCATAATTGGATTTTTGAAAAATCGGTTTTCCTAGTCAGGAATCGAACCAGTTGGTTTTGAAAATTAAAACACATCTTTTATTACACCATCCAAAGGTATCGCTAGAAAGGATCAAATTCGGGGAAGGAATAACATTATGGCAAACTAATGGAACATGCTGAAGTGATTTGGCCATCCACGCATACTTTAAAAATTGACCCTGTTTATGGAACTCTTTCTCGAACGTGGACGATCCATTATAGTGCCACACGATACAGACTTTTGTCCGTTCAGTCTTTGAACACAGAATAAAAAAAAATCTCTCACACCGACATTTGTCTGCAATTGCATTGCTTTGTTTCACAGACAAAATTGTGTAGAAGTTTATGGAAGTCTGTGTACAGTCCGTGTGGACTGACTATTACTGAGCGGAAAAAGCAAAGAGGGATGTTTTTCTTTCGTTACAAGACCACTGACCAGGCTTCAGTCATGATTATAAAAGCGACGCATTTATTGGGGAAGTATATCGTTAAAATATCATACGTACGAGTAATAAATTGCTATCCAATACAAGATCTCTTTCATAGCACTACATTATAGTAATTTCCACCTGCGTGAGCGACAGTCGCTGATTGATTGTCACGCCACCCCTTTCGTTGCTCGGTATCACTATCATCGTAGACAACGCGACCATTTCGTAGCATGTCGTCTCGGACATATAATATTTTATTGTACGTAAAAAAAACAAATACTTCAGTTTGAAAACTACATTCTTCGTCATTATCGCGTTTGACAGTGCCGTAAAACATATTTCTCATTTAATAAATCCAGCCGCTGCAACGCTTTCTGACCAAATGCTTAATATAAATCAAGGTTACGCTTCAAGCGATAGTGCTGTCAAGACAAACTTTTGCTCGTTATAGCTAAACATTTTTCTTTTAATTAACAATTTCTCCTGTGTGTCATTGCGCTTCGTTTGGTGGTATGTCAGCTATGCAGATAGCGACAAAGTTGTAAAATTATACTGCAGTGTGAAAGATAAGACAGAAGAAGGTAAAGAAATTCAGCATACAACGCCTTCACCGGAAAACGTAAATTGTGGAGCTATGGAGGAAATGGAAAAACATTATCTTGCTCTGAGAAACAAGGTGAAATTTGTAAATGAATCCTGCCATCGTTTTCCATCACAAAAAAATGGTTATTTGAAAGATTTCTTCCTTCTACATTCGATTTTGGCAATGCTAAAATGATCATCTTCAATTCCCATAATTATAGAGTTTTGCGACGCCTACTCTGCAATACCACATAGAATTCTGCCAACATACAATTAGCCATTACTTAACCAATACTTACGTATACCAAAATTAAACTAGACACTAAAGAAACTGTAAAAGTCGCAAAAGATGATGAATATCCCGGAGCAGTTACAGCCATAAGCGTTGCGTGGCCTGACATAACCGACCTACAGAGCATAGCAATCAATCTTCAAGTTCTAAACTAGTATAACAAGAACGAAATATTCATGATTCGCTAATTTACATGTTACGGCGTGATGCAATATTATTGTGGAGAGCTAATTTTAACGTACTAAATATGAAACAAATAATGTTGTGACATAATTAACAACTAAATATAACTATAGTAGGCGCCAGATAATCGTGGAATAACGGTCATTGACCCACCTACAATTATTGACATTTTTAATTTGAAAAACGGAATTAATGACACAAAGCTGTCCCGAATCATCATCTCTCGTGATCCTTAACATTGTCTAATAATGAAAAACGATTCATATTTAATTGTTCAGGTATCTATGAACAGTTATTAGGGAAAGGTCAATATACTTTATTCCACATTTATCTGGCGCCTACTATAGACTAATAATCACGAAATTGTGTACAAACGCGTATAAAAACATAATGAATCATTGGGCAACAAAAAATTCATCCGCATCGCTGTCAACGGCAAAAGTGCCCAGAACACTGGCAGCATTGCCGCGTAGAATGGCAATGCTGATCCTTTGGCCGAAGAAAAGCGTGACATAATTGAGTGTAAAAGAGAAACTTTAAGTAGCACAAACATACAATTCTCATAACCATGTTAAAAGTGGGATATTGTTAATTACTGTCAGCACTTTTATAAGTAAGTATATATTAGTTATATCTTAAAAAAAAATATAACTCCTTCATAAGGACTTCATTAGCCTGAAAAACTGGAAAGTATCAACTAACAACAGCTGATATTACAAATTAATTACATCATTTACTTACTAAATAAATTTATGAACACCGGTCTACCGGTCCTATCGCCACATTCCTTTATTAACGGCGTATAACCAGAGAATATAAACTTACGCAAATATATTACGAATGAGAACATTATGCACCGTAACGTACTTACGCCAAATGTAAAAAATGTGACGAGAATGGTGTCCCCCAGGGTGCTTACTACGCCCTACTTTGTTTCTAGTCTTGTGTTCAGTTTCATAAACAGAAATTTTAAAAGCGTATGTATGCTTGGATATCAGAGCTTTTTGAAAACATTTTTCTGTTTATATGTATGCATCTAACTAGTATCGCTTCAATCGAACAAAAAATTAAGTTTGACAATAATTGACTTTAAATCAGTAAGAGTGAATAGAATAGAATAGAATATTAATTTATTTGCTCAGGATGTAGGTATTTACAGTAAGGTGGTTACAATAGTATTAAAGAATCCTTGTACATTCTACCATTTTGGCAGGCAAAAATTGATGCAGTTCAAGCTTAACAGACAGGTGTGTTGCTGGGGAGTTTGTTGCGCCACTTCTTCTTCCCAGCTACAACACTAGGAAGTGGTGACGGGCGGGCGTTTTGGGGGACTGTCTTTATGTAGAACTTTGACGTTCAAAAAGTGCTGGCACTCAGCCTAATTTGAATTTGAATAAATGACTTTTGAAACAACCAGCAGAAGTGAAGGATTAGGTTAAGTGAAGTCCAGCATTCAGAAATTTGGAAGCATAAAAAGGAGAGAGAAATTTTATTTGCATTAAATTTCCTCTTGTCTGTTTGTTACACGTGTAACAAGAAGACAAACAAGACTTGTATTTTTTTTATTTATTTAATTAAGGTTCACCATCAGTTGTAACAGATATTATACAGATAGGAACATATAAGTAATTGTGTCTTAAATCTAACTGCACAACAAATTGCAGGCAAACACCACATGCAACATGCTCTTTCTAAATATAAATTTTATTTTAAACATTTAATGTACTTACATTCTAGATATTAAATATTAATACTAATAACGTCTGACAAACGTCGATATTGAGTCTGGGTGGACGTCAACCAGGTCTTACACATGCGGGGTAAGGCGAAAAAAAAAAAAAGTACAGTGTTTGGTGCCAACCAAACTCTGTACTTACGTTTTTTTTTGTGAGTGGCGTCTCGCAGTTCAACCTATAAGGTTGTCGACTGCTTAACCGGGCTTGCCTGTGGTGGCCTTAATATAATATTAAAGCCTCCAGCCAGGGCTTATAAAAACTTACAAACTAAGCTACTGCACGCCCTGTGGGGTACGGGCCTCGGCTTAGGGCGTCGCTGGAGGGAGGACAGCTATGGACGGGCTGGATCAAACTAGAACCAAACACTGTACAGCGAAGAGGTGGAGCTAAGGGTGTTACAGAGTTGCGAAGTGGTCTACGGGGTACTCTGAAATTGAACTTACATACCAATAGTGGGCAGTCAATGGTGTTATTGAGCAGTTTATATGCGAATCTCAAATCCAAGAGCTCCCTTCGAGCTTCCAGGGTATTCATTTTGTAGCAGCTTAGTTTATCAAAGTAGGAGAGATATTTAAATTGCCTTCCCTTTGAGTAGCCTAAATAAAAATACTAAATAATACACTTCTCATCAAAAAAATCGAAACACTTTCGTTTTTATTGTTTTTGTCCTAATTTTTTACAAAAGAGAATTAATTCCATGAAAAAAAAAACATTATTGTGTAGCTGGCAGTTTGGTCATTACAGTAAGAAGAAAAAAATCAAAATTCGAAATTAGAATTTCATTTGTTTATCCTATAAATGAAATTAATCACTGTTTTGAGACAAATGTGTATTTAGGGTTGGAGTACGTTTCTCGTTTAAAAACTAAAATTAGCGCTTGTCTTTAAACTTTTTGTTTCTTATTTCATTTACTGTGACTTTGGGACGTCTGAAAAAACTTTTTTTTCTAAAACATATGGATACTTCGCCCGCAGAAGCCGCCCAAGTGGTGGCATTGCTGGATTCTGGACTTAGTCAGCGTGTTGTGGCTGCAAGATTGCATCTAAGCTTATCATCTGTTCATAGAGTCTACAAACGCTATCGGGAGACTGGTTCGTTCACGCGCCGTTCAGGATCTGGCAGGAATCGGGTCACTTCTGAGCGAGATGATCGATTTATTGTAACAACCTCTTTACGAAATCGACGCCTTAACGCTTTTCAACTGCAGCAGCAGCTTCGCGTTGTACGAAGAGTAGCTGTAAGTGACTCTACAATAAGAAGAAGGTTGAAGGAACGCGGATTGGCACCGCATAAGCCAGCGAATGGGCCGAAATTAACTGCAGACCATCGAAGAGCGCGCCTTAACTTTGCACGCGAGCACCTAACTTGGTCATACCTTCAGTGGAGCAAAGTACTGTTTTCTGATGAGTGTAAAATTATGCTGTATGGTAACGACGGAAGAAACAAGGTCTACAGAAGAGATGGAGAACGCTTTGCACAATGCTGCATTGAAGAAAAGGTCAGCTATGGTGGCGGTTCGTGGACGGTTTGGGGAGGAATCAGCGCCGACGGTAAGACAGAACTTGCCTTTGTATCTGGGCCACGGCTGCCTGCACTAAACTCTCATCGGTACATCGAACAGTGTCTTGAACCTCATGTGATGCCCTATGCACATTTTATTGGCAACGACTTCATATTCATGCACGACAATGCTAGAGCTCACACCGCGGGCGTCGTACGAGATTATCTTACCGAAGTCGGTATCTCCATTATGGTATGGCCAGCAAGAAGCCCGGACATGAATCCCATTGAACATCTATGGGATGAATTAAAGAGACGAATTCGAGCAAGAGATCCAGCCCCAGAAACACTTAGCCAGCTGCAAAATGCAATCCAAGAGGAATGGGATAATATACCACAACATGTGATCGTGACTCTCATCCGATCGATGAAGAACCGTATGGAAGCAGTAATAAGAGCTCGCGGAGGGAATACAAGTTATTAAATAAACGTTTCTTACATTTTTTTTCATTTACGCGTGTTGTTTTACCCATTTCCTTCATATTCCATACAGGGTAAAAATTACTCATTATACAAAATACGAAACCTATGAAGACTTAATTTGAATTTAGAACATTAACATTAGGATTTAAAAACCTCATACTACTCACTATTAAATGACATTTTACATTTATTCCTAAATATACACATTTTTCTGATAATCCTTATCAAATCATAAACTGCGAGGTGTTTCGATTTTTTTGATGAGAAGTGTATATCACAACTAGAAAAGCCGCAGAAGTGGAACGTTAATGGTGTTAAGTAAACATCTGTAATGACTTGCCTTGACCTCGGGCCGGCAGTGCGCGGGGCGGGGCTTGCGCAAAGTTCACGACCGCGAACAATGCAGTTTCGATTTATTACGAGTATCGCCGACTTGAGAGTGAGCCAGTTTTTCTCACGTCGGATGGTGGGTTGTTAATCGATTTGGTTGGCTATATGGTATTGTTTGGGCTGCTGTTTCGGACGAAGCGTAATTTGAATTAAATGTTATATGAGTATGACTCCAAGAGGCTTTAAGGTGGCCATATATGCTAGGGTATGCATGATGGTTATAACCTTACAAGCTTAAGAAACAGGCAAACCCTAGCGTGTACGTTATAAAACTGTACAGTTTTCCTTTTTATGAAACTCGATTATACCTGTCGGTTATGCATGCACGGCTAAAACAATAATGCAAACCCTAACGTGTATGGCCTCCATTAGTCTGCCTTAAAACAAAGAATAAACCTTATTGTGTTACACACTAATCAGAACATGAGAAAGAAACAACGGATTTCACTCCGGGAGTGCCGGCAGAAGTGAAAACTTGAACATAACGTTGTGCATTTTTTATATTGTGCGGATATAAAATATATTTATTTTGCGGCGGTCTACTCTCCCTCCGTCTTACGAATTCTCGATCGGGTCACGTGTCCTAACGCGAGTTTAACATTTTTTACTCATCCCAAAAAGTGCACAACGCCGCTAAAGAAGTTTTCACTTCAAAAATCTCATTCCATGTACGGTTTCTGGAAAGGCAGCCACTCACAACTCAATCCCCTGTCATATTCCAAAAAAGTTTTTCTGGCGAAAGTACCATATTCTAGAGTTGATTTTGATAAACATGATCTTTCAAATGTCATCAGCAGAACTCGATTAATTTATTAAGACCCGATGAGTAACTTTTACTGATAGGTACTCACAGTATCAGTTTTGAGACTCCGCCAAGATGTGAGGCTGCTGCTGCGGCGAAGCGCCTTGCTCATTGTGTGGTTGTCCTGAAACAATAAATTTACGTGTAAAAATCTTATTAGTATAGATTAGAATATAAGCCCGTAGTGACCGAAGTTCATAGCTCCCTTCCTTTTCTCCATTTTAGTCTACCTTGAGTCCAGCTCGCCAGGCCATCTCTTTTTGGGTCTGCCACGTCACTGTTTCCTGATGTTTGGGAACCAATCTGTGGCTACCTTTGCCTTATTACTTGTGGCATTCGGCAGAATGATTTAAGTATATTACTATCTTATAGATGTACAATTTATTACCCTTCGGCATGTCGTTATTTAATACGTAACGTTCTTCATTCATTCTATTTTTCTATTGTCACCACTTTGGGCCATGACACATTTCTTTTGACAATGGCTAAACGCTTGAGACTATCTGCCTCTCATCATCAACTGAAAAATGCTATTATAGTATTGTAGCGGCATCAATGCCGCCACATGAAAAACTAAGAAACGAAATTTATACGGCAACAAAAAGAACCGCAGCGCCATCTACGCCGAACTAACATCGAATTCCTGCATCGCGCAAGCAAAGTTCTCCGTGCGATTTGAACATATACAACAGTCCGAATATCAACTATCGGGCAGTTGCCCACCAGACACAACAACCGTCTGGTTCGGAGGATCCTCCCATTTATCGGTGGAGGTATGCGGGACTTTACTCTCTGTTCCGCATACCTCCATAATATTAAGGAATATTTAAATGATAAAATATAAGGTATAAAGAGTCCCTAATGTGGTATTATTGGATTTATTTTAAATATAAGTTTAGCTATTTCAAGCTTCCCCTCTCCTACATATATTTGTTTTTTGTTATGCCCGACAGGGTCCATAATGATCACAATTTCTTTTTTAAATTTACCACCTAAGTACACATTGTGGAATGCAAATAAAGTATTGAGAATTGCCTAGCCTTTCCCCAGTGGTGGTGACTTCCAGTTAACCTAACACAGCTGAATAACAGTACTACGTCGGAGTCCGTGTTCCTGATGGCTACTTCCTGAGGGTTACTTACTTACACATCACCACTTTCTATCAAGTGAGATCATGGACAATCACGAGCCTATAAATAAACATCAACTGGATTTTCGTGTTTCATTTTATCATTTGTTTGTTGTTTTTGATTGCATGTAGCGGAGATGAGAATGTTGAGATGAGATGTGTGGAGTATCGAGAATGGATAAAGTGAGGAATGAGTACATTAGAGGTAGGTAGCTTAAAAGTAGCGCCAGTAAAGGAAAAGTTAAAAGGCAACCGCTTATCTTGGTATGGTCATGTGAAGAGGAGGGATGAAATGAACGTAAATAAAAGAGTTATGAATATAAATGTGGATGGATGGACAGGGAGAAGGAGGCCAAAGAAAAGATGGATGGATTGTGTTAGGAGTGATATGAAAGAAAAGGGAGTTAGTGATAGCGTAACGGCTGACAGGACAGAATGGAAGAAAAAAACGTGTTGCGCCGACCACAAGTAACATGGGATAAGGGCAGGAAGATGATGATAATTTTATTGTTTGTTTGTATTTTTATTTGTCTACAGTTGTTTTTTTGGGCTCACGATACTAACAAACAAAGCTATGATTAAACAAGGAAGTTAATAAATGTTACAAGATTTCCCGCACTCGTTCAATGATCTCTGAGCCGCTCAAGATGTGAGAACATTAGATTATACGGAAGCGTCAACTTGACATCGTGTTTTGGAACACGAACTTCATATTATAAGGCATCACGTTTGTTATTTATAATGATTGGGTAGAAGAATACGATAATATTGATAATTGATGTTAAATTCGGGCTGAAACTAAGGTTTTATTCAATAACTAGCTTTTGCCCACGACTTCGTACGTGCATATCCCGTTCCCGTAAGAATTTCCCGTTCCCGTGTAGCCTATGGCCTTCCTCATGAATGCGGCTATCATAACACAAAAAGAATTTTCCAAATCCAACTATAGTAGGCGCCAGATAATCGTGGAATAACGGTCATTGACCCACCTACAATTATTGACATTTTTAATTTGAAAAACGGAATTAATGACACAAAGCTGTCCCGAATCATCATCTCTCGTGATCCTTAACATTGTCTAATAATGAAAAACGATTCATATTTAATTGTTCAGGTACCTATGAACAGTTATTTGGGAAAGGTCAATATACTTTATTCCACATTTATCTGGCGCCTACTATAGTACTTCCAGAGATTAGCGCGTTCAAACAAACAAACAAAATCTTTAGCTTTATTATATTGGTATTGATAATTCACTTCCCGTGACCCAAGAACTAGCTTTTACTTTGTCCAGAGGCTAAGTATTGCCATTCAACGTGGCAATGCCGCCAGTCTCTTGGGCACATTACCGGCTGACAGCGTTGAGGACGAATTTTGTAGATTAATTAATTAATTAATTATTAGATTAATTCTGTCATTTTTAGATCTTTGGCAATCGTTACGGATAGTCAGAAGCCAGAAAATCTGACACTAGTCTTACCAATGAGTACCGTGTTGCCCAGGTAATGGGTTATGGAGGTCTTGTAGGCAGCCGCTCCACGTAAAATACTGGTATTCAGCTGAATCCAGTTTGACTGGAAGCCGACCCCAATATAATTGGGAAAAGGCTAGGCAGATGATGAGCGTTGAGGACGAATTTTTTGATGCTATATTTTAGTTTATAATTATTGTTTGTTAGTCTCTAACAATTTGAACATTTATTGATCATTGAAATAAGCTCATCGTGATGTAATAGTACATTGTTCACCGAGAGGAGAAAGTGACCGATTACCGTCGAGGGTGTCGTTTGAAGCCCGAGCCGTAGGCGAGGGCTTTAAAACACCCAAGATCGGGAATCGCAGTTTCTCTCGAGTGATACATAGTGCTTTATACTACACCTAGAAGGAAAATAAAAAACGAAATCTTTACTAATTGAAATTTATATTGAAATTGTTGCAGTTAAAACTGAATCCTCAAACAACACACAAATTGGAAATGGCGCCAATGGCGTCTGCAGTTTTCACATGTTCTTTTTTCAAATTGTTTATCCTGCCGCCGCAGGGTCGCACTGCCAGCCCGACACCATCCAACACACAGCTAGTGGCCAGTGTCATTTTGCGAACTTGGAGATAAAAACTCACTGTAAAAACTTTTTGGCTTTTGATATTTAGGTTACCGGCGCATAGTCTTACCCAAAATTAAAAAAGAAAAACCACGTAAGAAATGGATTTTCATACACTTTTCTCTCCCGCTCAGATGCGTTTTCTCCCCGCATATTTGTTCGATATGCAATGACGTACTTTCTACCGTAAATTTGATAAAGTATCAAGGTACTTTCCAAGCAGGTGTAGTATAAAAGACTCAAACATACTTATTTGGTGCAGCTGCGGGACACACAATTTAATTTTTATAAAATTAAGTTTCCTTTTATTTGTCCTATATTGTGTGTGCCAAATAAACTAGTTTTCTTTCTTTCTTTCAAACAATCTGCCGAGCCTTTTCCCAGCTATGTATATTGGGTTCGGCTTCCAGTCAAACCGGATTCAGCTGAATACCAGTATTTTACATGAAGCAACTGCCTATCTGACTTGTGGAGCTCGTGGCTAAATAAATAAGAGCCACACGGGTCGATCTTCAAGGTTAAGCAACGATTGCCGAGGTTGGTCTGTGGATGGGTGACCATCTTAACATACCGAGACTAAAGTACGTTAAGCCGTTGATCCCGGCCGTCATTTGTAGATCTTTGGCAGTCGTTACGGGTAATAAGAAGCCAGAAAATCTGACACCAGTCTTACCCAGGAGTACCATGTTACCCAGTTAATGGGTTGTGGAGGTTTGGTAGGCAGCCGCTTCACGTAAAAAACTGGTATACATACAGCTGAATCCGGTTTGACTAGAATCCGACCGCAATATAATTGGGAAAAGGCTTGGCAGGTGATGACTGCCTATCTGACGTCTACAACTCAGTAACTGGGTAATACGATACCTCTTGTCGAGTCTGGTGTCAGATTTTCTGGTTTCCTATTACCCGTAACGAATGTTAAATATGTTCAAATGACAGCTGGGACCAACAGCTTAACGTGTTTTCCGAGGCACTGAGGAAATTCGGTATGTAATGGGTGGTCGCCCATCCATGGTACGACCTCGGCAAGTGTAGCTTAACCTCGAAGTTCAACCCGTACAGCTGTTATTAGTTGGTCACGAGCTCCTTGAATGATGGAAAGACTTCTTCTTCTATATAACGTAGGTAGTGCTGTAAAATAAAAAAAACCGGCCAAGTGCGAGTCGGACTCCACACGAAAGGTTCCGTATCAATATCGAGCAAAAACGAGCAAAAAAAATCACATTTCTTGTGTTTGGGGGCTCCCACCCCCTTAAATATTTATTTTATTTTGTTTATTAGTATTTATTGTTATAGCGGCAACAGAAATGCATCTGTTGAAAATGCCAACCGTTTAACTATCACGGTTCATGAGATACAGCCTGGTGACAGACGGACGGACAGCGGAGTCTTTGTAATAGGGTCCGGTTTTACCCTAAAAAGGATGACGTTACCACCGACCTGCTTACTGATAATGAAACGAAACTGAGAGAGCATATTAAGCTTGCAGACGGAAGCGGTAGTAAACACGACATGTTTGGGGATCATCACGAACTCACGCCTCATGACGACAAGGTTACTGATAAGTGTGCCTCATTACTTCGGATAATTCTTTTAGCTAATCATCACGGTTTAAGAAATGGTACAAGTTTGTTTAGCTAATGACAGCTTTTGAGTGAAGGATTTTCTAAAGGAAGATAGATTAAAATACCCGATACGGAACACGAAACAAAAGGAAATATTAAAGTGGTACATGAGCCCTACTATGAAGTCTTAAAACGTTCGAGATTCCGCTCCAAGAGAGAGACGGAGCTATACATAGCGAATAGCACTATACCTTTTACATCATCGGAATTGGATGGCATTAGCACGTCATAGTACCTGTACACCATAGAAAAATAAAAACAGTTTTAAAAAAACTTGTTTATTATATATATGCTGTACAGAGATAATCCAGGGTAGGATAGATCTTTAGTTGAAGACAGTAGAAGAACAAGGCTTTGATCCTGATTTATTTTATAAAAATAATTATTAATAACAAATAATATAATGCGCACAGCAAAGGAGTGGAACTCTCTGCCTGCGTCTGTGTTTCCGAACGCATACAACCCTAATCTCTTCAAAATTAGAGTGAACAGGCTTCTTCTGGGTAAGCTCGCTCCATCGTCGACTTTGTCTCTGTCTTCTATGACCTAGACTAGAGTCAAGAGCAAACCCATATTAAATAAAAAAAAAAAAAAAAAAATAATTTAAAAAATATATATTATTAGTTTTTTTCTATTGTAATTGTTGCACTTATCAATGTATGTATATCGTGTACTTTTAAATGTAACGAAATGTGTTAACAATAGTTGGCTAACTTAAATAAATAAATAATTGCATCACCATTCAATAGAAAGTTCGGTTAGATATGCCACTAATATCTAGTATGCTAAAATGTAACATTGAGTTTCCTTAGATAAAGTTCTCTGATATGTGTCTGTCATGCAGAACAACTCTTAACGTACGTTTAAATTCTATCAAAACTAGATAATCGAGCGAAGAGGAGGCCTGTATCTTAGCATTATACGCTGATTATTCTCATGCTAACGGACTGATAACATTAATCACAGCTAAGTCTTTACAGCTTTAAATTATCATTGATATATAGCTAACACGTCCAGTCAGAGTTGCGTTTGCGGGATCGCTCGAAAGAGCTACCGCAGCCCTGGCATGCAAGGAGCGTTTGAAGGAACACGGTTGGGTTTTAGTCAGTAAGAGTCTGACACTCCCCCAAGTCCATCTAGGGCGTGAGGAGTCATTTGAATCGAATTTGTTGATTGGAAATCACCAAATGTCATGATTTCATGATGATCGAACGTCTCAATGCGAAAACGATAGATCTGCCTTTCAATATTTAATAGAAAAAAAACTTTAAATTATTCAGCAAAACTTAAAAAATAAAAAAAACTGGCCAAGTGCGAGTCGGACTCGCGAGCAAAGGGTTCCGAACGAATTTCTTTTTTTGTAACAAGTTATTTTAACACTATAGACTTCTTATAGTCTATTTTCCTGAAATCTATAGATTAAGAACTATAATATGCATTTTTTAAAAAGGTAACTAACGCGTCCTTATACTCGTTACACGGAATGAGATCGAATATGTGACACGGGCACACGCGCACTCGGCCTCTAACGTTAACGTTAAGTAATACGGTAGACCCCTGCGTCTGCGCCGAATGCTAAATTCGTGAAAGTGTCGTGAAAGCGCGCGGCTGATGCGCGTGAGCACCGGCACCGGCGCAGCCGCGGCCGCGGACTGGTAGGGCTACCGAAAAATTAAACGACGAAATCTATACTTATAAATAAAATTTAAGTGTCTTACCAATTGACGATACGGTTGGCGCAGTGGTTGAGCGTTTGGCTGCGCTCCGCGTGTCTCGGGTTCGACTCCCGCACGGAACAAATATTTTTAGGGCCTACAGATAGTTCCGGGTCTGGCTGTTTGTGTATGTGAACTTGTATGTTTGTATATGCACCCACGACACAGGAGACAATCTTAGTGTGGGGCAACGTTTTTCAAAATAAATAAATAAAATTAAGTGCGCGAAGGGTTGGGCTGGGTGAAACTGAAAACAACCATTTATTTATCTTGGTTCCGTCATTTGACTGAATACTTGATACCAAACAAATCTATTGTTTTCTAGAGTAGAAACAATGAATGAGATTTCAAATTGAAATTTCATGTTTAGATTGTCGAGATTTCAGAGGGTTACGTGTTGGAGCTCAAGTATCGACTCGTGCGTCTTTATCTGATCGATAAGTTAGTTCCTAAACTGATCGATCAAAGTCAATTCAGAGTTATGTGACTCAAAAATATTGAGCAAGCTTACAACATTCGTTACTATGCAAAATTTGTAGAATCATCATTTATTAAATGGGCTTTCCTAAAAAAACACACTTGAAACTGCCATATTTATCGACCGACTTTAAAAAAATGAGAATGCATTGTATTTGTGTATTAAAAAACAGCGCTATCCAATGATATTATATCAAAAAGAGGATAATCCTTTATAATATCATTGGCGCTACCAACTATGCAGTAGTAGTACGCAGCACTAAAATAAATCCAGGGTTGCGGAATTTGTTCGAAAGAGTCACCGTGGCCTGGAACGCAAAGGGCTTTAGAAGAAACACGGATGAGTTTTAGTCAGTAAGAGTCTGACACGCCCTTCTGCTCCACCCAGAGCGGAAGAAATAATTTGATTATTCCCCATCCTTAAAAAAAGCACTAAAGTAAATAGAATCAACAAATAAATGTTTGCCAACCCTACTATGATCTCGGGCGGCGCGCAATCGTCTCGCGACTCGCAAACGAAAGACTGGATAATTATATCGTTTGTTAGCACAGCTATTAGACCATTGAAAGTACCTGTTTATGACAATTCTTATATGTTGGCAACAGTGGGTAGGTACAACACTGAGTTCTAGGAAACGAGGGATTCAAATTATTCTTTAACTAAAAGTAATCTACAAACTAATACTTAGCGGCATCAATGCCGCCACATGAAAAACAAAGAAGCGAAATTTGTTTGGCAACAAAAACGACTGCAACGCCATCTATCCTGTCAGCGACGAACTACCAACGAAATCCTGCAACATACGATTTGATATAACAATTTTGATTTTATAACAATCCGAATATCAACTATCGGGCAGTTGCATACCAGACACAATAACCATCTGGTCAGTGGATCCTCCTATTTCCAACGGAGGTGTGGGGACAGTGGGGACTTTACCTCTATAACTTTATATTTGGTTTCTCTGTAAAAAGGTAGCGTCTCAAAATTCTTTCAGCTACACTATTTATGTATTAATCTGGGGAAAAAATCTCGATTCCTGTTATAGGACACGAGTACGAAGTGGCGGGAATAGGCTAGTTATTGTATAGAGGATATGCAGAACAGGGTGTACCTAACACCGCCTTTGAAAAGGGAGGATCCTCTGACCAGACGGTTGTTGTGTCCGGTGGGCAACTGCCCGATAGTTGATATTCGGGCTGTTGTACATGTTCAAATCGCACGGAAAACTCTGATATCGCAATGCAGGATTGCGTTAGTAGTTTGTCGCTGACGGGATAGATGGCGTTGCGGTTATTTTTGTTGCCGTACAAATTTCGCTTTGTAAGTTTTTCTTGTAGCAGCATTGATGCCGCTACTATTCTTACCCGACGGCCCCAGAAGGAAGGCAAAGATTTTCAAGAGTATACGTGTGAATGTACGAGTAGGTTCATATGTGTGTATGTGTATTTCTTTGCCACATCCTGTAACCTAAACGGCTGGATAGGATTTTTTTGCATCAGGCTGTTGGAAAAGTTACGTGTTCGGAAGTACAGCTTTTTAATTTTTTGCGATTTTGATATAAGTCCATTTTTAATTAGGCCTACTGAAGTCGTGGGTTGAATTATCACACACGCTAGGATAGGGGACAGTTTGTGAAAACCAGAGTGATTATTCATATACATATACTTTAATAGCATCGCCATTAACAGTGTACTGAAAGTGCTTGTAAATAGCGTTATTACTGCAATCAGTCCCGAGTAATAAACGATTAACTTTCGTTTCAGTTTTAATTCAATGTGCCTGCGATTTATTTTCGTTTTTTAAGACACTTTCTATGACAATGATTTTTATGATATTATAGAAGCTGTGCAGTGGTTTCTGTAAAAATAACTTAGGTGAAGAGTCAGCAGGAAATCTGTGTATCGTGCATCATCACTGCTCTTCTGAAAGAAGAATCAAAGAAAGAAAAAGAGTTTATTTGCGCCAAGCATGACGCATACCGAAAAATAAAAATAAATAAAAAGACCAAATTTGAAAAGTTATGCAAGTTGGGAAGATATGCGTCTTATTCGCGCAAAATGGGCCATCGCTCAGCATAATGCTGGGACTCGTGTGCGAGACAGAGCCACAACGCTGGTTTTCAGCGACAGTCGGCGTTGACAGAATGACGTCGATCGGAGCAGAATAAAAGTAATTAAAAATATACAACATCTCACCGTGTAAACTTACGTGGAGTGATCGTGAAGTGAACTGTCATTCCATCTTGTTTGTATCGATTGACAGTTCACTAACGGCCGGTCTCAATAACGTATCTACCTTTGACCAACTGTCAAATTAGCTACCAACAGTAGCTGAAACGTCATGTTACAAAGGCAAATATGCCGTAAGCTGTCACCGTGAGGTAAACATAATAGACCGGCACTGCTATTCTGTAAACGTCATTTCACCATAAAAATTTAGGTGAAGTAAGCATGAAGTGAACTGCCTTTTCGCCCGGAAGTTACGGATTGACAGCTCACGTGAAATTTACAGAAAATACCGAATCTCAGTACGGAAATATGTTTTATGGTTAATGTGGTTATAAGATGAGACTAGTATTTGGAGAAACGACTTGCCGAAAAACATCGTTTCAGATTATGGTGTCTTCGATCGTTTTTCCAGTTCATATTCAAGTTACTAGGTGGGTAGGTAAGTAGGTAGGAGCTCGTGTCTAAAGAATGTCAGCCGCACGGGTCGATCAAGGTTAAGCAACGCTTGCCAAGGTTGGTCTGTGGATGGGTGACATACCGAGTTTCCTCCGTGCCTCGGAAAGCACGTTAAGCCGTTGGTCCCGGCTGCCATTTGTAGATCTTTGGCAGTCGTTACGGATTGTCAGAAGCCAGTAAATCTGACTCCAGTCTAGCCAAGAACCACCGTGTTACCCAGTTAATGGGTTGTTGAGGTCTGGTAGGCAGCGGCTCCACGTAAAATACTGGTATTCAGCTGAATCCGGTGTGACTGGAAGCCGACCCCAATATAGTTGGGAAAAGGCTAGGCAGATGATGATGATTCAAATTACTAGGTCATTTAGGTACATGGTGTAACCTGGTGAGGTTACACCATGTACCTAAATGACGTAGTAACTCAAAACCCCATGTCATCCCAACATCACGTGTCTGTCTGCAATATAACGTCACTTCCATTTGTCTGTTACCTGAAGTTTATCAGATCTTTGGTGCTGTCAAACTCTCAAGTGCCTATGAATTATTTAACAGTACTGATTCATAGCAGGAAGGAAATTGAAGAAATACCCTAAAATATGGAGGAGGTATTGAGTCATAGCCTCATAAGTTATGTTAAGAAGTTAAACGATAACGTAATCTATGCTGGCGTACTGTAACTCAATCTATGTACAGTCAACAATGCTATTTGGTATAAAGAGGTATGCGGAACAGAGAGTAAAGTCCAGCACACCTCCACAGAAAAGAGGAGGATCCTCCCGCCAGACGGTTATTGTACCTGGTGGGCAACTGCCCGATTGTTAATATTCGGACTGTTGTATATGTTCAAATCGCACGGAGAACTTTGCTTGCGCGATGGTGGATTTCGTTGTTTGTTCATCGTAGATGGCGCTGCGGTTCTTTTTGTTGCCGTACAAATTTCGCTTCTTAGTTCTTCATGTGACGGCATTGATGCCGCTATAGGAATACAGGCAAAATATTAAATTTTCCACTGCACCGACAATATCTATTTCTAATTTTGGACTGGCCTGTTGGTCGAGTGGTTAGTGACCCTGACTGCTAAACCGGAGGTCGTGGGTTCGATTCCCACTCAAAACAAATCTTTGTGTGATGAGCATTATCATTTGTTCTGTGTCTGGGTGTAATTTGTCTATAATATGTATGTATTTTGAAATATATAAGTATGTTTATCAGTTGTCTGGTTGCCATAGCACAGGCTCTGCCTAGTTTGGGATCAGATGACCGTGTGTGAGTTGTCCCAAGACATTATTATTTCCTTTATTCATTTGTATATAATAATAATAATAATAAATAGTAGCCCACCGGTATCGGGAACAGGGTCCAAGCTACCGGTGGTCAGGGCCCCTGAGAGAGGAACCTCCTAACTATGCGTGCCGTGTCCAGGAGTACTGCTTTCTGGATCAAGCCCTTGATCCAGCTGCCCAACGAGAGCCTCTTATATAATAATATTATTATTATTTCCGTTTATTCATTTTTTAACTTATTTGTTACATTTTTAAATATTTCTTAAAAAAACAAAAATAAAAAAAAAACATTTAAAAATATAAAAATAGTAGCCCACCGGTATCGGGAACAGGGTCCAAGCTACCGGCGGTCAGGGCTCAAGAGAGAGGAACCTCCTAACAATACGAGCCGTGTCCAGAAGTACCGCTTTCTGAATCAGGCCCTTGATCCAGCTGCCTAACGAGAGCCTCCTGAGGTGCTGGTCGAGGCTCGTGGCTATTAAGCCATTGGCTGACACAACTATCGGTACAATGATTGCTGAGTCCACATCCCACATGTCGACAACCTCGCGAGCCAAGTCAATATATTTGATTTGCTTATCTTTCTCGGCTTTCACGAGGTTCTCGTCATGCGGAACGGTTATGTCTACAATCATTGCACGCCTCTCGATTCGGTCCACCACCACTATATCAGGCTTATTGGCAACAATAGTCCTGTCAGTGATGATGGACCGATCCCAGTACAATGTGATATTGCCATTATCGAGAACTGGGTCGGGCACATACCTGTAGTACGGCACCTCCGATTCCACAAGAGAGTATTTCAGAGCAAGTTGCTGATGGATAATCCTGGCTACAAGGTTGTGCCTATGCAAGTATTCTCCGTTAGCTAGACGAGAACAACCAGAGACAATGTGGCGAATCGATTCTCCCGGACGGTGACATGCCCGACATATGTCAACCGTGCCGTCCTTCACAATAAATCTTCGGTAGTTATTCGTCATGATAACTTCGTCCATAATTGCACAGACAAAACCTTCGGTTTCTCCAAAGAGATCACCGAAACGCAACCAGGCTACGGACGCTAATTGATCTACGTCGGGCCCATGTAGGGCCCGGAAATAGCGTCCGTGAAGTTCCTTACTTTGCCATACCGCCCTGCGATCGTCAGTATCTAGCACCGCAGGTTTGCGCCAGTTCTCATTTGCCAAAGAGAGCGGAGTGAGTCCCTTGTCCACCGCTACTACATCTCGATGTATACCCACGTCGACAGCTAGGAAATATTCCCTGAGACTGCATATCTCGCGATTGTGGAGAATCTTAGCATTTAAGAAGCCTCGACCTCCACACTTTCGCGGGATATACAGTCTCATTACTGACGACCGTGGGTGATGCATTCGATATGCAGTAAGCAGTGTACGGACCCGCCTATCCAGGGCGTCAAGTTCCGTTTGAGTCCATTTGTCCACACCAAACTCCATCCTGATGGCACTACTGAAAGTTTCAGTTACCTTCAGTAGCTCCATCAGTTGGAGATTACTGGGGGCAAAGAGTTTCAAATCATCCATGTAAAGGAGGTGAGATAAAACCTGACCACCTCTCTTCAACCGATAGCCCAGCCCTGAATTCTCCAGCAGTGTGCTTAGAGGGTTCAAGGCAAGGCAAAACCAAAGCGGACTCAAACTATCGCCCTGAAATATACCCCGCTCGATCCTTACCGGTTCGCTGTTCCTCTGGATACTTCGACATCCTGGATAGCGAAGAACTGTCCTCCATTGCCCCATACACGACATCAGGAAGGTGCGTAGCATTGTATCAATTTTATACAATTCTAGCACCCTCCTGAGCCATGTATGAGGCACCGAGTCATAGGCCTTCTTATAGTCTATCCAACATGTCGACAGATCCTTTCGGGAACGCCGAACCTGTTGGCTAATGGCCATATCAATGAGGAGTAGCTCCTTAGTACCGCGGGACCCATTCCTACATCCATTTTGAGAGACAGACATGATGTTGCTGCTGTTAATATGATTATTAATTTTAGCTCTCAAAATAGATGTAAGAACCTTATAGACCGTCGGTAGACACGTGATCGGTCTATAATTTTTGGGTTCCGCGGTACTACCCGATTTGTGGAGCAGGTGGGTAACTCCTGTCGTAAGAAATTTGGGTAGCGAGCCGGACTCTAAGGCACTTTGGTACTGAGATGCCAAACGAGCGTGCGACCTTTGTAGCCACTTAATCCAAAAATTGTGCAGTCCGTCCGGCCCTGGAGATTTCCAATTAGGCAACGGACGGACTGCACGGGCTACATCTTGGGGGCTGATTGTGATTGCCCCCATTTCTGGCAATGGATCGCACGCTCGCTCGACCTCTCGAATCCAATCACCATCGGTGTGACTGACAGGCACCGACCAGATGTTGCGCCAGAACGAACACATGGCGTCATCATCCGGCAAGCGCGTGTCAGTCACACCATGGTCCGGTTGCTCCCAAACCCTATATACCCACCTTTCATTACTTCGGAATGTGCGATTCTGGGTGTATCGCTCCACTCGCCGCCTATACCTACGAATACGGTTTGCCCATGCATACACTTTCTGCTTCAGGAAGTCGATGCGCTCTGTGACACGTGACATATAATCTCGGGGGCTGATATCAGTCCCCGAAAACGCCCGTCTCACAAAACGCATCACTCTAGGGCGAGTGTTGCCCTCCCTGAAGCAGATTAGTTTGTCGATTAGCGCTCTGGCCCCACCGATACGACGCTCGATCCTGCACTGCGAAGCCGGTACGGCTGGTTTTGGTCGTGTAACTCTGTCATTAGTCATTTTGACATGAGCTACACGACATGCCGCTACAGCCGCGCAGTACAGAATCGAGTGTGTGTCAGTGAGGTCTTCGCAGTCATCAAAATAATTTGACAACTGCGAATCCAGAGCAGCTACCAGCGCCCTATTTTTGTTATGCATGGGCAGACGAGGTAAGCGTGGTCTTAGTTCAGGCGGTATGTAGCGATATTCCCGAATAGCACACTCTAAAGCACTCCTCAATTCCTCATTGCACTGGGTACTTACGTTACTAACCCTGTCATTACTCGCCTCGTCAGCGTGGCTGGATATTTGCGACTGTGGTGGTGCCACAGTCTGCGACGGAGGAGTAATGACATGGCCACACATTTCCATTCGGAGGCGATCAAGCACACTGTCATCCAACATACGGTTACGTTGGATGACGCGCACCTGATCCGACAGTCGTTGGGCCGAAACGTTGACAGCTGGTTCAAGTACCTGAAACAGAGAGAGCATCCGACCACGGTACGCAGTCAGGTTAGTTCCCCCCTCTGTAGCCCCAAAGTATGAGCGCATGACATTTTCATTGATGGATTGTGTCCATCGCATGCGCTGCACACTTCCGCCGGGAGCTGGGACCCTATCAGAGGCCGGTGGGCCTCGAGGTCCTAAGCCGTCCGGCGGCCGGCGTCCTCTTCGCCGACGTGCAGGTGGTGGCGTCGTGGACGGTGAGAAGTACTCGTCGCTCGAGCTCGACGCAACTGCCACGGCCGGTGTCACGGCACTCACAGTGGGGCTGGGTTCCGGCGGCGGCGAGGCGGAGCTGAGCGACGAGGCCGAAGGTGATGGGTGTGTGGCTAGGTGACGTGCCCGGCTTCTCGTCAGCATGTCATCAATTTCAAAATTTCTTCGCCATATCTTAAATGTTTTTCGGTTCTATTGTAGTGTTGATGTTTTTTTTTAATGGTTTTCGGGTTAAAGTTCATTTTGTTGGTTTATTTTGTTGGTTTAAGATGGTTTGTTTTAAATAATTCACAATAAAAATCGGCGAGAAAAAATTTCTTGACTGTCTTCTTGACAGCCGGGCCACAGATTTATTATTATTATTATTAAAATTAGAAATAGATATTGCCGGATTATGGAGTTTCTTGTCCGTTCTTCTCCATAAGAATCTACCTTTCCGAATGGACAGTAGAGTCAGTTTAGTAATGTAATATTATTATTTTACTGAACTGTAAATGATGACGTTCAAAGTGCCGTTTAATGGCCTAATTGAAATAAAAGTTTTGACTTTGACTTTGCATTATACATTTTTAAGCTTATGACATACTTACGAGTGTGGTGTACAAATTGTCTACTCAGCACACTCACAATATTGTTTTAAAGTGTTTGCAAGTTATCTGCCTGCATACCAAATAGCTTTGTTGACTGTACCTAAAACGATTGAGGAAAGCCAGAGATATTATAAAGATTATCAGAGTGATGATTCATTCTGGTAATCATAATCCGTTATTAAATCATTAAAACTCATTTGGAATTAATAAAGTGTGAAAAAATATATGTACATATAAAACTCTTCCGTTTCTGAGTGACTGAGTGACTAACAGAAAACGCACAGTCAAAACTGCTGGTCGTAGAAAGCTGAAATTTGGCATGTAGCTTCCCTACACTCCGCAGGGGAACACCAAAGAGGATTTCCTGAAATTCCTACGGGAACGGAAAGATAGTATAAAATAAAAGCATCGTCAAAACAACAAATGACGGCATTGTTACGTGCAGTCAGAGAAATTAATTGCTTTTCACCTTAATGTGAATCTCACTTCACGCCAAAAAACATCTCTTTATTTATCAATTCTTTACGTCTATGTGAGAGTTAAATAATTTTAACCTTATTGCAGTTTCAATTTACTGAGAGTTTTATCAAAATTGATACCGTAGGTACCTAAAAATTAATCTGTCTTCCGTGTTCTGACCAAACATATGAAACTTACTGTCCACGTCTCATCGTAAACCATCTACTTATCTCTTAATATCGTTTATTTACTTTACGAAATCGTTAACAAAACCTAGCTACCAGTAGAGCTACTCACATATTTTTTCAACCGTGCGCCCGCGCAGGAAACGCGACGGAAGGGACGCATTGGCGACGCCCTCTCCGTCCACACGACACTACTTTTAGACCACATAATAGACAGTGATTTAGTGGCGCTCCCTTCAAAGGAGATCACGAAGAAGGCAGCTAATTTTATTTTAGTGACATATACTATTTGTTGTTTGGAAATAGCGACATAAACAAACATCCGTTGTTTAAATTTAGACAGTGTGTTTGAATTCAAAATAGTGGTGTAGAATAAAATTGTCGGTAGGTACCTTGTTCCTGTGTTGGTTTTTTTTTCATGTCTAATATTTTTTCTGTCGGTAGGTAGTTTGGCAGTAATAAAAATACCTATTAAACATTTTTATTTTCTCTTCCACAAAAGTGCCGTACAACTAACATTATATAAATAGATAGAAATATTCTTTTGTGAGAGACTGGTATCTGCACGAGGAAATCCTGTCACACAGATTACCAAAAAATAAGACCTTTGGGAGAAACAAAATACAAAAACAAAAACAATATCCTCCTGAAGCAGTAAGGTAAAAAATAAAAAATGAAAAGGAGAACATTTAAAATTCTTAAAAATTAAATTGTTATGTGGTGTGGTGTGGTGTGGCACTCACAGATTGCCTTAAATTCTGTCTTTTTTTAATGTGTTTTCATATTTGTATTCTTTAGTATTATGATTTATGTAAGTGTGTTTTTTTGTTTTCTGTTCTTGTACCAAATAAATGTTTTATCTATCTATCTATGTTCACAATTAATAGGAATGACACCGAGAGATTAATTAATTTTGATTCGTAGGTAATATCAGAGTTCATTAATCAGACGGTTTTCCTAGGCATCACATTGGACGAGAAATTACAATGGGGGCCTCATATAACATCTCTTGCGGGTCGTCTCGCCTCTTTACAAGAACAACGTGACATCTCATAAAAACGTTTTTTTTTATTATTTGATATTCAAAACCGCGATGTCGAATTTTATTTTCTACAAAAACGCGGCATTTTAAAAGTGAATGTTCGAGGAGCTATGAGTGAAAGAGACGACACGACTGTGGCAAATGGCGTTATCACGTTGTCTCTTTCGGTGTGTCGCACGACTTCGACAACGCGACGCGTTAGTGTAACCCGCACGCGCAACGAGTGAAGTGCTCTTGCTTTTCACAAAAAACGTGACATTACGAGTATACCACGTTTTTAGTGCAAAGGTATGTTTCTTGTTGTTATTTACTTTAACTTGAATAATGTGATATTAGTTATTTAACTCGTTTTTGTTGTAAAACTCGTGAGTATTGAGAATGAGATAATGAATATTGTCACATTATTGATGAAAAAGTTACAAGTTTTCTTTGTGATATCTTTGATTGTAACCATGTTGTTGATGAACCCTTTTCAAATACTATGGGTTATTTTATTTTACTTCATTATTTTTGAAAACCTTTAAGTTTGGGTTTATATTATGCTAAAATATTACATTATACATGCTAAAATAAATTAACTTTTACGAATTTGTTTTTCAGATGGCCTCACGATCTAGGATGTTAGTTCAATTAGCTACAGGTGTTAAAAATAATTTAAGAGTACAACTAAGTGATTCCAACTCTCAGATAGATATTTTAACACAAGACGAATATGAAAATGCCACAACCTCGACCAATACATTGCAGACATCAACAGAAGATATTTTTTGTACTTATACAGATTTTTTTTTTTAGTTATGTTTCTATAATTTTTTTATTTCATTATTTCAATCCTCTTTGTAGACACAGACATCGCAGTAGATTCCATCCGACCTCGTTGTAATTCGACTAGTAGCGGCGGTTCCTCTAGTTCTAGCAGTTCTTCGAGTTCTAGTTGTTCTTCAAGCAGTGGCCCATCTATGTATCAAGGTAAGTTAATTTAAATGCAGAGAGATATAAATCGTATCCCACTATTCTCACTAAATTCGAGGGTAATTGACCAAACCACACCACTACACTTCAAGAAATTGATTGCATTTATAACGTTTCAGACAGCGACGACTCACTAAAGGATCCTGATTATGAAGCCCAATCAACAAAACGTGCTGAGTATTCTTCTGATACTGACTTGGAACAAAATATCACTACCATCTATAATAACATTTCGGATGATCAAAATTTGGTAACATCTAATATGGTTTCAATAAACATTGAAAACTACGAGGACCCACTTTCGTCTATAAACGAACATGCTATGGTATTCAGCGATCTCGGTGTCATAGAGAACAGTGAATCTTCTGCGATTGAAAACGTAAGTAACGGAAATGCTGTAAGTCCAATAGTGTATAATTCTAGTCCATGTAAAACTGGTAAAAAAAGAAGACTAAATGAAGTAAACTGGAAAGCTGAACTTTGCAATAATGAAAGATGAAGACAATAATACTGTGAAACTGGCTGGACTGAAGATGATAAAAGTTCAAAGCTCTGATCCCGATGCCATATTTTTCAAAGAATCATACGCTGACGAATTATTCAAGAAAGCTATAGTGGTGAAAAAAAAGAGAAATCATAATAGCCAAAGCATTAATTTAGATTTGAAAAAGGCCTATCTTCAAAAACCTGGACTAGCAGAGAGAAAAAAGCTGATCTTATGGATTTAGTCAATAAAAACCTCATTCCCAGATACTACAAGCCATTTTACGAATCGCTTTAATAAGACTGATTAAGTACAAAGATTTTTTGAATTGTATTTTTTGGAAACATTTAATTGCTACATTTAAAATGATGGCGTTTTTATTAGTATTATTATATGTTTATGAAGGGTGATGCAATGTTCCTATTTTGAATTTCTTAGTACTATAATACTGGGTGCCATAATTGTGTTAGAAGTCGTTAATTACTATTAGATAACTTTAAGTACAGTTAATTTTTTGATATTTTTATTTGTATGAAAGGACTTTTTAGTTACTTTATAATTTTAATTAAAGCGCGTACTTAGTACTATGTGATTGATTGATCTCTTGTTGATTATTTTGCCTTAAACTAATTTCATGGTGTAAGTAAGCCATTGTTTTCGTAAATTTGTATTTTGTAAATACAAGATCTTTGTCTTGATAGTGTGTTTTATTTAACTTATCACACAGCCTTACACCTAAATTTAACATCTTCAATGTGATATATCAATATGTTACAAGCATTTTGTAACATATTTTCATTAAAAACGTGACATGTTTGTCCGTGTTTTTTTAAATCAGTTTTTTTCTTATTTGTTATTGAACTGAGTTTCTTTTTTGCTTATTTTCAGAAAGCACATTAATTACCGCAACAATTTCATTGTTTTCCTACACTAAAATTATCAATATTTTTGAATTTATCAACACTTAAATGTTTAAAATTGCTCTCCTGTAAAGTTGTGGTTTAAAAAATATCACGTTGTTCTTGTAAAGAGGCGGTCTAAGCTCAGCCGTGTATGCTGTTAGAAAGATAAGACAGTTAACAGACGTAGAAACCGCACGTTTGGTCTACTTTAGTTACTTTCACAGCATTATGTCGTACGGTATTTTGCTGTGGGGTCGGGCTGCTGACATTGAATCCATATTTATTTTACAAAAGAGAGCTGTCAGAGCCCTTTATAATCTGCGTCGCCGTGATTCTCTTAGGGAACTTTTTAAAAAGATTAATATTATGACAGTCCCTTGCCAATTCATTTATGAAAATATTATGTATGTGCGGAAAAACCGACATCTTTTTAGTAAAATTAGTGATAGACATAATTTTAATACTAGAAATAAAGACAAATTAGATCAACCATTTTTTAGATTAGCTGAAGTCCACACTTCTTTCATGGGGTATTGTGTTAAATGTTACAACAAAATACCTTCTGACATATTAGAACTAAATGAAAGAAAATTTAAAACTCATGTTAAAAGTACACTTTGTGAACAAGCATATTACAAATTAGAAGATTACATTCAGGATAAGAATGCTTGGAAACATGCTGGTCCTGCTCCATAGGACAATCAAGGGTGAAGGTCAAACTGGTTGATTTATGTATTAACTTTATAGATATACTGTTTCTTTTTTTGTGTTTTTATTTTTCTGTTGACTCACACACTGTTGTTTAATTAATGGTTCCAATGTTTGTAAATATGTGAGTACCATTTACCTAAATTTCTTTAGGAAATTAATAAGTTTACCTCTGCTGGTGATACTTTGTTCTTATAAGTAGCATACTCTGGGTGCATCGTCCTCACATAATATTAAATTAATTTTTGTAAACCAAATTTTGTAAAATCATTATTTGAAAAGAGTAACTATGGAGTTTCTTGTCCGTTCTTCTCCATAAGAATCTACCTTTCCGAATGGACAGTAGAGTCACTTTATTAATGTAATTCTATTATTTTTACTGAACTGTAAACGATGACGTTCAAAAGTGCCGTTTAATGGCCTAATTGAAATAAACGTTTTGACTTTGACTTTGACTTATCATGTTGGAAGAAATGATCAGGCTATAATCTCTCAAGATATTTTGTAATCTTACGGAATTAGCAATTATCCGATGGCATATTATACTCGTACGTATATTTTCCTATTAAGCACTTCACACACGGCAGCTGTAATGTATATTAATGTACATTACATCCCGGTATGTATAGCTTTCAATTATCTTAAAGAATCACACAAACTTTTTGAACACCATTTTTGAAGAGAGATATACAGAAACGTATTTAGATGTATCGAAATATAAATGTATATTTTCGGATCGCTTTGTATCTTAAGATACGGAGATGTAAAAATATACATTATAGCTGTCGTGTGTGGTCTCCTGTCGATATCTATGGTAAGATGTAATGAGATGAATCGTAGTATAATATTCAGCTTTAGAGTTCCAAACGTCGAGATCCGAAGACGTACGAAGGTATCCGATAACTGAAAACGGATTATCGGACTCAATTGGAGTTGGGCTGAACACTCGGCAAAGCGTGGGGATGGGTGGAGTAAGGACCGAATGGCGTCCGTGAATTGGATTTGTGTTGTTCATCCGTCGGCAAGATGCGCAGAAACATATTTGCTATGGCGAGAAGAACCTAGATGAGGCACACGAGCGTGGGGATTGGCACAAGAAAAGCACCTGAGCAACATTTATTTCAATTAACAATTTACAGGCACTTTTGGATTGTCAAGGTCGGTCAGTCAAAAGAGATGAAGCTATTTGCACGTTCCGAAGCGTAGATCTTTATGGAGAAGATCGTGCAAGAAACTCCACGGATACTCTTTTAAATCAGTTTTTTATTTTTTATTATTTAATATTGGTTTGCTCTTGACTCTAGTCTAGGTCATAGATACTAGAGACAAAGTCGACGATGGAGCGAGCTTACCCAGAAGAAGCCTGTTCACTCTAATTTTGAAGAGATTAGGGTTGTATGCGTTCGGAAACACAGACGCAGGCAGAGAGTTTTTTACAATGATAAGGTTACATCATTCGTGTGGCAATTATACCTCTATAAACATATGTGAGAACGATGGAGAAAGACTTGCATGGTCCAGCGTCCGGACTTCCGGAGTAAAGAAGCAACAATTTAAAGAACAAATAATTAAAATATACCGTGGCAGCTGAGAGATGAACAGTCCTAGATGACGGTGCGCGCTCACGAATATGACGCCTGTGCTAGCACCATTCGGTCAACGACTTTGAAGGGTGCCAAATGATGTTTATATTAATGATTTGTACTTGAAAATACCAATGATCTTTCGCATGCAAAGCTAACGTGACTGCATGCGCCGTCTGACCAAACGTTCCCTTTTCATAACTTAGTCCGTTCGCTTCAAATAACGCCAAAGATATCTATTGCAAGGAAAACCGCCAAACACCACTTATTCAAGTCCGAAAAAACATGCGGGGCAGTCTTTGGGGACTGCCGATAGAAGTGAAAACTAAGCGGAAGCTAAAGCGTTCGGTGACGATGACGCGAGTTTCATAATTTTTGTTCACCCAAAGCGTTCGGTGACGATGACGCGAGTTCCATGATGTTTGTTCTCCCAAAAAGTACACATTATACACATTATACATATAGCTCATGGAAAGCGTTCGGTGACGATGACGCGAGTTCCATGTTTTTGTTCACCCAAAAAGTGCTCAACGCGCTTGAAGAAGTGTTTACTTCAAAAACAGAAGTGCTAGTCAAAACTCTTGATGGAATAAAATTACTGAAAGAGGAGACCCAGACCTGAGGCCGAGACCTAGTGACATGGTCCTCAACATTCAAGAGCATGGACAACCAGCTATAGTGACCGGAACTTAATGGCGAACCTCCTTATACGGTAACTTATGATAGCATTTATGAGGTGCGTACAAAAAATGACTTAGATAAATTATTTATTAAATTGCGTGTGACACAAAGAACTGGAAGTGCCAAGTTGTTATATTTTTTTTTTATTTGTCCCGACGGGAAGGCTATAGTGTTTTGACCATATTGCCTAGTCTTACATCCTTAATTACTTGTGTTTTGCATTAGAATGCGGATGTAACGCATTCTAATGGTTTTTGGCGTATCTGGTAACAAATATATCGTTTCGGCCTTCTCAGCATGTTTCGAGTGTGATAAAAAAAAAACGATAAAATCGATAAAATTCTCAGCTCCACTTAACCGAGGTCGCGCCATTTTCAATTATTGCACATATTTTCCAGGTGCGTGGACACTTGAGACATAAAACTACGCCAATTTATATCACAATTTCCACTAGGAATCAATTTATAAATAATTAAAACAGACGCTAAACTTCACTCGACAAAATCCCGCCAAAAACTCCAAAAGTTGTTACGTATTATTCAGGATTAAAAAAATATATATATTTATTATGATAACAGAATTTGATGTCTTTTTCTGGAATATAACCTACTTGCTTCTGACAGCGACTTCTACCCTCTTGGAAGTAGAAAAGTATCCCACTAGACTAGCACATACTTCTAGAATTAAAAGTATTAAATGTCCTATTCCAAGACATGGTCTACCCGTGTGCCAAGTTTCATCCAAATCCAATCAGACGTGAAGAGATAACAGACAGAGTTACAGTGTGTATTTATAATATCAATACATATTAAATAAAAAACAAAGTCGCTCGCCGTCTGTCTGTCCGGCTGTTCGCGATAAACTCAAAAACTACTGACGGATTTTCATGCGGTTTCTCCAATGGATGGGGTTATTCATGAGGAAGGTTTAGGTGTATTATTCGTCCCAAAATTCCTACGGGAACCGGGAAAATTAGATATGCGTGTACGAACTCGCGGTCAAAAGCTTAAAAATATAAAAGTCTATGGATTTTAACAAGTGTTCGGCGATGACAAAGAAATGCGCCAATTAACGTGAACTTGAGTATTTAGGTTTAGGTTTAAAGAACTTTATTCTCATAAGAACTTAAATAACAGTTCACTTAAAATGAGATACATAGTGCTTATATCTATTTATTATAGTAGGCGCCAGATAATCGTGGAATATCGGTCATTGACCCACCTACATTTATTGACATTGTTAATTTGAAAAACGGAATGAATGACACAAAACTGTCCCGAATCATCATCTCTCGTGATCCTTAACATTGTCTAATAATGAAAAACGATTCATATTTAATTGTTCAGGTACCTATGAGCAGTTATTAGGGAAAGGTCAATGTACTTTATTCCACATTTATCTGGCGCCTACTATAGTAATGTTTGCCTCTAGGGTGTAGTCGACGTTATATGGTACATACATGTCTTTTCTGCTTTGTTTTGAATACGTTGATACTGTCACACCTCTTTATATCCTCCGGTAGATTATTAAATAGTTGTGCTCCCTCCGTCAATATTGTCTTTTTGCCATAATTAGTCCGTACACGTGTAGTCGTTAGTTGAAACTTGTTTTTACTTCTTGTGTTATATGTAGGCATTTTTTTATGTAGTTCTATGTTTGACTGTAGGGAGTTCGTGGTTATCTTTTACTTGACGTATTTGATATACATATATTTAGCCAATTCATCATCTGCCTAGCCTTTTCCCAATTATATTGGGGTCGGCTTCCAGTCAAACCGGATTCAGCTGAATACCAGTATTTTACGTGGAGCGGCTGCCTACCAGACCTCCACAACCCATTTACTGGGTAACAAGGTCCTCATTGGTAAGACTGGTGTCAGATTTTCTGGCTTCTGATTATCCGTAACGACTGCCAAAGATCTACAAATGACAGCCGGGCCCAACGGCTTAACGTGCTTTCCGAGACACGAAGGAGTCTCGGTAAGTTAAGATGGTCACCCATCCACAGACCAACCTCAGCAAGCGTTGCTTAACCTTGAAGATCGACCCGTGCGGCTGTTATTATTTAGCCACGAGCTCCTTTATATATTTAGCCAATTAACGTGAATTAATAGGTTTAAATATATTTATTTATTTATTTAATTTAAGGATCACTAACGAGTGTTTCAAAATAATTAACAACTTACAGAAAGAAACAGTGGTACACTTAACCTTATCCTATTATGCACACTCAATTAAAGGCAACCACAGCTTGCGATAAACCGAGCGTACAAAGCACGAAATTAAAAAAAAAGAAAAAAAAAAGTGAATAGTAGTCTTTTGGAGACTACTTAATCCATGATTTGCCAAAGAATAAGATAAGATCACTGAAAAATCCAAACAATCAAGTATAGTAAGTATGAACCATTCACAGAAGACTTAAACCTAAACAAATAGCTGAGTTTAAACAAATGCACATCACGCATGACTTCAAAATGTAAGTAGATGAAACAGTTATTAATTCTCATCAAGCGCTAAAATACTGTTTTGCGACACATATGAGACAAACGGTTTAGATGCGGATAACAATCTTTGTTTTTCTGCTATTCAGATTAGTGGCACGAAATGACAAAACTGAAATTCTTGAACTATTGAGCACAGTGAACCAACGAAAAAACTAGACATTAATCGCAATGAATTTCTCGTAATGACCTCACCTTGCTATGGCCTGGGTATGTCTATGTGCCAAGTTTAATAACCTACATACTTCTTCGTTTGTAATGCTATGTCATTCCACCGGCCCTGTTTACAGTTTTCCACATTTAATAGCGCCTTAATAAACTCTTCTTAATGATAAACAGTTGGTTTTTACCCAAATAAAGTTGACAATAATGAGAATAACTAACGGAGTGGGAAATGTAATACTTTCATGGGACAATGTTAGTGGTGGTGGTCCAGTTTTCAAACAAGAAAGAAGAAAATAATGAAAAGGAGTTTATTTGCGTTACTTAAATGATTTTAAATTCTTAAAAGGTATGTGTTGTAGAATGATCCATGGGTTTGGGAAACTCCGATGTTCATCATTATTGTCCTTTCAGCGGACAGACGTCCTCTGCTGGACTTGGGCCTTCTACCAGCGTCACCTAATCGACCGTTCTTATGCCTCTCGCATCCAACGGACTCCCGATATGTATCGTCAATCATCATGGGTCGTCCATTAATTACGTGAGGCTCGAAAGAGGGAAGGGGGGTGTACTGAGATATCACGTGTATTTTTTCATAAAAGTATGTGTTTAAAGATAATACCTATTCAGAGTTTTTTAAATACTATAAACCAAAAAAAATATACGTGGTTTCAGGTAGGCTTTGATAGAATCCTCACCATGTGTCACCAGGGGGAAGCGGGGGCAAAAAATTTGCTTTAAAAAACATCACGTGATATATGGACGACCCCTTACATAGGCAAAACTTTTCTTTACTTCTATCATTATTGGGAAAAAGGCAAAGGCCTGTTCTTCAGCAGGAAATAAACATTACAAACGGGCCATCACCCTTTGACCGTCCAATCACAATGCCGTATCATGCTACAGCGCCTATTGTGCCTAACGAGTAACTTCATTACGTTACGTCACACGTCACACTGTCACACATAACAAGTCAGCAGTATTCAGGAGACGTGTACTCTGTTAGGTAATATTAGGTAGATCGCATTTCGGAAATGCGCTTGCGTCTCTTCGACAATCATCGGCTATTGTCGGCAGTAAGGAAGTGTTTATAGATGCACGATCCGTATCAAACGGACTATGAGTGGATGGGACACTTTCTCTGACAGGGTTGACACTTTAGCAAAGGCAGGTTGGGACTAGGAGACGCGAATTCAACAAAAAGAGTATACATGGTAACTGCTGTGCGATTCTGCAATGTGATTCTGTAAACATGTCGAAGTGAAGGCTTGGGTGAAGTGTGTTGTTAATCCATACAAAAAAAGATGGAATGATAGTTCACTTTAAGCTTACCTACTCCACCTAAGTTAACACGTTGGGATGTTGACAGAATCAATCGGCTGGTACTTGAGTTCGCTTCTGGAAATGGGTTAAAGGCTGATTTGCAACGATTTTGACCCCAAATCAGCTCTAGTATAACCCATTTCTAGGAACACACTCAATTACCAGTCACCCTGTAAACGCTCATATTTAAAATGGTCATTCCTGTTCAAACGGTTTCATCTGAGATTATTCAGGTTATGTGAAAAAAAATCAAGAAGACCCACAGTTATGAAAGCCATAAAAACTATTATCCTAGTGCATCATCGTCTCCTACTCGGTCCTGCCACCTATTCGTTACCTTGCCATTGTTGCCCAAGTGCAACTTTTCCAAGATTGCCAACCCTACCAAATTTAAATGTCAACCGCACTTAGCAGTATGGCGATGTTTGCCAAAACAATTATGAACATGTCAGTATCGTTTGCCTCAATTCGGAACACTTCGGTCTTATCCGTGGCACTTCGTATTCTGCTGCAGTTTTCGAACTCCTCAGTTACGTAGCTACTTGACATGTGTCGGAGAATATCACTCCATGTTCCGATTTTATATCTGCTTGAATAACGGTTTTAATGTTTTAAAGGAAATAACTGTTATTACGTTTCGCTGATGTATTGTTTTCGATTTGTGTGAAAGTATGAGGAAAATGTGAGGTATTTTAACTCCGCATGTTTCGAAATGTCCTGATACCTACGACTTCTTCAATTCTTAACAGATTCCTATATTATAAAACAAAATGGGCCTCATCAGAAAGCTTAGACACCCAAAGAGCAATGGGGAGGGCAATGCTCGGAGTTTCCTTGCTTAATCGAATCAGGAATGAGGATACCGCAAGAGAACCAAGGTTACCGACATTGCCCGAAGGATCGCCTGGAGTGGCGCCGCGTAACGGAAGACGTAGCGTTGGAAGGCCTCCCACAAGGTGGACTGATGACCTGATGAGGCTCGCGGGTAACCGATGGATGCGAAACGCACAGGACGGGTTGTTGTGGCGACACTTGGGGAGCTATGTCCAGCAGTGGATGTCTTTCGGCTGATATGATGATGATGATGATATTATAAAATCCATCCTGCTGCACTGATCTCAATGTTTTGGGGTCAGGGCAGAATATCTTCGTTTTCCAAATCCATACATCTTTATTGGCCATCATCTCAGCCATAACACCTCTCCACTCTCCAGCCATATCATTTGCACTTACTTAGTAGGTATACCCACCATTATTGGTTTAAACAAAGCCTCCGTCCGAATCTAAGTTGATCTTCATTAAATTATTTCAGCCAGATAAGTGACCATTACATTATGCATTTGTTCGTTAGTTGTTACTGCCTTATCCACCTGTCGAATGATGACCGTAAAGACCAAGGTCGATACTTAAGCAGACTTTAAGCCTCACTTATCTCAGATGACGTCACAACAGGTTACAATCTGATGAGAGCGAACACGTGCTGTGTATCACAACAGTTTAATTTATCGACACTTTTCTCACAGCTCCACGAAACCATGACTTCTTATTGTTCGCCCGCTAATTCAATCGACTGGCACTTAGGGCTGTCACCGATACGGAATTATTTATTTCACAGAGAATTTGCTTTCGCTGAACATAGCCTTTGGCAGTGACTGGTGGTCTGAGTTGTCCAAAGCACAAATGAAGTAGATATTTTTTGCAACATCATTGGATAAGTAAGTATAAATGCCACAGGGTTGAATAGATAAAAATACGTGTTGCCCTACAAGTAACACGTGACAAGAGCAAGAGGTCATGATGATTCTTTTTCAGGATGTATTCGAGTTGAAGGGCTACATTGCAGTCTGTTCCTTGAGAAGACTTCCCAATGTCCCGTTGATTACTCCCAGTAGAAATAAAGCGATCTATTTTTGCCGACAAAAATTCTGCATCCTAACTAATATTGTAAATGCGAAAGTTTATTTGTTTGTTCCGCTCTCACGCCTAAATTGCTGCACCAATTTTGAGGATTTTTAGTACAGCGATAGAAGGAACCCTGGAGCCGGTTATAGGCTACAACGGCGAGTGAAGCCGCGGGAAAGAGTTACTTGTTTAATAATGCTTATTTTTAAGGATGGGAAATTATCAAATGACTTATCCTGCTCTGAGTGGAGCGGAAGGGCGTGTCAGACTCTTACTGACTAAAACCCATCAGTGTTAAAAGTCTAAAGCCCTTTGCGTTCCAGGGCCGCGGTGACTCTTTCGAACAAATTCCGCAAGATTTAATAGGTAATGCTGCAACATTGATTTCTGTTCACGACAGCCCTGCTACTGTTTCTGAATAATAGTGATTTTGTTCCGTCGATTTAGTCCGTAAATTGCCGTAATCTCACTGGCTGGCTATAAATGGAGAAACGGATACAATGTGCTTTATGATTTGGAGAACAAAATTGGGAATACGAGCGGATTTGTAAAAGGAAATATATGGAGAAGTTTTCAAGTTGTAAATCTTTTCAGTGACTTTGCTATTTTAAACATAAATAATATCTAAGTATAAAACAAATGAATAATTTTGTTTTTTGCTGGTTTTGCAAGTTTCATATTACTCTTTCCTCCTTGTTATATGTGAATTAATACTTTTTTTCCTTCTTTCTTGGCATTTAAGTCATTGCTTCTGCGTTTTCATTCTGTGTTTTAGGATTTGCTTCAGCAGTTGGGAAATGGGAATAGTGTGGCGAATTTGTCCCAAAAATATTATTTTTAAAAACGACACGAACAATGGCGAACACTGACATATGTTATTAACTTAAGCACAACTTCGGATTACCAGGTGATAGAAGGCTGGATCAAGAATGGACTATCAATAGATATTCCTAAAGAAGTAGTAATTTAAACACTGTTTTACAAAGTTGCCGTAAAAAGGTGCTAACATAATTAGCATTCTTACGCCTCTCGATATTATCAAGATGGATGCTATCAGCAGACCTACTCCGGATTCGCTACCTTCCGAGTGCTGACCTTGAAATCCACATCCAACATCCACACATAATGGAATTAATTCCATTGTAGAACTCGATGCTGATCGTAATCGTTTTCATTTGAATTTCGGACGTAAAGTATCGATTATGGGCAATGTGTGATGCCGAATAATGAAAATTAACTACGTAAAGGCTGAAATTGATTAGGTTCTTATAAATACCTACACGTATAAGTTTTGTAGGAATGGTTGTAAATCCTATACAACGTGCAGCGGCGGCTTTTACCACTGCAAGGCCCCGAACGACAGTCCTTTGCGAGGCCCCGACCGTTAGATTTTTGCGAGGTTCTGTTTTGAAATTTATATGAAAGAGGTATTTGTATTTGCGGCGTTTCCAATAATTTAATTAATTTCTAACTTCATTTTATTTTACCAATAAAATTACGATATTTTACAGTTACTCACTGTGTCACTTATTGATTGATTTCACTTATAACTTTTAATATTATTAAATAATAAACTGTGAAATAACTTCATTTTATTGCTCAAAGTAAAACATTTCAAATGTAGGGTTTTTTGGTAAGGGTAAGAGCGAGGCCCCGGGTGGTTGCCCCGCTCGCCACCCCCTAAGGCCGCCACTGCCTATACTTTACCGACGCTGCAATTGACGTGGCCACCTACTGACTGGACCTACAAAATCTAAGGAGTTAATCATCGACTTGAAAAAAAGAAGAAGGGCAAATACATAGATGGCGATAAGGTACTCTATGGTCAAGTTCTTATTTGTGTCAAGGATAACCTTCCCAAATGAATAGCAATTAATTACAGTAGTTGTTTTGTAGGTACATGTTATTTTAGGGGACCCATGTATCAGCGCTGACAAAAATATTACTATTTACACTATGAACAGCTAGTACACAAACATTAGTCATTCATTTACATCTGTCTGAGTAACTTATGGCTACTCACAAGTGAATGGGCTCGTGTCTGCTACCGTTAACTTACATTAAAAAATACATGCGCCACAGACAATGAAACAATAGTTCATATTGTTTATGGACATTGAATTTCGACATGCATTCGTAATTTCTTGTAGATATTTTATCTGATGTAAGGATTCTGATAAGTACTGTAACTAATGATTAAAAAAAATATTGGATTTTCCCTAAAGTGGGTCACAATTCAAAAGCATGTAGTAGTCTTAGTTTATGTAAAATACTGGTATTCTGCTGCATCCTGTTAGGTTGAAAGCCGAACCCAACATAGTTGGACAGAGGCTACGCAGATGATGACGATAAGATACTTTGAATAAACCCTTCAACGGTAATATGACCATAGAGCCAACCGCAACGCGAGCCATTGTTTATGGTCAAACAAATGTAAAGTATGACACTTGACGTTTGACAGTTCCGCATAGTCTGCACATAAAATAGTGATGTGCTATCTTGTAGCCGGGAAGCCGAAGATTCAAAGAGATAAACATTTTAGAGACAGGTACCGTAGCTGCACGTAACAAAAACCACTATAAGCTGGCATATTTTTTTGAAACTTCGTTCTATGTTAGGCCATCTCAAGCCTTAAGTTCAAAGTAAAATAACTACGTGCGATAGAACTGTACTTCGAATCTACGACTAATCAACTTTTTCTGCTGTAAGTGGCTTTGGGGACAAATTAGGCTTGACAAATACTTTGCACTGTACTGATCAAATATTAAGAGCAACTCACCAAGTACAATGAGCGAGGGACTTTCGATTCTCCCGACTATAAAAGTTGGTTTAAGAGTTTCAATTCTATGAATATTATACACAAGCTTTCGCCCACTGCTTCGTCTGCGTGAAAGTCAGAATTTATCGCAAGGGAACATATTCCCGGGATGAAAAGTACCCTATGTCCTATTTCAGGACATAGTTTACCCATGTGCTAAATTAGATCCAAAAGCGTCTAGCCGTTAAGACGTAAAGAGGTAACCAAGCCGTTAAGACAGAGTTACTTTCAAATTTCTAATGTTGTTAGATTTGCCCCCGACTTCGCTCACATTTTTTATAGAATTTCACCAAAAGGAGCCTGGTCCTGGTGGGTCCCATTTATCTCTACGCTTCTGTAACAAAATCGGCTGAACAATGTAGGCGTGAAAGCGAAACAAAAAAACAAACAAAGTCACGTATGCATTTATAATATTAGTAAGGATTAGTAGGTATTGATTTTTCTCAATAAAAGGACGAATGATAAAAAAGTAAATCGAGGCCGAACATCTTTACTATTCATATCGCTGTTCCATCTCTAGGACGACGGTGACACAAACATCGCGCATGCGCTTCTCGTCCGAGCATTAGCTTTTCAAATGTCATGCTCTGCCATTTATAGGGTTTTGTAATTCGGCACACGAACTAGGAAGCATGCCGAGAACGTTGCATAATACTGTTAAATATAATGAAGGGACGATAAGGTGTTTGCGCTTTAGATATGTAAGGGAAATATTTGGATTTGTTTTTTTCAGCGATTTATAAAAGGGCAATTCTTATAAGTATTCTAGAACCATGGTTAAGGTTAGTTTCAGAAAACCGCGGACATACAAACATACATAGGGGTCGAATACAGAACCTCCTTTTTTGAAGTCGGTTAAAAAGGGCGTAAGTCTATTAACTATTACATTATTATAACTATAACTTTACAAGATTAACAAAATGTCTCGTACCTCGAACCTCAGTTGCAGTTTGACAAGTTTTTGTCGCTAAAATATTGCGACTTGAATGAACGTTCTTTTTTGTATTACGAGAATTATTGGCCATTAGTTTTCGAATCGAGAATTTGCTTGACCATTGTTCTAGAAAACGGGGCTAAGTCCAAGAAGGCCCAATAAAATTCAAAATCAGAACGCATCACCGCTGCCAATAGCAGAAAACAAAACTAACTCCCCGGAAGCGCGCGAAAATAATTAGCGGTCGACCGAAATCGGATGCGTTCTGTTTTACGTTGCGTAACTGATTGTTATCTGTTACATCACAAGATGAGCAGTGTGTGAACCTGGATTGAGAAATTACGTTCCAATCTGCACAGAAGCCGGCCATTGTTATGTGGATGTATCTATTGTATGTTCGGTTTGAGAATGTTTATAATATTGAATGGATTCATGCTTGTCATCACAAAAGTTGTGGGATATTAATGTTCGTATAAGTTCACATAATAAGTTATAATGTACCTTTTGTGTTCATTTCCGTTTTGCTGACCCACATTTTATAAAGATAAATGTCGAAAGCCAGTGCTTCATAAGAGCGTTTATTTCTCTGGATATTTCAAACAAATTTGCAAGTTCTTATTCTTTGAAATGAATGAACTGGTTTTAATTTAATTACCGTAAGGAGTAAGCGTAAATAAGTAGGTAACTACCTGCACACATCATTTGACCAAAATAGGAAAATTCAAACTGTCCTAGCAACTAAATCAATGTTCGGAAACCCTCACAATCAAAAAGTACAGTTCCAATATTCGAATTTTAAACACTCAAACTCATACACGTCTTCTCTTTGGTGGATTCATTAAAAAAAAAACAAAACTAGGTTGAACTCCTTTCTTTACCAAAAGCTATGCTAGGCCATTTTAGAGAAAGCCAACATCTTACTTCCTTATCATTTATAAATTAAATAAGAATGAAAATGAATAGCTAATCGTTATCAACAACGGCCTTCCCAATGACCTACGTTACGTCACATCCTATTACCATAACGGATGCGTTTAATAATACGCTAATTTATTCAAATTTTATAATTTTTATAGGAAATTAGCTTAGATATGCCAGCGGCTTCACCCGCGTGTTAGTCGAAAATTATTCTAGGGGAACATAGGTACTCCCGGGATCAAAAGTATGTCTTACGTTCTATTACAAGTCATGTCTATTATGGTATGGACATAGTCTCGGATGTGCCAAGTTTCATCAAAAGCCGTTCGGCTGTAAATAGATATATGAAGAGATAACAAACGGACAGACATATTAGTATGAATTGTACCTATTATTAAAAACAAATACTGATACGAGCATGATTTAATTTATTTTAAACAAGTATTATAACATGAATTTATACTTATGTTAATCTCCAGATTCGCTAAGGATTATGTTTTTGTGAGATAACTTGAAATTCTTGCAAATATTCGTCAAATTTTTGCGAATTGTTTTCGCACCGACAATAGAAAGTCCACTAATGAAAATAAAATGAAAGTTGTCAAACAGTCGCACTTGTACAAATGGGGTAAATCGCTCTAACCATTTCATCTGTAAGACAAGCTACAGATGCTAAATAAGTCCGTTACGAAGAACTCAACATATCATGTGCATGCAGCGACATCTATACAGCCACATACGAACTACAAATAAGACCTAACGTCACACAAATCCTAAATCGCGGTATCAACGATTTCAGCATAATATACAACAGCGCCAGAATAACCAGTTGGCAAGCAGTTGCCCACCAGACTCAACACCCTTCTGGTTGGAAGATACTCCCTTTGGAGGTTCCGGGACTTTTGCACCCCGTTCCGCATACCTTCATTTGCACTAGTGGTGACTGTAAATATAGGCAGCATGGGACCTAAAAAACAAAACCAAAACCATCTAGATATGAGTTAGTTGTATATAATGAATGACAACACGATTTGACAGTTACTGTCAAATCGTGTTGTCATTCATTCTTAGTTCGGGTTCGGAACTAATCGTAAGCCCGTAGGTTATACGGAGTGGAATACGCCCGCAACTAAGCCCGAAACTACGGACTTCGGGTTTAGAGAGTAGCCCCCTAAGATCATCATGGAAGTACCCAGTTAACATTTTTCTAAATAACAATATTATTAATGATACAACAACACAAACAAACGATCATCACTGTTAAGGTCACGCACTAAAAAGTGTCTTTACATGTAGTGAACTGTGTCAATGTCTGCCTGTCATAATGACGACCTAATGGCGGATGCGTGCGCGCATCATTTGCGGCGGATCACGCCAATTTGGCATCTAACGTGCTTTATCATTATAGATTTGAAAAATGCACGTGTAGTCTTGTGTCTTTTAAAGGGAAGGTAAGCAAATATGTTGGTTACATGTTGATAGTCTGAATCCAACTTGCTTTTAAAGGGAAGGTAAGCAAATATGTTGATTACATTTTGATAGTCTGAATCCATCTTGCTTTTAAAGGGAAGGTAAGCAAATATGTTGATTACATGTTGATAGTCTGAATCCATCTTGCTTGAGTAAAGTGACAATGGCATTGTGCTTTCACTAATAAAACTGAGTCCAATATGTGCATAAAATATTGCTGTGCAGTTTGAAGTTCACGTTTTCAGGCATCCTAAAACTAGGATTGGCTTGCAAGGAGTAAAGATGGTATCTATAGGGACTGAACCAACTAGAATAATCAATTCGTAGACACGAAGAAAAAAATTTATCCAGTAACTCTACCTGAATTAACACCAAATAAAATGAAATGTTCACCGCATTTCGTGGCCAAAGCTATTCAGTGACTTTTGTTGTTTTAAGGTGTTGACGACTTTTGGAACTTTTAGATGCTCATGGCATTTTGTCGCTAACTATACCTACAAAAACATTAGAAATATGTTAAGATGTAATAGATACGATATTTCTGGCTGTTAGAGTGTTTGACCTTCCCTAAATAATTATTGCCATTACATCCAGGCTAAACTTATCAGAATAAAGGTTGCAATTTGCAAAACGTAAGAGGTTGTCGGCTTATCTGCTACCAGCGGAACTACCGCTCAATTAACTCGCAGGACTTATGCGGAGAGATAAAACTCGACTCGGTTTGAGTTACTAAGGGACATTCCCACTTTCGTTATTGCTTTCAATTAATTAAGCGATTGATTGTGATATGGGACTGATGACAGAATAGGCACAGTGGACAATGGCTAGCCGATGTAGCTTAGATGTAGAATCAAAGTCAAAGCATTTATTTCAAATAAACCATTATCAGGTACTTTTGAATTGTCAAAGTCAGTCCGTCAAAAACATGAAGCTATTTGCACGTTCCAAAGTGTAGATCTCTATGGAGAAGAACGTGAAAGAAAATCCACGGACACTCTTTTAAATCATTTTATGTTTACAAAAATCCTTGTTACATTAACCGTGTTGCTTCTATATATGAGAACAATATAAAAAAAGAAAAAACAATTTATAGTATCAAATATTAAAATGAGCCAGTGGCAACTAACACTACTAACTTCGCAAATTCAACTCATTTGTTCTGCCCACAGTAAAAATCTTCGCTCTACCAATAATCGCCTTCTACGATGTCCCTCTCACCGCTCTGGGTTTATCCACTCCTCTTTCTTTGTTCAAGCTATTTTCCTCTGGAATGCGCTCCCTCTGAGCATCAGGACGGCAACAAGTCGGTTGTCCTTTAAGGTGAAGGCACGTGAGCACATTCGCAAGAAGTTGGTAGAATCATCACAGCGTTAATTCGTCGGATTCGTTTTTTCTTAATAACTTTGTTTATGTGTATGTATGTTTCTATGTAGGTATTTATAAATGTTTTTTTTATTTTTTTTCTTCTCTCTATTTTTAGTTTTTCTTTAAGTTGCACCTGCCATGTTGTCTCTGCACCACCCTAAGGTTCACTGGTAGAAAATGCCTAAGGCATTAAATCCGCCTTTGTACAGTGTTTTTACTAGTGCATAAACTTTTAATAAATAAATAAACTAAGGGATGACCAGTCTCTACTGATGGCGCCCCTTCACGAACATGACGCGTGCACCATTCAGCTCAAAAATTTTGAAGGGAACTGAATGATCCGATACGATACAATAAATAACACCACGCTGCATCAGTCAATTTGATTGATTCAAGTAAAGGAAATTGCTTAGAATGTAGAGGTAAGTCCCTAACCCCAATCAAATTTAACACAGAAGTCTATCGCGATCGAAAACGAAGGAATAACCCAAGAAAAAATTCCAATATCCCAAAACGTACGTACAGGCCCTTTGCAATTCCTATTAGAAGTTAAAATAAATATGTGGTCAGTCCATTAGACCATAAGTACAGGATTCTCTACGTTTATCGTCGTAGCAGTTCAGTCACCGACACTCGGTAATGACAGAAAAAATCACATCCGTACGCGTTTCCTAAGCCAACAGCCTTATATGGGTTTTATTTGACGCTGCTGGTGTCGATTCTTGAGAGGCAAGCTAGAAAGTGCGAACATATTACTATTACATTACTAACTAGATGCCCGCCCGCGGCTCCGCCCGCGTTAATGTCGAAAATTATCCCAAGGGAACATATTCCCGAGATGAAAAGTATCCTTTGTGTTATTCCAGACTATAATCTACCTCAGCGCCAAATGTCATCAAGATCCATTCAGTAGTTTTTGCGTGAAAGAGTAACAAACATCCATCCATCCATCCTTATATATAAATAATATATTACAGTAATTTTCGAACTACTGTGTTTATTTGTTGTAAACCTACCACAGAGTAGTATTTTTATTAACCCAAAGATTGACTGGTAGAGAGTGCCATGTTGGATAAAGCCCATGTACCACTGCTGTACACTCACTTCGTGTGCAGTCGATTTGAAGTTCGGTTTATCAAATATGTATTAGTTTATAGTTATTGTTTTTATACTTATATATGTATTGTGTTTTATGGGTCTTAATTGCCTGAAATAAAGAATCTATTATTTTTTAAAAGGTGAAATTTTAGTTAAAAGAAATAGTTGAATAGTAATCACAACCATATTCAGAGTTATATCCTCCACTTTTGCTCGACTCGACATCCCTCAATCAAATTGACAATTTATTATAAATTAACTTCCTCGACCAGAGGGGTTTTTTCGTTGACATGGCGACTGAGTCGAATGGACTGTGGAATTCCTTTAACGAACAGGGGTGTTAGAAATTGTAACTACGTAAGTAGAAAGGAAAATCTGCGGTCATAGTCTAGCAGCTCTCCATGCGCATAGTTCATATTCTAGCATAAATGGCCAAGGAGGCGCCAAAGGTAATGACTTATTCCATTTAGTAGCCCGAAAGCGTCACACTAAGGAAGAAGATCCTTTATATTCTCCAAAGCTGTCCCGACATCTCATGAATATCAAACATCTAAACAAACAGACACGCGTCAATAATTTCTGAAGGTCCGACCATAAGGGAGAATAACGTGTGTCCTATACACATGCTATGCAAAACAAAACAAAGATCTCTATGACTCATACGTGCTCAACATTCTAGCACGTCTAACTTGCAGAGATAATAAACATATGCGCGTCAATACTAATATGTCCACAAACACGCAGGTTGTGATTGGAAGGCACAATGACAGGAAAATTTCAGTAACGAGAATTTATGGCGGAAAATGTGAATGAAAAACATGCCGAAATGTTTGGATGAATGGAAGGCAAGCAGTGTGGGATGTTGAACAAAAGGAAAGCGTTGATTAATGTTTAAAATTTCCTCCTTGCCTCGGAAAGCATGTTAAGCCTTTGATCCCGTCTGTCATTTGAAGGCCTGTCGTTACGGTTTGTCAGAAACCAGAAAATCTGACACCAATCATGCCAAGAAGTACCGTGTAACCCAGTGGGTTGTGGAGGTCAAATAGCAGTCCTCGAAAATTACTGGTATTCAGCTAAATCCAGTTTGACTGGAAGCCGACCGAAATATAGTTGGGAATAGTCTAGGCAGATTGAATACCTCTATAGAGGTAAGCGAAACAGAGAGTAAAGTCCCGCACACTTCCATAGAAGAGGGAGGATTCTCCGACCAGACGGGTGTTGTGTCTCGTGGGCAACTGCCCGATAGTTGATATACGGACTGTTGTATATGTTCAAATCGCACGGAGAACTTTGCTTGAGCGATGCAGAATTTCATTGTTAGTTCGTCGCTGATAGGATAGATGGCGTTGCGATTCTTTTTGTTGCCGTACAAATTTCGCTTCCTAGTTTTTCATGTGGCGGCATTGATGCTGCTACACTTTTCCTGACGAAGGGTTCCAAATTCTAGCGACTACAATAATAGGTAAGTGAAAATAGACAAAGTTTGTATAAATACAAAGGAAACTTTCCAAGCCTCAGCATAACTTTACTCCAGGAAACCATCAGTAGAAACAAAGGACCCAGCTTAACATTCGAAGCAAGCAAACGAGGCATCCCATCAGTACCTTATGCAGAGCCACAGATGCACCTTGTTACTAGTTCTCACCCGCTGCACGATCTCTTGTTTATATACACGAGCATTTACATTACAATTTACTTAGCACATTATCGACGTCACTTACACGACTTAAGACCTGAGGAGTCGACACGTGATGAGGAAAATCCTTTGATCGATATCTTTGTTAAGATTTGTATTTATTTGTTAGTTTGAACTGCGCAGAATAGTGTGCTATATCGCGCTGTGTTGTCTTTGAGCTTCAGTATCAGTTCAGTCAGCTCATCTGTTTAACCTGCGTGCAAAGAACGTTTTGAAAATTGAGAACTGTCATCTATCATCGTTTGAAAGCCATTTATTAAAAATTTAAAGTTTTGTTTAAAGAAAAGAAAAACAAAAGAAGAGAGAATGCAAATAAAGTAGCCACACCGAGCAGCCCAAAGATATCTCACATAACTATGGTAGATATGTAACGCATTTATACTAATCTAGCGCTGCTGCCATTAGCGATAACTACCCCACATTTCAACTTAAAATATCATAACTTTAGACGAGTTGCAACAGGTAATTAACACTCTTCAATAATTCAGCCAAATTTCGACTAGCATCGTTGTTAATGCCGAAGTACAGCGGTTTTTTTAAGTGAAAATTTCTTTAGGCGCGTTGAGCACTTTTTGGGTGATCAAAAATCATGATACTCGCGTTATCGTCACCGAACGCTTTGTTTTTAAGGGTCAAATCTACTAGATACGCGCTATTTCCAACCACTGCAACTCCTAAAAGACAGAATCAACCGTGGCCACCACCAGAAAAACGCCGAGCCAATGAAGAAACGATTCAATTGTGATGGATCCCGCAACGAAATTAATAAAAAAAACGGAGTTGTCTGAAAAACATAATCTCCACCAAATACAAGCGGATGTCGATATCAAACAAGATCTCAACAATTTCATGCGACCACTTCCTCTCATCCCACCTACCGGAGCAGCCAGTCACACTGTTACCTGCACACAATTTATCATTGTAATCAGAGCATCACAACGATCCACTAAAACTGCGCCTAATCTGCAGTTCAGTTGCGTAAAATCTTTTACAACTTTATATTTACCTTCTACTCTATCTATTCTAAACCCTATTTACACACAGATAACTGTTCCATGTGTAAAGATAGCTGCATTATAGATGCTCTTCGTATGTATTACGTGAACTACTGCTCGTGACATTTCGTACGGTATTACCCCCCCGTTCGGATCTAAACCACATAAATATGTAACTTGTAATAGTTTTCACGAAAGTTGTATAACATTACTTAATTGTATGTTACTTTCTGTGAAGATATCTCAAACATTTTGATTAGGTGCAAGAATAACTTATTTTAATTAGTGATATATTATTTTTCTAAAGACATGTGTACCTAATTAGGAACGCTAGAATTATGTCCTTTCTAAAAATATTGCACAAGAAGCCATATTTTATTTTAAAAGAGCTCGTTGCACTGCATCCGATTCTAATCAAAGAAAGTTAACAGAGAAGACATTTTATTATGAAACAATTTTATATGAACATGAACAAAAAGCACTGCCATTGAGCAGATATAATTTCCCGTCGCGTTTTCTCCAATACAGTATAATAACAAAATTCTCATAGCTACAAGCAACTAACATAAGACAACTGTTATTATCCCAAAGGACGCTGGAGTGTGTGGATCATATCATCTTGTTAGAAGGAAGACGGAATGATGGAAGGAACTCATAATCTGATTGTGAGAACATTGCAGGCCGTAGACTCGTAGATTCTATAATAATAAATAATAAATTATTTATTCAGAGCAACGAAGACTCATATATTGTTACTAACAATAAATAAACTTATAACTATGTTAGTGATACACTCAAAACATCAATTAGAAAAACACACAACAAATAAAATCATTACTTCAGCATTCCAGCTGAGATACTGGAGCAACGACTTACAATCCCATTCCATATATCCTATTCCATTCCGATCCACGGTTTTGTTATGTAATTAGTTGGTTTTCATACATGGAAACTAAGTAAAGACAATCAAATTTTTAAAATAGTAACCGTGGACCCGCTGATTTTTATCCATAGGAAACAACCAATTGGAACCAGGCTCTGGCTTCTGAGTTGGAGTCTGGTTCCAATAAAACATCAGAACGTTTTATAACGAAGTGCGAAATAATATGTGTATTTTGAATTTGAAGGAGGGCTTAGCCGGAAACGGTTCGACTTCCACAAAAAGCCGATTTTTAGACCCATTCCAAACAATACACATTTTTATGATTTAGACATGCCATGGAAAGTCTTCACTCATCAAACCTTCACATACAACTCCAACCACGCACCATGCATTACGCAATCGAGATGTCTTCGAGATAGCCTCCTCGAACGAACACGTAGATGACATCATACCGATGCCATCCATGTGCCACATATGGCACATACAGGCCGTAGCATTAATATTAATACTACATGATCATAATCGAGGAATAATTAGCAGTTATTATCATTATCGATTAACATATTAGAGTGACTTCTATACCTGTCCACCCACTGTCATTGTTGACCATAAAATATGACGGGAATGACAGGGTTAATTAATTTGATGCCACTCACATTATTATGATCATGCCAAAAAAAGGCCGCATTTACAAGGCCGCACCGAGGGTTCCGATCGAGTCTTGATTGTTTCCGAGTATACATTACCTACGGATACATATATGTTCGTGACGGTCAATTCTTCAGCCGAAAATATAAGTTTGTAATCGCAAAAAAATATTTTTTTATATGATAAAACACCAAATTCCCAATTTTCGGACCTTTTCCTGTACTTGTACTGTAAGATCTATCTTCTTGCCAAACTTCATAACTCTAGGTCAACGGGAACTACCCCACAGGTTTTGATCCCCTGTAAGCGTCAAAAAAAGCGCAATAATCGGAGCATTAACCGGCGTATCTTTTTTTACGTCAACTTAGAAGATTGATTTTTTCACAGCTTCAAATTTAAGTATTTGGTTTTAATTTCAACTCGGTACCTCCATGCGTTCCCGAGATAATGAGTCTTGACAGACAGACAGACGGACATCAAAGTGATCCTATAAGGGTTCCGTTTTTTCCTTTTGAGGTACGGAACCCTAAAAACATCACGCCTGTATCCTCCGAAGGGAGAAACAGCTGGAGGTGTATGGTTTACCAATATTACACCAATTACGTGTAAACTAGGTTCGAGCTTATTTATTTCGGGCACGGTTTAAGTTTTCAGGCTGTTACTACAATAATCATTTTAGAATGTTTTGTGCTAACTAACATGCAATAGTCCATATTAGTCACAAACTAGCTACCGCCCGCGGCTCCGCCCGCATTAATGTCGAAAATTATCCCAAGGGAACTAATTTCACACTCACTCACAACTTTCGCCTTTATAATATAAGTGTGATTAGTGTTAATAATTATTATATATATCAAGTGTGATAGTGTGATACCTGGAACTTACGGGGACAGGCTTTTGCCAAAAAGAGGATGCTTAGGTTTAAAATTAATCACACTAATAAAAAACTCCTGACTAAATAAAACTACAATATGACGTGTTGCGTCTGAACCCTGTAAAAAGTCTTCAAATGAATAAAAACACGCTGTAAATAACGCCATGTTATATCGAAAGAACATGTTTCTAGTTCATTGGCCCTCATCTATTGTCTCAATGTTTTGATAGCACTGGGCTGAGACCGATATTACCAAGTAACAAAGGGATGTCATTGTAACAGGCATGATTGATTTGATAACAAAATTCTTCGGAGAGCTCCTTTGAAATGTTCAAAATGATACATGAGAAAGATACAGGTGAAGCATCTTAAAACCTTAACCTTTTTTTTTTAAGTATAGCAAGTCATGTCATTGACTTCTTTCGCTCTGGGTGGAGCGAAAGGGCGTGTCAGACTCTTACTGACTAAAACCCATCCGTGTTCCTTCTAAAGCCCTTTGCGTGTCAGGGCCGCGGTGACTCTTTCGAACAACCGCAACCAAAACCTTAACCTGGAGAATAAAGTAATAACTAAGGAAGAGCGTGGTGTAGGAGAACTGAAATTAATACAACATTCATGAGTAACCAGAAAATGTCGACGAAATCGCGGCAGACCCAGCCGAAATAGGCAGGATGAGCTTGATGCCTATCGACGTGATTGGTCCACACTTGCCCAAACCGAAAGAATGGAAGAAAGAAAGACAGTGTAGGCCTTTGCACTGTGGGACAGAGTTAATATTCTGAACATAATAAAAGAAATAAATAATGTTTACCTACTAAATTGTTCCTACAAAGATTTCATGATATTGCCATGAAATCTTGCATTCCACTCAGAATTAGATAAATATTCATTGATATAACAGCAAGGCATTCTAGAATTACACATCCTACTAATATTATAAACGCGAAAGTTTCTATGGATGGATGGATGTTTGTTACTCTTTCACGCAAAAACTACTGAATGGATTTTGATGAAATTTGACACAGTGGTAGATTACAGTCTGGAATAACACATAGGACTTTTATCCCGGGAATATGTTCCATTGGGATAATTTTCTACAATACGGCAACTAGTAAAGACATAAAACAACTAACTTTAACAAAAGACAGTCGACTTCATAACAAGAAACAATGTAACTCTACAAACGGTCAGCTCCTACATATGCAAATGAAATACCATAATACATAGTTGTGGCATGCCTAGCAATCTAGATATAGATCTATGATCATTCTAATCTAACGAAGACTTGATGCAAATACGTAATGTAGAATAAATCAAGAAAACGCGTGTGGAATTAACTAGAACTGCGTCTAAGACCTTTATTTGCCGCGACTTCGCTCCCAAAGTCTATCCTATAGGATTCGTATTATTATATTATTATTATGTGTACTTTTTGGGTGAACAAAAATCATGGAAGTCGCGTCATCGTCACCGAACGCTCTGGGTGAACAAAAATCATGGAAGTCGCGTCATCGTCACCGAACGCTCTGGGTGAACAAAAATCATGGAAGTCGCGTCATCATCACCGAACGCTCTGGGTGAACAAAAATCATGGAAGTCGCGTCATCGTCACCGAACGCTCTGGGTGAACAAAAATCATGGAACTCGCGTCATCATCACCGAACGCTCTGGGTGAACAAAAATCATGGAACTCGCGTCATCGTCACCGAACGCTCTGGGTGAACAAAAATTGTCTTTGGTATTGTTTGTTTACTCTAAATCAGATGCACTTTTGATACACGCTGTTGAAGAAATGATGAATGGAGGGTGCACATATTAAGATGACGGCTATGGGATGATGGATGAAGAACCATAGGTGGAAGCACAGAAGTGTCATTGTCAAGTATATTTTAATAAGAATTTACGCAAACTAAACAGTGTTTCCAAAGATCACCTCCTACAAACGAACAATAAATTTTAGATCTGCATAATATTAGCTAAGTTATACAAGGATGCCCCAGTCCTAGGACACCAGGTAGCAAGCATGCGTGGCAGCCATCTTGACTTGCTGCGTCACAAACGAACCTTGGAATATGTAAAGGATAACTCCATAATTGTTTGCGAGACGCACCGGACGAGTTTATTGTCTATCAAGTTGTACTACACAAACTAGTTATCTTACGTTATGCCTACGTAATAGAGTTATGTAATTATTGCATTCTTCTCCCATACAAGATTGTGAATTCTTACTCTTTATCATTTAAGCGTATATGGTGAAGGAATGTGTGTCTTGTCTTTATAATAATTCTCATTTGGTTTGGGTGGTTTCACGACTTTATAATTATTTCATTTCTGTTTGATCCAACACATCAAACAACATGGAATGATAAAAATGGTCGTCGTGTCGTTGTAGCTTTGTCGCGTATTGTCTATCTGCGGAAGCCTTAATACATCTGTCTTTTGTAACAAGTCTAGTACTATTCCTTATTTTCTATCAATAACTTATCTTCTTAGATGATCTCTGTTGATACAGAGAAAATCAAACATCATATACGTTACAGTTCATCACACTAGTTACCTCTAACTCACATTTACGATTGTTATTCAATGTCTCTCTACTTTTAGGGGCTTTATTAAAATATGTGTCGTCGCGATAACCCAGTTACTAAAAATGCTATTTTTGTCAAAGAAAACAGTATTTGCTTTATGTGAGGCTAAAACATCATTCATAATATTTATCTTAAGAAAGGCACACTGGAATTTATCAGAAAAAAGACTCTAATTGGTTCGGAGCGAGGAGGCTTGGGAAGCGGTCACCTCCTTCTGCGAAGCAGTAATGCTAGCGAAAGAGGAGGCGGGCTCGCGTGAGGGAAATACAAGGCCTTCGCCCCAACCGCCGCTACAGAAAAAGACGCCCAGGGCGTCGGGAGTCGCAGGGCGATCCCCGGCCACTGCAGGCGCGGGTCTGCGCCCCTGCGGACGGCGAGCCTTGGGTGGCTCGCTGTCCGATCACCACCAGGCCCAGGTCGATGGCGCGTTGTGTTCCACGCTCATCTCAAAGAGATTTCAGCATAGGAGACGGGGCCCGCTAGGGCCAGAGCCTGCCAGGGTTGCGGAATTTGTTCGAAAGAACCGCGGCCCTGAAACGTAAAGGGCTTGAGAAGGAACACAGATGGGTTTTAGTCAGTAAGGGTCATTTGACGATTTCCCATCCATAAAAAGGGTGAAATGCAGTACGAAGATAATGGCCAAGAGTTGCCCGAAGTTACTAAACGGTTTTTCTTTTGTACTGTATGGTCGGTCCCTAAAATATGCTCTAGACACTATTATTATTTTTTTATATTTTTTTATATTCTTGAAACATTTTTTATATTTAATAATATTTATTTTCATGAAAAAATCTATAATTCTAATTAGGACTAAAAACATTAAATGTAAGGTAAGTAAATTTAAATTCCTTGGCTCCTAAACCAGGTGTATGATAATATTGATCCCAGTTAAAACACAAGGAAGTGGTGACAGACGGGCGTTTTGGGGGACTGTCTTTATGTACAACTTTGACGTCCAAAAAGTACTGGCACTGTGTGTGTCTGCACGAGGGACGTTCTAAAAGCAATGTCAATGTGCCGAAAAGTTACTTCCCTACCCTAAAGAGGAGTCATTTTAAGGTCTGCCCCTTTCATTTGAGTTCTGAATTATACTTGTCCTTAAAAGACGTTCAAATTCAAGTCAATATCTCATCTCGACGACCATCAACGTAGAGAACTTATCACAAAGCGGAGCGTAATGTTTTTGGCAGATTGAGACTGAGGTTACAATACAGACGTTTCTTAAATCTGCAAGCAACTCGCAAGCAAGTTAATTACCTCGCGGGGCACGATAGAGCGATTGATAACTTTTCCTATACCTCGATAGCCGCAATACCAACTTGCATACGATCTAGTTGTGGGTAGAAACGTGGCCTTAAATATACGAGAATTTACCACTTTATTTTTATTTGGATGGGAAATCATCAAATTACTTCTTCCGCTTTGGGCGGAGCGTGAGGGAGACAGACTCTTACTGACTAAAACCCACCCGTGTTCCTTCAAATGCCTTGTGCGTTCCAGGGCCGGGGTGACTCTTTCGAACAATTCCGCAACACTGGCAGGCACTGGCTCTAGCGGGCCCAGTCAATTATGCTGACATCTCTTTGAGGCGCGCGTAGAACACAACGCGCCGCATACCCAAGTCTGGTCTTTATCGGCCGACGAGCTTCCCATCGCTCGCCGTTCCGCAGGCCCGCGAGAATTTCCACTGAAGACAAACCCTCACGGAATAATCCGTCCTTTTTCAACAATAGCGGTACACTTACATAACAAAAACAAAAGAACCACAGTGGCACATAAACAACCGGTTTGATAAGGTTCTCGTAGAAATCTCTGGTTTACTCAAATAACGCGTAACTTTCTAGCTAACACGCGTTGACGCAATTTTTGAGTGTCTATTAAGACTTGAGTGGAATCGTTTCACAATCCTTTAATGGGAAGTGCTTTTGTTTGCTGGTTTTATTGAAGAAAGATATAGCTTTTATGCTGTGTGTGTGTTCGAACCCACACACAGCTTAAAAGCTTAAATATGCTATGCTTCCTCCTTGAAATAAGTATTGGTTTGGGTGACTTTACGTTATATTTACGACTAGTGTAGTACTGTAATAGCATATAATCGTTTCCAGAACCCCGTCTATCTCTTTCACAAACAAACACACTTTTGCATTTATAATATATGTACTAGCTTTTGCCCGCGACTTCGTACGCGCAAATCCCGTTTTTTCCCGTTCCCCTAGGTATTTAGGAAAATCCTCTTAGTGCTCCCCTACGGAGTGTAGGGAAGCTACTTCTTATTGCATAATAGTTGTTCGTAAATGTTTGATTGTACAACATTTTTGGTTCAATAAATTATTATTATTATTATTACATGCCAAATTTCAGCTTTCTGCGTCTAGTATTTTCGACGGTGCGTTGCTAGTCACTCAGTCAGTAACGGAAGAATTTTATATAAATTAATTGCATTTATACTAACTCTAGCCAGCGGCTTAGCCCGCGTGAAAGTTGAAAATTATAACCAAAGAAGTATACTTCCGGGATGAAAAGTATCCTTTGTCTTATTCCGGGACATGGTCTACTTGTGTGCAAAGTTTCGTCCAAATCCTTTCAGCCGAGAAAAGGTAACAGACAGGCAGAGTTACTTTCACATTCATTCATTCAAATAGTGTACCTACCTGTATAATAAATAAAAAAAAACATTTATATATTTTTTTAATTAGTGTGGAGGTATGGAAACAGGCAGTTCACATAGTCTATAAGTTCGATTAAAATTCGTTGCATATTTGAATCGTTTCTCCCGGGTGGATCATCGATTTTCATTGCCTCGGCGCTGTTCTGGTGGTTGCAACTGTTGATTTTCAGCTTTCAGAATTCACAGTGGCTAGGAATAGTGCGGCAGGCTTTTTTCAAAAAGAGTCCTTTAAAAAAGTATGGCGGTACATAGATAATTCACCACTATAGTAGGCGCCAGATAATCGTGGAATAACGGTCATTGACCCACCTACAATTATTGACATTTTTAATTTGAAAAACGGAATTAATGACACAAAGCTGTCCCGAATCATCATCTCTCGTGATCCTTAACATTGTCTAATAATGAAAAACGATTCATATTTAATTGTTCAGGTACCTATGAACAGTTATTAGGGAAAGGTCAATATACTTTATTCCACATTTATCTGGCGCCTACTATAGAGCTTTCGTTCTAAAAATAGTAAAGAGAATATTTGTTATGCTACAAATCATGTCATCTCCTTAACAGCTAAGCCGCTTGCGATGTTTTCATTCATTGGTGCCATTAAGGGCCGGCCTATGACGTCACATGTGGGCAAATAGAGGAGAGATAGCAACGAGATAAGAGGCGATTAGTCCCGCACAATAGTCATTATCTACTACTATCGGAAAGTCAATAACAGTGTACGCAAGCTCTTTCTTATCTGTGTTTATATTATTATACCTTTACGGTGGAACTAGTATTTGATGGTATGATATCAGGTTATTCAGTTCAGACCTATTTTTGGTGTGTATGATTAATTATTATTTTTAGTAGGGCACCTGGCAAGGCGCGGTGTTGATAGGCGGTGTAAGGCGGTGACCGAGTGGCGTTCGCAAACTGGAAGACGGAAGAAGTGTGGGATTGGCAGACGATATTCTTGCCATCGCGATCGCGGGTACAGCCTTGGCACAAGAAAAAAGAGGCCAGTGGGCGAAATTGGGCTAAAGCCTCCTCATCATCCACAGAAGGCTTGGCGAATCAAAGAAGAGCTGGACTGGAGTCTGCTTACCAATGGAATAAATGCTTTTAACAGAGATACTTATACAACTTTGGCAACGCGGCCAGTTTGGCCCATAGATGGAGCCTGGAGGGTCAAAACGCAAACAGTGAGGACAAGAGTCACTGATTGCTTAGTCAAACGAACATTTTGAATAACATTTTGTTTGATAGGTATTTCTCCCATAGATACGGACAGTTTCCTGCAAAATATTATCAAAATGCAGACATTAAACACTTGATCGCAGTCACCACTGTCGAAGTTAGGACACAACTATATTATCCTGGAGACGTTTAAATTTAAATTAAATGAGATTATGATCTTGCAAGTAAATAGAGATATAACCGAGCATTTAGTCACGGTGGTTTCCCTTTCAGGGTAATCTACCTTCGGACGAAACTTACGATAAACAATGTCAACAGCGGGATGTGTTGACACCTCGACAGACTGCCACAGACAAGTATTGAGCAATAGGGAATATGCATGCATTTTTTATTTGCAAAATAAAATACTTATTAGCTCTAGTTAACAATTATGAAGTCAGTATTTCAAAAATACCCTAAATATCAGCAATAAAGTTATAAAGCTTCAAAGATGACAATCCGAAAGAGTAATCCGATACAAACTTACGCCAAATACCATGTCGTCTATACAGCTGCCATAGAAAACGGCGTCTTCACGAGAGAGACAGTTATATTTGTTTAATACAGTTATATTTCGTTTGTTTTCGTTTCGGTTATGGAGGTCTGGTAGGCAGCTGCTCCACGTAAAATACTGGTATTCAGCTGAATCCGGTTTGACTGGAAGCCGACCCCAATATAATTAGGAAAAGGCTAGGCAGTTATATTTCGTTTGTTTTTCGATCAATTTTGATTCAATTTTCACTGTTAGTATTATTTTTGTGTATATTTTTAGATAAACTGTTTAGATTTTTTTTTTTTTTTGAGATGAGTTTGCTCTTGACTCTAGTCTAGGTCATAGATGACAGAGACAAAGTTGTTTTCATGCCTATTCCCTGTTATAGTTACTAAGGAAGGTATAGGGTAAAAGTAATTAATGTAAGATAACTTTATCGTTCTTAAATGTTTCATTGGCCTATGAGCAGTTAAAAATTCTAGCAAGCAAATGGTATCTACGAGTAGGTACCAACTACCGATCGATTCAGTAAAATACTCGCCTTGAAAATTTAGATGAAGTGAGCATGTAGTGAGATGTCGTTCATTTGGAACCTTAAGCCTAAGTGTTATTTCGTGTTATTGTTATTATTTTATGTCGTTATTTCCATGGAAGATGGGTAGGCCATTAGTGTGGGACGCTACTTGTGTCGATGCTCTTGGCAGTGCTGGCGCTGCCGCTGCGGCTGCAGAGAACCTCAAGCGGCGGATATATAATAAACTTGTTGGTAGTTATATTTTCGAGCCGTTTGTGGTTGAAACTCTCGGGTCTTGGGGTCCGAGTGCGCATAGCTTGTTTAAAGATCTCTCAAGACGCTTATTTGACACTTCGCGTGACCCAAGGGCTGGCTTTTACTTGGTCAAAGAATAAGCATTGCCATACAACGTGGCAATGCCGCCAGTCTTTTAGGTACACTTCCAGTCGGCAGCGATGCGGATAAATTTTTTGACGCCATATTTTAGGGTTAATTTAGTTAAGAGTTTTTATTTTTATTTGTAGTGTTTATAGTTAGTTAAGTATTTATTAAAACAGTTGTAAATAAATCTAACAAAGTGAATAAGTGAGTCATACATATTAGGGATGTTTCTCCTACCCTCGCGGCGTATAAAACTACGCGCTTAGCCATGGATTTTACTATTGTTATAACGATTATATGCTTAATGTTTAATTTTGATGGCCCTGGTTTATCACTTGTGGCGTCGAGTCACAGATCTTTTTATTAAATTCTACCCTCTGCACGTGTAAGCGGGCACACCCTTCATGTCTGGAGGCTTATTTAGTTTGATTTGATATTGTTTTTATGCTTGAGTTTGTCTGTTTATGCTGGCATAATGGAGTGTGCTAGCTTACAAGTAGCGAATTATTAAGTTTTATGTTTTTACGTGTTACCTTTGTTGTATTGTTTTCTTTGTAAGAATACTGACTACTTACATACCTTTGTATAAGTGATAGTTCTTATAACTCAACAGACAGATGTGTTGCTGGGGAGTTTGTTGCGCCACTTCTTCTTCCCAGCTAAAACACTAGGAAGTGGTGACGGGCGGGCGTTTTGGGGGACTGTCTTTATGTAGAACTTTGACGTTCAAAAAGTGCTGGCACTCAGCCTAATTTGAATAAATGACTTTTGAATTTTGAATTTTGAATTTTATGCAGCGTAACACTGTGGCTGCACTTAGTAAGAGTAAATGAAGCCCTTCAAATCAATAGTGGATAAATTACAGCGAACTTCCCTATAATAATAAAAAAATCCTTCAAAACAATTACTATAGGGTCAAGGAACCATGGTTGAGGTTTCAGGAGCAACTAGTTCTCGTGATCTCGAATAGGTGCGCAAAAACATCAAGTGAATTTAGACCGAAAACTGCGATAAACTGCTAAGACAACGGTGACGCCTCATCATTATCTGACATAGCGTTGTGATTAGATATAAAGTTCCTTTTTCAAAAGTATAAACATAACAAAAAATAAGGCTTCCCACAAGGAGGACAGATAACCTGATGAAGGTCTCAAGAATCCACTGGATGCGTGACAGGACTTTGAGTGAAGCCTGTCCAGCAATAGACGTTTATGGCGCGATGCTGACATCTGATGTCAGCATAGAAGACGGGGCCCGCTAGGGCCAGAGCCTGCCAAGGTTGCGGAATTTGTTCGAAATAGTCACCGCGGCCCTGGAACGCAAAGGGCTTTAGAAGGAACACGGATGGGTTTTAGTCAGTAAGAGTCTGACACGCCCTTCCGCTCCACCCAGAGTGGAAGAAGTCATTTGATGATTTCCCATCCTTAAAAAAGAAAAAAGCAATAGACGTTTCGCAGCTTAAATGATAAAGAAAATAAAAAAGAAAATACGTACTATCTTCAGCATTCCTTTCAAGGACGCTAAACACAGACACAGATCCAGTTTAATCACTTTTAAGTCACACACTTAACAAAGAAATATCTAGTTTTTAACTTAGTTATAACTTGTCCTTAGACAATCAGCTTTACTACTGGCATGACACACGACTTAGAATCTACGTGATCAATTCAATATAACGCAATTGTACGCTTAATGTTATGTTATACATATTAAGTGCTAAGGTGCACTGATGTGGGTGCGGTGGAGCTCTGCTTTGTGTCAGCGGGTTCCGTTGAGGAACTTAACTCACTCGAAACAAATATTAATCGGCTCTTCAAAATGTGGATTCAAGAAATACCTCCTGGACGAACAGGGAAAGAAAGCTCCAAAAATAAAACGAAATAGTTGCTAGAAAATAAAATAAGCCAATCTATCTGCCAGGCAAAGGCATACCACACTCGTAGGGTATGAATCATCATATTCACCATGCTTTTTTTTCACCAAGGTGGGTTAGCGATTCCAAACTTATGTTCACTAAGGGCCTCTATGGGACCCAAATTTGTCTCATCGGAGATCTTTTGTTAGAATATGTGTATTCAACGCTGTTCCGGTTTTAAACCAATGTAAATAGAATTTTAGGGCGAATTTAACTATTATTAAAATCAACACCAATCAAAATACTATGTCACATTTGATTGAACGTTTCTAATCTATAAAGACGTAACCGAATCATACTTGACCGATTTTTTTAGCGTAGGAGGATAGCGAATTATCATGTTTAAACTGTGAGCCTCATTCCCATTGTCTCTGCTATGTGTCATCATACCTCTACGACTCTATGGATAATAATAGTAATTTAATAAACTGTAAAACAAGTTATGTGTGTATTGTCTAGGGCAGACTGGGTCAATCGTAGCAGGGCACGGTTGTAACAATCGACTAGAGGAATGTGTCTACAGTTTCCACATTATTAATCATTCGAATTCTTGTTATTACACCTATTATTCTTGCTTCACGCTATTTCAGGATAGCTTGATTTAATTTACAGATTGTAAATAACAGGCACTTGTACATATTTTAAGATTTTAATGAAATTAACTTAAGAATAATTAATATCGATATTTGCATTTGTAGTCCCCAATCTATGTTACTGAGGGTCAAGGAATACTGACTCACAGTCGAGTACTATCTAAGTGCATTAAAAAGTGCTGGTTAGAAGCAAAGCGTCAAATTGATATTGAATCCATCAAAAGGTCTGCTTGCAGACGCGCGCAGACGACCAAATGCGCGCGGTTTTTTTTATCTCGATAGAATTATTTCTATACATTACGCTGTGAAGGCTCAAAATGCTTTGTAAATTATTCGACTGACACTTCGCTGCACACGTGTACAACTGTTTACCTATGGGTACGCGTGTCCGTCGAAACGTCAATCTCACAAGTACCTACGGCTACGGTCGAATCCACTCGTAGATTTTTATCGATATGTTTTAATATAAACACATCGCTATAATGCACTGCCGGTGCTCTAAAGGGAATAAAATTTATTTTTTACGGTGTTCCCGATAGAGCACCAAGCAAAAATATTGATTGGTGCTCTAAACATCGGTACCTACTCTTAAAATCGGTGCTCTACCGGGAATACTCCGATTTATGGTTTCCACTGTTTTTCTCGTTTCGACACGTGCGACACAAAAGTAGCTCATGCCATTGATTCATCAATCAATCAACAAATCATTTGATCAATCAACCTCCAGTCGTGTACTGAAAATGGCGTCTAGGTAGGTAGGACTCGTAGTACCTAGGCGACGGTAGATAGGACTCGTAGTACCTAGGCGACGGAAGTTGTGTCATTACTCAGTTTTCCGCCTTCATTGTCTTGTAAGATGAGTCACCAATAGCAGATATTTTCCTCACATACCTAACTGTTTATCTAAACATTTAAACTAGGCATGAAAGTGACGGGCTTTTGGAACACACATTTGCATTCGAAACAGACGCTTCAAGACAAACAAATAGAAAAAACTTACATTCCAAGGATCCACTTCACACTTTAACATATTTCACAAAACTATCTTTGAGAATTTTCCGAAAATTACTCTTTCACCGAACGCACAATACTCAACTAAGAGATAAAGACAAGAGGAAATGTATTCAGATAGCGTGAGATAATATTATCAAGTTACAGAATAACATCTTGAAAACTGTATCCCAATGTCATTGTGAAAGATAAAATACGATGATATCATAATATTATAAACTGGTAATACCTACTTGGGTTTTTTTGATTCCATACAATAAGAATGTTATGAAAATATCAGTGCATACAAGTAAGTTCCAAATGAAATGTGTTAAAGTAGCTGTAATTACAAACGATAAGTACATAAATACCATTGAAAATTACTTTTACATTTTGCTGTATTTTCCAATAACAACAGATATAAAAAAAAATTAGAAAAGCTGCCTGAATAAGGCAGCTTTTCTAAATTTTTTTTATATCTGTTAAACAAAATACACAGGCGTCGAAGTTGATACTCGTCCACATCGCTGTCATACGGAAACGTGCCCAGAGGAACGGAATGCATACCTATTATTTTACTATTTATTCTTATTCTTCAACGCATAAGTGTATTCGCTTTTCGTAGATATGTACATAGGCAGGTATTAAACAACAATTAGATACTTATATTTTTATGCTACCTAATTATTGAAATTTGTATTTTCTCTGTAAACATTATATCCGAAAATTTAGGTAGGTACATACCTACTACAAGAAATTGCTAAATCGTTCGGCTGGGCTTTCAAGTTAACAGCTGACTTCCCTGCAACAGATAAGACACAAGAAACATACATAAAACTTCTTTTTTTTTTAAATTTTACCCTAAGGGAAGGCCATAGTCTTTTGACCATATTGCCTAGTCTTACGTCCTTAATTTCTTGTGTTTTGCAAATTAGAATGCGGATGCAACACATTCTAATGGTTTTAGGAGTATCTTGTAACAAATATATCGATTCGCCCTTCTCGGCAAGTTTCGAGTGAGGTAGTCAATACTACAATAAAATTCTCAGCTCCACTTAACCGAGATCGCAATTATTCCACATATTTTCCTGGTGCGTGTCACATGAGACCCAAAACTACACCAATTTACATCACAATATCCACTAGGAATCAATTTACGAAAAATTAAAACAGCCGCTAAACTTCACTCGGCAAAATCCCGCCAAAAATTTCGCTTAGGCATTAAACTTCGGTCCACAGACAAGTGAAACTTCTGCTATTAGTCTAACTCCACCACAACATAGATCTAGCTTCCGTTGACGTCCCCGTAACCAGTGGTAAGTGTTGTTACCATTCGTTACGGAAACGCCTCATAAGTCGTAGGTAAGAGCAGCAAAAGCAGGAACTGCTTATAATTACCATCGACTGGGGACTTATACAGATACTAAATGTGCCGGAAGATGTCTACTGGGACAGATGCTGAGCGAGGCTGTAATGGACGTCAGTAAGAGTCTGACAGACCCCGCCCCGGGGCGAAGGACATCCATGAGGATTTACCACCGACATCAAAAAAAAAAAGGCTGTGATGGACGTGTGATGTTGAACTTAGAAGTTACCGTGTGTGACTGTCCAATCAGTGGTACCGGGCGTGGTATAGCTACACACTCTATCTCATTATTAATAACTAGCTTTTTCTCACAGTTTCCCGTGCGTATTTTACAGAATTGAAAAAACGGAAAACACATTATATCGGGATAAACAGTCGCCTATGGCCCTGTGCGAAAGTGTAGCTTAGGACAATGAAATCCCCACCCTACTTATACGTGCCAATGCCTTCAGGATTCCGTTTTGAGAAAGGTATAGGTACTGTTATGCGTCTTTTATAATTCTGTCTCCCATTTCACATCGGAATCATGATACTTTTAAGACATCATAGTATGGCCCTTGTATTTCAAAAGATTCCTTAAACCTACAAGACAACCGACAAACAAAAACTATACCCCTTTATTATATTAATTTACAAAAAGCAATATAAAGGCGGTTCGGTACATTATCTCCAGAAACAGATTACCATTTTAGAACAAGAATCGCGTAGATGCAGCACCTAGATCTCTTGATTTACATCAACATCAAATAGAGAAACCTGAATAGCCAACAGTGTCCACCAGGCAGATAACATCTTCCGGCTATCAATAATCCGCCTCGTATGGATCTGTGTTCGTAAGATCAATCTGCTAAGAAACCTCTAGGAAGGTTCGTGATAATGAGTAAACAGTTGATGGAGAGTTTAGCATGAACACAAATCACAATACACGATAAAAACGAAATATCACTTCAAAGAACCATTATCTTATTGGTCTGAGTGGTTGAACCCACGATGAATCCAAAGTACAATAAATTTTGTACAATAGATTAAATTATTTTAGCTGTAAAAAGACAATTTTGCCATATTTACTAAGCATCTCTTACGGAGAGATAGCAGATCTTTTTGTTTGTAAATAAAACATGATGTGTGTTTTTATTATTGTCAAATGATTCATGGTATTGTTAATTTATTATTTTAAAATAATATTATCACTATCCAGCCTGAAACACAGGTTCAACCTAGCTCAGGCAAATAAGCAACTGTGTTCTTTAAAAATTGTTAGATAATTTGTTGTAAATGTGCCCTTTTTTATAAATAAACGATAGTATTATTATTAAAGCATTCGTAGCTGTGCTTCTTAGGACATTCTCGCACCAGTCCTTGAAGAATTTGAGTTGTGCCCGAGTCCCAGAGAAATGAATAACAGTTAAAGTTAACTACTTATTAGAGAAACACATAGAAATTACATACACATTTGGAAATACATAGAATTTAGACACTGGGAAATTTTTGCTTGCTTGCTTGTCAACGAAAACATTACATCCTGTAGATACCACGGTATTCATGTAACTACAAATAAGACATTGGTACATAATTCACTCCATTTAACTGCATGCTTCTCCATTTATCCAGTCGTTACGAACTGGACAGCCTGACGTAAACAAACTAGGTACCTCGACATCAGAGGCACCGCTGCCATATCTTACTCATCTATATCTATACAAATAAATAATATTGAATTGTCTGTTTGTAGTATCAAAACTAACAGTTTTTACTAACTATATGCAAGTACATTATAGATATTGCCCGCGATTTTGTACGGACATATCCCGTTTTTCCAGTTCCTGTATAGCCTATAGCCTTCCTCATGATTTTTTTTATTTATTTATTATATTTGGCTCTTCAACAATGAGTACACCATAAAATTTAAGAGAAGTCACTCCAGACTTAAGTTTAAGTGCCTCATCAGTTAAAGAAGAGCACTACATGCACTATGCTATACGCATAAACTGCTATGGAAACAATAAGAAAACAAATAATAATTAAAATTTACAATGAAAAATTATGAACAATTTCAACTTAGAACTATTCACATTATATTTTATAGGTTAAATACAGTGACAGTGACAGTAACTGTAACAGTGTTTACAATTATTTTACGAAATATAATTCAAAATTCTTTTCATGGTAGGTACAAACGTAAGAAATAGATTAATGTCGTCATCGTGTTTTTTGTATACAGCATACATTCTGGAAAGTGAGTAATGCTGCCTTAAATTGGTATTGCTTTTTGGCATTCAAAACAGCCTCCTAGTTTTACTTCTTGGTAGATTTCGTGAATCTGGCAGATCATATTCAAAAATATCTAAATCCGACTGGTACCGATTAGCATGTTCAAACAAACAAACTCTTCAGCTTTATTATATTAAGTAAAGGTAGTAGTTATTAGGTACGAACACATACCTAATAACATTTTTTTTTTTTTTATTTGGCTGTCGGTCGTTCCGGTTAATCTTCGAAACGGCTGGAACAGTTTGGACCGTACTTTCACTGGCAAGCATGTTATAAGAAGTAACCTAACGATTAGGCTCCGAGCAAACATTAAAGCCCAATAAAATACTTCACACGCTAACGAAACCACGGGCAGAAGCTAGGCTTAGTATATGATGGGTCGTAAACGCGAAGACTTGCTGTAGATGTAATCTATTAGTACAACCCCCTGGTTGTTGATGAAGCGGTACAGTTGCCCCATAAGGAAGAGAATTTGTTGTTAAATTAATATTATTTGCTTTAAACCTGGAATTGCAGACTCCGTAAGGTAGTAATAATACATCTTTATAAGATAATAGGTAATTTCTCGATATACTATGAAAAAATTGTTTTGTTTACAATAAATCCGTGTCTTATTAAGGAACAATAGTTTACAATTTCACGCGATATTTTACAATCTTACGGCGTTTACAATTTTCCGGTGACATATATAGCGCACAGACCTGTAAGACCTCCTTTGTGGATGTGACCGGAAAATTGCAGACTCCGTAAGATTAAAATAAATCTTGATTAGATTATAATTTCTCGATATACTTATTATGAAAAAAAAAATCTATACAATAAATTCTTTTTAAATTCAATAGTTTCCAATATCGGATATATTGGAAACTATTGTCTTAATTAGAAAAAATAATTCACAATTTCACGCGATATTTCGCAATCTTACGTCGTTTGCCATGTTCCGGTGACATATACATATAAATATCAACATTTAAAAATACGTTTTTCTGTCGTGACAATCAAAACGGAGGAGCTCCTGGCTAAATAATAACAGACGGACGGGTTGAGCAACGCTCGCAGAGGTCGGTCTTTGGATAGGTGACCATTTTAACACACCGAGACTTCTCCGTGCCTCGGAAAGCGTGTTAAGCCGTTGGCCTCGGCTCTCATTTGTAGGTATTTGCCTGTCGTTACGGATTGTCAGAACCCAGAAAATTTAACACCAATCTTTCCAAGAAGTACCGTGTAACCCAATGGGTTGTGGAGGTCAAATAGGCAACGCTCTACGTAGAATACTGGTATTCAGCTGAATCCGGTTTGACTGAAAGCTGACCCAAATATACTCGTAGTTAGAAAAAGGCTAGGCAAATGATTAGACAGAACAAAATTTAGACGCAAAAGAAATTGTTAATCAAAGAACGTTGTAACCGTTAGGCTCTTATGTGTATAAATTCAGAACCCCAACATCTAGACAGTCTTCAATAACCTGTAACATTGGCTTCTCAGTAAAAACTAGTTACTACTAGTGGCATAAACCCTTTTTTTTAAGGATGTGAAATCATCAAATGACTTCTTCCGCTCTGGGTGGAGCGGAAGGGCGTGTCAGACTCTTACTGACTAAAACCCATCCGTGTTCCTTCTAAAGCCCTTTGCGTTCCAGGGCCGCGGTGACTCTTTCGAACAAATTCCGCAACTGGAACAGATGATTGTTATATCTGTACTGTGTAAAGTCCTACGACCCCAACACCCTACGATCACAACAAGCCATATGCTAGCCTTGGGTACTCCAAACGACTAACACAATAATAAACAAACATAATCAGCGACAAACACCGCTAAAACAACACCTAAAACCGGTCATATAAAGCGACGCCTATTACCAGCTAGCAGGCCCCTCATTTCCACTGGGCACTCAGGTGCCCAGGGCCCCGCGATCGATTCGGGCCCCTTAGTTTCTGCCAGATGGCCGAAAACTTTAAGAAAATCAAACGAAATTATTTCACTACGTAGGTACCTATATAGATTTTAAGCACTAACTTGTATGTGTTTTGTTCCGAATAATATTACAATTACCTTTTCATTTATTTAATGTGTCTTTAACACCGAAAAATTCTATATTTTGGCTGTTTAAGCAAAACAGTCCTCTGTCACAGTCATAGGGGCCCCCTTATCCGGTGCTCAGGGCCTCCATTAGGAAAATGACGGCCCTGCCAGCTATTCAACCGATAGAACGTAACAGCGTCCTAAAGGGGTCCTATCAATTACAATGGAACCTGCCCGACACACTTCGCGTCCAGTCCACATGCTAATCCCAGACACACCGCCTGCATTCCAACTACTGCAGTATAACGGCACTGTACGCAATTATCGGAGGACCAGTTTCGAAATATTGTGAGTGCAGTGGACACAGCGGTGACTGTGTTACATTGAGTTGCTGACTTCACAATGACGCCTATGATGTTGTTATGAATTCTAATAGTATGACTGCTATTAAAATTAAAAAAAGTGTCCGTGGAGTTTCTTGCACGTTCTTCTTCATAGAGATCTACGCTTTGGAACGTGCAAATAGCTTCATCTCCTTTGACTGACCAACCTTAACAATTCAAAAGTAAATGGTTTAATTGAAATGAATCGTTTGAGTTTGAGTTTGATGTATATTCTGGATGACACCGTGATTATAGTCTAGCTGTCCCGGCAGGCTTGCGTTCTTGAACTTTCTCGCAATAAATTATTCACTTAAGATATTGCTTATTTTTTCGTGAAAGTGTGTTGAAAAACCAGGAAACTGTTATACTGGTTTAGAGTGAACAGGCTTCTTCTGGGTAAGCTCGCTCCATCGTCGACTTTGTATCTCAAACTCATTTCAAAGATTTGAAGTGTAGATACACTTCTACACTAATATTATAAAGAGGAAAAATTTGTATCTTTGTGTGTGTGTGTATGTTTGTAATGAATAAACTCAAAAACTACTAGACCGATTTGAAAAATTCTTTCGCAATGGATAGCTACATTATCAGCGAGTAACATAGGCTGTATTTTATCCCCGTTCTCCCACGGGAACGGGTACTACGCGGGTGAAACCGCGTGACGTCAGCAAGTAAAAAAAAAAAGTCGCTTGATACACGAGGGCATTTGTCATTGAAGTCTCTTAGCTACATCCGCCTCGGCAGCAATTACAAATTACTCAATCAATCAGTTTATTTCTAAAACATAGGAAAGTTGCAAAGTTCGCCCCCATTCCCATTATTATTATTATTCGCATCAAAATCTACCTACTATTGTAAAACATGTGTTCACATGTTTTACAATAGTAGGTAGATTTTATATATATATAAGTACAACTCTTTCCACTTTTCCTTCGTTACATAGAAGTCTCGTCTACCATCACGTTGTGAACGACTTGGAATTCTTTTTAAATTCCGCCTATCCTTTTCTTATCCTTACTCAATTATCATGTTGGTTGGTTGAGGAATTCAAAAGGTCTTTAGTTTACACAAAATTACCAAACTTTAAAATTAACTCGCGGACGTCACGCGGTTTCACCCGCGTAGTCCCCGTTCCCGTGGGAGTACGGGGATTAAATATAGCCTATGTTACTAGCTAATAATGTAGCTTTCCAATGGTGAAAGAATTTTTGAAATCGGCACAGTAGTTTTTGAGTTTATTCATTACAAACATACTTTATAATATTTGTGTAGATACGTACCCAAACTCAAGCATATTTGAGGACAAATTTAATTCAAATCTTCAGACATAGACTCCAATGAACCAGAGCAAAGTTTACCCGGTAAGAATACCTGTGCAAATGCAATACTGGCAGTGCCCTAACGTTACCAACTCTCTATGGACTCAGTCCATAACAGAATACTCCATGCAACGATATTTTGAAACTGGTCCTCATATAGTGTCGCTAATTGTAACATATTTTATGTGCAAAGTCCACACGTGTTTCGAATACGTTTAGTATAAATGTGTGTCAGATAAATTATTTAAATAGCCATGTCACAATTCTAGCTTGTATATTTGTACGGGCTAGGCTAGATCCGGTAGAATTGGACACCTGCGAGGTTCAATGATTTAAATATTGAATTCTCCTATTGTTGTTAAATTTTGTGGGAACTGGTGCAATGTGTTTTCAAAACGTTTCAAATTCGGTATAATCTAGATATTCTTTTCAATGGAATATCAAAATACTGCCCTTAAAAGTACCTAAGTACAATAGATATCAATTTTATTATGATCTATAGTATTCTAAATCAACCAAACGAAACAGGTTGAACATTTGGCACACGAAATAAGTAGTTAGGAACCGCTAGGAAAAACTGTAAAAATCCATCGATTTTTTACAGCTTTTTCCGGCGATTGTGTTTCATGTAATTTGCCGTGCCATCTACTTATGACTTGGCAACCTGAAACGGAAGTATAAGGTCACTACTGCTGATTCTAGCGTTTAGATGTTCAAGTGGTTGGCAATAAAGAGGAGCTTATTCAAAATAATAATTAAAGTATATACATACGTTAATTATTCTTTTGAATAAGCTCCTCACTGGGAAATGGCAAACTCCGTAAGAATATAAAATATCTTCAGAGATTGAAAACTCTCGATAAATTTCCAACTGAACATTTGGAATACTTTTTTACGCATCAATATTTGTGAACTGATAGATATAATATGGCGACCAATCAGAGCACAAGTCTACAATTTATCTGTTTTCGTGTGATAGTAAATCTGGAAACAAGGCTCTCATTGGTCTATTCAGAGAAAACAAAGACCAATGACAAAGGCCAAGGTTCCAATTTAACTATCACACCAAAATATACACGATACATTGTAGACCAAAGAGCTGATTGGTCGCTGAATGTTCATTTGAGAATTTATCGAGAATTTACAATCTGTTAAGATATTTTGTAATCTTACGTAGTTTGCAATTATCCGGTGAAATATATAACAAAAGCACTTGATAGTCGGTCGCGGAATCGGAACACCGTACATAAAGTTATCTACTATCACTCTAAGCACAACCATACAAGGAAAACGATATACATAAGTAGGAAGTCAATTTATTTTCAAATCACTCGCCAAGACCTCTATCTTTTATCAATCTCTTAGTTAATTACATTGCAAACAAACTTCAATGGAGCAATACCTCATAAAGTAAGTTGTACTTAATAGTCAACAATTTACTGGCGTCGCGTCGATACTTAACGACTATTTCTAACGTAAAGTGGTTTCTAATTACCTGTGGTGAAAGCCACCATTAAATGGTCAACTTTTATTCCTTTGCTGGTTAAAATATAGGTTTATTTTATTTTATTTGTGATGAGTTTGCTCTTGACTCTAGTCTAGGTCATAGATGACAGAGACAAAGTCGACGATGGAGCGAGCTTACCCAAAAGAAGCCTGTTCACTCTAATAAAAAAATCATTATTTGAAAAGAGTAACTATGGAGTTTCTTGTCCGTTCTTCTCCATAAGAATCTACCTTTCCGAATGGACAGTAGAGTTACTTTATTAATGTAATATTATTATTTTACTGAACTGTAAATGATGACGTTCAAAAGTGCCGTTTAATGGCCTAATTGAAATAAACGTTTTGATTTTGACTTTGACTAATTTTCACTCTAGGTGTCCTATTCTTTATTGTGAAGTATAAAAATACAACAAGGGCTTAAGAAATAATAAGCTATCTTGTACAGACAACCTTTGGAGGGATTTTACGGAGAAGGAAAGATTTCCCTTGTTTATGTTAATAAATGGTTTTCTGTTGTTAAGTTGCTTTCTTCAGCATGAGTAGAATATAAGTATTCCGAACCATTCTGAAAGTTCTCATCTTCCGAGTGGATCCTGACCAAAGACTTGCTTTGCGGTTTAATGTGAAAATTTTCATGGCAAGGAAAACATCGTCAAGACCATGGGTTTTTTAAACAAACGATCCCTTAATTCAATTGTGTCATTTTGACCCTACTGATACATCTTAGGAAGTTCTTATCTGTTCTGGTCAGCTACCTTAGAAGCTGGTTGATCAGTGCAAAGAGGTTTTGCTTGTAATCAGGTTGGCAAGGACGCGAATCCACCTAGTAGCCAGTATGTCTCCCACAGCAGTGGAGCGATGACCAGCGATGCAAATGTGCGCGATTACTGAACAGATAACTGTAACTGAACTGGCGACCTTGTCGGCTACCTACGTTCAGGACTAAGAAAAATGGATGTGACATGGGGTTTAATGGGGACATATTATTGCCTACGTGTCAGCATAGGTTCTTGCATTTGGCTTATGTAGTGAAGAGTTATGGAGTTCTACGCTGGCGCTTTCAGTTTAAAAAAAAAAACTGCTTCTCTTCTTCTTCCTTCCAGGTGTCTAGCTCGACTTGTGTGTCCAGCGTCAGCTGAATACTATACGTTAACTGAATAATACTAATAACGTCACTCTGAATTGGAAACTAACGGACAGATCGCTACAGCAAAGCTTTTGCTACGCTTGTCATACTAAGGAATTCTCCTAAATAGACACTTAGATCCTCCTTAACCATTATGTTTAAGCACTAAAAGTAGGTACCCAAAACAAAAACAAACAAAAGAAAGTTGCTACTACACAAAAAAACACGTCTACAAAACACAGCAAGGTACAACTAACGGCTGTCACATCCAATGTATCGCATCGCATGAATGGACGGAAAGGCGCGCGACCACGTCCCTGCGCGCGCAAGCTTCCGCGTCGACGCACGCGCCACTTCCCATATCGAGGGGCACGGAAGTCGTTCCACTGATGGATGGCAGTACTTGCTCCCTTTACTGGCATGGCAAGTACTAGTTATAGTTGTAGAAAGGGACGCGCGCCTTTTAGGCGAGTTCGTAGATGGCTTTTATGGGGTCGGTGAAAGGATCGTGGTCCTTTGATAATGGAGGTTCGGTTGAACCGGTGTTGTCAACAAAAGTGTTGAAAATGCTAGCGCTGCAACACTCTTAGAGTAGAGTAAGGACTCCGTTTTCCGCACTAACTTCATTCGGTCCGTTTTGCGTTGCTACAACACTCTGTAAGCGTATCGCTATCGAAGACGTCTAAGCTCTTCTAGAATTCGTATCTTCATTATTTTGGCCGACTGACGGTTACTGATGGACATACTATCTAAGCCTCCCCCAAGCGTCTCCACTCCGTCCCGTCCGCGTCTCCGTCCGGGCCTGTGCTTCTAGCACATTCACAATTTTTGAATGCAAGAAATTGTACGAAGAATAAGCCATAAGCTACACTTGCCTACCAAGCTAGCCATATTTTGTGGTACTTAGCCGTTTTGCAGTGGCTTGGTAGGTCCGAAACAAATCCGCCAATGCCAGTTTTTTGATCCACACTTGAAGTTCGCACAGATTTTAAGCTTCGACTTTAGCTTCGTAAAATCAACGTCAAGTAATAGCTAGTTAGTCAAACTTCCGATTGAAATGACGTTATCTGCCGCAAGAGAAATGGACCATAAAATCAGAGATAGTTAAGCCACACGAGGTCCCGTTTGTCATACAGTCGTTACTTGTTACCGAGGCGAGACAAAGTAACCTGTCACATATGTGTCGGTACTTTCCATTTCATTTTGTGGTCGGCCAGTGAAAGCGGCAGGTGCTTGACCTTAGCCGAGCCCATCTGGTGCCATTGATGAGCGATCGACTTGCGACACCGTAGATAGGGACAGAAGACCCATGGAAAGAACGCGAGCGCTCGCGATGTACAGAAAATCTATACTTGCCTAACACGACGGCCTTTTTAATTTTGCATACCTACATAAAAAAACCGTAGTTGGCTTAGAATTCACGAGTAATTTTCCCGACCGAATCTCGATCACAGTGGTCTATCTTGACGGAGATTATAGTGCACAAGTGTTTGCGCAAACACAGGTGCACTCTCGAATCCTTTAGGTACTCTCATAGTCCGTGTCGAGGGACGGCAGTTCGACACTATCGGGTAGTGATCAGGCGCAGGACCAACGGCTTTAAAAACCCAATAACACTTTTAGCCTGACGTAGGAGTTGAACCCAGTTGAACTCCACGCTCAACAGTAGCGCTATCGTACACCAGGGAGGCCTAATGGTCAGTAAAAAATTTTGCAGATTCTGGTGAGATGGTCAATGAATTTGATCGATACTGGTCAGTAATCGACCTGCTTTCTAAGGTCGCCATTTTACCTGTAACCAGCTCGCGCATTACAGTGCGGGCTACCGAGGTATAATGTGATCAATCCCTCGGCCCCGCAATGTTATTAAAGTTGCATTTAAGTTACTTGCAGCTGGAAAGACGCTCGCAAAATGAGGCTTTAGTCGCAAATTCAGATGTATTGTACTTTCTGCTCTCCCTTAACTTGATAACTTGGTTGTTCAAAGTGGGTTTTCTCTTCGTTCTTAAACAGTGACATCGCACTGCTATGCAATTGTGTTGGGTAGTAACAAGCGACCGTCAATGAAACATCTGAAGTAATGGTCTGATCGATTGAATCATAATTATGGGCTTGTCTGCACTCCCTACAGCTTTGAAGATTAAATGCTGGGTGATGAGGACATTGGCTCGCGGCTTGCATAACTTCGATAATAGAATCTACAGTAGAACCGTTTATCTTATGCGTCTCGGCAAATGTTCAGTCAAGAGCATTTGTTTGGAAGTGTAGGTAGGTAAAGTTTAGGAGTTGTGAGAACGAGCCTGAGTGTGGGCAAACACAGATCAATCCCTCGTCATTCACTCACTCCGACATGACCGGCGAGAGATCAGCCGCACCAACGGCTTAACAGTACCGTGCCCGGGACGTGGTCAGTCAGGAGCTTACAAAATATATGTGTGGATCACCTTTTAACAAGCTTTCCGAGGTACACACCACCAAATTTAAAACCCCGGGCTGTCGTTTTGTCGGGTTGTCAAATATCAATTTTATCCGACTTGGGAATCGAATCTAAGACCCCACGCTCAGCAGCCGCGAGACCAGCAGAGCACAATTAATTAACTTCAAATTAAAACAACAGGTATTTTTTTTTTTAATTATTATTTATTGGTTATATGACATGACAAGTATGACCCTTGTTAATGGTTTCTGAAGTTTGCAGAAAAACTTTGAGGGCTGCATCGAATAAAGACAGTTGATAACAAAACAGCAATCGGTTTGCTAACTAATATTTAACGAGCTCGCAACTCGGCGCCAGATAAAATGCAAATGACACAACTCTCTCAATAGTTACAAAATATAAAAAGTATTCTTTTGAATACTCATCAATAGAAATCGACCACAGTATCAGACACTATCGTATATACGTACAAGTATAAATATATAAGCCCTACTTTTTGACGGCAGAAGTTCCATCTTCTACCTCATTGATTCAAAACGGCTAAGGCTAAGAACACACGAAGCGGTTTTCATCCGCGCCCGCCGCGGTGGGCGAACAGCCGTTTTATTTCCAAACTGTGCGGTCAGTCGCCTCGCTTGCGATTATCGCTCACAAACTTAGCGCGCGATTATCGCAAGACGGACGGTTATTTACGTTCTGATTTTTTAGTTATCTTCCAGACCCCCATGGACACACCCCCACCACTGCCTTCCAGCGTTCTTTTTTGTGACGCGTACTTGTAATAACAAGTCCCTGCAAAATGACGTCGGATTTCTGTACCCCTCAACGCACCGTGCAACCCGCCGATGTAGCGAGTGACCGCGACCTGCGCGATTCTACTAGCCCGCCGGTGCAGCGGGAACCGCAAACGGGCGTAAAACGCGTCGTGAGTTCTTAGCCTATTCCATTGACTTTTATAGTAAGAACAGGGCGGACTGCACGTTTTCCTGACGCCAAAAATTGGGCCGTAATTGGTCCGTCTAGGTCGAAGCGAATTCGCCACGCTGTCGGCTATCTTCGGGAGCGATCGTATGCGCCAGACATTACAAATTCCGTGTTTCTTGTATGGTGAACGCGCGAACGGACGGTCCTGTATCCTTACTATTTATCTCTACTACTATAATCTATGGACTTAACAATAAAAAAATCAGGTGTACTGAAGTTGCTATACAGGTTGGTCCAGAAGTGCGTGGTCATATATTTTAAGGGTGTTGTTCTGTATTTGCTATACAGTAAAGAATAAGTATTAAAACAAAAAAAAATAAAAACCGCAAAAATCTACTAAAAAGTTCAGAAAAATCACTTGTCAAGCAGTTTAATGAATTTGGTGACATAATGTGATTAAAATAAAAGCCACCAACGGCACGAAGCTACTTGAAAAACGGTTTTTTTTTTTGGAACATTTCAGTAATTCTTTGCAGTCGGATTTAAAAAAAATGACGATTTTTTATATTTTTGCTGTTTTTTTTACTGTATATCAGACTAGTACATCGCCCGAGACTTCGTCCACGCGGATATAGTAGGTACTCTAAAAACTTCAACGCCCCCTCTACCCCCTTTAAAAGGTTAGTTTTGGAAAATTAAGTACAACGATTTTCATTCATTACCCAGCCACTTCTGCTGCTGATTCTTTGGTCTCAGGATCAGCCCCTTTCGCCCCTTTAGAGATTTATTTTCGCAAAATCCAAAAAATTTTTTACAATTTTTTTTATCGAAAACTTGAATGCCATGTTTCAACTTCATAGGAGGACCAAGCATTAAGATTCTGCCCAGTTCACTCAAACCGCCACATTTTTCTTACTTAGAGCATTTTTATACCCATCGTAAGTTTTAACCGAAAGCTTCGATTTGAATAATTTAAAGTGTAATTTACATGTACATAATCAACCTTGATGATCAAATCATTTAAATGGATAAGGATTAATATCATGATACCAAAATCACCACTTTTCCATTCCATCCTAGTTTTGATTGAATAATTTGAACAAAAAGCGGTAATTGTGACAACCATAATAATTAAGACATATACCCTCGCGGACTTTTATTATAGGTAATAATATGAAGTACATAATTTTTATGTATCATCAATAGTTTTCTCAACGCAAGCCAAATAATGAATTTATTAGACAACATTTTGTTACTTTGCGTTACACTATTCCAATTTTTGTAGGGATCTCTATTTTTCCGATAATAAAATATAGCCTGTTTTTAGTTAATTATGTAAATTTCTAAAGGCGAAACATTTTTGAGCCAAATCGTAACAAACCAACAAATAAACCTTTCCTCTTTATAATATTACTATTGATACAAATCTAACCCTTAGAAATAACCACGCACTTCTGAAACATCCTGTATACTTAAGTTGCTGTACATTAAAATACTTGGCAAATAATATGCCACATACCTTCAGTCGGTAACATTATGTAGCAAAATTATACAGTATGTACGTTATTATTACAAAACTTGGCTTTTGTTAAGAGAAATAAACAGAAGATACGTACCGAGAATAAACGGAAATTAACTTATATTGGAAAGACATGCGTCACATCCGCGAACGGCCGGCAAGTCGGCCATTTTATAAAAATATCGCGGCCATAATATAATAGGCCTCTTAACGTCTACGTATCAAACTATTGCACCGGTTTTATTTTATCCCTCCTGCACATCGAATAATTAATACATAGCATCAGTTTGGTTTCACAAAAAAATCACTCCATACAGTAATGTCAAACGTCCGAAATACGGGTATTACTTTTCAGTTTTCCTATCTGGAGAAAAAAAACAACGGGTTGCACTCCGGTAGTAACTTGAAGAAGTCGAAATTTGAACATTAACGTTGTGCATTTTTGATATTTTGGAATGGTTAGGGAATAATTTCGCACGAATTGCTTTAATTATCAGTATTAAAGTACTATAATTTACGTGGTAAAATACAATTTTCATTTATTGAGCTATCGTACACAAACATGACAATTTATGTATATTACACTAAAATTTAACACTTCAGAACTTTCCCTCCGTCTTACGAATTTTCGATCAGGTCACGTGTCCTAACGCGAGTTTAACATTTTTTACCCATCCCAAAACGTGCACAACGCTGCTAAAGAAGATTTCACTTCAAAAATTAAAGAACGTGCACGGCTAGTGTTGGAAATACTGGACATTGACGCTTCAGTGCTACCACCTATAACTCCTACGCGCTACCTATAGGGGAGGGGACCATTCACAGCGTACACTGTGCCAACTGTTGTAAATTTGGAACTTTTATCAAATAAATATTTGACATTGACACTTGTGTGCTGCCACCTGTAGTTCCTGCACGCTCCCTATAAATAACTTGAATACCCAACATTTTAAACTCAAGAGTTTACGTCCCGATTTGCAGTACGCCAACTCGGGCCAAACTCTTTCCTTGGCTAAACACTCTATGACCGAATGTATGGAGTAGATCATACTGCGACAGTTCCCTACGTCGTCAGCCACGCAGCGCCACTACCGGCCAGCGTGGCGGCCAGTGTTGGTTGTCTAGGAAGCTGCCTAGCTCCTGTTGTGTCGGTTCCCCCAGCCGCGGCGGTGCTCGTCTTTGTACTCATCCATGTTATTCTGTCTCGCTCTCTCTTCAGGATCGTCTTCTTCGACCAGACGCTCCTGCAAGGAAAGATAAAATTTTATACTTAAAGAAGGAAGAATTGCTGGCGATTTTGTTGCGCCACTTCTTCCCAGTTAAAACACTAAGGAAGTGGTGACGGGCGGGCGTTTTCTCGTCTTTCTGACTCTGTCTCGTCTCGTCTGTCTTGGTCTGACTGTTTAGGTAGAACTTTGACGTTCAAAAAGTGCTGGCACCAAGCCTAATTTGAATAAATAACTTTTGATTTTGAAGGAAAACACGACTTTCGGGTCCCTTTATATTTACAGTAACGAGACAGGGGTTATCTAACTTCTGCTCGGTTTGGACTCTAATTCGAGGCCGATATCTGTCATGTTGGGCTCTCCAGCAACTGCCTAAACTTATCAGGCTCTTCCGAAAGATGACGTGCACATTCGAAACCAGACTTAGTACTCAGCACTCCTGAAACTTGTCAGGAACTCCCACAACGAATTAAAAACGTAAATAGTCATGAAGGTTTACCTTTCGTATACTCTCTTCTTCATCTGCGTCGTTCTCCGTGTTCTGTATTGTGGTGTGAGGTATGTTTGTGGTGCCCGGGAAGCTGTGGACAAGTCAAATTTAAATAATTGTTGACATAGTGTTGCAGTATTGGACATTCTTATACAAGGTATAACAGATTAAACGCTAACCTAAGAAGGGGTCTTTGAATTATTTTTTTTTGACAATCTCTGGTCCCTTTTTTTATGGATGGGAAATCATCAAATGACATCTTCCGCTCTGGATGGAGTGGAAGGGCGTGTCAGACTCTTACTAACTAAAACCCATCCGTGTTCCTTCTAAAGCCCTTTGCGTTCCAGGGCCGCGGTGACTCTTTCGAACAAAAACCGCAACCCTGGCAGGCTCTGCCCCGTCTACTATGCTGACATCTTTTTGAGGCGCGCGTGGAACACAACGCGCCATCGACCAAGATCTCGGGACCCTGGGGACCCGGTTCTTAGGTATGCGTACGAAGGGCCTATATCAACTAGCAGAGGCCCCGTTAGACATTTCAAACTGACGATTATCCCTGTATGCACTATGAAAGTATACTCAAGGACGGTCCCTGGTTGGTGCAAGACTATTTCAGAGTATGGAAAAAAAGGATGCTATGGGTAATTTTAGTCATATTTATATATAGTATGTTATATTTAGGTCTTTCTTCTACGTAAGCATAACTTTTACACACGATGTCTACATCTCTTTTATTCGACTCTCCTTTCGCAGGTATGCTGGAAGAGATTTCTTTCGGAACAAGCATCACCTATGTAGGTACCTATTTTTCGGTTTCCTTCTTTTTATCTATTTGTTAAATGTGTACATAAACTGTTAAAAAAAATAAAGCGCTTTTAAACTTGCAATTGATCCGTCCTTTCTGAATACCTTAAGGGTAGTATACAACGCAAATAAAAAAATATCCTTTTTCTATGCAATAAGATTCCGAATTCCCATCAAAATTACTGATTGCACAGCAAAATATTCAACTCAAAATATCACTAAACACACTACAATTTATTTTCGCAGCGTACAGCGATTTTTCCTAAAGCAAAAGCTTTTTCATCAATGCACAGCTATTAATCTTAATGCACATTATACATGTTAACTCTTTTTCTTTTAAATATAGCTTCTATTTTTATATTGTTTACAGCAGTTTTTCTAAATAAAACAGCATTTTATTAGTCTCAGTCGTCTTATTATTTATTAATTACCACATAATGAGATCAGCAAAAATAATATAAAATTAGATACAAAATTGTAATTTATTGAATTATTAAAGCGGGAACGATCAACTTGACAAACCTCCGACCGCAATATCGGGGAATAAAACTTGAAGTCATGTTATAAAAAAAAATAAAAAAAAACCAGATAATCGTGGAATATCGGTAATTGACCCACCTACATTTATTGACATTGTTAATTTGAAAAACGGAATTAATGACACAAAGCTGTCCCGAATCATCATCTCTCGTGATCCTTAACATTGTCTAATAATGAAAAACGATTCATATTTAATTGTTCAGGTACCTATGAGCAGTTATTAGGGAAAGGTCAATATACTTTATTCCACATTTATCTGGCGCCTACTATATCTCTATCTTACTCGCTCGCGCCACTCTGCACTCCAGTGACGAAAAAGCGCGCGAAGCCACGAAACTTTTTCAGTTAATTTGTTCTGCTTTTAGAAATAATGCAATGTGACAAGATTTTTTTGTTATAATAATCATTAAATTTGCCGAGCATGGCTTCTTGAAAATTAAGACAAATATGAACAGGTTTTGTTGTACTTACTGGTTAATATGCGACTGGGATAGTTATTTTGCTATGAAATATGGAAAATTTGCTGTGCAGTCAGTATTTATGCCATGTATGTAGTATTTTTGTACAAAAATAAATTTAACTGTATTGCATTATGAGGAAAAAAGTAATGTCATATTGATGTATAATTTCGAATTATCTGCAGTTTGAGTTTTGTTAAACATTTAGTTTATTTGTAGTGAAGTAAGTAATGTGATGTAAAAAAGAATATAAATGATGAGTATGTATTGATGGGCGATTATTTATTTGATATGCAATTTATAATGTCCCAAAGGCTTACATTAAGGATGTAAGCCTTTAGGTGATAATGTACCAACAACAATAACAGCTGATTACTCACATGCCATCCCGGCGGAGCTCGTGGCTAAGAATATCAGCCGCACGGGTCGATCAAGGTTAAGCAACGCTTGCCAAGGTTGGGCCTGTGGATGGGTGACCATCTTAACTTACCGAGTTTCCTCCGTGCCTCGGAAAGCACGTTAAGCCGTTGATCCCAGCTGTCATTAGTAGATCATTGGCAGTCGTTACGGATTGTCAGAAGCCAGTAAATCTGACACCAGTCTTCCCAAGGAGTACCGTGTTACCCAGTTAATGGGTTGTGGAGGTCTGGTAGGCAGCCGCTCCACGTAAAATACTGGTATTCAGCTGAATCCGGTTTGACTGGAAGCCAACCCCAATATAGTTGGGAAAAAAGGCTAGGCAGATGATGACTCACATGCCATCCCGGACCCGCTGATCGTAGAACTCCTGCACGGTGAGCGCGGGTATGGCGGGGTAGCCCAGCCCGAACACGGCCTTCTGCACGGCGTCGCGCGTGATGATGACGGGCTTCAGCGGCACGTGCGGACGGACTTCCTTCGGCTTTGGAGCTGGAACATGTTTAGTGTTCATTGTTAGTGATAGGAATATTGCGCTCTATATTTTAAGACCTGTGCAGTTGTGCACATCAGGATATTTATTATTGTATTTACCATGGCGCATGGCCTAGTTTAGGACATACGATATAAAAATGTATTATTTTATTTGGACCTATCTGTCATTGCACTCCTATACAAACTTAGCAGTTATCCCTAAAGATTTGAATTTTTACTTACATCTTTAATTTATCTTGTAGAAATTCGATGCAGGTTTCGGAAAATTTAATGAGGTTTCAAGGAAGTGTCGTCATTGTTTGGCATCTTGATTGGAGCCTGATGGTCCTGGTATACCAGAATTACTTTGGGTATGTGTCAGGTTAAACCAAAGAGCAGAGGAACTTTGTTTGTAACCAACTGCCCCAGAATATTTATAAACAGGCTGACCACGGGTTAAGATTCAAGTCAATGCCTATTAGTTCTATATTATCTAAATGTGTATTTCACATAACACTCAAATAGAAAACAACAAGAATTTATGAGAAGTCCACAAACATCGCATAAACCTGCTTCAGGTACTATAAACAAACCAGTATTTTAGATGGAACTTAAACTAGATAATAATTACATCCTAAACTAATATAATACACAGGTAAAATTGTTTTTTTTGTCTACATCCACGTAAAAGTAATCTGTGGAAGTACCAATTCAAATACGAAAATAAATATCTAATCGCAAGTTGGAAGGCCGGAAGAAAAACTTAGGATTAGGAAGACACGCAATGAGTGTTCTGTATGTTGGACGTAAAAGAATAGCACCATCCCATCACTTCCCGTGGGTGTCGTAAGAGGCGACTAAGGGACGCCCCCTTAGTCGAGTATTACGTAACGAAATTTGGGGGGAGGGGGGGGGGTCTTGTAAAACGTTACGATGCGTTACAGGGGCGGGAGGGGTGTTCGAACAACGCGTTACGTAACATTGTTTTTTTTATTTAACACTAGCTCTTTAAACATATTTTCCAGTTCCACAGTCACTAAACAGTAGTCATTTTGCCAAACAAAAATGAAACGTCCATATTTTTCTTGAAATGACATTTATGAATTAAAAAAAGTAGGTAACTTGAGAGTAGTAGACATAATTGTGACTTTTAGGTAAAAATTGCCACTTGGATGATACGTAACGTTTAGGGAGGGGGAGGGGGGGGTATAGAAAAATGTTACGGCGCGTTACATTTCAATCTTCAAAAATTGCGTTACGTAATACTTGAACGCTTCCTAAGGACTCACCAGAGAATGGGCAGCAGCATTCTCTGTACATTGCAACAGCTACACTGCGATCACCAACCCGCCTGCTAAGCGTGGAGATAATGGCAAACCCACCTCTTGGAGGAGGTCTATGTCCAGCTGTGGACGTCTTTCGGCTGGTATGATGATATTGAGTGTTCATTGAGTGTCCTACTCCTAAGCTTCTTTTGATGCGTGAAAAATTAAAAGTTGACGTGGAATACACCACTTGAACGAAACTGCTGTAAAAAGCTAAGCACAAAATAAAAACCATTGACTTAATTACCTGCAGCATTTTTAGCCATATACTCCAGAATGGACTTCTCCTGCTCAATACTGCTGAGTTCCTCAAACGATTGGTTGACATAACTCTGCAGCAACTTCAGGAAGTAAGCTCGCTTCGTCTCGTCGTCTGAAGAAGATTCCATGGCCTTCGAAAGAATGCTGAGCTGTTCTTTCAGTTCTTGCGTCTCCTTGAACCTTCGGATCTTGGCTTCTCTAGTTAGTACCTGAAATTTTTTAAACCTTTAAGTAAATTTTCTATAGGAGTTGGGATGGCTTCTATGACTGGATGGCTGTTGTAAGTAATTATCTTACTATCGTCGGATCCAGGGGAGGGTATAGGGGCTCAAGCCTCCCCCCCCCCCCCAGTCATTGAGGAATTTACGAGAAACATTCCAAGGAGGCTTGTTATGCCTTGAGCAAAATATTTTTTTGGGTTCAAATGTATGGTAGGGTTTTGGCAAGCCGCCAAACGCATTCCTGGATCCGCCCCTGGTCTGGATTAGCACATGGGCTTGATATCCCGAGAGTACGGTCCCTTGGGATAATTTCCGACATTCACGAGGGCGAAGCCGCTGACAGAAACAAGTACACATTTAATACTGGCTAAATTGTAGTCAGTTTCAAACAAAAACGGATGCCACCTATTTGAAATATCAACTATACTCACACACTCTTATGCACTCTTTAACACATAGATGAGATGTATATAGCAAAGGATTTGTATAGATAATGTTTCGTTGCCAAACACACCCATTTAAAGAGCTCCATTGAAATGAATCTCATCCTAATAGAGACACATAGATTTTGTAAAAGGCTATTTCTTATGTTATCATTATACTAAACAAACTTACCAAAGAAGCAATCTTAGCTTGCTCTGTTTGTATTTTCTCTATGGTATTTGAGTCAATGTTTGTCTGTGGCACCTCAAGGTCTGTGACACCATAGTCTTTGCACCTCTGCAGGAAGTCTCTGAAAAGTTTATAATATAATATTGATTTTTTTACCAATTATCCTCTGTGGTATACACAATTTCCAGTAGGGATTGACTTCTATAACTATATCTGATCATGAAGAATTTTCTATCCTTGTCACACAAGATTCGTTTGTGTAATTGCGTAAATTTCTTCAGGCGGGACTTGCAAGTGACGTCACACGCAATTAGTGCTATTTTCGTTTTGGTTTTGTTTGAGATCATTAAATTATATTCTTTTCCTGAGTCCGGGTTTTTGTCTAAGTTTTGAGAAATTTAATATTTTCGCCCAAAACAATTACATAGAATAAAAAGATAAACTATACTGCTAACAAATCATCCTTGTTTCTCTGAAGTTAGGTGTTTGTGACGACCGCGCAGGTGCAATCCCGTAAAAATATTTTTGTTTTATACGTATTATATTATGTATGTTCTTGAATAGTGTTTTTCTACTCACTTGAATAAAGTTGTAGAAGCAGTTTGTGAGGTGTGTAGAAATGCATAAGAAGGTAATAAGTATAGGTAATTGAAAGTGAGGGATTGTGTTCGCACCAAATAAATGAAAGCTAATTTTAAAGGTACATGCACTCACATGAAGTATTTATTGCCAGCCAATTCATTGTCGCGGGTTCAAGGTGGATCACAAACACAAACTCAGACACAAGCGGGGACACAGCGCATTACCCAAACTAGTTCAATATAAAGTTTATTAGTCAATATAAAGTCTTTTAGTATTTACTCAGTCACTATCCCTCAAAATTTCCGCGCCATTAAAGGCATTAATAAGAAGATAACAAAACATTTACAAAAACAACTAATTAAAAATAATAACAATGTGTAACACTTCTGGCATCAACAGTCTTATTGCATTGAGCAAGTGAGACACAAGTAAGCATCGAACTTATACGAGCGACTGAGATGCCACTACTGCTCTGCGAATTGTGACGAACTTCAGAGTGGCAAAGTTGTTTGACGCTTAGTATACTGGCTTACTTGAAATAAATCTCAGCAACAGTGACTAGTTCCAAACGCCTCTGGTTGCATAGCTTCAAAGTGAGACTGCCGAGCAATGCTGGTAGGAGGAGGTACTGCAGAGTCTCTGTCGGCAACTCATCCAAGTTTTCGTTCTTACTGAACATCCCTGTCATGGAGACAAGGTTTGTGGCCTTCTCGAACTTTGCTATTGCTGATTTGACACTCAACTGTAAAGGACGAAAAGAAATATTAAATTTGTAAACAAACAGAATATTCTGGACATCAAAAAATAAGACAGCCCCCAAAATGCAAATAGAAATTGAAATCATTTATTTGCCAAAAATGTAGGTACACATGTAATATGGTTACTTTGTGTGGAGAGTCCCAATACATTTTACCTTATGGCATGCAAAATTTTTTTTAACATAGGGACATTAAAAGAAGAGAAACTAAAATACATAACATTCATTCAAAATAAAACTGTCAATAAAACAAAGATGTCAATAATATTGAGATGCCAATAATACAGAAATGTCAAATAATACAGAGATGTCAAAAATAATGTCAAAATAATAAGAATGTTGACAGTAATAAAGTCAATAATAGAACAAAAAAAAAATGAATAAATGTAAGTACAATCTGTTGGGTGTTGGCTTATAGCCTATCTGGAAACAGTTAAATGCTAATAAGTACTTATTTTGCATGGAGTGAATGACTTTCTAACCTCCACCACCCAGTTACTGGATTATGCAGAACCCTTGTCAAGACTGGTATCAGATTTACTTACTGGCTCCTGGCTATCAAATCTCAGAGTGTCAAAGATTTATAAATGTAAATATAATCTTAGCTACTATTTCAAAATAAAATTAATCAGACTTTTCTTAATTACTGAGAGTAACACCTTAAATCACAAGAGAGGCTGATATGATTAAATAGAAGACAAACCATTGATTTGTATGGTGTCACATGCATACATCATCTCACCAAACAAATATCAAAGTGTTAAAATTAACACAATAAATGTGGCATTGATCTACTTGATGTTGAGCAAACAAAAATGAAAATAACATACTACAGAATAATTTGTAGTATGAGGAATACTACAATGCAAAGCAGCAATTTGTTATTTTTTTGGATATATGTATGATTAGGCAAAACAATTACTTATTAATGAACAATGCATTGATGCACACAATCATGATAGTGCAGTTCATTAAACATAGGGATGTTTGTTTTATGAAACTGCTTTTTTTCATGTTTTTGGTCCAAATACTAATCTAATAGCTAATGGAATTATGAGGATATGAAACTTTTATTTTCGGTAGTGGAGTTATTTGTCAGCTGGTTAGCGCTTTGACACCAACACCAGATGACTAGATCTATTGAACAAAACAGAACTTTCTAGATATTTCCATTATTATAAATTAATAAGAACAGGTTTCTTTTACATGGGACTTAGCCACGTAAAAGAAACCTTTTAGAAACACAATTTAAAAGAGGAAATTGAGGAACTTAAGCAGTAAACAGGTTTAAAATAAAACGAAAGAAACTCGCCTGTACAGCGTTGCTGTTTGTAGCCTCGCTGCCTTTTTCTATGCTGTCAAATATCTTCATAGCATCGTCGAATATCTTCTTCAAAGGTTCCTCATCCGTGGACTGACCAGCATCAGATAGGCTTTTATTAGTAGTAGTCATTTTTGCACAAATAAGTAATTTTCTTGCAAGTATTTCGCCGTACGCCGCAAAACTTGTTTTTAAGTGACAGTTCATATGATATTTATTTTGACATTTCACAGTGTTGCTATTTTTAATTTTCTACTTATTAGTTCCAAAAACATGAAGGAAAACCTTCGTGGAGGAATAAAACAAAACAGTAGCAAAGAAGCAGGCATGCAGGCCACATTTTCTAATCATAATTCAAGATGGGTGGGCAAAATAAGAAAAAAAACATTATAGGTATATGTCTTTCATTAATTCAAAACTTGCCTGCTTTTTTAAGTTTAGGTTTTCTCTATTTCTAAAAAATATATACCTAGGAAGACTGAAAAATCTCCATCCACACTGATTAAGCAGTTTTATTGAAACCTAATCGCACCATCACTACCAGACACAGGCCTCCTCTATGTTAGAGGGCTCACAGACATAGTGAGAGAAGCTTGTGTCCCATTGGACACAAGCTACAGCATTGGACATTGGCCGTCTTACCAAACCAGCGTGTTAGTTTCTGGCCTACCAGGGGGAACAAGGGGAGACCATATTAATAATGGTAGGCCATAAACCTATACGATGGTTTGCTGCAAGTTCTGGTAGAAAACCCACTTTGGAAAATAAGAGGGCACAGAGAGGTACACTGTATTCAGTGGTGCCACTGGCACTGATGCTAGAAAAGAACGCATATTAGTGAATTTCATAATCAAACCAGCAAGAGCTATTACCTAGGTGTTCCTAGACATTTTTTAAGAGAACATTCTTGATAAAAACAGCCAATAATAAAACTATTATCTAGTAATGCTGATAAATCGTTATTACGTAGTCAGCGTAATAATGACTAAACTCAACAAGCCTACGTAATGTCGTGTTGCGCTTGCGGCTAATGCAATGTTTACCACAAAATGCATCTGAAATGAAACCCGGCTCCAGTTAATAACTCACGTTAATTCAACAACTTATTGACGTAGCACCTGCCTCTGTTGGTGTTTTTGATTAGAAATATTATGTAAACCTAGGACCTAAGTACCTAAATATAATGTAGGTAAGAAGCTGTACCCTCGCTCTACCTATAATCATGTCATATCAATGTCGTTGCAACTATTCGACAAGTACGTAATAAGGTAAGGTACTGCTTACTTTTTCTGTGAAATTATTCTTAAATATTTGCTCGTCGTAACACGTCATACGGACGGTCAGTGGGTGACCGATAAACTAAAGTCGTGCTATGCCGGAGGGAAAATGCAAAATATTTACGACGCCTGTCGCAATAGTTATAGCAATGTGCACAATTAATAAAAGTATACTCACGAGTAACAGACGTTCTATGGATTGCGATTTACTGACAGCAATAGTCTTGGAGTTGCTCGTGGCTTAATAATAACAGTCGCACGGGTCAATCTTTAAGGTTAAGCAACGCTTGCCAAGGTTGGGTTGTGGATGGGTGACCATGTTAACATATCTACCGGGTTTCCTCCGTGCATCGGAAAGCACGTTAAACCGTTGGTCTCGTGTGTCATTTGTAGATCTTTGGCAGTCGTTACGGATTGTCAGAAGACAGTAAGTCTGACTACAGTCTTGCCAAGAACTACCGTGTTACCTAGTTAATGGGTTGTGGAGGTCTGGTAGGCAGCCGCTCCACGTTAAATACTGGTATTCAGCTGAATCCGGTTTGACAAAGCCGACCCCAATATAGTTGGGAAAAGGCTAGGCAGATGGAATAATCTTGGAGATAAGTAAGTCACCTGCAGTGCTGATTTATTTGAGGAGGATCTTAACTACATAGATACCTAAAACATACCTACCAGACGCCTTCTGCTGCGAGAGACAGCCTGCGAATGGTGAGGGAGACCATCACCGGGCACTGCTCACTGAACAAATACTTCCACACGATAAGTTTAAAAACTAAAACTCAAAGCATTTATTTCAATTAGAAAATCTACAGGCACTTTTGAATTGCCAAGGATATAATGGATAGTCCTCTGTGCAGAGTATGCATGGAGGATGAGGGAACGGTAGCGCACGTGCTCCTTTAGTGCACAGGCGTCACCAAAATACGGAAGCAAACAATAGGATATAGGAACGCCGTATTCTCTTACAGATATCTTCTGGAGGGAGTTTAGCATAGTTTTGGAATAGTCCAAAACAGGGCTTTAATGTGGAAACCCCAATCAATAGATAGATTAGAATTAGAGGCCTACTTACTAGTTACTCTTGCGATGCATTAAGGTAGTCCGAAGAATCGGAGCCACTAATACCAGTGGGTATTCCATCATTTCTGACGAAGATGCATGGTTCAGGATAGTGTTATAAAAGGACTCGATCATCAAAGCACGATGAACAGATAAGTAGGTATAAGGCAGGTACTCGAAATCTTTTATCCATATTTGGGAATATTGAATGGTCGATGCCGACCGTACATGGGGCATCGATATGTCGATTAATATATCACAAGATACGACGAATGGACAACACTGGGCGGTCAAGTACAGCAGCCAGTATAGCCTCACCAGTACCTATGTTCAGTTTAGAGCCGGTGGTCGACAAGTGAGCACGTTGCACAGCAGCACATGTAAGTTATTGTCCGTATGCACCGGCACGGAAACACAGTGTGACCTCGGCACATAACAATCGAGAATTCAGGGACGTGTGTTTTGTGTTGTTTAAATTTTTAAACCAGAATCATGGTGTGGCCAGTTCCAATGTTTTATTAAACATGGTATATTTATTTTTCTACTTCACAACGTACCTATTATTTTTATTATCGTTACATGTAGGTATACGCTGGCCTTAAGTAATTACTGAAAGTGAATGTGTTCTACAAGCAGCTTTAGTGGTACCTACCTCAGTAACTTACCATTAGCACATAAGCCCTTATTCATACGTCATTAACTGTGTTTTATTGTGTAGTACTTACGAACGGTGCTTATAAACTTCGTCATCAATTGTTTTGTATACTTCATCGAGTTGGCGATATTTCCTGAATAGGTAGATAACTATGACGAAATTGCATTATAATAATTTTGCATGATTGTATGCGTTTAATTGAAACTGACAGAGTAACTAAGGAGTTTCTTGTCCGTTCTTCTCCATAAGAATCTACTTTTTGCGAATGGACAACTAGAGTCACTTATATTTTAATTTTAAACTGTAAATTTGACGTTCCAAAGTGCCTTTTAATGGTCTAGTTGAAATAAATGAATTGACTTTGACTGTTACCTACAAGTGAACTGAGATAGAATGTCCATTAATCATCTTTGTCATTGTAACTACCCCAATACCTAATTTACGTGTCTTAAGATCCTATGGCCCCTAGCCTAGAGCCAATTAAGCTTGAATTATGTTCCTGTGACATCTACCTGATTAAGGTACTTTGCACCTGGCTCAAATCACGTTTTGACGTTTTAATTCCAATTGAACGAAGTCGGCTAAAATAATATAAACGCAACGGTAACAGTGATGCTAACGCGTTTATATTGTTTTCATCGAAATCGAATTGTTCAATTAAAATTTTATTGAAACCTCAAAACGTCATTCTAAATGTGTCGAGCCAGGTGCCAAATTAACTCGCACGAGTTATATCTGCCTGCTCGTGTTTCTCGGGAACTGGCAAATTTCTGAATTATTTATTATTACCTATTTTCTGTGCTACACTACGGTCGCTTGCATCATCATCATCACCAACCTCCTGCTCCAATCCATGCATCCCAAAAGAGACAGTCTGCCTAAGTCTATCCAATTTCACTAGATGCTCAAATATATATTTCATGGTCTTTCTGCCCTGGCTTGCACATAAAATGCAATTTAAAGTAGGTACCTATTCTCTATCAGTTCTTTTATTACCTATGTATGCCATAGAAGTTTCAGTAAAGATTCTTAGATTTAGAAAACATTGCATAGGTATAATAAGGTGACACAATCGTCATAGCGAAAATATTCTGCACATGCTAAACAGTGTTTACAATTTAGCATAATGAAAAATTACGACTTCGCACTATTTTTTAAACTAGGCCAAGACATTTCCTTCTTGATCCTATTACATCTTGCTCTAGTAGGCAAATGTACCCTACCTACTGACATTTCTATACGACTCAAGGGGCTGTTTATTACATTAACGATGTACTATGTAAAGTAATCTTCAGCAGTTACAGTCACTTGTTATTAAGTGACTCATTTAATTAAGTCATACTCATGACTGTGGTGTGTTTGTCAATGTCGCTATGTTACCAACATAATATTACTTAGGTTGCTTAGCTCCCTTTGCGTAATCAACGGCGTCAATTGTTGTGTGGACGTTCAAGAAGTTATTGAACCAAAAAGCCACATATCTAAATATCGTACCTGGTAATCAGATCAAATGGAGCAGGTTTCGTCGACGCATTCCAAATCTATAGCGGCAGAGTAGAGCACCAATTTTTTTTTTTAAGAATGGGAAGTCGTCAAATGACTTCTTCCGCTCTGGGTGGAGCGTAAGGGCGTGTCAGACTCTTACCTACTGACTAAAACCCATCCGTGTTCCTTTTAAAGCCCTTTGCGGTCCAGGGCCGCGGTGACTCTTTCGAACAAATTCCGCAACCCTGGCTGGCTCTGGCCCTAGCGGGCCCCGTCTTCTATGCTGAGATCTCTTTGAGGCGCGCGTGAAACACAACGCGCCATCGACTCGGGCCTGGTGGTAATCGGACAGCGATCCACCCAACGCTCGCCGTCCGCAGGCCCGCGCCTACGGTGGCCGGGGATACGCCCGAGGCGTCTTCTCCTGTAGCGGCGGTTGGGGCGAAGGCCTTGCCTTTCCCTTGCGGGGCCCGTCTCCTCCTTCGCTAGCATTACTGCTTCGCAGAAGGAGGTGACCGCTTCCCAAGCCTCATCGCTCCGGACCGTGGACTCAACCAGGGCCGGACGCGAAAGGTCGCCGCCGCTGATCGCCTCGACAAGGACACGGCGGCGCTCAGCCCAAGCAGGGCAGACCTCCACCGTATGCTCCACCGTGTCCTCCGGGCGATCATCACAGTGCTGACACCCGGGCGTGTCCTCCCGCTTAATCCGAAACAGGTACCTCCCGAAACAGACATGTCCAGTGAGTACCTGCGTCAGGCGGAAGGTGAGGACGCCGTGGCGCCTATTCAGCCACTCCCCAAAGAGGGGTCTTACCGCCGCAATTGTGGCGTGCCCAAGAGTAGAGCCCCTACACTCGATATACGCTTTACCTCCTTTCTTGCCCAGAATGCACAACTACCTATACCTCTCTGGAATTAAACGAAGTCAACGATAGAGCAGCCTAGATGGTTACATAGTACCTAGTTGGATAAAATTGGAGTCAAATCGACGCAAAAAGAACGTAGTACGTTTTCTGAAGCGGTTCAGCTCCCTCAATGAAAATTGCAGCTCTGGTTTGTCTTTTCATGTGGAGTTTTTTACCGATGGTGATTCTCCCAAATTTCCGAATTCTTTCACGTAGGTAGGTACTGAAAATCAATGGCGGCATCAAACAATAATTAATATGAGCCTTTTTTCCACTAACCGTGAAAGCACAGTATAAATAAGTTACCTACTAGATACCTATTCATTATTGTCATGTAGGTGTGTAGTTATTACTTTGGGCTATTGGTACGATTTAGGCATACCTACGTTAAATTACAGTTAAATCATATCGATTCATGAGCTCTTTGCAATGAAAGCAAAGCAATGGAACTTTTTTGTCAACATCATTATGTAGCAATAAAAGTAATATATCAGGGCCATCGATCAATTTATAAAGAAGAGTAACTATGACTACACTCGTGACCTAACAGCATTGTGTCGTTTCTGGAAAATTCTGGCGGGAAACGCGACGCGCCGGCGCGGACAGGATGCCGGCCATTACGACTGTGATTGTCCCGACGACAGTCCTATACTATGGCTTACACAATCTTTATTTTAATTCCAGTAACGTCTTGAAGAGCTCCAGGCACGAATGACACTAAATTAATTACAAAATTCGAATCTAAAACACCCGAAACCGATTAGAACCGTTTTTCCTCATAAATAAAATGTTTTACCTATCTCAATCAATCGAGTGATATCTGACAGATTAACAGTACCTAACTCATTTCAGCTGGACCCATGCATCATTATCGAGTGTATTAATCCGTATTTGTTTACTGAACGATAGCAACAACAATTCGTTTTATGAGGCAATAGTCCATCAGTCACAGGTGGTGAACATCAGGGACAGTTGACACTGATTCACATGTGTGTGCGACGTGCGATGCTCATTATCATTAATCAGCTTGTAAACGATAACTCATCCGTTAATTTCTAACAAAGATGCTTCTGTTCCAGATATTATAATGGCTACCCAAGTTTGAAGTAATTGGTCTCGAATCAAAATGGCTCGCAGCACGGTACTAGCTTTCTACCTGATCGCAACTGGCTTGACTTACGGTTTCAATGGGGATAGTTTCGAGTTGGAATGTCCGGATGAATGCGACTGCCACTACTTCAGGATCAACTGGGTGACGGACTGCTCCGAGAGCAACCTCACCGAGGTGCCCTACGATGAGCTCAGCCTCAGCGTCTACATCCTCGACCTGAACGGCAATAACATCACAAGTCTGAAGCCCTTCCCAGGAGATATCAAAATGAGGAGACTGCAAATAGCCAACAATCGCCTGACGAAGGTAGATAAAGAGGCTTTCAAGGGATTAGAATATCTGATAGACGTTGATTTATCAGGGAATAACATCAGCTACGTAGACCCAGAAGCCTTTCTGTAAGTACCTTGTCAATTGCTCGTTGAAACATGCTGTTTTCTTTTGTAAATTAATTCTGTGTAACAATGCGGCCATTGTTATTTGTAATCAAATTACAGATTTGACAGTTGCGATACTAATCCTCCAAAACAAAACACAGTAGATCGCGCTTATTTTGTTTAACCGCCGGTCATCGACTTTTGCTTATGAAATAACATCGTCTTTCAAAACAAAAAGAACAAAAGTTATCCGAATTGATTGCTTATTTGTAAACTGTAATCATTTGCGAACTTTCTATCGCAAACAGAAGAATGATAATTTTGTGTCGTTTTTATATCTTCATGCTCAGTTTCCTTTGTGGTTTAACAAATATTATCTAACCGGCGACAACTAGCATTACCTACCAGCTACAGCATAGCTGTGGTCGGGATAAGTTTCTATTAATTTTCTATTAATCTTTAAACAGTCAAAATATCCGAAGCAAAAGTAGACTGTAATTTGATCTTTGAGTGTAGTTGATTGATGAATGAATCGAGGTGACATAATTGGTGCTTTACCTTTATTTTTTGAACACTTGCATCATTACCAAATATGAATACTTTAGATAGAGCAACAAATGAGTCATTATTGTACACCACACCTCCATTTGTTTACATCAGTCATACAGTTATTTTCTCACGAGCGGCCATTGTTTGCGGGACGACTCTGACATTCGTACGAGAACACAATACGTGCTGATGACAAAATTGTTCAAATTGCTCTTAAACTGGTTACGGTACCAGAAGCGAGAGCAATTGCCGCCAGCTACGATGCCAATATTGGATAATAGTCACACAACGAATGCAAATTGGATTGGCTAGATCGCCGTTTCCATGCTTACGCTCATTACCAGCCGGGACTTGACAAAGGACCCAGTTACCTTCAGGCACCAATTGATTGGCCCCAACACGTGTATAATGTTTGGTTGGCTTATTGCCATAGTGCCGTACCCACTTGTGATTCACTGAAGACTTGTTTATTAACTTGTCACGCTGCATGCGAATACCGAGAGCGAGTACGTGACGCATCGTTAATTGGTCAGAGCCCTTTTCAAGTTGTTCTTGGTTCAAGGGTGGATTCTTTATTGGACTTCCTGTTTTCATTACGTCTAATTCATGTCAAACATAACCAAATCAATTTCTTCTGTTTCAGGGACTCTCGTGGACTACTGAACGTGGAGCTACAAGACAATCCATTGACTACCGTGGAAGGACCGTTCCTGGCCTCCTCTACACTGCAATACTTGGACATTAGTTTCTGCAACTTGTCATCAATCAACCCACAGTTCTTCGATAACATCACAACGCTGACGACACTGGATCTTTCAGGCAATCCACTTAAAACACTGGATGCTGGCATGTTCGATGTCCTGACTAGCCTGGAAACACTAAAGCTAAACGATTGCAAGCTCACTTCTATATCTGAAAACACATTTTCTTTTGCAATAAACATCAAGTATCTAGAGCTATCCGGTAATCAATTGACAAACACGGACTGGCCCGAGGTCCTCGGGAAGTTGCTCAGACTAGAGTACTTGAACTTGAGGAAATCTGGTCTCACTTCCCTCTCAGAAGATACGTTCTCAAATTGCACCAATTTGGTCACACTCAATTTAGCTGACAACGAATTACGTGAGTTAGATGTCGCAGTCACGTTGGGCAACAGCGTCACTCACTTGGAATTATTAGATTTGTCTAACTGTAATATTCAGGGCCCAATATCTGGCGAAACCTTTACAAATGCAACTAGATTGAAAACTTTGTATCTATCCGGAAATCCGTTAGTTGCAGCAGACTTGCAAGCGGCATTAGAGCCTCTACCTAAACTAGAGAGACTATTCTTGAGTCACTGCGGCCTCCGCGACCTGCCAGACAACTTTAATGTTTTCGATCATCTGCTAGAGCTAGATATATCTCACAATCCACTTGAGAATGTTTTCACTAAACTATTGGCCCCACTGGAAAAGCTGGAGTACCTAAATATGGGATACAGTAATCTTTCCTACGTTGGACCAGACACCTTTGCCAAGATGACTTCAATGAAGAGGCTTGTACTGTCTGGTAATGATCTTTTATCACTTGAAGCAGGACTATTTGGAAACCTGACGCAATTAACTACGATTGAACTGGAGTTCTGTGGACTGAAAAGACCTCTAAACGGATTGGCTTTCTTCAAAAACTTAACATACATGGACTTACGAGAGATTCGCCTTGGTGGTAATCCCTTAGTGATCCCAGCGTCAGGGCCTATATTCCCGAAACAATTATCTCAAGTTTCAATCCTTGATCTAAGTAACTGTAATATATCATCACTGAACGTAGATGCATTTAAAAACACTGAAAATATCACAGACCTCAATCTTGGAGGAAATCGTATAAGATCTGCGATGGGAAGTTTGATATTCTTGGAGAGATTACATCACTTGGAGAAGTTGAACCTTGGCAGCAATAATTTGACAACCATCGATCCTGAGGTATTCACCAACAATCCTAAGTTACATTCTCTCAACCTGCTCGACAACCCGTTTGTGTGCGACTGTAAGATCGCCGAGATGTGGGATTGGGCGAACATGATAAAAGGCGACTTGGATGTTCTGGTCGGAGCCAAGAGTGCCGAGAAAGACATTGTGGTTAAAGGCAACAAGAAGAAGAAAAACCTGTACTGTCACTACAATGAAACGCAGCTCCGAAACATGACCACAATGGTCAATAAGACAGTTCCGGGCAGAAGGCCTTTCGCTAAACCCAGGGAGTTAACATTCGCTAATAGAACATGGGCGAAATACGTGAGGGAGTCAGGCTGCGAGCCGGTCGTCAAAATTCTACGACCAGTGGCTTTGGTTGGCGAAAAATATGATTATCAAAGTAATCAACTTTCAACTGGTGTGACGATTGTAGCTATAATGGCTTTGAGTCTAGGAGTCGCGACGGTTCTCATGACTATCAAACTGTTTAGGAGAAAGAACGTGGTCGAAGCGGACACAGAGACGAATAGGAAAGTCAGATAGTAGCTAAATCAGGCCGCTAAGTGTCCATGTATGCCACCGAGCATTTAGTCTTTTATTTAGAATTATATTGTTATAATTTATTTTTGTACTCTCATCTGTAATTTTATAACAGTCTCTAGAAGTAAAAAGTTTTAGTAATGTTTCGAATTTATATGATCACTTATTTATGTTATGTTACTAGTCACATAGCTTCGATTGAGGTCATGATTCTCAGGCGGTTTGTGAAGTTATAGCTTATATTAAGTACCTATCAGTATTGAATTAATAAAAATACAAATGCCTACCTGCCATTAATTTTACTTCATCCCTCTTAGAGGACTAACGAGTACCAGCATTACAAAAGACTCTTCAGAAAGTATCCAAGTACGTTTTATTGAAATTGAACACATCACAAACTCAAAATACACAACCATGACGGCCCAACATATTATATTGGTACATCGAGCCGGATCCACCCAACCTATGTTACACAAAACATAGGTTGAGGATCACTTTAAGGGTCATCAAATACCTACCTGCGCTAAACACTGTTCGTTGGATTTTTTGTACTAATAATAATCTTGCACAACCGATGCTTCCTATGAAAAGTGTAAAAATTCACTATTTATTATAAGTAAATTCAAATTCAAATCAATTGACAGCTATCAGCTCCATAATCGATTCTAATATTGATGGATTGAAACACTGCTTTTAGTAGTAAAACCGCTCACTATCTGTGTACAAAGCAATCTTTTTGCGTATTTCTTCACATCTAAGCGTCTGCAACCTGTCAGCGTTAATCGATTGTTTCTCAACAGATAACTCAAGGTACTTGAATCACTTTTCTTTTTTTTGTTTTAAGTTTTCGAAATTATTTGTGTTTTCAATGAAAATATTTTAATGAAATGAGACATGGCGATGTCTGTAGTGCCTTTATTTCGATCTTTATACTAATTATACCGAGCAAAATGCTACGTTTTTTCTGAAAGAATATTTTGCAATAAATAATTTTTGTATAAAGTTAGCAAGATACCTAATAAATACCTACTATGAATTAGAATTTTGCCGCTAGCCAAATATTTACCAATAGAATTAAACTTCAAAAACAGAATGCAGCTCGTCATACTGCAGATGATATAAGCACATATTATTCGCAATTATTTTGCGCGTGCACTTCTTGGCGCTTTGCACTAACACTTGCGCTCTGCTCTTGACGGTAAAAAAAGTGTTCTCGCGTGCCTACCCTATCATCACATATCGCGTGATCATTGTAGCGCTGGTTCCGATCGAGGAAATCAATGCAGGACCGATAGTCTGATGCACTGTAACAACCGGACGCGGAAGGAACTAGGACCCAGGAATGCTTTTTATCGTCATCAATAATTATGATTACGACCCACTGATCTATTTTAACTATCGCAGCTGTTCTAACTATTGCAATACCGCTGAAACAATGCATTTCCTCGCGTTGCGCTCGATAGTCTCTGAATCCGTTTAGCATGCAAAATTGAACCCGGGAACTTTTTGCTTCTTCCACGGTTACTGATTTTATAGTCTATAGCAATGTAGTTTTTTATTTACCGATGGACAACAATTGTCGCAAAAACTAGCTAGCGTCACGTAATATATTGATAGATAGCGAAAGTTTAATTACGTAACAATAAATAGTTCAAGTTGTAACAGAACTTTTTATATGGTTCAACTCTCACATAAAACCAGAGTTCAAATATTTTAACAATTTATTAATTTACTATTTTAACAACTTAACATAATCAACACAATAAATACTTAAGTCTTATCAGCTAGCCGGCGCCCCGGCCGCTGTGCTAGTTTTCTTAATGTACCAGTTTTCTTTGTAAACTTTCTTCCTCATCCCCGGCTTTTCACTTTCGGGTCTATGGTTGCTTGCCATCGCGGCTAGCTCACTATCGAGTAGTTTTGGTATGGATATCGGCTCGAAACCGTACTGGAACTGCGGCTCTACGAAGTTTGTCTTACTCTTGTATCTCTGGTATGGTCGTGATGCGAAAGCCGAGTTATCGCGCGGCGCTCCTTTGGAGTAATCATACTCGTATAACTGTTGTTTAGGTTTCGGGTCACCGTAATATGACTTTCCCTTTTCTTCTTTCGTTGAGGGAAAACCAAACGTTGGCACAACCGAGTACTTGGCAAATTTCGGTTTCTGTTTATTTTTTTCTTCCTCATCTTCTTCAGCCACATAATAATCAGGCTTATGTTGCTTGTACAATTTGTAGTAGCCCAGCTTATTCTGATAGCGATCGAGTAAACTTTCTGGCTTACTAATTGAATAATCCGTGTAGTAGTCTTCCTTCATTTTGTCCCTCGAGTCTTTATAGCTTGAGCGCGCTTCTTTAGGGAATTCATCGCCTTCTTCCTGGTATTGTTGAAAAGGAGTTTGTTCGATGTTATACTCGACGTGATCGGGTGGAACTCCGTAACTTTCGGGATCAAAGATGTCTTTTTCAGCAGCGTCTAAAGCCTCCTTGCTGTAGGCAGGAAAACCGACTGCGGCATTTTTATACGCCTTCTCAAAATCTTCTTCATTGTTTTCTTCTCTGTCAAGCACCTCTTCTTTCATTTGTTCTTGGTGCATGTGCCTTTCATCCGGAGCCTCTTCGTGAATTATGATGCGTTTTGATTTCTCGTGAACATGTGTTGGCGGCGCGCTGTGCGAGTCAGAATGTGGAGACGCATACTGGTGATGAGATTGTAGAGGTTGTGAATGAGGTGAATGTTTCTGTGGAGACGAGTGATGATGCCGATGCTGTGCGTGGGAATGCTCGTCTCGCTGGGGAGACTGCTCATGTGCCTCTGACCTTTCATGTCCCTGTGACTTTGCGTGGTGCACGTGCTGACTGGGGTCAACCTTTATTTGAGCATTGGCGAGTAGACGTATATCTTCTTCATATTCTTTTGTTATGGGCTCAAAATCATAATGTATTGGTTGTTGTGTCGGGGTAGAATAATATTTCGTTGGGTCAGCATGCAATGACTCATCGTGATGTCCGGGACTGGGCCCATGATGATGACCTTGCTCTTTATGGGCTGGTGCGTGATGTCCATGGCTAGGCCCGTGATGGTGACCTTGTTCGTGATGTTCTTCAGAAGATTTAGGATGGTCTTTAAAATTATGATGATATCCTGGATCGCCGTCTTCTGAATCATGAGAATGTTTATGACTTTCAGAATCACCGTGTGGCTCGATGTTGTGCACATGTCCTTCTCTATGTTGCTCATCCGGTTTAAAATTATAAACGAGGTGTTGTGGACCTTGCCCATTGCCATGGTAATGAACTTCCTTTATCTTGACTGGCTCCTTTGACGAGCGTGTAAAACTGTAAGAAACAGGGTCCTTTTCGGATTTAGATCCATAACTATAATGCACCGGCTCCGACTCAGTTTCCTTGTTATAGCTTATTGCTTTTTCTTTGTACGTTTCCTTATGGCCAGGCATATTAATTTCATACACAATTTCTGGAACATCATCGAGAGTCTCGTGGTGCGGTCCAGTAGTTTTTTTAGGGGCATCGTTCTTTTTTGCATGTTTATTTGAATGTGTTGGTTTCTTCTCTTTCTTTTTATGTGTTTGCTTCTGCGGCTTTTCACTGATATTTCCACTGTCATATGACATTGTCTTTTGAACGACGAATTCCTTCTGGTAATTTTTGACGCCGTCTATAGCAGCCTGTGGTAATTTCTGGTATGTGGCCTGGTTAATTCTAGGCAAGAAATGTTGCACTTGCGGCACAAGAGGGTTGGCAAACGTCAGAGGTTCAAGAAGAGTTAAGTCTAATAGAGGAAGAGGTTCACTTTTCACTTTCACTACAGATGTCTTTCCATTGATATCGTTTACGTAAGTGATAGTCGTCTGTTTGGCAGGAGCTGATTGTAATTGAGCTTTATTGTTATGTGTGCCATGAGTATTTCCTCCTTGGTGTGTTGGGGTCTCTTCTACTCGTTCATAAGAATGCATTACATGAACGTTTTGAGGTGCTTCTTGTAACCTTTGATAGTTATTCGCTTGTCCGTGAGCCTCGTGAGGTTTTTCTTGATGACGATGTGACTTCGGACCGTCATGCGCCTCGTGGGGATTTTCTTGCACTCGCTGGAACTTGGATTCACTATACTCCGAGTTAGGGTTTTCTTGAAGACGTTGGAACTTCACCTCGCCATGAGCTCCGTGAGGTATTTCTTGGATGCGCTGGAATTTAGCTTCACCGTGAGGCACAGGAGATGATTCTTGACCATTTTGGAACTTGGGTTTACCAACAATTATTTGAGGTAAATCTTGCTGCCGTTGGAATTTAGGTTCATTTTTAATATTGCTGTACTGCTCATGCGACTGTGTATTGGAGAACACTGCTTTATTGTTTGTTGATTGCTGCTGGGCTTGCGGAGCTCTAAAACCGAAATTTTGAGTATTTGAAGGGGGTGCCAAACTTTGAACATTCTGCGCATACACTAAGTGTCCGAAACTGGGAAACTGGTTGATAGGAGTCGGGGCTGGACTCTGCAGAGCTGGGACTCTGAAGGGCGCACCGAAGAACACTTGCGGAGCAGATTGCTTGAACTGAAAGTTGGGCGAGGCGGCGACTAGGGGCTGAGCCAAATGTTCTGGCAGTTTCGGTTGAAGTGACACATACTGTTGAGGAAATGCAGCCTTATACGGAGCTTGCTGAGGGGCTTCAAAGTATCTGTTCCCGTAGGAATCCATCAAGTATGTGTTAACGTTTTGGTTCGCTGGCTTCTGCTTCACGGGAGCGACTTGCGAGGCCGCGGTCTTGGGTGCAGCGATGAACTGCGGCAACTGGAACGAGTAGGATGCGTAGGGCGCCGCGCTGGCGTACACTCCTAGAGGCACATTGCGGTACAGGCGCGGGGCACTCGCGACACCTTCATTATCTTTGGCTACTGCACCATGTGTGGCAGAGCCTTTATCACCAAAGGCTTGACTTATCGTCAGCCAGCACAGGACCGCTAATAATGCCTGCGAACAAACAGAAACACATTAAAATATCATAAAATTGTTAAAGATAGAGCTAAGTTATCGTCAGACTGATTGAAGTCCTATTAATTAGTTAAAATCAATTTACCTTTCTCCCCATGTTGGTGGACGTCGTATCGAGACGGCGGGAGAGGCACTGCGGCGGCGCGGCCCCTCCGCACGCTTATATCGCAACGTGCGCAAGCGCAACCGACAACAGACGCTTGTCTTTTTGCTAATGCCAATCTATTTTACTCCGTTTTAGGTACAGACACCCGTTATATCACTTTAAACATTCAATAGTGCCAAATAAAATAAGCGGAATTGTTATTATTCGTTTACATTTAATTGGAAATAGAAAAGAAAATAAAAAATAAAAGTATTTCCTGTGTCCGGATACGTAACATAATTATAAATTAATGTTACACGACCATCAACAATAGATTTGGGAGTCGCCTTGTTACGTCAGCGGCGAATGGGTGTAATAGCTCCCGTTCAGTTGCTGAGTGACAGTTTCGAACATGAAGCCGCCATAGCGAAGAATTCGCAATAGATTAAGGGCGTCGGCACAGACTAATTGTCACGCTCGAAACAGGTGTTAATTTGGTGCAACAACAGCGCAACGGAATGTCACAACGGATCAAGGATATCAAGCAAGTAATCAAAATGGGAAATGGTTTTCGATTATTAATCGGATCGATTGTCTGCTGAGAGGTAGCGATGAAACGAGAACTCGGTGGACGGATTGTGTGAAAGAAGTTATAGCAAAAAATATATAAATATATTAAAATATAATTAAACGAAATATATATAAAATAATAAACGGCAATAGAAATGTATGGAACGTATAATGGACGGTACAAATGTACGAAACAATTCTCAAGAGAACATACTCCCCGGATAACAAGGATTCCTATGTCCTTTTCCAGGATATCCACAAGTGTGCCAAGATTCATCCAAATCTTTTCAGTCGTTAAGACACGTCTTAATGGCTGAAAAAATTCACGAAGCAGAAGAGGTAACAAATAGGCAGACAGACAGAGTTACTTTTGCATTTGACTTTAATATTAGTGTGGAACTGTGATATGGTGCACTGAACTCGAATAAATAGTGTTAAGCGTAAGAGGTAAACTTGTCCAATTCCCGGTTTACTTGCGAGTATAATGTAACACACGATATTTACTTTCCTAACCCAATAGCTTTCTTCGGTGCCTGGTCACGGTCACCGCGTAGGGAACCTAGGCACTGGAAACCCAGTGAAAGTCCACGTATCAGCGGAGCCGGTCATCGGTCATGCGTGAGCATATATCGGATTCACGGTCAAACGATACGTGTATCGCTTAGAGTATATAGCCATTGGTGTATCGTCACTCAGTTAATAGATGTGGAGACAAGATGTGGAGAAATTAATTAGGTACCTAAATCACAAGGTTGTGTTCGTGCTTCAATCAAGTTCAATCGTATTGCCCGAGGAAATGCCGGTGGAGATGTATAAAAAAACAAGATGGCGCAGACACAGCCAATATTCGCGTTTTATCGGAAGGGGTATTAACTTCACCATATGTATCTACCTACTTGGCGCTCTCTTGCGGCGAAGCTGACAAATAGTTGTCACTTGTCAAACTAATTCAAAATAAAAACTGTGTGAGAGAGAGAAGAGGGAACTCTTTGTTTTATGAGTTCTTTCTTTTTCGTTCATCCATTAACAGAAAATTTCACGACATTACAATGCCAAGGATACGCATAGTATGGCGAAACATCGTCAAGAAAATGACTTCACACATCACAACCCTCAGGAATACGAATACGACGCGAGGAGAAGCGTAATCCATTCCACACAGCCGAAAATCGACATCTCTTTAACAAAATTAGTGATAGACATCACTTTAATACTAGAAATAAAAATAATTTAGATCAAACATTTTATAGATTAGCCAAAGTACGAACATCTTTCATGGGGTACTGTGTTAAATGTTACAACAAAATACCTTGTGACATATTAGAACTAAATGAAAGAAAATTTAAAACTTACATTAAAACCACACTTTGTAAACAAGCAACAAGCTTTACAAACTAGATGATTATATTAAAGATAAGAATGCTTGGAAACATGCTGGTCCTGCTCCATAGGACAATCGAGGGTGTAGTAGAAAAAGTCAAGCTTGTTTTATTTACTGGTGTAGGTACTTTCAGGTTTTTAATATGTAGATAATTTAACTCACACACTGATCCATTGTTTTAAATTATATTGTAAATATGTGAGTACCATGTCCCTTACTAGCAAACTTAATTTTATCTCTGCTGGTATTGATTTGTTGTACCTATTAGTAGATATATAAGTGTGTGCTGTAGGTATATTAGTGTAATGTTGGATGCATTGTGCTCACATAATATAATTAATTGATCAATGTACCTATGTATAAAAAATATTGTAAAACTTAAGTATATTTGAAAAGAGTAACTATGGAGTTTCTTGTCCGTTCTTCTCCATAAGAATCTACCTTTTGCGAATGGACAAATAGAGTCACTTATATTTTAATTTTAAGCTGTAAATTTGACGTTAAAAAGTGCCTTTTAATGGTCTAGTTGAAATAAATGAATTGACTTTGACTTTGACTTTGAAACTACTGGTGGATACTAGAAAAATGAAATTTTGCAGGTGACTTCTTTTTAAGATGCAGGTGAGCGAGCACTAAGAAGTGATTTTTGAAAATTAAGCCTGTAAGGGGTGAAAATTGTTTGCGCTAAATCTGCGCAGACGTCGCGGACGAACTGCTAGTATGTCTATGTAATTTGTGTCTCTGGACAAAAGAAAAAGCACTTAGCGATACCAACGCGCTACTAAAAAAATAACATTTTTACAAAAAAATACAACCGACTTCCAAATAAAAAAACACTACAAAGTATAAAATAACTTTAATTCCGGAAGTCGGTGCTTTTCGTTGTTTTTCGTTTTTGACACCGACTTCCGAAATTAAAGTACACAACAAGGTATAAAATATTATACTTTGTAGTGTTTTTTATTCGGAAGTCGGTTGAATTTTTTGTAAAAAAGTTTTATATTGTCCACTTTTTAGTGATGATACCCCACAACTAAGTGACAATATTCCCATAGTGAGTGGTTACACTATTTGCCGTTAAGGAATTATTTTAGGTGCCTTCCAGACCAGCTCATAGTTAAATATTTTTATTGATTTTAAGTTGAAGAGGTCACTGGTTTAACTTTGAAGTTCACCGTTCAATGCAAATGCAAATTAGCTATAACTCAACCCAACGCAAAAAGAATCATCAAGATCGGTTAATAAATAATAACGCCCAAAAATATGTTAATTCAGATTTACTTGTTTGCATCTGCGTACCCCTTCACAGCGTATCGATGCGATGTTATGTTATAAACTGGTGTAAACAATAAACAGACATGCGATTTCAGCAATCCCGGGTGATTTGCTATCATTTATTGAAGAGTTCCGTTGCCTATCTCCGAAGTTCTTCATCAGATCTTCACCAAATTGAAACTGAACCATTTTGTAAAAATAGTCTTCCAAATAACAAAATAATCATCCAAATCGGTGGACAATTGGCGAAAATATCGCGGCACAAACATTTTTCCTCAGATCCTGACTTATACCTTCCATCATCAGCTCAGCAAGATGAAATGTCGGTTACAAGGGTTGCCCTCGATTTCCCTGGGATTCCATCATGAGATCCTGACTTGGTGCCAATGGGATTATCTCAGGAAAAAAAAATAATTTTGAGAATCAGCCCACAAATGGGGGAGAAACCGAGAAATCGGTGAAAATACATTTAAAAAAATACACAGTCCTATATAACCTCCTCCTTTTTTGGAAGTCGGATAACAATAAACGTCCTCATAAGAACAAAATAAACCATGGCATATTACAATGGAGGAGGCGAAAGGCGTAAGTGAAAGGCAATCATCACGCCCCAACCACCGTAGGAGCCGCCCAGGGCATCGGAAGTCGCAGGGCGATTCTCGCCCACCATGGGCCCATAGGTAATGCAATTTGTTGGCCTGCAGTGCAATTCAAAAACATGTCGAAGTAAAGGCTTGGGTAAAGTGATCACGAAGTGCGCTGTCAATCCATGTAATCAAGATGGAATGACAGCTCACTTCGTGATCACTTCACCCAAGCCTTCACTTCGACATGTCAACAGAATCTACCGACTGGTCTTTATCTGACGGCGAGCTACCCGTTGCTTGCCGTCCAATAAAGACCAGGCCCGATATTTAAGGGTCTCTCGCACTACCTAAACGTAGAAACCTGTCTCGATAGTAGTTCTAACCACACACCTGTACCTAATAGGAACGATTAGCTCAACAATAATAACAAAACCAAAAAGGGAAACTCTATATAATAAGCAGACAGTCTGGGCCGCTTTCAGAGCAAATATTGAGTTACAGCTCAATTTAAAGGTGCCACTAAAAACCTGTGATGATATTGACTCGGATACTAAGTACATTACTAACCTAATACAGCAGGCAGCATGGAAGTGTACACCGGAGACGAATCTTAAAACCAGCTGTAAAGATATACCTAAACAAATCAAGGCAAAAGTACTGGAAAAAAGGAGACTCAGAAGGGTATGGTACAGTAATCAGCCCAATCCCTTGGACAAAAAGGCACTTAACGCTATGGCCGCAGAATTAAAACTCTTCTTAAAGAATATCGAAGCTGAAACTCTGAAAAATAAGTTTGAAAACTTGTCAGCCTTGGCTAAGCATGAATATTCCCTTTGGAGCGCAGTCAAAACAAGCAAAGCGGCACCATTGCTAGCACAGCACCCCTTATTTTTTTTTTATGGATGAGAAATCATCAAATGACCTCTTCCGCTCTGGGTGGAGCGGAAGGGCGCGTGTCAGACTCTTACTGACTAAAACCCATCCGTGTTCCTTCTAAAGCCTTTTGCGTTCCAGGACCGAGGTGACTCTTTCGGACAAATTCCGCAACCCTGGCAGGCTCTGGCCCTAGCGGGCTCCGTCTCCTATGCTGACATCTCTTTGAGGCGCGCGTGGAACACAACGCGCCATCAACCCGGGCCTGGTTGTGACCGGACAGTGAGCCACGCAACGCTCTCCGTCCTCATGCTCGCGCCTACGGTGGCCGGGGATCGCCCTGCGGCTCCCGACGCCCGGTGCGTCTTCTGTAGCGGCGGATTGGGCGAAGGCCTGTCTCTCCCTCGCGTGGCCCGCCTCCTCTTTCGCTAGCATTACGTCTTCGCAGAAGGAGGTGACCGCTTCCCAAGCCTCCTCGCTCCGGACCATGGATTTACCCAGGACCGGACGCGAGAGATCGCCTCCGCTGATCGCCTCGACGAGGACACCGGTGGTGCCCCACCCAAGCAGGGCAGACCTCCACCGTAATCCGGGCGATAATCACAGTGCTAACCCCGGGCGTGTCCACCCGCTTAATTCGAAACAGGTACCTCCCGAAACAGCCGTGTCCGGTGAGTACCTGCATCAGGCGGAAGGTGACGACGCCTCTCCAGCCATTCCCACCAGGGGTCTTACCGCCGCAATTGTGGCGTGCCCAGCGCTGGGTTGGGATAGTCTCCATGGTATCCTGCCGGAGCTCCGTCCGCCGCTATACAATTTGCCGCGGCAGCGGAGTTTCGCCCCGGCGGAGCGCCTACACGCGTCACGCGTAAACGAGCGCGAGGGCTCTCGCCTCCAGATCCCATGGTGTAAATCCGGCAAGGAGGCTCGCCACCTCGCCGGAGACCGTGCGGTATGACCGTCGGCTAGCCGGACGGCCATGACCCTTTGGGACGCGTTGAGCTGGCGGGCAGGTCGCCCCTTCAACTTAAGCGCCCATACTGGGGCCATGGACCGCACTATCCCCGCATAGAGTCTCCGGCAGGAGGCGTTTGGACCCCCTCGATTGGGCAGGAGCCGCTTAAAGGCAGCCCCGGCCCGCTCCAGTCTGGGAGCCAAAAGTCGGAAGTGCTCCTCGAAGTTCCGAGGACCATGAAAGCATATGGCTTCGGACTTATGCAGGGCCACCTCGAGACCCAATCGCCGGATCCTCTCAACGACTATCGCAACCCCGCGTGTCATCACTTCGGCCGCCGCCTGGAGTGACCCCCCCTGCGCCAAGACCGTTAGGGAGGTCGGCGCGCAGCACCCAGTCGTAGCCAATGTCCCACAGGAGCGGCCCCAGAACCGAACCCTGTGGAACACCGCACATCTCTCGCCGGTTCCATTCTCCCCGGTGACCAGGGTAGATGACGGCCTTGTCCGTCAGATAGGCTTCGACCACGCGACGGAGGTAGGTCGGCATCCGGTGATACCGGAGTGCCTCCCTGATGCAACTCCAGGGCAGGGAGTTAGGAATTCTTCACAGCAGAAGCAATAGTTATTGCTACACAAGCTTTTCTCTTATCAGAAACCATTTAGTGGTTATAAAACCGTGTTTAACTGACGATAGCGAACACGAAAAGTGGACTGATGTGATCTGAATTGAACGTCTAAATAATGTCGTTTTAGTCGCACCAAGATCAATCAATCTGCTGCGATTCGTGACCTTGGTCGGATCGCGATCTAAATTGACTGTGTAATGGCTGCCATACAAGTGAAAGTGGTAAGAAGAAGTCGCTATTTTCATCAGGCCGTTGCTATTTATTTCCTGGAAAACGAGTTCATTGTCGCCTCAGACGGGAACTCGAGATTCTTTATTTCTTTTCAGTTTTGCTCTATTATTTCGCACCATTTTTATAGATATATAATTCAAAAGTTGGCACGATCGGTGTCGGTTGAACACACCATTGAATTGTCCTGTGTTGAGCTAGATAAGCATGTTGTAGTATGTTTCTACAGACCTCCAAGTTACCAGAATCTACCTGTGTTTGATTCTATAATGGAAGATGTGTTAAAAAAAGTTAGTACTAGTACTAGCAATAAATCAATAATTATACATATGTGGCGACTTTAACATTAACTTACTAGAGACAAACTGAAATAGTATCAAATTATTGAGTCTATTTAAATCATTTAATTTGTTAAATGTTTTTATTGAACCTACTCGAGTAACAGCTACTTCTGCGACTTGCAAAGACAACATATTTTGTAATTGTGATTACTTACATATAGAAATTGTAAATAAGCTGCCCTCTGATCACAGTGGACAAACAATATCTTTTTGCACCTACATTCCTTTACTAATTCAAATTAAATTTAGACTGATAACAGATAAAAATTTAGAAAAACTTAATAATTCTTTGGCCAGTAAACCACAGTAAACTATGTGTTCAAAGTTTTAATAACATAGATGACCCTAATGAGTTTTACGCCGAGTTCTTTTCATTATCTACTAAACACTGAATTTAATGACACTTTTCCAATAAAGTCTAAAAGTATTTACACTAAGTTTATATTTAGTGATTGGGCAACTCCAGGCATTCGCATAAGTAGGGAAAAGCTATACGCACTATATGGACTAAAGCAACATGTGAATGATATAAGCTATCATAAGTATGTTGCGAAATATACGAAAAAATTAAAAAGTGTATGCAAAACAGATAAAGCTCTGTTTATTGGGGCATTTCCATTAAACTTTTGAGTAACATCAGACATCGTAGCCCCTTACCTTGCTGTTACTTTTAATAAATGCCTGGATTTAGAAACTTTTCCTGATCTCATGAAAAGTAGTAAAGTCATACCTTTATTTAAATCTGGTAATAAAAATGATAACTGGAAAAATGGAAACTTCCGGCCTATTTCTATCTTACCTGCATTTAGCAAAATATTTGAAAAGTTAATACTCAAGCAATTGCTAAGACATTTTAATCTAAATAGCCTCCTCCATCATGAACAGTACGGATTTACAAAAGGTCGTTCAACCACAGATGCAGGTGTTGCTCTCCTGAAACACATATTTAACGCATGGGAAAACTCGCAAAATGCAATTGGAGTTTTCTGTGATCTCTCCAAAGCCTTTGATTGCGTACACCATGATACGCTTTTGCGTAAACTGCGTCATTATGGTCTCCAAAAGGAAGCTCTTAACTCAATTGATTCATATTTGCGTAATAGGTTTTAATGTGTAGATATCAATGGTGTGAAGTCCTCCGGGCTACCAGTTGATTTAGGTGTGCCTCAAGGTTCTATACTGGGTCCATTCTTGTTTCTGGTGTATATAAATGATTTACCATTTTTCTTAAAGGGTATCTGTGATGTAGTTCTCTTTGCAGGTGATACCTCTCTTGTCTTTAAAGTAGACAGAAATAGACAAGATTTTGATGACGTAAACAGTTCTCTCTCCATGGTTACGGATTGGTTTACGACAAATAACCTTGTTCTCAATGCTAAGAAAACAAAATGTACCAAGTTTGCCTTACCTAATGTTAATAATCTAGGACCGAATGTCAAACAAAGAGATGCTTGAAACTGTGGACTCAGCAGTATTCTTGGGAATAACTGTTGATTCCAAACTACAATGGGGCCCGCATATATCCTACCAGTCTACGCAGTCAGGAAAGTAAGACAATACACTGACGTTTACACAGCTCGGTTAGTCTATTTTAGTTATTTTCATAGCGTTATGTCTTACGGTATCCTATTATGGGGAAAAGCTGCAGACATACAAAATATATTTGTGTTACAAAAACGGGCTGTACGAGCAATATATCAGCTGGGGTCAAGAGTTTCCTTAAGAGAACTTTTCAAAGATATTGGAATTCTCACGGTAGCATCTCAATTTATTTTTGCAAACATATTATATATTAGGCAAAATATACATTTATACACTAAAACCAGTGATATCCATAACTTTAACACTAGAAGCACAAATTACATGCAACATCCCATCGTCTTCGAAGGGTCCAAAGCTCATTTGTGGGGCTCGGTATGCGTTTTTACAATTAGCTACCTCTTTCTTATCTTGAGCTGCCTTTTAACTCGTTTAAAGCTAAAGTTAAATCTAACCTTTGTTCGAAGGCATACTATTCAATCAATGATTATTTAGACGATGATAATAGTTGGTCGCAGTGTTGAACGCAAGACATACTTCGTTTTTAATACTTCGTTTTTAATGTTCTTTCATAGTTAGCTTATGACATATGAGTTCATATATTTGTTAATTTATATGTCCGTAGAGGTAAAATTCAAATTCAAAAGTTATTTATTCAAATTAGGCTGAGTGCCAGCACTTTTTGAACGTCAAAGTTCTACATAAAGACAGTCCCCCAAAACGCCCGCCCGTCACCACTTCCTAGTGTTTTAGCTGGGACGAAGAAGTGGCGCAACAAACTCCCCAGCAACACATCTGTCTGTTAAGTTATAAGAACTATCACTTATACAAAGGTATGTAAGTAGTCAGTATTCATACAAAGAAAACAATACAGCAAAGGTAACACGTAAAAACATAAAACTTAATAATTCGCTACTTGTAAGCTAGCACACTCCATTATGCCAGCATAAGCAGACAAACTCAAGCATAAAAACAATATCAAATCAAACTAAATAAGCCTCCAGACATGAAGGGTGTGCCCGCTTACACGTGCAGAGGGTAGAATATAATAAAAAGATCTGAGACTCGACGCCACAAGTGATAAACCAGGGTCATCAAAATTAAACATTAAGCATATATTATAATCGTTATAACAATAGTAAAAACCATGGCTAACAAGACGACCTTTCACCACAAGCAGCACCCGTTCACGCACACACAATTTGAATGGAAGGCGAGAGTTGAATGGCGCGCTGCGATTTTGGGGCTCTGAATGCAATTCTGATTGATTTGTGCGAAGTTATGTGTCTAGCCTAAATTTTGGAATCGGTCCCCAAACATCCTGGGGTGGGTATCAAACGATTCTGGGGTGGGCATCAGACGATTCTGGGGTGGGCACGGCCCACCCGGCACTCCCCCCTCCATTATACGCCTATGGGTGTCACCCCACAAATGATTCCCCCCCCCCTGAACAATTATGAGTTGCGCCTTGCTCTGGTGACGGCAGTCGTGACTCGTAAGCCATTTTTCGGGAGATGGGGGTTCCATTTGTGCTGCAGGTTTAATTTTTTCAGGATTTTTAACAAAATCTTGAAAACTTTTACACCCCACCTCGGGTAGGTTTCATTGCATCACCCGTTTAGTGTGACACCTGACCGTGACAAAAAGTCAAAGAAAGATCGAGTGTCACCCTTAAATGCAGAAAACGTCAAGAACTAAAGAAATATTTGCACCCCATCTCGGATGGGTTTTATTTTCTTTTGATCATTCATGCTTAAATATAAGTCTTTTGTTGATTTATTCAGAAAAGCTCTAGAAGTTAGAGAGTGCAGAATGCAAGGGCGAGGGAAGCGTCCTCAAAACTGTTTCCCGAGGCGGACCCTCCCGCCCCCTAGCTACGCTACTGCGTGTGGCCGTACAGGGGATGTTGGAAATCGGTTTCTGGCCTTTTTATATTGCGCGCATCTCTTCGTACGGCAGATGGTGCGATGACTGCAAGCGGCAAGAGTTTGTTTAGTGGAGTCAATTTTAAGCAGCCCGATATTATACGACACGTTTGATTTAGAGCAATGTCTTTTTGCCGAGCATGGGCGGATCGCTGCTACACTGGGCGAGCAAACCTTTTTTTTTTTCTGCGTGGCGTCTCGCAGTTCAACCTATAAGGTTGTCGACTGCTTAACCGGGCTTGCCTGTGGTGACTTTAATATAATATTAAAGCCTCCAGCCAGGGCTTATAAAAAACTTACAAACTAAGCGACTACACGCTAAGGGCACCCCCTGTGGGATACGGGCCTCGGCTTAGGGCATCGCTGGGGGGAGGACACCTAGAGACGAGCTGGATCGAACTAGCTCTAATTCGTCGATCATCTTTGTACCCATACTCAAAATATCGTCATAATATAAATTCTTTCTTTCTTTTCTTCTTTTTTCTTTTTTTTCTTTGATGATAATGCAAGCCGTGGACTACTGCCAGCAAGAACAGGAGAAAGAATTCAAGTTCAACAAGAAGTAAGATTCGATGCAGCAAACTCGCCAGTGCAAACCATAAATACCTTGAAGGTCTCTTTGCACACTAGCAGTTTTTGGCAACGTCGCGTCGCGTGATTTTATCGAATAAAGTTTAGCGGCTGTTTTAATTATTTGTAAATTGATTCCTAGTCGATATTGTGATGTAAATTGGTGGAAAACACAGGAAATTAAGGACTCAAAACAAGGCAATATGGTCAAAAGACTATAGCCTTCCCTTCGGGGTAAGCTTAAAAAAACAAAATAAAATCAATGGCAGTGTGTGGCAGGCAGTGGCAGACAAAGAAGAAGTGGAAATCAGGAAATTTACAATACCAACAGTCGATGGAGCCATAAAATAAAAAAAAATTGAATTGAAATATAACGGTTCTGTATTTTGGTGCTCAGTATTTAATATCCTCATCAATTTTTGTTCTGACGAGTCATATTATATTGTATAGTAACATCCCAAAATGACGACGGAAAAGGAAAAGCACTCGGTAAAATTTAGTCACAGTGAAATGTTTAGATTTCTTCGCATTATGGAGAAAAAAGGCCGAGTTATAATAGCAGATGCTGTTTCGCACGACTTGCAATCAAATCGTGCGAAAGAAGACGCATGGACAGAGGTAACGGATGCCTTTAATGCATCACGGGATACTGGCAGTGTCTTAAGGTAAATATTTATTATTCAATACGAAAAGCTAGCAATTGTAAAGCCGAAATTTCATATTTTACTCTTCTTCCAGAAGCAAGAATTGTCTCAAAAATTTATGGCTGAAAATAAAAACAGAAGTGATGAAATCCCACATCCAAAGAAATGGATCAGGCAAAGGACCATCAAAAGATATGGTTGATCCTATCCTTGAATTTATAGCAAATTTAAGTGTTTTTGGAAGTTCGGCTGATGATTCACCTAATGCGGGAATAGAGCCTAATGATGGGAACGCAGTAGTTAGTAAGTAAATCATTATTATCGCTGAACCACGTAACTGTATCACCATTTATCATAATTTTAACTAACACGCTTTAATAGAACTAACACGCTTGCAAGTATCTCTGAACCCAATTTCCTAAGTACTACCACCTAAAATAAAAGATAATAATATTGAAAAGCCCTACATACAACAAGTAAGTTCTACCGCACAGTTTCAGCCCACAGCAAACTTTTTTTTTATACAGATAGGTACATACTTTTCAACACTTATTTCATAGCTTTAACTTTTATTTTATTTAGTTGTTTTATATATTTGCCATCAGTCTTGACTTTAATCAGATGAGTTCTCAAGTCAATTTCTTGTAGAGTGATTCCTCCAGTGAGGAAAAATTACACTTTTTTGCAATATAGCTACAACCTGTTGTGCAACTTTATTTAGCCCGGTCAATTTAGACATTCGAAGATGCATAAAGTCCCAACAAGCTGAAAATCAGTAAAATTGTTCAGAACATAATTATAAATAAAATTTAAAAGTTCCCCATCATTCCCAAGGCAAAATAGTTCCTAAAAAGTCTGGATTGAGAAGTAGCAAAGGATAATCATGGAAGCAATATTGAAAGAAATACTACGCCAGGAGGGTACCAGCGATGCTGGGGAATCTCTCCCTGAGTTCAACTCAGGCTGCCCCTCGTATTTTGGGGGGCCTCGTATTCATGATAAGGCCCAGCGCCCACTGTTGACTTACAGTACTGGTCTGAACAAAAACAAGACTGATAAAGATAAATTGACTCCACCACCCCATATGGTTTAGCAAACTTTTCATTAAAGTATGTTTTATCTAAGTACTCATCAACTGGAGACCTCACCGACACTGATAGCAGTAATAGTACAGGCTAGAACAAAGCAACTACTGATATGAGCAGACCTACTTAAAATGTAGAATGGCAAAGTGACCCTGCACCATGACAGCACAAATGAAGAAGAACCTCGCGCACTCCATTCCCAACAAATAAGCCTGGCTCCGAATTACCATTAAGTAACAAATACCCTTAACCTAGATGTCTCTGATGCTGAAACTGTGATAAAACCGACCAAACAACAACCAAGTAAACCTCCACCTATAATGCTCTATGGTATAGAAGATATCACAAAACTTTCAAACTTAATTAAAACTGTACTTAATGATTCCGAGTTTACAATGAAAATAATATCACGCAAACAATTAAGACTCAACTGTTCAACCATTAATGCCTATAAAAGACTCATGAACATCGTTAGAGAAAGTAGCCTGATGACACAAGACCATATCGCATAGTTATAAAGAACCTTCATCCTACAACTCCATTCGAAGCTATTAAAGAAGCAGTAGAGAATACTGGAAATACTGTAAAAAGAGAAATAATGAATATAAAGTTTGGTCCCGATAAAATCTCTCTATCAACATTCTTTGTTAACTTAGAACCCCACCCAAACAACCATCTAGTTAAAAAGATAAGTCACATTTTTCCGAGTATTAATTGAAGACCCGCTAAACATGAAAACCGTGCCACAGTGCAAAAACGATGTCAACAATACGGACACACTAAAAACAACTGCCTAAGACCCTACAGATGTGTTAAGTTTGCCGAGCATCACAACGCTGACTGCCCAAAGATAGATAGGACACACCAGCTAAGTGCGCTCTATGCTTCGGTAGCCATCCAGCAAAGTATTAAGGCTGTCAAGTATTCCTAGAAATTAAAAAATGAAAGAACACAAATTACCTGATAAAACATAACAATGACAATTTGCCAATTTTTATCAAATTGCCATTGTAATATTTCAATGGCAATTTTATAAAAATTGGCAATGGCAAATCATTAGCAACAATTAATGATAGAGCGTACCAAAATATACATTATGATAGAAACACAAGACTTACCACCAAAAGCCCTGGTAAAACATATGCAGAAGTAGCCAAAGGACAGTGCAATCGTGAAACAGAAGAATCAAAACTAGAAGTCTTACTCATAAAACAAGTTGAAAAGCTAGATAAGAAGCTTATTGAACAAATGGGCAACTTGATGACATTACTCACAACCGTTTTTAGTAAACACGTACGATAAATGGCTTCCCTAAAGATTGCAAAAGATGTTAACGGTCTCCTGCACCACAAACAAGATGTTCAAAAAACAATCAAATTACACAACATATATGTATGTCCTATGTATTAGTCTCCGAACAGTGGCGTAGCTAGTCTCAAAGGGGCCCTGTATCAAACATTTTTGGGGGCCCCGTTTTTGGGGATATTGTTTTTTAAACAAAATAGGTTCTACTAGCTCAGAACTGTCTTGGCAGGCTACGAAGGAGATGACGCGACTAAATGTATAGCTTTGCGTCCACACGACGGGGCCCTGATAACCCGGGGGCCCCGTATATTTGATACGGCGGTAGCTACGCCCCTGTCTCCGAAACACAACTAACTTCAAACCAAAACTTTGTAATGGATAACTACTGTTCATACTCGACCTGTCACTCGGATGGAACAGCGCACGCAGGGACTGCCGTGATAATAAGGAAAAGTATTAAGCATGACCTTATTCAGGAATACAAAACCCCTGAGATACAAGCAACATCATTGCTAGTGCATGATAAAAAGGGATAAATAACTTTATCAGCCATATATTGTCCACCTAGACATGCACTGGCACCATTTCCAGCACAGCACCCCTTAAGGTTAAATAACAACACCTGGGCCAAAACAGATGAGGAAAGAGCTCGAGCCTTTTTGGATATTCCTTAGCATAGTTTTTACACCTAACGACGGTTCTTTGGACGATGAAAACGAAATTAATAACTTTCTAAAATCAGATCCTCAGCTAAGCCCGCCTCTAAAGGGTTGCTCACCTGAAGAAATATACCACGAACTAAGGAAACTAGACCGAAAAAAGGCTCCAGTATTTTGCTTGATTACGGCTGAAATACTACAATTACCTAGTTCGAAATGCGATAGTTTTCCTTACACAGTTGTTTAACAGTATCTTGAGGCTGTCATACTACCCTAAATTATGGAAAGTGTCAGAAATAATAATGATTCTCAAACCCGGAAAACCACCGCACCTTGTGTCATCTTATAGACCAATTAGTCTCCTGCCGGTCATTACAAAACTATGTGAAAAAATTCTATCTCGTAGATTAAATCTTATCCTGGACGAAAACAAAGCTGGGATAGCTTTGTTTTCGTCCAGAACACCAGTTCGGATTTAGGAGGAACACTCGACAACAGAATAAGTACATAGAGTAGTCACCAAAATAAGAAATGCACTGGAAAACAGGGAATATTGCTCAGCAGTCTTCTTGGACGTCCAACAAGCTTTTGACAAATTCAAACCCAGGGCTGCTATTTAAGCTTAAAAGTAATCTTCCACACAATCTTTACCAGCTTTTGGAATCGTACTTAAAAGAAAGGATATTCAGATTAAAGATAAATGATTCATACTCCTCCTGTTAAGACAGAAAAGCAGGAGTGCCACAAGGCTCTAAATTGGGCCCGGTTCTGTATTTGTTATACACAGCTGACATACTAAATACAGACAGTGTTCTCTCGGCGACCTTCGCTGACGACCACGCAGCCTTTAGTAGCGATCAGGACCTAAATAAAGCATCGCAAAGACTTCAGGTGCACTTTAACGAAATAAACACTTGGATGGACAAATGGTGTATTAAAGCGAGTGCCTGTAAATCAGTGCAACGAAATTGTGCACCAATCAAACTAGGAAACGATGTATTGCCTCAACACGACACAGCCAAATATCTCGGTATGCAAAACGAGAGGAACTGAACCAACGCCTACAAACACTGAAGTGGCTTCTAGGAAGACATTCACAAGTATCACTGGATAACAAGTTACTCATTTATAAAAGTATACTGAAACTTGTATGGACTTATGGAATCGAAGCCTTGGGGACGGCCAAAAACTCAAATGTGGAGATCCTTCAAAGATTTCAAAACAAAGTGCTGAAAACCGTATCGAATGCTCCATGGTTCACTAAAATATCTTAGCTGCATGACCGCCTTAAAATTAATACAGTTAAAGAAAAGATTGAGCACAGTACAAAACTTTAAGTATAAGTTATAAGGTGCGCATTGAAAAACATGTCAACAGCCTGGCTGGCCTGGCATCTGCTAATTGGTTGAAAAGTCTGCTTACTGGTTTGAGAAGCCATCGCAAGATAAGGGAGAGAAAAAAAAAAGATCAAGCAATAGAGTAGTTATTTTCATTACACAGTAGCTTTCTTTTGTTTCGCGTTATTTCATTGTTATTTTTTAATTCCAGCCATAAAACAAGAAAAACTTCCAGAAAAAAGTAACTTAAAAAGACGCTGCCCCACTGCAAGCGATAATAAGCAATCAGAGCCAGGAACTTCAAAATCTCCCATGAATTCATATGACGAAGGAGCTGAAAAATTCAAATTCGAAACTGAAAAACGGGCAATCCTAGAATTAAAAAAACAGCAAATGATTGAAGAACACAATTACCTGATGAGAGAACAAAGCATAAAAATAGAAATTTTGCAAGCTGTATTGAGGAAAGTACGAGGTGAGTACTGATAGGACTTTTTGTAGAAGCGAGTCATCATCATCTGCCTAGCCTTTTCCCGACTATACTGGGAAGCGAGTACTTTATGAAAATAGTGTCGTTATGTCTGTCACCAGAAAATAGCAGACTCTGTAAGATTGTAATAAATCTTTATTAGTTTGTAATTTCTCTATATATTATGGAAGAATACATTTGAATACAATATATCCAAATTCAATAGTTTCCAGTATATCTGTGTCTTATTGAGAAAAGTAGTTTACAATTGCACAAATTATTTCACAATCTTACGGTGTTTGCAATTTTCCGGTGACATGTCCATTGTGCTAAGTAGCAAAAACCATAGAATACATAACAAAGAAAACTTGTCTACCCATGACTTAGTCAATCTTATAATTGCAATAAGATTTGACAAGTACCCACGTTAAGTAGACAACAAAGTATATATTTAACAATTTCTCTTATTTGGTCAATCATTGGAAAAGGCTGGTTCTGCTTTTCAACACCCCATATTGTCTCTGCACAGCATTACTCCTCTTGATTTGGCTATGGCAAGTAGACTTCGGTTAAGGGAAAGCGCCAGGGTCCACATTTGCCAAACATATGAAATTCAAAATTTCTTATGTGTTTTGTAATTTGCAAGTCAGTTTCAGGCTGTATGTTGAACAAAATAAGATTCGCGACCGTAACACGTATTTTTTTACAGAACAATGGTTATTTTTTTTTTTTAAGTCATTTAATCAAGGTACATAAATGATACAATCTGTATTGATGATTTTAATTATTATAACTCAGTAAAACCATATTCGTTACGGTCGCCAATGGTATTTTTATCAACGTGTTGGCTCGATTGACGCGTATGTATTCGTCTCATATATGCGCGCCGTAGGGTTCTAACTCAGTTATTAAATCCAAATTTAATTATTGTTACAGAAAAGAATCGAGTGGACTTGGAAGTAATGGAGATCGTGTCATATTTGTAATTGAAACAATTTTTATTAAGATTTTGATTTAATGACTAAATCTGTCTAAGTTAGTTAAAAAACCGGCTAAGTGCGAGTCGGACTCTCACACGAAGGGTTCCATACCATAAACCGAAAAAAAAAAAAACAGTTTCTTGTATGGGAGCCCCTTTAATTGTTAATTTAATTATTATTTGTACAACATGTTTCTCATCATGTTGAACGGCAACGAAGAACTTTTATTAAACATTGTCAATGTTGCGCGCCTGCTGGCAACGTCGCGCGTTGTTGTGCAACGTTTCTTAACATGTTGGGCGTCAAATGTTGCCTAATGGATTCGAGGCTTAAGAATAACCTAATTAGAAAGAACGATAGTAATACGTCCTTCCTTGTAACATCTGACTGTTCTCGACTCACTGAAAGAAGCTTTCTAAATATCTTACTTCCTTCCTTAATGTCAACTAAATTCAGCCAAGTGTAATAAGCCCTCTAAAGCCCAATTATTAGGCAGCGCCTTAAGTGACATGGACTCACGTTGTTCGTGAAATATTTTTTCGTGCTGTTTAACTTATTACTATTAGTATTATTATTATTTAGGCATTGCGTTTTGTTGGTACGCATTTTTTTTACAAGCTTTTACCGTTCGTACGTAAGTTGTCCGTCAAAATTTGCAAACCATTTTTTGACCATTTCCTGGTATCCGATTGAGCTGCAATTTTGCATACACCTTTCACTTTCACTGATGGTAAATGGTCACCACCGCATTTCAATACCAGGACTACCACGTACCCTACACAAAACCTGTACTTAAAGAAAAAAACAAAAAAAAATTAAACAGTTTATTTATCTTCATAATATTTACATAAGAAAACACATTAAGAAGTAAAATGATTAATGCTAATGCAACTTAAGCTAAGTTAATTATATCTTACGTATAAAAGTTAAATTATTACTCTTACAAACAGTGTTAGATTAGGGATCGTTGTCCCGTACAGTCGTGTACTTTAGAATTATTATAATGTATGTGCATTCTGGAAGGGTAGTGGTGTGTCGTGTAATCCTTAGATTTAAGCGATTTTAGAAGTGAGTGAAGTTACATTTTACAATGTGTTACAGAATAAAAGTAATACCTGAAGAGGGGTCATTGTACTCATCATTATGAACAAGAATTATGATGGGACAACACTGAAATCGCCAAAACAAAAAAATCGACCGACCCCATAAATTACATCTCATTCCACATACACTAACATAGCTCGACAAAATGTACTATGTATGTGCGCTTATTCTGTTAACTTCGTACATGTAATTTCAGAGATTTGTAAAAAAAAATGCTCATCCTGCTGCCGTAATACACGTTTCTCTATTAGTAATCCGTTTGAAGGGCTCACGAGTAAAGAGTTTAGATCACAAAATGTATCAGGCAAACCCTTACAATGTACATCAGGGTCAGCTCAAACAGACCACCAAATGCTGAGTATAATCTTTGCAGTCCAATATTGCCCGAAAATATGCGGGGATCATCCCTTCGACGCTATTTTGAACTTTTATAATTGCTCAAGCAAGATCTATAGTCCTCCTGCCCGATTCCGGACATGGCGGCCAATCTCAACCGAGACCAGCCATCGGCGCGGGACATATTATAGCAAACACAGGATCAAGAAGAAGATATATAGATCACGATCTATGTATGTTGCTTGAGCAATTATAAAGTGATGTGAATGATCACTATAGTACCATTTAATTACAAATAATTCTATTCTGTCTGCGGCAACCTTTATAAACTGTAGGCATTCATAAAAACAAGTCTGTACTTTAGAACAGAATCAAGATCAATTTGTCACTTCACTCACAGTAGTTTTTTTTACTATATTTATCCACATATTGTAGAATGTAATCTGTACTTTTAATAATATTAGATGTCAAGTAGTATTATCACCTCTTTTCTCATATTTAGTACATAAGTCAAAAAATGTTTACTCACAATAAAAATTGGCAAAATAACTGTGCAAATGTTTTATTATTAGTAACCGTCGAGTGATACGCATTTTAAGAAAGAGATTCTTTATAATTTTACAACTTCATGCCTGTATTTTCTTTTAATGATTATTTAACTCGTTTTAAATTATTATGGCTAGTAATTTACGGTCCAGATTTTATTTGATATTGCAATGAATGAAATTAATGTCACACGATATTAACGTTGTCAATGACCTTAAGGCCCCATAACAAACAGAGGTAGCTTCGGCCACCATATTGTTTTTACCCATACACCATATTGTAATTAAAATAATAGTTTCATGTCATACACGATAAAGTTCAAATTACATTGCAGCCAACACTTTTTTTAGAGCCTATTTAATACAATCTGCCACTTAAAAATCAACTTCAAATACACAACGCTAACGGCTCGTTCACGACCTTGCCGCTGTGAGCGGTAGCTAACGGCCCGTTCATGACCTTGCCGCTGTGAGCGGTAGCTAACGGCCCGTTCACGACCTTGCCGCTGTGAGCGGTAGCTAACGGCCCGTTCACGACCTTGCCGCTGTGAGCGGTAGCTAACGGCCCGTTCACGACCTTGCCGCTGTGAGCGGTAGCTAACGGCCCGTTCATGACCTTGCCGCTGTGAGCGGTAGCTAACGGCCCGTTCACGACCTTGCCGCTGTGAGCGGTAGCTAACGGTCCGTTCATGACCTTGCCGCTGTGAGCGGCAGCTAACGGCCCGTACACGACCTTGCCGCTGTGAGCGGTAGCAAACGGCCCGTACACGATCTTGCCGCTGTGAGCGGTGGCTAACGGCCCGTTCACGACCTTGCCGCTGTGAGCGGTAGCTAACGGCCCCTTCACGACCTTGCCGCTGTGAGAGGTAGCTAACGGCCCGTACACGACGTTGCCGCTGTGAGCGGCAGCTAAGCACGGGGCGGCGAGCGGTAAGATCAAAAGTATAAGTGTTTGAAGCACGCCACGAGACGCCGCTCATAGCGAAAACGCGCGTAGTTTTATCCGAGCGAATCGCTACAGCGGCGCGCGGTGCGGGGAGCGGCAGGAACAAAAGTAGGTACAAGCGAATGAGTGCGACGCCACGAAACAGAGGGCGCCGACAGCGGTGTAGGAGTGACGAACTCAGCGGCGAAGCTAAAAACAAAAAAAAATTGACTATTTTGTGGCGGTAATGGATACCGAGGCATTTATCACCGAAATTTTAAATCGACCGCCTATATGGATGTCAAAACATCCCCAACATAAATATAAAAACATTATAAAAAGGTTGTGGGAAGAAATTAAACAATGTTTTCCGGAATATGATCGTGCACTCCTAGTCTCATATTAAAAATATCTTGTTTTACGACGATTTTGAGCACGTCTTGACTACCTAAATACGTCCACCGCGGCCGCTGCAACTAACCGCTACTAGGGTATATACGTGGCGTGCAAAACGCACCGCTTACCGACACCGCCCCGCTCGCCGCGCCGCGCCCCGCTATGACCAGTCGTGACCAGGCCGTAACGTCGATTCTTGAGTTGGTGGCAATGGATTGAAAGATTTATTCAAGAATAGACATTTATCAAATCGTCAGGCAGTATAAAGGAACAGTAATGTTATTAGAAAAAAATGTCTGATGGCGTTGATACAACAATATTAGAATTATGTCCTTCGTAGTTGGGTAAACCGTAAAAATAATGTGTCACTTACAGTGATCGGATAATCGGGCGCTCATATACCTAAACTTCACTTTTATTCACACGAAAGTATTATACGGACATGCTTTTCAGAATCCCGGATCCCGGAATCGTTCGGATTGCTAAAAATGCCCGCATAGAAAATATAGTTAGAACTCGTTGTGAACTCTCATTGTTTATTTTTTTTAAATTAAAAAGTCGATTCTGATGGAACTTTTAATTTACAATTAAAGTTTTTATGAGAACTGGTTTAGTAACAGGCCAGCAGCCTTGACTACTTAGGGAATTGAGACAATTGTTATTTTGTGTGTAGCTCCATTTATTTTCGTATTTTTTTTTTATAGGTATTACATTTGTTTTGAATATAAATATACTAAACCAAAATAACCACTGCTATAATTTCATTAAGTTTTTTATAGTTGTTTTTGATTACAAAATTGTTCAATCCCGAGAAACCAGGATTACTTATTTATTCAGAAAGGAATGTCCATATTTTCTTTTAAGGGAAGAAGTTTAGGTATATAAGCGCCTGATTATCCGGTCACTGGTCACTTATCAGTAAATAAAGTAAATTAACAAAAATAATGCCCATTCAATTAAGACGGTCGAATAAAAAAAATGTAGAGAAATAAGGGTGAAAAAATAGCATAAAATGAAATAAATGGCCAAGATAACGAAGATACGATAAATAAACTACTTATGTGAGGGCGAATACATCGTCTATAACTTTGCGCATACACGGTTCACTCAATCGCGCAGCTATTGGCATTTTTTGGTAAATTATCATGTATCAGAGAGCCAGAGCACGTAGCATACGAGGACACCAAGACCTCCGATGCACTAGAGCAGGGCAAACATCGTCTCAAATGGAGGGAGATAATGAAAGTTTAGTCGCCACATACCCTCGTTCGGCTGTGAGCAAATGACAGGAGGAAGAATAAGGTGCATGTCTCAGCTATACAAATTGGCCGAAAATTACCCAAGCGCATCAACAAGGTCCACGACAGACAACTAAAGATGCTTCGCACACTTTAAGTTTCATTACCTACACAAATCTAATGTCAAAAACGAATAAGCAGCACCGACTGACTTCACAGAAATACAAAACAAGTCAAACATATATGTAACTAAAACTAATAAATGTCTGTACAATATTCTTTCAACACACTCTTATAAGAACACTTAGTATACTGCGTACATTTTCACTGTCCACGCGTTTTTTCGCGGTTAACTATTCTCAGAAATAAGATTCCATAGTGGCTTATTATCATTCATGACATCGGATTTCCGCTGTTAAATTATTGCTGGAATTAATACCAGCAAAGATAACCTTCCCCCCCGACGCCAAGCCACAAATTCGCCATATTTTTCGTCACATATTTGTGACGTTTGGCAGTACAGGGCATGCGCTTGCTTGTCATGTTTACATGACAATAGCGTTCAAAAGGTTAAGAATCTTGTACGCAGGCAGCGGTCACAAAATATTATGTAATCAGTGTATCACATACCACAGAACTGTCTTGTTACATCACACTCCTAACCGGTTGAAAACATTCCTAGTGATGGTCAGATTGTTTGTGTCCTTGTCTCCTAGCCTTGCCTTCACTCCATTGTTAGCAGTCTCGGGCATCGACAACCTCCTTTCAGGCTTGTTGAACACCGATGTGAACTTCTGAACTGTTTTCTGGACAGGTTTGATCACGGTTTTCGGAGCTGGCACCTTCTGATTGGTCCGAACGGCCTCTATTTCTTTGTATTGGACATGATTCGAGAACTTCACAGACTTTGGGACTGCCAATTTTGTTTTAACACTGACCGGAGTCTCATCAGCTCTCATCGTACCTACGGCTATCTTTCTGCCACTATTCTTGGATGTGGTGACTGTGAATACTTTTTTAGAGATATCAGGCAGGCCCTTGAGGATTCCTTCGTATTTTAGAGCGTCTTTGTCCATTGGAATGGACTGATCTTCTTCCTGGTGGTCGGACTTAGACCCGAGACGCGCGTAGATAGGTTTGACTGAGGCCTTGGTTGAGGATGTTGAGACCTTCACAGGTTCAGAGTTGCCTAGCCTGGCAAACACTGTTTTTGATGGACCTGGGAAGAAAAAATACAAAAAAGTATTAGGAAATGGGAGATAATTGAAAAGATTTATTTCTTTAAAAAACTGTTTGTTAAATTGTTATTTTAGTTAAATAACAAAAAGCTTGTGTCGGTCTTTTTCTTGTGTTAATTTTTTCTTTGGATGGATGGATTTGATACCTTCTTCTTTCTTCTGCTGCGATGCCGCGAAGCGTATGAGACGCGACTTCTTCATGCTGATGTCATCACTGTCAAAAAATAAAACAATTATTTTTTACAGTTAACAATATGAAGACAGTGTTTGTATTGTGTCCTATGCTGAATAAATTGTTTCTTTTTCATCTTTTTTTCAAAAGGATTTGTTACATATGAGATTATAAGCGGATTGTGGTTGTATTTTAGCAATCAATAATACGATATTAAACGTGACGCCTGAGGGAAGACTTGTGTGCGAAGGTGGTGTGACAATCTGATCACGTTTGCGGGTCAAACATGGTCAGAGAATCTAGAGATCGCACAGTATAGGTATAGATAGCTATCGAAAGAGAAAAAGGACACAGTGTCCAGTCCAGTCATGCGCGTGCAGTAGGCTACATACAGTAAGGGGGCGTCCATAAATTACGTGAGGTGTTTCTTAAATTTTCTGTCCCTACCTCCCCCCCTGGTGAGATGTCGTGAGATTTTATTCAATCCCCCCATCCCCCAATCTCACGTGAGATTTTTCAATGTGTGGTTTGACAGTCAGTAGATGTATAACGTCGAAGTATGAATGAAATTATTTTCTTTCGAACGAATTAGTGAATGATCTTAATCGTATTACGATTACGCTTAAGATTAAATTTTAAGCATATGCAATCTGGATTAAATGGACCAAAATAGTATTTTTTTTTTGTTTCAATCAGAAAAAAAATTGCGTGATATTTGCCGAGACCCCTCCTCTCCAACGTAAGATTAGATGAGATTTGACTCGACCCCCTCCCCCCCTTAAACATCTCACGAATTTTATGAACGCCCCCTAAGGGTAGGCCAGACCATAGATAAAACCCAAAAAAAAATCGCATCGTCAGTAGGTATCGTGATTTCAACCCTGAATTATTAGGTGAGTTTTTTTTTTGGCATTATGTATGAGCTGGCCTACCCTTACTCTAGCCTACTGCACGCCCATGAGTCCAGTCCAGTCCAGTGTGAAACAAATTAGGCTAAAAAAAACAAAATGGTAGTAAACAACACATGCACTCGTCTTTCAGAAGTTTCATAGTGTTATAAATATATAAACTTACGCAGTTTCAAGAGACTTCCTCTTGAGTTGAGACGTGGGGCTGGTTGACTCCACTTGTGGGTTGCGCGTGTAGTGCTCCAATATACGACTGGCGGCTGTACAACAAATGAGGTAGGTAAGATAAAGGATTACCCTGCCAAGGTTGCGGATTCACCGCGGCCCTGGGGGCTTACTCTCTAAACCCGATGTCCATAGTTGCGTTGCATTCTTGATTTCACTAAGTATGTAAAAATGTGTTTTTCTTTACATCGTTTATTTACGTTTTCTAAACCAGCAAACGCTGAGATGGTACCTAACCCTCGGTATGGGCACGCTCAGCGATTTTACTGTACCATTGCAATGTAATATTATTCTTCTTTTTTTACCATGTGTTCCTTGTATTTTATCTGTGTAGAATACATTTTATCTATTCTATTCTAAGTAGTTTTCAGGGTAGGATGACTTACGTGACGATGGCTGCGCCACGGTGGTCCGTCCAGTGACAGCGGCCACCGGCACCTTGGCAGTGGCAGGCGCGGCCGAGCTGAGCACCCGGTCGCGAGCTGTGCTCTCGTGCACCTGCTTCGCATGCCTGCAATCAAAGTTCAAGTGTTCAAAAATTATTAAAATTTTTGCATTTAGAAATGATTGATGCCTGTAAGATCACACACAACGGAATGAATGGGAGTCAAGTGCGGAAAACGGGGTCTCTACTCTAGTTCAGCATGAAAACAAAGGCCGTCATAGCAGACATGGTTGAAGGCTATTTTAAGGACAAAATCACCAGGATTTGTTGTTTCATACTTAGAACAAACCCTTTTTTATGAATGGAAAATCATGAAATGACTCCTTCCGCTATGGGCGGAGCGGAAGGGAGTGTCAGACTCTTACTGACTAAAACCCATGTGTGTTTCTCCTAATGCCCTTTGAGTTCCAGGGTGCGGTGACTCTTTGGAACAGATTCCGCAACCCTGGCAGGCTCTGGCCCTGGCGGGCCCCGTCTACTGTGTTGACATCTCTTGGAGGCGCGCGTGGAGCACAATGCGCCATCGACCCGGGCCTGGTTCTGATCGGACAGCGAGCCACCAAACGCTCGCCTTCCGCAGGCCCGCGCCTACTATGGCCGGGAATCGCCCTGTGACTTTCGACGCCCGGGGCGTTTCCTTCTGTTGCGGCGGCTTGGGCGTGAAGTTAGCCTCTCCCTCACGCGGTCCGCCTCCTTCTTCACTAGCATTAGTGCTTTGCAGAAGGAGATGACTGCTTCGCATGCCTCCTCGCTCCTGGCCTTGGATTGAACCAGGGTCCGCCGATCGCTTCAGCGAAGACACGGTGGTGCACCGCCCAAGCAGGGCTGACCTCCACCGTATGTACCACCGTGTCCTCCCGCCGAATTCGAAATAGGTATCTCTCAAAACAGCCGTGTCCGGCGAGTACCTGCGACAGGCGGAAGGTGAGGCCGACGTGGCGCGTCTCTAGCCACTCCCCAAATACGACGTATCGCACCATAACTACATACAAATTGACATTTAAAAAAGATTTATATATTATTTTATTAGTGTGATCCTTTGTGGGTAAATGCCTCCACCATCTGTTTCTATTTGCATTTGTCTGTGGCAATATTGATCCGATTCCTTTCCGCAATCTCTATGATATCGTCGGTCCATCTTTTCCTTTGCCTTTCCACGCTCTTTTTGCCTAGCAGACCTTGCCATTTTTTGTTAAAAGAGTACACCGAGAATATACTTTATTGTACCTACACCAAAAATAGTATTACACAACTGTTTTGTACCAATATAAATTGCCAGCTGCCATTTTAATTAATAACCAAAACGCTCTATGTGAAGATAGATAGATAGAATATATTTAATTGTACATGTAGAAATAGCAACTGAGCAAATAGATAATACAATGTTAAGTTTGATGACTTGTGCTTTTTAACAATAACTCTATATTTTCCAACAGCTACACTTCCGTTTTACTAAGGAGAAAACCCCAGAAAAATGGATGGTATCCTTTTTTCTGGGACAAAAAGTAGGGCAACAGTGTAACTAATAATTTTAAAAAATTGTGTTTGGATCAGGACTTCCAGAGTTACCTCCTCATACAAACCATTTTGCCCCTATATAATAACAATTAAGTAAACACAATTATTATTCTCACCTCAATATGGCAATAACATCTCCCATCCTTGAGATTCCCATATCCCGTAAGTATTCCTTATTAAGATCCAGCAGCATGTCATTCTGTATGCGGTTCTCAGTGAACGTGAGCGCATATGTTGCGGACACATCAGACGGTATGCCTGCTGCAGTGAAGAAGCTCACCCACATGCCTAGAATATATAAATAAGACATTATGTATTACACTAGCTAGCAGCTTCACCTGCGTGAAGTTGGAAAATTATCCCAAGGTAACATATTCCCTGGATAAAATGTATCCCATGTCCTATTCCAGGCTATGGTCTAAGTAAGTCATATTCTGCCACACCATTTCACTCTTTAAAAGGTTGCATTTTAAGAAAATGCTGAAATAGGTGTATTTTTAAAAATTTAGATCTAGTTTCAAGTAAATCTGAGCACAAACAAACATGTTCCACACAAACTTTGCCATTCCATTTCACCACTTAAGAGGTTGACACATCAGAAAAGACACCTTTGAGTAAAATTGTAGCTTTTCAGGGCTAAGGGTTTAGCTTGGGTGTTCATTTAGGTATGAAGTTTCAAATTGAAATACAATTATATTTTTTAGCCTAAACCGCTCCACTGCAGGGCTAAGGCGTCCCTTTTTTCCTTCCATTCTTCCCGGCTTTGGGCAAGTTTCGACCAAGAATACACATTCTATAAAATCAGTAACACCTCCTTAATCGTCTTTCAGGGATAGTAGTGAAAAAAAAATGGTGAAAACCTTTCTTGTTTCAGTATTTGTATCCAGTTTCAATTGGCCCAAGGAGTAACATTTTCTATTCAAACTTAAACACCCACACTAAATCGTCTTTTGGGGCTATTTGTGTAAAATGAATATTGACAACTTAGTATTAAGTGAAACGGCCCAAGGATTAAGATTCTTCTATACAAACTTTTATAACCCCTTAATCGTCTTTTGAAAAACCAAAGAATGACAACTTTTTATCATTTACTCAGATTATATTATTGTTGCCAAGTTTAAAGTTTATTAACCCAAAGAATACAATCTTCCATACAAACTTAAACATCCCTAAACCGTCTGTTGAGGGTATTCGTAAAAAAATAAAAGTTACTTTCCTTATTACTGACTTTGGTCAGTGTTTGTCTCAAGTTTCAAGTTTATTAACCCAAATGTCCCATAGAAACTGTAACAACCCCTAAAAAGTTGTTTTGAAAGGCAATTCAATCAGAACTGTGGCTTGTTCTTGTGTGAGAGAAGGATGGAGCACTAGCAGGTAAGGTTTTTATTTACAAAAATGTGACATGGTGCAAGACAAATTTCACCATTCTAATGTTAAGTCCACATGTGCATAGATGCTCGATGTTTTTATGTTCATTCAAGAAAGATTTGACTTATACCTTGAAATCAAATCAAAATGTTTAGAGAGCAAGATTCACTGGCTTATTTATGTTTGATGTTTGATAATGAACATCAACATACCTGTAGAAGCACCACAACAAATTATACAAACATTTACACATAAAATGGTAGCTACATCATAGCATAGTAAACTCAAAACACAACTCTCTGTTCCACAATGGAATCATGATGGAAGGGACACATCCCAGTATGATATCAGGTCAATCAAATTCATGGGCCGTTGTTTTCAATCTTTCTGTTAGCTGTTAATAAATATTTTGGTTCAGTAGGTCATTGAATTGCCTATCGCAAATTAATAAAATGTATGATGAGATCAATGTAAAAGTTATTTATAATTATGTACAATAACAATATACGGAGTTTCAAATGAATTATTTCTGTTCTAACTAGTGAATTATGAAGTTAAACTTAAACACAAATTTCATTCAAATTTTTTTTTCTTTTGAGTACCTACCTAAGGTTGAAAGTATTTTTTTAATGGCATGGTTATGTTCAACAAATACAAAAAATATTCCTGCCAAAACACCACGACTATTCATGGAGTATAACCTTGGAGCATATTTTTGGAATCTACAGGCTACAGCTAAATTTAATAGCTACCTAAGATTTTATTTGATTTCACAAAACATGAGACTTACCTGTTAAGTTCGAATCCATTTTCAGGGATGCTACACTCGTTACATTAAAATCAAATATCAAATCAAATTACTGATTTTCGCGACACATAATCAGGCTAGCTAGCTAAACAAAAACCATAGACACCATAGGCCATACAAGGGCCATACATGCAGTATTTGACATTTCTAACCACAGAAGTAATTCTAGAGATGTACTTCTTTCAACCATATGATAATTTTTGGCATGACTGTTCTTATCAAGTTGACCGTAAATCAAACTGACCCTCAAGGGTTAGAGTAGAAAAAAACTAGTTTGATAATATATTATGGTATTTCCTATGAAATAAAGGTTGAAACACATTAGATAAATATAAAAATGTGTTATAAAAAAAAGGTTGCAACCTCTTCTTAGCGTGTTGATGGCAAACATAGTGTATAATTTTAATTTTCGTCCCTCAACAACAATAACGCCATTCGCTGACGCAGCTTTAAGGTCCTCACTGCCTCACATATACTGGTGACTGGGCATGTGGTGCATGACGAAGGGTGATCTCTGGACTGCGGAGAGACGCCACACAAACTGAAGATCGGAGCCATCCGAAAACCCGCACATGAGGAGGTTGTCTAATTTTGGACTTTTCCAGGTCGGCCACGTAACCGCGTACTCAGGTGGAAGGTTCTCCGAGTCGACCCTCCTGATAATGTCATCGAGAAAGTAACTGTCTGGGCGAAGCTGCTGGCAGAAGCTAGTTATTTTTTTATGAGCCTGTAGTATCCCACTGAGGGCAAAGGCCTCCTTTCCTTTCTTCCACTGTTCTCTGTTCTTTGCCACATCTGGCTGGCCAAAGTGGCCAATCCTTTCGGTAGAAGTCTAACTTGTAACTTATCACACCATCTCCTAAGCCTACCGCGTCGCCGGTTCTTGTGTTTGGAGTCCAATCAGTGGTCACTTTTGCCCAGTTCTGTTGCGACATGCGGCAGATGTGGCCAGCCCAGTTCCAGGCTGAGTTGCCTATATCTGCGATTTGTGTTTTAGAGCGAATTAAACTGTTTCTTATGCAGTCTTTGATTTTGACTCCAAGAATAGTTCTTCGTTCCATTGCTCGCTGGCAGATCTCGAGACGTTTCGTTAATACGTTTCGTGCTATTCGTTATTACTTCGTTTTCGTCATATTCTTTCTAAGTTCGACCTCGAGGCGGGGTGTGGCTCAGTTGTTCGAGCATAAGGCTGAACATAGCCGCGGAGAGAGAGAGCTGTGAAAAAAAATTGTAGTAATTTGCTGTTCGTGCAAATTGCAAATTGTGCTGAAAATTAATTTAATCATCGTTTGGAAAGCAATAAAAATATACAGTAAAAGCTAACTATTACATACAATAAAGAAGAATGGGCATGGTCTTTATAAAATACCTAATCCTGGCAGAAATCAGACATGTCCTAGTTTCTTTGTCGTCAACAGTTACAAGCAAAATAAGTTTAGTTTAATTTACATGAGCCCCATCATGCATATCCATCGTTTTGGGCTCATGATGGATCTCCTATTTGGCTACTTATACACCCATCGTATTTGGGTTTATTCGAATCGTTTGGTTAGTCAGTATTTATTTGTTGTTAAGTTGGTAACAAGTGGTAAAGGATGAAGACCCAGAAAACCTTTCCGTAATTCGCCTGAAAGAATACTCAAGGCTATTTATTTATGTGTAAGCCATTAGTCGAGCTTTCCACCGTTCTCTCTTCATCATTAGACCTTTGTTATCAACTATGCATAATACAGCATCGACAGTTCAAACCCGTGGTCAAACGACCTCAAACACGACTGGCATACTTGGAAGGTAATAGGTACCTATCGTAGAGTATACAAGAGTATATAATAATAAGTAAATGACCCAATTATGTCGGAGTCTGGGTCAGAAAGGTCTTTGAATTTTTAAAAGGTATTACACACAATTCGTGTCCACTGGACTGATAAGTATATTACACGTAAGCTTCATTTGTGGGTTATCGATATAAAAAGAAAAACATAACTATTTTTTAATGTTTATGAATTCAGTATTAAAATTTCAAACACTGTACAAAAATGAAAAAAAAATCGACACTCCGACGGTTATTCCCCCATACTGATAGATCAGCGTTCAATTATTTCGCTTATTCACATCCGACCACGCTCGTAGCGTTCTGCTAGTTGGCCAGTCAACTACCAAAGCACATAACGGTAGTTGTTCTACTGAAATAATCGAACGTACCCTTGACTGGCTGTGACTGTGACACACCTCACTCACATTGACAACTTTATTTTGACGTTTTGCTTGTTTCATGGATTAAATTTGTTTGCTTCTTTTGGCGCTTGGCGTAGTTTAATTAAAACAAATTTAATTCAATCCAAAATGGAACCTGATACTGATTTGATCGAAGAAGGAGAAGAGGATATGGATGGTTCCATCGTTAACATACACGTTCGCAACTTTTTTTGTCATGACAATTTGGAAGTAAATCTAAACAGAAACGTTAATTTTATAGTTGGTCGCAACGGAAGTGGGAAAAGTGCTATTTTGACTGCTTTAGTGGTCGGCCTAGGTGGAAGAGCGTCTGCTACAAACCGAGGAAATAATCTACGTTGTAAGTCATTTTATTCTTTGTGCTCTTATCCAATGTTATTTGGGTTTGGCGCTAAATTGGCCTCAGTAATGTAATATTACTCCGCCACCTAACCCCCGCCTGCTTCTTAGTCTTTCTCTCATTGAAGCACTCCTGACACCTTCGGTTAATTTAAAGTTTCGATGTAAAGTAAAGAAAGTGTTTTTAGGCACTTTCCTCACTTTACAAGGCTGTGTTGTGTACCCATGTTACTTACGATCCACACTAAAATCTCGGTTTTCATATTATAAAACAACACTAATATTGGAATTATTACTGTTATTGTTTGTACAAATTGTGGCCCAAAATGAATTTGTTTTCACTAAAAAATTAATTTGTTTTTCAGCGTTTATAAAGAAGGGTGCCAACTCTGCAACCATTGAGATAAAAATCAAGAACAGCAGTCCAAAGGCCTACAAACATGATATTTACGGTGACTACATAACTATTGTGAGACATATCAATGCTTCAGGTGGATCCAGTTACAAAGTCAAAACTGCTTCTGGTATGTATTTCTCTAGTTGAATAATGATTATTTTACACTTCCTATTATAAATATAAGTATTATCTGTATAGACCTATTTGTAAATTTTATTGTGAGCAATGCATGATACAATTTAATAGAATTATTATTATTACTGCTAATATGTCTAATAGAAATTAATAGTACATAATAAATAGAAGCAAATAAGATAGCATCATCATAGTGGTTTCTCAGGCTGTATATTTATAAACTTGTTCACATCCTGGCCAGCATACCTATATTAACACCCAGAACTCAGCATATGGGTGGATCAATAATTTGTTCATTTGCCCACATCATGCAGCCAAGTTAAATGATGACGAAAAGCAAATGGAAAATGTGTAAATTGCATGTTGTTGCTTTTTACAAAAGAAACGTGATATGTAATCTAAAATTAAAAAATGCCAGCCTTTATAATCTATTTCATATTTTATCTTTAGTACTTGTAATTTCTAGATAATAAAATGCAAAGTAACACTAAGGCTGGTTCTCTAACTTATCTAAGGTGTAAGCCATACAGGAAGGGCATTTTAAAATGGAATGGCCCTTTCTACGTTAGCATGAGATGACATTTTTGCATAGCAGATGCAACTGCATCGTCATCATCATTTATGTTGCAAAAAAGTCACAGACAGATCCATGCATTTTATACTGTGTTGTCAATATAATAATTACTTATAACAATATCCGTCATTCACAATCAAGTTCTCCGAGATACAAGCATTCACACTATAACAGTAGCTATTGCTTTTCAGGTGAAACCCACTCTACAAAGTCCGAGGAAGTGCATGCCATAACCCTGGCTCACAACATACATGTAGACAATCCCATCTCAGTGCTGAACCAGGATGACGCTAGAAGTTTTCATGCTTCCGACGCTAAGAAAAAATACGCCTTGTTTCGCAAGGCCACTACTTTGGATAAGACAAACAACAATTATAATGTGTCCATTGAAAACTGCAACAAATCTGAATCAATATATAAAAGAAAAAAAGAGGTTAGTTATTTAGTGAGGAAGATGTTATTTTATCTTGTATTACTGCTCTTGTACTTTACAGCCAGTACATAATTTGGTGATTCATCAAACACTCATTCTGTATCTATTTTAGTTATCATGTAACAAAACAGTAAATACATATTTTAGGCTTATAAAGAATTAGAAGCAGAGTACAAAAAATGGAAATCTAGCCACGAACAATTGCGATCGCACGATCAGATCAAAGAGCGACAGAAGGAGCTACAGAACGAATACTATTGGAGTGAGATAGCAGAATTAGAGCGAGAGGCGAATAAGATCCAAGAGCAGTATGACAAGCAGAAGGCCAAAATGGAAAAACTGAGAGACAAACTACGTAATATGGAACAGAACTATGGCAGCAATACCAGCGCTATTGAGTAAGTCTAAATTATAAATATTTTCTCTTCTCTATTATGTTTATAAAAGTTACGATGCAAAATTAAGCTATCTTTGCAAAAATACTTAACTATGTTTTTTTACCTTTAACATGTAGCGATGGGGTATAATATTAAATTCTTTATTTCTCTTCTTTATGACTCATATAGTGTTAGTAACAATTAATAAACTTAAAATAGACTGTAGTCCTAACATAGTTATACCAGATAATTTACTGTAACATATTAAAAATACCAACTGTGTACCTATTATGGTTCTTGAGATACAGCCCACTGACAGACAGACGGACGGACTGCAGAGGCTTAGTAAGGTACGGAACCCTAAAACGGAATGGAAGAATTACTTGTTGTGGGATTTTGACATACTCCCCAGGTATTTGCAAATTACTTTTGAATAGTTTGCTTCTACATCTTGTCACAGCCAGTCTTGAGATGTTTTTTTTTAATTTTATTTTGAATGGCTTTGTTTATATTTTTCTAAGTAGGTACAATCAAGTAACAGGAATGGGTTTAAAACACCAGGGCAGTAGGAGGAATATATTTCAAATATTTGTAAAAAAGAACTTTTTGGTTTTCTCGAATTTGTTAAATTTCTTGTAATAAAGTCAGAAGAGGAGGAGGAGAGTCAAATGTAACTCAAAAAGGCCATCTTTTTGAACCGCAATTGCAAAAAAACTAATATTGTTCAATTTGGTTGGATAGCGTATTAAGATATTTAATGTAGTAATTAAAAAGAAAACATATTATTGCTTGAAATTAAATTTAAAAAAATGTTTTCTTTTTTTATCGACACTTCGGAATGTGAAAAAGTTTTCTGTTCCTGTTAACCTATTCTATACTTTTAGAAACAAACATTAAAGAGCTAATATTTTTTACTAAAGTAACGCGATTTTGTTTTTTTAGGGTTCCGTACCCAAAGGGTAAAAACAAGAGCCTATTACTAAGACTCCACTGTCCGTCTGTCTGTCACCAGGCTGTATCTCATGAACCGTGATAGCTAGACTGTTGAAATTTTAACAAAAACAAAAATAAAAATGAAATAAAATTAAAAATAAAAGGGCCCCCAAACCAGTAACATGTTTTTTTCGGCTTATGGTACGAAAACCTACGTGTGTAAGTCCAACTTGAACGTGGCCAGTTCTTTTTTACCATGACGCGTTTCCGAAATTTGTTTTTTTTTTTCTTTATTATTAAGACATCTAAGTTCAAGGAAAAGTAAATAGAGTTAAGAATTGTTGCAAGGTTAACTGTATTTTTCCAGGCCTATTATCTGTAACCTTCTTATATGTCTACCTAATTCTTGTTCTGCATTACTTCATCTTTCTCTGATCTGATTGCCATCAACTTGCAGGACCGACCGCTGTGGTATAATATAAATCGATGATCGATTATTATTTTCTCTACTTTTTCCTATTGACTCAAGACTCAAAGACTCAAAGCATTTATTTCAATTAGACCATTTACAGGCACTTTTGAATTGTCAAGGTCGGTCGGTCAAAAAGATGAAGCTCTTTGCACGTTCCAAAGCGTAGATCTCTATGGAGAAGAATTGATTTAATGGAATCCTATTTTCCCCTTTTTAACAAATCAAAATGTATAGCGAGCTGCGAAAGGTCCTCGACGAGAAGACTCTGCAGAAGACGGCGTTAGAACACGAGCTCCGTGAACTGGAGACAGAAGTGAACAGCGTACAGGCAAAGTGGAGAAGCTCACAAAATACCGCCGGCAAGATCACCGACTCGCTCAACAGGGAAAAGAGAAAGATAGTGGATCTGGAGAGAGAGATACAGAATATTGGGTAAGTTGAGTCACAGTAAACAGTTTACAGGCAAAATGGTGCAGCTCAACGTGGGTAAGCTCACCAACTCGCTCAATTGAGAGATCGAAGAGAGACCTACACTATGTTGCATGCTACAAGAACGAACAGTCCTATTTACAAAAAAAAACTTGTATATAAGTATTTAGGGGATAGGTGACACTGTTTCCAGTTAAACGTTTTAACGAGTTGCTTCTCTTCTTAAGGCCATCTTATTAATTATATCAGATACATATTTTTAATCTCTATTTATTGGAACATTTTATTGTTGTGTGTCTCAGTAAAGTGATGCGTTAGTTCTAATTAAATAATCTTGGCACCGCAATAATCTGCCGTGTCGTGGGGTTGATTGCTGAAAGCTTCGCTGCGAGAGAGTACCGACTGTTTGTCACTTGTCAATATCATTTTGAACGAAAAGCTATCTTGCGAAGTCGTGACAAGCAAGCATCCGTATTGGCGAAAGAGAATTGCGCTATTATAGTGGTCCGTGTAAGCCCTCCTTTAATCATTACAAGCTACGTCTACACAAGCGGTCGTTTCACTAGATCTGGTGCCGCGGAATCTCGTCGCGCAGAGTTAGAAGCGCGGGCAGCGCGCGCTCAGTCCGCGGCGGAGGCGGTGCACGCGCGCTACGCCACGGCGCAGCACGAGGCCGAGCAGGCGCGCGAGAACGTGGCGCATAAGCAGGCCCAGGCCGATCAGCTCAACAAGCACGCGCAGCAGCAGCGCGGGAAACTCAGTATGTATCCTAACCACGGCGCAGCACGAGGCCGAGCAGGCGCGCGAGAACGTGGCGCATAAGCAGGCCCAGGCCGATCAGCTCAACAAGCACGCGCAGCAGCAGCGCGGGAAACTCAGTATGTATCCTAACCACGGCGCAGCACGAGGCCGAGCAGGCGCGCGAGAACGTGGCGCATAAGCAGGCCCAGGCCGATCAGCTCAACAAGCACGCGCAGCAGCAGCGCGGGAAACTCAGTATGTATCCTAACCACGGCGCAGCACGAGGCCGAGCAGGCGCGCGAGAACGTGGCGCATAAGCAGGCCCAGGCCGATCAGCTCAACAAGCACGCGCAGCAGCAGCGCGGGAAACTCAGTATGTATCCTAACCACGGCGCAGCACGAGGCCGAGCAGGCGCGCGAGAACGTGGCGCATAAGCAGGCCCAGGCCGATCAGCTCAACAAGCACGCGCAGCAGCAGCGCGGGAAACTCAGTATGTATCCTAACCACGGCGCAGCACGAGGCCGAGCAGGCGCGCGTGAACGTGGAGCACGAGGTGAGGAGGATGTATGCGAAGCGGTACGGCTTAAAGGTGCAACTGATTTCGGTCGACCGATATCAACCAATTTATCGACTCAAATCTCAAAATATTAGTTTTCCTGCTGCCGGTTGAGTTCAATAACTTTCGTAAAAGATAAAACCAGTATCGCCAAACTTGTGATCATCACGTGGGCAAGCACGAATGACCGCATGTCTGTTGCTCACGACAAAAAGACGCCAAGAATAATACCCATTTATGACCAGCGTGTAGTAACTCCTAGTAACTCCATGATTCAGCTGATCAACTGACTCATGGAGTTACTTACCCATTTTTCTATATAGAATACTATTTTACACGAGCAATCAATTCATTGTTGAATTCGATGTTGTTGACTTTCAAAAGTGTATTACATCATGGAGCATTAATTAGAACTAAATTAAATTATATGACCTTCACACTGGTAACTGGGAATTTTTTTAAATGTAGGATTTCGATTCCCAGGTCGAGCAGTGTTATTGGGATTTTCCAATTGGGATGGTTGCTATATGCTCGCCCCCTATTTCATGAAACTTAAACATAACTCGCGAAATGTTGTTGTATCTATGCACAAACTCAGCCCAACCCTTCGGTAAATACAAATACATGCGTGATTGTAAAAAAGGAGGATTGGAGAAAATCTAAATAAACGCGAGGGATGCCGCGGGCAAAAGCTAGTATACCGCTTTTGCCCGCGGCATCCCTCGCGTTTATGTAGATTTTCTCCAAACAAAAAGTAGCATTTAACCGCATCCAAGGTCCCATCAAACTCTGTACTAAAATTCATCAAAATCGGTTCAGCGATCGAATCGGTTTAGACGTAAAAGCGTAACAAACAATCTCATTATCGCATTTATAATATTAAGTAAAGATTTTTATTTAACAGGTCAGCTGAAGCAGACATTACGTGAGCTTGAGTCGCGCGGCAACGACTCGTTAGCGGTGTACGGAAACAACATGGTTGAGCTATGCCAGCATATCGACGCCGCCTGCGCCAGGAAACAGTTCTCGCAGAAGCCCAAGGGGCCAATCGGTACGTATGACATGAATCTGCAAATATGTAAAAGATGGAAGGTAATCTGCAATGCTAGCAAGCAGCTGGCGCGTGTATTTCCAGTATTACCTATAAACTGTTAAATTTGCTCAGACCAGCTCAGATCAGATCTGGTAAAATGGGCGATGCTTCAGATATTGTCCAAAAGCACATAACTCTAGAACAGGGATGGCCAACCGGTCGATCGCGGTTATTGGTCTCGTCGATCGCGGTAAGGCAAAAAATATAAATACGTAGGTATTACGGACTGTGCAACTATATAAATAGGTTGGGTTAATTACTGTTTAAAATTAAAATTTTTAGAAGTATGCAAATGGTTGATCGCACAGGGTTTCGTCAGTAAAAAGTAGATCTTGGGTCTAGTCAAGTTGGCTACCCCTGCTCTAGAACAACCCAGACCCTTACCTTAGTTATTTAGGTGGAAGTTGCAAATTAGCTTAGTAATGTATCGAACTACCAATCAACTTGTATTTAATCATGGCATGTCATCAACCTCTTGGCATTACCTTATTCATCAAGTCCACCTTTATATCCTTTTATGATGCACAAAGTTTAATAAATACATATTTGTCAGGAGCATTTTTAAAAGTAAAGGAGAAGAAATGGGGCGGGGCGCTGGAACACATCATTGGTGGAAGCATCCAGGCCTTCTGTGTCAACACGCCCGAAGACTCTAGGAAACTCTTCCAGTTGATGAACCAAGTGAGTATTGCAAGAAACTGTACAGTCAGTTCGCTCAAAAGTGATGATTTGACATTGACAGCGCATTTATGTCGTAACAGTAACGACGATATTGCAGTGCAAGTCTTACTATTGATGATGTTGTGTTACTATTGGTGACGGGCGGGCGTTTTGGGGGACTGTCTTTTTGTAGAACTTTGATGTTCAAAAAGTGCTGGCACTCAGCCTAATTTGAATAAATGAATTTTGATTTTGATGCGCGGTTGACTGTAACCAGTGGTAACACTTATGCATGTGCACCTTTCACGCATGCGAGATCTTTAAGAATAATTTTCTTTGAAAACTCTGGCCGCCGGAGTTCGCTTTCGTCTAAAAAGTGGCCGAATATTCGGTTCAACCGATACTTATGTTCTTGAACGACTATGGTAGACAACTAAAACCGACTGTCTTGTTAGCCATTGAGTCCATCAGCAGCCTGGATACCTTTATGTTCTATGTGCGACTGAAACGTAATTAGCTTAACCTTTTGAACGCCATTGTCACGTATATGTCACAAATCTTTAACAAAAAGTACGGCGAATTTGTAGCTTGGCGTCGGGGGCACGCCGATGCGTTTATGCTCTGGCGTTTAAAGGTTAATTAAACAAATATTTCTGTTATAGTCTGTATATTTTTTTTAATTATTTTATTTTTAAGCTTGTTTTCGGGCATCGCCTTCCGATAAAGAATAGTTTTTAATTCAGTCACTAATAACGTTATAAAAATATGAGTGTCACGTTATAAAACGACTTGCAGTTCAGGTTTATAATAGTATCACACGAATGTTTTAAAATCTAATTACATTAACATTTATAAAATGATAATGTAGTGAAAAAAGAAAGAAAAATAAAGTGTTTGTGGTCACTAAACTTACATGCAAATGCAAGCAAGTAGTTTATGAAACTGTGCAGTTTCACACACTACTTTATCTAATCTCATCACCAAACATAATTAATAATCAAAATCTGTTGATGAGGATTATGAGGAAAAAACAGTTTTTTTTTATCTGTATATTATACTTATAAATTAAATATACGTTGTGGTAACCAGGAGTTTAATTAAAATAACGCTTTTAGGTTGCATATCAAAAAACTTCAACCAAAACCAAAAAACCTGCCTACTCCGACCCGTGCTCAAAATTCAAGCCTTTATGTTTAAAGGCTGATTTTCCTACTATCAGCCATCAATTTAAATTCATGAATTACATTTGTAGAACTTCAGAAAAATCATTCCTAAATAAGTAACTCCGTTTAATCCTTTAGGTATACGGGTCTCGTCCCAAGCCGAGTGTGACGTGCAGCAAGTTCCTCCCGCGCGTGCACGACGTGCGCAACACGCGCGTGCGCGCCGGCAGCCACCTGTCCGCGCTGGACTCGCTCGATATCAACGACCCCGTGGTCGCCAACTTCCTCATTGATAACGTCGGCATGGAGAGGGTGCTGCTTGTCCCTGATCACGGTACGTTTTCTTAAACTTGTTACGTGCCAACTACATTCCGTGCACTCGTGTACGCCCGTTCGTATTGTGTTATTATCTTTAAATCGATTCCCTCCCACTCTCTACTTCACCGTTCGTCTCTGGATCAGCCAGGGACCCGTCGTGTATTTTCTATTACTTTTAAAATATCATCATATCATATATTTAAAAAATTAGGATTAATTTATTTATATGAAATAATGAAAGGTTAATTGTAGATTTGACTTTATATCGAATTAAGTTCACCGACACCATTATTAACCACACTGTACTTCAGAGGCCGCGGTCCACCTCGCGGACAACGAAAACAACGTGCCCGAGAACTGCGCCAAGATAGTGACGCTGGACTCCACGGAGTACCACCCCGCACCCAACTACCGCAGCTACGGCGGCGCCGCACGGACCAGTCGCTTCCTGCATCTCAGCACTGCCGAGAGGAAGAAGTAAGTGAAGATAAAAAGAAAATTCATTTATTTATTCTCATATTATAAAGTTCCAATTATACAATAATAAATACGCCTTATTTCAAAGTCATAAGTCAAAGTCAAAGTCAAAACGTTTATTTCAATTAGGCCATTAAACGGCACTTTTGAACGTCATCGTTTACAGTTCAGTAAAATAATAATGTTACATTAAAATAAAGTGACTCTACTGTCCATTCGGAAAGGTAGATTCTTATGGAGAAGAACGGACAAGAAACTCCATAGTTACTTTTTTCAAATAATGATTTTACAAAATTTGGTATACTTACAAAAATTAATTTAATATTATGTGAGGACGATGCACCCAGAGTATGCTACTAAGAACAAAGTATCACCAGCAGAGGTAAACTTATTAATTTCCTAAAGAAATTTAGGTAAATGGTACTCACATATTTACAAACATTGAAACCATTAATTAAACAACAGTGTGTGAGTCAACAGAAAAATAAAAACACAAAAAAAGAAACAGTATATCTATAAAGTTAATAAATAAATCAACCAGTTTGACCTTCACCCTTGATTGTCCTATGGAGCAGGACCAGCATGTTTCCAAGCATTCTTATCCTGAATGTAATCTTCTAATTTGTAATATGCTTGTTCACAAAGTGTACTTTTAACATGAGTTTTAAATTTTCTTTCATTTAGTTCTAATATGTCATAAGGTATTTTGTTGTAACATTTAACACAATACCCCATGAAAGAAGTGTGGACTTTAGCTAATCTAAAAAATGGTTGATCTAATTTGTCTTTATTTCTAGTATTAAAATTATGTCTATCACTAATTTTACTAAAAAGATGTCGGTTTTTCCGCACATACATAATATTTTCATAAATGAATTGGCAAGGGACTGTCATAATATTAATCTTTTTAAAAAGTTCCCTAAGAGAATCACGGCGACGCAGATTATAAACGGCTCTGACAGCTCTCTTTTGTAAAATAAATATGGATTCAATGTCAGCAGCCCGACCCCACAGCAAAATACCGTACGACATAATGCTGTGAAAGTAACTAAAGTAGACCAAACGTGCGGTTTCTACGTCTGTTAACTGTCTTATCTTTCTAACAGCATACGCGGCTGAGCTTAGACGTCCCGCAAGAGATGTTAAATGAGGCCCCCATTGTAATTTCTCGTCCAATGTGATACCTAGGAAAACCGTCTGATTAATGAACTCCAGTTTTTCTCTATTCAATATGATGTCACATTCGCTACTTTTAACATTTGGTAAAGAAAATCTAATACATTTAGTTTTTTTTTTTATTTGAAACCAAGTTGTTTGCCGTAAACCAATTTTGGACCTGATGGATAGAGCTATTGACGTCGTCAAGATTTTGTGAACGTCGGTCTATTTTAAATATTAATGATGTGTCATCCGCAAATAACACCATCTTTGGTTGATTTTTAAGTAATTGGGGCAAATCATTTATGTAGCTAAAAAAAGGAGTGGACCCAATATTGAACCCTGAGGAACGCCCATTGTCGTTTCCGACCCTATTGATTTTACACCGTTTATCTGAACTTTATAAAATTTAATTATTTTATCTACAGACAACTCTTAACCTTTTGCGTGTCTACCACAGATTTTTATCGTCCAATCCTGACCAAGCCCTTAAGTGTAACTGTCCGACTTAAGACATTTGGAGCATTTTTTCTTATGTCGAACTGTGTAACTTAAGACACGCAAAAGGTTAAAAAGGTCATATAGGAAACTTGTATCCTAACAAAATAATGCTTTAATATAACCTTTTTATCTCGACCATAGAAGTCAAAAATCCTAGGTTTTAGTTGACATTGACTAAAACAAAATACACAACCTAATAGAGTTATTTTTAATTGAAAAGAAGGTAACAGCTATCTATATGAATTAAATAGAACAAAAACGATAAAAACTGCGTAAAGTCAAGCCCAAAATTATGGGTAAAAAATAAAACTAGCTTTTTGCCCGCGTCGTTTTTCTTCTACAATATATTGTAATGAACACTTAAACGCGACAGTTATACAATTTGTAGTTTTATGTCATCCTATTGTTTTTTTTCTATGCATCCCACCGCTTATCTGTGAACAGTGTTGTGGGCAGCGCTGTGTGCACAATATTGGGATATGTTTTGTGTAACTCGATTTTCTATGTTTTATATTGTAGCTGTTTGTTGGATTTTTCTATAAAAGCTTGTTTTTTTAGTTTTTTAAACTATTTTTTTTGTCAAAGGTTATTTAAATAGAATAATATTCTATACACACACACATATTATGTGTGTTTTTGTGAACAATAAAAAAGTGTGTATTTATGGATAATGTTTTGCTTTGTTAGAATATTTTTAATTTTTAATTAATTAATCCTGGCGAATCTAATTAGGATAATCGGATATTTTAATTGAATTCTTCATCGATCCTTGACAGGTGTGCAAAGTTTGAACTAAATCTGATCGTTCAAAGTAGGGCAAAATCGAGCTCAAAAGGGTCGGTTACATACATACATACAGGTGAAGCTAATAAAAGCGTGTTAATAAAACGCGTTGTGTGGCTTCTTTCCAACAGCCGGAATTCCGAATCATGGCACTTATGCAAACGACCACAACGCGTTGTAGCAATGAAGTAAAACCATGACGCGTTCTGAGCTCTAACTGCTCGTGATCACACGCGAAATAAGTACGTTGTATATACATGAATTGGGATAAATGGTGTGACTGCTACAAACTGATGATAAATGATAATGATAAATGATATTTATATTGTTAGTAGGTTGAATATAACACTTTTACACGTCAATATTTTTAAACTAGATGAGGCCGGTGTTTCCTAGCTGACTACCCAGAGAAGAAACACCGAAACAAACTCAGAGGTCAAAGTCTCTTTTAAAGTCCATACAATCGTACTGGCTAAACATTTGAGAACCATGTAGATTGGTTGTCTGAAGCGAGCGGTCTTTTGAGGAAAGTATCACTCAGATTTGAGTGGACCTGTCGTGACACAAGCATTTGTTACTTATCGTGTAGCTCAAACTTAAAACTTTAAGGAGCTCAACGACTTCACGAACAATACCAAAGTAAGGACATTTGGGTAGGCCGCATAAAGAACTCAAACTGCCAGGCTAACATGAAATGAAAATAATGATTACAACATTCGATAAAACGTTGGCTACTGTGACTAGCGCATTCATGTTTCAATTAACACGTACATCAAATAGAAATTATACCCTACAATACTTAATTTCGTATGCATGTATCTTTAACTAAGTGTTACTGAATGTAATTATCTCAATAGGCAAGTGCTAGCCGAGATTAAAGAGGTGGAAAAAGCAGTCGCAGATATAGAAGCGCAAGTCGAAGTGTTGAACCAAGAGGCTAATGAAGCGCGCTCTGTGGAGCGCTCGGCGTCTCGAGCGCTTCAGGCGCTGTTGTCCGAGCGCCACAAGAAGGATGAAGAGGCGCGCGTCGCCGCTGCAGCGCTGGATCAGCAGCAAGCGCCGCAGCATGCTGTTCTGGTATGAAACTTACAACTAACTAATATGATTATGAATGTGTGTTAGTGAGTTATTGTCGTTGGTGTTTTATTCCGAAGTATTCCATGGTTCTTTTTTTTTTTGTTTTTTTATTTGTTTGGGACAAAAAACAGTTACACGTTACATTTTAACACAGGTGTTTAAAATAATAGAAATAACAAACATGTAACCCACACTATTGTCCGCGAATTTGTAAAAGAGACAGAGATTGACCAACGTGCACATATTGCTCATCAGATTAATTTAAAAAATATATGAATGATTTTATTATGTAAACATTATGTGGAACAACATTTTAAGATTTTACCCTTACGGGGACCCGGATAGAAAGGCGAGAACCTGTTTTTTAAATTCATTTTGCGTTAAAGCGAAAATATCAAAATCGATAAAGTGGGAGTTATCTTTCTTGAGCATAGTCGCGAGAACTCGAAATGGGGTGCACTATATTGGACTAAGTGACCATCTCATTATGCCGAGATTCCAAACAGCATATTGACTCATCACAATATCAACGAAAAAGGAAGGAAATCGGAGTTTAAAAAAGTATATTCCCTCAGGTGGAAGAGTTAGATATATCCAAGGAGAAGATGACCACGCTGCAGAAGCAGGTGGACGAGTTGTCGAGCAAGGAGGCGGCGTTCCGACAGAAGCTGGACGAGTATGATGCCAGCATGAAGAAGAGCAAGAAGGAGATGGCGGAACTAAAGACCTCCTGTAGGAGTTTGCGGGTAAGCAAGAAGCGAGCCATTTTTGTTTAGTTAAGCCTCCCTTAAATTCAACCAGGGCTAGCTGAAAGGATGCCTGGAAGAATTTGTTGACCAAAAAGTATAACGAATTCTCAAAACTTGTCCGAAGTTTAGACTTGTTTATTGCTGGCAACGGTGTGTGCGTGTGCGTGAAAATAATATATTTGTAAATACCTACTCGTTGTTTGTTAATGTTGCAAAACAGCAATAAATGCTTATTTTAGTTTTTTAACATGTGCGTATAGCATTGCCATCTCCCTACACCTTCGCGGAATAAAGGTATTATATTATAAACATGTATCTGATATTTAGGAAGAAATAGACCAAGAGCAGCTGAAGCTCGACCAAGGCGTGACAGAGCGCAAGGCGCACGAGCAACGTCTTCGAGAAGACAGCATCAAGATAACACAGGTGGAAGCCATACTTGAGGACAAGCATGGCGTCATCCGAAAGAAGATCGAGGAGGCTGAGCAACTCTGCCCAAGGGTTCAGAGGCCTAGGTAAGGATTCAAACTATTTTGTTAGCAAATGATCGCGCGGTTACAGTTTTGATCAAGCGTCTTTGCCTCTCTGAACTTCAGAGTCTGAAGTTAGGTGTTTGTGACGACCGCGGCGCAATCGCGAAAAAAAGTGTTAGCGCGTAAAAATATTTTTGTTTTATACGTATTATATTACTTATGTTCTTGAATAGTGTTTTTTTTACTCACTTGAATAAAGTTGTAGAAGCAGTTTGCGATTGTAAGATAATATACGAGCGACTGAGACGCCACTACACGCGCCAGCTTCCGCGAGACCGCGCATGCGCGGTGTTATGATCGGTCGTAAAATAGACTACTGCGCTGCGAATTGTGACGAACTTCAGAGTGGCAAAGTTGTTTGACGCATAGTATAAACGTAATTCAGTTCACTAATATGAGAAACCGATACAAATTACGCCTGTGAAGACTCACGAATTAGTAACGACAGCTCTGGACAGTGTGTTTCTCTATCAGCCATAAAGATTACCAAAAAGTTATCGCTACCGATATTATACGTCATTAATCCCTTTATACATTACTACCTTTATACATTTTGGGAACTCGCGACTAAGTGATAACAGCCGCACGGGTTGAGCTCCAAGATTAAGCAAAGTTTGCCGTCGTCCAGAGGATGTTGAGCCGTTGCTCCCGACTGTCATTCATATTTCTTTGGCAGTCGTTACGTCAGAAGTCAGTACAATTCTTCGAAGTTTAAAAATAATTGTAAAGTCTTGCCAAGGGGTATTATGGTACCCAGTTACAGGGTGGTGGAGGACAAATAGGCAGTCTATGTAAAATACTGACATTCAGCATTCCGGTTAGACTGGAATCCGGCCCCAACATAGTTGAGAACCGGCTTTGGTTCAATCATGGTCCGGAGCGAGGAAGTGTGGGAAGCAGTCACCTCCTTCTGTGAAGCAGTATTGCTAGCAAAGGAGGAGGGATTGGAAGTAGTCACCTCCTGCGAAGAAGTCATTCTAACGAAGGAGGAGGCATCAGAAGCAATCACCTCCTTCTGCGAAGCAGTAATGCTAGCGAAGGAAAAGGCATGGGAAGCAGTCACCTCCTACTGCGAAGTAGTAATGCTAGCGAAGGAGGAGGTATGGGACGTAGTCGAATCTTTCTGCGAAAAAGTAATACTAGCAAAGGAGGAGGCGGGCCGCGTTAGGTAGAGGCTAACCTCACGCCCCAGCTGCCGCAACAGAAGGGGACGTCCCGGGCGTCGGGAGTCGCAGGGCTCGTCCCGCCCACCTACTGCGAGCGTTGGGTGGCTCGCTGTCCGTCACCACCAGGCCCGGGTCGATGGCACGTTGTGTTCCACGCGCGCCTCAAAGAGATGTCAGCATAGTAGACGGTGCCCGCTAGGGTCAGAGCTTGTCAGGGTACAGGAATTTGTTCGAAGGAGTCACTACGCCAAGCCTTTTCACAACACATAGCTGTTAAGAAAAGGCTTGGCGACTTTTTGACAATATTCCCTGATAGAATGTCAGTTTGTGTAGAGCCCCGTGTGTCACGTGATAACTTCCGCAGAGACAGGGCGATAGTGACCAACGAGCTGAAGAAGATTCAGCTGAAGCTGAGCTCGATCCGCAGCGACGGACTCTCGGTGGACGAGGTGGCGCAGCGCCTGCGGGACGCCGAGCATAAGTACCTGCACACGCGCAACGAGCTTGAGGAACTCGTTAAACTTATCGCTGAGGTGAGTAAACGACATAATTTTTTTAAGGCTCGCGTTTGACCATTATTCCCCCTTATGGTATGCGAAGATGTGGGACTTTGATACCATAGTACCAAACCACAAACCATCCAAACGATATCCGCCATAGGAGATAGCGTTTGGTTTGGCAATGGTTCTTACAACCTAAGTTAGTTAGACTTGAATATATAAATTAAATCATCTTCCTGCCCTTATCCCATGTTACTTGTGGTCGACGCAACACGTTTTTTTCTCCCATTCTGTCCTGTCAGCCGTCACGCTATCACTAACTCCCTTTTCTTTCATATCACTCCTAACACAATCCATCCAGCTTTATATAGATAAATTAAATAAATTGTACAGAACATAAAAATTGTATAGGATATATAAATTAAACTAACTACCGCCCGCGGCTCCGCCCGCGTTAATGTCGAAAATTATCTCAAGGGAACATACTCCTGGGATAAAAACTCCTATGTCCTTTCCCGGGACTCAAACAATCTATTATATACCAAATTTCATCTAAAACAGTTCAGCCGTTTGCACGTGAAAAAGTAACAAACAAACATACACTCACAAACTGTCGCCTTTATAATATTAGTGTGATATGATAAATTGTATATTTAAGCCATGTCATTCCTTTTTTAAATTTGAAAAGTTGTTTCTCGGTATGTTAGCCAACCGGACCGCTACGCGGACCCTCACACACAAACTCTTAGCTGAGTATATCGCACCTTTAAAGTAAAACCGTTACTAAACGAAAATTTTCATGAATTGAGGTATCAATGCCATCTATCTAAAAACAGTGACTATTTTCTAATATAGGGGAGCCATCCCCTATAAAATTTCATAATTTTGTTTAGTAACGGTTTTACTTTAAAGGTGCGATATGTCGTATTATTTTTACGGTATACCTTTTCCACAGAATAAGATCGCAGCACAGGACCACTTGAATGATTTATACAAGCTACAGACCGATATGGCAAGAAAAGTGGAGATCAGCTTCCAATCTATGCTACGTCTTAGAGGATACTCGGTAAGATATAATAGGAAATTTGACAAAAAAAAAAACTAATAGTCCGTCAGATAGATTTCCAAAAAATATTCCACACGTATATTTTCTTTTGTCACGTAAACAATAAATGAAGACGATACAGTGCGTTGAAAACTGTGACGTCACTTACCAGTACACTTTTTACTGGAATGTGACCTTACAAGCCCCCTCCTTATCTTTGATGCGTTGTATCTTCGTATTTTTTTATTGGTTTGATAAAATAAAAAATAGGTACTTATCCAATATTTTTCGATAATCTGACGGACAAAAATCATAGCTACCAACAGTAGCTGAAACGTCATGATTGAAAGGAAAAGATGACGTCATTGAGACCGGCCGTCAAATGTATTACGCTATCATCAGCTCTACTTCAGTCAGGCACCAGCGGGACCCAGTCATTTATACAAGTAGATGAACAGCGGCTTGACTGGTTTATGTATTGTATACCTTTCATCTAAACACAGTTGTATTTATACTAACTCTCGTGTTACTTCAACTAGGGTCGCATGGAAATAAACCACAGTGTGGGTTCTCTAGAAATCCAGTGTTCCGGACGCGAGAGCAGTAACAAGCGCGTGGCCGCCACTACGGCGTCACTGTCGGGCGGAGAGCGATCCTACTCCACTGTGGCCTTCATCATGGCGCTGTGGGACTGCGTCGAGCTGCCCTTCTGCTTCATGGACGAGTTTGATGTGTTTATGGTATGACGGAGCACGTTTCTACATTATCTGTGGCAGCGCGCCCTATGTCGCCCTATGTGGCCGGTGCCTCACTGACGCGCCGCATTTGCGATATTTCAATTATGTTTTTGATGACACTACTTAATCATTAGATAAAGTGAGTAGTGTCTTTTCAAAAGGGGATAACTGCATGTTTATTTTTCAGAAAACAGAAAAAATTTAATGAACTAAGTTTGTGAATTATGGCGATTTCCTTAGAAAATATCCTGTTTTGTTTTAAATACGTTTTTTCAAGTCCAATTTTCTAGGTAGAATATCCCTTTTTGCATTCGTTCAAGATGTAAAATAATGTATTTTAGCATGTGTAAGAAGACCTCATATTCAGTTGAAAAAAATATAAATTTGGAAATATCCCCTTTTGAAAAGACTTTCCCCAAGTAGTTTAAGAAACTGCACATAATTTAGTGTGGAAATATTCGTGTGCGCCTAAGGCTCGGTTTATAAACTATTTATTAACCATCAAAGAACTTACCAGGGAAATGTTATCGCCGAACCACTTTAAATCGAACGCAAACAACCCTAATCTCTTCAAAATTAGAGTGAACAGGCTTCTTCTGGGTAAGCTCGCTCCATCGTCGACTTTGTCTCTGTCATCTATGACCTAGACTAGAGTCAAGAGCAAAGCCATATTAAATAAAAAATATAAAAAAATCGATACTGTTCCTTCTGTTGTTGACAAGGAAAGTCCCGGGACTGGACATCATTCATCCTCCTCACATTTTTTGGTTAAATAAAAATAAAATTAATGTTCTGCAAGAATATGTTATTTTTTACTATAGGCCCAACTCCATAAGGTTATTCTTCAGCAAATTACAGAAAGCTTGTACTATAATTACTTTACTATTATTCATAATGAAGATAGCACTTTTCAAACTCTTATAGCAGCTGAGGAAATCGCTCAATCGATTTGGTTTCATAGTGAAAAATGAAGAGAATAAAGTATTCTGCCCGAATATGACTTCTTTTTTTAGTTCCGGCACTTTCATAATTAAGCCCAAAATGAATCCCAGTGCTTCGAGACACGAGACGTCCCGAGACTCAAAGTCTAGGCAGAGGGAACTTCTATTAGTGCATATCACCGGAAAATGGCAAACGCCGTAAGATTGTAAAATATCGCGTGAAATTGTAAACTATTTTTTCTAAATAAGACACCGACATATTGGAAACTATTGAATTTGGATGGGATTTATTGTATACAAAACGATTTTTTCATAATATATCGAGAAATTATAATCTAATCAAGATTTATTACAATCTTACGGAGTCTGCAATTTTCCAGTGACATATACGTCGCAGCAAACTGGCTTTATCAGCCGTTTAATTGGCTGCCTAGACAAGTAGCGGAACATAGGGCACAAAGAGCTTAGTGCACCCCGACACGGATAGGTTAAGCTCGAATGGTATGCCTGTCTGTGTTAGAATGTTGAAATAGATTGTTGTTTGAATTGAGACTTCCCAAAATTAAATATTTCATATACTTTCCTCACACGGTTACCGTATTCTATGAACGGCCTAAGCTAGACGCGTCGGCTGAATGTCATTTATGTCGCCGTTTAATCGGCGGAAAAGGCTAGGCAACCAATTAAACGGCTGATTAAGCCAGTTAGCTGCGACATATACAACGTGTACCGATATTATAATACAGGGGAAACCGTTTATTATGACTCCGGTTATATTGACCAACCGCTTACTATGAAGTAAATACAGTGCGAAGTTTGGTTTTCACATAAAATCTATAGGTATACAGGGTGTCCCAAAACTCAACGTCAAGCCGAAACGGGGTGACAGGATTGATCATAACCATCACGAGAAAAATCTGAAAAAAAATCTATCCCATGCAGTTTAAAAATTATGGGCATTTTAAGAAAAACCTAGAAATTTGATCAAACTGTACCATTTTTCGGTTATTGTGGTTATTCTTTTTTATTTTTGTTCATTTGAACTTTGGAAACGTAATCCTAAATAACATTTCTAGAATCCCAATAAAAAATAATGACACAATTGCCTCAAGTTTCCGAGAATTGAGACTATTTGTTAAACTACGAATTTAAAATTTTCAAGATTCGTCGACTTTGACAGGCCCTCCTATAAAAAAAATGTACTAGAGTGCCTTGGCAAGTGGCATTAAAAGTTGGCGCATTTAATCAGAATTCTAAAATGGTACAATACTTGTTAGTTCCATACAATAGAAAAGAGTAAAAAAATTAAAACCTCAAGTAACCCGATTTTTGCTATCTCATTTTACTCAGTTAAAATGTTTTTAATTCACACAAGCTCTAGGTAGGTTCTTAATTTTAAGACAAAATGATGAGAGAGATGGATAATGGGTATGTTCGCCATGAGTGAGCGAGACAGATAGTGACGCCACTTTTACCAAAGTGAAAAAAAGTTAGTAAAATTAGTAAAATAATTAATACGAATACGAACGTGCGCAGTAGACGAATGGGCGAAACGTACTAACTGGTTGGTGTCGGACTGGTAGCGTAGCCATTTGCTTGGCTGAAACTAGTGCGAATGAAACAGATAGATGCCATAGCATCTATCTGTTTCATTCGCACTCGTTTAAACGACGCATCTCCGTCTCAATGCGTGGCGTCACTATCTGTCTCGCTCACTCATGGCAAACATACCCATTATCCATCTCTCTCATCATTTTGCCTTAAAATTAAGAACCTACCTAGAGCTTGTGCGAATTAAAAACATTTTAACTGAGTAAAATCTGATAGCAAAAATCGGGTTACTTGAGGTTTTAATTTTTTTACTCTTTTCTATTGTATGGAACTAACAAGTATTGTACCATTTTAGAATTCTGATTAAATGCGCCAACTTTTAATGCTACTTGCCAAGGCACTCTAGTACATTTTTTTTATAGGAGGGCCTGTCAAAGTCGACGAATCTTGAAAATTTTAAATTCGTAGTTTAACAAATAGTCTCAATTCTCGGGAACTTGAGGCAATTGTGTCATTATTTTTTATTGGGATTCTAGAAATGTTATTTAGGATTACGTTTCTAAAGTTCAAATGAACAAAAATAAAAAATAATAACCACAATAACCGAAAAATGGTACAGTTTGATCAAATTTCTAGGTTTTTCTTAAAATGCCCATAATTTTCAAACTGCATGGGATAGATTTTTTTTCAGATTTTTCTCGTGATGGTTATGATCAATCCTGTCACCCCGTTTCGGCTTGACGTTGAGTTTTGGGACACCCTGTATATATAAAACAAAGTCGGGTTAGTTACACCATTTATAACTCAAGAACGGCTGAACCGATTATAAAGATCTTTGGTTTGTTGGATTTGTCTTTGTCCCGAATAGCAGAATAACTATTAAAACATTAATATAAAAGGAAAACAAAAAAAAAATGTACAATAATCATTTTCGAGTATAATAGCGTTTTTGATACCAAGGCGGTACGAAGTTCGCCGGGACCACTAGTTCTTTATAAAATGTTCGGATAAAATGACTTCGCTTATGGACATGTCGCTTATTATGACCTACTTTTAAGGAATTATGTTCAGTTATAGTGAGTGACATGATTCCTAACACCTTCACTAGTTTTCGTGATCATTTCCACCCCTTTCCTGCGACGACATTTTGTGCAATTTGAATATTTTCTCTCTATTTCACTTAATTTTTAACAAAAATAGGCAGTTGTGTAGTTAGTTAGTTGAGTAGCTTAAGACTATGCTTTGTATGACGTTCGCTTAGCATTTTTTATTTTTTTATTTAATATGGGTTTGCTCTTGACTTTAGTCTAGGTCATAGATGACAGAGACAAAGTCGATGATAGAGCGAGCTTACCCAGAAGAAGCCTGTTCACTCTAATGACGTGTTTTTCACTTCCCTTCAATGTTATTATAAGCGGATTTTACTGTACTTATAGAAAGCTTTCTAAGAAGACATATTAACCTAATCCCGTGATTTTACAGGACAACGTGAACCGTACGATAGTGATGGATCTCCTGATCAGCCACGCGCTCGACAAAACGAGCCGACAGTTTGTGTTCCTCACGCCGCAGGACACCTCCACAGTTAGCGCTGAATCAAAGATTAGCATACACAGGTGAGCTTTCATAACTTCTCGATATTCTCCAGTTTACTTAAAACATTCATGCCTGTCTAAATTCCCCGAGGTGTACACTAGTCATGTTTAAGTCCTATAGAGGGATGCGGAACAGGCTGTAAAGTCCAAAGTCAAAGCGTTTTTTTCAATTAGGCCATTAAACGGCACTTTTGAACGTCATCATTAACAGTTCAGTAAAATAATAGTATTCAATTAATAAAGTGACTCTACTGTCCATTCGGAAAGGTAGATTCTTATGGAGAAGAACGGACAAGAAACTCCATAGTTACTCTTTTCAAATAATGGTTTTACAATATTTGGTATACAAAAATAAATTGAATATTATGTGAGGACGATGCACCCAGAGTATGCTACTTATAGGAACAAAGTATTACCAGCAGAGGTAAACTTATTCATGTTCAAAATAAATTTAAGTTCATGGTACTCACATATTTACAAATAATGGAACTATTAATTAAACAGTGTGTGAATTAACAGAAATATAAAGTTAATACATAAATCGACCAGTTTGATTTTGTCTACACCTTCGTTGAAAAGGGACGATCCTGCAACCAGACGGCTGTTGTGTCTGGTGGGCAACTGCCCAATGGTTTGGGCTGTTGTATTTATGTTCAAATCGCGCGGAAAACTCTGATACCGCGATGCAGGATTTGTTTGACGTAGTTCGTTACTGGCGGTATAGATGTCGCTACGTTAGATTTTGTGGCGGTATACATTCTGCTTCATTCCCATTAAATAGAGACAAACAAATACAGACACCTGGCGACTATAGCGACCACCGTGCCAGCGAGTCAGTTCATTAACCGGGGAAAAATAGTCCAAGAATGCCCGTTTCCATTTTTTATCAGGCTATGGAAACGGTACTCAGGGTAACCGCACACTCGCAAAGAATTTTATTAATGCAATCTTCTCGATTTTGTTTCAGAATGTCGGACCCACGGCCGTAATACGTATTCACGTAATAATTTATAAGCTATCCAAAGGATATTATTTTATCATGTGATTGTTATTACTAAAAGTTACCAGATCTAATGTTCGGGTACCTTCTCGATGCTACATGTTACATCGTTAATTCTTTTTATACTATTTTGTAAGTGCAAATACTTTTTGAAAAATGTGAATAGAAAATAAAAATATTTTCAAATAAAAATGAACACCTTTTATTTAATAATAGCTACAGCCCGCGGCTCCGACCGCGTTAATGTCAAAAATTATCCGAAGGGAACATACCCCGGGATGAAAATGTGTATCCTATGGGTTATTCCAGACTATAATCTACCTCTGTGTAAAATTTCATCAAGATCCGTTCAGCCGTTCTAACGTGGAAGAGTAAGAAAATATCCATAAATACAAACATATAGCCAGATGACTACTGTTGATCGGTCGCTATCATCCGGTCACGTGACGAAATCTTAGATTCTTTAGGCGACTGCGAGAGTTCGCTAAGCACCAAGCGTGCAGTGCGGCCGATTACAAACATTTTAGAACGTTGGTCCAACTTCGCCAATTGTCCAGTTAATATCAATCCTAATTCCTACTAATATTAGTATTTAGCCCCTGACTTCGTCCGCGACAATTTTAAAACAACACACATGTAACTTATTCTAGTGACACAGGTAGTAGAAGCTGAACACTGGCGTCACTGCTTCGAATGAGGCCCGACGACATCTACTTTAGTAGGGTCGTGCTAACGAAATATTGACCGGAGAAAAAAACTCACCGGACATTGGCACAAGATAATGACGGAAACCTTTAGATGTGAAAATTAACTCGTCCGTCGTGTCCTCTATCCATAGCGTAGAATAGAACGGAAAAGCATCAAAAATAAATTTATTTTTGACATTGACACTTATCTTGATAAGTTGCTTGTCAAAATAAAATAAAATCAAAAGAATTGTCGGCTTTTTCTTCTCACTCAAATATGTTTTAAATCTAATGTTATCTACAGTTAGACACTTCTCCAATAGTTTGTTTTCAGCAGCAAGTTTAAAACTCGTTAATCGAAGTAAGTGAAGCTTCGATCCAATATCAATGTTCGTATTTCTGACATAAATAACCTCTCGTGAACAAACATGATTTTGCTTGTATTATTTTTTTCAGTTCCAAATCACATCGTGTGTAATTGTAGTAGAAAGATGTCGACAGCTTTAGAAGCTGTACCTAAAATAGACATAGATCCCTCTGGAGTATTCAAATACATATTGATGAATGTGTATGACAAATCAAAAGCGAATGTGGAACCAGTAGTTATCGTTCGTGGCTACAAGCATTGCAACTACCATTCAGATATTTACGATGAGGTAAGAATTGTGTTGATCTGAATTATTGACATGATGAAAAAAGAGATTGATCTAGACTCACAGCTTTGCAAGAATTAATTGTATTATTATGTTCCTAGAACTAAAACTAACAGCAATCTGCACCAGGTAATACATAATTTTCAAATATGTGTAATTATTAATTTATGTTGAAATTTCAGGTGCAAGAAAGACTTCAACCACTAGACTGTGAACCCCTTGGAGGGGGTAGAATCTCTCATGATTCTGAAAATAAAAAGATTCACATCTATGGCTATTCTCAGGGCTATGGCAAGGCAGATCATGAGCTTACTGCCAAATTAATGAAGAAAGCCTTCCCAGGCTATAGCATCACTGTCAGTGATGAAGGATATTAAAATATACTGTGTTTGTTTTTATTGAAATACTAATATTATGCTTTACAGCTGTGAAATAAACAACTTTGAATAAAACACCTTTCTTTATGTATAAATCCTCTTCCTGATATTGAATACATTTATTTAAGTAGAGGATTGAATGCTCGGTTTTACTAAGCCGTGGAAGAATAATGACAAGAAAAAAGAGAACTAAATGGAAATCTGCTAGATACCGAAATCTTGTTTAGTAGATACCTACTGACGATTTGATATTGGTGCTGGAAAGTTTTTATCGCCTCAATGTGCATGCCGAAATACAGGCTCTTACCTAGTACAGCTATGGTTTCTAATACCTTTAAACGAGCAATTCTACTTTTGTTTACCAAAAAAAAAACGAGCATAGCTCGGTTATCCAGGTACTTTATCTAAATTGTGAACCTTTTTGATTTAGTCAATAATTTTTTTTTTTTATGCACAATTTGCAAAGCTCGCCCAAGCTGCGTTTTTAGGAACGAATTCAAAAATCGTCATACTCATGTCAATGTCAAACGGATGAAATGTCATGTATGACGAAGTCAATTTGCTAAGTAAGAAATCCTGTGATGGTGGTGCGTGTTTTTGGGATAAAATATTACTGAAATATGGCAAATTTTACAACAGACGGCAAATTATGCATTGAGCGTGAACTAGAAGTCGATAGTACTGAAAAACAGTTCGATGACTTGATAACACGGTTCGATATTAGCGAAACATGTCAATGGATAGCCGACAATAACTTCCAAAAGGTAAACACTATCTTCGCACCTTTACTAAGTGTATATTTGTTTATCATTTTAACACCCGCGTCTTCAAACAGGTTTGTCTTCAATTTCCTGATGAACTACTAGGTGTGAGTGCGAAAATTTACGAGGAAATCAAAAAGAGGGTCGAGGTTGACCTGTACATTCTCGGCGACACTTCATATGCGAGGTAAGCATGTTCAACATGATTTTTTCATGATAGTATCATTAACATTACAGCTAGAGATTGTACCAAGTTTTGAAAAGAATGTGCAAAATCTAAGTCGAAAGAAATATTTTAAAAGTACCTTCATAACAACCTTTGTCTATGTTACAGTTGTTGTGTGGACTCAGTTGCTGCAATGCATGTGCAAGGAAATGCTATAGTACACTATGGTCACACATGCTTCTCAAAGACAAACATACCAGTATTCACTGTACTACCCAAAGGGCACTTGAATGTGGAGGAAACTATAAAGTTGCTTCATGACAACTTTAACTCTGATGAAAATATCAAACTATGCCTGTTTTATGATGCCGAGTTTGAACATTGCAAAGGTGAGAATGTAAATCTAAACAATATAACTGAGGATCTAAAATTTGAAAATTCAATCAGGTCATGACCACAGTTTAAGATATTTATTAGCCAATTGGCAAGTTCACGAAATTCACTCGCATTCTCTGTCAGATCAGTCAAGGTGCAAAGTTACGTATTAAAGTATTTCTTCCAGATTTAATTTCAAGCCACTGGTTTCAATACTACCCAAACTGCTATATCTCGTATGTGGAAATTGAAGAGAAACCCAACAGGTTCCTTGGTAGAGTTATAAGGAACAAAGACGGGCAAGACTTTCCTCTAGAAGTGCTCAAGGACTGCACCTGTATCCATGTCGGCTCACGAGGACAAACACTGTTTAATTACACTATCTCAATAGAAGGTAATTTTAATTAGTCCTATGACACTAATAAACACCACAAGCCACTGCAATATCGTTTTATAGATTTTTTTAATTGATTTAAAAACATAGTATGTTCTTAGGGTATATTATTTTAATTTATTAATCCACAGCATCAGAATGGTACTTGCTGGACCCAAACACAAGCAAAGTGGAGCGTTTAGAAGAAACTGTTTGGTTCAAACGCCGAAGGTTCTTGGTGGAAAAGTGTAAGGATGCCAATGTGGTGGGCATTCTGATTTGCAAGCTGGCTGGAGATCAGACCAAGGACATCATCAGTAGGATGAAGCAGCTGTGTAAAGTGAACGGAAAGAAGAGCTATATTGTATCTGTGGGCAAGCCCAATGTTCCTAAGCTCGCTAACTTTCCTGAAGTAAGTCTATATTTTCTTTTATGCTTTATTAGCCTCCTGTGTACCTTATGGCGTATCCACACATGCCGCCGGCTTTCAGACCACCTTCACAAATTATTACACCAAAAGATCAATGAGAGCCTTGTTTCCAGTTTTACTATCACACGAAAACGGATAAATTGAACTGGTTGGTCGCCATTTTATGAATGACTTCGAGATATTATAGACTATGAAATTTTGATACGTATAAAAGTATTCCAAATGTTCAATTGACAATTTATCGAGAGTTTACAATCTGTCAAGTTATTTTATAATCTGAGTTTGCCATTTTCCGGTGACATACACATGCAGACTTTATGCCTGAGACATTTTGTGCCAGGCAACCTTTGAGTTATATTTACTTAATTTTCTTTTTTTTTATCTTTTAATACTTGTCTTTTAACAGATTGACATCTATGTGATGATAGCATGCCCAGAAAATGATTTGTATAGTGCCAGAGACTTCTACAAACCTATTGTTTACCCATATGAACTGGAGGTAGCTCTGAACTCTAACAGGGAGCCATACTTCACGACGCATGTCACCGACTACGACCAGCTGCTACCAGGGCGGCGCCACCACTGTGATATAGACCATGTCAAGGAGACCACAGATGTGAGTCTCATCACTGGGAAGATTAGGGAGACTAAAGTAGACACACATGAGGGAAGCAGCACTGACTTGGTAGAAAAACAAAATTGGGCCCTAGAAAGTATAGGACACAATCTCCAAGACAGATCCTGGAAAGGTCTAGAACAAAAACTGGGCGAAACAGAAGTGAAGAAAGCCGAGGAGGGCCGCAAGGGAATAGCTATACAGTACAGTGATGAACCAGAGTGAATTTAGAATTTTATATTTACAATGCCTTTGTTATTCTAGTACAAATCACTTTTCCTACTAAGTAAGACTGCATTTTACAAATAAATTAGCAAACATTTTAAAAACACCTTGTTTCTTACAAAAACATTGACTGAATCATAAATATAATCAAATCATAGTTTTGAAACTGCTAGATCAACTGCTGAAAATAGCTAATTATAAAACACAGATTTTATTTCAAATCATTCATTAAAAATAATGACAAGGTTTTTGTATGGAATTAATTAGTACATGGCCATACACTGTTGAGAACTAAATTATAAAAAAGGCTTTGATTTATCGCAAAACATTTAGAAGCTGTAGTGAAACAAAATTTCTAAGCATTCATAGACAGTTGATCCTATTAGTTATTTAAGTAAGCCTACACATAATCAGACTTCAAACTTTCATGTTCAGTGGATTCTGCGGAGATTTGAGCCATTCTTTCCTGAGCATCTGTTTGAGCTGTGACAGCCTCAGGGATGGGTTCTCAGCCTTAAGTATAGGTAGGTTTGTCTCTTCGAACGCTGTATATGCTGCCTTGAGGCGTTTTTCTGGATGCCTATCCAGATCCGATTTTTCACTGGAAAAATAACAATTATTTTTATATTTACAAGACTCATAGTGTTAGTATATTATGGAAATAATTGTGTTGAGTTTCAAATATTAATTCTCACACTCTATTTTTCTTTTGAACGCCATTGTCACATATATACGTGACAAGCATGCCCTGTATGAGTCGCAAATTTGTTGCAAAAAATACGGCGAATTTATAGCTTGGTGTTGGGTGTATGCCGATGCGTTTATGCTGTGGCATTCAAAAGGTTAAAAACTTGTCACCTACATGTAGTTCTAATTAGTAGCATATTCTATCACTGGTCAAGCAAAATTATCGAAACTAACAGAAGCACCAATTTGATTAAAAATTAAATAAAATACCCAAGTATAGAGATAGCTTCATCCACAGTTTGGGCCACCTCTCCCTCCAGTTGGATCCTGTTGAGATTCTCCACCAGAACTGGCTCATCCACAACCACTTTAGAAGGCTGGAACATAAAAGAGAGTCATCAAAATCAATTCATAATTGACAGGATGATTCAATAATAAACACACAAAAATAACAAAGTTGAATTGAGAACCTCCTCCTTTATTAAAGTCGGCTAAAAATAACAAAAATAATGAATAATGTCTGATAACATAATTTGCATGTCTATTGGTACCTTAGTAGTGTTAAAATTATAACAAGAAGGCATTAAGTTTCATAGTATTAAGACATTTTGGAAATTTTTTATGACATTCATTGGTGCTTATAAACCCAAAGATTTATATTTGATACTAGCTTTTTTAGCTTGGCGTCGGGGGCACGCCGATGCGTTTATGCTCTGGCGTTGAAAAGGTTAACTGATCACCTGATTTAGTAAAGTATCAAAGGCAAAAATAGTAAATGATCACCAGAATATAAAACCGCATTTTAATTTAAAACTATAACCAAAGTTTGTACATCTTGCTATCCTATTAAAACAAATGACTCCAAACAATTCATAGTTGACCCAAAAATAGTAAATGATCACCAAAATTAATACCGCAGTTTAATATGAAATTATAACCAAAGTTTATACATCTTGCTACCCTATCATATAAACCAAATATTTAGTATCCGGTAACCTACTAAAAACAATCTCTTTTTTCTATTAATGCAAGTCTTTTCTGGCGTAGGAGGTCACAGTTTTAACCTAACCTAACCTACACATTTTGTTTAAAGAAAAAATTTGCTCGCAAAAATTTGGTGATCATTTACTATATTTGGTCCCCAAATACAATTTGAACTACAGTCGTGAATAAAACAGCTAGAACTATTATTTTTTTAGGCTTAATTTTTTTGGTGTTAAGTTTATATTTTTGGTAAAAGAGCTTAGGGTATCGAAGTATTTTCTGGTGGTCATAATATTTATTCCCCATTTTTAACATGTGGGGGTAACCAATAATTTATTTGTCATTGTTATGAAACCAAGATGCATCAACCAAATTGAAATGTTGTTTTAGTGCAGCTAGCTTACCACAGGTAAAACAGGTTCGGGCTTTATAGTTTTCTCCTTCATCTTCTCAATCTGTGCTCGAGTGATCTTGGGAGGGGGGGGAGCTGCCTTCGGAGCAGCCTTCAGGGATTCCATCTCTTTTTCTAGTAAAGCCTTTGCTTCAGCTTTCTTCTGAAGCTGTTCTAAACGCTTCTTCTCCTGGTCTTCCTGTTAAGGATAAAAGATTCGTTTTGAAGTGTTCTATTGGGCATATAATTGATATAATTGGAAAAAGGCTAAATGACCGTGTTGTGTACAGTGGTAGTTGATAGAAATATTTTGACTATTATTGAAGTTTTACCAGAGCTATTATGCCATTTATATCCAATGTTTCCTCTAGTAGTCGGCCAGCTTCAAGAGTCTTATTCTCAACGTATATTTTTATTCTGCGCACGTTTCACAATATTCTAGAATAAACATGTTCCACAACTAACCTTCTTTTGTTGTTTTTTCTTGAGTTTATCGTCGTTGTCCTCCCACTCCGCATCTTCCATCATTTTTTTTACCTTCTGATCTTTTTCTTGCTTCTCATTCTCTTTTCGCTGTCGGGCAGCAACGGCTTTGCTATTTTCGCCAGCGAATTTCTTCGGCATTTTTGTTTCGCTATGATCTTATTGGAAAAAGTAAGTAGATTAATCAAAAATTTTTGTAGGAACAATTACTTAAAATACTGTTGAAAGTTAACTTCTAAGTTATTTAATTACTGATATCTAGTAAAAATGAAATTTTCGTGGAATTTGGCTAGGTACCGATTGCTTGACTGTGGAAAATTTTAACAGCTGTCAAAATGACAACAAATGTCAAACCGTAGACTGGGCAAAGTTTGTTAATATCAGCGTCATACATTTCACACTTATCAGTCGCAACTCGCAACACATATTATTTTCGAGTAAATGAGCAAGGGGCACCCCTAGAACTGTCAAGTAATTGTCAGATAGAAAGAGAAAGACACAAGACAGAATATTGTCAATTTGCGATACTGGCGAAGCTTTTCCTTGGTATCTTTATTATTCCATACTAATTCAGTTTATTGACGCAGATTTAAAGTTTTATAGCAAAATTAAAAGCACTTAACACAAGCCCAAGAACTATGGCGTTAGTCGCTTACGGAAACAGTGACTCAAGTGATTACGAGGACGAGGTCGAAGAAGATGCACCCGTTGTACTGTTGAACAACAAAACAGAAAGTAAACATGGTACGTATTTCACACAGCACATAAATCTTTTAAACGTGTGACCCTAACATATATTAAACTATTCATTATATTGTGTCCATAATCCTGAATAATATTAGGTCTTGCGTGACTGCACATGCATACTCAGAACAGCTGATCTGCCCTTAATCTTTTACTGAATAATATTGTTATCATAATTTAGTTCCAGAGCCAACTGTACAAAAGCCAATAACAATAAAAACTGAAGAACAAGAGGAGCTGCAGGAGAATGGTGCTAGTCTGTTTAATTTCTTACCACAGCCCTCAAAAAAGAAGCCAAGTGTTATTGAGGAAGATGATGAGTTTCTACACAAGAAGGAAACAAGTGCTGTGAAACCAAAAGCCAGGATCACAGTACCCTCACTGAGTGATGTATGAACTCACTAGCTTTTGCCCGCTCATATCTCGTTTTTTCCCATTCCCATATAGCCTATAGCCTTCCTCATAAATGTGGCTATCATATACAGAAAAACTTTCCGAATTTCACTGGTAGTTCCAGAGATTCAAACAAACTCTTCAGCTTTATTAAATTAGTATTGATTATTTGATACTAATATGTTTCAAACTTATATTGCAGTTCAAAGATGTCAATAACATCACACCTAATGTCAAACCAAGAGCACCTGCTGATGTAAGTAAAGAAAATCACAAAAAAAAAAATATTAAGTAATAAAATTGATGTTAAGTAATAATATTTCTTATATTTCTATAAAATTTACAGAAAAAATCCAGCTTACTAAGCATGTTACCACAACCAAGAAATGGAGTGAAGTCCACAACAAAGTCTTTAATTCCACATGTACTTACAAAGAAACCAGCCGCTCCAGTCAAGAAGACTGCTTTACCAACAACTGTAAAGAAACCTAAGGTGGAACCAGGACTAGTCAATGAATATTCAGATGAAAGTGACAATGATGAAGTTGAAAATGATTTCTTCTCAATACACAAGCCTGTGGACAAATTAGAGGATATAGATGTACCATTAGACATAGCACAAAATGCTAAGATACAAGTTAAAGCTGAACCTAGAGGTATTGAGTCATTCTTCAAGAAGGAGGAAGATGTTGATCAGGGGCAGCTGGAACCTAACTATGATGGTCAAAGTATGGAGGAGCAGGGCGAGGCCAGCTCTGGTTACATTGGCTTTGGAGCTAAAAGTTCTAATGATATTGAACTTGATGATGAAGCAGTAAGTATCACTACTTCATGTTTATCTTTTGTCCCTTAAATTTACAGCAGTGTATAATAATGTGTTGATCACACAAATATTTCTTACCTACAACACTGGATTAATCGTAAAAATAACCTATAGTAGGCGCCAGATAATCGTGAAATAACGGTCATTGACCCACCTACAATTATTGACATTTTTAATTTGAAAAACGGAATTAATGACACAAAGCTGTCCCGAATCATCATCTCTTGTGATCCTTAACATTGTCTAATAATGAAAAACGATTCATATTTAATTGTTCAGGTACCTATGAACAGTTATTAGGGAAAGGCCAATGTACTTTATTCCACATTTATCTGGCGCCTACTATAGTTTCAATGATTCTTTAGATCTTCCTTTCTTTTGTCTATTTAATTTTTTTGGTATGTGTCATACTTGAGGCAAATAAACTCATTTTATTTCTTTTTTACTCTTATTTCCTGCAAATATTGCCAGTAATATTAACACTCACTTTTCTACCTAGATCATGAAGCTAGTAGGGGCTCGTGGCAAACGGAAACGCGAGGAAATTCAGATCGTAGATGTGAACCAGGCAGAGGTGCTGGCTGACGCACGGGAAATGCTGATGAAGGGCCTCATGGACGACACCACTCAGCGTATGTCCGCCAGCAAGAAGAAAGGCAACGAGCCCACCACCCAACAACGGAGGAAGCACCAAATCACATACCTTGCTTATCAGGTTTGTCTCGACGTTTACTGAATATTTTGTGATCTTCTAGTAAATCGTTTTCATAAAATCATTCAGGAGAAATTAGGCTTCATTTAAATGCAAGGAACCTACAAATTTTAGTGCCTCAATTTTTATGTGTTTCACAAGTTCTGGATATGTCACATCTGTATGTGACATATCCAGAACTTGTACTTGTACTTGTGTATTTTATTACGCGCATATCCTGTTTTTTCCCGTTCCCGTAAGAATTTTGGGGAAATCTCTCCTAAACTCCCCAAATTACATGCCAAATTTCAGCTTTCCACAAACAGTAGTTTCGCCTGTGCATTGTCTGTCAGTCACTCACTCAGACAGTCCTAACAGAATTATATTTTAGGATTGATTGGCTTAAGCCCATATTGCATATCATTGCATATACCACATTAATAACTATAGTAGAAGATAAAGTGGATTGTGGCTGCATACTAAGCTGTTAATTTCCAATAATTCTTAAATATTGTTTTATTTACAGGCTAAAGCAAATGAAGCAGAACTGCAAAACCAATGGGCCAACAACAGAATGTCGAAGAGACAGACTCAAGCCAAGTATGGCTTCTAGCAGAAGCCTCCCAAGCCTAAAATTTTAAGGTTTCATTGTAAATAATAATCACATTTACTTTAAAATAATAAATAATGTTTAAGTTACATAAAAGTATTTTATTTGTACACAAAGACTATTGGACTAATTAAGACTAAGTAGGTTTGTTGATTACAGTCTTCTGGCTTTCCTTGCCCGAGGAGGGTTCCATGACACATGGGTGTTGTCTGTGATGGACACTATTTGTAAGCCACCCATCTGTAAACCTTTTACTGCTGCCTGTAAAAGAAAGGTGTTCATTAAACAGAATGATGATACTAGTTAGAAAGGTGTAACTATTGGGGTGAATATGTATGAATGTCTCCTGCAAGCTGATTGGATTTACAACTGAATTAAAACGCCAAATTAATCTTTTGAACACCATTGTCACGTATACATGACAAGCAAGCGCATGCCCTGTACACCAAAACTCACAAATATGTGACAAAAAGTACGGCGAATTTGTGGCTTGGCGTTGTGGGCATGCTGATGCGTTTATGCTCTGGCATTCAAAAGGTTAATAATTCCCTGGTTGAATAATTTAATATAGCCCATGGCCATCTAGACTAATGTATCTGTCACCTTATAAATAGAAGTTTTACACTTTAGAAAGAATTAAATAATGTATTTTACCAGTCTTCCAGGTCCCAAGCCTTGCATCTTCACTCTGACAGTCTTGAAACCTCTGTCAAGGGCTTTCTGCAATTAAAAAGTATTTATAAAATTTAGTCACGCAACACAGTCTAAATGTCTGCATGTATGTTCACTAAAACTTACAGTAGCTATGGCAATAGCAGTAGTTTGGGCAGCTATATTAGTTCCTTTCTTTGTATTCTTGAAGCCCTCCATTCCACAAGACCTGATGACCTTCACCGTGCCACCAGCATCCGTCATGGTAAATATTGTGTTGTTGTGGGTCACTCTGATGTTGCAGATGGGCAGGTCTTTGTACAGAGTGCCATCGTATAACAAATTGTCTGAGTCCAGAGTTGGAAATAAGTTTTGTTTTCTGGAAGAAAAGTGAACTGAGATTATAGTATATCTTAAATAAGGTTTTACTTCAATAAGTGGGAATGTAAATATCCATTCATAGTTTTGTTTGTGGGGACTGGGATTTTTCGAGGCAATACTCAATCAACCTTGATTGAGTATTGCCTCGAAAAATCCCAGTAGTTTAAACAATCAATATTTACATCCAAGATTATAATTATATAAACCTTACTAACAGGTATCCTAAACTAAAACTAATATTAAATGCGAAAGTGGGTCCGATTTTGATGAATTTTGGTACAGAGATAGATGTAGGCTACTTTTTTGCTGAAAAAAACTTGAACGCGAGAGAAGCCGCGGATAAAAGCTAGTTATACATTAGGCATTTATTTGGTTCAGAATTACTATGAACTTACGCTTTTAGTACAGAATCGAGATCCACGATCTTCTCTCCTTGAACACCTTCGTCTTCTTGAGGTATTCTCTTGTGGTCAAACTTGTCTGAAGCCTGTGGCGCAGATGTCTGAAACAACCGCGCCACACTCGTCGCAGGAAACCGTAGGGTATTCCTTATTGCACTCAGCATGTTGTTGTGCAACTTTTATTTAATTTTTTTGTTGTAATCGCGAGCTAACCTAAAATATTTGAGTATTTGACAGATAACGGATTGACACTGACAGTTACGTATTATTATTGCGTTTTGAGAAGGTATGGACAAGCTTCTTTAGCGTAATATCGAAACGTTTTCGTAAGAGAAGCTGTGGAGCCGTGTGAAGCGTCATTGTCAATTTTTAGGGTTCCGTAGTCTACAAGGAACCCTTATAAATTCGCCATGTCGTCTGTCTTTTTTAAATTAAGTACAAGCCGAGCGATAAATGTTTAGTTTTCATTATATTTCTCATAGTGGTGCCTCTCCTTCTCTAAATGAAACTCTCTCTCATTTAATTATTCAGAGCTCGTGGCTAAATAACAGCCGCACGTTTGCATGTATCTTTGAGATTAAGCAGCGCTTGCCGAGGTCAGTCCGTGGATTGGCGACCATCCATTACAAAACCGAGACTTCTCTGTGCCTGGGAAACACAGAGGCACGTGCCTTTGGTCATTATGGACACCAGTTTTGCCAAGGGGTACCGCATTTTCCAGTTACCTACTGGGTTGTGGAGGTCAGACAGGCAGCTGCATCCGGTTACACCCGGAGACGACCTCAACATACTCTGGAAAAGGCTAGGCAGGTTTATTGGTGGCCCGGGTCGATGGCGCGTTGTGTTCCACTCGCGACTCAGCGATGTCAGCATAGGAGACGGGGCCCGCTAGGGCCAGAGCCTGCCAGGGTACAGAAATTTGTTCGAAAGAGTCACCGCGGCCCTGGAACGCAGAGGGCTTTAGAAGAAACACGGATGGGTTTTACTCAGTATGAGTCTGACGTTCCGGCCACCCCAGAGCGGAAGTCATTTGAAAAAAAAGGCAGGTTTATTGGTGCCTTTTCTTCTCCAAGAAATCATTCGTTGGCAATAATTGAAAGAAAGAATTGCCTTATTGATAACCTACTTGAAAGGTAATAAAACAAATTAATAGGTATTTCATTCAAATAAAACGAACACAGCCCTATAACCATAATTTAATAAATAGAGATAATATAGACATTGATTGGAATAAGATAAAAACTTTATTTGGATAACATATTTTTGCAGTAGGCAACGGATTGCGAGAATCCCCTAAGAGCGGCGGGGACGCCCATAGACATGAGCTGCAGATGTCCCGCCTCGGCGAAGTAGTTCGCCTTCGTGAGCTCGCTGGAGGCCCACTGCACGGAGTACTCGTTAGCGACGGCCTCCTCGCCCGCGGCCTCCTTGGTGATGATGTAGTTGATGAAGAACGAGTACAGCGGGCTGCCGACTAGTTTTACGAACATGTTGTTGTCAAGCAGCTCTTTGATCAACTCTTCATCTATTTCTTGCTTCTGCAAATTCTCCTGAAACAAAAATACAATGTGAGAAAAGGTTTTTTGTAGCATTCAGTTCTCATATGACGGCTGACGGATTGTGATTATTCCACAAGTATTCAGGTCATTATATTTCATGTAGATTACATGGTTGTCTACCAAAATGTCCTTACTTTGGTAATCACGTCATTGAGCTTCTAAAGTTCTAAGTTGAGCTACACAATAACTGAGAAATGCTTGCACTGTGTGGACAGGTCTACTCAAATCAGTGAGAATATCAAAAGACCACCTCAGACATGAACCTACATCGTTGTCATATGATTTGAACATTACATTGTTATGTTTGATGTATGAATTTTATAAAATACTTTGACTTCTTGTCAGCTAAGAAACACCGGCGTCATCTAGTTTAAATTGCCGTTTAAAAGTATTATTTTTTAACACCATTAATTCGTCGTTGCAAATTTAAAATCTCATAAGTGATATTTTCGACGAAAATGAGTTATGCAGATATTTGAAAAGCGATTCTGAATACACATACTTAGCAAAAGCTTCCATGTGACTGTGAGTGCTTCATTATATCGATAAAGAACGTATCATTATTAAAAATTTCAAGTGTCAACCTACATTTTACAGACAGGTTCTTTGATTTTTTTTCGAAAAGTTACTTTATGACACATAGGAGATTTTAAAGAGGAATGCCGATTTTAGGCCTTGAAATTTAATTTAGAAAAAAATATATGTAAATTGTACGTAATTAACTCTTCTATTTATGACGCGATACAAGTCAGTAACATTTTTTAATAAAAATAAATATTGAAACGATACAACGAAATAAGCAGACATTTGCTAGGTTGCTAATTTAAAATCCGGGAAAAAATGAAGATTTGTTGCAAAACATTGATTTGACATTTACACATATTGTACTTTATTTATTTGTCCTTTTTTTATAGAAGTCCCAATGCATTCGATGTTACTTGTGGGCCTAAATCACTATGGCGGCTTGGCATCCCCATTTGCAACGACGTTGGTGAAATACTTAAATATCATTTATAATCGGAGGATGAAGGTAGTTAAAACATTTCGTACCTTATGCTGAAGCACTAAGTTCAATATATCATCTTTGGAATGTTCGCATTTACTCAGAAGCAAGACCCAAATAGCGTTGACCACAGATTCGGCCGCCACATTATCAGCAAGCCATTTCACTTCCTGAAAGCAAAATAAAAGTTACAAGTCATAAAAAAATCATAGTTTTACTTTGCTTCAACAGTTAGGCCGAGAGACAAAGACTTACAAACAAATACCAACGTTGCTGAGTTTAAATAAAGCCAAAATTTCGGAAAAAAAATATCTGAGCCTTCGTTGTCGGGCGTTTAACTTCATGAATTGACAACTTTATTTCAACGTAAAGAAAGCTGATATTTGTGTGCTACAAATCAATATAAAGTGTTACCTCTTCAGCGAGCACTGGTCGCCGGAGCAGTAACTTGATGAGCACCAAGTTCTCCTTCTGGTCAGTGGGGCTGTTGAGCAGGCAGCTCAGGTACTCGGCTTGCAGGCTCTTCGAGTCACTGAAGAGAAAAGTGTTTTCGAAAAAGTAGCTAACGTTAGTATGGATAAACGTCAAGTTGAAATTAAAACGATATACTCAGGGTCTACAATCCCTTGAAGCTGTGAAAAAATGTAACTTCTAAGTTAACGAAAAAAAAGATATTTATAGAGTACTTCCCGTTGACCTAGATTCATGAAATTTGGCAAGAAGATATATCTTGGAGTACAAGTACAGGAAAAAGTCTGAAAATTGAGAATTTATAGTTTTATCACATAAAAAAAATGTTTGTTGTTCGGGAGAACATTTTTTCAACATCAAAGTTAAGTTTGTCCTTCAATCTTACCTGTTTTCTACCAAATAAATGTTTCGAACAAATAAATCAAAAGTAAAGTAATCATAGTAAAGTAAATTTATATTGATACGAGATAAGCGATGCCAATTCTTCTTAAAAAAAAAAGAAACTTATTTTTTTTTGCATAGAAGAAAAGTGTGTAGGTACTGTCTCCGAAGTAATCCTGTATATATACAGTTCTATGATTAGCTTTAGAGACCTACAACGTCTGTGGATTACATCTCAAAAAACTGAGTCTACTTCGATTATAAATATAAGATGACACCTATATAGTTAGACAGTAACTGCAGAACTATTAGTTTAATGCCGGTTGTACACACTCAACGAGACATCCCAAGAGCACTTAATCCTTATTTATCTAATACTCTCTGCAAGATTGAGACATAAAAGTATAATAGTCAAATACCACGTGAGACGCACCTCAGTGTGAGCTTTACAACCGATTCACAAATAGCAAAAAAAAAAAATATACCTTGACAATCATGGAATAACTGATGTTGGCTATCAACTTTATTATGTTCTTATTTCTTCGGTTTGTTTTAGCTACTTAAATAAATAAGAGTTTGTCACCTGTTCCGTGTGGCGGGCCAGCAGTTCAGTACATCGACAAGTGCCTTCTTGCGCTGCCAAGTGTCGGATAGTTCCACAAACTTGGAGAACGCATCCCGCCTGCCTTCTTCGCTTAAAAGCTTCTCGTCTAGAAAAGAGGCCAGTACATAATGTTTCATGTAAAGGAATAACCAAGAATTTCAAAGATACGACTACAATATTCTTGATGAAAATGCAAGTATTAGGTAATGGATTCAATGATCATTGATCAGTCATGCAATAAGGAATTTGCATATTTTTTTTAATTCGCTTAGGTAAATACTTATTAGGTCTAGTCAACAAATATGAAATATTTTTTAAAATCATCATCATCGATGAAGTTGAAAAGTTTAATGGTTGACAATTAGAAAGAGAATTCCGACACGAATTCTGTCGTCAAAGTTCATGACACCTATATACCTAGCTGCCATAGAAAACGGCGTTTTCGCGAAAGGCTAGAATATATTTGTTTATCATAGTTATATCTCAGATCAATTATTACTCGGTTACTTATTTTCTGATCAATTTTTATTCGGTTTTCACTGTTAGCATTATATTTATGTATATTTTTCGATAAACTGCTTAGATAATAAATATTTGTTTCATGTAATTTCCCTATCTACAATCCAACATTGAATGAACCGTATTTTAGAATCATAAAGTGGTGCAGAAGTTGTGAGAATTTCGAAAATAAAACCGTTAAGGGTAAACGCGAGCGTTTAGGTAGTTTGCACTCTACAGTACCACTCACAAAGTTCAAAATTCAAAATCAGTAAAAGTTACCAGTGAGCTCCTTAGCATAGTCGCAGTCGGGCCACTCATTGCGGAACAGCTCCACAGAGAACTGCGCAATCTTCATCAAGTCGTCGCTGTCGTGGACTCTCGGCTTTTGGCTCAGCGACAGCAAGCCGATCTGCTTGTGCGGCGGCAGGGCGAACTCCGTCGCCTTCAGCATCACTTTCTCGAGGAGGTCCTCCGGAAACTTGATGCCTTCTTTGTTGTATGATGTTAGGCGGGTGACTAGGGTTTCCATGTCGCTGGAAATTAAAGTAATATTTTTTTTTTAAGTTTTCGTTCTTCTCTATAGGAAAATAACAATTCGAACCGCGCTTCTAATGTTTTATAAGTGCCTATATAAGCCTATGTGGGAAATAAAATATTTTGAATTTTAATATTTAACCACCTACAAACTCGAAATTTTTCTAATACAATAATAGATTGGCCTCAAACGGTAAGTTTGTGGCCTCTAGTAAACTGGATGGGAAATTACAATATAGCTCACAACTTCCTCGTAGTTCTAACCAAATCAGAAAATCTCCAGAAGCAGTAAAACGTATTTGCCGAAAGTGGATCTTTTATAATAATCCATATCCTTTTATTTCCTCAACTGCCATTGCACAAAAATTAGTAATTAAATTCAGACCTGGGAAATGTTAGAGGTGCTCACCAAATTTTTTAAGGCGTGCCTCCTTTTATTTGCTATTTACATTATTTCCTTCAATTATTTTGTAATTTTCTGTCCAAGAGGAGCTCGTGGCAAAAAGCATATTATAGTGTCCCCGAATTTCTAGCTGAAGATTTTTGTTTGACTGAATAATTTTATATTTTCCTGACATTATTACTAAATTTATAGAATATTGACTAGAACTTAGAAATAATTTATAGTTTCTAATTGTAAACTTTGTAAGTGCCTATTTTAGGTAATTTTACGATCATTTCTTATTCTTTTCAATGTTATGGAAATATTTTTACGCCGCTACTTACGGCTAAATGTGATTGGACTTACGACTGCTTGGACTTAACATGCTCTATCTATCATGTATACAATGTTTAAACAAATAAAGAAATCTTATCTTATCTTAAGAGAGGAGCTCGTGGCAAAATCATATCTTCAATGAATCCCAAAATGGTTTCCGAAAAAACCGCTCTACTGTTCTAGCAGTATACAAATTTATCCAGGAAGCTATTAATATAGTAAATAAGAAAAAGTACGCTGTGGGTTTATTGTTAGATATGACAAAGGCTTACGATAAAGTGCAATACAATATCTTACTTAATAAGTTACAAGGAATAGGGATCCGCGAAAAAACTCATGAATGGTTTAAATCATACTTGGAAAATAGAGAACACCTAGTTGAAGTCGAATACCACTGTGAACAAACAAACCAAATACAACGCATTCGATCGGACAGCTATAAAATTAACGCCTCAATCCCCCAAGGGAGTGTAATTGGATGCCTTTTGTTTATAATCTATATAAACGACCTGCCAAAAATCATAAATGAGTCATGTGTTCTGTTTGCTGACGACATCTCAGTACTAACTTCATGCCAAAACAATAGAAACTTAACTGAAACACTTACAAACACACTCAACAAAATAATAACATGGATGACAGAACACAACCTTGAGATCAATTTTAATAAAACTAAAATCATTTCCTTCTACCCACGCCAAAAAACACCTCTCGATATAAATTTTATCTACAATGACATAAAAATAGAGACAGTACAAGAATTCACCCTACTCAGTCTATCCATAGATACAAATTTAAATTGGAAATCACACATTATCAAAATTTGCTTACGCCCTCCGCGAAATTAAAAAAACTACAAACCTTCAGACAGCCCTGGTTACATATTATGCCTATGCATACGCATGGTTAAGCTATGGCGTAATATTATGGGGAAACAGTACACACGCACCTACACTTTTCACACTACAAAAACGTCTAATCAGAATACTCGTTAACATAGAAGACACAGACAGCTGCAAACCACATTTCCAAGAACACAAACTTTTAACAGTTCCATGTATATATATCCTAGAAATAAGCAAATTTCAAATCAAACAACCAACAATTATTCACTACACGAGAAAACATACAAACTAAATATACACTACGATACAAAAATAGGCTAAACCTACGTGGTGGCTCTAAGCTGAAAATACACTCAACAAGCACTTTAGTAATGTCAGTTAAAATATATAATAAATTACCAGATGCAATTAAAAACGAACAGAAATTTAATATATTTATAAATAAACTAAAAAAAATCCTTATACATAAATGCTATTATAATATTAATGAATATTTGAATGATAAATTGAATGAATAAATAAAACAGAATATACAAAATAAAAATGAGTACCAAAAATAATAAATAAAACCAAAGTCGAACTAAGTAGTAGAAAATGTTTATATCTTATTTTTTTTTTCGAATAATAATTATACCTATAATGATAGCCCTCTTCCTCTATCCTAACTTGCTGTGCCCGACAGGGTCCACAATGATCTAAAATTATGTATATTTTATATGTACCTACCGCCTTAGCAAACATTGTGGAATGCAAATAAATATTGAATATTGAATATTAATAACAGCCGCACGGGTCGATCTTCGAGGTTAAACGACGCTTGCCAAGGTCATTCTGTGGATGGGTTACCATCCTTTACATGCCGAGACTTGTCTGGGAAATTTCATTTCGGCTTCCAGCTGTCATTTGAAGATCTTTGATAGTCGTTACGGTCAGAAACGATAGTCCGGTCTTGCCAAGAGGAATTGTGTTACCAAGTTACTGGGTCAGATAGAAAGTCGTTCGGTTAGACTGGAAGCCGCCTTCAATATGGTTGGGAAAAGGCTAGGCAGGCAGATCTCTTCTGTTCGACGTTATATGAGTCGTTCTCTAGTTCTCTTGGTGCAATGTGATGGGACTAGGCTACCTATGTTTGGCTGCCATTAGCACTCACCTAGCAGTGTTGAGGTGGTATTCCAGGATGTGCTGCAGCACTACCGGCACCTCGGCGTCCACGTGCAGGCACTGCAGCAGCGTCGTCAGTGTCGCCAGCTTCATGTCACACGACATGATCAGCCGGCTGATGCACGCCACCAACGTTTCCGTATCGCCGTGGCTCTTCTCGATGTCTCTGCAAAAGCACGATAAAAGTTTGAACATGATAATGCCCAGAAAAAATAGTACATTTGGATGCAAGTGGTGGACCAGGGTAGAAGCCTTTAAAAATAATAAAAAGTGAAAAAAAATAACAGTAGGCTTTTTGAATTTTTCACAAACATTGTGAGGTTATGTGAAAAAAGTGTAAATCCAAAAGTTTTTGATCTTTTTATTACCTACAACTTTGCCATTTGACTTTTTTCCATAGGACTTTTAGTTTTGCCGGAAATCGAGATAAACCGTTTTTTACCCTTAAAAACTCACCCCCTTCCCCTTCCCGACCTCAGATCGCCCGTTTTATTTTTTCCTTTCATTTTTATAATATTCTCCTCCTTTTCCAATGGGTTTCATCCTACTATTATTTTTTTTGGTTTCAAAAATTATCGACCCTGGTCTATGGGCCAACATTTTCATTGTAGATTTCGGTTCTATAAGGCGTTGGAGGGGTGCCATACATTGTGTTGCGCTGGCGCTGCGACGATAGAACGATGTCACTGCGCTGTTTTATAAACAATTAGCTGCGCCCCGCGGTCTTACCCACGCAGCTAGTGTATATATAAAAGTAAATAGCCTATAAAATCGAATCAGTTCATTGTTCAGATGTAACGGAGCCAAGTAACATAAATCCTATGAGAGATTGGAATTTCAACAAGTGTGATTATGAACAGCTTTATCAATTACTATCTGATATCTCTTGGGCAACTGTATTACAGGCCAGTAACGTCTCCGATGCTGTAAACACCTTCTATATTAAAATTTACGCCATCTTTGATAGTTGTATGCCAAAAAAGCGTCGCTCGAACTCCCCCAGTAGGCGGTATCCCGTCTGGTTCACACCTGATATAATTGATGAAACTAAACGTAAACTGGCCTTGCATACAATCTGGAAGCGCTCTAATAGTCACGATGACTATAAAACCTTCTCTAATCTAAGAAGTTCCTTAAAACATCGAGTTGCTCAAGCTTACCGTTCATATATTAGACGTGTAGAAAATAATATCAAAATCAATCCACGTGAATTCTGGCGACATATCTGCTCCTTGCGGTCTAAGGGTGGGTTCGAGCCACAGGTGAACTACCGTGGTGAACGTTACACAGGTGTAGAAGCAGCTCAGGTTTTTGCCGAGTTTTTCTCAAGTGTATTTCTCACGGACATACCACGGTTAAATGCTGCTGACTCCAACAGTTGTGATGTTAGTCACAACAGCAACTACATTAATATTTTCCAGTTTACCGACAAGGACGTCTTATACGGAATTAATAAATTGAAAACAAGTAGTTCTATAGGTCCAGATAGTATACCAACCCCCCTTCTAAAATACTTGAAACACTCTTTTGCACCTCCTTTATGCCACATATTTAACTTAGCGCTAAAAACCGGAATATATCCCCTTCAATGGAAAATCTCACGCGTAACACCTATACCTAAAACATCAGATAAACTTGATGTAGAAAAATATCGACCCATAGCAATATTATCTTCACCAGCAAAAATATTTGAGAACGTTCTCCATAAGTTAATTTACAAACAAGTAGAAATACACCTCAGTAATGCCCAGCATGGTTTTAGATGCAAGAGAACCGTACAGACTAACCTTCTGACCCTAACGGAATATATTTCTGCACAACTTGATGAGAGGAAGCAGGTTGACGTGCTGTATTTTGATTTCCAAAAGGCTTTCGACCGGGTCAACAACGACATTCTGCTTGCAAAACTTAGCGCCATAGGTTTTTGTCCTGACTTGCTACGACTTCTAGCTGATTATCTCCGGGATCGCCAGCAGTTTGTGCGGCTTGGTATTTACGAATCGAGCGCCTATCACACTCGTTCTGGCGTTAGTCAGGGCTCAATCCTTGGACCTTTATTATTTCTCCTGATGATTAACGACCTGCCTTCTGTTCTCAAACATTCAAAATGCCTTCTTTATGCAGATGACATAAAACTGTACGCTCGTGTCAATACCTTATCAGATTGTGAGGCCATTCAGAAAGACATAGATGCCATTTGCGAGTGGGGAGTTACCAATAAAATGGCATTCAATTCCTCTAAATGCTATGTAATGACTTTTGGTCGAATGCGGCGTCCAATTTATTTTGAATACAAATTAAATGGCACTGTTATTACAAGATCGAACACTGTAAAAGACTTGGGTGTCGTATTCGACCGGAAGTTGACATTTCATGACCACATTTCAACTGTTGCTAAAGAGTCATTCAAACGACTGGGGTTTGTTCTTCGAAACACGCGTGACTTTCAAAATGCGCATGTCGTACAGCTATTATACAGTACGCTTGTCAGAAGCAAGTTGAAGGCTAGCTCTTGTGTCTGGAACCCGCATGAGGCTAGTTATTCACTTTTATTAGAGAAGGTTCAAAAAGCATTTCTTAGATTTCTCTATAAATTTCGTTATGGATATTATCTATTTTTATATCCAACAAAATTTCTCGTAGGATCTCTAGGGTTTCATATGTTACAAACTAGGAGAGCCTATGACCAGCTGTACATTATGCTTAAAATTTGTCGTGGGATAACAGATGCCCCTGATCTTCATAATGAGCTGATTCGTCTCTACGTTCCAAGCAACTATATCCGTGGTCGAAAACACCGTCTATTGGCCGTGCCCACAACTCGAACAATGGCTCGCGCCTCATCCCCTGTTCCTCGCACTCTGGCTGCGCTTAATGACGTCATGGAAGCTAACCCGAACTGTGACCTATTTGCAGATCAGCTCAAAACTGTTTTGTGCGCTTGTCTTTGCTTCTGTGAAAGTACGTAAATTTATAAATATTAATATATATATATATATATATTTTTTTTTTTAATGCTTACATTTTGTGTACTTTGTGTGTTAATGTAATTGGTCTACAAACCGTGTCAACATTATAAATAAATAAATAATAAATAAATAAATAATAATAATGTGTTAATCCAGGGTGTCAGCTTCCTGCATACCAAATTTTATCCTGTATATAAAATTGGTCCAGCCGTTTGCGCGTGAAGAAGTAACAAACCTACACACACACACAAACTTTAGCCTTTATAATATTAGTGTGATACAATGGTCAGGCGAAATGCGCGCGCAACGGACTAGGGGCCAGAGAGACGACGCAGGGGGAGCTGCGCTACGACGTCGGCGTCGGAGACCGACGCTGCGTCGTCAAAGAGCAGTGCGTTGCGTTGCGTCACCGAATTTGTTAGTGTAGCCCCCCTGATCATAGCGGTACGTAGACGCAACAGAGTTTTGCCCAGCAGTGGGACTTTGTTGGCCTTTTTAGTGCAGCCGCTAGAAACAGTTATTTTTTGGCGTACCGTCATTTTGTTTTTTCTATGTACCGTGCGTGTTTCATGTAAGTGATAAATACATTTTATTCTTTCTTTCTAATTATGAAGGTATGCGGGGGGTAAAGTCCCGCAAACCTCCATAGAAAAGGGAGGATCCTCCGACCAGACGGGTGTTGTGTCTGGTGGGTAACTGCCCAATGGTTGATAATTGGGCTGTTGTAGCTATATTTTCAAATCGCACGGAACTGCGAAACAGGATTTGTATGACATCAAGTCTAGTTCGTATCTGGCGGTATAAATGTCGCTACGTTAGTTTTTGTGGCGCTAATGATGCCGCTATATGTATAATAAAATCCATAGAAGCAGTAGATGTAGATGAACTCACGGCCAGATGTGGTCCCTGCGCAGGCTGCAGTGCTGGATGAGGCCCTGGATGGTGCCGGAATGGAAGTTCTCCAGGAAGCGTGCCCAGCGCGTCAGCTCCTGCCCCACAGCCGCCCATGTCTGTTCACTGGGACAACACGCCATTGACAATCAGGTAGAGGCAAATACACTCAGCAGTGTGATTCTGTAAACATCTCACCGTGTAAGCTTAGGTGAAGTGAACATGATGTGAGCTGTCAATCCATAAAAACAAGATGGAATGACAGTTTATTTCAAGCTCACATCACCGAGTTTACACGGTGAGATTTTGACAGATTATTAGATCGGCTGATCGATCGATGATGCTTTTCTGCTTAACATAAAGGCGGAGAAAATGGATATAAAGACGATTTGATGACATTTACGGGGCAGTAAAACCTGACTCTAGATTACTTATGAGAAATTCGTGAGCGAATGGCTAGGTAACACTGCCCGAATCAAATATATGAGGATTTCTGAACGACCAAAACTCGTAAACATATCTTATGGAAGAATTTGCGTACTAAACAATATTTTCTTATCCCAAAGAATTAATGTTCTTGTTAAAGAGCATCGAATCTTACTTCTTGTTGAACTTGAAGTCGTTCTCCTGTTCTTGCTGGCAGTAGTCCACGGCTTGCATTATCATTAGGTTGCGGGTTCCAGCCGGCACCCTGCATCAAACACATGAAAGAAAGAAAGAATTTATATTATGACGATTACGATATTTTGAGTATGGGTACAAAGATGATCGACGAATTAGAGCTAATTCTCACCAGCCCGTCCCTAGCTCCCTCCCCCCAGCGACGCCCTAAGCCGAGGCCCGAACCCCACAGTTGGTGCCCGCGAGCGTGTAGTCGCTTAGTTTGTAAGTTTTTTATAAGCCCTAGCTGGAGGCTTTAATATTATATTAAGGCCACCACAGGCAAGCCCGGTTAAGCAGTCGACAACCTCATAGGTTGAACTGCAAGACACCACTCACAAAAAAAAAAACCCGATTAGAGTCGGTTAGCGGCCGGGGACACCGCATACATTTATCGGGTCCTAACATACTGGGTATTACTTGGGCAGATTTAGGTCTGTTATGAAATATCTGTACCGATTACTCTAATAGGATTACTTGGAAAAATAACTGCTTCATAATCTCCATGGTCTTGGTTTCCGAGGCACGGAGGAGTCTCGGTATATTAAGATGGTCACCCATCCAGTTACCGACTTCGGCAAGCGTTGCTTAACCTTGAAGATCGACCCTTGCGGCTGTTTTTAATAATAATAAAATTATTAATAGCCACGAGCCTCGACCAACACCTCAGGAGGCAGCTGGATCAAGAGCTTGATTGAGAAAGCATTACTTCTGGACACGGCTCGTATTGTTAGGAAGTTCTTCTCTCTGGAGCCCTGACCGCCGGTAGCTTGGAACCTGTTCCCAGTACCGGTGGGCTACTATTTTTTATATTGTTTTTGTGTTTTTAAGAAATATTTCAAAATGTAAACAATAAGGTTTGGGAAATGAATAAACGGAAATATAATAATAAATCTAGATTGCAGACCATACAAGGTCCATAGTAATTCGTCAAAAATGGCTGCGAATGTGTTGACTTTACAAAAACAATCCAATTGCATTAAACTATCCTATCGCCTGAGCGACGCGCAACGTTTGAAATTCAGACAGGATATTCGACCTGCTGGGTTTTTTTTGAAGTGACAACGTCTTATAAATCGATGAACGCCGGCTGCACGCACGAAAATGGATGACTCATTGTAACGTTACGATCGGAGTGAAAGCGCTGTAGGCTTCAATTTTATTCATAAAAGTATGCAATCATTTCATCAATGTTTTGTTATGACGTTGTCACGTTAAACTATCGTCCGTAAACCGACTTTACAGACAACCAATTTTTTACAAAGAACAGGGTCAAGTGGAGAGCTTTGAAGGAGTCCTCTGTCGAAAGACAAGATTTGGAAGGATTGAGAGAAGCCAGGTGCCGAGAAAGACGAATAGATTGATAATAATATTAAGAATAGGTTTTATCTCTTAAATATAAAGTTAGAGTTAATTGTACACAGGTTATATCCAAACTATAGTATTATTTTATTGGAGTTTACTCCTTAAGAAACGGATTTCATATTTAGCCCGCGGTATCAAGATTTTATAAGGAGTAAAATCGAGCGTTAACTAAAAGTGAGGCGTTACGTTCCTTTGCTCAACGTACTTTGCGCACCTTTCACTTCGAGACTATGTATGTGTGTATATACAAAGTATACTCAACTTATTTAAGATGTTTTCATTTACCCTCTTATTACATTATCTACACAATAATAGTTCTTAAGGAGTGAACTCCAGTCGTGCGTCGGAGCTGTCGGACACACACTTTATTTAATTTTTAAAGTTGAAAGGAATGTGTTACCGTTCTAAAGCCGTATCGCTGAAGCAGGTGTCGGCGACGAACTGCACGAGCTCGAGTTTGGACAGCTTGTTGAAGTAGCTGGCGCACTGCCGGTACTGCTGCATCCACTTCTTGTTGCTCGCGTTGGTGGGCACCTGGGTAGTTATAGTTATTGGCTCTAAATGTGTATTGGGTTTTTCAATAGCGCTGAGGTATCTTTGACAGCTGATGGTGGCCATATTAGATTGTCTATTGGCGCGTTTTTTGACTGAGTCATATTAAATGTTCGGCTTTTATCAAGGAGTCGCTATGCAGTCAGACAGCACGTTGAAATGATTCAAGTGTATTATCTAAACGGCAGTTGAATTCCTCAACGGTTTTGTTCGTTACGAGAAACTTATGGTCAACATAATCGTCGTAAGTAAGAATGTATCTTGTGTTAAATTATAAAGAGTATTATCACACGCGTCGTCAATGAGATAGAGAAGACATTATCTCAAAAAGTGATGGAAAATTGGACCTCTCGTATTCAGGCTACCATACGAAGCCGAGAAGGTTTCTTGAATGATATTCTATTCTATGCATAATGCCAATAACAATGTTTTCAAAAAAAGAAAATATAATTTGGATTTGGATCAGAGATCGGATTAGTGGTAAGCAATATCCGAATTCGGTCCGAGTTTTTTTACATTCGTATTTTCATGGATTCGGATCAGATGCAGTGCGTAACCTCTCTTACTGTTTTCTGTGTATTACTAATATTATTAACCTGAAGAGATTGTTTGGTTGAACGCGCTAATCTCAGAAACTACTGGTTCGAATTGAAAAATTACTTTAAGTTTTGGATAGTCCACTTATCGAGAAAGGCTATAGGCATAACATAACGCTACGACCAATAGGAGCGGATCATTCATGAAGAATGTGACACAGACGAAGTTGCGCGGGTCAACTAGTGAATAATGAAATATACTTAGCCAGAGACAAAAGCTCAACTCACGCTGAAGAAGTACTTGGTGAGCCACTTGGTGTAGAGCGTGTTGACGGACAGGGGCAGGCGGAAGGCGGGCGGCAGCGTGCGCAGGAACTTACTCAGCATGCCCACGTTCTCCGGCTTCATAATGCTTAGCAGGTGCGCTGTCAACTCATCCGCTGAGGGCTGTGCCAGCAGCAGCTTGTAGTCTAGCTCTGGTACGACAAGGGCTGTATGTAAGCTTTGGGCTCCTGAACGTACAACGCAGCGGTATAGGGAACGTGCACGACGGTGCAAACTGTGCCACCTGTGTTGTAACTTCGGAACTTTTTCCGTTTATATTCTTGACATTGACGCTTCAGTGCTGCCACCTACAACTCAGCTGACACACTACAGCTGAGATAGAGACCATTTTGGCCTTGCACAGATAATTATTTTATTATTCTGTTTAGTTATTAATTTTATTTTACTGGTTTGTTTGTCGAGTTTTACCATTTAAATACTTGACATTGACACTTCTGTGCTACCACCTATAGTGCCACCATAGAGAGTGCAGGAAGCACGCTCCCTATGCGATATGAGATGCCCGACACATCTATCTATAACAGTAATTCCCGAAGTGATCCCTCTAGATCCCCACGGAGTCGTTGCCACAAACATTCAAGGGGTAACCAGTTACACCAAATTCAGCTGAATACCAGTATTCTGCCAGTGGTCTATGACGGAGAAAAAATAAATAGGAGCTGCATAAGAAGTAAATTAGGGTTCACATCACGCACCATTAGTAACGGTTCTTCACGCCGGAACAGCTGCTCAAACTTTATCAAGCGAAAGTTCGATTGTGTATGGAATACTGCTCTCATCTTTGGGACGGATCAATTGAGTCAATTGAGAGACGAGTCAAGAGGATCAGCAAAGATAGGCTCGTCGAGTTGAAGCTCCAAAGTATCGACGCCGAGTTGCTAACCTGTCGGTTTTCTATCGGTTGCATTTTGGGGAGTGTGCGACGGAATTGCATAGTTTAATTTCGCCAAGCCCGTTCCATCATCGGACCACAAGACGTACGGCGATGCGCCACCGGTACATGGTGGACAACCCACCCACACGCACAAAACGTTTTGGGAACACATTCATTGTACAGCACAGCTTAGGAGTGGAATATCCTTCTACAGTCTGTGTTTCCTGATAGCTAAAACCGGGGAGTCTTTAAGACAAGACTGAATAGGTTACTTCTAGGCAAGCGTGCTCCATCTTCGACCACATCATTGCTAACCATCAGGTGAGATAGTGGACAAACGCGTGCCTATCAAAAGTAAAAAAAAAAATGACATAGATGACACGAATGGCCTGCAGGCAGAAAAAAAATACTCCAGTTACAGGAATTTGAATGTGAATTCCTTTTTTAATTTTATTTAGTTTGTTTTGTTTAGTTTTCCGATTTTTTATTTTATTTAGTTTGTCTGACATTTCTTGTTTGGAAAATGTTAAGGTAAAACGTTGCAGTTTTTTTGATACCTCTCTAGAAGCCTGGTGGGCTACGAAGGTTGTTTTCGAATTTGATGAGATAAGAAAGACGATGGCAATAACTTCGTTTTGTTTTTGTGTCATGCCTATATTTTTTAACGTATTGCTTTTAATAAGTAGTACTGGCTAATCTGTAAGTAAGAGGCAGGAGGAACTTACCTGACGAAGCCGCCTTAGCTTTCTTGAGCAGTTTGATGTGTTCGGCCGAAGTGAGGGCTCCGAAGGTCGCCCTCTCGTCCACGGCCTTGAGCACCGCGAAGAGGAGGATGAGCGCGTTGTGGTCGGTGCCGCTTAGCTGTGGCCACAGACTCTCCTTTACACTGTGGGCCCAATATTTCGCGGGTGTAGTAATCATTCAACATACGAGAAAATTGACAAATTTTGAAACAACATAATATACTTATGTCATTTAATATATATATATATATATATATAATTCGTTTATTTCAGACTATGGAAATGTCCATATTTTGTTATTATAATATTATCTTAAAACTATGTTAGTAATGAGGTGCTCAACTAAAATAAAATAAAAAAACAAATGTAATTATTATATTGTAAATACTGTATAGTGTATTTTTATGTGTAAATTCAGACACAAAATTACTTGTTTATGGATAAATGACTATGACTACGACTAATTGAATATATCATTATAAGTAAAATGGATTTTTTTTATTAAAATTAAATAAAATTGCAATAAATTATTAAATTAAAGATAATCAGATAACATGCAGCCTGATAAGCCTGCATACAACAAAGTTCAAATTCCAATGCAATACGTAGTTTATTTAAGAACCTTTTTGAACCGACTTCAAAAAAGGACGCTATATCAATTCGGATGTTTAAAAAAAAACAACCGTCTTCCAAATAAAAAAGCGTGATATGACTTAGAACAAACAAGCGAATGATCACTCGGTCCGTACAATCTGAACATCTGTTTGTATAAACTAAACAGAGGATTCAAATTACCCGAAGAAGAAAATACTTTTGCTCTGATTTTATGGTCATAATAAAATTCGACATATCTAGTTTTAGGAAAATAATTTTTTACGTAAAAAATAAATTTTGTTTCTAATGAATTGGCTTCCAGTCTAACCGGATGCAGTTTTTCCAGGCAACAACAGCCGACTTGACCACAACTCAGTAATTGTAACGCGATACTCCCAGGAAGGTCCTCTTGCTTGTGTGGTATATCAAATATGTGCGTACAGGACGCAGTATGGTTGCCCTCCTCTCCCTCCATCGGACTATGAGAGCGATAGAAGAGGGAGTGTGCCTGTGTTTACGCACACACGCCTGCACTATAATATATCCCGCGCCGATGGTAAGTCTCCGTTGAGACTGGCCACCATGGCATTATAAGAAATGAAAGAATATAGTTACAGTGGGAGCGCCGTGATGGCTCGCTGCGGCGGCGGCACGGGGCGCGCGGGCGGGCTGGCGGTGAGCGCGCTGGCCGCGTGGCGCAGCCACACGTCCAGCGTGTTCATGTCGTACTTCTGCGCCAGCGCCATCGCGCGCTCCACGTGCTCCATGTCGAGAGACCTGCGACAGACATCAATCATCATCATTATGGTTAAAGAACTAATCACGCAAGCAGTGCCTAGCAACGGCGGATCCAGGACTGTCGTTATAGATATATACTGGAAATTGCTTTGTTTTTAAAATCAAATCCACATTTATTTACTAAATTTTAACAGTTAAGTAAACCCCAATCCGTACTCAATATAAAATTCAACTATGTACAGAAAAATGCAATGCAGCATTAATGAAAAAGAGCTTCTGTGGTGTTGCTCCTAAAATGTTACTTTTATAAAAATCTGTATCTATATAGATAAAAATTAATTCCTATTTCCCTTGGTCACGGCATCACGCGTGAACGGCTGGTCCAATTTCGCTAATTCTTTTTTGTTGTATTTGTTATTATCAGAAGCAGGTTCTTATGAAATGAAATTTTGAAAAAAAAGAACATATAAATATCCGTGCGAAGCCGGGGCGGGTCACTAGTTTACAATAAAATACCCGATGTCATAAAAATTATGCCATTAAAAAAATTCAAAAAGTCTTTTCATCAATTATTAATTGAGAAATGTTACAATGGATGATTCCTTAAATGACAAAACACTTTAATTATTATGATAAGATAAGTACCTATATGTAACCCAATGTTTTGCAAGCATATATTTTTCTTTTGTTTTGATAGTTCTTGCTTGTATTCTGTATGGATTCTGTTTGTTTTTTTCTATTTCAAAGTCCAGTTCATGTTTTTATAATCCCGGGTTTTAATTGTTATGATTCCATGTATGATTCCGGGATTTTACAGGAGGTATTATCAACTCTATGTTACTTACTTCCACGAACATTAGGTAAATATAGTCTACCTATTCCGATCTCTGATTATCAATGACAAAACATAGCGCAACATATGTTCAATAATTATAAGACCTTGACCTTTAACCTATGTTTTACAAATAAATTTTCTGATTCTGTTTTGGGGCGGGCTTGACCATGCGCGCATAGGCGTCAACATGACAACCCGCATAAGCGTCAAGTTTAACATCCAAATACAGCAGAAAAAAAAAGTTTTTTTGAAAGAATTTTCTTTAAAGAAAAAAACAGAATAATAAAAATAAAAAAAACTATACCAAGACAAGCATAAAACACTACCTCCTACAGATAACGTTGGTTAATTTCGCAATACCTTACACAGCCGAAATAGCTCAGTTGGGAGAGCGTTAGACTGAAGATCTAAAGGTCCCTGGTTCAATCCCTGGTTTCGGCAGATCTCTTTTTGCTTTTAAAAAATTTTGTGTGAACGTTTTTATTTTACAGCAGGTCTGTAATATAAATTTGTATGTTTATAAATAGACATATTAATTGTTTTTTTTTCTTTGTTTACATATAAATGTCGGAAATGACACTACAAAATTTATAGAACTCGACAACTTGACAGTAATTATACAATAGGGAATATGCATGCAAATTTTTTATTTGCAAAATAAAATCATATTAACCTAGTAAACAATTATGCAAGACTTATTAAAATACCTCCATTAGCAATGAAGTTATTAGGCTTCAAAGTTGACAATTAGAAAGAGAAGTCCGATACCAACTTTGACGTCAAATACTATGACGCCTATACATCTGCCATAGACAACAGCGTTTTCGCGAGCGGGACAGATATATTTGTTTAAAATAGTTATAACTCGTTTGTTTTTCGTTCTTTTTCGATAATATTTCACTGTTAGTATTATATTTTTGTATATTTCTAGATAAACTGTTTAGATAATAAATATTTTTTTAAGCATATTCCCTATTGAAATTAATGTAAGTTTGAAATTATCTAAAAAACTGTCTCACAGACAAATAGAAAAATATAAAATAATAGCGGTGATCGAGGAAACTGTTCCACTGTAAGACAGCCGGTCTATTCTGTCAACTTGTCACAGAGCAAACTTAGGTGTAATGAGCATGAAGTGAATTGTCATTCCATCTTGTATTTTTTTTATTTAATATAGGTTTGCCCTTGACTCTAGTCTAGGTCATAGATGACAGAGACAAAGTCGACGATGGAGCGAGCTTACCCAGAAGAAGCCTGTTCACTCTAATTTTGAAGAGATTAGGGTTGTATGCGTTCGGAAACACAGACGCAGGCAGAGAGTTCCACTCCTTTACTGTGCGCATTATAAAAGACGTTTGGAAACGTTTAGTGCGAATTGTTGGAATAGCAACAAGGTAGGGATGGCAACTTGCAGTGCGTCTGGATGTCCGATGGTAGAAGGGGGCCGGTGGGCTGAAGTCATGGAGTTCATGGACACACTCACCGAAGTACAATCTGTAGTAGACCGACAAGCAGACAACCTTGCGGCGATGACCAAGCTGTGAAGCTTGGCATCCACCAGTTTTACGGATTTGTATGGATTGACTGATCACTTCATGTTCACTTCACCTAAGCTTACACGGTGAGATTTTTACAGCACCGCTCTGCTGTAAAAAACTAGTATAAAATATACTAGTATGGGGGAACAGGGTGAATCAGTTCCGTTTCAACCCTATCAAGTAAGTACCTACCTATGAAACTGTAATAGAATTGTTCAAGGTTGTTTTATACATGTTTTTGCGAAATAAAGTTGTTTTTCTTAATATGTATACTTGTATAGTATAAGTTGTATTGTGATATTTTAATACAAGCTACCGCCCGCGTTTATGTCGAAAATTATCCCAAGGGAACATATTCCCGGGATGAAAGTATGCTATGTGTTATTCCAGGCCTCTGTGCCAAATTTCAACAAGATCCGTTCAGCCGTTCTGACGTGAAAGAGTAACAAACATCCATCCATACTTACAAACTTTCGCGTTTATAATATTAAGTAGGATATAGAAATCTACATATGAAAAAAAAACATGCTCCACTTTTTCGGGCTCGGGTTGTGCTTTTCTTTGGCCAAAAGATTAGTACCTGCCATTCAACGTGTTTTTCAATTTACGTCCACCTCGCCCATGCCCGTGAGCCGCTCGATGCAGGCGCGGATCAGCTCCATCTGATCCTCCGGCGCGTTGTTACACGTAGTATATAGTATGCAGTGTTACCTGGCCACTCTATAGATGATCTCGCTGCGATACTCCTCGTCGGCGTTGAAGAGCAGCCCGTTGACGTTGTAGCCCATCGCCCTGAGCGCGTCCACCTCGCCCATGCCCGTGAGCCGCTCGATGCAGGCGCGGATCAGCTCCATCTGATCCTCCGGCGCGTTGTTACACGTAGTATATAGTATGCAGTGTTACCTGGCCACTCTATAGATGATCTCGCTGCGATACTCCTCGTCGGCGTTGAAGAGCAGCCCGTTGACGTTGTAGCCCATCGCCCTGAGCGCGTCCACCTCGCCCATGCCCGTGAGCCGCTCGATGCAGGCGCGGATCAGCTCCATCTGATCCTCCGGCGCGTTGTTACACGTAGTATATAGTATGCAGTGTTACCTGGCCACTCTATAGATGATCTCGCTGCGATACTCCTCGTCGGCGTTGAAGAGCAGCCCGTTGACGTTGTAGCCCATCGCCCTGAGCGCGTCCACCTCGCCCATGCCCGTGAGCCGCTCGATGCAGGCGCGGATCAGCTCCATCTGATCCTCCGGCGCGTTGTTACACGTAGTATATAGTATGCAGTGTTACCTGGCCACTCTATAGATGATCTCGCTGCGATACTCCTCGTCGGCGTTGAAGAGCAGCCCGTTGACGTTGTAGCCCATCGCCCTGAGCGCGTCCACCTCGCCCATGCCCGTGAGCCGCTCGATGCAGGCGCGGATCAGCTCCATCTGATCCTCCGGCGCGTTGTTACACGTAGTATATAGTATGCAGTGTTACCTGGCCACTCTATAGATGATCTCGCTGCGATACTCCTCGTCGGCGTTGAAGAGCAGCCCGTTGACGTTGTAGCCCATCGCCCTGAGCGCGTCCACCTCGCCCATGCCCGTGAGCCGCTCGATGCAGGCGCGGATCAGCTCCATCTGATCCTCCGGCGCTTTGCCGTGCACGAGAGTGTTGCGTGCCATCTGGAAAACATGTTTTAGACAATGTAAAAATGAGGAAACTGATTGATTTTTAGGGCACCGTACCATTATTATCTACGACCATATCGTGAAGCTCAAATTAAGAAATCAAACATCTTAACCTTATTGACAGATATTCGACAGACAACTCTAACAAAATTAAACAGTGAAGGATTAGAAAGACTGATCATAGTACTGACTATTTGTGGCTACACTGGCTTATGTGCACAAAAAGTGTAAGTTAATCTAAAATGAATAAATTTGGTTAATGTGTTAAAATTTGCTATAGTTGAGTCAGACAAATTAAAGTTAAACTTCAGATACATTTTTGCATGTACTATTCAAAAAAATATATCGTTTATTTTAATCAATAGCGTAAAACAGTTACGACATTTAATTAAATTTATTAAAAAAAAATACAACCACAAAGTATAAAACAACTTTAATTTCGGAAGTCGGTGTTAAAATACGAAGAAACAACCAAACACACCGACTTCCGAAATTAAAGTTGTTTTATACTTTGTGGTGTTTTTTTTTTTATTTGGAAGTCGGTTGTATTTTTATTTATTTTTTCACTTTTTAGTGGTACACGTAACAAAACCACTGGAAACTCACAGGAAAGCAAAACACGTCATTTCGTTTACTTTGTTGATAAATTTTCTATTTCCTCCAGCTATTTTGATTTAAAAACTAAACTAAACACCGATTTTGATGAAATTTCTATGATACCAATCGAACCGTAGATTATCCCTTCACATAAAAAAAATCAAATCCGTTGAAAAAATACGGAGTTAGGTTACGAACATAAAAAAAATACACCAAATTGAGAACATCCTCCTTTTTTTGAAGTCGGTTAAAAAAAGCCAAATCAGAATATTTATTTTTCAATCGAACATTATCTGAAGTTTGAACACACAGCCCATAGATAAGCAAATACAATAAATGGAGAACGTGGCTGATTGCACATCGTTTTTGTGTAGCACAGCGACGGGGTAGAGAGTGAGATAGGCTTTACATTGCGGAAATATCCCGAACGGCAGCGCAGCTGTGGCTAGTATTATATATTATGTATTACGCACGCAGCTGACGGCCGTTTCCGTGTTGTTCTACATACACATCGTACATACACACTCACCTCTGCAGGTGTAGTGAAGTACGCGCTGTCCCGAAGCTCAGCGGCGTTGCACTTGACGAGCGTGGCGTACTTGACGGCCGTGTCCGTGTTGTTGTACATACACATCGTACATACACACTCACCTCTGCAGGTTTAGTGAAGTACGCGTTGTCCCGAAGCTCGGCGGCGTTGCACTTGACGAGCGTGGCGTACAGCGCGCAGCTGACGGCCGTGTCCGTGTTGTTGTACATACACATCGTACATACACACTCACCTCTGCAGGTTTAGTGAAGTACGCGTTGTCCCGAAGCTCGGCGGCGTTGCACTTGACGAGCGTGGCGTACAGCGCGCAGCTGACGGCCGTTTCCGTGTTGTTCTACATACACATCGTACATACACACTCACCTCTGCAGGTGTAGTGAAGTACGCGCTGTCCCGAAGCTCAGCGGCGTTGCACTTGACGAGCGTGGCGTACTTGACGGCCGTGTCCGTGTTGTTGTACATACACATCGTACATACACACTCACCTCTGCAGGTTTAGTGAAGTACGCGTTGTCCCGAAGCTCGGCGGCGTTGCACTTGACGAGCGTGGCGTACAGCGCGCAGCTGACGGCCGTGTCCGTGTTGTTGTACATACACATCGTACATACACACTCACCTCTGCAGGTTTAGTGAAGTACGCGTTGTCCCGAAGCTCGGCGGCGTTGCACTTGACGAGCGTGGCGTACAGCGCGCAGCTGACGGCCGTGTCCGTGTTGTTGTACATACACATCGTACATACACACTCACCTCTGCAGGTTTAGTGAAGTACGCGTTGTCCCGAAGCTCGGCGGCGTTGCACTTGACGAGCGTGGCGTACAGCGCGCAGCTGACGGCCGTGTCCGTGTTGTTGTACATACACATCGTACATACACACTCACCTCTGCAGGTTTAGTGAAGTACGCGTTGTCCCGAAGCTCGGCGGCGTTGCACTTGACGAGCGTGGCGTACAGCGCGCAGCTGACGGCCGTGTCCGTGTTGTTGTACATACACATCGTACATACACACTCACCTCTGCAGGTTTAGTGAAGTACGCGTTGTCCCGAAGCTCGGCGGCGTTGCACTTGACGAGCGTGGCGTACAGCGCGCAGCTGACGGCCGTGTCCGTGTTGTTGTACATACACATCGTACATACACACTCACCTCTGCAGGTTTAGTGAAGTACGCGTTGTCCCGAAGCTCGGCGGCGTTGCACTTGACGAGCGTGGCGTACAGCGCGCAGCTGACGGCCGTGTCCGTGTTGTTGTACATACACATCGTACATACACACTCACCTCTGCAGGTTTAGTGAAGTACGCGTTGTCCCGAAGCTCGGCGGCGTTGCACTTGACGAGCGTGGCGTACAGCGCGCAGCTGACGGCCGTGTCCGTGTTGTTGTACATACACATCGTACATACACACTCACCTCTGCAGGTTTAGTGAAGTACGCGTTGTCCCGAAGCTCGGCGGCGTTGCACTTGACGAGCGTGGCGTACAGCGCGCAGCTGACGGCCGTGTCCGTGTTGTTGTACATACACATCGTACATACACACTCACCTCTGCAGGTTTAGTGAAGTACGCGTTGTCCCGAAGCTCGGCGGCGTTGCACTTGACGAGCGTGGCGTACAGCGCGCAGCTGACGGCCGTGTCCGTGTTGTTCGTGGTGATCAGGCGCTTTGTGTGTGCGGGCTCTAGTGTGGTGCGGAGAAGGCAGGCCACGCTGAGCGGTGTGTCCTTGTAGAGTATCTCTTCGGCGCATTTTTGGACAACTAAATAAAAAACAAAAACAAAATGACACTCTTAACATTCTAAAAAATATGAAGATACGTCTGTTATCGCCATTCCGTGGATCCTGCACTAAAAAATTATGACCATTTTCAAGAGTAGTCTGGTTCAATGTAAAGTTACCGACAATTTCGGAATATTTTTTGCCCGTTAGCTATGATCTGAAAGGTTTCGTATCACGTCGCAAATATGTTATATCTAAAAACAGCCGAAAGAATAAATGTATAAGCAGGCATAAACAGATGGTACCTTCCGTCTCCAGCTCGCAGGTGACGCCGTCCTCCAGACAGTTCTGTATGTAGAACCACTTGAGCACGTTCTGGCCGACGGTCATGGGCCCGTCGATGGCGTCGGGCAGCGAGAAGCGGTCGTAGCGGTAGTAGTTGTTGGACACGCTGTACTCCGGGTACAGCGAGTGGTAGAACTCCTGGCAGTGCGCGGTGCGCTCCGACGCTTCGGCGATAGTAGACGACTTACTGTCGCTAAAAAGCAAAAATGGAAATGTTATCAACTTTTTTGTGTTGCCTCTAATGGTGGGTACAGGCCTAAATGTTTTCCCAGTAGATCTATTTCAAAAGCCAAATAGACATGTAGATTGTAACACAACATGATTAGACTGTCCATTAAGCTGGGTACTGACCAGTGCTGCGGGCCGTAATGTATCATTCGCAGCGAGCATGTTACAATACGCCGTGTCCTAAAATCTGAGTAACATACGCGTGTTCGTGCTCGTTTTCAAGTACTGACTGCACGATTGCTCGCTTTGTAACATGTTACATTACGCCCCGTAACACCGGTCAGTACCCAGCTTAATGGACAGTCTAATCATGTTGTATTACAAGCTACGTATCAAATATACCACTGCCACTTGCACAAACCAGAGTTTTCTTTTTAAGTCAGTTAGTTACTATTACGAGGTTAAATCTATATACTATACTAATATTATAAATGCGAAAGTTTGGATGGATGGATGGATGTTTGTTACTCAATCACGTCAGAACGGCTGAATGGATTTTGATGAAATTTGGCAAAGAAGTAGATTATAGTCTGGAATAACGCATAGGACTTTTTATCCCGGGAGTATGTTCCCTTGGGATAACTTTCGACATTCAAGCGGGCGGAGCCGCATGCAGCAGCTAGTCACAAATGTTTTTATATATAATGGCCCCGGGTTCGAACTAACTCAGAGTTAAAAGATAACTCAGGTTTGTGCAAGTGGGCCTTATGAAACTATATAGCACGAGCTAGTTAAAATGCGCAATGTGTAATCAGGTTTTTTTTTGTTTCTTAGCATTTTAAGCGGCTTAAACTACTTCTAAAAATATGCCGAATAAATAGTAGTTTTACAAAATGCTTTATTTTAAAAGACACAGTTAACATACCTGAGAGTGAATTTATTTTGGAATGTGTCGAGTAGATAGTTGAAGAGCGGTATTTTCATTTCTGGTGGAGCGGGAACCAAGTCTTTCTTCTCTACCATAGGCTATAAAATGACGAGAAAAAGGTTTTATATGCTACGAATATCACAGTAAAACCCGCCTCTTAAAAGGGGTCAAACGGAAGTCACTTAAATAAAAGGCAACTCAAACTGCTCGAAATTACACATACAATTGTAGCTTTTTTTGCTCCGGTTTTTACCATACCGACCGATTAAAAACAGTAAATGTGAAGGATTAATTTTAAAGCTTCAATTTAGCAAGTACAACAAAGATATTTAAATACGTATATGTAAGTAACGTACTGTTGTGACCGCGTCAGCAAATTCGTCGTCAGTCGACGGCCATCGCTCGCACAGGGTACCGTAACTGTTCTCTTTGAGCGTCACGCCCATTTGTTGCAGACTCTCTAGTTCTAAGCCCATTCTGAAAATATTGTAGGAAAAAAATACAACCATGTAAAGAGGAGCGTTACGAGAGAGTTGCTTGCCCGATGAAGTGTTTAAAGTAAAAATATTGCATTTTTCAAAATGACATGGCAATATTGGGAAGACGAAAGTGGGATAAATGAATGATGAAGACATGTTGCGCCAATCTCAAATAAATTGGGAAAAGTGCAGGAAGATGACATCATTATTGAACGTTTCAGAGATATTATAATTATTAACGTTGTAAATTGTTTTTATAATAGGACAGCACCTTTACCAGCAGTGGCGCGGCCGGGGCGTGGCCCAGAGTGGCGAGGCGCCGGGACAGCTCCACAGCCGCGCAGTGACACACGTACTTTAATATTACCTACCTAGCTCGCAGTATATCCTCAATGTTCTTGGGATTAGTGTAGGTGACGGCGGCGGCATACAGCTGGCGTCGCGTGGCGGTGTCGGCGTGTGCGTGTGCTATGTGCGCCACGCGCGCGAGCAGTGGCGCGGCCGGGGCGTGGCGCAGAGTGGCGAGGCGCCGGGACAGCTCTACAGCCGCGGTGCAGCCCTGCCCGGCGCCAGCCTCGCCCGCTGAGGCCGCGAATTTGCCCGCGAGTTTGAGGACTTGTCCCTCTCTAACAAAGAACCACTTATATTATGCTGCCTTCTGAATATACTCAAGGAGAGCCATTACAAGCTTGTAGCGTATGGAAATAAAAAATAACAAAAAAATATGTAAGTTACTTTAATCTACTGTACTCCATAGTGAAGTCTTATTTTTTTTACAAAGTTTATACTCATACTCTAGTTTCGGAGGTAATGGTAAATGGTATTATTCCTGTTTTTCATTCTTAAACAACGTTAAAATACGGGTGTAATGTAAAGTTTTTCCTTTTATCGCGTGGTACAAATGGATTTTTTTTTTTTTTGTCCCACAAAAACTGAGCCAATTTTCAAAATGGATTTTTATTTGACTAGTCCCGTCGTATTAATGTTTGTGCAAAATTTCAATTCAATCGGTTCAGCCGATTCGCAGTAAATTAGCTGGGACAGACGGAAAGAATAAGATCCTATATAGATTCAGTTTTTCCATTCGGACATATGGAAACCTTAACATGCGTTTAGGACAAAATTCTTCCAAGAACAGAAGCTCTTTAAATGTCGGCACAAATAAGTATTTTAGCTACTCTCATATTGTAAAGTTCCAATTATGAAAACAACTGTTATATATATTGACAGACTTTTACCATAAGCAATTCTGATCAAAATAAAAAAGGTACTGTATAACACTTTCGCTAAAAAAAATTGCTTTAAGAAACATTTTTTCTAATAAAGTACAGCTCAAACATAATTTTCAAATCAAAACTATTAGTATAACGTTGACGAAAAAATTATTAATAAACGCAACTTAATATAATGACTTTAATTGAATAACAGAATTATGTGAATTAGATACTTAGGTAAAACAGAAATTTTATTTTCAGCATTAACCAATTAAAATTTAAAATTAATTAGTAAAATGACCAATAGACTCGGAAAAGCTCCGTTACTACATTATCTGTGGCAGAGCACTCTATGTAAAATGGCGGCATATCATCATCAACAGCTGATCGGTTCCTCGAAACCTTGCGGAGGAATGTTGGACATTGACGCCATATTTACGAATTTTTAAATTGTGTTTTTGATGAAATATTCCTTACAGTCAACAACGAAGCTAAATGTAATAAATTGAAAAAAAAATGTGATTTGAACTTTATAAGTTTGATGAGATTAAATAAGGTAGTGTATGAAACTGCCCGTAATTGGGTATTAAAACATTCCTATGATACTATTATCATTCTCACATGTGGCTCATTTTATTAACTCACACTCATTAATAACATTTGTTATGCGATATATAATATCATAAACTACTATTTTAGGTGAGCCATCAAGAAACGCCCTTTACTGTGGACTATTAAAAAGATAACTTTGCTAAAAAAACAAACACATACCTAGTAATATACCTAAGATGTGTGTTTTTTTAGCCAAAAATGTGATTAATATGAATGTAAAATCCAAAATGTGGTTTGTACTTTATAAGTTTGATGAAATTAGATAAGGTAATAGTGTATGAAACTGCACATAATTAGGTATTAAAACATTCCTGTCAAACTTATCATTCTCACCTGCGGCTCATTTTATAAACTCACACTCATTAATAACATTTCTAATGCGACAATATCATAAACTACTATTTTAGATGAGCCATCAAGAAACGCCCTTTACTGTAAACTATTAAAAAGATAACTTTGCTAAAAAAACACACACATATTTTATTATTAGTTAGAGCGTGCGTTCGATGTACACCGGGCGTGAAGAAATGCATTATATACGAATTAGTATTATGTTTCGTTGTTCCAATGCGAGGATAATAAATAAATAAAATGTATTATTACCTAGTTAGTTCGTCGTCCCCAGCGATCTTCAACAAAGCTGCTAACTTCAGCAGCTTATGGCTAGACAGATACGCGTTAGGTTCCAACATAAGACACGCTTCAATGAGTGTCATCCTGTCTTCGCATATACGAACTGAAACGTGAATGTTATTATTTTATCTTATTTTAATCTTAGGTTGTATTACAACATAATACAGGTTGTTTCAAAGTTCATGTTCACATTTAAGGGTGATGTCCTGATTCTGTTATACAGTGAAGAAAAAAACGTGTGCGTCTCGGGACGCCCGACAGAAGTGATAACTTCTAAGTTGAACTATTTAATATGGGAAGCGTCTGTCCTAAGTACGATTAGCGCTGTGGGTTATAGTGAGAGAGGAAGAGCCTGCCTACCGCTGCCGTATGCGTGAGAGAAAGGGAAGCCAGACAGACTGGCGCCTTAACGCGTTACGTTACGAAGCGGTTTACCCTCCCATACGAAGATATCACTTCAAAAAGTTCCAAACAAATCACTTTCCAAGCAGTCTGACTCAGTTGGTGGCATTTGTTTTGTTTCAATCTCAGATTTGAACTTTTTAATCGTTTTACGAACAGGTTTTTGATATACCTAAGTATTTTTTTATTATTTTTGCAACTGTTTCATTACCGTTTATCAGATTCCTACATCATCCTTAAAAATGACCACGCCGTTCTAAAACTGTCTGTATAAGGTGATGATTTTGTCACTTACGGTATTGGACAGGATGATTTCTCCCATTATAAGGAACAGCTTACACCATGAAACCCTTTGCCAATTAGTCTATCTAGCCTATTTTTTCCCACTGCCCTTTCCCGTTTCCACACATCGACCCTCCAGTTCGATCCAGCCCGTCCCTAGCTGTCCTCCCCCCAGCGACGCCCTAAGCCGAGGCCCGTATCCCACAGGGGGTGCCCTTAGCGTGTAGTCGCTTAATTTGTAAGTTCTTTATAAGCCCTGGCTGGAGGCTTAATATTATATTAAGGCCATCACAGGCAAGCCCGGTTAAGCAGTCCACAACCTTATAGGTTGAACTGCGAGAAGCCACTCACAAAAAAAAAAACCCGTTTCCACACAACTCTTTGTTAGTTCGGGCAAGTCTTATCGGTCAGATTTATAAAAAGTGAAAAAATATATTTTCATTTGTAACTATTTCTATCATGCAAATTATGGTAAGGCAATAAAATAAATAGATAAAATATTGTACGCCTTCTCTTGTAAGGGAAGTTATTTTTTCGTGCTTCTTCAACTTCATAGTGTAAATTGTTCAGTATGACAGTTAAAATCCCCCCTTCATCTATTACCGACGACTAAATCACCACCTTGTATGACGATGCTTTCTTCTTGTTTTTACCTTGTACGGGAACAACACCCACATTAAAAGAATGTAATATTGGCAATGCATTGAGCAAATCTAACTCTTGTCGGATTTCTATGTTATCGTCTTTGATGAGTTGCAAACAGCATCTGAAACACGATTCACGAAGAATTATTTGAGTTGTTCCAATATTCTACAAATGTACAGCTAAAATAGAAAAGGTATGCGTTTCGGTAATCTTCGTCTTTCCGAAGTAGCACGAACGTCCTGCGACAGAGTAACTATCCAAAGGTAATTTATTTTTACCCGACTGCTCCAGAAGGAGGGTATCGTTTTTAACTGACGCGCTTTGTGGTATTGCACCTATTATTTCAACTTTTGTACGAAGTTTTCTATCCGTCGGGCTATCTACTCTTGTCGCAGATCATCATTTGTCATTTTAACCTTTTGAACGCCAGATCTAAAACGCATCGGCGTGCCCCCGACGCCAAGCCACAAATTCGCCGTACTTTTTGTCACATATTTGTGACGTTTGGCGTACAGGGCACGCGTTTGCTTGTCATGTATACGCATACGTGACAATGGCGTTCAAAAGGTAAAGGTTTGAAAAGTTTATTTTTCTTGTTTGGTCAACTATAATTTTGTATTCAAATTATGTAATAGTACAAAATAGGCATTATTTATATCTATTTTTGTAACAGATCTATACCAGACCTTATCACTACGCGTTCGTCTTCCCGAAGATAGACGATGATTGACGAAGCGCAAACTTGACTCAGAAAACTTCTCTTTATTATCTCACTTGGCTAGTTCTAATCCCGGGTCGATGAGACTGCTCGCGGAGTTGAAGTACTCCTGCGCGGCCACCATGACCAGCCCCACGCTCGTGTAGTAGCTGACGTGCGTGGTGGCGCGGCGCTGGTCGGCGGACGTCGTCAGTACGTCACTGGCCAGCTTGATGCTGGGCGCGTCGCCTGACGTCAGCAGGGCTAGAGCGTAGATCTGGGAAACGGAATTCCCTTACGCTTTAACGCATTACACAGGGAGTCAAGGAAAGGTGTGGCTATAATGTAAAAACCGCTTCTGCCCATGTAGATGCATGGGCAGAAGCGGTTATTTAACAACTTTCTTCAAGGAAGTCAAGGTAAATTCCAGAAATAAAAATTGTCAAAATTGTCATCATAGTAATTTTGATGAATGTAAACAAAATTATTATTTTTCTATTTACTTCCTTCCTCTTTTTAAGGGTTACGTACCCAAAGGGTAAAAACAAGACCCTATTACTAAGACTCCAGTGTCCGTCTGTCTGTCACCAGGATGTATCTCATGAACAGTGATAGCTAGACAGTTGACATTTTCATGATGTATTTCTGTTACCGCTATAACAACAAATAATAAAAATTATATCCAAGAAACGTGTTTTTTTCGGTTTATGGTACGGAACCCTTTGTGTGAGAGTCCGACTCGTACTTGGCCGGTTTTTTTACTTCCTTATTCACCTACATGGGCAGAAAGAAGTGATTTTTTAAATATGATCACACCTTTCCATTATACCCTGTATAGAAAGTGTGAACAAACCCAATGACTGCTTCTAGGACCCAGAGCGAGCAGCCGAATTGTGTGAAAAGGGGCTACATGTTACAAAGAGGCATCATCATGTTTAGTCAGAAGCGACATCACAGCGAGTGTACCAATACCGACACGCACGACATGGCAGAAATCCGACTAATATTATAAATGCGAAAGTTTGTGAGGATGGACGGATGGATGGATGTTTGTTACTCTTTCACGCAAAACCTACGAAACGGATCTTGATGAAATTTGGCACAGAGGTAGATCAGTCTGGAATAACACATAGGATACTTTTTATCCCGGAAGAATGTTCCATTAGGATATTCACGGGCGAAGCCGCGGGCGGCATTTAGTATTATACAAAATTATCCCAAGAGAACATACTCCCGCGATGAAAAGTAATCTATTTTTTTGCCAAATTTCATCCAGATCCGTAGAGCCGTTCCGGTATGATTGAGTAACAAACATACATCCATCTGTCCATCCATCTAAACTTTCGCATTTATAGTGTAATAGCATTAGTAGTAAAAAGATTAGTAAAGAGCTCGTGGCTAAACAATACCAGCTGCACCAGCCGATCTTCAAGGTTAAGCAAAGCTTGCCAAGGCTGGTCTGTGGATGGGTGACCATTTTATCATACCAAGTTTCCTCCGTGCCTCGGAGAGCACGTTAAGCGTTTGGTCTCGGCTATCATTTGTAGATCTTTGGCAGTCGTTACGGATAGTCGGACGACAGTAAATCGCCAAGAAGAACCGTGTTACCCATGTTAATGGGTTGTGGAGGTCTGGTAGGCAGCCGCCCCACTTAAAATACTGGTATTCAGCTGAATCCGGTTTGACTGGAAGCCGATCCCAATATAGAAGAAGAAAGAGTAGTATGATGTTACGAAGTCATTTCACCAAAATAGAAACGCCTTGCTTCGCAGAATCATAAAAAAATCAATCTTGACTTCTCATATCTCGTATTTGGCCTATTGGAGTCCATATTCTTGGCTGCCTAATATAAGTGCCCCTTTTGCGTCTCTAGCTGAAGTTATTTTTCTGTCTACAGTTATGCTGATCAATAGAAATGTTGCCCGGGTTAAAAATGTATAATTCTATTTAATCCGTCAGTTAGATTATCGAAAAATTTTGCAAACGTATTTTTTATTTTATCAAATCAATAAAAAAATACGAAGATAAAACGCATCAAAGATAGAAGAGAAGGAGGGGGGGGCTTGTAACGTCACTTTCCAGTAAAATTGTACTGGTAAGTGACGTCACACCTGCCAGGGTTGCGGAATTTGTTCGAAAGTCACCGCGGCCCTGGAACGCAAAGGGCTTTAGAAGGAACACGGATGGGTTTTAGTCAGTAAGAGTCTGACACGCCCTTCCGCTCCACCCAGAGCGGAAGAAGTCACTTGATGATTACATCCTTAAAAAAAAAATGTATACTTGAAAAAATACGTGTTAAATATTTTTTGGAAATCTGTCTGACGGACTAATTAGATTGTTTTAGTCAAAACCGTTTTAGTAATAAGTTACCTCATAACATTTATCTTTTGTGATACATCCGAACAGCGTAGCTTGCAGTTCGAGTAAATCTTTCAGTAGCTTCTCCCAATCCTGTGGCGTAGGCTTTTCTTCTCTGAAACAACGTTTTATTTATAGGAATTACTAGCGACACGCCCCGGCTTCGCACGGGTGCAATGCTGATACTAAATATACTACAGAATGTCTTTATATATGTCACCGGAAAATTGTAAACGCCGTAAGATTATAAAATAACATGAGAGATTGTAAACTCTCGATAAATTGTCAACTGAACATTTGGAATACATTTTTACGCATCACAATTTGATAGTCTATAATATCTCCGTGCCGGTCCGAGAAATTGTACTGACATAAGAAGGCGACCAATCAGCACTCTGGTCTACAATTTATCGTTTTGGTGTGATAGTTAAATTGGAAACTTGGCCCCTCATTGGTCTTTGTTGATGTGAGTTCACATCTGAACGGATCAATGAGAGCCTTGTGTCCAGGTTTACTATCACACGAAAACAGATAAATTGTAGACTTGTGCTCTGATTGGTCGCCATTTTATGTCAGTCCACAATTCTCGGAATGACATCGCGTATCCGCGTAGATTTAGAAGGTTCTCCACAAACTTCAACGTCCCCTCTACCCCCTTTTAAAGGTTAAGCATTTCTGCTGCTGATTCTGTGGTCTCAGGATCAGCGCATCCATTAACCCCGTTCACCCCGTCCGGGGTTGATTATGCAAAAATTGATAGATCTGTTTCACTTATCCCACTTTTAGTAACTGGAGACCAACAATCAAGCCTGAATAAATATTTTTTTAGTGGTGTGTCCTCGAAAGTATTTCTTCGCAAAGACAGTCTTTAAATACGGAACGTGCACGAACTATAAGAGGCAACATAGAAACGTCAATCTCAAGTTTTTATAACGTAAATGTTTCGAATTTGCGCCACTATATGGCGCTGTCAACGCACATTCCCCTAATGGGAGCGTGTAGGAACTATAGGTGGCAGCACGGAAGCGTCACTGTTAAGTAATCATATGGTAGAAGTTTCGAATTTACAATGCTAGATGGCACTGTCTAAGCTGTGCATGTTCCAATACTCTTAAATCTTATCTAATGGTGGAAGAAACTTTTCGTCGACAAACTACATCTATGTATATATTATATAAAAATGAACCCCTATTTCTCCTGGTCACGCTATAACTTGAGAACGGCTTGACCGATTTGGCTTATTCTATTTTGTTTTATTCGCCAGATTTCAGGGAAGGTTTAAAAACAAAAAAAAATAGGTAGGTAGGGTAGCTAGTAGGTAGGTATGTATGTATGTAGGTAGGTAGGGTAGGAAAGTAGGGTAGGTAGATAGGGTAGGGTAGGTAACGGTTGACGGGAGGTGACAGGAGGTGACGGGAGCGAAGCCACGGGCACAGCTTGTTACAAATATTTACGAATATAAAGGAGTCACCCCAGCGCAAGCGTCCTGGACATCTTAGTGAGCAAGTTGATGACAGTCTGCGGGTGATCCTTCAGGTCCTGCAGCTCGCGCGGCGGCACGGACACGCCGCGCCACGCCAGGCGGCTGCTGGCCGACACCACGCGCTCCACCTGTCTCACGCGGCGGACCAGCTCCGTGCTGCTGATACTGCCGTCACTGATCAGACCAAACGAAACACTATGTAGCTAAAGTTACCAACAATTTTATGCTGGCACTTTACTTGGCTAAATATTCGCGATACTCGCGCAATACAAAATTAAACTTATTACGGTTATCATAAGGTATATTTTGTATTGAACCAGTGACGCGATTATTTTGACAAGTGAAGTACCAGCATTACATGCAACACGGCTTTCCCCGCATGGTTTAGCAGAAGAGAAGTATTGGTACACTCACATTACGGGGGCGAGCTTGCTGTTGTCCACTATGCCCGAATCCAGACCACTAGATGCTGCTGAGAAATTCCTTTTGTAACAACACCAAGAAATTTCATTAATCAAGTCATATTTTTTTCGAAACACATATGAATGCACGTAAGATTAAATGATTACAAAATACTTGAAATATTTTAGGGTTTCTATCAAATACCAGTAATATTTTATTAAAGCCGGCAAACATCTTAAAATTAAATGTCGCCAACTCCACAGATGCATGCAGTCTCCAAACGACACAGTAATTTCATGTTTCGCGCATTTTCAAGACGTTTACCGGCTTTATAAGTAGTCACAAAAAATAAATGTTTCAAGGTACGTTTTAAATTGTAGTTATTTTATAAGGCTCCTAGTGAAGTTCTAATACGGGTCAGTCAAAGTTCTTTTTCGGAGAACGAACTTACTTGTCCTTCAGCAATGTGTCAAGCAGATCACAAGCCTTGTCAAGTTGCTCAGTGCCAGTGTGGGCGTATAGACAACGCTCCACCAACTCCAGGCGCGTTCGGACGTCCAGTTCGAACTCGATTGGCGATTGTAGCACCTTTGTGTAAAAAAATAAGATGTTTTATAGAAACACCTGCAGTGGTAGAAGCGGCAAATAATTTATAACAACATATCGGGTAAGGCGGCATTACTTATATTTTTTTATTGTCATTAATACGCTCGACTTGACTACAATCTCGCCTGATGGAAAGCGATTATATGGAAGGATTATAATGTTTGCCTAAAAGTAACCTATTCACTCGTGTTGGCAACACCGAGTAAAGCGACCGAGAACGGGTGTGACGTAGCCGGCGGTAGAGCAGCGCGGCAACCGAGTGGCGTGGCGTGATCAACGGATTGTGATGGAACAACCACGTGGCATGCGCGCGAGTTTTTTTAACTGTTTGGTTTTAAAGTGAATTAAGAGAGTGAGATTAGATTCGATTATTATATTTGATTTGTTCCTTATCATATTTTGATTGAATTATTTAATATTAACTTCGTTTTGAGTTAATCAAGTATCTGCATTCTTACCTACTTACTGTCTAATATATTTTTTAACACTCCTTGAATCAAATTTCCCCTGGTTGTAGCTATCAAGAAACACTCTTGCAGGAAATTCCACTCCTCTCCACTTCATCCCACGCACAATAAAAGTATTCCCAAAACGTTTTGGGACCATGTACCAGTGGCGCATGCCCTTCCTTCTTATAGTCCGATCATGGAACAGGCTGGGCGGAATTAAATTGTACAATTATCGATAAAAACCGACAGGCTCAGTCAGCATCGACAAACTCAGTGTCGATGCTTAAGGCTTTACAGCTTATCATTGCCAATTTGAGAAAAAACAATGTAACAAAAACATCCCGGAAGTTTTTTAGAGAGGCCCGGGCGAAAAATATACCACAGGGGAGGATAACGATCAGCAATCCCTAACGAACAAGAAAGTATTCGTGTAACGTTGAAAAGTCGGTTTCACTTTCTAATACCTAGCGTCTGCCAGCATATCTGCGCTCGCGCAAGAGAACATGCTCCCGGAATACAACTTTTTAGACCAGGTAGATCATGTGGTCATTCAATTTTAATCCAAATCCGGTCAGTAACGGTTAGATACCGCCGACACAGTAACTTCTATATGAATAAATAAAATTTAAGTGTCTGTTTGTAATATCAAAACAACAGCTTTTTGCTGAATGCATATGAAGTATCGGAAAATTGCTCATCAAATAATCCAATAAAATTGTAATAAATCTTTATTGTATTATAATTTCTCGATATATTATGAAAAAATCGTTTTGTATACAATAAATCTCATCCAAATTCAATAGTTTCCAATAAATACGTGCAGTTATTAAGAAAAAATAGTTTCCAATTTCACCCGGTATTTTACAATCTTACAGCGTTTGCAACTTTCCGGTGACATATACGATACTAAGAACAAAAACACAAGTTTAAAAAAAACGAGAGTTTCACAGACACCTAACTGGATGTTATAGGAGTATAACTTAAAATAAAATAAAATATATAAATAAATAATAACTTAGGCTATATTCGATTAAAGAAAATAAAGGATTAGGGTTCCGTGCAAAAAATGCCCATGAAAATCTTTTCACGCGGGCGAAGAATCTACTTTTTGCGAATGGACAACTAGAGTCAGATATATTTTAATTTTAAACTGTAAATTTTTACGTTCAATTGTGCCTTTTAATGGTCTAGTTGAAATAAATGAATGGACTTTGACTTTGACTTTGAAGCCGCAGAAGGCTAGTTTATAATATTAGGTAGGATTCAAACACAAATAGCTAGTAACAGAGACAGAACTTACGAGTAATATCGAGGACAGGTCTTCAATACTGATGTTCTCGAGGAACATGATGAGCCCGTCGAGGCACGGCTCGGCACGCTTCGTCAAAATCTCGTTGCGCTTCAGGTACGGCACCACGAACTGCTTCAGGTCTGATACGTACGTGGCTGGTGTTGACTGCAAATGTTACATTGTTTAGGGCACTGACTTGTATAGAAATGAATGGAGTGACAATTTTCTGTTACTTCTTTTTAGGGGTCTGTAGTCAACAAGGAACCCTTATAGTTACGCCATGTCCGTCAGTATGTCTGTCCGTCCGCGGCTCAGAAACGCTTAGCTCTAGAAAGTTGAAATTTGGTACGGTATATCACGGTATGTACCAAATTTCAACTTTCTAGAGCTAAGCGTTTTAGATTCTAGATTTTAATCACGCCGACCAAGTGGTAGAATAAAATCTTGAAACTTTTATTTTAAGTTGGCCCCCCTACATGTAAAGTGGCGATGATTTTTTTTTATAATTCTCCCCATGGTGTGGGGTGTCGTTGAGTAGTTTTGTACATGTGTGTATTACAATTTTAACAAGTAATTGAAATACAAATACCAAATACGTATTTGTATTTTAATTACAAATAATTCAAATACTGCCCAACCCTGGGTGTAACACCACCAACTTCCACGCTCCGGACTGTTATTGAAAAGTTCCTAACGGAAAAACCTAATTACACTCCCTTGTCCGGCCTGAGAATCAAACCCAGGACCATTACACTACCATCAAATAAAAAAAAACAGAAAACTCACCAAGCTCGTTAGCATAGTGCAGACTTCCAAAGTGGACATATTCTGCAACTGATCCAAGGTGACGCCCTCTATGTTCAGGTCGTAGGTGAGGACGTCTAGGTTCAGCAGATGGAACTTGATGACGTCGAGCCCCTCCACGCCGCCGCCGATGGTGGCCAGCGTGACGAGCGTGACGGCGTGCGAGACAAGGCCGCTGCGCTCCTCTATCTCCCTCGCACGCTTGTCGTACCACTTCACGATGTCGTCGGTGGCCGAGGGAATGGCGCCGGCTGTTTCGAGCTCGGGTGTTGAGTCTTCTGACCAGTTTGAGCTCCAAATTGATCTGGTGAAGCGAAATAGCTTTTTTTTTAAGGATTGAGCAAAAACAGGAGCTCGTAGGTAAATAATAACCGCACGGGTCGATCTTCAACGTCAAAAGTTGAAAATTAAAGTAAATTTTGATACCTACAAGTTTTCGCGAAAATCTAAATTTGCCCATATCTTTTTATCGTGTTGACTCAGGATGATTTTGATACACCTAATAGGGACTATAGACCTCAGTATCTGGTATAAATTTCAACTTGCTAGGTCCACCCGTTCTTGAGAAAATCGGTGGTGACACACGGCCAGACAGAAGGACAAGAGAGTTAACTTAAAAGGGTTCTTTTTCATCTTTTGAGGTACGGAACCCTAAAATTGAACAAAAAGCAGCCTATGATTTTTTTATTGTTTTATAGCGCTTTGTTGGGGCTTGAAAAATATATATTTTTATGCTCAAAATGTATTTAAAACAGACTGTCAAAGCTTAAAAACAAACACGACACCCAGTGACATGTTTTAACTTTAAGTCAGGAATACACATACCAACTTTCACAAAAGCATCCAAGAAGCCTGCATGCTATTGTGATATCAATCAATCCGAAATTGCTAGTACGGCACAATGGTAGGAATATGTATTTCTAACTTAACTATTTTTTTTCTAGCTTTAAATCTCCTTCGTAGGTCGAAAAAAAAAGGGAGTAAACCTGGAATAAAACAGATAGATAGAGCTTCTACAATCTACATACCTAAAGTCCTCCTTCCTACACCAATCATTTTCGGGCAAGCACGGCGGCACTTTGACAGGGGACTCCTTATCGAACCACTTAAACGGATGCCTGGTCGGCAGCAAATGCTGATACTCCAGCGGGTTGATAGTCTCTGGCAGCTTGTCCAGTACTGCCAACTGCATCACGGTAGTCTTGATGTGCGGCCATAGACAAGTCAGGGCCTCTATGCGACCTTCTTTAGCGATCTCTACGGCACTGTGCACTATGCTGTTACTTCGGAGGCGATCGTATTCGTCTTTTATGTAGGTGGATTTCTCGCATTTGAGTATGGACTGGAAATATAATATTTATTTAGGGATAGAAAGTTATCTAAATATCTAAGAAATGTATTACGGTACCCAGTCATAAATATGACAGTTATTGTTAGTGTGCTCAGTCATTAAAAGTTACAGTAACAGTGCGACAATCTTCATCTTTCTAAAACTTAGTTCATATTTGCAGCCGTGTGTATCTTGTTTGTTAATATCTCACATTGAGCTTAAAAACAGAAAGTGGTTATGTACGCTAGCAGTGTTTTTACATCGTTTTCACATTCACGCTCAAATTTTAATGGTTGTTTTCCCGCGGCAGAACGATTAGCCATCAGTAGTACTATCGAAACATAAAGTTAAAATCAAAAATGCTTTTGTTTTCAAATAATTAAAAAAATATTCATCAACTCGAAAGCGTGAGAGGCAATAGTAACTCACTAGACGTGACGTTGGTACTACTCTTTTGTCGGCAGAGCGGCGGCGCGCCGACAAAGTGAAAAGCGCTTCATAAATGTTCAGAGCAAAATAAGCTCTCATGCATCGTTATACGGCATTAACTTGCCTGCAAGCACGCGGCGCGCGCGGCATCCTTTTATGTTAACTTATTCGGTATTGTTTCATTAAATCAAGAGTTCCTATCAGCTGGTTGATACGCGAAGGGCAACGACCGCGGCCGCTAAGCGCGAAACTATAGCGATGTATAATGTTCGAAGTCGGTTTCGAGTTTTGTTTATCGCAATTGTTATTCTGGCATTTCTTGATTTTAAATGTATTATTTTTCTGAAATCGATTGTATTACCAAGACAAACTCATTTCGCTGCGGGGCAATGTATAATTGAAATAAATGCTTTGAGAATTGAGAATAGCAGGTATGAGTAACAAGGCCGACATTCTACAATGCCAAACTTTTCTAAAATTCAATGAGCTATCTTTTCAGGAATATGATTACATAACCTCATGCCAAAGAAGTATAGTGTAACCCAGTTACTGGGTTGTGGCGCTCTGGTAGGCAGGCGCTCCAAGTAAAATACTGGTATTCAGCTAAATCTGGTTTGACTGGAAGCCGACCCCAATATAGTTGGGAGAAGGGTAAGCAGATAATAATTACATTACCTCATACAGTTTAAGTCTCTCTTTGTAAAACAGCATGACATGCCGACATCGCAACAGTTCACTAGTGTATGCATTTAAATGCTCCAGCAGTATTTCTTCCGGATCTGTCAGCGGGTCGATTTGTTCTTTGTTTATTTCTGAACAAGAAAAAAACAGGCATTTAAGAATGTAAATATTCTGTGTTCAAATATATAGATGCAAGAAAGTCTGTTGTATTGCATGGTGTTTCAATTATCCATGTTAACCTAGTAGAGTGGAGTAGAGTAGGGACTCCATTTTCCGCACTTAAGACTCCTATTCGGTCCGTTGTACGTAGGTGTCCTGGCTACGTTAGCCAGCCTAGCTCCGCCCAGAAGCGCAGAAGTTTCCTGGGAGCTTCACAGGCTTCGCGGAGCGACCTCACCGTTCCGAAGATTTGTTCACGTTGGGTAGCCACGGCCTCGCATTCCAGGATGACATGGGCGGCTGTTTCTTTGGCATCAAAGCAGCCTCCGCAGAGTGGGCTGTCTGTGGCGCCTATGTTAAAGATGTTTGTTGAGGGGGCAATGGCCCGTAATTGTCCCTATTATTGTTCTGAGATTCCCATGTTAACCTATAGATAGGTCAGATAGATTTCCAAAAAATTATGGACACGTATTTTATATTTTTTTTACGTAAACACGTTGACACTTTTTACTAAAACTTGATGTCAGCAGCCCCCAATCCTGAATTTGAAGCGCATAATCTTTATTATTTTTTATCGATTTGAAATGGCAAAAAATACGTCTCCTAAATTTTTGAAAATGTAACAGACGGACTAAACATTTTTGTTTTTTATATTTTTTTTTTTCAAAAAACTTAAATAATAAAATATCGTATTATATTTGATTATCACTGTTACCGTCCATAATAGTTTCATCGGTGAGTTCGAGCCCGAACTGCAGCAGTTCCTTCGCGGCCGGCAGAGTCTCCGGCAGTCTGTCCACGCACTGATGCACCGCCCAGATCTTCTTCGATACTTTGCTCTACAAACACAAGATTAACCTTAATCTATGATTTATGCGTATGAAGTTAGAATCGACACTACCCTTCGCACAATTAAATGAAATTAAGGTAAGCAAAAGATATTAAAAGTTTCGTTACCCACCATAAAGAACCGACACTACTTACGGAATACTTAAATATCTTTGTAGTATTCAATTTCAGTCAGTAATTTATGGCTACTTCAGTGAAAGATGCTCAAATGTTTTTTTTTAAAACCCCTAATAAACAGTGATCGGATAATCGAGCGCTTATGTACCTAAACTTCTTCCCGTGAAAGAATAATATGGACATTCTTTTCTGAATAAATGAGTTATCCCGGATTCCCGAGATTGAACAAGAAATGGGGCTGCACATAAAATTACAATTGGGTCAATTCCCTAAGTAGTCAAACTTTCATTGTAAATTAAAAGTTCCATTAGAATCGGCATTTTAAATAAAAAAAATTAAAAGAGAGTTCACAACGAGTTCTACCTATATTTTGTATGCATTTTTAGCAATCTCAGAAATTTCGAACGATTCCGGGATCCGGGATTCTGAAAAGCATGTCCGTATTATACTTTCGTGAGAATAAAAGTGAAGTTTGGGTATATTAGCGCCCGAGTATCCGATCACTGCTAATAAGGAACCCAGGCAGGTATTTCCGATTTTGTCACGTTACTATTACTTCCATACTTTTGATTATTCCATACCTTATATCATTACATTGTCTGCGAAACTTCAGTAAGTAAGAGAGAGGTATCGGATGTATTACCAAGTACTTCTGTATGGCGTCGGTAGAAACGGGATTCTTGCGCCACTGCTGCTGGTACACCAGGTCGCTGTCAAGGCCGAAAGTGTCCGCCAGCGCCAGCGCCTCGTTGTAGTGCCCGCTCTCGATCTACGAAATAAGAAAGGCAAACATCCATTGAAAAGGAAGGATCCTCCGACCGGGCGAGTGTTGTGTCTGGAGGACAATTCCCCAATGATTGAAAGAAAAATAATATTTATTTAGAACTTACATGAAACACGCACGGTACATAGAAATTTAAAAAATTGCTGTGCCCGACAGGGTCCATAATTGTTTCCATTATTTTCTTTTCATTCAAAAACTTTAGGTATGCTAAAAACTGAGTGTTTGTCTCACGGCTGTACTAAAAAAGTCCATTTCAGCGATATGTCAGACAGACTGATGCTAACATTTTTGCCATATATATATATATTTTGCTAGATATCTATATTTATATATATCATCTAAATTGATATTTGGGGTTTCAGGCGGCATAGACACCGCTACAAATAGATGACAGTTCACTTTACGAGTAGTCTGAGGTCGAGTATCTGACAGTCAGTGTTACCAAGGGATATAGTATTAACCAGAAACTATGTTGTAGATTGTAGAGGTCAGCAAGGCAATCGCTCCTTGTAATATACAGGTATCCATCAGACTAGGAAGCCGGATTGAGGCCAAGCAGTAGGTACACTCGCGACACTAGTGATGCGCCGCGGCTTCGGCTGGCACGTCTCGTGTGACATGTGTCTACTTACGTGTGACATGTGTCACAACTCACCTTCCTAGAAAACAGCTCGGTGGGCGTGGTACTCTTCAGGCCAAGCAGTCGGTACACTCGCGACACTACAGTGATGCGCCGCGGCTTCGGCTGGAAAGTCTCAATATCCGTGAAGACGTACAACACTGTCTTTATAAGCTCCTTGATTATCTCAAACATCGTGTCTTCAGTGTCAGATTCTACTCTTACTACCTCCATCTGAAAGAAAAATATTACCTACTGGTTAGCTCTTAGTCCATAAAATATTCAGATGATGATTTAACCTTATAAAGGATGGGTCACACAAAGTGGCCAGTAAACTCGACAATCACTTCAAGGACGTTGTCTCATAGAATTTTATTTGAATATTGAACCTTATGAATATAAGCGAACTGCGTTAAAGGGTTGGTACTTTTTGCAAACAATAATATTAAAATTAAATTAAAAAGTAGTCTTTCTCAGGCTCTAGACTATCTGTGTACCATATTTCATTTAAATCGGTTCAGTAGTTTAGGCGTGAAAGCGCGACAAACAGACAGACAGATACTTTCGCAAGTAAAATAAGTAATATATTAAATTTATGGACGGTGAATGATGTCTTTTGATGAGATTTTTTGGCATAAGGCCTTTTTCCCTTATTTAAAAAGTTGCTCTCTACTCACACTCTCATCGCTTCTTGACTTCTTAGCCGGCAGCACATTGCTCTCACATTCCAACACCATGAATGTTCCACCGTGAGCGCACGTAATCTGTTAACAAAATTATTAAATCCTATATTATTTCACTTCAAAATCCAAGGCATATCCCGGTTACAGGGCTATACAATTTGCCCAGTAAGTAATAAGCCCAGAAAAGATATATTATTTTTCTGTGTCATGTTTTGTAAACTACTTTAAGTACGTACTACAGAATAAATTCAAGTTTTTATAACTTAACAGACAGATGTGTTGCTGATGAGTTTGTTGCGCCATTTCTTCCCAGCTAAAACACTAGGAAGTGGTGACGGGCGGGCATTTTGGGGGACTGTCTTTATGTAGAACTTTGACGTTCAAAAAGTGCTGGCACTCAGCGTAATTTGAATAAATGACTTTTTTTTTTACGCTCCCTTTAAATGATTGGTCTTCCTTCAGCTGCATCCAGATAGACTGGAAGCCGACCCTGTCTGTGTCTTCTTAATGGGTATGGTTTAAGCTATCGCCAATTTAAATTCCCTTAATAATAGGATTTTTCCGCAAAATAGTAGATGCGTCACCAAAATGTAGGTGCCAAACAATATAAAAACAATCATCGGGATATATTATCAAGTATCAAATAGGTTTGGATTTGTTATAATGGGTTTGTCCTGGTAACTGTATAATTAAGTTAATTTAAAATGATCATTTGACGAAGCCCCGCTGCTTGGGGATGGGGATCCTATTTCTGTCTGCAGGGTTTAAAAGAACCTAACATGAAAAGTATGACGGGAGCTTGAGTGAGCGCACTCAGCTCCCGTCATACCATTCGAACCTAACCTATCCGTGTCGGGGTGCTCTAAGCTCCCTTTGTCCTATGTTTAACCTTTCGTTTGCCGGAACGTAGATCAACGCTCAAAATAAGTCAATGTTTGTCTGCCGGAGCGTACTATTTACTATTTTCCGTGGCAAACAGCGCCTTCGGTGCGCATTGTCGCCTGGCATACGAAAGGTTAAATAATTGATGACAGATATACAATTCTAAGTACGAACCTATTATTTAAGGGAAAAACCTATTATTTTGAGGACAAAGTTTTTATCCAAGGAATGAACTACGGTTTTATTGATAATACATCTCTTATTTTAGATACATATTGACATTAATTAGACAGTAATTCATACATGGCGACACTTTTTATTTACCTGAGAATGAAAATATTTGGTGGCGATAGATCATTTATGACAAAAATATAATTCCCCTTCTAAATCGAGTTATACAAACCTGTGGCGATCCCTGGAAAAACTCGGGCTTCTTCCCAAGGATGTTGGTCATAGTTTCAATGTCGCAAATGGTGACTGCACCGCTGAATCGCGATACTATAATCTCCTGCAAATAACATCGTCTTTAGTGAAACAAATGTGGTTTTTCCTTCACTTGGGCGACGAATTCGCCTTCCAGTATCGGAATATATACTTTTTAAGTAGTTCTTGCCTATCCAAAATCATTCAACTACCAAAAAAATTAAAATAAACCTTAAAAATACAGTTCTCTTTCACCAACCTCATTGCTCCACCAGTTAATATCAGCTGGGTAGAACACAGTCAGATCCTTCTTCCCTGGTTTCTCGTCTCCAGCGAGGGGGTTCCTCAGGTCGTGATGAGGCTGGGTGTTCAGTGGCCACCGGTACTCGAGCTTGAGGAGTGGGAGACGCCATACAGATACGTCGCCGTTGCAGTGGAGGCAGACGAGCTTTGTGCCGTCGGGAGAGAGCTCCATTTGGACTATGTATGCCTGGTACATAAAGAGTGTCTTTATTTGTTTTGTTCGAAAAAAATGATTGAATTTTACTTTTATTTTTTATGTTAGTTTTATATTCCAATACGTAATGTTAATTTAAACTTGTTTCTTTTTTGTAATTTAAGCATTAATTTTATAGTACAGTGCTTGTGGCACATCCAATATGTTTATGGGGCATCCGGTGCTAACCTGTAAGAAATTGTTTCACTAACCATAGATTATACTAGATTATTACTTTAAATATTTACAATTGTTTATTGTTGGTTGGCCAATAAAGGAAAATAAAAAATAAAATGTTAAGGTTACTGGACGGGTACTGAGACAGGTCTAATATCCCAATGCTTGGAAAAAGCAAACGCGCTTGTGCTAATTCAAAGTGGTATTGTCTGATCCTCAACATGTTTCTTCAGTCTTTAAAAATATTTCTTTGTTTAAAAATACGTCAAATGGAAGAAGGTGCTTAATTGTGATTTTTGTTTTTCGAGTGATGAACACATCTGTCTTTGAAGATTCGTGTCTATTTGATATCGAATATTATCGTAGACCCGAGACACAGAATTGAATAATGCCAATGCTAAACTTCAACGAGAATTACAAGAAACAAGCACTAAACTCTGAGAACACCGCTAGAACAGTAGGGATTATTCCTGAGTAGAAAAATATGTTTCTATTTATTGAGTCCGTCAGTTAGATTACCGAAAAATAATGGACACGGTATTTTTTGTTTTTTCAAATAAATAAAAATGACGAAGATAAAACGCATCAAAGATCAGGGGGCTTGTGACGTCACTTTTAGGTCAAAAGTGTACTCAAATGTGACGTCACACGAGCTGTCAACGCACTGTTTCATATTTATTTTTTGTTTACGTAAAAAAAGAAAAATATGTGTTCAATATTTTTTGGATATCTATCTGACGGATTAATTAGATTTTTATAGTCATCTACCCTGTTCTTAGTAGACTCACCGCGTTATTCTTATATCCGAAGGGCACGTAGAGCTTGAACCGCTCGGTGGCGTGCGCCTCGGCGTCGTCCGACACCACGGACAGCTTGTAGTACGGCTCTTCGTTCAGGATGCGCCACGCCGTGATGCCGGCGCTTAGGGAAGAGTTCGGCTCCTACGACGGCAATAATAGTTTAGTTTTTTTATTTCCAGAAAAATAGACATTTACTAAGATCACAGAAAGATAACAGTTTTGCTAGTAAAAAGTGGTATCAACAGAAAAATACTATCGTTGGTAGTGTTACGCGCCAGAATTAATGTCGGGTACATTAAGTTACTACTAGCGCCATCTAGTATCGAGTAGCAGAACTAGTAGAGTCAAGTACCTTCTAGACATTTCTTTGCCAGAACATTCTACACTTCTCGGTATCTGGTTAGTCGGCAGCGGTAGTTACGAGTACTTTCCAGATGTTTCGAGAATGGAAGTTTCTAGAATAAACTGACCTATAAAAGGAGCGCGTATTCCGCGACCGAGGCAGTATTGGATTAGCGATACAAGCGAATACTTCGGAAGCGATCTTCAAGTGCGAATAAAGTGATCAGTGGTGAACTTGTGTTTAATAATTAGTGAGTTTAAAAGTTGTAATTAGTGTTTTTAAATTAAAGTGTCATTTTGGTTATTGAATCGGCTGTTTTTATTGTCACGAACCCCAAGCTCGTAACAATTGGTGTCAGAAGAGTGGATATTTAAATCATGCCGATTCTACCAAAGGACGACACGGAGGGTATCCGTACCCGGAGTCAACGTCAGCAGGAGACGGACCATAGGCGTTTTGGAGGTACAACACCGCAGACGTCGGAGGGCCAGTTGCCGATCATGGAGGCCGGTCCGTCCACAGGAGCTCCAGCATCTGCAGCACCAGACTTTGCTGCACTGATGATGATGCTGCAGGAGCAGGCCCGCCGACAAGAGGAACAGGCCCGCCGACAAGAGGAACAGGCCCGCCGGCAAGAGGAACAGGCCCGTCGGTTGGAAGAACAGCTACAGCGAGACAAGGAGGAACAGGTTCGCCGAGAGGAGGAACAGGCTCGCCGACAGGAGGAACAGGCTCGCCGACAGGAGGAACAGGCTCGCCGACAGGAGGAACAGGCCCGTCGGTTGGAAGAACAGCTCCAGCGTGACAAGGAGGAGCAGGCGCGCCGCCAGGAAGAACAGATGTTCGTTATGAAGGATCTACACGCTACTTTCGGCAAAGAAATAAGTGTTGTAAAAGAAAAGGTGGTCCAGCATGAGAACCGCCTGGCGGAAGCCGAAACGCGAATCGACCAAATGAATGATCGAGTTGACAACGTGATTGCTGACGTAAAGAAAACGCTGGACAACCTTAAAGTAGGGGATGGAATTGCCACTTACGTAGCTTCTACACCTTCGCTACGTGGATTCAAAGTGCCACCGTTCGATGGGACATCTTCCTGGTCGGCCTACAAAATACAGTTTGAGGCTGTTATGAAGGCGAATGGGTGGACTAAAGATCAGGCCATGACTGCTCTCACCCTCGGCCTGCGCGACCAGGCCTTAACTGTCCTGGAAGCTCTCGGTAAAGAAGTGACGTACGAGCAACTCCTTGAGGCGTTGGAAGCTAGGTATGGCGACGCTCATCTGGAACATGTGTTTCGTGCGAAGCTCAAGGATCGCGTGCAACGCAGCAGTGAAAACCTGCAGCAGTGGGCCCTCGAAGTGGAAAAGCTGGTACGAAAAGCATACCAGTCCGTACCTGCGCTCATTGAAGGGAACCTGGTACAGGCATTCATCGATGGCATCCGCGACCTTGAAGTTAGAGCTGCTGTGAGGCTCGGGCACCACGGGACGCTTAAAGACGCCTTGGCACATGCACTGGAGGTGGAAGCTGTGCGACAGGATCATCGTTCCCATCGCATCAGGGAGGTTGCAGCGCCTACAGTTCGCGACCGTTTAAAAGGATACAGCCCTAGGTGCTACGGCTGTGGGGAAAGGGGCCACCTTCGATCCAGTTGCCCTAAGCGGACTGCAGAAAGGGAAGGTAGCCAATCTCCAGAGGGTAGGGCGGCTAACAGCACCGCCCAGCAACAGCAGGGAAACGAGTGAAAGCCAGAACTGCGGGGCGGGTGCTGGCTGATGTTCAAAGAGCCCCAAGGATTTCGATCTCACAAACCCATGACGGGAATAGCCTAATCATCAAAGGCGAGGTCAACGGAATGCCTTGTAAGCTGACTATAGACACTGGAGCTTCTCGCACGGTCGTCAGTTCCCAACTTGTAAGTCGGTTCCTTGGGGACTCCGTACTCAACCGAGACCGCATAAATTTGGTAACAGCCACTGGTCAGCGTATACCCGTCCGAGGAGAGAGAGAGATGGAGTTGAAGCTAGGCAACGGAATCTACCTGCATAATGTTGTCGTGGCTGATATAATGGACGATTGCATCCTGGGCTTAGACTTTATGAGGAAGAATTGTTGTGAGATCGACGTTAATCAAGGAGTTCTGAAATGTGGACAAGAAGAACTTTTCATGGAAGGGGCGTTACCAGGAAATGTGTACAGCCTAAAGAAGATTGTTCTTCCTCCGAGATCGGAAACGATTGTGCCGGTTAGTCTTCCTCGGAATCCTGGGCAGAATCATCGTTGTGTACTCGTGGAAAAGGTAGACAATGACCTTCCATGGAAAGTGGCACGAACTTTGGTCAGAGCCACCGACATTTCAGAGGTACGTGTGCTGAACCTTAGTGATAAGGAACAGATGATAGAAAAAGGCACTCTGATTGGTACTTGCGAGGAAGTGGATTGGTTGCGTCGATGCCAATATCTTTCGACCGGGACCCTCAGCAAGGACGCACAAACGAAAGTGACCACACTTTTAGACGACTGTCGCAGCGCTCTGTCTCAAAATGAACTGGTCAAGGCAAAGAAGATGTTACAGAAGTACGCCAGTGTTTTCTCTTCAAACGATGGTGACATCGGAAAGACTGGCTTAGTTCAACACAAAATAAACACAGGAGAAGAATTGCCTATCCGTCAGCGACCAAGGAGATTGCCGGTAGCACGTGAAAAGGAAGTGGAAACCATGATTGAAGGAATGGTGAAGGATGGTGTTATAGAACCTTCATCCAGTCCATGGTGTTCACCAGTAGTGCTGGTAAGAAAGAAGGATGGCAGCATGCGGTTTTGTGTTGACTATCGTCGTCTAAACGACGTCACGAAGAAGGACAGCTATCCTTTGCCAAGAATTGATGACACGCTGGACATGCTTACTGGAGTGAAGTGGTTTAGCACGCTAGACCTAAAAAGTGGTTACTGGCAAGTTGAAATTGACCCTAAGGACAAGGAGAAAACTGCATTCTCGACAGGAAAGGGCCTGTGGCAATTTAAAGTTATGCCGTTTGGATTGTGCAATGCTCCGGCAACGTTTGAAAGGTTGATGGAACTTGTACTAACCGGGTTAATTGGCGATGCCTGCCTGGTCTACTTGGATGACATCATCATCGTAGGCCGTACGTTTGAAGAACATCTTCAAAACCTGGAACGCGTGCTCATGAAGATCCAGAGTGCAAATCTCAAGTTGAGTCCAAAGAAGTGTTCACTTTTCAAACGTCAAGTCAGCTTTTTGGGATACGTAGTGTCGGAAGAAGGCATCCGCACAGATCCAGAGAAAATCACCGCTGTCAAGGATTGGCCAATTCCAAAAGACAAGACACAGGTCAGAGCATTTTTGGGTTTGTGCTCCTATGATAGGCGATTCGTCAAGAACTTTGCGGACATAGCCAAACCCCTCCACAAACTAACCGAGGAAAAGCGACATTTCTACTGGGATGAAAGTTGCGACGTCGCATTCCAGGAGCTAAAGGAACGTCTGTGCAGAACACCTATTCTGGGGTATCCTGATACGAACAAGGAATTTATAGTTGACACAGACGCAAGTGATATCGGACTTGGCGGTGTGTTATCTCAACGCAATGGCGATCAAGAGGTTGTGATAGCATACTTCAGCAAGTCATTATCGAAACCAGAAAGGAACTATTGTGTCACGAGACGGGAATTGCTTGCTGTGGTAAAGTCTTTGCAGCATTTTAGCAAATATCTGCTGGGACGGAAATTCCATTTACGTACTGACCATGCTGCGCTGAAATGGCTATTGCAGTTCAAAACTCCAGAAGGACAAGTTGCGAGATGGATTGAACTACTGCAGGAATACGACTTTGTGATTGAACATCGCAGCGGAAGATCTCATGGCAACGCCGACGCATTGTCAAGAAGACCTTGCCCTGAAGACTGCAAGCATTGTACTAGGCAAGAGGGTAAAGAAGTCGTACCTGTGAGAATGGTCAAGACAGACCTCAGCAGCGAGTGGAAGGAAAGCCTACAATGTGCACAGCAGGAAGATTCGGACATCAAGCCGATTCTGGGGTGGATGAAGGCCAGTGCTCCTAAGCCCACGTGGAGTGACGTCTCAGCGATGAGTTCGATCACAAAAAGTTATTGGGCCCAATGGGACAGCTTAGTGATTCAGGATGGAGTCCTGTGCCGTAAATGGGAAAATGCTCGGGGAGACAGCTGTCATTTGCAAATGGTTGTCCCTAAAGCAAAAGTACCGAATGTCCTACAGCTGTACCATAATGGTTCTTCAGGAGGCCATATGGGAGTAAAACGGACTCTACTGAAGATAAGAGAACGGTTTTACTGGGTCCACTGTCGTGACGATGTCGAGGACTGGTGTCGCAAATGTACAAGTTGTGCGGCTGTAAAAGGACCTCAGACTCGCAGTAGAGGTGCATTAAAATTGTACAACGTCGGTGCACCATGGGAAAGGATAGCCCTAGATGTTGCGGGACCTTTTCCGGAAAGTGAAAGTGGTAACAAGTATTTCATGGTTGTAATGGATTACTTCACTAAGTGGCCGGAAGTCTTCGCCATTCCAAATCAAGAAGCCTCAACAGTTGCAGATAAACTAGTTCATGAAGTCTTCTGTCGTTTTGGAGTACCCTTGGAGATTCACAGCGATCAAGGAAGGAATTTTGAGTCCCAAATATTCCAGGAAACTTGTCGAGTTATGGGTACTCATAAAACGAGAACAACTTCTTACCACCCACAATCGGATGGAATGGTGGAAAGATTTAATCAGACATTGGAGAGATACCTGGCAAAAGTCGTGGAAAACCGGCAACGCGATTGGGACAAGCATATACAACCGTTTTTGCTGTCATACCGAAGTGCTGTTCATGAAAGTACATCGGTGACACCAGCCTTCGCAAACTTTGGAAGAGAATTACGGCTGCCCGCAGATCTGATCACTGGAATACCACCTGATGCCCCACGCAGTATAACCGATTATGCGAATGACTTGCGGAACAAAATGAATGACATTTATGAGCACGTCAGACAATCGGGCCAGCAAATGTCTGAAAAGATGAAAACCCGTTATGACCGCAAAATGAACAATAAAGGGTTCGACGAAGGTTCACTAGTGTGGTTGCACAATCCAGTTCGCAGTAAAGGGAAATCTCCTAAGCTTCAAGCTAAATGGGACGGGCCGTACCGGATTGTGACAAAAATTAACGACGTGACCTATCGTATACAGAAAGGTACAAGAAGTGCTCCTAAGATCGTCCATGTGGATCGACTGGCGCGTTATTATGGGACCGATAATGCTCGGGACGAGCATGTCTAAGGAGGGGGCAGTGTTACGCGCCAGAATTAATGTCGGGTACATTAAGTTACTACTAGCGCCATCTAGTATCGAGTAGCAGAACTAGTAGAGTCAAGTACCTTCTAGACATTTCTTTGCCAGAACATTCTACACTTCTCGGTATCTGGTTAGTCGGCAGCGGTAGTTACGAGTACTTTCCAGATGTTTCGAGAATGGAAGTTTCTAGAATAAACTGACCTATAAAAGGAGCGCGTATTCCGCGACCGAGGCAGTATTGGATTAGCGATACAAGCGAATACTTCGGAAGCGATCTTCAAGTGCGAATAAAGTGATCAGTGGTGAACTTGTGTTTAATAATTAGTGAGTTTAAAAGTTGTAATTAGTGTTTTTAAATTAAAGTGTCATTTTGGTTATTGAATCGGCTGTTTTTATTGTCACGAACCCCAAGCTCGTAACAGTAGTAAAGTAATACTTTAAATATGTATATAAAAAATAATACTTTAAATGCATGCCCCCTGATTTCGCAACGGCAAATGTGAAATCAATGTTGTTACAATATTTTTAGGATTTTGACAAAGTAGTGCAAGACAGGCATCAACGTAGATTAAACCTCCAACATATCAACAATAACCTTCATGGATGAAGGGATGAGGAACTCTTTCCACTTTCTATGACCTTCTGAATTCTGCTAGCCAGTCTTTTGAGGGGTCCATCTCATCCCACCATCTCTTGATCATCCGCAATATCGTTTCCTTAAAAAATTCAACCGACTTCCAAAAAAAAAACACTACAAAGTATCAAATAACTGTAATTTCGGAAGTCAGTGTTTTTGGTACTGACTTCTATAAGTTTATTTTTTTAGTGGTACCCACACCACTGGTAAGTCACAGGAAAGCAAAACACGCAATTGCGGACCAATCGGAACGTATATACGTTCACACGAAAAAATATTTTTTTAAATCGGTTCATAAATGACGGAGTTATGAGGTAACAAACATACAAAAAAAAAACCGAAATGAGAACCTCCTACTTTTTTTGAAGTGGGTTAAAAAAAGGATATCAGCATGTCATTGCAGCAAATACAGGCTCCTCATTGAAATTTAATGTAAGACCCTATACTTTTTTTAATTTGGAAAATAATACATTGCTTACTGGTCTTACTGTGCATGACATAGGCTTTACAAGAACGCAGACTATAGAAGAGAGAAAGAAAATCGTCTTCAGAAATATAAGATTGCCACATGGTTCGTTTAAAGATAGTCCCAATAATAAAAGAGCTACCTTCGCGCAACTGAGACCTGTTTATCAATCACGGAATCTAACCCGAAGGGTTGAACTCCAAATCTTCGTGTCCAATGACAAATCCGTGCTGCTGTACCGGTACGATACACGGAAGGTAACAAAGGACGGCTCACGTTAATTCCAGGTCTTCGCCAATCTACGACCATCTCTAACATAGAGCTGTTGGAGAAATGCCAAGAGAGCTCTATCGACCGCCAGATTAAGCATCGGAAATGGACATGGATTGGTCAAAAGCTCCGGAGGGATTTCAATCACATTCCCAAACAGGCCATGCACTGGACTTCAAGAGATTAGGAAGTTTGCTCATAAAACCTGGCGACGCACCGTGTTGGCCGAAGCGACGAGCATCGGATTAATGTCGAGCAAGGAGAAGCGTGAAGCTCAAGGCCCCATGTCCCAGCTAGGGGACATAAGATATTAAGTCCAATAATAAGAACTTGTTGCATCAATTACTTTGGCGCGGTATACGGTAGGCCCTGGCCCATGGCGTGACGAGTTAGACTCCTATCGAAAAGATTAGCCAGATGTGGCAAATGACAGAGAAAAGTGTAATGTTGCCTGACTCACTTTAGCAGATCCCCGGGGCACTCCAGCGACGTATAAAGTGGCGTGTGGCTCGCAGTATTTGATGGCGGCCACTCCGCCCGCGAACCGGAACGAGTGGTGCAGCTTGCAGCCGTCCGTCTGCGAGACTAGGTAGCCGCGTAGCTTGCCGTCGTACGTCACTACCAGCACCTCCCAATTCCTGTTCATGGGGATTTATATTTTGGTACTTTTCTACAGTTATTTTACAAGTTACTGCAACAATTTGAGTCATTTGATCAATTACACCCAAAAATCTAGACGATAATCGAGAAAGAAAGTGCCCCTATAGTTCCCAAAACACTTTCCAAGTTCCTCAATTTGGCCAGATTTAAGAAATAAATAAACCAATAACCATTAATTGACATAAAAACCTTACCATTTCGTATCTTTGACCCTCAGTGGCATAAATATAATGTCGGCAACAGCATGAGTGTTGTCAGAGCATTCTAATCCACCTGGTCTTGAACAGTCCTGTAAAAGAACAATAATAGAGTAAGATCCCAGAGCTCCCCGACCTTACTCAAAATAATCTAATAAGTTATTTGAATACTTCAAAGGAGAATACTATTTTTTTTTATTGGCCCGTAGTAGCATCACACTGCAAAAACTGGACAAAGGGATGAGAGGTTTTGCCTTGCAGTAGGATGATCAAACAAACAAGTCTTCTTCTTATGCCATCATTAGTCTTCTTCTACTCACAATAGGAATGTTGAAAAGGCTGGAGGCAGTCAGGTCAAAGAAGCTGACGACTCCATTCCCATAGGCCAACACCACAAATGAGCAGTCTGGACTCCACACCAACTTGCGCCATTGAGGATAGGCATCACGGCTCACTAAAATGCATTTAGATAATTATAATACATGATCATACTTATCTACTGACTAAAATTAATGCCAAGAAAATAATATCATCAGATAAAATTTGATGATTATCTCAGTACACTGGCAGACCAGCTGAAACATAAATAAAGAATGTCAAAAAACAAACCAATCACAATTTCAACAAACAGATGTTAATATTTACCTGTTGTTCTTGCAGCAATTGTGGCATATTCTGATCGCTTGGTTCTGATCTCAAGTATATTGTCAGTCAACACAGCAATCACTTTACCTTCATCTCCTAGGGCGATGTGCCACTTCTGTTGTTTTTCCAAATGACTGAACAAAATGAAAACATGGGAAACATTTATTACATGTAGTACATAATATGAATGAACAAATTAGTATAGAATTAGGTATATTCGAAGTGCTTACGTTGACACACCGTCGATAAGACTCTTTTTCGGCCCCAGGAAGTTCACCCATCGCCAAATATCTGATATATTCTCCGGTAGAATAATATCCGACTTTTGCTAAAAAAAAGGGCACAGTATTTGTTAATCTCTTTTTTTGAATTTTACTATGCATAAGTTAGTAATTTTATAATACTGCCTCAAAGGTCCAAATAATGAAGAGCGTTTGCGTTTACAAAACAAAAATATGTTCTCACTTACTATGTATTCTGGTTCCGGCTTCCATTCTGAAAACACGTATAATTCATGTAGAATAGATTTCTTTTCCTCCATTTTCGAAAGATATACTTTTTAACAACTTTATCACATTAAAATGCACTTTTGCACTTGCACTATAAGAGTAAATCGGTCGACCAATACAAATTTACAAACGTCAAAGTTGGTCAAAGTATCGACCGACCGTATGTTTTTGACAATAGGCGGACAACCGAGCACTTTCTGCGTGAACCGTAACACCGACAACCTAGTGTGTGATTGAAATTGAAACAAACAAAAAAAAAGTACATAATTTATGTACTTTTTTTTGTTTGTTTCCAATTTCCATACTAATATTACAAATGCGAAAGTGTGTCTCTCTGTCTGTTACCTATTCACGGTTAAACCGCTGAACCGATTTAGATGAAATTTGATATAGAGATAGTTTGAGACGACTCAAACTATCTGGAAAAGGACATAGGATAGTTTTTATCCCAGAAATCATAGGTCAATCAACGGGATTAAGGGTGCAACAGGTGCTCTGTGGTCCCAGCAGCAAAAATGTCTGGGATAAGAACAAAAAACGTTGTTATTAATTTTCCAAATCCACCCTAAGGAGTAGAAAGAAGAGACGAAGTCGCCGGTGAAGTGCTAGTTACAACAAATTCTCAACAACCTATTGCGCTATAACTAAAATTAATAACTCTTAGTAATTGAAAATATGTAAAAATGTACAAGCGGAGTAAAAAGGGGGAGGGGAAGAACTCATAGGGCATCGAAAAATTCGTCCACATCGCAATCAACGAAAAAAGTGCCCAGAACACTGGCAACATAGCCGCGTTGAATGGCAATGCTGATGCGTTGGCCAAAGAAAAGGTCCAGCCCCGTAGTCACGTCAAACTGCTTCCCACGAAAAACTCGATGAGCACTCAGACCACATGGCCCTAGTGTTTCAACTCCAAACTCCATTAAAATTCTATTCTACAAAAATCTATATGATATATTTTTATTTGTTTGAAATTGCTGTACTTCATTTCTGCACGAAACAATTTTGTTAAAATTTTCAAATGTCAACTAATATGTCATGATTGTCAAGTGGAGGAGCTATTTTTCACAGACTACAATTTAGAATTTAGATTAACGAAAACTACGTTTATTACGCGTTGAGTGAAAACTACTTAGTGAAACCGAAATTATGGATTTGCTCAGTGAAGCGTATTCTAAGGTACCTCCTAAAAATTCTGCGAAACATTCATTATTTCGTAAACAAAGTTTTATTCTATATGCTACTTACTAATTTTTTTTAACAATAATTTCAGAGTGCAGAAACAAATGAAAAGAGTTTACATTTCTGGGAGAAATATTTAGAAAGTCTGAAGAGTTTAGATTTAAGTATATATAGCGATAAGTTAAAAGTGCCCGCTCTCGTTCCCATCGGAAGCAGAATATCGTTCAGAGGGGAGCTCAAACATACGAACGAAGTAACTGTGTCTCTCGGCGCTAACTACTTCGTCAAATGTTCGGTAAAACAAGCTGAGGTATTACGACAACATAGAATCAAAGGTAATACGAAATTCAAAGTTAACACAGCAATTTGGATAACAAAGAATTAAGTTGCTATTGAAACTGACCGATGCCTCAGAAACAAATAGTATTAGTATTGTAATGTTTAACATTTTCAGATGCTGAATCTAAAATCAATATTTTAAAAAAGGAAAAGCAATATTTAGAAAATCAAATGTCATTTACTCAAAAAGCTTTTTATGATAATCAGGGCAAGGAAATAATTGAGGATTATAATGAAAAAGATGACAAAGCATGGAGGCTAGCACATCGGGAAAATGTAAAACAATATAAACAAAACAAAGGCACAGAAGATAAGGCTGAAACAGAAGATGTTACAGATGAAGAATTGTGGAACAGGCTGGAAGAATTAGAGCTTCAAGAAGAGTTGGCAAATGAATTGTCTAATGTACAGGATGACATTGATAATCAACATATACCTAACAGGGATCTAAATTTCTCAAGAGAGTATTTGTCCAGTGCACATCACGCTGAAAACCAATATGAAACCATAAGGAATCTAGACTTTGCAAGAGATGAATTGTCCAATGTACAAGATGATAACATTGATGACAAACATGAAGTCAACAGGATCCCAACCTTCACACAAGAGATTGATGAAGTAGACTATTTCATTGAAATGGAAAATCAAAAAGAAGGAAAACTACTTCAAGAAAAATCTGACAATGAAAAAGAAAAAAAAGTTACTTTCAATGAAACTAAAAGCCTCAAGAAAACATCTAAGTCAGACAAACTACAGCAAGTGATAGATAAACAGATTGAACTAGAAGAATTATTAATTAAAGTGAAAAACAGAGCAAGGGCTCAAACTAAAAATAAATCAGATCTAGAGTCAAGGTTAGATGAACTTGAACAGCTTGATGAACTTGAAGACGAAATGGACAGGTAAGACATAAGTACTTTAGTTATGTATTAAATTGATACCAAGATTCTATTTTCTTTCAGGTATTGTGGAAAGATGTTTTAATGATATGCTATTATTTTCAGGCTAGAAGACATCATTGACAATGAAGCTATTGAAGAAGAAGATGAAGACTCAAATGAAACAGAAGCACCCAAGCTACAAAGGAGAGTGTCATTTGTTGATGAGAATGACAGCAACACTTTAGAGATTATCTTCAAGCACAGTCCAGTCGACTCTAACAACAAACCTTTCAATCCAACTGAAGGCATACAGAAACCAAGTGATATCTATGATGCACATTCCAAACTTTTTGGAAATGGAACCACATCCATTCTCAAAAAGTCAAAATATGAAGCAGTGGCAGATACAAAGGACCTTGAAGAAAAAGTTGTTAAATTTGAAACCCAAGATAAAGAGGAACCTGAACCAGAAACAATTGTGATAAAAGATGTTCTGGAGAAAGTCACTCAAGAGAAAACTAAAGTATTAAGCCAAGCAAGGCCTACAAGTTTATTTAAGAAAAAACGAATGCAAAATAAATCATAAGACACTAGGAATCTAATATTTATAATATCCCTGTAACACAGGTTTATTCCTAGTATGGGGCTGGGACTTGCTCTGCCCTCCACTATCACATGCCTAGGTTATCTGCCATAATATGATGTAATGAGATAATAATATGTACCTACTCAACATTTTTTTCTTGAATAAATGTAAATGATAACTGCAAACTATCTTTTATTTCTCCTTGATATAACTGTTTTCAGTACTTGTCAATAAGTTCAAATAACTTCGATTTTGTATAAGGGCGAATCAAATTGCTACAGAGGATTACATCTTTTAGTATCTTAGATCGTGCCTTTTTTTGCCGATATAGGCAGGTAGGCCGGGACAGTACCTACTCCGCTGATAGGGTGACTATTTCGTAAATAAACAATACTCCTTTGGATTTCCGGAGTTGGGTAAAAAGGGGCCAATATTGTAAAAATAAAAGTATTCAAAAAACCTTCTGATTTACGGGCAGCCAATAGTTGAGAGCATTTTTTTTCCACCTGTAAAAAAGGAGGTTCTGTTTTCATCTGCATATGTATTTTTAATATTGAAGGGAACAAAAACTGTTTTCCCACGAAACAGCCTACGTCAATACGTCGTAGTTTGACACTTGACTGATTGTCTGTCAGATCCTCATATTATTTTTCAGGTTATGTTGTGATTGCTTGGGGGTTGTTTTATAATCGTTAAGAGTATCATAGAAATTCTATTTATTTATTTCTTACACTTATTCAAAATGCTGTCACGTAGTTGGAGGCACCTCTGTCGACGATATTCGCAAGCTGTTACTTTTAGAACCAATGAAAACTCACCCGTAAGTTTACCGTTCCGTTACGTACCATTTCTATCAATGAAATATAATGTTAAGGGCCTATTTATGATAATAATAATTTTTTTACAGTCCCAACACAATGAAAAGCAAGAAGGTTTATTCTACACAATGAACCCAGAGCTGTGCAAACAGCTCTTTGGTCATGGTGGGTTCCCAAAAAGTTTTATGCAACAGACCAAGACATTCACAGAAACAGCCATAATGGTGCGCCAGCCAGCTCTGGACGTCATGAACTGTATAAGAGCTAGTGATATGGACAAGCCAGTCATTAGATATGTTCTTTGTATCCTTTTAACCACTCACCACCCAAACACAATAAATGTTGACGGTTTGATATGGTTATGACCCTATCTAGGGTTGCCAGGCGTCCGGATAAAGCCGGACATAGTTAGGCTTTTAGGATGCTTGTCCGGCCAAATTAGATGGTGTCCGGCCTGTTCGGCTTTTGTTAGGTTTTTTCAAATTTACCAATCACTTTAATTTTCCCCAAAATGCACAATTAAGAAGACTGATCGCCACTAATTTAATTTTTCATAATAGACATATCATTAAAGTTAAATCAATTTGATGTTGACTAATCAAACGAGCTTGGATTTACTTATAAGGATCCTGCTACATATTATTTTAAAGACACAACATTCTGAATAGGATAAGTTGTCCGGCCTTTTTATCCAATTTTACCCAAAAGTCCGGCTAAATTGGCTGGTCTGTTCGGCTTTCCAGTTTTAAGACCTGGCAACCCTAACCCTATCTAAACTGATGTGTACACAATCTTCCCATACCTAAGGCTAAGGCTCTGTGAGAGGGAAATAAAGCTGGTAGAATGTTAATAAATGCTAAGTGTTTGGGCAAAATATCTATATTTTCAGGCTCTCAATCTGCCACCAGCACACAACTGCATGTATTTTACTAGCAGTAGTAAATCCAGCCAGAACCATAATACATGTGTTTGACAAAGTATGGGTCTGATGTCAGGTAATTGGCATATTAACTTAACTTCTCAGGGATGTTGGGCTTAATAATACCGCAACTACGTAACTATACTAATATTATACATGTGAAAGTTTAGATGGATGGATGTTTGTTAGTCAATCAGATCAGAATGGCTGAATGGATTTTGATAAAATTTGGCACAGAGGTAGATTATAGTCTGGAATAACACATATGATAGTGAACCTTGGGATAATTTTAATATGTTGTTTTTATGTTATAATTAAGTTTCCTTAGCATTACATCAGATGGGGAGATTGGCACAGGAAAGTCAATAACAATGGCCCATCTCCTGCACTATATTCATGAAGAGGGCTATCTCATTGTGCATGTGCCTTGGGGTGAGTTAATTAATTTGAAAATCTTTCTATCTGAGAAGCTATTATTAAACCACTCAATAAATAGTATGTATTTCGGATGTTGATAAAATTGCTGTGTTTTTTATGATAAACTAAGCACTGAGCAAGAAAGTTAACTAGACCATTATATCTTATTTTACACACAAACTTAATGCAGTGAAATTATGTAACTATATATGCAATCATTTCTTTGTCACCTGCAGACACCATCATAAAAATAATAATTGTTTCTAAGACATTTATTGCCACCATGTTTTGCAGTGTCAGAATGGCTAAGGCGTGTGCCGCGCCACAAGGAGATGTCCAACTCGCAGACGCACGAGGGCTTGGTGGACCTGCCGCTCGACGCCGCCGCCTGGCTCATACACTTCAAGAGCCAGAACCAGACACTGCTCAAATCTGGTGATGTGAGTACTTCATATAAGTCACCGGATAATTGCAAATGCGTAAGAAAATCGAAAATCGCGAAAAGAAAAGTAAGAAATCTTGATCAGATTATAATTTCTCGATATATTGTGAACAGATAATTTTGAATAGGTACAAATAAGTCCCATCCAAATTTAAAAGTTTCCAACATATCCATGTCATATTTTGAGAAAAATAGTTACTTATACAATTTCATGTGAATATTACAATCTTATGTTTGCAATTATCCAGTTCAATATACATTTGCTTTTGGCCAGAAGATAACTAAGACTTAGGGTCAAAATTTTGATTTAAAAACCAATATATCTGTCATGATCACCCTAAGGCGCCGTTCTAATATAAAGCGATCATCTCGCCAACACGTGATTGTCGCTTTCATTTGTATAGCAAACTCGATCGCGTCTGCCGAACAAATTACGCGACAATCGCGTTTTTGCGCGATGATCACTTTGTATCCGACATTCCGAAGCCTTATAAGTACTTACTTTTATTAAAAACATGTTTTATTTTAAAATGGTATCACAGCAGTGGTATATAGATCCAGTAATTGTCGTTTGACGGGAGCTTGACCCGCTTAGGGTAGGTTTTAGCAAAGTACCTAAACACTAAAAAGAAGCACATAACATTTTAATTTGCTTAAAACGCACAACAAGCCTCCTTGGATTCTTCTTCATAAATTCCTCAATGACTTCGTTAGGTTGTACATTTAATATAGCTGAGAGACTACCTACCAGTGTACAGTTCCTTTAATAAATTCCAATAAACTAGGTACCTACTGATCAACCCCAGCAATAAAATTATCCCACTAGTTTATGTAAGTTAATTTCCATTAGCTCCGCCTAAAGAGGTCCACTGCTGGACATAGGTCTGTCCTGTCCCAAGTGTCGCCACATCGACCAGTCCTGTGCCTCTCGCATCCAGCGGATTCCCGCGGCCTTCACCAGGATTCAATTTGACACTACAATCAAACATGAATTGTCTTCAGTTGACAGTCTCCAAAGAGTACGTGTGGAGTAAACGCGAGAAGACGGAGGCGGGCGCTCCGCTGTCGGCGCTGGTGGAGCACGGCATCAGTCGCGTCAAATACGCCTGTGACGTCATCGACGCGCTCATCGACGAGATCAAGATACTGTCCACCAACAAACAGTAAGTGGAATTGTTGTTTACAATCATTATCTGCTTTGTTACGCATTAATGCATCCTCGCACATCTTCGGTTGAAACGCTCAAACTGTTTCACAACTTTGCTACGCATCCTAGCACCTTCCTCCTTCCAGCTTCCTCGCACATCTCTGTTGAAACAGTAGCCTTAAAAAGTCTTCGCTGGACACAGGTCTTTCTTAACCTTCGCCACACCAACCAAGTCTCAAATCTGGCATATTAACATGACCTTCATTAAGTTGTTAGTCCCTCTTAGTTTAGCATTAGAATAGCGTTACCTATTATTATATCACCTAGGCTCGATATAGTTTAATAATTTTAACTACTAACTGACCGAAGCGTATTTCTATTTTTTTAGATGCAAAACATTTGTGGCGATCGACGGTTTCAACAGTTTTTTCTACCCATTGACGCGAATCAACACCCCAACAAAGAAGAAAGTCAAGCCTGAAGAAGTCACCCTCACCACCTCATTCTTGAAACTCACTAACAATGACTGGGTAGGTTTATTAGTCATCATCATCATATCAGCCGAAAGACATCCACTGCTGGACATCCATGCCTCCCTGTGTGTGTCGCCTCAACAACCGGTTCTGTGCGTCTCGCATCTATCCACCCGCGACCCTCACCAGGTCATTGGTCCACCTTGTAGGGGGCCTGATTAGAATTTAAATATTATAATATGAAAAAAATAATCAGATCAAATGAAATGCTTTGTAACATAGGTAATAATAATATTATTGTTTAATATTGTTGTGTCGACAGAAAAACGGCGCCATAGTAGTTACAGCTGATCAGTTAGCAGTCCCTGATGATCATCAAGAAAGTTACCTCCCAAGATACTTGCTGTACAAAAAGGTAATTAAAAATAGTACTCCTCCTTATTGGATACTTAAAATACTTACTTACTTATACTTAATTTTTTCAGGCAAAATTGTTGAATGCCATTACAGTTTTCTCAACTTTTTCTATTAAAAAAATGGCTGTAATGTTTACTTTTTCGACCAAAATAACCAGTACCTCTATTTATGCATATCTAAATCTAAACTAAACCATTCAAAAAGGTTTTATAGTGGTGCTCATTTCCATTGTAGGATAGGCAAAAATCTGAAGCCTTGAAATAATTCATGCTTTTTTTTACAGGGCTTTGAGCATTTAGACCCATTTGTGCCAATAGAAGTAGGCAGATACAATGAAAAGGAGTTCCTATGCTGTGTCGAATACTACAGGGACCGGCTATGGTTGAGAGGGCCTCAGGAGATTGAGTCAGAGCTGAAGTACACCAGCGCATGCAACCCCTACAAGTTTATGGAACAGTGTGCACCTTTGTAAATTAGTTTTATTTGTATTGTAATATAATGTAGTTTGTAAATTAATGTTTGTTTCATTTCTGATAGTTAAATGAAAACATGACTGTTGTGACTAAATATATAAAGATTTAGACCCAAAAAAAATAATTTAAACACAAATAAATTCCCTAGCTAGCCAAGGCATTTTAAAACATCATTCATAGATCAGTATTTCTCATAAATAAGTAAAATAAACTCACTGATTTAATAATTTATTTGCTGAACATAATATCTACAGAGTATGCGCTTAGAACCAGAATTTAAACATTATAACCAACAATGTGGCGTTTTCCAATGCACTCGCCAACGTAAAACCAAAAGATGACTTCAGCTCCCACCAAGGCGTTCAGTGAGGCCTGCTTGACGGTCTGGTTCCTCCATGCGCCAGTCTTGGCACTTGCCAGCAGTTTACCAATGCCAGCCTTGATCTGTGGGATCTCGCTCAGTTTAGGGGGAGCCAGCTCCACTCGCGCATACTTCATAAAGATACTGAATTTGGGGCGAGCTGCTGTGAGTGCCGCTAAAAAATTAACATTTTATTAATTACTACGTTTGAATGGTAATAAGACAAGTGACAGCTTCTACAGTTCGTTCAGTGTGTGTAACTATACAATGTGCGATAAGTGTGAAACGGTGCAACTAAGTCGAAAAATATATTTAATTTTTGTTAATTTCGACCTAACCTTCAATCTGATTTTTAAACCAGAATTACATAATATCCAAGGCGAGCAAAACAGACCTTCCAGGAAATATTATCTAAGATTATGTAAGATAACATCAAGGTACTCACAGTTAAGTAGAGACGGAATCTTAGCGACTGCACCTGCCATTTTGCTAATTAATCAAAACAATTGAAGTACAATCGAAAAATTTAAGTTCGGAATGGTAATGGAAGTAGCCGAACTGTCAAGCTGCCATCTGACGTTTTGTTAGAGATGTACATCATCATGTATTTTTATTGATTTGACTAAAACCGAAGATGCGTCAGTCGTTTATTTAAAGCGATCAAACTATTATTTTTGTAATTGATAATGGTATGTGCTATTCTCGAATATTAGAAATTAGATACATTCAACAAAATAATACTAAAAGTGTTGTGTTTTGGCTTTGTATAAACTATGTGGTGCGCAATCAACTATTTTGGCCCTACCTGGTTCCTTTCCTTTTTCAGCACGTGAGAAATATACAAAGCTATCTCTTTCTAGTTGAGAGATTATTTTTCTTGGTAACACTGATATTATGTTATGCTACATTGCTACGTCGATGATTTTCTGTCAAACGTGTTTGTCAAGGGGAACCGGCGATCGAAGCATTTATTAGAAAATTAGCCAAATACCAATAGAAAATAAGATTGTGAATATAAAATCACGCTGATCTCTGATTTATTAGGCTATAGAAATGTATTTTCATGGTATGTTTCCACTCTTTCATACAATAATACTAACATTAGCGTGGCACCCGAAATTACTATTTTTCTAGCATTTCATTAATATTTCTAGTGATTTAGAAGTTTAAACAGCACTTTCGGTAGAAAAGTAAGGATGCAGTTGCGTTAGCCAGGTTTTAAAAGGCTTATTCGCTTTAAAAATCTTAGGGACACGTCATTGTTACTCAGGCGTAGCCGGCCGTACAAATTCGTTTTACAGGTTATTCTTATCAAAATATCCGCTCCATGGATATTATTTCAAAGGTAGCAATGTATTAAATAAAACTAGGGACTACAATATTTATGATTGTCCTTTAGACAGACTTCAAACAGTGTGGCATGTTGTTGTGGCAACAACCCTTGTCTGATAAGAAACACCCATAATAATTCGATCAAGATTTATCACCTGCAATAAAAACGCAATAATACTGTAATAACACTTAATTATGTTTTCAGCCTTATTCCTGTTATTGCTAAGTGCACTATCACTGAGCAATGGTAACACTCTGCAAGGTACAATAGACCTGAAGCGGCTACAGACTATCCTACAGGAGAATGTGAAGAGTAAAGATATCACTGCCTTGTACTACTCTGTTAAGGGTCTGGCAGAGTTAAATGTTGAGATTCCTAATATTTGTGAGGTGAGTTACTAAAGAGATCAGATAATATTTGACTGGCCTGTTGGTCGAGTAGTTAGTGACCCTGACTGCTAAAACGGAGGTTGTGGGTTCGATTCCCACCCAAGACAAATCTTTGTGTGATGAGCATGATCATTTGTTCTGTGTCTGGGTGTAATTTGTCTATAATATGTATGTATTTAGAAATATATAAGTATGTTTATCAGTTGTCTGGTTGCCATAGCACAGGCTCTGCCTAGTTTGGGATCGGATGACCGTGTGTGAGTTGTCCTCTCTTTATTCAGTTTCCTTACATACTAATTTACATTTTTAAATATTTCTTTAAAAAAACATTTAAAAATTAAAAAAAAAAAACATTTAAATATATAAAAAGTAGTAGTCCGCCGGTGTCGGGAGCAGAGTCCAAGCTACCGGTGGTTAGGGTTCCAGAGAAAGGAACCTCCTTACAATACGAGCCGTATCGAGGAGTACTGCCTTCTGTATCAGGCCCTTTACCCAACTGCGTAACGCCAACTTCGACAGATGGTCGTCGAAGCTTTTGGCCATCAGGCCATTGGCCGTAACGACAATCGGCACAATGACAGCCGATTCCACATTCCACATGTCAACAACATTACACATTCCAATATTATTATTATTATTATAATTATTAATTTTAATCTAACAACTGATTTGATAATATTTGTTATTCTTATTTAAATAAGAATCAGCTTACAAGTATGTCTAGATTACTGTAGTACTTTGTCTCTGTCATCTATGACCTAGACTAGAGTCAAGAGCAAACCCATATTAAAAAAAATAAAAATAATCAAAAAAGTACTTCTCAGAAGAAATGTATTGAAATGATTGTATCTTATGAAACTATATTTACAGCACATCAAAAGCATCAAGTATGACACTAAGAACATTGAGCAAGTATTCCAACTAGCGAATGCTGCAGCCATAACCAGCTGCCTCAACTCCTTGAAACCAGAGGTACTGTCACCAGCCACCCAAGTGCTGGACAAGAAAGACGCCACAATCTCTGACATATACCATGCCGTATACACTTTGAAGGCATTCGGCAAAGGCACTGTATACGACAAGGAAGACGCTTTGAAGAATCTTATTCAGTTATTGAAGAAAGATGACTCTCCTGCAAAGTGAGTTTTTCTTAATTTTTTAACTGGGACTTGATACAGATCATGATATTTTCATCAGCCTTTGCAAGTGTTTTAAGGCTGTTATTTAATCTGCCAGGGTTGTTGGATTGTTCGAAAGAGTGACCACAGCCCTGGAATTTAAAGGGCAATTGAAGGAACATGGATGGTTTTTTAGCCAGTACAGCCTGACACTCCCACTAAGTGGGACTATAGTAGGCGCCAGATAAATGTGGAATAAAGTATATTGACCTTTCCCTAATAACTGCTCATAGGTACCTGAACAATTAAATATGAATCGTTTTTCATTATTAGACCATGTTAAGGATCACGAGAGATGATGAACAGTTTTGTGTCATTAATTCCGTTTTTCAAATTAACAATGTCAATAAATGTAGGTGGGTCAATGACCGATATTCCACGATTATCTGGCGCCTACTATAGTTATTTGACGAACATCTGTCCTTAAAAAATGCAATTATTTACAGATAAATTCAGATAGCTTCTGGAGTTAATACCACTTTCACAACTACAGCAGATTGTTGTGTTTCAAAATGCTGTTTAAATTAGATTGCCTGCTCATTTGCCCGTTATAGATCTACTTTCATTGTGTATAGATTCAGTAATAGTGTTTTGGCATTGTCTGCCTAAGATAATGAAGACTCATTTGTATTCAGTTCAAAGCAAAATGTTGATGCTATGCTATAACTAATAGTGGAGTAGTGTATGCATTAGTTCCATTGGGATATTGCAATGAATTATTTTTGCTGGTCTTTAAACATTATAATACACCAAAGCAATGATTAATTTTTGACTATGTGGACAAGAGTATGTACTATTTTCATCAACAACAACTATGTGAATTTAAGTTTAAGTTATTAAATTAAATGTAAACTACATATAAGTACATTGTATGCACATTCAGTTTCACTCAATCTCTCTTTTTTTCAACGCAATACTTTGTCTTGTCAGAACCTGATACCCAATTGGAATATGAGTATGGGCCAGTAGTATACAAATTCGATTATTTCCAGCTACGGCTACGTATTCGCGCTGTGCGAGCACATGGGCTGCGGCGCGTGGACGGCATCGCACGCGGAGGGCGTGCTGCTGGCCGCCGACGAGAGCGACTCCAAGGCACTGCACTTCGAGGGAGGCCTGCCTGTCACCGCCAACCTGCTTACTAGCATTCAGAGGTGAGCTCTCATTGTCTTTGTTTCCTTATGGCTACAACCTGGGGGTCTATCTATCTAGGTTATAGAGGTACATATGTGGGACATGGTGCAAAGTCCCGCAAACCTCCATAGAAAAGGGAGGACCCTCCGACCAGACGGGTGTTGTGTCTGGTGGGCAACTGCCCAATGGTTGATATTTGGGCTGTTGTACATGTTCAAATCGCGCGGAAAACTGATACCGCGATGCAGGATTTGTTTGACGTAGTTCGTTACTGGCGGTATAGATGTCGCTACATTAGATTTTGTGGCGGTATACATGCCTCTACAGGGGTGTGGTTTCCGCACCTAGTCTTGATTTTAGACCGTTGTACAGATGCCAGCACATCAAGCTACAACAAACTGTCAACTATCTTTAATAGACTTTCAACTTTATCGCCAAAGTATTAGGTTCAAGGTTGATTGGGAAAATTTGACAGTTTCGGGTAGCTTGATGTGCTGGCGGCGTCTCTGCGTTAGCCATGGCGGCCGTCATTCTAACTAGCAACCTAGGGGTCTTTAAGTAAAGAGTAAATAGGTTAGTTCTGGGCAAGCGTGCTCCAGCGTCGACCATATCGCTTTTCGTCAGGTGAGATTCTGGTCACGACCCATAAAAAAAAAACGTGTGCGTCTCGGGACGCCCGACAGAAGTGCCCGTCTGTCCGAAATACGACTAGCGCTGTCGGTTAGAGTGAGAGAGGAAGAGCCTGCCTATCGCTGCCGTATGCGTGAGAGAAAGGGAAGCCAGGCAGACTGGCGCCGTAACGCGTTACGTTACAAAGCGGTTTACCCTCCCATAAGAAGTTATCACTTCAAAAACCTAAGCTGTTTACCAACTGCCAATAAGTTAGTGTCGAGATTTTTATATTTATAAATAAGGGTATAAAAGTGTAGCTACCCGAAACTGTCAAATTTTCCCAATCAACCTTGAACCTAATGTTTCCGCGATAAAGTTGAAAATCTATTTAAGAAATTTGACAGATTGTTGTTGCTTGGTGTGCTGGTGGTACATCACGTAGCTTGGAGTTTTGCAATTGATGAGCAGGTCGGATTTTTATTCGATTTGTATTCGCCCTCATCCCTCATCAAATCCTACAATCAATATTATCTCTGCCATGGGCTTGCAGTAGGCTACAGTAAGGGTAGGCCAGCCCATACATAACGCCCAAAAAAAAAAAACACAACATTATTCAAGGTTGAAATCACGATACTGACGATGCGAATTTTCTTTCGATTTTTTTTTGTTGGGCCTTATGTATGGGCTGGCCTACCCTTACTGTAGCCTACTGCACACGCATGATCTCTGCCAGGTTGATGGCATTATTACATGGGCTACAGACTAGCTATATGACCAACCCGTTTGGCGAATCATCATCATCTTCCGGCCCCAGTCCCATGTATACTTGGGGTCGGCGTAGCACGTTTTGATATTCCATTCTGTCCTAATCTAAATCAGCCCATTAAGTCCCACTGCTGGGCAAAGGCCTCCCTCTCACTTTTCCCCGCACGTCTCTCCTCTACACTTGCAGGCCAGTCCTTCCGGTAAGAGTCAAGTTCGTCTCTCCACCTTCGCGTTGGTCTGCCGCGATGTCGCCTAGCTTTGAATGGGTCGTAATTAGTGGCTTAATGCAGATGAAAGGGTAAAAATCTATAAACACACAGACAAAAAAAAGTGTTTTGATTATACTCGTAGGTATACGAGTATAATCAAAACACTTTTTTTTGTCTGGTGTGTGTCGGTCTGTCAGTTTGTTCCGGCTTATCTCCGGAACGGACCGATTTTGGCGGGACTTTAATCCGCAGTTAGCTGTTGTTATAAGGAGTAACTTAGTATAGATAAAGGATAAGGATTCCGTGAAAAAACAATAAAACCAATGAAAGGGCGAAGCCGCGGGTATGAGCAAGTATTAATTGGATCATCTTCCATCAGGACGTACAAGAACCTGAAGAAGCCGTCCCCCCTGAGCGAGGAGCAGCGCTACAAGTTCGCGGAGTACCTGCTGTCCCGCCGCTCCGTCAACACGCCCAAGGGAGCCTGCCTGCTCATCGAAGCCGCCACCGCACTCTCCGATGACGTGGTAAGGGACAAACTACAACTACTTACTACCTCTATTAACTTTATTTATATATTTAAAATATTAGGCCATCATATTAAGTACCCTGTTGACATTACAATTAATCATAAGGCCCCCCAGTAACAATTATAATAACCCCTGTGCTAGTTGGTATTACTGTATTGTCGGTCTTAATATTAAAAAATCAGGCCAAGTGCGTGTTGCACCACACACAGTGTAGGATTCCGTAGTTACCCGTCTCCTAAACCATGCCAGAGAAATTATAAAGTACATTACAAAGTTACAAAGCACTTGGTTTTAAGTCATTTGGAATTATTAGGATTTTTTTTACTTACCCAGATCCATTTTATAATTTTGTCGACTATTACTCATAAACCCGTTAAGCGTAGGTAGCGGTGATAGTTTCCTTTTAAATTAGTAAAAGCTACTACTATGATTTTTTTGCACGTCTCCATAGTCAACCGTGTAGCTGGCACTTGACTAACAAAAATTAGCATTTTAAAGCTTAATATTTCACAAACGTATCCTTGGATGGAAAAATGGTTTTGGCAAAACCTCAATATTTTTAAACCTATCCAACGACACCCTAAACCACGAGGAAGTTGATAAAAAAAATCATCGCCACTTTACACGTACACTTTACACCCTAAAAAAATGTATTTCAATTTTTTTTTTTACCACTTTGTTGGCGTGATTAATATGTATACGGGTTTACCCATACCAAATTTCAACTTTCTAGCGCTTAGCGTGACTGAGCTAAACCGCGGACGAATAGACAGACAGACAGAGGGACATGGCGAAACTATAAGGGTTCCTTGTTGACTACGGAACCCTAAAAAAGACCATATGGTTTTAGGTATAAAGCTCTAGCCACACTGGGACGAAACCTACGTTGACCGCGACTAAAAGCGCAGATTGTTTTATGAATAAGAACCGAATATTCGTGCCAGATTTATTTATTTATTTGGTTAACCAACAATTGTTTACCCATCACATCACAGTTACATTCTATTTTCTTTTACAAGTGCAACAATTAATTAAAGGTTAACACCTCATGCACAATTTGTGGTTATTCACATTGATAAGTGTAAAAAAAAAAAAAAATAGCTTTTTACCTAATATTTAAAATCTAAGTTGAGACAATAATAATAAATAAAAATAAGCTACGTAAAGTTCATATAAATTAGAATTGTTTGAACACCTTCAATCAAGTCACAATCGGTGCTACCGAATTTCTTCCCGCATCAAGCACTGATTTCGCTTCAGTTTGGCCCCAACTTTATCTCAGCTTTTAAAAGAAAATCTGTTTCGGTTAACATAACACAATAAACGTTTGTCTACAGCCTTCCCCAATCAGTATCACAATCAAAGGCAAGAAATACATCACCTCCGAGTCGGACACCATTGAGTTCTCGATCACCGACCTGGTGGGACGGCCGGTCAAGTTCCTGAAGCCCGAGGAAGTGGTCGCGCAGTCCGGGACACGCCTGGCGGATGACGTCGTCGTCCTTTCCAAACAGCCCCTCACGCAGAAACCCAACGAGCCCACAACTTTCGTTCTAAACCTCAGCAAGATTAAAGCCCAATATGGCTTGTACAAGATTGCCTTAAGCGCCGCTTCTAAGACAGCTAACGTGAACGTGGCCGTGTTGGGGGAGATCCAAGTCAGCAGCGTGGAAGTCGGTATCGGTGATGTGGACGGCACTACCAGCCCGAAGGTGACGACTGTCACATACCCCAACAAGCTGACTGAGAAGCTTCAGGCTGACCATTTACAGAAGTAAGTAATACATCTATCTATATCCATATATAATTCATAAATAAAAATGAATTGCCGAAATGTATTGTACGCGCATAACTTGGGAACGAATTGAACGAATTAAATAATTCTTTTTTTTGTTTTGTTCGCCAGATTACAGGGAAAGTTTAAAAACAAAAACAAAATAGGTAGGTAGGGTAGGAAAGTAGGGTAGGGTAGCTAGCAGTTAACAGGAGGTGCCAGGAGCGAAGCCACGGGCACAGCTTATGATATAAGTATATTTAGCAATTAGGTTAACCATAACACTTTTACACGTCAATCTTTTTGGGTAATTTTATGCTAGATGATGCCGGTGTCTCCTAGCTGACTACCCTGAGAAGAAACACCGATACAAACACAAAATTCAAAGCCTCTTTTAAAGTCCATACAATCCCTACTGATCAAATCATACGAGAAACATGTAGGTTAATGTCTGAGGTGGCCTTTTGAGGAAAGTGTCACACAGATTTTAGTGGAACAGTCCACGCAGTGCATGTAAATACAGAACTGGAGTCCTACTATGAAGTCTTAAAACGATCATGATGCCGCTCTAAGAGGGAGACGGAGCTATACATAGCTAGCACTATCCCTTTTACATCATCGGAATTGGATGGAATTAGCACGTCATAGCACCTGTACTTACACTTGTACCAATATTGTGTCTGTAATCCTACTAGATCTAAGATGTTTATTTGTAGGGTTTCATATCAAATCAATCCTGTAGTTTCGCTACGGTGGTCTATCACACGGAAAAGTTGTTCGAGCCCATGAAATATTTAACGTGTAATGACTGACTTATGTGAATGTGTGCGTTCCGGGCTGTACGTACAGCGAACTGGCCGACTCCAAGATGTTAATACGAAGTTTTTGTGGTGTAGAGTGACGCTGAAGTTCAGCGTGCGCGACAAGTACAACAAGCCGGTGCTGGTGCAGCAAGCCTTCGTGCGCGTGGGCAGCGCCGCCAGCGACGACGAGACCATCTTCGTCGCCGAGCCCGACAACACCAAGGCCTACAAAGTTGAACTGGTGAGTATCCAAGTACAGGGTAGTCCAGGGTTGTGGAAGACGGTATTTTACAGTTTACTAGATAGATTCGATTTTCAAAAAATATTGTACTTCACGTAATTTTTTTGGCATTACGAATGCGCATCAAAGTTCAAGAGTGGGAGCAGGTGACGTTACGTTTTTGTTAACGAATAAAAAGACGGACAGACAGACAACAAGGTGATCCTATAAGGGTTACGTTGTTGCAGACTGAGGTATGGAACCATAAAAAGTATAGATAATTGTTGGGAACGTGCATGGCGTGGACTGTGCCATCTAGTGTTGCAAATTCGTAACTTTTACGTAAAAATTCTTGACATTTACACATCAATGTTGCCACCTATAGTTTCTGCAAGTTCCCTATAACCTGCTGAAATGTGTGGTAACAACCCTTTGAGAAATACAAGCAATCTTCTTCTTTTCGCATCAATTCCCAGTTGGTGGTCACGCTTATATCTGCGGCATTCATTAGGTCCTCAATGGTGCAGGTGTAAGGGATCTGGGGGCACTCAAACAAGCAGTGGTATGGCATGCATATCTCCTGCTTGATAAGGAAGGAGGTGGAAATTATATTTTTTCTACTCCTCTGCTGTTTTTTTCTGATTAATTTCGTTGCGGGATCTCACCAGTTGAATCGTTATTCCGGGACTCGTCAACCTTCACTGACTCGGCTTTTTTGTGGCGGTCACCACTGTTATCTCGGGCTTTCAGGAGTTGCAGAGGTTAGGAATAGAGTGGCAGGCTTGTCCCATTAAAAAACCGGCCAAGTGCGAGTCGGACTCGCGCACGAAGGGTTCCGTACCATTATGCATAAAAATCATGTCTGTTGTATGGGAACCCCCTTAACTGTGAAAATTTTAACTGTCTAACTATCACGGTTCATGAGATACAGCCTGGTGACAGACAGACAGACAGACGGACGGACAGCGGAGTCTTAGTAATAGGGTCCCGTTTTACCCTTTGGGTACGGAACCCTAAAAAATACATGGAGTATGTTTGTGAAAGTAAACTTTTTGTCTCAGAACGTGGGCAGCATCGCCAAGCACCTGCAGTCCGTGTCGGGCGCGTACTCGCTGAGCGTGTACCTGGGCGACAGCGCCGTGTCCAACCCCATCGCCTGGCCCGTCGGGGAGGTGCTCTTCAACTTCGGCAAGGACGCTAACGCCGTCGGTGAGTTTTTTGTTTATTTTTGTTAGCCCACTGTTGGGGTTGTGGCCCACTGCTGGCTAAAGGCGGCAAAGGCCTGCCCTTTCTCTCTGTCTTGGGCGATCTCTGACCAAGCCTACCCCGCAAAAATGATCATATCGTCACTGCGTCACACCACCTTCGCCGCGGTCGACCTCGAACGCGAAGTCCTTCCTCAGGCGTTCAGTGAGTGCTGTCGGTGGATTATCTGTTTTATTTTACTTTTTGAGGGCAAAGACAGCAACATGCTTAAAAACAAGTGCGAGTCAAACTCGTGCGCCGAGAGTTCCGTACCTACCCATTATATCGCTATAATAAAATTGTCATCATTTTTATTGGTGGCAGACGTCAACTATGTATGTCTGGGGACACTCTTTAATTTTTTTTTTTTTGGATTTTTTTCTTTTATTGGTGCTGTAAGACCTTACTTTTTGCCAAATTTCGTGATTCCAGGTCAACGGGAATACTACCATATAGGTTTTCGACCCAAAACCTATAGGGTACTTTCGGTTGACCTAGAATCGTCAATTTTGGTTAAAAGCAAGGTAGGTACATGTAAAGTGAAAATACCGAAATATAAAAAAAAAAATGAAAATTAAGGTAAATTTTGGTACTTACAAGTTTTCGTGTGGGGTGATCTTATAAGGGTTCCTTATTTTATCTTTTGAGGTACGGAACCCTAAAAACTAAGAAATCCTTAAAATTAAAATCACAAACGTGTAACCCCATGTCCACGTATTAACAAAGGACTGACAGACATCTGCTACTGTTGTCTTGTTGTACGTAATGTTGGCACTTCACTTGGCGTATTTGTTCAAATATTCGCGTGAATTGTACAATCCAAAATTCACTTTGTTATATTTTGTATTGCAGAAGTGACGCGATTGTTATGACAAATACAAGTCAAGCATTATGAGAATATCAGACGACATTGAACTTAGGATTTATGGGTTCTGCAGAAGTTTCTTTAGTATTTCCTTAATGTTTCCTATAAAGTCGACTAACTGTTATGATGTTGCTCAATGAGCAGCAAAATGCTCGAGCATGTGCAGCAAAAAGAGCAATGCGCAGAGACATTAACGATTAAGGGTGGTGAAATAAACCTGTGTGCAAGCAAAGTAAGCGACCAGGGAACTGCCTTTTATACACTACTAGCGACCCGCCCCGGCTTCGCACGGGTGCAATGAAGATACTATAAATATACCACGGTTTTAGAACTCTGGTTTAATGTATAGTAACTTGAAACTGTGTCATATGTCAGTGTTTTCGCGAAATCATCTTGAGAACATAACTTGAACGCTATTTATAGGGCCCCTGGCCGGTACCGCCGCGCCCGCAACTGCTATGTCCCTGCATTTTAACTGTAATATCTTCGAAAATATTCATTTAAATTACATGTTGTAAAGAGCCATATTGATCTACGTAAAATGCACAATGTATTTAAGGTACTTAATTGGATAAGGATTAATGATGTATTGCTTAAAATCGCTTCGTAAATAAGCCATTATTTCTCGTAAAAAGTAAAGGATAAAAAATGGTTGTTGTGGGTTATCCCTAAGAGATAGACATATACCATCGCGGACTTTTTTGTAGACCTTTTTAAGGTATACAATACTGTAGTACATTATTTTGATCTATATTGTAGGGTTCAGCCAGCGTTTGCAATGTAAGCTCAAACAATGTGTTTATTTACGACACCACATTAGAAACCTTTAAAATTATCAGTGTTTCTCTACTATATTATGCATGTATATACATATAAACCTTCCTCTTGAATCACTCTATCTATTTAAAAAAACCGCATCAAAATCCGTTGCGTACTTTTAAAGATCTAAGCATACATAGGGACAGACAGACAGCGGGAAGCGGCTTTGTTTTATACTATGTAGTGATATTCAACTATTTTATTATTTCAGCTGTGATTTAGTTAATTATCAATTTATTATTGAAGGCTGTTCGAGCATTTTGCTTATGAATTTGCGCTGACCGTAACTCTCTTGAGATTAAAGAAGATTAAATTGTAAATTTATTTAATATTTCCCAAAGTTAAGGTAAAATTATTACCTTAACTTACGACTGAGTTACGGTTAGGCTACGACACTATACACCGTACCCTCGAGATGCTTAGGCCTCTAAGTCAAAGTCAAAGCGTTCAAATAAAGCATTATCAGGTACTTTTAAATTGTCAAAGTCAGTCCGTCAAAAACATGAAGCTATTAGCATGTTCCAAAGGGTAGATCTCTATGGAGAAGAACGTGCAAGAAACTCCACGGACGCTCTTTTAAATCATTTTATGTTTACAAAAATCCTGGTTACATTAACCTTGTTGCTTCTATATATGAGAACAATGTAAAGAAAGAAAAAACAATTTATAGTATCAAATATCATTGGCAGATAGATGCTTACGCCGATCCTAGAATAGGGTAACCATGTGACGAAGATATATGTCTGTCGTAGCCATATCTTACAATTAGCCAATGGCTTGGCTAGGCAAATTATTAAACGAAATCGAACCAAGTCATTTGCCTAGCGGTTGCCGGTTACTAGGCCGCTGATTAAACAACGTCGTTCAGAGAAGAGGCTGGACCGCTAATTAAACTTCTGATTAATATAAAGATTAAAGCCTCCAGCCAGGGCTTATTAAAAACTTGTAAAATAAGCGACTACACGCTAAGGGCAACCCCTGTGGGAAACGGGCGTCGCTGGGTGGGGAGGGGGGCAGCTAGGGACGGGCTGGATCGAACTAGTCAAATTTTTCTTTTACATGGGTCACATGTAATCAGGAAAAGTTTACTCATGTATCCGTGTTTTCTTGTTAAAGTCAAACAATGTATTCCCCACAGGAAGCCCAGTAACAAGCACGTCTCTGCCGTACCGCGGGCCGCTGCCGGAGATCGCGCACATCTTCCGCTCGCCCGAGGCGCGGCCGGCGCGCTTGGTGTCGGACGTGTTCGCGTGCGCGTGCGCCGCGCCGCTGCTGCTGCTGCTGCTGCTGTGGGCCAGGCTCGGCCTTAACTTCAGCAACTTCCCCTTCACGCCTAGCGCGCTGGTCTTCCATTTGGCTTTGGGAGGTAAGGAAAATCTAATGATGCAGTTTAAGTTTTCATCAAAATCGGGCTCAAGACTCCTTTGAAAACTTTTCTCTATTCCTTATCGTTTAGGATTTAGTCATCTACGCCCACTTGAAAAATTCACCCTGCATATTATATTATTATGCCCAAGTGATCATCTACTGCCGACGCGGCGACGCCTATCATGTTGCGTTCAATCACGCAAGCGTTGACGGACTCCTGCGTGTCCACAACAAAGCATTACGCAGTTGTGTTATTGAAAAAGTTTGGCGAAATCGAATAAATTGGTCGACAATATCGTGCAGTGGCGCCGTAACCTTTTGACCGCCACGGTCGGCTACAAATGAAAAAGCGCCCAACACGACACCGTCACAAAAAAAAATACAGAGAATTTGTGGTTTGGCGTCGGGGGCACACTGAAGCATTTATGCTCTGGCGTACCCAGAATACGCTCGTAATGTTTAACCTTTTGATTAAACATTACGAGTGTATTTTTTTTTTTTTTGACGATGACCACTCGCATTCAGCACACTAAGGCTGGTTACTGCTTAACCGGACTATCCTGTGTTGGCCTCAAATGAATTTAAGGCCCCCAGCCAGGGCTTACAAACTAGCTAATTATATTAAATGAACGCTCGCTAGGGCATCCCCTGCGGGATACTGACCTCGGCTTAGCGGCGTCATTTCGGGTACGAGTGTATTCTGGGAGTTTGATACTTATACATTCGTGTGAACATGTTCATATAAACACACAATTGTCCGTCAGGTTCGCTGGGTCTGTACGGCGTGCTGTGGCTGCAGCTGTCGATGTTCGACACGGTGCGCTACCTGCTGCCGCTGGGCGCGCTGACGTTCCTGTCGGGCCAGCGCCTGCTGCGCCGCCTCGCCGCCGACAAGCAGGCGCGCTAGACACACAGCGAGTGCTAGCTCAGGCCGCATCGCACCGCACGCACCTAGAGGATGAGAACCTCCTCCTTTTTGAAAAAGTCCGATAAAACACTCAACTATTGCCTGTAGCGTGCGTTGAAGATCGAGAGAGGAATTTTAAAATGCGTTACGTTGCTGCCTGTCATAACCTGCTTTAGCCTTTACACTTATTTAAACTAAGATAGGAATGCAGTTTCTGTTTGCTGTGAATGTTCGGATATTTTTAGTTTGATTGTGTCCTACAAAAGAATTAGATAATGTATGTAATAAAGTCTACTCACCCGTTACACACAGTAACTGTCAACTTCTAAAATTGGTATGCAATAGTAGGATAAGGAATTTGTAACGGGCACACTTGTTTTATTTTGCTAGAGTATAATTTATAGACTTTGTTGTTATTGCATTATATTTCGACTAAGGTGTACCTAGCGTATTGTGAAACAGTGTGTCAATGCACGTTTGAGTTCAATTGTAAATACGATCTCCACTTGTCATTGGAGTGCATAGTAAAATAAAAGAGGTCTCATTGTATTTTCTGGTTTCTGAATTATTCCTAATACCAAGAATGCAATATGAGTGGTTGGGACAATATTGTGACTTATTTCATCTTCTCTGGGGTCATATAGGGGCTCTACGGAATTCTTAACTAATTGCAATTATTTTATATTAGGTCTTATTCTGTAGAGCTCCTACATAACCCCATCAGATACATGTAATTATAATTTTACATAATAAAAGTAATGTGATTCGTTATTTCTCTTTTTTTGCATAATTATCATGGGTTACGTCCAAACACGTACTTCTATAAAACGATCCCAGTCAGGTATCGCTCCTTCGTGCTGTACTGCTATTTCAATTTGAAACGTGAACCTACTGCGCGGGCCTGTGGACTTAGAGCGATGATTGGCTCGTCTCCGATAAAAGGAGCAGGCCCGGCTCCCAGGCGCGTTGTGTTCACCGCGCGACTCTAACAGATGTCAGCACAAGTGCTGGGGCCCGCTAGGTCAGAGCCTGCCGGAGTAAAGCAATTGTTCGAAAGAGTTACCGCGGCCGGAACGCAAAGGGCATTTGGAGGAACACGGGGTTGGTTTTAGTCAGCCACTGACGGCATGGCGTGGCGAGGCACGGCGCGCATACCGTATCATCCTGTGGAATACCGCAACATACTGAAGAATCCCGCCGAATGCTACACGATCCTGTGGCATGCCATGTCGAGACGAAAGCACAATCTGGCGCTCACTACTGTACTGTGCTAATGTAAAATTGGTTGTGTATTTTGTTAAAATTATTGCAGCGGCGATGTCACGACGTGCCATAGTAGCCAGGGCATGAGGTAACGTTCCGCGGTCAGTCGGGTCATTACGCGAGACATTAAGACCTAATCATATTTAAATAAAATGATTTTGGACAAATGATTTTCATCCTTATTGCACTGAATGTTAATGCAATAAGAACGAAAATCATTTGCCACACCTTGCTTGCCGTGCCGCCAGCGGGCGCCGGCCCTGACACTCTCTTCCGCTCCGCCCATAGCCGAGAGGAGACGACTGTACTTGAGTCACTCGATGTAAAAGGAAATAAAAGGGAGGATGAATTCATATGCTCGACATAGAGGGAATAAAAGCGAGATGACCCTTACCGTTCAACGTAAAGGGAACATATCGAGTGAATAGCCTGCGTGAAGCGCAGACCACACCGCCAGCTAGCGAGCGAGCTGGGCGAGCATCGTTTCACCTCTTTTCATACTTCGGTTCACGCTGCGAACTACCGAGTTGAGAGATGCGAACGAAATATCAATGCCAGCGATGCTATTCGTTCACCTAGTTCGCGGTGTGAACACCGAAGTATGAAAAGAGGTGAAACGATGCCCGCTCGGCTCGTAGCTAGCCCGTCCGTAGTTTTCGAAAACCCACGTAGTTTAGCTCTCAAAATCTTCACTTAGTTTATATAGTTGCTCACTCGATCGCTCGCTAGCTCACGGTGTGGCCTGCGCTTTATTTGCTGTAGTCAACGAGACCCAATGGTCTACAAAATGAATAAGACAGTTTGTAGTCGTTAAGAATCTTTATTAGCAAAAAATATTTAACATGCTTACCATACAAAAAGCAAGAAAGCTTTTCCAAGTAAATGCGCTCATTATTATTATCTATCACAGAATAAATCATCTTGAAATGATTCCATTTTACTATAAAATATATTATTGTTTAGGAAATTATTCTAGTTCATTAAAAGCTAAGTCATTAAAACTATTTGCATAAAGGTACACACATTGCAAATCTAAGTTGCTTGTCTTACTTAATTATAAGGAACCCCTTCTTCACACACAATTTATCGTCACAATTCAAATTAATCAAGTTGTAGAGACAATAATGAACATAATGTCAGTCCACGTAATTATATTACCAGCTCCACCAGTACAAGTACCACATCCTCCAAACATTCACTTTGTAACTTTTGATTGGAATTAATAATACTGTCAGTCACCGAGACTTGCTTGGTTTGTTTTCATTTATGTCAGTCTAGAACTCGGCGTCAAGTGTGAATACATTGTCCATCTGGTTGGCCATGACTCCCCACTTCTGGTACTCACTAACTTTCTTTTCAAAGAAGTTGGTCTTGCCTTCCAATGAGATGAGATTCATGAAGTCGAATGGGTTCTTTGTGTTGTAGTGCTGTTGACAAAATAATACAATGTAGTAGGTAACATCTTTTGAAACATTAGAATAATTATCATTATAGGCAAAAGTTAAATGAGGTAAACTAGAGTGGGTAACTGGCTTTTCGTTAGCTGAATAGCTCTTATCAGTGCCACAGTTGTTCAAATACATACTGATATTGGATGACCTGAATTTTCTGATACAATAAATTATTATTTATCATTTAACTAACCTTTCCTAATTAGGATATTGTAACATGGGGATTGTTCCATCAGGACCTATTTTCTTTATAATAATACACATGACTGAAGCATGTGGAAGTCTGCCCTGCATTTGGACATTTTTGGCCAGATAGATTTCCGAGACATTTACCTTTTCTCCAATAAGTTCCATAAGCAGCCTGTCGGCAACAAACTCGATGTAGTTGGACATCAGTTCGCAGTTCATGCCGAGCAGCCTGACGGGCAGCGCGTCCGTGAGGAACTCCTGCTCTATGATCACGGCGTCCTTGATGATATTGAGTACGCGCTCCTTGCTCGGCTTCTGTACCAAGTGCCGGAACATCAGGCACGCAAAGTCGGTGTGGAGACCCTGTCGAAAATTATATGTTGTTATTAAATATGGTCAAGGGACAAAAGACTGCTACTAGTTATGGAAATTCATTAAATTGCTTATGATGATGATCTCATTTATAGTCAAGCATCAAAATTTATTTTGTAATCAAAAAAAGTTGGTACCCCCCTTTTATTTTAGGATAATGTTGAGTTGTTAGTACATTTAAAATGTTAAATTAAAAAAATAACCTTGCCTAGCTCACTAAATAGAGGCTAGCAATTTCAATGGTTATACACAATTTATAAAAATGGTGCAGTTCTCTTAATGAGAGAGTTTGTACATTAAATTGTTTAAATTACATATTTTAACTATTAATTAATATGCTTTAAACATAATGGAAAAAAATTGCTTCAGAGATTATAAAGTAGGTAATCGATTTTGCAGTAAACATAGGTGCACATAAGCAAATAGCACTTATGTGGGATTGTTATCAATAACATTATTATGTTCATGGTAGTATTTTCAGATAAGGGTCTGCGTGAGGAGACTCACTAAAGATAACAGAATTATTATTAAAAGTTTGCTGATATAGCTTACTGATACTGAAAGCTGTTTGTATTGATGAATGACTCAATTTGCTGGCAGAGCTTATCAGAATGACTAGTACAAGTACTTCAAGTATTTGGCAAAAACCTAGTAAATGCATGATACTTTAGTATTATCAAAATACAAACCTCATCCCTAGAAATCAGCTCATTGCTGAAAGTCAATCCGGGCATCAAGCCACGCTTCTTCATCCAGAAGATAGAGGCAAAACTGCCAGAGAAAAAGATGCCTTCGACGGCAGCAAAAGCGATGATGCGTTCTGCAAATGTAGCTGACTTGCTTGCGATCCACTGCAGGGCCCAGTCAGCCTTCTTCTTTACACAGGGCAGGGTTTCAATAGCATTGAACAGGAAGTCTCTGCATAAGGATAAAGATTGTCGTGATTACAATGGAAACTTATTATTAAATACATTTTATGAGTATGAGTCATGGTGATCTAATGCCTACTTGTTTTGTCCCTATGACAAAATGCCTGCTGTTTTAGTGTAATGAACTAAGGTGTAATGTAATGAGTTGCATGAATACTTCAGCTAATTAAACTTTCATTGAACCTAATGGGGTTTTAAGACTTATGACCATGTTATTTTACAGCCTGGTAAAATGTAATATAAATTTAATTGGGCTCAACTTACCTCTCCTTAGGGTCCCTAATGTATGTGTCAATGAGCAGAGAGTACATCTCAGAGTGTACATTCTCCATAGCAATCTGGAAGCCATAGAAGCATCTTGCTTCAGTCACTTGCACTTCCTGTGAGAAGCGTTCCACCAGGTTCTCATTGACAATGCCGTCCGAGGCAGCAAAGAAGGCCAGTACATGTTTGATGAAGTGCCTCTCACTGTCCTTGAGGTTCTCCCAGTCTGATAAGTCCTGAACACAATTTAATGTAAGGTGAGTCACATGAATGCCTGCTTGTGTACAAAACATTGCTACATGTTTTGAGTTAGGAGCAATAACAAAATTAAAGGTGTTGCGCTTTACGAGTTACAAGAATTATTAGTGCCAACGAAAAGACGTAGTTCAAATTATAACAAACCTAACGAAAACTTGATCTTTTGTTTTTCATGTTTAAGGTTTAGAAACTATTGCAGGACAGATATTATGCTAGAAATAATGAAACAACATAAAAATAACACGATTGTTATTGCGTCACAATTTGGTACCTACATACTTCCTGTTGCTCGCAGGGGGTGGTCATGCGTGACCATTGTAACGACCAAAAGCGAGCCGATAAACAAGGCGCTTTCTTATCTTGGATATAAATAGACTCCAATGGTATTACCTACCTCTTATAATATTATAGAACATTGGATTAAATCAATAAAAACAAAACCTGTGTGGAAAGATGAGACAAAAATAACCACGAGACGTAAACAAATACGTACCTTGGATAGATCCACTTCCTCTACGGTCCAGAACGACGCCTCGGCCTTCTTATACATGTCCCAGATGTCGGGGTACTGTATCGGAAATATGACGAAGCGACGCGGGTTGTCGCGCAGAAGGGGCTCCTTTTGTGGGTCAAATACTGCTACCTCCATGTTTTTTCCCTCAACCTCCATACTTTCTTCACTCATATTGTCATTTCGTTCAGCTAAAACATTGTTTTTACCGTTCTGCAAAGCAAACAATTGTTAGGTTCAGGTTCTGACATGTCGCAATCTAATCTAATAATAACATTGTAGTTAGGTATGTATAGAGTAACTAACCTTCAAATACGCGTGCATATCATTGTGCAGGTTTTCCTTGTCATAAACTGGAGCCATTGTGTTTTGTTTAAAAGAAACAATAGAATTAAAGTCAACTTTCAGTTACGGTCAACGCGGACAAGTTCACAGTTGCGAATGCACGTTCGTTTGTCGGCCGCCCGCTTTTTTGAGTACAGTCAATTTCCCTCCAACGTAGACTTGTCAATGATCGGTTCTTCTGTTCCGAAGTCCACTACTAAATAGCAACAAAACTTTGAAAACACTTACACATGGAAATTTGACCAGGAATATTCTTATTGTAAAAGGAAAATTGTGTAAATAATTACTTGAAAATATGCAATTTTAGCATTGGGTATATAACACCTAAATTAGAAATTAAAATAATGAGTTTGGCGGATGAATGAAGTGGTCTCATAAAGAGATTCGGAACGATCATATGTTTACAAGTTCATTGACCACTCAGAAAACAGCAAATAGAAAAGAGCGGTATTTACTTTGGTTTGGTTACTTTTATTTTATTCCATCGTAAAACTCTAATATAATCGCTATAAAAGTTGTTTGATATTTTACGTACTATTAAGTGTCTTGTACAACAAACATTCATTTATCTCTTTATGAGAATATGCAATAAACACACGATAACGGGTTTCGCGCCTAAACTAAACATTTTATCTACATGTTTTAATTGGTTATTAAGTTAACCAATCAGGCGCCTGGGCAAAAGTTGCGTTCAATTTATAGATCAGCTTTTAGATGTCATTCGAATTTAAAATAGGTGTGGAAAAAACTGATGAAAATGTTGGTAGCATTTTACTTTTACTTCATTATACTTGTCTTAGATCATTCTCTTCATTTCGAAAGGAAAAAGTCACTTCCGACCATATTTTGAAAACCAGTGGTTACCATAACTATCATGAGCCATTATACGCTTTGTGGGAGTGCGCTGCGTCATTGTCATCACATCGCCTTCTTTGGAAGGGCATAGAGCTTGAGGAGTGGAGAAGTAAACCACATCTATGATGACAATTCTGGAAGTACGTTCTAGATATTATTATTATTATTTTTGTACGTATATCGGCGACGCCAGTGCACTCAAGGAGCACGTGCGACACCGTTTCCTCTTCCTCGATGCATGCTCTGCACGGAGGTCTGTCTGTTATACCTATTGTATGGAAATGATTATTCAGTGGGCAGTGTCCGGTGATGGTCCCCGCCACCATTCGCAGGCTTCCCCTATCCAGTCGCAGAAGGCGCTTGGTAAGTTTAATGTTTAGGAGTGGTATAGCCTCCTTGGACTGCCTGCAGCCTGGTGCCGAGTCCCACCAGCGTTCTGCTTGTGTGTGGGTATGTTCTTGTAGCCACGTGCGCAGCTGGGTGAAAGGGAGTGGCACTATGGGTTCGGGTCCAACAGCCATCGTACCAGACCCCCGGCCAGTTCATCGGCCAACCACTGCAGCGTCACAGTGTTGCGGTTTATCACCGTGACGCGTTCTAGTGCATTGTGGCATTCTTGTATTTGTTTCGAGGTGGTGTAGTTTCTATTTAGGGATTGGAGAACTGAGGCGCTGTCGGAGAGTATACGAATAAGAGTGTCCGTGACACGCATTCCGCCTGATAAACGGTATTGAGCTTTCCTAGTGGTCTGGATATTCTAATGTTGAGGTCGCTGGAGTAAACTCCAACTCCGGTTCCGGTACTTGTCTTTGATCCATCAGTGTAGATTCTCAGCTCTTTGGGACCTGAGTGGTCATCCGATTCTTGTGTTAGCACTATGTTATTGTTCTTTTGGAAATGGGAGCATTAGTGCAGAAGCACGTCTAGCAGCAACTCTTCGATACCGCTGTCGCTCAGCGTCCTCATATCAATACACGATAATACTAATACACGATTGCGCGCTCGATTGATGAGAGTGTAAAGACAACCTCATAATACACGATTGCGCGCTCGAAACAAGCGCAGAACGCGTGCAAACGCGTGGTTTTCCTCGACTGTGTAAAGCCCGCAATTAGCCACACATTAGTCTATATAGACTAATGTGCGGTGAGCCGGCTAAAGATGAATTATTTACCGAAAGTGCTCATCATGTCGAACATTAACCTCTCCTCAAAAATTAACACAAGTGTAGCCAGCTTATCTTTATTTCTAAACTAATTTTAGCCATAACAAATACATAAAATGTAGCACCAACATTCACAAGAAAATTAAAAAAAATCGTTTGTCTCTGGTTTAAAACCGGTGTGTCATTCATGTCATGTCAGTGTCATGTCCATAGATTATACACTATAATAGTCATGTCATTCCGGGAAAATAATAGCAATAGCCTCTAAAAAATACGCTTTTGGAATTTGTGAAATTGTAAAATAAATAAATAGGAAAGTTTAGCAATTATGTCGGATAACGATGATGATTATATGTGCGAGGAGGAGGAAGATTATGGCTTGGTATGTATTTTAAATTCACATAATACTTTTTTTATTTGGTACTGTTATTGTGTGTGACGTTTATCGAGTATCTCCGAAATTCCTAGCTTTTAACCTTGCTGTTCCAGTCGAAACTCTTGAAAAAGACATATCTTATTAGCATGTTATACAGTATAGCTTACATGTATGCATGAGGTTCTTAAAATTATCCTTGAACGAATGGGTGCTGAAGAAGCCTTTTTCGTTAGAGCTTGAACTTATCAGTTTTAATTAGATCAGGTTAATATCTTGCCCTGATACTGATGTGAAATCATTTGAATTGTGTATTTTGCCTAGGAATACTCGGAAGACAGTAACTCAGAACCAGATGTTGATTTGGAGAATCAGTACTATAATAGCAAAGCATTGAAGGAGGATGAGCCCCTGGCAGCTCTTACTAGTTTTCAAAAAGTCCTTGAGCTTGAGGGAGGAGACAAGGGTGAATGGGGTTTCAAGGCACTCAAGCAAATGATTAAAATTAATTTTAAATTGGTAAGTTTTCACCACAATAAATTAGATTTAGAATGATTAGATTAGGTATGCAACAATATAGAGAATTTAAAATGCTATTTATATATTAGTTTCATTTCTTTTGACGGCCACAGTTGGCTATAGCCGACAAATAAAAAAGTGCCCAATACGCCACCATCGGCTAGAGCCGTTTGGCATCGGGGACACCAAAGCTTTTACAGTCTGGCATTCAAAGGCCGTTTTTCATTTGTCGGCAATAGCCGACTGTGGCGGTCAAAAGGTTAAAAAAAAATGCAAAAGTATGTGTTCAGTAAATTCTGCAGCATATAAAAAAAATCACATTCAGTCATTTAATACCTAATCCATTAGTCAGTTTTGACATTGAAAATATTTTTCTGCACACAAAATAATCTTTTAATATTGTTTTCAATATGTTGTTTTTAATCAAGTCAATGGATTGCAGGGCAACTTCACAGAAATGATGTCTAGGTACAAACAGCTGCTGACATACATCAAGAGTGCGGTCACTAGGAACCACTCGGAGAAGTCGATCAACTCCATCCTGGATTACATCTCTACTTCTAGAAATGTAAGTGTCACAATAGTTTACTATAGAATAAGGACACAGGAAAGCAATGATAAGTTTGATTAATAGTTACTGTCAGCTTGCCTCTCTCACTGACTTTCAATATTTTCAATCCAGGGTTAATGTGGACCACTGGTTTTTTATTTTATACATTTCGTCCTACCATCCTAAACAGGGTCTGTTGTGACACCTTCATGGTGTATCAGGCTTCATAGTGAGTTTCGTCCTACCTACCTACCTACCTAACTAACCCACCTACCTAACCCACCTACCTACCTACCTAACCCACCTACCTACCTACCTAACCCACCTACCTACCTACCTAACCCTGCCTACCTACCTACCTACCTAACCCTACCTACTAATTTTTTTTGTTTTATACCTTTCCTAATCTGTAATCTGGCAAAGAAATCAAAAAAAGAATTTGCCAAATAATCTCACAAATAGGGGTAAAAAAATAGTTACATGCTGAATATTTGTTTGGAATTATCATCCTGTGTCATTTTTCCAAATAATTGACTGATTTGAAACAATTGATTTGTTTTCATAAATATATTATGTATATAAAAGTGCTCCTTGCAGATGGAATTGTTACAAGACTTCTATGAGACTACACTAGAGGCTCTGAAGGATGCCAAGAACGACAGGCTATGGTTCAAGACAAACACAAAGCTAGGGAAACTGTACTACGATAGAGGAGACTTTAATAAACTTGCCAAGATTCTGAAGCAACTGCACCAGAGCTGCCAGGTGAGATTGTCTACATGAAAATCAGCATCTCTGGGTTCCAATGATTACTTAACGTCACACTTTTTGTAGCACTCAAACATTGTTTCTATTATTATTAATTTTTGACAAGTTTTGTAGCATGGCCTTAGAAAATCTGAGCAAAAACATAGCATGGTGTCGGTGAGAATACACCCTCTCCCGCTACACCCGCCAATCTTCTAACACCATGATACTGTTATGTTATATTAGCTACCCAAAAGCCCATTTGTGATAATTCAATTTAAATTATATATTTGCCAATTAGCACTCTTCAGGAAGCAAGGGGCTAAAAAGGGCAAAATGTTGTACATAGCAATTGTGCACCCTGTTAACAATCTGTTGCCTATAATATAGATATTTCCACTACAGACTGATGAAGGCGAGGATGATCTGAAGAAGGGCACACAGCTGCTCGAGATATATGCCCTGGAGATCCAGATGTATACGGCGCAGAAGAACAACAAGAAGCTGAAGGCTCTGTACGAACAGTCCCTGCACATCAAGTCTGCCATTCCACATCCACTTATTATGGGTGTTATTAGAGGTAACTATAATTTATTGGAGTTTCTGTTACTGTACAGCAAATGTACTGTTTCTGTACTCTCCTTGCCCTGGCGAGTTTCATGGCGAACATCCACTAATGTTTTTTATTTGTTCTAAATTTTATTATCAGAAAAATACTTGATGTCCAAACTTCTATGGAACAGCAACTGAAAATGGAATGTGCGTTACATTGAGATGCACACAGAGACGCGTTTTGTGTTGCTACGAGCAGCCAATGACTGGGATTAGTCCAGTTCATCATCATCTTTAGTTCTGACAGCCTCTTCCCACCCACTAACACCCACTGCTGCGCGTAGGGCTCCTCCTTTCATGCTATGCTTCCCTGGTCTACCAGTTATCCAGAACAATTTAAAGTAATGCTTAATTGTTTCAGAATGCGGCGGTAAAATGCACTTACGCGAGGGTGAGTTCGAGAAGGCTCACACGGACTTCTTCGAAGCGTTTAAGAATTACGACGAGTCAGGCAGCCCGAGACGGACGACGTGCTTGAAATACCTTGTCTTAGCTAATATGTGAGTGTTGAATCTTATCCTATACCTTATGAACACTAGGAAATTCCTTGGGCCCTTTTCCTGACTTTTAGATTAAATACAAAGAAGTTTATATTACATTTATGTATTTCAAAATTTTGATAGTTTTCTCCGTTTTTAACTCTGATTCTGTTGTCTACGTTTATCTAGCTGTCACAATATGTTTTTGAAGACTCATCTCAAAAACTCTATAGGTACAATTGGTTTTGCCCGTGACTTCGTACGCGCATATCCCGTTTTTTGCCATTCCCGTTGGAATTTCAGAAAATCCTCTCTTAGTGCGCTCCTACGGAGTGTAGGGAAGCTACACGCCAAATTTCAGCTTTCTACGACCAGTAGTTTCGGCTGTGCATTGTTTGTTAGTCACTCACTCAGTCACCAGTAAAGAATTTTATCACACTAATATTATAAAGGCGAAAGTTAGTGAGTGTGTGTGTATGTTTGTTACTTCTTGACGCGCAAAGGGCTGGACCAATTTTGATAAAATTTGGTATGCAGGAAGCTGACACCCTGGATCAGCTAGTAGATAATAATTGATTGATTTTCCACAGGCTTATGAAATCAGGCATCAATCCTTTCGACTCTCAAGAAGCCAAGCCGTACAAGAACGACCCAGAGATCCTAGCCATGACGAACCTTGTAATGGCGTACCAGAATAACGACATTAACGAGTTCGAGTCCATTCTCAAACACAACAGGAACAACATCATGGATGACCCCTTCATTAGAGAGCACATCGAGGACCTGCTGAGGAACATCAGGACCCAAGTACTCATCAAACTGATTGGCCCCTACACTAGAATCCATATACCATTTATTTCTAAGGAACTCAATATTGATGAGAAAGAAGTGGAAAATCTACTGGTCACCTGTATTTTAGACAAGTAAGTACAAGCTAGCGCTTTATTTTTTACTAGCACTTCGCCCGCGCAAATCCCGTTCCTGTAGGAATTTCCCGTTCCCGTATAGCCTTCCTCATGAATGTGGCTATCATATATAAAAAGAATTTTCCAAATCCGACTGGTAGTTCCAGAGATTAGCGCGTTCATACCATATATTTTTTCATTTATTTATTTTTCATTTGAGATGAGTTTGCTCTTGTCTAGGTCATAGATGACATATTAGTATAGATTCCATCACCACTGTTCTAAAATTGGAGAAGGAGAACAGTTCTTGGCCCGCGTGCAGTGGCGGATTTACCAGCTGGCAAATGTGGGGACCGATTTATTTTTAGGTGTCTTACAAAAACAAAAAAAAATCTGCAAGAGGTTTATCTGATGTCTTGCAGAAAGAGCTTTACAAAACCCCCAACCGACCTCTGAATTTTTGTAGTTACGTTTGCCGCTGGTGCATTATTGTGAAGAAGCACACATTACTTCGCCTTTTTAGTTTTCATTCGTTTAGAAATGCAATGTACCCAAATATTACTTTTGCTATTTCAACCAAATTGTTGAAAATGATCTTGAAACTGACAATCGTAGGGGTCTGCAGCCCTATTATGACGTGCTAATGCCATCCAATTCCGATGATGTAAACGGGATAGTGCTATTCGCTATGTATAGCTCCGTCTCCCTCTTAGAGCGGAATCATGATCGTTTTAAGATTTCATAATAGGGCCCCAGGGTGTTAAAATTAACACCTGTACTTGGGCAATCTAAATCCACTTTCCCTCCCGGAGAGGAGGCTGACGTTACAGCAGTGGTGACATCATAGGCTGATTATGCTAAGTAGATGCTGAAGGTTTCTTACATGTACAGAACCTTCAGAGATGCCCTGGTCAGGTCCGCCTGATAGTATGCTATGATTTGTTGAATGTTGTCTGGTTGCAGCACAATCAGCGGGCGCATCGACCAGGTGAACTCCGTGCTGGAGCTGCAGTCGCACGCGCTGGGCGCGGCGCGGTACGGCGCGCTGGACAAGTGGACGGCGCAGCTGGCGTGCCTTCACCTCGCGCTCGCCAACAAGATGGCGTAGGGCGCCGTGACGTCACGCTCGGCGCGCGGGCCCGCCCGCCGGCTGTGACGTCACGCGCCGCCCACGACTGTAGCCGCCACTCTCGTCTTAGCTTTACATGCTCAACTTACTTGCACCGTGTACGAACGCTCTCAGATTCGCGAACGACATTTTTTACAAGGTGTAATTGGAATAACTGAAATGCACCCATAATTTAACTTTGAACAACTTTTATAGTGATCACATATTTCTGACTCCTAAAGACGTTTACAGTTATATCAATTACTCCTTGTAGTCAAGCAGTGTTTATAGAATAAGGGCGCGGCCGGTATGGCGCGAGGTCAAGCGTGTGAGCTTGTCTGTCTTGTATTCATGAATTTTATCTAATCAGAATTATGCTGTGGACGCTCCTAATCATACGTTGCTACAATGGCAGCCACGTTCTCGTCAGAACAGATCGTTGGCTGCTGCTCCGGTGATCTACAAGGAATGTAGCATACAGCATACACACAGCTGCAAGCGCCAATGTTCACCGACATAAGTCTCCAACGTTCATTAACAACGTACCTAGTGCGATAAGGTCCCTGCGCCGACCAACAGGACCAGCTTTACGTGTATAAGGAGTTCTTGCAATACCGCCCACACCTAGGTACAGTTCACAAAACGCGAGAATGCGTCTCATCCGTGCTCCCTGTTTCTGTGAAGAATCGTGCACAACGGGGAAGTTGATCACGTCCACTGCAATGTATTGTATTAGAAACTAAAATGGTGTCTATAACCAATTGGATATTAAGTTGTAAAAAGTATTTGTGCTTGATTATACAGATTCATACACGATAGCAGATGGCTCAATGGAATTGCTCTCCAATGCAATTACATATAGGTAGATTATGGGCCAATATTCTTAGTCAGTTTTTCAGTAATTTATATTAATACATACGAGTAGATGTGGTTGTAATAAGTATGTTTAACAGTAATTAAGATCAGTTTTGTTCATCCTAAGTAGTGGCACCGATACGGGCATAGTCAAAATATTTGTCCAAGTGAAGCCAGGTTGTATTGAAGTGATTTTGTGTGAAATGACAATGAACTTGGGTGTTACGTGCCCGCTTTAGCTTTCGATCCCGGCTTCGCCTATAGTTCCCGATATTTAAACTTCGTTGTACACCAATAGAGGTTAAAATAGAGACTTGGTTTAATTTTGTACTGTTTTGTAAGTCTCGATGCACTGATGCAATGGTGGAACTTGTAGAGCAGATTATTTTCAGAATGGATCGAACCGACAGGAGTTGGAATCGGATATGTGATATTGTATATGCTGCGTGTAGTGATAGTTATTTGTGAATAATGTAATATTTCTCCACAAATTATAAAAGACATCGTTCGGAGGCTCGACATGACCTTGCTTGTAATTATTGGGAACAATCTCGGCAGAACAACTACTGATGAACACGCCTCAATTCAGTGCAGTGTGTGATGCGAATACACATTTTCAAGTAATTACACTTCTTTTATTTCGTCCTAACCCACACCACTGTGAAAGTAACCTATTTACCACCTTAGGTAGGTACTTTAGGAGCCCATATTCCTTGTAGAGGCCTCGATCCCGATTACTTCTAATCCCGGGTTGTATAATATAATAAATCCCATCCAAATTTAATAGTTTCCAATATATCTGTGTGTATTCTGGTGACATATACCTAAATTTTTTACAAATCCCAGAATTTCAATGCACTTTCACCTGTGCTGTCACCTGAGTGGTATTCACTATTTTTTGGCGGCAACAGAAAATAAAACAATTCATATAGTAATAGGTAAATATTTATAATAATAAAATTGGTATATAACTACATTAAATGGACGGATCGGTATATCACAGGTTAGTTATATACATTTCCATTAGTACGTATACATTCGTTACAAACATCTAATCAATAGGAATTAACACTTCACAACAGATCGTCATCAGTTACAATAATTATTTTGAAGTTAAACACATTAAATGGCACAAGAGATTAATATTAGTCAAACGGCTTCCGAGCAAAAATGTTAGAAGTGATTTGATTTACAAGAAAACTTAAAAAAAAACATTTGTTTATTTCACACTAGCGGACGTCACGCGGTTTCACCCGCGTAGTTCCCGTTCCCGTAGGAGTAAAGGGATAAAATATAGCCTATGTTACTCGCTGATAATGAAGCTATCCATTGCTGAAAGATTTTTTCAAATCGGCCCAGTAGAAATACAAATCTTTCCTCTTTATAATATTAGTATAGATGACTTTACAAAGACGTTTTGAATAAAAATAAGTTTGTGTATCAATAACAGACTTTAAATTACATAATTATTAATCTTACAATTACGGCAGTGTAATTTTTTTATTTTAGTACGTTTTGTCAATATGAATTAGTTAACCTTTTGAACGTGTCACATATACGGACAAGCAAGCGCGTGCCCTTTACGCCAACAGTCACAAATTATGTGACAAAAGGTTAAAGTAATTCAATTTAGTTTTCGAAGACAGTATGACAGTCTTTTTTAGTTTGTAAAGATTATATACTCTAAGGCCGCTTTCACATTAGGACGTTACCAGCGCGTCAGTAGCGCGGCAGAAGCACATGCCTTCACATTATAAGTAACAAATGCTAGAGAATCTACCAGAAACTAGCCGCGCGACTCTCGCGTTGCTAAAGTCCTAATGTGTAAACGGCCTTAGAGTACATAAATCTTTGTAAAAAATCCGTGTGAAAGCGGTCTAAAATTATTCGCTTCGCGTACGGCTTATTCGTTAACGAAGGAGCCATTGATATAAACTTTGTGCAAATATTGCTTTATAATGTTCTGTTTTACATAACAAGATGCATCGCAACATCTGATAAGTATAAAATCTAGCTTTTAAACTAAACATTAAGGAATGTATAACATAAACTTGACATGGAGGGCCAGTAAAAAGGACAATGTCTCCCTTGAAGTTACAGTTTACAAGAAACTTATTATTGCAGTGCTAAATTTTTGAGGTTAAGGCCTCGAGGAAAAATTAAGGTTATCTTCTAACGTCAGTTTTACCTCCTGCAAGAACATCCTATAGTATCCTGAGCCTAGCTCATAGATCATAGACTACCTATCTGAGTTTTAGGGTGTATTCGTATTGTCAGTGCGAAAATGATAATATTTATTAATACAGTATACCTACGCCCTGCATCGCTCTGTCTCTTTTTCCATAACACGAGCTAATATTCAGTTCTTAACTTGTGCAATATTGTAAAATAGACAATGTTAAAAAATAAGTAGGTATTCCTACGTCGTTTGCTTAATAAGTGAGTCAGTTCGTGAGTACGTTTAGGTGTGTATGTTTGTGTGTCAGTGCGCAGGCTTGTCGTGCAGCCAGGCGCGGAAGATGGGCAGCGTGCTGGGGTAGTGCGTGGGCGGCTGCGGCTCGTCCGTCTCCTCGCGGAACGGGTACGTGCCGATCAGGATGGGGAGCTGCAGCTTTACTTCCTTATCTAAACTCTTCGGCTCGATTATGAACTGGAAACAAATGTGTACAGTAAATTCGGGTTATTTTGGCCTTGGGTGGTAACTTTGGCCCAAACTATAACCAATAGAAATACAGTAAACGCAGTGTGATGTGTTTCTATTGGTTAACGAGTTAGGGGCCAAAGTTGTACCCCAGAAGACTGGCTTAGATTACGTAAAATACTAAAGGAAACGTTGATCAATTATTCTAGTTTATTAAAAGTATGACCCTATTTTCAACTTGAAAAGATTTTTTCTACAATGTCGATTTTACAAACAATTTACTGAAAAAATTTAGGAAAATCCAGTCCCAAACCCATTCTCGGATGTCCTCCGACCTGGGGTGGACGTGTCTGTCAGACTTCTACTGACTAAACCACATCGTGTTCCTCGCAAACTTGCACCGGGGGCTTTAGGGATGGGAAATCATCAAATGACTTCTTCCGCTCTGGGTGGAGCGGAAGGGCGTGTCGAGACTCTTTCTGACTATTGTCTTATTTGGCTAACGGTCGTACGAGTTAACGATGCGATTTCGTCGCCCGACGAGATTAAACACACACATTTCTTTTGAGTGTCTGTTCTAATTGAAGCTTGCAAATCATCGCGCGAGCGCAGATTAATTTTCACTCGCATCGTTAACTCGTACGATCGTAAGTCAATTAGGACGACGCCTTAAGGGGCCATTGTACTCATAATTTTGAACAACTTTTACTATAGGAACAACTTTTACTAAAGGAACAACTTTTACAATAGGAACAACTTTTACTAAAGGAACAACTTTTACTAAAGGAACAACTTTTACTAAAGGAACAACTTTTACTATAGGAACAACCCCGAAATCTCGAAAATAAAATCAGCTGTTCAGTAAATTTTTGTCGAAGTATGCGCACATAAATGTATGTAATCCCATAGTAAAAGTTGTTCATAATGATGAGTATGATGACCCCTTAAGAGGTTTTGCTTTTATTCTGATACACATTGTAAAATTAATACTTCCCACAAAAATAATTTTATGTCATCTTTTAGGTTACATAATATATTTAGGACTCTGAACGAACTAACAATTAGCAAAAGTCGTTAAATGGGAAAAAGAAAAATCTTGAAAAGCTCTATCTATTAGTGTGCCTTACTAGACCAGGGTAAGAAGCCTTTAAAAATAATAAAAAGTGAAAAAAATAATAGTAGGATGAAACCCATTGGAAAAGGAGGAGAATATTATAAAAAAAAAAATTACGGGCGATCTGAGGTCGGGAAGGGGAAGGGGGTGAGTTTTTAAGGGTAAAAAACTAAAAGTCCTATGTAAAAAAGTCAAATGGCAAAGTTGTAGGTAATAAAAAGATCTAAAACTTTTGGATTTACAAAATTTTTGTGAAATTTTTTATTTTTCCCATTAAAATTTTCACATAAATTTTGAGGTTATGTGAAAAAAGAGTAAATCCTATGTCCTTTCCCGGGACTCAAGCTATCTCTTTACGAAATTTCATCTAAATCGGTTCAGCGGTTTAAGCGTGAAGCGGTAACATATAGACACAGACATACTTTCGCATTTATGGAATAAGTATGGAAAGTGTTATTTTTGGAATACTTACTGAATTTTGAAAAATCCGATGATACAGTTTAAGTTTTCTAAAAAACCGGTACGAGTCTCCTTACTTATTTTTCGATTTTCACACAGCGGCGGCACGTACAGCAGCGAGTTGCGCCACACGTTGCTCTCGCCTGGCCGCGTCTTGTGTATATAGCTACTGTCGCTACAGTTGCACAAGTGTCAGTACTCACAAACACGTCGTACTGCACGGAGATGAGGTGGCAGCCGCGCAGGTTGGTGGGCGGCAGCGGCGGCACGTACAGCAGCGAGTTGCGCCACACGTCGCTCTCGCCCGGCCGCGTCTTGTGTATATAGCTACTGTCGCTACAGTTGCACAAGTGTCAGTACTCACAAACACGTCGTACTGCACGGAGATGAGGTGGCAGCCGCGCAGGTTGGTGGGCGGCAGCGGCGGCACGTACAGCAGCGAGTTGCGCCACACGTCGCTCTCGCCCGGCCGCGTCTTGTGTATATAGCTACTGTCGCTACAGTTGCACAAGTGTCAGTACTCACAAACACGTCGTACTGCACGGAGATGAGGTGGCAGCCGCGCAGGTTGGTGGGCGGCAGCGGCGGCACGTACAGCAGCGAGTTGCGCCACACGTCGCTCTCGCCCGGCCGCGTCTTGTGTATATAGCTACTGTCGCTACAGTTGCACAAGTGTCAGTACTCACAAACACGTCGTACTGCACGGAGATGAGGTGGCAGCCGCGCAGGTTGGTGGGCGGCAGCGGCGGCACGTACAGCAGCGAGTTGCGCCACACGTCGCTCTCGCCCGGCCGCGTCTTGCCGTGTGAGAGAGACGCTAGCTCGCGGACTTCTTTAGCTGCGATTTTGCCGTGCGCTGAGTATTGGATTGTCTGGAAAGATTTCGAACTAGAGATACCAATAAAATGCAATGTAGGTAACCCCTGGAAACGCCACTGATCAGCAGCTCTCTTCAAGTGTTTCAGTTGGGGAGAAGTGGCACAACTAATGGGCACATTAACGAGGTCTTGAAGTAAATGACAAAGTCAACAATATTCTTTATTTTTAGGATTTTTTATAAGTTTTCCGTATCTACTACGTAACAAACTAAGAGGCAATATATAAGAACGTTTCCTAAACATTCAATTTGTAACATTGGTACACCACCACTGCATCTTTCTTATATCCTTGTTCAACAAGGCTTGGAAACTTCGTGATTGGAATAACCATTATACGTTGAACTCTAGCACATGCGCTGTGGACTTGTATTTACATTTACGTTAGGTTTAAACTGCAATAACTGACACGCTCTTATGAAATATGAGAACTCCACCAGTTACTAAATAAAGATACATAAGATATAGAATAAAAGGATGAGCAGACACAAAAAGTGCATTTTTTCCGTGTTTAAAAAATGACGACTATTGAACATGGCTTCTGACCGATAGGTCACGATCGTGACTTTAAATTTTAACTCCTTTTATATTACGCGAGCCAGTTTCTTGCAAAAACATTCAGACGTAAAAAGCGAACAAAGAAAATATCGATGCATCGTGATTTGCTGAGGCGAAAAACGTGAAAGTCCGGACGACTTACAAGTGTTTTGTATCTGCATTTTTTAGGTAATATCTAATCGTACATACATATCTACCTGCTAGCAGCAGCTGCAGGTAGGTATTCTGTTTATTGGTATTGGGTAGCATCATATTAATGCGCCTCTTAAATATTATATAGCTACACTTTTTTTATTTATTTTTTTTAAGGATGTGAAATCATCAAATGACTTCTTCCGCTCTGGGTGGAGCGGAAGGGCGTGTCAGACTCTTACTGACTAAAACCCATCCGTGTTCCTTCTAAAGCCCTTTGCTTTCCAGGGCCGCGGTGACTCTTTCGAACAAATTCCGCAACCCTGGCAGGCTCTGGCCCTAGCGGGCCCCGTCCTCTATGCTGACATCTCTTTGAGGCGCGCGTGAAACACAACGCGCCATCGACCCGGGCCTGGTGGTGATCGGACAGCGAGCCACCCAACGCTCGCCGTCCGCAGGCCCGCTATATAGCTACACTAGCTTTATTTATGGTCTGTGGCCAGCAAAAGTGTAACATTTTGTCAGTGAATGTATGTTATGCGATCATTCCGTCAATTATGAATTGATTTTGATTATTCTTTTTTTATTCGAAAGCCTATACTCCTGAGGTCTATACTCCAGAATCTGATGATGGGATCCTAGGGAAATCGAGGGCAACCCTCAAATTTTAAAGGCATACTTATACAATGTTTTTCGTTTACTTTCTAACGCAACTCAGATAATTCCTCATATTGCTGATCTGATGATGGAAGATATAAGTTAAGATCTGATGCTGGGATCCCAGGAAAAATGTTTGTTCTGCGATATTTTCGCCTATTGTCAACCGATTTGGATGATTATTTTTTTGTTTGGAAGAGTATTTTTCTAAACTAGCCCCATTTCAATTTGGTGAAGATCTTATGAAGGATGTCGGAGGTAAGGCAGCGGAACTCTTCAATAAATTATAGCAAATCTCCCAGGATTGCTGAAAAAACATACAGTTGAATTGAGAACCTCCTCCGTTTTGGAAGGCGGTTAAAAAAAGTTTTTGAGGTATTTTTTTAACCCCTACCCGTTCAATGAATTATGTACACGATAGTTGCACTAACAAAATACAACGATTTAAAAAAAAAAGCGATGCAACTTTTAGAGAGAGAGAGAGAGAGAGAGAGACGAGATATATAGTTTTTTATACACCTCAGTGATAAACTCAACAACTCACTGTGCTGATTCAAATCAGCACAGTGCATTTTTTTTGCGACGTTTTAAATGACTGTTCTATAGAAATTCTATCTAAAAATATAAAATACTTGCTTACTATGTTGTTTGCTTGTAAATACGTCTTCCTTAAAAAAATGTGTACCTAGTCTTTTAGTTTGTCTATTAAGGTTATTAAATCCGAACGAACTAACAAGTACATACAAGTACATTATTCTTGAAAAACTCTTTGTTGTACTTTATGGCTATTGGACACCGAACAGAAACCTTCAGTGTCCAATTAGCAACCTATTTCGGTTTTACACCAAACGGACTTATAATAATAAATCATAAAATTTCAAATTCATCCTAAGATTACATCCATATGTGTTATGTGTTGTGTGTTTGTTGTGTTGTGTTTGTGTTGTGTGTCTTATAATTTGCAAAAACTGTGTTAGTAATAAAGGGTCTCCTTAAAAGCTCTTTCCAAGGGTGTATTTTGGGCGCTAAAAATTCTTAACTTCGTAGCAATATAGTTATGTATGGCTCTAGCAAATGTTCTTCTTAAAACCTCTTTCCATCGGTGAGTATCATATAATATCATAGCTATAGGGTGCTAAAAATCCTTAACTCCAGTACTCAAATTTAGTTACCCGTTCAGGTTGTTAACTCCAAATGAACTAACAATCGACCAACGTCGAGTGAGTAGCAAACGTTCTTCTAGAAAAGCTCTTTCCAACGCAGCATACGCACGGCTACGTGGATTTCTGTCGCATACGTCAGCTGAGGCCCCGCCATCACGTAACGTACATCATTTATCTTAAAGGTCCAGGAGTTTTGGAGTAAATAGTTGGCTGTGACGGACAGACAGACAGCGAGCCAGCCAGTCAGTCAGACCAACAAGTGGTTATATAAGGGTTCCGTTTTTCAATATGGACGTTCGGAACCATAAAAAACACAATTCTATGAATAGTACATACCTATAGTAGGTGCCAGATAAATGTGGAATAAAGTATATTGACCTTTCCCTAATAACTGTTCATAGGTACCTGAACAATTAAATATGAATCGTTTTTCATTATTAGACAATGTTAAGGATCACGAGAGATGATGATTCGGGACAGCTTTGTGTCATTTTCCGTTTTTCAAATTAAAAATGTCAATAATTGTAGGTGGGTCAATGACCGTTATTCCACGATTATCTGGCGCCTACTATAGTATAATTTAGTTAATTATTATATTGGACCGCACTATCGTTAGCCACGTTCAGGCCCTGGAAGGTGCAGGTGGTTGGGCTTATAGGGCAGGAAAGTACGTCGGGCATATCATACGAAGGGGGAAGGGTGTTGAACAGGCACATTTAGGATGGGTCGATAGACCTAATAAGGTATGGCTGTTGCTGCTGCTGTACGTACCTCGGTGAGCGCGGCTCTGGTCGCCTTGACAGTGGTACGCGAGTTGTTGACGAGGGTGGCCGTCAGCATGATGCTCTCGCCGGGCACGTAGGCGCCGCGGTCCAGCGACACGCCGCACGTCACCGTGCCGCCGCCCACGCAGCCCACGCCCAGCCGATGGTCCACGCTGCACTCGAACTGTTGCTGTGTCGGACAAATTGTTCTTATAACCAACTAGCTTTTGCCCGAGACTTCGTACGCGCATATCCCGTTTTTTTTTTAGTTTCCGTAGGAATTCCCCGTATAGCATTCCTCATGAATGTGGTTATCACATACAAAAAGAATTTTCAAAATCGGTTCAGTAAATCCAGAGATTACCCCCTACAACCTCACAAACTTTACCTCTTTATAATATTAGCCCAGATGATACTGAAACATATTGTCTAATTTAATTCTAGCTTCAGGCTTTCATAGCTGGATTTACTTCTTAATAACACACAAAAAGCTTTTCAAGCCTGATTCATAAATCTCAAAATAAGTTGACAGGACACTTAGATCATCATCATCTGCCTAGCCTTTTCCCAATTATATTGGGGTCGGCTTCCAGTCAAACCGGATTCAGCTGAATACTAGTATTTTACGTGGAGCGGCTGCCTACCAGACCACTTAGATACAGAATTATATTAAAAAATATTTCAGAACTACCCTCATTTGAGATGAGAAGTTATTTTTAAGCGTTGTTTTAAAACGACGACAGTAGTAAGTGGGTTAGTATAGATTATCCGCTCGATGGACAAATGGTCGTCATCAGGCCACTCAAAAGTTTGTGGTACCAACATTGGGTGGACGTGAATTTACATGTACCTATATCAAAATGATGGCCATCATCCTACCTTTGCCCCAAATTAATTTATGTATGTATTCATATAAAGCAAATAACATAGGTACATCTTGTCAGGGATGGGACGTGTCCGAATCGTAGTCTTAGGCCGCTATCCCACTGGCGTTTTACGAGCGTTGGCGTTTCTCCGACGTCAGGAGCCTCTAGTGGCAAAGGTTAACGTCGCGTCTACACGACGTTAACGTTGCGTTTTTTGGAAACAGTTTCAGAAACGCCAACGCCCTTAAAACACCAGTGGGATATCGGCCTTATGGTTTATGACCTTGACAGCTGGTTCCTGTGGCTCAAACTACTACCCATGACGATATCCATCAATCCACCTAACAGAGCATGCAGCGTGATGCATTACTTGCATGGACGTTTTCTTAATACGCTTCACTGCACGACTGCACGTATCTACTCACTGTGACAGACAATACGTACACAGTGTTGAGTTTGATGTTATTATTAGTTCCGCTCTTTAGATATAAACTAGGTTATGAACGTCACTCGAGGCAGCATAAATGTTATTGTTTTATTTTTAATTTATAGGTAAGCAGCTGTTACTTCAATTGTATTATCCATCTTCTTTAGTCATTCATTTTGTTTAACTTTTCCTTTCTATCATAGCCAGCTGTACTTATACCAAAAATGGATAGTAGGATTGGGTCAGCATAGCTGTTCACAACCATTCAATTCCATCTCGAAACGAATGGATGTTTTTTTTGTAAGGTTCGTTTAGAGATAATGCTTCATTGATTGAGAGAGAGAGAGAGAGAGAGAGAGAGAGAGCAGGTGCAGGACGCATCTTAACGTGCGTTGCGACGGAGGCGTCACACCCAGGGCCGTCTTTTGCCTATTGGAGGCCCTGGGCACAGGATAACGGGGCCCCTATAACTTTGACAGAGAACTATTTATCTAAAACAGGTAAAAAAATCTACTACTACATTTATTCAACTACAATTAAAATATAGTTGTAATATTATCTGGAACAGAAACTCTTTTAGCATTTACAAGTTGCTTAAAAATCTAAAGAATGAAACAAATATATTTTTCCAATGATTTCCTTAAAACAAATATCTATATTTATCAGTCGTTGGTAGGTTATCTGGCAGAAAGGGGGCCCCATCGATCGCGGGGCCCTGGGCACTTGCCCTGAGTGCCCAGTGGATAAGAAGGGCCTGGTCATACCACTAACTTTCAAACTCCGAGACGGGCTGGGACAGAGAAAATCCTAATAGAAAAACCCAATGACACTTTTTGACCGACCAAGAAATCAAACCTAAGACCTCAGCAGTCAAAATAATTACCATATAAATTACGATTTTGTAGCATCCTCCCTACACAAACCGTATACAACCCCGACCTTTCGTTTCGGGTTGGAACCAAATTACAAGATCAACGAGGCAGTGTAGCATCAATCCTAAACTACAAATCATCCTTACAAAATAAAAAAATAAAATCACTCACAGACAAAACCGGCGGCTCCAGATTAAGGTCAATGGGGTTCATGACGATGAAGACTTGTTGGTTCTTGTGAGTGAGTCCGTTGGGTTCCCTCAGCGCTGCTTTGCAGTAGTACTGGACCCAGCCGTGCGTGCCCAGGAATGTGGACGGCAGACCCATGGGGAGGCCAAGTTTGAATGGGAAGCTGTGTATGCCGGGCGACAGGACTGATGTGCTGTGTCCTGGCAAGTTTACTGGTTATTACACTAGAGTTTTAGTAGCATAAGTGTAGGTACGATGACGATGGGTGTAGGACGGGCCAGGGTTGCGGAATTGTTCAGAAGGTCACTGGAACGCAAAAGGCATTTGAAGGAACACGGGTGGGTTTTACTCATTAGAGTCTGACACTCCCTTCCACTCCGCGCAGAGTCATTTGATGATTTCCCATCCAAAAAAAAAGATGTGCGTTAATTGTACTGTTATTGTAATAAGAAAAGTAGGTGAGACGCCATAGCGAGATTTACGTACGTATTCATTATGGTTTTATTTGTTCTTTTTTTATGGATTGCGTCATGCTTGGCGAAAATATAATCTTATTCTTTCTTTCTTTCAGTGTTTTGGATTTAATTATGGACTTAAACCTGTTGAATAAGTCTTCTCATGGGACACCTGATATAGTTGTCATGTGGATTCTCATTTAAGTGGTGGGATACTTAAATTGAGAATAGTGTGGAACTGTGGCTGCCATTTTTGATGACGTCATAACAAGTCTCGAGTGCACACCTTTACAAAATGTTGTCTTAACCTTTATGTTTGCTAGTCTACTAATTAAAGTTAATATTTGAACTTTTGAAGGTTTTTTTTTATGCCCATCGGATCAACATCCACATGCTTTGTTTTAACAAAACAAATAAAATATAAATTCATACCGAAACCACATTGATTTTATTATGCTGGTTCTCAATTCGATTGTGTGTTTTTTTTTGTATGTTTGTTATGCGATCATTCCGTCATTACACTAACGCTGACGTTGGAACTTTAATATCGGAAGTCGGTGTCAAAAATAAAAAACACCGACTGCCGAAATTAAAGTTATTTTATACTTAGTAGTTTTTTTTTTTAAAGTTGTTTGTATTTTTTTGTAAAAACTTTTTTGCTGTTTAAGTTTTGTGAAGCTTGTTGTAATAAGCCCATAGCAAGTGTCATTTAGGAATCATTAGTTAGGTATATATTATTAATTTTAATTTTTAAAATAAATTAAAAAAACAAACAAAATAAAAAATGTCATTTATACAATGTAATGGTAATACTGGTTCATACAAATATTTTGGAACTAAACACAAAACTAAACAACTCAAACTAGTCAAGGATAATGACTACTGTTCTGACGAAATATTCCAAGCAGTCTGGTGCAGCTAGTGACTAAAATATTTGTATGAACTAGTATTGCCCGTGTTTTGATTTATTTTTGTATTATGTCTCCACCTTCAAAGCTGAAAACATTAATATATTAAGACTTAAAGTTAGTATTGCCAGTGTTTTAATTTATTGTCGTATCGTCGTCTCCACCTTGTATATTCATTAGTTAATCTTTGGAAAAAGTATTTATAAGCATTCATGATTAAAATAACTCCGAAGCTGAAAACATTAATAAATTGGGGCTTACAAGTTTTCTATAAATACCTGGTTCACCAAGCAGTCTCATCCTGAAGTCTATGTAATTCTCTTTGTCGAAGAGTCGTTCGTGTCTGCCAGATCCCACTCGCACCACACCCTCACCAATAACATGGAAGTGCAGACCTAAAACAATTTAAGGCTTCCTTTATTGAAATTATTTGGTACTAGTGGCCCGCACCAGCTTTGCTCGGATGTATATTATTTTTCTAAATTTTCTTTCATAAGAACCTTTTCCTGACAATAACAAACACAACAAAAAAAGAATTTGCTAAATCTGTCCAGCCGTTCATGCTTGCTCTCTTGCTGCATGTGATGCCGTGATCAAGGGAAATAGGGATTAATTTTTATATATATAGATGACATAAAAAGGAACATTGACAAGATTTCAATTGTCTAATAGAATGAATGATGTTTTGTTGATATGAGTCTTGTGGTACTTGAAATAAACAAATTTTATTTTATTTTATTTATTTATATTAAAACGTAAAGTGACCTAAATGTAGTTTTATTTACACATCTGTGTTAGCTATTATTGCGAAATGCTAAACAATGGTCACATAATATTAGTTGTAATAACAATGAACTTACCTAACACAGGTGTGTCATCTTGCAGCTCCATTAAAACTTTCCCAGACAAGAATTGACCAGGAAAATATAACAATGATGTGTTATCAAACACTATGAGGAACTTGAGTAGTTTGCGCGGCATCTTGACTGCTCGCACTCCAGCTCGGCGCTCAATTCACTTTTAGATTACCTAGTACCTGTGTTATGGATTCCAGAAAAACAATAAGTTATAAAAGTTGAATACACTTTAATAAGTTTGATTGATAACACTTTGAAGATGCTATTATTATTTATTCATGGCAGTATAACATATTATTCATTATATAAGTTACTCTCGGAAGTATATTTTAATAGGTACCTATTCAAAACTTTTTCGCACATTACACAGTGATCACTTTGTTGTATTAGTATTAGGTGGGAGGATATGAGAACCTTGTGGCTATGAAAGTCACGCCTACAACAAGTCGACAATTCTCATTAAACTTCTGACATCGTATGGTGTGTACAACAAAGTTGAGAAATATGTTAATCGAAGGCCATCAACTATGACTACTACTCATACCTTGAACAATTTTAAAGTAAGATTATGAATGAAATTCACACTGAAATAAATAGAAAAGCACTGTTTTGATTCTTTGACCACTTTTTAATTTTTAAAACCCTCTTATTCGACAAAGTTACGAATTAAATTCACTAAACTTTTTACGGAAACTTATCACTTTGACATTTCGTTGAGAATAGATTTCTGGACTTCTGAAGTTTAAGTTATGTTGCGTTCAGTAATTTAATTATTTTTCGACTGTCCAAAATTTTACAACTTTCCCAGTCATACAAACTATTCATCAAATAAATAATTTGGAGCTTGTTTTGCTGATGTTTTGTTTGTTTCAATTTGCTCATTCAAAATTATTTCTTGTTATGTCTTTGTTTTTGCAAATCAGAAATCATGAACGCATCAAGTAAAAGGTCAGTCTGTTTTCGTTGAATTATTTTAAATATTTTTGTCATTGGTGGGTTTTGTATTTCTACCTACCATTGTCCAATGGCAACCAATTTGTCGTGAGAATTGTCAGAATTGTGCATCACTGTCAATAATTTATTACTGAAATAGAAAACGAACTTCCTTGGTAATGGGCGACAGCGACTCATGGATTTGTTTATGTTGTTTTGAAAATTAAACGATAATCGTTAGGGTTAATTTGAGGTTTTATAGTTGTAAAGAAAATAATTCACAATGCCGAGTGAAATGATAACATTGCAGCTCGGCCAATGTGGCAATCAAAGTGAGTAATTTTAACACGGAAATGTTCGGTTATTTTAAATTTGTTTAGGTAATAACAATTAATTTTAATTTATAACAGTTGGCTTCGAGTTCTGGAAGCAGTTGTGCATAGAACATGGGATATCTCCTGAGGGGATACTCGAGGAATACGCTTCGGCGGGGTCGGATCGAAAAGATGTATTCTTTTACCAAGCTGATGATGACCACTACATTCCTCGAGCGGTCTTGCTGGATTTGGAGCCTCGTGTCATACACACTATCATGAACTCACCGTATGCAAAGGTATGAGATCCCTTTACGTAATGTTTACAAAACAAGTATGATATCATCTGAATTTGTATGAACAATGCATAAACATTTTGCTCTATCTGACTAGCGATTATAATATGATTTTTTTGTACAAAGAGACCATATGTAGCAATAATTAATATGAATGGCATTCAAGAAGCGATACATTTTGTTTAATGGTCTGTCTGTTCCTCCCGCTTTACAATATAAAACTTTTCAGCTTTACAATCCAGAGAATGTGTACCTGTCCAAGCATGGTGGTGGCGCTGGTAACAACTGGGCCTCAGGATATGCTCAGGGAGAGAAGCTAAACGAAGAAGTATTTGATATTATCAACAGAGAGGCAGATGGCAGTGATAACTTAGAGGTATGTCCATTTAAGTGTTGTTCAAAAGTTTAATAGAATTTTAAATTCATTCATGTACCCAAGACTCAAAAATGGTTTGTAAAACATTTAGTTCAAGCATTGCACAAAATAAACAATACAACAAATAACAGTGGATCACTTTGGCATGGTGGCGTGGAAGTGACAATATTTTAGGCCACACAAATTTTAAAATACTGTTGTGCCAGCCATGAAAAAGAAGAGTCCGGTGACAACCCATGATTAATAGCACAATAGACACCCACATAAACGCAGTCTAGGTGACTTACAATCGTGCTTATGTTATTGTCAATGCTGTCCAGGGTGCGAAGAAGCTTGTGACGGTGATCATCATTTGTTAACAACACTGATTAACAATTGTTTGAATATTTTGTGTGCAAGTGAATGTTCCAAATATGTCAGAGCATTATTCTATAATAAGACCTGAAATTGAAATGTCATGTTTTTATTCTTATTCATGAACGGCAAAACGCATTTGAATAAAATGACAATAGTTTAGTTTTTAATTTGTTTACTGGTATGCTAAGTAGCATCCCTAAAGTTCTAGTGAGACTATAATGGGTAGTCTGTAATTTTCCAGTGACATACATAACATTCAAGCATTTTTGTAAAATTAGTATCTTTAAAATAAAAATGGCCATATGGACGAAGTTGCAGACAAAAGCTAGTATATTAATAATTGGAAATGTGCGTCTATTTGGGAGGAATAAACTATTTTTCGTTCTTATTTAATTTTACTGGCATCTTATATTGTGTTCCTTGCCACAGGGGTTTGTGCTGTGTCACTCAATAGCGGGAGGAACCGGGTCAGGCATGGGCTCCTATATCCTTGAGCATCTATCAGACAGGTTCCCAAAGAAACTAGTGCAGACTTACAGTGTGTTCCCCAACTTGGATGAAATCAGGTAAGATCTTTGTTAGTCAGGTAGTTTTTGTTTTACTGAATTTTCTATGTTAAAGCATAATGCCTATTCAAAGACGTTAACTTTCGGCTGGTTCCTTATCTTTTTCAAACCAAGCCATTTTTATCATTGAAAAACGCTGTTCTATTTTGGTAAAAGTCAAAGTTAACTAAAAGCTGTGTTATACTGAAAATGGTTATATTTACTAGTATATAATAAGACATAATAGAATGCAGTCACGCGATGCGCGGTCATCGACTATCCATTTACGGCTATTACAATGTCACGGTCTATGGCTATTGTTACCTCTCGCACGGGCCATTAAAAACAGTTTAAGCGTGATCTGGACTATTATTTTGAAGATAGAGAGGTTTTTAATGGAATAGATTCATTTGGATTAAGAGAGATGGCCTTGGCCAGCTTTGTGTCATTGGGTCCTTAATGCTACGACTGAAAATTACTTCAAAGGAGACATTACCCATACTTTTTTTTAAGCATGTAGGTAACTGTTTTTTGTCTCGAATAAATAAACACAGAGTTGTGGCGGAATGTGGATAAGTCTTCGTCCAGCTTGAATGGTCAATGGCTGGATAGGTCAATTTGGTTGCTTGAGAGGCAAATCAATCAAGATCTAATTGTAACTTTGTTTCTTCATTTAGGGGTTTGGTATCGTCGCAAGATTAATATCCTTCAATATACCTACTGCCTGATTTTTTTTTTGTTCAGGCATCAGGAACCTATCAATCAAAGACACAAATTATGCCAAATTTATTTGGAAAAATAAAACGGACTGTTTCCAACACTTTGTCCAGTTATGCGAACAAAAATATACTGAACAGCTGTTTTTTTAGAATCGGATTTAAATTTAATGACTGTACAAAACCTAACATTTTTGGAAGGCGACGAAACTAAATCACGTTATTCAATCCCTATACTAGTGTATCATGTTCCACAGTGACGTGGTCGTCCAGCCGTACAACTCGCTGCTGACGCTTAAGCGCTTGACGGAAAGCGCTGACTGCGTCATGGTGCTAGACAACACTGCGCTGAACCGCATCGCCAGCGACCGCCTCCACATACAGAACCCGTCGTTCGCACAGATCAACACGCTGGTCTCCACCATCATGAGTGCCAGTACCGCTACGCTTAGGTAAACTATCTTTATAAATATAGGTTTTAACCAGGGATGTTGAGCCTTTAGCGTAACTGAAACTATCCGAAATAAGAATCTATCAGGAACCCTAACCGAATCCGATATAAAAGTTTCGGATAATTTCGGATAGGGGCGGAGTCTAAATCAGATACGTTGACAGGTTTTCTGCCCGGCCGTAGCCGTCACATTTTCGGCATTTTGTATATTCTATTTCTGATAGACATCCGACGACTGACGAAACACGAAATTTGCCGTGGGACATTAAGAAAAAAGTTGGACTGTAACATGATTGATTCGCGCACTTTATGGCCTTAGATCTGATCTCTCAAGTTCAAAATCCAACCTTTTGCTAGAACACCTTCCCTTGCCCAATTTAGCAGTCAAAACTGGGCCTCAGATAACCCACGACCTTCCTTGTATTTCCCTTTTGTTGACCAATTAGTGGCTAATTTATTTTAAAACCACAAGATGCAATTGATCAAGATTTAATTGACACAAAAATCCTTATACTTACATTACTTTCGTAAATTTTGTACGAGTCTTCGAGTGCAGCACTTTTTATGTAAGTATGCCTTGTCCTGCAGCCTACCGCGGCTTGAATTAGCGCTCGATTTAACCTTCAACATCATATGCCTACACTGGCGGATCCAAAGACTAAGCGGCTCAAGCCCCTCCCGCCCCAAAAGACATATATCTTTGGTAGTCTACAACCTGAACGAGTCATTGATTAATTTAAGAAAAGCAATCCAATGGAGACTTGTTCTGTTATGTTAAAATGTTATGTGCTTATTAGCCGACTGTGCCAGAAGGAGGGTTATTTAGTGTCTACTTAGCAAAAACATACCCTCAACGGGTAAAGCCCCCCCCCCCCCCCCCAAGCGACAATCCTGGATCTGCCACTGTATGCATACCTATGTGCTAAATAATAATGAAGTAACTGTGTGGTATGTCAGGTATCCGTCGTACATGAACAACGACCTGATCAGCCTGGTGGCGCCGCTGATTCCGACGCCGAGGCTGCACTTCCTTATGACTGGCTACACGCCACTCAGCGCCGACCACGAACTCAATACCGTAAGTTACTAGCATGCTCTCAAAGTCAAAGCATTTATTTCAAACTAGCTGCCGTCCGCGGCACCGCCCGCGTGAATGTCGAAAATTATCCCTAGGGAACATATATACTACCGGAATAAAAAGTAACTTATGTGTTAATCCAGGGTTTCAGCTTCCTGCATACCAAATTTTATAAAAATTGGTCCAGCCGTTTCCGCGTGAAGAAGTAACAAACATACACACACACACTCAAAAAAACTCACCTTTATAATATTAGTGTGATAAACCATTAACAGGTTTGTTTTTTTTTTGTATGGCGTCTCGCAGTTCATCCTATGAAGTTGTCGACTGCTTAACCGGGCTTGCCTGTGGTGGCCTTAATATAATATTAAAACCTCTAGCCAGGCTTATAAAAAAACTTACATCTAAGCGACTACACGCTAAGGGCACCCCCTGTGGGGTACGGTCCTCGGCTTAGGGCGTCGCTGGGGGGAGGGAGCTAGGGACGGGCTGGATCGAACTAGAATTATTATTAGGGGAACCATTAACAGGTACTTTTGAATTGTCAAAGTCAGTCTGTCAAAAACATGAAGCTATTTGCACATTCCAAAGCGTGAATTTCAATGGAGAAGAACATGCAAGAAACTCCACGGACACTCTTTTAAAGCATTTTATGTTTACTGAAATCCTGGTTACATTAACCTTGTTGCTTCTAGTAAATAATGAAAAAACAACACCTACTTTGACTAGTCCGCTTGGATGGACTGTAAAAGTGACTGACCTCTGAGTTTTGGTGTTTCTTTTCAGGTTACTGGGTAGTCAGTTAGGAAACACCGGCTTCATCTAAAATTACCAAATATATTGACGTGTAAAAGTGTTACTTTCAACCTACCTACTTACAAAATACATTTCATTTATCATTACTTCAGCCGAGATATTTGTTTAAAATTTTAAATTGTTGAGTCTTCATCTTAAGCTCTTATCAAACAGAGGCTATTCCCGCGCGGGATGTGGGACTAAATTTTCTCGCACCGATTACTTTTGTCTACTAATTTGTGAGAAGGTTTTCAAACTGGCACGAATAAGATAAGAATGTTTATTGTAGGTACACCAAAAATAGATACAATACTCTTTTACAGAAACTTAATTATATGGGTTAAGTGAGGGTAACTCCAAATCTCCGGCCGGGAGTGCAGCTGGTGTGTTACGCTGACGACACACTGGTCACTGCCCGGGGAAGCTCGCACAGGGAGGCAGCGTTGCTGGCGACGGCTGCGGTCTCACAGGTGGTAAGCCGCACACGGCGCCTCGGCCTGGAGGTGGCCCTCAACTCGGAGGCCATTGTTTTTCATGGCCCCCGGCGAGCGCCGCCGCCGGGATCGCACATCGTGGTCGGGGGGGCCCGTATCGCTGTCGAGTCCACCATGAAGTATTTGGGATTGGTGCTCGACAGCCGGTGGGATTTCGGCCCCCACTTCCGGCGGCTGGCGCCCAAGTTGTTGGGCGCGGCGGGGGCGCTGTCAACGCTGCTTCCCAATCTGGGGGACCCGAGCACCGCCTGTAGGCGGCTGTACGTGGGGATCGTGCGATCGATGGCCCTATATGGGGCCCCGATCTGGGCGGCTGACCTGACGGCCAGCACCATCACTGTTCTGCGGAAGCCGCAGAGGGTGATGGCCGTCAGAGTCATCAGGGGATATCGCACGATCTCCTACGAGGCGGCTTGCGCACTGGCCGGATCTCCGCCGTGGGACCTGGAGGCGAAAGTGCTCGCTTCACTGCATAGGTGGCGCGAGGACGCGCCGGCGCGCGGCGAGCGACTGACGCAGCGACACTTGGGATTGCGTCGGTCGCAGCTGCGCGAGGTCCTGGTGGCGGAATGGCGGGACAGGCTTTCGAGCCCTTCCGCCGGCCTTATCACCATCGAGGCCATCCGGCCAGTGCTCGACCTGTGGCTCGGGAGAAGGCACGGCCCCCTGTCCCTGTCGTTTCGTGCGACGCAGGTCCTCTCGGGGCATGGCTGCTTTGGGTGGTTCCTGTGTCGCATAGGAAGCGAGCCGGACGCTCGATGTCACCACTGCGTCGACTGTCGGGAGGACACGGCGCGGCATACGCTGGCAGAGTGTGCCGCTTGGGAGGAGCCGCGCCGTGCCCTCATCTCTGTGGTAGGCGGTGACCTCTCGCTGCCGGCCGTAGTTCATGCTATGGTCGGCGGTGAGGAGTCCTGGGACGCGGTGGTCTCCTTCTGCGAGACAGTTATCGCGCAGAAGGAGGCTGCGGAAAGGGAGAGGGAAATCACAACCGCTCTCCCAGCCCGCAGCAGGCGCATCGGGCGTCGGAGGCGGGCATACGCTGCCCTCTTCCGGCCCCCCAACTGGGTCCAGGCGCGGCGGACTTGGGGATATCCGTCGCCCCTCATTCATCAGACGCACGTGGTGTTCCCGTGCGCCCCTCTTTGACGTAGCGGGGGGAGTCAAACACCTCTCTCCCCCCGCTGACGCGAGGTGGCCCGCAGTGGCTTGCCGACACCAGCCGGGGATTGCGGAAGTCGCATACGTTCCCGCGATCCCGGCGTAGGTGGGCTGACAGACCCCTCCACCCGCCCCAGGGTGGAGGATTTCCATGAGAATTTCCCCCGACATAAAAAAAAGGGTAACCCCAACCATACTGTAAAACTGTATTATACTTTTTTTCGCTCGTTAATACTTTTTACTGGTCTATATTAAAAAATGAGATAGACTTTTATTCCATAAATACTTAACTAACTATATACACTAGAAATAAAAATAAAATCTCCTAACTAAATAAACCTTAAAATATGGCGTCAAAAAATTCATCCGCATCGCTGTCGACTGGAAGTGTACCCAAAAGACTGGCGGCATTGCCACGTTGTATGGCAATGCTTATTCTTTGACCAAGGTAAAAGCCAGCCCTTGGGTCACGTGAAGTGTCAACAATGGCCTGCCACGCGACGATCGCAAGAGACCGGACGGCATGTCGTTATTTCCATGGAAGATGGGTAGGCCATTAGTGTGGGACGCTACTTGTGTCGATACTCTTGCGCCATCCCATCTTCCTAGCTCTTCGTGCTGTGCTGGCGCTGCTGCTGCGGCTGCAGAGAACCTCAAGCGGCGGAAATATAACAAACTTGTTGGTAGTTATATTTTCGAGCCGTTTGGGGTTGAAACTCTCGGGTCTTGGGGTCCGAGTGCACATCACTTATTTAAAGATCTCTCAAGGCGCTTTATTAAAAAATTCAATGCAAAGTGGCGGGATGACAGATATGGAGCTTGTGTTAATCTATATAAATAAAAATGAATAGGTAAATGTGTTGCTAAGCTCAAAACTCGAGAACGGCAGAACCAATTTCGCTAATTCTTTTTTTGTTATGTTTTTTATTTTCAGGAGAAGGTTCTTATGAAAGAAAATTTTTGAAAAAACACTTACATCCGGGAGAAGCCGGGGCGGTTCACTAGTTCTATATAAAAAATTAGCTGCTCATTTATTTTAATATTAACGTACACATTGTGGAGCATATTTTATGAATATTTTTAAATTGTAATAAATTCTTAAATTGTGCAAGAGCTCCAAAAAATATGTTTGTAAAACAAAAACTGTTTTTTAACAGACTTCGTCTTTTCTAAAATACTGTTCATATTAGTTACGGACCTTTACTTTATTTCTCATAAAATGTTGGGAGCCCTAAGTGGCGATTGTATCGCTGGCAGCAATAGACATTGCTGTCAGCGATAAAACCGCCAACCAGAACAAAGAGAACAACAGAAACAACCTTTGGAAGGCCTGAAAAAAAAAGTGTTAGAGTAGTTATTTTTTTAAATATGATTCTTTCAACAGGCACCGAAAATTCGAAAAACGACAGTACTCGATGTGATGCAAAGGCTACTCCAACCAAAGAATATGATGGTCTCACTCAGTCCAGACCGAACAAATCAACACTGCTACATATCAATATTGAACATCATACAGGTAAGTTATACTTATTATATTTATATAATTAACTAGCATTTGCCCGCGACTACGAACGCGCATATCCTGCTTTTTCCCGTTCCCGTAGGAATTTATGGAACCTAAATGCCAAATTTCAGCTTTCTACGACCAGTTCAGACAAGAAATTGCTTATACATCCTATTTTTAAAAATGGTGATAGGGATTGCCTTAACAATTATCGCCCTAGTTCAGTGCTCTCAGCCTTATCTAAGATCTTAGAGAAAATACTGAATCGAGCACTGAAAACGTTTCTAAAGAAATATAGTATACTAGCACCAAATCAATATGGCTTTCGCCCAGGTTTATCCACAGAAGACGCTGTAACGGATTTGACCAATACCGTTGTTGACAACTTAGATGCAAAAAAATAGGTGCTTATGCATCTTTCTAGACCTCTGAAAGGCATTCGACACGGTGTATGTCCCTATCCTTTTGGAGAAACTACAAAAGCTAGGAGTAAGAGGTTTATCCGAAAAAAAATTTAAAGACTACCTCACAAATAGGAGACAACGAGTCAAAATTGAGAGCTATTTTAGTGATGAAGAAACAGTGAGTTACGGTGTGCCGCAGGGTAGTGTTTTGGGCCCCACACTTTTCCTCCTATACATAAACGATCTCTGCTCACTCCAATTACCAAATACTAACATCTTTACCTACGCAGATGATATCCTTGTTTGGGGTCCAAATTGGGAAACTGTTAAGGAGCGTGCCGAATACTCACTTTCCAGAGTTATGAACTGGCTAACAAATAACCTCCTAACACTAAATCTAACAAAGACCAACTACATAGCATTTTCCCTCAGCAAAATTACCGACCCTGCCGAAAACTTCTATATTAAAGCTCACACTTGTGCAAATTGCAACGAATGCGACTGTCTTGAACTTACGCGGGTCGAAGAGGTAAAATACTTGGGCGTATTGATTGACCACAGACTGAAATGGAATAAACAGATAGATTTAGTCACCACAAGAGTAAGGCGATTGATATATATCTTTAAATCCCTACGAGATGCCCTAACACATGACAAGCTAAAACTAGTCTATCTGTCTCTATGTCAGTCTGTAATACAATATTGCATCACGGTCTGGGGTGGAGCAGTTAAAACGCACCTTATTAAATTAGAAAGGGCACAACGAGCCGTTCTAAAGGTAATGACCAGGAAACCTTACAGATACCCGACTGTGAGCCTATATTCAAACTGCAAGGTTCTCACAGTTCGTCAGCTGTTCATCTTGAAAGCCGTTCCCAAAAAGCATCGAGATGTGCCCAACCCTAACTCAAATAAACGCACCTTATCATCTGTATGCCCTCGTGTGGTTTGTAGAACCTCTTTTGCAAAAAGGCAAACGCGTAGTACAAGCGCTAAACTATACAACGATTTAAATAAGAAACTTAATATCGTTTCATTAAGTAGATGCAAAGTTAAAGTGAAAGTTACTGAATGGCTACAACAACTTGACTATCAAACAACCGAAGACCTTCTTAGCTATCTAATATAAATTCCACTGATTCCAATTTATCCACTCATACACAAACACATACACTCCCTCACACACACACACACACACTCCACGACACACTATCAACCACAGACTCATATACTCGTTTACTAACACAAATCTAAAGCGTATTTAACTTAACAAACAGCGACCTTATGTACAAATAGTATTGTGTACCTTTTGCTGCGACTGAACACTGTCTCCCAAGATACAGGCCCCTGGCCTAGTTTGGGATTCAGTATCAGTACATATATATTGTAATAAACATCCTAAGACTGTTCAAACTTAAGTACCAATGTTGCATTTTTTGTGTCAATAAACAATATTTTTTATATTTTATTTTAGTTGTTTCGGCTGTACGTTGGCTGTCAGTCACTCAGTAACGAAAGAATTTTATAATATTGATGGTTGATATTGATTATTAGGAAATTGTTTTTATTACTACATTATTAAATTTTATTTACATATACACTTGAAATGTCAGGGAGAAGTAGACCCATCACAAGTCCACAAGTCGCTGCAGCGCATCCGCGAGCGCAAGCTGGCGTCGTTCATCCCGTGGGGCCCCGCGTCCATCCAGGTGGCGCTGTCGCGGCGCTCGCCCTACGTGCACGCCTCGCACAAGGTGTCGGGCCTGCTGCTCGCCAACCACACTAACATATCATCAGTAAGTCAAACCAGACTTGTCTTGTAACTGGGATACAATGCACAAGTCGCTGCAGCGCATCCGCGAGCGCAAGCTGGCGTCGTTCATCCCGTGGGGCCCCGCGTCCATCCAGGTGGCGCTGTCGCGGCGCTCGCCCTACGTGCACGCCTCGCACATTGTGTCGGGCCTGCTGCTCGCCAACCACACTAACATATCATCAGTAAGTCAAACCAGCCTTGTCTTGTAACTGGGATACAATGCACAAGTCGCTGCAGCGCATCCGCGAGCGCAAGCTGGCGTCGTTCATCCCGTGGGGCCCCGCGTCCATCCAGGTGGCGCTGTCGCGGCGCTCGCCCTACGTGCACGCCTCGCACATTGTGTCGGGCCTGCTGCTCGCCAACCACACTAACATATCATCAGTAAGTCAAACCAGCCTTGTCTTGTAACTGGGATACAATGCACAAGTCGCTGCAGCGCATCCGCGAGCGCAAGCTGGCGTCGTTCATCCCGTGGGGCCCCGCGTCCATCCAGGTGGCGCTGTCGCGGCGCTCGCCCTACGTGCACGCCTCGCACAAGGTGTCGGGCCTGCTGCTCGCCAACCACACTAACATATCATCAGTAAGTCAAACCAGCCTTGTCTTGTAACTGGGATACAATGCACAACGCCCATTTTCACTAACACTGGACCACACCTAAATTCATTCATAAATCATAGCGCGCTGTTGGACTTTTGCCGCTCGGTTTTGCGCCGAAAATTGAAAACAGTGCAATAATATTTAGATAATATTCGCGCATTGCTAAGCCCGAAAAGAGCCCCTCGGAAGGCTTGGCCTAAAACATAAATGGAATGGAGCTCTTGTCCACATACTTACGTAATTTCTGTGTGCAGTTGTTCGACAGATGCCTGCAGCAGTTTGACAAGCTGCGCAAGCGCGAGGCTTTCTTGGAGGTGTTCCGCAAAGAGCCCATGTTCAAGGACTCGCTGGAGGAGTTCGATGAGTCTCGCGGCGTGGTGGACGACCTCGTGCAGGAATACCAGGCGGCCGCCACGCCAGACTACGTGCATTGGAACCCAGGTATGATCAACTTGATAAGATTTGCTTATTTATTTAAGTCACTGTTTGTAGAGCGTTCTTAACCTTTTGAACGCCAGAACATAAACGCAATCGCCCTCCGACGCCAAGCCACAAATTCGCCGCACTTTTTGTCACAAATTTGTGACGTTTGGCTTACAGGGCACGCGCTTGCTTGTCATGTATACGTGACAATAGCGATCAAAAGGTTTAACATGTTGCGATGGAAATTTTGCTCGCGCCGATAGTGTAAAATGAATGTGTTCAAACTAATGACAATAGTCCCAAACAATGAAACAATAGACGCGTGCAGTTGCGTTTTGCATCTCGCACGGATTTACCTCAAAGTAGCTCACATCAAGCTTGGAGACTATTTCCCCCAATTCAATTACTTTTCTTTGTTCCAGAGAGCAGTCAAATATAACGCTCATGACAATATGAAGATGGGAAATAAATATGTTAACAGGACAGGATCGGACGCGCTGTGAAAGGGATTCCAAAGGAGATGTCGGACGATGTTATGATGATGTACCCTTAGCTGTTAATTTAAGTTTTTGTTTTAACAAGTGCCATTTATTATTGTATTCTTTAATCTCATTTTGTTAACATTGTTTACTCGAATATGTTATGACGTTATAGCCCTTACCTAAAACACGCACAGTCTGAATAAAAATAAAACGCATTCTTTTTACCAAGAATTTATTTAATATTAATAGTAGCTATCTTTTCAACATTCCCTTAATCCTTACGGTACACATATCACTCTCGTGCGAACGTTATCCATGTGGTTTGTACGTCCCGGTCCGGCTACTGACACGAAATACAGAATGCTAAATTATCTATTTTATAGATGAACATCGATATTACGTGAGTACAAGTTAAACGACTGTCGAAGACAATCACATCGTGTATGAGTTTAGGCGCATTCTAGGAGCTTAGCAGTGAAAGCGATTACTTTACATCCAATAACTATGAGATTTCTAGGCTCCCAAAATGTACTAAACATATTATAGATTATAAAAATTGCACAAATGAGCTACATTTATAAAAATAAAACCCTTGCACAATTGGCTTCTATGCTCATATCTTGTGTTTAGCGCACTAGAGAGCAGATCTCAAGTCCATTGCCTTATTTTAATCCTTATTCATGTACTTTATATACCCTCTTATTTACTCAGTACTATGGCATATATACAGATTTTCTACTGCCATCACATTGAAAGATAATGGGATAAACGATTTGTGTGAATACATAAATACACCATGATAAATGTTTAATTTTAAACTTATCACATGGATTATATATGTATATTTTCCCTCGTATTATCTGAAGCAAACTATGTACATTACTGGTGGATAGTGACGGAAATAGATGCTACAATAATAATGGCCAAATCACGGAATAAACTGGATTCGATTAGCGTACCATTCAACTACAAATATCAAGAATGAATTATTTGTTTTAAACTAATTGCAACCAGTTGCGCAGCCCCTGATAAGGGCTGTTTCCGTCATAATTATCACTGGAAGTACCTTTTACTGATTACAGTTTATAATGCGACCTGGTTTTGAGCCGCGACTTCTACATACAAGTTGCTCCACTTGCGCGTTTCGGACTGCTGTATCTGTGGCCGTTCAGTAAATTAGCTGACATTAAATCTTAACTAAAGGTACCGAAAACTAATGTGCATGATCACTGTGCTCATATCACTTGCACTACTAAACTAACAGCATGTGACTTCATGTTGGACAATGGCGCATGCTGACAATGGTGTCTGTAAATGCTCGAGCACAGACATTGCGAGGAATTAGTGGCGAGATCCTCGGGATGAACATCTGTACACCTCTGGATGAAAACTAACGATAAATCGTGACATGCCGAAGTGAGTGCGGCTAAGTAAGGCATTCAGGCAACATGTCTCGATATGACCCCATGATTCCCATGTTAACTAACCCAAGCTGATAGAGCCTAGTCTATGGCTAATGATGCAACATAGAAATATAGAAGACAGTGTAATGAGAACATAATTCGCACGCATCCATGACACACAACACAACACTATAACCTAATTATACATCAATATAACAGTATTGTTCTTATAAAAGTTTTTTTTTAAATTTTAACGCAGACTAATTACGAATCACAATGTCGATATTAAACCACAATAGTGCTAAGAAAAATGTTAAGTGATCAGAAATGGTAGAATGCATCAATGTCAAGTGAACATTCATAAAATTAAAGCGATGCGTAAGTGCCACGCGTTACTTGTAAAATTAAAATGTGCCAAAAAATTAAAAAAAAAACAATGATACTTTCAACAATTCATTAAAGAGAAAATCGGAAAATGTATGAGTTAAAAGGCAATATAATATGATCAAATTATGTCTCATACATTTTAATTTTAATCTCTGTTATGGGGCTTCAGGCTTCACTAAGGAAAATGTAATAAATGAAGCTTTCACTGGGAGCATGCATATGCATGAAATATGCGGCTATGTTTGAACAATAATTATGGACTCAGTAGGCAAACAACAAATGGATACTCTTTGCTTAGTGAAGCCAAACCCCTAACGATTGTAGAAGAGGACATTGTATAGGCCTTCTGGAATATTAGTTAGTGACACGGCCTAATGTCAACAACGGGCGGTGTGGGCTAGGAGGTCTGGCTGGGCGCCTGGAACTTGGGCTGGATGATGGACGTCTTGCGCAGCGGCACGGTCTCGGGCGTGGGGATGGCGTCGCCAGTGGGCAGCTTGGCGGGCGCGGCCGGCGCCTTGAACGGCGCAGACAGGTTGCTGGGCCGCTGCTTCGCCATTTGGTAGTCGCCGGAATCGAAGAACTTTTGCTGTAATCGACATCAGCATTTCAGGGTTTGTTATGGCTATTAAGATGTCGCTAATGAGGGTAAATGGTTAATCTGATGAGACCGTCCATACATTTTAAATATAGGTTAAATAAAAAGGATGGCATCAATGAGTTGAAACAGCTGTCATCATCAGTAAAACAAATTATTTAAAAAAATAATGGCTAAATGTGTTGCAAAGCGCAAAACTCGAGAATGGCTGGACCAACTCGACATTTTTTTAAATATTTTTGTTGATATCTTAGGAAGGCTCTTATGAAGATAAAAATTGGTACGATAGCACGTAAAAAAACCCTTATTTTATCCATACAAACTATTACTAGCCGTCACTGCCATAGACCAATAGCTTTTGACAGAACGACATCTGTCAGATCAGCTTGTGCTTTCATATAAATACCACAGATTGTTAATGATGATTTGTTTAACTGTTTTGCTGACCATTTCACAGTCACAAAGTGACTAATAAAAAGTGAACTGATATCTCTTATATAGCTGATATCTCTTATACCTTTCATCTTTATCAAATCAATGTTCTGCTATTGAATGGCATGAGTTTAATTATTTCAACTTGACAGGACCAGATATTAGAGATACTGACCCCCTTGGCTAGCCTCTTCTGCAGGAAAGCTGAGTGTCCCCCCGGTCCTCGCCCCAGCATTGCATTTGGGAACTTTGCCTTCAATTTTGCTTCTTCCAACTTCTCCAACTCTTTTGGCTGTAACAATATCAGTGAAGCAGTTTAGTTGGCAAGTTAAAACATTTAATTGTGCCCTTGAAATCCATATCGCTATATGGCTTCCAAGGGAGCACAATAACAATATCTTCTGTGACCCAAACACTAAAATAAGTAGTTATTCAAGAAATTAGATGAAAAATGACCATTGTCCCTCCCTTATCTCCGAAACTACTGAGCCTAAAATTTTGCACAAAATGCAGATCATAGTTTTTTACAGGAAAACCTATAAGAAGAACATGTTACAAAAATGAAATTTGTTCAGAACCCTTTGCACGCGTGTTTCAGTTCCAGAGTTATTTAATTTTGTATTATGATGATTAACTTTTTTTATTTTTATTATGACTAAAATTTTGTTTTGTGAGTTTATCTTTGCAAAACATACCATATTGATTTTCGATATTTGTTTTGTTTCAAAGCAATTCCTGATAGGTGTTATGTTGTTTGTATTGTCACTCGGTAGCATATCCACCCTCTATTGATTCTGTACAAAACCTCTGATATGGAATAGTTATTGTGACAGGTTTAACCTTTCGTTTGCCGGAACGTAGATCAACGCTCAAAATAAGTCAATGTTTGTCTGCCGGAGCGTACTATTTACTATTTTCCGTGGCAAACAGCGCCTTCGGTGCGCATTGTCGCCTGGCATACGAAAGGTTAAGGGATTAAAGGATAAAATGAATGAAAAAATTGAAAAACTTGCCAAGTGCCAATGTTCGATGGAAAGGAGTATGTTGGGAATAAAGCTCAGCGAATCATAAAAGCTCAGCGAAAATCACCTCAACAGAATTATGACAGAAATCCAAAGTTCCTCACACATACTCATCCAAATCGACCATCTAAAATAGGATTTGACAAGACACATGTTACAGTGCAGAGCAAAAAGTGGAGCCAACAGGGCACGTTGTGGTATCGAAGGGATGATGCAAGAGAATGGAAACAACCACTAAGATGATGGGAAGATGATCTTCGCCTGGCCCTGGAACCGAACTGGACAAGCGTCCCAGCAGACAGAGAACAGTGGAAGCAGTTGGAGGAGGCCCATGTAAAGCGACACACCGAGCTACGAGACATTTTATAAACCATAAGACCAAACAAAGAGGAACTAGCTCGGAACAAAAAAGGCTACATTATCATCATTATCAAGGATAAATAGTCACTGCAGAGGGTAAATAATGACCTACAAAGAACTAATCTGGATGGAGAGCGGTTTCAAGCGGGATAGTTGTTGAAAGTCAATTGGTATGCATTTTCTTCAAAATGATGATGATCTTAATTAATGTTATCAGCATGCTATCTTTTATAAAACAATACTTACATCCTTTGGAGGCTCAGGTTGGTCAGGTGAATCACTCATTTTGACAACTGCAAAAAGAAGGTACTCATATAATTTTGATGGCACATATTGCATCTAGAACATACCCGTTAATTCAACGGATTACGTTGAATTAACGGGTTATCAGAAATACATCTAACTTACTAGATTTAATATGACGATTCTTATAACGAACCCTCCAATTAAAAACAAAACGAGATAACAATTTGCTGAAATGTACACGGATCACTTTCAGTTCGGGACTTTATGTAAACCTGAGCAACCAGTTTTCCTATTTATTTATTATATAGTACAAATAACATGTAAAACACATGGTTTACCGCAAAAACAATAAATTGATACGGTAATTCAATAACGTTCGGTCATAGGAAAGTTGTTTACCTTGATATTGATCTTCGAATCAACAGCTACGTAGTGATTACACAGACTCAATTTCAAATACAGTTATTACAATGAGAATTCACTGGCACAATCGATTACTAGATCAAAATTAACAACAAATCGCAAATTCTCGTGATTTTCGTAACGTAAAAATGGCGTTTTTTAAAAAATGTTGCCACCAATAATTTTACAAAATTAGCATGGTAAACAAAGTATTGAAAGTAAAGGTCAAACAGTCGAGAGGAGAGATAAAAAGCATTTCCAAAAAAGAGTTATGAATGTGGATGGATAGAGATGCAGACGGAGAGGGAGGCCCAAGAAAGGAAGAATCCATCCTTCCAACCTTTATATAAAAGTGATCCGTGATCCGTGTGAAGAGTGATATGAGATAAAAGGGAATCAATGATATCGTGACCGTTGACAGAACAGAATGAAGAAAAATACGTGTTGCACCGACTCTGAGTAACAAGGGAAAAGGGCAGCAAGACGATGATGAATTGATGATAACACGCCGACGCGAAGGCTTATTCTACTTGTTTCCCCCTAGGCCCAAAGACAAAAAAGGGGCTCAAGTGCCTGTAGTAAGCGTTCGAACTACTCTTTCTTGCTCACATTCGATCACGCGCGGAGCGCCTTTTTAGTTAGCCAAAGACCAAAGTATGTGCTGAATGTTTTTGAACGAATCCTTGCCTGGCAGTGTCATACGTCACACTGACAACAGTAACAATTTCATTTTGACATTTTGTTTGTATCAGTGGTCGCAATGGATTTGTTTATTTTTGTTTCATTTCATTTCAGTCATATTTTCGGCACTCGGTGCCTTTTTTGGCGCAATTTTTAAATTAAATACAATTTAGTCGCACATAAGCTGTTCTGTTATATTTGTATCTGTATGTTTTTGCGTGCGATAAAGAATTAGTATAAATAAAATTCAGAACAAAAATATATATAAAACAAGAGGTGGTTCCATCGTCAATATACATGTTCACAACTTTTTTTGTCATGACTTTTGGAAGTTAATTTAAACATTAATTTTATTGTTGGTCGCAACGGAAGTGGGAAAAGTGCAATTTTGTCTGCTGTAGTGGTAGGCTTAGGTGGAAGAGCATCTGCTCGAGCTCGCAAACCGAGGAAATTATCTACGCTGTAAGTAACAAGTTTGTTCTTCTTCATGCTCTTATTACATTACTTGGAGTTGGTGCAAAATTCTGCTAACCACTATTCCGCTCCTTAGGCAAACCTGTCCCCCCTCATCGAAGTACTACTGACACCTTCATTTAGTCTAAAGTTAAGAAAGTGTATAAAGACCAGTAACCCTCACTTAACGTTTCTGTACCCATGTAACGGTCAGTCGTCTTAGAAGACCTACATACAATCCATATGAAATCTTGGTTTTCATATTTTTAAATGGATAGTTTTGGATAAAATGGGTACTGCATGGGCCAGCAAATTTTTCGCTTTGCTAGTGAGTGAATAGGCTCAGCATATTGTCAAGGAATGGATCAGGAAGGCGGGATCTGTATAGTAAAAAATAACGCTCATAGTTTAATGCTAAGTAGGTGGTATAGAGTAAATATAGCACTAATAATGTGCTAGGCTACAGGGCCACGCAGAACAGCTTGGAGGGCCACATGTGGCCTGCGGGCCGCAGGTTGAGTATAGCTGGTCTAGCTGGAAGGACTAAGAAATGTGTTAGTAAAAACACATAATCTAATTTACAAGCTTGTAAACTAAACATTTTTTTTTCTTCTTTGGCAACTGAGCCGATGACGACTTCTGCCAGTGTCAGTGGTGACGGCAGTGCGGTGAGGTGAGGCGTCGAACTGCGCTTTGTGGTAGATCTACAGTGTTAGGTAGCTGAAAGGACTATACAATATTTGGTTAGTTACATAGAGTACTTTTTTAAATATATATATATGTATGTACAAATATATATATATATATATGTCGGAGTTGGTTATCAATTACAATAAAATTGTGGGTAGTTGACAAACTATGGAAACATCATTGTTTTGTTTTTCTTATTGTTAATTTAAGTGATTGTTACTATTAAATATTGTCTAGTAAATCAAAGTCAAAAGTCAAAGTCAAAGTCAATTCATTTATTTCAACTAGACCATTAAAAGGCACTTTTGAATCAAAACATGATTTGAATCAAAACATGATTTATAGAGTACTCTGTGTACACGCGAATAGATTTTTGGCAACTTATTTGAATATTAGTAACCGTTGGACTTCTTCAGTTCAAATGATGACATGTTATTTTGGTTTTAAAACGATTTACTTTGTTAAGGTGGAAGCGACAGGGTAGCCCGCGAAATTCAAATTTTCTTATGTTTTTTGCAATTTGCAAGTCAGTGTCAGGCTGTATGTGGAACAAAATATGATTATATTATATTATTATATTCGCGACCGTAACACTTAATTCCAGAATTAAAATCATCAATACAACTCTCTAACTTCATATAACTCGAATGAATGATTATTTCATAAAAAAGTCTTTCAATCGAGTTATATGAATGATACAACCTGTATTGATGATTTTAATTATTATAACTCAGTAAAGCCATACTTGTTACGGTCGTCAATCGTATTTTTATCAACATACAACCTGACAAATGCAAAAAACGTATTTTGAATTTCGCGGGCCACCCTGGCGCTTTCACCTTGTTTATTATTCTTGTACAATTTGATTAATTTACGATGTAAATCTTATAAGATTAAGCTCATTTTAGTGTTTCGTATCAAGTTAACACGTGACGTACTTCCGTACGCCAGCGGACAGAGTTGTCGTGGAGTGGGATAGGTATCGTTTTATAAAAGAGTGTGCAATCGTTCGGTGTGCGATTTAGTCTTGGTCTAGGTCTTGTCTTTGAACTCGACTCAAGAAAGAGCTCCTGCTCGTGACAAAACTGTCGGTTTACCTGGTACAGCAATGCTGTATATTCACATAGCTGTATTGGCTTGCTGATACACTACCTATGTATTTGGGTGGCTTTTGTCTCTGTACGAACTGTGATCGAAAATGTCTGTTCGAATGACTGTATTTTTATAATTATCGTTTGTATTGCGTGTTTGTGTATTTTATAATGTAATAAAACCCTGTTATTGATTACACTGTCTCGTTTATTTCAATGAAATCGTCACTCCAAAACCTGACCATATACCGCTCTGGGCCATCCCCTGCTCTGATATATATATATATATAGGTATATATTTTAAGTGGAAAGTAAAACAAATAAAAAATAATTATTACACACGTTACATTGTAATGTCGTGATCATTTAAAAATTTTGATTGGAGTTTATTTATTTATTTATTTATTTGGGACAACAAACAGTATCACATTATATCAGCACAAATAATATAAATAAAGATGTTATATAAATGTGAAACTCACACCGTTATCCACAGCATATACAATTCATAAAACTATACTTATAAACAATCTACGCGAGTAAGACTACAATTAGACTGCTCGAATAACTATACATCGGAATCCTTAAGTTTCTTTAACAAAGCAGAACGAAATCCATTTGCTGTCACTGAGAATAAATCTAATTCTGTAGTTTCTGAACAAAAGTCATTATAGTTTTTGCACAAGCGATGTAGAGGCGCCCGCAGACCAGCTTTGGTGCGGCAATGGGACACAGCAAAAAGAGGACGTGCGCGCACCTCTCGTTTAATAACAGTTCTTGGGACACAGTAGCATATTTTATTAGTAATCTCAGAGCAGTTATACCTGTTATAGCATACGTCGAAAAGAAACATAATTTCTAGATATAAACGTCTAGACTTCAGGCTCATTAGATTGTATTTATTAAGAAGATTTTTATAGGTTGGGAAATTGTGGCCACACCTATAGTGCATCGATCTAAGGAATTTGCGCTGCACTCTTTCTAGCATCTCAACGTATTTATTATAAAAAGGGTTCCACACCACCACTGCATATTCGAGTTGAGATCTAACTAGTGCTTTATAGAGATGAGAATAAGTGCTTGCATGTTTAAATTCAGTAGCTGATCTCATAACGAACCCGTACATACGATAAGCCTTTTTGGTGATGTTATCAATATGTTGATCAAGGTGAAGTTTGTTATCTAGCAGTACCCCTAGGTCTCGCACGGATGGAGCTTTCAATAAAGTTACACTGTTTAGATTATAATTATGATTTAAAACGTTTTTATTTTTTGTGAATGATATCGTTAAACATTTAGAAATACTAAGGTAAAGTTTGTTTTGAACACAGTATTCAGAGAATCGATTTAAGTCTTCTTGACAACAGTCTGCAGGTTTTCTTATAGCTTTAAAGATTTTTAGGTCGTCAGCATAGAGCAAAAATTTTGAGTGACTGAAACAATTTCCAATATCATTTATGAACAAAATGAATAAAAGAGGCCCTAAAATTGAGCCCTGGGGTACACCAGATGTTACGACAGCAGTCGCCAAGTGGAATCCCTTGACAACAACCCTTTGTGATCTATTACTAACATATGATGCAAACCAGCGAAGCAAATCTCCTCGTTTGCCGTTAAATGCAAGTTTGGTGAGAAGCAAATTGTGGTCTACTTTGTCGAAGGCTTTTTGAAAGTCTGTGTACACTGCGTCTACTTGTACTTGTTGATCCATATTGTTAAAGAGAAAGTCGGTAAATATTAATAGATTAGTAGTTGTAGATTTACTTTTAATAAACCCATGTTGTTGTTCTATTATAATTTTGTAAATGATCTTATGTATTTCCTGATAAACGAGCCTTTCAAAAAGCTTCGACAAAGCAGACAAAATAGATATGGGGCGATAATTTTCGACTTCTTGTTTGGACCCTGATTTATATACAGGAGTTATATTAGCCCTTTTAAATTGTTCAGGGAAGTTGCCCTCTGATATAAACATATTAAATATAATGTGCAGGGGTCTGTATATACTCTTAGCAGTCTTTTTAAGGAAATAAGGGGGTAGGACCTTTAGTGGAATCTAAAGCTTGCAATGACTTCAAGACCTGATGCTCACTAAACGAAATGCTAGTAATATGAGTGCCTTGGTCACTACTCTCTTCAGGGGGTAGCCATTCGTTCAAATTTAGGTTTGAGGGTTCATAAACTGATTGAAAGTAGTCCATGAACATATCGCAAATCACATCCGGATCACTGGATGTCCGCAACGCTATTAAGGTAAATAGGTCGCCTGATACCTCCAACATGAGCACACGTCGCGGAGCGAGAAACGCTAGCATCGGCAGTTTTGAGTCGGCGAGCTCTACTGCGTCACCCGCTGCTGATATTGCACGCGTTGCAACATGCGCCACCGCCGTCGCTGACTCGATGCCGGTCGAGGTAGTGACTCGTGTAGGTACGTCGACCCCTAAACGTGCCTACGCTGCTATCGCTGCCACGCACAAACCTGTGTCGCAGACCAAACAGGGGGATATGAAGAGCTGCTGTGAACCTGCCAACAGGGGTTCGAAACAGCTAGGCCCAGCTACAGACACGTGTGATAAGGATGGCTTCGTGAAGGTGGAGAGGAAGAGGACGAAGAAGCCTCCTAGTCGGAACCAGTGCGGGACCGCGCTGGCAGGACCCAATATGCTGCGTCCGGCAATACCTACGACGCAGCTCTATGTGTCCCGGCTACATCACACCACGAAGGTTGAGGAGGTCGTGGAGTATGTTCGAGCAAAGACCAACTGGACCTTAAGGGTCGAAAGGTTGGAGTCACGCCATAACACGAATTTCAAATCGTTCGTGGTGCGAGTTCCGACTCATCATATTGAGACCTTCCTCAAGGAAGAGTTTTGGCCGAAGGGTGTCGTATATCGGCGATTCCGCGGGAGGCTACGTGACACCATGCAGCGCAACACGACGCCGTCAATTCGTGTGAAATAGTGTTTTAATTTTTTTTTTTTGTGGTTTTTATAAATATGTATGATAGTCTGTAAGGAATTTATTTAATGGGTCTTTGTTACCTGAATTAAATGATATATTATTATTATTATTATTAAAAAACATAGTGGAAGGAATACCGACATTACCCTTACGATTATTGACATAGCTCCATAGGTATTTTACGTTCTTTTTAACATTGTCCTCAACAGAATTCAGGTAATCAGCGTAATTTGACTTGCATAAGACCTGAAACCTATACCTTAGAAGCGAAAATTGTTCATAGTCCGAAATGTTATTATACGTTTTCCATTTAACCCAGGCTCTGTTCTTGTTTTTGAAAATGCGAATTAGTGATTTAGAGAACCACACAGGGAATTTAGATGACCGTGAGTTAGAAAAGGGTGTATAAGTTCTTATAACATTGAAAATAACATCGTAAAAAGTATTCAGACAATCCTCCGATGACAACCCCTGCAAACGATTAGTCCAATCTATATCGGCCAATTCTTTGTTTATGAGTTCGTAATTAGCTTTATAACACTTATACTTTACAATTTTTACAGGATTGATTGTCTGTAACGTCATTTTATATCTTATATCGGCGCAAAAGGGTGGATGATTTATATCGGGAGGTAACAGATTACATGAAGGTGTATAAGTCGCGCACTCGCTATTGGATATTAGTAGATCCAGAATACGCCCCTTATAATTTTTTAAACTATTGTATTGATAAGCGCTAAGCAAAGATAGGAAATTACTCATATGTCTACAAACAAATGATGAGCCAGTACTAATAAGTGCAGTCGTGTTATTGTATGTAGCAGGGAGCCACTCAATATGCGGGAGATTAAAATCTCCGAAAATATGAAAATGATTAAAGCCGAATTTGTCAATCAGATTTTCTAATGTTTCAAAATAATCAACATAGACTTCTTTGGCCGTGTTGGTTGGAATATATACCGCGCTAATTAGAGATTTTTCGCGTCCAGCAAACCGTAGTTGTATAAAAACATCTTCAATATGAGAACTGGCCTGGAAATCGAATGGTACACAGGTGGAATGTAACGTTTTTAATACAGCTATAAGAACACCTCCCCCATCCTTCTTATTGGTAGCAATACGATCGCGATCATTTCTGTAAACTACGTAGCGCACATCAATAAACTCATCGTCAAATATTTCAGGGGTTTGCCAGGTCTCTGTTAAGATAATTATGTCATAGCAATTTGATAATATGTTCATGTACAAGAGATTCAGTTTAGAACGAGTACCCCTACAATTTTGGTAGTATACTGATAACTTATCTAACACGGTGAAAGTGAAACAATACTAAGAATAAATCGGTAGTAAACATGCACGTAACCAATATGAGACCTGAGTCCAGATTATGCATGATATGTATGATTGAAATGACTATTTTTATGAAAAGTGATGACAACAAGTATAACAAGTTTTTAAAAAAGCTACTATGCCATTGTTTAAGAATTACACTATGTAAAAATAAAAATAAAACATGAAGACATAATATGAGCCTTAATTGCTGTTTAGCAGAACAAAGCAAATAAACAAAAAAATACTTAGATTCTATAAAGTTGTGAAATACTAAACAGCCAAAGCATGTATAAAAAACACTTCTAAACATGATCGCGTCGATCGGTACCCGGTTTGAATTTTGCCATTTTGGTCTTGATTTTAGAAATGTCTTTCTCGGATCGTATGGCAAAAGCTGGTTCGGAGTCAATTTCGCACACGAGAATAGTAGCATGCTTAACCCATACATATTTGAAGATGTTCTTGACGGCGGCATCCTTACATTGTCGAAATAATTGCTTCCTTTTGAGCGTTAAGTGTTCATGCATATAAATGCGATTAGAAGGTCCAGTAAGTTGCAGTTGGTTAGTATCTAGTCCTTTTGCTAGTCGGTAAGCGCTTAATAAGTTATCCCTTAAGATGCGCGAGCTCAGTTTTACGATGATATTCTTCGGCTTTTTATTTTCTGTGTGTGCGTGTGGCACTCTATGTATAGCAAGGATATCCTTAGGACATATTGTAAACTTTATTTTTGTGCAAATATTTTCCATAAGAGTAATCAAATTTTCATTACGCAGTTCCGGGACATTGCATAGCTCCAGGTTACACTGGCGGGCTTGTTGTTCAAGAGAATCGATCTTCGCTTCAAGGCCAGTAATCATATCAGCAATATTTTCTGTGTTTACAGACCGAATGAGTTCCATATTTTTCTTAAGGTCGTCCTGTTCGTCCATGGTATACTGAACAGAATTCCTGAGAGTTTCCACGTCCTTCACCAGCCCATTGTGTTTAGCGTCTAGGCTACACACCTTATTCTCCAAGCCAGTGTGTTCGCAACGCAAACTGTCTAAGTCGGTCTTGATATCGCAAGTAACTTGGGTTACAGCGGCTAGATCAGCTTTAATAGCTGTTACACTGTTAGTTATTTTAGATATTGCGCAGTCCAACTCACCACGCCAGTCATCTAACTTTTTGTTAATGTCTTGTGACAATGTCCTAATGGCCTCGGCAACCTCTGACTCAGGTTGTTTACGCTTTCTCTGAGTGACGTTTCCCACAATCTCAGGAGTTGGATAAGTTTAGGAGAGAAATTAGTCAAGAGAAAATGGAAGTTAGTAGGGAGAAGGATTCTAATTTGAGGAAGCATTTGGTACAATTCGAAGGACATGAACACACTACAGCAATGGCCGAGTCTCAGTCTACACAAGGACGAAACAGTTCTTTTTGATGCTTTGCCACATTTGAAAAACCAGGATTTCCGCTGGATGTCAGGTTGGATACTGGAGCAATACGCTACCTTTAATTTTGAGCTTACCTGCCACTCAGCAGACCACGAGTTCTGTAGCTTAAGTTTGGTGTCAGAGCGTAAGCCGTAGCTATGGACCATATACATAGGTACTTACGATCGACAGGGTTGGATGCAGCAAACTTAGCTAATGAGTCTGCGCACTCGTTGCGCTATCTAAATGGCTGGGTACCCAAACTATTTCAATGTTTAAACCGTTGTTAATGATAATGATTTTACAGTGGATTTTAGATTTTAAATGATTTTGAGCCTTTGCCTGGATGTTACTTCGAGAATTTGAAAAGATGACTGAATTTTGAACTTTATAGGATGAAATATAATTGATGGCTTCAAAGATACCGATGCATTTACCTGTAAACACTGAAGCTTCTGGAGGACATACCTAGGTATACCATATGTGGAAACAACTGTGCATCCCGTTGCCGATAATTTAGATACGTCCGTATAGAAGAAGTTCCAACCCTCCCAGTATCTCTTAATAGCCCGATCAAAGTCACCTTTTACGTCCTGGGAATTTTTGGAAATACCAAGTCCCAAAACGACCTTTGGCTTGAAATGGACCTCCTCATATGCGGAAAAAAAGGGTATTGACAAACAGGTGAAGAGAGTTGTTTAAGCTCATTAAGAGAGAGATAGGAGGATAGATAGATATAGATAGGAGGTTTACGGCAAACAACTTAGTACTAAATGAAAAAAAGACCAAATGTATTAAATTTACTTCACCAAATGTTAGAAGCACCGAATGTGACATCGTATTGAATAGACAAAAACTGGAATTTATTGATCAGACGGTTTTCCTGGGAATCACTTTAGACGAGAAATTGCAATGGAGACCTCACATAACATCTCTTGCGGGGCGGCTAAGCTCGGCCGCTTATGCTGTTAGAAAGATAAGACAGTTAACAGATGTAGAAACCGCGCGCTTGGTCTATTTTAGTTACTTTCGCAGCATTATGTCGTACCTGCGGTATTTTGCTGTGGGGTCGTGCTGCTGACATTGAATCTGTATTTATTTTGCAAAAGCGTGCTGTTAGAGCCATTTATAATCTTCGTCGCCGCGATTCTCTTAATGAAATTTTTAAAAAGATTAATATTATGACAGTACCTTGTCAATTCATTTATGAGAATATTATGTATGTAAGAAAAAATCGACAGCTCTTTAACAAAATTAGTGATAGACATCATTTTAATACTAGAAATAAAAATAATTTAGATCAAACATTTTATAGATTAGCCAAAGTACGAACATCTTTCATGGGGTAGGTACCTACTGTGTTAAATGTTACAACAAAATACCTTGTGACATATTAGAACTAAATGAAAGAAAATTTAAAACTTACATTAAAACCACACTTTGTAAACAAGCATATTACAAACTAGATGATTATATTAAAGATAAGAATGCTTGGAAACATGCTGGTCCTGCTCCATAGGACAATCGAGGGTATAGTAGAAAAAGTCAAACTTGTTTTATTTACTGGTGTACTTTCAGGTTTTTAATATGTAATTTAACTCACACACTGATCCATTGTTTTCAATTATATTGTAAATATGTGAGTACCATGTCCCTTACTAGCAAACTTAATTTTATCTTTGCTGGTATTGCTTTGTTGTACCTATAGTATATAAGTGTGTGCTGTATATTAGTGTAATGTTGGATGCATTGTGCTCACATAATATAATCAATTGATCGATGTACCTATGTATACAAAATATTGTAAAACTTATATTTGAAAAGAGTAACTATGGAGTTTCTTGTCCGTTCTTCTCCATAAGAATCTACTTTTTGCGAATGGACAACTATAGTCACTTATATTTTAATTTTAAACTGTAAATTTGACGTTCAAAAGTGCCTTTTAATGGTCTAGTTGAAATAAATGAATTGACTTGACTTGACTTGACACAAGCCAGCTAATGGGCCCAAACTAACGCGAGCCCACCGAACAGCGCGCCTTCATTTCGCACGCAGTCATTTAAATTGGACACAGCAAGATTGGAGCCGTGTACTCTTTTCTGATGAGTCTAAAATTGTGTTACATGGCAATGATGGAAGGAAGAAGGTCTACCGACGTAAGGGAGAGCGTTTCGCACAATGCTGCTTTGTAGAGGGTTGCTTATGGCGGTGGCTCATGGACTGTCTCGGGCGGTATATCCGCGAGCGGCAAAACTCAACTTGAGGTTGTTACAGGACCACGGCTGCCAACATTAAATGCTGAAAGGTACATTCGTGAGTGCTTAGAACCTCACGTGATACCATACGCGGACTATGTGGGCCCAAATTTTCTTTTTATGCATGAAAATGCAAGAGCCCATGCGGCCGGCATCGTCAGGGAATATCTTCGGGATGTGAACATCACAGTTATGGACTGGCCAGCCAGAAGCCCAGACATGAACCCCATTGAGCACATGTGGGTCGAGCTAAAAAGACGTGTTAGGGCTCGTCAGCCAGTTGCCCAGACGATGCAGGAGTTGAAAACTGCCATAGAAGAGGAATGGGAGATGATCCCTCAAAATTGCATCGAGCGGTTGATAAACTCTATGCCTAATCGTATGAGAGCTGTGGTAGATGCCCATGGAGGCAACACGCGTTATTAAATTAAACCTTTATTTGATAAAACATTTTTTTTATTCAAAAATCAATTGCCTTTAACAAGGCGCATATCCGACTTGTTAGGCGTAGCTCCATGTCGTATGGTATTCTGAATTCAAATTTAAAACAATACGATCGAAAAAGATGGTAAAATGTATCAGGTTTAAAACTACATCAACAGTTTTTGTTCAATCTAGCAATCATATTTCGGTAGGGGCCATCGAAACCTAAACTCTAAGGTGGACCAATAGATGTGTCCAGAAGTGTATTTTAATTTTAAACTGTAAATTTGACGTTCAAAAGTGCCTTTTAATGGTCTAGTTGAAATAAATGAATTGACTTTGACTTTGACTTGACTTTGACTTTGATAGATTTTCTCCAAAATGGTGAGTATGGGATGGGACGAGAGGGAAAAGACTTGACAAGAAAGGATCTGCTAAGTATTGTCTACGAAGGTAAAGGGGAGGCTCTGCACATTCAACCTGGAGGGCATTTATGGGGGAGGATTTCATGGCACCGATCACGATTCTAAGACATTTGGCCTGGACCGCATCTAGTCTACGTAAGACTACTTTGTTATATGACTCAATTAAGTAGCTACAGTGATGTAGTACGCTTCTGACCAACGCGTTGTAGACCAGTTTTAAGGTATATGGGTGAGCACCCCAGTCCCCACTAGACACTTGCCAATGCCTTTAGAACCGAGACTGAGCGCAACCTCAGATCGTAGCTGCAGATCCTACATGAGCGAGGACAGATTTAAATTCTGTCAGAGTAAATGGTCTATCCAGAGGATCGTCTGATACCTGTGAGTTTGTTGAGACGCATTCATCTATACCGGGAACATAAGCCGGAGCCAGCTTTTATAAAAACTGCTTAACTAACTAACTGACCCAGCTCTTCAGACAGTATGCTCCCGGCCGGTGATTTCAAACAATTCCTATACGCTTTCAATCTACGCCACACGACTGCAGCTAGCGTGGATGGACTTAATGAACCGCAATACCTCCACCAACCTTTTCTTTTCTTAGTCTTGAGTAACTTCTTGGACTTAGCCAACACATGTTGGTAGTTGATAATGTTCTCCAGGTTCATATCTGGCGGGGACGGATTTTTGCCCGAAGGCTGTTTTTTGGTACGGAAGTAATCGTCCGCTGTAGCTGATATGGTGTTGGAGAATAACGAAAAGCACTCGCGTGCAGTTTCTTCATTAATGGGTTGAAGGGAGGAGACAGGTAAATCAAAGATTTTTGAGTAAAGGTCCCAAGCTACTGAGTTAGGAGGGGGGGGGGGGGGTGAGGTTTTATCAGGAATCATTTTGGAAGGGATTTCAACCATGATAGGATAGTGATCACTCCCATAGGTCATATCCAAGCGACTCCAATTTAAAAGACTGGCTATATTAGATGAACAAAATGTCAAGTCAATACAACTGTTGCTCTGTCCTGGCCATACCTGGCACAGCCCGATGTGTGGCACAGCCATCATTAATAATACAAATAATAAGTTCATCTAATATAACGACTAGGCCTGTACCAAAGTTGTCGCAAGTTTCTGATACCCATCTTGAGTGATGGCCTTAAAGCCATAAAAAGTAATGGACCCTGTACATTACTTAACAAATTTTGTATTGTATCTAGGTCTTCAATTTGTGGATGTGCTATATAAAAACTAAAAATATTTATATCCTCAGCCTTCACAGCAACAACCTTGATGTTGTTATCTACAAAGGGTAGAGGAATCGGGGAGAATGGTACTTTGTTATTGATGGACAGAGCACATCCCCCGTATCCATCTGCTGATCTGTCATTTCGAAAATCACTGAAACCTGGAATCCTGAAATTGCTTCCAGGACAGAGCCATGTCTCAGCAATGCTGCAGATCGATGGTCTGAATTTATTAATTAGATAGAGAAATTCAGGTTTCCTGGAAGTAATACTCGTTCTACTGGAGAAAAGGGAGGAAAGGAAAGGAGAGGGGGCGGAACATTGTCAATTTAATTCGCTATGGATGTCAATTTGTTGCCAACGTGGTCTGGTATTGATTGGCAGGGTTAGCTAGTACAGTAATAAGCATGTTTGAAATTATGTTTAGGAAGATTTCTGGGGAGACTATGACTGTTTGCACTTTCCCGAGGGTAAGCGCAACCATTTTTGGACTGGAGAGAAAGAGTAGTTCTGAGTGAGGGCTTGGTAAGCCTGTTTATCATAACTAGGGGAGCGAGGGGCATGGGATTTTGGTTTGAGGAAGACTGTTTTGCGGTATGATTTTTGGGTTTGGGGAGATGCTCTGGGAGACTGAGCTGGACAGGGTGAGGATTTAGTTTTAGACACTTCAGCATATGATCTTGAAACTGGAGGGAGTGCCTGGCTTGCTTCCACATAAGAAACAGATTGCTCAGTGTAAGTGTTTTTAAGTCCTTCTGCCTACCCAATTCAGGACAAGCCTTATCGGTGGCATTGTGGTTTCCGGAACAAGATACACAAAGAGCACATTCTGTGGGAACTTGGCATCCGTCACCTTGATGGTCTTCACCACATTTGTAGCATCGTGGTTTCGATCTAAACTGTACCTACGTATGGCTGTGTGGCCATACCGATAACAATTAGAGCATTGTATAGTTGGGTACATAAATCTTTCACCCGAAAGGGCAGAACAAAAACAGTAAACACGATTAGGTAAAATTTGGCCATCGAATGTCAGAATTACAGTTTGGGTGGGTTTCCATCCTGTTACGCCCAGAGATCTCACCTTTCGGTTCATTCTCCTAGCCTTAATCACCGGTCCACATCCAGTGGGAACCTTGATACTTTTAATAATTTGGTCCTCTGTCCATTCAATAGGATCATCCCTGGCGAGCCCTATGCGAGTAACATTGAATTGTGGAACTGTTGCAACAAAATATTGTTGAGCCAAAATCGGACTAATTAAAAAGCCATTTCCGTCTTGGTGAGACATAATTAAAATCGACTGATAGCCTTTTTTTCTCACACGTTTGACACTTCCCAGAACGACGTTGTTGATATAGTTCTGACTTAAAAACATTCCAAACTTAATTGGGTGTAAAACGGTACCGGAGGTCTGGCCGTTTTTTCAGAGACACGTGTACAACAAATGGCGGGTTATCCCTCAAGGTGTAAGAGTGTCTGCCGATTGTTTTTTTAGGTTGCTTAGGAGGGTTGATTGGGGTAGCCGGGGGAGAAGCAGCGGATGTTTTTCTATGTACCGATTCGGAGTCCATTGCAGTTTCGGGCGGGTTGTCGTCGGGAAGGGAAATTGTTAAAAAAAGAGTAAAATCAAAGGGATCGGGAGGGTCTAGGGGTTTTTTGTTATCCATGATGGATACCAAACACAAGCTCGCGATTAACCTGCACCGCTACCAACGAAAGGGTTCAGTAACGTTTCACCAAAACACCATTGACAAATTTTTAGGGTACAACCAACGTTTCGTAGATAATCATCACAAAAATCGGCCCACCCTGTTTTTGCACTATTACTTGTTATGGGTTCATAAATAACAGGTTTCGAACTGTTCTATTTATTTCTAGGGTCAGATAAGATGTTTGACATATGGGTACCATAAATCTTAGTGCATTTGAGGGTACTTAAAACAATTTTTTTATCATAAACTGTTCTTAGTGCGATTTTGCTTGTTTATGTAGAGACAGTTGAGCGTTATTTCTCTGCCGGAACAAAGTTTAAAACGGTGAATTTGTTAATTACGATAATTTTGCTCAAGTTGTGGTCCTATTGCCACAAGGCTTAAGTCAACGTGTTGTGGCCCGCAGTTTAAATCTGAGCCGATCAGCGGTTCGTCGAGTATACCAAAGGTTTCTGTAGACTGGCGAGTATCGGAGAAGACCAGGCAAACAAAGGGACACAAATGAGAGAGATGATCGATTTATAGTGACATCAGCTCTCAGAAATCGTCACCTTTCCGGTGTTGACCTTCAGCGACGCTTACGTGAAGTGCGCGGGGTGGCAATAAGTGACAGTACTGTGAGACGGAGACTTCGTGAACAGAATTTAAGACCACATAAGCCAGCAACTGGACCACAACTGACCACAGCTCATCGACAAGTGAGACTTCAATTTGCGCGGAATCACTTCAACTCGACTATAGACCAATGGGCATCAGTTCTCTTCTCTGATGAGAGCCGCATGACTTTATACGGTTCTGATGGGCGTCGCAATGTCATGAGACGACCAGGAGAGCGTTATGCCCAGTGCTGCAGACAAGAAACCGTCAGTTCGGTGGAGGCTCGGTAATGTTTTTGTGTGGTATTTCTTTGACTGGGCGCACCGAGCTTGTTTTTATCAGCAGGGGTGCTCTAACTTCTGCACGTTACATAACGGAGATCCTGGAAGATCATGTGATGCCTTATGCTAGTTATATCGGAGAAGAATTTGTGTTAATGCACGATAATGCACGGCCACACGTAGCGCACATTGTCACTCAGTACTTAAATGATGTCGGCATTAGGGTTATGCAGTGGCCAGCCAGAAGTCCGGATCTCAATCCCATAGAGCACATGTGGGACACGCTAAAACAGAAGGTGAGACCTAGAGATCCAGCCCCCACAACCTTAGGAGATCTGGAAACGGCTATTAAGGAAGAATGGAACCGAATTCCTCAAAATTTTAACGGTCCCTACCGTTAAAATTTTAATCAGATCCCTAACACGGCGAATGCAGGCTGTCATAAGGGCAAGAGGAGGAAATACAGAATATTAAAGTGAAAGATTTATCCCCATAAGTTTTAAGAATTAAAAATTACAGTGACTTGAAAACCAGTGTCAAAAATCGGGTAAAAATTATCGATTTTAATTTTATTGCTGAAATTGTTAAGTTTCATCTTGTTATTAGTTTTTTTATGCGTAAATTGTAAAAATAAACAAAATTAATCAAAACAAAACAGTTGTAAGACAATTATTACATTCAAAATTAAAAAAAGTGGGAATATCGAAAAACATTCGGGTGGGTCGATTTTTGTGATGACCAGTGTATATATACTATTTGATATACGTTTCGTATATATATTAAATATTTTATTTTATAAACACTCGCTTTACAAACATTTATTTGGCAAATGTTTCGGATGATATTTAATCATTTTTACATTTAATATTTAGATTCTTTTGGAAAAATCACGTTTACATTCAATGTCATTTTATAATAAATTTTCTAAACCATCACAACAAGCATACACAATGCATGCAGCATGCAAACAAGCATGCAGCATGCAAGCGAGCGTGCAACATGCAGCAGGCATGGTTTCTGTCACGGTCAAAGTCAAAGTCAAAGTCAATTCATTTATTTCAACTAGACCATTAAAAGGCACTTTTGAACGTCAAATTTACAGTTTAAAATTAAAATATAAGTGAATCTAGTTGTCCATTCGCAAAAAGTAGATTCTTATGGAGAAGAACGGACAAGAAACTCCATAGTTACTCTTTTCAAATATACGTTTTACAATATTTTGTATACATAGGTACATTGATCAATTGATTATATTATGTGAGCACAATGCATCCAACATTACACTAATATACAGCACACACTTATATACTATAGGTACAACAAAGCAATACCAGCAGAGATAAAATTAAGTTTGCTAGTAAGGGACATGGTACTCACATATTTACAATATAATTAAAAACAATGGATCAGTGTGTGAGTTAAATTACATATTAAAAACCTAAAAGTACACCACGGCTCCGGCGGTCCCACGTAAGCTTATCGTCGCGTCGCAGATGGTTTTAATGCTCACCACCTCAGCTTCGGCTTGCTGATCAGCTTCGCCGGCCAGCCTCAGCCGCGGCGGTAGGCGTTATAGCCATCCTCAGCTTGCGGGCCGCCTCGCCCCTCCGCGCCTACACGTGCTTAAATTACACTTCAGGGGTAGGGCAGACAAGACTACGTGGAGTCTACAGCGATTCGTTTTTTTCACTAACTTTTGTAGCACAACATTATTAACTTTTTAAGACAATATTTTAATTTAAAAATGCTATTTTGTGTTTTGGTGACTTAAGAAATCAATCCAGCGCGCAATATTAATAGGTAAACTGTAGGCGATTCGTCCATTAGGTATTTCATAGCTGAAATATCCAATGTCTTAAAAAATCATTAGATTAATCATTCGTTCGTGCAAATATGTACCTACCTTTAAAACGTTTTTATTCCAAACGTTATTTTCAATTCGATTTTTTTGTCAGGAAATACGTTAGGTATTAAAAAAAAATGTAGGTATCGTATAATAATTATTTTCTTAAGTGAATTATTTGATAAACTTGTTGTACAATGATGAAATGACAAATCATGTTTTATTTATTTATTTTTTTGCTCTCATACACACAACACATGTTACAATTTGTTTATTGCCAATAGTTGCTTGTAAAGTAAAAAACTGTAAATTAATTTTTGTTGAACTGACAGGACACCCAACGCAAGTCCGTATAGGTACTAAACATAAACGACTATTATACCACTAATCAAAATTTTGAATCGTTTTCTTTTAAAAACATTACCAAAATGTGAATCAATTTAGGAGAGAAGTGGGAGAGAAGGGAATGGAAGTTGGTTGGGAGAGGAATGTTGCTCTTGGAAACTTTTCGAGACTTTTAAAGAAGCAGGAGAATCGTTTTCTTTTAAAAACATTACCAACATGTGAATCAATTTAGGAGAGAAGGGAATGGAAGTTGGTTGGGAGAGGAATGTTGCATTTGGAAATTTTTCGAGACTTTTCAAGAAGCAGGAGAAGAAAATTGTGTCTAAAGTAGGTACAGACGCCAGTAGGTACAACAAGCTACAACAATCTGTCAAATTTCTTTAATAGATTTGCAACTTTATCTCTGAAGCATTAGGTTCAAGGTTTATTGGGAAAATTTGACAGTTTCGGATAGTTTGATGTGCTGGCGTCTGTACTGTCTGGCTCCTCACTAATATTTGACAAAAACTAATGACGACTGATCGTTTTAAATAATATTATAAAAACTAATAATTTGACAAAATATGTCATGCTTTGTAAATATTTGAAATGTACCTACCTATATCATTTCAAAAATATTCTTTTAACTAAGTAGGTACCTACCTACTACGTTTGTCAAAGGGGTTCGAACATTTTCTATGGGAGTTGGCATAACACTTAGCCGCCGCGCCGCCCGCGCCGCGCCGTTTTGATTTTTTTTCAAAATCGCGGCGCAAGATGATACTTTTATTGGGTAGAGGACACCAAACATGTTGGGAACATCATGCCCCAAAGTGTCACGTTGCTGAGGTATTTAGGGGTAAAGTCGCCGAGTGATAACAATGAAAATCATTGAAAATTAACTATTCTAATCTATGCAGTAGATTGTTGTTTGAAGTTTGATTTTTTTTACTGCTCCAAGGGGTAGCAGACCTGATTATTCGATATTAATTTCAGCTTGATTCCACCTCGCGTTCCTGAGAAAAAATGTCTTGACAGACGGACACAGGTTGGTTCCGTTTTTGCCGACTGAGTTACGGAACCCTAAATATCAAAATGGCGGCGGGGGGGGGGGGGGCTGTGCCACAAAAGTCATGTGACAATTGAAACATGAGAATTATTTTTTCAAAACTAGTAAGTAGGTAGTTTTGAAAAATGAATTCCTAAAATCCTTTCTTAGCTGACGTCTCCTGCTCATAATCTACCCCCCATGCCAAATTTCTTCTTCAAGTTGTTTTTCGAGATTTCGTTTCGTTTAACCAGTAGGTTAGAAATAAGCACATTCTATTATTATTATTTGCTAGAGGACGACGTGCACCGTCACGTAGTGACATCTAGGTACTGATCAACCACGCGCTCGGCAACAGGAGTCGACAGTTTGCGTTTCTCACGCCGCAGGACACCTTCACAGTTTCCGACGAACCAAAGATTAGCATACATAGGTGAGCAAAACAGCAATTTTAATTTTTTGAAAGTCTCAGTTTATTTAAAACCGCCAGTCAATGGCGGATTAACCAGGGGCGGAAGCGGCGGCCCGTGCCTCGAATCTGGTCCTGGGGGCCTCCAAACGCCTCCATGTTCCCTTTGATTAGTGAAATCCTAAAAAAGGCTTTAAAATATGCTTAGTAGCTATCTAAGAAGTGGTTTGTAGTTAGGAGCTCCCATACAGATAAAATACGAATAAATACCTACAGGCACCGCGGTAGTGGGGTGCCAATTGACACCCTCTTTTTTTAGGATGGGAAATCATTAAAAGACTCCTTCCGCTCTGAGCCGAGCGAAAGGGAGTGTCAGACTCTTACTGACTAAACCCATCCGTGTTCCTCCAAAATTTTGCGTTCCAGGGTCGCGGTGACACTTTCAAACAAATACTGCAACCCTAGCAGGAAATGCCGGCCCTAAAATCAGCCAGGGGGGGGGGGGGGGGGCTAAAATCAGGCTGGGGCGTCCCATCCAATTTTACTAACCTGATAAAGGTTTCTCTGCGCTTTGTAAAATTTATATGTAGACAGACCATATTTATGTATAAATGAAGTTTAGCCTTAGGTACGCCACGTGGGGGCGCTATCTGTGTCGGACTGGCCATACCGAAGACTTATACTTACTAACCTACATATAAAGTAAATAGTTCATCTAGGATGCAAACATTTTCGAGCTTGCTTCGCTCACACTTGCAACGTTCGTCTCTAAGTTCTTGATTTTTCATTTCATACATTAGTCAAAATAGTTTTTTCTATAGGTATATGAATTATTGTCAAAAGAAAATCAATCCTATCAGAGATGGGGTGCAAAACTTTGTTTGCGAGCTCGCTACGTTCGCTCTTGCTACTATCTAAGTTCTTGAGCTTTCTTGAATCAGTCAACCGAGATACTTCTATTTGAATAATGAAAAAAATATCAAATCTGTCCGTGGTGGGGTGCAAACATTTATATTCCCTCTAAAAAATGTCAACCCTACTAACAATATAATAATTAATAATATGTTTATTTGTACTTATTATTTTCCGATAATATCACAACCAAAAATTATAACCTAGGTCTAGTGGGGTCCTTCTAGCCGCAGTCCGACCCTGAGCGCTATTCGTTGTTGAAGAATGTAAATTATAACTCCGGTCTTGTTGAAGAATATACAGGATGAATTTTTAGCGTGCATGGATGGCCAAAACCGAAACTATGAGGAATATCGAAAAGCACTGAAAGGAGTCTCTAGCCCGATTTTTGTGAAAACTCAAATTGCTACGAAAATTTGAAGATAAGAAAGTAGCAAAATTTTGCCTAATAAATCCATTATTTGGCATGCGCTTAGAAAACTATTGATGATGCATACAAGTAATGTACCTACAATTGTACATGATTGAAGAATTTGTTAAGTCATAATGACCGCTTTTTGTTCAAGTTACCTATAAGTTACTTATAATCAAAGCTCGGTAGGAATAGAAAAGTGGTGATTTAGATATCATGATATTAATCCTTTTCTATTCAAATGGTTTGATAATTAAGGTTGATTATGAACATGTAAATTACACATAAAATTATTCAAATCGGACCTTTTGTTTAAAAGTATAGGTACGGGTATAAAAAGTACTTAATAAAAATGTTGCGGTTTGAGCGAACTGAGGATAATCTTAATGCTTGGTCCGATGAAGTTAAAGCAGGAATTAATGATTTCGATACAAAAAAAAAAAAACATCAAAATCCATTAATAATTGACGGAATGATCGAATAAAAAACATATAAAAAAAAACAGTCGCATTGACCTCCTCCAAGTCGGTTAAAAAAGGTTGCAATTGTTTGGATTTTTTGAAAATTAGCCCCTAAAAGAGGTTTTGAAGTTTTTAGGGAAGGACATTATTGCTTACTTCAATTTACGTGGAAATTGGAATAAACAACTAAGTTGGATAGTTGAAACAGGTCTGACAGTATTTGCATAATCAACCCCCCTGGCGTGACGGGGTGAATAGTTGAGCTGATCCTGAGACCACAGAATCACAGCAAAAATGGCTGGGTTATTAATGAAAATCGTTGTGCTTAATTTTCCAAAATTAACCTTTAAAAGGGGGCGTTGAAGTCTGTGGTCTACTAAATGCGTGCGGACGAAGTGGTAGTTCTTAACAAATTCATTTTAAAATTTCTGACTAAAGCTACCTTCTTAAAAGGTAACAGATATTTTATTTAAATCCAATGATGCAGTTACTCGGAGATAAACGGCAACATTATTAAATTGAAAAGATTAGGTATTATCAGTTGTTTTTTTATGAAAATTATGAAAGTATTTTGTTAAAAATTGGAGCTTTCCCTTAGTTTGCCATGTGTTATTATTACTTCCCAGATTAGATCCTTAGTAGGATACTTTCGGATGATGATTGGGGGTTGTAGTTGTGCTTTTTTTTTAAGTCAACCGGTTCGGTTCCTGGCTAAGAATACAGATTTAAAAAAATCCAATGATGCAGTTTTAGTTCTCGTCAAAATCGAGCTCGAGACTCGGGACCCATGATCAGAGGAAAGAACAAGTGGAGCAAAATAGTTAGGTACTCATGGTACCCAAGGGAAGGTAGAAAGAAAAGAGGTAGACAAAAAATTTAGAACGATGATATCAGGCAGATTGCACACATAACATGGAGTAAAGTGGCCAGAGAGAGACCAGAATGGAGTAGGTGAGGCCTTTGGCAAGCCGACTTACAGAAAGTAAAGAAGCACCCAATACGCGAAGTTTTAATTATAAATGTAAAATATATGGATGTCACCGGAAAATAGCAAACTCCGTAAGATTATAAAATAACTTGACAGATTGAAAACTCTTGAAAAATTGTCAACTGAACATTTGGAATACTATTTTACGTATCAAAATTTGAGTCTAAAATATCTCCGTGTCAAGTTATTTTATAATCTTACGGAGTTTGCCATTTTCCGGTGACATAATTGCAGTAGGTAGTGTAAGAAACGTAATTGTAAATTGTAGATATCCAATTTCCGAATAGACGGCTTTATTACTCTATTTATTTATTTTATATACACAATAATTACCTACATTAACAAAAACAAATAAAAAATAGTAGTCCACCGGTATCGGGAACAGGGACCAACTATACGCGCCGTGGCCAGGAGTACTGCTTTCTGGATCAAACCATAGATCCAGCACCCTAACGAGAGCCTCTTGAGATATTGGTCGAGGCTCTTGGTAATTATGCCATTGGCCGTCACGATTATCGACAGTGTCGACTGCTGTATTCACATCCCACATATCGACAACCTCGCGAGCCAAGTCAAGATACTTCGTTTGTTTATCCGTCTCAGCCTTCACGAGGTTCTAGTCATGAAGGACTGCTATATCAACAATCATTACACGACGATCTAGTCGGTCGATCAGCACTATGTCAGACTTATTGGCAACAATAGTGAGTCATGAATGATACTTAGACCGTGCAATTGCCATTTTCGTGAACTGGGTCGGGCTCGGGCACATACCTATAGTACGGTACGTCCGATTCCACAAGATTGTATTTAAGAGCAAGTTACTGGTGGGTAATCCTTTTTCTTTAAGGATGGGAAATCATCAAATGACTTCTTCCGCTCTGGGTGGAGCGGAAGGCACGCCCTTCCGCTCAGTCAGACTCTTACTGACTAAAACCCATCCGTGTTCCTTCTAAAGCCCTTTGCGTTCCAGGGCCGCGACGACTCTTTCGAACAAATTCCGCAACCCTAGCAGGTGGTGGATAATCCTGGCTACAAGGTTGTGCCTGTGCAAATAGTCTCCGTTAGCCAGACTAGAACAACCGGAAATAATGTGGCGGATGGATTCCCCGAGCCGGTGACATGTCCGACATATGTCGACCGTAGCGTCCTTCACAATGTATTTCCGGTAGTTGTTCGTCATCATAACTTCGTCCATAATCGTACAGATAAAACCTTCGGTTTCCCCGAACAGCTCACCAAAACGCAGCCAGGTTACGAACGCCAAAACGTCTACATCGGGCCCAAGTAGGATTGATTATTATTATAATAAAAAAAGCCTATAATGATAATCTAAAAAAACGGATTCACAAAACCCGTCTGGTGGACTCCTTTTATTTTGTTGCGGGATTTTCCACCCCGTTCCGCATACCTTTGTAACACTGCCCTTAGGTTGAAAAACTCCTGAATTTTCAGCAGTAGCTTGCTATACCTACTACTATGCCAATGAGACAGCCTTTTTGTCTGGCGTATAATTTCAGGGAATAATTGTTTCCATTTACCTAATAAATGGAAACAATTATTCTGTGAAATGAGAATGGTACTCAGGGTAAGCACACACTGAATAAATTTTTAATGCAATCTTCTCAATATTGTTTCAGAATGGCAGACCCACGCCCGTAGAACGTTTTCAAGTTAGCTTTTTGTATGATATCCAAAGGATTATATTTTTTATTATATGTTACATTCTTAATTCTTTTAATAATATTCGTATTTTGTAAGTGTCAATACTTTGTTTAAATGTTTAATGGAAAATAAAAAAAAATAAAAAATAATCAACACCATTTATTTAATACTATGTCGCCGTGTATTGACTGTACATACAAAAATGTGATTGATGCAGATATTGCACAAATGACATCCGATTTACTTGTATTATCCATGACATGAGATCACATGCTATGAAATCCGGGATACAATATTGTCCTTCCATTTACATTTAGGTACTTTTTATATTAACTTCAATAAATTGATATAAAAATAACTTACAGCTAGAAATTCTATTCATTTTCTACTAAGAATATAATTTTAAATTATTTTAATATAAAGTAACAAATCTAAGTCTTATTTATAAGGCCAGCGTCGCCTTAGTGGATAAGCGTAATCGTTCAACTTAATTCTACATTGAATTTTACTAAAAACGAACAATACCCGGTTCTATTGGAGTTAGGTACACTGTACAGTAATTATATGTTATTATTATAAAAAATACAATAAATCCATAAAATATGGTGAATACGATTTGTACAACAGATTAATATTTCTTTACATATTATAGTAGTTGAGTGAAATGGAAAGATTCAGATGTTATATGAACAGTGGAGTCTCGGTTTGTTTATTATTCTTGCAAATAAATCACAGTTAATCTACATAGAGAATGTCTAATAAAACAATATTGGGGCACACAAATTATTTTATGTATGGATGTAATTAATTAATTTGTAAACACTACTTGCTTGATCTCACAATCACAATCATATAGAAATGATAAATGTTATCACTCAATGGTTTATTTGACAAAAGGGAAACAAGCAAAGTGTATCCACAACAGAAATGCAAGATATACAATATTAGTAAGGCGATAGTAAGTATGCAGAGTATCTACTGCGGTGGTGTATTGTATATATCAAGTGGAAGATATAATAACAAAGGATGAGGTTGCAAAAAGGCAATTTCTGTCAAAAGTGCTCATTGAATAGCTTACTTTTTTTTGACAAATTGTTATGCTTTGCAAGGATAATTATTTTAAACACACACATAAGGTACTTTCAACATACTTAGAAATGACATATCGAACATAACAATTTATGTAAAGCACTGTTACCTACTTAAAACCTAAGAATTTGCTTTATAGTCAAGTGATAGAAGTTCATGCATTCAGTTCATTGGATGGTGCTCAAACTCATAAGACAATCCATGTGATGCTAGTACATTTCTAAGTATGCTGAATCAACCTATAGGAACACAGGACATGTTCCAACCTTGTGGCAGTCTTTGGTTAAAATAAGCCGCATAAGATATTTTCACTACAATTTATTATAAGAAATTTTATATCAATTAAAAAAACAGTTGACTCAAAGCTCTAGTTATTCAGTCTCGTGAACGTTTTGCGTTCATTTATCATCAATTAGAAATAAATTATAATATTCATCAATTTATATACAAAATGTCGAGAAAATCAAGGACTAAGCATACATCTAATTCACTAGTAAGAAATGGGAGCAGTTTATTAAAGATTATAATTTTAATATAATTGTTGACATTTGATTTGGGTGCTCAAGAATATAAATAGGATATAAAAGAGAAAATGATTGTTTGGTAACTTGCGTGTGAGTAATGCATGATAGAACGGCCATTTTACAAAAAAGGACGTAAAAAATATATTCTTTATGCAAACAAGTCGTTGGGTGGTGAACTAAATTAGTTAAAGATACAGAATAGTGTTGATTGAAAAATGATTCATTGCAATGCATTCTTATTTTTATTTACACAAAAATATTATATTATGCATGTCCACATCCATAATTTCTTGTGGTGTACTAAGTTATAGTTGATCTATACTGACTACAAGTAAGGTATGCTTCCTGTTGGCATGGAAACAGCTTCAGATAAAGTAGATGTTACAGGAATTGAGAGAACACAACCTTGTTTTTAAATATAATAATTGCGTTAAAAATAATACGGTGGAGCGTCTCTACTTAAACATGGTGTTAGTGACAACATAAATTGTATGGAATGTTTAAGCGGCATTAACTGGCCTACTGCCAGAGTTAATCCAAAACCATCGATATATTATATATTTTCATAAGTAGGAACAATATACTATTTACAGTTTTATTTGTTGTATGAACAACATTTTTTTCGAGCTATTAAAATCATATTGGAATATACAGACAGTCCCATTAAATAGAATATTACAAGTAAATATGAAACCTTCTTTTTATTCTATTACATAGGAGATATCTTTATATGCCAGTACCATTTTGTGTAGCTATTTTTATTATGTTTTATAATGACTTAAATACTTACATACTTATAACAAAACAGTACCAGTTTATCTGGTACCTCTAAATGTAGATCTTTACCTTGAAATTATTTTATCTTTCAGTTCTTGCGATACCTATTTTAAGGAATACAAGGCAAGCCGTTTGCACCTTTAATATCCTTTGCAGATCTGGTTCATTAGCACTTTTTTAACAATATTTTACTTGAATAGAAAAGCCTATAGATGAATAATCTCTCAATTGAAATATTAGTATAATAAACACTGCAATCGCAGCATTAGTGCCCAGTGATGTTAATAAGCAGCTCTCATGCGCACACGCGTTAGACACTCACGAATTATTAGTAAAAACTAAACGCTCAATTGAGAGTTACCATTGCAAATCGGCTCCTTGTAAGTTGCGACTCCTAAGTAGTCAATAAATATTTTATGACAATGTCTATATCAGTAGAGTTTCCACATAAATCCATTTATTTGTTTGTTTGAATAAAGTCCGTAACCTATTTCTTGGTGGTCCACATGTGATGACAATGTGTAATAGATAAAGTTATTCATATATTATCTACTCCTTATTGATGTACTTATATGCGACGTTTATTCGCATTCCTCGATGTCTAATTTAGTAGTAAGTAACTAAATAATGCAAATAAATATTATTCTTACACTTCATCATTATAAAATATGACATTTAATATGTGACTCGCTAATCCAATTATTTATTTGTAAAAAGCTGCATATTATAACCAGTGATCAGATAATCGGGAGCTTTTATATCTAAACTTCTTTCCATGAAAGAATAATATGGACATTCCTTTCTGAATAAATAAGTCATCCCGGGTTCCCGGGATTAAACAATTTTGTAAAAACAACTATAACAAACTTAATGAAATTATAGCAGTGGTTATTTTGATTTAGTATCTTTATTTTATTCAAAACAAATGGAATACCTATAAAAAATTATAATGTGCACAATGTGTTGTATTTATAACACGACTGCCCAAGAAAAGGAGTGTAATATTTTTTGTTTGTATGTAACTTCTAAATGCCTGAACCGACTTAAAAGCACGTTCGTATTATACTTTCGTGGGAATAAAATTGAAGTTTAGGTATATTAGCGCGCGATTATCCGATCACTGATTATAACAATAGCAGGATAAATAATATACACTTCTTTGTCTTAACCAAAAGTCAAGTTTGGTAATCTTGAGAGTGAGAATAGACTTCAGCTTATCGTAACAAATCAATCTATTGACCTAAACGGACATAACAAATTTTCGCGCTCAGGGAAAACAACAGTACAATGATATAAAAATCAGGAGCTCCTTGACTCAACGTTGCATGACATGAAATTGTATCAAATCAATAGAGTATTAAACGACCGCTCTTAAACAACTTAGTGTCCGTATCGGAACATAACAAACAACAATAACACACCTTAATGTAAAGTGTGATCACTCGGCGGAGAGGCGCCGGGCATCAGGCGCGGGCAGCCGGCCGGCGCCGGGCGTGCTGCTGGGCGTGCTGCTGCGCGGCGTCTTGGGGCTCTTGTGCTCCGACTGCGGCGGCGTCGGCGGGTACACGTGCGCGCTCTCCTGCGACGTCGACGCCGCCGTGTCCGTCTGAGTCGACGACTGCTCCGCCATTATCTGGTAAACTTTATCCTATCCAACAAAATAGTCATATTATTAGCGTCGATATCGGCTGACGAACGACTCATTTGATAAATTATCGAGACAAGAAAGTATTATTCTAAGATAACGAATTCGTAATGCACATTAAAGAGTATCGGAAGCATAATAGCGTAACGTGAAGAAATGTGCTTCCGGCAGTTGATAGGGAAGCAAAAATAAGTAAGTTGTAAGTTGACCTTATTTAAGACCCATCTAGTTGGCTGTCTCTTGGCCACATTAAAAGTATTAATGGTTTATTAAATAGACGTTAATTCAAATGATTTAGCATAAAAAGCAGCCTCAAATCAGGTTGCTATCACATGTGGAATTAGCATCTGAAGCGAAGTGGGCGTTGGGGGCAGTACTCACAAACATGTCGAGGGTGACGTTGTGCGACTGGATGCGGTGGCTCTCGTCCAGGTTGACGTCGGGGCAGATGAGGTCGAGGCCGGCGGCGCGCTGCACGAACTCTCCGTCGCCGCCGCGCACCACGCACACGCCGCCCGCCTCGCGCACCACGCCCACGCTGGGCGCCAGCCACCGCCAGCACGGCTCCAGCGCCTCCCAGCTGTAACCTGCACACGTACGACCTTTACCATCTCTCCTGCATATCATAGCTTGAATGATCGCTTCAAAGGTACTCGACATGCAATTTTTATATCTCTATTTGATCGAATCTATTGTTTACTGGTAAAGGTCAAATAATAACATTATATTTTTACAACCGAAGTGACAAACTGTTGAATCACACGCGACCCACGCGCGCAAACATAAAGTCTGCTATTTATGCAACATCTTGCGACCTTCCTTATAGATTGCATTGTATAAATTTAGCAACAAATATACGGAACTCACCTGATACCCTAATAGCTAGTTCTTTGGTGAAGGCGTGCGCCATGGCCGCGGCAGCGACGGCGCTGTACGGGAACAGGTTCACGTCTACATGTAACACTGCTAAGTCTATCAATTGTCCACATATCACAAATTCTAGCGAAGAATACTGGGGGAACACGAACGTGTATCCCCTGAGCGCGTTCGCGCCTACGTCACTTTCGCCGAGCAGCCTGCGCTTGGCGCTCCTGCCTTCGCTAGCCAGCTGCATGTACACATTGAGCCAGCTGTTGATGGTGATGGGCGTGATGCTCCACGACAGTATCTTGAGGATCAGGAGCTCCTCCAGAAGTATCTCGTCTGTGGTGCACGCGCCGTCTGTTACGTACGCGAACTCCCCGATTTTAGGTGGGTACACTTCTTCGACTTTCGCTGCTATGAACAAACATGTGATACCTGGAAGAAAAATTGATTGAATTGACGAGTGTTTGAACAGTACTTCTTGAAGGGGTTCTGCAGTTTTGTTATCCGTTCTGAGGTAATAAAGAGAAAAGTAATTCTATTCTTTAGCGTCAGAGGCTCATTTTAGTCAGTAGTGTTGTGTTTTTGTATTTACCTATAAGCTGCAACCGGCCCTTCTGCACGTCTTCCGTGTTGGACAGATATCGGTCCACATAGTCCACTGTGAGATGAAATGTTTCTCTGTGGAGTTTGTATACTTCACATACCTGTTGAAAGAAAGGGCATAGATGTAGATAGACGAACGAAATTTGGGTCTAGCTAGTTTTTATTTTAACGCACTCGCACATATCCAGAGCTTTATCAGATCCTGGGATACTCATATATGTAGTCAAACTTGAAGTTTTAGAAACTTCAAAATTGTACGTATTTCATATCCATAACTAGAAAGTAACATTCCCTATCTCTTAACAATGTATGTGACTAACATAATAAAGGCTATTATTGTCTGTCGTCTCTCATTGTTTGTCCCTCGCTAGGGTTATCTGCCGGACACTCCCGGACGTCTTAATGGCTAAAGCGAGAATAATTTCGGCTAAGACATAAATTAGGTAAATTGCCTACTTCACTGCGTTCCGTTCCTGTATCTATCAAATGACGCATCTCTGCGAAGCTTTCATATGAATTTAAATGAGTTAATTGGCCTTTAAGCTGGTGTTTAATTGATATTGAAATAAGACTTTCAAGCCCTAGAATAATAACTGCTGCCGTATTCTGGTTTGAATGATGCCATATTTGTATTTTCTAGTATTATTATTTATGTACATAAGTGTGCTTTTGTGTGTTGTGTTTTCTGTTTTTGTACCAGATAAATTTCCAAAAAATATTGGACACATTTTTTTCTTTTGTCACGTTAACAAAAGATGAAGACGATACAGTGCATTGAAAACTCGTGTGACGTCACTTAGTACCCTTTTTACTGGAAAGTGACGTTACAAGCTCCTTATCTTTGATGCATTTTATCTTCGTATATTTTTTACTGATTTGATAAAATAAAAATACGTATTCAATATTTTTCGATGATGACTGACGGAGTAAATAGAATCATATTTTTTAACCCAGGCAACATCCATATTCCCGTTAATAGATAGTAAACAAATGATGTAATCGTACTTATTGCACCTTGCTTGGTAACTTAACGAAGCCACAAACTGTTATCTGAGTGTGTCCAAATCAATAAACGGGAGGCCCGCACATGTTCGGAAAGTCCTAAACAGTAGGTACTCGAATGACTTGAACGGTTCAGTTATCGTACAAAAAACTTGCACATTGATATTCTTAGAAGTCCGGTACAACGGAATGGGATACATTCTTTTTATGTCGCCAAATGTTACGTCGATCAGAATAAACTACTTTTATCAATAGACTTCGCTGATTACGGAACTTATCATAACTAGTACTTCGCCCGCGGCTTCGTACCCGCATATCCTGTATTTTTTCCCCATTTCCGTATAGCCTTCCTCATGAATGTGGCTATCATATACCTACAAAAAGAATTTTCGAACTCCGACTGACAGTTCCAGAGATTGGCGCGTTCAAACAAACTCTTCAGTTTTATTATATTACTAGTACTAGCTTTTGCCCGCGACTTCGTACGCGTATATCCCGTTTTTCCCGTTCCCGTAGGAATTTCAAGTTCCCATATAGCCTATAGCCTTCTTCATGAATGTGGCTATCATATACTTCTCTGTCAAGAAAGTACCGGGAAAAGGTTATTAATACACAAAATGTTAGTTATTCTACCAAATTTATTTTATCGCTTTAAAAGTTCAAACATTTTTTAACGCTTTTTCTTGAATTGAGAGCAATTCGCGAAGATTTTGTTTTATGGCTCTACGGAATGAAAACGGGTGCCACGAAGTGGTAATTTGAGTTTAGGAAAAAAAGAAAGAAGTCGGCTGGAGCCATATCTGGTGAATAAGGTCGAAGCTCGATGGTATTTGTTGACTTTAGGTCAAAAATTCGTTAACAATAATGGCATTGTGCGAAGACGCATTATCGTGGTTTTTAAGAGACGTTTCCACAAATCTGGCCTTTTTCGTCGAATGTGATTGAGATTTTGGAGAAAATTCAGGTCTTTTGGGACTAGTCGAGCGGCAACATGTTTCATACCCAATTGATTGCTTAAAATGGTACGGATCGACTCGTGAAACAGGAAGTTAGCAGCTACCTCTCTCACCCGCCACCACACCTAACAACACCACTGGAAAGTCACAGGAAAGCAAAACACGCAATTTCGTTTACTTGGATGATATATTTTCTATTTCCTCCAGCTATTTTGATTTAAAAACCAAACTACCTACTGAACCGATTTTGATAAAATTTATATGGGACCAATCGGAACGTATATCCTTTCACATGAAAAAATAACTTTTCAAATCGGTTCTTAAATCGAATTGAAAAACTCCTCCTTTTTTGAAATCGGTTAAAAACGGCACTGTATTTAATGTCTAATTCAAACTCAAACTCCGCGCTAAAATGGAAAACAGTTAAACAAATGATCAATTCCCGGTACTTTTTTGACAGAATGTACAAAAATAATTTTCCAAATTCGACTGGTAGTTACAGAGATAAGCGCGTTCAAACAAATTCAAATTCAAATTCATTTATTGCTTGTTACAGGTGTATGGTACAAACAAACTCTTCAGCTTTATTATTATGCTTGAGCGTTATAATTAACAAGCGACTATCCTCAACAGATAGACGTATGACCTCATATTATGTTATGCAAATCCCGGTACCAACGCCGGAAATGCAATGATACGATAATAATTTGATACTACTATAAGCGCATACGATTGAGGAAAACCCGTCCAAAATACGCACGTGAAGCGTCTAATCGCGAGGCAGACGAGACGGTCACAAAAAGTTTGTTACCACAAAGTTAAATGTACTGTTATGTGCCTAAGTTCCGCACCGATCGACGCTTAGCGCTGAATGGGACGGGGTACCGAAAAAAATAACTGTTTCATTAAGTACCTCATGTCGATATCCCATATTGTATGGCCATGGTATTTTATACGAGAATCCGTTCCTATTTTCTATACCTAAAATTTCTTTGCTAGAAGATTAAGATGACGAATTAACATATCACGTAGGTCGCAGTTCTAGCCCTTAAATTAACCTATGACCGACTTTATTAGTTACGTTTTCGACATATTTGAATAAAGTCGTTTTAGTTAGCTTATTCGAATGTTTAGAAGATAAAATCAGTGGCGAGTTTTACAAAAATAAAAGCGTGCAGTCGGGGCAATCCTATTGCATCAATGGTTTATCTTAATCCAATCGAGAGATTGCAGTTGTTGTTTTGACGAGCAATAAATGCAATGTTATCTCGATAGTGCATCGTAATGGTTGTAATGAATAAGGAATACATATCCGGCTTAAATGGCGCTTAATAAAGCGTTTTTTTTTAATATAAAAATGAGTTTGCTCTTGACTCTAGTCTAGGTCATAGATGACAGAGACAAAGTCGACGATGGAGCGAGCTTACTCAGAAGAAGCCTGTTCACTCTAATTTTGAAGAGATTAGGGTTGTATGCGTTCGGAAACACAGACGCAGGCAGAGAGTTCCACTCACTCCTTTGCTGTGCGCATTATAAAAGGGTTTGAGGATATCAGGTAGTACCTACGGAAGCAAAATGACCTTGCAAGTGGAATTAAGTAATTGCAAAACATTAGACTATCACAAACGTTTACGTGGACTCCTACCACCTTGCACTAAGGGGACTTAAATCCGTGTAAAACGACAATCTAGCCGTAGCATCAATAAAGGAACCGATGGTGCGATAGCTAATGAGGTCAACGGTTTTCAAATCGGCGGGAAGCCGCTAGGATGACGAAAAAACTTGCGTCTTAGCCAATCGTATAGGTCCACCATCCTCCCATAGACAGAACTATTCGAAATTATAAAGTATTTAATATTCGGTACCTTATCATCATATACATGCGTACAATAGAAGTGTTCCACTTTCACAACAAATTAAATTAGTACCTGCGTTGAACTGGCACATAAATAGTTCGCGTCTTATCTTAGAAGCAAAGCTTGGTGCTTACTGTTACGTTCAAGTTCCATGCGTAGGAAAACAAAATGCAATTATTTGAATAAGTTATCGTTACTTTTGCAAATACGCTAATAGGATAGCCACAAGAGCCCAGAACTAAATCCCGGGAAAGTGGTTTATAATACTCGTCTTAAATTTTATAGTCCGGAATACGAAAACCGCGCTTCTATAGGTATCTTTCCAATATTTCCCGTGAAGGTCACCTCTTGACGTCTTCTATTCTAAACATAGACAATTCGCAAAGCCTGAAATTAATCGCCAAATGACTGGGTGAACGGACAAGCGCATTTCATGGTATCATCATTGCAGAATAAGGAAGAATATTTGAACGAAACGTTTGTCTCATACCACGGGGTCAATGCCACTTATCGGCATCCCATCTGCTGCGATAACGACCTTGGAAGAACGAATAAAACCTTCTAATGACCTAGCTTAAAAACATTTAAAATTCTAATCCTTGTTAACTCATTTAATTGTGCTTCAATATAAAGGATAAAACGCTGAAAGTAGCATCTATAAATCGCGTTGGTGAAGAGGTCAATGAACACGGCAAAAAATGGGTCAATGACCCCGATAGTTCATTATTTTCATTCACGTGTAATTGAAAATTTTTCTTACCTTAATCTGTTCAAAAATCACTGGAATGCCGCATGGAAATAAGATGGAGGGCTTTAAGATCTAATTATGCACAAGTTTTTACATTGTCAACCATTGGCTAAACTGTTCAGCTAATGGTTCACACATTACACCTAAACTAAGTTTTTGTATAAATTATGTTATATGCTAATGTGGTTTGTCTCAGAACAAATTGTCTGGCAGTAGAATAAATAACTGCATTATCATAAATCCTCAGTACTGCCCCATCTTAATCCTATAGGAGCTAGTATTCTCATCCCAATATTTCCTAAAGATTATGTCAGACATTACACAGAATTGCTTGGCACTAAATTTACAAATCCCCCAATCTATTTATAGCCCACATTCTCTTAGTGTCTATGGTTTTGTCTATGTCTACTTGTAATCATTTCAAGTCATTCATGAATGACTGAAATTAATGTAAAAAATGTATCTTACCTCATTCAGCCAGTCTAGAAGAATAGCTCTCATCCTAGGTTGTAGATTAGGGTGATTGTCAAACATATTAGGGTTCTTCTTATTACTAGACCTAGCATCACAGTCACACATGCTGTTCCACACATCTGCTGGGTCCGCCCAGGATAGGCCAGGAAGTGGGCACTTCCGTTTGGGCAAGGTGGGGCATGCTATCTTACTAGTGCTGAAAATAAAGATCCAACTTAACACATTTCACTGTTTAACAGAACTGAAGGTTATTCTAGGAGACTGCAGTATGTTGTAATAGTCTATTTATTATGCACATAGGTGAGTTCACTATCTCTTTAGGAAGGTCAATTTACTGTCAGTTATCTGCAGACTGGGCTCTTTTAACTATGATTATGTTAAGAAGCTTTTACTAGAATACTATGGTAATGTAAATGAGTCAGTGTTTTGCTTACAGCATATAATTTTAAGTAGAGTTCTAGGCTAGACAGAATCTCATATTCTGATTGACTTGCAAATAAATTTTGGCCTGAATTGCTAAGTAAGATTCGTAACCTAAGTTGGAATCTGTTAAGGTGTATAAAAGTAAATGGAGACATACCTGGGCCTCTTATTGGAGTGTGGTGTGGACTCGCCTCTAGCCACATTCTCTAAAGGGCTCAGCACACAATTAGGAAGGTCAGATATACTCGGTGGGCTTAAAAAACTATCAGGGTTGTAATCAATGTCTGTATGAACGCTCCTTGGCTGGTCTACTGGCCCATACTGAGAGCCCTCATCATCACTGGAGCAGGACGATGATTCTACTACTACATTGTGTGCTGGCTGGTCACTTAGTTCCTCTTCTAGTACTGATGAGATCTTCACCGGTGGCATATTCTCTAACTACAACATGACAAGGAAAGTTACACTCCACATTTTCATCAATAATTAATGGGAAAAACGAAATGATACAAACCTCATCGTCAGTGGAATTTCTTTTTCTTTTCAAGGTCAATCGTTTGTCACTGGCTTCACAGAAGGAACTGTAAATAAGTGTAGAAGATTGTAAGTAAACAAACCCCAACCATCAAGGTCAGTATTGGGTGTTGGAGCAACAACACTGTACTTACCCAGTTTGTGCCATTGTAGTTGGACTATATCAACTGGCACTCTATCTCCACAGCCTACAACAAAACCACCAATTAGTACATTTGTCGATTATGCTGTTATCGGTCATCAAAACTTGGATTTAGTGGCCTAAAATTACCGCATGTCATGTTCAACTTGTAAATAGGGTTATGTCACTTGACAACCGTAATTGAGGGCATAATTCCAAATTTATCATAAAACGCATGCATTCTATTTTAACAACGAGCTGTCTAGAATAGCATTTACATCGTTATTATAAAATATTTCGCCGTAAAACACCCTCTGTAGGCGGAGGATCCCGCAGCGTGCCCCCTGCTGATTGGCGGGAGAAATTTTTTCAGAGGCTGTTTTTGGGTGGTAAATTATGAGAAATTCGCGTATTAAAGCGTTTTACACTCACTACAATACATCAGCTATGATTTAGGATGATTAAAATAGAGAAATACATGAATCAGCTGCGGTAAAAAATGCCACGAATCCGTCACAATCGCGCGCGAAATTCTCCCGTCAGCGCCATTAGACACGTCGCAAGCTTGGGTTTCTCGGCACATCCACTTATGGAAATTGATAAAAATAGCATGCGGACGATACAATATCATCAGATTACTAATGTATTATTGAAATATTACGATTTAAACCGAAATAACTCCTTGTTATTCGACATAACCGTTGACAATATAAATTGGCTTGGCTTATCGCCCACCAAAGGTTTATAACCTAATTATGCCTATTAGCTAATGATTTCTTTCGAAATAATTTAATGGGCACGATATGCCATATCATTAAGAAAAGAAATGCGAATCCAAAACATACCTGGTCATTCACAAATTATTCCAAATTACACAAAACGTACTTTGCTCACAAACTAGATACGATGTATGAACTTTCAACACATTTATTACGGATTACACTGTATTTTGGTCACATATACAACTATATTCACTGAATATGAGTAAAAACGATACAATTGCTGTATTTCTTAATTTTACATGATACTTTTCAGCTTTTCACGGCTCGATAACGCCCGGCTTTCCGCGCGAAAATGTCGCGGTAAAACTTCGGTACTCAGCGGGTTGACTAAGAGCTAACTTCATGTTTGTTTCTTCTGAAAACGAAACGTCAGTATTTTCACGCAATCCATTTCATGAAGAAAATGTGCGTCTTTTGTGTGATGAAATAATAAGCAAAGCGTTTTTATATAAAGCGTAACTATAACTACGCGAATGTTTTTTGTTTATTAGTTTCAAACTAAAGGTGAAATTGTTAATTAAAGAATTGCTAGGTAGCAAAATATAATGATTTAGTTATCGTAATTATTGTTTGGACATTTTTAGCCCATTATTCACATGATTTCTATGAAATCGTGTTAATATAATCAAAATAGAATTAAATAAGATGAGAAAGTACATAAATAGTTAAAATCTTAGGTGCAAGGTTGAGTAGAACGGAACTTCGTGAGAAAACCAACGCTTCTTTTCTATTGGTTGCTTTATGCATCTATCTTCCCAGTGCTACCACCATAATAGATTACTTGTTTGTCCTTGTTGTTGGCATCCAAATAAAAGCTACATTCACGTTGTATCTCAGCTGGGCGCCAGCTGATAGAAAATTGAGCGAGAAAAGTCAATAAAGGTGCGCTATTTCGGTATTGATAACGTGGCGATACGGTGACATATTTACGTATTATGTGAACGGCAGGTGAATTTCTTGTGAATATCGGTCATAGTAACGCTATGGCAGTTCAAAATATAGCAGTGAAGTTGTGTGGTGTGCTGCAAGCGCAGGGCGAAGAAGGTAACATCAACACTGTTTATTGTCATCATAGGAGTCCGTGTAACCTAATATTATGCTAAATCAGCAAAGCTATGTTAGCACATGAACCTTCATTTGAAATGTCCAAAGACACGTTAACCTCTTTTTTCCGCTTATTTTGTAACATCGCTTTGCAATAAATTACGCAGTAATCATGTTACGCAGCCGTAAAATTCCTCGAGGCCAGTTAACTATTGTGTTTTAATTGTATTTGCAGAGGTAACTGCGCGAGAATGGCGTCTTTTAGGCCAGGAACAAGATGGGTCGCAAGTCTTGAGCTGGGTATCAGACAAGGATGGAAAAGAGGTCCTGAACATAGGATCATATACCAATAAAAACAAGACATTGATCACTCTACACACGTTTGACGAGAAGTTGAATATTATACAAGCATCAGTGAATGCTACTCATACTCTGTTAGTTTACATTGTGAAAAATCACATGAGTGAAGGTACTGAAGTAAAGGATTCATTGTATTGTCCGCACTTGATATGCCTAATGCCGGAGAGTAACAGGACCCCTGAGCCAGTTGAGGAGCCTTCATCTAAGCAAATCATGGTTCAATATGTCTATGGGAAAAGCACTAAATACAGTCCGGGGATAAGGAATGATAGATTCTTGCTTTTCAAACATTTGGAGTGTAAGTATAATAATTAATGTTATTAGATCATACTTTTTTATGTGACATTGAAACACAAAACCCAATAGGCATTTTAAGAGGCAAGGCAACTAAGTTTCATAATGTAATTGGGTAAGATTCATAGAAATATAAAAACACTTTTTTCATCTATGGTATCTTCATATTTATGGTAAAATTATATTCCTAATATATACATTGGTTTTGTGATTGGCACCCAGTATTAAACCTGACACTATATTTTATACAAATAAACCTAATTGTCACTTAGTTTCTAATTAATATATTTCCTTCGTGCTTCCCATTTATGGAAGCACCCCCACCTTTTGGACAAAATAGACCAAATTATCAAGCATACACTTACTTTAATTTTAAATGTGGCCCTGGATGACAAAGCCTGGGCGCAAGCAACCCTTCCCATCCGTATGGGAGGCCTGGGCGTCCGCAAAATTACCAGTATTAGTTTACCGGCTTTTATATCCTCGGTGTACGGCACTGATAAATTAATCAGGAATATTCTAGTTTCTACACTGATTGATTTTGATGTGCCGTACTTCATCGAGGCTGTGGAGGCCTGGAGACTCGCTTGCCCGAATTCAAATCCGCCCGACTACCCTTCATCCCAGAGACGGTGGGACGAGCCGCTCTGCAGGCAAGTTCAGGAAAAACTTATTGCCACATCAACTACTACTGCAGAGCGTGCGCGCCTGCTGGCTGTGGGTGAGTGGGAGTCGGGTCTCTGGCTTCACGCACTACCGTCGTCGAACATTGGCACCATGTTCTCTATATGCGCTTAGCTTAGCTGCGCTTAGCTTTCATCATCTCTCAAGGCGCTTAGTTGACACTTCACGTGACCCAAGGGCTGGCTTTTACCTTGATCAAAGATTAAGCATTGCCATACAACGTGGCAATGCCGCCAGTCTTTTGGGTACACTTCCAGTCGACAGCGATGCGGATGAATTTTTTGACGCCATATTTTAGGGTTTATTTAGTTAGGAGATTTTATTTTTATTTCTAGTGTATATAGTTAGTTAAGTATTTATGGAATAAAGATCTCATTAAATCACCAATTTTTTGTTCCAGTGCCAAGTCTGGCAGTAGGCCAACACATTTCTAGGTTAATAAAATATCAATGAAATAAAAAAAATACGATCAACACACTTAACCTTTTCAAATTAAATTTTAGGCATCAAAATCTACCGCACCCCTATGTTCCTCAATGAATGTGATGATGGCACAGACAAGTGGGGCTTTGATGGCATTTACCCTGAACCTGAGACAATTGTCAAAGTATTTTCATGGGCACAGTGGGACTGTGTCAATCAGGTAAGCTAATTACGAAATTAAAAGATTTTCCTTTGCATGGGTCCCGGCAGGACTATTTCCAGGGGAGTGCATCATAATCTCACCTTGAATAGAATAGGTTTTCTTTTGCCCATTTATACAAAGATAGAACTAAAGAATGGTGCAGAGCCAAGCAAAGGGAGTTTGGAGAACCTTCCACACCACAGATTTGGGTTCTCTTTTACTACATTATGTTTGTCTATTGTATTTTCTTTTATTTCTTCATGTTTTATTGAAAGCCAGAGGGGTGCAAGTGCACCCCCTTTGCACCTCCTCTCGGCGCCCATGTTCCATTGTATGAAATAAGTAACTTTATAGATTTAGAAATCCTGTATGCCACTGTAAAAATATTCAAATGCTACTTATTACCTACAGTAAGTAACAATTTGCAAAAAAACATACTGGCCAGTTTTACTAGACTAATCTAGGTTTCGAGGACAGAATTCTCTCATTTTTATTGCTCAGTCAGCCTAAACAGCAATAATCTGTGTTTAACACACAAATCGACTGAAGTAGAATAGTATTGGAAAATTTTAAAGAATGTGCAAGCTTTCTAATACTATAGAAAATTAAACTTGCCGAATCGGCTTCAGCTCAGTTCTGCATTGCTGCACTAACTTGCTTAAATAACGCATTTTTAGTTTTACTTCATGATAAATATTATTTTTTTTTGTTTATCACAGCAATAAAACCACAGATTAAATATGTAGGTATTATTAAAAAGCACAGTGGTCATGTCCTGGATTCGAACTCGCGACGACATAGTATCGCGTCACGCAATCTAAACCGCAAACCTCGAAGCTATCGCGAGTTCCTGAAGACCCCTGAAATTATCTGTATCATTCAAATGAAGAATATCACATTATAAAATAAATGCTATTTTTATGGTCGAGCCTAGATCTTTTATCACTGGCGTATCATGTAGCTCTGGTATACTTACTATTACCGTGCTACTAACCTACCGCGAGTTATACCTAATTTTGTGTCTTTTAAAATTAGACTGACAAAAACTTATAGTCAGGGAGCTGGGGATAATTTTTTCACTTGCATGGCACTTATATAGATAATTATAATTCTTTTTATTTTCATTTATACTGTGTAGTTCTACACTATGTATTTACTGTAACTATCATAGACCGATGCATTTACAAACACACACAAAGGCAAATCAATTCTGTGTTCGGAATTTGTGAAATAAATTGAATTGCTTAAAATTCATCTTGATCATTAAAAGTGTTGTTCCACCCACTGCCAAGTAAAAGTTCTCCAGGCTTTTGTGCCATCTTACCGGATTTAGGTCTAGTTCGATCCAGCCCGTCCCTAGCTGTCCTCCCTCCAGCGACGCCCTAAGCCGAGGCCTGTACCCCACAGGGGGTGCCCTTAGCGTGTAGTCGCATAGTTTGTAAGTTTTTTATAAGCCCTGGCTGGAGGCTTTAATATTATATTAAGGCCACCACAGGCAAGCCCGGTTAAGCAGTCGACAACGTAATAGGTTGAACTGCGAGAAGCCAGTCACAACAAAAAAAAAACCGTATTTAGGTAAATCATGTTTTACTGTTTGTTTAGGTGTTGTACTACATCCACTATCGGCAGCCGACGCAGAGTTTTGCCGAAGGTGAGGAGGTGAAATCGCCGTCGGAAATGACGCCGACGTTATCCGCTTTGCAGTTTCACGCTGACCTGCCTCATGAGACCGTTGTATGTATACAATATTATACCTACTCATCATCTGCCTTGCCTTTTCCCAACTATATTGGGGTCGGCTTCCTGTCAAACCGGATTCAGCTGAATACCAGTATTTTACGTGGAGCGGCTGCCTACCAGACCTCCAATACCCATTAACTGGGTAACACGGTACTCCTTGGCAAGACAGGTGTCAGATTATCTGGCTTCTGACTATCCGTAACGACTGCAAAAGATCTATAAATGACAGCCGGGACCAACGGCTTAACGTGCTTTCCGAGGCACGGAGGAGTCTCGGTATATTAAGATGGTCACCCATCCACAGACCAACCTTTGCAAGCGTTGCTTAACCTTGAAGATCGACCCGTGCAGCTGTTATTATTTAGCCACGAGCTCCTCTACCTCTCTATTATTATACCTACTATTTGTATTATATCACTAGCTGCCGCATGCGGCATCGCTCGTGATAGTATAGATTTTTACAAAAAAAACTTCGACCACGTCATTGCTTACCATCAGGTGAGAAAGTGGTCAAGTGCGTGCCTATTAATATAAAAAAAAAAAGATATTTCAGCTCGTCTTGAATTGACATAGGTACTATTGTGACGTGTTGGGATTTCTAACTAATTAAATAATATTCAAGATTTTGCAGTTTTCTGTAATAGCCTATTTTATGCACTAGTCTAACCATATAAATATTGTTAACTAAATTGACCTGGTTACCCAATATGTATATATGTATGTGTCACCGGAAAATTGGAAACGACGTAACATTGTAAAATATCGCTGGAAATTGTAGGTAAACAATTTTTTTTTTAATAAGACACGGATTTATTGGAAACTATTGAATTTGGATGATTCTAAACAAAACGATTTTTTCATAATACATCGAGAAATTATAATTGAATACAGATTTATTACAATCTTACGGAGTCTGCAATTTGCCGGTGACATATCCAAACAATAGATGAAAGATTATATCAATAACTGTCTCTATCTTCTACGTCATAAATATTGCAAATACGTAAGTATATCTTTTGTAATCACATCCGGCCTCAAAAATAGCAAAGAAATGTTTTAAAAAAGTCTACATTTACTTCAGTTACAAGTGCTCAGTTGCACAATGGTAGCAACTTTCACCTATTAATAATACGGTTCTGCGCAATCTAGTCTAAATGCGTACACATTCATAAATATGCTACTCGGTGGGCCCGAACGTGACTATTTATTCTTTTTACAAAATACTATTTATAGACTAACTGTCGTCGAACACTTGTAATAACCGAGAATGTACAAACCTGAATGAATGCCAACGTAAATTAAACCAAATCATTTGCTAGGAAACTAAAAGAGTAATAAAACAATTGAATTGTACTTTGATATAAATATAAAAGTACAATTCAATTGGTTATAAAACAATTGAATTGTACTTTACTTTAGTTACTAAAAGAAACTTCCGAAATTATAATTTTCGGAGTATGCGCATCGTTTAATATGCAAATTATTGAGAGATGATAACTGCTTTCCATAGGTAGGTACCGTGATTTCCTAAAAAGCCGAGGGCCAACTGTCTTCTTTAGTATCGTAGGTACCTACTTAACCTTCAGATGAGTTAACATTCAATCACAATCCAATATTAGTGTATCTATCCATTTCAAATACTGAGTAAAAACTTTCTAAGTAATTCCGACGGAAACAAATTATCCGTTGGGAACGATTTCATGATTTTTACGATTTGACTGTATTTTTGGAAGGTTGGTGATACTGCAAGTTCAATAGAACTAAAAAATGATCATAGTATACTTCGAAACAGTATACCTAATAACCGCCGAAAAGTATGCTACAACATTGTTTAGAATAATGAGGGCCTGCTTCACAAGCTACGGAACTGACATACCAGATTCTGGATACTAGGTACTTAAGTCTAGTATCTGATAAATGTGCAATTGGAATTAGAATAATGTACCAGTTAAGTTAACCGAAAAAGGTGCAACCCGTGTAACTTGCTGTTGATGTGTTGACGTTTGATGCATCGTCCATGGTGTTTAGTGCGAGTTTTTTAAGGTCCTCGATCGCGTAAGCGTAAACGTCAATTTGTATTGAAACTAATTAAGCGCCGTCTGTTGAAACTGACGAAAAACCTTTTTTTTCTCATACTCTTTGACATAAGCGAACGTTTACGCTAACGCGATTGAGAACGTTAAAAATTCGCACTTAGGCCACATGTCTGTATCTCAGCTGAACATTCCGTTGAGCCTGCCTCACGTGTCGAGCTCGGGCGAGGGCGCCGCTTGCGGGGCGTACGAGGACGATCCCATACCTCTGCGAGTGCACGACTGCAGTCTCGACCTGCAGATCGTCTGCGATCAGAAAGGAGTCTTATGTATCTGCCATCATTATCTCTACAAGGTAAGTGGTAAATCTGGATAAAATTTGTTTGCCCCACGTCGCTTTATTAAAATCGGACCTTTGGTCTAATATATGTAGGTAATCCGCTAAATACCCGCAGTATGCTGAGCCTTGTCTCTACGAGAATTAAAGGGAGTAGGCTGTGATCGAGGGGGAGAGGTCTCAGACTTAGTTGGTTGATGTCCTTGTTTCAAATCGGTCTTACAATATTTTGCTGAAAACATTTTGAAAGCAGCGGTGATAAAAACATTGGCGTCTGTCTTAGGTCTGAAAGCATGGTTATTTGATGGAATATTCTGTACCTACTGTTAGTCCAAACTGACAGTACAGAATATTCCATGAAATACTAATATAATATGGAATGTAGCTAATATTTTGAATCTTGAAGAAAAGGCTAGCTAGCGACAGACAAAAACGAGCACAGTTCGAAGAGGCCTTTGTCAAAAGAGGCACATAGGCAGTTTCTCAGGGCCTGAAGTAAAGGCTTTTATTAGTTGTATTTTAGTATACCACGTGAAACGCAATAACTTAAATGTGGTTATTGTAACCATTATTATGAACAACTTTTACTATGGGACTAAATCCAAATCACGAAAAAAATTAAGTATGAAATGAAAATAAATGAATGGGGCAGTCATTTTTAGTGATGTCAGTGTTGGTTCCTTTGTAAAAGTTTATTCATTTATTTACTACTAGTGGCCCGCCCCGTCTTCGTCCAGGATGTATTTTTTTTTTTTCAAAATTTTCTTTCATAAGATCCTTCTCCTGACAATAACAAACACGACAAAAAAGAATTAGCGAAATTGGTCCGGCCGTTCACGCGTGATGCCGTGACCAAGGGAAATAGGGATTCATTTATATGTATATTAGATTAAACCTACTTTATTGTACACCAAAAGTAAAAAAAAAGGCAACTTTAAACTCAAACACATACAATGGGCGGCCGTATCGCAATCCGCGATCTCCAGACAACCTGGGATAGAAAGTAATTGATTGGACATAAAATGATAGAAAGCTCTATAATAAAGTTGTTCATAATGAGTACCTATGATTGCCTACAATGACCCCTTCTAAGGTATTGCGTTTATTCTGTTACATCTTTATTCCATCCACAGCCTCTGGATGACTCTACCACATCCTTGGTGCTAGAAGACAGCGCTGATCTTAAGGACTCGGGCGTGAACTTCGCGTACTCCATAACGCTGCTGCAGCACGGTTGTGTGGTGCACAGCGTGGTGCCTGACCTGCCGTGGTCGCTCGCCAAGTCGCTGAGACCTTCCTACACTCTTTACGCTGGTAAGATATTAGATTGATCATCTTACTCCAATTCATTTAGGGTGAAACTGTGAACTTCGCGTACTATATAACGCTGCTGCAGCGTGGTTCACATCGTGGTGCCTGATCTGCTGTGGTGGCTCGCTGAGTCGCTGAGACCTTCCTACGTTGGTAACAATATTGATAACTACTTTCATCGTTGTGTAGTCCCTTGTCATTCCTTATATTATACTTTACTCATGGTAACGGTTTTATGTATTTCGGATGAATGCCTGACTAGATTTGAAATCGAACCATCAAGTAATTTTTTCACGTGCGTAGCCCATAAGAGTATCGTTCGTATCCCGTAAGTTTCGTCTTCATAATCTAGAACAAATTAACCTCAAAATGCTTGCCAAACAAAACAAAACTTCACTTTTCAATAATAATAAAGAACTTATAACATGTTATTTTTCAGACAACCACCTCTTAGTGAACATTCCGATGCTCTACACTCAAATGATTGACATCAGTCTTTACCACGAACCATGTTGTCACATCGTGATCCCCATGGACGAGTGTGACAGCGGGCCCAGCCTGGCCCCGGTGCTGGGCTGGGGGCCCCATGCCATGGTCGACCTGAACACCCTAGACGTTGTCACCATGACGGTAGCAGACAAAGACCTGACGGCCACCTTCAAAAGTAACACGGCAGTTGAGAATAAGCTGGCAATACTGCATTATTTGATTCAGCATGACGGGAATATGGATTTGGCTGAAGAAGTAAGTCGATGTTATAAATTTATTGGTTCTATTTTTCGGGACTGTCTTGTAATCTATAGTAAACCACCATGTTATTTGTGATGAAATATAATTTATTAACAAAAAAAAATATTATTATATTGTATTTATACTTCAGAGAAAATGTTTAAGGCATTAAGTCCTCCTATGTACATACATTTGTGTGCGTAAAGTATTTAATAATAATAAGGTAGACAATTATTATTTCGTTTCAATTTAAAATTAAAAAAAAATCTCAGATAAAAAATAAATTGTATTGATCCTTTAGGTTTAAAATAGGTACGATTCTTTGGGCCTAGCGTCTTCTGGCGGCGGCAATCTTAGAACACTCCCGACTTATTCATCCTTTAAATAAAATCAAACTAGGTTCATCGGATTCCGGGAGCAACGATGCCACAGACAGACACGTCAAACTTATAACACCCCGTCGTTTTTGCGTCAGGGTTTGAAAATAAAAAAATTGGGTCAGTTCGGATTCAGCTGGAATACTAGTAATTTATGTGAAGCGACTGCCTATCTGACCTCCAAAACCCTTACTGGGTTCTGGAGGTCAGATAGGGAGTCGCTGGGTAACACGGTAACACTTTGCTGGTGTCCGATTTTTCTGGCTTCTGACAATCGGTAACGAACTAACGACTGCCAAATAATAAATAGAGAGAGAATACAAATGACGGCCGGGATCAACGGCTTAACGAGCTTTCCGAGGCACGGAAAAGTCTCGATATGTTAAGATGGTCACCCATCCTCAGACCGACCTCGGCAGCTCCACTAACATGTCGTAATATTTCAGCTGATATCATGGATGTGCCTGAACCAGCGCGACGGCTTCGGAGCCTTCCAGCGCGTGATGCAGGAGTACCTCGTGGGCACCACGTACGCCGTCACGCGCCGCTCGCTGCCCGCCTCGGCGCTCAACCTGATGAAGATGCTGCCCTTCACGCAGCATCTCAAGTTCGCTGATGTTAAGGTCAGGCTTTTTAATATAATCTAGATTCTAATTCTAGCAGTTTTAATGTAGGTATGTGTACTTACAATTCTTCATTGTTTTGTTTTTATTTAAAAAATAATGTATAAGCAAACCTTGTACGCTCATTAAGCGAATAAATGGATCACTGAGGTGTTTGAGGAGGCCGAGAATGTCAAAGCTGTCTTTACTATTTGTTTATTTCGTGATGTGATTGCATCAGCTAGGTTCAGAACTCGTCATGGTTTTTCTTTGTTGCCACAACGCGTTTTGGCGCGAAATTCGCGATATACGTTGAGAGTGAGTGTTTTCAGTCTTTGAGCGTAACACATACCTCCACATCTAGGCCAGGCCCAGTTTAGGCCTAACAGTGTGTGTATATTACACGAAACTTTTCGAGCTGTTTTTACACCCCCTCATCCGGCCTAACGCACGCAGTGTGTATATTACACGAAACAGTTCGAGCTGTTTTTATCCCCCCTCATCCGGCCTAATGCACGCAGTGTGTATATTACACGAAACAGTTCGAGCTGTTTTTACCCCCCTCATAAGTTTGCTTGTAATTATCACAACTTGATGAAACTTGGACCATTTATTACTATTACCTAGTTCCTGCAAATGGAGGTAAGTATGTAAGAGTAGTAGGGTTATGTTTAAGAATTCTCCTTTTTCTTATCATTATACTTATTCCGACATTGAGAGTCCAGCTATTGAAGGTAAAGTTGTGTTTGACAGGAAGTATTTAAGCACACATCCTGTGGAGTCAGTCATACTGTTTTTGGAATGATTCGAAGACTATTTATTTGACCAGATTAAATTTGCACCGACCTGCCTAAGCCCGATGTAGGCCTGAGTGGCCTACATCGGGCTTAGGCAGGTCGGCCCTAACTACATTTTAGCCTTAGGTTCATAAGAAATGTAGACACTTTTTAATACATGAAATCAAAATCAAAAGTAATTTATTCAAATTACTTTTGATTTTGTCAATCAGCCAGCACTTTTTGGAAACGTCAAAGTTTTTTACATAAAGACAGTCTCCCAAAACGCCCGCACATCACCACTTCCTGGTGTTTTAGCTGGGATGCAGATGTGGCGCAACAAACTCCCCAGCAATACATCAAACTACCAAGTTTAAAAAAATTGAATTCATACAATAGTATGCAAATTATTAGATTTTCGAGTTTACCAGCAGTGCGATTCTGTAACATGATGTGTTTACCGAAACGCGGCCCCTGGTTAAACTCGAAACTCTGTCAACGTCTCACCGGGTTGTCGCTGCAGGTCCGCGACATGTGCGTGTCAGTGAGTCAGGAGAAGCTGTGGAACAGCTCGGTGGTGGTGCTGGCGCCGCGCCAGCGCGTGTGCCAGTTCGCGGAAGACGTGTGGACGCGCCTGTGGGTGGCGCTCAACGACCAGCCGCAGAAGAGGCTGCAGCCGCAGGCCGTCATCGATAAGCTTCGCGTGAGCTTGCACTGTTATCAGGTATTTATTAACCGATTTCAAAAAAAGGAGGAGATTCTCAATTCGTCGGAACCTTTTTTTTTTTCTATTTTTTTTTTTATGTTTATTCCTCGATTACTCGAAGATGGTTGGACCGATTTGGATTTTTTTTTGTAAGGGTATACTTCCCAGGTGATCCCATGATCATCAAGTCAGGATCTGATGATGGGATCCTGGAGAAATAGAGAGAACTCTTGAAATTTTATAGGCACACTTGAAGCGATTTGGGTAGTTTTTGGAAGAGTACTTTCTCGGAATGGTCCCATTTAAATTTGGTGCAGATCTGATGAAGAAATTCGGAGATAGGCAACGGAACTCCTCAATAAATGATAGCAAATGGACTGGGATTGCTGAAATCTCATATCTGTCTATTGTTCACACAAGTTCATAACATTTCATCACGCTGTGAAGGGGTACCACTAAAAAGTGAGAAAAAAACTTTTTACAAAAAAATACAACCGACTTCCAAATAAAAAACACTACAAAGTATAAAATAACTTTAATTTCGGAAGTCGGTGTCAAAAAACAACAAAAACACCGACTGCCGAATCTCTTCCAGACAACCTTTGAATGGATTGAACGAAAGGAGATAGATTTAGGGCTGTCAGTGTACAAACGTTCTAAACAATACTAATTAGACCAGGGGTTCCCAAACTATTTCAATCCGTGGCGCACTAACACCGTTTAGTATTATGTCCCGGCGCCTTAGCTTGCCAAAATAGGTTACAATTATACTAGAAACAAAAACTAAAATAACCAATGTATGATATTCAGTTTTTTTACATATTGAAACACAAAAAGGAAATAAAATACTAAAGAGCGAGCGAGAATTGAACTGTTTATTAAAATTTTGTACCCGCGAATAAGTGAGTGAAGTTCCCAAAGAAAGGAAAACTGCCGGTCGATCCTGTGAACATATCGAAGTGATTTGGCTTGGGTAAAGTGATCACGAGGTGAGCTGTCAATCCATATAATCCAGATGGAATGACAGCTCACTCCGTGATCACGTGACATCTTGATTTTATGGAGAGACAGCTCACCTCGTGATCACTTCAGAAGCCGTCACTTCGACATGTTTACAGAATCGACCGGCAGGAGCGTCTTGCGGCGCCCTTCTGTACTTTCTACGACGCACCAGGGCGCCGCGGCGCACACTTTGGGAACCCCTGAATTAGACAAAAGAAGATAATTCCATGTTATGGTCGTGTCCGATTACCGTCCCATCGGACTGTGTGAGTGATAGAAGAGAGGGTGCACCTGTGTTTGCGCGCACACTTGTGTATAGAAATAAATATGTCCCGCGCCGGTGGCTAGTCTTCGTTGAGATTGGTCGCCATGGCCGAAATCGCTTAGGTGCGCTACTATGGCGTGATAATGCCATCCAATTCCGATGATGTAAAAGGGATAGTGCTATTCGCTATGTATAGCTCCGTCCTCTCTTAGAGCGGAATCATGATCGTTTATAGTAGGGCCCCAGGACCTCGCCGAAATCGGCGCTGTTTGTGGTTATCTATAAGGATGCTGCATGGTTATCTATAAGGATGGTGTGATCATGCCAGAGGCAACTGGAATTGCTTATGTACCTGTATTATTATGCCTGCACCCATAGCCTTCAAACTAGCCTAAAGCAAGGGTACTTAGCAGCAGAACTGGACGAACTCTTACAAAAACTTCGCCTGTGTTATGTTTTTATTCAAAGTGTGTTTGGCATTAAAGGTATTAGGTTTGTAAGCAGTTGTTTCTCCGCAGCCCGAGGCCCTGTCCCGCTGCAGCACGCCGCTGTCCCCGGGCGCTCCGCCCCCTCCCCTGAGCGCTCCACAGCGCCGCTCCTCCATCGGCAGCGGACAGGACTTGCTGCCATTCTTCGAGCTCGACGTATGCACCGCCAGCAAGCAAGAGCATATTATTGCTGCGGTAAGTCGAAGTTCTATAGACCAGCAGTGTGATTCTGTAAACATCTCAAATTGTAAACTAGGGTGAAATGAACATGAAGTGAGTTGTCAATCCATACAAACTAGATTGACTGACAGTTCACTTCATGCTCACTCCATCTATGTTTATAGTGAGATGTTGACAGAATAGACCGCCTGATACTACTCGTTGTATACTCACATTTAATACTTACCTTCTAATTTACTGATAGAAATGTTGAAGCTTAATATTTCACAGAAATATGCATGCGTAGGTAAAGGAAGGGCAGATCAGGTCTACCTGGAGATCTGTTAGATCTGAACAAAATTCGTATCGTTTTAGTTTGTTTCTGCTACAAGTCGCTTTCCAGTCTGACCGCTACTGATGGTAAGACCAAACTGTCATGATCAGACTGATTTCATCGAATTGCACTGTTCAGATTGATCTTTCTATGTATCAACATCGACACTTTTAACCATCTAATCTACTGTAATTTCTGACAAAAAGCATGTAAATAACAAATAATACTAAATTGCTCGTAACTATTGACGCATCCAGATCAAATCTATGCACAGTGAGAAGAATGTCTTTATAAATCTCAACCTGCATTGATTTCTGACGCATGCACTTAACAAATAATGCAGAATGAGTTTCGTGATATGACGTACACCAAGTGACAGCGTTAAGACGTCAGGTCCAGGCACCTGTCAAAACGCTTATGTTTTTCGATATAAGTTTAATTGGCGTCAACGCTATGTTGATGTCTAAACGTTTTCAAAGAAGAGGACCTCTTGCTTTCGTGACGCCAACTGGTGACGTGAATTTTCTGAACTGACCCTCATTGGTCGTAACTATAGCGTGCAGGAGCAATAGGTGGCAAACTGGCAACACAGAAGCATCAATGTCAAAAACTCGTTTTTATACGGAAAAGTTCCGAATTTACAACACTATACTCTATCCGTTTATGTAGTTAACTAAAGGTAAACAATCTTGATGTGTCTTTTTACACAAATTCATATTAAACAAATAAACTACTTTTCAAACTTATGGTTCAATTGATTTAGTATTCGTTACTGTTGTATTTACTTTGGTTTTTACTTGCATTTTATTTTTAAACTGAGTTTTTAAGTAAAAAGTTACATCAAGATTGTTTACCTTTAGTTAACTACCTAAACGGATAGAGTATAGTCCGGTTAAGCAATAACCAGCCTTGTTGTGCTGAACTGCGAGTGGTCATCGTCAAAAAAAAAATTACAACACTAGCTCGCACAGTCAAAAGTATTTCATTATAGTTAAACGCATGCAAATAAAAACATCCATATGTCCTCTACATATAAATATCAAACCGCATTGACTTCTGACGTAAAGCGTGCAAATTAAAATAATACAAAAAGTGAGAAGTACTGTTAACCTGCATTGATATACGCATGAAAATAACACATAACCGTATGTATCTACATATAAATCTTAACCTGCATTGATTTGACGTTTATGCGCATGCCACTAACACACGTTCCACACACGCGGGCGAACAGAACCTGCGCGAAGTGAGCGTGCACCTGATGCGCGGCGCGGGGTGCGCGGGGGGCGCGCGCGTGGAGAGCGGCGTGCACGCGGTGGCCACGCGCTGGGCGGCGGCGCAGCTGGACGCGGCGCGCGCGCTGTGCCGCGCCCTCGCGCGCCCGCTCGCCGCCACGCCGCACAACAACCAGCAGCGTGGCTTCACCTTTATGTATGAAGACGACGGATTCTAGACTGTTTTGGGTTTTTGTTGTCTGGTTTTTTTTGTGTCTGTTTTTGTTTTGGCTTCTGTCGGTCGTTCCATACTTATTGGTGACTAGATCTTGCCCGAGTTGCCCGCGACTTCGTACACGCATATATTATCCCTTTTTTTCCCGTGCCCGTAGGAATTTCCCGTTCCCGTATATATAGCCTATAGCATTACTCATGCATGTGGCTATCATATAAAAAAATAATTTTCAACTCCGACTGGTAGTTCCAGATATTAGCGCGTTCAAACAAACAAACAAACAAACTCTTCAGCTTTGGTATATTGGCAGAAAAAGAAATAATATTCATCCAAAGGTTGTCTTTAAAAGATGGCTTTTAGCGACAAGCAACTAACTCACTTTTGCATTTATTATAAAGGTATTATTAGTATTAGGATATTGGCATCGAAAATTAAATAATATTTAGTATTATTGTCAATAACAGTTTGACTTTCAAGTCTTTTAAAACGACAATTAAGGTGCGTTTCCACCAGAGATATGCGAGGATGCTCACAAAAACATCCCTCACTATGCATCCTCGCACATCTCGAATTATGTTTTTTTATAGCTACTTTCCCGTTTTTTTTTTCATATACACTTTTATATTCAGCCAAATATAGGTACGATGAATAATGTCCTTTGACTCGGAAAATGGTAAAAATAAGTATGGTCTCAATAAGTATGGAAAAATATTTTTAGATTGTCTTTATTCGTTAATTGGTTTCATTTGGTTGTGTTGGTTATCTTTTTTTTTGCGTTTTTTTTCTAGTGGTATTGGCTAAGCTGTTGGTGTTACTAGATATAAGTATAAAGCACCTAACGACCAAGAATTCATAATTAACCTACCATTGGTTGTTTTGTTCAATTTAAGTCACCTGCACCCAGTCAATCATGATGGCTATGAGACTCATCAATACATATTTTTAATTATTTAACTTACTTACCTCAAAGTTTTACATTGTGTTACTACGTGAATGGCCTGTTGCACCACCTTCGGATGAGTTGCATTTCAAGGGTTTCAACCTTTTTTGTATGTAAGCTGGCTTCGTCCCGGTTCCGCCATATTGTATTTTTTTTTTCAAAAAAAAAAATTACCATTCTAAAAATATAAACCGATTAAAAAAGAAATAGGTTAACAATTCGACACGTATATACCTAAGTAATATTATTGGATCTGCAATATGTCCACATAATGGTATTTATTAGGGTTTCCAAACAATACTTATACAAAATTTTATTGAATCATACATAAATGTGTAATACTCGTATGTTAATGCTTTCGAAGACTGAAACAGGTCGTGAATCTAATAAATAAATTTCATATTTAATTCTCATTAGTAAAAAGTATTTTAAACATTTTTGCTTATAAACTGACAATATTTAAATTATTTCCAGCGATGAGATGGACCCGACACACGCGCTCATAGTATTTAAAGTTCTGGAGCAGTACTACTTGGCAACTGACTCGATCGCCTTCCCCCTGCCTCAAGGGTTCAGTTCATTCTTCACGTACCTCGGGTACCGCACGCTGCCGTTCCATTCGTTCGTTCAATACGTTCACCGCAACGTCTTCGAGTTGCAGATTGATGTCATGAAGGCTATTATTGCATGTAAGTAACCGTACCTACTTTTTTAAATTAAGTTTAAGAAGATTTTTTTTTTGATTTTGTATGATTAAGTTTAATAAAATACCTATAAAATATAAAAAAAAATATATAACAAAAACATTAATAGGTACCGAAGATAACTTTATAATAATGTGCACTGACTCTCCGACTATTTTGTACTTTTAAATACGGTTACAAAATTGAGAGTCAAACCGTTACACAGTGTGTTTTTTTGCCTGAAAATCGGACATGTTTTTTTATGTATTTTTTTTTAAAGCCAGGGTATAGAGTATTCCACAACAAATGCCCGAGTAAAACTCCCGCGTGGAACTTTACACGTGTAACTTTTATTATAAATAAAAATTCAGTTTTCATTTAGAGCTACTTATCTGTTTTTTTTTATCCCGGAATTCGCAAAAATAAATATTACTTTGAATACTTAGATATGAAACAAAAATTTCTTCATCAGTTTGAAAGGCCTAATGCTAAGCTAAATTACTAGCGTTTTCTGGATGTCCTACAACCTGCCAGTGACGAATAAATCGTGATAAAGTGATTTTTGTTTTATTTTTTTCTGGCTCTGTTTTTTAATTTGGGTAGTTGCAATCAGCGCAAGTCAGTTGGTTACTTATATGCGCTAATAACAATAAAAAAACGAATTCCCTAATCCGTGGCCACAAGGAGAAAAACGAGTTGAAAATATCTCTGGGATATTTTAAAATTTGTTTCAGTCGTTCCAGTTGTCATTATCATCATTTTAGTCTGCTTGCGGACCGTTGCAGAATTACGCGCGAGTATCGCGGGACTACTCCCGCGATACTGATCCCGCGAAAATAGCGCGGGATCCTGCGTTGGCGGGATTAGATTTCCTAGATAAGTCATATTTTTTACCTTAGCTTTTTTTAAACCATTTCCAGCCAAAGATGACGACAACAAAACGACGGTGAACAACAAGTTGCGTCTCATACAGCTGGTGGGTGAAGGCCGAGCCCGGCGCGCCCTGGCGGGCTGGCCGCACCGCGCCGCGCTCGTGCTGCGCGCGCGCGACCACGCGCACACGCTGCTGAGCGGGGGCGCCGCCTCGCATCACGAGGCCAGCCGACACCGCCCCGTCAAGGACACTGGTTACTATATATTTATTTATTTTAAATAAAATAAATTAGTGAACTCCCCATCACTTCTCGTGGGTGTCGTAAGAGACGACTAAGGGACTCACCAGAGAATGGGCAGCAGTATTCTCTGTGCATTGCAACAGCTACAATGCGATCGCCAACCCGCCTGCTAAGCGTGGCGAAGATGGGAACCCTCTTTGGGGGAGGCCTATGTCCAGTAGTGGACGTCTTTCAGCTTATACGATGATGATGAAATAAATTAAATGTATAAATAAATATATACTTAAGTACATATAAATGGTTAAATCAAGCTGGGAACCATTTTTTGAATGTAATCTTATGCATATTAGCACGTAATTAGTTAATTTTTAATGATTGTCATTCTTCCCATTTGGCGCCTTTACCTTCAAATATCTCGGCAACGTGACACTTTAGGGCACCATATTGCTTACATTTTTTGTTTATTTAAGTATCCACATATCTGTCTCATCGCGCACCGTGACTTTGAAAAAAAATCATAATAGCCACTCGCCGCCACGCCATTATGATTTTTTATTGCAAAGGGGTTCGAACATTTACAAATGTTCGAACCCATTTGCAATAAAGTACATTTTTAAATATTTCACTTCTATCTCTTTATGGGTACCCGAATCAAAACATGTATAGGATCACGATAGGTAGATGTCGATTCGGGATAGCTTTATGTCCTTACTAGCTAGTTTCCACGGTTCGCGTGCGTTTTTTTATTTTTCGTAAAAAAACCTAACTTGTACCTGTCCCTATCCCTCCAGGATCCTGTCTATCTTAGTACAAAAATATCGGTTCAGTGATATAGGTAGGTGTGAAAATGTAAAAAAAAATAACTCACTTTCGCAATTAGGGACTTGATAATTATACAATTCATTCGCTCCGGACAGGGCGCTGTGACGAAAATGTACCTATAGCGTCAGTCCGCGCGCCCGCGACGCTAAGTATATTTCGTTCCTTTGACGTATGGCGCATTCTGTCCGCTTTGAATGTCAAGTCTCATAAAGTATAAGTTGGAATATTTTTTTGGAATGTCAATAAATTTAATGCAAATGCAAATTTATCTGGTGTCTACTAGCATAGTTCACTATTCTGGTATTGGTTACTAGCTTTTGACATTTGTACATTTTTCCGGCATAAAAAGTAGCCTATGGCAGTGAGTCATAGTGAATCTTTATATCAGCGAAATACATTTTGTAATCGAATCACTTCTTTCATAGATTCCCAGTCTTTAACATATTTAAACAAAAAAAATTTACACGCTTTCATTTTTTTTTTACTACTATAATATTACCTACATTTGTTATCAACCCACATGTTATTTCACAGGCAATTTGTATAACTATTACCCAATTCTCCTTCTAAAGTTGGCTTCGGTCAAAGCAACTCCTCTACAGCCAAAATATTAGACTTGAAATTTTGCAAACATTCAATTTTAACAGCCCCTATTAAAGCTTATTTTTCAAAATATTATTATTTACTAGGTATAAATTACTTATAATGTCAAAGTTTTGATATTTATGTATAGTTCGACTTTTAATTATATTCAGTAACTTGACAGTTCAAAGACAATTTTTAATAGTATAAATCGTGTTTTATGACAATTTATTAAATTAAAATTAATACAGTTTGCATACATTATTTGAGTAATCAATTTCGTTAATATTACACCAACTAACCATCTATTTTTCTGTCAAAATCTGAACCCCACTGACAGTTGAAACTCAAGTTACTGAAAATAATTAAAAGTCGAACTATAGTTGAATTCATTAGCTGTGCTTTATTCATAGCATACAACATGACATTTCAGGTATAGCAGCACTACCTTCAGGAGAGCGCCTGTCTCCACTAGACACATTCCTGGACTTGCTGACAGCCAAGGCCAGTCTCAACGAACTGGACTTCAACCTCATTATTGAAGCCACATTGGCCTCGGTACAGCAAGACTCTGCCTCTTAAATTATTTTTTTATAATCCAAGATCTCAGACGCCCCAGTCATTACTTACTTATTTTCTGAGTAACAAAATGTGGAATACAAGTATGTGTTTTGGACGTAAGCATTTCTGATAGGTTGCGTCGATAGTCAATTATTTTTTGTTGCCTATGTCAGATCATATTTAAAAAGCAAGGGATCCTGGTTGATTTTAATTTTCGTTATTTACACCTATTCTCACATGTCTACACTTTAGCACTTGGTAACTGTAAATTGGCCGTTGGCCCAAGCTAGTTGGCTTGGCTCAGAAAATAAGTAATGTCTGAGGGCTTTGGGCTCTTGCTCTATTAGTATATCGTCGGTCTAGATGTGACACCCCGTATATGCAAACTGATGAACTTTTCAGGAGACAAAAAACAGTTTTACAAAGTAGGTATAATTCACATCTTTTATTATTTTTTTCTGGTGTTACCTCGTAACTTCTAACTAGACTAGTATATGGACGATGTTACACCAAATTAAGGTTGTTATTATGCTTGTTGCGAGAGGTCACTGCAATTAATTAATTTTTCTGTTAAATGAATGAAATTTCTATCAAATCCAAGGCAATTACGGGTTGACTCCAGAATTATTGTTTGAAACTTTTTGCATAAAAATCAAATTTCATCGAAAAATTGTAGTTATGAGGTGTCACATCAAGACCAACGATATGTAACATTTTGCAGTCGAATTTTAGTGTAAGAAATCTACCAAAGAGCAAGGTATATTTACCAAAAAGTTACTACATAGGATAGTTACACGACTGCCCCAACTCTAGATGATAATCTATACTCTCATATCTTTGTCTCAGTGTACTCTTAGAAATATAATTTATTTTTATTGTTTCACTTGGTATTACCATGGTTAGGGATTTATTTATAACTATTAATCGTGTTTTAGTATATCTTATAGTAGAAGCTTGAGATGCTGTATTTATTTAACCAGCCTGTAACTGTCCCGCTTTAGGATAAGGGCCTCTTCTCATACAGTCACTTATTTATATGCAAGGTAGTTTTTATTTTTAGCTTCATATATTTAGAAGTTGTGATAACATTTGCACTATCCCATACATAACCAAATTGATATGAAACATGATAATTCAATTAATTTATTTATTTCAGACTAATAATGTCCATAATTGCTAGTAAGAGAGTTAAAACTATGTTAGTCAATTTACTAAAATCAAAAGAAATAAAAAAAAAGTTTTGATTTTTTTTTTGGTGTGTTTGTAGTGATATTTTGACATTCCACTCTTTTTCAATTTACTTAGCTGTAAGCTCATGTAACCAAAGTGAAAGCACAAAGATTTTAATTGTGAAAATTCACCTGATAGTCTGGATGTGCAATATTTATTGGATGTTTCGTATTGGAATAAAAAAAATGTAAAATATTTTGTATTATTTTTTATTAGCTAATTAATTCCCAGGAATAAAAGGCCTTTGCATACAACAAAAACGTATGTTTTAAGATCATGCTGCAAATTCACCAAACTTGTGCAGTGCAATACTATATCGCAGTTGCAGCTCTTAAATATAGAATCAAACCCAAAGGCGGCAAGGATCATTTGACGAGTCGAGAGCGATCTTTACAGAGGTAGTCAAAATTGAAGCGACGTATAATTGTGTTTGCAAGTGTTTTGCGCAGGCATTTAGTGAATTAATTGTAGAATGGATTGTAAGTGACCCAGTGAGCTCTCTTCTGATCCTTATCAGTTCTATGTGACGTGAATAATGATTTGTACACTTCACTAGTCTGTGGGTCCTTGGCGACACTGTAATCCTTCTTAGTTTTCTTGTAGGATGGGTCTTGAGCCAGTTCCGTGGGGTGGACGCGTTTTGACGAACCGAAATGACCTCTTACTTGCTTGTTAGGATTATATTTAGGTAGGGATAGTGGTATTGTCTCAATCTCTTTCTTCACTGCATTACTTGTACTTGGTCCTGCTTCTGGCTCCTCTTTCACTCCATTCTCTGGTTTTATCTCCTCTGTACCTGTTACTTCAGTAGATGTGGATGCCACAGGTGTGGCTGGCTCAACTTTGACTTCAACCTTTTCAGCTTTGTCTGCCTTTGATTTCTTGCTACTTTTCCTGCTAGCAACGCGCACTGCCATCTTCTCTCTTAATTTTTCAAGGTCCTCATCTGTCCCATTGAGTACTACAACGTCGTTATCTACGAACGGATGCTGGCACTGGGGGGCAAAAGTTACAGTTTACTCATAAATCAAGTAATATTGACATGAATTCCAATTGAAGTTGATATTGTTGAAGAAATGGGAACAAGTTTATCATTGGTGGCATGGTAGCCTAATTTCTCAAGTTGACCTGTTTGGCCACAACTAGCATAACCTCAGATGCTCATAAATCATTCATAAAAAGGAATCCCTATTTATAAAACAGTGGTAAAGGTCAATAATAATAAACAAAGTAAATTGAAACTCAATTAAAAATTTTGATGCTTATAATGGAAGTAACAATGTTTATTTTTTCTTGTTCAAATAACAAATATTTGAAAATATAAATATTTATATTATTAATATTAATGTTAGTTCTTGTCTACCATGTTGGGGTCAGTTTTTAGTTTTAAGTGGATACCACTAAATACGAACCAGTAGTTCACATGATGAATTGCTGAATACTTAAGACTCCAAATAATTGAGAAAATAAAAAGGAATCTATGGATGGCTTACCATATGACAGAGATTCTGTTTAACTTCCTTGAGGGCTCTCTCAGCAAGCACGCATCCACAGCTCCACAGGAACACGAAGCGGAACTTGCCCGACATCTCCAGGCCACTGATGGGACAGATGTAGGGTGCATTGCCCTCACCTACGTTACCCTCTGTGTGGTCAGCAGCGGTGTAAGCAGGGTTCTTGACAAGTTTCAAGTCTTTTATATCCTGTGAATATTAAGGATTAATAATTGTAGTCATTATGGTCTTCAAAACTGAAGCCAAAAAAGCTGCACATGTTGTCTTTATATTTTTATTTGTTTATTTATTATATACTTTATTGTACACCTCATAATAAGAACAGGACAATCAAACATAAAATAAGTGTACAATGGGCGGTCTTATTGCACAAGGCAATCTCTTCCAGACAACCTTTGGATGGATTTATATTTTTTTTTTTAAGTTTTAGAAAAAATATGAAGAATACGGCCGATAAACTGCAGCACAGTTTATTTATTATATACTTAATTTTACACCGAGAATAACATAAAAAGAAAACTACAAACTAAAACACATGTACAATGGGCGGCCTTATCGCATTTCGTGATCTCTTCCAGGCAACCTGGAATGGACAGTTATTGCCTGGACATAAAATGGGGCTGTCATCAACCAACTCATCATGCAACTCGGCAGTATTCTTGTGATATCCAAGTACTTATTGACTACCAAAAATAAAAAGGGGTACACACTGAATATCTAATGATGGGTTCAGGTTGTCTTGCCCACCAGGCAAGTCTGTAGTAGGTTTTAAGAATATCTTAGAGTAACACAAAATATGAAGATGATTGCATGCACATGTTTATTGTGTAACACATTACACTATTACTTAACATCATAAAGCTGCAAGCAGTGTACAAATATGACTACATAGTTTTTTCTATAACTTATATGGTGTAAATAATAAAGAATAATGGATTATAATTATTCAATTCTATTCTAATTCTTTTAATATACTTATAACTGTCACCGGAAAATTGCAGACTCCGTAAGATTGTAATAAATCTTGATTAGATTATAATTTCATGATATATCATGAAAAAATTATTGTGTATACAATAAATCCCATCCAAATTCAATAGTTTCCAATCAATATAACTGTGTCTTATTTAGAAAAAATAGTTTACAATTTCACATGATATTTTACAATCTTCCAGCGTTTGCCATTTTCCGTTGACATTGGTTTATTAGCTAGCCACGAGTCATCTCATGCAACTAGTCTGCAATTTACAAAACAAGATTTTGCAGTGGCTGATAGGACAATTTCAGGTATTATAGACTATTCTCCCACATTAAAAGTAAATTGAAAAAGTTGTATTTACTTCTGAGGCTATTTTTGTCACTTTGTTTTGTGTGTAAAAGGTAATCACTAGAAATACAAATAAAATCTTTCACTAATAGAAACACTAGAGCTGGTTAGCTGTCATAGACTACTTTTTATAGGAAAAAGCTAGTCAACTAATAAAGATCAACACTTAAAAGAGATATTACGAACATTACCTTCAGATTTTTGATGTGGTTGATGGACTCTGGCTTGGTTTCTTTGTCAAGCAAGGACTCAAGGACCGAGCTCTTGCTGTACAGTCTGCCGAGGCCACAGGCCACCACAGGCGCCTGCAGCGGTTGCTGAGATAAAGCGCAGTTGCGCCACTTAAATGATCGCTCAGCATCTTTGTCTTTCTACGAGAAAATAACAAAATTAACACACTGAAACATTTTTTTATCGAACTATAAGTATTCTGAAGACATTTACCTGTTCTGGCTTCTTTTTCATGCGCACAAGTTCATCACGACGTGGGATGGTACCTCCATCACAACCCATAGGGGAATATTGAGAATGAATATGTATAAAACAAAATTATTATCGTGTTTGTAAATTAGCGAGTGACGTATCGCAATCAATAGCAATAGTGATTGGAAATATTTTACCGTAATGACATTGTCTAGAGGTCTGCTGTCAAAGAACTCATTTTCGGTCAGTGTCTATGAAGAAAAGTTGCATATTCTCGGTGTAATAACTGATCAGTATCAATCAAAAACGACTGACGGATGATGTGTGATCCTTTAAAACTTTGACAAGTGCCACTGCTAATGGATGAACTGTCACTGTCAGTATCACATGGCTATGGATGGCTATATATCGAAATTAGAAGTAATTATTTAGAGATAGAAACAACATCTTGTGATTTTGAATAAAGATTTGAATACAATGCCTGATATTGAAATGGATAGAGTGCCAGAAAACGGTTCAGACTTTGAAAACAGTTCACAGAACGCGTCAGATGAAAATATTTCGGACACAGGTGATGGGATAAAAAAGAAGAAGACTAAAAAGCGTGGAATCGTATATTTGTCCACTATCCCTCCATACATGAATGTGGCTAAGATACGTGAAATATTCAGTGAATTAGGTGAAGTAGGGAGGATATATTTGCAGCCGAGTGCCAGTAAGTTTTAGAGGTTATATTGTTGTTTATTAATGTTACAAGCTTGTATTTAGGTTCGAAACAATGCCTAGTGGTTCTGCCACTTCTAATACTGAACAACTAACTGCTGAACTTTGTTGTACATCATGAAACAGCTGAACATAATTTTAAATCATATTTTACAGAGCCAGGCGAAAAACGCAAGCGGGTACCAAATCAATTTACAGAAGGATGGGTAGAATTCCAGAAGAAAAAAGTGGCTAAAATGGTTGCTACCAAACTAAACAATACAAAGATTGGCACTAGAAAGAAATCACGATACTATGACATGATATGGAATGTCAAATACATCCCGAGGTTTAAGTGGATTCATTTGAGTGAAAGACTGGCATATGAGAGGGCTGCGCTCAAACAGAGGTTAAGGGCTGAGATTTCACAGGCTAAGAAGGAGGCTCACTACCTACAGACTAATGTGGAAAAGAGTAAGAAAATGAAGAAAAAGAAAGCAATGGAAATGAATGAATAAAATTAAAATTTTAAGTTGATTTCTGAGTTTTATTTTTCTACTTGTGCCTATATGTTATGTCAACTAATTCCTAAAATAAAATTAATTATCTGGTGCTGAGTGAGGCCCATTAATTTCTTTATTTTTGGCTGAAGTCCACTCTTCCACTGATTATTTCTTCTACCCGCATTCTTTGCTTTGAGTTGAGAGGATCTGGGGTTAACTTCTGCATGTACCGCCGTGGTGGTATAGTGTGCGAGAGGATTCCTTGTGAGAATTCTCGATGTACTCTCACACCGTCAAGGGCGTTTGACTGCAGTTTCTCAAAGCTGTGCAGTTCCATCATAAATTGTTTACGTTGAGCTGCCTTGGCGTAGTGATAACGGTGGCGGCAAACTACTCTGCTGAAATTCAATTATAATAGGTATATTAATCTATCTTATAAGTTAATTAAGAAAGATTAAATTTGTTTATTTTTTGTATATTTCATTTGTGTACTTTTCTATGGGCCTTAGTTGCCTGATAATAAAGAATTATTATTATAATAAAAATGAATTGCTAAATGTGTTGCAAGCACAAAACTCGAGAACGGCTGGACCAATTTCACTAATTCTTCTTTTTTGTGTTTGTTATTGTCAGGAGAAGGTTCTTATGAAAGAAAATTTGGAATAAACATTAATATCCAGGCGAAGCCGGGGCGGTCCACTACATTAGTTATTTATAAATATGCGAGACCTATTGGCACACATACTAGGACTATGATTACCTACTATACCCTTTGTTTCTAATACTTACTATGCCAAAGCTAATTTAGAGTAAGCAGGATGTATGCTGACATCAGATCGCGCCAACTCTGGGAAGCCAGGGTACAGGGGAACGCGCTTCTTTTTCTCTGTTGGTTTCTCCTTATCATGGACTTGTAATTGACGTGACATTGTTAATGTTTTCTTCTGAAGGCGTTATAACAGTAATTTACTATAAAGTAGCGCTAAGCAGCGTATATATTATTGGCGCTAAGGCATTGTTGCTTTGGTAACTAAAACCAACTTGAACCAGCTGTTTGGTCAATAACATTCATTAAACTTGTCAAAGTGACTTCTGAAGTTGTAAATAAACAAAATAAGATTGTACTGTAAATAATGGGTATTTGAGGAGTGACTTTTCAAAACGGCTTATTTCGGGTTCCCAATTTTACTTTTTTTTTTAATGCCAATCGGGACTTTATGTACACTCACATTATATGACGTGAAGTGTCCGGTTCTAAAGTACTTTAATCTCGAAGAAAAATGGCCATAGAAAATGCTTTCCGCAACAAAATAGCTTAATTCACGTTAATTCTCGGCCCTACTAATTGTGATAGGAGTTTTTTCAAAATAGCTCATTTCTAGAACATTTTGTATGGAAATTTTGTTAATACGTATCAAAATGGCTTATTTCTAATCTGGTATCACAGGTTATTTTGGAGGGTTGAAAGATAGCTTTAATATCTGGAAGTGGATCCGCAAATATATTTTTATACATTGGCAACACTTTTTATTTGACTACGGCCAATTAAAAAAATATTAAACGTCATGTGTCACCTTGCTGTCATATCGGTTGTGAAATAAAAGCTTCCCAATATTATAGATTTGATGGAAATGATCCTTGGCAGACATTATTGAAACGGGGTAAACGTATTCCACTAACTATTGATGTTGCAGAATCTATTCCGCAGCCAGTTTCAGAAAAAAAGAAAAAAGATGTAATAAATTTACTTGAAAAACAATTTGGGGAAGAATGGACTGCCTTGCCTGAACTTCAATGGTACAAAACTATTTTGTTACATGTGACGGAGGAACCAGCTGAGGAACATGAATATGATTGTGTCTGCAATGAAGAGGATGTAGGAGAAGTCCGTGTGTGATTTTCAGATTTTAAATAAAAGTTTTTAGAAAACAATTTTTTTTTGCTAGCCAAAACAAAATGGCTTATTTCTTAGGAGTGCTGAAACAAAACATCTTATTTCTTGGAGTTTGCGACTAAATGGCTTATTTCCTTAAATCATATGATAATAACTCATAATTTAGAGTATTAAAAAAAATATATACACTGTGAAACGATCTATTAACGTACCTAGATTATGTACATAGAAGTTTGTTACTAAAAATATTCATATATGAAAAGTTTTCGTATTTTTCTTGGTCCTGAAAAAAATGACCATACAGAAATAAGCCATTTTGAAAAGTCACTCCTCATTTATTTTCTGATAAGGTTGTATATGATTGAGGTAGGTACATGAATATGATGTATTTATTAGGTAAAAATTACTATCTAGATAAGTATGAGTAGCAAGGCTAATATTTAACTAACTAAATAGGTAAATAAATGGTTCCCAAAGGGAGTATTTCTTGATACAAAAAGAGACTCAAATTGGGTACCTAAATAACAATCAACAGAATGGTACCTACTCAGTATGTTTATGAACAAAACTTGTGTTTTAAGGCAACAATTAAAAACTTACTCCCCAAATCATTTGCGTTTTGAGAAAAACAAAAATTAACAATATGAAAAAGGCCAAATAAATCACAAAATATAAATTAATAACAGTTTATTGATACAGCATTAATATTAAATCTACTCCACGGCCGAATGCAACCTCTGAGGTCAGTATTGCTTGGTGACAACATGAACATTTTCTATAATGATTATTTACACATTGCCGTTGTTAAGATGAGGCCGCAACGGCAGCTACTCTGCTCTTGCACACACAGTCATTGAATTCATTCACTAGCACTGAACACAGAAGTGACGAGTTGGGGTTTGAATCATAGCACTTGAGGACCTGGAATTAGAAACAGGATTATTAGTACTGCAATCTCAGGGAACATTACTAATCAATTGTAGTTTTTATTTCGGAATGCAATAATAGTAAATCACAGTTATTTCACCAATTGAGGTAACTTTGTTGAGAATATATTTTTGTAAAATGTTATTTAGATACAAGACTTTATTTATAGACCAGAAAGTATACTTATATACTTTTTTGTACACCCTCATAATAAGCACAGGACAAACATATAAAAAAAAGTGTATGATGGGAGGTCTTATCACCAGATATTGGAATAGGTAGACAATATTTCTTAAATCACGGGATACAATCGTCATGTTTATGATTCTGGGATTTTACAGGAGGTATTAACAACTCGATGTTACTTCCTTGAACATAAGGTAAATATAATCTACCTATTCCGATCTCTGCTTATCACATAAGGCAATGACTTGCAGAAAACATTTGAATGTCCTGGACGAAAAGAGCTAAAATATGTTCATGAATTGATTCCCTAGCTGGCCCTATAAAATCTATAACTGCATACACAAAAGGAACTTATTAATAAAATAAAACTAAGAATAAGATAAGATTTAAAACTAAAATTATCTACAAATTTCATTGAATGAAGAATCTGCTAATCAGTAATTTAACTAATTTTAATCAGATGGTAGGAATTTTTATTAAACAAGGGTGACAATATCTGACAGCTCTATTACAGCTTACACATCATTTCATGTCTGTGATGTCAAGAGAAAAAAAAGGTCAATATCAATAACCTTTAGAGTTTAGCCACAGAGACATCCTGTGCGATATACATCTGTATGTATATCTGATGACCCAATTTGTCATTGATTTTTACTGCAACCTCTTTATTGATCTCATATTCATATAAAGATATTCTTGTTTGACAAAGCTTTATGCAACTGAGAACACGGACTTAATGCCTTTGGCATTCTCTACCAGTCATCCAAGAGTGGTGGATGGACAATATGACAGGTGCATAAAAATTCAAAATATTCTAATATTATAAATCTGAAAGTTTGGATGTATGGATGTTTGTTACTCAATCACATCAGAACAGCTGGAATAACACATAGGATACTTTTTATCCCAGAGTATGTTCCCTTGGGATAATTTTCAATGATCATGCGGGCGAGTCCGTAGGCGGCAGCTAGTATTTTTTTTCTCACATTTGCTTATTCTTTGTAGTAATTGTAGGTGAAATACATAAGTTCAATATTCTGGCTAAATGAATGACACCTCAACATTATATTTGGCTCCTCAACAATGAGTAACATTTAAGAGAAGTCACTCCAGACTTAAGTTTAAGTGCCTCATCACTTATAGAAGAGCACTACATGCACTATACTATACGCATAAACTGCTATGGAAACAATTTTAATTATTATTTGTTTTTCTACAAATAATAATTAAAATTTACAATGAATAATTATGAACAATTTCAACTTAGAACTATTCACATTAAGTTAAATAGGTTAAATAAAGTGACAGTGACAGTAACTGTAACAGTGTTTACAATTATTTTACGAAATATAATTCAACTTAGTCTTTTAAATCCTAGTTTGGCATCATAACTTGACAGATTCAAAGCAAAGTTAAGTCACTGCATCCTGAGTATCCTTTTTCACTGATTGCTTAATCTTATCACATTTATATTGAGACAAGAAATAATAGTATTGTCCCACTTGATCTGATAGATTTTTATTGAGTAACTGAGTGTACTTGATTGAATCAAGGATCAACTTTAGCAGTGCACATTTTAGGCCATAAAGAGGTGTGGGTTGCAATGGAATTTGAACTTTGTACTGCATAACATAGAGTTTGTTTTTCCGAAATTCAATAATTACATATCTCAAATTAATATCGTAAAAATTTCAAGAGTATTTTGTATTTTACCTTTGCTTTCTCCTCTTGGCATGGTGACAGCTTTGATGCAACTTTGTCTCCCTGAACCACATTAAATAACTCATTTGCTTCCTTCAATGTCTTCTGGTATTCCAAATGCATTCCGCTGTTTATCTTGTCGTGTGCCCTCTTCAGGCTTTCAATGCGGTGTGCCCAGTAGGCTTCTTCGGCTGCGTATTCGTGCTGGCGTTTGTGTTCATACACTGGTGGTGTGTACGGTTGTACAGGGGCTCTTGATTCAGCTTGCTGAAAGTGTTGACGAAATATATTAATTTTAAGGTTTTCTAGTTTATGTTTGTAAAAAATTGTTAAAGCTGTCATGTGCTGTGATGTCATTTTTTATTTGTTGACCACAGTTATTCAACTTTAGTTTAGCTGTTACTCATTTTACAAAGTCTTTAAGTATTATAATCCCACTGAACTATTTTCCTCACAACAAAACAGCAAAAGGACAGCTGGAGTACTAAAAGATTAAGAAAATAAACAGGTATTTAAAAAAGAGAGAGAAACTATGTAGGTACCATAGGTGGATTTTATTGATTGTTATACTGCAGAAAGTGGTAGAAACTTTAAACACAATCAACTGTATATAGCTATGTTGACATCATTCAACTTGTTCTGAGAAACAGCTCAGTTAACCTATAATAGTTAGGTTTAATTTATGAACTTGAAACGCTCACAAACTCGTCGATAAAGCAAAAAAATCAGGTAAATTAAATTGAGGATTTTTATAACAACAACACCCTTTTATTATGTCCTAACAAGCAATGACATTGATCAAAATTATGTAATGTAACATCATATTTACTTTTGAGGTGAGCTGAGCTTGTATCCGGTCTAAAGCCTCTTGGGACACTTGGATGGCATTTTCATTATCCACAGTTACTTTTCGTGTGCTTTGAGAACCTCCCATATTTATAAAAGTGTACTATCCAAATAATTTTATCGGCAAATCCCGTCAAAAAGACATTTTTTGACAGATATGACAATACCAACCAAAGACTAGAGAAAGCAGTTCAAGAATCAGTCTGTTGTCATTTCATTGATCCGTTGTTTATGGTTAAAAAATTTAGAATAGCAGGAACTACTGAAAAACAAATATTCAGTAATGCAATAATACAAGCAGTGGAGATAATGTATGATGAATTGATGATATATGTTGTAGTTTTTAATTGATTGATTGTATCGCTAAAAATATCTTCCTTGGCTAATAAAACGCCGCGACAACAGATGGCGTTAGTTGTATCAAGTAAAGAATTATATTTGAATTGGCTAGCTTAGCGAGTACTGACACTGCTGTGCCGAGTTTTCTGTTTTGGCGGCGCTTAGTGGCACTATGTCACTATGATCTCGCCACTGTGCTCGGTGCGTGTAATCAAAGCCCTTGTGTGTCTGATCATAACGCGATAGAACTCTCACAAATAGATAATATTATATATAGGGTACATATATAATATTATCTATTTGTGATAAGATAAGATAGATAAGATAAGATAAGTCTTTATTTGCCTTAAACATGGTATAAAGTTGTTACAGTCAGATATTAATGTTAAATACATAAATAACAGCCAAAACAAATGCAGAGCAACGTGGTCTGTCATTAATCGTGAACTGGGAAATACAAAATGTGATAATAGTATTTCTCAACTAGAATTAGATGAGCGAATACTGACTAATCCCTCTGACATAGCAAATGCTTTTAATAATTATTTTATTGATTCAACTAGCACCGTGACATTTGATAATTTAAATGATAATGACAAGCCTAAAAAAACCATGTCAATTCCTAATTCCATGTTTCTCAGCCCCATGACTGAAGACGAAATCAAAAAAGAAATAATAGCTTTAAATAACACGAATTCAGAAGGTTACGATGGAATTAGTACAAAGGTAATTAAAGCTTGTAGTATAGAATTAATTCCTATTTTGACTTATTTAATTAATCTTTCATTTTCATCCGGAACTTTCCCTGATGCGTTAAAATTATCAGTCGTTAAACCTCTTTACAAAAAAAACGATAAAAATGACGTTAAAACTATCGTCCGATAACCCTTATACCCATAATATCGACATTGTTTGAAAAATGTATGCAAAAGAGACTTTCTGACTACTGCACCAAATACAATATTATAACAAAAGAGCAGTATGGATTTCAAAAGCACAAGTCAACAACACTAGCGATTGCTCATCTATTGGGCCATATTCATAGTTTTCTAAATAAAAATTATCTAACGACAGGATTGTTCTTCGACCTGTCACAAGCTTTTGACTTTGTGGCACATGAGATCTTGATGAAAAAATTAGAAAAAAGCGGAATAAGAGGTTTAGCACTGCAGTGGATCGCGTCGTATTTAAACAACCGAAAACAATACGTTGTTATCAATAAGGTAAATGATAATTTATTGACTTCGTTTACATCTGACAATAGAGTTAATAATTGCGGCGTCCCTCAAGGGAGTGTATTAGGACCTTTATTGTTTCTAATATACATAAACGACTTGCCGTTAGTGACTAATCATAAATGTGTATTATTTGCAGATGACATTTCAATTATTGTGACATCTGACAAAAAGTGTAAAACTAAATCTGATCATGAGATGGACTTTAATAACACTATTGACGACATTATAAAATGGTTACTGACAAATAAATTGAAAATCAATTTGGATAAGTCAAATTTTATACAGTTTAATAAATCAAAACATTCGAAATACAATTTCAAGCTTCATATTGACAGGCTAAAAGAAGTTCCACAAACTAAATTCTTAGGAGTACTCATAGATCAAGATCTGAATTGGAAAGTACATCTGGATAGTTTGTGCAGTAGGAACAATAAGTTTGTTTATGCTCTCAGACAAATAAAGAACATAACCAACAAAAAAACAGCAATTACGGCATATCACGCCTATATAGAATCCATCTTACGATACGGGCTTATCCTTTGGGGTAACAGCACAGATAATCACCGAGCATTTATTGCGCAAAAGAAATGCATCAGAGCCATTTGTGGTATCCGTCCTGATGAGTCATGTAAACCATTCTTTAAAAAGCTAGGTATATTACCACTTCCGTCACTGTACATTTTTGAGGTTTGTAATTATGTTTATAATAATAAGGGATTGTTCAAAAAAGCCTATCAATTGAACTCTCGAAATAGAGATCCTTGCAGACTAGTTTTGCAGGATACTCCTAAGTCAGCCAAGTATGCGAAAAGTTTTCTAGTCATGTGTATACGCATTTACAACAAACTTCCCAAAGAAATAAAATTGTTATTAAATACTAACTCATTTAAAAACAGATTATTGAAATGGTTGAAGGAACACATGTTTTATGAAATTAAAGATTTTCTTAGTTTTAAACAATAAATTTCAAGTCTAATTGTCTTTGTATCCGCAATGCTGAGAAATGCTGTTGAAACTATTATTATGCTTTTGATTATTATTATTATTATTGTATTTATAATAATTTTATTGAATTTTTATCTCTGACATTGAACTTTAGAATTCACTGATAATAATTAATTTGCATGCAATTGATACATATCCTGTATAGCTAAACATGCGGACTTAATGTTTGAATTTATTTTGGATTTAAAGATACATTTTTTTAGTATTCATGAATATTTTTTATATCTAAGTTTGTACGTTAGGGTTTTATTTTTATAATAGAGATATCGTAAACGTCGTTTAGTTTTGCAACTATTTCTGAGACCCTTGCTTATCCATTTTTGTTTATTTGCATTAGAATTATTTACTTTAATCTTAATATTTGGGAAACATAAATTATATAATAAACATAAAAACTCGTGAAATTTGTAAGAGTTTGTGAGAGTTGTAATCAATGATTTATGAGATGACGAGCCTATTCTTCAGACTCACTTCAGCGCCTAGTGACCGTACCTAGCGGTCTTTGGCGGTCTTTGCCTAATTGCGGCTACAGCATTAATGCTTTTTTTGTTGTTGAAGACTTTCAGTAGGTAATTCGGGATCTATTGGTACCTACTTGTCGATTAGAGTTTTGTTCTGCCCGCTGCATAATGAAGAATTTTCACCCGGTCATTAGAACATTATTTTTGACTCGACAAAATTAAGACAATTCAAGTGGTGCGATTAGCTGGTGATACTCCAAGTGACATCAACCCATTGTGACATACTTAATTTTCTGAAACGGGGCGCTAGTAATGTTTTTATGTGTGTTGTTCTGCATGCCCAAATGGCTTCACTTTTTACATTACAAACTTTTCGATGCCTTTTGTCCTAATGCTAACCGATGACCATGCTGCGTGCTTACCTAAAAACCAATAAATAATTAGCAACATGAAATTGAAATAAAGCAATTAAAAATCGATCGACCACAAAGGATCGAGAACATTTTGGCGAAGGAAGAGCGCGAATGGCGTGGGGTGGGGGCGGCACAAAAACTGACCACAATGGGGACCGGTCGGGCCGGTTGCAGCCTCCGCCGCTATCATCCAGCCTCCGACGTACTTTCTTCTGTCTGATCGGTACGCGATACGGCTTGCCGCGTTTTGAGCCTTTTTTTGGTAACTACGATTTCTTGTGTTCTAACATCACGCATGTGTGAATTCCATGTAGGCTTAGGCAGGGGTTTAGTAGTCCTATCTGTATCTACATTTTGCCAGTAGGTATCTAATATTTCCAGACCTATTAAATACCTAGGCTGTCTTGTTGCCATTAACTGGGTATGAAACATAGGGCAGGTTGATATTTAAAAATCGTTGATGAGAAACTCCAGAAGCGTTCAACGTTTCAAGTACTTTCCCAAAGCAGACGCAAAGCATCTTCAATTTAAAAAAAATAAAGAGGTGTCTTATGTATTATAGGTATTTATTGGTATATCGCAGTTTTACATTGCAGCATTATCATCTATGCTGAGCAATTAAAGGAAAACGAGATATAATGTATGATTGTCCTCCCCCAGGTACAAAGACTACATTATACTGAAACATTGTTATTCGGTAAACATTACCTAGGTACCTACTGTGGTTATTTTGCCTTGACCACAGTTTAGCAAAATTTAGTTCGGCAAAATATTGATCAGTACCTACCCAAACCTATAAAACATATTATACATTCATAATATAAAGACCTAATAGGTACATAAGTAATTAAACGAGAAAAAAACAACTTCAAATTAAAGTAGGTACCAAGTTCTATTTTATGAAGTGCAAGCCTGATCGCGTCTGTCGGCCGTCTCTCGCGTCGCTCGGTCCTAGAGCGCAGCGTCGCCCGCGCCGTTTATCCGGACCATAAACACCGCGTTCTATAAATCAGTGTAACGTACACAACTGTCACACATGGACGATTAATTACCGCACATTGTCTATGGAAATGCCCACGCTCTGTCACAAGTAAGGGGCGGATTCGAGAACTTAGGTATAAGTTTATGATACTCCTGATGGATGGCTAACTAACGCTAACTTGTTAAATATTGCTTATGAATACCCTGTTGCTATGCTCTGTATAATTTTAAAATTGGTAAATTGATTAAATTCGGTATGGTTTGTCCTTTTCGGAAGTACCTACCTAGGCTTTAAGAAGTAGTTTTGTCTGGGTGCCTAATGCTGATGAATATTATGCTTTTTTTTTCTATTTGGGTTTAAAATTAACAAGATACCTACGGGTAATTCGGTACCTACTAGAACTTTCATTACCTTTTTTTAAGTGTCTGAGGCAGAAGCAACCATACTTAGGTAGGGTACATAATTATCTTCCAGTCAAATCGTCCTGCCATATCCTAGAAACATACTGATCTGTCTGTATAGGCGTAACTCTTAACATGACGGAGGCGCCAACCAATCTCATTTAAATCAAACGTTTCATACATCCAAACTAGTTCGCTTCCAGTTTTATCTTATCTCATTTGCCTGCAGTCTTTAATTCATAATTACGTTTATAATAAAACGGGGTAGTAAGGGGCAGGTGTGCCGTCGTTCAAGGCGACAAGCTGACATACAGCTTAATTGCAATTTATGTGGCTGGAGGAGCCGTGTTATACCTCCCAGGCTTTGAGTAAAGTAGGTACACGCTATGGAAATATGTAAGCTTAAATTAAGAAACACTAAAAGGAAGAAACTTGACTTCTTCACACGGGGTGGAAAGGAACTTTGTGTGAATTTAAGCCCGTTTATGAAAAGCTTCACGTCTGTGATGAAAATAGATAGACCAACTTAAATAAGAGTTCTTATTAAAGAAAAAACTATCCAATAAGCTCAGAAAAGTTATAAAACCAGTAAAAAGGATACTGGTTTCTGAAGGTCAGCAAAAACAAAATATACAAGGTTCTGCGCACCAACCCGAAGGTTTCCCGCGCTTTTACATAAGTACGCCATCTTGGATGATTTTCCATTTTTACAATACCTTTTTCAAAACCTTAGCTATGTGTCGAGTTTTTAGCCAGACACGATTTATTTCTTTGAGATAGGTATCGCTCTAAGGTATCGCTATTATTATCAAAGGCTAACTTTAAAGAAAGATTGAAATGATGTCTTACATCTGCACAATGTATCAAAAGCTAAATGATAAAGCTAATTTGACGTGGAATTCTTTGTAGCCGTTCGATCACCCTATTCTGTTGGGAATCGATTCTTTACAATATATTTATGTTATTATGAGGAGCCCTGACGTCTAATAACACTCGATTTTCTACCTGCACGACTTTGCCCTGTCAGTGGTCGCATCTCTCGCCCGGGGTTAGACAAGATTGACTAAAACATGGTCTACTTTTGTTACATTTTGTATCTTCTAATTATTTGGTTTAAAGTTCAATTTCGCTTGAGCTAAAAATACTATTTGTACAAAAATAACCAGTCATTGAAATCATCAGAGGGTCTGCTTTTAGACACAGGTGCTTGTTCGATAAAAAAAAAGCAAAAAATCTATTGAAAAAGAGGTCCCAATCCGGCAATTAATGGATTACGTATAAAATAAGACGCGTAAATGGGACCATAAAGATTGTAACGTCTTTCGCACCAGGGGTGCACAACTTTGGTAGGTATGTTTTATCTATAATTGTGTGAATGTTAATACGGTACTTGGACCAAACATTTATTGATTGAATATTTTGTCTGTTTCTTCTGCCTAATCTCAGAAACAGCTGGATCAATTTTGACGGAGCTTTACTGGTAGATAGCTGATGTTGTAAGGACTTAGACTTTGTATTTTAGCAAAAGCATGTATGGTTCCACGCAAAGAAGTAAAAACTTTTAAAATTGTGTTTTTTCGCAACAAGAGGTGCCAATTTAAAACTAGTACCTACCAAGCTTTTAATACTGGTCTAGGTTAATGTCCAAGACGGTACTACACAGCGGCAACCTTCCAAAGGATACCAATCACCATATATCTTCCAAAACATATATCATAGTCTAGTCTTAGACCCAATACCAAAACCATAAATAAAATTTGTTGACACTTCTTAAAGATAACTTATACTATAATAATCTTACTGCATAAACATGGCACTGCATGTCGTCGTAAAATTGCAATATTAAAGAAAACATGTACTCTTCAAATGGACAGCTAAATATCCACGATATTAACAGGTATTGTATTCGTGCAAAGGTTTAAATCATGCCGTGTATTGGGTACCCCTGACATTTAGATGCGCAAGCGTTGACCAGAGAGCTAATGAACGATGGGACTTGGCTGGGGTGTAGCTGTGTGGCTATGGAATTTGAGGAAGGGTTATATATTATATAGGCACGGTTGATATTTATGGTAAACATGATTAGAGTTCACAAGACTTGTGGCAAGATTATGGTATTATTATTTTGTGAACAAAGGTCTGGTTGTTGCGTTAAAGGTGTGTCAGTTTCTTTGACAATATATTATGTGAACTTTTGTGTTCTGTTACTGGACTGTTACTAAGCTAGGTTTCATGGCTAAATGGTTTTCGAAGAATGGAGTTTGTAAGTACTGAACAAGCTTTTTACTGCAGATTTACTCCTTCTCCGATACCGGCTGATACTTAAAAGTATTTGGATGATATTTAGCCTCGTCAAAGTGACGACGCTGCCACCGACGACACCTTGGAAGTGGTGAATTTTCGGTTGCACAAAACTTGAAGCAGTGCCCGACAGTCGAAGAAGAGGGATAAGATTAATCCATACTAAATCCGAAAATACCTCTGTCTGTCTGTTTGTATCGCTTTCACACTTCAAAGTCTAAACCGCTATCATTATTTTAATGCATTGTATAGTAGGCGCCAGATAATCGTGGAATAACGGTCATTGACCCACCTACAATTATTGACATTTTTAATTTGAAAAACGGAATTAATGACACAAAGCTGTCCCGAATCATCATCTCTCGTGATCCTTAACATTGTCTAATAATGAAAAACGATTCATATTTAATTGTTCAGGTACCTATGAACAGTTATTAGGGAAAGGTATCTGGCGCCTACTATAGTAGGTATACACACAGGGGCGTCGGGATGGGGTTGTAAGAGGGTGCACTTGCACAGTTCTCTGGCTTTCAATAAATCATGCGAAAAAATGAAGAAATAAAAGAGAGCAAATCTGAGGCCAAGTAGGTACTTCGACTCCCCTCGTTCGGCCTTCCACCCGTCTCCTTTCGGTACATCTCTGTGTGAATTGGTAAAAGAAAACCTATCCTATTCGAGGTGCTGTTTTGAAGATGTACCCCCTGAAAGTAGTCCGGCCGGCGCCCATGTATACATATAGATTGAACATTGGAAAAGGACATGGAATACTTTTTATCCCGGTAGTACAAACTCTGAAGATGAGAAGCTCGTAAAAATAATACTTTAGTAAGACCTGAAAGCCAATTCTCGTACTTAAAAGTTAACAAATGCATGTTGCAATAGCATCTCAGCGACAATCAATGTCAAAAAATTGACAAAATGTATGGAAATAAGAAGTGTTGTTGGCAGTTTGCGACTGTGATGCTAGCGCTCCTTAAAAAAAAAAGAGGAATACCTCTACGATATCGTCTATAAAATCTACAAATTCCAGCATATTACTGTTAAAAGCGGTGTATTTCCTTAAGAGTTTGGACGTGCACTAAGTTATTAGACACGATAAGTCAGTACATATCGTTCCCGCGGGTCCTCGCACAATTTATAGTCAGTGAGAGGTATGGACCGTCTCCGTTCATTTATCAAATGCCGCGCTTCTGTGTTAGGTGTTGTGGGGAGCGGCCATAGACTATGGAACAGTTTTTCGTGTGACGAGTGTGTAGGTAAAGATTTTATTTAAGAGATTTTTGGATAAATAATTATCTGGTTAAAATAATACTTCGACCGAAAAACCGAGCTTTATTCGGCTTTTTTATTCAGATAAAGTCCAATAACAAAGAAGAAAAATTGAATTATATTAAACTAGTTGCCACTCGTGCTTTCGCCCGCGTGAATGTCGAAAATTACGCCGAACGGAAAACTCCTGAAAGAACTTTTCGATGAAGGCACTCATGAGAGTACATAGATATTCCAATTTGTCATAAACGTAAATTGATGGAAATGTGCATTCTCACAATCCTCACTTACGGTGCTCAAACCTGGTCTTTGACAGTTCAGCAGAGGTTCAAGCTTGTGGTTTGCCAGCGAGCAATGGAGCGCAGTATTTTGGGAGTCCGATTAACGGACCGCGTTAGGAACACCGGGCTGCGTTCTAAAACACAAATCGCCGATGTCACTCAAAAATGCACGCAGCCAAATAAAAGAGGAACTAGGCCGGACACGTCTGCCGAATGTCGAACGGTTCATGTGTCGGCTTAGACGAGACGCAGAAAATGCCTGACGACATCACGGGAGACCCAGGCGAAGATGATAGGACGTGCTTGACGGCTTTCGCCTAGATTGGCCCATACTTGCCGAAGCTTGAAGGAAGAAAGATAGGCCTTGACCCTGAAGTGGGACACAACAGGCTAAAACAAATAATAGATTTAGAGACATAATGTTAATATTTACTTGCTATCGTGTCTATTTGTGACCGTCAAGAAGCCAGCATAGACAAAAAAACCGGACAAGTACGAATCGGACTCTTACGCGAAGGGTTCCGTACCATAAACCGAAAATGACACGTTTCATGTAGGGAGCCCCTCTTAATTTTTAATTTAAGTCAATTGTCTAGCTATCACGATGTCAGACAGACGGGCAGTGGAGTCTTAGTAACAGGGTCTCGTTTTTACCCTTTGGGTACGGAGCCCTAATTAAGTGTGTGCTGTCGCTACGTTTTTCAAGTACTCAAGTTCGAGCCAAGTTCTCTCGCTATTCTTTTCCGTAAAACTTCCAGCACCAATATAAGTGTAACATATTCTATGGCCGATCCCTCAAAGTATAAGTTACTGGCAGCAGAGATAACTTTCTATCTTCCAGCGCTGAATGGATTTATGTCGCTTATCAAGCGCTTGTGCATCGCTTTAATTTGTTTCAACTAATTGATCCGCACTTTTGTTTACCCGTATCTACCGAGACTTTCTTGGCGTAAATTATGGCCAGTGTTATTTAGAGTGCTATGTAAAGAGAAGAAAATAAATGTGTCTCGACAATCCGACTGGCTCATAAATAAATAAGGTAGTTCTTGCTTGATATTTTTCATAACATATAGGTACCTATTGCAATAGGAAAAATATCGTTACTTTAAATATCTTATCCAAGCTTTCGATGAGAAAGCTGGTTTGATTGAAAGCTTGAATTTTTATATCTTCAAATTATGGGTCCCCGGTCTACAAACATGCACAATGGCACACGGCTCTCTCTGTCTCAAAGACAAGCTAAAATATCACAACAAGAAACGTTATAACCAAAAATACTTATTTTTTATTAAATGATAATTATCTTACGTTTTCCATATTATATGTACGAAAGTGAGCTTGTTTGTTTGTAACGCTTTCGCACCTAATCGAGTCGCCTGAATCGATTTTGATGAATTTCGGTACAGAGATAGATACGACCCTGGAGACGGCTACTTTTTCGCTAGTGAAGCAAAAGCTTAACCGAATGGTGTGTGTGTGAATGGTGAAAGATTTTTTCAAATATGGACCTATTTAACAATTCTTTAATATCTAGCATCTACATGGCCATTTTGCCATATTTCATTATTCAACCCCGGCCAGAAAATCAAAGCCGGGACTTGCCGCTAGGTTTCATAAAATAAACAAAACAGAACCGATAAAATTTAACACAGGAAAAATCAAGTCTAAAAGAAAAAACAGGTCAGTAGATCAACTGCAAATATTTCATACTGTGGCGTTGACTTTCCGCGAAGAGGTCGACGGTCATCGGCAGGACATCGTATAACATCGTCATGTTAAACATGAGGGATCGCCGGCGAAGGTAGCGTTTTCAATGCCAACAAACCCGATTAACTGGGAATTAAGAGACTTAAAAAAGTTGCTAGTTGTCCTTTGGATTTCCCTAAAACAACAATAATACTCTGATTGTCATATCCCACGAACCCAAAACTATAGAAGCCTTATAATGACATGCGTAGGAATCGTCATCTTAATTATGAGAAGCGTAATGTGCGGTTAGTTCGCGAATAGCTTGCGGTCGCCGACTGGCTCGGAAAACGCTGTAACGACACGATTTTATTATTAAAACAACTGCAATTTGCATTTGCTTAATGTTTTTTGAGAAATTCTCCAGTTCGTTTAAGGAAAATGGAGAATCCAGGAAACTTTGTAGGTATACTTTTATTTTCTGACTCTGACTGAATCTAGGATTTAAAAAGATATGTGCCTTTTTTTGGGCCTTCCACCTATCTAATGTTCCACTCACGTTAATTAAAATATTATAATATTTATTTAAAAACTTTTACAATAATTGCTTACTGAAACCGAAATCCAAATCGTATAGCAAACATAATATTTATTAGCTAAAAAACTTCCACATAACATTAACAACATTTATTTTATGGTTTTAAAAATATGATTCTAATTAGTCTGTCAGTTAAATTATCGAAAAATATTGCATATGTATTTTTTTATTTTATCAAGTCAATAAAAAATACGAAGATAAAACGCATCAAAGATAAGGAGTGAGGGCTTGTAACATCACTTTCTAGTAAAAAGTGTACTGGTAAGTCACACGAGTTTTCAACGTACTGTTTCGTCTTAATTTTTTGTTAACGTGACAAAAGATAAAATACGTGTCCAATATTTTTGGAAATCTATTTGACGGACTTATTTGATTTTTTTAGTAAAATACCTTATTGAAACAGTGAAATCACACCTTAACAATGGCTCCTGAATTAGCCAAACCTAAACAAAATGTGAATTTCTGTCTTGACTTGGTCACACATATGCGGAAAGCAGAAAATTTTACAATTCCTCGTTACACGTTCTTACGAATGGCTAGCAAGCAAAATGATTTTAAAGAATATTCCTTAACATTCCTTATAACACATGATTGTAATCAACACCGACTATAACTGCATCTATACGTATCTTATAATTGCCAGACGAAGGCTTATCCCAGCGCAGCGCTAAGACTCAACGAATGCAAAGTGACGACCTCCTGACCCCGCACAAGCTTAACCCTACATATTTCTTCACCCTGTCAAAAGTATAAAATAATATAAACAAACAAACATAAAAAAGGTGTTTCTCAGTTAATTATCAAGAGAAACCTGTGAGTGTGTAATTACACACTTAGCTCTGCAGATAATGTGTTAAGGCTTAAACAGATTCAGCGATTATGCGTTCTTATGAGAAATCGCATGAATAATATGTATGGGGGCATGTGTCGGGGAGTTTTATGAACAACACAGTAAGTCTCCTTTGTTCTTTGAGAATTTTAATGTGTGTAACTTTCGCGGAATTCCTTTGAGCTATGTCTTTTGCCGGCCGCTTATGGTTTAAGGCTTTTCGCTTTGTGGGGTGGAAAAGTTACTTCTCATTACACGCAGGCTTTCTACTTTCATTGTTCTTTTTAGTTGGGTTTGGGTGGTGGGTCGTCTTTTATTTATAAGGTTTCCATTAGGGCTTTGTGATGTACATATTTCGAACAGCCCTTCATAAATAAAATAGAAAAAAGTACAAAATAAAACAACGAAAAATATAAAAATATAGTAGCCCACAAAGATATCGGAAAACGGGTCTTAGTTCCAGGGTTGCGGATTTGTTTGAAAGGATTACCGCGGCCCTGAAATGCAAAGGACATTTGGAAGAAACGCCTGCCCTGAGAGTGGAAAGAGTCATTTGATGATTTCCCACCCAAAAAACAGGGTCCAATCTACCGGCGGGCGGACACGGTGAAGCATACGGTGGAGCACCGCCGTGTCCTCGTCGGGGCGATCGGTGGCGGCGCTCTCGCGTCTGGCCCTGGTCAAATCCATGATCTGGAGCGAGGAGGCTTGGGGAGCGGTCACCTCCTTCTGCGAAGCAGTAATACTAGCGAAGGAGGCCGCGCGAGGGAAAGGCAAGGCCTCCGGCGATCCCCAGTCACCGTAGGCGCGGGCCTGCGGACGGCGAGCGTTGGATGGCTCGCTGTCCGATCACCACCAGGCCCGGGTCAATGGCGCGTTGTGTTTCACGCGCGCCTCAAAGAGATGTCAGCATAGAAGACGGGGCCCGCTAGGGCCAGAGCCTGCCAGGGTTGCGGAATTTGTTCGAAAGAGTCACCGCGGTCCTGGAACGCAAATGGCTTTAGAAGGAACACGGATGGGTTTAGTCAGTAAGAGTCTGACACGCCCTTCCGCTCCACCCAGAGCGGAAGAAGACATTTGATGATATCGAATACTTAAAAAAAAAAAGCTACCGGCGGACGATTAGGGCTGCAGAGAGAGGAACCTTCTAACAATAACGTGTTTAGAAGTTACGTTTTATTGTTCTGCCATATTAATGTTTTTCTTTATTTCAATAATAACACCCAAAAAGAAAGTTAATTTGCGTGCAACACGATTTTGCGATAAATTATGTCCTGCGAACAATTCCGTCGCGTCGCACCTGTCTATGGGAGCCTTAAAAGCGAAGGTATGCGCGCGACATCGAATGACCTGTAGCCCCAGCAGCTTAATCAGGTTTATAATTAATGTTGTTTCTAATTACATAAAATCCAGCTTGCTTCGTAGACAGTAATTGTGGCTATTAATAGAACCGTTTATAATGTGTGATATGTAAATTATTTGTGTGCAGTTGAATAAACTTTGTCGTGCGAGAAAAGGGCTTTTAGAATTTTATCGATTTTAAAATAACTTGCTTCACGAGTCACTTTATGGGGATTTAAGGAGGAGTCGGAGGCTTAATTACGACATATTATAATCTGTCTAGGAACATTAAATAAGTTAATGATTTCTGTTCTTCTTGATTATTAGAATTGTGTATTTTTCCATGGAGATAGTCAAGAGTGATTGGGTTACTTCGACCACACACGTCGCGCGTCCATGTGAGGTAATGATGGGCACATACCAATCAATACAAAAACTTTAGTAAAGTATGAATATGGGCATACTATACTCAAGTTTTAGTATCTCTAATAGCTCACAATCAATTGAAGAATAGGAGAGGACCATAACTTCTGAAGACAACCCTCTTATTACACGAAGTCTCTTGAGTTGATAGGCTGTAAGGAGTTTTAAAAACTAGTTTGTGGTATACCCATAGCTGGGCATTAACTCGTTAATCCTTTAGTCGTTAGTTTTTTTCTTAGCCTATTGTGTCCCACTGCTGGCCAAAGGCCTCCCCCATATCCTTCAAGACATTCTTTTCTTGCGCCACCTCGAACCAGCCTTCCAAAGTTAACGAAGTTAAAATTTTGACTAACGGATTAACTTTTAAGTTAACTTCAAAAAATGTTAACGCACTCGTTGACTTCCGTTAAATTTAAATCGTTAATTTAACCTACTATTTACGAAAAAGATACCGCATGTGCTGCGAAGAGGCGTTACGACAAGAAGTAGCCGAAAGTTCGAAGGACAGAGGTAGTTTAAGTGGCGGAGGCAGCAACGCGAGCAACAACAAAGACGATGATGAGGAAGACTTTTTCAATTCTGTCACTTAGTCTAAAGAGTACCTCTCAAAATCTCGTCAATATGTGGCCAGACATGAAATCAAAAGACTCGTTCAACGATTTCAGATATTCATAAATCTGTTTATTAAATGTAATACTGCTGTACCCTCAAGAGTTGCAGTTGAACGTCTTTTTTCCACGGGCAAAGATATTTTAACGCCGAAATGAGCCACGCTTTCGGACGAGAACTTCAACATTTTAATCATCATGAAGCGGAATATCTACACCATGCCAGATGATACACAATCAAAATATTAAACCCGTCTTTTTTTTGTTTCTAACCCGCAGAACCGAAATAAACAGTTTTAATAAGTGGATCACTAACGCATTTTTTTTTTCGTGCTAACGGATTGACGGCACAGATCGTGTGTCATCGTGTAACGATTTAACGTTTAACGAAGTTAACATTTTTAGAAACGGATTAGCGATTAACGAAGTTAGTTATTTGATTAACGGTGCCCAGCTATGTATTCCATAGATTTTTGGAAGAACCCTCGAAACAGAGAATCCTGGTATATATATAGGAATTTGTAAAAACTAACCCCTAAGACTCATATAAAATATTTTTTTGTTATTTTTATGTATTTTCACTCCTGTCGAGGCCACGAGGTCCTGATCCTATGGAATGCAGACGGGGGATATAATCCAACTCGCAGAGGCACCTAAGATTTCTTTAACTGGGATGAGGAACTATTGGTTCTTGGTGTACCCCGTCACAGATCATCATCTGCCTACCCTTTTCCCAACTATATTCGGGTTGACTTCCAGTCAAACCGGATTCTGCTGAATATCAGTATTTGACGTGGAGCTGCCCACCAGACATCCACAACCCAGTGACTGGTCAATACGGTACTTCTTAGCAAGACTGATGTCAGATTTCCTGGCTTCTGACAATCCGTAACGACTGCCAAAGATCTACAAATGACAGCCGGGACCAACGTCTTAACGTCCTTTCCGAGGCACGTTTACTCCGTCACAGATGACGCGTACAATTTGGCGTGTTAGTGCCCACTCTAGAGTAGGTGGTATGTACAGTCAACAAAGCTATTTGGTATGCAGGCAGCTAACTTGCAACTACTTTTAAACAATGTTGTGAGTGTGCTGAGTAGACAATTATTGTACACAACACTCGCATACACTTAAAAAGTAATAATGCACACATTACAAATAAATATTGGCAGTGCAGTGGAAAAAGTAATATTTTTGCCTGTATGCCAAATAACTTTGTTGACTGTACCTTTTTTTATTTTAAGGATGGCAAATCGTCAAATGACTTCTTCCGATCTGGGTGGAGCGAAAGGACTCTTACTGACTAAAACCCATCCTTTTTCTGTTTCTGTTCTTCTAAAGCCCTTTGCGTTCCAGGGCTGCGGTGACTCTTTCGAACAAATTCCGCAACTTTGGCCGGCTCTGGCCTTAGCGGGCCCCGTCTTCTATGCTGACATCTCTTTGAGGCGCGCGTGAAACACAACGCACTATCGACCCGGGCCTAGTGGTGATCGGACAGTTAGCCACCCAACGCTCGCCGTCCGCAGGTTGTTGACTGTACCTACGATAGACAAACAGACTGGAGTGCTAAGCCAATAACAGTGACTCAGCACTTGTCGGTACTGTCCCTTCCGGTGGACACTGTTTGTCCATCTACGACTGGAATGTATTTTCACACCTGCTTATTAAAGAGAGGACGACCGTTTTGTTTTTGTCTCTTGCCATTCTACCCCACAAAAGTTTTAAACGAGCTATTTCCCGCGCCTTTTATTTCGCAAAAAAGTAGCCTAAAACCGTCGCAAGGGTCCCACCTATCTCCGTACCAAAATTCATCGAAATCAGATCAGCGATTCAAGCGTGAAAGCGTAACAAACGAACTTTCGCATTTATAGTATTAACTAGCTGTCACCCGCGGCTCCGCCCGCGTAAATGTCGAAAATGATCCCGAGGGAACATTCTCCCAGGATAAAAATCCTATGTCCTTTCCCGGGACTCAAAAAATCCTTATAAAAAAAAAAACATATAAATCGGTCCAGCCGTTTGCGCGTGAAGAAGTAACAAACATACACACACTCACAAATTTTCGCGTGATAAATAGTAGTGTGATGATGTGATGTGATGAGGATGTGACTTTGTCTTTGTTGATGTATGTTTGTGTCTGTGCCGAATAAATGTTTTCTATTCAATTTTTTTTAAAGCTTGTGAGAATGGCTGTATGTTTGTTACTCTTTCACACAAAATCCAGGTTAAAAAAGGGTAAAAATGTCATCCCAATCTGTTCAGCCGTCTTTGCGTGATTGAAAAACAAACGTACTAACTTTGACATTTATAATATTAGTAGGGTTTTACGATACTTACAAGAGAAAACTGTAGAAATTGCAGCGAACTCATAAGTAATTTTATGCGATACAGGTGTGCCAACTTAGCAAGTATTTGTTACAATGTTGAGTATCAAGTGTACAGAGTATGTTTCTACTAATTTCGTTTGATTTTAAAATGATCGATTACTGTTGTAAATTTTATGTCTAGTACAGTCGTTTACCGACTCAAATAAATGATGATCATGGGTACTCGTGTAAGTATGTTGCATTCGCAAATATTATAAAGTTGGTTTTACATTAAAAATCTTTATGAAATTTTTGGAATAATCCAACCAGGTTTTTAAGAGTATCACTCATACCTGTATTCCTCTTCTTCTAAAGGTATAGCCTTGGTGCAATAGTCGACAAGTTTATTATTAAACCAATATAAGTTGGCCCCGCATTCTATTGAAACTCCGTATAACCCTAGGCCAGCTCACTACTCGCTAAGTCGACTGTACCATATTAACGCCCGTACACTGTACTATATTTACATATTAAATTGACCGTTCAATAAGTTCAGTAAAAATTGACTTATGTAGTGTTTGATAACAACTCGAGAAAAGTCCGTGACTTGCGCAAACGCAGCGAGCGCGTTGATGTCTTTTGTATGCAGTCACGCATTCATCACATAGCACTATTTATTTGATGATTTTGAAATTAAATCATTATTTGTTAAGGTGTGTTTATTCTAAGTTATTCATTAATCTTTTATTAGTCCATATCTAAAAAATCTTTCTGAAACTTTTTTTGCCTTGTAACGTTGTGTGCGTGTGCGCATGGAGCTCGTTGATGTCTTTTGTATGAAACTGTGCAACAATTAAATAACTGCAGAATCTATGTTTATTTTTCAGAGTTCATGAAAAAAAACATCGATAATTCTAATCAAATTGCAGTGTATCTGAATCCAATCAAAGAATTATTGTGACGTAGAGGTTAGTGAGAACCCACATGACTATGTGGCTTCTGACTTACGAGTATCAAGCTTTTACTTTAGATGGTGTTTACTTAGAACTGAAATAAAGTCACAGGTGCGGTTCAACTTGACTATTCCCCAGAATCTATCAGGGCTGCTGATAAAAATGCAACGTTATCCAAAATATGGATAGGCACTTTCTCAATTTATCGTCAACTCAAATGTAGATATGGTAAATCCTAACTAATATTTTATATGGTAGTGTGAGTTTCTTTAATAATTTGTTTTACATTCCATGGCCGAATCGGTTTTGATGAATTTTGGTGGAGATATCGGTTTAAAGAAACTTTATTCCCAATAAAGACATATGTCACTTACTTGAGAACGATACTAAAAAAACATACATATATAGATTACAAAAAGTTCGTCAGCAGCGTTACAACTTTATAGTGCTCATCCAATGCATTTATTTCTCCAGAAGTGACTGATCCGCAAAGTACTATGTGCTGGCTAAGTTGAGTTTTGAACGCATTCAAAGAGTGTACATTTCTTATACAGGGCGGTTATTTATTATAGAGTTGTGCTCCTCCAAAAGTTTGCATTTTTTTGCCGTGTATAGATATGTAGATAGCATCCTAGAGACGGTTACTGGCTACTTTTTTTTGCGAAAATCTGTAGTGACGCGAGCAAAGTCGCGGTCAAAGCTAGTTACATATAATTCACAGAAGTCAGCATACTTTGAAAGTAGCTAATTATTTATGTGTACTGCAATATTGCAAATGATGTCAGTTCACACGGTCCGCGTCAAGTCTTCGTGTCTCGTGCCGTCCTCAATATTGATTGCAACATTTGTAATATATCATGTTAAGAGTATATTGAAAGGACACGATAAAGGAGAGGCTATTTATTTCTTTGGTAATATCTTTATGACGTGATTGGTATTATAACAAATGTTTTTCTTTATGTTTAAAAGTCTCTTCGTAAATTTGTTTGGAGGTATTATTTTTGTAGGTTATTTTAAACTCAAACTTAGAAGCAAAAGTTTATCCCTGAAATTCTTAACTTTAGCATGAAACCCATTTTCACTCCAAACTCCTGAACCTATACAGGTTCAGGGTTTTTTTAGGGTTCCGAACATCTGTAAAAAACGGTACCCTTATGGCTCACTCGGACGGACAGACAGACTGTCTGTCTGTCACAGCCAATTTTCTCCGAATCTACTGGACCAATTCTGTTGAAATTTTGTACACATAATTATGACCCAAACACGAACGCGTTACGTAAATAAATAAATTTTGAAAATCGGGGTCACTTTTGGGGAAAAAAAAGGACCCGTGTGACTTATCAAATTAAAGGGCTTATTGTGAGGGTTTAAATAATATTTGTTTCATAATTTAAGCTACCAAGTAGGTATTACTACTATATGACTACAAAGTTCTCTAACTACAATTAAATAGCACACGCACCTGCCTATCATATGACAGAATAGCTTTTTCTCGTAGCTTCCTTCTGCAGAACCGTGCCTTTTCCAGGATGAAAAGTAGTTCATGGTACTTAAACAATCAAACAAGTTAGCCTATTTATACAGAATTAAGTAAAGGGTGAAAAAAAGAGGATTTTTTTAAAGAGATAATTCCAGACGTTTTGCCAAAACTACCAGGCTCACAAAGTTTACAGATAGTGTCAACAAGCGAGTTTAACGTGTTCTCAATTAGAAAAGTTTGCACATAAAGTTGATGTAAGGCGGAGAGCGTGTGTATCAAATCGACTCGGCTCGCGGGTCAATGACCAGATAATCTAGCCGTCTAGCTACCTACCAATAATAACCATTTTCCTTCCTACATTCAACCGCTCAACTCATGTTTTTGACCTTTACTTTTTGTTCTTTGCATAAAAACATCGAGACAATATCGAATAATTGCTCAACTGTCAGAAGAAGATCAATATTCAATTAAAAACCAAAATCTTAGAATGCATTTTAGATGAATGAACACGATTGAGAATAATTTGGTGTGACGTACAACCTTAGCTTTGGAAACCAGTAAATTATTATCAATCAGTATTTTTCCACCTGCACTTCAAAACTTTATTTATTTATTGATCTGTGTTAAAGGCAATATACATAATCGCATACGATATTGCAAGAACAGGGAACGGCCTTTGACATCATTGCCATCATGAATCCGGTGTCCGAATAAGACAGTGCTATTCTATTGTATATGTATAGCTCTCTCTCTGTCACAGGAGGCGTCGAATTAAACGAGATCATATCGTTCACTTATTATCTAGATCTAGGTTCAGATCTCGCCGGCTGATCGACACTTTGCGTGACCAGAGGGCTGGCTCGTTCTTTGCTCAAAGAATTAGCATTGCCATTCAACGTGGCAATGCTGCCAGTCTTCTGGGCACGTTTCCGGATGACAGCGATGCGGAGGAATACTTTGACGCCTGAGTGTACTTTGTTTTTGTATATGGTTTAGTAGATGTAAATAGTTTAAGTAAATAGTTTTAAGATAGTTATTTACAAACGTTCATGGTACAGTTAACTTTTAGACGGATCGAAAAAAATATTCTTGTTATTACAAACAGGAACAAACTTTGATTACCATCCTTGTTCTCTGTACCGCAAACCTCTACAAACGAATCAGAGAATATACTATCTAAATCATATCTTGCATCTCCTATATTCTCAATAGGTGTCGAGACATTGAATGGGAATCCTCCTTAGAAATCCTCCAGATGAAACAGGTCATCAAGGTATTCATAGTGTTGACCAGGCGAGCTATCTGTCTCGCAGTATGTGGCTCGAGCTAACGATCCCATAGCTCGTAGATATTGCTCGAATATAGCTCATCTTGTTACAGAGCTGCGAAGATGAATAGACGCAATTGTAAGTAACAATATCGTTGATAAGAAAGTTATGGTTGCTGTGTGTGCAGTGTGTACTGTAACACTAGCGGACTCACGCTAGCGCTACTTAATATTAATAAGATAAATAAAACTATATTTGAGATTTAAACATAATAATATATTTGGCATCTGCCTTCAACGAGCGCTGGCACCGCAGTCTCGTATAAAAACAAAACGTATTTTCATATTCCTAATTCAAATTCTCTTTTACTTTTACGCTTCCAAAGATATACCTTGCTGCCTGCCAGAGACCTGGAGCCAAGGAGATCCTCCTGTCAGTACTAGCTGTACACGCGACTTTGTTTACGTTGAAATCGGACAATAACAGTCATAGTCACAATTCCTAAAGAACTGTTTTAAAGATGTTGTTACATTTGAGTGTTCGAATCATGTAGAACTTGCAAAGCAAAGTCGTTCAAATGAATGACAATACTATTTCGGTACAAAAAAGTTAAAACGTTGGTTTTAACATTTTGGTACGGAAATAGTGTTGAATTAAATACTGTTTGTCACTTTCCTCTGTGTTGACAGAGGAATTTAATTCATATCAGAGTTCCGATACATTTTTGAAAGTTTGCATCTGACATAACTTTACCTTTTTGAAGTTACATGTCCCATGCATTCATATCTTGCCAACATGCTATGAACAGAAATACATGAAAATTTCAACTTTCAACAAAAAATATTTTTGTGTGTGTATTAGTGTAGATAGTTACACCCAGACACAGAACAAATGGAAATGTAATATGAATTTCGGACTTTATCAAACAATTAACCAAAATCCAACTTCTTATATACAACAAGCTATCTACAGTCATTTGTTAAAAACTCGGTCTGAATCGCATTAGTTTCAGCACTTAGCCGGCTTTGTCTTACTCTAAATTCCAATTCAGCTCACATTGGAATGCTATTTCCGAACAAGCTTAGTCAAATACTAGACTCAGTTGGAAACAGGTTTGCGTTTAAACTAATTTGTTTCATAATTACTATATTAGCGAGCATGGTTTAGGTAAGATTTTAGTTGGGAATTGCTCGCATTTCCTCGACCTGTGATTTTATTACTGGAATGAACAAGGTTCTGGTTGGAGTACGGATGGCTTGGGACATCTTTGTCGTGCTATTCTACTGATATAATAAATGTTTGAATGTTTTTAAGTCAATCACACCCCAAGGGCTGGACGGGTGTCGAAGAAACTTGGCTCACGGGTAGATCAGGACCTGAATCAAGACGTAGGGACTTTGTATCCCAGACGTACGTTCTCTTGAGATCATTTCCGACATAAAAGCAAAAGCTATTTTCCAATGTTTAACTGAAATGTGACTCCAAAGTTTCCATAATTTAATTATTAAGTGTTTTTCATTATTTTTCTACTGTTTGGTGGCTTTAAACATAGTACAAAAATTTTCAAAACCACTATAATTTCGCATTTAGCAAAGTTGAATGACTGAGTTACGCGATAGTTATAGTAAGCTATTACGAAATAGACATTATTTTCTCACGACCACTTTAATAGAGGCTCTTAATAGTTATGTTAAATAATATATGTTTTCACATAAAATATTATTGAAACCTATTTCAGATTATAGTGAAAATAGATAGCATTTGTGTCACACTAGCTTCTGTCGGCGGCTTCACCCGAGTGTAAGTCGAAAATGATCGAACATACTCTCGGGATAAAAAATAATCCTAATACAAAATGTCCTAATTTAGAACATGGTCTACGCGTTTGCCAAGTTTAATCGAAATCCATTCGATTTTAGATATGAAGAGGTATTGCATATCCGACTTGGATAGACTGTTGAAACTAAAAATGTAATGTTTATTTATAAGAACTTAATGTACACAGTCTATATATATATATATATAAATGAACCTATATTTCTCCTGGTCACGCTATTACTTGTGAACGGCTTGACCGATTTGGCTAATTCTTTTTTTGTTTCGTTCGGCAGATTACAAGAAAGGTTGAAAGACAGAAAAAAATGGTAGGTAGGCGGGTAGGCCAGAGTAGGTAACGGTTGACGGGAGTTGACGGGAGCGAAGCCACGGGCACAGCTTGTTATGCAATAAATATATCTTTATCTTTTGTTTTTATTTTTTATTATATTTTTTTTTTATTTTAAACAGACAGACAGATAGACAGAGTTACTCTCACATTTCATTTCGTTAAATATTAGTATAAATTGATATTGATAAGTTTATAGATTATATTAATGTTCAAGTGGGAGTTTATTGCAGTTGTTTGGCGCAAAATTGAGACGAAAGTTTTACGACTTCGCAGTACTGGGCACGTGGAAATGCATTATTTCTTATGTGTCTGGCTAAACGCTGACTTTCTGTTATTGTCTGGGAACATTATTTTTCATGTGTTTCCTTTGTTTGTGGACGATGTCTGGCGTTTATTGAAAGTTGACTTTTACTCCTATATTCCAAGGCATGTCCTCTAACTCGAGTCGAAACATCATCAAATTGATAGTGAAAGCTTGGTATTTATTGGCAATAATTACCGCGGGTTTTTCCATTGATATGGGGACTGAGTTGACTGGAGATTCTTCAAACTGATTTGGAACAGTATTTATTTATTAAATCTCCCTAAACGCTATCATTGTAGGTTTAACCTTATTGGTGGTAACCTTATTTATTCAAAGTTTTAATGCCACACATTAAAATCCGCCACAAACTCGTAAATTGGAAGAAAATCAATCAATTATTATCAATTTTCATTTAATATTTATAATAATTGACCAACGTTCGATTTTATCCTTTGGAAATTGGTAAATGTGATGTGTGTGAAGAGAGACTTCAATTTTATTTTGAGGGCAGGTTTAAGCCAACGATTTTAATGCTCTTTTATTATTTAATGATAATTTCTCCCAATCACTCTCCTAACACAATCAAACCATTGGGTGCCGACATTTCACATAACACTTTATTTGCCTCGAATTAATCCTTTCCGTGGTTTCGCTGCCGTCGAGAGAAAAAACGACACCGATCGGCGGAGAAATACCACGATAACTTCGGAGCTGGGAAACTACACTACACCGAAAAGTAAACCTTACTGTGAACATCTTAAGGTGCATGTGATTCTTTGGTGGGTGTTGTATGTATGTGTGTGTATTGTAACATGTAACGTCTGCGGGGCGAGGGGCGGGAGGCATGGGGCACAGGAATGCGGTCCTCTGAGATACCCTATAGGCTATACACTATTGATAGATGTACGTTTTATATAGGTGCCGGGGACCCTGAAGACTGCGGACCGGATTTTGATTATGGGTTATGGAATTCGAATTTGGCGTAGACATTGGATGGGGGATAGTAAATTGATTATATGCTTATTATGGTGGACAGCGTGAAGTTTTTGTAGTGTTTTCCTTATAAATGTAGTGTGCACCAGTTTACGGCTCAGGGTTTTAAGTTAAATAACCAAATTCAGTAAGTACGCTCAATACTCAATATTGGCACATCCTGCGTCCTGCGGTGGCATGATTATAAATGCGCCACCAGTTAGCTGAGCCATGCATTTATTTGTGTATACAAAGAAGTTTTAGAGAAGTCATATTGAATTGTTACTTTGTAAAGTGCAGATAATAATTCTTGATGTTGGTTCCAACAATTTAGGAGTTATTTATTCCTGTAAGTTTATGAAGTATCCTCTTTAATCTCTCCTCTCTCTCTCTCCTCTATATCTATATATCTAACAGACTATATAAAAAGATGATTCTATATAGTCATATGTCAAAATGTCTTCCAATACTGTGAAGTGTGTAAACTGCAATGTCGTATTTAATGAGGTTTTGGTGTTTTTAATTAATGTTATGAACTTCATGGATTCGTATTTTTATTTTATCAAATCAATAAAAAAATGTGAAGATAAAACGCATCAAAGATAATGAGTAGGGGCTTGTAACGTCACTTTCCAGTAAAAAGTGTACTGGTAAGTGACGTCACACGAGCTTTGAATGCCCTCTATCGTCTTAATTTTTTTTACGAGACAAAAGAATAAATACTTTTCAATTATTTTTTGGAAATCTATCTAACCGACTAATTAACATTTTTTTAGTCAAATACCCTATTGAACCCTAACCCTATTAAATGTGATTTTAATTTAATTTAATTTTATGACTTGTTTCCAACATTGTATTTTAAATTGTATTGAGTAATTCATTCGATTGTTTTTATGTATATTTATTTTAATTGAAATTTAATGTGAATGTTATGATCTAAAATTGATTGAAATAAATGAAAAATTTGAAATTTGAAATTTGAAATTGAAAGTTTGGTTCACTCGAACACAGATTTTATAGAGATCATCTTACTTAGACACTTATATTATAAATGTGAAAGAAACTCTGTCTGTTTGTCTATCTGTTTGTACCTTCTTTTCGTCGTAATGGCTGAACGAATTCGGATGAAATATCAGACATTTCCGCATTTCGCGAAGCCGCTGACAGAAACTATGTAATAATTCCATGCACGCCACTACCAAACAGACATCACAACACTCAGACAGAAAATCAAACAAACAAAAAAAAGCGTCCATATTTGCCCAAGTCCCAAGTCTACACACGCGGACTGTCCACCCAAGTAGTAAAAGAAAGCCCACGGCGACCACTGGGTGGTTTTTTGGCCGGCCGGCCCATTTCGAGGGGTCAACGACCCGCTTGAAACAATTGCCCAGCGTAATTTATGTCTTGAGAATATTTTTAATGAGACCTTTGCGTTCGAGAGTTAATGTGTTGTACTTGTGTCGCGAATTTCTGTTTCATCTTTTTTTTTGTAGGTTTATTTCTGTTGGGCATTGTTGGCTGTTTAAAACCGTCGTTTTGGTCTAGTTTGACGCGTAAAAAGTTGTATTTTCTCGTGTATTTCGGGAATCTTGTGATGGTGGCGAATGTCGAATTGCATTGTAGACAGTCTTACCTATTTTCCTGCCCGCTGAGTCTCAAAACCTGCACTCAAAGGGACATTATATACATATGTATCGCAGCCAAATAATTGAATTGGCGTAACATCGTGAAATGTCAATTCTACCATATGGCAAAGAAATATGCACTGCTACAAACTAGCGAGGCACTGAACCAACAATATTTTAACCGACACGCACACGAAGAAGAAATAGAATCTACTTGAGAGATTATAATCATAGTGAAATATATAGTACCATTCAGCCGTTTAGACGTGAAGAGATAGACAGAGGTGTTTTCTCCTTTACAATATTAGTATGGGTATCAGTAAAAGAAAAGTAAGAGACGATTATGGAACTTACCAGAGAATGGGCAGCAGCATTCTCTGTGCATTGCAACAGCTACACTGCAATCGCCAACCCGCCTGCCAAGCGCCGCGTGGCGATTATGGCCCCCTAACCCCCTTTCCCTTTGGGGGAGGCCTATGTCCAGCAGTGGACGTCTTTCGCCTGATTAGTTTAGATAGTAGAAAAGGTGCCACATTCTCTCTGGTTTTAGTTTTCTTTATACTTAAAAGCATAGCCGAAACTACTGGGACTAGAAGCATGACATTTTCCAAAAGGCTTCCTTCTATGCTGCAGGTGAGCACTAAGAAGGGATTTTAGGAACTAAATCTTTAAGGGAGTGAAAAGGGGGAATCGTTTGTACTAAATCAGCGCAGACGAAGTCGCAGGCATAGTGTTTGTTTGAATCAAGTATAAACCAGTACAAAGATAGACGAAAAGAAAATCGGTGTTTTCATTTCACATTGTAAAATTCCAACACGATTCGTATTAAACTTTTCTTTAAAGCCACACTTCCACACGCAGATCTCCATACAGCCTACAGTTCAAATATTCCAAAAAGTCTAAAAAATACAGTCTAAGTTATGCATGACGTCACAGGGCAGGTCTGCGTCGTGACTGAACGGCGGGAGGCTCCTGCGCAGCTATCGCGGATCGCATTCACGAAATATCTAGTCTTCGTTTAACTAGCCACGAATTACTGTCTTTAAAGTTTAAAAAGATTTATTTGATACACCTAATAAGGAGCTGAGGAGTTTAATTTGGATTTTGAGTATATTTAAATGTTTCAATTAAAGTTCGTTCTAAATGAACAGCTTGGAAAACTAAAGAGATGTGTTGAATTTTTTGTCGGAAAATTTAAAAGATTTTTAAAAGATGAGTGTAAACATATAAGGCGATTTCTAAAGAGTACCCTTAGAAATCGCCTTATATGTTTACACTCATCTTTTTTCTATGTAGATTGCTCTTACAAGAATCATGATTTTACGTTTAAATGATTGTGCCTATCTATTCTCGTGTGTTCAAATTAAAACCGCAATATCATATCTGCGACTATCCATCTCAAAAACTTGTCAAAATGTTTGGAATTAGAGGTGTTATTGAAAGTATGCGATTAGGATGCGAAAGTAGAATTGAAAAAAAAATGACGTTTATAACCTAACACTAAAATCACACTAATATTATAAAGGCAAAAGTTTGTGAGTGTGTGTCTATGTTTGTTACTTTTTCACGCGCAAACGGCCGGACCGATTTAGATGAAATTTGGTATACAGATTGTTTGAGTCCCAGTAAAGGACATAGGATAGTTTTCATCCCGGGAGTATGTTCCCTTGGGAAAATTTCGACATTAACGTAGGTGGAGCCGCGGGCGGTAGCTAGTTTAAAAATACATTCTTGAAACGAAGTAACCTCTAGTCTTGAACACTTTACTGCCAATTTTAACGCGTTTTATCAGCGTTATAAAAATACCTAAAAACAAAGTTGTTTTAAACCTGATTGCTTGAAAGCCAGAGCCCGATGACTCACACCATCAGTAAAGTAGGTATAGCCATTCAATTGTTTATTTGAATCAAATGACTATTGAGGAATGATGTCACGGTGGTGAGATAACGGTAGGTATCCTTGTTACTGCGACAGAGGCTTGAGAGACAAGTGTCCTTTAATGCTGAATTGATGATTAATTCTTATTAAAGCTGCTAAGTGGTTTATGTCGCTATGTATTTTAAAATACTAGCAGTAAGCGCCAGTTTTAAAGTGTGTGTATAGGCAATATTCAACAGCGTAAATCGTCTACACTTATAAACTCGTTTGTCCTGACTGGATTAACGTAATAATAATATAGCTTATAACGTAAGCAACTCTCAAGAAAGGATTTTTGGAAATCTAAACTTTAAAAGGGATATGGGAGGGAAAAATCTAAATTTGAATTTTATTACGGTTTTCAATAAAAGAAAGAGAAAGATTTGTATATATAATTTGCACCCGTGCAAATCTTAGGCGAGACGCTTATATAAAAAAAACCGGTTAAGTGCGAGTCAGACTGGCGAACCGAGGGTTCCGATCGAGTCTTGATTTTTTCCGAGTATACATTACCTACGGAAGTTTATAATATAATATACAGGTAAGATTGAAGAACAAACTTAACTTTGTTGGTGAAAAAAGTGTTCTCCCATACATCAATGTACGTAACGGTCAATTCTTCAATCGAAAATATAAGATTGTAATTGTAAAAAAATTTTTTTCATATGATAAAACTATAAATTCCCAATTTTCAGACTTTTTCCTGTACTTGTACTCTAAGACCTATCTTCTTGCCAAATTTAATGAATCTAGGTCAACGGGAAGTACCCTATAACTTTTGATTCTCTTGAGAGTGTCGAAATATACGTTTTATGCGGCATGAACGGCCGTATGTTTTATTACGTTAACGTAGAAGTTTTTTTTTTTCACAGCTTCAAGGGACTGTAGACCTGAGTATATGGTTTTAATTTCAACACGATAGCTCTACGCGTTCCCAAGGTAAAGGGTCTTGACAGACAGACGGACGGACAACAAAGGGATCCTATAAGGATTCCGTTTTTTCCTTTTGAGGTACGGAAACGGAATCCAAAAAAATTACGAAAGATACTCGCTTAAAACGTATGTATAGTAATAGAACGTCTGCGTGGCTTGGGTGTTTATATTTCAGTGATTTTTCAGTGATCAGAAAAAGCACCTTAGGGAAGTGTTAGTTTTTAGTCTGTAGTATTCAATAATTCTACCAAGCTTTTTCTGAACTATGTTGGGGTCTATTCTAGTGGGATACAGCTGAATATCAGTATTTTATATGAAGTGAATCCCTGTCTCCCCTTCTTAACCCTGTAGCGTCAACTATTGATAAGTTCCTGGTTTTCTCATCATTATGTTTTTTTACGTATTTTTTCTAGCAAATAGTGCTTTCACGAAACTGACGCTTTCTAATGGCCTACCCAAATGTCCTTACTTTTCTCCGTGCTTTCGTCAAATCGTTGAGCTTCTTAAAAATCTAGTTGAGTTACAAAATAACTGACAAATGCTTGCACTGTCTGGACAGGTCCACTCAAATCTCAATACTCAATATATTTATTGCTTTTCCACATGTGAACTTAGGTGGTAGGTTTTACAAAAATATTATCATTGTGGACCCTGTCGGTGTGTGGATCTATGTATGTGGTTCTTTCCTCAAAAAACCACCTCAAACATTAACCTACGTGATTCTCAAATGATTTGACCATTATATATTTACCATTGTAATTGACTTTAAAATACTAGTTCCAGTTAGTACTAAAGATGTGTTTCCGAACGAGTTCCTTCGTACAATATCGCCCAAGAAGACGTCCCAACGTCTACCTTTTCATCACACACATTTGTCAGTTTGTCTAAATAGTTCACACCACTTGTTTGAGCATGTCTTCATACACGATATTTTTAAACTGTTACTGTTTCCCTGCCACATAAAAATGAACTTTTTGAGGGATGAATCAGAGTTTAAATTGTTTTGAAGAAGTGTTTTGTGTGATTTTCATGTAGGGTCAGTATCGTTTAGTGGATACTAACGTTTGTTGGCTATATTATTAGATGAGACTGCACGTCTTTTCTCGTTTGTTATCGTAGTTATATTACTGTGTTTGTACTAAGATATTAATTAATTATCTATTTTATGTACATTATTTTTAAATGCTATAGCAGCCCTGCTGAGTCTGGTCTGATCAATACTTTCACTTTTAAAAGTATTGATTAATTATTTTCTTTGGAGGAGGCCTTCACCTGAGGGGTCCATGCATATAATTGTAAAATATATATATATAATAATAATTTGATTTTCCTAAAAATAATAATTCTATAATCAATAATAAAAACATAAATCCTAAAATTTAATATGATATATTTGATTATTCTAATTTGTAACAAGTATCTAAGAAGCTTTTAAAATGCTCATAAACAGAATCAAAACTAATTACTGTACTCCAAAATTTTTTTTATTCCATAAATACTTAACTAACTATATACACTAAAAATAAAAATAAAATCTCCTAACTAAATAAACCCTAAAATATGGCGCGTTCAAATTTGTTATTATGGTAATAAGACACATAACCCAATTGATTATTTTTTTAATTTTTTGTAATATTTCAAAGAAAAAAACATAGTAATCAAGCATGCGATTTGTATTCAATATTGTAAAATTATTTTGTGAATGCATGGAATAAAAGGCTTTTTTATTTTTAATTTTTATTTATTATTTTTAAATGCTATAGTAGCCCTGCTGAGTCTAGTCTGATCAATACTTTCATTTTTAAAAGTATTGATTAATTATATACTTTTCTTGGCTGTTTTTCCAACTGTAGCTTCATATTATCTTGAAAGGCACAAACACAATCAGCAATATCTAATATCTCACAGAGAATACACTATAAAAAATTGGTTGTCTGTAAAGTCGGTTTACGGACGATAGTTTAACGTGACAACGTCATAACAAAACATTGATGAAGTTATCGTAACGTTACAATGAGCGTAACGTTACAATGAGTCATCCTTTTTCGTGCGTGCTGCCGGCGTTCATCGATTTATTAGACGTTGTCACGGCAAAAATACAAAAGCAATGGATTTGAAGCCTTAATCACTAGACTTAGGTTAGAGATTAAAATACTAGCAGTGAGACTCAAACTGACAAAATTAGTACCCACAGTAACTCTTTACACCTAAGCCTAAGCTTTTACGAGGCGGTAATTCTAAAGGCGAGACCACACAACACAACAGACGTCACTCTAGCTCCCATATAAGGTGTAAAATCCGTGACAATGGATTCCCACAAACGTTCCTAGGCGAGTCACTAAGTCACAACGTCGTGTGACCGCAAAACAAATGTGTAACAACCAGACGGAGTCGTGAACGCCGCTCAACGCCAAAACCAGCATGTGTGTTCTCGCCCTAGATTAAATAGAATCCAAGTGCGAAAAGGATTGCTCGACTCTCGTTATTCGTGCTCGAATTATACGGATTATTTCCATTAGGGCTGCCAAAAATTACGTGGTTTGCTGACTAAGAAAAATCTTGCATGACTTAAGAGAAAGCGCATCACTATGAATTATTTTTAATTATAAAAATTTAAGTAGCTGGGCAGAAGGTTGATACCCGGTTAAAACAGTTGCATAATAATATGTCATAGCCATCTTATCAACTTTTTAGCGAGATAATCAGAGCCGCATTTCTGGGTTTATAGTAGTACCTAGTACCTATATTCTCAGAACCCTAATTCTAAGTAAGACTTAATAATACTTTTTGGAAGAGTTTACCTATAATCCACTAACCTGAATCGGGTTTGCTGCTATAAAAGTAGGACAAAATGGACAGTTTTATCCGACTCGTCTAATAGGCGATCTACCAGCCCTATCGCGAAGTATCGCGTTATCGCGCGCACACTCGCGGTATAAATGTTCTCGTCTCCCTGCGATACGGCACAACTCCACTCCACTATAAATTACACCGTGCAAGTGTAGATAGACCTTAAATCGTAGCTGTAAATCTGTATGTCGGTCTTATATGGTGTTTCTTCGCAGTGCAAATTGGGTACTTTCTAGAGCAGTGGTTCCCAACATGTGTTCCGCGAACCGCTGGTGGTCCGCATGGGCCAAAATATGGTCCGCGAAAGGTAAAGAAATTTCAATCTTTTCACCTCGAAAATGTCAATGATGCAAACTGATTTTTAGTTTCTATCAGAAATGTTGCGTTTTCTATGATGATGCTCACTCCAGAGTATTGAGCATTGTCATAGAAAACAATAGTAATGATTTTGAATTTCAAATCTAATACCTTTAAACGAGCAATTCTTGTATATATGTATATTATCTGAATCGCGGAAACGTCTCCAACGATTTTCATGAAATTTAGTACGCAGGAGGTTTCGGGGGCGATGAATCGATCTAGCTAGGTTTCATTTTTAGAAAACGATTACCAAAAAGAAAAGCGAAGCACGGTCATCCAGGTACTAATAATGATGATACAAGTTTTGAATATATGAATATGAAGTCTATTTTTTAGATATCGCAGCATAAGCTGAGATAGGGACCATTTTGGCCTCGCACAGATAATTATTTTATTATACTGTTTAGTTATTAATTTTATTTTACTGGTTTGTTTGTCTTGTGCAAGTCCCAAATAAAAAAATTCTTTCTTTCTATTGTTAGATTAACACAGCTTAATTTTCATCTTGATTTTTGGTCCCTGCTAGAACAAAGAAATCAAAATGTTCCCGGGATAAATAAAGGCTGGGAACCACTGTTCTAGAGCCTTAGGTTATAGAGGCCTTAAATGAGGGTTCAGGCTGGTGCGTTTTATTATGATAACGAAAATATTTGGCTTTCGTGCTTATGTAGACTGGTGTTTTGAGGTTTACTGCCTAATCCTGTCAAATCGGCAGATGTATGGATACCGAGTCTCAAACTCAGGATTTGTCCTAAAGTCCCAAGACGTCATGTTCAGTGTCCTAAAGTCACGTCTTAGGACGTTATGTACAGGCTTAGTATATTACCTACGGGTAATCTTGCCAAATTGACAAATATAAATCTTTAGGGCAAAAAGTTGTAAACTTACGATGTCACTCGAGATCGTGCACAATTTATATCCCGAAGAGCTAAGTTTTTTTCCTTTTATGACTGGTATCCATATAACCAATTTATTTTAAGGTATTCAATCAATGAAGGTTGAATGTAGGTAAGTAAGATGGTATCATCGGCAGTCAGTCGCCTTTGCAAAGCATTAACACCACAATTTTATTTTATTACTAGCTGCTTGCGCCCCGCAGTGTTACCCGCGGTAAAAAGTAGCCTATGTATTAATCCAGGATCTCAGCTTCCTGTGTACCAAATTTTATCAAAATTGGTCCAGCTGTTTGCGCGTGAAGAAGTAACAAACACACACACACAAACTTTCGTCTTTATAATATTAGTGTGAAGTGTGATAGTGTGATAGTGTGATTTTAAGCAAACACTTCAAAAGTTCCTGGTGTACAAAGCATATTACTGTATTCAAGAATATTTAGAAGAAACGCTATTTGACCTCCGATAATTGATAATTATAATTTATCGTCTGATATATTAATTATTTAGTTTTTTTGTTAATTAAGGATTGCTTACTGTGCATCTACTGTTATTTTATTTTTTGTTTGTTTTAATTATTTTATTTGCAATGATTTAATTTTGTTTTTTTTTTTATTTATAGTATTAAAGCTATACTTAATCTTCACCTTTACTTTGTACAAAACCATATTACCCGTTCTTTGTACAAACCAATATTTGTATGCCCGCCAAGGCAGCACATAGTGAAACACTTCAACGAAAATAACACCACTGTCCAATATTGGACCAAATAAATATATTTTGATTTTCTCAACGGATATCTAAACTTGCACTTCTATTTACCTATAATTCCAAACCCATTCATATCCTATTACCTTCGTATTCACCCCCAGCTGTCCGAGGATTCCTTTCATCACTTAATAACACTTTAGGTGGCGGAGCGTCGAGACGAACCAGCCTGCGTCATGCCGGCTAATTGATGACTCGAGCCTTCGGGAACCATCGGGTATCATCGGTATTCGGAGATCGAAGTATGGGCTATTTTGTATGAGGTATGATAAATGCTGTGATTTTGTTAATAAATGCTTTTTAGATACTATTTTGAAGTGGTTTTTTTATATTTCCATTTACCACGTAAAGATGTGTAAGTATATCGGACTCAAGGGGCTACTCTCTAAACCCGAAGTCCGTAGTTTCGGGCTTAGTTGCGGACTTACGATTAGTTCCGAACCCGAACTAAGAATGAATGACAACACGATTTGACAGTCAAATCGTGTTGTCATTAATTTTTAGTGGTTAGGTGATACGGACTAGAATAAGCAACTAAGCCCGAAACTACGAACTTCGGGCTTAGAGAGTAGCCTGCTTTGTTTTACAATTTACACTTCTCAAAATCTTGTTTACTGTTTCGGCTATGACCCACAATGCTAGTTTGACAGACTTATATTGTGAACCTTGGCTAAAGCAATATGGTTAAAATATAGGCAAAGTATGTAGTGTAAGTATTATTCCATTGTCCCATCACTGCAGCCATCATTTCAAACACACTGATGAAGAGCGAGTCTATAACATAGACATTCGCTTTATATATACATGTCTAAATCATAACTGCATAAATCAAGTGTATAAAGGACCTTCAGAGCACAAATTTATGGTCCATGACAGAGGTCTCCTGTGACTAATGAGGTATGCTAGGTTCCGTGTCGGAGTCATGGGTCAGGACATGGCAGTAAGATCATTCAATATGCGACATATGCATTGCATATACATTACATACACATATGAACGCTGGTAACTTAGCTTTATGTGTAGCATATCGAATGCCTTCTCTGGAACCTATAAAGTTATATTTATTGCGTTTATTCTGTTACATGTTCTATTTTTTTATTTTACAATTTATGTACACAGAGAAAGTAACAGATATTTTTTTTCCTTAGCCTATTGTGTCCTACTGCTGGGCAAAAGCCTCCCCCATATCCTTCCAGACATTCTTTTCTTGCGCCACCTCATGTCGCCACCGCTTTCTGGGCCGGCCTCGGCGACGCCGTCCATCCTCTGGCACCCATTGCGTGGAGACTTTTGCCCAGCGGTCACTATGCATGCGGCTGGTGTGACCCGCCCAGTGCCATTTCAGATATAATTATAAGTAGAAAGAACATGAAAAGGGGTATGTGAAGCCTTAAAATAAACTATATATTTGTTGTATAAAAAGGAGAAACTGGCTGTCTGATATATCAACACTCAGCCAAGACTATTGGAACGAGGAACATGGAATATTGAACAAGGCTTTCTTTTATATTGTAAGTGAGCACCAAAAAGGATTTTTTGGAAATTCAACCTTCAAGGGAGTGAAAAGGGGGGACGTACTAAATATTATTATTATTTTTTCATCTAGGAAAATACCCAATTCCTTATTTTTTTTCTCAAAACTTCTGTCCCGCTAGATACATTCTCACTTGGTAAGAGAACTTATTACAAACTTTCAAAACGCAAATACTCGTGTATAAGGGTTAATAGGAATCGAGCACGCCATTATGTCATTACGCGCAGTTCGGACAAACGAGGCACTTATACCGTAAGTTGGTTCGTTTCAATTAGTGTTGACCCTTATAGACAAGTGAGGTGAACGAGGAGTATGAAGAAATGGAGGGCTAAGGTATGCCGCCCCAGAAAGAGTGTTTGTAGGCAGAGAAAGCTAGGTATTCTAGAAACTTTTTTTTTTAATTCTAATATTTTTTATCATCCTATGCTTCGTGGAGTAGTGGACATCGAACGGGCGAGAGGTAGAGAGGGCGAGAGGAGAGCATCAGCCCACCGCTTCTCACGAGATTTTTTCAAAAGAAATTACTTTAAATCGAAAAAACAAGAAATTTTGAGATGTCAACCTGACTTTCGGAACATTATCCGTGCAATTCTGTGGATATATAATTATTTCTATACTGCTATTATTACTATACTGTACTACTGCGATTATTTCTATCTCACGTAGTACTAAGAGATGATATGACCAACGATGGTGCACGCATATCTAGAAGATTACTTCTAAGCAACATCCATGACCGTTGAACTGATAACTGTTTTCTCGAGACTTGAAGATTCCCAGCTTCGAGAAAACGGGTTTCACCCAGTCGGATGCAAAGTCAGGCATGACAAGGCTGCCAGGGTTGCCGAATTTGTTCGAAAGAGTCACCGCGGACCTGAAACGCAAAGGGCTTAAGAAGGAACACGGATGGGTTTTAGTCAGTAAGAGTCTGACACTCCCTTCCGCTCCACCCAGAGCGGAAGAAGTCATTTGATGATTTCCCATCCCTAAAAAAAAAGGCATGACAAGGCGGAGATCATTGCCTGTATGACGTTCTATCCCTGGCAGGGTAGCACTCCATTCATTACTTAATAAAGTTTATAGTCATTACAAATCGTGCGTTTATAGTTGGTATTCGGGTTGTAAAGAAATGATTAAGTAGTCAAATATTTGTTAGGTAAGTTGTTTGAAATGTTACGAACTTCAGAATAAGTTAAGAAATAAGTGGCACTGTCATAAGAAGCTGTATTATTAATAATACTACTATTTTGATTAATAATACAAACAAGCACGTCCCACTATTCCCAATCCCAACAGTGACGACTCAAGAAAATCGCTAAAGGAATACAGGTCGACGAGTCCCGAAGAAATGATTTAACTGCCTTGGATGGAAACCACAACCACATTCATCAGGAAATATTGAGTTCGTATAAAGTAAAAAATTATTCCCATTTCTATATATCAAGATCATATCTTCAATTTAAGAAGATATCAGTATCAACAAGCGGGAAACAAAACAAAACTAGACCAATAGGCAATAGGGGTCGTTCACGACTGGCGTAAGCCCAGTTGCCAAGCACCACAGATAAAAAAATAATATTAATCGAGAACTTATAGGTACCTGTGTCATATCAAGATCCACGTTTAAGATCATTCTCCTCCACAGAGATAACGGTTGTCGATCACCAGTCTTCACGATGTCAAACTCCTCATTAAATTCAGCGCATTAGTAATTGCTATAATCGATTAAATCGATCCATCGCTACAATGTATCGATAAACTCGTACCTTATTTAGTAAGGAACATGCTTCGCTCGTAAGATATGATAAATGTTGATTGAATTAGCCGATAGTTGTTACTTTCTGCATATTTGAAAATACACTGAAAACCGTTTATTATGACTCCGGTTATATTGACCAACCGCTTACTATGAAGTAAATTAATTTTTATTTATTATTTATTTATTTCGGACAACAGTGATCCATATGTTTATTAGTAAAAACTTACACACTATGTTAGTACACTAAATAAGGTGCAAATATACAATTAATCAAATCATTCAAAATAAAATATACAATTTAATAAAATTATTTTTGAAAATTACTTCTTTATATAGTGTGTAAAATAACTTTCTTGATATAATGTGTAATTATTATTTTTATTATTTATTCATAATCAAGTTAAGAGAGAATTATAATAAGTGCAAATTGCAACTGTGTGTCCAAGTATGAGTTTGTCACACTTAGACACACAAATAATATAATATAATTACACAAATAATATATTATAATTGCAAATACAGTGCGAAGTTTGGTTTTCACATAAAATTCTTAACAAAAAGTTCGGATATAATGACTTCGCTTATGGACATGTCGCTTATTACCTACTTTTAAGGAACTTATGTTCAGTTATAGTGTGTGACATGATTCCTAACACCTTCACTTGTTTTCGTGATTATTCCCACTCCTTTCCCTGCGACAACATTTTGTACAATTTGAATAGTTTCTCTCTATTACACTAAATTTCTAAAAAAAAATGGAATTTGTGTAGTTAGCTTAAGACTATGCTTTGTATGACGTGTTTTTCACTTCCCTTCAATGTCACTAAAAGCGGATTTTACTGTAATTTTGTAGTGTGATGTGAAGAAGTAGGTGATAGAGCAATCTGGTTTATAGGTTTTGGAATTAATAAGGTTCTAGCCTGCCTGGGCTCAGCCGGTCTATTCTGTCGACATCTCACCGTGTACACTGAAGTGGAGTGAACTGGCAGTGAGCTGTCATTCCGTATTGTTTGTATGGTTGGAGCTCACTTGTCGTTCACTTCACAATCGTAATGCCGGTCGATTCTGTAAACATATCGAAGTGAAAGCTTGGGTGAAGTGATCACGAGGTGAGCTGTCAATTCATACAATCAAGATGGATTGGCAGCTCACCTCGTGATCAGTTCACCCAAGCTTTCACTTCGACATGTTTACAGAATCGACCGGCTGCTGGTAGTGCTGAGCGAGGTTCTTGAAATAAGACGACTTCTTAAAGTATACTATCTATACTTCTATACTAATATTATAAGGAGGTAAAGTTTGTGAGGTCTCTGAAAAAGAAAATCTCTGAACCGATTTTGAAAATTATTTTTATATAATTATGATAGCCAAATTCATGAGAAATACTATAGGCTACACGGGAACGGAAAAAAAACGGTATATGCGCGTACGAAGTCGCGGGCAACAGCTAGTAATTTATATTGGAACCGGCGTCCATTCACATCAGTCAGACTTGGACATTCACTAGAGACATAGACGATATTTTGTTATATCTAATTCATTGACTAATATGTAAGAAAGGTCTAGTTTATAGACTAGGCAATTTGTATTGCTTGCTAACTTACTAAGTAACCAAATTATTATTTTGCCTTGGTAACCCAAGGCATTGGTTTACTACAGGCAAGAATGGTGCTTTCAGGATAGGTGGAGCGTCGATCTTCGTAAGGTGGCAGAAACTGGATTCAAGTTGTTGAGATTTAAGATGAAAGACGTGTGATTGAAGAGGTATATGTCCAGCAGTGGACTGTTGTATGATATTTTGATGATGCAAGTAAATTCAAGATGAATAATCTCATGAACTATTATCCAAACTGACCAAATCCAGTACACGTACTACGCACAAAACTTTTCGAGAATAATTTCATTGTGCGTCCATCAAGGAGTGGAATTCCTTGCCGGAGTCTATGTTCCCTGATAGCATCAAACAGGAGTCTTTAAGTCAAGAGTGAATGGTTTACTTCTAGGCTAGTGTGCTCCGTCGCCGACCACATCATCGCTTTCCACCAGGTGAGATTGTGTATCAATAATAATAAAATCCGGCCAAGTGCGTGTCGGGCCACGCGCAGTTTAGGTTTCCGTAGTTGCACGTCACAATTGCCAACTTAGAATAGTGTTTTTGCTTGATTCTATGAATATATTAATTGGTCGACTATTACTCGTTAACTTGTAAAGCCTAATTAGCTGTGATAGTTATATTCATTTATTTATTTAAACCTTATGTACAATAGTGGTACATGGGCGGACTTAATGCATCAAGGCATTCTCTACCAGTCAACCTTTGGGTTATAAAGACTATAGTAGGCGCCATATAAATGTGGAATAAAGTATATTGACCTTTCCCTAATAACTGTTCATAGGTACCTAAACAATAAAATATAAATCGTTTTTCATTATTAAACAATGTTAAGGATCACGAGAGATGATGATTCGGGACAGCTTTGTGTCATTAATTCCGTTTTTCAAATTAAAAATGTCAATAATTGTAGGTGGGTCAATGACCGTTATTCCACGATTATCTGGCGCCTACTATAGTAGTAGTTTTCCTTTTAAATTCGTTAATATGCTACTACCATGAATTGTTTCAAGTCTCCAAAAACAATCGTTAAGCTGGCAGACGGGGTGGACAATTGACGGTAACAAAAATTTGCGCTTTGTAGCTTAATATTTCACAAACGTATCCTTGGATGAAAGTACTTTTTGAACACTCGCAATATTTTTAAACGACCTATCCAACCCACGCCATGGCATTATGGTATAGACGATAAAAAAATACCGCCACAGTGTGTTTTACCAGTGTGTTTTTTTTTTCAAGATATTATTTCACCACTTTGTCAGCGTGATTTATATGTACCTATACTGATACCAAATTCCAACTTTCTAGTGCAAAGCATCTCTCAGCTAAACCGCCGACAGACAGACGGACATGGCGAAACTATTAGGGTTCCTTGTTGCATACAGAACTCTAAGACCAACCAATCAGCGTAGTCTTTAGCCTGAAGCATACAATCACGAGCCCTTTAAATTTTTATTATAGTCCAAATTGCAAGGATAATTAACTATTTAAAATGCAGAACTCGTACTAAAATGCAGATCTTATGCGGAATTAAAAACTTAAGAAATTTCTTTCAGTAGTTAGGTAATTGCGCTTTCTGTTTCTCATTTAGCGTAATTTTTTCTTTTCATTATTTCCCTTAATTACAGCAATTTTACTATTTCTGATGCACAAGTACTGAAACGGGACCTTCATTTACCGTGACTCATAAAATAAAATCTTCGCACATAAAGACGAACCTATTTCTTTGCAACGTAAACGCATACTGTGAAAATACAAACATATCTATATACCGACTTTTACACAATACAAAGCACATGAAGCCTTTATTACCAAGCAATAAGGCTCACAATAATACCATTACGTCTAATGAAGCAGACGGATTTCTCGCTGACACGAGCGATGATAAATTAATGTATGATAAATGAATTTATAGTTCCACAGACAAAGAATGGGCAATTTATTATATCTGGAAACCAGGTCGATATTATTTTACGAAATTGTATTAATATTGTTCAAATTGTTTTATTATATTGAATGGAACTCGCTATGGTTTGTGTGAAGAAATTGTACGGTTACAGAATGTATCAAAGCATATATTATGAGATTTAATGAAGAGGGGACAAGTAACTGGTTGTTTGTTTGTTTTGTTTTTGTTTTTGAAGTGAAAACTTTGACGCAGGCAGAGACTCTCCACTCCTTTGCCGTGCGCATTATAAAAGACGTTTGGAAACGTTTAGTGCGAATTGGTGGAATAGCAACAAGGTGGGGATAGTAACTTGCCATGCATCTAGATGTTCGATGGTAGAAGGGGGCCGGTGGGACACTCTCCCCGAAGTACAATCTGTAGAAGACCGACAAGCAGACAACCTTGCGGCGATGAGCCAAGGTGTGAAGCTTGGCATCCACTAGTTTTACGTCGCCAATGAGCCTCTTAGCTCTGCGATCCACCGAGTCAAGCGCGGCAAGTTGGTATTCTGCAGTAACTACGGGGCAGTAATAAGTCTGATAACTATTCTTCCCGAGACAGTTGCCCCATGCAGACGTCTAGTATTTAGCTCTGTCTCGCTACTCCGGAAACGAACCCCAACATAGCTGGGGAAAGGATAGGCAGGTTGATTCATATCTCTTCCCTTACAAACTACGTGCATGGCACGAACTGCAAATGGGACTAACTGCGAAAAGGACCAACTGCGAATGGGACCAACTGCGAATGGGACCAACTACGAATGGGACTAAGTGCGAATGAGACGAAGTGCTAATATGACTTAAGTACTGCGAATGAAATGGTTAAAACCCGTTGAGTCATTTGAGTCGGTTTAGGCAAATACGTACCACCGGTATTTACAGAATTTTCGGGTTGCAGTAAAGGGCAATGTTAACTGACATCCAGAAGCATGAGGATTGCGGAGACGATTCTCAACAAAGTTGTGACCTAATTTAGCAGGGGAAAGAAAATGAATGGACTATAGAAATTAATAAGAACGGCGATCCTTTCTGATAAATGATACACAAAGATTCCTTGTTAGTCGAGCTCAAATTTACAAGACTCGATAATAGTTCCGAACTTAACGTCTAGTCGCGAATAAATGCTGATATACTGTGGGTATGACACAATGGCTGGTATAAATAATATACTTGGATATAAATAGATATTCAATGAGATCGTACAACAATAAGTAGCGTTTGGCAGCGGCTGCGCGCTGCTATCTAGGCCTCCGACAGAATAGAAACTTAACGATGTCAGCGGCAGCGGTAACTACGCGGTAGGGCTGCTGCCACGAGTACTATGTCGGATTTATCGGAGATTTATCTTAATTTTCTTTCAGTACAATGATAATATGACTTCGTGCTGTGTCATGCACTAGTTTAAAATAATTTATTTTTACATTTAACAGCCAAGCCATACTTTTTACCCGACCGCGCCAGAAGGAGAGTAATGTTTAGGTTTAAAGAATTTATTCTCATAAGAACAATTACAGTTCACTTAAAATGAGATACAAATAATTAAGATAAGTATTTTAGAAGTTCGCATCTGGTGCGTTTTAGATATGTATTATGTATGTGGGCAGGCTCTGTAGCCTAAACGTATTGATGGATTTAAGCTTGAGGGGTGCCGTTAGATTCGTCTTGATTGCGAGAGTGACACTGGGTATATAAAAACTGGCGAAGTGCAAGTTGGACTTGCACACAGGGTTCCGTACCATAAGCCGAAAAAAATAGGTTTCTTGTATGGGGGCCCCCTTTTATTTTTATTTCATTTATATTACTTTTGTTCTAGCGGCAACAGAAATACATCATCCGTGAAAATTTCAACAGTCTAGCCATCACGGTTCATGAGATACATCCTGGTGACAGACAGACGGACGGTGGAGTCTTAGTACTAGGGTTCCCTTTTTACCCTTTGGGTACGGAACCCTATAAAACTAAGATGGCCGATTTTTGGCGCCATATTATGTCTTCAATTTTTTTTCTTCTTATCTATTGAGTGGAAATGTAACTCACTAAAAAGTAGAAACTAAAAAAAAATACTTTTTATTGAGATGTAGGGTTTGTGGCATTAGGCCTTCTATAGTATAAGGGGCTTGGCCCAACTCGAGATTTAGACTAGAGGCTTTAGACAAAATGCAATTGACGTGACATTTCGACAACTTTCGTCAATCCTATACTTTTTGACGTTTTTAGAATACGCCACGCTACGCTTACAAGATGTCACTGAACTGTCATGAACTTTAGTACAGCGTAAGCGAAGTGTCCCAATCAATTATAATGAAAGGTTTTTCTTGGGATTTAATTACAAGTAGATGCATACTACCTACTGGCAGAACCGACGATGACGTTGACACATAAAACAAAAGCTTCTCAACAGCCCTGCGGAACAATGGCAGTCGACCGCAACGGGGCAGTATTGAGCAGTGAATAGACTCGATATTGTATGGAGTGCGCCGCAGTGTCGGTCATTGTGACTCGTTTCAATTAGATGGCTTGTAACAATTTAGATTACTGATTAGATTCGTTCTAGGACCTTATTTGTTCCAGGGTTGCGGAATCTGTTCGAAAGAGTCACCGCGGCCCTGGAACGCAAAGGGCTTTAGAAGGAACACGGATGGGTTTTAGTCAGTAAGAGTCTGACACGCCCTTCCGCTCCACCCAGAGCGGAAGAAGTCATTTGATGACTTCCCATCCTTAAAAAAAAAAAAAAAAGGACCTTATTTGTTAGTTAGTTGAAATGAGCATAGGTCATCATGGTTATTGTATTAATATGCGTTCTTAATTAAATTACCATAGGTACAGTCGCACATCAAGCCACTACAGTCTGGTCTAATTTCTTTAATAGATTTTCAACTTTATCGCTAACGCTTTAGGTTCATGGTTGATTGGGACAATTTAACAGTTTCGGATAGCTTTATGTACTAGGGCCAATTCTACTAATTTTGAAGTGAAAACTTCTTTAGCGGCGTTGTGCACTTTTTGTGATGGGTAAAAAATGTTAAACTCGCGTCAGGACACGTGACATGATCAAAAATTCGTAAGACGAGGGAAAGTTCTGAAGTGTTAATGTTTTAAAGTAATATAAATTGTCATGTTTGTGTACGATAGCGCCATAAATGAATATTGTATTTTACCACATAAATGATAGTACTTTTTTGTGATAATTAAAGCCATTCGTGCGAAATTATTCCAAAATATCAAAAATGCACAACGGTAATGTTTAAGTTTTCACTTCTGCCGGCACTCCTGGAGTGCAACCCGTTGTTTTTTTTTTAAACAACGTTCGCATTTGCATGTCAGTCGCAATCTGTCCAAAATGTATGGAAATTGAAGCTTTTTGTATGAGCAGACTTGGCACTACTGTCAACGAACAATAATGCTACTTTTACATAATCATCTAAATTGTCCTAAAGTTCGGTCAACGTCATCAGTTCATCAGTCAACGGCGGCTGTCGCTGAAAACCAGCTTTGTGGCTCTGTCCCGCTCAGCATAATGCTGAGCGTTGGCTGTTTTGCGCAGGAGTGACAAAACCGTAGTAAAACTGTGGTAAAATTTTAACTTCAAAATAATGTACGGGTAATATAAAGTTTATGCTGGCTGTCATTTTACTCCGACTTTAACAATACCTACCTAATGAGCAGATATCGGAATAGGTAGACTATATTTACCTAAAGTTCGTGGAAGTAAGTAATAGAGTTGATAATACCTCCTGGAAAATCCCGGAATCATAAACATGACGATTGTATCCCGGACAATCGAACATTAGGTAAATATAGTTTACCTATTCCGATCTCTGCTAATGAGGTAACGTAAACACAGTACGTTACTATGTACTGTAAACCACATATGCTCTTAATCCTTGAGTGTTCGCTTAAATCACGTGCCGTGGTCTATGCGGATCGCAAACGTGGAATTTGTAGAACTATCACGCTGATTATTGTACTCGGTGAGGCAAAAAGAGGGGTACTTGCCCACAACATGACAAAGTAAATACATTTCATCCATGAATGTAGATGGATACTAGTCTAAAGTACCAGTTTGCTGCTGGATTCAAGATAGTCGAATATCTCGGCGCCTTCCTGGTTGTCCCCACGGTTGATTCTGGCTAACCGAAGTTCAAGTGGTTGGAAATAGTCTGGCGGGCCATACTACAAAAGCAATTTCAATGTCTCCCAAGTTTCATCAAAATCTGTTCCGCCGTTATTTGTTAACAAACGGGCAGACAGAGTTACTTCCACATTTATAATATAATTACGCGCCAAAATTAATGCCGGGTACATAACGAAATTAGTTACTACTAGCGCCATCTAGTATCGAGTAGCAGAACTAGTAGAGTCAAGTACCTTCTAGACTTTTCTATATATGCCAGAACATTTTACAGTTCTCGATATCTGGTCAGTCGGCACCGGTAGTTACGAATACTTTCCAGATGCTTCTACAGTAGAAGGTTCTGGAATTAATTGACCTATATAAGGACCGCATAGCCCGCGACCGAGACAGTATTAGATTTGCGATACAAGCAAATACGATCAATCAAGGTTAAGCACGCTTGCCAAGGTTGGTCTGTGGATGGGTGACCATCTTTACATACCGAGTTTCCTCCGTGCCTCAGAAAGCACGTTTGCCGTTAGTCCCGGCTGTCATTTGTTGATCTTTGGCAGTCGTGACGGATTGTCAGAAGCCAAAATCTGACTTCAGTCTTGCCAAAAACTACCGTGTTACCCAGTTGATGGGTTGTGGAGGTCTGGTAGGCAGCCGCGCCACGTAAAATACACGTATTCAGCTGAATTCGACTCCAATATAGTTGGGAAAAGGCTAGGCAGATGACGATGAGTATGGTTACTATCGATGTTTCCTACTTTGAAATAGGCCAGATCCATCCACAAGACACGTCATAAGTATGATGTGAATGTAGAGTACTATACGTCTAGATTTTTAAGCTCAGTCTTAAGCCTTGGAACAGTGAGAGCATCGTCGGAATCCGCTCACGAGTTTTTATGTGAGGTTAAGACAAAAGACTGACATTGTAATAAAAGTCGATCGTTTGCTAGATTTCTATTGTATGTCTGGAGTGGTATTAGTATGACTTTTAAGGTGTCTCTAATAAATGAAAAAGTTGAGCTGACGGATCAATAGCAGGGTGTGGATGTGGAGCCAAATTGCAAACTGTGCCTCACTTCCTATTCTGCCGGTCGATTCTGTAAACATGTCGAAGTGAAGGCTTGGGTGAAGTGATCACGCGGTGAGCTGTCAATCTATATAATCAAGATGGAATGACAGCTCACTTTGTGATCACGTGACATCTTGATTAAATGGATTGACAGCTCACCTCGTGATCACTTCACCCCAGCCTTCACTTCGACATGTTTACAAAATCGACTGGCTGCCCTCTATACCTAAAAAAGTGCATATGTTTTGGGAAATATATGTAGATGCGTTGCCACCAACGATGCCAGGGAAAAGTCCATATTTTGGGCCAATCAAATCTAAGCTACTGTCGTTTGTTTAAGTTTGGGTGGTTTTTTTTTAAGTTTTTGTTTTCTTAAAATCCTTTGTAGTCTATGTAACAAAGTAAATAACATTGAAATTAAAGGTTTCAATTTGTTCAGTAGCTGAGTGATACTTTCTGATTTATTTTTTAAACATTTTGAAAGAAAGAAAGAAAACTTGTTTAATTGGCACAGCTGCTAGTTAGACACAATGAAAGTACTTATAAAAAAAAAATCGAAGCTTAATTTAAAAAAAACAATAACAATGTGTCTCCAACGGCTGCGCCAAATAGGTCCATTTCAGCAAAATGCCAGACTACTAAGAGTTGCCTGACGCTGGTAAAATTTGTACTTCAGAAAATAATGTCAAAATATACATTTTGACATTACCATTGAATAAAAACATATCTGTAGTACATCTGCTATGAAGATGATCAACGAATTTTCCGAGCAGGTGCATTGGGAAAAAGAAAAAAAAATATCTCGCAACAACTGCTTTATCACCTTCTTTAATATTCGATACTTGTTTCAAATAAAACTGGCAACTTTTGTCCTGACTCCTGAATCATTAATTGGCAACACTGGAGGCAAGTACAAAGCCATGTCAACGGATTGGCGCGCCGACTGCTGCCCTACTAACTGTTAGTGGGCGTCATTGTTCGCGTGTCCTCTTATTATATTCAATAGCATGGTAGTAAAGGTATTGTTTAGGCAATTGTTTGGTATTATTGGTAAGTTAAGCAAAGATTGATGCTCTTTTGTTTTTCCGTATTACAAAATACCTCTGCATAATTGTATAGGAATGTATCTGTCGGAGCTGCCAATACTTCTCCACAGAGCAAAGAATTCAGCATGGGCGGCTTTCAAAATTTAAGAATTCTGTGATCTCATAGCAAATTTTAGGGTTCCGGACTTGTGTATGTAAAAACGGAACCCTTATTGGATCACTCGGTTGTTTGTCTGTCTGTCCGTTTGTCACAGTCGATTTTCTCCGAATGTACTGGACTCAGTTGAAATTTGGTACACATATAACATTCTATGAACCAAACACGGATGCGTTACGAAAATAAGTAAAAAATTTGAAACATTAAAAAAAGTTTTTCCAACTATACCGTGTGACATGTCAAATCAAAGAACTTATCGTAAGGGTCTCAAAAGTATTTTTTTTGATTATTTTTAATTTTTCACCCAAATCCATTAAAACGTGAAGCAGTAACAAACAAACTGAAAGACAGACAGGAAAAGTCTCTTTTGCATTTGTAATATTAATAATGTTACGAGCTTGGGGTTCGTGACAATAAAAACAGCCGATTAAATAACCAAAATGACACTTTAATTTAAAAACACTAATTACAACTTTTAAACTCACTAATTATTAAACACAAGTTCACCACTGATCACTTTATTCGCACTTGAAGATCGCTTTCGAAGTATTCGCTTGTATCGCAAATTCAATACTGACCCGGTCGCGGAATACGCGCTCCTTTTATAGGTCAGTTTATTCTAGAAACTTCCATTCTCGAAACATCTGGAAAGTACTCGTAACTACCGCTGCCGACTGACCAGATACCGAGAAGTGTAGAATGTTCTAGCAAAGAAATGTCTAGAAGGTACTTGACTCTACTAGTTCTGCTACTCGATACTAGATGGCGCTAGTAGTAACTTAATGTACCCGACATTAATTCTGGCGCGTAACACTGCCCCCTCCTAAGACATGCTCGTCCCGAGCATTATCGGTCCCATAATAACGCGCCAATCGATCCACATGGACGATCTTAGGAGCACTTCTTGTACCTTTCTGTATACGGTAGGTCACGTCGTTAATTTTTGTCACAATCCGGTACGGCCCGTCCCATTTAGCTTGAAGCTTAGGAGATTTCCCTTTACTGCGAACTGGATTGTGCAACCACACTAGTGAATCTTCGTCGAACCCTTTATTGTTCATTTTACGGTCTTGGTTGTGTACGGAGTCCCCAAGGAACCGACTTAAAAGTTGGGAACTGACAACCGTGCGAGAAGCTCCAGTGTCTATAGTCAGCTTACAAGGCATTCCGTTGACCTCGCCCTTGATGATTAGGCTATTCCCGTCATGGGTTTATGAGATCGAAATCCTTGGGGCTCTTTGAACATCAGCCAGCACCCGCCCCGCAGTCCTGGCTTTCACTCGTTTCCCTGCTGTTGCTGGGTGGTGCTGTTAGCCGCCCTACCCTCTTGAGATTGGCTACCTTCCCTTTCTGCAGTCCGCTTAGGGCAACTGGATCGAAGGTGGCCCCTTTCCCCACAGCCGTAGCACCTAGGGCTGTATCCTTTTAAACGGTCGCGAACTGTAGGCGCTGACACCTCCCTGACGCGATGGGAACGATGATCCTGCCGCACAGCTTCCACCTCCAGTGCATGAGCCAAGGCGTCCTTAAGCGTCCCGTGGTGCCCGAGCCTTACAGCAGCTCTAACTTCAAGGTCGCGGATGCCGTCAATGAATGCCTGCACCAGATTCCCTTGAATGAGTGCGGGTAAAGACTGGTATGCTTTACGAACCAGTTTCTCCACTTCAAGGGCCCACTGCTGCAGGTTTTCACCGCTGCGTTGCACGCGATCCTTGAGCTGCGCCCGAAACACGTGTTCCAGATGAGCGTCGCCATATCTAGCTTCCAACGCCTCAAGGAGCTGCTCATAAGTCACTTCCATATCGAGAGCTTCCAGGACAGTTAAGGCCTGGTCGCGCAGGCCTAGGGTGAGAGCAGTCATGGCCTGATTTTTACTCCACCCATTCGCCTTCATAACAGCCTCAAACTGTCTTCTGTAGGCTGACCAGGAAGATGTCCCATCGAACGGCGGCACTTTGAATCCACGTAGCGAAGGTGTAGTAGCTACTGACACTGCCACCCCATCTCCAACTTTTAGGTTGTCCATTGTTTTTTTCATTTCAGCAATCTGGGTTTCAGCTTCTTTCAGCCGGTTCTCGTGCTGAACTACCTTATCTTGTACGACTTTAATTTCTTTACCGAAAGTGGCGTGCAGATCCTTCATGAGGAACGTCTGTTCTTCTTGGCGGCGGGCCTGTTCCTCCTTGTCACGCTGCAGCTGTTCTTCCAACCGACAGGCCTGTTCCTCCTGCCGGCGAGCCTGTTCCTCCTGCCGGCGAGCCTGTTCCTTTTTGTCACGCTGCAGCTGTTCTTCCAACCGGCGGGCCTGCTCCTCCTGACGGCGGGCCTGTTCCTGCAGCATTAGCATCAGAGCAGCAAAGTCTGGTGCTGCAAATGCTGGAGCTGCTGTGGACGGACCGGCCTCCATAATCAGCAGCTGGCCCTCCGACGTCTGCGGCGTTGTACCTCCAAAACGCCTTTGGTCCGTCTCCTGCTGACGTTGACTCCGGGTACGGATACCCTCCGTGTCGTCCTTTGGTAGAATCGGCATGGTTTAAATATCCACTCTTCTGACACCAATTGTTACGAGCTTGGGGTTCGTGACAATAAAAACAGCCGATTAAATAACCAAAATGACACTTTAATTTAAAAACACTAATTACAACTTTTAAACTCACTAATTATTAAACACAAGTTCACCACTGATCACTTTATTCGCACTTGAAGATCGCTTTCGAAGTATTCGCTTGTATCGCAAATTCAATACTGACCCGGTCGCGGAATACGCGCTCCTTTTATAGGTCAGTTTATTCTAGAAACTTCCATTCTCGAAACATCTGGAAAGTACTCGTAACTACCGCTGCCGACTGACCAGATACCGAGAAGTGTAGAATGTTCTAGCAAAGAAATGTCTAGAAGGTACTTGACTCTACTAGTTCTGCTACTCGATACTAGATGGCGCTAGTAGTAACTTAATGTACCCGACATTAATTCTGGCGCGTAACAATAAGTATGTATTATGGTGTCGGCTAGACGGACTGCTTAAGTATCGCCATTCTAAGTGCCAATTTTAATGCTCGAAAGCTAATCAAGCGAGCTAATGACGATGACTATTCCCTTCAAGCTAAGTGGAATGACGGACAGCAAATTGTTGGGTTGAACCTAAAGACGACCATAAAATTTTACAATTTTGAATAATGGGATGCCATTAACTTTATTCTGTAAGTGGATTGATTTGCGAAAGGCGTATTGCATAGATAATTCCCGTCGGGAAATGGGAATGGTGATTGAATCGCCAATTGATGTTCAATCTCGGAGGTAGATCACTCAATTACTGAAATCATTCTCTTGTGAAATGCATTGGGATTATTAAATTTTCTGAACACGAAGGCTCAAAATAAATATTTAAAAAAAAAAATTTTACGTTAATTCAGAAAGCTCGTAGCTAAATAATAACAGCCACTCGAGTAGAACCTCAAGGTAAAGCAACGCTTGCCGAGGTTGATCCGAGGATGGGTGACTTAACATACCGAGTTTCCTGCCCTTTGTAGATCTCTGGCTTCTCTTCGGATTTTTGGCAACCAAAGTTCTGACACCTGTCTTACCAAGGGGTATCGTGTTACCCAGTTACTGGTATTCATGTAAAATACTGGTATTCAGCTGCATCTGGTTAGACTGGAAGCTGACCCCGATATAAAAAAAGGCTAGGCAGATTGAATTATCTTACTTCAGTAAGTTCTATTTGCCACACACCAACCTCAATCCAATGTGGCTTTTTTAATGTGTAACATGTGGGATGTGGGAGTGATTTCGTGAAATGGGACGGAAGTATGTAACAGGAAGCCGAGGAAGCGCGCGCTATTTGATTTGACCAATGAGTTCGCCCTATTCGATTTGACCAATAAGCACGCGCAGTGGTCGAGTTGGCTGTTAGTTGGTATTTTTAATGTAATTTAATGTTGCTTTTTACTTGTAAGATTCGCTTGTATTTTTTTTTGTTCTATAAAAGAGAGCAAGCGCGGTTATCGTCCTTCTCCATACAGTGTATTACCCAAATACAGCGACCGTTAGCTTGAGACGGTCATGTTAACACTTCTCCTACAAACCAAGCGTGAGTGTCTACTAATATTAACTGACGGATCGCGACTATTCTGGGGAGCTACTCTCTAAGCCCGAAGTCCGTAGTTTCGGGATTAGTTGCGGGTAACCACTAATAATTAATTAATGACAACACGATTTGACAGGTACTGTCAAATCGTGTTGTCATTCATTCTTAGTTCGTTTTCGGACTTCGGTTTAGAGAGTAGCCCCCCTGACTGCATGTGACATCCGAAACTTTTAGTTAGGGGAATTCGCGGGGGCGTGATATACCTAAATACATGTCTAGATCCGCAGCCATTCCTTGTTCTTTGTAAATGTCATCGGAAACATGTTAAAACCGCAGGTTTGTAATAAATCGTGAACAAATAATTTCAAAACCAATCAATCTGATCCATATTGGATAGTTTACAATATATCCTTGTCAAATCCAGACGAAATAATTTATAATCTCCCGCGATTTATATTATATATTATGTAAATATATTATATAACTTAGCAATATTCCGCTGACATTACCTTTTTTTTTTCTGGGGGAATACTTCACAAAGGCCTGGACTTTTGGGGTAAAGACCAGGAAGTGTGGGATTTTTACCTCATTAAAATCACCCTGGTGATCACCATCCGCACATAGAAGGGGCTCCGTTACCGCTGATATTACCTAGTTATCATAGTGGTGATTTGTTTAATTATCATTTTAGCCTTTGATGTGTACGTTCGCTTAGTCTACAATAACACTTACTCGTTCTAGTAAATATGTTCGTAAATAACTAATTTCTTAAGTCTTTGAGTATCGTGGGATACTCTCTAATTAATCGTTGTAACCGAAGTTGACTTTAACTGCTCGTATTAAACCTTTAACGGCTTTTTCTTCGAAATCAAAAATTGAACTCAAAATTTTCTGTGCCCGATAGAGAGTGGTGTCCATTTTGAATATAGATGCACTACTTCGGTTGAGGCACCCACGTCTTTTTACTTTTATTTTGTCAAGAATACTTTATGATGGAACTATCATAGCTTTGATAACACGTTATGAATATGTAAATAGCTGTTTAACTTCTAGAGTTTTTTTCTTTGTTTTGCAGTGTTTAGCTGTATTATTCTTAGTAGTAGGTTCAAGGCTGGCTATAATTTAGTTAGGCTATACTTTAGCCTAACTAAATTATAGCCAGCCTTGAACCTAATTGGACGGATACTGCTTGCCAAAAGCCTACAAGCGATTTTTAATTCGAAGGTTATGGTTAGGTTAGAACCAGGGAAATATTCTGTAAAAATATCAAACCAATAAGGCGTCAATGACATACAACATAATCACAGAAATTAATTTGATCTCATTTTAAATACCACACTACACACGACAAACGGAACCTATTTAATAATAAATCAGCCTTCTAAATACAGAAATATAGTAACCATAACTCTAACACTTATAACAAAATCTTAATACACCCTAAAGCATAAGTCTATCTATTAAACTATTCTCATACCCCAACTTAATAATACCCAACGCTCGACTAATAAGTAATAATATCAAAATCTCAAATCACTCGATAAGAATCTCGAACAAAAAAGTATATATCGGAATAATAAAAGACGATCGCAAGGCGTCCCGTACGAATGTGTGATGCTATAGCCGTTGGCCCGCGGCGCCGACGCAGGATTCGGTCGGACCGGTTGTTCGGGTTGTGTCCGACCGAAGCCAGTTTTTTCGCAACACCATTCTTCCTGGCTCCCAAACCCTGTTCTCTCACGATTCGATATATTCTACCTCTATATAGGTTGGTTTTCGGTTGTTTAAATGGCGGGAACTTTGGGCGGGAAGTTAGTGTGGTTTGGGGAGGTTGAGTGCCTGAGTTTCTGTTCGCTGTAGTTGGACATTTGTTTACAGCTCTTTCTGGTGTTATTGGAATCATTTTATTTGTCTAGCTTTTGTGCAATGCGTTTGGTCTTTTAAAAATTGCTCTCTGTTGAGCTTTAAAGCATCTTGCTCAATAATTACCCTACATTCTTCCTAGTTTATCGTTTTATATTGGCTAATGGCCGGCCAAGAATTTCCAAAGTGATTGATGGCGAGAAACTCATATTTAGATTTTTAAGGTCTCTCGTAACAACTGAAGATTATAACCTAAATTATAATGGATCCTTGGATAAATTAAATGACTTTCTCTTGTACTTAAACGGTGTTAGTAAGAATGCTCTAGTAATGAATAAGTATTTATTTATTTATTATAAGGCTTCTCAACAATGAGTACACTATAATTTGTACATTGCAAATTTAAGTTTAAGCGTCTCATCACTTACAGAGAAGCACAACATGCACTACATTATGTGCAGTTTTGTGATATCTGGCCAGATATCATAAAACTATTGATCAATACTGTAACTAGGCCTGGTTTATGGGATATCTATCGGTACCTCTGTAGCAGCCAGGCACGCTCCTATTTTCCCTTGCATTGATATGTTCACTCCCCCCTACTGCAGTTTCATGTATGCATGGAAAAGATGATTAGTGAGATAGCTAATGTTTTAAAATCAGTTCCTTATTCAGCAGCTTTGCTGTTTGTTGATTTGGTCAAGATGAAACACGATTCCAGGATTTCCAGGACTTTTTCATGGATGACTAATTTCGACTCTGAGGGCCAAATCTACTAAATTTTCAAAAAACTATCAAAAATCTATGGAATGCGAGGCTTTTTGACGGTTTGCGACTGAGATGCGAATGCAAATTGGAACTCTGATGTCTTCTCCTTTTGTTGTCTTTGCCATTTGAAGTTAGCAAACATCACTGTTGCTAGAAATTTGATCTAATAATAAGAAAGCAATAATAATAATCCTCACGATCGAAATTCGATCGAGATTATTAGATTCGATTATTATTGTTGCTTCACAGCGGACAGGATCACAACAGAGATTAGAAAATACGCAAACACAGGTGTACTCTCTGATGTTTTACCCTTATATTCCGATGGGACGGCAACCATTCACGACTGGGGAGACATCAGGATCAGGACCAGCTTTACGTGCTTTCCGAGGCCTAAGAATCGAACCAAGGAACGTACGCTTAGCAGTAACATAACTTTTACACACGATGTCTACATCTCTTTTATTCGACTCTCCTTTCGCAGGTATGCTGGAAGAGATTTATTTAGAAATAAGCATCACCTTTGTACCTATTTTTCTGTTCCCTTCTTCTTATCTATTTGTTAAATGTGTGTACATAAACTGTTAAATAAATAAATAAATAACTATTTTTTTAGCAATATTTGCTTTCGCATATTAATCGCAATCCACCAAAATGTAGGTAATTTAAAGGTGTTCTTGGCAGATTGCGACTGACATGCAAAGACGAACGTGAGTTTGCAAAAATCGGTATAAGCTCAAAACCCATTTTTTGAGAAGTTTGAATTTTATAACCGCTATTGCGAACTGTACAATTAATATCTACCAATAGCCAATATATATATAGGTACTCTATGTATGTAGGTACATGTAGAGAAAAAACAGCAACACGCGCAACTCCGAATCTTGCGCAGAGCGTTGACTCCGCAGATGAACCATTTAGACGTGCTTGTGTACTGTGTATACTCGAACGAGTTTCACGTGCGTTCCCATTGATATACGACACGGTTTTGTTGGTTAACCTTTTGAACGCCATTGTCACGTATGCATGACAAGCAAGCGCGTGCCCTGTACGCCAAACGTCACAAATATTTGATAAAAGTACGGCGAAATTGTGGCTTGGCGTCGAGGGTACGGTTTATACTCTCGCGTTGAAAAAGTTAAGGCTTAAGGAGATGGCGAGACGCCGTGGATGGCTTTTGGAAGAAGCACAACAAATAGATAATTGGAAGGAATAGGGGCTGCTTTTGCCCAGGAGGCTGACGAAAAAGGCTTTATTAAAATTACTTAATTTTTTTTACTAAAACTTCATGCAACACAAAGGTGCAAAGGTGGACTCGATACCTTATGCATTCCCTACTAGTCCAGAAAGGGTAGTGAGAAAGTGAAATGACAGGTACAAAAAAAAGAGAACAATATATATTACAAGTTAAATGGGCGTAAAAGAATAATGTTGTTAAAATGAACATAGGTTTGTATTTATCTCCTTACATATACCTATTATAGCTATTTATAAATGTATTCATTTAAAGTAATGAAAAGCTTTTACTACTTCAGAGAGGTCAAAGAAAAGATATGCATTGTGTTAGGAATTATATGAACATCAACTATTTAAATCACTGTGAATTAATCTAAGCTGTTATGGCGGCAATAAAGAATTAAAGAAAGGATAAGGGAATCAGTGAGAGTAAACAAGAAGCGATGGAAGAAGAAAACGAGTTGCACCGACCCCAAGTAACATGGGATATATATAGGCTTTTGTAACTTCCGAAAAGATATGACTGACTTTATTTGGCTTTAATCACCTTTCTGTTGGACGTGGTCTTTGCAAACTGGTGCTGATTTCTCCTGTCATCATCACCTTTCAATCTAGAACTTAAATAATAAAGTAATATTTTAAACAAAGGATAGCAATATCTTTCGTATACCCCATTACTATAGCTTCATAAAATAAATGAACTGCCAAATGAAATGAGACTAATAACCAAAGTCATTAAAATCCTTCACATCCTGTCACATTTAATTTAGAACTCTATTCAGCAATGATAAACACTCGTTGGTTATAAAAATTGCGACAAAAATAGTAAAAGAAAAATGTTTGTCCAATAAACGGGCCAACGGACAAGCGCGCGCGCAGACACACACACACGCGCGCCAGTAGCCACGCCCACATGCGCAAGCGCTCGGTCACGAACAAGCCCGAGATTATACGAAGATTGTCTTCTCGTCTAGTCTCGCTATGTACTAGGAGTATATAATACCAAGTACCTATTGTCTGAGGCGATGACTAGTAGATACCAAGTATATGATTTATAAAAGAAAAAAGTATTGAAAGAGGTATAATGGTTCCGAGAAGTTAGGTTTTATGAGTCAATATGGGAGTAAAACTGAGACTAACGATCCTCTTGTCTTTTATAGCGGCGCTGTTTTTAAAGTTATTGGAAAATTACATTGTTGCGTAGATTTTCTCTACAAATTAAAAAGTTCGCTCAGCAACTAAGTGATTTAGAGAGCTTTTGCTTTGCCTTTGAATTTAGTAGGTGAATTGTCTTCTTAGACAAAATACTTGATACGCAGGAGGAAAATTAATACGTTTGTACCTTGTTTTTGCCGTCATCAACCGCTTTTTCAACAACTAGGACAGCGATTCCAACATCCTTATCGCCGAGAGCATTAACCGCTGGCCGCAGAATACATACGAATTGCCAATCATCTAGAGCACCTATTAAGTTCTCGGCATCACTAACTAAGTTCGATTCGGTATAAAAACCTGTCTTTATTTCCGGTGGACCGAACAAACACGAGTATTTTACTCGAAGGCGGTTGTAAAGTGTGGCACACACGGTTAAGATGGTACGGAATATATCGTATCTCCGACCTGTATTTGAGATATATTATTATTCTAGGTTCTTCCAGAGATTCCGCCCGCGTGACAGCCGAAAATAATTTTAAGGGAATATACTCCCGCAGTAAAAAGTATAGAATAGAATATTGTACTCTTTATTATGTACACCATATAAGTTACAGAAAAGATAGATGAAGAAAAACATTACATAGAGTGACACAATGGGCGGCCTTATCGCTAAAAGCGATCTTTTCAAGACAACCTTTGAATGGCTTTTAAAGAGAGAAGGAAAGACAGTGCTGTATATTCTATGACCAAGTCTTCCAAGTTTCATCTTAATCCGTTCAGCCATTTTATGACGCGAAGAGGTACCAAGCAGACTACTTTCAGATATTTTGGCTTGCTTGGTTCTGTAAAGTGTCGGACGTAAAAGAATAGCACGATCTCATCACTTCCCGTGGGTAACGTAATTGGCGACTAAGGGACTCACCAGAGAATGGGCAGCAGCATTCCCTGTGCATTGCAACAGCTACACAGATCGCCAACTCTCCTGACTAGCGTGGAGATTATGGCAGACCTCCCCTTTGGGGGAGGCCTATGTCCAGCAGTGGACATCCTTCGGCTGATATGATGATAGCTTGCTAACCACACAAATTAATTAAAGATTTTAGACTATAGGCAGTGATATTAAGTGCATTAAATACTTTAGAAAAGGTTTTACAGCGAATGGCTATATTCCTACAGGGGCCTTCCGATAATTTAGTATCTTACTGTTACCCATGATGTCACCCGTGGCTTCGTTAGTAGTTAAATTAAAATTCAAAACAATTTTATTTTTGAAACATACAATACAATAAGATCTAATTCTAATGACAGGATTGCTGTGTTAAAGTTTGGAGACTTCCGAAAATAATCAGGTATTTTGAGGTGTTTTTTCAGAAAATCTTCTTCATTGGTGGACCACTATTCTTCACCGAGTTTTTATCTTCTTAAGCGATGCATTTTTGTAGCCGTATAACCGACAGGTATCAATGAACTATAAAAAAGCATTATCTGCCTGATTATTTATCTTTGCATCTTTAAAGATTCATATCTTCAGCGTGTATTCTGAGCCTAAAAAAAGCGACATACTTCCATACATGGAATGGCGTATAGCGTAGTATACGTTAATACAGCGTATGTTATACAGGCTGTTTCAGAAGTGCGTGGTCACATTCAAGGTCACTATAATACAGGATGTTTGAGAAGTGCGAGGTCATATTTTAAGAGTGATTATCTGTATCTATTATAAAGAAGGAATGGCAATACAAAAAAATAAAAATAAATACCTGACCGTAAAAAGGGATTAAACAGTACCGAAAAACCACTTTAAGCAGGCTGATGCAGTTAGTGGTATCAAATCTGTGATTTAACATATTTTTTAAACGACTTCAAAAAAAGGAGCAGGTTCTCAATTCGGTTGTTTTTTCTTATGTTTGTTACCTCATAACTCCGTCATTTATGAACCGATTTGAAAAAATATTTTTTCATGTGAAAGGATATACGTTCCAATTGGTCCCATAGAAAATTAATCAGAATCGGTTCAGTACTTTGGTTTTTAAATAAAAATAGCTGGAGGAAATAGAAAACATTTCATCCAAGTACTTAAACAAAATTGCGTGTTTAGCTTTCCAGTGTTGTTGTTAGCCACGAAAAAGTGAAAAATAAAAACGTTTTTTACAAAACAATACTAACCCACTTCCAAATAAAAAAAAGCACTTCAAAGTATAAAAAACTTTTATTTAGTGTTTTTGTTTGTTTCTTCGTATTTTAACACTGACTTCTGAAAATGAATTTATTTTATACTTTATACTTAGTGATTTTTTTTATTTGGAAGTCGGTTAGTATTTTTTTTGTAAAAAATTTTTTTTTTAGTTTGTAGTTGTATCTTTACTCTTTATCAGATACAGAAAATTACCCTTAAATATGACCATGTATGTATGTAGGCATGTGTCACGTCATTCAGACGCGGTGTTCCATGTAATAGAAATTAATTTTATGTATAAATATATAAGTATGTTTATCAGTTGTCTGGTTGCCATAGCACAGGCTCTGCCTAGTATGGGATCGGATGACCGTGTGTGAGTTGTCCCAAGATATATAATTTATTATATATTATTTATATTATTGCATACAATATAGAGGTGCGTTTTATAGATTTTACATGCGAAGCCACTCACGCTTGTCTATGTAGATGTGTTACTTGGAAAGAATGTGAAGTTTCGTTTGGTCTAGATAGTCTGAAGTAAGTATTCTTTTAGTTTCTTTTTACATACACACTTAGCAGCCTGTTTAGAGGAGGACGAGCAGAAGCTTCCTAATAGTCGCTCGTTACACGGCACATCCGTGAAATAGTTAGTAAAATCAGGGCGTTGCTGTCCTTCCTTAGGGAGCTGGGGTGGATCGAATGACACACTTCTGTGGATGACTGACCAGCTTAACATAACAAGACTCCTCCGTGCGTCTGAGGGCACGTTACGTCTGCGTTCTTACGTAGACCTCATTTATTGTACACCCTAGTGGTAGCCACTACGTACAGACGGAACTCGTTCATGGTAAGAGCGAGTCGTATGTACAATGCAACCTGTCAGGAAGCTGATGTCGACATTTTCAATACTAGCGTGGCTAATTTGAAGAAAATTTTTTGTAGTAGCTTCTTCGAGCGTAAATAGTTTAAGCTAGCTTTTATTTGTTTTTTTTTTTTCTGTTTTGTGTTATATGTATAGTTTTCGTTTTTTTTTTGTTAATTATCTGTTGCATGTGATACATGTGGAAACTTGTAATTGGCCATATTTTGTTTAAACTTTTAGTTACTGTATTTGTTTAGCTGTAAGTTTTCTTAAAATAAATAAATAAGCCGTTGGTCCCAGCTTTCATTAGTAAATCTTAGGCAGCCGTCACGGATGGTTAGAAGCCAGAAAACAACTGACATCAATCAGTCTTGCCAAGAAGTACCGTGTTACGGTTACGGTTTCATCCACGTTAATGTCGAAAATAATCCAAAGGGAACATTCTGCGCGATAGGAAAATCTATGGTGTACCCATATTCTATGTTTCATCTAAAGCTGTTCAGCCGTTAAGACATGCAGAGGTTTGCTACTTCTGCATGTCTTCATTCATTCATCCGCAGCCCGACTTCGCCCACTGCTGAGCATAGCCCTCTCTTCTCTTCTGCCAATCCCCACGTTCCTGTGCCAGCCTCATCCAGGTTCTACCAGATAGCAACGATGTCGTCCGCCCATCTCGTCTCTCTGCACGTCTTAACGGCTAATAATACACAGAAAGACGGACAGTTACCATCACATTTATGAAATAAGTATTGATTGGTTACAGATTATTTGTGATTTTCACTCAATTAAAGTGCTTAAATATGGCAAATTAATATAATGTAGATGTATAGACTATTTTCTTGAACAAATTTAACAACTTGCTGTCTCCAAGCTGTTAACTACACAACTGTAATGAGTTTCCAACAAGACAATCACGAAACTTTGTTGTAAACTTGTCAAGTTTAATTCTACGAGAAAAGTAGTAAAATACATGTGTATTTCGTCTTAAGACGCATTTATTCAATTTATATTAATTCAACAAAGTATTCGCAACAAAGTGTTATTACAACACTACCAGGCGCCAGATAATCGTGGAATAACGGTCATTGACCCACCTACAATTATTGACATTTTTAATTTGAAAAACGGAATTAATGACACAAAGCTGTCCCGAATCATCATCTCTCGTGATCCTTAACATTGTCTAATAATGAAAAACGATTCATATTTAATTGTTCAGGTACCTATGAACAGTGATTAGGGAAAGGTCAATATACTTTATTCCACATTTATCTGGCGCCTACTATAGGCATGCATTAGCTGCGAAAGTCGTTCAAATGTGAAATGTTTATTGCATTCCACTAGCTGGCTTATTCATAAAAAAAACCGTTAAAAAAAAGCTGATAAGTAATACTGTTTAAGAGATTCTAAATTCAAATTCTCCATAGACAATTTTGAATAAAGAATCTGCTAATCAATACTTAGCAATGGTTAAAATGTTTCAATGAATAGGACTTTAAAGGTCTGGAGGTGGTAATTATTAATAAATAGAATCGATAATGAACCTTGTCGGGCACAGCAGTTTTAAATAAGTAAGAGAGAGTAAAGAGTTGTACAATGTTTGCTTTTTTACTTGACCATTTTGGTAAACAAAATGGCGTACTTTATTTTTAATAGTTTTAGTAGTTTTTTTTTTCTTTAATAGTTCTTTCAAACTTTTTGATATATTTTATAAGTTACTAAACGTACCGTTTTTTACAAACATGAAGAAGTTAATATCTAACTTACCATATCATATTGGTTTACCAAATACCTACGACTCGTAAGGAAAAAAAATGCAGAGTTGTATTTACCATTGCCATAAGCTCATAAGGAAAACGGTTACCAAGAAATATATTGTAATATCCAAGAACTTTCGACACATTTATCATTAAGGCGTAGATCCATTAATGAAGATTGTTTGTGTTAACCATTTAGCCAAGTTATTAAAGTGCTAATCATTGAAATTGATGATGTGTTCAAGTTATTGCGAAGATGGAGAGGAATATAATTCTGTTGTTTGTGTTTTATTTATCATCAATTGATCATGTTGAAATCTCGTACGTTGAAAATGTTTTTGTTAAAGATATAATATAGCTTCGTTGATTTATCTGGATTGTTTATTATTTTAAACTAGTCCCCACCAAAAACATAAATGTGATAGAATTGCCGAGTTCTTTATAACGCCTTAGTTTACAAAAGAACTGTATAACAAGTTCTCAAGAAGTTCCTTTAATCATAAATCCTGTCATGCACAACGTTTTTCAATTGTTTTAACAGAACATTTATGTACAGAAGCCAGCACATCTCAAGCTACCCGAAACTGTCAAATTTTCCCAATCATCCTTGAACCTAAATGCTTTCACAATAAAGTTGAAAATCTATTTAAGAAATTTGACAGATTGTTGTAGCTTGATGTGCTGGCGTCTGTACTTTGCAATTCAATAGTGCGACTTGGCAAGTTTTTACCCTTAAATTTGAATATTGTGCGTAAGTACAGCGTATTCAAGTGTGTTTTAAGCCTCTAGGTCAAACAGATTTCAAGTTATGGCGCAGTTGAAACTTGCCTGGAATAGTTTGTGTAAACCTACGGCTGGCACGGTGTGTCCTCTTACTTTGCGAACTTGGCTGGCATACTGCCGTGTATCTAGATATTCTTTTAACCTAGCTGTAACAATCAGACCTAGCAGGATGGACAGAAACTTTAAAATTAAAGTTAACCTATTTTGTAACTGCTTTCAGAAATATAAATAATTGCGCTGTCTTAAGACCTTCATTACTAGTGCCGATTTAAATTAACTTTCTACTGCCGCCGTGTTACTTAAGTAAAATGTAAGTGCTTCAACAAGTTATATCAGGTATAGTAGGCGCCAGATAAATGTGGAATAAAGTATATTGACCTTTCCCTAATAACTGTTCATAGGTACCTGAACAATTAAATATGAATTGTTTTTCATTATTAGACAATGTTAAGGATCACGAGAGATGATGATTCGGGACAGCTTTGTGTCATTAATTCCGTTTTTCAAATTAAAAACGTCAATAATTGTAGGTGGGTCAATGACCGATAACAATTGACTTCAGCTGCAGGTTCGTACTTGCACATATTGTTAATAAAATAACTATTTAACGAAATTACTCGGTTAATAATGATAGTAAATTGATTCTCCTCATGAGGCGGTAAATTAGGCTTAGACAATGAATAAATAATCTTACTTATTAATATATATTAATTAATAATTGGTATGATAATCTCAGATGATTTTACACCAATGAGGTGCAAGAAATGGCCATTTGCCCACCATTAGAGGGATACAAAATATCATTATTAAGCCCTCATTATCATGTTGCGAAATTTGTTCTATTACTCAGACTCAGACTATTCAGAAGTTTTACCTAAATTTAAAAAGAAGTGTTATGATGATTGGACGGAATATTTTGACCAGCGGTCTTTAGACAAAGGAATCTGGTATAAAACCATGCAGGGTCAGCCTTTTCGTGTGTCCTGGTTTGTAAATAGTAATCTAAGTCGAAAATTAGTTGTAACGGCTCATAGACTCAGATCTGGACACATTCCATGCAATAAGTTTGCGTTCATGATGAGGAAAACTAACTCTCCTAACTGTGTGGAGTGTGGAGTTGTTGAAGACTTACACCACTTATTGATGGACTGTGTTCGGTATGAGTCTGGGAGAAATGATTTGTTTAGGGCCTTGAGGTTGAACAGACTTGAAGTAGGCACATTTAATAAAATCTTGGCTCAACCACATGGCGATGATGCGAAGAGTCTGTTTAGGTTCATGTCCCAGATATGATTAATGTGTATTTAGGGTACGATGGGACTGACATACGCATTGCTATCACAAATGTCCCTAATAAATAAATAAAGAAAAAAAAACAAAATTGTTCGAAAGAGTCACCGCGGTCCTGGAACGCAAGGGCTTAAGAACGTAACACGGATGGGTTTAAGTCAGTAAGAGTCCGACACGCCCTTCCGCTCTACCCAGAACGGAAGAAGCCATTTGATGATTTCACATCCTTAAAAAAAAGCCCTCATAATCATCACCATCATTTCATTCTGGAGTCACCCAGAGCGCTTCCCTTTTTTCACCATCCAGGTGTTACCGATTTTCAAGATACCATAGAACAACACGCTTTCGGATGGCCCTGGTATATTTGGCAAAACCTTGGTCATCATTAGGTAGGTGGTACGCTTTGTGTCAGTTGGGGGTGCGCGTGAATTTAGTTGTATCCCGGGCCCCCGACTTGTGGTAGCAGTAGGGTGGAACTGTGGGGTGGGGAGTCTGATATAGGACTTCGTGTATGCAAACTGATGAACTTTTCAGGGGAGTCAAAAAACTGTTTTACAAATTGGGTATAATACGCATCTTTTACAAATTTTATCTGGTATAACTTCGTAAGATCTAACTAGACTAGTACCTATAGCTTTCGAGGTTACACCAAATTATGGTTGTTATTACGCTTGTTGCGAGAGATCACTGCAATTAATTATTTTCTGTCAAATGAATGAACATTCTGTCAAATCCAAGAGGCACTTAGGAGTTAACTCCAGAATGATTGTTTGAAACTTTTTGCATAAAAATCCAATTTTACCAAAAAAATGGTAGTTACGAGGTGTCACATCTAGATTGACGGTATGTAACTGGATACTCTCCGTTCTCCCCATCAGACGGAGAATATCCTTTGAAGATTTCTCCAATAAGACTGCCTACCAAAAACAAGTGTTATTGAGTTTTCCATTAAGAATTTCTCTGTGACAGCCGGAGTTTGGAAGTTGGTGGTGTGACACCCCCGTGCCTCGGAAAGCACGTTAAGCCATTGGTCCCGCGCAAGATCTCTCTCCAGTCGTATCGGGTGGCCGTCCCATCGGAATATGAGAGTGATGGAAGAGGGAGTGCACCTGTGTTAGTGCACTATAATATGTCCTGCGCCGATGGCTAGTCTCGGTTGAAATTGGCCGCCATGGCCGAAATCGGTCAGGAGGACAATATTATATTCGTACTAATTTCGGGTTAGTTGGTCTTAATTTCTATCATACCTTTACTAAACTAAGACCAACTAACCCGTTACCAAGGCAAACTAGCAAAACCTAGTTCTTAAAAATACCTCGACGAGTTTTCTATCGATTCTCACAAGTATGGCTCGGAGGGAAGCAGGTGAACATTACTTGGATGTTAGTTTTTATCCCTCGTATAATAATGGTGTTATTATTGCACTAGTGCTATATTGCTGTTTAACGGGGCATTAGGGCAGCGGTGTAAAAGCGGTGTGTATTTGGTACGTGAGTAAATAAAATATTAATAAATGGTGTCTATGTTTAGGTAGACTTAATTTGTGTGCTCGTATTTGCAGTAGCTTCTTTTAGTAAAAGTAAAGATTCTTATGAAAGTGCTTATTTGGTGAAGTTTCAAAAGAGACTTTGACCTCTGGGTTGGTTTGTGTGTTGCTTCACAGGGTAGTCAGCTAGAAAACACCGGCCTCATCTAGAAAAATTCAACAAAAAAAAATGGCGTTTATAAGAGTTATTATTTACCGATTTGCAAAATAAATATCATTAATCACAGCGATTCTTAGTAGAGTTCGCATTACTACTGGAATTACCGGATCGGAGGACATTTCAACTTTATTTTTAAGTTCCACAACGTACCTACTTTGGAGCTAAAAGAGTTTCCGTATATTTTTGTATGTTATTATTCATAGTTTCAATGTAGCAACAATAAATGCGTGTTGTGTACAGCTGGTATCTTAATTTATTTTTGACCGATGATGCAGAGATGATTATGTGACCGTCATTAAAAGCCTAGGGGTTGTCACCTCCTGCAAGGATTTCGGAATCTATTCGAAAGAGTCACCGCGGCCCTGGAACGCAAAGGGCTTTAGAAGGAACACGGATGGGTTTTAGTCAGTAAGAGTCTGACATGCCCTTCCACTCCACCCAGAGCGGAAGAAATCATTTGATGATTTACCATCATCATCTGCCTAGCCTTTTCCCAACTATATTGGGGTCGTGTACTGGTATTCATCTGAATCAAGCTGGATTCAGATGAATACCAGTATTTTACGTGGAGCGGCTGCCTACAAGACCTCCACAACCCATTAACTGGGTAACACAGTAGTTCTTGGCAAGAATGGAGTCAGATTTACTGGCTTCTAACAATCCGTAACGACTGCTAAAGATCTACAAATGACAGTCGGTACCAACGGCTTAACGTGCTTTCCAAGGCACGGGGAAACTCGGTATGATTTGATGATTTACCAACCTTAAAAAAAAAGGTGATGTTTAGTGAGAATCTATTTAAAGCAAACAAAGAAAGCTTTCAACTAACAAGCAAAGGTTGACATTCAAATCTTAAAATTACTTTAAAGTTACACAATACGGCAAACAGCTAAACAGTTACCAATCAACCTGTAGCAAACCACGCAAAGTTCACTTCACTTAACAAATGGCATCTAATTAATAAAATCATGTACCTTAACGATTACTAAACACTAACTAAAGCTAATAATTTATCTGAACAATTTAGACTAACCGTTGAATGGTACTAATTAATTATTCATCCTAGTTATGTGGAGTACGACATAACTTAAAAGGTACGTCGGCCAAATAGTCTGGTCAATTCTGAATGCTAATTGTGTTAAAACGTCAAACAAATGTTCTATTGCGATATCAAACATCTCCACGCAATATAAACAGACTAGCAACCGCCCTCGGCTCCGCCCACGTGAATGTCGAAAATTATCCCAAGGGAACATAATCTCGGAATAAAAACTATCCTGTGTCCTTTCCCGGGACTCAAACAGTCTCTATACCAAATTTCATCTAAAACGGTCCAGCCGTTTGCGCGTGAAGAAGTAACAAACATACACACACACTCACAAACTTTTGCCTTAATAATATTAGTGTGAGACTGCCTGACGTCAATCAGCAGTTACCCACCAGACACCACACTCGTCTGGTCGGAGGATCCTTCCTTTTCAATGGACGTTTGCGGAACTTTCCACCCTGATCTGCATACCTCTATACTCTCACTGCTGTAGATTCTGACGGCGCGCTCGTCTCCAAGTTACACACTAGGTACACATGCCCTAGCGGTCCATACAAGACCGCAAGTCTTGTGTGGACCGCTCGCTGCATCCAACAGCCCCCAAACTTCCGCGATTTTCTTCCACCCGGCTCGCCATCATCAATCAGACAATGTCTTACAGTGTCTGCACGAGAATCATCAGCCAATACTGTTTCCACTGCTGGGACACAGTATTTTATGTGTAACATGGATGAGCTCATATTTCGCCAAACAGGCGCAGTGTGTATAAAATAGCTCTTGAGTGACTTTTACATCCGAGTAGAATCAATAATCAAAAGTCAATAATATATGGTGTTGACAAGCACTGCCAATATTTCAAGTGGTTAAAACATTTTGGCATTTCGACAGTCGCTTTCGTGGATAGGATGTAACTTCGTCTAGAGCAGTGGTTCCCAACCTGTGGTCCGCGGACCACTGTTGGTCCCGTAAGGGCTAAAATATGGTCCGTGAAAGGATAAAAATTTCAATCTTTTCACTCCAAAAATGTAAACTGAGTTTAAGCGTCTATCAGAAATATTGTGTTTTCTATGACTATGCTCTTTAACTTTGAATTCATTCGGTAGTTTTTATGATACAATGTTTGAATATCTATATTGCTTAGGTTATAAGTTTTTTTCTTAAGATAAGTTTAATTTTGTTCTTAATTTCTGGTCCCTGTGAACAACAAATAAATCAAAGTGGTCCCGGGTCTAATAAAGGTTGAGAACCACCAGTCTAGAGGCTGAGTCGGTCGTCCGATTAGAAACAGGCAACCTCTAAGTCATGTCGTGGTATTACCATAGTTTTAGGAATCTGTTCGTGGAACTGGCCAGGTTGTTTCACAGCGTAAGGTGCAGGCTCGGCTAGAATGAAGGTAATTTATTAGGTATCAATGGATTTAATTACCATTTTTGCGGGTTACGGCATTGCTAGAATTACTGATGGCTAATCGATAGGTATGGTCCAATTATTATATATGTCACCGGAAAATGGCAAACGCCGTAAGATTGTAAAATACCGCGTAAAATTGTAAACTATTGTTTCTAAATAACACACGGATATATTGGAAACTATTGAATTTGGATGGGATTTATTGTACTTATACAAAACTATTTTTTCATAACATATCGAGAAATTATAATCCAATCAAGATTTATTACAATCTTACGGAGTCTGCAATTTTCCAGTGACATATGTATATAAATGGCATACCATGTTTTTATGCAAATAAATTTTACTCTATTCTAAATTCTTGATCATGTCACAAGAAAACGTCTTTTCAATAGATATTGGTTTCCTTACAAAAAAATGTTGAAACTTATCAGGTGAAGCATCTAATTAAATTATTATTCGACTTACATTTTAACGCTGGTTTGCGGGTACAGCGTGCATATTTCAGAATACAAGCTCTTTATTTATTTATTGGCCTATCTACAATTGTTACACTGTTAAAAACATAGTGTACAATATGATGCCATAGACACAACATGCAAAAACAAAATTATAACATCAATAAAATTACAGTAATAGTGCAGAAATAACACTTACAACAACTCAACGACAATCAACGATAATGTAGTTCTCTATCAGTGAAATATTCTTTGTAGTCGGATCAGAACTTCCAGGCATAAATTGAATTAAAATCCATTTATTCCGGACCACAGTGATCCATATTTTGTTATAGTTTGTCCAAATATTTAAATATTTTATACCTTTTCCAAATATTTAAACATTTTTACCTCATCAAATAAAATGAAACGAGAGTTATAAGAAAATATATTTCTCTTTTTTTATTCGATTTTTTCCCGAATATCGATGTGCAATCATCGATAAGTTTTCTTTTCTGTCAATTCTCTAAAGACTTCGTGTAAATGTTTGTCAAACAAAACAATGCAAATACATTAATCATATCCTAACTAGTAATATTATAATGCAAAAATGTGTTACTTTGTTTGAATTGTTACGCATTCGCGCCCAAAACAGCGAACTGATTTGATGAATAGGTACCGATATAGATAAGACCCTGGAGACAGTTAAAACCGACATTAACTTGAGCAAAACCACGTGCAACAGCTAGTTATACATACAATAAAATTCCTCGAACAAATTACAAAAAAGCGCCAACCTCCAACGGCTAACGCATTATCTGAACGTGAGATCAATCTCGACCTATTGAACTATACCGCCGGACTCATGCTTAGACCGCGAGAACCCATAATTATGAGTTGAAGGGTTAACAGGGATGTTACCAATGCGCCAGTCCACACAATACTTAAGTACAGTCGATGGAAGAGATGAGGATGCAGGCAGATTACTAGCGCTACTTTGAGCAGGTTCTCAGCCTAAACTTAATATAATTATGTCTGTTGAATTTGGTTTTGATTTGATGACATGAGCAAAAAATCGCCTGCGTCGTGAAAATAAATAATAATAATAATATATTTATTTCCATCAAGGTACAACATTTTTTTAATATAATAACAATTTATATCTTAGTTTAGTGGTTTGTACGCCATCACATAGAATTATGGAATTCCCTAACACCTAAACTAAGTCAAGCTTGTATTACAGGAGTTAGTGAGCTGTTGACTTTGACACAACCCCGAATTATACAATTGTGATACAAAGTTTGGCTTAAGAAAGATAAAAGGAGAAAACAATCCTAATGTAGAGTTGTACAGGATGATATCAAGAAATATCCAATACTACTAAAAAAGACTTATTACACCCATAATTACCAACTTACTTTTTAACTATTAAAAGTATTCTGAAATAACGTAATTTAAAGCTTGCACATTAAACTCTTTTGTTTGACTGTACATAGAAACGAAAAGTTTAATGTTAGAGAATTCTGTTTAATATACAGTAATTTATCAAAAGTTGAACGATTCCCAGATATTCGTTGATCGTAGGAACCATACAAATATTTCGCCCACTTTGGGCGAAAAATATAATGGCGTCAGGTCTACAGACTGAATTATTTGTGTCTTCATTAAGTTGTTAAAGTAATCACGGACTGATTAATGAGCTAGAACAGGTAAATACGTATATCAATTAAAACAGTGAAAATGCAAAATTTATCGATACTACTTTATTTCATTTACAAATGTAATTTATCTGCCATATACGTCGCAATGGTTTGAGTATTTTAGCTAAAAGCATGTGATTTTAATCACAGACTTGATTTATTACTGCTTTTCGACTGCTAATTGGATTCGAAACTTGTTGTCTCGCTATTACCTATCGCTTTGTCTCGACTTCGTATAATTAGTTCTCTAAGATCTAGGTTTTAAAGTGTCTCGATGTTTGTAGACGATAGAAGAAGTGGGTCTCTTCTATTTAATTAAATTTATTCGCAAGATTTAAATGTCATTAGTTCCAAAGAAAGCCCTTTGGAACTAATGGCATTTAAATCAAGCGAATAAGTTTAGTCTTGTTTTCAAATACATATTTATTTAGTTATCATTGTTAGAACTGACACGGGTCTTGATTAATGTTATTATTAATTTTTGATTCTAGAATCCGTCTGGTCTTTTCTTTACTATATAATAATATTCATGAACAGATGAATGCTTCTGTCTATTCACTCGATGTTAATCCTTTAATTGCATCTTTTTTTTCCTCTTTATTTATACGGACTTTGTATGTCAACCCCATCATAACCTAACCGAAGTTTAAAAAACATTGCAAACTAATTACATGCAAGATTTAGCATAATACAAGATTGGAGTCATCGACACATTGCTATATCATAGGTACATAATTTTAGTGGCGTCACTTTCTGGACTTGCGAGGATTTCAAGGAAAGTATCATAATGATTGATTTTGCGCAATACGATCAATTACTCCCTTAATGCCTGGTTCTTGACACATTCCACCAAAAGATGCTGAACATCAGCGAAAACGCCACAGACTTCACAATTTGGGGAATCAATTTTTTTCATCAGATGGCCAAATCTCTTGGTGGGATAGTGTCCAGGACGTAGTCTAAAAGCCGCTACCATGTGCGTTCTACTCATTTTAGAGTCTATAAACCAAGGAACGCAAAGAGGCTGATTTTGTATGACCCTGTACCAAATCCCCCTGACTTTACTAACGCTTTGAAAGTACTGAATTTCTGTGTTAATTGCATCTTGGTGACGCGTTTCAACGCGAATACAATACTGATTTGAAGGATGCTTCATTTCAGCACACAGCTTATCTTATATATAATTGGAGTTGTTTTTGAAAGTTTGCGACTGTGATGCGAATGTTGATTAGAAATATGAGAAATACGGCTCATAAGACCAATTCTACTATGCAAAAATCGCATGCGCATAGCAGACAAAAATGTCAAAAATGTAAGGAAATTAATGTGTGTCTTTCTTAAATTGCGACTGCGCTGCAAAGGTGATTGTTACTTAAAAAATAGTAGAATTGCTTCTTAAAAATATGAGATTTGCCCTTCTGATCCCTAGATTTAAAAGTTTTTTTTTATTCCTGGGGAATACATACAAGAATTGCCCTTCCTTAGATTTAAAAGACTTTTGATTTAAGGGGTAAACATACGAGTATTTGCTTTTTGTTCCCTAGATTTAAAAGTTTTTTGATTCAAGGGGTAAAAGTACGAGAATTGCCCTCTGATTGTTATTCTCCCTCCACATACGAGAGAAATCAAAGTTTCAAACGCACCGCATAGTTCTATAACTGCGTCCAGATTGATTCGTTATCACATGGAACTTCCCGCGGTACGCTGTCCCGGACAGGTACGCGATGTTCCGACCACATTAATTGACAGCTGAATCGGTACGGGCCTCGAATTAATCGGACTTCGTTTTGAATTATTTATAGGATGCATTGCGCGAGTGGCCGCGGGGTGGGCGAGAGGTGAGAGGGGCGGGAGGGGGGCGCGGCAACAGGTCCGCATTGTGTCGGGATGCAGGGGATGAGGAGCAGGCTAGGGTTGGCGCGAAAGAGTTGATTTAAATTTCGAAAGAAAATCGGTAATTAATTTTTGCCATAGACTAACCCTCTTATTCATAAAAACTTTTTAAACATTACTTGGTTAAAATATTCTAAATTCAAATTCTTCATAGAGAATTTTGAATAAAGAATCTGCTTATCAGTATTTTAGCTATGTAATGGTTATAACGTTTTTATGAATAAGGTTTTAAGTTTGCTGTGGACTAGTCTTCTTTTTCGTGTCGCTGGCACGACAGTAATCAAAATTTCACTGGCCTAAAAGCTTGACATTTGGCCGGCAACGTTGCTTGGTGGTAGTGTATAGGTCAAAAGACCAGTGCAATTCTATAATTTGTGTAGTCTAGTGTAAAATCTGTTTGTTTATTGTTTTTTTATTGACATCTTTTCTCGCATTTGAGCGCTTTTTAGTGGTCGCGGAGTTGCAGTGGATGGAAATAGAGCCAGCTTCTAAACAGAGTTAAATCTTACTTCTTACTACTATTATAAATGCAAAAGGTTGGATGGATGTATGTTTGTTACTCAATCACGTCAAAACGGCTGAATGGATCTAGGTGAAATTTGGTACACGGGTAGATTAAAGTCTGGAATAGCCCATAGGCTACTTTTGAATTAACAAAAACTTCGAAAGTCCGGCTTAAAAGATTATTTCCGACATTCACGTGGGCGAAACCGTTGGCAGATGTTATTGAATTGTATGTTTTCACATGAACCTGGACAGCTCTGTCGTGTGCCATATTTACGAGTATTGTGCAGATAGAAGTAAAAGTCCACTCTTTAGTTTGTCTAGTTGTAAGGAAACTTAATGACCGGACTTAGCCATTGATTGCTGAGGAATGAGGTTTATGATTCGCATACATGCATTCAATCGCGAATAATGCCGTAACAGTTATATACGGCTATGGAAGGTTTTTCAGCTTTGGTACCTATTAAATCTATACAAAATAAATATTTTTTTATTAAATCAATAATACCAATATTCAAATACAGCACTCACAGGAGAGTACTACCTGTATTATAGATGTGTGTGTGTATGTCTGTATGTTTCATGTTTGTTGATAAATCACGCCGATTTCCGTCTCAACGGCTGAAAAATTGAATATTTAGTTTCAAGTGAATACGTACATTTTATATTTTAAATACTAATCCAAATATATAAAAATCTTCCCTACCTGACTGACTGAGTGACTGACAGACAACACACAAATACAATATGGCATGTAGGTTCCTTGGGGAGTGTAGGAAAGCACTAAGAGAGGATTTCCCGAAATTCCTACGGGAACGGGGAAAAACAGGATATGTGCGTGCGAAGTCGCGGGCAAAAGGTAGTCTAATTATATTCACTTGAAATAAAAATAAAAATTCCGAACTAAAATATGGCGTCCAAAAATTCGTCCGCATTACTGTCGACTGGAAGTGAAACCGAAAGACTGGCGGGGCATTGCCACGTTTTATGGCATTATCCTCTGCTCGAGGTAAAAAACAAATTTGAATGAAACTCGGCAAACGGGTAAATCATGGTTTTCACACATGTTTAGTAGTTATATTCGCGTAGGGTAATTTCCGTGTACAACGTAACAAAGTAATGTTACGGAGTTCTTGAATGACACTTTTTGATTTTAGATAATTTGATATGTATTTCAGTTTTATTAATTTATTGATTGAAATATTTTGTTTGACCATATTTTGTATTGACTGTATTTTAATTAATTGAATTTTGATTAATTTTACTGTTTTAATTTTAGCATTGCCATACAACGTGGCAATGCCGCCAGTCTTTTGGGTACACTTCCAGTCGACAGCGATGCGGATGAATTTTTTGACGCCATATTTTAGGGTCAATTTAGTTAGGAGTTTTTATTTTTATTTTTAGTGTATATAGTTAGTTAAGTATTTCTAAAAACAGGTGTAAATATCTATGTAAATAAAATTGTAATTAATTAAATTAGAAACAATAAATAACATCGACTTCCAAAATTCAAGTTATTTTAAACTTTAATTTTGACCATAATATTTTGTACGCCGAATATGGAAAAACATGTTGAACCATTTATGTGCATATTTATGTAGGTATCATGTCACACATGTTTATACAAATAAATGCATCTTTATCTCTATTTTTAACGCGGGCAAAGCCACTCTCATTACATAGCTAGAGTAAATAATTATACCAACATCTTTAATATTACTAGGACTTCATAAACCTTGGATCCGGGTTCAGAAGTATCGTTCATGCCAAAGCGACGGTTCTGGGCCGCGGTCAATTATACCAGACTCAATTAACATTCTGTGCAGTAAACTGTTCAAGTAATTTACTAACGATCAAACGGATCTGTTTTACTCATGTTAGTGTTCAATTTATTTTTTAGGTTGCCAAGATGGACTTGTTCTGGTGGAGGTTTGTTATTTTTTTTTAACGATGGGAAATCATCAAATGACTTCTTCCGCTCTGGGTGGAGCGGAAGGGCGTGTCAGACTTTTACTGACTAAAACCGATCCGTGTTCCTTCTAAAGCCCTTTGCGTTCCAGGGCCGCGGGGACTCTTTCGAACTAATTCCGCAACCCTGGCAGGCTCTGGCCCTTGCGGGCCCTGTCTTCTCTGCTGACATCTCCTTGAGGCGCGCGTGAAACACAACGCGCCATCGACGCCTGGTGGTGATCGGACAGCGAGCCACCCAACGCTCGCCGTCCGCAGGCCCGTTCTGGTGGAGGTTGCGAGATTCAGTTGGCAAACTTCTCTATGTCCTCATTTAGTTGGTTTGTACAGTGTATTTGCTTACCTGGCCTACTCTCTACTCTTACCTGGAATAGATTTGATTCTGTTTTGTTTAATAATTCAAAGACTCGAAGACCCAAGACTCAAAGCATTTATTTCACTTAGATTATGTTATGGGTAGGTACTTGACGTGGTCACGTGCGCCTGCAAATTTGTGGTATCAGAATTATGAGATAACAAAGACATGGATGTACATGCATTGGGTAACCAAAGCTTTTTAATATATTTTCGTAAGCTGATTTTTTTTCTTATGCGTTTTTCTTATTAATATTATTTTCCATTCAAAGACTCAAAGCATTTATTTAAATTAGACCTTTTACATGCACTTTTGGTCAAGGTCGGTAGGTCAAAAAGATGAAGCTATGCACGTTCCAAAGCGTAGATCTCTATGGAGAAGAACGTACAAGAAACTCCACGACACGACGTAACTGTAGGTGATTTTTAATGATATTGGATCAGAATTGACAGTGGCAGGGTGATTGGTCCTGTTGTTTTCTTTAACCACCAGGTACTTGGGTAATTTGTGGCTAAGCTACAATTGAACGAGTCCAAATCAACTTTTCCTCATCTTCTTTGAGGGCTCACAACGGTACACCATCATTATCTTCATACGAGCGTTCGTTTTTCTTGTTTTATTATTTTTGGCTGAATAATTAATGGCAGTACCAATACGGTGCGCACAAATGCGTGATGGTAGCGAAATAGAATGGGATGTTGCTGTTGATACCAATCGTTTCGATAAGATTTTAATATTCGGTCAATAAATGCTGACATAACACTATAATACAGAAAAAAAAGTTGCCAAATTAAAAAATGGGAGTCCACATTTGCTTTCATATGACTGAAATGTTTTTATATTTTTAAATTCACGTATGGTCGCCACCCCTAGGCGGCGGGTGCGGGGGTGTAGGTGCGCGGGCGCGGGCGGCGCGGCAGGAATGCGCGCTCTTGTTCGTTTTGGGAGCGTCTGCGCAGGTAGGCGCGCGCCCCTCTCCCGCCGCGCAGCCCCCGTTGCTATGCGCATACTCAACTGACGAAGCTTCCAGAATTTGTGCGGGAAGGGTTAAATTTGTCGGTGGGTTTTAAATGTAAGAAGTGTATTTTATGTTTTTTTTTTTATGAAATATGAAATTTTGAATTGAGGATTACAATATTTAACTAATTTTAATTTGGTGAAAACTTACTTCAGCCTGCGCATGTTTAATACTTGCTGATAGCTCAGTTCTATCTGTGACAGATTTTTTGTAATCGGATCAGTATTTATTGAGACTACCTTTTCCAAACAAATATAACTTTGTTGTTTTTAATATTAGCAATAGCTAAGATTTGTTTGAATCCCAGAAAGGTACAAAGGACAAAATACCCTTTTTTGGATTCTTTGAGCTACATTACTGGTCTGCACAAAAAACATAGCAAAAACCGTTCTGAAAGTTTATTAATATTAAATATTAATTTGTGAATGAGTAAGGTTTTATTGGTTTATGAATATGTAATTCGGTTTGCTTTATTTTTGGCGGCATATGATTTTGTTATGTAACTAGTAACCCATACAGAATAACACGAGAAATGTACATAGGTATTAGCAGGCTATCTATGGGTAAATTAAACAACTTTTTAGAACTCAACGAAATACCTGCGTCATCCCACGTAGTTGTTCGTCAGTCGGGTATACCCCAGCGGAGCCCTTCAATATTTTTTACTCGTTTACTCGTCCGGAGGTCATTCGAGTAGTAAAAGTATTGAGTCCAAATAAAACCGCTCCGACGACGGTCCATGGGAGCTGAATCCAGGTCATAAATGGTGCGTCCACGAAAACTGCACGTAACTTAATCAATTGACGTTTCCATAATATTAAGCAATTGTTTTGTTAAGTCTATAATAATAATAATAAAGCAAGACACTTTCGGGTACTATACCTTAAAAAGAAATGCAGTGTTACCCAGTTAATGGATTGTAAAGGTCTGGTAGGCAGCCGCTCCACGTGAATTACTGGTATTAAGCCGAATCCGGATGATGTATAGCTGGGAAAAGGCTAGGCAGATGATGATGAGTTATGATGACTTTCGGGTACTGTACATTCAAATTAAGGCCTTCTCAAAAGATGATTTCTAATCCTAAAAAAGTCACGCCAGGTGCAGCCTATTGCCATGCTGATTATTTTAGTTTAAAAAACCAATTTTTGAAGTTAAAGTAATTATTATTATAATATACTAGTTGCCGCCCGCGGCTCCACCCGCGTGATTGTCGAAAACTATCCTAAGGGAACATATTCCCGGGATAAAAAGTATCCTATGTGTTATTCCAGACTATAATCTACCTCTGTGCCAAATTTCATCAAAATCCATTCAGTAGTTTTTACGTGAAAGAGTAACAAACATCCATACATACATCCATACTTACAAACTTTCGCCTTTATAATAGTAGTAGGATTTGGAAGTCGGTACTATTTTTTTGTAAACAGTTTTTTATTTAACACGTTTTAGTGGTATAGCACACCTAACAACCAAACTACTGAACCGATTTTAATAAAATTTCTACGGGACCAATCGGAACGTATACCTATCCTTTCACATGAAAAAAGAATTTTTCAAATCGGTTCATAAATAACAAACAGAATAATCAACCGAATTGAGAACCTCCTCCGTTTTTAAGTCCGTTAAAAAAACAATTTTCTAGCAGTTTGATGTCATTGCTGGCATCGAATCAGTGATTAAACTAAAATAAACGCCACAAGCTGCATCAAATTGCTTTAACAGTGATTTTTCTTGAACTTTTTAGCCGTTTTTTAGGTCGAGTTTTTTGAAAAACATCAATATATTTTACTTTAATATTTTTTCTTTACTGTATAGCAGATACACCACCACCCTTGAATATAACTAAGTATGCATTTCTGGGACACCCTGTGTACAACGTGTTTCAGAATTAACGCAATACCTTTTAAGGGGTCATTGTACTCATCATTATGAACAACTTTTAATATGGGACCAACACAGAAATCGCGTTCTCTGTGAATAACTCGACAAAATGTAGTTTTTTTTCACGATTTACCAATATTTCTAGCATTATGCATCTGTCAACCCTAGTTAAAGCAATTGAAAATACTGATATTTATCCCCATCTACTTAGATTGGTAGTTCAAACGTATTGAAAGGGCCAAGTTCCAATCGAGATTTTAATTAGTTCGTTTGAAAACTTTATTCCTATTTGCTTAAACCGATGTTTATCTTAAGCTGAGTATTTTCTATGGGTATAGTAAATTGGTTTCCAACCTGTGGTCCGCAAAAACTAAAATGAGGTCCGCTAAAGATTTAAAATGTCAAACTTATGTTATCTTATTTTTCAGAAAATACACAAAAACTAAATGTGAAAAATGTGTGTGTCTGTAAAGGCGATTTATTTGAGAACATATCCTGTTTTGTTTTGAACACGTTTCTTTTAATTTAAAGTTCAATTTGCTAATTATTTGTTTAAAAAAAAAATATGTTTTTTAGCATACGTAAAAACACCTCATATTCAGTTGAAAAAAAATATAAATTTGGAAATATCCCCTTTTGAAAAGACTTCCCTAAACTGAAATTATGCCAATGATTATAAGTTTCTATCTGTATTTTCTATGTTAATACTCGTTACTTTTGATTTTAAAGAGGTGGTATGCTATAAGTTTTAATTTATGATACACGTTAGTTTTTTTACATTTACACAGTTTATTTTACTCACGGGTTTCTGGGCCCTGCTAACAATTGAGAAACCAATCTGGTCGCAGATCAAATAAGGTTGGGAGCCACTGCCTTTGTAAGATCAGAATATGTTTTGTTCAGAATAAGTAGTCCTCAACGTATTGGTGTGTAAGACAATTATGTATTTGTCATACATACTGAGATGGAAGATGAGATTAAAACGCAGTCTGGGTCTAAAGAGGAACCGAGTAAGGAAAAACTCTACTAAATCTCACACAACTGTACACAGATTACATCTTTTTTTAAGGATGGGAAATCATTAAATGACTTCTTCCGCTCGGGAGGAGCGGAAGGGAGTGTCACACTCTTACTGACTAAAACCCATCCGTGTTCCTTCTAAAGCCCTTTGCGTTCCAGGGCCGCGGTGATTCTTTCGAACAAATTCCACAACCCTGGCAGATATTACACCTGCATTCTTAAAAAAAAATCACCACGAATTCCGTACAATCAAACTTGCAACTACATAAAAAAAACCTACATACAACACAAGAAGTAAAGACAGGTTCCTGCTAACGATTACACGTGCACGTACTAATTACAGCAAAAAAGCAATATTGACTGAGGGAGCACAACTATTCAATAATTTACCAGAGGATATTAAGAAGTATGATAGCTTAAAAATATTTAAAACAAAACTCAAGAGACATGTATGCACCCTGTAACGTCGCCAACACCCTAGAGGCAAATATTATACTATTTAGATATAAGAACCATGTATCTCATTTTAAGTGAACTGTTATTTAAGTTCTTCACACTAATATAATGCCGAAAGTTTGTGAGTGTGTGTGTCTATGTTTGTTACTTCTTCACACGCAAACGGCTGGACCAATTTAAATTAAATTTGGTATGCAGGAAGCTGACACCCTGAATTAACACATAGGCTACTTTTTATATATATATACTAGCTACATCCCGCGGTGTTACTCGTGGTTTAAAAGATACTCCTACTCTTCACTGAATTTCAACGCGTCTACTTCACTGCGCATATATTTCTGTAATTAATGAAAATTGTTGTGCTTAATTTTCCAAAAATTACCTTTAGAAGAGGGTAGGAATTTAGTAGATACTCCACAAACTTCAACGCAGGGGGCGTTGAAGTTTGTGGAGTATCTACTAAATCCGCGCGGACGAAGTGCTAGTATGAGTAAAAAATTCTTTAAACCCACAACCAACCCATTGTATTTTGGAGGGCATTCAAACATGAGCACAGTATGTGAGCTTATATTTTGGAACTGAGTGAAACGTGCCCTGTAAACTGTATTATGTCAAGATAATACCATTGACTTGAGTAAAACCACAGACATAGTTTTACAATCCATGTCAATACTCTCCATATTTATACTTGAATATTATAAATGTGTGAAAAACTCTGACTTGCTAAAGCCACCCAATTCCGATGATGTAAAAGGGATAGTGCTATTCGCTATGTATAGCTCCGTCTCTTCTCTCTCTTAGAGCGGAAAGATGATCGTTTTAAGACTTCATAGTAGGGCCCCTATTTGTCTGTTACTTCTTCACGTCTTAACAGCTGAATGGATTTGGATCAAACTAGGCAAACAGGTAGACCGTGTCCTGAGTTAGGACTCGGTCTACCTGGAAAGGACTTTTTATCCCGGGAGTATTTATTCCCTTGGGATTAATTCCGACTTCCATGCGGGCGAAGTAAGTAACAAAAGCTAGTGAGAAAATAAAACAAAAATTTTGCGATAAGACACGCGCTGTGTTACATCTAAAAATACACATTTTAATTAAACTCCCGATCAGATAATTTAGAAAACACGGCAGGCAATTTACTACGTATTAAAATAAACCGATAAACAGCTAGCAATTAATTTTACAGCTACTTAATTAAAGTAAAGGTTTTACTTTCTTTCAAGACAAGTTGTGGTCATGTACTACAAGGGGTTTGCGGTTTGGCCACGGTTCACCACATTCTGTCTATATGGCATCTATTGTCTTCTATTTTATTTGGTAATTTGTGGTCAGTTAATGTTTTGTGGTCGATGGGCGTCGATTTAATGAGAATATGTGGTTAGCATCTGGTGCTGGTGAAATACTAGGCTTTTTATTGAGACAGTTATTGTTACTAAAGATTGTGTTAGTAATGATAAAGTTAGTGTTCTGGCCTCACCATTATCGGATGAGGCTAGAACACTTTATCATATTATTATTATGGGTGTAAGGTTGCGGGTAGACTAGTTTACAATATTTTTGTATTCAATCATCGGGGTGACATATTCTTTTTAGTAAAAACCCTGTAAATGAATAAAGGAAAAAAATTAAATAAAAAATAAAGTTAACTCGATTTTCTATTTCCAGTTCTGCTCATGTTCTATGTGACCACACTTTAGTCAGACCACGTAATATTCTGTCATAACTCAACACTTGCCATTTATAATATTTTCAAAGCCTCAATCAGCAAACGTCGTACAAATATCAATAAAATATTTTTGTGGTCGAGACACATTTCAACTGTGGTCGTGGTCACGCCATAAAAATTGTTTCCAAGTCCATAATATAGTGGTTTTCATCAGAAGTGAGACGGATGAATGAGTGAAATCCGATTACGGGTTGTTAAGAAACGTAAACCTAACCCCAATTTTATGCCTTTGTATATATTATACGTATGTTTATTAAGGATTATACTCATTTGTATTTAAATAACTTGTGTTTGGGAGCTATTATGTTACCGGTAACCTGTTTGTAACCGTTGGAGTCTTGTATAAAATGTTTGTAGTAGCTTTGTTACTATCGAGCTAATTAACGATTTAGTTCGTTGGAAGTAGTAGGAGCGCGTGACTTTGCTATAAAGAGATAAAGTATAATTGGTTCAGCTGTAAAAAATGAGATAAAGAAATCTGAGATTCACTATACTAAAGGCCAATTCTCGTACTTAATATATATTTTTTAAACAAGCTTTTAGTTAGCGGCCATATAGAATTTAGTGTAATTTTATTCATCATCACGTTCATATCAGCCCAAAGACATCCACTGCTGGACAAAGGCCTCCCTCAAAGGTGGCAAGTTTACCATAATCGCTACGTTTGGCAGGCGGGTTGGCGACCACTGTGTAGCTGTTGCAATGCACAGAGAATGCTGCTGCCCATACTTTGGTGAGTCCCTTAGCCGCCTCTTACGACACCCACGGGAAGTGATGGAATGGTGCTATTTATTTACGACCGACACCATACACTTGTTTTCTACTCTTTAAGCCCTTTCATTTAAAACCCATATAAGGAGGTTGAAAAAATGTAATCCGCCATCTTGAAATTATTGCAATATTGAGTTATTGCACATTGTATTGTCACCAGAACTAAAGGTGCACGAACAAATGTACTCACAAATATGCATACGAACATACATGCGTTCAAATTTAAGTCGCAACATCAACTAAGCGACAATCAACGTCAAGAACTTGTCAAATCTAGTGGCGATTTTGAAAAAAATACGGGAATTTTCCCTCAGATGTCTGAATGTTAGTACGTTTGCTAACGACCACACGACTAGTTTAAACAATGCATGCTCTGACAATGGGCGGGCACACGCCGGGCTTAAGAGAATTCCTGCACGTTGGAATGGACCATCTTTGAAATACTTTTAACGTTTAGTGCTAGTACTAAGTGCAAACTTAAAACCACTACAATGGGATCTCGTAAAACATTACACAACAGAGTTGCCATAAATGTATTTAAGTAGTCTTATACCAAAATATATATATACATATGTATATTACCGCGTTCCTTACAAAGAGTATCGTTAAAGGAGAAGTTTGTGCATTTGAAATTGAAATTCGTACTGTAATACCATTCCTTGGTCCTTCGAGGCGGCTTTTTAAATAAAACGCTCCGGATTAATTGAAGGGACTTTATTCGTGTGCTTCGTTTTGTAGTCTTGTTTATTTTTCCTTTGAATTGATTCCGTGGATCCGTTTCTTGTTTGAATATATTTAGTCTTCGGCTTTATATTTGTAATAAGATTAGACGCCGCAAACTGGGAGCGTTTGAAGTGGAATTACACTGAGGAGCAAGTTTCGAGCTTAAAGTTAAACAGTTTCGGGTTAGTAAACAGAATTTGATAAAAGCAAACGTGTAAATGTAGTTTCTGTTAGGACTTGTAACAAACTTAAATTAATAATGGATTTAGAAATTGGACGTTGAAATTGTTTATTTAGGAGACGGAAATGAAAAAACAGAAGGAAAGTGACACTTAGTGAAATTTCAGTCAAAAGTTGTGAGCCGTCACGGGACGCCTGGCAGATGTGGAACATAGAAATTATTTCATACAAGTAATATGCATAAAAGAACAGATTACGATAGGAACTAAATATGGCATTATGAAAAAAACACATAAAGAATATATTTCACCGGAAAATAGCAAACTCCGTAAGATTATAAAATAACTTGAGAGATTGTAAACTCTCGATAAATTGTCAACTGAACATTTGGAATACTATTTTACGCATCAAAATTTGATAGTCTATAACCTCGTGGAATCATTCCGAGAAATTGTGGACTGACATAAACTGGCGACCAATCAGCTGTCTGGTCTACAATTTATCTGTTTTGGTATGATAGTTAAATTGGAAACTTGGCCCCTCATTGGTCTTTGTTTCCTCTGAATAGACCAATGAGAGCCATGTTTCCAGGTTTACTATCACATGAAAACGGTTAAATTGTAGATTTGTGCTCTGATTGGTCGCCAGTTTATGTCTGTCTTCATCTCTAAGAATTTCACTTTTGGCTAGAGCCTCTGGGATCGATCCAGGTTAAGCAAGCCGTAGCGGCTCGTAGTCTGGATTTGGACTCAGTTAATTGCAATATGCGGTGACAATAAGTGGAGTAAGGTATTGATCGAGTGGCATCAAAGGACTGGTAGAAGGAATGTTGGTCGCCAGCAACCAAATGGGCAGACGACATTGTTGCCATCGCGAGTAGGACCAGGAAAAGAGAGTCCTATGCCCAGTAGTTGGCGAAGTCGGGCTGCGGATGATGATCAATATCTTCTAACTCAGGTTTACCTCCTCTCATGTGCGGGTTCTCGGATGACTCCGATGTTCACTGTTTGTATGGCGTCTCTCTGCAGTCCATGATGACCTTTCGTCTTCCGCTGCATGCCCTGTCACCTGTACGTGTGAGGTGCTTACAGCTGTGTCAGCGATTGATGTTACCGTTGCAGCGTACTGGGTCAAACATGAAATTTAATAAAACTGTATTTGCCATCGACACGCTAAGGAGAAGATCTACTTAATAGCATTCTTGAATTTATTCATTCATTTATATTCACTCACAACGCACAATCACTGCTTGATATATTCCAATAGAGCTTGATGTATTTATAAGCCTTTTCTGAAAAGGCAAACGTGTTAGTTCGATATTGATACTATCTCCAAACAGTAAGACTAGTCTCTAAAACTTTTTTTTCATTTTTTTTTTGAGATGGGCTCTTAACTTACCTTTGACTGGCCTGTTGGTCGAGTGGTTAGTGAACCTGACTGCTAAACCGGAGGTCGTGGGTTCGATTCCCACTCAGGACAAATCTTTGTGTGATGAGCACTATCATTTGTTCTGTGTCTGGGTGTATTTTGTCTATAATATGTATGTATTTAGAAATATATGTATTTATCAGTTGTCTGGTTGCCATAGCACAGGCTCTGCCTAGTTAGGGATCAGATAACCGTGTGTGAGTTGTCCCAAGATATTATTATTATAGATATTATTATTAACTGTAGGTCTGAAGTGACAGATACAATGTCGACGATGAAGAAAAATTAACATGAAAAATCAACAAAAGCACGTTCGCTGTTCTGATTGATTTAATGCATTTTGAACAGCTATTGGTTCTTTAAGGAACCGGGTGTTAGTCTATTTTGGCGCCACGTTCTCCTAAGCGACGTGAAAGTGCGAGTAGTACCATAAATCGCTGGGGCCTGTGAGTGTAACGAGCTAGGGTCACGCACGCGACTCGCACGTGCAGTGACAAATGTTCCGTGTATCAACTGTCTCTGTAGGTGGTAACCCTGTTTTGCGGAAATAGGTTTTATGTCTCCGTCATCTAGGAATGTTTCGCTGTCGTTACTAGGGTTGCCAAGTTTTTTTAGAAGAAATAGGAGTATTTCTGATTTTAGAAAGGGTAAATGAAGAGTACTGCCATAGAAAAAAGAGCACATTTTATTGTATTACTTATAAGTAATATAAACGCTTAGTTGACACTTCGCGTGACCCAAGGGCTGGCTTTTACCTCGGACAGAGAATAAGCATTGCCATGTTGTATGGCAATGCCGCCAGTCTTTTGGGCTCACTTCCAGTCGACAGCGATGCGCAAGGATTTTTTGACGCCATGTTATAGTTAGGAGTTTTTATTTTAAGTGTATATAGTTAATTAAGTATTTATTAAAACAGTTGTAAATACCTATGTAAATATTTTTTTTAAATTACGTATTGCGAAACCAAGATGTTATTTTAAAATAGATATTTCATTCCAATGAAGCCATGGATTTCTTTTATCACCAATTTGCAATTATGACCAAAAAGACAAAAACTACTTCAGTGGAATACTGAAATGGCAGGATTTTATTCGTTTTAGTTAAGAGACTGAGTCAAAATAAATAAAGTATTTTAACGTACTCTATTGCTTTTGTAGATTAAAGAGTACGGTTATTTTAGAAAACGGTTGGTAACCCTGGTCGTAACCGTGACTGCTGTGGGTTCGATTTCCAGATCGAGCATAAAATATTATTAGGTTTCTCTGTGAAATTCCGGGGTTGAAAGTAGGTGGTGTGGAGCACACTTTTGCACTATAACATTTCACGTGTCGATAAAATCTGAAATCGCTGCTAAAATTGGCCGCCATGGTGGAAATCGATCAGGCCTATTATGTTTGGCCAGGAGGGAACTGAAATCTGTCTGTCCTATTAAAATTTCTAGTCATTGGATTTTGTTGTGGTTTCCAGGTTTTTTATATTAAAACATCTTTAGCGGCGTTGTGCACTTTTTGGGATGGGTAAAAAATGTTAAACTCGCGTCAGGACACGTGACATGATTAAAAGTTCATAAGACGGAGGGAGAGCAGACCGCTGCAAAATTAATATATTTTATATCCGCAAAATATAAAAAATTCACAACGTTAACGTTCAAGTTTACACTTCTGCCGGCACTCCCGGAGTGCAACCCATTGTTTTTTTTTTTGCAAATCAAGTCTTGAACTTGCAGTGCTGCTGTGTCCTGATCGATGTTGGTGTCGTTGGCCCTAATTTGTAATCCCAGGTCGGGTAAAAAGGATTTTTTCCTTTAGGCATTTCGGTCAGGAGGTTAATTTTAACATTTTAGTGTCTTTTTCTAAAAGCAAGCATCTTCAGTAGGAAATATTTATGATAATTTTGTGACATGAGCAATAGGCAACCCTGTTTTCAAGAAATAGGAATCACTAGAATAAGTTATATAGCTTGTAACTTTTGTTTAATCGTTTCTAGCCTTCTACATTACAATTTTCAGTACTAAACGTGTCAGCATGTTAGGGTAATAAAAACTAAAAGCAGTTTCATAAACAATTTTCAATTAAAAGTACAGAAAGACGTGTCGTAAATATGTGAAAAACGGTCCATTACTGGTTTAGCAAAACGTATGGAACATAATAAATATTAATACTAAAACTGTAGTAAAGTGAGTAGGATTGTTGGTAGCCGCGCAACTACCAACATTTATCTTGCTTTGCTCTGAAAGCGTACCGAGAACTCACTAACTGCTTAAACTTTTCCTCTTTTTATGGCCTTATTTGACATGTATTAAATTTCCAATTACGAGTAATAAATGGGTTAACACGTTTAATATAGTTTGTTGTTCTAATTTTACGCGAACGTGCAGTGAACGAACTGTCAGGTGGTTTATCGTTTGTAGGTATTGCCAAGAAGGTGTATTGGTCCAGGCTTCTTCGTTTCGAGTTAATGATTAATTCCTAAGATTGTTTGGGCCCAGTAGGTGGCTACGTTAATTGCAGCATCGGTGGCATTAATTAAACCCTCCAAAGTACAGGTACATGGGCACTTGGAGCACTACGACGTGTGGCTCATGTTCTAAACAGGGGCACCGCACTTGACTATAGTAGGCGCAAGATAAATGTGGAATAAAGTATATTGACCTTTCCCTAATAACTGTTCATAGGTACCTGAACAATTAAATATGAATCGTTTTTCATTATTAGACAATGTTAAGGATCACGAGAGATGATGATTCGGGACAGCTTTGTGTCATTAATTCCGTTTTTCAAATTAAAAATGTCAATAATTGTAGGTGGGTCAATGACCGTTATTCCACGATTATCTGGCGCCTACTATAGCTTCGAGCACATTTTCTTGTGAAGTCTGCCTTAAGCATAAGTCTAAACGTGCTTTAATGTTTGTATTGCTAGGACACATCGCCTTAATTCTGTCTCTGAAAGGGAGTCGGCCGAAAACCATTGCATGGGTCCAGTACGGGTTTGTTGGGGCCACATGTCCCCGAATTTTGGATCTAGGACAACTCCTAGGTCATCTCACTTCCAGATTTTCTCACAATTTCGTCATTTATCCGGAATCATACATCAAGTTAAGCGCCTGTCTGAGTTCAACCTTTTTTTTTTTTTTTTAAGGATGGGAAATCATCAAATGACTTCTTCCGCTCTGGGTGGAGCGGAAGGGCGTGTCAGACTCTTACTGACTAAAACCCATCCGTGTTCCTTCTAAAGCCCTTTGCATTCCAGGGCCGCGGTGACTCTTTCGAACAAATTCCGCAACCCCGGCAGGGTCTGAGTTCAACTTAACGAGTCAACTGAGCCAAACCATTCATAGTAATAATTAGTGAGTTTTCACTAAGTACATATAATACTGATTCCAGCTACTTTACAGCGCACCGAAGAAACCCAAATCTCATTTTAAAAATGCATGCCCAATATTTGACAGTCCAAATGGCGCGGTGGTCAAGTGTTTACTTTCGATCCCCAGGATCGCCAGTTCGATTCCCACACCGGGACAAATGTTTGCCACGTCTACCAATATTGGTTTTGGACCTGATTGTCTGTGTCTGTCTACACAGGTTGTCCTGTGATCTTGCGTTAACAGTGAGCGTGTTTTTTTTTTCGGGGTACAGTACGGTGTTTAGTGGGACTGGGCTGAGCAAGACAGATTTGTGACGACCGTCCGGGTGTTGTGGAACAACTATCTCTGCTGGTATTGCTTTGTTGTACCTATTAGTATATAAGTGTGTGCTGTATATAAGTGTTATAGTGGGTGCATTGTGCTCACATAATATAATCAATTGATCAATGTATGTATACAAAATATTGTAAAACTTATGTTTGAAAAGAGTAACTATAGAGTTTCTTGTCCGTTCTTCTCCATGTGATTCTACTTTTTGCGAATGGACAACTAGAGTCACTAATATTTTAATTTCGAACCGTAAATTTGACGTTCAAATGTGCCTTTTAATGGTGTAGTTGAAATAAATGAATTGACTTTGACTTTGAACTAGAAAGATAAAGATATTCATTTGGCACACAGATAAACGCGATGTGAAAACAGGATAATTACAGATTTCTAATCGTAGCTACTATTCCCACTCCTTTGACACGGATCTACTCTCTCTGAGGAAGTAGATTGTAATCCACCAAGCAAATTGGTTGGTATACGAGTATGTCACATGTCTTAGTATTTTAGGTATTAGGACATGCCAGTTTCCTCACGAGGTTTGTCTTTGTCACCGGAAAATTGCAAAATATTACGTGAAATTGTTAACATTTTTTTAAAAATAAGAGACGGTTATACTGGAAACTGTTGAATTTGGATGGGATTTATTGTATACAAAACGATTTATTTATATAAAGAAATTAAAATCTACTTAAGATTTATTACAATCTTACTCAGTCTGCAATTTTCAGGTGACATCTTCACTATTACTACTGAATTAATAACTCATTTATGTGGCACGGTGTGATTCCTAGTTCTATCTATGTATTTAGCCAATTTTGGCCCATTCCTGGGCAAAGGGCTCCCTCTCCCGTTTCCACACATCTCTATCCTTTGCTAGCTTGGGATATCTTCGCCTTGGTTTGCCGCTATGTATTCTTTAGTGGGACCCATTCGGTTGTACTTTTTCCATTTATTGTTTGACATGCGGCAGACATGTTTATCTCTAGTTGCAGATTCTTAAAAAAAGAAATAGACTGACTGCAAAAAAACTTTTTATTTTCCTACTCCTTCGTTTTGCTTTTCTGATTAATTTCGTTGCGGGATCCAAGACAGTTAAATCGTTTCTCCAGGACGCGTCCAGCTTCATTGACTCGGCATTTTTTTCTGATGATCGCTACTGTTGATTCTGGCTTTCAGTAGTTGTAGTGGTTAGGAATGGGTGGCCGGCTTGTCCCAAAAAAAAAGACTGATTGCATATTAATGAATGAAACGTACTTCAAGGCCTGAATAAAACAAATAAGTTAAAAGCGAGTCTCATTACGTTCACATTGTAATTAAGTTTATTGTTTTATTAAGTCGTACGTTGCTCAAGATCTCGTTTAGTATATTAATAAAAGCGAGCAGTTGTTTACAGCGCACTTGACGTTCATTTATTGGTTTTATGTCTTTTGCTAGGCAAGCAGAGAGCTGTTTTACTTATTTTTACTAATTATTTGTTTAAGTGACTCGTGTTTTCCTACTGACTTTCAGTATTTAAGAAAATTATTGTGTTCCAACGGTCACTTCTTTCGATACCGGTTCAATTAAGAAAAAATAAACGTTGAAGTTATTGATTTCAAAAAAATGGTATACTCACTCGTTTATAAAATTAAATTATTGCATTAAGTCAAACTATTAATTTCAAATATTAACTATTGAGGTGGTTTAGATCACCAAGATTTACTATAAAATAATGCCGCCAGTCTCTTGGGCACATTACCAGCTGACAGCGCCAGCGTTGACAACGAATTTTTTGATGCCATATTTTAGTTTGTTGTAAGTTTAGTATTTTTGTTAAAACAATAATAAAGTGACCCTTGTTTAAGAGAGGGAGAAAATAGTAATACTATAAAGTTTAGCTATATTTAATACAATACCAAATAATAATTGAAATTGATGTAAACAAAACGTTTTTTGCTGACTAATTAATGTTACATTTATTAAACTTTTAAGTAAGTCGGCAATAAGTAAACACGCGACAGGTATAATTACTGCATTCAGTTCCTATTAAAGAATTCTGTTTTAAAAATACTTTAATAAAAAACAAGATGGCTTAACAACACTTTTTAATTACGCCACGTTAATTAGTTTAATTTATTTATTTATTTAACAGTTTATGTACACACATTTAACAAATAGATAAGAAGAAGGTAACAGAAAAATAGGTACAAAGGTGATGCTTATTTCTAAAGAAATCTCTTCCAGCATACCTGCGAAAGGAGAGTCGAATAAAAGAGATGTAGACATTGTGTGTACAAGTTATGCTAACATAAAAAGACAAAAAAAACTTTAAATATAACATACTATACATAAATATGACTCAAATGAATACCATACTAATACATACTACTTAAATAATAATAGTTAGTTAGTTAGTTATGTCACGAAATGGAACAAAAAACTACTCCTCGTTACGTTTGTAATGAAATATATTTTATCTCTACAACGTTCAAAAGACATCAACGCGTCAAGAATAAGCAGAAGTTTTTATTTCTAAAAGATGAGCTTTTATGGATTATCTTTTAAATTTAACTGGATTATGAATAACATCTAGAATTTTACCGATATTTTAGTGTCTCGGAAACAAGTCTCGTACTTATCACAATTTTATTCCGGTTTTTATTGATACGGATTTTAAGAATATCAGGCGTGGCTTAGCCGAAAGGAAGTTAATCAAAAAACAAAATTTACGCTATCACAATTACCAAAAATACAATTTCAATTATGACTATATTAAAAAAAAATTACCTCTATACAAGTTTAATTTCTGGAGCGTTTGCATTCGCATCAAAGTCAAAAACACCTCGTTATCTAATATTGCAAAGTTCTTGACGTTGATTGTCGCTGGGATGATATTGCGATTTGAATTTGAACTCTTTTTACAAGCTTTTATTTAACTTGCACTGTTCGTATGTATGTTTGTATGTTGTCCGTCAATGTTTGCAAACCATTTTTCAACCATTTGTTACCAACAAATGGTTGAAAAATGGTTTGCCAACCAATTTAGATGAAATTTTACATACACCTTTAATTCTGGTGAGAATTTAATGTGCAATACTCAATATTGTAATAATTCCAATATGGCTGCCGCTCCAAGATGGCGTATTACACATTTCTCTCAAACCCCTTAATATGGATATCAAATGAAAGAGCTTGAGGAGTAAAAAGCAATAAAGTTGGTACTTAACATCATACTAAATCCAATATGGCCGCCGCTCCAAGATGGCGGATCACATATTTTTTCTCAATCCTCTTAATATTAGTACCAAACAAAAGGGCTTGAAGAGTAAAAAACAATAAAGTTAATAACATTACACTAAATTCAAAAAGGCCGCTAAAAAAAGATGGTATAAAAAAAAACAAAATGACAAGTTCAACAAGAATTGGCCTCAAACTTTTTAACTATTACTCAAACAAAACAACTAAAGCTAGACGAACAACACTGATAAATATTGACATTAAAAATAATTCAAATGAAAGAAAGTGGCGAATAATGACCCGACACCAAGATCACAGAGATATCGCTACACAAATAAGATTGAAAATGTCACGTTTCTCTCATGCTCCGAATGTCAGACTATATTTATTGAGCCAATAAAAAGATTGGTGGCCATGAATAAAAATATGTTAAGAGTAAAAATAAATTGTTACGTCAGTAATCGTTATTCGTGTATACTTGCTTTATTTGGCTCAAGAAAGTGTAGGTATTTGCGTATTTTAAATAGTAATTATGCAATGTTTCATAAGGGCGTGGCTACATAATAACAAAAAAAAAAGCGTACGGGTTGATTTTCAATGTTAAACAACTCTTTCTAATACGTTTATATCAGACAGCCGGTAAACTGTTAGCCCTGCCAGTCAAAGTACTTGATCTGATCTTGATGAAAAATTTACAAAAAATGCAACCGCATCCAAATAAAAAAAAAACTACAAAGTATAAAATAACTTTAATTTTAGTGGTACACACCACACCTAACAACACCACTGGAATGTCACAGGAAAGCAAAACACGCAATTTCGTTTACTTGGATGACATTTTCTATTTCCTTCAGCTATTTTGATTTAAAAACCAAACTACTGAACCGAGTTGATAAAATCTATGGGACCAATGGGAACGTATATCCTTTCACATGAAAAAATATTTTTTCAAATCGGTTCATAAATGACGGATTTATGAGGTAACAAACATGAAAAAAATATATACCACCGAATTGAGAACCTCCTCCTTTGAAGTCGGTTAAAAATAGAACATCAACTGTTAATCAGGATTCCTATAAAATTGTGTAATGGCGTTTTTACGAAACCATTACAATTTCTGCATCAGAACTGAAAGAAATTGCATCGATATGGAGCGACGACATCATTTGACACGAGAAGAGATGATGAGAGCCGTCGGAATGTTGCAAGCTGGGAAAAGGTTGAGCAGATTTATTTACACACACTATTTAGGACCCACGATACATTTATTTATTTATTTATAGTTAATTAAAACGGCGCAGTTCCAATTACATTATTAATTACAATACAAAAATTTAATTCAAAGATATACAATTCATGGATAACATTATTCATATTTATTTAAGTTAATGGTTTAATAAATTAAATACATCATAAACTAACATGTAACAGTGGACACCCTCGCATATTGTCTCTCACAGAACACCAGACAAGCACGCATTATTTCCTTCCATTCATCAGCAAATACATCACATTCAGGATAGGCAGTCAGGAGGGCGTTTAGCATCCTTAGGGTTCGACATACTGGGGATTTGGCTCTAGCAACAGATCTACATGTATTACTGCATCTCGTTTTTTAATTTAAAAAATAGGTTTTGTATATTTTTTAATGGGTTACTATATACTATCTTAAAACTACTTAAACTATTTACTTACTTTAATTATTTACATCTACTAAAACTTAGTATATACAAAAACAAAGTACACTCAGGCGTCAAAGTATTCCTCCGCATCGCTGTCATCCGGAAACGTGCCCAGAAGACTGGCAGCATTGCCACGTTGAATGGCAATGCTAATTCTTTGAGCAAAGAATGAGCCAGCCCTCTGGTCAGGCAAAGTGTCGATCAGTCGGCGAGATTAAATAAAGACTTTAATCTTAAGGAGTTTCGTAATGGCTCAAAAAAAAACTCAAAACTATAATTTATTTCAATTAAACCATTTACAGGCACTTATGAATTATCAAGGTCAGTCAGTCAAAGATGAAGCTATTTGCGCGTTCCAAATTGTAGATCTCTATGGAGAAGAACGTGCAAGAAACTCCACGGACACTCTTTTAAATCATTTTTATTTACAATGTTATGGTTACATAATTCTTGTTGAAATTATACATACATTTATGTGAGAACGATGTAGAAAGAAATGCACGATAAAAGCGTCCGGAGTAAAAAAAACAACAATTCAAATAACAAATGATAAAAATAAATCAAGGCGTTTCTTAATTCTACTATTTTCACACATTTTAAATACGGAATAGAACCTAGACTTTTGAGAATATGAGGCGGTACTAATTCTTCGTATTTTTTACATGGAAAAAACCTTATTAATAATACAGATACTAGAAAAGAATATTTCAACATCCCCACTCAACTCAGACTATTTAGAGGTACCAGACGAACCCCAAGGCGAAACGATTAAATACCACATAAAACTACTCCAACGATTTATAAGTGTGTGCCGTTCAATAAATAATATAAAATTACGTCCCCTTAAAATCGTATAAATTGCTTAAATTCCCCGAAGTGTATAAACTGGCGGGGCAGTAAACACTGGTTGTGAAATATGATTGGTCGCTCGTAAAGTACTGAACTGAAATTATTTAACAGCGCAGACGAACGGACTGACAGTGCTTATTGTATGTAGGTATATAAATATAATACTAGCTGGTCGCTGTCGACTTATATAAAACTTTTAAGCCACGCGTTAGAACCCCTTGACCCAATAAGGAACTATCAAATTGAAATGAAGATGTCTGTTCTGATTTTGCACGAAAAAAAGGAAATTTATTTGAGTTTAGAAGCAACCGCCAGAATCACTGTTTGATACCGTGATTCTGGCGGTTGCTTCTAAACTCTAGAATTTTGATGAACATACTGGTACAGGGCTGGCTGTTAAAAATCATGATATACTAAGTATGTATTTAACTAAATACTTTGCATACTACTGTATAAATTCAAGTTTTTAAAACTTAACAAACAGATGTGTTGCTGGGGAGTTTGTTGCGCCACTTCTTCTTCCCAGCTATAATACTAGGAAGTGGTGACGGGCGGGCGTTTTCGGGGACTGTCTTTATGTAGAAATTTGACGTTTGAAAAATGTGCTGGCACTCAGACTAATTTAAATAAATGACTTTTGGTTTTGATAACTTTTCAAAGAAGTAGAAAATACCTATGAAAAAGTAGTTTTTTATCAAATTATCATTAATTGAAAACGTCAATAAAATCAGTTAGGTAGTTGTCGAGCTTGAATTAAAAGACAGACAGACAAGTCAAGGTAATTCTTTACTACATATACATAGTAAGCTTTGTATGTGTGTGTATACGTCGGCTCGCGAAAAAGTAACCTTGGTTCAAAAATATGTGTACGCTTGGGTCGAAGCGGGCGGGGCCCGGTTTCAGAGATCCGTAGCTATTTTCTTGAGGTCCATTTTGTGAGTGTTGGTTTAGGATCGAGTGGTGTAAGGATGGTTATAAGTTCAATCATCATCTGCCTAGCCTATTCCCAACTATATTGGGGTCGGCTTCCAGTCAAACCGGATTCAGCTGAATTCCAGTATTTTACGTGGAGCGGCTGTCTACCAGACCTCCACAACCCATTAACTGGGTGACTGGAGTCAGATTTACTGGATTCTGAAAATCCGCAACGACTGCCAAAGATCTACAAATGAGAGCAAGGACCAACGTATAACATATGACGTACGATATGATAAGATGGTCACCCATCCACAGACTAACCTTGGCAAGCGTTACTTAACATTGATCGACTCGCGCGGCTATTATTCCTTAGCTACGAGCTCCTCATGGTTATAAGTTCAATCACGTTTGATATTTAAAAAGTTGTGTAGAACCGGAGGCCGGAGATTAAAACAATATTTAAAGGTAAGATAAATGTAAGGTTTCATGAAACTGCATTGAAAATAACAACTTGGTGGACATCCCACACATACGTACAAAATGATTTGGTAATACTTTATTTGAGCGTACAACAGTGGAATGGAATTACTTGCCGGAGTCTGTGTTTCCTTATACATATATCCTATCATCTGATTGTCTTGAGGTCACGTATCAACTCGGAAAGGGATCATCACCGTATCAACCCGAGCCGTGCAGTATTCAACTCCTGCAACGCACACTAATCGGAATCGTAACGTAATCGTCTCGTCCCAAAATTCCTACGGAAACGGAAAAAATGGGATATGCGCGTACGAAGTCTCGGGTAAAAGCTAATAATATATACATTTTCGATATTTCGATACAATCGATTTTAAATTTTCGAGACTTTACCCGTAAGTATTTTGGTTTTCGACGTTCCAATATTTACCCCTATTAATAAATGTGTTAGGCAATATTTTTTATGAAACGTACGGAACTTTCTTACACATACTACCTAGTCTTGACACAATTCCTCGTACATTTTTTGTTCAGTTTTTTCTGCGTGCCATTGGAGGCGATGCTGTTACTGATAGATCTATCTTTTGCCGCGTGATTGTTTAGCTCCGGGCTTTTTATAGCGCGGTGGAAACTGCCAATTATGAGAGGAAATGTCAACTGTACGGGGGGTAGTGTTGAAGATACCGATCGGTACAGGATTTTATGCTGTGAAATATTATTGAATTCGTTCTGTTTTAGTTGGCAGTCGTTTTTTGTTATTTGGGTGAAAGGACCAAAACTGTGTCGAGATGTTTACAGTTCAATACAGTTTTTTTTAGGATGAACACAAGTAGATCAGCAGACAAGTTATTCTTAAGGGAAGCATGGGTACTAAGTCATACATACAGACATACATATTCTTACCTTATCTACCCAAAACCCAAAGGACCAAAAACCTGTAGGTATTATCTGATGTATTGATTAAACTGGACCTAACCTAACTAGACTGGAAGAAAAGGGAAAGTGCCCTTTTGAGTTTAAACTCAGATCTAATTTAGCCACATCCAAGCGATCTATAAGAGGACCACCGTATCTTATTCAAATAACAGGAGTATGTTCTTACTGCATCCAATTTGTACTACACTTGATATTCCAGTAACAGCGATGTACAGTATCCGCTGAAGTTTTTGTGGCTCGTTAACGAGCGATGGAGATGAATGGTCAATGCTGCTGTATAGTGGCGCTAGTGGCCCCGACTGGTTTCTTGAACCACGCTCATATTGATGTGATAAAGATAAATGAGGGAACGGGTTTTAGTCATATAGGAGGCTACTATATTTTAATAAAGAGGAAGTGTGGTTTGCTTGATTCTTTTTTTTACTGATATTTGTAAAACCTTTTTTGTAGTTTAATAGCCAGTTTGGAATTATTGTTGTTCTTTCATACAATACTTTGTTATGTACCATAAATAACATGGCATAAAATTAATCAGCCTATAGTTTTCCTATGGAACTGGTGAATGTGAAATTCATGTACAGTTTTTTTAAGTCTAGCGAAACTTTTCTCAAAAAAATTACAATTGCACAATCATTTCAATTTTTGAATCATTGTCGCAGAAAATATGTAAAATATTATGATTCAGCGAAATGTGCAACTTTTGAGCACCATTAAGAGATCAAAGGACCACTGAGGACCAGACAAGTGTTTCTGCGAAAAGTGATTTGAAACTGCACAACGTAGGTAAATGATGCCTATAGTACCCTTGAGCGAGAATATTGACTCAGATACAATCACACCTACTGGAAAATACGCCAAGACTGTGCATCATAATATGTATTTAAGATTTAAGTGGTTTTGTCCATTAGTTGTAACATGAAATCATATTCTAATCTTTTAAAATAAATTACTGAAAATTCTCTTAAACGATTTACCATTATGATATTTAAATAAACCTACTCGTACCAAGTCTCGATCAATGTGACACAATTAAACGAATATTTTGTCAATTGCTCTATCTCTGGAGTCGGCAGGTCTCAATTCAATGTTTTGTATTCTATTTTGAATAGATTTAGTGTTATTTGTAAGTGTGCCCATCTTTAAGTAATAACAGTTGTATTTACTTGAAATCGTTAAAAAAATTAATATATATTCTAAGTCTATGTACTCAATGTCTATATTTCTCTAAATTTGTGTCTGTTTCAATTTTAAATGTTTATGCTTACTTTGATCTATAATTATTAGTATATGTGCTGTTAATAAACAAGGTGGAGACGACTATACGACAATAAATCGAAATACTGGCAATACTAGTTCATACGAATATATGTCTTTTATCACAGTCACAGCTTTGATGTCACTAACTGCACCAGACTGCTTGGAATATTTCGTTAGAATATTAGTCACTATCCGTGACTAGTTTGAGTTTTCTTGACATTTTATGCAATTGGACAGGTTATTTTTTAATTTCGGTGACAGGATTTATAATCGTTTCAAAATATTCCTATGAACCAGTATTGTCAGTGTTTTCATTTATTGTCGTATCGATGTCTCCACATTGTAATTTGGTGTTAATAAAATAGTAGCTGTTCATATAATTTGGTTTCCGATGGAAAAATCACGTTCAGATCAAGGTGCATAATGTTTTTGGAGGTCTGTCAAAAACACTTCACTTTTCCGATATTTTGACAAGTTGTTGATAGTAATTGTCGCTGAGATATTGGGACTTGAATTAGAACGTTTTTAAGTACGAGAATTGGCCTTCTGGTATGTATTCAATATTCCGGATTCCATTTCGATGGATAGGAAGCCATTTTTATGTTTATGCCATGAAACCGTTCAAACCAACCGACTGACAGAAATGCTTTTACGTATTATACGCGCTCTTAAAACCGGTGAAAGGCTTCTTACAATTCCTTATCTAAAACTGGTATCGAAAGACCACTGAGGACCAGATAAGTGATTCTGCGAAGATGACGCATACAACCGCACATAGTATGACTGACCCTTGGGCGAGAGATCAACCATGAATGCTCAGCTCATATTGGATGTAGTGCCGTTATCTAAGCCGAAGCTGAGCGGAAATACCCGAATTCATAGGGTCTACGGAATGATGAATAGGTAAGGCGAACTGGTGATTGTTATTTATTGTCTTCCAGCCAGGAAATGCTACAATTTACACGAATAGTAGGAATAACGAAACGATTTTATGCAGTTTAATGAAAGAAAACTGCAGATTTTTTTTAAATTTGGCAATACTTTTGTTGGCTTGGTTGAGAATCGTATGCGATGATATGATTTACCCAATGTATGCTAAAACTACAGCAGTAACAAGTGAGTAACAGTAAAATAAACAAATAAATTATTTAACTAACTAACTTTGGCAATTATTTTAACTGCCAGTAAATCCTAAGACATGGTAAATCTTAGGATTTACTGGCAAACCTTAAAATTTACCATAGATCTGTCTTTTGCATTAACATATATATGTACCATATCCTACTACTAAATGACTTTGTATTCAGATGGACACTCCTTTTTGTTTTTTTTTTTTTTTTGATGTCGGGGGGAAATCCTCGTGGAAATCCTCCACCCTGGGGTGGGTGGAGGGGTCTGTCAGACTCTTACTGACTAAAACCACCCCGGTGTTCCATCTCCCACCTACGCCGGGGACCGCGGGAACGTATGCGACTTCCGCAATCCCCGGCTGAGATGGACACTCCTGCTCTTACTTTAAAATTTGCATTTTTTCAAAGGTACCTTTTAAAGTATGTGTTCTGTATGGTATCGGACGTAAAAAAACAGCACCATCCCATTACTTCCAGTGGGTGTCGTAAAAGGCGACTAAGGGACTTACCAGAGAATGGGCAGCAGCATTCTCTGTGCATTACAACAGCTACACTGCGATCGCCAACCCGCCTGCCAAGCGGTGCGATTATGGCAACCCCCCCCCCCCCTTTTGGGGTGGCATATGTTCAGCAGTGGACGTTTTTCGGCTGATATGATGATGATGGCCGTTTAAAGAAGTGCGATACTTGTCTTGATTAGTAAGATAAGTGAAGACAATAGCTACCACAGTTTTTGTGAATTGTAAAGTAGTAAGTTGGTGTGGTAAAATTCTGGACAAAATCCTATAGCCTCTTTTTAGAGCTACACTACCTATTAGTAATGCTATTAATCTTGAGATCGCAGCAGACATATTGAATACAGAACCGTTACCTGAGCCGGAACTTGTCAGTGATTCGCGACGGTTTAGGGTGGTCTTCGCTATGATTAGGGTTGCCAGGCGTACATAGTTAGACTTTTGGGATGCGTGTCCGGCCAAATTAAACGGTTTCCTGCCTGTCTCGCTTTTGTTAGTGTTTTGAATTTTACCAAACACTAATATTATCACACTTAATATTATACAGGCGAAAGTTTGTGAGTGAGTGTGTGTGCATGTATGTTCCTTCTTCACGCGTAAACGGCTACACCGGGTTAGATGAAATTTGGTATAGAGATTATTTGAGTCCCGGGAAAGGACATAGGATAGTTTTTATTCCGGAAGTATGTTCCCTTGGGATATTTTTCGACATTAACGCGGGCGAAGCCGCGGGCGGTAAATAGTTTTCTATAAAAAAAACACAATTGTGAATCAATTTTATGTCGAGTCAAAAAGCTTGGTTTTACTAACAATGAGTCTGCTAAATATTATTTTAAAGACACAATGCCCGGCCTTTTATCCAACTTTACCCAAAAGTCCAGCTAAATTGGCTGGTCTGTTCGGCTTTCCAGTTTTCAAATCGGGCAACCCTAACTATGATGTATTAGTTAAACTGATACAAATTATACAAAGTTTGAGACGGATTGTTACATACAAAATTACTGTATAATATTTTTTATTTATACTTGAAATATGAGTATTTTGTGGACAAATATGTTTTTACAGAATTTTAAGTGGAAGCATTTCAAGTAGACGCTCTTTCGCTTGTATTATATACTTAAAGGGAGAAGGAGACTAAAGAAAAGATGACGGTTGTGTGTTTTACAAATATTACATTATTACATTAATATTATATTTTATTATTTGTACATAAACAACACAACAAGTATTTCATTAAAAGTAATTTAAATTACTCTCAAGTATTTCATCAAATTCACAGACTGTCCTGCCATTTACGAACATTCAATCAATTTGGAATGTAAAGCGTGTCTGCACAAGTATTCAATTTATTCAAATTAAAAGCTCATTTTATTAACGGCTATTTTAAATTGAACCACCTGGTTGCCCGAAGGCGGTGCTATAGTAATTACTACCGACTTCGTTCGGTGCGAACTTTGAGAATCAATTAAGGGGCTTGGTATTGGGGTTAACAGGATATCGATATGTTTACAAAAAGAGCAGACAAAAGTAGGATTTTTTATAGGGTTTCTATCACTGACATAAGTTGCTACATGAGACACACACACCGCTCATCGGATTTTTCATGTTAACTATTTTTGATGTCGATAGGTAGTTTGGCACTCACAGATTATAAAAGCTTTTAAAGATCTTAAAATTAAATCAACAGAAGATCTTTGGGGAATATCTGTAAAGGTTTGTAGATCTATCATTGAAACTATTGCCCCCTACTTAGCTGTCATATTTAACACTAGTGTAGACCAGGGAGTATTTCCGGATCTCATGAAACACAGTAAAGTCGTTCCATTGTTCAAATCGGGTGATTCTCAAGAACCCAACAATTATCGGCCGGTGTCAATTCTGCCAGTTCTCAGTAAAGTGTTTGAAAAGTTAATGCTTAGTCAGATGTTACGTCACTTTAATAAAAATTCCATCTTTCATGAAGACCAGTACGGTTTCACCAAAGGGCGTTGTACAACTGACGCCGGTGTCACCCTAATAAAGAACATTTTTAACGCCTGGGAAGAGTCGCAAGATGCCATTGGAATATTCTGCGACCTCTCGAAAGCGTTCGACTGCGTTAACCATGAGACGCTTTTGTTGAAACTTGAGCACTATGGGATTAGGAATAGAGCCCTTTGTTTACTTAGTTCATACTTGATGGGCAGACAGGTTAAAGTTCAGATAAACGGTGTAAACTCAATAGGGTCGGAAACGACAATGGGCGTTCCTCAGGGTTCAATATTGGGTCCATTCCTTTTTTTAGTTTACATAAATGATTTGCCCCAATTACAACCAAAGATGGTGTTATTTGCGGATGACACATCATTAATATTTAAAATAGACCGACGTTCACAAAATCTTGACGACGTCAATAGCTCTATTCATCAGGTCCAAAATTGGTTTACGGCAAACAACTTGGTTTTAAATAAAAAAAAAACTAAATGTATTAGATTTTCTTTACCAAATGTTAAAAGTAGCAAATGTGACATCATATTGAATGGAGAAAAACTGGAGTTCATTAATCAGACGGTTTTCCTAGGTATCACATTGGACGGAAAATTACAATGGGGGCCTCATATAACATCTCTTGCGGGTCGTCTAAGCTCAGCCGTGTATGCTGTTAGAAAGATAAGACAGTTAACAGACGTAGAAACCGCACGTTTGGTCTACTTTAGTTACTTTCACAGCATTATGTCGTACGGTATTTTGCTGTGGGGTCGGGCTGCTGACATTGAATCCATATTTATTTTACAAAAGAGAGCTGTCAGAGCCCTTTATAATCTGCGTCGCCGTGATTCTCTTAGGGAACTTTTTAAAAAGATTAATATTATGACAGTCCCTTGCCAATTCATTTATGAAAATATTATGTATGTGCGGAAAAACCGACATCTTTTTAGTAAAATTAGTGATAGACATAATTTTAATACTAGAAATAAAGACAAATTAGATCAACCATTTTTTAGATTAGCTAAAGTCCACACTTCTTTCATGGGGTATTGTGTTAAATGTTACAACAAAATACCTTCTGACATATTAGAACTAAATGAAAGAAAATTTAAAACTCATGTTAAAAGTACACTTTGTGAACAAGCATATTACAAATTAGAAGAGTACATTCAGGATAAGAATGCTTGGAAACATGCTGGTCCTGCTCCATAGGACAATCAAGGGTGAAGGTCAAACTGGTTGATTTATGTATTAACTTTATAGATATACTGTTTCTTTTTTTGTGTTTTTATTTTTCTGTTGACTCACACACTGTTGTTTAATTAATGGTTCCAATGTTTGTAAATATGTGAGTACCATTTACCTAAATTTCTTTAGGAAATTAATAAGTTTACCTCTGCTGGTGATACTTTGTTCTTATAAGTAGCATACTCTGGGTGCATCATCCTCACATAATATTAAATTAATTTTTGTAAACCAAATTTTGTAAAATCATTATTTGAAAAGAGTAACTATGGAGTTTCTTGTCCGTTCTTCTCCATAAGAATCTACCTTTCCGAATGGACAGTAGAGTCACTTTATTAATGTAATTCTATTATTTTTACTGAACTGTAAACGATGACGTTCAAAAGTGCCGTTTAATGGCCTAATTGAAATAAACGTTTTGACTTTTGACTTTTGACAGATTGCCATAAATTCTGTCTTTTTCTTTTTTAATGTGTTTTCAAATTTGTATTTTCTAGTTTATGATTTATGTAAGTGTGCTTTTGTGTGTTGTGTTTTCTGTTCTTGTACCAAATAAATGTTTTATCTATCTATCTATGTTGAAGGTTCTAAAGACACGGAGTGTATTGTCTATGATCGGGCACGTGTCAACTCGGAGAGAAAACGTCCGTGGAGTGATGTCCAAATTAGAACACACCATAATTTCTTCGAAAATGCATTTTGGTTGAAGTTTTTGCCTTACGTTTTAAGTTACTTAAGCGATGCAGCTTAGAACCTCGTCGGCATTGGGGTATGGTCGACACCAGATAAACTTGCAATATCGGTCATTGACCCACATACATTTAGTGACATACTTAGTTCCAAAAACAGAAATAATGACATAAAACTGTCCTGAATCGTCATCTATCGTGATCATTTACTTTTTCTAATAATGAAAAACGGTTCATAATTTATTGTCCGGGTACCTACGTAGAGAAGTTAAGGAACGGGCAATGAACTTTATTGATAATTTATCGGGCGTTTACTATAGCAAGCATTACTGCTGAGCTGACCCCGAGTTCGATTCTCAGATGAGGCAAAGTGTTACCGGGGTTTTTCATTTAGAGTTTTCAACCAACATCCAAAAGAAGGAGGTTATCAATTCGACTATATATATATATATTTTGTATATTTGTTATGCGATCATTCCGTCAATTATGAATGGATTTTGATGATTATTTTTTCTTAGTGCTGAAAGATAACTAGCGAATTGTCAAAGTCAGTCCGTCAAAAACATGAAGCTATTTGCACGTTCGAAAGCGTAGATCTCTATGGAGAAGAACGTGCAAGAAACTCCACGGACACTCTTTTAAATCATTTTATGTTTACAAAAATCCTGGTTACATAAACCTTGTTGCTTCTATATATGAGATGTGATGTGATGTGATTGTAGACCTCCCCTAGAACCTTACCCTTTGATTAAAACATGCGTGATGTAATGTTATTAGAAAATAGACAACTTAAACGTATGACTCCGGCCTCCGGTGTCATCTAGCTTAAAATGACCAAAAATTGACGTGTAAAAGTGTTATGTTTAACCTACTTGCAAAATAAATATCGTTTAGCATTATCATTTATGCAGGGCAATACCAATCTATAACTATTCCTTATTTTTAGTCAAAAACAATAGAGGGTCAATTCAACAATTTTTAAAGCAACGTTCGCATTCGTATGTCTGTCGCAATCTGTAAAAAAAATATGAAAATTGTGGCTTTTTTGACTCTTGGGTGTCAGTGTAGGTACTCTGTCCTGTCAAAAATGGTCACTTTTTGGGCCAGCTAAGACGCTAACCAGTTTAACAGGATCAAAGGAAAAACATGGAACTACTATTAAATATATTGAGTTTAAATTATTTAAGAGGGCCAATGAAATTGGTGCCGCTATGATATACAACGTGTAACAGAATAAACGTAACCCCAAAAACGCGAAAAAAAAACAGCTGTTCAGTACATTTTGTCGAGTTACGCGCACATAAATGTATGGCGGAGTCGATTTTTTTTCGTGATTTCAGTGTTGGTCCCATAGTGAAAGTTTTTCACAATGATGAGTACAATGACCCCTTAAGAGGTATTGCGTTTATTCTGTTACAGGTAGTATCAAAATGTACGGGTCACCATGAGACATGACATGAAGTGGCGTGGACTTTAATAGATAAGAAGTTGAGAAACGTAAAGAACCCACAACTAATGTTAGAGGGAACTTTTGACAGTGTTTTCACGTGTGTCAGAATTTCGTTGGGCAGGAATTCACTATGTCATACATCTATGCTACATGGAAGTGTTTGTCAGTAAGTACAAAATAGTATGTAAAGAGCCAAAGTAGCTAAAGCGACACTGAGTGCTCATTGACATATGACGGTCTAGAGAAAGTGACATCAAAAAGTCAAAATATGACATGCGCCACCAAAGCATCACGTTGACAATTGCAAACACTTTAGACTTTTGACATTCATTGACGTTGATATAATGTTAGTGTCTCGAGCTCAGTGACGTAAAACGTTCCTTATTACCCGACTGCGCGACGCCAAGGAGTGGTAATGTGATTATCAGCGTATGTATGTATGTGGGTTTGTACCTTTGTGGCACTATTTAGACCAAACGCGTGGGCCGATTTTGATAAATGTCGTTTGATTCGTCATGACGGCGCGAATGTCATAGAAAGCATAAAAAATTGGAAAAATCAAAATTGCCTATTTGGACGTCATAATGTTAAAAAGAAAATCAAGTGGGGTATCGTTGAATAGGTATTTAAAAATCATTTTTAGGTTTCTCATATCGTTTTTCAATCAGAATTACCGTTTATAATATTAGAATGGATACCCACATACTTGTACATAATTTTATTATTTAAGACTTGTATGCAAAAATAGCATGTCTCTTAGATATTTGATATTCAAAGATAAACTGAACACCTAGTTCTAACCTCAATATATCTGCTAAAATGGGATGCATGTCACTAGTAATCGATTTGCGTGGTTCCCACCTCAATATGGAAATATTCTAGATCAATATGATAACACTTTATACATTCACGAATAAATCACTTAGGCAGAGTAACTTAATCTTAGATGTTAACTGCCGTTTGACAGCCAATAACTGTCACAATTAACGCATTATTTTTGACATATTGATCGTTTCTATGTATATTTTTGGTGTTTAAGTCTATGTATATGGTTTTATAAGACATCATCTTCTTAATTGTATAAAGGCGCCATAGTTTTAAATGTAGTTGACATAAAACAAAAATGTTTGGAGCTTCTAAATAAGTGAAAAATCATAACGCATTCGCATGTCAGTCGCAATCTGTCACAAATTTATGGAAATTGAGGCTCTTTTGACAGGGATTTTTTGGCGGGATTTTGTCGAGAAAAGTTTAGCGGCTGTTTTATTTATTCCTAGTGGATATTGTGATGTAAATTTGTGTAATTTTGTCTCTCAAGTGTCCACGCACCTGAAAAATATGTATGTAGAATAATTGAAACAGGCGCGATCTCGGTTTAGTGGAGCTGAGAATTTTATTGTAGTATTGACTACCTCACTCGAACGCCGAGAAGGCCGAATCGATATATTTATTACCAGATACTCCAAAACCCATTAGAATGTGTTACATCCGCATTCTAATGCAAAACACAAGAAATTAAGGACGTAAGATTAGGCAATATGGTCAAAAGACAATCGAATTTCCTTCGGGGTAAATAAAAAAAAAGCTCTTTTGACAGACTGCGACTCAGATGCGAAGGCGACCGTTGTTTTAAAAAAAATCGTTTAATGAGTAGAATTGGCATTCTAGTTACTCGGAAATAGAAGCTCAGTAACATCTGTTTTGTTTGCTTTTTGACAAATAATTTCTTGCTAATCCTGCCGTTTATTCGTGTGACAGGTTTCATCCAAATTCCTTCAGCTGTTGAGACGCGATTGAAACGTGCAGACTTTCACATCTTTAGTAATACATAGTATGATAGAGGTTGCAGCAAATGTTTTAAACAACGATCTTGAAGAAGGCCCTTGTTCAATAGTTGTTTTAAAACATTTGCTTTGAGTACTAATATGAAAGCTTAAAGGTGCGTTTGCCCCGGGCGCCGGGAGTTGCAGGGCGATCCCCGGCCACCGTAGACGCGGGCCTGCGGACGGCGAGCGTTGGGTGGCTCGCTGTCTGATCAACACCAGGCCCGGGTCGACGGCGCGTTGTGTTTCACGCGCGCTTAAAAGAGATGTCAGCATAGGATATGGGGCCCGCCAGGGCCAGAGCCTGCCAGGGTTGCGGAATTTGTTCGAAAGAGTCACCGCGGCCCCGGAACGCATAGGACTTTAGAAGGAACACGGATGGGTTTTAATCAGTAAGAGTCTGACACGCCCTTCCGCTCCACCCAGAGTGGAAGAAGTCATTTGATGATTTTCTATCCTTAAAAAAGGGTGCGTTTCCAACAGAGATGAGCGAGGATGCTTGGCGAGGTATGTGTTTGTTAAGAACCAATAGAAGCGCTTCATTTACCTAGCCTGCAGCGAGCCTCGCTACGCATCCTAGCACATCTCTGGTGTTAACGCACCCGTATGCTCGTATTTCATGACAGTTATGTTTTTTATGATTCGTGTTTGACTACAATCAACCTGATGATAAACGCCGAATGAGGTCGACGATGGAGCTCGCTAGCTTAGAAGTAACCTATTGACTCTTGGTTGTAGCTTTTAGGAAACACGGATTCGGACAGCTGTGGATTCCATCCCATGAAGCCTTTCATCAATTAACCTAAACATCACTTTTCTCTGAAAACAAACGATCAATTATTACACTTAAATACTAACAAGTAACACAAATAATTTGATTTAAAAAACAATTGAACGCACTTCGGATTCAGAACAATGGCTTTCATTCCTTGAGGCCACCACTCGTGCAGTAATAATCGTAAATTATTTTAATGCATTAGTAAACTGCGTTTTGAAGACACATTAAGTAAAACGAATGTACTATAACTTAACTCTTAGGCCTAAGATATTGTAATAGGTGCGTATTTGAAGCTAAGTACGTCTGACTTTATTGTATGCCGTATTTGAGCAATAAACAAAGGATATCTTAATTTTATGTGCATTAAACGGTTAAAGCTTACATTTAAGTTACATGCAGACTCCATTATGTGCGTTCTAGAGGTGGTACATAACTACATTCTAGGACAAAGGAACTCGCGTGTCTACAATCTTTGTTATGTCTGCGTCGCTGCAGAACGCACTTGTCCAAAAAATGAGATTTGGAATTTGGTAAAATTGCCCTTTTTTTGGCAAATAGTGTTGGAATGGGCACAAATTGCCTTCGGTTTTAGATTTTTTTCACGCTATATTAAATGAAGTTGATGACGAAAGTTATATGAATAAACCTTTTGGCTCTATTAAGAGATCAACTTTTAATATGATTGAACATAAAATTACTGTTTTATATCGTTGGTCCGACACTTTTCAATAAAATTTTAAGTGCATTTCAATAAAAAATGTAATGCAACCGCTTCAAAAAGAAGCGAATACACAACGTTGATTGATTAACTAGTTATACGTTTTTATTATACGTCATAAAAAATAAAGCTAAGTGCGTCTAGACGGCACTACTAACTATAAAACTGATTGAGAATGTACTACGTTAGAAAGCAACGTTTTATTCGTCCTGCTAACAAATTTTATTGAAATTTCTAATAGGGAATGGTTGAGGGGATTTGTCGTTGGTACTTAGAAGTTAGGGCCCCGAAGGCAGCGGTATCTTGTAATTCTCATTTTCACTGCTGCAGCATTGAATCATCATCTTCCTGCCCTTATCCCATGTTACTTGTGGTCGGCATATCATAGAATATGAACCGTAAAGGAGGTGCGATTCCCGTATTTAAAAGAAATATTTGCATAGAAGTGTTTTTCTGTCGCCGATATGAGTTTGCAAGAAACACAAAATTTGGCCTTCTGTTGTAAGTGGCCGGGTCGGAAAAGAACCTATACAGCGTGAATCTCCTACTAATATTATAAACGCGAAAGTTTGTAAGGATGGATGGATGGATGGATGTTTGTTACTCTTTCACGCAAAAACTACTGAATGGATCTTGATGAAATTTGGCGCAGAGGTAGATTGTAGTCTGGAATAACACATAGGATACTTTTTATCCCGGGTGTATGTTCCCTTAGGATAATTTTCGACATTCACGTGGTCAGAGCCGCGGGCGGCAGCTGGTAATAAGAATAAACGGAATACCTCTCAACTTTTACTATGGGACCAACCCCGAAATCGCGATTAAAATATCAGCTGTACAGTACATTTTTTACAGAACTGTGTGGGGGAGTCGATTTTTTTTTTCGCGATTTCAGTGTTGGTCCCATAGTAAAAGTTGTTCATAATGATGAGTACAGTTACCCCTTAAGAGGAATACCTCTTAAGGGGTAACTGTACTCATCATTATGTTTATTCTGTTACACGTTGTATACCAGCTCTATAACGTAAGCGTATAAGTATTTTTAATGGAATGAACTCTTTAAAAAATCTTGTCTTCTGGTTTCAAAACACAACATAAACGGAACGGCTATTATTTTTCCGCAATTTCACAGTTTGTCCAATTATAGTTAGTTATTCATATTCAGGAGCACTTTCACCCCCAGAAACATTCCCAATGAAAAGTCACTCTAATTAGTAAACGAAACCCGCTCGTTTCAGAGCCCGATTCTTAAAATAGCTTTTGTATCGGCCCTCGAATGTTTATAAAGTAAGATTTAAATGCAACAAGAACGAATTGCCATTGTTCAAGAGATAAGCCGTTACGGAGGCGGTCTAACTGTCTCGGAGATAAGCAGAGATTTAGATAATATGCGGCGAGTATTGTGGGATCGCAGGAGAGCTAATTCGGAACATGGAACGTTCATTTAGGTACTATAGTTGTATCGTTTTAGCTAGACGATGGCGGTCTATATTTCCCGAGAATCTAGCCGTGCAGCATATAAAAAGATTCCAAGTACAAAGTGTTTTACAATATTCATGAACGCACGCCCGGCACCTGTTTCCCTAGAGAAATAATACGAATTACTTCATAAAGTACGTTTATTAAGTAAACATTAGACACGTAAAATATGAGGGAAGTAGCTTGTTTACAGGTTGCTGCTAAGTGTGTTCCTGGTTTTATTTCCCTTGGGACATGTTGATTCGAAACCTTGCCAGTGATTTTAGGTAGTTTAAATTATAAGTTTTTAGGTTATTGTTCAAGCAGCATTGTGTTGAAAACCAATGTTCAGGTGGCTCCGGAAAAGGATAACTGAAGCAATTTTGGGGAGACCTTTGCCCAGTAGTGGGACAGTGAAGTTCAAAACGAACAAGTTTTATTTTAAACTAGCTTAACCCAAGATTTCGTATGCGCGTATCCTGTTTTTTCCCGTTTCCGTGTAGCCTTCCTCATGAATGTGGCTACCATATTCAAAAATAATATTCCAAATCCGACTAGAATTTTCAGAGTTTAGCGCGTCAAAATAAAGAAACAAACTAACAAAATTCAGCTTTTTTAACCGACTTCAAAAAAAGGAGGAGGTTCTCAATTCGTCGGAACCTTTTTTTATGTATGTTCCCGGATTACTCGAAGATAGCTGGACCGATTCTGATTTTTTTTTGTTTGAAAGGATATACATTCCAGGTGGTCCCATGATCATCAAGTCAGGATCTGATGATGGGATCCTGGAGAAATAGAGAGAACTCTTCAAATTTTATAGGCACACTTGAAGCGATTTGAGTAGTTTTTGGAAGAGAAATTTCTCGGAATCAATTTGGTGAAGATCTGATGAAGAACTTCGGAGATGGGCAACGGAACTCCTCGATAAATGATAGCAAATGGACTGGGATTGCTGAAATCTCATATCTGTCTATAGTTTACACCAGTTCATAACATAACATCACACCGGTACGCTGTGAAGGGGTAAGCACCTGTGAACAACTTAAAAGTGAAAATGAAAATATTTTTAATTTCGGCAGTCGGTGTTTTTGGGTGTTTTTTCGTTTTTGACACCGACTGCCGAAATTAAAGTTATTTTATACTCGGTCGAAGTCGGTTCTATTTTATTAGCAACTGATATATTTACAGACAGCTCCTATAATATTAACAGATATTCATGACAGGGACATCTAAACCGAACAATAACCATTTTACTACCTCGTTACTCGATATCATTTCAAATACTGACATAAATAAAACAGTTTTACGTTCGTTAGTTATCGTCGCGTTAACAATACCTTATGTTTCAAGATTATTAGTGAGACAAGCATTAAGGCATTCACTGAGATCATAATCTGGACCGAAAATGGTCTCGGACTTTCGACATCACTGGATAAGACAGCACACCAAACAGCACAACACACTGACAGACAGTCACTGGATCAGACAGAGACAGTGTCAGTGACTGGATTTTTGGTTTTAAATTAGACGTATAAGGTGGAGACACTGGTGACCACTGACATGGCGTCTAATAGAGAGGTATGCAAGAAGAAGGAAAAAAAATAACCTTTTTAACGCCATTATCACGTAAACATGACAAGCAAGCGCGTGCCCTGTACACCAAACGTCTCAGATAAGTGACAAAAAGTACGGCGAATTTGTGGCTTGGCGTCGGAGGCACGCCGATGCGTTTATGCTCTGGCGTTCAAAATGTTAAAGGAGATAAAAGCAAGAGAATGAAGATGTACCAACAACGACATAATTAAAAAAAACTGGTAAGTTTCGGCTTTAGCCGAAAGGCGAAACTATTTAAAATGTAAACCTGAATAGATTTTGCATTTGTGACTGGTAATTAAGTAAATTCCTTCAAGTTATATGTCCTAGAGCTAATTCTCAATTATTATGAATCCGTTTACTTGGGGTTTAAAGTGGATTGTTTTTGAGCAAATTTTTAAGGTTTTTTAGTTAATTTTCTAACTCACGCACGATAATAATTGCTACCTGATTGTGAAACATTTTCGGGAAAAAGTGAATTATTTTAACCCTAATAAGGTTGCAATCAAACACATTTTTGGTGGAAGGAACTTCACTGTGCAGTAGCCATATATAATAAATAGCAGGAGAGGACTGTGTTTGTTCTGTATTCCTGAGATTTGTTATACTGATGAACATCTTAAGTATATCCATGAAAGATTTACCTTCGAAGCAAGCAGTCAATAGGTATGAAAGCCGAAACCAGAAATTGAGTGGAACACTATTAAGTGTGTCGTAAATTGGCAGTCCGTAGTTACTGGCACGTTTATTGGCTATTGAAGATAAAGATTATGAAGAAATGTCTCTTTTTCTCTTTCTTGCTTTCTCTTTATGTGTTTTGAAATAGCTACCTATACCTTAGCTTTTGTTTGGTTTAGCTCGTCTTTGATACAGGGAATATATTTTGCTACTTTTATAAATACTACTTTTTGAAGATATTATGAAGGTTTGGGGCCCGACTTGGTTGGGACGGAATCTTTCAGTCTAAGTTTAGAATGTAAATCAAAATAAAGTATTGTTTCAGATTCTATACGCGCGGGTAGAGATTGGACGCCGAAAGCCGAAACCATACAAACCCATCTCTAAAATTTATAGGACGCGGAACCAAAACCGCTCGTCAAGTTTCGGCCTTATCTATGTCTTTTGTAGAACGACATTTATTATAATAATATTATACGTTAGCGAATAATAATGTCGTTTGATGTTATTTCACGTCTTCAGTTTTCAAAGCGTTCTCTTTATGTCTCGGATGTGAGTTAGGCTCGACAGTTGTATGTTCTATTATAATAATATGCTTTGATATTTTATGCTTTTGTTAACACTCATGGTAGGAAGTTTGCCTTTTGAAGTAGTTATCGTACAAGGCTTTTGATACAAGGCTTTGCTATCTATTTTTAATTAGAAACTAGCATCTGTATTGCTTCACCCGCTTCAATTTATATCCCAAGGGAATATACCTACGAGATAAAAAGTTTCTTTATCTTATTCTAGTACATGGTCTACCGGTGTCCTAAGTTTTATCCAAAACCGTGTAGTGAAGACTTGTAGAGGTAACAAACAGACAGACAGACCGGCAAACACAGTAACTTTCGCATTTATTATATCAAGTATTAATATGGATAAAGTCAAAGTCAAAGTCAAAACGTTTATTTCAATTAGGCCATTAAACGGCACTTTTGAACGTCATCGTTTACAGTTCAGTAAAAATAATAGAATTACATTAATAAAGTGACTCTACTGTCCATTCGGAAAGGTAGATTCTTATGGAGAAGAACGGACAAGAAACTCCATAGTTACTCTTGAGCAAAATAATATGGTTTATGTATATATAATAGATATGGTTAAGGTTAGGTTAAGCTAGGGTATTTTCTCCGTTGTGAATGACGATTTTGTTATGAGCAGTGATCGGATAATCGGGCGCTAATATACCTGAACTTCTCTTTTATTCCCACGAAAGTATAATACGGACATGCTTTTCAGAATTCCGGATCCCGGAATCGTTCGAAATTCCCGAGATTGCTAAAAATGCCCGCATACAAAATATAGTTAGAACTCGTTGTGTGCGAAATTAAAAAACTTACAATGAGAGTTCTCATTGTATTTTTTTTTATTTAAAAAGCCGATTCCAATGGAACTTTTCATTTACAATTAAAGTTTTTATGAGAACTGGTTTAGTAACAGGCCAGCAGCCTTGACTACTTAGGGAATTGAAACTTTTTTTACTTATTTAATATAACTTGATAATTACTTATTTATGCAGAAAGAAATATCCATATTAATCTTTCACGGGAAGAAGTTTAGGTATATAAGCGCACTATTATCCGATCACTGGTTATGATTATGAGTCGTTTGGAAAACATACTTATTCTCATAGATTTTTGCCGTTCACAGGTTATCCCATGATGGATTTTACTAGAATAAATGAGATCCTATCATATTTGAAGCATTAAGATGAAAGTAAGATACAAAGGATCATTCATAATGAGTCTTGCAGTCGCTGGTCCCAGTTTATGATGCAAAGCACATTATACCTTGGTAGACATACTAGATTTACGATTCTCTAGATTTTTTTAAAGAAAATTGCAAACATGATGAGATCGTCACACCACCTTCGCCGTGGTCCCTCGATGACGACGTCCTCCTTCAGGCGACCAGTGAGTGACGATCTTTGCCCACTTCTCCGGAGGCATTCGTGGGATGTAGCCAGCCTACTCTCACTTCAGCCTGGCTGTTTTTTTCCCCAATATCAAATGGTACTATTTATTACAATCAGACAAACATAATATAACTATATACTATCTTAAAACTATTTATATCTACTTAACCTAAGTATGTAAATATACAAAAACAAAGTACACTCAGGCGTCAAAGTATTCCTCCGCATCGCTGTCATCCGGAAACGTGCCAAAAAGACTGGCAGCATTGCCACGTTGAATGGCAAAGCTAATTCTTTGAGCAAAGAACGAGCCAGCCCTCTGGTCACGCAAAGTGTCGATCAGTCGGCGAGACATCTCCTTGAAAAGAAGACGCGCACTCGGACCCCATGATCCAAGCGTTTCGACCCCAAACGGCTCAAAACTGTAATTCCCAATAAGGTTGCAATATTTGCGCCGCTTGAGGGCCTCGGCAGCCGCAGCGGCAGCGCCGGCACAGCCTGCCGTACTTGGAACATGCGATGGCGCAAGAGTGTCGACACACGTTGCTTCCCACACCGGAGGCCTACCCACCTTCCACGGCACCAACGTCATACCATCTGGTCTTTTCCCATCGTCCCGTACCAAGCCACTAGGTTCTAATACCGCAGGTACGACGGCGGTGACAAAAGCCCGACGAATAATATCGTAGATGCTGGCGTGCCGTGCTATGCAGCCTGCGCTCTTGCAGCAAGAAAGACTATGGTGCCCGAGGCTGTCGACAGCTACTCCGCAGTGACGCCGATGACATCATATTACTTTAGTTGTCAAGCGCAGGGTGGTGTTTCTAACGCAATCTGTTCGCTTAACACCTATTATGCTGCGCTCCACAGCCCGTTGGCAAAGCTTGAGTCTGAACTTATAAATATGCTAAAAAAAATGCACAAGCCAAGTAATGGAAACACGATTAATAAATAGGTCAACTTTTATACTTGGCTCTGTCTGAAACATAAGACAGAAAGCACTAAGCGAGTTAGTGACCTGAAACCTAATATTTTTATATTTTCAATAAACTTCAGGCGACGTCTCTGGTAGTTAATATTGACATAGCGAGACTTTATTCCTAGTTAAGATATATTTACGACTGGTTTTTATACTCTAGTATTTGAGAATGTGGAGTGTGGAACTCTTTTTTTTTTTTGTAAGGATGGAAAATCATCAATTGACTTCTTCCGCTCTGGGTGGAGCGGAAGGGCGTGTCAGACTCTTACTGACTAAAACCCATCCGTGTTCCTTCTAAAGCCCTTTGTGTTCCAGGGCCGCGGTGACTCTTTCGAACAGATTCCGCAACCCTGGCAGGCTTTGGCCCTAGCGGGCCCTGTCTTTTATGGTGACATCTCTTTGAGGCGCGCGTGAAACACAACGCGCTATCGACCCGGGCCTGGTGGTGATCGGACAGCGAGCCACCCAATGCTCGCCGTCCGCAGGCCCGCGCCTACGGTGGCCAGGGATCGCCCTGCGACTCCCGACGCCCGGGGCGACTTCTCCTGTTGCGGCGGTTGGGGCGAAGGCCTTGCCTTTCCCACGCGCGGCCCGCCTCCTCCTTTGCTAGCATTACTGCTTCGCAGAAGGAGGTGACCGCTTCCCAAGCCTCCTCGCTCCAGACCATGGATTCAACCAGGGCCGGACGCGAGAGGTCGCCGCCGCCGATCGCCTCGACGAGGACACGGCGGTGCTTAGCCCAAGCAGGGCAGACCTCCACCGTATGCTCCACCGTGTCCTCCGAGCGATCCTCACAGTGCTGACACCCGGGCGTGTCCTCCCGCTTAATCCGAAACAGGTACCTCCCGAAACAGCCGTGTCCGGTTAGTACCTGCGTCAGGCGGAAGGTGAGGACGCCGTAGCGCCTCTCCAGCCACTCCTCAAAGAGGGGTCTTATCGCCGCAATTGTGGCGTGCCCAGCGCTGGGTTGCGACAGTCGCCGTTTCCATATCGCCATGGTATCCTGCCGGAGCTCCGTCCGCCGCGTAGCAATTTGCCGTGGCAGCGGGGTTTCGCCCCGGTGAAGCGCCTCCAAGCGCCACGCGTAAACGTGCGCGAGGGCTCTCGCCTCCAGATCCCATGGAGTGTGGAACTCTAGTATTTGAGTGTTGGAGAATGTGGAGAGTAGCAAGTGCTACTGCTGGGCATAGAAAGAAGAAAGAAAAGAAAGAAAGAAAAAGTATTTAATTGCCACAAAACGACATAAGTACCTACCCACATACATAATTTTATTTCTCTTAAACTAAACCTTTAACGATAGTGTGGGGGACCCACAGTACGGCGCTGATATTCAGTGGTGGCATGTGGTCCTGGTTTCGATTACCGGGTCGGACAAAGTGTTACTGGGTTTTTCAATTTATCGTTAACCCGGATTATGGATTTTTGCCTGGTTGATGGCAATATGCTAGCCCACTATTACAGGGGACTCAACCTTACCTGACAGAAAATGGGTGCTTTATGAGTAGGTACACGTCTGCCTAATCTGTACTGGGCTAACTGGGCTATAGGGAGGAAAGAACAATATATACAGCCTATTTTTAAGGATGGGAAATCATCAAATGACTTCTTCCGCTCTGTGTGGAGCGGAAGGGCGTGTCAGACTCTTACTGACTAAAACCCATCCGTGTTCCTTCTAAAGCCCTTTGCGTTCCAGGGTCACGGTGACTCTTTCGAACAAATTCCGCAACCCTGGCAGATGTACAGCCTTAATGTATGTTTTTTGTTACTAAGGAGTTTAGTTTTAAATGAATGCTATGTAATTTTTTATTAATTTTATTGCAGGATCCAAGACAGTTCAATCGTCTCCGGGGAGTGACTCGTCGAGCTTCATTGACTCGGCGGTTTTCTGGTGACCGCCACTGATGATTTTGGATGTCCAGTGGTTGCAGTGGTAATAGTGTGGCGGGCTTGTCCCAAAAAGAAAGGGACAGTCTTTCTTTAGAGTAAACGGAAGACTGTTTTTCTGTTGCGGTAACCAGTTTAATGTTCCGCGAGTGTAGGTTAACTGTTCATAAGTGTAAGGAGGTTTTTACTAATGAAGCGACCGCAAATTACTTTAATTAATAACAATAGCTACCACGTTGCCGCTACAATATGAATAAGGAGCACACAGTTACCTTTTGTGGTTTCATTTATGACTCTGTTTCATCATCTGCCTAGCCTTTTCCCAACTATATTGGGGTCAGCTTCCAGTCAAACCGGATTCAGCTGAATACCAGTATTTTACGTGAAGCGGCTGCCTACCAGACCTCCACAACCCATTAACTGGGTAACACGGTACTCCTTGGCAAGACTGGTGTCAGATTATCATTTATGACTCTGTTTGAGGTCGTTAATTTGTTTAAACAAACTTGGAGTAGCTTGCAAAAAAATACATCCTACTACTATTATAAAGGCGAAAGTTTGTAAGTATGGATGTATGTATGGATGTTTGTTACTCTTTCACGTAAAAACTACTGAATGGATTTTGATGAAATTTGGCACAGAGGTAGATTATAGTCTGGAATAACACATAGGATACTTTTTATCCCGGGAATATGTTCCCTTAGGATAGTTTTCGACAATCACGCGGGCGGAGCCGCGGGCGGCAACTAGTGAAATATACAAGAGAGTTAAAGACTATGTGTTTATTGTATTGGTTAATCAATACACTCCGTATGATATTATCTAGAAGACTGTAATGATGATCGTTATTATCTTAAGAGACAAAAAAAAAACAGTTTGGTTTTGTCTTTATTGAAGAAGGAAAATATAGCAAACACGTTTGAAAAAAACATGATGACGCCTCTTAATAAGTGCTTTTAGTCGGTAGGTTATCATAACTATTTACTGACGGCTTAGCGCATTTTTCGACGCAAAACTTATGGGGTTTTCGCAGGAAGCAACGTCCCCCAAAGGTACCAAACCCTTAGTATGTGATTCCGACTCACACTTGACTAATTTTATTATTTACTAGTTGCCGCCCGCGGCTCCGCCCGCGTGATTGTCGAAAATTATCCCAAGGGAATATACTCCCGGGATAAAATCCTATGTCCTTTCCCGGGACTCAAACAATCTCTATACCAAAATTCATATAAATCGGTCCAGCCGTTTGCGCGTGAAGAAGTAACAAACATACACACACACTCACAAACTTTCGCCTTTATAATATTAGCGTGATATGTTTACTGTAAAGACGGGAAAATACATAAGAATACATGCCCACTTACCTCATTAGCTGCACCTACTATCTATAACGAACTCAGCAAAATCGTGCCACACAACACACAAAATTGTAACACTCAAACAGCCATTTGATTCGACTCACAGGTCATGCCATACAAAGTTCATTCACCTTACGAATTCGCAGAAATCGTCTTATCACATTGCTGGGAACAACAATAACTATAAAATAAATGGGGACCTGGACTTATGTTGCAGATAAATAAACTGTTCTTTATGATTTACTAATACTTTTCGAGTTTTCATAAGAAAACTCTTTGGGCTAATTTTTGACTGTTTGACACATTGATAAATATCACTATTAGGGCGTGTTCCCACTATGTCGCGACGATTTTTTCATTTTGGACGACTGCCATACATTTTGTATGTAAAAAGTCGTGGACGACGGTTAATCGTGTCGTCCTATATGTGAACACCTCCATTTAAATACACAAGGCACGACGCTATAAACGACACGATAATCCGTCGTCGCGACACAGTGGGAACGCGGCCTTAGTATTGAATATAAGTTACAAAAAATATAGACAAGGAAAACATTACGTAGGGTGACACAATCGGTGGCCCGATCTTTTCAAGGCAGCCTTTGGATGGAGTATAAAGAAAAAAGAAAAGACAGTACTGTAGGTCGTTTTAGGTGTACCATTTATTAATACAATAAATACATAATAGATTAATATGAAAGAAATAAATTTCCATTTTTAGGCAAGGACATTACCAGTCGCACTACTAGTAGTGTCGTTTACAATCAACGACACTACCAAGCCCCGAAACGGCTGGTTGACACTTCCGGTGACCCAAGAGCTGTCTTTTACTTTGTCCAGAGGCTAAGTATTGCCATTCAACGTGGCAATGCCGCCAGTCTCTTGGGCACAGCACCAGCTGACAGCGTTGAGGACGAATTTTTTGATGCTATATTTTAGTTTGTTGTAAGTTTAGTTTAGTTTATTTATTTATATATGTGTAAGATAAGGAATAAAGTTTGTCACCCTTCCTACAACAGATTTATATAAGGGCACACGCTAGGAAGTAGTGTCATGGGGTCGCCGTTGTCGAAATCGGCAAGGAGGACTATATATACAATAGATTAATATATATATCTAGTGGCCCGCCCCGGCTTCACCCGGATGTTTATGTAATTTCAGAATTTTCCTTCAAAAGAACCTTCTCCTGACAACAAACACAACAAAAAAGAATTAGCGAAATTGGTCCAGCCGTTCACACGTGATGCCATGACCAAGAAAAATAGGGATTATGAAACAAAAGCAGAGAGTTCTAGTTAAAAAACAACAACACACACACAACATTGGTAATGACTACCTCCAATTATTTTTATGGGACAAGACAATATGCGTCATTCGATTTTCGATCGATTGATTGAAGGCCTCCCACAAGTTGGAACGATGACCTGGTGACGCGGGTAGCTGATGGGTGCGAGACGCACAGGACCGGTTGTTGTGGCGACACTTGGGGGAGGCCTATGTCCAGTGAGAGGGAGATCACAACCGCTCTCCCTGCCCGCAGCAGGCGCATCGGGCGTCGGAGGAGGGCATACGCTGCCCTCGTCCGGCCCCCCTAACTGGGTCCGGGGGCGGCGGACTTGGGGATGTCCGTCGCCCCCCACTCATCCGGACTCGAGGTGGCGGCGCGTGGTGTTCCCGTGCGCCCCTCTTTGACGTAGCGAGGGGAGTTAAACACCTCACTCCCCTCGCCGACGCGAGGTGGCCCGCAGAGGCGGGCCGGCACCAGCCGGGGATTGCGAAAGTCGCATACGTTCCCGCGATCCCCGGCGTAGGTGGCAGATGGAACACCGGGGTGGTTTTAGTCAGTAAGAGTCTGACAGACCCCTCCACCCGCCCCAGGGTGGAGGATTTCCATGAGGATTTCCCCCCGAGATCAAAAAAAAAAAAAAAAAGGCCTATGTCCAGCAGTGGACGTCTTTCGGCTGATATGATGATGATGATTGAAGGCTAAATTGCTGTTACCTGTTTCTGTTACTCAAATTCGGTTTATAAACCTCCTTATTAGTTTTAAGATAGTGAGATTATATTTCTTGATCTCTGTGAGTTCAGAATATGGGAAAAGATGCTTCGGTTTTCAAAAAAAACCGGCCAAGTGCGCGTCGGTCTCGCGCACGAAGGGGTCCGTACCATTATCTATAGAAACGCCATAAAAATCACGTTTGTTATATGGGACAGACAAATATTTAACCAACTACCCTTAAATATTTGTTTTATTTTAATTTAACTATTTATTTTTAAAGTGAATATGTAACTAAATATTCTGTGAGTATTTCAAGCGTCTACCTGCTGCCGTTATCAATATCGAGCAAAAACGGTTAAAAAAAATCGCGTTTTTTGTATGGGAGCCCCCGTAAATATTTATTTTATTTTGTTTTTTAGTATTTGTTTTTATAGCGGCAACAGAAATACATTATGTTTGAAAATTTTAACTGTCTAACTATCACGGATACAGCCTGGTGACAGACGGACAGACAGACGAACAGCGGAGTCTTAGTAATACTCCCGTTCCCGTTTTTCCCTTTGGGTACGGAACCCTAAAAACAGGCATTCCAGAGTGCAAGTTTTCACTGGATATTTTGAAAAAATAATGACTTCCTTCTATTATTTACTGTACCTACCTAATATTGAATATAATGTTTTATGAATGTATGTACCTATATAACTTAGCATATGCGTGTGACCGTGTGACTTACTGTTAAAGTAATATTCACATAACGTGTGTTTGCCAATTTCGGGTCATTGTACTATCATACTATGTATTAGGGGACGCCCACTAATCTGTGACGTAGTTTCTATCTCATGACAAATATGACTCATCTAGTTTGATTGTCATTTTAATTGGCACAATTTATTATTAGGAGCTTTTATGGGATTATTGTCAAGTTCGGATCTGTATAAGGATGTTTTTGCTCAATGAATTATTAAATGTTGTTATTGTTTATAATTATTTATTACTGGGAATGGAAGACGAGACATGGTTATTTGGGAAAATAATTAGTTTACGAATAACCCTTACAAACTGTTTCTTTGGACTTTTACTTTTATTACACCTATTTTAAACTGAGTATCTTTTATTAATTAATTAAGTAAATATGATGTTGTATTTTCTTTTACATTGTCTTCGTACGGTAAAACAGTTCTTATTTATTTTTCATTGTAATGAATAAGATAAGTTTAGTTTATTTTAAATCCCTTTTAAAATAGATCTCATAATTTGTATATATTTTTTTATTTATGTTTAAGCTGTGTACAAATTCACAAATTAAGTGACAAATTCATCATTATAATAGATATATTTATAAAAGTTATTTTATGCCCGCCCCGTAAACCATGACAAAAAATAGCAAATACATTACAAAGTTACGAATACACTTAGTTTTGAGTCATTTTCTAAGGAGTTACTACAAAATTGTTACCTAATCATTTACATTTTATGAGTTGGTCAAATATTAGGTACTCGTTAACTTGTAAAGCCTTCTTAGCTGTGATAGTTTTCCTTTTAAATTCGTTACATATGCTACTACCATGAATTTTTTTACGTCTCCAAAAACAACCGTTTAGCTGGCAGAGGGACACACACAAACACACAAACTTGACTTTAAAAAAAAAATCACTTTAAAGCTCAATATTTCGCATTCTTGGATCGAAAAATGGTTTTCGCACAACCCGCCAATATTTTTAAGACGATAAAAAAAATCATCACCACTATATGTGTAGGAACCCTAAAAGGCGCATTTTACAAGAGCCATGTCGGATAAGATACTTATTCTATAAGTGCCTTCTCCAACTTGTAAATCTAAAAACATACAGTATCGTTGATTTAAAATGCCGTCAGTCGGACTCAACAATAGATACGTAATGAACGTGGGACTTGTTCCTATTTTATTGATTTAACGTCATTGTTACTGACTCATTACAACTAATTATAATTAGCACGATTTGAATACGAGATAATGAAATAATTAAGATTTAACAGAGTTTTCTGAACTTTTTTTTAAGGAAAATTAGCAAAGGTTGCTAATTACCCGAGTTTTTTTTGTATAGGATTAGTTTTTCAAATTCGAATTATTTATTTGTAAAACATAGGTACAATATAATAAGATCTTATTCTAATGTCAGGGTCGCTACGTTTAACCTAATTGGCATACAAATTTTAGATACATTTATTACTTACTTTAAATACTTATTTAATGGATTTTGAGTGAGTTAAAGAACAATAACGTCAGATTGCGATGTGATTTGAATTGAATCACAAATTGTGATTCACAAACGGAACTTAAAAATTGAATTGACTAACATGGCTCGCATATGTATGCGTAATCTTTCCGCCTATCTTTGATTCCTTTTTTTAAAGGAAAATAATGAAACATTTATCTATCATTAACTAGCTGCGCCCCGCGGTGTTACCCGCGGTTTGTCCGATACTCTGCGTGAATCTCGAGACGCTCCCGGAATAAGAAAAGTCGCCTTTGTATTAATCCAGGGTGTCAGCTTCCTGCAAACCAAATTTTATCTTAATCGGTCCAGCTGTTTGCGCGTGAAGAAGTAACAACCATACACACATACACTCACAAACTTTCACCTTTATAATATTAGTGTGATAGTGTGATTCAAAACACAAACGATTTCGCAACACAATAATGATTTAGGTTTCCACATCTGGAGCCAATCAGTGATCACAGAATTCATAATAATGCTACCAATTTTCGGAAAAGGAAAAAAAATCAAAGCGAAACTACTCATATTCGAATGTCAATAATCGATAGGGTCACTCAAAAAATAAATAAATAAGCTGTTTTTACGGAGGTTCCGTTTATAATGTTTAAGCAATAAAGCCAATTTTTTCGTTTCCGAGATACTTATGGGGAAAAAGAAGTATTGCAGGTGAAATTGCAAGCAAAATGCTACTCGTAGTCTACGATAGACTTCACGTTTTATGTGTTTTAGCAGTTTGGCGATCAATTAACTATTATTCACAATTGCCCAAAGATACTAAGTTTTGTCAATACGTGTCCGTGTCTCCCACCTTAATTTCACATCATCACAAGCACACAAAACACGTTCATAACTTAGGTAATATGTTAGTTATTACTGAGACATTTTGCCAGCCCTAAAATTACATCGTCGCGTCGTGCTTGTCTCCACCTGCCACTTTATCTATCCACCACCCTGGGTTGACTGGTAGAGAAAGCGTAAGGAATTAAATCCATGTTCAGTCCAACATGTTACAAAAATAAGATTCGTTTGGAACCCTTTGCACACGAGTGCAACTCGCACTTTGTCGGTTTTTTTTATTGGAACCATATTGCAGGTACTTTTTTTTTAAGGATGGGAAATCATCAAATGGGTTTGGATTAAACAGACAGATATCGCCCCGAGAGTATCTTCGCTTGCTGACGGCTGACAGGACAGAATGGAAGAAAAAAACGTGTCGCGCTGACCCCAAGTAACATGCGATAAGGGCAGGAAGATGAAGATCATGATGAGTACGTTCCCTTGACTTCTTCCACTCTGGGTGGAGCGAAAGGGCGTGTCAGATTCTTACTGACTAAAACCCAACAGTGTTCCTCCTAAAGCACTTTGTGTTTCAGGGCCGAGGTGAATCTTTCGAATAAAATCCCCAACCCTGGCAGGCTCTGGCCCCGTCTACTTTGCTGACGGCTCTTTGAGGCGCACGTGGAACACAACGCGCCATTGACCCGGGCCTGGGGGGCTACTCTCTAAGCCCGAAGTCCGTAGTTTCTGGCTTAGTTGCGGGCGTATTCTACTCCGTACCACCTACGAACTTACGATTAGTTCCGCACCCGAACTAAGAAAGAAAGAAAGACACATCGTGATGTCATGTTTTTCTTTCTTTCTTTCTTAGAGAGTAGCCCCCTGCATGTGATCGGACAGCGAGCCACCCAACACTCGCCGAGCATGCTTACTATTCCAATATGAAATAAATAAAAAAATATAATAACTAAACTATCTACTTGTGCCCGTACTGGTTCACTTGTCATGCGCGTGCGAGTGGCTCGCCCACGCGCCGTGCGACATGCGGTCACATTCAGGGATGACACTGGCTGTACTTTTAACGATATTTTATGTTATGTTTTTTTGTTTGTGTTGAAGGTGAGTAATTTATATTGTTAAGTAGTGCGACTGTCGTCTATCCTGTTTTGATTAAAGCTGTAAAAACTATACTCGGTTATTAATAAATGTACTTATAAAAAGAAATAAACATGGAGCTCGTAGCTAAATAATAACAGCCGCACGGGTCGATCTTCAAGGTTAAGCAACGCTTGCCGAGGTTGGTCTGAGGAGGGGTGACCACCGAGACACCTCCGTGACTCGGAAAGCACGTGAAGCGTTTGGTTCCGGCTGTCATTTGTAGATCTTTGGCAGTCGTTACGGATAGCCAGAAGCCAGAAAATCTAACACCAGTCTTACCCTGGAGTACCGTGTTACCCAGTTAATGGGTTGTGGAGGTCTGGTAGGCAGCCGCTCCACGTAAAGTCAGCCGAATCCGGTTTGACCCCCACAATTGTAAGGAAAAGGCTAGGCAGATGATGAATTATAAAAAGAAAAGTCCTGTCCTGTCCGACTCTTCTCTGATTCGCTGACCCATCGACGCTTAGCCTAAACCTCTAAAGAAATTCAGCGGTCTGTGTCCAGCACAGACCGCTGAATTTCTTTAGAGGTTCCTTTTATGACGTATTTTTCGTTTAAAAGGTAAAGGGAATGAAGAGCATTGTGGAGGAAGTTGCTAGCTAGCTAAATACTACTCATAGTATTTACTTAACGTCACGTTCTATGCGGTTTGGCAATCGATTGACTATCATTCCGAAATATACTTCATAATACATATACATATACATTCCGAACTAATTTATGACGCAACATGTCCCACCTCATTTTAATCTCAGGCGTACAAAACACCTACATAAGTTAGGTACCTAATACAAATATAACTACGACATTTTGCCAGCCCTAACCACACGTCATAATATATTTATCTAACCTAGTTCCATATATATTGTCACGTCCGGGATAACACCTTATATACCTGGAATTTTAGCCGTTAATCTAGTCTTGTGATCGTTTCGTACGAGGAATAGTATCTGTATTCATAACTACTTAGTTGTGATTTTATTATGCCAATGAATATTTAAACGGAAATTTAATATTATTTATGACTTATTTTATTAGGTAGAGAAGTGTTTAAGTAATAACAGCCGAATGGGTTGATCTTTAGGTTAGCGCTTGAGAGGTCAGTTCGCGGATGGGTGACCATAATGAGCAGTGATTGGATAATCGGGAGCTAATATGCCTAAACTTCTTTTTTTTCCCACGAAAGTATAATATGGACATCCTTTTCAGAATCCCGGATCCCGGAATCGTTCGGAATTCCTGAGATTGCTAAAAATACCCGCATACAAAATATAATTTAGAACTCGTTGTGAACTCTCATTATAATTTTTTATAGGTTTGTATATTTTTTATTCATTAGTTTTGAATACAATAAAGATACTAAATCAAAATTACCACTGCTATAATTTCATTAGCTTTTCTTAGTTGTTTTTACAAAAGTGTTCAATCCTGGGAACTCGGGATTACTTATTTATTCAGAAAGGAATGCCCATATTATTCTTTTACGGGAAGAAGTTTAGGTATACAAGCGTCCGATTATCTGATCAATTAATGAGTCTCCCGCGTGCCTCAGGAAGGACGTCAATCCTGTGGTCCCGGCTGAATCTGACAAGGCTTGCCAAGGTTTATCGTGTTTTCCAGTTACTGGAAATGTATGTCTTACCCTATCAGGATTTGTCAGAACGGATCCTACTCGGTCACGTTTGCGGTTTCAAGAATCGTGACAATTATGACCAGCATTTCTTCACAAATGTTTTCTTAACCACAAAAGGTTGGTACTTTGGTTGCTATATACCACATTTATTTACCGTTAGCTAACAGAACTGTTAACGAGCAATCAATAAACGTATTGAAGTTCTCCGAAATCACTGCAATCATTTTCTTATTGGTAGTTGATCTCTATGCATTGCTGCGTTAGTCCTCAAGACGTGTACCTAAATATGTAGTCAACCGTCAATGGATAGGCAACTGTTACCAACATGAATATTGGGCCAATGTTTAGACCCAACATTTGGAATATACTTTTTATTAACTAATCTAATTTTAGTGAGACCGATGCTCATATAATGACGCACATTATTTTGTTGTAAGCACAATTATTCAAGAAAACATATTTGCTTTTCCTCAAAAAAGGCCTACAAAAGAAAATGCACTACTTTTCAAGCATATTTTTTAATATAGATCTTCAAAAAGCAAAAAGTTAACGGTGTTTCCAGGCGGTCGGCGGTCACCCATTCAAGTACTGACCGCGCCCGATGTTTCTTAATACTTGAGAGCAAAAGGGTATTCCCGTTGAAGATAAAAGTTTAATTACAGGGGTTATATTAGTCACCAGTTCACCACAGTTTTACTTCCGGAATCCGGATATTTAGATCGTTTTGTGGTTCCATTTTCTTGTAACTCGATGACTGTGAAGAATCTATTTCAGTTACTTTCCGTTTATCGGCCGGTAATGTGGGCTTGAGTCATAAATAAATATTATAAACCTAATAGATGTCAAACATCGGATAATAGTTTCGTTATGCATTAAAGTAGGTACCTAAGACTTGACTACATGTTCTCATTATTTATCAGAATACTGACAAAAAATACAATTAACTGAGACAAATATAGATACCAAGATCGCGGATAATAATATAATATGATTGGTTATGTATCTATCAAATAGCTTTAAACGAGCAACTCTTCTATATATGTATATATATAATCTGAATATCGGAAATGGCTCCAACAATTTTATGAAATTTAGTATGCATGGGGTTTCGGGGGTGATAAATCGATCAAGGTTTCGTTTTTAGAAAACGTTTTATTTACTTAAGGACTGATGAAAAAACAAAGATCGTTTATGAGGCAAACCCGAGAGGTACCTACTATACCGACCTAAAAGAGATAAGTGATATTAAGACATTTGGGTACATAATCACACGGCGATAATGCGTGGGCGACTACTACACACACATGTTGTAAAAACCAAAACATAGGTCATTATTATCTACAAGTGAAACCTGATCAGAACCACTGATTTTATTGTGTTCGGGTGACCCGCGAAGCTGTCAGTGGCCGTTATAGACCGTTTACACGTTACGACATTCTAGTTTGAAAACATGCATAAAATATCATCAACATCATCATATCAGTCGAAAGACGTCCACTGCTGGACATAGGCCTCCCCCAATGAACAATTTTCTCTACATGCAATGGTTGGTGTTGGGCCAACCCGGCAGGCTTTCGAGCCCTTCCGCCGGCCTCATCACCATCGAGGCCATCCGGCCGGTGCTCGACCTCTGACTCGGGAGAAGGCACAACTCCCTATGGTTTCGTGCGACGCAGGTTCTCTCGGGGCATGGCTGCTTCGGGAGGTTCCTGTGCCGCATAAGCAGGGAGCCGGACGCTCGGTGTCACCACTGCGTCGACTGTCGGGAGGACACGGCGTGCCACTTGGGAGGAGCCGCGCCGTGCCCTCATCTCTGTGGTAGGCGGTGATCTCTCGCTGCCGGCCGTAGTCCGTGCTATGGTCGGCGGCGAGGAGTCTTGAGACGCGCTGGTCTCCTGCGAAGCAGTTATCGCGCAGAAGGAGGCTGCAGAACGGGAGAGGGTCACCAATCACGACCACTCTCCCGGTCCGCAGCAGATGCATCGGTCGTCGGAGGAGGGCATACGCTGCTCTCTTCCGGGCCCCCTAACTGGGTCCAGAGGCGGATGAGGATGGATGGGATGTCCGTCGCCCCCATTTACTCATCTTGACCCAAAGCGGCGGCGCGTGGTGTTCCCGTGCGCCCCTCTTTGACGTCGCGGCGGAAGTCAAACACCTCACTCCTCACCGCAGAGGCGGCCCTGCACCAGCCTTGGATTACGGAAGTCGCATATGTTCCCGCGATCCCCGGCGTAGGTGGGAGATGGAATACCGGGGTGGGTGGTTTTATTCAGTAAGAGTCAGACAGACCCCTCTGCCCGCCCCAGGGCGGAGGACATCCATGAGGATTTCCCCCCGGTACTCGTATGTGACATTTAGCTGAAAATGTGTTTTTATATCTTAAATGATTTGGTTTGACATGCAAAACGAGTTTTTCAAAAATTCGTCGCTAACGATAAGTAGGCGGTTAGGGCTCCAAATGTTGCTGACGGTTTCATCGACATCTAAGAAGTAATACAGTTCGTGGTACATAAGCGACGCAAGATGGCCAGAATATCGTACCATATAAACGGGCCGCCGTACGTCATCTAAGCTTCGCCGCCTACGTCGAACGGTAATAGTTAGACAATAGAGTCGAACCGGATCTGTCTGATCTGGGCCGGTTCTTGCCGATCCGGGCCGGTTCTCCATGGATACACATTAACATTACGAAGAGCTTCCCTCAGATTTCAATATTCTCTTGATTATAATTAGGTATTGGAGTATATTCTGTATGGTGTCGGACGTAAAAAAATAGCACCATCCTATCACTTCCCGTGGGTGTCGTAAGAGGCGACTAAGGGACTCACCAGAGTATGGGCAGAATCATTCTCTGCACATTGTAACAGCTGCACTGCGATCGCCAAACCCGCCTGCCAAGCGTGGCGATTATGGCAAACCTTCTCCTTGGGGAGCCCTAGGTCCAGCAGTGGACGTCTTTCGGCTGGTATGATGATGATGATTGGAGTATAGAGCTCGATTGACAGATCTAAACTATGATGGAGTTACGGATTCAGCTGAATACCAGTATTTTACAAGGAGCGCCTGTCTGACCCCCAAAACCCAGCAACTGGGTTATCGGTACATTAAAAACTTTTAAGGGCAAGTAAAAGAGAAAATTAATATTAAAAAGAGCTTTAATACTTTACTCAGGCCATAGCCAACCAGTTAGGAGATTAACAATATTACTACACAATTTAATATTTATTATAAACCTCGTGGGCCATTATTATTTACTTAAGTAGGCTTAGTTGTACGAACTTTGACCCCGGAGGCTACTGGAGCCCGTCTTGTGAGCCGAACCACCCACGCAGCATAGAAACGATAGAAACTACTGGAAATTCGCCTTGCCTTAGACGATTTATTACTTACATTAACGCTTTGAAGACATAAAATACTGTAATGTGTGTGTAAAGGTACTTTGGCACACACCAGCCATGACATCGCATGGCTTGAGTCAGACTCATACTTTCTATGAGTTTATAGGTACAGGGTGGAGACGACGATACGACAATAAATCAAAACACTGGCAATACTATGTAGTTCATATGAATATGCTGTCTTTATCACAGATTTGATGTCACTAACTGCAACAGACTGCTTGGAATATTTCGACAGAATAGTAGTCACTATCCTTGACTAGTTTGAGTTTTTTTGACTTGAAAGTTTTTTTTAATTTCGGTGACAGGATTTATAACAGTTTCAAAATATTCCTATGAACCAGTATTGCCACTGTTTTCATTTATTGTCATATCGATGTCTCCACATTGTATAGCCTAAAATATTTTGTATTGTTGTAATGGTTTGGGTAGTCTAGGTGGTTAGTTACACCTCTGCTTATCTCTGTGGGGAATACAGGCGTGTTGTTAAATGCGGTTGAAGTAGCACGTCTTCTTCTTTAAATTATTTCGTACAGCTACTGCTGACTGAATAGTTCCTACTCTTACTCATCCATTCTTTCTTTAGCCAACTTCTACCTACTCGTTTCATAATCAATCATTTCTTCACGTTATGTCCCTTCGATTCATCAAACATATTTACAACAAACTTCGATACAAAAGCAGGTTATTGATAAACTATAGAATCGTTCCAATAAAGGATCACGTCGCACGTAACATGCAAAACGGATGATCAGCAATCGACCTAAGGGTCTGACTGACGATCAAGCATACTGTCGCAGTCAGACAGCGACAAACGACACGACAGCGACAGCCCAGTTCTGTCGCGCGTGCACGGCGATGTGGTAAATTGATCGTCTGCGTCAGGCCTAACTTGGATAAGTTATTCGTATGTATATGAGAACGCGACGCTTCCAACTTGCTTGCAATTTTACCAAGTTAGCATAGAAGTGCAGGGTAGCTGGGTTTTATTTTTTGTAATTTGAATGCAACATTGTGGAAGTTCATTCCTCTGGCTGGTGTAAAGGCAAAACTATGCTATGGTGTTGCCACCGACCCAGACTACAATATGCCACCGACTTGTGGCCGACTGTACAAAAAGGTATTTTTTCCATAGACAACTGCTATTCTGTATTGTCTGTGGTGTGACCAGAGACTCGTTGTAGTTAATGTCCTGTCCTGACATAGCTTGGGAGTGAAACAGGTTTTTATTTAGTTTTATTTTAGATAAATAGTTGAAACGTTATTTTCTTTTAATTTTGTGTTTTTGTGCGACATCTGTGGCAGAAGAAACTTGTTTCCTTTCTTTTCTTTTCTTCTTTCTTTCCGTGGAAAAGAAAACAAATCAGGAATTCAAAAAAAGTCAGAAGGGAATATCAGTATATTTCCTTCCGGACTTTCGAAATATACTCTCAGGAAATATTATCCCAAGGGAATATGCTCCCGGGATAAAAATATTACCCTAACCCTACCACACGGTACACTGTCTACCCTTGTGCAAAGTTTCATTAAAATCCTTTCTGCCATGAAGACAAAATATCAAAGAGACAGACAGACCGATTTAATTTCACATAATATTAGTATGAATTAAACATGGATTTAGTGAAGCTTTTATATTCTATTTAAAATACCTCTAGTAATATAATAGTTACATTAGTGAAGTTTCCTGTTTTTCTCATCTACACTATTGTGGGTACTTAGTTTTTTTGTCCGAACAAAAAATGCTCTCCTTCCGTTATATAATTTTAAAGATAAATTATGATGTTGATAGATCGTTTAGTTACCGTAATAATTAGGCAAACACTTATAATTTATTATCATAACAGACCTGTCATAATTTGACGAAAATAGCTGAAGTTAATTGGAAATGCAAACAGTCACAAAAAGTATGACTGCTAAGATATTGCGAATAATAATAACTTTTAAGAATACAGAATAGATACAACCGGCGAAGACCGAGTTTGATAAACTTTTTTTATTGTGTTTAAAAAAATAAAGGTTAAATTTATATTCATTTATTTACTCGTCCGGGTTTGGGTCACAGAAGTTCATATGTGTACCAAATAGCAAATGAAACGACACAGTAGATTTGGAGCAAATTGGCTGTGACAGACAGACACACGAGTGGTAATAATATTGTTTCAAATTTTCATTTAGACATTTTGAAAAAAAATCTATTTGATAGGATAGAACTAGCAGAAGACTTCCTTTTGTATTTGTACTTTGTCTGTCTTGTGCGAGCCCCAAATAAATATTTTTCTTTCTTTTCAAGATTTGAAACTATTGAGGTATGCAGAACAGAGAGTAAAGTCCTGCACACTCCACTGTAGTGGGAGGATCCACCTACCAATGTTGTTGTGTCTGGTGGGCAACTGCCCGGTAGTTGATATTCCGACTGTTGTATATGTTCTAATCGCATGGAGAACTTTGCTTGCGCGATGCAGGATTTCGTTTGTAGTTCGTTGCTGACGGGATAGATGGCTTTGCGGTTCTTTTTGTAGCCGTACAAATTTCGCTTCTTAGTTTTTCATGTGGCGGCATTGATGCCAGTACAAAACTAACAAATTAATTTCAAGAAGTAGCCTGGGGCCCCTACTATGAATTCTTAAAACGATCATGATTCCGCCTTAAGAGGGAGACGGAGCTATACATAGCAAATATCACTATCCCGTTTACATCATCAGAATTGGATGGCATTAGCACGTCATATTAGGGCTCCTTTTCTGTGTTCCGCTTGAAATAAAATATACTAAAATAGCAACTCTCAAAGATCCCCTACACACCTCTAGTCACAGAAATAAACCTATTCCTATATTTCTGAATTAATCCAAGTGCACAATTTTACTGAAGTTCATTACAATGATAAAATAGAAAATGCACTTAAAGCACTAGAGTGGAAATATTAATGTTGTCAGCTCTCTAGGTTTACGTCAATTAGAAAGGAACACCTACATAAAGATGGGAGTACACTGCCGCTGCAGTGTTTAGGTTTGTTGTTTAATGTGTTTAGGGCTGTTGTACACGAGTTGGACTCGATTGGGGACGGTAGTGTGGCTTTAAATTGTGTTCACGCTTGATGCTCTATGTTTTACATAACTGCAAGGTTGTGCATTTATTTAGCTAGTTATGCTTTAAATTGAAGAAATACATGATATACATACTCGAAATACTTTAACCTACTTTTGGGGCAGTCGGATGATGAACCTAATACCTAGTTAATAGCATTTATCATTTAAATATTATGGAATTACAAGATCATGGTCCGTGTTCTCGTTGGTTACATTTATGCGAAATATTTTTCGGAAACTTCGGTTTGCTCTTGACTCTATTCTAGGTCATAGATGACAGAGACAACGTCGACGATGGAGCGAGCTTACCCAGAAGAAGCCTGTTCACTCTAATTTTGAAGAGATTAGGGTTGTATGCGTTCGGAAACACAGACGCAGGCAGAGAGTTCAACTCCTTTGCTGTGAGCATTATAAAAGACGATATGGATTGGATAGTAACAAAATTCAATTGAAGAATTGCAATCATGACTGATCGAAAGTTTTATTGATTGGCATATAGCAAGAGGGGCAAATCTCGCATTTTTAAGGAGCATTCGCATTTGCATTCGCAAACTGTCAAGAATATCTAAAATTTCCCTTCATTTTGACACGTTATGACATTGATTCTTGTCGATATGATAATAATAATAAATTCATTTATTTGCAAACAAGTGTCACTGTTACATAAAAGCTCTGCCTTCTGAACTAGATTACTAACCTGTATCTCAGGAGACAGTATATGATATTGTAACTTGAATTTTAACGCTCTTTTAAATACGAGAATTCATAGCCTTCAAATAATTTTAGAATTATGTCAGGCACGTCGAACATAAAACTAGCGAATAAACTAGATAAAACCTTCAAAAGCTGACGTGATGGGGAAAATCCAAGATGTTATCAAAGTCCTGCAGTGTGCACCAACTCTTAGGTATCCTAGTGAGTCACGGCCCGCCACCTACACACGAGGATGTGGCGCTATTGTATTCAGAACTTGAATCGTAGGCATCGCAGCTATTTCGTGAAAGCGTTGAATGCAAACTTATTTATAAACGCCGTAAAATCGCCATATTTTATAAAAGATAGTGCTTATTGTAAAGAATGGCGAGAGCTTGAAGCCCTCCCGGAGATAAATAGACGCCGTAGTTCTTGGGCCCAGCGGGGGATTGTATGTGCCAAGTGTTTGTAGGTAGGGTTACCATGTTATGACACGCGTTTGCCGCTTTTGGCAGCCATTTTAAAGTTTAGAAAGGCGAGTGGCTGTCATTGGTCTGGGGCAACATTTTTGTTTAAAAAATAAAGCCCGTATCGATCTCTGGCAGTCGTTAAAGATTGTCAGAAGACAGAAAATCTGACACCAGTCTTGCCAGAAGTACCTACTGTGTAAATCGGTAACTGCCGCTTTGGCAGCCATTTTAAAGTTTAGAAAGGCGAGTGGCCGACATTGGTCTGGGACTGGCATTTTTCTTTGTTAAAAGAAAGCCCGTATCGATCTCTGGCAGTCGTTATAGATTGGCAGAAGATAGAAAATCTGACACCAGTCTTGAACTACTGTGTAAACCAGTAATTGAGTTCTGGGGGGCAGGTAAGTAGACGTAAAACCGGGAGACGTAAGTCGGGAAGTCGATCCCAATACAGTTGGGAGATAAAAGATAGTCTTGAAAAATAATGTCCTCCGAAAATATCAGTCTTCAGTTAAAATGAAATAAATGAAAAGCATAATCAGCTTATAATGTCTTGCCAGGGTTGCGGAATTTGTTCGAAAGAGTCACCGGGGCCCTGGAAAGCAAAGGGCTTTAGAAGGAACACGGATGGGTTTTAGTCAGTAAGAGTCTGACACGCCCTTCCGCTCCACCCAGAGCGGAAGAAGTCATTTGATGATTTCCCATACTTAAAAAAAAAAAAAAAAAAAGCTTATAATGTCTTTATAGTCCTCTCCCCTGCGAGAGGGAGTGTGCTGTAGCCTGTAATCAACCGCACGGGCCCAGTGAGGATTCGTAAAACAAAAGCAAGTCTGATTAATAACTAACCAATGATTCGCAACTCTTGATTAATTTTCATCTATCTTCATTATTGGCTTTCACTTACTCCCTAGAGTTTTTTTTATTTATGTTGGAGGAGTATTTTATATATACTCTAGCAGGATAATAAATAGGTGTCCCTAGATTTTTTGACGGAAAGAATAAATAAAGAAAAAATCATTACTCTTCGCAGACAAAACACACCTTGCAGAGATTTGAAATAGATACCAAAATAAATAAATAATATTAAAACCAGTTTTTTTATTTCTTTCAAAGGTGTACAAAAAAATACGTCAATTATATGTCAGGATGGACAATATAATGGTTACTGGTTACACCATAGACAACTTAAAAAAAAAACGGAGTTGACATCAACATTATTGTAAACAAACGAACAAGGTGCCTTAATTCATAATTGCAATTTATCAGAGGGTGAAAGGTACAGACCCCAGCATATCAAGCTACCCAAAACCGTCAAATTTTTCCAATCATCCTTGAACCTAATGCTTCGGCGATAAAGTTGAAAATCTATTAAAGAAATTCAGATTTTTATGACTTGATGTAATGAATATGAGCAATTTTTACTATGGGACACAACTTAGAAGTATGAAATAATCATCAACTGTTCAGTATGTTAACTGTTTCGTATAACTCGACAAAATTTATTTCGCAATTTCAGAGTCATATTAATTAGTATTACTCACTCTCTTTTTTTGTCAGCAATTTTTTTTTCAGTGTCGGGCAACGGCTTCCTATTTTACCAATCTTTTTTTAAAGGAGTTCAACTCATCCCACCACCTCCATTTAGCCCTGCAATGTCACTTGCTATGAAGTGGGACCCACTGGGCAGTGAGTTTGCCCAGCGCCCATTTAAGTTTGCCTGTATATGGTAACCCTATTTGCGTGTGCGTCGTAATCTTGGCCGTTGTTGAACTTTTTGCAGGCTGTAGAACAAGGGTAGGGCTTTTTATTGTTCTTTTTTTAAAAGTGGTTGCGGAATGAATATGCAGATGAGACTTACCTATTTGATTTTCTGTTTGTCTTGTTACTGTGTGATTTAAATTGGAATTGATCTGGATTAGAATGGGATTATTCTGACTTCGTATTGCGATGTCAGCATTCTATATTGATAATTTCTGTAACACAGAATTCATGAATATTCTACAAAGTCAAATTGTACTTCAAAACATTTAATTTTTCCTTTTTATATCTGCGTTTCCGAAGTTACCGAACTTTAGGAAGTGTTGCAATAATGTCAAAACATGTCGTTATTGGTACTTATGTTTTTATTTTAACCGCACAGTAATACCAGCTTGTAATCTTCCAAACTAGGACAAATGCCTCAGTGTAAAGGTCTTTTCTCATACAAAAAGTTCGAGCAGTCTTGACTACAGTGTTCTTCAACTGCATCTAGTTAGACTAGAAGTGGCCCTACTCACTTGTGAAAGTCTTGTTGTCTAGGAATTTTTGAATCCGTCAAACTACGACTTCAATTGGGAGTCTGGGAGGTAAGTGGGCACTTGTAGTCCCAATTTGTTTCAAGGTGCTGGCCTAAATTGCTTGTTAGAAAAATAAGAAATACCTACAGAGAAATCGGATGATGCAAGTCTTGAATATTAATGTGGAGCCCTCCACATTAATATTCAAGAGATATTAGAATATAGAGAAATTATAAGAATATAGAGAAATTATGTATAGACATTTGTTAATTAATAACATTGGTTTATCATCGCATTGGAACGCCTTGCAGTAATTACCCCAATGGTGCACAAATTAGTTCAGACTCTGCTGCTTTCTAACAACTTGTAGAGTAGTGGACACAGAATGATGGCGGGTCATGATCGCTCATTTACGCAGCATCAGGTCACCGCTCATCCTGGGTTACGCATGTAAATCGATAAAGATTTACATGCGTAACCCAGGATGAGCACACATTATTTTTTTTGTTTAACTCATGGATTTTTTTAAAGTCAAAACGTTTCACAAAAAAAATATAATCTACTTTGAAGTGCTTTTTTTATTTGGAAGTCGGTTTTTTTTTGTAAATACATAGTTTTTTTTATTTTGCACTTTTTAGTGGTACCCCACAATTAACAACAACTCTGGGAAGTCACAGGAAAGCAATATACGCAATTTCGTTTACTTGAATGACATATTTTTTTCAGGTATTTCGATTTAAAAACCAAACTACAGAACCGATTTTGATGAAATTTCAAGGTCCGAGGTATTATGATGACGACTCCGAAGCTCAAACTCTTGTAAGACTTTGTATTATCAGAAAACAAATTGGTTGACTAATAAAACATTCAATTTCCTGCACAATAACTTAAATCGACAAACAATATTTTGTAACTGTAATTTCAAAATATAACTGTCATTTTGTCACTGACAGCAGAACTTAAATATAACTTAACAAAGACAAAGTAGATAGATATTTCCTGCCTGGAAACGAAGTAAAACGGGCAGCATAATAACTTATTCACAAACGGTCACAATTTGTTGAACAAGTTACGACTAAGTTAGACTTAAGCAACTTTACTTAAGGCGGGGTTTTTACGGACAATTATAAGCAAAACTGATAGATTATGACGTCACTAGGTTTCAAGCAATTTACGGCAACGGCAGCAAGAGTCAATTTGGCGAAATGTTTTGCAATGACAATATAAATCCTCGATCCTAGAAACTAAGTAATTATTTTATTAACGAGTAATTTAATTGAAAAAATAAAACAACACACAGAGAGCGAAATATGGAATATATGGAGATGGATTTTCTTCCTTTTATTTATAATTTTTTTCAATTAAAAATCATATTGCCATAAAAATTGTTGCAATTTATTGAAGTTGCTGCAGATTGCTCCACTTTGCTAAAGATTGATCCGTGTGTGTAGACGAGCAATAAATTGCCCGTGTAAGCGCACCTTTAGATACACGTGCCAAGTTAATAAATGCAGCCATTTTAATACTTGGAACACGATTTAGGCAAATAAACAAATGATTCAATTAGCCTAATTCCGTGATCGTGTTATTACTTTATGTTAAGCACACCCTCGCAGTGGCTTTATAAAACGGTTACCTTTAATACTTGTTTGCACTGACTCTGTGAACCAATCAAATGGTTATTTTTGGTTTATATTCTCCTACTGCTCTGCCCCCATAGTTCTTTGTATTTTAGTCAACGCCAATTTTAGTCAACGTTCTTTGTATTTTGCCTTCTCTGCACAAACCGTCAGGAGCGACACCAAATCGTCAAGTCGGCGTGTCTTTGGCATCGAGCCAATAAGTCCTATGACAATATATTTCTGACGAGTGACCCACCCCGGTTTCGTCCTCATGTATATTTTTGACGTGACAACGTCTAATAAATCGATGAACGCCGGCTGCACGCACAAAAAGGATGACTCATTGTAACGTTACGCTCTTAGTAACGTTACGATATTGTTTTTCATAAAAGTATGCAATCATTTCATCATGTTTCGTTATGACGTTGTCACGTTAAACTATCGTCCGTAAACCGACTTTACAGACAGCTAATTTTTTTTTTTTTAAATTTCTTTCTTACGAACCTTCTCCTGACAATAACAAACACAACAAAATAGAATTAGCAAAAGCGGTCCAGCCTTTCACGGGTGATGCCATGACCAAGGGAAATAGGGATTCATTTTCATATACATATAATGATAATTAAATGAACAATATCAGTTATAACGAGCTATAATTTGGAAGACAACATTTATCCTAGAACTTTTATTTTACTGGATTTATCAAGAATACTTTGAATTGAGAATTTGGGGTTAAGAACGTGCAAAACCTTCAGCTTCAAATTCTCATCAAAGAAACCGGGACAAATTCATAACACACCTGTCAAATAACATTATCAACTAGATTAAGTAATATCTACGTATATAACGTAAAGTCTAAATTAGGTAAGAAACGGGTAATTTGATATAACGATTTATGTTCCGGTACAGTTGCGGCCAGAACTCATTGTTACGCACACTGATACAGTCGTGTGCAGGTGTAATTTGGACGCACACGTCTACGTAGTAAGGGGGAAGACACATGAGTGAGCTTTTGTCGAAGTATTTTTTCGGCAAATTTATTGTCATGAAGTCTTGTTCTTGCAAAGGTTTACAAAGGACTTTCCTACGTCAAAAGTTGAAATTATAACTTCTCACATTTTCCTCAACGCTTGCAGTAAACTTGGAAAATCTTGAACCAAGAGATCAAATCCAAACCCAGGACCATCACTCGACCAATTAATGAAGGAGGCAGAAAAATACAATAATTTTACAATACATGAAAATTCAAAAAAACGGCCAAGTGCGAGTCGGACTCTCACATGAAGGGTTCCGTACCATAACTTGGAAAAGCACCTTTCTTGTATGGAACCATTTTCAATTTGATTTATTATGGGTTGTTATAGCGGCAATAGAAATACACACTCTGTGTAAAATTCAATTGTCTTCCTGTAACGGTTCTTGAGATATAGCCCGCTGACTGACGGACAGCGGAGGCTTAGTAATAGGGTTCCGTTGGTTATCCTTCGGATACGGAACCCTAAAAAGACATTCCACCAAAACGCTTTACACATTGTGTCTACGTTTCTCATCCCACTCTTCTAACGCGTGTCATGTCCATTGGAAGAAATTGCTTTTGAAATAAGTAGTACCATATTTTTTTTCAGATTATCTCTTATAAGCGTTTTGGGTGTACATAAATAAATGAATGAAGCTTATGTCGAATAAATTAGTTTATTAAATATACATATATATAGATAGTTAGGTTTAGTAGATATAAATAGTTTAAGTAAATAGTTTTAAGTTAGTTATGTACATTTATTGCAATTTACAAAAATAAACCGAATAATTTATAAAATAATAATTATAATAAAACTTACTGCACTGTTAAAAACAAAAGCGTACTTACCAGTGTGTACACACCATTATGCGCAAGCGCTCATTACAGGCTTACGGAGTATCCCACGAGTTGAACAGCAATTTGTTCTCGAATTTCTGTGCGCATTGTTTTAGGGTATTACTTCTTTGTATTTAATATTATGAGCGCTGTTAACTCGTTTTTGTTATCGACTTTTATTGGTGTAAGACCTACTTGTTGAAATAAATGAAACAGCTAACTCGTACACTCAAATTGTATAATTGATAGCTAGAGTATAATATAAAACTCACACCAATCAATGAATGCATTGTTGTCACTGACTTTAGCCCGCGACTTCGTTTGTGTGGACTTCAGATCGGGATAAAAATTATTGCATATCCACTTTAACTGATGAAACCCTTTTCAGTTAAAATTTTAAATGAAACAGTATAGTTCAGTACGCCATTTTGTAGTATTTCTAGTTTTATTAACCTAACCTATTTATGTAGTTGCGCAATTTATATTTTTTGCTTTGCCGCGATCGACTGGACCTATAGCGGGCTATCTCTGGTATATGTTAATACAGCTTATAAAATATCATCCAAATCTGTTCAGTAATTTTTTGCTTAAAAGAGTTTCAAACATCCATTCTCAAAGATGGAATGACATCTCACCTCTTCTTAATCACGTGACATCTTGATTATATGGATTGACAGCTCACCTCGTGATCACTTCACCCAAGCCTTCACTTCGACATGTTTACAGTATCGACCGGCAGGTTACTTTTGGGCAAGGGTGCTCCATCTTCGACATCATAGCTTTCCATTCTGGTCAGATTGTGGTCAATAGCGAGCCCTTTAATAATAACAAATATAAATTAGAACTATGATGCAATTATATTATATAATAATAATAAGTTGTTTCACCAATACCAAGGTCTGTGATTGTGCAACAGCATTTTTCCCATTCACTATTCCTACTTCATTCATATCCCCTTTTGTTTTACTCTACCGACCAACCGTACCCTAGAAATGTTTTTCTCACGTGCGTAGACCCCTAAAAAGTCGTACCAAATCTTACTGCTCACCACCCAAAGCAGAGCAAGTGTAGCGCGTCGAGTTTGTTACGCCATACTCGCCTCCCGTGACGAAGAGAATCGACCTTCTCAAGTTACCATCACGCTTAAAAACAATACGAAAAAATAACCTCTCAAAGAATGCTTGTAGAGGTGATAATGCTGTGCACAGAAAGGGATAGCTCTGGGATCTGTGTTAGTGATTGTACTCAAGCGTGGACGTTGCGTAAGAGTAATTAAGAATTTGGTGTTAAGGTATTAATTGAATGTAGGTAGGTAAGTTTTTTATACATGTCACAAAGGCAACATTTTTGTTTGGGTCAACCTAATTAATACCTTCGAGGAGCTATCAAAGAACCATTGCAGATGATTCATTTTCTTTTGTAAATGTTAAGATTTTTAGTATTATTATGGTATCAAAAAACGTATAATCAGAGTGATAATAATGCAATAAAAGAAGAAATGGAAGTAGGCAAATGGAAATCGAACATTTAAATTAGTATAATAAAAATTAAATGTTCGATGTCAAATGTCTATTGATTCTGGACGTGCAATAAAAAAGTCATAAATATTTGGAAACCAATATCTTTTCAACCAGTCGATACTGAGTTAAAGATCATAAAAAATAACCTACAAATTGAAACCAAAGAATATTTTCGTCTTTATTTAATTCTTTTAATCTTCATTATCAAATTGTTTGCTAAACGCAGTGTGAACACAGCTTTACAAGCATTAAATCAATTAAATGTGCAAACACAATGCATATAAACACAATAATTCCTAGAAAATAGTTAAATAATCCTTTTGTCATGTCTCAAATATCTGTTAATAGGTATTTTTAGAAGCCAACTGCTTTATGAGTTATTGCGAACCAGTTTGGCATTGTGGCCTTCGGGCTTAGACGAAATGTTTGTAGCCCGGTTACTCGAGACATGACGTGGATACCTTGCCAAAGAGATGTGGAATAGGTAGAAGGTTCACTCCTTAAAATACAAGGGAATTGTTATCATTTTCTTGCCCGAACACATTTTTTTTGGGTACTTCTCTATGATTATGAGAGAGATTAAGATCTGAGCAGTAACCACTCCTTAAGGCATGTTCTGTTATTAATGTAGCTAGCTAAAACTGGCTCGGTACAGTTCATGGTAGCTGTGCATGCGAGACCGGGTTACGGAGTAGAACACGCCCGCAACTAAGCCCGAAACTACGGACTTCGGGCTTAGAGAGTAGCCCCCCTGAAACGTATAAAAGTTAGCCTTTTCTAACTCTTAGTTGTGTTGTGTTCCGATTACGTCGATCACGTGTTCCAAGTGAAGTTGATTAGCTACATGCGCGGCGAACGTGATTGTGGCAGTGGACCAAAGTACTCCGTTTTGCCAGTCTAAAGGGCTAAGTGCTAGCTTTATCCACCAGTTATTTTTAGACCAGAATCAGTTTCGAGGGCATCATAGTGGGACAACCTGTCTAACAAACTGGTTGCTGAAGAATTCATAGTTAATTTATTTATTTATTTATTTAACAGTTTATGTACACACATTTAACATATAGATAAGAAGAAGGGAGCAGAAAAATAGGTACAAAGGTGATGCTTATTTCTAAAGCATCACCTTTGTACCTTATACCAAATTTTGTAAAATCATTATTTGAAAAGAGTAACTATGGAGTTTCTTGTCCGTTCTTCTCCATAAGAATCTACCTTTCAAAATGGACAGTAGAGTCACTTTATTAATGTAACATTATTATTTTACGGAACTGTAAACGATGACGTTCAAAAGTGCCGTTTAATGGCCTAATTGAAATAAACGTTTTGACTTTTGAAAGAAATCTCTTCTAGCATACCTGCGAAAGGAGAGTCGAATAAAAGAGATGTAGACATCGTTTGTAAAAGTTATGCTAACATAAAAAGACAAAAAAAACTTTAAATATAACATACTATACATAAATATGACTAAAATTAATATCATACTAATACATACTACTTAAATAATAATATAGTTAAATAAGATAAATAATTTAGTTCTTTTGTTACGTAAATTGGTCAGCAAATAAAGGTTTATTATTATTATGTAATATAATTGCATCATAGTTCTAATTTATATTTGTAATTATTAAAGGGCTCGCTATTGACCACCATCTGACCAGAATGGAAAGCTATGATGTGGTCGAAGATGGAGCTCCCTTGCCCAAAAGTAACCTGCCAGTCGATACTGTAAACATGTCGAAGTGAAGGCTTGGGTGAAGTGATCACGAGGTGAGCTGTCAATCCATATGATCAAGATGGAATGACAGCTCACTCCGTGATCACGTGACATCTTGATTATATGGATTGACAGCTCACCTCGTGATCACTTCACCCAAGCCTTCTCGTCGACATGTTTAAAGAATCGACCAGCTGTTCTCTCTTCTTAAAGATCCTCAGGTTGCAGCAAGGTATGATTGTATGTTTTTTTTTTTTGTGAATATGCAAATACAATCATGTTTTGATAGAAACAAATAAGCTATGTTATTCTAGTATTGAATACTGGCTCTCTTATAGCGAACACTGACAATCATAGTCTGCTTTTGTAAGTGGTATGTGTCTCTAGTGGCATGGAAGAGTCGGCCAAAAGAGTATTCTTTGTTATAAACATCGAACAATCAATACTAGTGACAGTCTGTCTAAGAGTTTCCACCAGACGAGTCGACTCCTCAAATCATAACGTGCTCAGTATACGGTCACTTCACTTTTGGAAGCGAGTCAAGCCTTCAAGTCCCACGTAGTCCCATTACGAGGTCTACTAGACCATAATTGTAAACGACTATTCAGACGAACAACACCAGACGAACCGACTCCAAGCAGCCTCAACAAAGACCCAAAATTTTTTCCTTAACGCATATTTTCATCCCACTTTTTGCCTTTAAACACGAACACAAACTATGTTTTGTTAAAATCGGCCTCTTTGTGTAACGGCCGCGGTGGCCTTCGGCGTCCGTGACTGGTCGCCGGTGAACTGCAGCGGGTCAACGATACTAGGACCGAAGGAAACTAGACAGGCTAGACGGTGACGTCACCTCCCTGGTATTCGGCTTGAGGAAGTTCGGTGGGAACTTTTGGTTAATAATTATTGTTTGTTAGGTATTAGATTATGTGAGACTGGCGAAAATGGTTACGAAGCAGCGAGGAAAAAGTTCCATGCTCGCATGCAGGTTCTGTATGGTGTCGGACGTAAAAGAATAGCACCATCCCATCACTTCCCGTGGGTGTCGTAAGAGGCGACTAAGGGACTCACCAGAGAATGGGCAGCAGCATTCTCTGTGCATTACAACAGCTACACTGCGATGGCCAACCTGCCTGCCAATCGTGACGATTATGGCAAACGTGGGGGGAGGCCTATGTCCAACAGTGGACGTCTTTACGATTTGTAAGTACGTCTACGTATAGATGTTTATCAACAATTGATTCGATAGCAGCCTGATTGCTGTCAGTCAACTCATCAAACCATTCTCTTTGCTTCAGGCTTAAATACCAATATTGCACCTGTATTTGTACCTTAATTTGGCACATCTCTCAAAAACAAAACGTTCGGGTTCGCTTGCATCAAATATCTCTCCAAACTCCACAAAGAGCTCCAAAAGACGTGTTTGTCGGGCCAGTACGTGCGACAATTCCTTCACTTATCGACATTTGACCTCTTTGTTGTAGAATTCAGCACGAAATGCGATTTGTGCCGCTCCAAAGACCGAAATTTGAGCTCGCAGTCAAAATATACACGTCATTCGTAGGACCAGTGTAACATGGTCCTTTTGCTCTTAATTCAATGATACTTTGGTGGGTTTTTTATAAGTGGAAGGTCAATGTTTTTGGTCATATGCTACTACTGTACTTTAATAATTGGATGTTTGGTGTATTTATGATAAGATTAGGATTGTTTTGGAACCCGTTCATTGAGTGGCATGTGTTTATGTACCTAGGTTCTAAGGTACTTGTGTTTTTTTACTGTTATATCTCTTTCAGCTAAAGTAATACGTAATGATCGTTTATTTTCAGTAAAAGCTAAGATTTATCACCCCACGCGTTTTCAATAGTTTTTTGGCTGCGTGTTGTGTTTTTATCTATACTAATATTATAAAGAGGTTAAGGTTGTGAATTTGTGAGGTTGTAGGGGTAATCTCTGGATCTACTGAACCGATTTTGAAAATTCTTTTTGTATATGATAGCCACATTCATGAGGAATAATATACGGGAACGGGTATTTCCTACGGGAACGGGATATGCACGTACGAAATCGCGGGCAAAAGCTAGTTCTTTTATAAAAAAGATGCAGGGGTCTGCATTCGTAGATATAAACAAGTTACAAAGTTGAACCCATAAAATTCTGTACATTGCACAATTAAAACTAAAACACGTTGCCTAATCAATGAAATTATCGATAAAATTTCGAAATAGTATTAATAGCAGTATTTGCAATTAAAATAGAGCAATTAACAGAGGTAATTACCGCACTTGTCTCATAAAGCTTTGCGGCTGTCAGTCGATGCCTTAGTTTATGAAATAGAATGTATGACTCGTTTAGTGCTTACCTCAGGGAGGTCTTAAATATCAGGGGCCCTACTATGAAGTCTTAAAACGACCATGATTCCGCTCTTAGAGGGAGACGGAGCTATATTTAGGGAAAAGCACTATCCCGTTTACATCATCGGAATTGGATGGCATTAGCACGTCATAGTAGGGCCTAGCTCAAATGTTTTGACGTTTAGTATCTAACGTTATAACCGTATCGTTAACGTAAGTGAATTTCGAATATAAAAAAACAACCCGATATTATTTTGGTTTAATTTAAGCGACATACACAATTTGTCATACAAAAATATGAATCTAGTATCCAATTCAAATAAATATTATGTGCGAAACGAGGAGTAGTAAACTTTTACGTTGCATTATTATACTTACGTCAAAAAATTCGTGCTAAGCCCCCAGATGAGGCTCAGTACTCACAGTCAGTAAAGGCCTAAAGATGTGGTAGCAAAATGTGGAACATATCTTCGTTTTAGTATTGGAACACAACCTGCAACTGTTAACACAATATTATGGTACCTATCTATAAAATCATCACCATTTCAGAGGAACGACGTCCACTGTTGGACATAGGCCCACCTCAAGCATCGCCAGCCGCTACTTATTTATTGTATGATATGTATATTACCAGGAATAACCACACGCATGGAAAACCCAATACAGTATGCGATGTGCTTATGGTAGGCGCCAAATAACTTTGCAATAACGGTCGATGACCCACATACATTTATTGACATTCAAAATTTCAAAAACGGAATTAAAGACATAACGCTGCTCTGAATCAGAATCCATTGTGATCCTTAACATTCTCCAGTCATGAAAAACTATTTTTCTGTTACCTACAAAGACATATTAGGGAAAGGGCAATGTACTTTATTGCAAATAGCTTTTGCTCGCGACTTCGTCCGCGTGGAATAGTTACTTGGGGCAGACATTTTTATTTTAAGATTATGAAGTTTAGTAAAGTTTCAGTCAATGCTACAGAACAGAAAAAGAATAGATAGATATACATAGATAGTTTAATCATTGTTCGCACGTCAAACGAATTTTCTTTAAATTGGCATTTTTTTTTATTTAAGAACCGATTGACATGAAACAAACAGTAAATGTTAAGTTACTTTAAACAATGTATTAGTGAAAACCACATCTAAATCGGATAAGCCGTTTCTGAGATTAGCGTGCACAAACGCACAGACAAACAGATAATCAGACAAAAATTCTAACAATCATTGTTTTGGGTGCTATTTGCGTTGATAAAGGTCCCAATAATATTTTTTCTCATATATCTTCCATGTACAGACATCGATCCGTTACATTTTTATTATATGTATATATAGATGTAGGTATCTGGCGCTTACCGTAGGTACAAGCAAATGCCCAGAACTGAAATGAAGCCTTAAAGATAACGGCAATATACGAAACATTTTGTACGTCTATAGGTATGCGATGTTCCACACGACACAATCCCGTACAAGGTCTTCTTAATCCCACCCCAGGTGGTACCTATTCAGCGTAAGTGTGAAAGAATTTATCGCATTTCCGAATAAGCCCATTCAGACTTCCATAATTTCCTTTAGAAGCACATTTCTTAAGGCTACATCTTACCAATTAGCACTCAAAGAGTTATTGGTACTTTGGTCCGTTTTCAGTGACAGTTGGCTTGTCCGCTGTCCCCGCGGGCATGCCCAAGATATCTATGGCTTATTTTATCATTAGATATTATATTGCTAGTTGATTTTCTGTTGTATATTTACAGAAGATTTGTTACTGCTTTATGGTTTAAGAGTACGTGCAACGATTCTACTTTAAAAGTTGGCGTAAGTAAGCTGTCTTGGCTTGTGGGATTTAAATCAAAGATTTTATTGCTGCGCCCAGTTTATTGCGTTTGTTAGTCATCAGACGTCATAAGGCCAGAATTACGGATTCATTTATTTGCATAAAATCATAAATGCGGTCAGTGAAATACGTTCGTTGAAATACATTTAAATGTTAAGTTTATTGTTCCTGTCTTACGTATTTTATCATCGTAGGTAGCTACAATTAATTAATGATGAATTGGGGTTGCATCCGAAGCATTAAAACTTCTGCGGTAATGATACTTGTAGTTATCGGTGGAAGCTGTCGGTCGATTCTGTACACATGTCGAAGTGATCACGAGGTGAGCTGTCAATTCATATAATCAAGATGGAATGACAGCTCTCTTCGTGGCCACGTGACATCTTGATTGCCTCCACTTCGACAGGTTTACAGAATCGACCGGTTGGCCATTTCGCTGTTGAAAAGCTAGTAACTGTCGTTTAACCGTGTACTGTGCTAAAACACAAGTAATACTTTGAACATTTGTTTGTCAGAACAGTTCAAAGCTTCCCGGACTCTCAGCCTAGCCACTAACTTTTTCTTCTGACACTTTTTCCGGAGAATAGCTCTTCTCCAAATGTCAGTAGGAAAAGTTTTTAATCTCGACTTTCGACTTTTCGTTTCGTGTGACTTGAAGGACAGGTTGAAGTTGACAGTCTTCGAAGCGACACTGACTATTACTGTGTTCTTAAAAAGAAACCTTAACCACCAACAGTTTATCCTAATATCACAGAAAATCTAAGTAATAGGGAATTGCATGGAGTTTTTTTATTTGCTAAATACAATACATTACCTACTAGTAAACAATTAAGAAATAATTTTTAAAATATTTTGATCAGCGATGAACTTATAAAGCTTCAAAGTGGACGATTAGAAAGAGAAGTCCGATACTAATTCTGACGTCAAATACTATGTCGCCTATACGGATGCCATAGAAAACAGCGTTCTCGCGAGAGGGACAGATTTATTTGTTTAAAATAGTTATATCTCGTTTGTTTTTCGATCAACTTTGATTCTATTTTCACTGTAAGTATTCTATTTTTGTATATTTATAGATAAACTGTTTAGACAATAAATATTTTTATTCATGCATATTCCCTATTACAACCAATAAATTATGAATGATTAAAAAAATAATTAATTAATCACTTCGCGTGACCCAAGGGCTGGCTTTTACCTTGGTCAAAGAATAAGCATTGCCATACAACGTGGCAATGCCGCCAGTCTTTTGGGTACACTTCCAGTCGACAGCGATGCGGATGAATTTTTTGACGCCATATTTTACGGTTAATTGAGTTAGGAGCTTTTATTTTTATTTGTAGTGTATATAGTTAGTTAAGCATTTATTAAAACAGTTGTAAATATATATGTAAATAAATATATTGTATCCCTACTTGAACTACTGAATAAATTATGAATGTACCGGGTATACCTAATACCCGGTCTCGCGTGCACAGCTACCATGAACGGTACCGAGCCAGTTTTAGCCAGCTATATTAATTACAGAACATGGAACAAGGAGTGGCTACTGTTTAGATCTTATAGTGGATCCACACGATACCGACTTTTGTCTGCACAGACTTTGAAGTCTGAAACGAATATTTGTAATTTCTTTTTTGAAATTTTCTGCATTGCTTTGTTGCACAGAAAATCACAGAAAGTCTATATCGTGTACGGCAGACTCTTGTATGTACAGACTAGCTTTTTTTCTCGTTCCCGTAGGAATTTCCCATTTCTGTATAGTATATAGCCTTCCTCATGAATGTGGCTATCATTTACAAAAATAATTTTCCAAATCCGACTGGTAGTTCTAGAGATAAGCGCGTTCGAACAAACAAACAAACTCTTCAGCTTTTTTATATTAGTATATGAAGATATCTGTATAGACTATGAAGTTTGAATAAAAAAAAAGCAAACATGTTGATAGAATGTTTGTGCGGACTTTTCATTAAATCATATTAAAGTACTTATATGATTTTTCAGAACCTGGAGTTTTCCAAAAATATTTTTTTCATTAATTAGTAAATTCATTCATTTATTTATCAATCAGTTTTTTGTACCCGATAAATACGCAGACTCATGCATACTCCGACTTTTCTACCACACCGACATTTGTCTGCATTGTTTATTACACAAACAAAATTCTATACAATTTCATGGAATTATGTATGTATCGTGTGGACCCACCATTAGGCGGACAGTTTAACACAAAGTTTATAGGAGAAAGGTGCTAAAATTAAAGTTAATTCATATTGTTAATGATTTGTTCCACGTGGTAAATAGTAATTGTTACAGTTTATGGTTTTGCTTTTGAAGACTTAACGGTTTTGGTTGATTGGTTCGAGTACCTACGAATGGAGACAATTATGCTGTATCGAGTCAGTTTACTAGGAGCTCGTGGCTAAATAATAACAGCCGCATGGGTCGATCTTTAAGGTTAAGCAACGCTTGCCGAGGTTGGTCTGTGGATGGGTGACCATCTTAACATACCGAGACTCCTCCGTGCCTCGAAAAGCACGTTAAGCCGTTGGTCCCGGCTGTCATTTGTAGATCTTTCGCAGTCGTTACGGATAGTCAGAAGCCAGATAATCTGACACCAGTCTTGTCAAGGAGTACCGTGTTACCCAGTTAATGGGTTGTGGAGGTCTGGTAGGCAGCCGCTCAACGTAAAATACTGGAAGCCGACCCTAATATAATTGGGGAAAAAGGCTCGGCAGATGATGAGTCAGTTTACTAGGTGGTAGTCGGGATATCTCCGTTCGGGTAATTTTAGTTATCCAAGAGATAGGGCCAACCAATCATCATAGGCATGCGCGTGCAGTAGGCTACAGTAAGGCAATCACCACTTTTGATTCTGGCTTTCAGGAGTGGCAATGGCTGGCAATAGTGTGGCAAACTAGCCCTTAAGCCAGAAAAAGTTCTGTTTTTTTAAGTAAGTCTTAACAATTACAGAAAGAGTGGAATGATAGGATATGGGTGACCTCTGCCCAGCAGTGGGACCGATGGATAATTACCAACTCCAAACGGTTTATTGTGTCGTGAAAACTAGTCAGATATTTCACTAATCCAATGTCGAAATTAACCACATAAATAAGATGAACAGTGGCATGAACTAAGCACATTGATACACACATAGATTTGAAGTCGTGACGACACGAAGACTTCCAAAGCTCCATCAGATAGACAGCCCTTTGATACGAGCTACAAGACTTATACTAAACAGGGTGTTACACAAGTACGTGGTCATATTTTAGGGTGATGTTCTGTCGGGACTGTGGACGGCGAGCGTTGGGTGGCTCTCTGTCCAATCACCACCAGGCCGGGTCGATGGCGCGTTGTGTTCCACGTGCGCCTCAAAGAGATGTCAGCATAGGAGACGAGGCCTGCTAGGGCCAGAGCCTGCCAGGGTACAGGAATTTGTTCGAAAGAGTCACCGCGGCCCTGGAACGCAGAGGGCTTTAGAAGGAACACGGATGGGTTTTAGTCAGTAAGAGTCTGACACGCCCTTCCGCTCCACCCAGAGCTAGAGAAGTCATTTATTTGATGATAACTCATTCTTAAAAAGTTTCAGAAGTTCACTTTCCAAGCAGTCTGATGCAGTTTGTGTCATTTGTTTTAGATCAATCAATTCGAATTGAATTGTTTCCTTACTGTTACAACCTTAAATATGACCAAGAGCTACTGATACACCCTTTAGAAGCTTCTTGCTTCATTATAACTTAAACCTGGTTCACATTTGATTAGCTGTGATTGGCTATTTAATGTCAGGTTTAATTGGCAGTAATTCCTAAGCTCAGTGGAATGTTCTAGACAAATAAATCAAGCTGCAAGAACAATTTCGTCTTAACTATCAATAAAGGTAACCGGCATTAACGAACTGCTTTCTCAAATTCCATGTCAAAATTATGTGAGCGAAGTCTAGTCTCTAGCTCAATTTAATTTATATGTCTATGTATGGTCTTGTATTGTGAGGAAAAATAAATTTAGATTAAGATTCCGCTTATTCATCTTGTAAACTTACTATTGTTAAATATTTCGTTATAAATATATATGTATATATTTTGAAGTAAACTTCAGTACCAACAATTCGAACCGCGTCCAGAAACACCACTTTCTGAATCAAGTCCTTGATCCAGCTGCCTGACGAGAGCCTCTGAAGGTGATGGTCAAGGCTCGTGGCTATTAAGCTATTGGATGACACGACGATTGGTACAATGATTACTGAGTCCTGATCCCACATGTCAACAACCTCGCGAGCCATGTCTTTTTATTTTTTAGGATGAGACATCATCAAATGACTTCTTCCGGTTTCGGGTGGAGCGGAAGGGCGTGTCAGACTCTTACTGACTAAAACCCATCTGTGTTCCTTCTAAAGCCCTTTGCGTTCCAGGGCCGCGGTGACTCTTTCGAACAAATTCCGCAACCCTGGCAGTGCCATGTCTAGAAACTTGATTTGTTTAAAAAAGTTAATAATAAAATTGTTATTCCCAAGACCAGAAAATAAACGATAAGGCTTTTTTCTCAAGGAGTATAAGTATAAAACGGAATCGGACAAATTCCAGCAATAATAATACTTTCACCAGCAAGCCTCATATTTCTCGAGCCAAATTAGCACAGATACGAAACCCCACTGAGATAAGACAAAGCAAGCAATTTGCCTAAACAGACAACTAATTAAGGATACATATCAGTATAGCATTTCAATAACGATGTTGTTTCTGTAGTAATACGCACGCACGGAGAAATGTCGCAGAGAAATCGGAGCTCCGCCTTGGAGATAAGCCTTTCATTCGCGACGTTGAATTTGCATGCAACGCAAAGATTATTAAGCAGAAAGACTAAATGTTTATTGTTGTTTTGTTTCCATATTGTCGCTGTCAGTCAGTCGGGCGTCATGCCATAGGCAACTGCTGAACTGTGTTCTGTTTTGTCTGTGGTGTGACCAGAGACACGTTTCAAATAATGTCCGGTCCTGACATGGGCTGACAGTGATGTCGTTTTTTTAGTTTTTATTTATTTTTGTTATAATTATTGTAGTTGATAAGTTTTTTAGTTTTTAGTGTTTCTGTGCGTTTTTTCCGGCAGAATAAACTGATTTTCTTTCTTTCTTTCTTAAAGGATATTTTTTCCTGCACCTTTCTTTCACTTTTCCTTGATTTTATGCCAAGAATGGATCTTGAAAACACCGCTCCACCTTTTATGATACCTCGAGTTTGTGTCGAAAATGGACCTTAAGAGTATCACTCTACCTCTTAAGGTGTCCTGATATTGAAACCGTATTGTGGATTAAATTACGACGACCCACTTTGTTTGACTCGAAGAAAACGTTACCAGCTGAACCTGATAATGCGCAAGATCGTAGTTAATTCTTAATGTTGATGAAGAATATTTAAAGTGGAGTATACCGTGGTCCGGCCTTCCATTACATATCGAGATTCCTTCTTGCTTCGGAAGTATGAGCGTTAAGTCCTTGGTCTTGGCTCCAATAAATATGTGCGCAGGAACTGCACGATCTGATCCCACCATCGCCCTTATACTACCGGAATACCAGAGGAACTACGCACTTAGTCGATATCTCGACTAGTCGTACTCAGCGCCTTTCCTCCACATTTGTTATGGGCTCAGCCAAAGTGTGGAACTCTCTGACAGCGGCTGTGTTCCTTTCACCATCCATCGCTTTTCATCAGACGTGATCGAGGTCAAGAGCAAGACGATTCCTCAAATAAATATGGGTAGTCAGAAGTTTGAGAGTCTAACAGTCAGTCTTATCAAAGGGTATCGTGTTATCCAGCAATTGGGTTACGAAGGTCTGGTGTTAAGCTGCATCTGGTCAAAATGTCTGATCTGTCTGTGTGTGTACCCGGACTCATCATCACCTGCCGAGCCTTTTCCCAACTATATTGCGATCGGCTTCCAGTCAAACCGGATTCAGCTGAATACCAAGTATTTTACGTGGAGCGGCTGCCTACCAGACCTCCACAACCCATTAACTGGGTAACACCATGTGTACCCGGATAACCGTCAAAAAAAATTTTTTTTTGGCAGCCAAACCCAATAAGGCTGGGCAAAGACTGAACAGGGAACTACTATTCAAACTCATCGCGTATCCACAAAATCATCAGCAGCCCCATCTTCGAATCCCATTACTCTATGGCATCACGTTCTTTTGAGCTGCATAATGAGTTGCATCGGGCCGCGAATCACGTGCTCTGCCATTAAAGGCGACGCCAGACAAGCCTCGACCATTATACAACACATATTGTAAGTGACCATTTTGTTTAAATATCCAGTTTCACGATTTGGAAATGTTGAGAGAATTTCTCGGAATTTATTTCGTATTTTTTCGATGCTTATTGGGAGTGGTATGTAGGTGCGCACGAGTGCGTGGTTTTATTGGATGTTGCTGAAAGTCATAATGTGGACTGGCTTTTCCCGCGGGTTTGCTCCTTTAGCCTAACTCATAAGAATCGACGAATTATATGGGCTAAGATCCCAGACCTGCCAGACCTCTCTAATTTTCTCACTTACAAAATGTGTGGGATAGAGTAGTGTTAGTATGTACTTTTAACATAAGCATACCTGCCTAGCTTGGGTCGTCGGCCGATTTCCAGGTATCAGGTGCAAAAGCCATTCAATCACTTTGTTTTAAGTCTGGGTGCTGATATTTAAGTATGTTTTACAGAATATTATTATTTATTATTATTTTTTATTATTTATTACAGACATACATACAGCTATCATTACAGTCACCCAATGCGATAGTGCAGAAAATAAAATAATAATTACAATAAAAAATACATTTCAGTTCATTAATTCAATTAACATTTATAATATAAAAACAATACAATACATTAAATTAATCAATATAATACAATTATTTTAATCAATCTAAATTAAACTAACAACAGTAACATAAAATGTGTAACGTGACTTTTGCGAACTCATTCAGTGAACAAGAGAGTACATCTATCTTATCGGCAACCAGGTTTAGTGTGCGCAATGTCCGCGAGAGCGGGACCCTGGCCATTAGCTTGGTGCGACCGCGCGGCAGTGCGAACAAATCAGGCCGTCTACGACGCTGTACGTACCCATCGGGCACGCACAAACCTATTTCCTGTAACACACCCGGATTGTTTGTGTTACCCCGGAACACTCCAAGGACGTATGATGCCAACGCTAGATCCCTTCTCGTCTCCAACCTGTTGTATCCCACCATGCCTAAAACAAAAAGGTTGGATACAGAGGGTATATCCCATACAGTCTAAGGTGCATGTAACGCATATATTTATTTTGTATGCGCTCCAACATGAGAGTATATTTCGCTTCATGTGGGGCCCATACAGCTGCATTACCCTCTAACTGGCTTCTAATTAGCGCGTCATATGTGTTAAATCATATTTTAACGATTTATTAGTCATTATAATCATCTAATAGCTGGTCGCCACCTCGAGTGAGATCCAATTCACAAGGCTAAAATTTTAGCATAGTTTATTTGGTAGGTGCAAATGCCGAAAGCTAAAGTCTGCCAAGATTTGGGAGAATGCCGATCTATCTCCTTGACTACTGAAATACCTTTGACATATAACAAAAAATTGGCAGTCGGCTCAAGCCAGCAGGTATGAGCATGTTAAAAGTAAATACTAGCACTGATCTATCCGTTGCGGATTTTGTTAGAAAGAGGCACCGCGGCCCTGGAACGCAAAGGGCTTTAGAATGAACACGGATGGGTTTTAGTCAGTAAGAGTCTGACACGCCCTTCCGCTCCATCCAGCGAAAGAAGTCATTCGATGATTTCCTATCCTTAAAAAAAAAACACTGATCCATCCCACATATTTTGTGAGTGAAAAAATAAGGGAGGTCGGGCAGCTCAGGGATCTTAGTTTAATAGTCTTTGGTACTCACCGGTAGTGAAGCTTTCTTTCAGAAATTAACCCCTGAAAACAAAACAAACAATTTTGCGCAACAATTTTTTTTGTTAAATTAGATTAGACAACTTTCGATTTTGTAGGGATCGCAATTAAATAGGCAAACAGTGCAACATGCTGAAACATTTTAGGCGTAAAATCGAGACGACAAATAAAAAATATGTTACAGTTTCTTTTAATTAATGTGTAACTTTCAGGCAATATTTACAAATACATAAAACTTATAGATACTATATACAAGCTTGTAGAAAATATACAAGCGGAGTAAAAAGGGGAGGGGAAGAACTTACAGGCCATCGAAAAATTCTTTCACATCGCTGTCAACGGGAAAGTGCCCAGAACACTGGCCGCATTGTCACGTTGAATGGCAATGCTGATTCGTTGGCCAAAGAAAAGGCCAGCCTTCTGGTCACGTGAAGAGACGACTAACCGTTTGCTGATTTCACGAATTTATGTTACAGTTAACATAAATAGGCCATCTCTTGGTGTTTACATTTTTTTTAATTTTCATACAGTTCACTAAGCACCTCGTTTGTAGTTTCATAGTGTCGAGACATGCGATAAGACCAAGTTTTTTAGTCTTATATAGCATAGTATTCGCATCAAATACAAATCCACTTCCATCTTTATAATGTCCTAATTTGGTATCTAGATTAATACTCCCACTCCGCGTTAAGGAAGTGGACTGATTTAAAAACTAACTATTATATGTTATCTGCCCACATTAAAACTTATATGGTATTCTTGCTACGATTTTTGTCAGGAAAAAATGGCGGTCCATTTATGTATCTATTGATGTAATCTAGTATCATTTACAATTCGTAGGAGTTTGTGAAGTTGCTAATATTGTTTTTTAACCGACTTCAATAAAGCAGGAGGTACTCAATTCGATTGCATGTTGTTTTTTTTTGTGTGTTTGTTAAGCCGTCATTCCGTCAAATATGAATTGATTTTGATGATTATTTTTTTATCATCTTGAATGGTAAATTGAGGAGCTCCGGGCTGAATAAGAACAGCCGCACGAGTTGATCATCAAGGTTAAGCAACGCTTTCCGAGGTCGGTCTGTGGATGGGTGACCATATTAACATACCGAGACTTCTCCGTGCCTCGGAAAGCACGTTAAGCTTTGGTCCAGGCTCCCATTTGGCGATCGTTGGCAGTCGTTACGGATTATCAGAAGCCAGAAAAAATGACACCAGTCTTGCCAAAAAGTACCGGGTAAAATGGTACTTCTTGGCAAGACTAGTGTTAGTAGTTAAAGTAACTGGGTTTTGTAGGTCAGACAAGTAAAATACTGGTATTCAGCAGAAGTCGGTACGACTGGAAGTCGACCCTTATATAGGGAATTAGAATAATTTAAATTGTCCGTATATGAAATAAAATTTACTTAATATAGGAAGAAATCTTCTGTGAACAGCGCTGTGGGCTACATTATTAATTAAGTTATTGTTAATTCAGTTTGTAATATAATAATAATAATAAATAATAATAATAAAAATCTTTATTGCAGACCATACAAGGTCCATATTCACATTTAAAAAAAGAAAAATATTTTTTTTTAAATTACAATCATGATAAAACATATAATTTAATACAAATAAAAAATAAAAAATGAGAATAATATAATGTAGCTGTTTGTTGTTCACATTTCTATAAAATAAAAATAAAATAAAATATTTACGTAGAAAAGTTAAATATAAATATCTTTCTGTTTTGTGAGACTACGGGTTTTCTTATCTTTTTCAATTTAGCACTTTTCCGGGCTCCAGTGGAGGTACGCTCTTGACAAATCCAAGATTATTATCTTATCTGCCTTTCGCGAGTTTCAAATATACATTTGACGTCATCCTGGATTTTTCGAGTTTTAGCAAATAATTTGAAAACGTTTTCTTATTTACACTGTATAATTCACTCTCTCCATATTTTGTAAGTTATTATTTTGTTATCCTGAATCCGTAGCCGTCAGCAAACAATTCCCAAAACAGAAATTTACAAGATAGCAAATAATTATAAAAAGTTTCAGAAACTTTAAAACATAAGTAAATCACTATAATAACATGCGCAAGCAGGTATTTTTTTAATTAATAAGTATTATCTTTAATTTATTTTCAGAAGTATTCGCTGACTTAACAAAACTTTAATATGTATTAATTAAATGGCAGGGTTTTTTGAGTGAAATTCATGGCATCTTTGTCATGAATTTTATTCCACATGTCATAAAATGTAGGTATTGAATGACAAGTTATCCAATCATTACCTTTACATTAACTTAATTGAACTTTAACTAACGGCAGGCTCCTACTCGTGCGTCGCTAATCAAGATTTACAGTCGTGTTACTCTCAGTCTGGTTTTATAACAGCTATGTTTTATACCGACAGGGAACACATGGGCCGTATGTTTTGATTAGAAAAAAAATCCTTATGTAATCGTAAATGCAACTGCATTAATAAAAAAGCGTGTTCTGAGAATGGATCACGTATAAAATTTGCATTAAAATTCCCGACGCCAATAAAAAAATAAATTATATGCATTTCAAGAAAATAATGAAATTATTACTTGTTGATAAATAATATATATAATATAATAATAATAAAATGTTTATTTATCCAATAGATATATACAGATTAGACATAAGGTGGTAGGTCATACATAGAAACTATTCGACAAAATCTATATAACCAAAATTTTAAACCCTATCTCTTAAACTAGGAGACCTGTATCTTAAGAGACAGTGTTTGGCCAAACAGTTCATTAAGTTGTCTTTATAAGAATGAACGCGAATTGATCTACCAATACTAGTGTAGATTAACATTAACAATATTTCAATATAAAGTAAAGCTGAGATTGCAGTTTAATGGGTTCTGAGTAGTTAGTAAGGAGGATAGGTGTGTGTGTGTATGTGTGTGTGTGTTGTGTGTGTGTATAATAATAGTGCGTGAATGTTTGTTAGGGACATTTTAAGTGATGTATGCTAGTAGGGATTCTGTTTTAATATAGTTTTGCTGCATGAGCCAATCAGTAGTCTTCGATTTAACTTTATATTTATTTAAGTTGATTATGTCTAGTTCCTTCTGCAGTTTTTTGTATATATGAATACTCAGGACATAGTATTGATGTCTTGCGAACGACGTGTTGTGTTGTGCACCTGAGGGAACATATGTTCGCTTTCTAGGGTCAGAAGGTGGTAAGCAGCCGTGCACTCTGAGAACGGAATGAAGAACAAAGAGCTGCCGAACTGTTAATACTTTGCAGTCAGTGTAAAGTTGCGTTGTTGGGTATCTATGTGGTTTTCTTGTCATAACATTAAGTACCGCCCTCTGTGCCCTCTCCGCTCTCAGAAAACAAGTCTTCGCTGCACCACCCCATGCAGTTATGCAATATCCAATGATCGATTGGCATAATGCGAAGTACACCATTTTGAGAGTGTCAAACCCAGCAGATTCACGGAGAGATTTGAAGATGTGAATAAGACGAAGAGTTCGATTTGATAGTGTATCAATGTGTTTCTCCCATCTTAGCCCATCAATATGCACACCTAGGTATTTCACACTATCAGCTCTAACAATGGTAGGGCATGAGCACAATACCAACTGATTCTGACATGAGTGAGCTGTTATCGCGAAGGTATTTGCAGGTTTGGAGTGTTTGGTGTGTGTGAGAAATGTTACAATACTATACCCACTGTAAGTGTCACTTAAAATAATTGACATTAATCGTGCCTATTTTTTAAAATTGTAATTTTTCTCTGAATAAAATTTAAAAAAAATTATACTTATTTAAACTTATAATATATATATTTCATCTAAGCTAAGATCTGTATTTATAAACAATTATGTTAATAAATAAATGATTATAATTAAAATATCTAACTACTAGGTATGGGTTTTTGTCCAAGTTGTTTAGATAAACCTGAGATATATGTGAAAAAGGTATGTTTCTTTTTATCAGTAAAACTGCCACAATTGAGGTCCTCGAAACTGATATATTATGGTAATTTACAACGAATTCTGAGTCTCGCTCGTCAAAAAAAACAAAAACGTGTAAATAAATTGTATTTATAAAAGTGTCTAATACATGAGTTACAATACTAAGAAGTAAAATGTAAAAGATGGTTTAATAAGGATTAGAAATAAATGGCTTTTTTATTTTCGACGTGACAACGTCTAATAAATCGATGAACGCCGGCTGCACGCACGAAAAATGATGACTCATTGTAACGTTACGCTCATTGTAACGTAACGCTAATTGTAACGTTACGCTCACGGTAACGTTACGATCATTTCATCTATGTTTTGTTATGACGATGTCACGTTAAACTATAGTCCGTAAACCGACTTTACAGACAACCAATTTTTATTTAATCAAATCTGAACGATACAATCTGTCTACCCCTTTCATACTTTGGTTACACCATAGGCGATCAGACCGAAATCATTGGAACAAGTTATAAGCCGGGACACATGAGTCAACGAGTCATTAATGTGAAGCGGTGAGGTAACAACTTGTCAGAGCTACTTACCTACCATGTGGCAATACCCGGCCAGTACGTATCACCACTTACCTACTAGTTCTGAGATAACGAGGTCCAGTGTGTTACACACTTTATGTGCCTAGTTTGTAATTGTGAGGTGACATGGTGTTATCGGTTTAGACGTGGTTACACGAAATTGAATCGAAAAGGGGATTTAAGGATCGTTTCTCTCTGTCGGAATAGTAGAAGATGGGAATTTGAAACATATATGTACAGTCAACAAAGATATTTGGTATGCAGGCAGCTAACTTGCAACAATTTTTTGACAATGTTGTGAGTGTGCTGAGGATACAATTATTGTACACCACACTCGTAAGTATATCATAAGCTGAATAAGTTATATGCAGACATTAGAAATAAATATTGGCAGTGCAGTGGAAAAAAATATATTTCTGCCTGTATACCAAATAACTTTGTTGACTGTACATGAAACGCAAGTTATTTAAAATATGGCCATAGACAGGCTGCTGATCGATGTTATGGCTCCGTGAGGGAAATATGCCATTTGCAATAGCTGTAACGGTTGTTCAAAAATAATTGTGTATCTTATCCTGCTATTCCCGGCCTAATTCTTAGGTACCTTTAAAAGGTGGGTATCATTTACATCATCTTTGATATCATAGGATAAAATTATATATACTTAATGTACAACTATTTACTTTAATACACTAAAATAAAAATAAAAAAAATAAATAAAAATAGTCTAAAATATGGCGTCGAAAAATTCGTCCGCATCGCTGGCCACTGGTAAAGTACCCAAAAGGCTGGCAGCATCGCCACGTTGTATGGCGATATCATTATCACCATCTCATTTCTATGCAAATCCATGAACCTAAAGCAGTTTCTTAAATATAGAATTTGTAATACCATCAAGAACAAATTGGATCGACACAAAATTATTATTTCCTGTCATTAACATATAAATTAACACAACTATAAAGCCAAACACTAGTAAAATACCTAGATTTATGATATACCAGTACAAATAGGTAAGAAACTAAAAAGAACGTCACTTTATAAAATTACCGGCTTCATTATCATTAGATATGAACTTAATATCGATATAATTTGCTCTCGAAGGTTTGTACGATATATTGTACGTGTGTGTTTAGTATAATCATGTTTATTGGCTGCGAGAGTAGATTCTTGTAAGTTGATTTGAATGCCCATTACGTATACCTTCACGTGGCGTCGCAAATTGCACATTTTTTCTTCGTCTTTGACAACGGAGCCGATGTGGCCTATTCTGCCAGCGACATGCGGTGACGGCAGCGCGGTAGGGTAAGCCGTAGAACTTTGCTCTGTGTGGCTTTGTGGTAGATCTATAATGTTAAGTTTGAGCTAAGGTCAAGGTTAAAATAATTGCCAACGATCTCCAACGAAAGCATTCGTGTCTCTGTTATGCTATGCCAAACAATCTAATTATCCCAGACCTACTCGTTCCTTCCGAAAATCCTCGATGGTTTACGCCGACATTTTGCCACTACTTGATGCCATCATTTATCTTAGATGTATAGGCACCACACTCTGGGAGAGACAAGGCCTTCGCCCCAACCCCTGTAACAGAAGAAGACGCCCCGGGCGTCGGGACTAGCAGGGCGATCTCCGGCCACCGTAGGCGCGGGCCTGCGGACGGCGAGCGTTGGGTGGCTCGCTGTCCGATCACAACCAGGCCCGGGTCGATGGCGCGTTGTGTTCCACGCGCGCCTCAAAGAGATGTCAGCATAGGAAATGGGGCCCGCTACGCCCAGAGCTTGCCAGGGTTGCGAAATTTGTTCGAAAAAGTCACCGCGGCCCTGGAACGCAAAGGGCTTTAGAAGGAACACGGATGGGTTTTAGTCAGTAAGAGTCTGATACGCCCTTCCGCTCCACCAAGAGCGGAAGAAGTAATTTGATGATTTCCCATCTTCATTATCTTCATCGCTACCCCAGAGGCCCCTTTACAGTCTTTACTGCAAGAAAAACATCACCAAAACTTCTGTCTGCGTCATCAGCTACCTTATTTCCTTATACGGTTTTAAACAAACGTTTTCCTGTCCAAAATATGTAAAAGGAAATCTTCTGTTGAAACTACAAGGAAAACCCAAGTGGTTTAGTTAACTGTTTACCGTCAAGTTATGGAGCGTTCTCGTCCGATTAAGTGGAGTGTGGGCAGATGATAAGTTATGGCTTAGTCTTGGGGTCAGGTACATGTACCCTGTAAAACGTGGACTATTTACTTATCATAAAATACTCTGCAGGGCTTACTGTTGACAGTTTTCAATTGAAATGTTAAGTTGTGCTTTGTATGCAACTTACGGTTGTGAAAATTATTAAAGCATTAGTTAACTTCTGTTTAGTGGTTTCATCATCTTGTTAAATCAGTTCTTTCAAAGCATCTTAAAAGTTTTGAGGAAGCACTGAGGAGAAATAATAGAATACTCTTTATTATGTCCTTGTACATCGTATAAGTTTATATTATGGAAAAGATAGATCAACAAACCATTGGGGTGACACAATGGGTAGCCTTATCTCTAAAACCAATTTAGTCATACAAAAAAGAACCTATCTAGTCTGTACCTAAAGCCTGTTACAGGACAAATTGACCACAATTCCAGGCATGCATCTAACGCTAGTGTCACTGCCCCACACAGTTGAAATACCTAAAGTCATAACCAAAACTTAACACAAATGTAATACGTTGACACACACACAACACAGTCAAACATACCTACAGCATGCGCCATCTTGAAAACCTGTTCGAATAAAGAACGTTAGCTGCAACAAAATTCAAATTCAAATCGAACGTTATTCGCACTTGCCGAAACGCATGACCTTCTCTCAAACGCTATGATACTGACAGGGTCGATGAACTTTGTTGATGCAGATGCGTTGCCGTTCACATGTAGCGTTACAACCTCCCACGTGAGAGGGCGTGAGTGATGGGAGCGGGCGGAAGCGGGGATGAAAGCTGCAGCGATTTTCAATTTCAAATGAATCGATCGTCTTGTTTGAAGATAAGCGGTACATATACATATGCTGCAGTTGGATGCATGCATGAAAATGTAACAAGCAATATAGGACTGCGGAATTTTTAATTAATACATCCAAGGTCTCTTAACTTGACATACATATCTATATTCCTATTTCAAACTCAAAGCATTCATTTCAATAAACCATTGACAGGCACTTTTGACCAACTGGCAAGTCGCTCGCAATTTAGATCGAAAAGTAGTTGCGTTATGAAGAAAATTCTATTCATAAGGATATCATATCAAGGGGTCCGCTACGAATCTAGACTTAGACTACAAGCCGACTTCAACATAGTTAGGCGGATTGTTCTTTTTTGCGTAAAGATTCTTTTTAGTGAAATAAACTTGCCGTTTACACGTCGCTGTATCTTATGGCTTACACCACACGCCCATAAGAAATCCGCCTACACGAGTGGCTTTCGAACTAAATCCGAGGTGATTTGAGAAGTTTTTGTTGTATTTAAATTGGGTGCGGCGTATGAGTTCGCTCGCCAATACGTGAGTTCAATGATGGCATCTTTTTGTTCGGCCGAATGTGTATTTTTTTATTACGATTAGAAAAAGGACGGTTTGAAGGCAGTGTGGCATGATTTCGCGAACATCTTTTGTTTGAGTGAACTGTACCTAATATTTTTTGTGTGACTTACGTGGGAATTCATCGAGTATTAAGAGGCGTTGGGTACCTAATTTGTCACTTAATTCGACCAACCAGAATATTTAACATGCTCATCATATTACAGGCACGACGTGCATCTGCCTAGATACTGGATTTTCATTTTCCTTCCTATTATTCAATAATCATATTTGTCTTTACTAACATAATTTAAGTACTTACCATAGAATAGAATATAATAGAATAGAAAACATTTCTTCGACACAGAAGCAAGAACAAAAACAGCATACTGATACCAAAAGTAAAGGAATTTTATTACTGTTCTGCTGTGACAGTTAAAACTTCTTGTTTCTTTCTTAATTCTAAAACATGAGTTTTACAGATTAACAGGCAAGTTTCAGTCTTTTTAAGGCTGATCACATTCTACCCTCATTCTCAATCTGTCAAAAAAAAAACCTATTTTCAGTTAACATTTAAAGTTTTTTCTCATTGATTGTCGCTGAGACGAGAATGCGAATTGAATTTGAACATCTTATAAGAGAACTAGCGGCGTTTCACCCGCGTAGTTCCCGTTCCCGTGGGAGTACGGGGATAAAATATAGCCTATGTTACTCGCTAATAATGTAGCTATCCATCTCTGAAAGATTTTTTCAAATCGGTCCTGTGGTTTTTAAGTTTATTCGTTACATACAAAAACACAAATCTTTCCTCTTTGTAATATTTTTATAGATAATAATATAATAATAAAGTATATATTAGCTTTCTGATCGCAGATACTTAGTTACACCTCTAGAACAAGAGCTTAGACTACTAAAACCGATCAGTCTTAAGTTTCACGGCACCATTTACTACCCACGTGTGGTGGCGATTAAAGTCTTAGAGTCCTATCCCGATATATTATGTCATAAAACCGTGTAAGGGGATAGTGGTGATTAATATAGATCCTGTACCTATTGAATGTGCTCACTTTAGTACTCCGGAGCCGTTAATGTCTGAGCTGTCGCAAGTTAGAGAAATCGATATGTGTGTGTGTACCCGTTGTATCTTTGCAGTGGCATAGTATCGTTTCAAGGCAAAATTTAAAAAAAATGGAGAAGTATGCTGGAGACTTTTGCCGAGCTGTAGGACGCTTTTAAAATAGTACATCACAATCGCTATTTTTGGATCAGAGGGGCGATTCTCGAATTATATATGTCACCGGAAAATTGCAAACGCTGTAAGATAGTAAAATATCGCGTGAAATTGTAAACTATTATTTCTTAATAAGACAAGAATGTATTGGAAACTATTGAATTTGGATAGGATTGATTGTAGGTATACAAAACGATATGTTCATAATTAATCGAGAAATTATAATTTAATAAAGATTTATTGCAATCTTACGGAGTCTACAATTTTACGGTGACATATATACGGAGCGTTCGCATTCGGATCGCAATATGTACATTTTGACAAAATTTCGAAATTGGTTTTCGCCGAGATGATATTGCGACTTGGCACTCCTATAAATTTGAACACTTATTAAGTACAACAATAGATCTTTTAAAAAAACAAAAAAACAAAATTTAACCTGAAATCTTTAATTCAAAAGTGAATAAGTTACTTCTAAGCAATCGTCGCCCATCATCAACCAATCATCGCTTACCATTAGGTGAGGTACGAACAATCGCGAGTCCAAAAAAAAAACCTATTCAGCCAAACCATCCGAAATAAGGTTCTTATGGTTTCCGATAAGTGTCATCACCAGAGATCTGAATAGGTAGACTATATTTACCTAATGTTCGTGGAAGTAAGTAACATAGAGTTGATAAAAATCCCGGAATCATAAATGGAATCATGACAATTAAAACCCGTGGTTATAAAAACATGAAAGGGACTTTTTAATTTAACAGTTTTGGTATAATAATTTTGTTCAAATGTATTCAAAGCGCAATAAGTAACTTGCAATTTCTTAAATCCCGGGATACAATCGTCATGTTTATGATCCGGTATTTTAGAGGAGGTATTATCAACTCTATGTTACTTACTTCCACGAACATTAGGTAAATATAGTCGATCTATATTACTATAGGATGCTGCCTGACTTCAGCTTCATATAAAACAACTGTAATCTTGATCTCATACACATCTCCCAAAAAGGTTTCAAGCTTATCTCAGCCAAAAACAACACAGCACTTTCAGATAAGTAAAACAAAATATTGCCAAGACGAACCTTCAATCGGCTGGAACAAGGCAAGTTCTATATCGAAAAAAAAAAGTCATATTGTTGTCTCTAGCGGATAAAACTAGCCAAGAGTACTGGCCGGTGGGAATACAACCCGAGATTGGATTCAGATCGAGCAAACATTACAAACAACGGTTCTTTATATTTCCACCACTGCCCGATACAATCTCGTCTTTGAGGACATTTTGCAGAACGAACCTCTTATACAAGCTTTTTAGGGATCCGTAGTAAAACAAGGAATCCTTATAGTTTCGCCATGTCCGTCCGCCTGCGGTTTTAATCAGAGACTATTCATGCTACAGATTTGTAATTTCAAATACATATTCCCAGCATCGATAGGCGCATAATGTAGACTAAGTGCATTTGTAACTTTGCAATCTCATAGTAAAATTTGCTACTTATTTGTTGTCTTATATCGAGACTGGTAACTACGGAACCTTACACTGTAGGTGTCTGACACGCCCTTGACCGTTTTTTTATCATTTCAAATACAATCGCGAGGTAAAATTTTCGCATTCTTTGCTGGCTGGTTGTAAAATAGCGATGACGTCACGGTTCAACGGATTTTTATATAAATTCGAATTTCGAACCGATGTGATTTTGAATGCGATTATTCTACGTTGTTTCTCGAAAATATTTGAAATATTTTTGTATAGTTTAATAAATTCAATTTTAGCTGCGTTCTTGTAGGTATGTTTGAGAATGTTTTCAAATTTTTTGTATAGTAAGAAGTTGGTTGTGAATTTGAATAAATAGAAACTAAATTTATATGACTGATTTTACACAGAACATACAAACACGTAGAAAGAAGAAAATATTGAGAAGAAAACTGACGCAACATTAAGTTCAAAACACACGGGAATGAAAGACGTATGATAACAATAATACCACAGTATACCTACGTAAAATCCTGACAGTTGGACAGGGCGTGCATTCGTTTGGGGCCGAAGTCGGAGCTTATTTTGCACCTTAAATTTGCAACACATATTTTATTTTTAATAAAACTAGGCAATACCTAAATAAATGTTTAAACATTATTTTACAGTTGGATATTCTTCTATTTGCTGTAAATCAAGCGTTACCTGCAGCGTTTTATTTAGGCATCCATTTACATGGATAGATGGATTACGATGAACCAGACTTTTTGTAATGCATTACATGATTTAAAAGAGTGTCAGTGAACTTTCTTGCACGTTCTTCCCCATATAGATCTACACTTTGGAATGTGCAATTAGACTCTGACTTCTGAACAGTTTAAAAGTGCCTGTAAATGATTAAATACAAATTAATGCTTTGATTTGATGTCTTAGAAAAAGAACATTAGGTGCGCTGAGCACATTTTCACAGTGTGTTTATCCGGTATTTCCCAATTTCTGAAAAATAAATAAACGTTGAACCACTGTTAGTAGCTACACTGTGACATAGCATAGATTTTTCCGCTCCAAATAAGCACTTTACGACAGCTTACATAAGTGTTACAAAAGAGATGTTACTCATACAATGGGAGAGCGACGTCGCGCGATGTTGTATGTATGTGGTGTGTTGACACGTCTTCATTGTTTCTGTAGGTAAAGGTCGGGAGGTATTCTCATAGAGCTGACCTTTTAGTCTACAATTTCTAGGTACTCGTGGGTGTGAAACGGACTTTATGGTTTTGTTTTTAGAAAAGGGACCTTACGACCCATGGTATTAGGTATCACTTTTCAGATACTATCTACTTATTTGGGCTAAGATTTTTAGGCTTGTTGCTAGAACATCATAACGCCTGTCAATCCCGAAGGGTTTGGTACACCCATATACCGCCAGTTATCTTCAAGGCCCGATTTGTCAAAAATGGACATTTGACAGATTTTGTATCGGCAATATTTCAAACCGCCATTTTATTTTTTCTGTTATAGATTATCCAACTATTAAAAATCAGCCCTTAAACAAAGCCTCCTCCTGTTACAAAGTTTAACAGCCAGTTTATTCTGTTCACCGTGTAAACGTGGACTGTCATTCCATCTTATTTGAATGATTCGACAGCTCACTTTATGTTCACTTCACCTAAGTTTATACGGTGAGATTTTTACAGAATCGCACTGCAGGAAGAGACTGCCGACTGACAGCACACAGCAAAGTTGACCGATTTAATTGAAAAAATACGTCGTAGTTGATCAACTTTCATCATTCTTGGAAAGACTTTAAAAAAATGAGCCCCAGTGTGTCATCAATACTCATCGTATTGATGACACACTGGGGCTCATTTTCCTTGAAGGTATTAATTAAGTACTAGTGCGTCCACACGATAATAAGTTTGCGCAAACTTATGTGTGCGCAGACTTTGAACTCAGAATAAAAAAAACGTGTGCGTCTCGAGACGCCCGACAGAAGTGATAACTTAACGCACTATAAGGAACCTCTCATCAATAAGACTTCCTCCTCTCCAAAGCTCAAAGTAATGACGTCATAATTCGGCGTTCGACATTCAAATCTCCGAACGGCAAACCGAATCTACCTCCACAATCGCGAGAAAGTTCAAAACAAATACGTAGGCAAGTCGTGCCAATAGGATCGGATAGATGAGTCATGTGTCACGGCGGAGTCACGGAGTTAGCCGAGTCGTCACGAACGCGACCCGACTCCCCCGCCCTCTATTGTCTGTGTAGAAAGTCGGAATGAAACGTTGAACACTGGTGTAACACTGTTTCTGATGTGGTATTGTTAGGTCTTGTCCTAAAAGTTGGCTTTGTTTCAATCGGTTGTTTTGATGCGGTTTGTGGCAGTTTTCGTTGATGCACCGTGGTTAAACTTAGGTTTTGAATTGTTTAAAACCAACGTATGAAACTACGAAGGGTCGTTATTGGCTCATGTACGTTATCCACGTCATGCATATGATTTGGCTGAAATAAATCATCATATCAGTCGAAACGCTTGCCGAGGTTGGTCTGTGGATGGGTGACCATCTTGACATACCGAGACTCCTCCGTGCCTCGGAAAGTACGTTAAGCCGTTGGTCCCGGCTGTCATTTGTAGATCTTTGGCAGTCGTTACGGATAGTCAGAAGCCAGATAACCTGACACCAGTCTTGCCAAAGAGTACCGTGTTACCCAGTTAATAGGTTGTGGAGGTCTGGTAGACAGCCGCTCCACGTAAAATACTGGTGTTCAGCTGAATCCGGTTTGACTGGAAGCCGACCCCAATATAGTTGGGAAAAAAGCTAGGCAGATGATGATCAGTTGAAACACATGGAACGTTTGATGATTCTAGTTTTTGTCAGCCTCATCGCTTGCTGTAGTTGTTCAATTTTGGCAAACGATTGGAAACTGACTGTTGCAGTCCTTTCTTAATTTAAACCTGTTCTCATTGTAGTTGAATGCAAGTGAAATTATATTACGAACAAATATGATAAACAAAATTCGAGAAAACTGAAGAACTTCATGTCACTCACCCTAATAAAGGCTACCGCATGAAAGACACAAACGACAAAACTGTTATCTGGTCTACAGCAACGCTGGAAGTGCCATCTAGGAATAACCTCGCTCATAGGTCCCATTATGCACCCTTTTTTTCATCAAATGACTTCTTCCGCTCTGGGTGGAGCGGAAGGGCGTGTCAGACTCTTACTGACTCAAAACTGTGTTCCTTCTAAAGCCCTTTGCGTTCCAGGGCCGCGGTGACTCTTTCGAACAAATTCCACAACCCTGGCAGGCTCTGGCCCTAGCTGGCCTCGTCTTCTATGCTGACATCTCTTTGAGGCGCACGCTGAACACAACGCACCATCGACCCGGGCCTGGTGGTGATCGGACAGCGAGCCACTCAAAGCTCGCCGTCCGGAGGCCCATTCTGCACCCCAAAGTTACAACAAAGACTTACATTTTATGTATCACAAACTCAGACTTTTCCACTAGCAAGAATTTTGCACAAAATGTACGACCGCCCCAGGCGATATGTAACGTCATGCCATAGAAATATGCGCCGGTTTTGAGCTACATCGAATATGAAAAATATGTTTGCGAAGAAAACACGAAAACAAAATGTATCAATGCTTACCTGGCCCCGGGAAATCGTATTACATATTGTGATTGGGTTATTTATATCTTTGTTGGGGGTGGAAAGCGAGAATTCTGTAGTGTGAGCGTGCTTTTGTGAATGGTTTGTATTGCGAAATTGCCATGTTTAGGGTTTGCAATCAGTCGGTCGATTCTGTAGAAAAAACAACGGGTTACACTACTTGCACTCCGAGAGTGCCGGCTGAAGTGAAAACTTGAACATTAACGTTGTGCATTTTTGATATTTTGGAATGGTTAGGGAATAATTTCACACGAATAGCTTTAACTATCAGTATAAAAGTACTATTATTTATGTGGTAAAATACAATATTCATTTATTGCGCTATCGTTCACAAACATTACAATATATATTACATTAAAAATGTTACACTTCAGAACTTTCCCTCCGTCTTACGAATATTCGATCAGGTCACGTGTCCTGACGCGAGTTTAACATTTTTTACCCATCCTAAAAATTTGTGCATAAAGCCGCTAAATAAGTTTTCACTTCAAAAACTCACCGTTTAAACTTAGGTGAATTGAGAGTGAAGTAAGTTGTAATTCCTAATTATGCTAGGGATTTATAACTCACTTCAAGCATACTTCACCTAAGTTATCAAGTTGAAATCGTCACAGAATAGCACTACAAGCTCAATTGTTAAAGGAGAGTAATGAAATATCTTGAAAATGTGTTTTTTTTTATGCTTATTATTCATAGTCTCACGATTGACTACAATCTCACCTGCCGGAAAGCAATAATGTACTCGAGGACAGAATAGGTACACTTACCTAGAAGTAACTTATTCAATCTTGACGTAAAAATCGCTAAAAATACAGACTCCGGCAGAGAATTCTACTTTTTAGTGTACGCAAAATGAAAGTGTTTCCAAAACGTTTTGCGCGTTTGGGTGGGTGCTATCAAAAGCAAGATACACCAAAATTTAATAAAAACTTCTAGCAAGCAAGCACAATTCACGCAACCAAAGCTAGTTTTACGATTTTCTCAAATACATATTAGAAAATGAATAAGCTACTTTGTAAGAAAATGTAGTTAAAATTACGAGAAAACTTTAATACTTACTTTAAGCTCAGCATTTAATACAGACGTATAAGAGAAACGACAGGAAACGGGTTTATAATAGTGCGCTCTTAGTGCCTTATTAAGTAGAATAAGTACCAAGTGGAACTTTAAATGCCAGATCAGAAGAAAGTGTGAGGTTGGCATAGCACTGTAGATACTGGTGATAAGGACAATATAATTTCGCACTTCAGACGGCCATCGGCGTAAGGCGTTCCACAGATGGCAACTTTCGTTAATATAAATACTGAATTTTTAAAAGTTGCCGGCAACAGTTGCAGCAGAAAAATAGTCAGCCAAGTTGCTGCGATTGACATTGAGCAAGACTGGTCTTGGGCATGCCGGGGACGGGAAGGAGTAAATTCGTAAAGGAAACCAACGAAGGCCTTCCTTAAAGGTAGACCGAAGATCTGGTAAAGGTCGCGAGAATCCGCTGGAGCGAGATGCACTGGACCGGTTGATGTGGTAAGACTTTGGGAGGCCTACGTCTAGCAGTGGAGGTCTTTCCACTGAAATAATGATGATGATGGAAACGAGCAACCAAGCTGCCATGTCTGCCAGTGTCTTCGAATTGTAACGGCTAATAGCCGCGCCGACCAATATGTGTCTTTTTTTTTTTTTTTAAGAATGGGGAATCATCCAATGACTTCTTCCGCTCTGGGTGGAGCGGAAGGGCGTGTCAGACTCTTACTGACTAAAACCCATCCGTGTTCCTTCTAAAGCCCTTTGCGTTCCAGGGCCGCGGTGACTCTTTCGAACAAATTCCGCAACCCTGGCAGGCTCTGGCCCTGGCGGGCCCCTTCTTTTATGCTGACATCTCTTTGAGGCGCGCGTGAAACACAACGCGCCATCGACCCGGGCCTGGTGGTGATCGGTCAGCGAGCCACCCAACGCTCGCCGTCCGCAGGCCCGCGCCTACGGTGGCCAGGGATCGCCCTGCGACTCCCGACGCCCGGGGCGTCTTCTCCTGTTGACCAATATGTGTCTACGTCCGTCAAAAATCTGTCGCCACGTCAGCCAGGCCGGTGGCTTGCCATTGGTCGAATGATGCGCCATGATGGCGTTTTCATACAGCATATTTTTTTCTTAACTTTTATTTGTTTATATTACTCACATTATTTGTTTACGAATTTCATAAAACACTTACTAACATAATCTATCAATATTTAATAAAGTATTTTGTTTAGATTTTTTATTGTATTTACCTTTGTGTGACACTGCAGGGTGCCAACTGAAAACCAGCGCTGGGTGTCTGACACCCAGCAAATGCTGAGATGGTAACCTCTTCGGTATGGGCTCGCTCAGCGCAATTCTGTACCTACTACTACTGTATTATTTCGGTTACTTTGTCTTTGTTGATGATGTTATAAATGTTTTCTATTCTATTATAATATTCTATTCATAGCCAAATCATAGAATTGGCCACATCAGGCCTAACCTAATCTAACTTCGGTTACATCATGAAATGAAAAATTCTACGATATGGCGACGAAAACGTCACAAACCGCTAGTTGCCGAAACTCGCGGATTAAATTTGTTGCCGTCTGTGAAGAGCCTAAGTTCTGGTAGCGGTTGCTAGGCAAATCTGCGATAGAATAGCTTCATAAATAGCAATAAGATAATCATTGAGATATGATATCGTAAACGCTGAACAGTAGTGTGCTATTAGTTTGTTTAATCTTGAACTAAACATACGAGTAGCTTTCAATTTATTGTTAGGAGTTTTCTCAAGTTGCTTTTGTTGTGCAAATCTTTTAGAATCAGCACGATTGTATTCAGATTGAAATGATTTCGAATATGATTCTGAACCGGGCTGACGCATAACGTATAGGTCGTGAAACAATGAAGAAATTAAGCTTTGATTTACAATAAGGCCTTAGGTAAAGAAATACATCATCATATCTGCCGAAAGACGTCCACTGCTGGACACAGGCCTCCCCCAAGTGTCGCCACACCCGATCCTGTGCATCTCGCATCCATCGGCTACCCGCGATCTTCACCAGGTCATCGGCACCCATCGACCATCTGTTCTGCGAGCAATATGCTGCCACTTCGGTTTGGCGAGAGATACATAAACGCAACATTTTAAAAACGCCCGAAATTGATGGGACTCACTTGAACTACCAACCGGTAACTTTGAACTTTTCGACAGTTGTTTCTGGAGACTGAGGAGCAACCCTCATATTTTTAAGGAGCGTTTGGTCCTAAACTGCCAAAAACATCTCTTATTTGACTTAACACTTTGATAAATCTTTGTTCTTTGTATTGATTGTCTGAGATGATATGGCAACTTGAATTCGAACGCTTTTTAGGTGGGAAAATTGGCCTTCAGGAAGTTATTTTGTCTGCATAACAATATTTATTCCATAAGCAGTTTTTTATTGTTTTTTTTATTCCATATAATGCAAAAAAACAACTTTATTTTGACGGTTTTATTACTATAGACATGTCCATCCTGTAAACATTAAAAAATGACGTAGAGATGTAGCTACATCTAGTAAATATGAAACGTGTTTGTCTACATATTGTAGGTTCGATAAGCAGGTGAACCAGCGATCTTCTATATCTTTTATTGTAGCGTGGAAACCGCGCCTGTAATTATGACCAATAAAATAAAAGCGTCAATACATCCCTATCGCTTGAAGAGATCTAATAAATATTGTGAGAAGTCTATTCATTTATATGTTTTATTTGTTACAAATTAATTGATTTTAATTGCGTTGTACTACTTCTCGTATGTTGCGGGGGCTATTTTAAACCGAATAAGTTTTGCGAAATATCTGGTGATTTGTTTAAGATAACCATATTACCAAAATCACCACGGGTATCAAGGTGGAAGTAAGTTAAGGGATGTCATAATCCACAACCTCACCTGATCACCTCGCTCACAGCTGAACCTCCAGAATAGAGATTTGTACTGCTTCCTATTTGACATAACCAAATATCTCTTTCAAGTCGTAGTTTTTTTTAAGGATGGGAAATCATCAAATGACTTCTTCCGCTCTGGGTGGAGCGGAAGGGCGTGTCAGACTCTTACTGACCAAAACCCATCCGTGTTCCTTCGAAAGCCCTTTGCGTTCCAGGGCCGCGGTGACTCTTTCGAACAAATTCCGCGATCCTGGCAGTCAAGTTGTAGGCTACTCAACTACAATATCCAAAAGAACCGAACTCATATCACTTGCGGTCATAGGTTTGACCAATAAGGACTTTGAAATCTAATTCCAAGCTAAAATCACTAAGTTAGACCCCAAGCCTTATCAAAAGACTCGACTAATGAATATATTAACAGACATTTCTCGAATTTCCTTTGTTTGATTAAATCTGCAACATACATATAAAAGCGCAGATTTTCTGACAGTAAAAGAAAACACATTTTACTCACTTAAGTTACTTCACTTCTGAATACTTTTCACACTACATTTGATTCATCTTGAGACTCGATCTCTCAAGATTTAAATCGTTGATACATCTCATGGATGCATAGATCCATAAATTAGAGAAACTGGTTGTCGTGTCTCAGGATAACGCCCATGCTTGGTTGCTAGGTGCTTCTACGATAGAACTTGGAACGCAGCAACCGGTTTTAGTTTTTTAATAAAAATCGTAAGTATTTTTACTATTATACTTGCCATAAAAGAGACGTCGGTTTAGGGAATTTTCCATTTATTTATTTGTTACATAAAGGATGTTGAAGTTCGTTAGTTTAGAAACTGTTTTGATTGCTTATTTTCCTATTTTTCTTCTAAATCCTAACTAGAATATAACATATAGGTACAGAGAACGTATGAGGTACAGAGAGAGTCCCGCATACCTCCAATGAAAAGTGGGAGGATCCTCCGACCAGACGGTTTTTGTATCTGGTGGGCAACTGACTGATAGTTGATATTCGGACTGTTGTATATGTTCAAATCGCACGGAAAACTTTGCTTGCGCGATGCAGAATTTCGTTTTTAGTTCGCCGTAGATGGCGTTGCGGTTCTTTTTTGTTGCCGTACAAATTTCGAATCTTAGTTTTTTTTATATGGTGGCATTGATGCTACACTGTCACGCCTAAAATGCAGAACCGATTTGGGTTAATTTTGGTACAGAGATAGATCGGTCCCTGTAGACGGTAATAGGCTACTGTTTTGCGAAAATCTACATACATACATATATTAACGCGAGCGAAGCCGCAAGAATAAGTTAGTACATTATAAATGAGATGCCTACAAATAATTTACATTTAGAACAAGATTAGAAAATAAATTAACGGGAGCAATATAATGTTAATAGGTATTTAGAATAATTTACAGTTACAGAACATTATTTCCATTTACCAGAACCTACGCTGGAGTATGTTCTAATCGACAAGTCAGATGAGAAATTCTGCGATTCTCCTTACGGTGCGGCCACACGATACAGAAACAGAAACATAAACTTCTATTGAATTTTGTCTGTGAACAGAGATATGCAGACAAATGTCGGTGAGGTAAAAAGTCGGAGTATGCATGTAAGACTGCGTATTTATGAAAAATCTGCTTAAAATCAAAGTCTACAAAAACTTATATCAACATGTTTGCTTATTCAGACTTCACAGTCTGTATAGATTTATCAATACATACAAAAGTAAGTATCGTATGGACCCACCGTTACATTACAGTCAACAGCGCAGGCAACTTTACCACCTACGTAATTATATCTGAAATGATTTGTGTAGGAGGACATCAATGGAAGCAGAGCTTTTTTTTTTTTTTTTTTAAGGATGGGAAATCATCAAATGACTTCTTCCGCTCTGGGCGGAGCGGAAGGGCGTGTCAGACTCTTACTGACTAAAACCCATCCGTGTTCCTTCTAAAGCCCTTTGCGTTCCAGGGCCGCGGTGACTCTTTCGAACAAATTCCGCAACCCTGGCAGGCTCTGGCCCTAGCGGGCCCCGTCTTTTATGCTGACATCTCTTTGAGGCGCGCGTGAAACACAACGCGCCATCGACCCGGGCCTGATGGTGATCGGACGGCGAGCCACCCAATGCTCGCCGTCCGCAGGCCCGTGCCTACGGTGGCCGGGGATCGCCCTGCGACTCCCGACGCCCGGGGCGTCTTCTCCTGTTGTGGCGGTTGGGGCGAAGGCCTTGTCTTTCCCTCGCGCGGCCCGCCTCCTCCTTCGCTAGCATTACTGCTTCGCAGAAGGAGGTGACCGCTTCCCAAGCCTCCTCGCTCCGGACCATGGATTCAACCAGGGCCGGACGCGAGAGGTTGCCGCCGCTGATCGCCTCGACGAGGACACGGCGGTGCTCAGCCCAAGCAGGGCAGATCTCCACCGTATGCTCCACCGTGTCCTCCGGGCGATCCTCACAGTGCTGACACCCGGGCGTGTCCTCCCGCTTAATCCGAAACAGGTACCTCCCGAAACAGCCGTGTCCGGTGAGCACCTTCGTCAGGCGGAAGGTGAGGACGCCGTAGCGCGTCTCCAGCCACTCCTCAAAGATGGAAGCAGAGCTACTAAGTGATGCGTAAAACAGGATAGGTACGGTCAACAAAGCTATTCGGTATGCATGCAGCTAACTTGCAACTACTTTTAAACAATGTTGTGAGTGTGCCGAGTGGACAATTATTGTACACACACTTTACAAACAAATGTTGGCAGTGCAGTGGAAAAAAAAATATTTTTGCCCGTACACCAAATAGCTTTGTTGACTGTACTTACTTACCACATCAAGGGTGAAGAAAATTGTCTGGTCAAAGAAATAGTCAGCTCCCGAAACCGAATAAAAGCCAAAAGGCCAATTCTTCTACTGAAAAAACGTTGAAAATTCAAATCGCAATAATCTCTCGGCGACAGTCAAAACATAAACAAAATGTTGGGAAATTACAACAACCTACTTCCAAATTTTAAAAAAACAATACAATGTATAAAATAACTTTAATTTCGGAAGTCAGTCCTTTTGGTTGTGTCGTCGTTTTTTAACACCGACTTCTGAAATTAAAATTATGTTATACTTTTATTTACTTTTTAGTGGAATAACACCACTGGAAAGTCATAGAAAAACAAAATACGCAATTTCGTTTACTCAGATGACATATTTTATCCAGCTACTTTGATTTAAAAACCAAACTGGTGAACCGATTTTGATGAAATTTCCATGGGACTAATCAGAAAATACACTTCTCATCAAAAAAATCGAAACACTTTCGTTTTTATTGTTTTTGTCCTAATTTTTTACAAAAGAGAATTAATTCCATGAAAAAAAAAACATTATTGTGTAGCTGGCAGTTTGGTCATTACAGTAAGAAGAAAAAAATCAAAATTCGAAATTAGAATTTCATTTGTTTATCCTATAAATGAAATTAATCACTGTTTTGAGACAAATGTGTATTTAGGGTTGGAGTACGTTTCTCGTTTAAAAACTAAAATTAGCGCTTGTCTTTAAACTTTTTGTTTCTTATTTCATTTACTGTGACTTTGGGACGTCTGAAAAAACTTTTTTTTCTAAAACATATGGATACTTCGCCCGCAGAAGCCGCCCAAGTGGTGGCATTGCTGGATTCTGGACTTAGTCAGCGTGTTGTGGCTGCAAGATTGCATCTAAGCTTATCATCTGTTCATAGAGTCTACAAACGCTATCGGGAGACTGGTTCGTTCACGCGCCGTTCAGGATCTGGCAGGAATCGGGTCACTTCTGAGCGAGATGATCGATTTATTGTAACAACCTCTTTACGAAATCGACGCCTTAACGCTTTTCAACTGCAGCAGCAGCTTCGCGTTGTACGAAGAGTAGCTGTAAGTGACTCTACAATAAGAAGAAGGTTGAAGGAACGCGGATTGGCACCGCATAAGCCAGCGAATGGGCCGAAATTAACTGCAGACCATCGAAGAGCGCGCCTTAACTTTGCACGCGAGCACCTAACTTGGTCATACCTTCAGTGGAGCAAAGTACTGTTTTCTGATGAGTGTAAAATTATGCTGTATGGTAACGACGGAAGGAACAAGGTCTACAGAAGAGATGGAGAACGCTTTGCACAATGCTGCATTGAAGAAAAGGTCAGCTATGGTGGCGGTTCGTGGACGGTTTGGGGAGGAATCAGCGCCGACGGTAAGACAGAACTTGCCTTTGTATATGGGCCACGGCTGCCTGCACTAAACTCTCATCGGTACATCGAACAGTGTCTTGAACCTCATGTGATGCCCTATGCACATTTTATTGGCAACGACTTCATATTCATGCACGACAATGCTAGAGCTCACACCGCGGGCGTCGTACGAGATTATCTTACCGAAGTCGGTATCTCCATTATGGTATGGCCAGCAAGAAGCCCGGACATGAATCCCATTGAACATCTATGGGATGAATTAAAGAGACGAATTCGAGCAAGAGATCCAGCCCCAGAAACACTTAGCCAGCTGCAAAATGCAATCCAAGAGGAATGGGATAATATACCACAACATGTGATCGTGACTCTCATCCGATCGATGAAGAACCGTATGGAAGCAGTAATAAGAGCTCGCGGAGGGAATACAAGTTATTAAATAAACGTTTCTTAATTTTTTTTTCATTTACGCGTGTTGTTTAACCCATTTCCTTCATATTCCATACAGGGTAAAAATTACTCATAATACAAAATACGAAACCTATGAAGACTTAATTTGAATTTAGAACATTAACATTAGGATTTAAAAACCTCATACTACTCACTATTAAATGACATTTTACATTTATTCCTAAATATACACATTTTTCTGATAATCCTTATCAAATCATAAACTGCGAGGTGTTTCGATTTTTTTGATGAGAAGTGTATATTCTTTCACATAAAAAAAAAACAAATCGTTTCATAAAATGACTGATTTATGAGGTAAAAACATAAAAAATACAACCGAATTGAGAACCCCATCCTTTTTTTAAAGTTGGTTAAAAATATGAGAATCGGCCCTCTGGTCTTAGGTATATGATAAGTAAATTTGTTTTTTTTAAGTTCAAAAGAGTATATTGATTTATTAGGACCTTGATGTTGATGATGATGATGATGCAAGCATAACACATATATATACTGGAATAACTTATATATAGTTATTCCAGTATATACCAGCTAATAAAACATATCTACGAATAAACCCACAAAAATTTGGATTTACACTTATTTTTATTAGATGAACTCATAGGCCATCGAAACATTCGTCCACTAGAACAACTGAATTATAAAAATTGTTTTCAATATTTTGACCGACACGCGTTGAGTTAACCACGAATAATCAGTAGTTCGTAAATCAATTGAAGTCCCGAAGCGACGATCAAAGTTAGCATAGAAAATATTGCTTAAAATTTTCTTTAAACGATTCCTAAAACTAACGCGCTACCAATCACATCCCAAACGAACTCGCACTTAACCGACATCACACAGATCTATTATGTGTTTGGTGTTTCTGACACAGTTCAACGACCTCAAATAGAAGTTTAAATACAACCTGTTTATAAGAGCATGGTCTTGTAAATCAATCGGCTTTCCGGCCCCTCTGCTTGTCAAGTATGTTTTGACTATGATGGATTGAAGTTGGAGATAAAAAAACTTGAAATTGAAGTAGGACGGAGGTTTGGTACTTAGGATGTACTTACCGTTAGTCGCTTTTGGTGTTGGTCGCCAATGTTGGGTTGGTGATGCTAGAATTTAAATTTGTTAGAGAGTTTGTCCTTCTAAGCTGAAAGTGGAAGAAAGAAAGTTGTCGAGCTGATTTGCCTTTCTTTGAATTAGAGATAAAGAGTTCAAAGAAATGAAATTCAAATAATCATGCCTCACACAAGCATAGGACGTCCAAATCCCTAGAAATATGTTACCTGAATATAATTAATGCATTTCTTTTGTATTTTATTTTTTATTAAAACATAATGCACCAGAAAAAAAAACAGCAAAAGGCGAACTTAATGCCTTAGGCATTTTCTACCAGTCGACTTCAGGGATGCACAGAGAATGCTGCGGCCCATTCTTACCAGAGAATCACACACTGCGATCGCCATCCCGCCTGTCAAGCGTGGCGATTATGGCAAACCCCCCGCTTTTGGGGAGGCCTATGTCCAGCAGTGGACGTCTTTCGGCTGATGACCTCAGGGTACTTTTCATCACACTACATCGCCAATGTCGGTAAATGGGTTGGTGGTGCTACAATATAACTTTGTAAGAGAGTTTGCCCTTTTAAGCTGAAAGTGGAAGAAAGACGGTCGACGAGCTCCTTTGCCGGATATTTTTAGGGAAATAGTTCTGTTTAATTCTATCTCCAAGCAGTTTAGCTGTGAATATTATTTCTTTACCGCCGTGTTCAGTCTTGTAAGTAAGTTGCTAGTAGTATGTTTGTCGATATTATTTGTGAGCGACTGTTAATTCCTTAGATTGATTGGGCCCTGTAGGGGTTTACGTTAATTGCAGCATCGATGGCATTCACGAAGCCCCTAAAAGGGTCTAAAACTATTATATTATATAAGTCATAAACGTATATAAATTCTTTTGTAATATTAGCTAGAAAGTTTCTTCCTACTAAAAATGCTAATACGACTATCAATAGTATTTATGTAATACAAAAACCATGGGCGTGCAGTAGGCTACAGTAAGGGTAGGCCAGCCCATACATAAAGCCCAAAAAAAAACTCACCACATTATTCAGGGTTGAAATTAAGATAATGACGATGCGAATTTATATTTTTTATATATGACTAAAATATTTTTTTTTGGGCATTATGTGTGGGCTGGGCTACCCTTACTGTAACCTACTGCACGCGGATGTGATATACTAATTAAATGCAAATGTCTTTAATATCCCAGCAAAGCCTAATAAAAATTTACGCCCTAACTCAATAAACTCATCAGAATTCACATGAACTAACTGCTTTGCATGTGGTGTCAATTACCAAAGCAAATAACTAACCCTATGGCCACAGAGTATATAACTAACACAGAACTCATTTCGTACTCATACGATGGCTGACAAGTAGGTTTACATGTATTGTGATGAGAAGTACCCTAAGGTCATTATCATAGTCAGCCGAAAGCAGGGGGTTTGCCATAATCGCCACGCTTGGTAGGCGGGTTGGCGATCCCAATAATCTTAATCTTAAAATTGGTGTGTCAATCGCTATTATTTGTATTTTTTTAAAATTTTGTCATAGATATTGAAGTAAATTGTGGTTACCTGTAATTGAGTGTGCATTACACGAAAATGTATAGTGTAACAAGTTTGTATTTTTCAGAAGTTTTGTTGTACTGTACTTACTCGTTGGTAATCCTTAAATAAATAAATAAGTCCGACAATTCAATTTTTTTTACGTTTTTTGGAAAAATGAAACCAGTCACGGCGGTTTCACTTATCCAAAATTAAAAATTAAAAATTTAATTTAAAAAAATTAACCGTCGGACTAATCACGTTATTGAAGCAAAGAGGCGTTACTACGTACTACTTTGTGCATGTTCTATTGGTTAAATTGGAGTTCGGAAGCACCAAAAAAAATAATTAAAAACATAGCTGTATATCGCATCTCGAATGTGTGGTTTGGTATCTGTAAATCATCTTTATTTGTCTACTCTGTGTCACCACGCAATATTCCACTGTAGGTATAAAACGGATATTGTTAACGCGAAAACTCATGTACTGAGAATTTTCCTCGTCCGTGACGGACTTCTATAAATAAGTATGATTTTTATCGGTTAGACGGTAGTGTACTTACGTAGATACGATGCGTTATGATAATTATATGCGCTGGTTCAAACAACTCGGCAGTGTTTGAATTGCGGTAGATGGTAGGGAGCAATGCTAACTTCGAAATGTTTTTAACGGAAGCTATTTTTGGTAGGTATCTATTTTTCTTAACTTCATTAAATTTATGTATCCTACTTATATATGTATATCCTACTATCCTACATATATATATATATATATCTTTCTACTTCTACGAATATTATAAATGTGAAAGTTTGTGAGTATGGATGGATGTTTGTTACTCTTTCACGCAAAAACTACTGAACGGATCTTGATGAAATTTGGCACAGAGGTAGATTATAGTCTGAAATAACACATGGTTTATCCCGGGAGTATGTTCCCTTGGATAATTTTCGACTTTCGACTATCACGTGGGCGGAGCCGCGGGCGACAGTGAGTATTACAATTTAGTTAACGTTAGATTTCAAGAAAGGAAATAAAGAAAACCTCCAAAGATAAGTCACCGCAACACTCACCAGGTCATCGGTCCACCTTTTTTTCCACCTCGGCTTTCGGTACGCGGTCGCCACTCCAGAACTTTTCTCCCCCATCGACCATCTGTCGGTCGATTCTGTAAACATGTCGAAGTGAAGGCTTAGGTGATGTATCACGAGGTGAGCTGTCAATCCATATAATCAAGATGGAATGACAGCTCACTTCGTAATCACGTGGCACTTGACCCAAGCCTTCACTTCGACATGTTTACAGAATCGACCGGCTGTTCTGCGAGCAACAATGATTGTGACAATACCTCAATTACCCGTTAACGCAATTACCCAATCAAACCAACCCTTAAAAGGCAATCCACTTAATTACTGCCGTTACAACCAATCAGACGTCCAGAATAGTAACCATCTAATAATATCCAAGACGGTGTTCACGAGTCTTCACTAGTGTTTGACCGATGGTAAATTTATTAGCCAAAGCCGAAAAATATTCGGCTATCGCAACAGCCTTCGCCCCAAGCCGAAGGTTTAATAATCCTAAAAAAGTCCGTTTAAAGTTGGCTAAAAGTGAATGGAATATTAATATTTTTTAGTTTATTTGATCTGTATATTTAGAGGTTGAAATTAAAAATTAAAATTTCCTTGTCACTTGTCAAAAATAATATCTCCCTTCACGTTCATCTTCCTTCGTGCTCTCGCATATTCGTAACAGTTCGTTCAATGTCGGCACATGCTAAAAACCTTCGGCTGTGGCCAAAACTTAAATTCAAATGATTTATTTGTAAAAAATGCATATTATAGGTACAATATAATAAGATCTTATTATAATGTCAGTATCGCTATGTAAAACTTTGGCCCATTTTGACAGAAGCTGAAGAATTGTCCGAAGGTATCTTTGGCCGAAGTCGAAACCGAAGATTCAGCCAGACACGAGTCTACACATCACTTACAAGTTCGCCCAAGTACTTGGTAGTTCGCACGTCCATACAACCAGTAGGTATCCGTAATCGATGCAAATTCCTCAGCCAGCTAGGAGCCGCCAAGATAAACGGTGGAATGTCACCACAATGTGTGCCTTTTAAGGGTTATGCCAGTTCTTGTTGCTAATCTAGGAGTTCAGAGGAAAATCGTTATTGTTTCTTTTAAGTGGATGTGTAGACGGTTTTATTGGCAGTAAGAAGATTAACTCGAGTTGTAACTAGTCTTTGAAAGATGATCTATGAGGAATCTTAGACGTGAAGGAACTCTTATATCTTTACTTTATACTTCTATCTATAATCACCCTAATATTATAAAGGCGAAAGTTTTTTGATTATGGGTATATGTTTGTCACTCAATTACGTCAGAACGGCTGAACGGATCTTGATGAAATTTGGCGCAGAGGTAGATTATAGTCTGGAAAAATACATAGAATACTTTTTATACCGGGAGTATGTTCCCTTGGGATAGTTTTCGACATTCACGCAGGCGGAGCCGCGGGCGGCGTTTCATATTATAAATGCGAAAGTTACGATGCTTCAATCACGTCAGAACGGCTGAACGGATCTTGATGAAATTTGGCACAGAGGTAGATTATAGTCTGGAATGACACATAGAATACTTTTTATACTGGGAGTATGTTTCCATGGGATAGTTTTCGACATTCACGCGGGCGGAGCCGCGGGCGGCAGCTAGTATTTTGTGTTTGAATGGTTATTAGTAAGCACTCCTATAGTCCCTCAAAGGTTTTATAAACGTAAGGCTCAGTTGAAAACCAGCGTATCTACACCATTTCGTTAAACTGGACCGGTTTAGCGCAGCCGGTACTGTTTCAAAAGTAAGATTACCGGACGATTCTACTATTTTTCAAGCAACGTTCGAATTCGCATGTCAGTTGCGCCTGAGATGCGAATCTGTCAAAAAAGCCTTCCATACATTTTCGAAATTTGAACCCCACTGACAGTTGCAACTGTCAAGTTACTGAATACAATTAAAGGTCGAACTATAGGGGCTCGCTTCATCAATACAAAATCACACCTCAACACCACTATATATGTAGATGTTTAGTACATATTACTACTTACAACATTAGCTCATCTAGTAAAACCGGCTCAACCAAGTACAGCCAAGTACAAATATTTTCCACCAAATCTCAAGCACCTATCAGTTTATAACAGACTTATCCGGTCAAGCACCCACGATTCCTGATTAGCTACACCGTCTGCCCGCGGCTCACGAATTATCACGAAACTTGCCGATTATGGCCGAAGCCAGTCGAAGCCAGCTTCACCTTTCAATTTGCCGCAGATATTGAGAAAGAAAATGTATGGTTGTAATATATAGTTGTAAGTTTTCTGGCGACTTCAAAACAATAAAAAGGTTTTCATTGTGTGTAGCGTAAAATGGCAGGTTTCATTAGTTCCGTTTAAGTTGTACGACGGATAAGACCAAAAACTTTTCATTTACACGAAAATAATGTCTGTCAGTGTGTTTGTCACAGGCCCAAAACTCAGTAACATGTGCCAAGTCCAATTTAAGTTAATATTATTTTCTATCAAACCTCTACAAGAATAGACCACACAGCACAAGTAAGTTGTTTTATCTCAATTCTCTGCATCTTTGACAGCATAATGCTTTGGGCCAGCGCACCCGAATCAGTTAGCGTGCGGACATTAATAAGCACCTCTAATCTTATGGGAAACATTAGTGCGTTGGCATTGTGTTTACCTACTAACGGTGGAAATGAATGCATTCCTCATGGCGGAGCGTAGTTTTGGAGTTTCCAGAATGAATTGCCTTCTGTTGTAATGTCTTTGTTTTTTCAAACTTTCTTTTACGTATTATTTTTTTTTGTTTGGAGGATAAAAGATTTCTCCCAGTCATTTTAAGGTGGTTTTTATGTGATGTAAAGAATTGAATGTCGACCTGATCTAGTTAGACTTGTCAGCCTGTCTAGATGAGGCTGACAATCTTCATAATCCCAAGATTGGACGGATTATTTCTTTTTCTTCTTTGAAAATAGAAGTCCCAACTACATTGCTGAATTTTCGATGAAATTCAGCGAGGCGTGGCTCGCTGTCCGATCACCACCAAGCCCGGGTCGATGGCGCTTTGTGTTCCACGAGCGCTTCAAAGAGATGTCAGCATAGGAGACGGGGTCTGCTAAGGCCAGAGCCTGCCAGGGTTGCGGACTTTTTTCGAAAGAGTCACCGCGGCCCTGGAACGCAAAGGGCTTTAGAAGGAACACGGATGGGTTTTAGTTAGTAAGAGTCTGACACGCCCTTCCGCTGCAAGGCTCCCAAGTATCCATTTTTTCAATTTGGATGTGTTCATCATCTTAGCAATACTATAGTAGGCGCCAGATAAATGTGGAATAAAGTATATTGACCTTTCCCTAATAACTGTTCATAGGTACCTGAACAATTAAATATGAATCGTTTTTCATTATTAGACAATGTTAAGGATCACGAGAGATGATGATTCGGGACAGCTTTGTGTCATTAATTCCGTTTTTCAAATTAAAAATGTCAATAATTGTAGGTGGGTTAATGACCGTTATTCCACGATTATCTGGCGCCTACTATAGGTACTATCTTATAAAATATATATAGGTAAGGAGTTGACTCCGAGTTCTACGAGATATTAGGTTGCAGATTTACGAATCAAAAGACGAACGGGTACAAATAACTATCACACACCACATAATCATACACCACATATTCTTTTATAACAGTGGCTGTAATAGAATGATGATAAATAAATGATAAATGGTATTTATTTTGCAAATAGGTTACAAGTAACTCTTTTACATGTCAACATTTTTTTATTTGGTTATAATAATGTACCCTGAGAAGAAACACCGAAACAGAGGGCATAGTCTTTTGTGGTTTTAAATAATGATTTTTGGCCTCGCACAGGTAGGTTCCTTTTTAATGACATAATTTTTTTATTTTTTGTTTTTCGTGTACGAGTTCCATTTAAGCATTTTTTCTTTCAGCCTTCCGTTATAGTGACACGATGTTGTTTGCATATCCATTACCCATCGCTGGTGACTGCACGTCAGCATATTTGTTAAGGTAGTGGGAATCCTTCTACAAATATCGAAAGATTGCTCTTTGTATTCATCAACTGATCGATTGAATCCATGACGCAGTGAGTAGTTATGTACCTACTTAAAATCGTAAATATCAGGTTTGTAGTTGTTGCTTGTATCGATTTCTCACTGATTGCTTATAGATGACGTTTGTAAATTTTTTTTTTTTTTGGAAGTGGTGGTAATATTAAACACGTTTTATGAAGCTGTTCACTTTTGAATCGAAAATCAAAATAATCACACAATTTGAGTACCTACTTGAAGCTAGTGCCACCCTCAGTCTAATAGACAGTCGATACTACTACGAATCTATCGAAATACGCACGATTTACGTTGATTAGCATTAACTCTTTAACGAAACAGTTAAAATGCACGGAAATTAGAAATATTCTATTCCACGTTCGTACTCCTTTCGCCTTAATTGCGTTGGCGCCACGCAGTACCTAATTAAACGAGAATTTTCATACCGACATCCGCCAAGCGAACCTAGATACGACACTCCAACTATTTTAAGATACAACTCTTTCGAAACTGGTCCTCGGTACAAATGAGTATTTTTAAAACCTCAAAATAAACCACCGCACGTTTCTCGGTGAATGGCAAGTATGCAAGTAATTTCATACCAACAGAGAAATAGTAAACTCGACGTAAAATTCAGCCGCTAACCTTGAACGAGGTGCCAACTGGCGCGAACTTGTTGCAATGGTAATCATAACTCTGCTGGTTTAGAAAACCGGTTATTTCAGTGCCGTGAGACCGCCTGAAGAGGTTGGACGTAATTTATACAAAATTAGTGCATGAAATTGTGTTCGGAGCGCGTTCGCGAAATAACCGCGGCCCAAACCGGTCCCGCGTTCGAAGAAAGCCGCCATTGTGGGGCGGCCATTACGAAAATTCTGCCATGTTTGTTTCGCGCCGCAAAAACGCGGCAAAAGTGAACGATCTGTCTAGTCGCGGTTAGAGACGTCGTGTCGGATTCAAAATTCAAATTCGAACAGATGATTCGGGATAGTTCGTCAGAGTTCGTTTGTCGGCGTGAATATCTTGTGGTTACATGTCAGAGGCGTTGGCGATGGATTAGGCTGCTGACACAGTGGACAGGAACAGCGAAACGCAGAAGCTTATAAAATTTCATGACGTACACTTTTTTAAAGATGACTAATGACAATGAGTAACCGCCAGTGACTATATCCCTTTTTTGCCCGTTAAATTTTGGGCACTATTTCAAATCTTAGAATGCACATTTAAATGTAACGAACTTATCAGCAGGCTAAAAGGTGGGGAGACCTGAATGTTAGTAATCCCTACAGTGGTATATAATGTGATACACTGAGGTCACCTACAAGTAGATGTACTAGGCTTCGTCCTAGAGTAGAGGAACGCTGGAGGCGTTTTGAATTACCAGTTTTTAAAAGTTCTTTGTGTTTAATTAGTGCTAGTGCAGTTGAGATTGGAGTTCTTAATCTTAAGTAATCAAAAGTTAATATCAGTATTGTTCATTTTTTTCTGTTTTTTTGAAAGATTCGATTCAAAACAAAATCCAACATCGTCTATGACAGCCTCTGTTCTTACAACTTTTCTAGTTGGCCATCGCTTCGTCTAAATCCAGTCAAAACAAAGTCCAAGTCTTTGTGATTCGTTTCCCGCGCCGCCTCCGCCTGTGTCGTGCGTTGGGGTCATCGTGAGCTGACGTCACCAGGCTCGCTGGACCAATGGGGGCGCGGGGGCGCGGGTCGCGGGGTGCGCGGGACGGGGCGCAGCGCTCGCGGCCAGTCGCGGCCCTCCGCCGCCCAGTGAGAGCCGCACGCGCACCAGTGAACCTCATACCTCATGAGTACCGCATACCGCATACCGCACGCCACACGATCGGACAGGAGAAAACCGAGGTTTTACATCAGACCTTTAGGGCGCCTCCTGCGTGCGGTATCAAAAGGCCTTTTAAAACAGGCGTTAGGCTCGAAAAAAGGCCTTTTTAGACAGGCGTCAGGCACTTTTCGTTGTACCGCCAGGTTTGCGATCGTGCGGTTTTCGGAGCTCCGGATTCACGGATCAACATTCGGATCCCTGGTAAGTTCTTTTTTAGTTTTCTCTTTAGAGTTTAAGAGTAATATCCGCGACCGGTTTTGTAACTACTGGCGAGCGCTCGTCCCTCGTCGCCCGCTATTCGTTAATCTTTGTGATCAGACTGCCGCCTATTTTGTAATTAGTACAAGTAATTTCCTGTACACTTTAATGAACTAATTATGGGTTGGTGCAATATATTAAGCTGAATAAGATTTTAATTTTATGTTTCATAGTTTTCAATATTGTTAGGAAATAATTCGTCACCAGATTTTTCTTCGCGCCTTTATATTTTTTGTCTCTTTCCTTTGACACGATCTTTATGTAGATGTTAGGAGGTGGCTTACTAATACCTCAACCACCAACTCCGAGAAAACATTTTTAACACACCCTCAATTTCTCAAAAGGAGGGTATCACTTTTGTCTTAAAATCACATCTCGGAGCGAAGAATCGTGTTCTATTCAAATCTAATTCTAAGACGTAGGTATAAGACTAAGTGGTACAACATATGTGGGTTTTTTGTGAGGCATTTACATCCGGGTTCGACGTCTGCTCCGCCCACCGCAGGCCTTGACCGCCGCGAACCCGCGGCGACTCGGGCACGACATACCTACGGCACGACTACGACACGATACGACTTATGTAAGATGATATGAACTTCTTGGGTTATATTTTAAGCAGTTCATTTGTTTTTTCAAAAGTTCTAGGGAACAACTTTGTCAAATTAAAAATGGCGGCATTTCCATGATAAAAATCTCTGGGAAAATATTCAAGTTGGCAGCAGGTACGATGAACCAATGTTCAGTTAGTTACGCCTCTTGAATAACTAAAGGCGGCAAATAAAAATGTTTTTGGCGATAAACGTTACCGACTCCCACGCTTGAAATAATTAAGTAGCATCTACATATTTGATTTAAAAGCCGTTATTGCTCAAAAAAATATTACCCGACAGCTTTAATTGCATAAAATTAATAATATCTCATAATTTATGATACAAAATTGTAAAATACCTAATCTGTTCGTTGTGAATAAATAAATTAAACTATTCAAGAATTAATAATGATGACGCGAACGCGTTGATGTCTTTTCTACCGGGCGGGGCGGGGCTGCTTGATTAACATCCAAATTATTATACACGGACTTAATAATATCTAACGTATGTTTTAAAGAATAATAATGCATAGGAAATTGTTTAGGAGAGATAATAATGTAGGAAAATTATTGACAGCTGACAAATATTTTAAGTTAACGGAATTATTAATAGGTTAAATGGCTACTCTTATTCATGAATAATAATGTAGGCTGATTTAATAGAAAGGATGTAATAAAATGCGTGGTCTAGTTGCGAAAGGTTTTTGGCGCCGCGCCAACAGGAATAACGAGCGAAGTCTGTCAGTGTGGAAATGTAAAACGTACATTTTCTTGTAATTTTATCATTAGAGTTAAAAGCTTTGAGTTGATAGAGTTAAGCAATAAGTAACTCATTCCATAATATTTCAAAACTGAATTTACTTCAGGAGTCAGTTGCTTGCAAATTTAAGAGCAGAACTTAGAGTAAAACTGATTTACTTAATGTACTGCATAAATGAACTTAGAAGCCAAAAATATATAAATGAAACAAAACATTTTAACTAAATTATTAACTATTAACAATTTAAATCAGGAATTATTAAGGCTATTAATATTGTTAATAATATAATGAAACACTGAAAATCTTTGCCTCTTGGCTGAAAATATTAAATATTTCTCTTTGAGCTTTTAGCTTTGAGCTCACCTTTTGATTATTCCATTATTATTTCCAGTATTTTATTAGATTTTCAAGGGAATTTTAATAAAATGCTAGGTAAAGGACCAAACAAAGCTTTTATGATATCAATTTTCGATATTAAACTAGGTTTTCAAATGTTCAGTACCTGGATGGTTGTTTTAACAGTTTTACAGGATTTTATTTTACAAAAACCTATGTTATATGTATTACTTTAAAATCATAAATTCACTTCTTGGAAAAAAAACAATATTTCATCACATTTTGCTTGAACTTCATTTCCTTTACCCATATTACTTTAAACTAATAACTTAAACGAAACCTTACGAAATAAAATAACCCCCTCTACGTATCTCATTTATAATGTAAAACTGATGAAGTCGGAGTGTGTCGACACACTACACTTACAAATATATTGCATTTTACATTGCACAACGTTTATTAAGCCAAGTTTCCACTTATGTACTGGTGGCGCCGAAATGGGGACAGACTTGTAACTAATTGTCTGTAATTGGTTAACAGATTTTGATCTTGCGTCAGTGTAATGTTTTAAAGAAGATGTGTGGGTTTACAAAAATAATAATAATAATATATAGAATTTATATTAGATTTTCTTGACTGTAAATCGTAGCAATGAAGTTCAAATCTTGGCCGTAATTAGAAGAGGCTTGTAACAGACGGACAACGCATTTTATTCCATAAGGATATCCACAAAATAAAAAAGCAACGCATTTTGTGTTGTCTTTTTTTATTTTTCGAAACCACGGAAAAAGAGGTTAGGATAATCATTTCTATTTTATCGAACATCATCGTTGGGGGATCATACCGGGGTATACATGTTTATATACAGAAACTCTTTATTTTATTTGGAAACATGTTCCATCTCTTCAGATACTCACAACATGTAGACACCTTAGTCGTCCACTACCACAATTACGTCATCCCCACCTAAAGACCAATGAAAAAGCTCACGCTACTCAAATCCTAATAGCCATTAGCGTTTTTTACTACACATTCTATAACCAAGTCATAATAATAAAGGTGCAATACCCTTTGCTGTAACAACCTCATCTTAACAAATTAACACACTGAAATCGATTAGCGTTTTACTAATTCGTTCTTCTATCAATAAAAGCGTTGAAAGGTTTTTTTCAAAGAAAACTCTTCACTTACTCATTGTTCGTACTAATAATATTCCTTGAGCGGTCGACGCTCGCTGTGGTAGAATTCAAATGCCTCTTTACATAGTCAGCGACCGTGAATGTATGTAAGTATCATTCACAAGTGACTAGCGTGTGAATCCGCTTGGCTGAGAATGCGGGGGAACATTTCAAATATTCAACATTTGTTTCTGGCCAGGATTTTTGACAGAATTGTCTTTTAAACTTTTTTCTTTAGGATTTTGTAGAGAATGTCCTTGGGAAATAATCTAGGAAACACCGGCTTCATCTTGACGAATACGATTAAAAAAAAAAATTGACGTGTAGAAGTTTGACTCGTAACCTTTTTGCAAATAAATATTAGTTATCATTTATCGAAATGGTGTTCGCTTAGTGGCTTATACACCAAAAATGTTACAAAAGTGTTTGACAAGAAATCTTAGATTATAGCGGGATCTACCAGACAACGTTTGTGTAGATTGAATGAACTTGAATTAAAAATCAGTCGGGATTTAATGTTTCTGAGTCGCGAAAGAACGTTAATGAAAGTTCTTGAAACAATTTCTTTAATCTTGTAGTTAATCATGATTCTGATTTAATCTAAGCAAAGTTAAATGAAGGTTTGAAGGCTTGTTCGTCTACCTTCGTAAAGACAGACGTTTCAACGCCATTGCTTATTTAAGTCTTCGTTTTACTACTTAGCTATTAAAACATGCATACTTACATGATACATTTATGTATATTTCAACAATTTCTAATGTCTACCTAACTGTATTTTGATAGTGTAAAAACATAGTCGGTCGGTTGAATTTCTTTAGAAAATTATTAGTGTTTTATGGTCGTCTGTGTGAAGGCTGTCTTAGTTACAAGTAGATGCCGCGTACATATTTATAGTTAACAAACTTCACACCAGAGTTTATTGACCGCTATATACTTAACATTTCAGTTTTATGTGGTTTTCACGGGTATTTTGTGCTGATATAGCGAAGATTTTACGTCCTTTGAAAGTTCAAGACTGTTTGACGTAGACGTTTCTTGGTTTGCCGCCAATTGAGGAATTAGTTGTGTTTTTCCTTATAAACAAATGAGTTTCGTTGCGTTTTTGGTCAACAAGATTATTGTTAGTGTTTTGTTTTCTTAAAAGAAACTTTGTGTTCAAGTGTGTTACATCTTATTTCCCGGTAGTTTTCAAAAAATGAGATGTTTAACTTTGTATTTCCAAATTAAATGTTCGTAGTGTTAAAAACTACACATTTTCTTCCATTTTTCTTGCATGTCCCAGGTAACTTTAGGCAATAATAGGGAATATGCATGAAAAAAATATTCACAATCTATATAGTTTATCTAAAAATATACAAATAGGGGTCGGTTTCCAGTCCAACCGGATTCAGCTGAATACCAGTATTTTACGTGGAGCGGCTGCCTACCAGACCTCCACAACCCATTAACTGGGTAACACGGCAATCCTTGGTAAGACTGATGTCAGATTTTCTGGCTTCTGACTATCCGTAACGACTGCCAAAGATCTAGAAATGACAGCCGGGACCAACGGCTTAACGTGCTTTCCGAGGTACAGAGGAGTCTCGGTATGTTAAGATGGTCACCCATCCACAGACCAACCTCGGCAAGCGTTGCTTAACCTTGAAGATCGACCCGTGTGGCTGTTATTATTTAGCCACGAGTCCCTATTGGTACTGTACTAAACGAAAATAGTGAGTGTCTAGAGCGAAAATAATTGTGAATATTCAAACTAAAGGAACAAATACATATTAGGGACAAGATGACTGTCGTTTTAAGCAATATTGATATACATACAGCATCCAGTTAGTCTGAAATACGATCTCAACGCAGTTAGGAAAAGGCTCAGATGTCGGCGATGATGACTAACTATTAGTTTCGCAATGTCGCAATGTCGCAGTGTGACAGTGTCGTTAACCGAGTTTCGCAAGTTAATAGCCGCTCGATTCCTCTCTAATGTCCCGCATTCATCTCGGTGTTTTGTGTACGTTAATATTTCCTTTGTTTGACGGAAAATGCCGAATAGTGGCGAATGGAGCCGAACAGTATTTGTGTGATTTCTTTGTTTGAAAGTGATTTCTTTTGTGGTTATTAATTCGTTTCTCTAAACTTTTACAAAAAAATAGAGTCTCTATGTTAATTATTCATTAATATAATAAAGCTGAAAACGTTTGAACGCGCTTATATCTGGAACTACCTGTTGGATTTGGAAAATTATTATTATATATGATAGCCACATTTAATTATGAGGCCATATAAAGGCTATACGGGAACGGGAAAAAACGGGATTTACGCGTACGAAGTCGCGGGGAAAAGCTAGAAAATACTATAGTTTTCTAATCTATATTATATTTTCCTACACTAAACCGCATAAAATCGTTAATGTTGACTTTAATTAAAAGTGGAAGCAGTGTTTTAAGCAGCTGAAAGTAGCAATTTCCTCAGACGTTCTCATGATTTTTTCAAACAGATTCTCACCATCCAAACATCTTTAATAAACCAAAAAAAGATATCCAGGAAACAGCTTACTTTATACCACTTCTAAAGTTCCTTGACTCCTACCTATTATAACTAAATTACCTCCTATTCACAATCTCCGAACACTCAGACAACGGACCGTACATCATTATATTTCACACTCCTATTGTTTCTACAATATTTACTTCGCGCCACTTAAGCCTTTCTGTCTCTCTGTACATAACAGTATTTTCGTCTGTACCTGGGTATTAGTCATTTGGGACACGGAATAAGAAACAATGGAAGGTGCAGTTCTTTTTTTAATTTTCAATTTCAAATTGTCTGTGGTTTGGCTCTGCGATTGGGTATTAAAAATCCTCCTTACTCAACTATTGATTGCTTTCTTTTACTATACACATCCAGTATTGCCAGTATCTATTGCCTAAAGTTTCCGAAGATAATGGCCGTGTCTGCGCAGTTTAAGGGATAATATTAAGATACAAGGTTTGACATGGACAGTCTTGAACTAACAGCCTCGGCGTATACACGGCTGTAACAATATATTCCCTTCTCATATTAAGATAAAGTTTAATTTGCAAAAGCAAATAGTCTGTCAAATAAGCCAAGTGTCAGTACTCGTGTGTCCGCCATATTTGTTTTAACACTAAAATGTGGAAGTTTGTAAGTTTGTTACCCCCTTGTGTTACCTTAGTGATACTTCTGTTTGTTCTTATTTCGTGTTTCAAACGCTTCACATTTACATAGTCAGTGACCGTGAATTTCTCGTGTGAAAAGACTTAAGCGCCGAAGCGTGTAGTGTTCTTCTATAGTTGATGTCCAAATTAAATTAGAACGTACTGCGGGCGTTTTTGAGGAGATTGTGTGTTCGATAAGTTTTCTGATGTGAATCTGTTTTTGTTTTATTTGGTGTTTTTGAATGGTGTTTGTGATTTCGTGGGTCTATTGACTAATATTAGGAAATTCATGGAAAAACGAATAGCATTCGAAATTATTTTATGCGCCCACGAAAGGGTTTTGCTAGCATAGTGTATTCATGACGCAAATCTCAAACTCAGAAAAACTGTGACAAGCGGAAAATATGATCATTAGGTACCTACTCGTAAAAATATCAAAACGCAGTCTCATAAAAATGCCTCTATTAAACGTCCACCACACAACATTATTCGCTAAACTTCTACGAAATACATATTTGCATGTAATTTTATCCAAATTTATCCTGTCAGTGTGACATCGTGTTCCTTATAGCCACACGGCTTATTGGTAGTGCAGGCACGGACGGACCGCGGGCGAGCTCGATATAGACATATCTACTTCTTCGTAGGTATCTACTTGTTGCTGAGTGCATGCCTGGTTTTGTTTCTAACTGTTGTGAGGAATAAAGAGTTGGATTTCTGTCAAAAAATGATGAATGGCGAAAAATTTAGTTTGATTGTCCTTCCACTTTTTAGTGCAGCCGTGAGACACACTTAGTTCTTAGCATACCTACATTTTTTTAAAAATGTCTATGTCCCGTGCGTGTTTCAAGTAAGTGCTAAATCAATATTATTCTTTCTTTCTGCTGGGGAGTTGTTGCGCCACTTCTTCTTCCCAGCTAAAACACTAGGAAGTGGTGACGGGCGGGCGTTTTGGGGGACTGTCTTTATGTAGAACTTTGACGTTCAAAAAGTGCTGGCACTCAGCCTAATTTGAATAAATGACTTTTGACTTTTTTTTCTTTCTTTTAATTTGGGGCTTGGCTGTGACAAGGAATGGTAAATGAAAAAGCAAAATTTTAAATTTATATTCGTTTAAATAATTGTAGCATGAGGATGAAAAATTAAGTTTATTTATTATATACTTTATTTTACACCTCAAAATAAGAACAGGACAATCAAACATAAAATAAGTGTACAATGGGCAGTCTTAATAAAGGCAATCTCTTCCAGATTATCTTAAGCCACTTTTCCAATTAAGGCAGACACTCGTAGACACCCGTTTCAACGGAATTATCGCTGAAGTCATAAAAAATAGACACAAATAAATAACTACCGGGTTTTAATAGTGCTTCAGAGAAAACTAATACCAATCGAAGAAGTTCATTCACTTCTTTAGAGAAACGCCGGTTGTAACATAAAAATCATTTATTCTTCACAAGTTCTTGGAATGTCCACGAAAGTTTTACAAAGAGAAACAATTAAACCCCGCAAGCCTCTTCAAAAGTTTGAGAGAGATAATATTCTTTCGAGTAGAACAATAGGCGGATTTATAAATATTTTATTTTGGTGTCTGGGTAGAAGTTTTGCCAACAAGTAAGTACAGCTTTCTGTGAACAAAACATTTACATGGTCATCATCATCATTTGCCTAGCCTTTTCCCAACTATATTGGGTTCGGCTCCCAGTCAAACCGGATTCAGCTGAATACCAGTATTTTACGTGGAGCGGCTGCCTACCAGACCTCCACAACCCATTAACTTGGTAACACGGTACTCCTTGGCAAGACTGGTATCAGATTATCTGGCTTCTAACTATCCGTAACGACTGTCCAAGATCTACAAATGACAGCCGGGACCAAAGGCTTAACGTGCTTTCCGAGGCATGGAGGAGTCTCGGTATGAAAATTAACATGGTCAATAGTGCAAAATTAAAGTTTAATTTAGATGTGGCTGTACTTCTAGTTATTATAGTTTAAACTACTTATCAATTACGTATCTACCTTTAACCAACTGTCAAATTAGCTACCAACAGTAGCTGAAACGTCATTTTTGCCTTTGTAACATGACGTTGCAGCTACTGGTGGTAGCTTATTTGACAGTTAAAGTTAAAGGTAGATACGTTATTGAAACCGGCCATTAGAGACTAATAATTGTGTGTGTTACTAAAGAAGATACATAAGTTATATTGCATTGTTTCTAATACTTACAAGGAAGATAGAATGATAACTATTGCGATAGTGTTGTATTTGCATTTGACATCACTTTGCTTCATTTGTTTATTGATCACTTAATGCTGATAAATCTATATTTAGAATACTTCTCATAATATCGATGTTTACTAAGTACCAAACCATGACAATATTAATTTATATTTGAGAATAAATCAAGATTTATTGTAAAAATCAGGATTGTAACGATGTTTTTTTTTATATTTATTTCGACGCCACTGAGTGTTTATAAGATAAATTATTGGTATTATTTCTACTAGTAACTTTCGAATAGTAATATCTCTCTGGTTTAGGTGTAGGTTTAAGAAAAATATTTTATTAAATTAATATGTATGACTGATAAAAAATACGGAAAAATTTGCTCGATTTTTTTTTTTTTTATTTGAGATGGGTTTGTTCTTGACTCTTGTCTAGTTATATAATTAAGAGATTGTAAAACAAACCAAACCTGCAAATAAATTAGATTTTCTCAAAGTGAAATTTCGATTCACGCTTCTAACAGGGTCTATTAAAATTGGTGGATGTATGAATTAATATGTACGATTAAATGTATATGTATATTAGACATTTAATATATGGGTATATATATATATATATATATATATAAAGTATGGGTGACCTTGTTTGGTCAGTGCTTGTAAATAGTGAACATTCAATAAAAAAGTAATTAAGTGTTTTTATTATTTACATCAGAGTAGGTAGTTGTTTTATTTTATTGCACACTAGCTATTGCCCGCGACTTTGTACGCGCATATCCCGTTTTTTCTCGTTCTCTTATAGCCTAGCCTTCCTCATGAATGTGGCTATCATATACAAAATGAATTTTCAAAATCCGACTAGCAGTTCCTGAGATTAGCGCGTTCAAACAAACACACTCTACAGCTTTATTTTATTAGTATAGATTTAGTGGCTCAGTCCAGCATGTAGTTTATTTTTTAATTATTTAATTAGGTGGCTAATATTTTGCATAACATATTAATTGTAACAAACTCAAACAAGTTTATAGATAAAGGTGATGATTTCATTATTACAAGTTATCATAATTTATTTAGATTCTTATCTTGCTAGATACTAAACTCAATAATTATTGGTCTGGTTCTACGAAAAATATGTAGGTAACTTTGTTTGAAACTTATAAAAAACTGTCTATATAGAATTAAAGTTTTTCCTAGAAGCGTTTCCTTATAAAAACTAGTGAGTAAGGCCACCTGTAACGCCAACTTATTTTTTGCTGAGAATTGTCGTAACATTGTCCCAGAAAAATTTATTGAATCGATTCTAAATAGGGCCTGGTGAGAATCGATTCAATAAATTTAAAGGCAAGTAATGGCAAATTTCTCTATTTAGCTTGGGTAACGATACGTGAAACCGATTACGGGAACTATTGTTTTTGACTCGAGTGGGTGGATCGATTGCGAGGAACGTGGGAACGCTAATCGATTCACCAAAATTAGCTTCAGCGATTTTGTTATTTGCATTTTGATACTTAGGATTCGTCACTTCGAAGAGAAGAAGCTACTTGTTTTCATGGCATTTTGAATAAAAGGGGATTTGAGCATTGAGAATGGTTATTCGAATTGTATAAAGTAGTAATAATAAATCTTTGTTGGCATTTACAAATGCTTAAACTGGGGTCCGGTCTTCTGTTGTCTAAAATTAATTAATCAAGTTTTTCTTTATAAAAAATCCTGCAGAAAAACGTGATGGAACTTAACCAGGACGCTCTTTACGTAATATTTCTTTTTAAACAAATTAAAAAGCGTTCCAGGGTGAAGTCATACAAAGGGGTTGAGGAAATCAAAACTTTTTCAAAGTTCCGTTCCGTTGTTGCCAAGAATTTTTATGGCTTCTTATACCCCTCTCCTTTTACGAGTTTGTTTTGGTCACACTCAACCCAGTTTCTTGTTTAAAACTAATTTTCAACCGCAATAAAAATCTTAAGATTCCATTTCCTAATTCAATCAGTTAAACCTTCGAAGCAAGACAAACGACATGAAACAGGACTCGTTAATTTAAGTAAATAGCCCGAAATAATGATCAAGTTACAGTACAAAACCAACAAATCGTAACAAAACCCAAAAGTCGGTTTCGACCAATTAATTCGGCGACCGGACCGGATCGCAGGTACCTTTTATCTATCCCTTGAAGCAGGTAAGTGTTTCGGTCACCTGTCGTTTGAGAACTCTTCACATTGTTTTCGTTGCCCCTGCGTCGGCTTGAGAGTCATGCGGTGCGGGGGACGGGGGAGCTTGTTATACATTGGTCAGTCTTGTGCAGCCACCTGTGCCGTACACACGGCTCTTTTAGTGTGCAGTTGACGTAGTGTTATTGTTCGCAGCTGTCCTTTTGGAGGTAAAATTTTTCTTGTATCTGTTGAATGTGTGAGATTCGAGGTTATTGTAAGAAGTTTTTGTGTTATTCATGGTTTTATGACGATGTATGTTGTGCTGTATCTCTTTGTACGGTCTTTTATAAAGGCGCTGTTGAATGGTTGACTGATACTTGAAAGGAACCGTCTGATTTGTTCAGTGATTTATTGGTTGTGATTTGTACTTTTGTGAGGTACTTTTGTGTCTGGTCTGTTGTAGTTTTGATGCTCTATGATTGAACTGTTAGAGATGTCGTACTGACTGATATGGCGTTTGTACAAAGTCTAATTGCAGTCATCGTTTTCTCTTTGTCAAAATCATCTCAGTGAACTAAAATCAGCTTCTCAGCGTTAATTTACTCTGAATCGAAAATAAAAATCCAAACGTGTGATTTTCTAATGCAAAATCCACACAAAAATTAACAAAATCACCAGTCCAACAACAGTCACTACTGGACTTTTCCACGTGGTGGTTTACGCGAGTCACGCAACTCGGTTGGCAACGCCTTCTTTCGCATCTGGCATCTTGATGGTGTGTCCACGGCCTTATTTGGTACCGTCCACCTGTTCTGGCTTTACTTATTGCTCTGACACACCTGGGTTCTGTGATGTGTGTCTTTAGTGTCCGCTATTGTTAGGTTGAAGATTTCTTTCTTGTGCTCATTTTGTGTTGGTTTATTTGTAATATCTGATTTGTTGTCTTATTCCTTTGCTTAATTTTTATATTTCTGAATGTTTTCTATAACATAAGTGACTTAACTTTGAAGTAATCTGTGGTTAATATGTTTTGTACACTTTCATGAAATAGCAAGTCTTTTGAAAAAGCTCTTTTAATCTCCAGAAGTAAATCCCACGTGGAGATTTCGGGGTACCCAAGTCTAGAAAATGTATAGCTTGAAATTGTGAGGTTGAAGATTTCTTTCTAGTGCTCATTTTGTTTTTATTTAGTTGTAATATCTGATTTGTTGTCTTATTCCTTTGCGTCATTTGTACATTTCTGAATGTTTTCTATAACATAAGTGACTTAACTTTTGAGTACTCTGTGGTTAATATGTTTTGTACACTTTCATGAAATAGCAAGTCTTTTGAAAAAGCTCTTTTAATCTCCAGAAGTAAATCCCACGTGGAGATTTCGGGGTACCCAAGTCTAGAAAATGTATAGCTTGAAATTGTGAGGTTGAAGATTTCTTTCTAGTGCTCATTTTGTTTTTATTTAGTTGTAATATCTGATTTGTTGTCTTATTCCTTTGCGTCATTTGTACATTTCTGAATGTTTTCTATAACATAAGTGACTTAACTTTTGAGTACTCTGTGGTTAATATGTTTTGTACACTTTCATGAAATAGCAAGTCTTTTGAAAGAACTCTTTATCTCCAGTAGTAAATCCCACGTGGAGATTTCGAGGTACCCAAGTCTTGAAAATGTATGGTTTGAAATTGTGAGGTTGAAGATTTCTTTCTAGTGCTCATTTTGTTTTTATTTAGTTGTAATATCTGATTTGTTGTCTTATTCCTTTGCTTAATTTGCATATTTCTGAATGTTTTCTATAACATAAGTGACTTAACTTTGAAGTACTCTGTGGTTAATATGTTTTGTACACTTTCATGAAATAGAAAGTCTTTTGAAAAAACTTTTGAGAAATCTCCACGTGGTATTTACTACTGGAGATTAACTTTAGTAGTAAATCCCACGTGGAGATTTCTAGGTACCCAAGTCTTGAAAATTTATAGCTTGAAATACTATTATGGGGATAAAGCGACTGATGGAGCTTAATAATTTTGGCATAATGAGGTTACCGCAGTATTCACAAGTATAACAAAGTAAAAAAAAAACTTCCCCTCGTTAATCCATTGAAAGCCAGTAAGAAAAGGAATCGCTTATACGTTCAAACCATTTAACAACTCGCCACAGTGGCTGATCACAAAAGAAGAAAAAGTGCAGACGTTTGACTATTATGATAATGTTGAATTTGTAATTACTTGTAATTGTGTGCGCCAATGCGGTGCGGGTTATGGCGCCAATAACGAGTGTGAATGAATGAATCGATTACGGAATGATGAATGGAAGAGTTGGGTACAAAAGCAAGCGAACCGCGGTTTACAAAGAACTATTTCATATAATTGTTGATTTCAACATTTTAGCAATATATACACACTGTATATTCAAGACATATTCATTATACATCAAATATAAATATATTACTCAAATTGTATTCAGAAAACACTATCATCATAACATAAAAGGCCACAATAAAATCCATTTATAAACTCTAACTACATATAACATCTTCCCATAATCGCAAAATATAAAACGTCCAAGACCAAAATAGCCAGGAATAGCCCCGGGCGTTTCACGAAGGCGGCCGGTTATGGCGTCCGATGAAAGACTAGATAGAAAGGCCCCAGGATTGTTATTATGAGACGGAAGTGCTATATCTTTATCTCCAGTGACAGGTATTATTGCGGCCCGGGGCCTGATTCTGCTTTTTGTTTTAGCTTTTCATATTGGCGGCCTTTTTTTTTGTTCATTGTCTGAGTTTTGTTCGTGGTGTTCTATTTCAATTTGATCGTAAGGGTTGAGTTTAATGAGGTATTTTGTACCATTTTTTTGTAATGTTTCGTTAAAATTGGTTCCAAAACATCTTTAACTTTAGGAGTTATTTTCACCTATCAGTCTGCAGCGATCTTTAAATATCACAACGTTTTTTGTCAACCATTTTCAATTCGCGTCCAAAAAGAACATTTTACCTTTCAAATTATATATCGTTTCGCCGAGACAGTCCCAAAATAGATACAATCCCTTCAATTCGTTGGACAGACCAAGCTAACCTTCCTTTTGAAATTCAATGTAGGTAGAAAATAATAACTTGTCGTTCAGCAGTCGCTCTCATTGTGTAGCACTGCAGGTATTAAAATATGAACCTTTGTGGCGTTCCTGGAACTACTATTTACAACCACAAAGTTACGAAATATCATTTTATTTTATTTCATTTTGACGACCGACTTCGTGGAAATGAAAGGTGAACGTTGCTGTGAATAAAATTGTGATTTTAGAGAGCAGATATTATTACTTGGAGAGTAATAAATAGGTAGATAGAGTCTACAAGGTGTAAAAGTGAAATCAACAAATTTCTTCAAGACAAATAATCGAATTGAATTGACTATGCCTTGATTGAGGAAAAAACACCTACACACACACGTAACGGTAAGGTGTTTTTTTTGTATAAAATCTTTTTAGTGAACCCTTTTGTTTAAAACATATGTGACTACGTTTATCACTCATCTTCTCAATATATATACATATTTCTTGTGTACGTGTGTATGTCACTGAACTCCTCTTAAACGGCTGGACCGATGTTGATGAAGTTTCTTGTGTATGTTCAAGGGGATTTGAGAATGGTTTAGATTCACAATTGGGCCCGGTAGGTGGCGCTGCAATCGATTTCTATAATTTTTCGTCAGACACAAAGCAAACGTTCGGACAGGACGGGACTACTAGTACTATGTAATATTACAACATATGAAAGATATGTTATGACGATTCTTGACATAAAGTCATTGACTTAAACCCATCATAAATTACATTTGACATTTCCAACGATACGTCACGCATAACCGTACGTGTTTCAAATGTCTATCACGTTCGACAGTGTGAACCTCGCCTAACACCGTAATCAATGCAAACGGCCATTTTCTATTATAATGTCGACATAATATTATAAATTCACCCGAGTACGTTTACTACGAATTTTACAATCGGGAATACGAAATGCGGATGGGTTCGTTTCGTTCGAAATTTAAAATTTTTACGTGAGTTTTTTTTCAATTGTATTCAAGTTGCATTGGGTTTACATCCAATGGTGATCGGTGAATTAGAAAAAACACGGTTTGGTGAAACATCAAAACGAATGTTTAGTTTATTGAAGTGAAAACTTCTTTTGGCGCGTTGAGCACTTTTTGGGTGAACAAAAATCATGGAACTCGCCACTAAAAGCTTTTCATGAGCTATATGTATACTGTGTATATATGTGTACTTTTTGGGTGAACAAAAATCATGGAACTCGCGTCATCATCACCGAATGGTTTAGCTTTCGCTTAGTTTTCACTTCTATCGGCAACACTTCAATCGGCAATCCCCAAAGACTGCCCCGCATGTTTTTTTCACAACAAAATCAATTAATGAAAATTTCGTAAAAGAAATCTCTGCTTTAAATCTAGTGACAATAAAATTTCGGCCATTTGTAATAATAAAAAAAAACCTGATTGACGTAGATAGACTAATAAAATACCTACCGCGAAGCAAAGAGTGGTTTTATGTGTATGAGGGCCAGGACTATCAATCATAGTCCGCATTCTGTCAGAACTTTAGTATTTAGTGAACGTTATAAATATTAATTTAGCCTCGAGCTCGGCGGAGTTGAGTTTCTATTTTTTGGATAAGAATGACGCCGCTTGTCTTTTGTTTTATAGAAAATGTTTATCTTCTCTGTCTAGGGGCCACAAACAGTTTGTAACTTTAGCAATTTTGCACATCTTAAATGATTTTTGAGGTTATTTTTAAATTGTAGTTATTGTCTTGTACGAAGCAACGCGTAACTTAATGTTATATATTCCGCTTCTTCTCGTTCTTCCGCTTCTCTTCATAATAAACTCGATATTGTTATCGTTTTTATGCGACATAGATGTTATGCTATGTTTGTGATTGAAATATTTTTAAATTGCGTTTAAGTTTTTGTTCCTCTGAAAAACTGGTTGTAGTATCAACTATTTCAGGCGTAGCAAAATGAATTCGAGTAAAAAGAGAACTACCTAGCATTTTCAAGGTTTACAATTTTATATAAGGTACCGTTAAATGAATTTTAAAAGTCCATAATTACATAAGACATCTCTGAAATATTCTATTTTCTCAATGTTTTATATATATAAAAATTGAATTCCCACCCAGGACAAATCTTTGTGTGATGAGCATGATCATTTGTTCTGTGTCTGAGTGTAATTTGTCTATAATATGTATGTATATAGAAATATATAAGTATGTTTATCAGTTGTCTGGTTGCCATAGCACAGGCTCTGCCTAGTTTGGGATCGGATGACCGTGTATGAGTTGTCCTAAGATATTATATTATATAAAAAAATATTACATAATTGCATTTTGTAGCCTAAGCTTTTAAACCCATATCGATCACCAATTGTCTAAGTAATCCAAGCAGAAAATTTCATAAAGAATTGCCTCAAAGGCACAATAGCACTTGATATAAAATCGTATATCAGTTAGACTGAAACCTAGCCACAACTCTAAGGCCCTGTCCGTCACATTGTAACTCGATTTATTTCGACCCGTAAATGGCGCCGATCAAAGAATGAACGAACGAATGAATTTAATTTAGTTCGTTCTTTTGATCTCCCGCCAACGATGTGAGGGAAGTGTTTTCGTTGTAATCAACTTTTTTATTGGAAAATAATTGTGTTAGATTTTATTGGTTCGTAAATGGCTGTATCGGATACTTGTAACGTTTAGAAAAAAAATAAAGAGGTTTTTGGAACTGTCAATTATTGATCACTAGAATCTCTATTATGATGGTATTTAAAAGACTAGTACCTAAAGGCAATTTTTGTTAATCAATTCATAAAGTCAAATTCTTAAAAGCCCTATTCCTGTATTACGAAACCAAAATTTTTTCAGTTTAACGTTTCAAATTTCTATGCGGCGGTGAATCTCTCGTTAAATCCATAGAGTTTTTCGCCAACTTTTAGTGCAGATCTGTCTTCGAACATAGACATGGCTACCACAACCGGTCTGATAGCTTCGCGGATTGAATAAGCCATTACTAAAGTTTCTACAGCAATTACTAGTGCCCTTAAATGGTCTGGTCTGGTCTGGTCTGGTCGGCCGCATAAAATTTATATTGCACAGATGCACGGCCCGAATCAGACGATTATTTCTTTGGTGTACACCGGTCTTATGCGTCTCGCTTTTACTGATCGTTTTTTAGACTTTTTACAACTTAATAGAAGTTGAAAATTTAGTTTTTTCCATGGTTGTTTGGCATCCATAAGTTTTAACTTCAGAACCAAATTTCCCCTGTTGCAAAATTATTACAAAACAATCATAGTGTTTAAAATTCTGTAGCGGACATGTATCTCTCAGTCACAACCTACGCAGAGGTCGATGGCTTGCAGCCAGCGCGTATCTCAGCACTATAACCTACTTTCTACTCGGAAAGCTGGCTTTAAATAAGCTGGCCAGTTGGCCAGTAATAAAAAAAATATAAAATTCTAAATTTAAAACTTCAGTATTCGATGGTAAATGTCATATACATAGAAGAATGGACTGAGGAATATCCGCACAAAATGGACCACTTTGTAGAAGAGACGAAGCGATTATACAGCCATATCTTTACTTGCATCTTTTCCGTGAGACGTAGTCATGAACCGAAAGCCAGAGGAGCCAATGGTCCAATTTCAAAATGGGCGCCATACCTGGATAACAAAACCTCAGTCCATTCTCTACGTCTGCGATAGAAGTCCATTCCAGAAATATGAGGAGCATTGGTATTGCAAGTCACGTGTACACGGGCGGATTGTCGTCGCCATGACTTGGTCGGACTCGGTCGTGACCACTATCTTGATGTGCCAGACCAACTATGACGCTTGTTACCCTGAACTGAACTGAATTTCGAACGTGAACTGTCGCCATGTCGTAAAAGTGTGCGGGTGTGCACTCACTATAGTGTTTCAAATTTTGAACGTGATATTTAGAACTTTATTTTAGATTTGTTTGAAGAAGTCTTGTATTGTTTCAATCTGGATTTGAACCTCTTTATCATTTCAATAGAATATAGGTGAGGAAAAATCATAAATAGATACCTCACGATGTGTCGGTAGAATAAGTTATTACAACACTTATAAACAATATTGTGCTAATGTTTCCTCTATCTACTCGTATATGTACACGTATGTATCTGACTATTAAAGTACAATCATGAGAGTAGCAAATGAATGAATATTATCATATAGAAATATATAAAGACTTTATAATTGAATTTAACTGTTCAATTATTGTGTCATTGAATTGAAGCCAATAAATCGCCATAGACCAACCAAAAAAAAAAGTAAAAAAAAACTAGCTAAGTCCGACAAACGTTGCCTTTTGTGATTTTTTTCGAATTTTTCGGCTAAGTTTTCTTTTATCTAAGGACCTGGGGCGTACTGTAACGATTATTACAAAAAAAATATAGCCATAATAATCCAGTCGTTCTCAATTGATGATCTTATCATGAAACAACATTTGTTTTTCGACGACTTCTCTACGAAGAGTGGAGGGCTATGGGAAGACCTTTGCCCAGCAGTGGGACAATCATCATAATATCAGCCGAAAGACGTCCACTGTTGGACATAGTAGGCCTCCCCCAAAGGGTGCAGGGAGTTGCCAAAATCGCCACACTTATCAGGCGGGTTGGCGATCGCAGTGTAGCTGTTGCAATGTACAGAGAATGCTGCTGCCCATTCTCTGATGAGTCCCTTAGTCGCAGAGATGAGATGGTGCTATCCTTTTAGGTCCGAGACCATTCAGAACGTTCTGTGGGACAATAGAGACTGAAAAATAAGATTACCTGTCTCTCACCATGTAGGCTTTAGCAGAAATCTTGCCAGTTACAAGTCTCAATCAAAAATGAGTCAACCAAGACCCGGATTTTCCACAAACAGTCTTGTCATATTTTTCATAGAACCTGCGTCAGCCATTCGTTGCTCAACACGGTCATAACCTAGGATATGCTAATAGTCTTGGGCGATAAAATAATGATGACAAAGACCTTAAACTAGTGGAGATCCGCGTCACTGAAGACCGTGGGTAGAAGGCTAGATCTTCGTATCTATGAGGAAATTTTTATATTTTAATGTATTTAAATATAGTAGAACTTTGCTGTTTGTACTTTTAGTCCAGAGTCCATAAAAAAGTATGTGTTTTTAGGGTTTTGTACAGAACAGTTTAATGCAAATAGGAATTCAAAATTAGACTGAAAATCATTACAAGATGCTTAAATAAATCGAACACAGGAATATTTATAACGTGACCAGTTCATTAATACAGATTTCAAATGTGATTAGAACTGAATATTAAAGATCAGCAGTTATGTACATCAGTTGCATCACCAATCGCAATTGAATGAAATCTTGATTTCAAATTCAACTTAGGTGGTCTTCAACGAAGCAATGACATAAAAAACGCATGAGGTAATACCCCAATAAACGCGCAATTAATACAAACCTAGCCTTAACACGTCAAATAAGTCCTAAACACGTTTCCCATCACGTCTTCACAAGGCAATTCTGAAGAGGAACGACAAAAACGCGTTTATACACGAGAAACACATGAATGCTAATGCCTGTCTGCCAATACCGAATTCAAATCATGTATTTTTTAACACAATTCACGCGTACCAAAGGACGATATGCGTAACGGCCAATCACAGGCGTGGCCGTTCGAGTTCAAATTTGGAATAAAAGAAAATAATAGCGGCCATCTTTAAAACGTTTTTAATCTTAGAACGATTAAGTACAGGTGTACTGGTTTTGATGACGGTATTCGTTTTATCATTGTCCTTTAATAAGGACATCTTGTCTTTGTTTAATAATTTTGAATGAGATGACTAGTTAGCAGATCTTTTAGTGATTTAGGTATGAGTAGGTACTGACGCCATTTATATAAATAAAAAGGTTTTTTAATTAAGTGTTGTTAAAAGTAGACATCAATAAAAACTTTTTTAAGAAAACAGTTAGCAAAAACATTGTGAAATATGAAGATCGTAACAGTTATATTTACATCAACCAATGTTAGAACCAAATTCAACCAAACTTTTAGATCTTTGCTTGTAGTATCTATTACTCTCCCAAACCCGTAAGAAACAAAACATCTGAAAGAGAACCACGCAATGGTCAACAAAACCTTCAACATTTCTCGTAAAACGTAGTATGCAGATGTAGTTAGCACGGAATTTACAATAAACAGAGACAAGGTCGTCAATGGCCGTTGGCTCGTCAGAATGACCTTCGGAGAGGCGACGATTCCTTGGCGTGACTTCGTGCCTCAAGACTTTTACCTTTTTCGTCGCATTATGTCATTTGTCACGTGGTCACGATTTAGGACGGACGCCGGGACAAAAACTTCTTGTTTTATTGTATGGTCATGATAACTAGTTGGTTGACGGAATCTACAAATTGTTTTATGTAGAATTTAGTACTGTTTATGCGATTTCTGGGCACGACTGTAGTTCTTGCTTGGCCCTAATAACGCTGATTGAAAAGATTAATCATATCCAAAAACGGTAATGCCTTTATAAATCACAAGTAAAAATCCTGTACCAAAATAACATTGTGCTATTAGGAAAATTCACCAATGACAAGCAAAATATTTTAGGCCGTTTTGCTTTGCTCTCGGACAACTACATCAAGCTGACCTCCTCTTGACCATCAAATCTTTTAAGGACAGGACATTGAAGCTCATGATTCGCTGGTATCTACATATTAGCCTATCTGTAATCGTTCTGCGAAGGTAAAGAATAGACGTTCTTCATTCAAATCGTTTGCACTAATACTGGCCGGTTGGCTCTTTTTTTTCGTTAACTTTTTTTTGTGGCTGTTTTCGAATGATGTGTGGTTTTGCAGTTAACATAGTCTATGGTGCTCCTACCTACTGTCAGGAGGTTTTTTTTAAGTACCCTTTGGGGTTTCGGTAGTAAGGGACAAAGGTATACAAAGGGATATTCGGAGACAAAGATATTAATCCACAGGTAGTGGTCATCCCGACAAAATATCGAGTCTGTTGATCAGTTTTTTAAGCATAAAAGTAACTTGAAATAACAAAAAAGACTATTCGATTTTTAATAATTAAAGTGTTATAAATCCATCAATAGGAACTTTCTTATAACTTTACAAGACACACTGCCTTTGAGGTTTTGAGACTCTACAGGATGCCAACAGAAATTCTCAGACAGCACGATTTATTATAAAAAAGACACAGCCTCATTATAGCATCCGCTGCGGAGACTTAAACTATAAAAATATAACAGGAATAATTCGACGGATACTTGTGCATTTCATTTTCTCATATTTTCTAAATGAGGTAATTAGGTGGGTATTTCAGCATGAATAAGATAGAATCAATAAAATAATCAATATTGGAAATCAATTTGAAAAGTATGCATTTTGTTGAATTTTACTGTTTTCACTTAATTTTTTGAAAAAGTCGACAGCTGAAGCCCCAGAGTTCTCAAAATTACACAGCCAATTCCTCAAAGAAAATAAATAAGGCTTAGTTATTAACATCGGAATGCAAACAGAGGGTCTTCCTTTAATTTCGAGATTGTACAAAACAAGTACCCACCTATGAAGGTACAAAACTTCAAAGCGAATTTTTGCTTCAAACCATCCTCAGAGACTAAACTTTTTCCCATTTGTAAATTGGACTTCCAGTTTGTACAAAATTCTTTTTTTAAAATGAGTTGTCTAATAAAACACTGTCGATTTCGTATTCGTATCGTTTGTTTTTTTTTCTGGGCCAGGGGCGTGAGTAAGGCGCGTTCATGCAGCCTAACTTTTAAAGACAGTAAATATTGTTCTTTTTGTAGGCATTTCTGCTTTTGTTTGCTGAAAGAAATAGGGCAAGAGGAGACAATTAATTTACATTTTTAATAAAGAATATTGTTCAGACTTTTATGTTGAAAAATTGATTAGAATGACACTAAAATGAATTTCGTATGTAATTTCAGGTCTTTGGAAGTAGCAGTCATCGAGTCAACTCATCATGAAAAAGGAAGAATTGCTCCGGAGTCTTCAGAGAAAAAAATCAAGCAACTTGAAAACTCCAGAAAGAAAATTGAAGATTACAAGAAAGAAAAACAGAATATTTATTTGAAGAAGTTCATGAAGAAAGAAGAAAGTAGATAGGTTAATTATCTTTGGTTATCTAGCTGTATGAGTTTTGTTGACATCATAAAGCTAGGTTACCGGAGTTAAGTGCCATCTACGTCAACGATACGACTCCGAAACGTAAAGAAGATATTTATGAAGACTAGCAGTGTGCTCTTCTTGCTTGAAAATAATTCTCGTATTTTAACTTAATGATTTTAGGTCTTTTGAAAATTTCTTGTGTTTGTTCTAAGTATAGTTTTCTCAGTCACTATTTTTTGGTATGAACCATAGATTATAGAAGTCTATAAGATGTACTTTAGTCGGAATATCGTGTGGTAGAGCATTTATATGAAACTGAAAATATGCACTGGGAACACTCTACTTTAATATTTGTTTTGGTGATAATAACATATTTATGATGTTATCGTACTGGTAAAATTACTATAAATGTGTAGAGTTTGGAGGACGCCTTTAGTTTTGAACAGTTTCGCTCAATAAGTTTTACCAGTGTGGTCGTGGTTTTAAAATATTGTGTGTGTAAAAATGTAATTTATTATTAGAAACGTGCGTTGTTGTTTGTGTATATCGATGCCAGAAGTATTTATTAACGTAAGGGACATTTTAACATTTTTGGTAATTGCCACTTAATACCAATTGCTGTTAGGTACATTTTCGCATTTTGGATAACTGCCCTTTACGTTAACTGATATTTCCGGAATCGATATGTGAGATTTGTGACCTTATCCACAATCCAATCTGATGTCTGAGGAAGTTTTGCGAATATGCCAATATCAAAATTTCAAATCCTACCGACTCAAGACGGTAGTTGCAAAATGAGAAATCTACATTCAACGAAATCAATTATTTCTGAAGCCTTTCAAGTTAAATACTTTTAAGACATCCGCTTGAAACGAACATTGCGCAACTTATAATACCTTGGCAAATTCTTAGTCGCCTTTAATCTCCAAAAGAGAAAAAAACTCCGATTTAAATAATAGGTACGCTTCTGTAAAAGGTCAGATTCAAGGCAAATTGGCAGATCAGGTATCTTAGATCTCTTCGGCGAACCCTCTAAAAATAACTTAATTAAAGCCCAAGTTCGTTTTGGACCTGCTCATTATAATGATAATCTAGAATTAATTAAAACTTACGCATTTCAACGTCTGCCTACTTGGTTACTTTGTTTAAAGTTTGATGTTTAATTTTATGTACCTACGTTAGTCCAATTAAGGGAATTAGTTTTCTAATGCACTTTTGTGTTACAATAATTAGTCTGTGCCAGCGGCTTCGCGCGCGTGGATGTCGGAAACTATCCCAATGAAACATATTCCCGGGATAAAAAGTATCCTATGTCCAACTGCAGAACGTGGTTTATCCGCGTGCTAAGTTTCATCCAAATCCGTTCAGCCGTTAAGACGTGAAGAAGTAGCAAACAAAGTTACTTTCGAAAAAAAAAATATTAAAAAAACATATTTTGAAAAAAAAAAAAATTGAAGAAAAAAAAAAATATTAATTAGAATTTCAAAGAGTGATCTCATCTGAGTCTTTGCGGGACTTTACTCTTTGTACCGCATACCTCTATACTGGTGACCTTCGACAAAGCACGTCAACGCAGCCTTCGTGCAGCCATCTCATTATGACGTCATGATCACTCCTAATCCTGACCTCAAGTTCTCGAGCAGCGAGTCACCACCAGCATGCAGCTGACACGCATTCTTGGTCAGCATCCTCAGTCTCTGATTAATCTCATCATCGACCTTGGCAATTACACTGCACCTTCGGCCAGTCACATGAAGAGCCACGAAGAACCTCTCCTGGTCGACCCCAAGCAGTCACGTCACTACGTCGCACAGCTCCGACCCACTGGAGCTAGCAGCACCACTCCGACTCACTGGAGCCTGCAGATTCATCCCGACTTACTGGGATGCATCACCCTGACTCACTGGGCCACTGCAGACAGTTCGTACTCACCGAGAACTCTGTGACTTCTGGTTCCGACTCACTGGAACCAACCTTCCACTGGCCTGGTAAGCATCTCAAAGATGTATGGACGACTCATCCACTATCGACCTCCGGTCTCCGGAGGGGAGTGATGTAGCGGCATCAATGCCGCCACATGAAAAACTAAGAAGCGAAATTTGTACGGCAACAAAATGAACCGCAGTGCCATCTACGACGAACTAACATAGAATTCCTGCATCGCGCAAGCAAAGTTCTCCGTGCGATTTGAACATTTACAACAGTCCGAATAGCAACTATCGGGCAGTTGCCCACTAGACACAATAACCGTCTGGTTCGGGGTTCGGGCTTTGGTGGTTGTATGCGGGACTTTACTCTCTGTACCGCATACTTATCTTTAGAAAGCTCTGAACTTTCTATTGCAGGGTTGTGGAGAGTTTTTTCATGAGATCGCATCTTAGTAAATATCATCATCTTCCTGTCTTTGCTACTTGTCCTGTTAGCCGTCACTCTATCACTGAACTCCTTTTTCTTTCATATTGCACACCTCGCACAGTTCTTCCATCTTTTGTTTGGCCCCCCCTCTCCGTCCATTCACATTGATAAAAAGCAACATTAACATTAAAAGTACCAACTGACAGCCAACTCGACTACTGCGCGCACTCATTGGTCAAATCGAATAGGGCGCATTCATTGGTCAAATCAAATAGCGCGCGCTTCCTCGGCTTCCTGTTACACACTTCTGTCCCATTTCACGAAAATTCAATCTGTGGGAGATTGCAGGAAAGCGAGGGAAAGATGTCGCACATCGACAAAACAATGTTACGATTGATAATTTCTGAATTTCACAGACAATACAATAGGCAGAATGCAATTTTTTTATATTCTGTGGCAAGCATTAGTTTGTTTCCGACAGCTCAGGATTAATGGCTGACGTCACATGTCCATTAGCAAATTAAAATTTTATTCGCCCAACGGCCTCATTTACATAATTGCCTAAGTTTTTTTACGAAAATATCCAGTGTATCTTGTGGAATGACAAATAACTATCGGATTTGTTTTATTTTCTTGTTAGGAGAACATTAGCGTAATCATTGTCACTTTATCTTTTATGTATTAAGGGGAAGTTGAACGAAAACAGGCTTATCTAATATTTGGTGCAAAATATTTTGTCCTAGTTATGGTAAAATTTTGTCACAGGAAGCTTGTATCCTCGAGACTCTGTACGTTTGGTACAAAAACAAACCTAACATTTATATCTTGGAACAACTCACCTACGGAGAACTGAGGCGCTGTCGGAGAGTATACGAATATGAGTGTCCGTGACTCCCCTGGCTTCTATGGCATGGATCGCTAGGATAATGCCCACGCATTCCGCCTGATAAACGGTATTGAGCTTTCCTAGTGGTCTGGATATTCTAATGTTGAGGTCGCTGGAGTAAACTCCAACTCTGGTTCCGGCACTTGTCTTTGATCCATCAGTGTAGATTCTCAGCTCTTTGGGACTTGAGTGGTCATCCGATTCTTGTGTTAGCACTATGTTATAGTGCTTTTGGAAATGGTGCATCTTTTGAGCTTTGTCATTGGGTGATGTCATCATGGGTTATCGTTTTACGGCATCTTTCATGATGCGTGTGTGCTTGATTCTAGAGCCTTTTCCTAAAGTGCCAGCTGTGCTGAGCCTGAAAGCTGCTAGAGCCGCTTCCTCCTGCACTATAAGGTGCAGTGGTGGCAGTCCCAGCATAGCCTGCAGGGCCGCCGTGAGTGCCGTTCTCATACTGCCAGTGATTTCCACACAGGCGAGCCGTTGCAGCTTTTCAAGGTCTTTCTGTGCCGTGCTCAAGTCGGTCCTGGGCCACCAGACTAGGGAGCCATGTGATTATCGGTCTGATAACTGTGGTGTACAACCAGTGGGTTGTATTGGGGCTGATACCCCAGTTCCTACCTAGCATGCGTTTGCATTGCCACATGCATATAAGGGCTTTTGTAGTGGTGTATTCAGTGTGCTTCGCCCAATTCAACTGCGTGTCCAGATATATTTATTTAGGTATTTGGTTTCAGTTGAAAGGCTGAGGGTGGTTCCGAAGAACCGTGGTAATTCTAGTGTTGGTAACTTTTTCTTCTTGGTGAAGAGGACAAGTTCAGTTTTGGCAGGGTTCTGCTAGCTGATATTCTTTGCACCAGTCCTCTACTCTTTTCAAGGCTTGGCGCATGAGGTTGCATACCGTGTTTTCGCGTTTTCCGTTTATTATTATGGTTATGTCATCTGCGTAGCCAACGGTAAAGTATCCTTTATCATTGAGTCTCTCAACTCGGTTATCTGCGACTAGGCTCCATAGTAGTGGTGAAAGAACGCCCCCTATAAGCCCTGCGGACATCGCTGAAAAAGAGTCTGATGCCTCTGGCCTGGTTGGTCTCTTCGATGTATCTTGTTTGCCAGCTGTCTAGCGTTGACTCCCTGATGTTTCGTTTCGCATACGAAAGCGGGAATCTGTCATATGCTGGGGAAGTTTTCCAGTGTAGGGCAGCGTGCTTTGCCAGTTCATCTGCTCTCTCGTTTCCTGGTATTCCAGCGTGTGCCTTGATCCAGTACAACTTGATTTGTCTTCCTGAACGCTTAGCCTCAGCAATAAATTGCTGTATCTGCAGTGCTATGGGATTCCTGGTGTTCGGATCCGAAATAGATTCCAGTGCTGATCTGGAGTCTGATATTATGTTAGCCAAAGTGGGGGGCTTTCTTTCTCAAGCATAGGTCAGCGCTCTAAGGATGGCAACCATCTCGGCTTGAAACACGGAGCAGTAATTACCTAACTTCAGTTCCAACTTAGCTATTTCACCCTCCTGGTCCCAGCATGACACCGCGGCGCCAGCCTTTTCAATGGTCTCGAGATCTTTTTTGTCCGAGATGTGCTGGAACCCAAGGATGGTCCGTAGAGCAGGGTGGGAGCTCGGATGGGTGCACGCGTGGTTCCAGCTTCCTATCGGGGAGTTCTTTCAGGGGCCTTCATCTTTTCACCTCGTATTATTCGAGGTATTCAATAGCCCTTATGTTGAGTGGAATCACTCTTGCGAGGACGGCTGCAGCAATTAGTGAGGAGGTCCTGTGCGATTTGGAGATCTTAATAAAAAACATCCTGGTAATACTGTCCAGCTTCTTCTGTGCGTATTTCTTCCCGGCGATTTGCGCCCATGAGCCGCGTACGTTACTATGGGCTCTATCATACCGGTATAGATGATCCTCAGGATGTTTGCATTAAGTCTCCATTGCGCTCGTGCTGCCCTAGACACCATTTTGAAAAGGTTGGCCGTTTTCTTCGTTACTTCCTCCAGGTGTGGGAGAAAGGTCAGCCTTGCGTCTATGGTGAAACCAAGTAGTTTTAGTCGATTGGTATTTTCCAGGGGTGTTTCAAGGAGGAAATACTTTGGTTCCTCGAACTTTAATTTTATTTTATTATTTTCTTTTTTTTATTATTTTCTCCAGTACCTCTGGGAGAAGCCCGATGGGACGATAGGACTTAGCCGTCGTGTAGTCTGGCTTGCCGGGCTTCGGAATCACCCTGATCCTGGCCTCTTTCCAGGCGATGGAGAAATACCCGACATGCACGCACTTGTTGAATAAGGCCAGCTGAAAATCTTCTTGTGCTTTGTGGCAAATGGCCGCTGTAAATCCGTCAGCCCCTAGCGCCTTCTTAGGATTCATTCCGGAGTACACGTTTCGAAGCTCAGTGTGAGTGATCATTGGTGTCGTTTGCGGTTGAATCTTTCTATTTTGGCTCCATTCTTGGTTTAAATGCCTCATCTTGTCCTTCACAACGTCCCGTATGGTCTTATGTGCAGGAGAGTCTGTCTCAGGATCATCGAGCGAAAAGAAGGTCGCAGCGAGAAGTTCTGCTGATGCCTCGGCTGACAGAATTAAGTTGATCTGAGGGTCTTGCAAGAGGCTAGCCTGGATTCGACTAGTGTTCGAGCACCGAGTGATTATTCGCTGTGAACAGCTCCAAACATCTTCTTCCTTTTGTTGTGCAGAATTCCTGCCAGCTAGCCGTCAAGGTTAGTTCAATGTTATTTTTGAACTCTTCTCTCGCTTTTTGGTAGTCCGAAAGACAGAATGGTCTTCGTCTAGCGTTTGCTGAGTGTATTTTTCTCCGTAGTGTTATTACCGCTCTTTTTTCCGACTCTACTAGTTCTTCCATCCACCACTGCGGTTTTGCGTTTGGTTTTTGCTCTACTAGCCGCGGCGCTGGCTCTAGTAACAGCTCTACTGTATTTGAGGACGAGATCCCCGCATCTGCCGATTTCTTCCTCAGTGAGTCCCATCTCCGCCGTTGCCGCGCACAGTTCATCGGAGAAGAGAGCCCATTTGGCCTTCCTGACATTGTATATCCTTGTTGTAGGGTGCTACATCCATAGTTCCTCATCTTCTAACATCAGTTCGAAGGTTCGGTGGTTGGTGAGAATTGCTGACTCTACGTTTACCTTCCAATTTGTTATTTTTGCCAGTAGCGAATCACTACAAACAGTGATGTCCACAATGCTCGAGTAAAATTTTCCACCCCTAAGGATGTGAAACGTTGGCACGCTACCCTGGTTCACAACACTCATGTTGTTTTGGGCCACCAGGTCCATGACCGCTCTTCCCCGACTGTCTTCAGCATCGCATCATTGCATTGATGTCACCGGCAAGAATGATGTAGTCAGTGCCAATCTCCTCGATGACCCGTTGAACTTTCCTAAGGTGCAGCTCCATGTCCACGTCGCCTTCGAGGTAAACATTAATCAGGCCTATTCAGAGGTGCCCAACACTCAGAACTAGCGAAGTTATGTTTGAACAGTTGAGGATTTGATTGGTGACAAAGCTAAGATTGGGGTTAGTAAGGACAATTGCCGGGGGAATCTTTGGTACCGCGAGCGTATTGGGTATCGGCACTTGATGTTGAAAGTGTGCCTTTTGCGCCTACATAAGGTTCTTGTGCAAGCAGTACATCCGTTCCATTCTTATGGGCATCGTAGAGCATTTCTTTGGTCGCAGCGAGACCTCGTCCTAGGTTGACCTGCTTGAACTTTATACTGCGTGGAGCGCCTTTAGCAATAGTTAATTGCCAATCTGGATAAACGGTCCCATTTGGACCACTCCGGGCATGCACTGGAGTAGGCTGGGTGTAGAGGACTGTTGTGCCTCTTGCTGTTATGGCAGTTTATACAGCTGGGAGGTAGAGAGCGGTTGGAGCAATCTCGGGTATCGTATTCCTCTGCGCAGTGACCACACCTGAGTTGCAATTTGCAGTCTCTCGTTAGGTGTCCAAATCCCAGGCAATTGTAACACTGCATAATGGGAGACTAATCGGTCGCCGGGACTACATGGTATCCCAGTTTGACGCGCTTCCCACTCAGGCGCGGCCACTAGCCCATGTTTACCTCAAGGATGACGTTTGTCGTGGCTAGTAATCTGCTTTAATTCCTCCTGACGACTCTGGCGTGCATTTGTTCGGGTGACAAGCCCTCGAGGAGATTAGCGTTCTGTCTGCAGATTGCCAAAACAGTGTTGGCGTCGTCCAGGTCATTTATGACCCCTACTAATCGAATTAGAGGGTTTCTCGTTGGAGGATTAACCACCGCGAATCTCTCCCCAGCACCCTTTATTGCGTCGCCGAGCGCCGTTTTATCCCGCTCCGAAGTGCAGCCAATGGCGACCTTTTGGCTTCGCAACCTCTTGATGCTGCTCACCCCCACCCCGAGTGCGACAACATCGACCTTGGCTTTTATACATTTGATGACGTTGTCGCTGGTGTGTCGCGGGTCAATTGACTCCACGACAAGGCTGTGTCTTGGCGCGCTGAATGCGTTTGCGTAGGACTTGACAGACCCTCGGTGTACCGTTGAAGTCCCTTCCACGGCCAGTACTTGATCTGGGTGGTGTTAGGTGTGGGCGACGTCAACGGTGGTGGTGGGTTTGGAGGAGACGGATCCATCGGACAGTCTGTCTCCCTCCTCCATTCCGGGCCAGTTGTCTCAAGACGGCGAGGATGAGAGCAGCTGCGATGTCCACCCGGGTGATGTAGGTGGCACTGAGTCTACTTCTGCATCGACCATCGCTGCTCGCGCCATTTCCTCCTTCAGTCTGGTCATATCCTAGTCGTTAGTCTGGGTTGGTTCTGTGGTCTCGGTCACGGTCTCAGTGTCAGTCCTGACGTCAGTGGGCTGGGCTTTGGGGTAGAAACGGAAGTATAAAGACCTAAGAAGGTACGATATATGTCGCTCCCACCCCAAGACTTTCTCGGCTTCATCGGTCGGGATTCCCGTTGTCAAATATGTCCCGTGGTTATCCCCGCCGACAGAAGTTGCCCTATACAGTGACCACCTCCCGATGTCGTACCAAGTATTCTGACGAATCCGAAGACTCTGGAGCAGCACTATGTCCCTATAGGTACGTCGGTCTGTCCCATGACGGTCAGAGTCAGGTCAGTGTCTGGGAGTCTTTTCTTGGGCACATTCAGGGTAAGCCAAGTCAGGGCGTTGTCGTCCTCGCACAACATCTGCACGGTGCCGTCCACTACCCGAGGGTAGCCGAGGAAGGCCGGGAGTGATTTGGTCGGGTCGGTTTCCATAACCAGTCGTTCTAGTTCCGTCCGAATGTGTGTCGCCTCAGTGTGGTCTCTGGAGGGGGCGGGGAAGCAGATCGCTACGGAAAGTCGCGCCGGAATGTCCTTTGTGGCCCGCGCGTAGGTTCTCTGCTCCCGTTGAACAGCTTGGGTCCTCACACGTTTCGGATTTCCCTGAAGCGTGCTCCGCGAAGCGGTTCTGGCCTACAGCTCCGGTGGGTTCCAACGATTCCGGAGATTTTTCGCACTGGGTTTCCCCTTCGCGGACTAGTCCCCGGTCGGGCGTTTCTGCGTCCGGCCGTTATTCGCGCTGGGTTAAACCCTTGCGGACTCACGGCTGGTCACGTACTTGCTCTGTGGCGACCGCCCGGTCGCCGTATTTCCTCTCCCCAGCTAAGGCTTTTTCGCGCTGATGCATGCGTACTTCGCCCGCTGGGGTCGGGACAGAACCACCTGACCCGGAAGCCTTACCCGTCTCTTTCTGGTCATTGTCGGGGTTTTTCCTAAAGCTATTCCGGACGATGCATTGTTGTCAGGCGCTCAGGAAAGCTTGGTCAGGGTTGATTGTAGCGCTTGAGTAGCAGCCAGAATCTGTGTGTTTAGGTGGCGCTGTCGCGCTGAAGGCGCGTTTTCTAACGGCAGTAGGTTGCCCTCTCCTAGAATACAATTTAAATCCTAAACTTATCCATCTGAGTTCTAAACTAATTTTGTAAAACGTGTTACAGACTAAACGCAACACCTCATAAGGTGTCATTGTCTTCATTATTATGAATAATTGTAACTATGGGATCATCACTGAAATCGCGAAAAAAAATCGACTTCCCCATGTATTTCTGTGCGTATAACTCAACAAAATGTATCTAAATGTGTCTATACAGCTGATTTTTGTGTCGCGATTTCGGGTTTGGTCTCATAGTTAGTTAGGTATCGACTGGAAGTGGGCCAAAAAGCCTGGCAGCATTGCCACGTTGTATGGAAACGCTTATCCTCTGTTCGAGGTAAATTCCAGCCCTAGTTTGAGTTTTCTAGACGTTGTATGCAATTGAAAAGTTTTTTTTTAATGTCGGTGACAGGATTTACAATAGTTTCAAAATATTCCTATGAAACAGTATTGTCAGTGTTTTCATTTATCGTCGTATCGATGTCTCCACATTGCATAGTTACGTATTTACTCAAACAAACTTTTCATTTTCTTTGCTGAGATGCTTCGCTTTTAATTTTTAATGCTATGTTGGATAGTTGTGATCCCAAGAGGTGCTCGAACAAATATTATTTCTCTTTATTATTACTCGGCTGGAAATTAAATAGGAGTACTGTATATTTTTAATCTCAAGAGAATGGTATTCAAGTTATTGTTAGACTGCATAGGTACCAAGTTTTAATTTAAATAGTTTATCTTTTCTTTTATAGACTCGCTTAACTTTTAAGTAATTTTTGTTATTTATTATTCAATAATTTAGGTATTAAATGGTTTTGGTAATTAAAGTACCTCTCTTTCGGTAAAATCCAATCCTAATTTAATATTACACATACAAATGTGAGTTTGTTTGTATGTTACGCTTTCACGCCTAAAATGCTAAACCGATTTTAATGAAATTTGGTACAGATATAGATGGGATCCCGGAGACGGTTAAAGAATAAACTTAAATGTTGTAAAAAAGTAGTAAATAAAATCATAAAAATGTAGCCTATGGTAACCCATCGATCATCCAATCGCGCACAGAATAATAAAAATATATTTTTTTTATTTGAGATTAGTTTGCTCTTGACTCTAGTCTAGGTCATAGATGACAGAGATAAAGTCGACGATGGAGCGAGCTTATCCAGAAGAAGCCTGTTCACTCTAATTTTGAAGAGATAAGGGTAATATTTAATTGCAAAATCCTTCAGCAAACTGCATCCCTCTAGGAATATCCTCTTCAGCACCTGCATCACGTAATAAATATGTCCAGTGATACGAGTTAGTTTCCGCGCTCACCGCTCCATATTTATAGAGGGCGCTGGGGAGCGGCGAGCTGAAATATTGCACTTCCCTTATTACGTTGAAAACTGTAGTGGAATCGGAAAATATTTTCTGCGAGGTTTTTAATATGTGTGTTATTTATTTTTCTATCTTTATAGTTTATTAGATGAGTATGAGGGAAACAGTAGTAAATTAGATTTTTTTTTCAAATCTACTGGTTTTAGCGAGCGGCTTTAAACACGTAAATGTCGTAAATCAACCTAAGGAAACATTTTGAGGGGTTAAAAATTATCATATCTCCTAATTCAGGTCTTACTCCCGTGTGCCATGTCCCCACAAAAGCTATTCAGCGGTTAAGGCGCGATTAATTAACTAACAGCAAAAAAGAAAAGAAAAAAGAAAGAAAAGAAAAAGACTCACACGACTTTTACAGTCGTCATACTAGCCTGTAACTGTCCCCAGGGCGTATCTGACTCTATACCAAAGTTCTTCAAAATCAGTTCTGCAATTTAAGCATGAAAGCATAACGAAGAAACAAAAAAACTGACTTTGGCATTTATAATATAACTTATGATTAGTTTACACAGTGCGAGCTGCAGAATAGTCAGTAGACAGACACTCGCATTGCCTACTCGTATGCCAGTAGCTCGGCTCGCCTTAATTGTCTACACGATGATGGTAGCTGCCCAGACTCTTGCGTGACGCAGCACACAAAAAATACAGGTTCCGCTCGCAACTGCCTGGCTAATACTGGCGAGCTACTGCCAAACGCGTCCAAACGATGTGAGTGATTTTCGAACTGCTGCCATGTGCGAGTTACAGGGAGGATGCGAGTCAAAAAAAAATTTTTGAAATAGCTTGAATGCGAGCTACTATCTAACTCGCACGTGCCAGTAACTCGTAAGATACGTCCGTACGGTGCGAGTTACTGCACTGCAGCTACTCGGCAAGCTGACTCGCACACTAGCTCGCAATGTGTAAACTAACCATTAGGACTAATAGGTCTAGTGTGTAAGAAATATTATAATAGGGAATATGCATGAAAAAAATATTAATTATCCAAACAGTTGAACAAGAAATATACAAAAATATGATACTATCAGTGAAAATATAATCTAAATTGACCGAAAAACAAACGAGATATAACTATTTTAAACAAATATATCTGTCCCTCTCGCGAGAACGCTGTTTTATATGGCATCTGTATAGGCGACATAGTATTTGACGTCAGATTTGGTATCGGACTTCTCTTTCTATTTTTCAACTTTGAAGCTTAATAACTGATGATATTAAATATAACACTGATGAAGGTATTTTAATACATCTTTCATAATTATTTACTAGAGATAACAAGTATTTTATTTTGCAAATAAAAAAATTGCATGCATATTCCCTATTGAACTTAGTCACTATGCTTTCTAAGTAATTTAATGGATGAATTTGTTTATGTTAACAGCAGCAGTATAAGCGCTAACATACACATTCCCGGATATAACACTAATTTCGAGATAGTGAGGTTGTTACCAGCTCTCGGGAATTTTGCGGGAAAATCGCGAAGAAAATTCTGGTTCTGCCTCATGAATTCTTATCGTTTCAGGCGCAGGAAATTGAAGCTCCGGAATGCAGGTATACCATGCTAGTATTTCGCGAGATATTATTTGAAACCCTGCTTGTACTGTGTACTCATTTATTTCAAGATACTGCAAATGGTATCTGTAGGTACGAGTAGGTTCCTGCCAGGGTTGCGTTATTTGTTCGAAAGAGTCACCGCGGCCATGGAACGCAAAGGGTTTTAGAAGGAACATGGATGGGTTTTAGTCAGTAAGAGTCTGACACGCCCTTCCGCTCCACCCAGAGCGGAAAAAGTCATTTGATGATTCCACATGCTTAAGAAAAAAACCCTAGTAGGCCAGAATCCACCAAGATTTTACATCTGCCCCATCAAATAAAATTATTGGCATATTCCACTGCAAAATTTTAGGCAGTCAACATTGCCACAGCAGGGTGGCGCCTCGGTGGGGCAAAGTGGAAACATTTCAATTTTCTACGTGAAGCACACATGAGTCTGCAAGTGCCCATTACGGAACCTGCCAACGAGGACGGTAGGGTCAGCAAGTAAAATACAATACGGACTGAATACACGAAAAACACAGGGAAAACTGATCAAAGTTTAGTGTTGACTACGCATGTTCTTATCAGCTTAGTAAAGGTCAATTTCTAAACTATAGTAGGCGCCAGATAATCGTGGAATAACGGTCATTGACCCACCTACAATTATTGACATTTTTAATTTGAAAAACGGAATTAATGACACAAAGCTGTCCCGAATCATCATCTCTCGTGATCCTTAACATTGTCTAATAATGAAAAACGATTCATATTTAATTGTTCAGGTACCTATGAACAGTTATTAGGGAAAGGTCAATGTACTTTATTCCACATTTATCTGGCGCCTACTATAAGACAGTTCGTAATGAACGGTGATGATCAGAGATTCTTGAATGTTATTTTTGTCAGAAAGAGGCTCTTTATTCGTTTTCTTGAAATGGTTCCAGTTTAAATGATCCGATCTGTCGAAATAGTAAAGTAAAGTTAGTGCCGTACACTAACTAACAACCGCACATTTAATATTTGCACTGTCATCAAAATAAAATTGTAATAAATTTACACTCATTTTACATCAAGCCAGTTCAAATTCGGACCGCGTCATAGCTACACCTCATTTATCGTTAGTTAAAGTCGTGGAATCAATACACTTATCTAGTGAAATACATAGTTTTACTAAATATCATTCAGCATCCCTATCAATCTGTAAAAGACGTGCAGTCACAATCGTACAGTTAGAAAAAAAAAACGCCTACAAATTAAATTTTGTACTGTACCTACGCGTTTAGTAGTGCAGGTGTGACGTGAATATTCACCTACTGTGAGCATTGAATCGAGACGTAAAAGTTAAGTTCCCTATCACAGGTTGCGTATTATTTCAGGGCTGACACCCTGGCACCTAAAGGTACAATTCCGTGCATCCTATCGCGTCCGGCTGTTGCATGTTCCCCCCTAAAGCCCTTTGCGTTCCTGGGCCGCGGTGACTCTTTCGAACAAATTCCGCAACCATGGCAGGCTCTGGCCCTTATGGGCCCCGTCTCTTTGAGACGCGCTTGGAATACAACGCACCATCGACCCGGGCCTGGTTGTGATCGGACAGCGAGCCACCCTACGCTCGCCATCCGCAGGCTCGGTGGCCGGGAATCGCTCTGTGGCTCCTGACGCCCGGGGCGTCTTCTTCTGTTGCGGCGGCTGGGGCGTGAGGTTTGTTTCTCCCTCACGCGGTCCGCTTCCTCCTTCACTAGCATTACTGCTTCGCAGAAGGAGGTGACCACTTCCCATGCCTCCTCACTTCGGACCATGGATACACCAGTCTTGCCTAGGGGTACCCAGTTACCGGGTCGTGGAGGCCTGACAGGCACTCACTCCATGTAAAATACTAATATTAAGCTACATCCGGTTTCCCCATCACTTCCCGTGGGTGTCGTAAGAGGCGACTATGGGACTCACCAGAGAATGGGCAGCAGCATTCTCTGTGCATTGCAACAGCTACACTGCGATCGCCAATCCGCCTGCCAAGCGTGGCGATTACCCCCCTTTGGGAGAGGACTATGTCCAGCAGTCGACGTCATTCGGCTGATGATGATGATGGTTAAAGAGGAAGCCGGCCCCAATATTATTGAGAAAAAGCTAGGCAGACTGACAAAAAATTTAAAAAAAAACGGATGTTCGACACTCGTTCTATTAATAGATTCCCCCTTTTGTCATTATAAATAGGAGCTATTGAAATGCAAGTTTTTGTGTAGGAATAGGAGATGATGTAATAGTCCTTAAAAGGGTTCGCTCAGAGAAGGGATATCTCCATTCATTGCGTTCCAGTGTGGATGATTTTACATACAAGGACTTCCGAATCGCATCGGAATATTTTGAACCCCTGCAATCTTACGTGATTTGGAGACTCAAGTTCAAGGATATTTAGCCAGAGACTCATTATTATGATTACTACATTAGATGTTTTTTTTTAAACTTTGCCCCACACTAGGAATTTCTCCTGTATCGTGGGTGCGTTTACATACATACAAAGTCACATACTCAAACAGCCAGACCCGGAACAACTATCTGTAGGCCATAAAAATAATTGTTCCGTGCGGGAATCGAACCCGCGACACGCAGCGCAGCAGTCAATCGCTCAACCACTACGCCAACCGTACTGTCAAAGTTATGCGGAATGCGTAGCACGTCACGTAGCAGAGCTCCGCGTAGCCGTTGACTGCGAGCGTAGCGTGTGTATGAAGGTACGTAGCTAGGCATAGATAACCTCGGTTACATTTTTACAGTGCAATAACTTTTGCTGCAAAAACAATGTAGAATTGGCTAGTATTTTTCAAAAAACTTTTTACTTACTCATTATCTAGATTTTCTTGTGAGTAACGTTACATCGTTCGAAGTTGGATATTCAAAAAGTAAGAAAAAGTTAGCTTAAGAAAGGAAAATAGAAACGTAGCTAAATGATAGCAATAAATGTTCACAAAACAAATTGTTAAAAGGTAAATAAAAAATTGTGTTGGCGAGCTGCAAGCTTTCTAACTAATAGGGCAACGTCTTCAAGTTATTAGCAACTGCTTAAGCTTTGTAAGCTATTTTACTTGCAGCAAATAAATCTCAAGGCGCTGCAAATGAATGTTCCTTGTTACCGCGAGTATTTATTATTTTCTGCAATCATAGCTGAGCATTGTTGTTTTAAGAAAAATAGTATTTGTAATGTCCCGTGGGTTTTTATCCAGCTACAGCATTACGATTTTTTTAAATACTGTAATAAATTCTCGATCCATTCGCCAAGTTGTCAACTTTGGAAATAACTTTGTGGTCGCTTATTTTGAAGGAAAATGGTTTAATTTGATTAAAAGACAGGTTTTATTCTTGTATCGCCACTTAGGCTTAATTATCACACGAATCACTGAATGCATATAAACCATATATCTGTCTTTTTTTTATTTGGGTAGGAAGTCATTAAATAACTCCTTCCGCTCTGGGTGGAGTGGAAGGGCGTGTCAGACTCTTACTGACTAAAACCCATCTGTGTTCCTTCTAATGCCCTTTGCGTTCCAGGGCCGCGATGACTCTTTCGAACAAATTCCGCAACACTGGCAGGCTCTGGCACTACCGGGCCCCATTTTCTATGCTGACATCTCTTTGGGGCGCGATGATTTCCCATCCTTAAAAAAAAAAGTATGTATGCCTATTATGTGTAAATATATACGCCATGCACCATATGTACAACATTAATTCTTGTGGTCAAAAATAAGATAAAAGTACTTTTTAAAGAAAAAGAAATTGTTGTGTTTGGATTGTAGATGAACATGACGTCAGTATTCTGCCCTTACCCCAAAAAATTCATGACGAATGGATCACAAAAATATTTTCCTAGAATGTCATATTAAAATCCTAAAATCAAATCCTTTATCCTTTGGTAAAAGCAAATAGACTATTCATGTTCTTTGAGAACGCATTCATTATAAAAAAAAAGAAAAAAAAAATAAAAAAATATATAAAATGAAAAAAGTCTAGAGTGACGATCTATCAGTGAGTAGATACTATAAATTTATCATAACTTTATGCAACACAAAGTTAATTTACATTAACTAACAACACAAAGTTAATTTACATTAAATTTACATTAACTTTGTGTGATCTTTTTCCGTTACCAATATCGAGTAAAAACAAGCAAAATAAAACACGTTTTTATATGGGAGCCCCCTTACATATTTATTTTATTCTATTTTTAGTATTTGTTGTTATAGCGGCAACAGAAATACATCATCTGTGAAAATTTCAACTGTCTAACTATCACGGTTCATGAGATACAGCCTGGTGACAGACGGACAGCGGAGTCTTAGTAATAGGGTTTCGTTTTACCCTTTGGGTACGGAACTCTAAAATTTGCTGTAATGTTGTCATGAATTTACATATTAAAACCCTAAAGCTGGAGCAAAATTAGGTGCTGTCTCGTAATACACCTGCATTCAGCTCCTTTAATGTATTTTCTACAAGCCTTGGAACATTTTACTTCCTTCCAACATCCTATTTCCAATCTAGACCACTGTGTACCGAGGCAGCCGCGTCTCCCGCACAATTCAATTTAGAAAGGATTTGTCTATTATACCGACGTAAAGTAAAATCTTTAACGTTAAAATCTTTGAAAATATTTGTTTGGGATGGATCTTTTGTGCAGTTTTAGGTGGTGCCTGAAATATAATTAATTTGTTCCTTTTTAGGGTTCCGTACCTCAATAGGTAACAAAAAGGAACCCTTATAAGATCACTCTCTTGTCCGTCTGTCTGTCCGTTTGTCACCACCGATTTTCTCAGGAACGGGTGGACCTAGCAAATTGAAATTTATACCAGATACTGAGGTCTTTACTAGGTGTATATAAATCAAGGTCATGAGTCAACAAGATAAAAAGATATGGACAAATTTAGATTTGCGCGAAAACTTGTAACTTAATTTTCAAGTTTTTTTTTATATTTCGGTACTTTTTGTTTTATTTTTAAAGGTTTTTTAAAATATAACTTGGCTGCAAATGTGAGGTTGTAATATTGTCCAGAAGATACTGTTTTTCGAAAACCTTGCATTGGGACCCGTGTTTGCTTAACATTCGCAAAAGTAAATCTTAATGGAGAAACGGACAACTAGAGTCTCTTTATTATTATTTTTTAACCATCAATGTTTAGTTCAAAAGTGGCTTATAATGGACTAATTGAAATAAATGAATCGACTTCGAGATTTGTTGATACAGATTTCTATTTATACTACCGCTTTATTTGTGTAAAAAAAAGTAGTGACCGACACCATCTATATCTGTACCCAAATTCATCAAATTCGGTTTAGCGATTTAGGCGTGAAAGCGTAACAAATAAAGTCTCTGTATAATAATATAATAATTAGTCAGAATTCTAGCTTTTTCTGAAAACAAACTAATAACACAACGTCTTTTCAAATTGGAGCATTTTGAGATGAAATAATATTATTATGGTATCTCGGTAGATCTCGTTTTTTCCCATTCCCGTATAGCCTTTAGCCTTCCTCATGAATGTGGCTATCGTACCTATAAAAAATACTTGACCAATTCCGACTAGTAGTTCCAGAGATTAGCGCGGTCATACAAACAAACTCTTCAGCTTTATTATATATTATAAATTCTAGCTGTTGCCCGCGACTTCGTACGCGCAGATCCCGTATTTCCCATTCCCGTAGGAATTTCCCGTTCCCGTACAGCCTAAAGCCTTCCTCATGAACGTGGCTATCGTATACAAAAAGAATTTTCCAAGTCCGAGTGGCAGCTCCACAGATTAGCGCGTTCAAACAAACAATTAAACTCTTCAGCTTCATTATATTAGTATATATATAGATTAGTATAGATTTCTTTGACGAAGAAGTCTGAATGTCTGATAGACTTAGTTACAAGGACTTTTAAAATGTCCTTCGACAGTTCTAGGTGAGTTTGTCCGTTTTTTGTGAAAATAAATGTGGAATTTTTGAGACCCCCTAATGTCCCGTTTTGTATTCAAGGCGAATACTTATGAAAAGTTTCATTTTCAAGAAATAATTTTTTTAAGTTTTGTTAAGTTTGGGTTGAAGAGTGAAAAGTATCTTATGGAGCCTTCTAGGTAGGTTGGGACTGTACAGTGTTACTGTGTTGTTGAAAAACTCGATGAAATTATTTTGTTTTTAAACCAATACCACTGCATTTAAACAAAATATTCTACTCATAAAACTCGACTCTTTATAAGGAGATAGAAGCTTTTCCGTCCGCCAGCATGCAGACGTACCGATGCTACCTGCGACACACTACCAGGCCTCCGTCACTCCATGTACTTGCGCGCTATAATTACCTACCGCCCGACTGGGCGGTCTCGGTCCGCCGACGGACCAAATTCAGTATGGTTTTCGCAGGCGAAGCGCACGCACGTTTTTCAATTTTAATCGTTCGATTCGTTTGTACGCGTACCTACGATGACGCCTGGTGCCTTATGTGCAGTAGATCGCACGTTAGTTCGAGATGAGCAGTCGTCCTTTCGTTTTCTTTTCGATAAAATGAAGGCAAAAGCATGTAGCATCGGCTGCTTAAATAATAACAAGGATCCGAACATCTCGTTTTTCACACTTCTAAAGGACATCGAAAGATATAGTAATGCACGTCTACATGTAATTACTAATTAGGTAGGTAAGTACTTACCTACGAAATGTTTACATTTGTTATTCTTATTTATGTCACCCGTATTTACGTAGTTAGAATATTATTATTTTTATAGTATAGTTAGGTATTTACTTACGTAGTTCCATTTACACAGCCAGGTTTAGCTTTGATAAATATCTAAAGGTAGGAAAGTACCTATTTAAATAGTATTTTTGTTTTAAATATTTTGAGATAGATCTAGATAGACTACTCATAAATACAACAAAAGTATTAAAAGGTATGTACTGTATTTTATTTTTCTTTCCGGACAGCCCTAGTACTCGGTCAAGCGGCGTAGGTATGTTGCGGACGAGAACGGACACAAATTAATAACAACTCTCAAGCGCGGCGATTAAATGCAATTTAGCTTGCGCGTGGGGTTTCAAGTGATTTTGTAGGCTATTATAAAAGCGGCTTTCTTCAAGATCAAAGGAGTGTAGTTTCTGTACGTAGTAGGTACTATTATATATTCTGTGACACTACTGACTACATACAAGCTACCTCCTGCGACATAGACATGCTACCTCCTGCGACACGACATACCTACCGTTAAATACTTAACTTATTTTTTAGGTTAGTTTGAATTTATTAATGTCTAAATTTGAAGTTTATAATAAAAAATAACAAGAGTGTATTTGTGCCAAGCATGACGCATAGCATAATAACAAAAACGAATATTTAAAAAATTATCAAAAAATATTTTCCACAAAACGGTAATTACTCAGCCTAATACCCTGGGACTTTAAGTCTTAGGTAAGTATTAATCTATTTTTTAATTTTTATGCTGAAATATGTCTATTGACTATACAAATTTAGGCCGAGACTCTGGAACGAAAGTCAATGTGAGAATTGTCTAAAGCACGTTACAAGCAATCACAGCAAACAGGCGTTTGACAATATATTTACAACAATTGTCTTTTCTCGAAACTGGATCAAGTTTCCGCCTTGGAAGTATTGTGTACTAACTAGTATCATGAACTAGCAATGGGCCTCTTCAGAAGGCTTAAAGTCACCCAAAGAGCAATGGAGAGAGCAATGCTCGGAGTTCCAGAATCAGGAATGACGATATCCGCAAGAGTACCAAGGTTACCGACATAGCCCGAAGGATCGCCAAACTGAAATGGGCAGGGCACACTGCTCGCAGAACAGATGGTCGATGGGGCCGAAAAGTTCTGGAGTGACGACCGCGTAGGTACTCCCACAAGTTGGACCGATAACCTGGTGAGGGTCGCGGGTAGCCGATAGATACGAGACGCACAGGACTAAGGCGGCCTATGTCCAGCAGTGGACGTCTTTCGGCTGATATGATGACGATGATGAGTTTCATGAACTTATAACTTTAACTCTTTCCTCATTAATGGGTAATGTCAATTTTTATTTTATTTTGAAACATAGACAATTGGCTCATTTACAAAGAAAACGATGATTGCTACAAAAGTTTAGAGCTGTGTCAAAAACTGTAACTGTCTTATACTGTAAACCATAGAAGATAGAAAGATTTATTTTTTTATTTTTGGCAACGAAATAATCTTTCCTTAATCCTAGCAGCCCTCTAAAATGGCCTTTCCCAAATCGTTTAAGGGACGAAGATCATCCGTCCACGCAAATTGGGGATCAACCGTTTCTTCGGCAACTTTGGAAGTGTTCGTGAACTTTTATCTGTTAATAACACTTGAGCTGACCGGATAATTAGGAACTTCGTGCATTGTCGGCAATCTTCAAAAGACGAAGTTTCTTGAGTTGTTATTTCTGAGTTTGGTTCGATAGGGGTGATTTTATAGCGAAGTTTTGTTTTGGAACTCTAAATTAATATTTTGCGTTGAGCCCTCAAATCAAACTGCGTCTTATCTTCTGAAAATATTTTATCCATGTTAAGGAGTTGATTAAAAACGTGTTACTGAAGATTTGAGGCTTTCTAGAACCGGGAGCTTAAAGTGGACTGCCAAAGCCGCGGTACTGCACAACCTTAGTCTGCCAGAGTGATACGCAGACCTTCCTTTTTGTAAACTTATTTAAACGCCGTTGTCACGTATACATGACAAGCAAGCGCGACCCGTGCACGCCAAACATCATAAATATGTGACAAAAAGTATGGCGAATTTGTGGCTTGGCGTCGGATGCGTTTATGCTCTGGCGTTCTAAAGGTTAACGTAAATAAAATAGTACTAAGTTTTTCAACTTATTTACCGCTCCTATGCTCTGCGTATTCACGTTTAGCAAAAACTGTTTTAGTATTCATTACCTGCAACTTGTCCGATTTAAACAATATTATATATTGTAACAACAGCGGACTCACGCTAGTGTAAGGTACTTATTGATATTACTTATTATAAAAATGAAACTATGTTTAAGGTTTAAACTTCATAATATATTTTACGACAGCCTTCAACGAGGGCTAGCACCGGAGTGCCAAAAGAAAACAAAACATATTTTATATTCCTATTTCAAATTCTCTTATACTTTTCGCCAGACGCTTCCAAAGGGCTACCTTGTCTGCCAAAGACCTGGAGCCAAGGATATCCTCGTCACAATATGATAGGTACTTTAGCGACTCCGCTCACGTCAAATGAGGTGATTATTTCCCCCAAAATCTTTCACTAGGTTCTGCGAGCTGCTTCGCCGGCGTGAATGTTGGAAATCATTCCAATGAACATACTCCCGGGATAAAAAAGAACACATATGTGCTATTCCAGACTATAGTCTATCTTTTTGCCAAATCCGTCAGAAAAAATCAAATTTATTTGAACACGGGAGCAAACCCACTGGAAAAAGTTGACAGAGAATATTTTGAGTAGAGGGCAGTTTTGGGTTGAAAGAATTTACTTAAACTATTTTGTTGAAGGTCGTCGATATAAAACTTACATGTCAATAATAAAAATTCGAAACTACTACGAAAGACTTCACAATTTTAACTTCGACCAATTTGGAAGTGTCACTATTGAAGTTTTGTCCTATTTGTAATGGCGTTGTATCCCCCTGTCTTACCTTCCATCATAGCCTTTGTACGAACTGTAGAGCTAAGCTTTTTCCTATTTTTTACAATTCCAATTAGTACAGTGCCGATACGATATCTCGATTCTGTCGGCGTCCGATTCAAGAGCACTCGATGCAGACAGGGCGAGCGCCTGAAGTAGATTGTGCTATAACGTGATGCAGCGCCTGCAGGTTTGTTAATAGCAATGTGACATTAATGGTCGAGCACTCGCTTGGACTTTCCTAGGGTATTTTGAATATATCAACTTTATGTGACGGTCACTTTGAAAAGTAAATAAATAAATAAATTAAACAATAACAAAACAAACCAAATGGGAAAAGTCGGTATTTCAATGATTTTACTCTGTCTTTCAGTGTTTATTAACAGATTTTTCGTAGAATACGTACGTAGCGATCTTATTTATATAATAAATAATTAAAAAATAAAGCCAATACAATAATAAATAAGCTTTGCAGTGAATGAAAATTAAGAGCGAATTTTCAACAGTGCCTCTGTCTCATCACAGGTTTTGGAGAGTAGGAGTAAATATGTCAGACCATATCCCTCGGAGATTGTCGGCATTGTATAGTTGGCTCCTCCGCTTAAAATTAGTTTAACGTCATAATCGTAGTTGACGAAATTTTGCTGATTTTTTGAAGTAGATCGTTGAAATATTCCATGTTGAGTGCTTGAAGAGGTGTGAATGAAAATTAAGAGCGAATTTTCAACAGTGCCTCAGTCTCATCACAGGTTCTGGAGAGTAGGAACGAGCGAACGATACTTTTGCATTTTAAATATGTCAGACCATATCCCTCAGAGATTGTCACCGTGTACAATTTCGATGTATAGTTGGCTCCTCCGCTTGATATTGGTTTAACGTCCAAATCGTAGTTGACGAAGTTTTGTTCTTTGGCGATTTTATGTAGAAGATCGTTGAAATATTGAGGCATGTGTTCCATGTTGAGTGCTTGAAGAGGTGTACACGGATGTATGGTAGCACGTTTTTAGATTGTGAGAGACGTGGGCGCGCGCTCACAGCTGAGTGCATTAGATTGGGTTGCATTTTGTTCAACATTTGGTTCAACTTTGCTAGCGCGATGCAGGATTTCGTTGGTAGTTCGTCGCTGACAGGATAGATGGCGTTGCGGTTTTTTTTGGTGTCCATACAAATGTCGCTTCTTAGTTTTTAAAAACGAACGGTACTTTTGCATTTTAAATATGTTAGACCACATCCCTCAGAGATTGTCACCGTGTACAATTTCGATGTATAGTTGGCTCCTCCGCTTGATATTGGTTTAACGTCCAAATCGTAGTTGACGAAGTTTTGTTCTTTGGCGATTTTATGTAGAAGATCGTTGAAATATTGAGGCATGTGTTCCATGTTGAGTGCTTGAAGAGGTGTACACGGATGTATGGTAGCACGTTTTTAGATTGTGAGAGACGTGGGCGCGCGCTCACAGCTGAGTGCATTAGATTGGGTTGCATTTTGTTCAACATTTGGTTCAACTTTGCTAGCGCGATGCAGGATTTCGTTGGTAGTTCGTCGCTGACAGGATAGATGGCGTTGCGGTTTTTTTTGGTGTCCATACAAATGTCGCTTCTTAGTTTTTAAAAACGAACGGTACTTTTGCATTTTAAATATGTTAGACCACATCCCTCAGAGATTGTCACCGTGTACAATTTCGATGTATAGTTGGCTCCTCCGCTTGATATTGGTTTAACGTCCAAATCGTAGTTGACGAAGTTTTGTTCTTTGGCGATTTTATGTAGAAGATCGTTGAAATATTGAGGCATGTGTTCCATGTTGAGTGCTTGAAGAGGTGTACACGGATGTATGGTAGCACGTTTTTAGATTGTGAGAGACGTGGGCGCGCGCTCACAGCTGAGTGCATTAGGTTGGGTTGCATTTTGTTCAACATTTGGTTCAAATTTGCTAGCGCGATGCAGGATTTCGTTGGTAGTTCGTCGCTGACAGGATAGATGGCGTTGCGTTTTTTTTGGTGTCCATACAAATGTCGCTTCTTAGTTTTTAAAAACGAACGGTACTTTTGCATTTTAAATATGTTAGACCACATCCCTCAGAGATTGTCACCGTGTATAATTTCGATGTATAGTTGGCTCCTCCGCTTGATATTGGTTTAACGTCCAAATCGTAGTTGACGAAGTTTTGTTCTTTGGCGATTTTATGTAGAAGATCGTTGAAATATTGAGGCATGTGTTCCATGTTGAGTGCTTGAAGAGGTGTACACGGATGTATGGTAGCACGTTTTTAGATTGTGAGAGACGTGGGCGCGCGCTCACAGCTGAGTGCATTAGATTGGGTTGCATTTTGTTCAACATTTGGTTCAACTTTGCTAGCGCGATGCAGGATTTCGTTGGTAGTTCGTCGCTGACAGGATAGATGGCGTTGCGGTTTTTTTTGGTGTCCATACAAATGTCGCTTCTTAGTTTTTAAAAACGAACGGTACTTTTGCATTTTAAATATGTTAGACCACATCCCTCAGAGATTGTCACCGTGTACAATTTCGATGTATAGTTGGCTCCTCCGCTTGATATTGGTTTAACGTCCAAATCGTAGTTGACGAAGTTTTGTTCTTTGGCGATTTTATGTAGAAGATCGTTGAAATATTGAGGCATGTGTTCCATGTTGAGTGCTTGAAGAGGTGTACACGGATGTATGGTAGCACGTTTTTAGATTGTGAGAGACGTGGGCGCGCGCTCACAGCTGAGTGCATTAGGTTGGGTTGCATTAGGTTGGGTTGCATTTTGTTCAACATTTGGTTCAACTTTGCTAGCGCGATGCAGGATTTCGTTGGTAGTTCATCGCTGACAGGATAGATGGCGTTGCGGTTTTTTTGGTGTCCATACAAATGTCGCTTCTTAGTTTTTAAAAACGAACGGTACTTTTGCATTTTAAATATGTTAGACAGCATCCCTCAGAGATTGTCACCGTGTACAATTTCGATGTATAGTTGGCTCCTCCGCTTGATATTGGTTTAACGTCCAAATCGTAGTTGACGAAGTTTTGTTCTTTGGCGATTTTATGTAGAAGATCGTTGAAATATTGAGGCATGTGTTCCATGTTGAGTGCTTGAAGAGGTGTACACGGATGTATGGTAGCACGTTTTTAGATTGTGAGAGACGTGGGCGCGCGCTCACAGCTGAGTGCATTAGGTTGGGTTGCATTTTGTTCAACATTTGGTTCAAATTTGCTAGCGCGATGCAGGATTTCGTTGGTAGTTCGTCGCTGACAGGATAGATGGCGTTGCGTTTTTTTTGGTGTCCATACAAATGTCGCTTCTTAGTTTTTAAAAACGAACGGTACTTTTGCATTTTAAATATGTTAGACCACATCCCTCAGAGATTGTCACCGTGTATAATTTCGATGTATAGTTGGCTCCTCCGCTTGATATTGGTTTAACGTCCAAATCGTAGTTGACGAAGTTTTGTTCTTTGGCGATTTTATGTAGAAGATCGTTGAAATATTGAGGCATGTGTTCCATGTTGAGTGCTTGAAGAGGTGTACACGGATGTATGGTAGCACGTTTTTAGATTGTGAGAGACGTGGGCGCGCGCTCACAGCTGAGTGCATTAGGTTGGGTTGCATTAGGTTGGGTTGCATTTTGTTCAACATTTGGTTCAACTTTGCTAGCGCGATGCAGGATTTCGTTGGTAGTTCATCGCTGACAGGATAGATGGCGTTGCGGTTTTTTTGGTGTCCATACAAATGTCGCTTCTTAGTTTTTAAAAACGAACGGTACTTTTGCATTTTAAATATGTTAGACAGCATCCCTCAGAGATTGTCACCGTGTACAATTTCGATGTATAGTTGGCTCCTCCGCTTGATATTGGTTTAACGTCCAAATCGTAGTTGACGAAGTTTTGTTCTTTGGCGATTTTATGAAGAAGATCGTTGAAATATTGAGACATGTGTTCCATGTTGAGTGCTTGAAGAGGTGTACACGGAAGTATGGTAGCACGTTTTTAGATTGTGAGAGACGTGGGCGCGCGCTCACAGCTGAGTGCATTAGGTTGGGTTGCATTTTGTTCAACATTTGGTTCAAATTTGCTAGCGCGATGCAGGATTTCGTTGGTAGTTCGTCGCTGACAGGATAGATGGCGTTGCGTTTTGTTTGGTGTCCATACAAATGTCGCTTCTTAGTTTTTAAAAACGAACGGTACTTTTGCATTTTAAATATGTTAGACCACATCCCTCAGAGATTGTCACCGTGTATAATTTCGATGTATAGTTGGCTCCTCCGCTTGATATTGGTTTAACGTCCAAATCGTAGTTGACGAAGTTTTGTTCTTTGGCGATTTTATGTAGAAGATCGTTGAAATATTGAGGCATGTGTTCCATATTGAGTGCTTGAAGAGGTGTACATGGAAGTACGGTAGCACGTGTGTACTGTGTAGTCTAGTTGTGTAACTGAACAGATTGATAAAAATCTTGAAAAAAAGATCTTTACGGCCCACTTCTGGTCCAAAAAAAGTGCCAGAACGTGCCACAATTACTTGAAACCACAAAAATATTTCAAACAAAAGAATATTTAAAACCAAACCGCACGATGTTTATGTTTCATTTCATCTAAATGGCTTCGTTTAGAATTCAGATTGCACAAAAATAGTGAATAAAAATGAAGGCAGTATTTTTGAAAGTTCATTCTTGCTGAAGTATTCAATTCAATCAAATTTTTTTACAGGCTTAGCAGCGACTTCGCTCGCTGGTTAACTTTGGCACGTTGTGCTTGTGTAGTTTTCTGTCAGTGCAATAATTTAGTGAAAATACTTATGGTTAAAAGCACCTATCGGTTACTCAAGATTATCTTCAGCCAGCTACCTCTCGCAGCTCCGCCTGTGTGGAATTAATAATTTCTCCCTTTACACAATTTAATTCTCAATTCTATATTGCTAACTATAATGTATATAGTTGGTAGGGAAAAAAAATTATCAGTCACAATTATGGACCCTGCCGGGCACATCATAGATCAAGTAGGAGAGAGGAGGAAGAACACTGAGTGTTTAATATGATAACTTTCATTATTAGTTACAGGCTGCCACAGGTAGAATATTAGAGGTATGCGGAACAGAGAGTAAAGTCCCACACACCTCCACTAAAAAGGGAGGATCCTCCGACCAGACGGTTGTTGTGCCTGGTGGGCAACTGCTCGATTGTTGATATTCGGACTGTTGTTTATGTTCAAATCGCACGGAGGACTTTGCTTGAGCGATGCAGGATTTCGTTGGTCGCTGACAGAATAGATGGCGTTGCGGTTCTTTTTGTTGCCATATAAATGTCGCTTCTTAGTTTTTTATGAGGCGGCATTGATGCCGCTACAGACCAAGCGTTGTAAGTGGAGATGGATAAGACACACGCTCTGGAGGAATCCCGATAACATTCCCAAACAGGCCATGGACTGGAATACTTTAGGAAAAAGGAAGCGTGGCCGTCCCCGTCAAACCTGGCGATGCACCGTGAGAAAAGCGAGAAGCTCGAGACTATTGTGGACGCCCTCTGCTCCAGCCAAGGCTCACAGAACCTTAAGTCAAATAAGTCACAAGAAGAATCAAACTTTGTATTCAGGAACTTGATAAAAAATAAATATAAACATATGTTCAAAATATTCATATGTTTCTTTTTGTGATGAAATTAATGTCTTAAAATTAAATGGCTGCCCGAAGTAACTACTCCACGTGGACCCAGTTGATTATGGCTTAAAGCCAATTGTTAATTTGTTAAATAAAAAAATAGAAATGTGTCGCCAAGATATCTCTTTTGTTGTTACAAAGTTATCAGATCTAGAGACGAGCCAAGCCTCGAGAGGCGAGTCGCTGCGGAGTGGCGAAGTCATGTGACAGTGGGGGTGAGGAGATTTGCATCGACAAGCGAACTTCAGAAGGCGCCTTTGAACTTGAATCGACTAGCCTATTTTTACCCGACTACGGCAAAGCCAAAAGGAAGGGTTATGATTTTAGCAGTCCATGTATATATCCTAAATTACTGATTAAATTTTGATGAATGAGGTATTAATACATTTGGAGTAATGGCCCGGGTGACATAGGCTATATTAATTATCCCTAAATGTATAATGGCTGACTGGTTACGTAAATTTATGACCACAAAAAAAAACATTATGTAGGTTATCGTGAGTTGTGTGGTATGGTAAATGAAAGGTTTACATTACAAATAAGTAAATATATCATATTGTTTAAGTACACTTATATGATAAAATTGCTAACAAACAAGTACAGTGAGCCTTTTTTTTTCAGGATGGGAAATCATCAAATGACTTCTTCCGCTCTGGGTGGTGCGGAAGGGCGTGTCAGTCTCTTACTGACTAAAACCCATCCGTGTTCCTTCTGAAGCCCTTAGCGTTCCAATGCCGCGGTGACTCTTTCGAACAAATTCCGTAGGGATTGACTACGGGAGCTCTGGAAAAAGTTGACAGAGAATATTCTGAGTAAAAGGCAGTTCTGGGTTTAAAAGAATTACTTAAACTATTTTGTTGAAGGTGGTAGATATGAAACATTAGCTCTGCAACGTAAATATGACGCACTATAAAAGACTTCACAATTTTCACCTCCACCAATTTGGTATTGTCCTATTTGTAATGGCGTTGTATCCGCCTGTCTTACCTCCCATCATAGCCTTTGTACGAACTGTAGAGCTAAGCTTTTTCCTATTTTTTTGCAATTCCAATTAGTACAGTGCCGATATGATATCTCGATTCTGTCGGCGTCCGATTCAAGAGCACTCGATGCAGACAGGGCGAGCGCCTGAAGTAGATTGTGCCATAACGTGATGCAGCGCCTGCAGGTTTGTAAATAGCAATGTTACATATTAATGGTCGTGAACTCGCTTAGACTTTCCTAGGGTATTTTTATTATCAACTTTATTTGACGGTCACTTTGAAAAGTTAATTAATTCTTCGAAAGATCATCTTAAATAATGAATCATTTAAGATGATCTTTCGAAGAATTAATTAAACAATAACAAAAAACCTAATGGGAAAAGTCGGTCTTTCAGTGTTTATTAACAAAAGATTTTTCATAGAATACGTACGTAGCGATTTTATTTACATAATAAATAACGAATAACTGAAATAATAAAGCCAATAAAATGATAAATAAGCTTTGCTGTGAATGAAAATTAAGAGCGAATTTTCAACAGTGCCTCAGTCTCATCATAGGTTCTGGAGAGTAGGAACGAGCGAATGATACTTTTGCATTTTAAATATGTCAGACCATATCCCTCGGAGACTGTCACCGTGTACAATTTCGACGTGTAGTTGGCTCCTCCACTTGATATTGGTTTAACGTCCAAATCGTAGTTGACGAAGTTTTGGTTTTTGGCGATTTTATGAAGAAGATCGTTGAAATATTGAGGCATGTGTTCCATGTTGAGTGCTTGAATAGGTGTGCACGGAAGTACGGTAGCACGTTTTTTGATTGTGAGAGACGTGGGCGCGCGCTAACAGCTGAGTGCATTAGGTAGGGTTGCATTAAGTCGGTTGTACAGATACGGGCCGAGACAGAAAAATTTATAATCTATTGGTGAAACTGAATGACGGCCGTGGAATAGTGCATATACTATCCTATTAATGGCCGAGAACTCGCTTGGACTTTCCTTGGGTATTTTTAATATCAACGTTATTAGAGGGCCACTTTTCATCAATTGAGATGATCCTTTGAAAAAGTAATTAAACAATAACAAAAAAGAACCAAATGGGAAAAGTCTGTATTTAAATGATCTTATTCTATCTTTTAGTGTTTATTAACAAAATATTTTACTTAGCATACGTACGTAGCGAACTTATTTCACAGAATCAAAAATTTATAAAACATTCAATCTTTCACAGCCAGTTAAACACAATACGACTGGTTCAATTAGGTACCACATCGTCACAAAGCGCCTGCGGCATTCAGCATTGCAACGTGATACACTTCGTCGTAAAAAAGTAGACTCCGCGAGTTGTTCCAAAGGTCCGGAACATCATATAAGTCAAAAACATGTCGGTAAAATACATCAAATAACCCCCTTCATTACCCCTTTCGCTAATAATACCTACAATAATAAGTATTATTTCGCTTAGTAACTTTAACCGTGAAGGTCTACAATGTTTGTATCCCTAGCTATGCTTTATTTTGATACACGTGTGTGTCAGTTGTGTAACTGAACAGATTGATAAAAATCTTGAAAAAAAGAACCTTACGGCCCGCGTCTGGTCCAAAAAAGGGCCGGACTGTGCCACAATTATTTGAAACTATAGAGGGTTGTGTAACAGAGTAAAGCCCCGCATGCCTCCACTGGAGTGGGAGGATCCTCCTGCCAGACGGTTATTGTATCTGGTGGGCAACTGCCCGATTGTTGATATTAGGACTGTTGTATATGTTCAAATCGCACGGAGAACTTCGCTTGCGCGTTGCAGGATTTCGTTGTTAGTTCGTCGTAAATGGCGCTGCAGTTCTGTTTATTGCCGTACAAATTTCGTTCCATAGTTTTTCATGTGGCGTCATCGATGCCACTACATCACTCCCATCCGGAGACCGGAGGTCGTTTGTACATCTTGAGATGCTTGCCAGGCCAGTGGAAGGTTGGTTCCTGTGAGTCGGAACCGGAAGTCGCAGAGTTCACGGTGAGTCAGAACTGTCTGCGTGCCCCAGTGAGTCGGGGTGATGTCATCCTAGTGAGTCGGGATGATGCTGCAGGCTCTTGTGAGTCGAAGTGGTTTTGCTGGCTCCAGTGGGTCGCAGCTGTGCGACGTATTGACGTGACTGCTTGGGGTCGACCAGGAGAGGTTCATCATGGCTCTTCATGTGACTGGTCGAAGGTGCAGCGTGCTTGCCAAGGTTGCTGGTGAGGTTGAGGATGATGAGAGGCTGAGGATGCTGACCAGGAATGCGCATCAGCTGCATGATGGTGGTCAGGATACCCGTAAAAGCCGTGGGTACTGGCGGGCTGTATGACTCGAGGCTCGAAAGTTTCAGAGGTCAGGATGAGGAGTGATGACGACGTGATGATGAGATGGCTGCACCAAGGCTACGCTGACGTTTTTTGTCGAGGGTCACCAGTATAGAGGGTATGCGGAACTGAAAGTAAAGTCCCGCATAGCTTCACTGGAAATGGGAGGATCCTCTTGCCAGACGGTTGTTGTGTTTGGTGGGCAACTGCCCAATAGTTGATATTCGAACTGTTGTATATTTGTTCAAATCGCACGGAGAACTTCGCTTGAGCGATGCAGGATTTCGTTTTAAGTTCATCGTAAATGGCGCTGCGGTTCTTTTTTTTGTCGTACAAATTTCTTTCGTTAGTTTTTCATGTAGCGGCATTGATGCCGCCACAAAACTTAATGCTTGTGTAATTTTTTGTCAGTGAAATAATTTAGTAAAAATGATTTATAATACTTACAGTTAAAAGCACCTTTTATATATATAAAATTATTAAAATGTTTTAGAGAGTCGTGTCTGTGTGAGTTATTGTGTGTGTAATGAATAAATTCTGATGCTATAAAATTGGGCCAATAAAATAATAAATAAACTTTGCTCTGAATGAAAATTAAGAGCGAATTTTACACAGTGCCTCAGTCTCATCATAGGTTTTGGAGAGTAGGAACGAGCGAACGGTGCTTTTTCATTTTAAATAATGTTAGACCATATCCCTCGGAGATTGTCACCGTGTACAATTTCGACGTGTAGTTGGCTCCTCCACTTGATATTGGTTTAACGTCCAAATCGTAGTTGACGAAGTTTTGTTCTTTAGCGATTTTATGAAGTAGATCGTTGAAATATTGAGGCATGTCTTCCATGTTGAGTGCTTGAAGAAGTGTACACGGAAGTACGGTAGCACGTTTTGTGATTGTGAGAGTCGTGGACGCGCGCTAACAGCTGAGTGCATTAGGTAGGGTTGCATTGAGTCGGTTGTACAGATATGGGTCAAAATAGAAAAATAATCTTTTGTTGAAACTGAATGACGGCCGTGGAATAGTGCATATACTATCCTTACGTCACCGTCGCCTCGAGATTGTTATGAATGGGGTCTTCCTGTTCTTTTTCTTTTACTTAACGTCATTTAAGTATTTTCCAATTTTTGTAAAGCATTGTTGTTGGGTAAATAATGGGTTTTATTTGGCTACTTTCAGTATTGCTCTATGTGAGAATTCTAGCGGTTTCAATGTGGATTTAACTGCGCCTCCCCAGCATGCAATACAATAACCAACAATGCATTGGCACGAAGCATGATAGACAATACGTATAATATTGAATTGGCGACGTGTCGCAGATTTTTAAAAACATAAATAAGCTTCCTAACCCTGCCCGTGAGCTTTTCCCCAATATCTTTTCATTTCTCCGAAAGGAGTTGGCAAGAATCGCTAAACACAGTACCAATGGGTTAAGTATAATCTCACTCAAAATATTTCATTTAAATGTGTCGCCGAGGCAGGAAGATTGCAAAAATAGTAGGAGATCCAAGGAAAGGCTCAATAAACACACAAAAGAACTGGCTAGGAAGCTGCTAACACCACAGGAAGATGTCAAACGCCTTAAAAGATGGCAAATACAAGACCTTGACCAGAGAAGCTGATTATAATATTGGTCTCTTCCAACTTCTGTTGGTGGCGATTATTGGAACGCAACCGATCTAAATCCTTCTCAGAAAAGATTTGATAATGGCTTAAAGCCGATCGCAAACTTACTAGATAATAAAAAAAGAAATGGATGTGTGTGTGTGATGTGTCGTTGCTTTTTGTTGTAAAAAAGTTATCAGATCTAGAGACGAGCCAAGCCTCGAGAGGCGAGTCGCTGCGGAGTGGCGAAGTCATGTGACAGTGGGGGTGAGAGGACTTGGATCAAAAATCTGTTTACACGTCTTGTATTTACTTTATTTGGATTATATTTATGTATTATAATTTTATATTGATTCAAATGAACCGCCTCTCGTCCTTTGAAAAGTTCATTAAAAAACCAGCGTCAGACAGCATCAGTCTGTCTTACATATCGCTGATATGGACCTTTTCAGTGCAGCCGTGAGATACACCTAGTTTTTGACTTTTTCTTGATATTTTTACCGTGCGTTTTCATGTACCTGTTCTAAATTAATTTTATTCTTTCTTTCTTTCTAAAAGTATGGGGTACAGCGCATCAAAAAGCGAACTACAGAAGGCACTTTTGAACTTGAATCGACTAGCCTATTTTAATCTATACTAATATTCTAAAGAGGTAAAGTTTGTGAGGTTGTAATCTCTGGATCTACTGAACCGACTTAGAAAATTATTTTTGTATATGATGGCCACATTCTTGGGAAATTTCTACGGGAACGGGGAAAACCGGGATATGTGCGTACGAAGTCGCGGGCAACAGTGAGTTATTAATAAATTTTCTCTCTCTGGTTTTTTTAGTCTCGGTAGCCTATTTCAACCGAAATTAATCTAGTCTCTAGCTGCACAAGTTAGCTTAAAGTTGCCTCTATTGCGTTACGATTGCATTATGTTTGAAAAGCAAACATGACGTTTCAGCTACTGTTGGTAACTAATTTGACAGTTAGTTAAAGGTAGAAACGTTATTGAGACCGACCATTTGTCTCATTGTCTAATGTTCGCTACTATATTGTTGCGAAACACTGGGGTTTTGGCGCCAATAAGGCAAATAAGGTTTTTTAGTACTTTTTTCCAGCTAAGTGGACTTCATGTTTTTGTGGGCTGTCTTTAACAAAGGTGACCACATCTGTAGATATTAGATTGAATACTTGGATTCTTAATGTAATCATCCTGTATTTCCCGAAATTTCAATATTGATTGACTTTACGATGAGTTCAGGCAGAGATAATGCAAAGGGTCAACAACTTTACATGCCTTCTGTACATTCTGTATTTCCCGAAATGGCAGGCTGATGAATTTCAATATTGATTGACTTTACGATGAGTTCAGGCCGAGATAATGCAAAGGGTCAACAACTTTACATGCCTTCTGTACATTCTGTATTTCCCGAAATGGCAGGCTGATGAATTTCAATATTGATTGACTTTACGATGAGTTCAGGCAGAGATAATGCAAAGGGTCAACAACTTTACATGCCTTCTGAGGCATGGGTACCACACCACCAACAGCTTCAAAACTCCAAGCTGTTACTGTAACACTTTTTGTCTGAGGTATGAATCGAACCGAGGACCTGCAGTCAAGGTTCGCAGTCTCGCTTGTGATCGCGGACCAACGGTAACGAAGGAACTTGTTTAGTATTATGGGTAACCCCTTTTTTTTTTTTTTTTTTTTTTTTTTTTTTTTTTTTTTTTTTTTTTTTTTTTAAGGATGGGAAATCATCAAATGACTTCTTCCGCTCTGGGTGGAGCGGAAGGGCGTGTCAGACTCTTACTGACTAAAACCCATCCGTGTTCCTTCGAAAGCCCTTTGCTTTCCAGGGCCGCGGTGACTCTTTCGAACAAATTCCGCAACCCTGGCAGGCTCTGGCCCTAGCGGGTCCCGTCCTCTATGCTGACATCTCTTTGAGGCGCGCGTGAAACACAACGCGCCATCGACCCGGGCCTGGTGGTGATCGGACAGCGAGCCACCCAATGCTCGCCGTCCGCAGGCCCGCGCCTACGGTGGCCGGGGATCGCCCTGCGACTCCCGACGCCCGGGGCGTCTTCTCCTGTTGCGGCGGTTGGGACGAAGGCCTTGCCTTTCCCTCGCGCGGTCCGCCTCCTCCTTCGCTAGCATTACTGCTTCGCAGAAGGAGGTGACCGCTTCCCAAGCCTCCTCGCTCCGGACCATGGATTCAACCAGGGCCGGACGCGAGAGGTTGCCGCCGCCGATCGCCTCGACGAGGACACGGCGGTGCTCAGCCCAAGCAGGGCAGATCTCCACCGTATGCTCCACCGTATCCTCCGGGCGATCCTCACAGTGCTGACACCCGGGCGTGTCCTCCCGCTTTATCCGAAACAGGTACCTCCCGAAACAGCCGTGTCCGGTGAGCACCTGCGTCAGGCGGAAGGTGAGGACGCCGTAGCGCCTCTCCAGCCACTCCTCAAAGAGGGGTCTTATCGCCGCAATTGTGGCGTGCCCAGCGCTGGGTTGCGATAGTCGCCGTCTCCATACCGCCATGGTATCCTGCCGGAGCTCCGTCCGCCGCGATGCAATTTGCCGCGGCAGCGGAGTTTCACCCCGGCGAAGCGCCTCCACGCGCCACGCGTAAACGTGCGCGAGGGCTTTCGCCTCCAGATCCCATGGCGGTAATCCGGCAAGGAGGCTCGCCGCCTCGCCGGAGACCGTGCGGTATCCCCGGGCCAGCCGGATGGCCATGACCCTTTGGGACGCGTTAAGCTGGCGGGCTGGTCGCCCCTTTAGTGTAAGCGCCCAAACAGGGGCCCCATAAAGGGCCATGGACCGCACGATCCCCGCATAGAGCCTCCGGCAGGAGGCGTTTGGACCCCCTAGATTGGGCAGGAGCCGCTTGAAGGCAGCCCCAGCCCGCTCCAGTCTGGGAGCCAAACGTCGGAAGTGCTCCGCGAAATTCCACCGGCTGTCGAGAACGAGCCTCAGGTACCTGATCGTCGATCCGACGCCGATGTGAACCCCTCCTACCGTTACTTGGGATCCCATTGGTGGCCTGTTCCGAGAACCATGAAAGCACATGGCTTCGGACTTGTGCAGGGCCACCTCGAGACCCAATTGCCGGATCCTCTCAACGACTATCGCAACCCCGCGTGTCATCACTTCGGCCGCCGCCTGGTGCGACCCCCCCTGCGCCAGGACCAGCGTGTCGTCAGCGTAGCAGACTACGCTGACACCGCTAGGGAGGTCGGCGCGCAGCACCCAGTCGTAGCCGATGTTCCACAGGAGCGGCCCCAGAACCGAACCCTGTGGAACACCGCACGACATCTCTCGCCGGTTCCATTCTCCCTGGTGACCGGGGTAGATGACGGACCTGTCCGTCAAATAGGCCTCGACCACGCGACGGAGGTAGGTCGGCATCCGGTGATACCGGAGTGCCTCCCTGATGCAACTCCAGGGCAGGGAGTTAAAGGCATTGGCGATGTCAAGAGACACCGCCAAGACAACCCTGCCCCGCGACACCGCATCCCCCGCCGTGAGGGCCCTTACGCGCATGATGGCGTCTACCGTTGAACGCCCTGTGCGGAAACCGAACTGGTTCTCCGCCAGATCCGGCCCCTCCCTCACCAGGTGCCCGACGAGGCGGTTTGCAATTACTCTTTCAAAGAGCTTGCCCACCTCGTCGAGCAGTACGATGGGCCGGTATGCGGATGGAGAGTCCGCAGGGCGCCCAGGCTTCTTAATGAGGACCAGTTTCCCCGTCTTCCAACGAAGTGGGAACTGGCCTCTCTCCAAGCATGCGCTTAAGAACCCCCTTAGTCGAGGCCCGAGAGCCTCCAAGGCCAGGACCCATGCTTTCCCAGGTAAGCCGTCAGGTCCTGGGGCGGTATTCTTGGCCTTCAGCCTGTTTACCGCCACTCTCAGGTCTACCTCAGTCACCTCCGGAGCGTTGTCATCATCGTCGCCGTCGTCAGTGTGGTCCGCATCGGGCACCGCAGTTGGCGGAGCCATAGGCGGGGGAGTATGCTCCCCTCGCGAAGGAAACAGAGCGCTCACTACGTCCTCCACCAGCTGGGGCCGGAGACTCTGCGTCAACGGGGGGGCCCAGGTGCGGAGTTTATCGCGCACCATTTTGTATGGGCGTCCCCACGGATCCCCGTTCAGAGACTCCAGCATCTCCTTACGAGCCAGATCCCTGGCCCGCAGGATCCCCGCTTGGAGGGCGGCCTTCGCCACTCTGTATTCCTCGTACAGCTCCGCCTCCCTGACCTGCGCATCCGGAGGCCGTATACGGAGCCTGCGATGCCTGGTGTACAGGCGCCGTGCAGCAACGCATGCCTCGCGCAGCGATGCCAGCTCCCGCGACCACCAGTACACCTGGCGGCGGGCGCGTCCTGGCCGGACCCGGGGCATTGCCACGTCACACATTTTGGACATGGTCTCCCGGAACCACTCCGCCTCGTCGTTGATGTTAGCAGGCCTGTCCGGTGTTGACACCCAGGCCTGCACGATCGAAGCTTCCAGGAGGAGCTCCCGGTCCAGCTGCTTTAGCGCCCACCGCGGACCACTCGGGGCCTCTCGGACTGGCGCGGTTGAGGTCTGGGTGGAGACGTCAAACCGGATGTACCGGTGGTCTGAATACGTCTCCACCTCCTCCATGACGCGCCAGTCGACGACACGCGGTGACAGAGCAGGGCTTGCGAACGAAATGTCCACCACAGACTCACCCTGCATCCGCACACACGTGGGGACAGAACCCCGGTTTAGGACGATTATTATGGGTAACCCCTAAAGTTTCATTTAATTAAATTTTTATAATGGTACCTGGATATTTTACTGAAAAAATCGAATTACCTAATTTTAATTTTATTTATTAAAACTTTATGGATTAGTAAAAACACTGTACAAAGGCGGACTTAACGCCTTAGGCATTTTCTACCAGTTACCTTAGGGTGGAGCAGAGAAAAATAGAGGAAGAAAAAAAAAAAAAAAAACACTTATAAATACATAGATACATACATACACATAAACAAAGTTAATTCATCCGTCAGATAGATTTCCAAAAAATATTGGATACGTTTTTTTCCTTTTTTCACGTAACTAAAAATAACGACTAAAGTGCGTTGAAAACACGCGTGACGTCACTGAGACGGTACAATTGGGTATTATTTTTCACCATCATAGTGACGTCACGCGTGTATTAAAAATACCTTATTACCCCAACAGAAATGATTAACATTTTTAGCTCGCCAAAAGCGAGTCTACTGCCGCTAAAATAATTAACTTGTTACAAAGTAATTTGCCGCCGTCTAACTAAATCGCCGGATTATGAGAGCGCGTTCTTATAAATTAATGTTCCCTTTATAAGGAAAATTATGTTTGGTTTGGTTCATTCTCACCGTGGTTTGAGAAAATCTGATGAAAATTTTCAACAGTGGACGTTTTGTTTGGTGAAATATTATTAATTATCTTTGGCCGGCGACTTCATACACGTTCAATTTTATTCACGTTAATGAAGTAACTTTTGACTGACTTCAGATCTCCGAAATGATAGATTTTCTGAGTTTTAACCACCCAGAAGTTATTTTTTGTTTGTTTATTGTTCAACAAAAACGTTGCTTGCTCATGTAGTACTCCACTTTTTCTAACCTTAAACTATCAGCTATCAAACTATATGTTTTGGGGCTTTTTTATTAAACCTGAAATTGCGAAAAAAAAAACAACTGTTCAGTACATTTTGTCAAGTTATGCGCACATAAATGAACGGGGCAGTCAGGTTTTTTTCGCGATTTTAGTGTTGGTCCCATATTGAAAGTTGTTCATAATGATGAGTACAATGACCCCTTAAGAGGTATTACTTAATTCTGTTACACATTGTATACACAAATATATATTCTTTACTTACACCTGGTCGTACTATGTACCAAGTAGATACTATACCTTTTCATTCAAGTATCAAAACTCTCTTGAAAACTGTAGGCGTATCATGATGAATATAGTAATTAAAGTTAGTTAAACTTGTATAGAAATTTTAGACGGATCGCTTGGTCTGTCGAGAACTTAGGAGAGTGAACTTTAGTTAGTGTTTGTTAACTTCAATAAATAAATTATTTATTTATAATGTGTTTACTGGATATGGTTTTATTTTGTGGAGGCGTAGTAATATTTATTTAACAGTTTATGTACACACATTTAACAAATAGATATTAAGAAGGGAACAGAAAAATAGGCACAAAGGTGATGCTTATTTCTAAAGAAATCTCTTCCAGCATACCTACGAAAGGAGAGTCGAATAAAAGAGATGTAGACATCGTGTGTAAAAGTTATGGTATCATAAAAAAGACAAAAAAACTTTAAATATCATACTAATACATGCTACTTAAATAATAATATAAGATAAATAATAATATATACTTTAAATATGCAACTATGATGGTACCGCAAGGTAGTGTTCTCTTCTTTTAAAATCTGGAAGAGTTTTGCGGTCCCAATTGTCCAATATTGTAGTTTTATTAGTTTTGTAGATGAATGAATGATTGCAACATTAGACATAGAAACTCGGCTTTAGTTTCGTTTAACAGGATAAAAAAAATATAAAAAAAAACAGTTTTCGAGAACGAAGTAACTTAAGTCACGCTCTTCGTTTATTAGGGCTAGTTTTTGTATAGCTAGATAAATTATACCTGTAAAATAAATATGGCGTGTTGACATTTTTATCTGACGATTGAAAAGTCAGACCTTTAAGCAGACAAAATAATCAATAAGGTTTCCCTAAGAATTCTGCTAAACATGTTTTTTATTTATTACTATTAATAGGCACGCGTTTGACCACTATCTCACCGGATGGTAAACGATGATGTGGTCAAAGATCGAGCACGCTTGCCTAAAAAAGTATATTTTTTACGAGTAGTGTTAATTCTTAGTATGTAGTAAAATTAATTATTAATCTCGTAAAAAGGAATCGACATTCATTTCTTGTAAAGGAACGAATTAGTCTGTAAACAAAAGTCACTAATTGGCAGCTAAACTGCTCGATCATTAAATAGTGTCTGTCCACAGAACACGAGACGCCAGACTGCAACTACTACATACGGCATTGTCAAAACTTGTCAAAAAAACTGACTCCTAGACTCCAAGTCATGTCCTCTCCACCCCTAGACCCCTAATCTGATGATCCGATCTCCGGCCACCGTAGGCGCGGGCCTGCGGACGGCGAGCGTTGGGTGGCTTGCTGTCCGATCACCACCAGGCCCGAGTTGATGGCGCGTTGTGTTCCACGCGCGCCTCAAAGAGATGTCAGCATAGGAGACGGGGCCCGCTAGGGCCAGAGCCTGCCAGGGTTGCGGAATTTGTTTGAAGTCATTTGATGATTTCACACCCTAAATCAGTACAGCGATGTTCTTAGGGTTCCGAAAATCCGTAAGAAACGGAACCCTTATAGGATCACTCGGGTGTCGGTCTGTTCGTTTGTTACAGACAATATTCTCCGAATCTACTGGACCAATTCTGTTGAAATTTCGTACGCTTATGAACTTCTGTGACCAAAAATTAAAAAAAAAAAAATGCATATGGAGTTCTTTACCTATAGATTACAGGAAAATCTATTAAAAGTCTATGGTGTTAAAATAACATGTTTAGTAATGAAATTCTTTCGGAATCCTTTGCACGCGAGTGCGACTCGCACTTGGTCAGTTTTTTGGCTATAAACCTATTTTTACCGCTGGTCTAAAGCCTCCCCTTTAAAAAACCTTTCTGTTTTGGAAGATTTCTGGCCAAGTTGGACCCGCAAACTTGATCAAATCGTCACACCACCTCGACGGCGACGTCCTCCCTCAGGCATCTTAAAAGCCTGTCATCCTTAGTTGTTCTTCGTCATGATTATTATGAATTTTCTTAATCTGTAAGATTATTTTTCTTATTTATTAGTTTATTATTTTAGCATATAATATGTATTTTATTAGTATTATATATATTACTAGCGGACGTCACGCGATTTCACCCGCGTATTTCCCGTTCCCGTGGGAGTACGGGAATAAAATATAGCCTGATAATGTAGCTATCCATTGCTGAAAGGTTTTTTCAAATCAGTCCAGTAGTTTTTAAGTTTATTCGTAACATACAAAAATACAAATCTTTCCTCTTTATAATATTAGTATAGAAGTCTAGATTTGCGTATTCTTTCTAAAACAAAATTCTATTTTAAATTTAAATTTTATTTTTTGTACAGTGTAGTCTTTTTAACTCAAAGGTTGACTGGTAGAGAATGCCTTGATGAATTTAGTCCGCCTATTACCACTATGGTACATTAAGTTTAAATAAATAAATAAATCTTAGGGGCTATACCCGATCCCTACACTTTATCAAGATTTTGACATTGGCTCTCGTTACGACCATGACGTACCATCACGATTCTATTATGAAAAAGACATAACTAGTGATGTTCCTCCTCACAACACAACAATAATATGTTGCCAACAACGAACCATCTTATTTATTATTTTTACATAATTAAATTATTTTCTTCTTTTGTTTATTTATCCATGTACAACTACCTATTACTTTATATACACTAAAATAAAAAAATAATTAACTAACTAAAAATAGGCTAAAATATGGCGTCGAAAACTTCCTGCGCATCGCTAGCCATTGGTAAGGCTGGCAACATTTCCACGTTATATGGCAATGCTTATCCTTTGTCCAAGGTAAAACCCAGCCCTTGGGTCACGCGAAGTGTCAACTAAGCATCTTGACAGCAGTTATGAGCACTTATTTATTTTAAGTTTGAATTACTTTGATGCTGCTCCAGCCGACGACGTCTCAGTCAACGCCGGCTGTCGCTGAAAACCAGCGCTGTGGCTCTATCTTGCACAGCGACCCGTTTTGCGCGGATGTGACGCATATCTATCCAACTTGCACAATCCCAATTGTATTTTCGTTTTTTTTTTTGGTATGCATCATGCTTGGCGCAAATAACATGTTTCAAATCATCGCATCATTCAGCTGCGACGGTTTATTTTAATTATTTGTTCTTTGAATTGTTGCTTTTTTTTTACTTCGGACGCTTGATCGTGCAAGCCTTTCTACATCGTTCTCACATGTTTGTTTAATTTTCACACCAATGATGTAACCATATCATTTTAAAAAATACATTGATTTAAAAGTGTGTCCGTGGAGTTTCTTGCGCGTTCATCTCCATAGAGATCTACGCTTTGGAACGTGCAAATAGCTTCATCTCTTTGGACAAACCGACATTGACAATTCAAAAGTGCCTGTAATGGTTTAATTGAAAGAAATTCTTTGAGTTTGAATAAACTGTTTCTTTCTTTCTTATCTTTCTTGTAGCAGGGTCTCTATGTTCTGTGCTCTGTGGCGACTGTCACTAAATAGTGCGCCAGTCGAGTGCACTCCCCGTTGAATCGACGAGGGCGCGACGCAGGCCCGAAGCTACTAAATTGAGTTGTGAAGCGTTTCGTACACTGATCAACTAAGTTCGAGCGCCTTTCTTCCTTTTTTATTTGCAGTTGAGATTAGGAAGCTGGGAATCTTTTTTAGTTTTTTGCTTTTTAACTGACTTCAAAAAAAGGAGGAGGTTCTCAATTCGGTTGTATTTTTTTAATGTTTTTTACCTCATATCTCCGTCATTTATGAACCGATTTGAAAAATATTTTTTCATGTGAAAGGATATACGTTCCGATTGGTCCCATTGAAATTTCACCAAAATCGGTTCAGCAGTTTGGTTCTTTAATCGAAATAGCTGGAGGAAAAAGAAAATATATCATCCAAGTAAGTAAACGAAATTGCGTGTTTTGCTTTCCTGTGACTTTCCAGTGGTGGTTATTAGGTGTCACACTAACTTTTTTTCAAAAAAAACTGCAAAGTATAAAATAACTTTAATTTCGGAATTCGGTGTTAAAATACAAAGTAACGACCAAAAACACCGACTTCCGAAATTAAAGTTATTTTATACTTTGCAGTGTTTTGTTTCTTATTTAAAAGTCGGTTTTATATTTTTAGTTAAAAGGTTTAAACATGATGTACTGGTAAGACGTTTACTTTTTGCTGTTCAAATATGATGAAAAGCGCTGACGCATCGACCCTAAATAATAATCCAAGTTCTATCCAGCCCCTCCCTAGCTGTCCTCTCCCCAGCCACGCCCTAAGCCGAGGCCCGTACCCCACAGGAGGTACCTTTAGCCCTATCCTTAGCTTAGCTTTTTTTTGGCAATAACAATTATTAGTAGGAGCTTTTAGCATTGTCCAAAAACTATTTTTTATTATAAGTATAACCATGAAATAACGCAATTACGTCCACAATCGAGCAAATTAAAAATCTCTTTGTTCTAAAACATTATGCGACTATCTTGTCTGCTTAGTTCTTCCCTGTTTATCTTGTTAAACCGTTGATCCGAGGAAAGTGGCTGGAAAAGCTTTTAAACTTCAACACTTTTACGTTATTTTAGATACGTTGCTAAGTACCTATATGAGTGTCGTATAGCAACTAGAAAACGTGATGTAATTCTATCTACATAACTGCCAATGTTATCTCTAATGAAGCCGTAATCAACACCATTATCACGGTTTTCTCCAATTTATGGGATTTGTCATGAGGAAGGTTTAGGTGTATAATTCGTCCCAAAATTTCTACGGGAACCGGGAAAACGGGATATGCGCGTACGAAGTCGCGGGCAAAAGCTTTTTAATATAACTACACACGATAATATGACATAACTTTTACACACGATGTCTACATCTCTTTTATTCGACTCTCCTTTCGCAGGTATGCTGGAAGAGATTTCTTTAGAAATAAGCATCAAGGTTGAACCTATTTTTCTGTTCCCTTCTTCTTATTTATTTGTTAAATGTGTGTACATTAACTGTTAAATAAATAAATAATAAAAATATGTTTAAAAATACCAAAACAATCACTTTTTTTTTCTACATTAATTTTTATTTCATATATGATTAATTTGATATATATGCCAAACAAATGGTTAAAAAAATAATCCTCAAAGATCGCACCTTTTCGCTACGCCGCGCCGTAGCACGTACTTCGTAGCTCGTAGCACGCGTAGCAAAAAAACTATGCTCCGCCGCGACAGTGTATCACTGCCGTGACCAGGATTCGAACCTGGGTTACTACGGCCACAACGTAGGGTCCTAACCACTAGACGATCACGGCTACCGGAGCTGGTTACTGTGGTGCCGAAATATAAGACTTTATCTCGTTTAAACTGGAGTACTTTCACTTACGATTTACCACGGTTTGCGCAAGAGCCGTAATGTAACAACTCGCGTATACACAGATCTGCCATTCATCCATTGATGACTAAATGGTTTTGACCAATGTTTGAAGACTACTCGAGTAATGGACGTAGGTTACTTCGCGCAGTTAAGCAGTTATAAATTAGTTCAGAAAATCAATACGTGAAGACTATTCTTGAAATAGTCTCTGCTGAACTAGTCTTACTAAGTTATATTCTATTGTACACTAAAATAATAAAACTGAAGAGTTTGTTTGAACTCGCTAATCTCTGGAATAACCAGTCGGATTTGGAAAAATCTTTTTGTATATGATTCATGCCTCATTCATGTGGAAAGCTATACGGGAACAGGAAAAAAAATACGGGAACAAACGAGATATGCGGGAACGAAGTCGCAAGCTAGTATTATTGTAAGTAACTGGATGGTTTTTTTGGTAACCGTTTTCTAAAAACAAAACCTAGCTAGATCGATTTATCGCCTCCTGCATACTAAATTTCATGAAAATCGTCGGAGCCGTTTCCGAGATTCAGATTATTATAATATATATATATATATACAAGAATTGCCCGTTTAAAGGTATTAGATAGATAATAAATTATGTGAGGATAAATACATGTATGGATTTTTGTTACTCTTTCACGGAAAAACTACTAGATGGGTTCGGATGGGCACACATAGTTTATAACCAGGATTAACACGTAGAATACATTTTTTATCCCGATCTAAAGTCCACGCAGGCAAAGTCGCGGGCAGAGAATAGTATCTAATAGTCTGAGGGTTGCATTAACAGTCCCGTAATATAAGTGTGACTGCAGAAGTAGCTTTAATTAAACTAAAACTAATTGCAATTAAAGATGGAAGGAGCGGAGGTTCAATACGGTCTAGGCATTAATTGCAATTATCTAATATCACCAGAGTCAAAATAAAGCGTCGGTTGCGGTCGCATGTAACCCTTAAATGCATATTGTTACATAACTGCAACTTACTTTTCTTTTTTTAATGTTTTTTCCAGCATTAGTATGAGCATTAATATATTATTTAGCATATAATATTTTATATAATTTTTAAAATATTATTTAGCATTAATATATTGTATAATTATTTTTTTTCGTAATATAGAAAATCATGCATTCATGGCCTAAATAAGTCTTAATGCAAAAGATATGCTCCGCCGCGACAGAGCATCACTGCCGTGACCAGGATTCGAACCTGGGTTACTACGGCCACAACGTAGGGTCCTAACCACTAGACGATCACGGCTACCGGAGCTGGTAGCTGTAGCACCAAAATTTTGCATTGCATTAAATTCCTTTCACTAAAAATTCGAAACAGTTAGCGCAAGACATGACGCAATAGACACTTGCATTTCACAAAATTCAACAAGATTTTTAAACAAAAAATAGTGTTTACAAGAGCATACAATACTATTTTTAAGGACCAAGAGTGCAAAAACTTTTTCAATAGAAAGTATTATTATGAGGAAACCATAAGAAACTATTGCTCATTTTCATGAATGCACTAAAATAGCGGTGTTTTTAATAAAACTTACATTTAAATTCCCAAAGCCCTGGGCATTAAATCTGGCAGACCTTTGCAAAGGACACTGAACCTGGTTTAATGCCCAGTATATGGTCTATTCGTGAAACACGTGCTGACTTTAGAACCGCTTAAGCTGTCTCCGGCCCAGAACATGCGCTAGCTCCCACAGTATGCTGAGGAAATAGAGCGCCCGATGGAATTGTCCGATACTCCGTCGATGGGACACTGGTCCTAGCTGAAAAAGTGGACAGGCATCTATGTTTTTGAAGTTTACTCCTTAAAATAAATACATAAAATAAAATATTCTTTATTTCAGATAGTTACAATCCACATGAGAAATTATTAAAAAAGGAAAGAATAAAACTTAAGATTAAATTTTATTACCCTGCTAACTAAGGACCTCTTTAGAGGGAATAAGATCTTGTCCGCTACTGCAGGCAGCATCAGGATTTTACTGCGGCTGCCACGCACTCTGCAGCTCAGGGATGCCGTTTTTTTTTTCGAATGAAGGCATGGAAGCCATCAGTGTGATAAAGCGCGAACATCCCTGACGCACTACTTAAGAAACGATTTTGATGTTTAGCTCGCGGTATGAAAATTTTATGAGGAGTAAAATCGAGCGTTAACTAAAATTGAAGCGTTACGTTCCTTTGCGCAACGTACTTTGCACACCTTTCACTTCGAGATTATGTATGTGTGTATATACAAAGTATACTCAGCTTATTTAAGCTCAGCTTATTAATATTATGACAGTCCCTTGCCAATTCATTTATGAAAATATTATGTATGTGCGGAAAAATCGACATCTTTTTAGTAAAATTAGTGATAGACATAATTTTAATACTAGAAATAGAGACAAATTAGATCAACCATTTTTTAGATTAGCTAAAGTCAACACTTCTTTCATGGGGTATTGTGTTAAATGTTACAACAAAATACATTCTGACATATTAGAACTAAATGAAAGAAAATTTAAAACTTATGTTAAAAGTAAACTTTGTAAACAAGCATATTACAAATTAGAAGATTACATTCAGGATAAGAATGCTTGGAAACATGCTGGTCCTGCTCCATAGGACAATCAAGGGTGTAGACAAAATCAAACTGGTTGATTTATGAATTAACTTTATAGATAGGTATACTGTTTCTTTTTTGTGTTTTTATTTTCTGTTTAATTAATGGTTATTAAGATTATCTGTAAATATGTGTATACCATTTACCAAATTTTTTTTAGAAAATGAATAAGTACCTCTGCTGGTTATACTTTGTTCTTATAAGTAGCATACTCTGGGTGTATCGTCCTCACATAATATTAAATTAATTTTTGTATACCAAATTTTGTAAAATCATTATTTGAAAAGAGTAACTATGGAGTTTCTTGTCCGTTCTTCTCCATAAGAATCTACCTTTCCGAATGGACAGTAGAGTCACTTTATTAATGTAAGTAATATTATTATTTTATTGAACTGTAAATGCTGACGTTCAAAAGTGCCGTTTAATGGCCTAATTGAAATAAACGTTTTGACTTTGACTTTGACTTTAAGATCCTTTCATTTACCCTCTTTTGACATAATCTACACAATAATAGTTCTTAAGGAGTACACTCCAGTCGTGCGTCGGAGCTGACACACACACTTTTTTTGTTGCCATGTTTTAGGCTCGTTTTGTGATAGTCTCGTAGGTATTGTCAATAGTTTAATACGTATAGTATATAACCACTAAGACTATGGATATGTCAGTCTGCAAAGAAATCATTAATATCTATTTCAACAAAAATATAATGCAAAATATTATGATAAAGAAGATACAATAACCAGGAAGTCAGGTCCTTTTATCCAAAATTCCCCATTCGGGTAAGAATGCGTCAAGGAAATAACATAAGAATAAGAACATTTTTAACAATAGCTACAAAAAGGAAACGTGCCTCCCTATTGGTACTCGGCTACCGTACGACACATACATATATTGCTTTAGTTGGTACAGTCGACGAAATAGTCAGGTACAGTCTGCCGAGCTTTTAAACACCAGTATTTTACATAGACCGACAGGCCATCTTACCATTACAGTGACTGGGTAACTCTATACCACTTCTCAAGACTGGTATTCAGAGTTTTTGGCTTCTGACTGTTATATTAGGGGACAGTGACACAGCATTGAAACTCGGTGGTTGAGCAAAGACCGATTCATTGTAATTCGTTCATCAACATGTTTCTCCTGCCTACCTTCACATGAATTTAATTATTGAAAGTAAACATAACATTTCTAAGACGGGTATTGAAATTTTTCGAGCTCGCTTCGCTCGCTCTTTCAATAGTCCTTATCCTTTTGAACGCCATTGTCACGTATACATGATAAACAAGCGCGTGCCCTGTACTCCAAACGTCTCAAATATGTGACAAAAACTACGGCCAATTTTTAGTTTGACGTCGGGGGCACGCCGATGCGTTTATGCTCTGGCGTTCAAAAGGTTAATATGGAACAATCGTTCATAGTAATTTACTTATACCTACACTGACTACATACTACCAAATGATAGCCAGGACAAACGGCTTAACATGCTTTCTGAGACAGGGAGGAATCTCGAAATGATAAGATTGTCACTCATTCAAAAACCAACTTCGGTAAGCATTACTTAACCTTGAGGACAACAGTGAGCTTGCAACAAAACCGACAGACAGACTAATACTTGTTATATTCGTCTATAAGAAGTTGCAAGCTCATGTTAACCTATCTCCCTTGTTGACAGTACAAAGAAATTGAATAGGTTACGAGGGCGAATATTTAAATTGATGGCACCGATAAGGTCGGCCAATATTTGATCAAGTGATTGGTAACGTAACAAACATTGTGATTTAAGCCCGGGCGTGCTTCTATGTTACTGTATATATGGGTCATGTTTACAAAGGTTGGGTGGGGTTGGGCGCAAACATGGCGATAAGTGAACATGTAAATGAACTTGAAGATCAAATGGCTAGTCTCCAATTACTCTATAAATTCCGATTTATTTGATTTAAAGGTATCCAAAAAAAAAAAATAAGCCTCTTCATCTTTTCGTCTCGATTGACTGTGAGCCTTTCAAAATTAGACCAACCAGTATTTGATCGCTGTAGTCCACGTGGTTGGGCAGGAAAGTACCCTAACTCAAGCAAAAAACTAGTTATACTCAATACTCAATACTTTTATTGCATTCCACATGTATTCTTAGGTGGTAAAATAACAAATAGGTTCATATGGACCCTGTCGGGCACAGCAAGATAAGTATCTAGGTTAGGAGAGAGGAAGCATTTTCTGATATGTAAAATTACTTAGGAAACTCTTAATATAGTTATCTATTGAGAGATGTAAATAGAATTAACAAATCAAATAAAATTTAAGGACATGAATAGGTACTTAAGTTATGAGTTATGACTTTAAAGTGTCGTTGTCCAAATATTTGTCGTCCTTTATAACGGTTCAGTTTAGACTAACACAATAAATTTCATCCGATTTTGAGTTTCCTCATAAACCATTCCGAAAGCTTATGGAATACTGTCCGAAAAATTTGCATACTTTTGTTCGACCATAATCGGGGGTAATTAATTTGCAACGATCATTATAGCAAGATGGATCTTTATTTAGATGTATTTAGGGTCGCATAATTACTCACAGACTCCTTTATAATCTCTTAGGATTGAATTCTAATTGAAACGGGTATAAATCTCTCGGAAACCCACCATGCATATTCATATCTTGATTAAAAATAATAAAATGTAAAAGAAATGGCTCCGCCGCGACAGTGCATCACTGCCGTGACCAGGATTCGAACCTGGGTTACTACGGCCACAACGTAGGGTCCTAACCACTAGACGATCACGGCTACCGGAGCTGGTGACTGAGCAGTTGAATTTCTCGGTCGCTTTGCTCGAAACTCGTTGGAATTGGGCCACTTTCACTATTGATTGGGCTCGTTACGACATCTCTTGAGGAATGTTCATTCAACCATTGTTTGCCTTGATTGTAGCAGTAATCGATCAATGGATAGTTGTTGTTTGACTAGCGAGAGTTATATTAGGTCTTAGTGCACCTGTTCCACCGAAGATCTGAAGCCACTTCTACTGGCAAAATTATCATAACTAATTTCAAAAGTGCAAATTAATTTTTCTATAATTTCTTTTAATTTTTAAGTGTTTGTTGTAGGCAATAGTTTTGGAACTCCGAGATAGCCAGATAAAGCCACAAGAAAACCGGCCATGTGCGAGTCGGACTCTCTTACGAAGGGTTCCGTACAATAAACCGAAAAAAAAAACAAGTTTCCTGTATAGGAGGGCCAAGAAACGTGTTTTTTTCCTTTATTTTATAATTTATTTGAATTTTTATTATATGTGGTTACAGCGGCAATAGAAATACTCATTCTATGACCATTTCAACTGTCTACCTATTACGGTTATTGAGATACAGCCTGCTGATAGACAGATGGACGGACGACGGACGAATAGCGGAGGCTTTGTAATAGAGTTCCGTTGCCTACTCTTTGGGTACGAAACCCTAAAAACAAAAATAGGTAAGACTGGTTTGGTCTTCCCATAGATTAGGAAGCCGGAAGCCACCAGCAAATACTAGACCTCCTAAATACGAATGTAAAAGAAAGTTAGCTTAGCCGAGTTCTCTGTTTAGAGGAGTGTTTCACTGTATGTCAGTGTGTCCGATGAAATAATAAAAAAGTAAAAACACTTTTTACTTCCAAATAAAAAAACCGGTCAAGTGCGAGTCAAACTCGTGCGCCGAGGGCCTTGGTATCATTTTTATTGGTGGCATGCGTCAACTATGTATTTTTCACTTTTTAGTGGTAACCAACACTTAACAATTCCACTAGAAAGTCACAAGAAAGCAAGTAAAAATAAGAATTTTCGTTTATTATTTTGTTATTTAGATTTAACAACCAAACCACAGAACCGATTTTGATGAAATTTCTATGGCAACAATCGGAAAGTATATTCTTTCACATAAAAAAAAACATTTCAAATCGGTTCATAAATGATGGAGTTATGAGGTAACAAACATACAACCGAATTTAAAACCTCCTCCCTTTTTTTGACGTCGATTAAAAAGAATATCAATCCGGTCGACTAGTCCGATGACCGTATTCCTTTTAAAAACATACTCATCCATAAAACGGACCCACATCACTACCATCCCCTTAAAAACCGCCATTTAATGTGCACACCATAGCTACACCCCATACATCAACGAGAACTAAGCCATTAGAGATCCTCCATAAAACTTCTACTAACACTCCCGGGGTTTCGCACATTTAGTGCGTTTTAACGATGCAGGTTTACGGCTTCAAATAACTGCGTTTGTGACTACTGGGGCGAAAGGTACGGTAGGCTGCACCGCAGTGGTAACAATACCAGAACAAGGTGGTCTTTTGAAGGCCCATTTGGTCTCGTGGTCCCTAAGCGCGGTCCTGCGCTCGAGGAATCGAGCCCAGGACTACAGACTGAGAAAAACCTAATATGTACCTACATATTAGGTTTTTCTCAGTCTGTAGTTTGCAAGATGACACACTCATGCCTTGGAACTCACGAGAAGCCGTTGGTCCTACACCCGATCAGCCACCGTCTCTCCCCCGTGTCCAATTGCCGTCCCATCTGACAATGAGAGCAAAGGAGCAGGGAGTACTCATGTGTTTGAGCATACATTTTTGCACTACAATATCTCCTGCATACTTGGCTCTGTTGAGATGAGCCACTGTGAAAAAAAAAACAGTCTGGAAGAGGAAGAGCTGGCCTCTTATACTATTGGAACTCCGTACAACTCCGACAACTAGTCAATTCTATTTCTGTTAATGGCAATGATGCCGATGTCAAATGTGCTATGGAAAAACGTGTGAGACCAAAGATATCAAACACAGTTTTTTTTTTTAATTTTTGTGTGCAAAACATTGTAAGTGAGTTTAAAAAGTTACACAATAAACATTACAAGTCAGATAACACAGACAGAAAAAAAGGATTTTTGCAATAATAAGGGTAATTTACATATATATAAATATAATTTAATGTCATTTACACGAATAAAAATCATTAAAGCACTAAGAAGTTTTGCAGAGAAGTGAGTTAATAGAGCCGGGAAGTTGATAGGGACATTTTAGTGAGATGTTTATACAAATCATGAGATAGATTATTCTTCGGTAAACGAAAACTAGTCAATGGTGTCACCATGGACTAGTTGTCGACAGTACTAGATTCACGAGGATAAGTAATTAGCAGACAGCATCGTAAAGGTATTGGTGCCGTTATGTTGGTAGTAAACATCGGTGGTGGATGTTCATAAAACAGGTTGGTATCGTCGGTGGATGACGTAACTGTCTGGCTAGCTGATTGGTCTCAGGATAATAATATTCTTATTATTATTATTAAACCTTTCTCTGAAGCCCTAACTACCAGTAGCTTGGACCCTGCTCCCGACACCGGCGGACTACTGCTTTTTATATTTATAATATTTTTTTGTGTTTTTTTTAAGACGCTAGGACCAGTGCCTGCCCAGGATTATTTGAAAGAATGACCGCCGGTAATTTTTTTTACACACACATACAATACAAATGTGACTTTAATCACGACTGCCCCAAAAAAGGTGTGTTTCGATTTATTGCTTCATAAGTTTACATTCAAATGTGGTTAGTATTTGGAGCTTTCCTTTATAATAATGTAATGCCAGTGTTGGGAAGCCCCACTCTTCCATAGTAAAGAAATACAAAGCAAATTTGGGTATTTTTTTTAAATTTGATATGAGTTTGCTCTTGACTCTAGTCAAGGTCATAATGACAGAGAAATTTACACAAAAAAAAAAACATACAAAAAGATTTATGGTACGGAACCCTTCTTGTCTTAATCGCACTTCACCGGTTTTTTCGTGCCTTGTTTAGCTTGGCAGTGACATCTTATGCGCAAGCTATCTTTAAATTTAGCAAAACTCGGAAAATCATTCAAAAATAAGATACCATTAAGAAATTCATGAAGGTACCTTACTTAGCCAGTGCATTAAACGACACAAAATCTCGGACAGCATCATAAGGATCAGAAAGACAGTAACTATTTTTTATAGTTACGTATCTGGGAAAAAAGGACCAAATTCTTGTATTAAGGTCGAGGTCAGCAACATCGGGATTACTTTAGTAACTTTTATGGCTTATTTACAACGGGACAACGTGAAAAGACAGTCGAGATTTAATGTTCTTTCTTTGCAGAGCTCAAAATGAGGTTACTATTAATCTTTTTTGCATGTTCACGTCTTAACGAAAGAACAGATTCGGATGCAACTTGGCACACGGGTAGATCATTTCCGGGATGTGGTAATTTGATATTATCCCGGGAACATTTTTGCTTGGGATGATTACCGACGTTTACGCGGGTGAACCTGGTTTAGAAGTGAGTATGACTTATTTTTGACCAAATTTCTAAACACAACTTGGTAAGTCAGTCTGAGATCCTGCCAGGGTTGCGGAATTTGTTCGAAAGAGTCATCGCAGCCCTGGAACGCAAAGGGCCTTAGAAGGAGTACGGATGGGTTTTAGTCAGTAATAGTCTAACACGCCCTTCCGCTCCACCCAGAGCGGAAGAAGTCATTTGATGATTCCCCATAATTAAAAATAAATAAATAAAAGAAACATGCGGGGCAGTCTTTGGGGACTGATAGAAGTGAAAACTAAGTAACTTGTCAATTGTATCGTCGAGCTATTTTTTAATTTGGAAAGCGAGGTCCATGATTTTTGTTCACCCAAAAAGTACACATATATACACAGTATACATATATCTCATGGAAGCGTTCTGTGACGATGACGCGAGTTCCATGATTTATGTTTACCCAAAAAGTGCTCAACGCGCCTTAAGAAGTTTTCACTTCAAAAAAAGTCAGTCTGAAATTCAGACTACACCGTTTTCCGTACCTACAATAATGTTGTGTTTTAATTATAAAGGCACGAATAGAAGTTAAACTAGTTAGCGATTTCTCTGAGATAAGAATTTATCAAATTAATTACGAGATAAGGCAATTTAAAAAGATAGTAATTATAATACTCATTAGGACACCTTGCTATTTTCAAGTTATCACTGCAATAACTATAATAGTCATAAAATTCAGTAAAATTCTCAAAAAAGATCTGCTCCGCCGCGACAGTGTATCACTGCCGTGACCAGGATTCGAAATTGGGTTACTTCGGCCACAACGTAGGGTCCTAACCACTAGACGATCACGGCCACCGGAGCTGGTGACTGTGGCATCGAAATTCAAGATTGGATTAAAAAACTGGAGCACTTTCTCTGTCAATTCAATTTGTCACGGTATGCGCAAGAGGCGCAAAAAACTCGTTTATGCAATAACGGTTACTTGAAAGATAAAATGATAATAAAATTAAAACAGGCCTAAGGCGTGCAATGAGTACATTTGAATAACTAATATGTTTCACAAGTTTAATTTATAATAAAATTAAGTAATTACTAACACAGTCACTATAAGCTGAAAAGTAGTGAGAACTGTTATTGTATCTTTGTAGGGATGAGCTAGTATCCTGGTTAAATCCATGGTCCGCAGCGAGAAGGCTTGGGAAGCGGTTACCTCCTTCTGCGAAACAGCAATGCTAGCGAAAGAAGAGGCGGGCCGCGCAAGAGAAAGGCAAGGCCTTCGCCCCAACCGCCGCTTCAGGAGAAGACGCCCCGGGCGTCGGGAGTCGCAGGGCGATCCCGGGCCACCGTAGGCGCGGGCCTGCGGACGACAAGCGTTAGGTGGCTCGCGTCCGATCACCACCAGGCTCGGGTCGATGGCGCGTTGTGTTCCACAAGCGCCTCAAAGAGATGTCAGCATAGAAGTCGGGGTCCGCTAGGGCCAGAGCTTGCCAGGGTTGCGGAATTTGTTAGAAAGAGTCACCGCGGCCCTGGAACGCAAGGGACTTTAGAAAGACCACGGATGAGTTTGAGTCAGTAAGAGTCTAACACGCCCTTCCGCTCCACCCAGAGCGGAAGAAGTCATTTGATAATTTCCCATCCTTAAAAAGAAAAAATGGATGAGCTAGTATAGAATACATAATGTACCTGGAGGAAAGTCGTGTGAGTGTTGCAGAGAGCAGTGCGATTCTGCAAACATGTCACCGTGAGCTGTCATTCCATTTCGTTTGTATGGACTGACAGCTCAGTCCATATTCACTTCACCTTAGCTTACACGGTGTGATGTTTACAGAATCGCACTGCTGTACTTACTCGTACTAAACTCTCTGCCACACTCACACGACTTTTTCTATACCAACTAATTAGAACTATTGAAGAACCACTTCATGATGGAAGAGTTCATAATATTTTTAGGGATTAAATAGAGAAAAATTTAGAAATTTGAATCTGCAAAAGCTACAATTACCCTTCAACTTTCGATCTCAAAATAATCACATGGTTACGTCAGTTTAGACGTTGTTATATGTACCGGAATACCAGTTTTTATCTTAATGTCAAATGGTGTTCAGGTTGAAAATACCGTTTGAGTACATTTTTTGTAAAATTCAATCGCAATATCATCTCATGAAACTTTAACTTTGATTGGCCTTTTAAGTTTAGCAGAATATCTTTTTTGACGTTTTGAGATTGAGATGCGATTGCGACTTGAGTGTGAACATTTTAGAATTAGTAGAATTACGCAATTCTACTAATTTTAAAATGTTCACATTCAAACCTGATCATACTAGGACCAGTCTATCAGTTGTGCTGACTTACACGTATAGTATTTTTATGTTCGGCACTCAACAGCTAGGAACTCGCGTGACCGGTCGTTCAAACACAAAATCACACCATCAACAAAATGCAGTTTCAATACCGTGTGTAATAAGGAGACAGCCGGACGAAGGTGTCAATAGCTTTGCCTATAAAATAACGATTTCATAAAAGTATCTCCACTTTTTTACTGCTCTGTGCTCTGTTCATGTGTATATGTTCAGGTCCTATACAGATCCTCTTAACTCCGAAACTCGTAAATTTTTACAGGGGCCCGTACCTTTTCTCAAACATTTTTCGTAGAAATTTTTGTAGCCCTTTATTGAAAACCTTGTCACGCTTTCAACAAACTATTTTCTTACTATCGACTCTTAACAGTGTTATCAGAAGTACTTTGCTGGTATACACTGAAAGACTTTAAATTACTTGCAAAATTAGGGATCGGTACACTCAAACTGGAAACTTGAGTTGACGAAAGCTTGGACGAAATTGTTCAAGGCGTTTTGACCCGTGTTTTCAGGAAAGTTGAAGCAAAAATGGCGTGTGTAAACGTGAATGAAGTGTTGCACTTATTGGCATGCCTGTAGTTCCTACGCGTGAAGTGGATGACACGTGGACTGGACATACTAAACTAAATAACAAAAATCAAGAATATACAAGATATTCTTGAGTTATGTTCTTTGGTGATCATAATTATAGTTTGACTGTAAGAATGGACTGAAACTTGGAGTATCTGATAATGTATTTTTGAACATTGAACAACCAGTCAAAGAAATTCTGAATATTGCCAAATTAATAATTATAATTGAATAAGTTGGATGCAAGGACCAATTATTATAATTATTGCTCAAGACATCAGGAAGACAGGGATGACGGGGGCTTCGTTCGCTCATTCTATCCCCCACATCCCCTGCATTTTTTTTTCAGTTTGTTCGTTTTTGCGATAAATAAGTCATATTACGTGTTTCAATGGAACCGAATAAATTAGGTACTTACAACAGATTTTTTATTTTTCAGTCGTGAAAAATCTAAGAAAATGTTAGCTATAGAAATCTCATTTTTATCCTCTCTACGATATCTGTATTGCAATCAACTTGCGATCTAACTAACAGTGTTTAAAAACGATTTCAATCTAGAAACTACATTACTACTGCCCTGAGGCGTGAGGGCAGTGAGAACATAAAGTGCTATGTCAATTTAAAACTGCAAAGAGAACTCTTTAAAAAGTAATGGAATCTCGCAAGTTTTAAAGCGCTATCAAGGACCTTTTATTTTACTACTAACGGCGACGAGGCGGTTAGTTATAACTGAATTCAAGAAAGGAGGAAGATCTGAATTCGACTGGTGTTTTTTTTGTATGTTTGTTTTAACGAAGTCTTCGCCGTTGTCTGTCAATATTCGATATCTTTTTTTGTTTGTAAAAGATTTTTCCCGAGCTGTGAGGTATCGAAAGATGAAAAAAACTTTTTATTTATTTATTTATCATTTTAACCATCTTGAATTAGCAGTTTAAAAAACCACACAAACAAGTTATTGGTCTATCCAAAACAACATTGAAATATTATTAAAAAAAAAAACAAATATATCACTATTAACAAAACCTTTCAAATTATGGCAAAAATAAAAATAGAAAAAACTAAAAAAGAAAGAAAAGAAAAAATTATGAATGCCAATATATCATTATAAAATTATCAATAAACAATCAAGAATAAACAATCATATTAAATCAAAAGTACACAATTATTAGAGACAAACTGAATGAGAATAAAATTAGAAAAATATAAAAGAAATTATATTAATCAAAAAATTAAAGAGAAAAATAGAAATTATATTAATCAAAAACTAAATATAAATATAGAAATTATCACTTCCACAAAATTACCAAAATCACCCAAATGTCAGAGACAAAGCTCAAACTGCTATTTTTTTATTTCTTCATGACCTTTTTTTGAGTAGTGGAGACCGCCTTAAGCATTATACCAACTGTCAATTATCTCTCAATAATAAATATTAGCTCCCAACAGCAGCTGAAACGTCATATTTGAAAGGCAAACACACAGATACGTTATTGAGACCGGCCGTTCGTGCTCCATTGTACCTGTATAATATTTTGAACGGCAATCCGTGGAATTCTTGAGGCACTAGACAATTGACATTCTGTTAGCGGTATCCTGGTGATTGACATAGAGTAAAACATGTATGGGATTCATAAACGCTGTCGAAAGTCACGTGACCAATCCCTTAGGGGCCGACCACACCGCCAAGGCGGTTTGCGTTCTGCGGTCGAGTTCTCCGTTCCGCGTTCACACATGCACACACAGCAAACGGTCTAGAATTCTGGAGTTCAATCTTTAGCAGTGATAACACGTCACACACTCTTATTACTGAAAACCAAATGTCACTTGTCGCACTTGATCTCGATAGTAGTACATCTTGGGAGATGAAATTCTATAACTCACTAATGCAATAAACCTTTCGATCTCGTCAGATATCGTAACCATCCAGCTTTTATGAAAAATCGACCCCGACGGAACGCGCGTTCACTTTGACCGCACCAGTCTGTCAACATTTGTGTTTGTAGGAGTGAAAGCCACCGCATAGATTACAGTGAACGCGGAACGCTGAACTCGGTACTCTGACCGCTAGACCGCGCGCAGTGGGGCCGGCGCTTTACATTGTGGCATTTCGGCAGTCGCATTCGTTGATTAACTGAAGGCACTTTTCAGGTTACGAAAATGCATTAATTGATAGCCCATCCCATCCCATGGATGTCGTAAAAGGCGATTAAGGGACTCACCAGAGAATGTGCAGCAGCTTCATCTGTGGTTCTGTGCATTGCAACAGCTACACTGCGATCGCCAACCCACCTGCTAAGCGTAGCGATTATGGCAAACCCTCCCTTTGGGGGAGGCCTATATCCAGTAGTGGACGTCTTTCGGCTTATTGTGATGATGTGATGATTAATTGATCATCATCATCATCATATCAGCCAATTACCGTCCACTGCTGAACGTAAGCCTCCCCCAAAGATCGCCAACCATCCCGGTTTTGAGCGGTCCGCATCCATCCGCTGCCAGCCACCTTCTTCAAATCATCGATCCATCGTGCCGCAGGGCGTCCCACACTATGTTTACACGCGGTCTCCACTCTACCACATGTCTGCTCCATCGACCGTCTGTCTGTCTACAGTCATGGCCGGCCCACTTCCACTTCAGCATGCTCATGCTACGCGCAATGTCGGAGACTTTAGTTCTTTTCATTAATAGATTATATTAATTGATAGAAAGCTACTATTATCGCCGAGTGATTAATTTTTACACGATTCCTGTAGGATAGGTTGCGGAAGCATACCCGCGGGGATAATGATGGACGTTGTGAAACTTTGTCCATTATCGTGTTTGGGCAAACTAATTACTTCATAGAGAATAGTGGCTCTCAATCATGGCGCTGTATTCAAATAGATATGCAAATGAGCTCTCGTAAGCCAGGATTTGTGATTCTCATTGATATCCTCTCCTATACAAGTAAACACATAGTTCATTCAAATTACTACGAAGGGTTCGCGAACCCGCAATGAATTCGATCAGGGATTTTCTTTGTTTGATATTATTCAGTTGGCTTCCTGAGAAACTTTAGTAATACGTGTCTATGTAGAATCCCATAAATTATTCATACAAAAGGGTTTTCCTATAATGTACAGCCAACAAAGCTATTTGGTATACAGACAAAAATATTAATTTTTATAGTGCACTGCCAATATTTATTTCTAACAAGCTGTGTCTGTGTCTTCGCTCCCGTCACCTCCCGCCAACCGTTACCTACCCTACTCAACCTACCCTATCTATCTACCCTACCTACCTAACCTACCTTATCCTACCCTACCTTCCTACCCTACCTATGTACCTACCCTACCCACTTACCTACCTACATACATACATACATACATACACACCTACCTACCTACCTACCTTACCCTACCTACCTACCCATTTTTTTGTGTTTTTAAACCTTCCTTGTAATCTGGCGACAAAAATAAATATAAAGCCAAATCAGTCAAGCCGTAGGCACGTGATGCCGTGACCAAGGGAAATAGGGATTAATTTTTTATATATAGACTAGTGGCCCGCCCCGGCTTCGCCCGGATGTAAATATTTTTTCAAAAATTTCTTTCATGAAGAACCTTCTCCTTTTCATAACAAACACAACAAACAAAGAATTAGCGAAATTGTACCAGCCGTTCTCGAGTTTTGCGCTTAGCAACACATTTAGCGATTCATTTTTATTTATATAGATAGATAGATGTGTCCATTATAACTTTTTAAGCTTATGACGTACTTACGAGTGTGGTGTACAATAATTGTCAACTCAGCGCACTCACAACATTGTTTAAAAGTAGTTGCAAGTTAGCTGCCTGCATACCAAATAGGTTTGTTGACTGTACATAATACCTTTTTGGAGGGAGGATGTTAAAACTACCATTGAATGAAGCAACAACAACCATAAGAACTTGTAATCATAAAACTACGGAAAACAGAAAAAATGGAAACGGACATTACGATACCAATATTAGTAACACCTTCTATCAGTTTCGCCCGAGTGAGAGTCAATATTAGAGCCGATGGGAGTGTAGGCATACTCAGGATAGCAAGTATTCTATGTTCTGTAAGATATGGTCTACCCATGTGGCAAAATTTCATCCAAATATCTTAAGCCGTTTAAGACGTCCTGTGCGTTACTTTCATATTTTGATTTTGGTGCACGGTAAAACTCTAAAAAATACCTTTTAACAAAATAATACAACCACTTACAATTTAAAAAAAAAACACTGCAAAAGTGAAAAAATCTTTTTTACAAACAGATACAACCGACTTCCAAAAAAAATAACTTTAATTTCGGAATTCGGTGTTAAAGAATTCCGAAACAACACCGCTATTGAAAGTCACAGGAAAGCAAAACACGCAAAATTTCGTTTACATACTTGGAAGATATATTTTCTATTTCCTCAAGCTATTAAAAACCAAACTACTAACCCGATTTTGATGAAATTTCTATGGGAGTAACCGGAACGTATATCCTTTCATATAATATAATTTCTCGAATCGTTTCATAAATGACGGAGTAATGAGGTAAAAAACATTAAAAAAATCATTTTTTGAAGTCGGTTAAATAGTTTACGTTGGCATCAACTTAAATATATAAAATGTATGTGTGTACTCCTGAATAAAATAAATAATAAACAAATAAACTTATAATATTAGTATGTTGTATGATAGCTCGCGGATTCGCTCTCGTTGCCTTATGCATTTTCCGGAACAAAGGGTTAATATTAGTAAAAGTTATAATAATAATAAAGTTATAATATTAGTATGGAGTATGTGTCAGAAACTAATTTAATGCAAGTTTCACAGATTTTCATGCTGGGGTAGAGTTTGACAAATACCATTAGATCAGTCCCGTAGGGTACTAGGGTAGGGTAGGTTTGTTTGTGATAATGTCTAAAGCGACTTCAGACTTATCACAAAAGTCATTTATTCAAATTAGGCTGAGTGCCAGCACTTTTTGAACGTCAAAGTTCTACATAAAGACAGTCCCCCAAAACGCCCGCCCGTCACCACTTCCTAGTGTTTTAGCTGGGAAGAAGAAGTGGCGCAACAAACTCCCCAGCAACACATCTGTCTGTTGAGTTATAAGAACTATCACTTATACAAAGGTATGTAAGTAGTCAGTATTCTTACAAAGAAAACAATACAACAAAGGTAACACGTAAAAACATAAAACTTAATAATTCGCTACTTGTAAGCTAGCACACTCCATTATGCCAGCATAAACAGAAAAACTCAAGCATAAAAACAATATCAAATCAAACTAAATAAGCCTCCAGACATGAAGGGTGTGCTCGCTTACACGTGCAGAGGGTAGAATTTAATAAAAAGATCTGTGACTCGACGCCACAAGTGATAAACCAGGGCCATCAAAATTAAACATTAAGCATATAATCGTTATAACAATAGTAAAATCCATGGCTAACAAGACGACCTTTCACCACAAGCAGCACCCGTTCACGAGCATAACGTAAAGATCAGCCATTACCCCCCTCGCCATATTTGAGGGAAAGAGGTAACCCGACCCCCGACGCTACCGCAAGCAGTAAAATCTAAGGGAGCATGACGAACTTGCTGCCGGTTGCTCAGGATAGAATAAAATCATACAACTGTCGAAGTCACTAGTTAATCACATGTTGCAATACACTCATTATAAAACATTGTTATGAGAGTATTAAGTCAATACAAAAAAAAAAAAATAATAATAATAACAAATAATTGACCTCTACGGACATATAAATTAACAAATATATGAACTCATATGTCATAAGCTAACTATGAAAGAACATTAAAAACGAACAATTCAACTAATTTATAAAAATATTCCTTTAAATCACACCATAACTAATATACACTAAAATTCATCCAGTTAAAATGACGTGAACATCACAAATTGAGGTCAGATACCGTGGCACGGACGTGCATCGTACAGGATTGGCAACCGCAGTGTACACGGATGCGGACGTCCTATCAGCCGAGAAATTGCTCCGACCTGCCGGCTATACGGTATACTTATGTAAATATATCGTGTGGCGAGGGGAGATATGAATGAAAAGGAGGATTTGTGCAGGGGTAAGGAAAATGCAGCTGGTCTTAGGGTGGTAGAAAACACCATAACATTTAAGAGAAATCACTCCAGACTTAAGTTTAAGTGCCTCATCACTTAAAGAAGAGCACTACAGGCACTATACTGTACGCATAAACTGATATGGAAACAATAAGAAAAACAAATAATAATCAAAATTTACAATGAAAATTTACAATGAAAAATTATGAACAATTTCAACTTAGAACTATTCACATTAAGTTAAATAGGTTAAATACAGTGACAGTAACAGTGTTTACAATTATTTTATTAGCTATTGAAGGTAGATATTGAATTATTAATTAAACAAATACGTTGATTGAATTTAGTCAATGGGTACTGTACATGGTACTGGGAAAATAACTCGGACTATTTCTTGGTATTCTTCTTCTTCTTAGCGTGTCGGTGGCAAATACACTTATCAAATTTTATGCTTGGCCCAGTACTCAGCAACGGCAACACCGTTCGCTGACGCAGTCATAAGGTCTTCTCATGTAAAGGTGACAATACAAGAGGTGGGCCATAGACTGCGGAGCGACGCCATACAAACACTGAAGTTTGGAGCCATCCGAGAACCTCCACTTGAAGAGGTTATCTTTAGTGCGACCGACCTGGGTGCGGCGTCGATTTAGGGTTTTCCAGGTCGGCCACGGCAGCGCATTCCGAGCGGTTCTCCGAGGACCTGATGAAATAATCAGGAGGTTTAAGCTTCTCTCGCCAAAGTTCATATCTGTATTCTGATTCACGGCAACAGTGGTTGGGAGCCAAGTTGGATTTCAAGCCTCCATTAGTGTCATCAGTCTCCAGTGTAGGGTATTAAAACAGAAATATCATCACAGGATAATAAAATTAATCGATTGAAGCAATTTATTGCATTGTCAATTAACTGTAGCGAAAGGTAAGAATTTCGACAAGCCTTTAGGCCAACAAAGAAAATATACCCTTTTATGCCACTAAATTAAACCAAGACTGCACCTAGCTAATGAACAGCTAAAGCTAAAAGAACCAAAGTACAAAGCAATGCACTAAAGGAAGAAAGAAAGAAATATTAGCACGATAAACATCTAAAACATACAACATTGTTCCTTTATCATCTGCTTCATTGGCGGATCCAGGGGGGCGGGTAAGCTCCCCCCCCAAAGTCCGAGATTTCTTCGGTAGTCTACTATTAATCAAGTCAGTGAGGAATTTACGAAAAATAATCCAAGGAGGAATGATATGCGTAATGCAAAAAAAAACATAAATAAAGAACCATATTAGTCCGTCCGTCTGTCACCAGGCAGTATCTCATGAACTGTGATAGTCAGAAAGTTGAAATTTTCACAGATGATCGTCTTTCTGTTGCCGCTTTGACAAAAAAACTAAAAAATCAGAATATATATTTAAGGGTAAAAAAAATCACGTCTGTTGTATGTGAGCCACATAAAACAGACATGTTTTTTTTTGCCGTTTTTATAGATAACTAGCTGTCGCCCGCGGCTCCGCCCGCGTGAATTTCGAAAATGATGCCAAGGGAACATACTCCCGGCATAAAAACTATCCTATGTCCTTTCCCGGGAGTCAAACAATCTTTATACCAAATTTCATCTTAATCGGTCCAGCCGTTAGCGCGTGAAGTAACAAACATACACACACATTTAAACTTTCGCCTTTATAATATTAGTGTGATTGTGGTACGGAACACTTCGTGCGCGAGTCCGACTCGCACTTGGCCGGCTTTTTTGTGTTTACTTTGCTTAAACCTACCCTTAGCAGGGTCAAGCCCCTCCCCAAATGACCATCTTGGATCCGCCCCTGATCTGCGTCACAACAGAGACAAAAGTTAATTAAAAAGGAGTCTCCTCCATTTTTCTCTCGCAATCTGAACCTGCAGAGCTCGTATTTAACGATACAATTAGAACATCCCGTTAGCGAAAAGGCAGTTTAATCAATGAAGCGAATATTTAATTATGATCGTTTTTATTTATGCTTGTAGCTTTACAGCTTTTCATTTATTGGATGCGACGCCCGGCTGATTTATTCGATTAACATGGCCGATTTCTGAATTTGAAATTTTAAAAAAAGAAGGTGAAAGAAAGAAGTAATTATGTTTTTTTTTGACGTGACTACGTCTAATAAATCGATGAACGCCGGCTGCACGCACGAAAAAGGATAACTCATTGTAACGTTACACTCATTGTAACGTTACGATCATTTCATCAATGTTTTTATATGACGTTGTCACGTTAAACTATCGTCCGTAAACCGACTTTACAGCAACCAATTTTTTTTTAAATTTTACATCATTATACATAAGACACGCACGGTACAAAGCAATAACAATAAATAAAGGTACGCTAAAAACTCAATGCCTCACGGATGTTTCATCCGTGCAGCTTATGTGCTGGGATGTTTCATTATCATCATCATCAGCCGAATGACGTCCACTGCTGGACATAGACCTCTCCCAAAGGGAAGGTTTGCCAGAATCGCCACGCTTGGCAGGCTGGTTGGCGATCGCAGTGTAGCTGTTGCCGATTCTCTGGTGAGTCCCTTAGTCGCCTCTTACGACACCCACGGGAAGTGATGGGATGGTGCTATTCTTTTACGACCAACACCATACAGAACACGGATGTTAAGTATTTGTTAAACTCGAAGCCAGGGTAAAAGGAGGGAAAGGCAGACGCGCAAGGAGCGGCGTCATGAACGCAGACGGGGAGGCAAAGGTAAAGCCTCCCAACGCAAGCAGGGTACCGCCACTAGCAAGGTCAACACGACCAAGCAAGGTAAGCTGAGCTTCTCAGAAGGGAAGCGGTCGCAGGCTGAGGCACTAGCCGACCAACGCCCTGTCAACCGCCAACCAAATCCGCAGGAGTTCCGGCCGAGGTGGCTACCACGATACAGCAACCCGACGGGAACGATCAGGCTGCGGCCAAGCGGGCTCTCAACGAGACTTTATCACCTCGTGGAGAGCACAAGCGGCCGCGGCTTGACCAGTCCCAGCGGATTGCCTACAAAAGCTACGCCCAAGCTGCGAGTGCGTCCCTGAACGTCGCGATAACTTGCGACCGGAGGGGCATCATCAGCCAGGGAGTATCGGACCAGGTCGTGTCTGCCATACACAGGCAGATCATCACGGAGGCCTGCTCCCCTATGCAGGACACACCGGGGCCGACCTTCAATGCGAAGCCGCTGTTCGCTGGAGGTGTCCTCAAACTGTGGTGCGGAAACGACCACACGCTAAAGTGGCTGAAGAAAACAGTCTCCGGCCTGGCTCTCCCGGCTAACACCTCGTTAATCGTCAAGAGTCAGTCGGAGATTCAGAAGCGGGTGCGTTGCGGCATCGCTATCCCCGACGACCAAGAGGTCTACGAGGACTCGACTTTTATTGGACGAGCCCTCTGTTACCAGAACCCATGGATCGCCGTCAAAAGGTGGGTGGTGCTGCACGCCGAGAAGCAGAGGGCATGCTGGTTCGTGGTGCTGGGTATCCCCGAAGACCAGGTTCCGACCGACTCTCAATTGGTCTGGGATCGGTGTACGTGAAGTTCCAGGGTCCGAATGGCAGGTTCGTCAACGTCCCTCGGGGTTGGGATCCGACTACGGGACAGCAGCAGGAAGCAGGGGAGACCATCCCCCAACCAAACAACACGGAAGCAACAGTGGCTGACCCTGCTGAAATAGCAGTGTCGGCTGCCCCTGCCGCCGCCGTGGGTGCCGTCCCTTCATCGGGTGGGGAGCTGGACGACGTTACGTTGTCCCCGGCTTCTGGCCCGGGAGAGGATGGCTTCGATGAAGGCGACATGTTTGCCGGGCTGCGACTAGAGGGTGACGAGGAGGGCCTCGCCTGCGATGGCGTCCCTTTTGTCGGCCTGTAGAGTCGTGCAGGCAAACCTCCACCACAGCCAGACTGCGACGGCTCAATTGAGAAAGTGGCTGGAGGTGAAACACACGGCCATTGCCCTCATCCAAGAGCCGTTGATTAGGGGTGGCCAAATACGAGGACTATCCAACCTTAACGGTAAGCTCCTTGTTACTACGGACCAGAATCACCCTAGATCGTGTATCTATGTCACAGGTAACCTTAAAGCACAGCTCTTAAACGACTTCTGTTGCAGAGATGTCTCTGCAGCTAGGCTGAACATACAGCATGGCGACAAAGTAATGGCGATCGTCTTCGCCTCGGTCTATATGCCTGAGGCGGAGGAACCGCCCCCTCACGTCCTTGTCCGTCTCGTCACCCAGTGTGAAAGCAGCGGAGATGAGGTTGTCATCGGGACCGACGCCAATGCACACCACCCACTGTGGGGGATGGACACGCAAAATGAAAGGGGTAAGGCATTAGTTGAATACCTATTCACAACTAACCTATCCCTACTAAATACAGGCTCTGAACCAACTTTCGTAACGAGACGCAGTCGTACTATTATTGACCTCACTCTCGCAACGGAAGGCGCTCCAGAAATTATCACTGGGTGGCAGGTCTCTGATGAGACTTCCTGCTCAGACCACAGGTGGATCCGCTTCGACATCCAGGTCAGTATACCACCTAAACAACCTCGGCGGAATCCGCGCAATACGGATTTAGCGACATACAAACGCGGCCTTGATTCAAGACTTGCGCCACTAAGCGATCCGATGACTCTTGCGGACACGACACAGATCGACGCGAGAGTAACACAGCTCACTGAATCACTGATAAACAGCTACCAGACCGCGTGCCCGGAAACGATTCCGCGCGAAACACCGGGAAAACAACCCTGGTGGGGCGCGGAACTTGAGCGCAAACGCGGTAAGGTAAGAAAGGCTCTTAACAGAGCCATGAATACATATAGAGATGAGGACTGGGACGCTTACTACGCGGCCAAATCCAGCTATAAGAAATGCATCAGATCCAGAAGTACTACTGGATGGCAAAAATTCTGTGGTAACATTGAATCGTGCCAACAAGCAAACAGGGTAAGGAAAATACTGGCGCAACAGAACACACCCGAGGTCGCCACGCTCCGGAAACCCGATAACACGCTGACCACGTCACCTGAAGAAGCGAAACGTGTCCTAATAGAAACTCACTTCCCAGGAAGCGTATTCGCGCAGGTAACCGAATGGCTAGACGTTATACAAACACCAGCAGAAGTTGATTGGTATTATGCAGAGAGGATGATCACGCTGAAAAAAATCCAGTGGGCCATCAGAAGCTTCCAACCTTTCAAGGCACCAGGTCCTAATGGAGTATTTCCTGCCTTACTGCAGTGGGTTGGGACTTCTGTTGCAACAAGACTGGTGCCTTTAATGAGAGCGTGCCTGGCTTTTAGATACGTGTCTAAAGGATGGAGGGAAGTGAAAGTCATTTTCATTCCAAAGCCAGGTAAGAGTGACTATACAAACGCCAAATCCTATCGACCAATCAGTCTCTAATATGTTAAGTAAGCGAGTAGTTCGACTTGAGGAAGAACAGTAGTTGGCCTTAGTAGCCAGAGGCTGCCCGCAGGGAGGAGTGCTCTCCCCTCTTCTGTGGAATCTGGTGATAAATGACCTTATCACCAAACTCAACGCACATCGGTACTATACAATAGGCTATGCAGATGACCTCGCAATCCTTGTGCCTGGTAAGGTGACTGGTACGATTTGCAACCTAACGCAGCAAGCACTACGCATTGTGGAGAGATGGTGCGGAGAATATGATCTATCAGTAAACCCCACTAAAACTGAATTAGTCATGTTCACACAAAAGCGAGTTCTAGGCCACTACCGCCTACCTAAACTCTTTAACACAGAACTCCAGTTATCTAACGAGGTTAAGTACCTGGGGGTTATCCTAGACAGTAAATTAAACTGGAGCAATCATCTAGACTACAAACTAAACAGGGCATGCATTACCTTCTAGCAATGCAAGAAAATGATAGGTAAGAAGTGGGGCCTATCTCCCAAAATATTACTATGGCTATACAGCGCAATAATTCGGCCCATGATCACCTACGGGGCCGTGGTGTGGTGGACCCGCACAAAGCTAGGTACAGCCGTAAACAAACTTCAGCGCATGCAAAGGCTAGCCTGCATGGCAACGACGGGCTGCATGAGGACTACTCCGACTGCGGCGCTGGAAGCCATACTGGGACTCCCTCCGCTCTACCTGTTCATAGAACAGGAAGCGACGATGGCAGCAGTCCGTCTTAAAACACTGGATCTCTGGGGTAAGAAAGAAACACAACACACCGCTCTGGGAGCTCAACAATGAACTCCCCATAACAAAAGCAATCAATGACCGGATACCCAAGTAATTTATCTTTGATAAAAAATACAAAATCCAATTGCATGAAGATCACCGCTGCGAAGGGCTGTGCCCCACAGAGCTGCGGGTCTTCACCGATGGATCAAAAACAGGTACTGGCACGGGTGCGGGAATCTTCTCAGAGGATCTCAACATTCATATAGCCACACCATTGGGGGTCCACAACACAGTGTTTCAAGCTGAGTGCATGGGCATTTCCCTGGCGACTTCAGCCATCATAAACAGGCAAGTTAGGGACCACTCAATACGCATACTCTCGGACAGCATGGCCGTCCTGCAAGCTCTGAACAGTCACACAGTTAACTCTGGTCTGATTCTCGAGTGTCACCAACGTCTCAACCAGGTTGGTAGATACAACAAGGTAACCATTCAATGGATCAAAGGACACAGCGAATCCCGAGGCAACGATGCAGCGGACGAACTCGCCAGAAGGGGGTCGAGTATGACAACGATAGGACCTGAACCTATTGTACCACTCCCCTTCGGTCACCTACGCAATCTGGTAAGAAAACGCACTAATGATAAACATCACAAGCTATGGGTTGACCATAGTGAGTGTAGGCAGGCCAAAGAGGCACTTCCCTCTATTGATGGCCGTTTCACGAAAAAAGCCCTAAGACTTACTAAACAGCAGTTGCGTACAGTCACAGCCGTCACAAGTGGCCATGGGTTTTAATAAACACCTTTATGTCATAGGAGTCACCGACAGCCCACTTTGCAGAGCCTGCATGGAGGAGGACGAGACAGCAGCACACCTGCTACTAAGCTGCCCGGTAGTCGCTGATTACAGGGCTAAGTACTTCGGTAACCCAGGTACCCTTTGTGAGATAGATAGTTGCTGGCCTTTCTTGGGGAGCTGGGGTGGATCGAATGACACATTTGTCCCACCTGCACGCAAAATACGCGCTTAGTCGTGGAGTTGCGGAAACCAGACCGAGTTACATACATAGTTACATACATAAACTCGAAGAAAGCCTGAAAATCTCTCCAACTGTGTCGAGAATTGACAATTCTAGATCAATCGGAAGTACCCTATATATGGTAGTTCCCGTCGACCTAGAATCACGAAATTTGGCAAAAAGCAAGGTCTCATAGCACAAATAAAGGAAAAATTACAAAAAAATAAAAAAAAATTGAAAATTAAAGGTGTCCCCATACATACATAGTTGACGCCTGCCACCACTAAAAATGATACCAATTTTATTATGGCAGTATAATGGGTAGGTACGGAACCCTCGGCGCACGAGTTCGACTCGCACTTGACCGGTTTTTTCAACTTATAGAACAACAAGTAGAGACTACTCATGTTATACATGCAATACAATACAAATGACAAGACCTTGCTTAATTTGAAATGATAATAATTTCAGATGCAAATACAACATCGAAACTGTAATAGCCAATTAAGCTCATGTTAATTACCAAATTAATTAATATCGCATAAAACCAATCATGTTGAATTACGTGTAGTATACTTCTTTTTTAGATGGGATCTCATCGAAAGACTCTCGGACTCTTACTGACAATAACCCATCCGTGTTCCTCCAAATGCCCTTTGCGTTTCAGGGCCGCGGTAACTAAAAAAAATTATTGGGTTATATTAAATTCCGTAACGTATTATACCTATACAATGTTGACTATCGGTACAATGATTGCCGAGTCCACATTCCACATGTCGACAACCTCGCGAGGCAAGTATAATTTAAGTTTATAATATTTGATTTGCTTATCTTTCTCGGCTTTCACGAGGTTCTCGTCATGCGGAACGGTTTTGTCTACAATCACTGCACGCCTCTCGATTCGGTCCACCACCACTATATCAGGCTTATTGGCAACAATAGTCCTGTCAGTGATGATGGACCGAATTAAATTATTATTATTATTGAAATTGACACTTCTTAACTCCAAATGCTCAATTCAAAAACTAGCCCAGCATAGTCCATACAGTTATTCTCCTAGCAATTTTCCAAAAAGACAGTTCAATTCTTTGCGAGTATAAATCGTAAAGGCGTCGAAGTGTATGTCTGTTATCGCTATCATAAATAAAACGCTCCAACTAATGGCATAAAGGATTCTTTATTTCCTTTCCTTTGTCGTAAAACGCTATTGAAGTTTTTCTCACGATAGATATTTTATTTTTATGTAGTGTTTTAAATAAGCTGCCGTTCCTTTTATATAACGAGAGATATTTAAGTCGATATGAATTGGTTAAATATTCATACCGTCTCGTAATATTCTTTGTATGTTTTTATTTATTATATACTTTATTGTACACCACATAACAAACATAGTAAAACCATTTAAAAACAAGTGTACAATGGGCGGTCTTATCGCACAGGGCAATTTCTTACAGACAACCTTTGGATGGACTGAACGAAAGAAGTTAGATTTAGGGCGGTCAGTGTACAAACATCATAAACAATATTAATTAGACATAATAATATAAAATACACACAATACTAAATAATATACTATCTAATAAATATCAAATACATAATTGGGAAAGGAGAAGAAAAAATATAGTGAGCGGTAATGCTCTTTCACCAATTCACTTCACTGTATTTTTATATTTATTTGCAAAGAGTTCAAATGAACTAGACGAGGCCGGTGTTTCCCAGCTAACTACTCTGATAAAAAACATCGAATTAAAATCGGACATCAAAGTCTCTTTTAAAGCCCAAACATACAATAAATGCAGGTGTTGGGACCATTTTGGCCTCGCGCAGATAATTATTTTTTTTTATACTGTTTAGTTTTTAATTTTATTTTACTAGTTTGTTAATCTTGTGCGAGTCCCAAATAAACATTTTTTCTTTTTTTTTTTTTCTTTTTTATCATATGCGAACCATGTAGGTTAATGTATTTCGTTTAGCTCAACTCAGAACTCTAAGGAGTTCTATCCTCTTTACGAGCAGGTCTAAAAAAGCGAAAAATTTTTTACCAACCAAACCGACCTAAATGCGAAGCATATACATCAAATTGTAGTCTGTATATCTTCTAGTGAATATGGGTAACCATAAAAGTAATGACATTGGCATGACTGCTGTCAGCAGGTTTCACAGTTAATTTGGCAATGGCATCGTCATCATAAATCACCTGATAAATGATGTCCATCCGTCAATTGACACATCGTATTTTGCGTGTGACTTTGTCCGCATTGATTTCAAAGTTTCCTATTTGTGTTGAAATAAAGGAAGGAAGAAAATTTATTGACTTGAACTGAATTTATTGGCATAAAACTCGATATAAAGTTAATATCTTAAAAAAACCCTATTTGACTCCACGTCAAATAGGGTTTTTTAGCCGACCTCAAGAAAGGAGGAGATTCTTTTGGCATCGCTACCTAATTATTCCATTCCTCGGGGTTTAGGACCTACGACCATCAAACTTTCTCCAGGGGTTAGGTAAACCTTGAAAACATACCGGAAAAAACATACAGACAGAAAAATAATAATAATATCTAATAACGAAATAATAATATCTTGGGACAACTCACACACGGTCATCCGATCCCAAACTAGGCAGAGCCTGTACTGTGGCAACCAGACAACTGATACACATACTTATATATTTCTAAATACATGCATATTATAGACAAATTACACCCAGAAACAGAACAAATGATCATGCTCATCACACAAAGATTTGTCCTGGGTGAGAATCGAGCCCACGACCTCCACCAACCAACAGGCTAGTCTAAAAATATTAATAAAGCGTTCTATTATGAAGTGACACAGATTAGCATGACGGCCACACTTCCGTACCTATAATAATAATCAAACATATTTTATAGCTTGAAATAAAAATTTACGTATATCATAATCAGAGATCGGAATAGGTATAATATATTTACCTAAAGTTCAAGGAAGTAAGTAACATAGAGTAGATAAGGGAAATAATCAAACATATTTTACGGAAATAATCAAACATATTTTATAGCTTGAAATAAAAATTGACGTATATCATAATCAGAGATCGGAATAGGTATAATATATTTACCTAAAGTTCAAGGAAGTAAGTACCATAGAGTAGATAAAACCTCCTCTAAAATCCATCAATCATAAATATGACAATTAAATCCCGGGATTTAAAAAATTGCAAATTACTTATTGCGCTTTGATTACACTAAATTATTATATTGAAGAGTCTTAGTTTTAGAGTTGAGAAAGGACTGTTAAATTAAAGAGTTTCGTTTTAAATACAAAATTAAGTCTAAATATTTCTGTTATTTACCTGATTATATTGTAATCTGAAAATATTTTTTTAAAATCCCGGTTTTAATTGTAATGTTTTAGAGGAGGCATTATCTACTCTATGTTACTTACTTCCTCGAACTTTAAGTAAAATATGGCCATCAAACGGCAATGATCGGTCATTCCTTCTTCGGAGGTCGATATAGACTAGTAAAACGCTTAGCAAGCGTCTCGTATGACTCAAAGGATTTAAAAGGATAACGTGGGGATGATCAGGTTTTCAGTTGCGTCTGATTTGAAAAGGGATTGAATTTATTGCAGTGGAATGGCAATTTAGTAATCTGTACTTATAAATCGTTTGTACACGCACATACAAAACTGATAAGTCTAGAAAGCTGAAATTTGGAACGTGGAGGTTTATTTTATAAAGTAAGCAGCCGCTAAAAAATGATTTTTGTAAAAGCCAGAAATAGGAGGGAGAACTTTGTATCGCGATAACCGACACCTACATGCTCGAAGTCGCAGACATCAGCTAATATCTTATCATCATTTTAGTAAATATTGGTAATTGATGTAAGCTTTTCTGTATGGTGTCGGACGTAAAAGAATAGCACCATCCCACCACTTCCCGTGGGCGTCGTAAGAGGCGACTAAGGGACTCACCAGAGAATGGGCAGCAGCATTCTTTGTGCATTACAACAGCTACACGGCGATTGCCAACCCGCCTGCCAAGCGTGGCGATTATGGCAACCCGGGGCCTATGCCCAACAGTGGACGTCTTTCGGCCGATGATGATGATGATGATGATTTTTGGTCATGTGATCTCCAAATCTTTGATCTTATTGCATACATCAAGGTAGCAACATTTTCTTTGTTTCTTCAGCTCCATTGATTACCGATACGTAGGAAGTTTCGTAGGTCGTTGTATTAATGCCTTTTTTAATGTATCATCATACGATAATCTCTTTTTGAGAGATAATATTTTTTTTTAATATTTCTCTCTCCCTCCCTTAGCCTATTGTGTCCCACTGCTGGGCAAAGGCCTCCCCCATATCCTTCCAGACATTCTTTTCTTGTGCCACCTCGAACCAGCCTTCGCGGTGTGCATCCAAGTCATCTCGCCACCGCTTTCTGGGCCGGCCTCGGCGACGCCGTCCATCCTCTGGCACCCATTGCGTGGAGACTTTTGCCCAGCGGTCATTATGCATGCGGCTGGTGTGACCCGCCCAGTCCCAATTTAGCCTGGCAGCTTTTTTGCCTACGTCAATGATACCGGTTTTGGAGCGCAGCGTTATTTTAATTTAATATTTACCATTACAAAAAACTTTTATGTAGATACTTTATACAAGCTAGTAACAAATATTCAAGTGGAGTAAAAACGGGACGGGAAGAACTCACAGGGCATAGAATGGCAATGCTGATGATCTTTGCCCAAAGAAAAGGCCAGCCGTAAGAAGAAGAGTCGACTAACTGCTTGCTGATAGTGGAGATCATTATATTTCAATTGATAATGATGATGAAGTGAGTTGAACAATAAAGTTTCTTGTCATAACTATAGTCTTAAAATGCATGATTTTATTGAATCCATGAGGATGACAGCTATCAAAATATTCTTTTGCCATATTTTAGGTAAAAATATTGGTTACATCAGCAGATTTTCATATTTTCTTACTGTACCTACCCAGCATGTTTTATTTTCATTTATTTTTAAGGATGGGAAACCATTAAATGACTTCTTCCACTCTGGGCGGAGCGAAGGGAGGGTTAGACTCTTACTGACTAAAACCCATTACCCGCAGTGAGTCTTTCGAACAAATTCCGCAACCCTGGCAAATTCCGCAAATCTGGCAGTACTCGGCCTCTTGGAAGATAAATATTGGCATAGGCCAACATAACTTTGTGAGAATGCAGAAATCACGATATGAGATTAAAATATTGACCAAATGATCAGTAGGGTAACTAGAATGTACAAGGTTGGTCTTGACAACTTCGCAGATAAGTCTACGAGCTGATGCTACGGGCTACGGCGTAGCACTGCTGGCAATTGAAATTGATAGTCCCTATGTTGTAAAGGGCACAAATTTATGCCAACACAACACATCATAAAATAACTAACGATGACCTGTGCACGTGTGAACAAGCAAGCATACAAACTATCTACCACCTACTCAAGAAGTACCCAAAATTTTCAAGATTGATTCAAGCATGAAATGACTTACTAATAACGCAGAGAACCAAGACCGCAGAATCCTTCATACGTCAAAAATATAATTCACTTAAGAAATTTTAATAACATGCATTTCTCAAGGGTATTAGAAGCGAGTGTAGTGACCTACTCTAATATAAAGTAATAAATATAAATTATGCAATTGTTTAAAATTAAAATCAAAAATATTTTATATACATATTTACAAAGTAACCTAACAAAATAAAATAATTTAATGTAACGCGTGAGCGATACGGTACTAACATTGCGTTGCGCTCGCGCAAGTGTGCTACACGAGGCAATATGTTCCTTGAGCTGATACCGACCGTTGCTATTTAAAATCATAGTTTCGCCGCGCTTAAATCAAACTGTATTTTCGCTTGCTTTCATCCATCTATCATCTCTGCTATATTTCTACCACTCCTTCTTACTCTTCTTGGTGGAACTCTTGTGTGTAAACTATGCCTGTGTCGGTGAAATAAACTTTCTGTCTTCTTCTTGTGTACTTCGGACTTTCCTTTATCTCTTCATACTATCCACCTTTCCACACACGCCAACTACCTACACACACACTTTAAAATAAAAACACAAAAACATTGTTGATCATTATTTCTGCCATACAGAATGAACAGAGATGGAAGTTTAGAATAAACCTATTAGTGTAGACGTCACAAACCTTCAGTGGGTTTAGCTAAAATGTTTGGACGTTTCAAATCAGCTTAATTAAAACTTCGACGAAGTAATTATACCAGGTATGAACCTAATTAAAATGATAAAGGCTTTCGTTTGTATGTATAATGTTAATATCTTTACGTATACGAGAACCATTTAGGTACAAAAAGTTCAAGACTTACATGCTGACAGCAATAAATGTCCAAAATGCATGAGATTTGATATTATTTCAAATCTTGACAAAGATTGACCACAAGCCATTTCGGTAGTGTATGCGCTACCGAAACGTAACGAGGCAAACCCAAACATTTTGAAATTTTGACTATGGTTGGACGCAAATAAGCAATATTAAGTAAACTCACACAAAATAATTCAATGACTTTTTGTTACACAGGGGATGCCTATAGCGTGTAGTCGCTTTGTTTGTAAGTTTTTTTTATAAGCCCTGGCGAGGCTTTAATATTATTAAGGCAACCACAGGCAAGCCCGGTTAAGCAGTCAACAACCTCATAGGTTGAATTGCGAGCCGCCAGTTAAAAAAAAAAATACGTCACTTGCCAGTACACTTTTTACTGGAAAGTGACGTTACAAGCCCCCACTCCTTATCTTTGATGCGTTTTATCTCCGAGCATTTTTATTAATTTGACAAAATAAAAAATACCTTATTCAACATTTTTCGACAATCTAACTGACAAACTAAATAGAATCATATCATCCCAATTTGGCAGCAGCCTGCTGCTCCCCATGCCATGCGTTATTATACTGCACAGTCGCTCAGCTAAGTTTGGCACTAAACCAAAGACAATGCTGAGTAGCAATGTTGTTAGAAACATTCTTACATAAACTTGTAACGTATTGTAATGTTATGGGATAAGTTTTATACTTAGGATGAGGTTTTATTTGGAACATCAAATAGGAACAAATTACGAACATTTATGTTAAGTTTCCCATCACTTCCCGTGAGTGTCGTAAGGCGACTAAGGGACTCACCAGAGAATGGGCAGCAGCATTCTCTGTGCATTGCAACAGCTACACTGCGATCGCCAAACCGCCTGCCAAACGTGGCGATTATGGCGTCTTTCGATTGATATGATGATGGTGATGGTGTTAAATTTCATCGCCTAAAGATTTTTCGAAAATTTATCATCATTCATCCCCGAAAGTGCTTTTTGAATTTTCATTAATTCTTCCTTAGTGCTACTTTCGTTACATGATTATCTTTGTGTATAATTAATTGTTTAATAAATCTGTGTTATCTCATTTAATTAATTGTAAACAATTCAACTTTTAATAGTTTTTTTTTTAATTCATGTATTTATAATTTTAATTAATTAATTAATTATGCAATCTGCGCATAATGTTGTGCATGCTGTGCTTCTCTGTAAGTGATGAGACGCTTAGAGTTAAGTTTGTACAAATTGTAAAGCTATGGTTGAGCAGCCTTATAATAAATGAATAAATTACGAGCTTCTGGACCCAGGTCAGTAAAAAGAGGTTTAGAGATAGCAATAGGTACACCACTGATTGTCCACTGACCCCCTTTTTATTACAATTTCGTCCAGTACGTCCAAAGTTTGCCTGGTAAATAGAAGAAGATTTCACATTTATTTTCTCCTTTCCTCCTTTCGCAGGTCTGCTGGAAGAAATCAATTCAGAAATAAGCAGTACCTTTGTACTAATAATTATAATGTCATATCTGATACTTTTTCTGTACATAAATTGTAAAATAAATAAATAAGATTTTTCTTCCACACATTGGTCTTTTAGGGTTCCGAAAATCTTTTAAAAACGGAACCCTTATAGGATCATTTTGTTGTCTGTCTGTCTGCTCTACTGTTACAGCCGAAGTTTTCTCCCAATCTACTAGACCGATTCTATTAAAATTTGGTACACAAAAGAACTTTCTGTGACCCAAACATGAACGCATTACGAGAATAAATTAAATATGAGACTATGGGTGATTTTTGGAGGACAAATTAGAAAATTTCACAAAAATGTTTTAAGCTGTACCGTGTTACATATGAAATGTAAGGGGCTGAAAGGACTTATTGTGGGGAATTTACTTAATTTTTTTTCATAAATTTAAAATGAATAATTTAAGACCATTATCTTCGAAACTACTGAGCCTATAATTTCGAAAAAAGTGTACATAACAGTTCTTTACCGATTACAGAAAAACCTATAGGATTTGTATAGTTATAATAATAATAATAATAAAAAAAACATTTATTTTCTCACCACAATATTTAAAGATTATATGGAAATATTGTGTAGTAAAAATATTAAAATATATCACAATATTGTGGGAGACTGGTGCCTGAGCTAGGCTAATAACTTGTGTTATAGGACACCAGGACCCACCCCGAGTAACAATGTCATGACGTACTAAAGCAATACCCCTTTAGTTGCGGCAAGTACAGGGTTGTGGGAAGTAGGTAAAATGAGGGTATGTATGTACAGTATGTGTGTATGTGTTTGTGTATGTGATGTTTGATAGGTAACACAGTATATAGTGTTTACGTAGCTTGTTCCAAAAATGAGATTCGTTCGGAACCCTTTGCACGCGAGTCCGACTCGCACTTAACTAGTTTTTCTTTTACTATTTTATCGGTAAGCCTACTAACGATGGCGTGAGTTTCGAAAGCAATTTTTCCAGCTCAACTAAACCCTTGTGAAGTATTAAAAAATAGAACGATCAGTCAATGTTCAACATGGCGACGTGACTTTACTTTTCATCTAGCTATCTACGTTTTACACAAAAACAGGCTCTCCAAACAAATCGTAAAAATAAAACCAGACTGAAGGGTTAGTACAGCACTAGTTTCTACGCAATGGCCCAGCCACGCATCACTATTTATGTATATTATAGCTCTTAGGCCCAACGCGGTTTAAGTTTTATGGCCTGGAAAATAGTTAGGCTCCGTATACATAATGTATTGTCACGCACATCCTTTTAGCTCTAAAATAACTTAAGTATTGAAGGTGTTTCTTAAATAAATTGCCCTGCAATTGTTACACATTCATTATTTGGACGTGACAACGTCTAATAAATTGATGAACGCCGGCTGCACGCACGAAAAAGGATGACTCATTCTAACGTTACTATAATTTCATCAATGTTTTGTTATAACGTTGTCACGTTATTTTTTTTATTTTGATTTATGTATTTATACAAGAATAGTAACATGGAAAAAAATACACATCTTCTGCCAAACTGCTGTACAGTTTGTCGGCGGTATTTTTGTGGATACAGTTAATGATATCCAAATACTTATCGAAACAAAAACATAAACAAATAGGGGTACACACACTAAATATCTAATGATGGACTCTAAGCCCGAAGTCCGTAGTTTCGGGCTTAATTGCGTATTCTAGTCCGTATCACCTAACCACTAAGAATTAATGACAACACGATTCGACAGTTACTGTCAAATCGTGTTGTCATTCATTCTTAGTTCGGGTCCAGAACTAATCGTAAGTCCGTAGGTGATCCTGCCAGGATTGCGGAATTTGTTCGAAAGATTTACCGCGGCCCTGGAACGCAAAGGGCTTTAGAAGGAACACGGATGGGTTTTAGTCAGTAAGAGTCTGACACGCCCTTCCGCTCCACCCAGAGCGGAAGAAGTCATTTGATGATATCCCATCCTTAAAAAAAACAAAAGTCCGTAGGTGATACGGAGTAAAATACGCCCGCAACTAAGCCCGAAACTACGGACTTCGGGTTTAGAGATAGCCCCTCAGGTCGCCTTGCCCACCAGGCTAATGACGCACGCACGCACACGATCGTCCCGACCGCCGCGGCATTATCATCATCTACCTAACCTTTTCCCAACTATTTTTGGGTTGGCTACCAGTCAAACCTGATTCGGCTGAGTATTATTAGTATACACTTAGAGCGACTGCCTATTCTCCACAATCATGTAACTGGGTAGCACGGTACTTCTTGGCAAGACTGGAGTCAGATTTTCTGGCTTCTGACAATCCGTAAAGATTCCACTGTCAAAGGTCTACAAATGACAGCCGGGACCAACGGCTTAACGTAATTTCCTGTAAGATGGTCACCCTTCCACAACTCGACCGTAGCAAGCGTTGCTTAACCTTGAAGATCCACCCGTGCGGCTGTTATTCTTTGCCACAACCTCCTCCATTTAGTGTTATGTGAAAGTAACTCTGTCTGTATGTTGCCCTTTCACGTCAACGGCTGTTCGGATTTGGATGAAATTTTTCTCACGGGTGATGACCACCTTGTTTAAAACACAGGATAGATACTTCTTTATTCCAGGAGTATTTCGCTTCGATATAATTTTTGATACTTCACTAACACTACATAATTATAATAAATCAAAGTTCCTCGCCGCGTCTGTTGTCTGTCTGTCTATCTACGATAAACTCAAAAACTACTGAACGGATTTTAGTGCGGTTTTCTTCAATGGATGGGGTTAATCATGAGGAAGATTTAGGTGTATAATTCGTCTGATTCCTACGGGAACCGAGAAAATGGGATATGCGCGTATGAAGTCGCGGGCAAAAGCTAGTGATTAATAAATTAAACTTCGAAAGCAGCAGCTCAGTCATCTGTCTTAATTGAATCATCAAATCAGCCTGTCAGATAAAGAGATATCAATGGATAATAGATAATAATAATAATAATATATCTTGGGACAACTCACACACGGTCATCCGATCCCAAACTAGGCAGAGCCTGTGCTATGGCAACCAGACAACTGATAAACATACTTATATATTTCTAAATACATACATATTATACACAAATTACACTCAGGCACAGAACAAATGATCATGCTCATCACACAAAGATTTGTCCTGGGTGGGAATCGAACCCACGACCTCCGGTTTAGCAGTCAGGGTCACTAACCACTCGACCAACAGGCCAGTCAAACCAACAATAAACTAATAGAATTATGTAGGTACATCAATCATTTTGTCTTCAGAAAATCCTTTGCTAATCTAAATTTAATGTATCTCGATCTAATTATATATAAGCAACGAACACGCAAATTTCAAGTTTGGAGATAAAACCACAACAAAATAAATATGCAGAAGGTGCTCTTTAGTAATTTGATGACCAGATCTAGTATAATAATAAAAAATAATAAAAAAAATAGAGTACGTCAGCCATTGACATTGACGTAATATCAGGATATATTGGTTTTTATTTATATAGTTATAGACTTATTTAGATAGATTTATACAGGGGTGGAGACGACGATACGACAATAAATTAAAACACTGGCAATACTAGTTCATATGAATTTGTTTTCTTTTATCACAGATTTGATTTCACTAACTGCAACAGACTGCTTGGAACATTTCATCAGAATAATAGTCACTATCCTTGACTTGTTTGAGTTTTTTTTGAAGTGTTATGTAATTGGAAAGTTTTTTTTTAATTTCGGTGACAGGATTTATAATAGTTTCAAAATATTCCTGTACTGGTTGTATTGCCAGTATTTTCATTTATTGTCCTCCACATTGTATATGTATAAGCTATTTATTGTACACTGGATCCTACCAACTGATGTGATTTCTCTATATATCTCAAAGATTTGCGGAGAGAAACGTCAACTTTGAATTATCCTCGGCTAACATTAATAATTTATCCTACTTTCTACTAATATTATAAATGTGAAAGTTTGTGAGTATGGATGTATGTTTGTTACTCTTTCACGTCAGAACGGTTGAACGGATCTTGATAAAATTTGGCACAGAGGTAGATTTTAGTCTGAAATAACACTTAGGATTTATTTTCATCCCGGGAGTATGTTCCCTTGAGATAATTTTTGACATTAACGCGGGCGTAGCCGCGGGCTATAGCTAGTATACAATAAATACGTATAGGTACTGATGGAATCAAATGAGACTTCTTATCTATCTGTATGTTGTTACCAACTGATTAGATCGTTTAGAGTTTCGATGCGATGAGATAAGATTCCCTTGACAAAGTTAAACGAATTCTTACGCGCCATCCACTTCTTAATTGGAGTCGTGTGTTAGTTTTATAGAGCTAATCTCCGAAATAGTTAGACCGTTTTCGAGCTTGCATAATTGATAGGTGTTTGCTCGTGTTTTGTTTTATTAATTCACTAGCTGTCGCCCGCAGCTCCGCCCGCGTGATTGTCGAAAATTATCCCAAGAGAACTTACTGCCGGGATAAAAACTATCATATTATGTCCTTTCTAGGGACTCAAATAATCTCTATACCAAATTTCATCTAAATCGGTCCAGCTGTTTGCGCGTGAAGAAGTAACAAACATACACACATACTCACAAACTTTCGCCTTTATAATATTAAGTGTGATTGCCAGGTGTTAATTAGTAAAATTAAAAACAAAATCTATTTATTAGAAATCATTCACTGACAAATCATGTTTCGACGCCGCGTTGCCGGCCATTTATCATCAAACTGCAACTCTACAAGGTGTACGGCGATGCCACCGGCCACCGGTAGGTACATGGCGGATAACCCAGACGCACAAAACGTTTTGGTGATATTTTCATTGTGCGTGGACTTAAGTTAAAAATCATCATCATCATCATCATACCAGCCGAAAGACGTCCACTGTTATACATAGGCCTTTGCCCATAATCGCCACGCTAGGCAGGCGGGTTGGCGATCGCAGTGTAGCTGTTGCAATGCACAGAGAATGCTGCTGCTCATACTCTGGTAAGTCCCTTAGTCGCCTCTTACGACGCCCACGGGAAGTGATGGGATGGTGCTATTCTTTTACGTCCGACACCATACAGAATACAGATAGTTAAAAATAGTTGAGTGAAATTACCCGATCTACAACCTGGACATCATTTAGTCTTGAATAAATGGGTTACTTGAAGGTGCACTGGCTTCTAAGATACAGGAACATAAACCTAGTTTAGAAGTCAAGATTTTTTTTTTTATTTTAGTCTTGTCAAGCGTGCTCAATCGTCGACCAGAGACAAATAAGATATCTATATTTAACTGTTATAAAGGATAATTCAAAAAACAAATACTAAAAACAACAACCATCTTTATAGTCTCTCTTTCTTGTATAAGTATCACTTTTTCAAAATTTTACCCAAAACATAACTAGGTGTACCTTAGTACATATAAGTTATTTCGCTATTGTTATTTTAATTTTTTCTTGTTAGTCCGTTCGTATAAAAACAAATAATAAAAACTGTTAACGAAGGCAAACGACAACCAATTTTATAGTCTCTCTTTCTTGTATAAGTACCACTTTACAAAATTTTACCCAAAACATAACTAGGTATACCTAAGTACATATAAGTTATTTCGCTATTGTTATTTTAATTTTTTCTTGTTAGTCCGTTCGTATAAAAACAAATAATAAAAACTATTAACGAAGGCAAACGACAACCAATTTTATAGTCTCTCTTTCTTGTATAATTACCACTTTTTCAAAATTTTACCCAAAACATAACTAGGTACTTACATATAAGTTATTTCGCTATTGTCATTTTAATTTTATCTTGTTAGTCCGTTCGTATAAAAACAAATACTAAAAACTATTAACGAAGGCAACAACAACCAACTTTATGGTCTCTCTTTCTTGAAGAAGTGTCACTTTTTCAAAATTTTACTGAAAACATAACTACATATAAGTTATTTCGCTATTGTTATTTTAATTTTATCTTGTTTGTCCGTTCGTAGGTATATAGAATCCTAGTTACACTGTGAAACCTATTATTAGCCATACAAAACTGTTATACGAATAAGCTGTAATATATTTTAAGTATCGCCGTTGGTTTCCTAAATCAAGAAAATAAAATAAAAATACTAATATAATAAAGCTGAAGAGTTGGTTTGTTTGTTTGTTTGAACGCGTTAATCTCTGGAACTACCAGTCGGATTATCGATAAGTTGGGAACGGGAAAAACGAGATATGCGCGTACCAAGTCGCTAGTAATTATATAAAGACTACATTTCTAGGGACGTTTCGTGTTATAAAAACGAATACCATACCTACGGAGCAGTGTGCCGGCAGACATTAGGAGTGAAATGAATAAAAATTGTTTACATGCCACTGTAATTGTAATTGCTTGTTTATGTAAATATTGTATGCCATATATTGGCAAAACATAGCGCATATATATTTGACAACATACCATGCTGCCTACCAGACCTCCACAACCTATTAACTGGGTAACACGGTACTTCTTGGCTAGACTGGTGTCAGATTTTCTAGCTTCTGACAATTCGTAACGACTGCCAAAGATCTACAAATGACAGCCGGGACCAACATCTTAACGTACTTTCCGAGGCACGGAGGAATCTCGATATTTTAAGACGGTCACCCATCCACAGACCGACCTCGGCAAGCGTTGCTTAACCTTGAAGATCGACCCGTGCGGCTGTTATTATTTAGCCACGTGCTCCTCTTACCAAATCTTACCACTTACTATAAAGGCTGACATCATTTTTATGAAGATAATTGGGACGAGAACTTTTACTGCAGTCTCACAGAAGAGGGTATTATTCTAATCACGACCTTGGTTTTAAATCCACTGTTCCATTTTTCTCTAAATTCTAAGCAAAGATGGAAAAATGTGGCTAAGGAGAAGACCAGAGAATTCCTTAAGTGGAACAAACGGGACGTGCATTAAGCCCTTTGATGGGCCGACCATCGTCGTAGGTAATCCTTTATCCCCCATTGATTCTAACGACGTCCTCAGACCATAAGCTGGCATAACACTTTAGTTTAATGTCTTCCTTATTGGTGAATTTATTATCAGTAAAAAAAAAATATTCTGGAAAAAAAAATGATATTCGACTTTGAAAAAATTTTGATGGTAGTTTTTTCTTGTTTGCATTTATTATTTTAGCCGACTTTTAAAATATTTGGTGTACACCCACATTAATAGGGTAAACCAGGCAATCGAGCTTAAATCCAGACTCCGGGCAAATTTGATATGTGAAACCCGCCCGACCCGGTAATCAAACCCATACTCATGTTCGCGCAGTTTCGCTTACGACCAAACGACCATTGAAACAGTCGAATAAATAAAATAGAATGTTATGAAACATTAGGTTCTTTATTCACTTCTTTGGTTCTCGTTATTCTAAGAAAACTTTTTCAGAACGTACAACTTCAATTTCGGAAGTCGGTGTCAAAAAACGAAAACCAATAACACCGACTTCCGTAATTTAAGTTATTTTATACTGATAGTAGTGTGTGTGTGTAGTGTTTTTATTTGTAAGTCGGTTGTATTTTTTTTAAGTATTTTATTTTCCACTTTTTAGTGATGATACCCCACAACTAAGTGACAATATTCCCATAATGGGTGGTTGCACTATTTGCCGTTAAGAAATTACTTTTTGTGTCTTGGCAGTCCAAGTCCAGACCAGCTCATAGTTCAATATCTACTTTGCTTTGGGACTAGATTTTATTGGTACTAGATTTGATTGGTTTATATTTGAATTTACCGTCCAATGAAAATGCAATTTATCTATAACTAACTCATCGCAAAAAGAATCATCAAGATCGGTTAATAAACAATAAAGTGATACCCGAATAGATAACCCCAAAAATATGTTAATTCAGATTGACTTGTTTGCATCTGCGTACCCCTTCACACCGTACCCGCGTGATGTTATGAACTGGTATAAACAATAAACAGACATGCGATTTCAGCAATCCCGGGTGATTTGCTATCATTTATTGAAGAGTTCCGTTGCCTACCTCCGCAGTTCTTCATCAGATCTTCACCAAATTGAAACGGGACCAGTTTGTAAAAATACTCTTCCAAACAACAGAAGAATCTTATAAAAATCCGTTATGTTTTACACCTACATAGTGAAGACAAAATCCATAACCCATCGTTAAAATTAACTATATAGATTCATAAAGAGAAAGCTTTTATAACGTATTAAAAACAAATCCCGTAGGTTTATTAAAACAATCCGTTTAGTTATAACCAGAGGTCGATATTAGGTAGAGATATTTATGCACTTGCATCGAAATGTTGATATTAATATGGATCTTCCCGGGATTTCTAATAGACGATTGTCTATGGGGATTCCGGGATTCCGTGTGGCCAACAATATTACAAATAAATAGTGATAAAACCTCAGAGATAGATAAGACAAATCAAACAAAGATATATAATTAATATACAATTTTTATTAGTATTTAATTCACAATAAAAAATATTAATAGTCTATTCTACAAATTATTAAACGTCGCGTGCAGTAGTTTAAATTGTGTTAAAGTAAAAACTGTTTTATTTAATAAATCAATGGATTTTTCTGCTCTTTAAAATTAATCACGGGATTTGAGGCATATCCACTTTATTCTTTCGCTGTATGAAATCAGTGTAATAACATAAATAACTCTACCTAATTCCGACCTCTGGTTGTTACAAAAACAATATTAACAGGCAAAGCTATTAGTACAGTAGGTATGTATCGAAAATACAGCGCAAATTCTCAATTGATTCCACGCTTCAAAGTAACAATGAAAAAGCTGAAATAAAAAAGTCAAAACGCTAGTTTTCAAACGCTATACTGGACTTGCCGCAGTATAGAATTCTTTCGGAATTTTGATATCTGTGGGCCATTCTACTTTTCGTCGGACAAATAAGTCTTGCCCATGTGTGAAAGTAGCAAACAACAAAAATACAGTAAGTAACAAACAACATTTTATTAAAAATTGAAAAGACTAAACAAATTTACTCATAATACGTTAAGTCTTTGAACCTATTGTCGTATAAATAACGAGATAATGAAATTTATTTGTCATTTAAAACTATAGTAGCGTTGTTCTTTTTTGTAAACGAAGACGTTTTTCAGTACCTACAAATTGTCCGTCGAAGTAGAATGGCCCATGTATTTCAATACGAACTGGCGGAGCTTTCAGAGCTTTCAGTTGAGCTTTCAGCGAGTCAGTGTAAGCGCGCCATCCGCGCAGAACACACGCCGCGCCGCCCAAAGCCGCGCGGCAAAACGACAACACAAACACCTCGTACTTTTCATAACAACAAACCGACATAATAAAAACCTACCTTTATTTAAAAAAAAATTGACAGTTCCATTTTGACTTTTCAAAGCAATGGTGATTTTGAATTTCGAATTTACTTTTTCTTTTCAGTGAGTTGTCAACTTTTTGCTAGAGATGTGAGCATTTTGCAAATTAGAGTTTTTCATTTTCATACTCGATTTATTCCATGGTGTGCAGAAAACAGTGTTAGTTCATTTATTTTTATTAAAAAGATAAGTGTTATGGAAAAGTGGGTTCAGGAGAAAAGCGGATTGAAACAGCTGACCAGCGGCCATTTTCAGTTTGTTTTGTTCGGTAAGTTATTTTAAAATCATATCAAGAGTTGAATATTTTTTGGAGTCGAGCTTTCCGTTATCTTATCGTGACACAGTTGGATCAAGTATCTACTTGATGGATGATTAGATAAAATGCATCAATTGGCATTAGCAACGGTAGTGCGTCGAAAGATTGATAAAATTACTTTTCAGTTTTTCACCAGCGATTCACAATGACTCAGCCTTTCAAACACTTAGATATTTCAGGTTTGCTAGTATCATTGTTCTAAACTTAACACTGGTTTACATTTTCGCTCTTAACATCATCAAACTCGATTTACAAAACAAATGTGTTCCATATTTAAACATTCGAGTATTTTGACACAAACGTATCATTTAATGCCAGTAACTGTTGGTGTATTATGGTTTGTGATTTATATTTGAATTCAGAAGGCTAATTTACGTACTTTAAAGCGTTAAAGCGTTCGAATTCAATTTTATCATCTCCATGACAATCAATTTCAAAATCTTTTCAATAATGTAGGGATATTAGAGGTTTTATTGATAGTTTGCAAATGTGAACGATCCATAACAATACGGACAATTACAATCCATTGCCACCAACTGACAAATCGACTTTAAATTAGTATTCTTTTTTTGATTTTTAGCTGACCATTTCTAATGCATATTAATGCCTTAAAATATCAGTTTCAATGGAGTTTTTTATTTCAATTTTCTTCAATTCTGAATTCAAATAAATTGATTTAGTTATCTTCATTTCGAAGAGGTGAGGTTATTTAGGGGTTCCGAAGCACCTAAATCAAACTACAACCACCGCATTTAATTAAATTCTGAGCATCCTAAGTGTTTTGGGATTCAATAGACTTCAGTAAACCGTTAAGGATAATGTTTATCAATATTCGCTGAATGAAGGTTTCGTGACCAGAAATAATGAAGACATAGCTGGCATCCGTAGTCTTGATTATTTTCCAATACTGGCCAGGGTGTTGCGTAACTATATTGGTGTACTATAACTTATATTCAATCTATACATATTTGACATATTTATTTATCAGTACAGCTTAAGGGATGTCGATTGAATCCGTCGATGAAAACTCTCGTTTTGGCAAAGAACAATTTTGATACTTTTTGTGGTGTGCTTTCATAATATTTATTAATCAAAATCATTATGGAAAATTTGATGCATCATATTAATAACCCGTATTATATATCCTGTATTTCCCGTTCTCGTAGGAATTTCCAGTTACCGCATAGCCTTTAGCCTTCCTCATGAATATGGCTAAATCCAACAATTTTTTTCAAAATCCGACTGGTTGTTCCAGAGATTAACGCGTTCAAAGAAACAAAAAGAAATTATTATATTAGTAAAGATTGAATAACTATTAAAATATAACTACTACTTACTATTCAAATATCTATAAAATACACATGTACACATCAGGGGCCCCTATTTTGATGTCTTAGAAGTATCATGGTTCCGATGTGGGAGAGAGACGGAGCTATTAAGGACAAATAGTAGTATCCCTTTTTCGCAATGGAATCATTTTGATTGGCAAAACGTAGCACGGGCCCTGTTTCTGTTTCCCTGAAGATAAACCTACGTAGTTTTAATCGTATCATAAACATGTTTTTATGTATAACTATCAGATATTTCTGTTTGTAAGAAAATAACTTTTTCCACATCACTATTCTCGCACTAAAACGCGTCCACCACAACATTAACTAATGAGTACAATTTGTATTCATATCCTGTCGTCCAACAATGCCTTCTTCATTTACTTTTACTATTGTTGAATATATGATATAAGTTTTGCTAGTAGTGTATTTTACCCTTTTTTTTTTTTTTTTTTAAGGATGGGAAATCATCAAAATGACTTCTTCCGCTCTGGGTGGAGCGGAAGGGCGTGTCAGACTCTTACTGACTAAAACCCATCCGTGTTCCTTCTAAAGCCCTTTGCGTTCCAGGGCCGCGGTGACTCTTTCGAACAAATTCCGCAACCCTGGCAGGCTCTGGCCCTAGCGGGCCCCGTCCTCTTTGCTGACATCTCTTTGAGGCGCGCGTGAAACACAACGCGCCATCGACCCGGGCCTGGTGGTGATCGGACAGCGAGCCACCCAACGCTCGCCGTCCGCAGGCCCGCGCCTACGGTGGCCGGGGATCGCCCTGCGACTCCCGACGCCCGGGGCGTCTTCTTCTGTAGCGGCGGTTGGGACGAAGGCCTTGCCTTTCCCTCGCGCGGCCCGCCTCCTCCTTCGCTAGCATTACTGCTTCGCAGAAGGAGGTGACCGCTTCCCAAGCCTCCTCGCTCCGGACCATGGATTCAACCAGGGCCGGACGCGAGAGGTTGCCGCCGCCGATCGCCTCGACGAGGACACGGCGGTGCTCAGCCCAAGCAGGGCAGACCTCCACCGTATGCTCCACCGTGTCCTCCGGGCGATCCTCACAGTGCTGACACCCGGGCGTGTCCTCCCGCTTAATCCGAAACAGGTACCTCCCGAAACAGCCGTGTCCGGTAAGTACCTGCGTCAGGCGGAAGGTGAGGATGCCGTGGCGCCTCTCCAGCCACTCCTCAAAGAGGGGCCTTACCGCCGCAATTGTGGCGTGCCCAAGTGTATTTTACCCTTACTTGTAGTATTTAGTTAATAACTGCTACTGCTTTGTCTGATACACCTCACAAGACCAGGGGGGCACCTAACCACTAAGAATTCATTCTTAGTTCGGGTTCGGAACTAATCGTAAGCCCGTTGATGATACGGAGTAGAGCAGCTAAGCCCGAAACGACGGACTTCGGGCTTAGAGAGTAGCCCCCCAGGGCCCTGTTTAATATAACTGACAATGCGATAAATTTGTCAAAAACTGACGTAATTGTGATATAATTTTCACAATTTCGCGCCAGGTGTTCTTTAATAAAGCAGAGAATGTCTGAAATAAACGTAAAAATACGTAGAATTGTCAGATTGTCACTTGTCAGTTTAAAAGTACATACTAACGCTACACTATCCCATATATTTAGTTTATGAGAAAAATAAGGGAGGTCTGGCGTCTCTAGGATCTTAGTCTATAACTATTTTTTTTTTTAATTTCTCATACTTTGAGTTACAACGTTATTTTAGAATTAAAAACTAACGATTAACAACATCAAAATTTGTCACATTTGTTTACCAAATTAGGCCGAAAGAGACAATTTTGTCTAAACGATAATTTACGTTATGAAACATAATTTATTTTTTGTTGTGGTAAATACAGTCATCACCTTTTCCCAAATATATTGGGGTCGGCTCCCAGTCAAACCGGATTCAGCTGTATACCAGTGTTTTACGTGGACCAGCTGCCTACCAGACTTCCACAACCCAATGATTGGGTAACACGGTACTTCTTGGCAAGACTGGTGTTAGATTTTCTGGCTTCTGAGAATCCGTAACGACTGCCAAAGATCTACACATGGCAGCCGAGACCAACGGCTTAACGTACTTTCCGAGTCACGGAGGAATCTCGATATTATGTTAAGATGGTAAATACAGTAATTTCAATAAAAAACTAGTGATCGAAGTTCTTAATAGGATTTAGTACCTACAGCAAACTTTGGTTCAATAAATATTATTCTTTGGCCAAAGTCTTTGGAGTTGATTAGTCTACAAGTGGTTTGGGGAGAGTTTAAGCATATTTTACTGAAAAAATCTCTCAAGTTCCGTAGGATTGATTAGGGTTATTAAGAAAATTGTCTCGGGATGGTATCAACGTATATAGCCAGATGGTGCTTTGTATATTAGGCCGATAAAAAGTTTGTCTTTATAATGGTTCATTTTTCACGAAAAAATACTTATAATATCTTTACTGAGTATTTTTTCCTTCGACACGTTGTACTGTTAAAATTTGGATATTTTATACATTAATCTATATGCGATTAGAGATATTTTTAGGGTTCGATACCCTAAAGGTAACAAACGGGACCCTATTACTTAGCCTGCACTGTCCGCCCGTCCGTCCGTCTGTCTGTTAGCGGGCTGTATCTCAAGAACCGTAATAGTTAGACAGATTATTTTTTTACAGAGTGTGTATTTCTATTGCCGTTATAACAACAAATAATAAAATAAAATTAAATATTACAGGGGGTCCCATTCAAGAATCGTGGATTTCGGTTTATGGTACGGAACCCATCGTGTGAGAGTCCGACTTGCACTTGGCCGGTTTTTTTTTTACATTTCTCAAAGTCTTGGGAACGAAAAAGTAAAAAAATGTCTACTTACTAACAATATTATTACGTAGAGATTTTTTACTTTTTTCGTCTCAAGATTTTAAAATCTAAATAATAAACAAAGATAGCACTAAATGCATGGCCCTTATACTTCTGGTGACCAATCTCCCATTGATCCAAAACACTTCCTATTCCTCAAAACAAAAGAACTAACAAGCTAACCAGAAACAACCCAGATTATATTTAAATAGACTTTCAATAATTACAGAATCCGAAAAGGTTCAAAGCAAATAATATAATAAAGAGGTCCAAGCATCGTTAAACAGAAGGCCTCAATTAAAAGGGTTGGAGTCCCTTCGAGTCGTTATTTTTGTTCGAGTTATGGCAACACTGATGACGTATCTAACCGCAAACCCTTAGGCTCTCCGCAGACGGTACATCTTTTGGCTCCGAGTTGCGGCAACAGGCAGCTTACAAAAAAACTGCAGTTTGTGTGGACAATTTACATATTATTTTGAGAAACCGGGCAGCTGGGCAGCTACTAAAACTCCGAGTTTTTGTGATTGACAACAATTTTTCGTTGCTACCAATAACATAACCAATTCTAAATTGCCGCTACAAACAACTGACAAAGTCGCACCACTTGTGTCAGTTTCCTGGTTTCTGCAATTGACTAACGTAACGTGTACTCTTTTGTTACTGTCGGTGGCAACCGTTAACTAAAAGAACTTAAACTAAAAAGGCCGTTTCACGCAGATGTGATGTGACGCATATCTTCCCAACTTGAATAAATTTGATTTTGTTCTTTTTCGTTTAAGTATGGTTCGCGTCATGCTTGGCGCATATAAACTCTTTCAAAAAGTTAACATTTGCGTCAACAAAAGTTGCTCAGTCTGCGGAGCCACCATACCCTTACCTAAATGTTGTATAAATATTTGTCATGTCTGCCGCATGTCTTGTGACGTCATCTATCTTACCGGTTGTGCGTAAAAGGGTTATTTTTAGTACCCATTCTGTTCGAAGGGAAATTGAGTTTACAGGCCGTGTGTTTTGGAAAATTGAAGAGCTTAATTTAGGTACTTAGTTACGTGAAGTAAAATTGGGTGGTGGGTTTTATTTTTAGGGTTGTGTTTTCCGAGATTAAATTAAGACCTCAGAAATCGGTAGCGGTAATCCTGCTGTGTAACCTTTAAGCTTCTATGATTGGGAGACGAAAATATCATCATACATTGATCAGTGGAATTAATACGAGATTTTTATTGAATAGGTATTTTATTGAGGAGAGTTTATCTTTTCCTTTAATTTAAAAATAAATATTCCTAATGAAAATAAAAGATGATTTATCTTTATTTTTGTTATTGAGTTGAGTTGATTACAGAGTTGACAACGAACACAAAAGTCGGTGAAAAGAGATTTTAATCAGAAATGTAATGGACTTACTCCCGCAGACAGACTTCTATAGTAGGCGCCAGATAATCGTGGAATAACGGTCATTGACCCACCTACAATTATTGACATTTTAATTTGAAAAACGGAATTAATGACACAAAGCTGTCCCGAATCATCATCTCTCGTGATCCTTAATATTGTCTAATAATGAAAAACGATTCATATTTAATTGTTCAGGTACCTATGAACAGTTATTAGGGAAAGGTCAATATACTTTATTCCACATTTATCTGGCGCCTACTATAGATATATTTATTGTAAATACAAGATACTTATCACATTACGAATTCTTGAAACTTATATAATTTGGTTTCCTCAGATGTGATTGAACTGATTCTTTAATTCTTTTCATTTTTAGGGTTCCGTACCCTAAAAATGAAGAGTATTTAGTTTAAGCTTATCACTAGAAATTGGAATTTGGTATAGGTAGGTATACATATTAATCACGCCTAAAATAATTTGTGCCATCACTCATTCTCTTAAGTTGTAATTGTTTTGATATTCTTTTTAATTTTGTCAATGTGTCAACAATTCCGCATTATTTTTCACTTTTATAATTTCTTTTCTTTTTTTCTTTTCGCCACTTTCTAGATAACCTATAGCTTTGTCAATGCCGTGAAACTCTATTATTGGCTTAAGAGATAATTGTTATCATCTCGCCATCAATGTTCAGTCTATGCAGGCTTTAAGATGCCAGTAACTGTGTTGCAATTGCATTTGGCTGTTCATTGATGGGGAGGTGAACTGAATATTCATAACTCATGTATGTTAATAATAAGCTGTTGAGTTTCCAAATAAATAAATAAAAAAAAAAAAATAAATAAAAAAATTGGTAAAAGAAAATCCTGAAAAAACTTTTTTTTTAGGATACCCTACGCGTAAAGTAGCGATGATTTTTTATTGTTTATCCCATAGTGAGGGTTGTTGTTGATAGGTCATTTAAAAATAGGCCATTTTTCCATCGAAATATTAAGCTTTAAAGTGCTAATTTGTTAGAGTAAAGTGTCCCTCCTCTCTGCCAGATAAATGGTTGTTTTCGGAGACGAGATCATAGTAGTAGCATATATAATGAATTTAAAACTATCAATGCTAAGTAGGTTTTACAGGTTAACGAGTAAATGTAACTGGATAACTAAAAATTTTGGAATAATTCCATAAAAAATACTGAAGACGAAGCGCATTTGTAACTTTGCAATCTTTTAGTAAAACTAGCTATTTCTTTTTTGTCATGGTTTACGACACGGGTAACTACGGAACCCTTCTCTATGTGTAACCCGACACTTACTTGGCTGGTGTTCTTTCTTTTTCTTAATAAAGTTCGCAATTTCAGTGTTGGTCCCATAGTAAAAGTTGTTCATAATGATGAGTACAATGACCCCTTAAGACGTATTGCGTTTATTCTGTTACACGTTGTAATGTATGCACAAGTGTGTATGCAAACACAGGTGCAGTCTCTGATTTACTCCATATTTCCCAAGCTGTCAAAAATGTATGAAAATTGAGACTTTTTTGACGGACCCTCGCGTTTAGAACCCCTACTTAGGCTGCCTGTCCATTGATGCGGAGCGAGGAGCGTAGAGCGGGAGTAATGCAGAGCGGAGTTGCGGATTTAGAGAAGCTAGTTAGCGAGTTCACACGACGTGCAAATTGAGACATTTTTGACGGATTGCAGAATGCGAACGTTGCTTAAAAAGTTGCAGAATTGGCCCTCAGCCTTACTTTCCAAGGCACAGGGTTTCACACCACCAATTTCAAAACTCCGGGTTGTTACTGAGAAATTTTTAATGGAAAAACCCAATAACACTTTTCACCCGACCTGGGAATCAAACTCAGGACCCCACGCTCGGCTATAAGTACCATAATATCCCACCTCCCACTAAAACCAAACGATTCAAAACAGCTTCCCTCGTTTACTGCCACCCACAATTTTGTTTGGCCCCCAGGCGATAGAAGGCTCACTAAGTAATCCGTTAGCTCTCACAATACAATAGATAAACTTTGTACAGAACCCATTCATTGCTTTATAAGACATTTATTTGGCCCATAATGGACTGTTGGAAAGACGGATTACTAACTAAAATATTTTGATAATCTATCAACCGAAAATGAGCTTAATGTTCATTGAATCTTTTAAATTACGCTTTTGTATTTTCAGATTATTTGTTCGTGTTTTAGGGTTCTTTACCCTTTAACCAACAAAACTCTACTATTAAGACTCTGCTGACTGTCTGTCTGTAGGTCTGTCAGCGGGTTGTATCTCCTCAATCGTAACAGATCAACTAGATACAAGCCGTACGATTCTATAAACATGTCGAAGTGAAGGCTTGGGTGAAGTGATCACGAAGTGAGCTGTCAAACCATGTAATCAAGATGGAATGACAGCTCACGTTGTGATCACTTCACCCAAGCCTCGCACTGCTAATTTTTTCACGGTATTTATTTTGCCACTATTGTTATAGTGGCAAAATAAATAAAAAAACATAACCTGACACTGACCGATGACCTGCAAAATGCAAAAAACATAAGAAAATTTTAATTTCACGGGCTACCCTGGCGCTTCCACCTTAAAGGAACTGCAAATAGGTAAGAGAATTGCCAAGTATGAATTGATTTTCTTAGAACAAAATCTTACTCAAGATTGTCTAGCGTAGCGTAGGCGGTCCAATCGAGCATCACAATCGGTATATGACGCAGACTTCTTGAAAATTGTATGTGGGAGTTACGTCTTGCTAGACTACGTTGCGTTTATTTATTTATTGCATTTCCTGTACTAAGAATTTGTGACGTCATTACAACTCGGCAATGTTTGTTGAAACTGTGAAATGCTTAGTTGAGTAAATATTTTCACCTTTTTGAAAACTATTACGTAACAAATTCTTCCTGAATTCCGTTTTGTTTTCATAACAAATCATCCAAACTAATAATAATAATAAAGCCTCTTTAGTTTAAAATAACTACACTTAACTAAAAAATTCCCCCCCCCCCTGGCGGGTATAGGCCTCCTCAACAGTTTCTTGGTTTTTCTTGACTTTGTTTTCTAAATCCAGTCATTTCCAGCAATTTTTTTGATGTATAAACTTCTTTAGCGGCGCTGTGCACTTTTTGGGTTGGGTAAAAAATGTTAAACTCGCGACAGGACACGTGACCTGATCGACCTGATCTCCCTCCGTCTTACGAATTTCAAAATATGTTTTATATTTTATATCCGCAAAATGTCAAAAATGCACAACGTTAATGTTCAACATTCACTTCTGCCGGCACTCCCGGAGTGCAACCTGTTGTTTTTTTATTTCGTCTACCCAGCGTTCCTTAGGATGGGCTCTAGCTCTCTTGCCACTTGGTCCTGCCCGATTTGTAACTAGGTGCGTCCATCTTTCATCTGTCAATCGTGTTACGTGGCCAGCCCATTTCTCCTTAAGCTTTTTCATGTGTTGTAGAGTACATGTATACTTTTTGTCCGGAGATTATGTTCTCTTAGGATAATAGGGTATTTGACTTGCATGAAAAATCTTAATGAATGAATTTAATATCATCAAATAATGATGATATTAAAACATTACGATTGTTGAGAAAATAAATAAAAACCGGCCAAGTTCGAGTCGGACTCGCGCACGAAGGATCAGTCTTAAATAATTGTTTTATTTTAATTTCATTATTTATTTTTAAATTGAACATATAACTAAATATTCTGTGAATATTTTAAGTGTCTACCTTTTGCCATTTTCAATATCGAGCAATATTTTTTAGTATTTATTGTTATAGTGGCAACAGAAATACATCATCACGGTTCATGAGATACAGCCTAGTGACAGACGGACAGACAGATAGACGGACGGACAGCGGAGTCTTAGTAATGGGGTCGCGTTTTACCCTTTGGGTACGGAACCCTAAAAATGGTCGAAAAACAGGGAAGTTATACACTTTTGAAGTTATTCTTCTATCCTTGTCATACAAAATGTCATTTGTACTGAATGCCTTCAATTGAATATGGCGAGACTTGGGAGTGACGTCACACGCAATTTATGCTGTCTATTACTGATTTTAAAACGCTGATAACACCGCCATTTTTTTTAAGATTTTTAAGCAATATTTTAAATGTGTTTTGTCTGCTCTCTAGGTTTTGAGAAATGTAATAAAAAATCCAGTCAACTACCCTACTTTCAATGTCATGTGGGCGAAGTGGCAAAGCGTGTTTCTCTATACATAGTTGTGAATTCAATACCTACCAGACAAAAATACTTCTTCATTTCGAGTAACGTAGGTATTTCAACATGTGTGTATTTGACTTCCTATACTTTATATTCAAACAAAACAGTTAGAGGAATTTTTGTTGCGCGTCATTGTAATTCAAGTGTGTTTGTTGCAAGAATACAAGTGGGATTAAACAGTTAGATGAGTACTTAAATATTTTCGGCTTTAGTTGTTTCTTTGTGTTACGTAACAGATTATTCCACCTGGGCTTCCAGTGAAACCGGATTCAGCTGAATACCAGTACCTATCTTACTGGGCAAGACTGGTGTGAGATTTTCTGGCTTCTGCCAATCAGTAACGACTCCCTACGACTGACTGCCAGGACTAACGGCTTAACGAAGTCTCGATATGTTAAGAAGATTGCTTAACCTTGAAGATCGATCTATGTGGCAGTTATTATTCAGCCACGAGCTCCTCAATTTAATGATAGTACTTGGATCACCGAGTTTTGCTCGGGTTTTTTTTTTGGCAAACGTGTTCTGAAAATGAAACCTAGCTAGATCGATTTATCGCCCCCGAAACCCCCTGAATACTGAATTTCATGAAAATCGTTGGAGCCGTTTCCGAGATTCAGATTATATATATACAAGAATTGCTCGTTTAGAAAGATAGATTAGATTTATTATTAATTTTGTAAATCGGTTCATAATAACATCTTTTCACGACAATGTCTTTTGGTCAGTTGAGTTTATGTTTATAAACAATAAAATGTATTGGCACATGTATGTATATCCTCGAAGCAGCATGGTTTTTTTTAGGGATGGGAAATCATCAAACGACTTCTTCCGCTCTGGGTGGAGCCGGATGGGTGTGTCAGACTCTTACTGACTAAAACCCATTCGTGTTCCTTCTAAAGCCCTTTGCGTTCCAGGGTCGCGGTGACTCTTTCGAACAAATTCCGCAACCCTGGCAGTGAAGCAGCATGCTGCCAAGCTCTTTTGTCTTCTAGTTAGTCTTTAACTGTGCAAAAAGGTTTTAGCTTTTATAAAATTTGAATTTATTATTGCTTAGTTCTGTGGCGAGAAAATTAACCATAAAAATCGTAAACTAACGTTGTGTTCATCACAAATTGTTTCTCCGCAATTGTACATTCAGATTAGCTTACCACACAAAAATGCTTCAACATTTCTCGTAACGTCGGGATTTCCACATTTGTGTAAAAACTCCGTCAGCTTTAGTAGTGAAATAAAATGCACACAACTAAAATTCCCACTTAGTTTAAGCCCCATATGTTATGTACACAAACGAAATTGTTCTTCTGTGAATTTAAAATGGTTTCATTTGCACCTGTGTTTGTTTTTCATTTGCGTGACACATTAAAATAAACTTTTAATTTTACTTTGTGTTGCTCGATGTTTGTTTATTTTTAATGTTTCAAATAAATGTCTTCTAATAAGTGCTATCACCGTGTTATACCTACCAACTATTCTTTAAATTAAGAACTAATAAGTAATAGATACTAATTGTGAAAAATGCCTTTGGCAATTATTTTATTGTATTGTATTTTTGAAGTCAAAATGAAACCACAATAAATCATAGCGATTACGTTTAGCAGCCTCACATTGTAGTGGCTTTATTTTGTCAATCTTGTTTACTTGAATAGTCTCATATTATAAATATGAATTTATGATACATGGAGGTCAGTATTTGGATAAGTTGCTGTAAATACCTTCATTGTCACTATCATCTACAATACGATTTCTCAGAATGCTGAAAGATCTGCAAGAATAGTCAAATTAGTCATTATAATTAATGTAATTCTTTAAAATGCAAGCAAAACGAAAGAACCTGAAGATAAACTTTCAATTTCAATAAATATCTTCAAGGAGTGTTTCTAGAATAAGACGTGATAATACAAGATGTCGAGGTCTTCGTAGCCCACGACGTTGGGAGGCGGCTCTGGGGGACTACTCTCTAAGTTCGAAGTCTATAATTTCGGGCTTAGTTGCGGGCGTATTCTAGTCCGTATCACGTAACCACTAAGAATGAATGACAACACGAATTGACAGTTACTGTCAAATTGTGTTGTCATTCATTCTTAGTTCGGGTTTGGAACTAATCGTAAGTCCGTAGGTGATGCGGAGTAGCATACGCCCGCAACTAAGCCCGAAACTACGGCCTTCGGGCTTAGAGAGTAGCCCCCTTGACTTGGATGTTACGAAAGCGACTTTCCTCTTAACACATGATAATAATGGGCAGAGATCCCAGGGCTGCCAGACCTCCTTTATTTTCCCAATAACAAAATATGTGGGATGGAGTAGTGTTAACATGTACTTTTGACATACGCATACTTGCTAGCTTGGATCGACGGCCATTTTTTATTTTGTGATGGATCAAACGTATTTCAGTAGTCAAGGAGGTAGATTTGCATCCTCCTAAATCCTGGCAGACTTAAGCTTTCATTATTTGCACCTACTTAATAATAAACTATGCCCAAATTTCAGCCCGGTGAATAGGATTTCACTCCAGGTCTTAGACTATTACATTGACTAATCAGTCGTTAAAATCCTACTAATATTATAAACGCGAAAGTTTGTATGGATGGATGGATGGATGTTTGTTACTCTTTCACGCAAAAACTACTGAATGGATTTTGATTAAATTTGGCAGAGTGGTAGATTATAGTCTGGAATAACACATAAGATATTATTTTTATCCCGGGAATATGTTCTCTTGGGATAATTTTCGACAAACACGCAGGCAAATTATTTAATTCGACCAAGTTTAATAAAAATATATTTAAAGGCTTTGGCACCTAAAACCTGAGGATCGGCCGTCGGTCCAAGCTGTCTTACAACTACAACACTACTATATCCACACATTTTGTAAGTCAGAAAACAGGAGAGGTCTGGCAGCTTTGGGATCTTATTCCAAAGTGTCAATGCCCACACTCTTCGGCCATCCTGATCCATCTTATACCCGCGACGTAACAATGTCGCTTCCTTAACTCGCCTTCTTCTACCAGTCCTTTGATGCCACTCGGTCACTGCCTTACTCCACCTATCATTATTGGCAAATGTTAATATGTTGACAGGCCTGTTGGTCGAGTGGTTAGTGACCCTGACTGCAAAGCCGGAGGTCGTGGGTTCGATTCCCACCCAGGACAAATCTTTGTGTGATGAGCATGATCATTTGTTCTGTGTCTGGGTGTTATTTGTCTATAATATGTATGTATTTAGAAATGTATAAGTATGTTTATCAGTTGTCTGGTTGCTATAGCACAGGCTCTGCTTAGTTTGGGATCGGATGACCGTGTGTGAGAGGTGTCCAAGATAATATTAAAAAAAAAAAAAAAATACGTTTTTTAAATAGAAAATACTCTACAGGCAAGCCGCAGAGTCCATGTTAAGAAAACTGATTCGCTGGCTTGTCTAGTTTTTGTTCCCAACTTAGTATTAGTACCTATCCAGATGTGAGTAACTTGTAAGTTTCTACGTACTCAGCACCAAACTTGGGAATAACTTCAGCAAATTTCGGCAAACTTAACTAGATTGATTTATGCAAAGCTGCGATATTAATAGGAATTGGCTTGAGAAATTTGTCTTCCTTGTTCGATGTGTAGTAGCTGCATTGTGTTAGTCAAGCTTAGGGTTTTGTTTCGATTCTCGGGTTGGACAAACTTGTATTTGGGTTTTGAATTAGAATAGATAGGTAGGAAATAGTCACCGCGGCCCTGGAACGCAAAGGGCTTTAGAAGGAACACGAATGGATTTTAGTCAATAAGAGTCTGACACGCCCTTCCGCTCCACCCAGAGCGGAAGAAGTCATTTGATGATTTCACAGCCTCAAAAAAAAAAGGTAGGCTCAGCCGTTCCGAACTCCATTCTAGAATTGAGGGCGGATGAGCCTTTCTTACCAAAGACGGTGTGCTGCTAGCGTAACCAAAGAAAGTGTAGCGGCATCAATGCCGCCACATGAAAAACTAAGAAGCGAAATTTGTACGGCAACAAAAAGAACCGCAGCGCTATCTATCCTGTCAGCGCCGAACTACCAACGAAATCTTGCATCGCGCAAGCAAAGTTCTCCGTGCGATTTGAACATATACAAAAGTTCGAATATCAACCATCGGGCAGTTGTTCACCAGACACAACCATCGTCTGGTCGGAGGATCCTCCCATTTTAGTGCATCTATGCGGGACTTTACTCTCTGTACCGCAAACCTCTATACTGGTGACCCTCGACATTGAACGAACTACTTAAGCGTGACGTCAACATCATCACTTCATCATCCTGACCTCTAGCTCTCGAGCAGCGAGTCACACAGCCAGCCAGTAGCCACGGCTGATCCTCCCTTTTTAATGTCGGCACTTTACTCTTAGTATCGCATCCCTCTATAAAAGTGTTAATCAATAAACCTATAACAACCCTGCCTCCTACTACGATCAGAACCATTCCTTCTTCACAGCAGAACCACCATGGCAATGACCTGTAATGTGTTTGGGGAATATCTTTACTTGTTGTTAATAATCATTCTGTGGATGGATTCGTCTTTTTCACATTAAGTCTAAACTAAAGTTTAACATGTTTAGTAAAAGAACATATAACTTAAATTTAACTGCAGAAAGCTCTTAAACCATTTCAAATTATCTCGTTAACAATTTAAAATTCTCTCTGAAGCCATTTATTACAGGCGTTAATAACATTTTATCTTTGTTTATGTGCAATACTTAAACATTTAGGCATGGTGACGATTTATGTATTTACTTTCAAAATTTAAACGTTGAAATTATACGATGGAGTCATAAAAACATTGATACTTGAACACAAGTGTTACAAATATTTATAACATTTGTCAACATATAGAGACAGACTAAAAAATAGTTTTATTTTTGTTTTTAAATTTTGTTAGTATTAATTAGAATAGCCTTTTATTCATCTTAAGTTCAACTTTTTATAAACAAATAAACAAACAGTTTTATGTCTATATTTTTTTTCAAAGTTCACTTGAACTTGTAATAACTGCGTAGCATGTCAACTTAATCATTCGTAGCGCTCTTGCTACGAAATTTCGTAGCTAGAGCGCTACGTACATAAGTGCTACGAGCCTAGTCTGGAACTCCGTTTTGTCTATGGAAACGATTATAATTAGTATTTTAGGAGGTAAACTTGATTGTTTTTAGAAGGTAATCCCTGATAGTTCTTGTTACAATTGATAGAAGGATATACAGATATTAGCGCATTCAAATAAACAAAAAAACACTCTTCAGCTTTATTATTAGTCGGCAATGATTCGTTGTCGTTCGGCGGTCGCGTCTCGCGCACCATCACGAACCGCCCGCGCCGCCTGTTCGATAAATAGTAATGTTGAATTATCTTAATTTTAAATTAAATCCTAAACGGTGAGTCCAAATTACATGCTATATCCGCCAAAGTTTATCTTCATAAAAATATCTTGATGATGAACTAACTTTCGCTCCTAAGGATAATGCTTGAAAATCACCTTTTATTTTTAATAAATTATTTGACCCAAAATACCTTAATTTTTCTTATTTTTAAGAGATAGAAATATAGTGTCGCGGACTTTATTTTAGATATACTAAAAACCAATATCTTTGTAGTACATAGTATTAACGTATAGTTAGCTATTACCCCAGCGCACGCGGATAAAGCAGTTCGATAGCGCTTTTTCTTCCGACTTACTTTACAAATATTAATATTTAGGGCTAACCAAGACCTTAAGCGTATTTTAGATAGCCTATAGCCTTCCTCATGAATGAGGCTATCATATACAATATAGTTTTTCATATCCGTCTGGTAGTTCCAGAGATTATCGCGTTCAAACAAACAAACAAACTCTTTAACTTTATTATTAGTAAAGATTAATTAATTGGTCACTAAATATGTAGTACCCAGACCACTCCATTACTCGGTGTAGTGGCATTTCACGATTGCTTCTGTCAACCTTCCAATTGAATGGGGTTAATCTATGCTTATTGTATGTACTCCTCGCTACTGATTCACAAACTCAGAGCATTAATTTCAAATTAACCATTTACAGGCAGTTTCGAACTGCTAAGGTCGGTCAGTCGAAAATATAAAGCCACATGCACGTTCCAGTAATAACTTAATTAGAATCATGTACCTGCACTATAACAATAATAATAAACGTTTATTTCGACCAACATGGATCATAGCACACACATTACACATAATAATTACACAATAAAATAATAACAAAAACACACACACGTAAAAATAACACAAACGTACATATTACTGGTTTCGATTGCTCAGAATTCGATTGCTCGTTGAAACCAGCCTGAACTCTGCGCACCAGGGATTTGCACCATAACGCATAGTAGAGTAGAAACAGTCTACTATATTATACTTAGTACAGACACGTCTGGCGACGAAATAATGAGCACAGTCAACCTAAAATAATTAAATACGGCTAGGCAGAGAAAGGGTGATGGTTAGACGTCGTTCTAATTGGCTAACGATCGTACGACTTAACGATGCGATTTCGTCGCACGACGAGATTAAACACACACGTTCAAGACACTCAAAAGAAATGTTGAAGCTTGCAGATCATTGCGGGAGCACTGGATCATTTTGACGATAATTTTCATCGCGCGACGAAATCGTATCGTTAACTCGTATGATCGTTAGTCAATTAGGACGACGCCTTAGGTATCTGCTTAAGCATTTTTTAAGTAGGTACCTAGTTTCTTGCCATCTGCCAAGCCTTTTCCCGACTATATTGAGGTCAGCTTCCAGTCAAACCGGATTCGGCTGAATACCAGTATTTTACGTGGAGCGGTTCCCTACCAGCTCCCACAACCCATCAACTGGATAACACGGTACTTCTTGGCAAGACTGGAGTCAGATTTTCTGGCTTTTGACAATCCGTAACGACCGCCAAAGATATACAAATGGTAGCCGGGACCAACGGCTTAACGTGCTTTCCGAGGCACAGAGGATCCTGGTATGTTAAGATGGTCACCCATCCACAGACCGACCTTGGCAAGCGTTGCTTAACCTTGAAAATCGACCCGTGCGGTTGTTATTATTTAGACACGAGCTCCACCTAATAGCTTCTTGTAAAACTAACTAAAAAAATACATTTTAGCTGACCATTCGAGAGAATATGAAATACCCATAATTATTTAAAGTCCCTTTGCAGCAAATTAGTCCACTCCAATCGACTCAGTCGCAATTACAATGATTAAAACGAAACTGTCGAATCGAGGACGATAAACATGTTCACTGTCCGCATAGCAGACGACTCGTATGTATTTAGTTGAACAATCAACGAGGATCACATGTGGTTCAGCCGACTCAAGGAAGCATTCATCACTTCATCCTCATATCAGCCGAAAGAGCCCCCAAGGGGGCGTTTGCCATAATCGCCACGCTTAGTAGGCGGGGTGGCGATCGCAGTGTAGCTGTTGCAATGCACAAAACCACAGAGAATGCTGCTGCCCAATCTCTGGTGAGACCCTTAGTCGCCTCTTACGACAGCCACGAGAAGTGATGGGACATCTTAAGGTAAAGTTGAGTGGAGGAAAACACTTGAATTATGCCTGTAAAATTAAAAAAGAAACAAACTTCTGACGCAAAACCACCTCAGCAAGACAAAATATCGCAGCCATCTTAGAAACAAAGTATTCGTAATCAGCCTCTTAAATCGTAGCAGAACTAGCGCAATTCATTTCTGGCGCCGTCTCCTACAAAATGGAAAATGGTTGGAAATCTATGTCATTTCTCAAAACATCCCCTTTGTTTTCCTGTCGCATCGTTTTAAAACTTTTGCCAGAAAAAAAGGTGTTTTTCTTCCCCACTTACTACTACCGCCGTTTTAAAACAACGCTTACAAAAATAACTTCTCATCTCAAATGATGGTAGTTCTGTATGTAAGTGTCCTGTCAACTTATTTTGATATTTATGAATCAGGATCTAGATATTTGTGTGTAATTAAGAAGTTAATCCAGCTATGAAAGCCCGAAGCTGGAATTAAATTAGAAAACAAATTAAGAAATTACAACAATATTTCCCATTTGCCCACAAGGTACTACACCATGTGGGCAAATGGGAAATAGATGGATGAAGGAAATTAATTTGCGTCTTACCTTTCAACATAATTTCAGGTGACAATGGCAATTAACGTAAGTAATTAATTTGTGAAATGACATCGGTTTCATTTCCGTTTTAATAATAAAATATTGTCATTCAAAAGTGTCTTTTAATGGTTTAGTTGAAATAAATAATTTGACATTGACCTCATCTGAGCGTGAGGTCCTGGGTTCGATCCCCGAGTCGGGGCAAGTCGGAGTTAGTCGTCTTACAACGACAACCCACTTCAACGACTACTACTTTGGTAGGGAGGGTTATTTTTAGGCTTCCGTATCCAAAAGGTAAGCACCGGAACCCAATTACAAGCCTCCGCTGTCCGTCAGTCAGTCCGACCGTCTGGCTGTATCTCAAGAACCGTAATATAAGTAGACAATATTTTTTTTACAGTACGTGGATTTCTTTTGCCTCTATAAGAACCACTGATAAAATTAAATTAAATTAAAAATTAAAGGCCCTTTAATTTTTAATTTAGTTAGAAGAAACGTGTTTATTCCGGTTTATGGTACGGAACCCTTTGTGTAAGAGCCTGACTCGCACTTGGCCGGTTTTTCATTTAAGACAAGCTTAAGCCATTGGTCAAATTTTCTTGGAATCCCTATTATTAATCAAGGTTAGCCAAGCAGTACTTGGAATAACATATTAAGTAATTAAGTAAACACATTTTTCGCATCACTCTTAAATGAATATTCACAGAAATATCTTCATACTCAACATCCAGTTGAAAATCAATGTTGAGCCTTCAGAGCAATTTTCATTTTTAAGGCAATTCTGTATAAAATATCAAGCAAAATTGAATTGACGTCAAATGTGCTGAGGTAGGTTCAACTGCGGATTATATCTACATATTATATTTGAAGCGGATCTCAAATGAATTGGCAATGATAAGAGCAAAATATTGAACTTAGTCAGCGTTTTTTAATGTGTAAAGATACAATATAACCTACCAACCATTCAATTCATAATCTGTATGATTCTAAAAAAAATCAAGTAAAATTAATTTTGTAGCATATTTTTTTAACGACTTCAAGGAGGAGGTTCTCAATTCGGTTGTATTTTTTTTTTTCATATGAAAGGATGTACGTTCCGATTGGTCCCATAGAAATTTCATCAAAATCGGTTCTGTAATTTGATTTTTAAATCAACATAGCTGGAGAAAATAGAAAATATATCATCCAAGTAAACGAAATTGCATGTTTTGCGTTCCTGTGACTTTCCAGTGGTGTTTTTAGGCGTGGGGTACCACTAAAAAGTGAATAATTAAAAACCTTTTTTACAAAAACATACAACCGACTTACGAATAAAAAAAACACTATAAGTACAATAACTTTAATTTCGGAAGTCAGTGTTAAATTCGAAGAAACAACCAAAAAGTCGATGTTTTCAAATCAAAGTTATTATTTTTATTCTTTGTAGTGTGTTTTTTTATCTTTCGGCCCTATCATCAGACCAGCTCCATAGTACCGATAAATCTATTGCATTCGTCAAGTTTAAGCCAAATCGGATGTGAGGACGTGCTTGAAAATGTACAACTAATAAAAGCCAACCTGACACACATACGAAAGCTATAAACAAAACATATACAAACACAATACTATACCGGCATCAATGAAAAACTAAGAAGCGAAATTTGTACGGCAACAAAAAGAAACGCAAAGCCATCTATCCTGTCAGCGACGAACTACCTACGAAATCCTGCATCGCGCAAGCAAATATCTCCATGCGATTTGAACATATACAACAGCCCGAATATCAACTATCGGGCAGTTGCCCACCAGACACAACAACCGTCTGGTCGGGGGATCCTCCCTTTTCAATGGAGTTTTGCGGGACTTCACTTTCTGTTCTGCATACCTCTAAATACAACACAAAATCCCGAACACTAATAACTCACATATTTCAGTTCCCAGCATAACATACTGAAACTATGCTTAACCCAGTCGCCCGTGACAAACGAACGTGCCATGAAATCGAGTCGTAATTGCAAACCTTTTACGTGGCCATCCATCGGTGAAATTGTCGGTAAACACTACTTTAACGGTATTCTGGAGGCCTGGTGATTTATAGGCAAACGAGGCACTCTTTAAGGCAGGGAAAAATAAAAGTTGGCTGGTAAATATAGTGCTGAAAAGTATGCTCAAATTCTGTTTCTCCGCGAGGTCTATAATATAAAATAATTTGAAATATAAAAATCTTGTCTTGGTTTATTTTTTAAACTGTGCTATGAAGAAAATACAATTCATAGGCTGCTAATAAAATGAAAGTATGTAAATTCTGATAAAGGATTAGAATCACATCAGATCTGATCTAAAAAAAGAACAAAATACTTCCCAACAGTCTAAAATATTAAAAAAACGTTTTCATGCGTGAACGAGTGCATGTAGACAAATGAATAGATATACTTCAACATTGAGAAATTGGATGTGAGTGCCTATGTACATATACAAAAACAAAGTACACTCAAGCGTCGAAGTATTCCTCCGCATCGCTCTCATTCGGAAACGTGCCCAGAAGACTGGCAGAATTGCCACGTTGAATGGCAATGCTAATTCTTTGAGCAAAGAACGAGCCAGCCCTCTGGTCACGCAAAGTGTAGATCAGTCGGCGAGATATGTCCTTGAAACACGGACCAAATTACCCATGCGTTTCGACCCCAAACGACTCAAAACTCTAATTCCCAATAAGGTTACAGTATTTGCGCCGCTTGAGGGCCTCAGTAGCCGCAGCGGCAGCGCCAACCGACGTGAGTTAATTTTATATAGACTGTGATCCTTCTCATCGCAACCTTAAGCCACATTGAACCAAAAACAGAGAGAGATAGCATGACATGAGACCTGGTGACACTGACGTCTGCAGTATTTGAGTTATGTTCAAGTATTCAGTCATTTACTCTAGCTCGTAGATACCTTCCTCACGTTCATTACTCCCTAGTCACGTTACCATTGTTCTAAGTTTCATAATCAAAAGCTTACTAACACAACAGGCGGCCCTCACACGACCCAGTGTGTTGTTAATTAGTAAAACGATAATGTGCGCATCAGCAACCCTGATTAATAGGTGTGTGTCACTGTGTCATGGTTTACAGTAAGGCCACTCTGAACAAAATCGAAAAAGTTACTCGAAATATAAGGTTGATACTTAAGCTTCCACTTAACTCATATTCATTTATTTCTACGCTTGTTCGCTATTTGTTGCTGAAAATTTTACGACGATTTCTGTCGCCTATACTTTTTGCCATTTTTTCCTTTATCTGTGCTATAAGACGTTGCTTCGCACTAAATTTCAAGAATCTGAGTTCACGGAAAGTACCCTGTAGGTTTTGATTTCCTTGCGAGTGTCGAAAATTTGCAGCGTAAACGGCTGTATCTTTTGATTGCGTTGACTTTGAAATTTGTCCGTTTCACAGCTTCAAGGAACAGTAGACTTGAGTATCCGATATGAATTTCAGATTGATACCTTCACGCGTTCCTGAGAAAAAGGGTCTTGACAGACAGACAGACGGACAACAAGGTGATCCTATAAGGGTTCCGCTTTTTCCTTTTGAGGTACGGAACACTAAAAATGTGCAATGATGCGTTTTAAAAGTTTTCGCATAAAAGTCTTGACGTTAAATTATCCAAAGTAAAACTAAGTAAAGCCACTGCCAGAACGAATTTAACAGTTTTTCTTTATTCGCCGCTCACATGAAACTTTGCTATCTGAGACAGTGGAACTTCTGTAGATCTCTCTCTCTAGATTTATCCATGTTGAATTCAGTACGCGTGAGTTAATCCTTAGTTACGCCCACACGTTGATACCACGGTGATAATGAGTTATCATGCTTGCCAAAATGGATGGGAAATAGTTGGGAAATTATGGCGTTATCGTACAAAACTTCTTGAAGAAAATGTCAAGGTCTTTATGAATATTTTACATAGGGAACTTTGTGTTACAAAACGGCCAAATTTCATAGAAATGGAAATTTTTAATTGCCAATAATTTAGGTATACAGATATGATGGTTATTTTGATGATAGTCCCGATACATTTTGCCTCACGGCATGCAAAATTATTTAATATAAAACAGACAGAACATAAAAAAAAAATCAAGCAACACAATATCATTATTTAAAATACTCATATTATTCAAGAATTAGGCATATAGTTTAATATTATTATCACATTATTTTTTAGCTTACTCGTCACTGGGTAATAACAGCTAAAAGGGTAAGCAACGCTTGCCGAGGTCGACCCGCTTATTGGTGACCATCTACGTCATACTAAGAATCTTTTTTGCCTCAAAGTCAAAGTAAAAGTCAAAACGTTTATTTCAATTAGGCCATTAAACGGCACTTTTGAACGTCATCGTTTACAGTTCAGTAAAATAATAATGTTACATTAATAAAGTGATTCGGAAAGGTAGATTCTTATGGAGAAGAACGGACAAGAAACTCCATAGTTACTCTTTTCAAATAATGATTTTAATGATTTGACGCGGAAAGCACGTTAAGCTATTGGATCCTACGGCGTCATTTGTAGATCTTTCAGTCAGTCGTCAGAAATAGTCAGAAGTCAAAAATTCTGACACCAGGGCGGGAAGTCTCTGCTGCCAGGGTTGTGGAACTGCCAGGGTTGCGAAATTTGTTCGAAAAAGTCACCGCGGCCCTGAAACGCAAAAGGCTTTAGAAGGAACACGGATGGGTTTTAGTCAGTAAAAGTCTGACACGCCCTTCCGCTCCACCCAGAGCGGAAGATGTCATTTGATGATTTCCCAACCTTAAAAAAAAAGGCGGGAAGTATCGACATAGTTACCGACCACCCTTTTTTTTATTATTTTATTTATTATATTCATCAAATGTCTTTTTCCGCTCTGGGTGGAGTGGAAAGGCGTGTCAGATTTTTACGGACTAAAACCTACCCGTGTCCCTTTGCGTTCCAGGGCCGCGGTGACTCTTTCGCACAAATTCCACAACTCTGGCAGGCTCTGGCCCTGGCGGGCCCCGACTCCTATGCTGATATCTCAAAATAAATACTCATAAGCCAACTTAAAGCGGTTTCCTCACGGGTCTAGAGCATCACAAATAGCTTTTAACTCAATGTCAATATGTAACGAAGACAGTCGGTATTGTGATCGACACGTAACCTAGTTTTCTCGCAAGTCGAGTCGCTCCACTCTCCGGAGAGGTAGATTCTATGACGGAAAAGGATTTCATCTACGATCTGTGTCTATTACAGTTTCTTAGTTTGAAATTAATAGAATAGATTCGTATTGGGAACGAGTTGCTTTTGTTTCGAATATTCTAAAAACAGCATATTATAACATATTCTAAATTGAGAGATATAGAGGTGAGAACGCTCCTTAGAAATACGAGTTATCTATCAGCCGAAAAACGTCCATTGCTGGACATAATTGCCACGCTTTGTAGGTGGGTTGGCGACCGCAGTGTAGCTGTTGCAATGTACAGAGAATGCTGCTGCCTATACTCTGGTGAGTCCCTTAGTCGCCTCGTACGACACCCATGGAAAGTGATGGGATGGTGCTATTATTTTAAGTCCGACACCATAGAGAAAAATACGAGTACTTTTATTATACCTCGTATTTTTAAGGAGCGTTCTCTAAATTTTGACAAATATTTGCGAGATAAATTTCAACTGGAAATTTGAACGCTTTTTAAATACGAGAATTGGACTTCTGAGTGCCAATTTTACTCATTTTTAAGCAACGTTCGCATTCGCATGTCAGACGCAATCAGTCAAAGATTTATGGAAATTGATAAATGATATTTATTTTGCAAGTAGGTTAAACATAACACTTTTAAACGTCAATCTTTTTTCGCCATTTTAAACTAGATGAGGCCGGTGTTTCTTAGTGTCCGGTGTAACTCAGAGGTCAAATTCTCGTTTAAAGTCCACACAATCGCACTGGTCAAATCATATGAGAACCATGTTGGCTTGCATGAGGCTTTTTAGACAGATTGCGACTGAGACGCAAGTGCGAACGTTGCTTAAAAATTAGTAGCCAATTCTACTAATTTTTAAGCAACGTAGGGCCTTAGGGCCTCAGGTTTGTACCGAATAATACCGTTGTCATACCTACCGAATAATATCGATACGCTTAGCGGGCTGTCAAAATTCGACGCTAGGTTCACACATGCTTACGAGTAAGTTAATAGAGTTCAATTTGACATTTGCTAGCGATGACATTCGCTGGCTTTGAATGTAGAGCCTTTCAAATATAAGTATTTTCAAATCGTTAGAACATATAGACCGAATTCGGTTGATAGCCGATCGGTAACTATGTCGATATTGCAGGCACGGGTTTTGACTGTCCACAAATTAAAAAAGGTTTCAACTTCATTTGTTCTTAATAACTTTTTTATGTGTATGTATTTATATTTTTTTTTCTCACTATTTCTTTTCTTTAAGTTGCACCTGCCATATTGTCTCTGCACCACCCTAAGGTCGACTGGTATATAATGCCTAAGGCATTAAGTCCGCCTTTGTACAGTGTTTTTACTAGTGCATAAAGTTTTAATAAATAAATTTGTAGGAGTTCTATGCAGTCATTCATTACAAATTAATTTAAATATAGAAAATACTTTCCACTAGTATTCGATATAAGGCTGTTTCCTGTAATTATTCGTACGCTTGAAATTGAATTACCAATTATCCGGAACGTCTCCAATTTCATGTAGGCAACGTCACAGGAAATTAAACATATTCTGAAATGAACATGATGTTTGAGGCTCTCACAGACAGGAGCGAAGTTTTATTACAGGCATTGATCTAGCTGTTAGAAATGATAAATGATATTTACTTTGCAAGTTACTTTTTTAACACGTCAATTATTTTTTTGGTCTTATTAATAATAATATCTTGGGACAACTCACACACGGTCATCCGATCCCAAGCTAGGCAGAGCCTGTGCTATGGCAACCAGACAACTGATAAACATACTTATATATTTCTAAATACATATATATTATTGACAAATTACACCCAGACACAGAACAAATGATCATGCTCATCACACAAAGATTTGTCCTGGGTGGGAATCGAACCCACGACCTCCGGTTTAGCAGTCAGGGTCACCAACCACTCGACCAACAGGCCAGTCTAATTATTATATTAATCTAGTCGAGGCCGGTGTTTCCTAGCTGACTGCCCTGAGAAGAAAAAAACATTTGAAAACCATGTAGTTTAACGTCTGAGGTGGCCTTTTGAGGAAAGCACCACACAGGTTTAAGTGGACCTGTCCAGTCACAGTGCAAGCATTTGTCAGTTAAGAACTTTGAGGAGCTCAACGATTCGTCGAACAATACCAAAGTAAGGGAATTTGGGTAGGCTGCATATATGTATAATATATAAAGTGATAAAATATTTAAAGTGCTCAAACTGCCCGACATCATGAAATGAACCCGACATATAGCGACCTACATAGTTCTCACAATGAAAATTTTTAATAGGTTAAGCGACGATTGCTGAGGCCGGTTCGTGGATGGGCAACCGATCATCCAGATCCAGCTTATCTGACCTTCACAGCCCAGTAACTGAGTTCCACGATACCCTTTGGCAAGACTGGTGTCAGATTTTCCAGCCTCTGACTATCCGTAACGAATGTTAAAGATCTTCAAATAACAGACGTTTCGATGTATTAGATGGTCACCCATCTAAGGACCGACTTCGGCTGTTGTTATTCTTTTTTTTAAAAAAAAAACGTTGCCCCACTCTAGGAATTTCTCCGGTATCGTGGGTGCGTTTACAAACATACAAAGTCACATACACAAACAGCCAGACCCGGAACAACCATCTGTAGGACAAACAAATATTTGTTCCGTGCAGGAATCGAACCCACGACACGCAGCGCAGCAGTCAATCGCTCAACCAATACGCCAACCATGCCGTCGTCGTTGTATTCGGCCATGAGCTACTCCTCCTCCTCTACTTCCTCATCAATGAAACTTAATACTATGACCATAAACAGATGGCCCTATTGAGTTCGTCCTTAATGTTCGTCTCTTGGACCACTCGATCAAATGTGTCAGTTTGATTAGTAACACTACACTATTCACTCACAGGTACAAGAGGGTTTGCTAATCCAGTACCTAAATATAATAGCCGGTGTACTGAGCAGCTGTAGGTACTTAATATCAAGTAGCGTTTAAACTCAAGGCCGTGTATCAGGAATACTCCTTGGTCAATTAATTGTGTAGTTTATTAAGTACTAGTTGCCGCCCGTGGCTCCGCCCGCGTTACTGTCGAAAATTATCCCAAGGAAACATATTCCCGGGATAAAAAGTATTCTATGTGCTATTCCAGACTATAATCTACCACTACTCACACTAATCTAAAAGATACCTGCACGATATTCATAATGAACTTTATGAACGCCAGACCAAATTAAAAAAAAAAATGAGCGAGCCTTACAGTAGTCGCATATGATGTGTAACATCTGACATCTCATTTTGGTAATAAGCAACATTAACATTACAACCTGAAACAGGAAAGCGAACCATCTGATGACCAACTCTGCCACCGCGTGCGCTCATTGGTCAAATAAAATAGCGCGCTTAACCGGCTTCCTGTTACACACTTCCGTCCCATTTCACGAAATCACTCCCACAGACTGCAGGAAAGCGAGAAGAGAGATGTTACACATCAAATATTGTAAATTTATCGTATACCTCACGTCAAGCCACAAATTCACCGTATTGTTGACACATATTTGTAACGTTGTGTACAGGGAAAGTCTTCGTTAACTTAAGGTAAGGTAAAAATAGGTTAATCAAAATCTTAAGTTCACCGTCTGACAGCGAATAGATTGCTAAGACCCATCTAGAGGCAAGCCCCTTTTCAAAACCATTTCCCTATAGTAGATAACGAAGGTAGGTTTTTGAAAATTCATCCTCTAAAGTGGTTAACAGTTTGTATGCAACTTCGGGCACTTCACTGGGTGCAGCATATGGGTAAATGTTTTTGTTATAACTGACTTCAAAAAAGGAGAAGGTTCTCTATTCGGTTGTATTTGTTTAATGTTTGTTACCTCATAACTCCGTCATTTTTGAAACTGTTTGAAAAATTTCATCAAAATTTCATCAAAATCGGTTCAGTAGTTTAGTTTTTAAATCAAAATAGCTCGAAAAATTCTCATGCAAGTAAACCAAATTGCGAATTTTATACTTTGTAGTGTTTTTGGAAGTCGGTTGTATTTTTGAAATAACATGATGAACTATGCGTAAAGTCTTGGCAGCACAAAATAAAACTCTATTTAATTAAAGATTCTTTTGACAGCAAAATGTAAGAGGAATATCTACGTCAGAACTAAATTGAAATGCATTACACATTGCACAGCGGTATTGGTTGATATCACTACCATGTGTATTGAATTACAAATACAAAAATATTTATAGAGAGAAATTCACTCATTTTTGTTCAAGGAGAAATTATGTTCGTATTTATAGAAATATGGTTATGTATGTGTGGTGAACGGAAATTGATTTAATCTATATGTCACCGGATTATTGTAAACTTCTTAAATACTAAAATATCTTGAAAGGCTCTCAAGATATTATTGTTGCCGATGTCGTTTTGTCCGTTTCTGTGGATGACGAACTATTATATACCGATATCCTCTGTCTAAGCCTTTGGTGGCGGCTGCCATTAAAATTTCTAGACTTTTGATAGTACATTCGTTACATTCGTTGCAAATAAATGATTTGATTGATTGGTTACGGTTAGTCGGGAAAGTCTGACACGTTTTACCAAATGGTATCGTAATACCCCGTACCGGTAAAAAGGGCTGGATAGAAAAAAAAATGATTAAGATTTTTACTTTCGTACCATAATTATACGAGTAGTTGGTTTAAAAAAGCATCAATCTTATAAAATTTTAATAGAATTTAAAATAAATTGTCCATGCATGTATGCAAGGCAATTTATGTTTAAATAACGCGAAAATTCCCCATAAATATTTGTTTCTATTTGCCCCGTTTTACGGTATAATTAACATAAAACGGGGCAAATAAAAACAAAGATTTTTAGGGAATTTATAGGCAATCACTTCCTGTAATAATTTGCTGCTGACAGTTACATTGGAAACTGACCGCAGTATGGTTGGGAAAAGGCTAGGCAGATGATGATTTTCATCATAAACGAACGCAACTTATGAATACTAATCCTGCTAAAAAGGTAAGCAAGGTACGTGACCGTAATTATTTAGCACCTCCCTACTTAATTATCTCTGTTGAATACCTCCACAAAATAATATTTTACCCAAACAGCTTAGTACACTCGCTAAATTAAAAATTATCTTAAGCGTAATTAAAATAAAATAACCTCATTTTAATTGAATTTCTTCATAGAGATTAATAGGGGTGGCAGTTAAAGCGTCATTAGAAAACGATTTCTAGGAAAATGGGGGAATTAAGCATTCCTAGTTTTATTGGAAAATATCTTTTCATTTTTCTGTCAGTTTAGAGTCGATTAAGTTCTATATTTCGTTTCAAGGAACTTGTTCTGGCTAAATGATGTCACTGTGTTTCAGGGAAAAACTAAGGCCTACATTCTGCTTTTTTTTTCTAGTTGGTAGTGACCCTTAAATACAAACCTTTTAAGACTCACTACCAACTCGAACCCAGCAGATTTAGTAATATTAGCCTGTGGATTGAAACGATGTTCATACTATTATGAATCTCAAAAAACTGGTTTATAACGAAACATTGAGAAGGTACTTTTCCTTATACTTTTCACATGCGGTCTAGATAGTGTGGTTCTTGACAAATAGTGTTGTCCACTTTCAACAAAAAATGTCTAGAAATTCCATAGTTTGCAATTTGTAAGCCAAACAAAACCATTCAGAAAAAATTAAACACAAACAAAATATCACAAGTCTTGTAATATTGTGTACTAAAACTCGGCGTTTTGTAAACAAGCGAGAAGCAACAATTATTTCGAGAGCACAGCGCCCAGCAAATTACGGTAAAACTGATCAAAGGGAAACGTTTAAACCGAGATAATGTACTACACGTAATAATCTTGTCATGCGTGAAGAAATTGCCTCGGAATCTGTCTCAGAGATAACTTTGATCGTTATACGGTATTTGTTGCTATTCATTACATTACTAGCTTTTGCCCGCGGCTCCACTCGCGTGAGTGTCGAAAATATGTAAATGTGAATCTTCTCGGAACCCTTTCCCGGAACTCAAACTATCTCCATACCAAGTTTCATCTAATTCAGTTCAGTGGTTTAAGCGTGAAGAGGTATGAGACAGATAGACACACTTTCGCATTTCGCAATTGGGCCTTATGTTATCTTTATTGAGGCCCTTTTATATTATTAAACATTAAAAGCTACATAGTTTACGTTTTCTAAATGTGCAATGAATAATCCGTTTATTTATCAAATCGAAATAACTTTTTGAAAATTCATGCAGTGTTTTGATGGATTTCCACAAAGCCACAGTTCTGGGTTGTTATTGGCAAAATAGACTACATTTTTAGTACCCAAGATGCGAATACACCATAACATTTATGGCATAGTTGGCATACTTTCATGCAGGTATGCTACTGTCGAGAGTTTGGCTACAAATCTTGATAAAACTACGAGAATGGCTTCCACACTAGCAACCTCTATCTCGTGTTTTCCACGAGATATAAATTTATGTACGTGATACCTTTAAGTAACAGTGAATCTCCAAAAATAATAAAACATAATAATTTACTTACCTGAAAGTAAATCCACGAAGTAAACAGCTCTTCAACATATAATAATATCTATAGTAATATAATAAAGCTGAAGAGTTCGTTTGTTTGTTTGAACGCGCTAATCTCTGGAACTACCAGTCGGATTTGGAAAATTCTTTTTTTATATGATATCCACATTCATGAGAAAGGCTTATAGACTATAAGGTACCTGGAAAAATAGGATATGTGCGAACGAAGTCGCGGGCAAAAGCTAGTCATCATGTGCCTAGCCTTTTCCCAACTATATTGGAGTCGGCTTCCAGACACTTCCAGTCAAACCGGATTCAGCTGAATACCAGTATTTTACGTAGAGCAGCTGCCTACCAGACCTCCACAACCCATTAACTGGGTAATACGGTACTTCTTGGAAAAACTGGAGTCAGATTTACTTGCATTTGACAATCCGCAACGACTGCCAAAAATCTACAAATGACAACCGGGACCAACGGCTTAGCGTGCTTTCCGAGGCACGGAGGAAACTCGGTATGTTAAGATGGTCACCCATCCACAGACCAACCTTGGCAAGCGTAGCTTAACCTTGAAGATCAACCCGTGCGGCTGTTATTATTTAGGCACGAGCTCCTTTCCGGCAAAAGCTAGTCATAAATAATACAAAAATGTCATCACTTCAGGGACCACAAAATGTTGCGCCCCGACACGAGAACGTTACCTCTGTAATTCAGTTCTCTATGGAACCTAGTCTTGTTCATTACTGGCCATTTTATTTGAATTTAGTTTTTAATGGAATAATGTGCGGCTTTAGTAAGTACATTGTTTGGTTGAGTATAAAATGACTGACTGATGATGAGGTATTTTAGTTTGTAATATAATATACGGCTGGTGCTTTTAGTAAGGTTTTAGAAGCTTAGTTTGCATTCTGTGTTCAGTAGAATAGAGTATAAAGTGTTCCAGCTGAAGAGGGATTAAATTCATGTTAAAATAGCTTTTAGAACAGTCTACTTAATGCCACAAAAGCTAGCGATCTCCATGTTTTCTAGCTTAATTACTCTGCTATAAAAAAGGTGCCCAAATGTATTTAAACATTATGTACCTACAATAATGTTTGGTGCATGGGCGGACTTAATGCATCAAGGCATTCTCTACCAGTCAAACTTTGGTTAAAAACCGGACAAGTGCGAGTTAGACTCGCGCACCGAGGGTTCCGTTCGAGTCTTGATTTTTTCCAAGTATACATTACCTACAGAAGTTAATAAACTATGAAGGCAAAATATAGCAGGTAAGATTTTCGAATTTTTTTTCCCCGGGGAACAAATGTTCTCCCATACATCAATGTACGTTATGGTCAATTATTTAACCAAAAATATAAAATTTGTAACCGTATTTTTTTTTTATATAGTAAATCAAAAAAAAGTTCTCCCATACATCAATGTACATTATGGTCAATTCTTTAACCAAAAATATAAATTTGTAAAGGTATTTATTTTCAAAAATAGATACAAAAAAAAAAATTGTATTCATATAACGTTCATAAACGGCGTTCAACCAAGCTCGTGGGATATGAACACCAATCGTCCACTAACTTTTAAAGTTTTACTCGTCAAGTTTTGTTATAATTCCTCAAATCATTGTCGTCGTTTCAGACTGTCCATTTTCTTTTTTGACATCTATGCCATCCGTTCTAAATTCAACTACAAAAATCTTTTCGTTCCAAGACCAATTCTTAAGAGGCGCCGAAGTGACATACGGGACACCTATATTTGACTTAACACCAACCCCTAGAAAAGTTTAACAAAAATAAATACATCTTTATGAACTTCTACGTCTGACAAGTCTCCGGTACCTACTTCCAATTTCATCTTAAACAATAACAATATAAAACGTATTTTTATGTTCGAATAGCGGTCACATAACTTCTAGTAGTTAACTCCACTAGCGACCTCTACCGAGGTCAGTCGATAATGCCCTTCTTTATGACCTGAATAACTAACATATTAAAATATCTTACCTGACTTCACAAACCATAAATTACAGTTACGGTGACAAGCAAAATAATTGAGTTAGTTCACAAATGAAAAACGCAATTTCATCGTATTTAATTGCTAACATTTTCCAGCTTTTCATTGTTATCTGAAAATTTCTGGAAATTCTTTCGTTCTTGATGCTAAACTATGAACGTTTGTAGCATAATCTTTTATTATGAGTTGGCACATTGAATAAAAATACATGACTATTTGACGCAACAACCGTCTGGTCGGAGGATCCTCCCATTTCAGTGGAGGTATGCGGGACTTTACTCTCTGTACCGCATATCTCTATAAGACACATGTAAACAATTATAGACTCGAGGCTATTGCGAGGTAACAATGTTCATGGTCGAATGTCGAAGCAGTGATTTTACTACTCAAAAGACTGTTTGTTGTGTCGGACACTGTCAATCCTCACTTTTTTTTATAAAATTATCGTAGGCACGGTTTACAAATGCTTTTGGAGTTCTATTTTTGAAAATGTCCAATTCGATTTTTGAAGTTCAGTCCATGTAATCCAAGATTTTTTTGTTTCAATCTAGGCCAAAGGTACAATTCCGTGCATCGCGGCCGATCGCAGCCGCGCGCGGTCTATCGAGTGGGACAATAGACAGAGTATGAGAATGTATGGCGCCGTTTCCGAGTTCTGCGACAGACGCGTGCGGCGGACATCGGAAGCGGTGCCAAACATTTTCATACCCTGACTATTGTCGCATCAACCGCGCGCGACAGCCGCACGCGACAGACGTGCGCGGCTTCGATCGGTCGCGACGCACGGAATTATACCTTAACTATCTGAAATTATGCGGGAGTTTCACACGCCACTCGTAGGTACTCGGAAACCAGGAGCTTAGTACCTTGAGCAGTCAAATACACGGAAATTTAATTAACTGCAGTTGCTTACATTTCCCGTATCCTGAAGAGGCATTTAAGTTTGTGCTCGTAGGTAAATAGCCTTTGCGTTGCATTAAGGAGAATTTGATACTGGCAAGCGTAAGTTAAGTACTTAAGGGGCTCTAGACAAGTGTCAATCGCTACGAAGCGTTTCGATTTCGATAGCGTTGGCGTGACGAAGGATCGCTTCGGCTTCGATTCGATGCCGCTTGTCAATATTTTGGCGATTGCGCTTGTTCAATAAAAACTATTGTTCTAGTTTATGGTTTTCGATGACGGACATGTCAAACATGGTTCAAAACATTATTTTATATTGCGAAATTGATAATTTTATTGGCAAAATTGAACCGACTGTCTACAAAATCCTATACTAAATATAATAATCTAGGTAAGTGAATCGTTTGTGCATAATTTAAAAGCGGTACATGTGCTTAAACTTTTATTGTGAAACCAATTTTTTCTAAGTTTCTGCCTGTTTATTTATAGAAAGAAAAGGAATCTAAAGTACGCGCCAGCTATTCGTAAAATTAATCTACTGGAGCCTGGTTTCGTCTTTTCACTGAAGCCTGGAAGGTAAAACGTTTAAGTTGCTGGTTCTATTCCAATATATTTAAGTGAATTTTATAAACGCAATAGTCCATCGTATATTCAGTGTTGATTCGCATAGTAGGTACGTGTAAAGCGTGCTATTGATACACTGCTGATGATGATGATGATCCCTTCGGGGAAAGGTAAGTTAATAACGGTTGCGTTCCGTTACCTTCGTAACTACTATTTAAACAAGTTGTAAAATGGTGCTAGTTTTAAAGATTAGATTAATTGCAAAGTCAGGAATCCCATTCTTCCGAATTGTAACCGTTTCTGTCTTTCCTTCCGTGTTGCAGCTATTCATCTCAGAACCATTTTCCCGAAAAACCTTGAACATGAAGAACCTTTGTAAAATTGTATTGTTTTTCAGGTGTACGCCACCATCACCTGAACCAATCGTGCCAACCATCTCTACCATAAGTACACCAGCCAGTCAGTAACTGATACTAGTGCTATTACAAATATCGTGAAAAAACATTTATTAATGATAGCAAGAATAACCTCTAATAGAAACTACAGGTTTCTCATTCCTGGAAACCTAATCATTTTCATACAATGCATTTGAAGTGAATACTTTAAGAAAACCTCGATATTAAGGGTTTACTTTATATACCTTTTAATTATTATTTTGTGAATAAATATAAAAAAATATTTTTTTAATTTTATTCATGCTTTTTTTTTTTTTTTAAGGATGGGAAATCATCAAATGACTTCTTCCGCTCTGGGCGGAGCGGAAGGGCGTGTCAGACTCTTACTGACTAAAACCCATCCGTGTTCCTTCTAAAGCCCTTTGCGTTCCAGGGCCGCGGTGACTCTTTCGAACAAATTCCGCAACCCTGGCAGGCTCTGGCCCTAGCGGGCCCCATCTTTTATGCTGACATCTCTTTGAGGCGCGCGTGAAACACAACGCGCCATCGACCCGAGCCTGATGGTGATCGGACGGCGAGCCACCCAATGCTCGCCGTCCGCAGGCCCGCGCCTACGGTGGCCGGGGATCGCCTTGCGACTCCCGACGCCCGGGGCGTCTTCTCCTGTTGCGGCGGTTGGGGCGAAGGCCTTGTCTTTCCCTCGCGCGGCCCGCCTCCTCCTTCGCTAGCATTACTGCTTCGCAGAAGGAGGTGACCGCTTCCCAAGCCTCCTCGCTCCGGACCATGGATTCAACCAGGGCCGGACGCGAGAGGTTGCCGCCGCCGATCGCCTCGACGAGGACACGGCGGTGCTCAGCCCAAGCAGGGCAGATCTCCACCGTATGCTCCACCGTGTCCTCCGGGCGATCCTCACAGTGCTGACACCCGGGCGTGTCCTCCCGCTTAATCCGAAACAGGTACCTCCCGAAACAGCCGTGTCCGGTGAGCACCTGCGTCAGGCGGAAGGTGAGGACGCCGTAGCGCCTCTCCAGCCACTCCTCAAAGAGGGGCCTTACCGCCGCAATTGTGGCGTGCCCAGCGCTGGGTTGCGACAGTCGCCGTTGCCATACCGCCATGGTATCCTGCCGGAGCTCCGTCCGCCGCGATGCAATTTGCCGCGGCAGCGGAGTTTCGCCCCGGCGAAGCGCCTCCACGCGCCACGCGTAAACGTGGGCGAGAGCTCTCGCCTCCAGATCCCATGGCGTTATTTTATTCATGCTGCATAGTTATTTGTAATGTCCATAAAAAAATCATTCCATTCAACATTCAATCTAGTTCAGTCATTCCTTAATAGTCTACATGGACCTTTAGTGGTCTAGATTTGCATCGGAGTGCGTGACAGATAAATGAGGGCCACGATACTGGATCCCATTTATGCAGTTCGACACTCACTTAATAATATTCTTATAGGGTAAAAGCCGGATAGTTGCCACACTTTTTGTAAAAATATATAATTATTATATATTTAGTTAGTTGTCACTTTATTCATAAAACGGGTAGGTACTTTGGTTTATTTTCTTCAAATTTGTGAAAGTAAAGAACATTATTTTTCATATTTCCAGAATATTGGCGATTTTTGTCGACCTCTAAATTTTGTGACATCTATCCCATATGGGGAATAGTTGCCTAATACATATAAATTACGTTTAGGATAGGTGCCCCGCCGAGAAAGAGGACTTTTAACGCGCAAAAACTTTGATCGCACCTTGCCTTCCCATGCAATCGCACATACACATGCAACACGGTCTACTTAGTGGTTGTTGTAGAGTGTCACGATTGATAAATAAAATAACATGTTATTCATCCGCGAAACTAGAGTAATTAAAATCGAGGCTACTATACCCCTGGCGCAACTATCCTGGTTTTACCCTATATATGTATTTGTTTAGAAGTATAGAACCGAATTAAACAATATGTATGTAAAATTAACATTAAAACAGCGGGGAGAGGTCCACTCAAAATAGAAAATTCTCCAAGCGTACAATGCGACAACAAAGTTTGTGGTGTGTTAAAACACAGCGGTCCACAAACTTGGCCAAATTCTACGATATGGCGACAACAAATACAGATATTAATTGTCGTCGCCATATCGTAGAATTTGACAATTTCATGATGTGGCCGCTTCAATCGTAACTTGGAACACAGGGTTTAAAGGAACCTAACATGAATTGTATGATGCCATCCAATTTAAAGCTATTTAACCTATCCGTGTCGGGGTGCCCTAAGTTCCCTCAAATGTAACCTAAACTAACTTCGGCCATACAATGAAGTGGCCAATTCTTCGATATGGCCACGACGTACACAAACCCATATCCCATAAATGTTAGTGAATGTCCATGTCACCGGAAAATGGCAAACTCCTTAAGATTTTAAAATAACTTGAGAGATGTAAACTCTCGATAAATTGTCCACTGAACATTTGAAGTAATTTTTTACGCATCAAAATTTGATAGTCTCGTAATTTATCTGTTTTGGTGTGATAGTAAACCTGAAAACAAGGCTCTCATTGGTCTGTTCAGATATAAGCTCACACCAACAAAGACCAATGTGGCGCCAAGTTTCCAGTTTTACTACTAACCAAAACAAATAAATTGTAGACCAGAGTGCTGATTGGTCGCCAGTTTATATCAGTCCAAAATTTCTCGGACCGGCACGGAAATAATATAGACTATCAAATTTTGATGCGTAAAAAAAGTATTCCAAATTTTCAGTTGACAATTTATCGAGAGTTTGCAACCTCTCAAGTTATTTTATAATCTTACGGAGTTTACCATTTTCCGGTGACATACGTCAAACGTTATCCATACGTCAACATGTAAAGGTGGGTACTGACCAGTCTTACGGGGCGTAATGTAATGCATATGTTACAAAGAGAGCATTTGTGAGGTCAGTTCGTGGAAACGAGGAAGAACATGCGAGCAAAGAGCCGATCGTGGCTCGTTTTGAGTGCTCCGCCTGTTGTCGATTTTTTGGCAAATCTCTTCGAGTGTTACGTGGTTTAGTCAGTACACTGCGACAAGTCGTGACGAGTGCAACTTGAGCCACACGCATCGATATTTGGCTACATTTTGTTTATTTCTTGTAAATTATAGAGAAGAACAAAGAAAAATTCAACAATAATTTAGTAGAATCAAAGATCCCAACAACCTCTTCGCCAAACATCGTGATTGCCAGTGTCTTGCGAATCATGAGCATGGGCGAGCAAAGAGTTTGAAACGAGCATGTTGCACGGATTTTAGGACACGGCTTAATGTTACATGCTCGCCTAGAATGGTACGTTTTGGTGGATATCCACTATGTTCGCGAGCCTCTTGCGCTCCGCGCTCCTTCCTGCAACTGCTCCACATCGTGGATACGTTTGCGAATTAAGTGCGAACCAAGTTCGCAAACACATCCACTATGTGTAATAGTTGCAGGAGCGCGGAGCGCAAGAGGTGCGTGAACATAGTGGATACCCACCATAATGGCCCGTAACACTGGTCAGTACCCACCTTTAGGGATCATGTGACTTTTCGATAGTGCTGTCAAATCTAAGAGATCACGTGACTTTTCGATAGCGCTCACGTCAAATGTAAGGGATTGACCACGTGACTTTTCGATAGCGCTTGTCAATCTCATACATTTTTGATATTTTGACAATCGTTACCGCTGACAGAATGTCATTTGGCTGCGCCTACTGACATTCATCAGCGAAAACGATTGTCAAAAGTACAAAATGTTATTTGAATATGTAAAAATTGTATGAAATTAAGCGCAAACACAGAAATATTAGCATTTAATACGCAGAATTATAAATGCATTATGTATCTATAACATTTTCTTTAGTTAAATTAGGAGGCCGACGTACGGTTTCTTCTTACACGAGTTTTACCGCTGAAGCTTTCCAGCACCCATGGAGTAGTGCAATCCTGTTGGAATAGGTGCGACTTAGTGGTTGGTGTAATTGAGTTGTTGCCTTTAGCCGACGTACATCGTCAGCTAAAGGCAACAATCCAATTAATATTGTTTTTCACCAAACCATTGCAAGCCGGATGATACGGTGCTACAAGACGACGCTGAGCCCTTCCGGTCGTTCCCGGTCGTTTTTCACTTGCTCCGTTTTTAATTAATTATCTTCACTTTTTAATATTGGCAAAAATTAATAGTATTTTCTCAAAATCTAAAAACATCTTTCAGCATTAACATTGACAGAATAATTTTGGCATTTACCATCAAATTCAATAACCATGACAAAGACAATATTTTGCCAAAGAAATTACTCTTTTCGCTTTTCTCAAAAAAGTATTTTTCTGAATTACTATTACGTTATTAGTACCTACGATTAACTTATTTCTTGGTTTTTCAACCATGTCCTACTTCTTTTCGAGTAAATACCTCTTATAAAAAACTGGACAAGTGCGAGTTGGACTCCCGTGCCAAGGGGTTGGAATGAATTTATTTCTTGCAAAATGATATTTCAACACTATAGACTTAGCTTTCCTGTAATCTATAGGTAAATAACTATTACTGCATTTTTTGAAAGGCCCAGTAGTTTCGGAGATAAGGGGGATTAGTCATTTTACGTCTAATTTCTTGAATAACTGCAAAACTATTTATTTTAAAATGATGAAAAAAATATAATTAGAGCCCTCAAAATAACCCTCTGATTTTATATATGATATATACACGGTACAGTTTGAAAAACTTTTCTAGTTAGCCCCAAAAGTTACCCCAGTACTCAAAATTGATTTATTCACGTACCGAGTACGTGTCTGGGTCACAGACGTTCAAATGTGTACGAAATTTCACCAGCATCGGTCCAGTAGATCCGGAGAAAATTCGCTGTGACAGACGGATATACGGACTGACAGATATACAACTGAGTGATCCTATAAGGGTTCCGTTTTTTACGGATGTTCGGAACCCTAAAAACGACTCTAAAGCGAGTCTTTTTCATGAAAGGTGACTAGTCCATATATTAACTTGAAAAGTAGGACTCGATAGAGAAACCGAGAAAAATTTAATAGTAGGTACTATGTACTTATTTTCCCCTTGCGTCAGATATCAAAAATTTTGAAAAAAGTTTACCACACCTTATGGAGGTATGCGATACAAAGAGTAAAGTACCACTGAACACTGAACCAGACGGTTGTTGTGTCTGGTGGGCAACTGCCCGATATTTGATATTCGGACTGTTGTATATGCATATCAAATTGCACGGAGAACTTTGCTTTTTTTTAAGGATGGGAAATCATCAAATGACTTCTTCCGCTCTGGGTGGAGCGGAAGGGCGTGTCAGACTCTTACTGACTAAAACCCATCCGTGTTCCTTCTAAAGCCGTTTGCGTTCCAGGGCCGCGGTGACTCTTTCGAACAAATTTCGCAACCCTGGCAGGCTCTGGCCCTAGCGGGCCCCGTTTTCTATGCTGACATCTCTTTGAGGTTTGCGTGGAACACAACGCGCCATCGACTCGGGCCAGGTAGTGATCGGACAGCGAGCCACCCAACGCTCGCCGTCCGCAGGCCCGTGCCTAAGGTGGCCGGGGATCGCCCTGCGACTCCCGACGCCCGGGGCGTCTTCTTCTGTAGCGGTGGTTGGGGCGAAGGCCTTGCCTTTCCCTCGCGCGGCACGCCTCCTCCTTCGCTAGCATTACTGCTTCGCAGAAGGAGGAGACCGCTTCCCAAGCCTCATCGCTCCGGACCATGGGTTCAGCCAGGGCCGGTCGCGAGAGGTCGCCGTCGCTGATCGCCTCGACAAGGACACGGCGGTGCTCAGCTCAAGCAGGGCAGACCTCCACCGTATGCTCCACCGTGTCCTCCGGCTGATCATCACAGTGCTGACACCCGGGCGTGTCCTCCGCCTTAATCCGAAACAGGTAACTCCCGAAACAGCCGTGTCCGGTGTGTACCTGCGTCAGGCGGAAGGTGAGGACGCCGTGGCGCCTCTCCAGTCACTCCTCAAAGAGGGGCCTTACCGTCGCAATAGTGGCGTGCCCAATGGAGAACTTTGCTTGCGCGATGCAGGATTTCGTTGGTAGTTCGTCGTAGATGGCGCTGCGGTACTTTTTGGTGCCGTACAAATTTCGTTTCTTGGTTTTTCATGTCATTTCATTCATCGGCATTGATGCCGCTACAACCTTTTAGGTTTTTTGTAAGTGAGTTTTTCTCCATTCACTAACGGTAAAATCAATCATGTAATTGATATTTCGGCAAATCTCACTAAAATTGGTTTACATGATCATTTTTCGAAAAATAAGGTCATAAAGAAGTTTAACTTCTTACGTGTACAGTGTACACGCACACATTTTTTTTAAATCAAAGGTCTACGCAAACAAGCCCACAACCACCAGAGCATTGAAGGAGGAGATTCAACGCTGAATCAATGAAATTCAGCAAATTTAGATAAAATAGTGCGTATGTGTGTGATTTGATATTTAACCCCATCCAGTGTACTAGGTAAAGAAAAATAAATACAATTTTAAGAAGAATAACCATGTTTTCTATTTAAATCAAATCCTGCGTAAATTTTGAGACATCCTTTATGTAACTAATAATTCCATACGGTGATTAAAACCTAGCAGACCTCTCATAGAGCGAGGTCAATATATGGCGCTTTACACATAAAACCTCAAATAGAACACTTATTTAGTACCTAGTGGGTTTTTTCCATGAAAGATTCCGAAGATTTCCGAAGTGAAAAATAATAAAGTCTATATTTTAACTAGAAAAGTAGGGCACAATAGGAAAACCAAAAATAAGTTAATAATTATATGTAGGTACTATTTAGTTAGCTAGTAGTTTTTCCATAGCTGTAAATCTATAGTTCTAATTATTTTATTGTTGACAAACGGTGCAAAGGAATCGTGGTATAATTGGCACAAGAGTCCAAAACGCAACGATTTTACGTGCTACAAACGATGCATTCGTTTGTTGCACTTAAGCCTCAATTAAAGAAACGTAATAGTATTCAGTAAAATACTTTTTGGAGAAAACCACAAAGAGTCATTTCTTTGTCATAATATTGTCTTTGTCATAGTTATTGAATTTGATGGTAAATGTCAAAATTATTCTGTCAATGCAAATGCAGAAATTCCAAAGATATTTTGATTTTTTGAGAAAATACTATTATTTTTTACCAATACTCAAAAGTGAAGTAATTTACTAAAAACAAAGCAAGTGATAAACGACCGGAAGGGCTCAGCGTCGTCCTACAGAATTGAGTCAACCGGCTTTCAATGGATGGTCAAAAACATACATCGTCAGCTAAAGGAAACATTCAATCACACCAACCACTAAGCTGCACCGATTCCGATAGGACTGAACTACTCTATGGATGACAAGAAAGCTTCAGCGGAAAAACTCGTCTACAAGAAAAACCCTACGTCAGCGAAGCAAATTCAACTTAGTATAATATTATGAATAATGTATTTATAATTCTGTGTATTAAATACTTATATTTCTTTGTTTGCGATTAGTTTCATACCAGTTTTTACTTATTTACATAACATTTTGAACTTTTTACAATCGTTTTCGCTGATGAATATCAGTAGGCGCCAGCCAAGTGACATTCTATAAGCGATAGCGACTGTCAAAACTTCAAAGGCATGAGATTGACAAGCGGTATCGAAAAATCACGTGGTCGGTCCCATACATTTGACGTTAGCGCTATCGAAAAGTCACGTGATCCTTCCCTTACATTTTCAACTTTTGACAATGGCCAACGCTTGGGACTATGTACTTAATAATCCCATGCAGTGAACGAATCTTTACACGCCCTGTCACAGCGGTAGATAACTTTATGGCGCAATACATAGACAACCTCAAAGTAGAATATTAATTTTCCTGCCTCCACGGCTGCATCACACACAAAAAGCTTTTCGTTCGTTGGTTTTCATCCATCGTCCCGTATTAACTTTTTGGTCTAATACTGAGCTCTTTGTTTTCTTACAGGCCTGTATCTGTAATGCACAATTTCAATTTGGACCGGTTGCCAAATCGAGGGGTAAATTTAACGCAGAAACTGTCCACCTTTTCCTCATCATATCAGCCGAAAGACGTCTACTGCTGAACATAGGTCTCCCCCAAGTGTCGCCACAAGAACTGGTCCTGCGCGTCTTACATCCATCGGCTACCCGCGACCTTCACCAGGTCATCGGTCCACCTTGAGGGAGGCCTTCGAACTCTGCGTCTTCCGGTACGCGGTCGCCACTCCAGAACTTTTCGACCCCATCGTCCATCTGTTTTGCAAGCAATGTGTCTTGCCCACAGCCACTTCAGTTTGGTGATCCTTCGGGCTTTGTTGGTTATCTTAGTTCTTTTGTGGAAATCGTCATTCCTGATTCAATGACGCAAGTAAACTCCGAGCATTGCCTTTCCATTGCCCTTTGGGTAATTTTATGCATTCTGATGAGGCCAATATTGTGAGCCACCACGATTTAGTTCCATGAGTCGTCACTGGCAAAACGCACTGGTCGTAGACTTTCGTCTTGAGACACTGTGGTATGTGAGACGAAAAGATACCACGTAACTTTGTCGTCAGGTCGGAGTCGAATTCGACGATTGACCTGTTTCTCGAAGTTACCCCTACCTAACTGGACCGTTAGTCCCAGGTAGACGTACTCGTGTACAACTTCGAGTGTAATGTCTACAATCTTGATAGGTGCTACATGGGTATTTGTCCATGTTCATTTTAAGACCCACTTTTTCGGAAGCTCCACTGAGCATTGTACTGGGGTCCTCCGTAGTTTCTGCCATGACGACTAAATTGTCGGCAAATCGAAGGCGAGTAATGTACTCGCCATTAATATTGATGCCTAGCCTTCTCCAGTCCCAAACCTTGAAGACATCCTCTATTGCAGCCGTATACGTAGATACTTAAGGCTCTGCACTTGCTTCAAATTACTTCTGCTGATTAATAATAATAATAATAATAATAATAAATCATTTATTTCAGATTCATCCTAAGATTACATCCATATGTGTTAGTAGAATTGCGAGCTTACAAACTAGAGTTAGTAATAATTAATTGATTTCAAATTAAAATAAAACCAATAACAAGAGGCAGGTCCGGGTGGACTCCCCAATGATGTCGGCAAGCAACTATACGACTGCGTGCTGCCGTATCCAGCGAGCCAGCATCGGAGAGTCCCACCGGTCCGCCAGCGCGCGTAGGATGGTGTTGGGACTGTCGCGCGTGCGGCGCATGATAGATGCGCACCGTTTGCGCATGATGGCCGCAAAGCCGTCTGTGTCAGCCTCCGCGAACATTGCGGAGGCGCTGCAGTGGCGCGGCAGCCCCATCAGCACCCGGAACGCGTTATTGTATTGAACGCGCAGCGCGCTGTATGTCCGCTGAGTATAGTTAACCCACAGGCTGCAGGTGTAAAAGGACTGACAGTACGCTTTAAAAAGCGCAACTTTGACAGTCCCCGTGCACCGTGCAAACCTGCGTGCCAACATGTTGCATCGGACAGACAGCGCTCTGCGCTCCCTTTCAATATCCACACAGTCCTTAAGGTCCTCGGTAACCCAGTGGCCCAAATACTTAAATTGCTCGACTTTTTTTAAAACTGTACCACTTAGAGTGAAATTCGGAACGAATGTGTATCGCTTGTTGTCCGGCCTGAAAATCATTATTTCACTCTTTTTTGCGTTGTATTTGAGCCCATGAGTCACCGCGTAGGACTCACAAATTTTCAGGAGCCTTCGTAAGGCACCAATCGATGGGCTCAGCAGCACCATATCGTCTGCGTAGCTGATGTTATTCACGCACACTCCGTCTATATGACACCCTATGCCAGAGCTGCTGAGCTCATCGATCAGTCGGTTGACGTACATGCTGAAGAGCGTGGGGGAGGTCAGCCCCCCCTGCCTCACCCCGCATTCCAGCCTATACTCCCCCGAAAGAGAGCCTGCCCATCTTACAAAATTATTTTGATTGTTATACCAATGCATAAATAATAGCACAATCTCTCTAGGTAGACAAGTTTCATCCCTTAATTTACCCCATAGAATATCGTATGATACAAGATCGAACGCTTTCGATAGATCGAGGTAGCACGCATAGACTGGGGTCCTTCTACTCGTGTAATACTGTACACTCTGCTTGAGACACAGGATAGCACTCTCGGTGGAAAGCCCAGGCCTGAAACCGAACTGCGCGTCGTTTAGTGAGACGTGTTTATCCAGGTGCTGACCAAGCAGACTGTCCAGCACTTTGGCGACCACTGTGGCTAGAGAGATCGGTCTATAGTTGTTTACATCTGACGTATCACCGGTTTTATTTTTGATGATTGGTACAACTATAGTACGCATTAGCTTTTCGGGCAGATGTGAGTGGCCTAAACACAGGGTAAGAAACATAGAAAGCACCCTGGGTAGGTGTACACCGGCGTGCTGCAGGTGCTCGATGCTGAGGCTATCGTGACCCGGGGATTTACCCCTCACCATGCCTTTGATCACCGCACGCACTTCCTTCGTGGTAAAATGAACGCTACGCTCACTAGCTTCCTCAGCATCGGGCTCCTGCCGCGCAGGCCCCAGAGGCGAGTCTACTCTGAAATGGTGGGAAAACATAGTGGCGATCTCACTAGGCTCGTGCAGTCCCGCCACACTGACGGGGAGGCCCGGCTTATGATTCATTTTATTGGTGTTTTTCCAGAACTGACCGAATTTCTTGTTTGAGTGAAGTTCAGCAATTATATCCATTTTTATTTGTTGTTGATTAGTCTGACACCACTTTAATTTCGATTTAAAAGCGCGCCTAGTTTCACACATATCACTATAAAGACGGCCGGCCCCAGGCTTACCCCCATACAACCAAGCCTGAAAACATAGCCGAGCCCTCCCGTGAGCGCCGCGGATGTGCCTATTCCACCCGGTAATGTATTTACCTCTACGCTTTTCAGTAACAGTATAACTACATATAGCGGCCTCCGACAGTATACAAATAATCTCGTCATACATATTATCTAACAGGATTTTATGACTTTTGTTACAACACATATTATCTGAGCAGCTTCTTAATTCTGAAGGAAAATCAATTTCCCGAAGTCTAGAGTGACATACATTTTTAAATTTAGATATCTGAGTTGAGTCACGTTCACCCCATACTATTCTATTTATACAAACAGTAGGTATACAAATCTTAGACTTAAGTAAACTAAAATTACATCGTATAGACACAGGGTAATGATCAGACCAATAAGTATCATATAACACAGAGGCCGCGGACACAGAGTGTCGCGCAGCACCTGTCACAAGACAGTGGTCGAGCCAGCGCCGACAGCCGTGCGCATCACTGACAAACGTATGACTGTCCGACGGCATCAGTTCCAGGTCTACACAGGACCACGATTGTTCCGCACAAAAAGTTAAAAGTTCAGTAGCAAATGACTCACCGGGGTGCGCATTGTAGTCTCCTAACATTAACACCGACTCCACATTGTGACTGACTATTATGGCTGTCATTTCACTAAGACACTCAGTAAATTCCACTAAGTTTTCATTGGATGCCGTAGGCATATACACAGAAAATATCAAGATGGAACGATCACTGAGCTCGATTTTAATCGAAGCGAGACGCACATTATTGCACTTCACTACGGTTACCGTCGGAAACGCAACCTTTCTCCACAGTAGGGCAACTCCGCCGTAAGGCCTACCGCGTAAGACCCCCGTCGCGATATCCACTGCAGAGGTACCCGTACAGGCGAAGTCGTCGTCTATCGTGGCTAGGTACCCGAGGTCGTGCGGCATTAGCCACGTCTCCTGCAGCGCCACAATATCAGCCGAGCGACAAAGTTTCCGTACACATTCCACTGATCTCATCACATTTTTGCAGTTAAAACTTATTAAGTTTATGTTATTCATAAATTACAACTACCAATATTCTCGCTAGTCACACGGACATTTTCCTTATTACGTCTGATCATGTTTATAAATCGACGATAGGCTACCCCCTTTGGCCAGAAATCATCACTCAGGAAATTTACTAACGAATGTTTAGGTACGAATATTTTGTATGATTCGTAATCCTTCGCTACCTTCATGTCCATTTTCTCAATTTTAACATCAATGTTAGTCTTCTTCACTATGTAGGTACGGATGTCACTCACGGACACGCCTTTCGCCACATTATAAATGTACATGGGAACCTTAGTTTCCGCTGCCATAAAATTACTTCCAGGCTCAAGAATCGCTTTTCCTCGCTTCCCAACGAAACGGTTTCGTGATCTTTTATTTTGGACACGAATCCACTGGTCACTCGGGGCTTGTGTTTTCCATTCCCCTTCTCGAACAAACGAACGATTAAGATGTCTGATACTAACAACTGGACTCCAACGTCCATAGGTAAAACTGGACTAGAACCAAACTTACAAAACACAACAGCCCTTTTTTTTGTTCACTCTCAAGCTAGCATATGTAGCCAAAGGAGTGCGCACATGTCTGTGTGCGACTGTGCGTTACCATTTTACCTTAGCAATAATATCTTTAAGAACGTTTTCTAAGTAGGTACTAACTGAATTCAGCCCTCATTTGTGAATGTTGTTCGTATGCTCTCTATAAACTCTGTGGTTTGTCGTTGCTATAGCAACAAAATGTGTTATTCACTTAATCGTTACGTGAAATGTCAATCCTATGACACGTATTTTGACAAGCGTTCGACGATATCGCTTTGTTTGATGGAACATTTTGTCTATCAACGATCGCTTGACCACGTGACTTTTCGTAAGCTAAATGTCATTTCCATACATTAATTGATATTTTGACAGGCGTTTTCGACGGCTGACTGTTGCTTTGTCTAGGCCTGGCGCTATCGTTTCGCTTAGCGAATTGTGATTAACGACACTTTGTCTAGCCACTTTTGATCGACCACGTGACTTTTCGATTCAAAATGTCATTCCCATACATTTTGGACTTTTCGATTGGCGTTAGCGTCAGTCGATTGACATCTTATCTAGAGGGCAAGTAAGTTGCGTTGCGATTAAAGCAACCCCCCCCCCCCCCCTTTGGGGGAGGCTTATGTCTAGCAGTGGATGTCTTTCAGCGGATATGATGATGATGATGAATCATAAGTTCTGCGAAACGCTGGTATCTGCTTGGAACATTTAATCATTAATACAAATTGTAGGACGAGATTACACGGTCGAAGTTAAGTACGAGTATACAATAACACATTTTGCATAAATATTCATTTCTGGAATTATGTTTTTTCTTTTAATTTTCTTTAATATATATATTTTTTTTAATTAATACAAGGTCGCCTTTAAATTATATAATATTTTTTTTCCCCGGTAAACCTGAAACACAGTATCTTTTCTTACACCTCCTTAAGGCACCAGACTCTTACAATAGTGGAATGTAGTTTTAGCATTTTGCAAACAAGGTTAATTTTTTAACGTAACCAATTTTATTGTGAAAACAGAATAAATTCGTTTTGAATTGAATTGAGTCTTACAAAGACTCAATTCGAGTCGCAGTACCTGTAGATAAGGTACGGAATCAAAGCCGGTAGAAAAAGAACCAGTTCCCTCATAAATATTCCTTTTCTTTCGTTCAAACTTCGCAGACATGCTCGAACACGTAGCGACTTTGCAGCTAGATACGAGTATGTCCAGAGTCCAAACACCTTCAAGTACAAATTCGCAAGAGACACATTTTGAACGATTAGTACTTATTAGTATTGTTATTATTTCGTGTGAAACAAAGAAAACTCTTAGGTACTTGATAAGTAAGGTCAACCATCTTTTGATATCCCCTTTGTGAGCATCAAGTAAGTAGGTACGCTTGAATAACTTGCATAGAAGAGTTCCCAAAGACGCCAAATAAGCATTGTTATGTTGGTAGACATGTCGAGTGTGAACTTTCATTTTGTATTTTATGTTTTCTGTTTAGCTGTGTTTGTAATTTTGTGAAGGAGGTTTTATTTTGTGTAAGAAAATGAAAGTAAATTTTACTTATACCTGAGATTTTTCACAACTGTGCTCGCGTGAATATTGCTTAGAATGTTTGTGAGGAATAGCGTTTCTATTACCTTGGCTTTAACAGCTATATATTTAAAATATTTTCAACTATAAGATGCGCTGCTGTGAACCTGCCAATAGGAGTAACAGCAAGGCCCAGCTACAAGAAAGTGCGACAAGGATGGCTTCATGAAAGTGCAGAGGAAGAAAGGGAAGAAGCCTCCGAGAGTTTATGTGTCCCGGCTACATCACACCACGAAGGTTGAGGAGATCGTGGAGTATGTCCGAGCGAAGACCAGCTGGATCTTAAGGGTCGAGAAGTTGAAGTCGCGCCACAACACAAATTTCAAGTCATTCGTGGGCGAATTCCGACTCATCGTATTGAGACCTTCCTCAAGGAAGAGTTTTGGCCGAACATGACACCCTCATGTATCGGCGATTCCGCGGAAGGCTACGTGACACCACGCAGTGCATCACGACGCCGCCACTTCATGTACAAAAAGTTTATTAATATTTTTGTGGTTTTTATAAATATGTATGTATTAGTCTGTAAGGTATGTGTTATGGGTCTTTGTTACCTGAATTAAATTATATATTATATTATTATTATAACGTTATCAGAAGGTCACTTCCCGTATTTTTCAAAGAACATTTGCAGTCGCAATCTTTAAAAAATGTAGGCAAGTTGTTTTCCTAACTTAAAAATAGTATAATAATAATTGGTCTACGCATCTGTCGAAGCTGGCGTTACGCGGTTGGATAAAGGGCCTGATACAGAAGGTAGTACTACTCGATACGGCTCGTATTGTGAGGAGGTTCCTTTCTCTGGAGCCCTAACCACCGGTAGCTTGGGCCCTGCTCCCGACACCGGCGGACTACTGCTTTTTATATTTTTAAATGTTTTTTTTTGAGAAATATTTAAAAATTTTATAAGTATGTAAGTGAAATTAATACTAAAATTGGTCTACTATTCTCAATTTTTTCTTGACCACATTAATGAAATGAGAAAAAAATCTTATAATTTCCTTTCAGTATTAAAGCTTTCACATTGCATTTCTTTAGTTCCAGTCTGAGTTAGAAGTTTCCAGCCAATGTATTGACGTTTCTATCTTGACCTTCTTTCAGAACTGTACGTTGGCTTTCAAGCGTCAAAGTCAAGATGCCTTACAGCTTGACTGAGGAACAATGAAAGGGGGTTGTGTCGAGAACTTACGTCCGCTTTGTGAGGTACAAGAATAGGGCGGCTACATACTGTTTGTTCTTTACGGGTTGAGGAGCATGACACTACAGTGTACCTAAACGATCTTCTGAATTTTTCCCTTTAATTAACTTATGCATATTTTATTTTTTATTATATTTGATAAATAAATTATAACAAAAAATTATATCATATTTTATATCCATATTATATATTTCATATATTTTTTTTTATCCTTTTCCAACTATATTGGGGTCAGCTTCGAGTCTAGCTGGATGCAGCTGAATACCAGTATTTATATGGAGAAACTGCCGATCTGACCACACCCCGAAAAAAAAATCGGAAAAGAATTTTAATTCGATCAAAAGATGATAAATTTCCATATCTCTTTGTCATTTTTCATGTCATTTATTTGAGTAAAAATTTTTACATTGTAAATCGAAGATTTACTTAATTAATTAAAAATTTCAGAATAACAGTGTAAATCACTACAACTAATTATTAAAACAGATAATTATTACAGAATATTATAACAGCAAGCAAATACATTAATTAAAAAGTACAACATTTGCAATTCCTTGTTACAAGTTAAAACAAATAAATTAAGATTCCACCATTACAGTCAAGATATTTCCTCATTACATTTCTTACATTGAATTATTATTACTAAAAGTCTCCTTAGCAACAGAAACCAGTACTAACTATCCTATTCGGATCCTTAGCGATTGTCAAAACGTAAAACATGCATGGGATTTACTACACGTTTGACGCAGTGGTTGAGCGATTTGCTGCTGCGCTGCGTGTCACGGGTTCGGTTCCCGCACGGTACAGATAATTGCACCGGGTCTGGCTGTTCGTGTATGTGAGTTTGTATGTTTTAGAACCCACCCAAGATACAGGAGAAATTCCTACTGCGGGGCAAAGTTAAAGAAAAAAAAAATCCAAACGCTGTCGAAATGTCACGTGTTCAATCCCTTTTATTTTAGCTTTTCGCCAATCGTCTTCGCTAATACAATGGCATTATGTCTATAGCCACAGAACACGTCTAACAGACCCTGAACAGACATCCATCACCATTAATCCTTAACACCAATGACCGGTAACAGATCCGTACAAATGAGTTTAGGGACGTCCTCAGATTCGGCAGTCATTTATATTCCTAATTAAGTCTTAGGAGAGAGAATACGGTTCGTTAGTTCGGTAATATGGGAAATCAAGGGTGTTAGCGTGAAATGGAATAACTTATGAGGGGCAAATAGGTTCCTGAAGATTTAATTTGTCATGTGTACCTATTATGTAGCGTGTTGTATAGGTACCCGATTAAATGAATAGAAATCAACACCTAAATGAATGCAAACTCGATTATAAATGATTGCCTGGAAACATGCTGGTCCTGTCCCATAGGTCGATCTAGGGTGTAGTAGACAAAGTCAAACTTGTTGATTTATTTACTATATATATATACTGGTGTACTTTCTCTTTTTTAAATATGTAATTTTAGTCACACACTGATCCATTGTTGTTAATTATATTGTAAATATGTGAGTACCATGTCCCTTGCTAGCAAACTTAATTTTATTTCTGCTGGTATTGCTTTGTTGTACCTATTGCAATATTGGGTGCATTGTGCTCACATATTATAATCAATTGATCAATGTATGTATACCTACTTAATATTGTAAGACTCATATTTGAAAAGAATTTGATATCGCTGAATTTAACGTTGGTACATTTTATGTATCCTACTAATATTATAAACGCGAAAGTTTGTTACTCAATCACGTCAGAACGGCTAAACGGATCTTGATGAAATTTGGCACAAAGGTAGATTATTGTCTGGAATAACACAGGATACTTTTTATCCCGGGAGTATATAATTTTCGACCCTCACGCGGGCGGAGCCGCTGGCGGCAGCTAGTATTATTATAAAGCAACTTGATTTTAGTTTGGATTTTCATTTTCAACTCCATTACATTTTAACTGAACAAAAAAGAACAACGAAAATAAAGCTTGCTCGTTTGAACAAAACCAACAATAGACCTTCGTTAGTGAGCTGTATATTTTTTATTTTTTCAAGGCAAAACGTGTTACGAGGAAAAAATAAATAAAAAGACGACGTATCTGCGTCATTGCCTCTTCTGTAATCGGATATAAACCACTCAGTAAAACTTTCTTTTACCTGAAAATAATATACTGAAACACTTTTATATTCGTCAAAAAGAAATATACGACCGTTCTATCAAATCCTTTGGCACATTCAGGAAAGGGGTCGCATTATGACCGCAACAGGGACATTCACCCTTTTCCTAATATAATTCCCTCTATACTCCTTTAGGGTGAAGAGGCCAAACATCAGCTCACCTTAAAAATATTAAGTTTATTTTATAGGCGCAGTAAACATTTTTGTGGTTTGAATTTTGACGAGGAAATCCGGGTTGTTTGAGAGCTTTATTATTAGTTATTTTGGAAAAGCCACTTTGAATATTAAAGTGGGCTTTATCATTCAGTAAGAGCATTATCAAACTCAAAATTTTTCGATTAAAACAAAAAAAAAAATAGCTCTAATATTGACTTAGGTACAATTAACGACAAAAATCGATAAATGCTGCTACTTTTATTAATCATATAATGTCAATTCATTTAATGATAATCTGGTTTTTTCATTTAAGACAGTCATTCGTAACGTAAATTCTATTAAGTTTTCTTTTGTTGGGATTTAAATTAATACCTACCTTGCTAATTTTTTTGAGATTATAAAAAGAAGTGTTGTCGACTTTTGTTGCTGACTGTATCTATGAACTTGGTTTATTCACTGATAATAATTTAATAAATAAGTACCAAGAACTATAAATGTTTATTTTCTCAAAGAAAATTCAGTAAACATTTTATGAGTGCGCAGTGCGTCAGCAGTGTTCTTTAGATTTATCCCAAGCGTTATTTTAACCTATATATCTGGAAAATAGAGGTGCTTTTAACGAAAGATTTCGTCTGAGGAAGTATCGCCACCATTCTTATGGATCCCGAAGAAGCAGCGTGATAAAATAACTACCTTATGACCGCGACTTTGTCTGCTTGAACTTCAAATCAGGATAAAAATAATACCTATGTGTGTAAGTTTTTACCAAATCTAATCAATAGTTTTTTTGTGTAGTAAAAAACATTCATCCAACCTCATAAACTTTCACATTTTATTATATTAGTAGGATAAGAAAGGAACGACCATTAATCACCATGTTCGCTAAGGCGAGTCAACGAATTCAGTAGAAGAAAATAAAATGCTCGTAAAACGACAAAATGTACTGAACAGGTGATCTTTACCCGCGATTTATAATAAAAATTGTTTATAATAATGAGTAAGTACAATAACACCTTTTATATTCAATTCAGTACTCCTTGTTTTGTGTTTATACTATAACAGGTTGTATACACACATGACATTCTCGACTATCCATTATATAATAATAATATAATATCTTGGGACAACTCACACACGGTCATCCGATCCAAAACTAGGCAGAGCCTGTGCTATGGCAACCAGACAACTGATAAACATACTTCTATATTTCTAAATACATACATATTATAGACAAATTACACCCAGACACAGAACAAATGATCATGCTCATAACACAAAGATTTGTCCTGGGTGGGAATCGAACCCAGGACCTCCGGTTTAGCAGTCAGGGTCACTAACCACTGACCAACAGGCCAGTCATTATATTTGACCAGTACAATTGTACGAACTTTAAAAGAGACTTTGACCTCTGAGTTTGTTTCGGTGTTTCTTCTCAGGGTAGTCAGCTAGGAAACACTGGCCTCATCTAGTTTAAAATTTGCCTAAAAGATTGGCGTGTAAAATATTATGTTTAACCTAATTGCAAAATAAATATAATTTATCATTTAAACACTCGTCAGAAAAAAAAACTGGCCAATACGAGTCGGACTCACGTGCAAAGGGTTCCAAACGAATTATTTTTTTGTAAAATGTTATGGTTTTACTGTAATCTATAGATAAAGAACTATTATTTTTAAAATTTAATTATTTTAATTATTATAAAAACTATTGAGCCTGAAAACTCAATAGTTTTATATATAAATATTTTTTCGTCATGTTTCATAAATAAGTAATTCAAAACTTTTTATTTTAAAATTATGAAAAAAACATAATTAAAACCCTCAATAAGCCCTTTCATTTGAAATGTCATGCGGTACATTTTGTTTTTTTATTTAATGAGTACGAAATTTCAACAGAATCGGTTCAGTAGCTTCGGAGCAAATTAACTGTGACTGATGGATAGACAGACACCCGAGTGATCCTATAAGGGTTCCGTTTCTTACAGATATTCGGAACCCTAAAAACGGAAAGCAGAATTCTGAAATCGTTCGAAAAATCGGGGGCTAGAACTTTAGATGTTCAAACGTTTGCCATTCAAAGAAAAAAAGGTTGGCAAACGCTTGCGAAATCCTTTGTTCACAAATTACTTCAGCGAAGAGTGCTCTGTGTAAACTAGACTGCATAGGGAGACTAGAACGGAAAAATGAGCAGATACGTCGTGTTTATTCAACAAATTGAATTGCTGAGCTAACACATTGAAATTACATGATATTTTATACAGTTTCATTTGATTAAAGACACGTTATAGTACCCGGCGCTGAAATGGTACATCTAGTTTTAAAATACTCTCACAGTTATTTGTAAAAGTGACCCTTCATACGAGTGAGACTATTGCAATATTTCAGGAGTTGAAATGATTCTGGAAATAAATAAATTTCACAATGGAACCAAACCTGTTATCTAGAAAAAGAAAAACTGGTCAAGTGCAAGTTGGACTTACACACGAAGGGTTCCGTACAATAAGCCGAAAAAAACATGTTTCTTGTATGGGGGCCCCCTTTTATTTTATTTCATTTTTATTATTTGTTGTTATAGCAACAGAAATACATCACCTGTGAAAATTTCAACTGTCTAGCCGGTTCATGAGATACAGCTTGGTGACAGACAGCCAGACGAATAGTGGAGTCTTAATAATAGGGTCCCATTTTTCCCCTTTGGGTACGGAACCCTAAAAATCAGCTGTTCCCTACACTTTATCGAATTATGCGAACATAAGTAGGCGCACAGCATTTTTTATGCAGATCTATCGATAGTTATGTATGTATACTGATCTTGATTTTTAGGGTTTCAAGAAATTAGATGAAAATTGACCACTCTTTGTCTCCGAAACTACTAAGCCTGAAATTAAAAAAAAAAAAAGTTCTTTACTCCTAGATACCCCAGAAGTCTATATTGTTAAAATAACATGCTACAAAAATGAGTTTCGTGCGAAACCCTTTTCACGCGAGTCCGACTCGCACTTGGCCAGTTTTTGTTAATGTTTTCTCTGAATCAAATTCTGAAGCCCACGCTGACAAAGTCAGGGTAAGAAGCTAGTTCACAATAAATCACTTAAAGTAAGTAACCGTGTATTAGGGGAAGCATAGTGCGGGCAAGAAGAATAACTGATTTTTCCATAAATCTATAATAGATGGCGCTTTTATATATTTTCTAGTCGTGCCTCGTGCGACCGGCGACGTCATGACAGTTCAACCAAAACAATACGCGAGTGCATTTGTTGACAAAAGAAAAAAAAAGAAATATCGTTGTTTTGTTACGATTTTTGTGAAGGTTTGTACATTAAGTTTCTGTATTAGTCAGTAGTTATCTATGAAATGTTTTACTTATTCAATTGCACGTTTACTTAACTATTATTTGTGATCGTTTTTTTTTGTTTACCTGCTAAAATTATTTCAAGTCTTGACTTGATTCTAATATGAGCGTGCTGGGCAAAATGGATATGGGCATAACGAATAGGTATCCGTTTTACCCGTTTAGTTATTTCATTATCTCTTTTATAAGTAAGAAATATTTTAACAGTATTTTGACAACTTTAATTATAGCTAGGGTATTTTAATTCAATTTCAATGTAATCATAAAAATATAAGTGCAAAACTAATCGTGCAGCATGGTCTGAAGAAACACTCGATAGAGCGGTAAGAGCTGTAAAAGATGACAGACAATCTATAAATTCAACCGCAAAGAAGTTTGGAATTCCGTTTAAAACTTTGCAGAGACATGTGAAGACTGGGAATAAGTTAAAGAAATTGGGTAGGTTCACATCAGTTTTTAGTCCAGAACAAGAGGAAGAGTTGTGTTTGTATCTTAAAAAATTGAATACCTACTTTATTTTTTGGGCTTACTCGTTCAGATTTTTTAGAATTAGTGTATGATTATGCAACAAGAAATCATATTTCTCATCCATTTAAAAATGGAAAAGCTGGAGACGACTGGTTTTCTGGTTTCAAGCGTCGACACTCAGAAATTGTACTAAGAGCGCCAGAGCCAACATCTTTAGCGAGAACAAGAGGCTTTAATAAGCCACAGGTGGAGTTATTTTATTCCAATTATTGGAGCCTAATAGAAAAATACAATTTTAACCTTTTGCGTGTCTACCACAGATTTTTATCGTCCAATCCTGACCAAGCCCTTAAGTGTAACTGTCCGACTTAAGACATTTGGAGCATTTTTTCTTATGTCGAACTGTGTAACTTAAGACACGCAAAAGGTTAATGCAACTACAATCTATAATATGGACGAGACCGGAATAAAGAGCAGTACATCTAAACCACCAAAGGTTTTGTCTATTAAAGGCAAGAGGCAAGTCGGAGTAATATGCAGTGCAGAAAGGGGGCAATTAACCACAGTCATATGTTGTTGTAATGCAGCTGGAACGTTTGTTCCACCCTTTTTCATATTTGCGCGCAAACGTATGCAAGAACGACTTCTAGATAATGCCCCACCAGGCTCACAAGCCACCGTGACTGACACGGGTTGGATAAATGGAGAAGCTTTGCAGTGGGCATAGATCTTTTTAGTGGCACGTCGTCTACTGTGACCGTCTGCGCTTTAAATGATTCTCCAGCAACAACAGTGACCACAAAGGAGGCAGTAGCTGAATCTTCTACACAGGCTGTCATTTCTGGAACAGAAACTGAAAGGTCTACTACACCTTTGCCTAATTCCAATATACTGGAAGAAGGATCAGCTCAATTACTAGGAGAAAATCATCCAGCACCTGCAGCGAGTCTTACGCCATTTCAAATTAGACCTATTCCAACTATGGCTGCTCCTAAAACAGCCCGCAAACACAAGAGGCAGAAATCGGAGGTGTTGACGTCTACTCCCGTCAAAGCTGAGCAGGCATTAAAATTTCAGAAGGCAAATAATAAGAAAACCAAAATTTCAGAGTTAGCAGGCCCCAGCAAGACTAAAACTAAAAGACCCTCAGACAAACAACAGATTAAAACCCGAAACCAGATTTTTACTGTTTGGTGTGCGCTGACAAATACACTGAACCACCAGCCGAAGATTAGATTCAGTGTTATCAATGCAGAAGTTGGGCGCATGAAGATTGCACTTCTTATGTAGGAGTTGGCAGCTACTTCTGTGATGAATGCGAAGACTGATCTTAACTAATTCAACATTATCCTTTTTGCCCTTTGGGCGTATCCGTTTTACCCGACCCCTCCGGGCAAAACCGATAATTGATACTTTTTGTTAATTCTTATAATTGATACAGAAATCGTTAAAGTTTTTAAGTTTATGTGAACATTTTCCAAAGATGATTAATCATAGTACAAATTAAAAGTACAAAGAGTTCTATTGTTTATCAGATTGTGATTTTATTTACATTATCCCTTAATATATGCGTCTTGCCCGGGCTTCCCCTATACTGCTCAGTTGCCTGTATTGTTTTTCACATTTACATAATATACAAGGTGGAGACGACGATACGACAGTAAATCAAAACACTGGCAATACTAGTTCATACAAATATCGCTCATTTGGAGCGACAGTAACACAAGTGCAAATTTGTAAATTTTACACTACGCCAGTTTTAAGATTTTTTCCGTAATCCGCGCGCCAAAATGTAATATTTCAACAACGACTTTTCACTCTCTAGCGGACGTTTTTTGAACTTACAAATGTGACATTTTTACTTCTAACGTAGATTATCAGGCAGATAATTTTGGTGTAATTAGGTCAGTTTCGCATTTTTTTGCAGTTGTGTCACTGTCGCTCCAAATGAGCGATATGTTGTCTTTTATCACATATTTGATGTCACTAACTGCTACAGACTGCTTGGAATATTTCGTCAGAATTTAGTAGTCATTATTATTAAATAAATAATAATAATATTTATTTACATCGAACACACGTGATTCATAATTTTGTTAGTAAAACTTATAAGCTAGGTTAGTAGCACATCTTATAACAAAAAATTATTGACTAGTTTGAGTTTCGTTGACGTTTTATGCAGTTGGAAAGTTTATTTTAATTTCGGTGACATGATTAATAATAGTTTCAGAATATTCGTATGAACCAGTATTGCCAGTGTTTTTATGTATTGTCGTATCGATGTCTCCTCATTGTATAGTAACAGAAAAAAACGAGCGAGTCTTACAGTAGTCGCATAGAATGTGTCAAATCGAATAGGGCGTGCTCATTGGTCAAATCAAATAGCGCGCGCTCGTTGGTTAAATCAAAAAGCGCGCGCTTCCTCGGCTGTTACACACTTCCGTCCCATTTCACGAAATCACTCCAACAGATTGCAGGAAAGTGAGAGAAAAGATGTCTCACGTCAAAAGATGTACCATACAAGGTAGGTATCAAACTGTTTCCCCTATAAAACACTCCGTAAAAGACATCACGGTGAGGCATAAAAATAACTAAGTAATAAAATACAACTACTGTTTCGCTGCGCTGTTATTTTTCCATTTACCGCTGTTGGTTTTATCTCCGCAGAAAGTACAATAACAGATATCAGGATGTACTATACGATGGATATATTACCGAAATACTCTGTGAACAAAAAGTCTGCCACATGTAAAAATCGTTAGGTTAGAGTAGAAGACCTCTTTTGAACCGACTTCTAAAAAGGAAGAGGTTCTCAATTCGTCGAACTTTTTTATGTATGTTCCCCGATTACTCGAAGATGACTTGACCGATTTGGATTTTTTTTTGTATGAAAGGGTATACTTCCCAGGTGGTCCCCATGGTCATCAAGTCAGGATCTGATGATGGGACCCTGGAGAAATAGAGAGAACTCTTAAAATTTTATAGGCATACTTGAAGCGATTTGGTTAGTTTTTGAAAGAGTATTTTCTCGGAGTGGTCCCATTTCAATTTGGTGAAGATCTGATGAAGAACTTCGGAGGTAGGCAACGGAACACCTCAATAAATGATAGCAAATGGACTGGTATAGCTGATATCTCATGTCTGTGTATTGTTTACACCAGTTCATAACATAACATCACGCCGGTACGCTGTGAAGGAGTAAGCACATGTGAACCACTAAAAAGTGAAAAAAAACTTTTTACAAAAAAATACAACCGACTTCCAAAAAATATACTACAAAGTATAAAATAACTTTAATTTCGGAAGTCGATGTCAAAAACAAAAAACACCGACTGCCGAAGTTAAAGTTATTTTATACTTTGTAGTGTATTTTTTGGAAGTAGGTTGTATTTTTCATTTCATACAGTAATCTGAGCCTCCATAAATAAAAATTTATACTTATATTATAAATGCGAAAGTTTATATGTTTGGATACTTGTTACTCAATCACGTCAGAACGGGTATCGATTGACTTCGTACGCGCCGTACCGTAGGAATTTCGGGACGAATTATATCCCTAAACCTTCCTCATGAATAACCCCATCCATTGGTGAAAACTGCATGTAAATCGGTGCAGTAGTTTTTGAGTTTATCGCGAACAGACAGACAGACATCTTAACCAAGCATTTTAGTCTCCTTATCGCCGTAAAACTTCTACACTTTTCTTGAAATGCTTAGACGAAAATCGCATCTTAGCGAAAATAGGTTTCGTTAAGATGCGAGCGTATCCGCGGGTGACAGCTAGTGTACTAACCAGATATGAACCCGCGACCTCTGAAGTTGTAGCTATATATTATAGACCGTTGTCCCCTAATTGTGTTTCTTGTTGACGAGTTCTTAGTAAGTTTCAGAGCACAATAACATAACTACTTTTCTTTTTCGTATATTGTGGAGACAATCTGAGGAAAGCAGGTCAAAGTGTATCATATGTACAGAAGTAGATGGGTTTTCGTGAGACTTGCAGAATCGTTTGTTTATTTAAGAATTTATGTACACATATTCACCAAAAAGATCAAGAAGAGAAGAGAAGGGAACAGAAAAATAGGTGCAAAGGTGATGCTTATTTCTAAAGAAATTTCTTCCAGCATACCTTTGAAAAGAGAGTCGAATAAAAGAGATGTAGACATCGTTTGTACAAGTTATTATTACGTTGATAGAAAATAATTATATAACATTCTAAGTATGACTAAAATTAATATCATACTAATACATACTACTTAAATAATAATATAAGTACATAGAATCGTTTGTTGCGTCTGTTAATGTCAAAAATAATAATAATTATTTGGGTATTTTTTATAGGTGTTGTTTTTGTCTCCACTCCAGAACCTCTCAACCACATCGACTATCTGTGTATCTACCAGAGAATTAAAGTCACCGACATGGCGCGTAGATTGAGCATTCTGAAGTGGAAGTGGGCCAGCCATGTCTGTAGACGGACAGACGGACGATGGAGCAAACATGTGTTAGAGTGGAGACCGCGTATGGGCAAACGTAGTGTGGGACGCCCTGCGGTACGATGGATCGATGATTTGAAGAAGGTGGCTGGCAGCGGATGGATGCGGACCGCTCAGGACCGGGATGGTTGGCGCTCTTTCGGCAATTTGCTGATATGATGACTATCTGTTCTACGAGCCCTTTTCTTTTAAGGATGAGAAATCATCAAATGACTTCTTCCGCTGTTCGTCCGTGTTCCTTCTTAAGCTCTTTGCATTCCAGGCCCGCGGTGACTCTATCGAACAAATTCTGGGACCGTTCTAGGAGCCCTGCCTACTGCTATTATTGTAATTTATCTGAAAAACAATCACAGGTTATGGCGATCCCGTCTTCAATCATCTACTGTGTATCTCTTCATTTATTTCAAATCTCTAATTTATATCGTAGTTACCAATAAGCTTTATTATTCATTTCTCATTCAGAAACCCGACATTTTAAACAATATTACCCAAAACTTCACCCTCAGCTAATATAAATCACGAGAACACACATCCGGACTCGATTATACTTTTACTACTCCACAGAGACCAAATGGGAAGTTAGTCCGTTCCTCTACATACGAACCGGGCACTGATTATGCAACGGGGACATAACATTTACGGGTCACTTCACAAAACTATCCTCGAACCCACCACAAGGAACTTTACACTTTATTTTTCGAAAGACAAGGTTGGTTTTCGTTTGTGGTTGGGTGGTTAAGATCTTCTAAGACAATTTGTCCAGTCATATGGTTGGCTCTTGGGATGTTGCCATTTAGTACGCAATGCGTCTTTTTGAGGGCCAACACGTCGGGTTGAATGGCACACTTTAGGTAATGAGTGTACACATGAGGGTCACTAAACGGTTACCCTAAGTTAATCTTAATATTGTCGCTGGCTGTACAATATATATCGAGTCTTTTTTAAAAAAAACATCGTAAGCGACAATTTGCATCTTTTACACCTGTCGCTTACGATGTTTTTCCTGAAAATTCTCGATAAATGTATTTTTTATGAGAATTGTCCGCCAGACTATGTACAACCACTGCAACTCCTGAGCACCAGGAGTTGAAAGTGAAAGCCTTCCTCATGAAAGTGGCTAACGTTTACAAAAATAATTTTCAAAATTCGACTGGTAGTTCCACAGATTAGCGCGTTCAAACAAACAAACACTCTTTCAGCTTTTTTATATAAGTATAGATTATATTATATTATTTTACTATACTTTGTAAGATAAACTTTTGCCTAACGTACGGACAATAAAATTATACACATGACAATTATAATGGTCTAAGATACAGTAGGTATTTATAGGCCAGTGATAGCATGTTTTTCCTATAAATTACGTTGATATAGAACCACGTACGTTCATTAGTGATGTTTAGTATTCCGTACGCGGTCCGACTGCCGTATCTACGCATTCTCTTTATGATTAATAGAGGAGTGGGAAAACCATTATCGCCATGGTTTTCTATTTAGGTACGTATAGGTTAATTCTGTTTGTTTTTCAAAGACTTTTATAAGTTAATTGAGCAAGGCAACCTGTTGAGAAGGGAATATAATTATCTTTTTAAATATTATGTATGTACTTCCTGAAAAACCTTAATGCTTTTCGGACTTTAGGTCTTTAGCTATGTACAGAAGTATTATTATATAAATATCTTGGGCACATGTTCTGGATAGGCAAGAATAAAATTGAGCTTAAGGCTGATTTTCCACTGGAGCGGAGAGGAGAGGAGCGGAGCAGAGCTCGGCTTATATTAAAAAAATTAAATTGCAATAACATCGAAAAATTCGCTTCGCTTCAGTGGACAGGGATTTACAAACTAGTTTAGAAATTCATACAAAACCCGGAAGCGGAGCGGGGAAACAGCAGCGGATCAAATTACGCGAGCTCCGTACAGTCTGCAACTCCGCTTCGCACAACCTCGCTCCTCATCAATGAACAGACATAGTCCGCAACTGAGCTCCGCATTACTCCGTCACTCCGCTCCACTGCCTTGCGTCAATGGACAGGCAGCCTAAAGAGCGTTAAACTTAAAGTCCTCAACCTTAGAAGTTAAGGAACCGATTCTTGTGAAACGTTAGACTTAGAGCTTTTTCGAAACTGAGGTTAGAGAGGCATAAGGACTTGGGACAACTTACACACGGTCATCCAATCCCGAACTAGGTAGAGCCTGTGCCATGGCAACCAGACAACTGATAAACATACTTATATATATTTTTAACATACATATTATAGACAAATTACACCCAGACACAGAACAAATGATCATGCTCACCACAAAAAGATTTGTCCTGAGTGGGAATCGAACCCACGACCTCCGGTTTAGCAGCAGTCAGAGTCACTAGCCATTCGACCAACAGGCCAGTCAAAATATTTTAAATTAATTTTACGTTTTTTTTAGAAATTCACTTCTTTTTTCCCCCTTTTATACTTAAACACCTTGTGTATGCGTATTAAGTTTGATTCGAAACGGTTCACTCATTGCCTAGATTAAAAACTTGCTAGTTAATATGAAATACCGTGCGGAGTAAACGCCCTTCAAAGAACTCATCCTCTTACCAAGTACTGCATCTTTCAAGCGCCCATCTAATTGGCCATCTTCCATATGCAATTTACCGAAGCCACCAAGTGGCCTCTCTCAGCGTCACAGGACGTCGTCGGTTCGTTAGTCGTCACAAACGACGACGTTACCTCTTGCGGTCTTTGCTAAAGGATTCGGGAGTCGAAAATAGCTGGTGCTGGATACCTTTTCTTTTTTTTAAGCATGGTAAATCATCAAATGACTTCTTCCGCTCTGGGTGGAACGGAAGGGCGTATCAGACTCTTACTGACTAAAACCCATCCGTGTCCCTTCTAAAGCCTTTTGCGTTCCAGGGCCGCGGTGACTCTTTCGAAAAAATTCCGCAACCCTGGCAGGCTCTGGCCCTAGCGGACCCCGTCTTCTATGCTGACATCTCTTTGAGGCGCGCGTGGAACACAACGCGCCATCAACCCGGGCCTGGTGGTGATCGGTGCTTGGTACCTAGTCATGTTAGAACCTGCCACGTCGCTTGCTACTTAACTGGCCATGACAAAGTCACTTCCAATTTCAGATAAATTTATAAAAAAACAAACCCTTTGTTTATTTTAAAATACTGGCTGGCAGTTGTGGTTAAAAAGATTTTATAAAAATTGTTCTTATAAATTGTATTTTTTTCTTTTTTCTTTAGTGGCGAGAAAAAAACAATTTTAATATTATTATTTGTTTTATAAACTAGGCGGTTTTGTAAAGATAAAGGCGCTGCTTTCAAATACCTTATCAAAATTTAAATACAAAAAAAATAAGGATCAAAATTTTTTTATTCAAGGTTTTGAAGTTTAATTTTCAAAAGTGTCTGAGGTACAGTATAGAAAAGCTGTTAACTTTATCGCTTATCTCAAGCCTCAATCAGTATTTCGTGTAATAAAACCAGGACTTTAAATTATCAAATTCAAACTCAAAGTATTCTCGTCATTATAATCAGATCGTTAAGATTAATTAATCGTTTATAATGACGTCAGAAGGCGGAAGTGTTTGATCTAGTTAAAAGCGTATAATATTCAAGATTATCTTGTGTACTGTAGCGTTAATTTAGCTATTCCTTAACGATTGAGTCTTGTGTTTCCTTTTATTAATCACCAAGATAAAGACTTTTTGGGCGATGCTGTTGCTGGGGAGTTTGTGGCGCCACTTCTTCTTCCCAGCTAAAACGCTAGTGGTGACGGGCGGACGTGTGTGACATGTATTTTTTACGTTCAATAAGTGTTGTTTTTTAGCCCAGTGTTATCATAAATGAGTTTTGATTTTTGTTGTAGAATTTTTTCTTTCGTTTAATCGTCGTTAGCGCTACTCTGGACCATGAGGTTTTGGGTTCGATACCCAGGTCGAGCATAGTGATATTCGGTTTTTAAACGACTTCAAAAAAAGGAGGAGGTTCTCAATTCGGTTGTATTTCTTTATTTATATTTGTTACCTCATTGCTCCGTCATTTATGAACTGAATTGAACAAAATGTTTTTTATATATAAATCCGATCCGATCATCCGATCGTTCCGATTGGTCCCATAATTTTTTTATCAAAATCGATTCAGTAGTTTTTAAATCAAAATAGCTGGAGGAAATAGAAAATATATCATCCAGGTAAACGAAATGGCGTGTTTTGCTTTCCTGTGACTTTCCAGTGTTGTTACCCCTTTAGAAGTACTAAAAAGTGTAGGTAAAATAAAAAACGTTTTACAAAAAAATAATCTTAATAAAAGTTTTTTTTTTCTATTTGGAATTCCTCAGTGGCAGGATAGAGTTATGCCTGGTTATTGGCAATAGGGCATCGAGTCATTGATTTATTATTCTTAGGTATGATGATTCTTTATTCTTGCCCTGTGATGTAACAGTTAAATTATCAGTTGAACAATGCCAAAGTCAAAGAAATCAAAGTAATTTGATGCGGCACAAAAAGAAAACTCAAATTATCAGATGACTGTGTAACCTTTAGCAAAGCGGCCTTTATAAAGAATCTCACGAACCCGGGTATTCGTAACATGACAGAGAGACACAAGCCAAATAGATTAAACATACCCGTCAACCACGCACGTATGTAATCCATCTTGTACACTGACAAATACATAGTCCTTTAATACATACGAGTACATAGTACTGAGCATTAATAATGTGCGTCTCGACAAATTGTCTTTCTTATTTTTCAAGACAGTTCTTCATTCACAGTTCCTAAGTAGGATACTTTACTTGCCGTTTAGAATAAAAAAAATCAAGAAGCTATTTTTAACCCCCGACGCAAAAACGACAGGGTGTTATAAGTTTAACGTGTCTGTGTCTGTGGCATCGTAGGTCAATTTTTTAATATGGGTTTGCTCTGACTCTAGTCTAGGTCACAGATGACAGAGACAAAGTCGACGATGGAGCGAGCTTACCCAGAAGAAGCCTGTTCACTCTAATTTTGAAGAGATTAGGGTTGTATTTTTTTTATTTTTGTTTTTATTTAATATGGGTTTGCTCTTGACTCTAGTCTAGGTCACAGATGACAGAGACAAAGTCGACGATGGAGCAAGCTTACCCAGAAGAAGCCTGTTCACTCTAATTTTGAAGAGATTAGGGTTGTATTTTTTTTATTTTTGTTTTTATTTAATATGGGTTTGCTCTTGACTCTAGTCTAGGTCATAGATGACAGAGACAAAGTCGACGATGGAGCGAGCTTACCCAGAAGAAGCCTGTTCACTCTAATTTTGAAGAGATTAGGGTTGTATTTTTTTTATTTTTGTTTTTATTTAATATGGGTTTGCTCTTGACTCTAGTCTAGGTCATAGATGACAGAGACAAAGTCGACGATGGAGCGAGCTTACCCAGAAGAAGCCTGTTCACTCTAATTTTGAAGAGATTAGGGTTGTATTTTTTTTATTTTTGTTTTTATTTAATATGGGTTTGCTCTTGACTCTAGTCTAGGTCATAGATGACAGAGACAAAGTCGACGATGGAGCGAGCTTACCCAGAAGATGCCTGTTCACTCTAATTTTGAAGAGATTAGGGTTGTATGCGTTCGGAAACACAGACGCAGGCAGCTCTTGCTCTTCCTCTTGCCCGAACGGATGAACCGATTTTGATTGTTTTTTTTTTTTTGTTGAAAGGTGAATTAGTTGGGAGTGTTCTTAGCTATGTTTGATGAAAATCGGTCCAAGATGGCCGCCGCCACAAAATGGTGGATTACATATTTTTAGTAGAGAAGTAGTGTTTCCCAGCGGGTTTTGCCCACGTTAGGAACGATACGATAATGTACTAACGGGATAAGAAGCGTCCTCTGTCTTATTCAAGGTCCTGATCGATATGATGCAATCAAATAGCTTAATCAGTGTTTGCCTAGCCTTTTCATTTAACTGCGCCGAATTTTCGGCGACTTAAGTGACATCTTTGGTTCAATATCCTTTAGTGACTTGCCCATGTCACTTATGTCACTGATTAAACGGAGCAGTTCAATGAAAAGACTAGGCTTTTAATGAAATAGCTGATTATGCTAGTTATCTGCGACAGATATGTACATAGATAAAACTTTCACTACAAGAAAAATAAACACAACACACCAAAATACAGTTACTTAAATCACAGCAACAAAATAAAGAATTTAAAAAAAGAACTTTATTTTTGTCTTTGTCTAAAAAAACATTAAAAGTAAAGAAGTTTAGATTACCTATGCTGTGTCTATGGCACAAGACAAGTACTACAATAACTGCTTAAAAATATATTTAAACATGGAACAGCGGTTGAGGCGTGATTGATAGAAGCTTTAACTTAAATACTGCAATCTTATGGCGAGACTTTTTAAAAGCGTTAATTAATGAAAGTAAAATTCTAATCCAGTAAAACTATAGCAACGCTTCATTTAAATAACAATCCCATTTGAATGAAGTTGATTCTAAGATAAAGCCAGACTCAAATGAGAGCTAAAGTAGTTCAAGAAAAATCGTAGAATAAAACAAATTTATTAAGAAAACGATTTGAAAAGCATAAAAATTCAATTTCCTCTCACGTTTACCATTCTAGACGAAGCGCTCCATAAACTAGGTATTCAATTTTTTAATACGATTTATAGTTTTTATTTTAATAATACAGAGTTTGCTTCTAAACTTGTTAATATTAAAAAGTTTACCAAGTCTTTGTTAAACTTGACTAATTGAAGCCTTTGCTTACAGTTTTATTACAAACTAGCTTTTGCCCGTGACTTCGTATGCGCATATCCCGATTTAATAAAAAAAAATTATGTATGTGGTTGTGTCGTTTTGTGGCCATTAAATACGTTTTCTTTCTTTCTGCTTTCTTTTTTCCTCTTAAATGTGGCTATCATAATATACAAAAAAAAAATCCAAATCCGACTGGTAGTTCCAAAGATTAGTGCGTTCAAACAAACCCTTCAGCTTTGTTATATTATACATGAAGTATAGATAGATGGATTATATTATATATTACCAGCTTTTCCTTAAGAATTCAAGGAAATCCTCTCTTAGTGCTCCCCTACACTTCCAAGGAACTTCCATGCTTCAGCTTTCTACGATCAGCAGTTTTGGCTGTGCGTTATATGTCAGTCATTCAGTCAGTAACGGAATAATTTAATAAATTTTGATTATAAATAAATAAATAAATATAAATAAATAAATAAATAAGTTTATTTTCAAATCATTTTAGCTTAGGTTACATGTCGAGGAGTCTCCATTTAGGCATAGAAGATGCCTGTAGTTGAAGTCTCCGCTCTTCTCTTACATTATAAACTTAAACTTATAGTTTTTGATTTATATAGTACATTTCATATTACAGTATGTATAGTATAGATGTCTATGCCTTTCGCACTGTGTTCCTTTCGAGTTTGCTCATCATGCTCATCTGCCTAGCCTTTTCCCAACTATAATGGGGTCGACTTCCAGTCAAACCGGATTAAGCTGAATACCAGTATTTTACGTGGGGCGGCTGTCTACCACACCTCCACAACCTGACTGGGTAACACGGTACATCTTGCCAAGACTGGTGTCAGATTTTCTGGCTTCTGAGTATCAATAACGACTGCCAAAGATGTACAGTGTCAGTCCTGTCTTTCCTTCTCTCTTTAGTATCCATCCAAAGGTTGTCTTGAAAAGATCGCTTCTAGCGATAAGGCCGTCCATTGTGTCACACTATGTAAAGTTCTTCTTCATTTATATTTTCTGTAACGTATAATATATAGTGTACATAATAAAGAGTATTCTATTCTACAAAAAAATACAACCGACTTCCAAATAAAACAAAACACTACGAAGTATAAAATAACTTTAATTTCGGAAGTTGGTGTTTTTGGTTGTTTCTTCGTATTTCAACACCTATCGGAAGTCGGTTTCTTCAACCGAATGGAGAACCGGCTCCTTTTTTTGAAGTCGGTTAATGACAGCTCATCACGCTATAGGTTCTAAAAATCTATTTTTTTGTCTTTTCTCACCTTTGTTGGGGTCGGTTTTTGATATTGCGTAACACAATATTCTTTACTTAGTCGTGCTCACGATTTTTTCTAGACTATGATGAAATAGATCAGGATTCTTTTAAAATCCATCAAATAACATTAACTCAATGAGTTACCTAACAGTAACAAGAGTGTTATAGGTAACCGATACCTGATCATAAAATGCCCAGTGCCTTCCTAGATTAGTGCCTGATTAAAATAAGTAGCTTTTCCTTCTATTATTTGGCACATGATGGGTCCGGCCACTGGCCAAATATAGAAGTTGTACCCAGTGACGGATTAAGACTACTTGATGCCCTAAGCAATCCACGCCTGTGGACCCCCCTATCCGTATGTCAACTAGAATCGATCTTTAAACCTTTACCGCCTAAAACATCAGTTTTTTGTAAAATAACGTACCTTAAAGTGGAGTAGGTGCGACAACAATAAAAACCAAAGCATAATTTATTTATTGATTGAAATGCGCCTTGCGGCTTTTCCGGGCATTGAATTCGCGCAAGATAGTATTAACGTCTAACGTTTTAACATATCGGACTCTATGTATAATATCAATAGATTATCGAGCCTTTCTTGTATCATCTTTGTCCTTTTTTCATTTTTTAAGATTTTTAATTTTGAAAATGAACGCTCCGCTGAGCAATTTGTAATCATAAGCGATAAAAATATACGCAGGGCTGTTTCCACATTAGGGAAAGCTAATTCAATTTATCATCATGTATCACTTTATACAATTGTGCGTGAGTTTGATGTAAACTTGTGCGAGCCGAATCTTGGTCTGGAACTTATTTTACTTATGACACATGAATGAAACTGTTGAATTTCTGTTATTAATTCGGTGTAGGTTTTCTGGATATGTCCTAGATTTGTACTGTGCTGACTGTATTCTGCAGTTTGATCGGGACACATAATTTTATCGGCATCGGGTATTTTATGCAAGAATGAGAATTTGTCTGCGTTTGTTTGCATTTAATTTATCAATGATGCTATAATAACACGTTATTTTAAATTGTTCTCTTGGGCTGAAACTTACTTCAGGAGCTGAACCATTACTGGGCATTTTCTTTCTTCGTCTTTGACGGGTGTTTTTGTATTCCAGATCTAGTAGCTTTTCTTTTGCGCGGGCTTCTAAAGAATCAAAGTTGCACCGCAATTTTTCTAAAAAATCCACGGCTGATTTGTAGAGATTAGCGCAAGTCTCTAGAGTAACTTCTGGATCTTGTAATACCTTGCTGACTTTTCGGAAGGTTTGCAAAATTTCGTCCCACATGACCAACATGAGTACGAACTCCAATTCTTGTAGTTGGCTGGTTTCTCCTTTTTGCATGTCATCCACAGAAATTACGTCTAACGCATCTATAATTTTATTATATGTCTGTGAAATAGCTGATGTCGCTTTAGCGTGTGCTTCCCATCTCGTTTCTGATAAAGATTTCAAAACACTTTCATTATCCAAATGATCTTTTAAAATGCGCCACCTTATGGTTGAACCAGAAAAAAATTGTATAGATTTTAGAGTAATGAAAAAAAAATTACAGCTGCTAGCCAACAATCCACGGCACTTCGACCTACTAAATTGAGAGAATGGGCTGCGCACGGGATATATATTGCAAACGGATTCGCCTCTAGAATCTTCTGCTGCATGCCATTGTAACGCACAGACATATTTGAAGCATTGTCATAAGACTGGCCTATGCATTTTGAAAAATCTAATCCACAATATTCTTCAAGGTATTGAAGAGTCTGCTTTACCAGTTCATCTCCTGTGTGATGCGTTTCCAACTCAATAAATGTAATAAATTACTCTACTGGCTGCCCATATTTTATATAGCGAATAACTACGCTGCGCTGGTCCATGTGCGTCAAATCCGGCGTAGAATCTACTGAAAGACCAAAATATCTAGAATCTTTTATCTGCGATATAATTTTACTATGCACTTCTTGGGCCATTATCATAATCAACTCTTCGTAGATCGTTTTAGATAAATAAGAGACGTTTCCTTTTCCGGTGTTTCCATATTTGGTTATGTGTGCTAAAAGGGATCAAATTGACTTATAAGTTCCAGCACAACGCTAGAAAATTTCCATTCTGAGGAGATTCAAATTTCTCTACTGCACCGCGAAAAGGAAGGCCACTTTCTGCCAATGTGCGAATAACAGCTATAACTCGCTGTAATGCGTGCTCCCAGTAAACATTCTCTTCATGAATTTTCAAATTGGTCCTAGAAACGTTTTTGTGTGGTTTTTGGTGACGTGAGAGTGAGACGTGATGCCCTAGGCAATTGCTTAATTTGATTAAGGGTTAATCCGTGACTGGTTGTACCCCCTTACACCAACACCAACACGTCACATCATTATCATCATATCAGACGAAATACGTCCAAAGTCAAAGTCAAAACGTTTATTTCAATTAGGCCATTAAACGGCACTTTTGAACGTCATCGTTTACAGTTCAGTAAAAATAATAAAATTACATTAATAAAGTGACTCTACTGTCCATTCGGAAAGGTCCACTTCTGGACATCGGCCTGTATGTCGCCACAACAACCGGTCCTGTCCGTCTTACATCCATCGGCTTCCCGCGACTTTCACCAGGTCATCGGTCCACCTTTTGGGAGGCCTTGCAACGCTGCGTCTTCCGGTACGCGGTCGCCACACCAGAACTTTTCGGCCCCATCTACCATCTGTTCTGCGAGCAATGTGCCCTGCCCACTGCCACTTCAGTTTGGCAATCCTTCGGGCTATGTCGGTAACTTTGGTTCTCTTGCGGATATCATCATTCCTGATTCGATCACGCAAGGAAACTCCGAGCCTTCCGATATGGCCCATTGTGAGCAACACGTTCACGGAACACGGGCAATGTTTTGATGTGTGATGACGGCATCATTCCGCAATATCAAGTAACACTTTGTCTTGTATTTGTATCGCGCTGTCGGGCATCACTGCATCGGTATGTAGACTATGTCGACGTCAAACTGGTGTTAAACAGAATTGTTACTGTTGGCATCGAAATGTTAAGACGTTTCACACATTGTATCGCAATAAGAGTGAGTAATGTTTAGACGAAAGATTCTGACATCACTACGCTTTTGGCTCCTGTAGACAGGCGCTAAGCGACAATGCGAGAGATTTATTTTTACATAAAAATCGTCTACAGGTTGGGTATTTTTTTATTTGAGGATGGAAATCATCAAATGACTCCTTCCGCTTTGGGCGAAGCAGAAGGGAGTGTCAGACACTTACTGACTTACACCCATCCGTGTTCCTTCTAAAGCCCTTTGCGTTCCAGGGCCGCGGTGACTCTTTCGAACAAATTCCCTTGCAGTCAAGTTGTAGGCTACTCAACGACAATGTCCATTACGCAAAAGAACGGATGATATCACTTGTGATCATAGGTTTAACCAGTAAGGACTTTTTTAAATCTAATTCTAAGCTAAAATCACCAAGTTAGACCCCAAGAATTTTCAAAAAACTCGGCAAATGACTATCTTAAATAAATTAAACCTAAAATATGGCGTCAAAAATTCATCCGCATCGCTGGCGACTGGAAGTGTACCCAAAAGACTGGCGGCATTGCCACGTTCTATGGCAATGCTTATTCTTTGACCAACGTAAAATCCAGCCCTTGGGTCGCGCGAAGTTTCAACTTAGCGTCTTGAGAGATCTTTAAACAAATTATGCGCACTCGAACCCCAAGACCCGAGAGTTTAAACCCCATACGGCTCGAAAATATAACTACCAACAAGTTTATTAATTTCTGCCACTTGAGGTTCTCTGCAGCCGTAGCGGCAGCGCCAGCACAGCACCAAGAGCTAGGAAGCACAAGTAGCGTCCCACACTAATCTTCAATGGAAATAGGGAAATACGAAAGTGACTTTGTTTGTTACGCTTTCAGGCATCAATCGCTGGACCGATTTTGATGAGTTTTGTTAGAGAAATAGATAGGTACCTGAAGACGATCATAGGCTTTTCTGCGAATCTATCTTAACGCAAGCAATGCTGGAGATAACAGCTAGTTTGTGTCTTATTTGCACATGTTTTGTGCACGATTTACACAATAATTTGCGCTTATATTTTGCGCAATCGCAACTAAATAGAACTAACACTCACTAATTAGTTTATGTTACAAAGTTCGTTATGAAAATAAAACAGTTTGCAGTTTAGTAGAGGAAGCCAATTAATGGCATGTTAACTTTACAACACGATGTTTGAGTAAGCTTTAAGATATAAATAGCGGATTGTTATTTAGTTTGAAGTAAGAGTAATAAAAGTATTTAGCTGCTGCATTTTCTGAGTCATTGCTGTGTTATACGTCTACGTCTACGTACGTCGGACTCTATTAGTTTTTTTTTAAGAAAAATATTTATGATGTTTTTTGTTGTCGTCTAATTATCTGTACATCAGGCAATCGATCTTCAATATCTGAATTTAAATCGAGAAAACTATGCAAAAAAGAAACTTAATGTGTAATAATAGATGTTATTTTTTACAAATTGTGGAATATTCCGCGGGTTTGCCTGCTGTCGTGTGCTTCTGACAGATTTTTTTTTTTTTTTTATCTGGGGGGAAATCCTCACGGAAATCCTCCACCCTGGGGCGGATGGAGGGGTCTGACTAAAACCACCCCGGTGTTCCATCTGCCACCTACGCCGGTGGCAGATGGAACACCGGGGTGGTTTTAGTCAGTAAGAGTCTGACAGACCCCTCCACCCGCGTCCTATCTCTGTTTAGTAGCTAAACGCCAGAAACAGACACGTGTCGTAGCTGTGACGCCTTAAAACCATCATGCTTCTACTATGAGAGAAAGATGGACTTGTGTAAATCCATCTTTCTCTCAAGTGCGTCCGTCGTACGTCGTCCGTCTCAAAACGACTATTTGACCAGTCAAAGCCTAGCAGATCTAGCAGATATGACCCGCATTCTTGCCAACAAGCAAGTCCGTAAGTAAATAAATTCCCATTCATCATCTGCCTAGCCTTTTCCCAACTATATTGGGGTCGGCTTCCAGTCAAACCGGATTCAGCTGAATACCAGCATTTTACGTGGAGCGGCTGCCTACCAGACCTCCACAACCCTTTAACTGGGTAACACGGTTCTCCTTGGCAAGACTGGTGTCAGATTATCTGGCTTCTGACTATCCGTAACGACAGCCAAAGATCTACAAATAATAGTCGGGACCAACGGCTTAACGTGCTTTCCGAGGCACGGAGGAATCTCGGTATGTTAAGATGGGCACCCATCCACAGACCAACCTCGGCAAGCGTTGCTTAACCTTGAAGATCGACCCGTGCGACTATTATTATTTAGCCCAAATTCCCATTGGTTTATATAAAATAAATAGATGAGAGTCGTGGGAGCTACCGCTGAGACCAAATATTAAATATCATAGATCCCTCCGTACAAAAGATATAGAAACATTTTATATCTCACGATAACAAAGATAACATAATTCAAGACTATTCTCCTACATATTTTCCTATCTGTTCATTCTGCTACATGTTTATTTCTTATCACTATGCAGTAGCTACGCCCGTACATGTCAGGAACACGGCTTCGCTCTCCAATGCCAGCGATTGGAGATAATATCGGGGAGAATTCACGGGCTGGGAATGCTGGCAACATTGGAAATGGGAACTTGGTTTTCCCAAGGCAATACTACCTGTTCGTACAATACTATTAGAAACTTTATTTCGTGTTTTGATATTGTAGTTATGTTAGAGGGAGAGAGAGGCTAAAATAAAAACGGATGAACTATTTTAGGAATCAAACTCATATGAAAGAATATGGAGTTAGTGATAGCATGTCGGTTGATAACACAGAATTAAAGAAAAGAACAAAACTACCTAAAAATGGACAAGGGCAGTGTGTCAGGAAGGCGTCACCTGCACATTTGGTAACAGCCACCGATATGGAATTGAATGGGCTGCAACGCTCAAGAGAGCCCACAAGGAATGCTTTTACCTTAGGCCATGTACATCTTGTCCAGCAGTAGTTATGTCGCTGGGAGCTCCAGCGTAAAGCGTTCTTGTTCTCGGGACTTCGGGCTTCAGAGGTCACTAGAAGGTCCATATAACACATTTACACACGCAAATTTAACGAAAATCCCTTAGATTTAGGTTTTACTACGATCGCACACACGAATTATGATTACGAAACAGGCAGTAAGATAGTGATGGCATTTTAGTTTTCCTAAAGAACTTTCTAACCATTTTTAATTCACAGCGAATGTTGATTGTTTTTTTACCGCAGAGCATAATAGTAGGTGCTCGTTTTCGACAGTAGTACTGTATATTCTACTCTTCTAATAGGTACTAACATCAGAAAGTCTTCCTCATAAAATGTAACACACATGCACGATCTAAAGGCTAGCCACTAGGCACTTATATCAACTCGGAAAGGGATTGTCACCGTATCAACTCGGAAGAGATCGTCACCGTACATCAACTCGGAAAGGGATCGTCACCGTATCAACTCGGAAAGTGATCGTCACCGTATAAACTCGAGCCGTGCAGTATTGTTTGTATGAAAATCCCTACTGAAATAAAATATAAATATAGAAATATTAATAATTATTGTTTAATTTAATAAATAAATATTTTTCTTTCTTTTTTTACTGCAAAGCACACTAATCATAATCGTAACGTAATCGCCTCGCCTCAGGGCGATAAAAGAGATACAGTGACGATCCCTTTCCGAGTTGATGTGTGCTATGACCTTAAAACTGTTCAACTTTCGGGTCCAAAGATAGCATGTGGCACGCAGCAACAGTGTTTTTGCTATCGGATACGTGCCTCCAGAGATTACCTCCTACAAAAAAACACAAAATATTACTTGTTTAAAATTGCGTGTTTCTGTGTTGTGTGTGTTTGTGTGTGTTGGTGATGTTGTGTTGTTTGTTGTTGTTGTGTTGGTAATTGTTTGTTTTGCATGAGTGATTGATTGTTTGTTTTTTTTTTTTAATTAAATGATTTGATGCATTAAGTCAGCCCATGTACCACTTATTGTACATAAAGTTTAAATAAAGAAAAACATAATAAATAAATAAAATTTCATTTAGGTAGCTGAAAGATATATTAAAGCCCATTTTCAGCACAATATGTTTATTAGCTGATATCTTAGATAGGAATCAATTTCGTGAGTTTGCTAAGAAAATTAAAACGTAGGTAATATTCCTTATGATAATATTCGCGATAAAGTGTCGTATCTTATAAAATCTCAAACAATACGTTGGAATTTAGGTGGGCGGGAACGCATTCTCAAATATTTTTAGCATAAACATTGGATTTATCTAGATTTGAAAAATCTATTTTGGATATTTTATGAGCTCTCCGATTAGATACACAATACTGCGTTACACATTCTCTGTATCGTTAAACTATTAAATTGAATTTGATCTTTTCTTCTTTTGATTCTTTGATCAACGTATAACAAAATAATCGCAAAACCTGAAAAGGTCATTGTACTCATTAATATGAACAACCTTTACTATGGGACTAACACTAAAACGATTTATTTCTCGCATTTTTGAAGCGGAAGCATTAAATATGAAGTTTACAAAATGTATGTCTACAAGACGCAAAAGAAAACTGAAGAAACTAACAAGAGATAGAAATTACCTTGATCAAAATCAAAATCAAAAGTCATTTATTCAAATTAGGCTAAGTGCAAGCACTTTTTGAACGCCCGCCCGTCACCACTTCCTAGTGTTATAGCTGGGAAGAAGAAGTGGCGCAACAAACTCTCCAGCAACACATCTGTCTGTTAACTTTTAAAAACTTGAATTTATACAGTAGTATGCAAAGTATTTTACAATACATGACAAAGAAAAATAAAATATTCAAACTGTAAATCAAATTAAGTGAAATTAATTGACACTTGGTAGCTAGCACACTCTATAGATATTTGAAAGTAGAGTGAACAACCGATTCTATTATAACGCACCTATAAGTACTTTGTTAAAACCTACAGAAGTAGGTAATACTCAAAACTTAAACTCCTAAACAGCCGAATAACCGCTCCAGTACCCCATAATCGCACAATAACCAACACGGTATAACAATAGTCATAATATTTGACGATGTTTAAACGGTCGCGTTCAACTCGGAATGACTTCCCGTGAGTTTTCGCGCGGATGTTAATATGAATGGGCGGATGACGGTTCCTGTAAGGCTGGCTATTCGTGTTAAGATAAATCATTGCGATTGTGGGAAATATTACTATAGTAGGCGCCAGATAATCGTGGAATATCGGTCATTGACCCACCTACATTTATTGACATTGTTAATTTGAAAAACGGAATTAATGACACAAAACTGTCCCGAATCATCATCTCTCGTGATCCTTAACATGGTCTAATAATGAAAAACGATTCATATTTAATTGTTCAGGTACCTATGAGCAGTTATTAGAGAAAGGTCAATATACTTTATTCCACATTTATCTGGCGCCTACTATAGTTATTGTTTTAAAATCCTACTAGCTTTTGCCCTCGACTTCGAATGCGCGTATCCCGTTTTTTCCCGTTCCCGTAAGAATTTCGGGAAATCCTCTCTTAGTGCTCCTTTGCACACCCCAAGAAACCTACATGCCAAATTTCAACTTTCTACGACCAGTAGTTTTGGCTGTGCGTTGTCTGTCAGTCACGCAATAACGTAATAAACAAAAAAATAAATATAATAACGCAACGGAAGAAATTTCATATATAATATGTATATTTTTATTCGGGTTGTCTTTCCTTTAAGATGAACCATTCTGTCTCTGAACCTTAAGGTCGACTGGTAGAAAATGCTTAAGGCATTGAGCCCGCCTTTTCATTTACCTTAAGCAGTTTTACTTTTTTTTTAATGTTCATATTTTTTTTTAAATCACATGATTAAAATTTACATATCTTTAAGCTCCACGTAGACAGGTTCGACGCGAAAATGCATTAACGTATTTTGAGAGAAGTCTACGAAGATATTACAAAATTGCTTTCTCGCATTATCGTGTGCAATCTGATTGCTTTCGACCAGTAAACTTTTCATACATAAAGTAATTTAGGTAATTGACTTGGCTATGTAAAATTAATAAGCCGACAAACTCCGGTTCGTATAAAATTTAAGTATCCAAGCATTTTCATTCGGTCTCATTGTGAATAGCTACGAATGTTGTCACTTCATTTTACTCTGCACAAGAAGATAGAAGTACTCGACTATCAGATATTATATGTATATACCTTTTCCTGACTATGACCTTTTTTACTATTGATAGGCACGCGATTGACCTCTATCTCACCTGATGGTAAGCGATGATGTGGTCGGAGATGAAGCACGCTTGCCTAGAAGTAACCTATTCACTCTTGACTTGAAAATTCCCAGGTTGTAGCTATCAGAAAACACAGACTCTGGCAGGGAATTCCACTCCTTAGCTGTACGCACAATGAATGTGTTCCCAAAACGTTTTGTGCGTGTGGGTGGGATGTCCACCATGTACCGGTGGCGCATCGCCGTACGTATTGTGGACATCTCAGCAACTTTTGTGTGACCATCTAAGGATCAGCGTACAGCTAAGGAGAGAAATTCCTGGCCGGAGTCAGTGTTTCCTGTTAGCTCAAACCTGAGGGTCTTGAAGTCAAGAGTGTTTAGTGTTAGTGGAAAAATGATGTCACATCCGTCAAAAGGAAGGGATGACGGGTGGTGGTGGCCGCGCGCCTATATAAGCCACTGCGCGCTCATTTGGAAGCCTCCAGTTCGATCCAGCCCGTCCCTAGCTGTCCTCTCCCCAGCGACGCCCTAAGCCGAGGCCCGTACCCCACAGGGGGTGCCCTTAGCGTGTAGTCGCTTAGTTTGTAGGTTTTTTATAAGCCCTGGCTGGAGGCTTTAATATTATATTAAGGCCACCACAGGCAAGCCCGGTTAAGCAGTCGACAACCTTATAGGTTGAACTGCGAGAAGCCACTCACAAAAAAAAAAAAAAAAATTTGGAAGCCCTTTTCTTTTTTCTTCATGGAGTCAACTTGTGTTGGGAAACCTCTGCCCGTTTGGATAGCCAATTCTGCCTTAACTTATTTTCATTTTGTAATAATTAAATGTCCGTTTAAATTTTGAATTTTGTGATTAGAAATAAACCGTCATTTTGGATTGTTGTCTTTTTTAATCAATTTTGCTTTATTGTGCTAAGAATAGGTTATTTCTAGCGTGCTCTATCGTCTTTCTATCCGATGAGTTCGTGGTCAAAAGCAAACGTATTCAATTTTTTTTAAAAATCTGCATATCGTTTGTCCTCTGAATTTCGGAGTTTTCATTCTGCAGCCTCATTTTCCTTTTCAAATATTCACTTTATTATGAAAAATTCATTTTGATCTTTTCAATTCGATGTTTACGCTGAAAACCCCTGCCCTTTGTTTTAAAACAGAAAAAATACCTTCTCTCGAACAGAATGTTTAATCAGAGGGCTCAGTTCTTCAAAAGAAACGAGAGTTGGCTTATAAAATATTTTTAATGTGACTATAGGCTATGTAAATGAATGCTTGGAGCGTTGTTGTAAAAATTCGAGCGGCTAATGTTTTCGGAGATCAAATAATCCTACGTTATCTGTGCCTCGTGGGACTGCTCGCTCTTAGGGGTTGAACACATCGGTATTCAAGATCATCAAACTTAACTGACAGATGTGCTGCTCGGGAGTTTATTGCGCCACTTCTTCTTCCCAGCTATAATAATAGGAAGTGGTGACGGGCGTGCGCTTCGGGGGACTGTCTTTATATAAATCTTGACGTTCGCAAAGTATTTGAATAAATGGATTTTGATTTTGAGTGAAGAAAATTATAACATCTTCATTCATTCACTGAAATGCTCCGTCACGTAGCGCCACAAAGATATTTTGGCGTGCGGCCAAAATTGGAACTAACGCCTCCGCCATTTTGTTTTTAAGTACCCCTGTCAATTTAAGAGCCAAAAGATCCCTGTAGCACATTAGAGCATTGTCACGATGAATATGAGAAAAGAAAAATGTATTTAACATTTTCTCATATTCATCGTACATTATTTACAGGTCTCATAGTACCTTACGTACGAGTACATAGGTGAAAGGAAAGAGAAATTGTTGATGTCCGTCTCAATTTCCTTCACTTTAATTGACTGCATTCGTTTGAAATATTATTTTGGATTTAAATTCTAGTCTTATGATATGGGACTGCATTATCCTTACTAATATTATAAACGCGAAACTTTGTATGTATGGATGTTTGTTACTCTTTGACGTCAGAACGGCTGAACGGATCTTGATGAAATTTGGCACAGAGGTAGATTATAGTCTGAAATAATACAGGATACTTTTCATCGCGGGAGTATATTCTCTTGGGATAATTTTCGACATTAACGCTTGCGGAGCCGCGGGTGGTAGCTAGTTATTAATATTTTAGACACAAATATTTTAGAGCATTTCCCTGTTCCCTTCCAGTATTAGGGTGTTTATAAAGTGACGAATCAATCAATAAAATCACTCGGACCCCAACGTAACTATGTTAGGGTCAGATTGCAGTCAAATACCAGTATTTCATTACTGTAAGGCACTATTCAATTTCTACCCGTGTGCCAGGTTTCATCCAAATTTGTTTAGCCGTTATGACGTGAAGTGGTAACAAACAGACAGACACAAGGATTCTGTGACGGATCATTCCTTACAAATGTGAACTAGCCCTTAACACGGCCGCCATAATCCCAAAATTTACATTCCACTTCTTGTTTTTGTTCAGAATAAATAAACGACTAATCTACTGTGAATTCATATTTAAACTTTTATGAGGCGGCGAGTTTTTCGGCGAAAAAATTTCTTTACTTTTTTCTTTTTGCAGTGGGATAGAGAAGTGTTAGTATGTTACGAGGTGCAAATAACGAAAGTTAAAGGCTGCCAGGTTGTGAGGACGCAAAATTACCCCCTTGAATACTCATCTGTCTAGCCTTTTCCCAACTATATTGGGGTCGGCTTCCAGTCAAACCGGATTCAGCTGAATCCCAGTATTTTACGTGGAGTGGCTGCCTACTATTGCCTGGTACTCCTTGGCAAAACTGGTATCAGATTTTCTGACTTCTGACTATCCGTACCGACTGCCAAAGATCTACAAATGACAGCTAGGACTTAAGCTAAGCTTAACGTGCTTTCCGAGGCACGGAGGAGTCTCAGTATGTTAAGATTGGCACTCATCCACAGATCAACCTCGGCAAGCGTTGCTTAACCTTGAAGATCAACCCCATGCGGCTGTTATTGTTTAGCCACGAGCTCCTCCATCCCCCTTGAACCCCTTTGACTACTGAAATACCTTTTAAAAATACAAAAAAGAATTGGCCGTTGGCCCAAGCTAGCTTATGTTAAAAAGTACATACCAAAACTACTCTATCCCACATATTTTGTAAGTGAGAAAATAAGTAAGGTCTGGGGACTCTGGGATCTCAGTCTATATGGGACAAGTTGTTTTAAAGAGCTTAAGTTAACATTTGGGACCAATACATATTGTTTAATGTTAGAAGTAACTTTAGAACATTTCGAAGGACTCTAAAAACCTGAGTTATTTTATCCAAGTCTTTAAAATAAATATACTTCTTTCAGACGTATCAGGCTTCATGCTGACAAAATGGAATCCACTTAAGACCTCGTCTGGTCGAACAGCCTTAGGTCCTTCGACAGACATGACTGGCCTTCTATAAATTCAGCTAACTTATCTTCGTATCTGTATATCTATCACCAGGGTTGCGGAATTTGTTCGAATGAGTCACCGCGGCCCTGGAAAGCAAAGGGCTTTAGAAGGAACACGGATGGGTTTTAGTCCGTAAGAGTCTGACACGCCCTTCCGCTCCATCCAGAGCGGAAGAAGTCATTTGATGATTTCCCATCCTTAAAAAAAAAAAAAAAAACTGTATATCTATCTATCTATATATCTATCTATCTAGTCTCGGGGCAGTATTTTCGATATGAGTCAAGTTTGTCGCGCCATCTTCGTCTAGGTCAACTTCAGTGTCGTCTAGCATTTAGTGGTTCTTTATTCCAATTTCATTTGACATACGGTAGACATTTCCGGCTTAATTCCACTTAGTCTTAGCGACTTTTTGGGTAACGTTCAATATTTTTGTTTTGGCGCACATCATTGTGTTTCTAACACAATTCGAAAGACGGACCTTAGGATACTGCGCTCCATGGCTCGCTGGTAAACTTTGAGCTTGGACTTCTGCTAGATAGGTAACCCTGCTAAAAAAGGGACTAAGTTTATCACAGGCAGTTTATTATGAATGGATTATATATGTATGATTTTATGGTTTTATGATTCTATTATTTCATAATTTTATTACTTTATTATTTTGTTTTTTTTTTTTTTTATTATTATTTTATGATTTTTGATTATTGATTTCGAGCAGTGTACGCTCGGTTTATACGCAAGCTGTGGTTGCCTTTAATTGATTGTGCATAATAGGATAAGGTTAAGTGTACCACAGTATTTCTGTAAGTTGTTAATTATTTTGTAACACTCGTTGGTGATCCTTAAATTAAATAAATAAATAAATAATCACTATGTTCAGTGATTGCTTATTGCTTGTTACAAAATCATCAAATGACTTCTTCCGCTCTGGGTGGAGCGGAAGGGCGTGTCAGACTCTTACTGACTAAAACCCATCCGTGTTCCTTCTAAAACCCTTTGCGTTCCGGGGCCGCGGTGACTCTTTCGAACAAATTCCGCAACCCTGGCAGTGCTTGTTACAACTCTTGCGCATGCAATGTCGTAATGAAATGTACTTGAGTGAAAGTAATCTCGTTTAAACGCATTGTGATGTTATATTTCAGTGCCACAGTCACCAGCTCCGGTAGCCGTGATCGTCTAGTGGTTAGGACCCTACGTTGTGGCCGTAGTAACCCAGGTTCGAATCCTGGTCACGGCAGTGATAACACTGTCGCGGCGGAGATATTATTTTGCACGGCTTTACAGATAAAAGGAAATTTGTGTTTCTCATTTTGTTTTTACTTTTAAATGTTTGGTTTTATAACTTTCTCTTGATATTTTAATTTAAAAATTCTGAGTGTCTGCAGTAAAAAGTAAAAGAAAAAACACTATCTTTGAATTCAGTTTTTTAACCGTCACAGCAAGTTGACGCTTTTCTTTTGTTTTTCTCGAGAACCATTTTAGAACAATGCTTGAAGAACAATAGAGAAGAAATAGTTGGCATCGAGGGTGTGCCTCTAAAATTAAATGTCACTCCACACCGCTCTTGTGTTTGTATTATTTTTTTGGTTTCACATGCAAAAACAAAAGGTAATGCGAATTTAACACGCGGGTAATGGTTCTGCTATAGAAGGCGCCAGATAATCGTGGAATAACGGTCATTGACCCACCTACAATTATTGACATTTTTAATTTGAAAAACGGAATTAATGACACAAAGCTGTCCCGAATCATCATCTCTCGTGATCCTTAACATTGTCTAATAATGAAAAACGATTCATATTTAATTGTTCAGGTACCTATGAACAGTTATCAGGGAAAGGTCAATGTACTTTATTCCACATTTATCTGGCGCCTACTATAGTTCGACAAACAAAATCGAATCAAACAACCATCGCAAAATCAATTACGACCTAACTTAACATGCGTGTGGCGACCCGGTACACTTAATTTTAAGGAAAGGTAAATTATGACGTCACCTACTATCTTCATCTCTATGCAAAAGGACGGTTAGCAAAAGGGATTGGTATACAGGTAAAACTATTGTTTGACGCAGCATTTAGCAGCACCTATCTTTTTGTTACAAAGTTACTCTCATCACAGTAGGTAGGTATAGCTGCTGATAGTCACTCTCTGGCGCCTGTTCTCTGATGACACAATCATTTCTAAGATTTGCATCCTAACTGTGCCTAATGAGTATTGGCACGTCATATTAAGGGGGCAGGACTTTGTTTAAACGTTATGGGGTTGATGACAAAAAGTAATCTATTGAATTGTTTTTTTTTTTTATTTTCAATACATAGCTTTAAACTACATAATTCTTGTCTAAAACCTTTAAAGGTGATGCGACAAAGTAAAGGAAGTAAGCTCATTCACAAATACATGTTACTTAAAATAGGTAAACTTATACCTACCTTAAGTAACCTTACCTAATAGATTACCGAAAAGTATTTATCACTTAAACTAAATATGAAGACAAGCCATGTTATTATCTGCGCATAATTTAGTGCATGCTGTGCTTCTATGTAAGCGCTTAGTCTTCAGTTGGTGTACTCATTGTTGAGAAGCCTTATAATAAATAAATAAATAAATAAAAGCGTTTTGCCAAACCATTTTTAATATTTACAATGAACCACTCGCTCTAAGAAAGTTGTGCATGCCTGTAAGTGGCTTATTTACACAGGACCCTCGATGCCATAACTTATATGACCATGACCATGACCCACCTACATTTATTGAAATTTTTAATTTGAATTAAAAATTTCAATAAATGTAGGTGGGTCAATGACCGTTATTCCACGATTATCTGGCGCCAACTATAGTAACCTGACTGTTGTCAAACGTTTGCTTCGATTGCAGTATATTCTGAAGTGACTGTTTCTATGGAGTTACATACCTACATGAGTAAATATATCTTGAGATTATCAGTGGTAAAGACTGTTGTAAGGCGAGGACTTCATTAACTAAACAATCAATCAATCTGCCCAGCCTTTTCCGAACTATGTCGGGTCTTTTCGAACTATGTCTGGATCTTTCCGAACTATGTCGGGTCTTTCCGAACTATGTCGGGGTCTCTCCGAACTATGTCGGGGTCGGCTTCCAGTCGAACCGGATGAAGTAAAGTACCAGGATTTTATATGGACCGACTACCTAAGTGACTTCCACAACCCAGAAAATAGGTAACATGATACCCAATAGCTGGCAACTACCGATACCACGACGGTCAAAGGTCTTCAAATAAATCTCGAATCGGCCTCGGCAAGCATTGCTTAACCTTGAAGATCGTGCTCTTTAGCGTTACAAGCACAAAGTGTCCAAAGTGTCCAGCACAGATTATGAATGTCTGTGGTAATATACAGTTTGGCATTAGGTACGCTCCCGGGCACTGCCCTGTTATCCGAGCCGTTCCCGGGAAAGTACCGTAAAAACCGTAGTGTACCGTTTAAACGGACCCACACATACATATGTGTGAGTCCGTTTAAATAAAGTTCAATCAGTATTTGATTTCTAAAATTCCAAATACTGCAGTATTAACAGGAATATTTTACGACTTTATATGAAGCAAAGTTCCAGACTTCGTACAAATTAAATGGAAGTTTCAAGTGTTTCAAATTCGGCTCCCACACCAACTTGTGTACAAATTAAAATAAGTATTCATGAGCGAAATCTTGTGTCAGAAGTAAGTTACTTTTAACGCCTAATTAACTAACTTTATGTAATGAAAATCACGAATTAAATTGCTTGGAGTTAAAATCAAGCGCTTCATAAAACCGCTAACATGTAGGTATGTATTTTAAATTATTTCCATGTGAACAAAGAAAGTTAATAAGCCTCAATGACAATTTAATAGTATATAGAAGTATGCGGAACAGAGAGTAAAGTCCCGCACACCTACACTGAAAAATGGGAGGATCCTCAGACCAGACGGTTGTTGTGTCTAGTGGGCAACCGCCCGATAATTGATATTCGGACTGTTGTATATCTTCAAATTGCACGGAGAACTTTGCTTTGCTGTTTTATATCAGAGCACTTATTTATTTTCACGCCAGCGTGCAAACACAATAAGTCTTCATTATTTTTATTTAAAAAAAAACCTTTTATTTAAGGCCCATAGCATGGTAGTACGAGAGCCTACTACAAATTACTAAAGAAATACTTGCAAAATTTCATTTTGTTTTTATTAGTTTTCTTAATGGTAAGTATACTTGGCGAATGACGAATACTCCTGTTATTTCTTTCTTTCAAAGAATACCTACTAGTATGAGTAAAAAAAAACAAAACACTAACGTCCAATATTTGCCGGACGTCTAGTCTGCTGGGAGCGAGCAAGTTGTTCATTCATTTCATTCGTTCCCTGATTGGCAAACAAGTATGATCAATTGAGTCAGAACTTTTCCAATCAATCGACTGCCGCATTTATGGTGTTGTTTTACTTTCATTGTGTTGGGTTTCTTATGTTCGGTTGTTTATTTTTGTTTCATTTTTGATTTTGTCAAATCATTTGTTGGCATTGCGTGAACCTGGATGAGGCTGGCACAGGAACGTGGGGATTAATAATAATAATAATAAAATCCCTCATGACGCGAACCTCGTGAAGACTGAGAAAGATAAACAAACGAAGTATCTTGACTTGGCTCGCGAGATTGTCGACATGTGGAATGTGAACACAGCAATCATTGTGCCAATAGTCGTGACGGCCAATGGCATAATTGTCAAGAGCCTCGACCAACATCTAAAGAGGCTCTCGTTGGGCAGCTGGATCAAGGGCTTGATCCAGAAAGTAGTACACCTGGACACGGCGCGCATAGTTAGGAGGTTCCTCTCTCAGGGGCCCTGATCACCGGTAGCTTGGACCCAGTTCCCGATACCGGTGGGCTACTTTTTGTTTAAAATAAATGTTATATACTTTTATTACACAATAAATAATTTATCAATAAATATTAAATATGTACAAAGGGAATATTTATATATATATATATATATATATGACTATTATCATACATACAAATTACATAGGCTTAGTTTTAGCTATTAATGTACCATTAAGCTTTTTCTCGTAGTTGCTTAGAATAGATAATTTATTTTTTTATTTATGTATTCATAGTTTAACTTTAAATTGTATTGTCCCAATGTAATTGGATCGTAGAGTGATGGCCTGAAACACAGGTTTAAAGTAACCTAGATCGGGCGGATCGCTGTTTAACAATTCAATTCCGAACCACCGTTAATTGCATGTTTAATAAAAATATCTTAGTTTAGTTTATTTTTAGGCACTATTATTGTATGGAAAATATTATTACTGCTGACTAAATGTACATTTTTGTAGACGTTTTTATTTGAATAAATTATATTAAATTATTAAATACAGCCTGCAAAGCCTACTTAGCTACATGAGGTAATTTTTCTGTTTCCGTATAGTTTAACTTTAGTAACCATTTGAAAATTTTGGTTTTACACTCTTTTCTACGATTATTTGCTATATTTAAAAAGTAATTTAATTTATTATTGGATCAAAATCAAAATCAAAAGTCATTGATTCAAATTAGGCTGAGTGCCAGCACTTTTTGAACGTCAAAGTTCTATATAAAGACAGTCCCCCAAAACGCCCGCCCGTTACCACTTCCTAGTGTTTTAGCTGGGAAGAAGAAGTGGCGCAATAAACTCCCCAGCAACATATATGTCTGTTGAGTTGACACAAGACAAGAAACGCCTATCCTCAGCAGTGGGCGAAGTCCAACTTTGGATGATGATGATGATGATGAAAATAATTTGGGTAAACCAGAACCAAGTTAAAAGCTCAAGACTCAAGACTGACTCGGAACGGGTTGTTGGTTCAAAGACCAGCAGACATCTATGTTCTCTACTTTCTCCTGGATGATGGTCAAGTTTCTTTTAAAGTCCATACAATCTGTACTGGTCAAATCATATGAGAACCATATAGGTTAATGTCTGAGGTGGCCTTTTGAGGAAAGTGCCACACAGATTTGAGTGGACCTGTCACAATGGTACAATTCACACGGAAACCAGATAAAAATTAACTACAATCAAACTCAGTCAGCCGTTACGGCAATCGTAACGGTTCCAAATAAAATAAAAATGCTCTCTTTATTGTCATAGTAACATTGTTAGGTATTTTGTTGAAATGTTCACCAGCTTCGGTAGCCGTGATCGTCTAGTGGTTAGGACCCTACGTTGTGGCCGTAGTAACCCAGGTTCGAATCCTGGACACGGCAATGATGTACTGTCGCGGCGGAGCATAGCTTTTTTTTCCGCCAGCAGCTTCAATCGCATGAATGTCGGAAATAATCCCAAGGGAATGCTTCCGAGACAAAAAAAAGAGTCTGACACGCCCTTCCGCTCCAAAAAAGCGCTCCTTTAAAAAAAAATTGTCTATTAACACTCCAGGGTTGCGGGATTTGTTCGAGAGAGTTACCGCGGCCCTGGAACGCAAAGAGGGTGGATGGGTTTTAGTCCGTAAGAGTCTGACACTCACATTTGAAGACATACTATTCTTAAAAAAAGGTCCATTAACACTAACAAAACCACCTTAAATTTAAGATGGAAGGAATGGAAGACGGACAAAACCGGCCTATACCGCAATAAAATTAAAAAAGAAACAGATCTTGCGCAAGAAAAAGTTTAATCGGCAGTGAGAGTGGTCTCATTTCATTGCATTTCGTTTTAAGTGATCGAATTTTTTGGCTACACAGTCACCAGCTCCGGTAGCCGTGATCGTCTAGTGGTTAGGACCCTACGTTGTGGCCGTAGTAACCCAGGTTCGAATCCTGGTCACGGCAGTGATACACTGTCGCGGCGGAGCATTTCGTTTTACATTTTTCCTGAATTTATATGGACACTATAGACGCATCTACCTGGACTCTGCTTTCGCACAGCAGAAAGGTAATCATAATAATAACTGGTAGGAAAAAAATATCACTCAGACAATACTGAATTCATATTCTGATTCAGAGTTAATTGAATGAAAGCATGTGTAGCTTAAGAGCGAGAACTCAAAACTTCAAATATGATCTTTGATTTATTATCTATGATCGAGTCGGGTTTTACAACGGCGTAACTTATACCTTCAGATCAATCAGCTAAGGACAATAACAGGACATACGTCTAATTGTGTATAATTTGTGGCTTGGCGTCGGGGGCACGCCGATGCGTTTATGCTCTGGCGTTCAAAAGGTTAAACTCGTTCAGACTAGAAACGGTAGCTGAATGAGGTATACAAACTACACGACCGAATAATAAAGTATTCAATAAACAATAAATCGATACTTTAATAAAACGGTGTACATACCGAATCATAAAAACATTCGTTCACTAACTTCATAAAACAAAACACTACCGCCCCGCTTCAAAGTTGCTCGTGCCCTTGTTTGCACTTGTCTATTGTTTTTACAATCGTGTTTGTGTAATAGCAGTGAACTATAACTTCCAGTAATTATATCTGATGTGAAAATCTGCGTTTTTCTTCCTAATTAGGTTATTTTTAGCGTTGATTGTGATAGTTATCATTTAGTTCTGAACCCCCGATAGTAATCCCAGCATTATTGACATACTGCAAAAGAAAAACGTACTCTCATATTTACAAGTGACGTGCATTTTCAAAAATTAAACCATTGGTCCTGGCTGGCAGTTGTATTTATTATTATGTTTTTTATTGTACACCTCTTATTAAACACAATAAAAACGTTTACTTGTCGGTCTTATCGTACAGGGCAATATCTTACAGACAACCTTTGGATGGACTGAACGAAAGTAATTAGATTTAGGGCGATCAGTGTGCAAACATAATAAACAATATTAATTAGACATTATAATACACACAATAATAAATAATATACTAATAAATATCAAACATATAATTGGGAAGGGAAAAGAAAAATTATAGTAAGAGGCAATGCTCCTTCACCAATTTTTTTATTCGCACACCTCACATCTATGGGTAATGCATTCCACTAACGAGCTACTTGAATGTGAAAAATTTGTTAAAGAAGGATGTGGAATGCATAGAAATACTTAATTGAAGATTTTCCGATGATCTCAAGGACCTAGAATATGTGTCACAGAGAAAGAAGAAAATGAAGAAAGAAAAAGAGTTTATTGCGACAAGCATGACGCATAACAAATAAAATAAACTAAATTACAAAAGTTATGCAACTTGCGAAGATACGCGTCACATTCGCGCAAAACGCTACTCGTGGGCGAGACAGAGCTACAGTGATGGTTTTCAGCGACAAACGGCGCTGACAGAATCGATCGGGGCAGCATAAAAAGTAAATAAAACGAAATAAATAAACAAAAAATAAATATAATACGGCTGAAAATATAATAACTGGTTGTAGAGCGTTACAGATAGTCAGAAGCTGGTGACTGGTCTTTGTTGTCATCCACAACCCAGTTACTGGTTAACACGTTACCCCTTTTTTTTTTTTTTTTTTTTTTTTTTTTTTTTTTTTTTTTTTTTGATCTCGGGGGGAAATCCTCATTGAAATCCTCCACCCTGGGGCGGGTGGAGGGGTCTGTCAGACTCTTACTGACTAAAACCACCCCGGTGTTCCATCTTCCACCTGCGCCGGGGATCGCGGGAACGTATGCGACATCCGCAATCCCCGGCTGGTGCCGGCCCGCCTCTGCGGGCCACCTCGCGTCGGCGAGGGGAGTGAGGTGTTTGACTCCCCTCGCTACGTCAAAGAGGGGCGCACGGGAACACCACGCGCCGCCACCTCGGGTCCGGATGAATGGGGGGCGACGGACAGCCCCAAGTCCGCCGTCCCTGGACCCAGTTAGGGGGGCCGGAAGAGGGCAGCGTATGCCCTCCTCCGACGCCCGATGCGCCTGCTGCGGGCAGGGAGAGCGGTTGTGATCTCCCTCTCCCTTTCCGCAGCCTCCTTCTGCGCGATAACTGTCTCGCAGAAGGAGACCACCGCGTCCCAGGACTCCTCACCGCCGACCATAGCATGGACTACGGCCGGCAGCGAGAGGTCACCGCCTACAACAGAGATGAGGGCACGGCGCGGCTCCTCCCAAGCTGCACACTCTGCAAGCGTATGCCGCACCGTGTCCTCCCGACAGTCGACGCAGTGGTGGCATCGAGCGTCCGGCTCCCTGCCTATGCGACACAAGAACCTCCCGAAGCAGCCATGCCCCGAGAGGACCTGCGTCGCACGGAACGACAGGGAGCCGTGCCTTCTCCCGAGCCAGAGGTCGAGCACTGGCCGGATGGCCTCGATGGTGATGAGGCCGGCGGTAGGGCTCGAAAGCCTGTCCCGCCATTCCGCCACCAGGACCTCGCGCAGCTGCGACCGACGCAGCTCCAAGTGTTGCTGCGTCAGTCTTTCGCCGCGCGCCCGCGCGCCCTCGCGCCACTTATGTAGTGACGCGAGCACTTTCGCCTCCAGGTCCCACGGCGGAGATCCGGCCAGTGCGCAAGCCGCCTCGTAGGAGATCGTGCGATATCCCCTGATGACTCTGACGGCCATCACCCTCTGCGGCCTCCGCAGAACAGTGATGGTGCTGGCCGTCAGGTCAGCCGCCCAGATCGGGGCCCCATATAGGGCCATCGATCGCACGATCCCCACGTACAACCGCCTACAGGCGGTGCTCGGGTCCCCCAGATTGGGAAGCAGCGTTGACAGCGCCCCCGCCGCGCCCAACAACTTGGGCGCCAGCCGCCGGAAGTGGGGGCCGAAATCCCACCGGCTGTCGAGCACCAATCCCAGATACTTCATGGTGGACTCGACAGCGATACGGGCCCCCCCGACCACGATGTGCGATCCCGGCGGCGGCGCTCGCCGGGGGCCATGAAAAACAATGGCCTCCGACTTGTTGAGGGCCACCTCCAGGCCGAGGCGCCGTATGCGGCTCACCACCTGTGAGACCGCAGCCGTCGCCAGCAACGCTGCCTCCCTGTGCGAGCTCCCCCGGGCAGTGACCAGTGTGTCGTCAGCGTAACACACCAGCTGCACTCCCGGACGGAGCTCGCCCCTCAGCACCCAGTCGTACCCGATGTTCCACAGGAGCGGGCCCAAGACCGAACCCTGCGGAACACCGCACGACATGGGGCGCTGGTATCTGCCATCGCGTCCCAGATAGGTGACACACCTTTCCGCCAAATAAGCCCCGACGACGCGGCGGAGGTAGGAAGGCACTCGATGATATCGTAGTGCCTCCCGAATACAACTCCAGGGCAGGGTGTTGAAGGCGTTGGAGATGTCCAAGGACACCGCCAACAACACACCGCCCCGCGACACCGCTTCCTCCGCCAGGACTCTCACTCGGGATATCGCCGTCACAGTGGAGCGCCCTTGCCGAAAGCCGTACTGGCATTCGGCCAGGTCCGGCCCCTCTCCGCACAAGTGGCTGACGAGGCGGGCTGAGACTATTCGCTCAAACAGCTTTCCCACCTCGTCGAGCAGCACTATGGGCCGGTACGCGGACGGTGAGTCCGCAGGGCGCCCCGCTTTCCTGAGCAGGACCAGACGACCAGATTTCCACTGAGCGGGAAACTGGCCCTGCTCAAGGCACGCCGAGTAGAGTCCTCTCAGTCGGGGCTCCAGCTCCTTCAGAGCTAGGGCCAACGCGCAGCCGTGAATTCCGTCGGGCCCCGGGGCAGTGTTCTTCGCCCGGAGCCGTGTCACGGCCGCCCTCAACTCTGGTTGTGTCACCTCTGGGACGCTGGCGTCCTCTTCGGGCTCTGCGGCTGTGGGCAGAGCCATCGGCGGCGGAGCGTGCTCCGCTCGTGCCGGGAAGAGGGCTGCTACCACATCCTCCAGCAGCTCGGGTTGGAGACTCTCCGTAAGCGGGGGCGCCCATGGTCCGAGTTTACCTCGGACCGAGCGATAAGGACGCCCCCACGGATCCCCGTTTAGAGTCTCCAACATCTCCTCCCTGGCTCGCGTCTTCGCCTCGCCGATGGCCAGCCACAGAGCCTTCTTAGCCGCGCGGTACACCTCATACCGCGCGGCTTCTTCGTCAGGGACCCGACGACGTCTTCTCCGGTATCGGGTGTACTGGCGCCTGACCTCCACGCACGAGTCGCGCAACTGCGCGATCTCGGCGGACCACCAGTACACCTGGCGCCTTCTGGATTGTGTGCGAACCCGGGGCATTGACGCATCGCAAATTTGCGTCATCGCCCCGTGGAACCACTGCGCCTCCTCTTCGACGTCGACGGGTCCGGTCGTTGCCGACTCCCGGATCCAGGCCTGCACAATAGCAGCCTCCTCGAGTAGCTCCCTGTCGAGGCGCTTTCGCGCCCAACGCGGACCGTCCGTTCGCGGGGCCGTTGGATTGCGGCCGCCCGCGGTCTGGGGGGAGACGTTGAAACGGATGTATCTGTGATCCGACAACGTCTCCACCTCCACGGCGACACGCCAATCGCGGACACGGCTTGCGACAGCGGGGCTAGCGAACGAAACGTCCACTATAGAACCACCCCGCTGTCGCACGCACGTGTAGACCGAGCCCCGATTCAGGACGGTCAAGCCGGTCGTGACCGCCCACTCCTCCAACGCCTCGCCCTTGACATCGGTGACCGGGGATCCCCACGCCGCAGACTTGGCGTTGAGATCCCCGAGCAGCAGCACCGGGCGAGGGTGGTACCGGTTCACGACGGCACCCAACTCGACAAGGAAGCTCTCGAAGTCGGCGAGGCTCTTGTTGGGCGAGAAATACGCCCCAACAATGCCAACGCCGTCCGCGAGGGCGGCCACCCAGCCGTGACCTCGGGACGGGTCGACAAGAGCCCCGCCGATGATGGCCACCGAGCCGTCCAGGTCACCCACCCAATCATCTCGGGGGGGGACGTAATACGGCTCGGCGACCACAGCCACATGGATCGACCACTCTGCCATGCTCTGGAGTAAGAGATCCTGAGCCCTGGCAGAGTGGTTGATATTGCCCTGGAGGAAATGGAATTGTGCCATTACGCACAATCCATTCCCTCGGCACCATTCTTAGGCCGGGAGTCGGCCGAAGAGCAACCAGGCTGAGGGGGGTGTAAAGGGCCCCCGACAGCCTTGGTTGTCCCCTTCTTGTTGCCCTTTTTTGGGGCGGGCGGGCAGGCCTTTCTGCCGACAACGTGCCCCGCGGGCCTCCCTGCATCCGTACAGAGGCTGCAGTTTGGCGTCGCGGAGCACGCTGCCGCCTTGTGGCCGGGCTTACCGCAGCGATAGCACTGCTCGCTGCGGTCAGTTGCGGCGGCGCACCGTGCCCTGACGTGCCCAACGTCAAGGCAGCGGTAGCACCGCATAGCCCTGGGTTGCAGCAGCTTCACTCGTGCTGCAACCCATCCCACCAATAGCCGTCCGCTGACGGCTATCTTGTTTGCCGCCGCTACCGGGCACTTCACCGTAATGGCGCCGAGCCCGGCAGCGTCGGCGCGGATCTCGCCCGCCCGCACGTCGCCCGGCGGACATCCACCGCTTCGAGCGACGGCCGCCACGACCTCCTCCGGGGTCGTCGAGTCGTCCAGGCCCTCGACGCGCAAATCTGCGGTCTTCACTGGCCTGGACACTCGGACGTCCTCTTCTTTGAGGACCTCCCTCAATTTGGCGGCCAAGATGTCCGCCTTTTCGCCACCCGAGGGTCCCGACACCTCGAACAGACGCGCCCCCGTAACCGCCGACTTCATCCTGAAGCCGGTCGGTGTGCCGAGGTCGGGAAATGCGACCTTGGCCTTCGCCTGTTCGAGGACCTCCTTATATGTAAGGCCCCTCTCAATAGCTGCGGGCTGCAGTGTGATAACCACAGCCGCAGAGCGTGGGGCCTTACCCTTCCGGGACCTCCTCTTTCTTTTGGGCGCGGGCTTGGGCTGAGCCGGCGGCGCCACCTTCTTCTTACGACCCCGTTTGACGACCGTCGTCCAAGCCTCCGTGGGCTGGGATGCGGTCGCCGGGGTCGTAGTCGAGCTGGAGGGGGGTGCTGACGCACCCTCCGCGGGCTTCTTGGGCCCCTCCGCGGGCTTTTTGCCCCCCTTTCCAGCATTGGCCGTCACGGTCGACGGCCCTGGCCTTGCGGTCTCCTCCATCCTCCGTCTATCCGCTGCTAGCGGTGGCCGGAGGATCTGGGCCGGGAGGAGCCTCGACTCTAAGGCCTCCAGGCGGGCATTCATCATGCCCCCGCACTGCTGCATGCAAATGCGGACGATCCTTTCGACGTCCGCATCGGGCGACAGTGCAGGGGCAGAGGCTGACGGCGGAGACGCAACTGCCCGAGAGCCGGCAGCTGCGGGAGCCGCACGCTTCTGTTGAGGGGCAGACCCCCTCTGTGCGGCGACCTCCCTTTTGAGGTCCTCCATCTCTGCTCGGAGACGGCCGTTCTCCTCCCACAGCTTCGCCGTCTCCTCAGAGCTAGTTCGGTCAAGGAGGACCCCAACCGCCTCCCTGATTCCCTCAGCCGCCTCCTTTAGGGCACGGGTGAACGTGCCCTTCAAGCTGCCAGATTTCGTGGCAACTTTCAGGACAACGTCCACGCCGTCCAAAACTTGGCGACTGAGCGCCTCCGCCGTTAAGCCCACTCCGGAGGCCGCTTGAGCGGCCCGCCGCTCTCGAGCCTGCCGAGCCAGCTCGCCGACCTCATCGGCCGCGACCGCTTTCCGCTGCGCCCGCTTTGCAGCGTTAGCTTCCGCTTTATTGCTCTCTAGTAATAGCGGGGACGCAGCGGAATCTCCGCTCAGGAGCTCGTCGCTCTCCATCTCTTCAGGCCGATCCATGCGGACCGCTGCCACCGGGATCGGCGTAGCGGGCCGCAAGAACCGACCTCTTTGGTCGCGCTGTGGCACCACTGCGCGACCACCTCTCCGAGATGTCGGCACCTTTGCGGCCGACAGCTCCTCTTCACTTGAGGAGGGATTCAATCCCTCCCCGCGCGACCGCTTCCCCCAAAATTTTGAGGGAGCGCGCGAGCCTCCTTGAAAGTCGCTGCCGCTTCCGGCAGACGACTCGTCCATCTCCGCCATTACTGGCGCGACATCTTTTTGTTTTTTATTTAGGGTATCCATTAAGTTCCCACGAGTAGATATAGGTACTACATGTCCACCGGGCAGAGCCTAGATACCCGGTAAGCCTATATACTGCAGAGTGCGGCAGGTGCTCTGCAGGGGAAGCGCTAACGACTGGACTCCCTCCAGCCATGCATCCTCTCACCGCGCTTCAGAGCTTAGGATTGGGGGTTTTTTATCTTAGAGGTATCCTTCCTCTGGGCCGGGCGGTTAAGCCAAGCCCCCGACGGCGGCATTACACATGCCTCCGTCCGCTGTCCGGACAACCCGACTCAGCGGACCCGCCGGGAACTCTCTCTTCAGGATTGCTCCGTGAAGAGAGAGGAACTGCCGCTTTGGTGCGCCTGCACCGCAGCGGCATTGGTCGCATCCTTCGCCAATCGACGACTGTCGATCGGACAGGAGCGACCCCAACTCAGACGTTCCTCCACAGTGCCCTCTGATAATCAGAGGGACACGTGGAGGAGCCGTCGTGGAGCAACAAAAGCTCCCCCTCCCCCGCAGAAATCCGCCACAGACAATAGCCCCTCCGACATGGAGAGACTATTGGCCGTGCCCAGGGTGCACCGGCCCGACAGCTGCTCTTTCCCCCGAACGGATTCGTAAGGGAACCAGCAGCCGTCAGGCACACGAGGAGGTTTTCTGCACGCACCCCAACACGTTACCCCTTGGGTTAACCAGTAACTAGGTGTGGCGGACAGATAGGCATCCGTTCCACATAAAACTACGATACTCAGCATCCGGCTTGACTGGAAGCCAGCCAATGATGCACTGATCACCAATTTGACTAATTAAGTATCTCTCTGTTCATTATAATTAGGTATGTAATTCTAGGATTCCCTGACCGTTAAAACACAGAAATTGCGTAAACAGGAATTTATTTTGGGTATTCAACCCGGCCTGACGTAATACCATCAAACAAACAATCAAATCATATACCAGCATATTTTTAGCGTTCAAAAAAAAAAAAAAAAAAAAAAAATAGCTTGCATTGTCATAAATTCGAACCAGTAAATTCTATCTATTGAATGGCTGGACTTCAAAGCACCTTTTACATTGGAAAATCCGCGAGTGTATTCCGGTATGAAACAAAAGGCCGGCTTGATGTTAGTCCCCCGGTGTCTACTTGTTGGTTGAAGTTGTCCTTTGTTTTTCACAACTGAATTAGTGGATATTCTGTGTTCAACATTTGTACTAATAAGTTGAAGAGTTTGTTACTTTGTTTGAACGCGCTTATCTCTGGAACTACCAGTCAGATTTGGAAAATTCTTTTTGTATATGATAGCCACATTCATGAGGAAGGCTATAGGGTATACGGGAATAGGGAATTCCTACGGGAATGGGAAATTCACGTAAAAATAGCTAGTTTTACAATAAACTGTCAACTTTGTTGAGGTATTAATGGGTAAAATGATGTTGACTGAAATCTAAACTTCATTAATGAAACCGGTTTGTTGTGGTAGTTCCACAAAATTTTGGGGTTGGGAATAATTTTCCAGAGAATTGTCAGAAATAGAAAAAAAAATGTTTTTAACAGTTAGAGGGTGTACTTCTGAGGTGTTGCTGATGGTAGTGTATTTATTACTATGAAGGTGAGGGTACCGAAAAAAAAAATATGCGGGGCAGTCTTTGGGGCCTACCGAAAGAAGTGAAAACTAAGCGACAGCTTAAGCGTTCGGTGACGATGACGAGAGTTCCATGATTTTTGTTCACTCAAAAAGTGCTCAATGCGCCTAAAGCAGTTTTCACTTCAAAAATGGATAATGTAAACGCTAAAAGAAATGCTCCGCCGCGACAGTGTGTCACTGCCGTGACCAGGATTCGAACCTGGGTTACTACGGCCACAACGTAGGGTCCTAACCACTAGACGATCACGGCTACCGGAGCTGGTGACTGTGGTGCCGAAATATAAGACTTTATCTCGTTTAAACTGGAGTACTTTCACTTATAATTGACACAGTTTACGCAAGAGACGCAACGCCTATACATTTAGTAAAGATTTCTTCATTTCTTTAAAAATTAACTGTAAATTCGATAGCACAGTCACCAGCTCCGGTAGCCGTGATCGTCTAGTGGTTAGGACCCTACGTTGTGGCCGTAGTAACCCAGGTTCGAATCCTGGTCACGGCAGTGATAACACTGTCGCGGCGGAGCGTTTCTTTTGAAATTTTTTGGCTGTTTTGCTAATAAAAGTGACTGTGTTTTTCCAAAAAACGTTTGTAAGCTCAGAGATATATTTTTCACCTGAGTATGTCAGCTGATAGACGTCCATTACTGGTCATTGGCCTCGCCCAAGAGTCACCATATCAACCGGTCTTGTGCGTCCCCCATTCAGTTTATTCCCGTGGCCTTCACCAAATCATCGGTCCAGCTTGTGGTTGTGGAAAGTCTTTCAATGCTTCATCTTTTGATACGCAATCGCCACTTCTTAACCTTTCGACCTAATTGGCTACCTGTTCTAAGAGCAATGTGCCCTGCCCACTGCCACCTACAAAATGTATTCTGATTTCCGTCAGATAAATCATTCAAAAGATTCAACAAATTGTGTCACTACTGTAGTTTCCTGTTTTGTAAATTAAGTTAACTGTCATCTGAACAAAGTTCTCGTATTATTGTAAAATATTTAACACAGAATATTCAGTAACTAAATAGGAGAACTGAATAGAAGGTTGCGTATTCAAATCACGTCGGGGTCACCATTGCCGAACAGAGAATAACCCCGCACACGTCCACTAAAGAGTGGGGGGATCCTCCGACCAGACGGTTGTTGTGTCTGGTGGGCAACTGCCCCATAGTTGACATTCGGACTGTTGTATATGTTCAAATCCCACGGAGAACTTTGCTAGTGCGATGCACGATTTCGCTTCTTAGTTTTTTCATGTGGCGGCATTGATGCCACTACAAACACTAACGGGAAGACAACCTCAGGAAAATAGCAGGTGCAACATGGACTCGAAGAGCAAGGAATAGAACAGAATGGAAATCTTAGGAGGAGGCCTTTGTCGGAAGACGAGTTGAAGAATAATTTACCGTTTGCATAGAAAAAAAAAATACCTGCAACAGTTAATAATATTATTAAGTTTAGTTAATAGTTCACCCGCCTTAGTATAGTAGTTAATAGTATAATTATTAGTTAATAATACAGTAAGTTCTACGCACACCAAAACTTTTGTTATTTAAACAAATATCAACAATAAAGGCTTTTTAAATTTAATTTTATTTATTACTTAATGTCGAAAATTATCCCAAGGGAACATATTCTTGGGATAAAAAGTATCCTATGTATTATTCCAGACTATAATCTACCTCTGTGCCAAATTTCATCAAGAAGTAACAAAAATCCATCCATCCTTACAAACTTTCGCGTTTATAATATTAGCAGGATTTATTTATTATTCACTAACTCGGATGTGAAAAGCAATGGACAACTTCAAACAACAAGTGGCAACTGCGGGGCAAACTTCAAAGCGGTATTCTTTTGTTTCATACCGGAATACACACGGGCCTTTAGATGTGAAAGGTGCTTTGAAATTCAGCTGTTCAATAGATTTTCGCATTCGAATTTATGAAATGCAGGCTTGTGTTATTGTGCGCTGAAAATGTGCTTTTATGTGGTCTATATACTAGCAAATATCATGTCAAATTCAGGTGCCGAGTTCGCTGTCCAAAATAAAAGTGCTCACTCTGTTTAATTTCTATTTTATGTTGAACTAGTGGTCCCGGCGAACTTTGTACCGCCTCAGAATAAATTTTTGCCCTGTTTTGTTTTTGTTATGTATCAGAAATGGCGTTGTATTCGAAAATAATTATATTTGTACAAATTATTTTCTTTAATTTTTCCAATGTAGTTAGTTACTCCGCTATTCGGGGCAAAAGCAAATCTTCAAAATCGGTCCAGCCCTTCTTGAGTTGGTGTAACGAACCCAACTTTGTTTTATATATTTAGATAATAAAAAAATCCAATAACGCAGTTTTAGTTTACATCAAAATCGGGCTCGAGACTCCTTTCAGTGTTTTACGATATTCCTCATAGTTTCTGATTTGGCCAACCACGCACACTTTAAAAATTCACCCAGTATACCTCTTGTAAATAATGCTGTGAAGGTGCTTACTCTATCCAAGTCATTATTAGAATAAATCTGTGTGACTTGATTCTCCATCAATTTTATTTTCTTGTAGTTATTTCACCTGCTTGTTGTATTTCCAGAAAATAGCATGTTTTGACTATGTCTTTACGCTTTTATAAATAAAGGTTTGCCTAGTCCACTGCACTTCGAAAGGTTACTAAGTCCTATAAATAGGGAACTTAAAAGACGATGCATTTAAACACATTTTTTTTGACAAAATGCAAAAAATATGCTCCGCCGCGACAGTGCATCATTGCCGTGACCAGGATTCGAACCTGGATTACTACGGCCACAACGTAGGGTCCTAACCACTAGACGATCACGGCTACCGGAGCTGTTGACTGTGGTGCCGAAATATAAGACCTTATCTCGTTTAAACTGGAGTACTTTCACTTATAATTGACACAGTTTGCGCAAGTGGTGCAACGCCTTTACAATTGGTAAAGATTACTACATTTATTTAAAAATGAACTGACAATTCGGTGCCACAGTCACTAGCTCCGGTAGCCGTGATCGTCTAGTGGTTAGGACCCTACGTTGTGGCCGTAGTAACCCAGGTTCGAATCCTGGTCACGGCAGTGATAACACTGTCGCGGCGGAGCAGATCTTTTGCAACATTTTTGACGTTTTTATGAAGATTGAAAATGAAATTAAATATAGAAGAGTACCGCTCAATAGCAATTATTGAATAAAGTGGAGTTAAATCATTTAAATAAACTAATTTCTTCCGAAAATGTAAAAAAAAAAACATAGTATACAGATTGTTTTTTTAAAGTAAGGACGATAGGAAGAAAACATATCGTCTATCTAATCAAGGTGTTTTTATTCAAATAAGAATTCATATTTTAAATACTACACTTAAAATAAAAACTTTTAATTAAAATATGGCGTCAAAAAATTCGTACGCATCGCTATCGACTGGAAGTGAGCCCAAAAGACAGGCGGTATTGCCACGTTGTATGGCAATCCTTATCCTCTGTCCGAGATAAAAGCCAGCCCTTGGGTCATGCGAAGTGTCAAATCAAATCGTCTATCTAATTAAAGAAACAATGACACGTCTTCACATTTTCTCCTTGAATCAAACGCGAAAAAAGAAAAATAAAGTAAATAAGATTATTTTCAGTGCGAATTCTCAAGCGGCTCGCTTTGTAATTATGTGGTAAGTACTGATCACTGAATGATTCGATTAGGACCAGCTGGTATTGGCTGTTCGCAATGAGATTATCTAAACAATAGACCTAGATGGATAATCTTATTAGCGCCTTCGCTGAAATAATTATTGAGGGAGAATGTTGGGTCTAATTTAATTAGATCAAGTCGTGATAAAAGATCCATTATTTCAGGCAACTACAGCCCATGAAACAAAATGCATATATAAGTATAAAAATCAATAACTATAAACTAATACATATTTGATAAACAAAACTTAAAAACTACTGCACACGAAGTGACGGCGTCGTGTTACGCTGCGAGGTGTCGCGTAGCCGGCCGCGGAAACGCCGATAAAGCACACCTTTCGGCCAAAACTCTTCCTTGACGAAGGTCACCAAATGATGAGTCGAAACGCGTACCACGAACGACTTGAAATTGGTGTTATGGCGCGCCTCCAACTTCTCCACCCTCAAGGTCCAGTTGATCTTTACCCGTATGGACTCTACGATGTCCTCAGTCTTCGTAGTGTGGTGCAAACGGGACACGTATAGCTGAGTCGTCGGACATACAGGTTCTGCCTAGTTAAATCGGACTCGCACATGAAGAGATCCGTACCATATAACGCAAGAATCAAGTTTCTTGATGGACCTCCTTATATTTTTATTTGATGTTTTAGCGCCACTCTGTGAAAATTTCAACTGTGTACTTGTTACGGTTCATGAGATACAGCCCGCTGATAGACATACTGACGGACAGCGGATGCTTAGTGAAAAGGTTCCATTAGTCGGTTGGTCCTTGAAGAAAGAAACCTTAAAAACACACATTATTTCAAGTAACTTAACTATAACCGATTGTTGACCCTGTAGTCAAATATAGTCACTTCAAATTAAGAGATTTTTATTGTCAATAGATCTATTCCACCAGCATATTTTATTTGCCCTTGTACAAATAAAATAAAATTGTCTTTGCGAAAAGAAACTGCAAATTTTGAACTCGAAATAAAATATTTGGAAAGGATCTTTAAGACCATTTTCAATTTATTTAATGCGAAAGATATATTTTGTGATGAGAGCTTAGAAATATAAGTTTCATCTTTGGCAGGTTCAAAGATCAAATTTATGTTTCTAGGCATTGCGTGATGTTAGTAAAATTCGATCCAACAACACTTCATCAGCCCAGATTTGCATAAATTAATTCAACATTAACACCCAAAATCATAATAAATTCATGTTCCATATTCACGTATGAAAATCATCGGTTAATCCGCAAAGGCGCCGTTAAATATTCAATATACAATGGCGGTTAACATAGAGTGAATCCTTGTTAATAGCATTTAATATTAACATGTTAGATCTACATGTTTGAGTTTGTAAATAGGCCAAATTTTTGCATACATGAAGATGTTTGGTTTTTGTTCTGTATGGTGTCCGACGTAAAAGAATAGCCACTAACCCACTTCCCGTGGGTGTCGTAAGAGGCGACTAAGGGACTCACCAGAGAATGGGCAGCAGCATTGTCTGTGCATTGCAACAGCTACACTGCGATCGCCAACCCGCCTGCCAAGCGTGGCGATTATGGCGATCCCGCCCCCTTGGAGGAGGCCTATGTCCAGCAGTGGACGTCATTCGGCTGATGATGATGATGAAGCTGTTTTTTCATAGGTTCGTGAAGAGAAATATCTATAAACATATTTTTAAAACCGACAGGCAACAGGTAAACGTTGTCAATCTGAGAGTTCGTCAGTTTTGTAAGTTCCCTTTTCTGCTGTAGTAAACTATGGCATTTATTTATGTATTTTTTACTTAGTTATAGTAAGTAAAAACTTTGCCTTTTTTTAAGGATGTGGAATCATCAAATGACTGCTTCGCTCTGGGTGGAGCGGAAGGGCGTGTCAGACTCTTACTGACTAAAACCCATCCGTGTTCCTTCTAAAACCCTTTACGTTCCGAGGCCGCGGTGACTCTTTCAACAAATTCCGCAACCCTGGCAGGCTCTGGCCCTAGCGGGCCCCGTCTGGCTTTGTTTTGTACAGTATATGTGTAGGAAGCAGGTTCCTACTGCACCTACCGTTGTTATTGACTTACATAGACGAAACAAACCCTTTGATAAAATCACGAGAAAACTCTTATCCATTTTCTTAACAAATATTATTGTTCTCTGCATTTTTTAACTATTTCAAACGCCTTACATTAAATCACGTCGATCTTGATCAAATTTGGCACAGAGGTCTGGATACTTTCAATCGCGGGAATATGTATCTTTGGGATAATTTTCGACAATCACGCGGGCGGAGCCGTGGGCGACAGTTAGTAGATAATAATCTGCCAATTCCTAATGGCAGGTGCGGTAAATCCTTATTTACTTGAACATTTATTTACCTGTATGAAGTGACTCGACAGAGCTTTCCGTTTATTCAGGGGCTGAAACGTGACGTCATCACGCCTGAAAGGTTTTGTAGAAAAGCTCGCTCAAATTGACGAGCGCTTGAAAAGCTAAATTTTCTCAATCTCACTTGAATTGTCTTTGTATTGGATAAAAGATGGATTTTCGGAAATATGTTTTTACTTTTTTTAGGCGAGTTCTTTGAAAGGACTGTGTTGTTCAATGTTCGAACGAAAATGTATTGTTTGGATAGATTTTATGTTTGAGCTTATGTATTCATTTAATAAGACTTTTCCCAAAAGGAAAGACCAGTGTTAAACATCACAAGCAGACGTTATTAAATCTTGCCCAGTCCAAAAAAAGACTATGTCCAATTTGATCTGTCCACAGTAATCTGACTTAAATACATTAAATACATTAAAAAAATCCATTCATATATCCTGCATGGAGTATTGCAGCCACCTTTGGGATGGCTCAGCCAAATACCAACTTGCCGCGCTTGACTCGGTGAAAGCAGAGCTAAGAGGCTCATTGGCGATGTAAAACTGGTGGATGCCAAGCTTCACAGCTTGGCTCATCGCCGCAAGGTTGCCTGCTTGTCGGTCTTCTCCAGATTGTACTTCGGGGAGGGTGTCCAAGAACTCCACGACCTCATCCCACCGGCCCTTCTATCATGTTGCTAGTACACCAATCGCACTAACCGTTTCCAAACGTCTTTTACTATGCGCACAGCAAAGGAGGAAATCTCTGCCTGCGTCTATGTTTCCGAACGCACGAGTGAACAGGCTTCTTCTGGGTGAGATTGCTCCATCGTCGACTTTGTCTCTGTCATCTATGACCTAGACTTGAGTCAAGAGCAAAACCATCTCGAATTAAAAAGAAATAAAGAAAATGTTGGTCTTGCCAAATGTTCGAGAGCCATACTTTATTATGAAAGTATTTGTAGTTCGGAAAATAATAGGAAAATAATTGAATTTTACACAAAGGTACCTACTTAATTTGTTTTCATATTAAGTCTTAACTTTTAGTACAAAATATAAACGTGGCCACTAAGCATAGCTATTTAAATGTACCATCGACAGGAAAAGAAGTACGAAATCAATAAAAGTAAAACTCTTCCGTTACTGAGTGACTGACTGACTGACAACGCACAGTTGAAACTACTGGTTGTAGAAAGCTGAAATTGGACATGTAGTTTCCATGGGGAGCACTAAGACAGGATTTCCTAAAATTCCTACGGGAATGGGAAAAACGGGATATGTGCGTACGAAGTCGCGGTCACAAGCTAGTATTGCATAGGATGACTGCATAGTTGATCAAATGCTCTCAAGCATTATGCTGGCCTTGTTTTTGTGTTTATTATCGGATTTTTCCATCAGGAATTTATTATTATTATTATTAATGAAAACAAAACGAACTTGCTCATAACATATAGGTAATTTAATTTTACATAGTTCTTAGTACAAGACCATGTTCCGGAGAATTCTACTGTCATGCTAAGTACCTACTTAATATTATTTTCATCCACACGACAGTTTAATTAATGTTTGTTGGTCTCACGAATGAGGTTGCAAGTTTACGACGTATCTATTAATTAATGGACCACGAATGTTAAGGCTTTTATTGAAGTGAAAACTTCTTTAGCGGCGTTGTGCACTTTTTGGGATGGGTAAAAAATGTTAAACTCGCGTCAGGATGTCTGATCGAAAATTCATAAGACGGAGGGAAAGTTCTGAATTGTAAAATATTTAATGTAATATAAATTGACATGTTTGTGTACGACAGCGCAATAAATGAATATTGTATTTTACCACATAAATGATAGTACTTTTATACTGATAATTAAAGCAATTCGTGCGAAGTTATTCCCTAACCATTCCAAAATATCAAAAATGCACAACGTTAATGTTCAAGTTTTCACTTCTGCCCTTCTCCCGGGGTGCAACCCGTTGTTTATTTTTTGTAATTTTCATGAAGGTAATAAATTCTGTCCTGGCAGGGTTGTGGAATTTGTTCGAAAGAGTCACCGCAGCCCTGGAACACAAAGGGCTTTAAAAGGAACACGGATGGGTTTTAGTCAGTAAAAGTCTGACACGCCCTTCCACTCCACCCAGTGTGGAAGAAGTCATTTGATGATTTCCCATACTAAAAAAAACAAAAGAAGGTATTAAATTCTTTATCGCTGGCAGCGTCTGGAATTCCTTGGAGGAGGCTTTTACCCGAATGGGGTCCGTACAAATTTCTTTAAAGTTACGTGTCTCTAAATAAACTTACTTCCCTGATGTCCATTTTACGTGAGAGATAACCATTCGACATAAATATTACAGTTGCATTCAAGCTTAATACTCGATTAGGTTCGATACTTCCAATAGACTGGCTTTAAACGATTAGTGTTTTATTAGTCCATAATCCATATGGTATTGCTTTACCTGTGTCTGCTTTGCTGGTGATTTTACCTTTCAATCATGTTTAATATCACATTATATTTTTACAACTGTTTTAATAAATACTTAACTAACTATATACACTTAAAATAAAAAACTCCTAACTATATTATGGCCTCAAAAAATTCGTCCGCATCACTATCGACTGGAAGTGAGCCCAAAAGACTGGCGGCATTGCCACGTTGTATGGCAATGCTTATCCTCTGTCCGAGGTAGTCGCGAAGTATCAACTAAGCGTTTAGCAAGTTCTTTATATAACGCATGAGCACTCGGACCCCACGGTCCAAGCGTTTCAACCCCAAACGGCTCGAAAATAGAATTGCCAACTACGTTATTATATTTCCGCCGCTTGAGGTTCTCCGCAACCGCAGCGGCACCATGTTTTAGTTTTATTCATCTTTTTTTTTCAGATGCCACCAATCGGCCAACCAAACCCATAGCCAAATCCATCTTTTGTATCCATATTTTGCAATAGTCCTGCACAAACCGGGGGTTCTTGGGGTTCAGTCTTTGGCTGGTGATCCACCCTAATGTGGCCTCTGCGAGTTGACTTCGGCCCTTGAAATCAGGGTTCCGATATTATGATTTCCCGATTATTCATTGTCAAACGTCCAAAATCTATACTAATATAATAAAGCTGAATAGTTTGTTTGTTTGAATGCGTTTATCTCTGGTACTACCTGGGTTTTGGAAAATTCTTTTTGCATATGCATTTGAAAGCTACATTCATGAGGAAGGCTAGGCTATACGGGAACGGGTAATTCCTACGGGGATGGGAAAAAACAGGATATGCGCGTACAAAGTCGCGGGCAAACCTAGTAGGTGATAAAATATCACTTTGAGCCCCAGGTGAAAATATTTTCCACTGAGACCAAAAACCACACGATATTATAATAAAGATGGTCTAAAATCGGGAGATTGGATAATATTTTCGGATTTTTCCTACACTGTTACGGAAGCATAACAAAAGAACTCGTATAGAAAACATGGACACGGAATATTATATTTTTATTACATCAACGATGGCCATTGGCTATTCTGCCCGCGGCAGTACATTATGTGGAGGAGAAACAACAATAAGGATCATGTTAAATAAATACTCCTTACTTTGTACACGTAAATCAGGACATGCCCGAATATATTTCACTTGGTAGTTATATTTTAACTAGCTAGTTTAACTATGGCAGCAAGAAGTAGGAGGTATTTAAAATAATATGCAGGGCTATTCTATTAAGTTCACTTTAAACCTCTTTCAAGAGGCAGCATTAACTCCAAAGACGAGACTCATTTTTAAAGAGACTCATTTTTAACTCCCGACGCAAAAACAAGGGGGTTCTATAAGATTGACGTGTGTGTATGTGTGTGTGTGTGTGTGTCTGTGGCATCGTAGCTCTCGAACGGATGAACCGATTTTATTAGTTTTTTTTTGTTTGGAAGGTGAATTAGTCGGAAGTGTTACATATTTTTTTCACAATTCCCTCAATATGGGTATCAAATGAAAGGGCTTGACTAGTAGAATACTATATTTCAGCTTTGTACGAACAATAGTTTCGGCTAACCGTTGTCTGTCAGTCACTCAGTCAGTCAGTACCTGAAGATTTTTATATATATTGATGATTATTCTATACTTTACATAAATTCTTCTTCATTTAATATACTGTTAAACTAAAGAGGTCTTAGCTATCAATCCCTCTTTAATTAAATGACTGCCACAACACTCGCAACTAATATTTAAACTGTATCTCAAATACATCCCTCTCTAAATTGACTCAATGCAATGCAGCTCCGGCTTATGTTTAAGCTGGTAGATTTTGTAATCGGTCTGTCTATATAGACTATCGGATCTCAGACCACGATACGCTAACGATAAACTTGTATCGTTTCTCGACGAATCTGATTAATGTTAGCACATTTATGATGAATCGACGCTTTCTGAGATCGGTTCCGGGATGAGAGATCATCCATTATCAGTTAGGCCCGGCTTTCATTCGAAGCACTTTGTTAGCCGTTGCGGGTTAAATGAAAGAGTAACACAGTCGCTCCAAGAGGTAGGTACCGTGTTGTGCCTGTACCCAGTAACTGGGTTGTAAAAGTCAAATCAAATCCTCAAGGAAGAGTTTTGGCCGAAGAGTGTCGTATATCGGCGATTTCGCGGAAGGCTACGTGACACCACGCAGCGCAACACGACGCCGTCAATTCGTGTAAAATAGTGTATTCTTATTTTTGTGGTTTTTATAAATATGTATGATAGTCTGTAAGGTGTTTATTTTATTGGTCTTTGTTACCTGAAATAAATGATATAGGTATAAATATATAAATCTCGACAGTTCGAAAGTACCTTCTAAAATCAATATTATAAATGCGAAAGTTTGTGAGGATGGATGTATGTTTGTTTGTTACTCTTTCACGTCAGAACGGCTAAACGGAACTTGATGAAATTTAGCATAGAGGTAGATTATAGTCTGAAATAACACATAGAATATTTTTTTATCCCGGGAATATGTTGCCTTGGGATAATTTTCGACATTCACGAGGGCGGAGCCGAGGGCGGCAGCTAGTTTGAAAAAAAACCTTGAGTTTGAGTTTGAAATAGGCAGTCTCTCTGTGTCAGGCTGGAAAAGGCATATGATGATAAATAGGATTAATTTTAATCCTATTTCCGTCCTGGTTTGATGAGCCTGATCGAACTATTATCGATGGCTTAGCGTATTTTTTAATGCACAAAAAAGGTAATGTCTCGTTGTGTCAAAGTATGGTCATGTATCTAACGATTGGCCCCATCATCATCATCCACAGCCCGACTTTGCCCACTGCTGAGCATAGGCCTCTCTTCCCTTGTGCCAATCCCCACGCTCCTGTGCCAGCCTCATCCAGGTTCTACCCGCGATGGCAACAATGTCGTCTGCCCATCTCGCCAAGTGCAGCTTAATCTCCAACATCCATCCAATCACAAACAAGATCATCGATTAAGCATTTAAACATACAGACAGAAATAATTGCAGACTATTACATTAATAATGCTCGTAGTAGAATAGCAATTAGTCACTTTAAATCGTAGCTTATTTAACTCACAATTTTCTGAATCAATTAGGTCTCACCCACTCCCCCTCTAAAGTACGGTTATCAATCACGCAATCTCAGTTTCAAATCAATTACGCTCGTAATCAAGTCCCAAATTAAGCATCTGCAGTGCAGTCGCAGGCGATACGTTATCTGTTACTGTGACCGGGTACCGATACCAAGTAGATACCGGTACCGATACCAAGTAAATACCGGTCGGTAGTTTAATCAACGCTTCGTCGTAAGATAATCTGGGGGCGCCGGCAGTTGTAACTGTAATTAATAGTGCTGTGAATTTATTAAGAGAACGGTACTTATAGGGTTTTCGGTTATGAGATTTTTAGGAGCTCATTGCTAAATAAACTTTCACTATAGAACCAAAACCAAAGACACGAAAAAAAAAATATTTACCATCAGAAATAGATATAAAAACAACTATTCGGACAGGCCAGGCCAGAGGTAGCCCGTGCGGGCCTGCAGACAGCAAGCGTTGGGTGGCTCGCTGTCCGATCACTACCAGGCCCGGGTCGATGGCGCGTTGTGTTTCACGCACGCCTCAAAGAGATGTCAGCATAGAAGACGGGGTCCGCTAGGGCCAGAGCCTGCCAGGGTTGCGGAATTTGTTCGAAAGAGTCACCGCGGCCCTGGAACGCAAAGGGCTTTCGAAGGAACACGGATGGGTTTTAGTCAGTAAGAGTCTGACACGCCTTTCCGCTCCACCCAGAGCGGAAGAAGTCATTTGATGATATCCCATCCATAAAAAAGGGGGTAGCCCGTGAAATTCAAATTTTCTTTTGTTTTTTGCAATTTGCAAGTCAGTGTCAGGCTGTATGTTGAACAAAATATGATTATAATAATAATAAATCTTTATTCATACGAAAACCTTTAACATTGCTTAAGACTAGGATACATAACTTGGTTAACTAAAGGTATTACGGATAAGATAAACCCTGGCTCCTAAACTAGGTGATCCTGTGACTTAGGAGTCAGTGTTCTGCTGTTGTTGTGATACCAAAAACCTTTTATGCTGTGTTCTAACATTATAGAAAATAGTCATTGACAATGCAGGATACAAAGTATGGATATTAAAATAAACAAGAAGGAAATTAGGGGGTTATTGGATACGACTTTTGAGGTGTATATGTGTATGTATGATAAGTAATACCTATGTATGTATAAGTGGTAGGATGTGTATGTTAGAATGAGGGTATGTATGTGATAGTGTGTGTGAAGGAGTGTCTGTCTGTGGGTAGTAGTGTTTGGAGTTCGCGTGAGGGTGTGTTAAAGTGTTTGCTAGCGACCAGTAGAACAGGTTTGTATTTTATATACCTACTGCTGGACGTACAGGATTTCTTATGTTCGAGCGTAGTCTTGATCCATATTTTTTTTTTTGATGTCGTGGGGAAATCATCATGGAAATCCTCCACCCTGAGGCGGGTGGAGGGGTCTGTCAGACTCTTACTGACTAAAACCACCCTGGTGTTCCATCTCCCACCTACGCCGGGGATCGCGGGAACGTAAGCGACTTCCGCAATCCCCGGCTGGTGCCGGCCCGCCACTGCGGGCCACCTCGCCCACTACGGGCCACCTCGTGATCCATAAGCCAACCTTGGACCTTAGTCTTAACTTGATGGTGATGCAGCCCGGCTATCTGAGTGGCTTTGCATATATTTTTGTAAACTAACGTACTTAGAATGTAAAACTGGCGCCTAATTCGCGACCGTAACACGTATTTCTTCACAGAATTATAATCATTAAAATCATCAATACAACCCTCTATGTTCATTTAACTCGATTGAATGGTTATATCATAAAAAAGTCATTCAATCGAGTGATGAATGATACAACCTGTATTGATGATTTTAATTACTATAACTCAGTAAAGCCATATTTGTTACGGTCGCCAATCGTATTTTTATCAACATACATCCTGACACAGACCTGCAAAATGCAAAAAACATATGAAAATTTGAATTCCGCGGGCCACCCTGGCGCTTTCACCTTAAGTAAGACATACTTAGTAGCACTGCACCAATAAGTCAGTAACAACATAATAAACCCGTTTGTGTTCGAAGTCGTAAACTTAAGCTGGTTACTGACATTCGCAGCGAGCACGTTACGTTACGCCGTGTCCTAAAATCCGTGTAAAACAAAACACATACGCACATTTTTTGACTGGCCTGTTGGTCGAGTGGTTAGTGACCCTGACTGCTTAACCGGAGGTCGTGGGTTCGATTCCCACCCAGGACAAATCTTTGTGTGATGAGCATGATCATTTGTTCTGTGTCTGGGTGTAATTTGTGTATAATATGTATGTATTTAGAAATATATAAGTATGTTTATCAGTTGTCTGGTTGCCATAGTACAGGCTCTGCCTAGTTTGGGATCGGATGACCGTGTGTGAGTTGTCCCAGGATATATTATTATTATTATATATTTCGTGCTCGTTTCCACGTACTGACTGCACGAATGCTCGCTTTGTAACATGTTACAATAAGCCCCGCAACACCGGTCAGTACCCTTAAAAGACATAAACCCCGAACTGATGCGATTGATAGATACAACACACGACATTCAATACATGGAGGACGATACCACCTGTTTATATTTTATGCTCTTTGCGTGTTTCGTTAATTGTAGTTGTAAAATCTAAAACATACATAGATATCATATCGTAAAGTTACTTATATTGGCAGACAATGAACTCTTTGGTAACAAAGATTCACTATTAAATAGGTACCTACTTATATTTTCCATCATTTTTTTTTTGTAAGGTTGGAAAATCATCAAATGACTTCTTTCGCTCTGGGAAAGAAGTCATTTGGAGTCAGGGTCAGACTCTTAATGACTAAAACCCATCCGTGTTCCTTCTAAAGCCCTTTGCGTTCCAGTACCGCGGTGACTCTTTCGAACAAATTCCGCAACCCGAGCAAGAATCGGATGCACCTGAGTACCGATTTTCCATCATCTAATTTGTAACTTGTGTCTCCGATCTAAATCTACAAAGAACTAGCAAAATGGGTAATCATAGCATTTTTAACTTCCAATTTTTCTTAGAAAATCTTGATACTTATAATGTTGATACTAACTATGTAGATAATAACAAATCCTCGAATACACAATCAATAGGATATTTGACTAAAAAACCTAATAAGGCCGTCATATATGTAGATTAAAAAAATATAGGACACGATTTTTTTCTTTTGTCACGACACAGAGCGTTGAAAATGTGTCATCACTCAGCTAACTCTCGTCACTTAGCCACTCGTCAATTAGTTATATTGATAATAATGAGAATATTTTAGCTTTCTACAAAAATGTTTTTTTTTTTTGACGGGGACCACTCGCCGTTCAGCACGCTAGGGCTGGTTACTGCTGAACCGGACTATCCTGTGGTGGCCTCAAATGAATTTAAGGCCCCCAGCCAGGGCTTACAAACTAAATTAAAACTACATGACCGCTCGCTAGGACATCCCCTGTGGGATACGGACCTCGGCTAGCGGCGTCATTTTGGGAGGAACAGCAAGGGACAGGCTGGGTCATAACATTATTTGTGGAGTTTAAAACGACTGGCTCAGCGACGCGGGCTGGCTCGGCAATCAAAGGTCGGGGAGGGTTATTACTGGGACGTCGCGACGGGCCCCAGCGGCGGGGCCGGAAAACGGAACGCGGTCTGTGTCGTGTGTGTTTTCGAAGAGTTCTACAAAAATGTAAACCAATGCTATATTTACATGACCCTTTAAAAACCAATAAACTACTCGTTTTTCCTGCCAGCGTGCACGAAGTTGTATGACAGTAAACAACTACATTGTATATCGTAAAATTTTCCAGTCTTATTTATTTCCTTCATGTCGTCGCCACGTCACATATCAGTCGGTAGCTTCAATCGTAACATAAAAGGACACGTCACTGTTACTTACTCCCGTCACGTCGCAATACCTACTGAGGACAAGAAGTCATATTACGTCAGCGACTAGGGTTGTAGAACGGATTTCGCCTCCGATTGCGAAGTTGCGGAACTTCCGCAAGTGCTGTGATTTTTGAAATGAAAACTTCTTTAGGCGCGTTGAGCACTTTTCGGGTGAACAAAAGTCATGGAACTCGCGTCATCGTCACCGAACGCTTTCCATGAGCTATATGTATACTGTGTATATATGTGTACTTTTTTGGTGAACAATAATCATGGAACTCGCGTCATCGTCACCGAACGCTTTAGCTTTCGCTTAGTTTTCACTTCTATCAAAGCATATTACAAACTAGATGATTACATTAAAGATAAGAATGCTTGGAAATATGCTGGTCCTGCTCCATAGGACGATCGAGAGTGTAGTAGAAAAAGTCAAACTTGTTGATTTATTTACTTCATATATACTAGTGTACTTTCTGTTTTTTTAAATATGTAATTTAACTCACACACTGATCCATTGTTGTTAATTATATTGTAAATATGTGAGTACCATGTCCCTTGCTAGCAAACTTAATTTTATCTCTGCTATTATTGCTTTGTTGTACATATTAGTATTTAAGTGTGTGCTGTATATTAGTGTAATGTTGGGTGCATTGTGCTCACATAATTTAATCAATGTATGTATACTAAATATTGTAAAACTTATATTTGAAAAGAGTAATTATGGAGTTTCTAGTCCGTTCTTCTCCATAAGAATCTACTTTTTGCGAATGGACAACTAGAGTCACTTATATTTTAATTTTAAACTGTAAATTTGACGTTCAAAAGTGCCTTTTAATGGTCTAGTCGAAATAAATGAATTTACTTTGGTCGGCAGTCCTCAAAGACTGCATTGCATTTTTTTTTTTTCATTTTAATCTAGATGAGGTCGGTGATTCCTAGCTGACTACTCTGAGATAAAAGACCAAAACAAACCAGTCATAGTCTTCACCACCACTTACATAAGCTTTCGCGTAAGTTGAACTTTCGATGCAAGTTCATTTGTCGAAGATGTTTTTTTTACTCCCACCACGAAGAAATCGCCTAGAAGGTAACAATGCTAAAAACTAGTTTTGTGCAATATAATTAAATTAGACCTAAATTATCAATGTCTGTTTTTTATGGAGAAATGTAAATTAATAGTTTTTGAAGTGATGACTTCTTATGGAAGGGTAAACCGCTTCGTAACGTAACGCGTTATGGCGCCAGTCTGTCTGGCTTCCCTTTCTCTCACGCATATGACAGCGGTAGGCAGGCTCTTCCTCTCTCACTGTAACCCACAGCGCTAGTCGTATTTCGGACAGACGCTTCCCATATTAAATAGTTCAACTTAGGGTCAACTCACACCGAGACGCGACGCGACGCGACGCGGCTTTGATTTAGCGCTGCGCAGCGCGGCGCCGCGAGACGCCTCGCGGCGTCGCGAGACGCATCTTAAAATCGTACCATCAACGGCGCCGCGCGGCGCAGCGAGACGCCGCGCGGCGCAGCGGAACGTGTCTACTCGCCGCGGCTGTGCCGCGGGCGACCGTCCCGCCCTCCCCCACCCGCAGTTATCATTTGCAAGCGCATGAGAACGACGTATATTATATCTGGCGGGTGCATTATGGAGATCGATGAGAAAATTTAAAATTTAAAAAATTCACCATGAATTCTTCTATTTCTCCATAAATGATGCACCCAAATACTCCTGTGTGTTGTCTTCTTTTTAATTCTATTTTTATAATCTTCTTCCTCTTCTTCTTCTGCAAGTAGTCCGATTATAACAAGATCCCAGTCTATCATTATGTTTTCACTCTTTATCACTCGACCGAACTGCATCAAATCTAAACGAAGTCTGGACGGAAATAGTAGGCAAGTCGCCACAGCGGCCTCAGGCTGCGTCTCGCGGCGCCGCGCTGCGTCGCGCGGCATCGAGAGACGCAGCACCGATCTTGCACGCCGCTCGTCACCGCTGCGTCGCGATACGTCGCGCTGCGCCGCGAGGCGTCTCGAGGTGCAGCGCTGCGCAGCGCAACGTATCTCAATTCTCACAATTAAATGTGTATCGTTTCGTGTAGTAAATAAAGTATATTTTGAGTCGCTCTATGTAAAATCTGCGCGCAGCGTCGCGTCGCGTCGCGTCTCGGTGTGAGTTGACCCTTAGATTAGTTCAAGTTATCACTTCTGTCGGGCGTCCCAAGACGCACACTATTTTTTTCTCTCTTTCTCTCCACCTTCGCATTTATGAAGTACAAGCTCTGCACCTCTGTTTCTGCTATAGGGTCTCCGCGTCATCCTTTTCTACGACCCGACCATTCTCGAGGTCACGGTACCGACGATCAATCGTTTTAGCTACGTCGGCCGTTTCATTTCCTCCTTTGTAATATGATATTGGGATAATCAATTTGGGTTCGAATGTCATGCTGGGTATTTTATTTATTTTGTATCAAGTATGTAATATTCGTTGAGTCGGGAAATGGGACAATTATTATCCTACCATCGTACCGGCTCGGCTTCGCGCGGGTGCGTTTTCCTTTTTCATATTAATAACTAAATAAAAAAAAAAAGGTTTTGCGAGACTGACGCACGGCTATTGACAGGTGTCATGTAAATAGATTTTATATTCCTTAATTGAATTATAAGTTTATAAGAAATTAACTCACCGTTGGTTTGTCAACAAAGTTCGAGAAACTTTAACTAAGTGTTTTAATCTATCAATGCCCAGCTATAACTTTCAAAGTACACGAATTTACACGGCAAGAGATCGTTAAAGTATAATAATACCCGACCTTATTAATAAACTACCCATATCATTGAGGGACAAACTAACTCAGAAAAACATAAAATACAAATTAAAGGAACACTTTAAACAAAATATTAATACTTAGGATATGTATAAAAATACATTATTTAATTAAGTATAGATAAATGATTTATAGCAATAATAAAGCAAAAAAATAATACCTGCCAATAATATCACTACACAAATAAAATTTAAAACGAAGTATTACTAAAAACGTATCGGTACTATTAAGAACAACCTGCACCAATATAAAAACTCTCCACCACTTTTGTTTTAAAGATGGACGGCCGGATTGGACACTGTTTTTTTTTTTTTTATTGGCCTCTCGCAGTTCAACCTATGAGGTTGTCGACTGCTTAACCGGGCTTGCTTGTGGTGGCCTTAATATAATATTAAAGCCTCCAGCCTGGGCTTATAAAAAACTTACAAATTAAGCGACTACACGCTAAGGACACCCCCTATGGGGTTCGGTCCTCGGCTTAGGGTGTCGCTGGGGGGAGGATAGCTAGGGACGGGCTGGATCGAATTAGAATTATTATTAAGGGGCGAATTTAAGACTACAGGCTCAGCGGCGCAGACTGGCTCGAGCAAGGATCTGGAATTGGTCACTGATGCGCGCTCGTTAGTATAAGATAATATATCGCATAACCGCTATAATTTTGTTTTTTTTTGCTTTTTACTAAGTAAGTAAGTACCTACTTAAAGTTTAGGTTATAATTTTTGTCAAAATTATGTAGTCGATGATTTTGGTGAACGGCAAAACTGTAATGAGTTTATGTTGGCACCAATCTAAAAATATAAAATGTATGTTTGTAATACTGAATAAATAAATAAACGAAATAAAATAAATAAATAAGTCAAAACCTATTTTTAATATGCGGTCGAATGTACAATCCATAAGTAGATATGTAGAGGTACAAAATATGACTTTGCTATGTTCTTTGTCATAAAAAAGACGCTGTATGTTTACTTTGTAAACAAATCATATTCTGTTGATAATAGAAAAATAAAGTGATTTTCTGAATCTTCGATAAAATAAACCCTTTTGCAAAAAAAAATGGGTAGGTACTTTATATTTTTCTTCTCTATCTTAAATAAATATTACATGAAAAGGGTTTTATTGATTTGACGATGTCATTTAGCATGTTATTTTAAGTATCCTGGCTGGAAAGCATACGTTCCAAATTATTTTATTAAATTAACAAAGAAAACCGTGGGCGCCGAGTAGCCTTATGCCCTATTAAATATAATCAATCTAAATACTAATTACTTAAGTACTAACAATATTCAACTTTAAAAATAACTTATTTAAATAACTTAACCTTAAATACTTAACAACAAATATAACGTTTTACACTAAATATCTTACATTAACTATATTTATTCAAAGTGCAAGAAAAATATCCAGTCTCTTATGGACTACCCACCGGCCTCCTTCTACCATCGGACATGTAGACGCACTGGAAGCTACCATCCCTACCTTGTTGCTATTCCACCAATTCGCACTAAACGTTTCCAAACGTCTTTTATAATGCGCACAGCAAAGGAGTGGAACTCTCTGCCTGCGTCTGTGTTTCCGAACGCATACAACCCTAATCTCTTCAAAATTAGAGTGAACAGGCTTCTTCTGGGTAAGCTCGCTCCATCGTCGACTATGTCTCTGTCATCTATGACCTAGACTAGAGTCAAGAGCAAACCCATATTAAATAAAAAAGGACTTCGTACACCACCCGGATTGTTCCGGTGAGGGGTGCTTTCGCCAACAGATTGTTTCTAGATACAGGTACGGTTAGAAATGGCGGGCATCGCCACCTCCACACGTATCGGTCCGGCACGTTAACTTGTAAGTGACGCAGCACTCGGGTTATGTGCCTCGCAGTAGCTTCACTACATACTCTGCCAGACTAAAGTCCCGGTGAACCCTGAGCTCATTATACCCCACCATCCCCAGTACGTATAGTGTGGGGCGGGTAGAACGGATACACCCCATTCAGTTTAAAATACAAGTGCCATGTAAACTTGTTCTGTACCCGCTGCAACATGTTGCGGAATTTTGTTCGAAAGAGTCACCGCGGCCCTGGAACGTAAAGGGCTTTAGAAGGAACACGGATGGGTTTTAGTCAGTAAAAGACTAACACGCCCTCCCGCTCCACCCGGAGCGGAAGAAGTCATTTCCACCCTTACCCGCTCCAACATGACACTGTATTTGGCTTCATGTGGTGCCCAAATGGCAGCACTATGTTCAAGAGGGCTCCTCAATCCTGCTCCTGTTCAATTGATATCACTAATATCGACCTTGGAAAGTAAAATTCCTTAGGTGCCCGTTTTTTTGCAAAGGAGTGTATAATAAACATAACGCTGACATTGTAATACGTTATTTTGCCGAGCTTATCCATCACCTATCTGAAGTGACATGAATATTAAGCGAGGACTACAGGGCCGTATTCTTGGATCTATTGGGAATTATTTTCTTGAAAATGAAAATTATTCACGCTTCGTACTGGTAATTTAAATTGCTGTCACAGGTGAATGAAACGTTATATTTTTATTATTAACTTTGACATTATATTTGTCTTGAAAATATGACTATCATCTTGTAGATACGTAATAGGTATACCTTTGTGATATTAATGATGTACCGTATGATGTTAGGGACATGTTCTAAAAAAAAACTGTCCACGTTTCCACAATCATCATCATAAATTCTGTCGAACGGCGTCCACAGCTGAACAAGGACATATCTCTCCTTAGGCCACGGACACGAATCAGCGGGAGCGGAACGGCGGTAGCGCGTAGAGCGGCGCGGCAACGCAGACCCGGTCACGAAGCCAGCGGGCAGATCGCGCGGCGCTAGAACAGCGTAGCGTTGCTTCTCGCATCGACCATCTGTACTACAGTCTGGTACCCAACCCAACATTTCCCCATATTTGCTTAGCACTCCCAATCTATCAGTCTAGTGTTTTCCCAACTATGTCGGAGTCAGCTTCCAGTCTATCCAGATGCAGCTGAGAGCCAGTTTCTTTCATGGAGCGACTACCTTCCTGGCCTCCACAACACAGTTACTCAGTAACACACTACCCTTTGAAACCCCCCCGCTGCTTAACTGCTCCGTTGGTCTCGCGGTCGCAATCGCGACTGCCGGTCCTGGGTTTGATTCCCAGGTCGGGCAAAAAGTGTCTTTGGGCTTTTCCAATAGGAATCTCTCAGTGACAGCCCGGAGTTTGGAAGTTGGCTGTGTGACACCTCCGTGCCTCGGAAAGCACGTTAAGCCGTTGGTCCTGCGCCAGATCTCTCTCCGGTCGTGTCGGGTTGCTGTCCCATCGAAATATGAGAGTGATGGAAGAGGGAGTGCAGCTATGTTTGAGCACACACTTGTGCACTATAATATTTCCCGCGCCGATGGCTAGTCTCGGTTGAGAGTGGCCGCCATGGCCGAAATCGGTCAGGAGGCTTGACACGGCTTGGCCCGACTGACAAGACCGAGACTAGCCATCGGCGCGGGACATATTATAGTTCACAAGTGTGTGCGCAAACACAGGTGCACTCCCTCTTCTTGACAGTCGTCAACGACTGTCAAAAATGTCAACTAAACTTGCTCAGCACTGTGGCTGATTAGACATAGTGGGCTATTCCTAAGTCAATACCTTTCACCCTTGTACGTTTGAAGTATTTATCTCTGTCAGAAGTTCGGCCCTGTGCTTGATCGAGGAATCCGAAGTACTTGTATCTTAATTCCTGCTTCATCACGCCATTCGATGTTTATCTAATCGTGAGAACGTGCCGAGAGCCCGTGAGCGGTGTTGGAGTCTTTGTAATTAGGATTATTACGTGTTAAGTAATTAGATAATATCCTTGTTGACTTTATGGGTAGAGGAATTAATAAACAATGTCTTTGCGAAGTCTTTTGTGTTTTGTGTGCTATTGCGTTCGTTTTATTTTTGGGTTATATACTGGTTTTCAGCTTTATTGGTTCGACTGGAAACCGACCATAATAGATGAGAAAAGGCTAGGCAGAATGATTGAACTCGACGGTAATATAATTGAACTGGATCGATGATAAATGAGCGTTAGATCATTTAGCTCCCTTCAAAATGGTTGAGCCCAATGGTGCTAGCGCATGCGTCATGTTCGTGAACAGGCACCGTCAGCTGGGACTGGTCTACAGTTAAAGTATACCGTGTTAGCCTAGAAATTTCTAGGCTAACACGGTATACTTTAACTGTAGAACACTCCGGACGCTTTTATCCTGCACGTCTTTGACATCGTTCTCACATATATGTATAATTTCAACATTACCATAACTTTGTAAAAAAACTTATTTTTAAAAGAGTGTCCGTGGAGTTTCTTGCACGTTCTTCTCCTTAGAGATCTACGCTTTGGAACGTGTAAATAGCTTCATCTTTTTGAAGGACCAACCTTGACAGTTCAAAAGTGCCTTTTAATGGTCTAATTGAAATGCTTCGAGTCTTTGACTGCTAAGTTCTAAACAATAGGTTCTAGGCTGACAAAGTGTAAATATAATTATTGTCATTAACTCGCTAAGAATTCCATGGAAATCCCTCCCGCAGTTTGTGTTTCCTGATTGCTACAACCTGGGGATCTTCAAGTCAAGAGTTAATAGGTTAATTCTAGGCAAACGTGCTCCATCGACGACCACATTATCGCACTCCGTCAGATGAGATTGTGATCTCAGTGGAGTCAAAAAAATAAAACAGTCGTTTCCTTTACGGCAACTTAAAAGCCTTAATTTCATGCATAAGACAATCATCATGCAAATAAACTTGAAGCCAAACATCGAGACTTATAAGACCACAAACAATCTTAGAAGAGAAAAAAAAAACAACGGGTTGCATCCGGGAGTGCCGGCAGAAGTGAAAACTTGAACATTAACGTTGTGCATTTTTGATATTTTGGAATGGTTAGGAAATAATTTCGCACGAATTGCTTTAATTATCAGTATAAAAGTACTATAATTTATATGGTAAAATAAAATATTCATTTACTGCGCTATCGTACACAAACATGACAATTTATATTAAATTAAAAATTTATCATTTCAGAAATTTCCCTCGGTCACGTGTCCTGACCCGAGTTTAAATTTTTTTACCCATCCCAAAAAGTGCACAACGCCGCTACAGAAGTTTTCACTTCAAAAAGGACGAAATAATGTTTTTGAATGTAACCAGAACTGCAAGAAAAAAATCCAGTCAATTAAAACTTTACTCCTCATCAAATTGACACCAAGACATCATTAAGGGTGTATTCCGAAAATTACGAACGCCCGACTATTTGTCTAACAGTTGATTGCGACCGGTGTAATAACGCCGCCAACTTAACTGCCGTGTTCAAATAAAATACGTTTATTGCTAGCCATGAATTCTCACCGATTAAGATCTTTAAACTTGCACAAACTTGAGTTGTTTTCCTTGGCATCGTTTGCAGTTAAAGTTGGTAACTGCATTTTTGTTTTCAATTGAAAATTCTTAAGAAAACGATCCTTTCTTAACGACTTTTCACAGACAGAGCAATTAGATTAATCAGAGTCAACATTGTTGCAGTCAATAAGTAGGTACTAAAAAGTGTTATCATCATTATATCAGCCGAAAGACATCCACTGCTGGACATAGGCCTTCCCTAAAGGGGTTGCTAGTTGCTATAATCGCCATGCTTGGCAGGCGGGTTTGCAATCGCAGTGTAGCTGTTGCAATGCACAGAGAATGCTGCTGCCCATTCTCTGGTGAAACCCTTAGTCGCCTCTTACGACACCCACGGGCAGTGATGGGATGGCGCTATTCTTTTACGTCCGACACCATACAGAACTAAAAAGTATATTAGTATTATATTCATGTATTGTATATTTAAAATGTATTGTTTTAATTTAACCAACTTATAACTTTTACACACGATGTCTACATCTCTTTTTATTCGACTGTCCTTGCGTGGCAATGCCGCCAATCTCTTGGGCACATTACCAGAGTACAGCGTTGAAGACAAATTTTTGATGTTACTTTTTAGTTTGTTATAAGTTTAGAATTTTTGTTAATTTTAGTTTTCTATGTTAATTTGTTAATTACCTTGTTGGTAGTTATATTTTTCGAGCCGTTTGGGGTTGAAACTCACGGGTCGTGGGGTCCGAGTGCACATAACTTGTTTAAAGATTTCTCAAGACGCTTAGTTGACACTTCGCGTGTCCCAAGGGCTGGCTTTTACCTTGGTCAAAGAATAAGCATTGCCATACAACGTGGCAATGCCGCCAGTCTTTTGGGTACCTTCCTTCGACAGCTGCGAATGATTTTTTTGACGCCATATTTTAGGATTAATTTAGTTAGGAGTTTTAATTGTTATTTCGAATGCAAGTTGGTTAAGTATTTATTTAAAAAAATGTTAATATGTTTCTACTAAATGAGTTATAAGCTTATATCCTACAAGTTAGAGACTCTCCTTTCGCAGGTATGCTGGAAGAGATTTCTATAGGAATAAGCATCACCTTTGTACCTATTTTTCTGTTTTCTATTTCTTACCTTTTTATTAAATTAAGTGTGAACGTAAATTGTTAAAAAAAAAAAAATCTTCACATAAAAATTAGCCAAGTGTGAATCTGACTCTCGCGCAAACGGTTCCGAGCCGAACGAATCCAATATAAGAAAAAAATTAACATGTTACTTTAAAACATAGACTTCTTATAGATTTTCTTGTAACCTTTATAATTTTTTTCAAAATTTAGGCTCAGTAATTTCGGGGAAGAGTCTTGTAGAAATTGAGACCCTTACTATAAGCTCTTCTATTTGAAATATCACAGGGCACAGAATGAATAACTTTTCCGATTTGTCTTCCAATACTGATAGACACACGAGTGACCCTGTGAGGGTTCCGTTGTTTTTGACCCAAAATTTGGAACCCTAAAACAGAAAGGACCACAGCTTCAGGCAAAACAAATGCCTACACTAAATTAATAAATAGTAAGTCCAATTTCATGTTAACGAGAGCCCACTTTAAAGGTCAGTCGTGTCCTTGGGGCATTATTAAGAAACTTGTACACACAATAAATGTACCTACGTTTGAACTTTAGCGGTCCTGCTCCTTGTTTTATACTGTGGTTCTTCTCACATTGAGGGACTCAAATGTTACTAATGTTTTTTAAATTATCTATACCTCGTGACTAAATAATAACAGCCGCACGGGTCGATCTTCAAGGTTAAGCAACGCTTGCCGAGGTTGATCTGTGGATGGGTGACCATCTTAACATACCGATTTTCCTCCGTGCCTCGGTAAGCACTTTAAGCCGTTGGTCCCGGCTGTCATTTGTAGATCTTTGGCAGTCGTTACGGATAGTCAGAAGCCAGATAATCTGACACCTGTCTTGCCAAGGAGTACCGTGTTACCCAGTTAATGGGTTGTGGAGGTCTGGTAGGCAGCCGCTCCACGTCAAATACTTGTATTCAGCTGATTCCGGTTTGACTGGAAGCCGACCCCTGTATAGTCGGGAAAAGGCTAATAGGTAATTTAAGAACATTAGTACGTATGTGCTTTTTATATTTTTTCTTTGCCCAGCAGTGGGACATAATAGACTAAGGAAAAAAAAAGATTTTTTTTTCACGGTGTTTACTATTACTAACTACCAATTTAGAAATATTTTTACGAATAATCGAAATAATCCAGTTAATAGGCATCTTGCTTGACTGCAGTTAAGTTCCTTACAACCACGGTGGTCATCGTCTCCATTCATCGTTGCCATTTTCTTGAAAAGATTTAAGGCATATTTTTACAATCTCCTAACCATAACTATTAACACCGTGAAAAAACTTTGATGGTTTTCGTAACCATGTAAAATGTGACTGAAAGAGTTAAACTGGAACCACGTCTAGCCTGAGTTCATGAGTCTCAATATTCCTCAGTAAAGATAACGAGGCGAGGCGGTTTAGATGTGCTGATCAAAATTTTTTCTTTATCTGTACACATAGGGTAAGTCTATGTGTATGAAGCTACTATTTTTTGGACGTACAAAATACTCTTTAGTGGACCTATTTAAACCAAAATACTACCTGCATATATAGAACCCGTGATAATGCACCTTTTTATGGTTTTTAAATCAAAATAGCTGGAAAAATATGTCATCCAAATAAACGAAATTGCTTATTTTGCGTTCCTGTAACTTTCCAGTGGTGTTGTTGCCACAAAAAAAAAGTGAAAAATAAAAAATTGTTTTACTACCAAGTATAAAATAACTTTAATTTCGAAAATCGGTGTTTTTTGTTGTTTTTTTAAAGTAATTTTATACTTGGTAGTGTTTTTTTTTCTTGGAAGTCGGTTGTATTTTTTTGTAATTGTTCTACGGACATAATAATATCGTAAAATCATTTCACATTGTCGCGTCGAACCAGTCTTTAGGAGCTTTTAAACTAAACAAAATAAATAAGTCAGAAAGTGCCTACGGTGACAGTTCTCACTCCTGCTGCCTTCTAATGAAAATGGACTGACGAAATCTCTAATTAATCTGATCGTCCCAATACTTACTTTTTTCACAAGATAAGTTTCTTTGTTAATGAGTTTCATTCTAAATTGGATCGGAACAGTCAAAGAACTATTTACTCTTATTGTTGTATTGCTAAGAAAAGTTAAAGATTCCGTAGCGAATTTGTTGTTTTCCGTGTTAACGTAGATTTACGATAGAGGAAAACATAGTGAGAAACCCTGAATATAGTTCCTACGGGAACGGGAAAAATGGGATATGCGCGTACGAAGTCGCGGACAAAAGCTAGTTCTTAACTAAAATAGGAACTTTTAATCCTATAACTTAGAAAATAATATCCCAAGAACCGTAACAGATGCCGCTATAGCAAAAATAATAAAAAGTAAATTAAATTAAAAATGAATGGGAGCCCATTCAAGAAATGTATGGTTTTGGAACGAAGTTCCTTATCGTGCGTTGTGAAAGGGGGCTAGACGGAAAAAATTCATACGAAAAGTTGTAACGACACTTTTTAATTGTCTTTTGTTTCTTTTATGTTTGAATTTCGAAGAAGAATTGGTTTTAATTTCGAAATAATGCGCCAAAATATAAGATACAAATATTTTGATAAAAGTAATTGATTAGACACTAATTTTTCCCGCGGCTCAGCTCCTTTTATTCTATCCTAGAAGATTTTATTGGAATGTGATGATTTTTCGAAGACAAAAAACAGCCTCTTTATGAATGAGTTTTCTTAATCGGATCTGTATCTACAGTAGAACGGAACAAAGAATTTTACCGTTTATAATAATTATTAGTATTGACTATTTTGAAAAAAGGAGTCTCGTAACTTATATGTCATTGTAAGTAGGTACCCAAAAACTTCTCAGGTACACACAATCCAGAATAGAAAGTTGGTATTAATTTCAAATGCTACAAACGGAACATTCGAAACAAAAAAAAAATGCATAATATCTGCTCTCTTTTGTGAACAAACAGTTTTAAAACTATGAAACGTATCAGTTATTTAGCGTAATAGACTTAATTGGCGATCGTTCGAACGCAACAAATTGAAGCTGAAAACAATACAAATATTTTAAAACATTTATATTTTTTTAGTTGTGAATTTTCTTTTATTTGATTAAATACTAGCTATTTCATGCGGTTTCACTTCTCTATCAAGAAACAGATCAGGGATGGTGTTTTTTTCAAGGATACCAAGTAGGCTACGAGAATGAGTGCTATGAGTTATGACACAGCGATACTGAAGCTTTCAATCTGCAGAAAAGTTGGTAATCCGATGAGTAGTTTAGATATTAAATGATAAATGATATTTATTTGGAACTCGTTCCCTCCGGGTGTCCCTTGACACCTCTCAAGTTTTTTTTTTTGGTTTATGGTATGAAACCCTTCGTGTGAGAGTAAGACTCGCACTTGGCCAGTCCTTTTTACTTTTTTTTAATTTTATTAGGGACTCTTAAAACCGCAATGCGTGTGACAGTCCCATTTGAGGCATGAACCTGAACTGGCATCATCACCACATGGTTCAGACAGAATTCTATGGAATGTGCCTAAATGAAGTCTACCTCAAGACCCCAAAGAGACCATTTCTACCAGACTCACATCAAACAAGTCATATCGACCTGCATTGGTAGGTGATGTAGGTATAACACAACCCAACACTCCACAAAGTTAACTGAAACGCCTGTTTGCTATTTTTCTTGCTATGCTAAAAATATGGGCACCTATAATTACGTGTATGATACTAAAAGCCATCTGCAACCAAAACAAATAGATTAGCTGAAACTATGTAATATCCAGTTTAAAACCGCAAACTGTCGGTATTTATGAGGGTTTTAAACACAGACTGGTTACCCCGCTGAACCGTAATTTTGAATGACCACACACACATAATGTATTAAGGTATGAGGTCACGTTAGTTATAATGTTCGGCTTTACGATTTTCAATGTGGTATTAGCTTTAACCTTTGATAAGTGGCTCCCACTCTGTATTATTTATTAAAAAAATAACCTTGCCCCACACTAGGAATTTCTACTACCTAACTTGCATTGGCTTATCTAAGAGTAGTTCAAGACAAATTCCAAACTTGGAATGACTCACCCTAAATCACCGCAAAGGCTAAACAAGATAATGAAGTAAGTATAGTTCCATATGAAAAAGATTATTTTCTATTCTAAAATGAAAACTGTAGAAAAAAAATAAGTTGACTATGTATTGTTTTGGTTTTATGGGTAGCAAGGCATTATGATATCTACGCATCTGTAGGCGATTGTGAACACTTTCTCTCAACGGACCCACTGGGGCCCTTATGATGATACGATGAATATACCATCATAGTCATTATTTAAAGACGTCCTCTGCTCGACTAATGCCTCCCACGAATGTCAGCACATCGACAGGTCTTCCTCGTCTCGCATCCAGGGGTTTCCAACCTTTGGACCACATCGACTACGACATTAGGGGCCCCAGTCTGTTCCGTGAAATTCGCACCCTGAAAAATGTGATGGAGCGAGCTCTCAATTCCGAGCATTTGCTGGTCAATGCTGGTAAAAACTCACCGTGGATACGTTGTGAAGTGAGCTTGAAATGAACTATCAGTCTTTCTAATGCTAGAGATCGATAGCACACCTCAAAAATATGTACGTTGAGATTTTTACGAAATCGTTAGAGGCCAATCTTTTCTGGTGCTCATAAGAACAAATTGCACTGCAATATTTTGAATCTCGAACCGAAAGCGACCTAGCTATTTTTTTGTTTTTAATTGTCTTCGTTCGAAAACGTTCTTCACTTGTCAGTAGCCAGCATTCTCCACCCTTAATAAGGACAAGTATACAAAGGCTTAAGGACCAAACAACAATACGAATGACGTCACTCATTGCGTGAGGTGAAAACACTTGGAGTCAAGAGAGGGTCGGGTCTATTCATGCCCTTATAGAATGAATGTTATACTTCTGAGTGAAGTGCGTAACAATAGATGCTAGATATACATAGGTCAGTCTATAGTCAAAGATGGGGACAATAGGCCGGGATAACGACACAGGGAGAAAAGCGAGGGTTTTCTGGATCTGTCTCTTTCTTAATTAATTTATTCTAGCTAATAGAGCCAGGTACAGGCGAAAATGTAAGATTGGCAACTGTTGATAAGACGAATAGTGGACAACAATCGTGGCATATTGTATTTTTGATGTACCGGAGCATTACAACATAGATGCTGTATTGAGAATTCTTGAAAGTGAATAGAAAATTCTTCATTTACCTATAACGACTGTCAAAGATACATAAATGACGGCCGAGACCAACAGCTTAACGTGCTTTTCAAGGCACGGAGAAGACTGGGTATCTAATGGATGGTCACCCATCCACGGACAGACCTCAGTAAGCGTTTCTTAACCTTGAGGATCAGTCGACTGTTTTTACTTAGCCAAGTCAATATAATAATACGATATTAATAATCTACAAAACCCAAAAACAGTATACAAAACAGCACGTGACTTGTTGAAATGAAGCCATATTGTTTCTCGTTCGAATGGAAACACGTTCACAAGCGGTGAATGGAACCAAGAACAATGAACGTAATTGTCAAACTGTTGCCTTCAATTGTAGTCTATCTCTTCAGACTAACGAGGATGTTCTAAAATTCTTTGCAGTACTGTTATCACTACACTATCATTACATAATTATAAAACAAAATCCCCCAGCCTCGTCCGTCGGTCTGTATCTACGCTCATCATCATCTGCCTAGCCTTTTCCCAACTATATTGGGGTCGGCTTCCAGTCAAACCGGATTCAGCTGAATACCACTATTTTACGTAGAGCGGCTGCCTACCAGACCTCCACAACCCATTAACTGGATAACACGGTACTCCTTTGCAAGACTGGTGTCAGATTATCTGGCTTCTGACTATCCGTAATGTCTACCAAAAATCTACAAATGACAGCCGGGACCAACGGCTTAACGTGCATTCGAGGCACGGAGGAAACTCGGTATGAGAAGATCACCACAGACCAACCTCGGGAAGCGTTGCTTAACCTTGAAGATCGGCCCGTGCGGCTGTTATTATTTAGCCACGAGCTCCTCTCTGAGTCTGTATTTACGCTATAAACTCAAAAACTGCCGAACGGTTATTCATAATGTTTTAACCAATGGACGGGTGTAATCATAAGAAAGATTTAAGTATATAATTAATTATGGTTTCGTGTACATTGGCCGAAATATGACGATGTGTTGAAGATATCGGAAAAAATCGTGGTGTCTGCGAGCTAATATGTCTGCTACCAGAGCGAAGTTGGGCGTATTGCTATTCTATTTCTTGCAAACCTCACGGCAATCAGGATTTAAAAAATATTAAAGTTTTCTTTGGCCAAGCAAGCGTGTGCCCAAACGCCAAATATCACAAATATTTGACAAAAAGTACGGCGAATTTGTGGCTTGGCGTCGGGGGCACGCCAATACATTTATGCCCTGGCGTTCAAAAGGTTAAATTCGTAACTAACTGACTCATATTATAAAGGTAGGTCAATAAGTTATACATGTCAATTTAATTGAGGGAGGCTGAGTCGAGTGGAGGAAATGACTCAGAAGGTGCGTCTTAAATTTTTAAATTAGTTTATTATTTGGTAGGTATATTAGGTTGCGGAATTTGTTCGAAAGAGTCACCGCGGCCCTGGAACGCAAACGGCTTTAGAAGGAACACGGATGGGTTTTATTCAGTAAGAGTCTGACACACCCTTCCGCTCCAACCAAAAGGAAGAAGCCATTTGATGATATCCCATACTTAAAAAAAAAGGTAAATTAGGTTTTTTTTTACTTATTTAAGGAAATTCATAGTTTGTTTTAAAATGTAACCACTTAAGATACGGTATTCTATGAAGTCATTCGTAGATGAAAAGCTAATTTGTGATAAGTGTTGCCAACATACAAAAACACCATAAAAGTGATTCAGAAAGTAACAATTTTAACGATTAAAAAGCTTTTACTTTCAAGTCGGTCGGTATTTTATTTGAACAACAGCGATTTTTTTTTAATCTTCAGGCACTTTTCCTTTAACGATTTAACGCGGATTGCGTTAAAAATGTTTGCACCTTATAAAAAATGTTCAAATATCTACGAAAATGTTTCGGGTTGTTTGAAAATAAAATACCATTAACTTTTAAGATAAACTGTTCAGGTTGTGCTGGGCTGGTTCGAAGTCTTATTATGGGGGTGGTAAGGTTAAAATTTGCTTGAGGTTCTATTTTTAAAAGAGGGCTGTGAGTAACTAAGTAGAAGCCATTGCTCACAATACACGGTCCAGGGGTGGACCAAAATTGCCTCCGAAAGTGATTTACAACTTAACAAACGAAGAAGGGATGAGCGTTAAATGCTTAATGGATGGACCTTATTGCGACGGAGAAAGGTTTAATTTCAAATGTTTATTTCGAAGGTTTGCAAGTAACATTGCTCGAAGTTTGCTTTAATTAACTGGCCAGAAGTAAACAGGGAAATATATTGTTTCGAGTTTTATAGAACTTAATATATGTAACTTAGTGGATAACGTGAAATCAAGAAGGGAAAGCCTTATGGTCACTATATTTGTCTATTAAACAAGTCATCATCATATCAGCCAATTGCCGTCCACTGCTGAACGTAAACCTCCCCTAAAGAGCGCCAACCATCCGGGCTTGAGCAGTCCGCATCCATCCACTGCCAGCCACCTTCTTCAAATCATCGATCCATCGTACCGCAGGGCGTCCCACACTACGTTTGTCCATACGCGGTCTCCATTCTAACACATGTCTGCTCCATCGACCGTCTGTCCGTCTACAGACATGGCCAACCCACTTCCACTTCAGCATGCAGATTCTACGAGCAATGTCAGCCTTTAGTTCTCTGGTGAATGACTTCGTTGCAAATTAAACAAGTGAAAAAAAAATATCCGGCTCCTGAAAAAAACTGAATATAAAAGCAACACTTCTAATTTAAATGTGTATTTACACTGGACCAGAATTTAAGAATAGTCTCTTTGCTTTAAGCATTTTTTGCTTGTCGACATCTTAGGACCAATAACTATTAATTTGTAAGCAATATTAGCGTTCGCATCCGAAAAATATATGGGAATTGAGGCTCTATGATCTTAACTTATCATTATGAAGAGGAAATAAAATTTTATTTGAATTTTTGCTAAACTAACCAGTTCACAAAAAATATTTCACTGATAGAAAATTAGAACATAGGCTTTTTCCATAAGAATGCATTGATTATGTGGGATAGGACACAAGATCGAAGCCGTGAAAATGCTTGTGTATGATTAACTGTCCACTGTCTACCTGTGTTATTAACTTTACATATAGTCTTCCTGACCGATTTCGGCCATGGCGGCCAATCTCAACCGAGACTAGCCCGATGGCTAGTCTCGGTTTCGGCCGATGCGCTGGATATATTTATGGTGCACAAGTATGTGCGCAAACACAGGTGCATTTTCTCTTCCATCACTCTCATAGTGCGAGATCCGACACGACCGGAGAGAGATCTGGCGCAGGACCAACGGCTTAACGCGCTTTCCGAGACACGGGGGTGTCACACCACCAACTTCCAAACTTCGGGCTGTCACAGAGAAATTCCTTTTGGAAAAACCCAATGACACTTTTATGCCCGACCTGGGAATCGAACCCAGGACTCCATGCTCGGCAGAGGTGTCTGCGACCACGAGACCAACGGAGCAGTCCCTAACTTTACATACATACACACCGGAGTTTCCTTGCGTGATCGAATCAGGAATGACGATATCCGCAAGAGAACCAAGGTTACCGACAAAGCCCGAAGGATCGCCAAAATGAAATGGCAGTGGGCAGGGCACATTGCTCGCAGAACAGATGGTTGATGGGGCCGAAAAGTTCTGGAGTGGCGACCGCGTACCGAAAGACGCAGCGTTGGAAGGCCTCCCACTAGGTGGACCGATGATCTGGTGAGGTTCTCGGGTAGCCAATGGATGCGAGACACACATGACCGGTTGTGCGTGTGGCCTATATCCAGCAGAGGACGTCTTTCGGCTGATATGATGATGATGATGAAACATCGACAGCACCTAAGTTCTTCTCGATCTTGATATCAGTACATGATATCAAGCTCTTGTACTCTTCAGATGTGCACTACAAATTCATTTATTAGCACACGAGCTCATAAAATGGTCGGTGCTAGGAACAGTGACGGATCGCCCGCTACGCAGGGTTGTCACATAATAAATTAATATATTATGTTACATCACTAACATTTGCTGTTGTTCTGAAGATAACGTAATTGACCTTTATAAAGTTATTTTATGTGTCGTAACATTAGAAGGATCTGGTTTTAACATTTGACAAGCTTTTTGTATATATTTCTAAACGATCAATATTTTTTCACTGACAGACACCAACTTAACCGCTGGGTCCTGAAGCATGAAATATAAATGAAGTTGCAGGGTTTTTTGCGTTTAATCTGTAACACCCATTCATATAGAATGAAGTTGAATACACAGACAGGATTTTTGAAAATCAATTATCTGTGAGAGTAACGTAGAACATAGGTGTTCAATATTTATTTTAATTTTTTTAACACCACGCCTAATTTCATCAGCATTTTACAACAGTTATATTTAAAGAACAAAAACCAGCCAAGTGCGTGTCGGGCCACGCACAGTGTAGGGTTCTGTAGTTACCCGACCCGTAAGTCATGACAAAAAATTTGCAAATATTACCTACTATAACATTACAAACCAACAAATACACTTAGTTTTACGTCATTTTCTATGGGGTTATTACGAAATTTTTACCTAATCACTTACATTTTATAAGTTGATCGACTACTACTCGTAAACCTATAAAGCCTACTTAGCCGTAATAGTTTTAAATTCGTTATATGATGAATATTTCGCAAACGGATCCTTGGATGGAAAAATAGTATTCGCACATCCTAAATATTTTAAACATCCTATCCAACGATAAAAAAAAATCATCACCACTTTACATGTACGGGGACTACCCTGAAAAAATATGTTCAAGATTTTATTTTACCACTTTGTCGGCGTGATAAATATTTAAACCTTCTAGTGCTAAGCGTCTTCGAGCTAAACAGCGCACAAACCGACAAGACGCACATGGCGAAACTATAAGGGTTCCTTGTTGACTACGGAACCCTAAAAAAATGTCTTTTTCACAACAATAGTTATAATAAAATGCAGGTGGACTCATAACATCTGGCAACAATGTGTGTTGGCGGGTGTTTCATTATCATCATCTGCCTAGCCTTTTCCCAATTACATTGGGATCGGCTTCCAGTCAAACCGGATTGAGCTGAATACCAGTATTTTACGTGGAGCGGCTGCTTACCAGACCTCCACAACCCATTAACTGGGTAACACGGTACTCCTTGGTAAGACTGGTGTCAGATTTTCTGGCTTCTGACTATCCGTAACGACTGCCAAAGATCTACAAATGACAGCCGGGACCAACGGCTTAACGTGCTTTCCGAGGCACTGAGGAGTCTCGGTATGTTAAGATGTTTTATAATGTAAAAATTGTTTGGTCCAGAATAAACTAGTATTGCCGGTTTTCAGCAAGGTATTTGAAAAAGTGATGCTCAATCAAATGCTCATTCATTTTAACATCAATAAAATCTTACACGATCAACAGTATGGTTTTACCAAAGGTCGTTGTACGACTGACGCTGGTGTCACGTTGTTAAAACACATATATACAGCGTGGGAAGAGGCGCAAGATGCCATAGGAATCTTATGTGACCTCTCCAAGGCATTTGATTGCGTAAATCACGAAACCTTGCTCCTAAAACTAAAACATTACGGACTAGGTAATCTTGCTCTCAGTTTAGTGAAGTCGTACTTAAATGACAGACAGCAGCAAGTTCAAATAAACGGTGTTAATTCAAGGGGTTTAAAAGTCAAAATGGGGGTACCACAAGGCTCAATATTGGGTCCTTTCCTCTTTTTAGTGTATATTAATGATTTACTCCATCTTTTAAAAAATCAACCAAAGATGGTGTTATTTGCTGACGATACGTCCTTAATTTTTAAGATAGATAGACGTTCTACAAGTCTTGACGACGTAAATAATGCGCTACAGCAGGTCCAAAATTGGTTCACTGCGAATAATTTAGTATTAAATGGGAAAAAAACTAAGTGCATCAGATTTGCTTTACCGAATGTCAAAAGTAATACTTGCGACATAGTATTGGACAAAGAGAAACTTGAATTCGTCGAAGACACGGTTTTCCTAGGGATCACGCTTGACTCAAAGCTACAATGGGGTCCTCATTTAACATCTCTTGCAGGACGGCTAAGTTCAGCAGCATAATATGCTGTCAGAAAAATCCGTCAATTTACTGATATAGATACCGCGAGGCTGGTTTATTTTAGTTACTTTCATAGTATAATGTCTTACGGTATCTTATTATGGGGACGAGCTGCAGACATCGAGTCTATATTTATTCTGCAGAAAAGAGCCATCAGAGCCATATACCATCTTGGTCGGCGCGATTCCCTAAGGGAACTGTTTAAGGATATTAACATCATGACGGTACCTTGTCAATACATATACGAAAACATTATGTATGTTCGGAAAAATATTCATCTTTTTAATAAGATTAGTGATAGGCATAATTTTAATACTAGAAATAGGAATAAATTAGATCAACCCTGATTCAGATTGGCTAAAGTACACACTTCTTTTATGGGATATTGTATTAAGTTTTATAATAAAATACCACGTGAGATTCTTGAACTGAATGAGAAAAAATTTAAAACATGCATAAAACGCACTCTATGTAGACAGGCATATTATAAACTGGAAGATTATATCCTTGATAAAAATGCTTGGCTAAATGCCGGTCCTGCTCCACAGCCTCAGCCGCTTGGTTCCACTAGTTAGGTTTTATATTTGGAAGAGATGCTCACCCTCTTTTATGTCTAATAATAATACTATTCCGCATAATCTTATATTATGTTTGGAATAAACTTTTCTTTTTCTGTCTTTTCAGATTGATATTCATAGTTTTATATAATTTAGAAGCAATTTTTATTTCAAGTTCTGTAAATGTGAGAACCCTGGACCATTATGTTAATAGATAGTTTCCTTGTTTGACATGAAATAGCAGGGGCAGTTGAGGGTGTGTCATGCTCACTCCAATGTCTCGGTGATGGTGGCGCGTGTATCGGATCATTCAGTTCCCTTCAAAATGGTTGAGCTGAATGGTGCTGATGCACGCGTCATGTTCGTGAACGGGCGCCGTCAGTGGAGACTGGTCATCCCTTGGTTGCCACTGCCTCATTTTAATATTTCATACTATAAATTGTTTTTTTTCTTTCTTTACATTGTTCTCATATATAGAAGCAACAAGTTGTATGTAACCAGGATTTTTGTAAACATAAAATTATTTAAAAGAGTGTCCGTGGAGTTTCTTGCACGTTCTTCTCCATAGAGATCTACGCTTGCGAACGTGCAAATAGCTTCATGTTTTTGACGGACTGACTTTGACAATTCAAAAGTACCTGATAATGGTTTATTTGAAATAAATGCTTTGACTTTGAAGTTTATAGAGCATGTTGATAAAAAAAGCGTTGATTTATGTACAGCATTCGTTTTATGAGTGTTTATTTAGTAATTATTTAAGAGTGTACACGGCATAAAAAGAGATCTTTGTTTTGAAGTTTTATGGCCTTTCAAATAGGTATTATACGGCTTGATTTTTTTATTATTAACAAGCTCACGTTTAACACAATCTCGTCTGATGAAAAACGATGATGATAATAAATTAAAAACATGATAGAATATTACTAGTATTTAAATACGAGTAAGAATCCAGGTACACAAAATATTGTAATTTAGTTTTATTGCACATAATTTAATCTTAATTAAAATGACTGACTCTAGTATTCAAGAGATAAATACAATAATTAGAAAAAAAAATCAAAGTTTCTTAATTATATTTCAATTAAATATTTTCTAAGACAACATTTATACTTTTTACGGAACCCAAAAAGTATAAATGTTGTCTTAGAAAATATTGAATTACAAAGGGTAAAACGGGATATTTCTAAGACTCCGCTGTCCGTCCGTCTGTCACCAGGCTGTATTTCATGAACTGTGATAGTTAGACAGTTGAAATTTTCACAGACGATGTATTTCTGTTGCCGCTATAACAAATACTAAAAATGAAATAAAATTAAAAATAAAAGGGCTTATAGTACCTACGGAACCCTTTGTGTGCAAGACCAACTTGCACTTGGCCAGTTTTTCTCAATACGCATATATATTTATGGTCTAAGTACCTAATCCCCTGCTAAGTAATCCTCAACACAAAAACTTTATATTTATCTAACACAATGTTTTTAAAGAATTTACATTTTGCATTTATTTTGAAAAGTTTCGAATTGGAATTAGTTTCTAAACTCTTAAAATACACAATTTATATTGAATGCGAAAAAGTCGCTTAAATAAGATAAAGATTTTTAGCTTTTGCCAAGTTTTTAGTGCACCTGTAATGAACTGGTTCTTGCTTTGAACGTCTCGCTCACAATAACTTAAGCGAGTAATGAACTATGTTGTTAGGGGAAACTTTATCCCTGCCTGGGTTGCGGAATTTGTTCGAAAGAGTCACCGCGGCCTTGGAACGCAAAGGGCTTTAGAAGGAACACGGATGGGTTTTAGTCAGTAAGAGTTTGACACGCCCTTCCGCTCCACCCAGAGCGGAAGAAGTCATTTGATGGTTTCCCATCCTTAAACCAAAAAAAATCTTTCTTTCTATTCTAAGTTTACCGTCGCTTAATTTTACGATGTTTAATGCATATCTATGCGTTTTTATCGAACGCTGTAAAACTTTCATTTGATTAAAATTTCTTAGACGTCTGATGCAAAGAATTGCAATTTATTTGTCAATGAGAAAATATATATCTTCTACTTTATTTGTTAGTTAGCAAGTTAATGAATGGCATTTTTAAAGACATTTTTCATCATTAGCCAAGATTTTTGTCACACACTATTGATTGAGAACCAAACACTGTCTTTGTGAAATTTTTGAGTTCTACTAATTTTTTGATAGAAGAATAAATGTGTCTGTTTGACATATATTTTCTACATTACAGCTGTCAATCCGCCATAAAAAAGATATCTTTGATTTTATCTTTTTATTCTTATGATTTGCCATAAGATTTACAGACCTCTAAACAGATCCTAATCAAAAATTATCTGTACATGTTTTCACATTTTTTCACGTATTATTTGCCATAAAATGACATTTATTCTCGTACCCATAAGGTTGCTGTCAGAAGTAAAATAACTGTTAACGCAATATACTGCCATTCAAACATAAATTTCCCAGCACAGACACAATATCACAAACGTCACTCTCAAATAAAATCCAGGCAGTCAAACTAACACTGTTCCGAGGTTGTGAGTGACAGTTCAATCAAAACACTTTTATTTGATGTTAGCTCCATACCAGAAGCTATTTCTACTTTGTAGTTTACTGTGCTAACAAAAAAAGTTATTCGGCTTTGAAGGTGGGCTTCGGCTTCGGCAGTTTTCCGTACCCGTCCGTCTGTCCGTCCGTCCGTCCGTCCATCCATCCGTCCGTCAGTCAGCGGGCTGTATCTCAAGAACCGTAAAAGGTAGAAAGTTGAAATTTTCACAGAGTGTGTACTTATTTCTTTTGCCGTTATAGCAACAAATAATCAAATTAAAAATGAAAGGGTCGCCCATACAAGAAATATGTTTTATTCGGTTTATAGCTCGGAACCCTTCGTGTGAGAGTCCGACTCGCACTTGGCCAGTTTTTCAAACTGCTGATGGTTTGTGCTGATTTTTCAAAGTTTAAGTGTATCCAGTGGGATTTAAGTGTCCTTCTGAAATATGCAAACTTTTTTTTAATGGGATATCAAATCAAATGATTTCTCCCGGTCTGGGCGTAGCGGAAGAGAGTTTCAGACTCTTATCGACTATAACCCTTACCCTTCCCGTGTTTGTTCTCGGGGTCTTCAATGCCAAGAATGTGGCTTGAAGATCCCCATATTCGGAATTTTGTTAGCCTGGAGCTTGGATTTGTATCCGGTTTAGGCTAAAAATATGACATGGAACGTCCCTAAACAATATTAGCAAAATGTGGGCACACCTAGGTAGACACTGCCACTGACACTGCATTTGGAGATAGAGGCGTGATGTTATGTATGTTGTTTATAATAAAAAGCAACCATAAGGTTTTGCTTTTGTTTATCTGTAATTTTGAAAACCCTCTACAGATCTATGGTTTCTCAGTCAATTACACTAACATTTAATACCACAAAAAGCCAAACATTCATAATCCTCATTCCTTTCACCCACACAAAGGACCAGCAAATCTGAAGCGTCAACATTCGCGCATAACCTCATTTGTGTGACGTGTTGAACAAACATTAATTAAACCTCTGCGGTGATGCGAAACATTTTATGCGGGAATAAGGCTTGCTCCCGGTATTTCTCGGTTGCGAAAATACCGGAAGATTCCAGAACTGGCGTTGTCAAAATCAAAATTTTTGTAACGGAAGCGGTTCTGCAAGGTCTACTCGGGAATACTCGGGATGACAGCCGAAATCTCCCGAGCATGGTCTTTGGGCCGCTAGTGATAAATTATGTTTTTAACCGCCTTGGAGACGCAAACTTTGTATATTACAGGTGTTATTAATCTTGTTTTTTATCGTTGGGCTTTTCTTGTATTTTATTGGAATTGCTTGGAGAACTTTTTGTACATTTATTAACTTACGATCTTATAGATTATATTTAATCAGCCTGACATTCGCATTTCTTTTTTATACATGTATTTTTATATATGTATTTTGTTTTCTGGGCCTTAGTTACCTGAAATAAAGGATCTATTATTATAAAAGCGACACTCTGCAGGCACCTTCGATGTTTTAGAAACAAATAACGAGTGTTAATGTCTTCTTGTTCGGTTTTCAAAATAAATAAACCGGTAGCCAAATACGATACTTAAAACCCGGTTTTTGAAATGAAAAAACGCGCGAAAAATGAAACGCAAGTCAAGTGCTGCGATTGGCTTGGTTTTGACATTTTGTCACATTAATATTATTTACAAAAACGTTCGTTCCAGAAATCGACGTGTTACCTACCTGAGTGCAATTCTACTAATTTTCAAGCAACGTTATCATTCGCATCTCAGTCACAACTGTCAAAAATGTATGGAAATTGAGGCTTTTTTGACAGATTGCTTCGTGGCCCTGGAAGCATTACAAATAATCCACACACACGTGCTTCAAAATAAACAGTCAAATATCCACAGTACCCACATACAAATAACACAAAAAGATAAGAATATCCACTGAATATTGATCCCCAATTGCCTCATGCAAGGACCCCGTCGTGTCAAAGGTATGTACTATGCGAGGAGTGCTGTCACAGATTTGAATAGGCCACGCCGTCACGCCCCAATAGCTAAGCTGTATTGGATCTGGAGTTGAAAGGTTCCTGAGAAAGTGTACACGAGTCTTTTGAACGAAAATGGAAATGTATTTGTACTGTTCACGTGTCGAAATAATATAATATAATAATAATACTATCTTGGGACAACTCACAAACGGTCATCTGATCCCAAACTAGGCAGAGCCTTTTTTTTTTTTTTTTTTGATCTCGGGGGGAAATCCTCATGGAAATCCTCCACCCTGGGGCGGGTGGAGGGGTCTGTCAGACTCTTACTGACTAAAACCACCCCGGTGTTCCATCTTCCACCTACGCCGGGGATCGCGGGAACGTATGCGACATCCGCAATCCCCGGCTGGTGCCGGCCGCCTCTGCGGGCCACCTCGCGTCGGCGAGGGGAGTGAGGTGTTTGACTCCCCTCGCTACGTCAAAGAGGGGCGCACGGGAACACCACGCGCCGCCACCTCGGGTCCGGATGAATGGGGGGCGACGGACAGCCCCAAGTCCGCCGCCCCTGGACCCAGTTAGGGGGGCCGGAAGAGGGCAGCGTATGCCCTCCTCCGACGCCCGATGCGCCTGCTGCGGGCAGGGAGAGCGGTTGTGATCTCCCTCTCCCTTTCCGCAGCCTCCTTCTGCGCGATAACTGTCTCGCAGAAGGAGACCACCGCGTCCCAGGACTCCTCACCGCCGACCATAGCATGGACTACGGCCGGCAGCGAGAGGTCACCGCCTACAACAGAGATGAGGGCACGGCGCGGCTCCTCCCAAGCTGCACACTCTGCAAGCGTATGCCGCACCGTGTCCTCCCGACAGTCAAACTAGGCAGAGCCTGTGCTAACCAGACAACTGATAAACATACTTAAGTACCTATATATTTCTAAATACATACATATTATAGACAAATTACACCCAGACATAGAACAAATGATCATTCTCATCACACAAAGATTTGTCCTGAGTGGGAATCAAACCCACGACCTCCGGTTTAGCAGTCAGGGTCACTAACTACTCGACCAACAGGCCAGTCAAATAAAAAACAAAAAAAATAGGTACATTATTTGTAAAAATAAAACTAGTAAAAACAGATTGCGTGGAGCAACATATTTTCAGTATTATAATCTGCCAAAGAGAGCCATAGAACCACTAGCGCCACAAGCGGCAATAAAAGTAACTAAAATATTTTTTAAAGTATTTTTTTTAGTCTTGGATACTGGGGATTGCAGCCATCCATTTTTAACATTATTTGCAAGCTACGAGTACAAGCAGTTTTAAGAAGGAGGATTATGGACTCTACTACGTCGTATCACTACCATTATGATTCCGTTTTGAAAACTAGGGATACCTAATGCAATATGTCTTGTACAGCTCCGTCTCTCTCCCACAACGGAAAGTTAATAATTTAAAGACGTCATAGAAGAGCCCCGTCATAGGACTGACAGAAATAAACTTGAGTCTGCTGGATACTAAAACGTCACGACGATCAATATAACGACGTGTGGGAATGCCCTATGTCCAGCCGTGAACGTCTTTCGACTAAATTTATAATAATGAGGGTATAAAGAACGTTGGCAGGGAATTCCCTGTCCCGTCAAACTTCAAAGCAATAATGAATTGGCATATTATGAGTATTCTCGTTCCATCACCTTATCCGTCAATTTTGATTCCCACCAGATGTTATCAAATTCCAGATTGGTAACGAATTTGAAAACTTAAAGTTTGCTATAGATAAATGAAGAAATGTATCTGGTGGTAAATAAAATTAACTACAAATAAACATTAACACTAATCAAGATTCAAAAGTTTTACTTTATGTACCACCAGATACATTTACACCTAAATTAATGCCTTTTTATGGATAGGAAATCATCAAATGACTTCTTCCGCTCTGGAAGGGCGTGTCAGACTCTTACCGACTAAAAACCCATCCGTGTTCCTACTAAAGCCCTTTGCGTTCCAGGGCCGCGGTGACTCTTTCGAACAAATTCCGCAACCCTGGCAGAGCTAAATTAATGCCTAAATATTGTTGTTGCACTAGGATCTTGAATTTTCATCTCTCGGCGCAATGTTGCACATGAAAATCAAAGAGCGCGCTTTTCATGTAGATATCAATTTAAACGTCGCCGTCGTTGGTGAAGACGGGCAGTCGTCCTGTCTTTAAGAGGGAGATAAAAAATAAAATAGCATATTATATGGAAATATTAATGCACATGGCGAGTAATGGCTATGCAAACGAAGCAAGCTCATTCATACTTAATACTTGTACAAATATTTGGCGTCCGCTCGTCGAGGTTGCATTTTGCATTAGAAATCTAGTGTTTGCAGTGTTCTACAGAATTATAATATGTAATTAAATAAATTCTGCTGGAACATGTCGGCGAAATCCCTTAATAAATCCCTACGTTGCAAATTCAACGCTTGCTATAAACCCACATGATGAGCTTCCCGATGTCAAACAGTACCTACCTGCTATCAAAAATCAATTTAAAACTGAACTTAATACATAAAATTATAAATGATATTTATTATGTAAGAAGGTTAAACATAGCACTTTTACACGTCAATCTTTTAAAGTCATTTTAAACTAGATGAGGCCGGTGTTTCTTAGCTGACTACTCTGAGAAGAAACACTGATACAAACTCAGAGGTCAAAGTCTCTTTTTAAATCCTTACATCAATCGTACTGGTCGAATCATATGAGAACCATGTAGGTTAATATGTGAGGTAGTCTTTTAAGGAAAGGACCAAACAGATTTCAGTGGACCTGTCCAGTCAGTGCAAGCCTTTGTCAGTAGTCGAGTAGCTCAACTTAGAAACAGTAGGGAGCTCAACGACTCACGACAACATCATAGGTAACTTTCAAATTCTTATTTAAAAGCACTAGAGCACATACATATATTAAAGACGTACATAAACCTATTTATTAATTTGATTTTTAAACTTCAAGCACACTCGGGTACAAAGGCCTTATAGACATTCACTACCAGTCAACCAAATGTTCCACTGTCCAAGTCAAGCCATGTCAACATACAGACAAACCGCAAGCATTAATCACCACAAGCATTAATCACCACAGGTCTTAAAAGCCTATGAGAGAGTGAAACACATCCTGATTCACTACATATTTTGCACTTAGCCAAAATAAGCATACACACTAACCGGTAATATATGCAAGCTAGCTGATACATTACCGTACAAACGTTTAACATCCACTGAGTGAAACTCACGTTCAACGGCTACCGCCACAGAGTACCGAAATGCTTTGGCAACTCTGCCATACCGACCGCATAGTCGAAACAAACCGAAGTAAATCAAAATCAGACAGAATATCCCGCTCTTTTTGGCTAACCTTTTGGCATGGCTATAGCAAAGTGTCACATTGGTGGGCACTGCAATGGTGACTGCATGCTGGTTGACGTCATATCCACACTATATCGTTACAAATACCTACTCTAATTAATACAAATTGACTGACAGTCCGTAACTATGGCTTTGACAACCGAAACTGCCAAACTTCTAGAGGCACACTGAGCGATTACAAATTAATGTAATAAGTAATTACTTAAAAAACTGTCAAGGAGCAGTCTTGGATTCAATTCCCAGGTCGGGCAGAGTGTCATTGGGTTTTTCCAATAGGAATTGCTCTATGACACGTCCCTCGGAAAGCACGTAAAGCCGTTAGATCTCTCTCCGGTCGTGTCGGGTTGCCGTTCCATCGAATTAATATGAGAGTAATGAAAGAAAGAGTGCACTTGTGTTTGCGCACACACTTGTGCACTTTAAAATTTCCCGCGCCGATGGCCAGTCTCGGTTGAGGCCGAGATCGGTCAGGAGGACTAAATAATAAGTAGTTGCATCTTTAGTTGCCGGTTAGACGATTCTGTGCTCTATGGCTACTACTGTCACAAAATACCCAGTTATTAGTAGCGTGTTGTGAACGTAAAATGGAATATAATGTATTATTGCATTAATACTCGACTTTTAACAATGACGAATGATACAATAATTGACTGAAACGCATATAAATGAAAGTAAAGCCAGCTCCATTACTGTTTGTGAAATGAACCGAATACGAGTAGATTTCAGCGTCTATTCACCGGTTTTCCGATCAGGGACCGCTTATTGTTCCGTGACAATGAATGGGATTATTCTGTAGCCCGCCAGCATTCAATTCACTTCCGATCACCCTATTTTGAATCATCGATCTTGCATCAAGGTTGCGGGTCGAACCTTACCGTGAATGTGGTTCGAAAATAAAAGTCAGTCAGGATAACGTTAACTTTGCAGAGGTGCAATTCCATTGTAAGGAACATTCGTATCGCATAACTACTGACCTATTTCTTTAATTTAATATTATGAATGTTAAATTGTTGATTTATTTAAAGTATTATTCTTGTTTTGTAATTGTATTATCTTCGACCTTATTTGTACACCAGCCATGGTCAAACATGTTGAGCCAATAAAATATCTTATAACACCTATAATCATCATGTATATTATTTACACATGTTTTCGCAAATAAATGAATCTGAATCTGAATCTGCAGTCGCAATAAGACCTCCAATTTTCCGACAATTTGACACTGATTAGAAAGAAAGAAAGAAAGAAAAAGAGTATGAAAAAAAAGATAAATTACAAGACTTATGCAAGTTGGGAAGATTGTCGATTAGATGAGATATTGGTTTTCCAATTTACTTTTGACATTGTCAGAAAAGTCGATATCGGCTGTGCTTGCCATAAATTAAAAATAGAATAGAACGGAGTGCTGATTATTCTAAAAAATTTAAACAACGTTCGGATTCGCATCATTGTCGTAACAATGATGCGAATCCGAACGTTGTTCTGTCAAAAATCTGTCAAAAAATCCTTGATTTCCATAAATTTTTGACACTAAAACGTCAAGTTTCAAGTTGCAATATCTGAGGCCCAATTCCACGGGCCTCAGATAATGCAACTGGAATCTTAACGTTTATTCCCGACTACTCCAGAAGGAAAAATATTAAGGCCATATGTCTCTACTAATAAACTAAACGGTATCAAATCAAGAATTCATCTGGCCGCGGAACTGCTGTCTGCACAAGACAACATAGGAGCTTTTTAGCCAAATATCCAAATGAGCTACACCTACAATTTGCATAATAATCAGAATTGAAACCGCTATTACCCTAAAATATCACAGTATCTCTGTACTAATTGCGCAGTATTTAGCTGCATGATAACGTGAGCCGTGTTTAATGTAAACACAAAGAGCATCGGCCATTCGTCAAATGTGTGGACGGCAGTGGCGGTAGTGGGCGGTAGCCGAATATACAGTGGCGATGGCGCTCACACGTGTTATTGTTTTAATGAATATGGTATTCGAACGTATTGTTACTGTCGGTAATTTGAATTTACCATAGACAACGGAGATGCCTCAGTCGGGTGATACTAGAGCTGCACAAACTAAGGGTGTCGTGTCACCGGTTTTCTACAATACAAATACGGCGAAAGTGGATTATTATTTGACTAGCTACATTTTTTTCTTTTTGTGAGTGGCTTCTCGCAGTTCAACCTATAAGGCTGTCGACTGCTTAACCGGGCTTGCCTGTGGTGGCCTTAATATAATATTAAAGCCTCCAGCCAGGGCTTATAAAAAACTTACAAACTAAGCGACTACACGCTAAGGGCACCCCCTGCGGGGTACGGGCCTCGGCTTAGGGCGTCGCTGGGGAGAGAACAGCTAGGGACGGGCTGGATCGCACTGGATACTAAATATACTACAGAATGTCTTTATATACAATGCAACGTTCACAGTTTTTTGGCCGGTACCGCCGCAACCGCTATGTACCTGCATTTTAAATCTGTGATATCTTCGAAAATTCATTTTAATTAGATGCTGTAAAGGGCCATATTAATCTATATTAAAAGCATAATGTATTTAAGGTACTTAATTGGATAATGATTAATGCTGTATTGCTTAAAATCGCTTCGTAAATAAGCCATTATTTCTCGTAAAAAGTAAAGGATCAAAATGGTTATTGTGGGTTATCCGTAAGAGATAGCCATATACCGTTCCGGACTTTTTTGTAGACCTTTTTAAGGTGGACAATACTGTCGTACATTATTTTTATCTTTGATCTTTGAACAGCCAGCGTTTGCAATGTAAGCGCAAAAAATGTGTTTATTTATGACATCACATTAGAAACCCCTAAAATTATCAGTGTTTCTCTACTACATATATTATGCATGTATTGTACATATAAACCTTCCTCTTGAATCACTCTATCTATTAAAAAAACCGCATCAAAATCCGTTTCGTACTTTTAAAGATCTAAGCATACATAGGGACAGACAGACAGCGGGAAGCGACTTTATTTTATACTATAAATATACTATATATAGTGATAGTGAAGTGATAGTGAAGGCGGACCCTAAGACAAGTTCTGCGTTCGACGCTTATCGACGTATTTCACTAGTTCTTAAGTTTGGACAGTCCAATATTATCACTGAATTTCCTTCCTCGGGGTATATATAATGTACAAAGTAACGAAGAAACAGGGATACTTACATAATAGGAATCTGGTAGCGTGGATGTCACTTCATCTATATCCAAATTATCGATTATATAATCTTTTTAATTGTAAAATCTGCATTCGCTACACATCATTCGATACGTTTTACGTTCATTGATTTTGTTACAAATAGGAAATATAGTGACAGATTTAATTGGTTCAGTATTAAATTAATCAATTAAAATTGCTGTTTATTTGTTTCAGTGCCACATTACTCTTTGATGTGGAAAGCTAATTGGTAATTGAAATGCTCTCGTGAATATTGCAGATGCCGTTATTTTTTCCGGGACCTTGCCTATGTCCAGCAGCGGAAGTCTTTCGGAAGAAATCATGGTGATGATACCATTGATTTTATGAATTAAAACTATTTATACAAAAAATACAAACGACTTCCAAACAAAACCACTACAAAGTATAAAATAACTTTCATTTTGGAACTTTTTGGTTGTTGTTTCGTTTTTAACACCGACTTCCGACATTAAATTTATTTTATACTTTGTAGTGTTTTTTTGTGGTCGAATTGAGAACCTCCTCCTTTTTGAAGTCGGTTAAAACATGATAGTAATAATAATAATGGCCTAATGGCCAAAAGCTTCGACGTCCATCTTTCGAAGCTGGCGTTGCGCAGTTGGATAAAGGGCCTGATACAGAAGGCCGTACTCCTTGATACGGCTCGTATTGTGTGGAGGTTCCTTTCTCTGGAGCCCTAACTACCCTGCTCCCGAAACCGGCGGACTACTACTTTTTATATTTTTAAAAGTGTTTTTTTATGTATTTGTGATTTTTTGTAAGACATACTTATTAAAAAATGTAAATAAGTATAAGTATTAGGTTAAAAAAATAAAGTGATAAATTATAATAATAACTACCTACATACTCAAATAACATCAATTCATTTTATCAAAGCGTGCCCATATACATAATGGATGCATTTCATCATGGATTTTAATTAATTTCATTTTATATTCCATTGCATCTCATATTCACATCTTTATTCATATGCTCCGGTTCTGTAGGAATTCTGACACAATCAACACTTCCTTTTTAAATATTAATATTTCATTTCCAGGAACCCTAAATTATTTAAGCTGAAAATGAAGCAGCCACGTGCAGTGTTTCACGAAAAAGTATTTATTTTTATTGCCCGACCTCGTTTAGTACCTATGTAAGCAAGGGTTTACTTTGAGCTTTGTATGTTTAATATTTAAAACAACTAACAAAAGTTAAACTTTGTTTTAGTTTACAACCGTTGCAGAAAGAGTTTTTGATTTCATAGCAAAAGCTAGTTTAATTATAAATGTGAAAATCTGGAAGTTTGCATGTTTGTAATGAAATCCCACCCCAACATCTGAGAACTGTATGGTGTCGCCATCCCATCACTTCCCGTGGGTGTCATAAGAGAAGACTCAGGAACTCACCAGAGAATGGGCAACAGCATTCTCTGTACATTGCAACAGCTACACTGCGATCGCCAACCCGCCTGCCAAGCGTGGTGATTATGGCAACTCCCCACTTGGGGGAGGCCTATGTCCAGTATCGCGCAGAAGGAGGCTGCGGAAAGGGAGAGGGAGATCACGACCGCTCTCCCAGCCCGCAGCAGGCGCATCGGGCGTCGGAGGAGGGCATACGCTGCCCTCTTCCGGCCCCCCTAACTGGGTCCAGGGGCGGCGGACTTGGGGATGTCCGTCGCCCCCCATTCATGCGGACCCGAGGTGGCGGCGCGTGGTGTTCCCGTGCGCCCCTCTTTGACGTAGCGAGGGGAGTCAAACACCTCACTCCCCTCGCCGACGCGAGATGGCCCGCAGTGGCGGGCCGGCACCAGCCGGGGATTGCGGAAGTCGTATACGTTCCCGCGATCCCCGGCGTAGGTGGGAGATGGAACACTGGGTTGGTTTTAGTCAGTAAGAGTCTGACAGACACAGGGTGAAGGATTTCCATGAGGAGTTCCCCCCGAAATAAAAAAAAACAAAACAAAAAAAGGCCTATGTCCAGTAGTGGTCGTCTTTCGGCTGATATGATAATGATGATATGAGAATATTTGGCACAAGGATATGGAGTTTATTCCCGTGGGTTATTTTTTTATTTTCACGGGAACTACGCCCCTGGCAAATGCTAGTGTTTAATATTTAAAATAACTATCAAAAGTTAGACGTTAAAACTTGTTCTAGTTTAACCTCGCTCCACTGTTATAGGTACTAAAAATACAACGATATTTTTTCGTTGACTTGAAGTATAATGGAGCGAGCTATGAAAATAATTTGCAAATATTTGGTCGCCGGAGAGCCAGAGATGATAATTCTGCTGCCATAAAACCTAACAAAAACGAGCAAGTCTTACAGTAGTCGTATAGGATGTGTAACATCTGACGTCTCACCTTGGTAAAAAACAACATTAACATTAAAAGTACGAACTGACAGCCAACTCGACCACTGCGCGCGCTCATTGGTCAAATCAAATAGCGCGCGCTTCCTCGGCTTCCTGTTACACACTTCCGTCCCATTTCACGAAATCACTCCCACAGATTGCAGGAAAGCGAGAGGAACGATGTTACACATCAAAAAAAAAAAAAAACCTATTCTGATACTGACGTTAACACTGGAATAATTTAATAATAACGATTTATCAAGTGAATACTATTGCACCAATTCTAGTTCTTTTAACTTAACAGAAAGATGTGTTCCTAAAAGCTAAAACACTAGGAAGTGGTGACGAACTGGCGTTTTGGGGGACTATCTTCATGTAAACGTTAACGTTCAGAAAGTGCTAGCACTCAGCCTAATCTGAATAAATGTTTTTTGATTTATATACTATCGGGTACTTCATATTGCTAAGTAGTTCTTAAGAAAATGAAAACAAAACTTATAAAACTCGCCGTAACAACAACAAATAAACAAAGTTATGAAAGAAAATTCTAGTAGTGCAAAATTCCGCTGAAGACTTCAATGTAAACTAAACATTGGGTATAACACAAACAAACCAAACTTTATAGACAAGACGCTGTACTTATAATACGTCTTCAGTTCCTATTAGTTTGATGCAAACTTTACTTGAAGTTTAACAAGATAAATTTGATGCAGAATTATGCATACGTGTGTTCAATCTTTATTTAGAGCCCTACTTTGACGTTTTAAAACCATAATGTTTCTGGTTTGTGAGGGTGATGGAGCTATCCAAGAGGCATAGAACTATCCTTCTTTCCCAACTGAATGAAGATGGTATAGAGACGTCTCGGGTCTTACCCGCATTAATTAAAAAAGAAGAGAAATTTAACATATTTTTAAGAAAACTTAAACAATTTTTGCTTAATAAAAGCTACTATTCGGTAAACGAATTTCTAAGTGATAGACTAATAAAGTCATAACTCACAACTTAAGTACCTATTCATGTCCTTAATTTTATTTGATTTGTTAATTCTATTTACATCTCTCAATAGATAACTATATTATGAGTTTCCTAAGTAATTTTACATATAATTTTATAAATGCTTCCTCTCTCCTAACCTAGATACTTATCTTGCTTTGCCCGACAGGGTCAATATGAACCAATTTGTTATATTACCACCTAAGAATACATGTGGAATGCAATAAAAGTATTTAGTATTGACTTGTCTATAGTAGGTATGCCAGTAAATCCAAAAATACTCATAACCAGTGACCTGATAATCGGGCGCTAATATACCTAAATTTCACTTTTATTCCCACGAAAGTATGATACGGACATGCTTTTAAGTTGGTTTAGGCATTTAGAAGTTACATACAAACTTAAAAAATATTACACTCCTTTTCTTGGGCAGTCGTGTAATAAATACAACACATTGACCACATTGTGCACATTATGTTTTTTATAGGTATTAAATTTGTTTTGAATAAAATAAAGATACTAAATCAAAATAACCACTGCTATAATTTAATTAAATTTGTTGTAGCTGTTTTACAAAATTGTTCAATCCCGGGAACCCGGGATTACTTATTTATTCAGAAAGGAATGTCTATATTATTCTTTCAAGGGAAGAAGTTTAGATATATAAGCGCCCGATTATCCGATCACTGCTCATAACACTAGTCTGTCTCTTAGATCCAGTGGTTGCAAGCGTTACTCCTACAGCATGAGGTTTTAAGTTCGATTCCTGGGTCGGGCAAAATTTTAGTGGGTTGCTACATCATAGAAAAATTAATATTCTCAAACAATCTATAAGTACACCTCTGACTCTGCCAGAGTTGCGGAATTTGTTCGAATGAGTCACCGCGGCCCTGGAACGCATAGGGCTTTAGAAAGAACACGGATTGGTTTTAGTCAGTAAGAGTCTGACACGCCCTTCCGCTTCACCCAGAGGGGAAGAAGTCATTTGATGATATCCTATCCTTAAAAAATAAAATTCGCTGACCCTTGGGGGAATATATGCAGATATGTTTCATCAATATAGGTATTCACAATATCATGCAAGCCACTATTCTTTTATGCGACTTGTTGCGGCTATGTATTCTTGGCTCAACTTGAATGCAAGACATTTCTAAGCCACGTGTAAGAAAGTAAGAATAGGAGAATTTTTCAACTTGTAGCAAGCAAACGAAATTGTAGCTAACATTCCCCGTTGCAAGTCGTCACGAAACATTGTTACAACTTTTGTGACGTAACCGTGTTACGTGTCGTAACTAAATTGTTGTTACAGCAACGTTGTAGGAAAACTTCTTGGGAATGTTCCGTGTTTCTTTTGTTTTGAATCTGCAGCACACTATATCAGCTGCAGATGTTTCCAGCCATTCAGATCACAATGCTAAAATCCAAAATCTTACCAAAGATCTAAACAACGTTATACTTTATGAGATGAAAAGGTTTAAGAAATATAAACCTGAAACAGTTATTTATGATACTAGTGCGGTGAGTTGATTTGTACAAACAAGTAGACGAATGTACTGGCTTACAATATTCACGAGTTTGTAAAAACCAATTTCCGCACGTGTGTCATTCAACGTTTTTCAACACATTTGCGAGAAAACAGTACAATAGGTAATGAAACAAACTTTTGAAGTGAAACCTTATCGGCATTGGAAAAAAAATTACCATCACATTTCTCGGTTACGCGTGTTAAGCGGAGTAGGGATAGCATGTCGTTTAAGCGGACTTACTCCCACCACTAGACTTGACCGTTTTTTGTATTAGAGATAGTTGTTGTTGTTGTGTGTTGTTGTTTGTTGTTGTTATAGTTGTTGTTGTGGTAGTTGTTGTTGTGTGTTGTTGTTGGTTTATTTGTTGTTGTAATTGTGGTTGTTTTGTGTTTTGTTTTTACAAAGTAAAAATGAAAACAAAAGTAGATCATTTTTCGAAAAATAAGGTCATAAAGAAGTTTTTTTTGTTTTTGGATATCAGTCGGAAAGTCGCAGCAATCTTTGACGTTCCATATGAAAATAGCGCGCATTTAAAAATGCCTCCAGGTGCGCGTGGTGAAAATTAGAACTACATCTGTGTCTCATTTTCTCTTTAGTATTAAAGTGAGACAAACGTATTGAGCAAAAGCGCTTTCAAGGAGGTTCGATCATTCAGCTTATTTTTTCTAGTAATGTGAAACTCTGTGGTGGAACTTGATTTCTTTTTAATGGAAATTAAAAAAACCGTAAAGGATACGCACGGCGCTATACATTGAGGAGTGCGGTAAAACAGGTACTTAGATGAGAGTACCTATTACCATGATTCATATCTATCCATATATGAAAATAATTCCACAGATATAAATATTTTGCTAATATACTGCTAAGGCGACTTTCTGTCCAGGAGAAATGCATGGTTTCTTGGGAAAGGTCGCAGGAGAAAGTTATTTATTATAATTGTAATCAGTGCTATTTCGCGTCACTAGCACATTCCAGCAACAGAATTATATTCTTATTATAATTAATCAGAAAAGCAAAGCGCGCAAAGTTTTTTTTCCTACACCTTGCAGGAAAAAAAAAAATTTCTCTGGCTGACCAGAGTCCGCTACGCATCTCGCTCCAGGCACACTGTTCGCACAGATTTAGTGGAAACAGTCACACATTTCACAGCGCCGCTTCATATCCTCGCACCGCCTAGCTACCTCGCACATCTTTAGTGGAAACGCACCCTTACTCTTAGGTTATCGTGTAGACTAGCAGATTATCTGTAGGTATCATTATTTATGAGGTCGTGAATACCGACCTTTACAGTCTTGGGGTGTGTTTGATCTGAATCCAGGTTTGTAGTCTTGTGTGTATCTTAAGTTTATTGCATTTCCGATATTTATTTTCATGTCTCGTTGTAAATTGGAGACGTAATTAAAATTTAAGGTTAAGGATGTCTTGAAAAGTATCAGGAATTATTGAAAATTGGGACCTTTAAACAATATGCTATACGACATTTGACATGATAAATCGATCATTAATACACATAACAATCATAATTGTCTAATAAAGAAGAAACTGTATTAATTTCCCAAACTGTAGGTACCTACTTCTCGAATTAATGAAAACGAGGGTCCCTGTAGATCGAATTAATTGAAAGGTTCTTTTCATTAATTCGAGAAGTACATCATTATAACTGTTTCAGTTCCACATAATATATCTACAAGTTTTTTTTAGTGAAATACTGAATGCTTCTCGTGGTTAATAAAAAAATATAAAACAAAACAATGAAATTATATCATACTTGGTTTTTGCCGCGACTTCGACAGGCTTCAGAATATCTCCATATCAAATTTCACTTTTCATAGGACCGAAAAGCGTAGCAGACTTGAGTTCTAGAGTCTTTTAGGGTCTTCAAAATAATGAAAACAGGCTTCTTTTGGGTAAGCTCGCTCCATCGTCGACTTTGTCTCTGTCAGCTATGACCTAGACTAGAGTCAAGAGCAAACCCATATTAAATAAAAAAAATATTTTCGCATTTATAATATTAAGTATGTTTTTTTTTCTTTTAAATACTACACTTTTAGTTGTCATTGTTAACAAATATAATTTCCCTTAAAAGTTAAACGTATGTCCTTTACTATGTTTTAAATAACAATTGTCCTTTTCTTAATTTATTCAGCTATTTAGGCGTTAAGAATGCAAATAACTTCTCCTTTGTAGTTTTCATCAAACTAATTAATATATTTACATAGTTTTCTCATCCATCGTATTAATTCAAACACAAAGAATAACTTATTAACAACTCAAATATAAATTTATATTTCACGTTTATTCAAATAATGTCAAGTCTATTTTAACTGAAGCGGACCGGGACATCAATCAAAAGTTTCCATTTAACTTTATCGCTAATTTCAGGGAACATTTCTAATAGAACAAATACAAGGATTTTCGAGTTGAACGAGTTTCTTTTGGGTAGTTTGACGTCCTCATCAAATTCTATTTTTGAATGGCCCGTTTCATTTTCTTTGGATATTGAAAATCGGTTGTTAATTAATACTTTTTGCATTATGGAACTGAAAACCAATTCTCGTGCTTAATTAAAGTAAAGTTTCAACATCCGTCCGAAGTAAAGTTTCAACATCCAAACTTAACAAAATGTACGGAAATTAATTTCCAGTGAAAGTGTTAAATTTTATAATAGCCAGTAATATTTTTATTTTTATACTTTCTGTCGCAGTACGTCACGTCTATTTTAACTGAAGCGGACCGGGACATCAATCAAAAGTTTCCATTTAACTTTATCGCTAATTTCAGGGAACATTTCTAATAGAACAAATACAAGGATTTTCGAGTTGAACGAGTTTCTTTTGGGTAGTTTGACGTCCTCATCAAATTCTATTTTTGAATGGCCCGTTTCATTTTCTTTGGATATTGAAAATCGGTTGTTAATTAATACTTTTTGCATTATGGAACTGAAAACCAATTCTCGTGCTTAATTAAAGTAAAGTTTCAACATCCGTCCGAAGTAAAGTTTCAACATCCAAACTTAACAAAATGTACGGAAATTAATTTCCAGTGAAAGTGTTAAATTTTATAATAGCCAGTAATATTTTTATTTTTATACTTTCTGTCGCAGTACGTCAAAAACGCCTCTCAGTTCCTTATCTTGTCAAATTTTTGAAATTTATTGCCGCTGCGATGATATTGCCATTACAATTTGGATCTATAGGGGTATGCGGTACAGAGTGTAAAGTTTCGCATACCTCCACTGAAATGGAAGGATCCTCCGACTAGACGGTTGTTGTATCTGGTGGGCCAATGCCCGATAGTTTATATTCGGACTGTTGTACATGTTCAAATCGCACGGAAAACTATGCTTGCGTGATGCAGGATTTCGTTGTTAGTTCTTCGTTGACAGGATAGATGGCATTGCAGTCCTTTTTTTATCGTGCAAATTTCGCTTCTTATTGCCGCATTGATGCCGCTACAGATCTATTCTAGCTGCCCATAGTAGATTTGATTGCAAGTTCTACTTTATTATCATAGGGCCATTTCTACTAATTTTCAAGCAATGTTCGCATTCGCATCTCAGTCACAATCTGTCGAAAATGTATAAAAATGAGCCCATATCCCAGCCCAGATCCAGCCCGTCCCTAGCTGTCCTCCCCCAGCGGTGTCCTAAGCCGAGGTACGTGCCCCACAGGGTGTGCCTTTAGCGTGTAGTCGCTTAGTTTTCAATTTTTTTATTAGCCCTGACTTGAGGCTTTTATATTTATATTAAGGCCACCACAGGCAAGCCCGGCTAAGCAGTCGACAACCTCATAGGTTGAACTGCGAGACGCCACTCAATAAAAAAAAACAAAGAAATACAGATTGTGCCTGACATACGAATGCGAACGTGAGATCACAATCCATTTTTTAAATTTATCAAATTCATAAATCAAAAATTTTATTCTCATAACACTGTAATACTACAAACATTTTTCAAAGAACTTTTCTATACTAGATATTCCTGGAAAATCACAAGAATTCCCAGAGTTTTACGACTTTCGTGACGACACTCTTAGGTAGGGTGACTATACGGTCGGATATGAATTACATCGCGATGTCTGGTTTTTAGAGCCCCTAGACAAGTAAGTTATCAAGTTAAAGAACGACCCTATTTTGCAAATGAGGAACTGGGATAGGTACTTAAGATTTGCGGAACTAGGTACTTACAAGCTTGCTACGCCTAGAAAAATATTCTATAATTTGACAGTATATACTTGACGTGTTCTCTTTCGGTTGTTGATAATTTTGCATTATTTATTGCTAGCTACCGCCCGCGGTTCCGCCCGCGTTAATATCGAAAATTATCCCAAGGGTACATTCTCCCGGGATGAAAATATCTATGTCTGTATATCCTATGTATTATTCCAGACTATAATCTACCTCCGTGCCAAATTTCATCAAGATCCGTTGAGCCGTTCTGACGTGACATCCATATCCATACATACATTCTTACAAACTTTCGCGTTTTAGGATATTATCGACTGCATTTTCTTTGTACCGACAAAAATGTAAATTGAATTAAGCTATCGATGTCAGATTAGAATAGAATATGTTCTTTTGAAAAAATATAGGGTTCTTTGTGTCGGATAACAAAAATCTTTTTTTTTATCGTTATTGAAATTAAAATAATAATTTGCCACTCATCGATAGTATCGCTTGCTATCAAAGAAGTACTTTGCGGTTTTTATATTCGGGTCTATACCAACTTCAAAAAAAAAATGTTTATGCATTTTAATGCCTGAAATAAAGCCTGAAAACTGTAATATTAGATTAAATCGTGGTGACCCTACAAAATAGCCGAGGGTTGATGTCACTGGCCACTTTCGATAGTGTGACGTCACTGGACGAGACTTCGTGGAAACCTTTTCAATGTTACTGAAAGTGCAGAGTATTGTCTGTTTCTCCTCCAATGGGTCTTAAATTCTGATACAGGGTTTAATAGTCTGGATACACAGACGTGTCATAATTTTGCTGCAGAGCTCTTTGTGAAGACGTTTGATTAGGAAAGTATCCACTGCAAATGTTACTGTAGTATGGATACCATAGAACTACGTCTATATTGGTATGTGTAAGTAGCAAAAGTCTATATATTTTATGGTTTGCTAATAAAGACCAGTATTATACATCCTGCCAGGGTTGCAGAATTTGTTCGAAAGAGTCACCGCGGCAAGGAACGCAAAGGGTTTTAGAAGGAACACGGATGGGTTTTAGTCAGTAAGAGTCTGACACGCCCTTTCGCTCCACCCAGAGCGGAAGAAGTCATTTGATGATTTCCCATCCTTAAAATAACAAAAAAAAAAAGTATTTACATCGATTCGTGAGTTTAACTTCACTTATCTCTACATAGCGACCCTGCCTTTGAGCAAGCCGAGCACAACGGTCGTCTCGCATCACAACTGACTTAATTTTTAATTGGTGCGAAATTATTCGGAAAAGCAAGATGTGTCAATCATACCAGACCAACGAAGAGGTTTTTCTAGCTCAAAACGCAGCCAGTGCTGGAAATAATAATAATATCTAATAATAAAAATAATATCTTGGGACAACTCACACACGGTCATCCGATCCCAAACTGGCCAGAGCCTGTGCTATGGCAACCAGACAACTGATAGGGTAAAACCAGGATAGTTGCCCCAGGGCTATAGTTGATCGATTTTAATTACTCTAGCTTCGCGGATGAATCACATGTTATTTTATTTATCAATCGAGAGACTTTACAACGACAACTAAGTAGACCGTGTTGCATGTGTCTGTGCGATTGCATGGGAAGGCAAGGTGCGATCAAAGTTTTTGCGCGATAAAAATCTTCTTTCTCGGCGGGGCACCTATCCTAAACGTAAGTTACATGGATTAGACAACTAACCCCCATATGGGATAAATGTCACAAAATTTAGAAGTCGACAAAAATCGCCAATATTCTGGAAATATCAAAACTAATGTTCTTTACTTTCACAAATTTGAAGATAATAAACCAAAGTACCTACCCGTTTTATGAATAAAGTGACAACTAACTAAATATATAATAATTATATATTTTATAAAAAGTGTGGCAACTATCCGGCTTTGACCCTAAACATACTTATATATTTCTAAATACATACATATTATAGACAAATTACACCCAGACACAGAACAAATGATCATGCTCATCACACAAAGATTTGTCCTGGGTGGGAATCGAACCCACGACCTCCGGTTTAGCAGTCAGGGTCACTAACCACTCGACTGTGCAAGGAATTGGCACAATCATTATCTGCTTGATGGGCGCAGTGCTTCTCTTTTTGGGATTTAAAGCATATAAAAATGCCATACTCGTTGGATGCGTCGTGAGATCAACCATCAGTCGTTCAGGGGCTTGCGTCTGTTCGGACGAAGTTGTTGAAAAAACATTCCGAAAGTAGCAGGAAGTGAATGTCAGTGTAGATCAGTGAACTAATAAGTGAGCTGGTGTCTATGCGTGAACAAATATTTGAAATAACAGACATAGTTAGCACTGGATTAGGAGCTCATTGCTAACAAACAGCCAACGGAGCCCAGCTCTGTAATCTTTTCATTCCATTTTATTCTAATTACTTTTTCAATATACCTTCTTGCATGTTATATATCTGGCCAGCTAGTTTTAGGCCGGTCAGATTTAAGACGGAGATATTTATAGATATGTATGTATATATTTATATGTTTATGTATGTAAGTATATTTATGTATGATACAGAATGTAGTATTGTAAAATGTGTGCACTGGATCCTACCCTCTATTGTGATCTCTCTCTATCACTCAAAGGTTTGCTGGTAGAAAACTCATTTTTGAGTTAAGCTCGCCTTTGTACATGAACTATTTAAATCACTGGGAATTAATATAAGCTGTTATGGTGTACAATAAAGAATTAAAGAATTAAAGACTCCTATAGGATGGAAAGGTACCTGCAATACTTCTGCTATTGCAGAAATATCCTTAGGCGGCGACGATTTTCACCATTTAACATGGTTAAATAAGTAATTCAGTTAATGTAAATTGCATCCACCAGACAGAAAGTCTGTGGCTGACTAATTCATAGGTAATTGTGTACAGCTGTTATGATTAACAGCGCCATTTTAAGGTCTTGCCATAAAATGCTGCTGCCAAATGAATTCTTGCTCGCGGAGAGACGCCAAATGTCTGCCTGTCGTAATTAAGCTACGACTTGCCAAACTGCTTCGTTGCAATTGAAGAACAGCTTGCCAAAAGTACAAAGATTTCAATGTATCTCAACAAGATGGTATTTAAACTGTTACAAATAAATGTAAACTGACTTTGTAGTCTAACAACTCTGCTCTAAATTACCTAAGGTTTTGGAAAATATAAACTTTACATGTTGACTTACTATGTAGGTACCTTATAAGGCTTCTCTACAATGAGTACATTATAACTTTATAATTTGTATATTGCAAACTTAAGTCTAAGCGGTTCATCACTTACAGAGAAGCACAGTATACACTACATTATGCACACACATCATTAAAAAATTAATACATTTTACGTTAAATTGTTTACAATGAATTAAATTAGATAACACAGAATAATTTACAGCTGAAACAAAAATGAATAGGATAAATTAAATTAGTTTTTTTTTTAAAGATAAGGTTAAAAATAATTGATATTAGACTAGAGATAACAATTACCAAATAATTAGCAAGTGTGGCTTTTTTTAAAGCTGGTACCGATGAGTTAAAGAGGTCAATGAACGCTTCGTGCAAATGTAGATACATAATTGGACTAAATTCCACAAAGCACTTCTACTATTCCACTTTTAGTTTAAGCGTCATAGATTTAAATAGTAAATAGGGCTGTCCTAACTTTTACTTATCACCATACAATCATTTTTAATGTCTCGTGCACTCGACCGTTCCCGAAGATTGCCCACAGTATAGTGAGATCACTTCGGACTAGACGCCTATTACGGGCCAAATTGCGGTGTTGTGTTTCACGCGCGCCTCAAAGAGATGTCAGCATAGAAGACGGGGCCCGCTAGGGCCAGAGCCTGCCAGGGTTGCGGAATGTGTTCGAAAGAGTCACCGGGGCCCTGGAACGCAAAGGGCTTTAGAAGGAACACGGATGGGTTTTAGTCAGTAAGAGTCTGACACGCCCTTCCGCTCCACCCACAGCGGAAGAAGTCATTTCATGATTTCCCATGCTTAAAAAAAAAAGGTAAACGTGCGGTCCCCCAGTCCTTACGAGATAAGTCAATTTTAAAAGGGCGACATTGTGATCGGCGTCTAAAAAAACATTTGTAATATTATTTTGAAATAGATACCGCAGTTTCAGAACATAAATATCATGGACTTTTTACTTGGCAACCCCGATCTAGGCTTGTCTCAATTTACAGCTGACATCATGAATATCTCTGCCCTCACGAAGTGCGGGAGATTGCCAGTTCTTTACACGGATTATGGAAATTTTGATATAGACATCAATATTTTGCATGACGGCATCAATTTCGTGGATGTTGCGAAAAATTATTTGGCTGGAGAGAATATTTTTCCTGTTTCTTGTTTTGCAAGTTTTTCAGGGAAAATTGTGTTTTTGGCTAGCAATACATTCTTTCATAAATGTGAACTTTATATTTTCAATAAACCTCATACAGGGTGTACCAGTTTTTTATATATGAACTATGTTAAATGGGCCTTAGTTGACTGAAATAAAGGATTTGTTATGATATTTTCATCTGCATCTGGTTTCAGCAACCGACTTCGATATAGTTGGAAAAAAGCCATGCAGATGTTGAGGTGTAAAGCAAGCAGTTTTTTTATTTGTCTTCCAATATTAACCCCATTTTAATTTACGTACAGTCAACAAAGCCACATGAAAAACTAAGAAGCAAAATTTGTACGGCAACAAAAAGAACCGCAGCGCCATCCACGACGAACTACCAACGAAAACCGTTGGTAGTTCGTCCGTTGACTGTACGTCTCTCGTCCGTGTGTGGGCGACAGAAGTTCCTGCCAGGGTTGCGGAATTTGTTCGAAAGAGTCACCACGGCCCTGGAAAGCAAAGGGCTTTAGAAGGAACACGGATGGGTTTTAGTCAGTAAGAGTCTGACACGCCCTTCCGCTCCACCCAGAGCGGAAGAAGTCATTTGATGATTTCCCATCATTAAAAAAAAAAAAAAAAAAAAGGGTGACAGAAGTTCATATGTGTGTCAGACGGGCAAACAGATAGATACACGAGTGGTCCTAAAAGGTTTTTGGTTTCATTAGGACGTACGGAACTCTAACAAACACTTTATCTACCGTTATGTTCACCGGAATTCCTACAATTCCCAATCTCCCTCAAAGCCACAGTACAATGCGTCGGTATTTGTTTATTCCTCGATGCTCATTTGTCTTCTGTGGTACTCACTTACCTGCTTCGGCTGACTCGGGTCTGATAAATATTTTGCTTCACCTTATTAAGTGTAAGTTAGGGTTATTTATTAACCACCTTGGCGTTTTATTACGTGGGCATTCCTGATCTGTGAATACATTTTTGGAGCCTTTTTATGTCCTATATGCCTCATAAAACATTTACACGATCACAGTGGATCACAGTGAACTTATAATTATAACTTATATGTGTACCTACACGAAGTTAATTTAAACGGAACTCAAATATTTTTGTCTAATTTCCGTAATATCGATCAAGTCCAAACCGATTCCAAATTCGAATAAATGTCCAAATCGTATCCTGGTAAAACTGTAGGTACGTTATTTGTTTTATTTATAAACTAGCTGCTCTCGGCGGTGTTAGCCGCGGTTTAAAAGTAGCTTATGTGTTAATCCAGGATGTCAGTTTCCTGCATACTCAATTTTATCAAAATTAGTCCAGCCGTTTGCGCGTGAAGAAGTAACAAACATACACACACTCACAAACTTTCGCCTTTATAATATTAGTGTGATAAACATATGAGGATTGAGAACATCATCTTAAGTACACTGTCAAGATTACAATATATCATAAAGCCGGTTTTATAAAGAAGTAATAACTATTTTTCTGTCATCCTGTATGATGTTCCGTAGAAGTTCCGTAGAAGTTCCGTAAAAGTTCCGTAGAAGTTCCGTAGAAGTTCCGTAGAAGTTCCGTAGAATTCAGCGGGCTAACTTTAAAATATCTAGATGCTTCACCAGATTCCTGCCTAAGCACAAAAAAACCGGTCAAGTGCAAGTCGGACTTGGTTCCGTACCATTACCTATAAAACGGCAAAATAATCACGTTTGTTGTATGGGAGCCCCTTAAATATTTATTTTATTCTGTGAAAATCTAAACTGTCTACTATTACGTTTCGTGAGATACAGCCTGGTGACAACAGTGATACAGACGGACAGACGGACAGTGAAGCCTTAGTAATAGAGTTCCGTTTTACCCTTTGGGTACGGAACCCTAAAAATCAACCCAATAAGCAAATACGTTATAATCCAGTTTCCGATCCTTATCATTGAAAACATCATTACCAAAGGAAGGAAATGGCTAAAATAAATCCAAAGAAGATCGTGTTAAATCAGCCCTTTTAATACCCAAATCAGCATTACCCTGATTGTTAATCTACAAATTCATTAATTTCAAACTAATTAGCAATACACTCATCAAAAAATTAATGAGCGAGTCCAATTAACTTCGTCTCTCCGTTGTTGTTCATTTAATTTACTTTTAATTTGTTCTTAATTATGCGCAAATAAATTCGTTATACACTAATAAAGTTGTAATTTTATTAAGGGCCTTATAAATTAAAATTTGATGTTGAGAAACGCTCTTTCATTATATTTCTTTCTTAAGAAACAATATCTTCTAACTCAGGTTTACCTCCTCTCAGGTGCAGGTTCTCGGATGACTCCGATGTTCATTGTTTGTATGGCGTCTCTCTGCAGTCCATGATGACCTTTCGTCTTCCGCTGCATGCCCTGTCACCTGTACGTGTGAGGTGCTTACAGCTGTGTCAGCGATTGATGTTACCGTTGCAGCGTACTAGGTCAAACATGAAATTTAATAAAACTGTATTTGCCATCGACACGCTAAGGAGAAGATCTACTTAATAGCATTCTTGAATTTATTCATTCATTTATATTCACTCACAACGCACAATCACTGCTTGATATATTCCAATAGAGCTTGATTTATTTATTTATTTAGACTTAATGTACAATAGTGGTACATGGGCGGACTTAATGCATCAAGGCATTCTCTACCAGTCAACCTTTGGGTTATAAAGACTACACTGTGGCAGGTTTACAACAAGTCAAAATAAAATTTAAAATATAATTTTGTTTCGGAAAGAATACACAAATAATATATATATCATACTAATAAAATACATATACATAATATGCTAAAATAATAAACTAATAAATATGATATTTAATAATCTTGCTGATTAAGAGAGTATATTATTATATTGCCTTCACTACTACACCAAAATAAGCACAAAGGATGGAATTATGAAATTGCTCATCTCATTAATGAACCTGCTTAGCCTATTCACATCGAAGTCGGGATCGGTGTCCAGTTTCTTGCTGGGGAGTTTGTTGCGCCACTTCTTCTTCCCAGCTAAAAAACTAGGAAGTGGTGACGGGCGGGCGTTTTGGGGGACTGTCTTTATGTAGAAATTAGATGTTCAAAAAGTGCTGGCACTCAGCCTAATTTGAATAAATGACTTTTTGATTTTGATTTTGATTTTGAGTTTAACCGGATCATCATCATATCAGCTGAAAAACGTCCACTACTGGACATAGGCCTCCCCAAAAGCAGGGGGGGTTTGCCATAATCGGTACGCTTGGCAGGAGGGTTGACAATCGCAGCGTAGCTGCTGCAATGCACAGAGAATGCTACTGCCCATTCTCTGGTGAGTCCCTTAGTCGCTCTCGACACCCACGGGCAGTGATGACATTTGTCTTTTTTTTTTTAAGGATGGGAAATCATCAAATGACTCCTTCCGCTCTGGGTGGAGCGGAAGGGCCTGTCAGACTCATACTGAATAAAACCCATCCGTATTCCTCTTAGTGCCCTATGCGTTCCAGGGCCGCGGTGACACTGAACAAATTCCGCAACCCTGGCAGGACCCTTCGGCAAGCCTGGTATCAAGTTTACGGACTTCTGACTACCCGTAGTGACTATCGAAATCAAAGATCTACATATTACCTACAGCCGGTATCAACGGCTTTATATGCTTTCTGAGGCACAGGGGAACCCTTTTCTGCTCTAGAAAAATCAGAAGCCAACACCGGGTTTAAAATTTCATATATAGGTACTCAAAACTAAAAATATTTATTTCAGTTGTAAACCATTTACAGATTTTTGAATTGTTGACAATTCAAAAATCTGCCAGTCAAAGAGGTGAAGCTAGTAACACGTTCCAACGCATCTTCTCCACAGAGGTATCTACTTCTGTGCAGAAGAACGAGCAAGAAACTCCACGTTCATTCCTTTAAAAAAAAACGAGCGAGTCTTACAGTAGTGACATCTCACGTCTCACCTAGGTAAAAAGCAGCGTTTACATTAAAAGTACCAACTGACAGCCAACTCGACCACTGCGCGCGATCATTGGTGAAATCGAATAGGGCACGCTCATTGGTCAAATCAAATAGCGCGCGCTCCCTCGGCTTCCTGTTACACACTTCCGTCCCATTTCACGAAATCACTCCCACAGATTACAGGAAAGTGAGAGGAAAGATGTTACACATCAATAATTAAATAATGCGCACAGCAAAGGAGTGGAACTCTCTGCCTGCGTCTGTGTTTCCGAACGCATACAACCCTAATCTCTTCAAAATTAGAGTGAACAGGCTTCTTCTGGGTAAGCTCGCTCCATCGTCGACTTTGTCTCTGTCATCTATGACCTAGACTAGAGTCAAGAGCAAACCCATATTAAATAAAAATAAAAAAAAATATCCATGAGCGGTCTTTTGTTCCTCGTTGCATTACACCAGATCCTATTTGCTCGCTGCACAAATATTAGTGCACACACATATCAGCTGTTTACCGCCACTAGTGTGAGAACGGACGGCTGAAACAACGTTACATTGTTGTGCTTTCACATCTAAACCAACATGGAGAAATAGGAATTGAATTGTTCCATATATTTGTCACGAAAACGGATAAATTGTAGACTTTTTTGTGCTCTGATTGTTCACCATTTTATGTCAGTCCACAATTTCCTAGAATGACTTCGAGATATTATAAACTGTCAAATTTTTATGCGTAAAAAAGTATTTCAAATGTTCAGTTGACAATTTATCGAGAGTTTACAATCTCTCAATTTATTTTATAATCTTACGGAGTTTGCCATGTTCCGGTGACATTATATATTAAAAATTTGTCCATCTATTTTAATGAGAACTTACACATATATTGCAACGGATTGGATGTGGTACTAGTTAACGTGTTGTTTAGTTTCACTAGTAAAGACCTGTGTAACATCCAGTTTCGGAAATTTATCGTAAAATTGATTAACAACCTTCTGCCCCCAACTTCGCCCTAGTGAAAAGTATTTTCATTAGTTTTATTTTTATGCAAGGAAACCCTAATCAAAAAAATAAACCAAAGATACTGGCTTCATCTACACTTATATTACAAAGAGAAAAAAAATGTATTTTTGTGTGTGTGTATGTATGTTTGTAATTAATAAACTCAAAAACTACGGTAATTTTTGGCTAATTTTTGAAATCGGTAGATTTCAAAAATTCTTTCACAATAGTAAAGCTAGATTATCAGCGAGTAACATAGGCTATATTTTATCCCCGTATTCCCACGGGAACGGGAACTACCCGGGTGAAACCGCGTGACGTCCGCTAGTCATTTATAAATTCAGTGTCAGCATAAAACAATTGCTATCTTTAGGTTTGCTCGCAACGGCTGAATAAAATCAATTTACCCCGCCTCATAATTTATACAAATATATCTTATCACAAGTAACCACCGAATTAATTAAAAACCTCTGTAAAAATTGAAACCAAGAGCCGAACAAAAGTCCGCGCGAGCCGTAATTAAAACAAGATGAACGTTTTTGATACAAAAATATTCAATTTGTCGTTTCCGTGCTTGAATAATTAAGGACTGAAGCGGTTCAATTGTAAACCGTTTTCAGTGTGTTATAATAAATTAATAAATAATGCTAATGGATACTCAAATGTTTGAGTTAAATTAGTTCTAGGTAGTTAAGAGTTGTTTTTAAGTGTATATGTCGTGGCCATACATAGAATTGTCCATTTCATGATGTTGCCGAAAATTTCATGAAATGGTTCTATTTCATGACATGGCCAGAGAAAACTGACAATATCATTTAAACGTCATCGTTTAATGATATTTCAATAATAATAATAATATCTTTCAATTGACAATTCACACACGGTCATCCGATCCCAAACTAGGCAGAGCCTGTGCTATGGCAACCAGACAACTGATAAACAAACTTATATATTTCTAAATACATACATATTAAAGACAAATTACACCCAGACACAGAACAAATGATCATACTCATCACAGAAATATTTGTCCTGGGTGGGAATCGAACCCACGACCTCCGGTTTAGCAGTCTGGGTCACTAACCACTCGACCAACAGGCCAGTCTAAATGTAGGTATGCTAAGAACTAAATGTGTGTCTCACGGCTGCACTAAAAAGTTCCATTTCAGCGATATGTCAGACAGACTGATGCTGTCTGACGCTGGTATTCTAATGAACCTTTGAATAGACGAGTGGCGGTTCATTTGAATCCATCTAATATAGTAATATTCTTACATATATATACACATAGCATCTAAATAAAGTAAATAAAAGAATTAACAGATAGAATTGTGTGTGTCTGTGTGTGGAATGTCGGCATCCGTTACGATTTACGTCAACAGTGCCTGGATGTTCCCCCAAATCGCTGATTTCCTCAATGCCAAGCCATCTTGCTAGTAAGGTTATTGGCATAAGTGGAACGTATTTTGGGACATCTTATGTCAACTTGGATTTGAACGGTTATTTTGGGCCCCAGTCCATGACGGAAGGAAACGGGGTTTTCCTCATGAGAATCTCTGTTTTATTTGCCAGTTCAGTGAATTATTTCAGTGGAACAAGTTTCTTGTAACAAAACGTACATTATGTTTAAAAGTTAAGACCGGCTATGTGTAACTTAATCTATACTGATATAATAACTATAGTAGGCGCCAGATAAATGTGAAATAAAGTATATTGACCTTTCCCTAATAACTGTTCATAGGTACTTGAACAATTAAATATGAATCGTTTTTCATTATTAGACAATGTTAAGGGTCACGAGAGATGATGATTCGGGACAGCTTTGTGTCATTAATTCCGTTTTTCAAATTAAAAATGTCAATAATTGTAGGTGGGTCAATGACCGTTATTCCACGATTATCTGGCGCCTACTATAGCAGGCGGATTTGAAAAAAAATATTTTTTGAAAATGATATCCACATTCATGAGAAAGGCTATAGGCTATACGGGAACGGGAAAAAACGGGACGTACGCATACGAATCGTGGGCAAAAGATAGTATTTAACTAAAATTGACTGACAAGTTCTGACCGCGTACCGGAAGACGAAGCGTTGGACCATCCAGGATGACCTGGAGAGGGTCGCGAGAATCCGCTACTACTACTGTCCATAAACATAACACACGAGAGTGAACAGGCTTCTTCTGGGTAAGCTCGCTCCATCGTCGACTTTGTCTCTGTCATCTATGACCTAGACTAGAGTCAAGAGCAAACTCATATTAAGTAAAAAAAAATAACACTGAAAATGGATGTTAGGTACATAGAGGCTCTAGATTTTCAAAACGTCAAAAATAAATGGGATTGGCAACCGCTGTCGAAATGTCACGTGATTAATCCCTTTTATTTTGGCGTTGCGACAATGACCACCGCATTGTCTAGAGGCTAGTTCGCATTTACCAAAGAACGCCAAACAAATGAAGGTACGAGCATTTTTTTTTTTTTTTTTAAACGTTGCCCCACACTAGGAATTTCTCCTGTATCGTGGGTGCCTTTACAAACATACAAAGTCACAAACACAAACAGCCAGACCCGGAACAACTATCTGTAGGTCATTCAAATATTTGTTCCGCCCGGGAATTGAACCCGTGACACGCAGCGCAGCAGTCAATCGCTCAACCACTGCGCCAACCGTGCCGTCAAATATAATCGCATCCAATCAACTCCGCCAACAATATTAATTTACTTGGAGCACAAACATTAATACATAATTATTTGCGAACGCAATTACGACAGCAATTACATGGCACACTGACGGCGGCAGAGAAAGTGCTCCACTTTGCATAGCCCGACGGAATTACGAAGCACACATATTATTAAAAAAATAACCGTTAAAGTAAACTTTCTAATTCGATAGTGTTGTATCAGAGAGGCAAAGTAATCGCAATATTGGAAGGTGTTAACACTAGCTCCGGTAGCCGTGATCGTCTAGTGGTTAGGACCCTACGTTGTGGCCGTAGTAACCCAGGTTCGAATCCTGGTCACGGCAGTGATACACTGTCGCGGCGGAGCTATATTTTTTATTTTCAGTTTTTTTTTTATATTTCCAGAGAAAATTTAAACAAGCCAGCACTAGAGCCAATGATAAAGACCCTGCTCACAATTTATGACTCATATACAATACCTAGCGGCTTGGTACGGGACGATGGGAAAAGACCAGATGGTATGACGTTGGTGCCGTGGAAGGTGGGTCGGCCTCTGGTGTGGGACGCAACGTGTGTCGACACTCTTGCGCCATCGCATGTTCCAAGTACGGCAGGCTGTGCCGGCGCTGCCGCTGCGGCTGTCGAGGCCCTCAAGCGGCGCAAATATTGTAACCTTATTGGGAATTACAGTTTTGAGCCGTTTGGGGTCGAAACGCTTGGATCATGGAGTCCGAGTGCGCGTCTTCTTTTCAAGGACATATCTCGCCGACTGATCGACACTTTGCGTGATCAGAGGGCTGGCTCGTTCTTTGCTCAAAGAATTAGCATTGCCATTCAACGTGGCAATGCTGCCAGTCTTCTGGGCACGTTTCCGGATGACAGCGATGCGGAGGAATACTTTGACGCCTGAGTGTACTTTGTTTTTGTATATGTACATACTTAGGTTTAGTAGATGTAAATAGTTTTAAGATATTATATAGTTATATTATGTTTGTCTGATTGTAATAAATTATATTATCTTAAAACAATAAAATACGAGAATGTATAGCATATTTGCGGGTTCCTACAAAAAAAAATGTAAATTAAGCGTGGGCACACTATACCTACAGTTGGCCAAAACGAACAGACTATGGTAAACATTACAATGAATAATACAAACACAAATGTAGAACATGATTTTATGTGAAATTCGAGAATTTCTGAACTCAACAAATTCTTCAGGTGCGTGGGTAGTTTGATCTTTGCCCTTATGACGTGAATGGTACTCGGAGTAGATCAAGCAGTTAACTTGTTGAGAACTGTCTGCAGCAGTTTGCTTCGTGCTTTGTAAACATCTTTGACCTGGACAAAGGATTGGTTTACCCTAATATAGGTACAGTATTTTGCTTAGGCATACTTCATTATTTCAAAAGCAATAGATGACGCCAAAATAGTACCTATATGAATATATATTGTTTTGAATCTGATTTTCTTTAAAATCAGATAAACTGCCAACATTTAATATGGGGTTGGATTCTGCCAAAAGGTTTTAAGCTACATACACCTAAAAATAAACTCATATTATAAAGAAAAAAAATGTGTTTTATTGGCATTATAAAAAACAGGAACACCTTAAGATTAAACAAAGTAAATAATCTTAACCAACAATGCCAAAAGGGGTTCTCATATAGAAGTATAGAGAATACGTTAAGCCGTTGGTCCCGGCTGTCATTTTTAGATCTTTGGCAGTTGTTACGGATTGTCAGAAGCCAGAAAATCTGACTGCAGTCTTGGCAAGAAGTACCGTGTTACTCAATTAATGGGTTGTAGAGGTCTGGTAGGCAGCTCCACGTAAAATACTGGTATTCAGCTGAATCCGATTTGAGTGAAAGTTGACCCCAATATAGTTGGGAAAAGGCTAGGCAGAGGATGATTATTTAGAGGTAATATTTACTGGTTTTTTTTTTGTTTGACATTTTTGTCGGTTTATTCTGTCAGCACTTCACCGTGAAACCTTATTTAAGTGTAGTGAGCTTAAAGTGAACTATAATATCACCTTCACACCTCCCATCATGTTCACTGCACAGAATCACACTGCTGGAAGTCCTGATTTGATTAGAAAAAATCTTTTACTGGTAAAACTACACAATCGCTGAATGTTTATAGATAGCACATATCTATAAACTAGCTTTTTCCTAGCTTATTCCGTTTTTCCCCGTAGGAATTTCCCGTTTCGTATAGCCTATAGCATTCCTCATGAATGTGGCTATCATATACAAAAAAAAATCCAAATCCGACTGGTAGTTCCAGAGATTAGCGCATTCAAACAAACAAACAAACTCTTCAGCTTTATTATATTAATATACACGTGCTATCTATATGTTCTCATGGGATACGTCACAGGAAAATAATTAGTCGATAATAAAAAAACAAATACATAACAAAAACATATTAGCCTCATGGGAGAAATAGCTTACAAAACTTTATATTTTATTTAACAAAGAAAAAATATATAAAATAACCCAAGCATCGAGATTGTATCACGTTTTTCTAACAGAGCCGCATCTTGAATATAAAACGTTCTCCTGGAGTTTCCCTGTTGTTACAACAAACTCGTTTTTAGCAGGAAAGTAAAAGATCTCTTGCAGGATGAATAGTAATGACAAGAGAAATGTTTCTAGGGAAAAAGTTGGTTTCTTCAAATAATAATATAATATATTCATCAAAACAGACAAGTTTTGGTCCATAGTAGGGGTTAGTAGCACTATGTTAGTAACATTTATTAAAATCAAATTAAATTAAAATTAAATCATATAAAAAACCAAAATTAAAAATTTAAATCAAATCAAAAATTAAATGAAACTCAAATTAATAATCAAAACATTAAATTAAAATCACATTTAAAATAAAAAAATAACTTAAAATTAAATCAAATATTAAATAAAAATCATAATCAAAATTTAAAAATTAGAGACATACATAATACATACAGCACATAATTAAAGTATATAATAAGCGCAGGCGCAGGCATGCAGTTGCAGCCCCCTCCGCAAGAAAAGCGAGTCCCACCGCTCGCATAACCCAAATACTAGAAAAAAACTAAATAGAAAAGGAATGATTTGTAATATAAAGAAAATAATCAAGCTTTTTTTTAGCCTGGCCTGCGTGAGATCGATAAATGTACCAGTGAAATAAAAAAGGATACGATATAAATAGAATCCTAATGTAACAGTGTGACGTTAAAGTAACTCCTACTAATAACAATGTCTTTATTCTAGCAAATAAAGAGATCATTCATTTATTCAGTCCTAAGCCTCACCCAGGTCATATTCTAACCTGCCAGGGTTGCGGAATTTGTTCGAAAGAGTCACCGCGGCCCTGGAACGCAAAGGGCTTTAGGAGGAACACGGAATTGCCCAAATGTCTCACCAGTCTTGCTACAGGGGTGTCATGGTTTTTTTTAGGATGGGAAATCATCAAATGACTTCTTCCGCTCTGGGTGGAGCGGAAGGACGTGTCAAACTCTTACTGACTAAAACCCATCCGTGTTCCTTCTATAGCCCTTTGCGTTCCAGGGCCGCGGTGTCTCGGACAAATTCCGCAACCCTGGCAGGCTGTTACTGCGTTTTGAAGGTCAGATTGACAGTCGCTCTACGTAAAATACTGGTATTCAGCTGCATCCGGTTATACTGTAAACCGATCCCAGTATCGTTTCGAAAAGGCGGCAAATACTAACCAAGTAAGGTTCTCTACTCAAAACTACTAAAATACATGAAGATAAAACGAAATTAATTTCAACAAAAGCCGTCTCTCATTCTGAAAACTCAACATAACTGTCTAGACGCTTCATTCAATTGTAATAACGTCCAAATGGGAGTTTTATTCCGTCGTTTATGGTAGGCTAACGTGGGGTGGGCTAGTTATAGTCACGTTTTTATTAGGCAATAACCTATTTGTAGTGATGTAAATGGTAGATAACCTTAGATAAATTTAACAGATATGCAAGTAGTACAATAAATTACCTAGGGAAGGTATTGCTGGCATCAAATTATAACAAAGGTTTGGGAAATTCTTCAATTATACAATAGGGAAAAATAATTGTGTATCACCTTAAAGCCGCGTATCCACTAGGCAACATTTGACGCGCAACACGTGACGCTCAACCTGTTGGGTAACGTTGCGCAACAGCGCCAGCTGGCGCACAATATGAAAACGATACTTAATAAGGATTGCTCGTTGCCGTTAAACATGATGAGCAACATGTTGTGAATCATGTCGCGCGTCAAATGTTGCCAAGTGGATACGCGGCTATAGATTGAACGTGGCGGCCTAAATATATAAATAAAACCCTCCAACCAGGGCTTTTTGTCGAGAATTCGCGACGCTCTCGCTGGTCTAATACCTTAGCGAAACCTTTTTGAAAACGTTTGCAGGATAGAAAATACGTAGTTTTTATAAACAGCAATTGTTCTATTGTTACAGATTTCAAAGATGCTGCGTGATGTACAGTAACACAAGCGATGCGGAGCGGGATGCGGCGGAGGAGACGACACTCGCAGCGCTCGTGGCGCTCTACGTGCTCGTGTCCGTCATAGGTATTATAGGTGAGTGTGTGTAGTATAGCCACGTTTTGCTGATGTACAGTAACACAAGCAATGCGGAGCGGGATGCGGTGGAGGAGACGATGCTCGCAGCGCTCGTGGCGCTCTACGTGCTCGTGTCCGTCATAGGTATTATAGGTGAGTGTGTGCAGTATAGCCACGTTTTGCTGATGTACAGCAACACAAGCGATGCGGAGCGGGATGTGGCGGAGGAGACGATGCTCGCAGCGCTCGTGGCGCTCTACGTGCTCGTATCTGTCATAGGTATAGGTGAGTGTGTGTAGTACAGCCACGACTTGCTGATGTACAGCAACACAAGCGATGCGGAGCGGGATGCGGCTCGCAGCGCTCGTATAGTTATAGAGGTATGCGCATTACCGCATACCAATATAACTCTAATGTAATTGATGTCGCTACATTGGTATAAGAGCAGGTGGATACTGATTTTTTATCAATTTAAAATATTTAATAATTCTCTTTTGCTGTTCTGTCTCATTCTTTTATTTCCCCACCCACAGGCAATGTGAGCTTAATGGCAGCGCTGGCATCAGGCGGCGCGTCCCGATTGCGGACGCCGCAGATGTTGAGCGCATGTGCGGCGGATTTCCTGGTCTGCGCCGCCAGCGCGCCGCTCGCAGCTACCCGAGCCGCCAGGGTGGACGAGCTGCCCTGCCAGGTCACTTATTATTTTGAGGTAATTTTGGTTTTAATTACGTAATTGAAGACAAAGCAGTACTGAAAATAGTTCGTAGAACGTTTATCTCTCATAGTGTATTAATACAATTGCTATCAACTGTAATATCACTTTGCATAGGAATCAAATTAAGCTCATCAATACTAGTTTGTATGTCATCAAAACATGCCTGTGCTTTAACGAACCAACAAGGCAGCAGGGACGGATTAAAAATGAAAAAAGCTATGCAGAGAAAAAAAAAGTACCCACCGAATTTAGAACTTCCTCCTTTTTTGGAAGTCGGTTAAAAATTAAAGACAGCCTACGGGCAGCAGTTAACGAGGATTGATTTTTGCTTCCTACCTCTGACTGTAGATTCTTTTTTACTAAAACTGACATCTAGGAAATGGTGAAAGGCAACTGAAACTTCGCACCTTTTTGTTCAAAAAGTGGCGCTTAGCTGTCAGTGATTTTTTTTTAATAAATGATCTTTTTTGTCCACAGTCATTCCCAGTGGCAGCCAGCACCTTGTCGCTGGTGGCGATCGCCGCAGACCGCTGCGGCGCGGTGCGGCGTGGCGGCACGTCGCTGTGTGCGCGTCCACACCTGGCAGTCGTGGCTGTGTGGATCATGGCGCTGTTACTTAGTTAGTCTCTTTATATTATTGTGTATTATGTTGTTAGCTCAGTAATATGGAAAGAGATCCTCTGGAGAACCAAGGTTAATTGGCAACACTTCAGGCTGTGTCGGTACTATATCAAGGATGTATAAATATCTGAAGTCCTGAGTGTCAATTCTACTAATTTTTAAGCAACGTTTGCATTTACATGTCAATGCAAATGCGACATTGTTCCTTTGATGAAAGTGGATTTCTTCCGTAGACAGCAGCATCAATGCCGCCACAAGAAAAACTAACGAAGCGAAATTTGTACGGCAACAAAAATAACAGCAACGCCATCTATTCCGCCAGCGACGAACTACTAACGAAATCCTGCATCGCGGTATCAGAGTTTTCCGTGCGATTTGAACATATACAACAGTCCGAATATCAACTATCGGACAGTTGCCCACCAGACCTCCCTTATCAATGGAGGTTTGCGGGACTTTACACACTAATTATGGAATATGAAACTGAAGTTTCAGTGGGCAGGGCACATTGCTCGCCGGACGGATGGTCGATAGGGGCGTACTGGATTACGCAGCGTCGGAAAATCTAACACAAAGTGAACTGACGACGAAGGACACCGAAGGTCGCGAGGATCAGCAGTAGGCGAGAGGAACAAGCCCGTTAGTTATGCCGATACTTGGGGCAGGCCTGTATACAGCAGTGTCAATCTTTCGGCTAAATAATGAAGATGCCTAAATGTCCAAGCCTCATCTTCGATAATAATATAGCCAACTAAGCTCCTACAGAAAATCTATAAATCGTAACACAGTAATAAAAAAGCAATTTGACGGTCATGCCTGTAAATTACAGCATCCAAAATGGCTTCCTAAAATCAACAAAAGGGCTGTTGTAATCCTGCAGTAAATATTTTTATGACATTGTTTTACTACCATTATTTGAAATTCATGAATGCGGAACCCTAAACAGAATCCTTTTATGTCTTTATTTGTTTCTTGTTCATTAGTTTAATGTATTTTCTCCCTCGTTGTATAATATTGTCGATCCCGGTTACTGTATTAACCAGCAACACTTTATGTCCTCTTCTGGTACTGTTTTGTCCATTTTTAGAAAAGTTAAAGACTTGAACTGATGATTCTGCTCCTATATCTTCCTCAGAATATTTTTGAGACATTGAGGAGTACATTTAAGACTTTTCTTAAAGAATGAACTTGCTATTAATAGTCTTTTCTCTCCTCTAGGTGCAGCAGCATTCACAACGACGTGCGTGTCATGTCCGCCTCTCGCCGCAGGGCACGCTCTACTAACCTACTGCTTCCCTGTCATGGCCGTCGCTAAGTGTCATTGGGCCGTGCGCGTGAAGCTCACAGCGCTCTCCCTCACCGCGAGAGCAGCCCACGGCGAACTGCCCCTCCCCGTGCCCCTCATGAGGAGACCCACACATGTCATCATCGTCGCTGGCGTAGGACCACGAGAACGCCGCGACGCCGTCGACGTTGGTGACGTCAGAAGAAAGAAGCTGCAACCGAGCCTCCTCGGACCACAGCCTCAGACCTCGACGCTGAGGTCCCGACGGCGGCTGGGTAATGTCCTCATGGGCATCGCGGCGATATTCGCCGTGTGCTGGTGTCCGCACGCCGCCATAGTGATAGCGAGCGCGTTCGGCCTGCACGTGCCGTTCCTGCTGGCGCACTTCGCGCTGCTGCTGGGCTACGCGCACTCGGCGCTGAACGCAGTGGCGTACTGGGTGCTGAACCGGCACGCGCTGACGTCGGCGTGCGCGGCGTGGCGCCTGCCGCAGCTGCGCGTGCGCGAGGAGCGGCCGTCGTCAACCAACGAGGCGGCACTCGGCGCCTTCCACCCGCGCCTCGCCCGTCCCGCGCCCTCGCCCCGCCCTCCCCCTTCAAGCTTCCTCTATTGATGTCCGTCTATCTTCTAAGCTCTGTCAATCTGTGATTCCTGTTTCTCAGTGCCTCGTATAGTGTAAGGCGCCCCGGCCCGGGACGCCGCTCGTTTCGTCGTTATAAACGTGGTTGTTTGAGATTTTATGGAGAATAATATCTGTGAAGCAATAAAGTGTATGAAACACTTCTAGTCGTTTTATTGTGGACGTAAACGATTGTTGACATGTCGTTTCCTTGGCGGAATGACTGTGATTTATTCTTGGGACAGATCCCTTGTTTATGTGCCGTGTAAGTTCTTATAAGGCGATAAAAGGTCAAATACTTTTTGATTTATATATTTGACGGATTTAGGAGACCAGAAAGCTTTGAGGAACATGTGGCCCGTCGTAAAAAAATATTTGTAATTTCGCTGGTACTCATATGCCTTTCAAACGTGAACACAGAATTAGCTGAGGTCAAATCATTTGAAATTACTATTTGCTCTACAAACACAACACAATATTATAAAGGACACTTCAAGTACGCACCTTTTAAAAGGCCACTACCACCCCTATTTCAAAGTTTCAGCATCGTGCCCCATTCCCACATCGGGGGACTACACCGACGGGTCATAATACTGAACTTGGACATTGAACGTCGCGCGAAAGGGACCAATGTTAACCGTTTTGTGGGATAAGACCTTAAAATGTTAACAGTTAGAGGTTAGATGGTTTTAGAGGGTTGCTGGTTAGTGGTTAGGCCCGTATGCGATGACACAGTAATAAACTTAAACCAACAAAAATGTGGAAGTATGCGGGCCATTACTTTAATGAGGTCGGTTTATGGTTACTGCTAATCCACCATCACACTTCTTTTATAGTGACTAAGATATTGTCATAAGCATAATACACACTAACGCAAAATAAAAAGAAAAATTAATTTCGAAACAGTTTGGAAAATTACTATGCTCGTAACACCTTAAAAGTAAAATCAAGATTTTAAAGCAGCATTCGTATAAGCAGGGAAAAGCTATATGAACTGTATGGCCTGAAGCAGCATATGAATAATATAAGTTTTCATAAGTATGTTGCAAAATATTCAAAAACATATAAAAGTGTATGCAAAACAGCAAAAGCTCTGCATATTAGCAATAAAATAAAATCAGCAGACGACAAAATAAAAACTACTTGGAAAATAATAAATAACGAAACAGGTAGGAAGAAACAGCGTGAAACTAAATTTAACTTAAATACTGTACATGGCCAAATAAACTCGGACGCAGAGGTAGCTCAGGAATTTGATAACTTCTTTGCCAATATTCCTCTTAAAACTACAGAGCTTCTCAACTCGTCATCCGCGCTCTCTGCTGACTTACTTAGACAGAATGTAAAGGTATGCCCATCGGAGTTTAAGTTTCAACATACAAACCCCCAGGCCATTATAAAAGCTTTTAAAGATCTTAAAATTAAATCAACAGAAGATCTTTGGGGAATATCTGTAAAAGTTTGTAGATCTATCATTGAAACTATTGCCCCCTACTTGGCTGTCATATTTAACACTAGTGTAGACAAAGGAGAATTTCCGGATCTCATGAAACACAGTAAAGTCGTTCCATTGTTCAAATCGGGTGATTCTCAAGAACCCAACAATTATCGGCCGGTGTCAATTCTGCCAGTTCTCAGTAAGGTGTTTGAAAAGTTAATGCTTAGTCAGATGTTACGTCACTTTAATAAAAATTCCATCTTTCATGAACACCAGTACGGTTTCACCAAAGGGCGTTGTACAACTGACGCCGGTGTCACCCTAATAAAGAACATTTTTAACGCCTGGGAAGAGTCGCAAGATGCCATTGGAATATTCTGCGACCTCTCGAAAGCGTTCGACTGCGTTAACCATGAGACGCTTTTGTTGAAACTTGAGCACTATGGGATTAGGAATAGAGCCCTTGGTTTACTTAGTTCATACTTGATGGGCAGACAGGTTAAAGTTCAGATAAACGGTGTAAACTCACTAGGGTCGGAAACGACAATGGGCGTTCCTCAAGGTTCAATATTGGGTCCATTCCTTTTTTTAGTTTACATAAATGATTTGCCCCAATTACTTAAAAATCAACCAAAGATGGTATTATTTGCGGATGACACATCACTAATATTTAAAATAGACCGACGTTCACAAAATCTTGACGACGTCAATAGTTCTATTCATCAGGTCCAAAATTGGTTTACGGTAAACAACTTGGCTCTAAATAAAAAAAAAACTAAATGTATTAGATTTTCTTTACCAAATGTTAAAAGTAGCGAATGTGACATCATGTTGAATGGAGAAAAACTGGAGTTCATTAATCAAACGGTTTTCCTAGGTATCACATTGGACGAGAAATTACAATGGGGGCCTCATATAACATCTCTTGCGGGTCGTTTAAGCTCAGCCGCGTATGCTGTTAGAAAGATAAGACAGTTAACAGACGTAGAAACCGCACGTTTGGTCTACTTTAGTTACTTTCACAGCATTATGTCGTACGGTATTTTGCTGTGGGGTCGGGCTGCTGACATTGAATCCATATTTATTTTACAAAAGAGAGCTGTCAGAGCCCTTTATAATCTGCGTCGCCGTGATTCTCTTAGGGAACTTTTTAAAAAGATTAATATTATGACAGTCCCTTGCCAATTCATTTATGAAAATATTATGTATGTGCGGAAAAATCGACATCTTTTTAGTAAAATTAGTGATAGACATAATTTTAATACTAGAAATAGAGACAAATTAGATCAACCATTTTTTAGATTAGCTAAAGTCCACACTTCTTTCATGGGGTATTGTGTTAAATGTTACAACAAAATACCTACTGACATATTAGAACTAAATGAAAGAAAATTTTAAACTTATGTTAAAAGTACACTTTGTAAACAAGCATATTACAAATTAGAAGATTACATTCAGGATAAGAATGCTTGGAAACATGCTGGTCCTGCTCCATAGGACAATCAAGGGTGTAGACAAAATCAAACTGGTTGATTTATGAATTAACTTTATAGATGGGTATACTGTTTCTTTTTTGTGTTTTATTGTCTGTTTAATTGGTGGTTATTAAGATTATCTGTAAATATGTGAGTACCATTTACCAAATTTTTTTTTTTTTTTAGAAAACTAATAAGTACCTCTGCTGGTTATACTTTGTTCTTATAAGTAGCATACTCTGGGTGTATCGTCCTCACATAATATTAAATTGATTTTTGTGTACCAAATTTTGTAAAGTCGTTATTTGAAAAGAGTAACTATGGAGTTTCTTGTCCGTTCTTCTCCATAAGAATCTACCTTTCCGAATGGACAGTAGAGTCACTTTATTAATATATTTTACTGAACTGTAAATGCTGACGTTCAAAAGTGCCGTTTAATGGCCTAATTGAAATAAACGTTTTTGACTTTTGACTTTTGACTTTTGAAAGAAAAATGTTAACCTATGTGTGAATCACTGGAAAATTACAAAGTCCGTAAGATTGTAATAAATCTTTATTAAATTAAAATTTCTCGAAACATTATTAAAAATCATTTTGTTCCCCATCTAAATTCAATAGTTTCCAATATTTCCGTGTCTTACTAAGAAAAAATTTAAAAATTTCACGCAATATTTCGATCAATCAATATTTCAATTTTCCGGTGACATAATTAGGTATGTAAATTGCAATCAGCCGCAATGGTCACAAGAAAAGCGAAAAAGCTCGGAAGCGGTCAAAGCTAAGCGGTAAGAGATAGCGCGCACGAGCATTTTTTGTCTCCGCAACTAATTTGTCTCCCACATTAAGTCTATGGCTTTATATGAAAAGTCTCCCGGCTGTCGCGTCGCTACATGCGCGCACTTTCATATAAACCCTTAGAAGACGCGGAGAGCGGAGACCAAAACTGCAGTGTTCTGGTTTCACACATAATCCTTAAAGTGGACTAAACTGTACCAAATGTTACATTAAGAAGTTTTGGCAGCGTGTAAGTGTGCTATCAAGAGCGATTACTGAGTCGAGTGGATCCTGCACAAACCAACTGACAACAAGTGACGGGGGAGAGATAAAATAATAACCAATTACAAGAAAATCTACCACGGGAACGGGAACAACGTGGGTGAAACCGCGTGAAGTCCGCGTGATTTATAATTTCAGTAATAAATATACTAATATTATAAATGCGAAAGTTTGGATGGATGCATAGATGATTGTTACTTAATCAAGTCAGAACGGCTAAACGGATCTTGATGAAATTTGGCACAGAGATAGATTATAGTCTGGAATAACACATAGGATACTTTTTATCGCGGGAGAGCCCTTGAGTTAATTTTCGACATTCACGCAAGCAGAGCCGCGGGCGGCATCTAGTAATATCATAAATGCGAAAGTAACTCTGTAGTCTGTCCGTTTGTCTGTCTGCTTGTCTGTTTCCTGTTTTCAACTATTCACTAACTGATAAGAGTGAAGCTTGGTACGCGAGTAAACTTTGTCCTGAACCAGGACATAACATTCTATTATCTTTGGAGTTAGTTCCCATGGGATATTTTCATCTTTGTCGCGGGCAAAGCCGCGGGTAGAACTGGTATGTCATCATAAGGCAAAATTAATGCTGCAGCAGAAGTTGCAATTATGTATATTACCTACTATCAACCACGGGTCGATCTTCAAGGTTAAGCAACGCTTGCCGAGGTTGGTCTGTGGATGGGTGACCATCTTAACACACCGAGACTCCTCCGTGCCTCGGAAAGCACGTTAAGCCGTTGGTCCCGGCTGTCATTTGTAGATCTTTGGCAGTCGTTACGGATAGTCAGAAGCCAGGTAATCTGACACCAGTCTTACCAAGGAGTACCGTGTTACCCAGTTAATGGGTTGTGGAGGTTTGGTAGGCAGCCGCTCCACATAAAATACTGGTATTCAGCTGAATCCAGTTTGACTGGAAGCCGACCCCAATATAGTTGGGAAAAGGCTAGGCAGATGATGACCTACTATCAACCCGAATTGCACTTAAACTGACTGAAATAGGGGCGGAATCTAAGGGTGTTACTACACCAATCGAACATCGGTCGATGCCATCGATCGACGTTGATCGATTAGTGTGGCAACTTCGGCTGATCGACCGATATCGGGCGATAAACAATTGATAGAGCGCCGATCGATGCCATCGATGAGTATTAACATCGATGTGGGGACGATTTTTTAAATGACTGTGCTCATTCTACGCAGTTACCTGCTGCATACAGATTCCTGGACAACAAAACTCAAATTTTTGGAACTTGAGAGGGCGCAGAGAACCTTACTTAAGATCGTGTTCTTTAAACCCTATAGGTAGATACCCCACCAACAGCCTCTACCTATTATCTGATCTTTTGTCGGTAATCCCTTTAAGCCAAAAAACAGAAGGAGCTACTTAGTCGCTCCAAATGTCAAGGTTAGATCTAGTTTCGCTAAAAGGCAATACTCAAGGCGATCATCTTCTCTATACAACTTGCTGAATAAAGAACTATGCATTTATTCCATGAAGCTCCGGGACTGTAAAAAAGTTGTAACCAATTGGCTTAAAACAAATACCTACGACGACGTTGAGTCTATTGTATCTACTTTGCAATAACCAAATTAGTTACATTGGGGTTGTTATGAGCATGGTTGGTGAATGAAGACTTGTTTAGCTTCTTTCGGTCCCAAGACATTGTCGCAAACCGACAACCGACAACCTACATTTGGACCTACGCTTCGTCTGGGCATGAAAGCATGACTAATAAACTAATAAACAAACAAATAAATAAATATTAATAGGAATAAGTGAACACACACAACACAACCTCACTAGTCACACGCACACCCACACTCACTCATGAAACACATACCACACGCACACGCGCGATCCAGCCTTTTTGTGTGCATATATACATAATGTTTTGTTTTATTTATTTTATTTTTCCTTTTTGAGTGTTGTATGTTTACATTGTCTACATTTCAATTGCATAAAAATGACAAGTGGAAGTGCGGAGTCTCCTAATACAAGCAATTCCTTGCTTAAAAGGTGATCTCCAATATTATGTATCAAAATGCCTAATGACGACATCGCGGGAGACCCAGGCGAAGATGGCGGGACGAACTTGACGCCTATCGGCCAGATTGGTCCAGACTTGCCCAAAGCCGGGAGGAATGGAAGGAAGAAAGGGAGGCCTTTGCCCTGCAGTGGGACACAAGTGGCTAAAAATAAAATAAAATAAAATAAAAAATGCCTAATGTAATTGAAAAAAACCATTTTTTTTATTCCTTTGAGAAACGATTTTAAATAAATAAAAAAAAAATAATAATAAAAAAAAATCTTTTACTTCAGACAGTCCATTAATTATTTTAGGATGCCGTTCGAACTGGTGCTTACACCTCATAATACTGGCATATACCTCAATAGTTCTTCACAAACTGCGTTAAACAAACCAAACTTAGCAACCGCATTATTCTTTGATTTCCACAGCAAATCAAAACCGTATATAAATCGGACACTGGATCGTAGATTGAAAAGAAAAAAACCGTTGCCATTGAAACTTTTTACACGAACAAATTGGAATGGTCGTTCTTTGAGTTGAGTCGAATTGAATCGTCTCTCCAAAGCAATCCATTTGCATTTTGATCTCAAATAACAATATCGGGATTGCATCCTTTATAAACTTGTACTTGAAAGAATTGAAAAATCTTTAACTAGATTGATTGCATTTAACTAGGAAATTGGTTTATTGGTTTGTACTTAACTACCTGCATTTCAGAGGGGCAATTCTCATATTTTTAAGGGACGTTTGTATGTGCGGAAGCGTTTTTGACAATTTTCCCTACATTTGGGGCTGAGCGCTGTGAAGGGATAAGCACAAGTACACCACTAAAAAGTGAAAAAAAACCTTTTTACAAAAAAATATAACCGACTTCCAAATAAAAAACAATAAAATGACTTTAATTTCGGCAGTCGGTGTCAAAAACGAAAAAACAACCGAAAACACCGACTGCCGAAATTAAAGTAATTTTATACTTTTTAGTGTTTTTTATTTGGAAGTCGGTTGTATTTTTATACTTAGGATAAAAGTTATCTGAATATTGAAAAATCAGCCCTTAGACATTAAATTATCACTGGCATGATATTTATTACTTCTCAAATTCGAACGCTTTTTAAGTGTTAGAATTGGCTTTCCGACTCCATAATGATGAGTTAACTTACGTACCATTTGTTAACACGATTAATATTTGGTAGTATGTATTTAATTTGATTGAAGGAGTCTAAGTCGAGTGGAGAAGTTGATTTACAATGCGTGTGTGTAACCCTTGTAGAGTTTTGCTATCCCAACCAATAGGAATAAGTTAGACAGTCCACTGGTGTGGAGCCTCACCCAGAGGACTAAGTCTCTCTTAGGTTATTCGATATTAACATAGTTTAAAGTTCATACTTTTTTTTCTTTTTTTGTAAGGATGGGAAATCATCAAATAACTTCTTGCGCTCTGGGTGGAGCGGAAGGGAGTTTCAGACTCTTACTGACTAAAACCCATCCGTGTTCCTTCTAAAGCCCTTTGCGTTCCAGGGCCGCGGTGACTCTATCGAACAAATTCCGCAACCCTGGCAGGTTCATACTAACAATATAAAAATGTAAATATTATGGATCAACGGTTGTCTGAATAAAAAATATATTATTTTATTTATTATTATTAATAATAATATATATTATTTTATTAATCCCAACAGCTTAAATGTTAACATAAAACTTAACTATGCCATAACAAAGCTTATCCTTATTAAGATGGGCACATAACACAGATTATATCCTCATTAAAGATGAACATTTTCGAGGATAACATACTCCAAGTTTGTACCAAAAATAAGAAGACCCCTAAGAAGAAACGATTTCCATATTATGATGTGCATGAGTACGGTCCAAATAAGAATGGACATTTATTTAATTACCAAATTATTTAAAGCTTTGATGTGGTGGATTATACACGAACATAGAGGTCATGTGAAAATGGTTATTAAATTGTTCGGTTAAAACGAAAATGTTTAGTTAAGTTTTTTTATGGAATAACTAACTATCTTCACAGGTTGTGTTTAATTAAAGAAAGAAATTAAAGTGACACTAAAATTATCCGCGTGCTAAATACCGCAAGAATTCTTGATGAAAGAGAAAAAGTACTAAAAGAATCATATAAAAATGTTTCAATATATCATCCGTTAACAATCATTTATTTATCTACTTAAACTTCGTGCAACATACAGGCAGAGGCGGATTATCCTTTAGGCAAACTAGCCACGTGCCTAGGGGCGCGAGATTACAAAGGGGGGAGGACCTATTAAAAATCATACTTTGTACAGAGCTTCAGAAGTACGCCCCAATTACTACTTAATTATTCCTCTATTACCCGATCCCAAAAACCAATCATCTGCCAACTGTTTACGGTATTCACAATAGCTGTCTCTCGCTTATGACTGTCTCGTTGGTCTTGTGGTTGAGAATCATTCCTGCTGAGCCGTGGACTTGATTCCCGGGTTGGACAGAGTGTCATCCTGATTTCCTATAAGTCATTTCACATCGACAGCCCGGAGTTTCAAAGTTGGTAGCGTCTGGCTGCCACTCTGTAACTTCTAGTAACCGTTGGTCCAAAAAATGTAATCTATCCAAGCCTGGATGTTAAAATTTCTAGTTCGCTTCGCTTGCTCTTTCATCATTGTTACAAATGGTTTCTAGGCATAGGTTGACCAAAGAATCTTCTATAGAAGTATACAAGTAATCTAATCTGATCCCAGACGGGATACTAAAAATTTTCGAGCTTGCTTCGCTTGCACTCGCATCTGGAATGTTCTAGGTTTTTGTAGCTTATCGGCTTAAAAGTCGATAAACTCAATCCTGTTTCTGTGCAAATGATTTAAAATACTAAACTATATTACTATAGCAATTTTTTTTTTCAATAATTGGCCCCTCCCCTTTCCACACAAACTCAAATATTTGCCCCTCCCCTGAGTGAAATTCTGGATCCGCGCCTGCTCGTGACCACCTTAGGTGCGCCGGTGAGGTGGTTGCCTAGGGCGCTGGCGATATTTAATCCACCTGTACACCAGGTAGAACGGTGGACTTAAAGTCTTAGGCTCTCTGTACAAAAACCAGTACAGAAGAATGATAAACAACGAGACGAAGCGTCTGAACTAAACCTTTAGATTGATCTCTTCATATTTTATGTTTTGTTTATGTATTCAATTCAATTATTTCATTCCTTTTATTCAATCACCGGGTGTACTTGTCCAATATACCTATCCAAATACACCGGAATTGCAAGTCATCAAATTAATTAATACCACAGACGTCTTTGTCCAACATTGGCCACACAACATTGCATAAACATTGCCATGAATCAATAGAAGCTTGCAAACATGTCCAATATGTATACACCTCACGTCATGATACCCGAGTCTCAAAATAACTCAGTTATGTATGACGTGAAGTTAGCAAACATCATCAACGGACCTTTTGTAACGTCGACTGTTGTTGCCGAAAAATTCCAGCCATTAATTTCGAACGTTATGGAATGGAAAGCTTTTTCTGAATTCAAATCAAGCAAATTGGAACTCTTTTGTTTTTTGAGGTTTATAGTGCCTGTAAACTTTGAAAATATAAGGGTTGATTTAGCCCCACTACTCCTCAGCCAGATCTGCAGTTATAGTGTTAGGGTATTATAGGAGAGGTATAGGACAAGTTTTTAGCTTGGCTCAAACACCTCTCGCAAACGAGTCCCAGCATTATGCTGAGCGATGGCCGTTTTGCGCGAATGTGACGCATATCTTCCCAACTTGCATAACTTTTTTAATTTCGATTATTCTATTTTTTGGTATGCGTCATGCTTGTCGCAATAAACTCTTTCTCTTTCTTTCTTTTCTTCTTTCTGTATGAAGTTTTTCAAGCTTTTCTACGGGAAATTATATGTAGATCTCTTTGGCTGATTGTCCCCAAACGGTAATACTAAGCCGTAGTAACTAAGTATTAAATGTAAGTAGCGTCTATTAATTATTGAATCGTGTAGCATTGCATAAGCATACGTCGCGACAAAGTTATAACGTGCGTACGCCGTCAGTACAAAGTTAAGCGTCTCCCTCCCCCGCGACCGCGCTCCGCCGGGACAGAAGAGTCGGCCAAGACACGCGCGCACGGTAACGGTCGCCGCGCCGCACGTAAAACTACCTAACTCTTGTAAACCTGTAATGAATGTTCCTAAGTTATATGTGCCCAATCATTATACCTGTGTCACCATATGTGGAGTGTTTTTATTGACTAATCGCCCGCAGTAAGCCAGCCGCCGTTATAATCGTTATATTGAATGACCATCTTGATCATAATAATAACGTACAAGTGCGTGTAAAGAGAGACGGGAAAATAATTAATTGATCATCAAACATTTCGTCAATATCGTCGACAATGGGAGAAAAGCACTACATGTTGATTACAATACACATATTTAATATTATATTCTGAATTAAAAATCCTTTTAACATGCATTCATTATTTAAATTAATAACTTAAAACCTTTCAGTCTGGCACAAAAAATATAAAAAGCTTCTGTGACATAATTCCAACAGTAAAATAAAATCCATCAGCATTTTGCTACAAAACATGAATTGTTTGTATCAGAATCAAATTAATTGGACTCTCAAATGCATTAAATTTAATTGTATCACGAACAACGTGACGGCTGCAAACGAACCTTAATTTATTTACGATATTGTTAATTTAATTAAGGAATTCGTCACGTATGTGTTGTACTGGAAAATTGGATCAAAAAGGATCCAATTTTCCAGTACACAGATAAAGAAATATAATTTTATTAGAGGATCATGGAGTTTACAACATCAAAATCTGTTCATCGTATATAGTAGTTATCGCAATCAATTCCTCTCGATCCTAGGCCATTTTAGGCCGGATCGATGGTGCGTTGTGTTCCACGCGCGCCTAAAAGAGATGTCAGCATAGGAGACGGGGCCCGCTAGGGCCAGAGCCTGCCAGGGTACAGGAATTTGTTCGAAAGTGTCACCGCGGCCCTGGAACGCAAAGGGCTTTAGAAGGAACACAAAGGGGTTTTAGTCAGTAAGAGTCTGACACGCCCTTTCACCCAGAGCGGAAGAAGTCACTTTTTTGAAGTCAGTTTTTTTTTGTTTTTACTGTTTCTGTGTGTTTTTTCCAGCAGAATAAATTGATTTTCTTTCTTTCTTTTCTTTCATTTGATGACTTCAGGCCATTCTAATGCAGGTTTCACCAGCCACCATGGAAAGATCGTCGCTCCACCTATCAGGTTGTATGTTTACCTACGTTTTCAAAATAATTTTCTGCCTAAAGCGACAAATGACGCTCTGTGGGTTATCACTACTAACAGCTGTTGCTGTTTTTGATTATTATAAGTGTTATAACGTTAAACTACTGTTTATTATTACTATAATGTTGGTCTTCGAGTAAGCGGGGAACATACATAAAAAAAAGGTTCCGACGAATTGAGAACCTCCTCCTTTTTTTGAAGTCAGTTAGAAAGCACTATTACCGTGCTACGCCATACCGTGTCGTATGGATTTTCGTAGCAAGTAGGTTCATCTTCGTAGAATCGTAGAGATCTACGCCGTAGGTGTGAGGAGCATATGTGCTACGCGTGGAGCCGTAGCCATCAGACATGGCTTACATATTATGTTTGCCGCCGTGTTCTTGGTGGGTATTATACAGGATCAAATCAATTAGTACGAATTGATTCTTCGCAGCTGTTATGGGTAAATTTAGGAAAAAAAATAAGAAAATATATTTTAGCTTTGGTTTCACTTCAATTTCTCAGTCGTAATATTGTGAGGAGGATATCCTTGGCTCCAGGTCTCTGGCAGACAAGGTAGCCATTTGGAAGCATCTGGCGAAAAGTAAAAGAGAATTTGAAATAGGAATATAAAAATTTGTTTTGTTTTTATATGGGACTCCGGTACCAACGTTCATTTAAGGCAGATGCCAAATATATTATGAAGTTGAAACCTTAAACATAGTTTCATTTTATAATAATATCAATAAGTAGCACTAGCGTGAGTCCGCTGGTGTAACAATATCATCTCAGTTTGCGAAAAATATACTTTATTATATTTATGTAAAATACGAGAAGATCTAAAATTTTAAACCATGTTATTACTATGATGTATGAACAATAACTATCGTAAAACTAACTAAAAGATGGCTTAACTTGCCAAACTTCAATCAAAAGGTCCAAATCTACGCTACATCCATACTTATATACTTATTATTTTTAATATTACAAAATGCGAAAGTAACTCTGTCTGTCTGTATGTCTTTCACGCCTAAACCGCTAAACTGATTTCGATGAAATTTGATACAGAGATAGATTAGACCTTGAAAAAGGACATAGGCTACCTTTTGTTGCAAGAAGGGCTTGAAATGGTTGAAATAGGGGTGGAAATGTTTGAATGGTCATTGCTGAAGATAAAACCATAAATCTTTGTTTTTAGGCAATTGATAAAAATTAAATAAACATTATGTTCAAGCGTTTTCGCAAAATGAGCAGCTTAAAAATAAGAGTCCGTCATTGTTGAAGATAAAACCATGAATATTTGCTTTTAGGCAATAGATAAAAATTAAATAAACATTATGTTCAATCGTTTTTGAAAAAATGTATCTTAAAAATAAAAATGGCTGCCAAAAGTAACTATTCTACGCGAACGAAGTCGCGGGCAAAAGCTAGTACCAATATAAAACCCCTCATTTACGCCGATACCATTAGCCCGAATACCACAAAAGAACTTAATACATACATTCATGATACCGAATTCCGCAATAAGGGCCGAGTCACTGAACTCCGTCCTTCGACATGCGAGCATTCGACAAACGAAATCGTTCGATAACTTCTCGAATGACGCGGTGAGCGGTAAAGCAGTATGACCTACTTGTGAACAAAGACATTTATTCAAATGATTTGGCAGATACCGTGGGTTGTCGATAGATTCTCGTTTTATGTTTGATAAAATTCACCAAAACGTTGTAGACTTAACTCTGTCGGGCACCCTGTAGGTATGGAGACAAGCATGTACTAGCCGATCGTATTTTTTGGCGTAAAGCCTTTTGCTCCTGAAATTGATGACGTATATTGTCCAGAAGACAAAGACAGCATAACTCCTACCGCCCGGAGGACACGGTGCAGCATACGGTGGAGGTCTGCCCTACTTGGGCTGAGCACCGACGTGTCCTCGTCGAGGCGATCGGCGGCGGTGACCTCTCGCGTTCGGCCCTGGTTGAATCCATGGTCCGGAGCGAGGAGACTTGGGAAGCGGTCACCTCCTTCTGCGAAGCAGTAATGCTAGCGAAGGAGGAGGCGGGCCGCGCGAGGGAAAGGCAAGGCCTTCGCCCAAACCGCCGCTACAGGAGAAGACGCCCTGGGCGTCAGGAGTCGCAGGGCGATCCCCGGCCACCTTAGGCGCGAGCCTGCGGACGGCGAGCATTGGGTGGCTCGCTGTCCGATCACCACCAGGCCCGGGTCAATGGCGCGTTGTGTTTCACGCGCGCCTCAAAGAGATGTCAGCCAGCATACAAGACGGGGCCCACTAGGGCCAGAGCCTGCCAGAGTTGCGGAATTTGTTCGAAAGTGTCACCGCGGCCCTGGAACGCAAAGGGCTTAAGGAACACGGATGGGTTTTAGTCAGTAAGAGTCTGACACGCCCTAACGCTCCACCCAGAGCGGAAGAAGTCATTTGATGATTTCCCATCCTTAAAAAAAAAGAGCATAACACCTACGATCCTAGAAGGTTAGGCAGAGATACACCCACAAATAAGTCGTCAGTTATGTTAAAACCGAATCCGAATCGGGACTGAAATAGTGAAAGCCACACTAACCTTTTTTTATGGATGAATAATCACCAAATGACTCCTGCCACTCTGCCCACAGCGGAAGGCACAGTGTCAGACTCATGTCTAAAACCCATCCGTGTTCCTCCTAATGCCCTTTGCGTTCCAGAGCCGCGGTGACTCTTTCGAACAAATTCCGCAAACCGGGTGGGGGCAGACAGGGCTCCAGTGGGCCCCGTCTCTAATGCTGACATCTCTTTGAGGCACGCGTTGAACACAACGCGCCGTCGACCCGGGCCTGGTTATGATCGGAAGGAATCATCACCCTGCGACTCCCGACGCCCGCGGCGTCTTCTTCTGTTGCGGCGGCGAGGTTAGCCACCTCCTTCACTAGCATTACTGCTTCAACCGTACAAACCTGACCTGGAATTCAAGCCGCACGCGCAGCAGTCATACTTGAAACGGCAGTGTGTGGAGCTGACATACTTGAAACGGCAGTGTGTGGAGCTGACATACTTGAAACGGCAGTGTGTGGAGCTGACCTTTTTCATCAAGACCTCTTTAGAAGATTAGAAACGTAATAACACATTACGAATAAAAAGACGTTAACACTATTTCGGAACGATTGACAGATATTAATAGAACGGCTCTCAAGCCATAGGCGCTTTTGTATTTAATTTTAAAAGTTGTTAAATTAATAGGAATACGAGTACATCCCGTCTGCTCGCAATTTCACGCCGATCACCATAAATACTTATCAAAATTCAACTTCAAATAAAGTTACGTCTTTGGATACATTTGTGTAACCTTAGTAGTTCCCCTCAGTTTGTGTTCAAGTGTTGAAATAACCGCTAATATCTCTCACGAGGTACTTCACTTCACCTGGCCCTACTTCTCTAAAGGTTTTTAGGTCAAGTCTTCAATTCTCAAGGAAATCCAAGTATTTGTGATAATCAGTGATCGGATAATCGGTCGCTAATATACCAAAATTTCACTTTTATTCACAAGAAAGTATAATACGGACATGCTTTTCAGAATCCCGGATCCCGGAATCTTTCGAAATTCCAGAGATTGCTAAAAATGCCATACAAAATATAGTTAGAACTCGTTGTGAACTCTCATTGTATTTTTTTTTACTTAAAAAGGCGATTCTAATGGAACTTTTAATTTACAAAGAAAGTTTTTTCATTAAGTTTGTTATAGTTGTTTTTACAAAATTGTTCAATTCCGGTTCCGGTTCAGTTCCGGGAACCCGGGATTACTTATTTATTCAGAAAGGAATGTCCATATTATTCTTTCACGGGAAGAAGTTTAGGTACATAAACACCCGATTATCCGATCACTGGTGATAATAAACACCAACACTCGTGAACTATGGAAGACGCTAATAAGTAGTTGCGTTCTGACTAAAATAAATATAAAATAGCTAGATTTTTCGTTCCCTTTGATTTAGATATTCGCAATAAAAAAACTCTCTTTAAAAAAGCTCTCATTTAGGCATAAAAGCGTTAAAAGAAACAAACTCACAAGTTAGAATTGGTATCGAATAAAAAATAAAATATTTGAATTCAAAATTCGAGATAATCATCAAATTTTGGAACAACAAACTCTATATCATACCCGACAGAGTTTGAATTCTATTGTAATGGTGAATACTCAACTTCAAATTCTTAATTAAAAAATCTGACGTAACAATTTTACAGACATTACACGATAACGGTTTTTTGAAATGCACCTTGGGACAGTAACTATAGTAGGCGCCAGGTAAAGTTACAATAAGGACATTGACCTCTTCCTAATATCCCATCGTAGAGATGATACATGAACAATAAATTATGAACCGTTTTTTATTACTAGAGAACGTAAAGGATCACGGTAGAAGTCGATTCAGGACAGCTTTACGTCTTTATTTCTGTTTTTGATATTAAGAAAGTCAATAAATATATGTAGGTCAATGACCGTTATTGCACATTTATCTGGCGCCTATTATACTAACTATTTAATCGGGCTGCATTTGATTTGCCATCTCATATTTTGTATTTTAAGTGAGTATAAAATAAACCAATATTAGGTTTGGAAAGTCAAGATTAGTTAAAGCTAAGCGCCTGAAAACATCAGACTTTTTCCTAAAAATATAAAACAATTTAGAAACTTAAACTGAGTAAACCCCAGTTCGTGTGACCCGCAGCTGTACGCGGCTTACAAAGCCAGGTTCGTGAATGAAGTCACGTTCGAAAAACCTGACTTTATTGTTACGTGAAGTGGATTACACAACAGCAAACAATTATTTTTAAACAATATTTTTTTATTCCGGCTTCTCTCCCGTGGCTCCTCTAAAACCAGATGCACGTTTTGGTATAAGAGTAAAGTCCTCCTGACCGATTTCGGCCATGGCGGCCAATCTCAACCGAGACTGGCCATCGGCGCGGGACATATTATATTTCACAAGCGTTTGCGCCAACACAGGTGCACTCCCTCTTCCATCACTCTCATATTGCGATGGGACGGCAATCCGACACGACCGGAGAGAGATGTGGCGCAGGACCAACGGCTTAACAAGCTTTCAGAGGCACGGGGGTGTCACACCACCAACTTCCAAACTCCGGGCTTTTACTGAGAAATGTATACCGTAAAACGGGGCGGATAGAAATGCAGGGGCAATAAAAATGAAACTTTTATTGAGATTTCCACATAAATACCATATTAATAGTTATTGACAGAGCGTCCATTTCAAAATAATATGATTGATTAAAAAATGGAGTTCTTCATTGCTGTAAACAATGTTTAAATAACGTGAAAATTCCAATAAAAGTATCGTTTTTATTCATCCCATCATTTCTATCCACCCCGTTTTATTCGGTATTGGAAAAACCGAATTATTTTACACTTTTGGCCCGGCCTGGCCTGGCCTAGTATATGAGTACGTAGCACATTAAGTCAGTCAGCGATAGTGTAGTGTCTTTCAGTCAAAGTTTTCTTATTCGATCAGTAGGTAAGTGCTTCCAGACACTATCTTCCACAAACAAATAAACAATTTTATTTATTTTGATATATTTTACATGCAATTTTAAGGACTACAAATTTGAAATTCTTAATAGCAAATTCATCATCATCTGCCTAGCCTTTTCCCAATTTTATGTATATTGGGGTCGGCTTCCAGTCAAACCGTATTCAGCTGAATACCAGTATTTTACGTGGAGCGGCTGCCTACCAGACCTCCACAACCCATTAACAGGGTAACACGATACTCCTTGGCAAGACTTGTGTCAGATTTTCTGGCTTCTGACTATCCGTAACGACTGCCAAATATCTACAAATAACAGCAGGTCCCGGCTGTTATTTGTAGATATTTGGCAGTCGTTTACCGTGTTTTCCGAGGCACGGAAGAGTCTCGGTATGTTAAGATGGTCACCCATCCTCGGCAAGCGTTGCTTAACCTTGAAGATCGACCCGTGCGGCTGTTATTATTTGGCCACCAGCTCTTCTCTCTAGCTCTTTTAATAGCAAGCTCTAAAATAAAAAAAAACCTGAACTGGGAATCAAACCCAAAACCTCACTGTGGGATCGACCTGGCGGTTGTGTTCTTGACTATTACACCAACGATTCAGACTTATGTTATGTACATCGTAATAAACGATTTAATAACACCTCAACCATATCGACGTAAATAATGATTACTTTGCGCAATGAACCGTAATGATTGTGAAAGTAGTCCAGTTTCTGAGCAGACTGGTCGGTAATTTCGCAGCCTCATTCACCAGCTCCGGTAGCCGTGATCGTCTAGTGGTTAGGACCCTACGTTGTGGCCGTAGTAACCCAGGTTCGAATCCTGGTCACGGCAGTGATACACTGTCGCGGCGGAGCAAATGTTTTGTTTTTCTGGAAATATGTGTGTATTTGGTGCAATTATAATACATGTTTTGCAAGATCCTCCTACATAGAGACAATCTGTAGAGGATAGCCGTTTTATTCAACACTCAGGATAAGAATGCTTGGAAACATGCTGGTCCTGCTCCATAGGACAGTCAAGGGTGTAGACAAAATCAAACTGGTTGATTTATGTATTAACTTTATAGATATACTGTTCCTTTTTGTGTTTTAATTTTTCTGTTAAACACTGTTTAATTAATGGTTCCAATGTTGGTACCTCTGCTGGTAATACTTTGTTCCTATAAGTAGCATACTCTGGGTGCGTCGTCCTCACATAATATTAAATTAATTTTTGTATACCATATTTCGTAAAACCATTATTTGAAAAGAGTAACTATAGAGTTTCTTGTCCGTTCTTCTCCATAAGAATCTACCTTTCCGAATGGACAGTAGAGTCATATTATTTATTTAATACTAATATTTTACTGAACTGTAAATGATGACATTCAAAAGTGCCGTTTAATAGTTTAATTGGAATAAACGTTTTGACTTTGACTTTGATTGGTATACATAAATAATTGATCATTCTAGTATATCCCTTCTATTATATCCTACTTATAACTATAAAAGTTTGTGACGATATTTGCTACTATTTCACGCTCAAACTCCTGAACGGATTTTGATGAGCCCACATAATATAGTTCACAATCTGGATTACCACATGGAATACTTTTTATCCTGGAAACACGTTCCCTTGAGATTATTCAATTATTTTCTTCTACTAACAATGTTCCATTACTTATCTTAAGATCAAGCATAAGATATTGGCTTAATAAGAAAGACAGATGGTATTAATAATACTTATAAAAAATATATTTGGAATGCCCAATATACATAATAAAATTAAGTATCATTTCGAACTCTGACAAAATACTAAAATAATGAAGAGACCTCTTTAAATGAGACGCCAAAGCATTTTTATTTATATCATTTACATTCTAATATTATTTTATCAAAGAAATAAAGATAAAAGGGACCATGTCGCTCCATTTTCATTTATTTTGAGGAATGTTTTACATTTATATACGTTTCATTATAAATGCGAAAGTAGGTAGCTCTGTCTGTCTGTTTGTGTGTTATGCTTTCATGTTTAACCTGCTAAATCAATTTAGATAAAATTTGGAACAGTGATAGATTTGGCATAGGGGAAGCACTTAAGTTTGGCACACTACTTTTCATCCCGGAATTATTTCCATTTGGAATCATTTCCAACTTTAACACGAGAGAATCCACTGACAATTATTTATTAAATACTCGGTGTATTTAATAAAAACGTCATTGCTTTATTGTAAAAGTAAGACAATATAAATATAATTTACATGTTCATGTAAAGTATACGAGTTTCGAATTTTGCTGCAAAGTTATAATGATATATGTAAATCTTATATTAAAAGATACTGGAGTATCGAGGAGACTTATAATGTTTTCAATATTGAACAGTGGGGAGAAAATAGCAATATATACTTGCGTTACTTTAAATTCAATGCATTTTAAGAGGTTGGAAAGCAGAAAGAAGTCATGTTTGCACAACATTGGTTATAATGGCGATTGCACATACTGACAATAACGAAATGCAAGGTACACCTACCTTCTGCCAGGGTTGCGGAATTTGTTCGAAAGAGTCACCGCGGCCCTGGGACGCAAAGGACTTTAGAAGGAACACGGATGGGTTTTAGTCAGTAAGAGTCTGACACGCCCTCCACCCAGAGCGGAAGAAGTCATTTGAAGACATCCCATCTTTAAAAAAAAATAAAAAAATTATAATCGGTGCACCTACCTTACCACTGTGAGCCAGTTGTGGAGGTATGTGGAACAGGGTAGAATGTGCCGCATCCTTCATCAGGAGGATCCTCCGACCAAACGGGTGTTGTGTCTGGTGGGCACCTGCCTCATGATCGATGTCACGTTATTGTAATTGTTCAAATCGCGCGGCGAACTATGAAACGCGATGTAGAATTTGTGTGACGTCAGATCTTTTTCTGTAGTTCCCATGTTGCGGCAAGATGCCGCTACGAAGTCACTTGAAGCACCGCGGAAAACTGGCATGTGGGTAATTTTAAGCGCGCTCTGATACCTAAGCACTGTAAATCCAAGCAAATATGTAGAAAGATATAATTTGCTTTATTGTATATCGCTGACAGCGAATCATACTCATCAACATCATCATATCAGCCGAAAGACGTCCACTGCTGGACATAGGCCTCCCACAGGTGTCGCCACAACAACCGGTCCTGTGCGTCTCGCATCCATCGGCTACCCGCGACCTTCACCAGGTCATCGGTCCTCCTTGTGGGAGGTCTGCCAACGCTACGTCTTCCGGTACGCGGTCGCCACTCCAGAACTTTTTGGCTCCGTCGCCATCTGTTCTGCGAGCAATTTGTGATACATAATGCTTGACATCAACTCGGAGGATTATTTTAGAAGTGGATCAAATTATAAAATGAATCTACTCTCCCACTCTCCCCAAAAACACGATATAAGTTGCTCGTATGATTGAGTCACATGCTACAGACATTACGCGGTTCGACAATCACAATACACATCAGATGTGCATTATTTATGTACACTGTGTGACCTATTTCTCCTAAACAACCTACATACCTAAACCTGCCTAATTTTCGCGGGAAGTGGATCGATATTATATTATAGGGAGTACTTTGCTTCCTAAAAGCGTCTATTACAAACATAGTTTTTTTAATATTTTTCAGCTACGGTAAACCCACTGACGCCGTTTTAGTCTGTTTCGTGTGGACCCACTATAATGACGGCATCTGCAAATGAGTTTACGGGGTCATTCATAAACTACGTCACACTAGTTTCGTGATTTGTTTTACCCCTCCCCCGTCCTTGTCACAGTTCGCCACATTTGTGAGCCCCTAGTGTGACGTAACATATTCAAAGTTTTCCTTTTATTATTATCTGTTGAAAATTACAAAGTAACAGAACTGAAAAAGCGAGCATTTCTGCATTTGTCAAAGGGCTCATTTAGCGACCGGCGCGTGACACTAGTAGAGCGAATGTGAATTCGCCAACAAAACAATTTAAACCTTATACAGATAGAGATATTTTTAAGTTTTTTATATTTTTAGTTAATAGTTTAAATTTGCCATTTTAACACTTAGATTTTGTGACGTCACGAATCTTGGACCCCTCACACCCTTTGTCGCGCAATGTCACACTTGGTCAACCCCCTCCTCTCTTAGCGTGTGACGTACTTTAGGAATGGTCCCCAAAGATGAAAATTGGACGGTCCATTAGGTACAGGATCCTGTCCATTCACATGCAAACAGAAAGGTGGACCATGGTCCGCGGAGAGTGACTGAAGATCGGAACCGGAGAACCCCACCTGTGGAGATTGTAAAAAAGTATGACAAATGTAAATGCATACAAGGTGTAGATGAAGAACCATTTAATTCATCATTTTAATTCATTACTGCAGATAGACCTTTCAATGTCTACCAAAAAAGAAACATAAGTAAGAACAAAAGTTAGATCCTATAATAGCTTTTTTTTCGTTTAGTGTTTGCTTTACAATATGGAACGGATCCTAGTTAGTACCACCGATAAAGTTCCTCAAAGCCTAGTTCTTATTAGCACTACAGACAAAAACAAACAAGGGGTTCCCATCATGGTACTGTCTTGATGCCAATTTATAAGGATCGGCACAACATGTGTTTGACCAGATGTATGAAATGACATCTGCCCAAACCCACACCCATACAAGCACATGTTTTAGTTTCTTTACCTTTTTTTTCTTCCATTACTTAGTCAATAAGTTGCCAAATTGTAAAAGTCCATGTAAGCACACTTCTACCATACTTTTGTACTGGTTTTAAAAGAGCGGGGCCCCTAGCATCCTCATGCTTAAAAGGAGAACCCTATGTATGATATATTGTAGAAGTTGTAAAGTTACTGAAAAAAAGTATTGTTCAAAATATAAATGTATTATTTATTTATTATTATTTATTGTTCAAATGTATTCAAAGCTCAATAAGTAATGTAATTTCTTAAATCCCGGGATATAATTGTCATGTTTATGATTCCGGGATTTTAGAGGAGGTACCTATCATCAATATTCTCTATGTTATTTACTTCCACGAACAATAGGTAAATATAGTCTACCTATTCCGATCTCTGATTATTATACATCTCTATTTACCTTTATCTCAAGACTTACACCTTTCTAGCCATATCATGTTTCTCACGATTCATCCATCGCTTCTTTTGGCCTTTTGTTTATAAAACTTAATATGACAATACAAATAACAAACACCACAAATTCTACTTTGACTGGACAAGTCGTTTTCAAAACAAAAGTCTAGAACCCTCAGGCTGACAGAGACAACGTTTGTACTCTTGCTCTCCTACTCTTTGCTTTTGTTTTGTACACAATTACATGGTACATTACAATCGCTTCAAGCAATAAACTGTCCTACATTTCTTATAACCCAACCAAATGCAAAATACTAGTTTTGTTTATCGCCATTCACTTTTTTCATGACTTTTTGAATTATCAATCTTATATCACCCTAGCTGTATATTGACAGAGTCGAACTGAGATTTTGAATATCCGGTTAAGCAGTAACCAGCCTTAGAGTGCAAACGAGAGGTCCTCGTCAAAAAAAAAATAGATTTTGAAAGACATTGTCACCAGCTCCGGTAGCCGTGATCGTCTAGTGGATAGGACTCTACGTTGTGGCCGTAGTGACCCAGGTTCGAATCCTGGTCACGGCAGTATTGCACTGTCGCGGCGGAGCAAATCTTTTGCTTATATTACCTACACTTGGCAAGCAATTAAATACAATCTGGCCATTATGATTATCCCTAGTCACACTCCACAATCGATAGTGATTTGATTTTTAAAACTCCGATTTGTATTAGTTTGTTATATGGAAGGGTTGCCTGGATAAAATAGGTGTATTTGATGTATTAGTAAGTGTATTTGATGGTTTTTTTAAATTGATTTTTTGTTTGAATGGTATACTTCCCAGGTGGTCCCATGATCATCAAGTCAGGATCTTATGATGGGATCCTGGAGAAATAGAGAGAACTCTTCAAATTTTTTACACACACACTTGAAGCGATTTGGGTAGTTTTTGGAAGAGTACTTCCTCAGACTGGTCCTATTTCAATTTGGTGAAGATCTGATGAAGAACTTCGGAGATAGGCAACGGAACTCCTCAATAAATTATAGCAAATGGACTGGGATTGCTTAAATCTCATGTCTGTCTATTGTTTACGCCAGTTCATAACATCACGTCACGCCTCCGGTACGCTGTGAAGGGGTAAGCACATGTGAACTACTAAAAAGAAAACTTTTTACAAAAAAATACAACCGACTTCCAAATTAAAAGTTGGAGTCGGTTTTTTATTGGAAGTCGGTTTTTTATCCAACATATTTTACACTTTTGTCAATATTTATCATTGATAGTGTCACATTGTCTGGACCCCAACCTGCACATGTCATACGTTTTCCTTTTGCTTTCATCACATCACTTAATATCCTATGTTCCCTAGCTGGGCAGAGGGCGTCCACATTAATCTTGAGCTTCACAGTGCACTTTAGTCTAGCTCTGCTGGTATAATTTTTATCACAACTAGTATACTCTAGGTGCATCGTCCCCACATATAATACATTAATAAATGTATACCAAATATTGTTAAACTTTATTTGAAAAAAGTAACTATGGAGTTTTTATTTATGTACCTTTGTAGACCTTCTTAGTTCTGCACTATCGGGGATCTTTATAAATGTCTGAAACGAAGCAACTATCATATTTTTGTGACCCGGTTTATAATATGGCAAGTTGGCAGGTTGGCAGGCTGTTGACTCTTGAACACCAATTACATCTCTTCATGTAATAAGTTAACTGCCCTTTGCATAGAATCTCAAAGTGATAATAGGTACTACTACTTCTTGTCCGAGTCAGAAAATTATGAAGATGCGACGAAGACATCGGTTGACGAAGACCTGGATTTGACGTGAGAGGTGCTTTGTTACGTTTTGTACCCATAGAGCAGCACGGATTTGACATTGGACCCGAATATTTCGAGTTTTACCCTTCTAGTCAGTTACCGTGATTGTTAAACAGGTATCAGCTGTGTGAAGGTAGCTTGGGGTTTGGCGATCTGTCGAATGATGTCCTTTTCAGTTCATCTAGTCTCCGACACGACGCTCCCGGGGTAAGTAAATTTGTGGACGCGTTCCGCTGCCTCTGTGCCGGTTAGCATTTTATTTCATAGAATAAAATAGGAATGTCTAAATTGTATATGTCACCGGAAAATTGCAAACGCCGTAAGATTGCAAAATAACGCGTGAAATTTTAAACTATTTTGATTAAATAAGACACGGATATATTGAAAACTATTGTTTTCGGATGGGATTAATTGTATAAAAAAACTACTTTTTAATAATATATAGAGAAATTATAATCTAAAATAGATTTATTACGTTCTTACGGAGTCCGCAATTTTCCGGTGACATATACAAAACGATTTTTTCATAATGTATCGAAAAATTATAATCTAATAAAGATTTAATGCAATCTTCCGGAGTCTGCAATTTTCCGGTGACATATACACACTGTAGATATCCCATGATATTCGCACGACACGACACGTCGCAGTTTATAAGAGTGTGGTATTGATTGAGTCAAATAATGTCTTACCTTGGTCAAAGAATAAGCATTGCCATACAACGTGGCAATGCCGCCAGTCTTTTGGGTACACTTCCAGTCGACAGCGATGCGGATGAATTTTTTGACGCCATATTTTAGGAGTTTTTATTTTTATTTCAAGTTTATATAGTTAGTTAAGTATTTAACGAAGAAAGTAAATAAATTTGATTGAGTACATTGCTTTATTTGTTCACAAGCAATCAACGAAAGCTGTTAGTAAACCGTCAACGGTCAGCAAATGTTGCTCAACTTGTTATTTTTGTACTCGAGTAATTACGCATCGACTCTTGCGCAAACCGTGACAATATGATTAGTAAAAGTACTCCAGTTTAAACAAGATAGTCGTACATTTCGATATCACAGTCACCAGCTCCGGTAGCCGTGATCGTCTAGTGGTTAGGACCCTACGTTGTGGCCGTAGTAACCCAGGTTCGAATCCTGGTCACGGCAGTGATGCACTGTCGCGGCGGAGCAAACTTTTTGACTTAAAATAATTAAGACGAAACCACTCTTTATTACTCTTGGCTAATAAAATCCCATTGTAGGGAAATGCCTTACTAGCCCCGAAAAACTTTTGACTTTTTAAGTACATACATTTATTTTATTTATTTATTTATTATATACTTTATTGTACACCTCATAATAAGAACAAGACAATCAAACATAAAATAAGTGTACAATGGGCGGTCTTATCGCACAAGGCAATCTCTTCCAGACAAACTTTGGATGGATTGAACGAAAGGAAATAGATTTAGGGCTGTCAGAGTACAAACGTTCTAAATAATACTAATTGGACATAATAATATAAAATACATAAATACAATACCAATAAATATCAAATATATAATTGAGAAAGGAGCGGAAAAATTAAAGTGAAAGGTACCTAATGCTCCTTCAACATTATTTTAAACGCGTGTAGCGTTGGGACACGCCTAACTTCTATGGGTTATGCATTCCACAAACATTTAAAAGGGAGTGGAACAAGTACAGTTAGAAGAGCAAGGTGCTGTTTATTTCAAAAGAAATTTCTTCCAGCAGACCTGCGACAAGAAAGTTGGATCTGAGATGTAGACCCAGTTCGTACAAATATTTTATATTCTGAAGGCGTTTGGGGAATAAATATTTATTCTTATTTTTTCAACCACTACTTTGAATGTCTCCAATCGTCCGCAGTGGTTGTCCAAAAAACTTTTTGACAAAAATACAACTGGCTTTCAAATAAAAAAACGGTACACAGTATAAAACAATTTTAATTGCGGGAATCGGTTTTTTTGGATGTTTCTTCGTATTTTAACACCGACTTCCGAAATTAAAGTTACACAGGAAAGCAAAATACGCAGTTTCGTTTACCTGAATGACATATTTCTTCTAGCTATTTTGATTTTAAAACAAACCTACTGAACCGATTTTGATGAAATTTATATAGGAAAATATATATTTTAATTTAAAAAATCGATACGGTTCATAAATGATTGAAATATGAGGTAAAAAGCATGAAAAAAAAACAACAGAATTGAGAACCTCCTTGAAGTCGGTTATAAATAATAACAGAGAGAGTAAGGATTTTCTCATACTAAACTTAAATTAAAATCAAGAAGACAATTCAAATAAATAAGACTGTTCAATCTCCAATCAGTTTTACTTAAACAATAGAAATACCTCAAACAAAACTTAAACTTGCATCTCAATTATAAGTTTCATTGAATGAAAACAGAATCCTTTAATTAGAACAGTGATTACTTCTCGAGGTTCGGAACAGTTGCGTTAAATCACTGTTCCACTGTAACTAGTTATAACTGGTTATAACTAGTTTCTTAATTGGCTTTGAAGAGGATTTCGTTACACAGGCAGAATTTCAAAAGGTGTTAGATTAAGTTTGTTGAAGCCATATGAAAATTGCCAGCCAAATCCGAAGTAGGTGACGAAGCGAATTGGATTATATTAATCGTTAACTGAGATTAGAGGGGTGACTCATTAATACTGTATGTATGAGCAACACTCGGGAATATGGCCATAAAATAACACAATGTTTGATGCCTTAAAGGTCATATTTCCCTACGTAATGGCTTTGTCGATGTGTGCAAGAATGGTCTCTATATTCTAAAAACCTGATTGCAAAAAAATCTGTAGAATTTCTTGTGTTAGAAATGTTTCGTGATATTTCACAAAACTAAACCAGAAAGTATTTTCCAAGCATTCATGAACTTGTAATTTCATAAACGACGCCTATATAAATACTTCAATGCTGTTTTGCTGAATAATTGCTTATTAGGGTTCCGAACCCCAACATAAAAAAAACGGAATCCTTATGGGATCACTCGGTTGTCTGTCTGTCTGTCCGTCTGTCCCTCAGACAAAGTCGATTTTCTCATGGTTGTATGTATTTGGTACACATGACCTATAACGACTATTAAGTATACCGCAAATATTATTACCGAAACAGAAAAACGCATACAAAACAGTCATTCCACGTTACCAAATAACACCCTTTTAAAACAAAACACGTTCACCATCTGCGAAAATTACAAATCTGAAACAAAAGTCAACACGTATTCCACAATCGAATAAACGTCACAATAAATATTCTATTATTGTGATTACTTGGCAAAATACTTGGTATTCGGAACAGGTTTTTACTCCTCAAACTGAATTGGAACGGTAACAAAAAGGACGATAGCACTACAAGTCTACAACTTGTTCAATGTTGTGTTTAGTTTGCTGACCTTACGTTGGACTATGAGTAGGGTTGCCAAAAGTTTAAACACCGCAGGTCAAAGGTGTCTGGGTTCAAGTGTTATATATTACATTGGATGAAATAAGAGTACTAACTACCCTGTTCTCCAAGTATTGTGCGTACAGCTAAAGAGGGGAACCACCTGCTCTTTAAATCGAGCGAGATTAGGCTAGTGCTAGTCAAACTTGCTCTATCGTCGACCACACCGTCGCTAACACTCACGTGCGATAGTGGTCAAACAAAAGCCTGTCAATAATAAAGAAAGACTAATCTATTGCCGAACAATTGCCTCAAGTTTCAAACATCAACACAGAAATACCTTAAGTGACACATTTTGAAACAAAACACAACGCAACCACCAATCGAGTAAAACTCACTGACCCGCATCGTGAACACTTCAGCATCCACCAACGCGTCCACATAATTGCGTATTCATCAAACTACTAACAAGTCCTTTAATGGACTATAAAGTGCTTCCAACAGTCACTAGATTGTCACTACAACTTAAACAGGACGTCCCGAATCACTTCGGACGCTTGGCCACAAAGTACCGAAGTGCCGTCCCGACTTACGAGTTTGGAAAATAAACAGACTAACTGCTCCTAACCGGTTCATATATTTTGGAGTAAGGGATCTTTGTTTGATTAATTTGTAGGTTTCAGCGGGTTTCAATGGGTGGTAAAGCTATGAAGAATGTTTGGATTATATTGCTGGCTAAGTAAATGAAGTTGTAGCGGAATCTCTATCCACGACAGGTAACGTAGCGACATCTATACGGCCACCAACGAACTACGTCATAAAAATTCTGCATCGCAGTATCAGTGTTTTCCGTGCGATTTGAACATATACACCAGCTCAGATATCAACCACCGGGCAGTTGCCTACCAGACACAACACCCGTCTGATTGGATGATCCTCCCTTTTACGGCCACCAACGAACTACGTCATAAAAATCCTGCATCGCGGTATCGTGAGTTTTCCGTGCGATTTGAACATCTGCAACATCCCAAATATCAACCAACCATTGGGCCGTTGCCCACCAGACACAACACTCGTCTGGTTGGAGGATCCTCCCTTTTCAATGGAGGTTTGCTTGACTTTACACCCTGTTCGGCATAGCCCTATAAAGTAGGCACTGAAACAGCCGGTCTATTCTGTGAACATCTCATCGTGTAAATTAAAGCGGAGTGAGCTTGAAATGAATATTCATTCCACATTGCTTGTATGGATTGATAACCCACTTCATATTCACTTCAACTTTCCACGGTGAGCTTTTTATAGAATAGCACTACAGTTAGTTATGCACACATAACACTTTATATAAACATAACAGACAGTAATGCTATTCTAACGAGCTTTTTTTTTTTTTTAAGGATGGGAAATCATGAAATGACTTCTTCCGCTCTGGGCGGAGCGGAAGGGCGTGTCAGACTCTTACTGACTAAAACCCATCCGTGTTCCTTCTAAAGCCCTTTGCGTTCCAGGGCCGCGGTGACTCTTTCGAACAAATTCCGCAACCCTGGCAGGCTCTGGCCCTAGCGGGCCCCGTCTTTTATGCTGACATCTCTTTGAGGCGCGCGTGAAACACAACGCGCCATCGACCCGGGCCTGGTAGTAATCGGACGGCGAGCCACCCAATGCTCGCCGTCCGCAGGCCCGCGCCTACGGTGGCCGGGGATCGCCCTGCGACTCCCGACGCCCGGGGCGTCTTCTCCTGTTGCGGCGGTTGGGACGAAGGCCTTGCCTTTCCCTCGCGCGGCCCGCCTCCTCCTTCGCTAGCATTACTGCTTCGCAGAAGGAGGTGACCGCTCCCCAAGCCTCCTCGCTCCGGACCATGGATTCAACCAGGGCCGGACGCGAGAGGTTGCCGCCGCCGATCGCCTCGACGAGGACACGGCGGTGCTCAGCCCAAGCAGGGCAGATCTCCACCGTATTCTAACGAGCTTACTACGAGAATTATGCACACTACGCTATTCAACTTATCGTTATATAAATAAAGGATTGCATCATTTCCAAGAATCAGCTACGGCGCGTTGATAAGCCAACTATCTGGTTAGTTTAGATTTATTAGTTTGGGCTAACTAACTTACTTATTAATTAAGAGACTTATTTGGACAGCGCTATTTCGTATGTTAGGCCGGTTAAAAACCGACATAATTGCATTTTTTTTTCGATTTAAAATTCTACTAACACTACTCCAATAAAAAGTATATCCTTACACTACTATATCCCGCACATTCTGTTACTGAGAAAATAAGCACGGATTGCTTTTGTTCTCTGGGATATCAATCCATTAGAAGGTATGTGAAATTACTAATAATATAGTTTTAGCCAGGGCTAACTACGTTTTCGTATTTGTGTTAGACCAATCTGCAGATTTGTAAAGTTAGATTTGGACCAGACCGTTAGCCCAGGGCTAAGCGGAGCAGCGCAAGAGGCCCTTAAGATGTCATGAAAACAAAAATCTTAAGCGTCTACAGCAGCAGGTAGCCCATCAAAGAAGCAGGTTTGAAAAAAACCCCTGTCAATTTGCACTGCAGTAGCAATAACACGTCTCCGTTATATTTCACGAGTTAACACTATCATACCTATTGAACAGAGAATCACTCCACAAATGCGATAATAAAGTGACGAAAAATAATGAAGCTGTGAGTCATCAATTAATTAGCGCGTGGCGTAAAAGAAAAATAATGTGTTTACTTTTTGAACCGACTTCAAAAAAGGAGGAGGTTATAGCAAAGATTTTTGGTTCTTCTTCTTATATTCTAAACTTAGGCTACACTTCCACCTGCAAAAAGCTAGCAGGCAAGTTTCATTAGATTGTGGGCTTTGCTTAAGTATGGGAACTCGTCAAAAGACTTCTTCCGCTCTGGGTGGAGCGGAAAGGCGTGTCAGACTCTTACTGATTAAAACCCATCCGTGTTCCGCCTAAAGCCCTTTGCGTTCCAGGGCCGCGGTGATTCCTTCGAACAGATTCCGCAACCCTGGCATGCTCTAGCCCTAGCGGGCTCCTTCTACTTTGCTGACATCTCTTTGAGGCGCGCGTGGAACACAACACAACGCGCCGTTGACCCGGGCCTATTTCCGATCGGATGGCAAGCCACCCAACGCTGACCGTCCGCAGGCCCGCGCCTACGGTGATCGGGAATCGCCCTACGACTCCCGACGGCTGGGGCGTCTGTTTCTGCTGCCCAAGCCACCGGGCGTGAGATTATCCTCTCCCTCACGCGGTCCGCCTCCTCCTTCGAAAATAAAATACTGCTTTGCAGAAGGAAGTGACCGTTTCCCATGCCTCTTCGCTTCGGACCATGGATTGAACCAAGGCCGGTCGCGAGAGGTCGCCGCCACCGTCCGATCGCCTCAACGATGACACGGCGGTGCTCCGCCCAAGCAGGGCAGGCCTGTACCGTGTGCTCCAAATGTCCTCCGGGCGATCCTTACAGTTAGATTGTGGGCTACCGAGGTATAATGTGAACAATATAATTCAACTTGCATTCGAGTCACTTGCAGGTGTAAATGCGGCAGGAGGCGGACCGCGCGAGGGAAAGGCAAGGCCTTCGTCCCAACCGCCGCAACAGGAGAAGACGCCCCGGGCGTCGGGAGTCGCAGGGCGATCCCCGGCCACCGTAGGCGCGGGCCTGCGGACGGCGATCATTGGGTGGCTCGCTGTCCGATCACCACCAGGCCCGGGTCGATGGCGCGTTGAGTTTCACGCGCGCCTCAAAGAGATGTCAGCATAGAGGACGGGGCCCGCTAGGGCCAGAGCCTGCCAGGGTTGCGGAATTTGTTCGAAAGAGTCACCGCGGCCCTGGAAAGCAAAGGGCTTTAGAAGGAACACGGATGGGTTTTAGTCAGTAAGAGTCTGACACGCCCTTCCGCTCCACCCAGAGCGGAAGAAGTCATTTGATGATTTCCCATCCTTAAAAAAAAAAAAAAAAAAGGTGTAAATGCGGCCTTACTCTGTCTTTTCCCTACCACCAAGAATTAATCAACTAAAACCTGTTTCTCAATACATTCATTACAGTAGAAACTAGTCAGTTATATTAAAATTAAATTCACTTCCAAACATTGCCGAAGTAATATCACATTTCAGAAGTGGGATTTGCGGCAGCTTTCAACGTGGCAGGTTTATGAAAACGTCGACTAGTTGAAGTCAAGATATGCGAGATATTGCGGGTTTGCTGCTATGTACCGTCTGTGATGTACGACCGCTGAAATGCAATAAGCGACAGGTACTTTAAAATAGACGGCAGTAGATACCTAGGTGCTTCAAGGAACTGTATATCGTTTGTGATGAACAGGGAACAAATTTTGCACTTGGTTTCACTCAAACATAGCTCGCAGTGCAATATCCCATTTTTACCCGACCGCCCCAAAAAGAGGGTGTTTTTTGGGAGTATGTACCTATGGTATGTATGTTTGTATGTCTATTTGTTTCACACGCCCTGTATCCTTAACGACTGAAATTTTAACGAATTAGGTATCATAAGATTCGTCTTAGCCGCCGCGCCGTAGCGATACAGGCTATATATTTTCTTATAAATAAAACAAGATGGCGGGTGCCAAAAGGTAAGATAAGTCGTATTTTTTCGTGACATAATCACTGTGGGGTATCATAATAACAGGCTCGAGGAGACAGTTTGAAACATGTTAGGTACTCACTAAAATGTAGCCAAGAAAAAAAAATTGTATCAAAAACCCGACCGCAATAAACGACTAATACCCGGTTTCTGTGGTTTTTTAACATAACGCCATTGGTTGGTTAGTGGTCAACGGACAGATAAACGACCGATAAAGTACGTCAGAAACCGGGCATAAAGATCCAAACCAGACACTTTTCGACCATTCTAATGCAGTTACCATTAAATCAATGATTAACAAAATGTGTATAAAAGCCCTAAGCTGGTCAAACACCTAAAAAAAACCATCTTTAAAATCGCTTCATCTTAAAAATTGGACCACAAGAATTCGTCCACCGACATATCTTATTCAAAATTTAATATTAATTTGATTCGCTATACCGTTTTGTATACAAACAATCGCAACACGCACCAAGAGTAATATACATAATAAATAAATAAATATAAATTATTGATAGCCTCTTATCAGTAACATGTGGAAGGTCGTGGCTATAGCCCTGTTATCAGCACTGTGTCATATCTATGCGCGTGAGTACATACGCTTCGTAATGTTTAATCCATCTTACTCATTTTAATATTTGTAGGTACCAGAGGATAAGAGAATACAAGGTCTTGAAATATCATGTTAAAGCGTCAATAACTTATTCGTTCATGAGCTGATATTTCATCAGCTCATGAACGCAAAACAGTATACTTATTCAACAATAATCTTCCAATATTAAAGCTTAAGGTGGAAGCGCCAGACTAGCCCGCGAAATTAAAATTTTCTTATGATTTTTGCAATTTGCCAGTCATTGTCAGGCTGTATGTTGAACCAAATATGATTCACGACCGTAACACGTATTTATTTACAGAATTATAATCATTAAAATCATCAATTAATATTGTAAAAAACGTTAAAGAAATAAACTATTTTATTTATTTTTATTATTTATCAATACAACCTAAATCTAAGTTCATTTAATCCCATTGAATGGTTATTTCATTAAGTCATTCAATGGCATTAGATGAACTGATGCAACCGGTATTGATGATTTTAATTATTATAACTCAGTAAAGCCATATTTGTTACGGTCGCCAATCGTATTTTAATCAACATACAACCTAACACTGATCTGCAAAATGCAAAAAAAGTATGAAAATTGGAATTTCGCGGGCTACCCTGGCGCTTTCACTTTAAGGCCTTTGATCACTTAAAAAGTAAAACAATAATTGCGTGGTCAACCAGTTTAGAAGTGACCGCACTAAGATTGAAAATAAGACTTGGCTCAAATCGTACTATTACTCTTAAAGTAAAAGAAGAATAATATTTATTTGACACAGTTGAAACACAAAATTAAAACATTCAACAATAAAAAATACACATCATTCAGATGTGGTTCAATACTACAGTAATGCCAGAGTATTATGATAGTCTATTCTTCATAAAAAAAAAATTCCGCTATATCCAGTTAATCTGAAGTTGTTCTTAATATACATAGTTGGGAAAAGGCAGGCCAGATAATAATATCATCCCCAGAGGTCGGAATTAGGTAGTTATTTATGTACTTACACTGATTTCATACAGCGAAAGAATAAAGTGGATACGCCTCAAATCCCGAGATTAATTTTAAAGAGCAGAAAAATCCCGTGATTTATTAAATAAAAAAGTTATTTACTTTTATACAATTTTCGTGTTTATAAAAAAAGCCAAGTATAGGTATGAGAATTTGTTTAAGACTATTAATAATTTGTATTGTGAAATAAATACTTATAAAAAATGTATGTTACTTATCTTTGTTTTATTTATCTTATCTATCTCTGAGGTTTTTATTATTATTTATTTGTAATATTGTTGGCCACACGGGATTGTCTACTAGAAATCCCGGGAAGATCCATATTAATATCAACATTTCGATGCAAGTAAATAAATAACTCTACCTAATTCCGACCTCTGATCATCACGTAACAATAGATATGAAAATAAAATCTTTCTATCATTCATTATCCATAATAACTCATCCACCATATCATAATTCCCATCAGTTCACGCTGCCTGAACATTATATATATAACCAACCAAAAAATCCCATCTGCCCCGAGTTACCGGCTGAAAACATCTGAATCATTCACCCTCCTTGCTCCCTCGCCCTCCGTGAAGGCTGAATGACGGAACCTTGAACTTACAACGTCACCGTGACTCATAACTATTTATCAAGATCTGCGGTAGCTGGGGAACGTGTGCGGTCGTTTTTAGGGTTCCGTGGAAAATCAAATGGTTTATTCGTATTAGTTTTTTTTCCGGGAGTTTCGTCCCGTGGCCTACTTATCCTACAGTAACTGTATTTTTTTTTTAATAAAAATTAGCATATGACATTCATTTTAAGGCTGCATTTCCACCAGAGCTGTGCGAGGATGCGTAGCGAGGGATGTGTTTGTTAAGAACCAATAGAATCGCTTCATTTACCTAGCCTCGCTCAGTGCAAGCGATTCTATTGGTTCTTAAAAACACATCCCTCGCCACTCATCCTCGCACATCTCTGGTGACGCAGCCTTACTGTGATTTCTATTTGCTGAGCGATGGCTGTTATGCGCTAACGTCAAGCTTATTTTCCCAACCTGTTTGTAACCAATTTTGTTTCGGTTTTTTATCAAAACATATTTAAAGAATACTTTTTCGGAGGTCGTTTGAAATTCTAAAAAAAATATCTTTAGTTTGAAAAATGTCTACGTTCTAGTTACCCTTTGACCAAAGTTCATTGAAAAACTCGCCGTACTTTTCCGCGCCCCAAACACGGTACTTTTTCAGTATTGGTTTCAAAAGGTGTAACGGAAAAGAAAATACGTTAGTTTTTATAACATTTCATTGAAAAACTACATCAAACGAATTGCTTGTTTTACAGAACCTCGCTTATTTTACCTGAGCCCAATAAGCTCAATTTAATATGGAAAATGTACCCATATTTTTATTTCCCAGAATTTTTAAGAGCTCGGTTTTAGCCCGAGGCTTCCGGTTTCACTTTGAAAAAATATAAAAGAGAAAAATAAACTGATTCAGCCCTGTATGAGAATTAATGATAACAATTTTATTCGCCTCTGGGATAGACACGTTAAATGTAATAAATGTTTCCATTTTAAAAAAGGAAGGTTTTTTAAGTTCTAAAGATCGTTGTACTCTTTTACTCATTTCAAAATGATTTAAAAGAGTGTCCGTGGAGTTTCATGCACGTTCTTCTCCATAGAGATCTACGCTTTGGAACGTGCAATTAGGTTGCATGTTTTTGACGGACTGACTTATTAAATAATAAAAGTATCTGATAATCGTTTATTTGAAATAAATGCTTTGACTTTGACTTTGACTCATTCAACTTCTCTATCTCGCATATTTTTCGATCAATTTCATTCCGTAGAATCGTAGATATTTTATCAAGAATTAAAAGAAAAAGAGAACATTTGAATTTTAAACCTCTCGATTTTTACGAAAGAAGAGAGATACCCATTATTGCGAAGGTTGGTGCAGTGGTTGAGCGATTAAATGCTGCGCTGCCTGTCGCGGGTTCGATCCCCGCACGGATCAAATATTTGTATGGCCTACAAATAGTTGTTCTGAGTCTGGCTGTTTGTGTTTGTGAGTTTATATGTTTGTAAATGCACCCACGATACAGTAGAAATTCCTAGTGTGGGGCAACGTTTTTAAAAGAAGAATAATTTGCAAAACATAATGTGATTCTCGGTGTACAATTAAGTAAATAATAAATAAATAACGACAATCTAGAAATCAAAAATCGAATCGCGAATAAAATAATGAATCTAGCCAAGATAGGAGTGGCTTCCACAGAGAAGTAGCACCACAAACATAATGAATATTAATGTTTTGGACAGCAGTAGTAATAAATAGCCACACCAACAAAAGATAATAAATATCTTGAATTTATGAGTAATAGAGTAGCTTTGGTAGACTATTTCATAGAGTAGAACATATTCATTTTGTTCGGTCTTTTGCAAACCGTAGATGTCTTTGTGTTTCTCCAATTTACATATTTTCCTTTTTTGTTTATTTTAGTGAACAAGCATCTTCAAGGCTCTCTTGTTGTAGATTTCATTCAAAGCTATGTGGAGGTCTAGCACCTACATATAGCTGTCACATGGTGGGTCCAAGGGCACAAAAATGCACAACGGTAAACTAGTTTTTTTTTTCTTTGGTTTCGCTCGGTTTGTGCAGGTAAACTAGTTATTGCCCGGGCTTCACACAGATAAAAAAAATCTGAATACCAATAGGCAATCTATGAAGCAAATAAAACCATAAATAACTTCATCTAAATACAGATTATTTTGCAACCTACTTCCTCCCAACATTAATTTATATTTCTGAACTGCAGTGGACTACAGCCTGTGTCAACAAACGCCGAAAGAGAAGCATTGTCTGATAGAGTACAGCGTGCGAGATCGATGGCCGCACCAAGTGAGGTAAGGAGCGTTGCATCGTACCAGTTACTAGTGTAAGAATAAGAATAGCACCAGTAAAAAAATATGGCGTCAAAACTAGTTGAGAATTTTAAGCAGGTGAGTTGCTTGAAAACTTAAAGAACTTCCTAGGGTTGCAAAAAAAGTGTCCGACTTCTTTGGTAGTCCGTATTGTATATAATATCCGTATTAGATTTAGAATATGTCGCTTAACTTACCGTCAATCGTCAACCATACCAAAAATGTTTACAAGATTTAAGCATAATTTATTGGGGATAACTGATTTAAATAAGAAAGCAAGTAAAATAAAAGTGAGTGAGTTACTTGTAAAAAGCGCACTTCCAGATCAAAAAATGTAGTGTTTCTTCCGAAAGTCCCAACAGCACTTTGTTTTATTTTGATGGGATAGTTGTCCCACTCTAGTGATTAGTTGCGACACCAATCTGGGTAAAGCTCCGTTGACACAAAACGCCTTCCATTACAGCCGTACTCCACTCAAAATAATCCTATAGTCGTAAACAGTGTTTCGCTTCGCATTTCAGTATTTCGTGAAAGCAAAATGTCATGTTCAGCTTTTTGTTATAGATTGTGAAAACACTCACACTACCGAACCCAGATATATGTACAGCTTCAACATTTTCCAATTTTTTTAGAACCTAAGTATATGTTTTACATAACATCTTTGCATATTCATAAAACGTGAAATTATGCTAGCGCAATAAGCAAGTGTACTCGTCTAAGTAAACGCAGCACAATAGAGTACTCGATATTGTAGATATTTGTATTTGAAATATTGCCAGTATATTGCAGTCTCTATGTTTACGATCAGATCCTTCGAGACCAATATACACGTAGTGTTTCCTGTCAGCAGTGTCAACAAAACGCGTCGTTTGCTTTGCAATTGCTCGAAACAATTACCCATTGCATAGTGTTTGCTTATAGTAGTACAGGTAAAGCTGTATTTGAATATTGAAACTGATACGCTTCCTTGGTGGATTCGAAATCTTAAACCCAATGCTAACACAATGAATAATCTTTCAAGGAAAAAGTTGGAGGAGAAGGTGGGCCTCTTTTATTGGCATAGCCCTATTTTTTTTATTTGAGATGGGTTTGCTCTTCACTCTAGTCTAGGTCATAGATCTTCTCCGCAAAAAGGTTGAGTTTATTCATTGTTTGATATAACAACAATATATTTTTGTTGTATGATGATAAATGATATTTACTTTGTAAGTGCGTTAAACATAACACTTTTACACGTCAATCTTTTTTGGTCATTTTAAGCTAGATGAGGCCGGTGTTTCCTAGCTGACTACCCTGAGAAGAAACACCGATACAAACTCAGAGGTCAAAGTCTCTTTTAAAGTCCATACAATCCATACTGGTCCAATCATATGAGAACCATGTAGGTCTGAGGTGGCCTTTTGAGGAAAGTGCCAAACAGATTATGTGTCTCGTCACAGGTGGTAGAAGTAAAATAACTGCAAACGCGCAGCAGCGTCTTTTTTTCTTTTTAAATTTGTAATAAATAAAGGAGGTCTTATACCTTTTCAGGTACGTCTACAACTGGCACACTAGAACCTGCTTCGAGATCAGATGGGCGGCTCACTGCCCCGCGGTTCCGTCGCCAGCTGCCAGGAATAACTTCGCGTTGGAAAAGGAGTGTCTCGACGAGTGTGGTGGGTGGGCGTAGCTAAGGAATTTTTTGGATTATAAAGATCTGTGTTTTATTCCAAGAGGTTTTTTTCCATTACTTTATTCTTAATCCTTAGGTATTCCTTATTTATAGCGGCCTACTGTTGTAAAAAACTTTGTAATTATTCGTCCAATTAATTATTGTACGTAGGTAGGTCATAAGCGACAAGGCCGTAATAACTCGATAAGGTACCTATATTTACCTAGGTATGACAGAACCTATTACCTAGATTATCTCTGATAATAATCTAGTTTCTACCATAGTGACGTCTCAATTTACGGTTTTTTTTTTTTGTCAAAAGACATGAGTTTACATTTTCAGTATTCTAGGTAATTGTCAAAAGTTGTAAATAATTAAGTAGTTTCCCAGACTTCACAAAGCTGCAAGTATTAACAGTACATCTCCTCTAAAAAGCTTTAATAAACAACGAAATTCAAAATAAGAATCACAACAATCGACCAACGTTACATTTCGCATAGACTACTTGAATCTAGAACAAACCTCTGTAATTGGCGAAACAAAACACGAACAGACTCCAATAAGTAGGGCAAAGTTTACAGTGATCCGTATTCGTATGAATATAAAATGGAGCAATCAGCATGGATGGCAGACGAGGCCGGGGCGCGGCGACTAATAGGCGGCTCGCCTAACTTTTGCTATATTTCCCACAGAGTAGTGCAAACACAGAGGCAGCGAATGGAAGAATCTTGGAATGATGCTTCTCTTGGTGAAGTGTGAGAATTTAGAGACAAGCAATTTCATGTTATTATAAGTACTTAGTAACCATTTCAAGGAAATAAGTATAAGGTTGTTTAAAATGAAACTATATAACTGGTTAAACGAACACGGTTTCTATAATCTAAAAGAGTTTATGGAATATAAATGTTGATACATTTAATTCCTATTGTAGGTCCTTAAAATGTTTGCATGCTATAACTTAGCAAAACATGCTTGTGCCTTTTTTATTTACTTTAATACCATTTTATACCATGTTTTATGCAAATAAATGATTATTATTATTAAATAAACACTAGAGGCAAAGACAAAATGGTGGTGACTAACTAAAGTGGTGATGGACTAAATTCTGCTGGCACCCTCATGAAATCGAAAATTTCCCAGGAGAACTTACCCTCGGAATTAAAAGTATTTTATGTCCTAACCAAATACAAATCCGAGTGTCAAATATCTTTTCAGCCAGTGAATCGTGTTTGCTTAGCAAACACACAAACTTTTTTATTCATGATATTACTATTTTTAACAGAAGCTTCGCTCGCGCGCGGGTGCACACTCTCGGGATAAAATTTAAGATATGTGTTCTGAGACGTGTTTAATTCACGAGACGGTCAACTCGTTTGCCAAGTTTCATCAAAATCCGTTAAGCCATTAAGACGTGTAAAGTTAACAAACAGACAGACAGTATTAGCATGGATGGCTAAGAACGATGGTCTCGAAGGTACCCATAAACATATTTTCTGGCATTTACTAGCTTAGTTATTGAGTTTCTATGAGCATACGGTAAAATCTCAATTGCGAACTGTCCTTGATACTTGGCAATAGACTCATAATGTACACGATCAGTTTTGGATGTCTAATCGAGCGACAGACAGCCAAAGTGACCATTTCGTATAAATAGTCTTGTTTACCCTTTCAGCATTGCGCATGTTTACGTTCAGTTCAGCAACCCGACCAATAAATCAAATTAATAATACCAGCTACAGACATAGTGTAAGTTTACGCTTGTTCGAACGACCCTGTCCTTGACACAGAGCCTCTGTCCGCCCCCTACTCTGTGCCGTCACACCCTAATCCCAATCGTGGCTTACAGCCAGTGTTTTGTCGCTGTCGCGGCAACAGGCAGCTTTTACCGGCCTTTTACCGGATTTTTACCAATATTTTTACCGCGAGTGGAATTTTTTTTTCGTCATGGGGAACAAAGTTGTGACTTTCACGGAACAACAGCTAGAGGATTATCAGGTAAACGGTTTGTCTGTGGCCAGTTTGGATTGAGTTTCCCGGTTTTTGGAGTTCTTTTTTCAAACTTTTCGGCGGGAAGTTGTGAATGTGATGTTTAATTTTTGTTTTTTTATTTAGTGTGTGTTTGGTTTGTGTTCGCGAGTTCAAAGTTTTGCTTACTTAACTAATTTAGTATCTAATAGTTGTTAAGAGTGTAACCTTTTTATTTGTTTAAACAGGACTGTACATTTTTTACAAGGAAAGAAATACTTAGGTAAGATTTTAGCAAGAAGTTATTATGTAGGTATAAGTAGCTGATACTAGAATTTTATTAGGAACACTTATTTTTTATCGCGATGTTTTTAGCATCTGTTTATTTGATGAAAATAATCTTCTTGATACGTGTAGGCAAATAAGTAGCTCTAGGTTCGATTGAGACTGTATTTACGTAATATACTTAGCTGAAAGTGTGACATAGGTACATTTTGTCCAAAATGTAGAATTCAAGACGACTGTTAATTAAGTGGACAATGAAAAAACCTATAAAATCGTAATAAATAAGTTAACGTAAGTAAATAAATCATATTTTAGACTATTTTAGTTAGTTATTTTTTTTATTTAAGTGTATATATAGTAATAGGCAGTTGTACATAAATCTATAATAAAGCACAGCAAATATTAAATAGAAAAAAAAAACGTGAAATTGTCGTTTGTCACCTGCGGAATTGTTCGAAAGAGTTACCGCGGCCCTGGAACGTAAAGGGCATTTGGATTCCCCAAATGCCCACATACGGGTGGGTTTGAGTCAGTAAGAGTTTAACACTTCCTTCCGCTCCACCCAGAGCGGGAGTAGTTATTTGCTGATTTCCCACACAAAAAATAAAAAAAGGGTCTCAGAAGGCCTCGACGAACTGACATTCTTGCAGCGATAACCCCAATGGTTTTGGAGATTTGTAGTTTTTTTTTCTTGTTTATATGAGATGGGTTTGCTCTAGACTCTAGTCTAGGTCATAGATAGCCAAAGTCGACGATGGAGCGAGCTTACCCAGAAGAAGCCCCATTCACTTTAATTTTGAAGAGATTAGGGTTGTATGCGTTCGGAAACACAGACGCAGGCAGAGAGTTCCACTCCTTTGCTGTGCGCATTATAAAAGACGTTTGGAAACGTTTAGTTTAGTTTGTTATGGCTGGTAAATACCACTTTATCGAGATCCTATAAAAAAACTCTATTTACCGGTAATATACGATTTTAGAAGGTCGGGGAGAAAAGGGGCAGGGTTCTCTCAAGAAAGGTGCCATTAAAAATTTTGGTCTCCCCAAAAGATATTGCAATGTTAGTGACATTCCATAACGCAGTTTCATTGATTTTTCGAACAAATTAATTCAATTTAGCCACCTTGGGTCAAATACATATTAAAGTCCAATCCAATTACTTATTTAGTTAATGGACATGCTAACTCGTCTATGTAGCACTGCACTTTTCACACACCAAATTTTGCCCGCGACTTCGTCCGCGTGTTACTTTAGGCAGCCATTATTAATTTATCAAAAAACACTTTAACATAATATGTCAAATTATTTTTTATCAAGTGCCTAAATACAAAGGTTTATCTTCAATAATGACGGACTTACATACAAACTTTCAACCCCTTCAAGCCTTTTTTACAAAAGGAATTTGTCCTTCTCCAAGGTCTAATCTATCTCTCTACCAAATTTAATCAAAATCGGTTCACCCTTAAATATGACCACGCACATGTGGATCTGTATAATATTACCTACTTAGAATAGTGAAACAGTCTTCACATAACATAGAATTGATATCTACATATTAAAGGGGAAACACGTTAATCAACCCATTTATTTTTATTTTTTTTATTACATACTAGCTTTTGTCCGCGACTTCGTACGCACATGTCCCGTTTTTTCCCGTTTCCGTATAACCTCCAACCTTCCTCATGAATGTAGTTATCATATACAAAAAGAATTATCCAAATCCGACTGGTAGTTCTAGAGATATACGAGTTCAAACAAACACTTCAGCTTTATTATACATATATACTACTAGCTGTTGCCCGCGACTTCGTTGGCGCTTATCCTGTTTTTTCCCATTCCCATAGGAATTTCCCGTTCCCTTATAGCCTTTAGCCTTCCTCATGAATTTGGCTATCATATACAAAAAGGATTTTCCAAATCCGACTGGTAGTTTCAGAGATTAGTGCGTTCAAACAAACTCTTCAGCTTTATTATTTTAGTATACATATTATTAAATAGTATAGATTTCACAAAACAAACATATTGATCAACGCCTTACACAGGTTTCTAAAAACGCTTGTAGAAGTTCAAAAACCTTGCTAGCACATCCAAACTTCTTAGCCTCCATCACTTTTAACAAGCATATAAAAAAACAATCCTGGTTATTTCCAATTAAGTAGGGGGGAGGCAAAAATATATAACTAATGGTCGAATGGTACCAAAACTAAAAGGCGAAGTACCAGGCTGACAGAAATAGGTAAGATGCTTAGGTACGTTGCTAGGGTTGCCAACCGTAGGTACTATAACATATAGTATTGTACTGTATTTCGGGTCTGCGTACTATATGCTTTTGAAGAAATATATAGCACGCGAAAATACTATATTTTAAACACCGAAATCTTACAAACAAATCTTTCATTTAAAAATGAAAGGGCGTACTTTTGACTGATGCGGCAGCACGCATAGTCAAACCGCAGAAAGAGTTGTCCCACCACGTAGATTTTCCACAACAACCCATGTTCCCCACTACTTGATAGAAAAATACAAAATGACACCAAAAATATAAACCCGAGTGGGAAAGAGCGTAAAAATTGATTGTGATAATGATAAAGCATAAATGAAACTTTTATGAGACATTTTTAATGCAAAATGTGCAAACAAATATAGTTTTTAGAAAAATAAATAAGTAACAAATAATTTGTGTATTTTTGCTTCTTCCATAAAATACTATTTTTTTTTTTGAAGTTTACTATATTGGCTTACTTTGATAAATACTATATTTCGTCGAGGAAATGTTGGCAACCCTAGTTGTGACTTACTGTCATGGCCTGTGAAACCCGTGGCTTTCGTAACATGCTGATTCAAGTTTTAAAGGACAACTGTAATGAGCATTACAATCATTATTTTTACTTTTCATCTGTTTCACAAAGTTTGATGAAACCTTAAAGCCGCGTATCCACTAGGCAACATTTGACGCGCAACCTGTTCGGTAACGTTGCACAACAGCGCCAGCTGGCGCACAATATGAAAACGATAGTAAATCAAGGGTTGCTCGTTGCTGTTAAACATGATGAGCAACATGTTGTGCATCATGTCGCACGTCAAATGTTGTCAAATGTGTCCAAGGATGGGGTTCGTGACAATATAAACTGCCGATTAAATAACCAAAATGACACTTTAATTTAAAAACACTAATTACAACTTTAAACTCACTAATTATTAAACACAAGTTCACCCCTGATCACTTTATTCGCACTTGAAGTTCGCTTCCGAAGTATTGGACGGCTTTACGTACAAAAACACGCAACTTCGAAAGCCTCGTAAGGATATCCAAACTACTTTGCCTCCATTAATTTTAACAAGGCTTTAAAAAAAACAATCTTGTTTATTTCCAATTAAGTAGGGAAGCCAAAAATATACAATAAATAAATAGAAATGCCCGAATGGTATCAAAACAGAGAGCTAAGTACCAGGCTCACAGAAATAGTTAAGAAGCTTACGTTGTGACGCACTGCCATGGTCTGTGAAACCCGTGGCTTCCGTCACGTGCTGATTAATTAATCGCTTTTATTTGGTCGCTTGATTAGTAAGTACATTGGATTAGTTGTTATGCAATAGCCTTGTTATAAGGGAAGGATTCCTACTGGTCTATTCTGGAAAATGTCACCGTTGAAACTTAGGTGAAGTGAGCTGCCAATCCATCCAGTCAAGAATTGACCGGCTGTAACAAACTCACTATGATAACTCCGCTGAAGTGAGCTTGAAGTGAACTGTCAATACATAGCATAAATTAGAAGAACAGTTCACTTTATACTCAACACACCTATCTGCCGGTCGATTCTGTAAACATGTCGAAGTCAAGGCTTGGGTAAAGTGATCACGAGGTGAGCTGTCAATCCATATAATCAAGATGTCACGTGATCACGAAGTGAGCTGCCATTCCATCTTGATTATATGGATTGACAGTTCATGACATGTCTACAGAAACGACCGACTGATTCTATTCAGACATGTTTACAGAAACGACCGGCTGATTCTATTCACGTTGAGATTTTAACAGAATCGACCAGCTGTTCAGACGAAGAACCCAACTGGGTACTATAACTACTATTCATGCAGATGTGGGTTGCTAAGGAACTTAGTTATTGAAAAAAGGGAATAGCTAGGTATGATTAATACCTATCATTTATATGATCACGATACTTGCAAGACCAATATAATCACTGATAAAAGTGACAATCGCAGACAAGAGTGCAGTAGTCACCCAGTGAACTATTGCACTCACATTTCAAAGCCAGATTTTTGTAACTGTTCTCAAAAAACGGTGAAGAAAGCATCGTGAAGAAACCGGCACGATCTAAGAACGACAAATTCGAAGACACGTGACATCCCATATATAGATAACCCAACCCGTATGAACCTGTGATTATGGCTGACTCCATTTTCTATAGAGAATGTCTAAGGGTATTACTACACCAATCGATTGATCGTCGATCGATGCCATCTACCTACAACGATCGACGTTGATCGATTGGTGTGGTAGCGTTTGCTGATCTAGGGAAGAAGTAGTAGCTATCAATCGACGTCGACTATTTCATTCTATCATCGATTCACGATTGATCGATTGGTGTAGTAGAAACTATTGATCAACGTCGACTAATTCGTTCTACCATCGATCGATGGCATCGATCGACGATCTATCGATTGGTCTGGTAACACCCTAAGTGGGGTCCCAGCAGTGGGGACACAGGCGTCTTCAACTAATTATGCACACAAAGCTACTGAGAATTTTATTATTAGTTTGCTAGTAGCTCGTTCTATTCCACTGCAGGGCAAAAGCCTCCGTTCCTTCTTACCATTTTAATATGTCTTTAACCAATCTGAGAATTTTATTGATATTCTGAGAATATCGTTGAGAAAAAGCTGGACGACACGGCTCTAATATACTAATATTATAAAGAGGAAAGATTTGTATTTTTGTATGTAGGTAACGAATAAACTTAAAAACTACTGGACCGATTTGAAAAATTCTTTCAGCAATGGATAGCTGCATTATCATCAGCGAGTAACATCCTACTAATATTATAAACGCGAAAGTTAGTAAGTATGAATGGATGGATGGATGTTTGTTACTCTTTCACGTAAAAACTACTGAATGGATTTTGATGAAATTTGGCACAGTGGTAGATTAAAGTCTGGAATAACACATAGGATACATTTTATCCCGGGAATATGGTCCCTTGGGATAATTTTCGACAATCACGCGGGTGGAGCCGCGGGCGGCGACTAGTAGGCTATATTTTAACCCCGTACTCCCACGGGAACGGGAACTACGCGGGTGAAACCGCATGACATTCGCTAGTAGGCACTTAATAAATTAAATACTCTTACTGTAATGAAAAAGGACCCCGACAAAATGAAAAGTGTATTTGCCAGTGTCACAATATTGTACTTATATTGTAAATATGTGAGTACCATGTCCCTTACTAGCAAACTTAATTTTATCTCTGCTGGTATTTTGTACCTATTAGTATATAAGTGTGTGCTGTATATTAGTGTAATGTTGGATGCATTGTGCTCACATAATATAATCAATTGATCAATGTACCTATGTACACAAAATATTGTAAAACATATTTGAAAAGAGTAACTATGGAGTTTCTTGTCCGTTCTTCTCCATAAGAATCTACCTTTTGCGAATGGACAACTAGAGTCACTTATATTTTAATTTTAAACTGTTAATTTGACGTTCAAAAGTGCCTTTTAATGGTCTAGTTGAAATAAATGAATTGACTTTGACTTTGACAAAAACATAACATTTGAGTAAGTACTGCCCAGCTTAACGCTGTTAGGGACAAATACAGAACATAATCCCGCTTAGTACGAGTCTGTGATTATAATAGTTTGAATGTCCATGTTATTTTTAGGTTTGTTTACTTTGTTTATATAAAAGGAGGAGTTCGTGGCTAAAGAATAATAGCCGCACGGGTCGATCAAGGTTAAGCAACACTTGCCGAGGTTGGTCTGTGGATGGGTGACCATCTTAACATACCGAGTTTCGTCCGTCCTCGGAAAGTTCGTTAAGCCGTTGGCCCCGGCTGTCATTTGTAGATCTTTGGCAGTCGTTACGGATTGTCAGAAGACAGTAAATCTGACTCCAGTCTAGCCAAGAAGTACCGTGTTACCCAGTTAATGGGTTGTGGAGGTCTGGTAGGCAGCCGCTCCACGTAAAGTGTAATTTTAATTTAATTTCAGTGACTGCGATTCTGATGTTTGTCTCAAAGGACCAATCAGTCCCCTAGAAACAACGGTACACAGAGAAGTTTAAGAAACACACACAAATGTTTGTAAAAACAACATTTTTAGAATTGTCAACGAGAACAACTGCCGACAAACTGTTCTGCATTTTGGCAGAATTTAGATTTTTAGATTTTGAATAAAAAACTTTTTTTTTTAATACTGGTGTTTAGCTGAATCCGGTTTACTGGAAGCCGACCCCAATATACCTAATTGGAAGAAAGGCTAGGCACATGATGATACTTTGTTTATCCAGGGTGTTTCAGAAGCGCGGGGTCATATTAAAGGGTGATGTTGGATAGCTAAAAAAATATCAATTAAAAAAATCGACCACAAAAAACAATAAAATTTGGATGAAAATGGGGCAATATGTTGACAAAATCTAGCCCCACGCTCAATCATACTATGTGGAAGTTACTATTTGGGCTAAATGCAAACATTTTAACTTTGTTCCATGACCATTATTCATCGGCATATCTAATTTGTTATGTTTTTTTTTTTTTTAAGAATGGGAAATCATCAAATGTCCTCTTCCGTTCTGGGTGGAGTGGAAGGGCGTGTCAGACTCTTACTGACTAAAACCCATCCGTGTTCCTTCTAAAGGCCTTTGCGTTCCAGGGCCGCGGTGACTTTTTCGAACAAATTCCGCAACGCTGGCAGGCTCTGGCCCTAGCGGGCCCCGTCTCCTATACTGACATCTCTTTGAGGCGCGCGTGGAACACAATGCGCCATCGACCCGGGCCTGGTTGTGACCGGATAGCGAGCCACCAAATTTGATACCTACCGATACAAATCTGCCCTAATGCGGATAAGGCTAAGCTCTTGCGTCACCTACGCAACATATATGGCATAAACCGTAGCATATTTTTAGGCACAAACTTATCGGATTTAATAAACACTTCAGTATAATGTGAACTATCACGTAACGTTAATATAACTATAACTACTAGTTTGCACGGAAATCTTAGCAGCTAAAATACCGTTTAAAATTATGGCTTTCGTCGTTTTTCCGTGTTATAATAACACGGAAAAACGACGAAAGCCATAATTTCAGTCATTCATCCATTTAAGTCATTGCAAGGCTGACCTTGTTTGATCAAATGTGACTTCAGTTTTTAAGATTTGTTTGGCTGCCTGCAATGTCATTGACCTTGCCGTTTTAGGTGTCAGAGTTCAAGGTCGTGTATTTGATTGAAATAGACGAAATAATGTGTCGGGTGTGACTCATCCTTCCAAACAATTGCATTGTTGCAAGAAATGGCTTTTGAGGAGTGTCGAGTCAGGGGGCAATGGTCTCAAAATGACTAATAGGTACGATATTTTTTATTTTTTTCTATTGTATGTTGAACTTTTTGTATAACATGTAAATGGGGGAAAAGACAAAATAAATGCTAAATAATACAATTCGTTATTGTTAAATATTAGCACCGAATAATTGCAAACTACGTAAGATTACAAAATATCTTGAGATATTGTAAACTCTCGATAAATTGACACAAAAGCAGGAAGGCTCGAGCTAGGGAACTTTAATGTTTCAGGACGTTTTCTCTAGATTTGATAAAAAAGGAACAATATGTGATTCATCTTGAATACAATGACAACATTACAATAAAATGCTTTTGAGGAATGCCGAGTCGGCAATAGTCTCAAAGATTTGATTTGATTTGTTTGATACAAATACTTTTTTATTTTTTATGTACATAGTAGTATTATTTATGGGCAATAACTAAATATATAAAAATACAGCAATGTTCAAGCTAACAAAATCCTGACCTTCTGGATGCTTTTCCTCAAAAATCATGAACTAATTTTAAAAACAAAACAAGTATCAAACAAAACTGCCGGTCGATTCTGTAAACATGTCGTAGAGAAGGCTTGGGTGAAGTGATCACGAAGTGAACTGTCAATCCATATAATCAAGATGGAATGACATCTCACTCCATGATCACGTGAAATCTTGATTGTATTAATTGACAGCATTCACTTCGAAATGTTTACAGAATCGACCGGCTGTATGTTTCAGAATGTGTTTACGAAAACATCGTAAACTATTTTCGGACACTATAACCATCCCGATCAATACTTGTAATCTACTCATTATTAATTTTTAATTAAGTAAGAACTTGTAAAGTACAGCGGTCTGTACTCGTATTTTACTTTTGTCCTTCATTAAAGTCAAGGCCAGTCTATTTTCAAGAACAACAAACATTTATTGATTGCTCTTTAGGTACACAGCGTGGAATATAAAAATTATTAATATAGACACCGATCGATAGAGTCAATTCGAGTTTGACGTTGAATCAATAGGTACTTTGGAGCCAGACATCCACAACCCAGCCCTTTTGCCACAACCACGACATGCATCTACTTTATAATCTACTCATACTTTTTTTTCTTATTTAGTTTTTAACGTATCTTTACTAATATTTATTATTATAATTTATTTAATATGGGTTTGCTCTTGACTCTAGTCTAGGTCACAGATGACAGAGACAAAGTCGACGATGGAGCGAGCTTACCCAGAAGAAGCCTGTTCACTCTAATTTTGAAGAGATTAGGGTTGTATACGTTCGGAAATATAATTGAAGAACTACTAACACTATCGTTTAGGGTTTAGTTTAAGAAAAATAAAATTATGTATGTGGGTAGGTATGTCGTTTTGAGGCAATTAAATACTTTTTCTTTCTTTCTTTTCTTTTCTTTCCATGTTCTTAGGTCAGTTTCTCAACTCAACTGATCTTCTTATTATTGACGCCTTGAACTCGAGTTTTATCTGTTGTCTTGGCGACTGACCCAATTGGAATGGAGTTACTTTTCATCAAAGTTGTGAGCAGAGGCCCTACTATGAAGTCTTAAAACGATCATGAGACGGAGCTATACATAGCGAATAGCACTATCCCGTTCACATCACCGGAATTGTCATAGTAGGGCTCAAAAACACACGACACGGAACAAATATTTGTATGGACAACAGATAGTCCAGTCTTGCTGTTTTTGTCTGTGAGTTTGTATGTTTGGAGAAATTCCTAGTGTGGGGCACCGTTAATTTAAAAAAAAATCGGTGGTGACACACGGACAAACAGACGGACAAGAGAGTGATATTATAAGGGTTCCTTTTTTACCTTTTGAGGAACGGAACCTTAAAAAAATTAATGGATGACACGATATCCCTTGTGAAGAACTAGTGTGTGATTGCTGGCTTTGGACTGAAATGTCAAAGATCTATAAATACCAGGATTGGCTTAACGAACCTTCCGAGACACTGAGGAGTCTCGATTGTATTGCCTGGACACCCATCTACAGGCCGCTCTCTTTAAGCGTTGCTTAACCTTGAAAATAGGCCCATGGGGTTATTATTATTGCTTAGTCATGACAATTACTTTTTGTTTATTATTCGTATTTGCTATATAACTGTAAGCTCTACCTCATATGTTACGATATACAGGGTGTCCCAAAACTCAACGTCAAGCCGAAACGGGGTGACAGGATTGATCATAACCATCACGAGAAAAATCTGAAAAAAAATCTATCCCATGCAGTTTAAAAATTATGGGCATTTTAAGAAAAACCTAGAAATTTGATCAAACTGTACCATTTTTCGGTTATTGTGGTTATTCTTTTTTATTTTTGTTCATTTGAACTTTAGAAACGTAATCCTAAATAACATTTCTAGAATCCCAATAAAAAATAATGACACAATTGCCTCAAGTTTCCGAGAATTGAGACTATTTGTTAAACTACGAATTTAAAATTTTCAAGATTCGTCGACTTTGACTGGCCCTCCTATAAAAAAAATGTACAAGAGTGCCTTGGCAAGTAGCATTAAAAGTTGGCGCATTTAATCAGAATTCTAAAATGGTACAATACTTGTTAGTTCCATACAATAGAAAAGAGTAAAAAAATTAAAACCTCAAGTAACCCGATTTTTGCTATCTCATTTTACTCAGTTAAAATGTTTTTAATTCACACAAGCTCTAGGTAGGTTCTTAATTTTAAGACAAAATGATGAGAGAGATGGATAATGGGTATGTTCGCCATGAGTGAGCGAGACAGATAGTGACGCCACTTTTACCAAAGTGAAAAAAAGTTAGTAAAATTAGTAAAATAATTAATACGAATACGAACGTGCGCAGTAGACGAATGAGCGAAACGTACTAACTGGTTGGTGTCGGACTGGTAGCGTAGCCATTTGCTTGGCTGAAACTAGTGCGAATGAAACAGATAGATGCTATGGCATCTATCTGTTTCATTCGCACTCGTTTAAACGACGCATCTCCGTCTCAATGCGTGGCGTCACTATCTGTCTCGCTCACTCATGGCAAACATACCCATTATCCATCTCTCTCATCATTTTGCCTTAAAATTAAGAACCTACCTAGAGCTTGTGCGAATTAAAAACATTTTAACTGAGTAAAATCTGATAGCAAAAATCGGGTTACTTGAGGTTTTAATTTTTTTACTCTTTTCTATTGTATGGAACTAACAAGTATTGTACCATTTTAGAATTCTGATTAAATGCGCCAACTTTTAATGCTACTTGCCAAGGCACTCTAGTACATTTTTTTTATAGGAGGGCCTGTCAAAGTCGACGAATCTTGAAAATTTTAAATTCGTAGTTTAACAAATAGTCTCAATTCTCGGGAACTTGAGGCAATTGTGTCATTATTTTTTATTGGGATTCTAGAAATGTTATTTAGGATTACGTTTCTAAAGTTCAAATGAACAAAAATAAAAAATAATAACCACAATAACCGAAAAATGGTACAGTTTGATCAAATTTCTAGGTTTTTCTTAAAATGCCCATAATTTTCAAACTGCATGGGATAGATTTTTTTTCAGATTTTTCTCGTGATGGTTATGATCAATCCTGTCACCCCGTTTCGGCTTGACGTTGAGTTTTGGGACACCCTGTATAAACAAATCTGCTTTTGTGTTTAAGGTTTTTTTTAAATATATTATTATTATTATTAAATTATTATTATTACCAGAGATCGGAATAGGTAGACTATATTTACCTAATGTTCGTGGAAGTAAGTAACATAGAGTTGAAAATACCTCCTGTAAAATCCCGGAATCATAAATGTAATCATGACAATTAAAACCCGGGATTATACACACATGAACTGGACTTTGAGTATAGTTACAAATGATTGATTTGAAGAATCAAAAGACGAAAGAGTTGTGCGAAAAAAAAGCTATTTAATTTAACAGTTTTAGTAGGTACGGTACCTACTCTAAAAACATAAAAGATTCTACAATATAATAATTTTGTTCAAATGTATTCAAAGCGCAATAAGTAACTTGCAATTTCTTAAATCCCGGAATACAATCGTTATGTTTATGATTCAGGGATTTTGGAGGAGGTATTATCAACTCTATGTTACTTACTTCTACGAACCGGTCTCTGATTATATTACTTAGACAGAACTAAAAAATATACTGAATTTCAATTTCGAAGTAGAGCCGCCTTTATCGAGAGCTGCGTCTAAGTTTGCGTACCTAATAAAAACTTCAGAAGTTAGGAGGTTTAATAAAGCGCAGTATACTTTCCATTGCTTCGTTATATTTTTCATAGACTCAATTTAATAAAATTATTAACCAAAGCATGTTGAACATTTCATGGCGGGAGAATAATCACGAATGCCACAGATTAAAAATCCCTGCCACATAAAACTAATGCTCATTCTCTTTTAGTACTTTAAATTAAAAATGGAACATCCGAAATAACTACTTAATGTTTGTTAATTTTAAGTAGTTTGATGTTCAGATTTAAAAATAGAATATCAGCAAAATCATGAAAGATAACACTATTAATATTCCATGAAAAACGAGATCTGTAATTTTGTACCACTCCAAGCCGTTCCATATTTTCTCGGTACATTACATTTCGTACAATAGGGGTACGAAAAAAAAAGACAAATGAAGACATATCTCATTTCGGAAAGTTGACATAAAACCACGCTCTTCTCTTTACAAATTAGATGAGGGTGAAAATTTTGGTTAAAAATGCGACTTTAACAAAGAATAATTTTGAAAGAAGTTTTATTTAAAATTCGCCAAAAAGACAAGTGACAGTAATAAAAATATTTTACTAGCTTTTGCCCGCGACTTCGTCCGCGTGGTGTAGTTACTTGGGGCAGACATTTTATTATAAGATTATGAAGTTTAGTAAAGTTTCAGTCAATGCTACTGAACAGAGAAAGAATCGATAGATATAGATAGTTTAACAATGTTCGACGTGATTCTTAAAATAGGCATAACTTTTGTATTTATGAACCGATTGATATGAAACAAACACAAAATGTTAAGTGAAGCTTACCACAAATATTAGTGAAACACATTTAATTTGGATAAGCCGTTTATGAGATTAGCGTGCACAAACGCACAGACAAACAGATAAAAATTCTAATAATCATTGTTTTGGGTGCTATTTGCGTTGATAACGGTCCCAATAATGTTTTTTACATTTTTATTATATGTATTGATAAAAAGGGTACCTACAGTGCGTTAAAAAAAAACGTTTCAAGTATCTATTTTTCAATACTAGTGGTCGCCCTGTGGCCGAAAGTCGGCCATAACTTCTTATTATTTTTAGGGTTTCGTACCCAAAGAGTAAAACGGGACCCTATTACTAAGACTCTGCTGTCCGTCCGTCTGTCTCTCTGTCCGTCTGTCACCAGGCTGTATCTCATAAACCGTGATAGTTAGACAGTTCAAATTTTCACAGATGATGTATTTCTGTTGCCGCTATAACAACAAATACAAAAAAATTGAATTAAATAAATATTTAAGGGGGCTCCAATACAACAAACGTGATTTTTTTGCTCGTTTTTGCTCGAAATTGATAACGGCTACAGGTAGACGCTTTAAATATTCACAGAATATTTAGTTAAATATTCACTTTAAAAATAAATAATTAAATTAAAATAAAACAAATATTTAAGTGGGGCTCCCATACAACAGTTTTAATATATAATGGTACGGAACCCTTCGTGCGCGAGTCCGACTCACACTTGGCCAGTTTTTGTATTTTTAAGCATTATTTTAAAAAACGCACGCTCTCCATAAAAACTTTAACTGTGCGCATACTCATCCGTCTGTGTAATTTTCGTTAAAAGGGGTATAAACTCTTTGCTTTACAGATTCCTTTTTGTTTTTCAGAATGCCCCTCTTCTTTCACCATATCACTAACTTCTATTTATTTTAATTTTGCAGAGTATTCAAACGCTTCAGGGAAGTGAACCCCGCGCTAGTGCCTAAGAGAATGACAGAGAACCAGCCCCACACCATAGTAGTGCCTTTGGAGGAGATAGAAAAGCTACCAGAACTAAAAGTAAGACCTGCTTTACAGTATTACTGGGAATTTTGGACTAGATTGGGGGTTTGATTACAGTATAAGCTGGGTGTGACTGATATACCTACTAACCACTTGTATAATTATATTGTTACGAGCTTGGGGTTCGTGACAATAAAATAGTCGATTAAATAACCAAAATGACACACTAATTACAACTTTAAACTCACTAATTATAAAACACAACTTTACTACTGATCACTTTAATCGCACTTGAAGATCGCTTCCGAAGTATTCGCTTGTATCGCAAATCCAATACTGGCCCGGTCGCTTTTTTTTATTTTTATGAGTGGCTTCTCGCAGTTCAACCTATAAGGTTGTCGACTGCTTAACCGGGCTTGCCTGTGGTGGCCTTAATATAATATTAAAGCCTCCAGCCAGGGCTTATAAAAAACTTACAAACTAAGCGACTACACGCTAAGGGCACCCCCTGTGGGGTACAGGCCTCGGCTTAGGGCGTCGCTGGGGAGAGGACAGCTAGGGACGGGCTGGATCGAACTGGCTGGCCCGGTCGCGGACTATGCTAGCCTTTTATAGGTCAATTAATTCCAGAACCTTCTACTGTAGAAGCATCTGGAAAGTTGGAAAGTTACGCTGACTGACCAGATATCAAGAATTGTAGAATGTTCTGGCATAGAAATGTCTAGAAGGTACTTGACTCTACTAGTTCTGCTACCCGTCATTAATTTGGCGCGTAACAATATGTATACTGGTACACATAACATTTAAAATAACCTGTGATTTGAGCATATACAACGGTTCGACAACAACACCCACCTGGTCGGAGGATCCTCCCATTTCAATGGAGGTTACGGAACTTTACACTGTGTTGCATACCTCTATTCACTATATTGTGGTGAACTGAAGTTTTCTGAAGGTTGTTGCAATCCGCTGGATATGTCGCAGCCAAATAGCTTAATCAGCCGTTTAATTGGTTGCCTAGCCATTTCTTTAACTGCGCCGATTTTCAGCGACCTGAGTGATATCTTTGGTTCAATACCGTTTAATAATTTGTGTCACTTATGTCACTAATTAAACGGCGCGGTTCAATTAACAGGCCAGGCTCTTAATTAAACGGCTGATTAAGCTAGATGGCTGCGACAGATACACTTGGACTTGTCATTGCATCAATGCTTGAGGGAGGCCTATGTCCAGATGGACAAATCTCGATTTTTTTAACGAGCGTTCACGTTCGTATTGCAGCTAATACCATTTTCCCTCGACTTTGATAATTTCTTGACATTGATATTATTCATCATCATCATCATCATATCAGCCGAAAGACGTCCACTTCTGGACATAGGCCTCCCCAAAGCCTCCTTGGGGGAGGTTGCCATAATCGCTATGCTTGGAAAGCGGGTTGGCAATCGCAGTGTAGCTGTTGCAATGCACAGAGAATGTTGCTACCCATTCTCTGGTGAGCCCCTAAGCCCTTAAGTCGCCTCTTACGACACCCACGAAAAGTGATGGGACGATGCTATTCTTTTACGTCCGACACCATACATATTATTGCTGTTATGATAATATTGCGATTTAAATTGAACACTTTTCAAGTAGGTACGAGAATTGGCCAACGATTATGACTGCCATTTGCCCTATAAAAATAATTACCTATCTACTTAAAGCACGCAACGCCTGTTTATCTTGGTAACCGGAATCTAAAGGTTGAAATAATCCGTTTAGACTGTGGGTTTTACAGTAAGCAGTAGGTACTCGTAGTATATCAACACTTAATCTAAGTAATTGGATTAGAAGGACAGTATCAGATTCTGCGAACGTAACGCGAATAAAGTACTTACGTCATACATTTTGTGTACCTAATAAAATATATAACGGAATGTAACATTGGAGAATTTGAGACAAGTATTAGGTTTACTCTGCTGGGCAAAAATTCTCCCATAGCTTTCTGATCTTCCGTGAATATCAGGAAGTGAATCTCCCTTAAACGCCTGTAAGATTTCTTGCCAGAATTTTGTATACCTTCAGGGACGACGAAATTACGAATTACTTCAATGTAGTTTTTCAGAGTTGTATACCTTCAGGGACGACGAAATTAGGAATTACTTCAATGTAGTTTTTCAGCGTTGACTGTTAAAATATAAATTATTTATTTGCCAATAATGTAGATATAGATGTTTGGTAGTTATTTTGTGGAGAATCCTAATTAATACATTTTACCTTGCGGCATGCAAAATTGTTTAACACGGATCTACCTACACGAATATGTACAAGCAACAAGCACATGGAAACAGTTAAATAATATTCCAAAACCGGCCAAGTGCGTGTCGGGCCACGCGCAGTGAAGGGTTCCGTAGTTGGTGTCCCATCAACCATAGCCAAATAATCAGTACGAATTTCACTATAAGAATACAAAGTTACAAGTGCATGTAGTTACAGGTCATTTTCTATGGAATATTTATGAAGTTTTTACCTATTCAGTTTCGTTTATAAATTTGTTGGTCGACTATTACTCATTCACTTTTTGAGCGTAGTGATAGTTTTCCTTTTAAATTCGTTAAATATGCTACTAGCATTTTTTGTTTTTCAAGATTTTATTTTACCACTTTTTCGGCGTGATTATATGTATACCTATACCAAAATCCAACCTTCTAGTGCTAAGCGTTTCTGAGCTAAACCGCGGACAGACAGACAGAAGGACGTGGTGACACTATAAGGGTTCCTTGTAGACTATGGAACCCTAAATTAGGGAAAAATTGCACAACTGAGTAGGGAATTATTCTGAGAAAATGTAAATCTTAAAAGATTTTCTACCATTGTGTAAAGTTAAAAGTTCTCCCCTATTTATTACGCAATCAATTTTCTTTTCGGCAAGTGTAACTTTGTAACTCGATTCAATATTATAACTTTATAAAAATGGTTACGACGTCAGAGACGTAAAATTGACGCACGTCATAAGAAAGAATTTGTAAAAGAAAAATTTAAAGAATTGATTTATCAATTCTTTAAAGTTTTACATTTTACAAAAGTTCTCCCATAGCTTTCTGTTCTTCTGTGAATATCAGAAAAAAAATCTCCTTTGAACGCCTGTAAGATTTCTTGCCAGCATTTTGTAAACCTCATAAGAATAAAATTATGTAAGTAAAATGTGAAATTTATAGAATTGAAGAAACCTTTTTCTAAAATTGATCGAAGTCAGCAAATATCTTCACATTTGTGAGAGTTTCAAGTATTTTCGATATTAAATTGATAGATACCTATAATATAGGATAATAAATTATTTTGACACAATCTAATTGATTGATTTTCTCTCAATTTTCATCCATTTATTAATGTCGAATTTGATAAGACAGGTCTTGAAATTAAATTTGTCTTCAGCTTGCAGATCTTTGTTCATATCTGAATAATAACAGGTGTAGGTACATCTTTAAAATTAAGCAATGCTTACCGCGGTCGGGTCATGGATGGGTGACCATCCATAAATACCACCACTCCGTTAAGCAACTGCTCTTGACTGTCATTCGTAGACAACAGTCGTTAAGGTTTGTCAGAAAACCGAACATATTATAACCAGTCTTTCCAAGAGGTATTGTTGTACCCAGTAACATAATGTGGAGACCAAAAAAAAACCTACTGGTATTCATCTGCATGCGATTGGCTAGCCTTTTCCCAGTTAATTTGGGGTCGACCAGTATTTTACAACCCAGTAAATGGGTAACACGATACCATAGGGCAAGACAGGTGTCAGGTTTCCTGGCTTCGGACAACTATAGGCGCCAGATAATCGTGGAATAACGGTCATTGACCCACCTACAATTATTGACATTTTTAATTTGAAAAACGGAATTAATGACACAAAGCTGTCCCGAATCATCATCTCTCGTGATCCTTCACATTGTCTAATAATGAAAAACGATTCATATTTAATTGTTCAGGTACCTATGAACAGTTATTAGGGAAAGGTCAATATACTTTATTCCACATTTATCTGGCGCCTACTATAGTAACTGCAATGACAGGTCTACAAATTAAAGCCCGGGAGCACGGAGGAAACTCGATATTTTAAGATGATCACAAATCCACAGACCAGCATCGACAAGCGTTGCTTAACCTTGATGGTTTACCCGGACGGCTGTTATTATTAAGCAGACCCAAACACATTTGGGAGGCTAGGCAGATGGTGATGAGCATGACTTAGTTCAATAAAAAATTCTTTTGTTTCAGGAGAATCCATTCAAGCGTCGAATATGTCAAGTGTTCTCACACGACGGCTCCGGGAACCTCACGTTCGAAGACTTCCTTGACATGATGTCAGTCTTCAGCGAGGCAGCACCTAGAGATATAAAGGCGTGGTAAGATTAAAGAAATAAATGGATAGCTAAATCAAAATCAAAAGCCATTTATTCAAATTAGGCTGGGTGCCAGCACTTTTTGAACGTCAAAGTTTTACATAAAGACAGTCCCCTAAAATGTCCGCCCGTCACCATAATCTAACAATAGGATTGTGACTGGAACTACAATGAACTAAAGCCAACATAGTTATTATAATAAACTGTAAGTTTAAATAAAGAAAATAATAGTTTAAAAAAACACGCTTTTAGAGAAAAATCCAATTAAAAAACAGAAAATATAATTTGATTAAGAATAGTGTAAAAAGAAATGAATGCACATTATTGTTAAAAAGCATGGGGTGCATTTAAAGTGCTTTTTAAGATATTATCAAAGTGATGATTCTTCTACTCATTATCTGTCAATAAAATGTTTATAACTATTGACACTATGCACCCCACGCTTTTGTAGAGATTCGTTATTGAAACCGCCCGTAAATGATTTCAAGTCACTTCTTTTATTATTTCAATCGAAGTAAATCGAGCGTGAAATTTTGTATCTAAAAAAATCTGGACCAAAGCGAAAATAAATAAATTGTCGATGTCTAAAAATAATACACGCTCAGGTATTATTTTAGAAAGAAATATAGGTGCTAACTATGTTCGTAAATATGATAGCTAACAAGATGAGACGGGGCGAGGCAGACAAGGTGGGGTGAATGGAGCGATTGCCCTATTTGTCCCGACTGCGCCCACAAGTCCGTCACTGTAGAGAAATAATTTAGAATAAAACAAAAGAAAAACGTTCTAATACTTTTAATTCAAGATTTTAAAACGCTAGTTGCTCGCAGATGCAATATCTACTAAATGTGTTAATATATGTATCTACTTATATACTTAAAAACTTTATGTACAATAGCGGTACATGGGCGGACTTAAAGCAACAAGGCATTCTCTAAAAGACTACACAGTATCAGGTGTACAACAAAACAAAAAAAATAATAGAATTTTGTTTCGGAAAGAATATACAAATAAGATATTATACTACTAATAAAATAATAAATTAATAAATATGATATATACCTAATAATCTTAAAAAAGAATAAGGCTTATAAGTAGTGTTTTCGGATTTAGATTCCGCCATCTTAATGTCAAGGGGTACTATATTCCAGAGTTTAATGGCAGAAATAGCGTAGGAATTAGACAAAAACCCGGTGCAGTGGTGGTGCTACTATTTTATTTTTATTTTCCTATAAAGAAGTTTGTTTTTTTCATAAAACAAAAGTTTTAGAAAACATTTGGGCGGTTTACTTTAATTTATTTCCTAATTCCCTTGATTTTTCCCCACAGAAGTTGTTCCAAACTTTTAATTTTTCATTGTTCGCAATCTATTCATGTACCCCCAATGTTTTTAAATGGAAGAAATCTACATTTTAATGTTCTATGAATAGCTCACGCGAACCAAACATTAGTGTTGAGAAAAGTTTTTGAAGACAATTTTCTCATGATAATATTCTATGCGCCATTCAAAATGGCGCATAGAATAACAAGGCTAATTTGTTCACAAAATTAATGGGTAGGTAATCTATGTACGTGACTACGTGTGAAAATTCCATTGTTTTAGTACTTACCTGATTAAATTGCGTTTTTTCAAGCTTAACACGAATGTGTTTTAGTTATGTACTTTATAGAAACATAACTGCGTAGAAAAATCACTTCTTGTTACTTTTACAAGTTTTAAATTATTTATTTCGTGACGTTGGGTAACAGAACAAACTTTTGAAAAATCTTCTTCTTCCGTAATACCTAGGTACCTACTTCGTAAAATATCGACTTCGACGAACTACCATTGATTTTCAGCAAAATCAACAAATTTTTTCACCAGAGAATGGGCAGCAGCATTCTCTGTTTATGCAACAGCTACACTGCGATCGCCAACCCGCCTGCCAAGCGTAGCGATTATGGCAAACCCTCTTGGGGGAGGCCTGTGTCCAGCAGTGGACGTTTTTTCGGCTGATAAGATGATGATGATGGTGATGAAAATCAACTGAAGGCCTTCTGGTAATGGTATTATGTGTAAAGGTAAAAGTCAGGTTCTCTCATAGCTTATATCCCACTAGGTAAACTATATTCATCTCTAAAAAGTAAACAGCCAGGAAACCTTTTACGGAAGATTGGCGTATACCTACATCATTTATCACAAAGTCGACGTCTCCTTCGGTCTGTTTTTAGGCTTACTTCTTAACCACGTTTTTCACAAGTAAAAACAGCGATAAACACAAAATCTGAAATGAGCTCTGAGCTTTTGAGGTTTCGCGTTGAATCTGTTACACCTTATATAAATTGCACCCGTGCGAAGCCGGGGTGGGCAATAACAAACATTAAAATAACCTCTCAACTGTTCTCTGCTTCCTCAGGTACGCCTTCCGCATCTATGATCTGGATGACGACATGTACATCGGCCGAGACGACCTCCTCGAAGCCACCAGACTCCTCACCAAAGGGGAGCTCCATCCCCAAGAGAGAGAAGAAATCGTCGCCAGCGTCCTCGACGAAGCCGACGTAGATGGGGACGGACGACTTTCGTTTATGGACTTCGAACACGTCGTAGTCAGGGCCCCCGACTTTCTCTCCACCTTCCATATCAGAGTTTGATTCTAATAAATATATTCAGAAGTTGTGAAGTTTCTCTTATGAATAATTTATTTTGTTGAGGTTATCTTTTCGTTTTGAATTTTAGGTGTTAAGCTTGTTATGGAGTTGGAGATAAATTCGCTCCTAATAATAATAATGTTGTTTTTGCTGGAAATATTTGAAAAGAAAATAATGTCCTGGTGATTCGATTCGCGGGCAGTGTTACTTATTGGCCTTTGCTATTTGGAATTTTAAAAGTAGCCCTGGGGATCTATATGACGTCAACCATCATGATTTGATGTGGGAGAGAGACGGAGCTATATAAGACGCACAGCACGCTCTTATTTTACATCGGAATCATGATGGCATTCATTCGTCATATTATGGCCCCGGGCTTCATTTTTCGTGTAAGGTCATTGGCAATAGGTTCGCCCCTATTACATAATACTTAAAGAAAATTAGCGAAATGTGTACGCAGGTACTACTTATAATACCTCTGCCGAACCTTTCAGAGATTAACGGTTCGAAGTCACGCTAAATATATTATGACTAGCTTTTACCCGCGACTTCGTACGCACATATCCCGTATTGTCCCAGTTCCCATAAGAATTTTCCGTTCCCGTATAGCCTTCCTCATGAATGTGGCTATTATATACAAAAATAATTTTCCAAATCCGACTGGCAGTTCCAGAGATTAGCGCGTTCAAACAAACTCTTCAGTTTTTTTTATATTAGTGTAAGTAGGTAGATATAAAAAGAACAAGCAAGATGGAGAGCAAGAAATCTGCAATGACTTGGCTAACAATCAGTTTTGCTGAGAAATACTTTCCTAAAAGGCCGTGACAGATTACTGAAGGAATTTAAATGAGGCTAGATAGCAGAGGGCCTAGTACGAATGTTCTGACATATAATAAAGTTAACGTAAGTGAATTTTGAATATAAAAAACTTCAACCCCATAGTATTTTGGTTTTATTTTATGCGACATACACAATTTGTATCATACAAAAATATGAAACGAGTCATCATCTGCCTAGCCTTTTCCCAACTATATTGGGGTCGGCTTCCAGTCAAACCGGATTCAGCTGAATACCAGTATTTTACGTTGGTCGGCAACCTACCAGACCGCCACAATCCATTAATTGGATAACACGGTAGACCTACTTATTGACAAGACTCGTGTCAGATTTTTTGGCTTCTGACAATCCGTAACGACCTAACGTGCCTTTCGAGACACGCAGAAATCTTCGTATGTTAAGATGGTCACCCATCCACAGACTGACCTCGGCAAGCGTTGCTTAACCTTCAAGATCGACAGCTGTTATATTTTAGCCACGAGCTCCTCATGAAACGAGTATTATAGTCGAACCGTCAAAATATTCGTGCTAGGTCCTCAGAACTAGTAGATTGTAGGCTAAGTTTGGGAGAACCTCTTCCCTTCCATTCTCTGCAAAAAATGTGGGCAATATGAATTTAATAACATTCTGAATAGCTATTACGTTGTATTCAATCTTCCGACCACTCTTTCATCGTATCAAATTAAAAAGGATTACGCCCAAAACCGTTTGCTTAGGACGTTCCTTTTATCCAAAAAATATATTCAATAACGTATCATACATTTTAACTACCTATGGAGGTTGGTAAGTATAAAACAGCCATACTTTACCCTTTTATTTTAACTGGGCCACGAAGTATTTCTATTATTATCATGATGGGCTGCAAATGCTGCAATAACCTACAGTCTGCAGTTAAACAAAACGCAGTACTTATCCACATGAATGGACAAATTCAGTAACGAATGGTCAGTTTTTAGGGTTCCGCAGTCAACAAGGAACCCTTATAGTTTCGCCATGTGCCGTCTGTCTGTCCGTGGTTTAGCTCAGAGACGCTTAGAACTAGTGTAAAAAAGTGGTAAAGAAACCTTGAAAAAAACATCGTAAAAATTCCATAAAAAAATTACTTAAAACCAAGTGTATTTCTAACTTTGTAATAAAAGTTAAGTAGTTTTTACTATTTTTCTGGCATGGATTAGGAGACGGGTAACTACGGAACCCTTCACTATGCGTGGTCTGACACGCACTTGGCCGGTTTTTTTTTTTTAATTCAGTGACAAATTAGTACTTTTTCTTTTTCTTCTTTCCAACATAGATTAAACCTACCTTTAGCATATAACTAGGTACCTAATAATGTTACCTAATTTTCTTCAAAAAAAGTTTACCTAATCATCACAAAAAAGCACAACAATTAATATTTGTACTTTTCTAAAAATATAATTTATACGCGAATCTCCGTAACAGTAGGTAATATATAAAACGACTCCATTAAATGTCTTATCTCGCATAAATTCCAGATATTAGATTGGCTTAATTAATTGGGCTTATTTGATGAATATTGCCACTATAATTAATTAAACTTTTAGTTGGAATTGATTGGACGAAGTAGGTAAGTTATTCGAGAAAGCAGGCCCATAAACAAACTTCTTTAGAAGTTTAATTTATGGATATCTATTAACTAATTAGCTGTACTTTAGCATCACAAAGATAAGTTTGAATTTCATTTTTGGAAAACTTATAAAAACTCTATACTAAATAAAATTGTAAACTACATAACTTTATTATGTATGCATATTTTTGGTTTATTATGAATCTTTTATAACAGTTTTCTTCGTAATAGTAAATAAAAATAAGCGCTAACATTTTTCCTTAACAAACTAAAAATAATAACGAAAACATTTGAGAAACAAAAACAAAACACTAAAAGAAAAAATATGCTCCGCCGCGACAGTGCATCACTGCCGTGACCAGGATTCGAACCTGGGTTACTACGGCCACAACGTAGGGTCCTAACCACTAGACGATCACGGCTACCGGAGCTAGTGACTGTGGCTGCGAAATAAGATACCGCTTTGTATCTGCGCTTTCACTTGCAAAGATTGGCTCTCTCTTTTCCTCTTATACGATTTTGTTACGGATATTCCGAATCACGGCGAAAAAAAATGGCGACAGCGTTATTCATAAAACTCCAAGTAATCGGTTTTTGTAGAATGAACTTATCGTTGTAAACGTTTTCTTATCAAAACGTTTGTGTTTTGCCTCATGTCGATTTGATAGCGACAGTACAATATTAGCATTGAATAGGAACTGGCGTGACGTCATAGTATGTAAAAATAAGTAAATATTTTTGGATGTTGTGGTGTTTTCATATTCTGTCTAATAGTGACACACTTTCCATAAATCGTTTTTTATTGTTACCTATCTACAGGTTTATTTTTTATTTCTTGGCTACCTATTCTTAAAGAAGGGAATAGCTGATTAAATATATCTAGGTATTGATTATTTATTTGTTACCTAATTGTCAATGTCTTGGAATTTTTCATGATAAAACACTTTTACTGATTTGTGTACCTTTTTAATTTAGCAAGTAGGTACGTACCTAGTCACGAACACTTATTTGGTACCTACGTTTTCTTTCAGCAAATGTGGATGGTGAAGATATGAATATCAATGAAACAACTGTTTGGTTTCAGGCAAATCTCAACTCAATCTGAGCTATCATACGAAGAGATAATCACAATAAAATTGGTTTCTTATAGTTCCTGGGTTCCTACTGAGGTATTTATTTTGTACAAGGTATCTAATCTCTCGAACCCTTACCAGTTCATCGGTCCACCTTGTGAGAGGCCGTCCAACGCTGCGTCTTCTGGTACCACTCCAGCACCTTTCGACCCCATCGATTGATGGATGCGAGACGCACGGCACAGGCAAAGAAGATACTTGGGGACTCCTATGTGCAGCAGTGGACGTCTTTTGGCTGAAATGATGATGAAGATGATGATCTTATCTCTGGAAGTACTGGCCAATTACGAAACTATTTCACTGATGAAAAGCAACATGGACTGCCTTTTTATCCTCCTTTTTATTCACAGTTTCTGTAGCTAAAATTTCCAAGGAAATTTAAGCCCGAGCCGCGGGAAACAGCTGGCGTTCAAATAAATCGAGAACGATAAATGAGGTCATAATACCAAACTATGGGCCTTAGAATCCGTTTCCTATTAAGATAAACCCACCAGGTACATCTTTTCATAGAAGCAACCAATCTTCTCCATAGTTCGATCAATTCCCATCTAGGGTTTCCAGGTCCAGCTAGTTTAGCCGGACATTTGGGTAAAAACATCATTCACCATAAAAGTTACCTTAAATTCGAATGAAACAAAAATAAAATTGTATGAATCAGTCTTCTTTATTTTTAATCATTCAATATTCATAACTATTTTAATTTCTATAATTGCAATAATAGTATTACGTAGCCAGCCAGTGAGGTAGGCGGAGCGGAAAAATGTTTAAAAAAATGCTCATATTCGAAAAGCCTAACAAAAGCCGCACAAGCTGGACACCGTCTAATTTGGCCGGACACACAACCAAAAAGCCTGACTGTGTCCGGCTTTATCCGGACGCCTGGCAACGCTATGCCCATCAATCCCCTATGAGCTCTAGGTTCATAATAAACAGGTAAATTGCTTCCCTACCTCATCAGTGGGCGTCAATCACACATTGACAACACGCCGATTGGCTATTAGTGGCCGATAATAGGCACCCTGCTACTGACAGACATTCAGATTGGAACATAAGCCTATTATCGGATCGGCTTAATGCCGTGGGGGCTTTGTGTGACACTGTCATTAAGTACTTCAGGTGGAAATCTTTATTATCTTTACTTTAGTGAAAGAAAAAGGGTAAGTTTATGAGAAAACTTTTTAACAAAATAATAAAACCGACTTCCAAATAAAAAAAACACTACAAAGTATAAAATACCTAACTTTAATTTCGGAAGTCGGTGGTTTTGGTTGTTTCTTCGTAATTTAACACCGACTTCCGAAACTGCAGTTATTTTATACTTTGTAGTGTTTTTATTTTATTTGGAAGTTCAAAAAAGTTTTTAATTTTCACTTTTTAGTGGTTACCCCGTCACAGCGTACCGCGTGATGTTATGTTATGAACTGGTGTAAACAATAGACAGCCATGAGATTTCAGCAATCTTTTGCTATCATTTATTGAGAAGTTCCGTTGCCTATCTCCGAAGTTCTTCATCAGATATCCACCAAATTGAAATGGGACTACTCCGAGAAAGTACTCTTCCAAAAACTACCCAAATCGCTTCAAGTGTGCCTATAAAATTTGAAGAGTTCTCTCTATTTCTCCAGGATCCCATAATTAGATCCTGACTTGATGATCATGGGACCACCTGGGAAGTATACCCTTTCAAACAAAAAAAAATCCAAATCGGTCCAGCCATCTTCGAGTAACCAGGGAACATACACAAAAAAAAGCTTCCGACGAATTGAGAAACTCCTCCTTTTTTGAAGTCTGTTGAAAAACTGTATTAGGTACTGTACTTAATGCAAAATGACGAAATATCTAATGTGTCATTATTGCTTTGCAATGGGGTCCCGGGTGTGTGTTGCAATACATTTTGCTTTAGAATATTGGAGCAAAATACATGCGAGTCCACACATTGCAGCCACAATGACTTTCGCGGATCGATTGTTTTTGATTTTGAAAGATTATACTTACCTACTACCTACGATTCTAAGGAAAAAAGGTTTTTTTTCTATTATTTGAAAGAATGCCTGTTTTTCTTTCTTCTGCTTATGTTACAGTAAGTGTGATGAGTTGAAAAAGTTGTTGCCAAAGTCGTGGAAAAAGTAAGAAAATAATCACTTTTATCGGTGATTTGATAATTAAAAATAATTCAATACCCTCTTTGGTAAAAACTTGCGTATTCCGGACGAAAATATAAATCGACAGTGAACCAAACAATCGATTTTAGTTTAATTATATTTTGTAGAAGAAATAATCGATTATTTTCTCACATTCCTAAATTGGGGGGCTGAGAAGTAACTCGTTCCTGATGTTTTTTGTCGAATTTGTAGCAAAATAATATCTAGGTACTCTTCTGGCCCAGGCCTTACTAAAAGCCTAGTTGATAGATTGGTCTGTCTGCAAAAACAACAAATATTGGAGGAACAAATTCCTTAACTAAGTTAGCTCGTTGAATCATTTATTGAAATTCTTGTTCACAAAGTTGGTTGTTGCCTGAATTACTACCTAAAATCCGGAGAGCCGACAAGATATTAAATATTTGCGAATTAGTTAACCAACAAATATTATTACTTACGTATTTTTTTTCATGTCTTGTAAGTAGGTACATGCATGTAACATTATAAATTTATAATTTTTTAATATTCTTTTCTATGAGTAAAAAGTAGGCAATGCATGTCACCGGAAAATTTCAGACTCAGTACCTAATATTGTAATAAATATTGAATAGATTATAATTTATCTATATATTATAAAAAAAAAGCGTTTTGTATACAATATATCCCATCCAAATTCAATAGTTTCCAATATATCCGTGTAGTATTTAGAAAAAAATACAATTTCACGCGATATTTTACAATCGCCTACCAGATGAATTCAAACTAAAATGTAAGAAATAATCGAAAATCGTGATACTCTGTCCTAAAACATGGCAAAGGCCATTATTTCGTGACAAGCTTCTGCCAGCCAATCCATCTGCGTGAAAGTCGATTTTTTTTGCAAGGGAGCCTACTCCCGGGATCAAAAGTATCCTGTTCCAGTGCATGGTCTAATAAGCTAAGTTTCATCCGAAACCAATCAGCCGTTGAGACGTAGGTAGAAGCAACCAACAGACAGACCGATAGATTTATAATAAGTATTTGTATTGATGACGAAGTGACGAGCCATAAATCAAGCACATTGGTAAAATGTTAGCCCTTTACTTTACTACTAGTTCTGAGTGCCAATTCCACTAATTAGGGTTCCGAACATCCGTAAAAAACGGAACCCCTATAGGATCACTCGGTTGTCTGTCTTACGTAAATAAACAAAAAGGTTCGAACATTTGTCTATGGAGCTGGCGTAGCCCTCAGTCACCAAATCGCAGCGTACGATGAAACATTTATATGTATATGGGTAGAGGACATTTAGGTAAACAAACAAAAACATTTGGAACATGGTGACCAGTGTCGCGTTGCTGAAATATTTAGAAGTAACGTCGCCATTGTGAGAACAATGAAAATCATTAAAAATGAATGGCGGTCGCTTTTGGGGGGCAAACCATAAAACTTAAAAAAAAGTTTTTCAAAATGTACCGTGTGACATATCAAAAGAAAAGAAAGGGATTTAAACTATATTTTGTTCATAATTTTAGAATAAATAGTTTTGAAGTTCCGAAAAAACGTGGCCTAAATTTTTAAAAATATGGAAAACCTATAAGAAGAAGTCACATCATCATCATCATCATCATCATCATCATCATGCTCATCATCATAGTCATCATCACCATCATCGTCATTATCATTATGGTGATGATGTGTGTGATTCGTTCGGAACCCTTTGCACGCGATACCGACTCGCACTTGGCCAGTTTTTATTTTTAAGCAACGGTCGCATTCGCATGTCAGTCGCAATCTGTCAAAAATTTATGGAAATGGCGGCGTTTTTGACAGATTGCGACTGACATGGAATTGCCAACGTTGCTTAAAAATTAGTAGATTTGGTGCTGGTCCTATAAATTGTTAAAAAAACATCCGAAAACGGAAGAAATAAAAACATAGATACCTACCTACATGGGTAGGTAACTGTGAGAGCTGACATCTAGTTGGATCTGTTTCGAAGTTTAGGTAATGATTTAAAAAAAGATAAACAATCGAACGAATCGGTCCTTAGGAGCTACTCGTAAGTACTAACGTTAGATACAAATTATATTATAGGATTCCAGAGCAACAGACCTTGAAAATGAACAATAGGTATTATTGTCAGTAGATAAGAAAAATATCTCATTTTTCTCCAAACGCGGAGTCGGATTCGGAACACAGCTGCTATCGGCGGAGAAATATGTGGATAGGTACCTACCTACGCGCGAAGAAAAATATGAAACTAAAATATTATTTTCGCATATTTTCCATGTTCTGAGCGAAGAGAATGAGTGATTTTGTTCGCTCAATGAGTTCGCCCCCTTCCTTCACCCTTTTTCTTCGAATTCCTTCGTGATGATTGTGAGGCAAAATATTGAAACACGGGAAAATGTTAATTCATCAAATGACTTCTTCCGCTCTGGACGGAGCAGAATGAGCAGAATGGAGTGTCTGAATCTTACTGACTAAAGCCCATCCATGTTCCTTCTAAAGCCCTTTGCGTTCCAGGGCCGCGGTGACTCTTTTTTTCGAACATATTCCGCAACCTAGCAGTGTCGGACGGTGCCTAACTAAACGTATAGTTACCTATAGTTTATTTTATATCAGTACTCGGCATCGGCACTAGCTTATTTTATTAGTATACAGTGGAAACATACCTACAATCAATTTTGAGACCTTTTGGAAACGATGAGTGTGAATATTATGATTAATTTTAATTTTGTTGACAAAATTTTATAGCGTATAGTAGGTAGGGTTACCAACTTTTTTTCTATCAAATATAGTATTTTTGAAATTATTACCTTAAAAAATATAGTAGATGGCAAAAAAATGAAAAAAAAAATAGTATGTGGTTAAAATATGTACTTTATTTTTAAACCGCAAAACAAGCAGGCAGAAGATGACTTTGACAGTTGACAACTTGACATGACAGATGAATGTTTTGTTTTCGCGCGCGATCCACGCCACGCCACGGCACGCACACAACAAAAAGAGGCCCTACCACGAATGGTTTCGTAAAGCGTTGGAATAAGATTCATTTTAGCTTGGAATATTTCGCCGTAGACCCACAGAGAGGGCTTTAGTTAAGGTTGCGTTCCGCTTTACGCAAAATATAGTAGTTTCGCCTACTATATTTATTTTTTAGAAATATAGTATTTGATCCCTTAATTAATATAGTAAGATACTATATTACATAGTAGGTTCATACAACTGATACTACCGTAATACGCTTCAGATATAGACTGATAAGTAAGTATGGCTGATCTTTGCGTTATGCTCGTGAACGGGTGCTGCTTGTGGTGAAAGGTCGTCTTGTTAGCCATGGTTTTTACTATTGTTATAACGATTATATGCTTAATGTTTAATTTTGATGGCCCTGGTTTATCACTTGTGGCGTCGAGTCACAGATCTTTTTATTAAATTCTACCCTCTGCACGTGTAAGCGGGCACACCCTTCATGTCTGGAGGCTTATTTAGTTTGATTTGATATTGTTTTTATGCTTGAGTTTGTCGGTTTATGCTGGCATAATGGAGTGTGCTAGCTTACAAGTAGCGAATTATTAACTTTTATGTTTTTACGTGTTACCTTTGTTGTATTGTTTTCTTTGTATGAATACTGACTACTTACATACCTTTGTATAAGTGATAGTTCTTATAACTTAACAGACAGATGTGTTGCTGGGGAGTTTGTTGTGCCACTTCTTCTTCCCAGCTAAAACACTAGGAAGTGGTGACGGGCGGGCGTTTTGGGGGACTGTCTTTATGTAGAACGTTGACGTTCAAAAAGTGCTGGCACTCAGCCTAATTTGAATAAATGACTTTTGAATTTTGATTTTGAGTAAATAGGTACGTCAAATACCAACCAGAGCTACTGATTTTTTTAAACTTTTTTTTCCTTAGTCCTCCCGCCTTTGCCCAGCTGTGGTATACCTACAATAGACTACGTGTCCTTCCAGACATTCTTTTCTTGCGCCACCTCGAACCCAGCCTTCGCGGTGTGCATCTAGATCATCTCGCCACCGTTTTCTGGGCCGGCCTCGGCGACGCCGTCCATCCTCTGGCACCCATTGCGTGGAGACTTTTGCCCAATGGTCACTATGCATGCGGCTGGTTTGAACCGCCCAGTCCCATTTCACCCTGGCAGCTTTTTTGCCCACGTCAATGATAGCTGCCGGTCGATTCTATAAACATGTCAAAGTGAAGGCTTGGGTGAAGTGATCACGAGGTGAGCTGTCTATCCATACAATCAAAATATCACGTGATCACAGAGTGAGCTGTCATTCCATCTTCATTATATGGATTGACAGCACAGGCTGTTTTGGAGCGCAGCGTTGTGTTCCGTACGTATAGTGCGTTCCATTGCCCTTTGACTACTTATATCTTGACTTATTATTTATTTTATTCAGACGAAAATTTCATGACGGCAGATCTTTACAAATAAAGCTTTCAACGACGCGAATTCATCTGTACAACAAATCAGATATACCTAGTAGTACTCTGTGAATTTCGGCTTTAGTAGACTAGCCACTAGCCAGGTCAATTGAACACGTCCTGACATCTTGCTGAAACGTTTAGAACTATTCACGAGAGCTGTCACATAATAAAGCTAAACTCATACTTACAACACCAAACCACATTGAGATGTCAGTGACTTCATTATTTTAGTATGTTTTGACCATAGATTTATAATATCAATGGTTTTGACAAATTATTTAAAAAAATGTTAATTTTTTTTCTCCAATTAAACTAAAAACAAAAATTCAACATATTTAGAGTGATTTTTTAATTAAAAACCGGTATTTTCCAGATTTCATGACCTAGTAACTTGAAACGCACCCATTTCTATCTTGCACGTGTTCTCTTTGGTGCAAAATTCTATATAGTCTATGCTTTAAAAACTAAAGTACCTTCGCTTTTGTAGTCGCGTTTTTAGCAATATCATGGCTAAAATGCTATTGTAATTCGTTAATTCTGAAGACGTGCCTGGATAATCGTCGTGAACACTTAGTGTGAAAAGACAATTAGATATTTTGTACGATTATATGATTACTTGCTTTCATTTGACAAATTGCGCTAGACCGCATATTTAAAATGGCAGCCCTACCACGTAGAATAATCAAAGAGACACAGCGATTGATGCAAGAGCCGGTGCCGGGAATCAGCGCGGTGCCAAGCGAAACGAATGCTCGTTATTTTCATGTTATCGTCACTGGCCCAGAAGACTCGCCGTTCGAAGGAGGACTATTCAAATTAGAGTTATTTCTGCCAGAGGACTATCCCATGTCAGCGCCTAAGGTTAGGTTTATAACGAAAATATACCATCCGAACATAGACCGGCTGGGTCGTATATGCTTGGACATTCTGAAGGACAAGTGGAGTCCTGCACTGCAGATCCGCACGGTGCTGCTGTCGATCCAGGCTCTCCTGTCAGCGCCGAACCCCGACGACCCGCTGGCCAACGACGTGGCCGAGCTGTGGAAGGTGAACGAGAGCGAGGCGATCCGGAACGCGAAGGAGTGGACGCGGAGATACGCTATGGACAACTGAACAGTGCGCCAGCACTCACTCACCAGTGCCTCCCCGACGCGCGCCACACGAGGACGGAACTAACATATATCATGATTTTAAGAGTGCAAGTTATGTTATACACCCTAGACCGAGTAACTTGTGAAGAGACAATTGTGGATAAATTTTATTATAGGTGAGCGGCGTTCCGGCGCTGCGGGCGCTCATCGCTCAGGTTATCCTCCTGCATTTCGTAGCCTCGCCCTTATTGTCTCGGAGCGGTCCGACAGTCCCACAGGTCATTGTTTACCCGTTCACATGTAGCTTCGGTACAATATTAGGTATGCATATTTTTTTACTATCATAATAGCTAATAAAACAAAACCTGGAGACTTAAATGTATATATTTCATGGTTACAAATTTGTTTAATTTTATACAATGGATAGTGTTTACTGTCACAAAGTTGAATATCTTTGTAAGAGTCTTACGAACACCATCTCTTGAGTGCAAATGTTATGCTTAATAAAATGATTATATCAGTTTTCTGATCACTAGTGATACTGAAAGTTTAATTTAATTCTTTTTTTTACATAGCAAAAGTGAATGCATTATAGATGTTTTTTTTTCACTTGATAAGCAACAACAGCATGATTTCACTATGAATCTTTTGTGTACTATTTTCATCTTGTATAAAAATTATCATTAAATTGTATTTATGTAAATTTAATTTGGCTTTGTGAGAAAACTTCAAAATACATAATATACAAAAGCTAAACCAATATTTTATTTTCAATTACTTTTGATTTGTTATAGGTTATGTTTTCATTGATCTTTGGCTCAGTGTAGGTCTTTTGTTACTTACATATTTACATGCAAAATTTTTCCTTAAAGATAGTCTTAAAATAAGGAACATATATTTCCTCAATTAATTGGGAAAATATACATGGATTCTGTTTAGTATCCATATAAACATATTTATGTTATATAAACAGACTGCCTAACAATATTAAATTTACAATGGTATTCCCCAGTAATAAACTGGATACATCTTCAAGGTGCAACGAAAGGCAAATCTGACAGATGCACCATGGCAGCCACCAGATAAATTTGATTGATTGACATTCTTAATTTCAATAACTTAAAGAAACAAAGCTGTCAACATCAACATCTATTGTGATCCTTTACATTTAAAACGAATCATAATGTCTTTTTTTTTTTTTTTTTATTTAATATGGGTTTGCTCTTGACTCTAGTCTAGGTCATAGATGACAGAGACAAAGTCGACGATGGAGCGAGCCTACCCAGAAGAAGCCTGTTCACTCTAACTTTGAAGAGATTAGGGTTGTATGCGTTCGGATACCTACAAAGAGATCAAGGAAAGGTCAATGTACGTACTTCAAATTTATCTGGTGCCTACGTTAACCAAGTTCATGTAGGTATCAGTAAAAACCAAACCCACATGGTGAGTTACTAAATCAACAACTCATTCTCAGACTTCACGGTCTCCAGAAACAACATTTGCTTGATTATAGATGGTGTGATCGTTTCACAAAGTCAAAATCTTCAAGGTCAAATGTTTAAAATGTAAAAGTCATCTAATAGTTGCGTGAAAAAAGTAGACTAGAATTATTGCAAAAAATCTTACAGCAGTAGAAAAATAAATCTTTGTTTGTTTTCGTCATTTGATATCAGTGTTATCTGCTGTATTTATCAGAATGTTTATTGTTTTGCAACAGAACACCTGACTGAAAGGTCATGCTATAGACTGCAGTTCCTATTTGCTACAAACACAAAGCCTTTGTTAGTTTGTGGTCAATAAACTAAACTTTTAATACCTAAGTAATTAGCATGAAAATTCACTAAGAAGCCATATTATGCGAATAACCAGCCTGTTACTCTCCCACTGCAGTGGGAAGCGCCTTCTCTTTACTGAGAGGGCACAAGCATTATGGGAGCTCTCGCTTGCGCTTGAGGCCGGATACAGTTTTCTAAAAAGATTAATAAGTTCCACAATGTGTTTCTTCACTAACTTCAGTACCTACCTAATTGTGAAGAAAATGCCTAATATTTTTCTACATGGGTTCTTTAAAATTTATTAGGAAGTATAGTCAAGTTTGTATGAATATTTTTTCCATTGTACCAATAAAATAATTAGGACCTCGTAAGATCACTGTGTATTTAGATACTGTGAAAAGGAACATTGGGGTGAACCGAAACAGAACTTCATATTATTGGTTTTCTAAGTAACTTTTTTTCAATTCAATAAAATTGGAGACCGTAAATGCTGCAAACAAATAACGTAAAAATCCCCTCCAAATTATGTTTCGATTCACCCCTGCATTCCATAGGTAGGTACACCATTTTTGTAGCAACTCGGCAGGCCTAAAACTATTTAGCTAATATTAGATGGTTTTCTGGTTCATTTACAAGTTAGAAAAGTCGATCAAATCCTTAGTTATATGTATAGAGTTGCAACTTCTCGGTCATACTAGATAGGTACTTCCGCCACTCAATTCAACCACCTCTGCTACGCAATTTACTCGAGTTCTTTGCGCCGTACCTACTTAAGTACTTATGGTCATTGGCCCCTTTCTACCTGATAAAATGTACCTAAGTACAATTTTATCAATAAGATAAAGTAAAAAATGTTCCTGATTTTTTATCTTATCCAAACATACATACCTAACCTGCGCAATAGGCACAACAGTGCCCCCTTTTTATATCGGTATTTTAAATCTATTTGGTTTCCTGCAATTTTAGTTTATATTCGATACCGATAGATGGCACACCAAAATGATTAGTGAGAATTTCGAGCTTCTACCCAATCTTTTACCAGCCGTATTGTAGCAGCAGTTGGACTTCTATTACTATTACTACCGCCATCTATTGAAGAATTAAAACATTCTTACATTACAGATAGAATCAACTTAATGAGGGCTCGCATATCCTGACATTAACTAGACTATCGAAAGATTTATGGCCGGTGGAGCAAACGAGACCTGAAGTGGCGACTGAGTTTTGGCACGTCTAGTGTGTGACGCCCCCAGCAGGATGGTATTTAAGAGGTGGCTGGGTGAGACAGACTTAATGAGGAGGGTAGAACACTTGTAGATATTGTGGCTAGGGCATACAATTATCCGGAACATTTTACTATCCGGATATTACCAAAACACTCCGGCTATTTCGGATATCATCGTAAAAAGTATTTAAATAAAACGAATATTATTAATTATTCTAAAATTTTAATTTCAATAATATAATCAATATTATATGGCTTCGACAGATTTTACCTATTCATTTATTTTGTGTCAATCCACAATGGATCAAATCAAAGTAATCGTCTCTGAAAAGGTTAACGATCATAAAAAAGTTTTTTAAGAAATCCTGTTTTTTAAGAATGTGGGCCTTTGAACACCGGGCTCAAATCTGAAAATTTATCAGATATATTTCCGCGGTATTCTCTCAGCAGGCCGCACCTGCTCAGCCATCAACTTTTTGCTTTGTAAGTGTAAATGGTTGCTCAAAAACCGTGCAAATTGGCTCTGTATGACAAATTTGATATTATCATTTTCATTTACGGTGGTTTAGGTTTAAGGGCCCCTTAGTAAAATTTGCTAAGGACCCCGCGCTGGATTAATCCGGCACTGGATGCAAGTATGCTCAGAAGGCCAATATTCTAGTAGGTACTTCAAATTTTAATCGTTCAAACTCAAGTCGCAATATCATCTCGGCGACAATCAATGCCAAAACTAGACCAAATGAAGGGTTTGATGTGTTTTGTCAGTTTTCGATTGCGAACGCTCCTTACACACAGTTTTTCATATTTCGGCTCTCGTGCGGTTGTCTTACCTTGTCTAACCTTGCCTTATATAGCCAGGGAGCACAAGTGTATGCGGGCCATTACACAATAAAAATCCAACATCAGTTTGTTCAGTTTATTCTTAACTTTAATGCAGACTAGAATAATACTCTTAGAAATGAGAACAACAATAGTTATTTCACATGTTACAGTGTACCTACCATATACCAGCTTTCACAATGAAATGCTATTTATTATCTGTGTTTCTCAATGTAAATAAATCTTATTCACAACAGTTAGCAATACAAAATTACATCAGACTGTACTTATTATATTTACGTTTAGTTCACAAGGGCGTGGCCAGTGTTCAGAGGTCGTAGGAGTAAAAAAAAAGTAAGTAAACTTTTTGGGTATATTTTGAGCGAAAAGGGTATCAAGAAGTTACGGATGTTTTTAACATAGCTTGAATGTTAACATTTCGTGGTATGTGCTGACATTGGCTGGGTAATGTCGATGTATCCGCCACCCGTATTAGAACACACTGGCCATCAAAGGAACCAAACTCGAGAAACCAGAAGACATATTGAGAGGACATTAGATTCGGGGATAAATGTACGTAATCAGAAGCGGTTTATAGTGTTTATATCTAAAGTGTTTACAATTAGAACTGTTAAATTATATATATTTTTATACATAAATAAATATTGTTTACTCGTTCTCAGAGCGCTAAGCTTAGCCAAGAACACAGGACATACATATGTAGGGTACATACATAGCTATAGCGACACTATAAAATTTACAAAATATGATATATCTTTTGAGATGCTACACGAAATAATGCTTTTTTTATTTACTATATCCACTAATCAATTCTTTTTTTTTCAATTTGATCACTGTGGGTCTTTGAAATTGCGCTGTGGCGCGGATGGTAGGATGCGTTCACTATGATAGACGCAAGGTATCACCAGACCCACAGCTCAGCTCGCATGACCCACTAATCTAAGCTATACATGTTGATTCTGAACTGAATGAGATGATTTGAACTATGGTGCGTTTATTCGTTAAAAAAAAGTTTAAAAACATTTAAACTTAACGATCGTACTTTAGAATATAAAAAGAACTAAAATTATGATAATGGAATGGCTAGATTGCTACCAGGCATGAATGGCGACACAAAAATAAATATGAATGTTTCCTCACATTTTTCATCCAAAACCTACCTATTTGATTTATTTCACACACTATAATAACTTAGTACACAGACAACTTTCGAGATACCATACAAAATATTATGTTACTATCAGTATGTGAAGAAACAATATAAAATTATCTAAAAAAAAAAACAATGGCAGACGTAAGAAAACCACATAAATCCAACCTTTATAAACTTATCGTTCCACTTAAAATTAACGCATTTCATATCAAAAAACATTACAAGTTAAAAATATATGGCAAAAATCATGACAAAAAAATTGTCCCTTTAGCCACGCAAAACAATACGAAATGCTATCTGAATTAATGTTGTTAATTTATAAATATCTAAGCAGATATGAGTGGGTTCTGATATTCAATTTATAAATATAATTAATAAGTGGAGTATGTATACACATTGTCATGACAATCAAAGATAACACGATGTATTTACTATTACGAGTTTTAAAAAACATCTTTCATTCATAATATTAATGTACTTAAAGGTTCTATTATCTAAACGCTCTTAGTTTGTGAAGTGGGGACTTATAGAGCGTTTTTCATATATTTTTATGAATAAGAGTTTTTTCGTTATTTTAAATACATGGTGTTTATATTAATAGAGAGATAATACAACTTATATTCTATCTTATTAGCCACGAAAGCATTGTAAGCATTGAACTCATCACATATGATTTTTGAGTATTTTTATCAGCAAAGCTTGAGTTGGGGCCCTATCCTCGCTTTGTTTATTAGTTCCCCTATACTTTTTTGTTTTTGAAAGTCTCTTCTTCTAGTCTTTAGTCCTATTTGCCGAGTCTTTTTAAATTAATGTACTTCAAATAAATTAATAAAACTAGGTTTTTTGGAGATCTGCTCGCCGACTTTATAGCGACGAGATTATTAAAACAACATTAGAAATTCAATTAAAACTCTATGCTTTAGTTCATGAAGTTGAAAATCTCATAAATAGTTAGGATTTTGTCTTTTAAAAATATATGAATTAGAAGATCCATTAGTTGTTTTTCGAAATATCTGACAAATCATTCTTGAATATTGTGGGCCGCATCACATTTTTTCAAATAAACCCGGTTTGGGCTGACTTCCTCATCTTTCTATACAGATCAAAGAACTCAAGTTCACTTATCTGCACAGATTTGTCACAAGAAAATTTGTTAACATTACAAGAAGATTGGTGTTACAAGCACTGTCTTAGAGCTGGTTACAATATTCAATATAAGTTTTTGGGGAGATCTATGTAACATGGGATTTCTACGGGGTTTCGTTATAAATTTTAAATACTTTATGTAAGGTTTTATTTTTCAATGAATAGCCAATACTCGAACCTGAACAATTAAACAGGTATGTCTGACTACAACTTAGATGTGAGTCATATTGCAATCATAATCTTTTTTGATTGCCTAACTGTCCCTAATACATTTTATGAGAGTAGAATCAAAAACTCATATTGGTCAATCATTGAAAAATAGCCCTTAACGACAACTGTTAACGCAGCTATTTACACAAAATACGAATTATATACATATCGAACTTCTTGACTGCGCCTAACGACACAAATTAGGGGCAAGATAAATTGCGCAGGTGCTTAGGTAGGTACCTCTAAACCTGAAGCAACAGGGCCTAGACAGCCCTAACCTTGCGCAATAGGGCCATGGCACCCCTAAACTTACGCAACTGGGCCATGGCACCCCTAAACTTACGCAACTGGGCTATGGCACTCCTAAACTTACGCAACTAACTTTAGGCAACCCTCAAGTTACGCAACTGACTTTAGGCACCCCTCAAGTTACGCAACTGAGCTTGACTCTGAAGTTGCGCAAATTATCAAGGCACCAAAGCCGCACAGCATCGTTAGTAACAGTGAAGAAGTTAACACACGTTATGTTGTAACAAACGGCAGTTAGTTGTAGCGTGCGAGGCTAGGGCCGGTGGCGGTGCGGTGAGGGCGCGTATCGTAATATCGTAGTAAGCAGGCACTTGAGTCGCGGCGACGCGCGCGTTAGATGAACACCGGGTTCTCTTGCCCGGTCAGCAGCCTGAACATTGACGTCGGCATTGTTTTCATCAGGATCTGGAAAATATTAAAGGCAAGTTGAAGTTTTAAACTACATACTTGTTTACAACCTCAATCGCTGGGTAAGAATGGGGGTTTCCACGATTATCAGGGTGTACCCAGTCATCGACAGTTGTTAAATTGTTAATGCAATCAAATAGGACATGAAACAGTAGGCAAACTTTGTCATTGGCTTTCAGCTCCATAACGGACTCTCCTTCGGCTCGAGAGTTTATACCGTCTCGGCGGCAATAACAAATGCCCACATGTATTAAACGAAATATTTCAACACACCTACTCGAAAATATATAAAAATAATATACCAACGTAAACAAAATAAAATATCCAGAGCGAAAATAAATATCACTCATTTAAATATGTATGATTCTATTTTGGTATCCTAATTATCGGGCATTAAAAGTATAGCTTGGTATATTTCGATAACTATTGTCTCAATAAATTATAAAAGCAAGCTATTTCCTCAGGTTCTCGATGATTTTTTGTATGAGTAGCATCAGTACCTAGTTCTAGGAGGTATCAGTTCTTCGCTCCAGGAGGTTTCGGTACCTAGTTTCAGAAGGTATCGCACTGTCTTACCCCTCCCTCGCTGGTGGTGGGCAAGTTGACGATGCGCTCGTGCAGTAAGGCGACGACGCTCTATGAGTTGATCTCGATGATACGGTGTGTACTGTGTGAGCTTACCTCTCCCACGCTGGTGGCGAGCAGGTTGACGATGCGCTCGTGCGGCACGGCGACGACGCTCTGCGAGTTGATCTCTATGATGCGGTGCCCCACGCGCACGCCGCCGCGCTCCGCGATGCCGCCGCGCAGCAGGCTGCAGATCTGCAGTGGGACCAATACGTCACAGGATTAATCTTATTATGAGATATTTTCATGTACGAAGGAAGACTTAGCTACTAATTATGCTGAGTCTACAGAGACAAAGCATTTTATTTATTTAGAATAAATGTTGTAGCCTGATTAATTAATCAGTTGCCAAAACATGATCTTCATAATTTTGGTAACTGTAACGGTTAGTTTGTGGCATATTTTGCGAACTCTCCAAAGCTTTTGATTGCGTTGACCACAGTGCTCCGGCATTGTGGTCAAATCTGTAAATTATACCACTACGGAATTCGTGGAAAAGCTGTTGATCTTGTTATTTATATTCATCAAACAGTCTGCAAAGAGTAACCGTTAAAGGGGCTACGTTACCTCAGGCATGTCCGTACGTACGTTACGTACGTACGGACATGCCTGAGGGTTAAATTCTTAGCCCTTTCTTTTTTCTAGTTTATATGAATTACCTTCCTTACACGATGGCAATTTTTTCCGATATAATTATATTCAATGACACTTCTCTTATTTTATTTATAATATAGAAAGACACTGATATCATGCACGCCAACGAAAGTTTGACTTTCTGTGTCGGTAATAATCTCTTACTTAATGCGAACAAAACTAAATGTCTAAAGTTTTCATTATAGAATATGCCACAAGTTGGTGTCAACTTTTAATAAATGCGTGGATTAAGGTACTTCTCCTGACTTCATGAAGAGTAGTATAGTCAGTTATAAAAATGACATAAGCAAATTCCAGCCTATTTCCATCTTACCTGTATTTAGCAAAATATTTGAAAAGTCATCAAGTAGGTAATAGTCATCAAAATCCTCCTTTATAATGAACAATATGGCTTTACAAGAAGTCGTTCGACTACAGATGGGGTGTTACTCTCTTGAAACATTTATTTAACGCATGGGAGGATTGGCAAAATGCAATTGGAGTTTTTTGTGATCTCTCCAAAGCCTTTGACTGCGTACACCATGACACGCTTTTGCGTAAACTACGACATTACGGTCTCCAAATCGAAGTTCTTAACGTAATTGATTCATATTTATATATATACACTTTAGAAGCTATTCTAATGTGTAGATTTCGATGGTAGGAAGTCTTCCAGGCTACCAGTTTATTTAGGAGTGCCTTAAGGCTCTATACTGGGTCCATTCTTATTTCTGGTGTGTATAAACGATTTACCATTTTTAAGGGTATCTGTGATGTAGTAAGTACTTTTTGCAGATGATTTCTCTCTTATCTTTAAAGTAGATAGGAATAGACGTAATTTTTTATTATAACGTCAACAGCTTTAAATGGTTACGGATTGGTTTAAAACAAATAATCTAGTTCTGAATGCTAAGAAAACGAAATGTATCATCGAAACTGTGGACTCGGCAGTATTTTTGAGCATAACTGTTGATTCTAAACTTCAATCGGGTCCTCACATATCAAGCCTATCAGGAAGAATCAACAGCAGAATTCTCACGGTGGCATCTCAATTTGCATTCCATTGTCATATTTAATGTTCTTCACATGACACAGTAAAATTATATATATAAGTTACTTTGCATACTGAATACATTCAAGTTCTTAAAACTTTACAGACAGGTGTGAACTGTGAAGCTGAGGAGTTTGTTGCGCCACTTCTTCGTCCCAGCTAGAACACTAGGAAGTGGTGACGAGCGGTCTTTTTGAGTGAGTCTTTATGTAGAAATTTGACGTTCAAAAAGTGACACCCAGCCTTATGACTTTTTGATTTGATTGATTGATTTAATCCTTGTCGGCAAAAAAGTAGATGTAATTACGATCTCTGGCATTCGTTACGGATTGTCAGAAGCTAGAAAATCTGACACCAGTCCTGCCAAGAAGTACCGTGTTACCCAGTTATTGGGTTGTAGGGTACAGTTAGGCAGTCGCTCTACATAAAATACTGGTATTCAGCTGAAGCCGGTTTGATTGGAAACCGAGTCCAATATAGTTGGTAAAGGCTAGGCAGATAATATAATTAGTATAGCAAGACTCACCACTCCGTTCTGCACGCTGAAGCCGAGCTGGTACTTGGTGTCGGGGCGCTTGATCTTGACCTCGACGACGGGCGCACACGGCACCACGGTCAGCTTCACCACGGTCTGGTTCTTGGAGTTCTTGATGTACGTCTGGCACGTGGACAGCGGCAGACCCACCAGGCTCACGCCGTTTATTGCGATTATTTGATCTCCTGTGGGAGGAACACTGATTTAGCGAATAACATGAGAATCGAGGGATTACGCCGCATGGTATTAAAATGTTCTTCAAAACACACTCCCAAACAGGCGTAATTAATGTAGCAATATCCTTATTGCTACATTTATTCCATCCTTGACATCCTTGTCAGGGCGTCAGCGGCATGCACATTGTCCACTGGGCCAAGTCTCCTCGCAATGGGTGCCTGAAGATGGATGATGTCGTCGAGGACGTCTAGGAAAAGGTTGCGAAACGACCTACATCTGATCTGATAGGCTGGTTTAAGGTGGCAGTGTTTATGGAAGAACTTGGAAACATGCAAGGAAGACTGCCATCTAGCGTTGTAAATTTGAAACTTTTACGTTGTAATTACTTGACATTGACGTTTTCTGTGGGGCCAGTGAAATTAAAAGGAGTTCCTTACCTATGTTAAGCTGTCCGCACCGCGCCGCAGCCCCTGCGGGCGCCAGGTTGGCGATGACGACGGTGGGCAGCATGGAGCCCCAGCCCGACTCCACCACCACCACGCCCAGGATCTCGCCCTTCGTCTTCGGCACCACCACCTGCGAACATGCAAACGACTATTTAGATATGACAGGAGTATTGATAGATGGGGTTTGGGGTAGTACAGTCAGGGCCATATTGTTATCAGAATGACGGCACGGTTGGCGCAGTGGTCGAGCGATTGACTGCTGCGCTGCGTGACGCGGGTTCGATTCCCGCACGGAACAAATATATGTATGGCCTACAGATAGTTGTTCCGGGTCTGGCTGTTTGTGTGTGTGACTTTGTATGTTTGTAAACGCATCACGATACAGAGTATGGGGCAACGTTTCTTTAATAAAAAAAAGAATAAGGTTAAAAGTAATTTGCATTGTCTCTGTAAAAAGGCTCTGGAGGTCTAGATAAACTGACAATTTAACAACGAGTTTGTTTTCTAAGAGTTGTTAAAAAAAACAACACTAACCGGTACAATTCTGTGCATCGCGGCTGATGCGACAATTTTCAGAGTATGAAAATGTATGGCACCGCTTCCGAAGTCGGCCGGCTGCGTCTGTCGCAGACCTCGGAAACGGCGCCATACATTCTCATACTCTGACTATTGTCGCACGTTACAGATCGCGCGCGGCTGCGATCGGCCGCGATGCACGGAATTACCTTTAGGCGTCGTCCGTATAGAAACCGATCATCGCGCAAGTTCATTTATATCGCAAGATCAAAGTGACGGCACGTCCATAGAGGGCGCTTTACAGTTTAGTCGAACAAAACCCCTTGTCCTTTCGATAAAGGGTTTCTCTTAATTTGTGTCAATTTGTCTATGCAATAGATTGTGTCAACCTTACTAAAGTTTCATTTTTCCGAGAATTATTATTAAAATATCAAATTCCCTGAATGTACTTAGCGAAATTAAATAATGGCGGTATCTAATCTGCTGTAAATATGGAACATCCAGTCACTATTTTCCTAGCTTTATATGCCATATTTACGTCCAGAATCGTTCTAACGATGACACTACAGAATGCAATTTAGATGACTAGGGAGTAACACTATGTATACCCTAATACATATCAAGACAGCGCAGTTACAGTCAACCGCAAGTCACTGGTTACTAGTTATCATTAACATAGCTTTTATTACGTCGCCCTAAGGGCTGTTTAGGTAGTTCCAGAGTTACCAGTAACTTGTGCGGTTGACTGCCATTCGCAGCACTTTTTGGTAGTACGTAATTAGTATGTAAGTTTGTTAAGAAAGTTTTAAAAAATTTCAAAAATAGAATTTTAAGAGTTCAATTGTTTACAAAACAAGTGAACTCCTCCCGTAGGTACTTAAAGAGCGTTCAGTTTCAAATCGCAACATCATCTCAGTGACAATCAATGTCAAGAACTTGTCAAAATGTAGAGAAATTAAAGTGTTTTTGACAGTTACTGCGATACAAATGCGCACGGTCCTTAAAAATACGAAAATTGCCCCTTAGGGCCTAAATCAAAGAAAACAAAACACATAAGTTTCATGTGTAAATATTTACCTCTTTCTGTAGTTCCTTCTTCGCGAACATTTGCAGCTCGTCTCCGAATATCTCCTGGCTGTTCAATACTTCTTGGTAGTCCATCTCTTTGACGAAGCTGTGGTCTTCTATGCCATTGGCCTTGAGGAACTCCATGTAGGCTACTTGGAACGCCTGGCCTATGGACTGCGCTATGAATTGGGCCTGAAACAAAATTAAATATTTGTTATTCTTTTTACTTTTTAAATAGAATGGTTGGCCACTAAAATATCTTGTTTATTAAAAATAATAATTAAAGTGGGTAAGGTATGTACTTAGTAAAGATCATGTCGCAAAAGTAGGAAACGCAAAATACTGAATGATAGATAACACAGTAATTTCATTATTTTTAGAGAAAACAAAGTGGTTTTGGGAATAAAAGAAATGAAATATACCTTATCATTAAATATTTTCAGTCAAGTCTGGTGATTACAAGTTTCTATACTTTATTCTAAAGGCCTAAATTAGAGACGACAGTATTCTGGCTAATAAGTTCGTAACTGTACGAAGACTGGCAGTAAATAGTGTTATCATCAATGTTTATTTAATTTCGACGAGATAACTGGAATTTGAGGTTAGTCTTAGTTTACACATTATTTTGTAGGTATGCGTGTTTTATCTGAGTTATCGCGTTTTAAGGTCCAAGGTAAGGTAGTAAGTCGCAAGTCAGTGGCAGATAAACCAGGATAAGCTGGGCTGTTGCTCTGTTGAAAGTCCGTACTACAATAGGCCAAGTTTAAATCAAAGCATTACCAGTGACGTAGGGTCTACTGTACCGTCTGCCAGGGTTGCGGAATTTGTTCGAAAGAGTCACCGCGGCCCTGGAACGCAAAGGGCTTTAGAAGGAACACGGATGGGTTTTAGTCAGTAAGAGTCTGACACGCCCTTCCGCTCCACCCAGAGCGGAAGAAGTCATTTGATGACTTCCCATCCTTACTGTACCGTATCGATTGGATGTTTTAATCTTAACCTAAAATCTGACAAATTGCAAGTTTGTCGGCAGTACAATGACATAGTGTATTGCCGACAACATAATCATGACTGTACATTATTTACAGTCATGGCTAAAAATATATCTTCTATGGGTAGCAAAAAACCGATGCAATTTTTCTGACTACATAATCGATTTAATAAAAAAATATTAACGTACCATTTTTACGTGCAGTTTTGCAGAAGCACATTTAAACTTAAACAATATTTTAGTTCTGTCAAATCCACTAGTCAATTAGCAAACTTGTTTAGAGTCTTGCTCATTACGAACGAAGCAAGTTGCTTTACTAAGTACTCAGATTATTATGGAGATTTTCTGGTTTTCGCTAACAACTTTTATTTGACCGTGTGGGATACCTGATTATGCCTATTAAACAATGACCATGGCGTCTAAAAGCACAGTTACTGCAGCCAAATCGGTCAGTGAGTGTGTAAGTTCCTCAATTTTTATAGCTGACTTTTCGCATTATCTTATGCCTGTATCAACCATATTAAACTCCCAAAAAATAGGCCGATTTCAATAGAACCTCTCAAACCTCTCTCTTAACCTTTCAAATGTTGTGTTTTGGCATAGATTTGTAGACCAAAGATGACAAAATGCATTTTTTATTCTTCAAATAAAAGTTTTCTAACTATTCAAAAGTTGCCCCTTGGTTTTATTCTGTACTCGTAGGTAAATAGTTATCAAGAAAAAGGACTAAAAATCTATCGAAGCCTACATTCTAGAGTCTTAAAATAAATCTACAAAACTATAGACTCACCTCTTCACTCTCAAAAACATGGCAGATCATTTTCGGCGTACGATTCAGCTTGGGCTGGTCGGAGTCATTCTCATGCGGCACAAACCTTCTTCTAGCCATCAGAACCACCAAGTCACCAATATCAGCAATATAGGAAATAGTCCTCAACGCATGATCCATCATAATCTCCTTCAGTTCCGTGTTCAAGACCATAATTTTCTCCGTTGATATAAAAAGATCGACTTCGGTACTTGGCTGGTTTTCACCTTCAGGGGCCTGGAAAGTAGAATGTTTATGTCATATTGGAATTTGAAGGCCGGCTTGATCTCCAGAATGTAGTAAAGCTTCTGATAGTTCAACTGGCATGAACATACAAGGTGTGGCGCTGATTCTGTTTCGCATAAGCTTTGCTAAGACGATTGCTGTCTTGCTCATATAAGTGAGAAAAGAAAGAGACGGATGACGTTTAGAACTGTCAAAGTCTGATGTTTGTTGCGTGTCAAGTTTGACAGCTCTAATAGCACCTGTTTCTCATTATGTCTGTACGATAAAGACAGTTAAATATTTAGCGTTAGTTAAGTTAATGCCTAACTAAATCAGCGCCATTGACACCTAAGCAAGCATACACAGTGATTGTATGATATCTGAACCTAAAACAGCAGCGAGGAACTTTTATCATTATTCTAGATTTTTAGCTCAAGCTTGTCTTAAGTTGGTGGTCAGAAAGTGCTTGTCACTTCGTTGACGAGTCATTGATAATGGGTAGATACGTCGAAAGGACGTGGTTGTAGGGAAGAATATTTTGTATGAATAAAATACGTCGAAATGACGTAGTTCAAGGGATGTTTTGCAACAATGCTTTGTTATGGTAATATGAGGTAGACGTTTAAATCGCTGTCGCATTTTAATTGTATCGAGCAGTGGCGGATTAATGGATGACCAACAAGCTTAAAACAAAAGGAGCACAATTTCTGATCAAATTTTACTATCAGAAAAACGAGGAAGTGAAACAGAAAAGTATTTGGAAGAAAAAAATTGAATGCTGAACCTTTTTTATTCGGGTAAAAGAAAATGTTGGGTGAAAGGAAAATGAAAGAAGGAAACAGACCATGAAAGATAGAAGACACATGCTCTTAATCCGCCACTGCGTCAGAGATAATTATAGTTAATTTAGAATTTAGACACTTACCAAAGCCTGATTACCCAAGACAGCGCAAAGGGAAATACGATAATGTTAGTATAATGAAGTGGAAACACTTAAAAATAAAATGTTTCGTTGGAGTTTTTAAAATTGGTATAAATCGAAAATATTTATAATTAAAAACTCTTTGGAAATGAATATGAAAACCCCAATTAAACATCACACAAACACATATCTAACCGAAATTACTTATATGTTTTACTGGCAACACAGATACTTAATGTTACCAACATCGATATTTCTTCAACTTCTCAGAAACATTCTAAACCTATTAATGTTACACCCGTGGCATTTTCTCGAAATTATGCCATGTTGAGTTGTTGATTCTTATTGAATTGTGTGTAAAGAAATGAGACAAAGTTCCCGATTATTTGGATTTCATCACTTGGCTATAGGTATAACTGAAGAGAATGCCTGAGAGAGCACGCCCAAGAGGTGCTGTTATCCCGCATCAAAGGGTCGTATTAAGACGGGATCACATTATTGTGTCTGGTCGTGTCGTGATTCCTTCTGACGCAGATGATTGGCTACAAAACTCTTTGTGTAACAACATTAGCTCGAATAGCTTCGTTATATTGGTGTAATCCACGCCACGACACATCCCGACCCAGTAACGTGACCCTGCCTTAAGTTAAACAGTAAACCTATAGCAGCTTATAAAGATCGATTGAATGAGTGACCAGAGGCTATAGATTAGTGTCATTCTATTAACGAATGCGATTGTCGAAATGCCAAAATGCAAGGGATTGTCCACGTGACATTTCGACAGCGCTTGTCCATCCCATAAATTGTTGACGTTTTGACAATCTTCTTCGCCACGATACCGCTGACAAAATGTGACTTGTCTAGAGCCACCATACAGCCGGACTATTCCGTCAACATCTCACCGCGTAAACTTAGGTGGTGACACTGGCAGCACACAAAATGTTCACTTCACTTATGCTTACACGGTGAGATGTTGCAGAATTGCACTGCAGTAGGTATGAGAGAAAAACCCAATAAAAAACAACGCCCAACCAATTGTTTTTAAAACTCAGTACTATCTCGAAAGAGCCTAAACTAATTATGTCAGCCAAACCACCTTGATCTTAGTGACGGCCTCCTCTACCATGTTCTTTTTGGGGCGCTTCTTGCGGCGGCGGGAGTCCTCGTCCACCTCGACCGAGCCCAGGAAGCTCAGGCGGAACACGGCGGCCGGGGCGGCGTACACGCCGGAGTACGGCCCGTCGCAGCCCCACTGTAGACGAGCCACACCGGCTAACCTCCTCGGATTCTCTCGCTAATTGTGTGGTATTCGATTTGTTTTGAAATATTTGTTAAGGTTTTACTAATTTGTTAGTTTTGTTTTGGTTCTTACTTGCCGCTGTTTAAGACTTCTTTGACGTAAAATTAACCCATCTACATATAATCAGGAGTTTGTTTCCTTATAGGCCCTGTTGTAAATTTCGCTCGAGTAAAAGTAACCACCCCTAGATACGCTATCAGAGGTTTTTATCCCTATAGATCCTTTCTTCATTGATTAAGTCTGTCAAAAAACTTTACCTGACTAACCTATTATTATTCCGGTAGAACTACGTACTACTATAATACCATTCTGTAAACGCCTCAGTAAAAAACTTAGGTGAAGTGAACTTGAAGTGAGCTGTCAACCTCTAGCATTAGAAGCAATGACAGTTCAATTCAAGCTCACTCCACATAAGATTTAACGGCGAGGTGTTTCCAGAATACACTGGCTTAAATTGATCAACATATTTAAGATTTGTTCAAGGACTGTCATCATTGTTGTGGAATATGGACACTGACCATTCCTGAACGCAGTCTGAAAATGTTAATCGTGTTCGGTTCCATTGGTCCTAGATATTAGCTGGTCTATTCTGTCAACATCTTGCCGTGTTAACTTAGGTGAAGTGAGCATGAAGTGAACTGTCATTCCATCTTGTTTGTATGGATTGACAGCTCACTTCATGTTCACTTCACCTATGCTTACACGGTGAGATGTTTACAGAATCGCACTGCTGTACCACTGCCTGTGATTTTATAACCAAGCAGTTGGACAATATAACAATCTAGAAATTCGTATTTAATTTTCCTTGTATAGGTACGTTTATAGCCACCAGATTACCTATAGCGTTTTATTTTGACTACTGTTAACGAGTTGACGATGATAAACGTATCCTGTTTTTAATCTCTACCGGATACCCTAATTTTTTGATGAAATATTTCTTTAAATACATGTAGCTATATTATTTGCTTGGTAAGTAAGATGTCGAAATAATGGATCAAACGTTAGCAAGATCAAGTCAATTTATCTGCATAAAAAGCAGTAACAATGCTTCCGAAACCCAAGCATTAAGATATTCTAAAATCAAGTATTATTTAAATGTAAATGTTATTGCAAATTGATAATTTTGAAGCACGAAACCTTTGTTTAGCTTGCTTTCCAAACGCATCCTTCAACGAAACCAATTGACAGCAAATGATGAAAATTTTCGCGGCAAAGCAAGCAAAACAACTCGAATACAAACACACAATGATTGTGAGAAGCGAGCGATCCATCGTCATTAGTATGAAAGCAGACCTAACGAATTAACCTTATAGATTAGAGTAGGGTATCGTGTGCGTAGCGCTAAGCCTTCCGCGATGTAGTGCCCATGTAGTCAGGCCACCTCAGCCGGTGTGAATCGGGTATGTTACATGCTATAATGTGCATATTATGAAATAGTGCATCGAATAAAAAGCCTCCGTACCAGTTAATGACGTACTCTCTTCAAGACGACTTTTTTTCGAATCATGCTTAGGTCATTCGATTTTTAAAATGTTTTCTTTTTTTTTTGCCAACGTAAACATGATTCGGTGTAGCGTGCCAGTACGATCGTTACTCGTATATAGAATCCCGAAATCGGAACATGCCAAGGTAAAAGACTAGCACAGCACAATATGATCGCATACTCGGAGCTTACCTTACTGGGCCCTACGGGGCTCAAATGATACAAAGCATTAGCGACAAGCGGAACAGAAAGCGACAGATAAACAAACATTTTCAGAGGAGGCTAGCCGGCCAATACGGGATCCGACAATCTTCTTGGGTCGGGTCGAGGGGTGAGGATCACACTGAAAAAAATACTCTAGTGCCAAGTCAATAAGAGCTCAAACGGTTTGGCGGACAGGTCGTGGATGGCTCAATACGGTTGAAAATTAAATATAAACAGGGCAAAGTCCCGTTAACGTTCTAGCATCTAAATATTGTTTTTGTTCGTTAATATAAAGGGTATGAAGGATATCCCACTAGCATTCTCAATACACTAATCCTAATGAGCATGAAATTACATATTTACAGATGACCGTGAGAGATTAGAAGAGGAGAGTTGCGTGCAATAGTTGGAAGAGTTTGCGTGCCAGTATCGCTTCACGCGTTCATAGGGATGTGACAGAGCGTAGCTTGTATCGATAAAGTATAGCTCCACTAAAGTGGTGTTGGAAGTCGATAGAATAGTGTTGTATTCAGTATTTTTGATTGAGCTAAAGTTATACAATGACGACTTTTTAAAGATAGGTGGAATGGACATTTTTATGAGTATGATAATTTTACAAAAGGACAAAATTTGGTTAGAGACAATATTGTAAAATTATCGTGCTAATAAAAATCGATGGAATTTAACGATGTAAAATATTATGAAACCCAGTCGCATCATTGTATAACCGTCGCCTTAGCTTGCCAATCTCAAGAAGAGTGCTACAATCAATCAGAGTGGGACAGAAAGTGACAAGTAATTTCATGCTCGCTCTCAATAAACATCTACATATTATAAGATACAAACATTTTACATTGATACCGATTCACACGGGCAAACGGTAAGTTGCTCAACTGTGTCTTTATGAGAATGCATGGTTTAAACACGGAAGTTAGCAACCCTGACTTTTTTTAAGTTGGTAACCCTATCGTAGGGTTAAGAAAAAAAATAGTACATTATTACTAGTTAAAATTAGGGTTTTTTTTTAATTAATTTCTTATTAAAATAGACTTCAAACAAGATGTATTTTAATAGAATTTTTTGAACAATATATTTTTTGTTATAAAATTAGTGTTGAACAATAAAAATGGATGGGTCAAAAATGGGTATCAGGGTCAATGAACTTCAGAAAAAATATAAAAACCAGTTTTATACAATACCTTAATCCTAGACACGGCTTCTTCAGCCTGCAGCATCCTGGTGGCCTTGGTGGGTTGTCCCTCGCACGCCAGCTGGGTGGAGCCGAGGTACCGAGCGCGGAATAGTACTCCTTCTATGAGCACTGAACGGGTTACGTCTGCGGATCAAACATGGCGCTGGATTTAACTAATATTACTGTCAAATTAGGATAGGATTATTTTTGAAGATCGAGGAATTTTTTTTTGTTTGTGTAGATGCGAGTGATTTTCTAAAAAACTATGTAAGTATTGTATTTTATACTGTATTTACTTGTATTTAATTGCCATTTAATATAAGCAAGATTTTGTTACAATGCCACCAATATTTTTTATTAAAATTGGTAGTAGCTCTTAGTAGGTAACTTTGTTTGACTTAAACAATTATTGAACTAATCAGTCCAACGTATTTATTGTATACTAGCTTTTGTCCGCTACTTCGTTCGCGTGGAATATAACACTTTGGGCAGCCATTTTTGTTTTAAGATATAAATTTTCAAAACCGCTTGAACATATTTATGTTTATTTATTTTTTATCACATGCCTAAATGAACAACAAAACCATGAACCTTTCATGGTTTTGTCTTAAAAAATGAAGGACTCGTATACAAACTCCCACTCCCTTAAAGGATGATTTCTGGGATAAAAACTATCCTATGTCCCTTTCCGAGACTGAAACTATTTCTATACCAATTTTCATCTAAATCGGTTCAGCGGTTTAAGCCTAAAGATGTAACAGACAGACACAATTTCGCATTTATAATATTAGTATGGATTCAGCGAGTAACACTACTTTGAAAACGAAAAAAGATATAGGTATCTACAAAACAATATTTTTCATCACCCTCTGAAAACTCACCATGGACAAAATCCAAAAGCAGCACAAAGAGATGAAATCGATTTAGTTGACTTTATTCATACGACGTATTTTATAAAAATCAGTATTGATGGAACTTACCTTCTTTATTTTTGCTCTTTTTCTTCCCATCTTTGTCCTGAAAAAGGAAAAAAGGGTTTTAAATATGACATCTTTAGACTTTCAAGTATTTTTTTGGACAAGAATGACAACGTGATTAAATTCTGGGGTTCCTACCCCAGAATCTATGCACGTAGGGTCCCTACCATACCTTACCATGATAAAATAATTTGCTGTGTCGCTGTAATATTGATCCGGAGCAGATTTTCTTTTTGCTCGGGTCAAATTTGACCTATATAGTCAAACTTGACCCGAGGACCGTGAACGTATAAAAAAATTGTAGGTCGACAAATTAAAGGTATTTCTACAAAATTATATGCTTAATATATTAAGCTCAAAACTTTGTCATGAAACATCAAATCTCAAAAGAAATTAGCTATAGAGAAAACTTCGTTTCATTCCTTAAATGGGACAAAATTGACCCGAAGACCGTATGAAGGTTAACATAAGAATTTGGCAATATAGTTGCCACCTCAGCGTTCGCTGTAAATTTATCTAAGCGAAGCTTTGGATTTAATTAACTGTGTGTTTTATGATATTTAGGTATGTTGTGTTGGCATGACATCGCCTGTGTGCCAACCACGGAAAAAAAGGTAAAGTTTTGACACTGTCATTTAAATGATAACGGTTTTATTTTGCTTAGTTTAATACCTTATCCTACCTATTGCTTATAAATAAGAGCTCCGTTAGTCCGCAGCAATCGCGACAAAATATTTACATTGTTAACGCCTTAACCTAGTCGAAACGTCGTATAACTAAAGCCTTATAATAAAACTTATACCTAGACGATGCTAAGGTCCGGCACCTCGCTAAAACTATCCTTAATTTAACTATTTACAATTATAAAGATAAAATTGAAATGATTTCATAAATTAAACGAGCATCATTATAGAGAATCGTGCAGTAACCTTTCCGTTGTGCAGCGCCTCGTCGTCGCGGTTGTCAGGCGGCTCGTGCGCGTGCGGCGAGCGGGTGGCCACCACGCTGCCACCCGGCATCACCGTGCGTGACTTCGGCTTTCGCCAGCCCTATGACAAGCGATACGGTCACGTTGAAAAAAGAACACGGTTTGAAAAACGAACGGAAACGGTGTTTTAAATTAAGAAGTAATTCGGTTCATTACGAAAACTAAAACCTAAAAAAAAAACACGGCAGTATACTAAATGTTGGGGTAAAAAAAAACGAACGGATAAATCACTAAAAAAACACGGGTCCTACCTATATATGTACATAGAATTTTGGGCACAATTAAAATGAACGAAAGAAAACACGGGTGTTTCGAATTTTGGGCTAAAAAATAGAACGAAAAGGATTTTTTGTGATATTGTGAGGGTTTAATTATACTTTTTTCATAATTTTAAAATAAATTGTTATAAAGTTATTACCCCCAGCCTTATCTCCTGACTACTGAGACTAATATTTGAAAAAAAAAAAATGCAGATAATAGTTTTTTCTTTACATATATACTTACATTAAAAGAAATCTTTCAAGAAGTCTATTGGTAGTGTTAAAAAATATATTACAAAAAATAAATTCGTTCGGAACCCTTTGCAAGCGAGTCCGACTTGCTCTTGGCCAGTTTTTTTCCGAGATGAGTTAAAGCTTGTTATTAGTCATTGACTTAAATTTAACGCCAGATTGTTATGGAAATAGATAATTCAGTAGGAACGATTACCTAAAAGAACTCTTGGCTTTTGGGCTAAACGCTTATAGAACTACATTAATTTAGCTTTAACGTTGCATCATGCCCATGAGAATCGCACTCATGAAAAAACCAGTGCGATTTTTTTCTAAACAAAGAAAGAATTTCATCACATCTTCACATACACAAATGACTTTCAAAAGACATTCCATTCATCATTGTTCAGTACACAAATCAGTTTAGTGCCCCGTTACTGAGAACTCATCAACCTAAATACTCCTCATACAAAGTACGACTTCGTCAGGTCAGACGATTTGACCCGAGCGATCTTGTTATTGAGATGCGCAAGCGACTAAATACGTATGTTGCACAAGTTACGCGTTTTAAAGTGAGGACCTTCATTTAGGAATGGATTCTCCTAATACAGGCATCTCTTGCTTAAAAGGAGGCTCCAGTCTCAAATTTGTTGTACGTTTAAGGTTATCAAATAAACTATTATTATTTAGATTATTATACATATTAAGGTGGGTATCTACTGGTTACGGGGCGTAATGTAACATGTTACAAAGCGAGCATTCGTGCAGTCAGTACGTAGAAACGAGCATGAACATGTGTTAATGTGTTTTGTTTTACTCGGAGTTTAGGACACGGTGTAACATAATATGCTCAACGCATGTTACATTACGGCCCGTAACACCGGTCAGTACCCGGCTAAGACAAAGTTTAATCCTACTAACTACTTGCGCATTCTTCTGTACAGTAATTATGTATCATTAATGAGGAAAGCGATTAAGGTAAATCTGTATTGAGTTCTTGGAAAAAGATTTAGTCATAATTCGGTATGTAGACAGGAAAAATCTAAATATGAATAAAATAGGGACGTTGCCTGGGTTAAAAAAAATATGATTCTATTTAGTTCAAAAAATATTGGACACGATTTTTTTATTTTATCAAATAAAACAAGCATCAAAGATAAGGAGTGAGGGCTTGTAACGTCACTTCCCAGTAAAAAATGTACTAGTAAGTGACGTAACACGAGTTTTCAACGCACTGTATCGTCTTAATTATTTTTTACGTGACAAAAGAAAAAAATACGAGTCCAATATTTTTTGGAAATCTATCTGACGCACTAATTAGATTTTTTAAGTCAAATACCCTTATTATTAAAATAAAACCAATAGCTGGAAAATACAGTGTATGTAGTTCACGAAAGTAGTATTTTTCTTCGCTTTTTAACTATTATTGTAGTGCAACAATTTCAGATGTCGCAACTACAATTAATGTTTTCTACACTAATAATATTATAAAGAGGAAAAAATTGTGTGTGTATGTTTGTAATGAATAAACTTAAAAAATACTGTGCCGATTTCAAAAATTCTTTCTACTACATTATCAGCGAGTAACATAGGCTATATTTTATCCCCGTACTCCCACGGGAACAGGAACTATGCGGGTGAAACCGCGTGACGTCCGCTATAATTAATAGTGATAGCTTTGAATAAGACAATATCTATGCTACATCACGTAGAATTGTGGCCGTGTTTAGGTTTGAGGGCACTTAGGGCTCCCCATTAGAAGTATTTAGGATACTTCTCACCCAAAGTATGTCTTCGTCAAGTCACACGTATGTTGCACAAGTTATGGGTATTTAAGTGGGGTTCTTAATTTAGAATATTTTAGGTTAGGAATGCACCAGTAGTGATTATGGGTGTTTATTAATGAGGAAAGCGATTGAGGTAAATCTGTGTTAGGTTCTTAGAAATAAGTTTTGTCATGTTTGTGGAGAGAAATAGGTACCTAATATAAATAATTTAATTAGAATAAATGTACAACCAATACCTGGAAAACACAACAAAAGCTGTAAAACACAGAAGTACTCTTTTTTTTTTGCTTTTTAACTTATAATTGTAGTGCAACAATTTTAGATGTCGTCACTACAATGAATGCTTTACTTGATTGAGCTTTGGTTAAGATTCTGAATTCGGTTTGCCTGGAAGCTGACCAGGCTTGGCAGATGATGATGATTGAGAATTTGAGACCCTTTATCTATGCTACATCTCATAGATATACATATGTCAGTGTCACCGGATATTGCGTGAAATTGTAAACAATTTTTTGTTAATAAGACATGGATATATTGGAAACTATTGAATTTGGATGGGATTTATTATATACAAAACGATTTTTTATAATATTTCGAGAAATTACAATCTAATAAAGGTTTATTATAATCTGACGGGGTCTAATTCAAATAAATAGCTCTAATTGCATTTTAAAATTCCTATACTTCTATTGCAGCGACGTTGAAATTATATAGGTACCTAAAGTGTCACTAGCCATGGATTTACATAGCTTATCTTTGTTTTACAACGTGTGAACGGCAAACTCAATTCAATGTTATGTAAAGAGGTTAGGTGCCATGGCAATAACATAATCTAGCATAAAGTTATTATAAGCATAAAGTTAAACATTAGTAGAAGTAATAGGCCATTATGATACTTAGTTCGGATGACATATTATGTATTTTTTAAAACAATATGTAGTTGCTGCAAAATGCGCGTGCGTCTTTTCAAATCAAAAGGAGATTAGTTCTTGATCGAGCTTTGAATATTCAGAAGAGAAAAAAAACATGCGGGGCAGGACTGCTGATAGAAGTGAAAACTAAGCGATAACGCAAGTTCCATGATTTTTGTTCACCCAAAAAGTGCTCAACACGCCTAAAGAAGTTTTCACATCATCAAAAAATCACCCTGTTGACAAACTATTTGTCCCTGTGAATTCTCTAGATACATAATGTATTTACCATGTAGTACACAAAGTCACGTGACAGATGTCATTGTGCCTCGAGACAGTAATGACACTTTATTAGGAAATGGCAATTTACTGAAAAATCTGATAGACATTCTTGGTAGTTTAGGACTTCTCCTGTAAAACAAATTGTCTACATATTATGTATGTAAGTATCTTTTCCTACAATTTATATCGCTAACAAGATGCATGGACCTGGAAGTTTTTGGATATGTAGCATAGCAGGTGGCGTTCTTTGATAACTGCCTGTTTACCCCACAAGAAAAAGCCTGAGTTCAAGAATAGTAATTATTTTTCTGTGTCATGTATTGTAAACTACTATGCATACCACTGTTTAAATCCAAGGTCTTTAAACTTAACAGACAGATGTGTTGCTGGGGAGTTTGTTGCGCCATTTCTTCCCAGCTAAAACACTAAGAAGTGGTGACGGGCGGGCGTTTTGGGGGACTATCTTTATGTAGATCTTTGACGTTCAAAAAGCGCTGGCACTCAGTCTTATTTGAATAAATGACTTTTGATTTTGATTGATTTTGACTAATACCTATATTCTTACTTGATTATTTCTGAATAATGTGTTCAGAATTAGATCCATAAGAATCTACCTTTGTGAATGGACAGTAGAGTCACTTTATTTTTGTACACTTTCTTTTAACTGTAATGTTGTCAAAAGTGCCTTTTAATGGCCTAATTGGAATAAACGGTTTGACTTTGACTTTGTTCATTAATATAAAACAATTTCTTAGAAGTAAGTAAGTGGTACCTTTATTACGTTTTTATTAGTTTACATTGTTACATCATGCTTATCGGTCGTGAACGCTCCACGAAGGGAAAGTTAGATTATTGTTCCGGTACTTGCTCGAAATTACGCAAATAACTGCCAACGTACAAGAGTTTTACCGAAAACTTTACCATGTTTAGATTAGAACTATTAAGATAGATTCTTAAATAGATAGATCGATCTTCAAGGTTAAGCAAAGTATGCCGAGGTTGGTCTGTGGATGGGTGACCATCTGAACGAATCGGGAGTCTCTCAATGTTACAATAATGCGCTGAGCAACAAAACCTTTTTATATAAATTACAATATATAAATAACATAATGCACTTTCATTCAACTAGTAATACAAAAATCCAACCTTTTCGTCATTCGCATCCTCGGTATTTGATTCACCGCACGCTTCCTTTAAATCCTCGTTTGACTCAACGCCAACATCATTTGACTCACTATTATTAATATTAGTTGTTTTAATATGAACTTCCTTTTCACTTAAGTTCTCATGTATTGTCACTACTTCACTAGGGTCTGTATTATCACTTAGATTTTTATCGTCATTGTTATTTAAATCTTCATCATTAACACTAGATCCTATTTCGTTGGTTTTATTTTCATTAAAATGTTCTTTAGCCTCATTTTCGTGTTGTTTAGTTTCATTTATAAGTACTTCATTACCACTAGAAACAACTGCATCGTCTTTATTTTCATTTAATCGTTCTTCACAAACACTTATCACTAAATCATTAGGTTCTAATTCGTCTAAACGTTCTGAATCGTTTAATTCCACTTCTTCATTCAACAGTTCCGCTCTACAATTGATTTCTTTCACATAATCCACTTCATTTTCATTATTTTCACTATCTATCACTGTAATTCCACCTTTAGCATCATTAAGACAAGGTTGTCTTTCCTCCTCACTCATGTTTCCGAGACGGCTATGTTCCGCGTCGTCATTTGTTTAACTGAGCGTTCGATATCCTGTTATCAGTGCAGCTGGTCATTTCCCAAGCGATAAAGATTCGGCGAAGCAACGCTTGTGTTTAGTTCGCGTTGTACTCGGGACATAGACGGGCTGATACTGGCTTGCCACCGTGTTATGCTAAGTAAACAGATGTATGGACAAAGAGCAGTCGGATTGACAGATTGACACGTCTGAATAAATTCATCAATGATTTGTCCGTAGACAAAGAAATGTCGTACGGAATCGAACGTGTACAGGCATCGATTAATTATCTGAACATGATAAGTGTTTATTGCTCGATAAGGGTAAATAAAGATAGCCGTTATTTAATAATAATTTATCGTGTACTTAACGGGTAGATAAGTACACGTTTGATGAATTTAACTAATCTACATAGCGAAAAGTTTTATTTTTCATTAGAAATTGATCTTTTCTAAACTATTTTTTTAAGTCCGCTTCAACTGTTCAACTCCTGGATAAAGGTCCCCATTCTATTTATCTCTTTATAAAATACTAGTTGCCGCCCGCAGCACCGCGTGATTGTCGAAAATTATCTCAAGGGAACATATTCCCGGGATAAAATGTATCCTATGTGTTATTCCAGACTATAATCTACCACTGTGCCAAATTTCATCAAAATCCATGCAGTAGTTTTTGCGTGAAACAGTAACAAACATCCATCCATTCAAACTTTCGCGTTTATAATATTAGTAGGATTTAAACAAATTAATTACCCATAAGTCAATTGTGATGTTTTTTTTTAATACTGGAACGACACATAACCATATTTTTAAACTAACAATAAAACAGAAAATTAAAAACCGTACCCTCCTCTCAGAGGCTCCACCTAAATAGGCATAATACCGATCCCCATCTCTCATCTAATCTTAGTCCAAGAATAATAGTCGAACAAGGTCAGTGCGCGCGCGCCGCTGAATCGACGCTTGTTTATACTCACAGCTGACGATTGCGTCATGTTCATTAACGTAGGCGGTGTCTTGGCTTGCCTAATTAACAACAGGTTGGTCCGTACTTAGTGCATGCTGTGTGTTTACTGTGGAGTCGGATTTAATTAAGTTGTTTGTTCAAACCAAGGCTAAGAGCTGTCTCCTCCCTCCGGTTGCACTTTGGGGAGTGTGCGACGGAATTACATTAGTTGAATTCCGCCCAGCCGGTTCCATCATCGACCACAAGACGTACGGCGATGCGCCACCGGTATATGGTGGACATCCCACCCACACGCACAAAACGTTTTGGAAACAAATTCATTGTGCGTACAGCTAAGGAGTGGAATTCCCTGCCAGTCTGTGTTTCCTGATAGCTACAACCTGGCCGTTGCCTTTAAGTCAAGAGTGAATAGGTTACTTCTAGGCAAGCGTGCTCCATTTTAGATGACATCATCGCTTACTTTCAGGTGCGATAGAGGTCAAACGCGTGCCTATCAATAATAAAAAAGATGGCTGGACGAGCTCGATTCCTACCTTAAAGACTGACCCAAACTAGCAAACAATAGAGTTGTGTGGAAAAGGAAGATTGAGGCCTTTGCCCATCAATTGGACAAAATAGGCTAGATAGATAAATAGTTCGTTTTGGAAGATTAGGTTACGTAACTTCTTATTAGAATAATGCTGCCGATGATTTCATTGTCTTTTAATTAAGTTGGTTAAAATATTATTCTTGATAGGGCAGTATTGTTTACATCTTAAAGAATACATCCTAACTCACAAACACGCTTTCGCATTTATAATACATCTATACTATACTAATATAATAAAGCTGAAGGGTTTGTTTGAACGCGCTAATCTCTGGCACTACCAGTCGGATTTGGAAAATCATTTATGTATATGATAGCCACTTTAGCTACGGGAATGGGAAAAAATGCGTATACGAAGTCGCCGGCAAAAGCGAGTCTTTATTTCTTACGCTTCCACGCCTAAATCACTGGATCGATTCTGATGACTCTGGAGACGGTTATAGGTTTTATTTTTGGAATAATCTATAATAACGCGAGCGAAGCCGCGGTAAAAAGTTAGTTCTATAAATAATCTACCTGCGGGTATGGTACAGTATGACTAACATTGTACTAATGGAACCATCAGAACAACGTGCAACCGTCTGGCTCTTTTACCTTGTATGAGGAGATAAGACTGCTATGGTCACATAGTTTACTGCTATGTTTTGTTTTTGTTTTTAAATATTTATTTTTATTTTTATTGTAACTTCGTGCATAAAGGTCCAATGACGGACTTAATGCCTTAGGCATTCTCTACCAAATTAGCAAAATATATATAAAAAAGTATACTATAGATTACATTAAACGAATGAAAAAAAAGGTTTATATGTCACCGAAAAATAGCAAACTCCGTAAGATTATAAAATAACTTGAGATATTGTAAACTCTCGATAAATTGTCAACTGAACATTTGGAATACTTTTTTACGCATCCAAATTTGATAGTCTGTAATCTGGCGAAGTCATTCCGAGAAATTGTGGATTAAAATAAAATGGCGACCAATCAGAGCACAAGTCTACAATACAAAACCGAAAAAAAAAACAATATTACAGAAGTTATGAATATGGTCACTTGACATATAATATAATATATAAATATAAAATAAGACGTTGCATTATTTATTCCTGTTTCACTTTAAAAACTGTTAGCGAAGAGGTTTCCGACTCATTTATTGTGAAGGACAAACCTTATTTGGTATAAATGGAACTCGTTCTTACATTTTAAGAGAACATACTCGTACAGCAGAGGTATGCGTCTGCGCATATGGTGTTGTTGACGATTATGATAATAAGCTGTCAAGGTCGTTTGTAGGGATATACGTTCGACTCCATACTGAGTTTCTTTATTCTTTGACCAAGTTTTTTTTTGTTACTGATTTACTTTAGCGACATATTTTTCGTAATTACGATCCTTGGTTCCAACCTTGCTGACTTCAATCGCTATACCGAGAGCGAAGATGACCTGGCATCTTGAGAACAAAGTTTATTAATGTTTTGATCGCTAAAATCATAACTGTTAGAAAATACATACAAATAATTTACTTTCTTACACAAGTGTGTACTGCATCTAGTATTTGAAGTGCCCTTTTAAGCAAGTATTGCTCCTTCGCTATCGCTCTTCCGAAAAAATTGGATGTCTGTAAAGTCGGTTTACGGACGATAGTTTAAGGTGACAACGTCATAACAAAACATTGATGAAATGATCGTAACGTGTAACGTTGATGAGCGTAACGTTATTTATTAGACGTTGTCATGTCAAAATTATAATATGACAATGGGTAACCTACAACTTGAGGATAACATAAAATTAAAGAAAAACTGCTAAAGCTGTACCTCCCTACAGACAATTCTAATAAGAACACCATAAGACAATACCTGTTAAAATCATAATAGTATTAAAAGACAGAAAACATTGTTCACTATGCAACCGCCACTTTGTTATACCTACTCAAAGGTTCACACCCTTTCATTGTTGACCACAGGGACAATTCTCGTATTTCGAGCATTGGAGTCGCGAACTGACAAAATAACCTATTATTTGCCCGAATTTTGACAAGTATTTTTTTAAACTGACAGGAAATATGCATGCAATTTTTTTTATTTGCGAAATGAAATTCGTATTAGTTCTAAAAAACAATTGTGAAATATTTTTTTATAAAAAAAACCTACATCAATGATGAAGTTATAAAGCTACAAAGATGACAATTAGAAAGAGAGGTTTGATACAAACTCTGACGTCAAATACAATGTCGCCTATACAGCTGCCATAGAAAACGGCATCTCCGCGAGAGACAGATATATTTGTTCAAAATTGTTATATATCTCGTTTGTTTTTCGCTCAATTTTGATTGTATTTTCACTGTTAGTATTATCTTTTTGTATATTTTTAGATAAACTATAAATAATAACTATTTTTTTCATGCATTTTCCCTATTGTCACTAAGGCTGAGATGGTTTTAGACCGTTGGTTTTGGAACTTTTTAGGTACTAGAATTGGCCTTCAGAGTTTTTCTTGGTAGAAAAATTAATATTAAGTATCAAGGGAAGTACTCACTTTATCATCGAAGAATCCTTGATCGTCTGTTCTCTGCTGGCCAAGGAGTCTGTCAGTCTCAAGGTCGGTGTCTGCTTCATCTGAAATTGAGGGTATGGTCAAATGGTGTAGGATTTGCCGTCTTGGTGAGAAGCAAAGCAACTATCTATTGAAGTTTTTAACAGTTAAAGGGGATAGAACCTTTGTGGCATAGCCCCCACCGCCATTTTGATCAATATATCAAAGTGTGCCGCGATTTTGAAAATAAAACAAAATGGCGGCTGGGGGCTATGCCAGCACCCATAGAAAAATGTTCAAACCCCTGTCTTTTTACATTTTCTAGATTTTTTTTTTTGAAAGAAACTCCATATTTACTCAAACTGGAGTTTCTTGTCCGATCTTCTCTTTAGAACCTATTTACCTTTGCAAAAGTTTGCAAATGACACAAAAGTCACTTATTTATTTTATATTTTTTTTAACTGTAAATGTTGACGTTCAAAAGTACCTTTTAATGGTCAGTTGAAATAACTTTATTACATTGACTTTTGAATCAGTCTTAAAATCGGAAGGAATCAAATAGGAATAATCTTGTCCAAACTATCTTTAATACAATCAGCCCCTTGTTGAGTTTTCAAATTTTGTAGATATTTTCTAGTTGTATTATGAGTAATTTAATATGAAAAAAATGTTTTTGCTTACCTTCATCGCCACTCGCAGGTTTTATTTCTACTGATTCTGTGCTCTGCGCAGACGATGGCCTTTTACTGTTGACAAGAAAGCCATTATTAATAACAAAAAAAAAAAAAAAAGTCGAGGAAAGTGCTCATAAAAAATTCGTCCGCATCGCTGTCAAAGGGGAAAGTCTTAACAAGCTGGCAGCATTGTCACGTTGAATGGAAATGATGATTCTTTCGCCGAAAAAAAAGACCAGCTCTCTGATCACGTATAGAGTAGACTAAACCATTTATGAATGTGAGCTCCCTTTTTATTATTTTTTGTTATAGCGGCACTGGAAATGCACACTGAAAAATTTCAACTGTCTACCTATTGCGATTTTTGAGATACAGCCCGCTGATAGACAGACAAACGGACGGAAGACGCTTGGAAATAGGGTTCGTTGGTTACCCTTTGTGTACGAACCCTAAAAATAAATAATTACTAAGCTTTTGTTTCTTTGTTTGAAAGTGTATCTAGTAAAAACAAACAGCCGCACAGTTCGACCTTCGAGGCTACGCAGCGCTTACAGAGGTCGGTCCGTAAATGGGTGACCATCCATTACATACCAAGACTCCTCCGTGCCTCGACAAGCACATTAATTCATTTGTCTCAGCTGTTATTTGTAGATCTAACAGACATTAAGGACAACAAAACGAGCGAGTCTTACAGTACATAGGATGTGTAATATGTGACGTCTCATCTTGGTAAAAAGCAACATTCACATTAAAAGTACCATTTGACAGCCAACTCGACCACTGTGCGCGCTCATTGGTCAAATCGAATAGGGCGCGCTCATTGGTCAAATCAAATAGCGGGCGCTTCCTCGGCTTCCTGTTACACACTTCCGTCCCATTTCACGAAACCACTCCCACAGACTGCAGGAATGCGAGGAAAGATGTTACACATAAATAAAGACGTTTCGGACATTCAGAAGCCAGAAATTGTGACACCAGTCTTGCCAAAGGGTACTGTTGTACCCAGTTACCGGTGAAGATCAGATAAGCAGTTGCGTCGACAAATACTGGTATTCTGCTGCATCCGGTTTGACTGGAAGCCGACCCCAATATAGTTGCGAAAAGGCTAGGCAGATGGTGATAGGTAGTATGATTGTATCTAATTAAAACTGATTGAAATAGTCGTGGCTCTCAAGAAAGTGGGGCATGACGTAACCAGTAACAAAGTAATGGCTTTAGTTATTTTAATTCGTGCAACGATTCTCTAATCGTGCAGCAATGCACTTTATATGCGCCAGCGCAGTGTGTTATTTCAGCACTGTTTTATTTGACCTATATTGAAAATAAATGCGTGCTAATGTAATAATGTGTAAATAGTGTGTGTTAGTGTGTATGTCGAGAGCTTTACCACCACGAATACTATATTAATTTTCTATTTGGAAAATTAATTTAAAAAAAAAATCAAGTTAACGCGTGTCTGGGTGGTATGTATGTGGTATTATTTGTACTTTCGAAGCATTGCCAACTAGCTGGACAGTTTTTTATTTATTATCAAAAAAAAAATGTTTTGGTCTGATGCACCCCTCTTATTTGTGTGCGCCAGAAGCACACCATAAGAAAAAATATTTTGCTTATGATGGGTAAATAGGCCTTAGTAACTCACCGTGGGTAGACGTCGTCATGGTGCGCATGGTGGTGGTGCGGCGTGTGCTGCGCGTGCGGCGTGTGCGGCGTGTGCGGCAGCGCGTGTGGAGCGTGCGGCGCGTGCTGCGCGTGCGGCGGGGAGGCGGGGCGGTGCGGCGCGGGCGCGGGCGGCGGCGGCGCGGACGAGCTGCACACTGGGGAAACAATACATCATCATATCATTCACTGGCAGGGGAGGGTAGCACCTTCCATCACATTATAAAGCATTTTTTTCACAACGGATCATTTCCGTTGTGAAAAAAATGCTTTCATCATCATCACAATTCCGTTGCAAAATTGGGATGCTGCTATTAGAAAGTATATGGCTGCGTCTCTTTCTAGCAATGGAATCGTGATGACAATTAAAATGCCATAGTACAGTGTCTAATGTTTGCAGGTAAAGTTTGGCCAGCGATTACACAAGACCGAGAAATTTTAATGGAGAAAGGGGCGGCCTTTACCCAACAAGACAAAAAGTACTCTAACAAAATAACAAGAAGATAATTACATAGCATTGCTAAGTAATAATACTGTTACAAACAAATTAGTTTAACAAGTTGTCACACAAACGTAAGCAAACACTACAACGAATCGCTCACATAAAATGACATGTAGTTACTTTATTTTCCTTAAACATAATTAAATCTTAATTGGCAAATAACTGTAAATTATAAGTAGTGCAATGAAGGAAAATTGCAAATAATGTAAATCAAGTTACCTAAAGGATCCAGTGAATGTAGGTCAGCGTCAGACAACACATGGGGGTCTGTGCTTGTTCCATTCTCCACTATCTCCTTTATTACTACTGAATGTGTCTGGAAAAAAATAAACAGAATATATAAAATGTGATAAATAATGGATATTATCAAGTTCGTTCTCTGGCTGAATGAATATACACGCTGAAGTTTTAATGTTTTTTTTAAAGCGGCAGAACAATTAGCCATCAGTAGTACTATTGAAACAAAGTTAAAGTTAAAAAATAAACATGTTTTAGTTTTCAAATAGTAAAAAAAAAAACAAACTTGAAAGCGTGAGAAGCAATAGTAACTCACTAGACGTAACGTAGGCCCCGCGCACCGCGCGCGGCATCCTTTTATGTTAACTTATTCGGTATTGTGTTTCATTAAATGAGGAGTACCTATCAGCTGGTTGATACACAAAGTGCAAAGACCGCGGCCGCTTTGCGCGAAACTATCACGATGTATAACTATTGGTTCGAAGCCGCTTTCGAGTTTTGTTTATCACATTTATTATTCTGCCATTTCTTGATTTTAAAATTGATTGTATTACCAAGACAAGCTCATTTCGCTGCGGGAAAACAACCATTACATTTCACGCTGTATTAAGCTATAATTTATGCCACGGGCACTATATTAAATCCTGAGAGGAGAGAATGCGTTCCGAGGCAAGACTCGAGGAAAATATTCCGAATTTTGCGAGATGACAAATAAATATGATTGTATAACTTTTTTTTTGTAAAAGGTATCGTAATCTTTAGCTGGTAAATATTTATTTAAATCCCTAATCAACAATTCCAAAAGAGAATGAGGATTCACTTATAAATGACAAAATTTGATCATTGATCTAAGAGTGTTCATAAATATATCGATCTTCGATTCCTGAGCAATGTAGGCGTTCAGCAAACTGAACAACATTATACTTCTTTCATGCGAACCTTACACAAAGTACGAGTAAGTCATCATAACCCTGAGGGTCTCGTTTCAGATAGGATTTCAACACACCTGTATCATCTGGTTATTGTTGTCGGTATCGGACGCGTGTCCGGACGACAGCCCGTCCTCCACCACGGGCAGGTGCGTCACCACCACCCGGTTTGTGTCCATCACAACTGCTGGAACAAAACGTGTACGTTAACACCACTCACTAAAGTTTATTTGACATAAAGGTTTTATATGAAATATGAATCTCCTTTTTTATGTAAAATCATCAATGGCTTCTAGTTTTAGTCAGTAAGAGTCTGACACTCCCTCTCTGTAGCCTACCGCTCTGGGTCAGACTCTAACTGACTAAAACCCACCCGCGTTTCTCCAAATGCCTTTTGCGTTCTAAGCCCGCGGTAACTCTTTCGAGCAATTCCGCAACACTGAAAATATGAACTCCTTGGTCCCTGGTATCATAGGGACCAGTGTCTTCTAACTGAGTCTTTTTGGAGTTGTCAGTGAATCAAAACACACTGTTATTGTGACAGCAAAAAGTATTTTGGTCCAAGCGCACTGGCCGGGCGGGTGAAGCTAATTTTGGCGCAAGATTGCGGATTTTGAAATAATTATTTTTACACTTTTCTTGATACGAATCTTGAATAGTCAGTTCACGATCACATGTGAGGTGTAGTAAATAATGCTAAGGTGTAGTAAATATGAATAGCGTGCATAAAGGAGTTTATAATATTTACAGACTTTACAAGATGCAGTTCGCTTATCTGTCGTAGTCTTTGTGATATTAAGCGATAATTATAGGCTTGCATTATAGTGGCCACACGAAAGACGAATCAGAGGCTCCGCCGCGAATTCGTCATCTCAGTACATACCTACAGGGTGAATTTTTAAAGTGTGCGTGGATGGCCAAATCCTAAACTATGAGAAATATCGAAAAACACTGAAAGGAGTCTCGAGCCCGATTTTAATGAATCGAACGCGTAGATTTAAAAAAAAACACCGTGTATTATTGCACCATCGGAAAGTGTCGCTAAAAGGGATAAAATTCTGGGAAGCAATAACATATTTTATGGCAAAGTAAAGGTAAGAGCTTATTTTTAACAAAATTTTTATTCCAAAAATCCATGATGCAGTTTTAGTTTTCATCAACATCGGACCCGAGAATCTACAACTGCATCATCTTTACAATCAATGACTAGAGCCTTTCCCATTCATCATCATCATCATCATCATCATCAGCTCGCTATACTGTGCTAGGCACACCATCACCTTTCATCTCCGACAGCTCGTTCTCCATGAGCATGAGCGACAGGGACCTGTCCTCGCTGGCGCTGTCGCTGGAGTCGGTGGACAAGGCGAAGGGCACGTCGGCGCGACCAGCCGCGGGAGACCCCGAGCCGCTCCACGCCGCGCCCACGCTCAGCTCGCGCACGTTCGGGCACGCGTATGTTCCAGGTTGCTGGCTTGTTCGCACCTGACGGACAGATTAGAGGTTGGAAGTTTGGTTATATATAGTGCTATGCCTGCATGGAGGGGGACAGCCACCCATCTGCTCCTGAGCAGCCCAGTAGTGCCTGATTACAGGGCTAAGAACTTCGTAAACACCGGTGCTCCCTTTGAGATAGTTAGTAGCACCGAAGCGTTACTGGCCTTCCTTGAGGAGCTGGGGTGAATCCAATGGTATATTTCCACCTGTATGCAAAATACACGCTCGGACAGGAGTTGCAGATACCAGCCCTACTTACATACATATAAGAAGTAGGACAAGATAGAGGTCATCAATGTTATACATACGATCTGTGCCAAAAGTAATGATTGAAGCGCTAGATTTCATTTCTCATGATCCGAAATCCCTTCTCTATTATGACAAATGCCGAAAATCAACATGAATTAGATACTCTTTTTGTAAAAGTAAGTAGGTACTAAGGGTTATTGAGTACCTAAGTTACAAGTCATGAAAAAAATTGTTAGCCGTCACGGGACGCCTGGCTGATGTGAAACATCGAAATTATTTTGTACAAGTAATTGCAGAAAAGTGCAGATTACGACAGGAACTAACTATGTAAAAATGAAAAGAATACATATAGAGTGTATATATAGATACCATCGGGCATCACCAATGCCAACAATCGGTTTTACCCGCGGCTTTAGATGTTTCACATCAAAAAAATCGTAAAGCGTCCCGAGTTAGGATGCAACTCGGGAATCAAAAATGCGGTTGGTAGTATGTGACTTTCAATTCAGTGGATATTTTTTTAGCTTGGGTAACTTTAAACATGATCTTTCTTATAAGTTGTGTATTTAATATCGTCACAGTTAGTGTAGCCCACCTGCAGTCCCAAGAAGTTGGTGTGGTTGTGCGCTTGATGCGGCGAGTCCAGTGTGTCGGTGACGTGCGGCCACTCGGACTCGCTGCCGCCCTCCAGTCCGTTCTCTGACGGACATTCTTGGGGTTGACGACGTAATTCGTAGTCTAGTTCCTGAAAAACAGATAAGCATTCGGTTATTCGGCTTTAGTAAGAATACTAAATATAGAAGTACCTAAACATTGCTTTATTTAATGTGATTGAAATTATTTACCGTAATTTTATGAAACCCATAGTAAGAAATATATCTAAAGCCTAATGAAAATCAGTTAAAAATATGCGAAAACAGCTTTAATGGCACCGTTGTGGAGCAAAGGAAAATTAATTAATTATTATTATTTTAAACTTGTAAAACTCTTATGGTAGGCGCCAGATAAATGTGAAATAGCGGTCATTGATCCACATACATTAATATTATATTATTGACTTTCTTAATATCAAAAACTGAAATAAAGACGTAATGCTGTCCTGAATCGACTTCTATCGTGATCATTTACGTTCTCTAGTAATTAAAAACGGTTTATAATTTATTGTTCGGGTATCTAAGAAGGGATATGAGGGAAAGGTCAATGTACCTTATTGCAAGTTTGTTTGGCGCCTACCATAGTAGCTAATCACGGGGGCTTCAATCGAGTGTCAATGTAATACTTTCGAAAAATAAAAATATACGTCACCTAAAACAAAACAAAACACGTCAGCAAAGTCCTTCTTACCTGAAAGTTAACAATCTCGTCATTCGCGATGAGGTTGTTGATCTGCGGCTGGCCCGCGTTGGTCGGACATCTGAAGAACTCCTCGAGAACCTTCCTGGTTTCAGAGAACTCGTATAGGTAGTCGAACGCTGCTGATCCTGACGGCGGGCTGATGTCTCGGCTTTCTGTTACTACCCTCTGGAATCAGAAGAGAGAGAGGTCAGATGGTGTCAGTGTTACCTGCTGGTCTATTCAAGTGAACTATCATTCCAACTTGTTTGTAAGAATTGACAGCTCATTTCATGTTCACTTAATCTAAGTTTATACGGTGAGACTTATATAGAATAGCAATATTGTTGGTTGGTGTGGAGTGTGGACTGCTGTGTGTGTTTACAGGACAATAATAGTAAAATTGGGGATTCAATATCTTATTGTGTTGTAAATTGTGATTAAGGGTTGTGTTTTTAAATAATAATAATAATATCTTCGGACAACTCACACACGGCCATCCGATCCCAAACTCGGCAGAGCCTGTGCTATGGCAACCAGACAACTGATAAACATACTTAGATATTTCTAAATACAAACATATTATAGACAAATTACACCCAGGCACAGAACAAAAATGATCCAAATCCTATACATACCTAATATTAATTCAATATTTTTTACGTCGGCCCATATAAATCTAAAAACTTGCCAAGTGCGAGTCGGACTCGCGCACGAAAGGTTCCGTACTATCGTATATTTCGTATATCTATAAAAACGGCAAAAAAATCACATTTGTTTTATAGGAGCCCACTTAATTTATTTTTTTAGTGTTTGTTGTTATAGCGGCAACAGAAATACATCATCTGTGAAAATTTCAACTGTCTAACTATCACGGTTCATGAGATACAGCCTGGTTGACAGTCGGACAGACAGACAGACGGACGGACAGCGGAATCTTAGTAACAGGGTCCCGTTTTACCCTTTGGATACGGAACCCTAAAACTGGGGCTTGCTAAGAGATATTCCTACATGTTTAGGTATGTGTTTACCAATTAGAGTGACCATACACTGTTTGCTCAAATTGTTTAGGGGGTGACACAAGCTCTTAATCTACCATTACTATCACGAGTACAATTTGGGTAAACAGTGTAGTAAGTTAACAAGAAAATCTTGTTTCAATGTTCTTCTATTCAAATGTCATTAATTATCTTCAAAGATCTCACCTGAGGAAAGCCAGGCCTCGGCGACCTCGTAGGCTTCTGCGTGCCCAGTCCGTACCTCCGGGGCGAGCCCTCGTACTCGGCGATGGGCAGCTCGCCGATGACCCTGGTGAGGCGGCACTTGTCGTCGTCGCCCGAGAGCCAGGCGCCCGAGGGGCTGACGTCACTGAGCCGCACGTCCTCCCGCGAAGGACTCGACTCACTCCCGTCACTCACTTCACTCTTACAGTTCAATACATCACTATTATCACCGTTTTTAATATTGTCTAAAGTTCTCTTAACACTGATATCGATCTCATCGTCACTAGCTTCCGGTTCCGTCCTCAAACCTAGAGACACAGAATTCAATATCACTGAAAATAAAAGAAAAAGAAAAAAATATTGTATGAATAATAATGGTTATTGGATAGGATGGTCTAGGTTTAATGGTGTTGTAAACTTTTGATAACTACTTAATTTTGTATAAATAACTATAGTAGGCGCCAGATAATCGTGGAATATCGGTCATTGACCCACCTACATTTATTGACATTGTTAATTTGAAAAACGGAATTAATGACACAAAACTGTCCCGAATCATCATCTCTCGTGATCCTTAACATGGTCTAATAATGAAAAACGATTCATATTTAATTGTTCAGGTACCTATGAGCAGTTATTAGGGAAAGGTCAATATACTTTATTCCACATTTATCTGGCGCCTACTATAGTTCCCGTTACAGTGTTACTCGCTGATAATGTAGCTATCCATTGCTGAAAGAATTTCTCAAATCGGTCTAGTAGTTTTTAAGTTTATTCGTTACATGCAAAAATACAAATCTTTCCTCTTTATAAAATTAGTATAGATTTAAAAACTTGTGGGCACTGTTTTTCCACCTCTTAATAATTTCCCTTTATTTTTTTGACTAAAAGTTATCTGATTTTTAATTAATCTGGCAGATGATCACCAAGAAATAGTCTATTAGGTGGTGTAAACGCAATTTTCGTGTCTAAGACAACTTATAACTATGACTAAATGATTAATTATATGTCTATGAAAATATGACTAATTATAACTTAATGAAAATGTGAATGGTGATAATAAAGTATAATATTGGCCACAAAGACGAACAATACAAAGCGTCATTTAAAACGGACACAGAAAAAAAATTGACAGTTAACAAAAGTTTACAACACGTTTAATATTAATTAATAGAGAGGTGTTAATAAAAAGGTGAAAGCAAAAGCGAATATAACAAAAAGCAAAGTGAACTGTGACTTAAAATATATTCAAAAAATATTATCATGACTGTGACATTTCACGATTAATCAAACGTAATTAATACACCAAACATTTATGTGAATATCACAGCTGAATTTTAAAAGCCATTTATTTACATTTAATTTAAACGTAGGATCAATTTACACTTAAAGCCAATTTATAGCGTGTATTTTACAGACGGGTTGGGTGAACGCAGGCTTGATTATCAGTTTCGTTAATATACCAGCACCGGGAAACGATACCTACTGTTTAAGGGTTAAAAATGTGCTGTGCTGACCGTTAGTAGCTAGTCAATGTTCAAGTTATGCGGCAGTACTTTTGAAACAACTACTACTAAGAGCTAATATTCTCGTGTTTTATCCTAATTCAAAGCGATTATCGCGCAAATACGCGATCGTAAGCGTTCATTTGTAAGGCAACCGTTCCGGTCGATTCTGTAAACATGTCGTAGTGAAGGCTTGGGTGAAGTGATCACGAGGTGAGCTGTCAATCCATATAATCAAGATGGAATGACAGCTTACTCCGTGATCACGTGATATCTTGATTCTATGGATTGACAGGTCACCTCGTGGTCACTTCACCCAAGCCTTCACTTCGACATGTTTATAGAATCGAGCGGCTGATTACGTGGTCGCGCCGAGAAGGGGCGCCACCCGCGCCGTGACGACACTCTCAGACTGCGTTTAGTTTCATAGGAACATTTTTCTCATAAAATTCGTGTTCCAATTAATTTAAGGCTTTTTGCTTACACGAAAACAAACTTTATTCTCACTAGGGTCACATTCAACGCCAACTTAACCAAGTAAAAATACAATACAAATCTCCCCCTAAAATCAATTCCATAACGTCTCTCTTGAAGTCGGTCAAAATCAAGCGTGCGTTCACCTTTAAAATCTTTAAAAAAATAAACAATTACCTTTCCAGTCATCACTGTCATCAAACACGACGACCTCCCCGTCAGCCACCACGGCAATGGGGCTGCTCTTGGTGCTGACGTCGGTCGTCTTGTGGGGGTCCAGTATGGGGGAGCTGTTCTTGGGGATGCCCATCGCGCTCTGCTCCAGTATGACGTCACGGTCACCATTCGTGTACGTAGGCGAGGTGTGGCGGGATATCATTTTCTTAGGCTCATTGTTTATTCTGTGTAGGGATATCTGGAATAAGAAATGGATAAGTTAAGATAAGATAAATTCAATTTTGAATCTTATTTTTATTTATTGTACACCTACTACAGTATAGTCTTTATAACCCAAAGGTTGACTGGTAGCGAATGCCTTGATGCATTAAGTCCGCCCATGTACCACTATTGTACATAAAGTTTAAATAAATAAATAAATAAATAAGTGTTAGAATATGTTGTGGATATTTTTTTCAAGATGATGGAAATCAATATCTTCTTGGAACTGATTTTTTTCGATAACATACACTTCTTGCCATGAATTAAATACAATAATCCCGGCCCTGATACCGTCCCTTTGTAGAAAAATTACTGTACTCATAAAAAAAAAACCGGCCAAGTACGAGTCGGACTCTCACACGAAGGGTTCCGTACCATAAACCGAAAAAAAAAACACGTTTGTTGTATGGGAGCCCCGTTAAATATTTATTTTATTCTGCTTTTTAGTATTTGTTGCTATAGCGGCAATAGAAATACATCATCTGTGAAAATTTAACTGTCCAACAATCACGTTCATGAGATACAGCCTGGTGACAGACGGACAGTGGAGTCTTTGTAATAGGGTCCCGTTTTACCCTTTAAGTACGGAACCCTAAAAAGGAAATAGCATATTCACCACGTTTACTGAAGGCGGTTTGCGTTCAAATGTATACCTACACTACAGCTTTTGCCCAACGACTTCGTCCGCGCATATCCCGTTTTTTCCCGTTCCCTTATAGCCTTTCTCAGGAATGTGGCTATCATATACAAAATTAATTTACCAAATCCCACTGGTAGTTCCAGAGATTAGCGCGTTCAAACAAACTCTTTGGCTTTATTATGATTATTAATATAGATAGTATATTAGATAGGCATTACTTATGCCCCGATATTTCGAATAATTGCATAGTCGCTAGCAAATACGAATCCACTAGTGTAGGAGACTAGTGAATTTCCGGATTTGTTAAAGACTGTGGCACAATATTACAAGTCACAGTGATGGCCTATTAGTTTGCCATGTCTTTAGGGATTTAACGCCACCGCTTTAACGACCGGTTTCAATAACATAACTGTCAAATTAACTACAAACTGTAGCTGAAACGTCATGTGTGAAAGGCAAATATGACGTTTCAGCTACTCATCTGCCTAGCCTTTTCCCAATTATATTGGGGTCGGCTTCCAGTCAAACCGGATTCAGCTGAATAGGTACCAGTATTTTAAGCTGAGCGGCTGCCTATCAGACCTCCACAACCCATTAACTGGGTAACACGGTACTCCTTGGCAAGACTGGTGTCAGATTATCTGGCTTCTGACTATCCGAAACGACTGCCAAAGATCTACAAATGACAGCCGGGACCAACGGCTTAACGTGCTTTCCGAGGCACGGAGGAGTCTCGGTATGTTAAGATGGTCACCCATCCACAGACCAACCTCGGCGAGCGTTGCTTAACCTTAAAGATCGACCCATGCGGCTGTTATTATTTAGCCACGAGCTCCTTTTCAGCTACTGTTGGTTGCTTATTTGACAGTTGGTTAAAGTTAGAGTAACATATTCAACAGTGAAAGTTTAAATGGAATGGAAGCGTTGTGATTATCTGCATAGTTTTTTGGTACGACGCGACGTTAACTGCAGGACTTTCTCTCATTTAAATAATTAAATTAATTTATCATAATCCTAACTATTGTAGTGGTAGTGTAACCAAGTAACTTTAAGACTATTGTAATCTCATATATAACGGTGTGTTATCCCAATAAATGGTCAGTCTTATATCAGCATTCAGTTGCTTCATTTCTATCCTTACGCCAATCCTTACATGGCGACCGTGACACCCGAAGTCTGCACGAGTGCGTTCGCGCGTCCCAATAAGGACTAAGTTATGTAAACATCTATCGGGACCAGTGACTTTTGAATGTAATTATTCATTATTCAATTTACCAAGATGTGTTATTACTCAGAAGCTAGACACTGTGTGCAACTGTCGCGACAATTTAATCAAAAACTCGGTCTTGAAAGTATTATCTATCTTCAAAAATGGGAGGCACCAACTCAAAGGAGGAAGTTGTAATTGCTCAGAGCGGGGGCCAAAATACAGCTAGTACACAACAAGTTCAGCAACACGAAACGACAAATATTTTACTTATCATCATATGTACTACGTTGGTGTTTGGAATTATCATAGTCGTGTATAAATTGGCAAAAAGGTGCCATGACAAGCAAATACTAAGGAGATTGGATGAGATAAGGCTGACGCGCTATGCGAGTATCCTGCGCAGACACGAGATCAAACCAGACAGTGTAGTATGAGGTGAAGAAGAAGTGTTAGTGTTGGTGCCGTGATTTGTGCGGAGTGCAAAGATTACCCATATCCCAGTGCGTAAAGTGATGCGAGTATGCAGTGCATAAATTGTAAGGGGCTCAATGTGACCGTATTTAAAGGAAATGTTTAGTAATGAGTACTATACTGTCTATTTAGTTGTGCTTAACGTTGCTATGCTATAGATATATGAATATTATGCATTACACTTTTCTTTTAGATACGGTATAACAACATATTTTGTATTAGTATATTTATGTGCATGGTTATGAATATTAATGCACATTATAATGTTTAACGCTAGTTTATTTAGAAGATAATTATGTGTTATGGCAGAGGAATTGGCGATAATTTTAAATGAATTAAAAGTTATAAGAACGTACCTTATTAAAATCGGTCCCGGTCGTAGAGTAGGTAAAGTAATAGAGATAAAAAGAAGCGAAGCAGATATAGTGCTATTAAAATATAATAAGTTTTTAGAGACATATAAATCGCAATTAGGTAAATACTCGAAAGAAGAAGTTTCCTTAATTACCAAAATTTGTGAAGAATTTGACAATTTATTTACGGAAGTCCTTTCTTTGTGTATCGATCAGTCTGGGACTAAGAAATCTTTGCTTGAAACACAAACAATGGCGGGAGATAATTTTGATTTAAAAACAGCTTTAAGCCTATTCCCTGTCATGACGGATGAAGATAAGAATACAAAGCAATTAATTGAGTCTATAGAATATTATGACTCAGTGCTAACAAAACCCGAATGTAAAAATAAATTAATAATGTTCATACTGAAAAGCCGATTATCGCAGCAGGCAAAGCTAAAATTACTACCGAAATATGATACTGTCGATGAGCTTGTAAAGGACATGCGACGATTATTATTACCCCGCAAAAGTTATGTGGCTTTACAAACAAAGCTACAGCATGCTCAACAGGAAAATAAAACGGTTCTTGACTTTGGAAAGGAAATTTCAGACTTGTTTATAGATCTGACTATCTCGCAGGCAGATGGAAACCCTAACAACTATAATGTTTTGCGACCTCTTAATGAGAAATTGGCAATAAAAAGGTTTGCCGACGGGCTGCGAGATCGTCGGTTAAGTACTATAATCGCTGCGCGAAACTTCGATTCCTTGACAGAAGCAGTCCAGGCGGCGCAAGATGAAGAAATTCAATCCGCTACGGGGGAGATAATAGGTATGTATAACTCCAGTTATCGTTTCAACACAGGGAGGAGACCTCAACGTGGCCAGTACAGAGGAGGTCGAGGCTATCAACCCAACTCCAGAGGACGCACGCATAATACGTACCGGCGCACGCCTGCTCAGCGATCCCAGGTACCGTACTCAAGAGGTAATCATCGTGGAAGTAATTATTACGCTAACGGAAATTATTCGGAAAATCGTGCAGAAAATCATTCCACTCAGGGTAACATGAATCTCGTGACAACAGAGGGCAATGATCCAGATACCACGGAACAAGCAAGTCCCAATAAGGAAACGCTGAATCATTTTTTTCGGGACTGAGTTTATGTTATCATGTAGCAGTTTAAACAAAGTTTCATTCTTGATCGACAAATGTGGACATGACTTACTTATAGACACTGGAGCATCGATTTCAGCTATCAAATCCGATTCAGTGAAACGTTTACAAATACCTTCCCATAAAGAGAACATTACGGTCAAAGGTATCGGAGGAGATATTTTTTCGGAAGGGTATTGCTATTTAGAGTTAAAGTATAAGGGGAACATTTTTACGCATAAATTTTTTATATTTAAAAGCCTGCCTTGCAAAACGCAGGGAATTTTAGGACAGGATTTTCTTAAAAAATATCGTGCACTTATAAATTATGAGTTAAACAGTTTAGAATTAGTAACAGAACGGAACGAACGGGTTACATTACGGGTTGATTACTTGACACCCTCAAGTGATTCATACATTATTGTACCTAAGCGTTGCGAATCAATACATTATATTCAGTCTAATATAAGGGAAGATTGTGTAGTAACTTCTCAGGAACTATGCGAAGGAGTTTTCCTAGCCAGTACATTGTCCAGGCCAATTAAAGGAAAAATTCCGATACGAATTTTAAACACTAGGGATACAGAAGTTAAATTAAATTCAGTTCAAATTAAAACAAATAATTTAAATGAATACCTTATCTGTAAATTTGATAGGCCCAGTATAAACGCGGATCGGGTGAAATTATTATTCACATTACTCAATTTGACACATTTAAATGACGAGGAACAAAAGTCAATTGAAAAAATTTGTGCAAAGTTTCCAGACGTCTTTCATTTACCTGGCGACAAGTTAACAGTCACTTCAGTATATGAGCAAACTATTGAGCTAAAGCCAAATAGTACCCCCATTTACACAAAGCAATACCGTTTACCCCACGCCCAAAAGGCAGAATTAGATAAGCAAATTGATAGCATGTTAAAAAGTGGGATAATAGAAGAAGCCAGGAGTGCATGGTCTAGTCCGTTATTATTGGTTCCGAAAAAAGTTGACGCTACTAAGGAAAAAAAATGGCGCGTAGTAATCGATTACCGTAAACTAAATGATAAAATACAGGACGATAAATTCCCACTTCCCAACATATCAGACATATTGGATTCTTTATCGGGAGCGGTGTATTTCTCGCATCTTGACTTATTTCAGGGATTTTTTCAGACGAATTTGCAAAAAGACAGTAGGCCATGCACAGCGTTTACAACTGGGAAAAATCAGTACCAAATGACAAGAATGCCAATGGGCTTGAAATCTAGTCCCAATAGCTTCAGTAGGATGATGACAATAGCGATGTCAGGTCTAAATTACGACAAATGCCTGGTCTATCAAGATGACCTTGTGGTGTTCGGTCGAAATTTGAAATCCCATAATCAGAACTTAATGGACGTCTTCAGCAGATTACGTAATGTAAATTTGAAATTAAACCCACCAAAGTGTAATTTCCTACAAAAAGAAGTTTTGTACCTCCGTCATGTTATTTCAAAAAACGGTATTAAACCTGATAAGGAAAAAATAAAGGCTTTAGAAAATTATCCAAGGCCACAAAGTGTTGATGAAGTCAAGCGCTTCGTGGCCTTTGCTAATTATTACAGAAAGTTTATTTCGAATTTTGCAGAGGTCGCGCAACCCTTAAATAGGTTATGTTCAAAAGGTGTAACATATTTATGGTCAAAAGACTGTGAAAACGCGTTCCAACATTTGAAATTGGCGTTAATAAATCCGCCAGTATTACAATATCCTGACTTTACTGAAGGCAGTGAATTTATTTTGCAAACAGATGCTTCAGGGATTGCTATTGGTTCAGTGCTATGTAATAAGGATGGGCGGCCTGTAGCTTATGCCAGTCGCAGTTTAAATAAGGCCGAAATTAACTATCCTACCATTGAAAAGGAACTCTTAGCAATAGTATGGAGTGTCAAGTACTTTCGACCATATTTATACGGCAGAAAGTTCAAGATACAGACCGACCATAGACCTCTTGTTTATTTGTTTGGAATGCGTGACCCCTCAAGTAGATTGCTTAAGTTCCGGTTACAATTAGAGGAGTATAATTTTGATATAGAATATCTAAAAGGAAAACAAAATACAGCTGCGGATGCTTTATCACGCATTATTATGTCGTCTGACGATTTAAAACATATGAACGAAAGAACAAGGATAAATGTGTTAACAAGAGCTCAACGTCGTAAACTACAAGCAGCGGATGACGAAAATATTAGTAACAATGAGTTAATTGATAACACCAACATAAATTTGAATAACAGTCAACCGAGAGTGGTCGAGATAGTTAAAAAACCAAATCACTCTACTGAAATTTTGCTAATTAGTAGTGGAGAATTGCGTAAATTAATAAAACGTGGAATATGGTTACAAAAATTTAATAAATTATTATATGCACCGAGTAAATGTACTATATACTTAGACCGAACATCCCGATCATCAATATCGCGAGACGAATTGGTGAGGGATTTGGTAAGTTTATGTAAGACAATTAATATCGATAATATATGTATACTGAGAAATGAAAATAATAAAGAATTCATTGCAGGTCTTATAAATGAAATAAAAAAATATCAAAGTTGGCCGGGACCTCGTATATGTATTGTAAATAAGGTGCAAAGAGTAAATAACGTTGATAACATAAAAGTAATATTGAACGACTTTCACTTGTTACCCACAAGTGGTCATGCGGGCATCAGGAGAATGGAGAGTAATATCAAAAAATACTATTATTGGCCAAACATGCATAAAGATATAGTAGAGTATGTTTCTAAATGCGAGCAGTGTCACAAACAGAAATATTCAATAAATACTAAACAACCGATGGTAGTAACGAGTACGGCTAAGTCAGCATTTGATAAAGTATTTCTAGACATAATGGGGCCACTGCCCAGAGATGTCAATAACTACAGCTACATACTCACATTGCAATGTGAGCTTACCAAGTTCACCGAGGCGTATCCATTACAAAACAAAGATACGGTAAGTGTAGCGCGTGCCTTAGTAGATAATTTTATTTTAAGGTTTGGCATACCTCGTGAAGTCGCCACTGATCGGGGGACAGAGTTCCTATCCAGTACAATGAAAGCAGTATGCCAACTCTTAAAAATCAATCAACTCTCCTCAACAGCTTACCATCACGAGAGTATAGGAGCATTGGAGAATTCACATAAAACTATGGGTGCGTACCTTAGAATTAACTGTGAAAATAAAACAGGATATTGGAGCAGCTGGTTACCATATTGGTGTTTTGCGTACAACAATACGGTACACACTGAAACTAAGTATACACCTCATGAACTTGTTTTTGGTAGGAAATGTATCTTACCGAATAATTTATCGGGTAATGTCGTAGATCCTTTATACGCCCACGATAACTATGCGTTAGAGCTAAAATATCGACTTCAGTTAGCACAAAAAGACGCTCGCGATAATTTGCTTACTAGCAAACTCAAGCGAAAAGCTAAGCACGATGTCAATTTGAAACCTGTATATTATAAGAAAGGCGACTATGTACTATTAAGGAATCCATCTGAAAATAAAATGGATCCAGTATATCTTGGACCATATTTAGTGTTAGAGGACTTGGATCCTAATGTGAAAATTGTCAATAAAGGAAAAGAGGACATAGTTCATAAAAACCGTACGAAGCCTTTCAATGTTTTAAATTGTAATCACTGACATGACATGGAATGGCTTGTCATTTATAATGCAATAAAAGGTTAGTTTTAGGAACATTGTATACTTAGATTCATAATTCATGATTCATGTAAACTACTATATATTGTTTACTTTCAGTAATAATTTTATAATCTGTAATGTATTCAAAATGCAAAAAAAAAAAAAAAAAAAAAAAAAGTGTAATTTTTACCTTATATAACACTTTTTTTTTCCCAAAGGGGGAAGGTGTAGTGGTAGTGTAACCAAGTAACTTTAAGACTATTGTAATCTCATATATAACGGTGTGTTATCCCAATAAATGGTCAGTCTTATATCAGCATTCAGTTGCTTCATTTCTATCCTTACGCCAATCCTTACACTATATTATAATTGCGAAAGTGAATTTGATTGTTCTTTTTTGTTTGTCATGGAGTTTCTTGTCCGTTCTCCTCCATAAGAATCTACCTTTCTGAATGGACAGTAGAGTTACTTTATTAATTTTATATTATTATTTTAACTGAAAATGATGACGTTCAAAAGTGCCGTTTAATGGCCTAATTGAAATAAACGCTTTGACTTTTTGGTTACGCTTTCTATATATATACTTACCTATAACCGCCTGGAGATAGTAACAGGCGAGTAATCCGCGAGCGAAAGCGAGTAATATTATTAAGTGGTAAATCGTTTATGTAAAATGTCTGTATGAGGTAATCCCCGGAAGTAATGATCCGATCACGAACTCTTTTACGGTTATAAAGCTATACTATCCCAGAGGGTCACAGACAACTTTTTAACCCAGTAAAATGCACGATTCCTGTTGTACAAGCCGAGGGGGCGAGGCCGCGAAAAAACCAGGGTTCCAGTGAGAAAATTTAACCTACCAGCATTTTATATCCTAATTGTAACGGTAATAGCACGTCAGGAATCATTTTAAGATTTTTTACCGCACTTCGTATGCACTTGTGTTTAAAAACAATGTATTTTTCAATTCACATTAAATATTTTACTATAGATTTCATCAGTTCAAAGATAAAACACACATCTTCAGAATAAAAGTGATTTGCAGTATTTGACACGATCGTTTTGTGCTGAATATTTTTATCTGTTTGATAGTTATTCCGTGTCACTCTTCTAGATAATAATCAAGATTGCATTATTGTTAGAGATGAGATAAAGGGTTTGATAAAACGATTACCAGGTCGAATAAATCTAATAATGTTATGATTAGTGTGCACACCCCCACAGTACAAACAAACAGACAATCTCTCTCCCCAGCTTAGCATTATGGTGGGCGGAGTCGGCAATACAAACAAACACTGATTTTGAAATAATCCTATAATTGTAAGGGCCATCGCACACAGGCGGACGGCACAGCAGGCGATTTTTATTCTTTCTTACAGGGTGACATAACATTAATTGGGGATAGGGGGGGAGGCTAAAAGTAAGTTAAAAGTAAGGGGGACGAAAGTAGCGATTTATGTAAACAACTCCATGGGACCACCAAATAAGAAAATAACAATTTATCCAACTTATTTAGTCCCACTGCTGGGCAAGGGCCTCTCTCTCTCTCCCTCTCCCACTCCCTTTTCCTCACTACTCTGTCCTTTGCATGTGCGGGCCGGTCTTTTAAGTAGGAGTTCAGCTCGTTCACCAAATCACCTATTCCCAATTTGGTTGTATTCTCACAACATAACTCTGCTGAACGGCTGATTTAATTTTTTAAATTGATTTTTTTTTAAATTATGTATTATCAATAAGTTCAAAGTCACCTCCTTATTTTTTCAGCTGAAAATTTTAGGTGGGTGCATACGTACTTAGTTTACTTAATAAATTCAGCTTAGTCAATCGCAAACGCATTCGTTCACAGACTTGGCTGGAATACGAACCATCCTACGTTCGTAATCGCCAGTGTATAATATTTGCCCGACACCCCTTACACCCCGTCACAGCGGTGCCGACTATCCGGCGACACAGTCGAGTGAAAGGGCAATTTATATCTACTTATTTCTTTAAAGCCTCCGCCACAGCGGGTTTAAAAGCTGTGTGGCCAAATGACGTCACTTTAAACACGCTACAGTTGCAGCACCCGCTTTGTATGAGGAGTGTTTGATGTTTTATGGCAGTGTTTTAATAATATATGAGCGTATGTGTGATTCATCTGAGTGCCATTTAGTGTTATCTAACTTCGGATTAAACCAGATTCTGTTATCAAAAGCTTCTCGCCAACCTAATCGAGCATAACATAACATACCTAGACTTATGTCACTTATGTTATGTAAACTCGGTACCCTTTTGGGGAACCCGACAAAATTGTAGCCGTTCTTAACGGGAATCTATTGGCATCAACCGGGCGCCAATCCAGACGTCGGGCTTTTGTTTTTGGATGGGAAATCTTCAAATGACTCCTTCCGCTCTGGGCGTAACGGAAAGGAGTGTCAGACACTTACTGACTAAAACCCACCCGTGCGTTCCAGGGCTGCGGTAACTCTTTCGAACAAATCCCGCAACCCTGGCAGGCACTGGCCCTAGCAGGTCCAGTCTATTATGCTGACATCTCTTTCAGGCGTGCGTGGAACACAATACGCCGTCGACCCGGGCCTGGTCCTTATCGGAAGGCGAGCTATCCATTACCTCATGTCCACAGGCCCGCGTCTACGGTAGCCGGGAATCGCCCTGCGACTCCCGACGCCCGGGGCGTCTTCTTCTGCTGCCGCGGCTGGATCATGAGGTTTGTCTCACCCTCAACTATGCCGAGAGGCTTCTATTTAAAAAAATCAGATGGCAAAACCCAGGAGGACTTTGTCCGACAGTGGAATCGAAGAGAAAAAATATCACTATATAAAGTCCTAATGGTTTTAAGAACTTACCTCGTTACTAAGATTGTCAGTGGCGTAGTCCACGGTGTCCTTGGTGAGGGAGCGCACTTTGTTCCTCAGGTTGTGTTTATGGGTGTTGTTGTGTCGCAGTTTGCGAACCGCCTTCGTCCGGCTCTGCGAGTAGAGCTCCCGACCTCCTGCGATTTCTATGATCCTGGTTGCAGGAGTAGTATTTAAGTTAAAAAAACATACTTGAAGTAACAATAGCGAAGCCTATATAATAAGACCAGAATCTTCGATATTTTCTGAAGATATACTAGTTTACCAGCTCTAACAACATGTCATTATTGCTTCGATTATGCCCAAGAGTATATGCCCGAAAGACGTCCACAGCTGGACATGGGCCTGTCTCAAGTCCTTTGCTCCACGTTCTTCTGTGCTTCTTGCAACTAGCGGATTCCCTGATGATTTTGACGAAATAATGCTCTTTAATCTCAAGTTAATAGTAGTGACTGGTTGAGCATCAAGGAACATGACTTAGCAAGAACTTATAAAATAAAAAAGAAATAAGGTTTTCCGTTAAATGTACCATTAGATAGCTCCCTTTTTTTGTGGATGGGAAATCATCAAATGACTCACGCTCTGTTCAATTCCCTTAGCATTCCAGGGCCGCGGTAAAGTTTCCGAACAATTCCCCAACCCTGCAAGCACTGGATTAGATAAGTACCTGGAGTCTCTAAGCTTGTAGGTGCCTCCCTTGGAGTTGAGTATGACTAGCTGGCTCTCGTTGCCTCGCTCCTCATCCGACGAGGCGTTGTTAACGTTGTTGGCGTCGCGGTCGCGACCCTCCAGACTGGAGGTCAACCTGAAACGTAACAGGTATACCTTTAACATCGTAGCAGTGGCTTTGAAGAGATGAGAGTCTACAAGAGAATAACGTGCAGTCGGATAGAGGTTCCAAAATAAATGAGGATGAAACTATTGAAGAAGAAGATAGAGGGGCAGCAAAGTCTATTTGTTTACTATAACCAGCTGAATATGACGAGAAACAAATCATACACGAACAAGAACACTTTAATAATGCTTCTATTATCCCCAATTCCAGTAGTTGTCCAGTGGGAAAAGGACATAAGACAACCCTTCGAGTTTATATTCACAAAGTTTTTAAAGCACTTGTAAAACGATAAATAAAGGGCTAATTGCGTTGCAGAATCAACATGGTAAAGCCTGCGCCCCTTTGGATCGAGTTTGTGGATTTTAATGTGTTTGCCCACGTAAGATGTCGGCAATCACAGACTGTTTGTGCACGTAAAACGCTATAATTATCACTTAATGAATATCTGTGTTTAACAGAGTAGTAAAGGGGTGGCTGATAGGTTCTGTGTCCATAATAATTGCTTTATAGTCGACAGTGGACGACCCTGGCTGAATATAACTCAAAGTTTATGATATCGTTTTGGACGTTGCTAACAGGGCCACCGCTCGAACTAGAATTTACAGAAGGGTGCTTGATTTAAACGGATGCAGTGCGATCTTTTAGCTTGACACTACTGCTCGAAATAATCCTTTACCACTTATGACTGGAACTGAGGTGGAACAATGTTGACACAAGTAAAACACCAGCGATCGCTCACAGAACAGAATTTGAAAGTGCAGTGTTTTAGTCTCATTAGTAATGTTCTGCACTCCCTAACTCCGTGGCTAGCTACCAACCTGTCTCCTCTCGCACCACCGCGCATGTTATACACCTTAGTATACCTGTCGTGTGCGTGCTGCATGTTCTTGGGGCGGCACTTGGGGAAGAGCCGCGTGATCCGCTCACCGACGTCGGAGCCGGGCGTGGAGTCGCCCGCGCCGTCCGCTCGGGGCGGGGCCGCGTTCATGTCGCCAGCGCCGCCGGCGTCACACCGCCACCGCCTCTACCGGCAAGAGGTGCCGCTTCGTTAGTTAATAGAACTGGACCGGCTTTTGAAGTGGTTGTGAGAGTTTGTCGACCCAGAGAAAATTTTTGTATGTCCAAAGCTGACCCGGTCCTGCGATGCCCGTTCTAGCTGGCTCCGTTCTTACTGGTGAAAGATCGAGACCAATTCGGAGACTAGTAGGTAGAGACATGTTAAACTTTAATTTACATACCTTCAGCTGCAAATCGTAAATGTATTTACAGCATGGTTTGAAGATATTTGTTGTACATTAGCCAAATCAAAATTTCTGGAGGAAAAATAATGGAGTTCTGAACGGCCAACTTTCAGGACAAGAACATCAGTGTTTCAACATACGGGTACCCTAAGATTTTGCCTGGAAGATTGTTATATAGAAAAGCATGCAAAACAAAAGTGGGCCAGTATACCATGCCATTGTATTTTATGGTACATGTCCAGACAACCAAGTTTCCAGGTCAAAGTTCACTGGCATATTTACTTAACAAATGGTTGTGTAGCTAAATGCTTTAAATTTAAATTCTAAAATAGTCCAGAACCAGACAACTTTTGATGTGAAATGCGAGCAATTAAATTATGTTAGTTTTCAGCACTAAAAATAGTTGTACGCTAGCAGCAAATTACATTTATTTGATTTAATGAGTTTTGAACTCAATTCGAATTGCGAAATACAAATTGCGTTCCTAACCATTTATTAAAGTTTAATTCAAACTCTATTTTGGATTTCATAATTTGAGAATTCAGACCAGCAATCAAAATATCAGAGTGCAATTTCCGTATTTTCTTTTTAAATAACATATTTTTCATTCGGAACTGTCAAAAACACTTCTGATTTCCCTACATTTTGACGGTATTGAATATCGTAGAGATGATATTGCAACTTGAATGTTTAAGTTTTATGTAGGTACGTGGTCTTTTAAAAGGTAACGGGACCCCTCCTATGTGTTGTTTTTTTTTTATTCTTTGCCCCATTCTAGCAATTTCTCCTGTATCGTGGGTGCGTTTACAGACATATAAACTCACATACAAAAACAGCCCCGGAACAAATATGGCGTGGAAACCCGGACGGATGGCAACCCTACCTTCAGGTGGTCTTGTTTATGCCTACATTGTAATAGGAAGTTCTTACCTAGCTGTTCAAAATATGAGTCACACGTTAGAGTGCCCCAAATTCCCATGCACCTATACTTTGGGGGATTTGATGAATGCCACCGAGGCTGCAATTGACGTGGCCACCTACTGGACCCAAAAAATATAAGAAGTTAACCATCGATTCGAAAAGAAGAAGACATAGCTATATCTGTAGCTACCTAATATTCGATTTTATTTACATCTTTGCAAACAATTCCCGACACAATTTACACACCAAAAAGGTGGAGTTTTCTTTGAACAAAATCATGAATTTACCGACCTTCGCAAAACATTTTTGTAAGTACGAAATACTTTTAATGCAACAGTAGTATATATCTCTGGTCCCGTGCCAACCCTCGCCAGTGAATCCCGATATTATTTGACCGTTAGCCGTATCTATGTAAATCAAATGCGGACTGCCACTCCAATTTCTTTGAGAAGTTGTAACCTCTTTGCAGCCAAGTTTATTGGTTGTAAATTTTAGACTAGGCAGTAGGCATTATAAAGGTGGAACACGAACTGTGGATGGATGGAGAAACGTTGAGTATAGAGTACCAACGGAAATATTTACGAAGAACAGAATTCTAGAGTGATTTAGTTCGACTCTTAGTAATAGAATGTGAATTCCAAAGAATGAAATACGGTTCGATGGAATTTTCGATTTAAGTAAGTTAATTTAATAGACTTCGAATAAGGCAATCATTTTCCGTGGGACCTTTAAATTTATTAGCAAGATATTTAAAATCATGGAAAACCTTAAGTCTCTATTGAGGTACTTATACCTAAGGAGTTTTAAATTAATAGTAATAAAAATTTAAGTAATAGGATATAAAATAATTCAAAAGTAAATTTTCCAATTTACTAAATTGGAAAATTAACATTAAAGCGCCCTTCCTCTCTTTACTTATTTAAAAAAATGCTGTGCCCGACAGGGTCCATAATTGTTTCCGATTATTTTCAATTCACCACCTGTATGTGTACATTATGGAATGCAATAACATATTTGAGATTTGATTTGAAAACATTCATAGGAACTATCCATTTGGTTTACTAGTTCCGATTACCAACACAGTAGAAAACGTACCATAACTGAAAAAACAATAACCAATCGCAAAAACAAGCTTACATCAACTTGCAGTAAGAAATCCAGCCCCGTAAACACACTGACCATTACCATAAAAGCACTACTTAAAAACTGCAGTCATAAATACAATAGATTAGCTCCATTCTGCAATAACAAAACGACTCGAGCGCATTCGCGTTCGCAGCGTACAGTTCATGTTAATCGGTTGTAGGAGCGTTAGGGGTTTATCACCAGTGTTCGACCAAGGCACCGGGGTATCGGGGCCACGGGCCAATGACGTGTTTCGCATGGCACCGACTGTAACCGGTGCCAAACTACCAGATCGATAGAACATTAGTGGTGGGGCCACTGAAACTGCGTGTGGCGGTAAGCGGAGCGTATGGATACAGTTTTGGTTGAATGTCGCGCAATGTCAAATTCAATAAGGTATTTGACTGGTTTCTTCAAATAACATTTCTCATAACCTAGACAAGATGGAGTTAAAAGAAATGTATATATTTTTCTTTAAATGACGGAGTTGTGCGTTTTAACATCGACTATAAAAGAGACAATTGCGTGTGACAAATATGAAATTCACTATTTATCCACTCAATTTAGTAGCATCTTTCTAATAAATATTCATTCATGTCGACTTTTTATAATAGTCAAATACCCTATTATAGTCTTACTGACTAAAAATATTGTTGTCGGTATTTTATGTAAAAGCTAAAACTTCAAACTCTCAAGCCTATCACTTCTTCAGATTTCTCGACATTAGGACTTCAGTTCTGCTTGACTATTAGGTACACATCAATTGTTAGCACATTTATTGCAAAATTAAATCCATTGATTTGGTTCGATGCCATTTGATTTGACCAAACTTTGAGCTGGATCGATTTGTTTATGAAATCTTTTAAAATTGCAATGTTGCCGCAAAACGTGAAAATTACTCTCATTAAAACCTGACGGTCTTCTCAAACATCAACCAGACTTCAAATCGCTGCCTTAGCAAACGCGCAGTTTACAAAAACAATACTTTGGCACAGACGCCTGATATCTTGAGCCTTGAGCGAACATATTCTGCAGCGCTGTTTAAGCGCTGCAGAATATGCGGCGGCGTATGCTAGTTTTTAACCGACTTCCAAAAGGAGAAGGAGGTTCTCAATTCGTCTGTATGTTTTTTTATGGAATACATTCTGTCATATGAACGTAAACGAGTTCCCGCTTCTTTTATGGCCCCAGTAAGGTTGGCAGATCAAAGATCAGAGGCCGGACAGAGTGGTTAATTTGGCAGGACGTTTTTTCGCTACATTACTTGTGAATGAAACGTTACCAGACAGTGTAACACATTGGAAATACACATAAGAACGTATATATTGGAACATACTGCGAATTTCATCGTAATCTCTTGTAGGCGGTAACGATGATTTAACGGTAAACTTAACTCAGTTATTCTGGGAGAATTTTCATGAAAAACCGACAAAAAATTCCAGTCAGACTGAAGTGGGTTCTACAATAGACAAAAAACACAAAAAGTTAATTTAAAAGCAGATGTTTAATATAACAACCCTACTCCCAATAAGGCTGTGTCCCCGGCGACGTGTTTTCTAAGGGAGGGTATATAGCCGTTTTTATTGCGGCGGACGATACATGGGCTGTCGCTGCAGAACCTTTTTTGTTGCTCTAACATGATGTAGGAAAATCGGCTTATGTCGCCACCAGCTGTGTGCACACAAATACTAGTTTAAATATGTTTTGCTTGCAATGCAGGTTGAGTAAGTGCAGTTGTTTATTTGACAAGGAGATGGAAAAATAATGTTCTTCCTTCCTCCGTCCCGGTTGGAATAAGGTAAACAAATCTGAAGTAGGAAAATCGTTTTCTTATATGAGCGCCCTCGGTGTCGTGATATTGACAAGATCCTGAACTTGTTGATACGACGTTTTCAACAAAAACAGGAGTGGAACTCTCTGCCTGCGTCTGTGTTTCCGAACGCATACAACCCTAATCTCTTCAAAATTAGAGTGAACAGGCTTCTTCTGGGTAAGCTCGCTCCATCGTCGACTTTGTCTCTGTCATCTATGACCTAGACTAGAGTCAAGAGCAAACTCATCTCAAATTAAAAATAAGCTTTCATTTTCCGAATGGATATAACCCTATGAAAGTTGTCAAAATGAACCAATTCTAACATTTTTAACTAACCCAAACCCAATAAAATGATAGAGTAAAACTAAATGCAAATAATAACCCAAATATTCTCGAAGAAACATTAAAAGTGTAAAGTTACTTCAGGAATTCACGGAAATGCTGTCAACCTAGTTTTCCTAGTCGGTAGAAATTGAATCCGCAGTGGAATAATATTTAAATGTATTTTGCAGGAAATCATATTATCCGTCGCAAGAAATGCAAGGGAAATCAGAGTATTTATTTATTGAATGAAGCTTGCGCTAACACGGATATTATTTTTAAAGGAATTGAATATTTTATCAAGCAAGTACCGAGCAGCTGTAGTACCTATTTATCTGAACAAGCTTACTCCATTCCAATCAGTTTGACTTTGTCCCGCATTTCCAAGGAGCAATCTACAATAATTCAATATGAAAGAGATCCTTCGTAGATCGCTTGTTTGTTATTATAAAGATTACAGACTATTCCTCTTCAACATACTCGTCCCTAACATAAAATTATGTTTTATCCTTGCCTATAAACGTATGTTTACGTTCGGGTGAAAGATTTATTTACCCTTCGTCCCTAACTCAAGATAAAGCTAGTCATCTATTAATTAATTATATTAATGTAGTCAAAATTTTCTTACTATTTAATTTTCCTGGAGTGAAACGAAAGCTTTCGTTTCAAAGCAAATGGAATCAAAGTAATTTACATTTGGTGAATACGAACCCTTTTAAATGGAACCTTTCGTGTCACCGATCGAAATTAAAACTTAAATTGTTGAAGGGAAGATATAATTTTGTTTTATTTTAGGCGAGAGCCGTGCCCGGTGGGCCGGGTGACATGCCTTTTGGGCAGACGTCAGTACAGTTCTCCAATTAGCAAGTCTCTCACGGGGCCCGCCTTATATTTAATGAATTTCGCAAAGAATGGGACACTCGAGTTCAGGCGGTAATTAAAATCCCATTTATAGAATAGGCGCGAGGGCGCCGCTCAAGTGCTCATTCATCTGTCTTCAGAAACAAAAATGAATATAATAGAAGCATTGAGAGTCAGCCGAATTCTGCGGATGGAAATTAAGTCTACGACATTGTAGTCTGCGATGTCTTTGGTCATTGTTTTAATAATGAGGGCAGTTCTTCACATATCAAGTAGATTGTACTTCTTATCCTACTTTTGCAGTGTTTTTCTTTCTATGAAATACGACGACGACCCAGCTGAAATTCAGAGCAATCGAATATTTCCAACATTCAATGCTACAACAAGACATGGGTCAACGGTCGTGTCGAGAAGGGTAAGTATGTCGCTACGGGCTGCTGAAACACCTTTCTTAAAATGAGACATTCCTGGAATCGTTACTTCGTAATATTGTCTTTTTAAGGTTCAAACTTTAGGATTGAAATTCACGGTAATCTATCGTACATACAACTTATTGCGGTAATCTATCGTACATATTATGAATGTGAAATTCTGTATGCTTTCTAATCTATTACTGGACGATACTTGGATCACATTTATACCATACTTTGGATTAGAACAAAACACGTTTTCTTGGTATAAGTATGTTCCTGCGGTATAATATTCGACTTTTATATACTTATCCGTAGCTGCTGGCAAAGCTAGTCGTATACAACATGTCCCAGAAATCAACGTCAAGCCGAAAACGGGAAATACGCCAAGTCGTGACAGTTATTAGAAAGAAAAATATTTTAAAAAATCTTGGTCGGGTACTTTTAAAATTTTATGGATTCAAAAAAAAATCTCAAAAAGTGACAACATGCTCTTTCAAGATCTGAGACTACAAATATTAACTTTAATACGAAAAGAGACTATTCCGAATATGATGTATTCCCTAAGTAAAAGCTGAACATTCACACCGGCAACATGACATGTGTTCTTGAATAGTTACTCACATGGACACGGGTCAAAAGGCACGTGTGACGTAACGTGTCGAAAAACACGTGCCTACTAATAACACGTTCATTCGTAACGGGAAATGTCTTTCCTTCCCGAATTACTGAAACCTTTCAGAAGGTTATTTTTTCCTTCAGACCTTTCAGTGGAGGAAATGCTGATCGCTAATTAAATAATGAAATGTGCTTTTATGGAAGAATGTTGAGGTGGCTAATTAGCAGCGAGTTCAACCTAATCAAGGGTTAGGTACGGTTTTATGCTGAGATGAAAAAAACTGCATATTATGCAAAAAATTGGTTGTCTGTAAAGTTGGTTTACGGACGATAGTTTAACGTGACAACGTCATAACAAAACATCTTTTTCGTGCGTGCAGCCGGCGTTCATCGATTTACTAGACGTTGTCGCGTCAAAAAGCAATTGCAGTAGGAAACTTCCAATTTATGAAGAGCAGTTTCCCGTAGTTTTCAACAACTTTAACTGATGACCTGGACGACCACGAAGGCTGGATCGAGGTGGCGCAGGGAGGGCAAAAGAGTGTCTGGAAGGATATGGGAAGGCATTTGTGCAGCAGTGGACACTATGAAAAATAATCTTTTTTGACGTGACAACGTCTAATAAATCGATTAACGCGGCTGCACGCACGAAAAAGGATGACTCATAAAGCGTAACGTTACCCTCATTGTAACGTTACGCTAATTTTTATTTTTTTCTTGTGTGTGTTCTTGGCTACAAATAGGCTATTCAAATACCTAAACTATACTTCGACAGTACAATATTGCATCAGCATTACTATCTGCATTCATTTCTGACATCATCCTTCGTATGTGCCAAGCGTGGTGAAATAACTGACCTACCGCAACGGAACATTCAATGTGGCAAATTTAACTACGAGGAGACTATGAAACGGCCTGATTCGAAGATTATAACATCTTTCTAAAGGTGAATCTGAAAATCGATTATAATAATAAATTCATTCACTAAAATAATTACACACATATTACAAAAATAAAAATTGACAATGTACGACTAAATAGGTACCTACTGGCTTAGAGTTTGTAATAGTTTGGAACTTTTTGAATCCGAACTAGGCGGTAGCCTGTATCTCGGATTGCATTTCATCCCTTTTATTGATAGATACTACATGCATATTTATGCAACTATATTGTGGTTGGCTGGAGTCAAACCGGATACAGCTTAACACCAATATTTTACATGGAGCGGCTGCTTACCAGACCTCCACAATCCATTGGGTAACACAGTACTTCTTGGCAAGACTGGTGGTAGATTTTCTGGCTTCTGACTGTCCGTAACGACTGCCAAAAATCTATAAATGACAGCCGGGTCCAACGGCTTAACGTACTTTCCGGGGCACGGAGGCGACTCGGTACGTTAAGATGGTCACCCAACCACAGACCAACCTCGGCAAGCGTTGCTTAACCTTTGAAGACCGATCCGTGCGGGTGTTATTATTTAGCCATGTGCTCCTCTTGCACATGCATATTTATGGAATTGAAATTCAATAATATATCATAAACTATCCTCATCTACCTAAGAATTCAAAATGTAAAGAAGAAAGTTAACGGAGAAATTTGATATACTAAATCACACATAACGGCTTCACGGATTTATTTGAAACTCCTTTTTCAACCGGACAGACCTCCATAAATCAACAACAATTTGAAAACAATTCACATAACTTCAAAAAACTAAATGGAGTATGTGACTCGATAGCAATGTATTGACAAAACACGTTGCGAGGTCGTGGCGGAGCTCGGAGAGTCGACATTTAAAAGTCGTAAAGTAAAGGTCATCGCTACGAAAGAGGCAGGTCGGTAGACCCTTTGTGTTCACAACTACCCTCGCCTGGTTTATGGGAAAAAGGTTATCTAGACTGGCAAGTGTTTTGTTAGTAAAGTTCGCTGAAAAATCTATTGTCGTCAGTTTACTTCTATTTTTTTCTGTAGACTCACTTGTGTTTCATTATTCAGAAACTTGGTAAAACACTTTGTAAAGCAGTCATTTTAACACCTTAAAAGAAAGAAAGGAAGAAAGAAAAATATTTATTTGGGACTCGCACAAAACAAACAGAAAAGTAAAATAAATTAAAACTAACAGTCATAAACAATAACTAACAGAAACAAGAAAGAACACCATGAATTTAATACGTCATGTGCGAGGCCGAAAAGGTCCCTATCTGAGCATATGCTGCGGTATTAAAAAAAATAAATACCTCAGCGCTCACGAAAACAAGAAGACATGATGTCTTTGTCAGGTTGCCTCCTAGAGTTATAAGCTATACATATTGGTTGAACACAGTCCTAGTACATTTTTATAAAGTCGTATCCTTACTAAACTAAGTTATTATCGACTGATGAATGTGTAGATTTAATGAATAAATAATGTATGATGGACATCTAAAGGAATCCCTAACTAGCTTAAATATGGGTCACACGCAACCGTTTACCTCGTGGGACTGAACATTATTGCCTTCAGAGGAGAACTGCCTACATATCAAGAAATAGTCGCGTATTGACCGATGATGCGCTTGTCCCATGGTACTTCAGGTCGGTGAAGCACGTCTTTACTTCTTCAATTCTTCCCTGTCAACCCCCACGTTCTGTATGGTGTCGGACGTAAAAGAATAGCACCATCCCATCACTTCCCGTGGGTGTCGTAAGAGGCGACTAAGGGACTCACCAGAGAATGGGCAGCAGCATTTTCTGTGCATTGCAAAAGCTACACTGCGATCGCCAACCCGCCTGCCAAACGTTGTGATAATGGCAACCCACCCTTGGGGGAGGCCTATGTCCAGCAGTGGACGTCTTCCGGCTGGTATGATGAACCACCACATTATCATTTACTCCCATTTGTTTTGTGACGTTCCTCACACAGTCATTACATCATTGGTGTGATTAGGGTTACTATGAGGTAACGTAAGCACCAGGTCTAAGTGCCTGGTGAATACGACACGCTGAAATTATACTGGTACTAAACCAAGTCTCTCTTTTCAGCGTGTCTACACCACCATCAAATTTTTAGCGTACAAAGTACCACATACTTCTCTAGCAGTCATAAAACAAGTTTATCGCCACCACACAGTTTGTGGTACTTAATGCATTTTCGTCGACGTGCGGTCACCATATATAGGTGGGAGAATTGACAACCGTGTTGGCTGTTGTGCATGTCCTGGTTTACCGTGTAATATTATAAATTAGACTTAGGGTACGTTTTTTTCTGTTATTGGTTAACTTAAGTACTTTTCTGGGTAAGCTCGCTCCATCGTCGACTTTGTCTCTGTCATCTATGACCTAGACTAGAGTCAAGAGCAAACCCAAATAAAATAAAAAAGTACTAGGTACTTAGTACCAAGTCTCTCTAAACAGCGTGTCTTCACCACAATACAATTTTTAGCGTGCAAAGTACCACATTCTCCAATAGCAGTTGCAAAATAAGTTTTACGCCTCCCCACAGTTTGTGTTAAAGCATTTTCGTCGACGTGTGGTTACCATAGGTGGTATCACTACAAAATATAAGTGGCAGAATTGACAACCGTGTTGGCTGTGGTGCATGTCCTGGTTTACCATGTTATATTATGAATTTGATAAGGGTACTATTGGCTAACTTAAGTACTAGGTACTTAGTACCAAGTCTCTCTTATCAGCATGTTTTCACCACCATAAAATCTTCAGCGTACAAAGTACTACCTACTCCAATAGCAGTCGTAAAACAAGTTTTACGCCACTGCACCGTTTGCGGTAAAGCATTCGTCGACGTGCAGTCACTGTGGGTGGTAAGTATCACTACAAAATACCGTATGTAACAAAAACCCTGTAGTTCCTTTAATTTCCTTCATTTTCAGAATCGATAACCAAAGGTAATTATTTAAGTAATTAAAAAAAAAATCAAAATAAATACTGATCGATCGCATTAACGCGCCGCACGGCAGTAGTCAATACAAAAATTTTAACAATTACCTTCTTACATTCGTAATGTTAACACTAAGCTCTCGATACTCCTGGACAGCAAAAATGTTTGCCTAAATCTAGTTATGTCAAGTATTTATTTCTGTCAAGTGATTTGTAATCTTTAGAAATAAATTAAATCAAACCGGCATACAACGTGGCAATGCCGCTAGTCTTTTGGGTACACTTCCAGTCGACAGCGATGCGGATGAATTTTTTGACGCCATATTTTAGGGTTAATTTGGTTAGGAGTTTTTATTTTTATTTCTAGTGTATATAGTTAGATAAGTAGTTATTGAATAAAAAATAATTAATTCAAACCGTGAAATAAATATTTAATCATTACTATTTGGCAAGAAAAAACCGATTCCAAACCTCTGTCTTTGTCGCCGCCGCGCACAAAGTACTGCGCTAATTCATGAAATACAGTACACTGTGTATCCCTTTTGTGCATGTCCCGGTTCAACGTGTTATTTTATGAGTTTTCCTTAAGAACACGGGAAGGAAATAGGGCTGATATTGAGTTATGTAAATTGAAACGTGTTTTGATTTAATTTTTAAACGATTTTTGGAACGGCTTTAGCTACGCGTTAGAGTTAATGAGAATTTTATCTTTCGCGTGTTACATTATGACTTGGTTGGCACGTTATATTTTTCTGTAAAATTTTGCAGTATAGGTACTTGTATATAGTGTTATATTCCACCAATTTGCCCTCTCATAAACTAGAAAGTAGGTAACTTTTAGCGGCATCAATGCCGCCACATGAAATACTAAGAAACGAAATTTGTACGGCAACAAAACAGAACCGCAGCGCCATCTACGCCGAACTAACATCGAAATCCTGCATCACGCAAGCAAAGTTCTCCGTGCGATTTGAACATATACAACAGAACGAATATCAACTATCGGGCAGTTGCCCACCAGACACAACAACCGTCTGGTTCGGAGGATCCTCCCTTTTTCGGTGGAGGTATGCGGGACTCTCTGTTTCGCATACCACCAAAAACTAAATACAGTAAATTCTGACTGATCAGTTTTATCGATGACGGGATCACAGATCCTAACTTTTCAAAAATGCAGAATAACTGAGGTTTAGAGGTTTGAAAAGTCTTCACCCTTGTATACCCCGAAGGATTATGCAAATATATTTTCCAAAAAAAAATAACTAGACTAAGGCAAGATTCCACTGCCAACCCTTTTGTATTTTGGATGTAAATAGAAAGGCTACCATTCTAAGAAACATTAAAAAAATTATAATTACTGACGAAACACGAAGATGTAGTAAATTGTAATAGATTTTTTTTATTACGTGTTTCTTGTTCTGTGGATTTTCACAAACGATTTTAAAGTTTGATTGTGAAAGAAAGAAATAGAAGACGAGATGTTATTCGTATTCATGAGTAGTTTCTTCCACCCCCTGAAAACACGCGTGACGTCACTATGATGGTACAATTTCTACCAGCGACGTGACGTCACGCGTGTTTTCAATGCACTGCAGTCCTAATTTTTGTTTACGTGAAAAAAGAAAAAATACGTGTCCAATATTTTTCGGAAATCTATCTGACGGACTAATTAGATTTATTTCAGTAAAATGTCTTATTGAAATACATCCTGTATTGAAGCATCAGCCATTTATTTACCACATAGGTACTTAGTGCACATATAAAACGTACCGTGTAAACAAATACCCGTATCGTATATATTACCTACTTGTTCACGTTCACCACCAAATGTTCCGTGACTATAATTTAACGTGAGAATGCTAATGTTTTGCCTCATTAGTACAGTAAAAAGGTTTTACAGCCACGTTTTTAAAGAAAGGCGGAGTTTCGACCCGCTGGCTTGGCTAAGCTGTGTTAATAAAATTAAAAGTTGTTCCGAGAAAAGAGTTCATATTAGAAAGTAGTTCCTTCAGTGAATGTAATAAAATCCTAAAGGTGCGTACTGACCGGTGTTACGGGACATAATGCATGTTACAAAGCGAGCATTCGTGTAGTCAGTACGTGGAAACGAGCACGAACATGATGCGTCTGTGATTTGTTTTACACGGATTTTAGGACACGGCGTAACATAACATGCTCGCTGCGAATGTTACATTACGGCACGTAACACAGCTTAAGATATTTTCTGAAATGTTAAGATTTTTCTGTTAGCGACTGGCGAGTCCACTAATCCATTGCTACGGACTTAATTTAATTTAAAGACGGACTAATGAAAGCAATTGCAATATAAATTCTCCAGGTCGACGTTAATCAGCTTAGTTAGAAAATAATTAATGCATAAATTCATTAGAAAGCTGCTCGCAATGTTACTGCGTATTGTTCTTTAAAAAAATAGACTCTTCTGCCCGAAAAGAGAAGAAGAAAAGATCAATGCAAATGAATCTAAAATCTTAAAACAAATCCTTACCTTTCCTCATAGTTGTGTCCTTCTTAAACCTGAAACAAAATAATTAATATTAATATCACAAAAACAATTCACAAACAAACCAGGAGTTGAATAAATTATTTGCTGGCTGCCATTTTGGCAAGTCCTGCCAAACTGGCGCAAGTTTACAGGCCAAGATTCCAAGTTCTCTCGTAAACATATGAACTGGTTAAAATACATGAAAACTAAATTCGTATCTCAGGAAATATTTCATTAACATATCCCAATATTATATCATGAAAATTATGTTCGCTTTATGTTGCCTTGTTAGATATTTCGTTATTAAAATGTGTATATTGTTGTGACAGATAAATAACTGGCCACATTAGAAGGAACTACGGAATACACTTCCGCGACTAGGTACGTTAACAAAAATTTCGTATGCAATAAAAACCGAAAATTTACCTAAATAAAATATTATAAACCTCTTTTATCGCGTGTAAATACGGAATAAATAAGAATATCATACATTATTTATGAATAAAAGTTTGCCCCAATTTTCTTTTAACGCATGCCTATGAGTGTAAAGCGAGTGCTGCGCTTTAAATTGAGATGCAAATCCAGCGTCTAGTGGCGTAGACGATATTGAAAGCGCTGAAGTGAGTGGTGAGAGGGAAATTCAGCGCTTTGTGCCTCAAGTTTGCGTTACGAGAACTACAGTGCGACACTTCCCTTATAGAAATTCAGTTTTGGTGTATCTGGGTTAAGTTTGTGAAGGTATTTAGCAAGTATATTGAGATGTGAACATTCCTTCGAGCTAGCAAGATAGTTTGTAAGGTTGGACACTGTGACGGAATGATAACACAGACTCTCTAACAATTTATGAACGACCTATATATTATATGTATGTAGGTCGTTAGGTATTTATGTAGATACCTATAAAATATCCTCAAGATGAACTTATCTAAAATAACTTTGCAATGACTTGTGACCATAAAAACATTCCGATGCCGACATTTGACAATAATATGGAATAATTTCTTCACAACCCTATCGATATTCAAGCTATCGATATGTCACCGGAAAATGACAGACTCCATAAGATTATAAAATAACTTGAGAAATTGTAAACTCTCGATAAATTGTCAACTGAACATTTTGAATACTTTTTTGCGCAATATAATTTGATATAGTCTAGAATCTCTCGAAGTCATTCCGAGAAATTGTGGACTGACATAAAATGGCGACCAATTAGAGCACAAACCTAGAATTTATCCGTTTTCGTGTGAAAGTAGTAAACCTGGAAACAAAGCTCTCATTGGTCTATTCACAGAAAACAAAGACCAATGAGGGGCCAAGTTTCCAATTTAACTATCACACCATAACAGATAAAATGTAGACCAGAGAGCAGATAGGTCGCCAGTTCATGTCAGTCCACAATTTCTCGGAACTCACGGAGATATTATAGAATAGAAGTTTTTGATTCGTATAATTGTAGAACAAATGTTCATATGACAATTTATCGAGAGTTTACAATCTCTCAAGACATTTTGTAATCTTACGTAGTTTGCAATTATCGGGTGACAGATATAATGGATACTATTTCTACTAAATTCGAAATTATCTTCAATCTGAAAGTGTAATTGACGGAAATTTCGATGTAACGTAATTTGAGTTTCCCAAAGTCGACAATTGGTTAAGTGCTACGAACCAAAAACAAAGTGATTTACTGGGGATTGAAATGTAATCTTCATTTTAATAGCATCAACTTATTTATCTTCCCGATAAAATAGACGAGCGTAGCGGCTCGCACACTTCGAGCGTATTCCGGTACTTCTCTCGATTATAGATCTGTAAGTAACCGTGCTTGTTGCGGAATTTGTTCGAAAACGTCACCGCGCGGCGTCAGCGGCCCTGGAATGCAAAGGGCTTTAGAAGGAACACGGATGGGTTTTAGTCCGTAAGAGTCTGACACGCCCTTCCGCTCCACCCAGAGCGGAAGAAGTCATTTGATGATTACCCATACTTAAAAAAAAAAGTAACCGTGCTTTTTGATAGCATTCCTTCGAAAGTCTGTTTTTCACGAGTAGGTTACGCTAGAAGATAAAGCCTACGCATTTTCGCTTGAAGATATTCCTGCTCACAAACACATTTATTTAGTTAAGGCTATACATGCGCCTTAAGGCAAAGTAAACCGAATAATATCAATAAAACGGTTGGGCGTATTGTACCGTCGCACCTATCTGCGTGCGTCTTTACACTTTGTAACTTCCGACAAATCGTGTGACACTTCCTCATATATTGAATAACAATGTCCCGTCTCTATTCCACAGCATTTCTGCATGCAACACCATAATCATGAGTATGTTCTAGATGTTCGAATTACCGTTTGACACAAGGCGCTGTGTAGGCGTCTACTATTCTACCGACGCGCGACGTTCCAGTTTTCTATTTACCATACAGAATCACTTTGAGGTGCAGCTGAGTGGCCCGTCCAGTTGACACTCGCCCACCGCCTCGTCGAACGCAGCCTTGTTTACAGCATGCATGAAAATGCAGGGGTATTCCACAGTGAGCGATTTTCCACATTTTAGCGTCTGTGGGGAAACACCGTGTAAAGGGATCACTTGGTTTTTCAAAACAAAAAAAGTGCATGTTACATTGCCGGTGATAGTTTTTGAGCAAAAAGTCGAGGACCTAGACCATAGGTAGGTACACGTAGAGTATTGGTTTATGTCTAGGTATGGCTTAAACTAAGTGGAATTCTACTCATAGATTCTACTAGAGTGTATATAGTCATAGAGTTCTACCAGTCTGTCTAACATATCGCTGAAATGGACCTTTTTAGTGCAGCCGTGAGACACACACTTGGTTTCTAGCATACCTACATTTATTTTTTATTTCTATGTAACGTGCGTGTTTCATGTAAGTGCTAAATAAATATAATTCTTTCTTTCAGAGACAAAGATTTCCAAAAGACGTAAAATGTTTTGGATTACCCACAATTCTGTAGCACATTTCATTCCCACACTTTTTAGACGTTTTGAGTACCTATTGTCAAAAGCTATTAAATTGACTGTTTCGGGATAGAATGTAACTTTTCTAACCATACGGTTTTTAAACTAGTTAATTTAATCACTTTTCACCTCTCAAACATTCAGTAGTATAGAATTGTTATTTACATACAAGAATACAGGCCACTTACGTTTCAGCGGAGCTATCCCCCATAGACTTGCCATATCAAACGTTTCAGGAACGATTATGTGCGTAAAACAAGCGCCCACCCCACCCATACTGGGCGCTACGTTCTAATTGCATACCTACCCCAAATTCAAAGCCTCCCGAAACCGCTTTATTAAAACGTAATAATATTCAATAATCTTATAACGACGTTATTAATATTCCACAGGCGACTAATAATATAATTATGTCGGTGTTCGATTCGAGCCGGTCAGTAGATTAGAAGCAATTTTGTTTGATGAGTTGTTTTAAGGCGAGCAGACAAGTTCAAAGCGAAAAGGCGACGATTTTTCAAGAACATTGGCGTCCGCAGTCGCAATCTATTTCTAAGTTTTTGACATTGTTTGTCGCTGAGTTTATGTTGCGACTTGAATTTGATCGTTGTTAACTTTTTGAACGCCATTGTCACGTAAACATGACAAGTAAGCGCGTGCCCTGTACGCCAAGTACTGCGAATTTGTGGCTTGGCATCGGGGGCACGTTGATGCGTGTATGCTCTAGCGTTCTAAAGGTTGAGTACGAGAATTCACCTTAAGAGTTTAAATTCTACTATTTTTTAAACAACGTTCGCATTAGCATGCCAGTCGCAATCTGTCAAAAAAACCTCAATTTCCATACATTTTTGACAGTTTACGGTTGAGATGCGAACGTTGCTTAGAAAATAGTAGAATTGACACTCTGTTCACTCCTGCTTTGAAGATTAACTGGTAATATTAGGTAGGCATCATTCCGCATCGCTAGACGCACTTGTCGGGAGGAGCCTTTACGTCAGGATTGAGACTGCTTATTTAGAAAGATGGCCGCCCTATGTAAACAATGGGTGTGGTGACGGACTTCATATTAAACTTGTAAGATGCGGTTGAATATTGATTAGTTAGGATAACCCTTTGTTTTACGATCCCCATGGTTTTAATTAAGGTTGTAGAGGTACTTGAGAGGAAGATAGGTTTGTTTATGTGGATGTCCTATGGCATAATTAATTTACCTAATAAAATAAACAGTCACCTACCATGTCCCCCTACTAGTAGGTATCGCTATCACATCACTACAGTAGGCGCCAGATAATCGTGGAATAACGGTCATTGACCCACCTACAATTATTGACATTTTTAATTTGAAAAACGGAATTAATGACACAAAGCTGTCCCGAATCATCATCTCTCGTGATCCTTAACATTGTCTAATAATGAAAAACGATTCATATTTAATTGTTCAGGTACCTATGAACAGTTATTAGGGAAAGGTCAATGTACTTTATTCCACATTTATCTGGCGCCTACTATACATATTATAAAACAAAGTCCCTCGCCGCGTCTGTCTGTCTGTTCGCGATAAACTCAAAAACTACTGGACGGATTTTCATGCGGTTTTCTCCTACAGATGGGGTCTTTCATGAGGAAGGTTTAGTTGTATTATTCGTCTCAAAATTCCTACGGGAACCGGGAAAATGGGATATGTGCGTACGAAGTCGCGGGCAAAAGCTAGCTATATTTGTTAATCAATCTTATACAAATGTTGAACAGATTTGTCTGAAACTAAGCAGACGGGTTTTGGGGGGTAGAGTATGACCGCAGCCTCATTCTTCGTATTTCGTATTACAGAAATGAATGCAATCGACCGCATTTATGCTTTAAGTTTTCATTTCATCCATTTTTACCTAGTGTGGGTTTCACGTTGTCGAAAATTTTCAAAATATTAAGTGAAGGATCTGCAATTCCTTCTAAAAGAACTTGCGTTTTTTATGAGATACGCACTTATGGTGTTGGTTTAATTTTTATCCCGGTACAACGCTCCCTCTACACAAGACACTACGCAGGCGAAGCAGCGTGCTGAATCTAGTATTAATAAAGCTGATCACTTATACGAAAAGGATCAAATAAAGCCTTAAAGGCACATAATAATATTGTTGGTGCAGAGCTAAAACAACTGCTTTGAAAACAATACGACAAAAGTAATCTTAATGGGCTTTAATATGGCTTTTAAAGTCACGGAAGCAAGGGTAAGCGGTTAGCGATTTATTTTCCCAGCAATGTGTTTGTAGCTAAATGTAATTAAATTGGCTTGGAGCCTATGGAATGTTCACACTAGAACTGATTAAAAAGTCATACATTATATTACATACAGTAGTCGAGACACTAAGTACCACACCAATTTTGACGCTATGAAACTGTCACTTGTTTTTTCCACATGCAAGAAACGTTTTTGAGAAATGTCGACCGGGTTCCACAATAACAAACAAACCAAGAGCCAAGTTCCCATGCACCTATACTTTGGGGGATTTGATGAATGTCACCGACGCTGCCATTGACGTGGCCACCTACTGGGCCCAAAAAATCTAAGGAGTTAACCATCGACTCGAAATAAAGAAGACTTAGTACTCTTGCCACTTTGGGAGTGGGTGTCCTCGTCCGGTAGTTTGCAAATAAACAGTTTATTTGCAAACTACCGGACGAGGACAACTCCCAAAGTTTTGTCGCAGGTGAAAATGCATCCTTAAACGCTTCCCATGTCACAACACAATTTAATTTCCGGCTCTATGGCGAACTGTGGTTTGGCTCGGCTTAACCTTTTGCGTGTCTACCACAGATTTTTATCGTCCAATCCTGACCAAGCCCTTAAGTGTAGGTAACTGTCCGACTTAAGACATTTGGAGCATTTTTTCTTATGTCGAACTGTGTAACTTAAGACACGCAAAAGGTTAAGGCAGGTTCTGAAATTAATATTCTACCCTTAAAGCCATGTCTACCTGGCACAGGACCAAATTCCAGTCTGAAGTGAAAATGTATGGCTGTGGAAAACTTCCGTTTACCGTGAAAGCTCGTAACTTGTACCAAACGCTATTTTAATTCCCGGCAATAGTGCGGCGGTGTTCGGTCGGCCTTTCCGTTGGTTGAACCCGAGAAATTTTAATATTTCCGACTGCCCGCTTTTCAGATTAGGCTCTGTTAGTGGTGGCGGTTAGTCAGACACTTTATTCGTTGTTTTACACTTGTAGGCAAATTAAGGTGAAGCTTTTGTTGGATAATGAGATCGGTTTGTAATTTTTAGTTTTAATGTTTTTTTTTTTTTTATCTTGTGTTGTAGGGGCTTTTATTCTAGGAAAATTTCAGCCCTGTTGGGTCATAACTAAGCAATACAACAACATATTTAATATTAATCTAAGCTAATCAAGGGCATAAGTAATAAGATCTCACTGACGCGTGAACATTTTAAATAGGTTGAGAGTAGCAGACGAAATAATTATTACATAAAAAATTCCCAACATCCATCATATTTTACTTAAATTCACGTACCAGTTGTAATGTTGCAAGATACTTTGTAATTATTTCAACGTGTTTTGTAATTAAAAGATAGAATAAGTTAATTCATCATCATCTGCCTAGCCTTTTCCCAACTATGTATATTGGGGTCGGCTTCCAGTCAAACCGGATTCAGCCGAATACCAGTATTTTACGTGGAACGGCTGCTTACCAGACCTCCACAACCCATTAACGGAGTATCACGGTACTTCTTGGCAAGACTGGTGTCAGATTATCTGGCTTCTGACTATCCGTAATAAGTTAATTATATTTTTTTAAATTATAGACTTGCTCAAAAGTTATAACTAAAACGTTACTTTCATAACTGTAACATTTTCTTATTAACCGAATAATTAAGAACACCGCAGACTTTTCAGACTAGCCAACTTATAATTTGAATTTTCGGGTATCCGACGGCCAAACTATTCAAGTTTAAATCGTCTCACGGGAGTACCAACATTAGATGGACGGCCGTAAATACGAATCGATCGAACCCACGAATATAGGAACAAGGTCATACAAGGTCACAAGTCACAACAAAGAGCTCGAACTCGACTACCTTTGGACTTATTTTGAGCGTTTACTTCGTAAAATCTATTATGTTAGGTGAATAGAATTAACTCACTATAGTAGGCGCCAGATAAATGTGGAATAAAGTACATTGACCTTTCCCTAATAACTGTTCATAGGTACCTGAACAATTAAATATGAATCGTTTTTCATTATTAGACAATGTTAAGGATCACGAGAGATGATGATTCGGGACAGCTTTGTGTCATTAATTCCGTTTTTCAAATTAAAAATGTCAATAATTGTAGGTGGGTCAATGACCGTTATTCCACGATTATCTGGCGCCTACTATAGCTACGTGAAAGGTAGGTGTTTGGGTCTGTTTTATTTATTCAGTGTTTATGTACACATAACAAACACAGGAAAACAATAAAAGAAAGGTAATACGATATTTTCTTTGTTAATTTCTTCCATCGATCTGCTACTGGTTCGCAGGGAGCTCGTGGCTAAATAATAACAGCCGCACGGGTCGATCTTCAAGGTTAAGCAAGGCTTGCCGAGGTTGGTCTGTGGATGGGTGACCATCTTAACATATCGAGACTCCTCCGTGCCTCGGAATGCACGTTAAGTCGTTGGTGCCGGCTGTCATTTGTAGATCTTTGGCAGTCGTTACGGGTATTCAGAAGCCAGATAATCTGACACCAGTCTTGCCAAGGAGTACCGTGTTACCCAGTTAATGGGTTGTGGCGGTCTGGTAGACAGCCGCTCGATGTAAAATACTGGTATTCAGCTGAATCCGGTTTGACTGGAAGCCGACCCCAATGTAGTTGGGAAAAGGCTAGGCAGATGATGAGATCTGCTACAGGTTATCATGATTATCTTGTCATGTCTCAATTAACTTTGCGTCTGCGAAACATTTTTTCATCTTCCTCCTCCCTACCACCTCTTAATCTTCATCTCAGTGGTTCACCCGTTTTTAGCCAACAACAAAGGCGATATGTTTGTTTTATTATACTACAAGCGGACGTCACGCGGTTTCACCAGCGTAGTTCCCGTTCCCGTGGGAGTACGGGGATAAAATCTAGCCTATGTTACTCGCTGATAATGTAGCTATACATTGCTGAAAGAAGTTTTCAAATCGGTCCAGTAGTTTTTAAGTTTATTCGTTACTATACAAAAATATTTCCTCTTTACAGTATTGGTATAGATTAACCTCATTTCTTTATTCGGACGGATGGTACCGAAAGGAGAAAATCAGAAAAAAATTGTTGTCTGTACAGTCGGTTTACGGACGATAGTTTAACGTGACAACGTCATAACAAAACGTAGCGGGACAATTTTTCGTGCGTGCAGCCGTTCATCGATTTATTAGACGTTGTCACGTCAAAAGAAAAAGTCATACCCAGACATTCATTTGACAATTATCAACCTTAACCTTCCTCGAATAACGTTTGATTCGCATCAAAACGCTCGAGGGATGGTGTCGTGACCATCTGGTATGATATAATATTGCGAGGGACAAACACGGATGTGGTTACATCGATGCGCGGTCGATCTTATGTAAAGACGGTTTAGTCATGTATGCCGGGACATTGGCTTTATTGTTACAGGTTATTTTTTGTTCAAGATCATCCTATAAAAGGGGTTCGGTGAAAGATTTATTTTGGCATTCAAGACCCTGTTGGGTACAATGTAACGGATCTTTTGTGATATCTAAATAAATTCCAGAAATAGATAATGCTCGGTATTTTCATATTTACGGATGTTGAAACGCATTTTCAGCTATTAAAGTCCTGGTCATCATTTCCTGACAAGCAGCTACCTATTTGCATAGTAGGTATGTATATGCTAAACATAAACCACCTTTTTTATGGATATAAAATCATCAAATGACTCCTTCCGCTCTGGGCGGAGCAGAAGGGAGTGTTAGACTCTTACTGACTAAAACCCATACGTGTAAAACCCTAATGCTGACTGTGACTCTTTCGAACAAATTCCGCAACAAACATAATCCCCTGCCCTTATACTAATTTGGGGTCGTCGTAGCAGGTCATCTTTATCCGTACGTCAATGTTAGCCGTCATCACAATAGTCAATTATTTTCTAGCCATATATTTTTTCACACAACCCAATACATACATAGTAAAATCATGCGATATCCTTTAGAACAGCAGCTACATTATTTATTTATTTAATATGGGTTTGCTCTTGACTCTAGTCTAGGTCATAGATGACAGAGACAAACTCGACGATGGAGCGAGCTTACCCAGAAGAAGCCTGTTCACTCTAATTTTGAAGAGATTAGGGTTGTATGCGTTCGGAAACACAGACGCAGGCAGAGTTCCACTCCTTTGCTGTGTAATAGACGTTTGGAAACGTTTAGTGCGAATTGATGGAATGGCAACAAAGTAAGGATGGTAACTTGCAGTGCGTCTAGATGTCCGATGGTAGAAGTGGCCGGTGGGATGAGGTCGTGGAGTTCCTGGACGCTCTCCCCGAAGTACAATCTGTAGAAGATCGACAAGCAGGCAACCTTGCGGCGATGAGCCAAGCTGTGAAGCTTGGCATCCACCAGTCTTACGTTGCCAATGAGCCTTTAAACTCTGCGTTCCACCGAGTCAAGCGCGGCAAGTTGGTATTTTGCTGAGCCATCCCAAAGGTGGCTGCAATACTCCATGCAGGATTGGACTTGTGCTTTGTAGAGGGTTAAAAGCTGTCCAGGTGTGAAGTATTGCTTCACTCTATTTAGGATTACATTACATTCAGATCGTGCAGCGTAAACGTAGTTCCCATGGGGATTGCACTGCATCGGCTAAAAGCCTTTTGCTCCATTATGTTAAACTCATATGTAGCTGGAACTACAACCGCTTTTCCAACAGAATTCTGGCAATATTCCGAAAAAGAGCAGATATTCCGTATCGGTGTCATAAAATGCGAGCTTGTAAACATTGTGTGCCAGGAAATACGTCGCGCGTTCAAACTGACCGCGGCTATTGTGCGGTTGGTCCTGTGGCCGGCTTCTTGGTTTTACATGTGTTGTTGTAAACGTCTGAACTATGGTAAATCCAGTAAAACCTAAGATTTATCAGGCCTTACTGTTTAAAGTTCTACTATGTGATATTTGCTTTCGGACTTTTACTGAGACACATAAATGTTAAAAGTGTCTATCAATAATAACCAATTGATAAGAAAAATGAATAACTGATTGATAGGAAAATACGGTAGTTTTTATGTTTCAAAGAGGTTGTATATTTCAGTTAAAAAGCCTTTATAAACGATTCAATATCCTAATATATATAATTCTTCCATTACTGACTGACTAAGTGAATGATAGAAAACGCATAGCCGTAACTTCTGGTCGTAGAAAGCTGACAATTAGGCATTGCATGTAGGTTATTGGGAAGTGTAGCGGATATACTAAGAGAGGATTTCCCGGAATTCCTACGGAAACGGGAAAAAACGGGATGTGTGTGTACGAAGTCGCGGGCAAAAGCTAGTTTATGATAAAACGGAATGCCATACATGACACATTTTAGGTTCTACTGGTGCTCTTGTTCAAATCATGTCCATGCGTTAGTGTCGGGTGTCCGTACACCTACAAATCTGAAGACTCAAAACGCCACTGACGTCGAATTTGGCATGACCACCAGGCCCAACTTGCGTAATTAAGTAAATATGCAAAATTTAACTGACAAAAAAGAAGACTGGCAATCTTAGGATTTCCACAGTTCGGGCTTTTACAGTAACACAAACAAGTAAACAAGGGCCAATATTCTACACAATTTAACATGTATTGCAACACCATTGGCCGTGTGGTTTCGGCTGTATATTGCCTGTTAGCGGTCTGGTTCGACGGAAATTACGTGGAAGTGCATAATTTTCACAGTTGTGTGTGTATTGTCGTTGCTACGAGGGATGGTTGCGTTGGTTTGCGGTCGACGCCCTGATTGTCCGGCTTGGTGACACATATGGGGTGTTCTTTATAGATTTTTTGGACAAGTATGAGAATTGCTATAGTGAAGAAGTCAGAAAAGTTTACAAGACCATGGGTCAACAATTTTTAATTCAAAAAAATTTTCAATTTTTTTTTTCTCATGAAAATTAACAAAAATGCACTTACTTAAACATTAAAAACATAATTACCTAGGAACATCAAGGAGTTCAGATATTAGGTTCTTCATGAAAAATCTATAAGCTCGCTCGCTCGTGTTAAGTACAAATAAAGGAAGAAGGAACTCGCACAACACAAACAAAAAAGTGAAAAAAATTAATAATAATATTAACACAGCTAAAACAAGAATTTAAAAAACATGCGGGGCTGTCTTTGGGTACTGCCGATAGAAGTGAAAACTAAGCGAAAGCGTTCGGTGACGATGACGCGATTCCATGATTTTTGGTGACCCAAAGAGTTCACAAAATATATACACAGTATATATGTATACTGTGTGAGCTCATGGAAAGCGTTCGGTGACGATGTTCCAAGTTCCATGATTTTTGTTCATCCAAAAAGTGCTCAACGCGCCTAAAAACTTCTCACTTCAAAAAATAACAGCGTTGGTATTCTGATAGGGCTTCATAGCAGTTCCTTGTTCATAGCGGTTTTTATTGTTTAGCTCCCATTAATGCAAGAAGTACAGAACCGGCAGATGTGGAGACGCTTTGGGAAATAAGGCTTCTTTCGGCTGAAATGATGATGATGACGATTGGAAGATAAAAATAAGTATAGGAGTCACCAAGGCCATCATAAACAAAATAATACCTACTTGTATCGGTAAAAACACGAACGATATCGCCAGTTCATTTCAATATGGCGCCGCCAGTATCACGTTCCTCCCATTCACAGAACAATCCTATTGTATTATAAATAAAGAGTAAGCGGGTTTCTTGAACAAATATCAATGGCGGCTGAGGGTAGTCGAGTAAGCACTGGAAGGCGTCTAGACTGGTCCTAATGAAATACTTACAGTACCTACTGGCTTCGCAGTACCTACGCACAACGATCAATACGAGATTACAGGGCTTTGTAAAACTAGCAGTGCCTGTTATATTAGTTTTTTTTTGTGCTGAAATGAAACCAGCTGTTTGGTCACATTTTAATTATTAAAAAAAAAATGTTTAGAAGTTAGGTTGGTATTCCGTGTCAATGGGTCCGCACGTCAGTGATAGCACTTTGACCAGCCGGTCTACTATGACGAGCTAATGCCAACCAACTCCGATGATGTAAAAGGGATAGTGCTATTCGCTATGTATAGCTCCGTCTCTCTCTTATAGCGGAATCATGATCGTTTTAAGACTTCATAGTAGGGCTCCTGTATTTGGCTTAGCGTAGTACGGAATTTGAATAGTATACGAGGCTAGCAGTGTCGTAATAGCCGACTGTGTCTAATTGCGGTGGACCACAACTGTCAGTAACTACTGTCAGTACCTACTCTGATAACATTCGAATCTTAACACGACATAGGCTTTAGTTCGTGACAACATGAACGGATCTTATCCATATGAAGCTTTCGGCATGTGATTTGCCTACGATCAACATTCTTGACTCAAATGACTGAAACCATTTGTCTATTATGAAAGAACCTACTAATAAGTCACATTTTTTTAAAATAAAGCTTTTAATTCACGTCATACGCTTACACAATAATTGCCTGTTAGTAAGCAATAATTTCCGTCGCATAGTATCGAAACACGCGTGCGTCCAAGGTCTCGATCGTGGTCATTCGTAGCCCAGCAACCTCCATTATTGGCCACCGTTCCTGTCACGCAATCCTACGCTTGCGATATCAACGGTTGTCCAAAGAAATTTGAAGTATAGCCTTTTGATTTACTTAATGACTTGTTTTAAGAATGTTTGGTTTGTTTGAAAGTACTTTGTCTTGTTTATTTTATTGCTTTATTTTGGCTTTCTAATGGTAGAGTGAAAAGTGTAATTTTAGGTGTCACAAAAAACCACGTTTGTATTAGAAGGACCAATTTTCATTGCTTTACTTTAAAGAAATTGTGCTTTTAGATGAGTTCTATCGTCATTGATATTTACGTCAGGACCTCACAGCTACTATCAGCATACAAAACTCCCCCTGAAAATCCGATTACGAACACCCCACCGAACACTGGACTAAAATGTAATTCACATAGCGCCAGTTGATTGGCCCGCGCAAAAAGCTCGACAAAAAGAAAGAAAATAAAAACCAACCAGTAAAAAAGGCCCCACACACACAAGACACTTCCAACCAAAACAAACAGCTGTCGGTCTCCCCCCCTGTGTGCAGTTGTCCTGTGTATACAAGCCCTAATAAGGGCCTCGCTAAAAGCACTTATCTGGTTTAAAACCCTTTAAATGAAGCAATAAATGCGAGAGAATCGCTGTGAGGCACACACTCGCACTGTTTATTTACGAGGAAAACATTCGCGTGTTTGTCTTGCTCCAGAGGTGTCGGCAATTGTTTTAGCAATCGGGATTTCAGAGCACAGAATTAATTAATACACGGAATAAATATGAATGCGAAATTAGTTCAGGATATTGTGTTGTGTCTATTAATTTATCTGTATGCAAAATACGCTGAGTTTAAAATCTTAATTCAGTTTTGTTAGTTTAGTCCCGAGCTTTAAGGTAATCTACATCGATCTTTGAACTTCGAGGTCGACCACCTCATTGAACTGCATTGCCGATCCACCCCGATCCCATTAACCTGCTCGTCGTGATTTGCGAGCAGGTATTTTCGGTACTAGAAAGTTCGAAGCTCGCCATAAAATACTCAAATAGCTGTGGGTGGCGCTTGACGACCCTCGTGGAAACGTTCGTCATCCCTAAATCTGTCACGTACACTGTCGGCAACAATTTAAATTTTTCCAGCCAGCGATCGTGAACAATTTTGACAAGTTTAATGAACATCGCTAAATGATATTCGGTTCAATTAGCGAAGGAGACACGGAACCACGAAAGGTGGTTATGTTTGGACCGCATCGGAGGTAATTGCTTGATAAACACACTAGATTGGATGGTACAGTTTACTCACAATATTGTCTCTAGTTCAAGTTTGTGGACCATTAAATCCTGGTACCTAAATATTCGAGAAGCTGTTGCCCGCGTCAGACTCGTAGAACAACATAATATGACAAGATCATTCTGTTTTTTTTTGCGACAATTTTTTTTAAAATAAAAGTAGCCTAATTTACTCAAGTGTATAACATCATCTATTTGCCAGTGTAAGTCTCGTTCTCCTCCCGGGTCGATAGCGCGTTGTGTTCCACGCGCGCTTCAAAGAGATGTCAGCATAGGAGACGGGGCCCGCTAGGGCCAGAGCCTGCCAGGGTTGCGGAATTTGTTCAAAAGAGTCACCGCAGCCCTGGAACGCAAAGGGCTTTAGAATGAACACGGATGGGTTTTAGTCAGTAAGAGTCTGACACGCCCTTCCGCTCCACCCAAAGCGGAAGAAGTCATTTGATGATTTCCAACCCCTAAAAAAAAAAAGTCTCGTCAGGAGATTAGCCGGAACAAACAAACTGAAATGTTTTTGGATTTAGTACCGTAAAAAGATATCATTTCATACAGACAATTCAATATTATTTACCTGAAACGATTGTAATCTAGGTAGCGTAATTCTACGGAATACGCTTCTCACCTAGGTATTAACGTTAATTGGAATACCGTAGTCCAATTAATATTAGATAGCAAGGTGTATCATATCCTATTGTAGCAGGGTACAGACAAGTCCCAAATTATTATCATTTACATTTTAGCTTATTCTTTCATCGCTAAAGAGATAAATTTTCTGCTTTTAATTGGAGACAATTAAATGATGACGATCCTCATAATTGCGAGAACAAAGAAGAGTCCTAACTTACTTAATTAGTGTAACGTAATTATAGTTCTAACGTCCAAACAATACGGCAGGTATCATTTTCCAAAACACTTTACTTTTGTCGTTGAAACTCTTTGTTCCTTTATTCGTTGATAACTTTTGGCAAATTAATTGAGTCAGCATCGCTGCTAAAACTGGAAATGCGCGGGAGAATTCCGCGGGAAAACACGGAAAATGGCGGCGTTGGCGTCGCGGCGGACGCAATCTACCGAACACTACACCTGTTACCGGCTTAATTCTTTCAAACGTACAATGAGTTCGTTTTACTACGTGTTTTATTTATTTATTAATATTAATATCATACTAATACATACTACTTAAATAATAATCTATATATATAAAAATGAATCCCTATTTCCCTTGGTCACGGCATGACACGTGAACGGCTGGACGAATTTCGCTAATTCTGTTTTTGTTGTGTTTGTTATTGTCAAAAGAAGGTTCTCATGAAATAAAAATTTGAAAAAAAAATATACATCCGTGCGAAGCCGGGGCGGGCCACTAGTATAAGATAAATATGCAACTATGATGTCGTCCTTTTCCTGCTAATGGAGACTTACGACCTATTACATGCTTCGTTTGTTTGTTTTGTGAAACTTTCTAAAGGTTTCTGAAAAATTGCGAGCGGATGGCTCTTACTCTGAAAAACAATAGTCCCGGAATTTTGGTAATGTTTTGTATTAACTTCATTTATTTTTATCAACTTCTGCGCAAAGAATCTAACAACGTTAACACAAAAACTCGGTACTCCAGAACATAACAGCCAAAATTACATATTCCAGTCTCGTTGTTAGCAGTGAGCATCGAAATGAATAGAAATGAGGGCGTCTAGGTAAAGTAGTAGCTTCAAGGCAACGTATCTCTTTGAGGACGCAGCGAATGTTAGTTTTAAAGATTGTGCGAGTGAATGACAAGCAGTATGCAGGCTGGGTGCACCAGTGCATAAGCCTGCAACTGACTCCGCAAGATAAGCAGCTCGTACGGTGTGTATTTCTCTTTAATTTCAGCGGAAATGACGTGGGTTTTAAAACCAACACTGAGGGAACTCGGTTTAGACTGCGGTAACATATTCTACGGGGTGCTTGCTTGCCATTTCCTGGTGTTGTTTTTAGGGTTTATAAAAAGACTGGTTAGTTTCGTTACGGAATCCAGCTTTTGTTTCATTCTAATTATAATAATACAAGGTTGCAGTTAGTACATACCAGTCCAAAACTGGTAATAATTATGAATTGCTCAAAATTAGTATATATTAAGAGCCATTCCTAGTATTTAGATTTAATTTCACTTAAAGTAAATTTTAATTTAAATATACTAACATACATGTGTTTATGCTATTCAGTGTTTAAATTATTAAATGTGCGAATGTAAGCAAGTGTTTTCTGTGTCTAAATTTAATTAAACCATTAATTTCCCTATAAAATATAGCATTGTTTTTTTTTTCAGAAAAATGAACAACATCCAGAGCAGATGCCAAAACAGCAAATGAAAAGACGGCCGTAATAACCAGAAAAACTAATTAATATTTTTAATTATCACAGAATACTGGCCAAGGATGTAAATAAGGTCTCTTGTCTCATTCGGCAGGATCGAATTAACATAATTTTTCTTTCTTGCCCTCAGCGAAAAATGCCTGTTTTTATTCGTCAACAAAGGTCAAGAGCCTTAGCTTTTGAAGTTTAATATCACACCCTCCTTCCTGTGATTTTAAACTTAGGTTAGGTAAAAGGAGAAAGAGTATGGCTAGAGAAGGAATTAATACTTTCAACGCTCACCGTATGTCCTAAAGCGGGTCTTAAATGTTCATAAGGTTCAAAATTCAACTAAAATCTACGAGGTAACGACTTTTCAGTGACCGTCCAGTTTACTGGACCCATTGTTAACCTATTAAGGTTTAAACCCAATAATAGGTTGAGAGATGAGCTTTGACCCAGTAAACGCGTTTGGTTGCCTATATTCTGATGGTATCGTATGGTGATTGTGGCAAAATCCATACTAATATTATAAATGCGAAAGTGTGTCTGTATGTCTGTCTGCCTGTAACCTCTTCACGTTTAAACCGCTAAACCGATTTAGATGAAATTTGGTATAGATATATGTAGATTAGACCAGTCGAAGGACATGGAGTAGGTACCTTTTGTCGCGTTGAAAGTTTGTATGGGAGCCCGTCATTATTGACGCTAAAAACATGAAACTTTGTATTGAGGCAGTGATAAAAAATAAATAAACGTATGCTCAAGCGTTTTTGGAAAATTAGTACTTATTTTAAAAATAAAAATGGCTACATCAAGTAACTATTCCACGAGGAATGAATTCGCGGGTAAAAGCTAGTTCCATATAATTATCACTCCTGCGGCATATAAAGAAACCCCCCTCACCAAAAGCCGTTCACTCTGATCAATCTATCCCAGAATAATGTCTGTATATCCAAATGCAAACAACACAACCAACCCGTCTGGAACGAACCACGTTTTACATAAAAGTTCAAACTATATTAAAGGTACGAATGCAGTATAATCCTAACAAAACAGCAACCCCAATCCTATGTTAATTTTAATTTGAAAACTAGCACAGGTACGTTGCTAGGTACCTACCTCATGTTCGAGAGTATAATGATAATGCAGTGGAGCAAACAGTGGTTTGGGCCAGCTTGTTGGCTCGGGGCAAACATTTTAGCTGCTCGCGGTATGAAGTCGTTACTAAGTGCAACGGGCCCTGATTATGGATATTGTGCTGTTTTAAAGGACAGAGGGGAATTTTTTGTGTTTTATTTTTATGAGTTTTTCAGGACACGAAATAAGTGAAATATTTAACACTGAGAGTAAGATATAATGACAATGAAATGGAGTAAGCAGTAGCTCGGGCCAGCTTATTGGCTTGGGGCAAACATTTTAGCTGCTTGCGGTATGAAATCGTTATTAAGTGCAACGGGCCGTGATTATGGATATTGTGCTTTGTTTTAAAGAGCAGAGGGGATTGTTTGTTTTTTGTTTTTATGAGTTTTTCAGGACACGAAATAAGTGAAATATTTAACACTGAGAGTAAGATATAATGACAATGCAATGGAGTAAGCAGTAGCTCGGGCCAGCTTATTGGCTCGTGGCAAATATTTTAGCTGCTCGCGGTGTGAAGTCGTTACCAAGTGCAACGGGCCCTGATTATGGTTATTGTGCTTTGTTTTAAAGGCAGAGGGGATAGTTTTTTTTTTGTATTTATGAGTTTTTCAGGACACGAAATAAGTGAAGTATTCAACACTGAGAGTAAGATATAATGACAATGCAGTGGAGCAAACAGTGGCTCGGGCCAGCCTGTTGGCTGGAAGCAAACATTTTTGCTGCTTGCATGCAGTATGAAGTCGTTACCAGGTAGTGTCTGAACCTGGCACTGATGGATATTGTGTTTTGTTTTAAAGGGCAGAGCGGAAAGTTTGCTTTTTAGGGTCACGGAAGGTCTACGGAACCTTATTACTAAGCCTCCGCTGTCCGTCCGTCCCTGTCTGTCAGCGGGCTTTATCTCATTAGACAGTACAAATTTTCACAGAGTGTGTGTGTCTATTGCCACTATGACAAATAATAAAAATAAATTAAAAATTAAAGGGGGCTCCCCAACAAGAGACGCGTAATTTGAGTTTTTTTACTCGATTTTAACGGCATAATGATGGCGATGATAGTTTTTTAAAGTTGATTGCCTAGTAGTTGGGAGAATTAAAAAAACAACATCAGCCTTTTCCTAAATATTTCGGAGTCAGCACAGCTTCCAGTCTGACCGGATGCAGCTACATACTAGTATTTTCGTGGAGCGACTTCCTAACTGACAACAACGTACCCAAACACGATACCGATTATATTTTTATATTTATTTTTATTATATTTTTTCCTACTCCTTCGCTTTTATTTTCTGATTAATTTCGTAGCGGGATCCAAGACAGTTAAATCACTTATCCGGGACGCGTCGAGCTTCATTGACTCGGCGTTTTTTCTGGTGGTCGCTACTGTTGATTCTGTCTTTCAGGGGCCTTACTATGAAGTCTTGAAACGATCATGATTGCGCTCTAAGTCAGAGACGGATACATATCGAATAACACTATTGGCATTAGCACGTCAAAGTAGGCCGGCAGGAGTTGCAGTGGTTGGGAATGTGTGGCGGGCTTGTCCTAAATAAAAAAAAATACGATACCGAAACGACACGCCTTCATTTAATACCCGACTTTTATAGTCTACTATTTTCACTCTACGCTATAATATACTGTTTACTTTGATAAAAAAGCTTTAGGTTTGTAGTAATCGATTGTCACCCCTTCACGACTTCCGTGGGGTGATGTATGAAGTAACCAAGCACGGATGTATTTTGCCTTTTTGCACCTATTCACCTCATACTCGTTATCGCATAGCCATCGATCGATTTTTAGGGTTCTGTACGTCCGAATAAAAAAGTGGGATCCTCCCGTGTCTGTCCGTTTGTCATTCAATTTGCTCCGAATCTACTTGACCGATTCAGTAAAATTTAAGAATGAAAAACAGTTTATTTGCGACAAGCATGACGCATACCAAAAAATAAAATAGACAAATTTGGCACACAAATGATAATCGCGTCCGAGTTTGGGCCAAAGTTCATTTATCATGGGTTCAGGTTGCACGGTTTTGGGGGAGAAATAAGAAATTTAAAAAAAATATCGTTTGGAAGGGGTCCCACTCGCACTTGGCCGGTTTTCATTTACCTATAGATAATTATAATAACGTTTCATCTCTATTTGGAACTTCTTCCCCAGTATCGGCACAAAATATTTAAAAAAAACTAATACCATTACAAAAATATGCGGAGCGGATGCCTGACCCGGAATTTAAGAATTGACACAACGATAAGTCTCTTTTCACAACGTTTCTAGGTATAACATTCCACATTCCCTAAGTACTCCTGCTAAAGGGCACATACCCAAACTACCTCAATCGCAGAACATTTATTATTGACAAGATAACTGCTCTCTTCCATAAACAAGTACATAGCAACAAGAAAGTTTTCTTAACACATAAATATTCAAGTCAGACATTACCGCGGTGCTCTAGGAGAAAAGACAAGTTTTTTTGCCCAACTATAAGTATCTGTTGAACAAAAAACTTTTCAATGATGTAAACGGCTAAAGGAGACATCCCCCGTTTGCATTTTGCTTATGAATAAATGCTTCTGTGTACTTAGTTCTAGGTGCTAAAGTGCTAAATATTTATTTATTTTGTCTACGTAAAAGCAACTAATATTACCGTCGGCGTTACCTACATTAAACTTTGTCTGTTTTCGTATTTAAGAAACACGTACCTACATCACTCATTGTCATGTGAAAACCATTACAAAGTCTCTTTAAAAATCAATCACCGGTTTCAGGAGTTCGACTTCCATAACTATGGTTGTACGAGTATCATCGAGTATCATCAGAGGTTAAAAACTTATAAAAGCAAGCCAAAGAGGTTTCAACCCGCTTGGGAAACGAAGATAAAAGCTAAAATATTACGAAGCAGTAATCCATCATAACTTTTCACATGCTTAAACACAACGATGCTGTGGTAAATAAAATTCAGTAAAACCAAGGAGTATGGAAAACTGTTCAATTATTTAGAAGGTCCGCTAAGAGACTGGTGCACGTCTCCGCCCCGTTTGCGCATTCACTTATGAATAAATCCACCATTTTGTTGACGCTCACAGCCCTGTAAGACGTACGACTGTGTCTCGATTGTGACACTTCATATGTACACACATACAAATCTACATATGTCGTAGTGTGCACGTGGTCGCCCAGTTGCGAGTTCGCTGGAGTGTTAAAATTTTAAGGCTGTAGTGAAGTGCATTCGTTCTTGTTTCAGTTCGGAACCATAAAGTATCGATATCGACAATCCGGTTACAGCGATACCATTCAAGTTTTGTTCTTAGAAATTGTGCCAAAGAGATACTAGAGTGACAGCTGAGAAAAGAAACAGCAAGTCGTAGGGGAAAAATTGCTTGTGATGAATTTTACGATGGCATTTATATTTGACAGCCAACATAAACATAATATAACATTTCTACGAAACGAATATTTATATACGAAATATTAAATCATAATAAACTCTTGTGACATGTTACGTCTATGTTCACATCTAACGATATCCTCTCGAGAAAAGATAAATTGACATTTGATGGAGCGTCTAATTCAACTTTTATTAAATCCGGATAATCCTGTCTACCTTCAAAAGCAAATCTTAATTTCCTTTCAGGGAGTTTTGCTCGCGTGTTCCCGAAACAGTTTTACTTATGAAGGTAAACATAATAATAATAAAAAAAAACGTTAAAAGCCAAAAACTGGAGATGAAGATTAATTTGATAAACGAGACGTATCATGCTGTAATTTCTTATATGGTTGTCAAGCACGATGGTTCGTAAAATTGGTAAGGTCTTAGAAGGGCCATCGGAGATCTTTTTTTTTTTATTTAATATGGGTTTGCTCTTGACTCTAGTCTAGGTCATAGATGACAGAGACAAAGTCGACGATGGAGCGAGCTTACCCAGAAGAAGCCTGTTCACTCTAATTTTGAAGAGATTAGGGTTGTATGCGTTCGGAAACACAGACGCAGGCAGAGAGTTCCGTCTTTGCTGTGCGCATCATCTTTATCAATAAAAAGCGACAAATGGCAAAAATAAAAGGCCAATCAACTAATCTCAATTACAGACAAACTTGTGACAGAGTAAATAAAAGGAACTGGCGTACAAATGCGTACACACACACTTGAAATCGCCTCAATATTAAACACAAAAGGAAAATCTTCGGAAGGAGTCTTCGCCTTGCTTTGTTTGTTCCTCTTTGTCTGTTACGAGACACATAAGAGAATCATATTGTCCTTTTGAACGTCACTCTCTTCATTAATAAAATACTCAAGTCTCGCTTTTGTCACGAATTTTTCTCTTTGAAATGTGTGCAATGATTTTGTCATCTCACTTTCGACAGTTCAAATTGCTGAATTTTACAATTTTCCTTACAAAAATCGGCAAAGATAAAAATATGGTCAGCGTATTATGTAAATAAAGAAGGACATATTGTACCCGAAGAGATTTACCTTAATTTAGGAGCAGCTAAACTCGAACCCCGAATTAATTTGCCCAAAATGGCCTAATTTACCCGAAAACACGAAACTCTCGAACAAGAGTTAGTACTAAACATTTTATGATGTAATAATATAGTCTAATATGTATAAAGCCTAGTCTCGGAACCGAAGGGAGCCGAAGTCTACTTCGTCACCATGTTCGAGGTTTTGTTATAAAATTTAATGTTACATAATAAAGTATGTATTTCGGGGTAATGAGAAGAGATTTGAACGCACACAAGCTCAATCATAAGTGAATATGGGAGCAGGCAAAATGCGAGTGCCTCATTTAAACTGTAATTTAAAATCCTCCCTCGTTAAAATTCTACAAGAGTACCTACTCGTATCCCTTTACTTTCCTAATTATAAACGATACCTTGAAAATATAACACGACAAAAAATGCTAACGGTCGGGCTCGTTAGATACTTATCTACTCTCAAACTCTTCTGAAACGAATTTAACATTGTAATTTATTCTTAATAGAATATCCCTTTCAATTTCCTTTTCCCATTAAACCGACCCTTAAATTAAATCCTTCACTTCCCTAAAAATGTTAAAAGTAGGTTCGGGTGTTATCCCGTATTCAGATGGGCAGATAGTTAGCAGACGAACTTGCCCACTTGGTTAATTAGCAAGGCTGCCCGAAGGTAATACAATATAAACATTCCCCCGACCATCAACGCTATAAACATCCCAAGGTAAAAGCCGAAATAGGTGAAAATTTTGAACTTTGAAATTTGAGACGTAAGGATCGAATACGGGTACCGAAGCTTTGAAGTAATATAGAATTTTTATCTGTTGTAATTCTGTATTATACGCAGTTCGTTCTGAGTGGCGTCAAAAGAAAGAAAGAAAAATGTTTATTTGGGACTCGCACAAGAGAAACAAACCACTAAAATAAAATTAATAACTAAACAGTTTAGTAAAATAATTATCTGTGCGAGGCCAAAATGGTCCCTATCTCAGCTTATGCTGCGATATCTAAAAAATAAATAACGCGGCGCGTAAGTATTACAAAAGAAATTGAGCATAGAGTCCAGGACTACCTCAGGAAAGGACTGATAACACACAGAATAAAAACATGACACTCCTTTTTTTGGACAGTCGTGTAAAAATCGACAGCAAAGCTTAATTATTTAGTACTGCAGTAGTCAGAAAGCAGTTGAACGAAACCCTCAGAGCAGACAAAGAAACGTATTATGCACTAGTTTATGAGAACATAAACAGTTCCCGCAAGGAAAAACAGGTCATAACAATAAGCTGGAAAACAAAGGAAATAACAGTTTAGTGCTGCAAGCTAATTTTGGCAGGCTTTTGGTGTTAAAATAAGTAATTAAACACATACAGAACAGAAGGTAGAGTAATCACGAAATATCACATCACACTAATATAATAAAGGCGAAAGTTTGTGCATGTGTATGTTTGTTACTTCTTCATGCAAAAACGGCTGGACCAATGTTGATAAAATTTGGTATGCAGGAAGCTGACACCCTGGTTTACCACATAGACTTTTTATATATATATACTAGCTGCGCGGGTGACACCGTGGGGCGCAGCTTGTTTTAAATAAAACAAAACTGTTTGATATAGTAACATTACCATCTTAAAAAAAGAACGAATTCGGATATTGCTTTTCGCACTGCATCCGATCCGAATCCGTGAAAATACGTTCCGAAGTAGTCATAGAACTTTTTGTATGGTAGTTTACGCACTAGATCCGACTTCCGTCGTCGGACTTCTCTCCGTCATCCGTGAGTCTCCAATTTGGAAGAAATATTGACGGACCGAGGTAGCCGTTGTACTGTTTGTATGAACGCTTTCGCATTACCTCGGATTCAAGTCGGACATAGCAAAGATGACCCCTGAATGGCTTGAATTGGGATCAGATATCGGATTAGTGCTTAAGCAATTTCCGAATTCGATTCGAGTTTTTTAGACTCTAGATTTGTATTTTCACGAATTTGAATCGGAAGCAGTGCGAAAAGCAATATCCGAATTCGGTCCGAGTTTTTTATATCCGTATTTTCACGGGTTAGGATCGGATGCAGTGCGTAGCCGCTCTAAGATAATCAAAGGACAAATCCCTGTTCTTCATAAACAGGCAATCTTCAAGGACTTAGAGATTAAAATGGCCACCGAAGTGATCATCGTTTTTTTTTTTTTTCGATTAAGATTGCCATATTGATAAAAAGAGGATTTTTTATTAAAGAAACGATGGAAACGATGTTTAAAGACATTATGAATGATTTACTTGGTGAAGTGTCTCAAATTTCCATGTTTAATACATCAAATTCCGCTGTGTACGAATTTGCTTCACATTCTTGGCAATTCATTTAATAAATTCAGCTATATCAAACTTCTAACAAATAAGAAAAGGATCGCTGTCGCGTATCAGTTGTTCGCCGTCAAATAAAGCTATTTGGCAGTGAGACGGCGTAACTTGCTACTTTAGTGCTCTGCTCGCGTCCGCAACCCCAAGAGTTTTAAACTTTACAGAACGCTACGTTTTATACTAGAGGATTTACTAGCCGCCCCACAAAGTGTGTAACTGAACGGTTTTGTGTGACAAATTGTAAAAGGAAGTTGCTAACTTAAATTGAACAACTTGAGATCTTTCTTGTTCGTTTGACAAGTTAATTGCGATGCAGAGGCAAAAGTTATGCATTGGCGATGGAGATGGGACAAAAGGGCCTTCGTTTAAACTTACGAGTTGTATCATCTACATACGCCTTTGATGTTCCCTTCCTCCTCATGCAAAGACATCCAATTAGGTACGATCTTCTTTCAAATATTTTACTTGAGCACAAGAAACTAGAAAGAATTCTCGCGTTGTTCATTAAAGGTCGTTTACATTGGCGCTACACCCGGTCTTTCTAGACGCTGTAGTTCGCAGCATGAAGCGGTTGCAGATGTACCTAATTGTCGAACAGATTGTCGGCGGCACGTCTACCTCCTTGTTTTATTGCCGCGAGACTAGATTCATGCAAACAGAGCGAAGATTGGTGTAGCGTCATTACCGTTAGACGTGAGGAATGAGATGTGAAATTGAATTCAAATTGAATGAATCCAGGTGATTGTTTCAAGAGGCTGTTAAGAATGTTTTAGGAACATTTTACCTGTTTCCATGCGTGTAATATATCTGTAGTTGAGTAAAGGCTGTTGCGGCAATACACACATTAGGAATTCTATTCTATATCGCTTGTTTATGACTAGTTTATGTCTCATCCTATTCCTGCGCAAAAACTATGTCGGACATATTTTTATTTCGGACGACATTAATCCTAGTCATAAACCGGATACCACTACACCGTGAGATTGATGTGACATGACGAAAATGATTCATGTTGCGAGCTTCTATGAATTGCCGTATCTGTGCCAGCATACAGAATAACGATGAACTCGAAGCAAAAAAGGCAAAACACAAAAAAATTAATACAAATTCACGCTCCATTCCAATAAATCATGAGCATGTTTGCGAAATTAAAACAAGTTGGAGATTTAATCATTATACCGGGCGGGTTCACAGCCCGGTCCTTGGCCTGGCAGAGGGCACTCCTGCACGTTAAACACTCCTGCATATTTCTGTTGTCCTGGTACCACGCCGGAGCTAAGAGGCGTTAGAATGTACTCGTAATAAAAGTTTTAATAACATTTCTTACGAATTCGTGACTTTCGAACAAATGAGCACAAAGTTTTAAGCATTGTTGTGTGAATTATGTTTAATAATGCTTAACATTGTTTGAATGAGTATTGCTGAGAGACGAAGTTTTCGGAATCGTCTTGGGATTCATTGGTGTTTGATGTGGTTGAGTTTAACAAACATAATACATTCAAACATGAGATATTGATTAACAGAGAGGATAATAAATCAATAATTATTAAATACGGTACATTAGGTGTAGACTTAACAAAAGCCCGTCGAATTGAACTGCTAACAGAATTCGATGACTTGTTCGAAAGGTAATTCTCGTCAAAACACACCAACAAACACAGTTACATAACAGCTAAGTGCGCTTTGTACAGGTTAGGAAAATAATATTAACTGTATTCACCACGTCGCATAAACAATCATGTCGTCCTATTTATCCGTAAAGTGGCAAGCATCGTGATTAAACTTCAAATCTCAGAAGGTATAAGCAACCTTCATCATCTTGATATTACGTGTGACGTCATTTCGTAAACCCTGGATAATTGGAGCGAAATTATGTCCCAACCGAGATATTAATTTAAATAGATTTAACGTCGTTAGACAGAATGTTTCGAATCCAGGCTTAAGTTGAATAGAATGTCATGGACGTAAATCAATACGGAGTAAGTTGGGCGAGCGAGCGCTCAAGTTTGAGCTGAGCGCTTAATCTCCTCATATATTATCACATGATCACGATATTTAGGCGTCCTGTTGCCTTGTCACTGACATTTTAATTGGACCTTTGGGAGAAGTTTATTTGTCAAAGTTTATGAACAAATTGAGAGTCGTGGAAAATGCCTTTGTTTTGTTTCTTGATTCTTGCATACGCAATATCAATTCTTCAGCACCTTTTTCGTTTACCATCATTCTTTCTTACCAGCAGCAACAATAAATTAGAGAAAAAAAATGAAACAAACAAATTAAGACCAGACCAACAGTGACGTTTATTACAGAAATTGCCTTAATAAAATTACATGAGGCGGTTAGGCACACTGGCACGATCGCTTTATTTCTAGTGATGGAGATGGTCCTGTTTGAACAAACGACCAAAATGTTCTACTGACGATAGGTAAACACGTGGATCGATCCGGGGTGACAAATCGTCTTCAATTAGATTGGCTAATAGAGATTAATTGTTTTGTCCAACGATGGCTATTGGCTGCTCATTGGCTGTGACCGTTTCTTCTGTTATTTAGTCTCTTGGACCGCAGGGGTGTCGTTAATTGCGAGTTAGTGAGTCATGTATTTCCTTTTGTATTGTTTTAGGATAAGCTTCTTTGCCATTTTGTTGATTCGTGTAGGTCATAGGAGCAATCCTATTAGTCTTTCTACCGATCATATCATATTTAATAATGCCTGTTGTAAGTGCATTGTGTACATTTTACGTACACATTTGACAGATGGTTTTATGACTCATTGTAAGTATGTTTTGCGAAGGTTTCATTTCGAATGTCTATTCAAACTTGCGAAAACATAAAGCATACGAAGCAATAATGAAACACAAAAGCACAATAAATAATTAAATTAATTATAATGAAACACGAAACTTAATGTCACATTCATAAAGGCTGGTATGCATCAACGACGCATAAATGTCAATTAAAATTGTTTTATTATGTCGACGTTCGTAATGAGCGGATGAAAATAAGCCGATGGGACGGACGATACAAAAAGTGTGCATGATGAAGGCGGACGGTCAGTCATGCGTAACCTTTTGAGTATGGAGGAAGGCAATAAAACGAAATTGTCGGTTGAAAAAAAGAGAGAAGCAAAAGGTAATTCAATTGGAAGACTGGAGGTAGCGAAAATGAAAGAAGACACTCTGGCATTGTTGATTTCGAATACGATTATGTTATAAGTAAATATATTGTTGGCTCAAATAGACAGAAGCTAAAGACAATATTGCTGACAGACAACGAACTAGACGCTCGTTTCGAGCTTAGTAATGTAATGTAGCCTCGCCTAGCTGTAATTTTTGAACTAAATATTCGTCCGTAGGCTCGTTCAACGCAGAACAAAGGGAGGTTTCCCTTTGTGCTACCCCATTACTACTATACCTACAGAATAGTGTGTTAACATCTGGTGTACGTGATTAATGTTTGTATTTCTGTCTGTGTCCTCTGTGTCCTGGCGTCAGGTGACATCTGTTGTGTCCGCTAGGGCCGTAAAACATTTATAGACCTTTGTGCTGGCCAGCGTTTTAATTCATCCTTTCAAAAGAATTCAATTTTACTAGCTTTATGGTATATTTGCTTGAAAGCATAGTTACTAGTAAGTGCCTCCGGTTGAGAGCTATTTCAGCAATGACAAAGCTAATGATTTTCGAGCATTTATTTTATACTAGCTGCGCCCCGCGGTGTTACCCACGGTTTTAGTATATTTATAAAAAGTAGCCTATGTGTTAATCCAGGACCAGCTTCCTGCATACCAAATTTTGTCAAAATTGGTCCAGTTGTGTTTTGTGAGATCAGATAAATGGGTGGTATTTAATGGGATTTTGTATAGAATTGATCCGTTTTTCTTAATGTCAAATCATGGCCTAGGCATAATCTCTTGAGAAACAATTTTGCTTTATTCAGAGGTTCAGAGAATAAAATTAAATATAACGAATATCAACTAATACCACAGCCGGTAGATTTAACTACTCTCATGTATCATCGTCATTTTTTCAGTTACAAAGTAATTTCTTGCTTACATTTTCATTATAAACTTATAGTTGTCGTAAAATTGGTCCAGCTGTTTGCGCGTGAAGAAGTAACAGACATACAGACACACACACACACACACAAACTTTCGCTTTTATAATATTAGGGTGATAGGCCTAGTTTTTTTATATTAAAATACCAAGATTTTGTTATAACGACCTTCTCCAAGTAGTGGGAGAAAGATTACAAGGATAACGCGCAAATAGAATATACTTGTTACATTAATTCTGAAAGCGTTTGGCCTAAAACAGAACCTTAAGGGACTCCGTCATATTTTATTTCTAACATGTTTCTTCCTAGAAATATCTAAGAAAATCATTGACTCGATTGTAGAAGAATAATGCCTACGCAACATATGGTATGAATACTTATATTTTGAAAGAAGTGAAATAAAAACCAATAGATTTCGTAGAAGCTTTAACAAAAGAATATTTCAGTAGGGTTTACTTTAATAAATATTTAACAACAACTTTGTAGTCGTTACTATAGGATTATTAACAGGGATTTTTGTAATATTTTTCACAGAATATGCCTGTAACAAATTGGTAACAACGATATTCGAAGCTCAAATAAACTCTTTGTGTGAGCTGTATATTTTACTATGTAGCTTCCGCCCGCGTCAATGTATCCCAAGAGAACATACTCTCGAGATAAAAAGTATCATATATGTTATTCCTGACTATAATTTATCTGTGCTAAATTTCATCAAGATCCGTTCAGATGTTCTGACGTGATTGAGTAACAAACATCCATACATCCATCCCTCATTATTAGTATATAAGTAGATTTACATACCATACATACCTTTGTTAAAATGTAAATATACATATAATACGTATATAATAAAATATAACTCTTGTATACTCTTTTTTTGTATGGTGTCGGACGTAAATAATAGCACCATCCCATCACCTCCCATGGGTGTTGTAAGACGCGACTAAGGGACTCACCAGAGAATGGGCAGCAGTTTTCTTTGTGCATTGCAACAGCTACACTGCGATCGCCAACCCGCCTGCCAAGCGTGGGGATTATGGAACCTCCGCCCCCCTTAGGGAGGCCTATGTCCAGCAGTGGACGTCAATCGGCTGATGATGATAGTCATTTTTGTGTTTATCAAAAACTTGTCTGTAAAAGCTCGCATCTTTTAAAATTATATTAAAAAGAGCAAACATTGACCGTTTATATAAGGTAACTTGTTCACTGTTTAACCTGGAATAATTAACGATTCGGGATCGATGCTTCCAACTACAGACGTGTATTCATTCACACATACGACATACATATAAAACAGCATTTTATCAACCTATTTCCAATCCACAATTCAAAGCACACAAAGTTCTAGCAAATAATCGCTTAGCGTTAACGGCCTGTCTAATGCACCCACGGCGTGATGCATCGTTCACGCGACCAGCTCACACAAAACATGATGAAGTTTGCACGCAGTTAGCACTTAATGCCAGTGGATAACAGGCTTTAATAATTTATAGTGTAGGGTTTAAATTAAAGGAACAATAGGCTGTACTGTAGGTGATGGTATTTAGAGGTATGTGGAGGAACAATGATGGGCTCTGTTGTGTTTTGATCTGATGAATGGGTGGTATTTATTGTGATTTTGTATAGATTTGTTCCGTTTTTCTTAACGTCAAATCATGGCCAATCACCATCCAGCACAATCTCTTTTTTTTTTAAATATGGGAAATCATCAAATGACTTCTTCCGCTCTGGGTGGAGCGGAAGGGCGTGTCAGACTTTTACTGGCTAAAACCCATCCGTGTTCCTTATAAAGCCCTTTGCGTTCCAGGGCCGCGGTGACTCTTTCGAACAAATTCCGCAACCAAGCACAATCTCTTGAGAATCAATTTCTGTATATTCAGAGAATAAAATTAAAATAACGAATATCAACTAATACCGTTACCGGCAGATTTAAATACTCTCAATTTATCGTCGTCAGCATCGTCATTTTTTCAGTTAGAAAATAATTTCTTGCTTAAATTATCATTCATATTTTTTCATCTGTAAAGTTTCACAGTTTCACTGACTAATTCAATTTGGCCCTCCATTTTTGTTAGGTACGTATGTTTTGCCGTTTATAAGCACAAAGTTATTACTCCTCACAGTAAAATACTTCAAGTACATGACATTCAATTACAGAGTTGCGCAGTCAACATCTGCAATTTGAATATTTACGATCCATTGTTTAGTGGGCTATGAAATAAAATTTTATTATAGGGCTGAAAATTATATAGGTACCTACCTAAATAAGCTACTGTAGGTTGAAGTATGGAATGACTGGGACCGCAATAAATTGGATTTTTGGACCGCACTAGACAATATTATTACGATCTTACTTATTGCCATGGATTTTTGACGTTTGGAACAGTTTCTTCTGGCTAGCCGGCAGTTATGTGGCCACTCGACCAATAGAGTACAGTATCTAGTCGTTTGATATTTCCTTTATGATTTTTCGAAGTCATCAGACTCCTAGGGTTGTTTGACACACTTGAAGGAAAAAAACAGCTTCACAAAACAAACTGAAAATTGATTGAAGGTAATCCAATTTGAGTTTGAACCGCAATTCCCGTTCAGCACCCCAAACAAAGGATAAAATATAATTTTCAACTAAAAAATAATACAGAACGGCGTAAATTTCAGGCTAACATCTCCGCGTAGCACCGAGACCGCGTCAATGGGACACACACGCCATGAATGTTGATAAGAGGCCGCTATTCGAAATACTCGTAAAACCCGTATAAATATCCCGCTTATAAGGCAAGGAGACGTGCAAACGCATGAACCTACGTTTACTTTACGTAACTTACCCCATTTAATATAAAGTAAAGCAACGCTACGTTTTCCATCTCACACGTTAAATATACAAGGGTTTTTCTCCTGAAAAATGTTAGTTTTTCAAGATAAATAATGCGGAAAAACAGCCCTTATGGAGCCTTATGGTTCGTTTTCGGATGTTGATTTACGAGTGTACGTAAATAAACTCGCACCGCAGCAAAGGGTTCCCCAGAAATGTATTTAAAACAATGACGTGAAGCTCTGACATGGAAGCTTTAATTTTAAATGGATACTGAATTATTCATGTAGCTGTTCACCGCTGAGACTGTTGCCAGACCAATTATAAAATAGAGCTCACACCGAGATTGCCCCGAGGGGGAATAATATCGGCTGCAGCAACTATTATCACGAGCACTAATCTAGATGCAAGACAAAAGACCTGAGGAGGCTTGGGAAGCGGTCACCTCCTTCAGCGAAGCAGTAATTGCTAGCGCAGGAGGAGGCGGGCCGCGCGCGGGAAAGGCAAGGCCTTCGCCCCAACCGCCGCTACAGAAGAAGACGCCCCGGGCGTCGGGAGTCGCAGGGCGATCCCCGGCCACCTTAGGCCTGCGGACGGTGAGCATTGGGTGGTTCGCTGTCCAATCACCACCAGGCTCGGGTCGATGGCGCGTTGTGTTCCACACGCGCCTCAAAGAGATGTCAGCATAGAGGACGGGGCCCGCTAGGGCCAGAGCCTGGCAGGGTTGCGGAATTTGTTCGAAAGAGTCACCGCGGTCCTGGAACGCAAAGGGCTTTAGAAGGAACACAGAAGGGTATTAGTCAGTAAGAGTCTGACACGCCCTTCCGCTCCACCCAGAGCGGAAGAAGTCATTTGATGATTTCCCATACTTAAAAAACCTAATCCTTTTAAAACGAATTCAAGTCCAATCTCTTCCAAGTTCTCTTTTCTTAATATTGATCCTAAGTTTCCGAGCAAAAACTGTCTCTGTTCCCATAGCGGTATTAAAGGTGTACACGTACACTTTTTTCTCGGTCCTTCGCGAACTTTCTAGAAAATGAGTAAGGTGAATTGATTTACGCTGAAAGTTGGACAGTTAGTAAATGAAGAAACGTCTCGAATGTAGAGGGGAATCGAACTACTTGTGAAATTCTACGTTTTCTTTCAAGATAGAGTTTCGTCGCGGATTTATTTTTGATGAAAGTTTACAATGATATTTGAAATTGTACGAGGAGGAAGAAGTTTTTGTGGAGGGTAGGTAAAGATTACAAATCCCTTATTCGCCCTAGGGAAGGCGGGTCGTAAAAGGAGACGAGCCCTTACATAGGGACATAGGGTTGATGGCTTCTACGTATAGTTTTAGCTATCTGGCTCGTATTGGAGATTTGGGAGAAAAACTCATTCGACAAATAGCATTGTGTTTGTTTGTTTATTGATGACGTGCTGCTAAATCCACGTACCTACTGTGTGTAGGCTTGTAGGTAGAACATAAATACTCATGGAAGTACTCGTATGTAACAAATAAGACGGCAAGTATCTATGTATTTTTTACTAAATACTAGACTACAAATAAATTAATCCTCAACCACGACATGCATCTACTTTATTTATACCTACTCATACTTTCGTTATTTTTTTTCTTATTGTTTTTAACGTGTCTTTACTAATATAATTTAAGAACTACTAACACTATCGTTTAGGGTTTAGTTTAAGTAAAACAAAATTATGTATATGGGTATGTCGTTTTGTGGCAATTAAATAGATACTTTTTCTTTCTTTCTTTCTTTTAATCTTATTCGAAACAAATACGTTCGATTTAATTTATCTTTAGACATCTCCAAAATAATACAATAATCTCCTACCCTCTTTGACACAAGACTTTAGCATCAAAATCTCCTAACATTAACGTCCAACGACATGTCGTTTTCTTGTCGTTAACGTACAAGGCACGAATGTGATGTACTCTAAAACACGTTCTTTCGATATGGTACTCTAAAAACACGCTTTTTCGATGTGATGAACTCTAAAACACGTTCCTTCGCTGTGATCTACCTACTCTCGAAAAACTCGCTTTTCGATGTGGTTTACCTACTCGAAAATAAGTTCTTTCGCTCTGGCGTACACTGAAAGTCGCTCTTTCGATGTGGTGTACTCCAAAATCAAATGTTCCATCGATCAAAAAAAAATTCGTAGAAAATCAGTTGTAAACAATGGGTAACGTCATGTTTGAATGGCTAAAATGACGTTTCAGCTACTGTTGGTAGCTAATTTGACAGATGGTCAAAGGTAGATACGTTATTGAAACCGGCCGTTAGGCTATATCTAAAATTAGACAGATAACTTCGAGAAAGGGTAGAGTTAGGGCAGTAATAGAGGTATGAATAACCAAGTCGAAAAAGCACTACAATTTGCTAAAAGCAACTTACACAATATGTACATACATGGATCGTTGACCCCAGCAATTTTCCTTCTAAAATCTCATGGTATATTTTATTGCGGCAATTTATAGTGGAATTAATCAAAGTAGTTTTTCTCAACTGTAAAATGGACGACGTTGTTCCTTAGAACAATGCACCCCTCTCAATGAATCACCCTGTACACAACAAAAAAAAGAATTTAGCTTGCAGACGATAGCAGTCTAAAAGCTAAAGAAATAGTTGGATTATATAAAGAATATAGTTGGATTTCAGTTTTAAATCAGACTGATCTTTCCCTCGGGTTGGCGACCATTATTTACTTAAGATTTATTTTAAAGGTCTTGCGGAAAAGGTCACTTAAGTTTCGGGTGAAGTAAAATAAAGAGGGGTTTTCGTTAAATCTTTTTTCTTTTATCGCGAACTATCGAAGTGATTGAAATATAAAAAGATTGAACGCTTTTTGTTGCATGTGTTTGAACTGGGGATAATATCTACTATGTTATTCGCGAAAACAAAATGCGCTAGAAAATTAGGCTTCCCACCCCTATCTACTTTCCAATTATGTTATAGTTTTAGACTTGAATTAGGGAACAAACTAAAAACAACATCAATAACACGGCCTAATTGGTTTAAAATTACATACCTGCCGTTTATTGATACCTGATATAAAAGCCACATTACTTTGACGTCACAAGTCTTTATTGATTATCCCTAACCAAACATAACTTTGAACAATGTAAAACTCGAAGTCTTATAAAACTTGTATTAATAACGTGAAAGCTGTAAAACAAAAACATTTCCATCAGAAAATATCATGATCCCAGAACTAATTTACATAAAGTACGTTGGTTGTTTGAACCACTTGGGGAAAGAACTTAGGTCCGGTCGCTTTATCACTTTTTTGTTTGAACATTGTGCATTAAGATTAAGAAGAAATGTTTCTGTGTTTGATTTCAAAAGAATTTCCTGAAAGTTCCGTGGCCCCTTCAGAGTTGCCCTAGAGAGTATAAAAAAACCCATGAAATGCCATTTTCCGAGTGATAGCCCGAGGGCTAGGAAGCCACGTTCCCGGGAGTATTGGGAAAAGATGCTAGGGGGAATTATGGGTACCACGAAATGGGTATATACATAGAAGGTGGTGGGATAACAGCTTCCGTAAAAGCTAAACGAGCAGTGTAGTCAATAGCGTGGCAGTGTTTATATTTAAGCGTTAGACGAGCTAACATAAAATGAGCAGGTATGGCACTGACTTCCCCGTATTAGTCCAGGTGTCTTTCGGCGTACGAAACGATCCAATGCAAAATATTCTATTCAGAAAATACATTAATAATGCAAAACGAGGCATTGCCGATTCTCTAAGCAAGCTGCAGTGTCCGATATTACGTTTAAATTCTTGGTAAAGCTAAGCCTGTGGCGTTCTAATCGGCTCGCAGCCAACCACTCGATAACTGAAGGGGTGTCATCGTCTTATCTACTGTCCCGATTTCCAGATCGACACAGCGCCCTTATAAAGGGGATATTCAAAGGCACTCTCCCAAATTAGGCTACATCAATAAACGTAAGAACCAATGAATACAACAACCAATTCTGGAAGGAGCTGATCCTTAGAGATCCCTTCATTTGCACTCAAAATTGATACTTTAGTTGCGGAAGGCTAGTAGTTAAAAATTGTTGTTTACTTCTCCCCCGAAGCTGAACGGTTAATGGACGTATCAGATCAGTCCCGAATTAGATTATTATCAAGAAGCGCAAGACTGTCGGGAGTCGGGCGAACGAACGGCCAGTTCATTGCGGCGAGTAACACCATGTTTACCTCCTATATACTTTGAGAGACGCTTACAGAAAATAACACTGAAATTTTAAGATGCTTTAAAATAAGCAGAAATATTCTCATATAAAGATACGCGAGTTACTTTATGGCAGAATATATTTCAATATGTAGTAAAATAAACATCATGTTTGTGTGTGTAATAATGTAGAATGTCGACTGAATTAATTCATGTTTATGTCTCACGTGGCAAATATAAAACAAAATACAAATTTTGACACAAACAACGGTTCAATTATCCGTCAGCCTGAAACCAGATAAAGCTTCATACCGAATACAGTGTAATTAACAAAATGAACACGTGATTTAAATGCCAAAACACTGGATGAACGAACCATAAGCCGTCGTTCGCAAATGAACAGTGAAAGCAGTCTAAAACCGCAAATCTCGTTGATCTCTGCCCATCGGAAACTCTCCCTTTGTAATCCCCTCCCTCCCACACTCATTATTTATTATTTTTTATCTGACATCCGACGCTGCCCTCCTCGAGAATGGCGCGAAAACGTCGGCATTTTTCAAAATGATATTGCGAAATAGAACTGTTATCTTCCGTATATTTTGGGCATCTTCACGATATCAAGGAAGTTATCGTGGCAAATGCAATCTTAGGGGCGTTTTTGGAACTGCATTTAGATGAAGGCGGCCCAAATGAAAAAATAAGTGAAGGCTCTAATATTGAAGATTTTGCTGAAGAGATAAAATATTTCATTACGGGTTGCGCTGTAAAAGATAGAGCGCGTATTTATGTATCACGCTTCATCGTGCGTGGTGATATCCCCCAGGATTGCTCATTGTACCGGGCTATGAAACATGCTCGTGTTTAATAGTGGACGTGAGCGAGCTCGTACACCTATTAACAGAACTCACTATAGTGACTATCATACTGCGTCATATAATATGGACACGACAGAAAAATGACAGAGAAATTCAAAAAAGTTGCCAAGAGCCAGCAACGAAGTCACGTCGCGTTTTCTATTATAGCATAGAAATCCCTTAACATTACTGTTGAGACTGGAAAACATGTTCCGTATACGAGGAAGGCGTATATTACGGGGGATGGGGAGACGCCCCCCAATGACGTGTTGCTTGTAACCTCGCGTTTAATGTGTATAAGATGTGTCAGCGGATCGTTTTTCTGGAACAATTTTATCAATATTGGCGAATTCATTTAGACTGTAATGATGCTTGAGTTGCGTTTCTTTGTTTTTGGCTGTTTGGTATTTAGTATTGCGTCGATCAATGTCTCGAATACCCTTATTTTTTTTTGTAAATGATTTATGGCTGATAATTGCTTCAGTTTGCATGGTTCTGTTATCTACTTAAACATACAAAAACTGATACCTTTTCCCAGTGGATGTAGGCGGAAACTATTGAACACACTGCTACGTATATGATGCTTACATTTTCAATCATCATCAATCATACCAGTCGAAATACGTCCTCTGCTGGACATAGGCCTCCCCTAAAGGGAAGGGGGGGTTGCCATAATCGCCACGCTTTCCAGGTGGGTTGGCGATCGCAGTGTAGCTGTTACAATGTACAGAGAATGCTGCTGTCCATTCTCTGGTGAGTCCCTTAGTCGCCTCTTACGACACCTACGGGAAGAGATGGGATAGTGCAATTCTTTTACGCCAAACACCATACAGAACATCTTATCATCTAGCTTACATCTTAATCTACTTGAAATACCGTTCATTTTATGAATATCAAAATAAAATGAATGACCTACTTTCACACCAAGCCCTCTCACCAGCCAGTCAATATTTACACGAAGTTCATTTAAATATTTACATCCTACGTCCAGCACTGGACAGCTATCGGCTAAGTTGAGTGATTGATTAATTTCAGTATTTTCCATACAGTTTGAAAATTAAAACTGACATGAGCGTTCTATATTTTGAGATCCAGTGTGAATTCACAGCAACATAATAATGTTGCTGTGAATTTACACTGGATCTCAATAGAAAGGACTTGTTTTTTTTTTCAATATCGCTTTTTAAAATAACGTCAAATTGTAAACTTTTTTTTCTAAATAAGACACGACGAAACTATTGAATTTGGGTGGGAATTATTGTATACAAAACGATTCTTTCATAATATTATATCGAGAAATTATAATCTAATCAAGATTTGTTACAATTTTACGGAGTCGGCAATTTTCCGGTGACATAGCCATGATGACCTTAGTCAGTAAGTTTGTTTCATAATTTCGTTTTCATTTTTATTTTCATGCTGAAGCCACATGTGAACTTGTGTGAATTTTTATTTTATCTTTTGATATCCTGAAGGCTTTCATCTAATATTTGTGTTGTTTATATTTTATTGAAGACTTGTCTCTTTCTATTCTATTCACTGGTTACAGAGGGTTTTCGCTTTATTTTCGACAGTTACTGCTGTAAAGTCGGGTTACATAAAAGCTGAAGTTTGGAGCAGTCGTTGAGTTACGTAAGCTAGTTTGTTTGGTACTATTTCTGTCCGTGTGTTTTTTTTGTGTAGGCAATGCAGATGTATGTTTTATGTAACTCTTTTACGACCTTAGCTTCTACAGCCACCTATGCTAACGAAATTATTTTTTTACCTCAGACATAATAGGTACCTCGGTCGACATCATCACCGTTTTTTTTTTTTCGTTTTCCATCAGGAAGATAGCGGTCAAACGCGAGCCTAAAAAACTTCCAGCACTGAATATTTACCTTATTTACCTAAATTTTACTTCTATCTATATTTACGGATATCTTAATTAAAGCGATAATATTTAACACCGCTGCTCTATTACTTGAAGCACACCATAAACCTTCATTCCCAATTGGGAAATTCCCAATCTCGAAATGTAACGTCTCCCCTTTACTCCAAACGCAGGTTGCGAACAGCTATAATTGAGAGGCGAATATTTACCGTTCCGCAGTCGTATAACGTGAATTGATATTGCTTACCTGAAACAAAACGACACAATAATTAATCAGGGAGTTTGGCAGTATTACCATTTTAATGAACTTGTTGTATTACGATTTGATGTAATTGATCTGTTTGGGAGGAATGAGTTTTATTTCAGGGGGTAGTGAATAACGTGCATGTGTATAATTTTCAAGGAATATGGCCAGCACGGGACCAGTTAGCTAAATATTATAAATCAAATATCACACCTGTATTCGTCAAAAGGTTAGGTTAACGCAAAACCTGGAAATCGGTCATTGTACTTATCATCATAAACAATTATAAGTATTAAAGCTCGACCATATGTACCTACCTACTGCAACAGTTTACATTATTTTTTTCTTTTATATCTTCGATAGTACTTCCATATTTGGTCAGTGATGTCCAAGTCCCTTAGGAAGGGGGCGAGCCTATTGCTATCAACGGGCACAGAATCAGACTCCTTGCTTCTACTGAGATATAACAGATATGTAGCAAACAATTTGACAGTACATATTACCATTTTAATGGATTCATTTTGCTAACGGTACTAAACTTGAGTTGTAAATGTTGTAATACGATTACATGTAATTGATATGTATGGAAGGAACGAGTTTATTTGCGAGGGGAAGTAAATAAGGTTTGAATTCCCCTGTCACCTACACGCAGGGTATCCTGCGAACTAAAGAGTGGGAACGAGGAGAGAAAGTTGGTGGAGTAAGCTTCAAGGTAACTTACAAGCAGTATTCTATACTCGTCTTAAGAGCATTAACTCGAATTTATTTTATTTGTTTGGGACAAAAAACAGTTACACGTTACATTTTAACACAGGTGTTTACAAACATGTAACCCACACTATTGTCCGCGCATTTGCAAAAGAGACAGAGATTGACCAACGTGCACATATTGCTCATCAGATTAATTTAACTAATTTATGAATGATTTTAATATGTATACATTATGTAGAACAACAAATTAAGATTTTACCCTTACGGGGATCCGTAATTTGTATGAAATACCACGAGAAGGAACCACTTTTTATTTTCGCTGGACGAATTATTACTTTAGATTCAAAGGATAAGTCCAACATTGGAACACAATACGTCAATTTAATAAATATAATCGTTTAAAAGTTAATCATTGTATCTCTGACCTCCGCGAATGGTAATACTTCATTGTATGTACTCGTACCTTTGTCCGTTTGTGTTTTCTGGTCATTCATCGCGAGAGTAGTAGTGATTCACTGAATGTGAATGTGTGTGTGGAGAGCTGATTTTTCAATAGTCTGATAACTAAAGAATAAGTCTCGAAGTCCTCTTTTACATATATTTTTCTATACAACAGCTGCCAAACCGTCATTTTTATTCCTTAGAGCCACCCTGCCCTAGTAACAGTGCCGTCATTGACCCATGCCTATTCGATCAAAAATGCAAACCATAATAAGTTTCAGTGAATAAAGTCGTAAGTGCAACGAACGAACTCGATTATCATAATTACAGGGTCGGTTAACGAGTGGTCGGATCGCGTGTTTTCCAATGCAGTTAGAAGTTTTTAAACTTTAATGCGCTTTGCATTTTCTACAAGCTTTCTATGTGGGACAGGTTTCGGTGAGAAACTTGTCACGGGGGCTATAAATAGTGTTAAAACAAAATTCTACAACTATTAACATATAAGTTTCTATAATAATAATACACCCCCATCTATCATACAGTCTACAGTATCAACTCTTATCTTAATTGATGAACACTAAGGCCCGTGCCATCAATACTTCCACGGCACGCCGAGGAAAAAAAAAAAAAAATAATAATAATAAGCAGTACTTCTGGACACGGCTCGCATTGTTAGGAGGTTCCTCTCTCTGGAGCCCTGACCAACGGTAGCTTGGACCTTCTTCCCGATACCGGTGAGCTACTTTTTTTATATTTTTAAATGTTTTTTTTTTATTGTTTTTGTATTTTGTAAGAAGTATTTTAAAATTTACATTTTTAAATATTTCTTATTATTTATATTTACATTTTTAAGTACTTTGTAAGAAATATTTTAAAATTTAAAAAGTAAGTTTAAAAAAATTATAAACGAGAGAATAATAATAATGTATTTATTGTTTACAAACTAGGTGGTATACATGCTTAGTACAAATTTATATGCAAGATTGAACTGATGATGTACTGCTGGTACTTAAAAAAACAAACCCTGAGCTATAAGTACCAGCTGCCCTTAAGTGACACAGTGAATGCAGTTCATGTTATTACACGCAGACATGTTCGATGAAGTTGCCGAGACAATAATAATACATTTAATTAATAATATGGAAAACAAAATGTCTAAATAGTAGAATCGCTTGAACTAGTAGTACATCAATATCAATCCAGTTTAAGCGGTTGATAGCATTTTGGTGTGATCCACAGGTTGATTTGGAATTCTAGATAGATTTTTAGTTTTTGTTATCCGTATACATACAAACTTGTCACGAAGGCTGTAACTAGTGCTAAAAACAAAATTCTCCAACAACTATTAACATATATCTAAGTTTCTGTCAATCCTGTTAAAGCGGTTGATAGCATTTTGTTGTGATTCACAGGTTGATTTGGAATTCTGTATTGATTTTTAGGATAATTTTTGCTATCCGAATACATAAACATCCCTAGGGTACGAACTTAACTTACCAGGCTAATATAAAAATAAAATCCGATTTTAAAGAATTTTTGAAAGGAAGGGAGGCCTGTGGCTGCGGTGGGACTACAGGCTTATAAAGTAAAATAATACCAAGCTTTAACCTTTTACTACATAACCACAAACAAAACCACACAGCCAGTCAATCCAGGGCGTCTGAGCGTTAACTCAACACACCCCCACGCGAAATTGATTAAAACAAAACACTACAGGCTTAATTGATTTTGTCGCAACAAAAACACGTGGTGGTCCGGTTAAAGGAACCCCGTCCATTAGTGAAACGCCGAGTCACCAACACTAATAGGGCGGAAGTCGGCACACGTTTATGCGGATAAGGGCACAATCGAAATAGGTTGTACACTTGTACAGTCGAGCCGGCTACTAGGGATATAGGAGAGTTAGGTGGCCGATTCGCTCGATTTTGTACAATACGTGTGATTAAACAAAATCTAGTAAATGTGTAAGCAGAAGACGATCAATATCATATTTTGCAAGCCAATCTGCTAGATTTTTTCAGACCGTCAAAACACAGCTTATATGCTGCTGTGTTGGACACGCGGTGCCGAGCGTGAAGTCCTGGGTTCGATTCCCAGGTCGGGCAAAAATTTTTTTTTTCGTCCCATCGGATTATAAGATTGATGGAAGAAGGAGTGCACCTGTATTTGCGCACACTCTTTTGCACTATAATATGTCCTGCGCCGATGGTCTCCTTTGAGATTGGCAGCCATGGCCGAAATCGGTCAGGAGGAATAGAAAAGAATATATATGTATATAGTCCTCTTGACCGATTACCATTAATGTTTAACATATTTTGTGAAACGGTAACGAATAATCAATCCAAATCTGTGGACACCTTATCTTGCAACTAGTTCTTAAATAATATTGTGAGTGTGCTGAGTAACCAATGACATCACCGTCTAAAGTTTATACCTTTAAGCATAAGTTCAAAAGTTATTTCGCACACAATAAATACTAGTCCGATTGCATTAAACTATGCAAGAATATTTTAGCCTGTAGACCAAAAAGTTTGTTCGACTGTACACAACCCCGCATTGTAAGACTGGGAGTCAACGACCGTACTAACGATCGTGGTGTTACACGCAGCGGGATACACACGGACTTGAGAGTTGGAGGATACGGACTGTCTTGAGTGAAGTCACTTTGGCAGTTAGCCGAGAAAGAGCTAAAAGATAGGAAAAAATGGGGAAAGGCATAATAGTGATGTTAAGAGTTAATGGATATGATTAGTAAGTCAAAAGCGATGAAAGGAAAATGGGGAAAAAAAAAAATAAAAAAAAAATACATCACAATATTTTCAAAAATTTGAGTCAGATAAAATGTTGATAGCTTTCAAGATGTTTTCATATTTACCCCAAATCAAATTGGGAATATCTTCCAAGATCGAAAGAGATCTCTTTCTTCAACAGACACTTGTTGGGCGCCAATAACAAGTTAGCCAATAATGTTGGCCAACTTGTCGCCTTAACAAAATGGCGGTTATGTATCATTTGTCCGCCGGCCGTCCTGACGCAATAATAAAGTATGGACTACCGCTGGCGCCCAGCGGGGACATTAGTAGTCGTGAGATATATATCGCTTGACCCTATATCATATCATAATAGAGAGATAAATCGAACGGTACAGGAAGGGAAATGAACAATTTTATAGTAAGGATTTATGATTAGGTTTAGCGTCAGTTTGAGCAATTCTATATAATATATTTGTATTTTTACCAAGCTTTTTATTCAGACAAGCCATATCATACAACGCATAACAAAAACAACTTCTCTGTTTAACATCGGGAAGTCTTTGTTCCTGAAATTCCTCCATCCCAATTTGCTCTTTGCCTGCTGAAAACCTCATTACTTCAGCTCAATTAAACCTCTCCAACTGTGCCATATTATGCACAAGGGTTCTGCACTTTAATTATAAACAAGCAGCCCCAAATAGAGCGGGTCCCCGCAGGCGTTGCAACAATGCCATGGTGATACACTCTAACAGACTAATACAAAAGCAAGCACATGCACTGTGCTAATACAGAAGCTAGAATATTTGAATGTGCACTGAACTGTGCCTCGATATGCATTCCCTAAGGAGGGAACTCACTGGGCATATTGGGCAATAGTTTGCCAAATGCTCGGACTGACCTAAAAGCCTTTCTAAGTGTTCGACGTTGAACATCTTGTTACTAAAACTGCGAACATTCGTAGGCCATTGAGACTTGTTAGATATTCGGCTAAATATGCCTGCTCATTATTGTAATGTTCGGAATTGTCCATTTTAAGGTCATACTCGTACTGTTATGTATTTGCTTTTTATTAGAATATCGATTCTTTGCTTCAATAACGTGATAAGTCCGACAATTCATTTGTTTTTTTCACGCTTTTTGGAAAAATTAAATCGGTCACGGCGGTTTCAATTATCAAATATAAAAAAAATACCGTCGGACTTATCACGTTATTGAAGCAAAGCGGCGATATGAAGTTTTTCATATCCATACGCTAACGTTACTTTACTTATAAAGCATAGTACGTTACATAAATCTTGGTCTAAGTCTATGGCAGTATCATGTTGACGTGATGCACGAGAGTACTCTCCTTAATACTGAAGCAAGGATATTTGACTGCACTATGCTCAAAGCTGCCTCAATGCATTCCTTATGACGTCTTACAATGATCATGATTCCGGTGTGGGAGGGATCCCTTTCTCACAACGGAATCATAATGCCATGACACGTCAAAGTAGGGCTCCAGACTACAGATGTTACATTAACACAGAAGCTTCCTGTGAGTACTCTCCTTAATACTGAAGCAAGGATATTTAACTGCACTATGCTCAAAGCTGCCTCAATGCATTCCTTATGCTCTGAACAGTTCATTAAGCATACCATGTCTCACTTGTATGCTGCATAATCAACTAATCTTATCAAGTTAACTTTCTTCACTTCCTAGGAAATAATATCTTTCTACTGACTATATTAGACCAAGGTATCTTGAAATAAGTTTTAATTAACAAAAGGGAGTTTCCACGAGACAATTTGAGCCAAAATGAAGAAAGTTTTGGTAATAACAGGCCATAGAAACCGTTTCTAGGTTTCAAGGATAGGATTTTATCAAGGACTAGCGGACGTCACGCGGTTTCAGCCGCGTAGTTCCTGTTCCCGTGGGAATACGGGGATAAAATATAGCCTATGTTACTCGCTGATAATGTAGCTTTCCAATGGTGAAAGATTTTTTTGAAATCGGCACAGTAGTTTTTGAGCTTATCACTACAAACATACACACACAAAGAAAATTTTTCCTCTTTATAATATTAGTGTAGATGGTCTGTAAAATAAAATGAAAATTGTGTTCACTTAAAATAATTAGCTATTCCATATTTATTACTCGCACTGTAATCAGAAAATGTCCTTGGTATAAGTAAACCTCTAGGCAATACATTTTTTTTTTCGATTTACTTTTGAAACCTAAAGTAAATAGGTACTCCAATTTAATAGAAACCCTACACACATAAAGTTATCGCTCACTCGGCGAAATGTGTTGTAGTTGGAATTGGAATCGCACACAATAGGGATGCAGGATCGGTCGTTGCCCCCAAACTCCTAAAACTATCAAAAGTGTACCGTACCTATAAACATAGGTACCGATAGGTACTGACAGAGGTCAGGAGGTTGTACCTTTTAATCCTCCCACATCTGGTGTGACAGGGAAATATAATTGGGTAGAAAAATAATAGTTCTATTTAGTCCTTCCATAAGTTATTCGAAAAATATTGGACACTTACTTTTTACCCGAGACTTCGTCCACGTGGAATAGTTACTTTGGGCAGCCATTTTTATTTTTCAAAAACGCTTAAACGTAAGTTTATTAATTTTTTATCAAGTGTCTAAATACAAAGGTTCATAGTTTTATCTTCAATAATGACGGACTCCCATACAAACTTCCGACCCCTTAAAGGTTTTTAGGTATTCTAGGATAAACACTAGCCTGTCCTTTCCCGGGACTCAAATTATCAATATACCAAATTTCATCTAAACCGCTGAACCGATATCGACATTTTTGACAGACACACACATTCGCATTTATAATTTAGTATGAGTTTATTTTTATGCCATTTCAAACCGATTAAAATTGATAAAGATAACGCCATGTTTTAGTTAAAAGTGTAAGTAGGTACTAAAATGTGACGGCACGCGACATTTCAACGCACTGCAGTCTTCACTTTTGTTTACGTGAAAAAGAAAAAATAATTTAACTCCAATATTTTTAGAGAAAGCTGTCTGGCGGAATGATTAGATTTTTTCACGAACCCTGTTGAGAATATGCTGGACTATTCAAATACAAAAAAAGCCTTAATAAAAAAAACTCATTTCAACACTTCTCACTTTACGCACATTCCATAAACCAAACCATTAACTCAATTAATGATAACATTACACACAGTTAGGCACAAACAGCCTATTTAATTGCTCATAATATTTTGAAAGGGTAACTGCGTGCATTCTATTTGTATATTTCTGTTAAATATGCTCCGTGACTGTATCCGTGGCACCACTGACTGGCCCTATCAGAATACCAGCGCTGCGTTATTTATTTTTTAGATATCGCAGCTTAAGCTGAGATAGGGACCAATTTGGCCTCGCGCAGATAATTATTTTTTTTATACTGTTTAGTTTTTAATTTTATTTTACTAGTTTGTTAGTCTTGTGCGAGTCCCAAATAAACATTTTTCTTTCTTTCTTTCTTTCTTTCATTCAATCATCCCCAATTAACCATTGCAAAGGAAAAATCAACAGTATGAAACAAAAGGCAATATTCGTTTATTGCGCCGGTTTAAAATGGGAATTTTCAAGAGCTATATTTCTCCCGAACATATTACGGGCAACGAATGGCTGGAGGCAAGAGCCGGCCAGCTATTTAAAAAATAATAGCAATGGAGGTTACTTTTTTTTTTTAGTTTAGCCCGTAGGGAAGGCTATAGTCTTTTGACCATATTGCCTATTCTTACGTCATTAATTTCTTGTGTTTTGCATTAGAATGCGGATGTAACACATTCTAATGGTAACAAATATATCAATTCGGCCTTCTCGGCAAGTTTCGAGTGAGGTAGTCAATACTACAATAAAATTCTCAGCTCCACTTAACCAAGATCGTACCTGTTTCAATTGTTCCACATTTTTTCCAGATGCGTGGACACTTGAGACACAAAACTACACCAATTTACATGACAATATCGACTGGGAATAAATTTACGAATAATTAAAACAACCGCTAAACTTCACTCGACAAAATCCCGTCAAAAACTCGTCCCATAAAGGTTAAATTTCTTCGCACTCGTTTCCTCTAACGTGGTTAATAGAATTTCCAGCCAAGCACTTACAGCAAGAGTGCTGGCTGTGTTTCTATCGTTTCTTGGTAGTTATTCATATTAATGGGTTTAATTATCGAATGTTTAAGTATGGGGAAAGAGAGTTTCCGTTTTTTTTTTTAAGTATTGTATATTGCGCCACTTTAAAATGGGAATTCTCAAGAGCTGTATTTCTCCCCAACATATTATGGGCGAAATAAATGGACGAATGGCTGGGAAAACAGCCGGCCAGCTATTTAAAAAATAATAGCAATGAAGGTTACAATTCTACGCACTCTTTTTTTCCTCTGACTGAGTTAATAGAATTTCCAGCCAAGCACTTACAGCAGGAGTGCTTGCTGTTTCTAACGTTTCTTGGTAGTTTTAGCTTTTAATGGATTTAATTATCTTATGTTTAAGTATGAAAAAGAGTGTTAACTTTTTGACGTAACAACGTCTAATAAATCGATGAACGCCGGCTGCCGCACGAAAAATTGTCCCGTTACGCTCATTGTTACCCCAATGTTTTGTTATGACGTTGTCACGTTAAACTATCGTCCGTAAACCGACTTTACAGACAACAATTTTTTTTTTTTAGTATTGTAACATGAAATCAGCATGTTTGTTTGTAACTGGTGACCCGCACCGGCTTTGCACGGGTGCCAATTTAAAACTTTTCTCGTTTATGGCTCTTTCTATTAGTAAGCACCGTAGTAATATCCAATGTCTTTAAATCCCATTTAAATGAAATTTTAGTTAAAATTTACAAACAAAATTTCTTCAGGACGCTTTCGTTATAAAATAAACCTATAGGTATTCCAAATTTTTGATTTCATGACTAAGTAGTTTTCGTTGATACTCGTAGTATACTGATAAAATCGTTTGCCCTGATTGATCCAGACAAACAATTTTATAAGTATAAGAAAGAATAAAATTGGTTTAGCACTAAAATAAAATTAAAAAAAAGAAAATGCTAAGAACTAAGTGTGTGTCTCACGGCTGCACTAAAAAGGTCCATTTCAGCGATATGTCAGACAGACTGATGCTGTCTGACGCTGGTTTTCTAACGAACCTTTCAATGGACCAGTGGCGGTTCATTTAAATCCGAATGAATATTATATAGTATAGAGAGAAGATGATAAGATTTCAAAGATGATAGTTAATTCATTCGTTATAAAGCATTCTCCTCTTTACGTTACACTACTATTCCACAATATTGGTAAAACTTGAACGTTTCAAACATATGAACATAATAATTTCACTCATAAACGTCCAAACGTCAGAACCAGAGCCAGAACAATTTCACGATGTTTTAAGCAACGAATAACATTTTCCCTACTAGCATGGTTTTTTTCGTGATTTTAATCAAATAAGAAACCGACGGAGAATGTAGAACGTTCTCTGATAAGTAACACGCGAACTGCTTCCGACGATACCACAAACTATTTTTATGTACACCTTAATATTACCCTGTTAATTTCGCGGGGTCACTCATGTTCCTTTAGAGTTTAGTAAGTTTTTCAGGACTTGGCAAGCAGTTTGGCGACCACTGAAAATCAGCGCCGTGCCGTGGGTCCCCCACGCTTTTGCCACAACCACGACCACCAACTACTTTATTTATACCTACTCATACTTTTGTTATGATTTTTTTCTTATTGTTTTTAACGTGTCATTTTACTGAAAATAACAAAAGAACTACTAACACGATAGTGTTTAGGGTTTAATTTAAGAAAAATAAAATTATATATGTGGGTATGTCGTTTTGTGGCAAGTAAATACTTTTTCTTTCTTTCATTTAGTCAACTGTACACATCACCAAAAGGTTAGGTATCCTTTTTTATCGTCCAAGGAATCAGCATTGTCATTTAACGTGGCGATGCTGCCTTTTGGAGACTTTTTCTATAGTTTTCCAATGAGTTCCTTTGTTAATATCTGTCTGAATCCTAGATATATTTTAGACGGTTTAAAACAGTCTACTGAATCAATGGATTGTTTTCAACGTCGTCACGCTTATTGTTTGATAAGATTTCTCGATATCGACCAAGTTACATCACTATATAAATCGTGGGACTCAGCCTAAACAGCTGGGCTCTGAGCTCCAAGGCTGTCGCTACGCCGCACACAATTCCGACCTCAAGGCCAGTGTCTAAAGATGTTCCAGCTTCGTACTCATTTCACGTGTGGAAAGCTGGAATTTAAAAGTTAAAACACTACTTTATTTTCTCCAAGATTCTGCCTTCATTTGGCAAGTTTAACCCTAAAATGAAGAAATAACCAAAACTATTCTACGTATTAGATTTAGGCCTGTCGCTATTTTGGTTTTAAAATAATAAAACAAGTGCGTGTCGGGCCACGAGCAGTGTAGGGTTCCGTAGTTGCACGTCACAATTGCCGACTTAGAATGGTGCTTTTTGTTTGATTCTATGAATATATTAATTGGTCGACTTTTACTCGTTAATTTGCAAAGTCTGCTTAGCGGTGATAGTTTTCCTTTTAAATTCGTTATACAGAATGAATTTTGAAAATGTGCATGGATGGCCAAATTTTTGAAAAATCGGCATTCCTAGCCAGGGATCGAACCGGATGATTAAACAAATAACACCCCGCACTATATTGAATATCTTTTATTATATTATATTTATTATATAAAAAAATCATCGACACAATTTTTTTTTTTCAAGATTTTACTTTATCACTTTGACTCATACTAAATTTCAACTTTCTAGAGCTAAGCGTCTCTGAGCCAAACCGCGGACAGAAAGACAGACGGACATGGCGAAACTATAAAGGCGCCTGTGATGCCAATAACCAGAAATATCATCAGCCTTTTACCGACTATTTTAGGGTCAGCATCCAGACACGGATTCAAATAAATACCAATATTTTACGTGGAGTGAATGCCTATATAACCTCCCATCCTGTAACTGGGGGCCATTATACAGAATACCTATAGATAAAAAACGAAATAAATGATCTGCTAGACTTAATGACCATAAGGGATGAAACATGCCATAGGTAAGTATTATAATAAAGAAGTTTTTGATTTAAAAGCGTAACCCCTAATTGATTCTGTAAACCGTACAAGATTGTATCTACTGCACTTGCCCTAAGGTGGACAAACACCGTCATATTTCGTTTCGCTTACCAGGGACGCGCCCGGGGAAATAAGCCGGCTGTTATCTGTTCTCCCTTATGTCTCATGTAAACAAAAAGCTTAAAGTATTACGCAAGGGAAGCTGAAACTACTGCAGTGGTTATAGTACTACCATACGAAGACTTCATCATCTGCCAAGCCTTTTCCCAACTATATTGGGGTCGGCTTCCAGTCAAACCGGATTCAGCTGAATATCAGTATTTTACGTAGAGCGGCTGCCTACCAGACCTCCACAACCCACTAACTGGGTAACACGGTACTCCTTGGCAAGACAGAAGTCAGATTATCTGGCTTCTGACTATCCGTAACGACTGCCAAAGATCTACAAATGACAGCCGGGACCATCGGCTTAACGTGCTTTCCGAGGCACGGAGGAATCTCGGTATGTTACCATACGAAGACTTAAGTACTAAAAATGTTAGGTATGAGTAGGAAGATGCCGTGATTCCGTAGAAGTGAAGAAGTATTTGAGCCAATACAATGTTGTATCGACACGAAGAACTAGGAACATCTACAATCAATGGATGGAAAGAATTCTAATTCGACGAAGAATAACGTAAGCCAAGACATGAAAATGTCTTGGCTTACGTTATTAAAGTATTCTCCTGCTTTGGTGTTTGGGTGTCAAATTATATAGTCAGTGTCCTCCTAACCGATTTCGGCTATGGCAGCCACTCTCAACAGAGACTAGCCATCGGCGCGGTACATATTATAGTGCACAAATGTGTGCGCAAACACAGGTCAAATAATAATCAGAAACCCAAACACTAGAGCAGCGGAATCCTATAAGACCATTCTACCCCGATGTAGCAATCAAAGCCTTTGAGCTTACCCAAGAAACCGAACAAAAAATGGTATCGCCATACCCAAATAGGTAATCAAACAAAAGCAAATCACAACAGTACCAACCTACACATAAATATGTAATATACGCAGACCCAGTTGGTAATTGATTTATTACATCCCCCTTTGTATAGAGAAAAACGGCATGTCGACGAAAATTAAGTCTGTTATGCGTAGAACTAAACGTACTGGATACGACATTGAACGTCCTTGATCCAGCAATTACTGAGTTATTTTCAGTAATGTTACGAACATAAATCAATTCGACTTTTGTTTAGTTGATGTAGCAAATGCGTGCTTGACAAAAACTTGGGTAATTTCGGTTATTGGTCGTTGTTTCGGGCGAACGTTTTTATATTCTGAATCGAATCAGGGTGCCTTCCAATACCTGGTCAGAGCTACGTAATATAGACGGTTAGTCGGTGATTGCTAGTGTTTGTGGATAAGGGTGGGCCGGTGCGATGCAAAAGATTGGGTTTGACTTTGTTTAGTTTAAAAACCCAGAGCTCAAAAACGACCACACTTTAATGGGTGAAAAAATAAGCTAGTACTCTAGCAAAAAAAAATCTACAGTAAAGCATAAAACTCATTTGCAAAGCCTTCGATGCCGTGGCGATTTTGAATAGGCAATAAAACCCCAATTTCTAGAAGTTCAATGCCTCACTCGTTGACCCTTAGAACGATATGTCTATCATTATTTATATTTCATCCCGCAATAAAAATGTCTCATCTAGCGAACAGTTTATCATGTTTACGTCATAAGGGTCGCTCTACCCCACATATCCCATTCATGATCTCAACAGATTACTGCTCGTGGGGGTGGATTATTTGAACTAATTATCGAATTGTCTCCGGCACGCATGATTCATCCCCCTGCAATTTTATACCAATTCGTTCCGGGGGAGCAAACGTTCGGGGAATAAGATGACTCATCGCTTTAGTGTTTTTCGATAGTTGGGTCGGAAATGTGCTGGGTTCCCATCAATATCCAATGAGATTCGAATGAGATTTTACGGATTTTCTTGGCTGATTTTCAGTTATTGCTGCATTACAACGAAAAAAACTTCGTAGGTACTTTGTTGTTTTAAACTAAACTAAGAAAATAATTACTTATAGCATAAAAAACATTAGCATGCTTGTAATAGTCATGTTCTAAAAATATAAAGAAATAATTACTGAACATAATAAGCTTAAAACACGTAATAACTGAATAATGATCCGAGTTAACCCTCGCATGCTGTCGCCGCGGCTGAATATCACGGGTGAAATAAAAACGTCACAAAGTTTTCTTGGCCGGTTAAAAATATCGCCGCAGTAAGTTTTCAACGCTTCACTGCCGACGTCAACGCGCGGCCACTGCAGTGTTTTGTGAGCTGTCATTTTATTTTTCTTCAAGAATTTCTCGCGAAAATGTCCCCGCAAATATGTAGAACAAAAGTCATTGTACGAAGAAAGGTATAACGCGAAATGGCTTACATGAAATACAAGGGAAGTCTGACAAAAAAAAGACCTTTTTACGTAATCCTGGACGTAATTCCGAATGAATGTACAGACATTTCATTGTACATATATCTTGCTGAACTTGAAACCCTACTTTGTTACAAAACATTTAAATTCCCTTGAATATGTAATCCGTTCTAATCCTAAACATTGTACGCAGTATTCCTTACCATTTGCTTGAATATTTTAGCAATTACGAGTACTTCTGTCGCTTACATAACATTTTATTGTTACAAACAGAAAGGTAAAGTAACAAAGACATATCATAAAGACGTCACGACTCGTCAACGTATAAAAAATATCGATTATTCACTAACATTTCGATACGGGTACGTAAGATAGAAAAGTTTCTAACATTTTAATAAGAAAAAGAATAATGAATAAAGTTTTAAAGAACAAAATAATCCAAATAAAGCAACGAAAACAAGAAAACATCTATAAACAAAGGACAACCACTTGTATCTTACAAAGTATCAACTTACATCACAAACGAACAGCGACAGTAAAATCCGGAGCTTATCAGACAATCACAGGTAGCCAAATAGCGAAAGCCAGTCACCACAATACGTAAATCATTGCACTATGTCAATATGTTGTTATCACTGCTACTTATCACGCTGTTAATCACACGCTATATTTCATTTACGCTATCGCAACGCTACGAAACGTCACTGCAGGTGCGGGTTTAAGCTACACGCTACGCCAGCGCTACGGTGCTACGCGCGTAGCTCGGTGCTACGGGCAGCGGTGACGACGCCTGAGGACGAACTGCGTCGGGTGGCGCGCCGATGTCTCGCGCATGCGCCTCACGTTGCGTGGCGGATGGATTCGCATAGTCGTATCATTCTCGTTTTCCGATAGGTAAGTTATAATATTCGTAAAGGAAAATAGTGTGCGGAAAAATGTAACGCGGTTTTCGATAACACTGGGGCCAAACTCGTTCAAGTAAATACCCAGTGCTACGCCGCATTTTTCGCAAGATTATTTCTCAACAAATCGGACGTCCCACTCGGTGAAGCTGTCAAAAACAATACCAAAACTTTTCACGGATTAGAATGTTCTAAAAGTACATTATTACTGCCTGGATTAGTCTGCTTCAATTTTCTTTGTCAACTTTGGTATCTTGAACTTACTTAAAAAGTTTTATGATAAACTTTGCCCATATTAATAACGCTCTCGTCAGCGTTGTCGCGGGTGACGTCACTTAAGTCGCTGTCATTTTGACGTCAACTTGCAGACATGTGGTAATTAAGTTGATACGTAATTTAATTACTTAAATTAATGAACAAGGTCAAGGGTGTTTTTAAGATATGCTTATGTATATCTTGAATGTTAGAGCCGTCTTTACTCTCAAGACTAGATAAGTAAAGATTGAATCACAATTTGTCAAATAAACTAACGTAATTTACATGAGTAATAAGTACAGCGGGTGTTGTTTCGTAGTTTGTTGGGGACCCTATGGGGAACAAGTTCTCAAATAACCCTCCAGTCATTTTCATGGCATATAAATCAAGCAGTTTGTCAACAGAGCCGGAATGTTTATAGTGAAAATATAGTAATATCGTGAGTCAACAGGACGGGACACCCTTTGTCACCCGGCGCGTACTCTATAAACGCCAGACATATTTACCTAGCCTTATATATAAGATGTACCCAATTTTATATGTGATTGAAATGAGTTCGAAACATTCTCGAGCAAAGACGAGCTCGAACCCGTTATTTAAATAATATTCGAGTTCTTTGTAGAAGCTTATGCCCAGCTGCGTTAGGATTAAATTACTGATTGATTTTGAAGGGTCATTGACAGTATTGAAGGTCGGACATTGGGAATCAGTATCCTGAAAATTGATATTAATACCATCGTGTATTTGAATGTTTTTAAACATTTCTCAAAACCCAGATTAAACACATGTAACAGTAAAATAACTTGTTCTAAAAAATCTATGATAAAATTAAAAGAAATAATAATAACAATTGATTATTTTGGATTGTTAAGTTGGACTGTTGAATTAGTGTTTATTTTAAACTAGTTGCCGCCCGCGTGTTTGTCGAAAATTATCCCAAGGGAACATATTCCCGGGATAAAAGTATCCTATGTGTTATTCCAGACTATAACCTACCACTGTGCCAAATTTTATCAAAATCTATTCAGTAGTTTTTGCGTGAAAGAGTAACAAACATCCATCCATCCATCCTTACAAACTTTCGCGTTTATAATATTAGTAGGATTGATTTTTAATAATAATAATTAGAACTGTTTTCTCGTAAAGTCGTACTAACATAGCTACTAAGTACTCTCTACAAACCCATACGGACGCTTGTTCGAGATAAAGTGTTTGATTGATTGATTGATAAACAGAGTCAGCAATAATTGCGTGTGACGTCACTCGCAACTCTTACTCACAAATCGTACAATTTTATAATAGTAGTAGTTTTTGTTAATGGTAGTCACATCCAATTCTGTTAACGCCTGTTTTAGACTGGCAAAGGTTTCGGATGCCAGTTAAAACGAAGTTTTATTCCACATAACTCACAACAAAATACATCTCTCAATTTAAATTTAGTTATATCAATTTAAAAAAAAAAAGTATATCACCGTGCAGCTCGCATATTGCACCACAGACCACAGTTAGAGGGGTGACATGAGCTACATACATATATCCCGCGTTTACACGGAATTCCGTGCGACAGTTTAAACGGTTTTGGTACAGGTAAAAATAAGGTACGGAATCCTAAACTAGATGAATGTGTGGCTATAAAAAATGCTACAGCAACCAGCGATTTAGAAAAAAAAGGAACGTGGCAGGTCATACAGTGATCAATACTATGAAGTTTAGTTCGTTTGAAAACTGCCTGTATTGTTAAAAATATTTTATGACTGCGTGTTCGAAACACTGAAATATATCAAACCATTCACGGTTTGATATATTTCAGTTTCAGTTGAAACGTATACGTGTTATTTTTGTTGAATATTTGTTTTCTGTAAATAATATAGGCTTTACAGGTTTTATAAAATAGTGTATGTCATGTTAATAAGGGGAATAAATATTATGACCACCAGAAAATACTTCGATACCCTAAGCTCTTTTACCAAAAATATATACTTAACACCAAAAAAATTAAGCCTAAAAAATAATAGTTCTAGCTGTTTTATTCACGACTGTAGTTCAAATTGTATTTGGGGACCAAATATAGTAAATGATCACCAAATTTCTGCGAGCAAATTTCTTCTTTAAACAAAATGTGTAGGTTTGGTTAGGTTAAAACTGTGACCTCCTACGCCAGAAACGACTTGCATTTATAGAAAAAAGAGATTGTTTTTAGTAGGTTACCCGAATACTACATATTTTGCTTATTTGATAGGGTAGCAAGATGTATAAACTTTGGTTATAATTTCATATTAAACTGCGGTTTTAATTTTGGTGATCATTTACTATTTTTGGGTTAACTATGATTTGTTTGGAGTCATTTGCTTTAATAGGATAGCAAGATGTACAAACTTTGGTTATAGTTTTAAATTAAAATGCGGTTTTATATTCTGGTGATCATTTACTATTTTTGCCTGTGATATTTTACTAAATCAAGTGATCAGTTAAACATAAGCCGTTAACAAGTACCTTTTTTTTCATCTGCCTAGCCTTTTCCCAATTATATTGGGGTCGGCTTCGAGTCAAGCCGGATTCAGCTGAATACCAGTATTTTACTTGGAGCGGCTACCTACCAGACCTCCAAAACCCATTAACTGGGTAACACGGTACTCCTTGGTAAGACTGATATCAGATTTTCTGGCTTCTGACGATCCGTAATGACTTCCAAAGATCTACAAATAACAGCCGGGAACGACGGCTTAACGCGCTTTTCGAGGCACGGGAGAATCTCGATATGTTAAGATGGTCACCCATCCACAGACCAACCTCGGCAAGCATTGCTTAACCTTGAAGATCGAACCGTCAAGATTTTTAATAAAGGTTTCCTATTTCAGTAATTAAAAAATAGTACCTGGATGACCGGTTTTTTTTTGGTCAACTTTTCTCAAAATGAAACCTAGTTAGATTGATTTATCGCCCCCGAAACCCCCAGCATACTGAATTTCATGAAAATGGTTAAAGCCGTTTCCGAGATTCAGATTATATATATACATGAATTGCTCGAATAAAGGTAATTAGATTACAAATAGAAACTGAAAGAGATTACAAACATTTAATGTTTCTTCATCAATAAAGTTATGTTGTTACTAACTCTATATATAGTCTATATTTCACTTCGTAGGTACTTGTTAACATTTGCCAGGGTTGCAGAATTTGTTCAAAAGAGTCACCGGGGCCCTGGAAAGCAAAGGGCTTTAGAAGGAACACGGATGGGTTTTAGTCAGTGAGAGTCTGACACGCCCTTCCGCTCCACCCAGAATGAAAGAAGACATTTGATGATTTCCCATCCATAAAAAAAGCTTCTAAAGTTCAAACGTTTTATTTACCAGTCCTTTGAGCCATCTGCTTTATCTCCTTGACGTGTCTTGGTCGTGATATAGCTTTTAATTTTCAAATATCCTTTGTCTGTTGGATTTTCCAGGTGTTCCCCCATAATAATGAACTGCAGTAGGTCGCAGCAGTCTTTTGAAATGTTTCATTTTGAAGGAAAAAAGGGCTCTTCGTTATACTGCACTACGGCTTAATGAATAAAGCACTTTATGCAATGATATTTTAATTTTATTGCTGTCGCTTTGCAATTTCAGTTTTTTTTTAAAAAGGGGTTCTCAATTCGGTTGTATTTTTTTAATGTTTCCTCATAACTGCGTCATTTATGAAAAGATTTGAAGAATTCTTTATATATTTGTCATTCAGGGGCCCTACTATGAAGTCTTAAACCGATCATGATTCCACTCTAAGAGAGAGACGGAGCTATACATAGCGAATAGCACTATCCCTTTTACATCATCGGAATTGGATGACATTAGCACGTCATGTTAGGATTTTCATTTTACGCTAAAAGACCTGATCCATTTAAAAGTATCGAGCTTTTCCGCTGAAATTTTGAAAATTCGTTCGGCAGACAATACCATTTTTCTTTACACGACATTTCAGATGGGGTTTAATTCCCGTCCTATTTTCCGTCGACGGAAACTAATGTTTAGCGTAATTTTAATACGTTGAAATCCGCAGACGAAAGCTAGTTGATAAAATCCGTTTTTCTGAAGATTATGACACTGAGTTATGGTCAGTTGCCGGCTGCCGGTGCAGTGGCGTTGCACGGTTTATTTCACGTTTTAGCTTTGTTTTAGTGCTCTAATTAATTATCTATCTAAACTCTGTAATTTTATAATCTAGGTTTAAAAAAAAATACGAACTTTGTTGTTTCAGTCGGGTGCTGCTCATTTAGTATAAAAACATTTGCTCTATTTTCAAAAGCTATAACGCTCCAACGATTACGTTTACATTATCTAACAACACTTTACATAATTTTCATTTAATATAACGTGCATTATATATTTCACCTAACGTAGCGTACATTATATGTGTAAAATGACGCGTGAAATTGTAAACTATTGTTTTTAAAGAAGAGACGGATGTATTGAAAACTATTAAATTTGGATGCGATTTATTGTATCTAAAACATTTTTTTCATAATTGCGGTGACATATAACAAATATGATATACAACAACACTTTCTCTAACATTCGTTTGATATATTCTCATGAAGTATAACGTTCTTTTGATCTAATTATCACCTTGTCTAATTTACATCTGATCTAACACCGCTAAACAAAGAGCGAGCGCGCCAGTTCGGGAATTTAGAGCACCCCGACACGGATAGGTTAGGTTCGAATGGGATCGATGGCGGGAGTTACAGCGAGCGAGCGAACTTAGCTCCCGTGATCCCATTCATGTTAGGTTCCTTTGAAACCGGCAGGCAGAAATACCGTCAACTTGCCTTGTTCATAAGTTGTATAGTGGTACTTATATCATAAGTTGTAATGGATGAAAATAACAAATGAAAATTTATTTTAAACGAAATTATATCGTCCGTTGTTCGTTTACTTGATTTAATATAATTAAAAACAGTTATACCAAACATTACACACCCATTTCAGTCGTTAAACATAGCTGTCATTTGTTTAAAGATGATGAATGTACGCTGGTTTTATTAAAGTAAGTAAAGTATGAAGCAAGTATTGTTGCTAAATAAATATTCATTCTTTTTATCAGAATAGTACCCACTTAAATTTTGATACAAGTGGGCAGACACATCCTCACGTCTTTCAAATTATATTTTTTAATACAATTATACAATTGTTAAGGCACAAACCACGACACCATATCGTACCTTTAAAATAAAACCGTTACTAAACGAAATTATGAAATTTTATAGGGGAGCCAATATTAGAAAATAGTCACTGTTTTTAGATATATGGCATTGATACCTCAATTCATGAAAATTTTCGTTTAGTAACGGTTTTACTTTAAAGGTGCGATATGCAATTTTCGTCAAGAGAAAAATATCTTACATCAGAATTTCTGGACTCACAATCAAAAGCAAAAAATCCCTGTCTAAAAACAGAACGAAAGATAATAAACCTCCAACGAAACATAATCGCTAAAAAGTAAGGATATTTTACGGCTCTTCATATTTCATCGAGTTTTCAGGGTTCCGTACCCAAACGGTTTAAGCCGAACCTTATTGTGGCGCCTTGGTAATATTATGGAGCCAGATTTCGGAACGAAATAATTATGCTGACTGAAAGCAATCTCATGAAACAATCTAAACTAATATTTTAAAGAGGTAAAATTATTTGTATATTCTGTACGCACAAAAATGTTTTTGACTGGTAGAAAGCAATGCTATCATATGAGTTACTTGGCGCAGTGGTTGAGCGACTGGCTGCTGCGCTGCGTGTCGCGGGTTCGATTCCCACACGAAACAAATATTTGTAGAGCCCACAGATAGTTGTTTCGGGTCTAGCTGTTTGTGTATGTGAGTTTGTATTTTCGTAAACGTACCCACGATACAGGAGAAATGCCTAGTCTGGGGCAACGTTTTTTTTTAAAATAATATAGAAAGAAAGTCTCATACATAACTTTTCGCCACAGGGGCGGAGACAAGGGAAAAAACAAGTGTGTAATTAAATCGAATATATAATTAATAATATTTAATTATATAATTAATAATTGAATTTGTCCGCTGAACTTCCACAAACTAGCTGGCAACATATCCTGCAAGCAAAAGAAAAGTCTGGGTCCTAGGTCTTAAATTGCCGCTGCGGAACCTTTTCGTGTATTTTTTGTGTGATATTAATTTTATGATTGGGCTTCGGGCTGATGTTAGCCTTTGAGATTGACGTTTAAAGGAATATTTAATTTTTACCTGAAACCTTGGACAGGAAACAGTTTTCCGATACTTAGCCTTTCCCTCAATTTTTAAAGTAAAAAGGAGATTCTGAATCAAACATACTTATCTCGTTTTGCATCGACAATATCTTGCTTTTGTAGAGGTAAAAATTTGGGACGCAAACAAAGAATGCGAACGCATACAACCTTAATCTCTTCAAAATTAGAGTGAACAGGCTTCTACTGGGTAAGCTCGCTCCATAGTCGACTTTGTCTCTGTCATCGTTGAGCTAGCCTAGAGTCAAGAGCATACCACATCAAATAAAAAACCTCTTTTCTTATTCCATATCCTTCTAACTTTATCATCGTTCAAACATTCCATTTATCGTTTCCTTTAGTGACCAGGCCGGGAATTGCGTCACTCTATGTTACGTTTTCTTCTTTTACCATTTCTGTAACTTTTATGGTGAACATAATAAAAAAGGCTACTGTTACCTCCTCTTACTCTACTCATACCTTCCTTACTGTATCTGTGAAATATTAGCTACAAGTTGTCGACTAACATTTTTCCTTTGTTCTCAACTTTACGGCAACGTCTGTGAGTGTACTGAAGACATAAAGAGTCGACTAAGCGAATAATCGAGTCTATCGTCGGAATCGATACAATCATTCAGGTCACGAATACGGTTCTTGAAAGTTCTGAACACGGAGTTCCGTTTCACGTGCCATAACGGTTTTTCAAAATTATTAAAGTTTTTAATCGAGTTATGGAATTTAGACGATTGTAGCGAAATGCAAATTTCGGTTGAACCCGACTAGATTTCGGTTCAAATCATCAGCTCAAATGTAGACGTATTTACTTATTGGATATTAGTTCACATGAAATGATGAAACCCAATAATACGGAAAGCATTTATGCTGAAATTTGATCAATTTTGGCGAATGTGTGTTTATGGCCATTTCAACAGAATTTTAGGCTGTATGTATTCAGTTTTGTACTGTCACTAATGTTAAAGAAAACTTGTATCCATAGGCGAAACACCAGCCCATGACTAGGACGTCTTGGCTTTGTGTAAGTTAATATTATTTATTGCGCAACTAAACACACAATTTCCGGAGACTAGATAACAAAGACAACATTTTTTTACAGAACAGAAGAAAAATTTAAATGTTTTTCTCGTTATCATGTTTTTACAGCTACTTAATGTTTCTCAACTTGACAAGCTTTTATTAAGTTTTCTTGCAAGCACACACACACTTCCCGGTTTTCGATTGAGCTGAAATTTTGCACGCAAATGTATATCGCGTGATTACTCTTACCACGTTACTGTTACTCCATCATTTATTAACGTCCTCTTTACCATACTGGAGCAAAGCATAAAGTGAGCAAGCGTCAAATCATCATATTCCTTTTATCTCTATGATTCGTATAGCCGTTGGTATCGAGTGAGAACTTGAGCAAGTGAAGCGCTAAAAACTATCGCCTTAGTGTGCTCAGACGACTCGCGAGCGTCAGACGATGAAATTACACGGACTTGGAGGAATCCTATAAATCTAGGACTGTTTACAATTACAAAGATATCTAGCTGCAGTTAGGACCATAAGCGGATTTTGTGGTACTTGGGAAATAAGTATTTTAGAGAGAAATTGTTTGGTTTGTAAGAGCAATTGCTCTTGCTTGAAGGAACTTTATGTTGGCCAGTCAACGTTTGTTTCCTTCCAAATACAAAAGATGATTGTCCAACATAGTTATTAAAATATCACACATCATAATTAAGACACCATCTGTATAAAAACAACAGATAACCAAAAACTGCACTGCTACTGCAAACATAAGTATAAAAACGTTACCTTTTTCTCTTCTCATATGAAGTTACCCAAACGGCTTAACGGCTATATTATGGCAAATAATAATAAAGCCGCATCTGTAAAGTTCAACGACAATCGCGACTGCAATCATTTGCGAACTAAATTGCATTGTATCTTCGGTGTTTATTCCATAATTTGTTATTCATAACAGACTTCGAAACGGCGATAGTAGCAAAACTTGGCGGGCGCTTGCGTAGTTGCAACTTGCGAGTTGACTGTTTAGATACGAACTCTGCCAGAATAAGGAGTCTGCAGTTTGCGCTGAGTGTACGACTTTAATTGAGTCTTAATTTATTGTATTTGTTAGTAAATAAACGGTCTTAAATATGGTTTCTGTAGCTGCAGGTGAAATATCGAACCAAATAATAGTGTATATTTTTTTTCATCAGGCCGGTCCAGAAAGCGTTGGCGAGATGATTTGGATGCACACCGCGAAGGCTGGTTCGAGGTGGCGCAAGAAAAGAATGTCTGGAAGGATATGGGGGAGGCCTTTGCCCAGCAGTGGAACACAATAGGCTAAGGAAAAAAAAAAGAAATGACATGTTGCAATAATTAGAGGTCACAGTTAAAGCGCCCTTGAAATTAGTTTCTTTTCCAATGCCGTAAAGCGCGATACTTTACTGAATAGATTCTGACTGGTTGCTATACTATACTATATTCATCCTCCAAACTAAAGACTGCAATTAATTTTCTAACGCAGGCCATAGTACTAGATAAATTAATATTCTATCAGCGATAAAGATTGTCAAAACGTCAAAAATGTTGGCTTTTCGACATTCGCCACTGCTGATAATACCCATGTCATATTGTCTAGAGGTCCTTATCCTTAACCGAATCGAACGTAAACACGTTAGCGATGTAAGAACTTCAAATACTCCTTTTTCCTTCGCTCCTCGTTTTTCCATACATTCCAGATACACTACTTATCGGTTGGAGATCTAAACAACAGTGTACTCGAAATCGCCGTCAGGCGCCGACTACCCGCGACCTGCTGCGAACCGCTGCGATCGCGATGTTATCATCGACTGGTTCATTTGCATTTAGAAATGTGCAATACAAAGGTACTACCTTTACCTATCTACCCATCTACTACTCCCGATTTATTTAACGATTCCTCTTGGATTCAGATCTTCAAAGGATTCGATGTACATATCTTTGAAAGCGTTAAACATTCGCTTCGTGGATTGAATAGGCGTCCGGGTGCCGCCGTCGTTGACCACAAACTACTGGAATAGTTAGACCCCAATTAACATATTAGAAATCTGAATATTATATACTTAGTGGTCAAATTGTTTGTTTGTTTATATATTTGTAAAGGGTAATCTTTGCAAAACAGCGATTCAATGAAGCCATAGTTTTGGGTTTTATGTCCAGGAAAAATGCACGGTCCGTGACGGTGTCGTGAATAAACACAATAATAATAAAGGCAGCTTTGTGAGATAAACACTTCTTCAGGACTATAAGAAGCAAAGGACAGCCGAAGTGGGTAAAGAATGGCTCAATTTTCGTATATGGAGCCATATTCCTGACAAAGTTATTGCGTGACCAATCTAGACCTTTGATATTTTATAGGCAACCTGTCTATTATAATATACGGGAATTCTTAATACTCGTATATTGGATATACTACGTGAAACAGAATAAACGCAATACCTACCTCTTAAGGGGTCATTGTACTCATCATTATGAACAACTTTTACTATGGTACCAAACTCAAAATCGCGCAACAACACAGCTGTTCAGTACATTTTGTCGAGTTATGCGCAGTCCTTTAAAAAGAAAATCGGTATGTATAGGTATCGTGTACTCAGTTACTGATAGTCAGTTTTGGATTTCAATGATGGAGTCAGCTGCTGTCTAGTCAGCTGTTTCCGTTTAGACTGGAAGCCGTTACTCAGCTAGTAAGATTTGACGACCAATTTCAAATTAGGTGTGCTTTCAGGAACAGTTGGCTTTCATTATGTTAGAATTTGAAACAAATCGAATTCGGAATAGAATCGAAATAGTGGTATTTATTTGTATCGAATTTAGACCAATTTTACACTCATTAGCGATTTACACGATTCGATTGAACGCTTCTGGGAATAAACACACTCCTATTCGTAACCGTTATTCATTCTTGTAATCTAATATTTTAAAGAGAAAAATGAACAAAATAATTGTTTGCTTCTAGAAGCCAATCCTTGAAAGCGATTTCAAAAATTATTTCACTAATGGAAAGCTATAGGCGACTTTCAATTCCGAAACATTTCTCGGTTCCTGTAGACCGTGCCACAGAAGCGAAACCGCGGTAAAAAAAACTAGTAAGTATTAAAGAAAAAAGTTTTAAAGTAAAACAAAGTAAAATTCACCCAAACCCATTCGTGTCTTATAACACCCCCTAAATGATTAATCTGTGCGTCCACGATCTATATCAACTTGCTATTACCCTACATGTCTCTGACTTCATAACCATTGTGTAGTCTAGGCACATAACGTGGCCTAGTAATACCTAGCTGCGAGCTTCAGACATGACCTAATAACGAAGTATTACAAGCGACACACTATGAACAATATGTTTCATGAAAATATAGCTATAGTTGTTTCGTTTTAACATGGCAATAGCGGTCATTGCCTTTTGTCTAATTTAAGTCTTCGTAGGAAACCGAAGAATATATTTTTATTCAAACTGAATGTTATACCTGCGAAAATATCTCTGTCTGTTTGTTTGTTACCTCGGTAAGTCGTAACCATGTCCTGGAAAAAGACTTAATGTACTCTTTATGCCGGAAGTATACTCCCTTGAGATGATTTCCGAAGTTCACGCGTTCATAGCTGATGGCAAAAGCTAGCTAGCAATAAATGTTAAGGATCTCGACGATTAAAAATGTAATTCCGATTTTAAATGTCGTGTGTAAATGTCAATAAATGGCGTTGGGTCAATAAACGCAAATGTCTTGGTAAAACGCAACAGCTATAATTACTTTGGTAGGTGAAAAAATAGTGTGTTAGGTAACTTGAAGTAAGTTTTCTTTCAGGGTAATGTATATGATGTAATAACCCGTCATTATGCCACTTAGAACCCTTTCTAGTGGTATACTTGACATAAAAGGCGTTATTAGATTGTGTAATATTTTTTTCTTACCTATTATTTATATTGTAAGTACTTTATACTCCCTGCCAGGGTTGCGGAATTTGTTCTAAAGTCACCGCGGCCCTGGAACGCAAAGGAATTAGAAGGAACACGGATGGGTTTTAGTCATAAAAGTACTTTATACTTTTCCTTTTTCGGTACCTCTATAGTTTCTATTCAGACATTGATCAGTACGTCACCAGAACCAACTCATTTTTGTTTTTACATATTTATTATAAAAACGCCTTCCCATAGCTACCACTTCTACAGCTAGTATTTCATAAGTCCCAAAATTTTATCCACAAAACCTTTAACTGCGGTGATCTTGTATCTTTATGTTCCGGATTGTTTACAAAGCGAGCCAAAAACACGACCCAGATTCCAGTTTCTCTAATCAAAAACCCAACATCGACAGCCCAAGTTCCAATTACTGCTTATTTGATACTCCGTCACACCGACACGTAACATGCCACACTCTAATTACACCATGTTCGAAGCCTAACCACGCGACAGAGTGCATTAATCCTGCGATTATGAGATGAGGTTTTTTATAACGGTGTCATAGACGGCTTTTCAGTTCTGCGAAGGAGTTACCATTGTTGAGGTACACTCTTGGTTTTTTTTCTTAAGGATGGGAAATCATCAAATGACTTCTTCCGTTCTGGGTGGAGCGGAAGGGCGTGTCAGACTCTTACTGACTAAAACCCATCCGTGTTCCTTCTAAAGCCCTTTGCGTTCCAGGGCCGCGGTGACTCTTTCGAACAAATTCCGCAACACATTCTTGGTTTGCGGTGCTACAGTTCAGTTTCAGACTATTATACTACAGAAGAAAGACTTGCACGATTTTTGTTTCTCATTATTGGGAGCACAAAATTTCAGAAAAAACTTATGGAAAATAAATAATAAAATATAGACAATTATAGTGGTTTTTGGTAAGGTATTTTAATACCTGCTGTCGCAAACAAGCAAACAGGGAAATTTCCTAATGGTAAATGATTGCTCTTCCAATGACCTAGACTAGAGTCAAGTGCAAACTCATCTCAAAAAAAAATATACTGAAACGCCAGAAGTATCGCAGGAGCGATGTCATTACAATAACGAACTGGAAAAATCTCAAGTTCCTGTAACCTCCCAGATCTTACCAACCGGTAAAACGCACCGCTTTAGACATGTTTTGATATTTAACTTTCTTCTCATAAACTCGTTAATGAAGAGTTCAATAAACAAAAAGTATCAAGACTGATTGAAACTCCTAGTCATTATCCTCGAGCCAATCTACGAAACTGGTACTGTATTTTAAATTCACGGAGAAACTTTAAATTATCTCAGAGAGAATGAGCTGGGAATTGTCCACTAGAATAAGTTTGATTACCGAACTTGAAAGAAGATTGTTTTACTAGACAGTGCTAAATATTTTAGTATGGACATGGGCGTGTAGTAGGCTACAGTAAGGGTAGGCCAGCCCATACATAATGCTCAAAAAAAAACTCACCGCATTATTCAGGGTTGAAATCGCGATACTGACGATACGAATTTCCTTTTTTTTTTGGGCATTATGTATGGGCTGGTCCACCCACCTTTACTGTAGCCTACTGCACGCGCTTGAGTATAGAGCTCAGGAATTTTCGCGGAGCCATGAGATGGACAGCTTCGAACAAATATTTCAGTCTTTTTCAAAAAGTTTCGGCTGCGCATCGACCACGTGACCTCGTGACCACTTACCACCTGCAACTTAATACGAGTTTTTAAACGCACTCGGAAGCCCTCACTTGGCTCTCCGATGAGCCACCTGCTTGATTTCTACTCAAGCGCATCAAACTGACGATCTCTAGACAAACAATGCAAGCATGCAAGGAAAGATGCTAATATAAAATTTAGGAAAATTTTATGATTAAAATGATATGAGTATGAAAGGGCAACTTTTTATTTGAAAATATTACCACTGCAACGTTAATATTATAGTTAAAATTGACATTTAACAATAATTGCGAATTAAAATTACGTGAAACGGGGTACTACAACAATCAGCGTCTAGTGACGACACTGCTGCTATGACAACGAAAAGACGACCATCTTTGAGCCATGACAGTTCATGACTAGTGTCAGACATGAGTGACTCACCGTCCGTTTTCGCGCGAAAATTTAAACTGTCAGTCTAAAACCGCAATTTTGTCAAAAAAATTAAAGCGTTTTACTTTAGCGGTCTATTTTACATAGAATTTAAATTGAAAGCAAGATGAAAATATTGTATGTTCCAATAAATCTGTAAAAATCACGTGACAAAAACCTGATGAAAGCTCGACATGGTACTAAAATATACCTACGTCATGAAATAATATTCTGTAACGTCAAATTATTGGACGTTTAATGCTATAAATTAATAATTATTGTCATTTACTGATGAATATCTGCTGCCTGACAAGGGGCCACCTATAAAACATACAATTAAGAATTCTGTAGGGAACAATTAGGGCGCCAATCAAACATTTGTCAATCGGATTGTTTTATCGTAGTAAATACCAATGAGTTCAACAGCTTAACGTTTTCTTATTCGCTTTCAACATACGGGATGAAGATCATTCGTAAGGTTTTGAAAGCATTACACCTGTTGTCGCATTTACTTTTCCGCAACCGGTAGTGCCGAGCGTGAATCGGAACGTCATTGCGTCATCGGAGGTTTGGAGGGGCGCGCCACGACAGCTCGTTTTAGACACCGCACCATCGTCGAGACAACACGTCAACACCAGCTCTCCGAGATATTATACTTCCGTATTAAGTGTGAATAGGTACCAGTCAGAAATAATGTTGGTAACTCATTATTTCTAAAAGTTTAATTTATTTGTTTAATATTCCTGTGCTCTTAATTCAATCTTAAATTCAGTATTTATATAGGTAACGGTTGTTATGTTGTAACTCTTCATTATCTTGGAAATAAAGGAGTAAAACTGATTTAACGTACATATTTATACTTTCATGATGGTGTATAAACGACCGAAATTTACTAACCGTTATTTTTCCTATTACACCATCCACGGTATCATAGCACTGTTTACTTTAGCACAAAACCAATATACTATGCTAACACGTAAACACTTGACATTTATAATCGCTTTATAAATTCACCCGTCCTTGTCATGTTCATGTCAATGGAGTGAAAGGTCAAAACTCCACAGCACCATTTAGGTAGCACACCGAAAGTTTCTTAGAATGAAACCCTTGCTCGTGACACACATTTACCGAACTGCGCCCACGCCACCAAATTACCTGATGAAAATAGACTCTATGTCAACGCACTAAGGTTACGAACTTCGGTTGAGATCGGAGGGATTCGGTCGTTATAGTGGTATACGTGGTTCGCCCCCTTTAAGGGTACGCATAAAGCGGCACCCCACTTCATTAAGTGTTCGACGACCTGAGCGATTAACTTTGGAGATTTACTTTTATATGGACGCGAAGCCACACATTTACACTGGCCTTATGGAATTGTTTCGGCACGTGTAAAAATGAATTGTTACGACAGCACTAAAGTGTTTTAGGAACATTTTTAGCCAGGTTTTTTACTGAAATGAAGTTTATGTTGTTTGTGGGCACAAAAAATAATAAAATTTGCTGTAAAAACCGCGAGACATTTTCCAACAGATTTTCTATTTGTGTTTATGACGCATTATCAAGTGAATAGGTCTATAAAGTCGTGTCGTGTAAAAGATAGTATATCAAACAATTGTATAATAAAGTCTGTACATAAACTTGAAGTAAGTATTTGCTTCTACATTGAATGTTATCTTCACGCTCATAGACACAGTTGTGCACAATTTACATGAGAGTGTATAACATTTAGTTCACGACACTGTTGACGACTTATCTCACAGAAATCGTGAGTCTTTCTATATAAGAGACTCACTAAAAAAGTAATAATATTTAAGGCATTTTACAGTATTCAATGATGCAAAGTATCGTGCTTTAAAACCAACGACCATACCTACCGGAGACTTGGAGACTTGACGGCGCTGCCACCAACGATGCCGTGGAAGTGACAACACTCGAAATCTAAGAACTGTCGTGCCAGGGACATGAAGAAGAGGGAAAACGAACATACAGCCCATAACATAGGCCTGAACTCGTACCAGACCCCACACATATATGATCACCATATAAACCGACTCATAGAAGGGTCGTTTTGAATTATCGAGTCGGACTGTGCAAAAGCCACGAAGTTTAACGATTTAATATTAAACAACAAAACCATCTCTTCTCAATTTTACTTACCGCACCCTCACCGGTTACAAGCAAACACAAATACATACACCAATAAACATTTTAACGATAAGAAATGTGGATAGTAAAATATTCATAGGACGCGTTTAAAGATTTAGGAGCGGCTTAAAAGAGGCACGCAGGGGAATATATTTAGTACCAGAAACCACACTTGAGAATCTACGAAACCAGCCCTTATTACTGCGAAATAAAGACCTCGCAGTTAAGCTGTAACCATGGAGGTTACGCCTCTTTACAAGGTCAAAGAACCAGACAGTGGGGGAAACTGTCTGGTAGAGGTAACTAACACTAAACGAACTTGGTAAACACGACTGGGTGCGAAATGGTCCGTTTGACTGTACATGATGGTGGGAGCGATCGGAATACGAACGAGTTCACAGAATCACATCAGATCTTGGTTTGTTTACTAATACTATGAATGAACTTTGAAACTGCTGTATTTAAGTACCAGGCAGTTGCGTACCTATATTTAAGTCTCATACATTCATTACCCCTTTTTTTTAAGGATGGGAAATCATCAACTGACTTCTTCCGCTCTGGGTGGAGCGGAAGGGCGTGTCAGACTCTTACTGAATAAAACCATCCGTGTTCCTTCTAAAGCCCTTTGCGATCTAGGGCCGCGGCGATTCAAATAACAAATTTCGCAACATGCCTTTATATCCTTGAATTAGCAATCGTTGTAATAACAAATCGAAGCATTTTTGCAAATGTAATAGATACTAGAAAAAGAAGTACAGCTATGGTCTCAATACCCCTGGATCTCAATACCAGAATCTATTATGCACGGGTGTATTTAAAACTAGGTTAATAAAAAGAAATGTGATTTGTATGGCTCCGGATCTTTCATAAAATACCTACCTGAGCAAATTAAAAGTTACCGTTGCAAAAATTGAAAAAACGTTTCACAGAATTGTAGATAAATTATATTATTTTGTAAAGGATTTCTGAAATTATATTTTTACTTTGCATTTTCATATTAAGGCAGAATTTACATGGATCCTATTATATAATTTAACAACTTATTTTTATGTAACTACATTCTAAGCAAATTACTCTAGTATGTATTTGATTAAGCTATAAATTAAAATCTTTCTACCGTGTCAAGAAATAGTCGCAAAACTCAGGACAAAGCTTTACTAGAAAATTGCAGGTTTCTCTAAAAAAGCTCACGTTACTATTTTCCGAACTTCGTTTGTCTCGTATCAAACGTTTTAATAACTGCGGACCACCGAGACCGTTATTAACTACTGCAGGTTTAATTTCCCAACGGTGCGAGTGCGACCATGCGAGTGTTTCTTCCAAGTCTCGGCTCTGAAACTTGGGGCATTCATACACTGCATTCAAATTGCAATAACAAAACTTTTTTGTCTCGAGAGATCCACAAAACTTCTTGTGTAAGGCTAGACATAACATAAAAACTATTTTAATTTAATATTTCAAAATGAACTTTTACATTCTTGAAGTTTGTTTTAAAATTCTCTCTCTTTGTTGTCTGTCCTGAACATTTCGTGGAACATTTTAATGTTAAATTCATTTCGCTTGATAGTTTGTTAAAGAGAAATGCTGAATTGACAATTTGCAGCGGCCTTTCATAATATTAAAGGGTCAGGTCGGCCCGAGGAAATAGGTCAGGTGGTCATAATGTAGTATGATATGCAGCTATAGGCTCTGGAAGTTATTATATCATGTCAAGTTTTGCGTATCTTTCAGTTAAGTCACGTTTTGGATATATGGCACATAAATAATTTATCGCAACTTGTTACTCAATCCTTTTAATAACTCCTCTTGAGGGACTGCCCCAGTTCCATTTTTACTGTATGCTTTTGCTTCTATTTATGATACCCGAGCGTCAGTAAACATTCCCACGAAAAAGCAACGAGCACTCCCGAGTTTTGCACAAAAACTAAACGATATATCAACAGCAATAGACGTTGCAGTGCGATAAATAATGAAAAAAAAAACTTCCTCGCAGTTCCTAATCATAGCGTGCCAAGGGACCGCAAATCACTTTTCGCTGACACAAAGGCATCGACTATGAACATTATAGAATTAAATTTGAGTGATCTTCATTGTGTCTCTGTACCGGAAAGGGGACTTTGTAGGGCAATATATTTGCCAACATCTGAGCAATATTAATGTAATATGACAACACAACCTCGTCAAGCATTTAACCATAGATCCTCATAGATATTAAGACAAAAAAGAACAAATAAAGGACCGTAGGACCAAGACCTAAGTACAGGTAGGTACGGTAACGGGCAGGTGTGGTGTCGGGTCGACGATCAGGTACCTGGGGCTCGTTCTTGACAGTCGGTGGAACTTCGAGGAGCACTTACGACGTTTTGGCTCCTCTATGCGGGGATCGTGCGGTCCATGGCCCTTTATGGGGCCCCGGTGTGGGCGCTCACGTTAAAGGGGGCGACCAGCCCGCCAGCTCAACGATCGGCGGCGGCGACCTTTCGCGTCCGGCCCTGGGTAAATCCATGGTCCGGAGCGAGGAGGCTTGGGATGCGGTCACCTCCTTCTGCAAAGCAGTAATGCTAGCGAAGAAGGAGGCGGGCCGCGCGAGGGAGAGACACGGCCTTTGCCTCAACTGCTGCTACAGAAGACGCCCCGGGCGTCGGTAGACGCCTACTGTGGCCGGCAACAGTAGGCGCGGGCTTGCGGACGGCGAGCGTTGGGAAGCTCGCTGTCCGATCACCACCAGGCCCGGATCTATGGCGCGTTGTGTTCCACGAGCGCCTCAATGAGATGTCAGCACAGGAGACGGGGCCCGCTAGACATGTCCTTCCGCTCCACGCAGAGCGGACGAAGTAATTTGATGATTTACTATCCTTAAAGAAAAAAAATAAAACGGACAGCTGTGGCAACGCTGACATTAGGGAGAGGCCTTTGTTCAGTAGTGAATGTCTTTTGGCTCAGCATTGAGGCAGCAAGGCACATTAAAACAAGATTGATTCCGGCATCAGTTGCCTCAGTAATTGCCAAAAAACTGCCCGTGTCCCCGTAGCTTAGGTACTCATTGAACAGGTGGTTGTCATATAATGATTTCCCGCGGGAGGGCGCCCACGCGCACATTGTCCGAGACTAAACGCTAACTGCACATTTGAGCGTAAAATCAAATGAGTATATTGTGTGGTGAGGCTATCATTATGCTACCATTCGTTTGCTGTTTACAAGACAGAGATGGCTGATTTAAACCACTTTTTATATTTATTTTTAGCCTGCTGTGTCCCACTGCAGAGCAAATGCCTCTCTTTCTTCCTTCCATACCTTCCGGCTTTGGGCAAGTGTTGACCAGTCCCGCCATCTTCGCCTATGTCTGCCGTGATGTCGTCGGGCAAATACCCGAATTCCGAATGTGGGTCTCTTATAAAATAATTCACAAAAACCGCCATTTCCTACTGAACCAACTACAGAAAAAAAATACTTACTTCCTACTATCATATCCCACTGCACACTCATATATACAAATAAATGTCAAAATAAAAGTGTTTTAATAAATTTATATGAACTCCGATTAACTTGCATTTGCAACATTGAAAAAGAATCTACATCTGCTTGAAACATTTAACGGACTATACAAATAACCAATTTCTCTCAAAATAATTAGTTTCAAATACGAAACAATTACTGTCAATAACATTGCCTGTACCATATAAAGCTAAATAAATAAAACACTTTATTGCTTACCATGGGAGCATAAAAATCCTTTCTTATCACCATTCCGCTATACGAATCTGAAACGTGTTCGCTCTTCAAGCGACTCTTGAACCAGAAAAATCATTTAAGGCTCGAAAAGTTTCGATCAAAATGTGTTTTCCACGTCATTGGAGCTTCTTCGCCGGTGTTCTGAACTCTATGTACGAAAGTGGAAGATCTTTAGACTTTAGATACTCTACACTTGCTTATTTTTCTGTTAAAATGTTTAATAGTGTGTATTTAAATACAGTGTAGATTTTTCCGGTTAATTGATGATACGGCTATATGAAAGGTTCAATAAAACTTCGATCGAAGTTTTCTCTATGAGTTTCGCTTCATACAGACGTCCCCTCTTTAACCAGTGCGAACAATGTACGTCTTCGGCTTAATATTGTTTTATTTTTGAATTGTTCTGGATTTAGGTATACTGGACACAATTTTTTAGTTTTTCTTTTTGTCCGTAATATTCATTATGTTCATTGTCATTTGTGTAGTTACTGAAATGCCGATTTTTTAAGATATGTTCCGGATTCGCCCACAAAGTTCGCCTAATTTTTATTTTTCCGTATTCGCCTTTTTCGCCGCGTTTATCATTTGTTTCATTCATATGATTATGTATTTGAGTTCTGTTTCCACAATTTTATTTGAATTGTAAGTGACAGTGCTATTGGTGTACTTAGGTATTAGAAATAAATCAATTCATTATGAGGACAGCGTCTGTTAATGTCTGAGGTGGTTTTTTGAAGAAATGACACCGATTTGAGTGGACCAATACAGACAGTGCCAGCATTTGTCAGTAAATGTATATCTCAACTCAGGACTACTGAGGAATTCAAAGACTCGACAAACAAGAACAAAGACATTAATATTTCGTGGCCATGCCTGGGGAAACGCTTGTAACGGTAATGTAGCTCTATGAGTGAAAAAAATCGTATTTGAATCACTACTTCTAGAGATTATCTTTTTGCAAACATAAAAACATTTATTTTTATCTCAATGTAATATAAAACAATATAAATCTAGTTTAGGAAAGGGAGTCCTACGACCCATTATATAATTTTTGGACTGGTTTTTCTTTATAGCATTTAAGTTGATATGACAACTTTGTATACCATGTACAAACTACCTATTGAATAAACTATTATATTACATTAAACTATTAACTTATAATTTTAGATTAATATAGCTTTCAGGTCTAAGCACCAAAACCACAACCTCTCCCTCCAGATGTAAGTGGAAGCACTTAGTGAGATAAATTCTGCAAGCTCGGAATAATGATTGTGTTTCATCCGATAGCCTTATCAAGGGCAATCACTCCGTCATTAAGGATAATAGCGCACGGCTATATACCTTGAGGAATAATGTTCTATATTGCACATAGAGGTATTGACACATGGAGGCATACATTTATAATGCACTAGGTACATTCCAGATTTTGGTCGTTAAAATCATTTTCTTATAATTATAATATTCGTCACCTGGTGGTAACCTCAGATGTTTTGTTTTCCCAAATTCTTATATTTTCATTAGCTTGAAAGGAGAAAATTAATTACAATATTAATAACAATTTACTCAAAATATTTGTTGCTCAAAAGACCAACAAATATTTTGAATGGAATTGTTAATCATCAACATGATTAAACAAATGACTCTTAATAAATCTTTTCGCCTTTGTTTTTTTCGCCAAAAAAGAGACCGCAATACTCAGCATTTTAATTAGACCTCCTCCGGGGCATTTCAAAGAATTTCTTCATAATATGCCAATATAAAATTACCTCGAGATTTTTTTCTAAAGATGTCAGTGTTTCCCTCGATATATTTTCATTAAGCGGGCGTCGAGTGGCGATGGCGGGACCGCGGGACGCCCGGCCGCCGCTAATTTATTGCATCGCCCTAATACGGAATTTAATAAGGTGCGACTTGAAAATATTCCGCCTTTTTATTCCGTAAATATTGTCCCCATGATGTTAATTAATTAAGCTGCTCTGTTTCGAATACTTTGATACATTGTTGTGATCTTTTTATGCGGGGAAATGCTGGAATATTTTTTTCGGGCAACATTTTAATTTACTCAATTATTTTATTCTAGCGACTTTCTACTCTTAATGTGAACAATGCAAATAATTTTGCACATGACCTTATTGCAAATCATTAATTCCGCAGGTCAAACACGAGCTAAGCTTCCTCATGCGAGGAAAATTAATGAAAATTATTCATAAATTATAAGTTCACGCCTCAATTAACATTTGGTTTCATTTGCTAAGAACTGTAACAAGACTCATTGAACTGTGACTTTCGAAGGAGAATAGAAATTATTTGAGTTTTACCCGAATTTCCTTACCCTCGGTTACCCTTAATAAGGTATCGTGAGTTGCGGCAATGTAAAACGGATTTAATATTACCAAAGCAAACGTATGTATTTCAGCCATTTTGTTTTCTGACGTTGCTAAAATTCTACACACTCAACGCTTTTTAGATTGGATCGCGATCGTCCGGAGAGAATTCAATTCATAAATAAATATGGCTGCCGACCGACGCGCGACGCCGACGCCATCTTGGCGAGCTGGGCCACCCAAGTGTTGCGTGCGGGGCATGCTAACGGGCCTTGCTGCTAGAAAATTTAATATAGCCTATAAATAAATCAGTGTCAAAAGGGTTCAGACCAGGACCTACGGTAATTAAGTAAAAACTAGAAAATGAAATCAGTTCGACAGTTTAAAGCCGGGCAAACGAAGTCAAGTAAAGTTTGTGCTTGGACGAACCATCAATTATGAAAGTTAGTTGTTTCAGTGTCGATGTTGGCAGATTGGAAAGGAAATACTAGAAAGGTATAAAAATCAATAGAATAGCTCGCGTTAATCATCGGTGCGTGTCTGGAGCTAAGGCCTGCCATAGACTCGTAAACAATATTAATTGCTACAAATAAACAGTAGAAAACATAAATGGCTCCTAAGTATTTTTTGAAAATTATAATCATAATTTACACTGCCGCAATAATTTTTCAATCTCTTTCGAGGTAAACAGGTAGCTTTGGAAGGTAAATAAATCTGTTTCACAAATATAAATGGGCCTAAATAAATAAAATTCAGGAATTATGACCTTTTTGTAACAGCCACGATTCGAAGCTAACCCGTGAGCTGTGAGAAGGCAATATTGTTGTTCAATTTGCATATAGATACTATCACGAAAGGTGTGCGATTTAGACGTAAACTAGCTGCCGCCCGCGGGTCCGCCTGCGTGAACGTCGAAAATTATCCCAAGGGAACATCCTCCCGGGATAAAAACTATCCTATGTCCTTTCACGGGACTCAGACTATCTCTATACCAAATTTCATCTGAATCGGTTTGGCAGTTTGCGTGAGAAGAGGTAACAAACATACACACACACACACTCACAAACTTTCGCCTTATAATATTAGTGTGATAGCCAAGAATGTATAGGTTGAAGTAATCAGCGTTGAAGCTTTTCGGTTCCATTCAAACCTACGTTAGTACCAACACAGTCCTTTGGACAAAAGCTTTTGTTAACGTCACCCGAATACCATAGACCTATTGATTTTTAACTCCGCAGTAAAAATACCCAACTCGCAAAAGTCCGTATTTTATAAAATGTTTTGCGAACGCTACAAAAAGTTATGATTACGACTGAAAATCAATTTGGTAAAAGTGAAATGAAATATTTTTGCTTTGATGTAATAATTATGGAACCACATTAATCAGAAATCAGTTAATTTAAATCATGTTTTATGAACAATGTTAAACCCGGCCATTGTGGCTCAGATATACAGGTTGATCCATATTCACCAACAAATTATCGAACAATGGGAGGCAGTCAATGTCGAACACAGATAACAAACTGTGGTTATCAATTCCCATCACAGTTTCACTGCAGCTTCTGTGGGAATGTAGGGGTGGGAATTAAATGATTTCCCTGTAAGCGATCACACGGATAATTCCATTAGTCGTCTCCTTCGCTTCAAACAAGGACCGCAGATTTCAATTGCAACGTTTGTTGAGATGAAAATTCGATTTAATGGAATTCTGTTTGAGTTGCAGATTTCAGTAGACTGTCTTAACAATTTAGGTTTTTGTTTTTCTTGTAGCTTACTAAGGAAAATAGGATTGTTCGACAGTACCTATAGTAGGCGCCAGATAAATGTGGAATAAAGTACATTGACCTTTCCCTAATAACTGTTCATAGGTACCTGAACAATTAAATATGAATCGTTTTTCATTATTAGACAATGTTAAGGATCACGAGAGATGATGATTCGGGACAGCTTTGTGTCATTAATTCCGTTTTTCAAATTAAAAATGTCAATAATTGTAGGTGGGTCAATGACCGTTATTCCACGATTATCTGGCGCCTACTATAGATGAATTTCGGGCATTTTATTCTGTATTTTGTGATTGCAGCTATTTCTGTCTTTTCTATTCAATTACTTCATGCCTTTCTTTTAAGTATGAAAAAATATCTTTACTTCTGGGTTGTCTGAATGTTTCAATAGAAATAACTTTGCATTGCAATTTTTTTCAAAGGTATTCATTTCGTAAAAAGACAGCGTAATTTAATCTTTGAGATCGAAACCTTGGACATACAATATATATTTGTTGTGGACGTTTTTAAGAATCCTTCTCGGCTAAGAAAATAAGATATTGAAGATGATTAATGTTGCAATTACAGTAGATGTGATGGACAACGATAAATTTCGTGTTTTTAGTATTTCAGGTCCAGAGACTACAAAATTTACTAGGTTAATAGTAGGTACTGAATCGAATTTAATATGCTAGCGTAACTTCGTAGCCTGCCAGGGTTGCGGAATTTATTCGAAAGAGTCAAGAAAGGCCCTGGAACGCAAAGGGCTTTAGAAGGAACACGGATGGGTTTTCGTCAGTAAGAGTCCGACACGCTCTTCCGCTCCACCCAGAGCGGAAGTCATTTGATGGTATCCCATACTTAAAAAAAAAGCGTAACTCAGTGGTTTTCATCGCCTGCGGTCATTGGCTTGTAAGTAAGTAGGTACTTGAAATATATATTATATAGTGTGTTGTATATGAGTGTTATGTTGGGTGCATGTTGCTCACATAATATAATCAATTGATCAATGTATGTATACAAAATATTGTAAAACTTAAATTTGAAAACAGTATCTATGGAGTTTCTTGTCCGTTCTTCTCCATAAGAATCTACCTTTTGCGAATGGACAACTAGAGTCACAAATATCTTAATTTCAAACTGTAAATTTGACGTTCAAAAGTGCCTTGTAATGGTTTAGTTGAAATAAATGAATTGACTTTGTTATTAAGAAAAATCTTTTTTTTGTTTCTTTTTATTTTATCGTAGATATCGATACTCATTCACTACAGCACCTACCTACGTGGATATTATTAGAGGAACTTCACAGATTCACTAATTTTATTTGCCCCAAATTATAAGTTGTCGGTAGCTTTTTAGATTTGCCACGCTGAAGTGAAGTGACTCGATTGCATGGTATTGGTTCGTGGTTATATCTTATCGTATCTAAACGCGGACACAAAGGGCGTTCCGCAGCTTTTGTCGTATCAAATTGGCCACTCAAGCGTTATCATCATACATTTTATACGCGAAATTGGTAAACGTGGGAAATCTTTGGCATTCCGCATTGATATATCGAATTGTGGTGGCCCAGTAGGTAATGACCCCTACTCACGTGTCGTAGGTCGTGGGTACGAACACAGGCACATTGTGAACTTCACGACCCTTGAAGAATAACCTCTTGAGGTGTAATGGACCGTCCACACGATACAGACTTGTCTGCGCAGCCTTTGAAATGTCGAGGTGATAGATTTTTTTTCTACAAAGTTTAAAGTCTACGCATACAAGTCGGTGTCGTGTGGACCCACTATGAGGCATGTCCTAGAACCAGTCATTCGAAGACTTAGGTCCACCAACTGCACACTGCATGGTGGATTGTTGCCCACTCCCTCTCGCGGCGAAGAGGCCTATGCCCAGCAGCAGTAGGAACGCCACAAGCTGATTATGCATATGTTATATTAAAACTTTTTTGATGATTTGTATGCCGTGCTGATTTATTTTTATTATTGTTCAACCTTTATTGTTCCACTACTGGGCAAAGGTCTTCCGGTGTGTTGCTTACTCCGGCCAATCAGTACCCACGACTCAGCTGTACGTGTCCCGTTTGCAACACACTACGAAGACTGAGGCCATCATACGAGTACATACGGGTGAAGACCAACTGGACCTTGAGGGTGGAGAAGTTGGAGGCGCGCCATAACACCAATTTCAGTCGTTCGTGGTGCGCGTTCCGACTCATCATTTGGTGACCTTCCTCAAGGAAGAGTTTTGGCCGAAAGGTGTTCTTATCGGCGTTTCCGCGGCCGGCTACGCGACAACTCGCAGCGTAACACGACGCCGTCACTTCGTGTGCAGTAGTTTTTAAGTCTTGTTTATCAAATATGTATTAGTTCATATTTATTGATTTATACTTCTACATGTATTTTGTTTCATGGGCCTTAGTTGCCTGAAATAAAGGATCTATTATTATTATTGGCAACCAATGCTGGATAATTACTTACTTTTGTTCTGTTCCTGACTTGCCTGACCCTTGGCAGAATAGTCTAAGTTTGCGAAACCTACTTTCTCTGGTTCAGTGCAGCAATAACATAGATATTACCGGTACCTACTCTACCTGTGTACCTATCCTAGTAGCAGCTACCATGCCTGCATACCGTTCAATACAACTGTACAACCAACTTGTTAGGTAAACCGTGCTACAATACTGGTTGTATTACGCCACCCAGGCATCTGATAATTGCGTATAGATACGCTTGCATGTTTGTGTAATTGTGTTACCTATCGAACAATCCGATTACCGTTTGTTGTAGATGTAACTAAATGGTATATCTATCACCGGGAAATAGCAAACTCCGTAAGATTATAAAATAACTTAAGAGATTGTAAACTCTCTATAAATTGTCAACTGAACATTTGGAATACTTTTTACGCATCAAAATTTGATATTCTATAATCTCGCGAAGTAATTCTGAGAAATTGTGGACTGATATAAACTGGACCAATAAGCTGTCTGGTCTACAATTTATCTGTTTTGGTGTGATTATTAAATTGGAAACTTGGTCCCTCATTGGTCTTTTCTCGGAATTTCTCAGAATGACTTCGCGAGATTATATACTATCAAATTTGGTGTGGATGTGTGGTGGTGTGATGTGGTGTGTGCTTGTTGTGGGTTTGTGTGTGTGAATATAGGGGTGAGTGTGTGTGGATGTATGTGTGAATATACATATATGTAAGTGTGCGTTCTTTCATTTACGCGATTTAAGTGAGTAAAGACTCCGTGTAGGTATAGTCTAGTTTATAGTCTAGGTGTATTAGTATTATTTGTGCAGAGGTCTGTGCGCAAACACAGGTGTAGGTACTCCCCTCTTCAAAGAAATTTCTTAATAATCTCTTATTAAGAAAATTCTTTGAAGAGGGAGTGAGCATTGAAGTCGCTACCAAGAAAATATAATAGTTATTTTCCTATCTGGACTAATTTTTATTGGTTTTAGTCAGCAAAAAATATTATTGTTCTATTTGTTTTAGTTACGTTTCTTATCAAATCTCAAATAACATTTGATGAAGGTATCATGTATGAGCTCATGTACATAGCACACATTTATCCAGGATTTAATTTCGGCCTCCCCGATAAACCGATTTGACGTACGAGTACGTGGCGTAAGAGAAAAGGGCCATAATCTCCACGCACAACAGACTGATTGGATTTACTTAGAAGGATTCATGATTATTCATGCAGCATCTATTTTCTACCTGAAACTCGAAATCTATTCGATGTTTTTACGATTAAATCACTGTGTTGCGGACAGTGAAAGTAACGGATGGATACAAACATAAACATCAGTAAACTATTCTATGTTCTTGTCTCCCCCGAATTGGAACTTCAAAACCATATTCACAAGTAGGTACTTTGAGCGAACAATAACATACTTACTGCTATTGTTGTTAGATGTGGGCGAAATATGTTTAACTCAAGATCCATGTCAAAGACTTGACAACCCAGCTTATCCAGCACAAAATGACCCCCTGGATTATTTTCACTTATCTCTTTTATAACCACATTACAAGTACAGAAAACAGCATCACGTGTACATAAGCAATATTCAATGTTTCAACAAAAAATAACAAACCAAATAATCCGAGCACATTACGGAATTGTCGGAAAATAACGCGGGCTAACAAATTTGGCGAGTTTCAAACTGTCGACGCGACGTCAACAATTGGCTTCGTTTGGCGACGTCAGGCGTCAGCTCTGCAGACTCCGAGCGATTGAAATGAAGCACTGTGTACTTACAGTTTCGCTATATACTTCTGAGTTTACTTCATAGAGCTGGAGAGAACAGGTGTGTCTGTAAAAAGTCAGACTGTATGGCATCAATGCCGCCACAAGAAATACTAACGAAGTGAAATTTGTACGGCAACAGAAAGAAACGCATCGTCATTTAGCCTGTCAGCGACGAACTACCAACAAAATCCTGCATCGCGCAAGCAAAGTTCTCCGTGCGATTGGAACGTATACAACAGTCCGAATATCAACTATCGGGCAGTTGCCCACCAGACACAACACCCGTCTGGTCGGAGGATCCTCCCTTTTCAAAGGTGTGCGGAACTTTATTCTCTGTATCGCATACCCTCTATAAGACATTGTAGGAAAATTTAGATGTTCTCGCAATGTTAATTACCAGAGGAAAAGCCTTGCAAACACTACTTATTCTAAACACGTATGTTAAACCTGCAAATGACTCCATTGAAAATATGACGACAATAAATAATGCGTGCCATATAAACGGTACTTTGAGAGGCATGAATCACCAAGCTGCTTAACATAAAAATCCAATACATCTAGATTACTTGAAAAAGATTAACGACAGGCGAGTGGGAACGCTTGCACGCCACTGTATCTCCAATAGGCGGAATAGGTATTAGTTTAATTTAGCGTGTGATAATATGCAAATAAGTTAACATTAATTATACACGAACCGTGTGGTAATATTGGTATGATGTGTTTGGCTTGAACAAGTGCTCCGTGCACTGAGTTAAGCTCTGTTTTGCAATGTTAACGAGCATGATTTACCGTAATCTTGGAGGAAAATAGAAATTGTATGCCCTTTGCGTTCCAGAGCCGCGGTTACTCCTAACAATAGGGAATATGCATGCATTTTTTTTATTTGCAAAATATAATAGGTACTTATTATCTCTAGTAAACAATTATGAAAGAATTTTAAAATACTTTCATTAGCGAAAGTTATTAAGCTTCAAAGTTGACAATTAGAAAGAGAACTCCGATACCAACTGTGACGTCAAATATAACATAAAAAACAGCGTATATACATATATTTGTTTAAAATAGTTTTATCTCGTTTGTTTTTCGCTCAATTTCGATTCTATTTTCACTGTTAGTACCTATTATATTTTTGTATATTTCGAGATAAGTTTAGATACTAAATATTTTTTTCATGCATATTCCCTATTCCGCAACAGAAGTCCACAATCTGGAATAACAATAGAGCTTACAATCTATGTCTCTCACTCTTCATCACTCAGGTTTGAAAACATAGAGAAATAAATCTAGACATTTATTCGCATTCCAGTGCCAATAACAAAAGCAACCACGTTGAAAATCATGAAATTTTCAGCCCAGCAAAAACTAGGCATCATCAATCAAGCATTGTGCAATAAACGGAGTACACAGCTCACAGCGAAGTGGCAACGTTACAGCGAATCGCTCTAAATGACACGCGTGGCGTTTGATGGGCGGCCGCTAATAAAGTTACCAATTGAATACCAATGTGCCAGTGCGTTGTCGACCTTAGTGTAGTTCGCATTCTACTAATTTTAAGCAACATTCGCTTTCCCATGTCAATCGCAATCTGTGGAAATAGAAGCTTTTTTAAAGATTGCGAATGTTGCATATAAATTTGTAGAATTATTGGTGCTTTGAATTCAGATGTCAATTCTCATTTCTTCTACCAAAAACCATACATTCTTAAATTCGTGCGAATTTAATTTCGACAAAGTACTACTCTCAAATACACAATCCATATACCGCACATGCATATTGTAATATTATAAATGCGAAAGTAACTCTAGTATGTCTGTCTGTCTATACGTCTGACTGTTTGTTACCTCTTCACGTCTTAGCAGCTGTACGGATTCCGATGAAACTTGGCACACTTGTACAGGCCCCTCTTTTCCACTATCCACTGATACGTCACACTTAGGACGTGCCCAGGGCCCCAAAATTGGTAGGGGCCCCCTAGTTTCTGCCAGATTACCTTTGCTGACTGATTAAACTATTAATTTTAAGCAAATCAAACGCAAGAATGTATGTTTATTTCACTCTATACCTAGATTTCTTCCTCTATTGTTTTTTTAAGAACTATGTAGATTGTCAATGCTAAAAGCGTTTCTGTTCCGAATAATATTACAATTATTTATTCATTTAAGGTGACTTACGTCGAATAAATCTAGAATCTCCTTTGTATATTTTTTTATCTGTTTTAGCAAAATAGTCCTCAGTCATAAGGGCCCCCTTATTCCGTGCCCAGTGCAGGAACAGGAAAAAACGGCCCTGCACTTGTAGACTATGCCCTGGATTAGGTTTACTTTAAACCCCAGAAGTATGTTCCCTCGGAACAATTTCTGACTTACACGCGAGCAAAGCCGCTGGCAGAAGGTATAGCGAATCGCTCCAAATGACGCGCGTGGCGTTTGATAGGCGCCCACTAATAAAGTTGCCAATTGAATACAAAATATGTACCAGACCAGCGCGTTGTCGAGCCTAGTGCGCTGTTTGGAAGTACGTGACTTATTGGGACGCCTTAATGATGATTTAATACAGAATTAGGATTATATTTGAATTTTGATGGCTATACAATAGTAAAGAAAGAATTATAGACATGCAGCTATAAAAATAACATTCGAAGATGGATAGTGTTGCACAGATTAATGCGTCAAGCGAACAGGACTTAATTTTGGATAGATGAGCACAATAATTGAAACAAAAGAAAAAATATTTTACATTAATAAAGTACTTTCTAGTAAAGTCATTAATGATTTTTGTGTAGATACCAACTTTGGATGAAAATGGTCACAGGAGACAGAGAGACGGAACACAAAGCAATAGTTGAAAAATATTACAATTTGCAAATACCACTGAACAAATCGGCACTGTGTAACCTCTAATTGCATAAAATAACGGGACACAATGTTAACGCTTCCACTAAACTATAAAATACAAAATCTCACACAGCGGACAAAATTAACTCACCAATTTGTGTGAATAAATATCTCTCCACCTTCTTTTGTTTTCTATTTTGACGTATTCTCTGCATACACAATCCCGATTCTTTTTTGTTTCTTTTCCAAGTTGTAAACTTCCGTCTAACAGAGGGGAAATCAATAGTGCATTGTCAGCAAAGATTATTTCATTATTGCCTACTTCAAATCGAAGAAAATCTACCCTCTTTTTCTCCATTTTCTCTTAACAGATAATTAAAATGTTAAAGCAAAGCCTCCAGGATTTCCTCAGACAACATGGAAACTAATTACAACTAAGAGGGATTTGACCTGACCTAAGTTAAACAAAAGAAGCTTAAGGCCTGATTCACTACCTTTCGATAAGTTTCGGTTCAGTTATTTAGCAAATTATTTTGTACAAGTTCTGTAATCTTTGAAGAAAAACTTATCATGCTGTGAAACAGGTTCTTTCAATGACAATATTTCAGGGGGTGAAATCAAACCAAAATCAAATCGGACAGGTAAAATAATCTGCTTTTATCAATTTTTTTGCCTAAAATAAATTCACTGAACAACTGATTTTTTTTCAATCAATGGCAATCAATGAAATATCACCTTGTATATCAACATGAACAAATTGTGCTACTGAAATTAGTTATAGATAGGACGTATAGGAGCGTCATTACTGCCAATCCTAACTTAATGTCATCCGCATACGCCACTCGAGTAAGCAACACGTACCGGCACGACACGACATAACAATCAAGGCCACTTACTGACATGAGTTAGTGGCACTGCTTCGCACAGACGTACTTTACATACAAATTATACTGACATTGTTTAGCAGACGGATTAAATTACGTTTCTAATAGATGTTTGGGAATGTATTGTAGTTGATTTGTGGAGAGGCTACTCGCTGATATGATGATTCAGACAGATATGCCAGGCATGCGACGTGATTAAACTTGATTAAGGTGCAAAGCATTAGGAAGTACGCTTAACAAATCTGCAACAACTGTAACAACAGTGATAGAAATAAATTTGCATCAGCACCGCCACGGAATTCACTTCAAACAAGTCCTTCATCAAATTAATTGTATCACGAACGCAGTTCTAATTTAAACTTAACATACTTATGTGCAAGGGTTTAGCATAACCTCGTGTCGTAGCCACGCCAACGCCCCACTTCGTCGCCACTTGAGTAGCTACGAGGCTACGAGGCCTGCGACCTATTTGGTGGCGTGGCTCAGCATCCATTGCGACCTAAATACCCGTACTGATATCTGTCAGTCCCAGCTAGCGACGCATCTGCAGCGAGCAAGTCGATTTGTATGTTTACACCCCATTTGGCACTGTCTGCTTGTACGAATGTACAAGATCTGATATTGCCCTGCGAACGGCATTCGTGAATATTTCTATGTGTTGTTTATCTTTTCTTTTTTTGTTCGAAACTTTGTTGAAAACTCATAATTCAGCGGAGGCACTTTCGCGTAACAATTTAGCGGATGTTGAAAATTGTTGTTAGAAATTGGACATCTAAAATGTTTTGGAAAATTTATGGTTATTTGCGTTCATAGAACTCAAGTTAGAGTGGCATTTCAGTGTTTGTCTGAAGTTAGTTTAATCGTTGATTTTGTACACAAAATTCTTGACATTTTGCGGTCAAAGATTTGGACGACGACGGCGACGTCGCCTCCGGTATTGCAACATTTCGTTCCAAACATTTTCTACAATATCTGGAACAGCATTGTGCAGTAAATATTTGCAGTAACTACGTACAACTTTACTGGTACTCGGCAGAAATACAGCTCCGATAGAAAATCGGAAAATTCAAAAATTTTCACTGACTTCTAGAGGACTATTAATTCGAATATATCCCTTATCTCTATTCCTTGTTTAATTAATATTGTAAGGATTATCACAGTAACAATAAAAGAAAAACAAAAAGTAGGGACTCAATTTTAAGTCCCTACTTATAGGTACTTCAGAAATCAGTGCAATTTAATCGTAAACAATTAACTTTAATGACGTAATTGTTGATTTAAAACAACGAGAAAACTTATAATTTAACGATACAGTGTAGAAATAAACGATATTAACACCCCAAAATGGCTTACTTTATTAAGTTTATTTCCCATTTAGGCCTGCTCACTTACTTTCGAGGAAGGAAAATGTTAGTCCCTTAAGAAAATGTAGGTTTTAGAGTTATTATTGTGAAAGAAACTGTTAAATAGCAAATTTATTAAAAGAATCCTACTACTATTATAAAGGCGAAAGTTTGTAAGTATGGATGTATGTATGGATGTTTGTTACTCTTTCACGTAAAAACTACTGAATGGATTTTGATGAAATTTGGCACAGAGGTAGATTATAGTCTGGAATAACACATAGGATACTTTTTATCCCGGGAATATGTTCCCTTAGGATAGTTTTCGACAATCACGCGGGCGGAGCCGCGGGCGGCAACTAGTATTACATATAAATAAGGAAGTAATTACAAAATTAGGACACAAAAGGAAGCTTCCATTTACGATAAAATCAACATCAACATCGATGAATTAATTTCCAAATTAAATTGGATACTTTAATCCAACGTTAATTTCCTGCGCGCAAAGCTCAGCTGAAAATATGTGTGAAGTGTGTTACGTACGAAACATTGTTAATTTCCTCGAATATTCAATCTAGACAAGACCATACATACACCTTTTGTACTTGACTTAACTGTATTTACCTAACCTAATATTATAATAATTTTAGTTTTAGTTATAAATATATACCATAAACCTAGTTTATCATAAGGTAGCGCAAAACATTGTTCCTACTTAGATATTGAAAATTTATGTTAATTTAATTAATTGACTGTCTTATTTAAAAAATACCGTCGTAGAGAGATGGCCTGAAACACAGGTTTAAATAAACCTAGATCGGGCAACGCACTATATTGCCTTCAGAATGTTATTTTTGTAACTGTAATGTTATACTTGTCATACCATAGTTTTTATCCAGATTATTATAATACTATTATAGGCCAATATACATATATATTGAACCATATGTACACTACACTTTATGTAAACTTATTATTTCAATAAAAGTTATTATTATATTATTATTTTGTGAATCTTTCAAACAAAATTAGAAAAGGGTAATTTCAATAAAAGTTATTATTATTTATTATTTTGTGAATCTTTCAAACAAAATTAGAAGAGGGTACCTTACCTACCGACTTACAGTAGTACAATAAGTAATGTACGTAAGTAATAGACTCTTTTACTACTGTAAGTCGGTACTTACAGTAGTACAAGAGTCTATCAAAACAGAATTCCACACTAAAATTCAGCAGATAAGCTGCAAGCACACCCACAAATGATCATGAACCACCACGTACGTAAAACTTACCGATCCAAACCAAAGAACGGTTGCAGCAACTTCTTCCGAGCATACGAACTTTACCTTCAAACTTAATTAACCAATTCGTCTCTCAACAAGTAACATGTAAAAGTTGGTGAACTTTGATTAACACGACCATTACGTAGTCGACGCAGTTTACCCGTCAGCTCGCAAGGAGTATTGGCCGCCAGGATTTATGGGTTCAATACAATTTATCGACTAAGATGGGGCGCTTGGGACAGACGGGAATGTTCCGACGTGACGGCACGGGGCAATAAAAGTGGTGCATCGGTGGTATATAGTGCTGTTTCTTCGTTGATGTCTTTGTGGATTGATTTTCATGGTCATAGAAATATGGTGGAATATATAAGAATTATATCCTCATATATTGAATCAAAAACTAAAAGAAAGCAAAGGAAGAGAAATAGGAAATTATTAAAAACGATTGCCAAAATCTGCCAAATCATGATTCTTATTGGAAACTATGTACACGTGTTACTACGAAACGAATGTTTAATGTGTGATCTTGAGAACTTTAAAAATACAGCTCTGATTTCGAGCAGGCGAAGCTTCAGTTCATTTAAACTTGCAAATGTTAGTTTTGCACTCTCAGGTAAAACCAACGTCAGGTAGTTGAGTAATTAGACTGTCGGCTACATACGGGCTTCCGTACAAACTTCTACAGGCACTTCCCGCCTCTGATAGGCTTTCATTAAAAGGTATACAATGAAAGTGGTTCCGCTTCTACTTCCAATTTCCTCTGCCTAGATTGAATTTCTTCACGCTCGTCTGGACTAATATTGCGCAGGATGTATGTGCATATGAGGGCGCCAGAGAAAGTGAAATGTCAAGGTCATGTCAGGGTCTTTGATCGTACAGAAGGAAATTGAGACAGCATCCTTATACGAGACAGTAAACCCAATGACTTGTCTAATTTAAAGTATCCTGATGCCAAGAACACCCAACAATCTTTTTACGAGAATAAAATCAAAATTCTCCAGCCAAACGTTATAAAATACGGCGAGGGTAGAGACGGGAAGTTTTTATCTGTTATTAATGCGTTGCGAAGTGACCAGCCAGGGAGGGATTAAACTTAAATCAAATCTTTGTGGGCCACTCCTGAGACCACTTGACGGCGAAGTAGGGTTGCCGAATGCCTTGAGGATTATTGAGGAGAGGTTTGATACTTAATTTGGTCGTGAAAGTGTCGACTTCAAAAGCTGAAAGGACTTGTTATTGCCTTACTATACCCATACAAATGATGACCGAACGTATTCAATTTGTTACAAAGCGTCAATGAGATCTATCATTTGTATAACTCAAAGTACCTAGATATTTTCATAGCTACAATAATTTAGGGAGTTTTAGTGAACGCAAACTAACAGTGTCTCCTCCTTCAAATAGCCGTAGAACACGAGGCATTGCAATTTAATTTTCAGTTGGTTTCAAAACACTGAGCAACCCTACAGAGAACGTCAACAATAGCCCAGCCGCAATCCTCTTACTGCTACAGATTTCAAATTATCGTCGACTCCTGCCTTAAGATTGGGATGCAGTTTCTTAGTGTAAATATCTTATTCACTGACGTTGGCATGTCAGTTCTAGTGCTACTGCAAAGACCGAGATCAAAGCCAACAACGTTCAAGATTTACTTATCTCAGTAAGTATTCTGTTTAATTAGATTTAGCTTGAGAGTGGGATATCTAAATCAAACGATAAAAACGTCTGGAATATTCAAACGCTACTCAATTTAAAGACGTTCTTAAAAGTCGTTATCACTGTACTTTATGCACATAAAACACGAAAAGTGACAGAAACATCATAAGACTTAACAGTACTATTTCCCAGTATCCGTCCGTTAGAAAACCAATATAATCGCAGTAAATAAAATCGTCACTCTATTGAAAAGCTTTTCACATTTATCAACACGCTTCGACAGTAGTGCACCACGTGTAGGTATATTTATAGAAAATTGTATCGCAAGAGTTGATGACATAAAAGCCAGAGATATGACGCACACAAACGCAACTGGTGCATATATTACGACATCGAGAGCTTATTCTCATCCGGACACAAACGGTGCTCCATTTGAAACCGGATTGCCGGACACCGCCATTCTGCGGTTATATTCCGGCGCCAGCGATAAATGTCCGCCCAAATTCTCAAAACGCATAGTAACTAGTGCAAATTAAATTTTGGATTGTAAAACTAGACGGATATTTTTTTCAGAGCTGTCACCGGCAGCCGTCACTTGGTGTCTGGTTTCCTGCCAAACCGGTTAACCGGATTACAACAACGCTTTTGTGGTTTCATCCAGGTTTGCATGACAAATATGTGAGTGTGTGTGTGTTTATTCAAATTTCGTATTTATGTTCCGAGTGGACTGGAGAGTAGAATTTTAAACAGGCGAGTAAAGGGTTCAACGACGAGCGTTCCATGATATTTTGTTTTGTTTTTGATTACTTCGGGCGCGGGACCCTAATTAGGGTTAGGTACACTTTCTCCATTTCAATCCATCTCTTTTGATAAAGGCATATCAGTTGCTGTTTTATTTGCACAGAGCTTTGGTTATAACTTTTTCATAAAGGGCACTGAACCTTCTCCGTTGTAGAAAGGAGTACTTAACTACACTGTTATTTTGTGGAAATGTTGACTTATTTTGCTTTGTGATATGGTAATTCACATTAAAATGTCCGAGAGAACTTTTTAAAAAGCACTCTGCGACACAAATAATCCTTATATTATTCTTTTTTAGCATTCAGCCCTGTAAAGACTATAAACCTTTGGATAGTCGGTCGAACACCGTTCTACCCGGGTGCAGTAAATAAAGCCCCGTGGCTACATCCGTCTTCCCCGGGGCAGTCCGGACACATTGGCGTCTAGCTAGTGCTCTCCTATATATTAGACTAAGATGAGGTACCTAGTATTAAAAGATAAGTCGTATAATACGTAAGGTGTTCAAACACCTGCCAGGGTTGCAGAATTTGTTCGAAAGAGTCACCGCGGCCCTGGAACGCAAAGGGCTTTAGAAGGAACACGGATGGGTCATTTGATGATTTCCCATACTTAAAAATAAAAGATAAAAAAAGGTGTTCAAACAAATGAGGATGAACTGAACTTGAATATCGAAATAAATTGAAACTTGTGGTTTTGACAGAGAAAAGTTTGAAACGCAAAAAAACGATATGAAGACCTCACAAAATATCCACTAATCGTAGACAAGCACTACATTTCACATCGATAACAAAATTTTTCAAATCTCCCTACAGTACAGTATTTCTAAAACTCGTGGAAATCTGTATGTCCTACTAAAATAAGGACTAGTCAACATCAGTCCCATGGCGAGGATAAAATGTATTGTCGATAGGAACTGACTGGAACGGGGCGAATCGTAAAAGGATTACTAAGACATGTATCTTTGTTTGGGGTGAAACAAAGGCGATTGACTTAGAGAGATCGAGCTATATGGCCTGAGGAAATGTATTGCCAATGTTTAATTGCAAGGTTTTATTGAAAAAGGTTCGAAGGTAATGGAACTTTCAATTTACTTTACGGATTGCAGTGATCATGAATATTTGGAATTATCCTGAAATGGTCTTTCGATAAGGTCGAATGGGTTCAGAGAAGTCGTAAAGCTTATTTTGGTATCTGCAAGGGCCAAGTTGTAACACTTGCCAAATCACCGCATATATGGCAGGGTTTTTTAATAGGTAGTAAATTGTATTGTGTGTTAAACATAATTTTATTATAATAAATAACAGAAGCAATGCATATCTTGCCCAAAACCATTCAAAACAATCAACAAAATAATTTATGTTATTGCTCATACTATGCATTCCAAATCACCAGGCAACCTTGAATATCAATAGCAAGGGACTCATTATGGCTTACCATATTGATGACAAATAAATAAATAAATTACGTTCTTGCGTAAGACAATGGCCTCGGAGAAAAACCGATTCAAAATGCAAAGAAAAAAAACTTTTATGAATATCACGTACATACTCTTTTTTTATCTGAAATGAGTTTGCTCTTGACTCTGGTCTAGGTCATAGATGACAGAGACAAAGTCGACGATGAAGCGAGCTTACCCAGAAGTTGCCTGTTCACGATAATTTTAAAGAGATTAGGGTTGTATGCGTTCGGAAACACAGCCGCAGGCAGAGAGTTCCACTCCTTTGCTGTGCGCATTATAAAAGACGTTTGGAAACGTTTAGTGCGAATTGGTGGAAAAGCAACAAGGTAGAGATGGTAACTTGCAGTGCGTCTAGATGTCCGATAGTAGAAGGGGGCCGATAGGATGAGGTCGTGGAGTTCTTCGACACTCTCCCCGAAGTACAATCTGTAGAAGACCGACAAGGAGGCAACCTTACTCGTTTCTGCTAGCGGATTAGCCCGCGTGATCGTCGGGAATTATCCCAAGCGAACATACTCCCGGGATAAGAAGTAGCCTATATGCCAGACTATAAGTAGTCTATCTCTGTTCCAAATTTGATCCAGATCCGTTCAGCCGTTCTGGCGTGATTGACTAACAAACATCCTTCAAAAATTTCACATTTATAATAGTAGCAAGAAGTAAGCTGTCGTTTTAGACTCCCGTCAGGTGTTTACACTTCATCATGTCGGCGGGTAGTCGGTCGCCTGGCGTTGAATTTGCACGGGTACCAAAAGTTGGCGACGAGTTTCCCGTGTGCTACTGAGACGAGCGTGTGAGCTGATTTAGTGGTTGTGGTTCAAGGGACAAACTACGAGCGATAAGGAATAAACAGCTCATCGGATTTCTCCAAAGGTTGCAGCCCATAGAAAACATTCAGGTAGGGGTCTGCCAAAGTCTCCAAGCGCGCACCCGCGTAGTTTGTCTGACAGTATAAATACTTTTTACCGAATCGGTAAGATAACAATTCTATTACAGAATAAATGACTTTGAATATGACGTGTTTTACATTTCATGGAGTTCCTTAGAAAAAAACATGTTTTTGTTCGAAAAAGTCGAACCAAATAAACCAATAGGTTCTCTCAAATCTCTTGTAGGTGGTTGTATCACACCTACGCATGTTCGGTACATCAACATTTATCTAAATAATTAAATTCACGACACCCACTCGAAGTCACAATAAATATATATGAATAATAACTTAATAAATATAAAATAAATCTATACTAAACTGTTTGTTTGTTTGAACGCGCTAATCTCTGGAACTACCAGTCGCATTTGGATACGCGTGTACGAAGTCGCGGGCAAAAAACTAGTAGTACAATAACTTAGTAGAGAAATAAATAAAAACAACAGAGCCATTGAATCATAAATCACACGAAGACCGTCGTCATACGACGCGACGCCGGTAGCAGTTTTGAATTTGCAATTGTACAAACCTGGGAAGGCGAATATCTGTCGTGTTACGAATGTGCTACGACAAGCGTATGAGCTGGCGATTTATTTTATGAGACGGGCTTCAAGCAAGAAGCGATAGAAGAAAAGATGAGCTGGAAATGTAGTTTGAATTGTTTATTTGTAACACTTCCACATTTATGAAAAAGATAAGGCAACATTGTTTTGGGTCCAATGAGCAGTGCAGCGAAAAGCGATTGTTAACTATTTATAAGACTTTTGAGGAATCTGCACTTGGGTGAGAAAACAATGTCTATAGAAACTAAATATAAGCTTCTACCATAGGAGCAACACTAAGTAGGTTCGTCAGTACTTCAGTCACCATGGCATACGAAATATCCTACTTTGTGAAATTTCGTTCACATATAACTAGAACAAACGACAGTACCCAACAGTTTCCAAACTCATACAACCCTTCACCCACAACTTGGGCCATAAAGTGAGGCTGGCGACGCATACTTATGAATTTAATAAGACTCCAGGAACAAATTACGTCAGGAACGAGTCAACTACAGGCGATAGGGAGGAACTTTATTAAGTGTGCCGTACTGCTATCTTCTAATCTGATTACGCAGTATTTTCGTGTCACACGACACACTAGAACTTTAATTTGAAGGTATATATTGTCAAAGGGGTGGTTTTCATGCGAAACTTTGTTGGCAACGTCGACGTACGTTAAACTCGTGTTTGGATGTGGTGTGAAACTAATTTAGTATCTAAACATACATCGGTGTTATATTTGATTATGTACGTTTCGCGGAATTTAATCTCAAATGTCGTGCTTCATCGTCTATGACATGAAAGCGAAGGATCAAAGCTTAAATATACTTTTTAATTGCACCATAATTATGTAAATACTTAAGGAAAGTATTTTAAAATGCTCTCTGCCTTACTACAATCTCATGAGACCATTCATTCCAACACTGGACATTCCACAAAAAATAATGTAGAAGTTATTATTTATCCGCAACAATCTGTTGCCGTTTTCTAAACGTTATATTTATTATATTTTCACCCATATTCTATTTATTGTTTGTTTATTTATTTCGTTTTAATTACTTTGTATGCTGCCCCGATCGATTCTGTCACCGAAAACCAGCGCCGTGACTCTGTCTCGCCCACGAGTCGCGTTTTGCGCGAATGTGACGCGTATCTTCCCAACTTGCATAACTTTTGTAATTTTGTATATTTTATTTTTTGGTATGCTTGTCGCAAATAAACTCTTTTTCTTTTGGCGCCATTAGATCTCGTTTAGTTTTAATAAGTAGACTACTTACTCTAGCTACAGGTGCAGCAAAAAGAAACAATTAATTTTGAGCTTTATGCTAAGTGAAACTAAGTTGAAGATATAAAGATGTCGTCGAAGATTAAAAAGGTAAGGAGACTAGTAGACTAGTCGATGTTCCCGTGAGAAAAGTTGGAAAAGAAGTTCAGACAGATATGGCAACTAATGAGGTGCTGGTGTTACTAGAATGCGTGAACAGTTAGTATACATCATTACCGTGACATTTTTCTATGAAGAATATGGAAGTTTGAAAAAAAGTAAACCGGTACTTATTGTCAAAGGAAATGAAATTCCAAGAGAATAAGGAAATAATGTGACACTTTCATCTTAGACTCCAATTTGTGAGCATTGCATTGCTGACACATGAGTAATATTTATATTTGATGGATAAAAGAGTTTCAGACTCTCGTACCCATAGGTTAAATGAAAATACATGTAGGTAGATACTTATTTTGGCAAAGCATTTGAAGTACTGAGACTGGGAACCTAGAACTTACCCTTTTTTTTAAGGATGGGAAATCATCAAATGACTTCTTCCGCTCTGGGTGGAGCGGAAGGGAGTGTCAGACTCTTACTGCTACTGCTCTTACGCATTGGTGGCGCATATACCCTGAATTTTCAATGCGCCACCAATGCGCAAAACTATTTTGAACATCGAATACGAATTTGCACAAAATCGACTACAGCAAAATGAAGTATCTATTAATACCAAGGCTGAATGGCACAGATTTGGTTACATTTGACGTTTTCGCTTTAAACGTAATTAATGAAATTGCGTTGCAAGTCAAATATTTCGGTAGCTGTTTGCAACAAATTAAAATTAACAACCAACCAGTGATCGTGAACTGTCCAATACTACGGATTGGATTTCTAGCTGTTATACTTAATTACAAAATCAATGAAATAGACAAAACAATGTAGGAAGTAAGTAACGCAGTGTGGGTGTATGATACTTTCAATACAGCCCAGAATTCCGTTCAACCAAACCAAATTTAGAGCCGCCTACTTACCAAGACAAGTCTATTATCAAACTTATAAAAGGATATAAACTAAACGAAAATTCGGAAAATTCACTTTCGGAAAGAAATAGGTCGACCTTAATGTAATTAAATCCGAGTATTATGAAAAGAGAGGAATTTCACGACAACAATAGCTTCGTTTAATTCAAAGTTAGGAGCTTTGAGCTCAACAGGAACAATGCGTATGCGAAAAATAGTAGCAGAGGCGAATTATCTGTTACAGCCAGATGTGGGAATCCGATTTTGTATCACGCTGGAACGGGCTTGGTGTTAAGCGATACAAAAAGCTGGGGCAGACGAATAAAGAGCAGCCTGTTAGGATTTTTCGTGAAACTGGACTGGATTAAGTTTTGTCTAAAATGTTTATTATTGTTTTTGTTTTCATGTTGTCGCTGTCAGTCAGTCGGGTATGCCATAGACAACTGCTGAACTGTGTTCTATTTTGTCTGTGGTGTGACTAGAGACTCGTTTTAATTAATGTCCGGTCCTGCCATGGACTGATAGTGATGCGTAATTTATTTTTATTATAATTAAGTTTTTATTTTTAAGTGTTTCTGTGCGTTTTTTCCCGCAGAATAAACAATTTTTTTTTGTTAACATACGGGAGGGGAAAGTTGCGCAAAATAAATTGTGATTGTGAAGTATTTTAATTCTTACATATCATATGCATCCATTATGCAGATTGTGGAATAACAGTTGAACGACGGGAATGGGCCCTAGTTTTACAAGTGCATAAATGAGGATTAAAGTAGAATTGAAATAAGCAATTCTAAGCGCAGAGAGCCCTAAAAATAAGCAGGGCCTAGAAAACAACTCAAAAACATCTCAAATGAGTAGCAATATAAATAACTGTTTGTCATTTAACACACGCATGTCGTATTACTCAAAGTGATCTCATTTAAAGAATATCCCAAGTTTTATATGACATACGATGAGACCCTTCATTAGAAATCTGAATCCTTTAGTAGGCCACATGAGGCTTTAATGTTTCAAAGGCCACTATGAAATGAAAAACCGTCCTAAATAATGGTGATTCCTATAAAGCTTTTCGGTTTTAAGTGTGCCCATGTTTTTCACTGCTAAACAGGTGTTGCTTTGTAACATAAAATAGGGTATTTAACGAAAACATCTAATTGGTCCATCAGATAGATTTCAAAAAAATATTGAACACGTTTTTTTTCTTTTTTTACGTAAACAAAAAATGAAGACGATACAGCGCGTTGAAAACACACGTGACGTCACTTCGCTGGTAAAATAGTACTATGATAGTGACGTCACGCGTGTTTTCAACACACTGCCACTGTAGGTATCGCCTTCATTATCTGTTTACGTGAAAAAAGAAAAAATACGTGTCCAATATTTTTTGAAAATCTATCTGACGGACTAATTAGAGGTTTTCAGTAAAATACCCTATTGTGACCCGTAACGAAAAAGGGAGGCAAAAATTAGCCAATATTTAAATTCGCCACGGGTGATTGCAATACCAACAAAATGAAAACAGCTTTTTCAGCTTCTACGACAAATGTATCCAGCCTATACCGATCGATAAATTAACACAACAATCTATCTTCGTTGATAGAAATGCACAAATTACGAACCGGTGACCTGACATTAATAAATTAGTATCTGCAACATGCGTGAGTCTCATAGGCCTAAACGCCCAAACTGAGCATGCTGAAATAAACCTTAATAGGCATCAAATTCGACTGGTTTTGTAGTAAATGTTTTGGGAGATATGACTTGCATGCGTGAAACGAACATTACCTAAATGATGATGGGTCAGTGGCTAAGCACTGTATGCAATGAAATAGTAGCTTTCTACACTAATATTATGAAGAGGAAAAATTTGTATATTTGTGTGTGTTTATGTTTGTAATGAATAAACTCAAAAACTACTGTGCCGATTTCTAAAATTCTTTCAGCAATGGATAGCTGCATTATCGGCGAGTAACACAGGCTATACATATTTTATCCTCGTACTTCCACTAGAACGGGAACTACGCGGGTGAAACCGAGTGACGTCCGCTAGTCGTTAATAGCAGAAGTATTATAGAAGGATTTAAATATCTAGTTAAAAGGCTGAATAAACTGGCTCAACAAAACAGCTGTTTTGCCTTGTGTTTTCATTTGACTCACTGGCATCATGTGTTAGCATACAATTTCTCGATCTGTCATTGTATACTTTTAAGTAACGAAAGTCTTCCAAGCATTTACCACAAACATGTTATTTAAATTGCCATGAAACGGAAATTTCAAAATAATTTTCGAAACCCAAAAAATTACAGCACGTACACCCAAAACACACATTATTATAGTCTGAACGACTTACCTCTGAACAAATCCACCCCAGTATCAATCACTTAAAACGATCCATAAAACGTTGGTAACAAATTCACAACAGTAAACAAGACCAGGGGCACACAATCACAACGTTTAAACAGCGGCTAACTGTGCTTAACCAGCCGTGCACTGTACTCAGTGCTGCAATATCGATATGCGAACTCGGTAACCGGTTTATCGTCGGGACTCGATTGAATTCCTTCGCAAACTTGGCAGATTCGAATGTCTTGACTGTGAATGGCAGCAGAAAAAGAGTTCGTAATGAAAAAATCGTCTGGATCGCTGCGGAATTGCGTCTCGATTCGGACAGATCAGATATAAAGAAAGAAAGAAAGAAAGAAAAAATGTTTATTTGGGACTCGCACAAGATTAACAAACTAGTAAAATAAAATTAAAAACTAAACAGTATAAAAGTATAAGATATCGCGAATATGCGACAGTTGCGCAAAAGGAGAAGTTTATTGGCTGTCTTTATTTTTCACATACAAAATGCGGTTCGAAAACATAATATTGTAACATATACAACGTGTAACAGAATAAACGCAATAACTCTTACGGTCATTGAACTCATGATTATGAACAACTATTACTATGGGATCAACCCTACGGGGTCGTGAAAAAAAAAATTGTTGTTCAGTACATTTTGTCGAGTTCTGCGTATGAGTATGAGTTATATTAAATGTATGGGGGCAGTCCCATAGTGAAAGTTGTTCATAAGTATGAGTACAATGACCCCTTAAGAGGTATTGCGTTTATTCTGTTACACGTTGTATAGTGAGCTTTGATTTGAGATTAAGACTATGTATTTAAATCCTGGAAATAATAGACATGCATGGTCATCAATTTAAAAATAACATTGTCATCGATAAAATTAAAGTAGGAACCTATCGGAAATCGTGAACGAAGCAGCGCTATGTCATTATTATTCTTGCGTTTAATTGAACTGATTGCATAATTAACAGTTATTAAATCGGTAACCAGTTCATAACAGGATAATTTATATTGAGCTTTCTACAGCCGCTTGATACAGTAGGAGCACAATATTTATGCATAAAAACCTCGTTTTTTGCATTAAATACATAACAGTAGGTACTACACTTCGAAAGAATAGAAAAATCAATGAGTAAAGACGGATACCATAATATGAAAGAAAACAATACTCATGTTTTGTTAAAAAAACTTTCATGAATATTTTAAAAATTACACTTTGAAACCAAAACATCAGGGCTACTGAAAACACAAGAAAACGACCACGCTCTGCATATGCAACACAATACAAACTTTTTACAATCTCGCTTCATGTCGCCATAAAATAAAAACTTATTCAAATTAAAAACAAAAAAAAAACGAGAGAAAACAACGAAATAAAAAGTTTACCGAGCAGCGGTTAAAAGGAAAATAAAAGTACCTAACAAAACGATGGTTTGGGACACAGAAACAGGGCCGCAATAATTCCAGCCAGTCCTTATTGCGAAACGTAACGTTAACTTGATAGCAGATAATGCAAATTGGACTTTGATAACTAAGAAATACGCCTCGGATTGCAATTAAAACAATTGTGAATTTGTTGAGGAGCAAAAAGCAGGGGAGGTAAAGTGAGGGGCCCTCGAAATAAATGACGAAAGACGGTCGTGGACAGCGCGCTCGTCCAAACTAAATTACTTTACACAATTAGCTTTTGGAAATGTTTCTCTCAGAAATAAAGCAGTTGAAACGAATACTTCAGATTCAAATATTGCTCTAAATCCTCCGGAGTTTTTCCAAATGCACTTTGACTATTCACGAATCCAGCACAATAATGAACACAATTTCGCTGAGACTATCTAATGAGTTCTAAATCTAAAACCTAGTGATTTCTGTTTCAATCAATATCTAAATATAGCTGTAAAACTTAACGATAAAGTCGTTCTCTTTCAGAATATCAACGTTCAACTTCATGCAAAACTAATTTCTATAAAATCTGAACGATGCCAAAGTCATAAACGAAAAATAGAATGTAAATGGAATAAAATATAAGAACAAAAAGGCTTCGAAGGAGCGAAAATTAGATTCGAAAGCTATACACCGCGAGCGTTCGTTGTCGCTTAGACAAAATGAAGTTTGATCCTGTTTTTATTAGGACTTGAGATGCGGGGGAATCTGATCAAGGCGATATATTGACCGGATCAAATTCTTTACTTGATCTTGTAAGGTCCGCTTGTTACGGGATTGTTCGAAAGAGCTACCTCGGCCCTGGAACGCAACGGGCATTTGAAGGAGCACGGATGGGTTTTAGTCAGTAAGAGTCTCACTCTCGCTCCCACTCATTTAATGATTTCCTATTCATCAACTGCCTAGCCTTTTCCCAATTATATTGGGGTCGGCTTCCAGTCCAACCGGATTCAGCTGAATACCAGTATTTTACGTGGAGCGGCTGCCTACCAGACTCTAGACTCCTTGGTAAGACTGATGTCATATTTTCTGGCTTCTGACTGTCCGTAACGACTACCGAAGATTTACAAATAACAGCCGGGACCGACGGATTAACGTGCTTTCCGAGGCACGGAAGAGTCTCGATATGTTAAGATGGTCACCCATCCACAGACCAACCTCGGCAAGCGTTGCTTAACCTTGAAGACCGACTCGTGCGGCTGTTATTATTCAGCCACGAGTAAACAAACTAACACTAAGTAAATTTTTTGGTGCAATTAGTATACGAGCAGGTTCACTGATTCAAAAGACGGAAAACCTTCGGTCTTTTGAACCTCTTCCATCAGTTCCAAAGAACTGATGGTGGAAGAAATAATAATGAAGTTATGAATTTAATTAATCAAAACAAATGTATCTTCTTCTTAAGATTCGATTATTGTTCAAATGGGGTTTGCAATAAGATAAATGAATGAAGTTAACTGCGATAACTTTCAAATACAGCTCGTTTTATTCCAATCGTTGGACGAGTCTCAAATCGATAACATCTGAGATGGAAAAATAACAGATCCTTTGAGTAAAGTTATGAATCAAAATATTTTTTATCATTGCGTACCTATTTTAAATACAATATTCTGTTTGAAAGAAACGAAACACCTACAAATACATTATTTGATACATATTCATATTTAAGCATTAGGTCCGCCTTTGTACAGTGTTTTTACTAGTGCATAAAGTTTTAGTAAATAAATAAATAAATGTTTAGGCTCATGCTTTCCAAGTGTTTATTGGCAAAAGTGCTTAAAATTAGTCAAAAAGCTGTACCAACCATTTCGATGATACACAATTTGTTTGAAATCGATTAGTTTAGTAGTTTAGTCACGCTTCATGAAGCTGTCAAAACTATTTGTCGACCTTTATCAATCGAACCCATGTGTCAAATCTCTATTAGAATATTTAATCCAATATCAAAACTTTGATATATCCACATATGATTTGGCGGAGCGGCGGGAGGAGCTCGTGGCTAAATAATAACAGCCGCACGGGTCGATCTTCAAGGTTAAGCAACGCTTGCCGAGGTTGGTCTGTGGATGGGTTACCATCTTAACATACCGAGACTCCTCCGTGCCTCGGAAAGCACGTTAAGCCGTTGGTCCCGACTGTCATTTGTAGATCTTTGGCAGTCGTTACGGATAGTCAGAAGCCAGATAATCTGACACCAGTCTTGCCAAGGAGTACCGTGTTACCCAGTTAATGGGTTGTGGAGATCTGGTAGGCAGCCGCTCCACGTAAAATACTGGTATTCAGCTGAATCCGGTTTGACTGGAAGCCGACCCCAAAATAGTTGGGAAAAGGCTAGGCAGATGATGATCAAAAATTTGATATACCCTATAGCTTTATACAACGAACATTGCAGTTCATATTACTGAGCTATATAAAACTACCACAATTCCCACCCTTTTCTCGACAGTAGCGAACATGAGAAGTAGAAACAAATTGATTTAAAGGTATTCTATTTCAGATTTTTCTTCCAAGATATTACTCGAGCGTCGAAGTTTCACTTCTTGCAGTCCATTAGTAACATCTTGCCTCTATCAAGTAGCTAGGATCCGTGATAAATGAATTTTGCATTGCAATGGCTTCGTTCCTTGAAAGTGCAGCTGCCATAGTATTGAATTACATTTTTCATGAACAAATTGAACGCCAATCGGAGAACTTTTCAACTAGCGAACTGAAGAGTTCAATCAGGAACTTGAGTACGGAGCTTTTATTTTTGTTCTTTACTGTGATGAATCATAAACATTTTGGCTAAGTATATTATTTAGTCTCAGTTGTTAAATTTTAGTGCTGTTCATTTATTATCTAATACCTTGAAACGAGCAATTCTTGTATATATGTATGTATATGTATATAATTTAAATCTCGAAAACGGCTCTAACGATTTTCATGAAATTTAGTATGCAGGAGGTTTCGGGGGCGATAAACCGATCAAGCTAGGTTACATTTTTAGAAAACGTTTTCCATAAAAATAAAACTAGCAAAGCTCAGTCATCCAGGTACTGCGTCTTATTTGTAGGAGAGCTTTGAAGTTAACTCGATCAATATTCGCATTTTTTCGTTTCTCATACTATAAAACGTTCTTGCAACTCATCATTTATTCTCTTCATAACATTGCAACGAAACTAAACCAGATGATGATCGTACTTAGCACTAAAGCCTGCTGTAAATACTGTTTATCCGTTAATTACACTTTTCGCCACAAAATCCACTTTCCCCAGCATCCTCGAAGTTTATACAAGTTCTCATCAGGCTCTTTAACATCCGCTGTGAAACTCTTTCAAAGCATTGAGGTAGTTAACCGGCACTTCATAAAGTGTTAACATTTTTCCGCATTAAAAACCTGGAAACTACGGAAGACACTTTCAGCAAAAAATGTTGAAAAACCAGCTCTCCAACCAAAGTAAAGACTTTGGTTGGAGAGCTGGTTTTTCAACATTTTTTGACTGGAGGAATATTTTGCATGGGTATTTTTTTAAACCAGCGAAGTTATTTTCGCTACCCATTTTAAAGTAAATTGGGTTTTAGATGTAATGTCTTCGCGTACCTGTCCCGCTAGCTTCTTTATGCTCGGAAAAATATGTTCTAGAAAATTCTAGTTCACCTTTCTTTTTGTTTCGGAGAATTTTAACTATTCGCTGCAAGCACAACGGTGCTAGACGTACCAGTATAATTCTTTGGAAAAGTACCGTGTTCTAAATTCAGTTTTTGCAATAGGTACGGGATTTGATACAGCTCGACCTTTACGGGGAATACGAAATATTTTACACGCTTTTGTGAACCCACTTAGGAAATGTTTGAATGCATAAAAATTATTGCCATAGTTCGCTGCCATGTGGGGGTAAAAGTGCCTTGCTTCTGATAGCAGTGAAAAATCTTGGTCCATTTTTAAAATTTTCTCGCTTTGTATTTTCTGGCTTTGTTTGTTGAAAATTATCTAAGTTTGTTTCGTTTACATGGGGTTATTATTTTTAGAATTATTTATAATAGCTTGCCATATTATGTATTCAAAAGGGAAACAAATTATTGTTTACCTTTTGAATAAATAATATGGCAAGCTTCTTACCATTTTATACAGTTAAAGCCACCAAACAAACCTAGGTGATTAGAAAACCATGATAATTTTTGTTACAACTATTAAATGTGAAATCAGACACCAATACCTAAATAAACACGTATTTCTCATGAATATTAATTAGTGCTTCGTAAAAGGTCAAGTTTAATTTTAGTATCCTATACGATCTACCGCATTATAATAACACTGAACTACGAAAACCGCCCTTATAGCTACGAAATAAGCGCTGTTCAAAGTATCGTAAGTCAAATTATTCCTATGTACGTGTGGTTGACTGTCCGTTTGTCCTACCTAATCGAAATGCGTGGGGGTGAACACAGGAGGGTGTATCTATCGTTAGTCAGCAGCAGCTGTCGGGGTGACTCACTCACTCCGCTACGGTTTTATTTGTTTTTATACGACGCACCGCCAAAATCCTTAGCCATTCGTATGGCGTTATGTTACGAAATGAAGGAATACGAATTGTATTGGAAACATAAAAGTAAAAGATACGAGTGTTTCTGTCACACTGTAACGCTGTTATCTTTTGTTCTTCGATGGCGATACTTTTCTCGAACGTTGAGAGAAGCTGAAACACGGTTCTCACTTGGCTCAAAGAAGCACAATTTTCGGGATTCAAACGATTTCGAATTTAGTTTTATCATTTTCCTCGTTTTAAAATATAGCAAGAAGAATGTAACGTTGGCTTTAACACGATAAATTTAATATTAATACTATAGTAAATTCATTTTATTTCAGACATTGTCCATACATTATAGAAAAATTAAAAGTCAATAAAAGTCCGGTTAAGCAGTTACCAGCCCTAGCGTGCTGAACTGTAAGTGGTCATGTCCAAAAAAAGTCAATAAAAACGAATCACATTAAAACAATCAACAATAAATTAAATTTAACACAGACATTTCACATTAAAAAATTTGTAAATTAAAATTAATATCGACCCGCATATTAAGTATTTGAGGTGCATACGATGTTCTCAGACTGAACAAAACCATGGTAGCAAAATAATGCCAGGCAATCATTTTCCGTTACAGCCACTAGTTTCCTTGGTAAGACCAAAACAAAAACAAGTGCAGTCAGCGAAATGGTCTGTAATAAATATACCATGGATGTAAAAATGTGCGCATAAACCATAAATCACAGTGGCCGAACGAAGGAACAACGTAGAGAAGGTTACACGTGAGACAAAAGAATCGTGACAATCGCCTTCAAGAATAGGCTGATAAATGGCAAAGCCAGATATACTTAACTATAGACAGAACAATGGGGAAGGAAGGATCTATCGACAGCAATTTCGCCCAAAAATAGCACTAAGTTGGAGTGCTCTTAAAAGGTGTCTTTAAAATTGCTAAGACGTGGCTGTTATAATGAACGGAATCGTCCCTTTTCGAGGGAGGGGAGAATTTGGCAGACACTCCTTTTTTGCGACGCAAAGGGCAAGTGGCGAGCGAGTTTAATCTTAACTTCATTAGGGCACGACACGAATGGGAAATTCTCCGGGAATTATTTATCCCAAAAATGTAATAAAATTCTCATTTCAGCATTGTCTTGGTTTGTTTAGCGCTCGAAAACAAATTGGAATTGGGAAGATTACGATGGTTCCTGAAGCTCGAGGATTTTATTTTCGCTTTAGATTACAGTTCAAGTCTCTCTTTTATCGTTCAAATTAGAGAAAATGTTCTAGAGCGATCTAATCGCTAGAATTGTCATTTTATCGATCGTCAGCAGTTCTACTTATATTTATCATGTTTGTGTGCTTAAAATCTTTAACTTTGTATTACCCTTGTACCTTTCACTCCAAATTAAGGGCTGGCGAGTCAAGCCGCCATTGTGAGCCGGCAACTTGTTCCAATAATTTAAACGACTGAGATAAGGCCGCCGACACGCACGCCACATAATTACCCCGATTTAAGTCGCCCCCACCTGACCTAAAATTACCGCCTTAAAGACGAATTTTCCGTCTTTTGTATTAATCATTTGATGGGTTCATTTTTGACGATCGTTGAGTGTGAAATGATAAAATTATAATATGATGGTACGTGCTGTGCCATGAAGCATTGTCTTTATCACCCTTGGTATTAACAAAGATAATATAATTGAATTTTCGGCAGTGTGTTCTAAAAGCATAATAAACTGTCCTCATCATTTAAAGCACAAGTATTTAATTGAACTAATTTTAATTGTACTGACTCTAAAAAGCATTTTTGCAAGACATAAATCCAAGCATAACCTATCCGCCAAAAATCATTAGGGACAGCAGCTGTCATACAACCAAATATTTCTCGTAATAAACACGGCCTAGTAATTATCCCTTAGAATTGGGAAAAAACCCAAAAACCTGTGCGGAAAAGAGCTCATTACAAAGGGAAGGAGATAATGTAAGGCAGTGCTGAAACACTCGTTACGTGGAATGCCCTGGGGAAGTATTTTTTGCCGTGAAGGTACGACTCCGAGCTAATAGCCTCCCGCCTGACAAATGGAATTAGTCACACGATCCAGTGAAAGGCAACGCCTGGATATAAGGGAATTAATTTAAATAAAAATAGAAGACTGGATAAGGTATAATGAATTTGGATGTCCTAATTTAAGGAAGGTATGCCCAAAGCTGAAGTAACATGTATGCTCTAAAATATAAGAAAGAATCTTCAGCTTAAGAGCAGAGAACTAAATGAACATGAATATAGTGCTCCTATAGTTCACGTACATATCCAAATTTTTGACGACATGTTGGTGCAATGGTTGAGCGACTGACTGCTGCGATGCGTGTCGCGGGTTCGATCCCCGCACGGAACAAATATTTGGATGGCCTACAGATAGTTGTTCCGGGTCTGGCTGTTTGTGCATGTGAGTTTATATGTTTGTAAACGCACCCACGATACAGGAGAAATTCCTAGTGTGGGGCAACGTTTTATAAAATAAAATAAAAAATAACACTGAAAAACAATAACACAGAATGAAATTGAGCTTGACGTTTGTATTCGCGCATACACGTGAAAACACAAGTTTCTTTTTTTCATATTTTATCTCATGTTTCATGCAAAAAATAATAGCGTTGTAGTGCATCGTTAAAATGCACACTTACAGTTCGACAGTGGTTAATAGCCGGGTTGTTTGTAGAATTACCAGAAAATTGTTGGCATACAGTTTAATGTGAGGACTTTTATACACGCGATTCTATTGATCGATATTTATTTTCAGATCCTTTTGTTTCTCGTTGCCGTTTTCATGAAATACACAATGGAATTCCAGCTTTAAATTGTATGCGTTGATTGAAATCGATTTTGTTCTGGACATGGTCTTGTCATTTATCTAGTCTTTGTCATTTATATACTCGTGTAGCTTGCGACTGTCCACATTTTACAGGGTTATTTTTAATTACTAATCTTTTCAGGTATCAAATACGTCAAAAGTCATGATTTTGGCAAAATGCACTCCCAAAGCGGAAAAATAGTCAGCTGTTCCCTACATTTTGCCAATAACTCAGCAAAAACGACAACTGAGTCTTGTTCATTTTTGGGAAAAATAACTTTGTATTTAACGAACATGTCCAAGGCAAAATCTAAATAAATCAAATACCATCACAATCAACTGATTCGTTGCGATCAATAATCCGTGCTCCCAGCTATCTACGATAAATTGACACTTGACATACATAAATTTAGTAAAATTATTAATGTAAAAGCAGTAAATAAGCACTTACATCCATACAATGAAGAATTTACTTGTTCGCGAAGCAGGAAATCTGAAAAAGAAAGGAAGCGTTTACACATAAAGCCAAGCGAAGACGATATCAAAAGGCACTTTAATAGAAGCATTATAGCATGTAAAAGTGGCTTCTAGAAATATCTTATATCATTTAATGACACAAGCGTTATAGGTAAAAGAAACACAATTGGAGCGATAGAACAGATTATTTCCAAATGTTTGCATATTTATGTAACGCAAATAATGTGCACAACAGTGTAAGCAGCTGATTCAATAAACTTGTTTAAACATCAAAAACAATGGCAAAAGACACAGCGATACATAATACGAAAAGCAGTAAGACAAGCATATTACTGAAGCCTTATACTCAAACGCAGTTCCGTTCGATATTGATAAAGGAAACGCAAAAAGTCAACGAGAGCCTTCGCTTCATATCAGCTCAAAGCAGTAAAAAGTTCCGTCTCAATACTAACATTTATTTGGTGAAATTCAAAAAGAAGAGCAAAAGCGATATCTCGTTGCCGACAAACCTAAAGCGCCGGATGTTTCGCGCCTCGCAATTAAGATAGCTTTAAAATGACGCCAGATTTTGGCCGCGTTACCAAACGGACAATATGGGCCCATACAAAGGGAATATTCTCTGCGATTGTATTGTTTTTACGAAAAGCTGTATCGTACCTACCTTTTTAGGCTTTGTGATTCTAGAACTGGAATCATTCTAAATTCGCAACGCAGCTTTTACAAAAGTATTTAATACTACCTAGCTATCTGTTACAGTCCATTTCAGGACAATAGCCTCTTCTCATGCGGAGAACATAGCCTTTGCCAGTTATTTTTGCTTATACCTTCTGTCTCAGTCCTGGGCATCCTCCCCTATCCTCCTTCCACTTCTCTGTTGCTGTGCTTCTTCTCTTATACTTCTGAAGACCGCTTGAAATCCATTTCGTAACTAATGAAATGAACGAAGTATGATTCTCGTTCAATTCGAAATCGAATATTAAATAATCGATCACAAGCTCTACGTGAAGCAAGCAATTTGTCAAATAAAGTCGTTATTAAGTACTTGGATTTCAAACGTCTTGGAAATCACTCAAATTGAAATAATTTATGTTAAATTAAAATTAATGGCGTAAAATGTGTGTTGGGTACGATGATAGTTTTATTGACGATATAGGAAGAGAGTTTTATGCTTAGACATGGCACAATATAACTGTTTTTTTTTAAATAAGTCGAAGGGGTACAGGAGAAGACGCTACGGGCGTCGGGAGGTACGGACGTACGTACGGGCCTACGGTGGCTGGGGACGCAGGGCGATCCCCAGCCACCGTAGGCGCGGGCCTGCGGACGGCGAGCGTTGGGTGGCTCGCTGTCCGATCACCACCAGGCCCGGGTCGACGGCACGTTGTGTTTCGCGCGCGCCTCAAAGATATGTCAGCATAGTAAACGGGGCCCGCTAGGGCCAGAGTCTGCCAGGGTTGCGGAAATGTTCGAAAGAGTCACCGCGACCCTGGAACGCAAAAGGCTTTAGAAAGAAGACGGATGGGTTTTAGTCAGTAAGAGTCTGATACGCCCTTCCGCTCCACCCAGAGCGGAAGAAGTCATTTGATGATTTCCCGTGCTAAAAAAAACAAAATAAAATAAAACATAAGGGGTCTTCTTATAGCTTGCTTACTTAGCAGCTTGGAAATGATGTGACGGCATTTTTTTAAACATTTTCAGTTTACAAACCGTCGCTATCCTTATAAGACCATAAGTGTATTCCATCATTATCTAACAAAAAATCATGGGAAAAATTGAAAACCTATTCGTAATATGGAAACAAATGGTGGCCGACAACAAACTATTACCGAAACATGGTGTCTACCTTCCACATATGTGGGTACTCCCGATGTTGGAACATCAAAACTTTGGTACTAAAGTTTCGTTTTATCTTTATTCCACGGGCAGAGGGCCGTTTTACATTCCCAACGAGCGCGTTTCAATTGCCTTTCACAGTTTGTGAACACTTTTTGTTTTTAGACTTTCAGCGCGAAACTTTTTGGGCGATTGACGTTTCATGACTTCATATCGGTAATCGATACGCTCAAAGTTGAGCGAATGCATTGAAATAAAAAGATTCAAGTGTGATATCATTCAAGCGAATTCGAAAAAAATGAATAATATTGCATCATTGGCTAAGCTTGGAATAAATTGTAGGTATCGTTTTTACTTCGCCTATGTAAATGAAGCTTGACGCGTGGCGACTACGTAATTCGCTTAATGATACATATCTGTTTATAGGGTGTAAATATGTAATCGTATAACTTTTAAATAGGCGTTGTTAACAATTCTGATTGCGACGTTCATCAGTGATCTAGTCCACGTTTATGCTTAAAGGCATACCGTTACACGTCGTCCCAACGTGTAACGGTAATGGACCTTGATATTAGACCCAAAGTAGGAAAACAACTGCTTTCATTTAGAAGAAAAGAAAGAGTTTATTTGCGCCATAGGTACTAAAAAATAAAAACAAATAAAAGACAAAATTTTAAGAGTTATTTCGGAGTTGCCTTAGGTCCCATTTGGTCATTCAAGTCTCTTTTTAAATAACGTTAGGCTGGTTTATTAAAAACACAATTATAAGTCCTAACCTTTTAGGATCTAACAACGGAGCCATGAAAATATCAGGCAAAACTAGGACTCGTTTATCTAGAAAACAAGGCAATCCATCGCAACATTATCCAAAACAGAAGTTCGCCATAAAAATAAAACAAAGACCCGTCGAACCAAAAATCCAAAGTTGAAACAATGTTTTTGCCAAAAACATTGCCAATAGTAGACATGAGATAGGTATACTGTAGGTGCATCCAGTCCCTGACCCACTTCCATTTTAGATATGCGAACTAAAACGATCACAAAAACGGCACACCTAGCTGCCAACACAATATTTTAAAGGCAGTATTTTGCAGCGTGATTTGTAAGTCCCCAGAGCAATTTATTCTATTGAAAACGTGGGATGATTTATAATTTGAAATGAGAGTCATAGCTATTGTGGAGCTTGAATCCTTTTCTTTCATTACAATGTAAAATCAACATCATTGCAGCTGCTGTCATTATCTATGCCTAGACTCTATTGTCAAGCTGGCTCTCAAAGTCTGGCTAGATGCGTTTGTATCACTATTGTTCTTTGAATAAGCCTTCTTTAACCGGGATTGTTATTTTTTTTTTCTACTTACTAATGGAATACAGATGGACTAGCAAAGAATGCACATAAAAGGCAGTGATCTTCAAGTCGAGATCCGAATTAATTATAATTATCAAGCATTTTATGTAATAAATCATAGAGAAACTTTTAAAAAAGTACAAGAAATGGAAACGTAGAACAGAACACACAGCCAAAATGATGTCAAAATAAATCAGAAAGAAATATAGGTTTAAAACTGAATTTACGAAGACAGAGTTTGGCAAATTATACTATCTCTCTGTAGCTGAATACTTTGGTAATTGAGATCAATCATTAACATCAAAAACCCTTTATTAAACAACAAAATAGTAAGGTAATAGCATTTAAAATTAATACTTTTCCAACTCGGCGGGTCTGAGCGCGTGAGATAATTGCTTTAAAATGTTCCGAGCAAAGTTTTAGGTGACATAAACGACATTACACGACTATTTCAGAGTGCTCTACCGCCGCGTTTAAATCATTTAATATTTATATTGGACTTGGGGCTCTCGTAATTTGGCTCGCATATCATTGTACCCTAACAAGAAAATAGCGTTGTAGTGTTAAAAGCCTGTCAAAGTCAACCCTGTATTTTTTTTTTTTAGATTAGTCTACCTGGTGAATGGTAAGGGTCAGGAGTCATTTTAAAATGCTTTTAAATCAATTTTTTTTTTTCATTCAAATTCTTATTCTGTTTCAGGCAGAGCTCGAGGCCATGGACATTGGCATCTTGAGGAAGACTATTTTCATTCATTCATAAAAGCACCACATTTGTACACTGTCCAAAAAGGAGTGTTAGATTCATGTAGGTACTTTAAGTATTTACAATTTGAAAAAGCATATTGCAGTAAGAGCTTTCATTTTTGTGGAGGTCTGTAGCTCATCCCATTAAGACTTAACAAGTGAATAACTCCATTCGTGCATCGTAATTCTTTTAAAAGCCCCTCATACCGCGGTCCGACATATCTTCACTGTATGAATAAATTCGCGTGTGCGGTTTAAAACGTTTGATAACTTCAGTACCTACTTGTATTGCATCATAAAGACTACGAGGTAAAGCTCCCGTAAAACCTCTTCTCCCACTACTTATGCCACGGGAATGCTGTGTGAATGTCAACTAACTTTTATTACTCGTCAACATGATTACGAACTTTTAGCAAAGTTTATTACGTTTTTGGCGGATTTTGCGTGATCAAATCCAAATTCTTTGGATTTGAAAGTCATATTTTCGGTCTGAAGTTGAGGAAGACATGTTCCTACAAGAGAAATTAGGAAAAGGAGTTGTACTGTACTTCGTTATGATTTGCTCGCTGTCATACCGAAACTAGAAAAAAACATGAGGTCAAGTAGCAAGGAAATCATACCACCATAATTATGTATTACGCATTTTCTTATAGAAATATATGAACAATGGATACAGCAAAATCTTTACAAAAAGCAACATGGGTCTGTTGTAAACGCCTGTAGAACATCATAACAGGCATCCTTATTAGCCTTAACATTAAATATTCTTTCCAAATCTGTATTCACCTCTTAATTAGCAGACAGCCCACCTGCGTGTGTTTGTTATACGCACAAAGAGTCAGTAAACCGTTCAGCTAACAAACTTAATATCAATGCACCAGCTAATGCCGGATAAAACCGGTTAATTCCGGTTATGAGCGGCTTATAAGCTCCAGCATCGGGTTTCAAAGAGCTCGATATGTGTTGGTACACGGCGGTTCCCGTTTGGATTACCGCAATGTGCATTAGCGCTTTCCAATAAGTGTGGGTAGTGAAGTTAGCTGTGTTTGGGATGCGCTTTGCTAAATGGTCTTTTTGTTGGTCTCGGTTAAGATAGGATACCATGTGTTATACAAAGTCGAGGTATTCCTCGACTTTGTACAGAATACAGACAAAGAATACAACAGAATATACCAGCCGGTTGAAACCTTAGGTGTAAAACTTAGGTGGAGTGAGTGACAAAAAAACAAAGGAGGTTCTCAAGTCGACGCGTACCTATATATTTTTTTGAAGTGAAAACTTCTTTAGGCGATTGAGCCCTTTTTGGGTAAACAAAAATCTTGGAACTCACGTCATCGTCACCGAACGTTTTAGGTTTCGCTTAGTTTTCACTTCTATCGTCAGTCCCCAAAGACTGCCCCGCATGTTTTTTTCATGTATGACCACGCATAACTTTTTTGATTCGTTGTTTATTGGATGGACTGACAGCTCACTTCATATTCACTGCACCTAAGTAACCACAATAAGATTTTTATCGAATAGCACTGCTGACTATTGTTATCCCAACCCTGGTGAGATAACTAGAATTTCGCAACATAAGGACCATTTCAGCATCGAATTCGCTGTGATTTTATTTGCACAGGTACAGAGAAGAATGGCAGATATCATGTTCTAAGGAAAGTTGATGCAATCATAAGATCCTATTCGAGATCTCAAACCTGGTATCAACATTCATTATTATTTGATGATTTCCCATGCAAAAAAAAAAAAAAGGAGGTTATACTCTGCTAAATATAAGTAAGCCTAAGAATGAAGTAGTTCATTATTTATTCTCCTTGAAATGGCACAATCTTCCGTCCCACTAACAATTTACATAAGATAATGATGACAGAAGCAGAGTGAAAATTATAATAAACAGTCGAATATCAATTTGGATTCGTTGTCCTCCTTTAACACTTTCAGTGCCCAGAACTCAGCATATGGGTCGAACAATAATTTGTTTCTTGTGCCCACGAGTCGCCGCTACATATAACGACGACTTGGCTGCCGAGTTCGTGTACCCACAACTCAACTTCAAATATTATTTAGGGATAACGACGAGAGACAATCTAAAAGTTATGAGGACCAGCCCAAACACCAATTTAGATAGGATTTCTATCCTCCAAAAACATGGAAACAGGACTGAAATCACTAAAGTAATGGGCAATTATCTAGCGCTCCATAATAATTGCAATTTGTATCGTCGTCGAGCCAAATTGCTTTAAATCCCGTTATTGCAGGTCATAACGATAAAAATAAATTACCTTCTTGAATTCTGCTACTTTTTTAAAACGGGAATGCTTCTGTTTTGACGTTTATAGCGGGAAAATAAATGTTGTGGGCGTGGAACAATGAGCTAATGTAGATATAAAGTGAGTATCCCTTTCAAAGATGTTTTCCGCAGTTTTATTAGAAAGTCTTAGTCCATACACATAGTACCTGATTGCTAATTACTATTTAGGTACTACCTACACAGGTTCTAATAGTTCTACTCATTAGCAAGCGCACAACTACTCTCTGCATTTATATTTTATTGATTTGTTTGCTTGACCTTCATAGCCGCATCGTTTACCTGTATAGTTATCAATAAAATGTGACATGTTAATGTTCAATTGCGACTCTGCCTAACAGTAAAGAACTACGACAGTTGATATAATTATGTACCTACATTGTCATGTTATTTTGTATTCCTACTTAACAAATATATATATATACTTATATTTTGTAGACCTATACTAGAGCAAAAAAAAAGTGCTTCTTAGTTTAAGTTAATTTATAAATCTCTTTTTTAAGTGAACTATGTTGTTCTTATGAGAAATAAAGTTCTTTAAACCTAAATAAAACATCATTATTTGTCAGCCAAAGACCACAAATTCATAGTTAGATTCCACAACTCAATTTCTTTTATCACGTATCAATGGCAATAGAATATATCGCCATTATGGTCGAGAAGAAATAAAAACCGTACATTCCAACGTCGCTTAAACTTTTTGTTTTAACACAACCCTCGGAAAAGTTGCAGTACTTGCAGCTCCAACTAGTTCGTGGTTCTACTTTTAGCTGCGCGACTCCGTATATTTTACTAGTCCACAAACTTGCTAACTAAGCAGGAACACTTTCAGTAAACAATGTGCTCTTTAATTTCTAGTAAAGTTGGTAAGTGAAGGTAATAGGTTACTTGCTGCAAAGTTCAGCGTGAAATATTGTTCAGACTACGCGCTGAGCGAATCAAGATTTGTTTTGGATGAGTTGTGTTAAATTGTTTTGACTGAGCCTAGAGACGATGAGTCGGGTGTAAATATTGTAAGTGGCGGAAAATCGATAGACATAGATTAGTTTTCAATATTAATTTATTATGAGGTTGGTATGTGCGTCATAGAGAATTTGGGGAAAGACATAGTAGGGTAGAATTCCATTGTTCTTCGAATTTACGCCACGATCCCGCTGATGGAAAAATACTCATTAGGTTCAACAGGTAAGCAACCAATAGATTTCCAAATTCTGTTTCATCCCACGATCCCGAGATAACTTTAGAGTACCTACATCCTCAAGGAAATCATTAAGCTCCGTTACACGTTCCATCATTTACAAGCTCTAATGAGGACATATCAAACATCTTACGTACTCCAGACTGATAATGAAAAGCGTTCCCTAAGTAAAATGTATCGAGTTCCTTTCAATTTAGCAAATTAACAATTCTCAGATACGAGGCGGAACGTGTAATATCAATAACGATGATAATAAAGTAGATAGGTAGCTACCTAAGAACCGCTCTTAAGATACATGTAAACGTGATAAACCAACCAATAATGTTTAACAATGATGACATCCTCCATGGATGGGATTTTATAGCTAATGAATTTTGAAGACAAGTCAACACTATCGAGTTAATACTACAGACTTAGCATAACATGATCCTCGAAATGACATAATCTTCATTCATCGGAACGTTACCATTTTGTAGACAGAATAAACGGTAAAATTGAACTAGCTAATTGAAGTAATTTATTCGTACATTAAACAAGTGAAATCCTCACGTTAATTTTCAACAGTCTTTAATCTACAAACCTTTTATTATGCGTAGCCTGTAATTATATTGCAACAACCTATATCGTCGTAATTTCGTAATTATAAGCAGTTGTCGGTTTCTACGCAATGTAGTTTATCATGTGCTAGATAGATACTCAGGTAGGTAAGTATGGACATCTGTTAAATCGATGCAATAATTTTATGTTGCATCATCCAAAATTAAAAGTTAAAGTTTACAAGGTCTTAACTATCAATGAATATTATCACTATTGACACAATATCTGCAGTTAACACAGAATACCCTAGATATAATACCCTGAAATGCCACAATTGACCGTGTACCCTATACTTGAAACGGTGCCTGTAAATCATGCTGAAAGCTTGAAGTTCTTCTCTTTCAACACAACAGTAAAATAAACGATACTTCCAATAAAAACTGTTCAGTTACTCAGTGTAGAGCAGGGCCATAAATGTAAGTGCGTCTTATTTGACAAATTGGGCAGAGTCGCAGTCGATGCTATCGCGCTCCAGCAAATGGACTATGAACCGTTTCTCCTCTGTAACCTGTCTGAACAAATCACCTATCTGTGTGTTTACGTGTTAGTCTGGAACCCTTGTCACTTTATTTATTGGAAGCATGGTATTCCGCCCTCAAGTTTTATGGGCTCCAACATTAATTTAATGGTTACTAATGCCTATACCGTTTATCTTTACAGCTTGTATCACTTTATCAAAAGTGCCATGATGAGTTATGAATATTAATCTATGAAAGACAATATCACAATCCGAGACTAATAATGATGTAGCATTCGTTTTATTCATTATACTACATATTCAATGTATCAAAATTTAAATCCAATTTCGTTAGTAATACAATTCCAATATGGCGGGCGCCATCAATCAGTCGAACGTTTCGTTACATTCGAAAATTACTCGCAAGCGATTGAATCGCGTATTCGATTCAAATACTTCGCAGTTTATCGAATAAAATGAGAGTAATCCTACGAAGTCGCGACACAATAGAGACGGGGAGGCATTCAATGTATTCAGTAAATCTTCGTATAGCGTGCGGTGTCAGATGCAAAGCGCTGTGCAAAACTGAATCGATGTTTAGCAAAAGCTGTATTCGATTATTGAAATGGGAATCGAGGATTAATACCACTGCGATTGTGTTGGGTTCTGTGAAAGCTGTTTGCAATGAACGGTCAACTGGTTTTCGAATAGAATAGCGAGCGGTCTGTTAGGTATTGATGTGGTCAGGGCAGAAGTACAGCGACAATTGAAAACTGTGGCATGGAAACGATGATGATTATATCAATTTCAAAGAACAAACTTAATTGGCCATTTCATTGAAACGCTTCGATTTACGATGTAGATATGTGCTTTTACTAATGAAGTTATAACTAGACTTCACACGTAATAATTTCCTTGCACCTACGTTGTCCACTTTAGGTTAGAAAGCTAACATGGTTGGTATGCTGTACATTTACTTACCTTACTCACTTACGAACGACAAGGTTTTGCACTCAAGAAAGAATGATTAATACGAGTTAGGCGGTCGAAATGAGAGGAATAACCCGCCCAAACCCTCCAGAGGGGAAAAATGTATTTGTTTAAACGCCCATCTATCATAACCCCCACAGTTTCTATCCTTCCCTACGAACGAATTGTGGAAGGTTCACCAAGTTTAAGTTTATGACTATGTTTTTGCATTTACATAATCGAATGTTGCAAATTTGATTGGCACTTCTACAGACATTTTGACCCAAAACTGCACGCGAAGTGGCTTATTAGAATAGTAAGTATCTAAATATAAAAACAACTATGAAAGAGGTCATTACAATATCATTTATATGACATGTTGAAGTTACGTTAGTCACGCGAAAAACTTTTGTTATATTTTCATTACATACATTTCATATAAGAAAGAAAGAAATGAAAATATACATGATGAATTTTCTAAATGAACAGTTAACCTTTAATTTGCCGTGTGTCATTTCTTCCCAGAATTTGATCCTTATTAGCGACATTTACGGATGGTGTAAAAATACAGGGTGTGTTTTACAAGTTTCAAGTGATATTTTACAATCTTACGGCGTTTGCAATTTTCCTTTGACATATATAGGTATATATTTTTTCATTATATTGTTTAGCTCGTGAAAAATGAACAGGTAGGCAAATTAAGCAAACACACATTCCAATAACTACACATACAACTTACATGAGCAGCCACCGTTTAGTCTCATAATATTGCAGCAGCCGTCGAACAACCCCAATTTCACGTGACAGTACAAGTTAATATCTACTATAACGTTGAGGTTGTCTAGAGGTTGCGAAGCACAATGACAGTTGATAACGCTTCAAAATTAAATTTAATATTCACGTATCATGACGTCAAGTCTACAACGAGAAATATCAGGCACGACAAGGATTCGGAGTTAGTAGCTAGAATTTTCAAAGAGGTTGCAACGTTAGTAATTCATCTGAAAGTAACTAGCCTCCCACAAATTGGATCAAGAAGTTATAGATTTAAGCACTAAAGCCAGAGTGGAATTATAAAGTCAGCGCGCTGCATGTTGGTTGAACAAATTTGCTAGGTCCTGATTGGGCTCGATGCAATAGACGAAATTTAAGCCAATCTATGTCTACAGTAAAAGCACGTCGATTAAATTTGTTTATTAGGAGTACTATACTGTCAGACAGGATTTACTTCTAAGCTCATTTATAAATTAGGGTCTCTCTTAAGTTGTAGGTATGCCCATGAGCTAAATTAACGTATTAAAACCGGTCAAATGCGTGTCAAGCCACGCGCAGTGTAGGGTTCCGTAGTTGCACGTCACAGAAGTATTTTTATAAGTTGGTCGACTATTACTCGTTAACTTGTAAAGCCTACTTAGCTGTGATAGATTTCCGTTTTAATTCTTTATTCCGTTTAAATTTTTCACGTCTCCAAAAATCACCGTTTAGCTGGCAGTCTTTAAAGCTTAATATTTCGCAAACAGAACCTTACAATTTTTTTTTTTTTTTAATATTATTTTATCACTTTGTTGGCGTTCTTAATTCCAACTTTCTAGTGCTAAGCGTCTCTGAGCTAAACCGCGGACAGACATGCAGACAGACGGACATGGCGAAACTATACTACGGAACCCTAAAAACAGTTAGTCAAAGAGTAAAGAGATTCAGCCGATGAGACATGGGACAAAAAATTGCAATAGGTACTGAAGGAAATTTCGAGACATGAAATACCTTAGTTATAGCCAAAGTTAGTTGTAGAGTTACCACAAATCCACTTATAAAGTCTACCCACATCCGGAAAATATTAAACATTTAGCCTGTACCTTGAAGTACTTTATTTTCCATGCTAAGAGATAACTACAGAAATCGCCCATTGGCACACATATGACGACGCAAACAAAACTGTTAACTTACGCAGCCATTTGCTAAAGTATCTTAGAAAATGGGTGCTTATGTCGCCGTCAGATACAGGCCCGTGTACTTATCTAATACCTTGTTAAGTTGAGAAGGAACACACTGATGTATCTCGTGTGAATTAAGCTTTCTGGGAAATGTGCGTGAGCGTGACAGATTAGCCTTGACATTGAGAATAAGGATGCTTTAGGTACTGTTGAAAGTAAACGTAAGATATGGAACAATAGGATAGCGTTTTGATTGTAAATACGCAGGGTACTCATAATGTAACTCATTTCAAAATTTTCTCGCTCATTAAGAAACCGTTAAGGGACCATTTAAAGAATGAAATGAATTTCCTTTTTGCAACGAAAGTATTATTTATCTGTATTTTATTTTTGTATTACTTGGAAAATAGTGGAAATTACTATCATATTTGTAATTTTACTGCAAATTCCCATATGTTCCAACACTAAACGGATACGGTGGTATTGCTACTTCACATACTCGTTCAACTGTCGCCGTTAAGTGTTTTAATTAAACTGAAACAGTGCCTACACAATTAAGGCACGGCACTAGTACGTACAAGTCTAGAATAGGAACCCTACATCACAGAGCTTGTCATCAGAGTTCAAATGACACGTTATCGTATTCGCAATACGAGTATACAACCACTAATGACGCAGACGCCTGTTTATTTCGTCCCGGAGAAACAATGTTCTAGCCATTGCTATTAGGTAGGCAGGTACAGTCGAACAAAGATTAAGGAGTACAGGCAAACATTCCACTATCAATTCCATTTTTAAGGTATCGGTTTGAAAAGGAAATCGGAACCATTTTAAGATTAGTTTTTGTCCTTTAAGGTAATAGTTTGCTTGGGTGAAGCAGACAGACAGCAGTTGAAGACGCAGTTGGCTGACAGGAGTGGTTTGTTAGAATAGTCAGTGTGGATAAAGTGAGAATATCAGTGAATGGAATGAAGAATGGTAAGGCAATTGGTCCAGACGGAATACCAATTGAAGTGTCATGGAATGGAATGAAGTGAAAGTCATTACGGGTAGAGGGATGGACGTCGATTAGCTATATTCTTTAATAAGGTGCTCATCTTCAAGAACATAGGTGATGTTCTGGAGTGCAATAACTATAGAGCAATAAAGCCAATGTCACATAGTATGAAAGCTTGGAAAAAAGTTATTGAAAAGCGGCTGAGAGAAGAGAGTGAAATCTCACAGAACCAGTTCGGTTTGGTCTAACCAAATATAAAACCGAACTGTCCCCAAGTGTCATGGAATAAGGGCAGGAAGATGATGAGTTAGCTGACAGGAGTTAAGGCAGTAACTCTATCCTTATAATACACTAGCTGTCGCCCGCGGCTCCGCCCGCGTGAATGTCGAAAATTATCCCAAGGGAACATACTCCCGGGATAAAAACTATCCTATGTCCTTTCCCGGATCCTATGTCTTATTCCAGATTATAATCTACCTCTGTGCCAAATTTCATCAAGATCCGTCCAGACGTTTGCGCGTGAAGAAGTAACAAACATACACAAACTTTCGCCTTTATAATATTATTAGTGTGATGTAGTGTGATTGTTATTCAGACCCAGAACGTACCCAAAGCCAGACAGCTCATGCAGTTCCCTCACAGCTCGTTTTAGAAGTAGGTAGTTGCAAAGTTACCTGTAGGTACCTAATCCAAATAGGTACCCACCCCCTTTGTTTGACAGTACATGAGATACGTGATCACATCCCAATGAATATAAACTAGAACGCAAAACGTTCGGTATTCAGGTCGTGTACACGTTAATAAACAAGACATTTGTTTGATACGGTACACATGCAAATAAGGATACCGAATAATATTTCTTGGTATCTCTTAGGATCGCATATGTATGTCGTTGTTCGGATTATGATAATTCGAAAACCATAGTAATTTTTTTTCATTGTTTCAAAATTTGGATGGTCTAAATATCAAGTACAATATAAGTACCTAGGTAACTACTTAACTAGGTAGGTAAACCTTAGTTGTTGAATTAGAAATTGTCGAATCCAAATTTCATTTAACGTTGGACTTCAGTAGTCTATTCAATACAGATACAAGAGGCAGTGACTTGTTCAATGCCAATGTTGTCGTCTACAATCAAATCCAACAACAATTCTAAAGTCCGTTTCAGACTGCAGCGGACCATGGACTCAATCCCGTCAAAGCGTTCGTTAATCCAGGCGTCCGTCGAAAAGGGTTAAAAAAACCTGAACAATTCATTTGGGAAGGTTTTTTTGGCGAATCTCTTACCAGCACTGCCCACCAACTGAGTGTCTGATTCCTTTTCAAAATTGCAGTTCAAAAGTAAATCCATTACGGTTTTCCTACAAAACTAAAACGCAAGGTGTGAGCACGGAATGAGGCACGTTAGCAATCGATTACCCATAAGCCCCGAGTACTTTTTTTTTAATGATTTTTGTAGAAAGTTTGCATGGAACACGCTTGTTGACGCTCAAGCTTTCAATACGCCTTCTCCAGAGCTGCAGGGATTTGTGCCGCTAGCATTATACCTTTTTTATACCTACAATAAGTAAGTTTTCCATTTCTTTTGTCTTCTCCAGCGAGGTTTATAATGGATTTATGGTATGGAAAATTGCAATCACAGGAAGATAAGCGTAAAATATTGTCCCTTCACTTAGGCTGGGTCCTCGGTAATCCCTCCTTTCAGACAGTTTGTTTTAAACAAATAACGCCTTAATAAACGTTCAAACAAAACGTTATGAATTACCCTTTTGTGCCGTGAGCTTTACAATATTGTTTTAAGGGATTCGTAGACTGTTTTCTGGGCGATGTTTTACAAGGGGTGTCAATTTAGAATGCATAATAAGCAGAGGTCGGAATTAGGAAGAGTTATGTATGTACTTGCATCGAAATGTTGATACAATATGGATCTTCCCGGGATTTCTAATAGACAATCCCGTGTGGCCAAAAATATTACAAGCTATGTTGTGCCAACATCGCGCGTGTGCGCATTTTGTAACTTCGGACATCCGATGTCGTTGATGTAAATTTGGCAACGTCGCGCGTGCAGTGGTTTAAATTGTGTAAAAGTAATTAACTTTTTTATTTAATAAATCACGGGATTTTTCTGCTCTTTGAAATTAATCTCGGGATTTGAGGCACATCCACTTTATTCTTTCGCTGTATGAAATCAGTGTAAATACATAACTAACTCTACCTAATTCCGACCTCTGATAATAAGTTACTAGTTGATCATTCATTTAAAAAATGAAGAAGATAGTAGAGAAGAAGGTATTTCATCAACCCAGGGGCAATTCCCGTTTTTAAGGATCTTTCCCATTCACATCTCAGTAAAAATCTGTCAAAAACACCTGTAATTTACTTCGGGAGTTTGCCTTCTGGTCAATTAGCCATAAGTACCGAACTTCTACATTCGAAACCACATAAGCACGAAATAATATTTTCAAAGCCGTAATGACTCGCAGCCAATTTCAGAGGACTTTATGTACCTTTATCATTTGGCAACTCTATTTGGAGAGTGTCATATTATTATTATTTTGTGTAACATTTAGGTCTGAGTTTATTTAGACATTATTTATCGTACACGCCCGGGGCATCGCCTGCTTTCGTGTTTCTAAACATTTACTTTGTATTAGTACTTGTTTGAAGTAGTCTGGACGAGAAATGTTAGTCCAAATTATCTTCCGCTTAGTACTAAGAAAGTAATTCGCAGAAACAGTGAGAGAAACTTATATGTATTATTAAAGTTGTTGATGTATTATTCTGTATTGTTAACCATCTTCCAAAAAAGGGAGGTTCTCAATAAAATTCAGTTGGTATTTTTTTAATGTATGTATTTAGTGTTTTTGAATATATTTTCAAATAAGTATAATTTTTTACAGCGAATCATCCAGAATTCCTTCTCTAGAATTCTGGATGCGTAACTACCAGACATTGTATTGTACCTAAGTTGGTTAAAAGTGTAAGCGATATAAGTTAGAAAGAAGTTGTTCATAATAATTTGAACAGTGTCGGACTAGCATGTTATTGAAATTGTTTAGTTGAGGTTCAAGTATTAAATTTAGTTATCTATGTACAAGTCCATTTACCACTATTTCATTTTCATTTATATTTTCAACAATGGAGGTTCCTATTTCACCTGAGTTCCCAGTTCAATGTAGACTCGAAAACCTGTAGAGACAAGTTCTTCCCGTAATCAAGTTGAAAAATCCAATACTCGGAGACCGAAAGAATATTTTTCAAAAGATTCTTTATCGAGATCTGTGTCCAATTTGCAGTATCCCACAGATTGCGACTTTTGAAGCTCATCAATGGTTTTTTTCCGTAGCCCCAGCATTACCTATCGTTGGATTTGAATAGGTCGAAAAGGAATTTGATCTGTAAAGGAAGAACGTACCTGTAGGACAATCTAAAAAAATCGATGTGCTGTAGTGAAAAGATCTTTGCATAAGCAAAAACTTGAGAACTAAAATTCACCACGTAAAGTAGATCAATTTCTTTGAATGAGTGAACTATTAGTGTTTATGTACTCAGGCAGGCTAATGTCATAAAAAAATCTCTACTTTTCAAGCAATGAATTTTGTGCCATAACTTTAGCTTCAGGCTGCAGAAAACCGTTTTATTTACACCATTAACACGCTTCATCTATACACCCCACTTATCGTACGCAAGACTGCGAACAACGTTGATAATTTATGCGATGAGTTCCGTTCAGAAGCCGTTGTCCGGAAAACATAAAAGCTTTTTACGTCATTACGGCGTGGCCCGAGTAATTTCTGCTGCGGTTCAAACGACATCACAATGAATTCTGATACTACATAAGAAATATTACGATTGTAAGCGCAAGATGGAACGATAATATCCTCCCATTTATAAGAATATTAAAGAACTCGCAAATCATAAAAATAAAATATCTACAAAGATTTTTGTTTTGATTCATGCAAAGCGACTTAACGTTTCGCCTACTTTCCTCCGGGATCTAATTAAAATCCCAATTAACTTAGTTCACGACTGAAACCTTGTTTTCAGCAAACACAACTAGGGCAGTCCGCCAAAATAAATCTCCAATAAAAATGGCTTTTGTACAATGACGGTCGAAAACTTCCGTTTAATTTAGCAGAGAACTTAAAAGCGGCTTTCACTTAGCACGCGTCAAGAGCTTCAGAACTATTAATCTTGGGGATGTTTCCCAAAACAATTTATTACTGTGGCACGTTAACCGTGGGGCCTGCAAATTGGGACGTGGAGATTAGGTGGGTCAGAAACTCAGAATATTCTAAACAAACGATCGAATACTATTATGTTGAGTACGTGAGAGGCTCGTATTGTTCTAGGGGTCCCTAACAAAGGCTTGTATGACGGACAGGTTTGGCGCAGATATGTGCGGAACTCTTCCCTTGTACGGCTCTAGTTCTGCGAGTCATGTACCCGTAATTAAAGTTGTGTAATAAAACTTTTAGGCTCCATTTTCGGCAGTCATGGACTCATGGTATAGTTTGTGGTTGTACACTTCATTAAGCGTAGGTCTATGACGTCAACAGTTTTAGATTGTCCACACCCGTCTGCCTGGCATTGACAGGCCCATTAATAATGCACGCTAAACGGCAGTGAGCCTAGCCCTGTTATCAAACAGTGGTACCTTAGAAATGTTGGAATTATTCTCTTTCTTCGCTAATATTCTTACTAAGAAGTACATTAACAGCATGTCTGTACCTAAAATTCTGAAATTAACGAACTAATAAATTGCGAAAACGTTGGATTAAATTCACAGTACGCCGCGGGAGATGAAGAATTCAGGTAATATTATGAGCTAACTTAATTAATTTATGAGTAAAAGATTACAAGGGCTGTGCCGTGATATTGTGAAATATTTATTTTTCTTAATACCTAAATTGTGTGCCTACCCACTACAATTTTCTCTTGAAATCACGACCTTGAAGCGTTGGCCGCACGAAGTTTTACGTAATCGAACCTACCAGAGCCTGTAACATATAAAAGCTTTCGGATTTCACTCAAACGGACATAAAGGTACGACTCGTGGAAATAAACCGCTGCGGAAAAGATGGAATAATCTTTTAGCGGAGGTATGATAGACGTAACGATGATTTTGACCTTAAATTGTTTAATAATCACGAGTTCGGAGACATCAATAATGGTTGCAAAACAGGTTCTCAGTTTTCGACAAGTAGTTATTGGTAGATAAAAACTATAATTTTCTTCAATTAACTTGTATGTCAGCGACGGCAGCCAATCACGTCAAATTGGCCAACAGTACAGCCTCTTTATACCCATCCTTCTTACGAATAGAGTCAAATATTTATAACACGAAAATAAAATGCCAACATAAGTCGCAGCCGACGCTTGAAGATTAATCAAAGGAACAATCTTCCGGCTCATGGCGTCAGAATTAAAAACACTTTGTATCTATTACAAAAGAAAACTTCAAAAGGGGAACAGTGGAGGAATTTTTATAAACAAAATTGCTAGTTTATTAACTTGCTTACACCCTCAATGGATCCAATCTATTGACTATTAAAGAAGCGAGAAATAAAGTGCTCTCTTAAATTCTTTTCTTCGAAGTCTTTTGTGGACTATAGTTTCATTTACTACTTAAGTAAGTTTACAGTTTATGAAGCTCCTTAACAAACTATGTGAGTATTCTTGAAAGTTTATGTGATTCATTGGGTACGCTTTACCTATCACCGAAGGTAAACCTGTCGCCTTTGTTACCGATCAAGAACGTAAGTAAAAGGTACCTACTACTAGGAAGGTTGGAAAAAAATAAAATATCTTTAATTTCGGAAGTCAGTGGTTTTGGTTGTTTCTTCATATTTTAACTACTTCTACTTCCGAAATTGAAGTTATTTTATACTTTGTTATTTTGAAAATCGGTTGTATTTTTTTTGTAAAAAAAGTTTTTATTTTTAATTTAATTTTTCCCCCTGGAAAGTCCCAGAAAAGCAAAACACGTAACACGTTTACTTAGATTATATATTTTTTATTTTCCCCAGCAATTTTGAGTTAAAAACCGAACCTGAGAATTTTTCAAATCGGTCCATACATGAGGGAGTTATGAGGTAACAAATATAAAAAATAAATACAACCTAATTGAGAACCTCCTCTTTTTTGTGAAGTCGGTAAAAAACATCAAATGACTCAATTGGAACGAAAGAGCATTTTAGCTTTCAGCAAGCAGCTATTTTTCTCGTAGTAAAAGCTTGTTCACTTTCCTCAGAATCCTTGAAGGATACTTAAGTTTTACTCTGACTAGAATTTCCATTGTAAAGTTGCATTTTTAAAAGTACAATCGTTTATGTTGGTCTTTTCGCTTTAGTCCTGTAGGTCTGAAAATTATGTGTAGGTACTTAGGTGGCTGAAAACAAGAAGAAACATGAAAAAACTTTAGGTAGACAGTTGCGTATGTTCTTACAAAGTATTCACAAGATCATTTGGAACAGAAGAAAAACCATTTTCCTAGAATCTTGACCTCTTTGCTCAAATCACATTTGCCTGTCTACAATTTTACATGCAACTATAGCTGAGTTGTTTTCACAAATTGTAATTTTTAAATGAAAATAAACTACCTATGAAGTTTATTCAGCAACGATTGCATTTAATGACAAATCACGTGTTAATTAACCAAATGCAATAATATTTGTGGGTATCATTAATTGACCAATTAAAATGTACAAGTGAACATTTTTATGCTTTGGTAAACAAATTAATGTACGTTTCACATCTGATTGAGCGCTTTGGAGAGGCAAATACGCGCGTATTTCAGTAGATGCGGACCTTATTGAGCGTATACTAGAGTATTCTTGCAAAGTTTTGCAGTATCTTTCGACTGATAGCAGAATTAGTATTTGATCGGAGCGCATGCAGTATATACGTTGGCTGATATTTCCGCTTGTAAGTTTACAAATTAATGTGTGATTTACATGTGATGGAGCGCTACAGGATGGCGAATACGCGCGTATTTCATTGGTGCGAACGGCATTGAGCGTATCCTCGGGAAGTTTTCCAATATCGTTCGACTGATTCATACTGCATTGCGATTAGCTCAGAGCCCATGCAATGGGCCATGCGTAGACTCGTATTTCTGCATGCAAATGATTTGGTTCTTCATATCCTAACAAAACACTCGTGCCGTCCGATTCCCTATTGTAGGTACTTTTTAGTTTTGCGTATTTGGCCTTATTCTCCAATAAGGTCGTACATTTTCCTTCTCGAGCTCTTTATCCTCGGTTGAAAACCGCAAATCAAGGTCCTCATACTTCTAGTAGTGTGTTGTCGTTCGTAATTAAATTTTCACGGGATATTGTTACAGTCGGATTATACTTATATCCGTAAGAGGTTTAGTAAATCCAGCGCCCACGCCACTAATAGTGTCCACGTTTATTTACTCGCCTGATGAGAGCCACAGACTAAGCCGAGGTTTTAATTACAGTGGCACGGTGCGTTCCACAGATAAAACAATGTCGAGCCGTGATCCAGGTCAGTCTGCTGCTCTAATGTACTGCTCTATATTTTACGCTCGGATAATAAATTAAAGCTTTGCTTTGATTGGAGCACGTTATTTTAATCGGATGTGAACTTCCAATGATGGTTTTTAATTACTTGGAGTATTTGGAACTGTTCATTAGTATCAATCAAAATATTATTTCGCCACACCCCTTTATCCTCCCGTTTTTAATTACTCCAAGAACTAGTACAGTATTACTACTTTTTCCATTGTAAGGTAGGTAGGATGCTATATTGTCCGCCTTACTATGGAGATCAAATGCAACCTCACTTTAATCAGAAATTCCCTTTATGGTAAACACAAATTATAGAGTAAGCTCTATCTAGCCTGTAGCTCAAACTCGATCAGTGTCCAAGCTCGCAGCTCCTAGGCCAATGGCCGACTAGGTAAGTACCTATTACTCGTAACAATTTGCCACCGGCTATATTGCTGTACCGACAAGTGATAAATGGAACGAAGGACTTTTAATTACGCTGCCTTTTTTATCACGCCACCCCAGACCATTGATGAACGCAAAAAATCTCGAAAACACAGTAACAAATGGGCTAACCTTATTCTATTAAAAAAAAATATATTTGAATATTCTTTTTTTAATTTAGATCAGAACTTTAATTTCACAATTCATACAACTGAAACTTAACAAAGAACAAACATTTTGATGTTACAATTTTCATAACGAAGTTTTGCTGAAACTTAAAATCTCGTCTGATGAAATAAGTTGCATAATCTTAGTTTAATATTATATGAAAGCTCAACATTAAAGTAAGTGTACTTTATTTAATTATTCCTCACAAGACAATAATTAAAACAAACAAAGGGTTTTCGCCAAGCTTCGTTGGACAGAAACTCAATAAATACGTGGAACGGATCGAGAAAACTTGTAAAGGTGGATTTACAGGAAAGAAAGCAGGCGTCCAATAAGAGTCGGGGCAGAATAATGGCTTATTCAAATTTAACTGTGGAAAAACCGCAGTTTGGAAAACGATCTCGGCGGGCAAACACCTGCGCTCACTGAACCTTTTTAACTTAATCTTCTTGTACGGATTTTGCAATTCCCTGGAGACCGTAAAATGTACCTACTTAATGTTTTTACACTAATCAATAAAGAATCCATAACAAAAGGAAAATTTCGCAGTACTAATAACAGTGTTAATACACAGACAAGATCGTAACCCAATTATCAAATCATTCTCACGCAGCGCATTCGGCCCCGAGCGGTCATTTAATCAATTAATTTAATTAAAAACATAAACATACCTCACTTAAGATCCAATTTAAACCGGGACAAAATGTATATTGGCCGCAATAAAGTAACACACGGCTGCAAAAAGGCCGGGATTGGGGCGGGACGCGGGACCGTGCGCCTGTGTAGGCACATCCCGCACATCCTAGCAAATTACACTGATACACCGTGAAAAGAATTTTAATGACATTCGAGGTGCCAGGGCTTTATGCGCGAGGTGACTTTGATACAGCGGCCTTGAGGTCCGCGGTGAAATGTTCCACACGTGCTCTTGGAAGTACCCAGGCATGTCTCGGTAATGCAATAAGTGTATCGTACGCCATGCTGCCAAAGCTTTTCGGTGTGATGTCGGGTGGTAAGAGGATTCAGAAGTTTCGCGAGATATGCGTCGACATAATATGTTGTGATGTTGTCAGTAAGTCCCTCTACGCCTCAACGATTTTCGCAGTAATTATCGAACTTATACGCTAATTGGATTGATGTCGATCATTGAATCTTTTGTTATTTAATATGGAGCAGAATGTTGGGGGACTTAAAATTAATTTCATGTCAAAAGGGCGAATAGCTCTATGATGTCAATCTTTACAGACTAAGCTGCATAATTCTCATAAATATTTACACTTTAATTAAAAAACAGCACAACAATTACGGACCCACAGTTCTCTTTGCCTCATGGGTAATTTATCTGTGATCACCACAATTCTTACTTTTCGATTTGAACAAGGACTCAAGGATAAGAATTTCAAACTTGAAATTTTTTTTTTTGGGGTCGATCACGTTATTTTGTTTTTAGCTGGAATTCTGAATCAAATGATTTTCGATCCGCACCAATTCTATCGCTTTTTCAGCGCAGTTCCCTGTTTCGGCGTGCCTACCTAATATGTATGTATACAGGGGAAAACTTTGGTTCATGTAGTACCTATTATGAAATATCTTAAAAGGTTCTCTGTCCTCATCAGTTTCTTTTGTCACGCGTTTAAAATTCGTCGTCTTTTATTCTCACTTCGATATAATTTAGCGCAGACGACTAATCGAATCCGAATAATGCCGAATTTCCGCGTAATTGAGTCGATTATTCATTTTTTCGATAAATAAGATCAAATCCACGGGTGGCGACGAAATTAACAATAAATTAGGCGCTCCTAATGCCCGCTGTCATTAGGGAGCAATTAATCAAAAAAGTCGAAATGAATGCGCCAAAAAATTACGACATTCGGACGGCGATAAACGCCATTATGTGCTATCAATTTTTATTTACTCAAGTCGGTAGCTATGAGAAAATATACAGCGTTTTCTTTGAATGATTGCTACAATAAGTAGACATAAGTACCTACCTAGTATTTAGACTAACGAGTACCTACTCGCTAGGCTAAATGCTCGATTTCAGTCGGTCTAAGTACTTACTTAGACCGACTGAAATCTAGTACATAGTAAATTTTCAAAATCGGTTTCATGTAAACGCATCTTTATTTAAGAGGAAGAGCATGCTGAAAACTTAAAAAGTAAATACTCAACGGTGCCTTTGTCATATATTGGATACTAATTAAACGAAGCGCATATCAACTCGGAACGGGATCGTCACCGTATCAACTCAAGCCGCGCAGTACTCTTTGTATGAAACTCCCTACTGCAACGCACATTAATCGAAATCGTAACGTAATCATCTCGCCTCGGGCAACATGGCGATAAAAGCGATACGGTGACGATCCCGATATGGAGAAGTTATGTCTCACCCAAAGAGCAAGCCTACTAAGCACCTGTCATCACCAAGGCGTTGCTGGCCTTCCTCGGGGAGCTGGGGTGGATCGAATGACACATTTGTCCCACCTGCACGCAAAATACGCGCTTAGTCGTGGAGTTGCGGAAACCAGCCCGAGTTACATACATACAAGCACCTGTCATCAAGTTTGGCGTGAATCACGGTTCCAAACATTGATGCCCACACCATGTAGTTAAACTCTGCCTACCCTACATGGGAAGTGGAGCATAAGGCTAATAAAATAGTATGGTAGACAGTTACTTTTAGTACATCAATGAAAGTTAAGTGGCGATTTGTATAGATGGGTGTATTAACAACTATATTTAAAATTAAATAAAAGAAGGAAAGGACATTATAATTAGGTATGTATGAATTAAATAGAGTAACTAGTATATTTTAATAAATCACATTAACCATAGACATCCCATACCACCAACCATAGAGATCATAGATGGAGAATTAAGTAACAGAAAATAGTAGGACTACCTTCCTTCCATAGTAATTTTGGCATAATACATAAGTTAATGGCAATTTTTAAACGATTTTAACAAAGGAAGAGGTTCTCAATCCAGTTGTATTTATATTTTTTTATGTTAATGTGGCAGAAGGAAACAAAACACTATTTTACACAGTGTCTCAAGTCTACCGGTTAATAGATAAATGATGATCTTCAGGAAAAAAGTATAAATACTATATTATTCACATTCAAGGTGACACATAAATAGGTATATTATGAAGAAACATATTAACAAAATAATATGCATACCAATGTCACTTTCTTTAATACTCAACTTTGAAGGTCATAAGGTGAAACTTAATAACTCCTTGTCATGTTACAAAGTATTGCTTTAAACAGTATACCTACTGTTTAGTGATGTCATTCAATCTGCAGTCTGTTCAATATACTAAGATCGTCTACCAGTCCAACCTGATGCAGCCGAGTACCCATATTATATACTAGCTTTTGCCCATGACTTAGTTCGCACATATCCCATTTTGTCAAGTTCATGTAAGAAAATCCCATTCCCGTATAGCTTATAGCCTTCCCCATGAATATGGCTATCATATAAAAAATAATTTTCCAAATCCGACTGGTAGTTCCAGAGATTAGCGCATTCAAACAAACTCTTTAGCTTAATTATATTAGTATGTATAGATAAAGCGGCTGCTTACCAGACTCTTCAACCAGTTAGCTCACTAAAAAATATATTAGTTCAATACCTATAAGTTCTGAGTATGCAGTGTCCCACTTTAGGGAAAACGCTTTCTTACTCCATTTCAACTTTGGACTGCTCTTCAGCTATGTCGGAACCATTATTTTAGAATAATAATATTAATTACAGCTTCTGCTGCTATACATTGTGCTCTTTTTGTCAAAGACTGCTACAAGCTGGTCACAAGCATTGTATTAAAATTGACAAGTAGACTTTGTTCAGTGCCAGCTGTTATTACAGGCAATTCTAGTGTTATTTTAAAGAATGCTCAAAATGCAGTGTTTCTTTTGAAAATTGGTTTAGAAAGTTGAAAACTAGTTGCAGCAAGCATACAAACAATCCTTATTAATTTAATTCAGTACAATTGCTATGTGAGACTAGCAGTCCTCCCCAATGTTATGAGGACTAGACAGGTAAATAATGATTTATTGGGAAAATATTTTTCTATGACTTCTTATTGGAAAAATAACACATTGGCATGCTTGCCTTATTGTTTGTTACTATATTAAAGAATAGGAAATGTTTAATTTAAATAAAGAACTAGGTAGCAACTTTAAGCAAAATTTTAATGGCTCAAATTTTATTATTTTCCTACCTTCAGAGTATGCTCTTCTGGACAAAATGTCAAGGGAAAAATAATAGCCGAATGTGGGATCCAAGCAAACCAACTAGCGATTCTTGATTCTTATTTGAAAATGTTCAAGTAAGTCTATCTTGCGTAGGTCTGTAATAAATAGCCTTTTAGAAAGTTGCCCCTCAAGCGCAAACAATAAATGGGTCGGTGTGTTTTAATAGTCTTACAATATAGTTTATACTTAAGCCTAGTGAAATATTACGGAATCGTGACCGATTTAACCAATAAAACATAAGTTTTCTAATATCGATCGGCTGTTGGTGTCAGTCTGCGATAGAATTCAAGCACCGTTGAACTTACCTAACGATGTGTCGCCACACCGCACTCTTTATTTTCCTTTTGCTTAGTAGTCTTAAATCAAGAGTTCCACTTTAAAACAACTGCACCACGCACAATTAAAATTGCCGATTTTTTTTTGTTTTTATCAAACGCAAATCACGGAAACCAGTTGCGAAAACGAAAAAACGTCTAAGATGGCGCCACAATGCAAATATTTTTATGACATTAGATTATGTGTTGCCATAGTAAAAACCTATTTAATTGGTAGTTATTTTTGCTGACTCTTCTTTCTTATTCTTTTTGAGAATATTGTCTTTCTTATTCTGAGTGTTTTTTATGAAATAGTGAAAATAAGACACAATGTAGGAAAAAATATCAATTTAATAAAAAAATATAGTGTAAATTCTTTGGCTAAATGTACCAACTGTTCCATGCATTTTAACAAACAGCAGTTTTAGCAAACCTTTTAGTCCTTTTAGTCTCAGCCCACATCCAAACTAAAATGGTGACTTATTATCTATTTTAATTGAACAAATATATTTTATCATAATCTAATCACTGAAATTAATCCATTCTACAATCATTAAATGCAAGCTTTTTGAACTAATTAATAGCTCACGCAAAATTGCTAAAGTAATAATTAACAGCTACATCATTTTGAATCTCACAAAACTCTAATATTATTGCTACACCTAACTTTCTAATCAGTTCTTTAAAAGATGAACAAATCATGCTTTCTAAAAAGAAGACACTGATGATAGATATCAGAGTACAGAGAACAATATTTTACATCTTTTAGCTAGTCTTTCTTCAATAAAGAATTTAGAGCTACATAATTACAAATGGGCCCATTAGTTGAAAGCAGTCTTGGCATACTACATTGGATAAAATCTCCAAAACTAAATACTCTCTAATGCCATGGCTGAGCTCCTTATTATTTATAAAAACTAAATACTCTATGCTACAATCAATGCATTATCACTGTGACCATAAGCCACACAATATAGATAAAAAATTTGATTACGAAATGCGTCATGCAAAGTCCACTCCCGTATCTAGTAGATCCCTGATAAGCACTGTAGCTTTTCGTGGCAAGATACGCAGTAGGTGACCCAGGTACAATAGATGCTTGGGCACCGATGCTTCGAAGTAGTTGCGGCGAACGCTCTCCAGGATCGACGCAGCGGCTTTGTTCGGAGTTATTGTGCCGAAGTAACTTGGTATTCTGAAAAATTAAATGGTACTTGAAATAATAATATGTTTTAGAAGTCTATGGTACCTACCCACTTAAATGATAGGAATACTTTTGATAGTCCCATCATTATTGAAATCATGAGAGCAGTAGATATTTCAAATATAATTTAAAACAACTTAAAAGGGGATAGAATAGAAACTTTGTGGTAAATCTGCCCGGACGCTATTTCAATTTTATTTCAAAATCGCGAAGCATGATGAAACGGGTAGAGAACACTTAAATAAAGAATTTTGGTAACAACATGGTGCCCTAAAGTGTCACGTTGTCGAGATATAGATAGAGGAGCGATAGAGGTAGTCGCCATGTGCAAACAATGAGTACCTATAATTAAAAAGAATACATTTCGTGCATAACGTGACACTTTAGGGGACCATTTTGTTAACATTTTTTCTTGGATAAAGTGTCCTCTACCAATGTATATGTATTTGTTTGAACGCGCGCCGTGAGTTAAAAAAAATACAAAATGGCGACGGGTGACGGGCGATTGAGCTACCGCAGAAAAATGTTAGAACCCCTTTAGGTAATCGTAAAACTTTGATACAAATACATGATTGATTAGAGAAATACTAAGCACTTAATGCCTTCTGATTGCTGATTGATCCTTGCTGTTTTAACACTTACCTTAATCTTATATCTGCACTTTCATCGCTAACAATAAACGGATAGATATGAGTGAGTGTAACATGGACTCCATCAATCTTGTTCACTCTAAGGTCTTCTGTAAGAGATTCTGCCAGTCCCTGGACAGCAAACTGTGCCACACTCAATGGCATTTGGTCCTTTATGTAGCTGAGTCCAGCCACTGATGTCAAAGCCACAATGTGACCATGATTCTTGGCCTTCATGTCGGGTAAGAAGTGGTCAATCAGCTGAAAAGTTACAGAAGAGAGAACATATTAGTGACAAAACGTATTTTTATTTTGTTAACTGTCATGTGCATATTATTTTTATTTAATTAAACAGTTAATACCTACAGTAAAACAATAAAACAGTTACACATAATTACAAGGTGATTTTAATATTATCTTATTGTTGTAGCCTCTTGACCCTTTTATTTTGAACCAGAATTTCAGATTGCAAGAATACAAAACAACATGTTGTTGTATTCTACAAGAAATAAATAAATTGTCATAAGTAAGTATTTTTATTTACTCAGTTGTATAAGTTTTTTTTTTCATATTATTTTTAAACTGGTTCCACTTGCGAGTATTCCAACTTGATACTTAGCTGTAACAACTTACCCAGAAATAAGAGGTCAGTGTAAGATCCAGAGTAACATGAATATCTTGAGGGGGCTGTGTTAGTAATGACCTTGGGCTTGGTATTCCACAGCAGTAGAACAGCATGCTGACAAATCCTAGATCTTTCTTCAGCTGAGAAGCTAAGGCCTGGACATTCTCCCGCTTAGTAATATCACAAGTGTAGCTTATAGCGGAACCACCTCTTTTTTTAATAAACTCAACAGTTTCTTCATTTGAAGAACTATTCTTATCCACACACAGGACTATTGCTCCTAAGTTGGCTAGCTGTATGGATATTTCACGCCCTACACCTCTCCCGGCACCAATCACCTGAAAATATAAGAATGAAATATCATTATTTTTTTCTTTGCCACTGTTGCTAGGTCATCTATTTGGGATTATCAATATGATTAGAAGTATTTAAAAGAAAGTGATATTACGCAATTTATCTGGCATGATAAAACCATACCTACGATACTGAAAAAATTAAAACAGATTTTGCTCTTAAAGGATTTAGATAAGAAAATTTACCCACCAGAACTGTTTCCAGCCTGACTGATTTCAATGGTGGTGGTCTAAAGAGTTCATAAACAGCCTGTAGAACTGCACAGATGGCATTAAGCACCACCCACCCAATATCCACCATTAGAATACACAAGGAATATGCTCTCAGCAACATTTTGATTGGGAAGAAAATATTGAGAAGAATTCCAAAGATATAATCAGAGGTTTTGGATTCCTGAAAATGTCAATTATTCATCATTTAGTTTATTCTATTAAACACTTAACACAAAATTACATTCTTATTCATTTTCCGACAGTCACATGCAGTCTGACTTAATAGACATCAAAAATATCTTATAATTTAAGTACAGATACCTGCAATTTTCTATTTGCTAGCTAAGATAATCACTAAGGTAATCACTTTGCACACACCTTTTTGTAATAGTCCTCGGAACTCATAGCGGAAACATGCACTAATTACTAGTTTATTAAAAAGTAAAACTCAGAATTAAAAATAGTTGGTTTTTTCAGTATAAAGTTGGCGCTGACACTTTGAAAGCACTACTATGAAACAAGAATTTTGGGCTTCATAAACAGGACACAGAGCGATAAAATATAGTAAAAGTGAAATGATAATGACCGGCAGTAGAAATAAATTACGAAATAAGTGATAACAAAAAATATTTGACGATAAATTTATTTGTACTTGACACTTTGATTGACAACAACTTTTTTTGATAAGAAGAGCATTCAGCATTGATAGGAACTTTGATGAACTTTCTGTCATTCATTGTCATAGAACAAGAACAAATAGTTTTATATTATCTGTGGACGTACTAACCACTGCAGCCCCCAAACCAAATGGTATTTTTACCAATACTTACTGATATGGTGCATTACTAGTCATTTATTTTAGTACGATGAATGTTGTTTTTCCTATTTCGATAAAACAAAATTTAATCTGTTTTCTTTTTTCTATTCATATATTCATAGTAGAATTTGGATGAATAACTTTGCAACACTATGTTCGTTTAGAAATTATTTGGGTGGTGACCACTTTCACAGAGGTCAGTGGTGGTGACCTTCTCCTAAACTCGTTATGAAATCGTTTCAAATAATTGGGAAAAAAATATTTGGAAGATTGATCCAATTTAGCTGGTTAAGGTTTCAGCTTAAAAACTATTTTTGAACGAAAACACTATTTCTGAACGATGACGAGCTGTCAAAACTCAAAAGACGTGATGTCATGGAAATCAAAACAAAGCAATACAACATTCATTACTTGGTACTACATAATAGCGACAATTAGCCTTAAACGCTGTTTCACTGTAACTCAAAGTGATATTTTCAGATGTCAAGTTAATTATTTACAAAATAAAAACTCAATCATGGCTTTCGTATACCAAGGAGATCGTGAACTAGAATCAAAGTCGAGGAAAGGTTTGTAAAATTGAAGTCTCGCTTAAAATTTTCGTATTTTTCTCGTTTATCGTCATTATTATAACTATTATTTTAGCTGCCGAGCGGATATCTGAGAACATGCATATAGTGGCTAATGAGCCTTCGTTAGCCTTGTATCGCCTGCAAGAGCACGTAAGGAAAGCGTTACCGCCCATGGTTGAAAGGCGAGTTGAGGTGACCAAACTACAGCACGAGTTGCAGGGAAGGTGCTATGATGTGGAATATGCTCTCAGGTAATATAAGTAATTGTATGTAGGAAAATAGTGAAGAAGATTTTTTGTAATTGCTTTATGATAGGAATTATTAGTGTAACCATGGAGTTTCTTGCCGGTTCTTCTACATAGTCCACTGAAGTTGAACCTTTTATACATTTATGGTTTGTCCTGAAGAAGACCCTCTGACTGACATTTACCAAAATAATTTCTAACTTTTGATCTCAAATCAGATAAAATAATTTTATTATTTCTCAATTCCAGTGCAGTAAAATCAATGGATGGTGCAGCAACAAGTTTCAAGAACATCCAAGAAATGCTGAAGCAGTCAATATTTTTAAAACAACAGTTAAAATATGAGGAAGCAAGGAGAAATAAAAAAGATTCTAATTCTGTTTACAAACGTCTCTCTGCTCATATTGTTCTTGACCTACCAGACCTGTCCGAGTTCTCTATGGTTAGGGAGACCACTAATAGGATTGAGAACATGATGGCACAGGCTAGAGGTTCATCTGCTGAGCTTCATAGGTCGCACACCACTTTGCATTGAAACAGCAATATGTATGATATTACTATACACACCCCAGAGTATGGAATCGCCAAGCTGGCAGTGGCTAGAGACACCGTTAAGAATAATCTTCATGTCCCTGGAAGGATGCTCATGTATGCAAGTTTTTTGAAGTCTCAGTGAAAGAATCCTCACAGCACATCTGTGGGTCAATTCTACTAATTTTAAAACAACATTTGTATTCACATCTCAATCGCATCTGTCTAAAATGTATGAAAATTAAGGCTTTTTTGACAGTTTGTGTTAGACATGGGCCTGCAAACATTGTTTTAAAATGAGTAGAAGTGGCCCTCAGTTCTATGGGCTGGTTTCTGAATTGAGTATTTTGAATTAAGAATGTTATTTTTAAGCTAAGATTAACCATTTGAATGCCAGAGCATAAATGCATCGGTGTGCCCCCAACACCAAACCACAAATTTGCTGTCTTTATTGTTATTGTCGGCTCTAACCGACGCTGGCATGTTGGGCACTTTTTCATTTGTCTGCTTTAGCCAACCGTGGCGGTCATAGAATCTCGAAGAATACTCAACTTCAAATGCTTAATTTAGAAATCATGGGTAAGGATTATTATTGGCACTCACTGACTGAAACCAGGAAGGTACACAACAATGTCTCTAGTAGCAGCTGAGGCAACTCCATGCTCTGAGATACTTACATACTGATCTCATACCAGTGTGTGCTTGCTATACCATGTAGAGCGATCTGCTTAGCCCAGCCAGCCTCTGCTGAATAAGCACTATCCCAAGTTGTGCCACTGCAGCAGTCTTCTGCTTACCACATCACCGCTGACAGATTACACAGTAAAAGATCTTATGGTTTCTTTTTTATAGATGTTGTAGAAAGCATGTGCCAGTTACTGCACATGATGTTGTTTATTTTGAAACCATACATTTTCTGTGATTATTTCTTCTAAGGTAATGAAGTAGGTATTTTTGGTCAGTATTACAGATTAAGATCTGAAGACGGTTGGGTTTATAAAATGATGACTCTAATATTTTTAACCAACTTCCTAAAACGGAGGAGGTTCTCATTTAGGCTTGCTTGCACCACAATTCATAAACTTTAATGCTCAATATGCGTCGTTCTAATTATAAGCGATCATCGCATGAATACGCGATCATCGCGTTAATTTGAATGGCAATACCGGAAGACACCCTCTTTCGGCGCGACGACGTCGGGTTTGCCATACAAATCAACGCGACGATCGCGTATTCGCGGGATGATCGACGCTCCAATTGTTTGAAGCCGACAAAAACAGAATGATGTAGATAATAATGGGGGTTTCCTGAAATGACGAGCACCAGGAAGCAGCACTGAGGCGTCAGGTCCAGGCTCCTGTCAAAACTCTTGTTTTCTGACATTTGTTAAATTGACATCAACGTCATGTGTGAAAAAGTGACTTTGACGTTAGTCAAAGTCACTTTTTCATGGAAGAGGACCTGTCGCCTACGTGGCGCCAACTGGTGGCGTTGTCCTGGAATTCCTCAGTTTCCTGCTATATGTATTTTGAGATAATTGGTGCAAGTAGCCCTAAATGTCTATTATCTAGTCAAGTTTAAACTCATAAGTATGATAACGATAGGCTAAGATTATGCTATAACATTAGAAACTAACTTACCTATCATATTGTCATTCATTGATGCACTGTGCAAGTAAATAAGATACAAAAAGCTCCCCTAATACTAATTCCTAAATTTAACTTGCTTAGTTGGAGTTCAACTAACGGCGCTGACTCGAGCAATAAAAATCAGTGCGCTTTTTTTAATCAGACCTTGTTGCTAGTGAAAACGTATTGTGTCACATTTTTCGTAGAATACCTTCAGTTTCAGCTTTAACATTATTTTCTTGCACTATGTCATTAAAGCTTTAGGTACATTAACCATTTTTATATATATGATGGTGTCAGTCAGCATAGTATTAAATCTAAACTAACATTAGTTACTATTTTATTTAACTGTGTGTTGGGTATCTTCTACTTACATGTTATTTGGTTAGAAAATAAATGTGACGTCCTAATATTGTGGTGTCTGTTTCTGCTAATTAATATATGAAATGCTTGCTTAGCTTTCAGGCAATCAAGACACACATTTGAAAACTCTTGAGTGTCTGATGAATGACTCAACGCTATCCTCGCACTCATTACTTTCTACTAACTTAGGGACATTATATCTTATCTTATCATTTTATCTTTTATTTATTTTTTTCATTTCTTTCGTTCTTCCTTTCTTCTATTTTTTCTTTCTCGTTATTTTCTTCTTCTTTTTACTTTTTCTTTCGTGCGTTTGATTTTGTATGGTGGAAAAAATGCGGATGGATGGAGGTGAAGAGAGTGACCAAAGAAAAAATGGTTGGATGGTGAGGGACCCTAATCTCGTCAAAGTTAGAGTGAACAGGCTTCTTCTGGGTAAGCTCGCTCCATCGTCAACTTTGTCTCTGTCATCTCTGACCTAGACTAGAGTCTAGAGCAAACCCTTCTCAAATAGAATATTATAATTACCTATATACATGCTGAAATTTTAATGATTTTTTTTCCGCAGCAGAACGATTAGCCATCAGTAGATAATACTATCGAAACATAAAGTTTAACTTAAAAAATAAAAATGTTTGTATTACCTGACAAACTCATTTCGCTGCGGGAAAACAACCATTAACACTTCACGCTGTATATATATACAAGAAAAAAGAGTCAGTGATTGCATGACGGTTGTTAGGACAGAATGGAAGACAAATACGTGGTGCGCCAACCCTAACATGGGACAAGGGCATGTTTATGTTGTCAGAAACGCAAGTTATTGATAAGACACTTTCCACTAGGTACCTATATCTGTTAAATCATTTAACTACAATCTACAGCAATGCGATTCTGTAAATCTCTCACCGTGAAAGCTTAGGTGAAGTGAATATGAAGTGAGCCGTCAATCCATACAAACGAGAAGGAATACCTAGTTCACTTCACCTAAGTTTACACGATGAGATGTTGACAAAATAGACCCGCAGTACATTTGTAAGTGGAGAATCAGAGTCGCACGCGAGCTGCATTTACTTTCATCGCTTGGTGTATATATGTTTACTACTTAACATTGTAAATAAACGCTCATCGGTACACGGTCTGTTACACGTTGTATAGGTAGGTACTATCTTACATAACCTGTAACACTTATGTATATTTAATACAATAAATGATTATAACATGCTTGCTTTTTGTTGCATATAACATTCTAACAAATATCGCAATTCATTACATTTGCAGTAGTCGCACGGAACGAATAAGCCATTGTTTAAACTGCCAGATTTTTTATCATCACCTCTTGAAAAAGATCAATAATGTTTCCCACATTTTGTCAAGGTATGCAAAACAGTAGTGCCAAGCAGTAATTTTTTTCTTAGGCGTTTATTTTTCTATAGCCACCTAAAAGACTTGTCACACTGGATGCGTTCTGCGGTCCGGTCAACTCGAACGCTACCTACACTCTATGTTCGATGTGACCGGACCGTAGGACGCAGACCGCATTCAGTGTGACAAGTCCTTAAATAACCTTGAATAACTTAGAAAAATAATTATTTAAAAAAATATAATTAAGAGTTTTTTTTAGAATTGTATAATTAGCGTCGTACGGATGTTCGGAACCCTAAAAACGAACTACTCGTTTTTTTACCGTCACTACCGTGGTAGGTCCTACTATAGTTTCGTAAGTTAAAGTCAGCAAATCAGAATTTCCAATCATTCGCTTGAAATATATATATTCCTTTTGTTGCACAGCCTTAGAACGCTAGTAACGAGAAGGCTTTGGCTTAAAATTATAGGACAACCAAAAATATAATTGTTTTAAATTCCTTTTTTCCAGAACTAGCGAATTTTGGACCTGAACTGTAAACACTTCTATAAGTATAAAATACAATGTCGACCCTACTTCCTATTTATATTATAAACGTGAAAGTTTGTATGTCTGCAAGTCTGTACGTTTGTGCAACAATCAGACAAAAACGGCTGAAGGGATTTGGTGAAATTTGGAACACATGTAGTGCATATCCTGGAATAGGTAACATTTAGGCTCCTTTTATACATTTTCATGCGAGCGAAGCCGAGGGCGGAAGCCAGTTGAGAATATTGGTAAACGTGGTTAACTTTGACATCTCAGCAACTGATAAAGCGAAATTTAATATGAAGTCTTAAAACGATCACGATTCCGCTCTAAGAGGAAGACGGAGCTATACATAGCGAATAGCACTATCCCGGGTACATCATCGGAATTGGATGACATTAGCACGTCATAGTAGGGCTGCAGGCGCCGTGTAAGCGAAGCTTTGGGAGCTTTTATTTATGAAAAAGTTTTAAACACTAGTTGTAATCCGTTGTTTTTTGGCAAACACAAGCCTTTGGTACACATTAAACAATGCGAATAAAAAGTTGCTTTTAGAACGCTACCCTTTTCACTCAGCGAGTTAAAATCTAACCAAAAATAAAACATCATCAAGAATAAAAAATGTTTAATTGAGCTTCACAACACGAATCGAAAACGTAACTTGCTTAGAAGTAAAGTATAATACTTTATAAGACTTTATTAGAATAACACTAATGACAAAACCAGGGTTGGACTGGGCTTAAAGGGCCAGGGTGACTCCCCACAATCCCAGGGCCAGGGACGGTATAGGTACTGATCAATGAAATCATATAGGAAAATAATGTAATATTTATACATCATCGGCCTACCCTTTTCTCAACTATATTGGGGTCGGCTTCCAGTCAAACCGGATTCAGTTGAATACTTGAATACCGTCTGCCTATCTGACCAAGGCCAGTTAAATTAGCTTTGAACCTTGCAAAAAATCAAAGTTAAGAATGATTGCAAGTTTGTCTGATTTTCGGCATAATTTGACACTTCGGGTAACACGGACTTCTTGGCAAGACTGGAGTCAGATTTTCTGGCTTCTGACTATCCGTAACGACTGCCAAAGGTCTACACATGACAGCTGGGATCAACGGATTAACGTGCTTTCCAAGGCACGGGGAATCTCGGTATGTTAAGATGGTCGCCCATCCATCGACCAACCTCGGCAAGCGTTGCTGAACCTTGATAATCGACCGTGCGGCTGTTATTATTTAACCACGAACAATAATGCAATATACAAAACATTAAGTATATATATTTTTAATAGCTTAGGGTTGCCACTTTTTTAGGGGAAATAGAGTGTTTCGCTAATTTCTGAACCCCATCTCAGATATGTTTGATTTTCTTTTAGCAATTCATAAGGTAGTTAAAACTTTTTGTCTCATACAGTAAAGGTCAAAGACAGAGAATGTAGAATTCGAGAGCAAGCGAAACGAGGTTGGATATCGTTGCACTCCACTTCGGATAGGTTTAATTTTCTTTTGACCATTCATACTTAATACAAGACACTTATTTTACCAATGCAGGAAAGCTCAAGCATTTAGAGAGTGAAGAACACAAGAGCGAGCGAAGCGGAATTTATCCGAAACTTTTTAATCGGATTTTTCCGATAGTGTCGGTTACGATTGCGGAGCTCTTTAACATCACTGGTCATAAGCGAGGGTCTTCGGTAAGAGCCGGGCCCTCGGCTGCGCGGGCCACCTACCCTACCTACCGCCTGGCTTGCGGCCAGCTCCACAAGCCAGAACAGTGGGGTACCGCGTAGCCTCGGGCCCGGCTGGCAAACGTACCCTCGAATGTATGTGTAGTCCGACCCTGGACAAAATCAACTACATACCTAATGTTAAATTAACTATAAAGGCAATTAAACCCAACGGCTAAGTCCAGCTGGCGAACTGGCGGCCCTGGTTGGATTCATACCAGTTATTTTCGCACTGACATAATTATTACCCTTATGAAAATCTCGACTGTCTAGCGACTCCTAATTAGCGAGTGTTTAATTCATAATTTCTGTGGAGATTATGAATTGAGAATTGGCTAATCAGTCAAAGCTCATACATTTTTATATATAAAATAAGGCCCGAAGTATCTATCCCACGACGAGATTAAACACACATTTTTCTTTATAGAGTCCTAATTGGAGCTTGAAAATCATCGCAAGAGCACTAGATCATTTTCAAAATAATTTTCATCCCACGACGAAATCGCATCGTTAACCAGTTAGGACGACGCCTTAAGATTAATAAGGTAGGTAGAGAATACCTTCTTACAGGTAATGTGCACTTGAAAATAATGAAGACAACAACAACAGTCTGGTCAATCAACCCTTAGCATAGCACGCACAAATCAAAAGATTTTCAAAATCTTGATAATTGAGCAAAATGTTTAACGAAAATGGGAACACAACTGAAAATTAAAGACCAAGTAACTTCTTAGCTACTTACACAATGCTAAAAAGCAGATGATTAGGTACACTTTATTGTGACAATTTGGATAATAATAGATAAATACGTTTTTTATTGAAAAGTAGCCTAGTGTTAATCTACTTTTGATGCTAACCGTACCGTCAACTGCACATCAACCTGGTACACTCGTAGGTGCTACGAAGACAACCCTTAGGTACTGCTATTTAATAAATAAATATATTCACATTGTATTTAAATGGAGGTAACTATCATAACATGGCAATAAGTTCTAATTCTCCTCGACATTTCGAAACAAAATCAACTTATAAAAAAAAACTAAGTAAGTACGCTTCTTTTGGCCTGCGCGGCCATAAGGAAAGACTTTAAAACAAACGCAAAGGTTTTTTAGGGTGTCCATCCTATCTATCTATGAAACATGACAGACCAAGGCAGCTCCTTCAGTTTGGTGACATGAAACTTCCGTTCCAACGGTTGTAATTTTTTCAAGGTATCCGGATCGGGTATAATCTCTGGTTTGACCGACATGACCTTCCTCAACCAAAACCATGAGAACAGGCCCTTGGCCGAATAGACGCCGGGACCTTGCTTTATAATCTTGTTGTAAATGTAGTCTATAGGTATCCCGGTCACTATGTAGGAGTATACTTCCCGGTTCTCTTGTTTAAGAGCTTCCATTTTCTCGAACACTTTCGCGTAATTTATGTTGGGGTCCTGTATTTGGACGTTTACGAGTACCTGGAAATGATCGTTTTTTTATTGATGATTGGTTAATTTTGCTCAATGTACAATGTACATTACCGAGGAACGGGCGTGTCAATTTCGCCTCGTCACGCGAGATTGCTCGGAATGATCGCAACTGCGCATTGATGCAATAGAAGACGTTCAGTTGTTTAGTCTAAAACTTTTACTTTTCTTCGACCTGTTCTGCAGCGTTCTTCAGCGTTTCGTTCAAACAGATTGCTCGGATTCTGGATCCAGTCTACCAACGCCTTTTGGACAACCCAGGCCTGATGTGATGTCATTATTTAAATTACCTCATACTCATACCAAATGAGCAAGTCAGCAGGGTCACTTACCTCTGTAGTATCATTGATGGTAAAGACAGTGAAGTATTTCCCGAACATCTTCTGAATGTCCACCTCATCCTTCAGATGTACCACCACGGTGAAGCCTTTATCGCTGTAGCGAGCCAGCAGATTGTCCACGTCGTCTACGTCGAAAATAATGCCGTCTACAATGATGGCTAAACGGTTGGTTACGGGCATGTGACTTTCTATGCTGTGAATGAAGAAGCATCACATTATTTTTGAATTAAATATCTCAGCTTTTCATTCAATTCGATCGCTAGGAAGCCAAATGATGTCAGATTACCTGTGCAACTTTTTTCACTAGGTAAGTAATAAAGATCACTAGAACCCGTTGACCCGCACACAAAGCTGGAAACGTCGTTGAGGTGATGCTTGGAGAAGAAATCAAGAATCTAAGCGAGATCTAGACCAATTCTGGTCAATGTGATAATGAAGCTTTGGAGTCTTTAAAGTCTTATAGTCTAATAAGATTCCGAAGCTAAACCATATCGCTAAAAGCTAAATATATCTATACCTGCAGCCTGAATGCGTAATACAAATTACGTGGAATCGGGTCGCACATGCATTCATTTTGACATTGCTCCAGGGCGTGTTTTACGTTGTAGATTGGATGAATTTAAACGTATAAAGTAATGGATCTGGAGTTCCTTTCGATTGTGAAAAGGTACCTATGCTATTTTGTGAATTATGCAATTAGGGTGCTGTTCAAAGATCTCAAAAACGAATCTAACCTGCCAGAGCACATGCAGATGGCGTGTCCCCTCTTCCGGAGCATGTTCAGTATATAGTACATGGCTCGTCTGACGGAGAACTGCTGGAAGGCGGTGCAGTCGTCTAAGACGATGATAGGCGGAGCCCCGATCACTGCGGTTGCAAAGTGCAGCCGAGTAAGATCCTTCTTCGGGATGTCACAGATGAAGAGATCAGCTACCGAAATCAGTTCTGGATACAGAATTGGTTCTTTGATCAGTAAGGTATGTTAATGTAAATAGGTATACTTTTATTCATACTTTTAAGTAGGTAGTCTAGTCTATTAGGTCTTTGAATGGGAGTGATGAACGCCCACTGAAAACCCATCTTCAATGGGTTTTGTGAGTCTTGAATTCCAAATATCTGTAAATTTAATTGGGTAAAAAAGGTATCATGGCTGTTCGGATTCAAGTGCCGACTTCCGCTAGGTAGGAATACTCTTTATTACCTATGTACACTATTTATAAGTTACAGAAAATATAGATGAGGAAAATATTACATAGAGTGACACAATGGACGGCCTTATCGCTAAAAGCGATCTTTTCAAGACAACCTTTGGATGGATAGTTAAAGAACTTGTTATTTTTTGAATGTTGAAAGTAAAAGTATTTTGGAATATATGTCGTAGGATAATTTGATACTTCGAATCTTCGCGAAAATCCTAGGGGTTTTGCGAAAACGCGGATAATTAGACATAGGCGAAAAATTATCAAATCTTACTGGACAAAGTCAGGATTTTTGCGAAAATACTCGTTACTATAGTAAGATTTGATGTGCTCAACACTGATTGGCTACAATTTTGCTGGCTGACTTCTAATTGGTTCCTAGTTAATAACGTGCGGCAACAAATGATTGACATTTAAGACGTCAACCAATCAGAGACGATCTCTTATTGAACGCGCTGACCGACCAATCAGCGTTCTTATTTCATAACAGCCAGCGTTTCGTTTCGCAATATTGCTATAATAACGAGTATTTTCGCAAAAATCCTGACTTTGTCCAGTAAGATTTGATAATTTTTCGCCTATGTCTAATTATCCGCGTTTTCGCAAAACCCCTAGGATTTTCGCGAAGATTCGAAGTATCAAATTATCCTACGACATATACAGCGTATTTTCCTTAAGTGAACGCCATTCCCCCTTACTTTGTTGTTATATTAATTATTTTAATCGCAACACTTGCAACAATGATATAAATATTACTGTAAAATTAGGTTTTGTTGTGTATAGTGTCCCATCACTTCTCGTGGGTGTCGTAAGAGGCGACTAAGGGACTCACCAGAGAATAGGCATTCTCTGTGCATTGCAACAGCTACACTGCGATCGCCAACCCGCCTGCCAAGCGTGGCGATTATGGTAAACCCCCCCTCCCTTGGAGGAGGCCTATGTGCAACAGTGGACGTCTTTCAGTTGATATGATGAATGTTAGTATAGATTGATGGACGAACCGAGTGCTTCAATATGATTGCTGACTTCCTTATCAATGTGGCTCTGCGGGACGCCGCGCAACGCGGCAATCAGTGCTAGCGCCTGCCGAACCCGCATCCACGGCGGCAGCAAGGCTTTGTCACAGCTGATCGAAACTTGTTGAGAGTACTGCAATGCAACTTGGATTACTTACCGACTTGTATTGTTAAAAATATTATGTTTATGGAATTTTATTTATTGTTTCTTCACAAGTCTGTTGAAAACCGTCGTTTGATTCGCGTGAGCATTTTTTTTTAAGGATGGGAAATCATCAAATGACTTCTTCCGCTCTGGGTGTAGCGGAAGGGCGTGTCAGACTCTTACTGACTAAAACCCATCCGTGTTCCTTCTAAAGCCCTTTGCGTTCCAGGGTCGCGGTGACTCTTTCGAACAAATTCCGCAGCCCTAGCAGGCTCTGGCCCTAGCGGGCCCCGTCTTCTATGCTGACAACTCTTTGAGGCGCGCGTGAAACATAACGCGCCATCGACCCAGGCCTGGTGGTGATCGGACAGCCTTCAGTTCTAGGCAATCTCGCCTCGGCTGCAATGACAAACTTCACCAACTAGCATCAAACTGCACTGTGTTGGGTACAATAGGGAACGTCACGACGTAGACTGTTTCATCTAGCGTTGCCAATTCGAAACGCCTCACCTCCTAAATACCTACCTCATAAATACTTAACACTGACGCTTTTGTGCTACACGTACCCATTAGAGGAAGGCGGGACTGGACAGTACCATTTAATGGCAAAAATCGAAACTTTTATCTTATAAATATTTGACACTGACCTTCTGTGCTGACACCTATTCGTGCACGTTACCTTTAGAGTCATGGTCTACTCACCTTATGCGGTTGCGATTTGAGCTTGTACTTGGACATGGACCACACATTGCCGGCGCAGGGTGCCTCATACCCCGCCAGGATCTCGCATAGGATACCCCGGCCGTGTCGCTTCAGGCCTGACACCGCTACCACTTCGCCCTTCCCAACGCCCAAGTACACGTTGTGGAGCATGTAAAAACCGTCGTGCCTCTTTGTCAAACCCGTAACTAGGAGGTACTCGCCAAACGTGTCAATTTTACCCCCTAAAAGTTAAAGTGTTTTGTTATTTTTCGTGACTCGTGCTGTGTAGTGTGATTCTGACAGGTTGAGCCTGAGATGTTGTTACAATTTCAGTTGTAGTAAGTTGTAGTAGTAGATCATGCAATATGCATCAAAGGGATAAAGCAGTTTCATATCGTACGTCATATTGAATCGCGACCGTAATCTGTTCCGTTGACTCTGGAATCCTTATTCCAGAGTCAACTTACGAGTGAAGCGCCCTCTCTTCGCTCGTAAGGTAAATCTATAAGTCTCTCTCTCTCTAGAATCTAGCGATTCAAGAATCCTGAATGCAGTGAAGGACTCAAGTTAGTCTAAGCAAAGACACCTTTATCCTGGAGGAAAATAGGCTACTTTTCAAACTTACTGCAAGTTAATTGAAAGCAAGCCATGAGGACTATTGGCTGGTCACCTAGAGTGAGCATTGCTGGTCGGCCACCGCTGTGCCGAATGTAGGTAGAGTTGATAGGATACCGTAGGATACCGTAAGAATCTGATAAGATATCTCGTTGAGCTTATTATATATATTATATTAACCTTCACTTAGGTACTTTTGTAAAACTAAAGTAGTCTGCCTTAGATTATCCTGTTGGGGCAAGAGACAAATACAGTCGCGAGACAGACACGAGTGGACAGTTCTACCTCGTCGTATATGTGTAGTTTTGTGTAGTTGTGATAATTTAATTGGCTTTTCATTGTGTTGCATTGTTTGTTGTAAGAGTAAAAATTGTCAAAAAAGGCTGATATAAGCATTGATATAATTTTAGACATTCCTAATAACCTTTCCTACTTACTAAATCGCCCTTGGTTCCGGTAAAGCTCCGCTCTTTTATCGAGAACATCTCTCTTTTCCCTCAGATATCCATCAGTCATGTGCGTGGGCGTTGGTTTGTCTCTGTTGGCAATCGTGGTCGTGGCGATATTCCATACTCTTTGGAATAACCTGTACTCCATAAACAGGAGCAGCGTCGTGAAGAAGGTCGCAGTGGCGAACATCGCTAACATTTCCATGATAATGCCCGGGTCGCGGTTGAAATAACCTTTTCTGGTGAAACATTCTTGTAAAACACCGCATTTTTCTGAAATAAGCAGGTATTATGGACTACTTCTTAAACAGCTAGTGACCTATATCAGGGCATGTTTTATTCGACGGCCTTTAAAGAAACTACAATAGTAAATATATGCCACTTCAGTTAGGCAATTCTTAGGGCTACGTCGGTAACCTTGGTTCTCGTGCGGATATTTTAATTTCTGATTCGATCACGCCAGGAAAATATGCGCACAAAACTCAGTCAGACAGGAAAAAGAAAAATGTATGGCTTGAAGCTTATTCATTGTATTGATTTAACTTACCGCAACATTTATGAAATGAGTTAACCTTACAAAGGTTCTTCGATTCGAAAATTTGGCACTCGTTGTTGTACAGGAATATCTGCTCGACCTTGAGGTAGCCATACGCCATGTTGTACTGAGGGGACAGGCTCATGAAGTCCATGACGTAACTGAGAGTACCGCCGTAGAAGATCTTTGCTAATATCGTGGTTTCACCTGTATGGGAAGAAGCCATAATGATTTGGTGCCAAGCAGCATGCATGACCATCATCTGCCTAGCCTTTTCCCAACTACAATGGGGTCGGCTACCAGTCAAACCATATTCAGCTGAATACTGATATTTGTTGTAGCTGAACAAGAAACGAATTAAGTCTTGTAAACAAATCTGAAGTTGTTTTTTTTATTTCTTCATCAACGACAAAGTTTTAAAAATCAAAATCAAAAGTCATTTATTCAAATTAGGCTGAGAGCCAGCACTTTTTGAACGTCAAAGTTAAAAACGCACGCCCGTCACCACTTCCTAGTGTAAAGCTTCAAAGTTCATAATTAGAAAGAGAAGTCCGATACAGTCTAGTACGCACACCTGCGACAGAGAACAACGTTTTCGCGAAGGACAATTGTATTTGTTTAAAATTGTAATACCTTGTTAGTTTTTCGATAAATGATAAAGTAAGATAAAGAAAATATATTTCGATAAAGAGAATAATGTAGGCACTTGTTATTAGATATTAATTTCATGACTTACCAAAAATAAGGTTGACGATGACAAAAGCTATAGCGTTTAGAGCCATCTGTGGCCCCAAGCTGAAGATGTAGGCCTGCGGTATACAGCCTATCCCGTACGTGGTCAACATGACTGGGACCACCACTACAACATGAAATGACATAGATAGGTATCTTAGCAAAGACGCTTTTTGTCTTCCCTTACAATTGAAACTCGATGAAATAAAACGATTGTTACGGCTTGGCTTTTGCGGATGTAATGAGATGAAGGAAACGACTTTTAATGTAGGCCTTTAACCTTTTGAAAGCCAGAGCATAAATAAACGCATCGGCGTACCCCCGACGTCAAACCACAAATTCGCCGTGCTTTTTGTCACATATTTGTGACGTTTGGCATACAGGACGCGCTTACTTGTCATGTATACGTACAAATGGCGTTCAAAAGGTTGATCTCAGTTGAAATAGAATCTTCGTAAAAAAAATACGTTACCCAATTCAATCAATTGGGTCAAAGCCAAGTCAAAAGTCAGAGTCAATTCATTTATTTCAACTAGACCATTAAAAGACACTTTTGAACGTCAAATATACAGTTTGAAATTAAAATATTAGCGACTCTAGTTGTCCATTCGCAAAAAGTAGATTCTTACGGAGAAGAACGGACAAGAAATAAAACTAATAATTACTCTCTTTTCTCTTACACTCTTTTCAAATATAAGAGTCTACCATCTCTTGCCGTCTAACCGGACGTAGCTGAATAATATCAGTAAGTAATGTATATGGATGGAGTCAATATTTATCTGGGCTCCCCTACCCGCTTAATGGGTAACACGAGTGGCGAGGTCTTCTGAATACTCCACACCACTGTCAAAAATCTTCAAATGGTTTTCGAGACCAACGGTTAACGTGCTTTCCAAGGCACAGAGAGGCTTGCTTTGTTATATAAATATGTTACCGGAAAATTGCAGACTCCGTAAGATTGTAATAAAACTTTTTTGTATTATAATTTCTAGATAGATTATGAAAAATCGTTTCGTATACAAATTCAATAGTTTCCAATATATCCCTGTCTTATTAAGAAAAAATATTTAAAATTTCTCGCGATATTTTACAATCATACGGCGTTTGCAATTTTCCGGTGACATATATGTACATTCAAGGTTATTTTAAGTTAACAAATTCTTTTCATTCAATAAATAGGTGTCTTCTAATCTACCAGAGGAATTAATTAATACTAACAAAGATCAACAGACAGGAACTGATGTAAGGGTACACTGGCGAACATGTAGGAGATCATAGAGAAGCACATGACGCCGACCAGCAGCCAGTACAGCAGGAGGTCGCAGAAGTAAAGCGTGAACCAGTAGCGAGACGGAGAGAAGTTTATTGCGTGTTTCTGAAAAAATCCAAAGGATTGCGATTTGGAGGAAATACCTGTATGTGTAAGTGTTACAGAATAAACGCAAAACCTAAAAAGGGATACAGCGATGGATCCAAGACTGTCGTTTGGGGGCTTGACCCCGTTGAGAGTAGGTTTTAGCAAAGTAGCAACAGTATAAAAGCACAAAAAAAATATTTAGCTTAACGCATAACAAGCTTGCTTGGATTACTTTTCGTTAAATCCTCAGAGACTTGGTTTGGATGTAGACTACCAAAGATATCTCGATTTTTTGGGGACTTGAGCGCTTTTTTATAGGTATATTATCTTTGATAGGTCTTGTCGCTGAGACAGAGTAGTGGTAAGAGGGTTCAACTATAAATGTATGTGTCTCTTTTACTGACACGGGATCTATATTTTGTCAGTTTCCTCAGCGAGAACATAGTCGATAGCTAATCGCTTCCTCGTCGGCGGTGGGACGAGTGCCTTATATACATTACGGTAAATGTAATTCCTTAATTGAAAAAATATTAATAATTACCGAACATTATTAATTGAAGACATCTGTTATTATTAATAATTCGCTACTCTGTCGGTAAAAGTAATAAAATAAAATAAAACTCGAAGTTATTTGTCCAGTATTGGGACTTAGGGCACCCCGACTCGGACAGATTAAGTTAGAAGGGGATGGCGGGGTCTGAAAGACCTTCCCCCAAAAGTGATTAATTTCTTACTTTTACCTCAACTTTCGGTAATTATTAATAATAATTTTCGATTAATCACACTTACCGTATACACATAAATGTATGGAGCAGTCGATTGTTTTTCGTGATTTAGTAGTCGGTTCCATTATAAACGTTCTTCCTAATAAGGAGTACAGACGCCAGCTCATTAAGCTACAACAATCTGTCAACTTTATCTCTAAAGCATTAGGTTCAAAGTTGATTGGGAAAATTTGACAGTTTCGGGTAGCTTAATGTGCTGGCGTTTGTACAACGACCTCTTCAAAAGTTTTGTGGTTATTTTGTTACACGAGAGGAAGCCGGTGTCCAAGCAGTGGGGACATTATATTTAGTTGATAGATGTATAGTAAAGGTACCTGAACATGTCTAATAAGTCCATGCTCGTGCGAGGGTACAAGTGTGAAGTGCGAATTTGTCATTATTAACAGAAATTGTATCATCAGAGGCGGAGCGGTCACTTCTTTCACCCACTGAAATCATAGACACACATTGAATGTTATACCCACCTTTTTTATTCTTTGGCTGTGAAATCATTAAATGACTGTCAGACTCTTACTGGCTAAAACCCGTCCGTGTTTCTTCAAATGCTGTTTGCGTTACGTACGCGTCCATGCTATCATTGCCCGGTTAGGAAACAGTTCATCGACTGAAGCATCATTCTCGTTCAGGAACACGATAAGAAAACACGTACATCTAGAAGGTATAGCACACTCCAGCTAATGTCTCGAGTCGACTGTCTTGAGTAACTTCGCAAATATCATACGCATGGAATGTTAGAACAGATACAAAACTTGATTCTTCCTTCCTTAGTGACTGCAGGAATAAGTATACCTACAAAATTATTACACTGCAAGGCAAAGGTCTCCCTTCCTACCTTCCATTTCCCTCTTTTTTTCCCTTTCTGAGCCGAGTCCATTACATGAGTCCAACTAGATGAGCTATCTCCTTGGCTTACCGCATCAAATCCCAGAGGTTTGGGACCCATTTTTTTAATTATTTTTTTTATTTGAAATAAGTTTGCTCTTGACTCTAGTCTAGTCATGACAGAGACAACGTCGACGATGGGGCGAGCTTACCCAGAAGAAGCCTGTTCACTCTAATTTTGAAGAGATTAGGGTTGTATGTGTTCGAAAACACAGACGCAGGCAGAGAGTTCCACTCCTTTGCTGTGCGCATTATAAAAGACGTTTGGACGTTTTCCGACATTTGTGGCTGCTTTTACCCAATTTTGGTATGCGGGGATATACCTACCCTACCCACTTCTATTTAAATTTGACAGCTCTATTGCCTTCGTTTTAACGATTTGTGATTTGGAACAAAAACGAAGTATGCTGTTCCTCATTAGGTCTGTAATCCTGATTACAGAAATACTTCTTTACGATGCTCGCTTTCTGGTTCCATGGTCGAAGTTTAGATGCTTCTTAAAATATCGTGCTGTACTTGAGAGTGTTTAGAATGCACGTTTTCGTATCTATTGTAATGCGTTACACTGTGGCTCGAGACAGCTTTAATGTGCAATTTATTATACTCACGGCTTAAAGAAACGATTTTTGAAAGTATGTAATTATAGCTACCTACCGGAGAAAGATCCAAAACGAGGGGGTCATCCTGGACCCTGATGGTAGCGTCCAAGTGGCCGCTGTAATGACGAATCAGAGCCATGTAAACCCGTGCTAGGGACCGCGCCGCCGCGCTCTGATCGTTGTGGATCGGACTGTACAGAGCTTTCACCTGCAGCGATAAGATAAGTGGTTGCTTTTGTTACCTCCTTCACCATTAACTGGAGGTAATACATACCGAGAACCTATACAATAGCTACGTCGTCGCCTCTTTTATAAATATGATATCGTTAAAGAGGTGGCGAAAAGTGAGCGTCGGGTCACAACCCCACTCTCTATCCGCAGCAGGCTGATCCCGGGGGCGCAAAATTTCCTCCGTAATAAGGTACGGCCTGCTGTGGAGATCAACGACGCGCTGTTGCACGCGCTCTTCTGTGAGAGTAACTGCTACCGTAGTGAAGGGGTCCGCATGAAAGGATACGGGCATTACCGGACGAACGGCGCAAATCTCCAACTCTAGCACCCCGACCAAAGATAGTTGAAAAACTGCGCATGGTTTGATTCAGTTGGAGCCCGACAGACCCGTCGCTGGCTCTGACTGGTTCGCCCTTTTTTTAAAGTGAAAACTTCTTTGGACGCGTTGAGCACTTTTTGGGTGAACAAAAATCATGGAACTCGCCACCGAACGCTTTCCATGTCCTTATGTATAAATGTGTACTTTTTGGGTGAACATGGAACTCGCGTCATCGTCACCGAACGCTTTAACTTTCGCTTCGTTTTCACTTCTATCGGCAGTCACCAAAGACTGCCCCGAATGTTTTTTTTACTGGGGGAAATCCTCATGGATATCCTCCGTCCTGGGGCGGGCGGAGGGGTCTGTCAGACTCTTACTGACTAAAGCCAACCCGGTGTTCCATCTCCCACCTACACCGGGAACGTACGTGGCTTCCGTAATTCCCGGCTGGTGCCGGGGGAGTAAGGTTTTTGACTCTCCCCGCGACGTTTAATAGGGGCACGTGGAACAAACGTGCGCGCGGACGTTCCAGAGTCCGTTCGTACGTCTCTCCGACCAAATGGACCTTGGCCCAGGTGAGCGGAAATCCATAAGGATTTCCACAAAAAGGCACATTAAGAAAGTGTAGATATAGTCACCAGAACTTTTCCATTCGCGTCAGTAGATACGTCCATGCCGTACGCATACATGTACACGTACACTTGAGGCGAGTCTATTGCACGAGTGGCCAGGTACTCCGTCAGACTCTGTAACAGACGAGGGCAGCTGTATATACACACACAGTTTAAGTGTTATAATTACGAAGTTCGCGTCTTTTTTGGGACCCGCCACACTACTCCCAACCACTGTAACTCCTGAGAGCCATAATCAACAGTGGCGACCACCAGAATAATGCCGACTCAATGAAGATTGACGAGTCCTGAGGAAACGAATCAACTTTCTTGGATCCCGCAACGAAATTAATCAGAAAAGATTAGAATCAACTCCTAACATCCTAAAGCAAATTCTGTTGCCGGATTTATATTCAGCAGCAAAAAATCTACAAGAAATGATGTCTCACTCTGAGGGCCAAAAAAAAAATTGTAATCTAGTGTTATGTTTGGTGATGCCTTAAGTATGTTGTCTGCCTGTTTTTTTACGGGGGACCTTAACCTTCCTCATTTTTCATGTTACAAAACTATTTGGTGCAATCCTGGCTGCTACATCATAATATGATTATTGCCTCCCTTGGGAGTCAGACATTTTTCGCAAAAAGCTTAATGGTTGTTGATTATACCGATCAATAAGCGAGTAGGCCGACACAAACGTTAGATCAACTAGTTCGAAATCGAAATCAGCTATATAATCGAATAGAAATCGAATCGATTAATCAAAATAGAAATCGAAATCATCTAGTTCGAAATCAGCCTAATTTGAAAAAATGACTTTTGATTATGATTTAGATTTTTTGAATCTTAAAATATTATAAGTAAGCGGTTTGAAAAGTTAGCGGTCTCATATAGACGTATTGAAAATATGGAATCCGTTCTACCTTCAATATAGATATTCATCAATTCGTTAGTTGTCATTGTGCGAGAAAAACGTGCCGTCATTATCTTTTTAAGAAAGGGTTAACGCCAAAACAGATTCATGAAAAAATAAATGAAGAATATCTTCATTTATGAAACGTTAGAAGAATCTGGTCCATCATATATGTACAGTTTTAAACGTATGTAAGGGTAGGTAGGTAGAATACAGGTGTCAAGGACGATTTTCTTTAGGTGGAGGGGAAATTCCCCTTTCAAGATTTCCTTCAGATACCCATACCATGCGCCTAGATACCCATACCAACTAAGAGTCACTGAGCTAAACCGCGGACGGACAGACAGACATGGCGAAACTATAAGGGTTGTTGACTACGGAACCTTAAAAAAGTGGTCCTTAGAATTGAAACGTGGTGGACATAGCATTGAAGATGACGACGGCGCGATATTCAGATTTCTCAATTTTTAAAAATCCATTCATTGAACGTTCAATCAATATAACTCTTGGTCAAAAGTAATACTAAAATGAAACTTCGCAAGTTCGCACAATGACAATTGGTTAACTGGTGGAGAGTGCCTAAGGCATTAAGTCCGCCATTGTATCTCTGTATATATTGACTTGCCTCGGTGTGTGGAAGAGCTGTATACTCCATGCTTTCTATTTGTCTCGGGGTTGCGCCTGTATCCGATATAACGTATCTGAAAAAAAAACTGTTTTAGGTTAGAGCTACGTAACTACACCTACCTACAACAAAATAATATTTTTTTAGATTAGAATGGGTAGCTGTTATTTAAACGCGAATCAAAAACATTACGTTTTGTTTACAAATATAATCCGAATTCCAATTAAAAGTACTGATTGCACACCGAAATAGTTAACTCAAAATATAACTAAACAAGCAACAATTTATATTCGTGGCGTTAAAGTCATTGTAAAATGTCTAATAAACTTTTAATTCGGACTCGGTCGACGGAGCCCCGCTTAGCTCCTATTTCTGGGTGGTTTAGAAAAAATAAGGGGATGGCGGGGTCTTCCAACCAAACCTGTCCGAATCGGGGTGCCCCAAGTCCCGTTCCGCCCCAAGTTATTGGGATATATGTTACACGTATAGTTATTTTGCTATGATTGAGTGCATGAACGCTTTTTTTTTTTTTAAGTATGGGAAATCATCAAATGACTTCTTCCGCTCTGGGTGGAGCGGAAGGGCGTGTCAGACTCTTACTGACTAAAACCCATCCGTGTTCCTTCTAAAGCCCTTTGCGTTCCAGGGCCGCGGTGACTCTTTCGAACAAATTCCGCAACCCTGGCGGGTCCCGTCTTTTATGCTGACATCTGTTTGAGGCGCGCGTGAAACACTAACGCGCCATCGACCCGGGCCTGGTGGTAATCGGACAGCGAGCCACCCTACGCTCGCCGTCCGCAGGCCCGCGCCTACGGTGGCCGGGGATCGCCCTACGACTCCCGACGCCCGGGGCGTCTTCTCCTGTAATGTACGCTGTATTATGTACTAGCGGACGTCACGTGGTTTCACCCGCGTATTTCCCGTTCCCTTGGGAGTACGGGGATAAAATATGTTATAATGTAGCTATCTATTGCTGAATTTTTCAAATCGGTCCAGTAGTTTTTAAGTTTATTCGTTACATACAAAAATAAAAATCTATCCTCTTTATTATATTAAATATAGATATAGATGTGCAGTCAGTATTTATGATATGATTGTCGTATGTTTTTATCTAAAGGAATTTATTTGTATCGCATTAGACAAAACGTACACGTTTCAAATTTGTTAAACAATTAGTTTATTTGTAGTAAAATAATTTATTTCATGTAAAAAGTATATAAATGAGGGAAATAATTTGATAGGTGATTATTTATTTGACAAGCAATTATAATATTTCGATAAGAATAAACACAGTTAGGCCCACTTGCGCTGTTCCGCTGAGCACTGGGTTAACGGTCGAATCCAAGGCACGGGCTAACTTCCATGGCGACTTGTACAAAACAGTTCATCATCATCATCATCATATCAGTCGAAAGACGTCCACTGCTGGACATAGGCCTCCCCCAAGTGTCGCCTCAACAACCGGTCCTGTGCGTCTCGCGTCCATCGGCTACCCGTGCCCCTCACCAGGTCAAAACAGTTGTGTGTCAAATAAATTGTCTTAACTTCTTATGGTCTAAGATCCCAGAGTCCCCAATCCTTACTTATATTCTCAGTAACAAAATGTACCACTCATTTTGTTACTGAGAATATAATAGAGTAATGTTAGTATGACAAATACGAAGACGAAATCCTAAATAGTACCTACTTCATTGTTACGGTCAAGAAGTAGTTATATTTTGCTCTTTGAGATTCTATGCAACGGGCAGTTAACTTATTACTTGTGAATATTTAATTGAGTTTCTTGTTTGATTCCTTTGAGAGTGTCGAAATATACGTTTTTGCGGCATAAACGGCTGTTTCTTCTTTTTTAAAGTTTGATTTTTTTACAGCTTTAGGACTGAAGACTTGAATATATATAAGGTTTTAATTTCAACTCGATACCTCCACGCGTTCCCGAGATAAAAGGTCTTGACAGACAGACGGACGGACAGACAGACAGACGGACAATGAAGTGATCCTATAAGGGTTCCGTTTTTTTCCTTTTTAGGTACGGAACCCTAAAAAAAACAGCTGCTGTGGGCAGTCTATTTTTTTTCGCGATTTCTGTGTTGGTCCCATAGTAAAAGTTGATCATAATGATGAGTACAACGATTTGGCTGCCGTTGTATTGTAAGACGACTAAAATGGCACCATATAATACGTCATTGTAACCCCATGTAAACGTGTAAGCATAAACGAACCCGGATGCGATTGAGTAGCTGGCCTTGGCGTTGTCGGCGCGTAGAACTAAAGTTGTTGAAGTCCGCAATTTCTCCACATTCAATGCGTGAACCTAAAAAATGAAAGAAATGGCGGTTCATTCCGATTTAACTCACGAACATTCAGACTTTTAGATGTACTAATGAAACCAATGAAAAAAAAACAAATGCAACTAATGGGCTCTACTCATCAACCTGAACAACTTTAAAAAATTATTTCAAAAATATTTATTTAAATATTTTTTTAAATTTAATTTTCATTTATTAATGTGAAAAACAAGCTTTTGCCCGTGTCGTACGCGCATTGCCCGTCCGTTCCCGTGGCTATCATAAACAAAAAGATTTTTTGAAATCCGACTGGTACTTTCTGAGATTAGTTCGTTCGTTCGTTCGTAAAACTAAAGAATGCCACAAAGATGTCACGTGATCACGAAGTGAGCTGTCATTCCATCTTGATTATACGGATTGACAGCTCGTGATCACTTCACCCAAGCCTTCACTTCGACATTTTCTATACTAATCCGTACTATACAATTATAAATGCAAAAGTATTTCTGTCTGTCTGTTTGTTACGCGTTAACACCTAAACCGTCGAACCATTTTGATGATTTTTGAAGTGAAACTTCTTTATCGGCGTTGGAAAAAAAATTACCGTCACATTTCTCGGTTACGCGTCACATTTTTCCGTTACGCGTCATCTTTTTCTTGTCCCTACCACGGTTGATTCGAAGAGTACTTTCTCCAGTGGAGTAGGGATAGCATGTCGTTTAAGCGGACTTAGCTACTCCCACCACTAGAATTGACTGTTTTTTGTATTAGAGATAGTTGTTGTTGTGGTAGTTGTTTTTGTTGTGTGTTGTTGTTGTTGTTGTTTTGTGTTTTGTTTTTACAAAGTAAAAATGAAAACAAAAGTAGATCATTTTTCGAAAAATAAGGTCATCGTCAAGAAGTTTCACTTCTTACGTGTGTACACTAGTACAGGCACACATTTTTTTATTTTTACAGAGATAGTTTACACCTTGGAGAAAGACGTAATTTATAAAGTAAAGTTTATTGACAAAGGTTTACATAACATATGAATCCTTTGGATTAAACTAGTGATCACAGTATCATAAGTTCATAACTATAATTATTATGTCACATACAAATTAAATAAAAATATACAACATTTAGCAGAACGAACGACATACCTGAAAAAGGGTCATGAACAACTTTTACTAAGGCCCAACAATAAAAAATATCGCCTGCCCCATATCTACATTATTTTATGTGCGCATAACTCGACAAAATGTAGGTACTGAACAGCTGATTTCTTTTTCGGGATTTCGGGATTGGTCACATGGTAAAAGTTGTTCATAATAATAAATTAGTATAAAGGTATTGCGTTTATTCTGTTACTCCTTTTCAGGTATTGCGTTTATTCTGTTACACGTTGTATATTCGGAAGAACGGGAGTTGTTTTTCCTCCAAATACCTAATTAATTGAAAATTGTAATTTCGGTACAGGAAACGTTAACTACTTCAGTGGTGGGCCTAATTTACTGTAAAACCAAACTTACTTCAGAACTTTTAGCCTTTGCAGGGTCCATTGTTCGAAGTACAGATGACAGTGAAAATCCTAGAAATAGGCCTGAAAACACCGCTGCTAAAAACTGAAAATATCAATAAATAAATATCGCTGAACCAAATAAATGTTTGTTGTCGAACTTAATAGCGATGCCACACGATGCGTCGTGTCGGCGTTGTGATGACTGAGCGGTAACCCTGCGTTGTTTCTTCATAATCAAAAATAAGAAAGACAAGCCACATGCTGCTTTGAAAAGGCTTAGAGTGCACATTGGACAAGATACCTGAAAAAACGAGAAAACGGGGAAGGGTGTTGCGGTGCGACGCGGAGTAGGAACGTAGTGCACAGTTATTTTAACTGTTTTTTTTTTATTTGGAAGTCCTAAATAAAAAAAAACAGTACAAAGTATAAAATAATTTTAATTTCGGAAGTCGGTGTTAAAATACGAAGAAACACATTTACCGAAATTCGACTTCCGAAATTAAAGTTATTATATAGGTACTTTGTACTGTTTTTTTTTTATTTGGAAGTCGGTTGTAATTTTTTTTGTAAATAAGTTTTTTTACAACATCCTCCCTGTGACGTCGGAGTAAGTTAAGCGTTGCGTTGCGACGTCGCAGATTGTGTGGGTTTCAGCGCGTTGAAATTATATTATAACGCAACATTATATAACGCAACGGACCGGCATCGCCCGTGTGGCACCGCTCTTAGAGTATTTCACTTGATTTCGAACTTCTTCAACGATAGCTCCAATCATAGGAGAGTTGATTCGGAAAAAGAAGAATTTAAAGGAGGCTATTGATTTAATAAATGTTATAAATGTGAAAACACATCTTTTAACTTACCGTGAAAGCAAAAGCCTTTTTTTTATGCATGTGGAAACTGAAGAACTTCGATAAGATGTAGCTAAGATGGACATTGATACAACTAGTCTGCCGCTCCCAGTCAACATGTTCTAACGAAATAAAAACAATTAAAAAGGTTATAATATCAATAAGCTCGCTCCATCGTCGACTTTGTATCTGTCATCTATGACCTAGACTAGAGTCAAAAGCAAAACCATATTTAATAAAAAAAAAGAAAAAAAAAGTGCAAAGTGTCAAATTCTACACATAAGCCTGAGGCAGCACCTACCGGTAAATTTATTTAAAGCCTCTTTCGATTCCATGCCACTACTAATATCGTAGATATTCTTAGTAACTCTGGAATTCGCTATTGCTCTGGAAAAAAATAAACGAATTTTAATATTATCATTTATAGGATGTACAGTCAACAAAGCTATTTGGTATACAGGCAAAAATATTATTGTTTCCACTACACTGCCAATATTTATTTATATATAGTGCATAATAACTTTTTAAGCTTATGACATACCTACTTACGAGTGTGGTGTAAACGTAGTTGCAAGTTAGCTGCCTGCATACCAAATAGTTTTGTTGACTGTACATAAGTATTATAAATATTTGTTTAATGAATTACTGTATTAATTCTCAGGCTCCTACTATGACATGTCTATGCAAATTTTATGATTCCGTAGTGTGAGAGAGACGGAGTATGTAGGTGAGCGGAACAGGGTGCCAAGTCCTGCAAACCTCCGTTGTAAAAGGAGGATCCTCAGACCAGGCGAGTGTTGTATCTGGTGGGCAACTGCCTGATGGTTAATATTTGGGCTGTTGTACATTTTCAAATCGCACGGAAACTATGATACCGCGATGCAGCATTTCTTTGACGTAGTTCGTTGTTGCGATACAGATATCGCCAAGTTAGTTTTTTTGTGGCGGCATCGATGCTGCTACAAGAGATTCACAGAGAAATAGCACTACCACTTTTTCTTAACAGAATCATAATGGCATGCATGTCAAAACAGAGAGCAGAGACCTTGCAGTCAGGTAAATAGACTACATCAAATTTACCGTATTTAAAGCGTAATGTAGGTAGATACTGTGATGAATATCAGTGTGGATGGATGGAGAAGGAGAGTGGAGGCCAAAGAAAAGATGGATTGATTGTGTGAGGAGTGATATAAAAAAAGGGAGACAGTGATAGCGCGCCTGTGGACAGGACTGAATGGAAGAGAAAAACGTATTGCACCGACCCCAAATAATACGGAACAAAGGCAAGAAGATGATGAAACGTACCGTCTGGTCACCTCATCTGTGTCCGGCACACTGATAACGAACGAAGAGATTCCATACTTATTGGAGTCATCAGTTAAGTCCCTCAAGAGTATTGCTACACCCGCAGAGGGAGAGGTAGGTAGTCTCAGGATAAGCAAGGAGCCGAGATGTGCCCTCACATGAGCTCCAGCGAGTTCCACCCGGTTAAGGAGTAACTTTTGCTGTTCTTCGGATGTTCCACTACTCTTAAGAGTGATACGTAGTCTGTAATCGCGACCTTTGGGACATTGAACAAATCAAAACACACATAGACAAAAGCACATCAACACAATCGTAAGTTCTCTAAAGTTGTGGAGTGGCAAACACGATGATACCAAGTGGCTATATTATACAGGTTACTTTTCAATGACCAGCCAAATTTTTTTCACAGGCATTATAGTCTGAGATCCGAAGTAAGATCAACCTTCACCCACCTGCTTACCGGATGAAAATTATATTATACATATATTTAAAAAAAAAAAATATATATATAATGTTTATTAAATTAAAATAAAATATGTTTCTGAACTTGAATAGTCAGTAACATCGAAAGAAAGAAAGAATAATATTTATTTAGCACTTACATGAAACACGCACGGTACATAGAAATAAAAAAAAATTAGGTTTGCCAAGAACTAAGTGTGTCTCACGGCAGTCATTTGGTGAATTTCATTACGTAGGTATACCGTTTTGAACAGATTACCTATGAAATTCTCAAATTCTCTTCAATTACCAATAGGGTTGTCGTAAAAAATATGGCCATGGCTATAAATAATTTTAAAAAATTTGAAAAAAATGGTAAATTCCACTGACTTGCTTTTCAATCTTTTTAAAATTACTTATAGCATGACCATATTTTTTACGGCAGCTCTATTGGTAGAAGTTCAGAAACATATTTTATTTGATAAAATATAATTTTCATCCGGTAAGCAAGTGGGTGAAGGCCGATCTTGCTTGAGTTACGCTTTTATTAGGTGTCTCTCAAAACAGTAAATAAAGCTGTTAGACCTACTACGCCAGTATTACATTGTAAACTTTCATAATACTTTTACGTCAGCCTTCAATGAGGGCTGGCACCGGAGTCCCAAAAGAAAACAAAACATATTTTTACATTCCTATTTCAAATTCTTTTAGTTTTCGCCAGACGCTTCCAAAGGCTACCTTGTCTGCCAGAGACCTGGAGCCAAGGATATCCTCTTCACAATATTATCTGTGGCCTTACATTTCAATTTATGCGACCAAAAATTTACTGAACAGCTTTGAATACAGGCTTCTGCTTACTTGGTGGAAAATATGTCAATTTTCAGTAATGAATTACAAGTGACTCCGTAGATTAAACTAAACTGACCGTTCATAGTTCATTTACCCTAAACCCTGTTCATTTAACCTGATGAAATGACCGGCCTTCAAGACACACTGAGTGCTATCAAACACCAACAAGGACATTCCCTCAAGCTATGAAGAAATTCATGTTGGAAGAAGCCTTTGAAGCAATTCCTACCTAACCATATCTTTACAGCATGGAATAGAGTTCCGGAAAGTGTTGTGACAGCTTCTTCACTGAACTGCTTAAAAACCGATTGAACAGAATAGATACGATTATGTCCAAGCTATTTGAAACACGCATCAGTTCATAGCTGACCTGTTCTATCCAGCCCGTTCCCAACTGTCCTCCTCACAGTAACGCCCTAAGCCCAGGTCCGCCAATAGGACCAATCGGGGCTGCCCTTAGCGTGCAGTCGTTTAGTTGGTAAGTTTTCAATAAGCCTGCCTGGAGGCTTTAATTTTATATTGAGGCCGCCACAGACAACCTCAAACCAGTCCTTGTTGACATGAGAGAGGCTACTCATAAAAATAATAGCTGGTGTGTAAGTCTTGTATAAGCACAACTATCTTGTTATATCAGTGCGTGGTAAAAAAAAACTGTGATTGAACTGTAGTTTACTTACCGAACCTGAAGAACATATATGCAGGCGTGCCTCCGAAGACCAGCATCTCTCTATCGAACACGAACACACGGTCTGCGTATTCCAGTTCCGTGGACATGGAGTGGAACGACACTATTGTTTTGTACGTTTTGTATTGCTGCAAATTGTAGCATAATAAAAAACTAATAGATAGGTATGGAAGAAAAAGACAGGTACCCAACTAAATTGGGAAAATAATAATGATGATCAGTTATCGGATAATTGGGCGCTAATATACCTAAACTTCACTTTTATTCCCATGAAAGTATAATACGGACATGCTTTTCAGAATCCCGGATCCCGGAATCGTTCGAAATTCCTGAGATTGCAAAAAATGTCCGCATACAAAATATAGTTGAGAACTCGTTGTGAACTCTCATTGTGTTTTTTTATAGGTATTCCATTTGTTTTGAACAAAATAAAATATTAAATCAAAATAACCACTGCTATAATTTCATTAAGTTTGTTATACTTAGTCGTTTTTACAAAATTGTTCAATTCCGGGAACCCGGGGTTACTTATTTATTCAGAAAGGAATATCCATATTATTCTTTCACGGGAAGAAGTTTAGGTATATAAGCGCCCGATTATCCGATCACTGATGATGATGCAGCTCTCCCTCCACTTAAAGGTCAATTTCACCATGCATCAATAGCTGTTGGACTGTTTGCTGTGTAATATTGATACTAACAGGTTTTAAACGCAGATTAGACGTTCTGATCGCCATCAGTATTTTATTGGTAAAATTGGCCCTTACCACCATTTAAATCACAAGATTTCTACTGGAGATAGGCCTTTTTTTTTTTTTTTTGATCTCGGGAAATCCTCATGGAAATCCTCCACCCTGGGGCGGGTGGAGGGGTCTGTCAGACTCTTACTGACTAAAACCACCCCGGTGTTCCATCTTCCACCTATGCCGGGGATCGCGGGAACGTATGCGACTTCCGCAATCCCCGGCTGGTGCCGGCCCGCCTCTGCGGGCCACCTCGCGTCGGCGAGGGGAGTGAGGTGTTTAACTCCCCTCGCTACGTCAAAGAGGGGCGCACGGGAACACCACGCGCCGCCACCTCGGGTCCGGATGAATGGGGGACGACGGACATCCCCAAGTCCGCCGCCCCTGGACCCAGTTAGGGGGGCCGGAAGAGGGCAGCGTATGCCCTCCTCCGACGCCCGATGCGCCTGCTGCGGGCAGGGAGAGCGGTTGTGATCTCCCTCTCCCTTTCCGCAGCCTCCTTCTGCGCGATAACTGACTCGCAGAAGGAGACCACCGCGTCCCAGGACTCCTCACCGTCGACCATAGCATGGACCACGGCCGGCAGCGAGAGGTCACCGCCTACAACAGAGATGAGGGCACGGCGCGGCTCCTACCAAGCTGCACACTCTGCAAGCGTATGCCGCGCCGTGTCCTCCCGACAATCGACGCAGTGGTGGCATCGAGCGTCCGGCTCCCTGCCTATGCGACACAAGAACCTCCCGAAGCAGCCATGCCCCGAGAGGACCTGCGTCGCACGAAACGTCAGAGAGCCGTGCCTTCTCCCGAGCCACAGGTCGAGCACTGGCCGGATGGCCTCGATGGTGATGAGGCCGGCGGAAGGGCTCGAAAGCCTGTCCCGCCATTCCGCCACCAGGACCTCGCGCAGCTGCGACCGACGCAGCTCCAAGTGTTGCTGCGTCAGTCTTTCGCCGCGCGCCCGCGCGCCCTCGCGCCACCTATGCAGTGACGCGAGCACTTTCGCCTCCAGGTCCCACGGCGGAGATCCGGCCAGTGCGCAAGCCGCCTCGTAGGAGATCGTGCGATATCCCCTGATGACTCTGACGGCCATCACCCTCTGCGGCTTCCGCAGAACAGTGATGGTGCTGGCCGTCAGGTCAGCCGCCCAGATCGGGGCCCCATAAAGGGCCATCGATCGCACGATCCCCACGTACAACCGCCTACAGGCGGTGCTCGGGTCCCCCAGATTGGGAAGCAGCGTTGACAGCGCCCCCGCCGCGCCCAACAACTTGGGCGCCAGCCGCCGGAAGTGGGGGCCGAAATCCCACCGGTTGTCGAGCACCAATCCCAGGTACTTCATGGTGGACTCGACAGCGATACGGGCCCCCCTGGAGATAGGCCTCCCCCAACTGCCTCTACCTCCACTGGTCCTATGCGCCTCGCATCCAGTGGATTCAGCTGCGGTCTTCACCAGATCAACGGTCAACCTTGTGGGAGGCTTTCCAACGCTACGTCTTTCGACTTAAAATTCGTCCTACCCAAGTGGAACGAATATTCTTCTTCCGGTAAAATAAACTTATTTTCAGACTTACAGAAAGGAATAATAAACAAATTGGTGCTTACCATTATTTTATCTTTGATAACATTCATGTATTGGCGGCGATCAAGAAAGTGCGGTATTACTATGACCTGGAAGTTAAATAATAGAATGACGTAACACAGGTACTTATTTTCGACAAAAAGCCGTACGCTCACATAAGCTCCATACCAGAAACAATTGCGGGCATCATCATCAAATGCGGTATTCTGCACATTCTCCTACATTTGCTTACCCTGGGCTCCAGTAAAATGGCGATGGCCCAGCACAGCTGCGCCTTGTAGTAAATGTTCAGGTTCCTAACTCGCTCGTACCTCACAGTATCCAGGTCACATTCTCTCAATAAACGCTTGGACCTGTTGTGGGTGTACTCAGATATGCTTAACTTCGCATGGTTCCATAGACAAATCTGGTGAACATAGGAATTATTTATTTTAGCATCTGTGCTCACTTCTAAGTCAAAAACTCAAAAGCAAATATGATGAGGTTCTCGAAAGAACTAACTACATGTTTAGTATGTTGTATCATATTGTCATTGAAGAAGACATAACAATACTTTAAAATTGCCTCATAAGCTCAATCTTGTTTTATAATTTGTGGCGATCGGTCCAATGGATGGGTGACTATGAATAAAATACAGGGTGTTCCAGAAGTGCGTGGTCATAGTTAAGGGTGATGTTGACTGATTAAGGAAAAACCAGCAATTTTATTTTTTAAATCGATCTGAAAATCGACTAAAAAGTTCCAAAGAAACGTCATTTCAAGCAGTTTGTCTATCACAGATTTGATATCACCAACTGCATCTGCTTGAAAGGTCGTTTCTTCGGAACTTTTTAGTCGCTTTAGTAGTGTTTTTTTTTTAAATCACATTTTTGTGTTTTGATAATTTTTCCTTGATATATATCAGCTGCAGAGTACCACCCTTAAATATGAGCACGCACTTCTTGAACAACCTGCATTTGTATTCAGAACTGACCCTGCCGTACAAGGTGAAGTGCTCCTGCACGGTGAGGTCTTCGATCAGTGCCTCAGACCGGTGGCAGTAGCCCATCATCTGAGGAGTCGTCATCACCTTCGTGCCTGGCTTCAGGGTTTCACCTAGCACGGTGATGGTTCCGCGGTCCGGCATCGTTAAACCTGGGTAAATTTAAATTTTTAACAAAAAAAAACAAATTAAAGGAACTGAGTTCCCCATTTTGGATGAAACGAAAGATCGCATTAAGCCATTATAACGAGTTTTTTAGTTTGATGAGCTTAGTTGCAAAGCATATAGGCATCGTATAACGTATTTAAGGTCTGAATTCTGCAGTTGGCGATTAGCGAAAAGTGCAAATGGAAATTTAGGTACCAATTAATAGTATCCAAATTAAAGAACTGTAAATATCTATTAAGAATGTGTAGGTTGGTTCATCTAATACCTTTAAACGAGCAATTCTTGTATATATGTATTTATTTATTATAAGGCAACAATGAGTACACCAAAGCTTTAAAATTTGTACATTGCAAACTTGCGCCTCATCACTTACAGAGAAGCACAACATGCACTAAATTATGCGCAGAAATAACATTATTAATTAAAATGATTAAACATTGATTGAAAAATTAAAAATAATAACAATTAGATAACACAGATTAAATTAAAGTCGGAAGTCGATCTGAATCTCGGAAACGGCTCCAACGATTTTCATGAAATTTTGTATGATGAGCTAGGTTTCATTTTCAGAAAACGTTTACCAAAAAAAAACGAGCAAAGCTCGGTCATCCAGGTACTAAGTAATTATGCGTTTCTTTCTACCTTAGCGGCCCCGGCAGGCCAGGTGGCCCAGGAGTGGGGCAATTCAGACTGACAAAAAGATACCATTCAAAAGTGCCTTTTAATGGTCTTGAAATACATGATTTGACTTTGACTCTGACCTAAAGGCGTCAGTGAAACTTACCGGTAAGCAAGTCCTCGACGGTGTCCATCATGGCTTGTTGAACTCTTTCAGCGAACAGAATGCTGAACTCGCCTCGGTATATGTCGAAAGTTATATTGCTGAGCACCGGGTTTCCCATGATACTCTGAAAAACAAAAAATATTCAGTAAGAACCTTCCTCCTGATTTAAAAAATGTGAATTCCTGGACTTCTTCCCATCTTTTTATCCGCTTATCGTACCTCTCTTTCAGTTTATCAAAACCTTTTCAAAATTCGTTGAGTTGTTTAGAAGAATAAGCGTTTAGTGGAGACACAGTCAGAGGTACACAACGACGTTGTTTTTAAATTCTTTTAAGAAATTTTGACTCCGTACAAGTGAGAATGCTCAAATAATGTTCAGGAAAGTATAAGTTTATGCTCAGGAAAAGACAATGCCGCCAGCCTTTTGGGCACATTATCCACGGACAGCGATGCAGAGGAATTTTTCGACGCCATATTTTAGATTATTTTTAGTTAGCAAAAGAGTTTTTACTTAAGGTTACCGATATAGCCCGAAGGATTGCCAAACTGAAGTGACATTGCTCGCAGAACAGATGGTCGATGGGGCCGAAAAGTTCTGGAGTGGCGACCGCGTACCGGAAGACTCAGCGTTGAAAGGCCTCCCACAAGGTGGACCGATGACCTGGTGAGGTTCACAGGTAGCCGATGGATGCGAGACGCACAAGACCGGTTGTTGTGGCGACAATTGGGGGAGGCCTATGCCCAGCAGTGGACGTCTTTCGGCTGACATCATGATGATGATGATGAAGAGTTTTTTTTTATTTGTGTATAGGTATAGACTAGCCTTGCAAACATCTCGGAAGCTGATAGCCTTTGCCACAAAGTCATCGATTTCCTGCACTTTCCCAGCCTCACTCCTCGATGGGGGCTCCACTGGGCGCAGTGTTGCGTGATCCTGGACAACAATGTGAAGACTTTTACTTAAAAAACTTGCATATCTCATAATGATAGGAGAAACGACTGAGGGAAACATAATAATGACACTTCAATATTTCTTGTGACCAGTATCTACTTATCGCTGAATTTTATGGAACTCTTAGTTCTTATCATTTATTATTTGTATTACTAGCTTTTGCCCGCGACTTCATACGCGCATATCCCGTTTGTTCCCGTTCCCTCATGAATGTGGCTATCATATACAAAAATAATTTTCCGAATCCGACTGGTTCTTCAAGAGATTAGAGCGTTCAAACCAACAAACAAACTCTTCAGCTTTATTATATTAGTTAAGATTATAACGAGCCTGTTTTGTCCCACTGCAGAGCAAAGGCCTCCCTTCCGTCTTTAAACTTTTTTCTGTCTTTTGCGACATCAGAGTCTAACTCGTTGCTTTCGTACAATTCTCTTGCGATGTGTGGCAGATGTAACCAGCTTCAGCATATTAAAACAAAGTTTGATTCGGAGAAAAGGGAACACCAAGGGAATTGTAAACAGCAAGGTATGATCTTGTCGCCTTGGCTGTCTTTTAATTCAACCGTTCCTTTACTCAGCAACCGGTACCTATGAGGACAATGCCACCAAAACCACGTTGCCTCACCGACTTGCTGATCGCAGTTTTTCGTTAAAACGACAAGGTAAATTTGTGTATGTGACAGTCAGTTTCAACGTTCTTGATGTTTCAACGAACTTGGAATTCATTGTCATATGAATGTGTTAAAGAGTTATTAATTTCCCTATCTTTACATACCTCAACTTTCATGAATATGAGGGACTTCCAGGAAACTTGTCCACCGATGGCCAGTTTCTGTCCAATGGTTCTTTGCAGCATCATGAGAACGGCGAAGTACAACAGATTCATGAGGGACCACGATATCACCATGTATACTAACGAACTGGTATTGGCTTTTGCGTTTTGATCTGATTTCAAAAGGCACGAAACATGATCAGTTTTGTGGGTGATATTTAGTTATGCTTTAGGTACGGAAATATGGCTGAAGATCTCTTCGTGAAGAAAAGATTCGGTAGAATACATGGGCTTTCAATAAAACGTGAAAATAAATATATCTTCTGTGTTTTTAGAGAACCTAGCATGTCTGGGGCGCGGGATAAACATTACCGAGCTCGTTTCGCGCGCGAACTCATGTTTCCTTCTTTATAAGTTTCCAAGCCTTCTTGCATAAATCGACAAAGTTAATTCTATCTCTGAATAAAGTAGCAACGAAACATATTCGAGGCGGGAAGCTGAAAATAATCCTACTTATGCCCATGGATATACAGAACTAGCAATGTGACATTTGAAATTGACCATCCACACCCTCTTAACCTAACGCACACCACTGCTGGGCGTATAGTCTCTCCCAAGTTGACATTACAGCCGATTTCCCGCCTTATCACCTGTTATCCAAATAATTTACATCAGCTATTTCATACAACGTACAGGAAGCCGTGCTTGTGGGTTTGCTCAGAAGCACCTATTTCGGAACCTATACGACGAAAATCTTTCAACCTTTATGCCGCCGAGTACAGAACTGGAACTTACGTTCAGTTTGGAGTAGGGCAAACTTGTTAAAAGCATGCACCAATCCCATTGGTGGGAAAAACAGGTGAAGAAAGAATGTCAGACCTCTGTGCATGCGGTCGTACCGATGGTGGACCAGCAGCTCGGCCAAGTAGGTCTGCAGGAGGGTGAACAGAGTGCTCCAGATGCAGGAGATATAGGCTGAAAGTATTAAGATCAGGATGTTAGTACGCACTGCTGTATGTGTACTACTCATAAGCAACTATAGTAGGCGCCAGATAAATGTGGAATAAAGTACATTGACCTTTCCCTAATAACTGTTCATAGGTTCCTGAACAATTAAATATGAATCGTTTTTCATTATTAGAGAATGTTAAGGATCACGAGAGATGATGATTCGGGACAGCTTTGTGTCATTAATTCCGTTTTTCAAATTAAAAATGTCAATAATTGTAGGTGGGTCAATGACCGTTATTCCACGATTATCTGGCGCCTACTATATGCATTTCTAAGTGACTGTGATGATGACAATGACGGTGGCGGTGACTATCGTTATACATTTCTCGTAGTTGTTAATCGTAATGTACGTCTCGGTTGCAAATATATATTTTTTTATTGGTTTTTTGTATAAAATAAATTTGTTCATTAATCTAAATGATGAATGTATAGTTTTGTTGAAATAAAGTTGCGGTTGCATGATGATCTCGATGCTGATGATGCTCTAGCAGCTGCTAGGATTGCAGACCCTTGAATAAAAAAAACCGGCCAAGTGCGAGTCGAACTCGCGCACGAAGGGTGCCGTACCATTATCTATAAAAACGGCAAAAAAAACATGTCTATAAATAAATACACTATAACAAATATTTATTTTATTCTGTTTTTTAATATTTGTTGTTATAGCGGCAACAGAAATACATCATCTGTGAAAATTTCAACTGTCTAACTATCACGGTTCATGAGATACAGCCTGGTGACAGACGGACGGACAGTGGAGTCTAATTAATAGGGTCCCATTTTATCCTTTGGGTACGGAACCCTAAAAATGATCAACTGTAGACCATGAGGACGACCATTTTTTGTAACTATTAAATACTTCAAGTCGATAAGTTCCTAAATTATTCATTTGTGGCAGACAAACATGCAGACGGAGCGAACGACAAAATCGCACCGGGTAACTTTTTATCATTTTGTGACAAAACCCTAATAAAAGCAGCCTGTATTCTTGATAACGGAAAGGGAACAAACCTTTTTTATGAAACATAGCCATCATCAAGGCTATCATGATCATAACGGACTCGTAGGCCAGCACGACCACCAGAGCCTCGATGAGATGGATCCATCTGAAGATCAGGATGAGGGTGATGGCGGCCAGCATGCAGTTGGGCAGGCAGGTGAGGTAGGCGTACACCAGCCAGCCGACGTACATGGAGTGGTACTCGACGTTACGTAGACGGAGAGCGCGCTGTAAAGAAGAATATAAAATCACTATAGTAGGCGCCAGATAAACTTACAATAAAGTCCATTGACCTTTCCCTAATATACCTTCGTAGATACCCGAACAATAAATTATAAAACGTTTTTCATTACTAGTGAACGCAAAGGTTGCACTATTTCTGTTTTAGATATTAAGAAAGTCAATAAATGTATGTGGGTCAATTTTACTATTGTTATAACGATTATATGCTTAATGGTTAATTTTGATGGGCCTAGTTTATCACTTGTGGCGTCGAGTCAGAGATCTTTTTATTAAATTCTACCCTCTGCACGTGTAAGCGGGCACACCCTTCATGTCTGGAGGCTTATTTAGTTTGATTTGATATTGTTTTTATGCTTGAGTTTGTCTGTTTATGCTGGCATAATGGAGTGTGCTAGCTTACAAGTAGCGAATTATTAAGTTTTATGTTTTTACGTGTTACCTTTGTTGTATTGTTTTCTTTGTAAGAATACTGACTACTTACATACCTTTGTATAAGTGATAGTTCTTATAACTCAACAGACAGATGTGTTGCTGGGGAGTTTGTTGCGCCACTTCATCTTCCCAGCTAAAACACTAGGAAATGGTTACCACTTTCGCGGGTGGGCGTTTTGGGGGACTGTCTTTATGTAGAACTTTGACGTTCAAAAAGTGCTGGCACTCAGCCTAATTTGAATAAATGAATTTTGAATTTTGAATGACCGGTATTGCACATTTACCTGGTGGCTACCATACCTTCAGCAAGCGGCACACGCTTTTCAAGGGGGAAGTTTCCTCAAATCCTTTCTTAGCTGACGTCTCCTGTATGTTTATAATGTAGTTTTCAAGATTTCGTGATTAATCAGTGTATGAATGAATGAGTGACCTTTTGCTTTTATATGTCACCGGATGATTGCAAACTCCGTCAGATTGATATCTTTATTACATTATGAACTTTCAATATATTGTGATCAAATAAACACTTAACTTCTTCTGGGTAAGCTCGCTCCATCGTTCACTTTGTCTCTGTCGTCTATGACCTAGACTAGAGTCAAGAGCAAACCCACATTTAAAAAAAATGTATATATTTGAATACAATAAATCCATCTTAATTCAGTGGTATCCAATTTATCCGTGTCATATAAAAAAAAAGTGTTTACAATTTCACGCGGTATGAACTCACGGCGCGCGGTGTTTGCAATAACCCGGTGAAAAAGGTATATGTTGCAGTCTAAACTCATAACCAGTCAAAAGTACTTTTGACTAGCAGAATTAGGTAGTCAAAAGTACTTTTGACTGTAAACTCTCGTCAACAGTACACTCTGAAATTATAGTCAAGTTTTGACTGACTAATTTCGTTAAAATTAGTTTTCACTGCTTCTATTCATCAAAACTCTTAAAAAGTTAAGGTGGTCGATATAAATTACGAAGAATCGCACATTGTAAGTTTTTTAAAACTAAATGTAATTAGAGAATCGACAGATATTTGAACGGCGCCGTTTAATCAGCGGCCTATGTGACATTCCGGCATTTAATTTTTTTTTAAACGTTGCCCAACACGCAGCAGTCAATCGCTCAACCACTGCACCAACCGTGTCGTCAAAGAAAATTAAACAGCTAGGCAAATGAACTTAAGTCTTTGTGGTCCAATATCGTTTAATGACTTGCCTAGCCAAGTAGCGGAGGGTACATATAGGGTCGAACATTAAAATACCTACGGGTGAAATGTCAATGTTCAAAACATCGAAAACTAAAATCATCTGGGACTAAAACATTATTAGCTAAATGTGGGTTTACCAAAGTTACGCTAATATCCGGGAAATGCAGGTGTAATGTTGTACCTTGTGTGTGTACTTAATATTTCGTGACACTGTGTCAATATTGCCAATCGCCAACATGAGTGAAAATTATTGTTCGGAAAGGGAATTATGTATGTGTACCTATCTACTTATGTGCTTGACTTTCAGGCAGATAACTGCCGACAAGAATCGACATTATTGTCGGCTCGTGAAAATTGGTGTATCGATTCGTTCGGCTACGCGGCTATATCTTTACTGTAACGTAAGAGGTCAATGGCCACAAAATAGGTCAGGATAATTTTATTGGTACCTTATATAGATGGGCCGTCTTTGACCTGGTCGACTAGCTGTCTTGACGACTAGTCGGCGCACTATTAGCCAAGAAACTGTTGACTATAAAAGTGGTCGAATAATCGACTTTTTCGACTAGTCGACGAGACTCGAGAAGTAGTAGTTGAAAGCGTTCAAGTAACTATAACGTGACTTAACAACAAATTATGGTTTGATAGAACGCATAGTTCGTGTGAGACTGATTTAATACATTTTCTGTTATCGCCGACTTTTAAATGTGGCCGATATTAGGCATTCCGGACTAGTGGGTCCAAGTCTAGTAGTTAGGTACCTATCTATCAAAAACTGGAAAATCCAAACATACAATAAATCTGATTATCCTGTACAGAAAAATAATAGCTTCTTGTTCCGCGAATCAATTTTAGGTAAACATGAAGTGTTTACATATATTATTATAACGTCAACGTGATTTTTTCTGCGGTATTCCTTAAACGCCTAGATTTCTACAGATATAAATAATCCACCCCAAATAAGATTCTACCCATGCGAAGTCGAGTGTGGAGTACGAGTCAAGATCGAACGAACCTTAAACATATTCATAGTTTCAGTGACGACCAGGGCCTCAGTTTCCAAGACCGGTGGCATGAGAGCCAGCGTGAAGCACATCAGGATCCCTGACAGCGCTCTGACCACGTTCTCCTCCCTCATCAGCGGAGACACTGGCATTGCGACTAGGCTTACCTGAAATAAAACGCTTTTATTAAAAAAATGGGATATAATGTACCTATAAAATGGTATATTTCTTATCAGAATTAAATTATTTTTAACTAGGATAGGATAGGATAGGTAATAAAAGCTTGTTTAAAAAAGATCAATTTTGTTCTTTATTTTAATTTTAATTTTTCAGTATTTATGATTCGGAATTTACTATGGCGTAGTTCGTAGCGCGTAGCGGCGTTTTTCCGTAGCCTGTGGTAATTCGTAGTACGCACACATATGTGATGTTATGAGCACGTAAAGTGCTGTCATTTGTATTTTATTTGAACAACTTACATCTATTTTTTATTTTTTTTATTTAATATGGGTTTGCTCTTGACTCTAGTCTAGGTCACAGATGACAGAGACAAAGTCGACGATGGAGCGAGCTTACCCAGAAGAAGCCTGTTCACTCTAATTTTGGAGAGATCTATTTATTTAGAACTTGTAAGTTATAGTAAAATCATGTTCAAATTAATTATGTAATAACTGGTTTATTATTGGTAACGTTTTTCGTTTCATTACAGAGTTACTATAGCCACCTTCGAGCTCGATTATCAGATCAGCTCCATGTCATCATTATATTGCATTGTCACGCGATACACATAGGTACGTGTGCAAAATTTCAGCTTAATCGGAAACTGGGAAGTGTGTCAAATTTAACTTGCAAGATTTGATGACAGACAAACATCGGGACAGGTGAAACTAAATAAAAGCTTGTAAAAAATTGTAAAACATTGATGAAATTATCGTAACGTTACAATGAGCGTAACGTTACAATGAGTCATCCTTTTCCGTGCGTGCAGCCGGCGTTCGTCAATTTATTAGACGTTGTCACGTCAAAAGAAGGATTTTCGAACAACTTGTTACGCGCTCCTGAAGTTATTGTTTTTTTCCATCCTTGTAACGCAAATCGTCGTCTGTCCAGTACCCACTGCACGGCGATAATTTACTATAGCGTGACTTGCGACGTCACACGCAATTAGGTACTCATACAGTAACATCACACGTATCGTTGTCGCAATGTCGCGTCGCACCGCTCTACGGAAAATGTAACTAGTGGTAATTGTATCGGCATGAACTGTAAAGCCTGGCATCCTCCTGACGAGCCTGATCGAGCTGGATAGCTCAAAAAAAACTCAAATATCACGAGCGTATTGCGTAGTATACGTCTGTTTACAAAGATCTATAGTTCTACAAGTTGCTGTGTGTTAATATTAACCTATTTCCGTGTTTTATATTATCGTCTTTTGCTGAGATTAACCAACGCCTTGAGATTACCTATTTAAATTGTATTTGTAAGCTAGTTATTTCAATTCGATTGATTGATCACTACGGAACAAAATGTTAAAAAAATAATAAAAAAAAGCAACATCAAAAACATTAAAAGTTACTACCCTATTGCTTCAATGGAGCGTAGGTAATTATTTCATCAACTAGGCTTAGTTTCCATACTGTTCTTATTTACACTGTGTCTATAGGTACATTTGCATTGCGTCGACTAAACGTACGGCACGGAGATGAGGTCCCGGCCCGATCCGTTTAATGCTGGGCTTATTCTTTATTCGATCCGATTCAATAAGATTCTTAGCAAGTCCTAATTGAAACCGTGTCCATCGCCTAACACATCATATTGAAACGATTAGAACATTTTGGACACAAGATTTTGGCCCCTGGAGGCCAGAATCTCATTACCGCCCGATTCTTATCAAGAATCGGCCCGTACCGCAAAGTGTAAGCTTGGCTTAAAGTGATTGCCTAGCTTTATGAAACAGATGATGATACGGTACAAATTCTATAAGGGCTCATAGTACGCTACACGGGCGACGAGCGTAGGTATCGATTTTACTAACCACTCGCGGAGACTGTAATGCAATGTTTTCAAATGATATATGAAGGGGACGTCCCCTTCAAAACAATTGAAAACACTACACAGCTATTGTTTTAGCTGTCTGTCGAAAGATGGCAAGGTCCAAGAGGTCAAGAGGGTCAAGAAGGAGATTAGACAGGTCTTTGCCCACAGCTGGGCTACACAACAATGAGTCCTAGATACGTAGTAAAATACATTTCAAGCCATGAACCGAACTGTTATCGATTAAACTTTTCAATGCGCACAAAAACACAGCATAAATTAAACGCTTTGTAGAGAACCCTTTGAAAATGAATACATTTAGGTACGAGTAGTTTAGGGTCCTTGCTCGGGAACACCAGCCCTCTTTTTCGACCTACATTTAGATAATAATGTGAAACGACTCACGGAAACGAACGAACGGCTCTAAAGGAATCTATTAGCGCCGCCCGGTTGTTTTTTTACCCCACAGATGTCCCTAATTCCTCTAGAAGGTTTTCATTCAAATTTTCCAATGATTTCTATATATTGTAGAAACGCAGAGGAGAGCTTGGTTTATAATTTTATTCGTGTCATTGTTGATGAATATAGATAAATATTATGTTTATTGTTCGCCAACTATAATGTTGCATTATGCTCCTGCAATTTAATTGTCACATGGGCGTACTGATTGCAATATTGCATCATAAGTTGCGTCAGATTTTATTTTCACTTGTTCCCCGATTGGCTTACGTGGAAAGATATAATACGTAATATCAATATGTAAACAATGGAAGAAAAAAAATAACATTGATAATCCCGAAATAGTTCAACTGCTAATTATTTTTTTCAACGCAAGTTGCATTTCTCAGGTTTTGAACGAAAATTTCTACTTGACTTTCACAGCCGAAATAGCTCAGTTGGGAGAGCGTTAGACTGAAGATCTAGAGGTCCCCGGTTCGATCCCGGGTTTCGGCAGCGATCATTTTTGCATGAGGTTATTTTACCCTTCATCAGGATGCAGTTACAAACGTTTTTGGTGTTTTATTGCGCTGCTGCGCCTTTGCGAGACTTAGATCTACACAAATATACAATTTACTCAATGTCTCTTTTGTTTACCAAAAGAAGAATTCTTCTACAAAGTTAAACGAGATTATTCTTTACAAGAGAAACAAACAAATTTCAGTTCTGTCAACTCAAATCAAAGTTCAGTTGAGAGAGCGTTACACTGAAGATCTAGTGGGGTAGGATCTAGTAGGGTGAAGTTCACCCTTGCGCACTTTAATTCCCCATTTCATCATAAAATTCATAACGTTAATGAAAAGATGTTGTGTTACACGATTTATTAGAATAGCTGTTTGGAGAGAGACTTAAAAATCTATAGATCTCTCGTTAGGTTCCCGGTTTTGATAGCAATATAATTTTTGGTATGCATCCTAGATTTTTACAGGAATGAGTCATTTCTTAATAGTTCTAGTTAGATACCCCAAAGCTTATGTTAAAGCTAAGTAATTTGAAACAGCAAACGTTGCGCGAACGTAAATAATATGAACTAACCTGTAACTGACTTGTTTTAAGCATAACATGGTTTTATTTAATTATGTTCTCTGCATGAAATTAGCATTATTAGAGGTTTCTGGTTCCCCGGATTTCGACAGTTAACCTTTTTAAAACAGTATTGAAGTTTAATTAGGTTTCACTACATCGTTAGTCTACACTCGACACTTCTTCTCGACACATTTTAGCGCCTCATTTCATCATAAATGGAGCCAAAATAGCTCAGTTGGGAGAGCGTTAGACTGAAGATCTGGAGGTTCCCGGTTCGATCTTGGGATTCGGCAGCTAATCTTTTTGAGTTGTTTACCTTTGCGCATTTTAATGCTCGTTTTCATCATAATGTTGAAATGATGCTGTGTTAGGCATTCGTCCCACCGCCGACGATCAGCGAGCATCGAGTAAAGTTAGAAACTAGATACGAGTTGGTGAGCAGCGAGAAGCGAATAAGCATGTAGTTCCGATAGTTTTGTCGCTCGGCTATAGGCCAGTGCTCTTGTGTGACGGGCGATTACTCGCTCTGGCTCGCCGAGAGATACATTCCTGCGCAAACCGGCATGCGCTATGAAGCGCTGAATTCATAATATGTTAGCTGGCACTTTGATCCGTACTATAGCTAGAAATTACCGCTGGTTGGCCTCTCGGCGTGAGTTCTGACCGCCAAGCAAGCATTGCTGAGCGAGAGACGCTGAGCGAGTATTATCTTTGATACCTCTTGTCGCTGCTACAAACTTGTGGTAAGAGAGTTCTCGCCGGCAATGTGAACAGCCAGCTATCAACTATAACTATGTGTGTCTCTTCTACTCACACGGGATCTATATGTTTTGTCAGTTTCCTCAGAGGGAAAACTCGATAGCAATCGCTTCCTCGCCGGCGGTGAGGCAAGTGCCTTACACGAGCCGAAATAGCTCAATTGGGAGAGCGTTAGACTGAAGATCTAGAGGTCCCCGGTTCGATCCCGGGTTTCGGCAGCTATCCTTTTTGAGTTGTTCACCCTTGCGCATTTTAAAACTCGATTTCATCATTTTTTGTTAAAATGATGCTGTGTGACACGATTTAATAACAAGAGCCGAAATAGCTCGGATGAGAGAGCTTTAGACCGAAGATCTAGACGTTTCTGGTTTGATCCCGGTTTTCGGCTACTTTCCTTTATAACATACTTTCTAGACGTTTGGACGTATTTCATAGATAAATAGTTGTTACGATAAAAGCAATGTTTATGGCTCTAAGTAGATAATTTGAAGCAACGAGCGTTGTTCAGTGTTATGCAGTAACGCGAAAGCTTGTAAAATTTTGTACTACAACTTTTGTAATACCTATTTGTTTTTCTTATTGCAATGTGCATTGTGGATTCCTCTTCCATCTTTAAATATCACAGCCGAAATAGCTCAGTTGGGAGAGCGTTAGACTGAAGATCTAGAGGTCCCCGGTTCGATCCCGGGTTTCGGCAGCTATCCTTTTTGAGTTGTTCACCCTTGCGCATTTTAAAACTCGATTTCATCATTTTTTGTTAAAATGATGCTGTGTGACACGATTTAATAACAAGAGCCGAAATAGCTCGTATGAGAGAGCTTTAGACCGAAGATCTAGACGTTTCTGGTTTGATCCCGGTTTTCGGCTACTTTCCTTTATAACATACTTTCTAGACGTTTGGACGTATTTCATAGATAAATAGTTGTTACGATAAAAGCAATGTTTATGGCTCTAAGTAGATAATTTGAAGAAATGAGCGTTGTTCAGTGTTATGCAGTAACGCGAAATCTTGTAAACTTTTGTACTACAACTTTTATAATACATGTTTTTCTCATTGCAATGTGTATTGTGCATTCCTCTTCCATTCTGAAGTATCACAGCCGAAATAGCTCAGTTGGGAGAGCGTTAGACTGAAGATCTAGAGGTCCCCGGTTCGATCCCGGGTTTCGGCAGCGATCCTTTTTGAGTTGTTAACCCTTTTTTTTTTTTTTTAATGATGGGAAATCATCAAATGACTTCTTCCACTCTGGGTGGAGCGGAAGGGCGTGTCAGTCTCTTACTGACTAAAACCCATCCGTGTTCCTTCTAAAGCCCTTTGCGTTCCAGGGCCGCGGTGACTCTTTCGAACAAATTCCGCAACCCTGGCAGGCTCTGGCCCTAGCGGGCCCCGTCTTCTCTGCTGACATCTCCTTGAGGCGCGCGTGAAACACAACACGCCATCGACCCGGGCCTGGTGGTGATCGGACAGCGAGCCACCCAACGCTCGCCGTCCACAGGCCCGCGCCTATGGTGGCCGGGGATCGCCCTGCGACTCCCGACGCCCGGGGCGTCTTCTGAGTTGTTAACCTTTGCGTATTTTAAAACTCGATTTCATCATCATATTAAAATAATGCTCAGGTGTGGCACGATTTAATAACGAGAGCCGAAATAGCTCGGATGAGAGAGCTTTACACCGAAGATCTAGAGGTTCCTGGTTCGATCCCGGGTTTCGGCTACTTTCCTTTATAATATACTTCCAAGACATTTGAACGTATTTCATAGTAAAACAGTTGTTGGTATAAAAACAATGTTTAAGGCTCTAACTTAGTAGATAATTTGAAGCAACGAGCGTTGTTAAGAGTTATGCAGTAACGCGAAAAGTTGAAAATTTTTGTACTACAACTGTATTTGTTTTCCACTTTGCTATGTGCATTGTGCATTCCTCTTCCATCCTGGAGTGCCACAGCCGAAATAGCTCAGTTGGGAGAGCGTTAGACTGAAGATCTAGAGGTCCTTGGTTCGATCCCGGGTTTCGGCAGCTTTCCTTTTTGAGTTGTTGGCGAAGTTCATTCTTGGCTTACTCCGCAAGGAGTGACTTCACCATTGCGCATTTTAGTGCTAGATTTCATTGTAATTTTGAAATGGATATTGTTTTACACGATTCGGTATAAAATGCCGAAATAGCCCAGCTCGGAGAGAATCAGACTGGAAATGTAATGGTTTGATCCCGGGTTATTTCCTTGAATTTTGGAAGAGAGAGTCTTTTGTAGTTCTAATAATTTTAAAGCTAAGTTATCAGACAAAATCAACGTTGCGGTTTTCTGGTCCTTTTTAGGGTATATACCCGAAGGGCACCAACGGAACTCTATTACTAAGCCTCCGCTGTCCGTCCGTTTATACGTCTGTCTATCAGCGGGCTATATTTTTTGTTGCGTGCATTAGGCTTACCCTCGTACGCATACCACATCCTGGGATTACTGTGTAACCAACGCTGACGGAAAGTAAGTCGAGATGTCAGAAGCAATGTTTATTATTTATGTTTAAAACTCTTATGCCTATATATATACCTTTCTCAAATAAACAGTATGGACCAATCACGTGTGAGGTAAGAGAGGCAATTAAGGCTCGACAATTTCTTTTAAGCCGCGTTTTTAAGTTCTCGAAGGCAAATTGGGATAAGTTCTTTGTTGAAGTGGATGCCCTCCAATTACAAACAGTTTGTTGATACTATTTGGACTGTGTCGAAAGTATACCTAGAAGATACCGCACATCATACATACCCAGCCTTAACCCGGAGTCATCAGGACTTCTAAAGACCTACGAAAACCTCTACGACAATGACCCCTTTTCTGAGGATACAATTGCTGCTGGGGATGAGCTGGTATCCATAGTTGGCGAAATCCAAAAACAAAATGGATTACCACAGTAACAAACACCAACATGACTCATAACTGTACAAAAGCCGGGACTATATTAGGTACATAAACTAACTAGAGATCCCCCGAAGCCTGTAAACCAAGGTTACGTCGCAGCCATTCAAATCGCTCATCAACTGTATGTTACTCAATGGAAAGCCTGCACATAAATTACCAAGAGCAAAGAGATCGGTCAACACATTCCGCAAATTCCATTGAAATACGCAAGTAAGTCTGAATTATCACAGCCGAAATAGCTCAGTTGGGAGAGCGTTAGACTGAAGATCTAGAGGTCCCCGGTTCGATCCCGGGTTTCGGCAGCATATCTTTTTGAGTTATTGACCGGAGTCCATTCATGGAAGTTTTATACCTCAATCTTGTAGTGACTTGCTTGGGTCTAGAAGCTTGAAATCTTATAAAAATGCTCCTTATAATAATAGTTTATTTGATAACCTTAAACGTATGTAACGAAGGTTAGCACAAAGGAAACTTTTTTTCATCTTCTATGGCGCCAGCTCCACAAGCAAGTGTCCCGCGTACAGCCCAGCTCACTCGGCTCAAAACTTTTTCAATAAAACAAATGTGCAACAATTTCATGGACATGAAAATAAGACATTCATGTCGCGAGGATACGCTGGCTGAAGAATAATCGTCTCGTTGAGATTACCCGACGTAAGCAGGGCGCGGTTTAAATAGGGTATGAAAGTATTTATAAATAAATTTAAAAAAAAATACGTTTTTTCAGGCGTCAATGGCCCATAGCGTGTCAGTTTTAAAAACTATGTAAGTAGTTACACTTAGTACCTATTTATGAAAGTTTTTAATTTTTGCCGATAGGAAGTCCAAACGAGCAAGAGGCTTGTAGATTGTCATGATAAAACGACCTTCTGAGTTGACATTTATTGATCCTTCTGTTTACAAACGGATTCGCTGAGTGAGCTAATCGCGTTGCAAGGACAAAAACCTTCATCACAATGCACAATCAGGTGCAAACATCCGATGCAAAAATCCCAATTGTTAGCCACCTTTGTATAATTAGGCGCAAAATTAAAATTCATCCAGTGTAGCATCTGGATATTTGTGGGTAGACTATCGTTCGATCTAACACCTTTCCGATGGGTCTGGGAAGTCCAATCGAGCAAAATGCTTGTAGATTGTCATAATAAAATTACCTTGTGATTAAATACCTACTGATCTTTTTGATAAAGCCCCTACACTCAGCTAATCCGTTGCGAGGGCAAAAAACTTATCTCAATGCACAATCAGGTGTAAACATCCGATGCAAAAATCCCAATTGTTGGCCACCTTTGTATAATTAGTTGACCAATTAAAATTCATCCAGTGTAGCATCTGGATATTTGTGGGCAGACTATCGCGCGATCTAACACCTGTGCCGATTACGTTAGATAATGCAAACGTGTTGGATCGCACTATTGTGAACATCAGAAATGTATCTGATTATTATCTTTCTATGAAAATGGTGTGACGATCTCATGACGTTGCGGGTCAAAATTCTGAGATCGCTCAGTGTAGAGAGGAATGTAAATAGAAAAGAGGCCTTTGCCCAGCTGTGGAACACAAATTAATTTTATGGTACAGTAAAATTACAGGTTATTTTTTCCATTTCCGGGTCCAATTCCCGGTTCAGACAGGCGATTATTTAAAACTCTTTGAATGCAGTTCGTATTGTTTTTAAAATAAAAATGAAGTCATCATTCAGTATTTTTTTCTATCTTCAGTATTTAAGGTACTTTCCCTCCACGTCTTGGGACGCTCTGTATAATGTTTAATTAAATAAATAATGGAGAAAAGTCACTACACTGATGATGATATTACGATGTGTGGTGAAAATGCAGCGGATGACAGGTACTTCTAAATACAGCCTTAACATAAAGGTTTTTCCATGGGATAGTTGAGACTTGGATATAGTAAAAAATTGCTTGTCAGGACATTCATATGTCTAATGTCTGAATTAGAAAAACATGAGAATTTTAATGTTCGGAGCCGGGGACCTAATATAACTTAATCTACCAAGCCTTTTCCCAAGGATGTAGCCGAATCATCATTATCCACAACCCGACCTCGTTCACTGCTGAGACGAGCAGCACACTGCTCCACAAGAGAAGAGAGACCTATGCCTCTCTTCTCTTGTGCCAATCCCCACGTTCCTGTGCCAGCCTCATCCAGATTCTACCCTCAATGGTCACAATGTTGTCTGCCCACCTCGGCGCCGGACGACCCACACTTTTTTTTTCAGTCCGCGAACGCCACTCGGTCACCTCCTTATTCCACCTATCATCATCGCGCCTTGCCAGGTGTCCTGCCCAGCTCCATTTCAGTGGCCTACTACTAGTATTACACTCGGGGAGACTGCCTATTTGACCTACACAACCCAGTGCTGGTACTGGATTGTGAGGAGTTTTCGGCGGGATTTTTTCGAGTGAAGTTTAGTGGCGTTTTAATTATCCGTAAATTGATTCCTAGTGGATATTGTGATGTAAATTGGTGTAGTTTTGTGTCTCAAGTGGTGGATACTTGGAAAATGCGTGGAATAATTAAAACAGGCGAGATCTCGGTTAAGCGGAGCTGAGAATTTTATTGTAGTAATGACTACCTCAGCCGAAACTTGCCGAGACGGCCGAATCAATATATTTGCTATACTCAGCAGCAGCTCTTTAGCAGATACTCCAAAAACCATTAGAATGTGTTATATCCGCATCCTAATGCAAAACAAAGTGTGTCAAAAAAATCAAGACTGCGACTGAAGGACTCGGTATCCATAGTCAAGAACAAAATTAAAAAAAATAATAACTGGCTTGTGGAGGTCAGAGATAGACCGAGAGTCTTGCCAAGTAATACCGTGTCACCCAGGAATACGGTATTACTTGGCAAGACTAGTGTCAGCTTTACAATGATACTACAAACAATTTTCCGAGTTGTAGAATCCCTTTAAAATATAATCACGCATTTTCAAGTGTTAAATGACGTAGTATTCAAAGTTACTTCCAAGCCAAACATTAGGTATTTGCTATTCAATGCGTCTAGCAAGCTGGGTGATTAATTGTCTTAGATACTAATCAATTATTGCTGAGGAACGTGATACATAATTATATTGTAGTAAGGAGATGGTTTATAATCAGACAAAATTTAAAGGGGTTCGAATTTTTTTTTATTTTTTTTTTTTCTATGTGAGCCCGTCACTATTTTGATTTAGGTATATAGGTAGGGGACGCTTTAACAAAGAAAACATGTTAGGAATATGGTAACCCAAACTGTCACGCTGCCGAGATATTTAGAGGTAAAGAGTCGCCAATTAAAACCGGCCAAGTGTGAGTTGAACTCGCGCGCAAAGAGTTCCGAATGTTTTTTTTTGTGTGATGTTTTCTCTATAGGTAAAGACGTATAAACTGTATTTTTTAATATTTTAGGCCCAGTAGTTTCGGAGATAAGGAGGGGGGAATGGTCAATTTTATTTATTTAAATTTATTATTTAATTAATTTTATTTTTTTATTTATATTCATATATATTTTTTTTAATTTTCATCTATTTTCTGTAACAAGTTAGAAATATTTTTGAGACCTTGACAATGAGCCCTTTGATTTGATATGTCACACGGTAAAGTTGGAAAAACTTTATTTTTTGATTTTCTCATTTGACCTCCAAAAAGTGACCCAATTTTCAATTTGTTTATTTAATTTTTCTTGCACTTTCCTGTTTGGATCACAGAAATACATTGTGTACCATATTTGAACTGAAAAATCGGCAGTGCCAGACGGACAGACAGACAACCGAGTGATCCTATAATAAGGATTCCACGTGCTTATATGCAGTAGATTGTATTTATATAACAGTTTCTAGCAATACGGGCAAAAGCGGAGGAACTCCACGACCTCATCCCACCGGCCCCCTTCTAACATCGGACATCTAGACGCACTGCAAGTTACCATCCCTACCTTGGTGCTATTCCACAATTCGCACTAAACGTTTCCAAACGTCTTTTATAATGCGCACAGCAAAGGAGTGGAACTCTCTGCCTGCGGCTGTGTTTCCGAACACATCCAACCCTAATCTCTTCAAAATTAGAGTGAACAGCCTGCTTCTGGGTAAGCTCGCTCCATCGTCGACTTTGTCTCTGTCATCTATGACCTAGACTAGAGTCAAGAGCAAAAGATGAAGATAAAATAGCCTCTAAAGTGTTGGCTTAATGAAGAAGAAACTGTTGTTTTTCGAAGGGCTGTAACAAGAATTTGTTCGCTGCATAAGATATTTTCTTCCTCACGAGTCGATGGTTAACTCCTCAGATTGTTTAGGCATGGTAGAGTTCGCTACGTTAATCAGTCGCAGCATCGGTGGCATGCACTAAATCACCCAAAGTACAGGCACACAGGGACCTATGAAACCCAATTTCGCCAGATAGTTTTTGCAGCAGCCTACCTGTGTGATATCACGTCCAAGTGGCAGATGTTCCTGAAGTAAGTAGTCCTAATGCTCACATCAAAGTCCGGAGGGTCTTGACTTTCGTGTTCCACGATGGCCTGGCTGATGGCGAGCTGCACCGCCAGGAAGCCGGCCTTCAGGTGAGGGTTGGCAGTCTCGCGGCTCTTGGACTTCGAGCTGGACGTGTATAGAGCGCGCGCCGAGCTGCGGATGGTGAAATCCCAAACGTTGCCCTCCTGATGAGCATTATAACTTTTGAAAATAGTGCAAATGTTTTTATACTAAACCAGCGTTTGCCCGCGACTTCTTACGCGCATATCCCATTTTTCCAGTTCCCGTAAGAATTTCGGGACGAATTTTACATATAAACCTTCCTCATGAATAACCTCATCTATTGAAGAAAACCGCATGAAAATCCGTTCAGTAGTTTTTGAGTTTATCGCGAACAGACAGACAGGCAGACAGAAAGATGCGGCGAGGTACTTTGTTTTATAATATGTAGTGATGAGCGGCACCCTTCCGAAAGACTAGCGTGGACTTTCGATTTTCCTGAATTTCTTTATCTGGAAACTTAATCTGGAAGCAGTACCCACTTATGCGGTCAGCCTAAATTGCGTTCCTTCGTAATGTTTGACTGAATTTTTAATTCTTCATGACTTTATTTAATTCTTTTGTCGGTACATATTTGAAGTGATAACTTCTTATGGTAGGGTAAACCGCTTCGTAACGTAACGCGTTACGGCGCCAGTCTGTCTGGCTTCCCTTTCTCTCACGCATATGGCAGCGGTAGGCAGGCTCTTCCTCTCTCACTCTAACCCACAGCAACTTAGATTAGTTTAAGTTATCACTTCTGTAGGGCGTCCCGAGACGCACACGTTTTTTTTTTATTAACCTACTTCAGTTTAGTTTAAGGACTTTAAATGGATTTTTCAATGTGAAATGCGTGTTATAAAAGCAAGGACTAAAGATGGTGCGATGGGTGCCGTTTGCATTTTTTTAAATAAAATTTTATTAGAAATTTGGTGAACTATTTCGCCTTTTTCATTGAAAATACCTAAATAGATTTATAATAGTATCTGCAATGCATTTCAGTAACATTTCAAGGTACTGGTTCAGAGTTTTTGCGGCTATAAAAGTATCAAATGAGATACTAAAATAGTTCATTTGTTTGTTGTTTTTCAATGCATTTTTCCAGGCTTTGAACGAGATATTTAACTTAATTCCCACAGCCGAAATAGCTCAGTTGGGAGAGCGTTAGACTGAAGATCTAGAGGTCCCTGGTTCGATCCCGGGTTTCGGCAATATCCTTTTTGCATCATTGGCTGAACATTTATGGGAAAGTCAACTTCTAACATGAATAGGTGTACATAGACTGATTATTGTGTTAAAATACAAAACACCTGACAGAAGTAGTCCGTCCAGCTTTTCCTGAATTTCCCAATTTATTCAACGATTTTTTATTTTTACTTACCCTCAGAACTTAACTCGGATAATGTGCGTGTATGTAAGGGAAAAAAAATGTCAAATCGGTTCAGCCGTACTCCAGTGATCCGTTTGCTAACTTACTGATTCCAAGAAATACAAACCTTCGGTTTCCAAATAACCCATATGACGGGTCTCCTGAGTGGTACACCTTTGGATTGCTTGTGTAACATTTCATTCAGGTCAGCCTCACTCGGTGCGTTCCATACGCCAGCTGGAACAACAATAGATGCATTGACTCAGACGGTCAACCCATTGTTGTTATCAAGTTTTTTAGAATCGTGAGGACATTTTCGAAGACTTTGAATACAAGAATAACTTCATGAGACGGGGTGGAGATGGGCTTTAATCCAATAATTGTGTTTTAATAATTAAATAGAGATAGATGACTAGGTAATAAACCTGGTTAGGGCCCAGTTAGGGCCTTACCAATGAAACTATAGATCTATACGTCGCCAGCACTCGAAAATGGCAATATAAAAAAAACCGGCCAAGTGTAGGGGTCCGTAGTAACCCGTCCCGTGAGCCATGACAAAAAATAGCAAATTTTACTATGAAATCACAAAGTTACAAATACACTTAGCTTTAAGTCATTTTCTATGGGGGTTACTACGAAATATTTACCTAAACAGTTACATTATATTAGTTGATCGACTATTACTCGTTAACTTGTAAAGCCTACTAAGCTGTGATAGTTTTCTTTTTAAATTCGTTACATATGCTACAACTATGAATTTTTCACGTCTCCAAAAACAACCGTTTAGGTGGCGGAGCTTTAAAGTTCTTTTTGCACTATAAAGCTTAAAATATTTCGCAAACGGATTCTTATTTAAAAATATTTTTTACAAACCCTCAATATTTTTATACGACCTATCCAACGACACCCACACCATGGTCAGTGGCGATGAATTTGTTTTATCGCCTAGACCATGGTGTGGGTATAGGTATTCTTTGTTGACTACAGAACCCTAAAAAGTAACTACCGCGACCCTTAATCCGCGTGCGTGTGCGTAGCTATCTAGCTACCGACTATTACCGATAGTGCTTGAGCTGATTTTTAGAGCTATGATGCTGGTGTATTGGTACGAGCAAACTCATTCCGGCCGCAACGGGTCGGGGCGGGCCACATCGCAGTGCAAAATGCGTACTTAGCACATTAGTGTCGGGCCGGGTCACAGCGCGTTGACAGATAAAGTACACGCCGTGCGCGCATGCATTCTCATACGCTTGGTATAGCACATTGTTGACGGAGTGCAGCGGGGCGGGGTGGGTCGCATCGGACGCACTAAAATCCGCCGCGCAATAATTCGACCCGCTGTGCCCCGGCATAGTGTACTATTATTCATGTCAAATACATACAACCAATTTGAGCAGAATTTTGCGCTGCGCCCTGACCCGTTGCGGCCCGACACAGTATGCTCGTACCTTAATAAGTAATTGTTCCTAACCCGTTTCATTGCCTATACATAGTGAACACACAAAACACAGTTTAAACTCCACTTACCAATGGGTAAAAGTTCCACGGCTCTGTTCATAACAGCACTAATGTCTCGAGAGTTATCCGGCGCATATCCCACTATGTTGGTCTTGTTTAGTGAAGCCAGGATCGCTGCTGTTTCCAGGGGCGGCTCCGGTAAAGCCTCCATGGGTTTCAGGAACACTGGCTTGGCTATCAAGATGGAGATTATGAACAGTAGCAATGCGAACACTGCTTCCAGTATTATAAGGCCCCATCTTCGTCTGAAATAAATAAAAGCTTTATTTTCCAAGAGAACAGAACAAATAGTAATAGCCTACACTACACTAAAGGATTTTCTGTGAAGTGGACACTAGTTTTCCTCCTCTTCCAATACATACAAGTTCGTAGAAAATAAATTGTTCGGTGTTTTCACCGAACATTTTAGTAAGCAATATCGGCGTAACGCGTTGACCTAATTTCCCTTCTTATTAACACAGTTTTTACTTATAACTTTACATTATATTCAGTGCACTTTGGTCTACCGCGTTAGCCGGTTGTATTCTAACATTGTATCAACATTTCATTTAACATTTTAACATTAAGAACAGTTTGAGAGTGACTCAATAAATAGTGTTCAAACATAACATTTGTTTCACCTCAAAAACACCGACACCTTGCTACGTACCCCGACATAAATACTACGTACAATGGCATCAGTCAGTAAGATATCTGAGGCTAGACTGTTAATTCAGAGCTGTGCTTTTTTACTATTTTTCATTAGTACTAGTTACTATTTTTCATAAATCGTACTACCAAAACAAACTCATTTCGCTGCGGGAAAACAACCATTAAAATTTCACGCTGTATACTTGATAAAAAAAAAATAGGGTAGTAGGTACATAAATTAGGCTGAGAATATATATTTCTAAACATAAGGAAAACAACAGGTTATTCGTATATTAATTTAAACGAAACTCAGAAACTGGAGCAGGTGAAATGAAAATAAGCACAAAATTATCTGGAAAATCAAAGCCCAGCCTATATACACACCTACAACCTCTCTACAGAATATCGTTCAGTCTCGTAACAAATACCTTAGAAAAGTAGGGAAGCTGAAACCCAAACCGTTATTTGGGACTCGAGGAGAGATTCTTAAAATTTTAAAAGCTAGGCGCGATATTCGGTTTACTTCATTTAAAACCAGTAGATTCGGAGGAAATTGGCTGTCACAGACGGACAGATAGACAGCCACACGAGTGATCCAGAAGGGTTCCGTTTTATACGGACGTTCGGAACCTTAAGGTACAATACCTTAGAAAAGTAGGGAAGGTGAAACCGAAACCCTTATTTGGGACTCGAGGAGAGATTCTTAAAATTTTAAAAGCTAGGCCTTAGGCGAACCTTAAGGTGCAATTCCGTGCATCGTGGCCGATCGCAGCCGCGCGCGATACATCGCGTGCGGCTGTCGCGCGTTGCTGATGCGACAAATAGCAGGCTTTACACAGTCGTTATTTCGCGTATGAAACAGTAGTCGCATGCGAAAGAGTTCGCGTGCGTAGGTATGTAAAGATGTTGAAAGGGGACGAGAAAGACCTCGCGCTTGCACGCGTATTGCGCTTATTTCGCGCTCGCAATCGTTTATTACTTATGAGTGATCGGAATAGGCTGAGTATATTTACCTACAGTTTGTAGAACAGAAACAAAAATTCACGTAATTAAAGTTTGGGTAACTTTACTGTTAAAAAAATATTTAGTTATATGGAAGTCTCTGATTTTTGTCTCTGTTCTACAAACTGTAGGTAAATATACTCAGCCTATTCCGATTACTGATTAAGAGGTTGTCTTTACACTCTCATCAATCGCGCGCGTAATCATGTATTATATATGAGGTTGCTGAGCGACAGCGATTTCGAAGAGTTGCTGCTAGACGTGCTCCTGCACTATGCTCTCTCTCATTACAATGTCTTGCTTGGATATTTTATGTTTGAATTTATACAACAATATATTGAATAATTGATAATCCATACGCTAGTAATTCTTGAAATCTTCCGGATAGTTATCTTGTAATTCATGAATCAGAGGCGTATGAGAATATTGCTGTATATATTTTTTAAACCGCACTGATCGTTTCTTCTTCTTTTTGAGTAGCAAACCACCAACGAAAGTCATAGCTGACGCCAAGATATATATTCTATACCTACATTTCTCACCGCAACACTACTAGTAAAACTCCGTTCCTTCAATAAAACTGAGCGAACTGCATGCACTCCAACACGCGCCAGTTTCGCGTGGGCTATCCTGCGCGATTAACCTTTATACGGACGCTCGTTCCGCTATGATACGACAAACACGAGCAATCGCGAAAGAACGTTAGCTTAAAAAACTTCAAAAAGGTAATCGCACGTGATTGAACGTGCAAGCATTCCCACGCGCAATCCTGTACGCTCCTGAGAACGCGCGATAGAGTGGCTGTGTAAAGGAGTCAGAGTATGGAAATGAATGGTACTGCTTCCAAAGTCGGCCGCGCGCGTCTTTCGCAGACCTCGGAAATGGCGCCATACATTAGCCCCCTTTACAATTTTTTCAATAAGCCACTGTAAACTCTTAACCAAAAGTAACAATAAAATGAAATTTCGTACAATGACAACTAATGAATTGATGCACATAATTAAGGTAGATCGAATTAAATATTTTCATCACGTCTATACGAGGTCGCGGATGTTTCAATACACCCGCGTAAATCCAAACGATACCTACTGTCTTTGTAAAAAACATTTCCAGATGAGGATGCTCGTATGTCTTTGAAAACGACTTCGGATAGGTTTCTCAGTTTCATCGACTTTCTTTTTATTAGCTGGAATAAACTGCATAACGTTTAATAGAAATAACTAATTAATAATTTATAGTAGCAATTTTTCTTATCAACTGTGACAGGACAGTTGTTTTGACATTTGCAATGGATCCAAAGAGTATAGTAAGTAATTGGGAATGAATGGATCTATGGATTCTAACCTCCTTGTAGATCAAGAAGGATTGTATGAAATAGGTTACATCCCTACTATATTGAAATAACCAACTCAATCATTTCTTTACAGATACTCCAGGCACAGGAGTAAAGACGCGGGCACAGCTGGGAGAATAGAACTTATATTTAATGAAAGATTTTTTATTAAATATAGACTTATGATAAAAGTTTATCCCTTTGGCTGTCGCATTAAATTATTTTTTCTTTTCCTTGCTCAAAAACATATTTGTGGGTCACGGGTAGTCATGGCATAAAATACATATCTTTGAAGTTACGTTTCAATGATTTTCTGTTTCAGTCCAATTTTCCTTTTTGTCAGTATATCCACAGCCTAATTTAATATTCTTATACGTGCACATATTTTGAAACAAAAAAAAAACAATATTACCTAATAAATTTATCTAATGGATATCAAATTATGAAGAAAATGGTTTTTTTTTGTATTGCTGTTTTCCACTTGAGCTTCCCGCTAATTTCGCCATCTTTTTTTTTCGGTGTTCTCCGATTAAACAGGTTTTGTAAGCTGCCAGGATTTTTTACTTCTGTAAATAAAAAAGGTGTAATGAGATGAGGATTTATGTTTTGATATGTTCCTATTTATTTTATGTTCATGATACGAAAATGGCCCTTGTTTAGGCTGAACAAAAATATAATGCCTAGTAAAATGCGAAATACATTTAAACTGGTCGTTTTTAGAGTTCCGTACCCAAAAAGTTACCAACGGAACCCTATTATTAAGCTTCCACTGTCCGTCTGTGTGTCTGTGTGTCAGCGAGCTGTATATATCAACAACCGTAATAGTTAGACAGTTGAAATTTTCACAGAGTATGTATTTCTGGGCGGGTCACACCAGCCGCATGCATAATGACCGCTGGGCAAAAGTCTATACGCAATGGGTGCCAGAGGATGGACGGCGTCGCCGAGGCCGGCCCAGAAAGCGGTGGCGAGATGACTTGGATGCACACCGGGAAGGCTGGTTGGCACAAGAAAAGAACGTCTGGAAGGATATGGGGGAGGCCTTTGCACAGCAGTGGGACACAATAGGCTAAGGAAAAAAAAAAATTATTTCTATTGCCGCTATAACAACAAAATAAAAAATTAAAGGGCCACCCATACAATAATGGTACGGAACCCTTCGTGTCAGAGTTCGACTTGCACTTGGCCGGTGCTTTTTATGGCATCTGAGCCGGTTTCGACTAGGTATTCTGCCAGTGTCACGTCGTACTTATAACTACGAGTATATCGTTAAATTATCAAAGAGATTTATACTATAAATTTAATGTCTTTGAGTTTAGATGTTGTGTTAAATTCTGTAAGATTATAAACTCGTGATTATTTGTGAATGGATTTCACATAGGTTAAAACGCATAATTCAAAAGTTAATAAATCTTTTCATGTATTTCTTGTCATGGTCGCTTCACAATTTATCTGGAATTTATATTTTCGCGAGACTGACCGTTTGCAATATTCCGATGCTAAAGTACTATGCACTTAGATCGCACGTAGGTAGGTATGAGTGGTATGCTTATCCCCGGAAATCTTAAATAGTTACAAATATTGATTTTATAGCGACATTTAACTTTTGAATTTATGATTTACATGGGTATCATGATTTCAAGCTTTATTTCAATTGAAACAGAGTCAAAATTGCTTGATCTGTAGTTATTTATTGACCCAAGTACCTTTAAAAAACCAATGTGGTATTTACTTCTATTGAAATAAGGTTGAAAATGCAACAGCTTTTGAAGATTGGAAAAATCTTCTAATGAGTAAAATCAATGGTTTGTTTTTCTCACGTAAGTTCAAATTAATCGATTTAGTATTGAAATATAACGTGGTGTTTAACGTGTTTTTATTCAGTGGTGTAGTAGCTTAGGCCCAATATGGCACGTTTAAGTATTTTATTTTGTATTTTACTCGTTATAGTTTTGACTAACTTGGAAAGAACTGAAGCAGGTAATATTTTGTTGTTACATTTATTATTTTAATCGCAACACTTGCAGCGATCTTTATTACTGTAAATTAGGTTTTGTTCTGTATGGTGTCGGACGTAAAAGAATAGCACCATCCCATTACTTCCCGTGGGTGTTGTTAGAGGCGACTAAGGGACTCACCAGAGAATGGGCAGCAGCATTCTCTGTATATTGCAACAGCTACAGTGCGATCGCCAACCCGCCTGCCAAGCGTGGCGATTATGGCAAAGCAAATGTCGAGGGAGGCCTATGTCGAGCAGTGGACGTCTTTCGGCTGATATGATGAGGTTTAACAAACACTTTTCTAGATGATGTTGGTGTTTCATAGTCAAAATCTCTGAGAAAGAACACCGAAACAAACACAAAGTCTTTGTTAACTTGGTTAGTTGGTATATATTTAATAGTTTGTGCAAAGACCATGAGTAGACCAAAGAAATCGGGCCTGCGGTCGGCGAGCGTTGGGTGGCTCACTGTCCGATCACCACCAAGGCCGGATCGATGGCGCGTTGTGTTCCACGCGCTCCTCAAAGAGATGTCAGCATAACACGGATACGGGGCCCGCTAGGACCAGAGCCTGCCAGGGTTGCGGAATTTGTTCGGAAGAGTCACCGCGGCCCTGCAACGCAAAGGGCTTTAGAAGGAACACGGATGGGTTTTAGTCAGTTAGAGTCTGTCACGCCCTTCCGTTCCACCCGGAGCAGAATAAGTCATTTGATGATTTCCCATCCTTATAAAAAAAACGACCTAAGAAATCCTAATATATAAAATTCTTCGGTTACTGACTGAGTGACTAACAGACAACGCACAGCCGAAACTACTGGTCGTAGAAAGCTGATAGGATTTCCCAAAATTCCTACGGTAACGGAATACCTATGCGCGTACGAAGTCGCGGGCAAAAGCTAGTGATAGATTATGTGATGATAGAATGGCTAGAATATTAAGATTGGTATGGAATCAGAAGGCATGTTACGGCTGACCCAAAATAAATTGGAATAATTTAGAATTTCATGATGATCAATTATAATTTTGCAAGAACAGTTGCTTACCTAAACGACAGTAACTGTCACCTTAGTCAGCTAAACTTGATTAGAAATTAATACGTACTTTCAAACATGTGTGCGTGCTTCAGTAGTTATTCGGTCATTTCCACTCTTCAGCTACTTTATTATTTATTTCCCCTTTTCTTTTCAGCATCCCGCATAGCCCGGTCACCTCAATACCGAAGACCATACGGTCTACCACCGCCACCGCCACCGCCCCCGAGCTTTGGACCCGGATGTGGTCCCTTTGGACCCCCAGGAAGATTCGACCGGGGCCCTGGACGGTTCGACCGGGGCCCGGAACGGTTCGAACACCATGGCCATCACGGACATGGTCACAATGATCGTGACAAGTACGATATCCCTCCAGGCGGTTCCATCAGTATCTCGAAGACTATTAGTATAAGCTCTGGAGGTAATGCCCAGTCTAGTGCTGGGTCGAGCGCTGGCTCCAGTGGCGGTTCAGGTGGGCCGAGTGCTGGTTCCACTGCACAGTCCAGTGCTAGTGGCAAGTAGTGTTTTGTTCTAGTGATTAGAGTACTATGAAGTGTTTATGTTGGTATTAAATGATGTTGTTTATTTTCTGGGTTTTATTTTAAATTATTTTTAGGTTTCACCCCTTTCGTTGGAACTTTTCGAAGAATTGGGTTAGCAATTTTGCCAATCTGTCAGTCAAGCCTTGTCAATAGCTGGTTAATTTTGTCAGAAATTCTATGTTAGGCAAAAGTTGTAGACTTTCACTGGATGATATAACATTCTAAAAGTTATCATCACGACTTCACGGTCGTCATACCAAAAATTATAGATAGTGATTATACAAGTAAACATATTTACGCTTATGCACATACCTATGTCAATGAATATTTCAGTTTATTTAGGAAAACCCATCAGGATTTGATCAGCCATGAACTTGTAGTTAACATTAAAAACAAACATACATCTACCGACGTCTACGACATCTAACCGCAAATGTGCTAAGATGTTTGACCATTGACTGGCGTAACTTGACATATTGTTGATTGAAATGATTTATCGATGGCTGATACGAGGTACAAGAAACAGGAACATCATGAAAATATGATATTGTAATTGTAAAACAGAACTGGCAGCGATGGAAAAAATGGAAGGAGACCTTTCACAACAATACTGGCTAGCTTTAATGTTCTGAGTGATAAAGAGATTTCTATATCACACTAATATTATAAAGGCGAAAGTTTGTGAGTGTGGGTGTGTGTATGTTTGTTTTGTTACTTCTTCACGCCCAAACGGCTGGACCGATTAAGATGAAATTTGGTATAGAGAATGTTTGAGTCCCGGGAAAGGACATAGAATAGTTTTTATCCCGGTAGTATGTTCCCTTGGGATCATTTACATTTTTTTATTTGGCAGCTAGTAGGTTCTTAAAAGTCGAGAGACTAGGAACTCGAACGGAATTTCAGTGCTATCCTAGAGAAAACATGCTAGGGGCAGACTTGGTGACCTGGGACCTGGGAGCTATTAACCTTTTAGAAATCTATATACTAATAATAAAGCTGAAGAGATCGTTTGTTTGTTTGAACGCGCTAATCTCTGGAACTCCTAGTTGGATTTGGATTTTTTTTTGTATATGATAGCCACATTCATGAGGAAGGCTATAGACTATACGAAAACGGGAAATTCCTACTGGAACGGGAGAACACGGGAAACTTATGCACGTAAAAAGTCGCGGGCATAAGCTAGTATAATTATAAGATTCAAGATTATAAGAAGGACACAAGGCTTCTATTAATTGTTTTTTGCAGTTAAAGCAAAATTTTGAGACATACAAACAATGACTTATCGAGAATCGAGATATTTATATTGGCCATATGAAATTCCTATTTAGAAAAGAATTAACGCAGTGTTAAAATTCTCACTTACGTTCATGTCCGTGGTTTGGTGGTTCGATATAAAGTGTCGTATCTTGTTTTTTGTACCAGTAGCGTTATTTAGATCCAATATGGCTCGTCTCATAATTTGTGTATTTGCTATTTTTGTTTTAGTTAATCTCAATAGCTGTGATGCAGGTAACTTGAACTATCGCTTATTTATATATGTCACCAGATAAAATTGCACACCACGTAAGATTAGAAAATATCTTGAGAGATTGTAAACTCTCGATAAATTGTTAAATGAACATTTGTGCTACAATTATAGGTACGAATTAAAATCTTGTATTCTATATTATCTCCGAGCTGGTCTGAGAAATTGTGGACTGGCATAAACTGGCGACCAAACAGCACTCTGGTCTACAATTTATCTGTTTTGGTGTAATTGTTAAATTGGAAACTTGGCCCCTCGTTGGTATTTGTTGGTTTGCTCACATCTGAACAGAACAATACCAAATGCAAAATAACTTGTTCCCAGGTTTTACTATCACACGAAAACGGATAAATTGTAGACTTGTGCTCTGATGGGTCACCATTTTATGTCAGTATTTTGTGTCAGTCAATTTCTCGGAATGACTTCGAGAGATTATAGACTATCAAATTTTGATGCCATTTTCCGGTGACATACCTATATAAGTTTTCATCAAAGAATCTAGAAAAAACAAAAGTTATTGTCTCGGCAAGCTTTACTGAACTCTTTTTTTTTGCCCCCTTTAAATAAAACATTGAAATCAGTCCCATGAACATTTAAATAAAAGACTAAGTTCACAACTTATTTAAGTAACATTTTCGATATGAACATTCCAGCGTCCCGCGTGGTGAGATCTCCTCAACTCGGCGTCTTTGGTATCGGAGGAGTTATAGGCGGCATATCAGCCTACCCTGGTGCTGGCGGCTACGGCTATGGTGGAGGCGGCATCTTTGGACACCATCATCATCATCATAGAGGCTTTGGCGGAGGGTATGGCGGCTACGGTGGCGGTTACGGCGGCGGCTATGGTGGCGGCTACGGAGGGGGCTACGGGGGCGGCTACGGAGGACCCGGCTATGGAGGCCCCGGCTTTGGAGGACCAGGATACGGAGGCCCCGGGTACGGCTACGGAGGCCTGAATGGCGGGTTAAGTGTTTCTAAGAGCGAGTCCATCAGTTTTGGTGCAGGGGGCGCGGCTCAATCAAGTGCGAGCTCAAATGCCGGTGGTTTTGGAAAATAAGAATTGTTAATAAATTAATTAAGTGTCAGTGATATTTTGTACAATTAAAAATTATGATATATTAAAAGGTTTTGTTTTATTTGTATGTTACACTTGACTGAAATCCATGTAATCTACAAATGGAATTGGTGTTAAGTACAGGTAAAGTACCGCTCAACAGAAACAAAATTAGCAGGCCCCTCATGTAATAAATTTCCCTTTCTAAGAGAGGCCTGAACGCAAAGAAAGAGATTAATACTCTTGACTACGCTAACAAAGATGATTTCCCGATAGTTAGGTACACAAAAAACATTTGTTTATTTTTTTATATAATTGATTGGCTCGCGTTTAACAACAAACAGACAATGGAGCACGCTTACCTTGAAGTAACCTGTTCACCCTTGACTTAAAGACCTCAGGTAATAGGCTATCAGGAAACACAGAACCCGACAAGCAAGTAACAAGCACTCCTTAGCTGGACGCACAATTAAAGTATTCCCAGAACTTTTTGTGTGTGGGTGGGATGTCTACCACGGATCGGTGGCTCATCATCGTATGTCTTGTAGTCCGACGATAGAACGGGCTTGACGAAATTAAATTATGTTATTTCGACGCACGCTCCCCAAAATGTAACTAATAGAAAACTAAAACGCTGGCAACACGGCGTCGATGTTCAAAGCTTTGGAGCTTTGACTCGACCTGTGCATCATTGCCTGGGTTTATAGTGAACGTAATACTTACTACGTGTAGTTTATTTCTGTCTACCAATAAATATGACTATGTTGTCGCACCATGGAAAGGCCTTCCACAAGGTGAACCGGTGATCTGATGAGAGCCGCAAGAGTTGACGGAGTCTGGAGTATGGAGGAGGAGTATGGAGTGACGGTTGATACATATGTCCACGGTGGACCTCTTTTGACTGAAAATAGGATGATGATACCTACCCAAGCTGCAAGTTGATGTATATATGTTGGTTAATTTGCAACAAAAAGGTTTTAATTTAAAAAAAAATGCAGGATTAATCATTTACATGAATATGATGAACTTTTAATAAGAGAACAACTGTGAAATATAATAAATTCAGCTATTCAATATATACGGCAAATCGACTTAATGCAAAGGAATAGATTTTATTTTCGCGTTTTCAGAGTTAGTTACGTATATTAAGTTTTTTATTCATGAGTATCACTTCTTGAAAGATTGCTACTGAATCAACAGTCACATTACAGAACAGAGACAGAAAATATGATACGGTAGAACTTGATAGTCACCTGCGGCAATTGAACTTATGAATTAGCTAAACGAATGGTAAAGTTCTCAAAATAAGCTAATGACCCACTAAGTAAATAACATTATGTTCAAACATTTCACAATATTTTACGCGTAGGAATTTCCCAAAATAGAATCCTGTTTACAATAAATTTAATAAGTGCTAAAATTCTCACATATGTTTCGTTCCGTGGTTCAATGATTCTATGTAATATAAATGGCTTTTTGTTTTAAAATTATTTCAGTACTCGACAAACACTCGCTTACATACACTTATCATTCAATATGGCGCGTCTCCTAGTTTGTGTGCTTGCCCTTCTCGTCTTAGTTTTCTCTAGTGTCGATGCAGGTAAACTCTTTGTCACTATATTACTTTCTTATGTAGTTATTTACTTTTCATACACAATACCTAATTATTTATTTGCAAAGAACGTAGGTAAAAAAAAATGCAGATGTTTTATAATTAGAGATTTTTATACATTCCTTCCTTAAATTGGGCATGTAAATATTTAGTACAAGTACTTAATAGTCTAAAATACTGTCAATATGAAAATTCTTATAATGGTTAATGTTATTAAAAATATCTAGAATCACCACTATTTTTTGCAAGTAAAATAAGTTTAAAAATTAATACAGGAAAACAGAGAAGGGGTAAAAAAATAAAGATGGGTACAAAGAAATAATTTTTTTACCTACCTTTTCAGTGACTTAAAAATACGCAATATTTTGTCATTTTCCACACTAGTAGACTAGAGTAGAATATTCCTTATTGTACACCAAAACTATTGCGCACCTAACTACAAACCAAATTAGTAGGTACTTGTTATACATCAATTATTTCCTGCAAATAACTTTTTTAATGAGGAAGCCAACTCGAAACTAAAGTATTTTGATTTAGGTCAAAATTATGGATACTAAAAGCAGAATATTTTTGTACTTTTTAAATGGAATATGTACCTGCAAATGTACAGAAAACACGATAAGAAATTATTGCATTTTTAGGCAACAAAATGCAGAAAGTTTGGCAGAAGTTATTCACGACACAGAATTGCAAAGCCTATTAAATACTATATTCATGGAAAAATATCTGGTTATTTAAGTTCCGTAAAGAAAGTCTTTTAAAGTTCATAGATACATCCGATTTGGCCGCCCTGTGCTATCTATATATAAAATTAATTCCTATTTCCTTTGGTCACGGCATCACGCGTGAACAGCTGGACCAATTTCGCTAATTATTTTTTTGTTATTTTTGTTACTGTCAGGAGAATGTCCTTATGAAAGAAAAATTAAAAAGTCGAATTATTCGGGCGAAGCCAGGGCGGGCCACTAGTGAACAACAAATTAAAAACATTATTTTATTTTCAGCTTCACGACAAGAAAGGTCGCCACATTTAGGCGGCCTTGGAATTGGTATCGGAGCCGGAATTGGTGTCGGTGGGTTTGGCAGACCCGGTTATGGAGGCCCTGGTTTCGGAGGCCCTGGATACGGAGGCCCTGGGTACGGAGGCCCGGGCTACGGAGGTCGCGACTTTGGAGGACATGGCGGTTATGGTCACGGTAGATTCCCTGGTTCTGGAGGACCAGGTTTTAACAATGGTGGATTCCCTGGGTCTTTCAGCGCGTCCAAGAGTTCATCCATCAGTTTTGGAAATGGTGGAGGATCTCAAGCTCAATCAAGCGCTGGATCTGGAGGATTCGGAAAATAAGACTGAACGTGAATAGCGTTTGAACTATTTTGTTATTTAAATAAATGATTTAAGCGTTATGTTACGATTGTTTGTTTTATTATTAAAGAAAAAAGTAAGAATCTTTACAACTGATAAAATGTGGATGTACTACAGATACACCTCCGCCTTACGTGGTAGGTATGTACATAACGCCTCTTCCCTCAGGTTGTAAAGCTAGCATTTGAATATCTCACCGGAAAATTGACGCTCAATAATAATAATAATAATATCATTTTCGAAAATCATTTTGAAAACAATCAAATGACTCGATCCGAAAATTTTTGCATGCTACCTCAGATAGGACGCCTAGAATTTTTTTGATAAAAAATTATGTAACAGGGTGACAGCCTAGAAAGTATAGTAGTGCTTGTTTCAAGAAAATATAGCAGGTGGCTCGCCACCCTCATTGTCTGTCACTCTGGGTAATGACCTAAATGTAATGTTCTTCAACTATGTGTTAAAAAGTACAACAACTGAGGCATTGCTTGAAGTAAACGACAGCATTAACAATCTTGGTTTTTTACTGAGTCTCCCTTTAGGTACATGTTGTGATTTTTTGCGACGCCTTTGGAAAAGAAGATTGCCCTTCATTATTTAATTCAAGGAAAACTTTTTATGTATGTATTACGGAAAACAGCATGTACAAGTAATGAGATGAATGAGCTTGCTTGAATAAGCTTAACATTTTAAACCGGGGCTGAAGTATTTTCATTTCTTTTGTCTAACACTTTATTTCACCCCGAGGTGTCGCGACGCAGTTTGGGAACCCCGGGTTTAGTCTATTTGGAACTACACTCCAAGTCTTATGCAGGCTAAGCTAATTGGATGGAAACAACTTTTTTTTTAGATTCATTTTATTTATTTTATTAAAATGGGTTTGCTCTTGACTCTAGTCTAGGTCATAGATGACAGAGACAAAGTTGACGATGGAGCGAGCTTACCCCGAAGTAGCCTGTTCACTCTAATTTTGAAGAGATTAGGGTTGTATGCGTTCGGAAACACAGCCGCAAGCAGATAGTTCCGAAATTATAACATAAAGGAGACTAATTTAGTCTGTTAACTTTTCGAATAAAACAAGATGTCCTGTAATCAAAAGCTACAGATATGTATGTGTTAAAGATTCTGTAGTTTCCAAGTAATTCCCCGGAACAATTCCTGTTGAAATAATCCCAGACTGTCATGACAATCAATTTACATAACAAGTGCTAAAATTCTCAAATATTTGGTATGTTAATATTGATCGATGTCCAAGCAATATAAACGGGTGTATCAGTGAATTCGCATCACTAGTCGTGGAACCTCTGAGTTATTCAAAATGGCTCGTCTTGTGCCGTGTGTCTTGGCTGCTCTAGTCCTTATTAGTTTCTTCAGTGTTGATACAGGTAATTGATTGTTTTTTTTTAATTTTGTCATGAATCAAGACCTTGTTCTTTGGCAAGAATTCAATTTATTTTTTGTATTCTGATACGAGACCAGTGTAACAGCCATATCCTTGGTCTTACTTATTCAAACTCGGCTGAGAATCGGCGCTTTGAACCTCAAAATTTTATATGAAGACGGTCCCCCAATATGGCCGCCCGTCACTTAGTATTTTATCTCGGAAAGGTTAAGAGGAGGTTGGATCATCGTCATCTAGTCTTTCTCTACCTTTGCTGGGATCGAAAATAAGAAAAATATTAGGTATGGTAGATAGATATGCTCATTCTTGTACGCCATGACAACCAAATAACAACCAAAATTATGAATCTATTTTCTCCACATTCTTACCTTAAGGAATTGAAGAAAATGGATTCATAACTTTGGATAATCTTATCTTATCCTACGAATCCAACATAGTTGCCCCAAGCTGCTTGTCAAACTTTTCATAAAATTTTATATCTTCAGGCCATTGAAGATACATATTATACAAACGAGAACCTTTTCTGCAGCAACGTATATTACTCATCCTGACTTCTATCAATCATAAATCTTCCTTCATTTTCAGCACCGGCACCGTTCAGACCTGGCCCGCCTGGTCCTTCATTCGGCTTCAACCGCGGCCCCCAGCGTCCGGTAGCCATCAGCGTGTCGAAGAGTAAGTCCATCAGCATCAGCTCCGGTGGCGCGTCAAGATCTCAAGCTCAGTCGAGTGCTAGCTCTCAAGCTGGGGGATTCGGACGTGGATAAGACTTTGTAATATTTTGGTTTTGAGATAAAGGTATTTTTATATTGTTTCCGCTGCTGTTTCATTTTATATTTTTGATTCCAAAGATAAAAGGTAGAACAATCAACTTTGTTTTTTCAATCAATTTTTAATCGACTTTAAAAAAGGAGTTTTTTATGTTTGTGACCTCGTAACTCCGTCATTTAAGAACCGATTTAAAAAAATATTTTTTTCATGTGTAGGTTCCGATTGGTCACATAGAAATTTAATCAATACTGTTTCAGTAACTTGGTTTATAAATCAAAATAACTAGTGAAAATAGAAAATATATCATCCAAGTAAACGAAATTGCGTGTTTTGCTTTCCTGTGACTTTCCAGTGGTTTTGTTAGGTGAGGGTTACCACTAAAAAAATTTAAAAAAGTCAAAGTCAAAACGTTTATTTCAATCAGGCCATTAAACGGCACTTTTGAACGTCATCGTTTACAGTTCAGTAAAATAATAATTTTACATTAATTAAGTGACTCTCAGTGAGTGATCAACCTCTCCGACTGTCCATTCGGAAAGGTTGATTATAAGAATCTACCTAGAAGAACGGACAGGAAACTCCATACGTCAACCTTTAGATGAATTCTATTAAGAGTATAGGAGCCGTACAAAATAAATATCAACGAAGCGAACCGAGGTCTGGGACGAGGAGTGTTTCCAGTTTATTTGGCAAAACACGAACTAAATTACATACTAAATTCTGAAAGGTTTCAACAAGTAGTAGTACAATTGCAGACCTGCAGCTAACTATATTTTATTCACTTCCGCAGTGTAGAAGCATGTAAGTTTTTTCTAGTTATAAATAGACCGCTAGTTACCGGCGACCTGGTGAAGGTTGCGGGGACCGCTGGATGCGACAAGGGAACGTTCGGCTTGGTGACGTTTGAAAAACGACTAAGTATAGTCTATATGCATGGGCGTGCAGAAGGCTACAGTAAGGGTAGGCCAGTCCATACATAATGCCACAAAATAAAAAAAAAACTCACCACATTATTCAGGGTTGAAATCGCGATACTGACGATGTGAATTTTTTTTTGGGCATTATGTATGGGCTGGCCTACCCTTACGATGATGAACGATGACACAGACTCGTAATTCCCCTGGTGTGGATGTAGTTTGTGTATAATTTATGGCAATTCAGATTTATGTTTTTATAGTCCAGAGGCCGTATTATGAAGTTTTGATGCCATTAAATGGATATTTCTTTCTGTGACGTACAGCTCCGTCTGTTTCTGGCACCAGAACAAGACTATGTAGATTAAACGTGATATAAGCAATTGTTTTAAACGACCTGAAAGCATTACACGTAGGTGTCTCGACGACCTTGTACAGACACGTCTGACGAAAAATGACGAGACGGCTGACCACTAATAATGAGATAACTCTATATAAGAACCCATTAAAATAGGCGGACAAACTTTGAGAAATCATTAAGACCACCAAATAAAGGACAATGGTAAAAAAATATATAAGTACTAGTTGCCGCCCGCGGCTCCGCCCGCGTGATTGTCGAAAACTATCCTAAGGGAACATATTCCCGGGATAAAAAGTATCCTATGTGTTATTCCAGACTATAATCTACCTCTGTGCCAAATTTCATCAAAATCCATTCAGTAGTTTTTACGTGAAAGAGTAACAAACATCCATACATACATCCATACTTACAAACTTTCGCCTTTATAATAGTAGTAGGATAGGATTAGAAAAACGCATTAGATACTTTCCAGAAAAAAAAACAACTAACTAAAATACACTAAAAATGGTGGTTACCCAATGCATAAACACATCCATAATATGTCTTTGTTATCTCATAATTCTGATACTACAAATGTGCAGGCGCACGTCACCACGTCAAGTTCCTACTCATAATTAATGTGTTTATTCTAGTGTGCAGAAAAAAATATTATTTAGGTCAAAATCAAATCACTAAAATCAGTGCTTTTTTTGCTTGGATATCTTAGGTTAGACGTACTGACTAAGAGGAGACCCCTTTACAGTCTCCCCAGGGATCTGCCCTGACAGGCGTTGCACAGAGCTGGTTCCGGAGATCTTTTAAGAGGTAACGGAGCCCCTTCTATGTGCGGATGGTGATCACCGGGGTGGTTTTAGTGAGGTAAAAATCCCACACTCCCTGGTTTTTATTACCCCAAAACAGCGCGCCTTTTGAAGGTTTCCCCCGGACAAAAAAAAAAAAAAAAGGTTAGACGTACTGAACGCTGTGTTAAAATTTGTCCACCTATTTTAATGGGATCCGATTTTAATATGCAAAAAGAGAGTCGGCACCTTGGTTTTCCCTTGAAATTGAGAAAACTGTTAACTATGTTTTATTACAGCCCGCCCTGGCACTCCCCTTGGCTTCTCCCATCACGACCATGGCCCAAAACGTTCGGATCCCGTAACTGCCAATGTGTGTGACAGGCAGTTTTGAAGCTAGTGGAACCTCTGGATCCTAAGCACACTTGTCTTCACATAATAAAATCTAAAAAATTAAATAAATAGCATTATGCTTGCGCCGATATTTCCGAAATCTGTCGACGTCACTATTGGTATACTTTACTTTCTTATATTTATGAAATAAATTACTTTTGATTTTGTCGTTTCATTGTTTGTTGTTTGCGGTTAACATATTATTATTTTTTACTAGCTGTCGGCTCCCCCCGCGTTAATGTCAAAAATTATCCCAAGGGAACATATTCCCGGGATAAAGTATCCTATGTGTTATTCCAGACTAAATCTACCACTGTGCCAAATTTCATCAAAATCCATTCAGTAGTTTTTGCGTGAAAGAGTAACAAACATCCATACTTACAAACTTTCGCGTTTATAATATTAGTAGGATTATAAGTCTGAATTTGTCCCTCTGCAGGGCAAAAGCCTTCCTTATAATTATTGTAATTTTGTTGGTTAATTCTTTAAATTCTAATGGCCTGGAAACCAAACCCAGATCTCCTACAGAAGGCTCTTAATCTATTCCTGTTTATGTTATCCTAACGTGGTTTACATTAATATAATTAGTGGAGCATACTGCGCGTATGCTAAACTACCTGTTTTCATTTTGCACACTCGAAACACAATATAATAAATCTTCTTTCGACTTCTTTCCCGTAGACAATGGAAACGTAAATTTTTTAGGAGATTTATGACACTCAGCGTTAATGTAGCTGTCAATCAGTAAAACAATTTTTGTAATCGGTTCTGTACATCCACAGATTACCCCGTTCAAACATCCATACAACACACAAACAAGAGGGTTTTTTATTGTTTGTATCAAAGAGTAAGTTTATCCAAAATCGAAAATGGAACGATTATTAATCCATTCAAAATGGAGCAAGTTAAACCCTTCAAATCCTTTTAAAGCGACAACTGATTTTATTATTATACTCTTTGGGCAACAAGTAACAGAAAAAGGATGACATGTGACGTCATCGCCATTAGAAATTACCACATCAATCGATCGATTGACGGTAGAATGGATTAATCGACAACGATCGATAGTTTCTACTTCTTTTTTTGATCAGCCAAAGCTACCATACCAATCGATCAACGTCGACCGATGTCGATCGATGGCATTGACAGACAATCGATCGATTTGTGTAGTAACACCCTTAGATAGCATGCGTGCAAGAGATCGCGAAATATTTCCACCACGTCTTTACTCTTTCTCATACCAATATTTGAAAGACTAGTAAGTTGCTGCTTCATTTAATAACCAATTTGACGCTATGTTTTGAGGCGATAGGTACAAAAATAGACACAGGAAAATATATATTTACCTTGTAATATATAATAGTTTGAATTAGACAAACAAATAAAAACGGGAGGATGTTTTAATTACGCCAGTATACTAGCGAAACTCTCGTGTAATGCGACATGGCTCGTCTAATACTCTGTGTTTTAGCTGCTATGATGATAGTTAACCTCTTCAGTGTGGAAGCAGGTAAGTTTTTTAATGCCTAGAGTCATAGACGACCTCAGTGACCATGTTGATATTGAATGAGAGCGTAGCTCTGGCGGTCAGGGGTAATATGTTGGCACGAAGTTTTGCTCGGTGTACTTATGGAGGGTATGCGGTACAGAGAGTAAAGTCCCGCATACCTTCACCGAAAATGGTAGCATACTCTGAACCAGACGGTTATTGTGTCTGGTGGGCAACTGCCCGATAGTTGATATTCGGACTGTTGTATATGTTCAAATCGCACGGAGAACTTTGCTAGCGCGATGCAGGATTTCGATGTTAGTTCGTCGTAGATGGCGCTGCGGTTCTTTTTGTTGCCGTACAAATTTCGCTTTCTTAGTTTTTCATGTGGCGGCATTGATGCCGCTACATACTAACCAAATAAAGATAACGCTTTTTAAAGCTTATTGTCAGGGTTTTACACCGGTAATCTTTGGGTCAACTATTCGAAAATATCGGTGAATGCTCTGCGAGTTCAATATAATAATGTGTTGAGGATGCTGTTGCGGCTGCTTCGATATCGCAGTGCCTCTGAAATGTTCGCAGTAACCCATACCGATGGGTTTCATGCCATCATCCGCAAGAAAACGGCCTCGCTCCTGAGCAGAATGAGGGGCAGTCACGATAGCATCCTGAAGGCTGTGGCGGCTGATACCTCCTCCACCCATAGTAAGGCAATTTGTGAGAAGACTTATACCCTAGTATGTCGTTGTTGCTGGTGGATGGGTGGTCCTCTCATTAATTCGTCTTTAGTTAAGTTACTAGCAATAGTGTTTAAGTGCAAACAAATTTATGGATCTCTTAGTTATTCGAAGTATTTATTAAATTTATTTATGGCAGACCTCTGTGTCTGCCATGACTACTGCTACTGCATAGCTAAATAATAACACCCACACGGGTCAATATACAACGTTGATCAGCGTTTGCTGAGGTTGGTTCGTGGATGGGTGACCATTCCATTTCTACTATGAAGCACGTTAAGCAGTTTGTCTCGGCTGTTATTTGAAGGTCTTGAACAGTCTTTTTGGATACCGAGCGTCTGTTGTCTGCAATAAGCTAGTGAAAATCAAAAAATCAAATTCAAAAGTCATTTATTCAAATTAGGCTGAGTGTGTGTGTTAGGCGAATTGATTTTCTTTCTTTCTTTTTTCTTTTTCTTTCACTTTTTGAACGTCAAAGTTCTACAAAAATACAGTCCCCCAAAACGCCCGCCTGTCACCACTTCCTAGTGTTTTAGCTGGGAAGAAGAAGTGGCGCAACAAATTCCCCAGCAACACATCTGTCTGTTGAGTTATAAGAACCAGCATTTATATAAAGGTATGCAAAGTATTCTTAGAAAGAAAACAATACAACAAATGTGACACGTAAAAACATAAAACTAAATAATTCGCTACTTGTAAGCCAGAAAAACAGACGAACTCAAGCATAAAAACAATTATTTGATTAAACTTATTCTATGATTGTAAAAATAAATTTACTCCTATTAAATAACTGTTTGGATCTTTTAGATTATATAGAGAAAACAATTTACTACATCACTGTGCAATAACGTCATCAGTTGGAGCACGGGACTACTTGGCGCGCGTTAGTCCCCGTGCGTCACCCAGGTGTAGAACCTAGGTGAAGCACGGGTCCGGACCCATCAAATCAAACTAAATAAGCCTCCAGACATAAAGGGCGAGCCCGCTTACACTTACACGTAGAATTTAATAAAAGATCTGTGATTCGACGCCACAAGTGTCACTTAAAAAGTACACATACATATAGCTCAGGGAAATCATTCGGTGACGATGACGCGAGTTCCATGATTTTTGTTCACCCAAAAAGTGCTCAACGCGCCTAAAGAAGTTTTCACTTCAAAAAAGACTGTTAACTGACCTATCAGAATACCAGCTCTGAGTTATATACTTTTTTAAATAACGCAGCATATGCTGAGATAGGGACCTTTTTGGCCTCGCCCATGACGTAAGTATTAAATTCATGCTGTTCTTTCTTGTTTCTGTTAGTTATTGTTTATGACTGTTAGTTTTAATATATTTTACTTTTCTGTTTGTTTTGTGGGAGTCCCTAATAAATATTTTTCTTTCTGATGTAGAGGTACATACTCGTATATAGCACACACGATAAGCGCAAAATACACAAAGAACTGCTGCCGATATTGGGAACTATATACAGCGCTTGAAAAAAGTGCACCAAGGGTGGCCCTGGCGTTAAGGATTTTGCGGAGACGGTGAAAGAAAAAGCATTTTTTTTGTCTAATGGTTAAAAATAACACTTAAACAAGTCAATATATCACTATCATCTGCCTAGCCTTTTCCCAACTGTATTTGGGATCGGCTTCTAGTCAAACCAGATTCAGCTGAATACCAGTATTTTACGTGGAGCGGCGGCCTACCAGACCTCCACAACCCATTGATTGGGTAATACGGTAGTTCTTGACAAGACTGGTGTCAGATTTTCTGGCTTCTGACAATCCGTAACGACTTCCAAAGAATCTCGATATATTGCGATGGTCACCCATCCATAGACTGACCTCGGCTGGCGCTGCTTAACCTTGATGATCGACCCGAGCTTGTTTAGCCAGGAGCTCCTTCTACACGTCACTCACACTAAGAAGAAACCCTAAAACAAACTCAGAGAAAGAGTATCTCTTAATTATGCTTATTTATTATCACATTGTAATATTGTTTATTCCGCTTTCAGTACGACCTGGCGGCTTCGCTAGCACAGTGAATGAACCTCAGAAAGAGCACCACAATTCTGTTGACAGGGCTCCTGTACCTGAACCAATCTCTGTGAATGAATCGCAAGCAGAGCATGGCCAAAGTAATATTTTAAGATTTTAAAGATATAATGCTTTTTAAAGTTTTCATGTCATTGAAATAAACGATTTCTATACTATCTTCGATGTTGTTTTATTATTTTATAAAGACAGAAGAAGTTTATTCTTGGAAGGTCTGTTTTTAGGGTTCCGAACATCCTTATCGGATTACTCGGGTGTCTGTCTGTATGTCTGTCCGTCTGTCACAGCCAATTTTCGCCAAATCTACTGGACCTATTCTGTTGAAATTTCGTACGCACATGAACCTCTGTGACCCAAACACGGACGCGCGAGTACGGGGGTCACTTTTGGGGACAAACTAGAAAAAAAAAGTTTAAGTGTGTTGTTTTTTACATTTTATATATTTTTTTAAAAATAAATAGTTTTGAAGTTATTCAAGAAATTAGACATAAAATAAACACATTTATACCAGACGTGTTCTTAAAAAACAATATTTGTAGAAGTCTCAGTTCCAAATAAAAAAATTGGTTGCGGACAGGTAAGTTGAACGAGGGGCATAGGTCATATTATATCAGAGATTGAGTAAAAAAAATCATCCAGGACTTTTTTTTTTTTTTTCGGTGGGAAACCTTCAAAAGGCGCCTGAAGTTTTGGGGAAAAAGACCAGGGAGTGTGGGATTTTTACCTCACTAAAACCACCCCGGTGATCACCATCAGCACATTGAAGAGGTCATCCAGGACCTACTCAATCTCTGATATAAGTCTATCGTTACAGAATATTTAAAAAAAATGTACAAAATCTGAAAAAAAACCGGATCAAGTGCGAGTCTGACTCACGCAACGAGGGTTCCATAAAAAATCATGTGTTTCGTATGAAGTTGTCAGTATACGTGATGTCAAATCTCCAACTGAAAATGTATGTTTGGAATAGCAAAACCTTTTTTTTTTTTCATGTATCACATAAAAACAAAATTATTTAAACGATTTTTTCTTTTACTTGTGTTGTGTAACGTTGCTTCTTGGCAAATTTAATTATTCTAGGTTAATGGGAAGTACCCTATAGGTTTTGATTTACTTCGTAGAATCAAAATATCTTGCATAAATGGCCTTATTCCTGCGAAAAAGAGTCTTGACTGACTGAAAGTTAGACAGACAGTTTTTTCCTTTTGAGGTAAACCCTAATATGGAACGTAAGAAGCTAAATGGATGAGCTTTTTAGCCAGAAAGAAAAACTGTCGAATCGATAAAAAGCAAAAATGGGAACCGAATACAAAAACTAGAAGTGCAGAAGAAACCATTGGAAACGCCGAAGAAAAAGGAAAACGCTACGCGCTGTGAACTGGTAATTTTCCACACCACAAAACAGTAATCAAGTAATCAATAATCATTGTTTTTATTTACCAAGAAATCGCTACCTTAGTAACAACACATTGTAAGATCAAAATCAACCAATATTTGAAGATCACATGACATAATATTTATTGTGCTAAATCTAAATTTCGCCGATTTGGTCAAGTACTTTTGTGCAGAAGTTGTGTGCAATACAAATATTATGACCACAGTGTGAATTGTCTCACTGTTACCTTATGTGATATTTGTGTTATCAATTTGATGTTAACTATCATACGAAGAGACTATTCTTGGAAGACGGGGAATATAAAATCCTCTAGTATCACCTATAAATGTTGGTAGATTGAAGTGTTTACCTCAGAACAAAACTGATCTTTCGGCAAGATGGAGAAAATTGGAGTTTTCGTTTTTGCTTTATCTGTCTTTACAGCTCAAAGTGCTGTAATTAAAAATGAAGGTACATATTATTATTATTTGCGGCGTGATGGTGGTTAGATCATTTCAAGTATAACTTACATTAATATGATAGTAGACTTTGACTAGTATGCATTCCATTTCTTTTACTTTTCCATTTGAATTAAGACAGTCCTGAAAATATCTTCCACGTAAAACGTAGTCTAACAGCACACTTTTATGTTCCAGAAATTCATCAGCGTGTAGAACGGTCACCATGCAGTACATGCGGCGGTCCGCCTGGACCTCGACCACCATTCGGTCCACCCCCACCCCCACATCAAGGATCAAGATACTTCCACACCGCTCATTGGACTGGACTAGCTGACAACGGCCTACAAAGAGGAGTATTCACTGGAGCAGCAGCGGCTACTGGTGATGCAGCTAACCAGGCTGCGGGAGAAGCATTCTCCTTAGCTTCTAGTGGAGCAACCGGAGAGGGTGGTTCGGGACTTGAAGGCCAAACAACTGATACAAATGGTGGTCAATCATCTCAATTCGCTGCTGGTGCAGGTCTTGGAGCAAGTCTTGGAGCCCGATCCTCTGGCGGCTATGGTTCTGGTGGCTCCGCTTCCCATTCTTTAAGCAGTTCAAGCTCTCAGTCCTTTAACGCTGGTTCTCAGTCCTCTCAAGGTTCAGGTGGATATGGAGGAAAGTCATCCGCTGGTTCTGACTCTCAGTCATCTGGAGGCTATGGCGGCCACTCAGCAGGAGGTTATGGCGGCCACTCTTATGGAGGTTACGGTGGTCACTCCTCAGGTGGTTATGGTGGCCAGTCTTCTACCGGTGGTCAATCTGTTTCCGGCTCAAATTCCCAAAGTTCAGGAGCCTATGGTGGTCAACCTTCGGGAGGGCACGGAGGTCAATCTTCTTCCGGATCCAACTCCCAATCATCAGGCGGCTACGGTGGTCACTCTTCAGGAGGCCAAGAAGATTTCTCTTCTCTGGCCTACGGTTCCCAATCTTCAGGCGGTTACGGTGGACAAGCTTCTAAGGGTAATGGAGGCCAAGCTTCTGGTGGCTTCGGCGGTCAGTCTTCCGGAGCCCAGTCATCAAGCGACCAATCTTCCGGTAGTCATTCATCAGGCGGCTATGGCGGTCAATCTTCCGAGGGCTATGGTGGCCAATTTGGAAGTGGAGGCGACAGCCAGTCAGCACACGCTGAGAAAAAATTCAACTACAAAGAGTCTCACAGCTCGTACCACAGTGGCAAAAATCAGGCAGGATTCAACTCACAATCGGAAAGCCAAGGCTTTGGCAACGGTGAACAGCAATCGGGAGGCAGTGCCGGATCCGGTAGTCATGGACTAGGTCAAGGAAACAGCCAAAGCCAGAATGGCGGCTCATTTGAAAGCAGTCAACAGTCTGCTGGAGGCAGTGGCGCTTCCAGTGGTAGTGGGGCTAGCTCTGGTGGTAGTTCTGGTGGCTATGGGTCAGGTGGGGCAGGTGGATTTGGCTCCAGTGGTTCCAGTGGATATGGGGCGAGTGCTTCAGGCTCCAGTGGGTCTGGTGGATACGGAGCGGGTGCATCTGGCTCCAGTGGTTCCGGTGGATACGGCTCCGGTGGTTACGGCGGTGGTTATTCTGGTTCCAGGGGCTCTTCCCAATCAGCCCTCAAAGGCGCCCTTGAATTGGCTGGCCAGGGCTTGCAGACGGCTGGTCAACAGCCAGCAGGTTGCAGCACTTGCGGGAAGAGCAACTTTGCTTTAAGTAACGCTAAGAGTAGGAATGGAAATGCCATCGCACTTTCTGTAAGCGGTTAGATTTCATGACATACCTACCTGAAATTTTAGAGGTTACATAAATGATTTTGATCGATGTTTTGGAGATTTGTACCTAATAATACTTAATTAACTTTAAGATATTGTGTTATTCCTAAGATGTTATTTTTTTGTTTGCTTTTTTATGTAAATGTTGTGAATGATGTTGATACTTAATAAATAATTGATGCATAACTGATGATATTTTTATTTTCATACTTTTAAACACCCTGCAGAACCCAGAAAACAGAGCTTTTTATTCACATTCATACACAGTACTTGATTTATCTCGAATGTTTTGTTTGAATTTAAATTATTCAATCAAAATTAGAAAGAAAGAATAGAATAGTAAACTAAATATGTATATAGCCAATAAATACTGACTGTTTTTATTACCTACACAAAAAAATACTTATGAACTACATCTAATAATAGGCAGCCATTTGTACAATTACCGTTGGGCAAGCGACTACCCAGGCAGCACAAACCTTCTGAGTAAGTTTTGTTTAACAGCAGTCCTCTAAAAACTAATTGCTGAATAAGACTACCATAATTAGCTGATTTGGCGCTTACTCAGACGTTATTCAAGCACTTTGGGCACAAAATTATTCTGCTAATAGCTGTGTAATAGCAACGTAACAGATGAATAAGTTTTGAATAATTATACGACAAGCTGAGTATCGTCTGGATAAAAGCATTTAGTTCTTTTATACAAGTATTACAGCTCTGTTAGCCAGATGATGAATGAATGATGAATGAACTTATGCTTATGTCCTTCAAAGCTCGGATAGTCAGATGATACACAGCATTTGGCTTATTTCAGTATATTTTTATCAAGTGCTATTCAAATTAAAATTAAATTGACAAATACCGAACAATTTTATTATAGGACTGTGTGACAGACGTCAAGCTTTGGCCAAATTATTGTACCGATCGGTAAGTAAATAATTTTACCCTTATTTAATGCCTATAGAAATAAATTGTAGGTGCGCATGCAACTTTACCGTGTATTTACATATACATTTCGTGTAAAATTTTCACGCGCCTCCTGATAAGCCGGGTTTTTGAGAAATAAACAACATTTCGTCTGTTGGTTTGTTTTTGCGAGTGAAATATTTTTTATGTATTATGCAATTTAAGAGTTGAAAAATAACTCTGTAATGATTTTAAAAGAATATTATAACGATTTCGTTACTGAAATTGAGTATTTGAGTATGAAATTCCACTTATTTAATAGGTTATGTTATTCATTATTATGGCGACTCTCATTCTGACTAAAATCTGCTTGCACAGCGGCTTCTCGTCTTATGTCTGCATAAAAGACCTTATGTATCCACTTAATAAGCTGTTCTCTGGTTAAAAGTGATCTTCACACAACATATTTGCGATAACTGTTCTATAATCACACTCATTCGTACTGTAAATCAAACTATTAGGATTCAGTCATTAGTACTGAAAACCCACAGTTTAGGTGTATATTTATTTAAATTCAGGTAATTATTTAATATTCAATATAATTAATACAACATAAGAAAACAACTAACGTAATTATTGTAGTAAAGAATAAAATAATAAGAGTAGGTACACTCCTTGCGGTGCGGGCGCGCGGCGGTGTCTCAACCCCCCCGCCTCCCCACTCGCTTCACCCGTACACATTATGCGTGCGTGAAGCCCACAGGTGAAGCCTAGTCGTCACTCGTCAGTTCAGTTTGTGATCAGAGTGCAAGCGTACAGCCGTTTGTGAAGTGATAGCAGATTGCTGTTGCATTAATATGTCAATCAGAGAAGAGAGATACACTGGTTAATAAGTGGCAGATATAGGTATTTTGAGCCGCTGCGCTACTTACGTAGGTAGGTTTAAGTGTGCCTTGCACTATTTAGGTTATAAAATAACCTAAATAGTGCAAGGCGTGACCAGATGGACTTTCTTACCTACCTATTAAGATTATTGATATTTTTCAGAAATCATGCCGTTTAAAATTGTGTCAACTCGTCGAAGAGGCAAGGTAGAACTATGTACTGTTCCGGAAACATGGGAAGTCAAAGGAATATTGCGTTGGCCTAAGATGTACGGTGATATACTCGCCAAAAATGATAGTACCCAGCCCCAGTCAGATTGGTTGACCTATAATTGTGTAGTGAAAAGAAGAAACTACCGTACATACGAAGAAGCAGAGGATGAATTAACAAAAATGTTAGACAGAACAGACACGGACGACACCGATTACGATGAACAATCCTACAAACGTACTACTACTCCAGATAAAGTTCCAAATTTGAACGCTGCAGCTCAACAAATAATGGTGAGTACCTAGGTACCTACCTACATATATACCTAATGTTTGGTGACTTTTCGCGTCTTTTGTGGAAGTTCGTGATAAAGAAAAGAAGAAAAGTGCGCCACCGTACTTACTTACGTACCTACCTACCTACCTATCTATCTACCTACCTACCTACCTCCCTACTTATCTACTTATTCTAGCTCCTCACGTAAGTAGGTCACCAACTCCGGGCTCGCGTGATTTAAGTAATTCAAGAATTCGTTGCTTGGTAGGGACCAAATGTAGCACAGTGCCTTACCTTAGGTACTACCTACTCTGTTTCTTTATCTCTAGCTTCTGCGCGTAAAAAAATATTAAATTCAGCATGTAGGCGCAAGGCATGCCATACAAGGGGGCTAAAAACAACCTGCGCCGCGGTCACGACTGAACTAAGATTTAATCTGTATCTAGCTAGCAGCCGCGTTACCCATTGTTTTAAGCAACTTAGAATTATTGGGTTTGAAATAATTTACAGTTGATTTTTTTTTTAATAGTTCTAAAAGGTTTTTTTGGATTGTTGCAGATTAAATCTGGAAACCCAAAGAAAAGAATGAAACAACCAACTTCAACCTTGCAAGCGAGGAAAATCTTACAAGAAAGTCCAACCATACCAGCAAGTTCAGCTATACCAGCAAGTTCAGCCTTAACAGCAAGTTCATGGTATATACCAGCAAGTTCAACCATACCAGCAAGTTCAGCCATACCAGCAAGTTCAGCCATACCAGCAAGTTCAGCCATACCAGCAAGTTCAGCCATACCAGCAAGTTCCGCCTTAACAGCAAGTTCAGCCATACCAGCAAGTTCATGGTATATACCAGCAAGTTCAGCCATACCAGTAAGTCCAACAATACCAGCAAGTTCAACCATACCAGCAAGTTTATCCATACCAGCAAGTTCAACCATACCAGCAAGTTTAACCATACCAGCAAGTTCAACCATCCCAGCAAGTTCACCCATATTTATTGACGATACTCTTTATACGATAACCACTAATGATGAAAATACCCAAATTAATAACATATACGAGATGCTAGCAGCAGTTTTGGACAACCAAAATAAAATAATGAAAAAGCTCGCAGAAATGTCGGTTCATTTACAAGAAATACAAGAACAAAGTACTGAAAATATTACAGTAACAACTTTAGCTCAAGCTAAAGGAGCAGAAACTAAAAGGATGCGTATGGATGTTGTCGATACCATCGAAAGCTTGGAGAAACTCAACAAAGATTTATCTTGCCCTATAATACTTAAAACATACTTAGAAAAGTATGCGATATTATGTTCTGCGGCACCAGGGTCAGGCTCTAATTGTGCTTATAGACTATTAGATTCAATTTTTACCAAAGATTTCCTTTGCCAGTGCTCCTGGACTGGAGGAAGTCGTGGAGATGATCTTAAAATAGGTTTCAAAAAATATAAAAACCTATTAAAGTTTTTTTTCGAAATGGTCTATTATTGGGACAAAACGTATACAGTGCAAGATAATGAAATTTTTTTTAAAAATATATTGCGAAATGCTCTAAAAAGAAAGACAACCAAAAACATTCGTCAGTCGAGCAAGAAAAGAAGGAAATTACAACCCAAAAGAGTCCAACATAAGCCTCAGAATCAAAGAAGCGCAGCTAATAATAATGTCGATGAAGATATTATGAATAATATAAATAATTATTGCGAAGTCAATATTAATGATAATGAAAACAATGATGACGATAATAATGCAATTAATGAAAACGAAGTTAATATAAACGATGATGCAAACAATGATGACGAAAATAGTATAATTAATGAAAACGAACCTATAATTGAAGAGGATGAATAGAGGTCTTTTGATTTTTTTTTTATTATTATTACTTTTTAGTATTTTTAAGGAAGATGCAGAGGATTTTTTGGTTTTTGTTGCTACAATTGTAATAAGTGTTCTGTCAAACAGAATCCCGAGTAACACACTTGCGTTTACTCAATAACTATAACTTTTATCTTTTTTTTCATACTTTGTTTAGTTTAATCGTTTGATAGATAGAGATTTATCTGGAAATTATGCTCAAGTAGTTTTTGAACTGCAAATAAAAGAAAGACTGATTGACTAACATAATTGTTTTATTACAATTCACTTAAATATTATATGATTTAGTCAAACATCCAACATTTTTTATAAATAGCATGTGATCAAGAAGGGCACGCTATTTAGACAATGACCCGATTGGAACATAGTGTTAACAGTTTAAATTGTTAATGTATGTAATAGAGGAATGAAATAAAGCTCATTCTTGTATGTAGTTACTACAAACTTATAGCTAATGCTATTGAAACTTATGTTTTCTGTTGTACGGTTATAATCCTGTACACCTGTTTTAAACATATTAAGATATGATGACTTAATGGGTAATTCGAAGATGTCAGATACATTTTCAATTCTGTACCCTTTGATATGGTCATCGGTTATTTCTGCCACTTCTATAATTTCTTCTTGTATAGTCATAAAATACTTATCCTGTCTTTTGTTAGAAATTATGAACTCACCAAAATCAATTATTTTTCTGTTTTTGCAATTTGTTTTTATGACCGGATATTGGTTTGTAGTTTCATTTTTCGCTTTATTTAATTTAGAATGTACATTCGAATCACTCTCCGTAAGCCTTTTAGCTATTTGTGACAATGGCTTGTTGCCAGCTCTAAGCATTTTTTTTATGCAGTACAGTTTGTTCTCAAAAGGGTAAGAATTAAAGGTGTTCAGTGGTCCGAATTTACGAACTTCATCAGTTATATGTACCAAATTATGAATGTTGCTAGTAATGTAGTTACCATAATATATTTTAAAGTTTTCTACAAAATATAATAATAATTCGTGAGAAAGCTCCAATATTGACCTGTACTTTAGGCTAGAGCAAATTGTTACCCCACAGAAAAGCGTCAAAAAATGTTCATAGGGACCTTTTGACATAAAGTCAGGTAGAATAACAATACTCAAATAATAGAAAAATGATCGAAATTCAGATGCTTTCCAATGATGAAGCTCATCTAGACCTCGCATGGATCTATGAATTTCGGAGGGTAGTTTATGGGTGAGTAAAAACTCTGTTACTTTCAGCGTATCGTCAGCTCGCCATTTTGTAGTAAGATTCTTAAAATTTCCATCACGCCATCCCACGAGTAATCGTTTCATTACTCCCAAGTCAATCAGATGTAAAGAATCAGATATAGGAAAATCTTCGATCATATCGATAGTTAATTTTAAAAGTGGTGTATCAGATTTTAGATGATCTTTATATTTCTTATTTCTGAATTCTTCATTTGTTCTTTTAGGACATCTTGAGTTTGGGAACACGACAGTATGATACTGATGCGAGTATTCTCCTACAGTCGTACATTTTAAACACCCATGCCTAGAGTTGAAGTTGCAAACACCTGAAAATGTAAAATATTTTAATTAAGGATCGTCATTATAGTCCGACCTAAAATACCTCTTTTATATATAAATTAATAGTTTCATGATCTACTTTCACCATAAAATATGGAACAGATTATGGTGGCCACTCCAAATGTTAGTGCTAAAAAGAGGACACATGACGTCTGTAATGTAACACGTTTAATCATCATTTACCTTTTATAAATGCTCTTGCTGGAGAGTCGCAGATGAAGCACCTTATTTTCACATTTACTATATTTTCTTTGCCTTCTCTAACTACATGAATTCCATTTTCAAGAAGACTTTCAGTTTCTGCGACAAAATCATCTAAATACAGACTAAGGCTCTTCGGTTTTCCAGATCCATAATAAATTCCAACAACAAGAGGCTCTATTTCTGGTTTTTCGTATATGTTGCAAAGAATTGGCCAAAATTCTTTTTTCGAGCTATTGAAAATTGGTAAACCATCAAAATTGAAATTTAATTGTATAGATTCAGGGATTTCTAGCCATACAAAATTAATAATATCTTTTAAAGGTTCAATAAGTCCTTTGTGCCAGTATTCTCCACCTTCAATTTTTTTTATTACAATATTTCTCTTAGTCTGTAATAATGTTCTCGGGTCTACTGGCAAAACTCCTGGCAATCTTTGATTGACGACAGCTAATAATTCTTTTAAGGCTTCTAGAGAAATATTTTTATTTATGGCCCATTGTTTTAAGTTATTACGAAATATTAAATTCTTTTCATACTCCGTTTCACTTTTTACAAAATTATTGGAACTCTCATCACTATCTTCAGACGCCTGAATTGATTTATAATCTTCAAACAAAGTAGATTCATAGTCATTTCTTACGGAACCCGTTTCTATCGATTGTGGTCGCACTAGATTTGTACTTGGATCAAGTGAACTGGAAGAACTTATTGTCTCAGCCGTTTGTTTGGCACAAATAGAGTTTTTTATGTTTTCATACTCCCGCAAGCACTTTCTTCGTATGCCTCCTGTTCTTTTTCTATTTTTCCATGAATTGGAGTAGTTTTTAGCATTTTTTTTTAAAGGGAGCATTTTTTCACAAGCCCTCCATTGCCGCGCCGAACTCAATATGTCAACTAATACTAGCCGGTAAATACTTACTAATGGTGCAGAATAGTTCTTCTAGCTTTAAAAACGTCTTCTTTTCGTGAATACCCAGCAAACTTCTGCATAAGAATCTGTTACTATTGCATTTACCACAATTAGCTGCACATGACGGTAATTTCGTACTTAAAGCGGTATAAAGTAGTTATAACAGCTATCATAATTTCTGTTAAGTTACTATTTGCTTCATAACAGAAACAACACCAACTTTATACTGCAGCTGAATAACTGCCAAAATGTGATGTGTAATACAGCTAAAAGAGAACAGAACCAAATTATCCAGTATCATGCTTGATAATGGAATTTTATACCAGTGTTATACAAAAGGTTACACACACTCTTGAGTAACAGGTCTGTTTATGATGAATATTCAGCTTTAAGAAATAAAATCGGCATATTACATAACTAACTCATCTAAAAGCATTATTATAGCAAAAAAAAACTTTAATACAGAACTTGGCAATACACTCAGCTTGTATACATTTATAATAAAGCTTAAGCCTGCATAAGGTTAAATTGTTGGCCAATTATCTGACTTGTGTGCTGCCTGGGTAGGCACGCAGGCAGATTGAATACGCCGCTGCCTGACTCGTCCCGCAACGTCGGGAAAAAAGGCGACGAAACCACTCGGGAAAAGAGGTCCTGGATGGGTTGACTACTTCCCGTTTCGTCACATTCCCGTTCGTCAACATGTCAAAATTAGCAAAAACAATTGAACACAAGTGGCGTTTCGTCAAGATTTTAATATTCATTCCTGTTTCGTCAACCTTGTTTAGGGTTCCGTAACCAAACGCTAAAACGGGACCCTATTACTAAGACTTCGCTGTCCGTCTGGACTGGCTGTATCTCATGAACCGTTATAGTTAGACAGTCAAAATTTTCACTGATATTGTATTCTGTTGCCGCTATTACAAAAAATACTAAAAAACAGAATAAAATAAATGTTTAAGGGGGCTCCCATTCAGCAAACGTCATTTGTTTGCCGTTTTTATAGATAATGGTACGGAACCCTTCGTGCACGAGTCCGTCTCGCACTTGGCTGGTTTTTTTAACCTAGATTTTTGTACGGTACAGCTACAAAAGTTACCAAACTCCTGTTTGACGCTCTTTTTATCAACCGACTTTCCCAGAGGTGGGCGAGAATGTTTTTGTAGTGTATGTAAATTCCTAAATTATGAACGTAACATGCATTTATTTACCTACAGTTTGATGGATTTTAAAGGTATCGAAATATTAATCTTGACACTCTAATCACCAAAGGCTGTGGGCACTGGTTCTGAAAACAAGATAGGATAGGCCCGGACTTTTTCCATGGCTATAATGTACATTTAAGTCAGGCTTACTAGTCAAACTTTTAGGATATTCCAAGTAAAAAACACTCCTGATGAAGTCATTTAAATAATTAAATAAAATAAATAAATAAAAAGTCCATTCTTCGGAAAGGTATAGGTATTGTAAAAGCCCTTTTGAGTTTTGGTTTAAATATATAAATTAATTAAGGTGCCTTTACCTTGCAAACAAAAACAGCAGCAAAGTAGTTCATATCCTAGAATGATTTGAAAGTCATAGTATCTTGTATTAATTACATTTGACAATGTGCTAACAGAGATAAGATTGTGTAAAAAACCTTTTATTACCACCTCATATTTTTTAACACGTTCGACGCCGCGTCGGTCAATGGTGGTTGACACCCCTTTTTCATCTGGAGCCAGACAACTTTTTTTAATCGTAAATACTAAAACCAAACATGTCATAGACAAGGTACAAACTCTTGTTTAGTTATAAGTGTAATACGTAAATATTTTTATTAAAGTAGTTGTAGTTGTTTTCTGTTTTTTCTTGTCTTTAGTTTCACTCTTTCTTTCTTTTTAACAATAAATAAGTAGCTATCGCAAAATAACTAGTGTGAGGAGCCAAACAAAGAGAGATGCTATCCGCAGAGCGGTTTTGTAGCGAACTGTTGGGCTCCACGGGTCCGATCTCCCGGGAGAAGTCTTGTTTCTCAGCACGTCAGGATTTATTGCCTCCTTGTCGCTACGTCACTAAGGTGCTAGCTACTAGTTATGGGGGTCCATTTACTGAGTGTGGTAAGTCACCCCCTGCCATGTTTTCCGAGTATATTTAAGGACACTGGTTAGGCAGAGACCTTTCATAGTTCTTAAAATCTTATACTCACCCTCCCGCACACATACACACACTGTCACTCCACACACAGGGAGGCCTTACTACACTTTATAACTTTAAATTATTTCTGTTATTGCAATAGAGATCTGTCTTGTATACAGTGAAATGTATAATCTTTAACGGAGGAGCGCTGCTGTCTGAAATACAGATATTTAGTTATCTAGTTCAGACACAGATGTTCACAGAATTGTATTTGTTCATAGGCTGTATCTCAAAGTGTTTGTATCCTAGTGACTAAGATATTTATTGCTTGCTTGAAAATAAACTTATTATTATTTATATAAACTTATTATTATAGTTTCAAGTAACCAATCCACTTTAGCCAGCCAAACCCATAATCCGAATACATTGTTTTCATACTCTGCACCTATGTATAATAGTCCTGCACCAAACGGTGATTGCCCTCGGGTATACTTTCATATATATATATATCACATAGTGATAATCGTCGGTTGGTGCCCTATTCCATTCGAAATGTCTAACGGGGCCTTTGCGAGTTAGCTTTGGCCACTCGTACGCTTACCAAAGGTCCGGGACCGCACGATACCAATATTATCAAAGACGTATAAAAAGTAATAAGTAGGTACATATAACATGAACAGTGGTATTATCTTTTACCCGATAGCACTTGCAAAATTTGACGAAGTGGGAATTTATTTATTTGTTTACAAATAATGTACAACAGTGGTACATGGGCGGACTTAATGCATCAAGGCATTCTCTACCAGTCAACCTTTGCGTTATAAAGACTACACTGTGGTAGGCTTACAATCAATAAAAATAAAATTTTAAAGATAATTTTGTTTCACAAAAAATACACAAATGATAAACTAATAAATATGATAGGAAAAAAATGTTGGGAAATTAGAGGTGTTTTTTACAGATTGTGATCGCGAAGCGAGTAGAATTGGCCCTCTGGTATTTATTTTAAATAAAATAGATAGGACATCCTTTTTAATCATACGCAGTATCGATTCTTGAAGTATTTTTAATGCATTGCTTGTGTCCTTCACGAGTTGTCTTAAGACTTTTTCACGCTGACAGTCATTAGAATATCATAGTTACATATTTTATTATTATCTTGTATGCGAACAACATACAAATGTTGATAAAAAGTGGATATTTATCCTATATCCTTCTCCAGGTCCTTGGCTATATATATTTTAAATCGTGAAAATAATCAGATAGACAAGTCAAATGAGCTGCAGCCAACGGCTTGACGTGCTTTCTGAAGCACGGAGGAATCTCGGTACCTATGTAATTGATGGTGAGGTGACTCATCCTCTGACCGACCTCGGCAAGCGTGGCTTAACCTCGAAGACCATTATTTAGCTGAGGGTTTCTGCGTTACATGAACAAAAAATGCACCAGGATATTCATGAATTTGGCCAAAGTCATCTTTGCAAAATAAACACAGGAACCGCGACAATTGATCCAAATCAATATACTTACATCATCAAACCACACGGAATGGAAACGTAGTACAAACAAGGGGTGGATACACTTAGGTTGGATACAAACTATCATGCAATTAATAAGCATAACTACCAGTTCAAACTGAACGTACCATCAAGCGTACGCTTATTTTTTTTAAGGAAGGGAAATCATCAAATAACTTCTTCCGCCCTGGGTGGAGTGGAAGGGCGTGTCAGACTCTTACTGACTAAAACCCATCCGTGTTCCTTCTAAAGCCCTTTGCGTTCCAGGGAACTCTTTCGAACAAATTTCGCAACCCTGGCAGGCTAATGCTTGACAATGGTTTTCAGAGTTAGAAGGATCATTTAAATAAATAGTCCAATATCTTCGTTTTCAAAATATCCAGCAATGGTCATTCTCCTTAGAACTTGCATAGTGCATCATTTCATAAAATGCTGCATCACCAATTATCAGTATTTCATTAAATACTGGTAACGGGCTTCTGCGAGTTGGCTTCGGCGCCTCATAAGCGTCCCAAAAGTCCACGACCCCAGGGTCCCGAGAACGTTACACGTTGGCACAAAAATAATAAAGCTGTTCAAATGAGTGACAAAAAAGTGGTCGGAATATTGAAATATGTTGAAAGAAGAAAATAAAAGAGTTTATTTGGATCGAGATGATACATACCATAATGCTTTAATCATAGAGGAATACCAAAGAAAAGAAGTAAGTAGGGATTGTGTTTGAAATAGTAATGATAACGAAGGAAGGGAATTTTGCAATGATGACTTGATGTTCGAAAGAAAATAACATCGATACCAAATAAATTGGAAATATGTTCAAGAAAATTTCTCAAACCAAACTTGATCGTGTGTAACCATCCTAAATCAAACACGCCACTGGGATTCACCCAAACCACACAAGTTTTCACACAGACCATCTAAGTTGTCGTAATCAATTAAAGTTAACTTGCGAAAATGAGTTTTCGTGGTATTCCTCATAGAATTTATTTAATATTGATCTACCGAGCATATAAAGATGTTATATTTGAAAAAATATTTCATAACAAATCGACAAAATGTGGCGTGTAGGTGTATTGTTAGTAGCTACGGCTTTTATTGAATTCGCTGCCGCTGATTCGAAACGTAAGTCTTGATAAAACTTAACTTTAAAATCTTCATTAGATGGCTCTTCAATTCAAATTCAATAAGGATACAATCAAGAGAGACAATCAAGGGTAGGCCTTTGTTACCTCTGATCACACAGATGTACTTAGACAATTGTGACCACTTACCTGCCAATGGGCTAAGGCATCAAAAGTTTAAACAAATGTATTTCATTAAAGCACGTTATGAAACTAAATCTGGAGAATCACCAATGCTACAGAATCAGAAATGTTATTTGCAACGTCTTTTTAATTTTCTCATGCAGTATTTTACTTCAGTAATAAAGTTCACCGCATCCTAACGGCTCTATCATCATAACCTTTATTCTTCCAGCTACGGATGGCCTCCTAGTCCAGCGGCTAAAACGGTCCCCCAACTCTTGTGATAGCTACGAGGACTGGGGACCACGTCGGCCGCGGTACTGGCCACCTCCACCACCGCCACCGCCCCCTGGTCCACCACCTTTCTGGCCACCACCACCTGGCCCACCACCGTATTGGCCCCGGCACCATCATCGTGACAGATTCGAAGAGTTAGCTGATGCTGCGTCAAGAGGTGAAGAACCATGTTCCACATGTGCTGGAGGGACTGGTGTTTCGTCTGCACTAAGTAATGCTAAAAGTGAAAATGGAGACGCTATTGCAGTAGCTGTTGCTAAAGCTTCTCCAAAAAAAACGTGAGGCATGTCTAGGGATGTTGTAGTGCTTTAAGTCTTAGGTTATACATTCAAGTCTGTTTAGTTCTTAATAAGGTTGTATAAGAAAGAAATCACTTGTCTGATAATTCGGATCACCGGATATCTCTCAAAAATTGATGAGAGGTATTCTGATTTCAATGCAGACAATGAAAAGCATAGAAAGCACTTTGTTATCTTGGATGTATTTGTTATTAATACGTTGATGTATCAATAAAAACTTTCTAGATATAACTGAATTCGTTTTAAACTGTATATTATGTTACTGTTATAATATTGTCAGATTTTCTATTGTTATCAGAATTAAATATTGAAAAATATGTGCATTTTTTCTGAATAAAATTCCTCTTACCATTCGTAATTATGCCAGTATAATAATTATGTAAATACAAATGACCTGCATGTTGACCTGGTGACAATCTACATAAACAGAAGCTGTGAAATGCGAATTTCATTTTATTTACACAAAATACTGTAAGGAGAAAGTAGTACCTAGGTGTGTTAGGCTATCGCGCTGGTTCCGTTCAATCTGACTAGTAGAACAATAAACAATAATGATAAATGATATTTATTTTGTAAGTAGGTCAAACATAACACTTTTACACGTTAATCTTTTTTGGTCATTTTTAAACTAGATGAGGCCGGTGTTTCCTAGCTGACTACCCTAAGAAGAAACACCGAAACGAACTGAGAGGTCAAAGTCTCTTTTAAAGTCCATACAATCGTACTGGTCAAATCATATGAGAACCATGTAGGTTAATATATGCAGTGGTATTTTAAGAAAAGAACCACACAGATTTGAGTGGACCTGCAAGCCTTGGTCAGTAGTCGAGTAGCTCAAGTTAGAACCAATAAAGAGCTCAACGAATCGACGAACAATGCCATGAATGTCCTATTTGAGTTGGCCACAAAAGTACTCAAATTGCCAGGCATCGATAAAAAAAAAACTTGAAATGAAAAAAATGTGGTATAAATCTGTTTGATTATTGATGGGCTCGCGTTTGATCACAATCTCACCTGATGAAAGCGATGATGTGGTCGACGATAGAGCACGCTTGCCTAAAAGTAACCTACTCATTCTTAACTTAAATACCTCCAGATTTGTTGAAATCAGGAAACACAGGTTCAGGCAGTAAATTCCACTCCTTAGCTGTGACGAACAATGAAAGTATTCCCAAAACGTTATGTGCGTATAAATAAAAATAATATAATAACATTTATTTATTGGGTATGAGTGGGATGTCCACCATGTAACGGTAGCGCATCGCCGTACGTCTTGCAGTTCGATGAAGGAACGGGCTAGGCGGAAGTAAGTTGTATATTTTCGGCATACACTCCTTGAAGTGGAACTGCTCTACGTATCTAGTGGACAGCATGCATAGTTAAAAACTTGTGGCTGAAGGAGCTTAAAATTGTAAAAAAAATTAAGACTATAGAAAAAATCCCTCCAGGATCCAAACCTGCTAGATTTTTTATGTAAATCCCACCAAATCTTGATAACCTATGACGTAAGATACTGGTAAAAGGACCAATAGGAAAGAGTTCTATACGATGGCAGACCAGTTCTGAAATCAAAGCCTCGGACATACACAGCAATGACGAACGCTAGGTTATAGATTCGCAAAACACTTGCCCACCCAGTAATTCTGGTTGTATAAACAGGTTATACTTGTACAGAATAAGAACAAACAACTAGGTACACACTACCGAGAACTCAAATGTCTATTACGTAAATTCCTTCATGAACCTGACCCCACAACAAGGAAACACAATTCAAATTGCGTCTGTAATGGCCATTGTTAGGTTACTGACAGCTAACTACCGTTCTTACGACACTTTCCTTCTGACAACTGAACTTAGGACCTTTAACACTGTAAACAATAAAATTAAAAGTTAGCAAAACGTCTGACGTGTGTGACACTAGCGGTCCGTTAGATTCACAGAGCAATGAACACCGAGACCTGATGGCGATGGCTAGAGATGGCATTGACGAAACTCTCGATACAAACCAGCGTGCTGCGTGTCAGAGATTGTCATCGTTTACTCATACAGTCGGACTTTTAATTTGCTGCAGGGAAATCACTCTTTTCAAGCGGTTTTGCGAGGGTATTTGATGCACTTATTTAAAATTTGCTGCTAAAATAGTACGATTGGTGAACAAATTGAGGTGTAACACGCTTGCTTTTCTTCGTGTTATGCAAAATTTCGTTTGCACTGGACGGCGCGAATTCACCATGGCATGACTTAACGCTGACAATTCCATCATTTTTGAGGTTTTTCTTTACTGCGTTTTATCTATTCTTTAGGACAGATCCAATTAAATCTTCTGTTCTGACTTTGGCTATGACGGGCTCAGCTGACAGCTGGAACTTGTGCGCTTTTGATGATGGCGTTTCTATCAGCGCGATGATTCCGTGCTCTATGGTTAGATTCTGATAATCTCACACATTGGTGTTATTTATAAAAGCTCTAATAGCCAGTATTGTTAAGTGTTTTATGTTATTCACCGTTGTAATTTATTTGCTTTTTTATTAGTTTTTTCAATTTCATGACAACTGCATTCTATTCTTCTGAGATGTTCGCAAGTTTTCGCCCACTCTCCCAGTAAAATGTTAAGTAAGTGGAATACCTAGATTGTTTTTTTATTTTATGAATATTTTATTCAGGTTAGACATGTTTCTGATCTCAGTTAGCAGATGTTTGCTCTACATCACTTGGGAATAATTTAGATGAATTTGCTTAATTTCTCAGATAGGTCTATCGCATAATCTTTTCTCTATATTACGAGTGGTCTTATTGGAGTGCTACCTGATGGTCTTCTAAGATCACTATTGTACATTTGTTTTTATAATTGTTTGTGCTTATGATGTAGGTACAATAAAGTATATCCTAACTAATATAATAAACCTGAAGAGTTTGTTTGTTTTAACGCGCTAATCTCTGGAACTTCCTGACGTATTTGGTAAATTATTTTTGTATAAGTATGATAGCCACATTCATGAGAAAAAAACGGGATATGAGCGTACGAAGTCGCGGGCAAAAGCTAGTGTATTATAAATGTTATTACAGTTTGTTTATTTAGGTACTTGTTTTCTTACTTCTTAACGGCTGAATGAAGTTGGATGAAATTTGATTTAGACCAAATCCTGGAGTAGGGCATTGGATTTTTTCCCAGGAGTATGTCCCTCTTAATATTTTCTCTCTCTTTCTGCTTTCATACGGGCGAAGCCGATGGCAGAAGCTACTATAAATAAATATCATTTCTGTAAGGAAAGGACAACAATAACCGTCTGTGATTAATCGATTCTTTCACGTTTCTGCTTCTTTTATCGTCGCCCGGTCGCCATTGTGCAACCTCTGCACATCTTCATGGCCGAGTGAAAAGTGCCGTAATCTTCACGTTGACAAAAGTCACCCTTGCGATATAGCGAGGTCTTGCGTAAACCATGCGGTTAGCAAGTAGATACAGGGTCATGTTTTCGGTTATTCCAAAGCCAAAGTAATTAAAGGTGTATCACTAAAATATACGTAAGTAAGCCTTGGTGGTACTGCGAGGAGAAACCTTCATTTCAACAGTTTTATTACTCACCGGCCCGGAGAGTAAGTTCAAGTTCACCGCAAGCAAGGTTGAAGTAAGCCTTTGGCTATAAGGAGTTGATACTACTACAGTTTTGTTTAGTTTTAAGTGAGAAAATAAGGAGACCAGGAGCAGGAGAATCGAGGTAACCGAAAGAGCCCGAAGAATTGCCTGTAGCTAGAACGAAAGTGTTCCGTATGATGTCGGACGTAAAAGAATAGCACCATCCCATCACTTTCCGTGGGTGTCGTAAGAGGCGACTAACGGACTCATCAGAGAATGGGCAGCAGCATTCTCTGTGCATTGCAACAGCTACACTGCGATCGCCAACCCGACTGCCAAGCGTGACGGATTTGGAAGAGGCCTATGTCCATGTCTTTGTCTTTAGGCTAATGATGAAAACGAAAGGCCGACGAGCCTGAATGCTTCTGGAGTGGCAACAGCTTACCGGAAGTCGCAGCGTTGGAAGGCCTCCCTCCAAGTGAACTGAAGACCATGCGCGTGCAGTAGGCTACAGTAAGGGTAGGCCAGCCCATACATAAACCTAAAAAAAAATTAACAACATAGTTCAGGGTTGAAATCACGATACTGAAGATGGGAATTTTCTTTTTTTTTTGGGCATTATGTATGGGCCTACCTTACTGTAGCCAACTGCACGCCCATGCTGAAGACCTGGCGAGGGACACGGTTGTCGCAGAAACTAGTTCTGAGAAACACATTACTTGTCAATGCGAGGACGCCAAGGGACACCTATCACTAGCAGTAGACAGTCATTCGGCTGAAATTATGATGATGAAAGGATAAACAAGTTCAAGAAGAACAATATTTCTATCTTCATGATATTTTTTAGACTCGCTCTATTAAATAGCAACTTGTCACCTGTTCCTTTGTAAGGAAAGGTAACATGGTCGTGAAGCGGTGATAAATCATAAAATTACATCTATTTTAGTTGTCTGGTGACAAACAGTTATTTAATTTTATTATCATAATATTTTACATTTCAAAGGAAATAATTTGAATAGAAACCTCGTCGATTTAGAGGTCGTTAACAATTCTATATCCTGTAGCTGGGATCGTCCCATTCTGAAATTGCTACAAAGTTAAAATAGTTATTTATGATACTAGTGCGGTAAGTTGGTTTTAACAAACGAGTAGACGAATGTAACTCCTGACTTACCATAGTCACAAGTTTGTAAAAACCAATTTCCGCACATGTACCATTCAACGTTTTTCAACACATTTGCGAGAAAACAGTAGGTATATCAATCGGAAAGTCGCAACAATCTTTGACGTTCATTGTATGAAAATAGCGCGAATTTGCAAATGGCGCCTTGAAACGTATTGAGCAAAAGCGCTCCCAAGGAGGTTCGATCATTTAGCTTTTTTTTCTAGTAATGTCAATCTCCTTGGTGAATTATTATATTCTGTAATAGTAATTTAAATAAAAACCGTAAAGAATACGCACGGTGCTATACACCGAGGAGTGCGGTAAAATAGGTACTTAGATGAGCCTATTTTACCGTAAGTAATTTTAAACTTTCGAACAATGCATACAGGCTTCATAAAGCCATTTTTTGAGCAAATGTGATGAATTTTTTTTTTACCTGATTGTTACAACTTGCTCGAAAGCATTGTTCCTTATGAGATTTGAAAGTAAGAAACTTTATATTTATTACGGCACACGGCAAAAAAAACTCTATTTGCTATGTTGATTCGGCCTATGTTCTCCCAATTAAACATTATGAACGCCCATAGTCGTGACGGATATTATAGAAAGGCTCATAATTTACTTTTTGCAATCAAGACAATTAAGATTATATCCATTTTGGCAGCTCGTATAATTTAGAAAAATAGTTTATGTGCTTTAGCAAATTACTTTTAGCGTACCAGCCCATAATAAAGTCGTAAAAATAAATGGTATGTGTGTATTAGGAGTTTATAATAACGGTTTTGGTTAAATGAAAGTTACTTGTGCGGTAACCTACTGCTTCTAAGTTCTCGGTTCCTTTTATTAGGGTAATTGACGGAACTGGTAAACGACCGGTTATCTATTACTTTTAAAGATCACATTCTCAAAGACCAACGTATGTTCGTGGACAGTTTTTGGACATATTTCCTAGAAACAACGTTAAATTCTTAAGTGTTTTTGATTTCATCGGGAAGATTTCATTGATTGTTTAACGATCTTAGCAGGGTGACTGTAGGAACTGGATGAGACCAATTCACCCTGGGAAGATCGTTCCGGAAAGATATTGACAATAAAATATGTTGATGAAAGAAAAACAATCAATTTTGTCAAATACACAGATTTTTCTTCACTGACCAATATCAAGAACTAAATCAAAAAACTTACCAAATCGATACAGCAGCTGACACAGATACACATACCGTTCGTCAAGTTTTAGACTAAATACTCGAAACTAACCATTTCTCTCAAATCCATAAAATCTATATTAATCAGGAGGAAATGCTAAATAGTTGTAAAAACCTGTCTTACAAAACGAACGCTGTTTTAACATCGTAAAATACCTCATTTCCGAGATTAGTATAAATTACCTCGTGATAAAATATTGGGACAGCAAATATTCTATTTATATATTTTTTATTAATTGAGAAATGGTAACATGGCTGTTTCTTTTTCTTGAATTATGTTATTTGTTGAAAAATATGAAAAGGCACACTACATTTTTTATTGAGGGGCTGAGCAAAATTTATGGACAGACAAAATCGATGAATTAATTTGATGGAAACTAAAAATGTATGCATTTTAGAAAACAGTTAGCAAAATGCATCAGTATTAGGATTAGTCGTCCGAAATCGAATACCAGAATTCGGAGACCATAGTGAAAAAGCAAGATAACCTAATGATTCACACGGATAATGCATTCATTTTGGTATTGTGCAACTAGACCAGCAAAAGCAACATAGATTTGTATAATTTAAAATACAAGACGACTTCGTCGAGTGACTCTAGATAAATATGCAAACGAAGACTTTTCAAGGGTTTTTCTTAGTAATAAAATAAATGCAGATGAACTTACAAGATACCCAGTCAAGGAAAAAAGGACTTTATATCTACATCCGACTACAATCATATCATTTCACGAAGGTCAGATATGCGCCCACGCAAAACCTCGCGATCAAGTTAATGGGCAAAATATACAATTATGCGAAATCTTTAATGAACTAGGAAATACTTCATTTTATGGGCTTCCGTTTCTTAGCTATAAAGTATAACGTTTCGTTGTATTTTAGGTATAAAAGAAAGAACTTCATTAAGATAAAAAAGGCATAACTTTATTAACTGTGATTTTGTTTATTATAACGTTGACAGGTTTTTGAATTATGAACTAATGGAGAAAAGTGCCATCGGCGATCTATGATTTATACCAAACAGTTAATTAGGAAGCTTTCTTGTTTCTACTGAACCCTAAAAATAACAGAGAATAAACCATAGAGCACTGAGAAGCTTCGTCGACCACGGCTAGAGATGACACTACCAAAATCAAACAATGCGGAGGACTTTGTAATAAACGGCACGACAGGGCAATCTAACCATTTTTCTAACAACTTTGACTGGCCTGTTGGTTGAGTGGTTAGTGACCCTAACTGCTAAACCGGAGGTCGCGGGTTTGATTCCCACCCAGAACAAATCTTTGTGTGATGAGCATGATCAATTGTTCTGTGTCTGGTTGTAATTTGTCTATAATATGGTATTTAGAAATATATAAGTATGTTTATCAGTTGTCTGCCTAGTTTGGGATCGGATGACTGTGTGTGAGTTGTCCCAAGATATTATTATTTTTAAAAAAAACATCCGTAAATTTGTAGCCTGCCTAGTACCGTGCCTAGCTCCCAGCCAGGGTTGCGGAATTAGTTCGAAAGAGTTACCGTGGCCCTGGAACGCAAAAGGCATTTGGAGGAACACGGAGAGGTTTTAGAAAACCCTCAGAGTCTGACACTCTCTTCCGCTCCGCCCAGAGCGGAAGAAGTCATTTAATAATTACCAATCCTTACAAACAAAAGCCTAGCTCCTAAAAAGATGCATTGTATTTGATTTAGGTTTTTTGTGTTAAAGTTGATTTGATCGAAAGTATTTTTAGGAATTTTTAGCTGATGAAGGAATATGAGCAACTTTCACAGGTTTAATTGATTTAAAATTTGGTATTCTGTTGGGTTCAATGATATCTTTTGATGAACATTCTGCTTCAACACTTTTCTGCAACTGCTTCTTCTTCTGCATAAACAGCATTAGTTTTTAACAAATAAGTTGTATTTTCAGTTAAGTAGGGTAAAGGCCTTTGCCTAGCAGTGGGACGTTAAGTTAGAGAAAAAAAAGGAGGCGTGACATTTTTTTGAGTATATGGTGGCGTCTCGTGAGATAGGATAGCCGAAACTAGTTACGAAAATTATAGTAATGGTGTCCCTAATCGCTGCGGACACCGCTATTCCGAGCTCTGTGGCATAAACACTCTATTTATAAAACTATTTTATCTCCGTATACCGGTGTAAATGTTCGATATAGCTCCATTTGTCAGAGAAATTAAATTGTTGAACGAAAACATCCATTTATTTTGAAGATTAATTTGCGTTTTTGCGAGAAAAGTGTCGCTTAATTAATTACTTCTATGTTAATATGTTAATTACATTACTTTTAATGGTATAAATAAACGTTTTTAATTAATATACGTCCACTAGAACAGTGTTCTTTGCGATGTTTTTTCTTTAGCTGCGTCTCTAAATGATCCTTTGCCTCATCTGGCCGTAAATAATAATAATGAAACATTTTTATTGCAGACCACACAAGGTCCATATTCACATTTAAAAAACGTTTAATTAATAATAATGATAAAAAATATAATTCAATACAAATAAAAATAAAATATGTCAATAAGTTTAAAAAAAATACAGAACAGTTAAGCAGCTATTTCTAGCCAACGCTTGTAGGTCTTGGTAGCAATCCTTCCATCAGCAAGTTCTTTAACTATACTGTTTCTACACATACTAACCCTGGACAAGAATGACGCGATTCTGTTCCTCTGAATGGCATTGAACGCGTTCAGCCTCGCCTTCGCGAACATACCGGAGGCGATGCAGAAAAAAAAAAGTAAAATCAATCATAATTTTCTTACTGCAGATTCAACGCATTGTGATTGCCAAGTTTGACTGAAACTGCCAACCTGATGGAAGTCCGCTACAGAGTGTTCCGAGAATGAAAATACAGAAACTATTGCTAGAGGAAAAACTATGCGTTTTCCGTACAACGACCACAACTATGACACTGCTTCGACTAAACCTGCCACAAACCCAGTCGTTATCACGTACCTAAAAGACGCGGAAACTCATGAAAGTGCAAATAAAAAACTGAATCGCACACAATCTGCGGCTCAGCAAAGCCTGATAGCTTAAAGACCATAAAAAAACATCTGATGGTAAGTATCTACCCACCGATCAAAGTTCCATCCATTTAACTGTACCGACTGCCGAAAACATTACATTTGGGGCTTCACCCCAGGGACTTGAAAACCCAGACATGGCTATAAATCCGGTGTTTGCACAATCTGAGTGTAATCAGAGGGCAATAAAACACCGTGTTAGTAAAACTACGTCTGTACCGCGAACTACACCGTTATTTTCTGGTGGACAGATGGACTACATTCAGTTGTTTTATGATCTGTTTATCCTGTCTTGTTTCTTTTGTTTTAAGATCTGCTCATCCTGTTTCCTTAGGAGGTACAGCTATGGTCACTGAAACCAGTTTTTCAACAGTTTTACTTTTTTGAAAAAACAAATGTTTGGCTGTGAATTATCTTTACAGAACAGTTACTGAAATTAAAACCACAGAAGGCAATAAAAGCTTAAGCAGGAAAACCACAATGAACAAAGCTGAAAAACCAAATAGTTGTAATACTGTATGTAGCATAACGGTAAAATAATACAAAAGTAGGTAAGCCATTTCTTTCTAGTGCCTCATTTTTAACTAATTTAATAATATTCTTATCACGGATATCGTATTTCAATATGAGAGTTAATATATTTCTAGATTTAGGAACGCAGTCCAAGTGTCATCGACCATATCGATTTCAATCATTTGGCACCCGGGGCAGGTTTATCATTTGCCTATTAATTAATTGAAGAATTTACAGGTCAAGAGCGATTTATAGGTGACAGTGTAACAGTACTATATCAAGTAATCCTGGCTTGTCACTTGTGAAACTTGAGCCTTACAAATTATTGTTGGTTGCACAATATTTTTTCAGTCAAATATTTTATTTATTTTACCAACACAACGTGCGAACACGCTAATGACAGACAGATCATCTAAAGATATAAAACAGAATGCTGTCTCGAAAGGGCTTCAACAAAAAATGAAGGTCGAGCATCAAAACGAAAGTTTTTACGTTAAATAATGAGAAGATAAACCGGATCTTTGTAATTACAACACTCGACGAGATCAAGTTCATTAACTGTTACTTAACAATCAAGATCAAGGCCAATATCATTGTCCATTTGGTAATCACTGAGGCGAGACAGGCTTCACATCATACATCCTTCGTTTATATTCCAAAAGGTGACGTAAGAGATACCTTCGGAACTATTTTCTTTAGCCTTAACACCACTATATTGGCTATGCACATTCGTATCTGACCACCATCAAGTCTTCCAGGAAACCTTAAGGATTAAGAAAAATGGCTTCTCCTGTCAGACAACACTTCCTATCATCATTTGAATAAATTACAATAAACATCTTCCGGTCTACTGATACGGTATTGTTTACAATTTTAACGAGTGCCTCACTTCCGTGGGATTTTTTCCAAATAAAACCTCAATGTCTCCGGTTGCTAGCGCGTGGGGCATGACCTCCAGACCCGACCTATAAAGATGCTGTCGCAAAAAAATAAAACACATTTTAACGGAACACACGATAAAACATGGCGAATTTGCGAGTATTGTATTTTGCCATCGCACTTGCGGGATGCAGCCCGACCCTAGCCGAAGGTGGTAATTTTTTATCGATACTCTATAATCTTGTTTGCGGTGTCACGATCAATCGATAAAACTTGCAGTTTCAATGTCGATACCGTTAGGTAATTGCCGGTAATTGTCTCTTGTGTACTAGGTAATTGGGTGGTCTACTTTGATGACAGTGTGGGTTACGTTAGGATGGGTTACAGAAAATGTGTTACTTGTAATTTGTTATTTTTGGTGTCATTTCGAGCAAGTTTGTCAATAGCTAATTTAGATCAAAGATAAGCTGTTTATAATTGCTTAAAGCTACTTTTAATTTGATTATTTTTGCCAAATTCGCCAACCAGATTTTAGCAAGTTTCGAAAGTCGTTAAGGAAGCTTCTTTAAATGTTACTGGCATACTTTCAGCTAATGGGAGGTTCAACTTACCCATAAATAAAGGCGTGAGTCCTACAAACATTTCGTACTCGTATAATTGGATAATTTCTAAAACTCGATATTGAGCGGATGTGCAAAATGGCCACTCCTTTTATGATGCCGCGTATCGTAGTCTTACACTTCCAAAACTCATGCGAATTTCACGTAAAAGATGAGAAAGTGTTACTTCAAGAAAAATGTACTCAAACCATTATTTTCCATTTCCAGAAGCTGAAAATGTCCAATCAGACAGCTTAGTGAGGGAACCTCGTACGCTGCACCAGAAGAAATTATGTAAAAAATATGGAATTTGCGGACAACAAGGGGGTTATGGTGGTTACCAAGAGTACCAAGGACACCAAGGATACCAGGGTTACCCAGGATATCAAGGATACCAACCACCAATAAACATTGCCATCAGTCAGTCTCAATCTTCCGCAAATGAGGGTGGTGGAGGTCACGGCAGTGGATACTTCCCCAACAACTACCAGTACAATAACGGTTACCCGAACCACGGTTACCCTAGCCAAGGTTACAACCACGGCTACCCAAACCAAGGCTACAACCAAGGATACTACAACAGGCCAGGTTATGGAAACGGGAATGGAGCCTACAACAACCAGTTCAATGGGAACTACTATTCAGGTGCTCCCACTGGAGGTCATGGAGGGTATGGTTTCCAAGGCCCCTTCGGTTTTAGAGATGACCATGATGGAGGAGACTACGATGATGGTCATGACTACGGTTACGGTCGGTCGAGTGCCAGTGCAACGGCTGTTGCTGGGAGCAAAGCTGCATAGATATTAGAACTAAAGGATTTAGTGGTAGTGTGTTAAAACGAAAGGGTGTAGTTGATTAACGATTCGATACTTATTGTTTTTGTTAATTTTTTGTCATATTTCTTGTTATGATTGCCGATTTTTTTAAGTTTATGTAAATAAGTTAATTATGATTTATGGACCAATAAATCAGTGAAATACTGTGATAAGCTTTCGTTACTAATTGAGGTCTCGAATAAGGTGCGGGTTCCGTACGGATAAAATATATGTATATCGTGAAATGTGTACCGTGTGTCATTTATGAAATATGTGATCAAAAATCTTGAAGTCTTTCTCGATCCAATAAATATTGTTTTTTACCGAAAGTTTTTCTTTATTTTGATTAACATCTTTTTGAACAATTTTGACGACGACATTATGATAATCAAGATGAGATCTAACTCCATATAAAGGTTTATTATTGATTAATGTTGCACATCCTCTATAAAATTTGTAATTTTATGCTTAGGTATAATTTTAAGATCATTTGCCTGTTTTATCAGGTCTATGACCTAGGTGGTCATTTCACAAAAAGATGCAGCTTCTAAATTATTTGATTTGTGGGGCCATTGAGATCATGTTGCAACAAATTTAAGCCGTACAACAAAATCTAATAATTGACTTGCCTTGTATTATTTTACGAATGTAAGGTTATGCTTAATAAATATTGTGATCCCTTACCGTATATGCCTAATGTAAGTTCTAAAATGAGGTAGGCTGGACTAGACCGTCAAACGCTTAAGTTCTAGGAACTGAAATAATAATTTGCAAGTTCACTGCATGCATGGTGGTAGCCATGCTGATCCTGATTCATTTTGTTGCCTGTCCAGTTAAACAGCAATTGAAATTGAGAACAAATACCAGGATAGCTTTCACGATGATGATGAAAAACCTGAACCAAATGAAGTTATCTGCCAGTAATTTAGAAGTAGGCTTCACTTCCTTGTTGTTTATTTTACCTAGAGCTATTTTAAGATTATCAGACCGATTCACCAAACGGATGTTAACAAACGTTAGTGATCGTCACATAAATGAGAGGTACTTCCCGTAGGAAAATTATTTAAATAATGTTTGACTAAACTGTCTCATTTATTGAAATCGGCTTCATCAAATAAAAAAACTTCATTTACATAAGAGATAATTTCTTGTTGATTTCTTTATTAATTAACACAAACGGTGACATTTATGTGTTTCCAGCTAACGTTATGGGCCTCACGATTGAAAAGATAATTAAAAATGAAATAAAGCTTTCCGTCGTCCTCTTCAAATAAGAAAATATTTTAATTAATTAAGAATCCTTTTTTTTCTTTTTCTAAATGAACTGACTCAATTTTATTACGGCCAATTAATCAGCTGTCTTATCAATTTAAAGATGATACTCTTACAATTTATGGTATCGGATCACCTGTACCCATCAGAAAATGTTTACCGTAACTCGTTAGATAAATTTTGTTTATGAGTGTCAATGGCTTTGGGTGTAGTGGTGACCCAGTCAGGTTTGCAGGTTTGAGTGGGGGGATCTGGTATATAAACTGGGGGTTCAGTGTCACAATCATCCACAACCACCCGTCACCACCTGAGGAAAGGTCTAGACATCCTTGAAAGAGAAAAGAAAGATGGCCGCCAAAATCATCGTCCTTGCTACCGTGCTTACTGCTTGCAATGCAGTGCCCTTGTGGTACGACGGTAAGTGATGCAGAACTAATTGTTTTCGATCTCAACGTAATTGATCTGATAATCTCAACTTCAACATGCAGTTTTCAGCACTGCATGAGATTCAGGAATCTTGACTGAAGAGGCGATATTTATCAAAAAAATATAGAGTTTTTTTTTGTTAAACATCGCCTTCATCATCCTGTTTACGACTGTATTGTGACAAGTGGCAATAATAACTATCTTCCTTACAAACAAATAAAAAATCGCTCACATTTAAAATTATGACTTTCATGTTGATCTTATTCTGATTTTGTACCTATTTCAGAACTTCCTGGTGTGATCATGAGAATCGGCCGCTCTCCCAGCGTCTCGTACGGATTCGGCAGCGGCTTCAGCAGCAATATCGGTGGCATCTCCCACTCCACTGGCATTGGCGCCGCCTTCCAATCCGGTGATGGTGAGGCAGTGGGCTACGGCAGTGGATCCTCTGACGGTGGTTCATACGCTCGCGGCGTAGGCATCGCCAACAGCCACCCAGTGCAGTACCACCAGCACCCTACGTACCAACCTGCTGCTCCTCGCCCGCATTACGAGTCTTCGGTCGCCTCCGCCCAGAACTTCGGAAACTACGGCAACGCCGTGTCTTCTGCCCAGTCCCTTGGTAACAACAACTTCGGATCCGCTGTCTCCTCCGCTCAGACCGGTGGCCCCGCCCGCTTCAACAGCGCTGTGTCCTCCGCCCAGAATGTTCAGGGATACGGATCTGCTCTTTCCTCGGCTAACAGTGGTTACGGATCAGCGCTCTCCTCAGCCCGTAACTCTGGCTACGGATCTTCCGTGTCCTCTGCCCAGACCGCGGGTCACGGTGGTTACGGCTCTGCCGTGTCTGCTGCTCAGAACATTGGAGGATACGGCGCCAGCACCGCGCAGGTAGCCCAGCAGCGCGGCGGTGCCGTCCAGCACAGCGGCGCCACCAGCATCAACGCTCCCGGTCTCCAGGCCGCTCACTCTCATGCCGTCAACACCGGATTCTACTAAAGTGTTTGTCAGGATGTAAAAAGATGTTGAGACGACAATCAAACTTGTCTCAATATCTTTGGGAATCTTGTAATTATTTATTGTGTGAAAAAAATCAATAAAAACCTTGATTTTTAAATCGTGTTTATTATTTAAAAATGTCCTTAATCTATTCACTAGCTCTATTGTCAAATATCAATTTATGAATTACATATTCATGCACTTAGCTTCACTATTTATTAATACTTTTCATATTCTGGTTTATTTTCAAAAGTTTCTATGTTCTTCGGCTTTTTGTCAAAAGGAATAGTTTTGTCACTACTTCCAAAGTTTTCAGCTTTTTTGGAATTATTATCAAAATTATCAGTGCTTTTTGCTCTGTTATCAAAAGAAACTCCATTAACACTTCCATACACATGACCATTGTCGCTAACTGCAGTTGCACTGTTTACTTGGCCATTACCAGGAAAGTTAGGGTTGTAAAAGCTTTCAACGTTTCGAACCCAGTTTTTGAGTCCAAAGTCATTAAATCCGAAGCCCTCGGGAGCAATAGGGAATGCAAAGATTGGTAGGAATGGTCCAGAGGATGCTGACGCAAAGCTTCTTCCTCCTCCTGCTAAAGCTTTGCCAGGGACTGCAATGCTGTAGCTTGATTGCACTGCACCTTGAGGCCCTTGTGGCACATTGTTGAATGGACGATGTTGTTCTTCATCATTCAATTGTGTAAACCCCGATCTTGTAGCGAATTGTTGAGTAAAATATTTTTCCACATTTGGGTCAGAAGATGATATCGCCACTATAGCTTCCCCGTTAGGCGTTGATTCTGGAACAAATGTAGTACTTTAATAATAATAATAATATCTAGACCGTTTAATTGTTCACAAAAAAGAGACATTAACATCGATACTAGTCACAAAAAAAAGGAACTGATAACATTAGTTAATTTAAAGAAATTGGTCATTTTGGATTTTAGTAAATCAAATCTTTATTATAACAACCTACAACTATCCTACTTCATATTAAAATTCTCTTCTAATACTTACGGAGAAGCATATCAACCAAATCTTAAATAATTTACTGAACATATTAATAATTGAACTGTCGAACTTAAAAAATAAAATTTACCAGCTCTTCAAACAAAAATTTGTGAGAAAAAACTCACAAGAAATGCCAACTATCTCAATAATACAAAAACCAGTAACATTCATAAATTACAACGATAAACACTTACCTTTGAACACAACAGGAACTGCGTCCACAACCCAATTTACAGCAAAAACTGACATGAAAGCCTTTAAAACAAACATTATATCCTTCAATCCAACTCCGTACTCATAAGTAAGAATCTATAAAAGAATAAGTGCTGAGATCACAATGAACGGTTTATATAGGATGCTATGGGTCGAACCAATGGTTTATTACATCCATTGTAAGGTGAATGACCCATCTTACTGTCTCAAACGAGATTTAGAAATGTTTGAAGATTAATATCTTCAGCTAAGTCTTAAATCACGCTTGCGTATGGACAATGTAGATATAGCAAAATGGCGATTCAAGTTCAATGCTATTAGTTGCAAGGCGGGTTTCGATCGGTCGATCTAACGGCCGATGCATTTCTGTGTTCTTTAATTATTATAAGTTGTCGTTTGGTTTTAGAGATTAATTTATTACTTCATTAATTTTTGGTCCTGGTTTGTTATTAAAAATAAATGTTTTATCTTTAAAATGCTTTGACAAGTGAATTTACTGTTATTTGCTACGAGCTCCGTTCGGAATCTAAACCACCACCACCACCATTAAACAATTCACATTAAGCCACCTCTCTTTAAAAGGGAGAGCCGGAGCGTTCAGCGGCATGTTTTTGAATTTCGATTCTTTTTAAAACTTTTTTTTAATTTATTGAGCACATAGAACCGAACTGTAAATAAACCTGAATGGGAGTGTCAGGCTTTTAAGCAAATGGTGAAAAAATGTTTCAAGTATTCATAAATTAGTCTATAGTGGTCAAGTTTTTTAGATCTTGACATTATCGTGCAATACGAGGACAGGACCAAACCTGCGTTAGTCATATTCAGGTCTGTGAGAGGTCACTAACCCATATATATGCATATGCATATATATGTATTATATTAGTATTATATATATTATTTGCACATTCTTTCCCGAAACAAAATTCTATTTAAAGTTTTATTTTTATTTGTTGTACACCTACCACAGTACAGTCTTTATAACCCAAAGGTTGACTGGTAGAGAATGCCTTGATGCATTAAGTCCGCCCATGTACCACTATTTTTTTTTAAAGTTTAATAAATAAATGATGCGTCATTTCGTCGTCTAATATTTCTTCTTTGCCACATTTTACCTATTGTTGGCATCTATGCATGACATGCCATCCAATAAATCTGCCTAGTCTTTCCCCAACTATATTGGGGTCGGCTTCCAGTATAACCGGATTCAGTTGACTACCAGTATTTTACATAGAACCACTGCCTATCTGACCCAGTAAATGCGTAACACGATACCCATTGGCAAAACAGGTGTCAAATTTTCTGGCTTCTGACTCTCGGTACCTATATAATCTACGGATCGATTCTCGGCAAACGTTGCTTAACCTGGAAGACATTCATGTGAGGCTGTTATTATTTAGACACGAGCTCCTTACATAAAATGCCAGTCGTGAAATCCATGTAGAAGCTAGGCCAAGCTAAATATGCATTGTCATACTTGGATGATATATTTTCTATTTCCTCAAACTATTTTGATTTAAAAACCATACTTCTAGACCGATTTTGATGAATTTTGACATGAAAAAAGTATTTTTCAAATCAGTTCATAAATGACGAATTATGAGATAACAAACATAAAAAAAATAGAACCGAATTGAGAACCTCCTATTTTTTTTGAAGTCGGTTATAACTAGATGTTCGAGAACGGTCATGTTTTAAAAGTGACTACTACGTTGATAGTAAAATTATTAGGTTTTAGGTCTGAATGATTAGAGTATTACACTAATTCATTCAACAGCCTTGTCTCGGCAAGCTCCCACTGTTACGCCTCTGATTCGCTAGTGATCGTGAGTCTGGGCGCCTAACTGTCTACTAGTGCGTTACAGTGGTTTTCAACAAGAACTTTGTTTTTTAAAACAAAATAAAACAAAGAATTCAGAGGAAGATGATTCAAATTTTTATTGTATTACAACGAGTAGGTACCACTTAAAAGCAGAATTTCGTGAAATTCTGCGATCGGGAAATTTGGTTTGCAATAAATTTATCTTTGATGAAAGAATCGACATCTGTCAGCGTGGTCGTGGTGGAGCCAAACCTTAGTCGTTGTAATACAATTAAAATTGAAATCATCTTCATCTAATTTTTTTTTTTAAAGCAAAGTTCTTGTTGAAAAACCCTTTACTTATAGTAATTTACGCAAACAACAGCATTATTTACAGTGTCTGTTTGCGAATATAGGATTCAGAGACGTGAAAATAAAGACATCAATTAATCAACACGTTTTCATTTAACATGAAATAAGAGTAACACAAACAAACAAAAACGATATAGAGGTGACTGCTAGAAAATTCCTAAGGGATTAAGACCGAGAAGAAATTTAAAGAAATAGCCATTATCGCATTTTTTTTCCTGCTCCTATCCATATTCACGTTTTTTCTATACATTTTAACCTATGTATTTCATGATTTCCACACGATTCACCTATCAGTCACCGGTACAGACGCCAGTACATCAAGCTACCCGAAACTGTCAAATTTTCCCAATCAACCTAAAGTAAAGTTACAAATTTTCTAAAGAATTTTGACAGATTGGTGTACCTTGATGTGCTGGCGTCTGTATATCTTTTAAACTTGAAATAAAAGCCTGCTACTAAAATAAGTAATTACTGGGGTATTGGATAAGCCTGCATGTGAGTGTAGTGTAGGTATATAATTGTATTTTGTTCCGGTAGTTGTAAGTAATAACACTAGTCTCTAAGTTTTTGTATAGGTACTAACCAATTAATTGACTCTGTCTGAAATTACAGATTTTTTATTTTATTTTTTATTTATTAATTTATTTTTGACGGCACGGTTGGCGCAGTGGTTGAGCGATTGACTGCTGCGCTGCGTGTCGCAAGTTCGATTCCCGTACGGAACAAATATTTGTATGGCCTACAGATAGTTGTTCCGGGTCTGGCTGTTTGTGTATGTGACTTTGTATGTTTGTAAACGCACCCACGATACAGGAGCGGTCCAAATGTGGGGCAACGTTTAAAAAAACCATTTATATCAGTCAATACTATTCATTACGCTGTTCAATTGCGGCAAGAATCAATTAAAAATGTGATCTGAGGCGTAATTCTCGTATTTTTAAGGAGCCTTAGCATTAGCATCGCGCAACATTCTTGAATTGAATTGAAACCGGCCGTAAGGGCGTCTGTATTGCGCAAAAATAAACTAACTAACTTGCTAACTATCTAGTTAGTCGAGATTTGTACAGGCTAGTAAGCCCGGGTTAACTATTTGGTTAGTCTCAGAGACTCGCCAAAAACATACAAGTCAATGATTTGTCTTACATTGTGCTATTTTATTAATCACCAAAAATTAATGTTATAAACGCATTTCTATTCTTCTTAGCGTGTTGGTGGTAAATATACTTAAATTCTATGCTTGGCCCAGTACTCAGCAACGGCAACACCGTTCGCTGACGCAGTCATAAGGTCTTCACATGTACAGGTGACAGAGCATGCGGCGCAAGACAAGAGGTGGGCCATAGACTGCGGAGCGACGCCACACAAACACTGAAGATCGGAGCCATCGGAGAACCTCCACTTGAAGAGGTTATCTTTATTTATGTATACGCATCGGTATAAGACCTAGTTACTTAGTTAGTTCTGCACTATCGGGGATCTTTATAAATACTGATACGAAGCAGCTTATCACATTTTGTGACCCAGTGTAGCCAGTGCTAAGTGGAGCTGCGCAAATGGGCCTTATTTCCCTAAATTTTGACAGGTTTTTGACATCTCAACGAGAGATGTGATAGCAAGTATGTCGCGAAGCGGTCTCAAGAGGGAGCAAGTTTGGATCACTGTAAATTTACGAAATATTTCGTAGCGGAAACTCATGGAACTACATCGAGGGAAAGTTAAAGGCTTACTCGCAGATGGCAATGTATGTTATACACGTAGTTCACACAAAATACAATAGATGTCGTTAGTTGCCACTAAAAAAATTGAGGTTTTCTAAAAATTCACGCCACCAGTTGGTACGCCACTGCGGTAAGATTTTTTTGCGTTGAAAACGTTACTACGTTAAAATGTCGTTGGCGTCAACTTAACTTATATCTCAAAATACATACTGATTAGCATTTAGACAGGTACCTGGACTTGACGCCTCAGTGCTGCCACTTGGTGCATGTCACTTTCCGAAGAACAGAAAACCCTAATTCAAATGTATCAATTTAGATAATTTTCAACTACATGTTTACTGATAAATAGTTCAAACACCCACTAAATGAGATGATTTAATTTTTTTTTCGTCTTTATCTGCTTTTATCTGAGACAAGCTTTTACCCGCGACTTCGTACGCGCATATCCCGTTTTTTCCCGTTACTGTAGGAATTTCGGGAAATCCGTTTTTAGTGCTATTATTTCAGCTTTCTACGACCAGTAGTTTCGGCCGTGCGTTGTCTGTCAGTCAGTCAGACACTCAGTCACTCAGTAACGGAACAATTTTTATATATTAGGATAGATATTTGGTTATAAAAAAATATAGGTACCTACCTATTAACTAACAAAATTTATGTAAGTAAATGTATTCTTTCATTCATTATCTCAATCTAACTTTGAGATGATAATGTCATTAGGAATATAAGTGGAATACCACATAGTGTGTTTGCCTGACTGACATAGGTTGTTAACTACATAATACCGATAAGATGAGTGCAGAGGTTAAAATCCTTGACAAACAATTCCTCCTCAATTTCACGCGAAATTTTACAATCAATCTATTTTTCGGTGACAATATATAAGTGGGGGCGGTGTCGGCAATTCTAAGTCCACGCGCATATTTTGCTTACGGGTGGGACATGTGGATAGGTCATAAGATCAACTCCAAATCCTCAAGTTAAAAGTTTCTAGCTGTTGCTTTTAGAGTTAATGGGACCTTATATTAAGGTCATGGAAAACCATTAACTCTCTAAAAGAAATACAAAGTTACCAAACACATCAAATATATATTTCAATTTGAAAGTAATCAGTTACTACCACCTCCTTACACATCCAATAGGCTTTTACTCCAATAAATAACAAGTCGATTATTTAGCAAAGAAAAATGCTCTCTAAACATGAGCCGATAACTGTACCGCCCACCTCATACATACTGATGATACTAACAAATGAGTCTGCCACATTCTTAATGGATTAATAAGTAGACAAATGTGCTCGAGAACATTCAGATAAACCGTTAACCCTGCAATATAAATATACATAAGTTCACAAAGATAAACAGCACATAATCTTCAAAACGGTGTAAATTTAGATTCATGCGATAACAAATTACCCACTAAAGTTATTACTTTACGCCCAACTACATGGTATTTGAAGGCAATTTTCATAAATCAGTATGGGTTCCTTTTTGAATAGGACACCGTTTAAAAGTAATTAATGGAGATACTACAGACAGGTCGTAATAGTAGTAGTTCTATAATTGGTAGTTATAATTTCACGCCAATTTATTAAAGACAACGGCAGAGACCATTACATGAATCAAAAGAACGACAGATTTGAAATTATTAATAAAAAAAAAGACAGGATAAAGCAAGACCAGAAGATTTCCGTCAAATTATAAAAGATAAAGTTACAGTGGCAACATAGAAAAGTGACAAAAAATAGTTGACGCTATATAATTAATTATTACTTAAGACGTGTTAAAAGCAACGATGACTCATACACTTATATTTAAGCGAAACGAGGTATATATTCAACGATAAACACTGCACGCATCCAAAAGCGCTCGCTAAGACAGGTCGCTCAGATGTGTCTCCGAATTAATGGCTTCCTATCTTTTCTTCTTTAATTTTATTTAAAAAACATAACGGTCTGCTGAATCCAACTGATCCAAAAATAACAATGAAGATAAAAGAAATCAACGATACTGTTAATTTAAACATTTATGCCAAGACTTATAAGGTTATTGAGAAAAGGCGAAGCGTAGGAGGCAGGCCTCAAGACAATGTCACCGACGTATAGACACGACAGACAGAACTAGAAATGAAATTCCTAATTAACATCCAATTTGTAAAATTGATGTCAAATATCATAAAATAATTTATATTGTTCACCACCCATGACCTAGGGCACTTGATAGTTAATGGGCAATTTTAATTAAACGAGTGGGCAAAACGATCTGTTGATCAATCCATCAAGATGTCCGTTATATTTGAGAGCTATTCCATATTAAATTTTTACGGTACTCACATTATGTTTTATGGACTTGTGAGACGTGATTAGCAAAGTAAATTGAATATATCAATACATAATGCAACTATTACAGTATAAAAATCTTTCTGCTCATTATTTTCTTCAAATACACAAAACATTCTAATGGTCGTATTAAAACGGTTTTCAATAACCACTAGATTTTTTGTCGTCTTCCATCGAACAATCATAGTACTGTTAACCGAGATCATAAAGAAGAAAAAAATAAAATAATTGCTTCACACAATTGCTCAGCTCCAAAACCTTCAAAGTGTGATTACTACATTCAAGAACTATAAATGGATAATCAAAACGAAGTTTGTAAAATAATAGCAGAGAAATTATCTTTAAAAACAGATCTGTCGTAGCGTCTATATTAAGAACCGTTTCTTATGCTATAACGTCGAAAACTTGTAATTTTACGATGAGGATATAAAGTGAGAGATCGATGTTTGTCATGCATTTCTGTTTGGTCTGCAACATGAATAAGATAGGAAGTGTGCTCGTTGTTTATATATTAGTAGTGGCCGCAACGGGAGCAGGTAACTGTAGATTCATCCTTTTGTTTATAGAAATTAATAAAACATCGATAAATTCTGATCAAGATAACTTTATTGACGACTTTTTAGACATAATTAATTGTAACCTCTGAACGGAAATAATATTTGAATAATTTTGTGCAGAATTTTTGTTTTTTTATTAAAATGTAGACTGGATTCTCATATTATATATACTTTACTAACATTTTTGTTTTTATTTCTAGCGGAACTTAAATCGAAGAGTCAATCCAGCAGCAAAGTAGAGCAGGCAAGCAAGACAAAGGGTTCAGGTACAGCCAGCAAAGCGCCTGCTCAGCACCATGTTTCAGCACACGCGTCTTTCAACAACGGGATGGGTGTCGCCAGCATCACCGGCGTAGACACCAGATATGGCAGAACATCTTCCATGACCGGCGTTAAGATCTACCCATCGATAGACTCCTCCATGATCAAGACTGATAGCAAAGGAAACTTCATCTTCAAATCTACTGATGGCAAAATGCCAATGCCCATCACGATAACAAAGCAAGGCGATGGCGTATCAGGAACCATCAAGATCATGCCAGGGTCAGTATCAGTGTCGTCTTCAGCTAACTCGGGATCCGCTTCAGCGTCTGCTGGACCCAAGATCCCGGATTTTAATCCTTGGTCTAATTCGTTTATGAAGCCGATGATGAACGATTTATTCTTCACCGATCCGTTCCCAGCGTTTCCTAGTATTTCGAACTCTGCGTATCATACAAGAATGTCAGAGCCTACGTACCATAGGATACCTGAACCATCGTTCCCAAGGATATCACAGCCATCATTCCCGAGGATATCTCAGCCGTCATATTCGAGGATACAGCAGCCTTCGTTTACGCCAAGGATGCCAGACCCCTGGAAGGACATGTTCAAGCACAGCCTGCCCCAACACGATGTTATGATGAGTCCAGCATGGTACTACCCGAGCTTCAACCCCTATTTTAATTTTTGGTAATGCGTTTGGAATAAATCGATAAAAAGCCTTTTTTATTTTATTACTTGACCTAGAAGCATGATTTTATCGGCAAAAGCTCCACGACACACATAAACCCATTTTTTATACTTCTGATTCTTATACTTTTTTTTTAAACTTTGCACCACATTACAAATTTCTCCTATATCGTGGATGCGTTTACTAACATTATAATCTCATATATATATAACTTTGATAAAGTTATGTATATATTTCTAAAATATTATGTATTAGCATTTATCTGAGAGTTTAAGATCAGGGGTATCACTATAGTAGGCGCCAGATAATCGTGGAATATCGGTCATTGACCCACCTACATTTATTGACATTGTTAATTTGAAAAACGGAATTAATGACACAAAACTGTCCCGAATCATCATCTCTCGTGATCCTTAACATGGTCTAATAATGAAAAACGATTCATATTTAATTGTTCAGGTACCTATGAGCAGTTATTAGGGAAAGGTCAATATACTTTATTCCACATTTATCTGGCGCCTACTATAGAAAGAACAACAGACACCAAAAATAAAACAATATTTATTAAAGAAAAAGCTTTTAAATCACATTGTTCTTATAAGAAAGGATTTATGACCAAAATAAAACATAAAACCGCTAGAAGAGGATAATTTATTACAACCATAAAGATGGAATCGCAGGAATGACTAATTTGGAGAATTATTTTAATGTTGTCGTCACAATCATTTGTAAACGGCTAATTATCAAGAAAGTCAGTTTGAAAAGCTTTTTTGGTAAGTATCATAGGATCCAGATGACAGCGAAGTGGAGGAGTACTTTGAAGCCTAAGAGTGCAAGCAGAAAGGATTACCACCAAGGCCAGGCCTCTGCTTATGGTTTCAGTGTACTTTACCCAAGCAAGACACAGTCACACAGTTCTGGACATTAATCTGCCAAACGATGGGTGGAACCAGGATGGCACGGTTAGCGCAGTGGCTGGGCGATTGACTGCTCTGCGTGTCACGGGTTCGACTCCCACACGGAACAAATATTTGTATGGCCTACACATAGTTGATCCAGGTCTGGCTGTTTATGTTTGTAAACGCATCATCGATACAAGGGAAATTCCTAGTGTGGGGCAACGTTTAAAAAAACAAGACCATCGGATTGAAAAACAAAACAGTTTAAGGCTCTCGATACTCAACGTTAAAAGCCGTTTATCTACGCCTACTAGTCATTTAAATCGTTAAAAAATAATGGAACGCCACTTCCTCTGATTTTTTGTATTAAGTATAACGAATCACAATGCAGCAAAGACCTTTTTCTGTATCAAAGGACATCATGAAAAAATCATTTGTTCCATTTTCGCCAAATTTTCGCTCACTTTTAGAAAAAAAGATAATTTCCTTTTTCGCCGCATCCTGAAAAAAGTTCCGTTTATGCCCACATTTCATTTGTTTATACAGTCAGTAAAATATACGTTTTGAAACTTATCACATCTCTAGTAATTGCACGACTGCCCAAAAAGAGTGTTATGTTATCAGGGTCGTATTTATTTCACCATACCATATCTAATTTCTAAACACCATGTTAGGACGTTAGAGCTTGTCTGCCTATTCGTAGTTAGATACGAGCTCTGTGTTTGTAACTTCATCTATGGATTTGGATTTGCAGTCAATGAAATGTAAAGAATCACTTCTTGTATATGGTGGTACTTTCATTCACCAAAAATCATCTTGAAGACATCATCTTCGTCTGTTTGAACATAAAAAGAACATGATGACGCACCAATAAGACATCTAGAAATAAGAACCAGAGATCGAAGTTTTTGACAATTACACCATGTAGTCACGTCCAGAATGAAATAACAATAAATCGAGTTTGATCTAGATTATAGATCTATAAAGAGACCATTGCTCCCGAGCCGCATCCGCAGAAATGATCTGCGAAACCACATTGTCTGTTTTTAATGCAACCTGTTCAATTATGGGTCTATTGACTCGGTACTCTTTATTGACTCCTACGCTAATATTAAACTTATTTGCATAATTAGTGAAATCAGGTAAACACGCCAGTTGGTGGACATGTAACTACTCAGTTCTTAAGCTTTGCATATTGTGTTGTTTTTCTCTTTCTATTGTGTGTATTACAATATTTTCCGTGTGTTCACATTTCATACAGTAGTACCAATTTATACCTACCCAGGAGGTACCTACGATCGCGCAATTTTTCGGTTATTTGTGTCACCGGAAAATTGCAAACGCCTTTAGATTGTAAAATATCGCGTGAAATTGTAATCTATTTTTTCTTAATAAGACACGGATATAATGGAAACTATTGAATTTCGATGGGATTTCTTGTAAACAAAACGATTTTTTCATAATAAATCGAGAAATTATAATCTAATGAAGATTGATTACAATATTACGGAGTCTGCAATTTTCCGGTGACATATGCATTATAAATTAATAGGTTAGTGTTAAGACTCGACTTCTTCCATCAAAGAGTAATTGGAAAGCTCCAAGTCTGTTCCAAAACGTGGTTCCTATGGTGAAAATCGCTGTGCGATAATTGACCACTTTACCATGAATTCAAGCTTCATTAATAGCGATTTGATTTATGTATGACAGTTATAAGTTTTATTAGAAGTCTATAAAAGATTTGACAATTTCACGACCAATAAATAAGTTTAAAAAATACTGGTTTTCAAATACTGGTTCTTTTATAATTTGCTAATCACTGGAGAGGGACAAGGGGTCGACATTTAACATCCTGGTGATAGTCGAGAAGTCAAGAGTTCAAATACTATAAATTCATATTATGATGTATCGGTTTTTGTGGTATTTGATCTCAAAATTAACACTGTTGTTGGAGATCTCAGAAGTGTAGGTGTAAGAACTGATTTGAATAGTCCTAGCTAAAAGCTTTCATTCTAATCTATATATATAAAAATGAATCCCTATTTCCCTTGGTCACGGCATCACGCGTGTACGGCTGGACCAATTTCGCTAATTCTTTTTTTGTCGTGTTTGTTATAGTCAGGACAAGGTTCTTATGAAAAAAAGGCCACTAGTCGATTATAAAATAAATAATTAAAAAACTGCCATCTTTTAACGAATTATTTAGCAATTGAATGTTCATTCCGATCGTAACAAAAGAAATGGAATGGTCGTTAGATGGGATACATCATCATGATTGGCTGGCTGACGTCCATTTTTTAGGGCTCCGTACCCAAAGGGTAAAACGGGGCCCTATTACTAAGACTCCGCTGTCCGTCCGTCTGTCTGTCTGTCCGTTTGTTACCAGGCTGTATCTCATAAACCGTGATAGTTAGACAGTTGAAAAATTCACAGAATAAAATAAATATTAAAGGGGGCTCCATTACAACAAACGTGATTTTTTTGCTCGATATTGATAACGGCAAACGGTAGACGCTAGAAATATTCACATAATATTTAGTTATTTCTTCACTTTAGAAATAAATAATTAAATTGAAAAAAAAACAAATATTTAAGGGGGGCTCCCATACAACAAACGTGGTTTTTTGCCGTTTTTATTGATAATGGTACGAAACCCTTCGTACGTGAATCTGACCTGCACTTGGCCGGTTTTTTTTGGACTGTAGGTATGAACAGTACGCCTTATCCATTTTAAAACAATTATTATTGAGACGCTTGCGTTTGACCACAATTTTATCTGATGGAAAGTGATGATGTGGTCGAAGGTATATATATACCTAGAGGTATACGGAACAGAGAGTAAAGTCCAAACAACCAAACGGTTGTTGAGTCTGGTGGGCAACAGCCCGATAGTTGATGTTCGGACTGTTGTAAATATCTTCAAATCGCACGGAGAACTGCTTGCGCCATGCAGGATTTCATTGGTAGTTCGTCGCTGAGAGGATAGATGGCGTTGCGGTTCCTTTTTTTTGCCGTACAAATTTCGCTTCTTAGTTTTTCATGTGGCGGAATTGATGCGGCTACAGGCACAGCTAGATATAATCAATCATTATAGTAAAATGTTTATTTGTAAGTAGGAGTTTTCCTATGTGTACAATATTTAACAACAATACACAATACAGTCACATCGCATAGCTAACCTTTTCACTCTTGACTTAAAGAACTTCAGGTTGTTGCTGTCAGGAAACAAACTCCTGTAGGGAATTAGGTATACTCCTTAGCCGTACGCACAATGAAAGTATTCCTAAAATCCAAGCTTTAAAATTATTAGATACTATCTCTCTCTTGCACGCATCTCCTCTCAACTTATCTTAGTGAAACAAGTTCATATAAACACATTTAAGTACTTGATTAATAAAACAACTTTTAACTATGATTATAAAGTTGCGATCAACACGCATGAATGTGTGTCAGCCAGCGAGATCGGTCGCTAATGTGTTGGAGATTGTGCAACCACCGTTCGCGGTATCTGGTGTGCATTTATTAGCATAAGAATAGCGAATAGCGGTGATACCGGCTATGTGACAATATTACCTTCTGTTTATAGATCGGTCGAATTTAAATCGAGACAAATGTAAATAATAGAGATCGAAACTATTTTATCTTTTGGACGGGAAAGTAAAAAATGCTTTGAGGTCAGTTTTGATACATTGGTCAGGTATTATGATACTGGGTGAACTTTTTTTTTATGTGTAACATCTTTCGTCTCGCTTTTCTGCAATCTGTGGGAGAGATTTCGTGAAATGGGACGGAAGTGTGTTACAGAAAGCCGAGAAAGCGCGCGCTATTCGATTTGACCAATGAGCGCGCGCAGTGGTCGAGTTGGCTGTCAGTTGGTACTTTTAATGTTAATTCTACTTTTTTTATGTAATATGGGTTTGCTCTTGACTCTAGTCTAGGTCATAGATGACAGAGACAAAGTCGACGATGGAGCGAGCTTACCCAGAAGAAGCCTGTTCACTCTAATTTTGAAGAGATTAGGGTTGTATGCGTTCGGAAACACAGACTTTTTACCAAGGTTGTCGTCACGTCAGATGTTACACATCCTATGCAACTCGCTCGTTTCTTTTTAAATATAAGGTACTATGTTTTTTTACAATCTATAAGCCGTATCAGAACGTTGCGTGTTCATATCACATCGTAGTCATCAGTAGAGAGGTATACGGAACAAGGAGAATCTTCCGTCCAGACACTAGGTTGTTGTCACAGGTGGGCAACTGCCCGATGTTAGGAGTTGTGTGACGCAAGTTCTTTGTGTAGTTCGTATGTGGCTGCATAGATGTCGCTAAACGTCCACTGCTCGGCAAACATCTTTTCCAAAACCTTCCCAGTGTTTTGCTTTTTAATAATAAGTAGGTACTTATTTTATCCGCTTTTTTCTTTACTCGTATTCTATAATGATAATAATAATAAATATTCTCCTTTCTTTACATTGATTCTAGAAAGAAAAATAGGCTGAGAGCCACCAATTTTGGACCTCAATTTTACATAGCCCATATGTAAAATTGAGGTCAAAACTGGTGATTCTCAGCCACCCGAAACGACCGCCTGCCACCAGTTTCCAGTGTTTTTACTGAGAAATGGGCTGGCTTATCCAATGCCCCAGTTTGGGGCTGTCCCATCTGTCCGCTATAACTCCCAGGATGCTGTTGGGGCTGGCACGTACCCGACCCATGGGGGAGGCGCAGCTAATACGTTACTCTTATTACAATGTCCTCTCTCTTAAAGACTTGGAAATCGCACCCCCACTAACAGTGTTATGCAATTAAAATAGCGTTATTCTGCACTCTACTTCTATAAACAATACTTTTTTAAATATACATATTTTTAATGTTAAAATGTATAGAGAATATTATATAATATAAAACAGTATGACCTAAATCAGTTCTAGGGCAAAGGGCGATACACAGGACTACACAGGTTTATTTATTTATTCAAAAAATCCACAGCTCTTTCAACAATTTTACTTAAAATAAATAAGCTAATTTTACATCTAATAACTAAACCAAACCGAACCAAATAATATAACATTAGGCTTGTAACACCGTGAAATTAAGCAGATTTCGTCAATTATGTTTTATACCTATGATACAAACGGTGATACTAAACCCGCGTATCCACTAGGCAACATTTGACGCGCAATACGTGACGCTCAACCTGTTCGGTAACGTTGCATAACAGCGCCAGCTGGCGCACAATATGAAAACGATACTAAATCAAGGGTTGCTCGTTGCTGTTAAACATGATGAGCAACATGTTGTGCATCATGTCGCGTGTCAAATGTTGCCAAGTGGATACCCGGCTTTATATTATCAACCGGGCACACGCCCGGACTCCAGGCTGAGAAATGCCAGATGGTATAACCCAAATTACAATTTGCCCGACCTGGTAATCGAACTCAGGATTTATTGTTCAGCAGTAGCAACTACTGGACCAACACAGTAATAATAAAATGCATCAAAACAAACCAATTCCTATAGTTAAAGCCGTTTTCGTCCTCAAATCCAAATTCCTTTGCTTCTTAACATTCAACACAGTCAATCAATAGAGATCATAAAATCCTTAACACAGTAACAATTGCTTGACCCGTTACAGAAAAGTAATAAGTCCACATTAAATACTCGTAAATGTCCACTGCTGAACGTGGGTTTTCCTCAATATAAGCCATGAAGTACCTTGTTGCTATGACAACACAAACAGAGAATATGTAATGACATCATTTTTTAACTTTTTTAAATGATTTTGTCTGTATCATTTACTATGCATTTACCTCTGTCTTTGCTCCTTGGTCAAAATCAAATCATAGGCGCATTTTGCACGTTAACATTTACTTAAAAACAAAAATATAGTGCTTACTATCACGTTGCAAGAACGTCAGAAACATAACCCTTCCACTGTAGAAAAAAAATAAGCAAATGTCAAACTTGTTGCAGAATAACGCACTCGAGCAATGACACATCGAGGCGACGTTCGCGCAGTATTCACCGCGCCTGCGCCAAGATGCGAGCCCTTCTGCTGATCGCCCTGTTCACCGTTGTGAGCCTCGCTGCTGCAGCTCCAGCCAGGTCCAAACTACAGACTGGAACCAATGGTATGTACCCTTACAGATACAAAATAGTTTAGAACTTATTCAAAACAGTTACAGATAGATAGATAGAAAAATAAAACATACTTTATTGTCCAGAAAATATCAAACCACAACAGTCTGTCAAATTTCTTTAATAGATTTTCAGCTTTATCGCTTAAGCATATGGTTCAAGGTTGATTGGGGAAATCTGACAGTTTCGGGTAGCTTGATGTATATAAAAATAGTAGCACTTGTACAATATTGCTAATTTTGTTAATTTTGTAGGTATGAAAGTGAAGTTAGGCCACATTGGTTTGCGGAATTTGTTCGAAAGAGTCACCACGGCACTGGAACGCAAAGGGCATTAGGAGGAACACGGATGGGTTTTAGTCAGTAAGAGTCTGACACTCACCTTTCGCTCCATCCAGCCGGTCGATTCTGTAGACTATAATCAAGATGTGAGCTGTCATTCCATCTTGATTCCATGGATTAACAGCTCACCTCTTGATCACTTCACCCAAGCCTTCACTTCGACATGTTTACAGAATCGACCGTTGATGATTTCCCATCCTTAAAAAAAGGCCTCAGTGGTAACACTTTACCTTAAGTTAGCCTTGCGTAGTACGAAGTTTCAATAGCTTGTGAGGCCAGCAAAAAGTGTTTATAGGATTCACACTGATTCCATCACTCCCTTATTGGACCAGCCATTATTTCGATTGCCTTTTTCAAGACCGATTTAACTCTTTTAAAGTGAGTAAGCCTACAATAGGAAATATGCATGTATTTTTTTATTTGCTTAATAAAATACTTACTCGTCATCAATTATGACAGATTTTTTAAAATATCTTTGTGAGTGACGAAGTTATAATTTTTTAAAGTTAGTTATCAGAAAGAGAATGGGCATCACGGTCTCTGACGTCATGACGCCGTTTCAAAAACTTTTACACCCATACAGCAGCCATAGCAAACGGCGTTTTCCAAAAGAGACAAATATAATAATTCCAAATGGTTATAACCTCGTTCGTTTTTTTATCGATTTGGATTCTGTTTTCAGTGTTAGTGTTATTAAATTTATAATAAAGAGAGAAGAGTTTGCTTGAACGCGCTAAGCTCTGGAACTACCAGTCGAATTTGGAAATTTGATAGATAGATTTTGTATATGAAATCCACATTCATGTGGAAGGCTATTGGCTATACGGGAAAGAGAAATTCCTACGGGAAAAACGGTATATATGCGCTTACGTTTCTATAAACTAGTATGATAATAAATATTTTTTCATGTAATTTCCTATTACAATACGGACATATTTACTTGTCAGTGTTCTTACTTCTAAAGTGGAATGAGTATGCATGGCACGTCGTCGTGTCCCCTCGATCCTAGCATAATGAACCAACAATAATGTGTTTGCTTCGTTCGATAGATTTTTAATTTTTAATTCCAGTGATCAAAGTTCCGATAAATAACGTTTAGTTGTAAACTTGGTACGTGATAGTAAGTGATTACGTTTTGTTTCTTTGTTCGGTGAATGTTCTTTTGTTGCGAGATTCAAGGTTGGTTAGACAAAGTTAGCGTAACTTTTAACTTTTACTAAAGTATTTTTATTACTTTTCTTCATTCACGAATTGAAATATTTCTTCTCTCTTTGCGAGATTCGTCTCTCTTTGACAGATTCTTCTCTCCACCATCAAACGAGCCATTGCTCTCAAAGTTTTGGGGTCGGAGAAACATGTCTCCTTCTGCACTCTGATTCTTCCCTTATCTGTAATTTTATGGGCCGTAGTCTTATTCTTTCATGACCTTGTTTTGTTAGACATTCTCATAAAGAGCCTATAACAAAATGTATTTGACAAACAAGTTCATGAAATTACTTTGTTTGTGTGTCAAAAGTATGACTAATAATGGCTACAACAAGTCCACTAAAATTATTGAACTAGTTTTAACCATGATTATGTTTATCTGGTTTAATTCTACCGGATAAGAAGTATGACTAATAGCCCCTCTCAACACATGACACTGTTTTAAAACAACCATGTAATAAAATGGTAATAAATATGGCGTCTGACCAAATCCGGTGCGGAACGTTGAACACTATAGAAGAGGAATGACTTGATTTACGATGCTTTCATCGAAAGTTAATTTAGTTTATTACAGTTATCAAAAGCAAGGTTTGATAAATTATGGTGTGAGTGAGAGCGCTTACACACTAGGTCCGATCCGAACCCGATCAGTATCCGTGAAAAGAAGGTCCGGCGTAGTCGTAGAACAATTTGTATGGTAGCTTACGCACTACACTCGATTCCCTCCATGCGACTTCTCTCCGTCATCCGAGAATCTCCATTTGGGATAAGATTTTGACGGACCGAAGTGGTCATAGTATTATTTGTATGAACAGTTGCGCACAACGTCCGAACCGAATCCGAGCTGCGTCCGTGAAAAGAGGCAGAGGGGCCGTGGTGCAGGGGCTGTCGGTAGTGTCTCTGCGTAAAATGACGTCTGGATCACGGATTTGAATTGGAGGTAGTGCATAAGCAATATCCGAGTTCGGTCCGAGTTTTCTCGGACAGTATTTTGACGGATACTGATCGGGTACGGATCGGACGTAGTCCGTAAGCGCTCTAAGGCTAAGGCTTTAAAATAATTATGAATTGAAGATAACGGTAGTCGCAACGAAATATAAACATACCTACGCATTCAAACAGTGTGTTTGGCAATTATCCTATTCTATTTATTTTCTTTCGTCATTAGACGGTGTAATGTAATGTAACGTAACGTAACAGCATAATCCAATACCTGAAAAGGGATCATTGTAAATATATGGGGCATTTTTTCGCGATTTCTTTGTTGGTCCCATAGTAAAAGTTGTTCATAGTGATGAGTACAATGACCCTTTTAAAGGTACTGCATTTATTCTGTTACACGTTGTACATGTCACCGGAAAATTGCAGACTCCATAAGATTGTAATAAACCTTTATTAAATTATTATTTCCAATATTTTATGAAATAATCGTTTTGTATACAATAAATCTCATCCAAATTCAATAGTTTCCAATATATCCGTGTCTTATTTAGCAAAAATTGTTTACAATTTCACGCGATATTTCACAATCTTATTATATGGTGACATATACATGCATGTTAAAATTATTAATCTCATATAAGGGAACTGTATCATGTTCTAGTGAGAAATAAAGTCTCACACTTTCAAACTGTTGATGTTCACTTGAGAAAGTAACAGTAGTATCTAATTGATTAGATGCTGATCAGTGATGTGTTAAGTTATTATGAAAGCAGTCCTAGTTAGGTAAATAATTATAAAATGTAATTACTTAGGTTTTTTTTTGTAAGTGGCGTCTCACAGTTCAACCTATAAGGTTGTCGACTGCTTAACCGGGCTTGCCTGTGGTGGCCTTAATATAATATTAAAGCCTCCAGCCAGGGCTTATAAAAAACTTACATACTAAGCGACTACACGCTAAGGGCACCCCCTGCGGGTTACGGGCCTCGGCTTAGGGCGTCGCTGGGGGGAGGACAGCTAGGGACGGGCTGGATCAAACTAGAATTATTATTAAGGGGCGATTACTTAGGCAACAATTTATTATATTTGTTCTAACTTGACATACATTGTTGCAACTGTGACGAAGCGTGGCGTGCGAATTTTATGACTTTGAGATTAAAAAAAACAATAGTAACATACAAATGCGGATCCAGGGGGGGGGGAGGCTAAGGGGCTCAAGCTCCGTCTCCAAAAGACCCAGATTTCTTCGGTAGTCTACAACCAAACGAAGTAATTGAGGAATTTACGAAAAGTAATCCAAGGAGGCTTGTTATGCGTTAAGCAAAATAAAATGTTATATTGTTTACTTTATGGATGTTGAGATGGATGTGTGGAGTATCGAGAATGGATAAAGTGAGGAATGAGTTCATTAGAGGTAGCTTAAAAGTGGCGCCAGTAATGGAAAAGTTAAAAGAGAACCGCTTATCTTGGTATGATCAAGTGAAGAGGAGGGATGAAATGCACGGAACTAAAAGAGTTATGAATATAAATGTGGATGAATGGACAGAGAGAGGAAGGCCAAAGAAAAAATTGATGGATTGTGCTACGAGTGATATGAAAGAAAAGGGAGTTAGTGATAGCGTGACGGCTGACAGGACAGAATGGAAGAAAAAAACGTGTTGCGCCGACCCCAATTAACATGGGATAAGGGCAAGAAGATGATGATGTTTGTTTACTTTGCTGAAACCCACCCTCAATGGGGTCAAGTGCCCCCAAACGGCAATCCTGGATCCGCCCCTGTACAAAATGATGAAGTAAATAGAAAGTTCGCAAAGAGCAGCATCAGAATTTTGTTACACACTTTCAATTACAATTCCTAAGCGGTGGATTTTGAAGGACGTTCGTAATCTTCTGGTTTTTATGCAGAATGTCTTGAATAAAACCATGATTAAGTGAATTTGAAACATGTAATCTGCTAGCAGAGCACAGTTTACTGAATACGACACACTAAATAGGTACTCTTGTTTCTTCTATAACTGTTATTTTCCTATCCAAATATTGTCTCAAAAGTAGAATTATCTTTTATAAATTGGTTTTCATTATCAAATTCCGTATATTCCCAGGGAACTCATTCCCAGAATACAAGGTATCCTAACCGCCTCCAAGCTCCAGTCTATCTCTAAATATATATTTATTTATTTATTTATTAAAACTTTATTCACTAGTAAAAACACTGTACAAAGGCGGACTTAATGCATTAGGCATTTTCTACCAGTCGACCTTAGGGTGGTGCAGAGACAACATGGCAGGTGCAACTTAAAGAAAACTAAAAATATATATATATATCATCATATTTGGTTCCGTGGTTTAGGTATGAAAGCGTAACAAAGAGATGGACCGTACTACATTTTTTAGTATAGATAGTTTAGAACAACTGTACCTATCTATGACGCTTTTTACAAAATAATCCAAATGATTCGATTGCCGCCCACAATTCGTTAAGAGTAAGAACAACTCTCTCCCCTCACTGGGGTTTACCAAAGAACTTCTAAATCTTTTTCAACTAAAAAATGATTACTTTTTTTCCAGATGCCGATGGCCAGCCATTCGTGGAGGAAGTAGTGGTGGAGTCGGTGCTGCAAGTTCGCTCCCCATCCAGTCGCCAGGCCAGGACTAATACACAAACAAGCCTACAAGATGGCGCTCGCGTCGCTGAAGCAAAGATTTATCATTAAATTGTGTTCAAATTACAAAAGTCTAGAATTAAAATGTGAAATTTAAGAATGATGATAATATCCCCAGAGACTTGCGCTGTATAGCAAATAAGAAAATCATTAATTAATGAAGAAAATGTAACTTCACAACTATTTTTATACCATATTATGTTAGTTAATGAAGTTTTGCTATTGTATTTGTGAGTAAAATCGTGTGAATTGAAATGCATTGTTAATCTGTGGGTATCAGCATGACAAAACTTTCGTGAAAAATGAAAAATATTGCAGTGAAAGTTGATTTAAATATGGGTCACACGATCTTAACATGTGAATATAATGTTTACTCGTGAAGAGGAATAAAAATTTTCGTTTGACAGCTTTAGCATAATGAAATAAGCCTATTCGCCATATGTCTTCGGTTATATATAATCGGGCGCTTATATACCTAAACTTCTTGCCGTGAAAGAATAATATGGACATTCCTTTCTGAATAAATAAGTAATCCCGGGTTCACTGCCATAATTTCATTAACAAATTAATGAAATTATAGCAGTGGTTATTGTGATTTAGCATCTTTATTTTATTCAAAACAAATGGAATACCTATAAAAAATTATAATGTGCACAATGTGGTCAATGTGTTGTTTTTATTACACGACTGCCCAAGAAAAGGAGTGTAATATTTTTATGTGTGTATGTAACTTCTAAATGCCTAAACCGACTTAAAAGCATCTCCGTATTATACTTTCGTGGGAATAAAAGTGAAGTTTAGGTATATTAGCGCCCGATTATCCGATCACTGGTTATTAGTTATCCGACAAAGTATTAGATACCAAATCGGCCCTCTAACAAACGAAGGACTGTGTAGAAGTTAATACTTACCTACTTTGTTTAACATATAATTTACGTAAGTTACTTTGAACCAAGAGGTAGTTCTGCAAGTAATTACCTAGCCAGTCATTTAACTGGTATCCCTGAGTTAACAGAAATATTCTTAAGATTACTATACTTTATAAGTTACCTGTCAAACGTCATGCTGTTAACATTGCAGCAACTTAAACTGGTTATACTATTAATATTATAAATGCGAAAGTTTGGATGTATGTATGTTTGTTACTCAATCACGTCAGAACGGCTGTACGGATCTTGATGAAATTTGGCACAGAGGTAGATAATAGTGTGGAATAACACATAGTAGATTCTGATCTCGGGAATATGTTCCCTTGGGAAAATTTACGCCATTCACGCAGGCGGCAGCTAGTAAGATATATTTTATTGTTGAGTCATTTTTATTAGGGCCTTTGTAAGTTTTTTATTTGTTTTACTGCCACAAATAGTACTTACTGTGTTTTTTTTTAGTATGGGGCAACTCAAACTAGGAATTTCTCCTGTATTGTGGGTGCGTTTACAAACATACAAACTCACATACACAAACAGCCAGACCCGGAACAACTATCTGTAGGCCATACAAATATTTGTGCCGTGCGTAATGTTCAGCTTTTTTCAGGCTTTGTTTCAATAGATTCTGTTTGCTAATTTATCTGTAAAGGCATTTAAATTAAAATAAAACTAATAACTTTGTTACAATGTAAACGATTGAGACTAATATTGGGAAAAATAAACGCCTATTTTATGACAAATGTGACCTTTAGCCGTTGAAGTATTATCAACATTACTCAACACAACTTTAGTTTGATATTTACATACTATTTAGAGCCACATCCGGCCTGCCGACGCGGAATATATATGTACTTCATTATCATCAGATGTACGCAGTAAACAAGTGGTGAATGCTTTAAAATATATGTTTTTATTGTAAATATAAAAATGCGTACCTACTTAATGTATGAATGGAAATTTTGGAAAGGAAACTGTGTTTTTTTTCAACGCCCTTTGATTAATCTTATACATATGGAGACTTATATGATAAAAAATAGCCAAGTCAAATCTTAAGCCTTAATTTATCCTATTTCAGTTCAGGCTTATCTACAGAACTTGACACCCATTTCGATCTCAATTCTTTTAACGATGGAGTCGACTAATACGCATATTATTAATATTGAACTTGGCTCCCATTTTTACATTTATGTGTTTGATGGAATTTATTATCTGAATACATGATGTGGTCCGAGGCTAAAAAAATATTTTTGCTGGGAAACTTACTATTTAAAGAGGATCCACATAGTAATGACGGTGTTGCTGGCACGACAGGAGGTAAATCAAATTTTGCTGGCCTTAAACTATGCCACTACCATGTCTTCTGTGGCAGCGAGCGCAAAGATCACCAAACTGCACGTTTTGGAGCAAAGAGGGCAGGATAGGAAGGTTCCACATCCAAACCACTACTACCACCACTTGTGTATTGATTACAATACCCGCTAGTTTTTTTTTTGTATCTTTGATATACAACCTGGGGCCCTACTATGAAGTCTTCAAACGATCATGATTCCGCTCTAAGAGAGAGACGGAGCTATACATAGCGAATAGCACTATCCCGTCTACATCATCGGAATTGAATGGCATTAGCACTTCATAGTACGGCACTTGACCGTTTTTTTTAAGGATAGAAAATCATCAAATGACTTCTTCCGCTCTGGGTGGAGCAGAGTGTCAGACTCTTACTGACTAAAACCCATCCGTGTTACTTCTAAAGCCCTTTGCGTTCCAGGGCCGCGGTGACTCTTTCGAACAAATTCCGCAACCATGCAACCTGACCTGAAGTCATAATCCATACTACTTCATCCAGCCATACTAACATTATAAATAATAATACGTTTATTTTCACCACAATATTTAAGAGAAACATTTACATATTTAATTGCCAAGTAGTACACCACTGAAAATATTGTGGGGACTGGTGCCTAAGCTGTGCCTGTGTTTCAGGGCACCAGGAGTCCACTCCGTATTACTATGTTTGAATTGCTTACGTACTAGTGACATGAGACAATAAGGAATACTGTGATGTGAATGGGTGTAATATATTGTAAGTAATTATGAAGAGAGTTGTGTTTGTGATTTAGAGTAAGTGTTAATGTGTGAGTTTATTGTACAGAGTGTAAGATTGTGTGTTATCTGTTAAGAGATAATGTCAAGAATGTCTTGTCCTCGTTTGTTAGTTTTTGCAGCCAACTTGTGATTTTTGCTTGGGTAATGCGTATATGTCAATTTGGCTGTTCAAAGAATATAAATAGAAATCATTTATTTGCCAATAATGTAGGTATTTAGATATGATGGTTATTTTGATGATAGTCCCGATACATTTTGCCTCACGGCATGCAAAATTATCTAATTTTAAACAGACAAACATAAAAAATCAAGCAACATAATATCATTATTTAAACTACTCATATTATTCAAGAATTAGGCACAATGTCAATAATATAAATTAAAAAGGGAAAAAAAAAATAAGTAACAAATGTCAATTATTTAAACTACAACTGTCAACAAAACGATAATAATAATAAAAATGTTCGAAAATTCAATTACAAATGTTAACAAATTAAATTAAAATTACAACAAATTCCATCACAAATGTCTCAATTCAATCACAAAGAAGCAGCACACATTTTAACAGAAAGTTTTGCAAATGCGAAAATAACTCCGCCTGTTTGTGACCTCTTCAAGTCTGAACGATGGAACGTTGCAGCATGTTCCCTTGGGATAATCTCAAGCGGGTGAAGCCACGCGCAGAAGCGAGTGCCAAACAAAAATAAAACTTAAACAATCAATACTATATAATCTGTGGCCCGGCTGTCAAGAAGACAGTCAAGAAATTTTTTTCTCGCCGATTTTTATTGTGAATAATTTAAACAAAACCATCTTAAACCAACAAAATGAAATTGAACCCGAAAACCATTAAAAAAAAACATTAACACAACAATAGAACTGGAAAAACAAAGATATGACGAAGAAATTATGAAATGCTGACGAGAAGCCGGGCACGTCACCTAGCCACACACCCATCACCTTCGGCCTCGTCGCTCAGCTCCGCCTCGCCGCCGCCGGAACCCAGCCCCACTGTGAGTGCTGTGACACCGGCCGTGGCAGTTGCGTCGAGCTCAAGCGACGAGTACTTCTCACCGCCTACGACGCCACCACCTGCACGTCGGCGAAGAGGACGCCGGCCGCCGGACGGCTTAGGACCTCGAGGTCCACCGGCCTCTGATAGGGTCCCAGCTCCCGGCGGAAGTGTGCAGCGCATGCGATGGACACAATCCATCAATGAAAATGTCATGCGCTCATACTTTGGGGCTACAGAGGGGGGAACTAACCTGACTGCGTACCGTGGTCGGATGCTCTCTCTGTTTCAGGTACTTGAACCAGCTGTCAACGTTTCGGCCCAACGACTGTCGGATCAGGTGCGCGTCATCCAACGTAATCGTATGTTGGATGACAGTGTGCTTGATCGCCTCCGAATGGAAATGTGTAGCCATGTCATTACTCCTCCGTCGCAGACTGTGTCACCACCACAGTCGCAAATATCCAGCCACGCTGACGAGGAGAGTAATGACAGGGTTACAAACGTAAGTACCCAGTGCAATGAGGAATTAAGGAGTGCTTTAGAGTATGCTATTCGGGAATATCGCTACATACTGCCTGAACTAAGACCACGCTTACCTCGTTTGCCCATGCATAACAAAAATAGGGCGCTGGTAGCTGCTCTGGATTCGCAGTTGTCAAATTATTTTGATGACTGCGAAGACCTCACTGATACACACTCGATTATGTACTGCGCGGCTGTAGCGGCATGTCGTGTAGCTCATGTCAAAATGACTAATGACAGAGTTACACGACCAAAACCAGCCGTACCGGCTTGGCAGTGCAGGATCGAGCGTCGTATCGGTGGGGCCAGAGCGCTAATCGGCAAACTAATCTGCTTCAGGGAGGGCAACACTCGCCCTAGAGTGATGCGTTTTGTGAGACGGGCGTTTTCGGGGACTGATATCAGCCCCCGAGATTATATGTCACGTGTCACAGAGCGCATCGACTTCCTGAAGCAGAAAGTGTATGCATGGGCAAACCGTATTCGTAGGTATAGGCGGCGAGTGGAGCGATACACCCAGAATCGCACATTCCGAAGTAATGAAAGGTGGGTATATAGGGTTTGGGAGCAACCGGACCAGGGTGTGACTGACACGCGCCTGCCGGATGATGACGCCATGTGTTCGTTCTGGCGCAACATCTGGTCGGTGCCTGTCAGTCACACCGAAGGTGGTTGGATTCGAGAGGTCGAGCGAGCGTGCGATCCATTGCCAGAAATGGGGGCAATCACAATCAGCCCCCAAGATGTAGCCCGTGCTCTCCGTCCGTTGCCTAATTGGAAATCTCCAGGGCCGGACGGACTGCACAATTTTTGGATTAAGTGGCTACAAAGGTCGCACGCTCGTTTGGCATCTCAGTACCAAACTGCCTTAGAGTCCGGCTCGCTACCCGAATTTCTTACGACAGGAGTTACCCACCTGCTCCACAAATCGGGTAGTACCGCGGAACCCAAAAATTATAGACCGATCACGTGTCTACCGACGGTCTATAAGGTTCTTACATCTATTTTGAGAGCTAAAATTAATAATCATATTAACAGCAACAACATCATGTCTGTCTCTCAAAATGGATGTAGGAATGGGTCCCGCGGTACTAAGGAGTTACTCCTCATTGATATGGCCATTAGCCAACAGGTTCGGCGTTTCCGAAAGGATCTGTCGACATGTTGGATAGACTATAAGAAGGCCTATGACTCGGTGTCTCATACATGGCTCATGAGGGTGCTAGAATTGTATAAAATTGATACAATGCTACGCACCTTCCTGATGTCGTGTATGGGGCAATGGAGGACAGTTCTTCGCTATCCAGGATGTCGAAATATCCAGAGGAACAGCGAACCGGTAAGGATCGAGCGGGGTATATTCCAGGGCGATAGTTTGAGTCCGCTTTGGTTTTGCCTAGCCTTGAACCCTCTAAGCACACTGCTGGAGAATTCAGGGCTGGGCTATCGGTTGAAGAGAGGAGGTCAGGTTATATCTCACCTCCTTTACATGGATGATTTGAAACTCTTTGCCCCCAGTAATCTGCAACTGATGGAGCTACTGAAGGTAACTGAAACTTTCAGTAGTGCCATCAGGATGGAGTTTGGTGTGGACAAATGTGCGGTCATGCATGTAAAGCGTGGGGAGATTATGGAATCCGTGGGAACTCAACTCTCGGATTCCATAAACCTCAGATCCCTCTCTTCAACTGAAACTTACAAGTATTTGGGTATGTCGGAAGCGTTAGGTATCAATGTTACTGACATGAAGCAATCGTTGAGGGAGCGCTTCTTTGGCCGCCTGAAGAAGGTATTCAATAGCCTTCTATCAGGCGGAAACAAGGTACACGCCTTCAACGGTTGGGTCATGCCGGTATTGATGCACTCTTTCGGCGTACTCAAATGGACTCAAACGGAACTTGACGCCCTGGATAGGCGGGTCCGTACACTGCTTACTGCATATCGAATGCATCACCCACGGTCGTCGGTAATGAGACTGTATATCCCGCGAAAGTGTGGAGGTCGAGGCTTCTTAAATGCTAAGACTCTCCACAATCGCGAGATATGCAGTCTCAGGGAATATTTCCTAGCTGTCGACGTGGGTATGCATCGAGATGTAGTGACGGTGGACAAGGGACTCACCCCGCTCTCTTTGGCAAATGAGCACTGGCGCAAACCTGCGGTGCTAGACACGCGATCGCAGGGCAGTATGGCAAAGTAAGGAACTTCACGGACGCTTTTTCCGGGCCCTACATGGGCCCGACGTAGATCAATTAGCGTCCGTAGCCTGGTTGCGTTTCGGTGATCTCTTTGGAGAAACCGAAGGTTTTGTATGTGCAATTATGGACGAAGTTATCATGACGAATAACTACCGAAGATTTATTGTGAAGGACGGCACGGTTGACATATGTCGGGCATGTCACCGTCCGGGAGAATCGATTCGCCACATTGTCTCTGGTTGTTCTCGTCTAGCTAACGGAGAATACTTGCATAGGCACAACCTTGTAGCCAGGATTATCCATCAGCAACTTGCTCTGAAATACTCTCTTGTGGAATCGGAGGTGCCGTACTACAGGTATGCGCCCGACCCAGTTCTCGATAATGGCAATATCACATTGTACTGGGATCGGTCCATCATCACTGACAGGACTATTGTTGCCAATAAGCCTGATATAGTGGTGGTGGACCGAATCGAGAGGCGTGCAATGATTGTAGACATAACCGTTCCGCATGACGAGAACCTCGTGAAAGCCGAGAAAGATAAGCAAATCAAATATATTGACTTGGCTCGCGAGGTTGTCGACATGTGGGATGTGGACTCAGCAATCATTGTACCGATAGTTGTGTCAGCCAATGGCTTAATAGCCACGAGCCTCGACCAGCACCTCAGGAGGCTCTCGTTAGGCAGCTGGATCAAGGGCCTGATTCAGAAAGCGGTACTTCTGGACACAGCTCGTATTGTTAGGAGGTTCCTCTCTCTTGAGCCCTGACCGCCGGTAGCTTGGACCCTGTTCCCGATACCGGTGGGCTACTATTTTTATATTTTTAAATGTGTTTGCTTAGTTTTGTATTTTTTTTTTAAATATTTAAAAATGTAAGAAATAAGTTTAAAAAAATGAATATACGGAATAAAAACTTAAACATTTTTCGAAAAATGATCTTCTTTTGTTTTCATTTTTACTTTGTAAAAACAAAACACAAAACTACAACAACAAACAAACCACAACAACAGCTACCACAACAACAATACACAACAACAACAACTATCTCTAATACAAAAAAGTCTAGTGGTGGGAGTAAGTCCGCTTAAACGACATGCTATCCCTACTCCACTGGAGAAAGTACTCTTCGAATCAACCGTGGCAAGGAGGGACAAGAAAAACATGGCGCGTAACGGAAAAATGTGACGCGTAACCGAGAAATATGACGGTAAATTTTTTTCCAACGCCGATAAAGAAGTTTCACTTCAATAGCATTTTTGAATGAAAAACACAAAAAATAGAGTAGTATTCAGTTCACATAGCCTCAATTCATGAATCTAACGTTTTAGAGCTACTTAGGCCAAATTGCTCATAATTTCCCAATTTTACGGCTATAGTAACAGAAATTAGAGCATTCAGGGATATGGCGCCGCGGATAACGCGAACTGTTTCAGAATATTAAGTTAAAGAACACGTGCAAGTTTTGGTACAAATCTACCTACATATCAGATTGTTAATTATGTCACGGACTTCACGGAATAACAGATATAAAGATTGCACTGATGAATTGGATATATTTACATGCAATTTGACTATAATGCAGAGCATCTGTCGTTAAATCCACTATTTAATCAGGTACCTTGCAATCTGCTGCTACTGGTATTTTAAATGAACAGCAGCCCTACTATGACGTGTTAATGCCATCCAATTCCGATGATGTAAACGAGATAGTGCTATTCGCTATGTATAGCTCGGTCTCCCTCTTAGAGCGAAATCATGATCGTTTTAAGACTTCATAGTAGGGCCCCAGTACCTAATACATACTTACCATTCTCCCTTTGTAATTTACTAGTAGCTTCAGGGCGTGCTCAGTATAACTATATAATAGCAGTAGGTGGTTTTACTTTTTACAAATATTTATTTAACTTGAAATGTTTCTTAGTTGAATTAAAACCACTTTATCTTGTTCTACAGAGGTATTTTTACTACAGCCTCGTCAACCCTGGTCCTCGACTTACCCAGTACTCGAGTGAGTAGAGCCGCGAGCACAGCTTGCTTTTTGAGGAATTTTTATTCAATGTGTTAGAATTATCAACTTGGCAAATTTTTTTCTTTATTAAATTGATAGTAAAATCGAAGTTGTAGAAAAAAACTTGCCGAGTTGATTATAGGGAATCATATTTATAAGAAAAAGATCAAAATCAAATTTCATTTATTCAAATTAGGCTGAGTGCCAGCACTTTTTAAACGTCAAAGTTCTACATAAAGACAGTTCACGAAAACGCCCGCCCGTCACCACTTCCTAGTGTTTTAGCTGGGAAGTGGCGCAACAAACTCCCCAGCAACACATCTGTGTGTTATATTTTAAAAACTTGAAATTATACAGTAGTATGCAAAGTAAGTTTACGAAACATGACACAACAAAATAATATGTCTAAAACGTAAATCTTTTAAATTTGAAAAGAAATTAATTGATACTTGTTAGCTAGCACACTCCATTATGCCATCAAAAACAAACAAAATCAAGCATTAACAAGTAAATCAAACTAATTAAGCCTCCGGGCATAAATGGTGTGCCCGCTTACACGTGCACTGGTGTAATCTAACAACAGGATTGTCTCTGGAATCACAAGTGATGAACGAGCCAACATAGCTATTAAGCAGACGACCAGCCACCACAAGCAGCACCCGTTCACGAGCATAACGCAAAGAACAGCCATTATTATCGCCATGTTTGAGGGAAGGAGGTAACCCGACCCCCGACGCTACCGCAAGCAGTGACATCTAGGGGAGCGATGTTTCGAATGTTTCATCATTTTTAAAGTTCCAAGCTCTCTGTTCACTGGTATTCTCAAAAGACACATGTTGGAGTCATGGACGATTCTGTAGTTCTGAAATGCTTGGCCTTTATTGATCTCACTACTTTGAGAGGCCGAATTTTTTGGGGATGAGAAGTTGGCCTTTTTACATATTTTTGTTTTTTGGAGGTCGAGAGTTTACAATCTCTCAAGATATTTTATAATCTTACGGAGTTTGCAAAATTATCAGGAGACAATGGCACACGAATATGCTTAAGACGGCTCCGATCACTTATTCATGAATAACAGTAATGCCCACCAGTAGTAATGTTGAAAAGACAATATTAAACGGTGTAAAACCAGGATCCAAATGTGTGCCTACAATTAAATACAACTATCGTGGTCTCCGGCTACAATAATATATAAAATTGGCAACCACAAGCCTGTCTGAACTATAAACCTGTCCAGCATTGTCACCTGCCCACTCCAGGAACATGTTTACGGAAACAGTTCGACCTCCCTGGTTGTAGTTAGTGATTCATTTAACCGTTTCTGTAAATGTAAATAAAAGGTTAAGAATATATTAAACTTGGTTTATCTTTCAATTCCGAAATCGATGAAAATCCTAATAAAATAAATCAGAGTTGAGCCAAATCGAGGTCTCAGATTAAATAAATATGAAGCCTTTCTGATTTTTTTCCTGCCTGCCCAGACCTCGTTGAATTTACTTACATCACTCTTTTTTTTGGGATGGGTTTGCTCTTTACTCTAGTCTAGGTGACAGAGACCAGAGACAAAGTTGACGATGGAGTGAGCTTACCCAGAAGAAGCTTGCACAGATGAATGTAGGATGTCACCAAAGGGGCTTAACGAAAACAATAAAACAGAACTTCGAATAAACGAATCGGTTTCCGAAGAAAGCATTAATGATAAATGATGTTTATTTTGCAAATAGGTTACAAGTAACTTTTTACACGTCAAACCTTTTTTTTTCGGTTATAATAATCTAGATGAGGCCGGTGTTTCCTAGCTGACCCTGAGAAGAAACACCGAAACAAACTCAGAGGTCATAAGTCTCTTTTGAAATCCATACAATGGTCAAAAACATTTGAAAACCATGTAGGTTAACTTCTGAGGTTGCCTTTTTAGGAAAGCACCACGCAGGTTTTAGTGGACCTGTCCAGACAGTGCAAGCATTTGTCAGTTATCGTGTAACTCAAGCTCAATTTTGACTTTCAAACAGACAAAATTCGGTTAACACCCCGATAAAGTCCTTGCCAAATATTCCAATACAGAAATAGGATTTCACGAAAACAAAATGAATAGGAGCATCAGTATGAAGGTAGATGAACCTGATCAACCTGACACGAGGACATAATATAATTAAAAAGGATCTCCGTGATGACTAAGACAATAACTTGTTGATGTTCCTCCGATCGGAATAGAAATAGTGTGTTTAGGAGATGTATTGTTATTAGCTGTAGTAAGGAGAAGAGGTGTCGTAGTAATCGTATGCGGCGAGCGTGTGCGCGGACATCACATTGAGTTGCGCACGCGTCATGCATAATGTGCTGACAGAATGGAGCAGTATACGGAGTGTAGCTTTATAAGACCAGATCCTAAACCTACACAATATTGAAAAATAATCAACTCAAGGTTGTATCAAAAGAACCAGGTTTTTTCATAGTCTACTGGGTGGATCCTGCGGAACAATACGATTCAAATACGAATTTTGTCCAGGTGTTTCACTCGACTTTGAAGATTTCGTCAAACCTACATGCTTTTGGACTGAATTTCTATTATTGAAGTGAACTTCTATATACACGTGACAGAACACGTGTCACGAAAAAGCGTTACGGCCGCGTGGAGGGGGTAGACGATATATTGCGGCAGCGTCGGAGGGAGAGAAATGTCCGTTGAAGTTTCACTTCTACTATGTGTCCCAGCACACATTTCGATTTTCTTCCAAATCGATCGCTCGCGCTGTCTAGAGTCAGTAGACTGTACTGACTGATTTCTTAGTTTAATCTGTCAGGCCACAAATCAAAACAATATTTTTGTCTCTTTAAATTAGTATCGATTTATACACCAAGGGCATCCCAAAAAGTAACACCTCCTATAAACTCGTCAGTATTGAAACAATATTTGAATACAATCACCATTAGAGCTGAGAGGATCGCCGCGCCACCGTTACAGTCCGGTCGCTGTCGGTCGAGCGCACGCCAACCGCCGCTAACACTTTGTATGGACGCCCGCCGCCTAGCCCACACCACACTACGACTTCCAAGAAAACACGAAACCAAAATTATAGTCTACGGCCCAAATGATTTGTTACTATGGCGAAAATACGTTTAATTAAACTTTTATTGCAATTGAGGATTTCTCGGTAATATTGAATTCTAATTCGGCAAGCGGTATATTGCGGTTAGACGTCGTTTTCAGAATTTGTAATGACGAGAAACAACAATTATTGCTTCTGAGTTTTTTTGCCATAGGTTAATATTCTCATGAAACTTAATGTCAATGATCCAACGACTATCAATTGCCGCATATTGCTTGAACAAGATTTGAACCTTTTTTTTTTTGATGTCGGGGGGAAATCCTCATGGAAATCCTCCACCTTGGGGCGGGTGGAGGGGTCTGTCAGACTCTTACTGACTAAAACCACCCCGGTGTTCCATCTCCCACCTACGCCGGGGATCGCGGGAACGTATGCGACTTCCGCAATAACAAGATTTGAACCCTCGTTCAAGCAATATGCGGCAATTGCTTGTACACACACAACAATACGACAACGATTGACCATTGATTGTAGGCAATCAATGGACTAAGTGCAATGTTGATGATGGTAAATGGTTCTTTGCATTATGTTTCTTTTCTCTAATTTTGGAGTTCTTCGATATCGAGATGTTAATATGAAAGAAAAATTAGTCTGCATACCTTCATTTGCATTTCATATTTCTTAAACTGCTATGATATTTTCATTTCAGTAGGTGAGTAGCCTGATGAGGCCTGATCAGTCAGAGGCTCCAATAGCTTAATACTAGGCAAAGACTCCTTCTGTATATTGAATACTAGCTACCGCCCGCGTCTCCGCCTGCGTTAATGTCGAAAATTATCATACTCTCGGGTTAAAAACTACCCTATGTCCTTTCCCGAGACTCAAACACTCTCTATCGGTCTTTTCTCAATCAATTTAATCTAAATTTCTGGACCTATTTGGCGCAGCTTTCTGCAGCTTTTTGGAGCAGTTTCCTTACATTTGTTAGTGGAATAGTTAAGTTAGGAACCAAGTTCGTTTTGTCTGTTATTTGGCAACAAGCACAGCACCGGTCGTTTTGGCGACGCTTTTTCTGCTGAAATAATGTATTTCTCAATCATCTCGTTCTATAAGGCTCACCATGTTGATGTTAAAGCTTATAAAGATATTAACGTTAAGAGGAAGTCCTATTTCGGTTTGTAATGATATCAATAGTGATTCGCAGATGCATTGTTTGGTACTTGTAAGTATGCCACCCAAGTTGAAATCAGTTGCGACGATTCTATTTATATCAATTCTAAGAATGTTCAAAACCATTGTTTTGTTTGTTCACAAATTGAAAGGCTAATCTCCATATGTGCTGTCAAACCTGACTGATTGAGCTGCATATACGATGTTTATGCAGACAGGACTCATTGGTAATCAACCAACATAACTGAACAAAATATTTTAAAGATTTAAGCTATAAACCAATTAAAATGCACATGTACTTTATTTCTAGTATCTGCATAGTTAAGAAACACAATGAAATATTCATTTAATTGCTCGTTCCGTAGCTATTGTCTAAGCGACAATTTATAGCTTAGGTGGACAACGAGTACCTGAATATTTGCAGAAAAAATTCAGCAACGACCTCGCCAAGGATTTATATTCCGCCTCTATTATTTGCAGCTGTTTTTACCGAATTTATAACAACTGTGAACAATAAAAAATCTTTAAACGCACAAGGCATTTTTAATCGAGATGTATCAATGAGGTCGTAAATTAAAAAATCGTATTACGTGATTTGGGTATGAAGTGCCTTCCGCAGAGTTACCCACAGTACTTGTATGGAACGAGAAGTATTGAAAAGAATTGAGAGTAAAAACCAATGTAAGTATCGTGTGAGTAACCCACGGATGATATAATCAGGCGTCAATAGTCGGCCGACGCCCGGTGCGTCATACAGCCACAATGGGAGACATTGTCGTCATACTAGCAAAATTTTAACCGAAATATGTACTGTAGAGAAAAACATCTAAATAATTAAAAAACAAAAACTAGCTAACTTTAACTAACCTAACTGCAGATCGAAGGGAGTAAACCCTTCGATCATGAATTCCCTGTAAGAATCATAATTCTTTAATTCTTTATTGTACACCATAACAGCTTATATTAATTCACAGTGATTTAAATAGTTCATGTACAAAGGCGAGCTTAGCTCAAAAATGAGTTTTCTACCAGCAAAGCTTTGAGTGATAGAGAGAGATCACAATAGAGGGTAGGATCCAGTGCACACATTTTACAAAACTACATTCTGTATCATACATAAATATACTTACATACATAAACATATAAATATATACATACATATCTATAAATATTATGTCATTTGCGAAAGGAAATGATCTTTAACTTTCCTCTTGAAGATGTCAAGAGAAGGGCTGTCGCGTAAGGAGTGTGGGAGAGAGTTCCAGAGACGCACTGCAGTAACAGAGAAGGATCCACCATAGCGGCTGGAAGTGTGACGCGGAGTACGAAGGAGAAGAGAAGTGGCAGTACGACATGGTTTACCTCTCGGGACGAGGTACTCAAAACGTTCACGAAGGTATTGAGGAGAATTAGGAGTGTGCAGGATAGTAAAGAGAAGGGATAGGATGTGAGTATCTCGCCGACGCCGAATTGGCAGCCACTCCAGTTTGGTCCGGAACTCCGACACGTGGTCATATTTCATACTTTGAATATAAAACTAAAATTATTCCTCAGTTTGTAAAATCGTGACGAAACCAGTGCCATCTCAAAATCAATTATAAGATTGATAAGTTTCTGCTTAATTTATATTTTCAGGTCAACAAAAGTTGAAATACTACTAAAGACTCACTAAAAACAAAAGCTACTAAAAGCAAAACTAAAACCGAATCTTATTTCAAACTTGGTGGTTTTCCTAAATCCGAACATAGTTCAACTGTAACAAATATAAATACGCAAGCAATAAACGTAAACGCCGCAGTACCTACGCAAGAGGATAAACATAACACATTCAGCACCTGTAATGATCTACATGGCATCGGCAAATCAAAATCGATCGTGAACTTAGGCACGTAGTCCCTGCAAATGGACATTATGGATACAAAGAACAGGAAAATTTCATGTCTGTCCGTACAACAAGTACCAGTGTACCTGCCTGACGTAGAGATGTAATCGATATGCATTCAATGGCCAGACCACAGACAGACGGTAAAGGGAGCGACGGCGACGTCATGCGAGCTTTGCAAGTTGATTGTAGTTTGAGGTGGTTTAAATTGTTTATATTGCTTCATTGTCTTTTCAGTTGATATGCTCGTGAAATTTTAGATCTGGATCTAGCTAGATCTTATATAATATGAATGTCACCATACGTGTTATTAATTAACAAAAACGAAATGCTGTGTAATAATATTAAAATTTAAATCAATGTATATTTATAATTTTTCCGTTACTGACTGACTGAGGGACTGACAGACAATGCACAGCCGAAACTACTGGTCGCAGAAAACTGAAATTTGGATGTAGAATCTACACTCCGCAGGGGAGCACTAAAAGAGGATTTCCCGAAATTCCTACGGGAACAGGATATGTGTGTACGAAGTCGCGGGCAAAACCTAGTTTTTTATAAAGCTTAACTGAAAGAAAATAGATATACCACTGGAACCCGACACAGTGGCGAAAAAGATGATACGGCTGACGAATGACGAAGTGAATTAGCCGAATGCCATCATACGGCTTTTAAACCTCGTATGATGGCAGGTAGATAAATGTTAGCGAAAAAAAAGTTCTACCTAAATATTTCTTTAAAAATTCAATGCAGAGTAACGCATGAATGCAAATAAGGCCGTGATAAGAATAATCACATAATATACATGATGAATGTGAAACAAGGGATAGATTCGGCGCGAACTTCAACTCTGCGGCTAAAAGGATTGCCGACAATGACCATAAATTCTCCTGACCCATTAAGGATAACCAGAAATAAATCTTACCATATGGTGATACACTATTATCTTTATACTGCCGACAAAACGGCTAGCGTTCACTCTGCAGAACTGTGACTAATCGGTTTTTTTTAAGAATTCCAGAAGTTAACATTGAGAACCTGTAGTGCTATTCTGTAGCAACTCATCATGAAAGCTGAAGTGAAGTGAGCAGTTAACCCTTAGCTTTAGAATAAAAAATAAAAAAAATAAACAATCGTTTATTCTGGACCAAACCAATTCCCTATTCCCAATTTCCCATCACGCTCACTTTACTTAAACTTTCACGGGAACATGTTTTCAGAATATACCGGCAGGTCAATTATTTAGCCAATTCAATCACTTTAATGATTTCAGACACCCATCATGACTGCCAATCAAACTTGCAAGCAACCGAATTAAGTATGAATTTCAAAAACTCATGACGTTTCAGAGGTTACGGGGAAGCCTATGACCTGTAGAGGGTATTTTTCGGCTGAAATGAAGAACAGGTTACCAAGACATATTAAGATGCTAGAACTAAAATTACCTAACCTAAGGTGCTGGGAAATAAAATTATACTAAACTTGAACTACAACAATCCCACCATACATCATCTGCCTAGCCTTTTCCCAATTATATTGGGGTCGGCTTCCAGTCAAACCGGATTCAGCTGAATACCAGTATTTTACGTGGAGCGGCTGCCTTCCAGACCTCCACAACCCATTAACTGGGTAACACAGCACTCCTTGGTAAGACTGATGTCAGATTTTCTGGCTTCTGACTATCCGTAACGACTGCCAAAGATCTACAAATGACAGCCGGGACCAACGGCTTAACGTGCTTTCCGAGGCACGGAGGAGTTTCGGTATGTTAAGATGGTCACCCATCCACAGACCAACCTCGACAAGCGTTGCTTTACCTTGAAGATCGACCCGTGTGGCTTTTATTATTTAGCCACGAGCTCCTCCTTAAAAATGTGGAACGCTTCACGATTTTGCGTTCCAACAATCCTGCCATACATGTGGTTACAATCCTGGTAAAACTATTCATCAATTCACTTCACAATTTGCATTTGCCACCCAAAGGACACCCAAAACTGTTGAACGCTTGACCGGCCCTAATCACAATACCATCAAATAAAGTAAACACGATCACGATCGCTTTTATCTCGACCTTAAAGAGTTATCCGAGTGACCGTCAAAGCCCCATTGATGCATATCTATTGATGAATGTCTGCAAAAGCTCCTGACCCTTGCCGGATCTCGGGGTACGCAGCGTCCCTTACGACTTTACGCATAACTTCTATATTATCAGCTACTGTATATGCATCCTCGAATTTATCAGCTTATTGGTTTTTAATGCAAACAACACTTATTTGCATTTTGATAGGCTCTGCTTAAAATATGCTAGTAATTTTTAATTCAATGAAAATGAAATGAATTTGCATTTGAAGTGCGTTTTGTTTACTACATTTGGTGCGTTGGGTTTTTTTTCGTTTTGGTTTTGGTTATTTCTAGCTTCATCATCGTCCGTCTGGTCTTTTCGCGACTATAGCTGAATACTTTACATGCAATCTACCCTTCATAACCCAGTTTCTGGATTCCCTTGATAAAACTGGTTATCTTTCTGGTTTTTGACAACCCGTATCGAATATTAAATGATCAAATGACAGCAGGACCAACGGCTTCCTTCATAGTTGATGAAGGTATATTTCAATCAATCAATAAAATACTTATATTATTAAATATAACGTTAGTGTGTACTCTTTCATGTAAACTAGAAAGAAAGTTAACATTAGATTAAATAGAACAATGCTAAAACAATGATACATCAGATATAACTGTAACGGTTTTGGGAGGTCCTTGCACTGTCTCTTTAGCAGTGATATCAGGCCATCTAGATGAGGCCGTATCGCCACATCTGACAGGCGAGGCGCAGTCAGAATGTCTGCCGAGGCTTCCAATGCACTTCGCCGAACTCTTTGTAACGCAAATGATTTTTTATCAGCATTTCTCGAGTACAGTGTGAATGTTTTACCACCTATTTGGAACAGAGTGAAAATTAAATTATTCAAAACGGTTATAATAGGAGTCATATATTGTGAAGTGGCTAGAAATTTCAAATACACAATTGTGCAGATTTACACCTTTGCCACTTTATCCGGACTGTAGGCATTGATACTGATTTTAATATCAGCTGTCTCAGAGAAACCAATTACATAATCAAATGAATACATACTTTTAGCGTTAAAATTAAAGTTTAATAATACCTATGTGGTCAGGCAGACGTTACGGCTATACAAGTGTTCAAACATGACTTGAGTCTTGTAGAGCATGAATCAGGCCGATCCGCTGGACATACTAATGTGAAATACACGACGTTTCCGGCATAAATCCACCAGCATACATCTCCATACGTGCAAACAGGCAAATTTGACAGTTATGAACATTTTAACGGAATTTATGCCGTGGGTTCAGATCATATCGAAACAAGCAATGGACGGTCACAGAGATAGTATCGCCGGCTTTGCTACTAGTGTACTCAAATCTTTCACGTGGATGAAATACAAATATGTATGGATTTTAATATTAAGGATTTCGGACATGCGCTAAGGCTTTAGCTTCTATTGGCACCGCGAATACGTAAAATAATTTCTTGGGAAATGATTGACGTCGCAGACTTACGGATTATTTTTTAGGTCCTTTTTAGCATTCGCTGCATGTCATGCTTAAAGTGCCTAATCAAATGATTGAATAGAATGAGGTCCTAGCACGGGCGTAGCTATAGCTTTCGCAAGGGGGGAGTCCGCGGGTACAACAACTGTACGAATTTTGAGGAACGTATTATCCGTGTCCCTGTACCTGTGTCTAAATTAGCGTTGCCAGAGCAAGCCTGTTCAATTACAGGACGGTACAGGTACAATAAATAAATAAACGTCACACTTTGGAGCACCATGTTGCTTATATTAAAAAAGGTAGCTATGCCACAAAGGTTCTATCCCTATTTGTCAGGAATAATTCATTGCTTTTGGAATGACAGGTCAGCTTTTCTTTTAAGTTCCACACAGAACATAGAAATATTTTGCCCCCTTAATGGAAGAATTATATTATTAAGAAGTAGGTTCTCAAAGAGCGAGCGTAGCAATCTCGAAAATTGAAGAAGCTTCCAAAGACAAGCTTAAAAAGTATGGTTTTGCCGGGGTCCGATTTTAGTGAGGAAATATGAGAGAGCAATAATATTTATAAAGAGGTATATAAGAGTGTATAGCAGTATTCGTTTTTCTTGTTAAAAATATCGATCAAAGTACAGCAACATCGGGATATTTGGCGTCCCGATAAGTCTGAAAGCGTTTAATATTTCGGGATTTTTATTTCCGTCGTATGCTAAAGGGCGGGGGGGGGGCGGATAACCCCCTTTCCAACAATAGACATTTTTACAGTTTCCAAAGGGAAACGGCACGATACAGTAGACGTTACTTGATATGATCCTTCTTTATCCTTCTACCTTAAAACTACTTATTAACTTCCCTTACATTAAATAGGACAGCATCAGAACTATGCACCCTATTCCAGTGCCGCACAATAGGACACTCCACCTTTTGTGGTATAGTGTTTAGAAGGCCATTGGGGCTGCCCCGTACACGACACATCAGGGAACCCACTCTTTTGCGCACAATAGCCCTAAAGCAGTCGGTGTTGGCCTCCGCAAAAATCCCTGACGCACTACAGTATCGCGTCAACCCCATCAGCATCCTGAACCTATTATTGTAGAGGACCCGCAGGGCATTGAAGGAAGCCTTCTGCGTATAGCGGACCCACAGGCTGCAGGTGTACATTGTCTGGCAGGACGCCTTAAACAGAGTAATTTTAACATCTTTTGTGCACCTCGCAGCCTGCGCGTCAGCATATTGCATCTCACTGCCAATGCCCTGCGTTCCCTCTTAATATCCAAGTCATCCGAGAGGTCCTCAGTGACCCAATGCCCCCGGTATCTTAATTTGTTGACTCTACTTACCTGAATTCCTCCAAGTCTAACCGGTGGAATTAATACCTTACTGCTTTCATTTTTTTTATCTAAACTTCCTAAGTACCTATCCCCTGAACGCACTAAATAAAGTGAGCAGAGAATGGTTCAAAAGCCACATTATATTAATGCACTACACAATATTACAATACAATTTTCCGCGATGTTTACCGTGTGTAATTTATACGTTCAATGTTTCCAAGAAGTAGTTAAAAATCTAGTAAACACAGCTTTACTAGCATTATAAATCTCCATGAATGAACCTTTTTGTCATTCCACGTAGGGTCGGATTTATGCAGGGCGCTCGCGATCGCAACATAATGCGCGCGCGCACCGTACTGTTCGATTTTTCCATATTTATAGCACTTTGTGTTTGCAAATTCACACGATGCTACTATACTTAAGTAAGTGTTTGTTGAGTTTCTTACACTGTCCTGTAAGAGGGATAGGATTTTTAACTGGAGAAGTTATTATTATGAAAAACAAAGTTGGTTCAGCAATGAATTGTGCTAAATATCTATAAATCAGTAAGAAACCAGTATTTTGAAACAGTTGATTGAGCCTTTTACAACAAGTCCTAACCGAGATCTGATAAACGATAGAGCACACCTATAAACAACTACAAACAAAATTAGAAAGAATCAAAGAAAACCCAATTCTCCAAATTTAAGCACATTACACTGTAAAAGCCTGACTCACCAGATCTGCTGCAGTTTAATGCAAACAAAAAAAGCACCAAAACAAAAAGTTCAACGGTTCACCTACCTAATAGAGACGTGTGGTGCATGAGCAGGTCCCCTCTAGGATGTCCAGTCTCCGGTAACGGTTAGAACTCTGCCGAATATTGTAAAGTGGTCGAAAAGTACGAAGCTTGTGCGGGTGCAAGCAGCGCCGTGTTCTGCATCCCAATTAGTCCAGACCGAATGGACTATATAACGCGAAGTCTGGCTGAGACCATCACACACAGACTAGCAGTATAACGCACAACACCCTTTGGTCCACAAAGGGTATCGAATAGTGAACAAAATAATACGAAAAAACGCAGAAATGAAGTTCTTACTGGTGGTGTTGAGTTGCGCGCTGTTCGAGGCAAGGGGATACCCTTATGCGTATTATCCTTCGTATGGAAATGTTGATTCTCGTGAGTACCTTTATAGTATCTTTTTTTTGCTGGAGTGATTGAATTCTCCTCAAATGAGAATTTATTGTTTTCCAATGAGAATTCATAATTTTCCATTCGTAACTTTCGCGGGTTTAGTTTATTTTAAAACTATAATTTAACCATGACATATAGCCAGAAACGTGCTTTTAAGAAAATTCAATTTAGAAATCATTGTTAAAGTTTCAAAATTCTGCAATGCTGTTTAGATTACCTACTGTTTGTTGCATTAACTGTGACTTTAGAATATTCCCAGGAGATCTTTTAAGCATTCTTCAATCATTTATTCTTCTTTCACAGTTTCATACGGTGATGGCAATCGCGGCGGGATGGCGCTGAGTCGCTACTACAACCCCTACTATGACCAGCGCGGCGTCGGCGGAGGCATGGCCGCCTTCATGTTCCGGCAGCCGGAGGCACAAGCCACCCCACAGCAATCTGGCCAGTACTATCTCCCCGACAGGCGCCGCCAAACACAGCAGGAAGCGAACTTCATCCCAGCCCAACAACCTCAACAGAACGAAGTTTACTACCCCCAGCAACCAGAGAACCCCGCCTTTGTCCCCACAGAGGCCACAGAACTCGCTGAACCATCAGAGAAAGCCGAAGTTGTCCCAACTACCGAAAAAGCTGTAGCCGTCCCAGAATTGATTGAGCCTGAAGTAGAAGAAGTGCCAGAAGAGGAACCTGTACAGAAGCCCAAGAAGGCTGTGAACAAGAGGAAGCAAGTGAAGAGGCCGATTGACGATGATGATGAAGATGAGTATGCTCCTAAGATGCCAGCTGCTGCTTTCTTCCCCATGTTCTTTGGATATGGTGGAGGTAGCAGAGGTGCCGGTGGACCTGGTGGCCCCACAGCCATCGCTAATGCCTATAGCACCGGTAAAGGTGGAGTAGCCACGAGCCACGCAACCGCCTACGGAGCCCCCAGATTAGAAGAGAGAGTGTAAACTGCTTAAAATTATCATAAATTGTTAGAGCTAAGTGTAAAGTTTATATCTTCATGTTGTTAAATAATTATTTTTATATGTAAAGAGTTAGTGCGCATTTCATCATCCATACAAATAAAATTTGCCATTTAATTGTTGTGATTTGATTCTGTCCCTAAAACCTTAAGGTTGTCTCTCAAGCTACAACACTCTGTCAAATTTCTTTAATAGATTTTCAACATTAACTCTATTAAATTAGGGCTCAAAGTTTATTGGGAAAATGCTGTGCTGGCGTCCTAATTCAGCATCGGTCAACTAGTGGCCAGTCTGTTCATGATTGTCAACTTGTCCTTTTATCGTAGGCGTTGTGAAATAGTGTTACATATCGATACCAGAAATATCAATTAACTTAAGAGACATTTTGCATAAATAAACCTTACGGTAGGGGCAATTTGGCATTTTGGGTAAATGTCCCTTTTGCTAATTGATACTTCTGGTATCGATCTATGAACAGTTTTCTTGCAGATAGTTTCTTATTTGTTTTTTCTTTAAAATGAATTTAATTACTATAGATCCAGAGTTTGTCAAAAAGGTGTGGAATCTGAATACTAAACAAAAACTATATAACTATATAATATAACTACCATTTTTACAAGTAGGGGTCTGTGAAAAAATAAATCTGAACTAATCCTAAAGTAGCTACTAAATGCTTTTGATAGATAGATCGTAACTTATGAGCCTATTTTAAACAGCCCAGCAAGCGGGAACAGCTAAACCCTTAACTCTCATCAAAAAGGATTAACCAGAGATGGAGATAGAATATGTGGAACTAGGATAGGGACACTGAAAGACCTTTTAATGAAAGTTTAAATAGTTCTTTAACAAAAATCATCTATCATAACTTATCTTCCCGTCTTCCAATAGAAAGCCACACTTGGCGATCCGAACAAAGTTTGATTACAAATTTTTGCAGGCGTTATGGTAGTCCTGCAAATAATTCCTTTAACTAAGTAACTCTGGTGCCTAACTGTTGCATAATTAATAACTAGTCAGAATAAACAATGAGTATTTATAAAAACAGGTGAGTTTGAGACTCAGTTAGTTGTATCTTTACAAAGACGTTAAGTTATATTCAAATTCCGGAACAATAAAGGAGATGTTACGATATTTTTAATAAGTTTCAAGTTTGTAGATTGATATTATGTCTAGTAGAGACATCCCTTGTTATTTTAGGTAGTCCCACCGATTACAAGGATACCTCATACAAAGATACTTCACTGTTGTTGTTGTCTTATGTTGCCATAAAACGTCAAAGCGCCATCTTGTTTTAAATTTTGGAACCGGTCAGACGCGGGACAACAGAACCGCTTCACAATCTTGCCTTGGTAGAAAGTATGTAGATTGAAATGATTTTCTATGTAACAATAGATGGCATTCAGTCAAGGAAACTTCTATGTCAAATAATGCATGTTTTAGAATTATAAGAATTTGAAGATAGGTACAGGTTTTATACAGGCCTGTTTAAAGTATTCAAAAAAGGTTGCATTAAAATGAGCAGAAAGAGATTTTATTAAATTCTTGCTCTTTCTATGTATGTTTGCAGGTTTACAATAAAACATGCATTATTATATTAACTTACAATACGGAAAAGGTCAAATTGATTGTTTGTTTGTGGGAAGAAATCTCTAACCTGATTAAAAAAAAATCTTTCTAATGGAAAGCTAAAATATCGATGAGTATACTTTTGAGCCTAGAACATTCCACAGTGCCTATGGTTTAAGCCACAGGAACTGTTGCGGGAAAAATCAGGTTTATGTCATGAAATAAACTTTTGAGTTGAAAAGATCTTGACACCACTCGAATTAATACTCCATATATTATAAGAAAAACATAACAGGAGGAGCTCGTGGCTAAATAATAATAGCCGAACGGGTCGATCTTCAAGGTTAAGCAACGCTTGCCGAGGTTGGTCTGTGGATGGGTGACCGTCTTAAAATACCGAGACTCCTTCGTGCCTCGGAAAGCACGTTAGTTCTTTGCCCCGGCTGTCATTTGTACATCTTTGGCAGTCGTTACGGATAGTCAGAAGCCAGAAAATCTGACACCAGTCTTACCAAGGAGTACAGTGTTACCCAGTTAATGGGTTGTGGAGGTCTGGAAGGCAGCCGCTCCACGTAAAATACTAATATTCAGCTGAATCCGATTTGGCTGGAAGCCGACTCCAATATAATTGGGCAAAGGTTAGGCAGATGATAAGAACATTATCTACAATGGCACAATTGAAAATCTGGTAGGTACATTTACTATTTCATGAGATTTGTGCTGATTCATTTGGGTTTTAAGATTTTTTCCATGTTAAATAATAAATCAAAATAACAAAACTTTAATTGTCTGCTGACTGATTTGAGTTCCAATCAAGATTGACGTCAGAAAGATTAATAACAAAAAAGCGAGAGATTCAACATACATGGAAACTTTTATTAAATGAACGATAGAATCTAGAGTATTTCTTTACACGTGTCGAATACAATATAAAAACAATGGCATTTGTACAAACAATATGTTTTAACTTAATTCCTAGAACACAACTTTTGTAACGTTTTTACTGTGATCTTTTTACAGGTGGCACGGATCCATAAGCGATAGCGTCGCTTGCGGCTGCACCTCCTTTTCCAGTGCTATACGCATTAGCTACAGCCATGGGACCACCAGATCCACCCCATCCGAAGAACATGGGAAAGACAGCACCAGAAAGGAATTTGTGGGCGGAGAACTCATCTTCTTCATCATCATCTTCTTCGTCTTCTACAGGCCTTTTGACTTGCTTCTTCTTCTGCACGGCTTTTTTAGGCTTTTGTACAGGCTCTTCTTGTTCATCGATTTCAGGCTCGATTAGTTCAGGGACGATAGCTTTTACAGTAGTTGGGACAACTTCGGCTTGTTCCACGGGTACAATGAGTTCAGTGGCCTCAACAGGGACTTCGGGAAGAGCCTCCGGTGCTTGAGGGTAGTACACTTCATTCTCCTGTGGTGGTGTGTCATTGACTTCCAGTAAAGCCTGGCGACGCCTGTCAGCTTGATGGTATTGGACGGCCTGGTGATGACTTAAAGGATAGGTCCTTTGGTTGGCTTCGGGCTGCCACAGCGAGTAGGTAGTTGGTGGAGCTCGGACAGCCCGCCGGTTGGCGTAGGGGCTGTAGGAGCGACTGAGCACCCTCCCACCTCGGTTGGCATCACCGTATGACCCTGTCAAAGAGATTTTATGGCTTTAGTATCAGTTTCACTTAGCTAGAACGATTAAAACTTTAAGACGGACACATTCTTCTCAATATTAGGTTTCATCAACATAACATCAAAGTACTGATTGGGATTGTTAAGATTCTTGTGAACATAACATGTTATGTGAAGTTATCAATTTGCTAGGAAGTGGTTTCGAAACATACACAAGACAAATAAAAGTTAAAAAAGGAGGTAAGGCCTACTTACAAGTATCAACATTTCCGGAAGATGAAAAAACCGGGAACGGGTATCCTCTGGCTTCGAACAGAGCACAACTCAAGACCGCCAGCGAGATCACGAATTTCATTCTTAATTCAAATCTTATTCAGTTTTTTAAATGTTGCACGTTTTGCTGCCGACGAGCTTCTGTTGTCACCAGCCAGAATTCGCGTTATATAGTTAATTCTATTCGGTCTCATTGGGATGCAGGGCACGGATTTCGGCTTGCACTAGTGTTTGTCTGAATAAGATACTAGCATTTATCGCTAAGTTATAAGCCATTTAGATCTTGTCGGTAGATGACTGAAGTGATTGATGGAAATTGGTCTCAGGAGACACCCATGTTGAAATTATATTATCTATTTCTGACTAAAGATGAGATAGGGAAGATAATATAACTACTGGTTTCTTTATTATCTTCTTATATTTACTCAAAGTAAAGTAGACTTACTTTAGACGTCAACGGCTTTCGGTTTAATGATGATTATGATGTCTTTGAAAATCGGGCGAAGACCACCGGTTTTCGCCCTGATTATAATATAGTTTCAACCTATAGGTCTCAGTTCAAGAAAGTACCTAGGTATCTCTATATCGGGCCTCATTATCGGGCAATGCTTCAGTTTCTGTCGGCCTACTTTGCATTTCCAAAAATAATCCCAAAAACAGCTGCACGCTTCATGAACACGACTCAAAGCAAAACAAACATTGCAATTCTTTAACGTGGGAAACACCACAGATAGTTTGATGATACTTAGCAATTAAATAATTCGTAGGTACATTATAATATTATGGTTTCATCGTATAATTAGTAAAAACGGGGGAACCCGTTTGTGACGCACTCCTGCGCAATTGTGAAACAAAAAAGAACCGGACGTTACAAAAACGTGCATGAAAAAACTTTTATTAAAATGGAGCAATTATTTCATATGGGTTTATGGAGAAGTCGCTGAGTAAGTAACTACTTAACATGAATTTATTTAAAGTCGTGATGTACCTGCTTATGATGGATCGTTAAACAATGGGGTTTTGCCGGTTATCTCAAGTTTTTTTTGCTACCGTGTTGTACCTATATGATTTAATTAGTTTTTTCTTTTGTTAAGATTATGGATGACACACAATAAAACCTCTTTTCATTTTCAAAGTCAATTATTCTGTCTATCTTTTCTCAACTATGTTGGGCCGGCTGCCAGTGGAACCGGATGTAGCTAAGTACCGGTATTTTATGTAGAGCGACTGCCTATTTTATATCCACAATGCAATAGCTGAGTGGGTGTCGTAAGAGGCGACTAAGGGACTCACCAGAGAATGGGCAGCAGTATTCTCTGTACATTGCAACAACTACACTACGATCGCCAACCCGCCTGCCAAGTGTGGCGATTAAGGCATCCCCCTTCCCCTTTTGGGGGAGGCCTATGTCAAGCAGTGGACGTCTTTCGGCTGGAATTATGATGATGATGGAATAGCTGAGTTACACGATGCCGCTTTGCAAGACAAGTTCCAATTTTTCTGTTTCTGACTGCCGTATTGACTGTCAAAGATGTACAAGTGTCAGGAGTGACCAATGGCTTAACGACGACTTCTGCAGTGCGATTCTGTAAATTCAATTCAATTTATTTTATTTCAGCTTAATTGTCCATAGTGTTAATAATACATAAAAACTTAAAAACTATGTTAGTAATACATGGCGAGAAAAACTTAACCTATTTAATATGTAAACTTACTTTTTTTAAGGATGGGAAATCATCAAATGACTTCTTCCGCTCTGGGTGAAGCGGAAGGGCGTGTCAGACTCCTACTGACTAAAACCCATCCGTGTTACTTTTAAAGCCAGGCCCGCGAAGACTCTTTCGAACAAATTCCGCAACGTGTAAACTTAGATGAAGTGAACATGAAGTGAACTGTCAATCCATACAAACAAGATGAAATGTCTGTTCACTTCATGCTCAATCCAGCTAAGTTTACACGGTGAGATATCGACAGAATAGACCAGAGGCCCTACTACTATGAAGTTTTAAAACGATCATGATTCCGCTCTAAGAGGGAGACGGAGCTAAACATAGCGAATAGCACTATCCCGTTTACATCATCGGAATTGAATCGCTTTAGCACTTTATAGTAGGGCTACAGCTGTATGTATTGGAAAACGCCTTTTCTAAGTGCCCAATGTATTGATGATCACTTCATGGATGCGACTACCAACGACCCCATACAAAAAGCCAGGACCAGTAGTTGTAATCAATTATTGTCGAAAGACGTCATGACGAAGCTCGCAATCATTAATACAGTCAATTAACTTCTTTTTTTAACGTTTCATAGACAGGTTCAATAAATCGTTAACCAAAAATCGCCGTAGTCATGACGTTTGGCAAATTTGGAGATCGTACACTAACTAATACATTACATAGGTCTACTTTTAAAATCTCTACAGAGAAAAGAGAAGTTTCTAAATCCAAAAGAAGAAATCAGATCAAATCAAATAAATATTAAAAAATAAATCTAAAACACCGACAAAGAATCTATCAGTTGGTTTTCTCAACAACGTATATCGAGTATAAATTACTACCAAAATACGACTAAATTTCAACATGGACTGATTGTCACCTATAAAGTAGTAAAATGTGAGGTCACAATTTCGTTAGACTACAAATTGATACTGCAAGCGCAAACCATTCCATCTTTCAAGACTTTGATTAATCCACAAGCCCTTAAGACTATTCGTCTTCAAATGGGTTTCAACATCATCATCACTATCATTCTGATCGAGCGGTCTACACTCCTTCGGACATCCAAAGGTCCAGAGGACTTTCAAAGGGTTTGACCACCCACAAATAGTACAAAAACGTATTCAGAAACGTTGTGTCTCTTCCATTAGTCATTGCCGTTAGTTATGAAACCTCGGTTTCAAATGGCATTCATCATTATCACCATTGACATCCACTGCTACTCCGTCTAATAGTCTATAACTTGATATAACAAGAGCAGATCATTCCTTGCTTCAAGACTCATTAATCTACAAGTCCTTTAGTCTCTTCGTCTTCAAATAACTCCCATCATCATCCTCATCGTTGACATACACTACTGATAACCCCAACCGCCACCACAACGAGCGGTCCTACGTTCCTTCGGACTTCTAAAGGGCTTAACCATCTGAAGACCATAACCAAAGGACCGTAGAGTTTCTTGCACGTTATTCTCCATAACGATCTACGCTTTGGAACGTGTAATTAGCTTCATCTCTTTGGACAGACCGACCTTGACTATTCAAAATTGCCTGTAATGGTTTAATTGAAATAAATGCTTTGAGATTGAACTTCCAAAGGGACCACCCACAAATAGTTCAAAAACGTGTTCAGAAACGTTGTGTCCCTTCCATTAGTCATAGCCGTTAGTTATGAAACCCTGATGCGTGCCGGTCTCGCGTGACGTGACTGAGTCTGTTTTTTATTCACAAGATATGTTCACAACAATCTTGACCTTGCCGTCACTATGGCTGCTAGACGCGCTCGATATAATTACAAACTAAGTTGTATCAAAGAAGGCCTACATAACTGACTAAAATATAACGAAGTATAGTAGTATACTAATAAGTAGAACTTCTTTCATTTGGCCCAGCAATAGAACAGCAAATCTACATATTACTATATTCTTATTGCAGGTCCAAATAAGGACAATGACCACAAAGGTACTGCTTCTTTCAAAATAATTTTGATTCAGCAGAATCGTTTCTAGCGCTAAGCGTCTCTCAGTTAAACCGCGGGCGGACAGACAGACAGAGACGGACAGATGGACGTGGCGAAACTATAAGGGTTCCTTGTTGACTACGGAACCCTAAATATGGAATGTTTTGCAAAATGTGCCCAGTTCATGAGAGTGTCGAATCGCCGATCTATTCTGTCAACATCTCAGCATGTAAACTTAGGTGGAGTGAGCGTGAAAAGAACAGCCGGTCGATTCTGTAAACATGCCAAAGTGATGAAGATGTCACGTGATCACGGACTGAGCTGTCATTCCATCTTGATTATATGGGTTGACAGCTCACTTTGTGATCACTTCACCCAAACCTTCACTTCGACATGTTTACGGAATCGACCGGCTGTCATTCCATTTTGTTTGTATGGATTGACTGCTCACTTCATGTTCACTTCATCTAAACTTACACGGTGAGATGTTTACGGAATCGCACTGCATTAGCCTTTCCCCAACTATGATATACATATATCGGCTTCCGTTCTAACTGGACGGATGCAGCTAAACAGCCATATTTTTTTTTATTACTTGTACAATGGTGTACAATGGTGTTGACCGTGTTATATGTATTTAAATAGCGCATGTCAGTGTGCGCTAATACAGTGTCACTTTTGACTCTCTTTAAAGTTTGTTATAAAAAAATGCGTAAAGTGGAACTTCTAACCTTCCATTTTCACAATCCATTAACCGTCAATGTCGACCGTCGACACAAAAAGTAAATACTTGCTTAGAATCAGTGTTTTTATTAAAGCGTATTGTTAATTTCCATGTTAATGGAAATATTACTCTGCTGTGAACTTGATCCACACGTGATGTAAGTATTCAAATCAGGAAACGATAATCCAGTTTTTTCTACACAAAGTATTGTTATTGTTTTTTAGTTGTCTAGATCGCTAGACTAATCTAATAAATGATTACAAGCAAGTAAGTACTTGTCCAATAAATCAGCATTATTATATTGTCTGACTGGCTTTAAGAAATCATCAATCGTTTTTCACACGGAAATATTATGTTTGTTTTACTGATTTTGTAAATCTTGTAATAAAACAACAATAATAATGGTTTATGTTTATTTCCAATAGTAAAATGATACAACAAAATAGTGCGCTTATAGTATTATACATGTTTCCAAACGTCTTTTATAATGCGCACAGCAAAGGAGTGGAACTCTCTGCCTGCGTCTGTGTTTCCGAACGCATACAACCCTAATCTCTTCAAAATTAGAGTGAACAGGCTTCTTCTGGGTAAGCTCGCTCCATCGTCGACTTTGTCTCTGTCATCTATGACCAAGACTAGAGTCAAGAGCAAACTCATCTCAAATAAAAAAAAAATATCTCCTGACTCCCAAACTAGGTTTATAGCCTGTAACTTGGGGACCAGTGATTCCATATAGATAGATAGAAAATCGGAAAGCTGTTTTCACCAGTAACATGGCTTTTTTTTAAGGATGGGAAATCATCAAATGACTTCTTCCGCTCTGGGTGGAGCGGAAGGGCGTGTCAGACTCTTACTGACTAAAACCTATCCGTGTTCCTTCTAAAGCCCTTTGCGTTCCAGGGACTTTCGAACAAATTCCCCAACCCTGGTAGAAGGAGTTAGGTACATATAGGCTAATCGGCATCTTCGCCGTCCTTGTCTAAAGTAATATAGGGTCGGCGCAACCATCACATTACCACAGACTCCCTTCATTTGTTCATCGGACCTATCAGGCAGGACGTGACAATGCCATTATAATTCCATTGCGAAAAAAGATTATTGCTGTGCACCTTGTCTCCCTCCAAAATCGACACCATGATGGCTTTAACTATATTTATTACCCTGTAGTTAGATATAGGCAGAAACATAAATAACTATGATATTTAAAATTAATTAGGTAGGTATCCAAGATAGGTCGGTTGATCCCCTAGAATCTGCCTGTATAGTGCTTTCCTCAAAGACCATCTCAGACAATAGAATACATGTTCTTCATTCCATTAATTGTATGGACAATGGCCTCTGAGTTCCGTTTCGGTGTTTTTTCTCAGGCCATGAAACACCGTCCTCATCTGGTTTAAACCGACGAAAATTAATGTGTAAAAGTGTTATTTATAACTAATTTGCAAAATGAATACCTATCATTTAATTAGAACCGCATCGCGTAAAATTACGTTCTTGGGCAAAGACAAGCGATGAGTGGTAAACGTGGTAATTCCATGTCGTGAAGCAACTCTCAACATTTTCTTTAATATTTTGCACAGGTCATTAACCTTTATAATGACCTCCTCCAATGTGATTAGTAGGATGAATAACTGAATGTTTAATACGGTTTTTATTTTGCTCTTTGCTGTTTTAAGTGCTGATAAAATACCATTGAAAGAGGTGGGCGAACATACACATGGTCCAAATGAGAAATGGTTATGTCACCGGAAAATGGCAAACGCAGTAAAATTGTAGAATATCGCGTGAAATTGTAGACTGTTTCTTCTAAATAAGACACGGATATGTTGGAAACTATTGACTTAAATGGGATTTATTGTATGAGTAGATACAAAACATTTTTCTTTTTAGTAAGTATTTCGAAAAATTATGTTGTTAATGGGGTTGGTCAGGACATGTTTGCCGCATGCTGGACAAGCTGTGGGCCCGTTAAACTCAGGATTGGTGCCCTGAAACAGTAACACGGAGCTGCGAAGGAGACGGCGGGACGACCCGTCTTCGGATTTACAATAATCAGGATGTATGGATTCCCGACTTCCCATCTTTATGTTAGGCGATAGAACTACGATAGTCACAGAACTTTTCTAAGGCCAATTTTGAATTATTAGTGGCGGTTGGGGCGAAGGCCTTGCCTTTCCCTCGCGCGGCCCGCCTCCTCCTTCGCTAGCATTACTGCTTCGCAGAAGGAGGTGACCGCTTCCCAAGCCTCATCGCTCCGGACCATGGATTCAACCAGGGCCGGACGCGAGAGGTCGCCGCCGCTGATCGCCTCGACAAGGACTCGGCGGTGTTCAGCCTAAGCAGGGCAGACCTCCACCGTATACTCCATCGTGTCCTCCGGGCGATCATCACAGTGCTGACACCCGGGCGTGTCCTCCCGCTTAATCCGAAACAGGTACCTCCCGAAACAGCCGTATCCGGTGAGTACCTGCGTCAGGCGGAAGGTGAGGACGCCGTGGCGCCTCTCCAGTCACTCCCCAAAGAGGGGTCTTACCGCCGCAATTGTGGCATGCCCAGCGCTGGGTTGCGATAGTCGCCGTCTCCATACCGCCATGGTACTTATCCTGCCGGAGCGCCGTCCGCCGCGATGCAATTTGCCGCGGCAGCGGAGTTTCGCCCCGCGCCTCCACGCGCCACGCGTAAACGTGCGCGAGGGCTTTCGCCTCCAGATCCCATTAGGAAGCGTACCTCGAGGGCTGCTTTGGACATGACGCGGGAGAAGAATGTCTGGAAGGACTTGAGGGGTCTTGCCTAGTATTGGGATAAAAATTGCTAGATAAACAAAAACACGACGGGTTTAAAAAAAAAAAAAAGTGGGTGGTCAAGAACCAGCGTACCTACCTATTTCACAAAAGTCAAAAGTCAAAACGTTTATTTCAATTAGGCCATTAAACGGCACTTTTGAACGTCAGCATTTACAGTTCAGTAAAATAATAATATTACATAAAGTGACTCTACTGTCCATTCGGAAAGGTAGATTCTTATGGAGAAGAACGGACAAGAAACTCCATAGTTACTCTTTTCAAATAATGATTTTACAAAATTTGGTATACAAAAATTAATTTAATATTATGTGAGGACGATACACCCAGAGTATGCTACTTATAAGAACAAAGTATAACCAGCAGAGGTACTTATTCCTTTTCTAAAAAAAAAATAGGTAAATGGTACTCACATATTTACAGATAATCTTAATAACCATTAATTAAACAGAAAATAAAAACACAAAAAAGAAACAGTATACCTATCTATAAAGTTAATTCATAAATCAACCAGTTTGATTTTGTCTACACCCTTGATTGTCCTATGGAGCAGGACCAGCATGTTTCCAAGCATTCTTATCCTGAATGTAATCTTCTAATTTGTAATATGCTTGTTTACAAAGTGTACTTTTAACATAAGTTTTAAATTTTCTTTCATTTAGTTCTAATATGTCAGAAGGTATTTTGTTGTAACATTTAACACAATACCCCATGAAAGAAGTGTGGACTTTAGCTAATCTAAAAAATGGTTGATCTAATTTGTCTCTATTTCTAGTATTAAAATTATGTCTATCACTAATTTTACTAAAAATATGTCGATTTCACCGCTGGGCAGACATTCTTGATCACTATATTAATAACTAGCGGACTTCACGCGGTTTCACGCGCGTAGTTCCCGTTCCCATTGGAGTACGGGGATAAAATATAGCCTATGTTACTTGCTGATAATGTAGCTATCCATTGCTGAAAGATTTTTTCAAATCGGTCCAGTAGTTATTAAGTTTATTCGTAGCATACAAAAATACAATTTTTTCCTATTTATAATAGTAAGTATAGATATACATAGCAGACAGCTGAATGCTACGTCACTACCGCCTGACTTCATGATAACTTCATCTTATCCTAGTACCTGAACAAATTAAAAAGTAATTTAATTCTAATTAGGCTGAGTGACAGTATTTTTTGATCGCCTTAACTGACAAATCTATACAAAGCTAAAACTAATTAGCCCGCTGAGTTTCATTTTCACCGGCAAATCGAAAACTTTGGAATATAGAGGTGAATAGTACCGAAACTACGAAATACCTGCACATATTTACTCCTTTTCTGTCAACTCAAAAGATCGCTTTTATGGATAACATGTACTTTTGAGAGTATTTTTTGAAGGCGAAGAGCAGGTATTCTAACGTTAAAGTTTTGCTAGATATTTTTTATTGCCTTCGGAGTCAAATCTAAGAATTTATTGAAGGCTGACTTTTAGGTAAGGCGTGCTTCATCAGTTCTTAGTAACCAAGTAATGCTTATTGAAAGGTCTATCTACTTAGTTTAGACGATAATATTTTATGTGTTATTAAATAAATGCTTTTATAGAATTGCGAAACGCATGACTTCAATGGCACTTCTATAAAACCATTGAATTAGATGGGTACCTTTATATGAGTAAAACATTCTCATAAAAGTAGAAACTACTGAAATAATGGATATCACACTTACGTAAAGCAATAATACCTAATTAAGTAATACCTAGTTAAATGTAATGAAGATATTTTTTTGAATTTATTATGTATCTGTGTAAAATATGTTTTGTATTAAATTTCTAGTCAATAGTTATAGCTAATGTTGATTACTATCATTCTACGTAATGACTACTTCAACATTTGTGGTAACATAGAAATGAATCAACCACGCAACGAATTTTGATCCAATTTTCATCTATTGAAAGAGTGATAAACGACGCAGGTCTGTAGTAGAATAAAATATTAAAAGTTGTTGTCGTTGAAAATGATGACGTTTAACTTATGTCAAAGTCAAAGTCAAAGTCAAAACGTTTATTTCAATTAGGCCATTAAACGGCACTTTTGAACGTCATCGTTTACAGTTCAGTAAAATAATAATGGTACATTAATAAAGTGACTCTACTGTCCATTCGGAAAGGTAGATTCTTATGGAGAAGAACGGAAAAGAAACTCCATAGTTACTCTTTTCAAATAATGATTTTACAAAATTTGGTATACAAAAATTAATTTAATACATATTATGTGAGGACGATACACCCAGAGTATGCTACTTATATGAACAAAGTATCACCAGCAGAGGTAAACTTATTCATTTTCTAAAGAAATTTAGGTAAATGGTACTCACATATTTACAAACATTGGAACCATTAATTAAACAACAGTGTGTGAGTGAACAGAAAAATAAAAACACAAAAAAGAAACAGTATAGGTATCTCTAAAGTTAATACATAAATCAACCAGTTTGACCTTTTGTCTACACCCTTGATTGTCCTATGGAACAGGACCAGCCTGTTTTCATGCTGACATGATGGCATATAGCTTTTACCATTGCGTGCATTTGCATTTGGCTGTGTTTCCACCTGCAAGCAACTCGCATGTTTAGTAAGTGTAATTACATTACGGGGCGCGATCGAGCGATTGACCACGTTATACCTCGGTAGCCCGCAATGTAGTGCATCTTGCATACAAGCGGGTTGCTGGGGGAACGGGGCCCGTTGGGGAATTCGTTGTTGCTGAATTTGTTCGAAAGAGTCACCGCGGCCCTGTAACGCAAAGGGCATTAGGAGGAATACGGACGGGTTTTAGTCAGTAAGAGTCTGACACTCCCTTCTGCTCCGCCCAGAGCGGAAGGAGTCATTTGATGATTACCTATCCATAAAAAAAGGAGGAACGGGGCCTGAGTCTGACCACAATAATTGCTCAGACATTGATATTATCACTACCAAACAAGGGCAATCACCACGCCTCTTAAAACTTGGGTGATCATAGTGTGTTTTTGTAACATCTATGCTCAAAATAATCCAATAATTAGCTCTATAAACATTCATTCGTTAGATCATTTCAACTATTCAACGATACGATAAATAAAATAAAACGCTCACTAAGCAAAAAAAACACTCCCGACGCGTTGCGGCTCTTACAACCGGCCACAACGCGAATTTCGCTTCGTGGCACAGAAGAGAACACTCATGGCGCGTTGTGGCTTCTTACAACCGGCCACAACGCGAATGTCGCTTCGTGGCACATAAGAGAACACTCACGGCGCGTTGTGGCTTCTTACAGTCGGCCACAATGTGAATTTCGCTTCGTGGCACATAAGAAAACACTCAATACGCGTTGTGGCTTCCTACAACCGGCTATAACGCGAATTTCACTTCGTGGCACATAAAAAAACACTCACGACGCGCTGTGGCTTCCTACAAACGGCTACAACGCGAATTTCGCTTTGTGGCACATAATACAACACTCACGACGCGTTTCGGCTTCTTACAACCGGCCACAACGCGAATTTCGCTTCGTGGCATATGAGAAAACACTCACAATGCGTTGTGGCTTCTTACAAACGGCCACAACGCGAATTTCGCTTCGTGGCACATAAGAAAACATTCAATACGCGTTGTGGCTTCCTACTCCCGGCTATAACACAAATTTCGCTTCGTGGCACATAAGAAGACACTCACGACGCGTTGCGGCTCTTACAACCGGCCACAACGCGAATTTCGATTTTTGTTTTCGCGTTGTAGAAAAGAAGAAATGTCAGGTTCTGAGCCATATCTGATGCAATTATATCGTTACAACTCATTCATGTTCTACATAATCAATTTAGAAATACCTAACGTAAAAACCAGATATCCTAAGAATCTCAGTTTAATACTAAGATGGCACCCGGATGCGGTTTATATAAAATGTAATACTTGCGATAATCGTGACTGCTTCACTATTCTTAACTTTATGTGCAGAGCATTTATAATAATAGAATGTAAAGAGGTCGTCAAATGATTAGTATCAATTAAAAAGAAGGATTACATTATTTATATCAACCACAGATATTACCTGTTCTGTCCACATATGTCCATAAGTGTTTATCTTCAATTATATTTGTATTAATATGTTAATAAAACTCCGTATATGTAATAAAAGCGTATGTCTATTTAGTAACTCAATATTTAGCCACATTATTAGTAGCTTCAGCACGCGGCTTCATCATCATCGTATCAGCCGAAAGACGTCCACTGCTGGACATAGGCCTCCCCCAAAGGACCCCCCTTGCCATAATCGCCACGCTTGGCAGGCGGGTTGGCGATCGCAGTGTAGTGGTTGCAATGCACAGAGAATGCTGCTGCCCATTCTCTGGTGAGTCCCTTAGTCCCCTCTTACGACACCCACGGGAAGATTGAAAATGGTTTCCAAATCTGAAAAATCATTCCGATAATACAGGAATTAGGTACCTACAGGCTAATCGTCATCTTCCCGTCGTGATGGGATGGTGCTATTCTTTCCCGCGGCTTCGCCCTCATTAAAATAGATTTTTGCCAAATCGGTTCAGCGATTTAGACATGAGAGCGGAACGAACAAACTAATTCACTTTATAATATTAAAAAAAAGTTTGGACTATGAGCCTGTATTGTCTCAGTGCAGGGAAAAGGCTCTCTCCCACTTTCCACATTTTCTGGCCTTTTGCGATTTTGGGTCAGTTCTTCGGAGAACAGCTCATCCCACCATGAGTCAAAAAAATTACCACTCATTGAATCCTAACAACAAGAAACGTCAGTATGTTAGCCCTAGAAACAGATATTGGGATGTGCTAGGCCATTAGTAATATTTATTTCACACAAACACTAAAAAACACAAAGTTGTCATAAAACACCTTAAAAGCCTTAAAGCATTTATTTCAATCAAACCATTTAAAGGCACTTTTGTATTGTCAACTTCGGTTAGACACAGATTTGAAGCTAGTGGCACGTTCCAAATCGTGGATCTCTATGGAGAAGAACGTGCAAGAAACTCAATTGACACTATTTTAAATCGATAAATTCCATTTTGTAAGTTGGTCGACTCTTACTCATTAACTCGTTAAGCCTAAGTAGCGGTGATAGTTTTCCTTTTAAATTTGTTATACATGCTACTACTTAGAAATTTTTTCACGTCTCCAAAAAACAACCGTTAAGCTGGCAGGAGGGGGGGGGGACACTTGAGTCAAACAAAAATTACCACTTTTAAATTTAAATCTTAATATTTCGCAAACGGATTTAAGATTTTATTTTACCATCTTGTCGGCGTGATTTATATGTATACCTACCCGCACTAAATTGCAACTTTCTAAGGCTAAGCGTATCTGAACTAAACCGCGGATAGACAGGCAGACGGACGTGGCCAAATTATAAGGGTTCCTTGTTGACTACGGAACCCTGAAAAGCTTTTTATATTTCACTTTTCACACAACAACACCACTGGAAAGTCACAGGAAAGCAAAATACACAATTTCGTTTACTTTGATGACATATTTTTTCCAGCTATTTTGATTCAAAAACCAAACCACTGAACCGATTTTGATGAAATTTCTATGGGAACAATCAGAAAGTTTACCCTTTCATTCAAAAAATAATAATTTTTAAAATAGGTTCATAAATGACGGAGTTACGAGGTTACAAACACATTAAAACAAAAACATACAACCGAATTGAACCTTCTCCTTTTTTTGAAGACTTTTAAAAAATCAATAATAACTTCGATTCTAAATCAAAACATTTGAACTCTGCCTCTTTTGTAAACATCAGTTTTTATTTGTATTGTATGGAATCACACGAAAGTAGGTACATAATCAATCGGCCATTCATACTTCATTCAATTCTTATTTCAATTTTTTTTTCAAAGAATGTGATTATTACGAAACGAAAGAAAAAAAAACAAAAGACAAACAGTATGACACAGCCGCACGTGTTAAAAAAATAAATAATATTATGCTTCTAAAATATAAACTAGAATAGAAAGTTCTTTAATAAAATATACCTGACACTAACACAAGAAAACGAAGAACACGTGAGTCTTACGGCCCGTTTCAATAACGTATCTACCTTTAACCAACTGTCAAATTAGCTACCAACAGTAGCTGAAACGTCATTTTTGCCTTTGTAACATGACGTTTCAGCTACTGTTGGTAGCTAATTGTAGATACGTTATGGAGACCGGCCGTTAGTGGTGTATGTTCTATCTGCCTTCGTAAACGGAAACAAATGGCAATAGTTCTGACAGAATTTCGGCCATAGTGGCCTATGTCAGGGGAGACTATAACCATCGGCACGCCAGGTACGCCACGTTGAGGAATTTGTTCGAAAGAGTTACTGCGGCCCTGGAACACATTTGGAGGAACACGGTACCCTTGTTCCTCCAAATGCCCTTTGCGTTCCGAAAACCTACGTTTTAGTCAGGAATAGTCTGACACTCCATACCGCTCCGCCTAGAGCAGAAGGAGCCTCTTAGTAATTAACCAGCCAAAAAAAAATTGGTGTTGTAGTGCACAAGTTTGTAAATACAGGTACACTCTCTTCCCTCACTCTCTTCCCTTACTCTCAATTTTATACAACCAAAGAGATATCAGCGAGGCGCAGGAGTAACGGCTTAATTTTCTTTAAGAGGCGATGGTATAACACCGCCAGTTTCCAAACTGCTGCTAATGAGAAATTCCAAATAGAAAGCTTAATAATGCTTTAGCTGGGAATACGAGTAAAACCGCAGGGGTGGTTAAACTTCAGGTATTGAAGTGCTAACATTTCTGCTTTTCAATAACAGGGGCAGTATATTACGACTACATATTCTACTACGGGAGGAGACGGCATCACATTCTGAACCGGAAGCCATTTAGCTCGATATCGGTCAATCTTTAGCGATTGTTTTCAACAAAACCGTAAACTCTACGGTCGGAGAAAAAGCAACTGCTTATAATTTTTCTAGCTATGAAAATTGCAGACAATCACAGCACTATACTTTGTATCGATTCTTTGGCAATCAGAGAGAAGTTCTCAATTGAAGACTTAACGTAAAAATGAGATTCAATAAATAAGATTTTTTCTCCCCAAGCCAAAATAACTAATATTTCAGGGACAAGACAAATGCTCTCAGCGGTTGTGTGGCGAAGGAGATTATCAGAACATTAAAAATGTAAGGGATTTATAAACGCTGTCGAAATGTCACATGAATATAATATATAATCCATCACATTTGGTCTTGAGTCTCTGGTAGCTTTCGGAAAATTCTTTAAACTTCTGTAATTTTCTTGTCAGCGAAGTCACAGGACGCAGCTATCTACGGTTTAATATAAACATAGTAATCGCACATATCAAGGTCGATATTGCATCTGTAGGCACTGGCGTCATCATGGGCGTAACTTTATTAACTACAATAAAATATACTTTTCGATAAGCATCAGATTCTAAAGGCGAGAGGTGAACATGTCAAGACTTGGAATATCCCAGTTTTCATGACTTTGCAGTATAGTAGGCACCTATGAGTTAATCTCTGAAGTATTTCGTCAATTGACATAATCATTAATAAAATATTATTTCATTTATCTCAAAACTTTGACATCTCATACCACGTTTTTCGACATACTACTGTTATAATTGTGATCTAATCAATATTTGGTTCTGGTTTAATTTGACATGCCATATCCAATTCTATTGTATTTATTTAATGTGTGATTTTAAAGTGCATTCATGTGATAATTATGGGCTATGTCTGAAATAAATTCATTTTAATTTATTTATTTATTTAAACGTTAACTTGAGACAAGTTAACGTTAACGTAACACAGTAACTTGATTTGGTTTTTTCTTGTAAATGATGTCTAGCCAATGAAGCTTTTAGTAAAACATATTTTGAAGATTTTTATTTATTTATTTAAATTTTATGTACAATAGTGGTACATGGGCGGACTTTTCTTGTCTAAATAAATGTACAAGTGGGATAAAAAGGGGGAAGAGAAAAACTCATAAGGTAACGATATATTCGTCCCCATCGCTGTCAATGCCTAAAACACAGGCAGCATAGCTGATTATTTGGCTGAAAAAAGGACAGCCCTCTGGTCACGTGAAGAGTCGACTAGTTGCTTGCTGATATCACGAAACCTCAATGAGCACTCGGACCCTAAGGCTCTAGTGTTTCAATCCCAAACGGCTTAAACATAATTCTCAAATTATTTTATAGCAGTAAATTCAACCAAAAAAGAAAACTCTTCGCAAAATGGAAAGTGCCTGTTACTCAGTCAGTACAAGCAACAGCGGAAACAACACAAGAGAAATGACACAATGAGAGCAAAACCATAACAGTGCACGTGTGTACCTATTGACATTAGCATGCTTACGGGCCATTCATTAATTAGTACGGAGCATTGTGGATTTATATCTACAAAATTACCGTTTTTATAGTTAAAATAATGTTTGTCTGTAACTACAGTTTTTATTTAATAACAAGCTTAAGACATTAAGAACGCCTTTGTACCATTGTGCTGCATTAAAATTTAATTTAAAGTATTGGTCACTGGTGGACTTGGATTAGGTTCAATCGATGACGTTCCATTTCAATGACAAAAGCGCATCATCAATAGTGAGCCTAATATTGTTTCATCGAATCAAGGTGATCCTAAGAGTTACCTACATACGACTGCATAGTTCAAGGATAGCCAAAGACGAAGATGCCATGATATTCACTATCGCTTCTGACTAATCTCGACTCAACAAAAACGTTGGCTTTACTACATTCATAACCTGTTGTGGGAAGTATAAAGCATTATAAAAACTAATTGTTTTTCCCGTACATACGTATGTATGAGTTCCTATGAACTTTGAACACGCTCCGGCACTTAATATATAAAAGGATGCTTACTACTAAGCGTAGTCAGTTACCGAAGGAATCATGAAGACGATGCGTTCTTGCATCGTCCTCTGCCTCGTATTAGGCTTTAGCGATGCACACACAGGTAATTGTCATTCAAGTTTTTGTTTTGTTTGGAACTATTATTACAGTTTTTGCAGTGTAACTTTTATGAAGTAAACAATTGAAAGAGATAAAAACTTTGAAGTCATTATCAATTAAAGGCCACGGCAAATCTTTATTATTCTTTTTGCTAATGACATGAACATTTATTTTCAGTGAGACTCGGGCGTTCGTACACGCATGAAGGAGGCGGCGGCGGTGGCGGAGGCGGCTTCGGGTATGGCGGCGGGGGCGGAGGCGGTGGCGGAGGCGGCGGAGGTTTTGGCTTCGGCGGAGGCTCTAGCCTCGCCTTTGACAGCGGCTTCAGTGGCATCCGCGATGGCGTCGGTAGCATACTCAGCGACGTCCATTCCGGCCTTACGGCCCTAGGAAAAGCCGGTGCTGGATTTAGTGCTGGTGTAGGAGGCCAAGGAAGTGGGAAATCAATCTACACAAAATCAGAAGATGGAAAGTCTGGTGGATTTGCCTTTACTGGTACACTGGACGGTGGTAAAGGTGGATATGGCGGCGGCGGTGGATACAGTGGCGGCGGCGGTGGCTACGGGGGCGGCGCCGGGTTTGGATCTGGTGGAGGATCTGGAGGCGGAGGAGGCCTTGGTGGGGGAAGTTCTGGAAGTGGAGGATACGGGGGTGGAGGCTCCGGCGGCCACGGCAGTTCCGGTAGCCACGGTAGCTCCGGTGGTCATGGAAGTTCCGGAGGATACGGTGGCAGCGGCGGCAGTGGTGGAATAAGTGGGGGATTGAACTTTGGCGGTGGATTAGGAGGAGGTAGTAGTGGGGGTGGTGGATACGGAGGTAGTAGCAGTGGGGGCGGTGGTTCTAAGGGCCACGGGGGCAGTAGTGGAGTGGGACAGAGTGGTGGATTCGGCAGCGGAGGTGGAGGTGGAGGAGGATTCGGCGGAGGTTTTGGAGGTGGTAGCGGCGGCGGCCTTGGAGGTGGATACGGAGGAAGTTCAGGAGGAGGAGCTGGAGGTGGCTCCAGTGGTGGTCATGGAGGTAGCTCAGGTGGAGGCCACGGAGGCGGCTCAGGAGGAACACATGGCGGCAGCTCCGGTGGAATGAGTGGTGGACTAAGTTTCGGCGGCGGACTTAGTGGAAGTAGTAGCGGTGGACTTGGTGGAAGTGGATCCGGTAGTGGCAGCCATGGAGGGAGTGGCGGCGGATACGGAGGCAGTGGTGGCCGGGGAAGCGGCGGCGGCGGTGGTATCGCTGGCGGATATGGTGGCGGCGCTGGTGGAGGCCTCGGAGGCGGCAGCGGTGGAGGCCTCGGCGGTGGCAGTGGTGGAAGCAACAGCGGCGGCGGAGGCCACGGCGGCAGCAGTGGAGGTGGATACGGTGGTAGCAGTGGAAGTGGATATGGCGGTAGCAGTGGAGGAGGCCTCGGAGGAGGTAGTGGAGGAGGCCTTGGAGGAGGAAGTGGAGGAGGCCTTGGAGGAGGAGGTGGAGGTGGCCTCGGCGGTGGTAGCGCCGGTGGTTATGGCGGTGGCTCGAGCGGTGGAAAAGGAGGTGGCTCACTAGGCGGCAGTTTACTGATTGGAATTGGAAGCAGTGGCTCAAGTGGTGGTGGCCTCGGTGGAGGCTATGGCGGCGGCCTAGGCGGAGGCAGCGGCGGTGGTTATGGAGGAAGCGGAGGCAGCGGTGGCGGTTATGGAGGAAGCGGAGGCTCTGGAGGTGGAAGTGGGAGCTCTGGCGGTGCAGGTGGATCCAGTAATGGTGGCCTTTCATTTGGAGGAGGCTTTGGAGGAACTGGATCCGGAGGTGGACTTGGCGGAGGCTCTGGAGGTGGACTTGGCGGAGGCTCTGGAGGTGGACTTGGCGGAGGCTCTGGAGGTGGACTTGGCGGAGGCTCTGGAGGTGGACTAGGAGGAGGAAGTGGCGGCGGCGGGGGTAAAGGCCACGGCGGTGGTAGCGGGGGTGGTCTAGGAGGTAGTTTCCTCGGAGGATTTGGCGCCGGATTTGGGGGTTCTGGAAGTGGAGGCGGGTATGGGGGATCGTCTGGTGGCGGCGGCGGCCGTGGTGGTGCAGGCGCCGGCGGTTACGGTGGCTCATCCAGCGGCGGCGGCGGACTTGGAGGCGGAAGCGGCGGAGGGCTTGGGGGTGGAAGCGGCGGTGGATTAGGGGGTGGTTTCGGCGGCGGTGGCGGCGGAGGCTACGGTGCTACTGCTAACAGCGACGCCTCCAGCTCAGCCGGAGGTTACGGCGGCAACAGCGGCTCCGGTGGCTGCCAAACATGCGGCACCGGCGGCAGCGGTTACGGTGGTCAGGCAGGCGCTTACGCATCCGCTAAAGCATCGGCTTCAGCTAACGCGGGCGCCAGTAGCTACGGCTAATCTATTGTTATCTCGTCTTAGTTCCAAGAACATAGTCAGGTTCTCACGGCCATATTGAATGTAATCAAAGTGATGTATAATGCCTCGTAGTCAATAAACTTATTTATAGTCATTTTAATTGTTGCTTCATTTAACCTTTAATAATTTGGTTTGTATCCTCCTGTTTACATACACAGAAATGCATAAACAAAGTTATTAAATATTTGCAAGCAAGATTAGAAGAATCAGACCATTAAACTAACCTTAACCTTTTGTAACCTTATTGGGAATTACAGTTTTGAGCCGTTTGGGGTCGAAACGCTTGGATCATGGGGTCCGAGTGCGCGTCTTCATTTCAAGGACATATTTCGCCGACTGATCGACACTTTGCGTGACCAGAGGGCTAGCTCGTTCTTTGCTCAAAGAATTAGCATTGCCATTCAACGTGGCAATGCTGCCAGTCTTCTGGGCACGTTTCCGGATGACAGCGATGCGGAGGAATACTTTGACGCCTGAGTGTACTTTGTTTTTGTATATGTACATACTTAGGTTTAGTAGATGTAAATAGTTTTAAGATAGTATATAGTTATATTATGTTTGTCTGATTGTAATAAATGTAACCTGCAATGTAACCTGCTGGTTATAATCTTAACTGTATCCGAGACCACTGACTTTGACCTGCTGAATAATAAATCAATTAATAGTCATGAGCTTACCAAGGCTTGTCTTATATGAGATCATACAAAGTTACTTAAGTATTTTATCAAAGTCAATAATTTATAATAACCGACTCTATGAAGGATTAATACCAAGTAACCTATTGGCTCCAAGTTAATTTTAAAACTAATCTGAACACAGCTTGACAAGTTCAATCAACATTATAGGAAAATATATGTTACAAGTCTTGCAAGATACAATTGGAACGTCGTCCATCTAGCCAGCAATTATATAATTAACAACAGCCAGTAATTTGTCCTGATGAATGGTAAATGCAAATAAATATATATTATCTATGCACAGGTTACACAGATCTATGTTTTGCACGTCGGCTATTGTTTTGTTTTTTTCTGTCAAGTAGTAGTTCCTCGCTAACCAGGTAATAGTTTCATAGAAGCAAGCAATATCTTTGATAACGGCTGGTCACTGAAGAATTGAGTTCGGAATTTACAAGGCACCAATTAATGTACCTTCAGTAGTGTATTCTGTAAAATAATGGCAACCCGAACGCATACAACCCTAATCTCTTCAAAATTAGAGTGAACAGGCTTCTTCTGGGTAAGCTCGCTCCATCGTCGATATTGTCTCTGTCAGCTATGACCTAGACTAGAGTCAAGAGCAAACTCATCTCAAATAAAAAAATTGAGTTGTCAATGTTTTCACATAACGTAAGAGTATCTGGTGAAACGATGGCTCTCTTCGCCTTAGTTTTTAGGGTGAGTTTTTGTGGAATAGCCTAGCTGGCTCGTAGTAAAATGACGAGGTTAAGCAACGCTCATCAAGGTCAAGTCATGCATAGGTGGACATCTATTACAGACCAAGACTACGCCGCGCCTGCGAAAGCAAATTTTATTACGGATAGTTATAAGCCAGAAAATCTGACACCAGTCTGGAGGTGATATAGGCAGTCGATCGATTTAAAATACTGATACTCGTCTGCATCTTCTTGGTACTGGAAGCCGACCCTAAAATAGTTGAGTAAAATCTAGGTACGCAATCAATATACGCGAAACTGTCAAACATTCCCAATCAACCTTGAACATAATGCTTTAGAAATAAAGTTGAAAATGTATTAAAGAAATTTGACAGATTATTGTAGCTTGACAGATTGCCGTCTGTACATTGAGACCGGCTGGTAATGTTAGCGCACTTCCTTTTAAATATGTACATTTATTTTTTAAATACCTTCCTACATTATAACCTCTAAAAGCCATCAACAAAAAATCAACAGTCAATTCCAATGATAACCATTACGAACCAATTCCGTCTCACAAAAAACATTCACAATTATTTTAATAATATCTTAATTTGTTGAAAAACATCAGTGGGACTTTGACCATTTTTAAACACACGAAAAAGTTTCCTATCGTGTTGCATTAGATATGAATGTATTGCGTAATGTTACCTATTCAGCACTTAGTAACAAGTAATAATAATAGAGGCATGGAATTTACAAATGCCAAAACATAATTAATTAGATATGCCGCCAGTCTTTTGGGTACACTTCCAGTCGACAGCGATGCGGATGAATTTTTTGACGCTATATTTTAGAGTTAATATTTTAGTTAGGCGTTTTTATTTTTATTTATAGTGTAAATATTTAATTAAGTATTTATTAAAACAGTTGTAAATTTCTATCTAAATAAAAGATTTCCAATTAATGAGATATTTAGAAAGAAAACCGGCCAAGTGCGTGTCGCGCAGTGTAGGGTTCGAAAGTTACCCGTCTCATAAACCATGTCAAAATAAAAAAAATGCGGGGCAGTCTTTGGGGACTGCCGATAGAAGTGAAAACTAAGCAAAGCTCAAGCGTTCGGTGACGATGGCACGAGTTCCATGATTTTTGTTCACCCAAAGCGTTCGGTGATGATGACGCGGGTTCCACGATTTTCGTTCACCCAAAAAGTACACATATATGTATACACACACAGTATACATAAAGCTCATGGAAAGCGTTCGGTAACGATGACGCGCGCGAGTTCCATATTTTTTGTTCACCCAATAAGTGCTCAACAGGCTTAAAGAAGTTTTCACTTCAAAAAAACGTACTTCACTATTATTTTATTACAAAGCACTTGGTTTTAAGTCATTTTCTATGGAATTAGTAAGGAATGAATTGGAATTAGTAATAGGCTACCCAGCTAAATCTTACTTTTTTTCTAATTGAAATTTATTTTTTTAATCACAAACGTGACAAATTTATAATAAGTATTATACAACCCTAATCTCTTCAAAATTAGAGTGAACAGGCTTCTTCTGGGTAAGCTCGCTCCATCGTCGACTTTGTCTCTGTCATCTATGACCTAGACTAGAGTCAAGAGCAAACCCATATTAAATAAAAAAAATCAACGCACACAGACTCAATCATCTTAGCCCATATGTATATTCCATGCCTCAATGATTAATTTATTATTGATCTTAATCAACATCTTAACACTTCCTTTGATGACCATGTATAGGGCGACGCCATATTAGGATATCATTTTAGTTAGTCTGGCAGTTTGAGTAATTGATGATGCCTACCCAAATGTCCTTACTTTGGTATTGTTCGTCAAATCGTAGTTCTAGTTTGAGCTACACGATAACTGACAAATGCTTGCACTGTCTGGACGGGTCCACTCAAATCTGTGTGGCACTTTCCCCAAAAGGCCATCTCAGACATTAACATACATGGTTCGCATATGATTTGACCAGTACGATTGTATGGACTTTAAAAGAGACTTTGACCTCTGAGTTTTCGAAATCTCTGGGTAGTCAGCTAGGAAACACCGGCCTCATCGAGCTTAAAATGACCAAAAAAGATTGACGGGTAAAAGTGTTATGCTTAACCTACTTGCAAACTGCCAGGTTTGTGGAATTTGTTCGAAAGAGTCACCGCGGCCCTGGAACGCAAAGAGCTTTAGAAGGAACACGGATGGGTTTTAGTCAGTAAGAGTTTGACACGCCCTACCGCTCCACCCAGAGCGGAAGAAGTCATTTGATGATTTTCCATCCTTAAAAAAAACCCACTTGCAAAATAAATATCATTTATCATTTACAGTTTTATTGCTTTTATTTCCGGAATGAGCAAATAAGATGGTACATAAGTGATACATAACGAGATGACGTAGGCAACTAGTTCATTGGTAACTCAATCACAATGTCACAGCCGGGCTTGCTAACTATTGCCCGCAATCTCGCCAGTTTTTATAAGCATATACTAATTGATGAGGTATAATTCTAACGGGAGGTCATAATGGTAATTTTTTGCTTGTACTCTGAGCACTTTGTCTCCCGCTATTCTCGTTCACTCTTTTTTCGTTCATTACATTTCTCACACAAATCATCTTATTTGTTAACTCCTCTCCCACACTTACAATAATTTTATAATGTCAATGGGAAGTGACAAGATGTCAATTTAGTCATCTTTACAGACAAACATGGGAATTAATAAGTGTCGGCGAAGTCCCGAAGTCATGCTGTGACTTCAGCACCAGGCCTCAAGTATCGAAACTCCTAACATTTCAAGATGTTGTATCACTATCAACATTGCGGTAGGCTATTTTCAAATTAAGTAAAGAATCATGATAACCTCAGACGGCACGGTTGGCGCAGTGGGTGAAATATTGGCTGCTGCGCTGCGTGTCGCGGGTTGGATTCCCGCGCGGAACAAATATTTGCATGAACTACATATAGTGGTTCCGGGTCTGCCCACCTACTACCACTCACGGTACAATAGAAAATCGTAGTGTTGGCAACGCGACGTTATTATTTAAAACTTTCTTTCGACCGCAGCTTTGCTCGCATAAATATAGGTTTACGCAAAAAAGGCAATAATTGTTTCCAGGGACACATCTATCTCCGTACCAAAATTCATCAATATCGGTTCAGCGATTTAGGCGTAAAAGCCTAACAAACAAAGAATCTCTCTCGCATTTATAAATAGAATACTGTAGGTGTATTCCTGTATAAGCAAAATAATAACAGGCGATGCTTAGTTAGACCATCGTTTAAATAAATCAATCCATATACAATACTAGCTTTTTCCCGCGACTTCGTACGCGCATATCCCGTTTCCGTATGTGGCTATCAAATACAAAAAGAATTTTCCAAATCTGACTGGTAGTTCCAGAGATTAGCGCTTTCAAACAAACAAACATACTCTTCAGCTTTATTGTTAGTATGAATGTGTAAAAGGACAAATAACTCAATAAACTTTGCCAAATGGTTCTTATGTATAGTAGCAGAAAAATATTTCTTGGTAGTTACCACTTCCTCAGAAAACCTCAATCAATGTGCTCCCAATTAAGTTTTTATTTTTTTCTAGAAGAAATCAACAAAGGCGGTCCCAGAGCTAGAAAAAACATCTTGAAACACATTTAATTTTTAATTGCTGTGACATTTTTCCTCACCTGTCGGTTCCTGACGAAGGCAGTAGCCACAGAGTACAGCCGTTCTATACTGGCAACTTCACACCATGTAAACTAAAATGGAGTGAGCATGAATATGTTTGGAACGGCAACCTCAACGGACCGACCTCCTCGAAGAAGATTGAATACCAGACGAGTAGACTGACGAGCGCCACAATCATAAAAATGGCTACGACAGCCTAATTTGTGCACAGCTCAAATGACATTAGCACGGATATTAGAAACTAGCTTTGCCCGCGACTTCGTACGCGCATATCCCGTTCCCGTACGTGGCTATCATATACAAAAAGAATTTTCCAAATCTGACTGGTAGTTCCAGAGATTAGCGCTTTCAAACAAACAAACAAACTCTTCAGCTTATATTAGTACCTACCTATATAGATAGATAGATAGATAACTAATGGGGTTTCTACTCGCTGTCGCAAGGCTATTCCCTGCTCTGTGGTAATAGGCAATAATTGCCCGCGTGACACAATGGCTGACGTGGATTCTATTATCGACTGCACGTACGGGGTAATTATCTGGTCATTAATTGATTAACGTGCACCTACTATGTTAACTAAGATGGGCGTTTTAACGATTTCATTAACCCCTATGTTCAGATAAAAACAGTACCTAGAGAAAACTTTAAAAGCATATAGATGCGTAGCTAATAGTATACTGACATGGTACCTTTCAATTAATTATAGTAATCCTGACAAATATCGGCTATGGCTGCCATTATAGTACACAAGTGAGTGCACATACACAGTTGCAGTCCCACTTCCATCACTCTCACAATCCGATGGGACGGCAATCCGACCATGAACATTTGGAATACATTTTTACGCATCCAATTTTGACAGTCTATAATCTCTTGAAGTCATTCCAAGAAATTGTGGCCTGACATAAACTGGCGACCAATCAGCTCTCTGGTCTACAATTTATCTGTTTTGGTGTGATAGATAAATTGAAAACTTGGCCCCTCTTGGTCTTTGTTTTCTCTGAATAGACTAATGAGAGCCTTGTTTCCAGGTTTACTATCACAAGAAAACGGATAAATTGCAGACTTGTGTTCTGATTGGTCGCCATTTTATGTCAGTCCACAATTTCTCGGAATGACTTCGAGAGATTATAGACAATCAAAATTTGATGCGTAAAAATGTATTCCAAATGTTCAGTTGATAATTTATCGAAAGTTTACAATCTCTCAAGATATTTTATATTCTTACGGAGTTTGCCATTTTCCGGTGTGGTTATTAAGAATTTTTTGTTGTTGTTCCGTGAAGCTACGCTTGTGAAGCTGCAGCTCATAGTAAAATTATCTATAGGTACTAAACTATTTTTTTTTTGTTGTGAGTGGCGTCTCGCAGTTCTACGTATGAGGTTGTCGACTGCTTAACCGGGCTTGCCTGTGGTGGCTTTAATATAATATTAAAGCCCCCTGGCAGGGCTTATAAAAAAAAACTTACAAACTAAGCGACTACACGCTAAGGGCACCCCCTGTGGGGTACGGGCCTCGGCTTAGGGCGTCGCTGGGGGGAGGACAGCTAGGGATGGGTTGGATCGAACTAGAATTATTATTAAGGGGCGAATTTAAGACTACAGGCTCAGCGGCGCGGGCTGGATCGAGCAAGGGTCGGGGCGGAGGTACTAAACTATGGTCTAATAAATCTGCGTAGAATTTTGCCAACTATGTTGAGGTCCAGTCTAACCGGATGCAGCTGAGTACTAGTATTTTATTTGGAGTGCCAAATAGGCAGTCCTATTTGGCGGTCATATATTTAACTATAGTTAAACTTAAAAACTGGCCAAGTGCGAGTCGGACTCGCGTGCAAATCGCATTTCATGGTATTTTGCCTGCTATTTCGTCGCAGGCGCTGATTTTTTAATGGTAGCTAGTTCTTACAACATAGCCGAGCAAGAAAACTACCAGGGTTTTCAAAATGAAACATATTGAACCAACCTTTGTAATTTTGCTTTACAAAAGTTTCATCGATTTGATAGAAATATTTGAGGTTATAATATTTAATTAAGTTATCTACTTATAGGATATATTTAGTTTAAGTTAATCGGGAGCGGTACGAGGAATGGAAGGAGGGCTTCGCCTAACAGTGGGGTAGTTCGGGCTAGATATAATAATAATAATAAAACTGATAATCGATGTTACCATCCCGCATGACGAAAACCTCGTGAAGGCTAAGAAAGAGAAGCAAATCAAGTATCTCGACTTAGCACACGAGGTTGTCGACATGTGGAATGTGGACTCGGCTGTCATTGTGCCGATTGTGGTTACGGCCAATGGCCTCATAGCCAAAAGCTTCGACAGATGGTCGTCGGTAAAGGGCCTGATACAGAAGGCAGTACTCCTCGATACGGCTCGTATTATGAGGAGGTTCCATTCTCTGGAGCCCTAACCACCGGTAGCTTGGACTCAGCTCCCGACACCGGCGGACTACTACTTTTTATATTTTGTTTTTTTTTTTTTTTCATTTATTAAAGTGTTTTTTTAAGGAAAAATATATAAAGAGAAGAATAATAATAATAAGTTAACCAACAGCATATCACATAGATACTATGTCTATCATTTTAGCTCCAAAGTTATCTTCTTGAATAGCAATAAATACGTACTCTAATATTAAAGTAGTCATTTTATATGCAAAAGTTCAGGCGCTACAGTGACATAATGAGTAACTAAAACAATTTGAGTAAAAGTAGATCTATATGTTTCCAGACAAAGCTTAATCGAATTCAAAACAATTTCAGTTATAAAGAACTAGCACTTCGCCCGCGACTTCGTCCGCGCGGATTTAGTAGGTACTCCACAAACTTCAACGCCCCCTCAAACCCTTTTTAAAGGTAAGTTTTGGAAAATTAAGCACTACGATATCCATTCAACGGTCTCAGGATCAGCCTACTATCCACCCAGTTCACCCCGTTCACCCCGCCAGAGGTTGACTATGTAAACATTGTTAGATCTGTTTCAAATTTCCCACTTTTAGCTTGTTAATTCCAATTTCCACGTAAATTGAAGTTAGCAATAATGTCCTCCCCTGAAAAATTCATCAACCCTTTTCGCCCCTTATTATAAATTAATTATTGTTATTCTTAATTTTTTATCCAAAACATTAATGCCGTGCATTAAGTTTCTCCCCAGTTCGCTCAAACCGCAACATTTTTCTTACTTAGAGCCTATGGCCTTCCTCGATAAATGGACTACCCAACACTGAAAGAATAATTCAAATCGGACCAGTAATTCCAGAGATTAGCGCGTTCAAACAAACAAACAAACTCTTCAGCTTTACAATATTAGTATAGATGATGTTTAATTTTGTGATAGATAACAACGACAACTGTGTTTAAGAAGCGCCTATAAGATAGCGTTTAGTTGTGTTGCTACCATATTTTGCGACGGCGGCAAACTGCTGTCAAGACCCGGGCGTGAAATAGTTGAGTCCTAAAGGGGAGTCGTTAAACTACTTCAGAAACTAGGGAGTTTTCTTAAAACGTAAGCATCAGGCCCTTTTAATAATGCTGATAAATATTAAATGGACGCACTAGAGATGAAACCCGTAATAATATCTGAAATCTATACTAATATAATAAAGCAAAATAGTTTGTTTGCACACGCTAATCTCTGGGACTACCAGTCGGATTTGGAAAATTCTTTTTGTATATCATAGCCACATTCATGAGAAAGGGAAATGCGCGTGCAAAGTCGCGGACAAAAGCTAGTATTATTCATATTCTATGGAGTCACCTTTCAGAAAATCTGTGGTCGAAAATGAAGGGAGTTGTTATCTTTAACTTCAGTAAGTCACTCTCTTTCTAGACATATGAACATTCATACAGTTCCTAGCCCAAAGTCGCTTCTTTGGTATTTCCTTACTCTAACCTAACCTAACGTCATTTTTTTAGTATTCCCTTACTCTTATACCCATTTCACAGGGCCTCAGAAGTGTGCAAGGTTACTTCGAGATCCAAATGATGGATCCGACTCACGACCTGCCGATGCGTTTGTCCCCGGGCCATAACCAGTGTTTTATCAGCGCAAAGAAACAAAGAAAGCTTTTTCTCAGAATCTTCATTATTAAGGCAACTCTATCTCCGAATCTGAATTACTTTTGATATTGTTCCCATATTAAAAATTAACGCATTGTATAAGGCCTGTCTTAAAATTCATATAGTGGCCGCGAACATTATTTCCCGAAATTGATGATCTCCTTTCAAAGTGAAATGAACCTATCATTTATTTTAATTTTGTTATCTTATTTCAGTAAAATAAGATATGGAACAGGGAAAAGATAACACTAATTTTATATTTATGCATTATTCCTTGTAAAATGACATCCCAGTTCTAAATAAACAAATTAAATTAAAATCTTAAAACATTTGCATTAACATGAAAATTTACCTCTTTGAGTCCCACTCGGGTTTTTATTTCTACCAATGTCCACGAGGAAGTGTAGCCGGATTCTATAGCTTGTAAACGATTGTATTTAAGTTCATAAGATTATCAAACGACAACCAGTTTGTGTGGTATTAGCGGTGCAAGTTGACAGAATGGTGCGTGCGACGGTTTTGGCTGTTTTGTTCTTTAGTTTTGTTTACGTAGCTCCAGGTAACCATAATTATAATTACTCATAAGATTTTCAAACGACAACCGTTTGTTTGGTTGACAGTTGACAGAATGGTGCGTGCGACGGTTTTGGCTCTGTTGTTCTTTAGTTGTGTCATACGTAGCTCCAGGTAACCATAGTTATAATTACCTCTATTTATGTTATTTTTTCTTCAATATTTCTGTCATATAGCGTATCAACTACGTGCGTGCAGCGTGTTAATATCACAAACACAACAACTTTGTGTTCAGTGTTCGTTGTACCTTTCTTTCTTTCTTTTTACATTGGAACATCTTCATTACCATATTTAAATTTTTGCAAGTTGTAGATTTGTTACTAATCAATGAATAATTAATGAATACAGGTATATAAAATTCTTCCTGACTGAGTGACTGACAGACAACGCACAGACACCGCGAAACTACTGGTCGCAGAAAACTCAAATTTGGTATGAAGGTTCCTTGGGGAGTGTCGGGGAGCACTTAGAGATTTCTACGGGAACGGGAAAAAATCGGGATATGCGCGTACGAAGTCGCGAGCAAAAGCTAGTTGAATGATACTCAAGTATTTAAAGTAGATGTGATCGAATATTGTGAGAGACTCCACAAACAGGTTTTTAAGTTTTGTCTGACAATTTTCCTTCTTCGAATATTAATTTTGGAGACAACACTTGGTATAGATATGTGTATAAGGGTCCTGGTGCAAGTATAACCAATCCCTTGTCTTAGTTGTAACAATCAAAAGCCAGTCGATTCTGTAAACATTTTGACAAGTTGAACTAAATTATCAGCTCCGGTTGATTCTGTAAACATATCAAAGTGAATGCTTGGGTGAAGTGATCACGAAGTGAGTTGTCATTCCATCGTGATTATATAGATTGACAGCTCACCTCGTGATCACTTCACCCAAACCTTACCAACCCAACCAACCCAAACCTTACCAAACCAAAATTTATGCCCCTCTGACCTGTATTTTTCTTGTCTCATTTCCAGCCCCTCGAGTCATTGAAGTGACGCTGCTCCGAGACAGTATTGTGAACTATGATCTCGGTGCAGGCAACAAACAAGCGAAGGGAGTGGTTGAAGGCACCAGAACTGTGAATGTAAATGTACCAGACGAAGCGGGTAAGGTTAACCAGAATCATACTAATATTCAGTGTTAGATATGTGGATCCACCGTAGGCGCGGGCCTGCGGACGGCGAGCGTTGGGTGGCTCGCTGTCCGATCACCACCAGGCCCGGGTCGATGGCGCGTTGTGTTTCACGCAAGCTTCAAAGAGATGTCAGCATAGAAGACGGGGCCCGCTAGGGAAAGAGCCTGCCAGGGTGGCGGAATTTGTTCGAAAGAGTCTCCGCGGCCCTGGAACGCAAAGAGCTTTAGAAGGAACACGGATGGGTTTCAGTCAGTTAGAGTCTAACACGCCCTTCCGCTCCACCCAGAGTGAAGCAGAAGTCATATGATGATTTCCCATCCTTAAAAAATAAAAAAGATATGTGGATGTTTGTTTATCAATCACGATAAAGCACGCACGAACTTAAATGAATCGTGCACAAGACAATGCCCTGGATTAGGACATATGAAAATACCAGCAGAAGCTAGAAATTCAATACGAGGGATAACGCTTTGGTCTTTTCTCAATTGGTTTTGGTTAAATGATATTCTTTGAATGGAGAACTTACAAATTTTCAGTAGGTACCTTATTTCATATGTCGATAGATACTGCAATCTGACATTATAATGAGGAAAAAAATAATAAACCGAAGGTAGGCCCGGCCCGTATATCCAAGTCAGTTTGAAGGAGATCCACTTGACTCAGTCGCCATGACGACGTGAAAAACCCTCGATTAATGTCGTTAAACAATAAGCTATAAATGTCAATTTGATTATTCGAGGTGTAATTAAGTTTGAAGATATGACTTGGATTGTATGAACCCTCTTAAGAAACTCAAAACACCTTGAGATTGATGGAAAAGTTATAGAACAGTGCAGTATTGTATGAAGATTTATCTATTCGAATTCATTGTAATAAAAGGTTTTTTTTTTCAGCCGATAAAGCTCCAGAAATCGTTCTCTTGGAAAACGTGAACTCTGGCGCAGGCATCGGTCTAGGGCCGAATATCGACGTTGATAAAATACTCTCTGTAGGAGGGGCTATAAAAGACAAATTATTCTCTGGCAAGAATCCTTTCTGGAGGAAGAAGTAGGTAACAAAAATGTTGTTAGCGTAAACTTCAAAGACGTATATAACATTGTTACAATACCAGTCGCTAACATAATCATAAAAATAATAAAAAGCAATGTATTATGATCATGAATCATTTGTAATGTAATAAGTAGACTAAATAAAGAACCTAGAAGACAAGAAACAAATATATTTTATTATTTATTAAATTGATTAAATAATAGATATCCGTGATCCAGCAAAACAAATGACGTTTTTTTTTTATCCTTACCAAAACAATGTGTTCGTTTGACGATCCCAAAATTCAATATTTTGCAGACGTAGTAGCATAAATCGATACCAGAAGTATCAATTGACGTAAGGGACATTTACCCAAAATGCCAAATTAACCCCACGACAATTAATGTAAGGTTCATTTACGTAAAATGCCAAATTGTCCCTTACGTTAATTGATATTTCTGGTATCGAAATATTTAATGTGGATAGGCCTGAGCAACCTTTTAATGCTTTAGACCAGTGGTTCTTAACCGGTAGTCCGCGGACCACTGGTGGTCCCTGGCAGCACCATCCATCCCATAATGTGATTTTTTCGCACAGATGAATGAATCGAAGCTTAAAATACAGGGGTCCGAAAAGAGGAAGTCATAGAAATGCATCCAATACGAACTTGAAAGATAAATTTGAGACAGGAAATTAATTAGAAAAAAGATTTTAACAGGCAAAAGACAATGTTGTTTTCAAAGATTCAAGAAAGTGCTACTCACTACGTAACCTTGCTTAATTCGGATACAGAAGCTAGTACAGAGAATGTAGTCACCATTTTTACCTATTACCCAAAAAAGTTGGTGGTCCATGTGTAGAAAGATATCTTGTCAAATGGTTATTATAAAAGGTTAAGAACCACTGCTTTAGACTAAGTAAATCGATTTTCCCTTCATAGGACTGGTGCAATAAACAAGAATCAAGATGTTTTTTAAATGTGACTTGTTAATAAAAATATAGCTGACCAAATACTCCGAATATTAAAACTTATAACATATTATTAAAATATAATTTAATACGTCCATTCCACACCATCCCAACTTGTAATACCCGTTTGCAATCTTCTTTCCAATATTTAAGGAAAAGACCGTCTTTAACTTTTGGTACATTTTTCTTTAAAAATCAGTGCTGTTGACCTACCACCATAATTAGAACTTAGGGTTCCGTAGCCAAATGGCAAAAAACGGAACCCTTATGGATTCGTCATGTCTGTCTGTCTGTCTGTCCGTCCGCATGTCACAGTCAATGTTTTCCGAAACCATAAGAACTATACTGTTGAAACTTGGTAAGTAGATGTATTTTGTGAACCGCATTAAGATTTTCACACAAAAATAGAAAAAAAACAATAAACTTTGGGGATTTTTTTTTCATCAAACCCATACATACGTGTTGGACCTATCCATCATTCAAAAATGATATTGAGGTTTCTAAAATCATTTTTTTCTAAACTGAATAGTTTACGCGAGAGACACTTCCAAAGTTGTAAAATGTGTGTAACTTCCCATTTAGGGATTCAGGGTGTGCGAAAACCATTTTTCCATTCAAAGATCCGTTTGCGAAATATTAAGCTTTAAAGTGCTAATTTTTGTTAAAGTCAAGGGTTCCTCTGCCAGCTAAACGGAAAACTATCACAGCTAACTAGGCTCAAAACGTTTATGAGTAATAGTCGACCAACTGGTTAAGTAAAAACTTCGTAATAATTGAGTCTTGATACTTAAAATAAATTGATTATTATTATTATTAAAACTACATGCACTTGTAACTTCGTATTCGTGCAGTGAAATTCAACTAAGGAACCCTTCACTGCGCGTGGCCCGACACGCACTTGGCCGGGTTTTCTTTCTTTAACGGATTACAAGGAAGCCTGGCCGAATAAAATACAGGTAGCTTACGTGTGTGATTAAATAAAAATCTTTGATTTAGAGCTTTTCAAACAACATAACCAGTTCATTTGGATCAGTTGAGTAAGCAGGATGGTGCGTGTTTCGGTGTCTCTGGCTTTGTTGTCATTTGCCTGCGTCTACGCAACTCCAGGTGATTATAATATATATTATTATTTACTACAAACACAACTCAGCAGATAAAAGTAATAATATCAATTTATGTTTATTTATAGAATATTATTTTTGTATTATCGTAATCACTTTATCACTGTAATGTGCATTTATTTATTCTACCTGCTCACCTCGTCAGGTGTCATTGGCCAAAATACAAAATGTAGTTTATCTCAATTCTGTACGATGTATTATTATTGTTTCACCCACCAAAACGGTTTTTTCATCAAGTTATTCGAAACTTTGGTATTTTGTTTTGCAGTTTTCAATATAAGTACTTACATTCTCGTCCAATATATAACTACTTAAGTGTAGGTGCAGGATATTTATCCAAAATACCAAAATGCACCTTACAGCAATTGGTATTAACTGGCATTTACCAAAAATGCTAATATGTCCTTTAGTTAATAATTGATAATTCTGGCATCGATATATTCAAATCTTAGTCGGAAGATGTTTATTAGTACCTAACTAAACTTTATAATGCCATTATTTAGGAATACCTACTTTAAAGTCCAAAATAAAATATAAGTCCAAGGTTAAAATACAATAAGGTAAAATCTGAAATATCGCTCGCACAAAAAAATACAAAAGTAGTAATCGTAACATTAATTATTTAGCTTCTTATTATACTATAATTTTTGATAAAAACACATCTTGAGATGAAGTTGCTTTTTCCTTAAAACCGCATTTATCTAAATTATTTTTATTGAATTAGTTATAAACATTCATTCTGCTTAGAAGTCGTTTAAAAACTTAAAAACTATTCCCCAATTCTTCTGCAATCTTTTGCAGAGACACTCATACTTATTTTTTGAGTACCTACTTACCTTTTTATCCGATTTCAAAAAAGGAGAGATTTCTAATGTATGAGCTAAACATTTTTGACGTGACAACGTCTTATAAATTGGTTTGCCGGGTGACACTTCAAGAAACTGCGTTACGCTCCGCTCACGTTATGCGCTCACAATGAGAGCGAGTGAGAGGCACGCGTCCCTTCCACTCGGGCATGGTTAGCCCGCCTAAGAGCGAGAGAGACAGACATAAAAAGTGAAAGAAATTATTTTACCACTCAAAGTCGTTGTCACGTAAAACTTTCGCCCGTATACCGACTTTACAGGCAACCAATTTTTTTTTTCTTTAATTATTTCTTTTATCATTTCAGTGCCTGATAAAGCTAAAGTAGCGCTGATCCGAGACAGTACCATCGGCTTAGGGCTAGCAGCGGGCGCAAGTAAAACGTTCGGCATTCTTGAGGGGAACAGGGGTGTACATATTGAAGTGGCAAAGCAAGAAGGTGAGCTATAAAGTGTTCGTTCATTTATGTTTGCTGATGGAAAGCGATGATGTGGCTGAAGATGGGAATAATGAAGCATGCTTTTCTAGAAGTAATTAACGTATTCACTTAATAATAATAATAAATCTTTATTTCTTCAGACAGCATACAGTCCAGTTTGTTAGTAAAACATGAAACTTATTTATAACTAATGTTAGTAGGTACACACATCTTAAAAATAAAATCATCATTAATTGGCATTTAACCTTTAAAAATGTTTAAAAATAGGAGAGTAGTCTCTTACTGACTAAAACCCACCCGTGTTCCTTCTAAAGCCCTTTGCGTTCCAGGGCCGCGGTGACTCTTTCGAACAAATTCCGCAACCCTGGCAGGCTCTGGCCCAGGTCAATTACTTTTAACTTAATTACTCGTAACTACCGGTGCCGACTGACCAGATATCGAGAACTGTAGAATTTTCTGTTATAGAAAAGTCTAGAAGGTACTTGACTCTACTAGTTCTGCTACTCGATACTAGATGACGATATTAGTAACTAATGCACCCGGCATTAATTCTAGCCCGTAACAATATGTTCGATGGTTTTTGAAAAATAATATTTTAAAAATAAAAACGGTTACACAAAGTAACTATTCCACGTGGACAAAGTAGCGGGCAAACACGACCTTCATATATCAACACTATGTATATTATGAGCTGAGATGAGGTCCCATTTACGCTGGTATATAGTCCTATTCAGATATAAAGACTGATATTGTGAATCTATTATTTTCAGGTGAGAGACGGCCAGATTTTAGCCTTCTCGAGAAAGTGAACTTCGGTGCAGCATTTGCTATCGACAAAAGTATCAGCGTTGGCGTTATAAAGAACAACATATTCTCTGGCAAGAATCCGTTTGAGGGAATTAAATTCAAATAAACTAATTATGTATGGAACAACAATTAATTCGAGAGCGACTTTTGATGAAAAAGAAGGCGTAGGATTCTAGAACCATTTCTTACAACACTGTAGGGGTAATTTACAATAGTTCAGTAATACTAGTAAGTAGTAATAGGTAAGTTTCAGGTAATTAGGGTTTTCCAGCAATGCTCCCAGGACTGAACGTATTCAATTAAATTACTCGTATCAAACACAATGTAATCGTGGAACAGGACCCTAATTTTAAATCAAAGTGGAAATCGATTCTGCAAACTTCCACCGTGAAAGCTTAGGTGAAGTTAGCTGTCAATCCATTTAAACACGATAGAATGACAGTTCACTTCATGCATATTCTACCTATGTTTACACGGTGAGATGTTGACGGAATAGATCAGTTGTAAAGGCTTTTGCTTGACCATCATTCTAGAATTATTTAATTATTAAAAAATATATATATAATAATTAAAATGTAATTGTTGACTAGGGATTGCCTTGTATAAAGTTTAGCATATAATGTGATACGTAAAACACAAAAAAACTGATTGACATACAATATAAACTTAATAATTTAAATCTATTTACAAAAAAGATAAATAATTAAGTTGATATTGTTGACTTACAATATTAGTTTAAAATAATGACATGTATCTAAAACGTTTTCATTAACCTCGTAATACTGGTATGTGTGCAAGTGTGTTATTGTTTTTTAGAAATATATCATAAAAACTCTTAATGGAATGAAAAAACACTTTCCTGTAAAAAGGGCAATTCGTCGCTTACGATATTTTTCCTAAAAAGGTTCGCTACAGCGTCGCCGCGTCGTAAACTGACAGGCGTCGTCCTATTTGGCTAACGATCGTACGAGTTATAGTAGGCGCCAGATAAATGTGGAATAAAGTACATTGACCTTTCCCTAATAACTGTTCATAGGTACCTGAACAATTAAATATGAATCGTTTTTCATTATTAGACAATGTTAAGGATCACGAGAGATGATGATTCGGGACAGCTTTGTGTCATTAATTCCGTTTTTCATTTTAAAAATGTCAATAATTGTAGGTGGGTCAATGACCGTTATTCCACGATTATCTGGCGCCTACTATAGCGATGCGATTTCATCGCACGACGAGATTAAACACACTTTTATTTTGAGTGTCCAAATTGAAGTTTGCAAATCTAGTACAAGCGCAGGACCATTTTCATCGCGCGACGAAATCGCATCGTAAACTCGTACCAGCCAATTAGGACAGTGCCTTATACTTAGAAAGAATGAGTACTTGAGGTAAAGTGCCAGGCTACCAGCGAAGACATTTTGGTCTGACCAGGAAGATAATGTAACAGTTCGTGGTCAGATCAACATGTTTGACTGCGACGTTCATTCATCCAAAGTTGTCTTTAAAAGTTCGCTTTTAGCGGTAAGGGCGCCCATTGTGTCATCGTATGTAATGATTATTTCGTCTCTGTTTTCTGTAATTTACATGGTGTACATAATAAAGAGTATTCTATTCTATTCATTTATTTTCCTTCCTGATAAAATATCCGTAAATGGTGATTATGTTGTCTATGATGCGTCAGTGTGACCAGCCAGCATTTTAAACCTGACGTTCTCTCCAAACTGTGGTATACCAGGATTTATTGGAGACATCGTAGCGAAGCAGACTGCTTAGTGAAGAATCCATTTACTGCAAGGTTTGCATTGTTGGTGCTTCCTTTAACATTACTGACCCATTTCCTGAAGTTTTTATACAAGGTGGAGACGACGATACACCAATAAATCTAAACACTGGCAATACTTATTAAGTCAGTGTACATGGTCTTTGAAAGCCAAAACAGCTGGTCCGATCTCCCGCTATTTCAATTCTACAGCACTGCGCTGTTAAAGGTCGACAGCGTGAAATACTCGGGTCACGTAATAACAGCCAACCTGTCCGATCACGCTGATATAGATAGGCAGAGACGAGCCATCTCGGTGCGTGGTGGTAACATGCTAGCGAGGCGGTTTAGCCGCTGTAGTGACGCTGTGAAATCACAGCTCTTCATTAGTTACTGCACAAGCGTATACACAGTCGAGTTGTGGGCTAACTACACCAAAGCTGCCCTTAGCGAAATGCGAGTGCAGTACAATGACGCGTGGCGCGCCATGTTCCGGTTGCCTCGGTGGTGCAGTGCGAGCACCACGTTTTGCGAGGGCGCGCGCCCGGCTGACCGGCTCTGCTGAGGAGCCGCTTGGCCGCCGCACGCTCCGCTATACATCGCTCCGCTAGCTCCGTGGTGGCCGCGGTGCGAGACTGGGACAACAGCCCTCTTCATCAAAGGTGGCAGTCCTATCATACGCCGATAACATAGGCTATATTTTATCCCCGTACTCCCACGGGAACGGGAAACACGCGGGTGAAACCGCGGGTGCAATAACATGACAAACATGCAAACTTAGACGCCACGCACGTCTAAGTTTACATGTTTGTCATGTTATTGCAACTTATTTTATGTAGTACTAGCGGACGTCACGCGGTTTCACCCGCGTGTTTCCCGTTCCCGTGGGAGTACGGGGATAAAATATAGCCTATGTTACTCGCTGATAATGTAGCTTTCCAATTGTGAATTTTTGAAATCGGTACAGTAGTTTTTGAGTTTATTCATTACACTCAAAAATACAAATTTTTACTTTTTATAATATTAGTATAGATTGTGCCATTATTTTTTATTATTTACTCTTATTTATGTGTGCTATTTGGATGCTAATCTGGCAATAAAAAATTTCATTTCATTTATTTTATTTCAATACCAGTTCATACGAATATGTTGTCTTTTAACACAAATTTGATGTCACCAGCTGAAACAGACTGCTTGGAATATTTTGTCAGAATAGTAGGCAACGGAACTCCTCAATAAATGATAGCAAATGGACTGGGATTGCTGAAATCTCATGTCTGTCTATTGTTTACACCAGTTCATAACATAACATCACGCACATGTGAACCCCTAAAAAGTGAAGAAAAAATAACTTTTTACAAAAAATACAACCGACTTCCATAACTTTAATTTCGGCAGTCGATGTCAAAAACGAAAAAACACCGATTGCCGAAATCAAAGTTATTTTACACTTTTTTGTGTTTTTTATTTGGACGTCGGTTGTATTTTTTGTAAAAAGTTTTTTAAAAGCCATAGAATATATTTGTGTTTTAAAGCTCAAAAAAGCGATAATTTTTACTGACTCTCGAAGTGCTCTTCTAGCCATCAATAAATCCCCTTACGAAGAAAAGTGGCAGCTTTCCATAATTTATTAAATAAGAGAATTTGCATTCTCAATGATCACTGAGGGTAACACACTGCAATTTGCATGGATTCCGGCCCACGCTGGAATCCATGGCAATGAAGTCGCTGACGCTCTGGCCGGTGATGCGGTGCATTGTGGGGACTTAGTCCCATATAAAATTTTAACTTATGAGTTATGACCTCGTAACGTTGCCTAAGAGATTTCTTCGGGACACCTGGAAGGTAGCTTGGGATATCAGGAGCAGACCGAAGGGACATTATTTTTCCCTTATTCAACCCGAGATTCCGGAAAAACCATGGTTTGGTAGGGCAACATTTGGCAAAATGGATGAGACTGGGTCATGTTTGTTCCCCTGCCCATCTTGCGAAATTTCATATTATTGACGACCCTATTTGCTTGTGTGGCACAGATGTAGGCGACTTAAATCACATATTTTTCTCCTGTCCCTTACACGACCGTTCTTCCTTCTTCAGTAACATCTTATCCCTTGATATTCCTTTTTCTACGTCAATACTGTCTTTACTTTGTACAAATAGTTTTCCTGTATATAAATGTATAGTTTCATTCATCACCTTAAATAATAATAATAATAATATAATAATAATATATCCTGGGACAACTCACACACGGTCATCCGATCCCAAACTAGGCAGAGCCTGTACTATGGCAACCAGACAACTGATAAACATACTTATATATTTCTAAATACATACATAATAAACACAAATTACACCTAGACACAGAACAAATGATCATGCTCATCACACAAAGATTTGTCCTGGGTGGGAATCGAACCCACGACCTCCGGTTAAGCAGTCAGGGTCACTAACCACTCGACCAACAGGCCAGTCAAATAATATTAATTTGTAATTATTCGTCATTGTAATTAGCTCATCCATCATAAAGGTGGCAGTCCACCGATAACATGATTCGCGGCGTCTAAGTTTGTATTTGTCATGTTTTTGCAACTTATTTTGTATTATTTACTCTAATGTATGTGTGCTATTTGGATGTTAATCTGACAATAAACAATTTTATTTAATTTTTTCATTTTCATAAATTAGATCCTATATGTGCTGTCTTGTCCCAAATTCCGTTAAAATAAAAAATATAAATAAAAAAATATAATACTATTATTTTTATTAAGTTTCCCTACCTTTATAAACCAAACGTGACATTGGCTAAATGCACAAACCTTGCGAATCCAAAGAAAAAAAAAAAAGATTAGGGTTGTATGCGTTCGGAAATAGAGACGCAGGCAAAGAGTTTCACTCCTTTGCTGTGCGCATTATTTTTATGATAGTTTCAAAATATTCCTATGAAACAGTATTGCCAGTGTTTTCATTTATTGTCGTATCGATGTATCCACATTGTATAGCAGCATCGGGTTGGACTGGAGGCCGACTTCAATGTAGTTGAGAAAAGGAGACGCTGCTTGATTTTCAACCGACTTCAAAAACGGAGGAGGTTCTCAATTCGACTGTATGTTTTTTTGTGTGCGTTTGTTATGCGATCACTCCGCCAATTATGAATGGATTTTGATGTTTTTTTTTTGTACTTTTTACGAATGAAGAATGAATCAATCCGATTTTTATCAATATGTCGATTTTCTAAATAATGTAAAAGAAGACAAAATTCGTGCAAAATGAATCTAAGGGTAGGCGAGTTTTCGCTATAAGGGGTAACATTTGTCAACTATGTATTTAAAATATTTAACTACAGATCAAAATCTTTGTCATCGCATAAAAGAAGAATTATTACTAATTAAATATTAACGATATATATATTTTACATTACTACGAAAGATGGCCGGGAAGTTGACCTAGAAATAAAAAAGGAATCGAAAACTTGTTTATTCACATTAAATTAAAATGGCCTGTCTGTATGGTCTCCAGTGAAAAACAGAACATTTCCTCCTCAATATTTTTGTATGTTCTACGAGTTGTCTTCAAACTACGAAAAACATGGATTCTACACGCGCACTTATAAATAAGATTCATAAGTACGAACATGAAGAACAATATCGAGTAGAATAAGAAAAGGATCATTACATTAAAGGTTCAGTTTTGCGACAAGATTACTTAAACTCATAATAATAATTATGTACAAACAGGTAAATGTAAAAACTATCTCCATGACTAACAGAATTAAAAATTTGAAAGAAACGATTACCCTATAACTCATACTCAGTTTTCAAGACTCAAAATTACTTTTCCTCCATAATATACTTAATGCGAAAGTGCACCCGAATGACAAAGTAGATGTATTAAGAATATTTAAACGTTGGTGTTTTTCGATCGGCAACCAGTTGGAGTAGTACCCGTTGTGAAGGCACAATGGCACATCTTGCAGTAACCGTAGCTTTGTTGTTTCTTGCCTGTGTCTGCGCAGCGCCAGGTAAATATTTTTATTTATTTTTATTTCTATTACAATACTTTCTTTTAACACTTTCAGTGGCCAGAACTCAGCATATGAGTCGAACAATAATTTGTTTCTTATGCCCACGAGTCTGCCGGTTCGTATGCCCACAACTCGGCAGCCGAATCGTCGTAATATGTAGCGACGACTCGTGGGAGAAATTTCTTCCACGCATGAAGGAATTATGATATCTAAAGATTACCTGTAAATAAGAATGATTTTTGAATATGAAATCGGAGATTATCCAAGTTCGCAGGAGATATTATAGTGCACAAATATGTACGCAAACACTCTCTGCTTCTTTAATGTCATAGTCCGATGGTACGTCTCCACGATCCTCGCTCCTGCGCCTCATCTCGCGATGAGCCATGACCTACGGCTATACGTTGATTTCCGAGGCATAAGGGGGCACCTTCAATGGGAAAACCCAGTAATACCCTAAGCCTGACTTGAAAATCGAAACCAGGACCTCGCGCTCGGCTGTCGTGCTTACGACCACGAGGAAATTGGGGCAGTTACAAATCAAAATAATAATAATATATATTGAATGAAAAACAAAGAGTTTCACGCAAAAATGCGGTCGAAATAACACCCAACGAGATGTAGATAAAGCACATCATAACACTATTTAATTCTGATCCTTGTACATTTTTCACATTCCAGCACCAGTGCCAAGTAGTCCACAATTCACACTTGTAAAGGACAGCGGGGTGGGCCTTGGGGTGGCTGGAAATAACAGCGAAGCCAATGGCGTTGTGGAGTCAAGCAAACTTGTGGAGACACCGGTTAAAGCGCCGGTAGACACAGGTATGGTTCGCTTAACCTTTTGAACGCCAGAGCATAAACGCATCGGTGTGCCCCCGACGCCAAACCACAAATTCGACGTTTTTTTTGTCGGCTCTAACTGACGGTGGCGTGTTGGGCACTTTTTCATTTGTCGGCTATAGTCGACCGTGGCGGTCAAAAGGTCTCCTTTATGTCTTGTGGACATCTATAAAGGATATCCTACTCCCGTACCGTAAGGCTTCTGTCGGCCTTCGGTGATTTTTTTATCTATTTTATTCTTGAAAAATCCCGTACTCAACTCTAAATAGGTTGCTGAGTTTATTTTCCGAAATTAGCAATCGTTCAAAAATAAGGCTTATTCAAGATTTACATGCCCAAAAAGGACATAAATTTGAGAAAATTGTTAGTTGGAAGTCGGTCGTATTTTTTTGTAAAAAGCGTAGCCCCTTCACAGCGTACCAGCGCGGCGGCGTGATGTTATGTTATGAACTAGCGTAAACAATAGATAGACATGAGATTTCAACAATCCCAGTCCATTTGCTATCATTTATTGAGATGTTCCGTTGCCTATCTCCGAAGTTCTTCATCAGATCTCCACCAAATCGAAATGGGACCACTCCGAGAAAATACTCTTCCAAAAACTAACCAAATCGCTTCAAGTGTGCCTATTAAATTTTAAGAGTTCTCTCTATTTCTCTTCTTCGAGTAATCGGGGAACATACATAAAAAAAGGTTCCGACGAATTGAGAACCTCCTCCTTTTTTTGTAGTCAGTTAAAAATAGGCAGTCGTAGAACGAAGGGTAAACTTGTGACTATTGACAGGCTCTGTATACATGTGACATAGATATTGAAGAGCGAGGTGTTCCGTAACAGTTATCTCCGTACTTAAAATAATGCCTCTACAATTTAGATTAGAGAAATAAAATTAGAATATAAAATAGTTTATTTTTATATTCTAATTTTATTTCTTACATGTACGTGTTTATTTCAGGAAACACCGTGCCTGATGTCACTGTGTTTGACAAAGTCAATGCAGGAGCAGCCTTCGCAACCGGTGGAAGCTACGCAAACGGTCTTGTGAAGAACAATCCATACCAAGACAATCCAGTATCTTTCTTTGGTTAGAAATAAAAGATGTAAAAAGATAAGAGGGAAAGCTAATGGACGTACTGCTTAGTCTCTAGACAAATGACATTCTGTCAGCGCAAGCGTGGCGATTGTCAAATCGACAAAAATATAGGGGACTGACAAACGCTGTCGAACGTCACGAGATCAATCTCTTTGGCATTTCGACAATCGTATTAATCGTCGTTGCAAAATTAAAATCTCCTACGTGATATCTTTGTTGAAAATGAGTTAAGCAGATATTTGAAAAGTGATTTAAAATACCCATACTCGCAAAAACTTCCATGTGACTATGAATACTTATTTTATCGCTAAAGCACGTATAACGAATGTGCACATGTATTATTATCAAATCGCAAGTGTCAAGCCTACATTTTACGTGAAATTTATTTTTGATTTTTCTCGAAAGAAATACATTTAGGAGATTTTAAATAGCAGATAGAATGACACCTTGTCTAGCGCCCCTTGACAGTTTAATATCTTCAATATAAAAGTTCATAGTAAACCTCATCGTTTTCCATCAGGCGAATTAAGGTCAAGAGCAGACCAACTAAATATTTCAAATTAAAGTGCTACTGCAGCATGGAGTCACGGTTACATTGTACATGCAAGGATTGTTGGTGGTGTTTACCTGAGATATCCATCTAAGGTATGGGTATCTTGGTGGATATCTTGGGTAAACGTTAAGCATTTTACATGCAAATATTGTTGGCGGTAACAATATTTGCATGTAAAATGCTTAACGTTTAAAGATACTCAATTACTAACAATGATGGAGAAAAGACGAACGTTACAGTAATAAAAGTTGAAAATAAGAGTTCGGATATTTTATTTTAAAAGCAGCCTTATTTTAATATCATAAGATACTTAACAACCATGGGCGTGCAGTAGGCTACAGTAAGGGTAGAGCAGCCCATACATAATGCCCAAAAAAAAAAACTCACTACATTATTCAGGGTTGAAATCACGATACGATAATCACGGCATTATCTACCCTTACTGTGGCCTACTGCACGCGCATGTTAACAACCATTTACAAGTACACCGTGTTGTGATTTTTACTGAAAAACAGTATTCCTTATTCTGGCATAAATAATGATCACGTAAAAGGTTATATTTAAGCACTAGCTTCAGTAATAGTTATAAAATATCCCAACGAAACATACGTCGTTTGGAGATGGTCCAACTTTGTGCCAAGTTTCATCTATAATCCGTTAAGAAGTAAAGATAGAGTTACTTGTCGCATTTATAATATTAAGTATTGATACAGTGTTCTCAAAGAGTCAAAGTTTATTCTTATTTAATTTTTTCTCTCTTATTGTAACAAAAATAGGATAACACCGGCGACTAAACCGTATCAACAAAATAATATAATTAAGAGACGAATTTAAATGTTTATTGTTTTAAAATAAGCGTTCGGACGTCAATAACTTGATTGATCTTACTGAACTAAAAATACCGAGTTGATAGACATTAATAAATTCACATTTACGTACGATTTTAACCATTATGACTCCGACTTGATCCTGCCTTCTGCGCCTGCGCAGCAGTACGTAAACCACAGACGCAAAGCTCAAACATCATGATACTCACATATTATATTCTTAATAAAAACAAAATCTTAATATAAAACGTCTCAACTCAATAGTTTAATAAAACAAGCTGAATGCAACATTAAATATTTGAGAAAACAAACTCAATCTTGATGCAGAATTTTTAACAGGAGTGTTATTACTTTGTCTGTTATAATTATCGTCGTAAGTATTGGTTGGTTTCAGTCCAGGATTCTGGAGTGGTACATCATTATTGTTGGCGTCATTTTGATTATTTTGTCCGCCATAGCCGCCTATATCGTTCTGTCCATTGACATATTTTCCTCCATTTTGTCCGGGAAGGCTGGGATAGACATATCCGCCATTATAGTTGGGGTTGTACTTTACATTGGTAGTGTCCGCTTCATGGTCTGCCCCTGGTCCACCGTCGCCATTGTCATTGTTGTCACCGTGACCAATGCTGAAGCTACCGGCAGGATAGTTGCCACCGGATATCACGCCGATGGCGATGCTGGGGTCAGTTGGAGTACCCTTCAGCCGGATGACGGACTGCTGCCCTGAAAAATATAGAGGATAATTTTGAACAAAGAGAAATTATAAAACAACAATTAAAGCCGTCATTTTTTAAATAGAAATAAAAAAAATATATCTAAGTGATAGTAATACAAAAAAAAACATACAGACAAATTAAAAATCCAAATAAAATAGGTAAATAACTCAAAATAACTCCGTGTTCACAACAATTTCTAAACCAAGAATCATAGAACTCGAAACAAAGACACCTGTTTGTTTTGCTATGCATGGTAACTGGCCTACGCCAAAAAACGCCATCATCTATATACATAAAAATGAATCCCTATTTCCCTTGGTCACGGCATCACGCGTGAACGGCTGGACCAATTTCGCTAATTATTTTTTGTTGTGTTTTTTATTGTCAGGAGAAGGTTCTCTTGATAGAAAAAATAAAGAAAGTTGCGCAGAACATTAGAAAATTTAAGAAAGTTTATGACCATATTAACTTTTCTAATGTAACCAATTCGAATTCAATATTCATAGTTAAGACAGGACAACGTCTGTTGGGTCAGCTTGTCATTAATATAAACCAGAAGACACTCACTGGTAGACGACGTCTCCAAATTATGCTGCGAAGTACGGTCAGTGATAATATAATATAAACATGGTAATTAGTCACTGTTTTGGTAAAAAATGAAGTTGTAGGCAGATGTGTTCCCTTGTAGGTAGGACTCATACTTCCCTTGTTGGTAAGACTTTGGTAAACTGGTCTCAGTACTATTATTACATAATATTATAGTCAATCAAACTCCTTTACATTTTAAACTACTCTTGATGCAAAGAATCTCTTGGTGACAAGAAAAAGTAGTTAAACCACCGTCTTCGTTTATTCGTTTCTGATAGTTACAGCTACAACCAAATCAAGTCAGGTCTTCAAGTCAAGAGCGAATAGGTTACCTCTTTTGGGCAAGCGAGTTCTATCGTCAACTAGATCATCTTTCTTATTGGGAGAACTCTGAATATTCGTCTTTGGGACAGTTCTCACGGAAATGAACGTTATCCTACTTAACTTTGTGAAATCGAGCTTATCCCTTAAAACTCAAGATCATTATGTGGGTAATAGTAGGCCACATGGTTTAATTCGCTGCGAGTCGCGAGTCAATGTGCTTTTCCTATTTTCACGCGGACGCAGTTGCAAGCACAGTTGGTGCAGTAAATAACTAATAGTCAATTGACATTATCGCAGTTGCTAGATTCAGTAAGTTCAAACCACCGACGATTTATCCCAATGGGCTGCATGGATGAACGACTGGATGTCGTCTGTAATCAGTTTCGGTATGTTCAAGCTGTTTTATTGTATACACATAATTGTAAAAACAACAATTGAAAAATCTCTGAATGGAATAGACGCTTTGGTTGATTCTGAATATCTCACAGGATTCAGTATAATAATAATCAATTTATTTCAAGTATCAAGACTCAATTACACATTAGTCACAATTAAAATGTCAAAAGCATTATTAGGTCATCATTATAAATTACATAATATTACAAAATTACAATTATTACATAAATGTAAGTCATATGTGTCGCCCACAACAGTGCGCAATGATGGAATAAAATCCTGGTCAGATAATGTTTGTTGTGACCCAGCAGTGGATTGGGATACTAGATTGAGATACTACTGGAATAATATAAACCTGCAATAAAGTCAAAAGGGACACAAGAGCAAACAAACATTAAACATTTCCATGCCCATGGCGGAAACAAAACAACCAGTTTTCAGTTTTCTTAAACTAAAAATAGAAACAAATCAATATGCTAATGAGACGTTTGTTTTGAAACGAAAAGTTAAGTGTAGGTAGTAAGCTAAAAAGAAAAGTCGATTGCTGGTGTTTATAACGTGATAAAAGTAAGTTCTAGGCCAACATGACAATAAGAATGCAAAACAACAACCGCAATGAAGGTAAGCCTATACAAAACATGCGTAACTGGTAAGCGGTGCCAGGTTAGTCACCTCCAGAAACCAGAGAAAGCCCTCCTAACGACACAAACAATACTGCAACTGTGAGGAAATGGGAAGAAAGGTTTTCCAGTCTTGACTATTCTAAAGAAGGTAAATATTGGAATGTTTATACCTGAGACCAAGCAGACATAGAGAAATAAGGCGAAACCGGCCACGGAACGCGACATTGCGAACAACACTGAGCGGGGTAAGCTAAAACAGACGGTGCGTACCTGCCGTATTTTATTATATGTTCGAAGTCACCGTTCACACTGGCCGCATAGAGCCGTGTCATGACTCAAAATTATAGAAAAAAGATATACGTCTATTAGTCACGGTGTTGTTTAAATATCGAATGTTGTATTTTTAATGATTTGTCTTGGTTTTCGACGCGGTTTTGTTCGGGTTTGGAAAAAGGTTTGTATTTATGAGCTTTCGTTCAATGTGATTTTACCAATAGAGACGTCATTCTCATTATAAAGAAATAAAAACATGGCACAATTTTACTATGTCACCTACATATCTACATAGGACCTTAAGGAACCTTTTTCTATTATCAAGCCTCGTTCGAATTTCGAACGGACAATATCGCGCCCCATTATCTAGTTCTCTCTTTAGAATGATCTACCGATATTGTTAAATTTTCCTTATAAAGATGCCTTAAAATAATGATTGTTTATATTAAAATAGTTAACTATTTTCACAAAATTCCCCAAAACTGTCATGTTTTTGTAATAATTGTGGTTTTACATGACTGCAATGAATACAACACATGAAACGATGGCAATCGTAGGTCATCGCCACCTGTAGCCACGACCAATAAACTGTCAGCTATCGTATATAGTAGGCGCCAGATAAATGTGGAATAAAGTATATTGACCTTTCCCTAATAACTGTTCATAGGTACCTGAACAATTAAATATGAATCGTTTTTCATTATTAGACATTGTTAAGGAACACGAGAGATGATGATTTGGGACAACTTTGTGTCATTAATTCTGTTTTGACGTGACAATGTCTAATAAATCGATAAACGCCGGCTGCATGCACGAAAAAGGATGATTTATTGTAACGTTACGATCATTTCATCAATGTTTTGTTATGACGTTGTCACGTTAAACTATTTACGATTTATAGACAGCCAATTTTTCAATTTATAAACGTCAATCAATGTAGGTGGGTCAATGACCGTTATTACACGATTATCTGGCGCCTACTATAGCTACACGATAACTGACAAATACTTGCACTGTCTGGACAGATCCACTCAAATCTGTGTGGCACTTTCCTCAAAAGGCCACCTCAGACATTAACCTACATGGTTCTCATATGATTTGACCAGTATAAATTGTATGGACTTTAAAAGAGACTTTGACCTCTGAGTTTCCGGTGTTTCTTCTCTGGGTAGTCAGCTAGGAAACACCAGCCTCATCTAGCTTAAAATGACAAAAAAAGATAGACGGGTAAAAGTGTTATGTTTAACAGGCTTGCAGAATAAATATCATTTATCATTAATAATAACTTAACTTTTTCCTAGTTCCAAACCTTCGATAAGTTTTTCTCTAGTTTTACGAGACAAAACCAACCAGTAACGATCGGTCTTTTGCCTGATTTTTTGTCTTATGTAAAAGTGCATAGAGTAGACGACTCGGGTGTGAAGGTCTCAATCAATAACCGGATAGGTACTCAAATTAACGAACCGCTAAATGGCTTCAAATGTATTTATTTTCCACAAACCAGGCAATAAGAATGACACAGCAATTAAAACATCGAATAATAATGACAAACATTACAAAAATATAGCAGAGAATAAATCTACCGTTATTGACGGCCAAAAACCCATTCATGTTAGCGATCATCTTAGTTCTGAAATGGTAAAACCCTGGTTGGAACAAGATAATTGTATTATGCTCGTATATGTAGTATAAACTTTATAAAAGCTGGTTCGTACTCATCGCGTGTGTAGTGTTGTGTGTGAATGTTGCGATGGAGCGTCTTGTTGGTCTCGGTGCCGTGCTAGCGTTCTCTCTCTGTCACACGTCAGCGCGTAAGTTTACAATGTTTACATACTTAGTTACCTATACATCATTGTCATTGTCTTCTACGATGTCGTTTTCCTGTGAAGTGTATCGCGAAACAAGTTTGTTTATACGGTCAAATATATAAATAGTACTTGCGTTCTAAATGCAAGAATCTTAACTGTACCTACATACTTGAGTCTTGACCTTGAGAATCTGAGTGCCGATTCTAAAAATTTTTAAGCAAAGTTCGCATTCGCATGTCTGTCCCAATCTGTCAAAAAATTATGGAAATTGAGACTTTTTAGGGTTCCGTACCCAAAGGGTAAAACGGGACCCTATTACTAAGACTCCGCTGTCCGTCCGTCTGTCTATCTATCCGTCTGTGACCAGGCTGTATCTCATGTACCGTGATAGTTAAACAGTTGAAATTTTCACAGATGATGTATTTCTGTTGCCGCTATAACAAGAAATGGTAAAAATGAAATAATATTAAAAATAAAAGGGGGCCCCAATACAAGAAACATGTTTTTTTTCGGCTTATGGTACGGAACCCTGTGTGCAAGTACTTGCACTTGGCAAGTTTTTTGACTTGACTTGCTTAAAAAATAGAAGAATTGACTCTCTATTGTTCTTGTTTTATGTGGATCCTCAATTATTCTAAATCATGCGGGAGGTTATCCCCATAGGAAAGAAACAGTAAATTTTAAAATATTATTTGCTTTAATTAAACAGTTTTTCTTTCCAGAACAATCTGTCGGTACAGTGGTGGTTGATGATGGGCGAGTCGGGGTTGGACTTATTTCCGGCGGGAATTTTGGCCCTGGAAGTTTCAGTATTGGTGGTTCGCCCGGTGGTCGTCCACAACCGTCGGTATATGAGAATGAAGATGACAAGGATGGTGAACATATAATTATACAAACGGCAACACATCATACAGGACAACAAGAAAATTATCAAAACGGAGGTAAACAGAGTATTCAATCAATGAATTTAGTTTTTTTTATGCCAATCATTTTAATTACGATTTCTTACCATATTTCTTTTATTCGATTAAATGAAAACGCATCTAAATGAATGAATCAGATTATATAAAACTTCATATAATGTGCTATATTATGTAAGCTCTTATCTCTATCTAAATTGTGAAACGTTATCGAGAAACACAGTAAAAAATTAAATAATTTTTTGTATTTATTTGATTAAAGGTGGCAATATTGGCAATACTCAACTGTATCCAGTGAAACATCTGACAACTCACACCAACCCAGGACACGGGGGCAATGGAGACGAAGGGGGTAGTGGAAGTGGTCAAGTATTAATTGGTGCGGTTGTCCTAAATAACAATAAACATAAAAATGGCAAAAAAAATAAAAATGGTATTAAGCAGCCTATCTTACCTGATGCAGCCACACTGGAAGCTATATTCGGTAATAATGGTGAGAAGAACGGTTTCCCAAGAACAGACAGTAGCTTTAGCAATACCGGTGAACAAGGAAGTGTTCAGATTGGTTCAACCACAGGGGGCAACTTTGAAGAAGGAACTTACAATATCAATAGTAATAAAAACCCTGCAACCAACGTGCTTCAGAAGGGAAGTGCTGTCAATAGTGGAAATACTAATGCAGGAAATGAAGCACAATATTCTAAAGGACATGGTGCATCTAACCATGGCCTAACAAACTCGGGAACTTCTGAAGAACCTTGGATATGGGAGAGATAGGTCAATGACAATATAAATATTAAGATTGTCATGTCGCATTTAAAACTAGTGGATGTAGAACTCTCGAATTAAGTCAGTATTATTAAACATGTTTTGTAACTATGAAATTAATTAAGATTTTCATTTTATTTATTTATTTAAACTTTATGTACAATAGTGGTACATGGGCGGACTTAATGCATCAAGGCATTCTCTACCAGTCAACCTTTGGGTTATAAAGACTATATTGTGGTAGGTGTACAATAAATAAAAATAAGATTCAAAATTGAATTTTAACAATTCGGAAAGAATATACAGATAATATATATAATACTAATAAAATACATATATATGCTAAAATAATAAACTAATAAATATGATATATAATAATCATACCGATTAAGAGAATTCATAGAAATCATGATGAAGAACAACTAAGAATGACAAGCTTTTAAGTAGTGTTTTCGGATTTTACGCTTAAAGGAAAATTTTGACTCCGCCTTCTTGATGTCAAGGGGTAGCATATTCCAGAGTTTAATTGTAGAAATAGCGTAGGAATTAGACAAAAACCCGGTGCGGTGAGAAGGGATATGAAGAAGTAAGTTTTTAGATGCTCGAAGGTTGAGACTGTGAGAACTGCCCAACACTTTGAATTTTTTTTTTTTTTCATTTTGAATTTCGTTTTTTTTTTAATTATATTATTTACGATATTAAATGTTACAAAATACAAAATATTTTATATAAGCTTGCCAGCAATATCCTAGATACAATAAAAAACCTAATGATTCCCCTCCTATTCTTCTCTTCGACTTCAAATAATGTTCAGTCACTCATGTTTTATGAATTTCCTTACTAACAAAGTTAGATTATTTAACTTTGCTATTTAAAACAAAACTGAGTGTAACATGCTATAAACATAGTAACTTGACCTTTTTAAAGTTAAACAATAGAAATATTACGCTGGAAGAGAGAACATCTTACATCCTACAATAAAAAAACTAGGCTCCGATACAATAAAAAAAAACTAGGCGCCGGTACAATAAAAAAAAACCAAGGCTCCGGTACCATAAAAAACCTAGGCGCCAGTACAATAAAAAAACCTAGGCTCCGGTATAATAAAAAAAACTAGGCGCCGGTACAATCAAAAAACTTAGCTCCGGTACAATAAAAAAAGAACTAGGCTCCGGTAAAATAAAAAACTAGGCTCCGGTACAATATGAAACTAGGCTCCGGTACAATAAAAAAAAACCAAGGCTCCGGTACCATAAAAAACCTAGGCGCCAGTACAATAAAAACTAGGCTCCGGTACAATCAAAAAACTAGGCGCCGGTACAATCAAAAAACTTAGCTCCGGTACAATAAAAAATTAGGCTCCGGTACAATAAAAAACTAGGCGCCGGTACAATAAAAAAACTTAGCTCCGGTAAAATAAAAAAACTAGGCGCCGGTACAATAAAAAAACTTAGCTCCGGTACAATAAAAAAACTAGGCTCCGGTACAATAAAAAACTAGGCGCCGGTACAAAAAAAAAACTTAGCTCCGGTACAATAAAAAAACTAGGCGCCGGTACAATAAAAAAACTTAGCTCCGGTACAATAAAAAAAACTAGGCTCCGGTACAATAAAAACTAGGCTCCGGTACAATCAAAAAAACGCCATCTGGCTTAGAACTTATAATACTCTCTCTACATCTATCGATCACTTTAACTCGATGTCAAAATGGAATCTGTATAACGTAACATCTCGCCCGTTTTCCCCACAGATATGGGAAGTAACGATTATTACATTGACAATCTAATTTTGTCAGTTAATACGACTATACCGAACAAAAATCTAGTTTAAAAAAAGGTTGACGAAGCGGGAATGAATATATGAAGATCAAAATCTTTAGGAAACGCCACTTGTGTTCAATTGTTTTTAAACTTTTGACATGTTGACAAATTGGGAATGTGACCAAACAGGAAGTAGTCGTTGGAGCAAGCTACAAGATGCTACTTAAAAATGACTAGTGGAATAATTCAATTGCATTTTCCCGACCACGATAGGGTATTTGACTGGTTTTTTTTTTACCTACATGTAAATAAAATATATATTTTCTTTATTTTGTATATGTCACAGCCAACTAGCTTAATCACGGTCTAGCCTTTTCATTGAACGGCGCCGTTAAATCAGTGGCCTAAGCAACATCCCGGTATTTTATTAAACAGCTAGGCAAATGACTTTGTTCTATGAATGATTTGCCTAGCCAAGTCATTTGGGAACGTAGCGTTATTAGTCATTCTTTTATTTAATGTTAAAATCTCTCTATTCTTTAATATACAACAGTGTTTGTGATATCTATCAGTTATTACAACATAAAGAATAGTGCACTTTGTTTTTTAATTATTTTTATAAAATTTAATTAAGACTTTGTAAAGTCGATATTAAGTCGATAACCATTCAATGGATCAAAGGACACAGCGAATCCCAAAGCAACGATGCAGCGGACGCACTCGCCGTACCACTACCCTTCGGTTACCTACGCAATCTGGTAAGGAAACGCACTAGTGATCATCAGCATCACAAGCTATGGGTTGACCATGGTGGGTGTAGGCAGGCCAAAGAGGCACTTCCCTCTATTGATGGCCGTTTCACGAAAAATGCCCTAAGACTTACTAAACAGCAATTGCGTACAGTCACAGCCGTCACAAGTGGCCATGGGTCTTTTAATAAACACCTCTATGCCATAGGAGTCACTGACCGCCCACTTTGCAGAGCCTGCGTGGAGGAGGACGAGACAGCAGCACACCTGCTACTAAGCTGCCCGGTAGTCGCTGATTACAGGGCTAAGTACTTCGGTAACCAAAGTACCCTCTGTAAGATAGTTGGTAACACCAAGGCGTTGCTGGCCTTGCTTGGGGACCTGGGGTGGATCGAATGACACATTTGTCTTTTTCGCTTACTCGTGGAGTTGCGGAAACCAGCCCGAGTTACATACATACAATACATACAACGTCGATATAAAAAGATTTCAATTGGTTTGTTACTTAAATACTGTTTTGTATGTACACTTTATTTTTTTATACGCACCCTCTTCTGTCTGTTCCGCTAATTGTGTGTATTTTCGACACGTGGTTACCGAATTCTATGAACAGCCTAGAAATCTGCCAGCCCGTTCATTAAATGTTGTATCAGACGCATTGGCTGGATGTCATTGAGGCCGCTGTATAACGGCGCCGTTCAATGAAAAGGTTAGGCCGTTCATTAAACGGCTGATTAGACCAGTTGGCTATTTACGGGGTCAGACTGTTACGTAGTCAGCCTTTATTTAATTTGCTTTAGTAAGTAATATTAGTATAGATTAACATTATCCCTATAATAAACATGAACCAAATTTACTAAATAAATATACACTACAATGTAGTAATTTCATAAACAACATAAAACCTTGAAATACTTAAAAATGGCCTAGAAAGGCGTAGTCGGAGGCCCGCTTCACGGGCCTTAATGGTTTAAAAAAAAAACACGAAGGGGATGGATTCTAGTGAGCGAGCGAACTAGACCCTGCCATCCCCTTCCAACCTAACCTGTCCGAGTTGGGGTGCTGCAAGTTCCGAGCTCGCTTCGCTCGCTCTTGCATACTAAGTTCTCCTAGTAACAGTAGTAGCATTGCCTGTTGTACACATACGATCAGTGAGATTACAACTTTCTTCTAAGCAGGATTTCAAACAGGGATGTGTCAGGATTTCAATACTAGGATTTTGTAGATTTTTATAGGTGCAGAAACTACACTGGAAGTTGTTGACGATTATGTTAACCTAGAAGAAACTATCGTGTTTGGAAGGTCCAACATCGAGAAAGAGGTCAATTTTCAAATCCATCTTGGCTGGGCAGCGTTCAGGAATATCTTGTGTGAGTGATGACTACTGATGACTTATGGCACTGTAACGTGGCCGCTCACTGATTTTCTTTCTGAGTACAGACATATTATAAGTAACCGAGAGGTGAACGGCCCTCAGGTAACACACCACGTAAAGGTACCACACCAAGTTAAATGTAATTTGATAAGTACTTTTTTTTACAAGCTTTTTATTTATTTTCTTTCTTTTTGGGTTCTGATTCAGTTAGTTATGATCTAAACAATAACAACATTTTATATTACATCTTCCTTACATATAACAGGTATTGCACTGAAAACTGTCTCTGTTTTACGCCGACGGTTACCAATATAAGAGAAAGCCATAAATTTAGAATATTATAAAACTGGAAACACAAGCTGGACTGTGTTTAACTTCTTCGATCCACTCTACTGTACCTACGCCGTACACACGCCGCGGCACGTTCGCCACAAGCATGTTCCTTGAATACTGTCAGTCTTAGAGGAAAGAGACACTACATCACACACCACTATTTGACATTTCTGCAAACGCTGATGTACTGAACCTTTGGAAGACGTACGAGCCAAAGCGAACTCGCAGAGGGGGCATTGAAAGCGTATAACGGGGGTAATACGCTTTCAATGTTAGAGGCACCAACTGACGATTATCCGAGCTGGTCGATTCTGTCAACATCTCACGCTGCAAACTTAGGTGAAGTGAGCACGAAGTGAGCTGACATCCTATCTTGATTATATGGGTTGACAGCTCACCTCGTGATCACTTCACCCAAGCTTTCACTTCAACATGTTTACAGAATCGACCGGCTGCAGTGCGATTTTGTAAGTGACTCACGTTATTCCAACTTTTTTTGCATGGATTGACACACGGTCAATCCATGCAAAAAGATGTTGGACTAACACTTCACTTCACGCTCACTCCACCTAAGTTTTCACGATGAGTTGTTGACAGAACGGACGGCTGTCATTCCGTTTTTTTTGTATGGATTGACAGCTCACTTCGTCTTCACTTCACCTAAGTTTACACGGTGCAAGGTTAATAGACTCGGACTGCTGTATAGATATTAGGTTAAGGGTAACAAACCAACCAAGTGATTAAGATACACACCACTATATTATATTCCCATATCAAAGTCCAATAAAAAATACAAACTTTACCAAGTTTAAGCAAAGGGAGTAGGACATGCAGTTCAAACTATGACGATGCAGTAAATCACAGAGGTTTTGTTAATCAATCAGCGAGGTAACTAACGTGTCATTATACTCTCAATATTATGGTATCAACACAAGAACTTTATTTTTTTTGATCGGTATCATCTTGTGGGAAGGTGTAGGTACATGTCAGATGATGCATTCATAACCTTATGGTGGGTCCACACGATACAGACTTTTGTATGTACCGATGTCTGTAGAGACTATGAAGTCTGAATACATTTTTTTACACTAACAGGTCGACAACGTGTTTGTACAGACTTTTCATTACGTCAGACTTTGATTTTTCAAAACTTGCGGTTTTCCGAAAGTAAATATATTTCTTATTTTTAATATTTGTCAATCAGTTTTTTGGCTGCGAAAAATACGCAAACTTACATGCATAAACCGACTTTCCTACCACGACGACTTCTGTGTGCATTGCTTTTTTATACAGACAAAATTCTACAAAAGTTGTTAAAAAAATTAATTAAAAAAAACTTTTCATTCAGGCAGAGTCCATTAATTGGTTAGTATACAAAATCTTAGAAACTAGTGTTAGTACTTAGTAACTGGATGATGTTTTTTTTGTAAACGTTTTTTAAAAATGAAAACTAACTAGTTCGATTTATCGCCCTTGAAACTCCCTGCATACTAAATTTCATGAAAATCGTTGGAGCCGTTTCCGAGATTCAGATTATATACATACACAAGCGGACCCGACAGACATTGTCTTGTCCGAACGTTTGCTTTGTGTCTGGCGAAAAATTATAGAAATTGATTGCAGCGCCACCTACCGGGTCCAATTGTGAATCTAAACCATTCTCAAATCCTCTCGAACACACACAAAACAAAAATTCTAGAGGAGTTCAGTGATTTACAAGAATTGCTCGTTTAAAGGTTTTAGATAACTACCAGAAAAAATAATGAAAGTCTGTATCTTGTGGACGCACCTTTAGGTTAACTCCTAAATGTTTGATTACTAATACTATTGTTGCTTGTCATGTCAGAATGTTGATGCACGGGAGGGAAGGGATCATGTCTTATAGGAATACCTTATAAAAGCCGTTGGTCTGATCAAGGTACATAATTAGCCAAGCCTCGTTCGGCAGGTGTTAAGGATATGGAGCTTTTAGGAAGAACTACTTTGATATTAGTTGCAGTATTAGTTCTTTGCAATCAAGTTCATTGTAACGCTGCCGCTGCAGGTAAAACTTATTCTTTATTTTGCTTTCTTAGAGGCCATCCGTAAATGACTTCACACGAATTTTATGTGTTTATGACCCCCTCCCCGTCCTTGTCACAGCTGGTCACATTTATGAGACTCCCCCCTCCCTAATGTGACGTCACATATTTTGCAAAATATCTAGAAATTATTAAATTAAAACAGCACTTCCGGCATTATGTTATCCCAAATTATTTTTTTTTTTTTGTAAAATCAACATCAAATCAAACATTAAAAATGACAAAGCAAAAAACATAAACCTTAAAAACATTCAGATAGGGCTGAAAATATTTTTAAGTTTTTCGTTAATAGTTCAAATTACGTGTTTAAATACTCATTAATACATTATATTTTGAAATGTGACGTCACGAAATTTAGAACCCCTCCCGCCCCTTGTCACACAATGTCACACTTCGTCGAACCCCTACCCCCCTTAACGTGTGACGTTATTTATGGATTTTGGCTCTATGTGAATTATTAAATCTAACCTGAACTGTCAAACTTTTAGTCAAAAACCGTCCTCCATTTCATTTTTGAAGTGACAACGTCTAATAAATCGATGAACGCCGGCTGCACGCACGTTAAAGGATGACGTCATTGTAACGTTACGATAATTTCATCTAAGTATGTTTTGTTATGACGTTGTAACGTTAAACTACCGTCCGTAAACCGACTTTACAGACAACCAATTTTTTTAATGTGAAATTTCTCCTGTATCGTGTGGGTGCGTTTACAAACATTTAAACTTACGTATATAAACACCTAGACTAGAAATATTTGTTTTGTGCGGGAACCGAACCCGCGATACGCAACGCAGCAGCCAATCGCTCCACGATTACGCAAACCGTGTTGTCAAATAAAACATACTTTTGATTCTTTCCTCCAGTCGCCTCAACCTTGAGTCAACAAATCAAATTGAATTTAACTTGTATTTTTGAAATTTGTAAATGTATACGACTCGATTGTTTTATTTTTAACTAGCTTTTGCCGGCAACTTCGTTCGCGCATATCCCATTTTTCCCGTTCCCGTAGGAATTTCCGGACGATTTATATACCTAAACCATCATCATGAATAACCCAATCCATTGGTGAAAACCGCATGAAAATCGGTGCAGTAGTTTTTGAGTTTATCGCGAACAGACGGACAGACGCGGCGGAGGACTTTGTTTTATAATACGTAGGTATAGTAGGCGCCAGATAATCGTGGAATAACGGTCATTGACCCACCTACAATTATTGACATTTTTCATTTGAAAAACGGAATTAATGACACAAAGCTGTCCCGAATCATCATCTCTCGTGATCCTTAACATTGTCTAATAATGAAAAACGATTCATATTTAATTGTTCAGGTACCTATGAACAGTTATTAGGGAAAGGTCAATGTACTTTATTGCACATTTATCTGGCGCCTACTATAGTGATAGTAAATAGTCGAGTAGTGGACGATGTTTCTTTCGAGGACTTACACTAATGCATTCTGAAAACATTTCGCTTAGGATACGAGTTACCATATCGTCAATTTGTTGACAAAAAAGGGGTGTGTAACGATTGACATAATAACAAAATATCTAACTTTCACTTGACATAATTTCAGTTAACATAATTTTGTTTAACATAACGATCAGTTGACATAATGAATTGTTGATATAATTTCATTTTACCTAATTTCATATGACATAATAAACATTTCCTATAATGCACATTTCACATAATATTCATTTAGCATATTATTCATTTACTATAATATTCATAATCTGTAATGGACTTTAGGGCACCCCGACTCGGATAGGTTAGGTTAGAAGGGGACCCACCATCCCCTTCGTGGTAATTTTTTTATAAACCACCCAGAAGTAGGACCCAGGAGTAGGGCTCCGTCGACCAAGCCCACCCTCGACCATGCATAGAATATTTTAAGGTTTGGTTAAGTGCCATTTGAGTTAGGCTAGAACTGTGCCCATTAAACATGAATTTTAGGTCAAAAGAATATTAGGTCAAATGAACGTTATATTAAAAGAATATTATACATATTGAAAATTATACAAAATGAACGTTATACTAAATGTTGTTATGTTAAATGAATATTATATGATATGAAACATTAGGTCATATGAATTTATGTCATTTGATATTATGTCATATGAAAATTATGTCATATGAATTTATGTCATTTGATATTATGTCATATGAACGTTAGTTCAAGTGAAATTAGAGCATTTGTTATTATGCCAAACATTACACACCCACAAAAAAGGTGGTATCCTGACTTCGATTTTTTTTTTTCAGACAGGGCGCGCCGTTTTATCATTTTAGGTGACAGCAATATTGGGTTCGCACTTTCAGTGGGAGGCAGCATTGGTTCGGGGATCATATCAAGCTCAAAATTCAAAGGAAAAAGCTTCACCATAAAAAATTGTCACGTCAAAAAACGAAGATTAAAATTCAGACACGACTATGAGTAATAACACATTAATTTTTATACTTGTATAATTTTAACATTTTTGTGAATGACCTTCCTTCGTAATACCTACTTTTAGTTAAACTACACTCGGATAAAACCCATGTTCGATTTGATTCAAGTTTCTGGCATACAAATTTGTCCTATACATTTTTTTCTTTACTCATCATTCCTGTTATTGTAATTAATGTACCGTTAATCGAGGCCATATCTTCCTCTTCCATCATTCGGTTTTTTTACCAAGTCATTCAAAGTCAAAGTCAAAGTCAAAATATTTTTAAGCACCGGATCAACTCAGGATGAAATGGCGTCAGGTCACTGGAACAAATTGCAACCCACGAATCCTTCAAGTAAAAGGGGAAAATCTACAAGTCCGTGATAAGACCACTGTATGGATCAGAATGTTGAGCTGTGAAAAATACGAATGAAAAAAGATTGCATGTAACGGAGATGAGAATGTTGAGATGGGTGTGCGGAATAACGAGAATGGAAAAAGTGGCGCCACTGACGGAAAAGTTGAAAGGGAACTGCTTGTCTTGGTATGGTCATGTGAAGAGGTGAGATAATACGCATGTAACTAAAAGAGTAATGAATATAAAATAATGTGGATGTATGGAGAGTACCTAGGGTTGCCATAATGATTGGTAGCTGATATGGGACCTATTAATGCCAAATAAATAAAAACAGAAAATGCGGGTAGTAACGGTTTAGTAAGACAAAAAATGAATGAAAAAAAAAACTATTCACTGCAATCCGAAGTACGACAGTGTCCGGAGCGTGCGTGGACGCGCGAGCGAGCATCAAGCAATCCACACGACTTCACTTTGACTACTGCCGGTCTATTCTGTCTCCAACTTACCATATAAACTTAGGTGGAGTGAGCATGAAGTGAACAGTCATTCTATCTTGTTTTTTTGAATTGACAGTTCACTCCATGTTCACTTCATCTAAGCTTACACAGAGAGCAGCAAAATCGCACTGCTGATAGTGATCGCGCGGCGCGCCCTATCCGACGAGCGCTGCGGCGAGCAGCTCGCACCACCCCCTTACCTCTCCTCGCAACCGCGCGCCCTCGCGTGACTCGCCTACCGTCAGCTTCTAACCTTCAATACATGTTTACGGGACATATAAAACGGTAACAATACGGGACGCGATACTTAAATACGGCGAGCCCGATAGAGGAAAATATGGATGGATTGTGTGAATAGTGACATGACAAAAGGGAATTAGTGATAGCGTGATGGCTGACAAGACAGAATGGAAGAAAAAAACGTGTTGCGCCGACCCCAAATAACATGGGCTAGGCAAGATGATGATCAACTATCATTAAATTATCTCCCATTCTCCTTTGGTCCTGATGTTTAACCATACTATTTTAATCTAATTACATAATTAATTCAAATCGTCATCTCTGTTGTTCTAGAGACTATGGACCGATGTGGCTACCTTGGTGGTCACCACCGCCGTACTATTAAAATAAAGGAAATTTGAATACAGATGCTGTTTTAACTAAGCGTTTAAGACCTTTCCAGAAGGGTGCTCTGACAAAAAAAAACTTCATAATCATCATCCGAAAGACGTCCACTGCTGGACACAGGCCTCTCCCAAATGTGGGGGGTTGCCATTATCGCCTCGCTTGGCAGGCGGGTTGGCAATCGCAGTGTGGCTGTTGCAATGCACAGCACAGAGAATGCTGCTGCCCATTTTCGGGTGAGTCCCCGGGTGAGCCTCTTACGACACCCACGAGAAGTGATGGGATGGTGCTATTATTTTACGTCTGACACCATACAGAAAAAAAACTTATGTAGGTATAGGTTATTTCACACTTAATGACGTCAATGAAGTCCACTTTTCGCCGCGTAGTACAGTACCACCTTTGTCCCAGCTGTCACATGTGTTCCAAACCGCCATTAGCTTTGATTCTATCTGCATAATTTTAGTTTCTATGTGGGCTCTCCTCAATAAATCTGACAAGCACGAATTTATTGCAATGTAGCTTTTGCCAGCGGCTTCGCTCGCGGGAAAGTCAAAGATTATCCCAGGGGAACATACTTCCGGGATGAAAAATGTGCCATTCCAGACTAGAATCTATTTCTGTGCCAGACATCCTGATCCGTTCAGCTGTTCAGCTGTTCTAGCGTGATTGAGTTACAAACATCTCTCATACATGCAATCTTTCGCATTTTTAATATAGTAGTGGAATAATTCAATTGAAACAACAGATTACCTATCTCAAGGGGTGTAAAACTTTTATTTATTTACGATGTACAAAACATATAGTTATTCTAAAAGATTGAAAAATCTTAGTTCCTCTAATGCAGCCATACTCAACCTGCGGTCCGCGGCCCGCATTTGGCCCGCCAAGGTTGTCTGTGTGGCCCTGTAGCCTAGCATATTAGTGTTTCAAATATATGAGTTTTTATCTATGACTCCTAGATGAGGAGCTGAGACTATTCACTTGATAATAAATCGAAAAATTTGGCAATTTCATTGTATGTACATATGTCACAAATTCAAAAATCCCATTCATGTATTCTATTTTTAATTTTGCTGTTGGTTATTGTGGCCCCGGAAGAAAAAAGTTTGAGTATGGCTGCTCTAATGTAAAGGAAAACGTAGGGCCAATATTCACTGCTCATTATCATTAACACGTCTCCGATCCCACACTGTTATATGAACTCACTGACTGCATTATTTTCCATAACTGGTGTGACCACTATCTCCCCCAGGACCACCGTAAGAATTGGTGCCGTGGTTGCCACCGTGTCCGCCGTCTCCATCGCGACCGCTACCACCACCGTGGCCGATGCTAAAGCTGCCGACTCCGAATTTGCCACCATCTATGACTCCAACCCCAATGCTTCCGTGATCAGCCTTTGCACTAGCGTAACTCTCATCACTATATTCGTCTTCAGAGTCCTCATCTTCTACATCTTCATCACTTTCTCTTTTGCCTTCATCCTTTTCGTGGTGGTGAGCTGAAACAACATTCATTATGATCGTATCACGGTATCCGAGGCTTTAATTTTCATCGAGTATATGAGCTTTTAGATCATTGCATCATAGTTCAAAATGACTCATTACATAAAACGGAAATTTTAATGAAATTATAATGGAATACGATGGTTAAAAGCTTCTTTTTTTAATCGAATTCACAGGGTTCCTTTCGGTAAGGTAACAGGAAGACCAAAACTTGGTAACAGTATCATGCTTCAGTGTTTAAGTGATCCTGTGCTCGCCAGATTACCATATTGCAGGTCCAGCATTGTTTAAAATAAGTGGAATATTCCCAAGGCCGAACGATGACATTTATACAATCCTTCCAGACAGACCCGGTCGATGCCTGGCAACGTGGAACCGGTTGAGGAGAAGTTATTTATGTAATAATTCACCAGGAGTTACGAAGCTGCACCAGTTGTTCCGGGTGGCTTAGTTCTTAGTATTTTTTATTTTACTTAAATACTAGGTATTTACTTTTGAAATTACCGTTTTACGAAGTTTATTTATTAGATTTATAATTCTAATTATAAATTTAAAAGAAAAAAACGTCATATGGTTTATATGAGTCCTTTTTCTAAATCAGTTATTTATTTGTTTCTGTGGGTGTTATGTTAATAGGTACTTCAACGTTATATATTGCATAATCTAAGATACTTGTGTTAAACCAGATCCAAAGAAAACATAGCCAAAACTAAATTCAAATTCAAAATTAATTTATTCAAATTAGGCTGAGTGCCAGCACTTTTTGAACGTCAAAATTCAACATATAGACAGTCCCCCAAAACTCTTGCCCGTCACTAATAACGAGTGTCTGTAAATCAATAACATAGAACCCACTATTATTATTATTTAAACTAATGATCCACGAGTTCCGAACTTTTAAACAACACTATTTATTTACCTGGGGCTGCAAGCGTTGATGCAAACAACGCAAACACGAACAGAAGAGCAGCAAAACGAGGCATCTTGAACGCGGACAAAACAACACTAATCAAAAATTAAATCAATTTTAACCTCTAATATAATATCCTTCGATTTGATAGTGAAACTTGTTTTTAGTCGTTTATAAAGTCTCAATAAAAGAATTCAGTCGCATTCGCTAAAATGAAGAAAACGTAAAGACATTATCATATGCCTTCAATATGTAGGCCATTAATTTGTTTTATGAAGAAAAGTTAATGTACGCACATACAAGCAACAGGAGACAAGGAGAGAAACAGAAAAATAGGTACGAAGGTGATCCTTCTATAGAAATCTGTATCAGTTCAGTATTCCTGCGAAACAGTCGAGAGAAAAATTTTCTATCCTAGATACCGTTTGAAAGTCTGCAAGAGGAAAATAAATACATGAAACAATTCACTTTGAATTTTGAAATAAAATTATCAGAGGTCGGAATTAGGTAGAGTTATTTATGTACTTACACTGATTTCATACAGCGAAAGAATAAAGTGGATATGCCTCAAATCCCGAGATTAATTTTAAAGAGCATAAAAATCCCGTGATTTATTAAAAATAAAAAGTTATTTACTTTTACATAATTTACTACTACTGCACGCGCGACGTTGCTAAATTTACATCAACGACATTGGATGTCCAAAGTTGCAAAATTCCTACGCGCAATATTGCCACATTTGTAGTTCCCACAACATAGCTTGTGAGAACAAAAGAAAAAATATTATTTATTTGTAATATTGTTGGCCACACGGGATTGTCTATTAGGAATCCCGGGAAGATCCATATTAATATCAACATTTCGATGCAAGTACATAAATATCTCCAGGTACCTAATTCCGACCTGAATATAACCTACAATTTAAGAATATTCTGTCGTATAATATAGGGTTGCCAATTCTTTTTGGAAGAAATATAGTATTTTTTGTGAATCATTGCAAATATAAAGTACTGTTGGAATAAATTGGAAAAATAAAGAGTACACATTATAGTCAAAAGTCAAAGTCAAAGTCAAAGAGTTTATTTCAAATAAACCATTATCAGGTACTTTTGAATTGTCAAAGTCAGTCCGTCAAAAACATGAAGCTATTTGCACGTTCGCAAGCGTAGATCTCTATGGAGAAGAACGTGCAAGAAACTCCACGGACACTCTTTTAAATCATTTTATGTTTACAAAAATCCTGGTTACATAAACCTTGTTACTTCTATATATGAGAACAATGTAAAGAAAGAAAAAAACAATTTATAGTATGAAATATTAAAATGAGGCAGTGGCAACCAAGGGATGACCAGTCTCCACTGACGGCGCCCGTTCACGAACATGACGCGTGCATCAGCACCATTCAGCTCAACCATTTTGTCCATTCTATATACCCATCATAGCCATGCAAAAACCATAATCTGCATCACGTTCTGTGATCTTATTTTTATGGCACAAAATAATGAATGACGGACTGTCAGGACAATTGGTTTTGCATCTTTGTCCAGCTCTTCAAAAAAGCTAAATCATAAAGTGGGCAAAGCGAGGTGGAATATTCTAGTTCCCCACCACGGAACAGATACATTTTTTGACGTTTCATACAGAAATAGGAGTCAAGTTGTGGACTTATACTGAATGATTTGAGAAATGCGACCATGTAGTTGCTAGAGCGAGCGCAGTGAGCTCTAAAATTTTGGTGCCTCCAAACAGCTTTTTAACCGATTACAAAAAAGGAGGGGTTCTCAAAACGGTTGTATTTTTTATGTGAAACATTATAGTCTCGGGTAAAACCGATTGTTGGCGTGGCGACGCATGCCGCAGCGATGCATCACCACGCTTTACGATGGTATATATACATATATAGAGTCTATATATATTTTTTTTCATTAATCCATATTTAGTTCCTGTCGTAATCTGTTCTATTATGCATATTACTTTTACAAAATAATTTCGATGTTTCACATCTGCCTGACGTTCCGTGACGGCTCACAATTTTTTTTTATGTTTGTTACCTCATAACTGCGTTATTTATAAATCGATTTAAAAAAAAAAACCTTTTTCTGTGTAAAAGGATACTCCGATTGGTTCCATAGAAATTTCATCAAAATCGGTTCGGTAATTTAGTTTTTAAATCAAAATAGCTGAAAAATATGGCATCCGAGTAAATGAAATTGTGTATTTTGCTTTTCTGTGACTCTCCAGCGGTGTTTACGAATTACGAAAAACGATAACGTACTAAAAAACGTTAAATAAAAAAAATAAAAGAAAATACAACCGACTACCAAATAAATAACACGTCGCGGGCAAAAGCTTGTAACATATAATATAGTACGGGTGGCAACCGTTATTATTATATACAGACATACATTTTTGTAAAATACCTAATTGTTGTTGCCTTGTTAATCTTCTCACAGGCTGTTTGTTTACCCCTGGACCGATTTCTATGTACACGTTGCTAGCCTTCGTTGAACAGTTTAAGAAAACCGGACAAATGCATGTCTGACACTCGCACAGATGGTTCCGTACTACAAACTCGTGTGTAGATAGTTCGTCCACTACGGGAATCGAGTCACGATTTTTTTCGAGTTTGAAAGCATCCAACATTACTCTGCCAAAAAGATTAGTAGAATTAAAGGGAAAACTTAACTTTGTAGTTTTAGGTCCATAAGCAAGGTTTCTACTGACTAATAAATATCTTAACATTCACAATTCATAATTTTGTTTTATTTTCGGATGGGAAACCATCAAATGACTTCTGACCTTCTTCTTTCCGCTCTGGGCGGAGCGGGAGAGAGTGTCGGACTCTTACTGACGAAAACCCACCCGTGTTCCTTCTAAATACCCTTTACGTTCCAGAGCCTCTTATAGCCTCAAATCTTCTAATTTGTAATATGCTTGTTCACAAAGTGTACTTTTAACATGAGTTTTAAATTTTCTTTCACTTCGTTCTAATAAATGAAAGAAAATTACAAATTACAAATTAGAAGATTACATTCAGGATAAGAATGCTTGGAAACAGTCCTTTGGTCCTGCTCCATAGGACAATCAAGGGTGAAGGTCAAACTGGTTGATTTATATATATACTGTTTCTTTTTTGTGTTTTTATTATTCTGTTGACTCACACACTGTTGTTTAATTAATGGTTCCAATGTTTGTAAATATGTGAGTACCATTTACCTAAATTTCTTCAGAAAATGAATAAGGTTGAAACCTCTGCTGGTGATACTTTGTTCTTATATACCAAATTTTATAAAATCATTATTTGAAAAGAGTAACTATAGAGTTTCTTGTGCGTTCTTCCCCATAAGAATCTGCCTTTCCGAATGGACAGTAGAGTCACTTTATTAATGTAACATTATTATTTTGCTGAACTGTAAACGATGACGTTCAAAAGTGCCGTTTGTGCCTAATTGAAATAAACGTTTTGACTTTGACTTTAACTTTGAGCCGTGGGAACTCTTTTGAGCAATTCCGCAACCCTAGCATGCACTGGCTTGACCCTAGCGGCCAATTATGTACATCACTTACATCTCTTTGAGGCGCGCTTGGAAGGCAACGTGCCATCGATCCAGGCGTGGTCTTTATCGGATGGCGACCCACGCATCGCTCGTCATCATATGGTCAATATTGTCTAAAAGATGTAGGTAACTGCTTCCATAAAGGGAAAATACATGAAATTTGGCCCAAAACAGCAGAATCTAATGCATTTTGTAAAGTCTATCCGGAATATCGTTATGAATGTTTTATTTTAACGTTAATGAATTAAGAAAAGCTATATTCCGCAATTGAGGAACCTAAGAGGTATAGTAAACTTTTTTCAAAAATAGTGAGCTCTGTGTTAGAAATTCTAAGGGACCGGGCGTTCCTGAGAAAAGTGTCTTGACAGACAGTCAGAGAGACAGAAGTATGGACTACGAAGTGATCCTATAAGGGTTCCTTTTTTTCTGTTTGAGGTAGGGAACCTTAGCTTAGGTAGCTTTTATATCAGCTTGGGAGGAGCCGCGCCGTGCCCTCATCTCTGTTGTAGGCGGTGACCTCTCGCTGCCGGCCGTAGTCCATGCTATGGTCGGCGGTGAGGAGTCCTGGGACGCGGTGGTCTCCTTCTGCGAGACAGTTATCGCGCAGAAGGAGGCTGCGGAAAGGGAGAGGGAGATCACAACCGCTCTCCCTGCCCGCAGCAGGCGCATCGGGCGTCGGAGGAGGGCATACGCTGCCCTCTTCCGGCCACCCTAACTGGGTCCAGAGGCGGCGGACTTGGGGATGTCCGTCGCCCCCCACTCATCCGGACCCGAGGTGGCGGCGCGTGGTGTTCCCGTGCGCCCCTCTTTGACGTAGCGAGGGGAGTCAAACACCTCACTCCCCTCGCCGACGCGAGGTGGCCCGCAGAGGCGGGCCGGCACCAGCCGGGGATTGCGGAAGTCGCATACGTTCCCGTGATCCCCGGCGTAGGTGGGAGATGGAACACCGGGGTGGTTTTAGTCAGTGGGAGTCTGACAGACCCCTCCACCCGCCCCAGGGTGGAGGATTTCCATGAGGATTTCCCCCCGAGATCAAAAAAAAAAAAAAAAAAAAGGTAGCTTTTATATCAAATAAAAGCTGCTTAAGATTGAGATCGGTATTCAGTGAACTGAAATATTCGTAAGTGGACAAAATGGCGCGTCTAACAGTTCTCTTGATTCTAGCTGTGCTGGCTTGTGCTTTTGCGACACCAAGTGTTACAGTTAGCTTTTCACAGTCCTTTATGATTTATTTCCCGAAATATAATTATTTACCTAGGGAACATATTCCCGGGATAAAAAGTATCCTATGTGTTATTCCAGACTATAATCTACCTCAGTGCCAAATTTCATCAACATCCATTCAGTAGTTTTTGCGTGAAAGAGTAACAAACATCCATCCATCTAAACTTACAAACTTTCGCGTTTATAATATTAGTAGGATGTTAAGAAAAAGAACCAGTCGGGCCGGCCGTTTTTGACTACAGATTTGCATTGTTTTCATTTTTTCAAACGCGAATTCCTGCACTTTTGTAATGTTATCATAGCTTTCTAAGAACACTCTCTGGACCGATCTCTTTCATTTGAGCTTTTGCTCACTTAAATCGGTTGAGTTGGAAGAAAGCTAGGTGTGAACATTCAACTTGACTTTCAAAACTGCGGAGCAGTCCGGTTCCTCTAGTACATATGAAAAGACTAGCAGCCACCCGCGGCTCCGCCCGCTTGAATGTCTGAAATCAACCCATGGCAACATACTACCGGGGTAAAAGAATTATACTTAAATATTTGTTTATTTTCACAGTTTACTGTGAATATAATTACGTTTACGTAAAATAACGTTTTTTAAATTGCAGATATCGCAGCCAGATTTAAGGGTCATGCGGAGGCTTCTGAAGACATTATAGGAGTAGGAAACATAAGTGGTGGCCACTTTGGAGAGTCCAGCTTCAGCATTAGCGCTGATGGCAAGAGCGAAGATCAAGGAGACGCTGGCCACGGCGGCAACCACGGCACCAACTCTTACGGCGGCCCGGGAGGAGATACTGGCAACACCAAATACTCGTAAAATGTTCTTGACTGGAATCTTTTTGGTGATAGCTATTACATACCAAGAAAACCTCTTCAACATAAACTGTCGTTTTATTTGGACAGTATTGTTATGAGCTTGGGGTTCGTGACATTGAAAACAGCCAATTAAATGTTAAAGGGATGAAATAGGGGTTTGAAGTTTGTATAAAAAAACGTATTCCTTAAGTTTATAAACCTGAAACTTGGTACGAATACGGACCTAGGTGATTATTTTTTATTTTTTTATTTATTTAACAGTTTATGTACACACATTTAACAAATAGATAAGAAGAAGGAACAGAAAAATAGGTACAAAGGTGATGCTTATTTCTAAAGAAATCTCTTCCAGCATACCTGCGACAGGAGAGTCGAATAAAAGAGATGTAGATATCGTGTGTAAAAGTTATGTTAACATAAAAAGACAAAAAAAAACTTTAAATATAACATACTATAATAAATTATAAAGTTTATCATCATTAATTTTTCAGAACTATCCCCAAAATACGATTTAAGGGGTGTTCCAGTTTGTATGGAAGAATCTTACTCCTTGGGGTAATAAACTTGAAACATGGCACGAATGTAAATGAATAATATATAATGTCATAATTAATTTTTAAAAACCCCAATGAGTTTTGAGGGGGTTTTAAAGTGTGTATGAACAATCTTAACGCTTGGTCCGATAAAGTCGAAACAATCTTGATAAAAATTAGAAGTAAGTACGTGTTTTTGAATTTTTCTAAAACAGTGCAAATTTTCACCTCAATAATGAGCTAACTTGACCGGACTAGTAGTGCTAATAAAGTTTTGATAATCGTGTTTAAAATTTTGAAAGAGTTTCATTAATAAGTGTAACATTAATGAAAAGTTAGCCCAACTGTCAACCGAAATGATACAACTTGTCAGTGAATTTGAGCCATAGGAAACTACAAGATCCCAATGACAACTCACAAATACTCGGACGCGATTTATTTATATTCGCGCTTTTTCCTTAAATATGCATATTGTTTGAACCGGTCCTCCCGGACAACATCTTGGTCGGTATTATAAATAATTTGAAGGTTTACAGCGACACTTTTATAAGACGCTATACAAGAATATATTAAGGATATAAAAGCTACATTAACGCGCTCCTCATTCAGTACCGAAGAAATTCGATTGTGAGAAAGATGGCGCGTTTGGTGACAGTGGTCCTAATTCTAGCAGTAATTGCCTGTGTCATTGCTGCGCCAGCGAAAGGTAAATCAACATTTAATTTAAATGCATTCTTTCCCTAAATGACGTCGAAATATGAATTGACTGAGCGCTTTTTGTTGAAGCTCTAACTTGTACAAGCCTTTGTTCAAAAATTATACAATTTAGAATACCGAATTGAGTCGAATTGAGCCGAATTAATTGCAAAGTCAAAGTCAATTCATTTATTTCAACTAGACCAAAAAGTAGATTCTTATTGAGAAGAACGGACAAGAAACTCTATAGTTACTATTTTCAAATATAAGTTTTACAATATTTTGTATACATAGGTACATTGATAAATTGATTGTATTATGTGAGCACAATGCATCCAACATTACACTAATATACAGCACAAACTTATATACTAATAGGTACAACAAAGCAATACCAGCAGAGATAAAATTAAGTTTGCTAGTAAGGGACATGGTACTCACATATTTACAATATAATTAAAAACAATGGATCAGTGTGTGAGTTAAATTACATATTCAAAACCTGAAAGTACACCAGTAAAGAAAACAAGTTTGACTTTTTCTACTACACCCTCGATTGTCATATGGAGCAGGACCAGCATGTTTCCAAGCATTCTCATCTTTAATATAATCATCTAGTTTGTAATATGCTGGTTTACAAAGTGTGGTTTAAAAGTAAGTTTTAAATTTTCTTTCATTTAGTTCTAATATGTCACAAGGTATTTTGTTGTAACATTGAACACAGTACCCCATGAAAGATGTTCGTACTTTGGCTAATCTATAAAATGTTTGATCTAAATTATTTTTATTTCTAGTATTAAAATGATGTCTATCACTAATTTTGTTAAAGAGATGTCGATTTTTTCTTACATACATAATATTCTCATAAATGAATTGACAAGGTACTGTCATAATATTAATCTTTTTCAAAAAGTTCCCTAAGAGAATCGCGGTGACGAAGATTATAAATGGCTCTAACAGCACGCTTTTGCAAAATAAATACAGATTCAATGTCAGCAGCCCGACCCCAGCAAAATACCGTACGACATAATGCTGTGAAGGTAACTAAAATTGACCAAGCGCGCGGTTTTTACATCTGTTAACTGTCTTATCTTTTTAACAGCATAAGCGGCTGAGCTTAGCCACCCCGCAAGAGATGTTATGTGAGGTCCCCATTGCAATTTCTCGTCTAAAGTGATTTCCAGGAAAACCATCTGATCAATAAATTCCAGTTTTTGTCCATTCAATACGATGTCACATTCGTTGCTTCTAACATTTGGTAAAGTAAATTTAATACATTTGGTCTTTTTTTCATTTAGTACTAATTTGTTTGCCGTAAACTAAAGTTGGACCTGATGAATAGAGTTATTGACATCATCAAGACTTTGTGACCGTCGGTCTATCCTAAATATCAATGTGTCATCAGTAAATCACACCATCTGTGGTTGATTTTGAAGCGATTCGGGCAAATCGTTTATATATATATACTAAAAAGAGGAATTGATCCAATATTGAACCTTGCGGAACGTCCATTGTCATTTCAGACCCTAGTGAGTTTACACCGTTTACCTGGACTTTAACCTGTCTGTCTTTCAAGTATGATCTAATCAAATCAAGGGGTGTATTCCTAATCCCAAAATGCTTGAGTTTCAAGAAAAGCGTCTCATGGTTAACGCAATCGAACGCCTTCGAGAGGTCGCAAAAGATTCCAATGGCGTCTTTTGAATCTTCCCAGGCGTTAAAGATGTTCTTTATTAGGGTGACACCGGCGTCAGTTGTACAACGCCCTTTGGTGAAACCGTACTTTTGTTCATGAAAGATGGAGTTTTTAATAAAGTGAAGTAACATCTGATTAAGCATTAACTTTTCGAACACCTTACTGAGAACCGGCAGGATTGACACCGGCCTGTAATTGTTGGGTTCATGACTATCACCCGATTTAAACAGTGGAACGACTTTACTGTGTTTCATGAGATCAGGAAACACTCCTTGATCCACACTAGAGTTAAATATAAGAGCTAAGTAGGGAGCAATAGTTTCAATTATAGATCTACAGACTTTTACAGACATTCCCCAAAGATCTTCTGTTAATTTAATCTTTAAAAGCTTTTATAATGGCCTGGGGGTTTGTATGTTGAAACTTGAACTCTGATGGCCATACCTTGACGTTCTTCCGAAGTAAGGCAGCAGAGAGCGCGGGTGACGAGTTTAGAGCCTCTCTCGTTTTACGAGGAATATCAGCAAACGACTTTGATACAATTTTTAATAGATCTGAAAATTTTGTAATCTAGATATTTACTCAGCTATACTATATTTGGATTAACCAGTACACTTCCATCAATTGTACAATCATAGATGCTGGAACCATAATATTTTTCTTTTGTTTCTTTCAACTAGCAAAACTGTATTTTTTGCTGGACTTCTAAACGACGACGGGAGTCAGAATACATCCAATCCAATCCGTGGAAGTTCTGCAGGGGTTCGCGAAAACATTTAGGTCTATATAGAACCCTAGTCAAGCATTACTTAAAACTAGTTGGTTGAAACCAGTAGTGTTATTGCGTGAACATCTAAACATCATCATCATCTGCCTAGCCTTTTCCTAACTATATTGGGTTCGGATCCCAGTCAAACCGGATTCAGCTGAATACCAGTATTTTACGTGGAGCGGCTATCTACCAGACCTCCACAACCCATTAACTGGGTAACACGGTACTTCTTGGCAAGATCCAAGTCAGATAAGAAAGGATTCAGATTTACTGGCTTCTGACAATTCGTAACTACTGCCAAAGATCTACAAATGACAGCCGGGACCAACGGCTTAACGTGCTTTCCGAGGCACGGAGGAAACTCGGTATGTTAAGATGGTCACGGTTTGGTTGGCAAGCGTTACTTAACCTTGATCGACCCGTGCGGCTGTTATTCTTTAGCCACGAGCTTCTCGGTTCTGTGAACATCTCAAAGTGAAAACGTAAGTGCAGTGAGCTTGTAGTGAGCTCTGCATCCATCGCTTCAAATGGCATTACTTCACTTCATCTAAGTTTTATCGGTTTTAGATTTTAACGGTAGACTGGCTGTTCTTCGAGTTTGACCATAATCTCACCTGATGGAAAAGGATGATGCGGTCAACGATGGAGCACGCTTGCCTAGAAGTTACATATTCACTCTTGAACTTATTCCCAAAGTGTTTTTGTTTCAGTTCGAAGGAAGAAGACTCACCCAAGATATTCAGCGACTGCCTCAGAAGGCAGTGTCGGCGTTGGGTATATAGGTGGTGGCAGGTTCGGCGATGGCAGCTTCAGTATCGGCCATGGTGGCAAGAGCAGTGGCAAGGGCGACGGTGGCCACGGTGGCAACGTCGGCACCAACTCTTATGGTGGCCCGGGGGGCGACTCCGGCCATACTAGCTATTCGTAAAATATACTACTTCGACTTATGCTAACGATACCAATATTGTTTAGATTCTGAATAAAATATCTTATTTTTAATTTCGATGTAAGTATATACCTACTCATTATTTTGTCAATGAAAATAAAAACGTTTTGGTGTTTTACCTTAAAGATAAGCTTTGAACATAGAATAGAGTATAGAACTACCCACAAAATATTTTTGTTTGTGAAACCTTCTTTATGCTTTTATTAGTGATACAAACTTTGCTAAATAATAACCCTTAATAACCACGTAAAAATACTGGAATGATATGATATGATAGTTATAGCAGTTACATGCCAAGGCGTAGTTGCAATTTTCCTTTTTACCGAAGTAGGTACTCATTAAAAGAAAGTCTATATTCAGAAGATTGTCTATTGCCTTTTCCAATCATAGTGGAAAGGTGTACCTACTAACATTAGCATACATACAACTACGACGAAATACGACGTGGACGGCCGTGGTTTGTCAAGAGCTCAAAAAAAATAACAGTTCGTACATTTAATATGAGATCGTTCACACGTTCCCTGCCCGGGACGTGTCGGAACACGTCGTGAAGGACCACGGTCCGTCTACGACAATAGATATGGCATGAACTTGTGCCGATTTATCGAGATATAGGAACCTTTGACTGTTAAGTAGGTAAGGATTGTGAGACCCCTTTGAATTACTATAACTTTGTACAATTTTTTTAACCGATTTTTCAATTTTTCTACAACTTCTGCTAAATCATGATATAATTTTCCAATTTACGAACCATCTTTCGGGGTTACGGAGGTTACAAAAATTGCGTCGAAGCCTCTTTTTTAAGGATGGAGATCAATGAGATCATCAAATGACTCCTTCCGCTCAGCGGAAGAGGAAAGGAGTGTCAGACTCTTACTGGCCAAAACCCATCCGTGTTCCTCCTAATGCCTTACGCTTTCCAGGGCCGCGGTGACTCTTTCAAGCAAATTCCGCAACTCTGAAATTTCCGCAACTCTGAAAATTCAAAATTAAAAAGTCATTTATTCAAATTAGGCTGAGTGCCAGCACTTTTTGGACGTCAAGTTCTACATATAGACAGTCCCCCAAAACGCTCGCCCGTCACCACTTCCTAGTGTTTTAGCTGAAAATTCCACAACCCTAATAGTTGGAAACCGGCTAGGTAGATGATTATTATCTGTTTGATGGATATTTTGCAGTCATTTTATATTATTGAATTTGCAGTTTTGATAGAGGATAGTTTTTCTGCCGAGTGCCTACAGCGTAGTGAATGTAAACAGCATAAGCTGAGTAAAACTCTTCGTAGCGCAGGCGCTTACATAGATATTTATAATTCGAAAGGTATGGTGCAGATACTCTGTCCACCGTCCAGTTTTTGACAGATGCTTTAGAATGTAACTGTTCCAGATTCCCTCCGTAAAACGCAGTTAAAGAAACATATAAACTGCCTAATATTCAGTTTGGAAGTTTTATTTATTAAATAAACTGTATGTCCAGCAGTTCTGTATAGTGTCAGACGTAAAAGAATAAACCATCCCATCACTGCCCGTGGGAAGAGGACAAGGTCGTAAGAGACTAAGGGACTCACCAGAGAATGGGCAGCAGCATTCTCCTATACATTGCAACAGCTACACTGCGATCGCCAACCCACCTGCCAAGCGTGGCGATTATGGCAAACCCCCCTTTGGGGGAGGCCTATGTGAGGCCTATGTAATACTGGCCTATGTAAGCAGTGGACGTCATTCCGCTGATGATGTTGTCTAGCAGGCGGTCTTAATGCAACTTAAACATACGTATATATTTATGTTTTTACAAAAAAGTATTACCTACATTATTTTTTATGCATATTAATTAAACACCTATAGTTACATTCACTTAGTAATGGAATCGATAAGGATATATATTTAGATATCAATCGAGCTAGACGTCATTACTTTGCAAACCTCACGCCTCAGCCGCCGCAGTATACACCCCGGGCATCGTCGGGAGTCGTAGCGCGATTTCCGGCCACCGTAGGCGCGGGCCTGCGGACATACAGCGATGGTTGGCTCGCCGTCCGATCAGGGGTTGACGGCGCGTTGTGTTGCACGCGCGCCTCAAAGATATGTCAGCATAACTGACGGGGTCCGTGAGGACCTGTGCCTGCCAGGGTTATGGAATTGTTCGAAAGAGTTACCGCGGACCTGGAAAGGGTGTTCGAAGGAACACGGGTGGATTGTCAGTAAGAGTCTGACTCTGCCTTCCTCTCCGCTCAGAGCGGGAGGAGTCATTAGATGATTTCCTATCCAATATAAAAAGCATATTTTTAAAGCCTTATTTAGGATTTGATCAAAATAACATGGAGGCTTTTGGTGGCCCCCCAGGACCAGAGGCCCAGGGCGGGCCACCCCTTCCGCCCCCCCCGCCCCCCCGTTAGTACGCCACTGGTTGTAGTTCAAAAGGTAATGCAATTTGTATGCGAGCTGTTTTTAGGAAACCTTGCTTTTTGAGACGAGAAGTCATTCCATGATTTCAACACCAAAAAGAAAACAAAAAACGTCATTACTTTGCGCTAATGGATTTAGTTTTTATCTGCAAAATTAACATTTAAATTCGTACAACGTGCGTCATGCATGCATCTATACCTACTATTAGGCATCAATAAAAGTAACATTATCTTGATCTGAACATAACATTTTATTAAGTACTTCACACTGGATTGAAGTGAATTCAGACTCGACACTGACTCATCCACTGCTCAGCTGAGTGAGGTTTAAAAATTAACTGTGTGTTAGCCCAAGCAGCACGCTTAGCTGTATAGTCGCTGGACAACAGAATTTTTGAAAACTAGAGGTTGTAGGTGACTTCACGGACTGAAATAGGGCTTCCTTGATGAGAAACTGTATTGCTACGTTCTTCCTCTTTTCGAGTCGATGGTTAACTCCTCAGATTATTTGGACCCAGTATGTGGCTACGTTAAAAGGGTATTTAACTAAAAAAAACTAATAAGTCCGTCACAAAGATTACAAAAAAAATATTGGACACGTATTTTTTCTTTTGTCACGTTAACAAAAAATTAAGACGATACAGTGCGTTGAAAACTCGTGTACGTCACTTACCTACCAGTACACTTTTTACTGGAAAGTGACCTTACAAGCCCCCCCCACTCCTTATCTTTGATGCGTTTTATCTTCGTTTTTTTTATTGATTTGTTAAAATAAAAAATACAGCTGGACAAAATATATGCTTTGCTTTAATTAAAATACAAATTACAAAATACTTTGTCGTATGTATTTAAAATACGAAATACAAAATACTTTTAAATTGTGTATATAAAATACTTAATAAAGTATTTGAACTATTTTTATAAAATACAAAGTCAGGGGTTAAGTTAGGCTAGCCTTTTTGCTCACGAAAGCTATCGAGCGCTGTTTTCTGCAGGACGGACCCATTAATAAGATTGCTAAATGTATTTATGTTCAAATGTATTTTGAAGTCATAAGTGTTTGAAATACTAGCTACAAAATACTTCAGCGTCATGTATTTCAAATACCAATTACAAATACTATTTGTAAAAAGTAATTGAAATACAAATACCAAATACATATGTATAATTGTATTTCAATTACGTATTTTAATTACAAGTAATTCAAATACTGCCCAACCCTGCCTATAGGTATGGACGATGTAAAAGGTATAATAATAGGTAGGTATAATATAAACTATTAACATCAACAAAAATATGCAATGACACAAAGTCATACAATGGAGTACTCATCATATTTGTACTTAAGTACTTGGTATCTTACACAAAAAGCATAATTTATTCACTTAAGTCACCCTATTATTTTTCTACATGTTAGGTATAAGTGAGTTTCCAATTATTTTAATTACCGCTAAATACATGCCCTTTTATTGTTATTTTTGTCTGAAAACTTGAAAAAATTGTTTACATTGCAATCTTTCGAGCATGAGTGAGCACATCAAGGGTAAAACAAAAAACTGGCCAAGTGCGAGTCGGGCTCACGTGCAAAGGGTTCCGAACAAATTTCCATATTTGTAACATGTTATTTTAACACTATAAACTTCTTATAGGTTTTCCTGTAATCTGTAGGTAAAGAACTACATACTATGTTTTTTTTTTTAATTTCGACTCGATAGTTTCGGAGATAAGTGTGTGTGTGTGAATGGTAGGTATTTGTTTTGTCTAATTTCTTGAATAACTTTTTATTTTTATATTTTTTCTAGTTTGTCCCCCACAAATGACCCCCATACTCAAACGTATTTATTTACGTAACGCGACCGTGTTTGGGTCACAGAAGTTCATATTATGTGTACCAAATTTCAACAGAATCGGTCTAGTAGATTCGGAGAAAATTGACTGTGACAGACCGACAGATAGACAGCCAGACATACAGACAACCGAGTGAACCTATAAGGGTTCCGTTTCTCACGGGTTCAACTTAGGGATTCAGGTTACAAGTAACTCTTTTACAAGTCGATCTTTTTTTGCCAAATAACCTATATGAGGCCATTGTTTCCTGTGTAGGTGACTACTCTGAGAAGAAACACAGAATCAAACTCAGAGGATTACCTAATGTTAAGAACGATATCTAATTAAACACTTAAAAATACTGACTACTTACATACCTTTGTATAAGTTATAGTTCTTATAACTCAACAGACAGATGTGTTGCTGGGGAGTTTGTTGCGCCACTTCTTCTTCCCAGCTAAAACACTAGGAAGTGGTGACGGGCGGGCGTTTTGGGGGACTGTCTTTATGTAGAACTTTGACGTTCAAAAAGTGCTGGCACTCAGCCTAATTTGAATAAATGACTTTTGAATTTTGAATAACAAACTACCTATTAAAAAACAATTGTGTGCGATCACCAAAATCTGTGTGTTCGGGTGCCATTTTGTTTTATCTGGGCTTGTTATAGCGATGATTGAACCGCTTTATGCCTGTGACTCATCAAAATCTTGCCTTTTTAAGGATGGGAAATCATTAAATGACTCCTTCCGCTCTGGGCATCCGTGTTCCTCCTAATGCCCTTTGCGTTCCAAGGCCGTTGTGACTCATTCGAACAAATTTCGCAGCCCTGGCAGGCTCTGGCCCTAGCGGGCCCCGACTTCTCTTTCAGGCGCGCGTGGAACACAACGCGCCTTCGACCCGGGCCTGGAGGGCTACTCCCTAAGCCCGAAGTCCGTAGTTTTGGGCTTAGTTGCGGGCGTATTCTAGTCCGTATCACCTAACCACTAAGAATGAATGACAGACAATGATTTGACAGTTACTGTCAAATCGTGTTGTCATTCATAGTTCTAGTTCAGAACGAATCATAAGTCGTAGAATATGCCCGCAACTAAGCCTGAAACTACGGACTTCGGGTTTAGAGAGTAGCCCCCTGCTTCTTATCGGACGGCGAGCCACCCAACGGGGTTTGGGCAAATTGTAGGGTCGACTTTTTGCCCAAAGAAACATTGGCCACTGGAGAGAAGCCGCGAAATAAGGCTAGCAGATATCTGATATGTAAGCCACTTCTTGAACTATCCAACAACTGAATGAAATAACACAATTCTTGAAGCAGCACGAAACCCGGTGATCAAGGAAACAAAATAACGTTTTTAATTAAGTTTACAATAATTTATTATTGACACACAAAGCCTTTTATTATTTTATCTTAGTATTTGAATTGTTGAATTAAGTTCATTGGGTGAAGAATGCGACGTCCCAGCATCTGAAAAAAGTAAAAAAAGTAATTTGAAAATCAGTCAGATAACATTCTTTCAGACTTAACCAGCCTTAATTGTTTTGGAAAACAAAACAATTCAGTGTGCATCTGTTAATACTGCCTGATATGTAGGTATCACTGTGAAAAAAGCAAAAAAAAAAAAAAAAAACCTGCTGTTAAAGCTTGATGCATTAAGTCCGCCCATGTACCACTATTGTACATAAAGTTTAAATAAATAATAAATAAAAAAATAGGTAGGTTTTTGTTCGTTTATCCCTACAATATTTAGGGAACAGCTGTCCATTTTTTGTGTTCGTTTTTACAGAATTTGTCTTTGATTGATACCTTAATTCTGGAACAATAAACACTAGATAGTGATAAAAAAATCACGTTGTATCTGACATCTGCGATATACACAATAAGTTAATTTTAAACCGAAAAGCGAAAATCATCCTGATTTGATCAATCCGGCCGGATCCGGTTCGATCCTACCGGATCTATGGGAATCCTGTCGAATTCAGCCGGACTGAAAATGACGCCGGATTGCAATCCCTATTCACAGTTCCGACATGCAGCAGATATGTCTAGCCCAGTTCCATTTTAAATTGCCGGATGGCATCTGCGATTGGTTGTTTAAGTAAAAACTTAAAACCGACCGAGAAGTAGTGGTTCTAGTGAGAACTATAGATATCTACATTTCCTAGCCTAAGCTAATAAGGTATCTAAAACATACCTAAAAAAAAATTCATAGCCTGTTACCCGGAAAAATGCGACGATTCTAACGATACCAAATGAATCTAAATCGGTTAAGCCGTTTACAAGTTATGGTGGAATAAGGAAACTCACAAGCATACATACATGAATCCTGAAAACATAACACCTACCTCCTGACAACATAACTCCTTTTTTTGGGCAGTCGTGTAATAAAGATAACATAGATATGTCAAAACATAAAAGATATTTCAAGTCTTCATTTATAAAATAAACAAGTTTAGATAATATATCTACATTTTCGTCAAAAATCTGGAACGAGGTACGTCACGGCTAAAATAAATATTTGTTTTAAACAATTATTAAAGAAGTTTTCAAGTCTAAAACAAATGTAGACAATACGACGCGAACGTCAAATGATATCACTATTGCTATGCTTACTTATTATCATAATAATATACTAGTACGTAACGTACAGTCAACAAAGCTATTTGGTATGCAGGCAGCTAACTTGCAACTACTCTTAAACAATGTTGTGAGAGCGCTGAGTAGACAGTGCACCGCACTCGTAAGTATGTCATAAGCTTAAAAAGTTATAATGCACACATTAGAAACAAATATTGGCAGTGCAGTGGAAAAATTAATATTTTTGCCTGTATACCTAATAGCTTGGTTGACTGTACGTACTAGTCTATTTGTTTACATACTTTTTGAAGATTGTCGTGCTAACACACTTAAACACTCTTAAACTCTGAAGCTAACGATTATTATTTTGCAAGAGATATCTAGGTGGTTGCGGAATTTGTTCGAAAGAGTCACCGCGGCCCTGGAACGCAAAGGGCTTTAGAAGGAACACGGATGGGTTTTAGTCAGTAAGAGTCTGACACGCCCTTCCACTCCACCCAGAGCGGAAGAAGTCATTTGACGATATCCCATCCTTAAAAAAAAAGAGATATCTAGGTAGGTACACTAAAATGTTGCACACACACAATATGTGAAATAAATAATTCAGGAATGTTAATAAAACAAAGACTGAAATTAAAATGAAATCCAAAACTCACACTTCTATCATACCTGACTGACATGAAGTTTCATGGAACGAATGCCAATGTTTTTTATCTATTACATACTAGTTTATTCGTACACCTGTATACTTTGGAAAACTACAGTTTCGAAAAGTCCGTAGGAGCAGTTTTCAACGTACCTTACTTAAGTTTAAAACCACAAAACTAATTCAGGTCTAGTGATGAAACAAACAGGTTGACTGGTAAAAAAAAGCATTAAGTTCGCCTGCGAGAGGCGAACTTAATGCCTTTTATAAAGTATTTTTGTGCATATCTAAAGTATAAAACTAATTAACAAAGACTGTGTTAAGTTTACATCCAAAAATCACACTAACAAAACATAATTAACATATAGATGAACACAAACAACGAAAGTTTATTCTTACATTTCTTAACTATATATTTAACTACTATTTAGCTTTTGCACGCGACATCATACGCGCATATCCCGTTTTTTTCCGTTCCCGTAATCTTCCTCATGAATGAGGCTATCATATACAAAAAGAATTTTCCAAATGCGACTGGTACAGAGATTAGAAGCACGTTCAAACAAACTCCCCAGCTTATTATAATAAGTACCTGGATGACCGAGCTTTGCTTGTTTTTTTTTTTTGGTTAACGTTTTCTAAAAATGAAACCTAGCTACATCGATTTATCGCCCCCGAAACCCCCTGCATACAAAATTTCATGAAAATCTTTGGAGCCGTTTCCGAGATTATACATATACACAAGAATTGCTCGTTTAAAGGTATTAGATAGATTATAATTATTGTAGTATCGATTACAATAATTTCAAGTTTATTCGCATGCCTATACAGACATGTTAATTTCATGTGAAAAAACCGTTCACTTAGCTTAAGTTTTCACTATGACTTTTAGCAGAATATACTGGTTGAACTCACCAGTCACCAGTGACGCGAGCACACAGCTCCATCATCTGCGCTCGACTGCGCTCGCGCCAAGGGAAAGAACCTCTCGACCAGACCCCGCGGTCGATACACCGATTCGTAGAACAACAATAACAAAAATAATAATATTTCCTTATCAGTTCGCTGCTTACTGAATAAAAAAGATTTCCAAGTATTTACAAGGAGATATAATAATAAAGCCTGTGTTGTACTAGCCGAGTTATTCTATAATTTTATTACTGCTTGCTATAGTTTACTACAGGTCAAGTCTTGATCGGATACGTGTTATAAGACCTGTGGCCATCATTCTAGAACGTTTTTTTATGACGCTTTTCCTTGATGTTAAGAAATAACAAATATACCATCTAACGATAAAAGAATCACATAAATCGGATCAGAAAGCTTGGAGTACTCGGTGTACACAAAAAAAATAATCAGGACCTCCTCCGTTTTTGGAAGTCGGTTAAAAATAGAATACCTACTGTTGAATAGAGTTGGATCGGTATATGAAACTAAATAAAATGGTTGCGAAGAGTCTACCTATAGTCATAGATAAGCAAAGGTAACGTCTCTAGAAAAACTAATTGTCTGTTACCCATTTCAGGCGTAAAAGAAAACTACTGTCAACTATCAAAAAAAAGCGAGAGGAATGAGCCAAGCTAAGTGTATCTTGCAGTGTGTCCCTTACCTTAACCGACCATTACCGACTCGAACGTAATATTTACCATGTACTAGTTTATTAGTAGATACATATACAATACATAGATAGGTACTCTGATCGGCTGTGCTACACAAAAAACTCTCGGCCACTTCGTCGTGTTAACGAATGAATTAAATATAAATGTATATTAATAAATGGTCAAAGGGTTCCGCAACACGGACAATAGATCGATAAAAAAAAAAAATTACGATATTTTTTTCTAACATACCTAGAGTCATTACATATGACGATAGGTTTTTATTTCAGACAGTTATATCCCACTGCAGGGCAAAAAGCCCCTTTCTTCCTTCCATTCCTCCCGGCTTTGGGCAAGGGTGCCAATCCTGTCGATAGGTGTCAAGTTCGTCCCGCCATCTACACCTGGGTCTGTCGCTGATCTGACGTTAGGGTTCCTGAACGTATTATGAATTACAAAAGCTGGACCTCGTCAATAAGCTCAATCCTTCGGAGGTCTCAATCATCCATATCCATTTATATTGAGTGCTTTGCTTTGCGCTGTTGCAATCTTTAGTAGACTTTAGTCACTAAGAAAACATGAACCTATTCATAAACCCTCCGGAGATAATTTCATATGTGTTGTTGAAAACCATCAACATCCATTGCGTATTTTAGAAAAACTATGCCGTTGTTGTAAATTATTTAGTTATAGCACCTTCTTAGACTAACAACAAAATTAACTGAATTCTTCTGCTTTATAAAAAAAATGTGACTTGTTCATTGACACATGACTTAAACTTCGACAAACAGCCACTTTTGAAGTTAATAAAAAATGTAAACTTAAAAACTTCCTTCTGGCATAACATAAAACTAATATCTTTGCATAAAACTAACGAAATCAAACTAACAAAAAAACCAAAATGTCTAAATCAAGTTCCAAAACTACTAAAAGTAATAATACACCTTCGGAAGACGACGAAAGTATGGATTACAGTGTTGAAATACGGAAAGCTAAATCGACAAGAAGACTAAGTAAAGTGACAGCAGCAGGTATGTCATACTCTATGGTCATAGAAGTTTATTTAATTTTCTACTAAAAAGGTTCTAGTCGAAATCCAAGCAGATACCGGTGAAAAGAGGATCTACAGCCCTACTATGACGTACTAATGCCATCCAATTCCGATGATATAAACAGGATAGTGCTTTTCGCTATGTATATCTCCGTCTCCCTCTAAGGATCGTTTTATTAGATTATTAGGTACCAGTAATCAAATACGATTCACGAGCTGGAATTTGCAAGCAAAAGCATTTTTAAGCAGCTGTTGGTAGCTAGAAAAAAGCTTTAAACACAACTTCTACATGTTATAATACAAAAGCTATAAGAACTAACAATCAACCAGCAATTATTTTTATTAGTCAACGTCTATATCCATCTCGATGCATAAAATCAGGATACTTTAATTCTGCGGAACCTTAATAATTATAACAAAAAATAGCGCGGCAAAAAGTGAAGAGTCTAATAAACATTTGTTCGTTCGAGTCCATGACATAAGCGAGTCTGTATATAAGCTGGGTTGAGGGAGTCCGGGGCACAGATCAACATGGCTCGTCTTGCAGTAGTCACAGCAGTAGCCTTAGGGCTTATCGCAATCACATACGCCGCACCAGGTATTGTTTTGTTACTATTATTCTAGTTTCGTTTGCTGTAAAAAAATGTGGGTTTCTACAAAAGAAAATTAGCATAGATAAACTCAAATGATATTGCCAAACAGGATTCGAAACACTAGATGCAAACGCGATTTGAGTTTTTCTAAGTGGTTTCTTTGTTTCTTTTAGAGCTATACCTGTTTTCTCTTGGGAGTAGATTGGTGTAGATTGAACGTTCTGGACCAGGGTCTAAATACCTGACTCACCTAAGTTTTCCCGATGGCCCGAATGAATTTTACGACCTTATTAAAAACTGAACCTTTCTACATCAAATTGAAATGACCCTTCCATTCCATGGAAATATACTAATTGTCCTCCAGAGCTTGATTTGAAAGTTACCATGTTTTTAAAAGTTGACATTTGTAATTTCTAGGTGGATATGGCGGAGGTAGTCAAGGAGGAGGAGGAGGTGGCTTAACCGGCGGCGGCGGCGGTGGCGGCTACGGCGGCGGCGGCGGTGGTGGCTACGGCGGCGGTGGTGGTGGAAAGCCCGGCCATGGTGGTGGCAGCAGCGGAGGCAACGGTGGATTTGGCCAGGGCGGCGGCGGCGGCAGCGGATTTGGCCAGGGCGGCGGCGGTGGTAGCGGTGGTCACAGTCACGGCGGTCACGGAGGCCTTGGAGGAAGTGGTTCTCAAGGAGGCGGCGGCGGCGGCTTCGGCCAGGGAGGCGGCGGCGGTCACGGCGGTGGTCAGGGCGGTGGTCATGGCGGTGGTAGCAGCGGCGGCGGTGGTCACAGCCATGGCGGCGACGGCGGCCACGGCGGCGGGTTCGGCCCAGGCGGCGGTGGCGGCGGCGGTGGCGGCGGCGGCGGCGGTGGCGGATACGGGGGCGGCAAGAAGGCAGGCGGTTACGGGTAAAGACACTTATATATCTTATACCAACTCATCATCATTGTTCTCTTGCCCTTATACCAATTATTTGGGTTCGACGGAACATGTTTTCCACTTCTATTCGTCTTTAATCCTATTATACTCTATTTTTGTTCTTTGTTCCATGAATTGGGTATTTCGTTAAGCCATGAGTGCTCTTTAAAGCGTTCTTCTATATCGACATTAGTGCCCCTAACCCACCCTTAGTGATTTGAAATCAATTCTGTAATTCACTTGACTGTTTTATTAATTTTTCTTCCTTTGTGTTTGTTTCAGACGTTAAACCGCTACCTGAAGGCCCTACAGAAAGAAATTCAAAAGCTCAATGTGATAAAACAAATAATTTACGTTTCGCCATACTGTATTATGTATTAATTAAAAGCAAATAAAGTTTATCGTTTTTAAAAAATACTTCATCTTTACTTTTACTTTTTAGTCCAAATTCTTATTTTCACCCTGTAAGAAAAACTACATATCTACTTCAATAAAAATCATCAGACAATCTGTCCTTAAGGTATGTCTTCGTAAACATGATGTTACTAATTTTATTAATGCTTTTAATCCTCTACTAAGAGCTTCATAGGCATTTATTGATATATAGTGGCCCGCCCCGGCTTCGCCTGGATGTATAATTTTTTTTCCAAATTTTCTGTCTTAAGAACCTTCTCCTGACAATAACAAACACTACAAAAAAAGAATTAGCGAAATTGGTCCAGCCGTTCTCGAGTTTTCGCTTAGCAACACATTTAGCGATTCATTTTTATTTATATAGATAGATAGATAGAAGATTATCGCAGAAAATACAGTGATCATGTAAGTAAAGTGACAGCAGGTATGTCATAGTCTATGGTCATAGTAGTTTGTTTTATTCTGCCCCCAAATATTTGGAGCCTAAACCGAGCAGATACGAAAAGAGGATTTGTTATATTGTTATCACCAGTCTTTTAATCACGATTGACGAATTCAAATTCGCAAGCAGACGGTTGTTTAGGTCGGTATTGGTAGGTTAAAAAAAAAGCTATCAGGATTAACGATCAGGCAGCATCTTATTCTTATTCAGCAACGGTAACACCATTCACTGACGCAGCAAGAAGGTCCTCACATGTGCCCATGAGGCGCAAGACGAAATATGCGCCACACAAACACTGACGACCTGAATGAGCCATCCGAGAACCCCCAAATGAGGAGGTTAATTTTACTGCGGTCGACCTGAGTACGGAGTCAAGAGTTTTCGAGGTCGACCACGTCAAGGCGTGCCCAGGTGGAAGGTTCTCCGAAGGTATTTCATCGAACCTTCGGAGAGCCTTGCACCTGGGGGGAAACCCGTTCCAGTTCCAGTCCAGTTCCAGGGGGTTTGAGCAACTCTCGCCAAAGGTCACATATTTCCGAGATAGTATTGCCGGTAGATGGACTCATGTATCCAAGAAAACTTTGTTTTGGCTTTCTAGTCTCTGGGGCAATAAACTGTAAATGTGCATTGGGTGGCGTGAGTCATATGCTAATTTCACCCCTTCTATGCGGCTTGCTACCGCCCTGCGTATTTCTAGGGCGCAATGCCGATTAATAGACACCGCATTCAAACAGGATTCGGTTTAAGGCAACCAGTGACAATCCGGCACGTCCCATTTAGAGCTGTATCCACTAATTTGGTGTGGGCAGAGTGGCTCCATACTGGATTTATACGCATATTCACCAGCGGAGAAACAAAGCGCCATTCCAGTTGTTCGTGGGACTTCAGGTGACGCCCGCCATCGGTGGACTTTAGGCGGCGAAGCAATTTATTTCTGGTTTAGTTTGATAATCTCGCAGTTTTTCCTGTTGTTGAGGGAGTGTACGTTACCCCAACAGGAAAGTGGCTCCTAGAGTGATATGAGTGCACCTGTGGAACGTATAATAAGTGCATAATCTGCTTTGAATGTGCGCCACATAAAAAAACGGAAAAAACGATTCCTGCTGTAGTAATGTTGTTCCATCAGGAAAATTCTAAACGAATAATCGGGGAGAGAGATAGTGTGCATGGGCAGAGAGTTTATATTTGTGCAGAAATGTGCGCCGAAAATATAATTTGTGCGTCTTCAGGTTTTCGAGATATTGCATTTCCTGCTGGAGTAACGTTTTGTAGAATCGTGTATCTCTAAAAGCATTGTATATGTGCCTGTAAAATAATCATACATGAATAGCTCTTTATTTGTGCGTATTTGTGACATAATTAGATTTAAGAAAATATTTATAATTATCAAAAATAATTTATTGAAAATCCGAAAAAATATCTCAGCGCCTAAATGAGAAAACGTATGCTCGCTGAAAACTATTCGGTCCTTCTTGAAATCTTGATGCTTATAGTAACCATAAAAAGTTTCAAAAGTGAACATGAATGCGTCGTTATTGAATAACATTGCTAAAAGTCAAAACGATTGTGTCATAACTTTGACAGCAAAATACAAGAAACCGGCTCAAGCCTAACCCAATATGTGTAGGTGTAAACCAAAAATTTGTGCGTTTAGTCAAAAATACATAGTGAAAATATTCAGCTCGGAATGTTTTATATTAAGTGGATAAACACTACACAACGGCTGGTTATCAGACCAAATTCGAATGACTACAAAAAAGCGATTTCGAAAGGATTCATACAAATCGATGATCTTGACGCTCATACGCTTTAAGGAGCTCACTGGATTCTTGGGATTAACCCGGAATTTGACGAAGTACAGCATCCTCGGGGGAAACATTTCAAAGATGTTACCGAAACGGCACTCACGAATGTTTCGTTATTTTTTGTGAGGTAGGCGAAATATTATGAAGCATCCGTTGACTTCGAAAATTGTTCCCAATCAGCTATTAGATAATTAAAGCGGCGTCTGAATGGCATCGCCACTGGGTGAACCACGGACTGGATTTTGCACATGATCCTGGTCCATGTTGTGTTCGGGGGATTGAAGCACATACGGTGTTTTTACTTTTGAGTGCTGATTGGAGTATATTTATAATAATAGTGTGTACCGTGGGTGAATGGATATTTAAGGTTGTATTGTTGTACCCTACACTCGGAATAAAGCAGTCATTATCTAACAAGATCGTGTTTTACCCTCGCTTCAATCGTCCACTATTGAATTAGGTTGGTTATTTTGGGTCATGGATTTAGGTCAATTCGTGAGCTTCAACGGTTTGACGGTCTGAGTTTGTTGAGCTATAGCCCCAGCTGGTGCTGTCTATTGAAATCACCAACTACTATTTCCGTGCGCTGAGTTTTCAAACCAGGTTTTTCGAATTGAAATGGAGTGCCGTGAGGTTTATTTACGGATGTCACGGTGCAGCTACCTAGGTCTATCGCTATAATTTCAATGTTGTCTTCAGCAGAGCATTTTGTTGTTATAATACGCCGGGAACAGCAAACACTGCGTTACCCTGCTTCGGGTGACAGATCTCGGCTACAAGAGACAGTCAGGAATGTGAGGCCTGCTTTGGATGGAGTCACGATGGGTCTCTTGAACACATAAAATGTCACAGTGTGTCTTGCGACATACTTCGGAAATAATATCTGCTTTGTCCCGAGATAACGCTTCGATGTTGATCGAGACTACACACAAGGCATGTTTTGTGAGAACCATTTGGCCCTGACAAGGGAAGATTGGGGTTTATATAGTTGCACTCGTGGTGAAAGGACTAATCCTTTCACCACGATGGCAACTATATAAACCTGTACTTCTGTCGATTGCCCAGGGTGCGCCAGATGTAACAGAAGGTAGGTCGGAAAGTATGTCATTGTTGATATTGTTAAACGGGATCCGAAAAATTTGATGTAAATTGGTCGGTTTGTGTTTTCCTAAGAGGTTTCTTTGTGTTTTCTGGGGCTATACCCGTTTTCTCTTGTAGTTGATTCGTGTAGATTCAGCATACTGGACCAGAGTCGAAATACTTGACTTAATTTTTAACATTAATCCGACTGAATTTTACGACCTCTCTGAAAATTAAAGTTGATCGTCATCCATTCGATGGAAATATACTTGACCTCCAGAGTTTGATTTTAAATTTACACCATAATTTCCAGGCGGTTTAACCGGCGGGGGCGGTGGCGGTGGCGGCGGCGGCGGTGGCGGTGGCGGCGGCCGCAGCGGCGGTGGTGGCGGCCGCGGTGGCGGTGGCGGCGGCCGCGGCGGCGGTGGTGGCGGTGGCGGCGGCCGCAGTGGCGGTGGCGGCGGCCACGGCGGCGGTACTGGCGGCGGCTCCGGCGGCCATGGCAGCAGTCCTGGCGAAGACGGCGGCCGCGGCGGTGGAATTGGCGGTGGTTCCGGCGGCCGCGGCGGCGGTACCGGCGGCGGCTCCGGCGGCCATGGCGGTGGGCCTGGCAAAGACGGCGGGCCTGGTGAAGACGGCGGCCGCGGCGGCGGTGGCGGCGGCCGCAGCGGTGGTGGCGGTGGCCACGGTGGCGGTACTGGTGGTGGCGGCGGCGGTACTAGCGAAGACGGCGGCCGCAGTGGTGGAACTGGCGGCCGCGGCGGTGGAACTGGCGGCCGCGGCGGTGGAGCTGGTGGCGGCTCCGGCGGCCGCGGCGGTGGTACTGGCGGCGGCTCCGGTGGCCGTGGCGGCGGGCCTGATGAAGACGGCGGGCCTGGCGAAGACGGCGGCCGTGGCGGCGGTTCAGGCGGCGGCACCGGCGGCGGTTCCGGCGCTAGCTAGTCCTACTACTATTATAAAGGCAAAAGTTTGTAAGTATGGATGTATGTATGGATGTTTGTTACTCTTTCACGTAAAAACTACTGAATGGATTTTGATGAAATTTGGCACAGAGGTAGATTATAGTCTGGAATAACACATAGGATACTTTTTATCCCGGGAATATGTTCCCTTAGGATAGTTTTCGACAATCACGCGGGCGGAGCCGCGGGCGGCAACTAGTAATATAATAAAGCTGAAGATTTGTTTTGTTTGAACGTGTTAATCTCTGAAACTACCAGTCGGATTTGGAAAATTCTCTTGTGTATGTGATAGCCATATTCATGAGGAAGGCTATAGGCTATACGAGAACGGAAAATGTCTATGGTAACGGGAAAAAACGAGCAAAAGCTAGTATTCGTATAGAATATAAATTATAATATTAGTAATATCTATAGATAATTCTTAAATATCTTACTAGCTTTTACCCGCGACTTCGTATGCGTATTTCCCGTTTTTGGCCGTTTTCATGGGAATTTCGAGAAATCCTCCCCTCCTAAGGAACCTACATGTTAAATTTCAGCTTACTACGACCAGTAGTTTCGGCTGTGCGTTGTCTGTCAGTCACACTGAGTTTCCAGAAACGTAAGAGTATTACTTACCTATTTTGATCTTCTACTCATCATCATTTTTCTCTAGCGCATCATCGCGCGTCATCTTTTCTTCTTCAATACTTTTAGGGTTACGTAGTCAACAAGGAACTTTTATAGTTTCGCCATGTCCGTCCGTCTGTCTGTCTGTCCGCAGTTTAGCTCAGAGACACTTAGCAGTACAAAGTTGGAATTTGGGTGGGTTTACATATTATCACGCCAACAAAGTGGCAAAATAAAATCTTGAAAAAAATTAAGTGTATCCCCCCCCCCCTACACGTACGTTCCATGGGATACGTCTTTGGGCGTGGGGTTATACACGTCCATTAACCCGGCCCCTGGGAGAGTAGGGTCACCTTCTCTACTGTTCGCTTGGGTAACTGTTTGGCGCGTCCACGTCGCGAGGTTGGGCTGATCTTACATTCCAGTAGCCTGGAGTATGTAGATGGCGAATTTTAGCAGGGATCCAGTTCTGCGAGGTATAACGCGGAGCCCATGCCCAGGATTACAGGTGAAGACGAACGGTGGGAAAGGGTGGAGACAGCAGTTGTCGGTACGGCCTAACCAGCTGAGGAGGCGAGCCAAAGGGGCGTAGTACCTGAATCTTGATGGAGGGCAGCGGTAGCCATCAGTACCGAAGTGAAGCGCAAGAACCGAATGTTCTGAACCGCTCCACTCTGGGATTACTATAGCCATTGAGGTTAGGTTAGGCGCCCTGAGCTTTCCGTGGTTGAGGATGTAAAATGGTTTACCGGCCATCAGGATGCAGGCAACCAAGCAGTTCATGGAAAAAATGCTACTGGAAAAAAATATCATAGAAAAGATCATCGCATCGGTACATGAAATGTACGAGGGCTGCTCGACGATAGAAAGCTTCATATTTTAGAAGAAGAACCCTGAGCGATGCAATCTCACCATCACCGGAAGCAGTGAGACACACTGGAAAGATAGCGGCCACTCCAAATCAAAGAAACACTTTCTATTTCGACGGCAATGATAAGAGTAGCTTTTCGGGGGTGGCTATTGCGATCCCTAAATTATGGAAATACTCGTTACTTGGCTACCACCCTATAAGTAATAGAATTATATCGAAATAAACTTAGCGCATCACCAAACTCTACTCAACATTTTTCAAATCTATGCTCCTACAAGTTCTGCCAGGGATGAGGAAACAAAAGACTTCTATAATCAGTTCGAGACTGGCGTATCTAAAATACCTAAAAGAGAGCTATTACTCATAATTGGAGACTTTAACGCCAAGGTGGGAAACACCACTATGGATACAGGCATGAATACGGGACTTGGGGTTCGTAACTCCAGAGGCGAGCGTCTCATATAATTCGCTGCTGCAAACAACATGGCCATAATGAACACGATGTTCAAACACCATCCTAGAAGCCAATATACCTGGATCTCCCCAGATGGCAAATATCGTTATCAGATAGACTACATATCTATCTGTCATTCGGATCACCAACTGCTTATTGGAGACCTGCGACTTTAGCTACAAAGAACGCGAGAATGGCACGACAATTGAACATCTCGAAGAATAGAAGTGAAAGACCCAAACTCTTTAACCACCTCTATATGTTCATAGGCTGTATCTCAAAGTGTTTGTATCCTAGTGACTAAGATATTTATTGCTTGCTTGAAATAAACTTATTATTATTATTATTATATAGAATAGGCACGCAGCATGGACAGCAGCTGCTGGGAATAACGACTTCTAGTGGACTTGCAAGATTGCAGTAGTGTGAATGCAGTTTCAGAATCACAGCCTAAAAACATTTTAAAACGACAGCACGGGATGACTGAAGACACCTGGCACTTAGTCGAAAAGCGCCGAAAACTCAAGGCCAGCCAGAGAAGTAGTGTCAGACTTTTACTGACTAAAACTCACCCGTGTTCCACACTTTGCGTTCCAGGGCCGCGGTTATCAGTTAAACAACCAAATTTTGTAAGTACGCTCCATACTCAATGTTGGCACGTCCAGCCGTCACTGCGGTGACACGATTACGAATGCGCCATCATTTTTAACTAAGACGAGTTATTTTATTAATAATACTGATTGAGCTCATGATAGAGAAACCACAAAACATGTGAAGCTTTTGAAACAGAAAAAGCCAAGAACCACGTGCAAAGACATCACAAATTATGTAATATTAATAAAATAATCCGATTTCAATCTCAGTATATAGATATGTTTTCTTATACTTCAAATAAGATGCATCATTTAAGAGCCACTTTTATAAAATTGTATTAGAGCAAATGATACGTACCTTCGTTAACCAAACTCATCTGCACTGTTTGACGCCTAGCGGTAATCTACTAAACTCTATCAATGATATCTCAACTGGATCATTACTTGAACTAATCGAATTCTTCGTAACTGACTATATCTTTATTTTAATTGTAACTACAATTTAAAACTTAACATAACCAACTAGAGCCTAAATTCGAGTAAATACAACCAATAAGCAAATTATATTAATTAATTTAAGTAAATGGATAACGCTTACAAATCAATCAAAGCAAAAACGTAATTTCTGGAACGTTTACTTTATATTCGGTAATCAAAGATAGATTAGATTGTTCAAAACTTTTTAGTTGAAGCAAAAAATATCATGGAAAATTTGAAAGTGAATGAGTATTTAAAGGACACTTGGATTACAAATGATTGTAGTCAATCGAAGAGTGTGACATAAGAATACTCGCGACAAATCCATCAGTTACCATCAAAGGAAAGGACGAATAGAACAGAGCTCAAGATGAAGAATTTAACTGTCATTGGGCTTACTCTAATAGTATTGGCAGTATGTGTTTATGCAGCACCTGGTGGTAAGGACAATATTTTTGAGCATACATTATTATCTCTACATACGGTATTTCGAATTCCAGCATTCTTACTTCTTAATGATAGTAATGAAAAAGAATATACAACTTTACAAGCCATCCATGTGAACATGTATCATAGTGATTGTATTATTATTAACCGAACCAAAGTAATAATATCGATATTGCCGCGTTAAAACCATGCTGTAATCTGTAATATAAGGATCATTAACATCAATCTATTACATAATATCCTCGTAGGATCACAATAATCACATGGAAATTGCATCGGAATTGAGTTCAAGGTGCAATCCTGAATTTTAGAACAAAACATAACGTTCTCCAGAGGATTACGCAGAGGCGTACATATAGGGATACACCCACATTTCATCAATCATTTCTAACAAGCTTTTTTTCAAGGCTTCGCTCTCAGATATTTAGATTTTCGCATTAAAAAAGGAGCCAATAACCTTTTCCAGAGGCCCATCTATCTCTGTACCAAAATTCATCAAAATCGGTTCAGCGATTTAGTCGTGAAAGCGTATCAAACAAACAAACTCACTTTCGCATTTATAATATTGGTTACCTAGGTACTAGGTCCTAGGTTAGGCTAAGGTTTAAAATTATCATGTAGTAGAAGGTCGACCCTTTTAAATCAGAACTTGATCATCATATTTTGCAGGAGGTAAAGGAGGAGACAGTGGCAAAGGCGGCAAGGGCGATGGCAAAGGCGATGGCAAAGGTGGGGATAGTTCTGACAGCAGCAGTGACAGTAGCAGCAGTAGTAGCAGTGAGAGTAAAGAAGATGGTGGCAAAGGGAACAGTGGTGGCAAGGGTAAAAGTAACGACAAGGGTAAAGGTGGTGGCAAAGGAGATGACAAATATGATGGCAAGGAATATGGAAAAGGATACGGATGGGTTCGGTAAAGAGTTTGTAATTATTTTACGATATTAATGTGGTTTAGTTTAGATGAATGGAAACTGATAATTTATGTAAACTTTACGGAAGCAAAGATTAAGTTTAGTGTTAATTTAAAGTAGTGTTGTTATTTAATTATTCTTGATATTGGAAAGGCTTACACCTCAATCGCATAGGTGTTGATGAGTTATTCTTTAGCTGTGCACAGTTTTGTATTTTGATAGTTCAATAGATATTTGAATTTGAATGTGTATTGTTTTATTTTAAAGGTCTGTCGTTCCGAAACAGTTACTGTTTTGTATATTTTTTTCCCTATCTACACAAATACCTAGTCATTCAGAATATTTTAATACTTGGAAACAAACCAGTATTTATAACTTGATCCAGTTTGATCTCCGCAGTCACGAAAATCGTGATTATTCCATTTATGTATCTAATAAAATGATAATGTGGCGCCAAGATCTTATTATAAAAACAACATATTAATGTTTTCATGAGTATTCAAATACATTCCGAGAAATATCAAGACAACACAACATGATGATGATCATGATGATGCCATCTAGCCGATTTTGGTCACAGCTCCGCACTCCTTGGCTCCTCATGATGATTGCGAACTCAGATTTGCTGCTCGGTTATGTGATCTCTTGTGACTTGGTAAACGTTGGCCGAAAAGCTGTCAAAATGAAACCTGCAGTTCCAGAAGGGTTAAATAGAGATGTACCTATAGGAATATACCCACATTACGCCTTCATCTAAGTCCCATGTAGTGCGTAATAGGAGGCATGACCTAACTTCTTGGTAACCAATGCCGTAGAAATGGCTATGGGCCAAAAAATGTACGAGATAATGTATAATGGTACTAAGAAGAACATATTGGGAGTGAACCTATTACATTGTTATGCTACTGACAATCGGGAATATGCATGCATTTTTTTATTAGCAAAATGAAAAACTTGTTAGCTCTAGTAAAACAATTACGAAATATTTTTTAAATACCTTCATCGGCGATGAAGTTATGAAACTTTAAAGATGTTAATTAGAAAGAGAAGTCCGATACGAACTCTGACGTCAAATACTAGGTCGCCTATACAGCTGCCAAAGAAAACGGCGTCTCCGCGAGAGATACAGATATTTTTGTGTAAAATAGTCATATCTCGTTTGTTTTTCGATCAATTTTGATTCTAATTGCACTGTTAGTAATATATTTTTGTATATTTTCAGATAAAGTGTATAGATAATAAATAATAATATCTTCTTGGGACAATTCACACATGGTCATCCGATCCCAAACTAGGCAGCGCCTGTGCTTTGGCAACCAGAGAACTGATAAACATACTTTATATTTCTAAACACATACATATTATAGACAAATTACATATATTTGTCATGCACATTCCCTATTGCAAATGGAAAATTCAATAATACTTAGCCCGACCCGCAATTCATATCCAAGACTACATGCTCAGCAGTAACGCTGGCAACCAGTAAGCGTCGATGCAATAAATCAAGTGTTACAATAATAATGAACAAATTGTATGCGCATTGTTAATTGTCTCAATCATATGATCACGTTCAATCGCTAGATAAAGTCATAAATTATGAGAACTTATGTTTATAATATGTCAGTAGGTATTTCAATGGATAAAAGAGTTTATCTGTTACATATGAATAAAGATTAGTTCATGCGTAAAGTTGTGTTTGTTTCTAAGTTAGCCATTAATTCTGCTGTAAAGCGACTTGAAACATTTATACATTTATTACTATATTCTAGTTTTATCTGGAAAATGTAATCAATCTATCATTCCAATATCTTTTACGGCTAACCAACTGTAGCTGAAACGTCATATTGCCTTTGTAACATGACGTTTCAGCTACTGTTGGTAGCTAATTTGACAGTTGGTTAAAGGTAAAGATACGTTATTGAAACCGGCCGTTAGAGATCAAGGTACTAAGCGGCGAACGTGATAGTGAAAACGAAGTCTGATAGAAGATAGCTTTGGAACAAAGTTAAAAGTAGACACCCATAATGTCGATGAACACTCAAAACAAACAAATCCATACGATTCGAATATCTGACGGAGAGGTAGTGACGAAATAACAGCAGCAGGCACCTAATGACTTGAATATTTTCATACAGTTGCACTTAGGTTAAAATCAAAGTTAATTGAAATTACTTTTAAATTGATAACATTGTCCTCATACTCATAAGTCTCAAGGAGAAACAGACAAACATCGAATCAATTCTGATTCCTAACTATTAAATACTAATTGACGCTAACCAGTAGATAGATGACGGCTCAGAACTCAGAAATCGCACATTTGCTTTAGACGATAATTATTCTATAGAAATAACACATTGCAGTTTGCAAAAAGGTTACCTGTATACATCAATAATGCTCCGTTATTGAGGCTGCCTATTACATTAACTCACGTAAGTAAATTCTGTGAATGAGCGGCAAGAAATCATAAACAAACCGACGTTTTTTGGACTCGTTAGGGCGAATCGGTTCTTTACAATCTTCAATCAATCAAAACAACAACACAGCATTTATAAACATTTGTTTGTGTAAAAGAGGAAATAATAGGACCAATCTTAAAAAAATAATAATGGTTGGCATAATATAAGCCAACCAGTAAAGTAAATTAAAAGAACTTCCTGGTTTATGTTCCCATGAATCTTTATTTAATTGGTTTCTTATCAAGGATTTTGTAGTTGAAAGTTTGTAGAAAATACCGTGCCCCGTAAATGCGGTTAATTTGTAAATTGACGCTAAGTCTTAACCAGAGCCGGTCGTCGCAGATTACAGGGTCAAGTGCTTCGGAAACCCAGGTACCCTCTGTGAGATAGTTAGTAACACCAAGGCGTTGCTGGCCTTCCTTGAGGAGCTGGGGTGGATCGAATGACACATTTGTCCCACCAGCAGCCCTACTATGACGTGCTAATGCCATCCAATCCCGATGAAGTAAACGGGATAGTGCTATTCGCTATGTATAGCTCCGTCTCCCTCTAAGAGCGGAATCATGATCGTTTTAAGACTTCATAGTAGGGCGCACGCAAAATACGCGCTTAGTCGTGGAGTTGCGGAAACCAGCCCGACTTACACATACATACATATATAACCAAAGCCAGGCCATATCGCTAGTGGTAAATTAATTTACGCTAAGTTGATTCCGAAAGGTTCTACCGAACTCTTTTTATTATGATTTCGAATGATGATTGTTTACAGAAAAAAAGTCTGGAAAAAATCAAGCGAACGACCGTATAGACAAGGTCAGTGTTGCCAGCGTCAGTGTTGCCAGCGAGTTCAAACCGGCTGTGTAATGTGTTAAGTAATAATAGTAAGATTATGATTGGTGATGTGAGTAGCTTGGCGGATCAATCTGCTTGATTACGCGGTCGATCGTTAAAAGTAAAGCTTGCTGACCACAAATATTATGGGATTGATAGCTTCAAGTTGCCTGTTGATCTTTTTTCAACAACGAAGATTTAGGTTGGTAAAATGTATGGCCAGAATACGTACACCTAACGTTCTCTGGACATTAGGCTACTAGCAATTTTGCCTTATATCTTTATCTCATGATCACCATCATATCAGCCGAAAGACATCCACTGCTGGACATAGGCCTCCCCCAAGTGTCGCCACAATAACCGGTCCTGTGCGTTTCGCATCTATCGGCTACCGGCGACCCTCACCAGGTCATCGGTCCACCTTGAGGGAGGCCTTCCAACGCTGCGTCTTTCGGTACGCGGTCGCCACTCCAGAACTTTTCGGCCCCATCGACCATCTGTTCTGCGACCAATGTGCCCTGCCCACTGCCACTTCAGTTTGGCAATCCTTCTGGCTATGTCGGTAACCTTGGTTCTCTTGCGGATATCGTCATTCCTTCTTCTCTATACTTTCTACGCTACATTCCGAGTAAGTACTCAAGCTGCAAAACCGTTCGATGTGGTGTCCCTTGGGAGGTTTACGTCCAGAAGTGGACGTCTTTCCGGCTGAAAAGAAAGTGATGATGATGATCTCTGTCCCACTAACTCCTTCTTTTCGAGTCCATGGTGACCTTTAAACAATTAGTACCCAGAGAGTGGCCACGTTTATAGCTGCAACAATGACATTCATTATGTCCTCAATTGTGCAGGTGTAAGATCACTTGAGGCATTCCACAAGTGGGCCATGCTTTGAACAGGAGCCACCTAACTACCCATACGATATATTTATGTATGTGATACGCAGAAAAACGCAATTAGGTAAGTCCACCAACCTGAACTGCAACTATTACAACAGTTTGTCTTGGTTAACATTGACCATTAAATTGCATATCACCGTCAGTGACTTTGTTAGTAGCCACCTTTTGTAACCAAAAAACTTCCCACAATCATAATTAATCTGTCCGAATTTACCAGATTTTCAAAACCTCCACATGTTATTCCTCTGACATTCGTAAGGTCAATACAACTATAGCTAATCGGCTCCTGTCCCCAAAGTCAAGGTCAGCGAACAATTCGTCAAAACGGAATTAAACCGTCGCGCCGCCTTTGTGCGGGTGTCACAGCGTGTCACCGAAATCATGACGTTTTGACAGACCGTGACATCCGATGGGCATCAGCCATCCTGTGCGGATGAGGAACATATATATACCATGTGTGGGTGACCCATGGGACAGATTCAGTGAAGTATTGGTCGATAATGGCGAAGGTAGCCTCGGTGTTCGCGTTTATGGTGCTCCTGGCCGTGATTGTAGAAGGACGTGGTAAGTCTATACAGCTTAATTTGTGTTTGTTGACATTCTTCTTCCTTTGCCTTTTAAAAGATAGGATATCCTCCGCATTCGTGGAGGCTTTCAGTCTCCTACTGACTAAAACCACAGAGTGATCTGCAGTTACCTTCGGCAAGGGCGTTGGTGTATTTGCGCAATTCGTCTTGCTCCCCGGGTCAGTCATGTATGAATTCATGCGGACCTTGTCACCCTCAAGTTCCTTTTGAGAAGCTATTCGGGCTTCGGGACTCATAAAGGTTATGTGTTCAGAGCAGAACATCTAGCCACTTCTAAATTGCTTCATAAGAGACAGCATAATGTGAGAAACCTTCCTGGTCAGGTCGGTGTGAGGACCTGAGCGGCACTACCAATTAGCTTACCACTTTTTTAAAGGATTGATATCATAAAATTACTCCTTCAGCTCTGGGTGGAGCGGAAGGGAATGTCAGACTCTTACTGACTAAAACTCATAAGTGTTCTTCCTAATGCCCTTTGCGTTCCAGGGCCGCGGTAACTTTTTTGAACAAATACCGTAACTTACTTGCCCCTACCATGGCAGAAGATATTCTAGTTTCCCTTCTGCCGATTCAAGGGAAGAATCAGCTAAGCAAAAGGCAGGTGACGAAGACGAACTTCTATATATGCATTTGATACTAACGTTTTGTTTTAGGGTCACAGATGGAAGAATATTTTATCCATCCCCTTTTATGCGTCTTGCGATAAGTTTGGTGATCATGATGAGAGATGGAGTAAAAGTCCAATATGTTTTCAGACTGGAGGTTCGAATCAGTAAAACGAGTAAAGCGTGGCTACAACCCTGGCACGTTCGGCCACGGCGACAAATACGGAAGGAATGATGAGCACGACGCCAGCGCCAGCAAGGAGAGGCTGGGGTGCAGCGAAGAGCAAGGCGGCGGCAGGTTAGTAACATTATTGTATGCGATGCAAGGACGACATTGGAAAACGACTACTGGAGACCCCAAAGACAGGGGCGTAGCTACCGCCGTATTACCCGTAGTCCCAATGATACAGCCCCCCTAGTTACAGAGGCCCCAACGTGTTTAAGCAAAATTTCGTAAAATGTTATCCAAAATGGGTCCAGATGAACAGAAGGTCCCCAGACCAATTTTTGTAGAGGGACCATCTAGGGCGAGGTACGCCACTGCCTTAAGATACCTATCTGAAAGAACTGCGCAAGATAGAGAACGATGTAGCGTGTAAAGGAATCCTTGCAGTTGCCCCAACGCCACATCAACTATGTTCCTTCTTCTTCTTCGTGTCGCTGGCACGACAGTTTTTTTTTTTTAATTTGGGTGGCCCAAACCATTGCCACTTCCACGGCATCGTTGGTGGCAGCACATAGGTCACTTCGGCTGCATGTTTTGGGGCACAAAAGACAAGATAGGAGGTGGATCCTGATTTGTGACTCGGCTCCACATCCACACCCTACAGTTGATCCGTCACGGTAGCCCCACTTTGCGAGACTGGAATTACACCTTCCTACTTGTGTTCTGAGGCTGTTCAGGGACTTCCAAGTGGACCTAATTAAATGTCTACAATATCAACTGTCACTGATAAGTCCATAGCTACATTATGATTAAATACTAGATAAGACAATACCAGTTAACTGTTATGTTTCATGCTCAGTTAGTTTCAGCTGCAAGGACTTTAACTGTGTGGTCCAAGGCAAAAGCGACCTGTTGCCAACGGTGAGATATAAAGCTCGAAAGCCTCAAACTAAAAGATATTGCAGTGATACTTCAAATTAGCTTTCCCAGAGGTAATGCCTATCCAACAGGAACCGTGCATATCCTAGCTTTCTATCCGTTAAATATTTTTTTGTAATCGGGTCATTTTTTTTTGAGTTTTATACCTCCTACATAGGTACCAGTTTTTTCACCTTCTTATGGTTTTAATAAATTCATCTACGGAGTTAATCAATAATCTTAATTTATTCCAGTTATGGAAGCGGGAGCCACGAGCTATCCTACAATAGGGACAATCGTCCAAGTGATCGACGTCACCGCTCCTTCAGCAAGTCATCCGCCTCCGCTTCAGCGTCCGCTGTCGCTTTCAACAAGGACCACAAGACAAACCTTTGAAATAAGAACGCATTTAATTTAGAATGTATGAAATGAAACGTTCAGGAAACTGAAACGAAGTTTATTTTTTATTCTGAATTACTTTTTTACTATCTTTAACTTCGATCTGTATTAAGGCAATTGGTTTGGTCCTAACAAAGACTTTTTATCGGTTTATTTAGGTATCAGATCTAGTTTTATTTGTGTTAAGTTGACATTGAATTACCACCAAAATAAATGAGTTTCTTTAAGATAAAAATATATTCGGGTGACAACTTTGTTATTATTATTATTATCATTATCCTGAAACACAAACATACCTATCGACACTTAGTAGGTACCCAATTAAAAGGCGTAATAAACTAAGGTTAACATAACCTGTATGCTGTATGACTTGTATGCGTATTCGGCATCAATAGAAAACATCACCATAAAAATAACCTGTTATCATAAATGAAGAAATAAATAATCAAACAAATAGTACCTTCTTACATAAAAGGAATATTTTAACTATATATAGAAACATCATTGACAATACCGACCAAGCATTAAAAAATAAAACTAAATAAATTAGACATCTAAAATGGCATTTAAAAATACAAACTAAGTATAAAGGAGAATGGGCAAAAATGTATGGAACTTGGGACCACCCTCCAATAGCAATAAAATGTATGTCGTTGGATAGGGCTTTTCATTTGGAACAACAATTGTTATGACAGTTTTGTTGTTATAGCTGTCCGTTCGGAGTTATAAGACTTGTAAGTTCTGATATAATGAAAAAAAAAATTGTTCTAAAGGGAAAGTAATAACACCGTTAATAATAATTTAAATATTTATTATTACAATTAAATTCCATGATTGATTGCTGTACATTATAAACAATTATTTAAGGGTGTCCACATATCGACGTTTTTTAACCATAGAGGTATTACAGATAGAGTAGGGAGGACATACAGCTGCCTGTAAGCGGAAACGTCCGGTCCGGTTACAAAAAAACGAGACGAGACGTTAAAAAGTGAGAAAAGATCGCGGTACCTTATATATCTCTCTCTCTCTCCCTTACTTTTTTTGACGGGGCTCCCCTGCTCTATCTATAATACCTCTAGGGCCTTAATGGCTATCTATAATTACATCATTTAAGAACATTGCAGGCGTATTAAATCCTTCGTGAATCGCATATCCTAAATACCATAATATGGATATAATGTGTGCACATGTGCCCATCGTTCGCCGTCCAGATAAGCATGTACAATAGTGTTGTACTATATCGTTGCCTTCATTTTGGCTGTAGTTTATTAATATATAACAATTGTACGTCCTTTGTCTGACATGACGTGATTGAATGCGTCCACGCAAAAGCCACACATTTTCCTGAATACCGTAATCAGGCAGATCATCTAACTGATTTTCGCTATATGTTTCTATAGTGTATAAGCCGTTCTGCAGATGCTCGCTGCAATAACTTCGAGCCAGTTTTAACTGGTATGTACCCAATGCTAGTAGAATTATTTGGTCTTCGGTGAGCCTTGGAAAGTTTTCTAGTACATTAGCTTCCAGCCGTTGAAAATCTGCCCTACGGTTATTCAAGCGCTTTCTATCTACATATGTATACAGAAGATTTGGTGTATCAACTTTACGTCTTATATGATTTAAAAAATCTTCTGCGTGGACGCTGTCTTCGATGGGTACGTGGAAGTGGTTTATAATGGCTGCAGCAATTCGGAAATCAATGAACATGTGAGGCAGCGCTCTATTAAAATACTTTTGCCGCAAAAGCTTAAAATCACGTTTAAATCGACCGTTTACCACTTCCACTACCCATCGGCACATTGTTACAGCCCGAGCTTCATTTGCTTGTTCTGTAGTTAGTTGTGTCTCACGACGATCTTTAGTTGGTGGCACGTAGTATTCATAACCGCAAGCTTCTACAGACTCCAAAGCATCCCTAAATCCACGGTCCAAGATAAATACATCATTTTCTTGTAGTAAAAAATGTAAAGGGTGTTCTTCGTCATTCATGATATCTTGCATGATTTGCGCGTCAGTTTTAGTAGCGGCGAATGGTCCCACTACATCAATAATATAGCCATCTGAGGCAACGATTAAAAATGGCTTTAACAAGTTTTGGTACTTGTGCAAGCTGTATGTTAGGCGTTGAAATAAGAAATTGCTACTTTTGTTAATATATATGTAGGTTCCATCACATATGAGTATGAGTTTGCTATTTTCTGCATTTCCATAGAGGTTTTTTGGTATCATTAGGTTTCTCGCCAACATATTTTCTCTGTCTATGTGATCCAATCCTAAGTGTAGTATAACGTATTCATTAGTTGGGCATTCACGAGCAACAGCTAAATATCGTTCAAGTTTTCTTCTTGACGTATTAAATAATGTCGCAAGCCTTTCGTTTGAATCTCCCGTGCGAAGTTTTACCAACAATATGGCTAACGCAGTCCTTGGATCATTGGATCTCTCGCTCAGCGATGGAGTTTGCTCCAAAATGGCATCGAACTGGTCTCCATTAAGACCAACCCAAAAATGCATTTCTTCGTTGGTCAGGGCTCCACGAATTCTAAAATCGAACCTCGAATCACGTTGAAGAGCTGTTCGTAGCATGTCACACATATCATTGAATTGGAAAGCAGTAAAATTATGAGTTGTGTTACAAAAATCAGGCAGCTCATTCCAATTATTGCTTTCCAGATGTTCTCTACATACTCTGGCGCCATCGGGTATGTATAACTTGTGTTCACAAAAGATGTGAACTTTAATAGACTCTGGTATTCTGTGTCGGGTGTTATTAGCACAGTTGTTAAAAATACAGTGCCTGTGATTATTTGGCGCTCTGATGTAATCAGGAACATGAAGTACATGAACATTCTGTTCATTCTCTTCACGAGCTTCTGGCACTTCTACTACAACAGGTGGTCTGGCGGCATTTGCTGCTATCTGCCAGCACCTATGGCACACGCTTCGTGTGTTGTCGAATACCACCTGTAATGTAAAAAAAAAACTATTATAATAACACATTTAAAGATTTTTGTAACTTTTATTAAGGGTTGTTAATATAATGAGCGTAAGCCTGATACCGGAAATGCCACTCATCGCGTTAATAACTGAGTCGTCGGGCCATAAATCAATTCTCTATGTTTATCTCCCTCGCACTTGCGAGTCTTATGGAGCAGTATAGCGATGTGCGTAAGAATAATAGAAGTGCTAATTGACGAGGTAAATATATTGATATTAACTGAGATATGAGTATTAACTCATTTGTGTTACTTAAATATAAAATAATTAAAAACTTATATAAATACATAATTCTTTCGTCCTTATCAGAGTCTCCGTTGTCTGTATTATCTTGTAAGGAGGCTAAATAATGAGGGTCACAGTGACTCATCGAACACATGTGCGCTTAATAATTGTTGCCGATAAAGGGATTTGTTTGTGCACTGCATTGCACATTCCTGTAACCATTGACATTTTTGGCCCGACGAATCAGTTAATTATTATCGGCTTTCTTAAAACTAAAACGATATTTTACGGGTTAAAAGTGCTCTTTTAGTTTATTTTGACATATCTAACCACGAAAAACATTCAATAAAATACCACATTTAACACGTAAAACGTGATTTTATTTTAATGAGTAAGAATGGCTTTTTTAAGTTGTCCCTTTGTTATAATCGATTATGACTCTAGAAAAATATCAATAAGTAAGTACAATACACTTACCTCTAAAACTGCATGTTGTTGTATATATGCAGCAACCTCTGGTCGCGCTCTTGGGAGATTATCAGATAGAACGTGTTGCTGATATCTTCTGCGATACAGGCCTCGCCGACACATAACACAGTTTCGATGATCCTTCCATTCCATCTTATCCGATCGATATGCAATTCAAAAGTCCAGTGTGATAGCCAAATTCAATAAGTAGAGCGATATCAGTGTCCAAGAAGAATGCCAGGTCAAAGTCGTTAGAAAGAAGCGAGTGAAAAAACGGAACCAAACGATAACTGACGTGCAACAAAACCAACGAACGACTGACTACTGATAAGGGTGGCTACCTGCGCCTGCGCCGCGCGCGCTCCACGTGACCACTTTGGAGGGGAGGGCTCGCCGTGTCTGCCCAGACTTGTCCCGAGGATACAGTGTGTAAGCGAGATGAAAGCACATGGGTATAAAAATACTAAACATATATAAAAAAAATATTAAATATATTTATTTATCTGAGCTAATAAGTCTCATAACTCCGAACGGACAGCTATAACAAAAAAACTGTCATAACAATTGTTGTTCCAAATGAAAATACCTATCCAACGACATACATCTTATTGCTATTGGAGGGTGGTCCCAATCTGCCCATTGTCCTTTAACTTCTAGTCAGATAGCAATATTATAAACAAAACAACCATCGAACAAAAGATGACTGTATACAAATACAAAATCTTATTTATAAAGTTTCATAACTTTACTGAAGTTCAAGAAAGGTCAAGGTGATCCTTGTTTTGATTTATAATAAAATTATTGTCGAAGCGTGGCAACACTAGCAACTTTACGATTCCACATCGATAGCCACAACAACAACTACCATTTAATATAATAACCATCAGTTATGATACCTAACCTTAACTGACAGTTCCAAGTAATCAAGTAGTGGTTCAAAGTTGTGGGAACTTATCGTTTTAATAGCCTGCCTACATGTTGTATGGATATTTCCTGATAACTTTGTAGAATATCTTACGTCATTCTCATTTGATACTTACGTAGGAAGGTATAGTCAAGAAAGAACATTTGTTAGTAGAAAAATTGCCTACATTCAACTCAATAATATTGAGTAGACAAATTTTAGCTAAATCTAAATAAGTCAACCGGAATAGCCGCTATCTGTCACTTGTCAGCCAACCTTAATTTTACATGAAAATACAACGAGTATTCTTTGTAGTCACTTGCCTAGGTACTATTAGTGATGGGTAGAAATTACCGGTTTTGTTAGGAAGTCCTCAAAGGACACTTCGTCTGGGAACGGAGTGTTATGTCGGATTCTTACCGACTCAAACGCCACTGTTCATGCCGCTACCATGAGTCAGGGGCCAGGGATAAAATTAAATTCACGCGCATCCCCGACTGGTATGGACCCGCCACTGCTAGCGGGCGCCATCACCTAGAGAGGCCGAGTCGAGCCAGCCAGAGTAATATGCATGGTCGTTGGACGATCGCACATACTCCATAAATAAAGCACGGAACATTTGTACACACCTCATTAAAAAGCGGTCATTAAGTACCTGTGTGGTTTTTATAAACCAAAGATTGACTGGTACAGAATGCCTCGTCGCACTAAGTCCGCCCATGTACCGCTATTGTACATAAAGTTTAAATAAATACATTTTCAGCCCCATGTTCGCCGCCCGGCGAAAGGCAAAAACTACTTACAAATACCATTGCACACTCTCAGCTATTTCATACAGCTTTATCTGATACTAGAGAAAAAGAAAATAAACCTCCTTTTGGGCTTCGCCGCAGTTGAGTAAAAGACCTGCTCAGTTGATGTTTAGCCACAGCATACATATCAATTAGTTTTGTTGACTGTACATTCTAATCACTCTGCCTATCGCTTGAATGCGTCCTGAAATTACGGAAACCCAAACAAATGAGGTTTTGAATCTTTGTTTGTTTCTGAAAAACCCGAGGAGACAGGTAAAATCTGGTAAAACCCTATTTTCATTGTGTAAAGGGTAATTCCATTTTTCCAACGGGTTAATTAGATTCATGCGAAACGATAAGGATTCTTTTTATTCTATTACATATATTTTTGTTTAATTAGGTGCCTCACTGACTAATTCAAGTAGCGTTGTGGCTTTTTAATTACTTTTAACTATATTTTTATTTATCATGAATGCTTCAAGTGGAAAGACTGATGTCCTTGTAAAAAACCGGTAAAGTGCGAGTCGGACTGGCGCGGAAAGGATTCCGAACGAATCCCAATTATTTCATGTAAATTTAAAACCAATGCCTTTTTTTAGGTGTTCCTATAATTTATAAGCAAGGGACTACTTCCCATGGGCGTAAAGAAGAAAACCCATCTTATTCGAGTCGGGGATTTGAAGATGCCTTCAAAATTCTGCCTCGAATAAGATGGGTTTTCTTTTTCCCATTCACTCATAGATAGAACTAAAGAAGACAGGTTCAAGGCCGAGCGAAGGGAGCTCGAAGTACTTACCTCGCCTTGGATTTGCTAGATTCTCTTTTACTACATTCTTGCGCTTGGCAATTTTTTTCCTTCTTGTTTTCGTTTTTTAAATTTTCAGTCATTAAAAGCTAGGGGGGTGCCAGTGCATCCCCTTGCACCTTCTCGGCGCCCATGCTACTTTCTGCATTTTTTTCCAGGTTCAGTACTTTCCGATGTAAAGGGGAGATGGTCAACTTTTATCTGTGACAGAAAGACAATCTGCCAGCCAGCCAGACTAACAAACGAAAAGGATTACTGGTTTTCATTCGTACGGAACCCTAAAAATAAACAACAATCACATACCCAGGCAGTTTACCTACATCCTACTGTGGCCGCAGGGAAACATAATACGATCGTCTATCGCCGATTTCTAGTTAAACTGGTTTTTCGATTACCTATATAAAACTTCGAAAAAGTATACCTTAATAAAAACAAATACATATCCGTCCATTTAGTTTTTTTTTCGGTCCTTTATTTGTATCACTATCTCACGGGATGTAAACTAAAGATTATTATTTTGATTTGCAATCAACTCGCTGATGACATGTAATTTAAAATTAAAGTCCAAAATAGTTTTGATTACCTACTAGTCACCTAGGTATCTAATTCAAATATATGTATTTTTTTTAGGTGTTGAAGGTGTTTGGATGAACTCCTGAGGCAGGTAGATTGTACTTAACTTTGCCTTATTAATTTAATATATATTCCTCCTGACCGATTTCGGTCATGGCGGACACTCTCAACCGAGACTAGCCATCGGTGCGGGACAATTATAGTGCACAAGTGTGTGTTCAAACACAGGTAGGTATACTCCCTCTTCCATCACTCATATTTCGATGGGACGGCGACCCGACAGGACTGGAGAGAGTTCTGGCGCAGGACCAACGGCTTGACGTGCTTTCCGAGGCAAGGGGGTGTCACCTTCCAAACTACGGGCTGTCACTGAGAAATTCCTATTGGAAAAAACCAATGACACTTTTTGCCCGACCTGGGAATGGAACCCAGGACTCCACGCTCGGCAATTTAATACTTAAGAACAAGCTTTTTCTTCAAAGCATGAAATAAAAGCCTTCTGTATATTTTTTTTTGTTACTTGGTACGTGTATACGTCGATTGTGGTTTGTAAAGTTCGCGTTCTACCCAGTAGGGGTCCTGCTACTGCGCGACAGCGACTCGCAGTGTTCCGAGCCGTCATTAAGAGTGATTCCACCAGTATTAGTAGTATCCATTACTACTTTTTTCATTAAACTCTCGCTAAGGACATGAACAAAGGGACAGTCATAAACAACATAGTTAATTGCAAAAAAAGTCGGTGTAAACTTTATTTTAAAGTTAATATCACTCTTACAAATAAATTAGTTATTAAAATATGCTTATTCTATCTTATTTTAAATATGTATCACACCAAAATACTGTCTCAAAAAAAATTATAAGTAGAACATATTATTACTATTATCGTGGAATTAATTGCAGAGTTCTAGGAAAACAAAATCTGAAACAAAAAACAAAACACTAATTTAGCTAATAATAATAATGATGATTCTAAATTCAAATTCTCCATCGACAATTTTGAATAAAGAATCTGCTTATCAGTATTTTAGCTATGTAATCCTACTACTATTATAAAGGCGAAAGTTTGTAAGTATGGATGTATGTATGGATGTTTGTTACTCTTTCACGTAAAAACTACTGAATGGATTTTGATGAAATTTGGCACAGAGGTAGATTATAGTCTGGAATAACACATAGGATACTTTTTATCCCGGGAATATGTTCCCTTAGGATAGTTTTCGACAATCACGCGGGCGGAGCCGCGGGCGGCAACTAGTGCATGAATAAGTCCGTAAATATATACAACAAAGTCGGGTTAGTTACACCGATTATAACTCAAGAACGGCTGGACCGATTTTGAAGATTCAGAATAACTACTAAGACATTGGTAAAGTTAAAGAAATAAAATATGTAGGACCAAAAATCATTTTCGAATACAACGCCATTTCTGATACATGACAAAAACAAAACACTGCAAAAATGTATTTATTTATTTACCACTAATACAGGTAGATATAATATTTAGGTATAAGAGCTTATCTTAGCTTTATCTATCTAAGAGAACATAAAATATCTACAAAATAAATATTTTTGAAAAAGGTGCCTGCGAGACAACTTTATGCAACTTGTTTTTTGGGAAAATGTAGTGTAGCGTTAGCAAGTGAATTGAAATCAAGTTTTTAACAAAGATTTTGATTATAAATTACGAAATCAACATGAGCTTGAAAATAACCACTGTTGAATTCCTGAATTGAAGAAAATAATTATTGTTTTATCTTGAAGATAACACTGACTGTGTTTTTCTGCAATGAATGGGTTCTACGTGGAATTACACATCGGCAAAAAAACGAACTTCCTTACAAATCTTAATTATTAAGGATTGTCATAGACACAGTCATAGCTGTTAGAGTAAATGAATTTTAACAAGACCCTTACTTAATTATTAATTTGTCTATAATATGTATGTATTTAGAAATATATAAGTATGTTTATCAGTTGTCTGGTTGCCATAGCACAGGCTCTGCCTAGTTTGGGATCGGATGACCGTGTGTGAGTTGTCCCAAGATATTATATTATACTATCGTATAAAGAACTCTACGACAAAATTTAATGGTTATGGACCCAGCGGTTTCGGCTTGGTATTTTGTCAGCCTAAAATATTTTTATTAAGTTGGTAGTGGAATATGTTTACCTTGTTATTCTCACGTTCATCCCACAACAGTCCCGCCAACAGAACTGGCGCTGGCGGAGGACTTGGAGAAGGACTGGGTGATGGGAATGTGACCCCCATAGCCGTGGCCGTGGCCTCCGGCGATCCCGTGGCCGCCATAGCCGCCATAACCGCCGCCATAACCACCGTGCCCGTAGTCGTAGCCATGCCTCCGAACTCGTTCCCCTGGATGAAAATAATAGAACTATAGTGCATAGTATAGTAAAAATATTCTTTAAATTTTGTTGCTCGCGACTTCTTTCACGCATGTCCCGGTTTTTCTGTTCCCGTAGGAATTTCCCGTTCCCGTATAGCATTCCCCATGAACGTGGCTATCATATACAAAAAGAATTTTCAAAATCGGTTCGGTTGTCCAGAGATTACCCCCTACATACAAACTTTACCTCTTTATAATATTAGTATAGATGGACATAAGTAGGTGATCCAATTTAATCCAGAAAAGGGGTAAGCATTAAAAGGAAGCCAAATTGTATGGTAGAGTTTTAGAATCCAAAAACTGCGTTAGAGTTTAATTGCTAACTTACTGGGCTTTAATTAGCAATTAAACTCTAGCACAGTTACAATTCCACTAAGTAAGAAATCTATAAATGCAGCCTGGTGCACTTGGCGACATTTAATTGAGTTCAATCACAGATTTGATGTCACCCACCAACTGCATCACCCTGCTTGAAAAGCGACTTGTTTAAAACTTTTCGTCGTTCTTAGCGCTCTGGTTTTTTGGCAAAGTCAATTTTTTATACATCAAGCAACTGCCTATCCGACCTAAACACCAACTGAATAAAAATTGATACGAACCTGGAGCGGCCGAACAGGAGACGATAAGCAGAACAAACATCAAAAACGCTAATCTGACCATGTTTAGGCTCGTTGATCCCTTTCCGAAGTAACGACAGATCGTTGTCGGTACATCATTTTATACAGGGCCCACTCCATTGTCCGAAAATGACAATCATCCTTGTTTGTGCAAAATCGTAAAATTTCTAGTCATACACTTTTTTTGTTGATGGTGACAATGCTGAACTTTACGCGCGAGTAGAAAATAGTAATATTGTTGTGTTTTCCTCCTCCTGGCTGATTTTGTGGATGTTTTTAATGTGGCGAAACTGAACTAACAAGAAATATTGTCGAGCTTGGAATATTTTTATGTTTTAAGTAAGGTAACTCACGATCTTGTAAGTCTAGAAGATGGCAGTACTCCTTGGATGGCTTCTCAGTGAATTGGTGCTAAGTAACGCAACCATTCGTTCCAGAAATTGACGGAATAGGGGGAGGCCTTGGCCAAGGAGTGGGACAGTTCATCATAATGAAAAAAAAAGTTAGTAACAGTTCTGTTATGTTACCAATGCAAGAACCCTATGGTTGAATCATGATAATGGCTGCATAGAAATCAATCCACCCCACCTGCAGAAAATAGGCCTCCTAGGAGGCATCCCACCGAAACTCGTTGAAACTCTTGCTAAACAATAGCTAGGTAAGGCATTACCTAGCAATTTTTTAGCAAGAGTTTCAACAAAAGATTACAGTGAAGTTTTCTTCCTTGAATCCCACGGAAGAGGTCAGTTTCCCAGCAGTGCGAACATTATAAACTGATTATGTTTCTTCTTCTTTGCGAGTCGATGGTGACCCTTAAATAATTTGTGCCCGGTCGGTGGCCATGCTTCGTCGGGAGTCGCAGGGCGATCCCTAGCCGCCGGAGGCTTGGGCCTGCGGTGCGACGGCGAGCGTTAGGTGGCTCGCTGTACGATCACAACCAGGCCCGGGTCGATGGCGCGTTGTGTTCCACGCTCACCTCAAAGAGATGTCAGCATAGAAGACGGGGCCCGCTAGGACCAGAGCCTGCCAGGCTCTGGCAATGCTTAGCCTTACTTAATCATTATAGATGCCTATAATCATTCTGAATTAGGCCATACTTAAGATACTTTTATCCGAGGCGAAGCAGGTGGTAGAAGTCAGTTAATTCAAGTAACACATCTCTGTATTATGTTACGAATGTTGCACAATCATTACCAAAAAATCCCCTAATTCTATTGTCTCAAACAAGGTATTGCGCCACAGCGGGTGAATCACGCTAATCAATTAGACAAAGTCTCGCACGTGACCAAGGTGCAGCTATCCGGATCACGAGAGGATAAAGAAGCCTATGGACGGTACGACCAGACGGTAGATCTGCAAAAGTGCGACTAGCCATGGATGCGCAACGCAAGTCGCGAGTAGCTTCAGAGCCCAACTCGTGGTATTGGTAGGAACCGTTTGGTAGGTAAAAGATGACTTCGTGTGTTTGAATCATCATATTCATTAATTAGGCCATTAAACCGCACTTTTGAACGGTATCATTTACAGTTCAATAAAATAGTATTAAATGAATAAAGTGATTCTACTGTCCATTCGGAAGGGTAGATTCTTATGGAGAAGAACGGACAAGAAACTCCATAGTTACTCTTTTCAAATAACGGTTTTACAATATTTGGTAAACAAAAATAAATTTAATAGTATGTGAGGACGATGCACCCTACGATGTATGCTACTTATAGGAACAAAGTATTACCAGCAGAGGCAAACTTATTCATTTTCTAAATAAATTTAGGTAGATGGTACTCACATATTTTCAAATATTGGATGCATTAATTAAACAGTGTGTGAGTTAACAGAAAAATAAACAGTGTATCTAAAAAGTAAATACATAAATCGACCCGTTTGATTTTGCCTACACCCTGGATTGTCCTATGGAGCAGGACCAGCATGTTTCCAAGCATTCTTATACTAAATGTAATCTTCTAATTTGTAATATGCTTTTTTACAAAGTGTGCTTTAAACATAAGTTTAAAATTTTCCTTCATTTAGTTAAATGTCAGAAGGTATTTTGTTACAACATTTAACACAGTGCCCCATGAAAGATGTGTGAACTTTAGCTAATCTTTAAAACGGTTGATCTAATTTGTCTTTATTTCTAGTATAAAAATTATGTCTATCACTAATTTTACTAAAAAGATGTCGATTTTTCCGCACATAGATAATATTTTCATAAATGAATTAGCCAGGGACTGTCATAATATTAATCTTTTTAAAACGTTCCCTAAGAGAATCACGGCGACGCATATTATAAAGGGCTCTAACAGCTCTCTTTTGTAAAATAAATGTGGATTCAATGTCAGCAGCCCGACCCCACAGCAAAATACCGTACGACATAATGCTGGGAAAGTAACTAAAGTAGACCAAACGAGCAGTTTCTACGTCTGTTAACTATCTTATCTTTCTAACAGCATAAGCGGCTGAGCTTAAACGAACAAGAGATGTTATATGAGGCCTCCATTGTAATTGCTCACAGCTTAGCAGTTAGTATATATGCAGGGTGTTCCAAGACTGCCACATTGGAAAATACTGAAATAATACTTCATTTTTATCTTTAAAAAATTCTTACTGGATCTACCTACTAACACTACGTCGGAAAGGCCGTTAAAGGAGACTAGATTCAAACAAATTAAGACTTCCACAAGCTGGATAAAGACAACTACGATGCGAGAAGTGCAGACCGAACTGATTTTTAATTTATTTTTATTGTTTCATGAACTGTTGACTTTTTAATGATTGCATAGGTATTAATTTATTTAATTGTGGTTTTATTTTTGATTGTATTGTGTATCAATCCCAAATAACCTTGCAGGCGATAAGTCGGGCCGTGTGTAGGCAACTCAACATCGACCAGTGTGAAACATTAGCACAGATCTTGACACACCGGCTTTTGTTAATCGATTCAGTTTTTGCATGCAGTAGGTACGTATGCGGTAATAAATAATCGTTATAAATGGTCCTACACCTATCATTTTCTAAAACCTGCTCATCTATTTAGGTAGGTACGTTTAGAGAAGCAGACTTTATTTTTATTTACCATAATACCTAGGTGTTATTTAGATAGGTAGATTATGTTTATGAGAATATTTTTTTGTTTTATTTATTGCCGCATTTGCGGTTTGGTTTACAATTTAGAAAAAAATGGGTTCTAAGATTTCAGAACCAACAGTGATCCTAGGAAAGGCGGTGGCACAGTGATTACGTGCTGCCGCGAACAGCGAGGCTAAGGGGAGACCCCTTTAGTCTCCCCATGGATGTGCCCTAACAGGCGTTGCACAGAGGGGGTTGCGGCGTGGTCTTTTAAGAGGTAACGTAGCCCCTTCTATGTACGGATGGTGATCACCGGGGTGGTTTTAGTGAGGTAAAAATCCCACACTCCCTGGTCTTAACCCCAAAAGTCCAGGCCCCTTTTGAAGGTTACCCCCAAAAGGTGCGGATGTGGGTCTAGTTTAAACGTCAAGCAAGACGATTACCATCAAACTTTAGCTAAATGATTATAGGTTTTATTAATTCATTTATTCAATATAATAGGGCAATGGAGAGGGCAATGCTCGGAGTATTTTTGCGTGATCCAATTAGGGAATTTTGATATCTACAAGAGAGAACCAAGGTTACCGACATAGCCTGAAGAATCACCAAAGTGAAGTAGCATACGCAGAACAGATGGTGGGCAGATGGTGCCGAAAAGTTCTGGTGTGGCGATCGCATACCGGAAGACGCAGTGTTGGAAGGCCCTTTCACAAGGTGGACCGATGACCTGGTGAGGGTCGCGGGTAGCCGCTAGATGCGAGACGCACGGACCGGTTGTTGTGGCAACACTTGGGGGAGGCCTACCTATGTCCAGCAGTGGACGTCTTTCGGCTGATATGATGATGATGATACAGGTACCTATTAACTGCATAGGTGCTAAGCGAAACAAATCCAAGCAGGTTTGTTATAAAATGTTATGAATCAAATCATCTTCGTTATTACGCTGGACATTTCCCAGTTGTTTTGTGGTCAGGTAGGTAATAGAGTAACCACAGACGAAAATAAAACTTAATCAATTTTTTAAACAACTTGCACGAAAACGTCAAATCTAACCTAAAGTACGTCATTATTGCCCGCGAGCGGCGCGCGTCGGCCTCTGCGCAGTCTAAGTGAGGTTCCAAATTCATATCACATTATTACCCGGTTATCATGAAATTCAGTAGGTACAATATAATTATACACCCGGCGGTGAACGGGGCACAGTTTCCGACGTGGGACCCAGTGGCGGGGGCCGACGCGCTCCGCCCGCAGCGCCACCTCTGTAAGTAGGTAAGTAGAAGGAAAAGTAGAGCATGCTCCTCAGGGATAAAGGTACCTTTGACTTGGCCTAAGCTTGAATCCCTCAATGCATTCAAGATTCTTGTATTAACTCCCTCGCTTCGCTCGTGAGTTAAACTATAAACGCCCTCGCTACTCTCGGGAGTTAACTCTCGAATCCTTCATTGCGTTCGGGATTCAATGACGCCCGTGACATAAAACACTGCTTTATCCCCTCGGTGCATAATTTACTAAAGAGTGGAATACCAAGATGCTTACGCCACAGATAATAATCTAGCGACTATGCCTTGGTGCTTTGAGATCGAATCAAGCCGCGATTCCACTTGCACAAGCTCGTCGCATATAAGTTCAATCGAAGGGGTTCAATCGAGCGATTCATCACAATTTCCTTGATAGCTCTTGGTACCTGGCCTTACTCAAAAGGCCAGGTTTCCTGAAAACAGCTCGCATACAAGTTGCATTACATTTTGAGCTACGACCAGTGGCGGACTAACGGGAGGGCGGAAGGGGCGGCCTGCCGCGAACCTCTGGCCCTGGGGGGCCGCCAAAAGCCTCCATGTTCCCTTGATCAAATCCTAAACAAAGCTTTAAAAATATGCTTTTTGTATTGGATTGGAAACCATCAAATGACTCCTCCCACTCTGAGCGGAGAGGAAGGGAGTGTCAGACTCTTACTGACTAAAACCCACTCGTGTTCCTAAAACGCGCGTAGAACACAACTCGCTGTCAACCCGGGCCTGGTCTTCTTCGGACGGTGAGCTACCCATCGCTCGCCGTCCGCCATCGCCGGTTCGTAACGTTTATTTAACTCGAATTTAAATTTGACTTAAGATTTTAACTAAATAAACAAACACATATACATACAAATGTGAATTTAATAAAAAGCTTGTAAAATTACATCAACTTCTTAAACTAAGGGCCTCATTCAGCTTTGCTGCACCGGGCCTCTGACGGGCTTAGTCCGCCACTGGCTACAGCAGAGGACATCAGACAAACGGGACCTACCCGACATCGCTATCATTTCCAGCTCAATGAATAAACAAAGACCATTGTGCGAGTTTTAAAAACTTTCTCGGTGCTGTTAACGTAAACAATCGCGTACTACCTATATTTACAAATTCACCTTTACATTAACGCGACAAAAACTCTTTTGCTGTCCTCCGAAAATGACGCCTTAAGCGAGCGGTCATGTAGGTATAAATTGAGTTTGAAAGCCCTGGCTGGGGGCCTTAAATTCATATGAGGCCACCACAGGATGGTCCGGTTAAGCAGTACCTGCCAGCCTTAGTGTGCTGAACTGCGAGTGGTCATCGTCAAAAAAAAAAAACGCACAAGTAAGGCCACTGTAGTGTATTTTAATAAGATATAGATTAAATGAAATACTGATAAGTTTATCTCAATAATTTTTATTTACAAATAATTAAAAAATATGTGATCCCAAGTCACAATAACAAATCTACACTGTACTTATGTTATATTCAATTAAAGTTGTAAAAGTATGTACTGGAGGTGTACCGAACACGGATTTAATATTTAAAAAAAGAATACAATCCTGTATAAAACTTCACAAGGCGTACACTCATGTACAAAAGTGATAGAAACACTAAATGTGCGTTACAAGTGGCAGGCTTTGTTTCAAATGTTATTTTTAATTCTGAAATCTCAATTAATTCAGAAAAGTAGACGTATACATACATTACAAAATCGAGGTTTTTAATAAAATTTCAATAGTACGTGGCAGATAAATATAAAGTATACATATCAGAATTTTGCTTCACAAATCTTTTGTTTTCAGACATATTTAAAGTAATAGACGGTTACAGGTTTTTATATCTAAAATCCAGAGGTATTATTCTCTAAAACTAAACGTAGACTAGTAAAATTGTGTTCACTATTACGTAGAGACATTACACTTTTAAATCTTAATGTATTTTATTAATATTACAGCAACAAACAACAAAAATTTAGCTAAAAGCTACCACTGAGAAGTAAATTGTAACTACGACAGTAAAAGGTAAAATACACATACATAATAATGTACCTAAATATTTATATTAATGTTAATATATAGGTGACGGCCTATTATGACGGAACCGGGATGATATACAAATGTTATATTTGCAGTTTGATTAATCTCTTCATCAAACTACAATTATACATTATATCTTACAGTTTTCTGCGATTATTGACTTATTTATTTCTCGCCATACATATGACACAATTTTAATGAAAAAGCTAATTTTTACCCACTATTCCGGCACTATCATCACCTTTTAGTTTCAATTCATTCATTATTTTCACTAGGACATCGACGATTTAATTGCAAGATATAAAAAAATATCTCTAAAAAGTATACTAATATATTGCATCCTACCTTTACTCCTCTAAAAATCGTACACTCTCTTCTCGATTACAAAAAATATTTTCCTAATCTTGATTTTCCACTAAAAATGCTAAACTTTGATTAATTTTATTATGCAATTAGTCAATAAAAATAAGTAGCTAATGCACAATTTATATTATAAAGATACACAATACATTCAATAAAACTTAGTGTGAAAAATATTTAAAAAAGACAACATTAAAAAGATTGCACGTAAATAATGCACACAAACATAGTAAGGAACAAGACGTAATAATGAATAACAATAGTTAATAAATCGATTAGTAAATTCGTGTTTTTTTTTCTAATTTCATAATAATATTCCGGAAAAGTTTCATGTACTAAGTAGTAAGTACTTGAAAAGAAACAAAATTGCTGACAATTTTTTTAACTATTAACCTTTCGTTGTCAGACTGAAGTAGACATGTAACATATTATGTAGTTTCGTTCATATTAGTACCAAGTTCATTGCACTTGTTAATAAAAATTATTTCAACATCAAAATTAAGTAGTTAATTTTAAACATAAATGTTTATAGTGCACTATATTTTACTTAAAACTTTTACTAGTGATTGTACTACTGTTTTTTAGAAAAACGTTTATCAAACGAGTGAAATAAACTCAACAATATAATTTTAAAGTCATTGTATAAGCAAGTCAAAACTGTGCATAACCTGATGACTTATATCACATTAGGAATAGAATTCAAATTGTAAAACAGTGCCCGAATAAATTATAGCGCGCTAAAAACCTAGGACGTATACATTGAAGTATTAATATATAGAACACGATGAGACATCACAGACATAAAGGTATACACGAAACCTAACTGCCGCTAATCTAGTTAATTTTACTAAATAGTGTTACACGGTGCCCAGCCTTTTATCAGATATCCTTACATTCCCCACAGCTATGGTCTTTCGTCAAAATACGAATAATTGTATACTTTTACAATATTTGTAACTAAACTTGCCGTTTCATCTAATCACTATTAGATCTTATAATTTTTTTCCAAGTCCTCAGTATGTGTCACCGGAAAATGGCAAATGCTGTAAGATTGTAAAATATCGCGTGAAACTGTACTCATTTTTCTAAATAAGACACGGTTGTATTGGAAACTATTGAATTTTGATGGTATTGATTGTATACAAAACGATTACGAACATACAGAGACTCCTCCGTGCCTCGGAAAGCACGTTAAGCCGTCGGTCCCGGCTGTCATTTGTAGATCTTTGGCAGTCGTTACGGATAGTCAGAAGCCAGATAATCTGACACCAGTCAGGCCAAGGAGTACCGTGTTACCCAGTTAATGGGTTGTGGAGGTCTGGTAGGCAGCCGCTCCACGTAAAATACTGATATTCAGCTGAATCCGGTTTGACTGGAAGCCGACCCCAATATAGTTGGGAAAAGGCTAGGCAGATGATGATATCGAGAAATTATAGTCTAATCTTGATTTATCTTAGGGAATTTGCAATTTTCCGGTGACATATGTATATTAAGGCTATAATTTATATATAATACATCTAAAGTTCTAATATTTTACTAAGCAACCAAAACGGGTCCCTTGCATTGTGATAATTATAACATTACTCTTTATCTTCATTTTGTGATTAATTATTTATTTGTAAAAATGCCCATTTAAAGATAGTAAACATAAAAGGGTTGATTAAATATATATCAACGATAGACCGCAGCACGAAATAATATCGTAAAATAAAAGAAATCAATTACGTTTAAAATATAACAGAAACATTATTCTAATTATTAAAAAAAAAACTTATAATTATTCTAAGTATAATGTGATTACAATGTTTAATTCATTTAATATATAATTATTATTTACAGGGATTTTATTATTAATTTGTTACAAAAAACTTTGACTAACACTAATATAAACGTCTAATCACTAGCCATGTAAATCGCAATTATTGAAATAATAATATTATGCGTCGTTGAGAACGCACGTTGTCATAATAATTTGATAGCATCTTTAATATTTCAAATCTAGCAAATCAAAGCCCATAACTCGAAAAAGGTACCTTTTAACAACGATCTTATTGGCCGATCATCATTTCTTTTTTTTACTATAGACAAACGCCCCTTTGACCAATTTGTCAAATTAGCTACCAACAGAAGCTAAAACGTCATGTTTGAAAGGTAAACATGACGTTAAATAGGCAACTGAACTGACGATTACCGTCACAAAATAAGCTGGTGGACACTTTTCTCTTTGCTCTAATAGACAACGTCAAAACTCAACTGTATTTTTTTTTTAACTTAGAAACCATCGAAAATTTAAAAACTTGAACATGACCGAAAAGTGGTGAGCCATGATTGCCTATAGATTTATCGTTGCTTTGACGTCGATCGTTTTTTATCTTTACTTCCAAAACAACTTCACTTTGATCAAAACCATTCAACTACCAAGTCCATTCTATTCGTTCCAACATACTCCTTGATCAATGTATCATGACAACGTGTGTCCTCCGATTAATCCAGTCCCATATGAAAAGTTTGTGATTACTAAGTGATGTGTAAATTACAGTGATGTGTTCCAATACGCGATCATGATATAAAGTATGGGACCGAGACAAGAAATGTATGACAAAGGTCTTTCCCCACTAACACAGAATTATTATTTCACTACATAAAAAGTTTTGTGAGTTAGTGGGTTAAAATCTTCTTAAAAAGAGAAGAAATAAATATATATTTATACTACACTCGCCAAATATACCGGCCTTAGTTTTACAGCTGTTGAATTTTGGTATATACTTGCTCCCAAATTATTATTATTATACATCGTTTATTATGATTAAGGTTTATATTATGCCTGAACCCAGTTTTAGTTTTATTATTTTTTATTATGTTTACAAAATTGAGCACATACTTATGCAGTAATAAAGTAACTAGTGTATAAAATGCATAGATAAAAAATAAAATGCACAATAAAACTATTTCATTGTTCAGTCACGTTGAAGTGTTGCCATATAAACTGTACAAGTTCTAACAAAAACACTGGTATTTTACTAAAAAGTAATATAAGCAAGGATCTAATAAATAACCAAAATATTGGCGCTTGTAAATTAATTGTATGTACAAATATATCTAAATTTTGTCCGATTACAAAATAAGGCATGCACTGTTCACGTTTTAGTAATATGGCTCATAATGGCGACTGATTTAAAGCCGTTTTTAAAATCAACTGCCCGCCATGCTCGGATACGTCCTCTTGAACGCACAAACACTCTTATCAAAAAAGTATCTATTTTTAAGACCTACTTCACAAGTCGTACGAAACACATTCTTGATAAGTGTTATTTCTGTGATACATTTTAATATTCACTCAAGATACGTCTCAACGTGATTCATTTTATTCTGTAATAATAACTACGACTTTCAGATCCTCCTTTATGACATCGACTTTAGCAGCCGAATATAATATTCATACTGCTGTAAAGCAGTTTTAAGTAGACTGGATTCACGTCGTCGCATTCTCGACTGTAACACTAGGTATTAAGGTTGTATGATTATTCTAACATGTACCAAGAGCACGCTCACTATTTTAAACTTCAACATTAAAGATTCAGATCCGTGTCGTTGCAAATTAGACCGTAACACTTACATGTAATGTTCACATTGTCCTGCACCTTAGTCGTAGTTCACCCAAATTAGCTTTGCAGCTTTGTCGTTTTACTTTGGGCCGTATTACGTGGAGATAAGGTCGCTTATAGATGCGACTCGTAGCTGGTGTGTGGTCAGAGCTGCGTGTCGTCGGGGTTGGCCGGCCTTAGGGCCAGTGGCGCAGCGTCGGGGGTGGGACATGTATCTGCGGGGTTCATGTCGATGCGGCCTGCCTTGCTCCACACTAGTAGATCCATTATAAATGCTAGGCCCATAAGTGTTGCCGACAGTCCTGAAACAAGAAAGACCTACTGTTAGAGCATTTGTCATATCGTGACATTTGTAGCATTACCGGCCAAAATTTTCACCTTAGAACTGAACTTCGAACATAATGTTTATTGCATTTGTCACAACTTACCCAAGTACAGATGTCGGAAGCTATCGTTGTCGTAGCTTGCGCAGGCGCCGAGCATGCCGCACATGACGTCCCTGGCGCGACACGCGGCGTCCACGGCGGCACCGAACACGATGGGGCACGGCACGTTACCGAACACGCCGATCGCGAACTGGATTACGCCCATCGCCATCGCTTTGTCTACGAGGAATAGAGACATAGGTGATGAATTTCCAAGACACGAAATTCGATTGAAGTTTCTTAAGTGAATACAAAATGTGATGTCCACGCAGGCACAACACTCAGACGTCGTCCTTATACAAAGCGGTCATCACGTGGGCGCTTGTCGGTTCATGCTTGACACCAGCGCACCCGCTCCCAGCGACTCCCTGATCGGCTCGCCAAGCACTACAGCGGACAGAAGTCGTGTATAACAACTTCTTGCCGGGTTGTGACTTGAACCATGTGTGTATGTATATTATTGTTGACTTTGTTAGTGAAACCGCAATATGCATATTCTATCGATAACATGTTAGGGACTGTCTTTAATTGTATAGAGCAGTGTTTTTCAACCTGTGGGTCTCTACCGGGGCTCCAGGGGGGTCGCGTAACTTTACTCGGGGGGTCGCCGGAAAAAGGCAAGGCAACTACAATAAAAGCACAATTTCAGGAAGAGGATGGGCTTGTTTATTTTTTTTATTGTCAATTCGTGGTGCTATTTGAAATGTTAATAATTAATCAAATCATTTTTTAATTGAAGTCTATTTCCCTTTTTAATTTTCCACCATTGAAGAGAACGTCAAATCACATGTATGAAGTGGCGAAGGGCACTAATCATTTTAGAGCTTCCCTTTCCAGCTCTGGATATTCTAGGTTTCTAAAACACGTCAACACTTTGCGAATGAAATTCGATTTTAAGCATGCCGTACGCAGCTAAACCTATAAAATTTTCTTTTACATAGTGGTGATATCAGCAGTTCTATTGACTTATCCAAGAAAGAGTTTAGAATCCATCATGCTATTTGTCAGCATCGGGGTGCAAGTCTGGAAAGTGTATTAATAGTTTCTAACTATTAACGTATAGTGTCATGCAAGAAATGTGAGCCTAATTAATAATAAGGCTCAAATTCAATCTTGCTCAAAAAAAACTTGCTCTCATATACGAGAGCAAGTTCCAGCCACATCGTTTATTCACAGTTAACAGTATGCTTTTTAACTTGTTTGCCTCCTGCTTGCTGACATAATTTCAAACATCTCTAGAGCTGCTGGCATAATAACATTTTCGACGATTGTGAATTTGACTTCCCTGCTTTAGCGACTCGAAATACGACTTTGTAGCTAGCTAATAATGTTGACTCGTTGACACTGGATACTTAAAAACCTGGCGTCCAAGTCAAAACCGCAAGCAGGCCTACCAACTTCCTCGTATTAACTTCAAAGGCTGCTTGCAGGGGTTTTATTAACTACTGAATACAGGTTCCAAAATAGAGAAAATCGCAAACGTAGTCTTTTCAATTACTAACTTTTTGGTCTGTCTGTGGCCCAAGGGGGTCGCCAAATTTTTCGACCTGTTAAAGGGTCGCGTATTCAAAAAGATTGAAAAACACTGGTATAGAGTGTATAAATGTATATATTACTAGTTGCCGCCCGCGGCTCCGCCCGCGTGATTGTCGAAAACTATCCTAAGGGAACATATTCCCGGGATAAAAAGTATCCTATGTGTTATTCCAGACTATAATCTACCTCTGTGCCAAATTTCATCAAAATCCATTCAGTAGTTTTTACGTGAAAGAGTAACAAACATCCATACATACATCCATACTTACAAACTTTCGCCTTTATAATAGTAGTAGGATGTATATTCGCTAAGGGTTGAATTTTCAATAGTAAGGTAACTTTTAACAGAGGAATAAATATGGAGGTTTAAAAACTTTTATATAGAAAATTATACATATAACCGCCAAAATATTTATTTCGCGAGAGGGACACACATATTTGTATAAAACTGTTACCTACCTAATATAGGTAGGTAACAGTTTTATACAAATATGTGTGTCCCTCTCTCTTTGTTTTTTTTTATCTTGTCAGCTTTCTATTTTATGTATAAAACTCCAATCGTACCTTTCTTATCAGTGCAGCGTATGATGAGCAGCACGGCGCCGACCTCGCCGCTGGCGTGCACGAACATGACGGCGGCGAACACGGCCACGAACGTGTAGATCTGCTTGCACGGCCCACCGCACTCGCCGCTCACTGCGAACCCTAGCGAGCGGGACAGGATGCTGTCCGTCTGGTTGAACAGCTCGTAGCGCTCCACGCTGGAATGGGAGAGAATGCTCAGTAGCTGGACTAGGTAGCCTACTGGCTAAAAAATAAAAGCCGCACGGATCAAACTTCCAGGTTAAGCTACTCTTGTCGACGTCGTCGGTCCGTGAATGGGTGACCTGGCCTCTGTGCCTCGGAAACAACGTGAACCCGTTGGTCCCGGCTGTCATTTGAATATCATTCATAATTTTTTCATCATTATCGTCGTCATTTCAAAAGGAAAGGGGCGAAAACTGCTGGACACAGGCCAACCCCATGTGTCGTCACATCTACCAGTCCTGTACGTCTTGCATCCAGTGGATCCCGCGGCCTTTACCAGATCATACACCTTGTGGGAGACCTTCCAACGCTTCATCTTCCAGTACGCAGCCGCCAATCCAGAACCTTGCAACCCCATTGATTATGTGATCTGCGAGCAATATGCCCTGCCTACCAATAGGCTTGAGTAGCGGCCCACGAGAGGTATAAGTCCAAGCAGTAATCACAGTACAGGCTGATTATACGTTATATTAGAAATCAAGCTATTGCAGCAGTCGGTTGGGAGATGAATGGTATTTTACAAGATTTTATATAACTTGCATTGTATGTTGGAATTCAATTTTGAAGCAGAGATCTTCAACCGATTGAACTGATATTTTGTATACAAATTCAGTTTGGATGACAATACATGGTTAGTTGTGTGACGTTATTCTAAATCCAACATGGTGGAACACCCAAGATGGCGGACTAATTATTTTTAATGCATTCCTACAATATGGGTATCAAATGAAAAGGCTTGCTAAAAATAAGTCGAAAAATAATGAGTGATCATGAGTGCATCTGCTGGCAAGGTTTTTGATGCCAATTTATTTTCCGAATTGTTGATGCATACAGTGACCTGATCTAACCTAACCACGCCTCTATAGAGATTCACGCACACACGTAAAACACAGGACTCCTTGGTGTGGCGACACCTTTCATCTAAAAGAAAATGAAGAACATCATAACCACAAGTTCTCTAGACTCACGTCTGCATAGCCTTTTCGCCGCGCTTCTCGGTTTCGATACAGGAGCAGTTGTAGTAGAGCCACGTGCTGTTGTCGAGCTGCTGGCTGCTGAGGCAGCCCGCCTGGCACGGCGACAGGTACGTGAACGAGTCCTGGAAACAGAGACTAAATATTGTGTCATCCGGGAATTAAAATAAGAAGAACGCTGACAAATAATTTGAATGACAGTAGCCATATAAGTTGAAAGAGAGAGAGAGACTAAAGTTTTCTATTTCAAACAGAACTAAGGGCTTAGTGCGAGTTTTTTAACGTACTCGATTACATTAACGTAAATGTTCGCTTAGGTCTAATTGTAGGAAAAAAGGTTTTCCGTTATATCACCAGACGGCGCTTATTCAGTTTCAATACAAAGTGAAGTTTACGCTAACGCGATCGAAAACGTTAAAAAACTCGCACTAAGGCCACTTAAGCGCCTACCACCATAGCACTTGTGTGGGAGGCCAACCACTCATATTTAAAGTGCGGAGTTGTTAACTCATGGGATAACTTAACTGGCATAGTTTCCTAATTAGTCAGTTTAATCCTATCAACATCGCATGACGAGTCAAACATAACTTTTAAACCGATTTCCATTCGCTGTCCCAATTGGGCGCCAGTATGTCGTTTTGGCGCCCAACTGGGGCTGCCCAGTCGCCCAAATGGGTCAACATTTAACTTACACCCATAGAATATTAGGACTATCAATACTAACAGAACCGTCAAGAATTAAGCTTGAGATCTATATATTTAAGTAACTAGCTATTGCTAAAGACATATCGTTTACATTAATACCCGCAGGTAGAAGCTAGCATGTTGTGTTAGCACTGACCTGTCCGCACACGGGGTTGAATGGCACGTCGGCACAGTAGCACCCGGTACTGCAGTTCAGGCGGCTGTTGGCGATGCTGACGTCGCTGATCATGCGGTAGTTCTCTTCCGGACAACTCACAAACATTAGTACGACCATACCTGAAAGATGATATTTTTTGTTAGATATTCAAGGAGCAGTAGGGGCTCAAACCTGGATGAATTAACCTCAAATGTTTTATGACTATAGTAGCAATTACTAATTTCTGAACAGATAATTTTTCTCATAAACAAAAACTCTTGTGGTGTTTTAATTGTTAAAATGCATGATCAGGGGGGCTACTCTCTAAACCCGAAGTCCGTAGTTTCGGGCTTAGTTGCGGGCGTATTCTACTCCGTATCACTTACGGACTTACGATTACTTTCGAACCCGAACTAAGATGAATAATAATAATTAATAATTCTTTGTGGTTAGGTGATACGGAGTAGAATACGCCCGCAACTAAGCCCAAAACTACGGACTTCGGGCTTAGAGAGTGGCCCCCCAGAATCGCTGGTCCAAAATCGTCATGCTAAACTAAATGATACTTATTTTGTAAGTTGGTTGAAAATAACACTTTTACACGTAAATCTTTCTTGCCAATTTTAACAAGATGACGCCGATGTTTTCTGTCTACCCTGAGAAGAAACACCGGAACAAACTAAGATGACAAGTCCATACAATCCGTACTGGTCGAATCATATGAGAACCATGTACCTAGGTTAATGTCTCAGGTGGTATTTGTGGAAAGCACCACACAAATTTGAGTGGACCTTTCCAGATAGTGCAAGCATTTATCAGTTATCGTGTGGCTAAACTCAGAAGCGATGAGAGCTAGAAATTTAAGTAACTAAGTTAACATTTTTACACCCTTTTGTTATTTGATCGACTAAGACCATATGATTCCTTACCAGCACTATAAATGGCGGCACTGGCAGCGGTCCACGCGGCCACCTGCCTTGCAGTTGGCACCAGTTTCAGTATCACCACACCAGATGTGATAGTACCCAGACCCATCACTAGAATACCACCCAGACCTGGAACGTGAGCAGATATATTAAGATTATGTGTTTGTGTAGTAGAGACACTGGCAAAAGTCTCCACGCAATGAGTGCCAGAGGATGGACGGCGTCGCAGAGACCTAGAAAGCAGTGGCGTCGTGTCCTGCGGCCTAATTTTGTAACGGGTTTCGGCAAAGGCACTGCGATCCCTTTGCCTTCGATTTGATAAAAATAACGACTTCATAATTGTGTAATGCACCTAATGTGTAATCATATTCACAGTTATATAGACACATTTAGATAAATTACACAGCCGCTGGACGCGCACCATGAAGGCTGGTTCGAGGAGGCGGAAGGAAATACTGTTTGGAAAGCATTGGCCTTTGCTCAGAAGTGGGATACTACAGGCTAATAAAAAAAATTGTAGCCACTTCTACACAACAAACTTCATTCAATACATATGTACATATAATGTAGCTGTCCGTAGTTCTCGTTTACTGAAAGCATGTTCAATTGAAACTGCTGTCATTGTACATGACTGGATTATGTAATTTCATCACGCATTATACCAGCTAATAACATGTGATACAGATGTCGCAGCCAACTAGTTTAATCAGCCGTTTCATCAAATCGGCGCAGTTAAATGAAAAAGCTAGGCAACCAATTAAACGGCTGATTAAGCTATTGGGTTGCGACATATATGTACTTTAGATTTACTGATCAGGCTTTCAAAATCTTGAACGTTAAGCAACCGGTCGATTCTGTAAACATGTCGAAGTGAAGGCTTGGGTGAAGTGATCACGAGGTGAGCTGTCAATCCATATAATCACGATGCCTCGTGATCACGAAATAAGCTGTCATTTCATCTTGATTATATGGATTGATAGCTCACCTCGTGATCACTTCACCCAAGCCTTTACTTCGACATGTTTACAGAATCGACCGGCTGATGGTCCCCGCTATAGTTTCTAAATATTTGACAGTCGTTCCGGATAGTAAGAAGCAAGGAACTCTGACAAGAGTGTTGCCAAGGGTTATAGTATTCCCGTTCCCAGGTTGCGAAAGTCACAGAGGCAGTCGCTATAAGTAAAGACCCCACCATAGTTGAGTTCTTTCAAGCAATAGGATCTTTAAAATATATTTGATGAATAGGAAAAAGGTCCAATAGTTGTATGCAACCTTTGTGTTATTTCATGGGTAAGGTTAAAAATAATAGAAGAAAAGAATAATATAGGGGTGAAACAAATCTACAAGGGACTAGTCTTTTAAATAATAATACCAATACAATAGTTATCAGCGGACAATAGACGTTAATGTCGTCTGTGACATTCCCTACGCGACCCCGCATAAGGGTGGCTACAATAACTCAATTTGAGCTCCCTTATGAATAGAAAATAAGCTTAAATATATCAAAAAAACGGAAACTTAAAAAACAAGTCGCATCCGTACAATTCCCTTTTCTTTCTCTTCTCTTTATTTATTTAGTGGCTGACCCGCGCAATTTCATCTGCGACACATATTGCAACATTTTTCTATATATAGCCAACAACTAAAATAATGAGCTATCCAATACTAAAACCTTTTTTCAATTCGAACCAGTAGTTCCTGAGATTAGCACGTATCAAACTCTTCAGTTCTATAATATTATAATAGTATAGATTTAATACTTCATGGACACAAATGCAAAGAAACGGAATTCTTTTCTGTCTTTCCTTTTCTCGTTTAAATTCACCCAAAGGGTGTTTTTAAAAGATCACTTTTAGCGATAAGGCCGCCCATTGTGTGACCCTATGTAAAGTATGTTTCATCTATCTTTTATTACTTATATTGTGATCATAATAAAGAGTATTCGATTCTATTACTTTTTATCACACATAAAAACGTTGATATAACAACTTTAACCAAATCAAACTTTACCGAATCAGCAAAATGGCGTTTGGTGGTATCACATCGAACAGCAAACCACACAAACGTTTAACTTCGCAAGTTCCGCAGACCATGTTCGAACCACCAATACCAATACAGTGTTCATGTTAGTACCTCACCCGAGACAAGGTTGGCGTCATGCGTCGGCAACCGGAACTGTTTCTCCAAGTACTTGGGGAGGAAGCTGTACACCCCGCTGATCGGCATGAGATGAAGAACTGAGCTCGCAGTACGCCACATTAGGATGTCGTTTGTCAGCTGCCTTTTTATCGTTGCGAAGAAATCTGGAAGTAAGAAGAGTGTGGTGTAGTTTTTAGAGGAATTTGTAAAAACCTGACTGATTCAATCAGGGCAGTAAGTCGAGCTACTAAGCTGCTGATTAGTTAATCTTTTTATCACGGAGTTAGGACTTGCAGAGAATCTTGAAGAAAATCAAGTGTTAATATAATCTTTAACACACACAAAAACTATTTTTATTATGAAGGAATAATTCAATATGGCGCCACATGGGAGTGCATTGGGCCCATCTTGTGCACCACACAATTGTAGGTCTTGCTGAAATACTCAAGCATTTGATCTCGGTAACTTCTGACGTTAGCTACCTATTAAAGTCAATCATGGAAGTAGTTCCACCGGCAACCGGCAAGACCAGACATTACAAATATTCATTTGTATACAAAACAAAACATTATATCGAAATTCTCGTACTAATATAATTCTCGTATATTTACGGAAGAGATATCGCACGATATAACATATTTGTCAAGCAGATAGTCGGATTCCCGCCGCTTTTTCAATGTTGTCACAGTTTTTATTATTGTTCTGTTTGGAAACCGTCCAACTGATTAGGAACTAGACTTGTGAACTAAAAATCGAGATACGACGGAATTTTTATGTTAAATTCAATTTTCATTTTCCATCCGAATAATGCCATTGTGAAAAGGTAAAGCGGAACCATGGTCCTCGAATTTTCACGACCAAATTCTGATTTAGATAATAAATTAATCAAAAGAGATACCAATTGTGATAAGACTTCGAGTGTGGGACAGAGTGCAGATAAAATAAAAGCTACTTTTGGGTTGGGCAGGAAACAAACTAGACTTGGACGTAATAAAATACAACTCTTGATCATATTAATGAATGACAACAACAAATTCTAACATATAAAAAAGTCATTAAGAATCTCAAAGGATTGCCAACATCAGACTAAAAGTATAATAGATATGCTATATGAATCATTGTCTAGAGACAATCTTCTCTAACACGATAACATATCATTTGTTAGAAGTTTATTAGTCATTTCGTTTATAGGACGTAATTCATCAGTCGTGCTAGTTATGTCAACTGGATTACTACTTGACTACTACAATATAAAAAGTAGGCCACCCACAGATATACAATAAACGTTCGCGTAGTTTTTATCGCAACTTAGCTAGACATTTAATTTGTAAAAAATGTATAGCGAAACATTTTTTTTTATCACAAGCAACACATTTAATTAAAGACTAGAATTTTGAACAACCTACTAAAACTTGTAACATGGAAAACTTTGAGTAGAATAGTTCAGCTTTTTGTTATTGATATGCTCGCTGTTGTTCGCAATCTCACCTGATGGAAAGCGATGTGGTCGACGATGGAGCACGCTTTTTTTATTTAATATGGGTTTGCTCTTGACTCTAGTCTAGGTCATAGATGACAGAGACAAAGTCGACGATGGAGCGAGCTTACCCAGAAGAAGCCTGTTCACTCTAATTTTGAAGAGATTAGGGTTGTATGCGTTCGGAAACACAGACGCAGGCAAAGAGTTCCACTCCTTTGCTGTGCGCATTATAAAAGACGTTTGGAAACGTTTAGTGCAAATTGGTGGAATAGCAATAAGGTAGGGATGGTAACTTGCAGAGCGTCTAGTTGTCCGATGGTAGAAGCGGGCCGGTGGGATGAGGTCGTGGAGTTCCTGGACACTCTTTGCGAAGTACAATCTGTAGAAGACCGACAAGTAGGCAACCTTGCGGCGATGAGCCAAGCTGTGAAGCTTGCCTATAAATAACCTATTCTCTTTTCACTTAAATACCCCTAGGTTTTAACTATCAGGAAACGACTACGAGTATATGGCTGCTCCAAGTTCCACCACCACATCATCCATGTAAAACAAGTTAAATTGAAAATATGAATTACCTTTGAAGAAGGGCTCGTTCTTATCCTTGATCTTCTTTGGTGGCAGTGGCATGGGCTCCTGCCTGATCTGTCGCGGGAAGCAGAACATCAGGGTCGACAGTAGAACGATGAAGCCAGCTATGAACACCATACCTGAGGAAGAACACAAGATGAGCTATTAGTAGATGTAGGTGTTCAGAGTCTTTCTGATGATTTGTCTGAAATGAATGAATGTCTGAAATGAAAGGTTTCAAACACACGGAACGTGAACCAGAAATATTTGGTTTCGATGTAGACATCATTGAAGTTATAATGACGGCACGCGAGCAAAGTTCTAGGCATTTCTTCCAAATAATAATAGTGTGCCGCTGGTGATTCAAAATATTTTTGTATCACTAGGTTCAGTGTCAATGTCAAACCAATTTATAATTTCGTCTAACTTTCAATAGATAGAGATTGATGAGTTCTTGTGAAATAGTTCACATTCACGGCTGGACTAAACAAATATTACTTGCGGCATCATGTCACACTTTATTTGGATAGATGAGTGGGCCAAAGATCAAAATATTCGGTTGCGCCTAACAGATTTTTACAATAATTCGACGTTTCATGTGGTAAGTATACATGGGTCTGCTTGAACGAGTGACGTTGGGAGTAGTGGGCGTAAACGTACCTAGGGCAGGGCCATTCAACCGCATTTAAGGTACACATAAGACATCAGTTTATAACAGTCTTCATTATGTGCTCTTGTATTATCAGGCTCGTAATAAAACGTTGTACAAATACTTGGAAAAGGCTAACATCCTCGCATCTAATGAACACCGTACATAGAAGATTTATTCTGGCAAATATATGCGAAGGAAATCGAAATCGCAAAATATATATGGCGAGCAAATACAGTTCGTTGCTAGTGTATATGGGCGAGTCACTCATTGTTTATAGAACATATCACCAGGATCGCGTTATGGAACATTCTGATTATGGCAATTATATAGAGGTGGCGAGTGAGAAATCCTCCTTTCAATAGCGCTAATCCGTTGGCAGTCGTCAGGAGATTACCTCGAATGTGTGGAATACTTCACGCATCGCGAGGCGCCACCGTGCGAGACTGATCGCTCGATCTACTTACATGTACAATACCTATGTACAAAGTGCAAAACACTCATGTTTTTAAAACTAGCCAAGTTTCTGGAACATGCTAAGTAAACTTGGAAAGATATCAAACAATGACGCAGCAGCTGGAGCTTAAAGTTCATTCTACGTTTATGGTAAAACATTCGTTGAAATATGACCAAAACCGACAATTATAAGAATTGTCAAAACCAGTGATCGTAATAATAACTCATGAAACCTTGGATACGATCAAAAACAATTCCGATAGATTCAAACAGAAAACATTTGCGCGTTCACAAGGTCGCCCGGTCGCCGTTCAGTCAAGGGCGTTCGCTAGACACGGTAGGTATGGACTATGGATACACACGCCGAGCAGCATTGTTTACCACGCTCAATTGTACCATTACACGTAATATAGAGAGTCACAGCGTCTAATACATTTTGAGAACTTGAGTTTTACATCGAGCAGGAGAAGACGAAGGTCAAGAGAACCGGTTTAAAAGTAAAAGTGAGCATGGCGTCGGTCGCGTGTCCACCCACTAAATCCTCATTACGGGCACCGACGACGGCATAATTGTCGGCAACAAGGCGCGCAGCCTTGGCCGTGACCGGCTGTGGATAGAGCGCTTATTTTAGCTGTGGTGACGCGGCGTGATGTAAGACGCGTTATATAACTAGTGGCGTGCGCCCGCGCAGCCCGCGCCGCCGCAGCGTGACGCCCGCGCACAAAAAAGCGAAAGCCGACTGGAAATTGCATCGCGCGCCATTCTATGACACCACATCATACACGTTGCACCGCGGTGTTATAACACATCTCGTCACTGAAGCTTCCTAAAGCTAAAGCTGTCGATACAACTGAAAGCTCATTTACTAGTGAAGTATTAATTATGCAAGCGTGGAATGTCTCGCTCACCCTTTCGTAGAAACAATTACAATGCAATCGAGCTGCTATAGGAGTCCGCAGGGGAAGTAATGAGCGGTGATTAACATCTTGCAGCATACGATCTGTATGCTCATTATCCCTTGTGAAATGTTCTTATAATAACGTAAATCGTCGCAACTTCAGCTTAACTGACATTTTATAGACGCACGTATGCGTGGAACTATTGCGTGTCAAAATATATATATATTTACAGCTAATTTATATATCAGCGTTTTTTTTTCGAATATACTTTTCTTTAAAAGTAATTGGTCAGTTCATTGATTTCAAGCTGAAGTCCTTCGTATTTAGGTATGATTGTCCTGTTCTTATTATGAGGTGTACAATAAAGTATATAATAAATAAATAATATTTGCCTTTATAGAATAACTTCCCTTTAAAACTACTGATAAGTTATTTGATTGCAAGCTGATTGTCTTTCGGCTATTATTGTAAGCCTTTATAGAATACCCTTTCATTGAATCATTATCTTCCTGCCCATATCCCATGTTACTTATAAAAAACGTGGTGCGCCGCGCAAACCGTTTTTTTCTTCCATTCTGTCCTGGCAGCCGTCACGCTATCACTGACTCCCTTTTTTTCATATCACAATCCATACATCTGGTGCCTTAGTGCGAGTTTTTTAACATCCTCGATCGCGTTAGCGTAAACGTCTATTTGTATTGAAACTGGATAAGTGCCGTCTGGGGACAATAACGGAAAACCTTTTTTTCTCCATTCAATTTGACATAAGCGAACGTTTACGTTAACGCGAATGTTTACGTTAACGTGATCGATTACGTTAAAAAACTCTCTTCCTCTCCATCCATCCACTTTTATATTCATAACTCTTTTAGTTACATGCGTTTCATCCCTTCTCTTCACATGACAATACCAAGACAACCAGTTAGTTCCCTTTCAACTTTTCCGTCACTGGAGCCACTTTTAAACTACCGCTAATGTACTCATTTCTCCATTCTCGTTACTCCACGCATCCATCTCAACATTCTCATCTCCGCTACATGCAATCTTTTTTCATCCGTCTTTTTCACATCCCATCATTCTGATCCACACAGTACGACAACTCTTTTACCTTTAACTTGATCCGTGGGTCGCAAGTTATTCCAGTGACCTGTCGCCATTTCGTCTGTTACGTCTCGGTCTATATCGCCATCCCCTTGGACAAGCGACCCGGGGTAACGAAAGTCGGAGCAGATCGGTATAGGCGTTCCAGTGAGAGCAATAGGCATAGAACTGGAGAGACCGCCGAAATCGCAGAACAGGTATTCTGTTTTAGGCCACCCACAGCCTTTATTTGAATATTATCGATAATTTCATGATTTCAAGCTGATTGTTCTTCATATACAAACGATACCATGGATTACCTACTCCGAAAATTTCTAGACTGCAACTTCGAAGACATTTGTTTTTGTAGCCATACTGCCAATTCAGGCCAACCAGGCAATACGTTAATGATTCAAAAACGTCCGTTAAAATAAACTTATTAAAATTCAAAACTTCATTCATGAGTGTAGCGTTGGAACAATAAGGAAATACGCAGAAATCATTCAATGCGTATTCGCGAATTCAATACGTTGGCAGTCGGGACACGCTTGCAGCAGTTTTCTACCGCAACACGACGCACAAACAACTTCCTAAAACCCTTAAGTGTTCGAAATTGAGCTTTATCTTGAACAGGGTAAGGTGTGATGGGTTGTTTATGGGTGGTAAATGGAAGTCTGTTTTGTTTACACGCATTGGGTTGGTGTGCAGGTCACGCACGTGCTTTCTTCGTGGATTTTGCGCGCAAATCTGTGCAAGTGCTTTGCTAACGGTAGATGACTGTTCCGCGTTGGAATGTCTGGTACTTCAATACTTCGATTTCGTAGCTACAGACAAGTCATCGGTTGAGTTGTAAACTTAAGGAATATCCCTAAAATAGATTTCTCAGAAGTTTCCTTTCTTGAAGACTAAGAATAAGTAAACACTGATTGAACACGTAGATAGCGCTATTTTTGTTAATAATACTGTAGAAACCAAAATGCATCGAGATTATTATGCAGTTGAATATGCATAACATGATCCACATTTGCGACAATGACTACAGATAACTTTTGAACTAGATTGATAAGGCTACTGGCTCACAAGCGAAGCAATATTCAATTATTTCGAAGCCTGGCGCGACTTGGTTCAAGATACATAAGAAAAGGTAGCAGCTACGGCGAACACCCACTTGTATCGATTTTCCGAGTGTAATGTGTTTACACAGCAGTAAAACGCGAAACATTCGTTTAGTTTTATACGTTCTAACCTATAATTTTATTTTCTATATAACCATGCCGCCGGTTGTTATATTAAAATCAAAACAATTAAAAAGGAAATGGTTTAAACAGAAGCCTTTTTTATTTAGAACCACCTAAGGTTAACCGAAAAGGCCCGTACAGGGTTACAACGGCTTTTAGCTCTAAGCTTTGTAAAAATCTTGTCTTTACCTTGTGGAACGCAATAAATGAATATGAATATAAATAAGGTTGCAAATTAGAATGTTGTAAAAGCATTTTCTACTAGAGCTGAGCAATTTCTGTTAGTTCATCGAACAATGACATAACTCAACCCTAGATGTCCAGAAGACTTAAAATCAGTTATTTTTGAAGGGAACCCAAAAAAAATACAAAACATGCGTGAATGTAGGTCTTGTACACCACGACACGATAGAATATCATTCACAAATTAAGATTCAAACCCAATTCTTAAGCTTATTTAAGAATAACAATAATAGTTAGCAGTATGCAGAAAACACTTGCATCTCCGATACCATATTTATTCTATTATGCCCTAAGGTATTCAGTATTTAGCAATTAATGCATATGAAGGGACGTGCACTGCAAACTAAGTGCAGCTCTGGCTGCAACTTAATTATGAATGAATGTTATGCGATCGGTTACAACCACCCGCTTGCCACTGCTGACGAAATCCTTAACGAGATACTAGCTATTCCAAGCACTGCATATTGAGAGGCTCGGAAATTGTTAACAGGTTGAAATCTGTATTCATCAAATGCTGCTACTCTGCTACTATCCCAATTGGTTTAAGAAAATCTTTCACTTGTTTTGCATTATTGTTATCCCATCTCCCAAAGCCAATATTTCATTGTTCTCGTCTTCCATATCTTTGTCATCTATCTTATGGATATTATTGTTATGTGCATTTTAATGGTTGATAACTTTTTCACTACAAAATACATACTTATTCTAAAATTCTGCTATTATCCCATTTGGGATCAATCTAACCCAACTGCCCCAGAAGGAAGCTTATATTTCACGTCGTTTTCTGCTAGCACGTGTCATGTCAGCATTAAACTCTTTTACATCTTTGATATTTGTTCGTTTAAATATACATTCAACACTACACTACTATCATTAAGTCAAAAAACAGAAAGTGAGATAATAAGCATCTTTTACGCAAATAGCCAATCCAATTGTCACCCGGATCTCAACATGCTCAACACAAATGATAGCATTTAAGTACTTTTAGTTTTTATAAAACTTCAGAGAAATGTAGAGCCTAGGTTTAATGTCTCAAAACAAAATAATGAACTCAATAAACATAATCATAATAATCAACTAAGCCAATTTCATCATCAATATGTCAAGACGGCCTATCCGTTACAAAAAGTAAGAAATAGATAAGTGTACTCACCAAGCCACCAAGCTCCAACCCACCTCGGGTCGCTGGCATCGAACCCGGGGGTCAGGAGGGGATCCACATACACCCTGGTGCATAGTGCTCCCAAGAGGAACCCAAGAGCGGGCCCAATGACCCTTATGCCGATGGTGATAGCTGTGAACAAAGACATGCAAAAGGATTAGAACAAGTCACTAAATACGAAAAAAAAGGATTTATTATTATCACAGAAGTAACATGCATACAATTTTTATTCTGCTTATAAATGCCAAAGACCTGCATCACTGTGATTGTGTGATCACAAATACTCTGATTGTCAGATCCCGGATAACATTACGTAAATTCCAGGTCGGACGAAAAGTTATCAAGTATTGCCGTCTGGAATTTCTCCATAGTAGCCCGAAGTTTGGAACTGTGCCCGGTATGGCTATAGGCTCGTCTTACGTCGGACCTACTAAAACTGACGAAACTTAGCAGGTAATACACCTTTGCCGTTCCAATCGGAGGAAAGATGTTCAAAATTCCATTTACGGCGGACGCTTGTGGATAGTGACGACAGGCGATAATTTTGTCAATCTTCGCTGAACATTAAGTGTAATAAAGCCTAAATGAGAATCAATCCAATACAGAAAAAAAAACATTGCAAAAGTTTCCACACTTGACACGAGTTAAACGGAGATAAACGATTGAAATCACCAGTACAAAACAAGCATACAAGAAAGACGAATCACAACGAACCACGTCCGGCTGTGCTTTATAATACTTTATGGTGAGCAGTAAAATGTACACGCATAGTTAGAGACTGGAGACTAACCCTAACATAATTTGCTAAATGATGAGAATGTGATTGTGAACCCTGAAAAATGATATCCTGAGAGAAGGGTGGGTTACATTCCTCTACAATTCTTCAAGGTTTTATTTAATTTTCCTTGTTTATCATTTTCTTCCTAAGGACTTTTCTTGTACCTGCCTAAGTTATCTGTAAAGGTCTCAGTTGTTTTGATTCGTTAGAGCTACATTTTCAAACAATTTCCCCCGCTTCATTTCGTTTTGTATCACATAATTGCATTATCAATAACTATTTAACATTCAATCATAAGTGAAAAATCTGTCATGTTACGTACAAAATGTTTTTTAAATGCATTTATCATCGACATCGTATGATTCGTATAAGAGAACTACTGATCGAACATGCAGCGAAGGTAAAAACCCATTGAACTGATATAGAACATTAAACAAACATTGTAATCAATTAATGTCTTGCTCTCACGAAGTATGAAATAATTAAATAATATTACGCTAGCAGAATCTGCTCCTATTACGGCACCTAGACACGAAACGAATACATTTTCCACTGCATGCATCACTAAAACCGCTCTACTGCACGAAACTACAGATACAATGTAAAATAGCAACACAGAATTAATTCGAGGAAATATTATCATCGGGTCACTTAATCACGTAGTAAATATTAATGTGCATAATCGGTGAGGCGAAGATGGTCGTTATGCAAATTGAGATGGACTCTCGCACACACAGTGGACCGCAGTCGTTTATCTCAATAGGGCTAGGGCTCTGGGGCTAATTGAGGGCCATTGAACTCGCCACAACAAATTATCGTATGAGGAATTGCCGCTGTCAACGATCGCTGCTGCATACAGCTACTTCATGTTAGAACGAAAGAAAAACGAACTCACTGCGAGCTTGGATGATTACTGACATTATTGTTCCGAGAAATGCTAATATTATTACAACCCATTAAATTATACGAGTATGATTATTACTGCACAACATATTATAAACAGTAAACAACTCATTTAAATACATTATGAGACCGAAATTAAGGAACACGCCACGAGCCGAAGACGAATCATCCGGCGCGCTTGAACATGCGTAAGAACTGTCCCAAAATCGAAATTAAATTAAAAACCTGTTATAATAATAAAATAACAAAGGACCGTTGCAGGGTGAGTGACCGAAAAACAATCAGGTACTTAGGTCCCGAATGTAATCTTTCCCAGAAACCAACCGCATCGCTTGCCAAAAAACGGCCGGGCGTGCGTTCAGCTCGCGTGCTTCACGTTCGACAAGTAAAATATACGTTCCTATTATCATCATGCGCTTTTGTAATAAATAATGGCCTCGTCAGGATCGTTTTTCAAAACGGCCGCTGCCCGCGTCTCGGTACAAGTTTTTATTATGTCCCAGTACACTCGTCCTTACCGGTTCCGATGCATCATTAACATCGTTCAAGTGCTGCTCCCTCGAATTAACGCTCAGTGATTGTCAAAAAATGACGAATTGCATCATTAAAATGAACCCGGTAGGCAATCGCGGTTAGGGTCCAACATTACACTATATGTTTGACTCGTGTTTGTTTTTTGCTCTCAAGTTTAGTATGCGGTTAAAAATAGATGAGCGTGCCACCCTATCTACACACGCTATCTACAATAATAGAGACAAACATAAATATACTGATATGAAAGGCAACAGGGCTTGCAGAGATAACCTTGCGAAGCCCGCCTCTGTAAATAAGGTCATCTCTCTGACAGCTACAATCACCTCTGATATACGACGAATAGATATAAAAAGCTTCTGAAACATTTTCGATGCACCCATTTAGAAGAAGAAATAAACAGTCACACCTCAGGAATCAATATTCTTGTCTAAATAAGATGTCTGACGAGTTCTATCTCTCTGGTATCAAATTCCGTTTATGGGAACATGACATTACCAGGTAATGCCAAATCTAAACGACTACTTCAACACCGGTCTTCCCTTAATAGAATTTCAAATTAAAGTAAATAAAGATAATCGATTAGCGCTATGAAATTTTATCAGACATTGATTAACATTGGAACCTTCAGAAATTTCCTTGAATTTATGCACAGACAATGTTTCAAAGCGAAGTCTATCCACATCACAGACATCACAGACAGTCGGTACTACACAATAATATTCGCAAGTCACGATATTTTTAATGGCCAAGAAATAGGAACACAATTCCTAATCGGTGCAGAGTTCATTGCTCTTTCAGATTCAAAATCATTTTTAGAAGTATGACTAATTCAGTTGGAAAACACACTAACGCTGTGACGCTTCTACGAAAACACCTGTCTAAGCAGATATACAGGAAATAGTTTTGAGGCAATAAATAATAATCAAAAGACTTGCGGTGTTTGAAATAAAAGCAATTTGACGTCATAAAAAGGTTTAATCAACTGGCGGTACGATAATAACAACAGCCGACATAATCATATCTAATCATAGAGACGTAATCTAATCTGGCGATGTTGCAAGAAAACTGACCTATGACAACTACAGTAACAAATTATTGGGTGGAGCGCAATTTGGTAGTGCACTGGCAAAAAAGTTGCATAAGGTGCACTTTGCAATATCGCGGTAACGTAATAACGAGGTAATTTTCACGTCCGTACAAGGCGTAATTAATCGCAATCAGATTGCGAACCGATAGTACGATTAAAGAAAAACACATTCAAAATTTCGATGCGAGTCTTGACTAATTGTGAGCGTTTAGCAGTCTTTCTGGGGTTTGGAATACGTTGTTACATGTATGGAAGGGCTAACATAATTCCAGTAAATGAACGCAGATGATATAGAATTGATTTGTACCTATCACAAAAAAGAAACTGTTGATTATAATAAATTACTTCAGCCCAACAAATCAATTATTGAAAAGAGATATTCAAAATACACAAACCCAACATCGGCATTTCCGGCCAATCCTTTAAGAACTTTGAATATAAAAATCCAATTTTAGAAGAAACAGGGACCAATAAATTTAATGAGCATACGAATGCGTGTATCAATCGTGACCCAAATAAACACGAGCCTGTGTTCTCTGAAAACTTTATGATTCACAACATTTTGGATGTAAAAATCGTAATCCCAGTTCAAGGAAAACTACAATACACGGCTCTCTGCCATACTGAATATATTAGAATCTAAAATGAAGTTAATTTTATTTACGTCGACTGTTAAGATTCTCTTAAGGAATTTATTAATGTTAAATATAGACACCTGTCGAATTCCGTAGCAAAATTGTTTCCTTGACATACCAATTAGAAGTAAAAGTGAAATAACTCTAAAGCTAGGACGTTTAATTGGACACTAATAATTTCAATATTGACTGTTTAATAGAAAATACTAGAAATAGCATGCCTTACACAATGTCAGAAAAAGTGTTGATAGACCAATACTCGGATAGACGGAACTGCCAAGGACGGCAACACACCAATAAATGATTAATTTAAGGAAGTTTATCATCAAACAACCAAGGCTAAATAAGGAAGGAGATAAATACAGCAGCAAAGCAAAGACATTCCAACAAAACAATTTCCAGATATAAAAAGAAAACCTCAAGAACGCATCAAGGAAACGACTCGAAGTCGACCATTCCCGAACGGTGATCGTGAGGGACGAAATTAGGGCAACGTCTCTTAGAACGAGACACACGCACTGACACCAACGAGCTGAAATTGTCGCCGCGACGCGTCGGCACACTGACACACTTCGCTAACCACCTACTGAAATAGCAAATGCATACGTTTTACTGCACAACAGGGCTTCAGTCAAGAAGTACGGAGCAGCCATGAATTATAAGTGAGCTGTGTTTAAAACCGTAGCGGTATCGATCGGAAAATCAATGGAAATAGTACTGAAAGACGCTACTGTAGAGAGCAATGAACTCGGGAAAACCGAAGGAAATAAGAAGCGCGGCGCTGCTTTGAACTGCTTTTTCTTGGAGCTACAATTGAACGTTATGATATAGAGACCAGACCAGACTATCTTATCAACACTTGAATCGAAACAAGGCAAATATTATACAACTAAAGCTATGACAAAATAGGATGTGGATCTACTTTGTACAAAAACAAAGCACAAGGAAAACAGGTGCGAAATATTCTCGTTAGATTATAAATTTGAGATATTCTAATTTGAGATCACCAAATTGGTATTGTGCAATTTACGTCCAAGGTCTTTTGACAAACCTTTAGACAACTTTAATGAACCGTTTATAAAGTTGTTAATCTAGGAATTTTGCTATTTCAAATAGGTTAACTGCTTTACTTTTATGCAACGTAGCTTGAACGGTTTTTGGATCATAAAAAATTTAAGTGCCTATGTGGACATTTCGTTTCAAATAATACTAGCTTTTGCCAGCGACTTCGTACACGCATATCCCGTTCCCGTAGGAATTTCCAGAAATCCTCCCTTAATTCTCCCCTACACTCCCTAAGGAACCTACATGCCACAGCTTTCTACGACCAGTAGTTTCGGCTGTGCGTTGTCTGTCAGTCACTCAGCACTCAGTAACGGAAGAGTTTATATTATATTGATGATTGATAATTACACTGCATTTAGTAGTTGAGTATTAATTTTGTGGTCAAAGCTGTCGGCGTTCTCTTGCTAGTTCGATTTTACACTAATTATTTATTCATAGCCCTACCAAGCCCTTTTTTTTTAAGTATGGGAAATCATCAAATGACTTCTTCCGCTCTGGGTGGAGCGGAAGGGCGTGTCAGACTGTTACTGACTAAAACCCATCCATATTCCTTCTAAAGCCCTTTGCGTTCCTGGGCCGCGGTGACTCTTTCGAACAAATTCCGCAACCCTGGCAAGCCCTACCAAGCCCTACACAAAGTATCTAACGCCTAAGGTCACGATCACACGTAATAATTGACCTAAATAATCCGCACCACACTAGCTTCAATCAATGAATATCCGTGCGCACTGAGCCTTATTTAGGTCGCCTCAAGTTAACTGAATTGAATTTAATTGGTTAATAAATTAGTGTAATACGTTGCGTGCCATTAAATAATGTTTCCTTTATCGCACGCGTTCTAGCATGTAGTGATTATGAAGAGTTAGGATTATTACTGAGTGAATTAATTTGTTTAATTGAGACTACTGCTTTAATTAATCGCTGCAAATGATGTAATATATGAGTACTGAACTTTGTCCACTTCAACAATATCTGAATTGCAAAGTACAGCTGTTATATTCTCTTCGTTATATTATCCACGTGTGAAGTGAACAATCAAATCAGCCGGTAGATGTTAACTGCTGAACATAAGCTTCCAATAATTTACGAACATGCATAAGCAAAGGAGAATGTTACTGCCTTACAAAATTCAATTAAAATAGAACTATAAAGTTCGCATAATATCAGCTTTTGCGCTTAATATCCTATGATAATAAAATGTGGCGGTTAAATAATCGTAATCAACATCGCCATGAGACCGTCCAGATTCTTTGCCTGTTGCCTATATGCTATTTCTTACTTCTAAAAGCTTTACACCTGCTAGTTTAATTTTCTTTAGTGCCTGTAATCCATACTAACACTATTCTTAAATCAGTTCCTATGAAACACCTACATGAACATTAACTTGAATAAGCAATTTGTACAGTTCTGGATTTTAAAACGAAATATTCTAGTTAAACAAACAATCCCACAGCACGAATCTTACAGGATTTATTCAATACAATTGATTAGGGGTTTTTAAAGTTAATATCATCTTCCTACCCTAATCCCATGTTACTTGGGGACGGCGCAATTTTTATCTTCCATTCGGTCCTGTCAACCGCATGCTATCAATGATCCCCTTTTCTAACATCACACCTCACACAATTCAGCTATATTTAAGTTGGCCTCCCTCTCCCACTCATTTATATTCATAACTCTTTTAGTAGCATGCGTTTCACCCTTCCGTTTCTTATAACCACTACAAGACAAGCTATTCTCTAAGGATATAATAGATCTTGGTGATACTCCGAAACATCAAGAAAAAGGACATCATGTGGACTGAAATCCCAGAGCCTTCCCTGACTTACTTTCTCCTTATCTGGGAGCTTAGTTCAATAAGCAGATAGTCTATTTTTTGAGGCCATTGCGCCCTACACGTACACTAGTTTCATAAGACCTTTATTTGCTGCAGTAAAGATACCGTGTACCTAAAACACGAGATAAGAGAAGCGCAATTGAAAAGGATACATTGAATGAGTGTCAGATAATGACTGGCCCACATAAAACAAACGGACTTATTCTGCGTTTATCTAATCATTGGCAAGTTCACTAGATAGAACATGAATCTATATTATCGGGACAGTGTCGTAACAAAAACACGAGAATGCTCTCATTCTGAAAACAGAGCTACTTGTGCAGGAAAAGACGCGTTGGACTATTTAAAGGGAATGTAGGTCGGGCAAAGGGTACGACATGAATTATTTTTATTGGAAAAGAAAGTAACTCTCTCAATACTTATTTTGATGATGACAGGCTGAGTAAAATTATGTCATGAAATATGAGCTGGGTAGGGTCGAGTTCAGCAACCAGCACCAGCACTTAGCCTTTTTAGGAAGAACATAGCAGTAATGTGGCAGTAATGACATCAAATTACAAAAACAGGACAGCAACACAGAATCTACACTTAAAAGGAAATAAAGTAGACAAAGATGATGTCCCTAAAGCAGGAGAGGAAATAACTCATTCTCTTGATGAAGCAAGAATACAAGATGACACTCACGGGAAGAGACTAGATCGTTGCTCCTAAGCCAAGACCACACAACAAGGCAACCATATTGAAGAAATTTTATAATCCATATACTAGTACGAAAATAGTCAGCAATACTTGTTCAACAAAATCGTTACAAGGCCGATACATGAGGCTAAGGGCCCTTTGTTAGCGGGAAAAGACAAATGTAAGAATAACTATAAACTTCCGACCTTCCTAATGAAAGAAGTCATAACAGTGTTAAGTAATTTCCATAATATTGAAACTAACGTGGTATTTTTAACATATACTCGTCAGTCCACATATTTTTCTAATGTACACATGTCCACCTTCAAAGCCTGCTCAACATTTGAATCAATGACGACGTAGAAAAATTTAAATGAGCATTATGAAATGTCGAAGGTAAACATAACAAAATGTAATCTTCAACATTAATTTAATAAGTCAAGGAACATATATTTAACACAGAATTTTCAATAAAACTATACCTACCATAGATTTAGCATTATCGTCATAGTATTGGTTTTTGTCTTTCTTCGAATTTATTCCCAGTTTCTTCAACAATCTTCTTCATTGTTCATACTTAATGCAAAAGAGTCCCGCGCCAGCGCCTCCGCCCGCGTTAATGTCGAAAACTATCCCAAGGGAACATACTCCCGGGATGAAAATTATGTGCCTATGTGTTATGCCAGACTATAATCTACCTTTGTGCCAAATTTCATCAAAATCCATTCAGTAGTTTTTGCGTGAAAGAGTAACAAACATCCATCCATCCATCCATACTTACAAACTTTCGCGTTTATAATATTAGTAGGATTATTCTTTTGCTTTTCTACGGTTACATTCGTCACCTGCCTAAGTTTAAAACCACCTGGTTTCGGAAAGCAGGGACTCAAGAACATCCATATTTATATTATTATGTTCCAATAACGGAATAATGGACGCAGTCGATATATTGCAAAAACGATAACCAATTATCAATACCGCAGTTCTGTCATCTGAGAATCTAAACTAATGTTATAAAGAGGTTATTATTTGTTTGATGAAGGTAAACTCTGGATATCCTGGTACAATAACCTGGGTACGATTTTTTGTACTGATTTCTTATCCACGGAATATGCACGGTCCTTACAGGTAAAGCCACAGGAGCGATATCGCGGAAAAAAAGGTAGTCGCTTTAAATTCAGGCAATCCCCGCTAGTCGCCCAAAGCTCACTGTAGAGCCCAGTCCGTATGTTATGGTGGCGGTGCAGTAGACGCATTAGATACGTCGCAGACACAACAATACGAGCCTACCACACTCCACCTCAGCGCACAAGTCACAACTGTTCGCGACACCCAAACACCATTGTTTCGCTTTTTATGCACTTTATACAGACCCTGCCATAAGCTTTACTTTAGTTTCTGAGTTTCAATACGATCGGGCGTTAAATCGAAACGAATTGGTTTATAGCATTGCTTATATCATAAATCTAGCAATAAACTTTTATTTATTTCCACATTTAGCAAAGAGCTGTTACGGATGAAAATCTGGACATGAACAATGCAGATTTAAAATATGAATATTGCAAAGGATGTTTTTTGCAAAATTGCAATTAACGAGAGTGCGGGATGCACTCAAGTCGATTGTTAATTACGCAACGCATCAGAGGGCGGCCGGCAGACTGCGCTGTAGGCGGGCCGTGGGCGGCGGCTATGATTTATACACTTTTATGTGCCCATTTTATTACCAGTACACGCAAAACGCTAACAATCGACCATCTTAATCGATACACCGAATTTATTTAAGCGACCTTTTGTTTTAGGGAGCACGCCCTAGTGATTCTCCGGCGCGCCTGTGTTGCTCCATGCAATTAAACTATAGTTCATCCGGATAATAAACTCGGGCAAATCAATGGCAATAATATTCACTCACCCATGTAAAGTGGCGACTGCTTGCTGCCGACGTTGTCATCCACGTAGGGGATGCCCAGCGTGGCGATGCCGGTCTGCCCCACACCCACCACCAGCAGGCAGATGAACAGCCAGGGGATGACGACGGCAGTGATGGAGGAGCGCGTCGTAGAGCTCTTGACGTGCGCATCGTCGCACAGGTCCGACGAGTTCTGGAAGGTGTAGCAGACGGGCGCGGCGCCGGCGCGGTGTGCGTCCTGGTGTACTTCCAGCAGCTGTGTGCCGTACAGCAGGTGCGGCAGCACGCAGCCAATTACGCCCACCGCCAGCACCAGCATCATGCACGCGATCCAGCGCGGCCGGTGCCCGCGCCCCGCCAGGTACGTCAGGAACAGCGCCGTGCATATCTGCCCGATCTCTGTCGCCGCCAGTAACGTCCCCGTCGTCTTTGACTCTACTTTGAACAGCTTCTCTACCGTGGTGGTTACACTAACGAAGTACGTGAGGAACATGCCCTGCAGCACCCAGCCCGACAGGAACACCAGCATGAACACCCTTGTGGACGCGAACACGGAGCGCTCGCGCAGCGGCCCCGGGTGCGGCGCCGTGTGCTTGCAGTCGAGGGAGCCATTGTTGTTGCCGGTCGCTAGCCGTTCCTGTTCTTCTGGTGTGGCTTCGACGCCTTTCATGTCGGCGTCCTCGGCCGCCGGGCCCGGGGGACCCGCCTCCCCACCCGCTGATGATACTGTAGCGACAACGTTCGCCCTGCGACAATACAGAAACAACCATTTACAACCAGTACAAATAAACTTGTCTGACGAGAAACTTAAACATTACTCCTAGATAAACTCACGTCATGGTCGTCACGTCTAAGTGGTTACTGACGCGAATATTACACAACCCCTATGCTATCAAGTCGATGTGACCGGCCGAGCGAAAACGAAACGCACGCTAAACGCCAGTGTCGGCGACGACGCGAAGCTTCCGGCTAACGGGACCAAAACATACAGATTGATCAACGATCGCGAAAACAAGGAGCGGCCACGATGCGGCGGTGGTGAGTCGTACGCATACTTGATTGGGGAGTCGTTCACCCGAGTACGGGAGGGATGAGGAGGCTGCGTGCGCGCACCCAGCGCGGCGGAGACCGACTGCAATATGCAATTACTGGCGCAGCGCGCTGCACCCGCGAGCCCGCCCCTCGGCTTCTCTCCACACGGGGTTTTTATTGGCCGTCTATCCGTTTTTTGTGCGACACGCATTTACACACGATGAAAGCCGTCTGCGCGCCGCCCTTCACTGAAGATTCCCTCTCGTCTCGACACTACGGAATGTCTTTGTCTCATTGCTCTCCCGTACGATTTACATTCACGTGAATTTTAACATAAATTAAGCGTGGTGCACCTATTAAAAATTCTTATCATAAGTACATACAATTAATATAAACGATTCAAAAAATCTATAAAATCAATACCTACAGACGTAGAGGCAAACGCTAGGTTCGCAATAAAATCAACCGTAGAATATTAATGTGATCGACTCATACGGTTAACTGGACTTGCGAAACTCACCAATGGGGGCCGATGACCACGGGCGACACCGACCACGACGCACTATTGCACTACTCCGACCAGTTCCAGCAGGAAAACTATATTACTGATACTACTAATTGCTCAGATAACGTTTTAAAGTGACAATATTATTTGTAGGCTTGACTAAGACGACCCAATTTTTTTCACGTCTGATGCCAAATGAAGTGCACAGTAAACTGCATTCCGAGATAAGCCCACGAACTTGTGCAATGGTCGAGCTATCGAGCAAGTGCTATCGCTCCAGTGATAACGGGACACAGCAAATAGGTATACTACTTGTGAAGCGGGTTACTGCTGCACCAATATCATGCAGAACGCCCTATTTATCTCAGATACCAGTACTGCTTGACCTTTACTTTAAAACGTTTTAAAAACTTCTTATTTCTGGGAAGAATCGTCCGTCTTTGATATGTTGCCAAATTTAAAATGTATGTTTGCTTGTCCATGCTCATCACACCCTGTAATAATAAAATATTTTCTGACTGACATGACGTTAAGTCAGCGAGCCATGTGGTAAAACGAATGAGGTAAAATGTTTTGAACTAAACAGCATGTAAAAATAAAAAAACTTCTTAATAAAATGTGAATGCAATAAATCCAAATTCTCGTACGAAATCGATATCTCAGTAAAGTGAACTCGAGTGTCCTAGGCAGCGTTGCGAGACGCCACGATCTAATTGGCGGCAATATTGTATGAAAGTCAACCCCGCACGCACATACAATCACATCGACGATACGAGGACGGCGACTGACGATTTATTTAATCTCCCATCGTGATTGAGTGGCAATGAATCATATGAATATGGCGAGCGCCGGACAATCTATTGACATAAATTGAATAAATAATAAATAATATCTTAAATAATATCTTGGGACAACTCACACACGGTCATCCGATCCCAAACTAGGCAGAGCCTGTGCTATGGCAACCAGACAACTGATAAACATACTTATATATTTCTAAATACATACATATTATAGATAAATTACACCCAGACACAGAACAAATGATCATGCTCATCACACAAAGATTTGTCCTGGGTAGGAATCGAACCCACGACCTCCAGTTTAGCAGTCAGGGTCACTAACCACTTGACCAACAGGCCAGTCAAATAAAATATAAATCAGTCAATAAAAACTATAGCATCAACGTAATGCTTATAAAACGCTCATATGGAAATTAAAGTCGCGTGTGGAAATCAGATAAAACTGAACGTGTGTTAGGAAGGAGACAAAAAGTTGCTCAACATCGTGTCCTCACTTATGATTCAGTGACACGACAAAATGAACCACCAAAGAACATATTCGACGTCAACCCGCATCAAAATTCATCTTCAACACAAAAAGATACAGTTCGCTGTGTCTTTTCGGGAAAAAATAAAGTCACGGTCTCATACATACATTTTGAAATTCATACAAACCGAGATTGATATAAAATTAAAAAGTTAAAGCGCATACAAAAAAGGGAAGTATCATAAATCTTTCATGATTGTTATGTATGATGAATAACAAATAAAGGATGTACTGAAAATTCTGGGAAAAAACGATTGTCGTTGCAGAAACAATATCTAATTTAGAGGAAAGTCAAAAATATGAGAAGACTGAGGCACGACGAATCAGGGTGCACGCTAGTGGCGCAGCCGCATCGAAGACGTCTATGATCATTCTATAAGTGAGAGGACAACGTGCGCGGTCAAGGTAAGTGAGCAGATAGGTACCTGTTGTCGATGACACTGTGCACTCGACATTAATCTCCATTTTAAACCCAGTTTAATAACGTAAGGTACAATTTACAATGACGGTGGCAGGCACGAATGAGAAATACAGTGGTTACCAGCGGAGAAACTTCATTGTAAATCTGTTCAAGGACCTAGACCTAGTCTAGATAAGTTATTGTGCCATTTAAACGGTTGCTGACGATCTGAATCGGATAAATCAAATCGCTGATAATAATTATGCCGTGTTCACTGTCCAAGTATCTATGTTTAGGTCCCAGAGTCCAGACGATGGTCCTACCAGGTTGTGGCAACATAACTCACAAACAAAGGACAAACACTTGTCTTACGCATACAAATATTGATCGTTTTACATGGAAAGCAGATGCGCCAACAACTGGTCCTGACAGGTTACAATTGTTAGCACAGGTATTTCAAATACTTTTGCATTCTATTAATTAAAAAACTTTCAATATATTCCACTTCCAACACTTCAGGTGAATGAAATAAAATTCATAAAAAAGGATTACATATCAGTTTTGAGCTATAAAACTTCTTGACTATTGAGATAGTAAACTACTAATTTGTATTGTATTGCAGTGATGTGAATATTATAGACAGTGACATAACAATGTAAGTAATTAATGAGGAACAGCTCGTTCTCTATGTTCATTTCTATTTTCTATACATTTACTGTTTACGTGAAAAAATAATAAATTTGTTTCCAATTATTTTTGGAAATCTATCTGACGGACTAATTTGTTTTTTTTTTTCAGTAAAATACCATATTCACAGATTTATTAATCAGTCAGAACCGACAGCTTGTAGTAGGAATCGAAGGCAAACATATTGCTAAGGTGAGTTTTAATAATAACATTTGTTGGGGGTTTAGTCTTAATTAAATTAAACCGGATTCTGCCCACTGGCTATTAATTAACGAGATTCATGGTTGTGCATTAAACTAACCGGATAATTACGGAACAAAGTAACCGATGAAGAATTACTGGCAAAACAAATAATCAAAAGATGCTGCCACGGTACACTGTTTTTTTGAGAACAACTTGTAATTAGCGCACGTAACTCATATATTTATGGAGAATGTTTTAACTATATACTAGCATTAAAAATCCATATTAATTCGGTACGCTCCGTGTAGATTCCTAGGAGCAAGTTCCAGTTATTTTAATTGAGCACAGTCCTTAAGGCCGATCTGATGCTAGTTAATAACGCTTACGAACCTACTAGCGTGTCTGCCACTAAGACTCTATTTGCAAATCAAATTCAACTTAATGCGTGTATTAATTTTCAACAGCAGCTGTTAAGTGTCTATGAGACAAATGATTTATATGGACAGATAAGTACACCGGCCGTAATTACTCGTAACCAATACCGAGATTTGCAACGTGATAACTACAAAGTTCAGTGACACTAATATTACCAACGAGCACCCAGCCAATGGCCACTCCAGACATTGTGATGCGACATGGTGATTTATAATTCAGCGATGTCCAAATTGATAAATTTGCGAGAAAGATTAATTTTAATATACGAGCAAATAAAGAATCAACAGCAGAACTGAAACCAAATGATAAACAGGATATTGAGATGATCTCAGAAATACTTAAAATAACGCAACGATGCATCGAAATCGAAATCCCATAAAAATAAATGCGAAATAAACGAAAGTCTGATTAAGGGTAATATTTCAGTCGCGGAGACAGTCGTGTGAAGCAAATCTTCTGAGTAGGTGTGCCTGCATAAACCAGGCTCAGACACCGGACACCCCGGGGCGGAGAGCTGTCGGAGATATACTGACTTACTGCCCTCTACGCGCTCGACATAATGGACGCTTGCCGACCTTTACCATTACGTTTTTAATAAAACATTTACATACAATTGTCAATGTTCATAATTATAAGCAGTTGTTCAAAATTCTATGCCACAATAGGCTCATGTGGCACAAATGTGGCAGCGTCGCAGGTGTTGAAAATTGTATTAAGAACGTCGTTGGAAGTATCAATCCGGTAACAATAAATATTTTAAATTGTGTAAAATACATTCACTAGCAAACGCATAAATCACTACAGGCCCTTCACAAGTACACAGATAACAAAAACATAATGGCCTTTCGTGGAAAAGATTAATATGTAATGATCAACAACAAGAACAAATCGGGATGCGATGGAGAAAAACTTCCAACGATACACATGACCGCTTACTTTAAAACCGACCATTTGCAATTGTAATGTACAATTGCATCGTACTTTGGACTGCGGCATACAAAAATCTTGGTATATTTTTGTGATAACCGGCCTCCAGTGGACCGAAGGTGTTGTTGTACATTACATGCGAGTGGATTGCACAACACTGACATAACATAACCGTGCCTTGACATTGTTGATCTCATAGTCGGTGCTCCGTGCCAAAGCCATCGCAGGTAGCATGGCGGTCAAGAGGCTCGCTAATCGACCGTAGAATATGAATAGCCTACAAGCCACAAGGATAAACACCTCAATAAACTGTACACTTTAGTGAGAAGAAACACTCTAGTCGATCATTGCTATTCTGTTGAGATGTTACGTCTGTTTAAAGATCGCGCCGACAAGACTACAGTAACAATCATATTGCCAATAACTTTTTAAGTGGTGACAAATATGCGAACATAAAAAACTAGATGTATGTATATGTTCAAAGTTGAAATAATGTGCGTTACGCACTTTGCCGAGCAACTGCGTGCTCGATGCGAATGAGTGTATCGGGCAAGGTCGCTGCCAACGAATCACTAGTACTACCAATTTGACACTGCTCACCTCCGCTTATTGGACAAAGTGGAACGTGTAAATGAAGAAACGAAACGCTACCCTGTAATCATTTAACAACCATCAGCTGTGATGAAACAGATGTCACATTTGAAGGCAAAATCAATTCAGACATCGAGTAGATTATAGATGTGGCAAGGGTGTGCTCAAAGCAGGTTAATGCACTCTGTGACAAAATTAAACATAAATATTGCTACAAGACCTTCTAAAATACTTACTTGGTAAGAAATGTTAAGAAAACAAAAACCCAAACGTTGGCATTCTTATCTTAATATATCCAAGGTTCAAACATCAAATTCAACAGTGAAGTACCTTAAATAACCTTCAACTTTTACAGAGTCGTAAGCATCGCTGAAACATACGTTTTGCACGTTTACGACTCTCTTCACACCGAAATTACAAGTCATTACACTGTCGGTCGTTTCGGCAATGAACAGACATATTATGTCAATTAAGATTAAGAGGTATTACATCTCCCAAAGAACTTTTTTCTCTATGTATAACTGAATGTAAATAAATAACACTAGTTACGGGTATCTATGCCAGTGTTACTGGTACTGTATGGTGTCGGACGTAAAATAATAGCACCATGCCATCAATTCCCGTGGGTGTCGTAAGAGGCGACTAAGGGACTCACCCGAGATTGGGCAACAGCATTCTCTGTACATTGCAACAGCTACACTGCGATCGCCAACCCGCCTGCCAAGCGTGGCGATTATGGCAAATCCCCCCTTTGCGGGAGGACTATGTCCAGCAGTGGATGTCTTTGGGCTGATGATGATAATGGTGATGACGATGACGCTACGTGCATGTTATTGTACAATATTTTTTTCTTTATTCACGAAATAATTGTAAATAAAAAGCATCACTGCTATCGAAGTAAAAGGTTCAGTGAAAGTGATACAGCACGAGTGCATTGGGCGGGGTGATAAAAGTGTCATTGCAAAAGAAACGCCTCCGCATTGGCGTGTAGTTATCGACAATTTGCATACAACGCACTCTTGAATTCGCATGGTGAAATCTGGACACACCACTTTTTAACAAGCTTTGGTTACAGACTGCAGAAGAAACGCTCTCTATGGCACATTTTAATATGCATGTATATAAATATTTAATGAAGGTACTGGGTCACGCTCTTCTTAACTTGAAAATTATCTTCCGAGATAGCAGTTGAAGAAAGTTGATATGACAATTTAGTATCATGAATGATCTTATAAAAGTAATTCCAACGTAATCCTAGATTATTATACGATAAAACTTATTTATAAACATCTCATCTAAGCAGGTATTTCCTCGGCTACCTTGCGGTAAACGGAACATTTATTCAGTTCCATTTCAGACCAAGCTGCTATATTTTCCTTCCTTCATCGCAAAGTAGGTCAAACGATTAGAATCCAGCATTGTTTTAATAGGCCAACGATATTGCAACACGAGTTTGTTTATTTATTTACATCCAATAATATTTGCACTCATTAAATATTGAGAGCATATGAGAGTAATTATATCTAGCCACATCAATACTTTATGTATTATTTCCTCTGAACTAGAAACTTCACTGATTTATATTTAAACAGGTAGATGACATATGTGGTGGAACGCCCTAATTTGAATTGGTAGTTTGGAACCATAAGCAGCGTGTGATACCAAAGTGCCCACATTAAAAACTAAAACGCTTAAATAGGGGCATGAAATGATTTTCCTTGTCACGAAAAACTGTAAAAGATTGAAGAAGAAACCAGTTGTGCTGGTCGCAAAAAAATTAACAAGAAAACATCATGCACCAGAATTAAAAACTGGCCAAGTGTGAGTCGGACTCGCGTGCAAACGGTTCCGAACGAATAATTTATTTTTTACTTGTTACTTTTAAAACATAGACTTATTTTAATCTTTCTTTAAGGTTCTTCGGTACAGTTTTCGGAGATGAGTGGGAGGAATGTTCGAATTTCATCTATTTTCTTAAATAACTTCATAATAGCATATTTAAAAATAAAATAAAAAATACTTTTGAGACCCTTTTTTTTTTTTTTTTTTAAGGATGGGAAATCATCAAATGACTTCTTCCGCTCTGGGTGGAGCGGGAGGGCGTGTCAGACTCTTACTGACTAAAACCCATCCGTGTTCCTTCTAAAGCCCTTTGCTTTCCAGGGCCGCGGTGACTCTTTCGAACAAATTCCGCAACCCTGGCAGGCTCTGGCCCTAGCGGGCCCCGTCCTCTTTGCTGACATCTCTTTGAGGCGCGCGCGAAACACAACGCGCCATTGACCCGGGCCTGGTGGTGATCGGACAGCGAGCCACCCAACGCTCGCCGTCCGCAGGCCCGCGCCTACGGTGGCCGGGGATCGCCCTGCGACTCCCGACGCCCGGAGCGTCTTCTTCTGTTGCGGCGGTTGGGGCGAAGGCCTTGCCTTTCCCTCGCGCGGCCCGCCTCCTCCTTCGCAAGCATTACTGCTTCGCAGAAGGAGGTGACCGCTTCCCAAGCCTCCTCGCTCCGGACCATGGATTCAACCAGGGCCGGACGCGAGAGGTTGCCGCCGCCGATCGCCTCGACAAGGACACGGCGGTGTTCTGCCCAAGCAGGACAGACCTCCACCGTATGCTCCACCGTGTCCTCCGGGCGATCCTCACAGTGCTGACACCCGGGCGTGTCCTCCCGCTTAATCCGAAACAGGTACCTCCCGAAACAGCCGTGTCCGGTGAGCACCTGCGTCAGGCGGAAGGTAAGGACGCCGTGGCGCCTCTCCAGCCACTCCTCAAAGAGGGGCCTTACCGCCGCAATAGTGGCGTGCCCTGCGCTGGGTCGCGATAGTCGCTGTCTCCATACCGCCATGGTATCCTGCCGGAGCTCCGTCCGCCGCGCTGCAATTTGCTGCGGCAGCTGAGTCTCACCCTGGCGAAGCGCCTCCACGCGCCACGCGTAGACGTGCGCGAGGGCTATCGCCTCCAGATCCCATGGCGGTAATCCGACAAGGAGGCTCGCCGCCTCGCCGGAGACCGTGCGGTATCCCCGGGCCAGCCGGATGGCAATGACCCTTTGGGACGAATTGAGTTGGCGGGCTGGTCGCCTCTTCAACGTGAGTGCCCACACTGGGGCCCCATAAAGGGCCATGGACCGCACGATCCCCGCATAAAGCCTCCGGCAGGAGGCGTTTGGACCCCCTAGATTGGGCAGGAGCCGCTTAAAGGCAGCCCCGGCCCGCTCCAGTCTGGGAGCCAAACGTCGGAAGTGCTCCTCGAAGTTCCACCGGCTGTCGAGAACGAGTCCCAGGTACTTGATCGTCGACCCGACGCCGATGTGAACCCCTCCTACCGTTACTTTTGATCCCGCTGGTGGCCTGTTCCGAGAACCATGAAAGCACATGGCCTCGGACTTGTGCAGGGCCACCTCGAGACCCAATTGCCGGATCCTTCTAACGACTATCGCGACCCCGCGTGTCATCAAGTCGGCCGCCACCTGATGCGACCTCCCCTGTGCCAGAACTAGCGTATCGTCAGCGTAACAGATCACGCTGACGCCGCTAGGGAGGTCAGCACGCAGCACCCAGTCGTAGCCGATGTCCCACAGAAGCGGCCCCAGAACCGAACCCTGTGGAACACCACACGACATCTCTCGCCGGTTCCACTCACTCCGGTGACCGGGGTAGATGACGGCCCTGTCCGTCAAATAGGCCTCGACCACGCGACGGAGGTAGGTTGGCATCCGATGATACCGGAGTGCCTCCCCAATACAACTCCAGGGCAGGGAGTTAAAGGCATTGGCGATGTCAAGAGACCCTGCCCCGGGTTGAGACCCTTACGATAAGTTTTTTGATTCGATTTTAATATGTTACACGCTATAGTTGTAAAAACATTTTTTTTAATGTTTCTAATTTCTCCACTCAAAAAGTGACCCTGTTTACAAAATTTATTTATTTTCGTTACGCATCCGTGTTAGTGCCATAAAAGGTATATAACCTTCAATGGTCAAATTATATGTATCAAATTTTAACTGAATCGGTCCAGTAGATTCGGAGAAAATCGAATGTGACAGATGAACTAACAGACCGACAGACAGACAACCGAGTGATCCTATAAGGGTTCAATTTTTCCATACAAAGGTTCGGAACCCTAAAAAAGCACAACAGAAACAATTTGTTTCTGAAAACACCGACCGTGAATAAACACTTGCAGTCGCTAATAATAAAACAAAAAAATATATAAATAGACACATGACTACTCTATCGGCCTGCCTAGTATCGCGGTAAGTACATTCATTTGATATTCAACTCATCTGTTAAGGGAAAAGAGCGCAAGGATAAGGTAGGTACATAAAACAAAGCACATAGAGACCAACTGCCTCTCAATTTGAGACGCGTCGTCTTGGATATAAACCCTACAGACATTCAAACATTGCCACCTAACTCAAACAAAAAAGGTGGTTTTACTACTCACCCTCAGCAAACAACTTAGCGGAGAGCACTTCCGACACGAACAGTACACATGACGGCCACACAAACATGTATTCTATACACATAGATATACTGCAATACAGACGATTTGGACTCGACCTTGGGCATCCGTATATAGATAATATAATAATAGGCTACTCTTTACGTATGCGTGAAAATTACGGTAAATAAACCTTCATTACAAACTTTTTAACTAGGTATGTCTGTATATATATTTTGAAGTTAATTTGAATGGTATGAGTAAAAATTATGCATAGAAAAAATGGTGTATTATAACTACAAAAAAAAAACAATTTAGCTTTTGCGTTAATTATTACTCGTGTTTAAAATTCAGCAATTCTAGTTAAGACAAAAATAAAGACGGGAATGTGAAAACGTGCTCAATCTTATTAAGACTTTGTATTTCAGTACAAGCTGCAAGCTTTTGTAGACCATTCCTGCTACATTGTACATATAAATAGTTCTAACATAACTCTTTTTAGTCCTGGCAGAGGCTTACAGAAACAAGTACTAAATAAAACCAAGATCCTACTTTATGAACAACGCTTAAGAGGGCAAAAAGCCAATTTAAAGATAGTTGTACCTACAGAAACAATAAAAGTGTAAAAGATAAATATCGCATCTTTAGACAGACACGCATCTTTATAAGGTTTTCTTCAGGAGTTCCACAAGGCACTATGTTTTGACCTCTGCTATTCCAATGTGCTTGATTATTTTTAAACATAAAAGTACTTATTTTCGATAAAGAATGAATACTACTACTAAAGCACTAGTACATCTTTAACGACTAAACTTCTTATTAGTTAGCCATCTAATGAGTGTTACGCTGACGTGCTCACGTAGAAAATTGAGGTCTTGACCTAAACGCATGATGTATCAACAATACGATTTCATTTAAGCACACACATTTTAGACGTCATTCAATGGTTTTAGTACATGCGTAACTTTGGCACAACTGTTTATACAAAATTTTTAACAATAGAGTTTTGGACTGATCAGTATAGTCGTATCTCACGTCATTTTTATGCTCCTTTGTTTATTCAACATTACACATATGCAAGTAAACAGAACATACATCTTAGCCTGCTCTTATTGTTCTTGAAGCGAGATAAAATAGTAAATGTATTACATCAGTAAACATTCGTTTTATGGCGTTTGTAAACCCTAAACTATGGTCAAGGATTACAATTTAGAGTCGGAGATTATTATTATTTCCTTTTACCTGCGAGAAACTTTAATGTGTAAACTATGGATTACAAAGTAAATTGAAAATTTTCCAGTGTTTTTCATTCTTTGTACGACTTAATTTTGTTGTATAGAGCGCTTCGAGCAGCATCCGAAATGGGAATAGCACATTCGAGTTTCGGAACTTGCTCCACTCTTTATATAATATGTTTTTGGGTTATTTTATTTTCAGAGCAAAATTAAATAATCCAAATAAACAAGTTATATAATAAGTACACCAAGTTGGTGGTTCATAGTATTACTTATATTATTTGTGTAAGCACCTTTGAACTGTGAGTTCAAAACTTCGTGAAGCCATTAAAATGGCTTTTAAAGTTCGACGTATTTTATTCCTTTACTGTTCATGAAGGAATTTATGTACCTACCAGTAAAGGTTTTCCCATTTATTTTATAGCTAGCTTTTGCCCGCGATTTCGTAAGCACATTTCCCGTTTTTTCTCGTTCCCGTAGGATTTTTGGGAAAACCTCTCATAGAGCACTACATTCCTCAAGGCACCTACCAAATTTCAGCTTTCTAAGACCAGTATTTTCAGCTGTGTGTTGTCTGTCAGTCATTTAGTCAGTCAGTAACGGAAGAGTTTTATATATATTGATATATACTATTTAAATTTTATCAAAAAGTGATGATGATTAATATAAAATTAAACTTCAACTCCCTGTTTAAGCTGAGAATTCGATTTTGATTGGTTTAAACTTACATCTACGACGTGGAGTGAATATTCTCTTCGAACTTGCAAAAAGTGAACCGATAAAGTCAGGTTTCTATATTTGCAGGCAATACTAACAAGCTGTCACTGTAGTGCAATGTTGCAATCTTATACCCCGTAAGATGCATTACATGAATAACGAGTGAGACGCCTTCAAAGTAACTCACAACGATAATGGAAGAAACCCTACTATTATACATAATACTTACAGGGAAAAAAGGCATAATACACAAGACCTACTTACTGATAAAAAGTCTTCTATACATTACGTAACTGTCAACAAGCTATAAATTCAAGTTTAAGGGTCATCAAGTCAAACAGAGAAAACAAAATTCAATGGTCTTTATACGAACCAAAAACTGTAAGGTTATCTTAAGGGTACAAGCCAAAACTGATGAACCCGCATCGATAGCTTAGTTACAGCCAAGTTCAGTGACTTTACTAACATTTTTTACGTTTAATTATCAAGTATATGCTGGACTTACACGTGGCAGCTTTATCCTACCCAGATAGAGTAGGAAATCATTTACACTGTAACTGGATATTTAGAAGCACACAAATCAAACAATACAAGAAAAATGGACCCTGAAGTTCACATAACGGAATTTTCTTCGGTAGAGACAAAGTATTTGACGAAGCAGAATGTTCATGACAAAAAAGAAAAAGAAGTGCAGAATTTAATGCTCAAGGCTTCAACGTTTATGATGTTGATTATTTTCCATACGAGATGTAAAACTGTAAAGCCAAGTAAAGCCAAGAGTACTACCTCTAGTAATAACATATTGAATTAAACGATTACAATCATGTTCATTGATGACGTCATACTTCGAGGACCTGACTTTAGTTTTGCAGAAGATTTTCACGTAAAAACAAGACATTTGCTAATTTCTAAAACTAGAAATGTTTTATGTGCGCTACGAATTAAGCGCTATGAGGAAAGTGAATAATTAAGCGCTGCCAACAGATGAGAAGAAAGAGAAGTTGACGAAAATTATAAAAGTGAACATTTAATGACAGGTCGTTATCCCACGCCTACAGGTTACGCCAGCTTCAACGATATCTTCTTAATTAACGGACCGAAAAGTGCACCTTTAAATAACTTATGCGTAGCAAGAACAGTAAGATTAATTAAAATAAAAGAACATGTGGTGACATGGGCTCAGGGGCTGGTCATCCAGCATATTTAAAATTCTTGTAGTGGCACCTGACATAAAAGCGTCTATTATCACATGGATTTGCCAACTTTTTATCGACATTAACAATTTAACTCGGTATAATGTATAGGTATAGGTGTCAGTAGCGGACACAGTAATAACTGAGGCGTGAATTGCCAATGTAAATTGATAAAGTCTGCGTCTGGCCATTTTAAAGAACTTGTTACACAAAGAACCTAAAGGAGACTGTGATATACAGGAAATTGATAGATCGAGATTATGTTTTCCTTTTCAATATGAAACGTATGTCTACGTAAACAGTCGTGCTGTAGTAATAATGGGATAGGTTGAATGTAACCAAATTATTGTTAAGTTAGGTTGGCGTTTCTTATTTTCATGATCATTATGACTATTCACCTCAGGAGCTTCCTTTTCTAGAGTATCTTGAGGAATTTTCCGAAATATCACATGTCACTCCTGTAGTGAGCTGGTATAGTGAGCTTACAATAGCTTAAAAGCTTTATCAATTAAAAAAGACTTAAAAAATAAGAAATAAAGTCGTAAAAGTAACCAACTTTTGCAAGAAAGAATTCACGTTTGCTGTGAGTCAGACGTCCATAGTCGTCTTTTTAGCATTCGCCGCTGCCATGAAAAACTAGATGTTGGAGCAACCTGATTTTAATGCGCATTAAAAAATTATAACGCACAAAAACGAACGCGATGGCGTTCACACAATACATCAATTATGTCTAATCGTGATACTCAGAAAATACGAGTCATAATTGCTAACGACTCCTAACATTTCAGTGGCCGTGAACTGCGCCTTGACTGCCGGATACTAAATGTAACAAACAAAAAAGTATCAATTCTAACAGATAGCTGTTACTCGACCCACATCGATGACCTCGTTACGGCGAAATCGCAATGTAATTTCGCGACGTAAATTTTTTGGAACACTTTTACTTCGGCACCGGGCGTACGGTCCAGCGGCACAGTGTATGGGTTCGCTGATGACACCAATTTCTCTTTCAATGAATGGGTATGGAGCTTTAAGCTGGGTGGAGTATCCACGGCCTCAAAATTTAACGGATACGTAGTTTAGCGAATCGTGTTTGCGTAACACTTGACATAGATAGTCGTTCGATGTGGAACAGCAAAGTATCGAGCAAGTTTCAGTTTGCGTGGCGAATTCATTCATATTTTCAGGTTGGTCTTCTATTGACGTCATGTGTAAGTGCTAATAGACACTCCCCTATGTGTTATCGGCTTTTGCAAATTTTTCTGAACAAATTTTCGCAACACGCACGTCACCTGCACGTAAATCCGTCGGACGCACGCGCCCGCCATATAGTGCGACTTTCTCTCAGAGCTGCGCAATCACATTTGGTTAAATTTCGCTTTTTTGCACACAAAGCGATTGATGGAAAATTATTTTGGCAAGGAAAACAGACGAGAATACAAACTATTGCGATGCGATACGAGGAATCATAACGAGTTGAAAATGATAAATATATACTGGCTTATAGTGCTTTGGTACTTAATAAGCTTTTAGGTTAAACCTTAGCAGGGTTTAGAAGTATTCGAGACAAAGCACTCGAGAGCGCAACTAATACAAACTAGTGACTTGAATCAGTTTCATCTGGTGGAGATGCCGAAAGTTAACTTTTACTTTCGGTACGAAAAGATCGGTTTCCATCGACAACCGCTGCATTTATAATAATGTTACAACATTCTAAAATACTTTATTACCTAGCTGAGTAAATGATACAGCTATTTAAATAAATAATATTTGTTTGGGAGCTTACAAACACAAGTACATGTAAAACATTATTCAGTGTCAAACAAATAGAGACTTACCGTGTTTGATGTGACGCATTTTTTAGTAATTTATGCATCATCAAAAACTTCATGAAGCATAAAACAAACATGTAACATAAAAGACAATGATAACTCTATGCCTTTTGAGCCCAAATCAAGTTGAGGTCACAGTATTTTAATAGGTAATTTAGTTACTTTCCTACATAATCTTGTGTTTGACACCTTCATTTGTGATACACGAAGGCGAGATCTATGGTTAATCATTGAATCAAGGTATGTTATGTGATTCGTCTAAATTAATCGATTAACTTTAACTTAGCTCCAAAATAGGCTCCCATTTTTAGGGTTCCGTAATACAAGCAACATGGAACCCTTATAGTTTCGCCATGTCCGTCTTTCTGTCTGTCCGCGGTTTAGCTCAGAGACGCTAAGCACTAGAAAGTTGGAATTTGGTATGGGTATGGGTACAAAGAGGAAAACAAATTTTTGAAAGCACATTTTTTTAAGGGACAGCCCCCTGGGCAGTGACGGTGATTTTTATCATCTAATTACATGGTGTGGTGAGTCGTTGGATAGGTCGGTAATTTTTGTTTGTTTAGTTGTCTTTGGATTCGTGAAAAAAATCATGGTAGTAGCATATTTAACGAATTTAAAAGGAAAACTATCACCAATACGGGTAGGCTTAACGAGTTAATGAGTAAGAGTCGACCAACTTATAAAATGGAACTGGGTAAGTAAACAATTCCTAATAATTCCAAAGCAATTGAAACCAAGTGCATTTGTAACTTCGTAATGTAATAAATGAATAATAGTAAAGTACATTTTACTATTTTTCTTGCATTGTTTAGGAGACGGGTACCTACGGGACTGTGCGTGGTCCGACACGTACTTGGCCAGTTTTTTTTTTAATAAAATATATTTTTGCAATCCAAACGAACAAGGAAAATGATGTGAACACGGCGACAGTGCGCCAGAACTGGTTGTACGAAAGCGAAATCACCTTATTACTTTCATCTATTCGTACAAAGTGGAACTCGTAACCCAGATTATTGAATTAGAGCCTTACAAGTAGATGCTTTATGATTTATATACTTTCGATTGGACAACGAACATTTAAGCGGTCATGTTCATCGTAAGAAGAACCGCTTGGAAAAACCCATGACGACATCAATAACTTTCATCTTTCCCTCTTTTATCGATTTTGATTTCACGAAATAACAGTCACTAAGTAATCCACGCGTCGATTTAATTCTAAAATTGGAAACGAATTCTCTCCGACTTCCCATCAAAACCGGACTACGATGTGAATATTTTAAATAACGCTTATACGTAACCCCGCTTATATGTATCAAAATATTATATGATTGAGCTATTATGTCTGAACCGTTGCAAAATAAACGTTTCATAACTTATCTATCGATTAGTTTACACTCCAAGTTATATTAATAATTCTAGTAACGTTATGATATTAATGAAAACAAGTTATCGGCTAACCAATCGTAAGTGGCTGGCGGTCAATGAACGATAACCAACGACTTATCTTCGTTACCACTTACAGAATTACCGAGAAGTTTACTATCACAAGCCTCCCAGTCTTCTTAGCCTTCAAAATATTGTCGATAGCTACGTAGCAATGAAACGGCCTTTGATCTGGATTCTCTTACCATTATATCCAATTTACCACTTAGCCTAAAGACCATATTTTTGCGTGACGAGAAAATATGTCAGTTATTCTTGCAAGTTAGGCTGTTAACAACGTAATTATAGCATGTCTTCAAACGCATCACTTTTAAGCTGTGTTTTGACACTAGCAACACCCACAAATTAAAATAAATAAGGTCTAGTGTCTGTGACGACTTGACAGGAATTTAAAAAACCTTGAGTTATTTACTGCTGGGTGGGAATCAGCAATCCAGATTGACAAACAGGATGACTGACTTGTAAAAGGGCCAAGGAAAGAGCCGAGATATAAATATCACCATCAAATAGAACACATGCGCATACGCAAGTCTCCAAAACATACTGTGATTTTAAGAAATGAATCTTATGTGCCGAATGCAAAATACAATCCAATGTACATAGACATACAGTAAAAAAAGATAAGATCGACATGGAAAATCTATTTTCTCAAGATTTTTATTGAAGCAAAAAAAACAGTTGACAAAGCATATCGATTTTTTTTTAAGAAGTCTAGAAATATGGGTAGGTAACAACTTACTTCTATCCTAGCAGAGAGTCATTCAATACTATATTTAAAAATCACCCTTCCTCCTTAAACAAACACCCTAGTAACGAAAATGTCAAGAAAGTATTACTTAGGAAAGTTACCAGAAGTGATCAAAGTTATTTTCCCCAAAACCAAAACGACCACAGACAACTAACAACAAATATAATACAATATTTAACTAACCCAACACAGCACACAACTGACAAAGAAATCAATGCAAAATTATTCTAATGGCTTTCCCAAACCGATACATGACGAATATTATTGTGTAACAATTGAGTGGCGGGCCCGGAGCTGGGGTCAACCGTCTGGAGGTCGGCGGGAAGAGGGTGCAAACATTACAATTATAGCTGGAGCCGATCCCAGACGAAAACCTACTCATAGGACAAATTGAGGGCATTTCACAATAGACTGCGCGAAATTGCTCTCTCACTGGTTCAGATAAGATCGAAATACTTGTTGAGCTTTCATCGTACGGATTAATTACGTTTCGGGAAAATGTTTTATCTTTTGTCTGTGTTTCCGAACGCATACAACCCTAATCTCTTCAAAATTAGAGTGAACAGACTTCTTCTGTGTAAGCTCGCTCCATCGTCGACTTTGTTTCTATGACCTAGACTAGAGTTAAGAGCAAACCCATATTAAATAAAATAAAAAACAATACAGATTTTGGGGTTGCCGATAGTTTGGGAACATTTTTAAGGATTCCAAACAAGGGTTTATTGAATGATATTTCGTTTTTTGATCGTTGTGGCAACAAACACTTAAAGATTTCCTGGGGTTGCGAGCTTGTTATTGTAGAAATATTATTCATCCCTTTTTAATAAACGCTTTGCTGAGAATATTTCTATATTATGTTTTCATAGATCGATATATTTGTCTTCGACTCGTAAAATGATTAAACTTTACAATTGATTTTTTCCCGATCACGTGCTAGTTTATTTCATTCATATTGGGTAACATTGGTTATCTCATAGAAATGACTTCAACACCATTAACACCGTTCCGTCTAATCGTCGTTTAAAAAATACATAAATTGTATGTTTTAGACTCGTTAATGCTTTTATTAATAATGTTTAAACGTTAAGAAAATAATCCAGCGTTCCAGATTCATTAATTTACACAAATTAGTTTCGATTTTATAAGATATTTATGCAAACTGCTTAATAGGTAGGTATCAATTTAAAGATAATCTACTCGTTTCAACATTCGATTTACATTGTATTCGGAAACGAATTATTTTTGGTACATTGATTTTTCCGCTCCTTGCATTATTAGCTCGTTAATCTGTTCCTTTAGGCATTGTGTGACGATAGCTCTGCTTGTAAACGTAAATACGTTTTAAACTGGAAGTTAAACACTATCACAAAATTAAAGCTCGACAATATAAATAAAATCATCAATTCGGTTGTAGTTCTTCAACTTTACAACCACATACATGCTCATACAAGACGCCTTGCTGCATCAAAAGTAGTTTGGTTGGTTATACCCAAATTACAGCTATTACCAATGCACAGAGCCACGAAGACGAAATGAATGGGCGTGTTAACTATAAAGTCATACTACATACTTGCAGCCTTGAAAATCAAATACTTTCAATGACTGATATCCTCCCTTATCTGGCCATGTAAACAAAGTTTTCAGATCAAATGCTATGTAGGTAAACAAATGGCGACACCACGCGAGGGGAGATACGCACTGATACTGAAGATTGGTAAACAACGCAACATGTTATGCCAAACTAGAATTTGGATTACATCGTGACTTTTCCGTGGTAAAAAAAACAATCGTACCCAATGGTTGCACCATACACAGTTGTTTGGCCTGTGGTGCAAGAGGGTCCCCTAAATTTAAACCAAATGTACCTGTGAGTGCCACACGTGCAGCGATCCCTGCCACTGATATGTTAATTTTATTACACCAGCTTAAAAAAAGATCCCAACCGGTTTTCGGTTTCGAAAAGGAACGTAAGTGACATAAAAATTACGACCTTCACGTACATGGTGCTTGTTCCTAAATTAAAAGGCGTAGGTACTGACAAAAACGTTCAACGAGCAAATACATCAAGCAAACCGACTCTTGATGATGACTATTTAGTTTTTAAACGAAACATTTCCATGGATGTTGCAACTGAATTCACAAATATAAAACTGGTTTAGCATACAAAATAAAATTGGCTATGACACTTACGATAATATTCGGCGATATGCAGGTCCTTAGCACACACTGGTTGCACGTCTTATTTCGCGGATATGATCTAATGTAAACCGAATAGTGAATAATAGCTCCAGTTTTTTCTTCGACGACTTCGGAACCGGTAGCGTGTCCTCGGGGCCTCAACACTTGGGGGGCATCACTTATCAATGGTTAGTGAGGAGGTTATTAGCGGTAGTGATGTTGCGTCGCGAGCGTCACGTCCCGCGTGCTGACCGGCTGCGAGTGCCGGCGCTCAGGCGTCGCTCTTGTAAACAAAACGTAATGGTGGGGGCCCCACCGAAAAGCCTGGCCGAATAAACACCGCTCACTTACGTCACTCTATTCTGCTCCTCCGGTAAGCGTTTGATGCATGCCGAGTTCCGACGACTGATTGCTCTTGAAACTTTTACCTTCTGACACCGCCATTTCAACCTTCGCTCACGTTTAGCCCAAACAATTTCCAATTTTCCCCGACGACCTATTGTTTTCAAATACGCGCTTTGTTCTAAATATAGAACTGTTTTATTGACAAGTCATAGATTCTCCGCGGATATCGACGTGTCTTCAACACTATTTCATGTTTTGTAATTCGTCACAGATTGTATGGGTATTAAAATCAGGTACTTTTAAAATCAGGATTTGACACAGTTGTGGGTGTATACTGTAATTTTCCGTACCCTACCCGACTGCTGGCCAAGTTAAAAGCGGAATGAATCGACAAAAACTTAGGCCCCATTCATTTCTCTGTTAAATGGGCCTTCAAGTAAAAAAACTAAGAGGTAGGCGGCTGCTCATACCAGACAGTTCGATATCAATTAATTTAAGCGTTAAGCTCGAAATAGCAGGATCGGCAAAAAAGAAATTAATCAAGTAAATTCCAGGCTTTACATCGAGTTTATAAGAGCATATTAATAACCGGTAGCTGATCCTAAATTTAAAGGCTCTCCACACGCAATACTAATTTAAAAATACCTTTTATTTCACACGATAACCGGCTGTAAATAGAATTAAAGGTGCTAGAGTCGGCCTGCACTGAAGTTATGGCAATGTAACCGGAGCTTACAAACTACAGAGCTGCGAGTAAACCACTTTTTGCCCTGTATCTTACTTTAGTTCGATATGAGGTATGTTCCTGTTTTATTCACTTGTGTATTTGGTTTTCCCTTGTTTGTTTGTGGAAGTGACTTATTCCTGTAGTGACATCTTGATAAAGAGAAAAGTGTTATGGTCGTAATAACTCTATCACTTTTCTATACTTATTTGATCGCTATAACTTGCCTCAATGCCGAAAGCACATCATTCGAATCGCTCTACATTTAGTTCCAACATTTGGCATATTTTACGAAACCAAAACTTAAAAACAAGTATTTTACGAATATCATACATAGATATAAATAATAACGTTGCACTCCTCAACATTTAGGAACGGGACAAATCAATATAACATGAACGTTGAATTTTAAAATGTATCCCATGAAATTCATGTTCATGCAATCAGGTAGTTCTGTAAGTAAAATAGCTGGTAATATGACGCAGTCTGCGTCCACTGTTAATATGGATGTAGAATATAAAGCAGATGGTATAGTTACAGGAACAATGAACAGTTATATCATGATCTCTTCACTCTATCACGTCTTATCAGCATCATTATCGTCATTATAAATCTCAAAAACAAAATTAAAAACTCCGGTTGAACCAAAGCTAATTAATGGAGGCTCGGAACCATAGATGTATAAAAAAAAACTTATTTCTTTTATCTATGCTCGGAGCGAGTCTCGGGGTGATGAGGGTTTGGGTACTGCAGCCCTACTATGACGTGCTAATGCCATCCAATTTCGATGATGTAAACGGGATAGTGCTATTCGCTATGTATAGCTCCGTTTCCCTCTTAGAGCGGAATCGTGATCATGATCGTTTTAAGTCTTCATAGTAGGGCCTGCGCGCAATGAACTTCACGGACGTCGTTAAGTTTGTAAAGACCTATAATTCTCCTCCCATATATCTAACTGGTTCCCCTTGTAGCTATCACCGGAATTGCAAACGCCGTAAAATTGTGAACATTTTTTTCTAAATAAGACACGTATATACTATTGAATTTGGATGGAATCTATTGTATATTGTCATAGAAAAATGGCTAACGCCGTAAGATTGTAAAATATCGCGTGAAATTGTAAACTACTTTTTCTAAATAAGACACGGATTTTTTGAACACTATTTGGATGAGATTAATTGTATTCTAAATTATTTTTTTTTAGAAATTATAATTTAATCAAGATTAATTACAATCTTACAGAGTCTGCAATTTTCCGGTGACATATACAAATCGATTAATTCATTATATATCGTGCAATTATAACCTAATAAAGATGTATTACAATCTTACGGGGTCCGCAATTTTCCTGTGACATAGCCATAACATCTTTCTTTTTTTGGTAACAACAACATAGGCATAGTGTTTTTACTAACTAAATGTACAAGCACAAATGCCGTTTAACAAAAATCTTTTGCAAAGAGGACCACCATGAAACGGAGCTAATTAATATAACTTGGTATTCCAGTCGCATTTCTTGTCAACTGTAGCAAATCGGAACCCGGTACCGAAAGCGAAAAGGTACAAAACACGAGAGCAATTACTTTTTAATTCATGAATAATATAAATGACCAGTGATCGAATAATCGGGCGCTAATATACCTAAACTTCACTTTTATTCCCACGAAAGTATAATACGGACACGCTTTTTAGAATCCCGGATCCCGAAATCGTTCGAAATTCTTGAGATTGCTAAAAATTCACGCATACAAAATATACTTAGAACTCGTTGTGAACTCTCATTATATAGTAGGCGCCAGATAAATGTGGAATAAAGTACATTGACCTTTCCCTAATAACTGTTCATAGGTACCTGAACAATTAAATATGAATCGTTTTTCATTATTAGACAATGTTAAGGATCACGAGAGATGATGATTCGGGACAGCTTTGTGTCATTAATTCCGTTTTTCAAATTTAAAATGTCAATAATTGTAGGTGGGTCAATGACCGTTATTCCACGATTATCTGGCGCCTACTATAGGTATTCCATTTGTTTTCAATAAAATAAAAATACTTAATCAAAATGTCCACTGCTATAATTTCGTTAAGTTTGTTACAGTTGTTTTTACAAAATTGTTTTTTTGATTACTTATTTATTCAGAAAGGAATGTCCATATTATACTTTCACGGAAAGAAGTTTAGGTAATACGGAGAGATCATCCGAATACTATACACGACACTATAAATTATGAGGTTTTATGGAAAAAAAAACAAAATCGCCAGTCGTGTTCCACTTTCGATAGTGGGCGTAGGTAGTCCGTAGCCAAATTATTGAAAGTGCAACGTGCCCTAAAATTCTCTTTTGATACTTAAGAACAGTGAAATCGTAATCGTGTTTCTTATTTATTAGTTTACAAGCTGTGCCCGTGGCTTCGCTCCCGTCAACCGTTACCTACCCTACTTTCCTACCCTACCAAACCTCCCTACCTATTTGTTTGTTTTTAAACCTTCTCTGTAATCTGGCGAACAAAACAAAAAAAGCAGACCAGGAGAAATAGGAGTTCATTTTTATACATATCTCAATATATATATTTCATGTGTACGTGTGTATGTCACTGAACTCCTCCTAAACGGCTAGACCGATGTTGATGAATTTTTTTGTGTGTGTTCAAGGGGATTCGAGAATGGTTTAGATTCACAATTGGAACCGTTAGGTGGCGCTGCAATCGATTTCTGTAATTTTTCCTCATACACAAAGCAAAAGTTCGGACAGGACGTCTGTCGAGACCGCTAGCTAGTATGTATATAGATTTGCCTCTACAACAATGAGTATCCTATTATATTTACAAGAAAGCATTCCAGACTTAGGTTTAAGTGCCTCATCACTAGTCATCTTATCACTTAAAAAGAGCACTACATGCACAATCTTTACGCTCAAACCGCTATGGGAACAATGAAAACCAAAATTATTACAATGAAATGAGAAAAAACAACTTAGAATTATACACAACTAGACTTCGTACGCGCATATCCCGTTTTTTCCCGTTCCCGTAGGAATTTCCCATTCCTTTATAGCCTATAAACTTCCTCATGAATGTGGCTATCATATACAAAAAATATTTTTCCAAATCCGACTGGTAGTTCCAGAGATTAGCGCGTTCAAACAAACAAACAAACTCTTTAGATTTATTATATTAGTATAGATAAATTAGACAAATATAAATGTTGTTTTCAAATGGTAGCCTCATACTTAATGATGTATTTGTAAATTGAATTTACCAGTATATGATAAATAGTATAAAACAAACTCGATCGTCTGCCTCCGACTCTTACTCCACATATCCCCTTACCTATATTGTCCCACTGCTGGGTAAAGGTCTCCCCCGTTGCCTTCCAACGCTCTTTGTGTTTTGCCATCTCCGATCAATCCGTCAGGAACGAGTCTAAATCGCCGCGCCAGCTACGAAGCCCGTCCTCAAACACCACTTACTCAACTTACTTCTAGAAAGGTTTGTCTATATAATTTGCGACCTTGCGAAGCCGGGAATGATCAATAGTATTTTATAAATGCCTCTACAATCAGCATTTTTAAATTTATTTATTTATCTTCCATCCAGCAATAACAATAACACGTGATAAGTACATTGTTTTTCACGCTTTATTATGTATTTATTGTCCTTTATTGGTCCGGCACACAATTTCCATAGCCACTTATTATACGCGTGATCTTGGTACTTATTCAGAAAAAATGTATATCTGCCTACCTATTGTATACAAATGACGATCATTCATAAACATTTTGGCGCAAAAACTATACCCGAGGATTCTTTTTTACTTAGTATTTCTAAAGATTTAGTATGTTAATAAGAAATGGGTATATAAATAAGGTATTATGAATGCGCAGGTGTCTTAGCCCCATTACTCTTAGGGGGATTTGGATGGCTAACATTTCGACCGAATATTAATAATCCCATGACTTACATCGGTACTTACTTAGACAATTTTCTACAACCGATTTTCCTGTAGACCGTACCGAAGATTCAGATTCAGATAACTTTATTTGCTCAAACATGCTTGTACATACAATTATATAAAGGAAAAAAATGCGTGCATTAAGCTTGTTACTTATTAAACTTAAAATAATTAATCTGCCAATTTGGACTTTTTTTTTCTAGTACCTAATAGATGTAGTGGTAGTACCTACTTGCACCGTAAAAAACTGTACCGGTTACATTGAACGTCAGTGTAATCAACCTACTCAAAACCAAGACAAGCTATCCCAAAGTATAATCAAAACCTAACAATAAAAACCAACATTACGCAAAGCTTTTCCCATTAAATCAATTTGCCTGTAGCATTACTTCTAGCAATAAGTTGCTTCTAAGCTTAAGTAAGTTTCAAACCAGTTAACAAACATTCCAACTTCATCCGCGAACGAACAAAACCGCGTGCCAAGTGCCAATAATTCTTAAAAACTACACGAAAACAAAGCACATAAATCGATTAGCTTAATTAAAATTACCTATTTAGTAGATCTGAATATGATGATTCGTAATTCGTGGGTTGTCTAACTCAGATTTTAGGAATCGGTCGTGCTAAACGAGTCCATTACCAATCAATTAGTAGCATTTTGCCAATTTTAATTTGAACACGCCACTTACAATACAAGACTTATACTCGTAGGTACGAACAAATTTGTGTTATTTGTGAACAGGGTAAATTAGTATCAACCATCGTCATAAGAGTAAATAAAAACTGGCCAAGTCCAAGTTGGACTTGCACACGAAGGGTTCCGTATCATAAGCTGAAAAACGATGTTTCTTGTATGGGGGACACATCTTTTATTTTTAAATTTTATTTAATTTTTACTATTTTTTGTTATAGCGGCAACAGAAATACATCATCAGTGAAAATTTCAACTGCCTAGCGATCACGTTACATGAGAAACAGCCTGGTGACAGACAGACAGACAGACGGACAGTGGAGTCTTAGTAATAGGGTCCCGTTTTTACCCTTTGGATACGGAACCCTAAAAAGACTGCGCACAGAAAAAAGGCACTATAGGAAAATAAGGTTTTTGAGACTGTAGCGGCATCAATGCCACCACATCAAAAACTAAGAAGCGAAATTTGTACGGCAACAAAAAGAACCGCAGCGCCATCTACGATGAACTAACAACAAAATCCTGCATCGTGCAAGTAAAGTTCTACGATTTGAACATATACAACAGTCCGAATATCGGGGCAGTTGCCCACCAGACACAACAACCGTCTGGTAGGAGGATCCTCCCATTTTCGGTGGAGGTGTGCGGGGACTTTACTTTCTGTTCCGCATACCTCTTAAGACCAATCCAATCAATCAGTCTGCCTAGCGCTTTTCTTAACTATGCTAACATAGTTCACATTGTTGGGAAAAGCTAGTCCAACTGGATTACAGCTGAGTACCAGCGTTTTACATGAAGCGACTCCCTATCCGACCTCCACAACCAAGTAAATGGGTAACACAATACCCTTTGGCATGACTGGTGTCAGATTTTCTGGCTTCTAACTACTGTGAACATGAGAGAGTAGAGTGAACAGGCTTCTTCTGGGTAAGCTCGCTCCATCGTATTCTTTGTCTCTGTCATCTATGACTTAGACTAGAGTCAAGAGCAAACCCATCTCAAATAAAATAAAAAACTTTAACTACTCAAAGATCTACAATTTACAGCCGGGAGCAACGGCCAATCTTGAGCCATTCCAATCGCCCACTTAAATTCATAGATAAAACTCCGCTAACACCAAAACTGGGATAGCAGTCATGGTTCCTTGTTAATCAATTAAACATGTACATTAATTGTACAAAGTCCTGTCCATTTGACGCAATACCCACCGACCTACATCAACACTTATTGCCTAGGCACAGAACTAGGTAATTAAGATCACTATCTTTTATATTTCGTTTAGCAATGATCCTAAATACTCATGTACTTATTTTAACTTACACATGTTACTGGCAACTGGCCGAGCTTACGAAATTCAATAAATATTTTGTGCAGAACGAAGGCCGCTATCCCACTGGCGTTTTACGAGCGTTGGCGTTTCTCCGACTTGCGTTTTTTGGCAACACTTTGAGAAACGCCAACGCCCGTAAAACGCCAGTGGGATAGCGGCCGAAGTGGGAATTCTTAAAGAACGCTGTGAATTTATTCTTGCCTTATGGATGGTACCTACAACATTGGCTCAGGGGGCTGAACTTAACCTAACTGTTCTTAGGGCTGGTTAAAACCCAGGCATGCATCTACCGTAGATCGATCCATGAACTGAGAACTAGGTCTAGGTATTACATGTACCTAATAAAAAACTGACTTTAACATATGACTGTGCTAAGTGCTTTCTGGTGCTTATCTGCTTAAGCTAAAACCCCTTTCAGAAGATGATGCTGATGTAAAAAATGATGGTCAAAATTTTATAAAAATTCTAAAAATCTATGTACAGACGCACAGCACATCAAGGTACAACAATCTGCCAATTTCTGTAATCGATTTTAACTTTATCGCTAAAGCATTAGGTTCAAGGTTGATTGGGAAAATTTGACAGTTTCGGGTAGCTTGATGTGTTGGCGTCTGTACGTCCCCAGATTAGTGATAGTAGCACTTTCAGTGGCCAGAACTCAGCATATGGGTCGAACAATAATTTGTTGGTGCCCACGAGTCGTTATATGTAGCGGCGACTCGTGGGCACAAGAAACAAATTATTGTTCCACCCATATGCTGAGTTCTGGGCACTGAAAGTGGTAGTCGATCGACTCTACATTTTCTATTTTCACGAATGAGATCGGGATCATGTAAATGTTATTTATAGAAAACGACTTTACCGTTATGGGTCGTAGAAAAACCTTGAGTTTGAAACAAAAACAGGCTACGATCGAACCCACGATTAATATTAAAAGGGTACTATATAGTTGCGTATCTGCATACATTTCTATTCACTTTTTCCCGTTCGTTTTACATTAGAAACCCATTTCCAAGTAACTGCCACAGTAGGTACATATTTTTTTGTTGTTTTCGTTGACACGATATAAATGTGGTCTTTCAACCCGCTTTCATACGCGTGGGCTTCCTGTATTTGACTTTCAAATCCTGCATCTCGTTGAAAATTAGGGGAAAACATACATTTTCCGGCAACATAGACAAACTGCAATTTAATTTAATTAGGTACCCATATCTATTTTATTCATTTATCCTCGCATTGGAACGCCTTGCAGCAATTATTGCGAGTGAATGTACTCCCGTAACTATTTAGATAATAGTATATAGGTGACTGGAACTTTTGTTATCATTTTATCAAGAAAGCGAAAAAGATAACGATATCTCATTCAAAACGAATCAAATAAACTATATTTGGTAATTTATCAACGATAAGGCGATATTTCATAACACTATGCTGTGTTTACATCATCAGAAGAGATTTTTTATCGTATGTCCATTCCTATACCTATGGATAAAACACATGTAGACGTCCTACCTATATTTTTGAATAACAGTTTTAATGATTTAAATTTTGTTTTATTCATACTTCTTGATGCTTCTTCATGTTCCCAACATGTGCTGAATTTGATTTTAGCTGAATTCTACATCAACATTTGCAGCTCTTAGGTGCTGTAGCACTGGCCACGTTTTTGATAACATTTTTTTTTTTAATAATGTTTTCTATATCCTATTAAGTACCTATATCTAATCTAATACCTTTAAACGAGCAATTCTTGTATATGTGTATATATTATCTGAATCTCGGAAACGGCTCCAACGATTTTCATGAAATTTAGTATGCAGGGGTTTCGGGGGCGATGAATCGATCTAGCTAGGTTTCATATTAGAAAACGTTTACCAACAAAAAAAAACGGAGCAAAACGCGGTCAACCAGGTATTAAATTAATTATTTGGGGGAAGAATTGACAAAGAAATTGGTAAAAAAAAACAAAAAGAATAAAAATTTTGCTTGGCTTCTCAAGTAGAATATATTTTCCAAAGCGCATTTCATCTTCATTCGTCACCAGGAGTTATCAGAGCTGTCTAAACCGATAAAACAAACTGTTAGCTCAGGAATGTTAAGCGAAGTATTGAACTAAGCATCAGAGACCCAAAAGATAACAGAATTTGACAACCCAAGAATGTGTCTGCAGCAGATAGCCTAAAGCCATTCTAAGATACCGGCAAACCATTTCACAACGACATGAGCGATTCTCATCGATACGAAAATCGCTTCAAACAAAAAATCTATTTTTAATGTTGAATACCGAGGGGACTACAAAGGTAAAAGGAAACCTGACTCGTTTACCTTTTCACTAAAACTGTTAAGAGATTTGATTAAATCGCTCACACAGGAAATCATCCCAACGAGTCGTTATTTTAACATCTCTCGTGAATTTATTGATCATCTACCTGAGGAATTTTATATATCTCGGTTTTCATTATTTCCCTGCGACTGACAGATAATAGACAAATTAACCGATGAATTTAACAAAATTTGTCGTAGGCTCAAAACACTGTCTTTTAATAATTCTAAAGTACTACCTGATCAACATAGATCTCGGACTGCACTAGCTACGAAAAAGGTTACATAGCTAAAAAAAGCATTGGCTCATCAATTTTGTTCATTAATGACTAACGGCCCGTTTCAATAACGTAACCTTTAACCAACTGTCAAATTAGCTACCACCAGTAGCTGAAACGTCATGTTACAAAGGCAAAAATATTATGATAATATTATATCCCAAAAATATATATGAGACCGGCCATAACCAGACAATTAATTATGGCTAACAAGAGATAGGCGGAGCATTGCTTCTGACTTATCTATCTATGTAGCCTATTTTGTCCCACTGCTGGGAAAAGGCCTACCTCTCCCACACAACTCTATCCTTCACTATGTCGAGCCAGACTTATACAAAGATCTTTAATTGACTGAGAATTTTCCTCAATTCGCCGTCTAAGATGTAAAAACAAACAAATTCATTAGGTCTTCGCAGAATTGAGTAAGATTTTACGGCATATAAAATGTAGTGATATTGACAACAGCTTTTAATGTGACTTTGCTAAACAGAAAATAATATAAGTGTGTTTAGAAAGATCTTGGGTGTACGATTGTATCTAATAGGTGACGATCAGTTAGTTTATGTAAGTACGATGCCTCCTACTGGCATGTATCCAAGTAGGTACCTGTGTTTATTTATTTAGGTACCTGTTAGACGATATAAAATTGATTGCGGGTACAAGGATAAAGTCTCTTGAACTAAGTACCTAATTATAATTAATTTGTGAAACCATCAATTTATTAAAATGCATCAATTTAACGTCAGTCTCGCTTTCCTTAGAAGAAAAATGGTTCTTTTAGTGGATACCTTTCCTACAAGTCTAGAAGGCTTGAAACAGAAGGTGGCACACACCCAGCCCTTTATGATGATAAATTAGCCGTAGCGAATTATAAATATTAGGCACACTAGAAGGTATATTAATCTAGCAAGCGGTGTTATTGAAGTTGTAGAGTTCAATGACAATAGATAAAATTGACCGGTGAATATTTTTATAATAGAATACAATATCCTTCTAGAAGCTATGGAACAAACCCAAATTAGGCGAAATCACGTAACAGTAACTAAATAGTAACAAATGCAACGTCCGTCAAATGATTTACAGTCTGCGGACTCCATACTTGATTGAGATAAATTGACATTATACAAATTGTAAATGACGAATTGATCACCCTTCGTGAGAAATTGTCTTTGTATTCAATCGGCCATATTGTCGCTGATTGGTAGAAGTGTTTCTTTCTACCAACCCGTATCTATGTCAGCGAGGGCAATGTCAAAGGAAGGAGCGAACAATCAGCATGCAACGTCTTCGTGAATTGCGCAATTCTTAGATATTTATCTATGTAGAAATAAATAAATTAGCCAAATGTCTGCGTTGCCTGACAAATTATAAACAGTTTTACTGCACCTTCGAATATGATGCACGTCTACGCCCCCAGTTCGTCAATAATAACGGTGGAGGTCTCATGTCGTGGGAAACGCAACCTATATAAATGAAAAGATTGCTTTTGGTTAAACGCCATGCCTATTTTACCGTAACTCGTACTGGGTCCGACACTTTTCATTCTAAACATCGGTCATCTGAAATATTTAGATTACATTACCTACATTACTGAGCAAAAAGTTTGTCACGCGATTCTGAACCCTTTTTTTATTTTTTTTTATTTGAGATGAGTTTGCTCTTCATGACTCTAGTCTAGGTCATAGATGAGGGTTATTCCCAGTTGTCGCCACTGGTGACGCCACCACTGGCGACAAATGGGAATATTTTTCAAAAAAAGTCCCAGTTGTCACCAGTGGTGGCGCCACCAGTGGCGACAACTGGGAATGGCCATTCTTCTAGTTCCCAGTTGTCACCAGTGGCGACAGATGGGAAATATAAAGTGATACGCCTCCGGTGGGGGCGATGCTAGAGCTGAATTATAGTGATGGGGTTTCATTATTGTATCACTAACGAAGTTTTAAATAGGTATATTTTATATTTTCTTAAATAAAACTTTTACACGTTACTTGGGAAGATATATATTTTTATAAATCACAATATTTGTATTCATTGAGATTAAAACTGCACAAGTACAGTTTCCAGTACTACAACTATTACAGATCGTATAATTATTTTACTTAAAACTATATTATTAGGTTCTTATCACAAACGTGACGTCTTTTTATATAAACTAACGAAACTTCACCAGAACTGCACGACGCACTTGACCCTGACATTGTTGGGAATGCACTGGTAAGTGTTACGTCACTGGTCTACGAACCGACAACAGCATAGTGGAGGGGGTTGATCGACAGGATCGGAGCGCGGAAGTTATGGCTGATTGTAAATATATTGCAATTATGTACATATTCATTACTATTTAGTTTGTGATAAGAACCTAATAATATAGTTTTAAGTAAAATAATTATACGATCTGTAATAGTTGTAGTACTGGAAACTGTACTTGTGCAGTTTTAATCTCAATGAATACAAATATTGTGATTTATAAAAATATATATCTTCCCAAGTAACGTGTAAAAGTTTTATTTAAGAAAATATAAAATATACCTATTTAAAACTTCGTTAGTGATACAATAATGAAACCCCATCACTATAATTCAGCTCTAGCATCGCCCCCACCGGAGGCGTATCACTTTATATTTCCCATCTGTCGCCACTGGTGACAACTGGGAACTAGAAGAATGGCCATTCCCAGTTGTCGCCACTGGTGGCGCCACCACTGGTGACAACTGGGACTTTTTTTGAAAAATATTCCCATTTGTCGCCAGTGGTGGCGTCACCAGTGGCGACAACTGGGAATAACCCATAGATGACAGAGACAAAGTCGACGATGGAGCGAGCTTACACAGAAGAAGCCTGTTCACTCTAATTTTGAAGAGATTATGGTTGTATGCGTTCGGAAACACAGCCGCAGGCAGAGAGTTCCACTCCTTTGCTGTGCGCATTATAAAAGAAGTTTGGAAACGTTTAGTGCGAATTGGTGGAATAGCAACTTCTTACTATTCATGAAGCGTCAGACTTTGTCACCACTATTACACACATCACATTTTCAGAAGCATTAAGTTTATATTAAAATCAACATTGTAGATCTATTTTTTAACACCATTGGTAAACAATAAATTGTAAAGTAATCACGACTACCAAGCAGTCTCCACAATATAATTATTAATGTTGTTTGTAAAACTGCCAAGGTGATCGAATCCTCTCTCTTCGTGCATTGTTTATGTGTGATCCCTTCCCAGTGATCGAGCGACCAATGTTCTGGAACGTGGGAAATGTTATTGACGCGCACCTAATTAACTGACGATGTTAAGGTGGAAGCGCCAGTGTAGACCGCGAAATTCAAGTTTCCTTACCTATGTTTTTTTGCAATTTGCAAGTCAGTGTCAGGCTGTATGTTGAACAAAATATGATTCGCGACCGTAACAAGTATTTATTTACAGAATTATAATCATTAAAATCATCAATACAACCCTTTAAGTTCATTTAACTCGATTGAATGGTTATTTCATAAAAAAGGCATTCAATCGAGTTACATGAATGATACAGCCTGTATTGATGATTTTAATTATTATAACTCAGTAAAGCCATATTTGTTACGGTCGCCAATCGTATTTTTATCAACATACAACCTGACACTGACCTGCAAAATGAAAAAAACCTATGAAAATTTGAATTTCGCGGGCTATCCTGGCGCTTTCACCTTAACTTTGTTCTTATCACTGCCTGTTATTATGTTTTTAAGTATAACCCAAGGGTATAAGCCCATACTTCCGGGATAAAAAGTATCGCGTAGGTATGTTACAAACAGACAGGTAGACAAATTGAATTACTTTCCCATATATAAAATTATGCGTGGATTCCTCCGCACCTTTAACTGTTTCATCAATTCCAATTACCATACACTGTTTATATGTGGAGCACCTTTTATTCGCGCTCCTAGTTAGTGACCTAATAATTATGGCTTGTTTATTCGTCCAGTCGCAGCCCAGTAGCCATTTGAGCATCATACGTATCCCAGAATATAAGCTCGTCTTCTTCAATTTCCCACTCACCGTACTGACTTTATTCACTCTTCATTCTTCGTTCAGTCTATTTCTCTGTGGAATACGCTACCCCAGGAAGTCAGGATGGTCACCAAGCGATTAAAATAAGCCTTCAAAGTTACAAGTTCGCGAACACATTCGTAAGAAGTTGGCAGTAGTATCATCACATCGCTAATGTTTTCCAATTACCTATTTGTTCTAATTGTTTGAGTATTTTGTGTCTATTTATCTCGTTAATTTGAGTATTTATTACATATTTATATTGTATGTATAGTTTATATATTTGTATTACTTAAGTATTTATTTAAATGTTTGTTTGTAATTAAATATCAATCGCTTTTTATTCCCCATATTGCACCTATCACCATTCTCTGCATCACCCAAAGGTTGACTGGTAGAGAATGCCTATGGCATTAAGTCCCCCTTTGTACATTTGTGTGCGTAAAGTGTTAATAAATAAAAATAAATAGTGCTCAAAACATGGACAAATGCGCTGATATCCCAAAGACGCACGAATAAATGCAGAACAGGATAACCGCGTTTTGCGAAACTTGGCAGAGTTGAATGATATTAGATTATCTAAAAACGGATGCTGCCGTTGATCTGAAACACTCAGTGGGACTTCTGACCGTACACTTAAGTTAACGACTCTGTCTGGCCGACTCGAACCTGTAGATACACAGCTCATTCCCATAATCGAGTACCTACCTACCTACATTATTAACGTCAGAACTATCGGTTTCTGTTGGTCCTTCAAGCAAAGCATAAAATAATAAACGAAATTAATCTATAGGTTTCTGTCCCAAATGGCAAGTTTACTTCATTTTGTTTGCACAGAATTCCTCAAAAATATTTCTCTCTCAGTCAATCTGTTAAGAATTCTCAATAATCAACCGACCGCCAAGAAAATGGTCGGTGAGCTACACGCGAGCAATCAATCGATGGATTCATTGAGATAAGCGAAAAACTAATCTGGCTTTTCGAGACTTGTTGGGAACAGACAAGCAAGCCCGATTTGTAAATTGGATGTATAAAATCGATTTCAGCTGCATAAACTAGTGGTTTTATTTTGTGTAGAAATCCGCACGGGTGGTAACGCCCCGGGAGGTTATTGACATTGTGTCGGCTCCCAGACTAACACCCCACGGTGTATGACACGGGGCGGGGGTTTCGTTCGCGCATGCTCCGTGCCCGCCATACCACACCCTACGAAGCAAAAAGACGCCATGTTGTCTTCCCTTCCCGATGAACATGACTCACAAGCCATGAACTTACGATGGGGTTTTTTCTTAAAATGACCAAATTAACTCAACCATACGCACACACTTACGCATGCATAATTAATTAGATACCTACGAAAATTCTCAAAAACCTGAATAAAGTTGACATTTTTACGCTTTCTGCGTTCACTAGAGGAAAGTGAAAAGTGGGCGAGTCGAATGAGGTAATATTAATGCGTTAAACTAGCGCCGCTCACCGACCGCACTCACTTTCGTTCGTTGAGATAACCAGTCTAACTGCCAGTTAGGGCTCAATACTAGTATTATATCTTGGCTTCTTGATATATTAATGTATCCAATTAGACTAAATTAAAGAGGGACAGCAGGAGAACTGATCCTAGCAACAGAGAATTGTGAAAATGGGTTTCACATTTAGCATTAGCACCTAACATCCATTTTTATGACCATAATGACAAAGGACAATGTTGCAGATCAGCCTGGTAGGCCTTCCCAATGTTTAATTATTTGGGTACTGGGAATGACCAAGGGTACTGAGTAAATAAGTAATCAAAAACACCCAAAGAACGGCTTCACAAGACATGCCTACCTCATGGAACAGAGTCCATCATGTTAAACAATAAAATTACACATTTCATACAGGTTGTGAAAGGTCATGTATTTTCCTACATACATTGAATATCCGAATAAGCATGACTAATCAAAAAATATTTTCAGATAAAGGTATTAAATACTCGATAAGTACAGTTACATATTGCATGGTATAAATACTTAAATGAGTCGACATATTTTATAAGTAGGCCAAAAAATAATATAAACCTTTATTTTGTTCTCTTTAAGGTTTTCACGCAAAAACCATTTATTTGTTTTTGTGACAAGGTAATTATTATTATTTTATTACTTCCTGTATTTTATCAAAATATATTTCCTTATCCCATCAGGACACATATCATTATGGTACAAATGTTCTAAGCACTAAGTACAATATATCAGTTAATTTTGTTTTTCTGCCACACCATCTTGAAGAAGACATTGGTCTAGTATCTAAATAACTGGCTGTCCCAAATCTGTAATATATATGAACATGTTACAGATTTATCAGTCATTTAACAGACTTTGCATCTGATGACCAGGTATAACTCAAGGTATAAACTGACCTATGGCTCCACACATCTGCTTTTTAATTACTAATAGAGAATGATTTGATCTGTAAAGTATTACCAAAAATAAGTGTCTTCAGATATTGTTGATAATTGAGAAACAAAACATTATTAAACAAGCACACATTTTACCTGATTTCTTCAAAGATAATCATTTATATCTTACGTAGGATCACCTTGTAGCGTGGTCTACCAGCCGTGAGCTACCTGTAGAGACGAGCTTCTGATGTGATCATTACAAAAGCCCGGAACTACAGGGTAGATCACGAATGGGACATTTGGTGAGGCTCCGCTGCTCCACAACTCCATGACAAAACACTTTTTCAGAGTAATTTCTGAATGTACCACATAACCAGTATTAAGTAAAATATAAAATTTTCGTGTAGAATTGTAGATAATAAATGTATATAGTGCATGTATTTTGAGTAAAATGTAGACTGGTAACATGTTTGAAACAACATTGTGTAAAATTTAGAAATGCTTTAATCTCGAATATATGTGAATATCGTGATCGGCAATTCGATTTGTTAGGCTAACAATAGCTGCCATGATAATAAAATCAAAGGCCTGCAGACAAAACAAAAATCATGCATTGGATTTTTCCGACACATGAGAACATAAACTTTACTCGAAGATCAGCAGTACATGAATATAAATATACACAAGAAATAGTAAATGATCGACTTACCTTACAACGCCGAGTAGTTACAGCTCCACGGTAAACAATCTCATTACTTTTACTTTCATGCGTCAACGCGCCCGCGATCCGAGCCTCGCGCCGTATTTACTACTAACCACGAACAACAAGACTACGACGAATGCAAAAGCACCAACAATAAAACAAGAATTGTATAAAATATTGATAAAATACGATGCTTGCTCCAAATTGGAAGCCACTACTTCACTAATGACCGAATTAAATATTAACTCGTTGCCGCAACAAGAACTCATCACAAATTATGTTTGTAACAAATTACACTTAATAAAAACAATTAAACGTATGCCTAACGTATTGATCTAGTTAAAAATTGACCTAATTTATTTAATTTTTAGTATCGGCATGTAAGTAAACACCTGACAGTGACACAATAATAAATTTGACAAACTGAAGGAAAACTAGTGTTGCCAGCGTAATATCTTTTGTTTCTGTAGGTTTCTGCCAAACCCAATGGTAAAAATCAATACTATTATTCCGGGGGTGAGAACACCCATTTTGCTGACGGGGCAATATTTTAACCGCGGCACGAGATCGATATTTTAGTAGTTCGTGCACACGATACCGTAGGAATGATAGATTTTGGCGCTGGTTAGGATTTTGCTAACCTCATTGATCTTTTTGGCATAAATGCTGTAATCAACTAATTACAGAGTACGTACGTAATTATTATAACTACACCGGGCAATGACGATCGTTAATGAAAAAATGCACTATTAATTGAGAAAAAACGCAATAGATTCGCGGTATATAACCTTATAACTTAGGATTAGCAACGACATTCCTAAATACTCACAAAACAAAGGCCGATCCATTTAGCTAGTTGAAGCAATGATTATGGGAAAAATAATCCTGTAACCATTCCAATTGAGGCTATTACCAGACCCCTTTGCTGGTGTACCAGGGTACTGATTTTTCATTTCCGAAAAATAAAAACAATATAGTCAATAATCTTTTATATTGACACAATATTGTACAGTTGATTCATCAGAACCAATCTTATCATACACAAAATAAGAAAACTGAAAGTAAATGCAGAGTTTAAATACATAAAATACTAACAAACTTAATTATTATACATAAATGTATACATACATTTTCAAAGAAACTTAAAATTGTAAAGTATAATAATGTAAGTTTGAAAATAATCAAATAATAATCATAATTATTATTTCTTGTCAACAAAATATTTTGAACACTAGTGTGCATATTTTCAAAAGGTTTTCTTTGAAAGTATAATTTCTTAAAGCATTTTCTAAATGATTAAGGTCCATATCTGGTTGTGATGTCTAGCCACAACATTTATAATAGAAATTACTATTTATGATCCTGTCATTCATAGTCTTACAAACTAAAATACTTGCAATAAGTCATAAATAACACAAGTGTAGGCATTGAGTCAGTTAAGTTAAGTATTATAAATTAAAATAATAGCTAATATTATAATATTCTTCTTTGAGGCACTATCTGTATGGGAGAAGTGGTAATGGGTTTCTTTGGGCTTAGTTTATTGGGAGATCTCATTACCACATCAACAGCTTTTCTTAATATTTGGTGTTCACTTTTCTTGTATTCTTCTGTTATTTGTGACAGATCCAAGTCAGCGTCTATCACTAAAACCTGAAACAAAAGGTGATCATAAATTATCAGTTAGGTTATTGTTATTTCTCTATTCTACTTACAACTTTATTTAAATTGTTACTGCATAAACATTTTGTAGTAATTAAATATGCTATCACAGGAAAGCTACAGAGGATGTTACTTAGTTCTTTGCTCCAATCAATGTTCGCCAACAATGAATATTGTTTGAATTCCCGCATCCACTCTAGCAACCCACTATCAAATGGGTCACTGTATTTTCAACAATGAAGAATAACAGTATTAATTCCTACTAATACATTACAAGTTATACCCACCACATTTTAGTAATGAAAGCATGAAAATTTTAAATTATAAAATTATATTACAAGCACCTGCACACATTACCACCACTTCTCTAGCTAATATTTCATTCTACAATATTGCTATTTGGATACTTACAGGAGCGGGACACTCAGCATGTTGTCTATTGATTAGCCAGTCTTCATGTAACTTGTGCAGTTCCTCTATGTAGGACAGTGGGACACACTGCTCCTCCGATCTTGCCCTTTTCTTTATCCTCTCATACACAACTGAGGGTGTCGTTTTCAGGTATACTGAAAATCAAAGGAAATTTAGTCCACAAATATTAGAAATAGATAAGGTGTTAGGGCGGTTCAGTTATGAAGTAAACAAACTGAATCCACACTGCAGTTTGGATTTTTAATTTTAGTCAGTACTTATCACAAGTCATCTTGATGTTTATTTTGCATAGTTTATGTTATTTTGCTTACTGCATGTCTTGACTAATAAAGCATGACTTGATAAGATAATGAGTTTAGAATCAAGTTTCAACTTGTTTGTATTGTGACTGTATTGATTTTATTTCCCAAATGCGAAGCACCTATAAGTTATCTTAGACAGTTTTATCAATATACCCTTGCCACAGACACTCACATCAGCCAGTTACTTTTACACTACTCAGCAATTTTAAATAATGATTTATGATGAGAACTTTATACTAACCAATGAGATCTGCATCAATCTGGATCTGATTCATTATGAACCGGAACCATTCGTCAAGCACTGCAAACTCAGCTGGATGCAGGGTCCCACTTCTCATCATATGCTCTACAAAGCAGTACCGTGCACTGTACAGGGAGCGTTCCATCAACTTCACGGGCGTAGGAGTGGGCCTCCGGTGCATATCTAACATTGTTAGAGACACATAGGATTGGAATGTCATTGCCCATTTAGCTGTGTCCTTGTACATAAGGTCCTGAAATATAATGTTTTGATTGTCACCATGATTCAGCACAAAAAGTAAACTGGCTGAGGCTGGCACTGAATGAGGGGATTGGGACAAGAAAAAGAAGCCTAATCTAAGCAATAGGCGAAGTCAGGCTGGGTATGATAACGAAGATTAACAAGTCAAAACACTCACATAACTACTGGCATTCTTTTCTGCCTCTCTTAAACAAGAAATTTCCTGCAATTAAATGTTACTGAACGGAGGGATCATTTGATTTCACAGTGGTATATTCTGTCATCTTAGTGAATGCCACAATTCAAGAGGGGCTCGAAAAATTAAAATCCAAGTTTTTAATGCCTACCTACAACTAGGTATACATATTATTTAAAAGGTTTGGTTTGGTTCAGCTTTAGATATTCGATACAGTGTAACCTCAATTCCAGCTCCATGTTCCAGAGAGATACAAAGATATCATACCGAGGTCTGATGAATACTTACTAATAAGTTCCATCCCTTTAGGTTTCTCCATTCTTCAACAGGCTCAGTCAATAATGTGATGTCCTCAAATCGGCGAAAGTGTTCTAGAAATGTTGTTTTTCCACTGCCAATATTACCCTCAACGAACACAGTGAACGGCTTGTTATTCATTGCCATTGCGCTCATTTTATGACAAAACCGTACAGGGCCCACGGCTGCAAATTGTAGCAATATTTAATGGACGATTGATGACACAAGAAAGGCGTTGCTGACGCTGATTTCCCGCCTAAATTGACCCAAAAATAAACAAATACGCGCGAACATAACCTGTCAAATATGAATTTAGTAAATACAAATACCTTTAAAACATAAAAATTGGCCGATACCGATCCTAAGCATTGCCACCAGACATTTATTCTTAAAATAATATTCTTATTTATACTGATTTAATATGATGAAAGATGCCGCTGACATTGAAAATATTGATCAAGGTTTTTTTAATTTTTATTGAGGCATGCGTCGCAGGATGTTGTGAGTACCATAGAGTAAACACATGGTACTAGTACCCCTAAGAGCAAAAAGAAATATTGAATGAAATGTTCAACATTGGGGTACGTTCTAATATTTTTTACTATCACTATCATCCTAGATAATTATAAAATAATCGGAAAAAAATACTTTCTGGCTGAATTATTATTTTGATGTGTCGTCCGTATGTCATCATCATAGACAAAAAATCGACTAACTTGAAAATCAATCTGACTCGATAAAAGTCACTAGTTATTTCTTTTTTACTGTTGGTAACTTTGATGTTCGGGGTGGCGAATGGAAACAAAACATCCCTCATCAGCCAACCTTCAAACACTCTAAAAATCAATAATGATGAACACTTTGGGTGAGCTTGATAATTTCAACAGCAAAGAATTTTTCGGTCACCCTCACGAAGCAGTAATAAAGCAGAGATTTTAGAAAAAAAAGAAGGCAGTGGCCTCCTTTTGTGAAAACACAATAGTCTAGAAAGAGGCTCATGCTCCTAAAATTAATGGAAGCATATTGAAGCGGAACATTAAAAAAATATACCTTGCATGTGTAAGATAAGGTTGCCTTGTAATTAGTTGGTACACTCGCTCGATAAGCATTATCACGATTGGAAAACTGACGAATCGCATCGGTGCGGGTTGAACAGCCGCGGAACAAAAGAGCGGACATGATCTGTACAGTCTGTACTGCAAGTGCGATGAGGAATTTTCGTGCATCTACGCGCATGCTCAACACACACGACGCCAACCTGGCAGACGTTACCATTGTCGATGCCGCCGACTATCTGCAAGCAATCTATATTCGTAGTTTTGGTGTGATTTGGCATGGCAATAGCAGTCCCCTTCCTTATCCTCTGTTTGTAGAAATTTGAACATATTATCGTGATTTAGTATGTACAATGTACGTACCTAGTGTAATATGAAAAAAAAAACATGATTGTGAATGCAGTCACTCACTTTATTTCATAGGGATTTCAGTTTCGGTGTAACTTCATTCAAAATAATTCGAGTACCTGCTGAGCCCAAGTCTCAATTTGTATGTCTATCTGTCACTGGGTTTGTTGTAAGTTTTTGACCCCAAAAGAGAGCCTGTTGAAATCTTGATGGAATTAGTGTTTATTGCAGCCTTCATCTTGGCAAATTATCTTTTAAAGAAAGAAATCAAAAGTAGTTTTGGTGGTAAGGAACCCACCCGTATTGCGTGAGTCCGATTCGCACTCGTATGAAAATGATTTAGGAGTTGCCATCGTGAATAATAAAATACCTCACTAAACCAGTTTTCTTTTTTTGCGGGATATTTGATTTGGCCAATGATGCGAGTCCACGAATTCCATTGACAATATCGTGTCTTTCTTCTTTGGGATGCCAAAATGATGAACTGACGTGTTTATTTCTTCGGTTCGGGTCATTGTTTAGCCGTTAACTCGTGCGATCTCATAGTATTGGCCGGTGTTTTTATAGTTTCTAAATTAAGTAGCATATAATCAACCCACTATGTTGCACACATATTTCTTGGGTATGTTTAAATAACATAATTAAACCGTGAAATCAATTCGTAAAGTTGAGAGATTTTTATGAGCCGGTTGAAATGATAATCATTTTATTTTCAGGTATTTTATTGTTCGTGGGGTCTGGGTACGCCCTCTACGACTCTCACTCGGACGTGGTAGAGCTGACCCCAGATAATTTCAACAGGCTGGTCACAGACAGCTATGAAGTGTGGCTAGTGGAGTTCTACGCGCCGTGGTGCGGTCACTGCAAAAACCTAGTTCCTGAATACAAGAAGGCTGCTAAAGCACTGCGGGTACGTGTCTAATAATTATATACTGATATAAAACCGGTGCTTTATTTCTTAAATCGCGTAAAATCACTGTGTGCATAGTTTTTAGTTTTCTTGCAAACCATGTAAGAAAATTAAATTTGTCAAGTCAGGCACCAATGGTAAAAAAAATCACTCAGGGACATGAATTTACTTGAGGATATATTCATATAAATGGTAATATAAACTGTCTAAACAATTTGTGATAAGTACAGTGTGGAGTAATTATTTCTAGAAAGTTCAATGACAGCTATAGAGATTTGTTGGAAAGTTGTTTCTTCACTATAGAAATAATAAGTTCCATTCTTTGTAATTTGCTTAAATTATCATGAGTGAAATAAACCACTCATGGGAAAATATAGTAGCAAAATAGATTTTGTACATTGCTTCTCACATCTTAAACGGTTGACGAAGGTTGAGGTTGACCAATAAATGTTAAACCTGATCATGTTGCCAGCAAAACTACAGAACAAACCACTCCAAATCCTACAATTTTCCAATTAGACATACTTCTTTAACATAAAAAACCTGCACGCAAAATACGCACTTAGTCGTGGAGTTGCGGAAACCAGCCCGAGTTACATACATACAACATAAAAAACACTTTATGAAATGTAAAGCATAAATCCATGGAATAATGCACAACTCTCAAATGCATTTAATGTTGCAACTTCCATTGATAAGAAATAAAACACAATTAGCATTTTGCTTAGAAACAGTCATATCAAGAATCAATCTCACTCACATTTCACAGTTTTATAACACAGAATAATAAAAACTACATAAATCTTTAATTTCCAGGGCATTGTTAAAGTTGGAGCTATAGATGCAGACAAGCACAAAAGCTTCGGCAAGGACTTTGGAGTCAGTGGCTTCCCCACCATCAAGATCTTCACAGGAAGCAAGCACGTCCCATACAAATCTGCCAGGACTGCAGAGGGATTAGTCGAAGCTGCCCTGAAAGTCGTCAAGGGTAAGGCCTATGAGCGCCTTGGAAAGAGACCCGAGGACTCGGGATCAGACAAGGTAAAGATTTTGAGTAGTCTTGATAGGCTTATTAAAGGATACTTGAGATCTAGAAATCACAATATGTGGTGATAGAAAACTGTCATTAAATATTAATGATTTTAACATTCACCATTATTTTTATTGAATGTTCACAATCTTGCATGCCAATTTATTTATTTATTTTATTTTGTTGCCATACTGTCTAAACATAGGTATATGCAATGACATTTTATTGTTTCACAGTAGATAGATTCTATTAATACTTAATTTATTTCAAGCTGGACTAGGTCTTATTTTATCAAAGAAAATTGGCACCAAAAATGTAATAATTTTGTGCAAATGGTTAAGACCTTATCTATCAACCATTCAGTCTATTGGAAAGCATATTTCGTTTTCTTTCTTGCAATCATTCATAACTAAATATAATCCTCCACATCATCAAAAATCTCTGAACTGGTTAGAATCTTTTGAACAAAATTCTCTACAGGGAAAAAGCTTAACAGTTAAATAAGGGGATAAATGATTGAATTCACTCAACATACTAACACGAAAGTCATACGAAAAACAACTATATAACAATTTCATTTCCGTGCAATGTTTTACTTTTAACACTAAAAAGTTACTACATCACAAAATTTTACACTAGCGAGACGCACCAGGCATTCTCGGTCACAACATACCATGGAATGTAATAAACAAAGTCACCACTACAGCAACGACACAACTACCACAGATACAACAACTAAATGATACCATGGAGACGTGTTTACCCGACTCAAATAAAACAGATGACAGTCAACATACTACAACAAAAATCATTGCTCGAATGAAAGGAGCTCTAAAGACACCTGTTAAAATGAAAACTACCACAAAAGATCCTATAAAGAATGCTCCCACCAAAGCTGAAAAGAAATCTCCCACCAAATCAACTGTAAAGAAACCTCCCACTAAATCAACTCTAAGGACAACTCCCACCAAAGCAACTGTACAGACAACTCCCATAAAGACGACCCCCATAACAACATACGATAGGTTCAAAAAATTACAAATGATGCTACTGCGTGGCGATCTTAAAGATGAAATGAGACAGAAAATAATTAAGCTCTTAATGAGACTGAAATTCGTTCTACAAAAGAAAGGAGTTGTAAACACGAATGCAACTATTATCAAGCGACGTTTGGATCAGCGGCAGGGACGCTTGGGACGCACTCACTAAATAATAAAATAAAATTTTTACTACTACTTTTTATGAGATTAATAAATTCAGCTACCTTTATGTTACATTCATCGTAAAAGATAAATAGGGCATCATTGGAAAACATTCATGTTCATAGATGTATTGGTAGAGTTTATTAATGCATTGTAGTTTTATGATACATACACAGTTGTTGCATTTTCAATGTAAACATCTTTACTTAAAACCATGTGTATATCAAAGCAAATTCAAGAACGTGGCTGCTGTATATAATCAATTGTTCTAAGGTTGATAAAGAGAAATAGAAACGGTGATTAATGTGACCTTTATCCGTCGGAATTTCTTTTTTTATTATGTAACGCCATGCCTTTGTTCTTCGTCAAGTTGGGTATAACGCCCGAGGCATCGAACTCCGAACTGCAATTACCAGCAGTCGCTAAATACAGCCTGCCTTACCTATTTAAATAATAAAACGAACCAAATATTAGGGGGCTGTGTGAGAAGGCTACGTATCTAAACAAAAGCGGAAGGTTTTCATAGTGTAATGCGTTGTACAGGGGGCGTTGACATCTTATCTACATAGCACTAGCTATAAGTGTTTGTTGTGTCAACAAGTTATCTATTTTAGGAGCTCAAATTAATGAGGTTTGATATTGTATGTAACGAAAGGCGAAAATATTCTCGATTGAAATCTAATCAGACTTTCTTAGTTGTATAACTTCTAGCTCTAAGTAGAAGCCAACAACGTTTGAAACCTTCGATTTTTTTTAAAAGGTGTAAAGGCCTTAGCTGTTTGGCCTTTGGCCTTTTAAACAGAGGACAACTTGAAGCTCGACTAACCCTAATTAAACGCTTCAAGTTGCCATAATTGGTATCGTTGGTTAACGTCCCTCCCTACTGAAATCAGGAATTATTTCATAATTTATAGCCTCCTTTAGGATACAACAGCTCAGATCCAAGATGATTCTAGCGAGTCAAAACTATATTTCTGAGTTTGCAGAATCATATGCATTTTGTTACTTTTCTATAAGTAATCTGGTATAAAAACAGAAATCGAAGAATCTCAGACAGCGTAGGTGGTAGGAGGAAATATATTCGTCGCATGTAATGCGGCGCCCACCTGACTCCTACGCATCCTCTCACTATAGAAAATTGATCCATTGGGACACGTCAGTGAGCTTACTGACCTCCTTTTTAGCATGTAGTATTTGGCACTAAATATGGATATGGAAGATTGATTATATCTCAATCAAGGTCTAATAATTTTGTACAAACTAAAATACTAATTCAGATAACTGATTTTATGAAGATGGCGTAAGAAAATTTTTCTTCTTTCATTATGGGTACAAACTCCAGACAGCAACGTGGTGGCGGCTTGCTGACGTACCTCTAAGTACTCAGTCTTTTGCATATTGTATCACAGTTTTTTCGTAAATTCGTAAAAATACTGATATTCAGCTAAATCCGGTTCGACTGGGAGCCGACTCCAATGTAACACATTGGGGTCGGCTCCCAGGGAAAATACTAGGCTCCCAGGGAAAAGGCTAGGCTCCCAGGGAAAAGGCTAGGCTCCCAGGGAAAAGGCTAGGCTCCCAGGGAAAAGGTTAGACTCCCAGGGAAAAGGCTAGGCTCCCAGGGAAAAGGCTAGGCTCCCAGGGAAAAGGCTAGGCTCCCAGGGAAAAGGTTAGACTCCCAGGGAAAAGGCTAGGCTCCCAGGGAAAAGGCTAGGTAGAGGATGATCACGGTTTTTTCGAGGTACAATGTAGGCGTTGGAGTTTCATGCACGTTCGTTTCCATAGAAATCTCCGCTTTGGAACTTGTAACTAGCTTAGTGACCGACATATTCAAAAGTGCCTGTAAATGATACTGGTTTAATTAAAATACATTCTTTGAGTTTTGTTTTATTCATGACTAGATTTATTTTTAATCCACCCCGACTGAAATAGGCACTTACATTGTACATTTAAATATAACAAGACAATGTACAAAGTATTATTTCTATAATTGTTGACAGGTCATTAGCTTAGGCGAGTAATTTATCGTATAAAATTTAGGAACACATTATTTTCTTTGTCTTGACAATAGTGGAATCTTGCCAACTATTTTTAGAACATTAAACATTATACCAATCTCGGAAGTATCTTCTAGATGTTGCGCACTATACAATGTAGACTTTATACCGAAATAACTAATTCTTGTGTCTTTAGTGCTTTAATGTATTAATATGTCACCCTTTGTAATGTTTTCTTTATCTATCATTTTTGTAACTTATATAGGTATGGCCGGTCTCAATAACGTATCTACCTTTAACCAACTGTCAAATTAGCTACCAACAGTAGCTGAAACGTCATGTTTGCCTTTCACACATGACGTTTCAGCAGCTACTGTTGGTAGCTAATTTGACAGTCAGTTAAATGTAGATACGTTATTGAAACCGGCGGATAGTGTACATAATAAAGAATATTCTATTGTATTAGAAGTATTAACAAAGTATCGTCTTACCCCATACATTCAGCGGCTACTCACGCAGAGCTGAGAGTCTCAAGGTTTAAAACGTGAGCAGCCATTTTAATAGAGTCTCCGTAACCCACATTTTACGACCTAAGATCTGGAGATAAATTATTTATTTATCTCCAGAGATCTTGGTCGTACAATCTAGTGCCAGATTTCTTTGAAAAGGTAGGTTTGTTAAATTTCAGTGTACAGTCAGTAACTACAATCGATAGAATTTCATAATTCATTTTATATTTTATTTACTTTGCTGAAATGGTAAAAAATCTCAACCATATATGCAAAGGTGGGTCAGCTAATTGTGTTAACTGACTGTACCAATTTATATTGTCTGCCTATTCTGTCCATTCAACGCCACGTCTCTTGGTTGTTACCTTCAAGCCTTCACGGATTTCTCCTTTGTACATTATGTATCACGCACATTTATTTTTTATTAGGTATAATTGCATCAAAGTATTTACTAAAAAAAATGTTTCAAGTTATGTCTTCTTTCTTGCCCACAGTCGGACTCGGACGTGGTCACGTTGACGGACGACAACTTCAAGAAGCTGGTGCTGGACAGCGAAGACCTGTGGCTGGTGGAGTTCTACGCGCCCTGGTGCGGACACTGCAAGAACCTGGAGCCCCACTGGGCCAAGGCTGCCTCCGAACTTAGGGGCAAGGTTAGTACTGCAACGGTTATTTCTTGTTGCGGAATTTGTTCGAAAGAGTGGAATCCTGGAACGCAAAGGGCTTTAGAAGGAACACGGATGGGTTTTAGTCAGTAAGAGTCTGACACGCCCTTCTGCTCCACGCAGAGCGGAAGACGTCATTTGATGTATTCCCATAAATAAAAAAAACGGGTTTTCTTAGCAGTTTTCCTTGTGGCTCTGTGTGCATGGAAAGGTACAAGGATTTTTAGAAAATAGTATGAAGTTACCGTCTCTGTTATTCTGTGTGTATCGAAAACACCATGTGCTATAAAGGATGGGTTACTGTAAATTTGCTGGATGAAATTTTGTACTAATCCATTTAGTTTAGCCATGAAAAAGTTCTTAAACCGCGTCTATTTACCGTGGGGTAAGGCTGAATCTACGAAACGCTAAATCTTGAAAAACTCTTTTTGTTTCATATAAATCTGATTGCGTGTACTACTTTTTGGACGACATCAATAATAATAACAGTGGTTTAACTGTGCAAAATTATGGCGTGTTTTGAGAAAAAAAAAGTACTTAAATAAAACCAAAATAACGCTTAAAATGATATGAAGGTATGGGTAATGATCGGAATTTTATTAAAAAAACTAGCTTTTTCCCGCGACTTCGTACGCGCATATCCCGTTTTTCCCGTTCCCTAATAGCCTTCCTCATGAATGTGGCTATCATATACAAAAATAATTTTCCAAATCCGACTGGTAGTTCCAGAGATTAGCGCGTTCAAACAAACAAACTCTTCAGCTTTACTATATTAGTAGAGATGTAAAGTATTTCGCGATCATCTTGATTAACTTACCTTACCAAAATGGTATGAGAAACCTTCACCTGATAATCTGAGTGTATTTATCGCAGCTGGGGTGATTCAACAAGAGTTTTCGGTAATACGATATCGGTATTAACAAAAAAAAAAATGAGTCATTATGTGAGCAATATTTTTTCTAGCAATAACAGTGAAAACTTTGCTATTCACCCTAAGAGCGGTTCCGCACTGCATCCGATCCGAATCCGAATTTTGTTTTCCGAGTTTTATCCTGATGTACTGAATTCGGAGGGACGGAGTTCGGATCTAGTGCGTACAAGCCGTTCCGCTCTGTATCCGATTCTAATCCGAGAACTGTCAGTCCGAAGTAGCAGTAGTACTACTTCTAGTAGGCGTTAGGGCGAAGTCTTATCAAAATCTGCAAAAAAAAAAAGGTTTAAAACATATCACACATAAACAGCCCTAACTATTATAACTTCAAATACATATTTGCAAATTTTCTGTAGACATTTTGAATGAAAGAGTCTCGTAATTAGTGATTTAACTTACCATAATTATGGTTATAAAGTTTTGTAATAGGGCCCATAATAAACGCGATTTCGACGGAGTAAAACAGAACCTTAAATTAATGACAACAGGGTTTGAAATATCCCATCAAAAGTACCAATTAATCGAAACTTGCATTTACGATCCGCCACCATAGCCATTACTGTACTTGTTTTATCGTCTTGATTACCCAGTCAATAATCCACCATGAAACAATTATTCGCCTGCCAATTTGCCACTTAATATCCTTATCAACTAAGCTTCTCGCGCCCATGTTCTGATAACACGGCGGCTGTAAGAAATTCATTATCGTTCCGTTAATAACTTATTTATTTTAACTACTTAATTATGACGTTATCTTGTATTTGTGATTGGGGTAAAAACGAAAATAATTGAACATAATTCTAATTGATATTTTTGAACTTTGCACTCATTTAATGTACAGAGGCGGTAGTCCGACTTAGAAGAGGTCCTTTAAACATATGAAAAGTGACCATAGCATCTTCTATTGTCTTGAAATGTTCACTGTGTCAATCAGACAGGCAAAGTGTGAAAATCACATAGTTTCTAACCTATCTTCAAAAATAACCAAGTCCATATTTCTACCCTATGCGGTCCATTATAATCGTAGTGCTAATTTTATCTTTTGAACGCTAGAGCATTTAAACGCATCGGCGTACGCCCGACGCCAAGCCACAAAATTCACCGTACTTATTGTCACATATAGCTTTCGTTTGACACATATATTTGACACTGGCGTTCAAAAGGTTAAAATGTCTGTTTACAATTTACATAACCACAGGGTTACTTAAAATATTATGACTCTCATATTTATATCATAAGTACCCAGGAATTTCTCATCATTCACAATTCCAAAACAACATACTAAAATCCCTTCTTATACCTTTCAGGTGAAAGTAGGCGCCCTGGACGCGACAGTACACCAGCAAATGGCTTCCCGCTTCCAAGTGCAAGGCTACCCCACCATCAAGCTGTTCCCCTCGGGCAAGAAGACCGCTGACTCCGCAGAAGACTACAATGGAGGCAGGACTTCAAGCGACATCGTGACTTATGCTCTTGAGAAGTTGGCTGAGAACGTACCTGCGCCGGAGATTATTCAGGTAAGGAGTTTTGAGCTTACTATCGATGCTATAGAGGTTGAAGCTTCTTTGTAGACGGTCTTCTTCGGTGGTCTGTGTCAAATTAGCCAGATAGGTATTGCTGGGCCTAGGACGACTACTCTCTAAGCCCGAAGTCCGTAGTTTCAGGCTTAGTTGCGGGCGTATTCTACTCCGTATCACCTACGGCCTTACGATTAGTTCCGAACCCGAACTAAGAATTAATGACAACACGATTTGTTATCATTAATTCTTAGTGGTTAGGTGATACGGAGTAGAATACGCCCGCAACTAAGCCCGAAACTACGGACTTCGGGCTTAAAGTGTAGCCCCCCTGGCCTCCTCAAGTGACTCCAGAAATGCTTCTCCCGCACCACCTCGTACATACCAGCTCTCGCAGTACGCGTCCAGGTCGACTCGCCGCCTCTTTCGTCTCGTCCAAATAACTTGAATTAATAAAGTAACAACTTGAATTTTAAGAGATATATGGATTGGTAGTAGGCTTTGCTTCTTCAAAGCAAATAGCATTCGTAACTCAGAACATTATGCCCACTTGGGTTTTAGCAAACTTAAAATCATCTTGAGCCCATAATTTTTTTCTTTTTTTTTTTAAATGAGCCCATAAAATAATTTTATTTTGAAAATTAAAATAATTTTTATTTTTAAAATGAGCCCATAATATAATTTTATTTTTAAAATTAACGTTAGAAGAAAAATTACGTAAAAATGTTGGAAAAAAAACCTTGCTCTAAATCGTGAACACGCTACGCTGCTGCACTGATTTACGTCGATAATACTGATTTTCACTCGTGTTACCGATTTTCAATATGTCGTAAACTTTATGACGATTCGGTTACTGCGTGAATATAAACATAATCACAGCTTATATAAGAACACCGATTTATTATTTGTTTATACAAGTATTACATTGCAGTGGATATGGAAAACTGGTATTGCTTCAATAAGTTCATTCTTCCGTCACAACATGCAAAATAGCAATGGAGAATCGATTATATACCTAGAAACAGGCATTTTCAATCCTAAAAGTGGTTAGGTATATGCTGGGATGCTGTAAAATGAGTTCGATATGACTGATCCTAAGCCTATCTTCATTAATGGCTTAGATCTGTCACCGGAAAATGGCAAACGCCGTAAGATTGTAAAGTATCGCGTGAAATTGTAAACTATTTTTTCTAAATAAGACACAGATATATTGGAAACTATTGAATTTGGATGGGATTTATTGTATAGAAAGCAATTTTTTCATAATATATCGAGAAATTCAATTTTCCGGTGACAGATCCACTAACTGCCGATATAGGTGTCCCTTTTCTATACTAATATTATAAAGAGGAAAGATTTGTATTTTTTTTATAACGAATAAACTTAAAAACTACTGGACCGATTTGAAAAATTCTTTCAGCAATGGATAGCTACATTATCAGCGAGTAACATAGGCTATATTTTATCCCCGTACTACCACTGGAACGGGAACTACGCGGGTGAAACCGCGTGACATCCGCTAGTGTTCTATAATTCCCTGGTATATGCTAGTATTCTTATCCATTTCTAAGCCCATAATGACACAAAAACTACATAATACAAGGCTTGGAGTACGTCAAAATATGAACAAATTCTTCCCTATATTTTTTTCGACTAACTTTTCTGAGGTTTCAAATCCATTAAATTTAGGTAACTATTGCCATCTTTCACTTGCAGATGAAACAAGACGATCATTCGAAAATTAAAGCTATTCAATACACAAGCGTCCCAGTGATTATGACGAGATACGGCCAGAAAATAAACCCAAAAACAGGTCTTAATCGACTCTCACACAGCCTGTTAGTAAAAAAATAGCAATTCATAATTCTACATACCTATTGATTTATTTATTTAATATATACTTAATTGTACACCGAGAATAACATAAAAAGAAAACTACAAACTGAAACACATGTACAATATGCGGCCTTATCGCATTCCGCGATCTCTTCCAGGCAAGCTGGAATGGACAGTAATTGATTTAGTTATTCTTTGCGAAATTCTTAAACTGATCGGAAACGTTATGGCTCAAGATATGAAACCAATAACACTATCATTGATATTTTCCGGTTAAAAGATTATCTCAGAAATCGGACGTTAGGCTGGTATTACATTATCATTAATTTAGGTGTTACTGCTATGAATCATATTTCGTAATATCTGACAAGAAAAACGTACAATCTGAACTGTCACAGTTCTGTGTTAAAACTATGAGTCATAAATCGTGGGGTAGACCGATAAGAACCGAGCTATGCTAATCCTCCAAATATATATCATGAGAATCAGTAAAAAAAAAACCGGCCAAGTATGCGTCGGACTCTCACACGAAGGGTTCCGTACAATAAACCAAAAAAAAAACACGTTTATTCTATGAGAGCTTCAAGTTAATTATTTTTTTATTATTTGCTGTTTTTTTGGTTTGCTTCAAGCGAAAAATCCGAAAACACTACTTAGAAGCTTGTCATTCTTAGTTGTTCTTCGTCATGATTATTATGAATTCTTATGATCATTTGTTCTGTGTCTGGGTGTAATTTGTGTATAATATGTATGTATTTAGAAATATCTAAGTATGTTTATCAGTTGTCTGGTTGCCATAGTACAGGCTCTGCCTAGTTTGGGATCGGATGACCGTGTTTGAGTTGTCCCAGTATATATTATTCTTATTCCTAATCAGTAAGATTATTATATATCATATTTATTAGTTTATTATTTTAGCATACCTGGAAATCTGCAGAAATTTGGTATTTCTGCAGTTTCCAGGTTAGTTAAAAAAGAAATAGGTACCTATTAATTCCGATTTTTAGTTCTATTTTAAATTAGTGTAAATATACCGATTTTGCATTGCGACTTTCTTAACCACTGGTCTGGTAGAAGCACTTCAACCAATACCCAAATGAGTCCATCTTATCATTGTTTAACAAAACCTTTCCTCTCCCAGGTCACCGACAGCAAGTCAATGCAGGCGTGCAGCGAGAAGCCGCTGTGCGTGGTGTCGGTGCTGCCTCACATCCTGGACTGCAACGCGGCCTGTCGCAACGACTACCTCGCCATCCTGGCGCGCCTGGGCGACAAGTACAAGAACAAGATGTGGGGGTGAGTCACGTGCACGAACTATAGTAGGCACAGAAGTGTCATTGGCATATTTTACTTATAAGTTTCGAATAAGCAACGCTAGATGACACAGTCTCAATATCAAATATTCTTAAGGTGGAAGCGCCAGGGTATACCGCAAAATTCAAATTTTCCTATTTTTTTTTGCAATTTGCAAGTCAGTGTCAGGCTGTATGTTGAACAAAATATGATTTCTCACAGGCGCGCGCGGCAAAGATGCACTTTGCCGCGCGCGCCTGCCATCGGTATTGATAGTTGCACAACCAATGAGGTCCTATGGATTTGAAGGTAGCCAGTAACTAGGCCCACTATTTCGCAAAAGGTTCTAGTTTGTTTGCTGATAAGATATGTTTGATTCCAGATGGGTTTGGGCCGAGGCCGGTGCGCAGACTGCTCTAGAAGAATCTCTGGAACTCGGCGGCTTCGGCTACCCCGCCATGGCTGTCGTCAACGCCAAGAAACTCAAGTTCTCAACCCTCAGGGGATCCTTCTCCGAGACCGGTATCAATGAGTTCCTTAGGTGAGTTTACTTTCTAATGTTATTTATTTTTATTATAACTATTAACAGTTTATGTTCAGACAAGACTTCAGGAACGGTAAAATATTTTTGAACGGGATCTGTAAAATAACTGCGAGAGATTTGATTAAAAACCGGCCAAGTGCGAGTCGGACTCTCTCATAAAGGGTTTCGTATCATAAACCGAATAAAACATTTTTCTTTCTTGTATGGTAGCCCCTTTAATTATTAATTTAGCTTTCTAGCCGCAATAGAAATACAAATTCAGTGAAAATTTCAATTGTCTACCTATTACGGTTCTTGAGATACAGCCCGCTGACAGACAAACGTACGGACGGTCAGCGGAGGCTTAGTAATAGGGTTCCGTTGGTTACCCTTTGGGTACGGAACCCTAAAAAGTTAGGACACCACTTTCTTTTACCAGCCACTCCACTGCCATAGTCTGACCTATATAGGAACCATGCATTATAAATTATATATCAGGTTGAAAAGTGAACCACGTCACTTTGCCGCCCATAAACTGTCCGTAAGCAAAAAATCACGTTGGTCTTGTTACTCCGGGAAACACCGCCTTACACGTCATATTTTTTATGATATTAGTTCTGAGGTGTTAATCAAATCCATGACGTAATAAGAAGCCGTTGAATATTTCCTCATTCATTTCATTATATATGATAATTTGAATCATCGTGTCTAGTGTGTTTCCCAAAATATTTACCTTACGCAACGTAGACGTCATCAAAGTTCCGATTATTTTTATTGCGATTGTCAGATTATTTTCCTGATTAATTGAATTCGTTGTATCTGTGACGCTACCTTTATGTATCATCCTAAAGACAAGTAAACTATCAAAAAAATAGTGCAGTTCATAACTGTGCAACAATAGTCAACACTTTCATTGTCGATGACACACATGTGGTGTTTTGAAATTTCAGTATTTGGTGCCGCGGACACACACATACCTAAGTGGTGTTTATCGCTAGTTGTTGTTGTTGCATGCGGCACCCGCAAGAACTTCCTAAAAATAGAGGTGTTAAATTAAAAGCAACTTCTATATTCCAGGGACCTATCCTTCGGCCGCGGTCAGACAGCTCCAGTGAAAGGCGCCGAGATGCCCAAGATCGTGTCCAGCGACGCTTGGGACGGCAAAGACGGCGAACTGCCCCAAGAGGAAGATATCGACCTTTCCGACGTCGATCTAGAGAAGGATGAGTTATAAGCAGCAGTAATCTGCCTCAAGGACTATTTGAACCAACGGTTGAGTGTCTCTGCCATATTCTGAATGATGTGTGTTTCAGTGTGAATCATATCAAAAATCTCTGATTTTAATAATGATAAAATCGCGACAGTGATAACGGGTTCAAGCATTTAACAGTAACTATATTTATATCCACCAGTGAGCAAGTAAATCGTATATCTAACTAACCAGTGTGTGGTACCAGCTTAAAATTATGCAGTTATTGTAACAGGACGAGGGGCTTAATTCCATCACATATAATTTACATTAAATATTTATTTTCTGAGACATTTTAACGTATCTGAGTATCACAATTTATTTTCGCGGGTTTTTGAGCTCGGCTCGAGAGAGCGTACAACGACTGACGTTTTTGAATCATTGTAATTTGTATGTATGTAATGCATTCGATGAATTTTGATGATACAACAATACCTAGTGATCCGCGCAACTGATACTTAAATTTAGTTGATTTAGATGTTTAATTGGAGTGTACATTAGCTATCTACCATTCTTCCAATATTTGTTTAGTTTTGGTAAGCATTTATTGTTGTGAGGAGAAATTTTGGATAATTTTATGAACTGTGAAATCGCTAATAAATTTTAATATAATACATAAGTATGACTATTTCATTTTCGTCTGAATTTTACCTTTTGTAAATCCCAGCTGGCATACATTTACACAATGGTATATCCGTATTTTGCATTGCGTGGGAGAAAACAAGGATAATAAACAACATATTTATTAAATAGTGACGCTTAATTGATGTACCTATTATAATATATGCAAAATGCAAACTCGCATTGTAACAAATGAAAACGTTTTATCCTACTAATATTATAAACGCGAAAGTTTGTAAGTATGAATGGATGGATGTTTGTTACTCTTTCACGTAAAAACTACTGAATGGGTTTTGATGAAATTTAGCACACATATAATTTATGACCTGGATTAATACAAAGGATACTTTTTATCCCGATATTCCCCCGGGATCGAGAGTTACGCGGGTGAAACCGCGGGTGACAGCTAGTGATTTAATAAAACTATATTATGATTTAAAAGGTATCAATGGTTTCCCATGGTGTTCGATTTCTATCTATTATTTAAAGAATAAGAATAAGTTTTATTTAACACAAATTATTTAAATTACAATCATGAGTAGGTAATGTGACTAGAATCTGTGCTGTGTCCGATAAAACAGGTGTGACAAAGTACCTGTTTAAATACTGTTGAACGTCTGTTAAGGAAAACAGCTTGTCACAATGAAATTTTGTGAACCGAGTACTCACGTTCTAGTGATTTAACCTCATTTTTATTATCACGAAAACTGTTATTGCTGTAAGATTACATCTGGCATTGAGGAGCTAGCAGCACGTCTTTATTGCACTTTTATCACCAAAATAAAACTAGAGTGGTTTTAGATTTTTAGTCTTAATAAACCCTCTTAGGTGTGCTCTGAATTAATGTAACTGCTGGCATCAATCCGTTAACTAAACATGGTACAAAACTAAAATTCTGACTGAGTCAATTTTGATTGTGCTATGATACCATTGGCTTTTGTATTGTAGGAGGGGCGAGGTTACCTACTTATCTGTTTGGGTATCTAATAAAATTCAGTACCTACCTACACTATTCATTGATTGAATGGGATTGTATTCGAACTTTACAACTCGTGGAGTGCGCAACTCGCCATAGGTACTAGGCTATTACTTTATCATTGAGACAAGGTCACTTTTTTTGGGTTTTACCGACGTGTCCTTGCATTAGACCGAAGAGCAATTTAACCAAACGTGGTAGGGTCAGCCTTGCTAGGTGTCTTGTGTGCCTTCGATATTTTTTACATTAAACATGCGCTCCCAATCTCCCAAGGACGCTGACCTAGGGTGTGTAATTCAATACCATATCAGTAAATCTTATCTGCGTCATAGCCTGTTAACCCATAATAGGCATCAGAATTACCACGAAAACCGTGATTACTTATTTTTTTTACTTAGAACAAAGTCCTTTTTTGTTTATCATTCTGCTCACGCACCCGCATTCTTTCGATAACAGGAAGTAAGCACGGTAATAAATCTTTAAACCGTCTTTAAAACGCGTATTAGATAATGTCACAGTCATCAATCACTAGGTACTGCACACGAAAATGACTCATTTTCGACTGTTTACTGACCCCAAAAATATGAGGTGTTAAACTAAGATGTTAGATAAGATAATTATTCCAACTTACTGAGGAACGATGTCCACGCTGAAGATACAAAAAAAAAACTTGTGTTATTATAACAATATTTATTTGAGCATTGGTTTTGAACATAATGAGAAACTAAATCTAGATACATGTCTAGTACAGTCTTCTTACGTAGATGACGGCTGGGCAGTACCATCTAGCATGTTGGATAATGCTGATAATGTTTAATTAGGGTAGGGCGACAGTTATTCATGACATAATTAGTCTCAATTGTACAATGTGCTCTATTAATTCCCTTTGTAATAAATGCTTAACAGCTAAATGCTGTTATATCCGCCTGATAGTGATGTCACATTAGTTTAATCATTTATGCATATCATTAAAGTTATACGTTTGTTGTTTTAACTTTAAGAACTTGATTAGGTACATTAGAAGATTAGATGACGATTTAATTCAAATTTCCTGAAATAAACACTTCGACTGTGATGATAAACTTAATGGAAGTTCTTGTTTTGCTTGGCAATCTAATGGGATAGGTATTTTGAGATTAAAATAATAGTTTATCTTTTACCAGCATTACCTTTTTCAACAATTAAACAGAATAATGTGTAGATGATTATGACCATGATGAGTAATAGTTTCTTAAATAGATGGAATAATAATTTAAATGAAGGTAGTTCACAAGTATTGTGTCGCACAGACAAATAAGGAAAACTTTAGTGATTATATTGTTTGTATGGCACCTATTTCTGTCTTCTGAGGTAATTCCCATTGTCGGTTAACCTGCTAAACTATCATTTGATTTAATGACATAATTATGTTAATACTACAAAGTAATGAACACATAAAAGTTCATTTAATCAATAAATACCATCTAAATTACTACAAAAATGTAAATGTTTTTGTTTTCATATAATTTTAATTGGTCCGAAACAGTCTTTTTACAATCATAAAGCCTTTCAATATATTCCAAAGCATGTAGCACCCAAATTACATTAGAAAAGTTTAAAAATGGTATGATATATAAAAATTATAAATGTAGGTCACAACCTTATAAAACCTCTCTATGCTTATTTTTTCATTCTACTACAGACATTCTAAGGCCCCATTTATAAACATACTAAAAATGTGACAATATTACCCTCTCATTTTGTTTTACTTATTTATTATGATATGTGGGAATGTTATATTTCATTGCTCCCTTTGTTCGAGACAAGATTCAGTCAATTTATACCTAAGTATGGTATATAATTTTAAACAATAATATTCATACAAATGCACTATAGCTAGAATGCTAAAGCAGTATAAATATACTTTGCACTTGCTATCAAACCACTCAGAAGTAGAAAAAACTTAATTTATCTGAGTGTTCTGAATTCTTTAGACATATCTAATCACAGGGCTTTACAAAATTACACTAAGCCATAGTTGGCATGCCCATTTTATCATACTTGTTCTTGCTTGGTCGACAAATTTCATAACAAATTGTGAAATAATAGACTCCCATTCCAATTAAGATTAATGACACAACTAAGGCAACAATGCCCCATGCGGAGATCCCCAAACCTCTTCGTGTAGCATGCTGAGCTGAAAGTCCAGAAGTAGTACCAGATACAGTCTTGGGGTTGCTTATGTCGCTGTAAGCTTTTGCATAGCTGTCCCTCTTTGAAGCAGCGGCCGGTGACAGCAAAAAGTTGAATACTAAAACAACATGGAAATCATATATTATTATTAAATTCAAGAGGTAAATGCGAAAAAACAAAGGTAAATAAAGATTAAATCAGACGCAAACGATGGATCATCTATAAGAACTAAGCTGAACAAAGTTCAACTTTGATTGGTCCGACAAGGGGCTCACTACCGAAAAGTATTAACTCGAAACTAAAGTTCTAAGAATTATGAGTGAACTAACGGTAAATTCAATATTTATAAATGAAAAAAGTATCCGTTATCCACTTACCAAGTAGCGCAAGGGTCGCGCGAACTAATAGACTTATCATCTTCGATAACTCTCGACTTCCTGCAGGGAGCACAACAATTACCAGTCGGACTCGTCCAGAGATGGTCCAGAGGAACTCCAAGTTCTCTTCCGGCGCGTCGTATTTTCACAATGAATGCACACTAACGGCAAAGTTACTTATTTTCGAAGCTAGCTTTCAATCAACACGAGTCCCAAAATAAAATAATTTCTATTCGGTCTATTTACCAGCACACAACATTATTCTATGAAAAGAGTTAAAAAGTAAACGAACATAACGAAACGAACGAATATAGTCGTAATGAATGAATGACTTGAAGGTGACCGAAAGAAAGAAAGGAATTTTGATTTGAATGAATGAAATAGAAGCAAGGCAAAACCATAGAGCCGTATATTTTTAAGCGATCACTAGAGTTGGAGTATTAGTCGATTAAGAAAAGAACACAGGTGAAAACCATAAAGACGATGGACCATAACTACTTAGCGTTTCCTGTTATAGCTGATGGCGTGTACTTCCGGTTATTGCGTTGTCAAATGTCAAAAATAAAGATGTTGCCGGCGATGGCTAAATTACGATTTTCTTTTATATTTCTTGTTTTCATCGTAATAAAATGTGAGAGTGTCAACGTCGACATCATATCTAGTGATGTAAGATTCAAAAATGTCGACCGAACAATAGATATATCATCGCAACTCGTAAAAATTTCATCGAAACTAACCTTGGAGAACACAGGGGGTACGCCGGTAAAGAATTTCTTGATAGCATTTGAAAGTTCCGCAAAGAATAACATAGCATTCGTTGGAGCCAAGGACAGCAACAACAAAGATTTACGTCTTGTCGACACTACAGTGAGTGGATATGACTACGTGAAGTTCTGGCGTGTGGAGCTCAAAGATGCACTCAACTCAGGTTCAACATCGCTAATCACGGTAGAATCAGTGTTAACTAAGGCTCTTCTGCCATTCCCAACAGCCATCACACAACAGGAAGACCAACTAGTCAAATATATCGGTAACTTGTACACGTATTCGCCATACTATGTCTCATCTCAGAAAACAAACGTTATTCTGAATACAAAGAGTGTGGAAAGTTTCACGAAAGTGAAGCCGTTCACTCAGCAGGATGGTGGGTTCCAGTATGGGCCTTATCCGACTGTGAAACCTTTCAGTGAGAAGGAATTAGTTATTCATTACAAAAACAATTCTCCTTTCCTGACTGTCACACGTGTCGAGCGTCTGATTGAAGTCTCCCACTGGGGCAACATTGCCATTGAAGAGGTTGTTGAGATTGAGCACACTGGTGCCAAGTTGAAGGGTCCTTTCTCCCGCTATGACTACCAACAGGATCATCACAGTGGGCCTGCTAGTGTTAGGTCTTACAAGACTCTGCTGCCTGCATCTGCCTCAGATGTGTACTACAGGGACACTAATGGCAACATCTCTACCTCCAACATGAAAGTGAAGAAAGATTCGGTGGAGCTGGACCTCAGACCAAGATACCCCTTGTTTGGAGGATGGAGAACTCATTACACACTTGGATACAATGTCCCCAGCTATGAATACTTGTACCAGTCTGGTAATGACTACCTGTTGAAGATGAGGGTCATTGACCATGTCTATGATGACATGCAAGTTGATGAGGTGGTCACCAAGATTATCTTGCCTGAAGGTTCAACAAGTGTGAGAGTAAACTTGCCTTATCCTGTAACCAGACTGCCTGATAGCCTCCACTACACCTACCTAGACACTAAGGGTCGTCCCGTCATCTCATTCACCAAGAAGAATATTGTTGAGAATCACATTCAAGACTTCCAACTGCGCTACACATTCCCTCGTCTCCTGATGTTGCAGGAGCCGTTGCTTGTCGTAGGGTTCCTTTATGCCCTATTCCTTTGTGTAATTATCTATGTAAGGTTAGATTTCTCTATCCATAAGGCTGAACACCATCATAAAGATTAACTTTATAATTATCACTAATATATTTCATTTATATTATAATTATTACACATTCTAGTTTCTTGTGCATTTTTATGGTGTTGCAATGTTATGTGCTGAATACAAGTGATTTTTAATTAAATGTAGTTTTATTGAAATCTTGATAAAAAAAACTTCTATTTCCTACTTAAATATCATTTGTGGGCCCTTATTTGAATCTTAGTTGACTGTAACTAGAATAATTTTAAATATTTTTTCTTGGGCATTCTGCTAGTTTTGACTTAGATAAATATTTAAAAATAAAAGGATTCATTGAAGAATAAAAAAATCTTTATAAATAAAATATTTTAATCTGCAGGTATCCAAATCCAGTAATTATTATTTACAACTAGGTTTTGCCTGCGACTTTGAACGCGTATATCCTGTTTGTACCATACCCATATAGCCAATAGCTTTCTTCATTAATGTGGCTATCTTATACAAAAATAATTTTCCAAATCCGACTGGTAGTTCCAGAGATAAGCGCGTTACATATCTTATTGGTATTTTGCGCACATTTTAGCATCCTAATTCTAATAAATTAAGAAGAATCATGAAATTGCAACTAAACAGAGGAAAGCTGTGAGTGACGATAGTTCAATAAAATTTGTTGTTACGGTAATATTAAAAAAAACTAGATCCATTAAAATGGCACAGCTTTTCTGTCTCCCTCTATTATGTTGCCACAGGCAAAGAAATGAAGTAACCATAGTAGCAATTCTAGAACAAATCTAATTAAAACCTTATCTTTATTATTAGCTATTTCAAATGTAAGTACGTCCATTTTGTTAATTGCCGGCACTCGTAATACCAGTAAATTGAATAGCATAACATTTAAGGTTTTACTTTCTATCAAAAGCACTGTCTTAGAATCAATTTCTTAGTGTTTCAGTACCTACTAATTTGTATCTAGCTGACGGCCAGTCTTAATAAAGTATCTACTTTTGACCAACTGTCAAATGAGCTACCGACAGTAGCTAAAACGTCATGTTTGCCTTTCTTCACGTTAACATTTCATTCAGCTACTGTTGGTAGCTAAATTGACAGTTGGTTAAAGGTAGACACGTTATTGAAACCGGTCATCAGTCATATTCCTTACACAAAATAAAGGTCATTTTAAACAACACTGTTTTATATAAATAATATTTTATTTATTTACACTCCATACTCCGATAACTTAAATCTCAATACAACAGGCGCGCTGGTACAAGGCAGGATGGCTAGCTCCGTGACCACAGCGGTGACGAGGCTTGGAGGCGTGACGTCATAGGTCAGGTTCAATGGCGTCAGGTTGGGGTTCGACCGCCAGTCCTTTAGAGGGGAGTTCTCGTCGGACTTGTCGATTAGGTCGTCGGGGTCGCCTGGATAAAAATAAATTATTTAATCTTCGAACATTTTATGTAACCGCACACGCCCTTGAGCACTGAGGAAGGTTAATTAAATTTCCCTTAACCTTTTGAACGCCAGAACATGAACGCCTCGGCGTGCCCCCGACGCCAAGCCACAAATTTACCGTACTCTTTGTCACCTATTTGTGACGTTTGGCGTACAGGGCACGCGCTTGCTTGTCACCTATACGTGACAGTGGCGTTCAAAAGGTTAAAGGGGTTATCTTACCTAGGGGATACAATTTTGTGTAGAAGTACGTAATTTCTGCTAACGAAAATCTCACCCCAGTTATTAACACAGCAAAATCCTCCCTCGCAAAGTGGGGCTACCTCGACGGATCAGAAGCAGGGTGTGTATGCGGAGCCAAGTCACAAACTATGCTCCACCTCCTATCCTGCCCTCTGTGCCCATGCATGCAGCCAAAGTGGCTTTTGCGCTGCTAACAAGGCCGCCGTGTAAGTAACAATGTTTTGGGCTTCTCTAATCTAAGATACTGTCCTGCCAGCGACACGAAGAAGATTAGCACATACCTATCTCATTATAGACGAAGGCATCGGTCTGCACACGCTCGGAGAACTTGTGCGTCTCGCAGGCGACGAGCACGGGCACGTTGTGCGCGCGCGCAGCCAGTGCCACCTGCGCCGTGCCCGCCGCGCCCAGCACCGAGCCGTTCACCAGCAGCGCGCTGGCGCCCAGCACCACCTTGTTCACCTACGGGGTAAAAAGCCAAGAATGAATGATCTCTTTATTTGTTGGAATAAGGTATTACCTACATGATGGTAGTTTATTTACGTCACACTATATTCGATGTTCCAGTCGTGCAAATATGTATTAAAGGTATTCTATATAGCTTTAGACTTACTTTTATAAAGGTCTCAATCATTCACATACAATACGAAAGATGTCGTGACTGAACGTCGACTTGAAGGTGATGTGTGTGTATGAAAATTTAGTTAAAGAGATATTTTTCACCTTATTGAAAGGAAAACCGGAAGATATTTAAGTAATTACCACTTTCAGTACATAACTAGCTTACGCAACTACGCTAATATGTGATAATCACACGGTAATAACTTAACGGTTCCAATAACCTATCTACCTTTAACCAACTGTCAAATTAGCTACCAACAGTAGCTGAAACGTCATGTTCCAAAGGCAAACATGACGTTAGCGTAGCGACGTAGCTACTGTTTGTAGCTAATTTGACAGTTGGTTAAAGGTAGATTCGTTATTGAGACTGGCCGTAAGTGAAGTGAGCTGTCAATCCCTAGCATCAATTGGAGTGACAGTTCACTTCACATAACCTTTCACAGTGAGTTTTTTTGTAGAATCGACCGGTTACGGCATTGCATTTGCGTTTCCATCCAAAAAAGTGCGAAAATAGTAGTTTATTTTAAGTGGAAAAAAAAACACTATGTACCAGTGGCGCATCGTTGGACGTCCCGTCGTCGTATGTTAGTAGAGTTGTTACTAACTATCTATAGCAATGTTATCCTGATGACTTACGGAACGCATGACACAGGACAGCGCAGTAATATCGACGTAGGTGCACGGGAGGCCGAGCGCGACCAGGCGCCGCAGCATCTGTGTGGCGGAGGTCTGCACGCGGTTGCCCACCACGATGGTCCTGAACTTGAGCCCGGATGACCACGCGTCGCGGAGGATGCGCTCGATTAGAGATGAGCTGGGAATGTAAGTGAGGTTGTAAAATGCTTTTAACAATAGTGATATCTTGTAAAAACCAAGACGTAATAATTTAGGTGAAGTGACAGTTGAAGTTTGCCGTCAGTTCTTAGTGGAATGACAGTTCAATCCACTAAGAATTGACAGCTCACTTCACTTAAGTTATCAGTTTATCACGGTGAGATTTTTGCAGAATCGACCGGCAGGATATGTTCGCTATTATGTTACGTTTTTTTATTAGTTACTTGATAAAGTGATTCATCATTTACAAATTTGTTTTTGAACAAAGCCTGGTTCAGTACGAGACATTACAAAGAAAACTAAAAAACACTTTATTTTTCCCTTAATTCGAAGTGTTTGACCAGACTATTAATAATGCTGCGCAGATTAGACTTACCATCCATAAGTGAGTATATTATCTCCGTCAGATATTTTGTTGCGCACTGTTATACTGATCGCCTCGCCCGCCATATCGATTTGTTCTCTAATGTATCTGTCTATTTCTTCCTGCAGCGTCTTCTTTGCCTGTGGGTAACATTAACAAATTAAATACAAGGCATAAAAAAATAACAGCAAAAAATTAAGAAGTTGTTTGGAATAACAAATAAAAATTTATCACAGTTTTTTTTTACATATAACAGTCCGTTTCCAAGATGTCGCCCACGAATACAGTGCGCGTACGTACGAAAACAGCCCCGCAATACAGTGCAGATAAAAATATTTTGCTTATTTATTTTTATGGTGAAAAATAACATCGCTCAATTTTTGTTTCGGGATACGTTGTTTAAATGATCATTCATCATTCATTAAGAGTTCATTTTTTAATAAGAATGTATGAAACATACCAATTTCGGAATGTTGTTTAGAGTCCTTTCATTTATTTCATTATATATGTCACCGGAAAATTGCAGACTCCGTAAGATTGTTATAAATATTTATTAGATTATAATTTCTCGATATTTTATGAAAAAAGTCGTTTTGTATAAAATAAATCTATAAAATTCAATAGTTTCCAATATCGTGTCTTATTAGAAAACATTACATTGGGTGACACAATAGGCGGCCTTATTGCGATAAGTGATCATTTAAAGACTTGAAACTTGAATTAATTTCTACATATTCTAGATTCTAGGTCATCAAATATTTGTTCTATTCTATACAGAAATTGGAACCTGTACAGCTAATGTATCAGTTATTTTGAACCCTAACTGTGTCAACAAACTTTAACTGATAAGTAGGTAATTATTTATCAATTACATTGTAAACAAACAATGGCACTCATTAATATTGTTTGTAAAATTACGCATGGTAGGAAATAATAAGCTACAAAATGTTCCACCTTAAAGTTCACCAGTTTGTGTTGGCTCTTAAGCTGGTATTTCCCAAAAGGTTATAAATAGGGATTGGATATTCGGATGCATATTTGCCTAAAGTTAAGATGTTAGTTATTCCGGAAAGTACATTTTTGTCGAAAAAAAATCCCGCGATTCCAGGATAGGAAGTGTTTACTCTGTGAGATGTTATAAACCCTGTTTGACACAAATAATGGTTACTTTGTCACAACGTATTATGGTTGCTTTTCCCTAATTTTACTGTCAGAAAAAGTGTGAAAACGCCTCAAGTTGCAGGGACTGTATTAATTTATGTTTTTTAATTACAATTAGCCTGGAATTTATTTTTGAAAAATATTTTAAGAAGCCGCCTTCATAATATGTGAGCCAAAAATTAACTGTAGGTAATTATGCATCCGAATATCCCATCTCTAGTTATAATTCAGAGGAGTACCTATAGATGGTACACCCACTTTACGCTAGTTACTAACTAGTTTACTTATCAGTATATTGTCTTGTGTATATATTTTCTTGTGTCTATTTTAGTAAAATATTTAATACAAAATAATAAACATTCTTGTTTCTAAAAAGTAACACTAGGGAATATCCATGCATTTTTTTTTTTGCAAAATGTAATAGTTATTAGCTCTAGTAAACAATTTATGAAATATTATTTTTGAATACCTTTATCAGCGATGAAGTTATAAAGCTTCAAGGATGACAATTAGAAAGAGAAATCCGATACGAACTCTGACGTCAAATACTATGTCGCCTATACAGCTGCCATAGAAAACGGCGTCTCCGCGAGAGAGACAGATATATTTGTTTAAAATAGTTATATCTCGTTTGTTTTTCGATCAATTTTGATTCTAATTTCACTGTTACTATTATATTTTTTTAAAGATAATAAATAAATAGATAATATTTTCTTGCATATTCCCTATTAGTAAGAGTGGGGGAAACATCTCGCTATTTCTTTTGTAAGCGTGTTATCTAATGACGGTGTCGTCACAAGCCAGTACGTACATCGTTACTCTGTTACTTGACAGTTTCCCCTTCCACCAGATTTGAAAGGTTACCAACTTACTTGAATTTGAACGGATTAAAAAATACTTTCTATTTTGGATAAAGTTATTGTTGATAATTAAAAAAATAGAGAAAAAACTAAACTCACATCAAACTCATCGACGTTATTCGGCAGCTGCGTGAGATGGTACCGGAAGAACTTGACGGCGTTGGTCTGCGAGGCTGCTGGGGATCTCATCGCCCATAGGAAGTCCAGACTTGTTGCGAGGTGCGCCTCCAGACCGCGGGCGAACTCCGTCTTGGCTGGGAGCGTGTAGTCGCGGACCATCTGGGATTAAGAATATTAAGATTGATGATATTAAGAGAGAATTGGTGCTTAGAAACTTGGTTTATTAACTTAGGATGGGCACTATGATCATTTATCAATGTTTCAGCCGTAAGGCATCTACTGGACATACTACCAAAGCGTCGCCACGTGGACCAGTTCTGTCTCTATACATCTGATGGATCGCTAGGTGGCGCTAGTGACATTTTATCTTTGAGAGGTCAGTTGTGATTTTTTTTCAAGTTTTGTTCAAATACTTTTCCATAATACATTGACGATTAGTAAATTAAAAATTGATGAACCAAGCATTTAAAACAGGCCTCTGTTGAAAGTTGTTGTTTAAATTGTTATACTGTATAATACACATATTTTGGTCCAAATTTATATTCTGATAATATTTTATAAAAATATTAATGTAACATGTTTTTCCTGGTTAGTCTTGCCTTCTAGGAAATAGCCAGTGACAAAACATTTCAAAACGGAGCTATAAATGGTTAATTTGTGATAGTTAAATACTTCATTCTATTCACATCCTAAGTAAACAGGAAATAGTCATATCACAGGATAGAAACACAGCTGCTGTCATTAATTAACAAATTTATTAGTAATTTTTTTAGTTTTCAATTTATTTGTAATATGCATAAATTTATTTATAGTTTTGTTTATATATTTTATTTTATGGGCCCTAGATGCCTGATATAAAGGATTAATTAGTAAAATATTTATGATTGCTAGAAATACTTATTATTGACACCATAGACCGCACAGATTATTCCGATTAAGTTTTTGACAATCTCTGGGGTCCCGGTCCTTTGGTAGGCGTACGAGGCACGCGCATGCAGTAGGCTACAGTAAGGGTAGGCCAGCCCATACATAATGCCCAAAAATAAAATTTTCGTCCGCTTTCAAAGTGGACGAAAATTCGCATCGTCAGTATCGTGATTTCAACTCTGAATAATGTGGTGAGTTTTTTTTTCTGGCATTATGTATGGGCTGGTCTACCCTTACTGTAGCCTACTGCACGCCCATGGTACGAAGGGCCAAGGCCAACTCGCAGAGGCCCCGTTAGACATTTCAAATGGAATGGGATAAGGTAAGTTAATTATTAGTCAATTTAAAAGATTTCATTTGTAACTTGGTTACATGAAATTATGAAGTCAAATCAGAAGACTGAATGTTATATCAACTTTTAAAAAATATTGTAAAATCTGTGTCTATAATAAATGTCCCCCTTAAGGGTACAAAGCAGGGCGACAGATCGGAATAAATTCGACAGAGACGGTGAGACACTTTATAAATAGGCGAGGCCAGCTTTTACCGGATTTGTTACCTGAGATGCAGCATATTGTAGTACAGACGCGACGAGCACATCAAGCTACCCGAAAGTGTCAAATTTTGCCAATCAACCTTGAATCTAATGCGTAAGCGATAAAGTTGAAAATCTATTAAAAAAATTGACAGATTGTTGTAGCTTAATGCGCGACACTGAAAAATTACGATTTATTTTTCGCCCCACTTTCAAAAAATAAAGATAAAATCGATAAAAATTAAATTTGAGGCGAAAAGTCAGCACTTATGCGGAATTATATACCGAGATTCCGCAGCGAATATTTGCTCGAATTTAATAAACAAAAGATAGAAATCAAGAGATAACGGCAATGATGCAACATAACAGAATATTTTCTACATGATCGCGATTATTTTTTTGTGTAATATTACTTGTATATAGACATAAAAAATTACCTTTTTCAAAGCATCGAGAAGTGCAACGCATCTCGCATTGGAGCCGGAAACGACTCGGGACGCCAACTGAACGCCCAGCTTTATGATAGCGGGGTGCAAGCTGAAATAAGAACAATACTATCAAGGGACATTACGTTGCCGTGAAGTATCGTTTGATCTGATGACATCCTAACTAATATTATAAATGCGAAAGTGATTTTGTTTCTTAACGGCCGGTTTCAATGACCTTTAACCAACTATCAAATTTGCTACCAAAAGTAGCTGAAACTACAGTCCGACCGAAACTGGTTTTCCGGCCGAAACCGAATATTCGGCCCTGGCTTCAGTTTCGGCCGAAACCGAAACTCATGTGGTCAAGTATAAAATTCCTTAAAATACTGAAATTTGATGCATTTTACAAATTATGCTGCATTAATTACGACATGAAATTAAAACACAGTATATTAAGTTTGATGTAATCATTTATTTATTTATAAAAAATATTAATAATATTTTTCAAATTAAGTTCTCAGGTGTTTATCAGTTATCAATAATCAAATCACAAGTTGTTACTTTTTCATTAAATACTAAGTATTAGCAATTTGAAACCTTACTAATTAATACTTTGGATTGCTGTACTGAAAAGAATCATCTTTTTTCGGTACCTCTTATATAAAAATTATAATTACTAAAATTAGTAATTATTATTACAGTATTAGTTTCAGTTTCAACAGAGATAATCAAATCACACATTTAGAATTAACAAATATACCTACATCACAATTAGAAGGACAGTCATACTTACATTTAGAATTACACGACTACTTCCGAAATCAGTTTCAGTTTCGGCAAAAGTTTCGGCCAATTTAGGCCGAAACCGAAACTGCCGCCGAAACTAGATTTTTGGCCGAAACTCGGCCGAAACCGAAACCGAACTTTCGGTCGGACACTAGCTGAAACGTCATTTTTGAAAGGAAAACGTTATTAAGATCGGCCGCAAGCCGATATAAGGTGAATGACTTCTTGCCACACACACGATGACCTAATGTTTTTTTTTTTTACTTTTATGTTTATCTAAAGTCTTTACTTGGTCAATTCAGATAGGTACTTACCTACAATAAATACATTTTCCTTCTTTCTTTGTTTTCCTGTTAATGTGCAATGATTTGGTAAATTGTAATTGTAGCAATATACTCGCCTCAATAAGCGCGGTTTTAACCTGAAGTGGTTTTCAGTCAAGATAATACAATCTGCTATGTAGTGCATAGTAATCGAAACCAGACTCAACCTGAAGACGATGCACGACGTTAAACTAATGAGCCAAGAGCCTGTATCGCTCAATAAGCATTCAAGGTTTCGTAACAATTGACCTAATACAAGTACTGATCAAAATAATAGTATTGATTGTTGCACAAAATACTGCCAAGTGAAGGCAGTATTTTGTAAAAGCTTACTATACAAAATACTGCTTTCAGTTTGATTATTTTACTGAGAATCAACAATCAGCTAAGAAAATTAAACAAGACTATAAAATGGTCATAAAAACATTCTAACACATTATCTTTAAAATTGATTTTACAAGTTAATTTCAACCTTATTCCAAATGGTTAGGGTTTATTACTTTAAATTATCAAGTTCTGCCATATATGTAGGTAGGTACTTACTTGGAATTGATAGCAATAGACTTGAGCGATTCCTTGTCATGTTCTTTGTAGAGATGTTGGAACCAGTTCACTCTGTGACCACTTTGAGATTTCACTTTAGGTTTCTCTGAGGATTTCTGCTTGGCTGTTTTCTCCTAAAACAATTTCATAACCAATATTACCCACATTGACAAGCAAAATATAAGAAAATCATTTGGTGTATTAACCTTTTGAATGCCATTGTCACATATACGTGACAAGCAAACGCGCGCCGTGTACGCCACACGTCACAAATATGTGACAAAACATACGGCGAATTTGTGGCTTGGCGTCGGGGGCACGCCGATGCGTTTATGCTTTGGCGGTCAAAAGGTTAATCAATCACACCTCAACAAATGAATCTTGGCACACAGCACCATAACGTGAATTAAGAATACATTATATGATGATAGTTCTTTATCCCAGTAGTATGTTTTTGTGGCATAATTACTGGAAAAAGCTACCTTATGTGATCTGCTCAATTTCCTTTCCTCACTTGTAACTGACTATTTCTACTTTCAAAAGAACTCAAGCCTTTTTATCTCTACTTGGATTTTTCCACCTACCTCCTTGGCCTTAGAAACATCACCTTCAGCAGTTGCCTTCGCATCAGCTTTAGGTTTAGCTACCACTTTCTCTTGTGTGGCTTGTTTTGCAGCCCTTTGTGCCTCCTGCTTTGCGCGCCTCTCTGCCTTCAACTCTGCTTTACTCTTGTTGCTTTCTTCAGCCTAAAGATTAAAGCCTTTTTAGTAAAATTCTATTCACAAGCAGACCAAGCATGCTTTGAAGTTGGTTATTTAAATGTAAAATGATCATCATCTTCTCCTATACCATTTAACTTTCTTCTTCCATTGTAATGTCAACTATACATAACCATGATTTGTCAAAAAAAAATGAAACTATGACAATAAAATTCACCTTTTTTTTCCTATCATTCCTCACAAAAAACTGTATGTGTTTTCTTAACCCTCTCCTTCCTTCCTTATCATCTATATAATAATCTATACTAACATAATAAAGATGAAGAGTTTGTTTGTTTGGATGCACTAATCTCTGGAACTATCAGTTTGATTTGGAAAATTACTTTTGTATATGATAGCCACATTCATGAGGGAGGTTATATGGGAATAAGAAAAAACGGTCAATGCGCACATGAAGTAGCAGGAAAAAGCTAGTTCTTGATAAAAGTAAAATTATACATAAATGAAAATTTATCTAAAAAGTTTCTTACCTTATTGCCACTCAAATCAATAGCATTAACCTTGACAGTAACTTCTTTCATATCCTTAGCTACATTATGTATATCCCTTAAAGTCTCAACTACATCTTTCACAGTCATATCAGGGTTAGCAGGTTTAGGAACTTCCTTCACAGCAGGTTTCTCTATAGGAGTATCTCCTTCTCCTGTAGCACCCATCTTCTTAGCATGCTCTGCAGCTTTTTTGGCAGCTCTTTCTGCTTTAATCTGCTCTTTACTTTTATCAGCAGCTTCAATAACAGTATCTACTTTCACAGCTTTATCAACTTCATCCTTGCCTTTTGGAGAATTTACTTTAGGTTCTGCTTTGACAGATGTGTGCTCTACTTTTGTTTCTTTTTCAACTGGAGTTGGGGCTGGACTTTCTTTAATGCCAGCATGTTGTGCAGTAGCACCTTCTTCTTTTATTTCTGCTTGTGCTGTGTCCTTGCTTTTGCCTTTTAGTTTAGCCTGCTTTTTTGCCTGCCTGGCAGCCACTACATCTTCTCTTGAAGACATGTTTATTTTTTCTTCTACCTTGTTATTTACTAAACTATCTTGCACATCTCCTGGGTCTGGGTGTAGATTGACTATTAGATTCTTGTTAGAATCTTCAGTTACTCCAAGATGCTTTGTTTCATCTATAATTTTGTTACTTCTATTTACTACAGGCTTGTGGATGTTTGACAAAATTGACCTTAGTTTAAGTCGTCTGATTCGCCTCTTTGTACTTGAAGTTAATTTTTGGTAGTTTTCCTGTAATAGTTAATTTGTTATAAAGAAAGGTACAATTTGTTTAATATCCTAAGGTATCTTTTCAGTAAAACTTAAGGTCAACATAATGTTGCTAAAGAATAATTGATAGGACTAAATATTTTAAAATACACTCAAACCAAGATGCCTAAATAAATAAAACAGAATTTGTACACTATGGCTAAACATAAACAATCCATCAAAATAAAAGGTTACAAAACCATTAAAACAATTGTATAACTGGTGCAGGATTGTACAGCGATCCCTTAGCTTTGACACTAAATTGTATATGTTATAAAGTTGATGAAATTCAATCCTTGGATTGAATTTCATCAACTTTGCGATACAAATGGTTTCGAACATAACCTCAAAATGATAAAAGTGACACATCATAGCAACAATAAGTAAATCACGAATACCTGAGGCATTACCATGGCTGCTATTCCTTGGTAAGCTATAAAACATTTATAAATGTACAAATTGCTATATTTTTTACATAAATACCAAAATAGCACCATTTGTAAGTCAACAAAACGAATACCTACTTACGATTTTAAAAGATTTCGACGAAACACAGATGTTGAGAATGAATATGGATGACTTAAAAACTTGTAAATCTAGTAATTGTTTAAAACAGTAACTAATTGATGAAACTTTTCGCTTTTCTAAAACAATCTGATGAAATCGGAAAACGAATTTGACACTTGTGCTGGCAGATGACACTTGGCTGCAGTTGACAGCAGGAAGAACGTTATTGTAACGAGCTTCGTAAATGTATACAAGATTTTAAATGAAATTATTTTTTTCTTCGTTTGTGCAGTAAAAATGCGCTAAAAATTCAAGCCAGTCCGAATGTTGATATCTACTATTGTTTGAGTATCGCCTATGTTATGGTTTATTTACACTTTGTCGCCAGGAATCAGTGGACACAGACGTTTGCAAGTCGAAGGTGCCGGTTACCTTGCGTAAAAAACGCTTGATCCGAGACACCCTACGTACGCGAAAGTGGTCTGCCGATCTGCTGAAGACTGCAGAAGACGCAGGGTAAATGATCCTCAATTGCCTTTGCTATCTATAGCCCGCTTAGTTAGGGTGTACCCTAATTAAACATTTTCTCGTAACTATCTCTCTTCTTATCTTACCCTATCCAAGGGTTGCATAAAACAAGTCATATTGTAAACCTTTTGTAGACTATAAAATATACTGATACGAATTTTACGTTACTATTGATTTGTAGATAATCCAATTTTTTTCAAATTGTCTGCTGTGTAGTGTAGCTATACTTAGATATTTACAATATATTTTGTTATAAATAAAACATAGAAACAACACGAAGTATATTAATTTTATTATATATTTAATCAAAGTTAGATAAGAACGACACTTGACTGATTAATGCTAGTAAATGCTGTTGAAATATGTAGGTAGATATTACTTTCTGTTTCTGCATTTAATTTTATTTAAATAAAATATCGACTACTAAAATGTTGTATTGCCTACATAAAACGTTTTATTTTTTTTATTTAACGTGATTTTATCTTTAGCATTCAATAGATACCTATCTACTGTTTCCAGAATGACATGAATGTTGCGGTAAAAGTCTGAAAATGGTATTATATTATTACTTTTTGCTCTCAAAGTATAGTACCTGAAGAATGAAGTATTTTAAATTATATTTTTAAATAACATAAACATTTCCCTAAATTAACGGTGGATACAATAATAATATCTTAACTTCAACAATATTTGTCTAAAACAGTAAACTTATTTATTTACATACATGTAAATTTCTGCACCATGATTCGGAGTAGTGGCAAACACATAAGAGCTAGCTTCAGATTTATCCATTTTACAATGTTTTACGTAAAAGTTTTCTATTAACATATCAATATATTTATTGACTTTCTCTTTTGGACACAAAGCGATGATACATCCTCCCCAACCGGCTCCAGTTAGGCGAGAATGAATGTTCATTTCCTTTGATATATTGACCAAAAGATCTAAATTTTCATGCGAGCATTCGTAGAGCTCTTTCAGGCTCTCGTGACTACTAGACATCAGTTCCCCAAGAACGTTGATTATTTCGTTACCATCACCATTTTCGAATACAATAGGAATGTTGTTTCCGTTCACACCATTCATGCCGTTGCCATTTGACTCTGTCTGCGAGCAATGTTTACGAAAATCTTCAACACGTATTGCTTCTTCGTAGACGTGAAGGGCTCGCTGTTTCAATTTAAACTCTGTTAAATGCTTCGTGTTTTGCGTTAGATACAACTGCTCCAACTCTTCTTCATTTATGTTCAAGATATCACATATTTCTTCTTTTGTGTATAAGTCTTTGGGCAAATACTCGTAAACCAGGTCTACCATCTCTCTTAGAGTGTTATCAAGTTTATTTTGTACTTGACTAAGAGTAATAATTTTGTTATCAGTAACAGCACCTGCGCACGTAGTTATAATTCTAGCTGCCAGTCTGCATTCAATCACTCTTCTATTGAAATCATTCGTAGCTGCTTTGTTAGCCTCCGCCAAACTGTGGGCCACAACAAATGCTGCATTTTCGGGTAGAGCCACGGGCGTAGCTTTCAAGGGTGACCACGTTATATATTGGGCGCAGTTCTTTTCCGCCAAAAATGCTATCGCTTGATCCATGCCGCCTCCTTGGGTTCCAATGTATCTCTCGCATTTTGCACATAACGAAGCAATTTCGGTCTTGCTCAGTGGAACATTTTGAGCGTAAAGAAGAGCTAGACAAGCTGCACTCACTAATGCTGAAGAACTTGACAGTCCAGACGCGGGAGGAATAATTCCATCAACGCAAAGCTGCAGCCCATTGGTGATTTCAGCGTTTAAAAACTCCAAAGCGCCTTTAACCCCACACAGCACGTAATTATACCAAAACGGTTTTCCATTTGGGTCAGATTTAATATTTATATCTTCACACGATTTTATCTCTATTTCATAATTGCTATATTTATTATTAATATTTCGTACATGAAGCTCCGGCTTATTTAGTATCGCAGCAGCAATCAGTATATCCTGTTCCAGTGCCATGGGCAACACTGGGTAGCCGCAATAATCGATGTGTTCACCAATTAGGTTTACGCGGCCCGGCACTCTGACGAAAAACAATGGATCACATCCGAATTCTTGACAAAACTGCTGTTTCAGACGACTTATTCTTTCGTAGTTTGGAATCCCTCTTATGGGCACTTCGTCACTTTTACCGTTGGCACTCATATTCAATTAGTATTGTTACGTGTACTATGTAAACAAATACGACGCACTAACACGAGTGCACCGCGCTGCTGAAAACTTATGACTGAACAATGTTCTTATCAACAATATACATACATATATGTTGGTATGTAGGTAGGTACCGATTCGTTACACTTTAACAAATGATATCGTGTTCAGTTGTTATTCCCAAGTTCACAATAAACATTGGCACCAGATTAACACTTTCAAATCCACGGTTACACATATAGTCACATCAATCAGTTCCAATTTCTTTTAAGAATGAATTATAAATAATTTGAAATTAACTTTCAACATGACTTTCAAGTGACAAAATTGTATTGAGACAAAAACCAGAAATAACCTCTAAAATGCTAACACAACTTGTAGAATGTGGATGACGTAGCGAACATCTGCAATCGTTCATGTATGCGGATTTTACCTTTGACTTAAAACAACGTAGGTAAGCGTGTATTGCTGATCGAAGTACTTTACCGTTATGAAAAAAAACTGGTTTCTAATGAGCATTGAACTCTTTGTTTTTCAAGTTCAATTATTGAGACAAAGTTAGGTACCTACTTGAATAACTTCATCGCTTTCTCAATACACGTATAATTACTTATTTTAAGTACCTACCTACTGTTTTTAGAGTGCATTGTACATGGGTAAAATGTCTGATAATGAAATTTATTTATTACTAGTGGCCCGCCCCGGCTTCGCCCGGATGTATTTTTTTTTAATTTTTTTTTTATAAGAACCTTCTCCTGACAATAACAAACACAACAAAAAAATAATTAAGTAGCGAAATTGGTCCAGCCGTTCACGCGTGATGCCGTGACCAAGGGAAATAGGGATTCATTTTTATATAGGTACCTATATAGATAAGAGACCTAATTATGACCACTGGTAAACCAAGTTTAATTAATAGGTAGGTAATTTCCTGGTTATGTCATTAAAGTTTATTAACAGCTAAATATTCTGTGCTTATACAGTGCTTATTGTTGTTTGTCCGATAAACATAAACAGATAAAGTAGGTATAAACATAGAGGTGATAAATGCTCCTAGATAAAGCAGTTACTTACATTATATTATATCTTATCAGTATCAATCAGAAGTTAATCAGGTGACATACTTTTAACAACATGAAAATGTCCTTATCTAATAGATACCTACCTACTTATTTGAAATTTCCAATGAAAGTAAATAAAATAACTTGACAAAAAAGAAAATAGGATATATATTATAACTATTGTACCTACAAAAGATATACTATGTACCTACCCACTTTTTACATGTGGTAAATACTAGGTACACTCACTACACTGGGGCACTGGGGTTTGCTTTAGGGAGCAAAGTTTAATCACGCCTATTTGTGTAAGGCGAATTTAATTCGAAGAAACTTGAAGAATTAATTCAAGAAGTAGATACAATTGAAAATTACATAAAAGCCATACCTACAATAAAATAAAAATAACGCGGTGGACAACCGGTTACGGTTAAAGTAAAAACTATGACAATGTTGGACATAACTAGGTGTTTTTATTTTTTCATCAATGTCTAACTGATGGGCAAAGGTATCCCTTGTAGCCTATCACTCTTCCCAGTAAGTAGAGAAACTAACACCCCGGACATCTATAGTAAAGGTGGGAGCAAAGGCTTCCCAAAAAAGCAGAAAAGTTTGAGAGACAAAATATTGTAAACTGTAAAAAAGAGCGGGCCGCCCGCTCTTTTTTACAGTTTACTTTCTTCTTCTTTCTCTCTAAAATTCCCGCTTCGTTAATTCAGTTATTCCTTTCACCTCTCTTAGAAAAGAGTTCAAAAATTTTGAACATCCTATCTGAAAGCTTTTTCTTTTGAACAGTCTAACAATAAAATTATAATAAATAGAATTTACTAAGTTAGTTTTTCGACTGCAAAAAATAAGAACGAAGAGACTGTAAAATGGAAGAACGAGCGAATCGAGCACAAATCGGCCCGGAAATTTTAGAGACGATCGGCCCTCCTCCACTCTCAAGAAAAAGGAAAACTACTAATAAATTATATATATTTTTTTTAATCATAAGTAGATGGGGGTAAACTCAAATTATTTTTTCAGGGAGAGCCGGAGAGGCTATTGTTATTTTTTTTAACTTTAGTCGGATAAACTTAAGTGTATCCGTAACTCCTCGGTTAAAATTAATAATAAATTTCACAGGTAAGAAATAAATAAAATAAAACAATTTTTGTAGCGAAAACTTTTTTTATAACATAATTTCAATATTTTTGGAAGTCATTCACTTTTTGGCAGATTAAAATATAGATACCCACCAAGCTAATAGATATGTACCACCTACTAACTTACCTAGTTGTAAAGCGTAGACAAAACAATGTTTTGAAGGCTGTTTTGGGGTTTCGTAGTCAACAAGGAACCCTTATAGTTGCACCATGTCCGTCTGTATCTCGGTCTGTCTGTCTATCTGTCCGCGGTTTAGCTCAGAGACGCTTAACACTAGAAAGTAGGAATTTGGTATGGGTAGGTATACATTTAATCACGCCGACAAAGTGGTTAAATAAAATGTAGAAAATTAAATTGTTTAGGGTAAAAAATCATCGCCACTTTACGTGTACCTACTGTACCTATTGCACGTAACTACACGTAAAATGATGATGACTTTTTTGTTAGAGTCAAGTGTCCAAGTGTCCCTCTACCAGCTAAACGGTTGTTTGTGGAGACATGAAAAAATCATGGTAGAAGCATACATAGCGAAATTATCACAGCAAAGTAGGCTTTACAAGTTAATGAGTAATAGTCGACCAACCTAATGTACTTGGAGAAGGAAAATTTCGTGCAAATTCCTCGTTTTCTTTCTCCTTTAACTGGCAGATTGGGGGCCCGTGGCTCTGGTGCTGACTCGCCTACCCCAATCCACCAAAGTTGTGATATTTATTATCATGAATCAGAGCTCTCGAATGTCTCGGAGCGTTGAGTATGTTACGATGTCGAAGATTTTCGGTTCATCACTATGAATTGGTGACAACCAAATGTCAGTGTCAATGTCAAATTGTCAAGACGACCGAACCAAGGTCGTGTTTTTGTTTAGCAATTTTTATTATATTTACCAATAATATATATATAAATTAGAGTCTACAGAAATGGCTAGTGCTTTAGATTTCAAAAAGATTTGTCGTACATGCCTATCGGACACCGGGCCCATGAAGGAATTGTTCATGGTTTGCACATCTGATATGTTTAAATTTTGCACGTCTGTTGAGGTGAGTGTCTTAGTTTAGTTAAAGTAGAATAAAAGAAAACCCATGTAAACTTTCCAGTCGCTGATCTCTCATTTCCGCAATAAGGGATCAGCGACTGCAAAGAACATTCAAAGTATGACATAAGTTCTTTGAACGTCAGATCTAATCTTTAGGGGCTCTATTAGCAAACAAATGTAAGTCAACGTGCTCGGTTGATGTTATAGACGATAGTTTTTTTTTTTTCAGATGGAAGAAGGGGACAATTTGCCTCACCAAATATGTCAGTCATGTTTGGATATGTTAAACAAGTCATATTATTTCAAACAAGCTGCTGTACGCTCCAATCTTATTTTAAAACAGCAAGTTTTGGATGAGGTATGGATTTAAAAAGTACTTTGAATTACTTAGGAATCAAATTGCCGTGGTAGCAATGCAATGGCAGATATGGTGTGAAGAACTACGACTTCTTCATAAGCATCGTGAGGGTTTGGGCCACTTACAGAAAACAGCTATGGGGAGTGGAAAGAGTGAAGGGAGGTCTTTGGAGGCATTGGAACAGTATAGGCTGAAATAATAATAGTAATTCAATAATAATAAAAAGCAGCTTGGATTTCTTAAATCTTCTTTTCACTATCCTCTTTTAATACCATTCGCACCTAATACATGGTTTTTGTTTCAGCAAGAACAAGTGAAAGCTGAGAATCATGCCAATGATCATGAAATCCTTCAGATAAACGTTGCAGAAATCACGGCTGATGAGATGCTTAGTCAGAATGAGAATCTGCCCGACAATGATACACTGCAGCCAGACCGGATGGATCCAGCTGAAATTATTAGGTGTGTGGAATAAGTGTCAGTTTGTTTACAGTAATATCTTAAAAACATACACATTGTGTATTTTTTTACCCTTATAGTCTTTCTAAATGTTAATTAATATCTGCTATTCACAAAAAGTCTTTGTTAATCTGTGTCTGCAATATAATATATAACACAAAATTTGAGCTGAGTTCAGACACTATTGTGATTGCATTAATGTATTAAATTTTAATCCAATCAATCTTGAATATATATTTCAGGAGAATAAGAAAAAGGAGGGAGCTGGTAAGACATATCAAGAAGAGAACTAAAATGAAGTGTCCCAAATGTGAGAAATCATTTCAGAAGTATGAGAACTTTGAAGCACACATGAGGATTCATTTTGGTAAAAAGGTATTGAATTCACTAACAGAAAATTTCAGAAAAATAATCAAGAACTAACAAAAATGAAATTAGATGAAATATGTACATTCATGAATTTTTTTAAATTTTGTATGTACAACTTGACAAACTTGTCATTTGAAGCCCCCACCTACACCCACAATATTCTTTAATTCCAAGCACATAGAAACAATGTAAAATTAACATGCTTTAAATCTGCTCATCTTCCAGCCAGACATAAAATGCCAGTACTGTGAAAAGGCGTTCCCTACAGTCCGTAACCTTCACAGCCACATCCGCACTCACACAGGGGTCCGTAAATATCAGTGTTTGACTTGTGGCAAGAACTTTGCCTACTTGAATGTTCTGAAGAATCATGAGATGATCCACACGGGGATTAAAAAGCATGTGTGCCACATATGTGATGCTCGATTTGTGCAGAGCTATAATTTGAAGGTAAGATTGGAATAATTAAATGACGAAGTTTTTTTTTCTTAAAAAAAAACGTTGCCCCGCTCTAGAAATTTCTCCTGTATGGTGGCTAAGTTTACAAAAATACAAACACACATACACAAACAGCCAGCCCCAGAACAACCATCTGAGTATCTGTAGAACCATCTGTTCCATGCGAGAATCGAAACAGCGACACGCTGTGCAGCAGCCAATCGATCAACCACTGCTCCAATAGTGTTGTCAGTAAGAGATACGTATACAGTTAATAATTAATTCTGTCTGTCTTCTTTATAAGAAAATTAAACTGCTTGTATCTTGCCTGTTGTAGACTTGTGCTCTGATTGGTCGCCATTTTATGTCAGTCCACAATTTCTCAGAATGACTTCGAGATATATACTATCAAATTTTGATGCCTAAAAAAGTATTCTAAATGTTAAAAAAAGTACTTTCAAGTTATTTAATAATCTTACTGAGTTGCCATTTTCCGGTCACATGTCCACTTTCTTTTTGTGTTGAGATATTTTTGTGGCCCTTGTGCCATGTTACTTCGAGTTGGCGCAACTTCTTTTCTTCATCCATTGTCTATTTTCTTTCATTTCTCCTTTTATTTTCTTCACTCCCAAAAACAGTCACTCTCTTTTTTTTCCTAATCCATGTCACATTTAATAAAACTATTAATTTATAATTCCAGACCCATCTAGAAACACATAATAACCAAAAGAACTACATTTGTGGGCAATGCGGCAAGAAGTTTGCACAGCAAGGCAACCTCAAGACTCACTTGATCAGGCATACAGGCATCAAGAATATAGCCTGCCAGGTGTGCGATATGAGGTTCTATGTCAAGGTATGTATTATGTTGAGCACAAGCTGCCTCCACGCAAGGCCACTCGAACATGAGTGGAGAACTAAATCAGGCCATATAAATACGCATTTTCCTTGTGATCCGTTGTGCTCAGCTTGTCTAGCATAGACGCAGATTGAAAAATTCTCTATTTTGTTAGAAATTACCTAAAGTTTCAGTTAACGTGGTCCCTCACAATGGACCTCATCAGAACGCTTAAAGTCACCCAAAGAGCAATATAGAGGGCAATGCTCGGAGTTTCCTTGCGTGATCGAATCAGGAATGCCGATATTCGACATAGCCCGAAGGATCGCCAAATTAAAGTGGCAGTGGGCAGGGCACATTGCTCGCAGAAGAGATGGTCGATGGGGCCGGAAAGTTTTGGAGTGGCGATCGCGTACCGGAAGACGCAGCGTTAAAAGGCCTCCCACACGGTGGACCGGTGACCTGGTGAGGGTCGCGGGTAACCGATGGATGCGAGACGCACAGGACCGGTTGTTGTGGCGACACTTGGGGTCGCCTATGTCCAGCAGTGGACGTCTTTCGGCTGATATTATGATGATGATGATGATACCCAAAGTTTTGGGAAAGTTTAGTCTTAAAAAAACGACGTGATCAACAAATTATTCTTGTATTTAACTATAGCAAGACCTATAAGATAGAATTTCGAGCCTTCAAATTGGTAAAATAAAATTAATGTTGGATTGTTTTTGTTTCAGGGAGACCTCTTCAAACACATGCGGTCTCATTCTTCAGAGAAACCATACTCGTGCCCATACTGTGATAAGAAGTTCAAAAGCCAGAGTTTTAAAGTGCAGCATATGAGAACACACACAGGTTTGTTTTATCTGCTCCTTTTGTTAGCTACAACACTGAATTGAATAATGTGTTAAAACTTCTTTGTTAATTTAACAAATATATTTTATTCGTCAGTTTTCGGAATCAATTAGACCTCTGGTAAGACCAGTGTCACACAGTATCTGTCTGGCAACATTACTGAAATTTTCATTGTCACTTTTTATTTTATTTAATGTATATTCAGAATTAAGTATGTAGGTAAGTAAGTACTTAGTTCTGGTATATAATTATTATACACGATAAATCTAATTATTGATGGACATAGAAATTAGCATTCGTTTTTATTCGAAAATGCGATGATTGCCTTGCCGAGGGACATTAAGAAAATAGTTGTATTGTACAGACGCCAGCACATCCAGCTACCCGAAACTGTCAAATTTTCCCAATCAACCTTGCACCTAATGCTTTAGCTATAAAGTTGCAAGTCTATTAAAGAAATTTGACAGATTGTTGTAGTTTGATGTGCTCGCGACTGTACCTGATCGACTGTCGTCAAAATGATTTTTCTTTTTTCTTATTCATGAGTTGATATTTTTTATTAATATAAGTCACAGTTTGGGCACTCCCGTAGCTTATTTAATAGTATTTTGTGTTTTATACAATAACTAGCTTTTGCCCGCGACTTCGTACGCGCATATCCCGTTTTTTCCCGATCCCGTAGGAATTTCTGGAAACATTCTCTTAGTGCTCCCCAAGGAATCTACATGCCAAATTTCAGCTTTCTATGATCATTAGTTTCGGCTGTGCGTTGTCTGTCAGTCACTCATTCAGTAATTTTAATATTGGTGATTGAAACTCCATTTAATTTCAGGAGAACGCCCATACGGCTGCGACCTCTGCCCAAAGCGCTTTATGTCACGCAAAGACTTGCGGAACCACAGAATGACACATACAGGAGAAAAGCCCCACAAATGCGTGCTGTGCGACCAAGCTTTCATCCAGAAGTGTGCCCTGAACAGACACATGAAAGGTCACATGCAGAAGGACGCAGAGAATGCGGACAAACCACAGAATATACTGCTAAGGGCTAGGCTACAAGGGAGTGTGGCAGAATATTCACAGTGGAATACCGATGTCTGATGAAGATCTTAACAAGTAAAGATGTGAAACAAATGGCTAAGCTACAAGTACCTGTATAATTCCATGCTGTATTACTACTTTTCGATATTGATTGAAAGAAATATGGTTTTCTTTTAAAGTATTTTTGTATTATAATTTTCAATGTGAAAAATTGTGAATTTAGATAAGATTTATTCTGCTTGAATGCGCTGTGGTTTTAAAACTTACCATATTATTAAAGATCAGCTAAGAAGTCGGCATCTATATGTCCGTAAAGCTGATTCGATCGATCCGAAATCAATGTGAAAGTTACCTCTGAGTGAGTTAGAGTATCATGTATTATGTGTTTAATTTAAAGCGTGTCCCATGCAACTATCCGCAAATAAATATGCACATGAACAATCCGTTTCTTTCTTTTCAAAAACCTGATTCGCTGAAATCTTAAAACAGTACCTACTTAACCTTTTGAACGCCATTGTCACGTATTCATGACAAGCAACCGCGTGCCCTGCACGCCAAACGTCACAAGTATGTGACAAAAAGTACGGCGAATTTGTTGCTTGGCGTTGGGTCACGCCGATGCGTCGCTCGGGCGTTCAAAAGGTTAAAGAAAAAAAAAACAGTTTGTGCTCTTTTCTACACGAAAAATATATTAATTTCATACACATCATGAATGCATACGTTCACGGTCGATCACATTTTCAATGTCCTCTCTGAATACATGACTACCCTGAATGAAGACAAGCTCATCCATCAAATTCACTTCACTCTTCCGACTTCAATATTGTAATGTGCAACTAGAGTCACTAATATTTTAAACTGTAAATTTGACGTTCAAAAGTGCCTTTTAATGGTCTAGTTGAAATAAATGAATTGACTTTGACTTTGCATAATGGAGGTGTCAAAATTCAGTTGATTGTCGGCGCAACTCTATCATGCACCTTCATATGCCTCTTGAGTGTCCCTCGTTGCGTGAACCTCTGTTCACACAGCGTGCACTTATGTGGCTTATCACCAGTATGTATCCTCACATGATCCGTCAGTCTTTTCCTCGACACGAACGCCTTTAGACAGAAACTGCATACAAATGGCCGTTCCCCAGAATGCAGTCGCTTATGTTCTGTCAAAGTCGCATGTGTGGCATAAGAGTTGTTACAAATCTCACACTTGTACAACTTACTCCCTTCGTGTATGAGCAAGTGTTTGGCCAAGTTGTATTTGTCAGTGAAAGTGTACGAACACACTTGGCATATAAACTTGCGCCCTGAATGTCGTCTTGTGACGTGTGATCGTAGTATCGTTTTCGTAAAGAACTTCTTTCCGCATTGATCGCATGTGAAACTTCGTTCTCTGTGCTCTTTGTGTGTTTCTAAGTGTGCCTGAAAATTAAAAACATAATTAACACTGAATACTACGTACAAGCTGCAAATAACATCTTCCCCCGATGATATAGAGATAACTCTGCAAATATGAAAAATGTTTAAGGCAGCTATAGGTACTCAACCTGCGGCCCGCGGGCCGTATGTGGCCCGCCAAGCTTTTCCGTGTGACCCTGTAGCCTAGCACATTATTGATGCTATATTTAGTCAGTGTATCAATGTGTATGTACTGTACTGATATACCTACTCCTTGACGATTTGCTCACCCACCATCAACGTGAAAAACTTGACGTACCTATGCCATATAAATGAGTCCTTTTATTACAAATTCAAAAGTCCCATTCATATAGAACTATTAGGTAAATGTAGAATTATAATTTTACTGTTATTGCGGCCCATCATGACAACAATAGAAGCGCAATGTGGCCCGATAGAAAAAGGTTGAGTACAGCTGGTATAAGTGATAAAAATGGTTTAAAATATTGTCGGAAATATCCACCGTTCAATATTGCGTCTATAGCTTAGCGAGTCGATTGGCGAGAAGTGTAGCAAACGTTCTAAAATGTTCTTGAACGGCTGAACCACACGTCTGGCGCCTGGCAGAAATTTCTGCCTATAACTTGTAACCCTGACCAATAAAATTCTACAATTATAATAGGTAGGTATAGTTATGAGATTGTTTCTTTAGAGCTATTTTAAAAATTACCCTCAAAACAACAGCCGAAGTGAGTCCTCTCCCACATACATCGCACATGATCAGCTTCCGGTTCCCGTGCACCTTCTCATGCATTTTCAGTGTCTGCCGGCTCTTGAAGATCTTGCCACACGTAGCACACTTCAGACTTTCAAGGCTCACTTGAGTATGTTCACTTTCTTTGTGACGTTTTAGACCACTCCATGTGACAAAGGTTTTGTTGCATGGTGAGCAGTGGATTGTTGCCTGAAGAGACAATAATTGTTTAGCTACCTTCAGAAATCAATACATAAGGTCCCATCAAAATAGATGGACAAATTTTAACACGTCTAACCAAAAAATAAAATCCAATCATAAAAACACTGATTTAAGTGATTTTATTTGGATCTAAAATAACAAATTGCCGGCACACTAGAATAAACACATCCATTATGGGTAGATACTTACGTCGTTACGGATAGTCAGAAGCCAGATAATCTGACACCAGTCTTGCCAAAGAGTACCGTGTTACCCAGTTAATGAGTTGTGGAGGTCTGGTAGGCAGCCGCTCCACGTAAAAAATACTGATATTCAGCTGAATCTGGTTTGACTGGAAGCTGACCCCAATATAGTTGGGAAAAAGCTAGGCAGATGATGATTATGGGTAGATACTTGACGTGGTCACGTGCGCCTGCACATTTGTAGTATCAGAATTATGAGATAACAAAGACATGGATGTGTTTATATGTTGGGTAACCAAAAATTTGGGTATTTTTGTTAGCTGATTTTTTTTCTTGCAAGTATCTAATGCGTTTTTTTAATAATTTTCTTTACCATTGTCCTCATTTTGGTGGTCTGAATTATTAATAAAAGTTTGTCCATTTATTTTAATGGGACCTTATATTTGTAGGCTAAATTCTCTACATGAATGTTTGGGATTCCCCTTCATTAGATCCAAAAAACGATTTTAAGTTTTGATTGATGGCTCCCGTGGAAGATACATCTTAATCGTACCAATATCACATGATTGACCATCTAAAATGGACTTTGAAGGGAGCTATTTAAAAGGTGGTCAAATGGTAGTCTCTCCATGTAAAATAGTGGTATACAGCTGAATCCGGTTCGACTGGAATCCAACCCCAATATAGTTTTTTATTTTTTTTATTTTCACAACTGTGAAAATTAAATCTCTTTATGCTCTTATAATACTTACTATTTTACCATCATGTTCTAGCTTATGTGCCTCAAATCTTTCCTTGAAGTTGAACTTCTTTTGACAAATATCACAAGTAAAGATGAATTTCTTCGTCGCTTTAGGCTTTATTACTTTGTGCTGTTTCAATTTTACCAGCTTCTTTACTTTACTGGAAAAATGGGTGATATTAGTTAACTCAGGAAGGTGCTACCACTAACTACTTAGTTGTCTTCAATTTTAGTATCAAAAACAATAAAAATATAGGAATTTTAAACAAGCGAAAATAAATTCAAATTAAAGGTGTACTGAGGCTTATGAAAAACTAAGTAGGCGACAAACAGTGGGAGAACACAAATGTTTAAAACAGCGACTTGGAATTAAAAATTTGAGTTACTAGTTATTCAATATGATCAGTATTGAGCAATCTTTTTTTTATTTTAGTGTCAATTTTATAGCTCACATTATATTTTAACATTTGACTTATATTTAATTCAAGAATGCTGCATTATATCCAAACTAGGTTTTTCCTGCGACTTCGTACGCGCATATCCCGTCCTGTAAAGCCTTGCTAATAAAACTGGCTATCGTATACAAAAAGAATTTTCCAAATCCGACTGGTAGTTCCAGAGATTAGCGCATTCAAACAAACAAACTCTTCAGCTTTATTATATTAGTATAGATATAGATTTGAAGTGTTTTAATATAATTTTAGGCGAAATATTGAAAACCGTCATTTGGGCCCCGTCGACATGCTCGTATTTCTGGGTGATTTAAAAAAATAACCAGGAAGGGGCTTGCGGGGTCTGAGAGACTCCACCATTCCCTTCTAACCTAACCTGTCCCAGTCGGGGTGCCCCAGCTCCTGAGCTCGTAAACTTTGTTTAGTCGCCCATTTAGTAAATTTTTCGCCCACTCTAGTATTTTATTTGGTTACTTTAAATTTTAAATGCAAGCTTAGATTAATTATTTCTCACTTTATGCAGCTCATTACACTTATTTTTAGTTATACACAATTTTCGCAAGTTAAGTTTCTTTTTTTGTAAAACTAATTTAATGCCGCGGATTGTAATAAAGTATCCCATTGATATTTTTATTCGCCCGGTTACAAATTTACCTATAAATATTAGCATTACAAAGATGACTAGTTGGACATAACTACCTTTTAACTTGTTTTTCTTTAAGTAATTCCTGAGTATCATGGTGATCAATTTCATTTATGTAATCTGAAAAAAATATTGATTTATATTAAACAAAAGCCACTGATAAGGAAAGGGGAGGCTTTTGTCCAGGAATGGGACATTTCAGAGGCTAAAAAAAAAACCTATTACTGTTCATACTTAATTTATGACAAATAGTTCAAGTAAAAAGCCATGTTTATTTTCATGTTTCACTACTTACCATGTTCAATGTCTTCATCTTCAACTTTTACAGCCTCCTCAAGTATCTCAGTTTTTATGTTGTCTTCTTGAGTTTCATTTGAGTCACAGTCAGTTTTTATGTCAATTTCAACTTTAAAATCTTTTGCAAGATCTAGTAGAGTAGCCTGGGACTGTAGACATATTTGTTTGAACTTAGAGTACTTTTTGAGGAGCTCATAACATGAGTTACAGACACCTGTGGGTAATTGTTCATCTTTGGATACCTGCAATGGGATTTTTAGTAGTGGATGTTACTCGAAAATTTTAAATATGAATGTAGAGACAGTGTGGAAACCGCAATTGAATAAGATATGTCCTATCCCTACGTAACGTCAATTGTGTAACTATGACCAAGAATCATGAGTTCTTCCAACTTAATAAAAAGATGTAGAGCTGGAAAGTTTGTTGCGCCACTTCTTCCCAGCCGAAACACTAGGAAGTGATGTCGGGTGGTTGTTTGAGGGCTGTCTATGTCTGAGACGTTCTAAAAGTCTAATTTGAAAAAAAAAACACGATTTTTTTGGACTGTAATTCCAATGGTACTGATAATTTGTTCGCCAATAAAAGACGAACTGCTTGAATCACTTTATCGTAGGTAAAGTATAATTTCGTACCTGTACAGACGTGCAAAAGCTGTAAATATCCGGAGAAATGTTCTCAAATATAAAATAAGTAAACGATGATTGTGTTGTGAGACATGCTCGGCATACTCGGTTATTCATATTGTTAATGAAGGCCATTATTGCAGTAGTGTTACTGGAAAAGCATTACATTCAGTACTGTTTATTCAGCTAAAAAACATAACAATTCATGTAACTTTACAGTACCTAGTTTCCAAGCAAACGAAAACAATAAACAAAATTGGCATATTTGGCATGCCAATGACAATAATTGTAGACTTGACATTGACAGTTGACTACGGCAGCATCTATCTCTTTCAGTCGAGAGTGAATTTCCCGTGGAATTTCCGTATAATAGAAAAAGAGAAAATAATTCTTAGTCAGTCTTTATTTTGACATTAGTTTAGCGTTTATGAAGAATGCTTCAAGATTCCGTCTCACGTGAGAAAATTTCGTTGGGTAGACGCCAGCACATCAAGCTACAAAAATCTGTCCAATTTCTAGATGAATGATAATTTTAAATGTTATCGCTAAAGCAGTAGATTCAAGGTTGATTGGGAAAATTTGACAGTTTCGGGTAGCTTGATGTGCTGGCGTCTGTACTAGATTTGTTCACTTTGATTTAGAACACCAAAATCACAGCGTAATACTAGCAAAACCATAAAAATATTATATCTATAAGCAAAACCCTGTGAAGAGCAGTTACAAATACCTAATTGAGAAATCAGTGAGACTTGGGTTAGCGGCGTTGATTGACTCAATGCTTATTTACCGACTCATAATTATATTATAATAAAAAATTGTGGCTCGCTCTCCGTCATACAAATCAATTCAGCCTGTCAGGTCTCAGTCTACTGCTGGTTATAAACCTTTCTAAAGTTCCACCAAGTGGTTATTCAAAAGGAATACTTCGTCTGTTCACAAATTCACAGGTTTTAATGATTTTGCCCGGAATATAAGCCCCAAACAAAGTAGATAGTGGGTAGCTTCTTTGTCTGAATTAATGTAGCATAAGTTACTGTAAGTTACTCCTTAAAACAACAGCTATCTGCGAATGAAATTCTTTTTTTTTAATTTGAGCTCTTGATTCTAGCCTAGGTCTAACATAGTTGACAGAGACAAAGTCGACGATGGAGCCAGCTTACCCAGAAGAAGCTTGTAGGTACACTCTAATTTTGAAGAGATTAGGGTCGTATGCCTTCGGAAACACAGTCGCAGGCAGAGTTCCACTCCTTTGCTGTGCGCATTATAAAAGACGTTTGAAAACGTTTAATGCGAATTGGTGGAATAGCAACAAGGTAGGGATTGTATCTTGCAGTGCGTCTAGATCCCTGATGGTAGAGGAGGCCGGAGGGATGAGAGGTCGTGGAGTTCCTGGAAACTCTCCCCGAAGTACAATGTGATGGATGAGTGATGAGCCAAGCTGTTAAGCTTTGCTTCCACCAGGTTTACGCCGCCAATGAGCCTTTTAGCTCTGCGTTCCACCGAGTCAAGCGCGGCAAGTTGGTATATAGCTGAGCCATCCCAAAGGTGGCTGCTCGATCCTCCATACAGGATCGGACATCGTGAAGTATAGCTTCACTCTATTTAGGATGTCCAACTTTTTGGCCGCAGTTTGGGCTTTGTGCTCAATGGTGGCGCCGAAGTTGAGACTGGGTGTCAACTCCATGCCTAGGAGCTCGAGCCGATCAGTTACAGGGAGATGTACCCCGAAAAGTAGGAGTAAGTTCGAAACGACTCCTTTTTGTGGTATTAAGACACGCTTGTGTTTTGGTGGCGTTAAAAGAGACCAATTGTCATCACCCCATTGGGAGAAAGGACTGAAAAGTGAAATTCTCTCGTCCAAATCGGTCACCTTTTCGGAGAAAAGGGCAGAAAAAATTTAGTTCATACCTAAGCGGATATCGCTAACACTAAGGGGAGCGAACCACATTTCCGCAAAGGATGCTAAAAGATACCGTCTGCCTAGGCGGGTATGGCGATACTGTTTTCGTCCTTTTCGCCGCGAAACAACATACAAAATACCAGGCGGGATACCGTGCGAAATTTATATCTACCGCTCAGGGTTGCAAAGACCGTGTAGGTCGGACCCTGAACGGTTCTTAATTGTGTTTATTTAGGAAAATTAAACACGATTGAGGACTTAAAACTAATTTATATTAATTTTCATTAATTACCATACATTATAATTACAATGGAATTTTTATTATGCTTACAAAAGTACTTATTGAAGTACCTACACCAGTCTCACTTATCCGACTCTAATGAAAATCATATTAGATTACTAGATTGTTAAGAAAAAAGCTAGATAATTAAATAAAGCATTTCAGAGTGTCCCAATTTTAAAAGGGTATGATCTGTAGGAAGTGTTGGAGTTGCTATGGGCAGAGGGTGCCGGATTGCAGGATGTGCCAGAGTACTGCAGTGCGCCTGATTAGTGAGACTACTGTATTCCAATAACATTACGTTACTTGATTATTCAATGAATCTGAGCTTCCCAGCACTTTTAGCCGTTGCTTTTTTAATACTGATAAGAGCATTTCTTGCGTTTCTAATGCAACCAATAAGGGCAAAGTTCTTAGTTGTTCAGCCACATTTTTCCCAAAATAGTGAAATTCGTCTTCAAAAGGCAACTGAAGTGGCTGCAAATCGGGGGGCGGGGTATCGTGAGTTACGACTTCATCATTATGTTCTAGAAGTTCTAATTTAGGTTTTATGTCTGGTATTTCTTCTGGCAATATTTCCATGTCGTAGGTATGTGCTTCATTAAGATTATCTTGATAATTAGTGTCGGTTTCCGTTTCCAGCTCTGATGTATTGGAGTCCTGAAATTTATTTATTTTACAAATTATGTACACACAGAAAGTATCAGATATAACATTATAATTATTAGTACAAAGGTACTGCTAATTTCTAAAGGAAAGAAGACCTGCGAAAGGAGAAATAAAAAAAGAAATGTAGACAATAGTGTGTAAGAAAGAACAAGAAAGCAAGAAAGTATGTGAAGCCTTAAACTAAAGTACCAAATAAACCTACATATATATTTGTGAATTTTAATTTATATGATTACATATCAAACCCCAGGTGCGACACTGTCACTTCCACGCAAAAATTACAATAATGAGTTAAATATGTAATAACTGTCCTAAATCACCCCTTTACTTGGTGCGATTACGTTATTTTCGTAGTACACATAGGTTGACGTCGTAGTATAAGCTATTCATTTTGTCTAAATCTTGAAAATCATTATTTTTTGAGATGTCAAAGTTTTAAATGATTCTCCTGAAAAATTGCCTTTTTGCAAAAGTGACAGTGTCGCACCGGGGCGTGCGATACATAAACACATTCCTAATACTAAAATAAAACATAATATATATATTTATATATTATTATATACAATACATATAATTTTCACAGTTGAGAGGAAGATAGTGATAGTTAATGTTAATTTTGTAAGATTTCTCCTTCCTTCCCTTTCTTGTCAATACAATAAGGCAGGCTCAGAATTAAAATTTACATAAGTGTGATCTTATAAATGTTTCTTTTAAATAAACGAAATTTAAAATATACATCACCTGTGACTCTTGTGTATTTGATACATCGCTATGAAGAACTTGTAACATTCTTAACTTGATTTCATTAAAATCTTCAGTATTACACATTATAGGATCCTTGCCATCTTCGCTTTGTCTCCATTTTACGCTTTTTCTCTTTAATTTTGCTTTCATATCACAAAGATACTGCAAAGTAAAAAAAATAAATAATTTGGAATAGAAGTGGAAGGAGATGGCTGGATATAAAAAACCGGCCAAGTGCGAGTCGGACTCGTGCACGAAGGGTTCCGTACCATACCATCTATAAAAACGGCAAAAAAAATCATGTCTGTTATATGGAAGCCCCCTTAAATATTTCTTTATTCTAGCTCCAACAGAAATACATCATCTGTGAAAATTTCAACTGTCTAACTATCACGGTTCATGAGATACAGTCTGGTGAAAGACGGACAGCGGAGTCTTAGGATTGGGTCCCGTTTCATCCTTTGGGAAAAAATTCATGGTAGTAGCGTATATAGGGTGCTCCAGAAGTGCGTGGTCATAGCTAAGGGTGATGTTGGGTAACTGATGTACATGAAGGAAAAATGGCTAAACAAAAAAAAACTTTTAAAAAAAAATTCGTCCAGAAAAAGATTAAAAGTTTAGAAGAAATTCAAGCAGTTTGTTACAGTTGGTAGCATTGCAGTTCAATAACAGATTTGATGTCGCCAACTGCCTCAGACTGCTTGAAAAGTAATTTTCTGTGGTTGGTTCTTTTTAGTCACATTTTGATATTTTTCCTTAATGTATATCGGTTACCCAACATCATCCTTAAATATGACCACGCACTTCGGGAACATTCTGTATAATGAATTTTAAAGGAAAAGTAATAGTCGACCAACCTATAAAAAGTACCTGGATAACTAAAAATTTCGTAATATTTCCATAGAAAATAACTTGAAGACTAAATGCGTTAGTAACTTTGCAATCTTATAGTAAAACTAGCTTTTGCCCGGGACTATACCGCCTATAGCCTTTCTCACGAATGTGGCAAAAATAAATAATTACCCAAATCCGACTAGTAGTTCCCGAGTTAGCGTTCAAACAAATAAACTCTTCGCTTTATTATATTAGTATAGATTAGCTAACGTATTTATTTTTGTCATGGTTTACAACACGGGTAACTACGGAAGTTACGGAACCCTTCACTGTGCGTGGCCCGACGCGTACTTAGTAGGTTTTTTTAGTGTGTTGAATGTGCTTATAAAATCTTTACCTTTCCCCAAGACCTGTGATCTCTCTGTGGACCAACAGCATTGAGGAGTGGTGTTACTTTCTTCCATTTGTTCTGAACCTCTTCAAAACATTTTGGCGAGCGACTATACCCTCTTACAACTTCAGGATTCTCTTCAAAAAAATCGCATAGAATACTGGCTTGTTCAGCTGTTACCCTCTTGTTCGGTTCTAAGGAAAAAATGAATTTTAGGTTTATATGTATGTAAGTAACAAAAGGAACTGCAGAATGAAAAAAAAAAACAGGAACATTTTATTTTCGGGGGTAACCTTTGCGCTTTTCAAATGGGCAGTAGCGTTGATTAATAAACAGGTTTGTTATAAGCAGAGATCGGAATAGGTAGACTATATTTACCTAATGTTGGTGGAAGTAAGTAACATAGAGTTGATAATACCTCCTCTAAAATCCCGGAACCATAAACATGACGATTGTATCCCGGGATTTATGAAATTGCAAATTATCTATTGCGCCTTGAATACATTTGAACATAATTATTATATTGAAGAATCTTATTATGTATAAAACCGTTAAATTAAATAGGTTTGTTTTCGCACAACTCTTTCTTCTTTTGATTCTTCAAATCAATAATTTGTAACTATACTCAAAGTCCAGTTCATGTTTTTATAATCCCGGGTTTTAATTGTCATGATTCCATTTATGATTTCAGGATTTTACAGGAGGTATTATCACATGAGTAGATAAACGGAACAGAGGCTAAGCTTCTTAAGAACGTGCAAAATTATTACCTATTTTGGTAGGGTTGTCACAATAGGATAAGAGAAATTAAATAAATCATTTGTTAAATAGTTTTATATTATTCAGTATGATAGAATACTTTACAGATTACTGACTCTAATAATTTTCTTTTTATAATGTTTGTTTTTTAATAATTTGTTGTTTCTTTTAATGGTGTGATAAATTCTGAATCGAACATATAGTTTTTTCAAGTAATCTAACGGGAAACACTCACATGGCATATCAAATTTACAATCTTTAGTACGTTTAAGTATTTCGTTGCCAACATTGACAATATTTATTTCAAGATCGAAATATTCGCGAAACTTTTGCTCAAGTAATTCAACAAATGCGATAAAGTTATCAGGAGGTATAATTAAAAATCCCAATTGTACGTTACCATCATTAAAATCCTTGTAATGGCTGAATAGAGAATCTTTGCCCATATTTATAGGTTTTTCAGATCTCTTAACGTACAGTTTTATTTTTTCACATTTGTTATGTTGTTCGAGGCATTTTCTGTACAAATAGCCTGATACATACACTAAACCATTTTTTTCCGGTAAATCAAACCGATAGTCACTTGTACCTACTGTTAACTCATCTAGCGAAACTTGTGTGGGAGTATTGAAAATACGACAGTCGTCTGGTTTCATAAGTAAGCTATCGAAATCTTGATCACAATTAGTATTTTGAGGTTTCTTTAGGATATTGGTTATAAATATCTTTTTGAAGGCATTACTAAGTTGTTGACATGTTGGTTCCTGACAGTTACCTCCAGCCTGTCTGACTTTGCCGAAGAAATTTTCAATTACGTCTTGATTTAGGCGTCTCGTTAATATAAATTTAATTCCTTCTGATTTTAAATCTTCAGATAGTTGTAATAAAGATTTTATGGACACTTGGAACCCGTTGATAAAATTCATGATATTCGTAACGTCCTTTTGCCCATCGATTCTTATTAAATTTAGGTTCTTAAAAAATACCAACATTTGCTGTAAGAAGTCAATTTGATAATTATCTCCGCGGAAAGCTCTTTTAAATTTATTAGGAGATCGCAATGTACTCGAGTTTAATATATCAAACAAGTTATTAACTTTATTTATAAAAACAGCGGTATCTCTTGCGGCAGCGTCAATAAGAAGTCTACGTATGTGTTAATAGCTGATGCGACAGTTCGACTTAAGACCTGAGTAGCTAATTTCACCCGCATTTTCTGGAAATTATTGGGGTTGATGTGAAGATCAGTCAGTTTGGGTGCTAATCTTATTTGTCGATGTTTATCTTGATTATACAAGTCTTTTATATGTGACCATTTCGCAACTTTATTGTCAAAAATGAAATTACATGTTTTAAAGTTATTTCTTACACATTTCATAAGATGCGGGACATCAAACATGTAAAAAATGTTGTGTCCATTTACTTCGAAATATGTTTTATCACAACTCACGGAACGCAACTTTGATGCTTTTATAAAATCTGAACCTAAATCTGAAACAAATACGCGTATATCCAGGCCAATATTTAGTAATGATATAATAATTTCGTCAATCCATTCATTTACTTCTGGATAATTTTTACATAGAGACAGAAATGAATGAGCTATTGGTTGTTTCCAATTATGTATAATACCGCGAATCATCATAACAATCACGTATTTAGCTGGTTCTTTTTTTTAATTCCGTTGATTTCATGAAGTCCTACAATTCTATCGTTTCTGAATTTTCTGATATTATAATACAGGTTAGCTTTCAAGGACATGCAGTCCACACAAACATTGCAAATCTTTTCTTGCGATCCCATTTTGTCTACCTTCGCTTTTAACGCACAGAGCAAACGTTCGTCTGTCCGAGTGCCTATTGGCATAACTAACTTTTGTAAGGTGACCAAGGAAGGTAAACAAAATGTGTTTGTGAGAAATCTGTATGCCGCTGGACCGGAGTAATAAAGATTGAGGGCAAAAAATTTGAAAGCCAGACTGTGCCGGTTTCCAATTTAACCTGCCTTCACATCTATTTGCCATTTAATAATTTGAGACATACCTTTACTCATAAATGTATCGCATAATTTTAAAAAGTCTTCTTTAGTTATATTATCTAAATTGGTTTTTTGTTTTTTAGCTTCTCGAAGTTCAAGTGCTAGTTTTCTCTTTCTTGGAGTGTTTGCTGAAAGGTGAAGAGCCGTTTGCGCCGATCTATTCGTACTTTGCATATCGGATTCTGTTTGAACGCTACGTGATGTATGATCTTCCAAAATAACTATTTTATTTAAAAAGTTATTTGAAGGTATTTCACTAGTGGGCAAAAGTTGGATTTCCTGATTTTCTTGTACGGATACATTCTTAAATTGGTTTATATGTGCACCAGCATTTGATGGCAAATTAACCGTTGCAAAAGCATTTTCTTGTATAGAAGTAGAACTCGAGCTTGCACCTTCGTTTGACGGCAATTTGAGTGTTGGAAAAGCATAATCAAACAAATATTTTACAGTTCCATTTTTAGAAAACTTGATGCAGTTTCTTTCGAAGTGATCCTCACATATTCTATATTGTTGTCTCGTTTTATCATCAACAAGTTTTAGAAGCAGATCTTGACGCCCGACAGCTTTGAGCCAATCATGCCGCCTGAAACAAAAATAAAATGGCAATGCGAACCGAACACTATTAAGTATACAAAACTTTTTCAAAAATAATTAACCGACTTCAAAAACGACCCGAAAAAAGTACAAAATAACTTTTCTTTCGGAAGCCGGTGGCTTTGTTTTTTATTTCATTGAATTGTTTTTGAAGTCGGTTAATTTGTTTTTAAGATTTTTTTTTATTTTACCCTTTTTAGTTCATAATATTCTACTTAAATTCTTTTCATATATATAAATTTCTTACATTCGCATTAGAATTGTGTAATCTATAGGTACGCTTATTACATCATCCAATAAACAAAAATAATGCTCATAAAATAAAATTTACTGAGCCAAACTGAATGATTTTTTATGGGACCAAACGACAAGTGTATTGCATCGAATAAAAGAAAGAATCATCAAAATCCGTTAACCCAGTCGAAAGTTATGAGGCAACAAACATATAAAAAACAGTCGAATTGAGAATCTCCTCCTTTTTTGTAGTCGGTTAAAAAGACTAAGGTATATTTTAAAGATTATATAAGTACCTATTTTTTAAATATTTATTTAATTTCAAGACCGACCGACATAGCTAGAAATAAGTACGAGTACGATGTAGGTATTACATAATAATACGTTTCCATTAAAATGCTTTTTAAATGCGTACCTATTCAAACTTTTATGGTCATGCTAGGTACTATGGCCGTTGAGGAGTTTGCTCGCGAGGAGACTATCCTGTCTGCAGCAGCAGTTTATGGTGAAGATCATATTTAGCAACCAAAATTAAATTTAGGTGAATAAAAAGTTTCAAGTCCATGCTGAGTTCCGTCGTAAGGAGACAATGCTGGCTGCAGCTGCAGTTCATGATAAGCATCATGTTGAATTATCAAAATTAAACTAACACACAACATTTCGTGACCGTGCTAATAACCGTTGAAGAGTTCCCTAGTGAGGAGACAATCCTGGGTGCAGCTTCAGGTTATATCTTATTATTGCATTATTACCGAGGTTACGCAGGTAGATATAAAAAATTCTGCTCAATCAGACATCGGGAAGTGATTCAAATCTTTTCTTGCAATATTTAAACTTAACACACTTATCTACCTACTACAACCCAACCCACTCACATACTTACAAATGCTAAACATGTAATAATAATGAAAAGGTAAAAACACACCGTGTACAACCCTCTTCTTATTAAAAAAAAGGACCATACAATAAAATAAAGGTACTTACTTCAAAAAGTAATAATCAAAATATTTACTTACCTATTGTACTCCTTGGGATAGTTAAAGTACGATATATCTTTATTTTGTCTAGTATTATTCATACACACAGTACAATAAACAACCATTATTAACAATAAAATACCACGTTTTACATTAAAATATCCAAACTTGCAACTAACAAAACAAACAACGTGCGTCGCACTGACCCTGAGATTGTCAACTGGCTCTGCAAGCGTAAACCGGTTTTTTCCAGTCTCGCTGCGTACGGTACGCGACAAGCGGCCAGTGCAAGTGGTCACACACACATGCCCCGCGTGCTTGTAGTAGTACAATCGATTCGCGCGGTTGTTTGAAGCTTTGTCTCTGTTCCGTTTATCTACTCATGTGGTATTATGAACTCTAACTTACTTACTTCCACGAACATTAGGTAAATATAGTCTACCTATTCCGATCTCTGGTTATAAGTCTTCTTTTTTTTTGGGCACGGTAGTGTGTCAGGTTCTTACTGACCATGTTCTTTCAAAACAATATTTTCGTTCCAAAGCCGCGATAACACTTTCGAAAAATTCCGCAACCCTGGAGGTATGTTATGTCTAGGAATGTAAACTAATGCACGAATGCCACCAAGAGCCACGCTGAAGCGCACTTTACAACGTGTTGAAGGAAATTGAAGCCATTGTGAAGTAGTTAGATGTTATATTTGCATGAAATTGAAATAACAAATGAATTAGTTAAGGCCTGCACGCACGCTCCAGTAGCCGGTTGGCTACCATGGAAAAATGGCATGTAAATTTCATTTTACACAAGCATTTCGCCTGCGACTTCGTCCGCGCGGATTTAGTAGGTACTCCAAAAACTCCTTTTGAAAAATTAAGCACAACGATTTTCATTTATCATCATTCATTCATTAACTACCCAGTCATTTCTGCTGCTGATTCTGTGGTCTCACATTCCGTTCCCGTCAGGGGATGATTATGCATTTTTTTAAATCTGTTTCAATTATCCCATTTTAGTTTGTTCATACCAATTTCCATGTAATTTGAAGCAAGCAATAATGTCTTCCCCTAAAACTTCATCACCCCTTTTCGGTTTTAGTTTTGAAAAAACCAACAATTTGATAGTTTTATTTTTTTTGCGAAATCATTCAACGTAATCGGACCATTAAGATTCTCCCCAATTCACTTAAATCGTAACATTTCGTCGTACGGCGTTTGCCATTTTCCGGTGACATATACAACGTGTAACAGAATAAATGCAATAACTCTTAAGGGGTCATTGTACTCATCATTATGAACAACTTTTACCATGAGACAAACCGCGAAATCGCGAAAAAAAATCAGCTGTTTAGTACATTTTGTCGAGTTATGCACACAGAAATGTATGGGGGAGTCGGCTTTTTTTCGTGATTTTAGTGTTGGTCGATTTTGGAGGTATTGCGTTTATTCATAATCAACCTTAATTATCAAATCATATAAATGAATAAGGATTAATATCATGATACCAAAATCACCTCTCTTCCATTCCACCCGGGTTTTAATTGAATAATTTGAACAAAAAGCGGTAATTGTGACTTAACCACAAATAAAATCCGCGAGGGTGGGTATATGTCTAAGTATTATGTAGTTAGACATATACCCTCGCAGATTTTATAGGTACTTTAATGATGTAAGTAGTACACTACATGATTAAAGTACCTATAAAATTTTACAGGAGGTATTATCAACTCTATGTTACTTACTTCCACGATACACGGTACTTTAATCATGTAGTACATTATTTGTATGTATCATCAATAGTTTTCAGTGCACGCCAAATAATGAAACTATAAGACAAAATTTTGCTACTTTGGGTTACATTTACATTGCATTGCATTTACGTAGGGATCTCTATTTTTTTTCTTAAATAAAATATAGCAAATGTTTTAAGTTAATAATTAAGAATGGAGAATGAATTTTTAAAATCGGTTAAGTAGTTTTTGAGCCAAATCCAAACAAACAAATAAATCTTTCCTCTTTATAATATTAGTTTAGATTTATTGTGTTTCATAGCATGCCTATTTATTAGTATTACACAACTATTCTACTTATTTTAAAAGGTTACCCACGGTTAAAAAACAATGTTCCTGTTTTAAGGTCTTACAAGAATTACTCACCCGATGGTGTGTTACTCATGCTAGTAGATGCAATAGAAGTTCCACCAAAATCGAGTTCAGCTTCTTGTTTTAATGTTGGACTGTTTGGCTGTAAACTTTCTGTTATGTCAGCATTTGTGTTACTTCGTTTAATTGATTCCGTGTTGTTTTTCATTTCTAACTGAAACAAAACAAAAACCGGAATATAACTATTTCACGAAAATATAGTATGTTGCCGAGAATTAAATTATTCTGGTATACTATGCAGCTGTTGTAGTGTTGAACTTAGAAGCTGCTCTGTAAACATTTATGAACTCAACCAACTAAACGTGGTATTACAATGATTTGTTTAAGGAAAAGTTAAAATCCGTAATTAGTCTAAGTAACAGGGTCGAAGAGTCCATACAACTCGATTCTCATGGGCTTCTAAACCTACAATTCCAAAATAATATAATGCCAATAGTCACATTCTAAATATTTCACAATCACAAGCTGAAAAGTGTTGCAAGAACTCCATTTTTTTTTTGTCTCAACAAATTCTCCCGTCACAACTTATAAAACAGTCCTCCGTCGCGTCTGTCTGTTCGCAATAAACTCAAAAACTACTGAACGGATTTTCATGCGGTTTCACCAATAGATAGAGATTCATGAGGAAGGTTTAGATATATAATTTGACAAAGTTTTGTGAAATTAGCTGAAATATGACGATTATTATTGAGAGGTCGGAAAAAAATTACCTAAAAAATTCCATACATCGAGTGTGCTGCGAAAACTATTGAAATGTTCTCTAAAACTGTAATACATAGTGTATTACAGTTTTAGAGAACATTTCAATACCTACGCGATTGTATGGTTCAACCATAAAATATTTTGGTATAAAATACTGCTTCATTTGCAAAGGTGTTTTCACCAATATAGTATACAGGGTGTCCCAAAACTCAACGTCAAGCCGAAACGGGGTGACAGGATTGATCATAACCATCACGAGAAAAATCTGAAAAAAAATCTATCCCATGCAGTTTGAAAATTATGGGCATTTTAAGAAAAACCTAGAAATTTGATCAAACTGTACCATTTTTCGGTTATTGTGGTTATTATTTTTTATTTTTGTTCATTTGAACTTTAGAAACGTAATCCTAAATAACATTTCTAGAATCCCAATAAAAAATAATGACACAATTGCCTCAAGTTCCCGAGAATTGAGACTATTTGTTAAACTACGAATTTAAAATTTTCAAGATTCGTCGACTTTGACAGGCCCTCCTATAAAAAAAATGTACTAGAGTGCCTTGGCAAGTAGCATTAAAAGTTGGCGCATTTAATCAGAATTCTAAAATGGTACAATACTTGTTAGTTCCATACAATAGAAAAGAGTAAAAAAATTAAAACCTCAAGTAACCCGATTTTTGCTATCAGATTTTACTCAGTTAAAATGTTTTTAATTCGCACAAGCTCTAGGTAGGTTCTTAATTTTAAGGCAAAATGATGAGAGAGATGGATAATGGGTATGTTTGCCATGAGTGAGCGAGACAGATAGTGACGCCACGCATTGAGACGGAGATGCGTCGTTTAAACGAGTGCGAATGAAACAGATAGATGCTATGGCATCTATCTGTTTCATTCGCACTAGTTTCAGCCAAGCAAATGGCTACGCTACCAGTCCGACACCAACCAGTTAGTACGTTTCGCTCATTCGTCTACTGCGCACGTTCGTATTCGCTTGTGTTGATTTAGTACTGACAACTTTGGCTTCTCTTTTTGGACTTGAATCTTTGTGAATTGGACTTGTTGATAACATACCGGCAACTTTGGCTTCTCTCTGGACTTTTGTGTTGGCATCCTTTTTATCTACCATGCCTACGCGCTACACTTCACAAGAATATGCGAACATGCACCTCATTTATGGGGAATGCAGATGCAACGCAAGTGCTGCCGCTAGACTTTATCGTGACTATCTGTCTCGCTCACTCATGGCGAACATACCCATTATCCATCTCTCTCATCATTTTGTCTTAAAATTAAGAACCTACCTAGAGCTTGTGTGAATTAAAAACATTTTAACTGAGTAAAATGAGATAGCAAAAATCGGGTTACTTGAGGTTTTAATTTTTTTACTCTTTTCTATTGTATGGAACTAACAAGTATTGTACCATTTTAGAATTCTGATTAAATGCGCCAACTTTTAATGCCACTTGCCAAGGCACTCTAGTACATTTTTTTTATAGGAGGGCCTGTCAAAGTCGACGAATCTTGAAAATTTTAAATTCGTAGTTTAACAAATAGTCTCAATTCTCGGAAACTTGAGGCAATTGTGTCATTATTTTTTATTGGGATTCTAGAAATGTTATTTAGGATTACGTTTCCAAAGTTCAAATGAACAAAAATAAAAAAGAATAACCACAATAACCGAAAAATGGTACAGTTTGATCAAATTTCTAGGTTTTTCTTAAAATGCCCATAATTTTTAAACTGCATGGGATAGATTTTTTTTCAGATTTTTCTCGTGATGGTTATGATCAATCCTGTCACCCCGTTTCGGCTTGACGTTGAGTTTTGGGACACCCTGTATAAATCCTTTTATAAATAAATGTGTTAGTCCTCTTGAGTGTTTCATTTAGAGCAAAATTGCCATTCACACTTTTTCATTTGGCTGAATATCTTTGGAGATATCTCAAAATAAAATAGGTTGCACAAACATAATTATATTTTATGAATACTGTGTGAGAAGCTCCGCGGAGGTAGAGATAGTGTCCCGAACTAGTAGACCACCTGAGAGCAGACATCATTGACGGCTGTATATTGCACTTTTTATTATGACCTGAACCACAATATTATTGATTCTGGTAATTAGATGTTTACTTAGTTAGTTTGATGGTTTGGGCTGAATAAAAATTTGAACTGTATTAGTTAATTTGATCCTGTATATCTGCTTAATTAATTTTGGAGCTGCAATGGCCGCCTTTAAGCAAGTTTTTAGTTGGTTGGGTTGGTTGGTTGTGCTACGGAAGTCGCAACTGAATGGTTCCATGGCGTCGGGATAGAAATAGACAGCAGTCACTATCCCCTACTTGTGATCTTTGATGCATTTTATATTCTTCAATTTTGATTGTTTTGATAAAGCAAAAATAATTGTCCAATATTTTTCGATAATCTAGCTGATGCAAAAAAAAACCCCATTTTTAACACAGAATCATCGCTATTGACCGGCTTATCCGAAAAAATCCACATGTAAGGTTTATTAACACACTCAAGAACCCATTCAATTAAAAATTTAACACCCTGTTGAGGGAAAGTTTTCATTGGGTGACACAAAATCTCCCTAAATCCCTTTCAAGGGGAAAGAAAAGTTTTAAAGGAGTCATTGCACAGGTTTACAAACCTGTTTGTTCATAGTAAGGGTTTTTGTATGGGCTTAATAACACATTTACAATATATAACTGTACTAGATTTAATACATAAGGCAGATATCACGATGGCGATTTCCGAGCGAGTTCAAAGCGATGCGAGTGCAAAACGAGCTCGCAGCGAGTTCGCAATGAACATGCCACGAAAACGCGGCGGGCGCGCAGCCGTACAAAATGGCGTCGAAGGTGCTATTCGCGGCGAGCTCGCTGCGCATTCGCCTCGCTTTGGACTCGCTTGCAAATCGCCAGTGTGATAAGGCCCTTACATAATTTAAACTGTAAAATAAAACAAAAATGATAATTTACGGAAACCACTTGCCACCTACACTGCTATGAAATTTTTTTTCATGAGTATGAGACATAAAACAGTCAGTAATGCTAAACTTACTTGACATTTATCAACTGAGATATCAGTGTCATGTTTAGTTGAGTCCGGTACGTCACTGGGGATAGCAAAAATGTTTAATCTCTTCTTAGAACCAGTTGTATAGCAGGATTTATTGAAGTGCTTACTGCATATCATCTTGTGTTGAAAATGCAACTCTTGCAATGATTTCTCAGTTGACCAGTCTCCGTCTGGGTAACAATATTTAGCCCATGCCCATGTCCTGGAATTATTGAATGAAACAGAAATTTTGGCTGAGTCAAGCTTTTTCTTGCAAAAATATGTCTACTATGTGTTAGTTCTAGATTTGGTTATGTCCTCCACCTATCTTTATCTTAAATTTTATCCAAATTTGGAATGCATGACGGAGTGACAATAACTATAAACAGATACATAAATATTTTATTTATTTTATGAGCCTGTTGTGTTTTTTATACTGCCAACTGGTCTTCTAGTCATTTTTATCTTGTCTTGCATGAAATGAGACTTTTTGGCTGAGGTATATGTTTGAAATTGTGGACATTTCCTCATGTTCATTTTAAGTTTGACCTCGAGGCTGGCGAGGCTCAGGTGTTCCAGCATAAGGCCTAACTCAGCTGCCAGAGATGAGAAATACAATAACATCGGAAAAGCAAGCATTGCTTGCCTGAATCATTGCTATCCTCAACAACAAAATTAAATTTACTAATGATGGGATATCTGAAATGACTATAGTACAAGGAAGTTCAAGATAACTGGTTAGCACACCTGTGTCCAACCCTTTGGCATACCTACAGGCTACAGGTTTGTTAAGTTTCATTCATAAAATAATAATTTAGGTACCTTGACATCCCATATTTACCGGGTAAAGGAAATCTGTGGAAAATCAGGCTCTTATCCTCTGTAGCATAAACGTTACATTTAGCACACTTCCTTCGAACATATTCTTTTGACATTTTATCGCGTCGCCCTTAAAAACAGAAATGAGGCAGCATGTGGTAACCAGCTCATTAAAACGAATTTGTTTTTGTAAATGTTTAGCTTTTATATTTTTGACAAACAAAAAAATTTACTGACGCTCGCTTTATTGCTCTAAGCTATCTTTCAATGTCATGTCAAGTACCTAATGTCAACTGTCAATATACTCAATTTAATTATCAATGTCATCTGTCATTTCGTGGGTCGACTCTATGGTCGCGTTCAGTTTTAAAGTTTTGTGAGTATATTTTATTTGCATCAAATGAGGTAAACAGGATGTTGCATATATTGCGAAGCGAATGATAAATCATACATTGAGAGAATAATGACGGTAAAAAATACTACCTATCTACAGGTGATTGGTAGTTAAGTGCGTTCCTAGAAATGGGTTATACTAGAGCAAATTTGCAAGGAATTTGATCCCGATAACTTGGGGTCCTTATTAGGTGGTTTTCGGGTTATCGCTGTTGGAAATTTGCCCTATTTCCCCATATTATGGCCAGTCCGGTCTGCTACCGAATGTGTGAGCCATTTTCTGGAATATGCTTGGACGAAATACCAAATTAAATGGTGGCTACACTGGTTCATCCGTTCCATTCGCCGATCATCGTCACTCTTCGCAAGCGCAAAAATAGGGGAGAAAAAGATATTCAATAAAAACCAAATCGAATGGTGGCTCGGAACACTCCGTGAGTCGCTGCGCTGTAGCAAATTCATACACCAGCGGGGGTGAGGGGTGGGGTAATGTGCAGCGAAAAGCGAACTTCACTGACGTCATAAACTCTCAATCGACCTAAACTTCCATGACTTCACATAATTTTGCTTTGACCAAAAGTGCAGTGTGAACGTACTGTTTTTCCGCAACGCAAGCGTCTGCGGCATTATAGAAGATCACTCGGGGCCAGGAAGATGAAAAAAAAATTAAGGATAATGAAGGCCGTAGGTACAGATGTTTTTTTGATCGAACAATGAATAAATAGTCTAAAAAGATTTTTTTTAAAAAGTCAAAATATCTGTAGTTAATGCTAACTACTGATCAATAGGAGTCAATTTTTATTATTAAAAAAAAAAAAACTAAAAACAATTGAAACAGCAAAAAAAAAAAAATGATGTCTCCCCCCAACAACTTAATAAGAGAGCTCCGACAAGATATTACTTTGATGGTACCTACTTGTTAGTTGGTACACATATTTCGAAAATAGGTACGCCTTGTATATTGCGGATTTTCTTGATTTCGGTATGTTATGATAGCTATTTGCGACTGGTTCTGGTTGAACAAATCAGGCAAGATCTGTCACCACCAGATGTTTTTTTCTTACGGTTTCTAACGATGAATCATAAGAAAAGATTTAATAGCATAATATGGTTACATAATATTTGAACGACGAAAATTAAAATACCTATGGTAAAATTTCAGTGTTCAAAACATCGAAAACTTAAATATGGAACGACCATAAAAACCGAAAATTTCAATAACGAATGTTTACTTATATAGTCGAATGATTAGAATCTAATCGGATAACCTACCTACGTCCAATATATCTTAAGAAAATCTAATTATCTACAAAAGTGACATAGAAAGACCTAACTATCGAAGTGCAGAGTATTATCCTTTAATTAAGTAATAAACTTTTCATTCCGTTGGTTGCCCTTCGGGTACAGAAACCCTAATAATGAGCACAGTAACCATATTCCCAATATAACCTGGAAAAGAAGTGCTAGGGCAAGGCATGCAGAACGTTCTAAAGGGGTTCGAACATTTTTGAATGGGAAGTGGCATAGCCAACATGGTGCCCTAAAGTATCACGTTGCTGAGATATTTGGAGGTAGTCGCCATGAGAGAATAATGAAAATCATTAAAAAACTGGCAAAGTGCGAATCGGACTTGCGTGCAAGAAGTTCCGAACGAATATGTTTTTTGTTTTTATAGGTTTTCCTGTAATCTTTTGGTAAAGAACTATTATCTGCATTTTTTTAAAAATTGTAGGCCCAGTAACTACTGCGGAGACGAGGGTAATGGTAATTTACTACTACTAAATTAATTAATTTTAAAATTATACAAGATTTACATTTATAACCCTCACTATTGTGAGGGTTTATCATTGTGTCACATAACGACTTTACCTCCAAATATCTCGGCAACGTGACACTTTAGGGCACCATGTTGCTAGTATTTGGTTTGTTTGTGTCCTCCACCCATCTAGACATGTTACAAAGTGCGCCTCAAATCAAAATGGCGGCCGGGTAGCAATGCCACAAAGGTTCTATCCCCTTTCAACAACAAACATTATTGTATAACTTTTCTATTTTAGCTTAGACCTCGTCCAGAAAGAGCGAATTCGCCGCGAATCGTTATGCGCGAGTTTCGACGCGATATATTGACACCGTGTCAATATATCGCGTCCACAAGCATCGCGCGTATTTAAATTACGCGCGTAAATTGCGTGCACTACGCCAGACTCTCAACATGCGCGTGTGTCGAGAATTCGAGACTAGAGACGCCTTGGTTGTCTCCAGTTTACGCGCGAAATTCAGAACGAGTGCACGTCTACTGACTGTCTACCGACTGAATTCGTCCCTAAATGCTCGCGCGTTGGCACGCTCCTTCTGGACGCAACGTACGCGAGTAATACGCGCGAGAGAATCGCGGCGAATTCTCTCCTTCTGGACAAGGTCTTAATTTTAGCTAAAGTAGAGAAGTCATAGAATTAATGTTGAAGCACATTTACATACTTTTACAATTTTTCTTTTTTGCATCTTGTTGACAGTGAAACTTTGTTGGCAGAGCTCCATTTGCTAGTAGTAGTCTCTTGCTAAAGCCCATTTTGTACTGAGTGAAGTTTGCAATATCTCTCTCCATCTGTAATAAAAAATAAAAAATTGTTTGTGATATTGCAAAATTAAGACTGATATGAGAGTTAATTTATAGTTTGGAAATAAACTTCAATGTCATTTTATGGATATACACTTGGACACCTAGCTACAGCTCCACCAAAGCATGCTTGTCACTAAGATAAGTTAGGTACCAATTTTAAAGCAAGGTACTGGCGGGTGTTATAGGCAGTAATGTAATATTCGCAGTGAGCATGTTATGTTACACCGTGCCCTAAAGTCTGTGTAAAACAAAACACATATCCACATGTTCATGCTAGTTTTCAATAATGGTGACCTGACCCCATTATTAGATTATTGGATATTTAGTGTGTGTACCCCTTTTTGTTAATGTTTGTGTTTTTGTTTCGACTTTGCGTATATGTACCCATAGTATAGGGTAATAAGTACTTGTATATTATAAAACTGTATCCACGAGAACACTGCCGACAAACTGTACAGCAGTTTGGCAGATGAAATGTGTATTTTTTTCCATGTAACTTTCTTGAATAAATAAATAAATAAAATAAAAAATAAAAAACATACTGACTGCACAAATGCTCGCTTTGTAACATGTTACATTATGCCCCGCAACCACCATACCACCACACCACCCATGCCCACGGCACGGCACGGCATGTTGAGAGCATTGAGTGACCGGTGGGACTGCCCGATGCTTGGTCGGTGGGTGAGACTGCACACACACATCGGTTCTAGATAGCTGTGTGTGCATTTATTTTATTTTATCTTTATTACTATTATGTTATTATTATTCTGCCTATTTGTGATTTTTATGTGTGTGTATTGTGTTTATGGTTAAAATTTCCATTATGGACCGTCGATTTATGGGGCGGAGGGGGGAGGGAGGGGAGGGGGGGAGGGGGGCTACCCCCCTGGACCATCCCCACCCCGCGGAACCCCATGGTTATGGAGATATCCATGGTTAAAGTTTCTAGGTTAGAATCGAAAATATCCATAAATATCCATCGATTTGTGGGGCGGTGAGGGGGGGAGGAAGGGGGCTACTCCCCTGTACCATTCCCACCCCGCAGAACCCCATGGTTATGGAGATATCCTAAGCTTTATATTTATGAGTACTATCTACAAAAAAAATATGAACTTCCAAATCGACGGTCCATAATGGAAATTTTATCCGTGTTTATTTTTATGTAATTTGTGTTATTCTATGGACTTCGATGTCTGCAAATAAATGATTATTATTATTATTTATTATTATAACACAGTTCAGTACCCACCTTAAGATATTCAGACCATGTGAGTAAATAATGCATGATTGTTGCCATGAAAATGAAGATGACATGCAGATTGACACAGGAGAATTTCTGTCTTATTGAAGTTAGCACCTCAAAAGAGTACTTACTGAACAAATTGCCTCTAAAATAAGATGAGTACATTTACTCAGGATCTAAATTATGTTTTAAATGTCAGATTTCAGTTAATAGTATTTGAATTGTTGACTATAAGTCATAGTTCATGTTTTTGTTTAAAACTAAAAACATGCATGCATTACATTCACAGTTACTGTTTTTTACATTAAACATCTTTTTTTTATGAGTGGCCTCTCGCAATTCAACCTAGGAGGTTTTTGACTGCTTAACTGGACATGCCAGTGGTGGCCTTAATATAATTATTAAAGCCTCCAGCCAGTGCTTATTTACATAAAACAATATTATTTACTTTTTTTTAGTACAAAATAAAAGTACCTACCTACATACTAATGAAAGTTAGAGATTCTTATCTTATTGATTAGTTACAGTAGCAGAGAAAAGATGCATGATTGCTGGCGGATACGATAGTCTTCCGTTGTGGAATTAACTGAATAACTGTGTGTACTTACTTCAAAATGATCCTCACAGAAAAATACTTGAGAATCAACCCCAATGTCATTCGGATTTCTACGAGCGAGCAGCAACCACTTTTTTCGCGCCTTAGCATGTCTCGGTACATTCACAAAAAGTTTTTCCGGAGTTTTTATGGATGTATTTGTACATTTTGGCACTACACACCATTTATAAACCATTTTTCGGTTTACCTCGACTCTCGCCCGACTGAAGATCGTCAGTTTACCTCTTGTTTAATGCCTTGTGACGTAACGTCAATCAGTTGTAACGTCAAAGCTGTCAAACTGTTGTAAACTTACACCACAGAATATATAACATTAGCGTTTCGTTCTTGCACTAAACTTGTAAAAGCAAGATTTTTCGATTTCCCAAGTTTGCCAGCTATTAACAGAACGATTTTAGGATTTTTTTTTATAGGGAAATCATTTATGTATTTTTTTACAAGTAAAAAATAGTGAATTCAACATTCCCCTCCAATCCAAGTTCAAATCGTGAGATCTAACTAAACATGAACTTTTGCAATAGGTACTGCGAAAACAAAAGGTACCGACCTATCTTTTTGAACTCGTACTTGTGTACAGAGTAGTACTCGTACCTATGTGCTAGTAGTACAGAAATTGAATATAATGATCCTACATTTTACCATAATAAAATACACCGCCAAAAGCGAGTCCATCACACCTGACTCACCGAGGGTCCCGTACTTTTCTTCCATTTCTTAACTTCGAAGAAAATACCCAAATTCTTTGGTCTGAGTATTTTTTGGATGGGCAATGTTTGAATGTTATTATGTGCATATAATGGCTTTTATTTTGTCACGCCTTGCGGCCTTAACGAAATCATTAGATCCGTCCCGAAACTTGACAGACGCTGTATGAATAATGAAAGAAAAAACATGATGGCAGCTGCCATTAGGTACCATTGATATAAATAATAAAAAAAAAGTTATTAACTTTATTGCAACAAGAATAAGGTGATTTTGAGAGTAATGCAAAATTAGAGGTAAAATAACTATGATTGCTAAATAATTCCAGCAGAGGCTTATAAAAACGCAAAATTAACAATACATAAACCTTTATTGTAAATGATATCTAACATAAATCTCATGATTAAAATATCCACTCAGGACTTTAATACTGTTACATCTACATACAATATGTTCATAAGGAATGATTTACATCCACCACCTATCCATAAAGAAGTTATAAAAATATTTAATTTACAATTTTATGCTTAATAAGTAACCTCACCCATAAAACAACACGTCAATACTTGGCGTATTTTTTCAAATATTGGAGTTGTGTGATCGATATCAACGAATGCTATTTTAATTGATATTACAGTTTATTTTATAAAAGCAAATATTTGAACAAATAAGCCAAGGGTAGTGTTGCCTTAATGCTTATACTTCAATCGGGGATTTGTCAAAATATACCTATGTGTTACTTGTGCAATACAAAATATACCTTGCGACTTTCGAAATAGGGTTATTTTTGTAAAGCACAATTAACAGGAATATTTTGACAAATACATCAAGTGAAGCGCCAGCTTAAAATGTACCTTGATTAAGTACATTTAAATCTCGATTTAAAAATCACATACTAGCTTACGTCTAGAGAGCGACCATAGATATTGCTAATGTGTGGTATCACAGTTTCCCCTGCATGAAGGGTTTGAGGTACTTGTGGAAGCTCTGGTTGACGGGCTCGGCGTTGAGCGGGCTCTTGAGCGCTTCCTCCATCAGGCGCTCGTACACGCGCCCGTCGTACGCGCCGAGGGCGGAATGTAGAATCTAAAAAAATATTGTCTTTGTTATCGGACCTCTCACTCATTAATTATGCAAGATTTTGCTAGACTATTTACAGCCAGTGCTAGATGGTTATTGAACTAAACCATAGAAAAATACATAATGCAATTATATAAAAGCATAATATATCAAGCCAAAATTGGGTCTCGTAGCAGAATTTCAGGAATAACAACTCTATAAGAATAATTATTATGCGTCGTAAATTTTGGCAGGTGTGTAACATCTACAGCATCAAGGAGTTTATACGTTCAGTAATAATTTGTGGTCATAACTCGCTCTTGTCAAGTTTTATGTCACGGGCTGACAGCCAATTCAACCTCTTTTTACACCCTTAGTTATAAGGCTGAAAGTTGACTACATACCTCGTCACGTAGGTCGAACGCGTCGACGAGCCCGACTGCGTTGGGTCGCAGCTTCGTCAACAGTTCCTCGTACCAATGTTGTAGCTTTTCAATGTCTCTCTCCGATATAGATGTGAACTGGTAGAGAAATAAAAATTATTTGATTGGTAGATGAAAAGTATGTATGTGATGTGGCTGTGCTTCTAAACTAAACTAATATTATAAAGAGGAAAGATGTATTTGTTTGTTACGATTTGGCTTAAAATATATTCAAACGATTTTAAAAACTCTTTCACCATTGGAAAGCTACATTATTAACTTAAAACGGGCTAAATTTTGTTTTCGAAAAAAATAGATCAGATATCCTTACGAAAATTGCATTAATGTCAATCATCATTATTTGGCGTGCGCAGAGAAAACTATTGATGTTACAGAAAAATAATGTACTACATCATTAAAGTACTCATTATTACCTGTAAAAATGTCCACAAGAGTATATGGCTTACTATTATGGTTAAGTCAAAATTACCGTTTTTTGATCAAATGATTGTATCACAACACGGGTGGAATGGAAAAGTGGTTTGTGTTTGAAAAGTGGATTTTGGTATCATCATTGGGGTCAACGCCTAAATCATGATACCAAAATCACGTTGTGTACCTACTAAATCCGCTACGACGAAGTCGCGGGCGAAGTACTAGTAAGTAAGTCATAAAAAAAATAAGGTAGCGAAAAACGGAGTTTTTCATACTTATCCGTTGGGTGGCAAGTTTATTTCTCCACCTTCACCTTGGTCTGCCGCAATATTGCGTAGCATGGAACCCAATAAGTGGTTCTTTTAGCCCTCATCTCATCTGATATGCGGAAGACATGTACGTGCCATAAAAAAATCCATATGATATGTTCTATATGAAGCGTGCATGGCGTGGGCCGTGTCATTTAGCGTTGCAAATTCGATACTTTTACGATATAAATGCTTTAAATTCACGCTTTTGTGCTGCCACCTAAGTTCCTACACACTCCCATTAGGGAAACGTGCCGGGCGTGGCCAGTGCTATCTTGTGGCGCAAATTCGAAACTTTTACGTTATAAATACTGACATTGACACTTATGTGCTGGCACCTATAGTTCTTGCACGCTCCATATGGCATAGGTGACTTCCACACGGGCAAAAGATTATTTCAGTACAGATTTGATATGGTAGTTACCCTGAGCAGGTCTCCCACTCGCTGCAGCGCCCAGTACACCACGTACAAATCGACTAGTTGAAGCAACACCTCGCGCAGTTGTGGCGACGTGTTCTTCACTTGTCGCTCCGTTTCTTCGAAGTATGAGGTAAGGATGAACACGCGGCAGTGGGCCTGAAGGGAGAAAAATGTAGGTTTATGTACAATTTACTATTATAACGGAGTAGTACTCGAGGAATGGAAAAGGGAGCAAAGGACGACAGATGATACTTTGGGTAGTAGAGGTCCGAAGAGTAGCCGGTCCAGAATGGAATCGAAAGGCAAGAGACAGAGAGATGTGGAAATCTTTAGAGGTGGCCTGTGTCCAAAGCCCAGCTGTTCAAATAGTGTACCGGACATCAATATAAGAATTAATAGGTCGTTACTTGTAATTTAGTAGATAAATATTTTTAAAAACTCTGTTGTACCAGTAATAAGCCTTATTTTATTTCAAATATTTTAGCATAATCGTTTGTTTTAATTTATGTATGCCCTTAGTTTTGTTCCTTCATTGTTGGCCTTTTCAGACGGTGTTATTGGGCTGTCCATAAACGTGTGTCAACATGCTTTAAACTTTTGTCCTTTAACACAAGCACATTATTTATCATTCCCAATATTTCCAGCGAACCATGTTTTATGACATGTTATCTTTTGAAAGGTGGGACTTATCCCCGAGCAATTCTTAGTAGCAGCAACAAAATCAGACTAGAATTATCCGATGTTTGCCGTGTGCATGGCAATAAAGCCAACATTTAGTTAGGTCTTCTGTGACTGGCGAAATGGGTATTTATTGTTATGATGTACAAATAGGACCGCCCATTGTACACTTATTTTATGTTTGATTGTCCTGTTCTTATTATGCAAAGTATATATATAATAAATAAATAAATAGGGTATTTCTATGTATGTGTTACCTCGGAAGCCTGCGTGAGCTGCACGGAGGTCATGTTCCAGGCGTCCTCGTACGACAGGCCGCTCTTCTGCCTGCGCTCGATGTTGGCCACGCACAGCGCGATCTTACTGTAAGGATAGTGAGTCAGTAACTATGTTTGTTTAATGAGATAGTCATTTTCTTGATTATAACCGATTTCGAAAAAAAGGAGGTTCTCAATTCGCCAGTTTTCTTTTTTGTATGTTTTTTTAGCTATATTTTAGCCAATTGTCAATTGAGTTGTATGTATCTTTTTTTGTTGAGAAGAGTATTTTTCCGGACTGGTCCCATTTCGATTTGGTGAAGATCTGATGAAGAACTTCGGAGATAGGCAATGTAACTCTTCAATTAATGATAGCAAACCTTCCGAGATTGCTGAAATCGTATTTTTATTTATTGTTTACACCACTTTATAACATAACAACATCGTACGCTTTGACTGGATACACAGATGTGACCCTGTTTATGGGGTTATCTATTCGGGCATAACTTTATTGTTTATGAACCGCTCTTGATGATTCTTTTTGCGTTAGGTTGGTTATTTATATTGAATTTGCATTGGACGTTGAACTTCAAAGATAAGTGACCTCCTCAACTTAAAATCAATAAAATCTAGCAGGTAAAGTGACATATTGTTAATTTTATGTCAATCCCAAAGCAAAGTCGATATTTGTTTGGATGGAGTTGTGCAAAAGCTTACTCAGTAATGTGAAGTATAATTTAATGTAAATTTGGTATACCTAAATATAATTTTACGAAACGTCTTCTGAATTATAAGATATTTAGCTAAAAGCACAAATAAAATTGTAATACGAAACAAAATATGACTCGACTCCTCCCTTGCAACATCAATCAATTTAAGTGTTTTCGATAATTGTTTCAAGTATCCCGGGTCACCAATAAAACGAACAACAATTTAGCTTACCCAGCGGCCACAACTTCGAATCCTTTGATGATGCCTTCAATAGTGTTGTCCCAGGGCGGAGACCTGCGGCCGCCGCCCGCGCGGCTCAGGTAGCCCACCGTGGGCGGCAGCGCCGTGCCGCCTGATGCTTGCTGCCATGTCTTTACCAGGTACCTGTGAGTTATCAATCATTACTAAATGTTAAACAATATTCTGCCGGCAGGGACGTGTCTGTACTGGCTGTACCTGGCACTGTACTGTACCTGGCAGTCTGCAGCAGTAGCACAGTGTTCTCTCCCTCGTACGTGCAGGCGGCAGTGACGTGTCCGTACGTGATGGGCAGGTTGGAGGCCAGCATGTAGCCGTGTCCGCCGCACGCGAGGCGACATCTCTCCACACACTCCGCCGCGTCCGCAGTCGTCACTGCCTTCAGGCAGCAGGACAGGGCGTGTAGCTGTGCGTGATAAGGAAAATATTTTGTTAAACACAGACATTAATGGCACACAGTCTACGTGCGAGAGAATCGCGGCCATAGTGTCTCGAATTCTCGATTCATCCAGTTTGTATCGAACTAGCATGACTATCGCCACGATACTCCCGTAAGAAACGAAGCCTTAAAGGTTTCAAACTTTCAAATCTGCAGAGCAATCTTTTGTGATGGGATTTAATGGAATTCCGGAACCAATAGGTTTAGTCAGAAATAATTTTCTATAAATACGGCCAACCAGCCACTGAAAAAAAAAGTGCTAATAAAATATTCACCTCAGGCAGTCTCTCCATATCCCCAGCATCAAGCTCAGCTGTGACGTTGTTGTACATGTTCCAGATCCACTCGGCGCTGAGCTGGAACGCGTGCGCGGTGGAGATGCCCACCATCAGCTTGTGTTGCTGCGTCAGGTAGTCTATGATCTGAGGCTCGGGTTCGCTGGAAGTGACGTTTGAAATGAATAATTTTATATTCATCAAAATCATCAGACAAAGCTGTGGGCCCGTATATCGCAAGACTGGAGCCCTGAAGCAGCTAGAAGGGCGTGGCGGACCGAGAAGAAGATAGCGAGACGCCTGGGATAACTTCTTTGTGAATTGACGTGAAGAAGCCCAACACTACTCACACTATCGTTGAGGGTTTACTTATGTATGTAAGTATGTCGTTTTGCGGCAGTTAAATACTTTTTCTTTCTTCTTCTAAAAAGAGAAATTGAAGGAATGGGGGAGGTTTTTGCCCAGGAGTGGGGCAGTTCAGGCTGAATAAAAAAATATCACCAAGTTGCATGTTTGTCGTAAAGCAGATTGAAATGTCTGAACATAAATAGATATAAGAACACAGTTATAAAAATACTCAAGTTGCACTGACGTGGCGGTCAAAATTGATGGACCATTTATTGGGCATTAGGGGGGTATACTGAAGTACGCGCAGAGATTCATGTTCCCAATGATTATAAAATATATTAATTTAACTAACATAATATGTATTTTTGGCCTGAGCAAAGGTCTTTTATGTATTCATTTTTAAACATGTTTTGGATGAATGGGAACATAAAGGTTCTCCTAGCCAACGAGAGCAGAGAATCAAATCAAAAAAAAAAAATAGCTTACATGGTTACGCTGAACTGAGATTTAAGACAGCGACCTTTGAAGCATCGGTCAATGACTCAATATTATTATCTCAAACTGGTGAGCATACCGTTTTATTTAACCTACTGTCAAGGAAGGGTTATATTTTCATGTTTACAATATTTCCAATAGGTATAATAGATTTTGTAGATCCTACTTTTTCAAGGCTACACTAGTCCTACTTCGAGGAGTGGCTGCCGCTGAATACAATTGCATTTGAATCCGAAAATGTGAGGTGAGGTATGTGTAAGTAGAACACACATCTGCAATACTTTTTTTTCTTATTAACGGTAATAAAACTGGTCTGGTTTGAGACATCCCTGTGAAACTTGGGGCAGGCCTTTTTTCCAGCAGTATGAAGTTTTGTACAAAAAACCTTGTAAAACTCAAAGATACAACTCACTTTGGCTTCGGCTGCGACTGCCTCCTGACGGCGGAGTACCTGGTGGCGATAGTGACGGCCTTGGCGATGTAGTTGCACATGTCCTTTACGATGACCACGCGTACGAACATCATGGTGCCGTACGTGAGCTTGGAGCTAGGAGACTTCACGTACGTGCCGTCCTGGTCAGATACATGGGAAATGGTTATTTAAGGTAGGTGTCATATACATAGACTAGCTCAGGGGTTCCCAAACTGTGCGTTTGCGACTCCCCGGGTCGTCGCGGTGCTTTCCCAGCAAACAACAGAAATGGAGTAAGTAAATAAATACTGTTTTCCTATTTTCAAAGGTTTTCTGAAAAAAAAAACTGTTTAAGATCTGTAGCTAAATTTACAAAAGATTATATCAATAAAAAACATTTTATCAATATTTTTCAGTGTATCTTAATCAGAAAAGCAAGTTCATCCGTGTCGTTGATTCTACATAACTTCTCGTTTTCAGTGGTTCCAGAGATTAATTAGCTCATACAAACAAACAAACAAATATTCAGCTTTATTATATATTAGTATAGATAGGTACACTAGGATTATATGAATTGGTAGTAGGGTCTGCTAAGATTTTCACGTACTCAGTCTTGTCTTCTCATTCATAAAAACAGTCGAATACAATAAATGCAAATGGTTTATCAAGGCTAAGGACAAGCAAAGCGTGCCGAGGCCGGTCCATGGATTGGTAACCATCTTAACATCCCGGGATTCTTCTGTGCTTAGGCACTAACAAATTCATTGCCCACGTGCAGCAACGCCCATTTAACAAACTCTACTTGGAGTTGAGATCGCATTTCGACCACAACTCGGTAAACTGATGGATTAAGGTGACTGTGGGACATACTGGATGCGGGAAGTGATGGCCTCCATTGCAAGGCCTGTGTCAGCAGTGGGCTAAGAGATGCGCGTGCGTCATATTCTTGAACAGACGCCGCCAGTTGGGACTGGTCTATTTGAATCTCTCATCTGCCATGGTTTATTTGAATGATTTGTTATTTAAATTGTTTTTTTTACTCCGGACACCTGTATCGAGCATTTCTTTCTCCATCGTTCTCACATATATGTGTGGATATTTTCAAGATTGTAAAAAAAAAAAAATTTAAAAGAGTTTCCGTGGAGTTTCATGCACGTTCTTCTCCATAGAGATCTACGCTTTGAAACGTGCAAACGTGCATCTTTGATTGACAGACCTTGACAATTAAAAAGTGACTGTAAATGGTTCAATTGAAATAAATAATTTGAGTTTTGAGTTCAGCTTTTAATGATTGTGTGCAAATATTGATACTTCCTTACTATGGAAAACCCATACTCACTTCTAAGACCTGACAATTCTTCATCAGCATATGTTCTCTGGGTATCCTCACGTGTTCGAAGCCAAGGAAGCCATTGTTGGTGCCGTTCATGCCAAGCTTGGCGCCAATCTCGCCCACCTTGATACCAGCGAGGGGCATGTGGGTCTCTTCGTCGCGCAGTTGGACGATGAAGGGGTGGATGCCATGGCATTGGCCGTTGGAATACAGTTGTGCCATTACTATGCAGTAATTGGCTGTGTGGGCCACTGGGAACAAACATTTTTGAGATGTTTCAATTATTATAAGAATCTGTATAACAGTTTTGCACATCAGTCCCAGCAATAGGCTGAGGCGATGGCAGTTTCGCGCAGATGTAACATATACACAAATGTTGTTTAATTTTTTAAAATTGTATTTTGCTTGGTGCGTATAAACGTTTTTTCTTTAAATCTTCGTCTTCTTTCATTTCTTTCATGTGAATGCCATTGTCACGCATATGTGACTAAAATTCGCCTCGAAAGCGAAGGCAGAAATTGGGAGCATAAACGCATGTTTATGCTCTGGCGTTATGGGCAAAAGTCTAAAGGTCAAAAGGTTACATATACGCATAGAAGATGCTTTGGCGTCTCAAAACTGGGACTTATCTAAAGTTTTTACATCAATGTAGTACTGCTAATACTACTACTTCTAAAGCTATGGCTACTAGTTACTTTAGGTCATACCTACAAGAACTATTACATTATGATCAGCGGGCTTACATACTGTCGTTTACTGAGCTCTTAGTTTCAAACTCGTCAGTTATTCCATTTCATTTTCAAATGTCGTATCTTAGAAGCGATCCATGTTTAAAAAAGAAAAAAAAACATAATAAGTAAAAATAATATCAATAAAATCATAGTATCTACCAACAGTAAATTCAATATGAATCTTAATCGCCATATAAATTATAGATTGTCTAATTGCTTCTAGATTTAAGCGTGAATTAATTAATCTATGAGAACAGTGAATGTTTATCCCTAGTAACAGAATCAAAACAAAACTTTATCGAAATTATGTTATTATCACATTCCGAAATGAGTACAAAGTTATATATAATAATAATACTTGAAGATAAACACGACGTGTCTTCGAAAAGTAGTGATTTGGAATAATTCATGTTTATCGACCTTAGGGCACAGATATCATTTGTAATGTATGCTAATGCTGATAACTTACGTATTATGTCTACATACCTACTGCAGCACCATTGTGAATCCTGCTTTATTACTTTGGCAAAAAGTAAATCCTTCTTGCAAGAATTTTTATCTACCTTTGTTGAGTAGAATGTTTTTCTTCTTAAGTTTTTTGAAATTTGGAAGGTTACGGTGTCAAACAAAATATTGAGAAAAAATTGAACACTTCTTCTGTGGAGCTCGTGCCGGAAACTCATATTTGAGCCGTAATTTAACTTGTTTAAAAACATCGCTTGGAGAAACGGTACGTAATAACTATAAGCTTTACTTTCCCTATATAAAAAAATGTGCTGGAGAGCCACGGTTTTCTTACTCGATTTTTTCATCACCGTAGATTGTGGGAGAGTCGGTTCTCCCCTTATTTCCTGACCCGCCAAATTTGAGGGAGCCGCTGTGCCGCGCCGCCAGGCCGAGTGCTGCCATCGACAGCAGGCAGGCCAAGCCACCACCATCTGGCGCGACAGAGCTCGTGACACCTCGTCGCACAGGAATTTATTTATTTAGCATTTGTATTTTCTACGCAATTAATTCCAAAATTGTACGTTTTTTAGTTTTTAGTACCTACAATATGTTTATTACACATTTGTCTATCGAGAGCTGAAGTCGCATCTTTTAAGCGAATAATTAATATGGAGACGCTCTCTAGGCTTATGTCGTTGCAACTTCATTCGTTACTTGAGTAAAAGCTTGGTTACTCCCTAAATTTCTACACGTTTTAAAATTTGTGCCTAAGTTGTTCTTCGATTCTCATTAGTATTTTTTCAATTTGCCCGTTAACGCAGAGGAAGGTTTTTTTAAAATAATTTTATCTTTTTTATACGTTTTCGATTTGTTTCAACAAAATTACAAGTTTTGAATGTGGTTGATTGTTTTTTTTTTTTTTTTTACACAACAAAAACGCTACAATACATTTTAATAAAAGAAAGACGCCGATTACTAATTAGTGCCCCAAATGTAATATATATGTAAATGTATACAAATATATTATACTATAGTGGTTAAATTCAGTATTTCGCAATTTATTAAACGGAATGTAATTGGCGAAAAGATAATGAACATCGGCCAGGGATAGATAGAAGTTTACCATTGAGCCTACTTTTTAACCGACTTCAAAAAAGGAGGAGGTTCTCAATTTGACTGTTTTTTTTTCGTGTTTGTTATGCGATCATTCCGCCAATTATGAATGGATTTTGATGATCACATTAGCACCAAGTCAGAATCTGGTGATGGGGATCTTAGGGAAATCGAGGGCAACCCTCAAATTTTAAAGGCACATACAATGTTTTTCATATACTTTCAAACGCAATTCAGATAATTGTGCCTGGTTATCAACATATCATCTTGCTGAGCTGATGATGGAAGGTATAAATCAGGATCTGATGCTGGGATCCCAGGAAAAATGTTTGTTCAGAGATATTTTCGCCAATTGTCAACAAACATTTGAATGACTTTTTTTTGTGTGTGGAAGAATATTTTTCCAAACTGGTCCCGTTTCAATTAGGTGAAGATCTGATAAATAACCTCGGAGGTAGGCAACGGAACTCTTCAATAAATTATAGCAATTTCCCGGGATTGCTGAAATCGCATGTCGGTTTATTGTTTTCAACAGTTCATAATATAACATCACGCCGGTACGCTATGAAGGGGTAACATGTTTTTGGGGTTATCTATTCGGGCATAACTTTATTGTTTATTAACCGATCTTGATGATTCTTTTTGAGAACTAATTTTTTGTGATGTTGTTTAAATATTCGAGATGTTATTATGATCAGTTGGAAATCATATTGAGCAGTTATTTAATTTAATGGCGGTTGATAAACATGGACAGTAATAAAAAATCAATTAGTCGGTTATTTTATTATATAATGTCAATTCTAAAAATAATTGAGCAGTCCAATAACTGAATGAGCGGTAAAAATGATGGAATGAGCGGTAATATATATTTAAACAACAGCTCAAAAAATTAGTTCCCAAAAAATATTAAGGCAAAAATAAGACATTTGGTTAGGTTAGGTTAAAACTGTGACCTCCTACGACCAGACACGTCTTGCATTAATAGAAAAAAAGATATTGTTTTTAGTAGGTTACTGCTTAAAATGAGATTTCTTACCGATAAATTCCGTTTTATTACTGCCCACACGTAACCGCTCGTTCAATAATTTTTACCGCCCATTTAATTATTTTCCTGCTCAATTATATATTCACTGATCCATTTCATTATTTTTTATTACTCATTTTTGTTTACTTTACTGCTTAGTTTTAACTGCTGAACTAGTTAGTAAGCGTGTCATTTATAATTTTTAACTTACCAAAACTGCTATTTACAACTGCCTCTTTAAATCAGTGCCATTCTTTTTGCGTTGGGTTTAGTTATAGCTATATTGCATTTGCATTGGACATTGAACTTCAATGATAAACCAGTGACCTCAACTTTAAATCAATCAAATCTGCCAAGCAAAGTAGATATTTAACTATGAGCTGGTTTGATCTTGGACTGCGAAGTCACACATAGTAACTCCTTAACGGCAAATAGTACTACCAGTCATTACGGGAATTATGTCACTTAGTTGTGGGTTTGGAATTATCACCACTAAAAAGTGGAACATAAAAAACTTTTTTGCAAAAAAATACTACCGTCTTCCTAATAAAAAACACTACAAATTATAAATAACTGTATTTTTTTGTAAAAAAGTTTTTTCTCGAAATACAGTTCAATGTAGAATTTACAGGGCCGGTTTTTGAATTAATTATTTGGACTTAATAACGTGTCAAGCCCTTCCTTAACCTTTTGAACGCCAGATCATAAACGCATCGGCGTGCCCCCGACGCCTAGCCACAAATTCGCCGTACTGATTACGCGTATTTGTGACGTTTGGCGTAGAGGGCACACGTTTGCTTGTCATGTATACGTGATAATAGCGCTTAAAAGGTAAATGACAAAGTTTGACCGGGTTTCAGAATAGAGTTGTTCAAATTCAGACACACGGAGTTATTAAACAGTTCCCAGGTTTTTAGTTTACAAATTTTTGAAGAGTTTATGCCATTATGCTTTTTTTTTGGCTGAAAAAGACCAGATACTTACATCCTCCAGGCCACCACTTGTATGCGGTGAGCGTGGGGCTGTGCAGTACGAACTCCTTGGTCTTCGGGTCGTAGGTGGCCGTCGTCTCTAGACCTCGGATGAAGGTGCCGTGGCCGAGTTCAGTCTAAAAACAGTTAGAACAACAGTTAAAAAGTGGAACTCTTTGCCAGCCTCTGTATTTCCTACTACCAGTAACCCCATTCTTCGAGGAGAGACCTCATATCCCTTGGCAGCAGAGGAGATTTAGAGGAAAAAGAGAGCTTTAAAATAGAGAGGTGTTACAATGGGCAATCGCTAAATACGATCTTTTACATATAAACTTCGGATGGATTTTTGAGGTCAAGAGAGCGCCCATTAACCTTTTGAACACCAGATCATAAACGCATCGGCGTGCCCCCGACGGCAAGCCGCAAGTTTGCCATACTTTTTGTCATATATTTGTGACGTTTGGCGTACAGGGCACATACGCGCCTGCTTGTCATGTATACGTGACAAAGGCGTTCAAAAGATTAAAACTTAGAAGCGGCGGAATTAAAACTTATAACTGGATTACATTAAGCTTTGTACAGTATAAGTTTTCGACGTTGGACTTCTTGCTGAAATCCTCAAAATCAAAGTGGTTTTTCAGTTAATGGGAAATCCTCCTAGATTAGCCAAGTACCGACCTTTCTTGGAAAAATATCATCGAAATAAAACTTAGACCATTACGAACCTGTGCATAAGTGCCAATAATGTCCAGGTTGAACGCCCTACCGATCCAGTAGGCCTGCTGCTCGACAGATGCCTGCCCCATCAGCGTCGGAATGAACATGACATAGTGAAGGGTGAGAGGGGACCCGTCCTGAAGGATAGCTGCGCCTAGCGCACCGCCCAGGACTGCCCTGTAGGTTTAGGAGATAGGGTTACTTAAGTTTTAACCTTTTGAAAGTCAGAGCATAAACGCATCGTCGTACCCCCGATGCCAAGACACAATTTCGCCGTAATTTTTTTCACATATTTGTGACGTTTGGCGTACAGGGTACGCGCTTGCTTGTGTTGTATACGTGACAATGGCGTTCAAATGGTTATATTAATATGAATTTCATGCACAAAGGTATAATCTTAACGCCTAAGGCAGGGGTTCCCAAAGTGTGCGCCGCGGCGCCCTGGAGCCCCGTAGAAAGTAAAGAAAGGCGCCGCAAGACGCTCCTCTTCGGGAAATTTAATAAACGGACAAAACCTGCTCCCTGCTTAGTATTTTATTTTCTTTTTGTGTATCAATATTTGAAAAATGCTCAACATCATATTGTAGTGGTTTTAATTTTTGTGCCTAGTATAATTTTAACCTATTTTGGAAAGCTAGGGCGCCGGGACGTAATACTAAACGGTGTAAGTGCGCCACGGATTGAAATAGTTTGGGAACCCCTGGCCTTAGGCATTCTCTACCAGTCAACCCAGGGTGGTGAAGACATGGCAGGTGCACGGTGCATTATTTATTAAAACAAGGAAAGCACGAACTATCACAATATTTATTTAGGTACAGTGCTAAAGGTTTTTTTGGCGCTTGATCATTTTGAAGTTATCATGGGAACTAGTACCACGCGCAAAACAATCCTTGTGGCGCTATAGTATGATTTTCTAACACAAATCAGCAAGAACAAACTATCACTGAGCCATATAAATATTTTCGCCGCTTCGTAAATTCCTTGTTCACCAAGCTCAAAGCTGTACCATTTAAACAATATCCTTACCTGAAGCTCTCCATCCCATTGTTCTCTTCCTCCTGCAGCCGGCGAATCAGCTTGAACAACAAACATGCTTTCTTTACAGCCAACTCGTACTTCTCCTTGTGACTGAGGTATTCTGACGGCACTTCCTCGATGTGAATGCCTTCATTCAGAACCGTTTCCTCTGCAATGGAAGAAAGGTTTTACAATCCCTTAAGCTCGCCGTTGAATTCTCAACAAATCTTGTGTGCGTTTATATAACGCCGCGTTAAAGAGGACCTGTGCGAAAATGGGCTAATAGATTTCTTAAAAAAAAAAATGTATGTTTTTTTTATTACGCTAGTAAGCAATGAACATAATGTAGTTCGGGGTGAAAACAATTAGATAACTATTTGGTCATTTATTTAATGCTCATTATCATTTAAACTTGAAGTACAAGAAACAAACAAATGTGTTTGCAACTTGAATTTACATACAATTGTACATTTTAGAAAATTATTTTTCAGCAAAGTCATCAGATTAGATAACAGAAAACTAATAAGTTGGGTACAAGATAAACTGCGAACGCACATTTTGTAATTTCTTAAGTGCAAGAAGAAGAGGATTAGTTGTAAGAATGTTTGCTGGAAATATCCTTCCAGGCATAATTTAAAAGATCAAGAAATGCAAAATAGGTAGGTTCCTACTTAAAATATTTGTTTCCTTTCGGTTTCTCCAATATTAGACGGTGCTTGTGTTAGACCGCATTTCGACCTGCAACTCTAAGTGCAACTCGTATGTTGAACTTTTTGAACGCCAGAACATAAACGCATCGGCGTGCCCTCCACGTCAATCCACAAATTCGCCGTACTTTTTGTCACATATTTGTGACGTTTGGCGTATAGGGCACGCGCTTGGTAGGTACGTGACAATGGCGTTCGAAACGTTAATCACAATTCGAGGCACGGTCAAGCGATTGATCAGATTATACCTAGCCCGCAATGTAGGTACTGCAACTTGCATGCAAGATGGTTGCAGGTGGTAACGTGGCTAGAGAAGCATTTAAAAATCCAAGTCCTACAAGAAATGTCTATCATGGTATCAAGCAGTTTTGAACAAATATTTTTATTGATTTTGATCAATGTAATGTATTAGAACAGCCATCAGCCTACAAGACGTACACTCTAGACTACCACCTGTAGTCGTGAACTTGATTTCGCACCAGAACTACAAGATCTTGTAATGCCAGGCTGTACTAGTGAAACGAAGTACGAAAAGCTCAGTAATTGTCAGCAATTAAGATCACGGAAAAGACTTCAAAGTGTGCTACAAGACGAGCCACCTAAGAAAATGATTAAAGTTTTTACTGTTTCGAGTTTTTAAATTTATTAAAGTCATACGACCCTCCAGAAAAAGACGACGACGACGATAACGATGAAGACAACGACTCTCGACAAGATACTCAATATGACCAAAAATTTATTGTTATTAGCACATATAAGTAACCAACTGATTTAAGCTGATTGCAAATACCCAAATAAAAAATCAGAGCCAAAAATAAATAAAAACCAAAATCACTTTATCACGATTTATTCGTCACTGGCAGGTCGTAGGACATCCAAACGCTTGTAATTTAGCTTAACATTAGGCCTTTCAAACTGATGAAGAAATTTTTGTTTCATATCTAAGTATAAGTTATAATTTTTTTTTTGTATTTTTGCGAATTTCGGGATCAAAAATTCAGTTAGCTCTAAATGAAAAACTATAAAAGTTATCCACGCGGGAGTTGTACTCGGGCATTTGTTGTGGAATACTGGCTTTAAAAAAATAAAATGTCCGATTTTCAGGCAAAAAAACACACTGTGCGGACTCATAATAAACGGTTTGGACTGTACAGTAGAAGTACCTAGTACAGTAATACCCCGCTATACGCGACCCCGTTATGCGCGGTTTCGCTTTAACGCGAATTTCAAATTTTGTGTTAAAATGCCTCGCATTACGCGAATTGATAACTTAGGAATATGTATGTACATAATGTAGATGCAGAGACAAGTACTTGAAGACATTGCTGCAATGATTGAGGGGACTGAACTTGAAGATGTCGCGGTAGAAGATTTCGAAGAGATTTAGCAATGCACGATGTTGCGGCTTTACTTCTATCGTGGTTGGAGAGGAAGCGTAAATAAAGTCACCGTATTTAGGATAACGTTTATTAGTTGGTTATTACACCGGACACAGAGATACTTCTTATAATACGTGATAAGGAACACTAGTTAATGTCACGGCGTGGGACAGACGACTGGCCGCTTTACTTTATATGCGGGGAGCGTTGCATTTTGCCCTGCCAGCATATTTACATACATGTAGTCCCTACATACCTCCCCCCTTTAAAAAAAAATGAATATTTGACAATTAAAATATGAATAGCCCATAAGTTTAACATTAAACACCGCATTTAATATGCATTAATCTATTTATCATTTCGTTCGTCTTGCTGACGTGTGTTTACATTACGGAGAATTGTTATCGACCACATTACATTAAATATAGTATGTTGTTTATACAAGTCAACGTTTTTTATTTATATGTTCGGTGCTTAGTTTAAGTTAGTCTAAATCCCTTTATGGGTATAGTTACACAGTTTCACTTATTGATACACTTATTTTTATCCACTTAATTTCTATATACATTTATTAATATCTCTACTGGTCTTTTATTTCACTGCAATCACTGTGCCGTATTTTGTATATCTACTACTGTTGGTACGAAATTCACGAAATTTGGCACTGTAATTATATTATAATTTACTTATACGTTCCAAAGTTCAAGTTTCAATTAGCTACGGTAGCAAAAATCGCACAGGTAGCTTTACACGCTGACCACTGCGTGTGGTATGACCTATAAGCGGAAGCGATTTATCCTCAATGTTTTCGTTCTCATTATTTTCTATACATTTCTGTACACAATCCGTGTCACTAGTCTGCTCGTTGTCTTGTAACATAAATATACGCTGGTTTTAGTCTGTCTATGGATAAATCGCTTTCTCTATTTGGTAACTTAACTTTAAAAACTTTATCATTTCTACTTATAACTCTATATGGGCCATCATAGGTAGGACAAAGTGACTTTTTCATTATATCATTCCTTACGAAAACGTGTGTGCACGTCTTTAAATCTTTACTTACAAAAATGTTACGTGAATCGCTAATTGCTCTTGACGCAACTTATTTATTGCTTGACGAAGCTGTCCTACAAATTCACTCGGATCGTTGATCTGTTTGTTTTCCACGTGGAAAAAATCGCTTGGCAACCTAATAGTTTCGCCATATACCATCTCAGCAGCACTAAAACCTGAGTCACTTCTGCATGCTGCGCGAAGTCCTAACATAACCGTTTGCAGTTCGTTTACCCAGTCCATACTACCTGCCAAACGTGCGGTTAATGCGTTCTTCAATGATCGATGCCACCTCTCTACTAGCCCGTTGCTCTGAGGGTGGTAAGGGGTTGTTCTAACTCTTTGTACGCCTAAAAATCTCATTAGACTATTAAAAAGGTCGCTTTCGAATTGCCTGCCTTGGTCCGTCGTTATCTTACTTGGACAACCAAACCTGCATATCCAATGCTCGTAAATAACTTTGGAGACCGTATCAGCTGTAATGTCTGAAACTGGTATTGCTTCAGGCCAACGCGTAAAACGATCAATTATAGTTATACAATAACGCTGTCCGTGCTGTGACGTGGGCAAAGGGCCTTCAATATCAGTATGGATATGATCAAACCTGGTACATGGCGGAAAAATAGCTAATTTTGAAATTGTGTGCCGATTAACTTTTGCTTTTTGACATTGAATACATGCTCTTGTCCATTCGTTAATGTCTTTGTTCATTCCCGGCCAGAAATACCTTTGTGCTATCATCTTACGCGTAGTACGAACACCAGGATGACTGATATTATGAATTGTCTCGTACGCTATTTTTCTAAAATTGCCTGTAAGATAAGGCCTGGCACTACCCGTTGATATTTCGCAATATATCTGCTTATCACCGCCCGGCATAACTACGTGTTTAAATTTCAACTTACTGCTAACGTCACGTCCTGCTGTAACTCGATCGTGCACCTGCGCTAGAGCCAACTCGTTGAAATCGAGCACCGTGGGACAAACAATACTCTACCCGTGATAACGCGTCTGCTACGGTATTTTCTGGGCCCTTTATATATTGTATGTCGCTCGTGAATTCGCTAATGTATAATAATTGTCTGGCCCTTCTTGGAATTTCTTTATCGTTACCTTCTTTTGTAAACGCGTATGTTAAAGGTTTATGATCTGTGTAAATGGTAATTTGTCGTCCCTCTATCATATTACGAAAATGAACGATGGCCATGTAAATCGCAGTTAACTCTTTATCATACGTACTGTACTTCTTCTGTGCCTCTGCCAATTGTTTCGAAAAGTATCCGACTGGTTTCCAAGTACCACTTACCTTTTGCTGTAGTACTGCTCCTACGCATGTGTCCGATGCGTCCGTCATAATCGATAAAGGTGCGTTCACACTTGGGTGAGTCAATGTAGTAGCTTCTCGCAAGCTGACCTTACATTGCTCGAAAGCCGCGATACTTTTGCTATCCCAGGGTATTTTTGACTTATCCTTTTTATTTGCATTGTGTAAAAATTTATTAGGTTCTGCCTGATGCACCACCGCTTGCGGTAAATGGGCCCTATAAAAATTAACCATACCTAAAAAACGACGGAGCTGCTCTACTGTATCCGGTCTTGGATAGTCTGTAATCGCCTTAACTTTGTCTGTTAATGGTTTGATTCCATTCTGCGTGACTTGAAATCCTAAAAATTCTACTTTATTTTGACCAAATTGACTTTTGTTTAGATTTATAGTTATACCAACCTCACTGAAGCGTTTAAACAGCCTACGAAGATGCTCCTTATGTATGATTTCGTTGTCAGAAGCCAAAATGACGTCGTCGATGTAACAAAATAGTGCTGACTTACCGTTTGCGTTCTCTATGCGCTCTATACCTCTGAGTACCTGTTGATCCATGAACCTCTGAAAGGTTTGAGCTGCATTCCTTAATCCGAACGTCATGCGTGGAAACTCCCAGAGACCAAATGGAGTTGCTATAGCGGTTTTTTCAATATCATCCTCTGCAACTGCTATATTATGGTAGGCTCTATTTAAATCGAGTCGTGAATACCAAGTCTTACCGGATAAAATATATGTGAAATCGCTTACTCTAGGGATGGGGTAACGGTCTGGCTTCGTTATCGCATTTAATGCTCTGTCATCTCCGCACGGGCGCAGTTGCCCATCTTTTTTGGGAACTACGTGCAACGGACTAGACCACTCTCCTTGCGATGGCCTACATATCCCTAATTCATGCATTAGGTGAAATTCATCCTTTACCTTATTATAACGGTCTGGCGGTAGCGGCCTTGGACGCGCGTGTACCGGTGGACCATTTGTTATGATGTGATGCACTACCGCGTGTGCTGGCGGTTCTTTAAACGACATCGGTTTTGTGATTTCTGCGTGTAGTGTTTGTAGATTATATTATATAGTCCTGTCGTCTCATGCGTACACGCCGCGCGCTATAGTATGGTGGGGGAGGTGCTTCCCCTCCCTCACTTACTTGGCCTGGAACCACGAAGCTGGACGGACGCGCGTGCGGCGAGTTAGGCAGTGAGCCGATATCAAGTTAAGTGCACGAACAGTACATTTTGGCGACGAGTATTGTAAGTACTGTGTTTTTTTTTTCTCTGATAGAAAAAATGCGAAATTGTCAACGTTTATTTTTCTAGTAAGGAAAGGTTAGAAAGAAAACCTAATATTAGGTGCAAGTTCATAATAATTTAACGTGGGTTATTTACTTCAACAAAACTTTGCTTTGTCGTTGTGGATAATTAACTTTTGCGGGAAGAAGGACATGAGTTAAATATTTATAATATACGTTGATGATAATGCATAACTTGGTCATTTTTATTTATATAAACGTGGGTAGTGTCATATAGTTTTAAACATTTTTATTTTATCATGTGATAAGATCATGTTAAAACGTAAAAGGAAGTTGTTACGTAACTATGTAAACAATACCATCTAACGTCTACATTTTGTAGCATATATAAACATTATTCGAATTACATTTTAACAAATATAGTGCTAAATGGAAACAAACAACAACAAAAATGGTAGTTATGTATAATACAGACAACCAATAATAAACATACAGTTAATTAGGATATTATAAATCTGTAGTTATTCTACCTACCCACTATTCTATCGGGTTCGAGCCCCGATTAAATCTGTTGATTTTTGATTATCATAACAATTACTTAGTATTTATTATTTGAAATATGTTTTTATCGTAATTAGTTAAATACAGAGTATCTGATGTCTGTTGCTTAAAACTAGAAAAGATGATGATTTAATGTAGAACAAAACGGTTGATGCCGTATTGTTTACATATTTCGAACGATAAGGTGTTGATTGATGGGTTGAATTATTCTATTAATTACGGTTACATTGCGTTCATAGGGAAGTTAGTCAGAACGGATGATGCCCGTTCATGACTAGAAGTGTTATGATCAGTAATGATTGAAGCTTTCTTAAAGGTTAGTCAGAACGGATGATGCCCGTTCATGACTAGGTAGAAGTATTATGATGAATTATGTTGGTCAGAACGGATGATGCCGGGTTCATGACTAGAAGCATTAGGATGAGTGATGATTGAAGCTTTCTTAAAGGTTAGTCAGAACGGATGATGCCCGTTCATGACTAGGTAGAAGTATTATGATGAATTATGTTGATCAGAACGGATGATGCCCTTTCATGACTAAAAGTATTATGGTGAATGTTGTTGGTCAGAACGGATGATGCCTGTTCATGACCAGAAGTATTATGATAAGAGATGATGGAAGCTTTCATAAATGTGTTTTCCGAAGTCATAGAACGGATGGTGCCCGTTTTGTGACCTATTTCGTTATTTACAGGTAACAATGGCAAACCTAACGTTAGAAAAATTTGAGTGCGAGGGTGAGGTGACATCCGTGTGCGTAAGATGGGGACGATGGAAAAGAAGCTTGTACGTATACCTAGAAGCTGCAAATGTTACTACACCAAGTCAGAAGCGAGCAAGTCTCTTACATTGGGGTGGATCAGAATTACAAGAAATATTCTATAACATTCCTGACGAAGCCGCAACGAATACCTCAGAAGCTGAAACAGACGTTTTTAAAATGGCAATTAAGAAACTGGATGAGTATTTTGCACCCAAACAAAGTAAAAGATTTGAAAGGCACGTGTTTAGATTAATAAAGCAGGAAGAAAACGAGAAGTTTGAAAAATTCGTTGTCCGGTTGCGGCAACAAGCTGCTAAATGCCAATTCGTTGATGTAGACGACCAGCTCCTGGATCAGATTACTGACAGATGCAGTTCAGAAGAATTAAGGAAGAAAATCTTAAAAAATGGAGATAAAATGACTCTTGAAGATGTTATAGCTGAAGCAAATGCGTTAGAAGTAATAAACAGACAATTAGAAGATTTTAGTCAAAAACAGAAAAGAAATGAAGACGTAAATCAAGTGGAATATAACAGTAAGAATAAAAATCAAAGAGGAAAAAGAGAATGTTTTCGATGTGGCGGGTGGAATCACTTAGCATACGATGAGAAATGTCCAGCAAGGGGAAAGAAGTGCACAAAATGTGGAAGAATCGGGCATTTCAAACTGCAGTGCAAGACAAACCCGTTAAAAAGGAAACTAGAAGAAGACGCAAAACAAACACGCAATAAAGATACAAAGAAATTCAAGAGACCGAGAAAAGATACTAACAACATAGACGAACAAAAAAATAGTAATTCAGATGAAGAAATTGATTATGTGTTTAACATGAACAACGATGATATTGTAATTTGTAAAATAGGAGGCGTGGAAATCGACATGTTGATTGATTCCGGCTGCAAGTACAATTTGATTACAAGTAAATCTTGGAGTGTTATGAAGAGAAATAAGATAAAAGTAATGGAACAAACACAAAATCCAAGAAAAAAATTTTATGCATATGGATCCGATTCTCCTCTAAAGTTGTTAGGAGCTTTTAAATCTTCAATAGAACTTGCAGGAAAAACTAAGCATTCAATTTTCTACGTAGTTGAAAATGGCACTAGAAATTTATTAGGAAAAGAGACAGCCTTGGCATTAGGAGTATTAAGGATTGGTGTAGCAGTAAATGAGATACGAAGTAAAGTATTTCCAAAATTCAAAAATGTTCTAATACACATTCCAATAGACGATAAAGTAAAACCGATTGCACAGCCTTATAGACGTATACCAATTCCTCTAGAAGACAAAGTTAATGCTAAAATAAATGAACTTCTTGAAAAAGACATAATTGAAAAAGTTGATGGCCCTTCAGAATGGATATCGCCTATAGTTCCCATATTGAAAGAGAATGGAGATATCCGCCTATGTATAGATATGCGACGAGCAAATTCAGCAATAAAACGCGAAAACCACCCGTTACCGACGATGGATCAGTTGCTACCGAAGATAAGAGATGCGGTTATTTTCAGTAAATTGGATATTTGTGATGCTTTCCACCAATTGGAACTTCATCCGGATTCCAGATCCATCACAACGTTCATCTCAGCCAAAGGTCTTTACCGGTACAAAAGGATGATGTTCGGTATTTCTTGTGCTCCGGAAATATTTCAGAAAACTCTTGAGCGTATTCTCTTACCTTGTAAAGGGGTTATTAACTTCATTGATGACATCTTAGTGTATGGGAAAAATCGAACAGAACATGATGCCAGACTTGAAAAAGTCACTGAAGTGTTAGAAGCCAATAATGTTATATTAAGGCATGAAAAATGTATTCTTAGTACAAACGAAGTAGAATTCTTAGGCCACAAACTATCTAAACAGGGTATAAGACCATTAGATAAATACTTAAGTACCATTGAAAAATTTAGGGCTCCTACAACTGTTTCTGAATTACAAAGCTTTATGGGCTTGATAAATTACGTAGGCAAATGGATTCCTAACTTAGCTACAAAAACAGAACCTCTTAAACAATTGCTTCGTAACAAATTTGGTAGAAACGCTGACATACGTGAGTTGTGGGGAGAGAGTCAGCAAGCTTCTTTTAACTCTTTAAAAGTTGACCTTGCTGACATATCTGACTTGGGCTATTATAATGTACAAGATAGAACACTTGTATTTGCCGATGCAAGTCCGGTTGCTATAGGTGCTGTTCTAGTACAGGAAAATGATTCTGGACCACGTGTTATTGCATTTGGAAATAAAACTCTTACCGATTGCGAACGCCGCTATTGTCAGACTGAAAAAGAGGCATTAGCACTGGTATGGGCGGTAGAACACTTTCACATGTTCCTTTACGGAAAAGAATTCGACTTGGTGACTGATCACAAGCCTCTAGAAGTGATATTTAGTCCAAAGTCAAAACCGTGTGCGAGAATCGAAAGATGGATGCTCCGGTTACAATCATACCAGTATAAGGTTATTTATCGCCCGGGAAAAAACAACATTGCTGATCCTCTTTCTAGACTATGTAAACTCACCCCGGAAAATAGTGCCCCAAATGTCGATTATGTACAAAACATAATCGAGCATGTTAGACCCATAGCGGTATCATTGAGTGATATTGAGCGTTCTTCTAATGAAGACCTAGAAATTCAAAAAGTTAAAGAAGGTGTTCATGAGCGCAAGTGGGATGCAGCTGTAAAATGTTACAAGCTGATTGAAAATGAACTCTGCTTTCACGAAGGAATTCTACTCAGAGGAACTAAAATCGTTATACCAAAAGTATTGCGAAACAGAGTACTATCAGCGGCGCATGAGGGACACCCAGGTATCGTGGCAATGAAAGCGAGACTCAGAACAAAAGTGTGGTGGCCTAGATACGATCAAGATGTGGAGAGGATGGTTAAATCATGTAAAGGATGCACACTCGTGTCTGTACCTAATGCACCACACCCTTTGAAAAGAAGAGAATTGCCATCACACCCATGGGTTGATATTGCAATCGATCTTTTAGGACCATTACCATCCAACGACTATCTTTTGGTAGTAGTCGATTATTACTCTAGATATCAAGAAATAAAGATTTGTCGAGATATATCCAGTAAGGAAATGATAAAACTCCTGAGAGAAGTTTTCAGTAGGCTCGGGTATCCAGTTTCCTTAATGGCAGATAACGGAAAACAGTTTGTTAGTGAACAATTTAAGTCATTTTGTAAGGAAAATGACATAAAACTATATCACTCTGTTCCGTACTGGCCGCAACAAAATGGAGAAGTCGAGCGCCAGAACAGAAGTATACTGAAACGACTACGAATATGCCAGGCTGAAAATAAAATTCACTGGAGAGAATCGTTAGTCGATTATCTGACTATGTACAATAATACCCCCCATACAGTCACAGGAAAAACACCAGCAGAGTTGTTCTTCCAGAGGAAAATCAGGGATAAAATACCTATGATCGATGACGTTGAGCATAGGAATGATGACATGGACTTACGAGACAAGGACAGAGAACAGAAGGAAAGAGGGAGAGAGTACGCGGACAGAAGAAGGAAAGCACAAGATATTGACCTAGAACCAGGAGAGAAAGTATATATCAAAGATATGAATAAAGCAAATAAACTTAGTACAAATTTTGAACCAACACAATATACAGTTAAATCACGAATGGGAGGCGATGTTGAGGTAGAAAACGAGGAAACAGGACAACGTTTGAGACGAAATATAGTACACCTAAAAAAGGTAGAAGGAGAATGGAAAGTTATAAGAGAGGACGAAACAGAAGTTCCAGAAAGAGATGAAGAGGACTAGAAGAATTATAGTTTAAGAAGTAATAAATTAGAAGCACGAACTTGCTAACGAAGAATAAATTACTAAAATAGATGAAAATCTGATGTTATGATCTAGGCTATGCTTAAAATTAAGAACTAGGAAGCATGATGTTAGTTATAGTTGATAAATTGTCATTAGAAAAGCGAAGGAAGTTAGGAACAGGAACAAGCGAAGTGTTATGAGGTTAAATGTTAATAATAAAAGATTAATTGGGAAGTGAAGGAAGTATTAAATTAGTTATTACAAAGTGTTTGTTAAAACCAGAATATTGGAAAGATTATTGATGCTATTAATGTTATGCTGAATCGTAAACTTTAGTTGATTATGATATTTGAAAAGTTAATGGAAAAGGTAATGAAAAAGGTTGATCAAAATAGTTTTAAACTAAAGAGTACATTACCTTTGTGATGTCAATTAAAATGTAGAAGGTTGTTATGATGCTCAAATGAAGATGTTACTAAATATAATAAAAGTTATTATTATATCTAAAACTTTCATTAAAATAAGGAAGAGATGTAGTGTTTGTAGATTATATTATATAGTCCTGTCGTCTCATGCGTACACGCCGCGCGCTATAGTATGGTGGGGGAGGTGCTTCCCCTCCCTCACTTACTTGGCCTGGAACCACGAAGCTGGACGGACGCGCGTGCGGCGAGTTAGGCAGTGAGCCGATATCAAGTTAAGTGCACGAACAGTACACTGCGAATTCCTCTAACAATTCACGATAAGGATTATCCTCCTGTATACTTTTAACTGACGCTTCGTCATATCGTATGATGGATCCATGCGACCTTAAATTAGTTACACTATCTATTAACCTCTTATTATGTAAGTCTACAATCAATTTGTGCGACTCAATAAAGTCTGCACCTAAAATTGCTTGCTTGACGTCACTTACTATAAATGTCCATTTGAATGCTCTGCGTAAGCCTAAATTAAGTTCTAAGGATTTTACACCGTATGTTTTTATTTCTGTATTATTTGCAGCGTACAGCTTATAACCGCTTTCAGAACGCACACAATTTTTTACACTACGCACTGGTAAAACTGAAACATTCGCACCTGTGTCTACGAGAAAACTGATCCGGATGAAACTTTCGGTCTATTACGCACAAACGATGGTTCCCTGTTGGGCTGACGCAGTCTCCCACCGAACAAGACTGCACCTCACTCAGTTTCCCGATGCTGGGCTCTCCTTCCAATTGCACGGTTTCGTACATCTCCTTGCCTCCTTTCCATACGCGTAATGGTAGCTGCATAACCAATCTGGACTCTATGGAGTGCGGCGTGGTCCTCTTGACCTTGACTGCGATCTTCGCCAGTTTCCACGCCCCCTACTGCGTCCACGTATTTCATTCACTTCTCGCCGCAGTTCCTTCAATTCGGTAGTTAACCCGGAAATCAAAGTCGCTACTTCTGAAGTTGACGATGTCGCTGCCGAGGATATGGCGGCTACCTCTCCACTGTTTAAATTTTCCATCACTTTGTCTGCCATTTCCGCGAGTTTTTCTAATTTTTGGTCCTGGCACACGGAAAAACGGCTTTTAAGGATCCTGGTAGGCGTGAAATCCACAAACGTTGTAAGGCATCCGCTGAAATCTCTGTGTTTTGCGCCAGTTCTGACATACGTCGTAGCAGATGTGACGGGCGTTGAGAGCCTAGGTCCATTTCTCCCACTAATTTTTGAAATTGCCTTTCGGCGCTCTCCTCATAGGCTGTCAATAGCCTGTGTTTCAATGTGCCATATTTTTTTTCGGGAGGGGGCTTAAAAATTAAATCGCTGACCTGTTGTAACGCATCTCTGGTCAGCCTTGATATCACCAAATGATATTTACTTGAATCCCCTTGCTTCTGCGGTTCCATGGCGGACTCGAACTGTGCGAACCACATCCGAGGCATGTCAGTCCAAAACATCGGAATCCTGTCAGCAACATTGATACTGGACACATGAGCTGTCGGTGGTGGTGGTGGCTGACTCATGTTGCTCCTTCGATGTTCCCGCAGATAGGTTCTGAGTCCACGGGGAGTTGTCTGCTGCGCGCGCACACACTAAAACTTCCTGATTATTGTTCGTTTACTTTAACGCACTGTCTGTATTTTATTTCTCAACAACCACGTTTTTTTTTTATTTAGATCACGTCGGGGTCACCAATGTTGCGGCTTTACTTCTATCGTGGTTGGAGAGGAAGCGTAAATAAAGTCACCGTATTTAGGATAACGTTTATTAGTTGGTTATTACACCGGACACAGAGATACTTTTTTATGATACGTGATAAGGAACACTAGTTAATGTCACGGCGTGGGACAGACGACTGGCCGCTTTACTTTATATGCGGGGAGCGTTGCATTTTGCCCTGCCAGCATATTTACATACATGTAGTCCCTACACACGACGAACCTGTTAGCAATGAAGATCTAATCGAGTTACAGAATTATCCCATCAACGATGAGGAAGAACAAGTAGGAGAGAGAGTTTTATCTTCAAACGGAATACTTACAAAATGCTCTTTCAAAAATTTATTCAGGTTTGGACATATTGCAGAGCAGACAGTGATGAGGTGATGACTGATGATGACCATGTTTTGACCGTGTGTCAAACAATAAAAAACAGCGATGGGTGTTATGAACGTATTTTACAAGAACGTTAAAGAAACGCTACCCAAAAGACAATAGATGTATTTTTCCGTAAAAAGAAAACATGTAATACTGCATAGTTTTAATTAGAATTAAAGTGATTGATTCAAATTACATGTATATTTTTGTATTAACTTTTGACTATGTATAAATCGGAAACCCCGATATACGCGAATTTCACTTAACGCGATTTTTTTGCGGAACGTATCCCTCGCGTAAAGCGGGGTATTACTGTATATTAGATCTATAAATGGGATATTTGAAGTCGCAACAAATGGACAGTTTTCGATAAAATTGCTACATGCTATTGCATATACCAACTTTTTCGTTTTGCTAGCGGGTGAATACTTCAAGAAGTGAATCCGTAACCCGAGATCTGGTACAGTTTCTATAAACATTCGTAGTTGAGTACCTACTCAATAAAACCGCCACTGAGATACTCAGTAAATATAGCACCAATGATGTGCTACAGGGCCAAACAGAAAAGCTTGGTGGGCCACATGCAGCCCGCAGTTTAGATATGGCCTATGGCAGTGGCCTAAAGCATAGCCACCTGCACGGCATCATTGGTGGCAGCACATAGGTCACTGCAGCTGCATGTTTTGGGGCACAGAGGGCAGGATAGGAGGTGGTTTGTGACTCGGCTCCACATCCAGACCCATACAAGGGCAGTGAGCTATGACTGTGTTGGAAGGTGGTGGTCCACGTCATTAGTGTTTGCGTTTGGGTCATTGCTAACTTAAGTTATTATAACTCGTTTATGAATAAATAAGTTACTTAAATGAGTCTATTAATAGACCCTTTGAGGCCGACCTTTGGTCGCTGATGTCAATGACAGCGCGATTTTAAGGGTCATATTATATCGGTCATACACTGCTGTTTGTTTCGCTACGACGTCGATCAGTATCCCTTAAGTTCTAAATAGGTGAACGATTTAACTGCGTAAAACAATTTTTGGTAGCAATTTCAAATACAAGGCCAAATTATGACCAGCGAAACTTGACAGGTGTGATATGCATTGAAATGTACATTATTGTTAAAAAGCCCCACGCTTTTTTACAATAATGTACATTCATTTCTTTTTTACACTATTCTTAATCAAATTTATTACATTTTATTTTCTGTTTTTTAGTTGGATTTTTCTATAACGTTTTTCTAGCGTGTTTTTTTAGTTTTTTTAAACTATTATTTTTTGTTAAAGGTTAGTTAAATAGAATATGTGTGTTTTTGTGAACAATAAAAAAGTGTGTATTCTTGGATAATGTTTTGCTTTGTTACAATATTTTTTTAATTTTTATTAATTAATCCTAGCGAATCTGATTAGGATAATCAGATATTTTAATTGAATTCTTGCATTGTCATCGATCCTTGACAGGTGTGCAAAGTTTGAACTAAATCTGATCGTTCAAAGTAGGGCAAAATCTTCTTTGAACGATCAGATTTCGAGCATTTAGATGTTTAATGTGTTCCCTGAAACTAAGGTTGCTATCGATTATAATACCCAGATACCTGATGGTATTGACACGCACCAGAGTTCTACACGAGCAATCTACTCCATCCAAGCATTCATGCGAAATGATGCGCCAATCGTTAAAGGCTTCGTCGAGATAGCGTGCTCTAAACGTCAAATATTTCGTAAATATTTCGTAATTTCGTAAATTATCTAATTTAAGGTCAGGCCCCGAGCCATTTTTTCACAACGTAGAATCCATTCTGGGCAGCACCGAATACCTCAATCCAAGTATCGGCAGAGAAAAGGAGAGCGGTGTCATCTGTATAGGAGATCAGTTCGCCTTGGGGTAGCTGGAAGTTAGTGACGTCGTTAATATCAACGAGAAATAGCGTCAGGCCCAAAATACTACCCTGCGGTACTCTATACTCGACGGCATGGCCACTGCTTGTGTGTTGACCCACCTTAACACACTGTTTTCATTCAGTAAGATAGCTCCGAAAGAGATTTAGTTGCGTGCCCCTGATTCCCAGCTTCTCAAGTTTGTCTATCAATATAGGAACTGAAATAGTGTCAAAAGCTTTGCTTAGATCAAGGAAGATTGACAAGCATTTCTTTCCTGTATCTAGGTTTTTGGATATATAATTAGTAAACATATGCACTGCTTCTTCAGTACCTAGATCTTCCTCTCCGAAAGCCAAACTGTTTGTCTGATAGTAAGTGGTGCTTTTCCATAAAACCTATCAGCCTTATATTAATAGCTTATTTTAGTATTTTTGACAAAGCTGGTAGAATTTATATTAAGAGGCATTCATTAAGTCATCTTTGCACTAAGACAAAATGGAGAAAAATTACTGATAATTAATCGTCTTCACTTCACTAATATTATAACTCCTCTGAATATTTAAGATTTACACCAGTTTTATCTAAAGTAGTATTTGGTAGGTATCTCAAATTATCAATAATTAACTTATTGATATTGTCAATGATAAAGTGGATCAAAACTGTAATTAATCTAATCAGGGAATGTTTAATTAATTTTCTGTTAAATACCCTAATTTGTACTAATTCCATCGCAGATGCATAAAGACAGGATACATAGCCAAATAATAACAGGCTTGCTTATAAAATGAGTAACATCCTACTAATATTATAAACGCGAAAGTTTGTAAGTATGGATGGATGGATGTTTGTTACTCTTTCAGGCAAAAACTAATGCATGGACTTTGATGAAATTTGGCACAGTGGTAGATTATTGTCTGGAATAATACATAGGATTCTTTTTATCCCAGGAATATGTTCCCTTGGGATAATTTTAAGCAATCACGCCGGCGGAGCTGCGGGCGACAATTAGTATATCATATATGTCAGAAGAACTATCAAAGGAAAAAAAAACAGTTTATCTATACTAATATAATAAAGCTGAAGAGTTTGTTTGTTTGAACACGCTAATCTCTGGAACTACCATTCGGATTTGGAAAATTCTTTGTATACAATAGCCACGTTCATGAGGAAGGCTATACACGGGAATAGGAATAAACAGGATATGCACGTACCAAGTTGTGAGCAAAAGCTCGTTAATAATAAATGTACAAGTAGTATTTCAGTTGGAATCTAATCAGAAATAAGTTGAAAACAGAATTTACCACAGTTCTACCTGTTAATGAACTCTCATTAGCAGGTAGAACTATTGTAAATTCTAATCAGAAATATTGAAATAAATTAAAAACGTAGAATTTACCACAGTTCTACCTGCTAATGAACTCTCTTTAGCAGGTAGAACTATTGTAAATTCTAATCAGAAATATTGAAATAAATTGAAAACATAGAATTTACCACAGTTCTACCAGCTAATGAACTCTCTTTAGCAGGTAGAAATGTTGTAAATTTCACAGTAACATCAATAGCTTACATGTATTTACTAATTAATTCAAACAAATTTTGTTAAAACATTATTGTTTGAGTTAAAGAACACAAGCATGTTTAGATAACAAAGGTTGCAATTGTATTTATCAAACTTTGGACTTGCAGTATCATTCTCACAATAACAGTAATATTATAGGAATATTTATTAACTTTGAAAGGTATAGTTTTAAGTTAACAAACATATTGCAGTTTGTTCTTAATAAATTTAGCGTTTAATGATGTTGAAATACTTAGTCAGGGTCATTATTTTTCCATAAACATTTTCGTTAAATAATTAATTAATTAGCATGATACATGTTCCACACATTAAGGTGTACTTAAGCAATTATCAAGTATCTCAGTCATTGTAAAGTTGTTATTGCAAAATTGCACAATCTCTGACAAAGGAAATGGGTTTTTATTATTGTAAGAAATGTGGTAATATTTTTATGAGTGCTGCTTTGCTATTGAGATTCTAAAGTATAATGTCCAAAGATTAAGTGTGATGATGCTAGTTTGCAAAAAAATCGTGCCTACATGATATTCACTAGCCAATAACACACACTCCAACAGTGAATAAAAAAAACATTCTAATTACCTCGTCTCCTCCTCTCCTCTGTCATCTGAGGGCCGCCATCTAACAAATTCGTAAGCTCTGTAATATTGAAAGAGCATTTCTCCCTTTCTCTTTGTAAATCCGGGTTAACATTCGCGGATTTACTCATTTTGTGTCGTAAGATAACGCACTGGAAAAAAGCACGACGGCCCCGATTAACGGTGCACGGACAACTGACGAAACAGCGATAATTTCGAGATCCAGTGGCCGCGATCAACGTAAACGCTGGCTGGGTACAGGTTTTGCGTTACGAAAATAAGCCTTGTGAGCTATATATTGCTCAATTAATACCACATACTGAGGGAAAACTGGTTTAGATTGAACCTTACCCCCTAATTTATTATTCGAATCTCATCTTTGCGTACATTTAATAATTTCATATATTTCATGAAGATCTTTGTCAAATCAAGAATGCAATTATTGTTAGGTAGGTATGCCGTTATTTAACATACTATTATTTAGAGACAACACAGAGAAGTATTCAGTCAATGTGACTACGAAAATATTCTGAAATATATTTTGTAAAGTAAATTATGCTGACTTTCAGACACAGTTTCAGATAGTTATTTTTTTATTGTTTACTTTTCATTTCAAGATATTTTTGATTACGTCAAATTTATGACAAAGTCAAATTTTGACAAGATCGAGGTGTCAAATTCTTGTACGTTCCGAGCATTTAGGGCGTGTTCACACTAACTGTGTTACACATGAATACAAATTATTTTTTTCTCGTGGCACCTAATGGCACCCATTTCTGTTTTTTTTGGTTTTGAAATCATCAAATGTTTCATCCCACTCTGAGTGGAGCGGAAGGAGTCAAAAACGAAGAAATAACCAAAACACCGACTTCCGAAAATATTGTTATTTTATTTATACTTATGTATAGTGTTATTTATTTCGAAGTGGTTGTATTTTCGTCCAATGCAACCTCAAGATAGTTTAAACTAATCCCAACGCAAAAAGATTCATCAAGATCGGTTTATAAACAATAAAGTTATGCTCGAATAAATATCACCAAAATCATGGTTGACTTGTACATACACATCGGTGTAGGTAACCCTTCACAGCGTACCGGCGCGTGATGTTATGTTATGAACTGGTGTAAACAATAAACAGACATGCGATTTCTGCAATCCCGGGACATCTACATATAAAAAAATGTACCCCTATTTCTCCTGTTGACGCTATAACCTAAGAACAGCTTAACCGATTTGGCTAATTCTTTTTGTGTTTTGTTCGCCAGATTACAGGAAAGGTTTAAAACAAACAAAAAAATGGTAGGTAGGTAGGGTAAGGTAGCTATGTATGTATGAAGGTAGGGTAGGTTGGGTAAGGTAGGTATGGTAGGTAAATAGGGTAGGGTAGGTAAATAAGTAGGTATTGTAGAGTTCACGTCCAGACCTCCCGTCAACCGTTACCTACCCTAGGTTACGGTTGACGGGAGGTGATTTGTTTGCTATAATTTATTGAACAGTTCCGTTACCTATCTCCGAAGATTTTCATCAGATCTAAAAGAATCATCAAAATCGGTTGAGAATTGGCTAAAATACACTGAACAAACTTACAAAAAAAAACACTCGAATTGACAACTTCCTCCATTGTTGAAGTCGGTTAAAAACTCAAAGAAAAACAAACGAATCTAAAAACACTTCAAAATACTCAATTACTGGTCAACGAGGTTTTCTGCTCAAATGAAAGTATTTCTATATAAATAGTTTAAACAAAAAACAATCTCTCTAAGGCGCAGAAATTAAATCGTGGCCATTTTGCTTGCTCTTTCATTTTAGTACAGATGCCAGCACATCAAGCTACAACAATCTGTCAAATTTCTTTAATAAATTTTCAACTTTATCGCCAACGAATTAGGTTCAAGGTTGATTGGGAAAATTTGACATTTTCGGGTAGCTTGATGGGCTGGCGTCTGTACATTCCCACAGAGGAAAATAAATGTATGTAACATTTATAAATGATAACAAATGTTTAACGTAAGTAGTAAGAAAGTAGCGTGAGCGTGATTTTTTCTTTACATAGAATATCAAATAAAGAATATGAATATATATATTACATAAAATATCAATATACAGAATATAATAAGTGGTTTTCAAATAAACGCAACATGCGCAAAACACATTTCAGTTTCAGGCAATATTTTTATTTGTAATGGCAGCCCAAGAATTTAGATCATTCTAAATATCGACTAATCTCTTCAATGTGTCCGTCAAAAACTTGGTGAATTGAGCTTGGGAATTTGCATGAGGTTTTTGAAAGAACGTTTTATATGCAATTTTTCGTTCATTGTAATAACTAGATCTAGCTCTTGATAAATCCAAGCAAGAAAAACCGTGTTCAATTCGATGAAAAATTTTAAATTAAAGAATTCGATATTTTTTGATAAATCGACTAAAACTGTGATCATTTCAATTTTAGTAACATTTACCCACCACTGAAAATGTCGGCCATATTTCTTTCTTGTATGCGTTGGAGCTCACCTAGTCAAGATGAGGTTAGTTTAAAAAAATAATTGAATTTTACAGTGATAAATGTCTTAATAACTGTTATTTTAAGTGTAAAAGCATTCTAAAATCATGTTAGATATATTTTTTGTGTCGCGGAAAGACACATTTCGTCAACTTCTACGTCTTATCGGTCCGCCTCGAAGCCATGTGGTCATACAGGATTTTTGTTCGATTTCAGTTCCCTCAAGCTGCAGAAGAGGCTTGCAGCCTCTGTTATGCGATGTGGTAAAAAGAAGGTGTGGTTGGATCCCAATGAGATCAATGAAATCGCCAACACCAACTCCAGTAAGTACCCACACAAGTACAATACATATTTTTACGGTGCGGCGTGATCTTGATCGACATGCCGTGCTGTCGATAGTAAACAAAATTTTCAAGAAATATCTTGCACATTCAATGCCTGCAATGATCAACAGGACAAGTGAAGTGAATTAAAATCGAAACCATGTGAAGTGGATTTTTTTTTGTGTTTATTATAATATAACCATTCTTTGAATAATTTAAGCATTGCTCCAGCTACTGCTCTCTTAGTTCGTATTCTAGATTTTGTGCATTCACTTTTTGCAGTGTTTACAAGGAAACAAATAACATAACCTATCAATGTAGGTAATCAATCATCCTCCAACTGGATTACTTTTCAGTTTCACAATATTATTTATTTATCATGGCGCAACTTTGGAGATCCCTTTGTCTACCAATGCTGCTGTAAATCAATTGAATGCCCAGCTTTTATTCATACTTTATTTTGAATTTGGCCTCCCAAGTCTTTTAAGTTTCAGATGTTTTCTTGATGTTTCTAATGCCATGTTTTATCAACCATACAATCAGAAAAATTAGATTAACACAATACCTGTAACTTCCAGGACAGAACATCCGTAAGATGATCAAGGATGGTCTCGTCATCAAGAAGCCCGTAGCCGTACACTCACGTGCTCGCGTCCGCAAGAACACAGAGGCCCGTAGAAAAGGACGTCACTGTGGCTTCGGTAAGAGAAGAGGTACTGCTAATGCTAGGATGCCACAGAAGGTGAGTTCAATACATTCTTGAATAAGTATTTATTGTGCACTTGTTTACGTCAGCCTTTCAAAATGGCTTGATAAGATGTTATTTCCAAAAAAAGGTGCAAAATCTTATTCCTTTGGGATTGTATGTGTACATTAACATGTGAGTCCGCTCAAATCTGATACTGAGAAATAAAAAAGGTTTGGCACAGAAGAAACATGATGCTGTATGCAGCAACAATCATAAAGTACTGCTGTGCATTTAAATCAAAATAAACCTAAAGTACTGAACAGAAATGTGATCAAATCAAGCCAATTATATTTATGATTTAGAGACCTCCAGCATAAATTATTCACTTGTACATTTCTCTTCTTTATTTATTTATTTATTTGTACAATTTTCTCATTGTTTCCTTTCCTTTTCACCAGGAACTCTGGGTACAAAGACAAAGGGTCCTTCGTAAATTGCTGCTCAAGTACAGAACTGCCAAGAAGATTGACAGGCATCTATACCACGCCCTGTACATGAAGGCAAAGGGTAATGTCTTCAAGAACAAGCGCGTACTCATGGAGTACATCCACAGGAAGAAGGCTGAGAAGGCTAGGACTAAGATGCTCAGGTGAGGGTCGTCTGTTTCTTGCAACTATATTGAACATAAAGGGGTGGGTGGAGAGGACAAAGTTAATACAGGAATTTCTGTTCTAAGCTATGGTCACACTAGACGTGGAAGTGCATGCTGTAGATTCTTTTATTTTAGAAATAGTTGAACTTAAATTTTAATTGCAGTAAGCTTGTCAATAGTTTTGCTGTGCTTGGATTTTGGGGTAATATTTAGGAAAAGATGGAACATAGAAAGTTATCTCAGTTATTTGACACTAGTAGAAATTTTTTTGGAGTCAAACATTAGTTACTTCCAGTAGTAATTCATAAATCTCAACTAAAACCTGTCTCTTCAATTACTTACAGTGACCAAGCTGAAGCCCGCCGTAACAAGGTCAAGGAGGCTCGCAAGCGTCGTGAAGAGCGTATTGCCGCCAAGAAGGAAGAGCTGCTGCAGACGTTCGCGCGCGAGGACGAGGCCGCGGTCACAGCCAAGAAGTGATCGTCACTTTGTAATTAACCTAAAAAAAAATGATCCAATAAATGTTTTGGGTCCAGTTGGGTGTTTTATTTGAGTATCTTGTGTTTCTTGCTGTTCTTAAGCTAGAATGTTATCTAAAAAAGTATTTTGATTTACGCCAAAAATCGCGTTATCTACAATTGAACAATAATACCTAGATCAAGAATTTTGCTGACGACTAATATCATGCTTTTCAGTCCTTTATCGGAAATACGGTGCATCTTGAATGAACGCAACAATGGGCTCGGCATGTAGAAAATTACACAAATAGGGAACACATAAGAATAATGATTACCTCGATTCAGGCTAAGCCTGGCTTCTGGATAGACTCTACAAATTGCCGTTAGCGTCAGAATCGCCGGTCAACAGTCAACAGTTTTGAAATATGGCAAAAAAAAAATTACTTATGATAAATTAAATACTGAGAATTGCTTATTTCATCTGTTAAAAGAATTAAAACATTTCAGATTGACCGACTATTCTGATATCAGAATGGCTGTTCAATCTCTGTAGAGTAGTAACTATGTGGAATTACTGAAATTTTCATGGGCCAAAGATTGCTTATTAGATAGGTACCTACTTATTATTATATTTTGAAACATAAACGCAATTTCCGACATACGTCATTTTGCTCTTATAAATTTAACAGGCGCAGGGTCTTTTAAACTCTTGGCTAGCTTATAGGAAGAATAACAGGGTCTAGGCTAAAAATTGTGAAATAAGCAATCTTTGCCCCATTAAAATTTCAGTAATTCCAGTTTTGTTTGTTGGGTCGGTTTTTTTTATGAATGGGAAATCGTCAAATGACTTCTTCCGCTCTGGGTGGAGCGGGAGGGCGTGTCAGACTCTTACTGCCATTGAGTGAGGAATGTATGATCCTTTGGCACAATGTGCATTACGTTAAGACGGTAGGTATGTTATAATTTGCATGTATTTACGTTATTCAATGTAAATGTCATGACACTCACTAAATAATGTATATTCACTTAGTATGAAAGGGGACTTATTACGGAAGCGAGCGAAAATGTATCTAGGTAGGTAACCTACAACGAACGTGATAGTCATTTTCAACACACTTAGGTAGATATCGGATACTGGCTCCTACCCCACTGCTTTTAGGCACGAAATAAAGTGTATTTCGCACTAGTGCCAGAAAGTCGCTGGTCAGCCCCCGTCTATTCAATTTATTGTTTGTATTTGTTCAGTCCGCGGCAAAAGCAGAGCGGTCATAACCTCCTAAAACTGTTTTTAGTGATTCTTTCTTGTTGTGAATGATGTGAAATATCAGACGTACTTGATAAAATAAAAACCAAATGATTATGAATGGTGTAGATACAAGCATTAGAAAAACTCGAAAAATATTTAAATCGTATGCCATTTTGATGTAACAATTGTTGTTAGATTAGGTTAAATAGTTAAATACATATCTAATCCTCATAAATAAAAACACAAATTTAGCTTATAAATAAATATCTATAAAATTGTGTTATGATTTGACAATACTAATCAAAGGAAATGATACCTATACTTTTTTACAGCTTCCACAGTAAAAAGTGTAAAATAAACATGCAGCTTATAACTAATAACTCTATAACATCCTTAGGTACTTATGTATAAGTTTCTTTTTCTTTCGAGGAAGTTTCCGAAGAAAAAGGGGAGAAGATAAAGGGGTCCGAACTAAGTAAAAGTCGGTTTTAATTAAGTCTTTATTTGTAACTTCGCGTGACTTTTTTCAGATAAAAGCTCGTCTGTACAGTTTTAAATGTTTGTCATTAGATTCAGCTGCTTCCTCGGAAAGTTCCCCAATGGATGAAAAAGAATATTCTGATACATCAGCACCATATATATGAGAATATCGTGGACGGAAGCAGGGAGATTTTATCACGGACATTCTTCAACTAATTGACGCGCGGTTTCCAAGGAGTGTATTACCTATTTAAACTGATAAATCTGTTAATCGTCTACGTTTTGATAGAAAAGTCTTCTGGGCCGCCCGCCTACGGTAAATAGTACTAGGGCCCTACTATGAAGTCTTAAAACGATCATGATTCCGCTCTAAGAGGGAGACGGAGCTATACATAGCGAATAACACTATCTCGTTTACATCATGGGAATTGGATGGCATCAGCATGTAGGGCTGCTGTTCAACACTTCTTATCAGTTCTACACATTCATATTCGTGTAACCAATTAGAATAATTATTTAAAACTCTATTTTTAGTACGTGCTGACTAATCCCAGAATTTTTCAAGACTTTTACAAACATTAACAAATCGATGTGATAAAGGTGCAATAGGTACCTACATTTTCTGCATCCTTAAGAGACGCTTAAAAAATACAAACATATTTTTTACGATCTGACGGTTTTAGGAACAGCACAGCTCAAATAAATGTCTCCTTGAAAAGAAACATTTTATTTTAGTACCTGAAATAAAAATATAAAATTAATATCAAGTTTCGTAGCAATTGCAACGTGTTTACGGTGCTATGCCACGTGACCGCAATTTTTCTGCTACGATGTGTAGGTTCCTATGACACACCGTAGCAGACTAATTGCGGTCGCGTGGGTAAATTGCGGCAGCTAGAATGATGTGCATCATAAAAAAGATAGATGTAACACCATTTAAAACTAAATCAGGAGAGGGCCAGTTAGAGCCAAAAATTTGCAGCTCTTGATTGAAGTAACAGTAAAAAATAGTGAGAAAAATAGGTTGGCGTAGCACCCACATAAAACGAAAAGTACACATAAATAAATGCGTAAAACATAATATTCACAAAACACTCACCCTGTTATTGGAATCCCATCACACAAATAACAAAATTATTAGCAATTCCTAGAAATCACTGAATACAAAACACCGCACGGATGAGTCTCCTAGTCTAGCTTCTTCAACCCGACCTAGGGCTGGTTTGATAGGTTTGAATTTTTCTTTCATTATTCATTCTTAATATATGACTGATGAAATGCAGGAATGCGAGTGTAGAACGCAATAGCGAGCGAAGCGAGCTCGCAAATTTCAAAGTCAAAGATTTGATTGTTTAAATTCATACTTATAAAGAATTACCTTTTTTATTTAAATAAATATATTTTAAATTTTAAAAAATGTTTCTTACTACTTTCTAACTACTAATTAAGTAAACCTTAAAATATGGAGTCAAAAATTCCGTCGACTCGAAGTGGGTCCAAAAGATTGGCGGCATTGCCACGTTGTATGGCAATGCAATATCCTTTGTCTAAAGTAAAAGCCAGCACTTAGGCCACGCAAAAAAATAAAAAGCCGTTTGGATAGATCTTTTAATAGAGCATGAGTAACTTTCTTGACTGATGTAGGAAAACTCAAGAACTCAGTGTAGGGCTGGCAAATTTTTGCTCTCCATCTTGGATAGGTTTGATTTTCTTTTAGCCGCTCATTATATAAATATAGAAGTGAGTTTTTGAGCCATACATAAAAAAGAACTGGGAGATTGTAGACTGAAAAAGCGACGTCTAAAATGTTTACACCCTCTCTCCAATAGGTTTGATTTTCTATGTTAATATAAAATCAAACCTATTTATTTAAACTTTATTTACAATAGTGGTACATGGGCGGACTTAATGCATCAAGGCATGCTCTACCAGTCAACCTTTGGGTTATAAAGACTATACTGTGGTAGGTGTACAATAAATATAAATAAGATTTAAAATTGAATTTTAACAATTCGGAAAGAATATACAGATAATATATATAATAAGTACTAATAAAATACATATATCTATATGCAAAAAAAAAAAACTAATAAATATGATATATAATAATCATACCGATTAAGAGAAATCATAGTAATCATGACGAAGAACAACTAAGAATGACAAGCTTTTAAGTAGTGTTTTCGGACATTTATACTTATAAGTTAGTAACAGAAGAGTAGCAGAATAATTTTATATATTTATAATTGATGTCGACATAAAATTAGTTCCTAAAAATAATAAAAGCAGCAGCCTTGCGGTTTTTTTTTTTTTTTTCGAGATCCAGTTTGTCGACATCCCATTAATAACATAAATTATCATTTATTAGAAGTTTTTGCGTGATTTAAGTGATATAAGGTCACATGTGTCCGATTGCTCCCACTCCGCTGAGCTAAATACTACTTTAACAACCAGTCCACCGAATATCCGCTCCGAAGTAGAACGTGTTGTGGTGAATTAACCAAAATAAATAAACATGGGTAAAGTGAACGAGGATTTAGTCAGGGAGAGGGCAAAGAGCACGTTTAATGTGGAAGAACTGACGCATTTTCTGGATGGAGGGAAGGATAAGACTTTGGAAAGGAAGGAGAGAGGTAAATGAACTTTTATGTAGCCGTGAGCTGTTGGTTGATCAATTTATTATTGACTTACAGCCTTTGGACTTTGTTTTTGTGATTGTAGAATGTGTTATAAAATAGTATATATGTTTCGAAGATTTTTGGAGCACATACTTTGCTGGCTTCTTTAGCGCCTGTATGTACATTATGTAGGTACTACATAACTCGGCTTTGCAGTTGCGTAGCATCAAGCATGGGTGACTCCCGGTGCGGATATTGTGGTATCACCAAACCCTGAAAGATAACTTTTATTACTATCTGTTCATCATCTGTCTAGCCTTTTCCCAACTATATTGGGGTATTACTATCTGTTATTAACTTAATTTGGAATCTGAACTGGTGATGACAGGCCTAATACGAGTACCTAAAAATTGAATAGAATCTTAGAGATCATTAGTTACTAAAGAGTCGATATGCGATAGACATTAGCCGGCAAATGGCATGGCTCTAATAATTACAATAATTGCAATTGTTCCACGGGCGCTTTCGCAAGGGCCATGTGAAAAATGTCCGAGGGTCCAAAAATGCACCAAGATGCTAGATTTTTCCCGGGCTTCACTCAGAATTTGGAACTTCAATCCCATTCGACAGTGGTAGTAATAATTAGATACCTTTATAGTTTGGTCACGGATTGTACGTGCGATCCGTCAAATATATACATATGTATATGTCATCGGAAAATTGCAGACTCCGTAAGATTGTAATAAATCTTGATTAGATTATTATATTATATATATATTTTCTCTTATTGATTCGATTAATTTCTCCATATATTATGAAAAAACTGTTTTGTATACAATAACTCCCATCCAAATTCATTAGTTTCCAATATATAGGTACCTACGTGTCTTATTTAGAAAAAATAGTTTACAATTTCACGCGGTATTTTACAATTTTACGGCGTTTGTGATTTTCCGGTGAGATACCTACATTTATACAGATTTTTATCTTCGTCGGATACTAATTTGGGGGGTCTGGACCCCCTAACCGACTCCTTCAAGAAGCGCATGAATTGTTTGTAAATGAAGTTAAAAGCAGAACACTAGTTTATATTTTTATAAAGCCTTAAATCTGCAATGTTTTTCCTAGTAAATTGACTAGGTTATTATCATCATTATCAGCTTCCAAATCTTAATTAGGTGCTATAATTAAATTAAAGCAGAATTTCCTCGTATCGTACTACAAACTGCCAATGCCAAGGTGATGCTGTTGTGAGAAAAGGATAGTGCTATTCGTCCTGTAGAGCTTAATCTCCCTCTCTCTCCGGAATCATGATAGTTTAATAAAGGTTCCATAAACACCTATTGCTTTGTTGAAATCTATACTATCTATACTAAATAATAAAGCTAAAGAACTTATTTTTAATATGGAAAATTCGTTTTGCATATGATAGTCATATTCATGAGGAATTCAAAATTTAAAAATTCAAAATTCAAAAGTCATTTATTCAAATTAGGCTGAGTGCCAGCACTTTTTGAACGTCAAAGTTCTACATAAAGACAGTCCTCCAAAACGCCCGCCCGTCAATAGGCTATACGGGAACGGTAAAAAACGGGATATGCGCGTACGAAGTCACGGGCAAATTCTGGTAATTTAATAAAGCTGAAGAGTTTGTTTGTTTGAACGCGCTAATCTCTGGAACTACCAGTCGGTTTTGAAAAATTCTTCTTGTATATTATAGCCACATTCATAGGAAAGGCTATAATAAGCTATACGAGGACGGGAAAAAAACCAAGTCGCGGGCAAGCGCTAGTAAATAAATAAAGTACCTACTTAGATAATCCAAGTTATGAGTTTAAATTCTGCTGAAAATGAATTCCGTTTATTAAGTGGGTGGTCAAAGGTTAGTCAAATACCCTTTTGCTTGTGACTATTGTTACGCGCCAGAATTAATGTCGGGTACATTAAGTTACTACTAGCGCCATCTAGTATCGAGTAGCAGAACTAGTAGAGTCAAGTACCTTCTAGACATTTCTTTGCCAGAACATTCTACACTTCTCGGTATCTGGTCAGTCGGCAGCGGTAGTTACGAGTACTTTCCAGATGTTTCGAGAATGGAAGTTTCTAGAATAAACTGACCTATAAAAGGAGCGCGTATTCCGCGACCGGGTCAGTATTGAATTTGCGATACAAGCGAATACTTCGAAAGCGATCTTCAAGTGCGAATAAAGTGATCAGTGGTGAACTTGTGTTTAATAATTAGTGAGTTTGAAGTTGTAATTAGTGTTGTTAAATTAAAGTGTCATTTTTGGTTATTTAATCGGCTGTTTTTATTGTCACGAACCCCAAGCTCGTAACAATTGGTGTCAGAAGAGTGGATATTTAAATCATGCCGATTCTACCAAAGGACGACACGGAGGGTATCCGTGCCCGGAGTCAACGCCAGCAGGAGACGGACCAGAGGCGTTTTGGAGGTACAACGCCGCAGACCTCGGAGGGCCAGTTGCCGATCATGGAGGCTGGTCCGTCCACAGCAGCTCCAACATCTGCAGGACCAGACTTTGCTGCACTGATGATGATGCTGCAGGAACAAGCCCGTCGGCTGGAAGAACAGCTGCAGCGAGACAAGGAGGAACAGGCTCGCCGACAGGAGGAACAGGCTCGCCGACAGGAGGAACAGGCTCGCCGACAAGAGGAACAGGCCCGTCGGTTGGAAGAACAGCTGCAGCGTGACAAGGAGGAGCAGGCGCGCTGTCAGGAAGAACAGATGCTCCTTATGAAGGACCTTCATGCTACCCTCGGAAAAGACATGAAGGAGGTGAAGGATAAGGTTGCTCAGCATGACAACCGCCTGTCAGAAGCTGAAATCCAGATCAGCAAGTTTAATAACGTCATTGCTGATGTTAAGAAAGAGTTGGGCAACCTAAAGGTTGGAGATGGGATGACAGTTTCCGTAGCTACTACACCTTCGCTACGTGAATTCAAAGTGCCGCCGTTCGATGGGACTTCTTCCTGGTCAGCCTATAAAATACAGTTTGAGGCTGTTATGAAGGCGAATGGGTGGAGTAAAGATCAGGCCATGACTGCTCTCACCCTCGGCCTGCGCGACCAGGCCTTAACTGTCCTGGAAGCTCTCGGTAAAGAAGTGACTTACGAGCAACTCCTTGAAGCGTTAGAAGCTAGATATGGCGACGCTCATCTGGAACACGTGTTTCGTGCACAGCTCAAGGATCGCGTGCAACGCAGCAGTGAAAACCTGCAGCAGTGGGCACTTGAAGTGGAGAAGCTGGTTCGAAAAGCATACCAGTCCGTACCTGCGCTCATTGAAGGGAACCTGGTGCAGGCATTCATCGATGGCATCCGCGACCTTGAAGTTAGAGCTGCTGTGAGGCTCGGGCACCACGGGACGCTTAAGGACGCCTTGGCTCATGCACTGGAGGTGGAAGCTGTGCGGCAGGATCATCGTTCCCATCGCGTCAGGGAGGTTGCAGCGCCTACAGTTCGCGACCGTTTAAAAGGATACAGCCCTAGGTGCTACGGCTGTGGGGAAAGGGGCCACCTTCGATCCAGTTGCCCTAAGCGAACAATAGAAAGGGAAGCTGTGTGTCAGGATAGTCGTTCCCACCGCGGCAGGGAGGTTGCAACAGCTGCAGTTCGCGACCGATTTATAAGGTACCGTCCTAGATGCTACGGTTGTGGTGAAAGGGGCCATCTTCGATCCAGTTGCCCAAAGCGAACTGCGGAAAGGAAAGATAGCCGATTTACAGAAGGTAGAGCGGCTAGCAACAGCGCCAAGCGGCCGCAGGAATACGACTTGGTGACGGAGCATCGCAGCGGAAGATCTTATGGCAACTCAGACGCATTGTCAAGAAGACCTTGTTCCGAAGACTGCAAGCATTGTACTAGACAAGAGGGTAAAGAAGTCGTACCTATGAGGATGCTCAAGACAGACCTCAGCAGCGAGTGGAAGGAAAGCCTACAATGTGCACAGCAGGAAGATTCGGACATCAAGCCGATTCTGGAGTGGATGAAGGCCAGTGCTCCTAAGCCCACGTGGAGTGACGTCTCAGCGATGAGTTCGATCACAGAAAGTTATTGGGCCCAATGGAACAGCTTAGTGATTCAGGATGGAGTCCTGTGCCGTAAATGGGAAAATGCTCGGGGAGACAGCTGTCATTTGCAAATGGTTGTCCCTAAAGCAAAAGTACCGAATGTCCTACAGCTGTACCATAATGGTTCTTCAGGAGGCCATATGGGAGTAAAACGGACTCTACTGAAGATAAGAGAACGGTTTTACTGGGTCCACTGTCGTGACGATGTCGAGGACTGGTGTCGCAAATGTACAAGTTGTGCGGCTGTAAAAGGACCTCAGACTCGCAGTAGAGGTGCATTAAAATTGTACAACGTCGGTGCACCATGGGAAAGGATAGCCCTAGATGTTGCGGGACCTTTTCCGGAAAGTGAAAGTGGTAACAAGTATTTCATGGTTGTAATGGATTACTTCACTAAGTGGCCGGAAGTCTTCGCCATTCCAAATCAAGAAGCCTCAACAGTTGCAGATAAACTAGTTCATGAAGTCTTCTGTCGTTTTGGAGTACCCTTGGAGATTCACAGCGATCAAGGAAGGAATTTTGAGTCCAAAATATTCCAGGAAACTTGTCGAGTTATGGGTACTCATAAAACGAGAACAACTTCTTACCACCCACAATCGGATGGAATGGTGGAACGATTTAATCAGACATTGGAGAGATACCTGGCAAAAGTCGTGGAAAACCGGCAACGCGATTGGGACAAGCATATACAACCGTTTTTGCTGTCATACCGAAGTGCTGTTCACGAAAGTACATCGGTGACACCAGCCTTCGCCAACTTCGGAAGAGAATTGCGGCTGCCTGCAGATCTGATCACCGGAATACCACCTGATGCCCCACGCAATATAACCGATTATGCGAATGACTTGCGGAACAAAATGAATGACATTTATGAGCACGTCAGACAATCGGGCCAGCAAATGTCTGAAAAGATGAAAACCCGTTATGACCGTAAAATGAACAATAAAGGGTTCGACGAAGGTTCACTAGTGTGGTTGCACAATCCAGTTCGCAGTAAAGGGAAATCTCCTAAGCTTCAAGCTAAATGGGACGGGCCGTACCGGATTGTGACAAAAATTAACGACGTGACCTACCGTATACAGAAAGGTACAAGAAGTGCTCCTAAGATCGTCCATGTGGATCGACTGGCGCGTTATTATGGGACCGATAATGCTCGGGACGAGCATGTCTTAAGAGGGGGCAGTGTTACGCGCCAGAATTAATGTCGGGTACATTAAGTTACTACTAGCGCCATCTAGTATCGAGTAGCAGAACTAGTAGAGTCAAGTACCTTCTAGACATTTCTTTGCCAGAACATTCTACACTTCTCGGTATCTGGTCAGTCGGCAGCGGTAGTTACGAGTACTTTCCAGATGTTTCGAGAATGGAAGTTTCTAGAATAAACTGACCTATAAAAGGAGCGCGTATTCCGCGACCGGGTCAGTATTGAATTTGCGATACAAGCGAATACTTCGAAAGCGATCTTCAAGTGCGAATAAAGTGATCAGTGGTGAACTTGTGTTTAATAATTAGTGAGTTTGAAGTTGTAATTAGTGTTGTTAAATTAAAGTGTCATTTTTGGTTATTTAATCGGCTGTTTTCATTGTCACGAACCCCAAGCTCGTAACACTATTATACCAGCATATCTACAGTATGCAGCTACTTAGTCAAGTGGGTAGATATATCCATACCAATATTATAAATGCGAAAGGTTGTCTGTCCTCTTCACGCTTAAACCGCTGGACCGATTTAGATAAAATTTGGTACAGAGATAGATTAGACCTCGGAGAAGGACATAGGCATTTAAGCGAGAAAAGGGGTTGAAAGTTTGTATGGGAGTCCGACTGGGCGTGCAGTAGGCTACAGTAAGGGTAGGCCAGCCCATACATAATGCCCAAAAAAAAAACTCACCACATTATTCGGGGTTGAAATCACTATAGGTACTGATGATGCGAATTTTCGTCCTTTGAAAACTTTGAAAGTGGACGAAAATTTTTTTTTTGTTCATTATTTATTTGACATAAAACCATGAATCTTTGTATTTAGGCACTGTACTTATAAAAAATAAATAAACATCTACGCTCAAGCGTTTTTGAAAAAATTGTATCTTAAAGTAAAAGTAGCGGCTCAAAGTAACTTATCCACGCGGACGAAGTCGCTGGCAAAATCTAGTTTACTATAAATCTTTTAAACCGCAGAGTAGACATATTTCAGGTCCAAACTGAAATAAAATGCTACAGTGCAGAGGTAGATCGCTGGAGCTGCGTGTGGTGTTGGTTCTATTCTGCCCTGGTACCTTCTCGTATCAACATAGTAGGTGTTCGAAATATCAGAAGTTGAGAAGAAGAAAATCAAATGAAAAATACGCTACGTAGGTGTTTTATTATTAAGAGTACATCATTATTTACTTGCATTCAAGCTACAGACATGCATAACATTACACACTGTAAGTACGTCGTAGATCGTCACATAACCCATGTACGATTATAGTTCGATCATAGCATATTCCGAGTGACTCCACAAAATCATGGCTCCATTGATGAAACCTTAAACACTTATAAATAAACATATTCCCCATTTAAAAATCGCAATATTGTGGTCAGAATAGCGTCGATCGTCTTTTGTCTTCATGATTTCTGCTGGCAAATGATGAACCTTTCAGCTTCGTTCTGAATCAGCTTGAAAATCGTAGCGAGGGCTTCTTCGTTCTTGCACGAAACGGGAGCAACGCTTCCGCGCTTCCCGCCCCAGCTAGAGGTGAACGTCAACTGGGCTTCGGTGAAGCAGCAGAGGCAGGCCACGAAGACAATGAGGAAGTAGATCTTGTTCATCTTGGATTGGTTGGTTGGCTGTTGACTGATGGAAGAGTGGTGAATGTGTGTCGCCTTTGCAAGAAATCTTGGGCCTTTATAGTCAAAATCTATCATTGTGGAGGGTGAAAGAAGCCGTAGTAATTTTAATTTGCGACGACTGTTAGAAGATTAATTGTAGATTCTCATCTCATTTGGGTGATTTCCTAGCTTGATAAATTGAAGACTTAGAAGCGAAATCAATCGAAAGTAACTTTGTTTTATTCGTTTCCAGAAAGGGCTATCCTGACCAAGAGAGAAGAGCTTTTTGGCGGCGTTCCAGACGAATATCTAAGTCATAAGGAGAAATATGAAAATTCAATGCGCAAAGCAGTCATCCTGTTCAGTTTGCTTCGGAAAATTCAACAAGAAAACAACACAGACCTTACAAACTACAGGTATACCTACTTTATTTATTGCAATCATGTTTTAATATGTATATTCAGACGACCTTACGTTTCGTGTTTGTCGAGAATAATGCTGGTAAGGTTAGGACGATGTCACTTATGTTAGCAACGGTGTCATGATTACGAATAGGATAGATAATAAGTTTGGATTTTAGCAGCAAACGTCGGAATGAAATGGTTCAATTAACATGTTAGGACCACAAAGCATCTTCATTTCAGTTCGTATGCAATATTTTTCTAGCTGCTCACTTTGTATTTTTTCAGGAATCTTCTAAGCGGTGTCCTCAGTGTTTCGATATCTCAGGATGGCTCACCTTTCGGGCTTCATTACATTATGTTCATGCCGGTGTTCATGAGCCAGGCGGACGAGAAGCAACAGGAGAAGTGGCTCCATCGTGCTCTGAACTGCGCTATCATCGGGAGTTATGCTCAGGTGAATATACTCGTATTGTTGCCTTTGGTTGAGGATGGCACAGGAGCGTGGGGATTAACATAAGAAAATGCCTTTGCTCAGCGGTGGGTGAAGTCGGGCTGTGGAATGTACCTTATTAGCTGTAGGACACTAAACTTGTTTTTTGGCCTTGCTGTACTTCCTTTCTTAACCGCTCCATAATATTATTTTTGTATTTATTTAGTTTATATTTTCTCACCCCCCATATACTACTAGGTTTCTTTTTTCCGAGCCTGCCTAGACGCCTACAGCAAGGGCTGATCCTTATGTAGTCTCGCCACCTCTTTCCAGGTCGGCCTCGGTGTCGCCGTCCATCCTCAGGCATCCACATAGTGGATACCATTGCACCTAGTCACTGTGTATGCGGCTGCCATCTTTATGCCACAATCATTTTTATGCAAGGCATCTGTAGGAGTTTAAAGTAATACTCCTCCAGATGCTTTGGTAAACTTTCTTCTGCTCCTGTAACAGCTGGAGCTTTACATGTAAGGATACATCGCATTTGTAAAGAATTTCTGACGTGACTCTTCGCAAGCTGAACTTAACTATCAATATTCCATTGTTCCAGACAGAGCTCGGTCATGGCACATTCATCCGAGGTCTGGAGACGACAGCCACATACGACCCTTCCACTGAGGAGTTCGTACTGCACAGCCCCACACTAACCTCGTACAAATGGTGGCCTGGAGGCTGTAAGTAGTCTTTAACATACATGTTCTTCAACGTTGTAGATCCTCTAGCTGCAACGGCTTTGAATTTGTAGAAGCCCGTTGATAACTAAGTCAAGGTAACCGCGACGCGGATATAGAATGGGCCCACATGATTGGACGATTAGATAGTGGCGTCTGTTCCAAGTCTGAAAGTATATCGTCGAAACCAGCGGAAGTCTTCTTATCTGCTCCTTGCTAACAGAATCTGTTTTTTTTTTATTATTTTTGTTAGGACCGCATTTGACCACAATCAAACCTGATGGAAAGTGATGATGTGTTTGTCGATGGAGCAAGCTTGCCTAGAAGTAATTTATTCACCCTTGACTTAAAGACCTCCAGGTCGTAGAGACCAGGAAAGACAGACTCCGGCAAGGAATTCCACTCCTGAGCTGTACAAACAATAAAAATATCTTTAGCCACACAGCTCATGATGTAAAAGGCTTTAAAATTATTATCTGTTTATTTTCACAGTGGGGAACACAGCCAACTACTGCATTGTGATAGCTCAGCTGTACTCCAAGGGTGAGTGCCACGGCATCCACTCCTTCATAGTCCAAGTCAGAGACGAAGACACACACATGCCGCTGCCAGGGATCAAGGTGGGCGAGATTGGAGTCAAGATGGGGCTCAACTCGGTGAACAATGGGTTCTTAGGGTTTGAGAACGTGAGGATACCTAGGACTAATATGTTGATGAAACACGCTAAAGTTTTAGAGGTAAGCACTTTGTGTATTCTTACTTATTATGCCATCCACATGTATCTTTCGACTCCTTATCATTCTTCGGAAAAAAATTGTTTGACTCGATATATTTTACCGTTTCTTGATATTTCCTCTATCGGGTTTTTCAGAAGTGCGCGGTCATATTCTAGGGTATCTGATATACTTTAAAGAAATAATGTCAAAAAAGAAGAAGACTTGTCAAAAAACCCGCTCAAATAAACGACTTAAAGTTCCAAAATAAAAACACTTTAAAGGCATTTATTTTAGTTAAATCACAGATTTGTTAAAGATATGTTAAATATAAAATATGATTATGCACTTCTGAAATACCTGTGTGAACTTAAATAAGACCTAGCTTCTCCATCTTTTGAAACGCTAGCTAGTTAGTGGCATAATTTAAAATAAATCTACATAGTAATGGTTTCGTGCTGTTGGCTCTAGCATTGTTAGGCAAGTTTTAAAAGCTAATGTTGTTTACCGTTTCAGGACGGCACTTACGTAAAGTCTAAGAACAACAAGCTGATCTACGGAGCCATGGTGTTCGTGAGGGTGGTCATAGTATTTGATTCTGTCAACTACTTGGCTAAGGCTATCACCGTCGCTGCTCGATATTCTGCGGTTAGAAGACAGTCTCAACTCAAAGCAGGGTATGAGACATTTCCTGATGATGAAATGTAGTTTTTTTACCTTATAACCAGCAAGAGATCTGAGAGCTATTCTTCAGCGTATTATAAAAGACGTTCAAATGACCACTGATGACTGCTGTTATCTTATTACGGAGTAAGCTTTGCCCTTACAGCAACACTGAATGAAGAATGATTGCACAATGAATGATTGTAAAATAATTCATGAATTTCCAGGGAACCAGAGCGTCAGATCCTCGACTACGTAACACAGCAAGACAAGATATTATCGGCGATAGCAGGATGTTACGCCATGAAGATGAACGCTAGGAGGTTGTGGGACACCTTCAATCTTATCAACGACCAGCTGCATCAGGGGAACATGGAAAGACTCGGTGAGGTGAGTTCGAATGCGAAAATAAAAAAGATTGAACCTCTGGCTTTGAACATTTACTCCTACTGAAACTGAAACTTGCTTTTAAAGAAATTTTATGAGTGACACAACACTATAAGATCCACAAAGCAGAGCCGGAGTCTCAGAAAAATTTCCAACTGAGATATCCCATCATCCATATTTTGATCACGGTATGATATTCTTTGAATTCTTATACTGTGACATGCCATACTGTTCTATATTAAGTCCCTTTTCTTTCCAGTTGCATGCACTAGCCTGTTGTTTAAAAGCCATCAGCACGACCGACTCGTCAATGTTCACGACTCTCTGCCGGCTGGCATGTGGCGGGCACGGCTACATGACGTCATCAAACCTGCCGCCCACGTATGCGCTCACTACGGCATCCTGCACCTATGAAGGTGACAACACAGTGCTTCTGTTGCAGACTGCTAGGTACATATGATTTTGCAAGATTGAACGTACTCCATCAAAAAATTTAGGGCCATCTTAGATTCATCCATTTGCCATCCATCCTACATGTTTGCCATTAGGTAAGTACTTTGGTTTTCTGCCACCGTTCGTAACTACGAAAGAAAGGTGGAAACTTTATCATCCATGATGAGCACCAAAATTTTTTTACTCCCTGATATGAAACAAAAAAATACTCGTAGAGCCGTAGAGAGGTTTGGTGAACTTTTTCTAAAAAGGGGCATTATTGAAGTACATAGATTTGGGTCTAATATTGTTTTTGTTTCACAGGTTCTTACTGAAGACGTGGCGTCAGATTGAAACGGATCCCTTGACACCTACTGTTGCTTACTTGAAGACAGTCTCAGCTCCAGGGTTTTCTGACCAATGGGAGAGTTCGGTGAAAGGCATCATTCGAGGATTCCAAATAGTCGCGATGAAGTATGTTGATGAACCATTTGGAAAGCCGTTGCTTGATAGAATAATGAGAAAAAATATATATTTGTCTTCTTTTTCATTACAGGAAAATATCGTCATGTGTGGATAGCATGACAAGTAAAATAATGTCTGGAATATCTCAGGAAGACGCATGGAATTCCATTTCTATACAATTAGTTTCGGCTGCTGAGGTAAGTCAAACTTTTCATAAACTTTTCAATAATATACCTACATAATGCCTAGGCTGAACTGATCAGACGGGTAAAAAAGGGAATAAAATTATTTCTGAATAGCATTTCCCAGTGAGATAGATAGAGGCTTTCCGATACACTCACATAATACCTATTATGTTGGATCCTTGTAATAGGAACGAGCTTTGTAAACATACTCCGGGATGACATTGAGGCATCGATCTAAATTAAGTAAATTATTATTCAGAAAAGAAGAACTAAACGTTGAGAGTAGTCTAATGCCGATGTTCCTTTCAGTCGCACAGCCGAATGGTGGTGATATCCACATTCCACGAGGACATGTCCAAGGCTATGAAGACCATGTCCACACCCCTGGCGCTAGTGATGGGCCAGCTCGTGGAGTTATACGCTGTATACTGGACGCTAGAGAGACTGGGGGATTTATTACAGGTTTGTGTGTTTTATGTTAAACACTATTATCTACATATCTCAAATTTCGAGGGGCATAAGTGTGGTGTGTGTAAAAAAGTACCTACAGCATCAAGGTTTGATCTTTGGGGATAAATAACGCTTACCGTGATCCATTCGCACTGCTGAGGGTACGTGAGGGACTGTCACCAGAGGTTGACAATCCATTACATTCCAAAACTCTTCCGTGTCTCGTGATGCACGTTAAGCCATATGTCCCGGCTGATTTGTAGATCTTTTTAACAGTCGTTAGGGCTGTAATAATTTTCAGATTCCTTGTTACGAATCTGGAAATTCTGTCAACATGTCTTGGCTAAGGGAATCGTGTTGTGGCGGAATTTGTGCAAAAGAGTCACCGTGGCCCTGGAACGGAAATGGCATTAGGAGGAACACGGATGGGTTCTAGTCAGTAAGAGTCTGACACTCCCTTCTGCTCCGCCCAGTGCGGAAGGAGTCATTTGATGATTTCCCATCCATAAAAAGGGGCATCGTGTCACCCAGTGACTAGGTTGTGGAGGTCGGATACGCAGGCACTCCATGTAAAATACTGGTGCAAAAACTCTGCTTCATCTAATTAAGTCCTAACATAGTTGAGATAGGGGAAGGTTGATTGACTATATCCATTCAATATTTTATTGCCGACGATTATGTTACCGATGCCGTGGAAGTGGCAATATCAATGCCACTCAAATCTGAGCCACTGTCAAAGTCAAAGTATTTATATTAATTAAACCATTTACAGGTACTTTTGAATTGTCAAAGTCAGTTAGTCAAAAACATAAAGCTATTTGCATGTTCCAAAGCGTAGATCTCTATGGAGAAGAACGTGCAAGAAACTCCACAGACACTCTTGATGTTTTGCAAACATCCTAGTTACATTAAGGTTGTTGCTTCAAAGTGAAAAGTCAAAGTCAAAACGTTTATTTCAATTAGGCCATTAAACGGCACTTTTGAACGTCATCGTTTACAGTTCAGTAAAAATAATAATATTACATTAATAAAGTGACTGTCCATTCGGAAAGGTAGATTCTTATGGAGAAGAACAGACAAGAAACTCCATCTATATGTTATCTACATGTTCTCCTTCTATTTGTGTGAACAATGTAAAGAAAGAAGAAAAAAGCAATTACAATTATCAAATATTAAAATAAGCCAGGTGGTAGCTAAGAGATGACCAGTCTCCACTGACAGCGCCCATTCACGAACATTCTGTTCATGCATGTCATGCCAGCGTCACGAAGAAGACGAAGAATATTAAATTGCACCCATGTCACACTGGTTTTGCTGTGACCAGAATGATTCAAAGGCTTCAGCTGGGTCAGTTTTTTTGCCGAAAGACGTAGACTGCTGTAAAATGTTCATAAAACACCCCTAAGTGTCGTCACATTCACCGGACCCGCGCGTTTTGCATCCAGCGGAATTCTACGGCCTTCATCGGTTCATTGGCCTAGGAGATGGGGCCTTGAAGATCAAGTGTTGTCAGTTACTAGCGTGAAACCTCCTGAGAAAATGCTTTTTGAATTAAAGCCGTAAATATTCCTAAAGATAGCCTTTTACTTAAATGCTCTCTGAAGACTGGAATTTATTTCAACTTTCGTTTTTTCTTATATTTTCTTCAGTACACTTCAATTTCGAACGCGGATGTGGTGCACCTGAGATCGTGGTACGAGGAGCTGCTGAGGAAAATTAGACCTAACACCATCGGACTTGTAGACGCTTTTGATATAATTGACGAGGTAAGTGTGCCAAAATACCAAATTTTGGAAGTATCTTTGTAAGTGAGTTTTCCCCAAAATTTCAAAATGTACCTTACAACAATTTGGTATTAAGTGTAAGTATATTCTTTCTTGAATTGCGCAGTTGCTCCAATCAACCCTGGGCGCGTACGATGGGCGCGTGTACGAGCGCCTGATGGAGGAAGCGCTTAAGAGCCCGCTTAACGCCGAGCCCGTCAACCAGAGCTTCCACAAGTACCTCAAACCCTTCATGCAGGGGAAACTGTGATAACATTTATAATACAAAAACGAGTCTTGTGATAATAGTCTTAAAACTACTTTTTGTTTTGTTAAAGTTTTATTCGTGGTAAGGTTTTTTGTAAGTGTATTATAAGATCTGTGACGGATTTGTTTGCTCAATTATGTTTGTTTATATTTTATTGTAGGTACAATAAATGTTAAAACTCATCTTTTCCTGCAAAATTTATACCACAGTAAACGTGCGTTTTACCTGCCACTTAACATTCACTAATAGAAAGACGAATAAACTTTTATAGAATAGTCATGATCAGTCGTGGTAAGGGGTAACACAGATGCTGGTAGAGAGGTCCATACTATGGCTGAGCGCCAGGCCTGGATCTGGGGGGAGGGGGAGGGGGCAAACCGGGGCCCTTGCCCCGGGCGGCCAGTTTACGGGGCGCCAAATTAAAATGTTTGAAAAAAAAAACTTATTCGTTGTGGGGTACTAAAATTTTATACTACTCTTACTTTGACCTTAAATATATCCAGAACCAATGGTTTCCCATGTATGGTCTGAAAAACAAATGGTACAATGGGTCTTCGTTATCGTTAAGGTCTTTTCTCCCATACATAATAAAATTAATCACAGACGTGGAAGAGAGGGGGCGCGGGGCGCCACCATCAAGTTTCTGCCCCGTTACGGAAAAATCGTAGATCCGGGGCTGCCGAGCGTACGAAACGTTTCAGCTACTGTTGGTAGATAATTTGACAGTTGGTTAAAGGTAGATACGTTATTGAAACCGGCCGTTAGTTTGACTGTAATACCTACCTTTTGCCAACAACAGATCAATGTAGCCATACTTATAAAAGCTTTTGTCCAAGGTCCCTTAGTGACTATTAAAAATCTAGAAAGCTGACATTTGGATGATGGGATTCTTTAATACCCTAAGCATACATTAAGGAGGGCAAATGGGTGAGGGAACTTTGTCCCGCGATATAACCTTCTCAGCAGATGAAGTTGCTAGAAAGGGTGGTTTATTTTGAGTTTAGAACGTGTTAAACTTTACCTATTATAGTATACTTATAATGCCATAATTAGTCAGTCTAAAGAACCTAGAGTTTGAGAAATACTCATACTCAAATGGTTAATTCAGAAATCTAGGGATGGTAAATAAGTGTCAATTTTAAAGTAAAGGAAATCATCTGAAATATGCATTTTACTAGTACCTATTATAAATGCAAAAGTTTGGATGGACGGATGGATGTTTATTACTCAATCACGCCAGAACGGCTGAACGGATCTGGATAAAATTTGACACAGAGATAGATTATAGTCGGGAAGTAGAAGTATTCTCATTTTCTCTTGGGATAATTTCTGATATTCACGCGGGCGAAGCAGCACAACTTTTTTAAATAACGCAGCATATGCTGAGATAGGGACCTTTTTGGCCTCGCACATGACGTATTAAATTCATGGTGTTCTTTCTTGTTTCTGTTAGTTATTGTTTATGACTGTGAGTTTTAATTTATTTTACTTTACTGTTTGTTTTGTGCGAGTCCCAAATCAATATTTTTCTTTCTTCTTTCTTTCTTTCACAAGTATAGTAAGTACCTAGGTAACAAAATTTCCATTGCAATAGATATTTCAACCGGCACACAGTAATCAACAGCATAAATTACAATGCATTGATCTTTGCCTTTCCATCGATGATACCTCAAGGTCTTTGATTTTTAATTTTTATTATAATTAGGTACTTAACTAGCTTTTGCGAGCAACTTTGCCCGTGAGACACTCAAACAGTATCCCTCGGGAATGTTACATAATTATCATATTTGTAACACAAATATTTTATTTTATTTTATTTATTTAGGGACAATAAACAGCTACAATATCAAATTTAAACATAACAAAAATCATAAGGTATATTACAATATTGCAGCCCACTACATTATCCGCATATTAAAAAAACAAATATTTGGTAATGAGTGCCACCAAAAAGCATTCATAAAATACTTCTTTACTTGACTTTGACTTTGACTTTGACATTCCTGAGACAAATTTTGTGATGTGATTGATACAAAATTTTACACCTTGTAAAACACCTTGTGATTTGAAGCGTGATGTATCATGTAGGTATCTCATGAACCGTGATAGCTAGACAGTTGAAATTTTCACAGATGAAGTATTTCTGTTGCCGCTATAACAACAAATAATAAAATTAAAAATGAAAGGGGGCCCAATGCAAGAAACCAAGAAACATGTTTTTTGCGGCTTATGGTAGGTACGGAACCCTTCGTGTGCAAGTCCAACTTGTACTTGGCCAGTTTTTTTCTATTTGTTTATCGTCCAACAACCGACAATGGTCTACACCTACTAAGTATTGCTGTTTGTGCTCATAATTTAAATTAAAGACATCAAAATCCTTAGATGAACTGTCTTGATCATCTTGTCATAACTTTACAATTAACAAAGAAGGTTAAGAAGGTACCTGATGATTCAGCAGAAAATGCAGAAATTTTATAGTTTAATTACTTAATAATAAATCAATCGTTTAATTTTCACTCACACTACTACCGAATGAAGAATTTGACTAATTAAGTTCGTTAGGTCAGTGTATTCAACTATGAATACCTACATTTACCGAACGTTATTAGTCAAATTCATTACGTCATTATTTATTGGTTCACTGTATTTACATCCTGGATAAAAAAAATAAAAAATATATAATAGCTGACTCCCTAGGTAGGGAGTCAGCTATTATATTTTATTTATTTATATATACTGACTGACTGTATTCATAAAAGTAGGGCACCTAGTCGGTGGTACCTACTACGTACCAAATAACCGCGAGTTACATACAGATGATATCAAAGTCTTTTCAATTCAAGATAACTTCAACCGTACCTACCTATATGTTTGTGTGTTTATTTGTTAGTGTAGAAACATCGGTGGTAATGACCGCACGCATATATCTAGTCGTCAACCTTGTAACAAAAAAATACCGCTAGAAACTAGTTTTTACTTCTAAAAGTTATTTTTTCGTGACAAAAAGACATTCCAGTATTAGTGGGTCGTCATATCAGTGGATAATCTTCATCCTAAACAATTACAAGTAAGTTTTAAAAATAAGATTTATCAATGATCATGTTTATTTACCACTTTGCATCGGATCTGACAGGTCATGACTTTCCTCTTATTTAGTTTATAAATTAATCAATAGATGTCACTTATTTCAATAAAAAGTAGCGCCATCTAGTGTCGTGGAGCGTAAGCCGAAAAGGCGGGTCCACTTGAATTACGTGATTTGATCCAGTGATCTAGGCAGTGGTGATAAAATAAATCACACCAAGTAAAGTGTAATTGGTGCGTTTTATTTAGCACTACTCTTCAAACGGTGACGGTAGATATCGTGAAGAATTAGACATCCACCGGTAGCAATATGCACTGAGCCTGTCATAGAAAGGAAGCCTGTGTTTCAGCAGCTTATAGGCTGATATGCTTATATACTATGCCTTATCTTGTAAAACCCAAAGACTCCTAAGTGTTGCGCTTTAGCATCGTTTATTTCAGACAAACATATTCTTGGGTCGTCACGGAAGAAGAAAACTAAGCGAAAGCTAAAGCGTTCAGTGACGATGGCGAGAGTTCCATGATTTTTGTTCACCTAAAAAGTAGGTACACATATATACACAGTATACATATAGCTCATGGAAAGCGTTCGGTGACGATGACACGAGTTCCATGATTTTTGTTCACCCGAAAGGTGCTCAACGCGCCTTAAGTAGTTTTCATTTAAAAGAAACATGTTTCGCTGACGAAAGTATGAAACATGGGATAAGAGAAATAAGAAGGTCCCATACAATTTTTTTATACTATTTATACCTACTTACCCTAAGTTTGCTTTATGAAAATAAAGCGTCTTTTGTTTACTTAGATACAAATTGCCTTAATTGAGTGTGCATTGTAGGACACTCAATTAATGTAACATGTTGTAAAGTTTATCATTTTGTAACACTCGTTGGTGATCCTTAAATAAATAAATAAACAACTAAATTACATTATCATGTTATATTAATTGCTGTCACCACCACAGGATATATAGCTTTCAGTGTCCTCAAATTAAAAATGATTTTATTCTTGTATAAAAATAACACGTTTTTGTACTTTGTGCTATTTACTTAATGAGTTAATATTTGCCACTTTGGACGTTGATCTCGCATGTATTACTCATAGGTATGTACCTTTTAATCTAATAATCTTATTTGTGTATTGTTAAATTTATCATTAGTTAGGAACTTATATACGTATGTGGTATGTGTATATCAATATACGGAAAAGATAGCTAAAGCTGGGGCTTATGTATTATATTTTATTAGCAAATGAGTGTGCTAATTCAAGCGCACGTGACTGCTGAGCGTGGGGCCCTGGGTGCCATTTCCAGGTCGGGCAAAAGTGTTATTGAGTTTTCCCATTAGCAATTTCCCATTAGCGGCCTGGAGTTTGGGAATTGGTGGTGTGACACACTTGTGCCTTGGAAAGCACGTTAAGCCGTTGGTTCTAAGTCAGGTCTCTCTCCGGTCGTGTTAGTATGTCGCCCTATCGGCTTGTAAGATTGATGGAAGCAGGTCGGGAGTACATCTGTGTTTGCGCACACACTTGTTCACTTTTATATGTCCCGCGCCGATAGCTAGTCTCCGGTGAGATTGGCCGCCATGACCGAAATCAGTCAGGAGGGCTATACTTACATGTTCAAACCAAGTCTTCCGAAAATGGTCTCTTAGATACTTTTCTATATGGTTTGTTGCACTATTACAACCACTCACCCCTTTTTTATGATGTTGTCAAGTTATGAGACTAGTTCAGTACCAAAAAATACCGAAACTATTAAATTTGGATGGGATTTATTGTATACAAAACAATTGTTTCATAAGATACCGAGAAATTTGTTACCGGAACGTTGCGGTCTCTGTAGCGATTGAAAAATCTTCTCCCAGCTCACATAAAGTAGTACAGTCCCTAATTTTCTCCATGATTGACTATGGTGATGTGTGCTTCTATTATGACCTGAATGCAGATATCAATGCATTCGATTTGTCATCAATCTCCGTAAGTATGATCATGTATCCGCGCATCGCTCACTATTAAAATGGTTATACCCATTCGTCAGCGGAGAGTGCTGAGGGCCTTGACTAGTCTGTTTTCTTTTCTTAATAATCCTTCGTCTCCCTTTTATCTAACTTCACAAATTCAATTCATTTGTTCTGCTAAAAATCTTTGCTCTACCAATAATCACCTTCTACGATGTCCCTCTCACCGCTCTGGGTTTATCCGCTCCTCTTTCTTTGTTCAAGCGTTTTTCCTTTAGAATGCACTCCCTCTGAACATCAAGTCGGTTGTCCTTTAAGGTGACGGCACGTGAGCACATTCGCAAGAATTTGGTAGAATCATCACAGCGTTAATTCGTTTTTTTTCTTAATAATTTTGTTTATGTGTATGTATATGTATTTATAAATGTTATTTATTTTTCTTCTCTCTATTTGTTTTTCTTTAAGTTGCGCCTGCCATGTTGTCTCTGCACCACCCTAAGGTCGACTGGTAGAAAATGCCTAAGGCATTAAGTCCGCCTTTGTACAGTGTTTTTACTAGTGCATGAGGTTTTAATAGATAAATAAACACGGTTAAATGAAGAAGAAGCTGTACTAAATTTAAAAACTGAATCGGGACATTAATTAAAAATTCATAAGAAAGTGGTGTATTGACTGCAGGAATGAATAGCTTATTTTTTAATAAATCCATAAGAACTATGAAAGAGAAAATGTCTCTATGATGAGTTCGAGTATATTCTAGGTAATAATATCTCTGCATGTGAATATGTAAATATCCTAAGTTATAAGTGTTATGACCTTCCATTTGGTACTCGCACATATATTTTTAAAGCATATTAAAATTTCTATATTTTGAAAAGTGAAGTCGAGTACCGGAGGCACCGCAGTTGTGCTACTAGCTAACAACTTAGTATTTACCATATTTACTTCTCTTCTTACTCTATTCCAATTCGTAGATAGCCAATAGTATGTGTCTGGGGACATAGGCCTCCTTGCTATGCGATGGAGTGGGCCATAATCCATCATGCAGGCCTAGTGCGGGTTTCCGGCCCTGGTTAAATCCATGGTCCGGAGCGAGGAGGCTTGGGAAGCGGTCACCTCCTTCTGCGAAGCAATAATGCTAGCGAAGGAGGAGGCGGGCCGCGCGAGGGAGAGACAAGGCCTTCGCCCCAACCCCCACTACAGAAGACGCGACGACCCCGGGCGTCGGGAGTCGCAAGGCGATCCCCGGCCACCGTCGGCGCGGGCCTGCGGACGGCGAGCGTTGGGTGGCTCGCTGTCCGGTCACAACCAGGCCCGGGTCGATGGCGCGTTGTGTTCCACGCGTGCCTCAAAGAGATGTCAGCATAGAAGACGGTCCGATAAGGGGCCAGAGCCAGTCAGGGTTGCAGAATTTGTTCGAAAGAGTCACCGCGGCCAGGGCCAAGAAACACGGATGGGTTATAGTCAGTAATAGTCTGACACGCCCTTCCACTTCACCCAGAGCGGAAGAAGTCATTTGATGATTTCCCATACTTAAAAAAAAAGGCCTAGTGCGGGTTGTCTTCGATTCTTTGCCATAGAACAACCGGTTTCCTCATGATATTTCCCATTACCGTTTCGAAAGCAGCCTAGGTTATGGTTTCTCTATTATTGTAGTCATCTAATCGATTACAACCAATCAACGGTCCTTAGGTATTTAACATTGTCCTAGGAGGCCGAGTAATCTTATCAGGTACAACGCAAAAGATAATTGGCGAGTGCCGATATAATCGCAGAGCCAGTCCAAAGGTGTTCTTTAACAGACATGGGTGATACGAAAGTGTGTGAAGACCTGGTGAAGGAGAGGAAGAAGTGTACCTTCGATGTTCAGGAGCTGACACATCTGATAGATGGAGGGGCGCAAGAGACTCGGGAGAGGAAGGAAGTTGGTAAGTAGATTCTTTAAAATAATATTTTATTGTTATGGGTGTGTACACAAACAACAATAGGTACTAATACTAAATAATTTAGTAAGTTTACATAAACTGATAATATTATTTAAGTACACATTCGTAAAAAAGGCATAAACAAATTCATCAACACTGGCAGCATTATCAGTTCCTAATTGTTTTTAGGGTTCCGTACCCAAAGGGTAACACGGGACCCTGTTACTAAGACGCCGCTGTCCGTCTGTCACCAGGTTGATATTTTCGCAGATTAAAATAAATATTTAAGGGGGCTCCCATACGACAAACATCTTTTATTTTTTTTGTTTTTGCTGTTTTTATAGATAATGGTACGGAACCCTTCGTGCACGAGTCCGACTCGTATTTGGCCGGTTTTTTGTTTTACGTTTTAATTTTATTCAAATAATTTTCCTTAATTCTTTGTTTCCATCTTTTTATAAATTTGTTTGTTTTATTCTGGCGTTCATATTATAAACGCTGAAGTACATCGCGAGAATTGTAATTAACTTTGAGATAAATGCACCTAGACTATTGATTGCCCTTGAACTTTGACTACAATGTATAGTACCTACCTATACTATCTGTTATTTTATTATCACTAAGGCACAAAATATATCGACGTTTATAAGTTAAATTATTTTACAAGCTTATGGATTTGATTCAGATAACATCGAATAGAGATAGGAATAAATCCGTATTTTCGTCTTAGAAATACCTACAAGCTACACTACAACATTCTAATCAAGAAGAAATACAAATTAATCAACCTAGGTTCTATCAACAAAGAACCAAATTCTTAGTATTCAGATTTTATAAGTACGATTTGATTTTAGGTAATTCTATTTTACGAGAGCTAAAGCCAATAGTATTTTGCTTTATGAAGTTAGGGGGCGTTCAAGTATTACGTAACGTAATTTGGGGTGAGGGGGGGTCTTGTAAAACGTGACGATGCGTTACAGGAGAGGGAGGGGTGTTTGAACAACACGTTACGTAACATTGTTTTTTTTATTTAACGCTAGCTCACTAAACATATTTTCGATTTACACAGTCACTAAACAGTAGTCATTTTGCCAAACAAAAATAAATATCAATATTTTTCTTGAAATTATATTTATTAATTAAAAAACTTGGTAACATGAGAGTAGTAGACATAATTGTGACTTTTAGGTAAAAATTGTCACTTGGATGATACGTAACGTTTCGGGAGGGGGAGGGGGTACAGATAAACGTTACGGCGCGTTACATGGGGGGGAGGGAGGATCAAGAATCTTCAAAAATTGCGTTACGTAATACTTGAACGGTCCCTTAGTAAATATTAATAAAAATATTGTGTTTTCAGAAAACATGGTGCTCGATTTACCAGGTTTCAATACAAAGAATGACGTACCAGAAGAATATTTGAGTCATAAAGAAAGATACGAAAACGCTATCAGGAAGTCCTGCATATTGTATGACGGTTTAAAAGAGTACGCAGCTCGACATAACACAATGGACGCCTTTAGGTAAGTACAAGTAAAGGAGAAAGACATACTTAAGGAAAACACCAAGTACTAACTCGTATAAGAGTCATATCTTCTTTCGAGTCGATGGAGACCCTTACAATTTGATCCAAGAATGCGTCCACGTTTATTGCGGCATCTTCAATCGTGTAGATCAGATGTAAGGGCACTTTTGGTCACATTGAATATACGCAATACCTGAAAAGGGGTAATTGTACTCATAATTATGATCAACTTTTACTATGGGACTAACACGAAAAAAATCGACTACCCCATACATTTACGTGCGCATAACTCGACAAAATGAATGGAACAACCATCGGTTTCGGTATCGGTCCCATAAGAGAAGTATCTTCATTGAAGAATGAGCCAAACCAGGAGCATAATAAGCCAGGATTTAAATGACTGGCTTCAACAACTAAACTTAGCTCCAAAGTGTTAATCTATTGACTGTCAACAGGCCAACAAACAAGTACCGCGTAACATTCGGAGTGGTGAAGGACATATCGCCGTTCATGTTGCACATGGGAATGTTCGTGCCAACGATACTGAGCCAGTCAGACCCGGAGCAGATGGCGGAATGGCTGCCGAAGGCGATGTCCATGGGCATCATAGGAACTTATGCACAGGTATGAGGGTTCAATGAGAAGGTAGACAATGACTGTTTAGTAATTATTATTATACAAAAAAATATATAATTATAATTTTTATGCTTAGTCCTATAAGCTAAAAAATTTAATAATAATTGCTTGAGTCAAGTTCTTAGATTGAACATACTGAAGAAATAATCAAAGTAAGTAATTAGTAGTAGTAACTAATAGTATAATTTTAAATTTTATGTAAATTTTATTTAAGTACTAGTGGACCGCCCCGGCTTCGCCCGGATGTTAATGTTTTTGAAAATTTTCTTCCATAAGAAACTTCTCCTGACAATAACAAACACAACAAAAAAAGAATTAGGGAAATCGGTCTAGCAGTTCTCGAGTTTTGCGCTTAGCAACACATTTAGCGATTCATTTTTATTTATATACATAGATAGATATACATAACTAAGAGAACCAAGGTTATCGTCATAGCTCGAAGGATTGCCAAACTGAAGTGGCAGTGGCCAGGGCACATTGCTCGCAGAACAGATGGTCGATGGGGCCGAAAAGCTTTGGAGTGGCGACCACGTACCGGAAGACGCAGCGTTGGAAGGCCTCCCACAAGGTGGACCGATGACCTGGTGAGGGTTGCGGGTAGCCGATGGATGCGAGACGCACAGGACCGGTTGTTGTGGCGACACTGATGATGATAACTAAACATGTCTGAGTAACAACAGTGTAAATGAAAGACAAAGTGATATTGGGGCAGGAAATAAATAGACGTGTGAAGAAAAAAAAAAGTGGTCATGCTATGAGTGCTGCTGAAGAATTGGTTAGCGGTCCAATGTTATCATTGGTCGATTCGATTGTTGCCTGAAGCAGTTCATTCAAGAACCGTCCAATATGTAACACAGATGTTCAATAATATTATCTTTCATTTTCTTGCAGACTGAACTCGGTCACGGAACATTCCTGAGAGGGTTGGAAACAACAGCCACATACGATCCCAGCACAGAGGAGTTCATTATCCACACCCCTAGTCTAACTGCTTATAAATGGTGGCCTGGAGGATGTAAGTAGAATGGATCTTTTACTTGCGTATTTTCGATGAATCTTTGCCCGACTTCCTTATATGTATATGTCACCGATAATGGCAAATTACGTTAGATTACAAAATATCTTGAGAGATTTTAAACTCTCGATAAATTGTCAAATGCACATTTGTTCTACAATCATACGAATTAAAATCTTGTATTCTATAATACCTCCGTGCCGGTCCGAGAACTGGTGGACTGGCATAAACTGGCGACTAATCAGCACTCTGGTCTACAATTTATCTGTTTTGGTGTGATAGTTAAATAGGAAACATGGCCCTTCAATGGTCTTTGTTGCTGTGAGCTCATATCTGAACAGACCAATGAGAGCCTTGTTTCCAGGTTTACCATCACTCGAAAACGGATAAATTACTTGTGCTCTGGTTGGTCGGACTTTTATGTCAGTATTTTAAGTCACTGAATTTCTACAGTGCGCCATGGATGTTCGATGTAAAGATGTACGAGTACGTCTACTTGTCTACTTATCCCTTAGTAATCCTTCCCTTATTTCTTCATTTACAGTGGCACACACAGCAAACCACTGCATCGTGGTCGCCCAACTTTACACTAAAGGGCAATGCTATGGGGTACATCCTTTCTTTGTACAAATCCGTGACACAGAAACTCACATGCCGCTCCCTGGCATCAAAGTTGGAGAGATTGGGCCCAAAATGGGCTTCCAGACCGCTAACAATGGGTTCTTAGGATTTGATCACTTCAGGATTCCCAGGAGGAGTATGTTGATGAAGAATGCTCAAGTGTTGAAGGTAAATAACTTATATAGGTCCATTTCATTTAGCTATTCATTTCTAAACTTAATTTGTGTGTAGAGGATATTTGTTCATTGCACCCATTCCTTTCTACTAAATAATTGCTAAACCTTAATGTGTATGAGAAGTAGCTCTGCAACAATATAAATCTTAAAGCTAACGATGTCGTTAATTTCAATATTTCAGGATGGAACCTACATAAAGTCAAAGAACGAGAAGCTAACGTACGGCACCATGGTGTTTGTCAGGGTTCTCATTGTAACTGACGTGGCTTATGAACTATCTAGAGCCGCTACCATCGCTGTCAGATATTCTGCGGTCAGGCATCAGTCACAACCGAAACCTGGGTATGAAGTTTTGCTTATAACGTCTGCTATTATGGCGATATGAGTTTAAAGAAGAAGAAATAAAAGAGTGTCTCAAGGCCTCATGCAAGTTCAACCTTTTGTGGCAAGGTCGCCTTATTTATTTTCTGGGGCTACCGAAAGACCAATCATCGTCATCATCAGCATTTTCCTGCGATAATTACCCCAATTTACTTGGGGTCGGTGCAGCATGGCTGCCAAAATACCAATTACGAAGATTATTTCTAAAAACCCTGTAGTAATGATGGACCTTTATCTTTCATTTTTGCAGACAACCAGAACCCCAGATCCTGGACTACGTGACACAACAGCACAAGTTGTTCATTGGCGTGGCTACCAGTCACATCTTCCGCGTCACGGGCTACTGGTTGTGGAACGAATATTCACAGACCATCCAGGATGTTGGCAAGGGCAATATGGAACAACTGCCTGAGGTTTGTTAAACCACCCAATTTGTCCTAGACTTGGTTCAGTTTGTTTATGGAATTTAGTAATCACACGATCACGATATCCGGGAAATCTTCTCTTAGTGCTTTGCTACACTCCCCGTCTTGTCAAATTTCAGCTTCGGCTGTGCGTTGTCTGTCAGTCACTCAGTCAGTATCGGAAGATTTTTATTATAAGGATCACACACCTTATTAAAACCACAGGACAATTCAGTGTTGATTTTCACCACATTTTGCTTAGTTTAGATCGATCGCCGATCGACCTCAATCCGTATTCGAATGTTCTCTATTTATCAATGACTCTTTATTTATCAATTTTTGAACTCCTGCCTTCTGTGCCATTAGGTACTACTTTCAACAAGATCATGGCTTTTGCAAATCGATTTATCAGTAACCACTATCTACTGAACGTCTGATAATTTCCTTTCGTTTTCCAGCTCCATGCCTTAGCGTGCTGTTTGAAGGCAGTATGCAGTCGCGATGCAACTGCCAGGATCGAGGAGTTCCGACTAGCGTGCGGCGGTCATGGATACATGGCCTCCTCCAACCTGCCCATCGTCAATGGCATTGTTTCCGCCACCATCACTTACGAGGGAGAATACACTGTGCTTATGTTGCAGACTGCCAGGTAAGCACCTCAAATCCACCTTTCAACCCGGAATAACCTCGATTCGTCAGGCAAGTAGGCTCGAATCTAGTTTTATCGCCGGATGATAGAAGCTCTATTTATATACACCAAAGCCAAACCTTTTGGGGAATTCCGGCGTAATGTTGCCCTATGATAAAATGAGAATTTGATTTTGGATGGTTTGGCATTGAGCTAGCATTCAATAGGTTCTTGTCACAGAATATATTCAAAATTTAATCTTGACCAGCACACTAAAGTTGATTATTGACGAACCCTAGTGAACAAAGTATATTAATGAAATTACAACGGGACAGGAACAACCGAATTGAAACTGGATCAGGATTGTCACGTCTGGCCTTTTTCTAGACCAGTCACTTTACACACAGATTTTCGCACATCTTTCCAGATTCCTAGTAAAAGCGTGGAAGCAAGCCACATTGGGCAACGCGATGACGCCGACCGTGTCTTACTTGGTGCAGTTCTTCAAAAACGACCGCGTGCACTGGGAGAACACTCCCTCGGGCATCATTAGCGGCTTCCAGGCGATCGCTGCAGGGTAAGAGCAGATGAGCTCTTCGAAAACTTCACTATTATAATAAACTTTACTAATCTAGACGTAATTTGGTTGGTTGGCTTGATTGATCATGAAAGGATTTCATTGTAGCTACCACTATGTAGGCCTCACAAAATTGTATAAGATGAGATACACATGAATATATATTGACATACCATATGCATACCAATATTATAATTGAGCAAATAACTCTGTCTGACTCTTTGGTTATTATTATGCTTTAGCGCCTATATCACTCCAATTTTGATGAATTTTGGTGCAGAGGTAAATTAGAACTTGTTGAAGAACATAAAATACTCTTTATGAGAGCTGTGGCGGCGAGTTATACTTCAAATATTAGGAGTTTCCCGCAGACATTTTTCCAAGCGGGCCTGCGAACGGCGAGCGTTGGGTGGCTCGCTGTCCGATCACCACCAGGCCCGGGTCGATGACGCGTTGTGTTTCACGCGCGCCTCAAAGAGATGTTAGCATAGAAGACGGGGTCCGCTAGGGCCAGAGCCTGCCAGGGTTGCGGAATTTGTTCGAAAGAGTCACCGCGGCCCTAAAGCCCTTTGCACTCCGCAAAGGGCTTTAGAAGGAACACGGATGGGTTTTAGTCAGTAAGAGTCTGACACGCCCTTCCGCTCCACCCAGAGCGGAGGAAGTCATTTGATGATTTACGATCCTTAAAAAAAAAGGAGTTTTGTGCAGAGGTTGATTAGGTAGGAAACATAATTACCTGTTTGGTCGTCTTTTGTTTTTATAATATGTACTTTTTTATGTTACTAACAGTACAATATAAGCTGTTTGTATACCAACAAAATATGGATTACTGTTGTCCAAAACAAATAGATAAAAAAAAAATATTCCGGAAATTTATACCACGGTCCCGTGGTATAAATTTCGGTTTCTGTAGAAATGTACATAAGAGTTCACATGGTATTGCATTGTTCTATAGAAAGACGAAAGCTGCCTATGACAGTCTATACAATTACGAGAAGACTGGTATGGACTACGAAGACGCGTGGAACAGCGCGTCGGTCCAGCTTGTTAATGCTAGTGAGGTAAGATCCCTATCGTATTCTGCCTTTATATTTATATATTAAACCTTTTTGCTCAACCGTGAAGCATACTTACAGCATGTTTTTTTAACCGAATCCAAAAAAAGGAGGAGGTTCTCAATGTTTGTTGCCTCATAACTTTGTCATTTATGAACCGATTTGAAAAAATCTTACTCGATATACGTTCCGATTGGTCCCATAGAAATTTTATCAAAATCGATTCAGTAGTTTGGTTTTCAAATCAAAATAGCTGTAGGAAATAGAAAATATATCATACAAGTAAACGAAATTATTGTTTTCATTATAACTTTTTTTGTTTTATTTTTTGTGTGTAGGTACCTGATGGACTGTCGTCAAATAAATCTTTTTTCAGTCTGTCTAATATCTATATTTACCAAGAGTTAGACCTTCATTTCTGCCAGTAAAAAATCTTTTTTCTACGAGTATTTTCTATGAGCTTAAGTATTTTTTTTCTTAATACCAGGCTCACTGCCGTGCGATCCTATGCGCAGTGTCATGGAAGGAGATGGTGCGTCACGCCACGAACGCGTCTCCGAACTTGGGTAAAGTGCTGCTGCAGTTGGCGGAACTATACCTGACCTACTGGGCTTTGGAGAAACGAGGGGATCTCCTGCTGGTAAACTATTATTATAGTTAAAATATTTATTAAGTAGACACCTTGAGCTAACAGTGGTGTAATGATTTAGAATCCTATCAAACCAGGATGAACCACGCGCAAAACGATGTTTTAGACTGGTCCATAGACCTTCTACTGTACTCACATTAAATTTCAGTTAAAATAAGAAATATTTGTGGAACCCACGAGTAAACTCAATTCTCAATTCTTTAATGCCTACCATAATGTATATAGTTGGTAGGGAAATAGTTATATAAATCACAATTATGGACCCTGATGACAGCATAGGTCAAGAAGGAGAGGAACTCAATCAGCCAGTGCCAGTCCATAAACGAAAGGCTCTCTTGCACACTGCATCATGCTCCCAATATACAAAGGGGGACCTAGAATTAGGCGCATTTTGTAATACATTTTTGACCATTTCACGTAATGCTATGTTTGTTTCAGTATTCGACTATAACCAGAGAAGACATCGCGCGACTTCAGGCCAGATATGAGGAGTTGCTGGCTTTGATCCGACCCAACGCAGTCGGCATCGTCGACGCATTTGATGTTAGAGATGAGGTAACATTTAGTTTTCTATATCCTTAAAAAATGCTATGTGTGAGCTAACTTCCCTTATAATCAACAGTGATCGTACAATCGGGCGCTGATGTACCTAAACTTCTTCCCGTGAAAGAATAATATGGACATTCCTCTCTGAATAAATAAGTAATCCCGGGAAGATTGAACAATTTTGTAAAAACAACTATAACAAACTTAATGAAATTTTAACAGTGGTAAATAGTTTGATTTAGTATCTTAATTTTATTCAAAACAAATGGAAAATCATAAAATCTTTCATTGTAAATTAGAAGTTCCATTAGAATAGACTTTCAACATTTAAAAAAATTAAAATGAGTTCTAACTATATTTGGTATGCGGGCGGGCATTTTTAGCAATCTCAGGAATTTCGAACGATTCCGGGATCCGGGATTCTGAAAAGCATTTCCGTATGATACTTTCGTGGGAATAAAAGTGAAGTTTAGGTATATTAGTTCCTGATTATCCGATCACTGGTAATCAAGCTCCGACGTCCCAGGTATTATCTAATTAAAAAAGTCGGCTTAGCATGATCTGAGCTTTATTGTTGTACAGAAGACAGTCGTTTATTTCATTTTCTGTTTTGTAGATTCTGAACTCAACCTTGGGCGCGTACGACGGACGCGTGTACGAGCGCCTGATGGAGGAAGCGCTCAAGAGCCCGCTCAACGCTGAGCCCGTCAACCAGAGCTTCCACAAGTACCTCAAACCCCTGATGTTGAAGGCTAAACTGTGATAATCTTTATTATTAGGACATTTCAAGAACAAGTACTATATACGGTTTCGGATTACAATAAGGGCTGGATCACACGAAATGCAGTAAAGATGGAAACTAGCAAGATGTAATAGTAACAGTAAAATAAAAGATGTAAATGTGTTTTATAAGATACCATTGAGAAACCCAGTGCTTTTGCAGTTTGTGGTTTGGTTATAAAATCGTGCTGCATTTTCTGTGGGACCAGCTTGAAATAAGTTAAATGAAGGAAGAGACGCTGAAATTCATCATCGTGTTTTGACAACGATGTCTTCCATTAGTGTATTTATACAATTTTTATGTTTTTTATTTGTCACCGGAAAATTGCAGACTCCCGTAAGATTGTAATAAATCTTTATTAGATTATAATATCTCGATATATTATGAAAAAATCGTTTTGTATACAATAAACCCCATCCAAATTCAATAGTTTCCAATAGATCTGTGTCTTATTTAGAAAAAATAGTTCACAATTTCACGCGATATTCCATAATCTTACGGCGTTTGCCATTTTCCGGTGACATATTTATATTTAAATGTACTTTTGAATAAACTTTTATTTTGTACTGCGATTTTTTTCTTCGGCAAAAACTTCTCCCTGTTTAATTGGCACAGAGAACTAACTCATCTACTAAATGCACAGTTCCTACTATTCCTAAGAGAAGTGGACCAGTTTCTGTTCGACCAGTTTCGACAAACATAGACCCAAAGAAACCCAGACATTTTTTGAGACAGGTACTTATTTTAAAAACGTGTGAAATCTACAATTCTAAACTATGGCAGAACAAGAGTTTTTTTTTCTTAAAATATTCTCAAATACTTGTTTATCGTTACATAATAACCGACGTCAACTTCTGAATTATTTAAGCACTTAGTCTAGATATAAATAGCATCGCAACAGTGCACTCTAGAGGTCATTCGCATTTGTAGGAAATTATCGTTCAAGGGCGTATGATGCACAGCGCAGTCGTATAGCTCGGGTACTGTCTCCTGCATAGTGTGTCAGTCAGTGTAAAGTCATCCTTAAATGTGTTTTTGATCTGCAGATGTTATTGACTTTTGAGTGATTAAATAAAGACAGTTTGCTTGGTGTCAGTGTGCGTAGTTGCAATCGTTATATCATTTGCAAGTGCAGAGATAAAATTTAGAAGTGGATTAATTTATCTGTGTTCGTGTGTAGTGTATATGATGTGTTATTAAGATAATGCAATACAATCTGCAGTGTTCAAAGTCAAATGACCGAAATGTAGGTATGTTTTGTATCCGGGTGGCAATGCACATTGCAACTGAGTACTGTCATGATAATCTGAAAGTATTTATCAAATAAATCGACGGTCGTCAATCAACGAATTAATGCTCATATACTATGCATTATATGGATATAAGGTGAATACAATATACAATGCTAAAGAGGTCTGCTATCGGCAACTCATCGCCACTTGCTACAAAGTATCATTTGATTCCGAATAACTTGACGAATTAACGTTTACCGCGCAGTGTTTTTGAATAGAGGAACAGTTCTCATGTTCTAAAAGATGAGCCAGGCAGAGACAACCATGGAGGTCAACCCTGATCTGGCGATGGAACGGGCGAAATGCAACTTTAATATATTAGAAGTAACGCATATTATTGATGGTGGAGAATATAATACTTTACAGAGGAAGAAAATAGGTGAGTGATTAGTGATGACATTGTAAAATTCTAAATAAATAGATAAGTTCAAGCTGTGTGCTTCTGAGTTAAAAGGCGTCACAGCGCCTAGAATCCCAGTAACAGATAGTCACTTTAAATAAGATCGTGCGTAAATGAGAGCAGATAGAAGTAGACATTACAGTGAATAATTAAATACTTAACAGTTCTATGATTCTGAAAATTCCGGAAAAACTTATGTGCCACTTGGTCCACCTCTGGTCGGATATCGGTATAGTAGGCGCCAGATAAATGTGGAATAAAGTATATTGACCTTTCCCTAATAACTGCTCATAGGTACCTGAACAATTAAATATGAATCGTTTTTCATTATTAGACCATGTTAAGGATCACGAGAGATGATGATTCGGGACAGTTTTGTGTCATTAATTCCGTTTTTCAAATTAACAATGTCAATAAATGTAGGTGGGTCAATGACCGATATTCCACGATTATCTGGCGCCTACTATAGTACCTACTTAAGCAGCGAACGCCACCAAACAGAGAAGAGAGCATTTTTTGCGTTTAGTAAGGATAAACTTTCGGTCTGTAGAAAATATATTAATATACAATATCATACATTTTCTGTTTGCTTGAGCTCAGTATTGCAAAAACAATGATAAAAATCTGGACATAATTCGAGTAATAATGCATATTACGTAAATTGCCGCAATTTCATATGGACAAAACACCGACGGCTACGCAAATGCAAATTAACGTGTACGACGAACAAATTGAGGAAACAAATACAAATTAATAAACGTGAATATTTCATCGTTTACGAATTTGTTGGATACCTATTATGTTCTTAGGGACTTACTGCGTTAACAAAACGAGTTGTATTTGAGAAATCTTACATTAAGTATAATAGCATTTTAGTAGATCTACATTTTCAACTTAGCGATTTTTTTTTTTAAGGATGGGCAATCATCAAATGACTTCTTCCACTCTGGGTGGAGCGGAAGGGCGTATCAGACTCTTACTGACTAAAACCCATCCGTGTTCCTTCTAAAGCCCTTTGCGTTCTAGGGCCGCGGTGACTCTTTCGAACAAATGCCGCAACCCTGGCAGGCTCTGGCCCTAGCGGGCCCCGTCTCCTATGCTGACATCTATCATATCATATATCAGGCCCGCGTCTACGGTGGCCGGGGATCGCCCTGCGACTCTGCGACCTATCTGCACTTTTTTGACGACATTGGAAACAGTGATACTGCTATCATTACACCACTTGTCTTTCAACTTATTTGGCGAAATTTAGCACCTACGGAATCAAACTTTCTTCTGTATTTGATTAAGTTAGCTCATAATCGTTTGTAGCAATCATTGGGAACTCTGTACAATGACCATAGAATTTGTCTTTGTGTTGTTGTTGTTTGTGTGTGTGTAGTGTGTGGTGTGTGTGTGGTCTAGATAATAGTATCTTGATATGTTGATAAAATAAAATAACAAATTTAAATTAAGAAGTTTTATGCTTTTACAGAAAACGTAGCCTTAAACAATGGGGCCTCGAAAGACCTCGTTGGAGAGGAACACATGAGTCCAAAGGAGAAATATGAAAATGCAGTGAGGAAATCTTGCCTGTACGCTAGCATTGTGAAGAACGAACTAGCTGAACTCAGTGGGCTGGAGTCTTTCGGGTAAATATCATTATCATCATATTAGCTGATAGACGTCCACTGCCGGACATAGGCCTCCCCCAAAGGGGGCGTTTGCCATAATCGCCACACTTGGCAGACGGTTTGGCGATCGCAGTATAGCTGTTGCAATGCACAGACAATACTGCTGCCCATTCTCTGGTGAGTCCCTTAGTCGCCTCTTACGACACCCACGGGGAGTGATGGCATGGTGCTAATCTTTTAAGGCCAACACCATACAGGACCGGGTAAACATGTGAAATATGAGGTATGAATTAAACAGATTGAAAACGTAGTTTAAAATCGACAGCAGCCACTGTTGCTCCTCACTTTGGATATGCCTAAGACGTTACAGGTGAACACTACCCTTTTCTAATTATGAGGAAAACATAACCCTTTAAAGAAAAGGTCAGACATATTGTCAACGTAAATACTATCTCATGTATTGTTAATTTATGAAGTCGACATTATGTATTTAGATTTAATTCAAATGTATTCGATGAGTGTGCCGTGCCGTGTGGTAATTTGGACATAACAAACGACCCGTGCGGCTGTATTCTTTAATAACAGCTGCCCGGGTCGATCTTGGAAGTTAAGCGACGCTTGCCGAGGTCGGTCTGCAGATGGGTGACCATCTTTACATTATTTACATACCAAGACTCCTCCGTGCCTCGGAAAGCACGTTAAGCCGTTGGTCCCGGCTATCATTTGTGGATCTTTGGCAGTCTTTACGGATTGTTAGAAGCCAGTTACCATGTGGAGGTCTGGTAAGCAGCAGCTTCATGTGAAATACTGGTATTCAGCTGAATCTGGTTTGACTGGAAGCCGACCCTAATATAACACTAGAAGACCGTTTTTAAATGCTCAAAGAAACGCAGTGTTGAATGAGCCTTATTTTGGTAATACTTCGTTCAGAGTTTATCTCTATAGAAGTTGATAGATTTACTAGCAAGCTGATCTGTAAAGATGAAATTAAAATAATCACAAGCTTCCATAATAGTTTTCTTGGAAATAGCGGCACTTATGTTATTGTTTATGTACTGTTGTTTGATTTTTGATATTCACTGTTGTTTGTACTTCTCAAAGTTTAACAAACTATACTGAAGTACAGTTTGTTAAACTTTGAGAAGTACAAACTACTTCAAGTTTGTCGAAGCCCTTCACAGTGATAATATTAGGTAAGTACCAACTATTTATTTTTCTTTATCTTTAAAGTAATATTGGATAAAAAGTCCAATACAATTTTATTCGTTTATCTTTCATATTTTGACTGTTATTTTTCAATCCATTTTAAGCATCAGCTCTCCCGTCATTCGCCGTACGGCCGATGCCTTCTTCAAGGAAGTGTCTCCGTTCCTCCTGCACTTGGGCATGTTTGTGCCCACCATCATGGGCCAGTGCACGCCCGAGCAGCAGTCCTACTGGCTGCCGAGGGCACTGGACATGCAAATCATCGGGACCTATGCCCAGGTGAGGTCTTGTGCCCATTCTATACGTGCATTGTTCTTATTTTGAATGTTGTTGAGAATCGGGTCTATTGGTTATAAATAAAAGCAAGTACCCTTTTTTTTATTGGGTTATATGGAAACTAGCTGCCACCCGCGACTTTGCTCGCGTGTAAGTCGAAAAATATTCCGAGGGCACATACGCCCGGAATAGAAAGTACCTATTCTGTGTCATAATCCAGGTTTCAGCTAACTCCGGTAACAAACATACAAACTCACTTTCGCACCTATTATATGTATTATAGTTATGATTGATACATTGATCCATATGCATAGTGGCCAAGTGCATAATGGTGCAATATGTTCATTGGCGTCAATTGACGATGTAGGTCAAGAAGTCGATTGAAGGAATGAACGGATCATAGTTAACAATGATTTTATTACAGACGGAGCTCGGTCACGGCACTTTTATAAGAGGGTTGGAGACGACTGCTACTTATGATCCAGAAACTGAGGAGTTTGTGCTGAACAGCCCCACTTTGTCGTCGTATAAGTGGTGGGCTGGTGGCCGTAAGTAGATGATAAAAATATCTTCTCTTTTCTTCTCTAATCCCTAGTTAGTCGCTGTCTACCTTTGTCGAAAAAAAAATATATGGAAAACCAATCAGACCACCACCAACAGGATTAGCGATACACGAGGAAGGTTTGAGTATATTATTTATACACGGTGCAATTTTACTCGTCTTACAATGGCAGCCCACTTCATCTATCCAATGACACATTAATTAAAAAAATATTTGAACATTTGAATTATTAAAAAAATGAAAATATATTATTCATTATCATGATGCATGACGTAGTTTGAAACATCCTGTAGCGAGCACAGTCCGAGCCTTGTGGTCCAAGGACGGCGCGAAACGGCGAGGTCGGAGAATTGCTTTGATACGTTAACATTACTAAAAGGATGTTTCATAATTGTAATGCATTATTTATTTTTATTGTACATATTTTCTTAGAGACTTATTAAAAAAAAAAAACGCGGCTTGAGGCAGTTTATGTTGAGTACATTAAGAGGGCCGCCTTTGTAAGATGGCAACGTGTATAGTGGTCTAAATATATATTTTTCAACAAACCGTCTTCGACACGGTCGATACAACGTGGAAGGGACTACTTAAGTTTTTTTGGTGTTGTTGGATCAATTGTGATGGTATCATCATCAATGCTTCTTCCACGTCTCGTTAACAGATACCCATCTACACTATAATATTATATATATGTCGTAGGATAATTTGATACTTCGAATCTTCGCGAAAATCCTAGGGGTTTTGCGAAAACGCGGATAATTAGACATAGGCGAAAAATTATCAAATCTTACTGGACAAAGTCAGGATTTTTGCGAAAATACTCGTTACTATAGTAAGATTTGATGTGCTCAACACTGATTGGCTACAATTTTGCTGGCTGACTTCTAATTGGTTCCTAGTTAATAACGTGCGGCAACAAATGGTTGACATTTAAGACGTCAACCAATCAGAGACGATCTCTTATTGAACGCGCTGACCGACCAATCAGCGTTCTTATTTCATAACAGCCAGCGTTTCGTTTCGCAATATTGCTATAATAACGAGTATTTTCGCAAAAATCCTGACTTTGTCCAGTAAGATTTGATAATTTTTCGCCTATGTCTAATTATCCGCGTTTTCGCAAAACCCCTAGGATTTTCGCGAAGATTCGAAGTATCAAATTATCCTACGACATATATAATATATTAATATTATAAAGAGGAAAAAATTGTATTTTTGTGTGTGTGTATGTTTGTAATGAATAAACTCAAAAACTACTGAACCGATTTGAATAATTCTTAGATAGCTACATATCCCCGTACTCCCACGGGAACGGGAACTACGCGGGTGAAACCGCGTGACGTCCGCTAGTAACGAATAATTTATCCTTTCAGTCGGAAAAACCGTCAACTATTGCATCGTGGTGGCTCAGCTGTACACTAAGGGAGAATGCCACGGCACCCATCCGTTCATCGTTCAGATCAGAGACGAAGACACTCACGTACCCTTCCCAGGGATCAAGGTTGGGGAGATCGGACCAAAGATGGGCTTCAACACCGCTGACAATGGATTCCTCGGGTTCAACAATTACAGGATTCCTAGAGACCATATGATGATGAAGAATGCTCAGGTTTTGAAGGTGGGAATATAAATGTTGTTAATAGTTTTTGTTTCTTTACGTTTGGTACATATGCATTGGATTTATGGTTCGGGAAAGTTCTAGAAAATCTTTAGGGACTCTCGTATTTCCACAACACTTGCAGATTGGCTGCTCTAGATTTTAACTGCCCCGTTGTTGGTCCCGTAGTCGCAGGCGCGACTGCCGTGTGTAGCGTCCTGGGTCCGATTGCTATGTCGCGCAGAATGTGATTTTCCATTACGCATTAGTCAGTAGCAGCCCAGTGTTTGGAAATTGGTAGTGTGACCCCTCGTGCCTCGGAAAACACGTAAAGTCGTTGTGCCAGGCTTCTCTCCGGCCGTGTCGTATTGCCGTCCCATCGGATAATGAGAGTGTAACTATCTGGGCACACACACATTCCGCGACGTTAGCTAGTCTCTCATAAAACTAACTGCCATGGCCGGAATCCGTTAGGAGGATTATTATTAGATTAGCTGAAACCAGAATGCATATTTTTAACTATAATTCTATTATTCCAGGACGGTACTTACGTGAAAGTGGCTCGCCACGGCAAGCTGACCTACGGCACGATGGTGTTCGTCCGCGTCATCCTGGTTAATGAGGCTGCTTTCAACCTAGCGAAGGCCTGCACCATCGCTGTGCGCTACTCCGCCATCCGCAGGCAGTCACGCCCGAAGCCTGAGTAAGTGGAAATAAAAAAAATACATGAAACAATACGAGTGCGTTGAAGTGCCCCCCGTGCACATACACCAGTACTTTGGGGGATTTAATGACTGCCACCGATGCTGCAATCATCGTAGCCACCTACTGGGACCAAATAATCTAAGGAGTTAACTATCGAATCGAAAAGAAGAAGAAAAAATATAAATATATCCTAGGTGGATTTACTCCATCAGTATTTTAAGCAACTGATCATTGATCTATTAGAGCACAGGACTGTCTTAGACCTTGGCTGAATTTCGTGAACCTAACTTTGCTGTCACTTGTCAATATTCTGCCAATTACATGGGCAGGCATCCAATTTTATGCTCGAATCATGTATCCTTTTTACAGCCATAATAACCATATATGGCTCTATCCTAAAAGTCACTTGATATTCATGATATTCTCCGTCAGTGTCCAGTAAGTAGTATCACTAAAGCCACGTTTAACTTTTCCAGTCTTTTTAGCAAGTCAATGGCAAATATAGGTTTTTTTTTTGTCAGCCTGAATTGTTTCATTCCTATGCTAAGGCGTTTCCCTATTCCTTCCGTTTCTCTCTTCGTTTGGCTTCTTCACGCAAATCAACTAAGACATTCAAAGCGCCTCGCTGTCACCTCCTCGGTCTGCCGTAACCCCGTCTAGCTGTGTGTAGTGCTTAGGTAGTTTAATAAGTGTTAATTTTTATGATTTCCAGTGAAGGCGAGCCTCAGATCCTGGACTACGCGACGCAGCAGCACAAGCTGTTCATCGCCATCGCCACTGCGCACGCGCTGCAGCTCTCCAGCAACTGGCTATGGAAGAGCTTCAGCGCCGTACTCGCTCAGATGAAGGGTGGCAACACTGACACTTTGCCTGAGGTAAGGATCAACTATAATTTCTGTATAACTTTGTGGTCTGTTCGTCATCATGTACGGGTTGTTAATGGGTAGCCATTAACAGCCCGTCCATGATTGACATGATTTTTTGCCAAATTTATTAAAACGTTTGTCCTGTCTATGTACTATATTTTTCTACATTAGTTGCTAAAAGAATACTTTATTAACCGACTTCACGGTGTTTGTGTTACTAACATCTTCCTGCCTTTATACTTTTTGATTGAGGTCGTGTGCAGCATGTATTTTTAATTAACTTCTATCAGCCGTTCTCTTAGTATTCATTTTGCTCTCCTTGAATCCATTTCATCCTTGAAGGAAATGTTCTTCATATGACTAACCTCCACTTCCAGTTCCACGCGCTCTCCAGCTGCCTGAAGGCCATCAGCACGTCGGACTCCGCCTACCTGATCGAGCAGTGCCGGCACGCATGCGGCGGCCACGGCTACATGCTGTCCTCCGGCATTCCCAACCTCTACAACTTCGTGTCGGCCACCAGGACCTATGAGGGAGATTATACTGTGTTGCTGTTGCAGACAGCTAGGTTAGTAGCATGACTCCACAAGAAATAGGCATGTATGAAGTCTATCAACGGATCGCCAGTCTGATGTTTAAGACCCATGTTATAGGGGTCCAAGAAAGACAAGGTGGATTAATGATAACGGTCTTGTGACTGTAGTAAGGTTGTTTGCGGAAATCCTGTGGATGCATGAAGCACAGGACCGGTCACCACACTTGTGTCCAGCAATGGCTGAAATGGTAATGACTGATGACAAAACTGCGGCCTGCTCAGGAAACTTGATCTCCACGGGAGACGAAAAAGCTTATACTTAGAATATACAAATAATGTGGTCAAGATGAAGTTTGCTTTCAAACGCTAAAGGTACACAAATATGTACCCAAAAGTAAATAAAATAAGTGTATTTTTTATTAAATAATTGTAGAAACATAATATTAACAAATTAACAACAATAACTACAATTAACAAATACACTAAACTTACTTAAAACTAAAATAAAGCATCAAAAAATTCGTCCCCAACGTTGTCAGCTGGTAAATTGCCCACGAGACTGGCGGCATTTTCACGTTGAATCGCAATGCTTAGACTGGCCAAAGCATAATAACAAGAGTATTCATTGATAAACGATCATATTTTCAGGTTTTTGGTAAAAGCATACGAGCAAGCAGAAGCCAAGCAGCCTTTGACACCGACCGTGTCGTATTTGGCGTACGCTTTCTCTGGAAGTAAAGCTAATTGGGACAGCAGTCCTGATGGCATCATCAGGTCCTTCCAAGCTCTTGCAGCTGGGTGAGTACCAACATTTCAATAATTACTTCGGTTATGTTTAGTTTCGTTATTGCTATTTTTCACAAGTTGATTTGCACCTGAGAACCGCATGATATGAACTTTTTGGGTACCAACATTTTAACGGTTTTATTTGTATTTCAGAAAGGTAGCTACGTGTGTAAGAAATATGAGGAAGCGTATGCGAGCGGGTCTATCTCAAGTAGACGCATGGGAAGGGTCCACCATCCAATTGGTTGCTGCAGCCGAGGTAAATTGTATTAAACGTAGTGAATTCAATTAAGATAGATATTTATTTTCCTACGTCTTGAACAAGTGCCTCATTCAGCTTTATTCCCTTCAAAAGAGTTCAATTTACTAAATGAACCATTATTGGGTTGCACGGCATAGTTTAACGGTGACACAATTAGAGTCTTCGCAATCACACCAGCAAATTCAATAGTGATTCACATATTATGAAGATGATCATCATCTAGAATTCAATAATGATTTATATAATTAACGACATCTTTTTTTAAATCTTTATTGGTCTTTTCCCCTAGGCCCACTGTCGGGCTGTGATAGTAGACACATATAGACAAGAGATCGTGAGACTGACGGCCAATTCAAGTCCAAACGTCAAGATAGTCATGGAACAGCTGGTGACCCTTTACCTGTACTACTGGGCCTTGGAGAAGACAGGAGATCTTCTACTGGTAAGAAACAGCTACATTATACAACGTGTAACAGAATAAACGCGATACCTGAAAAGGGGTCGTTGTACTTATCATTATGAACAAATTTTACTTCTCCATCATCTCTATTTGCCGTCTTCTCAATAGTCACCACTTTGCGAGCATCACATTTTTCACACAATCCATCGTTTCTTTGTTCTTCCTCTATGCCATCATCTAACAAATACTTACATAATTATGTAATATTTTTATATTTGTTACAAATGTTATTAAAATTAATATTTGTATGCCATCAAAAGTTGCAGCACATAGAGACATGTAATTTTTACACCTTTTTGTACCTGTTTGGAAAAATAAACACATTTAATTTGATTTGACAACTTGAGCACTAAAGATATCAATTAATTGGTTTGCAGTACACATCAGTAGCGGAGAAGGATCTAGTGGACTTACAGATAAAATACGAAGAACTGCTCGTGAAGATAAGACCTAATGCAGTTGGTCTCGTTGATGCATTTGATCTACGTGACGAAGTAAGTAACAGTAACTGACATATTTTATGGTTGGTTTGTTATGGATGGTCTAAGTTTTCAACAGGACAATATTTTAGATAGGTAGTCTTTGTATTTGTCGAATTTCATGAATGTGGTTTTCCACTGTTCATAACTGTGTCCCAACAGTAGGGTTTTGGTGTTCTAGCTCTTCAAAAAGGAAACCATACTGGGTCATAAATCTATAAGATGTATAAAAGCTAGACATCACTATGGTATTTCTTTGACAGAATTTTAACAACTTCTTCTACTAGGCAAAAATTATGCAGATTGACTGCTGATTATATTTCGCATCTGTATCTTCGTATTCATTCAGTTAAGATGCTTAATCTTTACGCTTATATTTCAGCTTCTCCATTCAGCCCTGGGTTCCTACGACGGCCGCGTTTACGAGCGTCTGATGGAGGAGGCCCTGAAGAGTCCGATGAATAAGGAGACCGTCAACGATTCCTACTACAAGTACTTGAGGCCCATGTTGAAGGGAAAACTGTGATGAAGATTCTGTTCAGATCAATGAGCCGAGAAGTTCTAGAAGTCTTACAATTTCGTCAGATATAGCAGTGGGTTGATTACCTCTAAATGAGACTGGGTTGTTCTAACTGTTATATTAAGGTAATAGTCTAAAATGTCTAGACAAAAATGCAATATCTGTATGTTCTAAATCTTGTAAAAAATTCAACAAAACGGCATTTTGAGCAAAAATTATGGTATTTTTGCTCAAAATGCCGTTTTGTTGAATTTTTTATTAACTTTATCTTTGATATGTAAGTATTCTGTTGCATTGTATACCCTATAAATAATGCAATAAATATTAAATTGGAAAAATACGATTTTGTATAAATTATTTTTATTATGGATGAGGATTATGATTAAATGTTTAATTTTATTATTTGTAAATGTTAGTATTTTTTATTTATTTTCTTCTTTGCCTTCTCTTTTTCCGTCATCATTTCATTGACACTTACACATCCTTTCAAGTTATTATTTACCTTCATCACACATAAACCTACGTTTCCCTTAAAGGCTGACAAACACATACTTCTATATGGTGGATCTTAGAAGAACGATCTACGATCTTGTGTGTGTAGGTCAAAGTACAAAGATCGTTCACAGCAATATACATATGTTCACAGTGTATATCTCGGAGAACAAGACAGAACACATAAAAAGCCAACTCGAATTTACGGTACAATATACATTATCAAAACATTTATTAAATAACATCCTAAGTCATAATCAACGTAATACCTCGCAAAACAGTTTATTAGCGAACAGATAAGACTAACAACAACAAATTAACATCATTATACATATATTTACGTCTTGATAACGTGGCGCTCCGTGGAATAACTAAAGGCAACACAATCGTTGCCCCACCACAGGCTAACAAACCTGACAGTATAGATAGGTACGATAAACACTAGTTGAAAAAATGAGCAAGAAATTAAATCAAGATTTATTTGAAGAGAGGAAAAAATGTGAGTTTAATGTAGAAGAATTGACTAATTACCTAGATGGAAGTGTTCAGGCGACTGAAAACAGAAAAAAGTTGGGTAAGTCGATGTTCATTTGTTTGGTTACGTATATTAATGTTTGAGTTGAGTAACTTGTGCGTAGTGAAGTGAAGTGAGTTGTCTAAACATGCTAATTAAGTAACGTTGGAGTTGTTTTTCTTTGAGGATAGTAACTGTTATGTTGATAACTTCAGTTCAGTTTCAATGTAGTTTTATTAAGCCAGATGCGTACAGGATGCACGTTTAATGCAGGAAAGAATTTAAATGGGTACCTATATAAGTATACGTCGTTTTCTAATACTTTTATCTAAGACTTCGCTGGAGGTGTAAGATATAGGTACCGGAGATAAGAATTCGCATTACCTGCGAACAATGATGATAACAATATTATCTTTATAGAGATCATAGTAATCAACGATTAAACTATTAAACCACCAACTGTTGCGTAGGAAATAATTATGAATGATGTTTAAGTTCAAAGTCCGAATTTCAGAGGTCAATCTTCATCTACAGGTTCTATTAAACTAGTGTCTGGTTTCTGGGTTAAAGTCTAAAGTTCTGAAAATGAACTTCACTGGCCGGTTTCGGTTTAAGAATGATGAAAAAAAACTTCCGAGTTATAGTTATTTAGTTAGCAATGTTTTGTTTAAAATGATCATAATGAGTAGGTATTTGAACAGGCGTACGATCTTGGTAACAGCACTATTCGCAGCGCATCACGCAAGTTTCAGATACAGCCGGTTGATTCTGTAAACATGTCGAAGTTAAGGCTTGGGTGAAGTGATCACGAGGTGAGCTGTCAATCCATATAATCAAAATGGAATGGCAGCTCACTTCGTGATCATGAGACTTTTGATTGTAAACTAAACAATAATTTTGATCGTTTGTAATATTACAGAAACTAAAGTGCTCAGCACTAAAGGTCTCATAGACGATGTACCAGAAGAGTACCTCAGCCATAAAGAGAAATATGAGAATGCAGTGCGCAAAGCAGTTTTGTTATATAGAGCGATGAAAGAGGCTGAAGATCCTGACCAGACGGAACAGGAGAAGGCTAAGTATGTTTTATCCATTGAATTGATGATGGTATTTTAGATGCAGAATCATCGGATGACTGAATCAAGAAAGACTATACTACTGAATGCAGATAAACCTTCATATAAAGCAGCAGGACTTCAAAAAACCTGAAGAGATGAACGGTTCAGGCAGATGGAACACCACGTTAGATTAAAGAAACAGAAGATGAATGAAAGCGAGTTCGGCTGATGACATAGTCAGAGCTACAGTTACCACTTGCACATCCAACCCACATAAATGTAGAAACTGGTAGACATGAAAGTGGATTTATACACATTAGTGGATGATTGCAGGCTAAGATGATTCATCTTGTTATTAACACTGAGCAAGCCCAAGTAGTTCTAAATTTCATATGGTTTAGGCAAATTAAATGAAACTTACGATTGTACTGTTTGCAGTGCCATGAACCGCAGCCTAATAAGTTCAGCAGTGTTCAAAGACAATTCTCCGTTCACGCTACACGTTGCTATGTTCATTCCGGCGATATTGGGCCATGCTGACGAAGAACAGAAGAAGTATTGGATGAAGAGGGCTAGCAAGATGGAGATCGTTGGCACTTATGCACAGGTATGTACATATTTAAATTGGTAGATAGGGATTACAAGGTAGTATGATTAGAAGACAAAACCACGTCAATTTTTATTAAATGCAACAAAAGCAAAAACATAAACACGACGTTGAGATTACAAAAATGGTGACTCTAAACAAAGGCTTGCAAATAGTTCTTATAAAGTAAACAATAAACAATATTTTTCAGACAGAACTTGGTCATGGGACTTTCATCCGTGGCTTAGAAACAACAGCTACTTACGATCCAAAAACTGAAGAGTTCGTGCTGCACAGTCCCACATTGACAGCTTATAAATGGTGGCCTGGAAGTTGTAAGTTAAATAATTTATTAAATACCCTTTTTGTTTTATACCCTGTTTGTTTTCTCAATTCGTCCCAGACGGATGTCCAAGGACACTAGAGGACCGACCGCATCATTTATGACTTGCAATTTTGAAGCTTTTTTAGTTCCCATAAAACGGCTTCATGCTTGTCTTATTCTGTTCCTTCTTCTGTTTCCAGTGGCCCACACTGCCAACTACTGCGTGGTGATGGCACATCTTTACACTCAAGGCAAGAGTTGCGGCATCCAGCCTTTCCTAATCCAGCTGCGAGACGAAGAGACTCACATGCCACTCCCAGGGATCAAGCTTGGCGAGATTGGCGCCAAACTTGGCTTCAACACCGTTAATAATGGGTTCCTTGGCTTCGAACACCATAGGATAAAGAGGGACAGGATGCTGATGAAGAATGCACAAGTTTTGAAGGTTTGTAAAGAGCTCAAAAGCTACCCTAGTTTAGGCTAGGCTTTTTGTTCGTCGTTATTATTTTAAAATTAGTGATGAAGCCATCTCCCGAAAGTTATTAAGAGATTATATAGAATTCGTTGCTCCGTCCATCCGTTCGTTATGAGCTGATTATACATTTAAAGATTAATTATAAATAGTTAATTATAAACTAATTATTATAATTGCACCCTGGTTGGTTGGTCTGTCATTGCCTTTTCCCCAAGAGTTAACTTTTTTTTTTAATTTTCTTTTCTCATTCCAGGATGGTACTTTCAGAAAATCACTGAACAGCAAGCTGACTTACGGTACAATGGTTTACGTGAGAGTGGTCATCGTTAATGGCATGGCTAACCAACTTGCTAGGGCGGTAACCATCGCTGTCAGATACTCCGCAGTAAGGAGGCAGTCGGAGCTGAAACCTGAGTAAGTGCCAGATGAAGGGGATCAAAAAGTTTTACCACCGCATTCATTAAACCGAAAGAGTTAAGATTTAGAAGACGCCCCGGGTCTTCATTGTAATCCTTAATATCATTCTAGTTGACTAGCCTAATCAGGAGGATTATATTATGGAGGAAATTGAACCAGATCTATGAAAAGACCTGCTGTAATCGATTCACTTCTTGTTGGTTGAACATATTCTGATTATGAAGACAGAGATAAAGAATTCTATGAAACTGATACGACTTTAAATTGAACTATGTCAAAGGAAAACGAGGATAATACCCTCGTTAATATATGCTAAGGAGCAAACAGAAAGTTAGTCCACAAATATCATATCAATCATGTAATAACGCCTTCTCCATTCCTAGTGCCGGTGAGCCTCAGATCCTGGACTACGTGACGCAGCAGCACAAGCTGTTCATCGCCATCGCTTCGAGCCACGCCTTCAGTCTGACAGCTAAGTGGCTCACCAGAATGTACCAGAAGGTTACTGCTGAACTGGAGAAGGGGATCATGGATGATCTGCCAGAGGTCAGTTTAGTTTATTGATGCATGACAAGATGCTTTTGTTTCGTAGCAGGAGAGTCAGATAATCTCGTCAGTTCCCTCTATATAAAACAGTTCTGATATGTTAAGATCAACAATCATACGAATGTTGGACATATTGTTTTTAAAGAGAAGATAATCTCCATCGCAGTTGGTGCAGCCGTTCTAATTTGTAAACATGTCACCGTGAAAACGTGGGTGGAGTGAGCTTCAAGTGAACTGTCATTTTACCTTGTTAGAATGGATTGTTATTGTGTCACCTAAGTTTTCATAAAGGGAAAATCAATACAGTAGTGCTTATTCCGTAAAAATCTCACCGCGAAAACTTAAGTGAAGTGAGTTAAAGTGAAATGTAAAACCCTAGAATTTTAAAGAAGAAGAGGAGGAGGATTTTCACGGTGATCTTTTTACAGAATTGACCAGCTGGTTATACTCTCTTTTAAAACCTGAACGACGCTAATTCAATGTATTTATTCCAGCTACACGCCATAGCCTGCTGCCTCAAAGCAGTGACATCTTGGGACACATCGGCCATGATAGAACGCTGTCGCACATCCTGCGGCGGTCACGGCTACATGCTGTCCTCCAACTTGCCTCAGATATACGGCCTGGTGACCGCAGCTGTCACTTACGAGGGAGAGAATACTGTACTTATGTTACAGACTGCTAGGTGAGAATTTTTGTGCTATTGGTATGCTATTGATAATGGGACTTCTTTTAATATTGTACCAGTTCTCTTGTATCTTGGGGGCTTCACATCTCATAATTGAAACTTTGCGCTGAAGGGATATGGAAGTGATATTTATTTTTGGTTAATGAGGACAATTTTCGTACTTAAAAAGCGCTCAAAGCGAAGTCACACTATCTCCTCAGCGACAATCAATATTCATAACTTGTCAACTGCAAATCGAATGGGAAAGCTCCTTCGAAATCAAAAAATTGTCGAAATAGTTGGTATACGAATATTGGGTGATTCAGAAATGCGTGGTCATATTTCAGTGTTACGTTCTGTCTCATATGAAGTAAAAAAACAATAGCAAAAATAAAAAAAATATCGACATTTTTTAATCTGACCGCAAAAATTTGTTAGAAATATTCCAAACAAATCAGTTTCGAGCAGTCTGATGTCAACAAAGGCATCAAATCTATGATTGAAATAACATAAATGCCAAGAACTGCATAAAACTGTTTGAAAAGTGACTTGTTTGAACTTTTCAATATTTTTACTCGGTCGGGTTTTTTGAAAAAAGTCTATAGGTAATATTTATTTTTACTACTGTGTATTAGCTACAGAACGTCAAGCTGAAATATGACCACGTAACAAACACACAAGAAAGTACTTCACCACTCTGTAAATGTATGTAGGACCCTCCTGACCGATTTCGGCCATGGCGGCCAGTGTCAACGGAGACTAGCCATCGGCGCGGGACGTACATATTTATAGTGCACAAGTGTGTACTAGGACCAACGACTTAACATGCTTTCTGAGGCACGGGGGTGTCATACCACCAACTAGAAAAGGCACCCCAAACAGTCAGCTAGGAAACACCGGCCTCATCTAGCTTTAAATGACCAAAAAAGATTGTCGTGTAAAAGTGTTATGTTTAACCTACTTGCAAAATAAAGGAATATAATTTATCATTTAACTTCCAAACTCCGGGCTGTCACTGAGTTAGTTTTGAAGACAAAAATATTAGAGTTGTTACGTAGGGAAGTAAAGATGAGTCAGAAACAGGAATACAAAAACACGTGAGAGTTGTCAAGTTTATTACAGTTTAATAAACTCATCTTAAAATGACATCATAGAATTTTGACAAAAACTTATGCAAAATATAGATAAGCTACAAAACTAAATGACATAATAAATTTTGAATGAATTGCATTTAGATGATGATTCACCTGCGGCTATTGAAGTTTTTTCTATAGCAGATGCTCTCAAATAAATGCTGTCATTTAAATTATGGTTTTGCAAAGCATCTTATCTAAACTGTAGCTAACGGGATCACAACATTTATCACGACTTTGATTAAGTGCTGTATTAGCTAAATATTAAATTAAAAATTGATTCTGTATTTTTATTGATTGGTAAATGGAAATATCTCCTTTCCGAGAAAAAAATACTTTAAGTCAGGACAAAGACGAATCGACTTTTATTTCGTCCGAGTATAAACAATGACATTTTAGAAATCTTTGTATTTATGTCACCGGAAAATTGCAGACTTCGTAAGATTGTAATAAATCTTTATTAGATTATAATTTCTCGATATATTATGAATAAATCGTTCTGTATACAATAAATCCCATCGAAATTCAATAGTTTCTAATATATCCGTGTCTTACTTAGAAAAAATATTTTATAATTTCACGCGATATTTTACAATCTTACTGCGTTTGCCATTTTCCGATGACATGTATTATAATACCGGCCAATCAAGCAATGTTAATAGCGAGTATTTATTCAGTTTTTCAGATAAGAGTTTGGTTTCAGGTCTCTAGTAAAGGCATGGGAACAAGCATTGGCTGGCAAGGCATTGAGTCCAACAATGTCTTACCTATCAGAGAAGATCGGCAAGAAACAGAAGTGGGACAACTCCGTGGACGGTATCATCAAAGGCTTTAGACGAGTCGCATCAGGGTAGGCTTATCTACTTTTAGATTGAACATGGCATTGCCATACAATGTGGCAGTGCCACAGATCTTTTGGGCTCACTTCCAATCGATAGCGATGCGGACGAAATTTTGACGCCATATTATAGTTTTTATTTTAAGTGTAAATATTTAGATTAGTATTTATTTATTTATTCTTTTAGATTAAGTAGAGCAAATGAAAATTGCGAGTGAAAATTGTAGTGTATGAAGTTTAAAAGTTCAGATCTCCAATAGAAAAAGAGTCAGTTTTCAGTATGGTATGAAGGTAAAGGAGAAGGAGTGGGAGGTGGCTATAGTAATACTCTCGTCTGGGGGTTGGAGTGTACTTTCGGAATCTTATCTGAAATCCCACAGGTTTTACCGCTACCATGAGTCGGGGAAGTTGCACGTGCTCGAAGGTTTTCGACATCTGAAAACGAATTCCGGAACTAAAATGGAGCTGGGCAGGACACCTGGCAAGGCGCGGTGATGATAGCGGTGGAGGCTGTGACCGAGTGGCGCCCGAGGACTGGAAGAAGAAGTGTTGGTCGGCCGGCGGCGAGATGGGCGGACGACATTGTTGCCATCGCGGGTAGAACCTGGATAAGGCTGGCACAGGAACGTGCGGATTGGCACAAGAGAAGAGAGGCCTGTGTCTGTGTCAGTCGGGCTGTGGATGATGATGACGATGAGTCGGGGGCCCAGGGTTCTAAATCACGCGCATCCCCGGTTATATTATACTCTGACATCTATGTGTAGGTAAAACTACAAATAAAATGACCAGTTAATTATTTCTCAGAAAAGTGGCATCGTCAGTGGCTAGCATGAAGAAGTGTACGAAACGAGGTCTTGCTTCGGAAGACGCTTGGAACATGACATCAGTTCAACTGGTTGCTGCCTCTGAGGTATGGTATCTTTTTTAAAGGCCTTGATGGGTTTTCTTTTCTTCCTTTTACAAAAGTCTGTAGCTGCCTCTTCCGAACTTTTTGAGGTCGGCTTCCAGTCAAACCAGATTCAGCTGAATACCAGTATTTTACATGGATCTGTTAGAACTCCAAAACTCAGTAACTGGGTCACACGATACCCCTTGGCAAGACTGTTGTCAGATTTTCTGGCTTTTGACTATCCGTAACGATCGTGAAAGATGTTTAAAGGGCAGCCGGGACCAACGGCTTAATGTGCTTTCAGAGGCATGGAGGAAATCGGGTATATAATCGATGGTCACCCATCCACGGAACGACCTCGGCAAACGTTGCTTAACCTTGAAAATAGGCCCGGCTGTTATTACTTAGCCACGGATTTTTTTTTTATTGGTGGCAGTTTTCGTCTGAGAATATATTTTTGTTGCAGATATTCTTAAAGTTTAAATAGGAGCTCGTGGCTTAATAATAATTGCCGGACGGGTTGATCTTCAAGGTTAAGTAACGCTTGCAGAGGTCGGTCTGCGGATGGGTGATCATCTTAACATATCGCGATTCCTTCGTGTCTCGGAAAGCACGTTAAGCCGTTGGTTCCGGCTGCCATTTGTAAATCTTTGGCAGTCGTTACGGATTGTCAGAAGCCAGAAAATCTGACTCCAGTCTAGCCAAGGAGTACCGTGTTACTCAATCAATGGGTTGTGGAGGTCTGGTAGGCAGCCGCTCCACGTAAAATACTGGTATTCAGCTGAATCTGGTTTGACTGGAAGCCGACCCCAATATAGTTTGGAAAAGGCTAGGCAGATGATGATATTCTTAAAGTTTCTCGAGATTATTCTTGGTAAAGGAGAAATTCGATACTCAAATGTTGAAAAATAACAGTTGTGTGGAGATTTATATTATTGTCGCGTTAATTTCTAGTGTCAACATTATATAGCTACCAGATACCAATAATGTTAATTATTTATGACTTAATAAATTACTGTGGTGTTATAATATTATTGATCAGTTTTTGATAAAGACTTACGTTCCTTCACATAAAAATTATCTGTAAAATTCAATCAATGAAATTAATTCAAATGCAGTATCAATTTCATAATAATAATTAATCGGTGAATTCTTCACCGATTATTTATTTATCATCTTTTCTATAACTTCTATGTTTTCAAATAAGGTGTTATGTTATCTTTCTTTTTTATATATGGTATAAATTGCAACTATATACAATTATCGCCAGTCAATACATTTTTTTGAATTTTTTTTTTTTACTATATGAGTCAGCGAAGTAAATCCTATACTTACCTTAGACGTATTTTGAGTATTTTATTAAAGTAGGCAGCAAAGAGCATTTTTACATTTTCTTATTGATAAATTATTCAAATATTACAAACAGCTTCCTTATAATATGATAAATAATAGGCTCATTATAAATCATAAAGAGTTCAAAGAAAGGCACGAGTCAATTAATCTTCAATTCAATATTTACATCCGCAGATTTCTAATAATCCTATTAGGCAATTTAATGACTCCAGAATATTTTTAAATTATGGCTTCTAAAACTATGACAAATGGTAATACGGTACGTGTCATTGAGTCGAATATGGTGTCCGGGCCGGGGAGCGTGACGAAATGCGCAAGCAGTCCAGCGCCCCCGTAAGAGCTAGCTGCCGAACACCGTGTGGAAAGCCAGATCGAGTCAGACAGATACCTGCGCCCGCCCCTGGGCGGAGGACATTCGTAACGTTAAAAAAAATAAGTTGAAAAAGGATGATTAAAACGGCATTGATGCCGCTCTAAACCAAAGAGCGAGTTAAATTGGTGTTTTACAGGAGACACTATCGACCAGTACACATCACTAGCCTGAAGACGATGAAAGCATAATAAACATGTTGTCTAAAGAGTACTGTGAGTTTGAGAATCTGAGTACCACCGCCCCCACCCCACTCTACTCCACCCTACATAATATTTTTTAAGCTACTGTAATTTGTGATGGTGTACAATGAAGGGTACTCTATTTTAGGATTTAAATATTGTCACTACCTCATTGAAATATTTAGATTTAAAAAATCTAAATAACTGTCATTTAAACTTAGCCTGATTTTTATCTGCTAGGCAAGTTTGTATTTTACGATCATGAAATGTGGCTCCAGTGCTACCGATACAAGTTTTGCCAATACGACCTGCGACCGGAAAACACTAGCAGAGCATAAAAATACAATATTTACGATCTGTATACAAAACCATGTCAACAACCTAAAACAGGAAGCTAAATAAATTAATTCAAGTAATTAACACTAATAATGTTTGACAAAAAAGCAATAAAATTGTATTATTATATTTTAATTATTGCCAAGTTAATTTTATTGTGTCATCGCTAATGGCTTTTCTTAGTTTATAGGCTGTGTCCTTAGTTTATGTGCCTAACGGTTCTTAAAAAATATAGTTTTATAAACTCGTACGGCATGGCTTTAGTAACTCCTTCTATTAAACTGTCTTCATCAATCAAAGAGCCTGCAGTTAAAACTAAACAATTAATATTAGAACCACGAATGTCTTTATACATAAAACATTTGTTAGGATCATAATTAAGATATTCTCTCTTCTAAGTTATGGTGAAGGCGTGGCTAATATATGGTTTTCTGGTAGTAATAACTATCGATTAAATTATTCATTCAAAAGAAGGATGGGACCTTAGAAAAATTTTAGGCTACGTGAAGAGAGCGGTTTAAAATGCGCACCTATTAATTAAGACGGACACCACATTTCTTGCAGAGCAGATAGTCGATGGGGTAGAAAAGTTCAAGAGTTGTGACCGCGTACTGGAAGACGAGGAGTTGGAAGGTTTCCAACAGGGTGGACCGATGACATGGCGAAGTCCGCGGGAATCCGCTGGATACGAGACGCATAGGACCGGTCCACGGGCGACACTTCGGGAAGGCCAATGTCCTGCACTGGATGTCTTAAGGCTGATGATGATGTTGATGATGAATAGTTTAGAAAATAATGTATATTAATAGAAAAGACGTGACACTGATATTTCGCTTGCATTTGAAATTTTAATTACTATAAGAAATATTCTTGGTTGTCTTTTTCGTTAATTTGAACAATAAGGCTTGGCTTATAATTTATTTATTTATCACATACTTTATTGTACACCTCAAAATATGCACAGGACAAACTATATTGAATATGCTTCATTATTTGTCCTCAGGCTCACTGCCGAGCTTTCATCTTGTCAACTTACAAGTCGGAGGTGGAGAGAACGACCTCAACCCTATCAGAGCCTCTGAAGAGGGTGCTGAACCAGCTGGTTCATCTTTACGCCGTCTACTGGGCTCTCGAGAAATTAGGAGACCTTTTGCTGGTAAGTTGCTAAGCCAAAGTCGCGGGAAACACATGAGGCCATAGACAAAGTGTCATTTTTCAGGATTGACATACGCTACCGAAATCTCACGGGGCCAATTCAGAACATTTAGACTTTTCGACCGTCGTTATATTCAAAGAATATAACTTTGTCTTCACGTAAAATTAAATGAGGGATGGACGGAACGGAATGACGAAGTATGACAAAAGCAAGGGGAGGACTGTACCAAGTAGTGGGTGACTTCGGGCTGAAATCATGATGATGAAGATATCTTAGACCAAAAGAAAGAAAGAGAATATCAAGAGAAATCAGCAGAATTCGGTAGTAGAGAAACCATTTTAGGCTGTCTACTCTCTTTTCTTGAATGGTTATTAAAAGGAAACAAAAAAAAAGAACACAGTATAAACGGCAACCTTATCTACGATCAATAGTCTACTGATCCCATTTAATATCTTCAAATCTACACTTGACACAAATATCTTTCGAGAAGAACAAAATAGCAATTACTCCGTACTGTTAGATAATATCGATAAATCTCAAATAACTGGATCATGCGAAAATAATGGCGTCCCACAAGCCCACAATAGCTTTGATTATCTGCACGGGTACAGTTAAAAAATACGTGGTAAAAACTCACTGTACGATAAAACATACTTTATGCGCCTGTCTACGAGGCAGCCATTTTGCATTTTTATTTTTTATCAGACGCAAAAATGTAACCCGTAATTTTAGGTGTGCATTTATTGCGTATCCTTTTTCCTTATAAGGTTATTATTTCAGATGTTTTATGACATATTTTATAAAGGACATGATTTAAGACGTTTTTGGTGCATTTCCCGGAGTTCACAGCACGTATTTTTTTTAGTGTTTCTTGTAAAAATGTCGGGTTGTTATCATAAAGCTGACACATTACAGCTATGTGCAGGTTTACTGGTGTTGAAGGTAGCGGTGTTACCGTTTGCAGTTTACCAAATAAGGGAAGAGATTTGTAGATTTTAATACAAAAATGACGTCATATATGAGGTGTGACTTGTGGGAATTTTGATGCATTTCCGCTTCGTCATCGTGACAGTTATTTTTGCGTCCCGTTGTGTTTTGACATTGACGGCTGCATTTGTAGTCTATGCTCCTGTTTTGTTCTTGTTTTGATCAAGACGATTGGAGTATCAGTGATATGATTGGAAACGTCAGTATGTGTAACGAGACATAGAATTGTAATACTGCTCATGTAATTAATGATAGCAAAGTTAGGTTTCGTGCAATCAAGAACGAGATTATAATAAAGAAGACTTGATAGAAACTATTGACGTAGCAATGCCATTGTTGAATTTAAAGTAAATGCACAGTTGAAAAAACATCAACGTTTCACTTACTAGTATCTAACATGCCATAGCAAATGACATTTGTTTTTCCCGAAGAGTCACACAGGCTGTTCTTGTATTATATATGCACGGATATAGGGTATTGCCATCAACTGGGCACATACGCAAATATATGCAGCCTTCTGGATACTTTTGGGCGATTCGTGACGGCGATATTATCATGTTGCCTGCCCTTTTTTACCGTAAAAAGGAGTCATTCCGACCTAACTCCTACTTTTCTCGGTGCATATGTCCCTGTAACCGATCGGCTCGAGCTCTTAGGCATGGAGTTGACACCCAGTCTCAACTTCGGCGCCACCATTGAGCACAAAGCCTAAACTGTGGCCAAAAAGCTGGACATCCTAAATAGAGTGAAGCGATACTTCACGCCTGGACAGCTTTTAACCCTTTACAAAGCACAAGTCCGATCCTGCATGGAGTATTGCAGCCACCTTTGGGATGGCTCTGCTAAACACATACTTGCCGCGCTTGACTCGGTGGAACGCAGAGCTAAGAGGCTCATTGGCGACGTATAACTGGTGGATGCCAAGCTTCACAGCTTGGCTCATCGCCGCAAGGTTGCCTGCTTGTCGATCTTCTACAGATTGTACCTCGGGGAGAGTGTCCACGAACTTTACGACCTCATCGCACCGGCCCCCTTCTACCATCGGACGTCTAGACGCACTGCAAGTTACCATCCCTACCTTGTTGCTATTCCACCAATTCCCACTAAACGTTTCCAAACGTCTTTTATAATGCACAGAGTAAAGGAGTGGAACTCTCTGCCTGCGTCTGTGTTTCCGAACGCATACAACCCTAATCTCTTCAAAATTAGAGTGAACAGGCTTCTTCTGGGTAAGCTCGCTCCATAGTCGACTATGTCTCTGTCATCTATGACCTAGACTAAAGTCAAGAGTAAACTCACCTCAAATAAAAAAAATAAAAAAGTAGGATATCATCAAATGACCCCTTCCTTCCTTCATGATGCCTGTCTTGAGAATCTGATTCAGCAGTAGAATAAATGTAAATTGATGAAGCTACAATAATATTTATTTCTGTGTATAGCTTTAACACATCAACACTGGCATTCTCAAACGTGGCTCTAATCGACAGTTGCAAATAACAGTTCAATGGATTACCATAATGACTACGATTGGCAGGTGAATTAACAACAATGATGCACTGTGCTTAGTCTATGGCATGCAGAGGGTATCAGTTATCATGTTTTTGCCTACATAACGGGTATTGGAATCAGTACGTTATAAATTAAGGATCCTAACTGCACAATACTTTTATTTAGGACAGTGAATTAAAAAAAAAACGATTGATTGAAGTAAGGATAATTTGATTTACTGTTATTTTGAATGAGCTTTGGATAATTTTGGATGAATGTATTTTTAATATACTTGAATGCAGTTATTTATTGACAACAGCTAATAAATCTAGCTATGTTGAGTGCAAGTTTTGTGTAAGTTTTTTTCTACGTCTGCGTTTAGATTTATGGATGTCTCTTCAAATAACTCCAATTACATTTAAAAAAACATGATGATTTCTTTAAATGATTAGAGATCATTTAAAGAAATCATCATATGTTATCCGAAAGCCGTTCTTTTCTGCATTTCCACATAAAATTAATTGAAATTTCGTTTCCATAATGTGATAACATTTGTTAAATTGATCTCTATATCTTAGCCTAAAAATAGTTTTGAAAGCAGGTGTCTGGTGAATAGGCGAAATACTCAAGTCTAGTTTCGCTATAAATTATACGTTTGGCGAAATTTATGGATATTAGAGGTAATAAAACATGGTGGAAAATAAAATCAGTGTGAATTATTTATGTGTGTTGTGGGTCACGAACCCGCTGTGATTATAGTGTTGGATTACAGTTTGATGCAGTTTTGTTATTTATTTGCGGAGCGATTTATAAATTAATTAAATTCGCGGCGAAGGTGGTGTGACGATCTGCAGTGCGATTCTGTAAACATGTCGAAGTGAAAGCATCTGTAAACATGTCAAATTGACAGCTCGCTTCGTGATCACTTCACCAAACTGAAGTTATCACGAAGTGAGCTGTCAATCCATGTAATCAAGATGGAATGACAGCTTACTTCGTGATCACTTCACCCACCCGCAAACGTAAACTGCCGGTATATTCTGTAAACATGTCTAAGTGAAGGCTTGGGTGAAGTGATCACAAAGTGAGCTGTCGATCCATGTAATCAAGATGGAATGACAGCATGTTTACAGAATCGACCGGCAAGTTTACGTTTGCGTGTCAATCTTGACTAGAGATCGAGCAAGACAAAGGGATTTGGAAGCAGAAAGGGAAGGTCTTTGCCTAACAGTGGAACACAAATTAGACTAGTAACAAAAACAATTTTACGGTTTACGAATTAAAACGATACGAGGTACGTTACAACAGTTTTTATTGCTCGGGCTCAAGACGTAGTGTCATCCTATCAGCGGTAACGGTTGACATAACAGCATAATTTTTGGGATTGACCACGCGGGATTTTGGTATACCTAGTAGGCGCCAGATAATCGTGGAATAACGGTCATTGACCCACCTACAATTATTGACATTTTTAATTTGAAAAACGGAATTAATGACACAAAGCTGTCCCGAATCATCATCTCTCGTGATCCTTAACATTGTCTAATAATGAAAAACGATTCATATTTAATTGTTCAGGTACCTATGAACAGTTATTAGGGAAAGGTCAATGTACTTTATTCCACATTTATCTGGCGCCTACTATAGCGCATATCAGTCCTATACATTTTTGAAACTGTCTACGGCCTATTGACTTGTATTGTCGGTTTCTTGGAGCGTTATGTTATGAAGCGTGAGTTTCAAACAGGATCTCTTTTTTGATACACAAGAAAAAAATACTGGCCAAGTGCAAGTTGGACTTGCACACGAAGGGTTCCGTACCATGAGCCGAAAAAAACATGTTTCTTGTATGGTTAAAAAAGGGTAATAAGTTCATAATTATTAAAAAAATGTATTATGTGATGTAACAAAAAAATTAAGGTTTTCGAAATTTTTCCTTTATTTGTGCTATAAAACGTTGCTTCATGCCAAATTTCAAGATTCTAGGTCGACTGGAAGTATCCTTTAGGTTTTTTTCCCTTGCGAGTAGTTGCGAGTTTCAAAAACTGCGGCTTAAATTGCTGTTTCTTTTGATTGCGTCGACATAAAAATTTGATTTTGTTACAGCTTAAAGGTATTATAGACTTGAGTATTTGATATGACTTTCAATTTAATACCTCTACGCGTTCATGAGGAAAGGGGTAGTAAGTTTAAAAAAAAAAAAATATATTATACGATGTAACTAAAAATTTATGATTTTCGCAATTTTTCCTTTATCTGTGTTTCGTACCAAATTTCAAGGTTCTGAGTTCACGGGAAGTACCCTGTAGGTTTTGATTCCCTTGCGAGTGTCGAAAATTTGCAGCATATCTTTTATTGTATCTGTATCTTTTGATTTAGTTGGCTTAGAAGTTTGATTTTTTCACAGCTCCAAGGGACAGTAGATCTGAGTATTTGATATGAATTTCTGTTTAATACCTTCACGCGTTCCTGAGGAAAAGGGTCTTGACAGACAAACAGACAGACGTACAACAAAGTGATCCGATAAGGGTTCCGTTTTTCCGATTTGAGGTACGGAACCCTAAAAATAAAGCTCTATTTATTGAAAACCTGTTAGGTACGTAGGTACATACCATACCAATACCAACCTACCATAGATCAAATCTTTAAACGACCCTGACAATGACCGCAAAAAATTACAAGGATTAAAATTAATTACTCACGTCGTTTGCCAAACCCGGACTGTTCGATCTAATAACGTCACTTTGTACATTTAAAAACATAATTTATGTCCTCTTTATGACACTTAATAAAACCATGATACACATATGTAATTATAGGATGTAGTTAAACATTTCTCGTTTTATTGATATCATTATAAATTTATCTCATTCAAAATCGTTTTGTCAAAGTCCCCATTTTTGTCATAAAATCTGATTCGATTTTAAATAAAAATCGATTAAGTTGGGTTTCTAATAGTTGTAAATTATGTCTACATATTAAATGATGTGAGAAATGTTTCTTTAAAAAAATAAATTCATGTATCAAAAATTTGCTTAAATAAAGGGTTCTTTAGTTTTCATAGATTTTATAGGTAAAACCTCAAAAGCGTTTTCTTAGCAGATACTGTGACTGAAATAGAATTAATGTTATGCAAATTGCTAATTTTATCAGATAATTTAAATATTTGTACTTAGATGTTATCTTTGTTTATTTTAAATGTTCTTCTACTAATGAATTACTTAATGTCGTTTTAGTCACACAAAATGGTAACAGAAAAGTGTAACCATAAAATGAAATCAAACATGTTCTCTTAAACTGGAAGTAAAAACGTTAATAAACTTTAAGTTAGACACAAGTTTACCTCTTTTTTCATCTATATACCATTATACTAATCTATGCTAGTAATAAATCAGATGAGTTTGTTTGTTTGAACGCGCTAATCTCTGGAACTACCAGTCGGATTTGGAAAATTCGTTTTGTATATGATAGTCACATTCATGAGGAATGCTACAGGCTCTACGGGATTGGGAAATTCTTACAGGAACGGGAAAAAACAGGATACGCGCGTAGGAAGTTGTGGGCAAAAGCTAGTATAATAAAGCTGAAGAGTTTGTTTGTTTGTTTGAACGCGCTAATCTCTGGAACTACCAGCCCGATTTGGAAAATTCGCTTTGTATTCATGAGGAAGGCTATAGGCTATACGGGAAAATACGGGACATACGCGTACGAAGTCGCGGGCAAAAGCTAGTACTTGATAAAAAACAAACCGCTTAGCTTTCCCCAACTTATGTTACTGTAGTTAGATTAATTTAGATTGATTAAAATAATTGTATTATATTGATTAATTTATTGTATTGTATTGTTTTTATATTATAAATGTTAATTGAATTAATGAACTGAAATGTATTTTTTATTGTAATTATTGTTTTATTTTCTGCACTATCGCATTGGGTGACTGTAATGATAGCTGTATGTATGTCTGTAATAAATAAATAAAAACTTTTTTAGGGTCGGCTACCAGTCTAATCGGTTACAGCTGAGTACCAGTATTTTTCAAACGGCTGGAAACACAAAACCCCTTAGCAAGACTGGTGTCAGACTGTTTTCTGACGAACGATGATGGGTCCACGTCACCGTCGGGACCATCAGCTTAACGAGCTCTCCGAAGCACGGAGTAATCTCGATATGAAATGGATCACCCATCCACGGACCTAGCAAGCGGCAAGCGTTGCTTAACCTTGAAGATCATCCCATGCGACTGTTACAGTTTAGCCGTTATATTAATTTATGGATAAACTTAATGGATTAGTCGATCTTACTTAGCCGATCTTCAAGGTTAAGCAGCGCTTGCCAAGGTTGGTGTGTGGATGGGTGACCATCTTAACATACCGAGTTTCCCCCAAAGCACGTTAAGCCGTTGGTCCCGGCTGTCATATGTAGATCTTTGGCAGTCGTTACGTATTGTCAGAAGCCAGTAAATCTGACTCCAGTCTTGCCAAAAAGTACCGTGTTACTCAGTTATTGGGTTGTGGAAGTCTGGTAGGCAGCCGCTCCACTTAAAATACTGGTATTCAGCTGAATTCAGTTTGACTGGAAGCCGACCCCAATATAGTCAGGAAAAGGCTAGGCAAATGATGATTAATTTACGGATACAAATCCTCTTCGGTAAACTATACTATTTTTGATCGAAGTAAGTCACCGTCTAGTACAGGGATCACCAAATGGCGGACCGCGATCCGGATCCAGACCGCCGACATATCTTGTGCGGACCCAGAACAAGAGACACAGTGAAAGAGTAAATTGCGAACTCTTCATACTGTTTACCCTTTCCAGAATTTAATGGCAATATCTTGCATCAACTTAGCTCTAGACAGATTGTTCTGGAAAAAAAATATTTTTTTACCTCCTCATATTAGGTTACGTTGTTCTTTTTAATTTAGAAAGAAAGAAAAATGTTTATTTAGGACTCGCACAAGATAAACAAACCTGTAAAATAAAATTAATAACCAAACAGTATAATAAAATAATAATTATCTGTGCGAGGCCAAAATGGTCCAGCTTATGCTGCGATATCTAAAAAATAAATAACGCAGCGCTGGTATTCTGATAGGGAGTCAGTGGTGCCACGGATACACTCACGGAGCATATACATATAAAAGAAATATACAAATAAAATAATAAGTATAAATATGCGTAAAAATGCAACAATTATAAATATATATATTTTTTTTTAATTTGATGTATCCTTGCTAAAATAATATTCAGATTTCTTTCGTTGAACCTTTTTGTTAATTGATATTTTGAATTTCGGTTTCTAGTGATCATCTACCAAATGGACCGCGACATTTGTTTACACGGACCCGCAATTAAACTAATTGGTGATCCCTGGTCTAGTACGTCCCTATGAATAGATGAATTATTGAAGAGTTCTGAGAGAATAATATTCGAAAAATTCAAAAGGCCCAACTGTTGTTCTAAAAAACAATAGATAATAAAAAAATAAAAGTGCTAAAATAATTTATTAATAACCAAGCACTCAACACTTAAAGTCTATTTAATTCTCTAAACTGACAGAGTGGTGTGATTTTTTGCGAGTACTGGTAAATGGCATGCTTAGATATCAACAATGGTGACCACTAGACGTTGATTACCCGTTTATTGTGGTTTAGACACACATGTGGTGTGCTGCGTCGATGCTTCAGGGTTATATTTGTTAAAATTTGACCGGAAATTCGGTCTATTTGTAACTGTCACCGGAAAATTGCAGACTGTAAGATTGTAATTAATCTTTATTAGATTATAATTTCTCGATATATTATGAAAAGATCGTTTTGTAAACAATAAATCTTATTCAAACTCAGTAGTTTCCAATATATCCTTGTCTTATTCAGAATAAATAGTTTACAATTTCACGCGACGTTTTACAATCTTACGGCGTTTGCCATTTTCCGGTGACATAACTAATAAGAGAATTCATAACGTTACGGTCAATTCTTCTGTTTTATCCAGAGGACTAACACACTAACTACAAAAATATATATAGAGTGAATTTTTCAAGTGGGCGTGGATAGCCAAATCCAAACTCCTTTGAGTATTTTGTGCTATCCCTCAAAGATTCGTATTTGGCCATCCACATTCACTTGAAAAATTAACCCTGTTTACAGGATTTTCGCGTGGTCAATCCTTAATCATTCTGACTTTAACTATCGTGACCGCTGATGGAAACTCAGTCATCTGTTTTTTTTTATAATGCGCCAAACATCTCAATAGCTTGGATGGTATGACTTAATTGAATTATCAGATATTGCGTTATTTTCGTTCTATAGATTGAATACGTCTTCTTCGGCCTTTCAGCTTAAAAGCCTCTAACTTCCCTTTTTGGATAGACAGGGTTCTGAGCAAACTTTATCTGTTATACTATTTTTTTAAAATTTGAGATGAGTTTGCTCTTGACTCTAGTCTAGGTCATAGATGACAGAGACAAAGTCGACGATGGAGCGAGCTTACCCAAAAGAAGCCTGTTCACTCTAATTTTAATACACATTTTAGCAAAACAAACAGCCACCCCGACATTTTTCTTAATAAAAATAACCTTAACACATCTAAGGTCTCGCCAACAGTTATCTGAATTCGGGGTCAACACACAGACCCGGGTCTTGCAACAAAAACGAATGGAACATCTGACCGGAAGATCGATAGATCAATATCGATCATTTTGATAAACTGGGGCCGTTCGAATAAACAGTTGTTAAACTATTGACTTAGTTTCAGTGCAAAAAATAACTGGAGAAAGTAATTTGCTATCGTGACAAAGTCCGGTAAAAAATTGTCTGGTATTTGTTTGGTGGTCGGAATGGAATATCCCAATGAGTGTCTTTCGAGACCCACTTAATGAGGTGTTATTAATTATCCATTCGCAAGAGACAATGATAATTAATTAATTGGTCTTTTGAGTTGGCGGATCTCAAAAGTTTCGATTGCTAAGTGTGATTAATAGATGGAATATACTTTTTAAACGACTTCCAAAAAAGGAGGAGGTTGTCAATTCGATGGGTATTTTTTTTATGTATGTAATATGTACACCTTTTGTATTCTTATGTTATTCTTTTTTTGTTCGATGCGGTATACTTGCCCTTTGGCCCCACAAAAATATATTTAGTTTGGCTCAGCAGTTTTTATTTTATGAGCATTTTTTTTTGTACACAAAAATTGTATCACGAAACTTACAAGTTAATATACAACTAGTCAGTTTAATTTTGCCTTCAAGTCAACATAAGATGATGATTTAAATAATTAGGAACGTTCCAAAAATACCTTCTAAATAACGAAAAGAGTAAAGGCTTCCAAACATCAGGGGAAACATGATGGTGAGGGTCCAGGTGAGGGTCGCGGGTAGCCGGTGGATGCGAGACACTCAGGACCGGTTGTTGTGGCGACACTTGGGGGAGGCCTATGTCCAGCAGTGGACGTCTTTCGGCTGATATGATGAAAGCTTGATTGTAGCATTGAAAGCTATTAAAGATGTAATAAATCAATGTTAGACGATATGTAGCTCCCCTTGTTATTAACTGACTTCAAAAAAGAGGAGGTTCTCAATTCTTCGGAACCTCTTTTTTTAATGTATGTTCCCGATTACTCGAAGATGGCTGGACCGATTTGGATTTTTTTTTGTTTGAAAGGGTATACTTCCCAGGTGGTTCCATGATCATCAAGTCAGGATCGGTTGAATGGATGCTGGAGAAATAGAGAGAACTCTTCAAATTTGATAGGCACACTTGAAGCGATTTGGGTAGTTTTTGGAAGAGTACTTTCTCGGAGTGATGAATTTAGTAAAGATTTAATGAAGAACTTCGGAGATAGGCAACGGAACTCCTCAATAAATGAAAGCAGGAATGTGATTGCTGAAATCTCATGTCTGTCTATTGTTTATACCAGTTCATAACATAACATCGAGCCGGTACACTGTGTAGGCGTATTTTTTCGTTTTTCAGTTCTTTTGTACCATATTGCTCAAAGTTGTTTTGGTGATCTTTTCCGACACCTTCTCATTCAAGTAGCTTCGTCAGTTCACAGACAAGTAACAGTTAGCTGTGACGTCACAGAATGAATGGCCCCTGAGATTGACCTTACGTCAGTGTCACGTCACATTAGCATATTTATTGGGTCACAAGTTCATGACATTATAAAACTTTTTGTTGAGTTCAAGTTGTAAAGAAAAATGTAAACATAATGTCTTGGGTTTTTTTAAAAGTATTTGTTTATTTCCAATTCTGTATTTAATCTATTAAAGGTTTTATTGATTGATGAGCTCTTAAATTATAAAAGCCGCACAGGTCAATCTTCAAGGTTAAGCAACGCTTGCCAAGGTTGGTCTGTGGATGGGTGACCACTGACCATCTTAACATACCAAGTTTCCTCCGTGCCTCAGAAAGCAGTCGCTCCAGTCTTGCCAAGAATGCCATTACCGTATTACCCAGTTAGTGGGTTGTGGAGGTCTGGTAGGCAGCCGCTCCACGTAAAATACTGGTGTTCAGCTGAATCCGGTTTGATTTGGAGCCGACTCCAATATAGTTGGGAAAGGCTAGGCAGATGATGAAGGTTTGTTTAAAAACGACTTTGAGTGGTAAAATAATTTTAATGTGAATATTCATTCGTATAGTAGGAAGAAGGATGAAATAATAGTAACAATGTCTGTCTCTCTCGCTCTTAGGCGGGCTAACCATGCCCGAGTGGAAGGGACGCGTGCCTCTCACTCGCTCTCATTGTGAGCGCATAACGTGAGCGGAGCGTAACGCAGTTTCTTGAAGTGTCACCCGGCAAACCAATTTATAAGACGTTGTCACGTCAAAAAATCCAAACTTACATGCAATGAGAAAGTCTGTCAATATATTATGTTTTTACGCCTAAACCGCTGAAGCAATTTTGATGAAATCTTACTTTTCTTACTTTTTATCCCGGGAGTACGGGATAAAAAGATTGGAACGATTTCCGACGACCACGTGGGCGAAGCCGATGTTAGAAGCTAGTTTATAATTAAAAGAAAGCCAAGTGCGAGTCGGACGTAGGTGGAAAGGATTCCGGACGAATTTCATTTTTTGTAACATGACTTCTTACAGGTTTTCCAGCCCTCCGACGCTATACGCTCTTTCATTTGATATGTCACACGGTACATTTTGAGAAAAATATTTTTAATTTTCTAATCTGCCTCCAAAAGTAACCCTATACCCAAAATTTATTTGTGTACGTAATGCGTCTTGTTTGGGTCACAAAAGCACATGTTTGCCAAATTTCAACAGAATCGGTCCAGTAGATTCGGAGATAATTGACAGTGACAGACAGACAGGCGTGATCCCATTAAAGTTTCAATTGTTTTATGGATGTTCGATCCCTAGAAATGGCCTATTCACGTACTATATTATTCTTGACCTGTGAACCAAATACCAGAAGCGTGTAGATCGGAAGGCAATGGAGATACCCTCTCCTCCAATGCCAACATGTTTCACCAGCTTCTACGACAAATCTGTTACGATTCAATCGGTGCGGTTTTGGAATGCCTTGCCCGTGTCGGTAAGGCGTGCTCAATCTTTGTCTACTTCTAAAACTATGGTGAAAAATCACTATCTTTCTCCTTAGTCGTCTTTACTTGGGTTCTCTGCTTTTGTTTCATAATTATTATTGTATATAAATAGTACACCTAAGACTACCTACAGCACTGTCTTTCCTTCTCTCTCTAAAATCTATCCAAAGGTTGTCTTTAAAAGATCGCTTTTAGCGATAAGGCCGCCCATTGTGTCACCCTGTGTAATGTTTTCTTCGTCTATCTTTTCTGTAACTTATATGGTGTACATAATAAAGAATATTCTATTGTATTCTATTTTAATCATCTCCTTCTGAGACGTTTCCCTTAACGAATTTATGGTATTTTTTGCTTATTTTTTTTAATAACCAAGGCCTGTAATAATTTTCCGGAAACTCGAATTGATTGTCATTCTGTTTTCTAGTACACTTCAATATCAGAAAGTGACGTGCGTCAGCTGCAGGGCACCTACGAAGAACTCCTCGGGAAGATCAGACCCAACGCGGTGGGGCTGGTGGACGCCTTCGACTTCAGAGATCAGGTACTGTTCATCATGCATACTTGGAGTGAATTCTGTCCTTACCAGAGTGATATATTATAGGCATTACTTTTTTCTAAATATTTGATACTTAGATCATCCAAGAAAGTTCAGCATTTAATATTTTATAACATTTAAAAAAATATATTTTATATTTCGCAGATCCTGAACTCAACCCTGGGCGCATACGACGGGCGCGTGTACGAGCGCCTGATGGAGGAAGCGCTCAAGAGCCCGCTCAACGCCGAGCCCGTCAACCAGAGCTTCCACAAGTATCTGAAACCCTTCATGCAGGGGAAGCTCTAATTACCAAATTTGTACTTTTCAGTTTACTTTAAGAAGCTTTTTATCACTATGTAACCAACAGCGATAACCTAATTTTGTGAAACAGATTGTTAGGTAAGAAGTGTCGTATGAGGGATGTGTAAATAAAGAATTCAGTATTTAACTTTCAAAGTATTTCATTTATTTATGACAGTCATATTGCCTCTTATTATGTTACATTCAACATTGTACTTGAAACATTCAATAAATAAATAAGTTAGAATTCGATAACTAAATGCAGTCGTGTACTTCGCAAATACATCAAGACAAGTTTTCAGCGCGTCCGGAAGTCGTCGTGATGTGGTTGCTGACTGGTGCAGGAGACCCAAGCTGCCTGTTCAGACGGACAGAGCGTTGGCGTGCGCCGAGCCGGAGCCGTACGAGTTAGCGTGCGAGTCGGTAACCCTGAGGCCGGTGTTCAGGCCCTGGGACCTGGCAGAGGACGCAGCGTTGCCGAAGCCGTGCGAGTGCGCGTCCGCAGAGGTCCTGGAGCCGCCGTAGTACTGGCCTTGCACGTCGGCGGAGGAGCGCGCGCCGCCGTAGCCAGCGGAGTTCACGTTAGCGTTGGCGTTGGCGGAGCCGGCGCCGTGCGAGTTAGCGGACGACTGCGCGACGCCGTGCCTGGCGGAGTGGCTGTCGGCGACGGACTTGGCGGAGCCGTAACCATGGACATCAGCGTTCGCGTTGGCAGCGCCGTAGCCGTGGGTGTGGGCGGCGGACTTGGCGGCGCCGTAGCCAGCCTGGGTGTTGGCCTGAGCGTGGGCGGAGGCGGGGGCGTCGTACATCGTGCCGAAGCGCCAGGAGATGGTCCTGCCCTGACCGTGGCCGACCTTAGCGGAGGAAGCGGCGTGTCCGGAGCCGACCACGTTCGCGTTGGAGGAGGCGACGCCCTGAGCGGGAACAACCGGGACATATGAGGTGTAGTAGATGGGAGACTTGGCGTCGATGACGGCGGGCGCGGCGGGGGCGGGGTACACGACGCCGGCGACGTCGTTGCTCTGCGCGGAGGACGCGGCGGAGCCCTCGCCGTGAGTCTTGGCGGAGGAGCTGATGCCACCGAAGCCGGAGTTGGCGTTGGAGTCGGCAGAGCCCTCGCCGTGCGTGTTAGCATTGGATGAGGTGGCGCCGTAGCCGCCGACGCCTTGCGTGTTGGCGAAGGATTGCGCGACGCCGTCGCCGTGCGTGTCAGCGTGCGATGCGGACGATGCGGCGGGCGCGAAGTTCTGCTCGTAGGTGATGACGGTGGCGGGCGCCGGCACGGGGTAGTAGGCGCCGTTCTGTGCCTGCGCGACGGCCTTAGCAGCGCCGTAGGCGCTCTGAGGGAAGGGCGGTGCGTCGTAGGTCTGCGCCTGTGCGATGGCCTGTCCGGGGTAGTAGTACCCGTCGCGTGCCAGCCCACCGCCGCCACTGGCGCTGCCGAACGCCTGCGCCGCGTCGCCGTTAACGTTCGCTTGCGCTGTGCTTATTCCGCTTCCGTAACTGGACGCCTGGCCCAAGGAGTAGGCACGTCCATCACGGTACAGGATACCTGGGAACGATGGAAAAAAAAATATTATGATGACAAGGTGAGCCGGATTTTATCAGAAATCACTTTAGTATTGACTGGATTTTTAATGTGAAACGAAATGAAAGAAAATCAAGAAAAGAGATGATTTTAATATTTTAATTAAATCAGGAAATTAAAATTAAAAAAAAAAATGTTTTTCGTGATTTTGCTACACCTTTTCATCTTATTTTGTGGACGATTAACTAAGGACTTACCATTTATAAGGACGGGGTTGGCGTGGCAGAGGGCGAACAACGCCACAGCTACTACAAACTTGGTCGCCATGTTCACTAATGCTTAGATCACTGCTGAGTGGATGCAGTGAGAGAATTTCTCCGCGCTTATATACTATGAATCGAGTACCACCACTCCTGCGCAGCCGAGCCATACCTACGAACTTCACCTACTACTGACACTCGTAAATTATAAGATGGCGAGCGAGCGATGTGACGCGCGGGCATCGATGTGAGCTAATTAATTAAGGATCGTTTTATTAGTACATTAGCGTCATTTAGGGTACATAATAATATTACAATGTATAGTGCACAGTGCATCGACCTCTTAGCGAGCGCTTGTGCGGGACACATTATGCAGTCGGAGTTTTTATGAGTAAGCTTGCAAAGTTGTAACTAATACGAAACTTAGAATGAATTTTGAAAAAATCGATTTCGAAATAATTTATTCTACTTTAATCTCGCAAGGAATAGCTGGCTTGTTTAAAACTAAACTTGGGTATGTCAATGTCTACATCTAGTATTAATCTGTCTTACCTACTGTAGATGTAGATAATATAGAGCCTTCATTTTATAAGAATAAGAAAGCATGCCTTGTTATTTATTAGTTGCAAGATTTACAACATAATAAAAAAAATACTCTCTTCATCTATTGTGATAATGCATTATCAGAATATTATATCGTGGTTGTACATTTAAAATCTCGTATGTGACATTTTTGTCGAAAATGAGTTTTGCAGATATTTAAAAAGTGATTTTCAAAACCCACACTTAGCAAAAACTTCCACGTCACTGTGAGTACAAGATTATATCGATAAAGTAAGTATCATTATTAAAAAAATGTCAAGTGTCATTTTACTGGAAGTTTTTTTACTTTTTCTCGAAAAGTTACTTTTTACATTTAGGAGATTTCTTATTTGCAACGACGATATACACACATAACCGTATTATTTGCTGTTCACATCATGCTAAAAACTTACGAAGATGCGTGCTACGCGCATTCGTAGCGACGTAGCGGTCTGCAGGAAGAAACTTCATCTATTCTAATATTATAAAGAGGAAAGATTTGTATGTTTGTATGTTACGAATAAACTTAAAAACTACAGGACCGATTTGAAAAATTCTTTCAGCAATGGATAGCTACATTATCAGCGAGTAACATAGGTTATATTTAATCCCCGTACTTCCACGGGAACGGGAAACCACGTGACGTCCACTAGTTTGAGATAAGTAGCTTCGTTGTGCTCTTCTACCTGTAGCTGTTCTTTTCTCGTTTGAGTATTTTGTGTCTTCTAGTTTCGTGTAAGCTGCACAATTTTGAACCACCAACCACTACGAGGGATGTTATGTGTAAGTTTGACGTGATTTTGTGTGTGTTTGTCTGTGGGCTGTGGCATCGTGGCTCTCTTCGTTTGTTTTTGTTTGACATGTGCCTGTATCTAGAATTCTAGAGTGTATGATTAAAGAATTCAGTTGTTTAAAGGTCAGTTGCTCTATACTACTTGATAAAGGGATGTGAGAAAATTCCACAGGCAGATGGATTCAAATTTTTCAATAATATTGCAAAACATGGCAACCATGACCTGATGCATCATCATTTTTAAGGCTTTTTTTTCCAAGGATGGAAAATCATCAAATGACTTCTTCCGCTCTGGGTGGAGCGGAAGGGCGTGTCACACTCTTACTGACTAAAACCCGTCCGTGTTCCCTCTAAAGCCCTTTGCGCTCCAGGGCCGCGGTGACTCTTTCGAACAAATTCTGGAATCTGGAGAATACCTACCCATCTTTTTACTTGCGTACAACAGAGGTATCGTGTTTGGGTTCAATGAAATAGTGTCAATGCATAGGTTACAAATAGATGGTGATTAAGGGCTGATGATTAAGCAGTAAACAGAAATGAAATAAATTGATGAATGATTCTAAGCTACTTTCACTCTTTAAATCAATATGAGTTTGTGGTATGTACACGATGTAGTACCGTTTAGGTGAATGTAAATAACCAAGGAGTGGAGAGTTCTGTTGCCATCCTCTTTGCAGGTGATGTTTAGAGGACCATTCCCAATAACATATATTTTATCAAGAAACCTCTTGATTGTCAAAATGTTGCGTTGTTTGTTTGGGTATTATCTATCGTCGCTTATTAAAAAACAATGCGGATTGAACTACGTCTTACATTTTAGGCGATCAACAAACCCCAGGCACATCGCCACAGTACCATTAAACAAGCTATCACAATGAAATATTAAGTTTTTACCTTCTACTGTAAAGTTTTTCGAAATAGCTTGAACGGTGATGGTTGATTTCCGACATAATATAATTATTAGGCCTAAATATCTTAAACTACAGACAAAAGTATTTTACATTTGGCATTGGCTGCAAGGTACTCCAGCCCCAACAGTAACCAGAAAACCATAGAGAACAGGTGGGACAGCCCCATGCTGAGACATTGGATATTATGAACGTTAAATGTATAACCAAGATGTAAAATCTAAATATTTGGACGGCTGAAATGCCGAGTACAGTGAAACCCATAGATCTTAAGAACTTATGTTAGTTACCTATATTCTTGCAAATAAATATATCATTCATTCATTATATCTTATATATAGTTATAATAAGTAGATACTAGTCTAAACAATTACAATGCACTTTGTCAGAAACACATTTTTTTTAATCGACTCTAAAAAAAGGAGCAGGTTCTCATTTAGGTTGTGTTTCTTATGTTTCTTACCTCATAACTCCGTCATTTATAAACCGATTCGAATAAATCTTCTTTCATGTGAAAGGATATACGTTCCGATTGGTCCCATTGAATTTTATCAAAATCGGTTCAGTAGTTTGGTTTTTTTATTAGTCGTGTACCTAACTTTGTCCGTGTGAATGGTCAAAAGAAAATCTTTACCCTAGGTTTAGTTGGGTCAGGTGGTGCACTAGAATTAAGCTTACTTCGCTCGCTCGGGCATTTTTAACTGTCACTACTGTTAAGTATTTCTACGACCTGGGAGTCTTTAAGTCAACAGTGAATAGGTTACTTCTAGGCAAGCGTGCTCCATCTTCGACCACATCATCGCTTACCATCAGGTGAGATGGTGGTCAAACGCGTGCCTATCAATAGTAAAAAAAAAGTCCACCAAGTTACGATTTGCAAGAAAACATAAAGGAGGCACTTCACTTGGCCTATTTGCACAAATAGTCGCCTTACTTCTTTGTTAAATAAATACACAGGTATACTATACACGAGTTGCTGCAAACGTTTTCGAGCTATCTTCTCGGAGCTGAATAGGGGCTCCGCTGAAAATGTATCATGTCGACGATTATACACAGCCGTAGTGTGGCTTACATCGAGGTACTCGTGGCCGCACAGGTCAATCTCCAAGGTTAAGCAACGCTTGCCGAGGTCGGTCTGTGGATGGGTGACCATCTTAACATACCGAGATTCCTCCGTGCCACGGAAAGCACGTTCAGCCGTTGGTCCCGGCTATCATTTGGAGATCTTTGGCAGTCGCTACGGATTGTCAGAAGCCAGAAAATCTGACACCAGTCTTGCCAAGCAGTACCGTGTTACCCAGTTAATGGGTTTTGGAGGTCTGGTAGGCAGCCGCTCCACGTAAAATATTGGTATTCAGCTGAATCCGGTTTGACTGGGAGCCGACCCCAATATAGTTGGGAAAAGGCTAGGCAGATGATGATGAGTGCTGCTTACATCAGAGTACTTACTCCTTCGACTATTACTCCTACGAATTACAGAAATAAAGCAAAATCTTAAAATAAAGGCTCACAGTCCTTATCATCAGAATTCTAAAATCGCGAAAAAAAGTCAGCAGTATATTTTGTCAAGTTATGCAAACCTGAGGAGTCTTGTAGAGAATTCATGGAGTACCGTGTTATCTAGTTAATGTGTTTTGGAGGTCTGGTAGGCAGCCGCTCCACGTAAAATACTGGTATTCAGCTGAATCCGGTTTGACTGGAAGCCGACTCAATGTAACTGGGAAAAGGCTAGGCAGATGATGATGCAAACATAATGTTTTGTAAGCGCAGTTGACTTTTTTTCGCGATTTTATTCGTCCCATGTACCTAACGGTTTTTTTCATAATCACACAGAGATATCAGAAACTGGTAGCAAGGGACTATTAGTAACTTCACCACATATCACTGTATGTATCTGCAATAGTAATATTTTGAACATCCACTCGTGGGAAATCAAATATCCTACAGGTTTAAGTGGACAGACGTAGAATACGTATCGAACGCTGGACAATTCGTGTACCGACATCCTTCTATGTTTCACGTATGTTTAAGTTCATGAATTCAGCGCAATCACCAAGTAACTACTTGGTAATTATATCAGGCAGTTAGGTTATTGATCCTAGCTATAAGATCTAAGTAATATTAAACTCCATTACTGTCACAGCCGTTTTGTTAGTAGTTTAGAGCTAAATCCATAGGTGTTGTATATAATACATCAACAAGGGAAGGTGAAAGGTTCATACGAAAAAAGGATTCTTCTTCTTCTCTAGGATTTCATTTCAATAAGGTGCTTCGTAAATGAGAAAATCAGAGTAATTTTTTGTGGTATTGTGTTTATTTATGGCATTCAATTTTCTGCGTCCTCGACAACATTGTCAACTGATCAGTTAAATAAATAAGTTAAAATAAATTACTAAATGCAGTCGTGCACTTCGCAAATACATCAAGACAAGTTTTCGGCGCGTCCGGAAGTCGTCGTGATGTGGTTGCTCACTGGTGCAGGATACCTGAACCACCTGTTTAGACAGACAGAGCGTTGGCGTGCGCCGAGCCGGAGCCGTACGAGTTAGCGTGCGAGTCGGTCACCCTGAGGCCGGTGTGCAAGCCCTGGGACCTGGCGGAGGACGCGGCGTTGCCGTAGCCGTGCGAGTGCGCGTCAGCAGAGGTCCTGGAGCCACCGTAGTACTGGCCGTGCACGTCGGCGGAGGAGCGCGCGCCGCCGTAGCCAGCGGAGTTCACGTTAGCGTTGGCGTTGGCGGAGCCGGCGCCGTGTGAGTTAGCGGACGACTGCGCAACGCCGTGCCCGGCGGAGTGGCTGTCGGCGATGGACTTGGCGGAGCCGTAACCATGGACATCAGCGTTCGCGTTGGCGGCGCCGTAGCCGTGGGTGTGCGCGGCGGACTTGGCGGCGCCGTAGCCAGCCTGAGTGTTGGCCTGAGCGTGGGCAGAGGCGGGGGTGTCGTACATGGTGCCGAAGCGCCATGAGATTGTCCTGGCTTGACCGTGGCCGACCTTAGCGGAGGAGGCGGCGTGCCCGGAGCCGACCACGTTCGCGTTGGAAGAGGCGACGCCTTGAGCGGGAACAACCGGGACGTACGAGGTGTAGTAGATGGGGGACCTGGCGTCGATGACGGCTGGCGCCGGCTGGATGGCAAGCATGGCGGGGGCAGCGGGCGCGGTGTACAAGACGCCGGCGACCCCGTTGTTCTGCGCGGAGGACGCGGCGGATCCCTCACCGTGAGTCTTGGCGGAGGAGCTGGTGCTGCCGTAGCCGGAGTTGGCGTTGGAGTCGGCAGAGCCCTCGCCTTGCGTGTCAGCGTTGGACGAGGTGGCGCCGTAGCCGCCGACACCCTGCGTGTTGGCGGAAGAATGCGCGACGCCGTCTCCGTGCGAGTCAGCGTGGGACGCGGACGATGCGGCGGGCGCAAAGTTCTGCTCGTAGGTGATGACGGTGGCGGGCGCTGGCACGGGGTAGTAGGCGCCATTCTGTGCCTGCGCGACGGCCTTAGCGGCGCCGTAGGCGCTTTGAGGGAAGGGCGGTGCGTCGTAGGTCTGCGCCTGCGCGATGGCCTGTCCGGGGTAGTAGTACCCGTCGCGCGCCAACCCGCCGCCGCCACTGGCGCTGCCGAACGCCTGCGCCGCGTCGCCGTTAACGTTCGCTTGCGCTGTGCTTATTCCGCCGCCGTAACTGGACGCCTGGCCCACGGAGTACGCACGTCCATCACGGTATAGAATACCTGGGGGGATGAAAAAAATTTGTTCCCTAATTATTTATTTCCTTGCAAAATGAAGGGGATTCTATAGATACGATGATCCTTATCATTAAAAAAAAACAAGAAAATTGAAAAAGAAAATTAGTTTTTCATTTCGATTTTTTCTGGAAACTACTCCAACTTACCGTTTATAAGGACGGGGTTGGCGTGGCACAGGGCGAACAACGCCACAGCTACTACAAACTTGGTCGCCATGTTCACTTATGTTCAGATCGCTGCTGAGTGGATGCAGTGAGAGAATTTCTCCGCGCTTATATACTAATAACCGAGTACCACCACTCCTGCGCAGCCGAGCCATACCTACGAACTTTACCTACTAACTGACGCTCGTAAATTATAAGATGGCGAGCGAGCGAAGTGACGCGCGGGTATCGATGTGAGCTTATTAATTAAGAATCATTTTATCAACATAATCGTTGTTTGGCTCAGTGCAATGACCCCATCCTAACTTGACATATTCAGTGTAATCTATAGCTTTGCAATTTTCGGAGATTGAAATAGATCTAGTTCTTTTGTGACTTAGATAATTATATATATATATGTATATATATATATTGTATATATAGTCCTCCTGACCGATTTCGGCCATGGCGGCCAATCTCAACCGAGACTATCCATCGGCGCTGGACATATATTATAGTGCACGAGTGTGCGCGCAAACACAGATCGTGAAATCAAAATAAGAGTCTGCGATCATTAATATGAAGAATAAGAAGCGGATAATCTGTGTGCAGTTATAAAACAAAGATTAATCCTTATAAATTTAGACCAGCATATCGTGTTTAATTCTTTATTGTACACCATAACAGATTGTATTAATTCACAGTGATTTAAATAGTTCATGTACAAAGGCGAGCCTAACTCAAAAATGAGTTATCTACCAGCAAACATATCGTGTGTGCAGTGAGCAAATCAACGCTTGAGTTCAAGTCAAACATTGCCATTGTAATAATTTTACAAAAGTAAATACAAATTGAGATTAGGACAGGTAGATGATGATGCTGAAAGGATAGAGAAAATTTAATAATTTGAGACTTAAGGATAATCCGATCCGAGGTGATAAAATTGACGCTTGATTCATACCTCGAATATAAGCTTGAAACAACACAATATAATATGTTACGATGTTCAGCATCGCTTGATCCTTTAACTATAGTAGGCGCCATTTTTAATTTGAAAAACGGAATTAATGACACAAAGCTGTCCCGAATCATCATCTCTCGTGATCCTTAACATTGTCTAATAATGAAAAACAATTCATATTTAATTGTTCAGGTACCTATGAACAGTTATTAGAGAAAGGTCAATATACTTTATTCCACATTTATCTGGCGCCTACTATAGCTACCGGTCAAATCGTCAAAATAGTTCAGTTTCAATTCATCATCTTGTTGTCATTTAACGCCTGTTTTTTTATGTGAGTTTTTCTTAGGACTTGCTTGTATTATGTCACCGGAAAATTGTAGACTCCGTAAGATTATTATTAATCTTTATAAAAATACTCAAAAACTCAAACTTTATTTGCATTCCACAATGTGTACTTAGGTGGTAAATAGAGAGAATTCGATTATAAATTCTCGAAATCATAAAAAAAATATTTTTATACAATCAATCTCATCAAAATTCAATAGTTTCCAAAATATCCGTGTCTTATTAAGAAAAAATAGTTAACAATTTCACGCGACATTTTACAATCTTGCGGCGTTTGCAATTTTCCGGTGACATATTCAAACAATTAAACAAACCTGTACCTAACGTTGCTGCAGAATGTAGAAAATATCATTAAAAAAAAATTTTTAAATATAAATTGCATTTTCTTTCTTTATTGGATCGCCATTTTCTTTATATAATCGTACAATGTTTTCAAGAATACTTACACTAAGCATCTAAAACTTTAGTTTATGATGAGTATCTATATCAAAGTTGTGGGCGTGACAACACTTATAATCTTACCTAGGCTTTGTTACAATTTCGATTTTAGATTGAGATATAAAATAAGTTATTGTTCTACTTGGTGTCTTAGTTTATTGCTAGACCGTTACCGTTGTTACTGTTGGATTTGAACTTTGTTGGACTTTTCGATGATCATCAATTCGGAGGAGCATATTTTTTCTACTGGTAGTGCAAACGTTAGTTGTGCTTCCATTTACGATCGTATGGAAAAGGAAAACAGATTTTCAGCAATAAATAATTAAATTTTATCTCATCAAAATCCTTCGTTAAATGAAGTGTAAACACGAATGGTCGCTCTTTTTAAGGGTTCCGGACTCGAAGGGTAACCAACGGGACTCTATTACTAAGCTTCCGCTGTCCGTCCGTCCGTATGTCTGACAGCGGGCTGTATCTCAAGAACCGTTGAGTTGAAATTTTCACATAGTGTGTATACTATTGCCACTGTAACAACAAATATGCTCTAAATGGCTCTCATACAAGAAACATATTTTTTTCGGTTTATGGTACGGAACACTTCGTGTGAGAGTCCGACTCGCACTTGACCGGTTTTTTAGATTCATGTTTACCATTTTCTGCAAATGGTCAGAATTTCAGGATAAGTGTAATACAAAGAATAAGTGACTGTTAAAGATAAACATATTGGGCGTTTATTATCTCCCGGAAATAGATGCCCAGTCTTCACATGGAATTCCTCTACAACTGCGTCACCTATTAAATCAGGTATTGGTAAAACAACTTGCCGCTCTTGATAAATTATATATCTGCCATCAGACGTCAGTATCCTGCCAATTAAATGGGCATTAAGGGTATCTAATAAATTCAGTATTATGACATCCATCGACGGTAATGATGTGGTCCCATCCATTGCCAAGGTCGAGCCCACTAATACCCATGACGATGGGAATCAAAAGTTCATTTAAAATAATAATCGCTTCATAATCCGGAGAAAAATGACTGATTTCAATTAATAAGCCTATCAAAATTGTATCGCTGATGAAATCATTATTTTCGCCAAATCGATTCAGTTCGTTTTGCTAAAGATTCGTTTATAATTAATGCTTTTTTTTTTGTAACATCCGAAAGTCGTAAATAAACTCGTGTGACGGGTCGACCAGGATCTCATTTTGATTGCTGTCATCAAGTGTCACTTTCTAGCGTTAGGTTTTATGTACAGTAATAATTGGCATAGACAATAATTTAGCTTTATGCCCATGTGTAAGGTGTTAGAATATTTTAGCGTTTTATTTGATCAACATCTCATTGAAGATTGTACGATTGTCTATGCGCCTGAGCCTGCAAGCTACTCGAATGTTTATGGTCGGTAAATATGCTTTCAGGTTTGTGATGACAGGCCTTAATTTGGCATGGATTATCTGATAGCCGGATATTTTCGACAGTTACAAGTTAAGAAAACATCTAACGTTAAAAATTATGAACTGAACACACATTCTTCGCTCTTTTGTATCTTCAGCAAGCGTGACTGAAGAAGACAAGCTTATCACAACTATTAGGTGTAGTGAACCATCCCTTAGCCTTGAGGGTTTTAACAGTAGGTGACTAGGTCCCTTAGAGACAAGAGTAGAGAGATATCTTGAGACAGCACTAAGGGAGTATTGCTAAACCATTCTTAACACAAGAATAACCGAGAATTCTCGCGAGATATACAGATTATGATTGGAATTATGCTTAGACTTGTCTCGAGAAGGCAATAATTCTAGACTATTTGAAAATTCTAATAGTGCTACGCCTTAAAACTGTTTGCCCTAGAAGGGAAACATTATTGTCATATCGCCACCTCTTCGTCCTGGAAGCTCTAGTTAGCGGTTCTCGGGGCGCGATCGAGCGATTGATCACAAAGTTTGGTAGCCCACAGCTCAAAAAAATAAATAAAATATTAAAATCTTTTATTTCAGACAGAGTCCATTGATTGATTAGTATACAAAAACTTAGCAACTAGTGTTAGTACTTATAACAACCGGAACAAAATACAATTATAAACTTACACTAAACTCACATGCAGGCTTATCCAATGCCCCAGTATGGGGCTGTCCCATCTCTCCGCAATAACTCCCAGGATGCTGTTGGGGCTGGCACGTACCCGTCGCATGGCGGAGGCGCAACGCTTGCGCATGATGGCGTGAAAACCCCAACAATACCCTGAATGCATTATTGTTGCAAGCCCTTAGGTACTATAAGTAACCTCCTCAACTATAGAGTTCAGTATTGCAATAAATTGTGAAAATTATCACACTGATTCAGCTCACCTACTCTGTTAAGAGACTCTTCAACTGTTTTGATTTGCGTAGAAGCTGCTTCAAGTTTGTAGACATTAATGAGATGCTGTAAAAGAACTCAAGTGGTTTATGATCTTTGCATATTATAAACTACTTTACTTTTAGTTTTACGACTCTAAAATAACTGCATATTTATATTTGCTGATCTTCAATCAATTATGATAATTAATTTATTCACATTCATCATTAACATCGTTCTTAAGCTGAACCAAAGAGTAATAAAACAACTTTACTCTACTTCTACAGTTTTTAATTTACCGTTTTCACCCAAATACCCTTATTTGGGTATCATAGGAAGCCTCCAAAAATCTATCATCATCATCATCATCATCATCAGCCGAAAGACGTCCACTGCTGGACATAGGCCACCCCCAAAGGAGGGGGGAGGTTTGCCATAATCGCCACGCTTGGTAGAGACATGTACAGATAATGCTGCTGCCCATTAGAGAATATGAGAATGTGTCGTAAGAGGCGACTCACCGTCTGGTGCAGGGATGGTGTTATTCTTTTGCGTCCAACACAATACAGAACAGAGATCCAAAAATCTATACTTAGGTTATAATTATTCGCAGGCTTTCTATTATTGTCTCAGTTAAGTTTGAATATCTTAAAGGCGACTCTGAAGTTCGGGCCTTGTGGCCATTGGCTTTTAAGTATTAGAAAAAGTGTTGGTCGTTCGAAGGGCAGACGCCATTGTAGCCATCGCAGAGTGGTTGGGTTGGTGTGGTGTACAATAAAGTATATAATAAATAAATAAATAAATAATCCTGGATAGGATCAGCACACCTGAGTGGGTGTTGGCATGAGAAAAGAGAGGCCTATGACCAATTGTGAGTTAAGTCGGGCTGTGGATGATGATGAAGAGCCTGTTTGGCCAGTGTTTGTACTAAATCTCTCTAAATTTTATAAAACGAGTCACTGTTTCCTCTGTCTGGGGCCGCTCTTAGAGAGAGACGTAGCTATACATAGCAAATCCCTTTTACATCATCGGAATTGGATGGCATTAGCACGTCATAGTAGGGCAGCTGTTTCTCCACTTGCTTCTTCTAGACCATGCAACAGATTTTGATGCTGTTTTCACTAATAGAAAGAGCGATAAACGAGGAAGCCGAGGAAGGCTTTGTACATTATAAACCCATGCAATGCCGGGGCGGGTCGCTTGTATAGGTACTTCTAAAAAAACATCTTTGATTTTCAATCATGCTGATTGCTGGATAACTTTACCATAACTTACCTGAATAAAAATAATATCAAAATGAAGGTCAATATTCATTATTTGAATACTAGGGCAACAGAGAAAGGTAGTCACCGCTAGTTGCTAGTTAACCCACTCGGGTTAGACCACCTGTACTTCCGATGATTAATTAATACGTATATTGAGATAAAGATCCGTAGCAGGCATTGTTATTTTGGATCTCTTTTATGGGTTTGAGTTTTTCATGGATTTAGGTGGCTGAGATAACTGTAGTTTTAATGGTGGTAGTATTTTTGGGGAATGTTTTAGACTGGTTTTGCTGTTGAAGATGATATTAAGTTTGGTCTAAATAGTTTGATAGCTACAAGCAATAGTAGATATTGCTTCCACGAATCGAAAAAGTTAAAAATATTACTCCTTTTGAAACAGTAAAGGTAAAAAGTGATCAGGGTTTCCTTTTATTTTAAGGTACAGGTGAGCATGATAAAGTCGAGTAAGGGGACGAAACGTAGATAAACAAATTGTTAACGAACTGTGCCAATAACCTGAGGCCGAAGGACTGCCCATTTTGCAGAGGCTGCTTCTACGCCGAGGAATCAGGCGCCCACGTCATCCTGGAATGCAAGGGTGTGGCCTTTCATCGTGCACAAATACTTGGTACGGTGAGGTCGCTCCGTGAAGCTTAAGAAGCCCCCAGAAAGCTTCTGTGCTTCTGAGCAGAACAAGGCTGACTTTGTTAGCCAGGACGCACAACTCTATTCACGACGTGGCTAATATGAAAAATATGATGATTCATAGAGAAGTACCTATGGGAGCAGAACACATTGCGCCGAACACAAAAAAATAAGAACTAAAAAAAATTGGTCACTTACAATGATGAAATTTGGTCGATTGTTTTTAGGATGGTCAGATGGTATTCATAAGACAATGTTAGTAAAAATGAGAGTAAATGGAGCCACGACTAAATGAATCAGGCCGAATCTCGGTCACTGTCACTGTCACTAGATCAGCTTAGCTGGCACAGTTTGATAACATCCATGAAATCGCTTCAGAGAATCAGATCGTATAAATAATAATAGGATATGAGATTTATTTTTAACTTTTGTCTGAAGTGACAGATTCTAATAATACCATCCTTTCTTTCGCGACGCTTAGGGGAGGCAAGGCATAGACATATCTAGAGTGGAATTATAATGATGACGATGTCAGGTTTTTCAAATGTGAATGAAGTGAAGGGCGTTTTGGTTCCTTAGTAAATGTCGGAAGCACGTTTGAGCAGCAATCCCAATGACTGGTCTTTAAAAGTTGTGGTTGTAGCTGCCACCAGAAAATTGAAAACGCCGTAAGATTATAAAATATTGCGTGAAATTGTAAACAATTTTAACTTAATAAGACACTGATGTATTGGAAACTATTTAATTCGGATGGGAGTACACCAAACGTATTTTTCAAAATATATCGAGAAATTATAATTTAATAAAGATTCTGCAATCTGCAAAAGAAGTCTGCAATTTTCCGGTGACATAGCCACTGCTGGGTAGGTAGGTATCAGTGAATCAACACACTTTACACGTGGTTAGTGTTTCTATATCTGCGAGTTAGATGAACTTAGATAATAAAATAACAATAACTTAGAACTGCATCGCCTACACGAATACAAAAATCGTCTTTTGGGATTTCCAGATCTTTATAGAATATTGTCTGTGTGTGGTCGACGTTACAGTTAACCAGATAGATAATTTATTGTCTTTATTGAGTTAATAAAATGAAGAAGTTTCTTAATTGCGGAAGAGGAGTAGACGGTTAATAGCATACATAGTGCCATTCAGAGATAACTTAAAGATTGCGTTAATGTAGATCTAGATATCTTTTCGTGAGACGAAATTTTGGGTGAACTTAATACTTGGTTCTAATCTCATTATTTATCAACTACTTAAACAAAGACTCCAACATAATGTTAGCAACAACGTATCTAAGTGTTAGTACACAGTAATTCACGATAATATAATATGTTAGTTGTTAAAATTATACAGACATTCCATTTTGCTATCCTGTTCAAAACCCTAATAGCGCTGATTGTTTTTTTTATGAGTGGCCTCTCGCAGTTCAACTTAGCAGGTTTTCGGCTGCTTAACCCGTGGCGGCCTTGATATAAATATTAAAGCCTTCAGCCAGTGCTTATTAGGGCTGGGGATGTCTCGTGCCTTTTATATATCCTGTGCCACCATTGATGCTGTGTGCTTGCGCATTTCAGCACAAAACCAATCCATATGCGTGAATAAGAGCGTGCCTAGAGTGATTTGGTTGCTCATGGTAACCCCTATTTTTGCTAGCCGGTTTTCAATGTTGGTTATAAACTTGTAGGAGGTCAATTACTTCCTGTAATTGTATATTGGCACACTTTAATAGTATCTAAACTCTTTAATCTTGTCGTGGTGCTACTGTTAGAAACATAAAAGTAATGATTCCTATTAAGTTTTGGACCGCCCTGGTTTAACAGCTACGAGTCATCTATTTAAATCCATGTTATTAGATTAATGATTTGTTTGGGACAAAACACTTTGTAATTGGAAAACGTTTTTATCTACAATTTAGGCTTCTCATCTTCCACCAGTAGAAATTTTCAATATTACACAGGTAACTTCCACTGCTTAAGTAAACCTAATCTCTTAAAAATTAGAGTGAACAGGCTTCTTCTGGGTAAGCTCGCTCTATCGTCGACTTTGTCTCTGTCTATGACCTAGACTAGAGTCAAGAGCAAACTCTTCTAAAAAAAAACGGATGAGGACATAAAGGATAACCACTGTAGGTTAAATTAAAGATTTAACAACCTATGATAGACCTTCTTTCTGGTGTACCCAGGCGCAGATAGCGGGATGACCTTGAGACCTATGAGCGGGATTGCTGCATATTGGCTCAGGATGAAGTTGTGAGGGTAAGGGAGCCTTGCATTGCAGTGGCTTGTTAGGCTTATTTTGTTGTACTAATCCCTCTTCAATTATTTTTAGACCTTGTTTGAATAGAAAAATAGAGGCAAGAGATGCCGCATTACCCAGTTCCTATATTGTGAAGGTCAGAAAAGTCAGAAAGATCTATGATAATTGCTTCCTTAAATAATGTTTTCGTCGCCCTTGATTCCTATTCTGTTGGTATAAATTCAAGGAAAGACAGGCTTTCCCAATTTTCCATATCAGCTTTTTTATGTCATTTTGTCTCATTCGTCCTTAAGATCCTTCTGATTCAGCCTGTGGTTGTCGTCAACCCGCAGTGTTGTAATGACGTCACCCGGTGCAACGTACCATGATTAAGTAACTGTTCTCATGTTGAATTATTGCACTCAGCCTCTAACTTGAACTTGACCGCCGACTGGCTTGTTCATTGCGGTGTGTTGTGGCCTTAGGCGTCAAAAGTTGTTTATATTTATGTGTTGTTTTTCACAGTCGTCTTTGTGAGTTGCACTTTGAACTCTTGATTCTGGACTGTCTGGTAAACAAAAGACTCTTCCAAGTTGCGCCACTAAATTTAATTCTCTGCCCTTCGCAGTCTTCTCCACTCGTGGAGGTCCTCCTAAAACCTGGGGGTCTGTCAACAGTGTGAGGGGAAGTCAACAGTATAATAGGCTCCTTCTAGGCAAGCGTGAGATTGTGGTCAAACGCAAGCCTTTAATTTAATAAACCGAATAATAATAATAAATCGTCATTGTAAAAGATTACTAGATCTAGCTGTATGACTTGCATGCTGCAGGGCAGGGACTACTGTCTCTATTCAAAGACTCGTCCACGGCTATGGGTCTTTCAGCACATCCAGCGCTGGATTTTGGACCAGCTTATTTTCAGTTTAGTATAAAATCGTCCTTTAGTGACATCCAGGAACAGTGACAGGTTATACTCCTAGTGATCCTACGAAGAACCGTTGCGTTCAATTGCGAACGATGCTCAAAAAATTGTAACAGTTACTTACAAAACAAACTATTGACTTGTCAAGAGGACTACTTACTTGAAACGATAGTTTGTTTGGATGTCAAGTAAGTTGTGTTAGTACTTAAGAACGTATCAACTTCAAACCTCAATAGCTTATTTATCCGAAACCTGTGGTCAGGCTTTGCAAGTGTTTCTAAAAGCTAACGGGAACTAACATGGCCTAACCGTAACAACTAGAAAACAGCTGATTTCTTATTAAAATTTATCTAATTTATTAAGTTGAAGCGAAAGCTCAACTTAATAAATTAGATAAATTTTTATTCAAGTCTAGTTGCCTGTCAAGTCTTATCACAACTTTCGCTGTCACCAAGCGCATGTCCCCTTATTTATTTTGATTACAATAGCGAAAAAAATGTACGGCAAAAAACTCACAGAGCAATGAACGGAATCAGAGGGCACAGATGATTGATGACCTCCGTTATACAAAGTGGTTTATATTATGTACCTACGTATTAAACGGTGTACCTTGTAATTACGAATTAGTCATGTTAAGTATCTACTTATTTATTTGATATGATTTGTCTATGGTTTTTGCTACATGGTATTAATATCTGTAATTATTAGTATCGTAACGATAAGTAGGTACTTGTGCTTGTTTTATGAGTACTTATCTACCGTTTAAAGAGATAGATCCATAGGCATGAGTGTGGTAGCCAAGTTGTGATTTTTTAAGTGATAAAAGTAGGGTGTTCTCCAATCTTTTAAGGCCTATAATGATTCGACTAGAGAGTTTGCCCCAAAATTATTTACAAGCTATTAGTAGTATTTTGGTATATCCCTTATTTCCTGAAGTCCTATAGATATTTTAAAGCGCTATTTGTCAGGTGTGGAACGAAAACAGTCTACTCTGCATTTCTTGAAAAAAGCGTCAAGCAACAAGTACATTTATCTGTGTGTGCCAAATGATTTTTTTTTCTTCCGGCCTCTGCTCTAGGCTACACTATGTAAATCATATGCACAGAATCTCCAAATTCATGTACATCGTGACATCGATTAATTACACTCTCGGCTCGACTCTAGTATCGAGATCGATATCAAGTCGAATACCGGTTACATCTAGGGTTGCAAATGTGGTAATACGTCCGGAATTGTCGGTAATTTAGGTGTTCGTCCGGAATGCGAATTTTAATCTGTTCGGATTTCGACAATTTCGGTAAAAAGGAAATAATAGTCTACATTCGACATTTAAATAACAGAAAATTCGAATTTTAGATTCGAGTTTAATTTAATTAAATATTAGGACTTATTATTAATCTTTTACAAAAAGTCGGGATTTTTTAAATATCAGAATTCACCCCGGTTTTTTTAATTTTCTGTTCTGGTAACCCATGTAGATAACACCGCACTACTTTGTCTTGAACTTGATTTATCGTTACAATCGATTTAGCTATTATTTTAATTCGTTATCGCGAAAGCAGCGATTGAAAGTTTTTTAGAGGTAACTCGAGATAATATGTTTTGAGCGCGAAATTGGCAGTTTAGTGCGGGTAATAAATACCTTTGGTTTTATACGACACTTGTCAATTTCTAATAGGTGTGGTAAGTCACGAATTATGTTATTAGGTGGCGTAGGTCAAGGTTTTTTAAACGAACAGTAAAAAGTTTGTATGAGCAGGAAGTTCAACATAAAACCTTTTAAGTTTGCTAAAAGCTAACTGTTTTTATCGTGGTTGCAAAAGCAATGGTTTAATCTAGATCTACTTATCTATTTAGATACCTTTTGGCTCTGAGTGGTGTGTAACGGTGTTTGTTTGTCACAAGTTCCTCCTCTTCTTTCTATCAGTTTACATTTAGTTGTTCAAATAGGTACCTACCTAGGTATCTCAATATCAAATACTTCGTCAACATTGAAGTAAATTAATGACGAGGGCTATCCGAAAGAACCATAAAACTTTTAGAAAACAGAGGCTGATTAAAAACGTAGGTATTGGCTAAACCACAAACTTTATGGCAGTACCTACTTAAGTATGTTTTGTTTAAATACTGCATTAAGTGGGCATGGCCGTGCTTCAGTAAGGGTAGACCAACCCATACATAATGCCCAAAAATAAAACTCACCACATTATTCAGGGTTGAAATCACGATACTGACGAAGCGATTTTAAAAAAATAAAAAATTGCATTATGTATGGGCTGGCCTGCCCTTACTGTAGCCTACTGCACGCGCAGGTACTTACTTAGGGTATACTGAAAGTTTCTGGACACTGATAAATAAGACTAGATATAAGACTAACGATACATTTATTGTTTTTCAAAGTACCTAACGCAATTAATGCACTTTTGTATCGCATATTAAAACCATTCTAGAAAGCAGTTGGACCAGTCTAAGGAACTCTTCAATGGCTTCATGGAACGCATTCACCGCCGATTATAAACGTGTGCCTCTATGTTTGTCTTTAATTTTTTAAACAAAAAGAACTCGCGAAAGCAGTACGAGTCAGGGTGTAATGTGTGTAGGTGACGAAACCTCGATGACTGTCCTGCGTTAAACTTTTAATCTTTTTACGGCACCACTGGCTACGCAGCCGCAGTCGTTTCTGGCCCTCCGTTAAGTCATGCGGTATGCATCGAGTGCAAAGCTTCCGAACCTTCAGATGCACATGTAAAATGTTTTGCACTTGGCTCATTCCAATGCCTAATAAACTACAAATTTGCTGACAGGTATTTTTTTGTTAATTTCAATAAGTTGTCGTTCGGTATCAATTTTAGATTCTATAACCGCAGTCGCCGGCCAACCTTCACATACCTCGTCATGGAGATGATCACGTACACGTCTAAATTCACCAAACCACGAATATAAAAACCTGCGACATGGTGCTTCATCACCCAATGCCAATTCTACAGGCAACTCACTTGTTGACTTAAGCCACAGCGAAAATCATTAAACGAAAATGTTCACGAGTTAAATTACATTAAATAATATGTCCACATTGAAAAAACGAATGACAGTCTCGCTCGGAAATTAAAAAGTAACATGTTCCCAAATAGTTCCATTTTCGAATTCCATTAGATATTGTTTTTTTTTTCATTCTTTTATTGAAAGTGGCCAGATCCAGAAACTTTCAGTATGCCCCACGTATCTACTGCATTTCAAACTTTGTTTTATAAGTTAAACCATTCCACCGTGCCGGTCCTGGCTTTCATCCGGGTAATCCGGGTAGTCCGGGTAGCTATTTTTTATATTAGGTACATATTCAGTAAGTAGTGGCTATTCGGACATCGTGAAACAAGGGCCTTATTATGATAATCTACCAAAAAAATGTGAGCAAGTAAACAATTTACATGTTTATTTTAATTAGGCAATTAATTTCCCGCAGATGACGAGATATGAAAGATTTTTACTAGAACTTGTCTCAATTACGTTTTGGCAAACAGCTGTTATTTATTTAAGAGCCTTCTCTTAGTAATAAATGGTAGGATGTTAGTTATAATGTTGTTTTACGGTTCATTCGTTAGAGCGAAGTCGCTCTCGTTTTAATTATGCTGACCATCCGGATAGTGACAAATTATCTAGATCGTGAACAATTTGTTCGAGTGCTCTAGTTTTGTTACTTGGTATAAATCTTTTTATAAATGAAAGACTTAAAAAGTATATAAGTTAATGAAGTGCGAACATTAAAGTCCGAAAATCGATAGGTTCAGTGAAAAATGCTTGTTATTTTTTTATGGATATTTAATGATAATTAAAGCTTTTTCTGATATGAAATAACTTTCGGAGACCTACTATTCTTAAACAGAAACAAAAAGAGCAAAAAGGTTTTTGACAGCGGTGGGATTCGAACCCACGCCCTTTCGGACTGGTGCCTAAAACCAGCGCCTTAGACCACTCGGCCACGCTGCCTTACAGCTAATGTGTGAAATTATCAATACTTATCTAAGGCGTGGCTATATTGACGTCAATGACCTTGAATACTTGAGTGACGCATATTCCCGTTGTAAAATAAAGTTAGGTGCTCACTAAAGTGTAAATTGCTATGGATGGCGTTTTGGACTTCAGACTTCAGAAAATAATCAAATGACATTCCCAAATCAAATTTAGGGATTGTTTCAGCCTTACTAATAATTTATCCACTCATGAATTTCATAAAACTTAGGTACAGTAAAAGAAGCAGATTATATTATGTCCTTTGCTGTAGTTATCAGCTCGATGTATCTACGCGTTACGTTTCATATACACTATGATTGACAATAGATATAATATTGCTATAGTACCCAATATGTGCAATTACCTTGCATTAAAAATGTCTTTCTTCGTAAATATGTTGTCAGAGTTTAATTTTACTTCGCATGTGCACTGCCAAAATCTATTTATAACACTTCTTAAGTAACAAATTGCACGATTTGCATCACGTGTTGCAGCAGTTTTGTAGAACAATGAATAACTTAGGTGATTTATTTATTGCATGATCTAATTACCTACTTAGGGGGTCATGGATTTCGAGCATTTTATATGCAGATATTTCCTAAAGATATTTAATACATTCGGTTCTGTGTAGGAGGAAAAATTGTTAAGATAATATGTACAAATAATAAAAATAATCGTTTTGTTGGCGCTACTAGCGCCATCTATTATGCGATGGACGAACTATTGTAGTTGCCATGAATGGGGCTAAGAAAATCTTTTCCCAATTATGTTGGGATTGGGTATATACCTGCGGATATATTTTTATTGTGAGTACGCCTATGGAGTAGCAATTGAAAGTCGAGAGTGAATCAGTTCATTGTAGGAAAATTTTCTCCATCGTTGATCATCGCTTACATCAGGCGAGATAGTGGTCAAGCACGAGCATACCAAGATTAATAAAAAACAAAACCGACTGCCAAATTATTATTTTTTTTTGCATTGGAAATCATCAAATCAATCAAAGCTCTGGGCGGAGCGGAAGGGAGTGCCAGACTCTTACTGACTCAAACCCACTTGTATTCAAATGCCGTTTGCGTTAAATAAAAACCACTACAAAGTACAAAATTACTTAAATTTTGCAAGTCGGTGTTTCTGGTGTGGTTTCGTCGTTTTTTTGACATCGACTTCCAAAATTATTTTGTGCTTTGTAGTGGCTTTTATTTGGAAATCGGATGTATTTTTTTGTTAATTTATATTTTATTTATCTGTTTTTAGTGCTGGTCCCTTTAGTCCATATTTATTTCATTTTTACGAAATTTAAATGTGACTATTATGGAATAATTTTCGGATTTTCAATTCGGATTATGATACCTACAGTTTTCACAAATAGGCTATGCAGATGATTTCACGACTATAAAGGGCGAAAAACGAGCGAAATTTGTGTCGCTAGTAAAAATAAAATAGCTATTCCTTTGACATCCAAACAGGACCATAACTAGCTCAAGGAAAATTGTAATCAGGTAAATAAAACGCAATAATTGTTCATAATATCCTGTATATTTACCTAAGTGTAAAGGAGAATTATTTACAGGGTGGACATCGATAGTTATGTATACGCTTACCCTAGCCTACCTCCTTACGACTTACCAAAACATGAGATTTTCAAATAAAGAACAAATAAAAGATTTAGAAGCACAAATTGGAACTTACTGCCAAATACAATAAGTATATTTTTTAAAGTTAGCCTCTTTTTGTTAAAACCAAAATGAACATTTAAGAATAGAACCTTTTTAAACGAAATAAGTATGTTTTAAAGACCAGTAACTGCCATTTATAGTTAGAAATGGGCAGTTTTGAATTTCGTTTTTTTTTTAATTTGCTGTTATTTGTAATTTTATTGTATTTTAACACTGGCAAATTTGAAATAATTATTAATTATAATTTTCATTAATTTTATTGAATTAAATATTTAACTAACAAATTAATGAATGTATTTTCTTATAAACAGCTTAGGATTACAGTGTACATTTCAGCACCTTTTATTTATACGGATTACAAGTAATAGCGATTTGCTCTTTAGTTTATTTAGGCGTTTGAAAATAAAATTATAGTTACGTTGTTAAAAACTGAATAACTTTACCCAACAAATAACTCATGTTTGAAAAAGTCCGTAAAATATGATAAATTATTAGTACTTAATTACAAATAATCAATAAGAACTATTGTTTTAACTTTAAAATAATAGCATTTCAACGCTTTCGTTGTCAAATCAGCGACTGACGCCCATGTATACGATCAGATATGTATTTTAAGCAAAATATGCGCTTAGATTTTAAATGCATTCTTATCAATAAAAAAATCCGTTTCTAAATGATATTTCTAAACATAAAAAATATTGGGAGTCGTTTTGACGACAAAATAAAATGCAAACTAATTTAAACAAGTCTTTAAAAGGTTGAATCAACGTCAACATTTTATTGACAAGAACGCATTTTGATAGGCAACGTACTATTGTAAGTTCGGTCAGTTAGTCAGAATTTTTCTTTAATGGCATTTCATTGATGTGGAAGTGTTAGTTTTGGAAGCATTAAAATTGCTTTTTTGAAGAGTTTACAGCAACTGCTTCATATGCTCACTCTGAGGACCTGTACCACCAACTTCATTTAGAAAGATATTCTGATACGAATTTTGTAGGTTCAATTTTTTTATTTATTTAGCGTGAAGTGGTTTTTCGGAGATGATCATTGTTAGAGTAGCATCTGGCTGAAGCCCACAAAGTACGTTGTTTACCTTAGATTATAAATATCTAATCGATTTTTTTGTTCAACGCGTGATATAATTTATTCAATGCATTTAAAGCAACCAATGATTTATTCTAAATTAGAGCATCAAAACAAGTTTAATCTAGTTATATTTGGTTACACAATATTATTAGATACCGTATAAATTACTCAGTTTTAACTTCTAAAAGAATTTACAGTTACAATGTACAAATTTCTTAAACTAATGAGCGTTTGCTCTCTACAGCTTAAAATGTACCAATCCGACAGGAATGTATTTGGATATTAGTTCTTTTTTGTTTAGATTTTTCTAGAAATAAATTGCGTTGAGTATAAAAATTTAGAGCCGTATTGGAAGCACCGTTAGTAAAGTACTCGTTTTGAATAACATACTAATGATGAAATAGGTTTTTTATCACCGAAATATTATATGGTATTGGAGTAAAGAGCTTTTGCGTTTACATGAATCGGTTCGTTCAATTTTCTAAATAGATTTTGTACCACACCTTAGCATGTACATACTTTCAAGATGGATATTAAGTAACTGGTTTCCCAAAACCATATATCAGACCGTGGAGTCGTGACGCTTTGTTGATAACATTACCAGTTATTATTGAATATTTGTACCCAAAACGTTATCAAAGAAGTCTTTAACGCGAATGGTTAATTTCTAGAAAAATCTACAACAGGAGTGTTTCCCAATAACTAAGTTACTAATGAAATGTTTAAATTTCGACATCCTTTTAAATATTTATACATTCAATGGCTCATTTATTTCCGTATCGCATCTACACATAGGTAATTAAATATTTCAGTTATCCGTTAAAGAAAATTAGAGTTTGCTCATGTTGTTAATTACAGTGATCAATTTATTTTTAATTTGCTATTTTAATAAATTAATTGACACAATGTGTTACTTAAATTAAATTAATTAATTAAATAACATTGGCGGTTTATTGCGTCAGCATTAGTTAGCTTTGCACTGCAGTTTCTATGTAGTTCTTTCTTTACTTCAATCACTAAGAACGCGATAAGCTCTGTTAATGTCATCATTAACAGTGGAATAATAACACTGACAGGTCTTAAACGCAGTTTAGATGATCGCGTTCAGTTTTAATGGTGTAATTCGCACTTCATGGAAAGTGTTTTGACTTCTTGCCTTTTGGCTCTGCCGTAGTAGCATCAATATTGCTGTACCTGGGCTTCCATGATGCATGCACTAGAAGTTACATTTCTTTGTACACACATATCATAACATTTACTTAAAAACTGCAGTTCACTTGCCCAATTTACTAATGCCAACAAATTTACAGAATAATTGGGAAATCGAAGATGGCACACAAGCAAATTATATAAAGTTACAAAAAAATCGTTGCACAACCTATTTGCAGAAATTACAATCAAATAAAATGAGATTAAAATATCTTAAACTAGATTAAAAACAATCAAAATAATAGAGATACGTCAATTCCTAAAATTATAAACCCCAAGGTGACAACAAAAAAATCTTAAATAAAAGTAGTAGGTAGTCTTAAATTAAAAATAAAACCCAATTGTTATTGTTATGTAAACATTATGTTATTTAAATCGCCGACAAAGGTAATGAATATTCATAGATACAACATTTGTTCAGTAAAAAAATAAAAATTTCGATGACGAACTGGAAGCAAAACATTACAAAATCTACTTATTTTTAGAGAGTTCGATTAAAATACATACACACATACATAATTATATTACACATAATAGTCGAAGTGATGGACGTGTCCACAAATTATTATCGAGACGACTTCATAGTCTACGCGAAGAATTGGCAATATACAGTTGAAGAAAGCGGATGGCACAAAATTCATTTTTTACAGAAAACATACAAGATCAATCATTCAGAACATGCGAACCACATTGGTCTTTCAATAGAGACATCGAAACCTTTGATAAACACCATTTAAAATCATTACACAAATGATTAAAAAACTTGGTCTCAAAGATGATAATTTATTAAAATTTTAATTTTAATCATACTGCCTTTACGATCAGGCAGTACGCTGCATCTTTTGTACCTGGCTTGTACATTACTGTACAATCCGTACATTACAATTTTATCCATGTCAAACATTTATAGAACAATAAATAATTTCATCGATCGTAGTTTTAAAAATAAATCACAGAACAATTCTAGCCACGTTGATAAATTATGTTTGTTTGTTTTCCCGCGCATTTCGCGTGGTGTGGTGTGTAACTGTCAAAATTTAAAAATGGAATGGCTGGTCTGGAGACTGTTGCGCGGTCAGTCAGGGCGCGACCGCCGACTAGTGGATACGTGGCATTGGTTGCTCTGTGTCGTCTCACGCGTAGAACTCGCGGTTGTTGTGGCCCTTCCCGTACGATGCTGCGGCGGGGCTTCTCTTGGGCTCGTCGAGCGCGTAAGAACCTTCGTCCTTCTTGCGCATGCGATACACTATGAACATCACCACCAGGATTGCACATAAGAGGCCTACTACTGCGCCACCGATCACGGCTGAAAAGAGAATAAAACAAATAATTAGTTATAAAGTCCTCATAAAACAAATGAAACTTCCTTGTCTGCGCTCAAGAATATAAAAAAGAACGAATGATTAAGAGCCTATGCACACGGCGTATTTTATACGCACCGATGACGCGCGTTTTACTAACGCGCGCTGTAAATTACCAAAAAGCGCTGTAAATTGTCGCATTTCTATCGATACAAACGCGCGTACAACGCGATACAAACACAAGCGAGAAGCGCGTTTAAAGCTCGTCTGTATCGCGTTTGTTTGTCGGAGAAACATAGCAGAAACAATGCATACGCGCGACTGCAGCGGGCCTGTAGGTATCGTCGTATCAGCGCGTTTGTATCGATACAAATGCGCCAAAAAGTTTTGTACGTGTGCAAAGGTTTACTGTCTAGCGCGTTAGCGCGCGTCATCTGCGCGTAGTCGGTGCGTTAGAAAAACGCCGTGTGCAAAGTGCAAAGGCCCTTAGAAAACAACTATCTTTCTGAAGTAAAACGAATGCCAACTTTGACCGACTTGAAGTTAGACGATCCGCATAACTTACACGCAAGCAAGGTATCTTAACGAAGTACTTTATTGTTTTTAGCTGTTAGTATGATATGCCCTGAATCCCTGATTTTTGACATATTCCCATAAAAAGTTTAATCTTGTCTATAAGCCTCAGATGTAAATCAAGTCAAAAGTCATTCATTCAAATTAGGCTGAGTGCCAGCACTTTTTGAACGTCAAAGTTCTACATAAAGACAGTCACCACTTCCTAGTGCCATAGAATAGGGAAGTAAGGACTCTCCACCACTTTCTTCAGGAAGCTATTGTTACTGACCCACGTTCTACGTATCAGTGATGCGATTTTTTGCCCATCACTGCTTGGAAGTCGGTTCTGAGCATTTTGCTAGAATTTTTCAGAACTTATTTTTAAAAGGAGTTCGTGGCTAAATAATAACAGCCGCACGGGTAATCTTCAAAGTAAAGCAACATTTGCCGAGGTTGGTCCGTGGAGTAGTGACCATCTTCAGTCAGTCAGTCAAGTCTCAAGCCAGGAAATCTGGCACCAGTCTTGCCAAAGGGTATCGTGTTATCTAGTTACAGGAATGTGGAGGTCAGATGGGCAGGTAATGGCCAGGTTTAACTCCTCGTTTATTATCTTTCTTTTCAAATCCTGCCTCAGACACCTATTTCATTGTTTGTTTTAACCTTTTTTGTGTACTACTAACACTAGTTATACAGAGTGAATTTTTAAAGTGTACGTGGATGGCCAAAAAAGAAACTATGAGGAATATCGAGAAACATTAATAGGAGTCTCGAGCCCGATTATGCTGAAAACTAAAACTGCATCATTCGATTTTTGAAAAATCGGTATTCCTAGTCAGGAATCGAACTGGTTGATTTAGAAATAAAAAACACCTGTATTATTAAACCATCTGAAAGCTCTCGAAAATAAGGATGAAATCCTGGGAAGTAATAACATATTATTATGGCAATCTAAAGGAAAGAGCTCATTTTTAACAAAATAGTTTTATTTAAAAAAAAAACATTATCAACTAATAAATTTTCGAAAATCTATGGTACAGTTTAAGTTTTCATCAACACAGGGCCCGAGAATCTACAACTGCATCATTGGATTTTTTTCCAAATGTCAGTATCGGTAGGTGGTCAGGTTGAGTCAGAAATTTAAAAAGTAATTTTTTTAAAAATAGCGATTTTCTTTAGTTTGCCGTGTAATAATACTTCCCAGAATTTGATCCGTAATAGCGACTTTCAGATGGTGTAGTAATATAAGGTGTGTATTCGTGTGGCCATCCACCCACACTTTAAAAAATCTAAATAAAAACAAGGAAAATAGCAAACGCCGTAAGATTGTAAAGTATCGCGTGAAATTGTATATCACAATTCACAATATGTCAGTGTCTTATTAAGAAAAAAAATATGTTTTCTGAATAAGACACGGATATATTGGAAACTATTGAATTTGGTTGGGATTTATTGTAAATGTCGATGTTTAAAATAAAGATTTATTACAATCTTAAGAGCCTGCAAATTTTACGGTGACATACATATAAGGTATTATTACTAACTAAATGGACTTTATTGTTGACCGAACCGAATCAATAAATAAAATTAAACATGAAAAATTTAGAAAATACTAATACATACCAGCAAGGATGCCTGGCTGTGCGAAGAAGCTGGTGGCACGATCTTCTGGCTTGGCGTTCATGATGACGACTTTGTCGGGCGCCCGCGACTCCTGGTTCACGTTGCTGCCTGATGGCTCCTGGTCCTGGAACGTGACAGCACTTCTTTATACAATTTGAATTATGAATTTGTCTACACCGGGAGTTCTTTAAGAAGAATTTTGGAGAATTTCGCCGTTTCAGGCGAAAATGACGATACTTCTCCAGGAGTTAAAGTCTTTGCTGCTCACAGTAGCGTGTTCCTTCTATAAGTAAACATACCTTCTCTTATAACAGTTCAATACACGCTAGATATTTTGAACGTATAATTTCTAAGTCAATAGCCTTGGCATGTTTGTTTTCGTCGTCTATTTTCAGAGCTGTATATTTTCGTGACAAAACAGAGAATACGCTAGTTTTATTTTTAGAGAGGCTATGTGTTTAGCCAGATTTCACTAGTAGCTTTGTATGTTTAATTGAATCTGTTTCATTTAATTAGTGAATGATTCGAAAGATACTACAAAACCAATCTTCACCAATGGACACTACCCTACACGTATCTATTCTCTGGAAGTTCTAAATTGATCATAGCATCAACCTATAATGTTCTCACTGTTTGGGCACCGGCCTCGTCTCCGTGAGATGCAGAGAGAGGAGGCATATCACCACCAGGCGGGTCGACACCAACCGGTTCCAGTGCAGGTTGGTAGATATCTTCAAATGTTTGGTTCTAGTACATGGCGGTTATCTCACGACGTTTTCCTTCACCGTTTTGAGCACAGTAACGTTAACGTTTAACGTGATTAAGTATTTCACACAAAGTAAACTTACAACTCGTACCTATATCGCAACCTTTACCAATGGCCTAGCACAGCTCAAATGAATCATAATAGCTTTTAATCCCCTGCGCGATAAAGGCAGGACAGTACCACTATCACTCGTCCCACGGCTTGCCAAAAATAAACAAATCAGGTCATCGTGAGATATTCGCCATATCAGAGACAGTTCCGGCAAAATAACCGGGTTTTTTTTATCACAATATCCCAGTGTAATTCTTATTTAGCTGACATTAAACATGTCGTCATCAACATCCATACTAATATTATAAGTACGCAAGTGTGTTTGTCTGTCTGTCTGTTACCTCTTCACGCTTAAACCTCTGAACCGATTTGGATGAAATTTAGTACAGAGATAGATTAGACCTTGGAGAAGGACTAAGGGGGAGGCTCTAAAGGCTTTTGTCGCGAGAAAGGGCTTGAAGGGGTTGAAATAGAGATGAAAGTTTGTGTGGGAGTCCGTCATTATTGAAGATAAAACCATGAAATGATAAAAGTGTATTTAGGCATTTGATAAAAATAACTAGACATAAATATGCTGAAGCGTTTTTGAAAAAAATAGTATGCGGACGAAGTCGCAGGCATAAGATAGTACTAAATAAATCTTTTACATTTGGCTAGCAAAATTATTTGCAACTCTTAAGCCACACCATGGTAACAGCCAGTCGATTCTGTAAAAATATTTTTACAGAATCGACAACGGTCGGCTAGTTGCTAGTTTATCATTAATGAGCAATGAAAGGGTAGTTAAATATGTTAAGTTGGCATTATTTTCTAGTATCTAATAAATTCTGTATGGTTTCCATCACTTCCCGTGGGTGTCGTAAGAGGCGACTAAGGGGACTCACCAGAGAATGGGCAGCAGCATTCTCTGTGTATTGCAACAGCTACATTGCGATCGCCAACCCGCCTGCCAAGTGTGGCGATTATGGCAAACCCCTTTGGGGTAGGCCTATGTCTAGCAGTGGACGTCATTCGGCTGATTATGATGATGATGAATAAAATAATAAAACCGTATACGTACGACTGATGGCACTGTGTCCTCTCCGGAGATGCTGATGTCCGTCTGGTCTGGGCGCGAGGGTTGCTCCTCCCCCGCGCCTCGCCCCTCTTCCGAGGTACCTTCACCCGGCCTGTTCCTTGTGTTGGCTGGAAAGTCACGTCATTCATCATTAGTTTACATGTCAAGTTAAATTCTACTATCGTATATACCTTATGCGTCAGATCTGTTTCAAGGAACTGTTTGTATATTTGTTTTAGTCACAGTGTTAATGATTGGATCATCTATTGTTCTATTTCATTCATTGTGGTTATTTGGCGGTAGATTTAATAAGGGCTCGAACGTTCTTTTATCTTTCCTTCATTGAAAAAATATTTTGTTGCAGTACGATAAATCGTTTATAATTAATATCATCAAAAACACAATTGTCTCGATCGTTTCTACAAAATGAATTGTTTTAGAGAATGACTGTTAGTTTAAACATGACTCTGATTTATGTGGAACGGAGTTAGTTGTTGTTATTAAAGTTTTTGATGACAAATTAGTAATACATAAACTTATTACAAAAATATTTACAAAACCGATAAATGACGAAGACTATTAGACGATTAGTAGGTATCCTATTATTCGTATTTTGGAGTAGATGGACTTAGAAAGGATTCACGACGTCGAGGTTTACAACGAAGCAGCAATAGAAAAAGCTAAAGGATGGAAGAGATTCATTGAATCCCACAGTTATAAAACTTTCACCGGAATTGGAGGGATTTGGATCAAGTCAGAAACGGCTAACAACGCTTATACAAAAAGCGAAATACAGGAACAATATCAAAAGACAAGGGAATGGAAAGGGTCATACATGATAAGGCATGAACAAAAGCAAAGGTAGAATCAAAAGTTAACTTCTAATAAAACATCAAAATTACCAATGAAATGGACAATATCGCTAAGCTAATGGTTCCATGAGATGAAATAGTTTCAGGGCTATATTACCTTCCACATGCTAACTAGTACTATAAGAAGAAACTCTATAAAATGGTTTAAAATGGCTGCATGATAGAATCGAAGTCATGCGATAGATAAGTAAAAAATAATGGGCAACAATTTCCATAAAATTTAATAAATACTACGAAAGACTTACCGAAATCCTCGGATGGTTATAAGTGATTGGCATATATCATGTAATTAATAATATAATTGAAATAAGTATAATAATTATACACGCGTTCGATAGTTTGCCTGATTCAACAGTAACTGGCGTGCGGCTCAAACAATTAGAAATAACTGCAGATAACAATAAAAATGTTAATTCAAGGTTACGTAGTTATTGTAAAGAGATGAATCCGCTTATGATGAGCGCCGCCGAGTTAGTGACAATTATTTGTTGTGATGCTAGTAACTATGTCGTTATCCTGTTAATTGTCATGTAAATGTTTTTCTATAATATACGAACGTCAAGGTATTATAATACATCTAAATTAGGAGTACGAGTAATCGTCACTTGTTTCAATGAACTCTCATTCTTGAATAAATCTACATCAACAAATCCACCCGACAGATGGAAAGCTAAAATTTAGGTCACAGCTAATCATGGAATTGGTGTAGTCTAACATTAATAGTTTGCAGCAAATGTCAATTTCTCGTACAGAAATAAAAAATAAACAACGCAAATAAAAACTGGCATGCTTCAGCCACTACTCACGAATGAGCACATCGATCGGCTTGCTGGGATCGGTTGGTATTTGGAGCGGGAAGTCCACTTTGGGTACGATGGGAGTCTCCGGTTGTTCGGGGATATCTATGTCGTCTGTTTCTGTGATTTCGGGTGTAATAGGAGGATCGATAATGGTGCGTTCGGTCTCCTCTCTGTTGGTGGTTGTGGAGCCATAGTCTTCGTCATCGGGGGGCGCGTTGGGCTCGTCACCTGATCCTCGCCCGTCCTCGTCGTCAGGGCCAGGGCCGGCTCCCCAGCCGGAGCCCGAGCTCTCGTCGGGGTCTATGCCCGATCCATCATCAGCAGCGTCGGGGTCGACGAACAGCTCGTGGTCGGGCGCCGAATGGACGTCGTTCTGTATTTGAATTACTGTGTCTTCTGTCGGTTTTTCTATGGCAGCGTCCTGGAATTGATAAAAATGTTTTGTATTAGAATTGTATCCCGTAAATCACATACTTAGTTAGAAAGATAAAAAATGAAACCAATTAGTATTTGGGAATGTATTCTGCTTTATTTTTGGCTGTGATGCTATTAAAGATGACTCAAGTGATGGTTTCAATAAGCCCAGTTTCGCAACAGTTTCATAAACTACTATTTATGTTATGAGATACAATCAAAAAGTAATCGTCACGGTATAAAAACTAGAGACTACGCAATTAAATCTGTTGCGTCGTAATGGAGAATATCGCAAAACATCGTAAAATATGGCATGTCATCCCGATGTAATAACAGCACGGAATAAAACTTTACCTCTTTTTAACACTTATATTGAAGATAACTATCAAGATAAGAATAAAAAGCACGTTAACGCGACACTACATCATATTGATCAAGTTGCACGGCTATCAGATGACGTGACCAGCGACCTAATTCGAGAAAAATCTCCTATTGACGTACTATTTTCTAAACTGACCTAATTTGCAACACCCTCGATAACCACAAAAACGAAGAAAAAACAAATTACTAAAATATTATGCAATAAAAAGCTTGTATAAAGGTGTGAAATGACAAGATTTTGCACAATAACAAAAAAATCACTTCGTTTTGTCTACGTCACGATTAACGTGCGACCATTTAATGGTATATTTTGATAACACGAAAACAAACACTCACTTACCTGAGACGCTTGCTACAGCAGTATGAAAATCTAATTTTAGGCCTGATTACGATTTTATTGATAATTTTGATAGCAGATTGTCTTCTTTGCACTGTTGGCGTAAGTTGTGGCTGCAGGGAAGGCGATCGATAGGCTTTTTGGGGGGTGTGAGGAGGGAGGGGACGTCGGGAACATTCGGGTTCCCGTGGCCGCCGGTAGATGGTCCCCGAGGCGTGCACTCAGGGGTGAATTTAGAACGCTTTCAGGATAACCGAGTAAGAAGTTTCAGTTTTGTTCGCGAGATGTCATTGTGTCGTGTTTTCGTAGATAAGGAAGGGGTGAGATAATTTTTTGCTTTTCTTTTGTAATTTTGTTTTTATTTTGTGATTTAAGATAAGCTTTTGTACAAATAGTTTCTAATGACTTTACCGAACATTCCGTCATTTATTATTTTGATTTACCTACGTTTTTTTCCCTGGTTAACTTGATGAAAATCCAGATCTTTATAATTAAACATTAATTAAATCACAACTACCGCTAACCTTACAGATACATAACAACCAACTATTTAGAAAGAAAACAGCGCTACTAAAATATCAGTAATGCTTGAAGACATATCAAAGTGATTGTTCGGGCCACAACAGCCCCAAGTGCCGAGGCTGTCAAAATAAATACCTTTGCTCCATGTATGACGTGCGTGAGATGTGCTGTGTGACTTATGTAATTTCTCTTCGTGACAGCGTTGGAACAACTTGAACAGCTGTAATAGCCTGACGTGTTGTTTGATATGTTACGTTTTGTGTTTGGGTAAGAAAATTGATGTGAAGACGAAACGTCTCAAAAAGAGGATTCGATCTTTGAGGCGACGATTGATTTTTAATAGTTTTTTTTTAAGTTTTTTATTCCTAGATTGTGTTGCTATCAATGTTGATATCAACTTTCGAATGTAGAAATAATGGTATTGTGGTTTATTTTTAAATGGCAAACCCCAGTTACAAACGGACGTTGATATGAAAATAATATAATATAGACGTAATTTCCTTTTGGATAAAATTGTTAGGAGGAAAATCAGCTAAAACGGTTTGACATTATCCTACTCATCCTATTCTACTTCTATAAACGCAAACGTTTTTGAGGATGGACGTTTTTTGCTTAACTACAGAACGAATTTTGATGAAACTTTACAAAATACAACACTTAGGCTTTATTTTATACTAGTTGCCGCCCGCGGCTCCGCCCGCGTGATTGTCGAAAATTATCCCAAGGGAACATACTCCCTGGATAATCCTACGTCCTTTCCCGGGACTCAAACAATCTCTATACCAAATTTCATCTAAATCGGTCCAGCCGTCTGCGCGTGATAAAGTAACAAAAATACACACACACTCACAAAGTTTCGCCTTTATAATATTAGTGTGAAGTGTGATTAAGCGGAAAGTATTATTTTTATAAGGATGGGTAATCATCTTCACTTCATCAGTTGTTCCGCTCTGGGTAGAGCGGAAGGGCGTGTCAGACTCTTACTGACTAAAACCCATCCGTGTTCCTCCTAAAGCCCTTTGCGTTCCAGGGGCGCTGTGACTCTCTCGAACAAATTCCGCAACAAGCGGAAAGTACCTACTAATTCAAAGCGGACGGAGCCGCGGGCGGCAGCTAATCATTCATACTATTACACGACGACTGCCCAAAAAGGAGTTTTATTCTTCCCAAGTTTATCCTCGAAACGCGCACGCTATGACGCTACCGACCATCATTACTATTAAAAATAAACGACTATCCCGTATTCAAGTATTCTGTGTGATTACCGGAGTTTTATCGTAAATCCCATCCGGGTATAATGAGAAATATTATTTATTGTTGGGCTGTAGGGCTGGCAGCGGATATGTTTGGAGTTTCTACCTTTGTTCGTCCGAAATTATCTACGTTTGGAGTTATGTTAGGCTTTTTATGTCATAATGATGGCTGCATATAAAAAGAACTGGATTATGTTTTTTTATGAATATGTTTAAACTTTTCATATGCTTTATTGCTCTGTTTTTAAATGACATAGGCTAGGCTTTTTTACTGATACTCTCAATCTACTCTGAGTTTGACGCACCAGTCATCTTACAAGCGATTTCAGCTGCGTGTGGATGAAATACTACTTTAAACCTATTTATATAAAAAAAACATAAATCGCCATTTTGTAACGTCCGCCATATTGGATTAAAAATGGCGGCAATTCATGATTCATGCATTGTCATAGAACCAAATATGTGTACCAAATTTCAGCTCGATAGCTTCAGTGGAAGTGGGTTAAATATTGATTGCATAGCTTTTAACTTTTAATAAAATTATGTGACTGTGTGTTTAAGGACTCACTGGTGAAAATCTGAGGGACAATACTCAAGCGTATAATGGAGCGTTGACATCTCAATGGCAATCTGTCAAAAACGCCTCTATTGCCCTGCATTTTGACAGATGATAATGTCGACTGTGATATGAGTGTGAACGTTCCTTAAAAATATGGGAATTGGCCCTGTGACTGCAGGTACGAGTGCCAATTCTACTCATTTTAAAGCAACGTTCGCATTCGTATCTGACTCGCAATCTGACAAAAATGTATGAAAGATGAGATTTTTATGACAATTTCCCGTCAGGTTATCAAGGATTAGTGTACAAAATATCTTCTATACAACAAAGCCTATCCCTGTCAACCCTACCCCTGTATAATGTGGGCGTCCTGACCTGCCGTATTTTGAGAAGGTTTATTACCACGATACCCTGGAACCCGCTAATGTACCCGTTGCTTTGCAGGCTTCATAAGTCAAACAGAAGGGTTACGAGAATTTTGTTTATGATATTTTAGATTTAGTTGAGGATATTAGTTTATTTCGTAACGGAAATTATTTAATGATTTATCGAAAAATGTGGTATAAAGTACTGGCAGGTAAGATACAAGCGGAATAAACTTCTCATCACTTCGAAATTTGAATATACCTAAATGGGAATCCGTGATCGCTTTAAAACAAACGAGTTCAAATTCGTTAGTTGTTGCCAGAAGCCAGAAAATCTGACAGCCAGTGTTACCCAGTGTTACCCAGTTACTGGGTTGTCGGGGTCAGATAAGCAGTCGGTCCATGTAAAATACTGGTATTCAGCTGCATCCAGATATACCGGAAAGCGACCCCAACAGAACTCTGTTGGGGTCGTAGTAGTTGTAGGTCACTAGAATGAGATTCTGAGTGAACTATAGAACGGCACAACAAGAATGATTTTGGTTCAATAAATACGTCCTTTTTCCCGTCGCAATATGTGACTAAGGGTTATTATCAACGTGTATACCTAACAGCATACTGCGAACACTTTTAATTTGAATTCAAACACTTTTCTTTCAAACTGTAACTTCCATTATTTACGTAGAATCGACGAAATGCGTGCATAGCGAAACTTTTTAGGAGGTATTTTTCGAGTCGAACATAGAGGGACTAACCGGGCTGTTGAAGTAGGTACCTATGTTTTTAGTAGTAGTATGTTACCTATTAAAAGCTTTTTTTTAAGGATGGGAAATCATCAAATGACTTCCATCCACCCAGAGCGGAAGGGCGTGTGAGACTCTTACTGACTAAAACCCATCCGTGTTCCTTCTAAAGCCCTTTGCGTTCCAGGGCCGCGGTGACTCTTTCGAACAAATTCCGCAACACTGGCAGGCTCTGGCCTTAGCGGGTCCCGTCTCCTATGCTGACATCTCTTTGAGGCGCGCGTGAAACACAACGCGCCATCGACCCGGGCCTGGTGGTGATCGGACAGCGAGCCACCCAACGCTCGCCGTTTGCAGGCCCGCGCCTACGGTGGCCAGGGATCGCCCTGCGACTCCCGACTACCCATTCAAAGCTTACGTGATAAGTTGCGTTAGGCATAGTTTGTAAGGTAATTATTTTGAATTTTCCCTACCTATGATATCATCAGCTTAAGAGAAAACTGCGGTTCAATACCAAAAATGTTTTGTGATTACTGTGTCGCGTTTCGCGCTGAACAACTTTGAGTTGAAACAATTTTTTCTTATGCTTCTCGCATTCAGTGGATCCGCAACACTCACTGGGGTATCGGATCACCATGTGAGAGGCCTTCCAACGCCGCCTCTATTCGTTTTCAAATAATTTCCTCCATATTTATTTTTTCAGATTTAGATTCATTTATTTGCAAAAACATGTGGAAATATATAAGTAATATATATGGTATACATGGTATGATTACAGGTGTTATAAGGTATTTTATTGGCTCAACATGTTTGACCATGGCTGGTGTACCTACAAACTAGGTCGAATATAATAAAATTACAAAATAGAAATACAAAGAATAATACTATAAATAAATTAACAAAATTAAAAAAAAATTGGTCATAAGTACATAAGTATCTTCAGAGCGATTTATCATTTCAAAATTTATTAACATTATTATAAACTTTTTCTGTCAGTATTCTTTTTAAAACTGTTAATGTTTTTTTAAACTGGTCTGTATTAAATTTTTCAACACAGTTAACGATATTATTAAGTATAAATTATTAATGAAATCTCATTACGGTTCGTACACGCTTAAGCTAAACAAAGTTATGTTGTACACAAACCGCGCACAAACCATTCAGAAGTAAGGATAACAAGCCTTTGTAACATCAAATGAAAGGATTACATGATACGTTAGAGGTGTACTTACAGGTACAGTCAACCACACCGTAGCCCCCTAAAGGAGCACACTATCATATGTACCACAAAAACGATATTTAATCAGCTTGTATTTTTCCATTGCTGGGAAAAGGCACTCATGGCTTTTGTCGCCAAGCTTGTACCGCTATCTTCTACTGAATATTGGGAAAACCATCCTAACAAAGTCATCATCTGCCTAGCCTTTTCCCAATTATATTGGGGTCGGCTTCCAGTCAAACCGGATTCAGCTGAATACCAGTATTTTACGTGGAGCGGCTGCCTACCAGACTTCCACAACCCATTACCTGGGTAACACGGTCCTCATTGGTAAGACTGGTGTCAGATTTTCTGGCTTCTGACTATCCGTAACAACTGCCAAAGATCTACAAATGACAGCCGAGACCAACGGCTTAACGTGCTTTCCGAGGCACGGAGGAGTCTCGGTATGTTAAGATGGTCACCCATCCACAGACCAACCTCGGCAAGCGTTGCTTAACCTTGAAGATCGACCCGTGCGGCTGTTATTATTTAGCCTTACAAAATAAAACTACTAAATAAAAAGTGTTTTTTAAGTCAAATTGTTACTTTACACAACGTTACATAATTCTTGCATGAAATGACAGCTCATTCCGTGATCACGTGACATCTTGATTATATGGATTTATAGCTCACCTCGTGATCATTTCACCCAAGCCTTCACTTCGACAAGTTTACAGAATCGACCTGCTGTTACTTTGATACATAATTCTCGTATGTGGTCGACTGTACTCGTATGTTCAGGTGTACCAGAAAATTAAATATGAAACAGTAAAACGATATAATCTGTGTGCTCGACATTACGACTGTATCACAATAGGTTTGTAAATGGTAAAGTTATTATAACGAGGGCTCGTAATAACTGTAATTTGCTGTAATTGTTAAAATTGGTCGATGTGTATCTTGAAGACTTATTATTTGGAAAATTGTACATATGATTATTATTTTTCCGGTAGCTAATGTATTTACAAAACAGGGTGACGGTTATGAATTTATTATGAACCAGTTTATGGGGTAGGTACTTGTTTCTATTATGTAATTTTTTCCCCATTATTTTTGTATTTTTTTCATATGAAAATATGGCGGCAAATGATTAGTTATGGTTTTCAGAAAATTTCTACACCTGAAATCTTGAAATTTTATTTTTCAACTGTTCAGTGTTTTGGATTGAAAATGTTACCTGCAGAAGGTTATTCTTCCATCCTTAGTCAGGCAGGATGCCAACTTACTGACATAGGCCATCGATAGCAGAACGCCTGAAAAACACACTCAAGACTTCACACAACCTAAAAGACCCAGCAAATTATACTATCAAACCAGGAATACCACTGCAACATTACGCGCTACATAAAAATGATAACAGCCCGTACTTCCTACAGATAATTCACCCTCCCGTTCTAACACATTCCATTTGTATATCTCCACCTCTCTCCCCCAACCGGGTCCTGATCGCAAAATGGCGATAACGAATATGAATGTAACTGAGTTTAAAAGGTGTACTTGAGCGTAGTAAGTTGCTGTTATCTCTGGCTGAACTCCAAGACTGGTGGGAAGCGTTTAGAAATGGTTAGAATTAACTTCTGGATAGGACTTGGTATGCGAAGCGACTGATTGGGTGGCTTCCTCCTATTGGTTAGGTGACGTTGGTGGTTCGATTAGTACTGCTTGGAATTTTCTTCACGTTTGGGAATTTGAATGAATTTGGGAATTGAGTCCTGGAACCCACGCTGACCGCTGGCGTCCACTACACCAACGATTTAGTAGGAAAAGCTTTCATATTATTTCTTCACATCTGGTTTGTTTACGCAGAAGCTTTCCCATTCTCTGGTGATTCCCTTAGTCGCCTCTTAAGACACCCACGGGAAGTGATGGAATGAAATTCTAACGTTGGTGGTTCGATTAGTACTGCTTAATATTTTCTTAAATGTAGCGTTTCTAGCAGATGCCGTAAATGCTCTTTATATTACTAAAATAATAAAGCTGAAAAGTTTGTTTGTCTGAACGTCTGGAGTCGGATTTAGAAAATTATTGTTGTATATGCCACATTCATGAGGAATGCTATAGGTTATACGAGAACGGGACAAAACGGGATATGCGCGTACGAAGTCGCGGGCAAAAGCTAGTTAAGTATATTTATCAAGTGATAAGCAGCGACCTAATTTATAATGAGTACACATTACAATCCGAAAAATTAGTCTTAGTAAAAATTTTATATAACCCATTCGTTGGGTTATTTAAAATCTGTGGTAGACTAATTTTAGTACCAAGCAGTTGAATTGTCAAAATTAATGGCTAGATCAGTATTATACCTTGTCAACTACCCCTTCGACATGGGATTACCAACAATACGAATACGTTGCAGCCGCTCCCAAAATAATACTATTCCTAATCCTTTAACTGTTTCTTGTCACACGCTCAAGATCAAATGTTTTTTTCTAAAACCCTTCATAACAAAGCAGTTCCTATACACGAAGCTCGCGAAGGTCAAAACCCCATATCCTTTGTAAAACCACAAAAACCGGCGCACGAGGGGTTCCGTACCATTCATCATCTATAAAAACGGCAAAATAATCACATTTGTTGTATGGGGGCTCCCATACAACAAATGTGAAAAATATTTTTTTATTTTGTTTTTTAGTATTTGTTGTTATAGCGGCAACAGAAATACATCATCTGTGAAAATTTCAACGGTCTATCTATCACGGTCCATGAGATACAGCCTGGTGAAAGACGGACAGACGGACAGCGAAGTCTTAGTAATAAGTAGTTTTACCCTTTTGGGTACGGAACCCTAAAAAAAACAACCCTTACCAAAAACTTCTGGGCAACAATCCAACCCAGCTGTATAGATTAATCACATGAATAAAGGGTGACATTTTATAAAGACACCCCCTTTCGCCCCCCTTCGTACCTGGTCAGGGGAGTAGGGTTGTAGGGATCAGCCGGAAATCCCGCGACCCGACATTACAACCCTAATGACTGGCAAGTTCCCGTTATGCATTCCGGGATCGACGCAATAATACGATACCAACTTGGGTTTCGGACAGTCATGGATGTGTTAGCAGGTGTTTTTGGAGAAATTCTATCAGCGATAAATGATTGGCGAAAAGTTGCGTTTCTTGACATTTTCGAATTATAGCTGATAACTTTGTTTATGCCTCTAGGTCTAGGATGATTGCAGAATTTGTGGTGAGAGATCAAGTGTGGGATCAACGGCTTCACGTGCTTTCTGAGGCACGGGGTGTCACACCACTATGGTCAACGCCAGATAAATTTGCAATAACGGACATTGCCCTTTCCTTAATTTCTCTTCGTGGGTACCAGGACAATAAATTATGAATTGTTGAAAAAAATGTAAAGGATCACGATAGATGTCGATTCAGGACAGCTTAATGTCTTAATTTCTGTTTTTCGGAATTAAGTATGTCAATAAACGTAGGTGGGTCAATGACCGTTATTGAAAATATATCTGGCGTCGACCATAATGTCCATACTCCAGGCCGTACTAAGAAATTCCTAATATAAAATAGATAAACGCAATAACGTTTTTGGCCCGACGTTTGGGTATTTGAATGAATTTGGGAATTGAGCCCTGGAACCCACGGTGACCGCTGGCGTCAACGACACCAACGATGTAGTATGAAAAACCTTAATATCATGCGCGTGCAGTAGGCTGCAGTAAGGGTAGGCCAGCCCATACATAAGGCCCAACAAAAAAATTTCGAAAGAAAATTCGCATCGTCAGTATCGTGATTTCAACCCTGAATCATGTGGTGTTTTTTTTTTTGGGTATTATGTATGTGCTGGCCTACCCTTACTGTAGCCTATTGCACGCCCATGCTTAATATTATATCACCACACCTGGTTTGTTTACGCAGAAGCTTTCCCATTCTCTGGTGAGTCCTTTAGTCGCCTCTTACGACACCCACGGGAAGTGATGGGATGGTGCTATTCTGTAGTACATCCATATTTATCCATCCCATATAAAGAGCCTTTAGCATCATCTCAAAAGATCACCTACCCTCTGTTCATGTGTTAAGAGGTATTTGCAAGCATGTCTAACCGTAATCAGGTTAAATCAATTACTGCGGTAGGCAGATGAGCATCCAAGCTGCACACGCTAGCAATAGGCCCGTAGTGCTAATAATTGCCAACGAGCGCCGGCAAGCTGTGGCCGTCTCAAATTGGCTAGCCTCTCTGACCCAGTGTGTGTATTGTATATCTCAGAAATTATATTAGTATTTGGATTTGGATCTGTGATCAAGGAAAACGAGTTATCCTACTTTCGTCTTTTACGTTTTGATGAAACTTACATCCAAAAGCGGGCGGTGCCATCACCGTCGGCTAGTAAGTTGATTTAAAAAAACTAAAACAAATATTGCAAATGACTTGAACTATAGTAAAAAAAGATCAATTAGAAAGGCCCCCCCAGAACAAATCGGTTTTACTATTTGATCACAGTATTATTAGTTAAATGAGAGGCTTATAATAATAGTTAAAAAAAAGAATGGGTATGGTTCAAAACGTTTTGTCTCCCTTTAATAAAAATCTGTGCCATTTTCCTTTCAGGAAATTTCGACCAGGATATAAATGATTTTCAGGAAAATTCAGCCCAACACGTTAAAGAGGAAATGTAAAGAAAGTAAAGTAAAGTAATTACACGCACGTGCTCACATTAGAAACTCCGTGGAGTTCACATTACATACATAAGGTGCCAGATAATCTCTCCAGCAACTTTGCTCCTACGTCATTTCATATGACTGGTGACCTTGTGATACTGGAAGGTTGCGTGTAACACAGCCATTACCTAGATGTTAGTATATAATATGTCTCAATTATTTAAATTATCATCATCTTTCAGCCGAAAGATGTTCAATGCTGGACATAGGGCTGGGAATGCGACAGAATCATAAGCAGTGATCGGATAATCGGCCGCTTATATACCTAAACTTCTACCCGTGAATGAATAATATGGACATTCCTTTCTGAATAAATAAGTAATCCCGGTTTCCCGGGATTGAACAATAAATGGAGCTACACATAAAATTACAATTGTTTCAATTCCCTAAGTAGTCAAGGCTGCTGGCCTGTTACTAAACCAGTTCTCATAAAAAGTTTCATTGTAAATTAAAAGTTCCATTAGAACCGGCTTTTTAAATTAAAAAAAAATACAATGAGAGTTCATAACGAGTTCTAACTATATTCTGTATGCGGGTTGCGGGATTTTTAGCAATCTCAGGAGTAACGATTCCGGGATCCGGGATTCTGAAAAGCATGCAATAAAAGTAAAATTTAGGTATATTAGTGCCCGATTATCCGATCACTGATCATAACTTATGCTTGGAATACAAATGTAATTTTGACATTTATAAGGGACTTTTATTCTAGTAATAACGTGGCTCTCAGAAAGCACTTTTCCAAATACGGCAGAAAGGCATTACGGAAACTGGATAAAAAAAGGATCTATTTAGTTAAGTTTGGAACTTTATCTTTCCATCCACCATACTGAATAATTAAGTTATTTGGACCATTAAAGCCCATTGTGTGGACGGAACCTCAACACAACTACACGCGCCACTGAAGTGAAACTGTCACTCCTCCACACTCATTAAGCAGGCTTCGATGTGCCAACGACGCCCTAAAACCAGCTTAAAAAGTTAAACAACACCACTTTGAGAGAGCCCTTTAAATATGCGCTGAATTTGAAAGTGGGCGAGTAAGCCAACTGTTTAGAATGTACGAAGTTTAATGGAAAACCGTTGCGCTAAGGGAATATTAAGGGGATAATGGGCTGGTTGACGTCAAGGCCTCTTATCTGGGGATGTTAGGGCTAATCGGTTAAGTTCCTGTTTCTAGGGGAGTAGATTGGCCTTGTAACCTTATTTATATGACCGTAAAGTTGGTCATGTATACGCAAAGGTGTGCCTGGGGTTGGCAGTTATACCCTGTTCAGGCTTAGGTATTCTCTGTAAGTTCTGTAACAACACAATCAGGGCTATAGCACAATTCATGTGTTGGGATTATTATGCTTGATTGTAACTTTGCATACCTACAGTATTAAAGCTCCAGACGGCACTATCTCAAATACATTTTTTTTGGCATTATATAAGTAAATTGCCGGCGCATATCCCGTTTTTCCTATTCCCGTGCGAATTTTGGGAAATCCTCTCTTAGTGTTCCTACGGAGCGTAGGGTAGCTACATGCCAAATTTCAGCTTTCTATTACCAGTAGTTTCGGCTTGGCGTTGTCAGTCAGTCACTCAGTCAGTAACGAACGGAAGAATTTTATATAATAGGATGATTAATGACGTATACATTTTTGTAATATACCTAGTCGTGGGTTTTTCTAAGATCATGTAGCATGTAGAAGACATTCCTAACACCTATCCAACTAACTAAAGAACATTTATTCCCAACTATGAAATATATGACTGTGTTACTTCAACAAAGTGCACATCATACAGTTAACAAGAAACAAAATGCTCTACCAACATGTATGCAAAGAATCGATCGCCTGCAAATAAAGCAGTTTACACCAGTTTGTACCAGGGTGTCAGGAAACTCACAGAATTCTCTATTAAATGGGAGCAGAGTTATTTTTGTCCTCAAAATTATGGGTCAGTTAGTGGAAGAGTTTCTCGACAAAAGAAAATTATCGACAGGAAACAAAAAGTTGACATTTCAATCGAATAAAAAGAACAGCGTATAGCTTGAGTTGTTAGTGAAAACTATACCGAAGTTGGTCCTATCCGATTTCACACCAAAAACCCAAAGAAACAGGTACTTCCACTTTTTCCGGAATTCTAAAATTTACTGAATTGTTCACTCGTAATATCTGTCACAGCCAATTTGCTTCGAATCTATTGGCCCGATTGGTAAAAACATGAACTCAAGTAAATAAATAAACGTAACTTAAATAAATTAATTTTGAGTACGTGGTTACTTTTGGGGAACGATTTAGACAACTAGAACTCTTAACTTTGACTTAGACTCGCACCTGACCGGTTTATTTTTCTACATGCTTTATTTAGCCGATGAACGATCGCATTTAACGCGCCGCACGGCGGTAGTCAATACAAAAATTTTAACAATTACCGACTACATTCGTAATGTTAACACTATAAGCTCTCGATACTCCTGGACAACAAAAATGTATGCCTAAATCAAGTTATGTTAAGTATTTATTTCTGTCAAGTGATTTGTAATCTTTAGAAATAAATGAGTTCAAACCGTATGAACAGCCTTTCATTAATCTAGAAGATAGTTGTTAAATTTAGATTCAGTTGTAAAAAATCCACAGTCATAGTAAAATTTTTCTGCAAGAAACAAACTGCTAGGTACAAAGCACTTTAAACATGTCAGTAGAGAATCGATAGTCCGGAATAAACTAGTTCACACCAGTTTATAGGGTTGTCAAGAAACTTCGAACGACTTTTCTTTGTCTCCATTTCTTCTAAACTCCAATATGTCAAATGTGAAAGTTTTGTAACACTTTATTGAGGATTTGCTTGAACTTAAGTCTATTATTCATACTGTATATGAGACGTAAGTTTTAAGTGAGTTATTTATTGAAGCGAGAACAAATCTATCACAAAGATAGTTTTTTTCTTGAAGTCTAGAAAGAAAGGCATTGGGTTCTTTGAACTTTTCTGATTAAACTTTCTTCTCAGAAGTTTACTCGTTAAATAGTATTTTTCTGGGGTCTCCCTTGTTTGACCGAAAGGAATTTGACAAATTTTCACTTCCCAGAAAATTTTTCGCATAATTTCATTTGCCAAATTATTACTTAGCAAAAAATCTATTCACAAAAAAATTGTAACGCAAACCTTATGTTTGGGAAATGAACGTCTAAACTATAACTTGTTTACCAATTTTTAACATTTTTTATTTAGTCAAATTTTCAGTTGGAATAACAGTTTTACGCAAAATCTAACCTAACCATTTTTTAAAAATAAGTAATTATCCTAATCTAAATAGTTCAGTTCCGGGTAACCTAGTAAAAACAATCTCTTTTTTCTATTAATGCAAGTCGTTTCTGGCACTCACCGGCCGCTGCCGCGGCACCGCTTGCTTCGTTCGCTCGACTCGTGCGTAGGAGGTCACAGTTTTAACCTAACCTAACCATTTTTAATAGTTAACCTACTCGAACTACTTCCATAAATAAACTAATATCAAGTAACCATAAATTTGACTTGTTTCAGACAAATACAAGCACAAAAACTTACAAAGAAGTACGCAAAAGACATCAAATTTAACCAACAAGTCAAATGTTTATTGGCTTAAACGTTTATTGTCTGAAGATTGTTTGCTGTAATAAATCATTTGATTAACGATCAAATGCCATAATGACATTATACTTGGTAATATTTGCCAATTAAAAATTTGACCAAATAAAAATATGCGTACTAAAATGATATAAAAAGGTTGCTAAAATTTGTTTGGGTAATGAAATTTTGTCAAAATCTTTTCGGCAAAACGGCAGGATTCCATTTTTCTGACTTGTTATTTAATGGAACATGACAAGCCAATCAGGCATCACTCAAGACTACTCCAGGTAATGTTATTAGAAAAATATGTAGGTGGATTCTTTGCGCAGATAAAAACATTTGAGATACAGTATATTTTTCACCTTTGTCATAAAAACGATAGAAAAATAGAGACCAGGAAGAATACTCTTAATTTTTATTCTTTACCCATTCGACTTTTACAGCCATGTTACTTTTTTATCGAAGCACAAATGGTTATCTGTCCTATCAGAATGTTCTGCAGTCCAATTTAAATCCCCAACGAGATCAAATGAAAACGTTTCGAGCGTCATTCGATTGGTTCTAGTGAGGTGGCACCGTGTTAGACCAGGCAGACTTGACCTACCACACAGGCTAACGTTTCCTTCATGTGGTTCATTTGTGGATAGAAGTCGGGGGGAAGGGAAGGTCAAGTAATGTTGGTAGTTATATTGGGTCAGCCGTTGTGTTACGTGCATGTAACTATCGTGTGGTTTAAGTTATAGGAGGTATAGAACTATAGACAGCCATTGATTTGGTAACGTAGTGATTGCTAGGCCTTATGTAAGTATAGAAAAAATCGGAAACTCCAGCCTTTTGAGCCTGTGCATTTTGACTGTATTAAACTTTCACAAAGAACAACTTCATCACTTATCAAAGTTCAAAATATAATAACGTCTAACATTGACTTAGAATTCGTTGATAATGAAAATACTGAACCGCATAAAATAGGTAACAGCGAAGTGGCTTTTATTCAGAAGCGACTGGATAAAGGCTTAAATATTAATGAAGATAAGCAAGTAGAACTTGAAGTAGACGCTAAAGCTACTGACATTGACACCACTCAAGATGCCTCACATAATTAATGAACCGAACTTAATATTCTAAGACTTTATACAGCATATTGTAGAACGGAACAAGCAATTAGAAAAAACCTATAAATAACTCAAGAAATGGAAACTTGGAAAAGAATAATGGATGGCAGAGATGAATGAAGACAAATCGTGGAAAAAGTGCAAAGTTAAGAAACTACTGCAAACAGTCGTCAAGTCTTCATTATGAAATAATATGTAAATTTAAGAAAAAAACAACAAGATTGACGTGAATGCCATTTGCCATTGATAAATTATAAAATCGAAAAGGTCAAAGCGTTGCTTTATGCTCCTGCATCCGTTATAATATTTTTAACAAATAGGAATTAGGTTGACCTGAGATGAGTTGAATTATTTTCAGATTATGATATTACTACGTATATTTATCCATGATAGCAATTCGCCCGCGACTTCATACGCGCATATTCCGTTTTTTCCCGTTCCCGTAGTTTTTCCCGTTCCCTTAAAGCCTATACCTTCCTCTTGAATGTGGCTGTCATTTACAAAAATAATTTTCCAAATCCGATTGGTAGTTCTAGAGATTAGCGCGTTCAAACAGACAAACAAACTCTTCAGCTTAATTATATTAGTATATAGATGTCAATATTTGTGCTCTCTCCATTTCCCTAAAGGTACACGTGATTAGAGATTGGAAGAATACTGGAAGCCTTTTCAGGACTTCATAAAGGTAAGCTACGCTTGATCCTGCGTATCACGCTTGGCCGGCATTGTAAGTCACAATAGACTGTTTGAAAGTCCACTTCAATAAGGCGGCCTAGGGTTCCACTGAATACATGGTGTTCTTGAAGTGCGTGGTCATATATAAGGGTGTTGTTTTATAGCTATAGAGTAAAGAAAAAATATCTGGGGTGAAACATTAAGCCCATGGAGCCCGAGCGCTCACCGAGTCTTTCGGGACATCAGTAAACAACTCGTCGACTGTTCACGTGACCAGAGGACTGGGCTCTTTTCAGCCAAAGAATCAGCATTGCCATTCAAGGCGGCAATGCTGCCAGTGTTCTGGGCACTTTTGCCATTGACAGCGATGTGGATGAATTTTTTGATGCCCAATGATTTATTTTGTTTTTATACGCGTTGGTACATAATTTCGCGATTATTAGTCGAGAAAAAAACACTTTTCAAAGCTCTCTGCAGTTAGTGGTGTTTAGTTTAGTTCAATTACACATTCGATGCCACCGACTGCATCAGACTGCTTGAAAAGTGATTTCAATAAATCACTTTTCAAAAAAACCGGGTCGGGTTTTTTTTTATTTAGTATTTTTTATAATTGTATAGCAGATACAGAACACCACCCTTAAATATGACCACGTAGTTCTGGAACACCCTGTATAAGCAAGATTAAACTAACGAAGGCCTAATTCAGGCTAATGACTTGGGTCACAATGACCACACATACAATAACTCCACGCTTATCGTCGCTAGCCTAAACCCAGGTCTACTTCCCGCCTATATTATATAATCCCTCATTAGTACTCCACTGACCTCCATAGGTGTATACAGAATCGGAATGTGCAATTGAATCAGGTCGCCCTGTCAACTAACTCGTATTTCCTATTTATTTGCTATAAACAATTGACAAGTTGCCGGAGCAAGATCCTTAGAAACTAAACCCTTAGCTAAATTGAAATCTACGGCTTCAACTACAAGGTATTTTTTACCCTGATCTGGTTTTCCTTGGGAAATGTTGGCAGGTTGGTTAGTTACTTCCTAAAGTTTGTGTTGCTATTTTCGTTTGCATTGAAAATAATTGTTTGTTTAAGCATGCATAACTGAGTAGTAGGATAAGGTTTGTCCAAGTGCTCATTAACTTTGAGCCCTCGGGGTGATTTCGGTCAAAGGCCATCAAATTACAGCAGTGCGGTTCTAATTATACATCAACGTATAATATTGTTCCATTGTTTTGCCTGCCTTTACTTATAATAAGCAGTAAAAACATTTGAACCCCACGAGGTGTTTAAAGTTTATACTTTTTGCTTCAACCACGTCAGAAATTTATTAAGGACCTAAAATAACATACTTTTGTTATAAAGCTTATGTTTAATTGAGTCTAGAGCTTTGTCCAATATCACGCCTAAATAGCTGAACCGATTTTCATGAATTTTGGTACACAGATAGACGGGGCCCTGGAGACGGATATAGCAAATTATACTAACGCAAGCGAAGCCAAGGAAAAAGCTAGTAGCAAATAAAAAGTCCACGACAGCCCCTTAAGATATAGTAACTCTTTTATCCTTTGAGAGTATCATGACGAGGAACAAATGAGGAAAAGCCTATTCTTTCACGCTTTGGAGCACTTCAACTAAGTTTAGGGGTCACCTAACTTTCAGCACTTATACCTTTTTGTTTCATATACTTGTAAGTACTTTATGAATAAACTTATGACTTTGGTAACTTAATCTAGTTAATGAAGACTGATTTTAAGAAAGGCTTGATTGATATTTTTGAAGGGCAGTTTTGCTTTTATTTCACCTCTATTTTGATTGATGTCTGTATACGTGTGTGGCGAACCAAATGTAACTGCAAGCCGTAATTCTTTTATGAGCATTAGTTGTAACACTAGTCTCGTAGTAGGTGAATTCTTAATGTTGGCAGAAGATGATCAGATCTCTACAACTTACACTCACGCAAAGCTTGAAAATGAAAGCAAAAGATTCACAAAGCGCTATTTTTCCATGAACAGCCAAACCAATATCTTTCTCCCCATTCATCTCGGCACCAGCATCTTCCAATACTTCTTTATATTCAACTTTAATAACAATCAATTCATGTTTGCCGTGGCATCTGTTTTATTTTGCATTTGTCCCGTTTCGGATCCCGCAGGTCGGGCTGCCCCGATTGGCTGAGGGAGTCACATTACTCATACATGTACCTATATTGTGCCTCCGATATCTTCACGGTCGGCTGAACTTGTTCAAAATACACTTTTATTCAGTAAAAGCTTTGTACGAATATTTTTTATACAGTCCAGCGTTTTAATTGGCTTAAAAGCTGGCCGGTGCGTTGGGGGTGCTTGTGGATATGTTTTTCGTTAAAGAGTGTTCGTTAATTTGTTATGCGTGAGTTATAAAAGCGTCGTGAGTGAGGGTGAATAATTTGGGGTCGTCAATTAAGTATGCATGGGTAGCAATTGCATTATTAAAAGCTCTCTGCAGTTCTGCTAATGTAAAAGCTCTGGAGGGTTGATACATACATGTAAAGACATAATTTTGAAGTTGCTAAACTGTTTCACGCTTATAGCGACATGGCGAATACTCATTTGTATCCTGTGTGTAACTAAGATATTATTATCTAAGCGAGACAAGGCAGTACAGCTCTGGAATGTGTATAAGCGCATGGAATAAGTATCGGGCTGAACCTGCCAAAATGTAAGGTGAACACATTCATCTTACAGATAAACGACACGAAAAAACTTAAAACCATTTCCCAAAACAGAAAACACAGATCAAATTAAACCTTGCTCCGAACCAGACATTCACACCATACGGTGCGCAAGTAACGACAACAACCATAAAATCGTTACCTAATAACCGCTTAAAGCAGAAAAACAAAGCGCTGTTCATTAGGCACAGAGGTGTACGAATATAAAAAGTCCCGCTGCTGGTCGTTCAGACAAAATAGCGAGCGTTCGGGCCCGCAGTTAGGCTCAGTAATTGCCCCCTCACGACAATTAGCCCTCGTAACGTCTTCGTGACGGCTCAAAAATACATTTTTAGCGTTATCAGAGACTATTTCGACTTGTTTATGGTACATAACCGGTGCTGACTGATGTGTTGAGTGTGGGGCGAGGGATTTATCGCTGAGCTAAGCTGGAGTAGCGTTTAATTTTGGTGTTATGAATTTTAAAAGGAAACAGTGAAGTAGAATGGTGTGTGCCAGATAATGATAGGAGTAGAAAAATATCTATATCTGAAGATTGATAGATAATGATTTGTTGAGAAGTCAATGACACAATCAGTAAATAATGATGACATTCGCCCATGTCATCAGAGACAACATCAACCGTTATTACTAATAAGTTTCAACAATTTATAGATATTGCATCAATTCTCTGTCAATCAAAAGCTTTGCCACTTAAAAAATATGAATACCCACTGTCAAAAGCCATCATTCGAAATTCATGTAAACCTAAAATCTGCATTTAAAACAAATGTTAAAAGGAGATTTGCATTTTTGCGGATGATATTCGGTTGAACTGCAAATCGCGGATGATCGGTTCGCATCGGATAATGATTTGCTCTAGGCGTTGGGAATTGTGCAGCGTCGGTCGTGAACGAATGAACTATTCCTGTCGATTTGATGGCTTTTGATGTCCGATATTTGCTGTCTTTGTAGGGGAAATTATTTTTGGTATTGAAGCATTGTCTAATAAATAAAAGATGATGAGAGAGGTGAATTCGATCCTCGAATTAAATCCCTAGTTGCTTTTGTGTTACTTAGGCCGCCTTAACGCAAGTTAGGTTAGTTATTTAGGCTTTAAATTCCAAGTTAGGTTAAGTCTTGTTTAGGATTTGACCCATATAAGATATTTCGCTTTACTCCGCATGAACACGCCTAGTAGCAGAAATGCGATTATAAAGAGATGATATTCTAACCAGACATCAAGATACAATCTCAGACTATTTAGATACAAGTTCAAAACATACTACCCTCTTCGAACCCGTTTTCAACACGATTCTCACGTCACAATGGAAAGCAAAATGATTTATTTATAATTTACGACGCTCAATTTAATAGTACACCGATACCGTTTATGAAACAAAGGGCACGTGGTTCTGACAGCCGTTCCAAGGTATTAAATTAATTTCCAAAGTGATTTACGAATGAATATTGCCAATTAACTCAGTGTCCGTCCAGGAGTTTTCAATTAATAACTTCAGATTATATTGTTACCCTTGTTCCGAGTTTGTTAGTTCTGATTTGTGTCGTCTTAGAAACGTACACCGTATTGTGTATTTTAGAATATTGTTTGAAACTTTTTAATGTTTGACTTGATACCGTTTTCTTGTTCTTGTATTTTGTAAAATTTTCCTTCGAGGTTCGCTGACTGTTTGAAAAATGGCAGAAAAGTACATGAAAACAATTCTATTCAGTTCGCCGTCGGAACGTCCGAGCAAGAAAAGACTAACAGAAAGAGTCACAATAACAATAAACGCGCTGAATCCCCGGGCCGTTGCGGTCAGAGTGGCGCCCAGCGTGGGCCACTTTATTTGTAGCCCGACATTAGATAAAACTTATCTATCATTAGTCATTTGAATCCTTCCCGCGGGGACAAAACTTAAAAGTTTAAAAAGTCGTTATTAACTCTCCCTTTCAAAATTGTTTCAATATGAAAATGAAGGAGATAGATTTCTCGGGCTGCGTAAACACGCGGGACTATTTGAGAGATCACTAACAAGGGATCTCGGTTCATTTCACGATTTGACTCCATACTCGTCGACGCATGATGTGTGCTTGATTTCACGTACCCTTTGGCAATACGTTTCTGGGTCACGTAACTCTTTTAAAACATATCAAAATACAGCAATGTACATAGTTATCAATATTTCACAGAATTACTGGAAATGGGGCTCTCAGAATGCAGATTTAGTAACGGTCATAAAATTCCCCTTTTTGTCAGCGGAATTAGATGTCGTAAGCCGTTGCGGAATATAGCAAGGCTTGGGTAGCATTTGGGCCCAATAGCCCGGGAAATGGCTGGTCGGCCTCTGGCTAAAACGACCCAAATTAGGTCAAGACGCGGCGTTGCGACGCGTTTACAGAATTATGCTGAATTTGATTCGATTTTTACTCCGACAATTGAATTGCCGAAACATCGATTTGTTCGAAAAATACTGGTTTCAAAAGCTAATTAGATTTGACTGCCAAGGGCGGGTACATTATGAAATAACATTAAAAGATACGGCAACGCAATAAAATATTATTAAGAGCGTCGTTAAAGGATAAAATTCTATTTGGAAACCCGTCTCTGGAGGATGCCGGGCGACCGGAAAAATAATTTATTCTACCTTCAGCGGAGAAAATTAAAATTGAAGAATTTCTTGTTCTGTAATCTTTCTGTAATATTTGTTTGTTATGATTTTGATGTACATTATTGTAGTACTTATGATATTTACAAGCCAGTAATTAACATTCTTCTGTTATTTGAATAAGGTTCATATTTTCCAGCTTAACGTTGACAGATTCCATTATTTCTAAAGCTGTTAAATTTAATGTACATGATTTATGAATGCTGTATTGAAATTCTCTTAAATTTTGTATTTTCCTGCAATATTTGGAAAGACGAAAAAGTAGGTATTTGTGCAATCGCCTGCTATTATAAATTGTGCACTTTCATATACAGAAATTGGAGAGAGTCCAGATGCGGTTAAAATATGAAAGCGCCAAACTAGCCTAGTTGAGAAAAAATAAATTGGGAATATTCGCCTAAATAGTGTGAAGATTATAAAAGTTATAGATATTAGTATACTTATATTAACCGGTTAAATGAATACAGTAACTAATCAATGAATGAGTCTATGTCAGGACATAGACAATTTGAGCATTTGTCAAAATCCATTTTCGCCTTAAAAAATTGGGTTTACTGTAAAATTTGACACGTTCTTAACACTAATTACTCAAATCAGAGTCCGGCTCTATATCTCATATACTTTGCAGGAGCACTTTAACTTCTCTCGCCTTGATGATAAATGAAAAACTAGTCTTAAGAATTTCTAGTCTAATGTAAAAATAGAGTCTATATTTCCAAGAACAATCATTCAATAACACCTGTAGCCCACTGCTGATGCCGGGGCTGTAAAAGTACGACGGTACATTTTCATTTAATTTGTAATAAAGGTTTTGTTTATTTTTTTAATTCCAGCAAGTCCTTTACCAATATAATTAGCGAAATACCAAATCCAACTTTCTAAAACAGAATGGGAAATAAATTAGACACGCCCTTTTCAACGAAACTTCTCCTTTAAATATATTTTCATTGTAAGGATTAATTAATAACGTGTTCCTTCTTAAATGTCTGTTTTGAAAGCGTTTAATTTTTTCTTCTTCTATAATTTTTCCGACGCTGGCCGTCAGGGAGGGCGTGTACAATGATTTATGATGCAATCTTTTAGTCGTAAATCAGAAACGGTACGCTTTCACTGTATGGATCGGCACAACGTTACTTTGAAACAATCGCGAACGCTTTTTTTTTGTATTTTCAGTATTTCGCGTTATGGTTAGCTTCACAAAATGTGTTTCTGTTATTCAATTTCTTAAAAAAATCTTTAAATAGTATCCTTGTTAATTTTTCTAAAGTTCCCCAATTCCAAGCATAATTGTCAAACAAAAGCCACGAGACATCATTTAAACGATTGACGATATCGAGAGGCATAATCCATGAACCTATTACTCATAATTACTGCACATTAATCTTATAGATTTGGGGCTAAACCGCGCTATCTATCAACCAGAACTTATGTATTCCGGCGATGGCATTAGTCTGTAATGGCATCTATTTTGACACATTGCATAAATTATTGCAACACTATGGTTTGTCGGCAATACGTCAAATGTATTGTCAGTGATATATGGGGCTGGATTGAATTTGCATTATTTATTCGCCGTCTCTCTCTTTGATAGATAATGGGTTTGGGATTTGATATTTTAGGTAGATTTAAACCATACCTTGAATATTAGACTGATTCAATTTGTTTTATTGTTATGTAATTTTCTATTAGGAAATTAGACATAGCGCTTGGATTTTATCAAATACCTAGTCAGTTTAAAACTAGTTTGATTATAGACAAAATAACCCGTGTAGTTTGAAAAGGTTATTAAAACAGCTTCGTTTTGATTCCATATGATAGCTTGTCATGAAAATATATTACATCTAAAGCATCTACTCGCTTTAACTTTAACAAACATTAATTTTGCGTATATTGACGACCCGATTGTCCCAATCATTTCAGGGGTTAGTTTTTCTAGTAGTCAATTTATAAATTAAGTTCGTGTGTTGTTGTTTCATGAAACATACCCTTACCATAAATCTTACGGAAAGAATCCAAAACGTAACACGTACAATCTTCAGATAACGAGGATTTCTTTTTATCAGAAAGGATTTGGAATTACAAATCCAAAACACATTGAATTAGTTTGAATGAGGCGCAAGGACTGATTCCCTAAGATATATCCTAATACCTATTAAAGGCAGCCTCGTGCCTCGACCATCTCCCAAGAGATTTTGAAGCTTAAGTGAAACGAATTTGACTGAGTAAAAAGCCTTCAATTTTATCACGTAATTGTAAGATTGGGAGGGAGGCAGTCGGTGAGGAAGGCTCCGGATTTAGGAGCCCTCTTTATGTGCAGTCAGTGTATTTGATTTTTAAATGACATATTTGAAGGTGCTTTAAAGAAATTATGTTGGTTCTTAAAAGGAATTTATGGTTTTGATCTGAAGTTAAAGTTGCGAAGGATATAAAATCAATTTGAGAAATACGTTAGGCCCTATTTTCTTCCACACAGCTTACAGGCAACAATAGCTATTAAGAATTTGAAAGACCCTTACGGTTCAGGGTAAACTTCCAACGATAGCGATGTCCAAGGGAACAATGTAAGGAACAACTGCGAAATATGCTTCGTAGTCTTTTATTAAACTGGGAACCTCGAGACAACCTGGTTGGTACACGTTTCTGCCGACATTTTCCTCAAGATGAAACCAGTTCCAATTTATTTTTAAAATAGACGTAACCCTAATTAAGTTATTCAAATGAAAGCTGCTGGTAAAATACTTTTTGAATAAAATTTTGAGATGGTCTTGATATTTAAAGATTTTAATTACTCCATTCCTTTGAAAAAGGGACCGTTTGATCGAAGTAGAACGTTGAGTTACCTGAAACAAATCAGAATTACGAAATTAGTTTAATTGAAACAGAAAACGTAATAAATAAACTTTAGGATTTCAAGGCTTCTACTTTCACGGCTAGAAATTTTTAATTAGTTGTTATTTTATCAAACAACCTCCCCCTCCATTTGGGGGAGACCTATTTCCAGCAGTGGACTTCTTTTGGCTGATATGATGATGATGATGATGATGATGATGATGATGACCATAATCCTCAAGGAAGAGTTTTGGCCGAAGGGTATCGTATATCGGCGATTCCGCGGAAGGCTACGTGACACCGCGCAGCGCAACGCGACGCCGTCAATTTGTGTGAAATAGTGTATTCATATTTTTGTGGTTTTTATAAATATGTATGATAGTCTGTAAGGTATTTATGTTATGGGTCTTTTTTACCTGAAATAAATGATGTTATTATTATTATTACTATAAGATAAATCAAATCTTAGGCAATTTCACAAGTGGAATTTAGTAAATGAAATAACGACAATTGATTGCTCTACATTCATTATTTCGCATTGATATACGTATAATGTCTAGGCGTGGCAATCCACGCCTAGACATTTCATATGACATTTCCAATTCCATCTCAGTCGTCCAATTTAGTGCCATTACTGAAATAGATGCTCGTCATAACTGTCAAGCGAGAAGCTTACCAAGAGAAACAAATTACGCCTAATGAGAATAATCCCGGGCCCATCGTGTTAAACGAACCAGAAAAGGACGCCATAGCGAAACGAGACGAATCTTGTCTTCGCAATGACAATCATTCTTCAGATGCAGGTAATTGAATGCGAAACGGAGAGATTCGTGCGAATGCAAATGAGGTATTGTTTGAGGAATTACCGGATTAGAGGATTTCGTACAAGGTAAGAAACTGTTTTTGGGTACCGCTATTAGAATTTGCTGTTGAGCGGAAGTAGGGCAGATTAAAAGCGTTTTATTTAATACAAAGTAAACAAAACAAAAAGTTTTGTTAAATTCACATGAAACGATGACAGACATTTCAACGGAAGGGCAAACGGCTAAGAAATAGGGAAAAGATTTTTAAAGAAAACCGGCCCCACGTTGTGCGCCATAACAACTACTTTGAATCGACTATGCTTCCTCGCCTTTCCATTCCGACTTCCAACTTCACAAACAATAAAAGAGACGCCAAAAACTTCGGAATACAATTCCCGTCGGAATTTACTTTCGGACTTTTATGAAGATGATTTTTTTAACGGCCGAGCTTTCAGGTGATGTGGAACTTTGTTGTTCTAAATATATTTTCCAGATAAGAACAAAACTCCATATTTCTTTGTTTTTCTTTCACTTCTTGCATAATGGTTCCTTTGTGGGAATGTTCTTATAACCACAAAACAACCAATCAGACGATGATTTCATACTCTTTCTGGAACGAATCTTTTCCCGTTAGCAATTCCATCTTTTTAAAAGCTCCAACCCCACCCTGCCTTACCTCTAAAACCATTCGAAATGTATTCGTAATTCCACAAATTGAATTTTTTTAATAAATGACAGCGGAGCGTGAGAAATCCCTTGGAATTTTATTTAGACGAGTTCACGTACTCTCGCGTTGGATATGCTCCATATAAGCAATAAAGGGATTCCTTGCCTTGCCAATAGAATCGTGTCACTGGGTCAAATGTATTTGTTCGTTGTAGTGCATTGGGAATATTTTTTGACATCTTAGGACGGTTTCGGATTGTGTCTCTGTAGAGATTTGCGCTGGAACATAAGAAATTTATACGGTAGGTTCGGATGATGATTAATATTTCATAATTTAATATTTTACTTAGCTTCTTAACATTTTCAAACAAATGACAGTTCTGTCATTGACAAAATGAAACCAGTTGGTTGATCACGGACAATAATGGCGTTCTAAGCGAGCACAAAAAACATTTGATGATAAGTAATTTCTTCTGCTGTGCCATCTGTGGTCCAGCTTAATTCCCTTTTATAATCAGAAGACATACCTTATGGCACCCCATGGGGGTCATAAGAAACGTTACGTTAGTTATTATACCAGGGAAGGGTCAGAGGAATCCCCTTATTAGTACACATTTATAACATTATACCGCTATTAAGGGCAGCCCTTCATGGACATGTTTATGGCAATATCATCTAAAGCGATATTGGACACTAGTGCGGTATGATTGAGATTTTGATAGAGTGTTCTGGCTGATAAAAGGATGATTTGTGTCCAAAATAAGTAAGGTATGATGATAATAAATCATATGAAAAAAATATATGAACAAGATTTGCTACTAACTTAGTTGTCGTACACGTAAAACAAATACAAAAAGAATGATTTGATTTAGTAAAGGATAAAAACAAAAACTTTGAACATTAGAGAGAACTCTTAAGGCAACAGCTAAATGAAGTCTTCTACAAATACAGTGCACTCCGTGTTAACAATTCCTCGAATAAATCGAAAAGAAAGAAAGAAAGCAAAGCCACGTATGCACAGAAGCAAAGAGAAATTGCCATTCATTATTTCTGCAAAACTGCCAGAGATACGGCAAAAGGTACAATTAGCATCACGTTTAAAGTGACTTTTCGGCGTATTTCATGCGAATTTCCAAACAAGAACACTTTTTCGCTTTTACTGAATTAGATTTTCGAGGAAATGCTATAATTGGATTGATACAATGACGACAAAGGTGAATAAAAGAGTTAGACAGCAGGATTAAGCAGACGCATAACTTATTGTTTGACACTGCAAATTAATGTTTTGTACTCTCTCACTCAATTCCATTGAAAGCAAAGACAATTATGTCTGCAAAAGAAATTACTTAAACATTTAACGAATTCCTTATACCAAAATTGATCATAATTGGTACAGTGGTTTAAGCGTGAAAGCGTAACAAATAGTTAGATAAAGGTACTTTCACATTTGTAAATATTATCATGGACTAGTACTTTTTCCTCTAAGAAACTTTTAAATTCCTAAAAAAATATTAATATTAGTCATATTTATGTATAGTATGTTATATTTAAAGTATTTTTGTCTTTTTTTTATGTTAGCATAACTTTTACACACGATGTCTACATCTCTTTTATTCGACTCTCCTTTCGCAGGTATGCTGGAAGAGATTTCTTTAGAAATAAGCATCACCTTTGTACCTATTTTTCTGTTCCCTTCTTCTTATCTATTTGTTAAATTATGTACATAAACTGTTGAATAAATAAAAATATAAGACATGAGCTACAAAATCTACCCTCTCTAGCACAGACATTATAATTAAAGCTCACTCTACACTAGTTGTAAACTGTCAACCCCTATACCACAGTCCTCGAACTTCTGAACTCATGAACAAAACAAGCAGACAGACACCTTCAAACAAACACCGAACATACTGGCACATTCACACCACCCAACATGTTTGTCTTGGTCCCTATTAGTGAGGTGTTTACAAATTGGTGCAAAGCTTTGCCCACCTTGGACAGGATGACAAACTCTGTGCTTATTGTGCAAGCCCCTTAATTTACGGTCGTCAGTGATGGTCCTAATGGCAGGATTAGTGATCGGGCTGCTGCTGTGAAAATGTAAAATGTTTTTGATATTGCTGTGGAGTTGGTTCAACGATTTTCTTTTAGACAAGGTATAAGCAATTTATGAGGTATGTATGACCTTTCATGAAACAACAACGTTACATGATGTTTAATTTAAATATGAAATGGCAAGAAAGGTGGTCACTACTGTAAGGAAGACTAACAGAGAGGTATGGAAGACAAAGACATGTTGCGCCAATCGCAAATAAAAGATTAAAAAGGGAAATTATGATAATTGTTTAATTTATCGAATACTAGTGACGCGCCCCGACATCTCACGGCTGGAAATTATAAACACAAACTTTCCTCGTTTATTGTTTTTTTTATTCGTGAAAATTATTTCAAAATCCGTTGCGTAGTTTAGAAAAATAAGCGGAAAAACACTTATACTACGAGTATGTAGAGAATAGCAATATGGGATCCTTTTGAACGCCATTGTCACGTATACATGGCAAGCAAGCGCATGCCCTGTACGCCAACATCACAAATATGTGACAAAAAGTACGGCGAATTTGTGGCTTCGCGTCGGAGGCACGCCGATGCGTTTACGCTCTGGCGTTCAAAGGTCTTAAACCTTTTTGACCTTTTTAACCATTTAGATTTTGTTCTCAATAATTTGTTAAATAATTTGTTGAGGATAGGATTTTATTAGTCTCTGTCCTTAAATGGATTGTTTAAGGTGAAAGCGCCAGGATAGCCCGCGAAATTCAAATTTTCATACGTTTTTTGCATTTTGCAGGTCAGTGTCAGGTTGTATGTCAAACACACATGCACTTACACACCCCTAATGGTACTGTAACCGACCCCAACTTCGTGGGGCTAGGGAACCTTACAGCACACCAAATAAAGATTTTTGTATTTTTTGTATTTGTATTTGTATGTTGATAAAATACGATTGGCGACCGAAACAAATATGACTTTACTGAGTTATAATAAATACAATCCACCCTGGGGCTTCCACGTTAAATCGAACTTTTTTGTATTTTGCGTTATCCATTCATAAAAATATGCGGTGACAAAAATTCAAATGACACACTTTTTCCAGAAGTTTAAAAAATCACCCGGGGATTACGCAAATTACCCTTGTGGTGGGCAAAGCGGAATAATAATGGGGCTTGGATTTAAGGAATTCGGCGACATTCTGTAGATGTCTTTGTTGATAAATTGCTGTGTTTTTTGTTAATGGCCTCCTTAGAAGTATTAAAATGGCGACGGTATAAATGGGGGTAGGTAGTGACGTGGCTAAGGCGGTAATCTGTGAGGAGATATGTCTCATGTTTATGATGCGCTTATAGCAGATGATATCGTGACGATTTCGATTTCTCCTGCGTTTTTTTGTTTGTTTTCGTTTCTAGTGGAGAGACTAGATTGTTCTTGAAAGGTATGGATTAGCTATTTTATTTTTGGAAAGGCTATTAAGTAAGTTAAAGAATATTTCTTCTCATATTACACAATTTTTTTTAAGGTTATTACTCAAAAGGCAACTTAATAGAGTATTTGAATAAAAAAAACCCTAATTAGTCCGTAAGATAGATTTTCAAAAAATTTTGGACACATTTTTTGTTTTGACACGTAAACAAAAAATGAAGACGATACAGTGCGTTGAATACTCGTGTGAAGTCACTTTCCAGTACACTTTTTACTGGAAAGTGACGTTACAAGCCCCCACTCCTTATCTTTGATGCGTTTTATCTTTGTATTTTTTTATTGATTTGATAAAGTAAAAAATACGTATTCAAAATTTTCAAAAATCTATTTGTATATGTAAATCGGGCTGGTTTCCGCAACTCCACGACTAAGCGCGTATGTTGTGTGCAGGTGGGACAAATGTATTCCACTCCAGCTCCGCAAGGAAGGCCAGCAACGCCTTGGTGTAACTATCTCACAGAGGGTTCCTGGGTTTCCGAAGTACTTAGCCCTGTAATCCGCGTCTACCGGGCAGCTTAGAAGCAGATGTGCTGCTGTCTCGTCCTGCTCCATGCAGGCTATAATCTACTGACTATATAGAATCATATTTTTTTAATAATAATAATAATAAGATTTATTTTCTCCCACAAAGTAAAATATTACAAAAAAATGGTGTTATTAATATTGGAGGTACAAAGGTTTGTGGGAGTCAGGAATCCAAACTAGGATACCCTGTGCTATGGACTCCTGGCCCCCCTCGCCAAGATTGGGATTATCACAATAATTGTAGGACTGTTAAGACTATTGTAAGAAAAGAATAAGAAAATAAAATAAAAACAAAAAAATAAAATAAAGCTATTACTAAAACGTGTGTGTGTTGTTAGCGTGTGGTTTGAACCCAGGCACATCCCTATTACTACAAACACAAACATACCTCGTACAATATACCTGCGAATACCTATGGCATGTTGCTTTATGCAAATCAAGGTGGGGTAAAATAATTTATTAAATGACAATATATCAAGTTTATTACCTACGTACTAAATGTACGTGTATTTAATTAACTCTATATTGGACGGGGTAATTGAATTTTACCCCTACATGAGGGTGTTGGAATAACGACAGAAATAACAAATCTGCCTAGATTAAAACTCTATGGATTAATGTATTACTCCTTTTGTGAGGTAATTAAAAACTATATCAGTAGCTAGGTAGCGACATTTTAATTAAATGTCTCTGTCACCGGCAAATTGCAAACGCCGTAAGATCGTAAAATATCACGTGAAATTACTAACAATTTTATTCATAATATGACACGGATATATTTACATCGACAAATTATAATCTACTACAGAATTATTACAATCTTACGGAGTCTGCAATTTTTCGGTGACGTATCAAACAAAACCAAACACAAAACCTTTCATTCCGTTAATCAATAAAATCTCTTACCGGTCTCAAAAACGTATCTGCCTTTCAAATATGACGTTTCAGCTACTAACTGCTAAATTGGCCATTAAAGAATGATGGTCAGTTGGTCCAGAGGAGCTCGTGGCTAAATAATAACAGCCGCACGGGTCGATCTTCAAGGTTAAGCAACGCTTACCGAGGTTGGTCTGTGGATGGGTGACCATCTTAACATACCGAGACTCCTCCGTGCCTCGGAAAGCACGTTAAGCCGCTGGTCCCGGCTGTCATTTGTAGATCTTTGGCAGTCGTTACGGATAGTCAGAAGCCAGATAATCTGACACCAGTCTTGCCAAGGAGTACCGTGTTACCCAGTTAATGGGTTGTGAAGGTCAGCTGAATCCGGTTTGACTGGAAGCCAACCCCAATATAGTTGGGAAAAGGTTACGAAGGTCAGATAGGTCCACGTGAAATACTGGTTTGATTCAGTTGAATCCGGTTTGACTGGCAGCCAATGAAAGGCTAGGCAGATGATGATATATGAGAAATGATTAAGAACGTTTAGGCTTTTATGAAACGAGCATAGAAATAAAAAACCTGCCAACTGCGAGTCGAACTGTCACACGAAGAGTTCCGTACCGAAACCAAAAAAAATCACGTTTTTTTTTCTTTCTCTCTTATTTTTAACTTAATCTAATTTTTAATATTTGGTGTTATAGCGGCAATAGAAATACACACTGAAAATTACAAGTTTTTAAATGACGGTTCTTGAAATACAGCCCGCTGACAGACAGACGGACGGTCGGACAGCAGAGGCTTAGTAATAGGGTTCCGTTGCTTACCCTTTGGCTACGGAACCCTAAAAATCGTAGTCAAGTCAATCAAGTCAACGTTGTCTTAAAGCTATGAAACATGATTATTTTTTTCCATTAATTAGCATTGTTGCCTTAATTAAATACGAGTTTTCTCTTTTGTTTGGTTTTAATTAAAAATGTGGTCATTACAAAAAGGAAAAATACCAACAATGAAAAATATTTAAAAAAACTTACCTACAGATTTTGTTACAAATTAGAAACGGCTTTACGAGTTTAATTCAACTGTTGCCAGGATTTCTAAATACCTAATAAAATATTGAGAAGAAGGGAAGGAATCCTACTAAATCATCATCTGCCTAGCCTTTTCCCAATTATATTGGGGTCGGCTCCCAGTCAAACCGGATTCAGCTGAATACCAGTATTTTACATGGAGCGGCTGCCTATCAGACCTCCACAACCCATTAACGCGGTAACACGGTACTCCTTGGTAAGACTGATGTCAGATTTTCAGGCTTCTGACTATCCGTAACGACTGCTAAAGATCTACAAATGACAGCCGGGACCAACGGCTTAACGTGCTTTCCGAGGCACGGAGGAAACCTGATATGTTAAGATGGTCCACCCATCCACAGACCAACCTTGGCAAGCGTTGCTTAACCTTGATCGACCCGTGCGGCTGATATTCTTTAGCCACGAGCTCCTACTAAATATTGAGAAAAAAAAATACCATTCGCTGATACGGTTAACGACCACACTTCGAATAATACAAATTTTCAACACAGCGAAAGTGTGACTTCCTAATTACTTTGGCTCGAGATATCGTCAAAATGGCGACAAAGATTAAAAATAGGCGGATGGAATAAGAATACTAATCCTTTGAGAGCCGACGCCAAAGCGGATTGTAGGACAAACCCGGACCGCAGTATAAATATCTACATTTTCACCGTGCCCGAACACAGTTCTGAATAGGATAGCCACGCCGTTCAATGGTAGCGGGGTATAGAAACTAGGACTGTTTCCGAAGTAACCGAAGCGGTGTCACCCCGTACAGTGTACGAGTCAGTGTGTCCAATGCTGCGTTAGTAACACCTTTGATACTCGCCTTGCACGGGAAAAATCATTGGATTTATATTCGCTTGAGTAGTTCAAGATAATAATGTGACTTTTGGGTTCGTAGTCCAAGATATCGAAAGGATAGCCTTGCTTCCAGGCCCGCTTATGTAACAAATCACTGAATGCGTTTCAGACAGCATGTTCTATTACATATACCTTCTCGTAAGGGCCCTTATACTCGTCGTTTAATAATAATTTGTAGACGTAGGTATATAAACAATCATCACCAATTCAACCGAAACACGTCCACTCCTGACTTAGCCTCCCAAGTGTCACCACATCGACTATCGATTGGTTCTGTGCGTCTCGCATCCGGCGGATTCCCGGTCATCGGTCCACCTTGTGGCCTTCAAACAAAAGAAACCTTCGACCCTATAGACTATCTGTTCTGCGAGCAATTTGCCCAAATCCTACTAATATTATAAACGCGAAAGTTTGTGAGTATGGATGGATGGATGGATGTTTGTTACTCTTTCACGTCAGAACGGCTGAGCGAATCTTGATGAAATTTGGCACAGAGATAGATTGTAGTCTGGAATAACACATAGGATACTATCATATACTTCATCCCGGGAGTATGTTCCCTTGGGATAAATTTCGACATTCACGCGGGCGGAGCCGCGGGCGGCAGCTAGTAATTAAATAAAAATATTTTTGTGCAAACACGAATTAGGCTGATATCACACTGGCGATTTGCGAGCGAGTTCAAAGCGAGGCGAGTGCCCAACGAGCTCGCAGCGAGTTCGTAACGCCCGCCGAACACGCCATGGACGCGGCGGGCACGCAGCAAGTTCGCGGCGTGCTGTCCGTGTTGAACGTGAGTGTACAAAAGGTCGTCGACGGCGCTATTCGCGGCGAGCTCGCTGCGCGCCCGAGGCGTTAACGCCGCGCGCTCGCTGTGAGGTAGATGCGCACTCGCCTCGCTTGCAAATCGCGCGTGTGATAAGGCCCTTACAAAGAATGATTCAATTGTTTTGTTTGTAGGAGGTTATTTCGGGAAGTAGGTACTGATTCGATTGCGAAATTTATTCACTAAAAGAAAGCAATACTATCGCTGAGTGTCTTGAGATGCTTTGTATTTTAGAAAATGCACGGTTCCTGTGGGATGATGGAAGCCAAGCCGCGGAAAAAAACCTAGTATTAACTAAGGAAAAGTAAGTAATTTTTTGCGCATTTTTAAACCCTATGTTACACACGATGGACCAAACTACCAAGTAATCTCAAGGTACCATTCCTTCTATTGGAAAGCCGTCCATCAGCGAACCATGGTGATTATCTCGATCTCCCTTCAACTTCCCTTGGGACCGTTGTGGCGATTTATTGACTAGCCGACGTTCTGATATGGATCGGAGCTGCCTGAAAAATGGTTAACGATTCTCGAGTTTTGTGGAGAATCCGCAGTTAAAATGAGAAATTATTTAAGTAGGATTTAGCTGAGAAAATTTTTTGTTTTTTTTATTGTTAAGATTAAAAAATGCTTTTTGTAATAAAACATAGTCTATAAAGGAGAACATTTGAACCTAATGACAAGCAAGCGCGTGCCGTGTACGTCAAACGTCACAAATATATGACAAAAAGTACGGCGAATTTGTGGCTTGGCGTCGGAGGCATGCCGATGCGTTTATACTCTGACGTTCAAAAAGTTAATTGAGCAGGAGCTTCTAAACATTGGCATAGCATTATTGTCATTGATATCCCAAATATAGCGTTTTTAAAAAAAAATCTTAGTCGACTGTGGGCCGAAGTATTCGTGTCTAGCTCTAAGGCGGCGGCCACTGAGTCAAATTATGTATTGTTTTCTTTCTCTAACTTATATGATTACTTTTATACAAAACTAGCTTTTGCCCGCGACTTTGTATGTGCATTATATCCCGTTATTCCCGTTCCCGTAGGAATTTCGGGAAAACGCCTCTTAGCTTACAAGGAACCTTCATGCCAAATTTCAGCTTTCTATGACCAGTAGTTTGGGCTGTGCGTTGTCTGTCAGTTACTCAGTCAGTCAGTAACGGAAGAATTTTATATATTAGGATTATGAGAGAGTATTTTATTTAGTATTCTATTCCATTACATTGAATCCATTCAATTGATATGGCTGTATGGCGGCAGTCTTCGGAACTTAGCTTAGTATTGAGTTTCACACGTGTAGAACCTTCATACAAATATTTTTTTCCTGCCCAGTCCTCTATACAGTTTTACCTAAACATCGATATTCACAAGTCCTACCTACCCCATGTCAGAGGCCTTTGGGCCGAATAAAACCATCGTCGAGGAAGGACAGGCCTCCAAGGAATATATACCTGTTTCCTCGCCCTCCTCTCGCTCCCCTCTTATATTTTCTAACCTTTATTTATTATTCATCGTGTTACGTAGGTGGTACTGAATTTTATTTTAAGATTTTTTTTTACTATTTTGCTAAGAAGGCTTGCGGAAGGATCAAAGTAAAATAAGACAGGATTTGGATTTAACTTGTCATTTTCGTGTGAGTTTTATGTGATTTGGTTTTTCAAATAAGACTGATTAATAAATTATTCAGCAATTGTCCCAAGCACTTACAGTTCACAATATTTCAAATAAATATGTAAGTAAATTTGGTTTAGATGGAATTTGTTAAGTTTTAATGTAACACTTTTACACGTCAATCTTTTTTGGTCATTTTTAAACTAGCTGACTGATTTAAGTATATTTATTTTAACTTAATGTACAAGGGCGGGAATAATGCATCAAGGCATTCTCTACCAGTCAACCTTTGGGTTATAAAGACTACACTATGGTAGGTTTACAACAAATTAAATTAAATTTAAAAAAGAATTTGGTTTCGAAAAGAATACACAAATAAGATATATTAGACTAATAAAATACAAACATAAATAATAAACTAATAAATATGTATGTTAGTAGTAAAAATGCCACTCGAGAATTCGTCCCTTTTATCATTTTTAAGTGTAAAAAGACACATCACAATATACCAAAGACTGAGAATACCTAACAAAAATTTTAAGGAATCAAAGTTAATAAATCCATACCTACGCATATCAAATCCTCAACAGACGCTAAAAGATCCTGACACAAAAAGGTATATTTTCTTTGCATTACTTTTCCATTTCCGCAAAGTTTTTATAAGCATAAATTGCCCGTGTGAAAGGAAGAGGGTTATACTGTTGTCTCGTTTCCTCTACCCTTTCATGGGGTAAGCGGTTTTGGCGACAATAGGGGGAATTTGAATAAAATAATAGTTGAGGACTGTCCGGCACATGGCAGGAGAGGTGAGGTGGGACTGAAAGGGGTCCACACAATGGGATACACAATGGGGTTTAAAGCTAAGTTGAGGTATAACTGCTAAAGGACGTATTATTTGATGGGTTCTGTATGAATATAGCTTGGAAGGATTTGCTACAGGGTTTAATATTCTTCGCAGGTGTGTCTTCTTCATTGCTGTTTGAGTTATTAGACGGTGTAAAATAGAAAGGGAAAATTGGAAAATAAATCTAGGTTCTCATGGCCACGCCTGTTTTACACGATTTAAGTTATTTTAAGGCTGAGGAACATCCAGACTGGCGATCATGATGAAGCCCTACGGCTGTAGATCCGGACTACGAAACTATAAAACATCCCATTATGGTAGCATCTAGTGTAGGTGCCCTTTTCATAAAACACTTTTAAAATCATCATCAAATGCAGATCTCATCAGGAGCTCGTGGCTAAAAGAATAACGGCCGTACGGGTCGATCAAGGTTAAGCAACGCTTGCCAAGGTTGGTCTGTGGATGGGTGAGCATCTTAACATACCGAGTTTCTTCCGTGCCTCGGAAAGCACGTTAAGCCGTTGGTCCCGGCTGTCATTTGTAGATCTTTGGCAGCCGTTACGGATTGTCAGAAGCCAGTAAATCTGACTTCAGTCTTGCCAAGAACTTGTACCGTGTTACCCAGTTTATGGGTTGTGGAGGTCGGGTAGGCAGTCGCTCCACGTAAAATATTGGTATTACCCCAATATAGTTGGGAGAAGGCTAGGCAGATGATGATCAAATGCAGCTCTCTTCTTGCATCATCAAATGCAATGCTTCTCTCACTCTGGGCGGAGTGGGAGGGAGTATCAGACTCTTACTGACTACATCCCATCCATACCATGCATTTAATTGTTCCCTGCGTTCCAGTGGAACTCCTACGAACAATCCTGCAACCTTGGATCTTCTATTACACCTGTGTCACCAGCTTCAGCTTTTGAAGGGAAATTCATTTCATTTCATATAACTCCTTTGATCTCATTATATAAATCAAGATTTTAATTTCACGATTCGTTATATGCACGTAAGCCATAACTTACAATAAAGCTTCCACATAAGACGGAAAGTAAATTACCGGGATAACTCGTTTGTGGTCCATGTTATAAGAAGTCACAAGAAATAACTAACACTACAAAATGTTACAACACCACAACTCTGCAATTATAAGAAAAAGGTCGTATCTACAAAAAACGAAGTAACCGATTTCCAACATTAAAAAAATAATTGAAGGTCGAAAATCGGTTACTTTGTTTGTGTCCTTCCTCCAAATAAGTCCTTTTTTCTTATGACAGCACCACTTGTCTCGAAAGGGATGACGATTGAGATAACAGCATAGTGTAGGATAAGTCATAAATACTTTTTAATTGGGAAATATTAACCCTTTCCTGTATGTTTTTGATGTTTTTGCTGTCATGTTGAGCCGACCTGAAAGAACAACTGAATTATGATGGTAAAAAATCTAACAAATAGTCAACGACAACCTGTTTGGTTGAATTCATTTACAACAAGCAAATGCATCACTTGCGTTTAATTTGTGACACGTCGATCATTTCTTTGCAAAAACTGGGTAATATATACATATACAATGTTACTCTAGCCACTATTTACCAGAGAACACAGGCAAAATAGAATTCTATCAGAGATTGTCAAAGTGCAAAAATGTCTGGAATAGAAAACGTGACATTTCGACAGCGCCTGTCAATACCATACACTTTGTTCTCTACAGCTCCGTTAACAGTGTATAAATCGCTCCCTTTTTGTCGCTACCTCTTCTCCCTTGTCCCGTACCAAGAAGGCTAGCTCAGTAATCACGGGAACAAATGATACACACCTGTGCGCCGCTAACAAATACGCGGCAAAGAGACGTGTTAATTAATAAACATGATAATTGTTTCTCCTGGCTTCTCTGACTGATGGCTAGGCGGAGAGAACTGTGGCTAGGGTGAGTCTGGCTGGATAGGAACTACTGAGAATAGTTTGTGGGTAGGTTTTTGAGTTATCCTAAAACTATCATCTCATTGTTGAGATATTATATAGCTTATTGTACATCACACCCCTAATGAGTACAGGACAAACGGATCGGTCAAAATATTTTTTTTTTTTGTTCGGGATAATAAACAGTTACACATTAAAATACTAAGTTATAAATATATCAAATGACAAATATATAACCTAGGACATTTTCCACAACATATTAAAAGTTATATATAACAGTGCGCTATTCTGAGCTGGTAAAACAGAAAAGTAGTTAACTTTAAACAGAAACAATGATGACGTTTCGTACTAAAATAATTATTGAATACTTATTAGTATAGCATCATTTTCTAAGGTATTTTAATGCGTGATTAAGTAATTGATGCAGCTACATAATCTGTACTTAACATCAGAGCTTTTTGTACCCTGGCTTTCTTTCGTACCGGCTTTGGGTTAGAAATAAGAAAATAAATCGTGTAAAAAGTGTGAAAAAATACGTATTTTTGCTATATAGACACATTTCAGAAGGAGACTTAAACAGAAAGAGCTAATTAATTGAATAGGACGAGATAAGTAAACATTGTTATTGTAAAGACGGTCGACTAGGCAAGCATCCTCTGTTCTGAAACATTTTTTTTGTTTTTTTTGAGTCAAGTTTACATCTTAGCTTAAGGAAATTATTCCACCACTATTGTGATTTCTTATTCGTTTATTGGCTCTCCTTTTTGTGTCCCACTGCTAGGCTTTTAACTTTCTTGTGAAATCTTAGGTTTGAAATTCAAAATTCAACCCGATATTAAAAAACAATTTTCTAGACTAAACCAAAACGACTAAAATAGAAAAGCAATGTCTTCATTTGAGAACTTGATTTGAATAACAAATAACTGATCCGACGACGGCCTATCACGTCGCCGCCGGAGGCATACAAGTCCACAGTCGAAAGGTTAGTAAATGGATAGCAGCCAGAAATATAATAGCAATAATGTTAGACTACAATACCAGCTGAAATGAAGAACGTATTTATTCAAGAAACTCACTGAGCTGAATCGTATAACCTTTAGGTACAGAAATTAAAGTCAAACGAAGCAAAGGCAAGGTATAAAAAATACAATTCAGAATACGTCAGACTGAAGATAAAATAACAAGCAAAAGAAATTCTTTCGTGAATCTGTCCCGAACTGTACACAATCGTCCTTCGTCTTAAAACTTCAAAAGGGCCTGCGTTAGGCCATATTTGAATAATATAATAGTTTCGGCCATGTCCACATTGGTGGGCGGCGTGGGCCGAATAGCAACGGAGTCGTTACTTACAATGTCCCGTTTGGTACATTCGGCCTGAGTGGGACATAAAGACTGGAATTCATGCAATATAATATTGATGTGACTGGGGCACTAAGTGGAGGTAAACTTTGATTGCAAGGATTTTTATGCCGAAGGCCGAATGGCCCATAGTTAGGACAATGGGCCATTCGCAAGTATTTATGCGGGGGATGCGATGAGAATATTCGCTCTCGTCCTTGATGCAGATGAAAGTTTTATTTTTATTTGTAACATAAGATTGTAGTGTGAATTGGAGTGACCTTTAGCATTTATGTAGGCACATCGCGTTTATTATGCCGTAGGGAGTCATACGTTGAACATAATTCATGAACTATGCCTGATAGCTGTGTATTAGGGGCTTAATATTCTGCGCTAGTTAAATATGAACAACCTGAACTTTTTCACATAGGTTATACATGTAGAACATTCTTAGAAAATGTTATTGGACGCTTTGCCAAGGGCCAAGCATTTTCATCTTTCAATTTTATTTTGCCGTGGACCAACATTTTATCTTCCTCCCTGTAGGCCTTTTCCAATATTATTAAGCCGAGCACTCGTTAACTATACATCTAAACGCCTAAAAATTTCTATCACAAGAAAATATTCAGCGCTTCAGAACAGAACGACAAGACTGTATTCAAATAACTTTAGACAAAACCATTGCCGCGTCACTTAGGGGACTTAAATTAAAAGCTTGTAGATATACGTCGGTCGTTTCGGTGCACGTGTCGCGTTTCAGGTGTTATTTAAGCGCGGTATTACAGGCCTGACGTGTGGGGACGACGTGACGACTTGTGTGCGTGATTGTACCTAGTGTCACGTGTCACGTGTCGCTGTTGCTGACTGTACTTTTTAGGTGCTTAGTGTTTTATTGCTAGGTTATGGTTTTATTATTGGGTAATGAGTTGGAAGAGGATGAAAATGATGTTTTATTGTCCTGTCTGGATGCAGCTGGTTACCAGTATTTGGTTTCACTAGATACAGCTGGTTACTAGTATTTGGTTTAACTTGATACAGCTGAGTACCAGTATTTTACATGGAGCGACTGCCTATCTGACCTACACATCCCAGTGACTGGACAACACGGTATGACTAGGCAAGACTGGTGTCAGATGGTCTGGCTTCTGACTATCCGTAACGACTCTCAAAGATCTACAAATGACAGCTGGGACCAACGGCTTAACGTGCTGTCTGAGATACGGAGGAGTCTCCGTGTGTATTGGATGGTCACATTGGTCACCCATCCGTGGACCGACCTCGCCATGCGTTGCTTAACCTCGAAGATCGAACCATGCAGCTGTTATTACTTAGGCATGAGCTATGGCATACCGATATCGTATGCACTTATGGAATGGACATGCGCTACCGAAACGGCAAATGGTCAAATCCCAAACATTAAGGAGTCATCAGTAAGGAGTTGATACTCCAAGGATATATAATAGGAATATGTAAAGGAAGAATAGGTTTTACTTTCATTCTTCACCAAATAAACCACAAGACAACCTCTGGTTGATTTTATAAAAGTACTAGCTACCGCCCGCGGCACCGCCCGCGTGAATGTCGAAAGTTATTCCAAGGGAACATACTCCCGGGATAAAAAATATCCTATGTGTTATTCTCTACCCCTGTGCCAAATTTCATTAAGATCCGTTCAGTAGTTTTGGCGGTATTGCAGTAGGATATATTGAATTTACTCTAGTCTTAAAACAATATACTCTCATAGCTGGAATAATATTTGAAACCACTTAAAAACTTAAGTACTTGGAAGCCTTTAGAAGCTTAAGATATTAAGGACCGCTTTTTAATTACTTTAGCTCGATTCTTTATACTTTGGTATTTAAAAGATTAAGTATAAAATCAGTAGTTACGGGTTAAAGTTTTTTTGTTCTAAACAAAGTGGATAAAAGTTTTTTATAAAATCTATAGTAGGTATCAAAAACTCAGCCTAACCTTTTCCCGACTGTGAATACCATTTTTTTACATACAGCGATATAGATTTACAAAAACCCATTTATTGGGTGAAGTGCCTTTGTCAATACTGGACTGTTAAGACTGTCAAAGATCCTGCCAGGATTGCGGAATTTGTTCGAAAGAGTCACCGCGGCCCTGGAACTTAAAGGGCTTTAGAAGGAACACGGATGCGTTTTAATCAGTAAAAGTCTGACACGCCCTTCCGCTCCACCCAGAGCGGAAGAAGTCATTTGATGATTTCCCATCCTTAAAAAAATTATCTACTATAGTAGGCGCCAGATAAATGTGGAATAAAGTACATTGGCCTTTCCCTAATAACTGTTCATAGGTACCTGAACAATTAAATATGAATCGATTTTCATTATTAGACCATATTAAGGATCACGAGAGATGATGATTCGGGACAGCTTTGTGTCATTAATTCCGTTTTTCAAATTAAAAATGTCAATAATTGTAGGTGGGTCAATGACCGTTATTCCACGATTATCTGGCGCCGACTATAATGGAATCGGAACCAACGGCTTAAAGTGTTTTCTGAGACACGGAAGTGTGTGGAAATGTAATTGGTGGTGGCCCATTCACGGACCGTCTCGGGCTTGCTTTCATTATCCTTGAAAACCGACCCGTACGGCGTGTTATCACTACATAGCAGAAAACAAAGTCCACCGCTGCGTCTGCCCGTCTGTTCGCGATAAACTCAAATCTACTGAACGGATTTTCGTGCGGTTTTCACCAATGGATGGGGTTATTCATGAGGAAGGTTTATGTGTATAATTCGTCTCGAGATTCCTACGGGAAGTCGCGGGAAAAAGCTAGTAAATTTATATTTAAACGAAAAACATACATAAAATCCCAACATAATACTTCAAATTTATACAAAATAAATCTTCATTATTCCTCATAGCAACATACTCGGCGCAGCTTCAAAAGATTACTCGCGAACCTTTTCTTTTGTTAGCCGTTTCCTTCAATGCCTAGCCTAGGAGAGGCCATATCGTAAAACCTTACAAATAGCAGTATTATTAAGGGTACACTGAATTTGTAGATTAATCCCGGAATTCAGGAGGTTTCAGGAGGTTTCAGGAGGCCTCGTAACTATTACCTGCTTCAGTTAACTTTGAAGATCGCATTGTGTTGGTTATAATTCGTGTAAAGGTCGCGTCTGTTGGGTTTAATCTTTGTTACGAAGATGGATAGTTTTTTGGGTTGGTGGAGATTTAGCGCGTAGGTAAGGCAAATTCACATTGCTGCAATATATAGTAGAGATGAATAGGCCGGTCATTGTGTTTTAAATTCAAATAACTACAGTGTCCATACCTAAAATATGTGTGCCAAATTTCAGCTCGATAGCTTCAGTGGAAATGGGTGAAATATTGATTGCAAGATTCCAGGACATACACAAGTGAAGTTAAATAAAAGCTTTAAAAAAGGCAAACTTTATAAATTGTACAATCATCTTTATCTAAACTAATATTAAAAGAGGAAAAATTTGTATTTTTGTGTGTGTAATTTTGTACGGCAACAAAAAGAACCGCAACGCCACCTGTCCTGCCAACGGCGAACTAACAACGAAATCCTGCATCGCGCAAGCAAAGTTCTTCGTGCGATTTAAACACATACAACAGTCCGAATATCAACTATCGGGCAGTTGCCCACCAGACACAACAACCGTCTGGTAGGAAGATCCTCCCCTTTTCAGTGGTGGTATGCGGGACTTGACTCTCTGTTCCGCGTACCTCTATACACACATGTTCCAACAGCCATATACTACAACGTCGATGACAAAAACTTCGTATGCCAATACTAAATATGTATTGGCTATCAGCTTCCTTACATTTTATTAACGTAGAGACAAAAAAAATACTCTACGATATCCACGAACAAACTTCGACCCGGTTCCAACAGCCATATACCCCAGCGTCGATCACCAAAGCTCTCAATGTAAATACTAAAGATGCATTAGCTAACAGAATCCACTCCAGATTAATCAAACGCCGTCTCAGAGGTGTAGACTAGAGACCGCAGCGTCGGGTCGTCTGGCTTAATTGAAGATATTTCAACCGACATCCAGGGCATCCAGTTACACATAGGTACCCGAACCCGCTTGCTAATGAATTGAAATGATAAGATTTACTCTAGAATCCAGGTCTCGAGCACACTCAAACACATTCCCAATGAAGGATAAACAACAAGACAAGCAGTCTAAAGGTCATGGCACTGACACATTATACCGGCACCGCAACTGCACAGTGGTCGGCGCGCAAAGCACGCGGTCTGCTCGCTTGCAGCGTGCGGGCTGCGAGTTAAGTTGTATGGCGGCAAACGCGCTGACTGCCCGCCGTTGGCTTTTTCATATTGACATTATCTATATACTAATATTATAAAGCTGAAGAGTTCGTTTGTTTGTTTGAACGCGCTAATCTCTGGAACTACCAGTCGGATTTGGAAAATTCTTTTTGTATATGACAGCCACACGGCTATACGGGAACGGGAAAAAAACGGGATGTGCGCGTACGAAGTCGCGGGCAAAAGCTAGTCACATAACACTATATATATATATATACTATTTATAAGATATGTCACACTAATATTATAAAGGCGATAGTTTGTGAGTGTATGTGTGTATGCTTGTTACTTCTTCATGCGCAAACGGCTGGACTAATTTTGATAAAATTTGGTATGCAGGAAGCTGGACTACACCCTTTTTTTTATCTCGGGGGGAAATCCTCATGGATGTCCTCCGCCCTGGGGCGGGCGGAGGGGTCTGTCAGATTCTTACTGACTAAAACCACCCCGGTGTTCCATCTTCGTCCTACGCCGGGGATAGAATTAACACATGGGCTAATTTTTATTCCGGGAGTGTGTTCCCTTCGGATAATTTTCGACATTCACGCGGAGTATCTGATAAACGGCGGGTAACACCGCGGGGCGCAGCTAGTGTAAAATAACGGTACTCAGAAACATCCGGTTGGACTGGGAGCCAACCAAAACCTGACGTATTGAAGAACCAATATTAGACACTCTTCTGATTGTTGATTTCTGAAGGCCAGTCATTATATATGTACTAAGCTTGTGACAATTATCTAACGGCTGGTCTCAATAACGTATCTAACTTTAATCAACTGTCAAATTAGCTACCAACAGTAGCTGAAACGTCATGGTTGAAAGGCAAACATGACGTTATAGCTACTGTTGGTAGCTAATTTGACAGTTGGTAAGGTAGATACGGCATTGAAACCGGCCGTAAATCACTTTAAGAAGGTTGGTTTTGCAGTGTTCACTGTCCTTTATTCATGTAGGTATATCCAACAAAGCTTAATGTGCCATATTTACATTGGGGAACGTATATTTAAAGCCACAGATTATTCACAGATTGATTTGATTGGTGTCCGGGCTGCACACCACAAATTGCTAGTTTAACGGGCATAAATAGACCACTTGTACTCGGCTAACAATTACGTGACCTATGCTCCCAAAACGATCTCTATAATTATTGCTCTGCCCTAATTATGACAACCAAATTATGTACTCTATTTCAACAATTTAGCATAGAACCGTTTTCATAATATTGTAAATTATAATTAAACTTGATCCCGAAAATAATTGCGTTGATTTCGTGAAATAGGTACTGAAATGAGAGAGATATTTTCGGGAACAATGAATGAACGATTTGACACAACAATTATGTTTCTACAGCCGTTAATAGAAGCGGGACACTCAGCTTTATTACTGCAATTTTACTCGCTCATAGTGCCACCGTACACTCTAAAACTGCATTCCCGAATAACTTGTTTCAACCATAAAGTGCGCCTGAAAACTCGTGAATTAAACGAAGATTGTTTTGAAACAGAACTTTTTGAATTTTGTGAATTCTCAAAGCTATAAAAGCACTGATGCGAGGGTACATTTGCAATTGGTAGCGGCCCACGTTGGGCGCCAACAAACTTCCCTCAATATTTTACATTTTAACTTTATTCCTTCACACTCACATACGTTTTATATAAAGTAACGAGGTCGAGTACTAATAAGCATACCGTTTGTTAATTGGAATATGAGAAACTACTTTTTATAGTTGTAATATTTTTTCTAGATGTTTTAAGAGTCGAGTGGTGCGCTCAAGTTTCGTGAGCGCACTTTTGAAACGTGGAAAATATTTCGAGAAGCCGGGAAGGACTCGAAAATGTTTTATAAAAATAAAAGTGTCCGTTTGTAATATAAAAATAACAGCTTTTAACTAAATGCATATATGCACTTATCAGAAAATCAGTTTTTAAAATTTTGTCTGTCTTCTAGTTCCGGTCCATCTCCGAAACGACTGGACTGATTTTAACGAATCACTGGCAGATAGCTGCTGTTATAAGGAGTTACTAAGGCTACATTTAGATATTTTAGAAAAAAAGATAAGGGTACACCGTACAAAAAATTAAAGTCATGAAAATACTTTTCACGCAGACCAAATCACGGGCAGAAGCCAGTGTTTAATATAATTTTCTGACAGCTTCCGTCCTCTTCCTTATGTTATGTAAGACCCTTTAGTCCGTTGTTAACACAGTAATGGGATGGGAAAATAAATCCACTATTACTTTGGCGACGCTCCCCGATGCTTCCCGATGTTATCCGATCTTGTGTGGCCAAAGCCTTATCTATATCAGGGGCCTCCCACAAAGAACCCTGGATGAGACTATCTTATGTAGTCGGTTTTGTATTTATTTATGTAAGATCTATTAACTAATGTTGTGGTGAATTATCTGATTTTTTTGGCCTTAGTATTTTTTTTATGTAAGATTTTCTTCGTTGAGATCAACGCTCAAAATATTCAGCTTTGCAGATAGAAGCTTTGATTTACTCTCGGAAATATTGAAACTATGTAAAAAGCTTTTTTCCTACCTAGTTTATTTCTGTGTAGTACAAGTTAAAGTTGAAAAATTAAGCTTCTAAAGTGTATAACGTATTATGGCTGTTAACTTTTCACAACTACCCTCATCAACATACTATAGTTTCGGTCAAATCTCCGGTCAGCATCGGTCCTTCATCCCACTACAGCCCTGGTCCCTGACAGATAGGCCTGTGGTTCCTAAGGATAAGGAGCGTAATCTTTCCGTACCCTTATTTATGGCCCAGGGCGCCTTATATTTTATACGGACAGTCGTTTAATCGGACATTATGTAGCCCTGCTGCGTATTGCACAGCTTGCTAATATTTATGGAAGTATTTATTTTTGCTGTAATGGTGTTCTGCAGGGAACTGACCGTTTTGCCCCCTCCGTGCTGGTTGGTAAGTGGCTTTTATGATTCAACCTCATTTTTCGCCTTTTTCTGAGGTCCTGCGATGGCAACGATGTTTAACAATCGGATGAGATTGTTAAACATTGCCTTTTGACCGCCACGGTCGGCTATAGCCGACAAATGAAAAAGTGCCCAACACGCCACCGTCGGCTAGAGCCGACAAAAAAAACGGCAAATTTGTGGTTTGGCGTCGGGGGCACACCGATGCGTTTATGCTCTGGCGTTCAAAGGCCTTTTAAACGCCGACGGTGGCGTGTTAAGCACTTTTTCATTTGTCGGTTATAGCCGAACGTGATGGTCTAAAGGTTAAACGTAAGACAACAATAAAAAAAGCGAGCCAAGTGCGAGTCAGGCTTGGGTGCAAAGGGTTCCGAACAAATCTGATATTTTTAACATGTTACTTCAACATCATAGATTTGTGAAGAAAAATAATTGTCAAGAGGCTCAGTAGTTTCGGAGATAAGGGAGAAGCGACAACCGCCAATTTTCATCTATGTCCAGCTCAGTGGATTCGGAACAAATTGGCAAATGTTAGCTCGAGACAAAACATGTAAAAATGTTGGTTTATTGTAACATAATAACAACAACTATAAATATAAAGCCATATCGCAGCTCGATATAATTGATGACCAACAAAGTATCTTGTTAAGTTCGCTACACAAACTTGTATCGTCAGTTTTCCAACTATCTAGAAAATACACTAGACTGTGAAACTTATTAAAACTACGAACTTGCTATATAAATGTTCTCTTCTAACTTTGTCTATCACACTGAACCGGGATTGTGTGGGCTAATTAATGTAAAACTGATAAGAGATTCCGGCCCTCTGAATATGGAATTAACACTTCAAAGGAAAATCTGAAGGCTTTTCGGGTTTCGATTTACATTTCAAAAAGAGCCCCCGTGGCGACTGGCATGGGACACCTACGCTATATTGCGAGCCAGTGTTTGTTATTACTACGTTAAGAAAAAGTCTGACTCGGTAAAATACTTAGTGTGATGACCAGAGATCGGACTAGGTAGACTATATTTACCTAATGTTCGTGGAAATAAGTAACATAGAGTTGATAATACCTCCTCTAAAATCCCGGAATCATAAACATGACGATTGTATCCCGGGATTTAAGATATTGCGCTTTGAATACATTTGAACAAAATTATTATTTGCGAACTAGTTTAAAAATTCATACAAAACCGGGAAGCGGGGCGAGGCGGCGGAGCGAGCAAACGGAGCGTGGAAGCGGAAGAAAATGGCCGCTTGCTTAAATAACTCGTCACGTGACCTCCGCACAGTCTGCAACTCCGCTCAGCACTACCTCGCTCTGCATCAATGGACGGACACAACCCGAAACTCCACTCCGCATTACTCCGTGGCTCCGCTCCGCTGCCCCGCTCCGCTGCCCCGCTCCGCGTCAATGGACAGGCAGCCTAAGACTTTTTCATATTACTTCCAATTGAATTGTTTACGGGGTAATCTGCTTAGTCGCGGTCAACGGAGTGTAGAGAAATTAAATAACTTTATTGTTAAACAAGTAGCAGATTTAATGAGTTATTTTTTGTTGGATGGAAGAATGAGATAAAAACATGTTAAGTAGTGCTTTTTATTTTAAGATGATATCTGTGGATAAGCAATTTTCATTACTAGATTGATACATTTCAATGTATTTTTATAAAAATCAAGAATAAAATTGTTTTCCTTTTATGATTTGTGGTAACAACTGTAATATTTAACATGACGAGTGGCAAAAATAAGGAAGACAATTCTTAATCATATTATTTGTGTAATGAAGGACTTCGTTAAACATTTAAGTAATGCTAATGCAACTTAAATTATGCTAAATAAAATCATACCGTAATATTTAAATAATAAAATCCAAGGGTTTTCAAAGGCTCCCATTCTGCTCTGGAAATGTTTGTCTTATTTCGTATTTTACATTTTCTTGCCTTTGAAATCTTAGCGTTTCTCGTTTAAATACAAGAAAATACAGCAGTGCCTATTTTAAGGGTCGGTGACATTGTCGCTTTTCAGCTTCAGGGTTTAATTTCAAAGAAAATTGCTAGAAAATAGAACCCATTCCTTAGATTTTTCTTGGGACAGACTAAATTTAAATTTAAAACATCATTTTCATTTAAATTCGTGTTTAGTTTTGAGTACCGACTTAACTGTAGGTTTTGTTTGCATATTTCAAACGGAGCGGAGTTATGATTAGAAACAGAGGTCTAAATGGTGCCTAAATATTGGTAACTTTTTTTTTTTTTATGTATGGGCAATCATCAAATGACTTCTTCCGCTCTGGGTGGAGCGGAAGGGCGTGTCAGACTCTTACTGACTAAAAACCCATCCGTGTTCTAAAGCCCTTTGCGTTCCAGGGCCGCGGTGACTCTTTCAAACAAATTCCGCAACCCTGACAGGAAACATTGGTAACTACAAACTGAAATCACGATGTGGGATAGTGTGTCAATCACGTGTATTTTTAAATAAATTAAAAAGAAAGAAATAATAAAATTTACTTAGCACATACTTGAAATCACAATAATAAAACTTCACGACGTATTACCAAGAGGGCGGAGGTATAAAACCCTCACGTGATCAAAGGGTGGCCCCTTACGTACATAGCTACACACTTAATGACGTCCAAATATATTTAACTAGCTCTAAAAAAAGGCAAAAAAATTCTTACTCACGTTAAAATGTAACAAACCCAAAAAAATAACGAGTTAGTAACAATCTGCAAACATACTTCGATCCCTTTCCAACGATCCATAAGTTTCCCTCAAAGCGGCTTCCCCTGGGGAACCCTATTTGTTTCTCATTATTATTCCTGGGTTCCGCAGCGGACATCAGGTGGCAGCCAAGTACTCCTGAGAGTTAGCAATAAGGGTCTTATTGTACTGAAATTACTTTCTTTCAAATATCTTTTATTCTTCAGGAAACGTGCCCGTAATTAAAGAAACGGGAAATGTTTCCATAACTTTTTTGTTACCACATTTTTCGAACTGCTGGTCATAAAATAAAATGTTAGCTGTATATAAATAGCTCTATGTTTAAGGCAGTGAATATCTATACCTACGAAAGCTAAGTATCTCCTAACTAACTTTTTATTTCTATTTATCTAGACTAAATTGTCCCACTGCTGGGTCAAATTCAAAGTTAAAGTCAATTCATTTATTTCAACTAAACCATGAAAAGGCAATTTTGAACGTCAAACTTACAGTTTAAAAATTAAAATATAAGTGACTCTAGTTGTCAATTCGCAAAAAGTAGATTCTTATGGAGAAGAACGGACAAGAAACTCCATAGTTACTCTATTCAAATATAAGTTTTACAATATTTTGTATACATAGGTACATTGATCAATTGATTATATTATGTGAGCACAATGCACCCAACATTACACTAATATACAGCACACACTTAAATACTATAGTAGGCGCCAGATAAATGTGGAATAAAGTATATTGACCTTTCCCTAATAACTGCTCATAGGTACCTGAACAATTAAATATGAATCGTTTTTCATTATTAGACAATGTTAAGGATCACGAGAGATGATGATTCGGGTCAGTTTTGTGTCATTAATTCCGTTTTTCAAATTAACAATGTCAATAAATGTAGGTGGGTCAATGACCGATATTCCACGATTATCTGGCGCCTACTATAATAGGTACAACAAAGCAATATCAGCAGGGATAAAATTAAGTTTGCTAGCATAGCAGGACATGGTACTCACATATTTACAATATAATTAACAACAATGGATCAGTGTGTGAGTTAAATTACATATTAAAAAAAAGGGCATCTGGTCCCTCTCCGCTAGTCACACACAGCCCAGTCTCTCGGTAGGAGTCGAGCTCGTCCTTCCATCTTCGCCTTGGTGTGCCCCGATGTCGTCTGGCATCTACATAAATATATTTTTCTTTTGTCTATATCTCGTCTGACATACGGCTGAAATATCCTTCCAATTCTACAGATTTATTTAATTTTAATAAAAGCGTGTACAATCAACGTTCGTCTGACAAGAACAGAAAAACCCTTTCAACGAATTCCACTCGCTAAACAGTCGATACAGTCAATAAAATACACATAAACTGAAACACGGGGTTCCAATAAAACAGGCTCAAAGTAATATAATCAAATAATAGAAGAAAAAACCTTCATAAAGCAATGAATGAGAATTCAATTCCGTTAACAAAGAGAGATGGTCGATTGAAAAAAATGTCGTAACTTGAAAAAAATCGGTCAAGTGCCAATCGGAGTCGCGCGTAAAGGGTTCCGAACGAGTCATGTTTTTTTACACGTTACTTTAAAACCATTGAATTCTTATGGGTTTTTCTGTAATATGAGTTAAGAAATATTAACTGTATTTTTTTAAAACCTTAGGTTCAGTAGTTTCCGAAATAACTTTATAAATTACGTAATAGTTTTTATTTTTAATTTTGTACATTGATACACTCACAATAAGTCCGTTTTATTTGATATGTAATACGATAGGTCCCCCAAAGGTACCCCATAATAAAAAATACATTGTACTTCGGTGCCTTGGTCTCAGAAGTTCATATGTACAAAATTTTAACTGAATTCATCCAGTAGGTGCAGAACAAATTGGCTGTGACAGACAGACACACGAGTGATCTTATGAGGGTTCTGTTTGTATACGGAACCCTAAAAAATGTCGTAACTTCGAAAAAATTGCGTTGAATAAATATTTTCCGAAGTGCTCTAGAGTCGAGCCTTCGACGAAACTTTAACAAAGAAGAACCTTATGATTTAGGAAATCGATTTTTATAAGTACCTGAGTATGTTGGTTTGAGGTTTTACACGCTTGACTGCTAATGAAAAGTTTCATTTCTTGGAGTTTTTCCATTGTTGCCTTATATTGGGTTTTCGTGTTCTGTCGTCTTTTATTTTACTTTCGCGCGGTCGCAAAAGTTCCAGGGAACATTTACAGTCATTACGGGGCCAAGCAGGTAAGTACATTAAACTTCAGCTTATTGGTTGGGGGCATTAAATTATACAAAAATCGTGAGTTGGTATAAAAAAAAACCAGTCAAACATTCCTTCAAAATAATTTTCTTTCCATTTCATAACCATCATACGATCTAAATAAAATGAAAATCGCCATTAAACATGAAAAGTATTTGTAACACAGCCTCGAGGCTCATTCCCATCCAATCTGCGATCGGGCAGCACAATGGCTTGGAAGAAAACAATCTATGGCCAAAACAACGCATCCCCCACCTTGTTCTGTCGACCACTCGAGAAAACGCCCGTTTATTATTTTTTATTTAGAACACGAAAAAAGTATTCGTAATAAAATATTTGCGCGCGCTCCAGAAAGTAAAATTGAGGGGAAACAGGGAAATGAAGGAATATTCCGACTGCTTATTAACTTACTTTTTGTATAACGCTTCAAGTATACTACTTTTTTTTTTTTTTAGGGATGCGAAATCATCAAATGACTTCTTCCGCTCTGGGTGGAGCGGAAAGGCGTGTCAAACTCTTACTGACTAAAACCCATCCGTGTTCCTTCTAAAGCCCTTTGCGTTCCAAGGCCGCGGTGACTCTTTCGAACAAATGCCGCAACCCTGGCAGGGAAACTACTACTTGACTTCCAGTTTTCGCGTGAATTTAATTTCTAACACATTTTTCAGGACTCGAAAATGATGTCAGCATTTGTAACCGTATATTGCTACGGCGAACAGTATGAGACAGCTCTACGAGGCAGCTACGAAAAATTGTAGCGTGCGTAGACCCGCTACGATTTAGCTACGAATTCTGTAGATAAGGCTCGGATTTACCAATTCGAACCATTTCGGCCCTGATATCCGAATTTACCAATTGGTTCTTTTACGGACATTGTACAAAATTGCGCGCTGTACTGCGGTCTCATAAATTCTTCCAGTGTGAATAAGTCCGAAATATTGTTCTGTAAATAGTTGCGAATTAAATTAGGATTTAAAGTGCAATGAACTACGTACAAGCACAAATGTAATTTAAATGTTTGAAACTCCAATTGTAAATGTTTTGAAAGCGTAGTAGAAATTGTTCAAATAAATTCGCATGAGGTATTTTGTAACGTCAGGAATAGCTACATTTCTAAACACATTATCGGGATTTGCATGTTTAACGTAAAATAGAAAAGGAGATTTTCGATTGTGTAGTACTTTAAACATTCAAGACAAAAATATATTCTTACTAGCTGCCGGCAGCGGCTCCGCCCGCGTGGATGTCGAAAATTATCCCAATGGAATATACTCCCGGGATAAAAACTATCCTATGTCCTTTCCCGGCACTCAAACTATATCTATGCCAAATTTCATCTAAATCGGTTCAGCGGTTTAAGCGTAAAGAGGTAACAAACAGACAGACAGCCACACTTTCGCATTGGTAATATTAGTATAGATTATATAGTACAAGCTGCGCCCTGCGGTGTTACCCGCAGTTTAAAGTATGGCTTATGTGTTAATCCAGGGTGTCAGCTTCCTGCATATCAAAATTGGTCCAGCCGTTTGCGCGTGAAGAAGTAACAAACATACACACACACACTCACAAACTTTCGCCTTTATAATATTAGTGTGATAGATGTATAGATTATCACAGAAGCATTACTTACTACTAGAGTACTATTCTAATGAACTTCTAATAGCAAACAATCTGCCCAGCTATTGGTGTCAGCTTCCACTCGAACCAGATGTAGCTAAGTACTACTATTCTACATGAAGCGACTACCTATTTGACCTCCACAACCCCATAAATAGGCGATCTGATACCCCTTGACGATACTCGCAACACGACTTCTATCAGCACATCAAAACGATACTACTCCCGCCAAAATCGCTGTCACCAGTCAGTACACAACACAGGACACAGTAGGTACACAAGTACACAGAACACAAGTACACAGTACACAGGCCGGTGGGGTCGGGCACAGTTTGCAGGAAGCGATTAAATGCGGGCACATTGTAAACATCTTCTAGTTAATGTTTACATACCGACAGACAGTAGATTTGAGTACGAGTTCTGATCGACGACGGCAATTGGGGATTGGAATTAGTTTTGGCTATGTTAGGTTGTGATTTTGATTATAGATAAGTTTTAGGTGTGTGGACATTTTTTTTTTTTAAATTTTGTTTAGGTAATAATTTCCTACTGCTGGGTAAAGGCCTCCCCCTAATCCTTTCAGGAATTCTTCTGCCATCGCCGTGTGGGTATAAGTTTTGGAATATTGCATTTATTTACTAAGGCGCTATAAACTTTTACCCGCGACTTCGTACGCGCATATCCCGTTTTTTCCCGTTCCTGTATAGCCTTCCTCATTAATGTGGTTATCATATACAAAAAGAATTACCCGAATCCGACTGGTAGTTCCAGAGATTGGCACGTTCAAACAAACAAACAAACTCTTCAGCTTTATTTTATTAGTATAGATTTGAAGTGAGTCATCTACATCTACACTATATCAATATTTTAAAGAGGAAACATTTGTATTTTTGTATGTGTGTATGTTTGTAATGAATAAACTCAAAAAATACTGTACCGATTTGAAAAATTATTTCAGCAATGGATAGCTACATTATCAGCGAGTAATATAGGCTATATTTTATCCCCGTACTCCCACGGGAACGAGAACTACGCGGGTGAAACCGCGTGACGTCCGCTAGTTTTCAATAACATCAGGACACAAGTTATAACAGTGGAGTAAAATACCTAACAGTTATGTTTTTAATCACAGTTTCCAGACGATTGACGTATGTTAAGAAAACAATTGGTTAATAAAACATTTCTTTTCTGTATTGGGTTTTAATTTAATTTACGTTATTCATTATCTGCAAAACATTTTCCCAAATATATTGGGGTTAGATTCTAGTCAAACCAGATTCCCAGGACCCAGAACACTGGCAGCATTGCCGCGTTGAATGGCTATGCTGATTCTTTGGCCGAAGAAAAGCCCAGCGCTCTGATCACGTGAACAGTCGACGAGTTGTTTGCTGATGTCCCGAAAGACTCGGTGAGCACTCGGGCCCCATGGGCCTGTTTCAACCCCAAACGGCTAATATATAACTCCAATAAGGTAAGTTATGCCATTGATAGCGTTGTAGATGAATTTTTTTAAATTACTAATACATACTTAGGTACTTTAAGATTGAGTTTTTTTATTATTTTTTACTTTTTAAAGGGAATATAGGTTTTTGAGTCGGGGGTTTTTGTTTTTATACGTGTTTGTACATAATTTCACGATTATTTTTCTAGCTGTTTAAATACTTAGTTCATACTTGTGTATATTAAGTTCTTTAGATAGTCTAGTTAGTTCAGTATTTATTCAAACAGCTGTAAATATGTAAGTAGTGAAAAAACTGTATTTGCCTAATTAATTACCTAATTTAAAAAAGCAGTTTCAAAGTATAATTAAGTTAAAATTAACATTTCTCTTCTGATAGACTTCTTTAATAAGTGTTAAGATAATATATTAAGTGTACAAACCAAATTCGGTTTGTTTATGTAGAGTCTACATAAACAAACCGAATTTGGTTTGTACACTATTGCTATTTTTGTAGGTCTACATTGTAGACCTACAAAAATAGCCCAATATACCAGGCGCGCAGAATTCTGAAGATGTCTCGTAATGCGCGCTAACTCCAAAGTTCACGTGAACTTGCTCACTGAACTAGTTTGGCTCTCTTCAGCGCCTGCATAATTGGAAGGCTGATTGCAGCCTTGCAGGCCGACACGTGTTTGTTGTCATAATTGTTTTCAGCTGTTAATTAGGTACGTGAGAATGTCAGGAAATTGTAAGATCCGGTGATGAAAAGGTTTTGTGAAGGAGTTTTGGGAAACAAAACTAGTTATAGACTTTACTAATGGTTTATGTTTACTTTACCGAATACCTTTGGTGGATAAGAAGGTCAGTTTGAACTTTTAGATGTCTTTCTAGTGTTGTGAAATGCTGTGATTTGTTTGAATAGGCTCTAGCAACTAGCAAATTAAGATCCTCCAGAACGACTTTCAGTCACAAGTATGTGCGCAAATACAGGGGGACTCACTAGCAATACACAAAAAAGCGGTGTTCCACAAAAATCTTCTAGGAATGGCACCACATATTTATAATAAATTACCTAATGCTTTGTTAAATATTAAAGATATTAATTTATTCTTAAAGCAACTCAATAATCTACTGATAAGTAAGACATAGTACACGATGAATGAATATCTGTCAGACAAAAATACGTGTGTATAAAAAAAAATTACTTGAGTCCCGATTTATTTTCTTAAAATTGTTTTATTTGTATTTTTAATTATGTGTTGATTATATTAGATATGACTTAATTATTATGAAATAATATACTCTGAAATTACTTAATTATTGCATTGAATATGACATTACTTACTTTTAAATTTTTATTTATGACATACAACTTTTTTAATTTGAATTTATGACATAATAAAGGGTATTATTTTTAATTTATGACATTTTATAGCATATTAATTTGAATTTATGGCATTTTTTATGGTGACAATATAGAAATTTTGTAATTTATGAAATTGTATGATGTGTTTTTTTTTTTTTTTTAACGATGGGAAATCATCAAATGACTTCTTGTCACGACTCTTACTGACTAAAACCCATCCGTGTTCCTTCTAAAGCCCTTTGCGTTCCAGGGCCGCGGTGACTCTTTCGAACAATAAGTGATAAGTGTTGCATGCCTGAATTGGTACAACGCAGAGGACTACGCATTCACTTGACATCTGGAAATGTAATGATTATGTACTGTATTGAGCAATAAACATTTGAATTAAATTGAAATGCCAATCGGTTACCTACGTGACCTACGAAAGACGAGTTCATCATTCACTAGAAACAGATGAACTGTAAACTTATTTGCCTACTTCCCATTCATTACACATTTACCCAACACCTCAACGAACCCATTTATTCTACAGCTCGCTACAAATTCCTGTCGATTTCACCAACAAAACTGAACGACCAAAAACACTTTTCCAGATCTTTCTCTGTGCGAAATCGACCGCGTCGAGGGCGCAACATCAAAGGGCGTTGAAACCTTTCACATCCTTTGTAACTTAGTCAGATTTGGATACCGAGATACAGTTGACACAGCATAGATAAGTGCAGAAGGCCCGCATCATACATCGAGTAAAAACATAGACACACGCATAGACGCGTGCGTATAGTCCTGACCGAATTACGAATATTACGATCATGGTAGTCACTCCCAGTCCCAACGAAGATTAACTATCCATCGACGCTTGAGATGAGAGAGAGAGAGATACGTATTAGATGCACAAGTGTGGGAGCAAACACAATATCTTTAGACTCCGTTTTCACCAGAGATGTGCGAGGATGCGTAACGAAAGATGTGTTTGTAAGAGCTCTGGTGGAAGGACTCCCTTAATCTGATAATCTGAAAGGACCATGATCCAACATGGCCGGAGAAATCAAAACTCAACTAAAAAAAACTCAAAACTCTCAAAATCACGCGCAGGACCAACGACTAAGTTCCGAGGAATGGTGTTATCACACCGAATGCCACAAATTCAATACTTGTGACGACACTAGCAAGTCAAGCCAAAATTGTTAGTGTCGTAATTAATAGGTACTGTCTCTGTTTATCAAAGATTATAAAACACTCACAACAAAATGTCAAAAATGGCGGAGTAGTGACTCCGTCATGTTTTGAATTTTTTTTTCAATTTTCTAAAAAAAAAAAAAACTTCTACGAAGTAAATTTGATGAAAGATAGCCCTTTTTTTAAGGATGGGAAATCATCAAATGACGTCTTCCGCTCTAGAAGAAGACGAGTTCGACTCTTACTGACTAAAACCCATCCGTGTTCTTTCTTAAGCCCTTTGCATTCCAGGGCCGCGGTGACGTTAGTTACATTTTTACGAAGCTAGAGAAAAGACATGAAAAGTAAATTGAAATAAAATGACAATCATTTTGTTGTGAGTGTTTTGTAATCTTTGATAAACAGGTACCTATTAAGTGTGTGTGACGATACTAGCAAGTCTGGCTTGACTTGTTAGTGTCGTCACAGACAGTAGTGACTCCGTCATTTTTTGTATTATTTTTTTTCATAATTTTTCTCTAGGTTCGTAAAAATGTACGTAACAAATAAACAGTCAAATCAATTGTGTGCGCGCTCTAGAGCTGCCCTTCTGTACCTCTCTACCCAGTACAGTTAAGCCAATGCCACAGACGTCTGATCGGAAAATATTTTGTTTATCAGACTAACGACTTTCCTTTGACGGTGTTCATGGTCTTTAGATACGCTGATGGTATTTCGGAATGGTACGCGTTAAATGAAACTTTGGATTAGTTTTTGAGGACTCTTTGAGGTTATGTTAGGCTGAATGTATTTCTCGTGTCTGTATCGTTTATTCAGTCGTTTTTTTGGGAGCCGACATTATTGCTTAAAATACTTTTTTTCCGACTAAATGGTTGTTTTTTATGGTCTTCTGAGTAAATAAGACAGCATTTTCTCCCATAGAATTTCATTAAATGTTTTCAAATTTAATAGCCTCTGCTTTATAATGTTTAAAACAATGCAAAAATTACGACACTAACGCGGACAAATTGCCATTCAGCTTAATTAATCTGCTGATTAATTTTGTAATTCGATTATATATCGAATTCGATATTTTGTAAATAGGTACTTAAAATTTCATATTTAAACACAATGGTGAAACAGTATTTGTTCCGTGACAACAGTGTTATTTTAAGAAGTGATCAAATTATGCAATTTCCATACTTTTGAGGATCATTCGCATTTCTTCAAATCTAGAGAATTATGAGTTTTTGTACAGATTCCGATTAAGATACTAATGCGAATAAAAATTACTTACCACAACTTACACTTCAACTTATACTTCATCAACAGAAAATGATCGCTTAATGATTGCATGTAAAACTCTTTGTATTCCTGAACTCATTCCGTAACTTATTCAATATTATATTATACATAATAAATTTTGAATAAGCTACATTGGTGTTTTCCCGGGTTTAAATAACCTCAAGCATAAGAGGCGATCATCACGTTATTTACACATTAGGGCTACCTTTTCCTGCCAGGATTGTGGAATTTGTTCGAAAGAGTCACCATGGCCCTGGAACGTAAAGGGCATTTGGAGGAACACGGATGGGTTTTATTCACTTGCGGGCCTGCGGACAGCGAGCGTTGGGTAGCTCGCTGCCCGATCACCACCAGGCCCGATCGCGCGTTGTGTTCCACGCACGCCTCAAAGAGATGTCAGCATAGGAGACGGGGCCCGCTAGGGCCAGAGCCTGCCAGCGTTGCGGAATTTGTTCGAAAGAGTCACCGCGGCCCTGGAATGCTAAGGGCTTTAGAAAGAACACGGATGGGTTTTCCGCCCAGACCCTTGCTCGAGCCAGTCCGCGCCGTTGAGCCTGTAGTATTAAATTCACCCCTTAAAAATAATTCTAGTTCGATCCAGCCCGTCCCTAGCTGTCCTCCCCCTAGCGACGCCCTAAGCAGAGGCCCGTACCCCACAGGGGTTGCCCTTAGCGTGTAGTCGCTTAGTTTGTAAGTTTTTATAAGCCCTGGCTGAAGGCTTTAATATTATAAGGCAACCAAAGGCAAGCCCGATAAAGCAGTCGACAACCTTATAGGTTGAACTGCGAGACGCCACTCAAAAAAAAAACGGATGGGTTTTAATCTGACACTTCTTCCTCTCCACCCAGAGCGGAAGAGGTCATTTGATGATTTCTCATCCTTAAAAAAAGGGGATCTTTCACCAAAGTTACTTCGTAGAAGTTACAAGGGAAAGCAAAGGGGATCGCTATTACGCATGCTAAAACGAAAATGCTACAGTTTATATAAAAATATAGCGCTATCTTTCGCTGAGACATTATTACAGCCAAAACGAAGTATTGCTATTCTTTAACAAAAGCTAAACGGTGCTCGTAAACCGCGCATCCATCTTTTTAAGGCGAAGATCACGTTCACTAAGCAAAGAATTTTTAATATTTTCACTCTGTCTGATTTACCGGCACAGGGTGTTTCTTTCTGTTCCGTGCCTTAAGGTTTAAATGGCGCTGCGAATCGTAACTTTTTATACGACTCTTTGTCATGAAAATGGTCTAAATACTTTATTTCAGCGTTTAAGAGCTCCTGCGTAGCGTATGTTGTGTTTATGTTTTTTTTGAGAGAGTAAACGGAGTAAGTTGTGTGTGAAATGATGATGTTAAATTGATGAAATGGTTTACTGTAAAAAAATATACCATACCAAACATACCGCTCAATAGTTTCGCATTCATGATGCGCAAAGTTGATTCTCCCAATTGCGTTGTCTGTGGAGTTGTAGAAGACGTGCATCATATCCTGTCGGAGTGTGTTCGTGTTGGAGTCCAAAGACGTCAAACTTTTGTCAATAGCTTTAATGTAGGCTTCTATAATAGCGTTCTGGCCTCACCATTATCGGATGAGGCTAGAATACTTTATCATATTATTATTATGGGTATAAGGTTGCGGGTAGGCTAGTTTACAATATTTTTGTATCCAATCATCGGGGTGACATATTCTTGTTAGAAAAAACCCTGTAAATAAATAAAGAAAAAAAAAGGCACTATACCACCATTTTTCCGCTGTGAGGAAGAGACGGAGCTATACAGGAGCACTATCAATTTTTCACAACGTAGTCATGATGAAATTGGCACGTCATAGGCTAGTTTCACAGCTGTCTGGGAGACCCGTACGGGCCGGCCGTACACGGGAGACGCGTACGGGTAGCACCCGCAGTGCACTGAAATGAGGGTTCAGTACGATACGGTAATATACCGGTTATGCGGGTCGCGTACGGACCAATCCGCGTGTCTGTGAAACAATATATATACATATTCTAGCCCCTCACGTGTCTCCGTTCCGGGACCCCGTACGAGTCTCCCGGTCAGCTGTGAAACCTGTAGTAGATATAAGTCCGAAAATATGCTCGTGCCTTGTCTATGTTCGAAGAGATTTTGCCCAACAGTGGGACTAACAGGCTAGAAATATTATCACTTACACCTAAATTATTGAGTATCTCTTATTACACTGAGCTCCAATGGCCTCTGAAAAACTAACAATATTTTTAATTTGAAGTTTTATTCAGTTACCATTTAAAAGCGAAGGGAAAGGAGTGGATAGTGAAGTGCCTTACGTATTCAAGTGGCCGATGATATTCATTAAAACGATTGCCGCTAGTTTTATTGAAAAAAGGTAAAAGATAGCAATGTAGTTAAGACTTATTGAGCTCTGGAATGAGGTCCATTTTTAATTAGTATGGGGCGGATGCGGATCATACTTTAATTTACATTTTTGCGTAGTGCTTTGATAAAGATTTTATTAGTTTTGTTGAAAAATCTGGTATTTGTATTATTGGTCGAAGTGATTGATATTAAGCCTGAATATTACAGGGCCGTAGCTCATTGCCGAAGAAGTGAGATACATTTTTACAGTGGTCTTAGTGCGAGTTTTTAAACGTAGGTACTCAATAACGAGAATATGTTCCCATAGGAAAACAATCACGCGGGTAAAACTGCTGGCAGAAGCGAGTCTTATATAAACCGAATAATATGTTTTAAATACACAAATACATTTGAATCATGTACCATCGCGGACATTTGTGGTGAATCACTTTTAAACCTTATAATCATAGTAATATTTCGAAAAGTGGTTCACCGCAAATGTCCGCGATGGTACGTAGTTTACCTAATCTCCATTCCAGTCTACATAGTGATCGTCTAGACGAGTTTCAGACAGTTTGCAACACAGTCTCGTACAACGATATTGTATAAGCTGCATTTTAATAACGCTTCTACTTAGCTCGGTAACCGGCTTAAAGGTATTAAGTGTGGTATTAACTAACGATGGTTATTTTGTTGTGGAGACAACGGGATTTGTTGCTGGGTTTTAGCATCGATTGATGGGAGAAATAGTTGGTTGATGGGAACTTCTTGCTTTTAGGTAACGTTTACCTACAGTGCGTTATTTTTCCGGCGATATCGATTGTAGAAAATTCTTGACCAAGTGGCATTTCGGTAGCACAAGTCAATGCCATTTGTTTTTTCGACTTTTTTTTTGTTTTCTCGCTGTTTTCCTTCGTAAAATCTAAGTACTCTAAAAGTTTTACCGGTATTCATTCCTTATTAGCCTATTATTAACATCTACAACAATTAAGAGAACACTTGCAATTGAAAATAACCACATCAGTACTTCAAATATTGAACTAAGTACTGTAACACTAGCAGACTCACGCTAGTGCTACTTAACATTATTATAAACTATCTGCCGCTCGCGGCTCCGCCCGCGTGAATGTCGAAAATTATCCCAAGGGGGCATAATCCCGGGATAAAAACTATCCTATGTTCTTTCCTGGGACTCAAACAGTCTCTATACCAAATTTCATCTAAATCGAATTTTATCAGATTTAGATGAAATTTGGTAACACTCAAACGCGCTTGAAGAAGTAACAAACACTCAAAAACTTTCGCCTTTATAATATTAGTGCAGGTGAAGTATAGTGTGAAGTGTGATGATGTGATTAAAACTATGTTTGGGGTTTAACCTTTTGAACGCCAGAGCATAAACACATCGACGTGCCCCCGGCGCCAAGCCACTAATTCGCCGTACTTTTTGTCACATATTTGTGACGTCTGGCGTACAGGGCACGCGCTTGCTTGTCATGTATACGTGACAATGGCGTTCAAAAGGTTAAACTTCATAATATATTTGGCATCAGCCTTCAACGAGCGCTGCCCCATATAAAAACAAAACATATTTTCATATTCCTAATTCAAATTCTCTTTTACTTTTTGCCAGACGCTTCCAAAGATCCACCTTGTCTGCCAGAGACTAAGAGCCAAGGAGATCCTCCTGACAGTACTGATGTGACCAAAGTATCTTCTTAAAAATTCAAGTTCAAAATTACATCTCATTCAAATGACGAGATTCTACTAATTCAACAGCCGAAACTTTAAGCGAGAGTCTTAAGAAAAATTTTCCTCGAAATTACGGGAACCCTTGCGAAGTAAATCGTAGGGCGGCAGTGGGGCGGGCGGTTGACAAATTATTATTTTTATTGCCCTAATAATATGGCAAAGTGGAAAATTAATTAAATAGCCTTAAGTGGGCGTCGTTTTGTACTTCCGAGTATTGTTAAGTACCAAGAAACAAAAAAGGCGTAACTTAATTTATGGTTTAGATAATAATATATTCTTAGTGTAAGTAACAATTAAGTTAAAAAACTTAGATAGCAAAGCATTTACAACAAATACCTGGCTTTGATGGACAAGCTCTGAATCCCTGACCCATTTCACAAAGAGCCTACATAATTTCAGCTTTTAATTTAACATTGAACTAATCAGCTCAAAAACAATGAAGAAAATCGAGTAACAAACGAACTGACAGCAACTTCGTCTTTGAAGTTGGCTTTAAGTAAACTCAACTTTTAAACTATCGAAGTAACTCCAATTGTCTTCACAACTTCTCAAAAACAGCAATAAAATCTGAAATACAGTCTCAATACCGTTTTCACGTTGTCTATGTGGGACCCTAATAAAATAAGACGGGCCTAAATATCGTGGAGCATTCGTTAGGACAATATTGCGCTCCCTTTGTTCGGCAGAATGCCTTCAAAGCAAATTACTTTTGTACGGAACCCGGAACTTTTAAAATATGCCGAATATATTCTATGGTAGGTAGGTACTAATGCGAGAATCTGCTCGTTGGAAAGTGTATAAAAATGGAATTAGACTTGTAAGCTTTATGTAGTAACATTGTACATTATTATAAAAGCAAATATTATGGTTTAAGTGACAGAAAAAAACTTACTCAGATTTATTAAAACCAACATCCCATCCAATGGAGTGAATGAGGAGTCCCAGCATGGAGTGGGAATCTCTGCTGGAGTCTGTTTCCTGATAGCTACAACCTAGGGGGTCTTCAAGTCAAGAGGGAATAGGTAACTTCAAGGCAAGCGTAGTCCGTCGTCGACCGGTGGTGAGATCAATAGTAATAATAACGTTGTTTTTTATTTTTTTATTAAATATGGTTTTGCTCTTGTCTCTAGTCTAGGTCATAGATGACAGAGACAAAGTCGACGATGGAGCGAGCTTACCCAGAAGAGCCTGTTCACTTTAATTTTGAAGAGATTAGGGTTGTATGCGTTCGGAAACACAGACGCAGGCAGAGAGTTCCACTCCTTTGCTGTGCGCATAAAAAAGACGTTTGGAAACGTTTAGTGCGAATTGGTGGAATAGCAACACGGTAGGGATGGTAACTTGCAGCAGTCGTGGTTACTGCACAACATTCGCTGCGCCCTTTCGAAGACAAATTTGTAGTGTCAATATTTGTCCTAAACTGGAGACCACAACGGAGCATACATATTTCTCCATATTGTTATTACACAAGATGGAGTAACTAGTTATAACTAATTCCAACTTGACCCACTGAGGTCAGTCAGGGTTCGTATTAACGCGGTTTGTAAAGTGGGCGAGCAGTCATACATATTTGATAAGGCGCATCCCACCAAATGCATTAGCTTGAGCTGATACCTGGATCAAAACTTGTGAATTATACCTACAATGTAACAGAATGTATATGGATGTGTATTTATGAAAAGTTTGTGGGTATCCAGGTTTTCAGGTCAAACAGTAGTTCTAGAATAAATATTGAATATTATCTAGGTAGGTTCTGTCTGGTGTTGGACGTAAAAGAATAATACCATCCCATCACTTCCCGTAGGTGTTGTAAGAGGCGACTAAGGGACTCACCAGAGAATGGGCAGCAGCATTCTCTGTGTATTGGTACGGGTACACCATTTAATATTGCTTGAGTTTGTTTGTTTTTTTGATGGCATAATGGAGTGTGCTAGCTATCAAGTGTCAATAAATTTCATAAAATTTGATTTACATGTATGAAATATAATTTTCTGTGTCATGTTTTGTAAACTTTGCATACCTACTGCTGTATAAATTCATGTTTTTATAACTTAACAGACAGATGTGTAGCTGGGGAGTTTGTTGCGCCACTTCTTCTCCCCAGCTAAAACACTAGGAAGTGGTGACGGGCGGGCGTTTTGGGGGACTGTCTTTATGTATTCTATATGAACTTTGACGTTCAAAAAGTGCTGGCACTCAGCCTAATTTGAATAAATGACTTTTGATTTTGATTGCAACAGCTACACTGCGACCGCCAACCCGCCTGCCAAGTGTAGCGATTAATGACGTCTTTAGGCTGATATGATAATCATGATGATGTTCTAGGTAACTAACGAGGCATCGTTTTAGAACCTCTATTGAGAAAGTACGAATTCTGATAGTGTAACTAAAGCTGTAACTAAAAAAGCGTGGCGCCTTCTGACGAAGTTGATTGGCTAAAAAACTAGTGGTGATATGACGTGGGTCTGATGGTAAATGTCTATGACAACAGTAATTACTGAAATCATAAAGCTTTTTTTAACGATTGGAAATTATCAAATGACTCCTTCCACTCTGGGCCGAGCGGAAGGGAGAGACAGACTCTAACTGACTAAAAAACGTGTACGTTCCTCCTAATGCCCTTTGCGTTCTAGGGGGACTAGGGGGCCACTAAGAATTAATGACAGCACGATTTGACAGTAACTGTCAAATCGTGCTGTCATTCATTCTTATTTCGGGTTCGGTACTAATCGTAAGTCCGTAGGTGATACGGAGTAGAATACGCCCGCAACTAAGCCCGAAACCATGGACTTCGGGCTTAGAGATTAGCCCCCCTGGGCCGCGGTGACTCTTTCGAACAAATTCCACAACCCTTTTTTTGATTTTTCGTATCCATATTAATAACTTTTTTTTTTTGTATTTAAGTAGATAGAATAAGACATTTAGGGTAGGCACATGTTAAGATACAGCACCGTACTCTTAAAAGAAATTTCAGATCTAAAATTTTAAAGTTTTAGTATAATGAAAGATGTTATGAAGCATACTTAACTTGCGAAATGTCTAGTAACATGAGCTTATCTGTACTAGTCAGAAAATTACGTTACATAAAATGTACAATGTACAAGAGTTTGATATGCTGTCAGAACAATGTTAAGCATGTCCATCATTTTGAAAGGTTGTACTCATAAACAGTATGTGTTATATGGTTATTTTATAAGGCAGGCTCAGTAGGGTTTTGGTTGGCAGCGATACGCCTTTGTGCTACATACAAAGTGAGTATGTAGACAAGTAAGTAATGGATAGCTCTTGACTTACTTATGTACTTTATGTTCAATTTCAAGTTTCTCATTTAAATTAATACCAATTGTAATTCTTATGATAAATAATAATAATAATAAGTAGTATCTTGACTTGGCTCGCGGCTTGGATCAAGGGCTTGATCCAGAAAGCAGTACTCCTGGACACGGCACGCATAGTTAGGAGGTTCCTCTCTCAGAGGCCCTGACCACCGGTAGCTTGGACCCTGTTCCCGTTACCGGTGGGCTACTATTTTTTATATTTTTAAATATTTTTATATCTCTGTATTTTAATATTTAAAAATGTAATTTATATGTATATACAAACGAATAAAGGAAATAATAATAAATCTTTATTGCAGATCATACAAGGTCCATATCCACATTAAAAAAAAAAGAATAAATTTGTTTAAATAATTTTAATGATAAAAAAAAAATCAATACATAAAACAAAAATGTCAATAAGTTAAAATAATTATAATAATTAATATACTCATTCACTCAAAAAAAAAATTAAGATGTCAATAAATTCTTAACCGTTACAGATGTTTTTCTTTGTAAAACTATGCATCATAATTTCACATTTCTCAAAAGCCGGCTTTTCTTTATGGGGGGCTTGCTTATTACAAATTCCAAATATGAAAGAGATTTTTTTTTTCTATTTTTAAAACTTACCAATTTGCAGTAAAATGTAACAATAATATAAGATGTGTTGTCTTACCTGAAAAAGAAACAAAAAATATTTTTAAGTATGACACATATTTTGTTACAAACCTTGAAATAAACAAATTAAAATACTCGTAATATAAAACAAGCAAAACACGGAAGTAAGAGGTTTCGTCTCCTCGAAATTTAATTATCTACAAAATTCGATTAAACGAATTTATTAGTTAGACAAACCCTGAAAAGTAATACAATAAAGACAGTGCACACTGAGATCCAATTTTGGTCCCAAATATTGGGTTCTTTTAGGTTCCAATTTTGAGCCTAATATCCCGAATATTCCCAAGCACTTTTCTTACGAAACAGGCATAAGCAAGCAGTTTTTAAGTTGCCCAGTAAAACGGTTATTCGTTCCATTGCACAGGATATTGTTTCCAATATTCCAAAATTGGGTGCATCGTGCTGAAGATGCAAGTAGGCCAGATAGGGCTACCACACTGGAAAATGCCGGAATATTGCGCAAAATATATTGGAGATGCAAATTGATTTGAAAAAGAATAAAATTCGATTTGAAAAAGGAATTTCTAGAGCGTTCGGTTGTGTTCACTCGGTTTCGTTGTAAACTGCTGATGTTGATTTTTTATAGTAAGTACCTAGCTACTTCAGTTACTGAATTTATTAACTAAAGATAGGTATTGCGATCCAATAGACAAACATAAAAACGTAACCTTTATCTGGGTATAATTCCTACAACATGTGTCCCTTTTATGTTTTCTATTAATTTTCATACAAAGAAAGTGTTCCTAAAGATAATGATAATAATTGTAGGTACCAGATATGCCATGAAAACGAACTCGTTCCATGTGTGACAACCCTAACACGCTTGAGTACGGAACCATTTAATTTTACTGCCGTCTGAAAAATGTCTTTTGATATCTTATACTATAACGAACCGAAAATGCTCCGCGCAGCACTTCTAGAGTGAAGTCATATGAGAAAAAAATGCCCTAAAGAGTTGGAATTAAGTAAAAATTGCTTCAAATTTATACGTCAGAAGTACTCTTTTGACCCACTCTCGTAGCATTATGTTATAGTTGCCAGCAAAAGCTCTTAGACGATGAAAGAATAATCATTTAGTTCGTTGTGGCCTTAAAAAGAATCTTTCATCTTTTTCAAAAGAACTCAGAGTTACCCTTTTAGCAAGATTCTGGGTCGGTTTTGTACAAGAATAATGGGAAGAATTCAATGTATCGTTTACGGGTTTCCCGGAGGAATAAACTGAGTTTTTTCAAAGAGTTAAGTAAATCGGATTACTTTACTCGTTGAACTTATCAGATAAGTGTGTTTACCGTGATTGTAGAAGCTTCGACGTGTCGGTGAAATTGAACAATGTTTGCTTCTCTTAGATGTTTTATGTCTATAGTATAAAATGTTTTATTTAACCTTTTGAACGACATTGTCACGTATACATGACAAACAAGCGCGTGCCCTATACGCCAAACGTCACAAATATGTGACAAACAGTACGGCGAATTTGTGGCTTGACGTCGGGGGTACGCCGATGCGTTTTTGCTCTGGCGTTCAAAAGGTTTATTGGTTTGCATTACTGAGTATTTTATTCCCCAATAAACCGCTGTTTGATGCGCCTGAAAAACTCATCCTATTTAAAAAAGCGAAAGTGAGTTTGTTTGATACACTTTCACGTCTAAATAGCTGAACCTATTTTGATGAATATTTGATATAGATATAGATCGGACCCTTTTTTTTTTTTTTTTTTTTTTTTAAGGATGGGAAATCATCAAATGACTTCTTCCGCTCTGGGTGGAGCGGGAGGGCGTGTCAGACTCTTACTGACTAAAACCCATCCGTGTTCCTTCTAAAGCCCTTTGCTTTCCAGGGCCGCGGTGACTCTTTCGAACAAATTCCGCAACCCTGGCAGGCTCTGGCCCTAGCGGGCCCCGTCCTCTTTGCTGACATCTCTTTGAGGCGCGCGCGAAACACAACGCGCCATCGACCCGGGCCTGGTGGTGATCGGACAGCGAGCCACCCAACGCTCGCCGTCCGCAGGCCCGCGCCTACGGTGGCCGGGGATCGCCCTGCGACTCCCGACGCCCGGGGCGTCTTCTTCTGTTGCGGCGGTTGGGGCGAAGGCCTTGCCTTTCCCTCGCGCGGCCCGCCTCCTCCTTCGCAAGCATTACTGCTTCGCAGAAGGAGGTGACTGCTTCCCAAGCCTCCTCGCTCCGGACCATGGATTCAACCAGGGCCGGACGCGAGAGGTTGCCGCCGCCGATCGCCTCGACAAGGACACGGCGGTGTTCTGCCCAAGCAGGACAGACCTCCACCGTATGCTCCACCGTGTCCTCCGGGCGATCCTCACAGTGCTGACACCCGGGCATAGATCGGACCCTGGAGACGGTTTTAGGTTTATTTTTGGTAAAAGCTAGTATTTTTGTCAAACAGGAAATAACAACCGAAAACACAGTAAAAATGCAAACAGTTACCAGTCTTCGTTTTATTCGTATACGGAGTGCGACATAACACAATCCTCATCCCAATACCACAATTGCGGAACCCGGTGCAATAAAACATAAAAACATAGCAGGCACTCGACAAACAGACTTGCTTATGGTTTCCCCAATTTTTTCCCTATAAAAATATCGCTATAATTTATATGTGGGTACATTCGCGAGCAGTGTAGTTCCATGTTTTATTCATTGTACGTGAGTTTCAATGTGTAAATCAGGTCCGTTTCGCAGTTAATTCGCGTTAGTCCAGGCGTTATGAGGGAAATTGCGAAAATTAAGGACTTTGTGAAGTACAGTGTGCGAAAACTACTCGATTTATAATGTGCTGGAGCTACGTTTTTCTATATGGTATCGGACGTAAAAGAATAGCACCATCCCATCACTTCCCGTGGGTGTCGTAAGAGGCGACTAAGGGACTTACCAGAGAACGGGCAACAGCATTCTCTGTGCATTGCAACAGCTACACTGCGATCGCCAACCCGCCTGCCAAGATGGCGATTATGGCTCCCTTTGGGGGAGGTCTATGTCCAGCAGTAGACGTCATTCGGCTGATGATGATGAGCTATGTAGTGTACTTATATTTATACAGCTAATAACTATCTTAATCTAAACTTTAATATTGTAAAGGTATATAGTTTTCTATGCATTTATATGTTTGGAAAAATGATCTTGAAGTATTTAATTTGATTACATTATTTTTTTTACTGAAAGCTACGCTATTGCGGAGTACCAAGGGTCATGTTTTTTAAAAGAGGACGAGGTCGTAGCAGAATGTAGAAGGTAATATAAGCTCTATTTTAGAATAAACACACGTGCAAACTGATGGTTTTACTACAGCACTAATGAAGGATTTGTCTAACCTTATAGAATCGTTTTTCTCAGAAGCAAGACTACGTACAACCTTTGAGAATACGTCAAGCAAAAGGATTGTGCTACTATTTCTCAGACGTTTGTGTTTAATTTAGTTGTTTATTTAGCAGTTTCCAATAAACGCTTGCAACACGGTAACTTGGAATACTGTTTTCCCGGACATTCGAACTAGGTTATTGTAACGAGAGAGCTGAAAAAACATATTTTTTTTAATTAGAACTACCGTCATCTTCTACATTTATTTATGTATTTAAACTTTATGTACAATAGTGTTACATGGGCGGAATTAGTGCATCAAGACATTATCTACCAGTCAACCTTTGGGTTATAAAGACTATACTGTGGTAGGTGTACAATAAATAAAAATAAAAATTGAATTTTAACGTTTCGGAAAGAATATACAAATAATTTATTTACATTTAATGAATTATATGTACAAGTAACAACTAAATACAACTAGACTAATAATCGCGAAATTATGTACAAACGCGTATAAAAACATAATAAATCATTAGGCATTAAAAAGTTCATCCACATCGCTGTCAACGGCAAAAGTGCCCAGAACACTGGCAGCATTGCCGCGTTGAATGGCAATGCTGATCCTTTGGCCGAAGAAAAGCCCAGCCCTCTGGTCACGTGAACAGTCGAGGAGTTGTTTGCTGATGTCCCGAAAGACTCGGTGAGCACTCGGATCCCTGATATATAATATTAATCAATGAACTCAGCCCTATCGCAATCTTGCTGGACATAGGCGTATCCCAATTAGTGCCAAAACATTACCGGGATATTACATAACACAAATAAACTATCAATCGGAATCCCTTACAGGTTGTGAATTCAAGTGACGTAGTTTTCCGTCCACATTGCATGATGAAGATTGCTCTACTTACTGACTTTGTATCATGACGAGAAGAAACTGAAAAATATGAATAACAATCTTTTGCACACGTCTTCGCTTGCGTGGAATAGTTACTTTGGGCAGCCATTTTTATTTTTAAGATACTAAGTTTTCAAAACGATTGCACATAATACGTTTATTTATGTTTTATCAAGTGCCTGAATACCAAGGTTTTATCTTAAATAACGACGGATTCCCGTACAAACTTTCATTCCCTATTTCAAACCCTTCAAGCTGTGTTTTCGCGAGCCTATATCCTTCTCCAAGGTACCATCTATCTCTGTACCAAATTCTTCAAAATCGGTTCTGTGGTTTAAGCGTGAAGAGGCAACAGACAGACATACAGACAGACCGACACACTTTCGCATTTATAATATTATAGTAGGCGCCAGATAAATGTGGAATAAAGTATATTGACCTTTCCCTAATAACTGTTCATAGGTACCTGAACAATTAAATATGAATCGTTTTTCATTATTAGACAATGTTAAGGATCACGAGAGATGATGATTCGGGACAGCTTTGTGTCATTAATTCCGTTTTTCAAATTAAAAATGTCAATAATTGTAGGTGGGTCAATGACCGTTATTCCACGATTATCTGGCGCCTACTATAGTATGGATTTTTACTACAGCAAAAAAACATACGCTATGCGTAAAATGCATTACAATAAAAAAAAATAAAAGTTTGACAAGGAATACACAATCACAATGTATATCCAGTTTAACGACGGGCTTCCCCATCCTAATCCGAGTTTAACCTCGCGGCTCCCCAAACCTTGTTTATCATGGTATTTCTTCCGTCAGAATCTCACAATAGCTTCGAGTTACGAAGATTAAACTATAGTTAGCAAGTAGTTTCATCGGGCCAGCTGTGTCGCGATGACGAAACTTCTTCCAACGTTATCTAAATTAATCTTGCGCTGCCGAACTTGGGACTCTGTCACTTGCTGCTTGAAGATGGAAGGGAGCTGCTAATTAAATGTGTATTAGGGGGGATCGGGGGTTGTGTGACATAGTGAGGGGTAAAAGGATTGGTTAATGTGTGTCCGTGACATTTTACCAAGTCCTTGATATGATCAGATCAAAACAATCAATCAATCAAAATATTTTATTTGCTAGAATATGGTACAGTATGGTGTTACAGTAAATTTGTTTCAGCATATCCTGCCATAACATGGCGTGCAAATGTATTCTGAGGGCCTTTTTTTTAAGGATGGGATATCATCAAATGACTTCTTCCGCTCTGGGTGGAGCGGAAGGGCGTGTCAGACTCTTACTGACTAAAACCCATCCGTGTTCCTTCTAAAGTCCTTTGCGTTCCAGGGCCGCGGTGACTCTTTCGAACAAATTCCGCAACATTCATTTTTATATTCTGAGGGCCTAGCACGAACGTTTTTGACGTAAATTAACGTAACGTAAATTTTAACTATAATAATTATAATACTCGTTTCGCACATAATATTTATTTGAAACGGATACTATATTCATTTTTTGTATGATACAAATAGGTTGTGGTTTTAATGTTCAAAATTCACTTACGTTAACGATTTTGTTGAGTAGTAGTTAGTTTAACAGTATACTTTGATAGGTTAGGACAAATTTTGACAGGAAATCAGGACCTAATGTCTTTAGCACCTAATCAGTCATAGGAAATCGCTTGATCTTACGTTTTGTACTGTTATCACTTATCATACACGTGTCTACAATTATTCATTGTCATCGGGGTATCTAAACATTGTTTGACACTACATTTATTAATTATTGTTTTGTTAGTTTGATAATAATCTTCTGTAAGCACAAGCAGGTCAAAGACAACTAACCTTTTGACCACAGTTCAGCTTGGTTCGTCAAACCATCCGATGATAGGTACTAGGTATCATCGGCAATGACTATTCGAAACGTTTTAATAGTTAGAGGTAATTCCAATAAATGAAGGCGTCGACCTAATACAAAGCAATCATTGCGCGAATACGCGATCGTTGCGTTCATTTTATGGCAACACCGATCGCGTCGTCAGCGGGCGCCTTGGTTATGCCGAACAAAAGAACGCGACGACCGCGTACTCGCGCAAGGATCACTTTGAGACCGCAAACGGTCTTGTAAATACAGTAAATACCGCTCTGCAATCGTCCACCACAAAACCCTACACCTTCATCTTCACCAAAACCTTCCAACACAATAAATTCACCGCTAGCATCTCATACCGTGTACCACACACCACGAAAGCGTTATAAGCTATAGCAGTAGCTAGGTACAGTCAACGGCAGCTGTGTGCCGACAGAAACTCTCACCCGTTCGCAACACTTGCACTGCTATTACTGAGCCCTGTGACTTTGTTCTTTGTGCCTCCAGCCATTTTGGGAACTGTTCCGATATATTTTTGCGAGTTGCTTTTTATTAGTCAAGGTCGTTTGCCAACTGATTGCATAATATAGGTACATAAAGCAGAGATTTGAACACTGTTTTTGGGGTCTGAGAAAAGGACTCCATTGGAATGGATTGACATCTTTATGACTCAAGAAATGGCATGAGTCTCTCATCATATCACCTCGGACTTCGTACTGGAATGGATTGACATCTTTATGACTCAAGAAATGGCATGAGTCCTAACTCCTCATCATATATGGGTGTCGTAAGAGGGGACTAAAGGACTCACCAGAAAATGAGCAGCAGCATTATATGGTTCTGTGCATTGCAACAGCTACACTGCGATCGCCAACCCGCCTGCCAAGCGTGGCGATTATGGCACACCCTCCCTTGGGGGAGGCCTGCAGCAGTGGACGTCTTTCGGCTGGTATGATGTTGATATGATAAAACAGCCTACGTATGCCAGTCTTCGTTTGAGTAACTTCCCATTAATGTTCGTAATAGGAAATACTGCTCCTATTACGAACATTAATGGGAGAGATTACAAACATAATAAACAAGCAAGCATAGGACTCAGCATAGATAACGTTTCCAAGTGAAGTCAAATTTACAGTTGTCTAATCAATTTCAATTTCAGTTACTCTTCACCGAGACGATGTAAATAATTCACAACTTCATGTAGCTCCTATAAGAGACATTTTCTCAATTCCCATCTCACAAATAGAATTTTTTGGCCGTGCCTAACGTACATGTAAATCGGTAATATGAGGCACTTGCCTACAGAACAAGAACAAAGTACGTACACGTTGTCAACTAAATCACGAAACTTGACGAAAAATTAGCTTGGCAGCGTTAAAACTTGCTTATATTCGAGTTGTATACTGTGTGAAACGTTCAGGCGCTCGCTCCTGAAAACGAAACAATTAATTTCGCCGTGTGAGCGTTTTACGGACGAATAATTCGCCGACACTGACAAAAATAAGTAGCTGCGCGCTGAATAAGTAATTGGGTGCTAAGCGACACTGACACTGAATGTTTTTTGCAGCTAGTATGTACTTTAAAGTATCTAGAGTAGGCACCAGATAAACTTGCAATAAAGTGCATTGACCTTTGCCTAACATCTGTTCGTAGGTACTCGAAAAATAAATTATGAATCGTTATTCATTACTATAAAGTAAAAAATGACGAATCAGGATAGCTTTATGTCCTTATTTCCGTTTTTTTAAATTAAGTATGTCAATAAATGTAGGTGAGTCAATGACCGTTATTGCAAGTTTATTTGGTGCGTACCATATACATAAACTCACTTTTCCCATAACGACAAGCAGAATTGACACAATGCCACTTACTAAAAGTCATATACAAACTCCTTCAGCTTTCATTCGACGGGCAAAGTTTTTAATGAGTCACCATCCTTATCATCTTCATTTCAGTAGAAAGACGCGCACTGCTGGACTTAGGACTCCCCAAAGTGTCACCACAATGACTGGTCCTGTGCTTCTCGCATCCAGCGGATTCCCGCGGCCTGCACCGGGTCATTGATACACCTTGTGAGAGGCCTTCCAACGCTACGTCTTCGGGTACTCCAGAACCTTCCGACCTCATCGACTATCTATCTGAAGTCTGAAGAGTGAAGTGGAATTACTAATTTGTTAAAAAATGAAGTGGAATTACTAATTTGTTAAAAAAATGGCTAATACGCAAGTTTTGAAAGATGTCGAAAAATACACCGAAATTATAAGAAGCCTCTTTCGACAAATATAACTGTTCGCCTCTCAGATATTCAAGGAACCAGCAAAGCATCCCCAAAGACTCCGACTGTTGATCGAGACGATCTTTTCTTAGAAATACGAATGTGGAACATCGTATGATAGTGAATTGAATATAGCTGTCGAATTTGGATGCTGAGTAAAGTTTTGATATGATGTGGCGTCGGAAACATAAGCTTTTATTGGATATTTCAGGAATCGAAATGGGGAATGATTTGAACGATGATATCAATGAAATATATAATACTAGCTTTTGCCCGCGACTTCGTACGCACATTTATCCCGTTTTCCCCGTTACCGTAGGAATTTCGGGAAATCTTTTTTTTTAAAGATGGGAAATCTAAAACCCATCCGTGATCTTCCTAATGCCCTTCGTTTCGTTCCAAAGCCGCGTTGACTCTTTCGAACCAATTCCGCAACCCTGGCAGGTTCCCGAGGCCTACCATGTTCACATGCCAAATTTTAGTTTTCTACGACCAGTAGTTTCGGCTGTGCGTTTTCTGTCAGCCACTTAGTCAGATATTGATAACACACCGCCTGTCTTCCCCCGAAGGGTTAGGCAGAGCACAGGTATTCAGCCTTTTATCCATGTTGCCTGTTCTATTCAAGTCCCTAGTCATCAGGGGGTCGAGCCTATTACTATGAACTGGGCCCTCCTAGCTGATACTGATAAATTCCAGATGGACAACTCAATAACACTTAGCCCGACCCGGTCATCGAACCCCAGGACCTCATGCACAGTCGCAGCTCTTGTGATAAGCAGACCAACGAGGCGTTTATCAAAGAAATAGGAAGTAACATTAAAAGATCTTTTACAAAAGCTGCTTCCTACGCTTTCAAATTAACATTAATCTTTCGCACAATGCAACGACGAGAATAATTCAAAATTCAGACGGGACACGACACATCGCAGCTGTCATCTGTTCGGGGCAGTAAAGCGAGTAAATCCGGGGCTGAAGCTGGCGAGCTGGCGTGTCAACAGTCTGTGACAGTGGCACATGGGCAACGAGTGTCACACTGTTATGTCAGAAATTAAGTGTCATGGCGGGTCGGGCTAGGTTATACATGCTGAATAGGGGATTTGACTGAAAAAATCTAATTAGTCCGTCAGATAGATTTCCAAAAAATATTGGACACGTATTTTTTGTCAGGTAAACAAAAAATTAAGACGATACAGTGCGTTGAAAACTCGTGTGACGTCACGTACCCGTACACTTTTTACTGGAAAGTGACGTTACAAGCCCCCACTTTGATGCGTTTTATCTTCGTAATTTTTTGTTGTTTGATAAAATAAAAAATTAGTATCCAATATTTTTCGATAATTTAACTGACGGACTAAATAGAATCTTTTTTTTTTAACCCAGGCAGCATTCCTATTTTACAGGCTGTTTCAGAAGCCTATTCTACAGGCTGTGTCAGAAGAACGTGATCATATTTAAGGGTGATTTTTTGCTTCTGATATAGGTACAGAATAGTAAAAATTAAAAAAAAAAATGGATCACAAATATTCGTCGGCAAAAAATACGAATAAAAAGTTCCAATAAACCACTTATCAAAACATTCTGAGGCAGTTGGTGGCATCATATCTGTGATTGAACTTAATTAAAATGAGGTAGAATTAGGTATTTTTCATTGCTGGAAGTCAGTATCTACTAAGACAAGAACTTACATATTTTCAGTGTCAATTAAACTTTTGAGTACCTACCTACCATTTATAACAAACCCTAAAGGTATTGTTGTACTGAAAAAGTACTTCAGTTCTTAATAAGATTGCCAATGCCACATTGAATAAAATATCTACCAATGAAAAGTTTGTCTAGACAGGGACTCCCATTAATTATCAAGTTAATGGCTCAGATATTAATTGATTTAAAACTTTCACAACTTTTGCAATTATGCGACTGAACTAGCATTTAATTAAAACATCCATTTACTTAGTAAAATATTATTGAAATAAAATCTAATAAGTTTTGAAATCAATGAGTCTTTAAATTGAATTTTATGTCAACCTATTTGATGTCCATCTTAACTGGTTTAAATATCGTAGTTAGGTAAATAAGATTTGAGAAACAAGGCTAATTTATAATAGTCTAACCAATATTTTTTAATTTCCACAAATTAAAGGTTGCTCAGCGTGCAATGCAGAGAGCAATGCTCGGGATTTCTCTGGTGGATATAAATTCGCAACGAAGTCATTCGCCAGAGAACTAAAGCCACCGACATTGCGCGTAGAATCAGCATGCTGAAGTGGAAGTGGGCCGGCCATGTCTGTAGATGGACAGACGGTCGATGGAGCAGACATGTGTTAGAGTGGAGACCGCATATAGGCAAACGTAGTGTGGGACGCCCTGCGGCACGATGGATCGATGATTTGAAGAAGGTGGTCGGCAGCGGATCGATGCGGACTGCTCAAAACCGGGATGGTTGGCGCTCTTTGGGGGAGGCTTACGTTCAGCAGTGGACGGCAATTGGCTGATATGATGAACCAATATTTTTTAAGATGGTCATTCATTATGGATGAGCCTTGATCAAAAATAACTTTATTTAAGACACAATATTTAAATTGATCTTTTCGAAGAGATGTGTAGAAAAACATATAAAGAAGATAAAATTCTCAAGCTAGAGATAACTTTATGATAAACCCTTCTTAAACACAAGGTGCGATCCAACGTGGACCATAAACAAGTTCTTACGTACGTACAGCCGGTTTCAATAACGTATCTATCTTTTACCAACTGTCTAATTAGCTACCAACAGTAGCTGAAACGTCAAGTGTGAAAGGCAAACATGACGTTTCAGAGCCCGGCCGTTAGTGACAACTATCACAGATTTCCTTTAAACTCCTTTAATACGACCAAAGACGGTGCGATAAGGTTTAAGTTAAGCCGGATTTTTTGCTCACGGATAAAACGATTGCCTGATAGTCGGGCAATGACCCCGATAGAAGGATTCATTGAATCATTCGTTGAGAGTCATCAGACCTGATGTTTGACAGATTCAATTTTGGTGAGTTTGATGGTGTTTCGGCCACAAAACTTTGTAAGTTAATTGAAAGCAGTTTTAAAGCACTGTGAGCAAGGTGTTTTAATAAATTATAGGAACCTGCTCCACCTTTTTAAATCATCAAATGACTTCTTCCGCTCTGGGTGGAGCGGAAGGACGTGTCAGACTCTTACCCTCTCTCTGACCCATCCGTGTTCCTTCTAAAGCCCTTTGCGTTCCAGGGCCGCGGTGACTCTTTAGAACAAATTCCGCAACCCTGGCAGGACCCTGCTCCACCTTGCATATTCAACAATCATCGTCATATTTTAGCCAATTTATACATACTTAACCTTAATGAACTCATGAATATGGTTCTTAGCGATCAGGCCGCCTATTGTTTCACCCTATGTAATGTATTCTTCATCTTTTCTGTAACTTATATGGTGTACATGATAAAGAATATTCTACTGTATGAACTTTATACCTAAATCTTCCTCATGATACACTTCGTCCATCGACGAAAACTGTATGAAAATCCGTCGGGTGGTTTTTGAGTTTATTGCGTACAGTGGCAGTCGGCAGGGCACTTTTTTTTAATAAATATGGGTTTGCTCTTGACTTTAGTCTAGGTCATAGAGGACAGAGACAAAGTCGACGATGGAGCGAGCTTACCCAGAAGAAGCCTGGTCACTCTAATTTTGAAGAGATTAGGGTTGTATGCGTTCGGAAACACAGACACAGGCAGAGTTCCACGTCTTTTCCAAGCCTTTTATAATGCGCATTATAAAAGACGTTTGGAAACGCTTATTGCGAATTGGTGGAATGGCAACAAGGTAGGGATGGTAACCTGCAGTGCGTCTAGATGTCTGATGGTAAAAAGGGGCCGAAAAGTTCTGGAGTGGCGACCACGTACCGGAAGACGCAACGTTGGATGGCCTTTTTTGATCTCGGGGGGAAATCCTCATGGAAATCCTCCACCCTGGGGCGGGTGGAGGGGTCTGTCAGACTCTTACTGACTAAAACCACCCCGGTGTTCCATCTGCCACCTACGCCGGGGATCGCGGGAACGTTGCACAAGGTGGACCGATGACCTGGTGAGGGTCGGCGGGTAGCCGATGGATGCGAGACGCACAGGACGGGTCCTTGTGGCGACACTTGGGGGAGGACGTTCAGCAGTGGACGTCTTTCGGCTGATATGATGATGATGATGATGAAACAGACAGACGCGGCGGGGGGACATAGTTTTATAATTATGTAGTGATAATGGTTGGGTTGTAGACAAAATTAAAATCTATATCATCAGTGATTAAAATTGTCAAAAGATCACAACGTAAGGAATTTTATTGACTAAGTGACCTTCGATAGTCCTCGTCAGTCCCATACTTTTGAACTTTTTGACAACCGCTGGAATGTCACTTTCTCTAGAGCCCATAATGAATTTAAGTACTAAGTTTAATAAATCCCTCTCGTTCGTGAGCCCTTGCGCGGAATCAACTCTGGAGATTGTAATTTAAAACGGATAAAATGTACCATATTTAAATTATTTTTGACACTTGGAATTCTGCTTTTGTCATGTTTAAATTGTTTTAATTATAACTTTGTTTTTGAAATAAACAACGTCGCTTCAACCCTAATCTGTATGATACATTCAATTTATGAAAACATTTTGAGTGTAGCTTAAATTATTCTAACTAATTTTCAAAAGGTATAATTGCTGGTCTATATGTTTGTAGAACGTACATGTAGATATACCTGCCCTTTATGGTACACCATTACAATTAAAATAAGAGCTCAAAAAATAATAGGATGTAACAACTATCCGGTCAATTTTCGGTTATATATTTCCACTTATAGAAAGTTACAATATCGCTGATAAGCTACTTTTCATCCCAAAAAATATACAATTCCTGTGGGATAGATCATTGGAGCGCACGGGAAAATGCTGGTTTAAAAATAAATCCCATACAACTCAAAACTGAAACGCAAAAGTATTTAAATAAAAAGTAAAACTAAACGCGTGTGAAAGCATTTCGTGCGCTAAACTGTCGTACGAACAAAACGCGGGCATTGTGACGATGTGTTATCAAATTACTTAGAACTTACAAAATCTGAACAAAGAGTTACTGGATGTGGTAACAGACTAACAATATTATAGTTTTGAGTATTGTAAAACAGTTTCGATAGCTTTCGGAACACATTTCAGTATTTGAGTTCACCATTTTCAGAAAGATACTTTCAAATGCTTCGTATAGGACTAATTGTATAAGAATTTATTGTCTTAAATCGGAATTTGCTTTAATTTGTTTCTGTGTGTATGGCAAATAAACATGTTTTCTATCTTTCTAGGAAAATTGTGTTAATAGTTAAGAGGATTTTCCCTGAGAAATAAGGGCAAACAGTTTATGGTAGCATTTGAAAAAGACGGATGACAAAAGATTGCATGTATCGGAGATGAGAATGTTAAGATGGATGTGTGGAGTATCGAGAATGGATAAAGTGAGGAATGAGTTCATTAAAGGTAGCTTAAAAGTGGCGCCAATAACGGAAAAGTTAAAAGGGAACCGCTTATCTTGGTATGGTCATGTGAAGAGGAGGGATGAAATGCACGTAACTAAAAGAGTTATGAATATAAATGTGGATGGATGGACAGGGAAACCAAAGAAAAGATGGATGGATTGTGTTAGGAGTGATAGGAAAGAAAAGGGAGTTAGTGATAGCGTGACGGCTGACAGGACAGAATGGAAGAAAAAAACGTGTTGCGCCGACCCCAAGTAACATGGGATAAGGGCAGGAAGACGATGATAAGTTTATGGTAGCATTTGGTATGAATTATGATGGACCTACAAGGAGCAAGTAACAATACTGTGTGTCTAGTTCGTCAGCGCATACAAGTTCCGTGTTTTAATTAAAACATAACAAATACCTACTTTGTATGAAAACATATTCGTTGAAAATGTTGGGTAGGTATTCCTGATGATTCATGATTAATAACTCATGATTATGCCAATATTTCAACGCGTATTAATCTGACTGTTATGATTTGTAAACTCAAAGGTACAATCGGGTATCGGTATCAATGCGATAACAGGGGGATTTTCATTATTTTCATTGAAAGCAGTTTTGGACTATAAGGAAAAAAAGGCAAAAATGTTCGAGTCTAAAATAATTTCTAAAAGACTCGAACTTTTTAGCCTTTTATTTTCCTCTACAACTCAAAACTCAAAGCATTTATTTCAAGTAGACCATTAACAAGCACTGTTGAATTGTCAAGGTCGGACAATCCAAGAACTATTTGCATGTTCCAAAGCGTAGATCTCTATGGAGAAGGACGTGCAAGAACACGCACGGACACTCTTTTAAAATCAAATATTTTTTAACAAGTTGTGGGTACATTGTTCTTGTTGAAATTATTAATATAGGTATATTACAGTAGCTTACAAAGCAGTTTTGCGGTCAATTCTAAGTTCAATAGTAGAAGCCTTCTACTGTGAACGCGAAAATTGGTGATGATGGATGGATAGATCGTTCAGTTCGATTCGTTCAGTAGTTTTTTCGTGGAAGACTAACAAACTTACTCTTTCACGAAAAAACTACTGAACGAATGTTGGTGAAACTTTATTAGTGATCACGGCGATAAGGTTGATTTTCACATGGTAGAATTAATGCATTAAAACTACGTGTGGACTGTTTTGAACTAACAAAATTAAAGTAATTTGGACTGTAGATACAGGCATAGGTAAATATGAATAGTTACATGTAGACTACTAAACATCGTATGTTATGATCTTGGACAATTAGTAATCAGTCAATAGTAATCTTAACTAATATTATAAATGCGAAGGAGAGTTTGATAGAGATAGAAGGAACCCTAGCTGGTTATAACCCATTTTTTTTTTACGAAAATCTACGTAAATCAACGCGACAAAAGCCGCAATCACAAGCTAGTATATCTAATACATCATATACCACAATAACACATCTATACTAATATAGTAAAGCTGAAGAGTTTGTTTGTTCGAACGCGCTAATCTCTGGAATCTGGTAGTGGATTTCGAAAATTATATTTGTATATGATAGCCACATTCATGAGGAAGGCTATACGGGAACGGAAAAAACGGGAAAGCGGGGGAATCGGGCAAAAGCTGGTAGACTATAATTTGTAAAAGGGGTTATATAAATTCCACGCAGGCAGAGGCGCGGGCCGCTTATAGTACTATATATGTCACCGAAAAATTACAGACTCCGTAAGATTGTAATAAATCTTCATTAGATTATAATTTCTCGATATATTATTAAAAAATCGTTTTGTACAAAATAAATCCCATCCAAATTCAATAGTTCCCAATATATCCGTGACTATTTAGAAAAAAATAGTTTACAATTTCACGCGATATTTTACAATCTTACAGCGTTTGCGATTTTCCAGTGACATAAATATAAAGTTGAAATTCGCCTTAATCATATCCAGTGAATCTTATTCGTGGAAGTAATTCAATTTCATTGTTACACTAGAGTGCACCACCAGGGCAGTAGTGGAGTCCCAACACCAAAATATTATCCAGTTTGAAGTTAGAAGGATATTCTATTTCTAAAGCTAGGATGTAGTTGTTCGGCAATGAATGTTTTAGTAGGTATCTCGTTCGATGTTTGATTTGACTTATTTTTTTGAAGTGAAAACTACTTTAGGCGCGTTGAGCACTTTTTGGGTGAACAAAAATCATGGAACTCGCGTCATCGTCACCGAACGCTTTAGCTTTCGCTTAGTTTCCACTTCCATCGGCAGCCCCCAAAGACAGCCCCGCATTTTTTTTAAATCTTTTTTTATGTATGCCAATATTCAAGTACATACGGCATCATGTACCTAAAGCATCAAGTACCTACGGCAACACAGAGTTGTCTACAGCTCTATTAGTAAGCTAACTCTTAGGTACACTTAGGTACACTCAACAATTGCCACAAGAATGTCTAAAGAAAACAATACCTACTACGAAATGAAAATTCGTAGAAAAATCTTCAAACAGCCATTCACCCGTGTTTCATTTACAAAAGAGTTCACATAAACTTCTCAACCGAAGCTCACTGAACCCTGTATAGAGTAGTTTATCTAAAACGGATCCATAAAGGTGCCATCACACAGTTTGTACACAAGTTAAAGTTCGACTTAATTGTTGTATCAGAACTAAGTTGGGCGTTTGAAGTTGCGCACGCCACTTGGTTCGTTCTAAGATAATCAAGCACCTACTTGAGTTTACTTGAAAACCGCCTTCAATTTGAGCGTGTTCTACTTACTATGTTAAGTTTTGGATAGGCTTTTTGCTGTTTAAAAGTGTACTGTTACCTTCTTGGATGGTTTTTTCTTAATTTACGTAGTTATTAAATAGAATAGAATGTTTTTATTTGCAAAGAATGTAGGTAAATACATAAGATGTTACAAATATTAGGGTTCCTTGTACATTCTACCTTTAAGCCATGCAAAAATTCAATATAGTACAAAAAATTAAAATCTTTGGTTAAATTAATTCATAACTAAGTAATTTATCGGCAAAAAAATCTGTTACAGAATAATAACATTTATCTATTAGTAATTTTGTAAGATTACAGTGAACAGGCTTCTTCTGGGTAAGCTCGCTCCAACTTTGTCTCTGTCATGTATGACCTAGACTAGAGTCAAGAGCAAACCCATATTAAATAAAAAATAAATATTCTAAATGGAAAATCCTTTAATATTGTTAGGACTTATTTTGTTGTTTTGTGACTTATGTTTTAATAGGTACTATAATTTTACTCTTAACTCTTATAGCAATTTATAAAATATTTAGGACCGAAGCGAAGCCAACTTTACCTACGTACCAAAGTACCTAGGAATTCTGATTGTCCAAGATTCCGGAGACCCTTACTTATAGGGTAAAACCAGGATAGTTGCCCCAGGGGTATAGTTGCCTCGATTTTAATTACTCTAGCTTCGCGGATGAATCACATGTTATTTTATTTATCAATCGAGAGACTTTACAACGACAACTAAGTAGATCGTGTTGCATGTGTCTGTGCGATTGCATGGGAAGGCAAGGTGCGATCAAAGTTTTTGCGCGATAAAAATCTTCTTTCTCGGCGGGGCACCTATCCTAAACGTAATTTACATGGATCAGGCAACTAACCCCCATATGGGATAGATGTCACAAAGTTTAGAAGTCGACAAAAATCGCCAATATTCTGGAAATATCAAAAATAATGTTCTTTAGTTTCACAAATTTGAAGAAAATAAACCAAAGTACCTACCCGTTTTATGAATAAAGTGACAACTAACTAAATATATAATAATAATATATTTTTATAAAAAGTGTGGTAACTATCCGGCTTTTACCCTACTATTTTTTTAGTAACAAAATGTGTAGGATAGAGTTGTGTTTGTATGTACTTTGAACATACCTGCTAGCTTGGGACAACAGCCAATCAAGGGATCATTTGCTAAAGTGACAAAAACAATACTCACTGAAGTCTGAATGCTGATTTTGAAGGATCAAATTTTAAGATTCAAGATTGACATAATTATATGTGTACCTGTCTCATCGTCTTTGAATAATACATTACAAAAAACTACTGTTTAACCTCCCCTTACCATAAACCTACACACATTTACCAACAAATACAACAAAACAAATACGCCAAAACAAAGCCACATTAAATTATTAAGTACACACGAAAAAAAAAACAAGAAAAATAAAAGAGAAAAAAAACATAAAATAAGTAGGTTACATTTAATAAATGGGGAAGGTATGTTGTCGCATAAAAAAGTTAGTCGCGTCATTGGTCCTGAAACGTGGCGGTACTTATATACTTATATTGTGTTTGTCCTCGTAAAATATTTACTTAGGCTGAATGGCTTAGCTTGGGGACCGAGCAGAGTTAGGTTGCTGTACGGACATTTTGAATGTATGTATTTAAATATTACGAATGAATAATTTCTGGAAATTAAAGCAATTTTTTTTCTACTGTATAAATTCAAGTTTTTTTAAATTTAACAGATAGATGTGTTGCTGTGGAGTTTGTTGCGCCACTTCTTTTTCCCAGCTAAAACACTAGAAATTGGTGACGGGCGGGCGTTTTGGGGGACTGTCTTTATGTAGAACTTTGAATAAATGACTTTTGATTTCATTTTGCAATTTATTGTGGGAGAAGATTCTGTAAAAACGAATGGCCAATGATAAGGATTTGCGTCCATTCCCCAGAGTAACTCAATTACTCGAGCAAGAAATCGTCTCTAAAATAATAATCCAACTATCAAAAAATATTCTCGTTTAAAAAAGCCAATAAATCCGCCAAACGCTAACACAAATTACCTACTAAAATACATTCGACTTCCCAATAACACTGAGCATGAAATAACAAAATAAACTGTGCAAATTATAACCAAACTGATAACCGTTGGAAGTGCAGAAACAACCGTTCCGTTGCTTCCGCATAATTAAATTTTAGCGTTTCAGCTTACTGAAATTCCATCGCGTTGAGATTCCCCAACGGCCGAGCTATTGTTTCTGAAAAGCTAAATAGAGCTAAAAATTAGGGATGTTAAGAAGCTCCGTAACAATAACCAGAACTATCGGATATCTGAAATAAAAATCTATCAATAACCGGATCCGATATTTAAGTTTCGCATATGAGCGGAGTCTAAATGAGACACGTTATGAGTTAGATAACACTTAAAACTAATTAGCTATAGTAATTACCAAATGATAACAGTAACTCAGAAATAAATTAAAATTATTATCTATTTGTGTTTTACTATTACAATTTCCTCAAAATCCGTAACCGAAACTATCTTATTGCACGTTCTTCTTCATAGAGATCTACGCTTTGGAACGTGCAAATAGCTTCATCATTGACTGGCCGTCCTAGACAATTCAAAAGTGCCTGTAAATGCTTTAATTGAAAAAACATTAGTGTATAGTTTTTTTGATTTTTGATCCGAAATGATTGCATATCCATATTTGGATCTGAAACAGGTATAATATTATTTGTATTGCTGTATTCGTATCCAGATCCGAAATTTCGTATCCGTAACATCCTTGCTTTGAGGGTTTAGTTTTTTTGAGTTTTGATCCGAAACGAAAAGATAATCCGAAATAATTTCATATCCGTAATCGCATCCGAAACAGGTATAATATTATTTCGATTGTTGTATTCGTATCCAGATCCGAAATTTCGTATCCGTAACATCCTTGCTTGAAATGATGGACTTTATGCTTAAAATCCGTCTTGTGAAGGACAGCCTTTATTAGCTGGTTGTTCTGTTTACTGGAGAAGGTTTGAAGGTATACTAATCTAAAACGTCTTTGTCTCTCCAAAACGGATTATTTTTTTGGTTCTACTCTGTTAATACAGATGTCTACAGACCTCTGTTGGATATTTAGGAGACACCTAAATATGAGGTCATCCAAGTGTTTAACTTCTCTTATACTTATTACAGCAATATCAGCTATAACGATCGTCGAAAATTTAAAATTGTGGATAATATGATTGGCCTGCGCTAACAAAATGTCATGTGGTCAAGCTCAAACATTTTAGCATTTCAACTTGCTATCGCTTGAATCTTAATTTTGGTCGAAGTTAGGATTGATAATAATTGTTATTTTGTTTCGGAATTTGAGAATAAACCAGTGTTTTTGTGGATAAAGTCAGGAACAAACTTTTGGCAAAAAATGGCTTGACAACAACTAAGCAGAAAACAAAGGACAATCGAAATTTGAACATAAACGACAGCATGAGCTGCCGAACTTATATAATATTCCGCGTTTCGTCAGGAATTCTAGCCGAAACTTAGGCACTCCCTTCTGGCTAACTCGGAGCTGAATACCGGCAGCCTAAGCATGTCTGTAATCCTCTTAGCCGAAGTATTCCAGTTAAATGTACTGCTTTATAAATGTTAAGTCGGAGATGTCACTTCACTTATATTTTGTGCTTGTTAGTCATCTGAGATGGAAGACTGTGATGTAGCTTTTTTTTTAAGGATGGGAAATCATCAAATGACTTCTTCCGCCTGACTCTTACTGAATAAAACCTATCCGTGTTCCTTCTAAAGCCCTTTGCGTTCCAGGGCCGCGGTGACTCTTTCGAACAAATTCCACAACCCTGGCAGGCTCTGGTCCTAGCGGGCCCCCGTCTCCTATGCTGACATCTCTTTGAGGCGAGCGTGGAATACAACGCGTCATCGACCCGGGCCTGGTGGTGATCGGACAGCGAGCCACCCAACGCTCGCCGTCCGCAGGCCCGCGCTGTGATGTGACTACTTTGTTTGTAGGGAGCTTTAGTTTCGATGTATGTATTTATAATCTAATAACGTTTCTTTTTACTACTACAAATTATAATACAATTCGGTTTTATCGCGCCGGGCGACCTCTTATGGACGTTAAACTAACACATATGTTACCGGAAAATTGCAGGTGGTCATCATCTACGCAGTATGCCAGTATTGAGGGAGCTGGTCCCATTCTCTAACACTTCATCTTTCTAAATAATGTTCGTAACAACCAGCCGGAAAATTGCAGACTCCGTAAGATTGTAATAAAGATTTATTACAATCTTACGGAGTCTGCAATTTTCCGGTGTCATATTTAACGCAATACCTGAAAAGGGGTTATTGTTCTCATTAGTATGAACAACTTTTACTATGGGGCCTACAAAAAAAATCACAAAAAAAAGTTTCAGGTTTTGCGTTTGTTCTTGTGTAATAATATGAAACAGCTCAGTTTTCTACATTTTCTTTCCAAAAAAGAACGTAAATACTTTTTTTTTTTAATAAAAATATTTTACATGAAACAAAATCTCACATTTATTTTACCTTCAAATAATTTTCCTTACAATAGGTATTCAGAGAAAACTCTGATTTAAAGGAATTTCAACTCATAATTTTTAGATTAATGAAAAGATATGGTCCTCCTAGTCGTAGATTATAAGTTGATCTATGTAGCGGTATTCTTAAAGAAATTTTATATAAAAGAAACTTCGTGATGCGAAGAATTCCTTTCGCCTTAGCTACTTTGTACCTCCATTTAAAAATTCCACAAGTTTTTTTAAGGTGGATAATATAAGAAAGTCCAAGCACAGTCTGCAAAAGAAAGCTTGCTGAAAAGGGAATAATTTAGAGCAGGTATTTAATTTATTTTTTGTAAATTTCTGATAAAAATAATTGTAAAGTTATGTCATTAAAATAAGAAATTCTAAGATTTTGTCTTTGAAAAAAATGTTAAGTATTAGATTGGTACCTACTAAAGTCCCTTAATTTTGAAACACTTACGTTAAAATAAAATTCTTGAGTTATTTAAAAAGTAAACTGTGTTCCAAGTTTTCTTTTTTATCGCCATCATATCTTTTGATATTCTACAATCACTACAATATTCTTCTATTATTAGCAAGTCGGTGGCAAGGTCAGTGTCAGGTTGTAACTTGATTAAAATATGATCAGCGACAATAACAAGTACGTATTTATATAAATATAAACAATAGAATAACCGATACATCGTTCTAACTCAGATTTGATGCATATTAGTTACGATTTCCTAAATCAAGTTAATATGCATCAAATCTACAAGAACATTTGAATTTCGCGGGCTACCACTTTGGAACCCCCTTAAGACAATACCTATTTTACTTCAGTCACGTCACATACGGCCGGTCTCACTTTGACCGTTGATCAATTGTCAAATTAGCTACCAACAGTAGCCGCAAAATTCAACCATGACTATTATGACCATGATGTATTACAAAGGCAAACATGACGTTTCAGCTGTTGCTAGCTAATTTGACAGTTGATTTAAGGTAGATACGTTTTTGAGACCGGCCTATAGTAACTACTTTTTAAGCAACACTGATTTATGACATGGTAAACCATGTTATAAATCGGTATCAAAAATCAAAAATAGTTCCCGATCCCTACAGGCACCTTGTTTATTATATCTATGGGCACTACAATATGTACAAGTTAGTGGAACCATGTATCATACAAACTCAACCACACCTTACTAAGTCTCAACATACAAGTATTAAAGCACATCCGAAGCACTACAAATAACTATTAAAAGACGAAGTTTGAAACAACTGCCATCTTGTTAATTGCGGAATAAATCACGAGCGCCATCTATTGTAGACATCGGGACAATAAAACAAGACAATTTATCACCATCTACGTTACATTTAACGACTGGCACTGAAACATCTGAACTGGCGTAAGGAAATGCATTGTAACTAGAAGTACTTAGTTATCATCGTTAGTTTATCTTAAGGGACTAAAAGTGGTTTTGTGGTAGTTTTTAATGTTGCTTTTGCAGTGAAGCTGCTTACCATGCAGGGGCGGATCTAGAATTGTGGGGGGGGGCTTGACCCCACTGAGGGTCGGTTTTTTTTAACTTCTCAATGACTGGGATTTGGGGGGGGGAGGGGGTGGCTTGAGAAAATATTTGGAATATTCACAATTCCTAAGCAAACAATTTATATTACAAACGGGATACACGCGAAATAAATTTCCCAAAAACGATTTCCGCAGTTTGATTTCAATATTTTCTAAATTGAAACAATAAAACTGTCTCATATATCGCCATCAATACGCCACTTAACCGCTAAAGGTGCGCCCATGATTTACACAACCGCACTACAGAGGGCGCCTCGCTCTAATGTCGCTATCGAAGCGCAAACGCTGTTTTGTGACGTCACAAATCATACGCCGCCATTTTGGAAGCACCGCCATTTTATTGACGCACTTTTAGAAGCAACTGTCAAAATTATTTATGTGTATTGGAAATGGAATGAGGATTATATCGAGTTACTGACAGCTTAGTTTTTACATAAAAAAGTAGTGCTTTAGTAAAAGCCAGGTCAAAAAAATTGCAGATTAATATCGTGTGTAGCTGTGAAATTTATATCCCTTAAAAAAGAATAAAGTGGGAATTGGGATTCAGTAAATTCGTTTTCCGCAACAAAAAAAGGAAAATAGATAACGAGGTGAGTTGGCAGGTACGTGACAGGGTTGCTTAAATAATAGCGGAAAGTGGAGGCAATTGTAGCTAACATTTCGAAAAATAGTCAACGTTTAAGAGAAGTTGTTTTGAATATTACGAAGAATCAAAAAAGCCGTCGCAGATGGTGTTGATACTTTTGACTGACCAAGGGATGACCTTTGCCAAACAGTAATAGATTCCTACCAACATAACTCAACAAAAGTTTAATGATATGAGTAACAATAATCAACATTATAATCATTTTGGCAAAGATTACGAGATTATTACAATACCTAGGTAATTGTATTTTAGCAATAAATATGGAATACCCATCGACTTAATTAAATACCTATGTGGATAAGGTAAAATTAATACAAAAAGATATCGATATTTTTTATTCGATTGATAAAGCAATATTTATTGTAGACTTATAAGAGAATTAATTTATTAAACGTACAAGATATTATTGTGATAGTAGATACTGATACAAAATTTCGATGGTTACGTGTATCGTTTCCGTGGTGTAGCGGTTATCACATCTGCCTAACACGCAGAAGGCCCCCGGTTCGATCCCGGGCGGAAACATAGCTTTTTGCCATCATACTACACACAATCACCATTGGTTTTCAAGTCTATTCTATCTTTATAGTTAATTTTCTTTTCTTTTTTAATTCTTGAAACATTTGACTAATAAATAAAACATAGCCTCACTTGAACCATTCACATCTATTACATTTGTGCCTATCAATTTCTTGTTCATGCCCCACGATCACGCACTTACTACTGACGATCTACTTCTAAGAAATACGCCAATATCACTTGTAGCCTTATTTATATTCCGTGAGGGATATCGATATATGTAGGTACACATTTGTAAAGCTGAATGTGTACGTAAGACGGCACATAGAGGTGTGTAGGATGTATTTCGTGTCGATGGGTGATGGATAGTAGAACTGTTTTGAGGCCACATAAAATGTTTTTTGGTTATAAAACGGCGAAGAACATGTCGCACCTTTAAAGTAAAACCGTTACTAAACGAAAATTTTCATGAATTGAGGTATCAATGCCATCTATCTAAAACAGTGACTATTTTCTAATATTGGCTCCCCTATAAAATTTCATAATTTCGTTTAGTAACGGTTTTACTTTAAAGGTGCGATGTGCATTCGTCGATGTTGGATTCATAAAGTTGAGTAACAGCACTTCTCTTGTATCAAAGAGATTGAGATTCTATTTCCGATTAAAAAAAAAAACCGTGTGCAGCTCGGGACGCCCGACAAAAGTGATAACTTAAACTAATCTAAGTTGAACTATTTAATATGGGAAGCGTTTGTCCGAAATACGACTAGCGCTGTGGGTTAGAGTGAGAGAGGAAGACCCTGCCTACTGCTGCCGTATGCGTGAGAGAGGAAGACCCTGCCTACCGCTGCCGTATGCGTGAGAGAAAGGGAAGCCAGACAGACCGGCGCCGTAACGCGTTACGTTACGAAGCGGTTTACCCTCCCATAAAAAGTTATCACTTCAATAAGTCGGTCAGGAAGGTGGTAGAAGGACTAACCATCTGTACTAAGTTACTAACACGTTAATACATTAAGTATACCTGTAAATATTCTCTTCCCATGGGGGTAGGCAAGGGGGGAAAAACTACAGAACATTTATGAATGCAATTAATCCTTCTCTCAAATGTACCATAATACTCTCGTAACTCCACAAGCAATGCACACAGCCGTGACCTCGCCACTGTTCATCCATTCTACATTACGTGACAATACTAAGTTACAAGCAAAATATGGTTAAACACAATAGTGTTGTTCCCTAATTATCGAGCAGCTAATCCCCTAACTCGATTACAGCACTAATTCCCGGCATTAGTTCGCAATTACGTCACAATTATATTAACTACATCAACACATACAAATCCCACCGCTGATGTTACGGGCATTGAATAAATTATTATCATTGAATGCGAATACATTCGGGGAATACAAATAATTAGCTGGCTACGGTCTGTATTGAATAAGTAACGTGATAATGTCTTGTTCTGGGCGAGTTTATTTGACCTAGCGTAAAAACGGGCAACTTTTTTTTTTTCTTAATTTGGGACTTTTATCCTTATAAGGCATGTCAACCCATCATAACCTAACCTAAATTTAAACACCATTACAAACTAATTACATGCAACATTTAGCATAATGTAAAAAGTGGAGTCATCGACACATTGCCATAATTATCATAAATAATTTTAGCGGCGTCACTTTCTGGACTTGCGAGGATTTCAAGGGCAACTTGAAAGACTAACATATCAGTCCTGAAGGTTCTTTAGAGTAGATTTATTTTTTTAATAATTATTTTCTTAGGTAAGAGCCTTTTGCCACAGGGATTCAAATTAAAGTGTGTTCTAGTATCTCCATTCTATAATCTACCATTTAACATGCAGTTTTTACGTGAAACCGTAGGTATATTTCATCACGTCGTCGTCACGTTCTATCTAAAAACTTTTTCAACCTTTTGCGTTAGAATCCATGTAAAAATCTCCCGCAAAAATTCCTACACAAGACCCAGTCAGCTTTTAGCATTCCAAAAATTCTATTCTCTAGAAACATACTTTTATTTAGACATCATGCTGGACAGAATGCACTCGACGTGGCACCGTTGCACGTTGTTCGTAGTGTTCCAAGAAAAATCAACACAAGCGGCGGCCGATTTGAAAATAGACCGGCCGAGTCACGTCTGTTGAAAAAGCGAAGCACGCTCGTGTCAGCGTGTTTGTGTTGCGTTTGGTGGTAAAAATGTATATTGTTCAGTTTATTACATTTGAAGATCGGGTGTAATTTTTCTTTGGAATACTTGCCTAGTTAAGCGGAACTCATAGATTAGGAAGGCTATAGCACTATGTTTAATTAAAGAGGAGGATTTAACTACACTAGAGAAAAAATCATCTGAAACAAATGCAAAAAGCTATGTTTCCGCCCGGGATCGAACCGGGGGCCTTCTGCGTGTTAGGCAGATGTGATAACCGCTACACCACGGAAACTATGTACTTACCGCTCAAATTGTAGATTGTAATGAGCACTGACGACAAAAAATGAAAGCAGGTCAAGGGGTGTGTGCAAGGTGATTATTATCTGATTCTAATGTCTTGTCTTAGCCATTACATTTATCAGACTCAAACAAACATACTTACTAGAGTTTAATAATGTTATAAATCCCACTAGCTTGTGTCCCCGCATGACGTACAAACATAAGTGATATGTTATAAGCTGATTAGATTATGTTAGAAATCAATACTGCGCTGTCTAAATGAAAATAGACGAAATTGGATGTCATTCATTGAAATAAAAATAATTTAATCAACTTTTATAGCCCTGTATTTTATTTTGGCTCTGAACCAAAAAACGTTTTAATTTTGTATCCAAACTAAAAGCTACTCAGTTGCTCAGTAACTTGTTAAAGTAAATCACTCAGAAACTAAATATTAATTAACAAAGGTACCTATGTACGTCTAGACGGGTTACGAACTTTTTAAAATAAAAGCATTTTGGCTCTAATATAAGCTATTCTATTTTATTCTAATACGTGGGGCATACTGAAAGATTTTGGAACTCGCCACTTACAATAAAATAAGAAAAAAACAATAATGGAATTCGAAAATAGAATTCTTTGAGAACATGTTACTTTTTAATTTACGAGACTGTCATATGTTTTTTCATTGTGCCGTCCTTTCGAAAATTGTCTTTGAATTTAACTTGTGTACATTTTCGTTCAAGATTTTTTATGATTTTCGCTGTGGCTTAAGTCAACAAGAGAGTCTTCAATTGGCATTTGGTGATGAAGAACCATGTCGCAGGTCTATGTATTCGTGGTTTAGAGAATTTAGACGTGGACGTGATCATCACAATGACGAGGTGCGTGAAGGTCGGCCGGCGACTGCGGTTACAGAATCTAATATTGATACCGTACGACAACTTATTGAAACTGACAAAAAAATACTTGCAAGCAAATTCGTACTTCGTTAGGGATTGGAATAAGCAAAGTGCAAAACATTTTACATGTGCATCTGAAGGTTCGAAAACTTTGCACACGATGGATACCGCATGACTTAACAAAGGACCAGAAACGACTGCGTGTCCAGTGGTGCCGTAAAATTATAAAAAAGTTTAACGAAGGGCATTCATTGGCTGTCTATAATATCGTGACAGGTGACGAAACCTGGGTGTACTGCTTTGAAACCGAAAGAAAAAGCCAGTCGGCAGAGTGGGTCTTTCCTTTTGAAGATTTGCCGACGAAAGTTAAGAAAATTCGAAGCATTGGTAGAAAACATTGCGTGGTCCGACACCCATTTGGCCGGTTTCTGACAGTACATTTGTGCATTGATTTCTTTGACACATTTTGCCATAAAAAAAAAGGTGATGAGAATTTTTGTTCAAGACATCAGCGTTTATACCAACAAACCCTGATGCCTAGAATAAAAAATATCCTGTATAGGTACAGACAATTTATTTATCTACCCACAACAAAAAAAAGAAAAATATTTCGCACAACACTCTTAGAGAACAGAACACAGTGACTGTGGACTTAGCCATACTATTCATACGTTCAAGTTAACTAGATTTAATTAAACTCGCCTTTGTTAACTAACTTGTGGGCAGCGGTTCATATTTTAATGTTTAGACTATTGTCCCGTTTGTGCCCTAACTTCATAACAGTGTTTAGTAAAGGAGTTTCGTATTTGCAGAGTGGCGAATATTCTCGGAGTTATGGAAAATGTTGGTTCTTGATTTTAGTTTTTATGTAACTAATCATAAGGTTGTTATTATTTTACGTTTATGACATTTACCTAAGTACCAAACATGTGCTCTTGACAAAAGCCAAAGAGGAGCAATCTGATGCATCCTGAGAAATGGGTGGTCTAGACCGAAACTCTTAAGCGTTCGAAAATACGACAAAACACTTCGAGAAAAGGTAGGTAGTATTCCGCTTCTTTTGGCTCGTCTTTGCGGAAGCACTGCCGTGCCCACAGATATACCTAGGTAAGACCAAGTATCAACAAACAACCTACTTGAATAGAGGCCTTTGGCCGTGCAAAATGTCCCACCGTTATCAAAAAATTGTGCGGCAAAGCGTTTCACTCTACAGAAACTCTACTTCAATCATGCTACAACTCTACTTTCATCATAAACCCCCACACACAGAGACCTCATCAAACTCATCTCCTAAAAGTAAGATAAAAAACCTCCCTCATTTCGTCACACTTACTCAAAGTACAGCCCACCCGTGCACTACTTGTAATCAACAGGTCTCAAAAACGGACACGAAGAAATAAGCGCTACATCACTAAAGACCAGATTAAAAATGTTCCATCCGCATTTAACCCTGAAAATGCCGACGAAACAGAACGTCTCAAAATCCTAATTTATCTCCAGTGAGAAAACAAAAGGGCCGATGTTCGTACGTCTGCACAAAGGCGAACTATCGGGCACCTGCGAAGGCTTTATTCCAGTTCAATTAATCGCGGCAGCAAATGAAGTTGGTCGCCACCTCCTTCGTAGGTATTTTTAATTAAAGCAAGCCTCGGCGCCCACTTAGCGCTTGAGGGTTAAGTTTAAGGGGTAAGATGTAGCGATTTGAAGTGAAAAATCAGTGTGGGTTTTTTTTTAACTAGAGGATTTTGTCATTGTACCAGTTGTTATTTACAGTCATAATGTATTTACCCATAAGTAGGACACTGTAACATGACCTGAAAGTAACAGTGATACTAACAAAAACACGAGATAATTATAAATCGTCTTTTTGTCGTTTTTCGACCCAACCATTCAGTATAGCCCCGAATTGTGAAAAACTGGCCAAGTGCGAATCGGACTCGCGTGCAAAGGGTTCCGAACGAATTTTATTTTTGTAACATGTTATTTTAACACTTTAGACTTCTTATAGGATTTCCTGTAATCTATAGGTAAACAACTATTAGGTACTTGTTTTTTTTTTCAAAATTTTAGGCCCAGTAGTTTCGGAGATAAGAGGGCAATGGTAATTTTTGTCTAATTTCTTGAATAACTTAAAAACAATTTATTTTAAAATTATGAAGAATTATGTGTACGAAATTTCAACAGAATCAGTCCTGTAGATTCGGACAAACTGGCTGTGACAGACGGACAAACAAACACACCCGAGTGATTCTTAAGGGTTCCATTTCTTATGCATGTTCGGAACCCTAACAATCCAACCATATGGGAAAACAATCGGGATAAGTACGAGTCGGACTCGCTCACGAAGAGTTCCGTACCATTATCAAAAAAAATCATCTATTGATTTTATTCTGTTTTTTAGTATTTGTTGTTATGGCGGCAACAGAAATATCTACATCATCTGTGAAAATTTCAACTGTCTTACTATAACGGTTCATGAGATACAGCGTGGTGACAGACGGACAGACATACAGACGGACGAACAGCGGAGTCTTAGTAATAGGGTTCCGTTTTACCCTTTGGGTACGGAACCCTAAAAATCACGTTTCTTGTATAGTTTCCTTTTAAAGTTGAATTTAATTATTTATTTTTATTTAATTAAGGACAATACCTTTATACACTAAAAATATCAACTGCAAGCCTATTACGGTTCATGACACATATCCCGCTGACATACAGACCGACGGACGCACAGCGGAGGCAGTTTCCGATGACCCTTCGGATATAGAACCCTAAAAAGAAAAATTGAACCACAAAACGCTCACCACTCCACGTCGAGCCTGCTCCTCCACCCTCCTGTAACTTAAACCTTTCTCACCTGCTCTAATGGGATAAAGTTTTATAGGAGGAAAAACTCCTTCAATGGAGCGTAGGACGATCATATGCAGGTCTGATGGAATGCTGCGAAATGCCAGCGCTCAACTCCGCTCAACTATTTGGATTAAAAATGATTAATTAATGCCTTTCAACTGAATTCAGAAGTTTAAACTTCTGAAGTTTTTGAAAGGTATTTTATTGAGACGGGAGAGGGAAGGTGTGACGTGTCTGCGATTACAATTTATAAGCGTTGGCGTTCTCATTTCAGGGCAAGGCTATCCTTTATGATGAATGCAAGTTTACACCCAGAAAAATTTGATCCTGAAATTTGGGTCAGTTTTTGAGGATCAAAGAGATACCGAGAAGCATTTTCATCAGCTGTTAAATGAAAAATATACGAATTTTTTTATTTTTTTTTATTTTAATATGGGTTTGCTCTTGACTCTAGTCTAGGTCATAGAAGACAGAGACAAAGTCGACGATGGAGCGAGCTTACCCAGAAGAAGCCTGTTCACTCTAATTTTGAAGAGATTAGGGTTGTATGCGTTCGGAAACACAGACGCAGGCAGAGAGTTCCACTCCTTTGATTGTATGAATTCTGATCTTCATGTCGTTATTAAACGCATAATTATTAAGAATGCAAGAACACAATAACCGTCTGTTAAGATGCAGAAGTCAAACAAAACATTTTCGTTCCCACGCAACTCATAATTCAAAAATCTACATACCCAGTTGCCACACAGTAAATACCACTCGACAATGCATACAAAGAAAATCCAGCACTCGATCTCAGCTAGCATAGTACAGCACGTGTATAATTTAGCAATTGAGCGAGTAAAAAAGTCAGTAAACCTCACTCTGAAACCCAGCCGCGGGACTAACGAACTGACTACGGGAGTAGATCGAACTTCATGGACTATTCAATCGTTTCTGTACATCCGTGTATTGCCATTTTTGAGTATGCATTTTTCTGATTTTTGCTGTATTTTTTACGAGGGAATTTTTGAGTTGCTTTAATCGTGTCGTGCGGTTTTTTGAAGCAAAACGGGGTATTTACGTCGAGAGAGAACAGAGGCTCCATAGTGACATTATGTCAGTGGTAGTGTTGCGAAGGCAATTGCCAAAACGTCTAAAATGTATGGGATTGATAAACGCTGTCCGAATGTCACGTGATTAATCGCTTATAATGGCACTATGTCCAGAGCCTCTGCTTACTTGTAGGCAAACGTGCTTCATCGTCGGCTTTCCATCAAGTGCGATTTTGGCCAAACGCGAGACTAGCAATTATAAGAAATAATAAGTAGAAACGAAGCACGCAGCCTTATTTTTTTCTTCTTCGTCGTTCCCTCTCTGCTGATGATGGCGGCCACATAAGACGCGTCTCCAATTCATGCGGTCTTCTGCAGTGTGGACCGCTCGGTATAAGGGTGCATTTCAACCAGAAATGTGCGAGGATGCGAAGCGAGGAATGTGTTTGTGAGAACCAATAGAATCGCTTCTTTTACCTAGCCTCGCTATAGGCTAGGTAAATGAAGCGATTCTATCGATGATGCGACTTATGTGTCCAAAACATTGACACATTTCGCGACAGATGCTGTTTAAATGGAGCAGGTTACGTTTGGAAGTTGCTTAAAAAAATGGGATCGCATTGTCGTCTGTCTGTAAAATTAAATTGGCCCCTAATGCTGTCAGTTTCGCAAGCACCTTTATTTTAATTTATCACGTTATGACAGGGGTCAGTGACAGAAGAGCAGGTTCATAGTAGGTACCTAAAATATCGTAAAATCCTTTCATAAAATTGAACTTTATAACCCAACCCAACAGCTATGTCATCGAACTCATTCCTCATCGAATGAAGAATAATATTACTATCTAGTTTCTGCCCGCGGCTTCGGACGCGTGAAAATTATTTTCATGCTTTTTCAACTTTTGGCGCGGGACCCTAATCCATTTTCCAGCCTAAGTTGCTCTTTATAACATCAGCTGTAAATCCCGTCGAAATCGGTCCAGCCGTTTTGGAGATAATCTGACAGGCAGACAGACCGACAGATAGAGAGAGATAAGTATCGTATATTTATTTTTTCAGATATTATGTGCATTTCGTATAAAGCCTTTTTTGACATTACAAACAGACACATCAATTATATTTATTGGATGTGTCCTTGCAGCTACAGGCGTCCTAATCACAACCGTGTCCAGTTTACTGAACATTGCTAATCCATAATAATTATGCACAAATTAATAGTTATAATGCTCTGATAAATCACACACCTCAGTTGTTGGATAATGGCTCAACTAATTATCGTATTATTGGATATGTAAAATTGCAAACTCCGTATGATTGTAATAAATATTTATATATAAATATTTCTCGATATATTATGAAAAAATAGTTTTATAAACATTAAATCATATCTGAATTCAATAGTACTCAATATATCCGTGTCTTATTAAAAAAAATAGTTTACAATTTCACGCGATATTTTACATCTTTCGGCGTTGGCAATTTTCCGGTGACAGTAATTCAATGTTGACGTAAACTGGTAACAAAACTTAATATTATCTGATTTTATTTTAATATGGAAATATATTTTTTTGTTAAAGAGGACACAAAAGATGTGCCTTTATGTGCTTCTTTTCGGGTATCGTAAATATAATTATAATTATAGAATCCATAACTTGAACAGTCGAGGGTGAAAAGTTGTTAATGCTTTCACCCTTAAATATTAAGTATTTGAAAGAAAGAAAAGAAAAAATGTTTATTTGGGACTCGCACAAGACAAACAAATCAGTAAAATAAAATTAATAACTAAACAGTATAATAAAATATTTCAGTACCTAGCAAATATGGTTCGATTGCAGTTGTAAAATTTGGTAGATACAACAACGATTTTAAAGCAATACAGGACCACAATTTTATTTGTTATCCATAAAAAAATCACACCAACTCAATTTTTAGGCTCACACATATTTTATTTACCCTATCCAAAATGGCCGCCGCTAGACAGATGCGCTACCGCCAAAACATTCACGAATCATAACCGGTAGCCGATGAACCAACACAGCCGAATCTGCAAACACCGATACCCCCCTCCCTTTGACCTATCATACAAAAAGTCAATACTTCAACACTGAAAGCCAGTCGTGGTCGACAACGTATTAAACTTTCAATCAAATTGTTCCCAGCGATTGGCGCTGTACACTAGTCTACGCGCTAGGTATCCACGGGCGGGCATTTTGTGAAAATATTCCGTTTAATTAATCCCCGTCCTAAAACCGGGGTGAAATGTTTCGATAACGTACCGTAAAGTATTAGAAGTGTATTTGTTTATTTGTGTCGGAAAATGGACAGGTGCAGTGTGGAAAAGCGGTTTAGAAAATGTCTGAATAGATTTGGGAACCTATTGATCAATTGAATGAACCAAAGGATTTTGACGAAATTCTCTGAACATAACCCACCTAACTTACCACGGTTTTAATACGCACTGTGACTCTCAAATTGATGTTTGATCTGAATATGTTGCTCTTCGGAGTCTCAGGCGACTGACAGTTCCAAAACCTTTTCCACTCTTTCCTGATTTTCCTTATCATAGTGATATTTCCAGAGGTCATTTTTTTTAAAATAATTAAAACGACGGTGCATTAATTTCATACATACATTCTTTGATTAATTGATTGTGTTCGCGTTTAAGCACAAGCTCACCAGATGGTAAGCAATTATATGGCAAAGGATACACGCTTCTAGACGCTTGTCTAGAAGTAACCTATTTACTCGTGACTTAAAAACCCCCAAGTTTAAACAAAATCATCGATTATTACTTCTCAACTTGCGCAATATATTGAACAGACGGCACCAAACCTTCGTATAAATGTTAGATTTTCAGCTGAATCTAGACCAGACGCTTTGGTAAATTCTTTCGAACATTTTAAACGAGCTGTCTGCTATATCCAACACTTTTACTAGGTCTCACCTTGAAGTTTTATTTCAAGATCCCAGACTGACTTTTCTAGAATATTGGGAAGTTTTCGGCCGTCTAGATACAAGTTTAGTTCAGAATATCTAGGGAATAAAAAACGAAATATTTGGGAGTATGTGTTGCTAATAAAAGTAATGTAAAAGTTTTAGATATATTCTTAAAAAAGTACCTACAATACTAAACTCTGGATCGAAAATTGGTCTAGGGACTCGGTATGTCTACATTTTTGGAACCCTTGTTGGGAGAGTTTTGCGCACCCTATGCCAGACCAATTAAGGAGTCACCCTAATTGATCACTTTCAAGGGCTTATAATAGATAGACGTTATAGCATCCCTATAGGTGCCTAGAGAAACCCATTAAAGATAGCTTATTCATAAATTAATTGAGTAAAGTTTCGCACCGTAAATTGTAGGATTTTATTGCGAAGTCAGGCCGTGAACTAGAAGAGTCTTGTAGTGGACTGCAATAGTCCCACAACTATGACCAGTAGGTCATATAATATAACTACATATAATCGTACTCGATTGTATGAAGTTTAAAAAAGAGACTTTGACCTCTGAGTTTGTTTCGTGTTTCTTCTCAGGGTAGTCAGCTAGGAAACACCAACCTCATCTAGTTTAAAAATGACCAAAAAATGATGACGTGTAAAAGTGTAATGTTTAACCTACTTACAAAATAAATATCATTTATGATGATGGTAAAAGAAATTACCTAAAGAGTTTAACACGTTTTATTGGTGACAAGAAAATTTGGCATTTTTTTTTTCGATTTGTCCGTGGAGTTTTACTGTTGTCATTTGATTCTATTTTATGAACTGTAACTTGTGACGTAAACATGATGTTGACTTTAATTTTACTGATGGATGTTACGGAAAACGTTAGTGTTTTGATAGGTGCCTAGAGTTAAGGCTCCGCGCAAACGGGCCACTGACCACAGCCACCAGTGGCTGTCACGCGTCACTTCCTTTGGTACCGCGCAAAGGAAGGTGGCCTCCACCGGCGACATGTCGCGGACTCTGAGTCGCGAGTGGACGCCACTCGCTACGTGTATGCGGCGATTCCATACAACACATCATTTCAGAAAACCCACATCAAATTAGCTGGTAGAGAATGCCTTGATGCATTAAGTCCGCCCATGTACCACTATTGTACATAAAGTTTAAATAAATTAATTAATTAAAACGACCATAATAATGATGATGGTTACTGATCAGCAGTCAAACTATGACGTGCGTAATGCCATCCAATTCCGATGATGTAAACGGGATAGTGCTATTCGCTATGTATAGCTCCATCTCCCTCTTAGAGCGGAATCATGATTGTTGAAGACTTCATAGTAGGGCCCCAGCACCTAAACAACATCAAAAAGCACAATTTTTACATCGTCAGTCTAACCCTTTAAAAAACAAAAGCATTCTACGGTTAATCCCGCAAATAAATCCCATTTAAGCTCGGTATAAAATACCCGCTTGCCGACATAATATTATCGTAAGCCAGAATACTGATCGGTTGTCGCCATTTTAAACGGCATTTTAACTGAAAATTGTTCATCAAGTAAGCTCCGAAAGTATTCCATATCAGTCGAATGGATTCAATTGGAATTGCTGTCAACACTTATTTTATATTAATAAAGTGAAATTAATCTGTGCTTGCAAAATAATGATGATTATTTTTGATGTGGAAGTAATATGAAATCAATTAAATTAAGGTAATTAATCGTCAAGGCAAGCTCGGAATTTACGATTCATTAATTACCACGTGGGTTCGGAAAAAGAGTATATAGCAGATCTTAAGGTACAATTCCGTGCATCGCGGCTGATGCGACAATAGCCAGGGTATGAAAATATATAGCACCGCTTCCGAAGTCCGCCGCACGCGTCTGTCGCAGACCTCGGAAACGGGGCCATACATTCTCATACTCTCAACTATTGTCGCAAGCGATAGATCGCGTGCTGCTGCGATCGGCCGCGATACACGGAAATGTACCTTTAGTCTATAGCAAGGTATTGTCAGGAGGATCTCCTTGGCTGTCTCTGGCAGACAAGGTGGATCTTTGGAAGCGTCTGGCAAAAAGTAAAAGAGAATTTGAATTAGGAATATGAAAATATGTTTTGTTTTTATATGGGACTCCGGTGCCAGCGCTCGTTGAAGGCTGACGCAAAATATATTATGAAGTTTAAATCTCAAATATAGTTTAATTTTATAATAATATCATAAGTAGCACTAGCGTGAGTCCGCTAGTTTATTATGTTTGGCAAACTGTAAATAACATTTTAATGAAGACATTTTGAAATAATGATTTCGTGTCGACCTTTTGGAATATATATTTTCATGACGGCATTTTTAAACGCTTAGATTTTATGGTGCACTACCAAAAAGGTAGGTTTGATGATCAATAGATCTTATTGATATACAAGGTGAATAAGAATGCTCCCGCAACTGGAATACAGGGCGTCCCCCGGATATGCCACATGGAGGGAAAGTACCTTGAATATTGTAGATGGAACATTTTACTGAAAGAAGACATTATTTGAATTTAAAAAACAATTGAAACTGCATTCATAAATATTTAAATAATTACATGGTTGAACCGGGAATCAAACCCGTTACACGAGAAAAATAATCACCCGCTTTATCGTACCGATCGAAAGGCTTCATCATAAGGATTATTTTTTGCTCAATAACATAGTGTCAGAAATAAAAGGAAGACCATGAATTTTAACATCATAATATTTGAAAGCTCTAAATTAAAAACTACAAAATCAAGTTGTTTCAACTTTAAATAGAAACTAAGTCCCCAATTTCTCTAATAACCTTGCCCTATTCTTAAGAGCTAAACATTTAATAAGTAAACACTTTAGGCCCAAAGAATAATCCTGAATGATTTCATTTTCTATTAAAATCTTTGATAAGCCGCTAAGCCGCTCCCAAGAGTTAAATGCTATTTACTTTTTACCAAATTTTACCTTTTATAAAGTAAGTAAAATTTCGTATTTTACTGACAAACGTTTCGGGTATTGACAGTTGAATACGTTCAAACAAAGTAACCTTAATTAATTGTCGCATTGTTCTTTTATGTTTTTTTGATGAAAGAAAGAAATATATTTTGACTATATAGATTGTTCTTCAAGTATACAGGTTTCTGGGTTATGGAGGCCCGATAGGCAGTCACTCCAGGGAAAATACTGGTCTTCACCTGCATCAGGTGGAACTGGTAATCATCCACCTAGCCTTTTCCAACTAAATTGAGGTCGGCTTATTCAGCTGAATACCAGTATTTTACGTGGAGCGGCTGCCTACCAGACCTCCACAACCCATTAAATGGGTAACACGGTACTCCTTGGCAAGACTGGTGTCAGATTATCTGGCTTCTGTCTTTCCGTAACGACTGCCAAAGATCTACAAATGACAGCCGAGACCAATGGCTTAACGTGTTTTCCGAGGTACGGAGGAGTCTCGGTATGTTAAGATGGTCACTCATCCTCAGACCAACCTCGGCAAGCGTTGCTTAAACTCGAAGATCGACCCGTACGGCTGTTATTATTTAGCTACGAGCCCCCATCATATATGGGGCAATGGCTTAGGACCTGACCTTTGGACCAGCTCAGAAATAGTGGATGTAGCCAAGTACGTATTATAATTTTTAATTAGGGGCATGTGTCGTATTTCAGGGCGAGGCTAAACGAGCGTTATTTTTTGAGTTGTAAGTCGCGTAAAATGAGTCGCGGAATTTACGTTGCATTCGGTTTCATACAAAAGTCCTGTTTGTGCCACACGGCGACACAAAATGAGTTGTCTCAAAATCAAAATCAAAAGTCATTTATTCAAATTAGGCTGAGTGCCAGCACTTATTGAACGTCAAAGTTCTACATAAAGACAGTCCCCCAAAACGCCCACCCGTCACCACTTCCTAGTGTTTTAGCTGGGAAGAAGTGGCGCAACAAACTCCCCAGCAACACATCTGTCTGTTAAGTTATAAAAACTTGAATTTATACAGCAGTATGCAAAGTTTACAAAACATGACACAGAAAATTATATGTAAATCAAATTTTATGAAATTGATTGACACTTGTTAGCAAGCACACTCCATTATGCCACCAAACCACTCCATTATGTCTGCTAACTCAAGCGCATTATATCAAACGAATTACGTTCGGGGTGAGTCGTCCACATAAGGTTTGGAACTGTCCACACATCAGTATTTCCCTATTTAGTGGATTAACCCAGCTTCTCTTTCTCTTTCTCACACATCTTCTTCTAATGCACAATATCTTTATAGGATCCATTGCATGACAAAAACACCCCATATAAACTTTGGATAGTAACTTAGTCAGATGGTTTATTTTCACGTATTTCGGAGTTGGTATTTTTAGCCCTGAAACATTTTCAATAGATAGCCAATTTGCATAATTCAGTCTGTCTAAAGTAAGCCTGAATTTCTAATCACGGCTTTGCATAAAATATTATTAGTTAGAAAACGCCTACATGTTACCGAACATATTTCAGTAACTCATTTTGTAACTGAATTTTTGGAAGTTTGCAATATCTATACTCATATAATAAAGCTGAAGAGTTTGTTTGTTTAAACGTGCTAATCTTTGAAACTACCAGTCGTTTATTTTTGTTTTGATAGCCACATTAATGAGGAATGTTATAGGCTATACGGGAACGGGAAATCTATTACTATACACTAGCTGAAGAGTTAGTTTTGTTTGTTTGAACGCGCTAATCTCTGGAACTACCAGTCGGATTTGGAAAATTGGTTATGTCATGATAGCCACATTCATGAGGAAGGCTACAGTCTATAAGGGAACGGGAAAAACGGGATATGCTCGTACTAAGTCCAAATAGGTATTTTGTAGAACATAGTATACAAAAGTATTTGCTGTGTTAAACAAAATATTTTACCATTCAAGAAAGAAAGAAAATTGCACAATATTATGTTTTTTTTTATTGGCACAATAAAAAAAATACCTTACAAATAGAGAATATCAAAAATTTTAGGTATTTATAACAATATTGTGCCAAAAGGGCCTCAGCTCAGCATAATGTCAGGTGGCAACAGTAGGTATTATCACCTAACGCTGATTTTCAGCTGCAGCCGACCTTATTTTGTATTGAATAAAACACGTGTACCTATTGGTATTGATTCATGTAGGTACAATAATGGAAGCCTTTATTGCCCGACTAACCCAGAAGCAGAGTAGTGTTTTTCGAGGGTAGATATGTGTATGTTTGAATGTCAATTTCTTTGGCACACCGTGTAAACCGCTGGATAGGTTTGAACAAATGAGGTATCATCAAATCACTTGAAAATTGTTTGGAACGGTTGTTTTTTAATGGAAGTCATTAAAAATCATTAAATCAACACAGCTGTAATTTTTGACAGGAAAGACAGAGTTGTACCTACTATATCTACTCCACTCCGAAGTGCGTCTAATCCTAAAGAAATTCAAAGATTGTTTTAGTGTTCAAATGTTTTTATAATCATAAAAATAATAAAATATTATTTGATTATTACTATGTTTATTATTTGATTATTAATATTGTTTATTATTTCCAGCAATTAATTAATTAATTATTTGTTTTTTATTATTGGTAAATAATTTGTTTTTCTATATTTTTTTGTTAATTTTTGTGTGTGTAACTTTGAAATTTTTCGATTATGACTCTCTGTACGTGTTGGTTCGTACTGTAAGTGCAGAGAGTAACTAAAGCTAAATAAATAAATATATAAAACACCAACATTTTGCTATCATGTAGCCAAGTGACGAGCCTATTGCCATTGCGTACAAATGTTTCAACTACCGGCTAATCTTATCCCATAATGAGCAGTATTTCACTGCTCAGTTTTTGCCTTTTATACTCAGCAAAAAGTATCATAGCATAAGTACAAAATCGCATTTTCCCACCAAAAAGTTAGATAAGCGCAGAACTGGCGACAGAGGGATCTTTGTGTTGCATCGTTACGTTCATTGCATATTCATGGCGCGTTTTTTACACAACAAAATGGCCGCCGTTGCTATTGTACACGATTTCTGATTCGTTAGCGATAGTGCGGCTTTTAGTTTTTTATGCTAACTGTGACACTGAAAGTGAGAGGTCAATTTTGTTAGTTTAAGTACTTACTGCTGTTTTATATTCAACTTCTTTGCTGGCCAAGAATTAAGCTATGTTGCTTTAAAACAGTAGCAGTGTCCCAGTGACGGCAAAAACCTCCCTTCCCTTCTATACGTTTTTATCTATCTTTGGCAATACAAGCCCAATACTTTAGGTAGGCGCCAAATCTTCTTGCCATCTCCTTTTGGAATTTTAATAGGTTAAGAACGAAGCCAGTTATTAATAAAAAGCAAGGAAGCAAGGAAGCAATCAGTTTGGTTCTGTACTTTTCCAACCAAGTAGTCAATTTGTTTCATCACCAAAAATTAGAATAATTTATCGATACAAGTTCTGTTTCATATTTCCTATATTTGAAACGGAGAGCATCCTAAATATTTAAACTACATAACTAAATTTACTCAGTTGAGAACGGCTATTCGTAACTGTGAAATAGAAATATATTTGCAGAGAGAATTTGTTAGCAATGCAATTTTGTGAGAGCATAAATTAGGTCAACAGTGATGCATGTTTATCGTTCTTTAATATTGAAAAGTAGATATACATATGATTAAACTTCTATGACCTGAGATTGTTAATTTGTTTGTAATAATTTCAATAAATTCTAACCAATACCATATTTTAGGGTTCCGTACCCAAAGGTCAAAACGGGACCCTATTACTAAGACTTCGCTGTCCGTCCGTCTGTGTGTCCGTCCGTCTGTCACCAGGCTGTATCTCATGAACCGTGATTGTTAGACAGTTGAAATTTTCACAGATGGTGTATTTTTGATGCCGCTATACCAACAAATACTATAAAACAGAATAAAATAAATATTTAAGGGTAAAATTTTTCAACAAACGTATTTTTTGCCATTATTATATACAATGGTACGGAACTCTTCGTGCGCGAGTCCAACTCGCACTTGTTTACCTTAGTCACTGATGTGCGCCCGGAATCGCTTTTGGACACTTGGCAAAACATTGACTTATCTACACTATTTATAATGTTCATTAAAATGTATTATAAATATAAACTTTCCAGAAGGAAATCTCTAAATGAGTGAAAACCGCTTTAAAACCCGTTGTGTAGTTTAAAATATCTACAGAGACAGACGGCGGGAAACGACTTTGTTTTATAGTTACTATGTGGAGACTAGCTATTCCCGAGGCTTTGCTTTCGTTCATGTTTAAAAAAAAAGGAACCTATAACATTGTCCAGGGTCCTATCTATCTCTGTACTAAAAATCATCAACATCGGTTACATCATTTAAACATGAATGAACAAACAAACGAACTCACTTTCATATTTACAATATTCGGTAGAATTCCAGCAAAAAACAAAGAAAAAATAAAGTTGTTTTGTTTGTATCTTAAGCTGGGTATAAGACCGGTGTTACGGAACGTAATGTAACATTCGCAGCGAGCGAACATGTTATGTTACGCCGTGTAAACACATACGCATATGTTCGTGTTCCTTTCAATGTACTGGCTGCACGAATGTTCGCTTTGTAACATATTATCTGCCTAGCCTTTTCCTAATTATATTGAAAGAATAATATTTTAGAAAGAAACAAAGAAAGAATAAAGTGCTAAAAAATAAATATTATTCTTTCTAAAAGTGCTAAATAAAAATATTATTCTTTAATTATATTGGGGTCGGCTTCCAGTCAAACCGGATTCAGCTGAATACCAGTATTTTACGTGGAGCGACTGCCTACCAGACTTCCACAACCCATTAACTGGGTAACACGGTACTCATTGGTAAGACTGGTGTCAGATTTTCTGGCTTCTGACTATCCGTAACGACTGCCAAAGATCTACAAATGACAGCCGGGACAAACGGCTTAACGTGCTTTCCGAGGCACGGAGGAGTCTCGGTATGTTAAGATGGTCACCCATCCCTAGACCAACCTCGGCAAGCGTTGCTTAACCTTGAAGATCGACCCGTGCGGCTGTTATTATTAACTGTTATTGCTGTTATTGTGTAACATGTTTTTAAAATGTAATCTCTGTAAGTACCTACTCCACAGATTAATAAAACTTGAATTAACTTATAATTAGACAGCCAAACTATTCCGAGACGTAGACAGACAATAATAAACATTTTCAAAGCATCAGAAGTTATCATCGGAGACTTTGTAACTAAACTTCATTGAAATAAGCAGACGTTAAGAAAACTTGCATTGTTTGCTTTTAATTAAACTTTGGCCGCCATCTTGTTTTCACACCCACGTACCTGAAACAATATACAATTTATAAGTATACGAGTGCTTTCAACATAGGTTTGACAAAGTTAACCCATAGGTAATGCGTGGCAATAGGGATGGTGCGTTGTTGTTTGTGTTGGGTTAAAAAAAATATAATTCTATTTAGTCCGGCAGTTAGATTATCAAAAAATATTGGATATGTATTTTTTATTTTATCAAATCAATAAAAAATTACGTAGAAAAAACGCATCAAAGATCCATCCAAGTGTCCAAATTGTTCCTTACCTACATATTAATTGATCACGTTTTCCATCCTGAGATTGTTTAAACAGCAACTGCAGCAAACACGGAGAGAGTTTTACCGGTACCTACACTATAGTAGGCGCCAGATAAGTGTGGAATAAAGTACATTGACCTTTCCCTGATAACTGCTCATAGGTACCTGAACAATTAAAAATATGAATCGTTTTTCATTATTAGACAATGTTAAGGATCACGAGAGATGATGATTCGGGACAGTTTTGTGTCATTAATTCCGTTTTTCAAATTAACAATGTCAATAAATGTAGGTGGGTCAATGACCGATATTCCACGATTATCTGGCGCCTACTATAGGCAATCTCATAGATACTTCAGAATGCATTCACCTATTATATTCAAAGTAAAAAAGTATGAAGCTTTAAAGCGGTAACGCACTGCATTCGATCAGGATCCGTGAAAATACGTTCCGAAGTAGTCATAGAACTTTTTATGTGGTAGTTAACTTGCGTCAACGGGGCTTGGATTTGGATCAGAGATCGGAATAGTGCGTTAGCAATATCCGAATTCAGTCCGAGTTTTTTATATCCGTATTTTCACGGATTCAGATCGGTTGCAGTGCGTAACTGCTCTTAAACCTCCCACTTGTGTCTTATTAACAGTCGCAGATTAAACTCACATGCGGCTGCAGAAAACATGGAGTTAGCGCTACAAGCTCACTAGTCAGTCTGTTAGATACTTCAGAATATCCTACTTATATTACAAACGCGAAAGTTTGTATGGATGGATGGATGTTTGTTACTCTTTCACGTCAGAACGGCTGAACGGATCTCGATGAAATTTGGCACAGAGGTAGACTATAGTCTGGAATAACATATAGGATACTTTTCATCCCGGGAATATGTTCCCTTGGGATAATTTTCGACATAAACGCGGGCGGAGCCGCGGGCGGTAGCTTGTATTAAATAATTACGGAAAAAAAACCTAACGAACATATTAATAACCGATTTTGCAGAAGGATAAAATAAAGCTCCTTTAAAAAAATCCAAGAGAAGTCCAACTGAAGTTATCATTGTTCAAAGTGGCCCGAAAATAAAACCGCAATTTTATAGGTAACCCTATAATATCGTATCTGGCAGCCGGTCGATTCTGTAAACATGTCGAAGTAAAGGCTTGGGTGAAGTGTCACGAGGTGAGCTGTCAATACATATAATCAAGATGTCACGTGATCACGAAGTGAGCTGTCATTCCATCTTGATTGTATGTTGACAGAATCGACCGGCTGTTTCACCTACTATCTTCCAGCGTTAAACTAAATGTCCAGAAGTGTGAAGCTTCGAACCTAAAACCTGCCACTTCATCCTTGTTATTAACAATCACATGCAGCTGCAGAAAACATGGAGTGAGTGGCACTAGGCGAATTCATTTACAGTCAGCGGGACCTGCAAGACCTGTAAATCTTCTTGGCGGGTTCTGCTGTCGTCGTCACTTACCGCACTATAGTGAGCGAGCCATAAGAGCAGCGGGCTAACATCGACTTTCTTGAATGATCATAGCCTTTTACTTATTTTATACTCAAGAGCCGCCCCGATTTCGCACGAGTGCAAATTATATACCTATACGAACCTCCCTCGTGTATCGCTTCGGTTCCAAAGGATAACCAACGGAACCCTATTACTAAGCCTCCGCTGTAGTCTGTCTGTCAGCATATATCTCAAGAACCGCAATAGGTAGACAGTTGTTTTTTTTTCGGTTTATAGTACGGAACCCTTCGTGTGAGAGATCAACTCGCACTTGGCTGGTTTTTCTACTTGCGAAAACCGAATCAAAATCCGAGAAGTAAGCTGAGAAACAGTAAGAGACACGTAGTCAACGACTTTTGTACAACAACAAAAAAGAAAAAAATATTATCCTATGTTTTTAGGGTTCCACACTCGAACCGTAACCAACGGCACCGTATTAATAAGCCTCTGATGACTGTTCGTCCGTCCGTCTGTCAATATAATAAGGCTGAAGAGTTTTGTTTGAACGCGCTAATCTCTGGAACTACCAGTCAGATTTGGAAAATTCTTTTGTAGTATGTGTATGATATCCACATTCATGAGGAAGGTTATATAGACTACGGGAACGGCAGAAAGCTAGTCTTATTATAATTCTTAAACGAAAAAGGTATGTTTATAATTCTAAATTATTTATTTCCAACTATATCGAATCTTAGAAACGTGTTTTTTTTTCATTTGCAGTTCATTCACAGGTTAAAAAGCTCCCGAAAACTGAAAACCACAAACACAGTATTTTATGAAATAACTCTAATAAAAAGAGGTTAACCGCTTCAATTATACAGTTCATTAAATCTGTCGTTATTAATTACGCAAACCATAATTAATTATAGTTACTGGAAAAACCATAAATCGTGTTTCAATTAAATTATTCGTACACTTCTTGGTAACGATGAGTCTCATGAATGCTGTATAAAACTACACGGTGGTAATAGTGGTTAAACATTTTAGGTACTTAATGTTGATGTAAATGTTTGGAAGTAGGTAAATAAGAACAGATTCTATACACGTCGCAATTTCTTTTTTTTTAAATCAATTCGCTTCTTTCGTGGCCCCATCCAAATTGTTTATATCCTTGCCGCTACGAGTTCTTACGATCCAAAATTTATGTGCGACGGCAGTCTCTATTTCAACGCCTTAAGATCTACAATCGTATGTCACCTGCAGTCTGCAGCTTTGTTTACTTATGTCTGCAGTGAATTAGCGCAGAGTTCTGTTAGCGAATTTCTGAGTGGTTATTCATGAATGTTGCAGAAAGCGGAAAAGCATGGTAAATCGTGGGGAACGCACCAAATAATGAGGAAAGTTTCGAGCCATTGTTAATGCTTATAAGTGCTCGAAATGTGCAATGTTCGAGCGGAGTGATTAACGAAACACTGACGATGCTTGGATGTTGCATATTTATGAAGTTTGTTGGTTTACTGAGAGGAGGGCACTGGGGTACCAACTGTTTTGTTTTTAATACTGTTAATATTTTCAAATGAAACAGACCTTCAGATTTCGGTTCAATCGCTATCGATTGGAATTGATATTTCAGTCGATCTATTCTGTAAACCTCTCACCGTGAACTTAGGTTGAGTGAGCTGTCAATCCAACTTGGTTTTATGGATTGTAAGAGACATTTTTACAGCCGGTCGATTCTGTAAACATTCATCTTGATTACATGGATTTACAGCTGCAGAACAGAAAAAAGTTCTACCTAGTGAAAGCATTGAAGACACCTAGAAAACCCCACCGCAATAACACTACCAATAAAAAAAAAACCGAATCGGTCCAGCCATCTTCGAGTAATCGGGGAACATACATAAAAAAAAAGTTCCTACGAATTGCGAACCTCCTCCTTTTTTTGAAGTCGGTTAAAAATTACAGGCTCAAACAAAATCATTGGTAATAATTATCTCAAAACAAAGGCTATGATAACCCGCAAAAATTTCGCCACTAATTTAAGGGTATATACCCGCTAATTACAAACTGAACCACGTTTCCTTTATTGAAACTTATTTAATGAAACTAGTGCACAGTGCAACGACATACGAAGATCCAAAATAGCGGATCTTTTTTACACTTTTTTCCACAAATAGCGTTGTTTTCTGTTGGTTTTATACAAAGGAATGATTTAGTCTATAGGTACTTGAAATCTGTTTAGTACAATGTTTTTTTTTTTTATAAAAACTTCATATTCAATTATAACTCAGATTTTCACGTTATGTAACAATGGTTGATGTATTCTAGCTAGTAATCACAATTTTTTTTTAAATGGTGTCTTCCTGTGACCCATATTAACAACCCATTTGCAAAGGTATCCAAAGCAATATACTTTTCCCTTGGTACTCGTAAAAGGAGGTATTTGAGAAGCCTATGACTCGAAGTGTACGAAAAATAATTCGTAGGCAAAAAGGATAGACACGGGTCGGATGAACATTGCTTTTTAAAAGGTTCATTGGGCCTGGGGTCCTTACACTGTAAGGAATAAATTAATCATACTTTCCCTTCAGAATACTTGATCAGGTCAGTTTCCTTCCAAGATTTAATAAACAGAATATTTTTTCTTTTTTTTTTCTTTTCAAAAGCTCTGCTAGCCGGCGGTATTTTTTAAGTTTTAAATTAGTTTAGATTCGGTCCTTTTAGCTACAAGAGTTTCAGGGATGTTGTGAAGGAAGATTTGATTAAAATTGAAACATTCAGGAATTAGTTTTTTTTTATAAACTTTGGTCACACAGCTAAGTATTTCCCCTACCGGTAGGTGGGTATGGGAAATAATTAGCTGTATAAAGTTAGGACTACTTAATGAGCAGGACTGGCTGCTGTTTTATCTGTGGTCAGATCTGTCAAGATTTCCCTTTAATTGGTCCATTCATGCTAATACAATAAAGCTGAAGAGTTTGTTTGTTTGAACGCGCTGGTAATCTCTGGAACTACCCGTCGGATTAGGAAAATTATTTTCGTAAATGATAGCCACGTTCATGAGGAATGCTATAGGCTATACGGGAACGGGGAAAACGTGATATGCGCGTAGGTACGAAGTCGCGGGCAGAAGCTAGTATCTAATATATCGAGACATAAGTAATTGCTTTTTGAGTATTGTTTTCTGTTCTATTCAAGTCTTAAAAACTATATTCAATGATTATTATCTAATCCTTTAGAAGAAAGTCCGTTCGCTGAGTTTTTTTTTTTAATAACGCAGTATATGCTGAGATAGGGACCTTTTTAGCCTCGCACATGACGTATTAAATGCATGGTGTTCTTTCTTGCTTCTGTTAGTTATTGTTTTTGGCTGTTACTTAGTTTTAATTTAATTTACTTTTCTGTTTGTTTTGTGCGAGTCCCAAATATAAAAAAAATCTTTCATTCTTTTCTTTGATACGTAAAGAAAATAATGAATGATTTTTTTTTTATTTGGGACTCGCACAACGATTAGAATATTTTAAAACTTTTATTATCTACTTACGAAGTAATTACCGACTGTTTGATCTAGCCGCATAACGAATATTAACCCTTTGACCGCCATGGTCGGCTATAGCCGACAAATGAAAAAGTGCCCAACACGCCACCGTCGGCTAGAGCCGACAAAAAAAACGGCGAATTTGTGGTTTGGCGTCGGGGGCACACCGATGCGTTTATGCTCTGGCGTTCAAAAGGCTAATGAATAAAAATGAGGAGCTTACCTCAAAAACTTAAGAAGTAAATTACTTTGTAATCTAAATGATGAGTTAAAAGTTTTAAAGAAACTCGGTTTTGTAGATAAAGCAACAGAAATAATCAAGAGATGGCCACCAGAGCGAAAATCGAAAATGAAACATAGGGCCGCAGAAATCATACATTTTAGGAACACTCCAAAGCTTAATCAGCACTGGAGAAAATAAAAAAAATAAAAAAGTACTAAGCCAACCTTTGAAAGACAAATAAATAGGCTGAATAACAGGACAACACAATTTATTCCCCACAAAAAATATACAACTAAATTACCCGACACAAAGTATAATAAATTCTAGACCCAACTTTGTTACCGTATATTTTCTTAAAGCGAAAAACGTAAATTGGTGTCTGAAAAGTTGACATCTGTCACTTTGACTGTCAGATAGGAAATAAGAATTGGGGAGAAGGGGGCAAAGTGTCAGTTTCATTTCTACAGACTCATTATTACGCTTTCGTATCGGCCAAGTTGGGGAGGTATAACTTTTGACACCACGCTTGGCAGGCAATGTTTCATGGCTACAACGCCATCCGAAATATGAAAAGTTTCGGAGTGATTGCGAGCTGATTGGACAGACGAAGACTATTACATTCGTTTTTACATTTTAGGGTTGCTTTTAGGAAGTGTCGGATGTGTTAAGTGAGTTTTTAAACCGTTTATTTACGGTTTATTTATTTTTATGCGCAAAATTCGTATCGGTTGAGTTTCTTCTGCTAAAAAATTACATTCACATGCCGTGGCTCGTTACAGCTCGTGCAGCGTTTTCGCAATAAATTAAACATCTTAAATTAAAAAAAAATCCGTGACAAAAACTTAACCTGAAGTATTTCTAACCTCCCAAAAGGTCCAACTGCAAATTGAACAGTTATGAGCACATTGAATGTAATCTACATACCAAGGAAAACAAATTAACACGCACAAACTTGGCTTCATTCAGTTTGTCTCGGAAGGGACAAGGCTTAATTATAACAAAGTAGTTAATTGCTTCTCTGTACCGTTTATTTTCCTCGGGGCCAAGTTTTCCTTTCATGTTTAGATTAAGGCCAAGAATTTTTCAAATCTGTTCCATATTGCCCGAGTCTACCCACAATTGTTATATGTCGTTTTTTTTTACGTTAAAATTAGTCGAAGTTTTGGTGGTAAATGGGTAATATTTTGAGAAAGGAATCAGCCATGCTCATCACGTAAGTAACAATGGAAGCTTAGCAGTCTAAACGGTTCATTGTAGTTTGGAGTTGAGCATTACTTGGCGCCCGAGGCGGACTCGGTCCAATCTAGTTTGAACCGGTCTGAACTGTATTTTACAAGTTATTACCAGTAGGTACGTTATTAGTGCACGTGTACTTTGCCATTAATGAGCGTTTCGTCTAATTCTAGATAATTTTAGGGAATAGAGGATTTGTCCAAAAGCCGGATTAACTTAAGTGAAGCCTTAAGTATACGCCAAAATAAAAATGAGTTAGGGAGTTGATGGTGATAGAGAGTCTTGTATTCGTCCAAAAATTAACTGTTTAACGAGGAAGAATTTTGTGTGAAATTCCACGTTATCATAATAGAATTTATGTGATCCACACGCCAGCAAATTGGGTTCCCAGATAATGCTATCTCGCGAAGCTTGTAAATTAATTACAGGATCCTCCTAAAATGAAGCTTCACTACAAACAGTAATTAATAAAAACAATACAGCAGGCGAAGAACGGACGAAACTAAACAAAACTCCTTGCAATCCGAACCGAGCTCTAAAACTACATTTTTCCTTGGCCTGGGGAGTTGATAATAATTTTTAATTTATCACAAAGTGGTTTCTCCAACCAATTAGTGTTGTGTCACAGTTCGTGGGGGTGGTCCAAGTTTTAATGGCCCCCGAGCCGGCAGCGAGATAAGAGCCCCTAGGAAACTCAAGGAGCACTGTTTAATTTAATAAGTTCTGTTTTAAGGGGACACACAGTTAACGTACTTTAATTATTCTATATGTTGGTAGTGTGCTGTTATGGAATTTCGGCGTGTTTGCCTGTAGCCTGTATCGGAGGAGTTGGGGTTTGAAGTTTGTGGGGTCGGTTGGGCAGTCTCCTTTGTATGGAAGTAGTTTGCATCGTGTGAACTTGGAGTTTGCTAAGAAAGGTGGGGGATAAAAGTTTTAGTGATGCTAATAGAGCTGAGCTTAACTTCTGCAACTAGTACTAGAGGAGCTCAGCGATATGGTATGGTTGGTTTTCAAGAATTTTGTAATATGCTGTTTCCGTATATTAGTTCCTACATTTCGTGTGCAATAGTTTAATAAGGTTTATTAATATGTATTAGTTTATTATTGTTTAAGATTATTTTGTGTATTGTGTCTATGGGCCTCAGTAGCCTGATAATAAAATTATTATTATTATTGTTATGTGTATGCTAAACAAACTTGTTTTCTTCTTATTTCTTATTAATTTTCTTTTTTTTTTTTTATTAATTTGCCAAGGCTTTGCAAATACAACAAAAACTAGCAATGTGTGTGCGTATTTATAACAAAATACCAAACCATTTCAAGGAAATAGGTATAAGGCTGTTTAAGATGAAATTGTGTAACCGGTTTTTATAATTTAAGAGTTTATAAAATATAAATGTTGATAAATTTAATTACTATTGCAGGTGGTTTTCTTAAAATTTTTGCATGCTCCTAACTAAGCAAAACATGCTTGTGCCTTTTTTATTTTTTTAACATAATTTTAAAATATGGAAATGTGTTATGCAAATAAATGATTATTATTCCATTTATTTATTTTATATTACATATTAATTAAATTTTTAAATATTTCTGAAAAAAAATAGTTAAAGGAACATTTTAAAATATAAAAAATAGTGGCCCACCGGTATCGGGAACAGGGTCCAAGCTACCGGTGGTCAGGGTCCCTGAAAGAGGAACCTCTTAACTATGCGCGCCGTGTTATGCAATTGGCCGTCACGATTATCGGCACAATGACTGCTGTGTTCACAAATTATTATTATCATAGTTGATTTATTTTCTATAGGAACACTGAGAAAACGCAATTGTAATCGTCGACATTAGGTATTAGGGCGATGAAACGTCACGTGTTTTATAAAACACCATGTGTAAATAACCTAACCAATCCGAAACTCCAACAAAATATTTAAATCAAAACAACAAACATTGATTGCACTCGTGTGAAAAACAAATTTCATATACCTTAAAAATGTAAATTAACCGTCAAAGTTTAGATGAAAAATCAACGGGAGGTTGGACTGTCAAACATAAATATGCAGCTGGACAGCGAGTTTTTGGTTGGTTTTGTTTGAACAGCGACCGCAAACGTGGGTTGGTACACAGCACACTCCATTTTGTCTAATTATCACTGTCAGTTGCATCTTGGCTGGTTTCTTGTCGGTGTTTGTGTTTAAATGTCAGAAGAGATTGGGTGGTGAAATGCGTTGGGGGCGAATATATGAAAGGAGTTAAAAGCCCAGTGCCGAGTGGAGTTGAAATTATACAGTGAGGCTAATTAAACACTTTTAAATTCAAGTATTTATCAATTCTGACTTTGTGAACGTAACATCTAATTCACATTTTTTAAATAAAACTACTTAACTATTTAAAATAAACCGAAGTAAGTCATGCACATGATTTTGGTGTCTAACGGCCGGTTTCAATAACGTATCTGTCTTTAACCAGCTGTCAAATTAGCTACCAACAGTAGCTGAAACGTCATATTTGAAAGGCAAAAATGACGTTTAGATAGGTTATTGAGACCAACTGTAAGTAGGTTCTCCTCCACATCGCTGTCAATGTTTTTTACGTAAGTACTAAATTGTATAATAGAAAAAGGTTACATATCACCCATTTCAGAGCAACTGCAGACTTGATTACCTTTTTTTTTTTCTTAGCCTATTGTGTCCCACTGCTGGGCAAATGCCTCCCCCATATCCTTCCGGACATTCTTTTCTTGCGCCACCTCGAACCAGCCTTCGCGGTGTGCATCCAAGTCATCTCGCCAACGCTCTCTGGGCCGGCCTCGGCGAAGCCGTCCATTCTCTGGCACCCATTGCGTGGAGAATTTCGCCCAGCGGTCACTATGCATGCGGCTGGTGTGACCCGCCCAGTCCCATTTCAACCTGGCAGCTTTTTTGCCCACGTCAATGATACCGGTTTTGGAGCGCAGCGTGTTGTTTTGTACTCTATCAATTATTTTTAAACCTAAAATACTGCGCTCCATTGCCCTTTGACATACCCCAAGGCGGAACTTTTGCGACTTCGTGAGTGACCAGGTCTGAGATTACCTTATAATTACCAAATTTTGCGTTAGGATTACGGCTATCACAAAAACAAATATGGCTACAGCTCAAAAGCATGGGACCGTCACAATTGTTTTTATGACGAATCTGAATAAACGAAAGACAAAAAATCCATGAATATTTATCAACACTAAGCACGCTATGATGAATCGTTGGCAGCCATGTTTTTTTTCCTCGTTCTAGAAAAAAGACAATAGCTAATTTGAATGGAATAATCGTCAATGTTTTGAGGGGCTAAACAGTTCGGGTCAATCTGATGAGGTCGCTCCGTGGATGGTTACCCAATAGGCCTAACCATGGCACTAACTGTTTAATTTTGAAAAGAAAGTCCCACCAGTTATTTGAGAATCTTTGACAGTCATTAAGTGGGTCCAAAGGATACTGGTAAGGTCGGTTGATAGACAGTCTCTCCTTCTAAATCTATATACTAATATTATAAAGCTGACGAGTTTGTTTGTATTATGATAGCCACATTCATGAGGAAGACTATAGGCTATGCGGGAACGGGAAAAAAGGGATATGCGCGTACGAAGTCGCGGACAAAAGCTAGTCATCGATATTCAGTTACATCCAGTGAGACTAAAAGCCGGGGTCAAAATATTTGGGAAAAGGCTAGGCAGAATGCTGGACAATTTGTTTTTTTGCTTGAATCATATGAAAAGGTCGAGAATCCTATGGATATCGTTTTGACGTCGAAACAGTTTTAGGACCTTCGTCAAAATTTATACGGAGTTTAAAAATAATGGATAGGCTCGTTACATTAATTCTGGCTTTACTCTCGGTAATGCGTAGCAGATGTGTCTGATTTATTAACGTCTACACACTGTTAGCTTTCATTTTGATTCTAATTATAGTTCGTCGCTTTTGGCATCTGCAGGTAAGGTTGCCTTGCGAAAAATATTATTTAAATATTGTCAAAATTCAGTGTGTATCTCGTGGCTTAATAATAACAGCTGAACGGGTCGATCTTCAAGGTTTAGCATCGCTTGCCGAGGTTGGTCTGTGGATGGGTGACCATCTTAACATAAAGAGACTCTTCCGTGCCTCAGAAAGCACGTTAAGCCGTTGGTCCCGGCTGTTATTTGTAAAACTTTGGCAGACGTTACGGATAGTCAGAAGCCAGAAAATCTGACACCAGTCTTGCCAAGGAGTACCGTGTTACCCAGTTGCGAAAATTGTTCGAAAGAGTCACGGCGGCCCTGGAACGCAAAGGGCTTTAAGAGGAACACGGATGGGTTTTAGTAAGTAAAAGTTTTAGTTTTTACACGCCTTTCCGCTCCACCCAGAGTGGATGAAGTCATTTCTTACCAAAACCACAAATTCCATCTCCTACTCCCAGAAACAACGAATGCTGCCAGAACTTTCCACCTACAATTTTCACCAGCCCTCATAATGTCGGATAATGTGCACAAAAACATGGAATTGAGCCAATGTAAGGTCGCCGCGGGTCACCGTAGTCGTATGCGACCGACGGTTAATGCTGCCAACTTATTTAACTATTCGCTAGCAGTTACCAATTGTTGCCCAAAGCAGTAACCAAGCCAAAAGTTGCAGAATATTTTTAATGTTGCATTTTTTTTTTCTCAGATGGTTGTTGCGGGAGTGTTGATAATGGAAAATCTTGTTCTCACCAGCCCGTCCCTAGCTGTCCTCCCCCCAGCGACGCCCTAAGCCGAGGCCCGTACCCCACAGGGGGTGCCCTTAGCGTTTAGTCGCTTAGTTTGTAAGCTTTTTAGAAGCCCTGGCTGGAGGCTTCAATAGTATATTAAGGCCACCACAGGCAAGCCCGGTTAAGCAGTCGACAACCAAGGTTGAATTGCGAGACGCCACTGACTAAAAAAAATGGGAAATTGGAAATGGGAAGTTTTATGATGCTGGTTGAACAAGCAAATGTAAGCTGTGAGGCAACACGACAATGCATGGGTACATAACATTTAACAATAGATTTCAGAATTAAGATAAACTTAAAAATTGCACATCTAGACATCATTTTGGCCGGATAGTTGCAAAAACAATTTGTAATAAAATAAATCTTGCGAGATAAACTCTCGATACATTGTGAACAAACCATTTCAAATCTCATCAAAATTCAATAGTTTACAATATATTCGTGTCTTATTAAGAAGAAACAGTTTACAATGTAACAATAGGAAACCCCGTGACATCATCACCTCTGCAAAAAAACATACATCCATACATACATTCTCACAAACTATCGCGTTTATAATATTAGTAGGATTACTGAGTACAAATAACAGCAAACAGAAACGTCTATTAAATTAGAAGTTATTCCATAAATGGCTTAAAACGATGTTACTATACGAGCAAGGAAATCTCAAAAGGCACTGCGGATTGCTCTTCCAATTAAATTAACTTGTTTGTTGCTTTGTGCATGTTGACATAATTGGGTTTCAAATAAGACTGATGCCTGTGGATGTGTAGCTCATTCTGTGGCTAAGTTTACGTTTACTTGTGGCTTACTCACTTACAAGAGGATCTAGAAAAAGTTACCTAAATTTTATCAGCAATACGCTCCATCGTCGACTTAGTCTCTGTCATCTATGACCTAGACTAGAGTCAAGAGCAAACTCACCTCAAATTAAAAAAAAAACCTAAAAAAATAATTATTGTTCTGTATCGTGTCGGACGTAAAAGAATAGCACCATCCCATCACTTCCTCTTAGTGTCGTAAGAAGCGACTAAGGGACTCACTAGTTAATAGGCAGCAGCATTAACAACTACACTGCGATCGCCAACCTGCCTGCTAAGCGTGGTGATTATGGCAAACCCGTAACCTTGGGGAAGGCTTATGTCCAGCAGTGGACGTCTTTCGGCTGATATGATGAAGATGATGATAGCGAAAATCCTAAATGTACGGGATTGACAAGAGATACCGAAATGTCATTTAGAGAATCTGTGGTATCCCATATTATTTTGAACTTGTCACCAGCTTTCACCAGCGACAACAAGTTGTCGCTGGTGAAAGCCACCTTGTCTAGACAGCCCCCCCCCCCCAAAGCCTATTCCTAAATATGTTGGCTTCGGCTTCCAGATTAACCAGATGTAGCTAAATACCTACCAGTATTTAACAAGGACCGACTTCGACAAGCCTTGCATAACCTGGAAGATCGATCTGTGCCGCTGTTATTATTTGGCCATGTGCGTCGCCACGACTTTGTGAAAATAATCATTTCATCAAATCGTCACCTATGTCATGAAAGGCTTATTTAATATTTTGCCATTCATGGCTTAGGTGATCGATGAATTGATCATCTGTTGTCTCTCATTTTTTTACCCCGGTATCAACCTAATGCTGAGTGTGGTTAAGTCCTTGGGTCTCCCACATGATCACCATCTTATCTAACGTCTAAGAATATTTTAATCATCAATCAAGTAGCATCTTTCGTGTAATTACGAAAAGCAAACAAGTATCATATGCTACTAATCTAACACGTACTACTGATATAAGCCTAGACACTACTTCAAGAGACTCGTCCTAAACAAAATAAGTGAGTTTGTGTTTGTTTGCTACTCAATCACATCCCGACCTTCGTAAAACATCCATTATTCGACTAGATCTCCCATCTGTAGACCATTTCGGTAACGAAACATTAGTTCCTCAACAATGGTCCAACTTTCGCGACCCGTCCATTAGACACAGCTATAAAATCAGTCATACTGTTTGTCATATTGAGTGCTTATAAAAAGCATATGGAGCAAGCGTTTGGAGTGCTTCAAAAGCGAATAATTTTCACGTTCCCAAAGTTCTAATGGGAAAACTTTCATGTCAACCGTTGAGTGTTCAATACGTATTGGCAACGGAGTACCGCTGGAACTTTTTGTTTACAGCTGAAGTTACCGAGACGTTTTAAACAAACGAAAGAGTGGAACCTTTGAGTGCTCAGCGGTGTGGTGACGCTTTTATTGATATAAATAGAGAGAAGTGCCTTTCATGGTAGGAGGACAAAAGAGGTGACGCTGTCAATGAATTTGGGCTGGTGTGGCGCTGGAAAATAGCTCTGTGAGTTATGGTTTTAAAGTTCATTTACGGATTAAGGCTTTTGAATTTTTGTATTGAATGAAACTTTTAAAGTGGAACTCTCTGCCTGCGTCTGTGATACGAACGCATACAACCCTAATCTCTTCAAAATTAGAGTGAACAGGCTTCTTCTGGGTAAGCTTCATCGTCACTTTGTCTCTGTCATCTATGACCTAGACTAGCCAGAGCAAACTTGACGACACGGTTGGCGCAGTGGTTGAGCGATTGACTGCTGCGATGCGTGTCGCGGGTTCCGCATGGAACAAATATTTGTATGGCCTACATATAGTTGTTCCGGGTCTGGCTGTTTGTGTATGTGAATTTGTATGTTTGTAAACACACCCACGATACAGGAGAAATTCTAAGTGTGGGGCAACGTTTTTTTTAAAAAAAAAAAACCCATATCAAATAGAAGAAGAAAGAAAGAAAAATCGTGCAACCCCGTTATGATTATTTTTAAAGAATTAACTAAACGTCAAATAGTTGTAGCCATTTCCACTTCATCAATTACCTCTATCCATTTTAATTAACCATTCACATAACAATTTACAATCGCATTCACAGCTCAAAATATTTCATCCGGTAATCATTGAAAAAGTTGGTACATTCAGATCGCGAAACTCGATGGCATCTCGAAGTTCGGGTCTCGTTCGGATGCACCCCGTCTCAGGTATTCCTCGCTCCCAACTGTTTATTGGTGTTCGAGAATTCTCATCCCGAACAAAAAGTTGCCGGCAATCGTTTGCTGATGTATTATTGCAGTTTCATATTGGGTTTATTTTTTTGGGTTTATTTTTTTGGGTGTGAATAATTTTGATTGGAATTCTTTATGGTATTTTTATTTTTAATTGGGATCTGAATTGGATTTCTTTTTGTCCAAATGTAAAATAACTCCTGCTCTTCCTTAGTAGAAACGCGAGAATGCGACTTTTTTTAAAGTTGATCATACTGTATAAACGCCACTTGCATTTTTCATGCAGATCTTGTTGTGTCGTAGATAAATTTTAAGCTTGAACAAACGAAAGAAAATATTTAAGGCTTCCTCTCTTTTACATATATTTGTTTTTTGCTGTGCCCGACAGGGTCCATAATGAAAATGTGATCATTTTATTTACCACCTAAGGACACATTGTGGAATGCAAATAAAGTATTGAGTAGATGAAAGTTTGCGTAGAATACACAGGCAGAGCTGTCCTTGAAAACACGTATTTGATTATACAGATGACACGGCAAAAGTCTACACATAATACGTCCCATATAAAGTACATCCCAAATCAATACTATCAGCAAACCACAGACTATTTTCCAAAAATGAACGAATGTACCGTGTTAACGACGACGTAGTATATTGCGATGAGGATTTTAAAAGTTGGAGAACAAAATAAAAAAGTTGACGCGATCAATAAAACAAGAGAATGGACGTGGGCTTAGGGGGAAAAGATTTTATGATACGAGTTCAGTTGTTAATGATCCAGTACGTTTTAAAAACAATTAATAAACTTACATGCTGGATATTAATAAGCTTTCCTTAAACGATGGTATGTAGTTACATTAAACTATAGCCTAAAAGCCGGTGTCGATATCGTTGCTCAACAGTAGCTAAAACGCAGTCATGTTTGAAGTCATGTTTGCAGTCATGTTTGCCTTTCAAATATGACGTTTCAGCTACTGTTGGTAGTTAATTTGACAGCTGGTTAAAGGTAGATACGTTATTGAGACCGGCCGTCATTAACATTTATCTGGCACAAATCAGCTTTTATATTTAAAATTATATGTTAAAAATTTTCTGACTGTTGAAAAATTTGTCCTAAATCATTCCCGACAAAGTATAAAACAAAGTCATGTCTTCCTCTAACTCTTTCTCCGCTTATTTCTCCCTTCACGCAACGGATATTGATATGGCTTTCACTATTAGAAAGAACGATTAGTGTGCGCCCGTGTAGCCGGGACGTGTCGCTAGACGGAAATAGCATACAAAAGATAACAACCAATTTTCTGACCTAAGAATTGTCTTTATATTAGATCCGTTCTATATTAACAACTTTAAAAACGTAAAGACACATCAAGCTACCCGAAACTGTAAAATGCTTTAGCGATAATGTTGAAATACTATTTAAGAAATTTGACAGAATGTTGCAGCTCGATATGCTGGCGTCTGTACTTTGACCGTTTGGTTTCCAGGCCAAGAATAACAAAGGCAGGTCACCCATACAGCCTTAGGTCGAATAAAAAATAAACAGTCCGACCTATTCACCTACATAAAGCTTTATTTTTAGAACATTTTGACGCTAAAGCAACATGTGCTTTGTTGCTTGCATTATGTTATAGAATTTCTCATTTGTTAATCAAATTTTATCAGCGGCTGTACACGTTGCCTCGTCGTGATTGTAAATTACATTCACAAAGCGAAGGCAAATTGGATTGTTGGCTGTTGGCTTGTCGACGTCCACGTTTCACTGCGGGTGCCCTTCGCTGGTCTGTGCAGATTTTGTTACGGATGCGCCGAAAAAAAGGATTAAAGTATTAAGATTTTTTGAGAAACCTTTTGTGGTACACGCCATACTTTAAAAATACCTGGACACTGATGACTATGGGCACCACTTTATGTCAGTCCACAATTTCTAGGAATGTCTTCGAGAGATTATACTGAGACTATCAAATTTTGATACGTGAAAAAGTCTTACAAATGTTAAGTTCACAATTTATCGAGAGTTTACAATCTCTCAAGTTATTCTATAATCTTACGGAGGTGCTATTTTCCGGTGAAACATACATATATAAGTAATCAAGTAAGTTCATATCCCTAGCAATAAGAGATGTTTACCATGTTCAGAAGTAAAAATTCACAAATGAATTTGTGCCGTGTGTCCAAACCTGGACCGTTTCATTTGGCATACCCCCGAGAGTGGTCTGTTCTATTTGCCACACAGTGTATCACCTCCCTGACAACAGCAAAGCAAGACAAGTTAACGAGTGTTTGACCCGATGTAAGTGCTCGAGGCTAGTCGATAACCTGCCTGCCAATATCGTAACACTTGCGATTATTTCCCGTCAGCCGCAGAACATGTCAGCAATGGTCGTAGGAGTTAGAGTCGTTCGATGTATGTAGGTAACTGTTTGGTACAAAGGAAAATATGGCTTGTGTGCAAGCGATAATATGTAGATTAATATTGTATTTTACGGTGTCTGTACTTGTATAAAGATGTCTAACATCTTTCAAATAACATGTCTCATTAACATGTCAGACAAAATAATGTGCGTAGAGAACTGGAAATGGGGCAGGTTAAACTGATGCACAAGATTTCTGGATTTGGAAATCATAATAAATCCGAAAAAGTACAAAACAAAATCAATCAATATTTAAGTGAAGTAAGAAACAACAATAATTACACAACATACATAAGTACTACTAACTACCAGAGAAAAGAATGTGTAGCTACTATTTTATTTTATACAACACACTAAACTACTTTCAAAAGCTCCCATCAATACACATTTACAATCCATTCTAAACTCAAGAATCCGTAGCACTAAAAATTCATACAACTCGGCCATCAAATTCAAATATAAAGCCTTGCAGAACACTTAGACCTCACAAGAGCCTTTGATTACAGTCCGTAAGTAAAACGACGCTTCCTCGCTTTCGACTTCACTTGTCATTTTCTTTCTCTCAAAGAAAGAAAGAAAGAAGAATCTTTGAATTTGTAGGGCAAGATTTTAAAGGTGTACTTCTTGTTGAATCGAAGCTTGATTTTTGGTTGATTGATTTAATATTGTGCTTTGAAGATTAATGTTTTGTGCTTTCTTTCTCTTTGTTCGATACAAGTTTTCTTAGTTTTTGACAACTGTTATCAAGGTAATCGCTGCATTGTCTTAGTTAAAGGCAGTTATCTCTTTCTTAACCAGTCTATTTATAAACTTTAATAATATGGAACTGATTCGAAATACTATTAGGTATTAATTTAATTGAAATGTTACATTATAAATTGATTTATTTGTAATATAAGCAAGAAATAGAAGGTTTTTTTATTTGCTAGACTCTCTTAATCTTCTGACAAGCCTTATATTGGCAGGTTTTATTGTTAAGCCAGTATAAGAGGAAGGAATCCTCTATTTTAGAGTAAACAACATCTATAAACATTCACAACATCACGCCTTATTTCTCCAGGACCAACTGTCAGCTGTCACTCAATGTGTATAAAGTCCTAAGATCCTGAAGTTAAAGTGCTCAACGCAGCATGACAAAAAAAAAGCACATTGTATCTTAAACATTGTAATAAAATATCGTAAAAGTTCAAGCACGTGACTGTCTCTAGATACAGTTAAACTCGGAATTGGTCGTTTGAGAACACTAGACGCCTTTTAAGATGCACTAAAGAGTTAGCCGAAGTTCGGAGTGCCTTAAGACCTTCATGGTACATTTGGAACATTTGAGGAAGCTCAGTTGAGATAGTTGTACTGTTAAGGTGCTAAGCGGTAAATAGAATGATTTAGGGTTTTTTTAGTGTAGGGACATTTTTTTTACTTTGTCTGGAAAGTTGTAAATGGGTTTAAATTCAAGACGCAATATTATCTTATTTCTGTATGGTGTTGGACGGGTCTGTATGGTGTCGGACGTAAAGGAATAGCACCATCCCATCACTTCCCGTGTCCCGGTGTCGTAAGAGGCGACTTAGAGACTCACTAGAGAATGGGCAGCAGCATTCTGTGGTTCGGTGCATTGCAACAGCTGCACTGATCCCTAACCCGCTTGCTTAGCGTGCCGAATAATAATAATCATTTTATTATCAGGCTATTGAGGCCCATAGACACAATACACAAAATAATCTTAAACAATAATAAACTAATACATATTAATAAACTTTATTTAACTATTGCACACGAAATGACGGCGTCGTGTTTCGCTGACTGGTGTCGCGCAGCTGGCCGCGGAAACGTCGATACACGACACCCTTCGGCCAAAACTCTTCTTTGAGGAACATCTCGAGCTGATGAGTTGGAACTCGCACCACAAACGACTTGAAGTTTGTGTTGTGATTATGGCAAACCCCCTTGGGAAAAGCCTACGTCCAGCAAAGACGTCTACGTCTTTCGGCTGATATGATGATGATGATCATCAACATCTTAGCGACAATAAATGTCAAAAACTTGTCAAAAGTAGTTAACTCGCGTTCTTAAAATACTGGATTTTCTAGACTAGTTCCTAGTTAGTGGTTTTGACAGTTCACGAATGCGAAAGTTTCTTATAAATACGAAAACTTTCCGTCCGGTGTCAAGTGAGTAAGCTAAGCCTAGAAAAAATGGTTCTGTTATACAACTTGTACGTATCATAACTTTCAAGCATAATTATTTTTTATGGAAAGCTTTTTTCTTCAAAAGCTAAGTAGCCGGATATTTATAGCACCGGGAAGTTAAACAACACCAGAGTAAATTAAACCTTTCGATCTGGCGACGATCAATCATGAACCTCACTCATTACTCACTTAATTCCTTCAAATACTTGTTCATTTAGTTGAAATATTTCATTTAATCTTGAAATATGATTAATATATTCTAATTAATCATTCTGTGAACCGGGTTGAGCAAACATTGGTACGCACAAGTGTTATTTAACCGACGCACCGTTCAAACAGAAGTCGGAAATGAGTTTAGCCAAGTAATTAACAGCCGGGACGCATGTGTGAGTTTCATTAGTAAATACACTGCTAGGCCGTAAATATGGCACGTCGAGCTTCGGAAAAAGTTCGGGTTTGTAGAGCTTTGCTTCACCTCTGTCACATAAGTCACTCATAGACAGAGATCGGATTAGGTAGACTTTATTTACCTAATATTCGTGGAAGTAAGTAACATAGAGTTGATAATACCTCCGCTAAAATCCCGGAATCATAAGCATGACGTAAGGATTTAAGAAATTGCAAAGTACTTATTGCGCTTTGAATACATTTCAACAAAATCATATTATTGAAGAATCTTTTCATTTTTTTAGAGTTCCGTACCTACTAAAACTGTTAAAATAGCTTTGTTATCCCAATATTCTTTCTTCTTTTGATTCTTCAAATCAATAATTTGTAAATATATTCAAAGTCCAGTTCATGTTTTTGTTTTCCGCTCACCTATGTGTCTCTCTTTTTTACGATTTTACGCAGATTGTTTTTAAAGCTTTCTTTAGTCGCTTTAATAAAGCGAAGAGCATCAATTGTTGTTCAATCATTATCAATCAATCTGCCTTCTTTTAAGGATGGAAAATCATCAAATGACTTGTTCCGCTCTGGGTGGAGCGGAAGGGCGTGTCAGACTCTTACTGACTAAGACCCATCCGTGTTCCTCCTAATGCCTTTTGCGTTCTAGGGCCGCAGTGACTCTTCCGAACAAATTCCGCAACCAATCACTCTGCCTAGCCTTAACTATGTTGGAATCAGCTTCCAGTCCATCCGGGTATAGTTCGTCTCTTGCCTTGATAACCCAGTAACTGGGCAACACGGTGCCTTTGACAAGATTGGTGTCAGATTTTCCGGCTTCTGACTATCCGTAACGACTGTCAAAGATCTGCGAATGACAGCCATCTGTTTCTACTGAGCTATGAGCTTCTGTTTGTTTAATCCTTGTTTTATCATCAACCTCGGTAGCAATTAACAACATTGCAGAAGTATCATCTCTCTTAGGTTGTTACCAATCGATCGATGGTAGAATGAATTAGACGACATCGATCGATAGATTCTACTACACTAATCGATCGATCGTTGGTCGATGGTAGAATGAATTAGTCGACATCGATCGTCAGTTTATACTTCTATCTTCGATCAGCCAAAGCTACCACACCAATCGATCAACGTCGATCGATGGCATAAATCGATGATCGATCGATAAAGAAAAGGACACTCTCAAAACCAAGTCTCAAAGTTCTTCCCCCAGACATTTTTCCACGCGGGCCTGCGAACGGCGAGCGTTGGGTGGCTCGCTATCCGATCACCACCAGGCCCGGGTCGATTGTGTTTCACGCGCGCCTCAAAGAGATGTCAGCACAGAAGACGGGGCCCGCTAGGGCCAGAGCCTGCCAGGGTTGCGGGATTTGTTCGAAAGAGTCACCGCGGCCCTGGAACGCAAATGGCTTTAGAAGGAACACGGATGGGTTTTAGTCAGTAAGAGTTTGACACGCCCTTCTGCTCCACCCAGAGCGGAAGTCATTTTGATGATTTCCCATCCTTAAAAAAAAAAAAGACATTTTTCCAAAACTTTTCACAACCGCACACCTCAAACATGAACCAGGTTGATAATCAACAAACAAACACAACGACACTCCACGTCTTGACTTGTTTGCAACTCAGAAATTGAGTTGTGAAGTTTTTGAATGCCCTTTAAATGAGACGGTGGAAGTTGGAAGCACAATTATATCCTGAGGAAATCCATTTGCATAACATAGAGGTCGTAATCTGACTGTGCGAGTTTCTAACGAGTTGGTCTTGTGTGATGTACTGCGGAAGAAGTGGTCGAATGATTTTAAAGAGAAGGAAGAGAAATATTGTTTTATGGAGCCAGAGATCAGTATTTGAAAACGCGCAAAACTCGCTAAATGTGTTGCGAAGAGCAAAACTCAAGTCCAGTTTCGCTAATTCTTTTTTTGTTGCGTTTGTTATTGTCAGGAGAAGGTTCTTAAGAAAGAAAATTTTGAAAATACGTTAATATCCGGGCGAAGCCGGGGCGGTCCACTAGTTTTAAATAAAATATTAGCATTTATACACACAAACATTGCTCGTTTATATTCGTAGACTATGCTTAAATGAGCTCGAATAAGCCAGATATTAAAGTAGTAGCAAAGTGTATGAGTGGGCAGGGAATTGACGCTCTTGATGCTGAAACGTGTCACTATCCTCATTATTTGTTACCATTCGAGCATCCTAAAAAAAACAACATCTCTTCATAATCAAACCCATAGGACCCTAGACTAGAGTCAAGAGCAGACCCATATTAAATAATAATAAAAAAAAACCTCACTTTGAGACAAAATTAAGTCCCGCAAACACTGCAATGCAAAACTCGGTTCTCATAAACCATATTAAAAGATATCCGAGCGATATTAAAGTGTATTCGTAGTAGAATCGAGCCACAACGCACACTTACGTCTAATGGCACTTAGCGACAACTTGCTTCAAAACCCAGCACTTTTGTTGCGAAAAATATAAATTCGCTTAATGACTTTTGTAGGAGAATCATTTTCATATTTACCCCTCGCAGCTTTGTGCTTATTGGGTTTTTATTATACCGCCGCAGACGAAGAATTTTCTTAATAAAGTTTGAACTTGAGCAGAGGTTTTTATTGCTAGAAGTTTTTGTCATGATGGTAGTGTTGAAGCTTTGTCTGAATGAACTAGAAATGAGTTGAGAATTCGTTGAAACGTGTATAAAATTGAAAGTGTAGTCTTAGAAAGTGTTTGAGTCATCTTTACAAAGGATCTGCAAAGCATTTAGACACAACTTATTATTTGAATTTTCGTAATTTGTCTATTTTTTTTTTGTTTTTTTTTTTTTGTGTATAATAATCTAAGTGAGGTAGGATAGTCAGCTAGGAAACACCGTGCACCGGGCACGGTGTTTCCTAGCTATACCCTAAGACTAGACCCTAAGACTATTATAAAACAAAAAAATATAAGGATAATTAGCAAGTCGTCAACAGGTAAGAATACTTCGATGGAAAATATCCCTACATAGAAAAATACGGAACACAGATCTTCACGCTTTTCCAACAAAAAAAAACCACAGGTATCAGAACCTAAAAAACCAAACCAAAAAATGCAGTATTTAATAATAACACAAACGGAAATCCCATGAACATGTCATAGAACAACAAAACCCAGTGGCGGACTTCAAACGAGCCGAACGTATCCACAAAGGTTTGCCGATATTCCAACAAAGATCAAAAACATTCCCTCTGGTCCAAACCGAGCCCAAGTTTGGAAAAAACAAAGTTTTAATTAAATATCCGGGAAGCATTCGCATTGAAACGATCCGCTTGATTTGTTTTAGAAATATTTTGATCTAATTCGCGAATTCCATTACAAATCGTACCCATCTACCAGTTTCAAAGTCGCGTATAAAAGTGTAACTATTCCAGGGAAATGGACATCAGAATACCCAGTGGATGGTAGATGATCGATCGGGTTTTTCGAGTGGGTACGAGTAGAACCAGCAATGGACTTCGATAAAACGGGTTAATTGATTGATTGATGAGTGTTAAGAGATAATCCAAATGTTAAATTAATTATGATTCATGATAACATATAGGTACGTTTCCAAAGAATCGATAAGGCAGTATTTAAAACATGTAATATGGACTGTGCCGTATACAGAATGGATGCAGGAACGGGTCCCGCGGTAATAAGGAGCTCCTCATCGATGTTGCCATTAGCCAACAGGTTCGTCATTCCCGAAGGGATTTGTCGACATGTTGGATAGACTAAAATAAGGGCCATGACTCAGTGCCACATACATGGCTCATGAGGGTGCTGGAGCTGTATAAAGTTAATGCAGTTCTACGCACCTTCCTAATATCGTGCACAGTCTGTAATATATTTTTTTTAAATCTTTTTCTCGTTAATCATAAAAGTTGCTGTCTTATCGATACTACGGAAACTAAATTGACTAGGCCCTTTTCTTCCTTTCAATAATTTGCCACTACTTCCCCTTACGCCATCAAAAAAAGTGTCCCAGAAGCGAACACTATATCAGCGCCATATAAACGATATTTTATGTACACAAACTACCCAAAATGAATGACAGGGACACAGGCATATCAGTTACATCCAAGGCTTCCCTAAGCCTGACCAGCTGACAAAAAAGGGACCCAACCCTAAAACACTTATAAATGAGCAAAGGACAACGGCAGCCTAAAAGCGATGTAATAAACTTTTGGGGCCAAGCACAGTTAGCTTCGTCCTTGATACATGTATGGTATTGGCTTGGTAAATAGCTAGATGGATTGTTCTTTCAAATAGTCAGAATACTTAACTAACTAGTCTATATTGTCCCACTGCAGGGCAAATACTCCTCAAATAATATGTTTTGGGAACACATTCATTGTGCGTACAGCTAAGGAGTGGGATTCCCTGCTAGTCTGTGTTTCCTGATAGCTACAACCTGGGAGTCTTAAGTCAAGAGTGAATAGGTTACTTCTAGGCAAGCGTGCTCCATCTTCGACCACGTCATCGCTTACCATCAGGTGAGCTATCAATAGAAAAAACAAATCACTCTATTAGTGTGAATCACTCTTGGAGTCGAGACTATTGTAATACCTTGGTCTAATGGCAGACAAATGAAACTATAGTACTGTCATCCATTTATATATAGTAATTTTATAAATGTGAAAGTGTGTTTTCCCGCCTGAATATCCCAGTAGTACGTTCCTTTGTTAGAATTTTCATCCTTTACGTTATACCGCGCCAGTCTACCATGTTTCTAAATTTAATATTTTCGTGGCTACAAAAAAAACGAATACTTTCCAAGTCTGGTTCAAAAAATAGTCCAGGAGCTAAATAACATTTAAATGGACTTATCTCTTTCACCATCCGTCACGGTTGTAACGTTTCTGAACCAATTTCAATAATGGCGGACCCCTGCCTTCTATCCGCTTTCGTTGATTAAGACACGTCTGTCTACGGTAATAATCTAGCTAAAGAAATCCTTTTACGTCCGTTGAAGTTAACTTCTTTGTCCCTATTAAAAAAATAATAAAGTCGAATGTAGTGACAGCTTTATAATTTGCAAATAAGGTTACATTTTACAAGCTTTTATTTCACTTGCACCGTTCGTATGTATGTAAGTTGTCCGTCAAAAGCAAACCATTTTTCGACCAGTTGTTGGTATCCGATTAAGCTGAAATTTTGCATACACCGTTGTTTCTGGTGACAATAATGCATGTCGGTGTATTGCACATTAGTGCAATACTCAATATTGTAATAATTTCAATATGGCCGCCGCTCCAAGATGGCGGATTACATATTTTTTCAAGTTTGAAAGGTCATAAATGAAAGGGCTTGAAGAGTAGGAAACGATAAAGTTTGTAACATCACTCTAAATTCAATATGGCTGCCGCTCCAAGATGGATTAGATTTATATTTTAGTTCAATCATAGATTTGATGCCACTTACTGTATCGATCTTGTTTTCTCAGAGAGCGTATCCCTCCTTCAAGGGCAGTCGGGTAAAACCCTTTAGTTTTTCGCAGATTTACTTTTTTTGTTTTTTTGCGCCACTTACTTAGAGAGTCTACATCTAGGGTTAGCTCGTAAAGATTTGGACTGTCTAGTCAAAAGGGCTATTCTAGAATTCCTAGAGATAATAAAAACGTCTATTACAATAAAGGCCCAGACAAAGGACCAATTTTGGGTTCACGATCCCCTCTCAAGTTATCGCTTGTAGTGGTTTAAGTTATAGCATTGAATATACGATTTGTGATCTCTTTTTTGGGCTCTCGAAAAATGTTGGGAGAAAAGTGGAAACTAAAAGTGGAAAGATTTGTCTAAATGTGCACCCACATTTCTGTAAAGCCTAGGCTCCACACTAGTGGCAGTGGCGTTTTGAGGGTATTTTTTTACCTACATTCTAGCAAATAAATAGTTTGATTTGAACTGATGACGTCCAAGAAGTTCAAGAGTTCTGTATGGTGTCAGACAGACGTAAAAGAATTGCACCAACCCATTATTTCCTGTGGGTGTCGTAAGAGGCCACTAAGGGACTCACCAGAGAATCGGCAGCAGCATTCTTTGTGTTTCTGTGAATTACAGCAGCTATACTGCGATTACCAACTCGCCTGCCAAGCGTGGTGATTATGGCCTATGTCCAGCAGTGGACGTCTTTCGGCTGATTTGACTGCAGAGTAGATAAGCCAATGGTAGCTAAACTTAAGTGAAATACGATTTCCCATATTTTATGTTACTGTGTTAAAAAAAGTCGTTTGATAAACGTGGGCGTTTTTCATTACAGTTTCTTGGCTCCATAAGACCTCGCCGTTGGCTCTAGCACCTATTCCGCCTCGGCTTCAGCGACAAATGACGACGATCGACGTTTCTCGACCCGCTTACTCGAAAAAGTAAACCAAACTTCAACGTTCAAATCGCTGATAAGCTTAGTTGGAAACTCATATAAGATATACAGAGTCCTACATTCCCTCGAACCGATTATAATAAGTATAACAACCATTGTAGCCGTCTAACGGTCTGATAAGAAAGGTATTATGTTCCAGACCGTCTGTTGTAGGTACAATCGAATCAATGTGTCTCTAGGGTCAATAGTACATACTATGGCTCCCAATAACTAGATTGAATGTTATTGTTCTATCGGATCTTGTTAACGTATTTGTTACTAACCTAATATTTGTGCTAAAATTATTGAGATGCTTGAATATGTTAGTGGGATTGATTGATACTGCTTTAGTTTATATCATGCTACTTACCTCAAAGGTTCTTCTTCATTGATTGAGTAAATTTATGACCCTTGAAGGTTCTATATTAAACAGGTTTTCTGATACATCTGTAGTTGAAAACTTACCTGAAACAATAGAAAAGATTTCATTAGTATACATGCTTGCACAATTTGTGCGCATCATTAAATCATTCTGCCAGGGTTGCGGAATTTGTTCGAAAGAGTCACCGCAGCCCTGGAAAGCAAAGCTTTAGGAGGAACACGGATGGGTTTTAGTCAGTAAGAGTTTCGAAATGCCCTTCCGCTTTACTCAGAGTGGAAGAAGTCATTTGATAATTACTAATCCTCGAAAAAAAAAACTTAAAATCGTGGAAAATGATTATAGAACCTTAGATTTCGAGAACATGAATGGAAAGGGAGAAGGTAAAATGTTGATTTGGGCCTCGCACAACACAAACAATAAAATAAAATGAAGTGATAAACTAATGACATAAAAAGCAAGAATGAATGGTAGGCCTCTGGTGTGGGACGCAACGTGTGTCGACACTCTTGCGCCATCGCATGTTCCAAGTACGGCAGGCTGTGCCGGCGCTGCCGCTGCGGCTGCCGAGGCCCTCAAGCGGCGCAAATATTGTGACCTTATTGGAAATTACAGTTTTGAGCCGTTTCGGGTCGAAACGCTTGGATCATGGGGTCCAAGTGCGCGTCTTCTTTTCAAGGACATATTTCGCCGACTGATCGACACTTTGCGTGACCAGAGGGCTGGCTCGTTCTTTGCTCAAAGGCTAATTCTTTGCCATTCAACGTGGCAACGCTGCCAGTCTTCTGGGCACGTTTCCGGATGACAGCGATGCGGAGGAATACTTTGACGCTGAGTGTACTTTGTTTTTGTATATGTACTGTACATACTTAGGTTTAGTAGATGTAAATAGTTTAAGGATAGTATATAGTTATATTATGTTTGTCTGATTGTAATTAATTATAACATTTATATTTTCAGAATGAATATCAATAACCATATCGATACCAGAAATGTCTATTATCGTAAGGGACATTTTGGCAATTTGCGTAAAATGAACCTTACGTTAATTTAAGTACGACATTTTGAGTAAATGTCCTTTACGTGAAATATTTTAAATAGTATAAGAATTGAAACATCTTCAAAAACGAAACTAACCGAGATAGAACGAAACATAAATCCAAGAAAACGTCACCACAGCTATTGATCCAACCCTTTCACATACATCGGAGTAAAGAAAACATTTCATACATCAAATACCCAATCAGTACGAAAACCGATATGAATAGAACCTCATTGTCCTGAAATCAATCTGCCTTTACATATTCAACTCACGTATTGTTATAAAGCATAGTCCTTCGATTAGGATCCGAACGTGAGGCAAGCAAATTGGATCCCATTACTGGTTCCTTAATACTGGTACAGATAGCGAAGGATGGCGGTGTTTTTGGACCAGTAAATCGGATGCAGATGATTTAGCCCTATTTCAAAGATGGTAGGATGGTATCTTCTCCGTGGCTTCTTAACGTGATACTATCTTCAACTACAAGTATCTTTCCAACTGGCTGACTCCTTGATTTGAGTTTATGTAGGCAATTAAAAAATGAATGCCTTGATTTTAACTTTGATATTAACAATTGTTTTATCACTAACTTCATTACATTTGTCGCTTTACAAGTAGTCTCCCATAATCTAGACATACGTTAAATTTTCTAAGCGTTCTTGAAGCCATGGCCGTAAGGATTCCCAGTAACAAAACCAAGTCTGGCAACATTCCTACATCTTTTTTGTTCCTGCGTTTCGCCAATGTCCTGTCCAAGTCAATTCAGCATTAACATTCTAGAGACTACGTGACTAAGTTAGCAGTTTCATTGTAGTAACCACAAATCAACGAACACATTCGATTCCTTATCTAGTTTTTCTTGTTTGTCTCTTAACCCAAAAAAGCCTTCACCGATAGGCTATCAATAAACTTCGTAGTTTGACCAGACAACATTTTTACGACGCACAACTTTTGTCGTTAATGCTCAAAAACGATTGCGAGATTGTTCAGTTCTGTTGGTAGTTCTCACGACAGTAACGGTTTACTTGTCTCGTAAAAGGTTAGGTAATGAAGTTTGTGGTAACGTTTTGGATCGCCTGGTTATGATACCGGTCAAAATTGGGTTTTGGGTGTAGGTGTGTTTTTTTTTTTTGTTTTTAGGGTTCCGAACCTATATATAGAAAAACCCTTATAGGATCACTCGGTTGTCTGTCTGGCCGTCTGTTACAGCTGATTTTCTTCGAACCTACTGGACCGATTCAGTTGAAAGTTGGTGCACATATGAACGATTTTTTAAATTAAATATTTAAAAAAAAGATTTTTTAGCTGTACCGTGTGACATATATTAAATGAAAGGGTGTATTGTGGGAGTTTTGAATGTTTTTTCATAATTTTATAATAGATGATTTTGAAATTATTCAAGAACTTAGAAGAAAAATGACGGCTTATCTCCGAAACTACTGAGTCTTAGTTCTTAATCTTAGTAGCTTTTTGGTTAGAACTAGACTTTGGCAACTTGGAGTATGATGTTTTAGCTCCTTTTTAAGTGTGGACGCATCTGTCATTTATTTGGTTTTCGTCTTTGACTATCGGCTAGATTAAAGTTATATGTATAATGACATCGATATCAGTGAACCGAATAAATCAAAAAATAATTATGCTCATTATGATTCCTAAGTGATCACTAATGATCTTTTTATAAGAATCAACATCGTTCTAGAGATTCGTCGAAATAAGTAGCGGCATTATATTAGCACAGTGAAAAGCATCAATTAATTGTAATTTCAACCGTGCCAAAGAGTTCCCACTAAATAAATCTGTTAATTTACACGAACAGCTTTTCATAATAAAAGCTATTATGGCGCAACGAGCTCGGCAAATATAATTTCCAAATTAAATTATTTCATACATTGACATTGTTATTTAAACAGTATATATATGGGCTGGTGTTTTGTTTTATCATTTTTAGCGGTACAAAATATTTTACTGTTGAAAAAGCAGAGGAAAACCTAAAAAAATAATCGAGTACCGAACCAGCTACCACTAGTAGCAATAATTCGGAATTTCAATGTTCGTTCCCGAATCAATTTCGAGTCGATTTCACAGGGGACTGCACTGGGCCCACCCAGTGCAGTCCCCTGTGAAACCGAGTCGATTCAGCGGAATCGAGCAGAATCGATTACAATACATCGTAACACCGCGGTCGCCCTGTCCAATACAACCAACCACTCGATTTATTAAGACGCAATTGAAATTGGTGTGTAGTTTTCAGTTTAGAATTTTGTGGGTGGTTTGGTCATATCTAACTGTTATACATACTGTATGTTGTGGCTTAAATTCACGATACTTTTCATTTGAACGAGGACAATTCCAATTCCATCAAATAATAGAATATAATATCGAACTGTCCCACTGCTGGGCAAAGGCTTCCCTCCATTCTTTCCACCGTTCTCAGTTCTGTGCCTCTTCCCAAGGAAGACATCCAAGTCATCCCGTCAGGGCACCAATTTTGTGTTTTGTGGGCCCACCGCTCGATGAGCATGCGGCAGACATGTCCAGCCCAGTTCATTTAAGCTGGGCAGCCTTCTGAGCTACGTCAACGATCTGTGTTTTGGTTGAAAATGGTTTTTATTGTATACGATAACAAATTACAATAGGAGCTTAACCTTTTTAACGCCACTGTCACGTATAGGTGACAAGCAAGCGCGTGCCCTGTACGCCAAACGTCACAAATATGTGACAAAAAGTACGGTAAATTTGTGGCATGGCGTCGGGGGCACGCCGATGCGTTTACGCTCTGGCGTTCAAAAGGTTAAAAATAGTATTCTGTAACAATGGGCTGAAAATTTATTGATCATCAGAGGGCGTAGTGTTTTATCAAAAATGTCAATATCTTTTGACAGCTTTTTCACTAGCATGCTTGATAAAAAAAGCCCTTGAAATGTCTGGTGTTTGTCGAAGTTGAGAAGAATTTAAAATTTTTGTAAGGCATTTAGGTTGAAACGTTACGAATTCTGGACAGCGACGACGTTACTGAAAGAATGCCTTGCTAAATTATTCTCTTAAATAATTCTCCAATTTAGAAATGGGACTACATTCTTAGAACCGAACATAAATTGTTGGCCTGGAATTGTATAGACATATTTAATTTATTGGAATCCCTAAAAACAGGAGCAATCAATCAATATCGAAACTGAAATATTAAATTGGATACCAGTTACGGAAACTAAAGAAGTTTTATTTAATATGGATTTGCTCTTGATTCTAGTATAGGTCATATATGACAGAGACAAAGTCGACGATGGAGCGAGCTTACCCAGAAGAAGCCTGTTCACTCTAATTAATTAATAATAGTTAATTTATTTCAAAACACTTTTACAGCCAATGGCATAAGTTAAAAGGTTATTAGAATGAATATTGCCGTGAATATGACAGCGTGACCGTTGATACGGTTGAGGTGAGAATCGAAGAAAAAAACGTCTTGTACCGACCGGAAGAAGGATAGGACGAGAACAGAAAGATTAGTATCGCCAAACACAAAATATCAGAGATCCCTACACACAATTTCACACAAGACACTGCACTACACAAGGACAAAAAGATACCCCCAACTTTTCTTATCTACAACATTTTAAAATTCAAAGAACTGGCTTGAACTTTGAATACCAACACCAAAGAGTACTGAACAACTAACTTTCTCGTAGACACGACTGTATTTTCATAAGAAACCAACTTCTACATACGATTTCTTTTGAAAGAGATTACATACAATGTTTTCTTTGCATGCCAAGTATGTCTGTAAGAACTTTAGTATCAATAAGACTGTCTGCTCTTTTGATTAGCCTCTGTAAATAGGGTTGTTTTGTAAGAACTTTTATCTTTAAAGATATAATGAGAGACAGTTACGTGAAAAGACTGAAAATATTATGCATTTTGTTTTTTTGATGAGTTTGATTTGCTCAACTTGAAGAAACACTAGTGTGGACGTGGAAACTCTGATTTGCTTCATTTGAGACCAAATTGAGTAAGAAATATGTTTCTGTATTATAGCAAGTAGGTGTAGGTAAACTAACATGAACATGAGTATTGGCACAAGAAAAGAGAGACTAGTGATTATAACGATGAGGTGTGGAACGGAAATAAATATTATATTTACAAAGAAATACAGCAGAAATAGCATCAAAAAGAGACTTTTGAACTAACAATCAGAGAGTAGAGAACGAAAATAGTTTTAAAACCATAACAGTTCCCGTTTCACGAGGGTACAGTCCCCTGCACCGCCGCCATACATACTTAAACTGCCACACAGACTCCAATCGAGGTAGCTAAACAAATAATTAAAACGCATAATTGACAGCCCTGTGCAATTCCGTATCCGACACCCAAAAGTAATTAAATTCAATCGTCCTTACGAAACATTAACTACAGTCGAGTTCGGTGTACGGTCAACGACAATTACCACGCACAGCACACTGTTTTGACCCTTCGAGCCAAGGATGTAATGGCCAGAATTGCCTGTGGGGTTTCGGCAAGGATTATGGAGCTGTGTTCAAAGAATCACTAGTCCGCTGTTGGATAATTTATTAGGTTTTGTGGACATCTTGGTACATTAACACTGTTCGTTGCAGGGTTGTGGTTAACTGCTTTATTTATTTATTTACTAGCTTTTGCGCGCGACTTCGTAGGCGTATATCCAATTTTTCCCGTTCCCCTAGGAATTTCGGGACGAATTATACACCTAAACCTTCCTCATGAACAACCCCATCCATTGGTGAAAACCGCATGGAAATCGATGCAGTAGTTTTTGAGCTTATCGCGAACAGACAGACAGACAGAAGCGGCGAAGGACTTTGTTTTATAATATGTAGTGATTTATTTAAACTTTATAAACTTTATGTACAATAGTGGTACATGGGCGAACTTAATGCATCAAGGCATTCTTTACCAGTCAACCTTTGGGTTATAAAGACTATACTGTGGTAGGTGAACAATAAATAAAAATAAAATTTAAAATATAACTATTTTTCTATATTAAATTTTATTTTTATTTATTGTTTTATTTTAAATAAAAATAAAATTTAAAATAGAACTATTTTTCTATATTAAATTTTATTTTTATTTATTGTTTGTTGTTATTTGTTGTTAAACTGGAAAAATAAACTGGAATAGAACTGGTTCAGTTACTGAAAAAAATTCCGGGATATTTTCAATTTCAGCATCTGTTTCAGTATTATATTAATGATTTCTTTATATACCTACTGATGTATTTTACGTAGTAGGCTTTAAATAACCGGTCGTTGCTACTTCATTGTGATGACCATAGCCGGGATTTCTTGATGAGGTTTTAGCACATCACATCTGATCATATCCTGATGATTTCTTTATCTTGAACGTGAGAAGTGGTTATTATGTTAACGTATTTTAAAGAAATAACTGGCCAAGTGCAAGTTGGACTTGCACACGAAGGATTCCGTACCGTAAGCCGAAGAAAAACATGTTTGTTCACCATTTTATTTTTTATTTTATTTCATTTTTATTATTTGTTGCAACAAAAATACATCACCTGTGAAAATTTCAACTAATAACTTTAACTATCTCGGTTCATGAGATACAGCCTGGTGACAGACGGTCGGACAGCGGAGTCTTAGTAATAGGGTCTCGCATTATTAAGACTTTAGGGTTCTTAAAAATGATCCCAAAGGAATATACTCCCGGGATGCAATGGGATGAAAAATCCTATGTCCTATTTTCCTGTTCTACCCATGTGCGAAGTTTCATCCTAATTTGTTCAGCCGTTAAGACGGCAAGAGATAACAAATGAACAAGCAAACTCACTTTCACATTTATAATACTAGCTGCCGCCCACGGCTCCGCCCGCTTGAATGACGAAAATTATCCCAAGGAAACATACTCCTAAGATAAAAAGTATCCTATGTGTTATTCTAGACTACAATCTACCTATGTGCCAAATTTTATCAATATCCTTTCAGCAGTTCTGACGTGATTGAGTAGCAAACATCCAGCCATCCAAACTTTCGCGAGTATAAAATTAGTAAAGAAGTATAGATTAGTTTGTATTGCTTTGGTAGCTTGCCGATGTCGTAGGTTCCAAGCCTCAGTAGCAACCTTGAACCATTGTACTGTCAGATTCCTTGAACGCAAATATATGGGAGTGTAAGGGCAACATTTGTTATGTACTGCGACAATAACAAGGGCTTCGGGGGTGCCTAAATCTATTTTATTTGGAAGGGACGGCCCCATTCGAAGGAAGTGGATAGAAGGGTGTTTTTAACTGCTAGATATTGCTATATGTGTAGTTTGTAACGACATAATATTACTATCCAGGTTTCCATATCTTAATAAACGAGGCGAGGCGTCTTTCACTCAAGTAAAAACCATTTTAGAAAGTATAAGATTTATCTCAAAGCCTATTCTCGTCATCAGATGCCAGTCTTGGCAAGGGGTAGGTATCGTGTTCCCAGGTGCTGGGTTGGGGAGAAGAGATTTCCGTCATAATCATCATCATCATATCAGTCCAAAGACGCCGCAACAACCGGTCCTGCGCGTACCGCATCCATCGGCTACTCGCGACCCTCACCAGGTCATCGGTCCACCTTATGTGAGGCCTTCCAACGCTGCGTCTTCCGGTACGCGGTCGTCACTTTTCGGCCCACTTCAGTTTGGCGATCCTTCGGGCGATCCGACATCGCCCTAAACTAACCTTGGTTCTCTTGCGGATTTCGTCATTCCTGATTCGGTCACGCAAGGAAACTTCGAGCATTGAGATTTTAGCTGCTCTGGTAAGACAGAAAGCCAACCCAAAAGCAGCTGGTAAAGGTTAGGCAGAATGACAGTCAAAGGTTGACTGAAATATATCAATTTCCTTAAGAATATCTTTAAATGGTTGTCATTATGAGACTGTTAACCTTAAAACTAAAATTTTATTGATCGTCTACTCTATTCTCACACAGGTGACTCTATTAATAATCTCTAAATTTTAGGTAATAATGCCTAACTCATCATCTGCCGGCCTTTTCCCAACTATATTGGGGTCGGCTCCCAGTCATACCGATTTAAGCTGAATACCAGTATTTTACGAGGAACGTCTGCCTACCAGACCTCCACAACCCATTAACTGGGTAACACGGTACTTCTTGGCATGGTATCAGACTGGCTTCGGACAATCCGTAAAGACTGCCAAAGATCTACAAATGACAGCTGGGACCAACGGCCTTACGTACTTTCCGAGGCATGGAGGAATCTCGGTATGTTAAGATGGTCACCTATCCACAATCCGACCTCGGCAAGCGTTGCTTAACCTTGAAGATCGACCTGTGCGGCTGTTAATACGAGCTAATCATGCCTAACTATAGTCACCATTTATAATACAAGTTAGGCCGCGTTCCCACTACGTTGTGACGACAGATTATCGTGTCGTTTAAAGCGTCGTGGCTTGCGTATTTAAATGGAGGTGTTTACATACAAAATGTATGTAACAGTCGTCCAATGATAAAATCGTCACGATAGTGGGAACGCGCCCTTAGAGAAGATTTGGCAATGCTGCCAGCCTTTTGGGTACTTTACCAGTGGCCAGCGATGCGGACGAATTTTTCGACGCCATATTTTAGAATATTTTAGTTATTTAAGTGTAAGTATATATAAAGTAAATAGTTGTACATTATGTATTTAATCACTAGAGAAGGTTTCAACTAAACTATGCTATAATAAATATTTGTATCCACAATTCAGTTTCTAATCAAAACACGGTTTGTGTGATGATGATTTCCCGAGCGAAAACGACAAGGTTCTATGTCGTTTTCGCTCGGGAAATCATTCATTTGTATTCACATGTGATCAAAGGGTTGGAGGGTAGTTGTCATTATTATTCAGCGCCTACCCGCGATAAGATAACACCTTCTATTGATTACTCTTGGGTTGAATGGTTTGGGTGAATTGGAAATTATGAAATTGTGTACCTATTACAGAAAACTAAATAAATGAATCCCTATTTCCCTTGGTCACGACATCACGCGTGAACGGCTGGACCAATTTTGCTAATTCTTTTTTTTTGTTGTGTTTGTTATTGTCAGGAGAAGGTTCTTATGAAAGATTTAAAAAAAAAACCGGGCGACAACGGGGCGGGCCACTAGTGCGGTAATAAATAAAAACATTGATGTTTGTTGTTTCAACATTGTTTCCAAACGCATACAACCCTAATCTTTTCAAAATTAGAGTGAACAGGCTTCTTCTGTGTAAGCTCGCTCCATCGTCGATTTTGTCTCTGTCATCTATGACCTAGACTTGAGTCAAGAGCAAACTCATCTCAAATAAAATAAAAAAAATGAGCAATGTTGTAAAGAATATTATCTTGGTTTGTCTAAACTAGTTCTTTTTTTAAGCGTGGTCAGTGTTCTTAGATTTTATTATCTACCCCCTACTATGACGTGCCATCATCATCTTCCTGCCCTTATCCCATGTTACTTGAGGTCGGCGTAACACGTTTTTTTCTTCCATTCTGTCCTGTCAGCTGTCACGCTACCACTAACTCCCTTTTCTTTCATATCATTCCTCACACAATCTATCCATCTTTTCTTTGGCCTTCCTCTCCCTCTACACCATCCACATTTATATTCCGCCGGTCAAATTAGCTACCAACAGTAACTGAAACGTCATGTTTGCCTTTCGGTATTGAAACAGGCCGTTAGTTACATGCGTGGCAATATGCCATCATTTCCGTACTGAAAAAGGGATAATTCTGTGCGTTTTGTAGGTATGGCTCCATATGCTTCCCACACCAGAATCATGATGATTTTAGGACGTCACAGTACCCTGGAATTTTAAAATACCAGCACAGAGCTTGTATTTGTGCCTGTTTGTTGGCAATAGGTTCGCTCCCTATGGCCAACAACCAGACATGACACGGTACAGACTGGTAAAGTATGGGGGAAGGTACTACAGGTTTAGAAGAAGACGCCTTGAGCGTCGAGGGTCACAGGGCGATTCCTGGCCACCGTTGGCGTGGGCCTGCGGACCGCGGGCGATGGGCAGCTTGCCGTCAGATAAGGAAAAGGCTCGAGTCGACGACGCCTCAAACAGATGTCATCATAAGTGACGGGGTTAGGGCCAGTGCCTGCCAGGGTTGCGGAATTTGTTCGAAAGGAAGGAGTCATTCGAGGCAGTAATTTGATGATTTCCCATCCTAAAAAAAAGGTAAAGGCAAAGCAAGCAGTTCTGTTGTAAATTTCAATCAGTGAAACGAAACTGACAGCTTCTACCTTTTCTAGTCTCAAAATACCACTTTGCCAAACGTCTCATCTCTTGTGCCTTTATTACTCCGGCTGTTTTTAAGTTCTTGAATTTGAATTCTTTCCTCCAATTGAAAGCTAAGGGCAATCAAATTATACAATAGTTACGTAGGTAATTGCACAACACATTAGAAACTCCTCCAATTTATTTCTTGTCCCCACAAAATCTGTGCCAATCCTGCAGACATTTTCAGTAAGTGTGCAAGATTCGTAAAATCCCTAATTCGGCAGTACCATTGGGTTCTAGGTAATTTTTGTTATCGCAGCCTAAGATCCGAGTGTGCGAGGATTTTATCTTAATGTCTTTCACGTGGAGGAGTACCTGTAATCTGTGATTTTCTCGTAAAATGGATTAGGTGGTGTTGGGTCTGTTTTAAGGATTCATTGGAGGATATGCTTGGCGGAGTAATTTGGACGTCGTCGATTGGTCTTTCTGGCTGGTTAGAGAAGTTTGGTGTGGTTTTTCTTACTTGATATTTTATATAAACAGCAACGGTTAAAAAAAATCGCAAATCTCACATTGTCATGTTTATGATTCTGGGATTTTAGAGGATTTTCATCGAACTTTAGGTAAATATACTCTACCTATTCCGATCTCTGTTTATAATAGAAAGGACGACAAACGAGGAAGTTCTGTAACAAATTTGCACTTTTTTTAAGGATGATAAATCACCAAATGACTTCTTCCGCTCTGGGCGGAGCGGATGGGGTGTCAGACTCTTACTGACTAAAACCTATCCGTGTTCCTCCAAATGCCCTTTACGTTCCAGGGCCGTGGTGACTCTTTCGAACAAATTCCGCAATAATTTGCACTCCTGCGAAGCCTTATTGGTCATCATCTTAATTTTCTTGCTAGTATCACAGTTTTATCTTTGGATTTTATCTTAATGTCTTTCACGTGGAGAAGTACCTGTAATCTGTGATATTCTCGTAAAATGGATTTGAAGGTGTTGGTACTGTTTTAAGGATTCATTGGTGCAGGATGTGCTTGGGGTAGTAATTTCGAAATCGTTCGATGTTTCTGGCTATTTGTAAAAGAAGTTTATAGCGCCTTGATATTTGATATTAATAGCAAGTAGGTCGTTATATGAATCTAAAATATTGTGTGTGGGTTCATCATCATCATCATTGTCTTTCCCGTATTCCTTTTAACGTTCTCTGTAAGTCATCATATCAGTTATCATACCCTTTCTAGATAAATTTTCCTTCACACAATCCATCCACAAATAAGCATGAAGACAATGTTTTTCCTTTTTCCCTATATTTTCTTCACCAATCTCAATTAAGAGAATTGAGATTGGTGAAGAAAATATAGGGAAAAAGCATACCAACCGAAATTAGTAGTAGCCATAGTCCATTTATCTTTTGACACCAGTAATTATATTTTCGCCGCGCACATAACAGCTTACTGTAATGGTATCAGACAGCTCAATTATCTGCTGCAGGAACCGCCACTTACTCCGTATTACGTGTGAGTACGGCCTTAATCAAGACGCTCGAAAAATACTTACCGAACTTCATTTAGCTTTGCTACGAAATTTTGTGGTACAGAAGGTTTATTAGTTTAAACTGTACGTACAGTCAATTACTTTTAAACCATGTTGTGAGTGCGCTAGTAGACAATTATTGTACACCACACTTTTTTATGTTATATGCTTAAAAAGTTATAATGCACACATTAGAAATAAATATTGGCAGTGCAGTGGAAAAAATAATATTTTTGCCTGCATACCAAATAGCTTGTTGACTATACAAAAGCAGACTCAATGCTACATGGCATCCTATGCTTTTCAAAATTTGGGATTTTTTATCCCAAATTCCATGTTCAAAGAACGAATCTATGCTGTGGTGTCTTTTTGACACCACAGCAGATTCGTTCTTTGAACATGTTTATTCTATAAAAAAATCAGCCTTTCCTTTGCCGATGGGAAATCATCAAATGACTTCTTCCGCTCTGGGTGAAGGGGAAGGGAGTGTCAGACTCTTACTGACTGAAACCAATTCATGTTCCTCGAAATGCCCTTTGATTTCCAGGGCCGCGGTGACTCTTTCGAACAAATTCCGCAACTCTGGCAGGCTATAGCCTTAGCGGGCCCCGTCTACTATAACATAATCAGCCTAAAATATCGCCACTGCTGGAACATAGGCATCCTCTCTGTGGAAGGACGAGCGAGCCCTGTCCTGGTAAGTTTCATGCTAGAATAAAAAATCCAACGTCAAAGCAGTTAGCATCGACAGAGATCTGGATCCCCTGTGTATCCCTAGTTCCTTCCTTCACTTACATAAGATCACATCTGTTACTCCTGTTACCAAGGGTATACAGAAGTAGTAAGTACAACTACATCTCATACTTACATATGATTAAGTTCTATGTTCTGCATGGTGTCGGACGTACAAGAATAGCACCATCCCATCACTTCCCGTGGCTGTCGTAAGAGGCGACTAAGGGGCTCACCAGAGATTGGGCAACAGCATTCTCTGTGCATTGCAACGCTACACTGCGATCGCCAGTCTTTCGACTGATATGATGATGATGAAGTTCTATGTTTCAGGAAGCGAGGCTATTCCCCTCAATTGGGCACAAATCCTGACTACAAGTTACTACTGACATGTATATCATTATTGATCCACCAATGCCTCATTTTAATGACAGCCAATTTTCCAATGGTTGTTCAAAACTTTCCCCTGTTCCCCCACATTTTGCGTATTCTGTCCTTTACAAATATACCCAGATCGTTACACAATTCACTCTACGTATGTTTTATTTGCATACACTGGACCTTCTATGAAACTTTACTCTGTGGCTTCGTACCGTACATTACTAAAGAAGGATCCTAAATAAACCACAATCTGTAAGTGTCGACAAATCTCGTTTGTGATTTGGCCCTCGTAATCAGAAGCTGTGATCTAAGATTTGCTTTAGGGAGATTTTAGAGACCGACATTAGGGACTCTTAGTTAGGGTTTGCTTAAGTACTGGTTTGGTCGATTGAAGTAATTTGAGTTAGGTATGTGAACCCGGGTTTAAAAAAATATAAGAATTCGGCACTGGTTTGCAGTCCTGTCAAATCTCTAAAGATTGCCCAGCAAATGTGTTTTTTATTTAGTTACTATCCCTACCTTTTCGCCACAAAGGCGCAGATTTCTTACCCCCAACAGTTCGCAAAAAACTTTACTCAAAAGCCAACTGCCTTCTCAATTCAAAACTAAAAAAAAGACGATCGCCACACAATAAAGCCAAATACACAACCGCGCATCGATTACAATAAGCAGTTGGGGAAAACTGTCTAAGTTGTGTGAACTTCCACAATAAGCTTATAAAGAAAGCACTCCGGATAGTTCTTTTTAGTTCAGTCTTCAGTGTGTCCCACGGCTTAATCGAAGTTAAATTGACGGGGCGTTGCGGTATGAATTGATTTCGATCAGACTGGCTTTGCAAAAAGATGAGTGCATTGGAGGGAAATAAATGGCAATATCATTTTAGGGAAGATGGTGGGCTGGATTGATATTAAAGAGGCATTTGAGGTAAAAAAACTGTTCGTGAATTGGTGATTAATTCGTTTTCAACAGTTGTTCTGCAAAGGCAGAAGGTATTGGCACAATCGGGCAATTCAAATTCCGAACAATTATAGTGGTGGTGTGGGTTGAAAGCCCAAAAGTATCAAGTTTTTGTTAGTAATTGCTCATGACTGCACTAACAACTTTCTTTGCATTATGAGAGATAGCGCACATGAGCACCTTTTGTCTCCGCAACTAATTTGTCAAGTCAAGTCTATGAGTTAAATAAAAACCCAAATATCTTAAAAAAAAAACACTTAAAAAATAAACACAATAAACAAAATAAATATTTTTCTTTCTTTTTCTTCTATTCTTTCTATATGAATAGTCTCCCGGCTGTTGCGTCGCTACATGCTCGCACTTTCATAAAAACTCAGACTTGATTTGAGAGACAAATTAGTTGCGGAGACAAAAGTTGCTCGCGAGCGTTATCTCGTAACGTGGCTTAATGGCAATAATATCTTCTTCGGACAACTCACACACGTTCATCAGTCCGATCCCAAACTAGGCAGAGCCTGTGCTATGGCAACCAGACAACTGATAAACATACTTATATATTTCTAAATACATACATATTATAGACATTACACCCAGACACAGAACAAATGATCATGCTCATCACACAAAGATTTGTTCTGGGTTCAGGGTCACTAACCACTCGACCAACAGGCCAGTCAAAAAAGGCAATGCCAAACTGGTTGATGTAAAAAACACATAAGGGACTCGTGCAGTATCTGGCTATGGTTACCCTGCAAGCATGGTCAGAATGCCACTTACGCTGCGGTGGATCTCAACGGCGCTGTCTGCCTCAAGGCGTCAAGTCCAGTAATATGACAATCCTCTTTGTTCTGAACTTCCAGATTTATCCTTTTAGAAATAAAATCTTTTTAACTCCCCATCACACCCCCACCAACATCTCTATTAGAAAAATTGCCATGAAAACCGGCACATGCTCTAATATTACCTATCATTGAATAGAATGTCCGCTAAGGCAGTCTACACACGTTTTTACAACGCGGCAAGTTAATTGGTCGCACCGCCATCTACCGCTACCGTTGGTACGGTCATTTGTGGCGCGTGTGTAGCATGCCTAATGGGGTGCTGCCGACAACTTTGGGCGTGAAAATGAATCTTCTTTTCTCACTTATTTTAGGTTTAATTTTTTCGGAGGCCTATTATTAAATGGGAGCTGATATTAATACTTACTTTAAGAAGATGCATGTATGGTATGAATTGAATCAGTTAAAGGATATAATTTTAAAAATAGGATGCGCAAGTTTCAAATTTAAATACGATTTAGGATGCTTAGGTACTTCATTATTTGATGGGTAAGATAGCCGTAACTTATTGATGCGCTTTCGTTTTCGTAAAAATAAAATAATTAGACTAAATTTAGCAAAGACAACAGGTAACAAAAACACGCATTTGGTCTAGGTCCTACTTTTTTGTGACGGCACGGTTGGCACAGTGGTTGAGCGATTGACTGATGCGCTGTGTGTCGCAGGTTCGATTCCCGCACGGAACAAATATTTGTATGGCCTACAGATAGTTGTTCCGAGTCTGGTTGTTTGTGTATGTGACTTTGTATGTTTGTAAACGCACTCACGATACAGGAGAAATTCCTAGTGTGGGGCAAAGTCTTAATAAAGAAAAAAAATATAATTAATAATAAATAGATTTACGATGCTTAGGCACTTCATAAATTGATGGGTAAGAAAGCCTTCAATTTATTTATGCGCGTTTCGTTATCGTAAGTAGTTGGAATATAGGGTATTCAGATCACAAATCGTGATCTGAAAAACCCTATATTCCACAGTTTAACCATTCGAGTATTCCTATATTTCACTATTCGAAATGAGACTTTGACTAAATACATTGAAAGTAGTTTCATGTGAATGAAAAGAGCAGTCACTTCATATCAATCAATGGATCATTCAGTAATAATGGTCTATTCAGAATGAAAAGAGCAGTCACTTCATACCTATCAATGGATCATTCAGTAGGAATAGTCTATTCAGACATCAACGAGTTTGGAGTGGAATGTGCACAGATGTGTTCCTCCGACACCTTATATAGGGTAGCATCTAGTTACCTGTGTAAAATGCAGGCTTCATGTATAGTTATTGTGTAGATAAAATTATATTGTGTTCGAATTAACACACACTTCGTTGTGAAATGGCTCTTGTTCTCAAATCTTATTTGTTTATATAACATACTAGATTGCGTCCTAGTTTTGGTATAAGAAGTATATTAAGATCATGCAGACCAAATCGAGGTAGGTATTTTGTGTAAATGAAACAATAAATATCGTAGAACATAATTTATTAGAGGATATTTACATTGTTTTGGTCAATTTGCAGAACGCACTACACAACATTTAGCCTATCTTTGACAGCTGGCATCAGGTTTTTTGTCTTTCTGTTACACTGTTACAGTGAAGATAAAACGGTTTAAAAGAAAAAAAGTTCATTTCCTGGTTGAATCTGGTAGCATAAAACATCTTCTAAATCAGGTAGAGCTGTGTCTGCTGTTTCTGTTTTACTACTTTCACTAGGTTTTGGTGAGCTTGCATTACATTTTCCACGATCAGTCTGTATGTCGCTAACTCGAACAAATGTACGAACATCTTCATGATGGCCCTCAGTCTTGACTATAAGATACTGAATCATCTCTAGGTCAAATAACTCTTTTGTCTGGCTTGTATCACTATCCTTGTGATTAGATGAGCTTACATTCGGTATTTTCAGGTCAGTCTGCATATCTTGAGTAAATATAATTTCACCGTTAGCATTCTTGCAAATAATTTTACGAATGCCTTCTAAATCAGATTTTAATGGATTAAACATTGTAATGTTAATATTTTTTCGCGAGAACCTTCACACTACGAATTGTAAGAATGCAATGTCGTCTTAACTGATTGTAAGCTATTTATAAGTAACTCGGGCTTTAATGCTCATCCCATATGTAAACGCATCCATTGTAAATTGTCATTGAAGTTTATTCACTGTCCTTGTCCCACAAATTTTATTGAGAAGATATGGCAGGCAAAGTCATCGTATGTTAGTAGTTTACCATTAATCATGAGTTTTGCAATGTAAGTAATTCTTTATAAGGAGACCGATCAAAACAAAATAGCAACATAGACGCAAAGTAAATAGGTACAGGACGTTACAACTCCTACAGCGTGCGCAAACGGGCGCACGCACACATTGATGTGTACATAAAGGGATCTCAGCAATGCATGCCAGCCGCAACGAACAATCTCCACTCGCGCAAGTGCATGCGTCCCACATCTATGTGTGCGTGAGGTGAGGTATCGCTCGTTTTAGGAAGCTGGCGTTCTGTGTCTAATTATCATACTATTGCTACGCTCGGTTTTACTTACTATTTTATATCTAAGTAGTATTATAATGTCAATTAAAATACATAAATTCGTTATAACTGTTTATTATCTAGGTTTATATTAATACCTAATTAATTACATTTGATTTAGAATGATACATAGTTTATACATTACAACCATTATGTCTAATGTAAATTGTACATACGCAACTACATTTTCTTTTGAATTTTATTTATCATATCTTTAGCACAGTCGTATATATCATCAGTAAATATATTATCAACAATATGTTGAGCACATATTTTAGCTTTACAAGTGCATAATTTAGAACCATTGAGTTCTTCACCCTCAAAGATTTGAATACGTATTATTTTACGGTGTGGGCCCTTTACATACTTTCTAACATACGAATACATCATTTTGCTCCCTCGTCTTTTATCATTGACGGTTTTCCTGGTGGTATTGGCGCTGTTCAACCTTTCTTCTAACTGGGGTGATGTTTCTCTCTCCCGATTTTGATTCAATGGTGGGGAAATTGGAGAGTACGATATAAACGGTCTCTCTCTTTCCAAATAGTTCATCACATTTTGACGTAATTGTTGTGGTGCTGGATTCGGTGAGTATGACGGGGTTGAAATAAAAAGTTGCTCGGATTCCTGAAACATAAGAATGAATAAGATAAGTTAATATACAATTATGATTACTTATTAATATCGGCAGCCCAACTTCATTATTCATAAAAACTAAAATTATATTTCTATGTAAGTTATCATAGAAATTGCGAAAAAATAATTAATTTAATAAAAGTGTCGCTAATTTACTTACCGACATTATTGGTGAAGAAACGCTAGCGATGATGTGATTATTTTTTTCGAGATTGTACTGATTTTATACTTGTTCAGATTTATTTGATTTTTGTAATAAGGTTCAAAATTATAAGATAAAAACAAGATTATTCTTGTATACCGAAATATGAGATTCTGACTCGTCATATCTCCACTTCTCCACATGTCTAGGAGTTGCATGCGAGCGTGCAAACCGCAGCGTTTGTACCGTCGCCGTCATCGACGTCGAAAACATTCAGCAAAAAAACAACAACCTACAAACATTTTTTATAATTGTAAGTAGGTATGAGCTTCCCCTATTGTTGATTTAAGTGAGTACCTACACAAGATTCAAAATCGCTTTTTTATTTGTCTTATATAAAACGCTGTAAACTTAAAACCTTAACCGCTACGATAAATACGCTCGTGTACGCAATTGACAATTTTTGCAAGTATGCAGTTTTACAAATTTGGACTGAATGACGTGATTTTAGGCCTATAAAAACGCTTCGCAAATTAGTCTCCGGCACAATTCCTCTCTGGAACGAAACCTGTCTGCAAGGAATCAACGCTCCGAGCCCTAGAAAGTCAATAACCTGTCATAAATGTAAAATTGAAATACCAGAAAATCAGTATTCCTATCATATGAGAACGAATATACACAAAGCAAACTGTTTATTGAATACCAAGTTCACAGATATTCATATTATTGCAACAGCATTCAAAAACAGATTAATGACATACAGATTGAATGTCACTCAGGAAGACGAGTACCTCGGTTTAGAGGCGTTCCTGGGTGATCATCTAATAAATATAACAGAATTGATAAAAATGTCACTTAATGAACACAATTGCATAAAATTGAATTTCGAATTGTTTGCCTATTTTATGTTATCAAAATCAGACGAACAACAATTAAAGTCGTTTAATACCAAATATGAAATTATTTATAAGAACACTGATTTGAATGAATTATTAATCAAAGTAATAAATAAACTAAATAATAAATTAACCGAGTTCCAGCACTGTCAATCTGGTTGGACATTTGTTTCTATGAGTCATCTCGAAATTAATGTAAACAAGTATTCCCCTATGAGAGGTGGGTCTTATATACAACTGCCGTCAGCTATTAAGCAGTCTAAAAGTTGTATAAATATTAAAAATAAAGATAATTGTTGTTTATTATGGAGTATAGTTGCTGGATTATACCCAGCTAAAATTAATGTATGCAGAACAAGTTCATACCCCCATTATACCTCTGTTTTAAATATTGAGGGAATGTCATTTCCTCCTACGATTAATGATATTAAAACGTTAGAAAAAAATAATCCCAACATCAGTTTAAATATATATGGCCTACAAAATAATACTGTGACCGGACCTCTTTATGCAACGCAAAATAGAAGAAAAAATCATTTTAATTTACTTTATATCGAAAAAAATTCTATCGGACACTACTGTCTAATTAAAGATTTAGTACAATATTCTTCATACTTTACTTACAAGTTAAGAATTAGTTAAAAATAAAACATAGCACCTTTTAGTAAAATAAGAAGTATATATACTCGGGGCATGTCTTATTACCTCACATTTCACAATGAATTTCGTTAAGCAATCACATACTTTTAAAATAAATAATATAAAATTAGAAAATCATTCACAAAAAGTGAGACATAGCACACTCTTACCTAACACTATAAGATGTATTATATGCGGTCCATCTAACTGTGGAAAAACTAATATAATGCTTAATTTACTATTACATGAAAATGGAGTAAAATTCAAGCATATTTATTTATACTCGAAGACAGCTTTCCAGCCAAAATATTGTTTTTTAAAACAGGTCATCCGGTGCATACCCAATGCAAAGTTATTTATCTTCCATGATAATAAAGAAGTTATACATCCTAATGACGCCTTAACCAATTCAATAATGATTTTCGACGATGTCGCATGTGAAAATCAAATAAATATTCGTAACTACTTCGCAATGGGGAGACACAAACAGATAGATTGTTTTTACTTATCACAAACCTATTCCAAAATACCTAAACAACTAATACGAGATAATGTTAATCTTTTGTTAATCTTTAAACAAGACGACATAAACTTAAAACATATTTATAATGAACATGTAAATACGGATATGGAGTGGCTTCAATTTAAAAAACTTTGCTCTACTATATGGCAAGATCGGTTTGACTTTGTATTGATAAATAAAGATTGTTCTCTAAATGAAGGTAGATATAGACAGGGGTTTGACATATTCGTAACTTTTGAGCAAACATAATAAAAACCATAATACTGTAAAAAAAATATCAATCGTAGTCTACAATCTGTAAATAACGGTTGGATATTGTCGGGAATCATTATGGAGGTCAATATAAAAGAACAATTGATAAAATCCGTAGATAGTATAAAAAATAAAATTAAATCAATACAAAATGCAGAAGATGTCGATAATTTGAAATTTAAGAAGCTTTTTAAGCCAATAACAGATCCTCTAGAGACTTTAATTAAAGTTAATGATAAGAATAGAACTATATTGGATACGAGTGAAGGTGATAATAATATAATGAGAAGATGTAGCTCACCCGTAGATTTTGAAAATTTCAAAGGATTTATAGAGAAACATTCAAATGATGGTTCTGCATCCTTTAGCTGCACAGGTGATGATAGCGAGAACGATACATTTATGTCACTTAATAAAGAAGATATGATTGAAATCTATGATAATAACATGAATGTACCTTTCGGGATTCGAAGTGAAAACAAAAATTTGATGATGGGTAACTCTAAAGTATCATTTTCTTTTACAAACAACGTTAACAATTCCCTAAAATCAATTATAGCCACAGTTAATGACAAACATTATGAAATAACTCCTGGACTTAAAGAACTTTTACTACGTAATAGACCTGACCTCAGTCTGGTAACTGAAACTGATAAAATTGTTTACAAAGATATGCTCCATAATACAAATGCTCACAAACGTGACTTTAATCCAAACGGCCAATTAAAAGGTGATAAAGGTTTGAAATACCGTCAAATCATAAAACCTTTGTTTTCTGAACAAAATTACATTCAACATGCAGAACAAGTCATTAAGTCAAAAAGTGGTGGCTACTTACCTAAATTGAAAAAAAAGTATAAGAGTAATACAGATTATGTTTATTGGGATGACCCTAATGAATTAATCGATAGATTAAGACTATTAATGGCTTCAAAAAACGCTGGTAATACTAATCATGACAATGAAATTATATCAATTGTTGAAGAGTTAAAAGAAGCCGGTATAATAAAATAATAAAAAGCATTGTATCTAATTTTATATTTAGTTATTTAGAGAGTCTGAACCATGAAGGTTCATACAAAACAAACGTCGCTGTCTTTTAATGAAATAAGCTCTGAGCATATTGAGATCTTAGACAAATCAACCGAAACTGAATGCTGCAAAGATATTAATAAATACAAAGTTGAAATATTAATTAAAATAGAACAATTGAACAAATTAATTAGTGGTTTAAATAGCAGATTAAATAACATTGAAAAGACCATTGATTTAAAAGAAATAGCAGGGAAGTTAAGCAAGCATTATGAGCAAAATAGACGTCATAAATGAAATCCATAAAAACGCTAGAGTTAATTTCCCAAGAAGAAGTGTAATACTTAAAGATATAGATGACCTTTGGCAAGCAGATTTGATGGATATGCAAGCAATATCAAAAGTGAATGCAGGTTATAAATACATACTGGTGATTATAGACACTTTTTCAAAATATGTTTGGGCGATTCCACTTAAACAAAAAAATAAGCAACAGGTATCAGAGGCGTTTAAAACGGTAATAGAAACAGGACGAGTTCCAAAAAATTTGCAAACCGATCTTGGGAAAGAGTTTTACAATGATCAATTTAAAAGTGTTGTTAATAAGTATAAAATTAATCATTATTCTACTTATTCTACTAAAAAGGCCTCAATTGTTGAAAGATTAATAAGAACGTTAAAGAATAAACTATACAAGGAATTTAGTTTGAATGGAAATTATAAATGGTTTAACGGTATGTTAGAAAAAAAGTTACATGAGTACAACAATGATGTTCATAGAACTGTCGGTCAGTCACCTGCTTCAATAAATCAAAGGAATAAAACAAATATACTTCAAAGATACTTAGACGCAGCTCAGTCTCGAAAAAAAGTGAAATGTAAGAAATTTAGTGTAGGAGATTTTGTGAGAGTAAGTAAATATAAAGGATGTTTTGATAAAGGTTATTATCCCAACTGGTCCACTGAAATATTTAAAATAACAAAAATTCAAGGAACAAATCCAACAACTTATTTAATAGAAGATGGTAGATGTCGACCAATACTAGGCGCATTTTATGCACAAGAACTTCAGAAAACCAATCATCCCGACATATACCTCGTTGAAAAAGTTTTGAAACGAGAAGGAAAGCGAGTATATGTTAAATGGTTGGGGCTGCCGACCAGTGAAAATAGCTGGATTGATAAATCAAATGTATTATAACTCCTGAACAATATTTAAGCATTTTACAAACAATTATCTATTCACTTCCACTTTATTCTTAATGCAATAAAGACATACTTTATAATTCAGGTTTATGTAAAATAATTAAAAAATATAATAACAATGAAAAAAGCACGAGGACTATGTACAAGCAATAAAGAAATGGCTGGTTTATCATCTTTCAAAATGGATAAAGTAAGATCTGGAGCGGGGTTTAGAAAAACCCTTAAAAATATTGTATCACATACCAAAAAACACATCAAGAAACTAAAACCCACCTGTAAGAAAGCGTTAATGGAATTAGCCTGCGCTGCAGCTCATGAATTTGCATCTGATTTACCCATAAAATTACCCAGAATTATACCAGTACCTAAAACTGGAGGATTTCTTCCTTTAGTACCAATATTTGCTGGTTTATCTGCCGCTGGAAGTTTGGCTGGGGGTGCTGCTGGGATTGCGAAAGCTATTAATTCATATAAAACAGCTAAGAAACAGTTGCTTGAATCGGAACGTCACAACAAGCAAATAGAAGCTTTAATTATTGGAAAAGGATTACATCTTAAGCCTTACAAAGAAGGTTTAGGAATTTTTGTTACAAAGAAAAAAAACTAAATGGTCGGCTACCCAATAGAGCTTTAACTAATATTGATATATTGAAGCATTCAAATAGTATCCCATTCTTTCGGGGTGTATTTATGAGAGATGAATTACCAGGTAACCCATTACCATTAGAATGTGGAGTGATTAATCTTGATATTTCTCAAAACTCTGGCACTCATTGGGTAGCCTATACCAAAATATACGATCACATTGAATACTTTGACAGTTATGGTAACTTAAAACCACCTAAAGAATTAATAAAATATTTAGGAAAAAATATTCAGTACAATTATGAAAATGTACAACATGATCACTTGTATAATTGTGGACACTTATGTTTAAAATTTCTTAAATTATTTTGGAAAAGTAATAAAGGAATTTATTAATTAAGTGAGTGATTTTTATTTCTTACGTCTCCAAATTTCGTTAAACTATAAAAATATAAATGACATTGCTAGTTCATACGCATACATTCTTTCGTTGTTGGTGATAAAAGTCACTAGTGTTGAAAAAGGATTTTTTATTACCTATTTAAAGTAACCTCCTTCGTTTTATTCATACCAACATCATGCTTGTTCTTAATAAAACTCCTAATGAGAGAGGGAAATATAACATAAGACTGCCAATATCCAAAGAAGTGAGACGTGTCAGTGCAGTGAGAATTAATAAAGTTTCAAAGGAAAACAAAAGATTTCTTCAAGATATCGGTTTTAAAATATAATATGCTTCAAATTACAGATTTACCACAATATGATACCTCTATTGAGGGTTATGAGATCCACAGTTACAATCCATACAATAATAGCTTTAAAGAAAATGATGAAATTAGAATACCCATACAACAGCAAGATTTATATGTATTGCCGTCAGGTAGTTCCATTTACATAGAAGGATATGTAAATGTGTCAACTAAAGATGCAGCCGGAAAATTAGTAAAAAAAGATGTTGATTTTATAAATAATCCCATTTCATATTTGTTTCAAGATATTAGATACGAAATAAATGGTGTTGAAATCGATCGGATTAAAAATGTTGGTATTACAACCACCTTAAAATCGTATATCTCAATGAATGAAGGTGAAAGTAAAGCTGCAGCAGTCTGGGGATGGAACTTAGGTGGTACGAAATTAAGAAACGAATATTTTAGTGTTATCGTGCCATTGAACAGAATACTGGGATTTGCAGAAGATTACAACAAAATAATAATCAATTGTAAACATGAACTTATTTTACAACGAAGCAGCTCAGCATTGAACTGTGTGCTTATAGACAAAAATGATAACGTAGAAATAGATATACAAAAAATACAATGGCGTGTGCCGCATATTAAAGTTTCTGATCGTAATAAATTGTTATTGCTCAAAAGCTTGGAGAGAGATCGTTCTATACAGATAGCATTTAGAAATTGGGATTTGTATGAATATCCATTACTTCCAAGAACAACAAAACATTCCTGGTCAGTAAAGACAACTTCCCAGCTAGAAAAACCGAGGTTTGTAATATTTGGTTTGCAAACAGCTCGAAAAAATAATAAAACTAGAAGTTCTTCTATATTTGATCACTGCAATGTAAGCAATATTAAATTATATTTGAATTCTCAATACTATCCGTATGACTCACTTAATCTGAAATTTGATGAAGGTAAATACAGTATATTATATGAAATGTATGCTAATTTTCGTCAGTCGTATTACAACTTAGGCATTGATCCATTGCTTAGCTTAGACCAATTTAAAGAAATTGCTCCACTTTTTGTGATTGACTGTTCAAGACAAAACGATTCACTTAAAACTGGACCAGTTGACGTGCGATTAGAAATTGAATGCTCTGAAGATATTCAAAATAATACATCTGCCTATTGTTTAATAATAAACGATCGACTGTTCGAATACAAGCCGTTGAGTAATATTGTGAGAAAACTATCATGAATGTCATCGTAGATGTTCAAGGGTTTAAGAGTGAAGAAAATGAGTTTATTCCAAAAGAAATAGCAATAATGTACAAAGGACACGTACAAGTACTGTTGATAAAACCACCACGACCATTTTATGACTTGACGAGGAAAGAACGGTTACAAGTGGCTTGGATTGAAAAAAACAGAGGAATAAACTGGAACGAAGGCTTTGTACCATATTTTAATTATCAAGCAATCTTTGGGGATTTTTTAAAAAATAAATCTATATTTACGAAAGGAAACGAAAAAGTGTTATGGATAAAAGATATATTCCGAATTAATAATGTATACAATTTAGAAAGTAAGAACTGCCCGAGTTTGTTGACATTATATAACAATTATTCAGATTCATCTGACATTATAAGTTGTATGTATCATACCAATATATGTGCCTTAAAAAATGTGTTTTGCTTAAATAAATGGTGTAAAGAAAATCAAGTGTTTTGTCAGTAAGATAAAATAAGAACGATCTTAGTTTTACGAATAAATGATTATAGAATGTTAAACCTACAAACTTACTTACACATATTCTATTATTTAGGTTAGTGAAAATGTAAGTAATAGTAATGTAAGAAATGTATCATTGCTTATAAAACAATATTTGAATAATATAGAAATAAATATTTAAACTTGACCTACTTGCGAGTTTTATTTCTTTAACACTAAAAATATTAATATAGTTAACCACCTGCCAACCACATATTATAGTTCGACATCGAAAGCAAAAACAGCTTGTTATAATGAGCAGTTCATACTGAACAGCTTGTTAAAGGTAATGAGCAGTTCATACTGAACAGCTTGTTAAAGGTAATGAGCAGTTCATACTGAACAGCTTGTTATAATGAGCTGATCATACTGAACCGCTTCTTATAATCAGCAGTTCATATTGAACTGCTCTGTTTATTTACACACTCGAACAGATGCTACTGATGAGTATGCGACTACTATACAGGACTTTAATTAAAAAAAAAAAAAATATATGTTTGAATAGAAAACTATAAATGTTATTAGTAGACCATTTTATGACTTGACGAAGAAAGAATGGTTACAAGTGGCTTGGATTGAAAAACAGAGGTATAAACTGAACGAAAATTTTGAATAATTAAGTATATTATGGGGTTACAGAGGAATAATCTGATACTCGAATGGTTTAACTGTGGAATATAGGGTTATTCAGATCACGATTTGTGATCTGAATACCCTATATTCCAACTACTATCGTAACAATAAAATAATTACATTACACGCAACGTTAAACACGCATTTAGTCTAAATCCTACTTTTTAAACTCGCACTGCTATTACACCAAACTATTCTTTACGAAACGAAGTACACTTTCCCAGCAAACCACACAATAAGAAAGCCAAACCCATACATACATATTTCAAATTGATTCACGTCCTCGCATAGTAATACCACGACATTGCGATCAAAATCTTCTACCACAATTTCAGCTTAGGATTACCAGTTGATTCTTCAATACAGTCCGAAGCCAAGTGGAATCCTTACAGCCGGGCCAATTACCTGGCTGATTCGAGGGAGGAATGGGAGGATACAGGAGTTCCGGGCGTACAGACACTCAATTTGTCAGAAACTGAATTCGGTGGAGTTCGGCTGTTGAATCGGGCGAGTTCGGGCGTTGTGATTTGGAATACATACTGCTGTGCTAGGTACTTGGAAGTTGAAAGCTTGCATGGGAGATTAGGGTTTGTAAAGTTGGAGTTTATAGTTCCTGTGATTTATTTTTTATTAAAATTACGACGACTTAAGAGGACGATTTCTTATTTAAGAGTTTGAAGTTAAATATTTGTTAAACTTGACTTTATCCTGCATTCTTGCCGAATTTTGGCATTAAAGTGGTGTACTTGTACTTACTTAATACTTTAATAGACAGTGATAGTTAAGCATTCACTAAAGCGGTTTTGTTCAAACAAAAGAGGCCCTACCATGAAGTCTTAAAACGATAATTATTCCACTCTAAGAGGGAGACGGAGCTATACATAGCGAATAGCACTATCCCGTTTACATCATCGGAATTGGATGGCATTAGCACGTCATAGTAGGGCTGCAGGTCCAAGCACAGAATAGCTGTCGCAGTTCTATGCTGGCTAACCGTCTCTGTTGACTTGAGTTCATAAGAACATAAAATTTGATCAAGCCAATGCATTCATTCCAACTAAAAGACATTTTGTGTACATCAACAGATATTACCATACTCAAAAAGACACACTTTTTTTTAAGGATAGGAAATCATCAAATGAGTTATTTCGCTCTGGGTGGAGCGGAAGGGCGTGTCAGACTCTTACTGACTAAAACCCATCCGTGTTCCTTCTAAAGCCCTTAGCGTTCCAGGGCCGCGGTGACTCTTTCGAACAAATTCCGCAACCCTGCCAGGCTCTGGCCCTAGCGAGCCCCGTCTTCTATGCTGACATCTCTCTGAGGCGCGCGTGGAACACAACGCGCCATCGACCTGGGCCTGGTGGTAATCAGCCAGCAAGCCACCCAAAGCACGCCGTCCGCAGGCCCGCACACACCCTAACTTCTAATGGTATGCAGCAGTGGCCGTCTTTCGACATGATGATAAAGATGACATTTATTGACTAATCCAGAGCACCCACTACCACTCAGCTCAGGCTATTAAAAACCGTTCCCCAAAATCAATAACACCTAGACTCCTGGGCTGTAAATCTAGAATTATATCCGCAACTGCCTTTAACGAAGTTACTATGGAACGTTAACACAATTACGGCACAGTATAAGTTCATCGACTTTGACTGGCCTGTTGGTCGAGTGGTTAGTGACCCTGACTGCTTAACCGGAGGTCGTGGGTTCGATTCCCACCCAGGACAAATCTTTGTGTGATGAGCATGATCATTTGTTCTGTGTCTGGGTGTAATTTGTGTATAATATGTATGTATTTAAAAATATATAAGTATGTTTATCAGTTGTCTGGTTGCCATAGTACAGGCTCTGCCTAGTTTGGAATCGGATGACCGTGTGTGAGTTGTCCCGGGATATATTATTATTATTATTATCGCTGGTATGAATATTCATTACTAGTATATTTTGTGCTGCTAAAATCATTTTGATGTTTGCAGCTGAAAGGCAGAGCTGTTGGCTTCGATAAGGTTTTTGATAGTATTTGGTGTTGCTTACTGCTTTGTTTAGGCTTGCTTCACACGAGCCACAACCACACCACATCGTAGCGACAAAAGGTGGTGAAGCTGTGGTTACGTGTGAATAGTCTCGCTGCGGATTCTTGTGGTTGCGTTGTTGTACCTACAAAATGTGGTTGTTTTTGCGATGTGGCCGGCCGCTAGTTCGCGGTGTGGCTGGTGGTTGCGTTGTGGCTGCGACGTGGTCGATGTCAAACACGCAGTCCATAATGAGGGCTAAATGTGGTTCGTGTGAATTGTCCTATTAATTTTCATACAAATTAGCCCACCCACGTGTCGTGGTTGTGGTACATGTGAAACAAGGCCTATAGTTTGCAAACACTATTTTTTTTGCCAGAGGCTTCGCCTGCGCGAAGGTCAGAAATTGTTGCAAGGGAACATACTCCCGGGATGAAAAGTATCCTTTGTCGTAATCCAAAACAAGGTCTACCCGTGTTCCATGTTTCCATCTTAATCCGTTCAGCCGTTTCTATGTGAACATTTAACAAACAGATAGACAGAAACACTTCAGCAATTATGGATTTGGATAATATATATTGAATATTGATCGAAACGAGACGACTAACCGAAATGTTTTCTACGAATCGATTTGAGAGATAGGATAAACGGATTATCGAAAAGGCATATAACTATTGTGAAAATACTTAGGAATGAAAGATAGGTAAATCCAGAATTCTTCAACTCTTCACTGGATCTGACAAAGGATGGGTTTTAGTCAGTAAGAGTTGACACCGCCCTTCCACTCCACTCAGAGCGGAAGAAGTCATTTGATGATTTTCAATCCTTCATTTTTATATTTTTTTATTTTTATCAGATACATAAAATATAAGATACATAAATCTACTATGTATTTATGATTGTATCTTTTTTCTTCTGTCTGTTTGTCTTTACTTTAAGTTGCACCTGCCATGTTGTCTCTGCACCACCCTAAGATCGACTGGTAGAAGTGCCTAATGCATTATGTCCGCCTTTGTACAGTATTTTACTAGTGCATATAGTTTTAATAAATAAATTAATACGGCAAAAGGTAAAAATGGAAATGTCTTCTCACCATAAAGTCTTTATTTTTACGACGAGGAGACATTCGATTTCAACACCTACGTGTCACTAGGAGAATGCTGAATTTTTTAACCGTCCAAGTGCGAGTAGGGCTCGCAAACGAACGGTTCCGTAGCAAAAAACCCGTAAACACAAACATCACAACTCTACATTTTCAAAGCCAGTATTTAAATACATCGCCATCACATTACGAACCTCCATCTTAATTCGTTGATATGTGAATACATAATGTGGCGGCTCATATATCATGCTAAGTGCTTCTACTGAGTTCTGTCACTTTTGCGTCCACAATCATCTATCAGCCGAACACCGTTAGTTAATGGTATTACTAATGTGAAGTAATTATAATGTTTATATTTGAAATAAAGGAGTTCGTGGCCAAATAAAAACAGCCGCACGGGTCGATCTTTAAGGTTAAGCAACGCTTGCCGAGGTCGATCTGTGGATGGGTGACCATCTTAACATATTGAGATTCCTCCGTGCCTCGGAAAGCACGTTAAGCCTTTGGTCCCGGCTGCCATTTGTAGAGCTTTGGCAGTCGTTACGGATTTTCAGAAGCCAGAAAATCTGACACCGGTCTAGCCAAGAAGTACCGTGTTACCCAATCAATGGTTTGTGGAGGTCTGGTAGGCAGCCGCTCCACGAAAAATACTGGTATTCAGCTGACTTCGGTTTGAATGGGAGCCGACCCCAATATAGTTGGGAAAAGGTTAGGCAGATGATGATATTTGAAATATAACATTTACAGGAGCGATCGATGTGGCGACGCTTGGGGAAGACCTATATCCTATAAGTAGTGGAAGTCTTTCGGCTGAACTGACTCCGTTGATACATAAATTGTATTTGTGAGTATGAGTTTTAATTTTATGGGAGACGGTTTGAAGGACCTGCTCAGCTAGTTCTTTTCCGAAAGTGTTTTTTTAACCAATTTACCAAAAAGTAGGGTAACCTTTTTTCAGTGTCTGTACTTGTCAGTCAATTAATTTATTTCAACTAGACCATTTAAAGGTACTTTTGAACATCAATGTTACAGTTTAAAAATAAATTATTATAGTGACTCTAGTTGTCCATTCGCAAAAGTAGTTACTTATGGAGACGAACGGACAAGAAACTCCATAGTTACTCTTTTCAAATAAAAGTTTTACTATATTTTGTATACATAAATCAATTGATTATATGTGGAGACGATGCACCCAAAATAACACTACTATGCTACTAATAGGTACAAAGTAATACCAGCAGGGGTAAAATTTATAAATTTGCTAGTAAGAGACATAGTACTCACTTATCCTGCTAATATTATAAACGCGAAATGGATGTTTGTTACTCTTTCACGGCTGATCGGATCTCGATGAAATTTGGCACAGAGGTAGATTATAGTCTGGAATAACCCATAGGATACTTTTCATCCCGGGAATATGTTCCCTTGGGATAATTTTCGACATTCATGCGGGCGGAGCCGCGGGCGATAGCTTGTTTACAAATATTGCAACCATTGATTTTTATAATTAACAACAATGGATCAGTGTGTGAGTTAAATTGACAATCTAAAGGGATGATTATCAATATAAAGGGTTCGAAGAGTATTCCAAAAATAATACTCACTAAATTGTAAGAAAAAGAGGACCCGACTGCAAAAACCACTAACTTAAACAACAGTAGCTGAAACGTCATGTTTGAAAGGCAAACATGACGTTTCAGCTACTGTTGGTAGCTAATTTGATAGTTGGTCAAAGGTAGATACGTTATTATGACCGGCCGTAAATAGTCACTTTTTAATCTGTGATTCAACTAAAATAAATCCTACCAACTGCATCAAACTCCTTGAAAATGACTTTGTGAAGTTAAGCAGTAACAACGTAACAAACATACATACAGCTTCAACATGTATGACATTAGTGTGGTATTTTAATGGCTTGTGATTCCCGGTTACTGATAACAACTCGACCCCATGGGTGCCATAAAACGCGATGTTGTGTCGCAGCCCCCATGTTTCTGTGAATTAATCACATAAAAAACATCACAGTAATCACCTTTCGCTTTTCGAGTTTAGTAGCCTATGGGGGGCTATCGGGGCAGGCTATGTTTTGAAGCACGCTAATAATAATGTAGTCGAAAAGCAAGACGAAAGGAAACCTTTTTTTAAATTAGCATATCAACTTCATCCTTGATTCTCGTGAGTAATTGAAGATGGCTTCAATTACTCACGAGAATCAAGGATGAAGTTTTTTCAGTTTTTTTTCAGTTTTTTACAATAAATTGAAAGTTGGTATGGACCAACTTTCAATTTATTGTAAAAAACTGCTACATTTTTAATTCAAGACTTTGTTACTACGGAGGAGCATGCACTCCTCAGTCACAGGAACTTACACCTATACAGTTTTGGAATCATAGAATAAATTAAAAAAGTTGAAAATTAAGGTAAACTTTGTTACTTACAAGTTTTCGCGAAAATTTAAATTTGCCCATATCTTTTTATCGTGTTGACTTAGGACCTGATTGATTTTTATACACCAAAGGGACTATAGACCTCAGTATCTGGTATAAATTTCAACTTGATAGATCCACCCGTTTCTGAGAAAATCGGTGGTGACACACGGACAGACAGACGGACAAGAGAGTGATCCTATAAGGGTTCTTTTTTAACTTTTGAGGTACGGAACCCTAAAAACCATGTTATTAGGTTTAGGTTTAAAGATATTTATTCTCAAAAAAGACACAAAGTCACTTACATGAGAACAATGTTTACCTTATGCTAGGTATATTGAGTTCGTCAATAAAATAAATATTGAGTTTTTCACTCATCCAATGCATTCTCATATGTGTAATTATTTGCCTCGTTATTATTGATTTATTTATTTATTAAATATTGGGCTAATTCCTTCTTAAATTCATTGAATGAGTGTACATTTTTTATGCATGACGGTATTAAACCTTTAATTATGTTGAAGCCCTAAGGACATAAGTAAAATGAGCTTTTAGTAAAACAAAACCGTGGTATAAGTCGTAGAAGTCCGCATTACTAGAACTGGGTTCAAAGTCGTTGCAATCACTGAAATAAATCTCACCTGACTTGGCAAAAATATGTTTGGTTCAACAATCCACCAAAATATCCCGAAGTTTTAGAGCAGAAAGCATAAAAAGCGCTATAAAGCACAGTCCGCGTCCCTCGAAGTTGACCGCAGCATATTTCACAAATCGTAACTCAGTATTTACCTTCATTACTCGGCAATATTTCGACGCCGCCTATCATTTACACTTCAGAATCCAGCGGTTCCATAAAATAAAAAAATACCGGTAAAAAACTGCTGTACCAGAATACTGTATAATTTGATGAGAAAAGGTTAAAAAGTTAGCCCAATTTGTTCCTCGAGCTCTTTGTAAAGTTACGGTTCTTATTATCCGGTAACGGTTTTTATAAAGTCTCTTTTCTCAGCTCTAGTAGTGAGAATAAGTTGCAGTTTGGAGGAACAACAAGTTATGAGCCCCTCGACGAGTTTAGAATGTATTAAATGAATGAGTTTGTGTTTTTAGAGCTGTGTTGTATCTGCGTTGAGGAGGTTGTTCGTTTAAAAGTTTCCTTTAAGATTTTTTGGTAATGCTATGAGGAAACTTTAAAGTCGATTTAGAACGATTTGAAAGCAATCCTAACTGTTGTGTAATTGTTCTAAGTTGCGGAATTGTTCGAAAGAGTTATCGCGGCCCTGGAACTCAAAGGGCATTTATTTATTTAGCTTTAATTACTCTCTGCACTTACAGTAAGTATCAATACGAACAGAGAGTCATAATCTTATTATAAATTAGATATTAGGAACACGGGTGGGTTTTAGTCCGTACGAGTCAGACACTCCACCCTGCCCAGAGCGGAAGGAGTCATTTGATGACGTACCATAAAAAAGTAATATTATAAGAAGTGTTTGTGTGTGAAGTATATAGAGAGATGTTTTCTTGGTCAAAGTCAAAGTCAAAGTCAAAGTCAAAACGTTTATTTCAATTAGGCCATTAAACGGCACTTTTGAACGTCATCGTTTACAGTTCAGTAAAAATAATAGAATTACATTAATAAAGTGACTCTACTGTCCATTCGGAAAGGTAGATTCTCTTGGATACGCTTAGTCTACCTTAAAGCAATCGAAGCCGCGGGAAAAATAAAGTCCAATATAAGGGGAAGACTATAGTTTCCTATCCATTATATTTCTCTACATTGATATTGAAATCGAATTTACTTTTGCCCGCGACTTCGTACGCGCATATCCCATTTTCCCGTTCCCCGTTCGGGAAATCCTATCTTAGTCCCCTACACTCCCCAAGGAACATACATGCCAAATTTCAGCTTTCTACGACCAGTAGTTTCGGCTGTGCGTTATCAGTCACTCTCCCAGTCAAAGGTGTGGGGTACCATTAAAAAGAGAAAAATAAAAAACTTTTATACAAAAAAATACAATCGACTTCCAAATTTAAAAAAAAACAGTACAAAGTTAAAAATACTTTTTTGTATTTTTTTGTAAATTTTTTTTTATATATATTGACATCACTCCTTGACTTCAGAGCCTTGAAGAGTTGGAAAATGAAGAAGAAAATCCGGTCCTAATTGACACGCCGAAGCTTACATAAAAGGCTGATACGATAGTAAAGTTTATGAAAATTCATAAACTTTATGTGAGGTTTGGAGACGTAAATCCGATTATGACGCGGCCCGCCTTGGAACCTCAGAAAATTGGAGGCTCGGGGTCTCCCAACAAACGCTCGAATTAACTACAGACGAGGTCCTATCTCCTACACGAATATTTTAATTGCCTCGTTAAAATATGCAGATTTATTTCTCTTTGTATTTTTCGCACAATCCTGTCAATTTGCTGCTGTTATGATTTGATTTGGGATTCGGAACTCTTGGGCCTGGCTGTGACGATAGCTTTCAGAAACTATATAGGCTTACTGACTGACTGACTGAATGTTTCTCGGATATTGGGATTGCTTATCACAGTAGTACAATGTTTACTTTGGAAATGGAACTGGATTTCTTTGATATCATCTATACTAATATTATAAAGAGGAAAGATTTGTATTTTTTATATAACGAATAAACTTAAAAACTACTGGACCGATTTGAAAAATTCTTTCAGCAATGGATAGCTACATTATCAGCGAGTAACATAGGCTAAATTTGATTCCCATACTCCCACGGGAACAGGAACTACGCGGGTGAAATAATATAATGAAGCTGAAGATCTCTGGAACTACCAATCGGATTTGGAACATTATTTTTGTATATGATAGCCACATTCATGAGGAATGCTTTAGACTATACGGGAACGGGAAAAAACGGGATATGCACGTTGTTGAAGTTGCGGGCAAAAGCAAGTAATACTGTAATAAATATGTTGATTACATAGCTGCAACTATTATTAGACTGGAATATTTTATTTACTACTGACAACTCCTGATACAATAAAGAGGTGCGTGATAAGTATGTCGCTCTGTGTAACTGTGGGTCTGTCTATGGTATTGTTGCTCCCAAAAAAATAGGTTTTATTTGACACGGTTGGAGGAGTGGTTGAGCGATCGACTGCTGCGCTGCGTGTCGAGGGTTCGATTCCCGCGCGGAACAAATATTTGTATGACCTACAGACAGTTGTTCCGGGTCTGGCTGTGTGGAAATGAGTTTGTATGTTTGTAAACGCACCCACGATACAAGAGAAATTCCTAGTGTGGGGCAACGTTCTTTTTAAAAAAAACAACAACAAAACAAAATAGAACTACTTATATGAAGGTATGTTTTCTGAAAGTCCCTTCGGCCAATTTGAAGATAAACAGCTCTTTTCTGATGACGTCAGATCTAAGCTATTTAGCAATAAAATAACTTGTTTATTTAAAACTTAAACAGAGAAGTAACTACGCTATTCCTTTCACCCCTAGATAAACTTACAAACAAAAAGAATGAATATTTAAACACAAAATAACAGAAACTTTAAGGATCCTTTCTGTGAAGTTTGAAAAACTACTTCTTTTAGTGTATGAAATACTAAGCAGCTGAATAATAAAGTTGTGGCTATTAAGTAAACAAAGTTAGACTTAAGTTACCCACTGGGCAGAGCTACTCCTTTTTTTTTTTTTTTGAATCTCGGGGGGAAATCCTCATGGAAATCCTCCACCCTGGCGCGGATGGAGGGGTCTGTCAGACTCTTACTGACTAAAACCACCCCGGTGTTCCATCTTCCACCTACGCCGGGGATCGCGGGAACGTATGCGACTTCCGCAATCCCCGGCTGGTGCCGGCCCGCCTCTGCGGGCCACCTCGCGTCGGCGAGGGGAGTGAGATGTTTGACTCCCCTGGCTACGTCAAAGAGGGGCGCACGGGAACACCACGCGCCGCCACCTCGGGTCCGGATGAGTGGGGGGCGACGGACATCCCCAAGTCCGCCGCCCCTGGACCCAGTTAGGGGGGCCGGAAGAGGGCAGCGTATGCCCTCCTCCTACGCCCAATGCGCCTGCTGCGGGCAGGGAGAGCGGTTGTGGGCAGAGCTACTCCTTAGCTAAGTCTGCGAGATTTAGCAGACATGCTTTGAGATTCGCGAAGCTGGAAGAGAACTAGCTAACCGGTTTGGGATAAGGATATCGTTTTAAAAATAGATTGTAGAATGTACTATTTCCGTTTAAAATACTGATGGTTCTATTTAGTTTAACTGAAAGACTGAACATTGCCGAGGACCGACAACATTTATTGATGGAATGTGTCCAATACGAGTGCAGTAGAAATAATTTAGTAAGGTCCCCGAATTTGAACAGAACTTTTTTGATCTCGTGGGGAAATCCTCATAGATGTCCTCCGCCCTGGGGCGGGGCGGGGCGGGGAAGTTAGACTTAAGTTACCCACTGGGCAGAGCTACTCCTTTTTTTTTTTTTTTGAATCTCGGGGGGAAATCCTCATGGAAATCCTCCACCCTGGCGCGGATGGAGGGGTCTGTCAGACTTACTGACTAAAACCACCCCGGTGTTCCATCTCCCACCTACGCCGGGGATCGCGGGAACGGATGCGACTTCCGCTATCCCCGGCTGGTACCGGCCCGCCAGGCATGATCCATCTATCCCAACCAAATGGCGACGATGCGAAGGGTTTGTTCAAATTTATGGCCCAGACTTTATGATATAAAATTGTTTAGGTTACGATGGGACTGCCATATGTACGTTAAGCGTAAAAGCCCCTATAAAAAAGATAGATATTATATAAATAAAGAAATAGAAAGAAAAAATGAGTTAAAGTAAAATTGAGAAATTGTTAGATATTATATAAACAATTTCTCATAAATTTTAATTTATTTTATCTTTATTTTTTAACCGACTTAAAAATAAGAGGAGGTTCTCAATTCAGTGGTATTTTTTTGTTTGTTTACCTCATAACTCCGTCATTTCTAACTCGATATGAAAAATTATTTTTTATGTGAAAGGATGATTTACTTTCAGATTAGTCCCATAGAAACTTCATCAAAATCGGTTCAGTATTTTGGTTCTAAAATCAAAATAGCGGAAAAAAAATATGTAGGTAATCCAAGTAAATGAAATTGCGTATTTTGCTATCCTGTGACTTTCCAGTGGTGTAGGTGGTAGAAAAAAAAACACAAAAAATAACTTTAATAAAAAAGTCTGTGTTAAAATACGAAGAAACGAACAAAAACACCGACTTCTGAAATTAAAGTTTCTTTTTGTTTTATTTTTATTTAGTAATCGGTTGTATTTCTTTTGCAAAAAATTTGTTTTTATTAATATTTTTATTCAATAATGAAAATGTCACCCCATTATTGAATACTAACACAAAAGACTTATTGTCCTATGAGGCAGACATCCATATTTATGTATTCTTAGTATATCTGTTGTTAATAATGAATAACGTATTTACCAAGTGAGTGAGTAATTGTATTCTCTTAACCTTCACATGATCCTCTCTTTGTTGAACAGTTCCACGAATTATTCAAGCAGACAGGCCAGAGAGATGTTTATTTTAATGTTTATTTACTCCTAGATTAGCTTAGGTTCTCTTCAAGTTTACAACAACATTTATCAAAACCGATTTCGGTAACCCAAACTAAAAGAGCCATAACTCCATTGTCTACTGTCTAGCCATCGACAACAATACCGGCAAGTTAGTAAGTTATACTAAACACAATTATAACCGAATCCCCTTCTTATCAGACTTACTGAAAAGCCACCTAAACTCACTTAAACTTCACTAAATTCACAAACAATTTTAAGACATCGGGAGTGCCATTTATTAAGTTTTCAAAAGCATTTTCACATCCACTCAATAAGCTCTTCTTAAAGTGGTCCAGACGTCCTTGTTCGCGTCCATAAAGAGATATAAATTATAAAAGTAAATGATGCCAACACAAAATATGAATCCGGATGTGAAGAAGCCGTCGTTGAAGACTGTCATGACGAAGCAGGAGGCGAAGAACAGGCCCATGATAGCTAAGTGGAAGAAGAAGTACCAGTAGTGGTACTTGAGAGGCAACGGCTGGTTCCTCTTCATGAAGCTGATGATGAGGATTGATGTAGCGACGAACAGCTGCACATACAGCAGTCCAAACACAAACTCAACGATGAGACTTATCGTGAACTCTACTTGTTCGTCCATCTCTCGGGTCGCTGTCATCAGCAGCAGTGAAGCGAAAAATACCATCGGGAGAACAGCTGATAATGCTATCAACATGAATGTCTGTCGAAGCTTCGCGCAGTATGAACATGGTATATCCTCCGAATCTTCTATAATTATCGTCATTGTGTTTCTTGATTTTCTTCAAACAGATGGACGTTATAACAATAAATATTTAAAGAAGTATATAAAATAACGTTGATTGATGATACTAAAAGCTGACGTTTATTTGTGACAGATGGCATTGAGAAAATGTACAGAATATTATTGCAAAGTTTTGTAGCTACGATAAATATCTATGATTTAGAATATTTTTAGAATTTCTCCGACGTGAGACATACGCTGAAATAAATCTTAGATTGTTGTTGCTTATATTAAATCAATCGCAATTCAATCTCCATTTATACCCCCGTTCTTCGCTTTTATATTTTAGATCCTTACGATGGAATATTCAGACGTCTATTAGGTAGCCCTCCTCGGTTGAGAAAACAGGTTCCATCGCTATTTTACTCATAAAAATGTGGATGCTAAATTCTGTGATCAAAATTAAAACGATTCCCAAAACTTGATCCCCCATCCAATAAAAATCGAATATCGGTCTTCACAAAAGGATGCGCCTTCACCCAGCACAGTGGCTGTTCAGACGATCCATCAGCGAGCATGCAGCATTACGGCCGTCTGACGGGACATTTATAACGCTGCATCAGAGACCATCAATTCAGCGAGCATATGGCACAGATATGCGAGAACAGACTGTATCTATCTACTTGAGCGGTTGAATGTTTGATGTAGGTGGTACATCCTGTTTTAAAACGATTCTATTTAGATTCACGCTCGTGTTTTCATCTTAATAGAGCTGGGTTTTGTTTTGCATGTGATTTTCATGGCTCTCTATCTAATTAGCCTTTTTTATCGTACAGGTGGACCAGTGTCTCTCTCCTTTTCCACAGCTTTTGTCCTCTAAAGCCTTTCCGGCAGGAGTCAAGTTCGTTTCTCCTCTTTCTTTTCGGTTTGCCATGATATCGCTTACCAGTTAATGGGATCAATCAGTGATTTTCATGTAGGTAGCTATTGGAAGAGGTTATTTTAAAACTGATTTTTATTCGTTCAATAATTCACAAGCACCTGTAGGGTTTCAAATGATATGGTAGAGTTAAGAGTTCTGGCAATCTCGAATGTAACAATAGGAGAAGTGGGAACTCTAGATACGAAGAAACTGACGTTGTCTGATTTAATGAGACAGTAGCCAGCAATGGAGTGAAAAGAAAAGAAAGAAAACACTTCTATTCCGCCAGAAATGACGCACAAAAACACAACATTAAAAGAAAATAACACCATTAACTAAAAACTAAATAAAAACTGTTACCTACACTGACAAACTATGTCTGGACCGGACATTACCTACCGTTATTCTCAGGTCATACCAGGGATAAAACAAAACACAGTTCCACAGTTGTCTGTGGAACTGATGGCCGGAACTGATGACAAGTTGCAAACATAAGAGACAGTTGACAACATAGAGTGCTGAATAAGCCAAGTTATTTGAAGGCAATTAAACCTCAAAACACATACTTCCCGACAAATTGAAACACATTCACATTTAAATTTAAAACTATAAACAGTACCTAAACAAACAAACATAAAAACTTTACGACCCCATTTTAAATTTACCACCGCAACAGCCACCATAATACTCGTAGGCGACGCCAAATTAAAACTTTATTATTTAGTTGTGACTCAACTTCTGAAATTACGAAGGTTTATTTATCTTTTTAGGGTTCCGTATCCACAGAACCAACGGAACCCTATTACTAAGCATCTAATGTATGTCCGTCCGTCCGTCCGTCTGTCTGTCAGCGGGCTGTATCTCAAGAACCGCAATAGGTACACAGTTGAAATTTAGGCGAGCTAATCATCAATCGAGGACAAATCCATACACCGAGTTCCTACGGAGAAATGTCGGATGAAAAAGCCTGGCCTGGGAATAAAACCCAGGACTTTTTAGTAGTGCTTGCGACCATTACACCAATATCAATCCGCTAAGCCTTCTTCCAGCTATGTTGAAGTCGGCTTCTTATAAAACCAGATGCAGCAGACTACAATTATTTTACACCAGCTGTCGCCCGCAGCTACGGCGCTAAAAATCCAAACTTTCGCATATTAATAGTATATACATATATAGATAGTATAGATCTCTGCAACCCAGTAACTGAGTAAAACGATATTATTCAGCCACGAGCTCCTCCAATGACCACATCACCAACAATAATTTCCAAAGTACTACGTTAAATAAATGAAAATTGTTATCTAGTACGTATCTAGAATGCTGTAAATAATCTAAAGCGGTATTAAGATTACCCTCCCTTTTACAGGCGGCCCTAATGGTTCAAATATACGGTTATTTGCCGAAAAAAATATTGATCGGGATGTTTTATTTGCTAGTTAGTTGAATTTATCTTTGGGCCTACGAAAAATAGGAGTGAGTAGGAACATTATAATATTTAAGGCATTTTGATGGACATAGTGGCCAAGCCATTATAATTGTATAGACTACTATGGCAAGCGCCAGATAAATTTCTGTTTTCGGAATTAGTCAATAAATGTATGAGGGTCAATGACCGATATTATACGTTTATCTGGTGTCGACCGTACATCAAGAGCGGAGTAAAGATTCCAGTATCTTAAATATCTGTCTGTGAATGTCACTTTGAATGTAATAAAAATAGTTGAAATGTCTTTTAACAAGTAAAATTTAACATTAAACAAAGTCTACATAGAAAATTGTGTAGGTTGGTAATATTAATTTAGAGTTTATTTCTCATGAAGTAAAACCCACTAAAATTTATTCAACGAGCACCAAAAAGGAGTCATTATTACATTTTGACGGAGTTTATTAAGTGCCTGCTGTGTTGCCCCAAATTGAAATTCCAATCATGTTTATGAAAATATTTATGACTTCGGACTTAGGAATGGAAAGCGAGCTTTTATTACATAGACTTTAAATTTTACAACTTTCAATATGCGTGACGTCGTAAAGTAAGGGAAAGGGTTGAACCAAGGACGTGACTGCTTTCTCCTTGACGAGTAAGATTAGCATCTCGCGTTTGCTCAACTTATTGCTTATGTATTTTTGTCAGGCGCTGTGATTTATTTTTTATTTGTGGCAATTTATATTAAGATTGTATTGGACGAAGAGATATGTTTGACAGTGTTGGAAGCTACAACTAAAACAGTTTTGTTAAGCTCAAACAACGTTGGTTATAGAGCCAAAATACTGGCTCATTTTCTACGTTAAACCGAGGCGAAGGCGTAATTTCCCACGTAGGTTTTCCATCTTATATTTTTTCGTATTACATCATCCCCTTATCATCACATTCTAGCCCTTCGTTGATATTTTCCGAGCATTTTTCTTAACTTGCGACTTACGAGGCAAGCGCCTGTATCGACATCCTGTCACGTCGAGTGTTTAACAAAATAAATGAGATAATATACTGTGACGTCACATGGCAGCAGGGACTTATGTGCACCGCTTAAGAGATTGACCTTTATGTTTTGCATGAAGACTTAAACATTGATTGGATGAAAGTGCTAAGTTAACTTTGAGAGGAAATTACTGGAGGAGATTTTAGGCTACAGACACTGTTTATTTTTCCTATACTTTATTCTCAAGTTCATGATTGGATCAGTCGATCTAATCAAGAATCTTCGTCAAAGAACTCAACAATTAATATGACATAGCAGCTAGCTACTATGTCATATTTTGTCTCCCTACTGAGACATTCAAAATTTTTATTAGCTAATAGTATTATGTATAAGTAATCGGAATTAAATCTAGTTCGATCCAGCCCGTCCCTAGCTGTCCTCCCCGCAGCGACGCCCTAAGCCGAGGCCCGTACCCCACAGGGGGTGCCTTAGCGTGTAGTTGGAATTAAGATTCCGTAAAACATGATCATGTTTATAGGGGTGTGAGACAGCTTCATGATAAATATCGAGTGGAAACTGAAAAACTCAAGGGACATCTATCAAGCGGTCGAAAGCTAAACGGACGTGAGAGTCCATTAAAATGTACGACACGATAACGACACGACTCAGAAATAATAAAACGTCGTTTCCACAAAGAGGGAACGTACTCAAGACTGCTAATGAGAAATTCCACAAACAGCACATAAGTATGCAAATATGTGGATATTTTAAATGAGATGACATCAGTTACATTTTCAAGATTTAAGAAACCAGGGTGAAGTTGGCTCTACCGCTGCAAGAAAAACGATACTAGTCCACTTGGAAAAGTTTCCTTTGCATGTGTTTTCCTTTCATCGTCCTTGCCACAGCTTGCTTGCTCTTACCTGAAACAAAAGATAAACAAATTTTAGTTCAAAATTCATGACAACTTTCAAAAGTACGTATGTAGGTATTCGGATATTTGCATGAGAACGTCACCACCAGCTAGATTGGATTACCTTATCAGTAATTACTAAAATAGAAAGTTTTCATTTATTTTATTTTTTGAGTAAATTTTACTAACCAATTAATGCACGTTGTCTTAAACACAAAATCGCATCGCAATCGTATCGTCCGAACTAAAACGGTGCGAGTCCCGAAGGCAAACGGATGGCATCTGAATGCCACGAGTCGTCGACGCGGCCATCCGTCATTGTTTTCGTTGGGGCTTATGTTCTACGTTATGTTATGAAAATATGAAAAATCTGTGTAACATGTAACTTTGTGCAGATTCAGATGTATATGTTTTTGATCAAAGATTAATTATGTTGCCATTTCTCCCGCTCTACATTCTAAAAAGCTTCAATAAATCAAGAACTGGTATGCGTACTATGGTGGAAATCACATCAGCCCCTATATTCATAACTACCACTGCGACGTACTTCAAAAAGGCAAAATGTGTTACTGAATACAACTATTTAAAGAAACACAAAAGCATTTCGCACCTAATCACCTACTCCAATATTCACAAAGCACGCTTAAACCAACATCGACTAACAATAATGCTCCGTGATGAACATACATCCCTAACAGCACAGATGCATACGTCACAGGTAGGGATGCCACTCGCTGGGACAGCTGGTAATTACCGCGGGACGTCCCGGCTTTCGGTCACGCCCGCTCGCATTGTGTACGGGACGTAGAATCCCGCATTTTCAATGCAGTTTAACGCCCGATTGCTTTGATCCCAATCTTTAATCGGCGTTATTAAACTTCTAAATTTTGTTCAGCGAAATTCAGATTACCTTTTCTGGAAAGCTATTACGTAAAATGTTCGAGATTATTTTCGCTTGTGGAGAATAAAGGTACTTTACCTACCTTACATATTTTTAATCGCGATTTATGCTAGAAATTTAGGACAAACACAGTCAATCATCATTAATGGTTCTTTTTCTAGAAATATTTAAAAAGATCATTGTTTTTTATTAACTTTGAACATTTATTATTTGCTAAGAAAATGCTTTAGGTATATTTTTCTTGTAACGAAAATAAAATTTATCTTTTTCTTGTAACGAAAATAAATTTATTTTTTAAGTTCAGTGCTTGGTAAGCAAATAAAAATTATACGTCGTTAGCATCCTATTGAAGTGAGCTTGGAAAGGAAAACGGAACTCAAGTGGGTTGCCTCGTGTTTGTCATTTACTTGAGAAGGTAGGTAATACAAAAAAAATAAACATTGAAACGACCTTGCTTTATATTTTATAAAAAAATACGTAAAAAGTGGGAGAATACTCAATGTTTGTTCAAAAAATTGCATTAAAACTCAATGCTGTTATGCATTCGATTTAATCACAAAATGTACGTCGAACATTTATCGCTGAAGCTTACATAAAATATTTCACATTGCAATATTTCAATATCCGAAAGTAAATCCCGGTCGCGGACGTACTCGTATCATGGCGCAGCACTATTCGTAGTGCTTAATTATTTAAGTGTAATCCCCGATACAGGAAACTGAACTGTCAGGCGTAAAGCCAAGGATTTGCGACAAAGGAATGAAGACCCAACTATACCTACTCTACTCATCTGTCACTGTTACATAATTTATTAGTAACAATAAATTCTTTAGTTGGAATGGGTACAAGTAATTTATATTCCCACCTTCGACCTTTACAACTGGGAGAGAAAAATATTCAATTTGGAGCAAGTTATTTAGGATATTTTGATCCGAAATGTAGTTTAAGGGTTTGATCTGTTTAATCAAGCTTAGAATTAGGTATCAAGTTTACTAGAGCTGAAAAATAGGACCTCTTTGTATAAACGACGGGTTTTATAAGATAAAAGATGGGTCGTCGACAGCCAGTATCCGAGTTTTTTTTTGCTCAAATAAAATTTCGGGCTGAACATGACCTTTTAGTCAATTACATTACGGCCTATTTTTAAACTTGTTAGAAAATTAAGTTACAAATTGCTCAACGGTTTTTTTATCGAAGAAAAGTAGATATTTTTTAGCCTGTAGTATCAAAGCTGGAAACTTTTTTAATCCTAAAATACTATTTCAAAATATGCTAAAACCGCTAATTGAATGGGTAATTAAAAACACGGCAAAATAAGCGGTAGGTAACAGAAGAGAGGCCTATGCTCGGCAATGGGCGAAGTCGGGCTATGGATGATGATGATGAAGAGGTACCTCAATATGAAGATAAAACAGTTTCACAAAATCAAAACCTACCAACTAAACCTCACCTGAAAGTCTATTTCTAACTTGCAGAAGCAACCCTTTAGTTTTTTAAATGGAACTTTCCCATCGCTTGGAATGAGCGCTACGTGCTGAGAGCGTAGTTCGTTTGGACGTGACACTATATACCACAGGTGCCGCTATATCTGCGGCCGATAGCAAAGCAGTACTGAACTTTTTTACTGTTTGGTGCGCTGCGTTTTAATTGATTGGTTGAAGCTGTTACCAGAAAATGGCTTGAGAGATTTTAACTCTCGATAAATTGTCAACTCAACATTTGGAATACTTTTTTACGCATCAAAATTTGATAGTATATAATATCTCGAAGTAATTCCGAGATTTGTGGACTGACATAAAATGGCGACCAACCAGAGCACAAGTCTACAATTTATCCATTTTCGTGTGATAGTAAACCTGGAAACAAGGCTCTGATTGGTCTGTTCAGATATGAGCTCACACCAACAAAGACCAATGAGGGGCCAAGTTTCCAATTTAACTATCACACCAAAACAGATAAATTACAGTATCGGCACTATAAGGTCTATTGTAAGTAACCAATTGTCTTAAGAATTATATTGTTTGTATATGACTGTTTGATGCCAAAATAAAAAAAAATAAAAAAAAAAAAAAAAATTGTAGACCAGAGTGCTGATTGGTCGCCAGTTTATGTCAGTCCACAATTTCTCGACACGGAGATATAGACTATCAAATTTTGCTGCCTAAAAAAGTATTTCAAATGTTCAGTTGAAATTTATCGAGAGTTTACAATCTCTCAAGTTATTTTATAATCTTACGGAGTTGGCTATTTTCCGGTGACATGGCTACTGAGAAATGGAAGACAAAAGAAACGATGGACGGTGTTAAATATGATATGACTAGGCAAGAGGTGATTTTTGAGACGACGGCAAATGGAAATGTAAGAAAGAAGATGACTTGCTGCGCCACCCCTGGGACAAGGAAGCAGAAGTATAATGAGGCTAAAGTTGCAACTTATAGGGGTGTGTGTAAGCGAAATCTCATTGTTAATTTATTATACGGTTTACTTACTAAAAAAACAACATAGGGACACTAGTAAAACCATACAGAACTAGATGAAGAATCACGATCGCGGTCGGCTCAGCGCGCGGATCTATGTGCCGGCTGGGCTTACGATTCGGACTGTTACATAGGTGTCCCTATATTATTTTTAGTAATTAAACCGGATAATAATTAACAGTGAGTTTTCGCTTACTCACACCCCTATGAACTTTGATTTTCTTAATAGGTAACTTTGAAAGTCGTGCAGTTTTTTACAAAGTTTATATCCTTAACAGTTTAAAAGATAGCCCTAATAAATTCTGAATCACTCACTGGCAAATGTCAGTGCCTGTTAATGCCTAAGGGTAACACAGACGAGCTTGAACTTAGCGTAATTTATTGCCCGTCTGGCCTTAAAGGTGACATTGCTATCAAGAGTACTAAACGAAAACGAAATCCATAAAATGCGAAAAGTACTTTCACTGTACATCTTAACGGGGCAGAAAACTAAAACGGAACTATACACAGCTCCATCGTCAAATGTACGACAGATTAATAGGCCTATAAATTCTAGAAGTGGTCCAAAACGTCCCCAACCTTGTCTTTGAGTGTCGTCATCAAAAACTTTCCTCGTTACTCATTCGTCGAGTTTATTTGTTTCAACTCGTACAAGTCTCAAGTTCTTTTCCTCCGCCATTAAAAGTTTAGATTCATTTAGAAGTGTTACGGTCTACGGATTCCTTGATCTGAGTTATCTTGCTCCAATTAAAGGGTTTTGATGTTGTTATACTTTGTCGAGTTGTTGGTTATAATGTGGTGGGCGGTTTCTGAATTTCTAACTCTTTGGTGTTTGAGTTTCAATTGATTTTCGTTGAGTTTGTGCGGGTGTATCGTATTGCTTGGTTTTTAGATAAAGGAGAATTTGTTGATATCAGGTTAACTACAAAAAAAAATGAAGAAGCAACGAAACGATACAACATGCAAATAATTGTCCCGAGGAATTTGATACATCTGCAGTGATACTTATACAAACGCAGCAAAAACGAACAGAAAACTAATTCCCATACCTAAAAAGCATTCGAAGTCAAGTCTCAATATCATCTCAGCGAACATTTAAAAAAAAATCAAAATGTAGGGAAATCGGAGATGCGGTTGGCAGATTGCGTCTGCAATGTAAAAATACAGAACCCACAGCTACCGATACTAGAACAATTAACATTTACTCTTTCAATACAAACGCATCATAAGTCACTTCCAAGAAATAAATAAAATTACAAGGGACAAAACCACTTACAAAAGGTACAAACCCTAAACGAAGGCTTCATTTATCGAAACAATTACACAAATTACAAGGTTAAATTAAGAGTTAATTTGGGGATAAATAAACAAAATGGAGTAACAAACGGTTCCTCCCACATGTCGAGGAGGGTAATGACGTGGAACACAGCCCTCCTAATGATCTTATACATCGCTATCCTTATAATCATGTCTATTAATATGCAGGGTTGGCATTTTGTGAAATAGCCCTTTAAATTGACCGTTTGGGTTTTAGGGAGGAAAAGAAAAGGCGGTGCTTGGACATGGAAATAGGAAGACTCCAAATTCTATACAGATATGAATGGTTTTTGTTTTGTCCACGCTTAGGATGTGTTTCCACCAGAGATATGCGAGGATGCGTAGCGAGGGATGTGTTTATTAAGAACCAATAGAATCACTTCATTTACCTAGTCTCGCTCTTCGCAGCTCCGGTGGAAACGGCTTAGCAGCGCGAGGGTTTTGTACGTGCAAAACAAGTGAAGAATGTGTCCGAGAGGTGTGTGCTAGAGATGGTCGCGTGCGTCGCTACGCATCCTCACGCCACCATTTTCCTCGCAGATCTTTGGGGGAAACGCACCCTTATTATTAAGTAAGACTTGTAAGTCCATTTCTTCAAATGTATGCTAGATAACGTCGACAATAGCACAATGGCAACAGAAAGGTAGAGGAAGACGTGCGCCGTGAAATGGTCAAGCGTGTATGATACATAGCTGCTTCAACTTCTAAGTGTTAAGTAACTATAATTAAACCTGTGAAAAACTAGTTAATTTCTAAGTATCTACTTCACGAAGTAGGCACGTAGGAAGCACTAAAACATTATACTACTCAGGTTCAAGACATTACTCTAAATGAGACAGCCCTATTCCGGGATAACGATACCTTTTAACACGACGAGTGCGAAGCAAAGTTCTTGATGACAGTACTGTGGATGTCAGGAGTTACCAGAATTAGGCTGTAAATGATTGTCCCTTGCGATTAGACCCAGATTCTGCTATCAGAGTGTTACAAGATAAAGTGGAGTGCTCATTAGGTTATAAAATGTTGGTTGACATGTTGACTAAACGGTAGAGGAGACTATTTCTTACTAACGTATATAGTGATCTAATTTTTATTTTCATTCTTTTGTTCCTAAAGTAGTCTTGTAGTTGTCATCGGTAAATTGCAGACTCCGTAAGATTGTAATAAATCTTTATCAGATTATAATTTCTCGATATATTATGAAGGAATCGTTTTGAAAAAAATGAAAAAATTTAATAAATCCCACCCAAATTTAATAGTTTCCAATATATCCGTGTCTTATTAAGAAAAAAATGTTTTCAATTTCACGCTATATTTTACATTCTTACGGCGTTTGCAATTGTCCGCTGACATAAATATTTTTGTTGGCCATAAGACCGCCTTTTTACTGCAACAGCTGGATAATTACTGTTTGGACCACAGACAAATATCATCGATTTTCTCAATATAATTGTTTATCTTTTTGTGGCTCCGGTGCAACGTCTTACATCACTCAACGCTAAAAATGTGGCAAACCAGCCGGTCGATTCTGTAAACATGTCGAAGTGGAGGCTTGGGTGAAGTAATCACGACATGAGCTGTCAATCCATGCAATCAAGATGTCACGTGATCACGGAATGAGCTGTCATTCCATCTTGATTATATGGATTGACAGCTCACCTCGTGATCACTTCACACAAGCCTCCACTTCGATTATACATAACACCCTGTTATAATATCTTGATAATATCAACAAGTAACAGAATTACGACATGGCTTGATTATATCGGCACGCGCGAGAATGAAAATGTGCTAGTAACATGGTCTTGGAGATTTATATCTATAAAACCTCTTTGTTTATGGTTTCGTTTCGATCTAAGGTTTGAACTATATATAACTATGGAAGTAAAACTAATCTGTGTAGTATTCGGTCTTCGGTCATTTAGGAATCTACTTCGGCTAAACAACGCATTGCATATTCCACAAACAAAAAGACAGTTTAATTAGAAACAAAACATGGCAGATATAACTTCGTTGATAAATAATAACGCGGATATTGGAACTAAGGCTATAAAATCAGCATGTATGTATCTTGATAAAGTCACCCAAGTCCAAAAAAACCGGCCAGGTGCGAGTCGGACTCGCGCACGACGGGTTCAGTACCAAAATCTATAAAAACGGTAAAAAAATCATGTCTGTTGTATGGGCTCCCATAAATATTTATTTTATTCCGTTTTTTAGTATTTTTTGTTATAGCGGCAACAGAAATACATCATCTGTGAAAATTTCAACTGTCTAACTATCACGGTTCATGAGATACAGCCTGGTGACAGACGGACGGACAGCAGTCTTAGTAATAGGGTCCCGTTTTGCCCTTTGGGTACGGAACTCTAACAATACAAATCGAAGGAACAAATATCAAAACATGATGACTAACACGTGGATTTTCCATCCAACCTATCAAAAAGATATGGCTGATATTTACTTCTCGCCCTAAATAACTATCATCAAATCAAATCATAAAATGATAGGCAAATCTGCCACCATAAAGGTATTATATCACTCGGTAGTAAAACAAATTGACTTATAAAACAAACTGATAATGACTAGGGTATAAGTAAGATGGCACTTGTGACGTTTCGCAATAGATCCCAGTAGTTACTGTAAAAATGGTGCTCGGTCGATTGATATTGGCGTTTGTCTTGTGTGTGGTGGTGTCGTCAAATGTTGGGCCAACGTATTCTGTTTACCAGACTGTGAGTACTTTTGGTAACAGTGACAGATCTTAAATTTTCTAAAGAACACAGTTGCTAATTTGCCTGAACTAGGATGAACCTGTGCTACAGGCTAGAAAGTGCTTATATTAACTTAAAATAATAATAAATTTACAATGAATCAATTGACTGTAATTAAAAACTTAAATTAAAGGACAAATCACGTTTTATTTACAAACAAAAATATCTGAATTCAGCATTTATTGTAGTTCAAACTCTTCTTTTTAGCATGACAACCTGTCACACATTAAAGAAGGATTTCAAATACTTTATACAAAAACTTCTAGAGTTAATGATATCGTAGGCTTATCAGATAGGTCAATGTTTACTACTGAAGATGGGTTACCTCCAATGAATGTCAAGTTCTTTCGCGATTACCATTTGCCTTGACAGTCAGAAAAGTGATTGTTTTATGTTGTTGTTGCTGCCCGTCGTTGTGAAATCATTACTTAGTCGCTTATTTGACTCCTGAAGATTCCTTTCGGTCGTAGTATAACCTTGTCGACACTATTACACCACATTTTTTTATCTGTTAATTAAATTTACAACGCTCTTCATTTCTGTTTTCTCAATCTTATTTGACTTTTCATGGTAATGGTGAAAATTGGATGCTGTCGTTTTCGATATATCTGTCCTCTCTTTTACCGATTCAGAGATTAAGCCCACTTAAAATTTTGATTACATTGATAAAATCTTCAATTTTGATTACGAGATCTTTAGATTTTGGGTCCAGATTAAGCTGTTTATAAATAAAGTTACCTAAACTAAGCAAAATGTATACCTAGCAAGATTTCCTAACATAGATTGTAATTTTTTTACTGCTGAAGATGGGTTACCTCCAATGAATGTCAAGTTCTTTCGCGATTTCCATTTGCCTTGACAGTCAGAAAAGTGATTGTTTTTTGTTGTTGTTGCTGCCCATCGTTGTGACATCATCACTTAGTTGCTCATTAGACTCCTGAAGATTCCTTTCGTTCGTAGTATAACCTTGTCGACACTAGTACACCACATTTTTTTATCTGTTAAGTAAATTTACAACGCTCTTAATTTCATTTTTCTCAATCTTATTTGACTTTTCATGGTAATGGTGAAAATTGGATGCTGATATATATATATATACGTCCGTCATCTCTTTTACCGATCCAGAGATTAATATCCTTCTTTAAATTTTTGATTCTTTTGCCAAAATCCTCAATTTTGGTTACGAGATCTCGAGATTCGGGGTACGAATAAATCTGTAAATTCATTACGTTTCTCAAACTCACAAAAATGTATACCTAGCAAGATTTCCTACCGTAGATTGTAAAGGAAATTACGTTCCAGATTACTAATTTAAAGCCTACCAAGAAATCCGGTGGCAAAAACGGTTAAGTGAAGAAATTATGTCAGTGTTTACTTAAAGTAACTATTTTACAATGTCGCTCTACATTTCTTAACGTTTGTGTATTTCTAATCCGCGACTAAATTACAAGGCAGCTAGGTTAGAGTATACGTGGAAGTGATTTCAAGCGTCCTGAGTTCCTGACTCTACTTTTGCAATTTAAATCAAAACTATTGGGTTATGGTCAACGGTTTTTAATATTATCCAATGGAATCTTACTTTTGGAACAAAATGTATCATATTTCCAAAACGGGGTCAAGGTTTTAGCCATGGAGAGGAGATTGATTAACAACAAAAATCCAATAGAATTAGATCCAGTAGATTTATCAGAATCCCCTACCAATAAATAACTATAATTACAGATTGAACAGATAACAGCCGATGGCTTCCAACCAGAAACCCACAAAGTCACCACATCCGATGGCTACATCCTGGAGGTGCACAGGATACCCCACGGAAGATCAGGGCAGGCTACATCAGAAGACAGACCTGTAGTCTTCGTGATGCATGGACTTATGTCATCCTCACAGTCCCTGATCATGCTTGGACCAGAGCTCAGTTTTGGTAAGGATTCAAAGATCCGTTTTCTTTTGCATAGCTGACTGTCCGAAATGAAAGAAAGAAAGAAAACTATTTAGCGTAGACGTAATTTATATACAAAACAATACAGTACGCTAAAATACTCAGTTTTTTTTAACTCCCTCTTTTAATTAAACTGAATGAAAACCTGCCATTTCAGTATTCCACTGAAGGGTGTTTTTGGTCGTACAATTAATTAAAAAATTAAGGGTACTCTTTTTTCTAATGCACTCTTTATTTGCCGTTGATTCAGAAAAATCTATTTTTTTTTCAAAAAAAATGTTGGTAACCCTACCTCAGCTCAGCATAACGTCAGGTGGCAACAGAAGCCATTTGCCTAGCCTCCAAACCCAACTATGAAGTCGGTTTCCAGTCCAACCGGTTGCAGTTGAGTACCAGTATTTTACAATGAGCGAATACCTTTCTGACCTCCACAACCCACCAACGAACGCCAGAAAATCTGCCATGCATTGCGCATGGCAGATTTTCTGGCGTTCGACTTCCCGTATTGATTCTGAAAGATGTACAAATGACAACCGGGAAAATGACAGGCTACATCTGGGTAAGCTTGCATCGTCGACTTTGTCTCTGTCGTCTATGATCTAGACTTAAGTCAAGAGCAAACCCATAACACAAAAAAAGATCAGAATAACGTGGTTTTCGAAGCACGGAGAAGTCTCTGTCGGTCACTCATCCACAGTCCGACCTCAGCAAGCGATGCTTAACCTCGAAGATCGACCCGTATGGCTGTTTCTCATCGTGAAAAATGCCTTAATACCCTCAACTCTTTTCCAGCTTACAACCTCGCGGACGCAGGCTTTGACGTCTGGATGGGGAATGCTCGAGGCAACAAGAACTCTCGGTTCCACACCACCTTGAACCCTGATGATGAACAGCAGAAGTATTTATTCTTCGACTTTAGCTTCGAAGAGATCGGAACGAAAGACTTGCCCGCTATGATTGACTATATTCTGGAAGTAACTAAAAGGGATAAGCTGCATTATATTGGACATTCTCAGGTATTCAATGTTTCTTTTTTAAATTATTGACAGGCTCGCGTTTGACCACTCTGTCACCTGATGGCGGCTGATGGTAACCGATGATGTGGTCGAGCACGCTTGCCTAGACGCAACCTATTCACTCATCATCTGCCTAGCCTTTTCCCAACTATATTGAGGTCGGCTTCCAGTCATGTGGTCGAGCACGCTTGCCTAGACGCAAACTATTCACTCATCATCTGCCTAGCCTTTTCCCAACTATATTGAGGTCGGCTTCCAGTCAAACCGGATTCAGCTGAATGTATTTTACGTGGAGCGGCTCCACAACCCATTAACTGTGTCACACGATACTTCTTGGCAAGACTGGAGTCAGATTTTCAGGTTTCTGACAATCCGTAATGACTGCCAAAGATCTACAAATGACAGCCGGGACCAACGGCTTAACCTGTTATATACCTGTAGTAACCTATTCAATCTTGACTTGAATATCTCCAGGTCAGTCATATTTCTATCCTATATGGATATCTCCTAGTGTACAAAAAATACAGACTCTGGCAGGGTAACTTCATCGACGTGGTGTTATATTCGATATTTTTAAGTTTTTTGTTTCGAGGCATCACATAAATTATTAATTGCATTTGTTATATACAATTCTTAGTATCCTTAAGATTCCTGACGGAGTTGGATCTATAAACTTTTTAATGTTATTTATTTACTGTTTTCTGGCTGGAGGTTTGCACCAGGCATGACACGTACAGCGATAGAAACCTTCTTGTTTATTTTTTACATTTTGGTCATAACTTGGGTGTTTTTTTTCTTTTCAGGGTGGAACCGTATTCTTGGTGATGGCTTCCATGCTGCCCGAGTACAATCAGAAGCTGATATCAGCGCACCTCTTAGCAGGAGTTGGCTACCAAGACTATTTCCCCAATACTGAGTTAATACAAACGGCAACTATGACTGATGTTATTTACGTAAGTAAACTGTTTAATGCTAAGTCCACACGCGCGTGCATGCTCGACATTTTATTTAAATTAATGTGACTAATATTCCACTTTATTTTATTTGTTTTTATCTTTTGTACCTCACGTTTGTATTGCCTAAATAAAGCCAGTATTATATTAAGTTGATGTGCCCGACCCATGTGAACTATAAAAATGTAACTATCTATGATCTTGTTAAACACATGTGATTGCAATAAAGAGTTGAATTGCATTGAACATTTTTTCGTTCATTCGAGCAAGATCGAACGAGCAGCATGTTAAAGCGTAGGACTTATTGCTCGAAATCGAACCAAAATATTAGAAGAGCAAGGCTTAATTTATGTTTGATGATACTTGCTCATATAGTGGTTACCCAGAAGGCCGCTTAGCTAAACTGGGACTGATGGCTGGGATGGGAGCAATGGGCAAAAAGAAACACCGAAAGGCTGCCATTAAATGTAAAAAGACATCGGGGCAGACCAAGGCGGGACGAGCCCGACTCGAAAGTTATTTTTTACATATATATTTAAAATAATTAACTTAACGCAATATTTAATACCGTGCCGCGTCTGCGTGGGCCCTAACCGTAACCCTAATGAGAGCAGACATTATCATTAACCTGCCGCGCTATGTACAAAATATATTCACCTGAACATAATAAATCATATTACAGGATCCTCGCTTCACATCGGGGGTTAAAAACAGTGTTTAGTAACATGAAAAAAATACAGAAATATTTTTAGAATATAAATTGTTTAGATGTTTTAGCTCGGTACAACGTGTAACAGAATAAACGCAATACCTCTTCAGGGGTCATAGTACTCATCATTATGAACAACTTTTACTATATGGGACCAAATCAGAAATTGCGAAAAAAAAAAATTTTGCTGTTCAGTATATTTTGTGGAGTTATGCGCACAGAGTATGGAGAAGTCGATTTTTTTTTTGCAATTTCATTGTTGCTCCCATAGTAAAAGTTGTTCATAATGATGAGTGCAATGACACCTTAAGAGGTATTGCGTTTATTCTATTACACGTTGTATACTAATTATCAACCGATGAGCACTGTATTCACCAACCAAATAGTGTAATATTTTTACCTCAAAGGTTGACTGGTAGAACGCCTTGTTTCATAAAGTTTGTTTATGTACCATTGCTGAACATAAGTTTAAATAAACCAATTGGGCTTTGCTCATTTTTTTTTATCTCTTGACTTCTCCGGCCAGGTGCAGATCCAGGATTGTCGTTTGGGGGGGCTTGACCCTGCTAAGGGTTTTAGCAAAGTAAACACTAAAAATGCACACTACATTTTATTTTGCTAAACGCATAACAAATAATGCAACGCAATACGGTGAAAGTATGCTTTTGCCTTAAAGAGATGTCAGCATAGAAGACGGGGCTTACTAGGGCCAGAGCCTGCCAGGGTTGCGGAAGAAGTCATGACATCACGTCCTTAAAAAAAAGTGTTATGCTTTTCGTGAGGTCTACCAAATGGAACTAACTCGAAGTTCTCATCTATGTTTCTTCCAGGGTGCAGCCTTGCAGATGGGAGCAGTAGAACTATTTCCACCTGGTTCCACGGAGATGCTGCCTGGCGGATTATTTGAATGGCCAACGCCTACCAACTACTGCCTCGGAAATGTGCAGTTGAGTTACATGTGTCAACTGTTTGGTATCCGTCATATTATGCCTTTGTTGGTAAGTACTTATATATTTATATTATTGATTGATATTATTGATTGGCAAAATAGCCAGTAATCTAGGTATACTTAATAAAATAAAGAGTAAAATTTTGTGAGGGAGGAACGGAGTCTTCTAACACAGGCGTTATCATGCTTAAAAGGAGGCTCAAATCATAAACTAATTTAAACTAGTTGGTACACAAATAAATATTTTCTATTTTTTTTTTGTTATATTTGTGAGGTTGTATGGTGATATCTCTGGATCTACTGAATCGATTTTGAAAATTCTTTTTGCTAATGATATAAAATTCCTACGGGAACGGGAAAAAACGGGATATGCGCATACGAAATCGCGAGCAAAAGCTAATAATCTTATCACTTTGGTCAAATTACTCATCTATTTAAATTATTTATCCGGTGGCAATTTAGCCGATTGCCCACTTGATACAAAGAAAGAACACATGTTTATTTGGAAAACACAAATACACATAAATAAAGAACAAAAATACGGAGAGCTAGTTTTTAAACAATAAATTTGAGTGTCTCACGGCTGCGCTAAATAGATCCAGTTCAGCAACACTTTAGTCACTTGGAATATCAGAAGCATCCCAGGGTAAAGCTAAAGTTGGGCTAGGGTAAAGTTAAAAGGGCAAGTAGTTGTCAAAGTACATACCTGTGTTTTTAAAACGTGAGAAGATACTCACTCATCAATCTTGGCGTTCTTCCCCGGGAGTGTTAATGTCACCGGAAAATTTCCGACTCCGTATGATTGTAGTAAATCTTTATTAGATTATATTTATTATGAAAAAATGGTTTTTTACGTATGCAATGAATTCCATTCAATTTCAATAGTTTCTAATATATCCGTGTCTTATTAAGACAAAATAGTTTACAATCTTACGGCGTTCGCAATTTTCCGGTGACATTTTATACAAAGAGTTTGTCTTCTTCATTATCAGCACGACTTTGATCCCAATATGATTTCGCAATGATAAAAGGAATTATGAAAAAAATGGTATTTTCATCGTTCAGTTTATGTCCCATTTTATCTATACCGGAATCTTTATAGTGATTGTTGCCATAAATATTACTAAATACTTTTATGATCGCAGTAAATTATTTTACACCCCACAAGTTCAAGCGCGCCTGATTACGAAGACGAGAAAATAAATATAATAATCACAAAACAAAGGGGGCTACTATGAATCTCTACACTACTTTAGGTAGGTATATAAAGCATATTCCGTCTATAACTTCTAAACTCTTTTAAAAGCCCTGAAAACCTGTAAAAATAAACTTTTATACAAGAAATCCCATTGACATTGCAAACATTAAAGATTTGATATTTAACATAAAATATAAATTATAATAACACGATATTATTTCACATAATAATAATAATAAATCTTTATTTATATAAAATATTGTAGTACATGTAACAGTTTTCACAAAGTAGGTAGTATTAAATCTCTGGCAATCAAGGGGGTGACGCGCTGTTCTACATTAATAAGGAGTATCAGTGCCGATCCCCTCCAATGGGGAATATGCATGCATTTTTTTTATTTGCATAATTAAAAGCTTATTATCTCTAGTAAATAAATATGAAAGGTTTTTTTAAATACCTTCATCAGTGTTGAAGTTATTAAGCTTCAAAGTTGACAATTAGAAAGAGAAGTCCGATACCAACTCTGACGTCACATACTATGACGCCTACACAGCTGCCATAGAAAACAGCGTTTTCGCGAAAGAGACAGAAATATTTGTTAAAAATAGTTATATCTCGTTTGTTTTTCGGTCAATTTCGATTCTATTTTCACTGTTAGTATTATATTTTTGTGTATTTTTAGATAAACTGTTTGGAAAATAAATATTTTTTTCATGTATATTCCCTATTGTTTTACTACAATATGATTTTTAATCGTTTTTTTTTTCCTAAACACAGATACTAGTGCGCATGTACATGTTTTAGTTGCTTCAAATATGGACAATCATACAATAATGCAAAACCAGCTCAATCATTAATTTTGTGCAAAAAACAAGAGAAATCTGTGTACATTTGATTACCATGGATACAAGAACAACGAATTATTAAACTGCAATATGTGATTGAATAAACATTAAAACATACATATGTAGTCAGGAACATTGACATTCAAAAATACATATTTATAATAAAGCCATACATTCATTCATAGAATATTAATCTACACGTGAATTATTAATGTTCGCACTTTTTCGCATGACTGTATACGCTTTGGGTTTTTATTGGTTCAGCTGTGATTTCGATTAACCAATCAATTGCTCACATTAATTATTGTGACAGAGAAATACTTTTCGTAAGGGAAAACAATGGTTTTACGTAACGGTTTGTTATGTTTCTTTTCAAGGCATACAGTACAAGGAAAGTAATTAATAGACCAGAATTGATGTTTTCTATGACGTACTGAACAGCAAAAGTTTTAAATAAATGAACCATTCATAATCTATTGCTTGATTTTGTCCTTCCAACTTAGAGCGATAACTTTTTAGTCATCTCTCGGCATAAAATCTACGATTTCACTTACAACTTCCTAAAGTAAACCCGAACATATTTCAAAAACAAAAAACAAAGCCATCCCAGAAACCTCAATCGTACACCCTTCTTTACAGAGAAATGCAAATGCGGCCACAGACCAACACGGAGCAGCATTAAAACAAATAGCACAAAAGTTTTATATAAATCATCCACAATCTATTGCTTGATTTAGTCCTTCCAACTTAGAGCGATAACTTTTTAGTCATCTCTCGGCATAAAATCTACGATTTCGCTCTATTTAAACTTCCTAAAAAAACCTTAATCATACAACCTTCTTTTCAGAGAAACGCCAATGCGGCCACAGACCAACCCGGTGCAGCATTAAAACAAATAGCACACTATGGACAAAACATCAGAGACAAACTCTTCAGAAGATTCCACTATGGTACAGAAGAAAACATGGCCAAATATGGAACTGCGGAACCACCGCTATACGACCTCAGCCTCATCACTACTTTCGTCACAATGCATTACACGCTCAGTGATGATCTTCTGGATGAAAGGGATGTTCTAGCCATGGTAGCTGATATACCCAAAGCTATTGCTCGTCAGGTTGCAAGGACCTCCTTCTTGCATGGTGATTTTGTTGCTGCTGCAGATGCTAAGGAGCTGGTTACGGATTATATTATTGATGCTATTAAAAATGCTGGGTAAGTATTGCAATCAACATTCAAATTCGGTTGTCTCTTTATACAGCAGCATTCATAGTTGCTGGAACAATCTTCTAGGTCTAACCAAATCAATATTATATAAAAAATTACCGTTACCGACTGACTGAGTGACTGACAGACAACGCATAGTCGAAACTACTGGTCGTAGAAAACTGAAATTTGGCATGTAGTTTCCCTACACTCCATAGGGAAGCACTAAGAGAGTTTGCTAATTTCTCGAAATTCCTACAGGAACGGGAAAAAACGGGATATGCGCGTTCGGAGTCGCGGTCAAAAGCTAGTTCAATATATTTTTTGACTTGGTCTTTTGAGTCGCTGGTCGTTCAATTTGGTGCAGATTGTTTATCTTCTAAAACATGTACAGTCAACAAAGCTGTCAATATTTATTTCTAATGCGTGCATTATAATATTTATAACTTTTCAAGCTTATGACATACGAGTGTGGTGTACAATAATTGTCTAAATTAGCTGCATGCATACTGTAATAGTTTTGTTGACTGTACCTACAAAATTATGAACCTGATTAATCAATTGAGAAAATTTAAATACACTGCAAGCTTAAAGTGATTATTGATAATTTCAGCCAAGAAGACCACTACACAGAGAATGATGGAGTAATCGTGGCGGATGGCTCCACGACTGTTACATCAAGTGATGACGATATCACCAGTACACCAAGTTCTACTAGTTCTGCACCAAGTGCTGATACCACTGCAGCACCAAGTGACACTACTGAAGCCAGTACCACCACCACTCCGGCCCCTGGTGGTGCAGCCACCATAGTCATCAATGTATATCTGATGGTACTTAGTCTGTATGTCATGCTGAAGTAGACACGAGAAAAAATGGTTTTGTAAATATTTATTCAATTTGGTATTTATGCTTTAAAAGGAGAATGGCATACTTAAAATATATTATCATACGTGAAATGTTATAAAAAATAATAAAAAATAGGTCTTTCATTAAAATTCCAAGTCCAACCAATGTCATGATACTTCAAAGTAGCCTGGTTAAAAAAAGGCAAAATAGAAGATAATACGTTAACCATTTTACCCACAAATAAAACTACTATGTCACCAATAAACTAGGTAAATATTAACAACAAAATACATGGACAATTCATCAGCAGCAGTGTTTTAGTTAATAACCCAGAAAAGGAAGAAGTAAAAACAAATCATATGAAACGAGCATCGTAGAGAGACTCGCAAGCTGACGTCATAAACGAAAGTGTTGGTACAACAACATTAACTATAACAGTAAACAGTGAACGAGTAAACAAGACAGTAAAAGGAAAATGTACAGTCATTTGTAGATTCTCCTTTTATTCATAAATCTGACAGAATTTCTAAGAAGCTGCCAACTAGGAATCTGAATGGCAATTTGTAATTAATTAGCCGAATAGAGGAAACTATGTAAAGTCGATTGAAAAGAAGACTTCATGGCAGACCACACAGTAGATGATATTGAACAGATGGAAGTCAAGGGGATACCTTTGCCCCGCATTGGGATTATACAAGCTGACAGTTACCAGTAAACAATATACTCTTAGTGGACGTAAAATAATAGCATCATCCCATAGCTTCCTGTGGATGTCGTAAGAGGCGACTAATGGACTCACCAGAGAGTGGGCAGCAGCATTCTCTGTGCATTGCAACAGCTACACTGCGATCGCCAACCCGCCTGCCAAGCGTGGCGATTATGGCAACCCAACTCTCCTTGGGGGAGGCCTATGTCCAGCAGTAGACGTCTTTCGGCTGATATGATTTCTTGATAATTTCTTTCCTCTATTCGTTCTATACATAATTATGTATAGAAATCAGAATCAATATTCTGATAATTACTATCAACATAATCTACCAATTAGTAGCAGAATTATATGACCAGTAATTACTCGAATCTCAACTTCTCAAGTATCAATACTGAAAGTTATCTATACTTCGAGGTACACGAATTAAGAGGGCGATACACCTAGTATCGCCCTTTTACTTCGTGAACTTATCTGCCACACTGCCGTGTGTCCAAATAGTCGATATAACAACAGATATTTTAATGAATCGACTCCCCCTTGCATGCCAGTAAAAAAATAAATACCAACCTAGTTTGATTATACCAACATTACGTGTAATAGTCGTAACATGACATGACGTGTTTCTTCCCACTCAACCTAAATATTCAACACATTTTTTTTCAAAACATTCCCCATAATATTTCAGATTTGTGATAACAAAATAATGATGGGGAAGACGGTGAAAGGAAATTAGTCTCCGCTCCGTACAGTGATAAGGCGCGAGGAAGGGGCGGTATTCACGGCACATATTTACTTATCGAAGTCTAGGAGTAAATAGACGGTATACCGCCGATGTGTTCCGGGGGTAAGAAATATTTAAGATTAGAAATGTTGGTTGATATGATCGGGATATGTAGGCAAAGACGGGAGACTGTTTGTTGTGATATTTTAAGTTGTGTTTGTAAGTGTGAAGGATAAAACTATATGTTAGAAATGGTGTATGTTTTCTAGTGAAGGTAGGTCTAGTTAAAAAACCTATATGTGATGATAATATAAATATAAATGATAACGTAAGCAATATTATTAAAGTGAATTATGTTGCTTGTTATTATACAAGCTATGATTAATAATAAAAACATGCATGCTCCGTAAAGAGCTCGAGGAGCTCGTACCTAAATAATAATAGCCGCACTGGTCCATCTTCAGAGTTAAGCAACGCTTGCCAAGGTCGGTCTGTGGATGGGTGACCATCTTAACATACTGAGAGATTCCTAGGTTAAGCCGTTGGTCCTGGCTGGCATTTGTAGATCTTGGGCAGTCGTTACGGTTTGTCAAAGGCCAGAAAATCTGACTCCAGGCTTGCCAAGAAATACCGTATTGACCAATTACTGGATTGTGGAGGAACTGGAACTGTCTGAAAGGCAGTCGCTCCACATAAAATACTGGTATTCAGCTGAATCCGGTTTGACTGGAAGCCGACCCCAATACAGTTGGGAAAAGGCTAGATAGATGATGATGCTCCGTAAAGTGCAAGTCTCATTGGTAGTATAAATTTAATGCCTTTGCTCATATACCAAGTCCAGCAGCAAACATAAAGGTACAAGCTGCTTCGATGACAGTCTTCTAAAACTTACTAAACACGACCTCAGCAACTAGTACTAACCCCAATGAATATCCAACACTTAACTGATTCCAATATTCTCAGAAATCCTCGCCACTAATTTCGCTTCACAAACCACATTGACACGATGCACTTGGCATCATAACGCTTCCTTCCAAGGTTAACTAACGAGGCGTTATTAGTAAGCGATATATCGTGGTATATCGTTAGGGCGAAGCCACACGATGCGTTGACGTTGCGTTGAAGCGCCGCAGCTTCATGAATCCGAGATATAGGGTGCCACACTATAGTAGGCGCCAGATAAATGTGGAATAAAGTACATTGACCTTTCCTTAATAACTGTTCATAGGTACCTGAACAATTAAATATGAATCGTTTTTCATTATTAGACAATGTTAAGGATCACGAACACACAGCGTTCGGGACAGCTTTGTGTCATTAATTCCGTTTTTCAAATTAAAAATGTCAATAATTGTAGGTGGGTCAATGACCGTTATTCCACGATTATCTGGCGCCTACTATAGCGGTGCGGCACCGCAGCGCAACGCTGTTTACCACGGCGTGGGCGCAGCGCTGTAGCGTTAATGACTCACTGTACTGTCTTTCTTGCACTAAAGGAAATCAATACTATAGCTTAGAAAGAAAACTGTTAAATATTGTAGCACACAGTTATTTATTTTCGATATACTAACAATAATGCGATTGCGGCACGTTGCCACTCCGGCGCCGCACACCCCACAGCGCATCACCCCTCTCCGCCTCGTCTCCCAAGTCGCAAGTCGACGGCCTAACGCGTCGTGTAATATGGTATGGGTAGGTATGTAGGATGACGCATCGTGTGGCCTCGCCCTTAGTGGCAATATATCGTGATATCGTTCACACTTGATACTCCGCTGGTTGTAGTAATTAACGCTATCCGTGACAGCCAGTGGCTTGAGTTTGATATGCTTGTTAGTGGATGGTTCTGTACTCTTGATTGCTTTAACTTTAATTCTTAGCATATTTGTATTATTGCATTGGATTGAATATTTATATTTATCATCTTAAGTGAACATCTGTAGCAACATATTTGTGTCTACGTTATGATATAATGAACGAAGCATTTCTAAAAAAACCCGAAAAATATTTGCAGTCAGGGAAATATTTTTTTTTGCAGTTTATCAAAGTACGAACACAAACCACTTACAATGTCTGGCACATAAAGGCAGTTGTGGTTCAAATAATTTACGGACAATTAACAGTCAATTTGCTTGGCGATCTCTTTAATTGATCAAATCAAAGATCAATGACCTTAATTATGTACCAAACCATATTCGGACAAATAAATGATTATTATTATTATTAATGAAAATCTAAAATCTTGATACCCAGTGTTGTTCATCTATATCAGCGTAAAACACAACATTCTAAAGCTTATTCCAAAGTTACATCGAGTCCAAATCAAAAACATTACCTTAACGACGACCACCAAAAAACTCCAACCCTTTGGTTACAAAGCTAATGACAGCCAGCCGCCATATTGAATAGCGGCATTTTACAGTCAGTGTTAGGTATCAAAGAGGACAGCGGAATAAATCACTGGGGTCCAGTGACGGACCCTTGTCCGCCAAATTAATGATGGCCGACCACGGAACCGTTTGCAAACATTTGTCAGAATTTTTGCGTTGATATTGTTGTTTGTTCTGATGGATGCACGGGCGGTTTTGACGTTGTGACTGGTATGCACTACTATAATAAAATGCTGCATTTGTAAGAGGATTCAAAAATCGCTACACAAGTCATTTGTTAAATTAGTCCTCAGCCTAATTTGAATAAATGACTTGAACGTCACCGTTTACAAAAAGACAGTCTTCCAACGCTCGTCCGTCACCGTTTTCTAGTAAACCACTAGGAAGCGTTGACAAACTCCCCATCAAAATTGATTTTGAAACATTTGTCAGAATTTTTGCGTTGATATTGTTGTTTGTTCTGATGGATGCACGGGCGATTTTGACGTTGTGACTGGTACGTACTACTATAATAAAATACTGCATTTGTAAGAGGATTCAAAAATCGCTACACAAGTCATTTGTCAAATTAGTCCTCAGCCTAATTTGAATAAATGGCTTGAACGTCACCGTTTACAAAAAGACAGTCTTCGAAACGCTCGTCCGTCACCGTTTTCTAGTAAACCACTAGGAAGCGTTGACAAACTCCCCATCAAAATTGATTTTGAAACATTTGTCAGAATTTTTGCGTTGATATTGTTGTTTGTTCTGATGGATGCACGGGCGATTTTGACGTTGTGACTGGTATGTACTACTATAATAAAATGCTGCATTTGTAAGAGGATTCAAAAATCGCTACACAAGTCATTTGTCAAATTAGTCCTCAGCCTAATTTGAATAAATGACTTGAACATCACCGTTAACAAAAAGACAGTCTTCGAAACGCTCGTCCGTCACCGTTTTCTAGTAAACCACTAGGAAGCGGTGACAAACTCCCCTGCAAAATTGATTGGTTTGTAAAACCTTGGAAACTAGACACTCTGTAGTTTTTTATCCACATGGTTCAACGTCTTAATAATCTCTTCTTAGTTAACTCCAAAAAGCAGGAAGATCTTTGTTTCTTTATTAAGAAGATCGTTCAACCCATTGAGCGAGCTCCCTTTCAAATCGGTAAATCTGAATAATAATTATTTCAATTGATTTACTTTACTTTCAAAATAACAATTATAACTAAAACATAGCATCAAAAAATCCGTCCGTCAAAGCTGTCACAGCTGGTAATGTGCCCAAGAAACTGGCGGCATTGCCACGTTGAATAGCAATACTTATAGCCTCTGGCCAAAGTAAAAGCCAGCTCTTGGGTCACGGAAAGTGTCAACAAGCCGTTTCGTTTTTTTTTTTTTAATAATCATCAATTCTAACCATGTTGACGGATACCGGCTACCCTCAGGATTTCCTGACGTGCAGATACTATCATAATATCAACAAATTGTTTCCTATGTTAACATGCATTCCTGTTGACAAAGGAAACCTAAACTATTAACATGGTATTATCTCCCTGCGATCGTTATCTCAGAGAGATATACTAGTTACAGAATCAGTTCTCTAATTGGACATTGCTAGAACATACCTGCGTTCTATCTCAATAATGATGTCTCTCAGTTCAACTCAACCAGTCTACAAGGACTGACATAACCTGTAAGGCTGAAAGCCCCTAAAAATAAAGAGAAAAATAACTAGTCCACATCCCAGAGTATATTTTAAACGAAAACCTACGTCAGCAAATAACAGTCAAGCAATTAAACTGAAATATTTAAGGGTAAACGTAGCTGTTAATTTCCCGCAACGAGTAGGTTCTTTCGCAATCCTCGAGTAGGATCACCATCTTGTTAGTTAGAATTGACACAACAAAAATAAATTAAATGAGATTAGTTGAGAGATGGCTAAGAATGCAGGGAAAATAGATGACCTAGTTATGGGTCAGGTCATGACTGCCGATAACCAAGGTTTTCTATAAGTAAAGAGGATATTATAAGGAAACATTTAAAAAAATACAAGATACTGAAATGTGCGTACTAACAACCTAATTAAAACTAAATAAAAGGGAACCATTTTGCAAAGGGCTCTTGTAAGTCGGTCTTTCGTTTACGTACAGTCGTGGAAATCACACATTGCAGTTTTTCCGTAACGAAATTATAATTATATCAAAAACTTTTTTGTATGAGACCAATCGGAAAGTATATTCCTTCACATAAAAAAATATTTTTTCAAATCGGATCATAAATGACGGAGCCATGAGGTAACAAACATGCAAAAAAAACCTAAAACCGAATTGAGAACCTCTTCCTTTTTTTGAAGTCGATTGAGAGGAAGACTTCACGGCAGACCACACAGTCGATGGATATTAGCCCTGGGTCGAAACAGGGGGAAGTCAAGAGGCAGGCCTTTGCCCCGCATTGGGATAATACAAGCTGTCAGTTACCAGTAAACAATATACTCGTAGTGGACGAAAAAGAACAGCACCATCCCATCACTTCCCGTGGGTGTCGTAAGAGGCGACTAAGGGATTCACCAGAGAATGGGCAGCAGCATTCTCTGTGCATTGTAACAGCTACACTGCGATCACCAACCCGCCAGTCGCGTGGTGATTATGGCACCCCCCCCCCCCCTTTGTGGAGGCTTATGTCCAGCAGTGGACGTCTTTCGGCTGGTATGATGATTCTATTGAAACCTTAAGGATTTAGAAGGGAATTGCTGATCCATCGTGTCATTATGTTTGAAATTCAGCATTCGTATTTAACCATTAAACTTTATAGATTATGCCTATGTCCAGCAATGGACGTCTTTCGGCTGATATGATGATAGTTCTATTTAATTGCAATAGGTATCCGTATATCAAGATTACAAGAATAGCAGAGTTGCGATATAAATCTCGCATAAAATTCAGGAAGTATCCCCGAATCCCAGAACAAGGCACCGTACATTAGTAGAACACATAAACCTAGTTATTTGGGTCACAACACATTAGTTATCGGGTCATGATCGCTGCTGTTGACGGCTTAATATATGTATAGTGTAGTTATACCTTTAAATTAGCTTTATTTTGTAAGTAGTTAGTTTGATGAGCAGTTTATTTTGATGTTGATTTGGGGCCTTACTATGAAGTCTTAATAGCATCAGGATTCCATTGTGGAAAAGGGATAGTGTTATGCACGCTATATAGCTACGTCTCTCTCACACACTAGAACCGGAATGACCTTAGAATGTCATAGTAGGTACCCTGCTACTTTTGGTTGGCAGAGTCTGACCACAAGTTAAGTTTTTTCTGTGCCCATAATAATGAATTTGTGATAAATTCAATTATGTTTTATGAATTCCGTACCTAGTTATTTTCTTGATTCGAAACCTAACCGACTTTAGCTTTCTTACCTCTTGAGAAACAGTTTTTGGACTGTAATAATCATATTCATATACATACTCGTATAAATGTTTATACTAGTGGCCCGCCCCGGCTTCGCCCGGATGTATACTTATGTATTTTCACAACTTTCCTTCATAAAAACCTTCTCCTGACAATAACAAACACAACAAAAAAATAATTAGCGAAATTGGTCCAGCCGTTCACGCGTGATGCCGTGACCAAGGGAAATAGGGATTCATTTTTATAAATATAGATAATACAAGCGGAAAAGACAGACATTGTCCTGACTGAACGATGGTTTAAACAGGGGCAAAGTCGCAAATATACCTAAAGATAATTTCCATATTCTAAAATCAAACTTCCAAAACCATAAGAATTGTTATAAAATTATATCACAGTAAAATCCTTTTGAAACCAGAAGTCACTTTAAGTACGATAAAACTGGGATACTTGATAGAAGAGTCACATCGTAACTCTGGCTTCCACGCCGAGCCCGAATTTTATGGCAGTTACAAAATTTTCGCTTTAAAGCGCTCCATTCACAGGCTAACGCTTTCACGTTTCTCAAAGGACAATATTATGTCAATTCTCGCCTTCTCAAAGCCATATATCTCCTTCAGGCTCGAAGCAGCTTCGTTCAAATGGAAATTCTGCCTTCACAACCAATGAACACTCTATAACTTCCCAGTAAAGTCTAGTTTCCCATAGCATGGTGTATAAACAAATCAGTATGAAATATCAAGGTGAAAAAATGAAATGTCTCAGCAAGAATGGATCCATTCATTCGTTTTGAAGGAAATCAAAATAATAAAATGTTTCCTTTTTCTTTTCTTTTCGGTGCAGGTGATTTTTCACTCGGTAGGTACCTATTCCATCAATTTCGTTTATTTTTGTTGATGAGTTTCTAAAGAATATTGAGTGCTTTTATGGATTTCATTTTTCATGATGGTAAGTGATTCTGAGAAAAGTAATATCAAATTACGTAGCTTAAAGTTTATTTTAGAATAGAATTGAATAGATTGTTTATTTGCACATAAAGTAGGTACAAGATACAGATGTTATTTAATATTAAATGATCCATACCTTAACTAGGGCATGAACAGTTTTATAAAACTAAAAGATTCAGTTAAAACAATACAAGCATAAAATTCAAGCACAATGTCAAAATAAATTATTAATTAGATTCACAGAAGAGTAGGTATGCTTTCAAGTTTTGATTAGTACTTTAGAGTATCTAGATAAAGGATAAAGTGCAGGCTAAAGTGGGAGTGGACTGGACACGTCGCACGAATATACCCGGACAACTGGGCGAAGGTCGTCCTCACTGGTCGCCTGAGGAAGGACGTCGTCGTCGAGGTCGACCGCGGCGAAGGTGGTGTGACGATCTCATCATGTTTGCGGGGCAGACTTGGCCAGAGATCGCCCAAGAGAGAGAGATTTGGAAGGAGAAAGGGGAGGCCTTTGCCCAGCAGTGGGACACAAATTAAGGCAAATAACAAACAAAAAAAGATAAAGGCTCGCTCAATATAAAAAAACGAGAGATATTTTTACGTTAGAGATAAGTTTTAACAACGCAATTTTTTTTTTTTTATATGTGGCTTCTCGCAGTTCAACCTATAAGCTTATCGACTGCTTAACCGGGCTTGCCTGTGGTGGCCTTAATATAATATTAAAGCCTCCAGCCAGGGCTTATAAAAAACTTACAAACTAAGCGACTACACGCTAAGGGCACCCCCTGTGGGGTACGGGCCTCGGCTTAGGGCGTCGCTGGGGAGAGGACAGCTAGGGACGGGCTGGATCGAACTGGATTTAACAACCCAAAGGTTTTCAAACAACTAAGTATTCAATGTTCGTATTTGGTACTTTTATAATCTAACTGAGTAAGAAAAACAATTTGATAGCATATTAGAGTACCACTTATTGTATGACTTTATATTGCTTTTAGCACTTACCCGAGACTTAGCTATGCTTTTAGGTACCAAAAAGTAGATTATTACTCTGGAAAATTCGAAAATCTTGATGCTTGGCCTTATAAAGTCAAAAAGTCAAAAGTCAAAAACGTTTATTTCAATTAGGCCATTAAACGGCACTTTTGAACGTCAGCATTTACAGTTCAGTAAAATATATTAATAAAGTGACTCTACTGTCCATTCGGAAAGGTAGATTCTTATGTAGAAGAACGGACAAGAAACTCCATAGTTACTCTTTTCAAGTAATGATTTACAAAATTTGGTATACAAAAATTAATTTAATATTATGTGAGGACGATACACAAAAACGACGATACGAAAAATAGCTACTTCACTATCACTACATATTATAAAACAATGTCCTTCGCCGCGTCTGTCTGTCTGTTCGCAATAAACTCAAAAAATACTGCACCGATTTTCATGCGGATTTCTCCAATGGATGGGGTTATTCATGAGGAAGGTTTACGTGTATAATTCGTCCCGAAATACCTGCGGGAACGGGAAAAATGGGATATGCGCGTACGAAGTCGCGGACAAAAGCTAGTATTCAATAAAACATACCCAAACGATGCAAGTTTACAACTCGATCGACGTGGATACACATGTACCTATGCGTGACTTGATTTACGTACCTGAAACAGAAATAAAAACGATATAAGTTACAAAGCCACTAATCCTCTAATCTGAAATACATGACATTCAGAACAAAAGGACAAAAGCCAAGAGTCTAAAAAAAGCAAAAGTACACACACTTGTAACTTAGTAAGTATTCGCAAACAGTCGCGATGAAGTAAACAATATTGTTCCGAGCGAGTGGACGCTAGTGACTCCGCTAGCGTTGTCCAAAGTGAATACCGAAGGATAGTCGTGAAACGCAGCGAATTCCCTGACTCCTAAATATATTATTTTATAATGACGAAAATTAATAAAAATCTTTACTCGCTTGATACAAACGAAGTCAGCACAGGCAAGTGAAGTATTAGAACTTATATCTATGATTAGAACTTTGTTTTTGGGGTTCCGTACCTCAGTCGGCAAAAACGGAACCTTATAGGATGACTTTATAGTCTGACCGTCTCTCAAGACCTTTTCCTCAGGATCGCGTGGAGGAATCAAGCTGAAATTAATATCAAGTACTTTAGTCTGCTAGCCCTAGGAGCAGTGAAAAAATCAAACTTCTAAGTCAACGGAATCTAAAGATAAGACCGTTTATGGCACATATTTTGATGCTCGCAAGGGAATCAAAACCTTTAGGGTACTTCCCGTTGACCTAGATTCATAAAATTTGGCAAGAGCTTACAGTACAAGTACAAGAAAAAGTCTGAAATCTTCTTCTCTAGTTTTATATTTTTATATAAATATTTTTTTTACAAACTTATATTTTCGGTTGAAGAATTGACCGTGACGTACCTACTGCTACATTGATGTATGGGAGAAAATTTTTTCAACAACAAACTTAAGTTTGTCCATCTATCTAAAATATAGCAGGTAAGATTGATGGACAAACTTAAGTTTGTTGTTGAAAAAATTTTTATAAACTTCCGTAGGTAATATACATACTTGGAAAAAAAATTGACTCGATCAGAACCCTCGGTGTGCGAGTCTGACTCGCACTTACTCGTTTTTTTTTGTTATTATTGACAGGCTCGCCTTGACTACTTCACTGATGGTCAGTGATGAAACATAAAAAGAGGGAATAAAAGCCTATATTGTATAAAAAAACACAAATGCCTCCTCTCCCTTTACTTTACCCCACATTTCGGTATTTTCTCGTGTAGGCTAGTTCTTTAGGTAGGAGTCGAGCTCATCCCTCTTTTGCGTAGAGGTCTACAAATTCTACTATTATACGCAAGAGACAAGGCCCTTCTGTTATTTACCTTTGTTATGGCAAGCGTAAAGCAAACAATATTGTTCCAACTGAGCGGATACACTAGCCGGACCCGGTGGCACTGTCCAAAGTGATCCGAATACCGGAGAACAGCGGTCAAACGCAATGCATTCCCCGAGCTCCAAATAGCACAGACGCTTTGCTGGCCTCGAATATTATGTCGGTAATGGAAAAGCTCTTTTCTGACATTGTTGTGTTATGTTGTGGTCAGACATAGTAATGGTTTTTTTTTAATGTAGGTAAGTAAGTTAGAGTGCTAAAAAAACGAAGAATAGAAACCGTGTAGACGTGTGAAAATAGAACTGTTTGATGTATACATGCTTCAAACAGTTCTAAGCCACGGAATCTGTATGCATTCTGGCCCTATCAGAATACCAGCGCTGCGTTATTTATTTTTTAGATATCGCAGCTTAAGCTGAGATAGGGACCATTTTGGCCTCGCGCAGATAATTATTTTTTTTTATACTGTTTAGTTTTTAATTTTATTTTACTAGTTTGTTAATCTTGTGCGAGTCCCAAATAAACATTTTTTCTTTCTTTCTTTCATTCTAAGAAAGAAAAGGAAAGAAAATCAGTTTATTCTGCCGGAAAGGACGTACAGAAACACTTAAAGATAAATAACTGATAAACTAGAATTATAAGGTTGGTTGCGGAATTTGTTCGAAAGAGTCACCGCGGCCCTGGAACGCAAAGGGCTTTAGAAGAAACACGGATGGGTTTTAGTCAGTTAGAGCCTGACACGCCCTTCCGCTCCACCCAGAGCGGTTTCGCATCATTAAAAAAATATATATAAATATTTATCTAACCGAAAATGTGTTAAGTGATTTCATTGCACCTACCATTCCTGTCTGTCTAGGCATATGATTCATCTTAAGAATCAAGACAAAGAATTTATACTACACCTGCTTGGAAAGTACCTTGATACTTTATCAAATTTACGGTAGAAAGTACGTCATTGCATATCGAACAAATATGCGGGGAGAAAACGCATCTGAGCGGGAGAGAAAAGTGTATGAAAATCCATTTCTTACGTGGTTTTTCTTTTTTAATTTTGGGTAAGACTATGCGCCGGTAACCTAAATATCAAAAGCCAAAAAGTTTTTACAGTGAGTTTTTATCTCCAAGTTCGCAAAATGACACTGGCCACTAGCTGTGTGTTGGATGGTGTCGGGCTGGCAGTGCGACCCTGCGGCGGCAGGATAAACAATTTGAAAAAAGAACATGTGAAAATTGCAGACGCCATTGGCGCCATTTCCAATTTGTGTGTTGTTTGAGGATTCAGTTTTAACTACAACAATTTCAATATAAATTTCAATTAGTAAAGATTTCGTTTTTTATTTTCCTTCTAGGTGTAGTATAAAGCACTATGTATCACTCGAGAGAAACTGCGATTCCCGATCTTAGGTGTTTTAAAGCCCTCGCCTACGGCTCGGGCTTCAAACGACACCCTCGACGGTAATCGGTCACTTTCTCCTCTCGGTGAACAATGTACTATTATACTACACCTGCTTGGAAAGTACCTTGATACTTTATCAAATTTACGGTAGAAAGTACGTCATTGCATATCGAACAAATATGCGGGGAGAAAACGCATCTGAGCGGGAGAGAAAAGTGTATGAAAATCCATTTCTTACGTGGTTTTTCTTTTTTAATTTTGGGTAAGACTATGCGCCGGTAACCTAAATATCAAAAGCCAAAAAGTTTTTACAGTGAGTTTTTATCTCCAAGTTCGCAAAATGACACTGGCCACTAGCTGTGTGTTGGATGGTGTCGGGCTGGCAGTGCGACCCTGCGGCGGCAGGATAAACAATTTGAAAAAAGAACATGTGAAAATTGCAGACGCCATTGGCGCCATTTCCAATTTGTGTGTTGTTTGAGGATTCAGTTTTAACTGCAACAATTTCAATATAAATTTCAATTAGTAAAGATTTCGTTTTTTATTTTCCTTGTAGGTGTAGTATAAAGCACTATGTATCACTCGAGAGAAACTGCGATTCCCGATCTTGGGTGTTTTAAAGCCCTCGCCTACGGCTCGGGCTTCAAACGACACCCTCGACGGTAATCGGTCACTTTCTCCTCTCGGTGAACAATGTACTATTTCTTTCTTATGTTGGTACGGCGAAATCGGAAGTCAGATCAATGAAGGCACGTAACACAAATCTAAGCTAATTTACTAAATCTACTTCCTATTGACCCAATCCAAGACATCACCACTAAAAGCTCGAAGGTATTCTCAGTAAGGCAAACAGTATTGTTCCAAGTGGATAGACAAACGAGTGTGGCACGGTTGAGTACGGCACCGGTCCGGTATCCCCCCGGATGCCTCCAGGATGGACGGTGACCGCATCTGTGATTGCATTCGCAACGCTCCGGTAGACGGCTTTGGCGTCAAACGTAATGACCGGAATGGGATTCTCTTTTATCCCTGTATTTATGACCAGGTTTGCGTTTTAATTTTGTTGAATATAGGTTACTCGTATTTTTTGAGGTTGATGGAGTTTGTGTCGGTATGGTGTGAGTAAAGGTCATCATCCGAAAGCCCAAACTTTTCAGCTTAAACTCTCTATTGAAATCTTTTATTTCGTCATCAAGCAAAAACTAATTAAATTGCCATTTTTTATTAAAATTATCGCTACCACCAAAAACATAAAGATATGATGCTAGAGATATAATGCTTGCACTGTCTGGACAGGTCCACTCAAATCTGTGTGGTACTTTCCTTAAAAGACCACTTCAGACATTAACCTACATGGTTCTCATATGATTTGACCAGTACGTTTGTATGGACTTTGACCTCTGAGTTCGTTTCGGTGATTCTTCTCAGGGTAGTCAGATAGGAAACACCGGCCTCATCTAGTTTAAAAATGACCAAAAAAGATGGACGTGTAAAAGTGTTGTTTAAACTACTTACAAAATAAATATCATTTATACGAACCCTACAACTTCCAAGCCACTCCCAAACATGAAAGACTCGCAAAAAATTGCAAGTCAAACAAAATTCTCAGCAAAGCCGAGGTGCAAATATTGGCAGGATCGGAGAGCGTTAGTCCGTCGGATCCGCGGTAGCTCCGTAATAGAGCCTTAAAGAGTGTCAACAGAAGTTACCTGACCAGTATACAAGGACCTGCCAGGTCCTTAGAATTTTCGGGAACTGTGAAGTACCTTCCGGCTCTTGTTTTCTGGCCGTGTTAAAATGTTAGTAGCTATCGCGGACATTAAGCGGATAAACAGGCGCTGTTAAGGTACCACAGCCTAATGAAGGAAATACTTCCAGTCGTTTAATGTGTAATTTTTATCATAATAATTTTTCGCGGTAATGTATTTTTTTGTGGAATTCATGTTCATGTCTTCCTTTGTATTAATGTTACGTGATGGGTGATGGGTTACGCCAACCGTGCTCCGTCGTCCACAATATCATTCCCACAGTTTTCTTTCAGATAAGACATTAATTAGAAACAAATGTGGTCTCACATTTTCAGTATCTTTGACTAAGAAATAATATTATTACGTCCTACAAGACTAAAATCTTTATCAAAATAAAACTTGGGTTAGTAATCAATACTTACAAGAAATGTACATAACTAACTCAAATATTTACTCAAACTATTTATATCTACTAAACCTAACTATATACATAAACAAAAACACTTAGGCGTCGAAGTATTCCTCCGCATCGCTGTCATCCGGAAACGTACTCAGAAGACTGGCAGCATTGCCACGTCCTTAGATTTCCGATTTCCTCAATGTCTTGGAGCATCTTCACTTGTTTAATTTAGAATCTTAGTATATTCATCAGAGTATTGTTTAGTAGTGTTGTAACTCATTGACATCCGTGTAACGTTCGTGCATGCATGCATGAACGTCGTGCGTGCTTGGGTGGTCTTCGACGTGCGGATGTGCACATTCACATGTACTGCATAAGTGCATAAATACCGGGAGTTCATGTTCGAATTTTAGAATGAAGACAAAGTTACATTATTAAATCTATTATCATACTCCTTAACCGACTTCAACAAGGAGGAAGTTCAACGTTCGTCGTTTTGTATTTTTTTCATGTGTTTTCGGTGACAAGACATTTTTTAACCTTTAGAACGCCATTGTCACGTATACATGACAAGCAAGCGCGTGCCCTGTACGCCAAACGTCACAAATATGTGACAAACAGTACGGCGAATTTGTGGCTTGGCGTCGGGGGCACGCCTATGCGTTTATGCTCTGGCGTTCAAAAGGTTAAACAGCCTTATGATCGATCTTTACAATAATGTTGTAAGAACAACTTCCTGCTATTATCCCAGTTTATATATACTCCATTCCAAAAATAATATGGGATGTATTCAAATAACGCTTAGAATCAGCTCTTATGAACGTAAAAATTAAACGTACTCGTACATAGGACAGTCCACAAAACACCCGTCCATCACCACTTCTTACGGTCGGTCTCAATAACACGTATCTATCTTTGACCAACTGTCAAATAAGCTACCATCAGTCGCTGAAGTCTTGTTTCCCCTTTCAAACATGACGTTTCAGCTACTACAGATACGTTATTGAAACCGGCCATTAGTGTTTGTGCAAAAAGCAGTGGCGCAACAAATTCCTTAGCAACACTTCAAGCTGCAACCTGGCTCAGTTTGGTCAAACTACTTCCACAGCCATGCAGTTTAACAAAGTACCAGGATAACAGCATCAACCAAGAGTCTCCAATTTGCAGTTTAGAAGGTTGCAAGTTCTGAAAGTTGAATAGTTCCTATGTGTGTTTAAACCTGTTTTCTCTTAAGTTCAGGTGGACCGATACTACGCTCGTTGTGCAGTAAGTGAATGACCAAAGTTTTGATTCTATAGTCTTGAGATAAGGGTACAAGTTTGATTTTTGTATCGCTTGTATGAGTTGGGAACTTATGCAGGTGATGCAAGTTTTGTTTGGTGACGCGTTTTGATCCTAGTTTGAGACAATCGCGAAGTCATTTTAGTTTTCTAACTAGAGCAAAGAATAGGTTGTTTTTGCGTGCAGGTACATGATTTCCTACTAGCAGTAAGCAAACTGCTATAATCGTCATCGTCATCATATCAGCCGTAAGACGTCCACTACGACGGGGTATTTCCATAATGGGACGCTTGGCAGGCGGGTTGATGATCGCAGTGTAGCTGTTGCAATGCACAGAGAATGCTGCTGCCCATTTTCTGGTGAGTCCCTTAGTCGCTTCTTACGACACCCACGGGAAGTGATGGGATGGTGCTATTCTTTAACGTCGGCCACCGGCTACAAAAACTATTACAATTGGAATCAACCCTTGCATATTAACCAAAACAGTTTGGTGAATCTTTTTAGGTCATTTTTAAACTAGATGAGGCCGGTGTTTCCTAGGTGACTACCCTGAGAAGAAACACCGAAACAAACTCAGAGGTCAAAGTCTCTTTTAAAGTACTAGACTAGATGATTGCATCGAGGCGGATCTTATTAGTGTAGTCACATGGTTACTACTTCGCTATAATCTTTTGCTCAACATGTTCATCCATCTGCACCTTCGAGTTAACTGCACGTTCAGAATAACGTGGCAAATAAAAGTGCTGTACAGGTACACAATGGTCAGACAAGAGAATGTTGTTGATCGAGAAGAGAAGTAGAAGAACTTTTGTTCTTTTGTCAGGCATCCTAATGGTGGGCCATGTCTTACGGCAAAAAAAAAAAACATGTGGGGCAGTCATTGGCGACTGCCGATAGAAGTGAAATCTAAGCGAAAGCTAAAGCGTTCGGTGACGATGACGCGAGTTCCATAATTTTTGTTCACCCAAAGCGTTCGGTGACGATGACGCGAGATCCATGACTTTTGTTCACCCAAAAAGTGCTCAACGCGCCTAAAGAAGTTTTCACTTCAATAATTTTCGTTCTCCTGTAATTAAATAAGATAATTTTACAGCAAAAATTATGAAAACGTCCAAGAAGAAATAAATAATGAATATTTTCAGCAGCTGACGCTTTGCGCGCCTCGTAGCGTGTTACGCAACGCGTAGCAGGATACAATGACGTCACGCCGGAGTTTCCGCTTTGTTGTACGGTAACTCGATTTATAGCGGCAACACTTTCCTCTAACTGCATTTTAAAAGTCACTATGATATAGGAAATCAGGAAGCTTTGTTTAAAGTGACAGTGCTGGTTCTGTCAACCTATTTTTAGGAAAAGTGTAACTGAAGTAGAGGACACGGTTGGCGCAGTGGTTGAGCGATTGACTGCTGCGCTGCGTGTCGCGGGTTCGATTCCCGCACGGAATAAATATTTGTATGGCCGACAGATAGTTGTTCCGGGTCTGGCTGTTTGTGTATGTGAGTTTGTATGTTTGTAAACGCACCCACGATACAGGAGAAATATATAGTACTGTACAGTGCTAGTTTTGGACAGGATAAGTAACGGCTTTACGTTACGGCAGTAATCGTTGTAAAAATCAAATAAATCAATCAAGCTTTTCGAACAAATTCCGCAACCCTGGCAGGCTCTGGCCCTAGCGGGCCTCGTCTTCTATGCCGACATCACTTTGAGGCGCACGTGGAACACAACGCGCCATCGACCCGGGCCTGGTGGTGATCAGACAGCGAGCCACCCAACGCACGCCGTCCGCAGGCCTGCGACTACGGTGGCCGGGGATCGCCCTGCGACTCCCGACACCCGGGGCGTTTTCTCCTGTAGCGGCGGTTGGTTACAACGGGATACAGCTGAATACAGTATTTAACATGGACCGGCTGCCTATTTGACCTATACAACCCCGTAACTGGATAATACGATATCCCCTGACAAGAGTGGTGTCAGATTTTCTGGCGTGCTTAAAAAACTTGTTAAATAAATAAGCTTCAGTGAGACGAGGCCTTGTTCGGGCTGACGCGCCGGGCCGGAAGGACGTGTCCACACGTGAGTCCATTCTCACACTTCCGTCGTCGCTCGCGAATCTGATTTAATATTGTTGCAGTTTCAGCGAGTTTCAAGGTGTGACTTGTTTCAGGTGTAAATGGTTTAATTTGTTTCAGGAAACGGCAGCTTTTTGTTGAACTTCTGGTAATTTTCGACTGTTTTTGAGCTGTGTTTTGGCTGTTATTTGTTTTATCTTATCAAATTTATCATCCTTGGTTTTAGTATCATCGCTATTATTGAAGGGCTAAATTTTACATAGTTTTTAAATTTAATTTAATAATGATAAAAGCAAGTTATTACTTTTACAAGTTATTGAACACATTTGAAAAGAGGTACGGAGCTTCTTGTCAAAATGTACTGCTTTTATGGTCTAATAGAATTAATTACATTATTTTACTTCGAATTTAGTTACTGTAAAGTAAAATAGGCTTTGTTACAGGAGCGACAAGGAAGCAATTACATTTCCATCTCATTGAGCTTAAGCTGTTGTTAAGGCGATGCACTCAAGGATAATCGTATTATCCCGGTGAGCACATCAACACATTAGATACATTTAAATATTAACCGTTCCCATCGGATACCTACTGGAGGCTTACAGGAAGTACATCAAAGTTATAGGCTGTCCAACCATAGACAGGAATTTTATAGCAACGCAGGAAAACATAAAAATATTGACCGCTACGTGCATACGGATAAATTGGTGAAAAAATAAAACAGAGAGCTTTCAATTCAATACGCTCAGTTTATTTACATGTAATTTTAAACCTGGTGGTCAATTCTACTCAGTTTTAGGGTTCCGTACTTCAGTCGGCAAAAACGGAACAGGTCTGCTACCCGCTGTAGCAATAAAAAAATCAAACTTCTATGTCAACGCAAAAAAAAGATAATGCCGTTTTGCTCCGTTTATAGCGCTTGTTTTGACGCTCGCAAGGGATAACAAATTTCTATTTTCGGTTGATGAAATTACCGTGACGTCCATTGATGTATGGGAGATTTTTTTTTTCAACAACTTTGTCCTTCAATCTTACCTGCCTTATTTTTGTCAGAGTAATGAGAGTGCTTTCATAGTTTATAAACTTCCGCAGATACCTAATGTATATTCAGAAAAAATCAAGACTCGAGCGGAACCCTCGGTGCGCCAGTCTGACTCGCACTTGTCCAGTTTTAAGCAATTTTCGGATTTGCATCTCAGTTGCAATCTGTCAAAAACGCCTCTAAGCATGGGCTCACCTCTGGGCGAAGCGGAAGGGAGTGTCAGATTCTTACTGACTAAAACTCATCCGTGTTCCTCTTGCCCTTTGCGTCCCAGGGTCGTGGTGACTCTTACGAACAAATTCCGCAACACCTCTTATTTTCCTACATGTTGCATTTATTTGGTTTTTGTTACTTTTATGTTGCCCCGATCGACGTCATTCTGTCAACGCCGGTTGTCGCTGAAAACCAGCGCTGTGGCTCGTCCCAGCATTATGCTGAGCGATGGCCGATTTGCGCGAATGTGACGCATATCTTCCCTACTTGCATAACTTTTGTAATTTTGTTTATTCTATTGGTTGGTATGCGTCATGCTTGTCGTAAATAAACTCTTTTTCTTTCTTCTTATTTTTTTTCTTTCTTAAAAATTTGTAGAATTGGCCTTCTGGTTGATAAATAATTAAACCCGAACTGATGATGACTTTTATTTTACGAAAGGTGACGATTTCAAATCTAAATCGTTACTTGTTGGTACAATTTGCCTTGTATGATTTCCGGATGAACCAATAACAAACATCAAAACAAAAAACAACAACGGAAAAATATATAAAATATTAAGTTATCTACCGGTAAAAGCCTGTAAACCCACAGGTCTGCAATGCAATCTACGAAAGGTAAAAAAAACGTAAAAGGCAGACGTTCCGCCATTCAATTTTATTTCAAAGCGGTGACTTCAAACCACTTTAGTATTGCTTTAGAAATATCCAATGTTACTTTGCTGTGGGAACCTGGACAATCTTACTTAATGGGAACAGTTTTTTTAAAGATTCTTAACAATTCATAGACCTAAAGTCGCATAAAGTGACCTATTCTGGTAACCCAACTAAGATCAATCGAGATATTAGTCCATCATCATCATCATCATATCAGCCGAAAGACGTCCACAGCTGGAGTTTTACTCTTACTGGAAATTAGTAGGACTACCAAATACTACCGAATGACTTGTGGACTACAGTCTTGGTCCACTGTCTTTATCCATTCATCGTCCGTGCAGCATCTTTTCGCTAGATGGTTTGACTAGCTCAAGGATGCAGAAACACCGGAATTGTATACAGTCGAGTCGCTATTCGCGATGTAGACAGTTTGCCTGTTCCAGACTTTCATCCCACCAAGACCTCGATTTTCAGAAATGACGGACCGACCAGAGAAAGAGATCCGATAAGCTTATGTAGGAAATGGATGATGTTAAGTGGCTAGTCCACTTCCGTCCGCGACGAGTCAACTTCAGCAATCATGTGATTGTTCAACCAATTTTTTTTGGGGACGATTTCCAGTCATCCAGCCAAACGGTTAGTTTTGACCAGCCGGTCGATTCTGTAAACATGTCGAAGTGAAGGCTTGGGTGAAGTAATCACGAGGTGAGCTGTCAATCCATACAATTAAGATGTCACATGATCACGGAGTAAGCTGTCATTCCATCTTGATTATATGAATTGACAGCTCATCTCGTGATCACTTCACCAGAGCCTTCACATTCTTCTTCAACATGTTTACAGAATCGTCCTGCCAGTAGTCATGAAAGGAACTGTCTATTTGACCTTCACAACTAAATTGATTATTATCCTAATTTATAAAATTCTTCCGTTACTGACTGACTGAGTGACTGACAGACAACGCTCAGCCAAATCTTGTAGGTCTTGAAAAGCTGAAATTTGGCATGTAGCTTCCCTACACTCCGTAGGGGAGCACTAAGAGAGGATTTCCCGAAAATTCGATGGGAACGGGAAAACTAGTTAGTCATAATTTTGTTCGCCTAAATGCCTTGCAAAATCCCGATTTTCTACAATAAAACAGCCCTAAGAGAACAGCTAACACAATCACACTAAATGAACACTTTCGTCTTCGATTGTGCTCATTTCCCTTTATTCAGCTCACGTTGTAACAGAGTACAGTTAAGGTCAACTGCTCCCCCGGGATTCGATGCCCGCCTAACGAACTCTTGGCTGTAAGGCCGGGGCTACACTTGTGGAGACACTCAGGGTCGGGCTCTTGAGCTTCACCTCGAGAGATAAGTCCTCATTACGAATACGAATGTTTTTTTTTTTGTAGGTGTGAAACACTGAGGTTTAATTTTTTTTGTTGGGCGGGAATTCTGTAATGAAAAGTTCGTTTTGGGGCCCAGGTTGGCTGCTAAAGAAACTATTTGACCAAAAGGGACCGCTACCAAAAAAAGTGCCTGTGTGAAGCCCCTTCGCAGGATATGTCCCACCTCCCCCCCCCCCCTACATTCCTGCCCCTTTTGCTCAACCACCTTGACCTTCCAGGACCTGAACCTACCACCTAACAGAGCTGTCCAAGTGGCCACATACTGGTCGGACAAGTAAAGGAGTCAATCGACACGAACAAAAAAATACAAGTGTTTTTTTTGTCACCACATTATAAACCAATTTTTAAGCATAATACGGATTTTTGGAATCCATATCTAGTTTCCCATTGATTCATTAAATGTAACGAAATTCTACTATAATCGATTTGTGATATATTTCGAACTATACGAGGTTACTAACACAGTGTATTTCAGTTCTCAGAGGACGGGTTTATAAACTATTCGTGAGCTTTCTAACCTAACACAGCAACAATTTACACAATTGATTGACAGTAGACCTGGCTTTCTAAATTTGTTTTGTTACACATTGAAAAGAACAAAGTAGCAAACACAATAGACTAACTTTATAAGTAGAAAAGTTAATAAAATATTTATTTACATAAAATAACAATAAATGTTTTATTATTTCAATTCAGATTTCAGACCTATTTTACACAGCGAAGGTCTGAAGTGTCTGGCCTGCGTTGTCTGAATGCTGAAATTCGTCTTTGAAGAAGTAGTTTCTAAGTCTCTTTGTAGGTACCCATTCCGTAGACTTCTTATAAATGATGATTATACCAGGTTTATTTAACACAGAAATATAATAATTGCCACAAAACGACATACCCACATTCATAATTTCATTTTACTTAAACTAAACCCTAAACGAGTGTTAGTAGTTCTTAAATTAAATTAGTGAAGACACGTTAAAAACAATAAGAAAAAAATAACAAATGTATGAGTAGGTATAAATAAAGTAGATGCATGTCATGGTTGTGGCAAAAGGGCTTCCACTCAGCATAATGCTGTGCCGTGGGGGACCTACAGCACGGCGCTGATTTTCAGTGGTCGCCTAGGACATGACGTACGGAAACCAAGCCCGCTGTTCATGTGGAAATAGATACTAATAAAAATATAGGTAATAAGTGTCTAAGTGTCACAGCATATGGGTGACCTTCATAGCTTTTTTTTTTAAGGATGAGAAATCATCAAATGACTTCTTCCGCTCTGGGTGGAGCGGGGAGGGGGGGATAAATGCAATTTTCTTTCTTTCTAAAGGCGTGTCAGACTCGTACTGACTAAAACCCATCCGTGTTCCACCAAATGCCCTTTGCGTTCCAGGGCCGCTGTGACTCTTTCGAACAAATTCCGCAACCCTGGCAGGACTGGCCCTAGCGGGACCCGTCTCCTATGCTGACATCTCTTTGAGGATGAAAGTACCTACTAATTCAAAGCGGACGGAGCCGCGGGCGGCAGCTAATCATTCATACTTTTACACGACGACTGCTCAAAAAGGAGTTTTATTCTTCCCAAGTTTTTCCTCGACACGCACACGCTATGACGTTACCGACCATCACTGCTATTCCTTATAGTTAGAAATCAGAACATTTAACTAATATCGCTAGTATAACCCCAGCTTAAGTTGAGCGGGAACCGATCGCGTGATGTGCGTATATATCGCCAGTTAATTTGGGGAGCTGATGGAGGCCGTAATTTTGGGAAAGGGATGGGTGCGCCTCCAGAATGCAGCCATGTGAAATGTTTGAATTTATGACTTTTATGGGATACTGTGTTATTTCGGGTTGATTATCTTGTGTAATATGTTGGGGGAGTTTATGATGTTAGTGTAATGTATTGCTTGATTATACGGGAGTATACTCGTATTAGAAGGCAAAACAAGTGAGCAGCGCTGCGTTTTTTTTTTCTTTTTTTAATCGCAGCGTGTATTGAGATGTGAAACTTTTTGGTGTCGTACGGGTTTTTGTACTTTATAGCTTATTATTTTATTTTATAGCTTATTATTGTTAATTAATCATTTATTGGCCTCTGGCACTCACTGCCTGCGGGATCGTCACGCAGTGGGTGCCTGAGGACGGGCGTCGTAGCCGAGGCAGGCCAAAGAAACGCTGGTGTGATGATTTACGACTCGTCCCTGACGGATTGGCCGGAGATAGCAAAACACAAAGAGCGTTGGAAAGCAATGGAGGAGATGATTGCCCAGCAGTGGGACAATATAGGTTGGAACAAAACAAAAACAAAATTTTGTTTGTCCTGTGAGAATCTTAAATTATTATGTTTATGTCTTCATTTTTTATCCTGCTTCAAAAAAAGGAGGAGGTTATCAATTCTGTTGTTTTTTTTTATATTAAAATTTGTTACCTCATAACTCCGTCATTTATGAATGGATTTGAAAAAATATTTTTTCATGTGAAAGGATATACTTACGTTCCGATTGGTCTCTTAGAAATTACATCAAAATGGGTTCAGTAGTTTGATTTTTAAATCAAAATAGCTGGAGAAAAAGAAAATATATCATCCAAGTAAACGAAATTGCATGATTGTGTGTGTTGCGACTTACGAGTGGTTTTGTTAGTTGTGGGGTACAACGAAAAAGTGAAAAATAAATATTTTTTTACAAAAATATAAAACAGACATCCAAAAAAACACAACAATAAAATAAAAAAGGAAAGTTCCATTCAATTGACTTTTGACTTAAACTTTGAATAGTACATGCATTTAGCCATCACACATTAACAGCCGGCCTCAATAAAGTATCTACCTACAGTAGCTGAAACGACATGTTCGAAAGACAAACATTACGTTACAGCTACTGTTGGTAGCTAATTTGGCAGTTGGTTCAAGGTGGATACGTTATTGAAACCTGCCGTAAATCCATAATTGCGTAACTACCAAAACCCAATCATGAATGATTACAAATCCAGACAAATGAATAAACCCGTGCAATGCAACCTGTATCCAGTTCATCACGAAATCAAAGCGAAACGCTAACCACGTAATCTTCATAGCCGAACAACAATTAATAACCATTAATATCAGGCTTATCGATACCAACCAGACTATTCGGATCTATCGTTGGTAGGGTTGGCAGCTCCGAAAACCTTTTGGATACGTAAAAACTTTTTACAATAAAATACACCGACTTCCAAATAAATAAAAAAACACTACAAAGTATAATATAAGAAATTAAACTTATATTATACTTTGTAGTGTTTTTTATTTATTTGGAAGTCGGTTGTACTCGTATTTTTTGTAAAAAGTTTTGTATTTTTCACTTTATAGTGGTACTCCGCCCCTAAAAACGCCACTGGAAAGACACAGAAAAGCAAAAAACGCAATTTACTTGGATGATATATTTTTTCCAGCTATTTTGATTTAAAACCAAACTACTGAACCGATTTTGATTTAATTTCTATGGGACCAATGGAAAAGTCCTTTCACATAAATAAAGAATTTTTCAAATCGGTTCATAAATGACGGAGAAATGAGGTAACAAACAAACAAATCGTCTTATGACATAATGAAACAATAAAATTGAATAAATCAGCCTTTTTTAGGAGCCGAACGTCAATATGAAAAAAGGGAACCCTTATTTCAGTGTACCTAGCTTTTTCAAAGATATAGTGAAGCTAAAAAAGCCGGACACCGTCTTATTTAGACAGTCCAAAAAGCCTCATCATGCCCGACTTTAATCGAACAACTGGCAACCCTACTCGGATCTATCGTATGTATCGACACAAAACACTCCATCGCGACCACAGCCGCGTCGCTCCCCGTAATCGGAAGCGGTACTCGCTTAACTCGAATATCGATTTGGCGAATGAATGTCGCTTTAATTGATCTCGTTAAGTGCACTTTAATTCGAATGATGAGGTTCGCGATTTTGCGAATTAATTGATTTTAAGTTTGATGATGCCATGAATGGGAAGTCTTTTTCAATTCAATTTGTTCAGGTTTGAGTTGCAATTGAAATCGAGTCAAGTAGTGAATATATGGCATAGGTTTTGGTGTGACAAGTTATAAGTTCGTGTTAACTATGGATCACACCACCTTTTTTATGGATGGGAAATCATCAAATGACTCCTTCCGCTCGTGGCCCAGAAGGGAGTGTCAGACTCTTACTGACTAAAACCCATCCGTGTTCCTCCTAATGCCCTTTGCGTTCCAGGCCCGACTTTGACTCTTTCGAACAAATTCCGCAACCCTGAATGGATCATCACCGGCTGCTTCCAGTTTATACCAATGGAGTTGAATACCAGAATTTAACATAGAGCGATTGCCTGTCTGAATTAGTCACTGGACTCGATACCCCCAAGACTAGTTGCCTGACCATCAATACTGAACATCATCATTCTGTGATCATCTCACCGTGTAAACTTAGGTGAACTGAACAGGAAGTGAGCTGTCGATCCAGCCAGTCAAGGTTGAAAGGCAGTTTACTTTAACCTTTTGAACGCCATTGTCACGTATATGTGACAAGCAAGCGCGTGCCCTGTACGCCAAACGTCACAAATATGTGACAAAAAGTACGGCGAATTTGTGGCTTGGCGTCGGGAGCACGCCGATGCGTGTATGCTCTGGCGTTCAAAAGGTTAAGCGCATAGTGACAGAATAGACCGGTTGATTTCTCACGAATAAAGGTCCTTAACCTTTTGAACTGTCACGTATAAATGACAAGCAAGCGCGTGCCCTGTACGCCAAACGTCGCAAATATGTGACAAAAAGCACGGCGAATTTGTGGCTTGGCGTCGGGGGCACGTCGATGCGTTTATGCTCCAGCTGAACCAGCGGTTTTTCGGCAAACATTGAAAATTACAGGGCATCAAGATCTCTTCAAAAGCTTGATGGCTGCTAGAATTTCTAGCATTCTGCAATACGGTGGCAAGCACGTGGGATGTATTGCTCTGAGTTAATAGTCGGAATAACGTGCGAATAATCGTGTTACCGCAGGCCAGTCGGAACAAAGCTGGGCCTACAATGTACATAAGCCGCCACAATGGAAGCCGTGCGTATGTGCGTAAAGCATAAAGCGCTATTGTGCTAAAATTGAGCTTGATGGTGTTAATTTCAACTTTGACAGTTACAAACACTAAATGTTTTTGTAAAACTGCTTGAAATATTCCCGACTCCCAGACTTTCGTGGTATTTTGCAATATTGTAGCCACCACGCTAGACGTGTTGCTCTTATTAATAGTCGAGATAATTGGGACAAAGCTGGGCCTACTATGTACATAAGCCGCTACAATGGAAGTCGTGCGTTGTGTGCGTAAAGCATAAAGCGCGTTTGTGACGTAATCATGCTAAAATTGAGTGATTTAAATGAAATTGATGGCTTTAATTTGAACTTTGAGTTTTCTAAATTTCTCAGGGTTAGCCAGTAAACACCGGCCTCATCTCGTTTAAAATGACCAAAAACCGGCCAAGTGCGAGTCGGACTCGCGCACGAAGGGTTCCGTATCATTATCTATAATAACGGCAAAAATGTCTGTTGTATCGGAGCACCCTTAAGTATTTATTTTATTCGGCAACAGAAATACATCATCTGTGAAAACTGTCTAACTATCACGGTTTATGAGATACAGCCTGGTGACAGACGGTCAGAAGGAAGGACAGCGGAGTCTTAGTAATAGGGTCCCGTTTTATCCTTTGGGTACGGAACCCTAAAAAGATTTACGTGTAAAAGTGTTATATTTAATCTATTTCCACTTAAATATATAAAATGTTAAAACTAAGTATTTTTGGTTTGAGTAGTCTACAAAGACAAATTTACAAAACAGGCAATATCCTACAAACTCAGTGCGAAAAGGTAATTTCCATCTGCTCTCAATTTCAAAAGAACGCCACGTTCTGAAATGTCTGAAAAGGAAGCAAAAACGTGCTAAAAGTAAGTTATCGATGCTGCTAGACTTAAAAGATTTAAATCCAGAATAACTTAACATCTCAAAACCTCTTCCATGGTTTGTGAAGAATTTTATGGGTCGACTTTCCACACACGACTTTACACGAATATTGCGACCGATCATGATATCACAAAAAAAAATTGTTTTTCCCCCAAAAACCCAAAATACTTCCTGTACCTAGGTGTATTATTTCAACTTACTGCCTAAATTTTAATAGCCCATCTGAAACCGCACCAAATAACATTCCTATATTATTGTTAACTTCACAGACATAACTTTCGCTACCATATTTCCAAAGAAAATACCCACCTTCGCCGCGCAAACTCCTGAAATTAAAGCACAAACGCTCTTAATATGGCAACACCACCACGCAATATCTCGGACCCCTCTACGTGACACGAATCCCGATACACACCGTAAATAGTTTATGAAACCGATACAGTAAATTGGTTTCGTTTGCTAGCAGATGTACGGGGATAAATCTATATCTGAAAAGGTCAAAAACTAGATATTCTAGAGTTTGATATTTTATTGTAGGATGACAGACTTTTGACTATTTTCGTGTCTTGAATCTTAGACATTGAATGAATGAATGATTTAAAGATCGAGAAATATTACGAAAGATTATGCCTGATTTGCTGAATCGTGCGAATTGAGTGGTTAGGCGAATGTGATTGCCATTTGCCACTTAGCCTGAAGGGTCAGACAGAAAAAAATGGCGTCCATCTCCCACCATAGAGGAAATTTATCCCTATAAACTTCCTCTATGGTGGGATATGGATGTCTGACGTATGTCTTTTGCGTTGCTGTCAAAACTTCCCTCTCGAATAAACCTGGCAGTCGATTCTGTTAACATGTTGAAGTGAAGACTTGGGTGAAGTGATCACCAGGTGAGCTGTCAATCCATATAATCAAGATGGAATGACAGCTCATTTCGTGATAACGTGATATTAAGTAACTCGTTTCTTTTATTAAAATAACTAGGTAATAACTAGGTAACAAATTTTCCAAATCCGGCTGGTAATTCTAGAGACCAGCGCGATCAAACAAACAAACTCTTTAGCTTTATTATTAGTATAGATAGATATCTCAGTTGAGCTACTCTTTTGCTGAGTGCACAGGAGCAATCCCGCGGAATTTTTTTTTTTCAATACCCTTAATGACAATAAAATTGAGAAATTCGTGGTGTTGCGCAAACAGACCTTGATCTAATTGGTGCGGGCCTGCGGACAGCGATCGTTGGGTGGCTCGCTGTCCGATCACCACCAGGCCCGGGTCGATGGCGCGTTGTGTTTCACGCGCGCCTCAAAGAGATGTCAGCATAGGAGACGGGGCCCGCTAGGGCTCTGGCCCTGCCAGAGTTGCGGGATTTGTTCGAAAGAGTCACCGCGGCCCCGGAACGCAAAGGACTTTAGAAGGAACACCGATGGGTTTTAGTCAGAAAGAGTCTGACACGCTCTTCCGCTCCACCCAGAGTGGAAGAAATCATTTGATGATTTCACAACCTTAAAATTGGTCGCTCTATTCACGCTTTCCCCGAAAACCATATTTCTGCTTGAGAACGGCGACGTTAACTAAGGTTACAAATTTGTGCACCGTTCAGCACTTGTTCCTTTCATGAAGACTGTACAAACTACTCTGCAAATGTCAGAACAGTCGTTTACGACAGTACATTTACCCGAACGTTTCGGCGACCAACGAATCGCGAGCTCGATTGTACGAACCTCGTATCACAGTGGATCACTACCGAGGATTCTTTGTCCATTAATCTGTCACAGTGACATTTCAAAGCGAGCGAAAATACTCGATGACACTCGTCTGATTGCTTGCAATAGGTTAGTGGAACTAGATCTAAGAGCTGTAGTGGTATGTTCGAATCAAGCGACGGTAGTGAATAGAAATACTCTTTTTGTGCACCCTAATAAATTACAACAGGAGTTTTAAAAACGTTTTTTACAAAAATATACCAACCGACTTCCAAATAAAAACACTACCAAGTCTAAAATTAAAATAATTTTTGTGAAGTCGGTGTTTTTAGTTTTGTTTCTTCGTTTTTGACACCCATTTCCAAAATTAAAGTTATTTTAGATTTTCTACTGTTTTTTTTTATTTGGAAGTCGATTTTTTTACTGTTCAGTTGTGATACCCGACGTCAATTTGCTTACTTGGACGACGTAATTATATATATAGTATCCAAGTAAGCAACAAGTAAGCAAAATGCTCATGAAATAAAAACTGCTTAGCCAAAATGAATATTTTTACGGGACCAAATGGCAAGTATACCGAACGAAAAAAGAATCACATAAACCGGATCAGAAACCTCAGAGTAAAAAAAATACCCACCGAATTGAAAACCTCCTTTCTACTTTTACTTTTTTGGAAGCCGGTTAAAATATATCAAAGCCTCTTGTGGTATAGTTAAATACCCAATTAAATTACTTTAGTACTTTGTAAATAGGTTAACCCAGTTAATGGGTTGTGGAGGTCTGGTAAGCAGCCGCTCCACGTAAAATACTGGTATTCAGCTGAATCCGGTTTGACTGGGAGCCGACCCCAATATAGTTGGTAAAAGACTAGGCAAATGATGATTTATTTATTTTTTATATACTTTATTGTACACCTTATAATAAGAACAGGGCAATCAAACATAAAATAAGTGTACAATGGGCGGTCAGTTATTTACTTTGTAAGTTAATTTTACAGTTTAATTCACATATCATAAGACAAAACTTTGATTTGTTTCCACTATGAAGTTAGTGCAAAATAAACATGTTATTTAAAGTCAGGAAAAGGGCAAAAACCCTGAAAAACCCCACTATTCACGCGAAATCGGATGTTTTATTGTGAATAATCTGTGTGACGGGTTTTATCCGACCCCTGTGTGGTAATTTATTGAGGATCATCTATTTTATTGCGTCCGCCATGGCCAATCGAAGCTATTTGGATTTGTTTATCTTTAACAAAGTGAGTTTCAAACACTATCAGAACAGTTCCGGAATAAAGCCAAGGTTTCTTTTGGCAAACACAACGAACCATCAGGACTATATCTATCTCGCAGGGTTAGGCAGAGAGGTGTAACTATAAATCACGGGTACATTATTATTTGTTACTAGCTTGGGGTTCGTGACAATGAAAACAGCCGATTAAATAACCAAAATTACACTTTAATGTAACAACACTAATTACAACTTTAAACTCACTCATTATAAAACACAACTTCACCACTCATCGCTTTAATCGCTTCCGAAGTATTGGATTTGCGATACAAGCGAATAAGAAACTGGCTGAGTGACTTTGACGCCTTTTTCGACCATGTCCAATATCAGTCTTATTTATTAATTACATACTTTATTGTACACCTCATTACAAACATAGTAAAAACGTTAAAAAAACAAGTGTACAATGGGCGGTCTTATCGCACAGGGCAATCTCTTACAGACAACCTTTGGATGGACTGAACGAAAGAAGTTAGATTTAGGGCGGTCAGTGTACAAACATCATAAATAATATTAATTAGACATAATTTTATTAGTCTTATGTCTTAATCCATACATAAATTTCGTGTATCACAGTTGTTATATATAACTTATTAACACGGCTTTTCAATAAAGAAGAAACCCTAATCCCAAAGCAAAAACTTCTTAACAAACGTGAGAATCCAAAAAAATGCGTAAGTAAGCAGAAAACGGGACCGATCTCTCAGATAAAGGGAAACGTATACGAGTACATTACTCTGTTAGATCGCACGTCCTCCAGTCCATTACTCACTAAACCAGCCATGAACATCAGCCTTCCGTCATCGCACATCCGATAACAAAGTGAGAATATATTTTGAATAATATTATCTTGTGCCTGCTTTCGAATATCTTAGTTGATGGTTGGTTCCGTGGCGAAAACAAAGGGAATTACTGTTTTACTATGAGATTAAAGGGTAAGGTGAAATTCTGGCCTGTCTTTTCTCTTACTATTCATACTTAAATTAATGCTCATCATCTGCCTAGCCTTTTCCCAACTATATTGGGGTCGGCTTCCAGTCAAACCGGGTTCAGCTGAATACCAGTATTTTACGTGGAACGGCTGACTACCAGACCTCCACAACCCATTAACTGGGTAACACGGGTCGGGTCGGGTACTTAAATTAATGCTGACGTCTTAATATTATCATTATTCCGTTGTGCGAGAGAGACTCGCTCTGCTTCTCGCAACGGAATCATGAAGGCTTTGCAACTTCGTAGTCCTTAGAAGAATGGAATCCTAGAGAATGTTAGCTTATATTTTTACCACGGCTTGACCCATCATTTTTTGGCCCAAATAGTGCATGCTGAATGTGTCTTTCTAATAACAACTAGACCAGTGATTGAAATCCCAAAGTGGATTTTTAATGAGGCTCCAAGAATCAGAATCCTCATTGAACAAATCAAATCATTCAAGCAACGTTAAACCACGAGTGTATTATGTCTAAAATCAACTCAACAGACACTGGAGACATGGAATTCAAAGCATTAAATAATCCATACAAATAAAACAAGGCTGAAGTTAGTTTGAACGCGCTAATCTCTGGAATTACCAGTCGGAATTGGGAAATTAATTTTGTATATGATAGCCATATTTATGAGGAAGACTTACGGGAACGGGAAAAGGGATATGCGCGTACGAAGTCGCGGGCAAAAGCTAGTACCAAAATAATAATACTCCCATATTTCACCGAAACTCGCCGGAAATAAGCCAAGCCCGACACAGAGTCTGGTATATGGAAGTGCTTAGTAAAAATCTCCCTAAATGACTCTTCCAGCGGATTATTCTGCAAGTTATTAAGGTAGGCGAAATATTCTCTGTGGATTTTTAAGATCGTCTCAGACAGTTTGGCGGATTTTTATGAGGCATATTCTGTTATGAAATATTGTTCCTGTCATCTTGTGTAGACTGTGTAGTTTTTGTAAGTCAAAGTTAAATATTGTATGACTTAAACATTTATTTTGTTATTACCTGCCGGTCGATACTGTAAACATGACGATGATGAAGTGATCACGAGGTAACTGTCAATCCATATAATCAAGATGTCACGTGATCACGAAGTGAGCTGTCATTCCATCTTGATTATATGGATTGACAGCTTACCTTGTGATCATTTCACCCAAGCCTTCACTTCGACATGTTTACGAAATCGGCCGGTAGCTTATGTATGTATTAAATCGACTGTCATTAGAAGGTATAGTTCCTTTCGATTTCATTAGAAAACCAGCGTCAGACAGCATCAGTCTGTCTGACATATCGCTGAAATGGATCTTTTTAGTGCAGCCGTGAGACACACACTTAGTTTTTGACATCCATACCTTTTTTGTTATTTGTACCGTGCGTATTTCATGTATGTGCTAAATACATTTTATTCTTTCTTTCTTTGTTACTTACTGTAAAAGAGACAGAGATTCTGTCTCAGAAGCTAGCGTCAATTTTTAAACTATTATATTTTTTGTTACGGGTTATTCAATTAATTAGTGCTAAAATGAAGTTAACATTGTATTATGTAATGCAAGGAATAAATACTAACAACTAGAGTCACTTATATTTTAATTTTAAACTGTAAATTTGACGTTCAAAAGTGCCTTTTAATGGTCTAGTTGAAATAAATGAATTGACTTTGACTTTGAAATAGGCTTTTTAATCATCATCATCATATCAGCCGAAGGACGTCCACTGCTGGAAATAGGCCTTCCTCAAAGGGGGTTTGCCATAATCGCCACGCTTGGCAGGCGGGCTGGTGATCGCAGTGTAGTGTGTTGCAATTTACAGAGAATGCTGCTGCCCATTCTCTGGTGAGGCTTTGGCAATAGGCTTTTTATTTATTATTAAATAATTGGCGCGGTTATGAAGTAGGTAGCAAAAGGGTCTACTTGACCTTAATTAGCGCTGTGATGATTCGTGATTTTCATTCGATAACTGTTCTACGCATTACAAATCTCTCTGCCTAGCCTTTTCTCGAGCCGGCTTCCAGTCTACCCGGATGCAGCTGAGTTTTACTTGGAGCTACTGCCAATTAGATCTCTACAACCCAGTAACTGGACTACACGATACCCCTTGCTACTGACTACCCGTAACGACTCCCACCGCCAAAGAGTAATCCGCGGGAAATGGCTAAGCGGAGCGGACTTCGTTTTCATGAAATAGGTTTGCGTTTCCACGAATAAAGAATTTAGTCGTCTGATTCCCACCGCGAAATCATTTTTACTCTTTTTGCCCGCTGAGTCATTTCCGCTCAACTCTCTGTTGGTGGAAACACATGTAAGCAGTTTTCTCTTGCGAGGTAAAAGAAGTCATTAACCGCTCCGCACGCTGTGGAAACCGGGCTTAAATCACAGCCTGGATCAACAGCTGAACGTGCTTTCCGACGCACGGAGGAATCTCGGTATGTTAAGATGGTCATCAGAGCGACCGCGGTAAGCATTGCTTAACCTTGAAGATCGAACCGTGCGGCTGTTTCATTTAGCCACTGGTGGTCATATTGAAAAGACAAACAAAATAATCTACCTTGCGATACCAAATTTAACCAGAACAAGTTCTCAATATAAGCCTGAATACACACTACATACTAATAAAAAATACTCCAAATATCATCTTGGCATTGCCTTCAAAAATATATTTTTATATCGGATCGATAGCTCTTAAGGTGATACTGCTCAGCCAAGTGGAAGAACGATAAAAACGGCATAATAAAACGTGCTGTGTGAAAATGGCTTAACTTTGGATGAGTCTGGAGGGACAATGCGAGACAGGTTTTGGGAACATATTGGTGGATTCTTTGGAGAAAAAGAAAATGCAATGGAGTAAACTGAGGCGATTTTAAGAAGTGGTTGGTCAAGTTGACATCGGGGAAAAGTATATAAACCTGAATATACACTTGAATCGTATCAAATGCGACTCAATGAGGAAAAATTAAAAGCCGCCATTTTTTTTGTTTTTATAAAAACGTTGCCACACACTAGGAATTTCTCCTGTCTCGTGGGTGCATTCACAAACATACAAACAACCAGACCGGGAACAACTATCTATAGGCCATCCAAATATTTGTTCCGTGCGGGAATCGAACCCACGACACGACACGTAGCGCAGCAGCCAATCGCTCAACCACTGCGCCAACCAATTCCGCAACCCTGACAGGCACTGCACTGCACACCCTAGCGGGCCCACTACGGGCGGACTACTTTGATGCCATCTCTTTGAAGCGCGCGTAGAACACAACGCGTCGTCGACCCGAGTCAGGGGGGCTACTCTCTAAGCCCGAAGTCCGTAGTTTCGGGCTTAGTGGCGATCGTATTCTACTCCGTATCATCTATGGGCTTACGATTAGTTCCGAACCCGAACTAAGAATGAATGAAAACACGATTTGTAAGTAACTGTAAATACTTAGTGGTTAGGTGATACAACTAAGCTCGAAACTACGGACTTCGGGCTTAGAGAGTAGCCCCCTGGTTCCTATCGCATACAAACCTCACGCCCCAGCCGCCGCAACAGAAGAACTGTTTCTGTTGCGGCGACTGGGGCATGAGGTTTGCCTCTCCCTGACGCGGTCCGCCACCTCCTTCACTAGAATTACTGCTTCGCAGAAGAAGGTGACTGCTTCCCATGCCTCCTCGCTCCGGATTATGGATTGAACCAGGGCCGGAAGCGAGAGGTCGCCGCTGCCGATCGCCTCGACGAGGGGCGGTGCCCCGCCCAAGCAGGGCAGACCTGCACCGTGTCCTCCGGGCGATCCTCACAGTGCTGACACCCGGGCGTGTTCTCCTGCCGAATCCGAAACAGGTAGCTCCCGAAACAACAACACCCCTTGTACCTCAGTACCTATGTACCTACTGAAAACTTCTATTGAAACTATTATCTAACTCCACAAACAACAAACTACTATCTCAATACAAAAGACATCAAACTTGTCAGTGCACAAAACTTTTAAATTACACAAAGTGGTGTCCATAAATTATGATAAACGCTGTACAAAACGATCATTAATCTGTATTATCGCGGTTGAACACAATTAAGTGTAGGGCGACAATCAAGCGCTTGTTTTACAGGATTTTTCCTCATTCATTAGTTTTTTCATGTCACTATACAACGTGATTTATTGTGGTCCCATGATTGATTAAAATTGTGGTCGTAATGGTTTCGTTTTTAATTTCGCTGCCGGGGTCACTTTGTTTTGATTTTGTTTGTTTATTTAGATTTATTGGGTGTTTTGTGACTTGCAGTAGATTTTAGTTTGTTTAGAGAGCATTTTTTTTGCAAAGAAAAAGATGGCGATATGAATGTGTTTCACTTACCTCAGACGAATATTTGTTTCTATGTCGTGAATTATACTACTTACAAATCTCCAATGAACTAAAATTTAGCTCAATAAAAACTTTTACATTGCGTATAGGAATCGAACCCACAACACGTAGCGCAACTCGCACAACTCAAATTCTCTACCAGCAAAGACGCTCTTCGCTTCGCTTTTCCCATCCCCAAAAACATGCACTAAACAACACCCCCACTACGTGCCACCACGTGCAGTGTGGTCACCGCCACACAACGTTAACGACTGCGGTCAACGGACACTCTTAATGGATAACGCTTCATCGAACTACCCGCAACTTGCCATCAGCATTAAATACCTGAAACAATGAAACAAATAAGTGTTTGTTAATTAAAACAATTACGGCTGGTATATGTGGGTGATTGAGATGGGTGTAATGAGTTCCGATTGATATTGACTGACGTTATTTATTTAATTTGGAAAAGGTGGTTGGTGGTGTTGAGATTTTTCTCATTAAAATTATAAGGAAAGAATTTCATTGTTCATGTACCACAGAGATATTTTCACGTATGTTTTAATTATAGTAGTAGAACTATGATTAAGGCCTTTCCCCAATGCAATATCAATAAATAAATTTGGATAATATATATTTATCTTCTCAATATTGTACTTATTTGTCGAAAGAATAGTAGTTACTTCATTTTCTCTAAATAGATTAGGCTTACTTTCAGTAAGGCAAAACCAGTAAAAGCATGTTTATTAATCATAACAACTAACAAAAGCTATTGTACCCATTCAAGACATTAAAAATAAGGTAAGTACACACTGATGGCAAAAAGAACACGCGAACAGTGTCCAATACATTTGGAACAAAGTAAGCGGAGTGGGGCGTGCCCCGTCAAACGCACGCGCCCATTATGCCCCCGCCCTTAGTAATAGTACGATGTAAGTTGGAAGAGATTAGCGAGAGAAAATGGCTAGATTATTTGTTTTCCTTTGTTAAAACTTTATGTACAGTAGAGGTATACCGGCGGACTTAATACAACAATTCTCTATTAATCAACGTTGGTTAAAAAGTTGACATTTAAGGTGAACAAATATTTAAAATATGAATATTGCTCTTAGTAACGTTTTCAATGTCATGGTGATCGTATAAATACCCCGTCAGTAAGTTTCTAAGCGAACAAGATGACTGAACGATACTCCGAAGATCTCGAGTTAGATCCAACAGATGATGGAACAAGGCGGCCAGTGCCTAATGATATTTCTTACCAAGATTGACTCGACCATATGTATGCTATGGCAGGTTCCTAATTCCACTTCCACTTTAGCATAAAAAATCTGATTAGTTTTATAAGCACCGAGATTAAAGTTAACCTTGCTATGAAATCAGTTGTGGAAAATCGGCCAAATGAGAGTCCTCCACGGACTCTAGGAAATATTCCTTTCGAAGTATTTTCCGCCTATCGCTTGTAACTTAAACCTCGCCTGAAGTAATGCTTTACTAATGACTGTATGTCGAGATTTTTCCCCCATTCCATAAATATGCATTAACGATACCTTTACAATGTAAGTTTAATTTTAAATTTCAGCCACACGGGGTTACAATGCTTCACGATAATCACGAACAAACACACTGAAATTAAATAATGATTCCCCACTCATAAATTTAACAGTGAAGGCGGTGATAAGTTAATTTTAAAGTGAACTGAAATTTAAAAGCGTTTTACTGTGTATTTTTGTAAATAAGGATTGATTAATTTCATCAAGAAATTTGTTTAAAGATATAAAACTTGTTCAAGAACTTAACAACATACTTACAAAGGTTCATACTCGGTCTGAATGCAAAAAGGCATTTCCTACCAGTCAATTAACTTCCTACAACAGTCAGTGGCCACACTCCTTCGGCCACTCTGCAAGACTTAAAAAATATGGTTGCCTGTAAAGTCAATTTACGGACGACAGTTTAACATGACAACGTCTAAATATTGTAAGTCTACTGCAGCGACATTCAATCCAATGTATATTTTATTATATGATACTTCCTGCGGCTGAACACTGTTTCCCAAAATACAAGCTTAAGCTTAGCTTGGGCATCAGTAGCAGTACCTTTTGTGCAATACATTAATACGATGCATATGTTAGGTTACCCTAAGATGGCGACAATAAAGACATTTTTATTTTATTTTATTAAACGGCATAACAAAACATTGTAACGTTACAATGAGCGTAACGTTACAATGAGTCATCTTTTTTCGTGCGTGCAGCCGGCGTTCATCGATTTATTAGCAGTAGTCTCCAAAATTTACAAAGCAACTAGAATCTCCTATCCCAAGTTAGAGAAAAACCACAGCCCCACACAGGCTTACGTCAGAGCAAGCTGAAGCCATACCAAACGGTCGCCTGCAAGGTTACAGTGAAGCCTATTACCGCCACGAGTTCATTTACCGAGGCATTCGTTACCCGATAGATTTGCAACTATTCTCAAGTATAGATGGATGGGTAAACTGGTTATTCGTAGACTGTGGCAAAATGGCAAGCACCTATCGTATCTAGTTAGGCGGTAGTTATCAGTAGCTAGTTCGTTACTGTTATTCAAATCCAGTAAATCTGACGCCAGGCTTTCCAGGGGGTATTGTGCTGTCCTGTTTATGGGTTACTAGCTGCCGCCCGCGTGAATGTTAAAAATTATCCCAAGGGAATATAATCCCGGGATAAAAACTATCATATGTCCTTACCCGGGACTCAAACAATCTCTATACCGAATTTCATCTAAATCGGTCCAGCCGTTTGCGCGTGAAGAAGTAACAAACATACACACACACTCACAAACTTTCGCCTTTATAATATTAGTGTGATAGTGTGATGTGATGTGATAATAATTAGTGTGATGTGCTGGTGGCCAGATAGACAATAGAGTATTCTACTCGGTAGAAAAAATATTATTCTTTTCAGTCAGTCCGTTAGATTTTCAAAAAATATAGGACACGTATTTTTTGCCATTTCAAATCGCTAGAAAATGATAAAGATACGGCGCATTAAAGTTTAAGAGAGGAGGCTGTTGACGTCACGTCGCTAGTAAAAATTGTACTATCGTAGTGACGTCACGCGAGCATAGTGTTATCCTGTTACAGGATTATGGAGGTCTTTTGCCCGCGACTTCGTACGCGCATATCCCATTTTTCCCGTTCCCGTAGGAATTTTGGATCGAATTATACACTTAAACCTTGAATAACCCCATCCATTGGTGAAAACCTTCTTTTATTCTAATCTATTAAAGTGAAATTGACAATTTGATAGTGATTTTTGTTTGTTTTTAAAGCGACAGTTTAAATAAAGTTAACTCGGTGTGTTACAGTCACGGGGGTCATTTGCCGAGGTATTTGTTACCCGATAGATTTGTAGCAAGTTCTCAAACTATTCTCAAGTTGGTGTAGGTACTAAAGTTTTGTATTGATAGGTTAACTTGTTGTTTAAGTTGTGACCAAAGCTCAGACTATTATGATATTGAAATAGTAATTTGATATGACTGGGCGAAAATGACGACTGAAAACATACATGTTTTTTTTTGAGTTAATTTTTAAACAAAAATAACCCAATTTTTGGTTTGATTCAAAATTGAATCAATGAAATCTAAATTTAAAGTTATATTAAACTCCATTAAATCAATTTGAAATGATATAGGTATTCCACAATTATCCTACTTATATTATAAACGCGAAAGTTTGTAAGGATGGATGGATGGATGGATGTTTGTTACTCTTTCACGTCAGAACGGCTGAACGGATCTCGATGTAATTGGGCACAGAGGTAGATTATAGTCTGGAATAAAACATATGATACTTTTCATCCCGGGAATTTCACGCGGGCAGAGCCGCGGTCGGTAGCTTGTACATTATAACAATAACAGCGATGAATCTATGTATAACAATTCCCAAATACACAACAATTCAATCGCCGAAAATTAATGCAAAAAAAAACAAGTTTACAAAGGGAGATTACTCCAAAAAGACAAACATAATAAAGTAAAATTAATAAACACAGTTACTGGGGGTAAACAGGTCAAACGTGCTCCACAGGCCTTTAAAGGTATTACATTTATTGACCATATCGTTTGATAGCTTTCAGAGTCCGGAATTAAAATGTCCAATAATCCAATTACGGTTTTAAATAAAATACTGGGCTTTTTAACTGAAAGTATCGTTTTAATAGTGAGATAATGTTGATGGCTACTTAATTAAGAATATTGGTAGTTTGTTTCGGTTTTAAGTTCGGGAGTAAAGGAGACTGTATACGATGCTGGATTCGCTACAGCACTTCTCGCTGAGCGATGAATACTGGGTTGATCCTTAAGATGAAAATTTGTTTTTTTTTGTAGCTGGCGGTTGACCAAAATCTCATATGATGGAAAGTGATGATGTGGTCGACGATGGAGCACGCTTGCCTAGACCCTATTGACTTTGACTCGAAGTTCCACAGGTAGCAGCTATCATGAAACACAGACTCCAGCAGGGAATTTCACTCCAGCCCGGAAACAGAAAATGTCCTCATATTCAGCAATAGACTCGCCCCCTATGAGGCACTCACTTAAAAATAATAATAATAATAATATCTTTGAACAACTCACACACGGTCATCCGATCCCAAACTAGGCAGAGCCTGTGCTATGGCAACCAGACAACTGATAAAAATACTTATATATTTCTAAATACATACATATTATAGATAAATTACACCCAGACACAGAACAAATAATCATGCTCATCACACAATGATTTGTTCTGGGTGGGAATCGAACCCACGACCTCCGGTTTAGCAGTCAGGGTCACTTACCACTCGACCAACGGGCCAGAAATGTGGGACTACTACAAACTTCCGCCCATCCCGTCAGAGAAAATGTAATGTTTTGCTATGTCAAACAAAGCGTAGTACTTTTTACTGTAAGTGACGTCATAAAGCCGTGACGTAAAAACAGTTTAATGATTAAAGTTCCATTGTACTAAAAAGTTGTAGCCATGTTAACGTAGATGGACACTTTGAGTTGCTACGAAAGTGCTACGAGTTTTGTAGCACATCTGCTACGAATACTGCTACGAGGCTACAGCCTTTTAAGTGCTACACGTGAATTTTTTTTTTATCGATAATTAGATAGTAAGGAGTATTAATGCGCTTCAGAACTGAGGGTAGGTAATTCTTTTTCCGGAATTTGGAACTTTTGTTCTTGAAAGGTACCTACACAACGTTCAACTGATCGTTATGACTTTATGACATAAGTAAAGTTTTTGTGCTAAATTATTATAGGCTATGCCCGTGTGATAAGTGTCTTATTATACCAAAGGACAATAAAGATCATGGTCCACTTGTGTGCCAATATGATTTTATCATGATGATATATATCAGCCTAGCCTTTTTTCTCTACTATATTGGGTTCGGCTTCCAGTCAAACCTGATTCAGCTGAATACCAGTATTTTACGTGGAGCGGCTGCCTACTTGACCTCCACAACCCACTCACTGGGTAACACGGTAGTTCTTGGCAAGACGAGTTAGATTTATTAGCTTCTGGCAATCCGTAACGACTGCCAAGGATCTACAAATCCAATGATAGCCAACGGCTTAAAGTGCCTTCCGAGGCACAGAGGAAACTCGGTATGTTAAGATGGTCACCCATCCCCACACCAACCTTGGCAAGCGTTGCTTAACCTCGAAGATCTGCGCTGTCATTCTTTAGCCACGTGCTCCTCATGCCGATTTCATCATGCCGTAAGGCGTGAAAATGTAGATACAGACGGACAGACAGGCACAATAACTCTCGCATTCATAATATTAGTATGGATACTACCATCATATTTATAACGGGACTATATTATTATTTCATTCTGCAAAATTCGGTTTTCTTTACACTAAACTCGAGTTGGTATATTCGCGAATACAGTTCAATTTCAACATACCTACGAGTAGCAACTAGGTGTGATGTCACAACTCGTGACAGGAGCATCTAGGTTAATTATAACAAGTCACATTCAATGCAAAATGTTCGCGTTGGGAGTTACGACATTTAGAACTGACTTAACAGAATGCTGTATATTTTCATTTGAGAAACAAAATGACTTTACAATATTTTATCTTGAATGGGTCTCTAAAGTAATTGTTACTCTTTGTTTTCGAAATGTATTAAAAACTTTTATTTTTTTGGTTTTGGCCATAAAATCAAACCTAAAGTTCCTGCCAAAGTTGCGGAATTGCTTTTGCCTTTAGGAGGAACACGGATGGGTTTAAGTCAGCAAAAGTCGGACACGCTCTTCAGTCATTTGATGATTTACCATCCTTAAATAAAAAAAACAAGGTTGTGTCGAAACGGAAAGTAATAAGTAACCATAATACAAAATATGTGTTTTTTCTGTAAATTTGGAGAATAGCAGTAATTACCGATCACATGAAATCCATTAACCTATAACACTTTTCCAATAACTTGACTTTCTCAAACAATAAAATGCAACTAAACAAAAATAAAATAAAAAACGCACATTCAACAAAAGATGCCGTCTCAGTCGCAACGCTTGACGTATACAGACGTATGACGTATACCGACCCTTATACAGAGTGTTGTCACTGGAGGGCGAGTTGTTTGTGCTCCCCCTGTATGTCCGCATTCATGTACGGACGAAGAAAGAGATTAGTGGACAGGTACTATTTTTATTTATTTTATTATGTAAGTGCCACAGAGAAGCAAAAGTTAGTTATTACATTATTTCAGCAGACCTGCAAAACCAATTATTTTACAAATGTTTTATTATTTTTTGTAATGAGTAGTCTAGTGAAGTCTTTTACGTAACTTTTAAGTGGGCCTTTAAATTTAAAAGCGATATCACACATTAATAGCGGCCAGGTGCTAGTCGGACTCGTATACTAAAAGTGTGCCAAAACTTATAGAAATTTCATTTATCTTATTTTCTATTGGCTAGTTTTTAACTCCTTGAAAAAAAAATCCTTGTATATAAAAAATCCCAATCCTAATCAAAAATACTGATTGCACAGCAAAATTGGTACCTCAAAATATTTTTAGTTTAGCAACAATGAGTTCGTGCCGCATCGCTATTAATTGAAAAGCGGAGCTTTTTCATGAATCTTGACGACGGAGCCACGCTGCGCGGTGTTCTTATTTCTATCTGCAGGGTTTGAAGGAACCTTACATGAATGGCATGACGGGAGCTAAGTTCGCTCGCTCACTCTAACTGCCGTCATACCATTCGAACCTAACCTATCCGTGTCGGGTGCCCTAAGGTCCCGGTCCGCTATATTCCGCGACTTGATTAGGCTAGTCATTAAAAGATATTGAACCAAGCCATTTGCCTCAAGCAAATTTGATTTGAAAAAATATGATATGATGTAAATAAATTGACAGGTGATAAGTATTTTTGATGTGCTTTCAATTCAAATAAGTATTTTCTATCGGCATGTGCCATCCTAGAATATTTATGTTGTCCTTTCATAACACGTATTCTGTGGGTACAAAGATCTTACCCTGTGACAGACAGAGGGTTGTCGAAAACGTAGTAGAGTTTGGGCACTGAAACCTTAAGATTAATTCGGACAACATAGTGAAAATATTCATCCTTTTGCCTGTACACCTAAGTATTTAGTCGCCTCTACCAACCCTGAGGGTAGGTGTGTTTGTAGCCCCACCTTTATTGTTTTACGAGGTTGTGTGACGTGTAAACCGTGCCTTCAGTGTTGTTTTGTTACTTTTTATTTGTCTACGTACCTAGTTTAGTATTTTTTTTAGCGTGTGGAGTATGTGACGCTTGGATCAATGGAGTGTTTAATACATGGGGTGGACTTCTCGTATTGTAGGTTAGCTTTACACAATAATGGGCAATCCTAGTTGCCTTTTATTGAGCATTGAAAATGAACCTTTTTTAGCAAAGCCGCAACACGCATAATGATTTTAAAGTATGTCATCTCTTATTGCTTTTTTTTCTGAGCCTGTTTTTTGTTTAAATAATGTTTATTCTATGTTTCTATTCGACTCTTGATTTTTATAGATATTGATTGATATAATCATGGCGTTTTCCTGAAGCTCCGTTACCAAAAGGTAAATTAAAACCTTGTTTAACAAAACATCAACCCGTATCGAAGTACCAGGCACACATAACCGTTCAAGAGTCCTCAGTACTCACGTTACGAACCAACCATAAACAATTTAAGATTAAACGAACGTTCCCACGTACCCTGTATCCCTGTTGACAGAGCTTCCCAACACTTTGCAAACAATCACGCGAATGCCAAGTGATTGTGTTTGTAACTCATTAGGGAGTTGTCTGCCTACCCTCGAATGATGGAGGGACGATCATTTACCTTCCTGTGTTGGAGACCGTTTTATGATGATGACCTTGAACTTGGGATGTTGGTTTATGGGTTTGGCGTTCTTTTATGTTTTATAAGGCATTGTGATAAGGTGTTTTGGGTGAAATCAGCTGGCTTTGAAGTTTTTAAAATTTATTTTCCAGCCCTGGTGTGGCAGATTAACTGTTCGTGTTGTATTGATGTTTGAATGGCTGTGAATGAACCAGAAAATATCTGGAATTTGGAGCATTTAAACATCGTAACCAGTCATGTTTCTTGAGCTTAAATACTAAATTTAGAGTTTAAGCTACAACGTTGTTAAAATCGCTACAGGAGAAGAAGCCCCGGGCGTGGGGAGTCGCAGGGAGATCCCCGGCCACCTTAGGCGAAGGCCTGCGGTCGGCGAATGTTGGGTGGCTCGCTGGCTGATCACCACCAGGACCGGGTCGAAGGCGCGTTGTGTTTCACGTGCGCCTCAAAGAGATGTCAGCATAGAAGACGGGGCCCGCTAGGGCCAGAGTCTGCCAGGGTTGTGAAATTTGTTCAAAAGATTCACCGCGGCCCTGGAACGCAAAGTGCTTTAGAAGGAACATAGATGGGTCTTAGTCAGTAAGAGTCTGACACGCCCTTCCGCTCCACCCAGAGCGGAAGAAGTCATTTGATGATTTCCCATCCTTAAAAAAAAAAAACGTTATAATAAATAATTTGAGATTGTGGATAACATTTGAAATAATATTGGTTTTACATGCCGGGGGTAGCTCGAGGGCCCCGGGGTATCACTGATACGGCTGATATCTACGTCCTGGAAAAGGCACCTCTAAATTAGAATATTTTCTATTTTCCAAGCAAACATTGTTGTTTCAATAACATAATATGTTCATAGTTTATATACATATCTAATAACTTACATAACCAGCGACACATGCTGTTATGCACTCATTCGTATTCTAATTAATTAAAGTGATGTTCTGTTATTAAATGGAACATGGTAATCAATATTAATTACCTTTCTCTTGATAACCGAATACATTCGTGATCAAGGTCTCAATGTTACTTCAATAAAACTGATAAAATTGTTTTTGAAGCCGGATATCATACTTTTATTTTAGGTACTGGCTATTAAAGAAGATATTGTCCGCGGTTCCACTTCTGTGATCCCACAGGAATCGAGCAATAGTGTAGGTTTCTATCTGAGATGATTTCTCGAAATTGGATCAGTAGTTTCAGAGATTTTTTTTTATTTTATTTTATTATGGGTTTGCTCTTGACTCTAGTCTAGCTCATAGATGACAGAAACAAAGTCGACGATGGAGCGAGCTTACCCAGAAGAAGCCTGTTCACTCTAATTTTGAAGAGATTAGGGTTGTATGCGTTCGGAAACACAGACGCAGGCAGAGAGTTCCACTCCTTTGCTGTGCGCATTATAAAAGACGTTTGGAAAAGTTTAGTGCGAATTGGTGGAATGGCAACAAGGTAGGGATCGTAAGTTGCAGTGCGTCTAGATGTCCGATGGTAGAAGATAACTTCTTACAAACGCAGGAATGTTTTCTAGAGATAAATATGAAGCGGCATCAATGCCGCCACATGAAAAACTAAGAAGCGAAATTTGTCCGGCAACAAAAAGAACCGCAGCGCCATGTACGACGAACTAACACTACAATCCTGCATCGCGCAAGCAAAGTTCTCCTTGCGATTTGAACATATACAACAGTCCGAATATCAACTATCGGGTAGTTGCCCACCAGACACAACCACCGTCTGGTCGGAGGATCCTCCCATTTTCAGTGGAGGTATGCAGGACTTTACTCTCTGTACCGCATACCTCTACAAATATTCTAAAGATACTGCTGAAGTAAATAATTTTTTTAGTAACCCTTTCATCCATGGTATTTCAACACTAAAAATGGGTATACTAGACAGCTTTTCCAATCCCATTCGCTTTAGAAAAAGCTCTCTCAAACACACTGAAGAAAAATGAAGGACTCAAAAAAGTAATCAAACTTATTTTGACAAACGGACGGTACCAGCACTTCGTTATCTACAAACTTTACAGACTAAGTCCCGGTTTCAGAATTGAGATTTAAGTTAAAAACTTCTCCAACCCTTATTTAACGCTACTTCGACGAGTTCTCAACTTCGAATGATCAAATCAGAAACCGATGAGAAAATAAATGTCACTTCGCACCTTTCTTTAGCTTAGATATGTTTCCGTCTCCCTCTTACACTTGACATTTGACATTTGTGCGGCAGTGACAGAAATAATGCTTAGCCACTAAGTAACGATTAAATCTTGGGCTACGTCTTATTTAGCTTAGTTTGTGGTTTATTGATAGACCAGCTTTTTCCCGCGACTTCGAACGCGCAAATCCCGTTCCCGTATAGCCTATAGCCTTCCTCATGAATCTGGCTATAATATAAAAACAATAATTTTCCAAATCCGACTGGTAGTTCCAGAGATTAGCGCGTACAAACAAACTCTTCAGCCTTATTAAGTATATTAGTAATAGATACGGGTTATTTTCTTCGATGACTAGCCGTCATTATTATATCATTGACCAGGTCACATGAGATTAATCATCAACTGGCGCCAGACTGTGCCTGACCCTCGTAACCTTTGGGAGAAAATCAGTTCTCTTCTGAATACATATTAAATTCAAAACCAAGACTCACGGTTACTCCTTGTTTAGAGCCAAGTTTTCTAGATAGATTTCCAATGTCAAAAATTTTATGATTAGACTAGATTAAAAAAACCGGCCAAGTGCGAGTCCGACTCTCACATGAAGGGTATCGTACTATAAACCGATAAAAAAACACGTTTCTTGTATGGGAGCCCCTTTCAATTTTTTAAATTATTTATATTTTATTATTCGTTGTCATAGCGGCAATAGAAATACACACTGAAAATTTCAACTGTCTACCTATTACGGTTCTTGAGATACAGCCCGCTGACAGACAGACGGACGGATGGACGCACTGTCGGAAAGACAGCGGAGGTTTAGTAATAGGGTAAAGGTAGGGTAAAGGAGCAAATTATTTTCGAATTTGGCCATGCTCTGCCCCGGCCAATTAACCAGTGTAAATAATAAAATCTGATCACGTATACCTACTTGCGTTTTTAACCGACTTTGTGATAGCAAATGTCACTGGTGATAACTTTTAAATCGAAATTCTTTCGTCAGAATGACTAGGCAGACCTCCTAACGACGTTTTTTTAAGATTTTACAGAATTAAAATATTAATTAGGTAGGTGGCTACTGTTTATACACGGATACTGGACAGTAAAAGAAACATAATTTAGTTAAATTATTCCTAAGCTCTCTGGGGATAAAAAAGGAAACAAAAGATGATTAGATTTAACAGGTTATCTATTCCAAAATTTAAAAAAACCCCGGACATAAAAACTTGTCATAATATAATTATAGTATTCTACTTGACAAACCCTTTCATTTGATACCCAAATTGAGGGAGTTGTGAAAAAAATATGTAATTCGCCATTTTGTGGTGGCGGCCATCTTGTATTTGAAATTTGTCATAGTGTATGTATAATATTTTACTAGTCAAGCCCTTTCATTTGATACCCATATTTAGGGAGTTGTGAAAAAATATGTAATCCGCCATTTTGTGGCGGCAGCCAACTTGGACCGATTGACATCAAATATAGCTAAGAACACTCCCGACTAATTCACCTTTCAAACTAAAAAAACTAAATCAAAATCGGTTCATCCGTTCGAGAGCTACGATGCTAAAGACATACACACACACGTCAAACTTATAACACCCCGTCGCTTTTGCATCAGGGGTAAAAAATAAGGAACTAACAACTGTTGAAACACAAAATTTTCTCAACAAAATTTCACACTTCAATTAAATAACATTTCAACAACGAACATAATTTGGTACAGGTAATATATGGGTTGTTATAAGGTAATGTTAGCCTTGGGCCTTACATGAGCCCCGAGGACTCTCGTATAGCAGGATGTTTTGGAAGTCGATATGGGAATCAGTAATTTGACCTCAACATTGAGCCGGAAAGGACAGCCCAAGAGGCCCGAGCTAAGAACAGTGTATTATTTCAAAGTAAAAATACTGGGTACGAGGTACAAAGTTTTATGAAAGAGTTGTACGAAAAACCTTTGAAATATTAGCCGTTCTTGCATTTTTTATGTGATGAAGGGTATGCGCCGTAAGATTGTAAAATATTGCGTGTAATTGTAAATAAGACAAGGATATATTGGAAACTATTGAATTTGCATGGGAATTATTGTATACAAAACGATATTTTCATAACATATCAAGAAATTATAATCTAACAAAGATTTATTACAATCTTACGGAGTCTGAAATTTTCCGGTGACAGCTACACCACGAAAGAGTGTCTAGAAACCAAGTGCTTAACTCATTTTAATTTCTATTTAATGTAACACAGGTCCCTAAGGTACAGGTTCTACCTAGTTTGGGGTTCATCGTCCAAATAAACTAGATTGTCAAATAGTTAAGATAATTATGTTGTAGAATTCTATCATCATATATCTAAGAATTCTATCATCATCATCATATCAGCCGAAAGACATCCAATGCTGGACATAGGCCTTCCCCAAAGGTTGAAATAATCGCCACGCCTGGCAGGCGGGTTGGCGATCGCAGTGTAGTTGTTGCAATGCACAGAGAATGCTGCTGCCCATACTCTGGTGAGGCCCTTAGTCGCCTCTTACGAAAAATACAAAAAAAAAAACTTTTTATTTTTGCTAATTCCAATTTTTTGCCAACACTATGCAACCGTGACAAGCTTCGTAAACATGAAATCTCTTTTATATTATACCTCAGTCTCTGACATACGACAATAGATATTATTTAAGGTTGATAATTACAAATATCAAGAAAACACTGCGAACCCCCCGTCAAAAGATATCAACTGCCATTCAACGAACATAACAATACGAAATCACATTCATATTTATAGCACACAATCTGAATGAACCAGCATCTCATTAAAATACCTAATTACGGCCATTTCTATCGAATTCCCGGTATTGTTATGTACCAGAGGGTCATAGGACACAAGGAAGTGGCGGCAATACTAAGATAAGTGAGGCACGTTTTAGATCTTTGGAACGTGTTTCATAAACATGGTTCTTGGAGACATTAAATTAATCACTGTTTTGATTAATCTGTTTGATAAGGTGACCATCATCATAGGAGACGGGGCCCGCTAGGGTCAGAGCCTGCTAGGGTAGCGGATATAGTTCGAAAGAGTAAAGAGATTTTATTTGTTAATCCAGAATGTGAGCTACTGGCTTTTGCCCGCGAATTCGTACGCGCATATCCCGTTTTTGCCCGTTCCCGTAGGAATTTCCGGAAATCCTCTCTTAGTGAGAGGATTTCTCTCCTACACTCCCCAACGAACCTACATGCCAAATTTCAGCTTTCTACGACCAATAGTTTCGGCTGTGCGTTGTCTGTCAGTCATTCTAATATAATAAGGCTGAAAAGTTTGTTTGTTTGTTTGAACGCGCCAATCTCTGGAAATACCAGTATTTTTGAATATGATAGCCACTTTCATGAGGCAGGCTATACGGGAACGAGAAAAACGCGGGCAAAAACTAGTATTGATATATTGATCGATTTATGTGTGCCAATTTTGTTTGTTCATGACAGGGTAAGAAACATCCATCCATCCTGACAACCTGTAACATTTATTATACTAGTGGCCCGCCCCGGCTTCGCCCGGTTCTTTTTCTTAGAATTTTTTTTCGTAAGAACCTTCTCCTGACAATAACAAACACAGCAAAAAAAGAATAAGCGAAATTGGTCCAGCCGTTCACGCGTGATGCCGTGACCAAGGGAAATAGGGATTCATTTTTATAAATATAGATAGATAAACGCACACCAACAACATAACACACAACATAACATTTATTTATTTCTAGAATATTCCAGTTAACTGCCTAAACAATGTAATAATATTCTCAAATGCTGATTAGCCAATCTTGTGAAATACCTAATAAGTTTTTTTTCGTAGCTTAGACGTATTTACTTATTCTAATGAATAATAAAATTTCGTTCGTGTTTGGCCAAAAATAGAGATAAGTAAAGCCAAGTAATATTCCCCAGTTTCGTTTCTCGGAATCATAGTACTTTTGGGTAAAGTCAGAGTTCAAGAGTAACTAATGCAAAAACCTATTCTTTGGAATTCATAAGTAAACATCTAATGAACAGAAAAAATACAACCGACTTCCAAATTAAAAAAAAAACACTACAAAGAATAAAAAGATTTTGGCTGTTTCTTCGTAGTTTAAAGTATTTATTTATAAATAAGTTTTTTTATTTTTCACTTTTTAGTGGTAGTAGGTGTGGGGTACACCTAACCAAATCACTGGAATGTCACAGAACAGCAAAACACGCAATTTCGTCTACTTACTTGAATGACAAATTTTCTATTTCCTCCAGCTATTTTGATTTAAAAACAAAACTTCTCAACCGATTTTGATGAAATTTTTCAAATCGATTCATAAATGACGGATTTATGAGGTAACATCCAACCGAATTGAGAACCTACACCTTTTTTCGAAGTCGATTAAAAACGGAAGGATTATTCTGATCCTAAAAACTATGTAGCCAGGGTGTGTCAGGAGGTAATTTTACTTACCATAATATAAAACTTTAACTATGGGTACAAACCACAAAACACGAAAAAAATCATTTGCTCAGTAATTTTTGTCCCCTTTGCAGGCTTGGCGTTATTTTTTGTAATACCTTGTATTGATGGATTGAATTGATAAAGCTGCTTGTAAAATCGACCTGTGAAGCCGCAGGGCAGAGCTCGTGAAAATGAATCCCAACATATTTCCCAATTTAGGCGCGAATTTCTATCAAATGTTATGCTAGAACAATGACACGAACATTAATAAACCTTCACCACAATATTCAAAACACAATACATAAATGAAAATTGAATTTCAGAGAGAATAGCTAGAAAATAGATTTAAATTTTATTCATATTACCTACGGCTAAATATTTAAGAGGGCTGGGAGTGAGGGAGCACACACTATTAGTACTACATACTTCATCATCATCATCAGCCGAAAGACGTCCACTGCTGGACATAGGCCACCCCCAAAAGAAAGGGGGGTTGCCATAATCGCCAGGCTTGGCAGGCGGGTTGGCGATCGCAGTGTAGCTGTTGCAATGCACAGAATGCTGCTTCCCATACTTATAGAATAATAATGAGTCGTTTTTCAGAGAATTGATTTTGTTGATTTTATCGGTTTTTTTTTAAGTCTAGAAACCGGTCATTGCGATACGATGAAGACGAGGAAGCCTACTTGTCGGAACCAGTGCGGCACCGCGGACTAAACATGCTGCTGCGTCCAGCTGTACGTGTCCCGGCTACATAACTCCATGAAGGTTGAGGAGATCGTGAGAGTGAAGACCAACTGCACTTTGAGGGTCGAGAAGTTGGAGTCGCGCCACAACACAAACTTCAAGTCGTTTGTGGTGTTGGTTCCAACTCATCAGCTCGAGATATTCTCAATGCTGAGTTTTGGCCGAAGGGTGTCGTGTATCGACGTTTCCGCGGCCAACTGCGCGCCACCGCCATTTCGTGTGCAGTAGTTTATAGTTTTCAATGCATTTTAATATGTATTAATTTATGTATAGTTATTGTTTTATTTTTATGTATTTTATGGGCCCTAGATGCCTGAAATAAAGGTTGAAATTAATAAATGAAAATCCCACTGCAAGAAGGCTTCTCAATAAATCTCATAGGGATATTAATTTGATTGGAAGGAAGGCAATCAAACAACAAATATTTGTACATCTCCACACAGTTGTTGTTTTCTCTCGTAATATCAATAACAGTATTAAATTAGATGAATTGTGAAATGTTTTCTTCTGTTGAACTTTGAGATATTCCTTCATTCCGTAAATATTTCCGAGTAATTTGAAACTAAATGATTTTGGGATATTTCTTTGGAGATTGGCTATTTTACTTGGAGTTGGAATACCAGAAAATTACAGAAAATCGAGCTGTTTATGATTGTCCATCTGTTTTTTTATCTTCTTTTGCAGCTATTCGCACCGGTGTATTATATTTTGAAGCCAGTCTTGATATATATTTTACCTCACCTAACATCTTGAGCCGCATGCCCAGTCCCCTGCATTCGTGAGGATTCAATGACTATGTCAGCAAATGGTGTTACCGGAGCTGAATATTGGGCCTGACAATAAAGCATGTGGATAAGTATAAAATCTCAACAGATATTGTCTTCCAGTTGCCCTTAACCTTAAAGACAATATAGATGGTTGGCCCATAATTTTCTACACGGCTTCTTTCATCGACGTAAATAAATATGTCATCTCATATCTTCGACTGCCCAAGAATGAAAGTGACGACATATGTCATTCAAAACAATCGCCAATTTATCAGTTGTTATTCTGCACTAAAGTGTTTCCAATCTTTGACCTTAATATCATTCAAATTATTCCATTTTATAGTCTGCTTACGCTCTAGAAATTCCACCAAGACAGAAAAATGTATGACGAGTTTATTTATTGATTTACTAAATAAGGCACACCAACGACAATTTTAACAAAAAACAGGAAATTGTAAGTATTAAATTCTGTGCAAATACATCACTTATAGGTATGCACAACATTTTCTATGAAAGATTAACAATTCATTAGTACATTTGAAACAAAATAATAATAATAAAATTTAAACAATGCATTACAAAATAAAATAAATTACACTTTATACAATTGTTAAAAAAAATGTCGTTTATAAATAAAAGATGTCAAATACAGGTACATATGTCACATAGTGAATAAGTTAAATTAATTACAATAAAATAATTAAAATAATTTCAAAAGAACAGTTACATTAAATTAAATTAAATTCGAAACAAAAATAAATCAAGTACAAAAGTTCAAAAAGGTTTATGCCAAGACAATAGATCTGAGGGATGTCAGAATAACACAATATTAAAAAAGCAATATTTTAAACAAGACAAGATCTCCCTGATAAAGCATCTTTATACACACATACATCACAGACTCACAGCATAGTCTACACTGTGCAAAACTTTGGAACGCCAGTGTAATCGTCCGGCGTCTAACAGTGCACAGGAGATTTAGAGACATGTCAGCACAAATTACAAGTCGTGCAAATAAAATTATACCAGCTAAAATAAGTACTAAAGTAGCTACGCGATAAAGCTGAGCGTGAAATTGCATTTTAGTCTTCTTTATTTTAACCAAGAGCTGTAAAGTACACAAAATGTAAGTCCCTACGATAAAACCTCGAAAATAACATTTTAATCATGAAGATTTTATTCATGGCGAAATAAAAATGGTAGTCAAGTAGTTTAGGGAGTAGAAAAAATGTATAATAAACTCATCAGAGCAATGAAACAGTTTTATTGATACCCCGTACCTGAGAATACAAGTTGATCAAATTGTGTCAGACGGAAAAAAGATCCTTGAAGAGTTAGAGCTCTTATATTTGTTATTTTCGTCTGTCTATAAAATATGAAGGGTACAACGAAATAAACTTACTTTACTCTGGATGTAATGAAACTATTTTACATACAAGAAACTAAACACTAACCTTGGTAACAAAAATCTGCTCCCGAAAATTTTCAATAAAAGCCGCGTTCAACTAAGGTAAACGACAGAAGTGCTTCGGGAATTCCTCAATGAAACTGCATCCAGCACTGAATCACAATAAAGTCAGGGTAGTTATGGCACCCTGGGGCGGGATCAACACATTCCTGTTTGTAACGCCGAACAAATTGGAATAGTCTCATTTCACACGAAGCGAATTTGTGCAATTACGCTTTTGGGCGTCAATTCGTTTAAGAGACACTTTCGGTGATTTTTTTTGGCTGAATGTGTAACACAGTTTTCAACTTTATGACGAACTGAAAAATTAAGCAATTTAGATTCAAATTTGCTTTATTAGTTCCGTTTCCTATCAGTAATTAAATACAGAGAACACAGGTCTCATTTATTTCTTGCTTAATGAAACACATTGGTTGAAGCACCGTGCGTTGGAATTCTGTTAGCTGTACAATGCTTGTTGTAGTAAATTGTTTACAGACAGCTTATTTATTTAGTTTAGCAATCGTTATACAATTTTAAATTAAATATTTCATTTTACTAAAACACGAACCAAATGCAACATTCTTAGAATAGTTCCTTTCTGGCGACGTTTTCTGAATGTCAAACTCCGTAATTCCTATCTTTATTTTGTGTTTTTTTGCTATGTTGTGTCTGTGTCGAATTAATTTTTTCTATTCCATTATTTTCTACTTCACAACTGTATCCAGTTTCCTTACCACATTTTTTTCGAGTTTATCACACTTAAATCTACTAATTCCCATCTTATATACTTCCACCAACCCAAAACGAATCATCCAACCTTTCCTCATTGCTCACTCTAACCCGCAAATCCCGAGTCCCTTCGCCAATTGTTCTCGAATCCGTCAAATCATAATCTTTTCTATATATCACAACATTCTGGTAGCATGTGCCACATTTTCCGGTTCGTATATCAATCAGTGCCGTACAGGCAGCTGACGAGTTTTTGAACGAGATCCGATGCGACCCCTCGCTACCAATCTCTTCTGCCGTAAAATTTCGGTAGTTCAAAATGCATTTTGTAAGCGATAAAGGAGTGAGCACAGATTTTACGATGCTTGTCCTGACTGTCGTGGTGTTCAGGAACTGATTGACTGTTGGCACGGTTATCACTAACAGTTATGTTGAATATAAAATCTTTAAAAGTGTCAGTGGAGTCATCTATGTTTACGGGTGAATATGAAGTTATATTGTTCAGAGTGATGGGGGTCTCCGCAGCTCTGAGAGGGGGTTTGGTGTGTTCATCTAATTGCGTTTGTGCAATTCAATTCTTATCAGTCAGAAACGAACCCTGTTTCTGGTATAATAAATACTGCGTAACAAACTATTGCTTCAGAAAACAACATTGTTTTGGCGAAATAAAAGGATACAGTAACGTGACAAATAGGGATAGACAGACGAAGAAAAAGTTAACTTCAATATAGCCAAGAAAGTAAATTGAACCATTCAAAACAGTAATTAAGGAGCACACCTCCCCAAGGGCCAGATTATCATCACGATTTGGACCTCAGAGGACTGAGCCGTAAACATCTTGGTCCCTCCCGACCCATAATAAATGACGTAGCCAATACGGTCAAACTACGTGAACTCCTACTTACTCCTTAAGGAATATATATAGCAACCCCAACTAAAACTATTATTCTCAGTGTTACTAACTACAAATATTGAATCTTATCGATATTGGTTTTCTTGGCCAAGTTGTAACGGCAGCATGAAAATTCATTTCAAATGTCTTTGGAAAGTTTATATCAGTTTCATATCTAGTAGAGTTGGGATTATTGTTGGAACTGTTTGTTTGTGCACCATGTTGAGGAAAGGGGTAATAATCGACTGAGATTTTGATAACTGAAGAAAAGTTATTGTTAAAACGCTTGATGTGGAACTAAAATATTTTGTGGGATTTAAAGTCTGTGTGAGAAGAATGGCTGATGAATGTGTGGCTGATGTGTTTAGCGAAGTGGCGTACGATCAGCAGGATTGCTATACCAAGTAGAATAATAGTGAATGGGGATAGTTTTACGAAAATCGTTAAATTGTGTACAGAGAACGGAAGAGCCATTAAAGTTAAAAGTGCCGCTTTTAACTGTCTGTGTTTTTATTTTATTTCAATAGTGCCGTATGCTAAGACGAGTGAATAAGTAGGTAACCGACACTGCAAGTAGGTACTGATAACGAATAAATCAGTTGGGTTAATTATAATGATTGTATTTAACGTCAAAAACATATTTTTTCTCGCCGTTAGCCAACTCATTGATAACCCAGATGTATACTAGGTATTCACGCCCAGACGAAACTTTAATCTCTTCAAAAACAACTTTATCAGAAGTATTTTTGTAGTACCTACAATATAATTCGATTTTTTTCCAACAATTTCTTTTGATAAGATGTCATTTGCTTGTGCTTTGTCATTTGGGTGATAGGCTTCAAACCGGCGCGCTTTCTAACCCTAGATGATACCAACTGTAACCATTGAGCATACATACATACTTTTTGTTTTTTAAGGATGGGAAATCATCAAATGACTTCTTCTGCTCTGGGTGGAGCGGAAGGGCGTGTCAGACTCTTACTGACTAAAACCCATCCGTGTTCCTTCTAAAGCCCTTTGCGTTCCAGGGCCGCGGTAACTCTTTCGAACAAATTCCGCAACCCAGGCAACTCTGGCCCTAGCTATCATACATTAACTTACTCCTTTTCCTATGGGAGTAAGCAATCCTTATACATAGGTATAATATACTCCTTTTGCTAGGTACCTATATTTCACTGGGCTTGGTACTAAAATATTGGCTAGTTGCCTCTTTTCGAACTGCTAAAGACTTATCTTTAGAACTATTATTTATTTCTTCCTGATTCTGAAAGTCTTCAATTTACAGTTTATCTAAACACATTTTCTATGATTAGCTGGCATAATTTTGTTTTACCTGTTATTGGTCGAACAAAATTAAAACCACACCTTACTTGAGATAGGAAAATTATGTGTTGTGACATATTATTTGTATATGCGTATGTCGCAGCCAACTGCTTTAATCAACCGTTTAAAAAGCTGCCTAGCCTTTTCATTGAACGCAGCCTTAGATATTGGATTGATTTGGTAACACTTGTGCTCCATTACACTATTCACTATCACGAACACTAAACCCTAACGCTAACAAATAATATTAGTGTGATCACTCCTAATTTTCTGCAACTTATAACCATTTTTTCCCTCTTTTCCGTTCCATTTCACTATCAGAAAATCGATACATTTTCATTAACGAGTCTGCAGACTAATCGACGACACAAGGAAATTTTGCGGCATACAAAACATCTAACTAATTAAATCTTTCGAGAGCTTCCCGCCAGCTTCCCGCAATATAAACGCTACCTCACAGGTCGGTAGTCCATGGCATAGAAGTGTTAACAATGGCCCATTCATTACCATAAGTCGGCTGTGACAACTCGCTGAATGATAAGCGACCAGCCCACCAGCGGATTTGAGATCGCCTTGTGATGCTAATAGTGCCTTCCTACCTACTACTGCTGGCTGAGATCCTGGTATTATTTTAATCCTTTGGACACCCTTTTGCGGATATAGGTCAGCTGTTCTAATCTGGCTAAACGCTGCTGCTTTCTATTTTATTTTTATTTATTTATAGTTAATTAAAACGGCACAGGTCCAATTACATTAATTAACATAGAATTATAAAAATTAAAATAAAATAAGCATTCAAATAACATACAATACAATAATTAAATTCAAAGATATACAATTCGTGGATAAAATTATTAATAATTATTTGAGTAAATGGTTTAATAAATTAAATACATCATAAACTAACATGTAACAGTGGACACCCTCGCATATTGTCTCTCACAGAACACCAGACAAGCACCCATTAATTCCTTCCATTCATCAGCAAATACATCACATTCAGGATAGGCAGTCAGGAGGGCGTTTAGCATCCTTAGGGTTCGACATACTGGAAATTCGGGTCTTGCAACAGATCTAGATAGCGGTAGTGCGAACAGGTTATGTCGGAGGCTTTGACGGTGCCCAAGGTATTTGTCGGGCACAAATAGGCGGCAGAAAAGTCCGTGGAGATCAGGGCAGTCAATACGACCGCTTAGGGTTTTGCAGGCAATCGTGAGGCATTTTGATAAAGAAGTTAGTGTTTAGGTACTATGGTTCGGTGGGTCAAAGGGACTTGCTTGAAAAGGAGTTTAGCATGCCTATTGCCTGTCTTGCAAGATGTCAATCGTCAAGATCCTCACGATAAGCCCTTTCATTTGATTTGCACAGGGCACTGTTTAAAAACATTTTTTATGGACCCCTTGCCTATTCGATCTGTTTACCAACTTACTTTATGTCTAGTGTGGTTTGCAGTAAGTAGTAGTCGGTTCTGATAACACCATGTAGTGTTGCCATTGCTAGCAGTAAGAGTCAACTGTCGGAACGAATGGCCGCCGTGTTGCAGTGTTGCCAGGCAATGGGCCGGCAAACTGTCCTGCTTGTGCACCATTATGATACTTAAGCGACACAATGGTACTAGTTTTAAAATGGCTGTGTGCTATGAGTTGGCATTTCTCGGTTTGTAAACTTAGTTTTTGAATTTAAGGCTAATGAGTACTGAAATGATGCTAGTTGTGAACGAAGCCTGATCCACTTGGATGTTGCCACGGCTGGGAAACAGGCCTCCTCTCTATGAGGGGCCAGGCTCATAATCTACCACTAGGCAGCAGATGTCACCTGCCAGGGTTGCGGAATTTGTTCGAAAGAGTCACTGCGGCCCTGGAACGCAAAGGGCTTTAGAAGGAACACGGATGGGTTTTAGTCAGTAAGAGTCTGACACGCCCTTCCGTTCCACCCAGAGCGGAAGAAGTCGATTGATGCTAACCCATCCTTAAAAAAAAAGGGGGATGTCACATGTCTCCGAATTTATTTTTCGTTCCAGGACACGCCGGTATCCTCAATTTCCTTCGCAGTTGATAATTTGAAAGAATAGTCATTAAAATCAAAGAGAACACGGTGAAGGTCTAGATGGCTTTCTTGTAGACAACCGAATCAACTCATTCACCGGAAACGTAAACAGCCTCCATTTCATACACAGAAAAAACTTAATAGAAACTGGTAAGTATGTTTGCAATTTTACAGATCAACTAAACAAGAATCCCTAAAATTTCGTACATACATTTACAATAAATCCGCGGAACTCGAAGACTTATATCTTATTTACTAAGTAAAGGTTTATACTTCAACACTGAGATGCCCTTTTGTTTAACTTTCCAAGATACACTTGAAGGGGTCGTATCGTAAATCAATCCATCTGACGTGGTGGGAATTGCTTTTTTACGAGCTTCCCCCGTAACGAGAAACCGCGAGGTAACTTGGCTATCGCCAAAAAATGGAATATGTGATGCAGTTTTGCGGGTATAGGGGGAAAAACGACGGCGCTGCATTTTAGACGAGAAGGTTTAGGCTATAGCCGAGAGTAGTTTGTGCTGTGGTGAATAAATTAGACAAGAAGATTAGTAAGTAGTATATAAAGCCGATCGATGTGACGACACTTGAGGGAAGCCTATGTCCAGCAGTGGACTGTTCAGGTCATGGAACAAACATGTCTAAACTTTTTACTTTGAAAAAGAATTCCTGGTGAAGGAACGTCGTGCGCCAAATCTTCCTGATATCAAGAACCTAATAGTCTTAAGGAAAAAATCCTTCTGCTGTCATAGTCAATCTTTGAAAGTATTTCTGTCATAGCGTTTCAGTTAGTATGTTTTATCATTGATTCTTGACAAAATTCACTGGCTTTCCGAGAGTTCCTGGAATCGGAAGAATAAATACAACATAACAGCACACCTGTATTCCGAGAAGAGTAAGGTTGAGATGTACTACGTTATAATACCCTACATAAACATTTTTAAGCGAAATTTCCGCGAAATCTACCCCCAAAAATATTAAACGACCGATTTCTCCACCATTTTCGTGGTAGAGGCACAGGTCACAGCCACACTACGAGTATTCCAGCCAGTGTCATATGTAGCTCTCAGTATTCGAATGAGATTCGAGCGCGGGGGGCAATTCCGTTCGTATACGAGTATGTAGGGGCTATTCCGAACCAGAAACTTTTCTATTATATTCTGTTTGCCGTTGTAATAAAAAAGTGTTGCGTACCACGTTTCGGGAAAAGGTTTATTTGGTAGTTTTGTATTATGTGCTGTTGGGTTAGCAATATGAAAGTATTTTCTGGATTTCTAGAAAAAAGGGCTCCACACTTGGCTTATTAGTTCGTTACAGGTTATATGGAATAGAGAAAATGTGCAAAAGAGTCTTGCTGTCTACTGCTGATCACTAATTTAAGTAAGTAAGTTTAGTGGTTAAACATTAATCCTTTTGATTGTACACAGCGCTCGTTATATCGCGGCGATTATTAAGGTACATTTCCGTCCATACATTCTCATTCTCTATTGTCGCATGCGGTAGATCGCGCGCGGCTGCAATCGGCCGCGATACACGGAAATGTACCCTTACAAGGATCATGTTTGGCAGGGAGAGAGAGAAAAAGGGGCATTGCGATTTTCGAAATGCCAAAATTATTGATATGGACCACGTGATATTTACCTATCAATCGCCACACTACATTTTACTTCTTCGACAGGCGTTTTCGTTGATAAAATGTCACTATATCTAAAAACTCCTTTCAGTACTTCTAGCTATATTTCCATTTCAACTTTACATACCATTTCAAAACACAAGTGCGCAATTTCTTATGTAAATAAAAACCCTAAACAAGCTCTTTTCACAACATTTACATATCGCCACGTCTGGAGCCGTAAACCAAAGTTGTTGGTGTCGGCTATGTTAATCGGCGGCTAGAACTTGGCCAGACATAAAGATCAAACTATTCTAAGTTGAGCTGTGTTCGTTACGGAACTAGGAACTTGAATAAAGGAATCTATTGGGTTAACTTTTTTAGAGTCCCGAATCTCTGCATAGAAAAACGGAACCCTTATAGGATGACTCAGTTGTCTGTCTGTCCGTCTGTCACAGCCGATTTTCTCCTAATCTACTAGACCGATTCAGGTATTGGTATACATATAATCTTCTGTGACCCAAATACGGACGCGTAACAAAAATAAATATATTTTGAATATGGGGGCACTTTTTGGGGGCAAAAAGGTTTTTCATCTATACCGTGCGACATATCAATTGAAAGGGCTTATTTTGTTTTCTTATTGGTAGGGCGCGTTTGACCACAATCTCACCTGAGACACGACCAGCGTAAACGTTTGTCGAAATGCCAAAACTAAAGGGTTTGATCTTGTGACATTTCGATAGCGTTTGTCAGTATCATTTTGACGTTTTGACAATCATCTTCGCCACGATAACGCTACGCGAATTTCACTGGTCTAAAGCGATGTGGAATAAAATGTAATATTTATTATATTCCCGATAGAGCACCAAGCAAAAATATTGATTGGTACTCTAAACATTGGTGCTCTAACGGGAAAACTCCCGTTTGACCACTATCTCACCTGTAAGTAAGCGATGATGAGGCCGAAGATAGGCCACACTTGTCTAGAAGTTATTGCTCACTCTTCACTTAAAGAACCCTAGGTTGTAGCTATGCGGGAATATAGATCACGGCAGGGCATTTCACTCCTTAACCCACTTCGGTTAAAGAATTACCAATAGTCTTTAAACAGTGCAAAACAAAGTCGGTTTTAGCTTACTGCTTCTATACCACGTAGCAGGTTTTGTTTTCACTAATAGAAAGAGGAATATACGAGGAAGGTTTATGGATAATTTGTTAATATTTTATACAAAATGGCTGAACGGCACCCGTGCGGAGCTCGGATTGGTCGCTAGTTGTAGATAAGTTATAGTAATTTTGTTACACGTTGTCTATTTAGTGAGTATATATATGTAATTAGAATAGTCTTACTTGATGATGAGCAGACCCATGAGCAAAAACAGCCGTTTCGATTCTTTTATTTACCTGAAACAAAAAATGAAATATTGAACGAGAAAGTCAGCAATACCTATTAGGTACTTGTTAGAGCCGATTTTTCAATCGGAAGATAACTTTTAACTGGCCAATAAAACTGACAGTTTCACAGCTTTCGTGTTAAAAATATGTCAACTTGCAATATTTATTCGTCCGATAAAAGTTATATGACTTTTGTAAAATCAGTCCTTAGTCAATCACGCATCAGCGGCTGAACGAATTTGAAACAGAAGAGTAAATGATAGCCTGGATAGGTTGTTAGACCTATTTTTTTAGATTTTTACTCGGGTGAAGACACCGGCAAAAGCTAGTGTATTAAATCATAACTACGTAGGTACCATCTCGGACATTTGCGGTGAACCACTTTTGAACCTTATTGCCCTAGTAAGTAAGTCGAAAAGTGGTACACCGCAAATGTCCGCGATAGTATATATGTACAAACATTATTAATATTGCCATCTGTTTCATACACCGCACTATTTCAGTTCGTAATGAATTTACCTTTTGTAAAAGCCACAGTGTGGATTCCCATTGATTCGTAATTAGTAGTTGGCGCTTGAATAGTTATGAATTATTTTATCTAATAATATGATGATTTTATATGATTCGCTTCGCATCAATACATGATTGCTTTGTTAATATTATTTGAATGTATGTAGGTAAGTATTTGTTATGCATGGAATTGGGGCTATTAGATAATGTGGATAATAATAGACACTCGGACTTGATTAGGTACGGGTGTGGGTGCCTTGAGAAACACTAATTATGAAATAATACCAAATATGCCACTTCGGATGGCATTTTATTGAAAAAAAAAGACTAGACCAGAAGCTCACGACAAAATGCCATTCTACCAGCGCATGCGATTTTTGTAATGTCAAAATATCAACATCTTGACAGATTGCTCAATCCCATAATTTTTTGACACAATGACAATGGCCTTCGGCACGCTACCGCTATGGTCGACGCTAGATAAATTTGCAATAACGGTCATTGCCCTTTTCTTAATATTTCTACGTAGACCTGGAAAATAAATTATAAATTGTTTATCATTACTAGAAAATGTAAAGGATCACGATGATTGTTGATTCAGGACCGCATCTATGTCTTTATTACTGTTTTCGTAATTAAGTAATAAATGTAGGTGGGTCTCAATGACCGTTATTGCAAATTTATCTGGCATCGACCATAACAGAATGTCACTTGTCTTCCTCAATAAGATATCAGAGTGCCAATTCTACTCATTTTTAAAAAACGTTCTCATTCGCACGTCAGTCGCAAAATTTCAAAAATTAATGGAAATTTACAGATTGATAGATTGCGACTGAAATGCGAACGTTGCTTAAAAAATAGTAGAATATTGGCCCTCTGATGGCGATTATGAAGAGAGAAGCACTCCGTGGACATTTGCAGCATTGTCTACCAAAGATGACCAAAGATGACCAAAGATGACAATGAAGTTGAAAATGAGTAATTGACCACTTGGTATTCCGCTAGCTTTAGTCAGATAATCAGACTCATGTTGGACTTTGAAATTGTTTTGATGGCATTGCACTTCGTATAGTGGCTCTAAAAAGATCATAATGCCAAAGTGGTCGTACTTACGCATTATGATCTTTTTGCTTCTTCGTGCATTTCCAGGCAATCCCTTATTGACTGGCTAAACTTGAAACAAAGCAATACCTAATTTAGCTTGTACATATAATGTGTCAGATACGAATCCCGTTTACAGCCGTTCCAGATAACACTAGAAGATTTCCCCTTTGTCTTCCAATTCTTTTTTTTTTTTTTTTTTATTTAATATGGGTTTGCTCTTGACTCTAGTCTAGGTCATAGATGACAGAGACAAAGTCGACGATGGAGCGAGCCTACCCAGAAGAAGCCTGTTCACTCTAATTTTGAAGAGATTAGGGTTGTATGCGTTAATTCTTTATATTCCGCCACTCCTACTTACCCATCTGAAAGCCAAGTACATAAAACGTAAACAAGTCACCCCCGATTGATTTATGCGCCGTGGCCCGCAGTAAAATGGCGTCGCCAATGTTCTTCCAAATAAAGACCAACTCGTAAAATAGATAAAACACATATGTGCCAATGTTTGGGCCAAGTCTTCGGCCAAGGTTGGCCAAAAGTGTAAAAAATCTCAACTAGTATCTACTTGAAAGCTAGGTAAAATAGTTTGTTTCTAGGATTTAATTGATAAAATTAAATGACTTTTTTACGTGTTATTTATAGTTGTGAATACCACATAATTTCTTTTTGTCATTTTAAACTAGATGAGGCCGGTGTTTCCTAGCTGACTACCCTGAGAAGGAACACCAAAAAAAAACTTAGAGGAGGATGTATCTAGTCTCTGGAACAACTGGTTTACGAAAATTATTCAAGTGAAATAATTCTACACTATTGCTGAGTGCTAAAATGCTCGGTTCCTGTGAGATATGCCATGAGTCAAGCCACGAGAACAAGCTAGTCCAAATATAAAGTTTTTATTGGTTACAATTGATAGACCTAAACCAATTTTAGGATTCTTTGAAGTCATTGGTATGGCTTGTGGTTCCGTCCATCAAAGCCGTGATCTCTTTAATGTTTCGTCTTTTGATTGACACTATAAAAGTTCATTCAACGCCAGACAGCCATTTGCGGCCACTATTGGTAACAAGTTTGTTCAGGTCAAGGTTAGATACCGCCAGACTATGTTCTTGGAAACTTGTGAGGTTTCAAGAATTTATTCCTCAACGTATAATGGAAAGTTGCTGCTATATGAATTCAGAACCAGTGAGGTTCCTAGTCCCACATATCAGGTGCTTCTGACCAACTCAGTTTGGCCGATGCTTTAAAATATGTTGATATAATTCTTTATTCATTAAGTTCCACGGCTGATGGCTCAGGCAAATCGAGGCCGGTCGAGGTCTATCGTTTGGTATATAACACCTTGAAACACCCAACCCTGCCAACGGCTTCGAAGGATTAAAAGTACCTTATGTCCTATTCTACGTGTCAATTTCGATACGAATCCATTCAGCCGGTAAGACGCGAAGAGATTACAAACAGACAGACTGTATCGCTTTTGCATCGCATTTATAATATGGCTACAATTTAAATGCGTACCAAGTAAAATATGTTAACTTCAAATAAAATAAACCCGATATATACCGAGGTGCCCAAAGAACAACGTTTTAAGTTCCACAATAATTATAAACTCATCAGAATAATTGTACGTATTGTATTTATATTCTTTTTGCCTACCAAAATGGATAAATGCTCACCAAATCTTGTTTCTCTGAAGTAAAATGTTAGGTACTTCTGTTACTTGGAGAACTTGGATGCAAGAGCGAGCTAAGCGAGCTCGGGACTTGGGGCACCCCGACTCGGACAGGTTAGTTTAGAAGGGGATGGCGGGGTCTAGTGAGCGAGCGAAGCGAGCGAATCAGACCCCACTATCCCTTTCGTGGTTGTCTTTTATCCATTCTGGTAGGTATTTCGAATTGTTTGGTAGTAAAATAGGTACTTTCCTGGTAGGCGTTTAAACACAAGCCTTATAATATTACTAATATTATATTAAATGGATGGAGTATGGATTGAGACCCAAATGGTTCCTATTGCCTCAGTAACACATGCGGTATTGGCGTCAGTTACAAATGAGGCTGCGCCATCTTTTCCCATGGCATTCGGCCAAGGGCCACTAAGGGATTATGCCGATACGGCAAGCCTACACCTGAATACGTGATGCTCTCAAAATTCTGCTTATAGAGAAAGATATTTAAGACTAAAATACAACAGAAAAGTTTATTGATTGATATAAAGGTTTAAGATATCTTCAAATGGGGCACTCCAACACGTTGGCCATGTTTTGGACAGGGAAACAAAATGACTCCAAGGTGCGGTGCGCACCTTGGAGTCATTTTGCCTAGTTGTATTTGCAGCGACGTACCTGGGTGCGAAACCGATTGAGTGCTTTCCGTAAAGGCCACTGCAGTTCAACAGTAGTAAAAGTACGATTAACAACAACACATACCATCTCGACACAAGGAACCATCTGTATCGTATATCTCACGACAGAGAGCCCAAGCGTCGACACTGTTTGTTTTTATTTGTGACGTCACACGCCACATATTTGCATTTCATTCCACGTGGTACGTTTAAGGCGATGTTTGGAAATCATTTGTGTGTGATCGAAGAAATATGTATGTCTGTTGGTTTTCTTTTGAGATTAGTTGCAAGTTGGCATGGGAAATCTCAGAGAAATAAACGATATGGGGTAAGTGGTGTTCGTTTTGTAACAAGATGTTGCTACTGCATTGTTTTCGGTAAACAAGCTGTGCTGATCCTAAATAAATTGGGATGAGGATAAGAGGATAATGGTGATGAACAGGTTAAATAGTAAAATAATCGTCTAAAGTCGACAGGGAATGTGGCAGCTGCAAGTATGGACGAGGACCGTAATTTCAGTTTCTGAGGGTATATTGAACAATAGAGCTATTTTTTTATTTTTTAAGGATGGGAAATCATCAAATGACTTCTTCCGCTCTGGGTGGAGCGGAAGGGCGTGTCAGACTCTTACTGACTAAAACCCATCCGTATTCCTTCTAATGCTCTTTGCGTTCCAGGGCCGCGGTGAAACTTTCGAACAAATTCCGCAACCCTGGCAGGAAACGTACTCTCTCTTACAGATTCAAGTTTTAAAAATGAAGTATAAACTTTTCTCTCGCTACCACCTTCTAACCTTTAGAATACAATAGAATATAATACTCTTAATTATGTACACCATAAAGTTACAGAAAATATAGATGAAGAAAACATTACATAGGGCGGCCTTCTTCCTAAAAGCGATATTTTAAGGACATACTTTGGTTGGATTACCCATCCTTAGGTCCTTGTTTTGAACCAACAGAAGTCACTCATCCCTAATGAATTCGTAGATGCACTCATTACAAACTAATTTAATTACGAAACTCGCCATAAAGTTCATCATCTAGGATGCACAAAGGCTGTCTGCATAAATTATTCAGCGCACTCCGCATATAATTTCTAAGAATTCATTAAAACGGCTGGTGGTACGAAGTTCAAGGTTACTGGGGACGGGGAGGTCGGAGCAATAAAGGAAATTGCATACCGAGAACTCCACTTAATAATTCATGGTAATTTCTATGATAAGGTTGACATCGTTTGAGGCACACGTGTATTCGATTCCATACTTTTCAGTAATGACAGCGTTTTAGAAGGTATCCATCATCATCTGCCTAGCCTTTTCCCAACCATATTGGGGTCGGCTTCCAGTCAAACCGAATTCAGCTGAATACCAGTATTTTACGTGGAGCGGCTGCCTACCAGTCCTCCACAACCCATTACCTGAGTAACACGGTACTTCTTGGCAAGACTGGTGTCAGATTTTCTGGCTTCAGATAATCCGTAACGACTGCCAAAGATCTCCAAATGGCAGCCGGGACCAACGGCTTAACGTGCTTTCCGAGGCACGGAGGAGTCTCGGTATGTTAAGATGGTCACCCATCTACAGACCAACCTCGGCAAGCGTTGTTTAACCTTGAAGACTTCGGCCCGTGCGGCGGTTATAATTTAGCCACGAGCTATCCCATACATATTCATACTAAATTAATCAGACAGGCAAATGCTTAATGTGAAATACTGGTATCGGCAAACTATACTGCTTCAGGGAGGGTAACACACGACCTCTTCCCTGCCTGATACTGTGTTTCCTGATAGCTCAACCTGGGAGTCTTTACAAGAATGAATAGGTTACTTCTAGACAAGCGTGTTCGATCTTCGACCTCATCATCGCTTACCAACAGGTGATATAGTGGTCTAACGAGTTTTCAACAGAAAAAAAGTCTTGGGATTGTCCCTCCTTGCCAATTGAGCAGTGCCCAGGAGTGGAATACTTGTCCAAAACGGGATAGAGATATGCCAAGAGAATCTGGACGCTATTTCCTATTGAGGGTATCGAAGCGTCTAGCAAAACTTTGAAAGAACATACCCTGAGCCAGGAATTAGATAAGCAAAATCAATCATGCAAACTATGATTCACAAATATCACGATAGCAATATTACCTGCCCCACACCAAAGACTTTGGCATCCACAATTCGGAGGTACAGTCAACAAAGCTATTTGGTATGGAGGTAGCTAACTTTCATCAAATGACTTCTTCCACTCTGAAAAAACCCATCCGTGTTCCTTCTAAAGCCATTTGCGTTCCAGGGCCACGGTGACTCTTTCGAACAAATTCCGCAACCCTGGCAGATGGTGGATGGATGGAGGTAGCTCACTTGTAACTACTTTTAAACAATGTTGCGAGTGTGCCGAGTAGAAATTAAAAGAAGAAGAAGTAGAAGTTATAAATGTTATAATGCACGCATAAGAAATAAATATTGGTAGTGTAGTGGAAAATTAATATATTTGCCGGTATACCAAATAGCTTCGTTGGCTGTACATTTTACTGAACATGTCTTGAAACGCATTACCTACATGTCAGGTTACAGATTAACCAAGTGTACCGTATCAAAATACCAACTGACAGATGTAACTACATTCTATCTGTAAATAACACGATAACACACACGATAACTCTATCATTCCCAATCATCCGTATGATCGAGCGATTCAAACGAATCCAGCAAACTTTATTCATTCACAACTATGAACTCCGATCTTCATTTCCATACCGCGTGAGCTTGGTGTATTTGGAACAAAAGACAAACACTGGAGGCACATAGAACTTATTCAGTGGTTCGGCTTAACGGATATAAGTTATGTATGGTGTTGAACGATAGTATGTGACGTGCTATATAGAATTGATTTGGAAGTTCTGGGTTCAATTCCCGAGTCAGGAAGTATTATTGGGTTTTTCAGGTTGAAATTTTTCAGATAGTGGCTATGTGTGGGTTGATGACCTATCAATGGGGTCGACGGCAAAAATATCAGTACTATAGTAATTCAGCAATAAATTCGTTATTTTGTCTTATTTGAATTGTTTAAGCGCACCCAGCTACAAATATTCTACTTTATGGCACTAACAGAATTCCCAAGAAGCGATAGTTTAGGATTGGAGTGTTAAGTCGAGAAAATTGAACATACAGGCCTATTGCTAACAAACTATCGATACTTCAGTTTTAAGCACAGTAGTTCGGAATGTACCGTATCATCCGTATCCTGATAATGAACCTGAATATATTTGTGAGAACTGTAAACATCAACAGAGGTTATTGTTTTTACTTTGTATTACCTAGTTTGCTACCAGAAGCAAAACTTTTTACGTTTTTAAACCAGTTTCGTGCATTAAAAACTCATAAAATTATGAATGGCTCCTGAAAATTGTTTTCATTTCAGGTAGATTTTTCCATTGAAATTATGCAAAGAAAACAATAAAAACTTCTTTAAAAGTTAGGTTTCTTTCTTCTTTTCTTTTTGTTCAATCAAAAAAGTTTCTCCTCTCTGAATATTTCTACAAGGTCAAGAACAAAGTAGGTTTTTATTATTTAGTAGCTGGTATGTGCGTTACTTCTGAAAAATAGTTAAAATGATTGTACTGTGACCATAACCTTCGCGTAAGTGCGAGCTATAAGTTGACATACTCGTAACAATGTTTTTTGCGCAATCGGATGACCATGGTAGCGCCTAAATACGAACAAACATACACTGATTTTCAAATACAAGCTGTTATAAAATTAACGTAAATCATTATGAACAGATTTTGCTATGGGGCCAACCCTGAAATCTCGATCAAAATCGACTGTTTAGTGAATTTTGGCGAAGTATGCTAACATCAATTTATGGGACCGTTGATTTTTTGCTTGTGAAGCTAGTAGCAGCATCAATGCCGCCACATGAAAAACTATGAAGCGAAATTTGTACAGCAACAAAAAGAGCCGCAACGCCATCTATCCTGTCAGCCGCGAGCTTCAACGAAATCCTGCATCGCGCAAGCAAAGTTCTCCGTGCGATTTGAACGTATACATATAACAGTCCGAATATCAACTATCGGGCAGTTGCCCACCAGACACAACAACCGTCTGGTCGGAGCATCCTCCCTTTTGGTGTGCGGGACTTTACTCTCTGTTCCGCATACCTCTATAAGCTGGGTACTGACCGGTGTTACGGGCCGTAATGTAACATTCGCAGCGAGCATGTTTTGTTACACCGTGTCCAAAATTGAATTTAAAAAAATACAACAAAACATAGGCATGTATTCGTGTCCGTTTCCACGTGGGTACGAAACTACGAATGGCCCGTAACACCGGTCAGTACCGACCTTTACATACCTTGTTTTAGATTTCTTTATTTCGTGTTGAGCTAGCCGTTATGGCAAAACTAACCCAAAATATTATTTTTACACCGGTAAACGAGCATTTGTCCAAATTCTCACGCTGGTAAATTAATTAGAATGGGGTGAGTGATATCAAGGGTAGAAATACACGAAGTTTTGTGGAAAAACCGAACATGGTTTTTCCACAAAACTTCACAACGATGTGTAACTTAATCTTTTATGTTGGTTCTTGGTAATCAAAAAGGGAATGGAATAAAATGGCTGCACTTTTTCATGAAACTCGACGTTTTGGTTGCGGTTTGGTTGTTGTTAAAAAAATATATATACATAATATCTGTTTTTGATACAAACCCATGTAGGCAGAGGGCAAAAGTTTTTGATAGCGTGAGATAAAAATAATCATCCAAATATATAAAATTCATCCGTTACTGAGGGAGTGACTGACAGACAACGCACAGCCGAAACTACTGGTCGTAGAAAGGTGTTATTTGGCATGTAGGTTCCTTGGGGAGTGTAGGGGAGCACTAAGAGAGGATTTCTCTAAATTCCTACGAGAACGGGAAAAAACGGAATATGCGCATACGAAGTCGCGGAGTCGAGGCTAGTTTTTTATGTAGGCATACTTTGGTGGCACAGGACTACGGTCTTAATTTGACGTCTTTCTTAAATCCATAGTGATTCCGATGTGGGAGGGAGACGGAGCTATACAAGGCGCATAGCACCATCCTTTTTTCACATCGGAATCATGATAGCATTGGCACGGAATAGTATGGGGCAGCGCAGTCGATGTGGCAACGCTGGGGACACACCTATGTCTCACATTTGAAGTTTTTCGGCAAAAAAATAGTGATGATAAAATATCATGATCATCTTAACTAACAGACCTGAATAACAGTCAAAATGTCTCTTTCAGAATAATTGACAAAGTTTATCTGGCTAATACATGCCTCAGTTCTCATCAGCATTCTTTGTAGGTATTTTTTATTCGTATTCAAACCGCAATAAAACGTTAAAGAAAGCAACGTAAGCGCGACTTAAATAAACGACGTAACGTAAACGCAACCCATAACTAAGAGAGAACGCAAACCATAACGAGTTTTGTTCAGGGTTGTTACATTAGGAATTTTGAAATGAGTAATCAAAGTCAAAGTCAAAGTCAAAGCATTTATTTCAAATAAACCATTATCAGGTACTTTTGAATTGTCAAAGTCAGTCCGTCAAAAAACATGAAGCTATTTGCACGTTCGAAAGCGTAGATCTCTATGGAGAAGAACGTGCAAGAAACTCCACGGACACTCTTTTAAATCATTTTATGTTTACAAAAATCCTGGTTACATAAATCTTGTTGCTTCTATATATGAGAACAATGTAAAGAAAGAAAAAAACAATTTATAGTATGAAATATTAAAATGAGGCAGTTGCAACCAAGGGATGACCAGTCTCCACTGACGGCGCCCGTTCACGAACATGACGCGTGCATCAGCACCATTCAGCTCAACCATTTTGTAGGGAACTGAATGATCCGATACACGCGCCACCATCAGCGAGACATTGGAGTGAACATGACACACCCTCAACTGACCCTGCTATTTCATGTCAAACAAGGAAACTATCTATTAACATAATGGTCCATGGTTCTCACATTTACAGACATTGAAATAAAAATTGCTTCTACATTATTTAAAACTATGAATATCAATCTGAAAAGACAGAAAAAGAAAAGTTAATTCCAAACATAATATAAGATTATGCGGAATAGTATTATTATTAGACATAAAAGAGGATGAGCATCTCTTCCAAATATAAAACCTAACTAGTGGAACCAAGCGGCTGAGGCTGTGGAGCCGAGCAGGACCGGCATAATAGTTTATGTATCTCTATAGCCCTGACTCAGCCCGAAATTGGCGGGATGAGCTAGACAGAAAAAACGGGCAGAAGTTCTTATAAAAGCCCAGAATTGAAAGGGTTAGAAGTCATGAGGACTCCATAGGATACAGACGGGAAAATCACGGGAGCCCCATACTATGTCCGCAATGAGACTCTACATGAAGATCTCAAATTTAACTCGCACTTGTCCGGTTTTTTTAATTTAATGAGAAATATAAGTTTCTTAATTCCGAGAATAACAACGATTACAACAGTTTTCTCAAATAAAGTTATTAATCATGTCTAAAATCATGCACTTTTTTTTTATTCACCGCTTCTGTCTCTTGCCAACCCTAACAACGCGTAAACATCTTTACAGCGGCCATACAAAAGACGGAACGTAAATAAAAAAAAAACCGTATTTTCATAAAAACGCGGGCAACACAGAGTAACGAGGTATCAGGTGTTACCGACCGAGATGCATGATTAATGCTCGGGTATGCTCAGCATTATGCTCATATATGCTTGGTTTTAACACGTGCGCGCCTGAATATATTAATTAATCTTATCTGCAAGTTTGATAGAAAGCTTTGTGGCACATCTGTATTTACTTACTCTGTGAGTCTCTCATGGTTTATTAATTAAGTTAGTGTTAGTATGGATAAGTTTTTAATATAATAGCATGCGCGTGCAGTAGGCTACAGTAAGGGTAGGCCAGCCCACACAAAATGCCCAAAAAAAAATTCGCATCGTCAGTATCGTGATTTCAACCCTGAATAATGTGGTGAGTTTTTTTAGCTACACCTACTGCACGCCCATGAACAGTAGCAGTATCTAAGTCAAAGGTTACAAAGGGTCCTGATCGTCAAATGTTTTGTAGTAGTAATTTAGGAGGAGGTGGAAAAGAATCTCGAGATATATTTTGATAACTATCCAAATGATCATCATCATCTCAGCCGAAAGACTGCTAGACATAGGCATCCCTCAAGTGTCGGCACATCGGCCGGCCCTGTGAGTCTCGCATCTGGCTGGATGCGAGACTCACCGGTTTCACCGGACTCACCAATTCGGAGCCTTCACCGGGTCCATCGGTCTACCGGAACCCGATAGTGTACTGGTGTGTGCTGCAATATTTATCTTGAAATGAAGTTACATATTTCAACGTTTTCACCTTTCACCCACCACCATATTTCACCTTCCTTTTACATAATTCCTAGGAAATAAACTTAAAGAAATAAAATAATGTCGCTAGTTGAGAGAAACATAAAATTTATAAAAATAAGCTTCGGATTTCCCTGAAAATTACTTTTATTTTCTTTAAATATACATAATTTTCGATATTTAATCAATTTATTAAAAAAATATCAGAATAAAAACCTCTTTCAAGATGGAAATCCTTACTGATTTGTGTTTTCACATAACACTTTCACAAACTCATTACATATCTGGCTGGTAACAAAATCCTAAGAGGCGGGATCCAATAATCCGACAGCGAATGGAAAGAACCTGTTTTCACCGTTAAAAGCCAAGTCTTTTCCCCAGGGTTTGTTTGGAATCAGATAAAGAACAACACAAAACGACCGTAAAGTATAGAATACATGTCTGATGACGTCATTGGTTATGCTTTTGCAGGCGTTCTTTTTTTAATTGAAATGTTTTTTGTGCTAATTTTTTTTCACTTTTTTTTATTATTATATTTTTGTAACAAATTTTTTTTCTTTCATTCAATGGAATGTTTTGTTGTGACACGTTTTTTTTATACCTCGAATTATGATAGCACTTTGCTCAAAAATGTAAATAAATTGGTAAGTACACTTTCAAATGATAAAATAGTTCAAAGGTCTTTTTAATTTGAATAATGAAGTTGCACGGCCCGTTAATTATGATTTTACAGTTAATTTACTAACAAGCAAGAGCACTCAAAAGCCAGACACATTTACAATGAGATTTCAAACTATAATTAAATTAATTAGTTCGTACCAATTCTGCTGACATTGGCAACTTTGTTAGCATTTTTCATAATAATTTAAATTTAGTGACTGCCATAGAAAAGAAACACATTAAAAAAATAAAAATATCAAATACCATGAAACGTTTAATGTTAAAAAGGACATCACATTTGGATATCAGACGTCCAAATCATGAACAATAAGTTTTGGGAATGGTTTTATTCTTAGTACAGTTGAGGAGCGGGATTCCTTGCCGGTGTCTGTGCTACCACCTGGGGATCTTTAAGTCAAGAGTGAATAGGTAACTTCTAGACAAGCATGCTCCATCGTCATCTGCATCATACATAGCTAACGTTAGGTGAGATAGTGGTCAAACGCCACCCTATAAAAAACCACTAACATACTCGTAAAAACATTTCTCGTCATCTTCTACCAACTTCATAATATGCGGGGCAGTCTTTGGGGGCTGCCGATAGAAGTGAAAACTAAGCGAAAGCTAATGCGTCTGGTGATGATGACGCGAGTTCCATGATTTTTGTTCACCCAAAAAGTGCTCCACGCGCCTAATGAAGTTTTCACTTCAAAAAGAATTTCCACTAACATACTCGTAAAAACATTTCTAGTCATCTTCTACCAACTTTATAATAGCAATAAAAGATAGCAATCGCGGTTAAAATAATAACAAATCACGCGGCATATTTACAGCCACAAGTTCACATAAATCATACATACTCGTAATATTACCGCGCGACTTTCCCTCTAACGCTAGTGGCTCTACCTACCTCCCTGTATGCAAACCATTTTGTTTACACGAAGACGGCGCGCGGAATTACTTTTCCTATTTTCTTTTCTTCATATTGTTTATAGTTTAGGGAGGTTGGGGCTGAATTTATAATGTAAGCCCGAAAAGATGGTGCCTGATAATCCAGCAGTAATGGCTTGAAGGGGTTTAAGGGGTTCATTAGAAGAGCCCCAATAATGATGGTGCTTATATAAGGGTTACGCCCCATGGGGATTCAGCCCCGCTGCCAACTTTGCACACTGGTGGATATCTTAGCTGAAAATTGGAAATCCTAACTATCTATACTATCCTACTAATATTATCTTTAATATAATATTATAAAAATGCGAATGTTTGGATAGATGGATGGATGTTTGTTACTCTTTCACGACAGAACGGCTGAACGGATCTTGATAATATTAGGCGCAAAGGTAGATTATTAGTCTGGAATAACACATGGTATACTTTTTTTCCCGGGAGTTTGTTCCTTTGGGATAATTGATGAGCATAACAGATGACCTATACCGGCTCTGAACCACCAAACCAGTCAACCACATACTCCTGTTCAAAGAGTTACCTAAGATTAAAAACAAACTTTATCGGAAACTTATTGTTAGCTTGTATCTGGTAATCCCAAACTATAATGGACTAACAGGAGTTTTTGGCGGGATTTTTTCGAGTGAAGTTTAGCGGCTGTTTTAATTATTTGTAAATTGATTCCTATTGAATATTGTGATGTAAATTGGTGTCGTTTTGTGTCTCAAGTGTCCACGCACCTGGAAAATACGTAGAATAATTGAAACAGGCGCGATCTTGGTTAAGTGGAGCTGCGAATTTTATTGTAGTATTGACTTACTTCAGCCGAAACTTGCCGACAAGGCCGAATCGATATATTTGAAAACCATAAGAATGTGTTACATCCGCATTCTAATGCAAAACAAAGTGTGTGTCAAAAAAAATCAAGACTGCGACTGAAGGACTCAGTATACATGACTATATATGACTCAGTATTCCATTTGTTTTGAATAAAATAAAGATACTAAATCAAAAAAACCACTGCTATTATTTCATTAAGTTTGTTATAGTTGTTTTTACAAAATTGTTAAAACCCGGGAACCCGGGATTACTTATTTATTCAGAAAGGAATGTCCATATTATTCTTTCACGGGAAGAAGTTTATGTGTATATGCGCCCGATTATTACAATCAGATATCTAAATCTCCGGGGCGCTACAGCTTTTATTTCTTCTCAAGAAGCAATAAAGTATAATATTAGAAGCATTGTATGAAAACTGAAGCACAAAACAATTTCCCACACGTAACAGCAAATAACGTTCACGTCTCGAATTTCCGACAGCATAGGAAGCTCCCATATCCTTTTCCGTTTGTACTGATAACTCGTTAGATAGGGACTTGGAATTTCAATATGTTTTATTACCTATATAGTTTTTAAACGACTTCAAAAAAGGAGGATGAATGGTTCCAATGTTTGTAAATATGTGAGTACCATTTACCTAAATTTCTTTAGAAAATGAATAAGTTTACCTCTGCTGGTGATACTTTGTTCTTATAAGTAGCATACTCTGGGTGCATCGTCCTCACATAATATTAAATTAATTTTTGTACACCAAATTTTGTAAATCATTATTTAAAAAGAGTAACTATGAAGTTTCTTGTCCGTTCTTCTCCATAAGAATCTACCTTTCCAAATGGACAGTAGAGTCACTTTATTAATGTAATTTTATTATTTTTACTGAACTGTAAACGATGACGTTCAAAAGTGCCGTTAAATGGCCTAATTGAAATAAACGTTTTGACTTTGACTTTGGATGTTATCAATTCGGATGTTTATATATGTCACCGGAAAACAGCAAACTCCGTAAGATTATAATTAACTTGAGAGATTGTAAACCCTCGATAAATTGGCAACTAAACAATTGGAATAGTATTTTACGCATCAAAATTTGATAGTCTATAATCTCGCGAAGTAATTCCGAGAAATTGTGGACTGACATAAACTGGCGACCAATCAGCTGCCTGGTCTACAATTTATCTGTTTTGGTGTGATAGTTAAATTGGAAACTTCGCCCCTCATTGGTCTTTGTTTTCTCTGAATAGACCAATGAGAGCTTTATTTCCAGGTTTACTGTCACACGAAAACAGATAGATTGTAGACTTGTGCTCTGATTGGTCGTTATTTTATTATAATCCACAATTTCTCGGAATGACTTACAATCGAGAGTTTACAATCTCTCAAGTTATTTTATAATCTTACGGAGTTTGCAATTTTCCGGTGACATATATATATTTTTTATGTATGTTCAGGCATAACTTCGTCATATATCGAAGAAAGAAAAGAAAGAAAAAGTATTTAATTGCCACAAAACGACATACCTACATGCATAAGTTTATTTTGTTTAAACTAAACTATAGTAGGCGCCAGATAAATGTGGAATAAAGTATATTGACCTTTCCCTGCTCATAGGTACCTGAACAATTAAATATGAATCGTTTTTCATTATTAGACCATGTTAAGGATCACGAGAGATGATGATTCGGGACAGTTTTGTGTCATTAATTCCGTTTTTCAAATTAACAATGTCAATAAATGTAGGTGGGTCAATGACCGATATTCCACGATTATCTGGTGCCTACTATAGTTCTTAAATTATGTTAGTTAAGACAAGTTAAAAAATGAATAAGAAAAAAAAAACAAAGGTATGAGACTATGGACTGATTTGCAAAATTCTTTATTATTCGAAAGAAGTTTATTCCGAAATAGTCGCATTTAAATTTTGTAAAGATCTGATGAAGAACTCCGGAGATAGACAGCTAAATTGATTTGGAATGGTTGGAATTTTGGGGGGTAGCACTACAAAGTGAAGAATAAAAAATTGTTTTACAAAAAAATACAAACGACTTAAAAATAAAAACCACTGCATTGTACAAAATAAATTTAATTTTGGAAGTCTATGTAAAAAAACTTTTTTCATAAAATACCCCGTTAGTCGGTGTTTTTGGTTGTTTCTTCGTATTTTAACACCGACTTCCGAAATTAAAGTTATTTCATAAGTACTTTGTAGTGTTTTTTTTTGTAAAAAAGTTTTTTTTATTTTACACTTTTTAGTGGTACCCCCATCTAACAACACCACTGGAAAGTCATACATAAGAAAGCAAAACACGCAATTTCGTTTACTAAAAACCAAAGTACAGAACCGATTTTGATAAAATTCGAAAAATAAAAAACTTTTTACAAAAAAATACAACAGACTTCCAAATAAAAAAACTCTGCAAAGTATTAAATAACTTTAATTTCGGAAGTCGGTGTTAAAATACGAAGAAACAACCAAAAACACCGACTTGTATTTTTGCATGCATGATGTCATAGGAAGCTTCAATATTCTTCCCAACACTTTTATTTGGAGTGAAAGGCGAGATTATCAAAATTGATAATGGATTGGTTGCAGAATATTCTTATACGTTAACGATAATATAATGTACCGACTTTCGATCGATGATCAATTAAGCTAAGCGTTGTTATAATGGAAAAAAAATATTCCAAGGCTTTTTCAAAATTAGAATATTTCGGAAATCGATTACCGGTGGTTGGTGTGTTTGACTGTGACTTGATCAAAACTAAACTGCCTAGCGCAATAAAAATAGTACTCAAACAAGAAAGATTTCGAACTAAATAATTAGCCTATTATCTTGTAAATGATGGGACCCAGGTCTCCTCTCTGTGGGCCGTCATTCACCACGTGGGTACATTGCGGGATGGTAGATGTCACATGTGTCTTCGAAGTTTCGGTTATAGGGTAGTTTTTGCACCATGTTTTTGTTCATCAACGAGCAGTATTGATGAAATCCTAATATATAAAATTCTTCCGTTACTGACTGAGTGACTGACAGACAACGCACAGCCGAAACTACACCAGTAGTTTGGATTGGTCGTAGAAAGCTGAAATTTGGCATGTAGGTTCCTTGGGGTGTGTAGGGGAGCACTAAGAGCATTTCCCGAAATTCCTACGGGAACGGGAAAAAACGAGATATGGTACGAAGTCGCGGGCAAAATCTTATCATTTTTTAAAGTAAAGTGCCTGCCTGAATTCTAGCTTCACACCCTCAATTTCAATCTCACATATGTTACTGCTACCTACATATGTTCAGTATTAAAAGTCGAAGGCAAAATAAATGGGCTCCAAAGGTGTTCGGGCGCACACCGTTAGGAAGTGAAGTAGAAAATGAACAGCCATAACAGTTAGCGTTAAGTCCCAGGTCCCTCCGACATCTGCAGGGTTACGGGGCGCATAAATCTATGGAACCCTCATTTAATACCATGGTGCAAGTGAAGGGAGACTCGGAATCGGAATGTTTGCTGGGAGGTCGATACGCTATTGGGGAGAGCAAAAGATTTTAAGATATTTAACAAGGCCGGGTTATAGACCGATGGATAGCGAAATTTTAGGTGTACGAAGCTCGCACTTATTATGTCAAATTATATAAGGGAACAACTATTGGAAAAAGTTCTTTTAAAATAGTCGAGTAGGTTTAAGTGTTAAAATGCCAAGACACAATCTTTTATAATGTTATTAAAGTTTTACAAGTAGTCGAGTTGGTTTACGTGTAAAAATGCAAAGACACAATTTTTTATAAAGTTAAAGCCCAATTAATTAAAAAACAAAGTTTGCTTCAACCTGCCCTGCCCCCCTAAATCATTATGGCATGGACACTATAGTAGGAGGCCTGATTCCTAAAAGCAACACCAAGACTGAACACTGAACTGAAAAACCATTCTCATAGACTTATACTTTTGCTTCTAAAGACACAAGTTTAAATCAGAATCAGAAAATTTATTTGTAAAACATAGGTTAAAGGCACTATGTTTTGTCCATGACTTACAAATATCAATGGATGCTATTTAATATAGAACATAATCCATGCAAAAGACAAGGAAAAAATTCAATCATTAAAAGGCATCAGCATCATGAGAAAATATTTCCACAACCAAACTCTTGTATCTATATGCAAGAAATCTATCAAAGTAGTCCTCCGCAATCTATTAATGGACGCTAAAGTGGCAACACCGCACAATATCACTAAAATTGAAAGTCCCCATAGCCCCGAGCGTCCTCTCGCTAAGTTTGATCCTATAAAAGGAAATTAGTGCCAATCTATTGAGCGCTACAGAGGTGTTAAAGCTGCTTTACGACACGATACTGTCGACTTTATACGACGATATATATATACACAGATTGATCTAGTAGAATAGTTGTGTAAACCTCAGTTTGATGGTTAATCTTTAACTGTATTCAAATAAGTGATGGATGTCCGCCCTTTTGAACGCCATTGTCAAGTATAACATGACAAGCAGGCCCTGTACGCCAAACGTCACAAATTTGTGCCAAAAAGTACGGCGAATGTGGCTTGGCGTCGGGGGCATGCCGATGCGTTTATGTTCCGGCGTTCAAAAGGTTAAACTAAGCTTGGCATAGTCAGATACTATACTTTTAGTATATTACTAAGACGTTTCTCGGAACCCTGAGGAACCTCGGACCTTTGGAAGGCGTTCGAGGAGCCAAAGCTAACTCGCAGAGGGGCGCTTTTAATGAACTGAAGTACCAGAAAGAAAGACGAAGAAAGAAAAAGAGTTTATTTGTTAGTTTTTGTCTACAAAATTAAGGAACCTGTAAGAGAAGTCTCGGTTTGAGACATTCATTTTATGGAGGACAATATGAATAGTTGGCGTTTTCCGCTAAGATCTTCTGACTTACGCCGCACCAGGGAAGCATCCCACCTAAAGAGTAATTGCAGAAAAAAGGCTCAAACAAAAGATTGGACAGGAAAATAAACGGAAACCAGAAGGGACCGTATGTAAATACACTAAAGCGAACTTTGTATTTGTAAGTAAATACTATGGTAATAAACGACATTTATTATTCAGCGAATTGAAAGATCTCATCTTACGGGCCACTTAATTTCATTTCGCTTCGAGTATGTTAATTCGAAAATACGTTGTAAAAATGTTGTGGTGATTTATCCACGGTTTTATTTAGCTTTTCATGACTTTATTATTGGCATCGAGTTGCATTTGTATGTTATTATATTTTGGCGTTTGCAGAGGCCAAGTATCCTCGCACTGCTGACCAAGTGGGCACCCCACATATTTTTAACAATTACCTAGCTATTATGTACTGTTACTTTTTGATTTATTTTACTTTTTGTCGGGCTTGTGGGAGTCCCAAATAAATATTTTTCTTTCTTTTTTTTAGCTATGTTAAGAATTTAATTGATGAAGTTCTAAAAACTCAAACGACTGATTCACATCCGTCACTTCAACGCAAGGTTCAATGGAAAACCAGCGTCAGGCAGCTCCTAGTTGTCTGGCATTTTGCTGAACTGGACCTATTTGGCGCAGCCGCTGGGGACACAATATAATTGTTATAAAATTAAGTTACCTTTTATTTGTACCTATATTGTGTGTATCTGTGTGTGCCAAATAATCTAGTTTTCTTTCTTTCTTCTTTAAGTTAAGTCTTTAGTTCATCTATTATCAACATCATTTTCAGCCGAGTCTTTTCCAGCTTTGTTGGGTTCAGTTTTCAGTTCCTAGTTCAAGTGGCCGCAGCTTAATAGCAGTATTTTACTTGAAGCGACTGCATCTGACTACAGTAACTGTGGGCGATACGACAAAAAGACCGACCTAGATTTTAAGTAATGGTTTATTCTTCTTATTACAAAAAAATTAGGTACTCTTAAAAGGGTAGAAAATATCGTGTCGCCACAAAAACATGGCAGTGCGCGAGATTCCTAAAAAGGTAACGTAGTGAAGTGAAGTTCGTCGTGAAGTTGCAGCGAATCTTGTCAACGTAGGGTGCGTTCATGAATAAAGTGAAAGTAAATTTATTTAAATCCATCCAAATTATTGATTCTGTTACTACACCCATGTGGTCAAATAGTGCGATACTTGACCCTAGCAACACAAGTAAACATTTTGATTGATATGCTGGTAACCTACACTTTTTTATCTAAGACAAACAACGTTAGATACACGCACATCTATTATAACTTATTTTAATTACTCATTCCATTATTATCATTCTTTGATTATTCGTTTGGGATCGTAACAACTTTTTTTCGTCTATAGTCCTCCTTTCTAGTCATATCATTATTCACTCATAGCATCTACCGTTTCATTGGTATTCCCCTACTACACACCCCTACTACATAGGCCTCCCCCAAGAGGCCCCAACGACCGGTCCTGTGTGTCTCGCAACCAGCTGATTGCCGTGGCCTTCACCAGATCATCGTGGACCTTGTGGGAAGCCCCCTAATTTCCATAGCTTCGCCTTCAAGTAAAATCCAGGAATTGGAAGAGACAAGTACCGATACGAAAAAACGTGTGAAGTACCGTTTCATTGGTATTCCCCTACTACACACCCCTACTACATAGGCCTCCCCCAAGAGGCCCCAACGACCGGTCCTGTGTGTCTCGCAACCAGCTGATTGCCGTGGCCTTCACCAGATCATCGTGGACCTTGTGGGAAGCCCCCTAATTTCCATAGCTTCGCCTTCAAGTAAAATCCAGGAATTGGAAGAGACAAGTACCGATACGAAAAAACGTGTGAAGTAACACAAACATTTTAAGTTATTGACGCCATTGCGTGGCTATCTGTAAACAGCCACTTACTAAGAGTGGGTCCTTACAATAACTGGCTCTTATCAATTCAGTGGACGACGTTATTGTCTAGGTGATGTTAAAATTAGGAAATGTGTGGAATTAGGTATCTTTAATGAAACGAGTAGTGACACCGGGGAATCAAAGGTTTGAGATAATTATTTCTCCTCATAACATCCACAACCAGCCACAATCTTGGGATACTTTAGTCAATATTGAACAGCCGGTCGATTCTGTAAACATGTCGAAATGAAGGCTTAGGTGAAGTGATCACGAGGTGAGCTGTCAATCCATATAATCAAGATGGAATGACAGCTCACTTCGTGATCACGTCAGTCGACTCACGTCGTCGACTACATTGTCGCTTTCCATCAGGTGAGATTGTGATTAAACGCGAGCCTGTGTTGGGGCAAAACCCACTTAATAAAGCAGGACTATTACTATTTGTGAGAGAGATACCTACTGTAGCATCAGCCCTTCAATTTTTAATGACCAATTAACCTGCTATGCTAGAAAAGGTGACACAAAAAAATTCGCCCACACATCAAAAACACTTTAACCACTTCATTTGACTGGTAAACACGGCAGCAACGTTATCAGTGTCAAGTTGACTTTGACACGAGGGTAGATAGCGCATTTAGGCCAGATACGCACGGGCGGAGGTTATCAATCAGCCGCGGTGGCGTGCCAGGGTCGTAGGATCAGTGTGGAAACCGCCTTATTCGATGGAGGGTTTTAAAGAAGTTAGGCAGATTTGAGTTTGAAAGGAAAAGTTGGGGTAACTGATTCGGTGGGTAAATGATGGGATGAGGAAGGATGAGGTGGATGTTCGCATCACTTATGTTATGTGGTTTGCGGTAGGCACGGTTGGGGGTCAGACGTCTGGCATTGTCTGGCATTATCAATGAAAATGATATAAGTATCAGAACGAATCCTCGGTAACCTGGCTTTGTTGACCTATGAAAATGTGAGCATGGAACCGTAAAATTTACTCATCTGGTATGCGAATTATGTGAATACAAATATAGTTGAGTAGATGCACAACACATAGGCATAAGATATTTTTCTATGACAGAAGCTATACCTACTCGAAAAGAACTATGATAAAAGGTATTTCTTGAAAGCCATTATAACATGATCATGGTAAACACGCGAATTTATTAGTAACTATTTAAAATTAACGCAAATTACCGCTTCATCATAACCGTTATAATACCAACTCAATAAATACACAATTCATTCTAATCAATTCTAATTAGGTACTATTTAACATCGTTGTTTATTATGCTTCTAATTTATCATGGAGGGTTAAGTATTTATCTAAACCAATAATTTAATACTGAATAAACATCAACACGAATTCATAGAATTAATGATCATACCGAAATCACGCAATGTTAATGAGATACATTTATAATTGATTCAGAATAGCAGGAAAAACCCTGAAATATGAGGACTGCAAGAATATATATCAAGGATGCTAAAATAGCAAACATTATGGAAGATAAAATAAATAGAGTTCAAGCAGAACAAAGTTAAAGTGTAAAGGATCAGATTATAATTAACAAACCTATCAACGATAACGCAGTACTTAAGATCGGTCTTAACGTCATAAACACAAAGGCAAGGATTTGCGCTAGTAGTAAACTGTAGGCAAAAACAAACGTTTAATAAACGGTGTACCCATTTTCAGACCAAGAAGCAATATATTCCAACAAGATGCACTCAAAACATCTCAACATCGTTCGTCAAATATGTATGAACATTGTAAACCAAAACATGGAAAGGACATCAACTTCTGACCCAAATTCAAAGCAAGCTGGTCCATTGTAACACCAGATTTTATTTACATACATATATTAAACGAAAACGTATGATAACGTCCCTGAGCGCTGGCTATCAGCCAACTGGGAATTAGACACTGTCATAACGTAAAAAAACGTACTACCGATACCCAATAGTTATTGATGCTTCCTCTAATAAAACTGGGCTATAACTCTTCGTGGATGACGCTATCAGAATTGGGGATAAAGGCTTATTTTTGCTTGAGAGCCCATTTTTTGTCGTTGTTTTGGCAACTTGTCTCGATGTTAGCTGAAGTTTGCGTCGTAAGTGCCAGGCTGAATTGAATGTTAGCGTTTTTGCTTTCAACGAATTGAGTTTGGGAGTGAATGTTGCGATTTCTTGTTGAGTTATTGCGTTGCTCATTTGTTCTGGATTTAAGGTTTGACTGTTACAAACTTATTTTATGTGCTCGTTCATGAACTGACAAAGGCAATAGAGCACTGAAGTTGATGGTTCGATCATGTAAACATGTCTTGTTTGTTGTGTTTTTGTCGGTATTCATGAATATAAACTTCGACTAAGAATACCTCCGTGCATTGACTCCAGTATCCGACTTTAAGAACGTTAAATAGAATTTGTGCAATTCCATAACCGCATGTTGCTTCACCTATCGTTACAAAGCCATGCATACAGAAGCAGATACTCCTTTCACGAATACAAGAGCAAAGGTGAACCTAATACTGTATGCACGGTGCAATTCTAATGTAAGTCGAATCAAAGGCTCTTTATCGATTCTCTTCAATACTCTCGACGTAAACCTGAACTAATAAATTCCAACTCGACATTGAAAGAATTCTCAATGTTTCTTTTGATGCAAATAAACTGGCAGTGTGCGCAATAAGGTGCAAACTGTAATAGGATGCAGCTCATTAAATCGATCTCTAAATTCAATAAATTTTGCTATTCATGGATTCAAACGGTTCACTATCCGTTACTTGGATCCCGTTTAGAAGTCTGTAACACTATAGGGAAAAAACGTGGGCGACACACATTAACACGAGATCTATGGAGATTGCACAGAGGATGCTCAAAGATGGCTGGCCAGTGAAGCTGTAACAGCCTTCCGCGGTTTGAATTGACCTATTGAAATTCTGAAGGCTGGATTATACGAGAATAACAAACGACTCGGGAAGTTTTATGTTACTGGTATCTTTGAATATTCTTAGCTGAATCCGGTTTGACTGGAAGTCGACCTTAATATAGTTGGGAAAAAGCTAGGCAGATGATGATCTTTGAATATTCTGACACCTAGAAACCTGAGATTAATACATGAAATGATAATACCTTTATGTAAAGCAAACAGTACGAGGTTGTAGGTTGTCACATCCAATAGGTACAACTTTAAAGCATGTTCTTAAGTCAATTTTATGCTAATTTTAAAATGCAGTTGCTAATAAAAGGTTAAACAAAAATCTCAAAAATTTACAGTAAAATTATGATTTTCGAAAAATTTAACTTACCAAAAGTTTAGTAACAAGAAATACAAAAGATGAAACCGCACAAAAGTTTCGCCGTACGAAATGAGCGGAACAGTAAGAATTATGAGGACAGTATGGCCGACTTCGGGCTAATTAGGAGCGACGAAGCCTGAAAACTTATCATTTTAAGATATTAATAACGTTTAATTAAGAAACAGACTTCACGGAAAGTGAGTTTTAATATAAAACGGGACATCGCATCTGCAGTCTTGCGAAAGCACAGATGTTGCAGGACTAGTTGAAATAAATAATGAAAAGTCAGAAACGCTGAAGAAGGAAGATGTTTTGATTCATATGAAGACGGCGTCTCTTCTAATGACCTAAACTTCGTAAATAAGTAAATGTGTTTGCGGAAGCAAACAGTCGAATTAGACCCCAACCCTCGTAATTTTAATGCAAATTATGGCGACATTCCAAAAACTTGTGACACTCCCCAACAGCAAGAAAAAATCTAATTTCCTTCCCCGAAAAATCCCTAAAGTACTTATTCCAAGTACATAGGATCAAATTCCCCTAGCAACACGCGGCTGCTACATCAGCGAAGGCGAAATTGCATTAAGTAAAATGTGAGAAATGAAGATAATATACGGAAAAAGAAGGAAAAAAAGCCAACAGATGTAACTTGAGTTTTTTAAGAAGTATAATATGAAGCTCTTCAAACCGACTGGTATGAGGACATAAAGATAAGGTTGAAAATCTGACACTAATTGAACGTAAGGAGTCAATCCTAAAAGCACTGGACACTTTTGATGATCAACGGAACAGTAATTCTATTATTTCTTCCTACTATAAAACTAACATAACAGAACAACAAGATGTTTGAATAAAACTCCAAGTTGAATCAAACACATTGTAGTTACAAGCTTGAAAGGGGTACAACTAGGCATCCACAAGACATAAGTAGCCATTAACAATAATAAAGAGAGAATGAGACCTAAACTCTAAGATGCAATAGTACAACCTGTGCCATGCCAGGTCATAAATGTCTATAAGGTGCAAAATAACTTAAAAATAAAATCTCTGCCATTGCAGTAAGTAACCAAATTACTGGCCACTTAGTATAAGCTGTTTAATAAAGGGTTTAAGGCAAAGAAGAGCGAAAAACAATAACCGAGAAATTGAAGAGAACCAGTTATACAATATCTCTGTAGATTCATTCGCCTTATGAATATTAACGTCTGTCCGTATTGAGAGCGCTCACAAATCTCCTACCACTTGGTTACCCTGTCTGCAAATGACTACAGACTTGTAATAATGAACTCTCCGCTATAGTTGTTTCAGCAGAATAAATTAAAATAAATATCACTTGAGCTTCGCTGAAACAGCTACGGAATGGAAGGGTAGTTCATTGAACGAATGAAATAAAAGTGATAGTTAAGAGAAAGTTGCTGTGAAAGAATCTAAATTGACTGTAAGTTTCTTAGTATTCACAACTGATGCAGACAGGTTAGAACTTCAATCTGCCTAACCTTTTTAGGGTTCTGTATCTGTAGGGTAACGAGCAGAACTCTATTACCAAGCCTCAACTGTCCGTCCATCCGTCCATCCATCCGTGCGTTCGTCTGTAGTCAGCGGGCTGTATCTCATGAACCATAAAAGGTAGGCAGTTGAAATTTTCACAAAGTGTCTATTTCTATTGCCTCTATGACGACAAATAATAAAAATTAAATTAAATTAAAATTAAAGCTCCCATACAAGTAACGTGTTTTAATTTCGGTTTATGGTACGGAACCCTTCGTGTGAGAGTCAGACTCCGGATTTTTTTTCGAATGATGCTGGATTTGGCTTACAGTCAAAGCTGAAAGTAATATTTTACACGGAGTGACTGTTTCTCTGACATATACGAGTCAGGTTTTTAGACTTTCTGACATTTTGACGTGCTTTTCGAGGCACGTAGGAGTCTTGGTTTGTAATAAATGGTCAGCCATCAACACATCAGCCGCCGCAAGCGTGTGATTATTTAACCACCATAGAAAAGAACCTGCTATTCAATATCCATGAAAAATTTAAATGGATGAATACTTATGATGATGATATTAAAACATTTCAATTTGTGAAAAAATAATAAAAATGGTCGAAAAACATAGAAAGTCTTCTATCACAAAATGTCATCTGTACTGGGTAGATTCAATTCAATATGGCGGGTCTTGTGGGTGACATCACACGCTATTAGAGCTGTCCCTGTTTATAACAGATTTTAAAACGCTGACAACACTGCCATTTTTTGAGATTTTTAGCAATATTTTTAACTGCGTCTTGCCGGCTCTCTAGGTTTTTAGAAATGTAATAGAAATAGAAAAAATCCAGTCAAAAACCCTAGATATTCTGAATCTATTTGACTGGTCGCCAGGACCAGTCAAATATATCAAATAAGTAAGGAAATTGATTTATAGGAAAACTGTGCGTTTATCGCTGTATGTGTAGATTTCTGATCTTGACATGACAAGTTCATGACGATAATGAAGAAACATCAACAAACAAGCAATTAAACATTATGAATGTCATAAATGCGTTTTGTAATTAGTAGTTTTTACTGATAAGAAGATAACTCATTCGGCTTTGATCTTAATAAAAATGTGCTAAAAATTGTAGGTCGGGTAGAGGTCATCGATATTAAGTGACATCATGAGACAGTTATAAAACCGCACAACTTCTTCTGTAAAAACACCTACAAGTTTTCGAGACTAGTAGGTCAATTTATCTCTACAATTCACAATATATTAGGTGTTGAAATAGGTCAGGTATCGCTCAATCAAAATCTAGAAACTGACTCTTCTGACTAAATTTTTGGGGGTTATCTAACTTAATTTAAAACTTAAAATTTTCGACTGGGCACTGTGGGGACGTGCCCAGTGCCCCGTGAACGATGGGGCCCCCTGGTTTCTGTCAGATCACCAATGACATATTAATTTTAAGGAAATCTATAAAAACCGTAGGTATGTTTAGTTTTCTGTTAACGTTATAGGAGTCCCGGGTCTCCCGTGCCCAGCGCCTCCAATAGACAAACGAGGGCCCTGTGTGAAGTGGTGTATAAAGGAGCTTCTAGACGATCTAAGCACTATTTTCAGTGACTAAACGAATAAAGGTATCTTCTTCTCTAACATAACAGTGTCTCAAGACCAGTGTGTGTTGCCAGTGTGACATAAGTAACTGAAACGTGGTCTCTGACATTGGGCCTCATTAGGAGGCACTGCCTATAGATTACTAAACCAACAATCGAGTAAACCCAGCAACACTGCGACTACAATAAAAAAAAATCTCTATGACAAGTTAAGACTTACTCAACGTCGTATTTACTATTACCATGCGTGAGAAAAAAAATACACAGCATAGGCGTACTTTCAAGTACCAGGAACACAATATACTGGCCATGTACTGTCATTATTCGTCATTAGAACATAGTTAAGTATTCCTAGAGAAAGGCGAATAAGAATACCTAATGATACTCGAATGTTTCGGTCTCATATTTTTCTCTCAACTGTGGGAAGAATGTAACAATGCCTTTGGGCAATTCGAATGATGAAATATTGGTAACAGAAAATTGTAGTGAATTGGGTAAGTTTTGACTCTAAACCTTTAAGGTAGAACTGATTGCTTGAATTTGTTCGAAAGAGTCACCGCGGCCCTGGAACGCAAAGGGCATTAGGAGGAACACGGATGGGTTTTAGTCAGTAAGAGTCCGACACGCCATTCCGCTCAACCCAGAGCGGAAGAAGTCATTTGATGATTTCCCACCCACAGAAAAAAAAAGGTGGAACTGATTGTATTTCTGTTTCTTGGGTTTATAGGTGCTTTGCACATGGAGAAACTATTGCAGTAACTGGCAACTAGCTTTTTACATATTATAAAATGGGATTGCGCACACATAGCAACTCGAGTTGTTCAAAAAGTTGATAGTTGCCTCAACGCCTATTTCTGTTCCTTGGATTGTGTTTTCACCTTTCTGAGAGCATGACACCCTTACCTCTGCTTTACCCATTGGGAATTTCAGTTACGAAGTTATGTCAGGTTATTTATAAACGATTCTCTTGTCATGAGGACTTTATTCAAGTGTTGTAAAGACCATTTTAAACAACTCAGTTTTGTTTGTGATGATCTCCGAGCTGTTGGTATGTCAAGCAAGGTTTTTTTTTTTAAGGATGGGGAATCATCAAATGACTTCTTCCGCTCTGGGTGGAGCGGAATGGCTTGTCAGACTCTTACTAACTAAAACCCATCCGTGTTCCTTCTAAAGCCCTTTGCGTTCCAGGGCCGCGGTGACTCTTTCGAACAAATTCCGCAACATTTCAAGCAAGGTTAGCAGCATGTTTTTGCCACACACACTAAACATAGAAATTCCAAGCAAAATATAAACAATAATATTTGATATTCAGTTTACACAAGATCCTAAAAACAAAGAGCAAACAAAATGTTTCCCAAAACGTAGGTATTATTTTATTATTAGTTTATTCCCTGAATCTCAAGTTACATCCAGCACGGGAATTCAAACAGCATTTTATAAATTCAGCATGAATTCTCTATAAATGTTTGAGTTAGCGAAATGGAGGAAAAATAATTCCGTTGTGAGATATCATTCAAAGCCAAGAGTAAGGTAAACAGAGGATCTTATATATGTTTTTTTAAAAATTCAACACTTTATAAGGCTGGTGTTAGAAGTAAGGAGAGAAGCGTGGGCGATATTTAATGAGATCTTTAGGCAAAAAGAAAAAAAAATGGCAATTTAATACTTGACAGACCAATTTTACAAGAATAGTAATATATTTTGAGATAAAAATTACTTTCAGAAACTCCTAAATTGTCTCGAAAATGAACACAAAGAAAATATATATCAGGATAAAAATGAAAATGATAACTTTTCGCAATAACGTACAAAAGGAACGACGTACATTTTACTTTTCCTAATGAAGGTCAAACAGCCTAACCCACACTTTACTAAGGCAATTGAACCAAAAAATCCTTGTACATAAAACCTTGGACAGTGGCAATAAAATCTCGTCTAGTTTCAATAAATTCTACACAAAATGCGTGTCGCAATAAAACCAAAGACAATGGTATTCCCACTCAAAACACTAAACATATGTGAATTAGAATAAAGAGGGAACCTCACATTGACCTGAACAATAAATCTCTCTGTTCGGCTGACTTCGGGTGTACTCGGAAGTATTCGGGCCACCATTTTATCAGAGGAATAGGAGACAAACAATGGAGGAACAAAACTAAATGGAAATAACCCACTATTGTAGTCGAAATAATGAAGAGGCGTAGAAACAAATGTGAAAGGAATATTGAAGGATTTTGTCATGCGACCTTTTGGTATGTCAAGATCTGCGACAAATAACGTCGATCCAGATGGTTTTAGAAATGCGGTTTGTAGTAGAATTCTGTTGAAATGTAATTCTGAACAAAGAAAAAATGGTACTAGTGACAGCAAAGGTCTTGCTCTATTGGTATCAACTCGATTGACAGCCGCCACTACTGAAAATTGGCATTATTTTCCATCATGTTTCTAGTATCTAAGGAATTACCTCAAAAATACCACATTTGAAACAAAAGCCTGCGTAGTAATACTCCTCCTAACCGAGTTGCGTGTAGGTGTGGCTAGATGCACATTTTTTTTTTATATCTTGGGACAAATCACACACGGTCATCCGATCCCAAACTAGGCAGAGCCGGTGCTATGGCAACCAGACAACTGATAAACATACTTATATATTTCTAAATACAAATATATTATAGACAAATTACACCCAGACACAGAACAAATGATCATGCTCATCACAAAAAGATTTGTCCTGGGTGGGAATCGAACCCACGACCTCCGGTATAGCAGTCAGGGTCACTAACCACTCGACCAACAAGCCAGCCACCGGAAAATGGCAAACTCCGTAAGATTAAAAAATAACTTGAGATTAGTCGCCATTTTATGTCAGTCCACAATTTCTCGGAATGACTTCTAGATATTATAGACTAGCAAATTTTGATGCGTAAAAAAGTATTCCAAATGTTCAGTTGACAATTTATCGAGAGTTTACAATCTCTCAAGTTAGTTTCTTCGTTTACGAAGTAGGAGTATGTATCAGGTACAGCCTATCTGCTTATCCCTCTGGCAAAACCGCGTGAGTTTTTGTACGTAGGTATGTTTATTCTGTACATGTCATGTTAATTTAATATTAATCATTCAAGACCCCTTGATCCTGACCTACAGAAAAGTACGGTTGCCTACGCAGCATAACCCCTAGACACAGTAGTACCAACATTTAGCAACAAAATCTTTTTAAATTCAGAACACCACGCTTCCCGCTCACCGCAAACCCTCGGTACCCAAGACCTCAACCCGCCAGAGACACGAAGCCAGCATAACGCCTTCCTCCACGTAATATTCATCAAACATGCATGGGTTCTGCACAAATAAATCGCATTATACGTAGCGTGAACCCACCCGAACACCTATGAATAAATGAGGGCCCTTAAATTCAAGTTAACGTGTCCCACCTTCGCATATTATGTTGGAACGTAATATTATGCGAAGAGCCTTTGTCTTGTACTGAGTCATGGTGAATGAGCAATATTTCTTCATATAATATTGTATGTTGGCATGGAATAGTCAAGCACGTGTCGGTTTGCGCATCCAAAGTTCGTTTTCTCAAGGTCACGACCTTTATTTTTGTCAGAAAGACAAGAATTGCAGAAGAGGATTCCTAATCAGTTCTCGCAGACCATTTCCAAAATTTAACTCGTTTTTAATCAGTCTTCCAGGCAGTAGCTCCGTGTAAAATATAGGTTTTCAGCTGCGTCTGGATAGAATGGAAGCCAAGGTTCCTCAGATGATAAACAAATGATAAAGAACATCATCATCTGCCTAGCCTTTTCCTAATTATATTGGGGTCGACTTCCAGTCTAACCGGATTCAGCTGAATACCAGTATATTACGTGGAGCGGCTGCTTACCAGACCTCCACAACCCATTAACTGGGTAACATGATACTCCTTGGTAAGACTGGTGTCAGATTTTCTGTCTTCTGAATATCCGTAACGACTGCCAAAGATCTACAAATGACAGCCGGGACCAACGGCTTAACGTGCTTTCCGAGGCACGGAGGAGTTTCGGTATGTTAAGATGGTCACCCATCCACAGACCAACCTCGGCAAGTGTTGCTTAACCTTGACGATCGACCCGTGCGGCTCTTATTATTTAGCCACGAGCTCCTCCTGATGGTAAAGAACATAATAAAGATTATTCATTTCATATTTTGAGACAATGTTATTGAATCTAGAATTCTAGACAAAGCTGAATTAGCTATACCTACCGAATAAAGCCCAATTTTACTGGCACTAGTTTACTCGCTTGACTTTGTGTGCTCAACTTGACATATCTGTGGAAGTTGGGACGACTAAGAATAACTTTCCCTGTCTAAGTGAGGAGCAACTAACGAAGGGTCAACATAAGAGAACAGGGGGCTACTGGGTTAAGTCCTAACTTATGTTCTATTTCTTCTGTTAGAAGGCAAAATATAGGGGCAAGATACAAAATTTAATTGAAAGATTCACCGCGGCCCTGGAACGCAAAGGGCTTTAGAAGGAACACGGATGAGTTTTAGTCAGTAAGAGTCTGACACGCCCTTCGGCTCCACCCAGAGCGGAAGAAGTCATTTGATGAATTACCATTCTTAAAAAAAAAGATACAAAACCAAACCTTACTTATAGATAAATGAATACAGCATTCACTATCCTGCTTCTACATGATTGTTAACTTTTTCGGGTAAGTCTAGGATTGCTTACCCCAAATAAATTGGGACATAGCCAGGAGAGAGACCAGGGTGGTGGAATTTGTTCGAAAGAGTCACTGCGGCCCTGGAACGCAAAGGGTATCGAAGGAACACGGATGGGTTTTAGTCAGTAAGAGTCTGACACTCCCTTCCGCTCCACCCAGAGCGGAAGAAGTCATTTGATGATTAAATACATAAAAACAACTAAAATTAATTAGTTCAATTTCGCAGACGTGATGGTTACCGGTATCTAATGATGACAAATATGTACCATGTACATGTAGGTTAACATTTTCAAGTTTTACTTCTTGAAAGCAAGTGATAATGATTTTTTGAAACAGAAAATATTGAAAGATGTGATTGGCCATGTTCTTCATCTGAGGGCCAATTATTCTACTATTTTTAGTTGTTTCAGAATTGGCTCACTGTTGTATGGATATGGCCTAATAAGAGCAAATGAGAGTTTCAAATTCCGGGTTAATTTGCCCGAGAAAACCGCTACCGAGACATCTGGTGGTCAACACGCAAAGCTGACATCTGCACAACTTCCATCAACCCTGCGGGTCATCTACCATCCAGGGTCAACTCCCCGCGTCATCTTCAGCTACGCGTAAAGCCAGGATAGTACTTGACGCGCCTACCTCTTTGGGATCGAAAATTTATGACGGGTTTTCTTGTACCACGACCTTAAATAAATTTAATTGAAAGTGTTTAGTGACCTTGTTTTAATCTAATTAGTTTATAACAGCCCACACGCTTCATTACGAACTACACTACACTTACGTGCACGCAAATATAAGTCCACATACACATGCATTGATAATAATTAGTATTTAAGGTTTTTTTTTTGTTGTTTAATATTTTATTCTCCAAAATCTAAAACACATATATTTTGTTTTTTATTTTTCTGTGTATATGCCTGGAACACTGTCGTCTCCCATCTTGGAGGTGGGCGCTAATGGCCGCGACACAGTATTCCATACTAATGCGGTTGTTAATTAACACAATTTTTTTTGTAAACTGTTTTTTTTTTTGTTCAAATAAATATTTTTGTATTGGCCACCACCAATACAGAAGAAAAACCTGTCCCTCACATATTTTTCAACCCACATGTCGTCGATTTTCTCAACGTAACGTTGCACAAGACAGACGAGCAGGATAGACAAGGCTGACATACAATTAAATAAACGTTTTACAGCCGACCAGCGCGACGGACATCACGCCACTGGCACATGAGAACTGCAAGCACGACACGATACGTTCTTTTTAATTGGAAGAAGTGGTTAGAGAAAAAGGTGGTCGATCAAAAGAAAAATGCAAGGTGTGAAAAACGCATCTACCTAGACTTTTCCCAACTTTGCTAGGAGTCTGCCAGTCGAACTGGATGCAGCTGAGTACGCCTATCTGAACTGACTAGTGACAGCTGAACTAGTGTCAGATATACTGACTGCTGACTATGTTAGACTGTCCCCCCAACGGCTTATCGTGCTTTTCGAGACACGGAGGAGTCTTGGCTTTTTTATCGAAGCCACAGTTTTCTCAGTGAACCTTTATCTTCATCCAATTAAAACACCGCCTCCTTGGTGCTGGCAGTTCTCATAAGGCAGTGTCGTGATGTCCGTTGCACTAGACGGCTGTAAATTATATAATAGTATGTCGTTCTAGAAGAGCACATTGCTAATCAATATCAGCCGCATGAGTCGACCTTCAAGGTTAAGCAACGATTGCCGACATAGGTCTGTTGATGGGTGACCAGCGTAACACCAATGACATAGCAATATTTTACGTTGAATTTGTAACTAATGAGCTAACTTTTTATTTTTAGATTAGGAAGTCTTTACAACTAATTCTAGGTTAAATGCACGGGATTTTCCAACAACAACGATGCAAACACGTTCCGCTATAACCATAATGTCTTCACAAAAAAAAAATACACGCATTACCAACTTAACAAAAACAGTAATAAACAACACACTATCACTGATCATAGTGATGCGACACTGGCAATTTATCCATCGAGTTGACTCAAACATTCGATTAAATCGATTCTAATGACAGTTGCATAGTTATCGATTATACACCGGCCAGTCAATCGGAATGGTTTCGTGCGGCACGAGACGGCCATGCTCACACTCGAGTGAGTTTTATTCGCCACATATTAATGGTTTTACGACGTGAAAAGTGATTTCACGAGTGCTTGGGTGCGAGTCTTGGATAATGTAGTTGGTGGTCGAAAAGTGAAATTTTTGGAGTGTTTATGTTTGTGATAACGTGTTATCAGACGGATTTTCTGTGGGAAAATACACTAGCGTTTCACATTGGGAATTTTCTTCAGTTGTTCTGGTGATATAATAAAATGATACAGGTACCTACTGTCTCTGTCATACTACAAAGTCGCGTCTAACAGTTGTTTAGACAAAGCCAGACTAAACAAATTGTTTACGTTCCAAAAGTGACGTATGGCGCGGTTTTCAATGTCAACATAATTTAGTAGCAAGAAATATTACCCACGACAATACAGTATTTTTTGCCATTTCTTTCCACAAAAATGTACGTATTTATGCGAAAAAACTACTTTTATAATCTCACATCAATTCCCGGTGTTAAAAAAGGTGTTCTGTTTACTTTAAAAAATACTCTTCCCTTCAAATATCACCACGTGTTTACCTAGTTTGCACTGTATGTATAGCAACATGCAAAACCGCCACATTTCCTTATCCAAACGAGATCTACGTACTATCTACTCACTATACACGTAGCTACAGGATGTTTCAGAAGTGCGTGGTCATTTGTAAGGGTTTTTAAAGCTGTCTGATGCAATTGCGGGCAACAAATCTATGATTGATCTAAGATCTAATATAAATGCCACCAACTGTACTAGACTCCTTGAAAAGTAATTTGTGTAGAACTTAGTAGTCGTTTTATGCGATCCCTATTTTTTGATGATACAACCCAATTTTCTTTTTTTTAAACGTCTTCAAAAAAAGGAGAAGGTTCTCAATTCGTTTTTTTTTGTTACATCGTAAGCATAACTCCGTCATAGAACAAATTAGTTTTTTTTTAATGTGAATAGATATACTTTCTGATTGATCCCATAAAAATTTCATCAAAATCGGTTCAGAAATTTGGTTTTTAAATCAAAATAGCTGGAAAAAATGTCATTCAAATGCTTTCCTGTGACTTTATAGTGCTGTTGTTAGATGTGAGGTACCACTAAAATGAAAAATAAAAAGTGTAGTGTTTTTGTTATTTGGAAGTCGGTTGTATAATTTGTAAAAAAGTTTTTTTAATAACTTATTTATTAAATGAATATTAGACACTGAACATGACCCTTAAATATGACCACGCACTACTGAAACATCCTGTACATACAGAAAGTACACACGCGGGACTATGAATCTGTGCGAAGTGTCGTCAGTATGTCGCCCCCACTTCCGTCATCTCAACATCACAGGATTACTGTTTTTCTGTCTGTCCCCCCTCCCCCCCTCTACGCATATCCGCACTTCCTAACTATCGTAATAAGCGGATGATAGATGTGTTAAAAATAACGAGCGCTTTTTGTAACGTTTAAGTATGGTGGATGTCTGAAGCGGCATGAGGAAAGATGGCGACGAAAATTGAGAGGAAATAAGTTGGAGAATTTTTTTTGATGTTTTTGATGATTTTCTACTTTTCTGTCAAGGGGCGTCGTGTTGACTAGAAACTGGGTTGTGGAGGCCCAACATTTTTTGCGATAAGCCAGAAAATGACTATGGTTTTTTCTTTTTCTTTTTTAGAATGGGAAGTCATCAAATGACTTCTTCCGCTCTGGGTGGAACGGAAGGGCGTGTCAGACTCTTACTGACTAAAACCCATCTGTGTTCCTTCTAAAGCCCTTTGCGTTCCAGGGCCGCGGTGACTTTCGAATAGATTCCGCCGGTTACTTAGCTGTCACAATAATAGTACAGGCTCTGACTTTTCAAGATATTTGCAAATAACGCAAATACCATTATTGCGGCGGATTGATTGAATTTGAATTTATTTAAAAGTCAGTACCAAGAAATAGATGAACAAGGAAAACCAGAAAAGTGCCAATGGCAAATAGACTTGTTTATTGTTATTGCTCACGCTGATTTGAACACCTTGTTGTGTTCACTTAGGTAGGCACTATCTATCTAGGATGCACCTTCGAACAATCAATTTTTCTGGCATTTAAATGCTGTGCAATAACTAGATAATACCGATTAAAAAACGTGATCAAAATAATAACCGAAAACAAAGTGCAGCATTAGGTATTATTGCACCGTGACGAGACTTGTTCAGAAACCTTGACATTTCAATGAATAGCTAGAGAAGTTTCTATTATTACCAGTTGTAGATAAAAATAAACGTGAAGTAACTGGATAATTGCAGGGTTACCAGATATTAATCAGTGCCTCGGAAAAACCTTTCTAGATCTTTGATAGTCGTTACGGATATGATGAATACGATGTTTGCAGTCACCAGACATGAACAATCCATTATGGAACCGGCTGTTTTTCAACCAGAGATGTGCTATGGATGCGTTTGATATCCACCAATAATATTCATTGGTCCACATAGCATAGCACTGGTGGAAACTGATAGTACTAAGCTACGTTTTTTATATGGAAGGATGCGGGCTGTGGATGCGTGCTATGGATGGTCGCGAGTCAAGCTATGTGCCGAGCAGAGTACGATTTTTTTTTTTAAAGATTGGATATCGTCTAATGACTTCTTCCGCACTGGTTGCAGCACGGAACACGTATGGGTTTTAGTCAGTAAGAGTCTATCTTACTGAATAAAACCCATACGTGTTCCTTCTTAAGCCCTTTGCGTTCAGGGCCGAGGTGACTCTTTCGAACAAATTCCGCAACCCTGGCAGGCTCTGGCCCTAGGGGGCCCCTTCTTCTATGCTGTCATCCCTTTGAGGAGCGCGTGGAACACAACGCGCTATCGACCCGGGCCTGGTGGTGATCGGATTTTTTCATTTACACAGCACATCTCACTCGCTCCGCTACGTAGCTTAGCATCAGAGGAAACGGTTACATAGTTTTGTAGCTTAGCTTTTACATTCTCGCAGCATAGCTGTATAGCACATCTCTGCTGGCAAGGCCTACAGCTACTACAAACAACTGGCGTGGTTACCCTGCGGTGATTGTCACTATAAAGATATGACAGACAATTCTAAACTTTACGCATCATAAACAGCCAACATCACTACTATAAATCAGAGATAAACAACATTTTATTACCTCAAAAGAATAGTTTTAACGCCAACGCATAACTGAGAATAATGTCATTGTTTTTCAAGATTTTTTACAATTAACAAAAGAAATACGACGTTGCATGAAGGAATACAAATTACAAATTGTGAAAATGGCCGTAAATGAAATATCGTTCGTTCAAAGAATGAATGGTCAACAAGCCAGCAATCAGTCATCGGGAACGAATACCAACTTTTATAAATCCAGAATTCTGAATGATTAATTGACATGAACCAACAGAAATTAAATTATTTTCGTTTTTTTTACATTGCTTTTTATAAAAAAGAGTATGAAATATTTTGATTCTTCATTCATTACAAGTCACTTCTGTCATTTGATCGCATAGTTTGTTCATTTGTGTTTCAGTATCGCGACTAAATAACTGAATCGGTTTTGATGAATTTTGGTGGATAGATTATTGGGTCAGTAGGAAAGGCTTTTTTTTCTTTTTGTTAGGGATGGGAAATCATCAAATGACTTCTTCCGCTCTGGGTGGAGCGGAAGGGCGTGTCAGACTCTTACTGACTAAAATCCATCCATGTTCCTTCTTAAGCCCTTTGCGTTCCAGGGCCGCGGTGACTCTTTCGAAAAAATTCCGCACCCTGGCCCTAGCGGGCCCCGTCTCCTATGCTGACATTTCGTTGAGGAGCGCGTGGAACACAACGCGCCATCGACCCGGGCCTGGTTGTGACCGGACCTAGGGATGGCTGCCGTGACGACTTGGAGGCGAGGAGGAGAGAGCAAGAGTGGAAGGCTATAAGGGAGATCTTTCCTCAGGTTGATGAAAAAGCAAATTGTACTTTTCACTGCAACTTTTTAGATTACATAATCTATACTAATATAATAAGGCTGAAGAGTTTGTTGGTAAGTTTGTTTGTTTGAACACGCTACTGGAACTTCCAATCGGATTTGGATTTTTTTTTTAATACGATAGAGGAAGACATAGGCTATACGGAAATGGGATATGCGCTTACGAAGTCGCGGGCAAAAGCTAGTTTCAAATATAAAATCTCGCATGTTCACAAAATCCTTTCACTTTCCAATTAAACTGAAACAAAACTAATGAAAACATTATTCCGGGCCAATCTCCTAATTAAAACAACAAAACAAACAAAACAGAGTCACACGCAATCGGATTCGTCACAAAAAACGCCTCGTAATCGGTAAGAGTGACGAACCGTTGACGTTAATTGAAACGAGATGAGAATGACTGTTGTTTCATAATTGAATCGCATGTTCATGTTTAGGTTTAGCGAACTATACTTTCAAGTGTCATTGTAATTGCACGTGGTTTTGTGATGCTGATGTTAGTGTTTGGTTCTAAGTGTCTGACAGCTGGTTTAAAAGATAGAAATGGAGGAGGATTTGAAGAAACTGCGCGTCAAGTATTGAATGATGACTTCTAAGTCATCCGAACCCGATCACTATCGGTGAAGAGACGGTCCGGCGTAGTCGTAGAATAATTTGTATGGTAGCTTACGCACTACACCCGATTTCCGTCACCCGATTGCTCTCCCTCATCTGAGAATCTCCTAGAAGAGAGAGAGAGAGAGAGAGAGAGAGAGAGAGAGAGAGAGAGAGAGAGAGAGAGAGAGAGAGAAGTGGCCATAGTATTATTTGTGTGAACGGTTGCGCACTACGTCCGAACCGAGTCCCAGCTGCGTCCGTGAAAAGAGGCAGAGGGGTCGGGGGGCGGGGCGGTCTGTAGCGGCTCTGCGTAAAATGACGTTTGAATCGGAGGTAGTGCGCAGGCAATATCCGAGTTTGATCCGAGTTTTCTCGGACAGTATTTTGACGGATACTGATCGGGTTCGGATCGGACTTAATGCGAAGCGCTCTTATGGGAAATTACCGCGGTCTTACTTGTACTAAGTGACACTGGCTGGGGCAATCTCTATCAACGCTTATATCACCCATCAATAACTAATGCCTGGAAACTTGTGATTACAACTAACCTTTGAGAAAACTATCGCTTATAAATTCAACGCCCGTTTTAATTTAAAAAATCATTTAAAGCTGAATTATGTAGTATCAATATCTTGTGCGATAAAACCGTTACAAATTGACGATTACGATAATCCTAACCAACACCCGATTACCGTAATTATTAGCCTCTGCGTGCTAAGATTTGTAATTTATTATTCGAACAAAAAATCGATATAATCATCGTAAAACCTGTTACTTATATTGGTACAATATCGCTTTAGCCAGGTTTCAATTTCTTGCCTTCTTGTTACGTTTTTATTTGGAACGTATAACAGAAGCAAATATAGATTTCGAAGAATCAATATTATACATTTATATCTATACTAATAACCAAGCTAAAGAGTTTGTTTGCTCATTTGAACGCACTAATCTCTGGAACTTCCATTCGGACTTGGAAATTCTTTTTGTATATGATAAATGCTGGTTACGGCTACGGGAACGGGAAAAAACGGGATAAGCGCGTACGAAGTCGCGAGCAAAAGATATATATGCGAAACCAACTCTATCTGTCTGTTTGCTTGTTTCGTTTTCACCCTTAAACCGTTGGACCAATATTGATGAATTTTAGTAAGTTTAAATATATTGGCCCTTGGAGAAGGACATACCTAGTACCTACCTATAATTTTGATCCCGGGAAATTGCTGACTTTCACTCGGCGAAACCTCTGTCAGAAGCTAGAATCGCAAAATCCTCGCTTTCTAAAATAAAAACCATATACTCGTGTGAGTTAACTTGACACCTGGCTCGACACATTTCGAATGACGTTGAATGAAAACATTTTTTATAAACGCGTTAGCATCACTGTTACCGTTGCGTTATATTATTTTCACCGAAATCGAATTATTCAATTTAAATTAAAACATCAATACATCATTCGAGTCAATATGCATGGATTTTTGTTATTTGATAAAATCTAATTTAAAATACTATGTCGCCTATACAGCTGCCATAGAAAACGGCGTCTTCGCGAGAGAGACAGATTTGTTTAAAATAGTTATATCTCGTTTGTTTTTTGATCAATTTTGATTCTCATTTCACTGTTAGTATTATATTTTTGTATATTTTTAGATAAACTGTATAGAAAATAAATAAATTTTTTCATGCATAATCCCTATTGTCAAGTTAACTCGCAAGAGTTAACTTGGCTCGAGAGAGTAGGTACTTTTTCACGTTTACCACAACAAAATTCGAAATTCAAATCGTTCGCATCACGATCTCTACACAAAAATCAAAGATGGCCACCGTAGGTGTCTAACTCACGATGCGATATTCGATATTTTGAATTTACCGGACTACCGACCAACGATATTGCATTCCGCGGATGTCGAAGCGACCGGCCGCAAATTATTGAAACCTGGTTGACGACCCCGCACATTGCCGGCATTCCGATGTACTTAACTAGACCTAGAACTATAGGGCTTTGTCGAAACTGAGAACCTTAATGTTGGTAGAATTGTAGATATTATTATAATGCCTAAATACTATAACGGAATCCACTACATTGTGAGAATGGGACTGCTTTTCAAGACGTAACTATATGTCAAAGAAACGTAGCGGGGTCCAGGCAAGGAAAGGAAGAAAAGCGAGTCTCTGTAACTCTGCAGTAGTATGGGTATCGTTTCAAAGAAGTAACGAAGTATATGTCACCCGATAATTGCAAACTACGTAAGACTACTAAGTATCTTGAGAGATTGTAAACTCTCGATAAATGATCACTTGTGCTGTAATTATACGAATCCAAATCTTCTATTCTATAATATCTCTGTGCGTTCCGAAAAATTGTGGACTAACGTAAATTGGCGACCAATCAGCAGTCTGATCTACAATTTATTTAAAATTAAATTGTAGACTTGTGCTTTGATTAGTCGCCATTTTATGTCAGTCCACAATTTCCCGGAAGGACTTCGAAAGATTATAGACTATCAAATTTTGATGCGTAAAAAAGTATTTCAAATGTTCAGTTGACAATTTATCGAGAGTTTACAATCTCTCAAGTTATTTTATAATCTCACGGAGTTGGCTATTTTTCGGTGAAATATATCTACACCTTGCAATTCTCATAAGACATAAATTTATTTACCTTAAGTTGACGTGACCTGAACATCTTAAGGAAAGAGAAGATTGAGAGTCGACTTCTCAATCACGAATGATGGTAACAATGTTTATTTCCCACATTTATTCTCAACAGAGAGTCTTCAATGTGCTAAGAGACCATCGGCATCTTGTTGGTTCTCAGCCAATACTGAGAACTGTTGAAGCCGTTACGTGTCGTGCCAATGCTGTTCATTTGCATGTACGGTCATACGGTGTTGTTCTTTTTAATTACAAGAACGAGGAACGAGTGAACTTCTTGAGGATACGCAGAAGAATGTCGGTGGCCAGTTCTATGAATGCAAGTCACAGAATTTCGAGCTAGTGTTTAAATTATTAAAATTTCTTCCTGAGTTTGTTCTTCTTAGATAAAATGTAGGTCGATAGTAATTTTTGCACTCTAATTTAATAAAGATTAAATTATTATTGAGAATGGGCAGCAGCATTCACTATGCTTCTGAATTTTGCAACAGCTACACTGCGATCATCAACCCGCCTGCCAAGCGTGGCGATTATGGCAACCCCCACCCCTTTTGTGGAGGCTTATGTCCAGCAGTGGACGTCTTTCGGCTGGTATGATGATTCTATTGAAACCTTAAGGATTTAGAAGGGAATTGCTGATCCATCGTGTCATTATGTTTGAAATTCAGCATTCGTATTTAACCATTAAACTTTATAGATTAATAATAATAATAATAATCTGTGGCTCGACTGTCAACCAAGTGACACAAATTTTTTCACTCCCAATTTTATCAATTTTAAATACCAATAAATCAGTCAATTAATCAAATCAAAATGGCAATAACAAAGAAAAAAAAAGCACATAAGTCTGTAATAGTATGTACATATGTTCCAACAATGAAGAAAACCGAAGAACAATGAAAAAATATGTTGACTAGAGCCGCAGCTCGACAAGCAAGCCTACCACCTCCGGCCTCATCGCTCAGCTCCGCCTCGCCGCCGCCGGAACCCAGCCCCACCGTGAGTGCTGTGATACCGGCCGTGGCAGTTGCGTCGAGCTCAAGTGAAGAGTACTTCTCGCCGCCCACGTCGCCACTACCTGCACGTCGACGAAGAGGACGCCGGCCGCCGGACGGCTTAGGACCTCGAGGCCCACCGGCCTCTGATAGGGTCCCAGCTCCCGGTGGAAGTGTGCAGCGCATGCGATGGACGCAAACCATCAATGAAAACGTCATGCGCTCATACTATGGGGCTACAGAGGGGGGAACTAACTTGACTGCGTACCGTGGTCGGATGCTCTCTCTGTTTCAGGTGCTTGAGCCAGCTGTCAACGTATCAGCCCAACGACTATCGGATCAGGTGCGGGTCATCCTGCGTAACCGTATGTTGGATGACGCCGTACTTGATAGACTGCGTCTGGAATCACGGAGTGGCCGCGTCTCACCTGCTTCGCCACCGGCTGCGGTGCAAATACAATCTAGTGTTTCACCGCGACCGAACAACGTCGGTGAAGATGATGATGAAGGGGCTATATCCGTGAGTACCCATTGCAATGAGCGATTGAGGAGCGCTTTGGAGGATGCTTTCCGAGAGTATCGCTCCACACCGCCTGAGCTTAGACCCCGTCTACCTCGTTTGCCCATGCATAATAAAAAATAAGGCGCTGGTGTGTGCTCTAGATTCGCAGCTAACAAATTGTTTTGATAGCAGCGAAGACCTCGCCGATACCCACTCGATCTTGTACTGTGCGGCTGCAGCGGCATGTCGTGTAGCTCATGTCAAATTTCCCAAAAGTGACAGAGCTACACGACCAACTGTACCAGCTTGGCAGTGCAGGATCGAGCGTCGTATCGGTGAGGCTAGAGCACTCATCGACAAACTTATCTTCTTCAGGGAGGGCAACACTCGCCGTAGAGTGATGCGCTTTGTGAGGCGGGCGTTCTCGGGGACTGATACTAGTCCTCGGGATTATCTAACCCGCGTCACAGAGCGTATGACTTCCTGAAGCAGAAAATCTATGCATGGGCAAACCGTATACGTCGGTACAAGCGGCGAGTGGAGCGATACACTCAGAATCGCACATTCCAAAGCAATGAGAGGTGGGTTTATAGGGCTTGGGAGCGACCGGACCAAGGTGTGACTGATACGCGCCTACCGGAAGATGACGTCATGTGTTCTTTCTGGCGCAACATCTGGTCGGTGCCTGTCAGTCACACCGAGGGTGATTGGACTCGGGAGGTCGAGCGCGCGTGCGATCCGATACCAGAAATGGGGACAATTACCATCAGCCCCCAAGATGTAGCTCGTGCAGTCCGTCCGTTGCCTAACTGGAAATCTCCAGGGCCGGACGGGCTGCACAATTTTTGGATCAAATGGTTCAAAAGATCGCACGCTCGCTTGGCATCTCAATTCCAGTCTGCCTTAGAGTCAGGGTCGCTGCCCCAGTTCCTAACTACAGGAATAACCCACCTGCTCCATAAATCAGGTAGTACCGCGGAGCCTCAGAATTATAGACCGATCACGTGTTTACCGACGGTCTATAAAGTTCTTACATCCATTTTGAGAGCAAAGATTAACAGTCACATTGAAACTAATTCAATAATGTCTGCCTCTCAGAATGGATGTAGGAACTGGTCCCGCGGTACTAAGGAGCTGCTCCTCATGGATATTGCCATTAGTCAACAGGTTCGTCGTTCCCGAAGGGATCTGTCGACATGCTGGATAGATTACAAGAAGGCCTATGACTCGGTGCCACATACATGGCTCATGAGGGTGCTGGAGCTGTATAAAGTAGATGCAGTTCTACGCACCTTCCTGATGTCGTGTATGGGGCAGTGGAGGACGGTCCTTCGCTATCCAGGATGTCGACAGATCCAGGTAAACAGCGACCCGATAAGGATCGAGCGTGGTATATTTCAGGGCGACAGCCTGAGTCCACTGTGGTTTTGTCAGGCCCTCAACCCTCTCAGTACACTGCTGGAAGGTTCGGGTCAAGGCTATCGATTGAGAAGAGGTGGTCAGGTCATATCTCACCTCCTTTACATGGATGACTTGAAGCTCTTTGCCCCCAACAACTTCCAACTGATGAAGCTACTGAAGGTAACAGAAACCTTCAGTAGGGCCATCAGTATGGAATTTGGTGTGGACAAATGTGCGGTCATGCATGTGAAGCGAGGGGAGATTATGGAATCCGTGAGAACCCAACTCTCGGATTCCATAAACCTTAGATCCCTCAGCTCAACCGAAACTTACAAGTATTTGGGTATGTCGGCAGCGTTGGGCATCAATGCTGCTGACGTGAAACAATCGTTGAAGGAGCGCTTCTTTGGCCGCCTGAATAAAGTACTCAACAGTCTTTTATCAGGCGGAAACAAGGTGCGCGCCTTTAACGGTTGGGTCATGCCGGTATTGATGTACTCTTTCGGCATACTCAAATGGACTCAGATGGAACTTGACGCCCTGGATAGGAGGGTGCCATCACTGCTTACCGCAAATCGGATGCATCACCCACGGTCATCGGTGATGAGGTTGTATATCCCGCGGAAGTGCGGGGGTCGTGGCTTCCTCAATGCTAAGACCCTGCACAACCGCGAGATATGCAACCTTAGGGAGTTTTTCCTAGAGGCCGACGTGGGTATGCATCGGGATGTGGTAGCGGTGGACAAAGGCCTTACTGTGCTCTCCTTGGCTAACGAGAACTGGCGCAAACCTGTGGTATTAGATACTAATGACCGCAGGGAGGTATGGCAGAGCAAGGAGCTTCACGGACGCTTTTACCGGGTCCTACATGGACCTGATGTAGACTTTTTAGCGTCCGTAGCCTGGCTGCGTTTTGGTGACCTCTTCGGGGAAACCGAAGGTTTTGTCTGTGCGATTATGGACGAAGTTATGATGACGAACAACTACCGGAAATATATTGTGAAGGACGGTACGGTTGACATATGTCGGGCATGTTACCGGCCCGGGGAATCCATCCGCCACATTATTTCCGGTTGTTCTAGTCTGGCTAACGGAGACTATTTGCACAGGCACAACCTTGTAGCCAGGATTATCCACCAGCAACTTGCTCTTAAATACAATCTTGTGGAATCGGAGGTACCGTACTATAGGTATGTGCCCGACCCAGTTCTCGAAAATGGCAATTGCACGTTGTATTGGGATTGGTCTATCATCACTGACAGGACTATTGTTGCCAATAAGCCTGACATAGTGGTGATAGATCGACTAGAACGTCGTGCAATGATTATTGATATAGCAGTCCCTCATGACGCGAACCTCGTGAAGTCTGAGAAAGATAAACAAACGAAGTATCTTGACTTGGCTCGCGAGGTTGTCGACATGTGGGATGTGAACACAGCAGTCATGGTGCCGATAGTCGTGACGGCCAATGGCAGAATTGCCAAGAGCCTCGACCAACATCTAAAGAGGCTCTCGTTGGGCAGCTGGATCAAGGGCTTGATCCAGAAAGCAGTACTCCTGGACACGGCACGCATAGTTAGGAGGTTCCTCTCTCAGGGGCCCTGACCACCGGTAGCTTGGACCCTGTTCCCGATACCGGTGGGCTACTATTTTTTATATTTTTAAATATTTTTATATCTCTGTATTTAATATTTAAAAATGTAATTTATATGTATATACAAATGAATAAAGGAAATAATAATAATCTTTATTGTCCAGAAAAATACATGATTCAATCAGATAAATCACTGGTCTCCACACTAGGATTCCCTGTGTCGTGGAGGCCAGTCTCTTTCATCATGGTTCTAAAACAAATTTTAAACTAATAAAAACCCATATTTTATCTCTTCTGCACACTGAAGTAATATTTCACCATTGAATAGACTGTCATAATAAAATAAAATCAATTGCAGTAGAAGCTAGCATGAATAGTCGTAATTCTGAATCTATTAGCGATCTGATCAATATTCCGAACGAACCAAAAGCTTACTTTCAATCTAACGTTAAATGTATTCGGTGTTTACGTTCCTACAAATGTTTTTCTTGCAATATTTTGAGACAGAGTAGAAAATGATAAGTAAGCAATGCCTAGGACGGCTAATACAGAGCCGTCTGCGTTGTATATGCGCCGTCCGCGTTGTATATGCGGCGTCTGCATTGTATTTGTGCCGTCTGCGTTGTATATACGGTAGGTCCCAAAATCAAGCAAATATTATAAATGCGAAAGTGAGTTTGCTTGCGCTTTCACGCCAAAATAGCTGAACCAATTTTGATGAATTTTGGTACAGAAATATGTAGATGAAGGATGGAGACGGTTACCTATAGGCTACTTAGCGAAAATCTATATTAACTCATTTGAAGTCGCGGGCCAAAGCTAATAGGTATTAAAAGTAAATAAGAGGATCTCCCTGCCCAGATGAGCGTGTGGTGAATGTCTTCTTCGTCCAAACACATGCGAGGACACTGTAACTTAATTTGACAAGCTCTATAATAATTGGTTTGATACTGAAGTAAATAATCCTAATGTGTTCATGAACCCGGATCGAGCAAACTCACCAACTGACAAGTACGCAAACAGAACCGCGTCAAAAAAAGTCCGAAACGAAAAAGTTGGAACCAAAAAAGGCCTCGTTCGTATATAACTCAAAAAGGCCCGCAGCTCGACTCTAACTTCGTCAAAATTGTGTCAGGACACTAGTTTGTAAAATTCTATAGGATTTATATCGCGTGGCGGTTCGTAAGTGGGGCATTGCCCTAATAAATTGGCTCCGTACACCGTTTGCTAGCTTGGGGCGACTTGTCAAAACGCCAATACACTAAGGAGGTTTTCGCTTACAGAAAATTAAAGGAAGGATGTGGAAACTTGGCTTGATCAAATAGAACGCTTTTGAAAATCAACCGGCCTTCTATGAAGGTTAACGGAATTTATTGCAGCCAGCCAGTGATTGTGGTGTTTCGAGAAGGAATTACAGATATTTTGAGAGTTAGTGTAGTTGGTTGCTTGGAATATTTCGTTTAGAAGATGAAATTTGTGTATATTTTAAAGGGCGTTTCCTTAGACATACTTGAATATAAGATACAATCATTTATTAATTGGTTACACAGTAGCCAGCCCTCGCATTGGTTGCATGGCTGACTGCGCCCGTCACCTTTTTGATATTTTCATCTCGCCATTTTCTTTTTCTATTCCAATCGATTGACGTGGCCCGGCGCGTCTGCCAAGAACTGAAATCTTGGTAGAAGTTAGTAGTTGGGAATGATGGGCAGAAAAGGAGGAGAGGCATATCCTTATCCAGCAAAGGGACCATGTGTATTGATTGCAGTAAGTAATTTACTTACAGCACGTAACCAATATTCTTCACTTCCAGAAGCAAAGAACCTTTTCCCATGTTCGAGTAGATGTTTAGTTCCTAGGCAAAGTTTCGTACAGTTCCGAGCAGTTGTGTACCTCCCCAGAGGAATACCTTTCGTCGCGCTACAAAATTTATCAATCCACTACTGTTTGCTTTTAATAAATCATATAGCTTTACCTTCGAGTTCTGTACAGATGCAATATTTTTGCGAAAATGGTGGCTGAATTTACAGGTCAAATGAGTGTTGAAATAATTTTGTACAATCGCGAATTTTATTTGGAAAAATATTTTTTTCTGGAATAAATTTATTTAATTTACAGTTATAAAGACTTATAATTATTTACCAGTAATAATTTGTTTTTCTTTACGTTTTCGGGTTGCGAAAAGGCGCTTTAAAAATCAGCTCAAAACAAATGATGAAGCAAGGTGGCTGATGTGAGAAATTATGAAGCAAGGTTTCAAATCTTGTAAACGCTGATAAAAATTCAATGGCATAGCACAATTATTAAGTTCTATTAAATATAATAGCTGTATATGTGAACACTGGTAGGACAAACCTTTTCATGTACCGTGTAGAGGCGGATAGTAGTTGAAAAGATGAAAGATTGAACGTACCTGAAACAAAAACAAATCATAATTAGCAAATTGTAAACGTCTGAAAAATATAAAAAGGGAAGAAAAACCGGACAAGTACGAGTAAGACTCTCACACGAAGTGTTCCGTACCATAATATAAAAAAGAACACGTTTTGTTGTATTTATACAAAAAACGTTTTTTTTTTTATGAAAAATAATACCGAGTCCTCTTTAATTTTTTATTTATTTTTTATTATTTGTTGTTATATCGGCAATAGAAGTACACACTCAATAGGGTCCCGTGGGTTACCCATCGGGCACAGAACCCTAAAAAACGAAACAAAAAAATTAAGTCTTCGAATTCATTTTCTTTAAAATAAGAACGTTGAGAAATGAAAATTCACACGTCGCATTTCTTAATTCAAAACCCCTGTACGTTAACAATTTACACCATCACGCATGGCCGACGTGTATCACACAAATTGGAACACCCATCTGTCACCAAGAATAACAAGTAAAAAGGTAGGACTCATCCATTGTTTACGAGATACGAACCCTGTACACCCAATTAGCTACCCGGAACCCCTGAGAGAAAGGGATAAACGATCTCGACACCAGATCAGACAGGGACGGGTAATTAAAAACAGCACCATTCCTGATCGATGGTCGTATTAACTCGTAGTGTCAGTCCTTTTGCAATTTAATGAACATTCTTTTTAATTGTTGACAGGGCCGATTTAAGGAAAACATTGCGGTATTTGCGACTAAAGGATTTATTATACAACTAGCTGCGCCCGTGGTTTATGAGATACTCCGCGTGAATGTCGAAATAATCCGAAGGGAACACACTCCCGGAATTAAAAGTAGCCTATGTGTTAATCCAGGGTGTCAGCTTCCTGCATACCAAATTTTATCAAAATTGGTCCAGTCATTTGAGCGTGAAGAAGTAACAAACATATCCATACACACACACACTCACAAACTTTCGCCTTTATAATATAAGTGTGATAATTGAGGGTTAATTTATTTATTAATTCAATGCTTCACGGGCATTTTCTTCTGTGAAATGATCGGAACTACTTTTAGAAGCCGCGTTTAATGAGGCGGCACCAGTAATACAAGTTATTTATACATACTTATGCATAATGAAATAAAATACGCTCTACAGAGAATGCAGAGCGACAGCTATGGTAGGCCTCAGATGAACTTGCAATAAAGTACATTGAGTTTTTCCCTAATATCCCTTCGTAGATATCCGAACAATAAATTTTGAAGCGTTTTTTCATTACTAGAGAACGTAAAGGATCTCGATAGAAGCCGATTCAGGATAGCTTTACCTATGTCTTTATTTCTGTTTTTTGATATTGAGAAAGTCAATAAATGTATGTGGGTCAATGACCGTTATGCACATATATCTGGTATCTACCATAGCTCGTAGCTTGGCTTGGCAATAATATGTATAGGAATTACGAACACCTTTTCTAGAAAATCTAGAATCCGTATGGTAAAGAGGGAGAATGTGTCAATAAAAAAAAAGACAGTTGTGTCTGCGGTAACGTCTTTTTTTTTTTTTGAGATGAGTTTGCTCTTGACTCTAGTCTAGGTCATAGATGACAGAGACAAAGTCGACGATGGAGCGAGCTTACCCAGAAGAATCCTGTTCACTCTAATTTTGAAGAGATTAGAGTTGTATGCGTTCGGAAACACAGACGCAGGCAGAGAGTTCCAGTCCTTTGTTGTGCGCATTATAAAAGACGTTTGGAAACGTTTAGTGCGAATTGGTGGAATAGCAACAAGGTAGGGATGGTAACTTGCTGTGCGTCTGTGTCCGACGGTAGAAGGGGGCCGGTGGGATGAGGTCGTGGAGTTCCTGGAAACTCTCCCCGAAGTACAATCTTTAGAAGGCCGACAAGCAGGCAACCTTGCGGTGATGAGCCAAGCTGTGTGACGTCGCTTGTTTTTATAAGTCGTTTTAAACTATATACCTATTGAAATAATTACAGAAAATACGCTTCCTTACCGCGTCTGTCTACTCTTTGTACTGCAAAACTCCAACTTCAGCCTTACAATAAATCTATCCAATTTGCATGAAAAAAGTCTATCACAGCAAAAAGTAGCAAATTCAGTCGTTGTAAATGTAAGTCGTAAAGCTGTAATGCGAATAAACAGTTGTTTTATGGTATCGTGCGCATTATTAGAGAATTATTGAGGAAATAAATAGCAGTGTGTTTCCTTCACGATCGCTGGCGATGAATGCTACTTGATACTTCCGTATCGTACGGTTTTAACACTCGACCATTGTGTTGTTGAAAGCTCTTGAACGAATAATACCTACTTAATGTCGTTTTCTGGGCGTAATTAGAGACTTGAAGTAAACTGTGAACAGGTCCAAGTGGTGGGAGAAGGAGGGAATACTGAATTGTCACCGTGCAAGACGAAAAAGAACATTCAAGTGAGTTCATTGTACAAAAAAATCGAACGTATATTGCAATATAAACCAGCATTGAGACGAGCATTGGGCACGCACTTACTTGAATGCCACCTGGTTTCTGTAAAAATGCCTTATTGCATCTAGTATGTACCACTATTGTATAAAGTTTAAATCTATACTAATTTAATAAAGGTGAAGAGTTCGTTGTTTGTTTGAACGCGCTGAGCTTACAGGAACGGGCAAAACGGGACATGCGCGTACGAAGTCGCGGGCAAAAGCTAGTTAGTAAATAAGAAGGAGCCTGAAGTGAACTGTCATTCTAACTTAATTGGACGGATTGACAGCTGATTCATGTTTATTTCACTAAAGTTTTCACGGTGAGTATTTTACAGAAAGGCCTGAGGTGTTTAAGTGTCATAAAACACAATACAATCCAGAATCCATCACCAATCCATGATAGACAAATAACGGCCGGTCAAATTAGCTACCAACAGTAGCTGAAACATCATGTTTGCCTTTTAAATATGACGTCCGCTACTGTTAATAGCTAATTTGACAGTTGGTTAAAACCGGCCGTAAATAAATACCTAACTCTTCACAATCATCCATCAGAACCAAAATTCCGAAGGTCCTTACTGCACTGTAATTACTAACACCCCGTCTCCCCTTCCTTAGGGTCAATTTATACTAGAGTAGAATCGAAGCGTCAATCTGAAACTTGACATAGCAAATTTACCTTTATCTCCACAACACAACGCACATTTTTTTTTTGAGATAAAAAGAAGACGCGCGAATTCGACGGAATTCGCGCGTCGGAGCGGAAGAAATATCTCAGTACAAATATATGCATTACGTTGTGGAAATATGAGTGAATTTGCTATGTGAAGTTACAGATGGACGCTTCGACTCTTCGCTAGTATAAATTGACCCTTAGCCGCAGTCTAAGCAAGCATTCAACTAAGACGTCCGCTTCCATTGCATCGATAACTCCTGGCTAACGTGACAGATGGCCTCGTTTATCGCCATATATTGAACGTAACGCATTCAAGAGCAGTGTGCACTGACACTGAATTAAGTGCTCTTTAGACTAGGTGGAATAGAGGTGGGATAGACTGGGAGTGCATGCAGTATTTCCTGAGAGAATTTCTGGTGCGAGCAATGGATTTTTGAGTCACACAGACCGTGAATATTGGATTTTCTGTTGTGTGCTGATGTTTATATCAGTTGAAGGTATTTCTTCTTGGCCTATTTATAGACACATACTGATTGGCCGATGCTCTGAGTCAAGCAAAAACTATTGTCGGTTTCATGAACGAATTAGACAAGGAAATATACGGTGTATCTTGAAAGGCTTTTGGGATAGAGTTATTTTGCGGAAGTTATCTATTTTGGACAACTTGATAAACGCAAATGTTTGAATGTCAATATGCTCGCTATTCAAACCTACGAGTAGAACGACTATCAGAGGCCCTACTATGAAGTCTTAAACCGACCATGATTCCGCTCTAAGAGGGAGACGGAGCTATACATAGCGAATAGCACTATCCCGTTTACATCATCGGAATTGGATCGCATTAGCACGTCATAGTAGGGCTACAGGGGTCTATTCTTAGTCCACTTCTCCGAAAGACACTCGATTGACTTGGGCGTTTATACTGAGTCAAGCTAAAAACCTTCTGGTTTAAAAACAACTGGATAAAAAGGTGATGAGAAAGCTCTATTTCAAAGTAGACTGATATTAGCTTAATTGCCTGATAAATATTTATAGAATTGAGACCGTTATGTAACTGAGCCATTAATTTATAATCTCGCTTTTTTTTTTCTTAAACATACAGCAAAACACTCATAATAATATATTTTGACTGACACTTCGACATCGCTACGGTTCTTATCGATCGTCATTCGATCGTTACTCGAAACAAAGTAATTTGTAAAGCAATACGATATAGCTGCTTTCCCTAATTCAATTAGATTGTAACGTTTTGTTATTTTTTTATGCGATCGTTTTTTCTTGCTATACGTGTTTTTATACTAAAATGAAGGGAGGTTGTGATGTCTGAGACGTAGTTGAAGTACGCGTGAGCCGAGCGAGCGAAGCGAGCGGTGGTGTAGCAGCGTTCAGCAAACGCCACATTCAAGTTGGTCGTAATAACTATAAGCAATGACGAAACACATGATGTTATATTTTTTATAAGCGTTTTGATAATGTAGATGGATTCGATTCTGGTGACTGATCCATTTGAAGACACAGCTTTGTAATCTGGCCTTAAATAAATAACAAGGCAAAGTTAGTGATGTGCCCATGTAACATCAAGTTGTACATTAAACACGAGAATGTATAAAGAGCAAAGTTCAAATACCTTCATGACTACGTAGGTTGTACTGTTTAATTATTAATTAGTTTGAAAATGTGTAAGCTTGAAATATATAGTTCGTTGTTAAAATTGCTAGGGGTCTTTGCTCAAATTGGTTTGAATTGTTAATTGAATGAATTGATTTACATAATAAAAAAAAATAACGGGTTGCACTTCGGGAGTGCCGGCAAAAGTGAAAACTTGAACATTGACGTTGTGCATTTTTGTTATTTTGGAATGCTTAGGAAATAATTTCGCACGAATTGCTTTAATTATCAGTATTAAAAGTACTATCATTTATGTGGTAAAATACAATATTCATTTATTGCGCTATCGTACACAAACATGACAATTCATATTACATAAAAAATTTAAAACTTCAGAATTTTCCCTCCGTCTTACGAATTTTCGACCAGATCACGTGTCCTGACGCGAGTTTATCATTTTTTACCCATCCCAAAAAGTGCACAACGCCGCTAAAGAAGTTTTCATGTCAAAAAAAATAAATCTTCAGAATCATGTACTGAATCCAAGGTATCTTTTTACACAACGATGCGTCTATAATAGAGAGGTAACAATGTTTGTTCGTTTGTAAAACTGAACGGATTACAAAAATCATTCACTGATAAGAAGGCTACACATCACTATCTCCGACGTCGGCGTCGGGAGCCTGTAGTGGCCACGTTACAGTTTTTGGCAACAGTTAACAGGTAACGCCAACGCTCGTAAGACGCCAATGTGATTGCTGCCTTACAGTCATGGCTCTTAAGTACTTTTTATCACAAAAGTATACACGGACAAGCTACGAGAGTAAAGTCACGAAAAACGCTAGTATGTAACCCACTCCATTCACGTAGTTCATTTACTGACGCAATATAACACTCAATTTAAATCCCCGATCTATCGGTCGATAAGGTAATTGATGACGTCAGCATTATGATTGACGTCGACCGCTCCTATTGGTCCACTCTTGCGGTGCTCTGAATTCAAATCGATTGAGTTGTTTTCATTGTACAACTATACGATTAATTTGCTGCCGGTTAGAAAGAGAATGACTGTCTCGTTGGCCTAATTGTTCGAGCATAAAATCCTGGGTTCAATATTTGGGAAGTGTTTTTGGGTTTTCTATTTAGGATTTCTCAATTACAGTCCAGGGTCTGGATTTCCTGCTAAGGTTGCACCTGCCAGGGTTGCGGAATTTGTTCGAAAGAGTCACCGCGGCCCTGGAACGCAAAGGGCTTTAGAAGGAACACGGATGGATTTTAGTCAGTAAGAGTCTGACACGCTCTTCCGCTCCACCTAGAGCGGAAGAAATCATTTGATGATTTCCCATACTTAAAAAAAAAACCGTGTTCATTGTGTGTTTGTTGTCGGGCAGACGTTTATTAAACATATAAAGCAATGGCAAAGCAATTACATTCGATTGTGAATGAAATTGCGATTTTACTAGTTATACAACTAGGGTGCTGATGATATTGATAAATCCAGAAATCTCTCCTTCATCTTAATACCAAAATTTCTCCCTATCATATGCTACAAGTTACGGAATGCCTTCGAAAGAGTCACCGCGGCCCTGGAACGCAAAGGGCTTTAGAAGGAACACGGATGGGTTTTAGTCAGTAAGAATCTGACACGCCCTTCCGCTCCACCCAGAGCATAAGGGTAATTTGATGAATTCCCATCCTTAAAAAAAACACATGCTGCACACAGACAATTAATGCGCCAAACCAAAGTTCCCAGTACCAGGTAAGTTAATTTCTCATCCGAGCTCGACGTCTTTCTCAGAAAACGTAGTAATCAAATACGTGTACCTACGTAGGAAATAAGCAGAAATATTAATATTGCACTTACTGAGTTACAAGCTAGTTGCCAGAAACACGTTTGTTGAGATTCGGGAAAATGATTTAAATTTGTGAAAATTAAGTGTGGTTTTGAGAAATCAAAATGAATTTAGGGGGAAAATTATTTGTTTGTTTGTTTATATGTATACGCGCATATGCCGCTTTTTCCCGTTCCCGTATAGCCTTCTTCATGAATGTGGTTACCATATAAAAAAAAATTAAAATTAAAAATATTTTTCCAAATCCGACTGGCAGTTTCAGAGATTAGCGCGTTCAAACAAACAAACTGTTCAGCTTTGTTATATGTATTAGTATAGATTTGGAGTCGATGGTTAACTCCTAAGATTTTTCAGGCTATGGCGGGCCATACACGTTCCAGTAATTTCATCAAACAGTTTTATAAAAGTGGCATGAATGTCTGTAGGAAAATTTGATCAGAAATTTGTTGTCAAATGGCATAAAGTAATATGAAATTCTGTATGACGTCGGGCTTAAAAGAATAGCACCATCCCATCACTCCCCGTGGGTGTCGTTAGAGGCGACTAAGGGACTTACCAGAGAATGGGCAGCAGCATTCTCTGTACATTGCAACAGCCACACTGCGATCACCAACCCTCCTCTGGGGGGGGGGGGGGGGGTGTCCTATATCCAGCAGTGGACGTCTTTCGGCTGGTATGATGATGATGATGAATATGAAATTTCGTTTCTATTTGATCAAACAGTTTGAACAAGTCTGTTTGATCAAATTACTTGAAGTCTATGGCCTGCATAAGTAGGTACTTTAATCGCAACATATGCGCACTTGGGGCTCCCCAACGTGTGACTCATATTCTGAAAACCCCCAAGGTTAAGTACATAAATTTACGATGAATTGTTTCATCAAAGATAAATGATATTTATTGTGTAAGTAGGTTAAACACAACACATTTACACGTCAATTTTTTTTTGGTCATTTTTAAATTGGATGAGGCCGGTGTTTCCTAGCTGACTACCTTGAGAAGAAACACCGAAACAAACTCAGAGGTCAAAGTATCTTTTAAAGTCCATACAATCCGTACTGGTCAAATCATATGAGAACCATGTAGGTCTGAAGTGGTCTTTTGAGGAAAGTACCACACAGATTTGAGTGGATCTGTCCAGACAGTGCAAGCATTTGTCAGTTGTCGTGTAGCTCAAACTCAGAAACTATAGAAAGCTACACAGCTTTTTGTCCCGGAAAAATGCACGATTTCCGGTTTACAGACTGCAGAAGCCGTCATCTTCCAATGATGGAAATACGGTACCTTTTTGCTTCTACATATTAATATTTTTGTAAAATATACAGGTACCATTTTTATAGCGTCAATTTTATTCTACGATTTTTCATTGCGAGCGTCATGTCTCGCAGTAGCCGTCAGTTGTTTTACGAGTCGAAAAAATAAACAATAAATTTAGGTTTCTGTATCCGTACCAGGAATCCATGTATTGCATGTTACCCTATATACAATACATGGAAACCGGGTGCGGAGGAGGTGTAAAAGCAGAGAGAAAAGTTTACAGAGTGATTTTTTAAAGTGTGCGTGATGAAGGAATAGCGACAGAAAACACTGAAAGGATAGGAAAGGAAGTCTCGAGCCAGATTTTGATGAAAACTAACACCACATCATTGATCAGTTGGAAATATGTTGGATGTTTGTGTATATTGTATTAGGTTACGATGGGACTGGCATACGCTGTGCGTATAAAAGTCCCTAAAATTCAAAGAATAAAAAAAAAAAAAAAAAAAAAAAAACACCACATCATTTGATTTTTTTAAATCAGTATTCCTAGCCAGTAATCGAACCGGTGACTTTGAAAAAACACAACCTGTATTATTACACTATCCGAAAGTGTCCCTACTAAGGATCAAATTTTGCGAAAAATAACAGGCAAACTAAAGATGTAAACTGTAACTTACCTCTATTTGAGGTCTTATGAAAAACATTGAGTTGTAATAGTAAAAGTAATTTGTATTTTGTTTTCTGAAGCAAATCCTTGCTATGGAAATATATATATAATTGGAAAGCTGTGAGACATGTGCCCAGCAGTGGAACAAAACAGCTTAATTTAAAAAAAAACTAAAAGCTAAACGAGCAAGCATGATAGAAATAATTTAAAACATATTTGTTTTTGAAAACTTTATCACAAAGAATTTCAGTATGAGAGGAAATATCTTTGAGTACTCCACGAACATGTGTGTTCATTTAAAGAAAGAGTTTCAATCAGAAAAGATCCTAACCCTAAAATGTCGCTTCTATTTTCTTCATGTCAACTCTGTCGTAAAACATACGAGTACATAGTTAGGTAATCGTATCAAACCAAGCGACACATTGCACGGCAGACAACACCCGAAGCGTAATGCAATAACGCAAATATCCACTGCAGACCGAAGGCCTCCGCAAACCGCAGCAACGGCCCCAACGAACCCCGACAGCACCATAGCACCCTACACAACCCTATACGACTAGGGTTGCCAGCACATTATGCCAAAAAACCGAACCAACCAGACAGTTGATTCGGATTTTCCAGTAAGAAGCCTGGCCATATTTAACATAGGTAGTATCTATGTTAAGCAGAAAATCCAAATAGTTTAATAATAGAGGTTCTTATTATCATACAATAGTATAACATTTGTGATTATTTAGAAAGAAAAAAATAATCATTTTATTTTCCGACCATTCAGCAGATTTATATTTTCTGTAATAATGTAGTAACGATGTACGCGATAAAGAGTAATTTATCTATAGAACTTCTTAACATAATATAATATGCATGAAAAAATTTTTTATTATATATGTATTATAGAGTTTATCTAAAAATATACAAAAATATAATACTAGCAGTGACAAAAAAAAAAGAAAAAAAAAAACATACAGTCGAATTGAGAACTTCCTCCTGAAGTCGGTTAAAAATAGAATCAAAATTGATAATAAAACAAACGAGATACCTGTCTTTCTCGCAAAGACGCCGTTTTCTATGGCAGCTGTGGCCTGTGGTATTTGACGTCAAATTTCTCATCGGACTTCTCTTTCCAATTATCATATTTGAAGCGAATGTGTGTACATAAACTGTTAAATAAATAAATAATAATAATAATAAGCTCATCGCTGATGAAGGTATTTAAAAAAAAATATTTATTAATTGCTTACTAGACTTTTAATAAAAAAAAATTGCATGCAATATGCATGCAATTTTTTTTCCTATTCTCAGTTGAAATAAAAACGCCATTCGGCCGGATAATATACCCAAAAGGTCTTGCTATAATAATTAAATTTTTATTCGGACAACCATTGATCCATAACAATCATATTCTTTATATATAGTTAGTAGGAACTAAAAACTATGTTAATACCTAATAACTAAGAGTGACTTAGTCCTCTGGGTGAGGCTCCCCACCAGTGGGCTGTCCAACTTGTTGCCTATAACCTTCAGGATACTATTACTGCTCCCACGCAATCTGCTTAGCAGTGAGGCTGTCTCTGCGCCAAGTGGCATCAAAGCCGTATGTGCGCGACTCAGCGAACATTGTTGACGCACTGCAGAAGCGCGGCAGTCGTAACAGCGCCCTTTAGACATTATTAAACTGGATGCGCAGAGAATATAATCGGCTTTATTGGGACACCTGGAAACAGTGGCAACCCTGTATAGGACCCTATAGGTCTCGCGTCACACCGCATCTGTCTCGCGGATTGATGGCTGCAGTGTGCTCTGTGATTTTATTAGTGCACAGGTGGATAATTTACAAACCATTCTCTAGGTATAATTTTTCCCGAGGGGATAATAAAGGCTGAATCACGAGGGCGCATGGAAGTTGTGAAACCTTTACAATATCGCTTTGTATGATTTTTTTTTTAATTTGCTTTTTTTATTCATACTGCCTTAAATCCATGGATTGCTCAAGACAGAAAGGTATGGAAAGAGGAAGGGAAACCACTGTCTAGCAATCATTTTCCCTTTTTCCTAACTATGTCGGGGTCGGCTTCCTGTCAAACCGAATGCAGCTGATTATAGTTGACACCAGTTAAACTTGCAATAACGGTCACTGATCCACATAAATTTATTGCCCTACCTAATTCCGAAAACACCAATTATGACATAAAGCTATCCTGAATCGACATCTGTGTAGTAATGAAAAACGATTAATAATTTATTTTCCGGGGACCTACGCACAGAAATTAAGGAGAGGACAATGAACTTTATTGCAAATTTATCTGGCGCTTACCATAGTGAGTACCAATATTTTACATAAACCGACTGGCTGTATGACTTCTCAACCCATATTTAGTAACGAGTAACTCCTCCTTTGCCCAACAGTGGGCCACAAAGTAGGCTAGTAATAAAGCTAACCCCCGGTTTCCAGAAAAATAGTATCGGCGCGTCACAAATTATACAAAAGTTTAATATTGCAGTGACGTAACCTAACGCGTAAGTCAATTTTTCACAAAAACCGATCCAGAAACTAAACCTTGCTTTGGGCCTATTTATTTCATCCTGAATATATTACTAAGTAAATAAATCTTTTGAACCGTCAATTGATTGATTGGCAGTTTAATTTTGCCGAAATAGTAAAGAGCAGATTCTATTCCCAGGAAAAAACCAATTTCACTGTCTGGCCTGGTAATCTAAAATACAGGTTGTTGCTTAAGAACAGTCGTTTTAGTAGGTGCGTAAAATATTTTATTCTTATTATAATTTTATTAATATTTATTTATTATCATTTAAACTTTGTGTAAAGTAGTGTGGTATCAAGGCGGACTAAATGCAACAAGGCGGACTAAATGCAACAGGCATTCTCTAAAAATACATATTATGGATTTGAATGTTCTTGCTAACAATTTATTAATTTATAATTCAACTAGCTTTTGTCTGCGACTTCGAACACGCATATCCCGTTTTTTCCCGTTCCCGTATTTTTTCCCGTTACTGTATGGCCTTCCTCATGAATGTGGCTATCATATACAAAAATAAATTTCCAAATCCGACTGAAAGTTCCAGAGATTAGCGCGTTCAAACAAACAAACAATCTATTCAACTTTTTTTAGTTTAGATTGTTAATTATAATTGACTCAATTGCAATTTGCACAGGTTTTTTGTTTTAAGTTTCCTATTCTTATAAACCTCATCCAAAATCAAATTCAACAACAGTTTCAAATGAAGACTATTGATCTTTTGTTCAAGTTTATTGTGCCCTTGAAGTTGCTAGTATCTACTGGAAGTGATTGATAGGGGTACGATCCAAACTTAACCTGTCATGTGTCAATCATCATTTAAACTCGATTTTCAATAGATAATCGCGGGAAATAGGTTTCGGACAGCAGCTGTTTATTTCTATTCAATAAACGACTGAAGAATATACTACAACTAACTTTTGGCCGCAAATTCGCTCGCCATAATATAAATTTTCGCAAAAAAACTAACACACTTATCTCTGCACCAAAATTCATCGAAATTAATTCAACTATTTAGGTGTGAAAGCGTAACAATCAAACAAACTCAGTCTCGTATTTATAAAATTAAGTTACAGCGATATTACTTTCATTTAGAACTATTAAATTAATTATGTAGTTAGCTATTACATTATTATGGTAAAATTAAGTCTGTGGTAGATTAACATCTACATGGAAAACTTTTAATTTTTAATAAAAACTATGTGCTAGCCAGTATTTTTTGCAGCCTTAACATATAACGACAGCTTTCATTGGAATGTTAATAAGGTAATACCTGTTATTAAGAGTGTACCACGATAATTACAAAACGCCCGTAATAAATACATTTTATTTAAAATGATAGACCCTTAAATTAGTCCGCAACAAAACTGTTATTGCCGATCGATCTCGCTTCACGAAGGTTCCGTATGTTTGGTAGATACCTATATCTCAACATGTGTGCTTGTATGGCGGTCAAAGGTCGAAGTACCTTAGTTCCTTCTTCAGGTATATTTCAGTTCTAAATTAAAAATTTGTACCTACACTTCATAGTTCGAACTTTACAAACTGCTATTATTCTTGCTCCAATAACTCACAATTGAAAATATCGTCACAACCACTTCCTACACAAAAGACAAAAACAAAGATACAAAAAAATCCAACAAAATCATACTAGAGACAACAATAAAAAGCACGAAAAGCAACAAAACCGATGCGGGCACGCTCATTCATAGTGAAAAGGTCATGATAAAAAGTTTTTTAATTCCCGCATGCAACTCGAAACCAACAACAGCAAAAAAAACAAAATGGCTCCCGGCGTGACACTATCTAACCTTTTACTGGATAAACTGTTGAAGTCTATCGGAATACGAAGTACGAACTACAAAGGAAACGGTAACGGAAAAGATAATTAATTCTGTGTGCATTCTGCGGCGACACATCTAGTGAACAGCTTTTATGGACTTCTTTGTTTTTCTTTTTAATATCGAAGAGAGCCTCTTTGTTTCTTTCATTTTGTTACGCACGATTTCATCTGCATGTTTTTCCGTGAAGATTGTTTTGGTCTCATGAATAATGGATTTTGTATCACATTGATAATTAGATGAGCTTTGTCGTTAATTAATTATTATAAGTGGAGGCGACGCGGCGTGAATTATTAATTTCGGAAGTGTTTACAATACGGTCATTAGTGGTGATGACATATTGTGTAGATCTTGCTAGGAATGCAGATGATTGGTAGATAATATGCGAACAAGCTGGGTTGGGTTAGACTCTTGATTATCTTGTTTTTCGTAAAATCTTATGTTTTCTTTTTTTTTGGAAACTTAACCTTCATTGACGAAGATAACATGTTTTTCTTCATTTTGTATAGTTTTTTTTTTGAGGGACCTATTTTATATTACACGCTATACAAACTGGAACTATTTACAAACCGTTATTTCACCAACAAAAAAGAACAATTAAAAGCTTACGTCACTACCCCAAACCATTTAATTGTAACAATAAAACAACACGCGCCATAAAAAGTAAAAAAAAAAAACAAAATAAAATCTATCGTGACCATTAAAATGGATTTAACGATACATTTCGTGAAATATAACTCGAAACTAGTGACGTGCCGGGTCGATACGAATCTCATCAATTTGGTAACAATGCCTGCGACCTTGGCATAGCCGCGCCTTACGATAAACAACGTTTATAGGGAAATCGATACTTTAGTGAGGTGAAACTTTCAATTTATGATGAGCTGGTAGGATGATATAGCCTTTTTGAGTGCTGACAACATTTTTTACCACGGGCACGCTTGAGTTTTCCTGTTGTTTATTTTGTTTTTCTAAAGAGAGCTTGAATTTAGCCGAGTAAATAAACAACACCGAAAATGAATTTGAAAAAAAAAAAAGATCTCGACCTACCTACTTCCAATTCGTACGTGAGAAGGTTCGACTTCCTCGCTAGGTAGATTATGCTTGCTCATATTGCAAGTGACCCAGTTTTTTAACGATCAAGGCTTATTGCTTTCTTTCTTCGGTATCGTAGATGCATATCCTGAATAATTATAACAGTGTTTGCACATGTTTGCTTAGAAAAATATCCATGGAACTAGGATTTCTCTAGTTTTGTGAGCTAAGTTATTAAGTACGTGTTTGGGTCACGAAATTTCGTGTGTTCTTTAAATGTTTAAGCCCGTTCTTTAAATGCAGCCAATTAAACGGCTGATTAAGCCAGTTGCGGGCTGCGACATATACACAATTAAAGCGATATAACACTGAAAATACTTATAATTGACATACGTCGTAACCTTGCTATCGAAATATCTTTCATTGCTATTCAAGATTTGGACCAACTCCCATACATTTTTGCTCATCATCCTTTCAACTAAATTGGTCCAGTATATTCGGAGGAAATTGGCTGTGACAGGGAGTATGACAGACAGACAGACACACCAGAGATCCCTCCATTCCTTCCAACGTTCGGAACCCAAAAAGATTATAAGAAAGCATAAAACAAACACTTTCTAAGAGTAGACCGTAAACAAGTCAATAATTAATTCGAGTTAATGACACCGTACAGCACACTCAATAAAAATTTTCAAAAAATCTCTTAAAAACAATGACACTAAAGCTCCAAGACCTTGGCATCAGAACAATCTTAATCCTACAAACAACGTTACGAGGAAATCGATATTTCAGCAGTTAACAAGTTCGTAAACTTTCGCCACAAAATATCATCGATTCTCAAGGGAACTTCCCTTGAGGTCTAAAGGTCAAACCAGATATTAAAAATGAAGAGAATCGTGATAACACAACTTGTCACAAGACATTATAAATCCTAATTTTAGGGATTTCAAGACCCTGTTGGGCTTGGAGACCTTTATTCTTCTTCTCTTGTGTTTGATCGACCCTTATGGTAATAATCAAACCCCATGGTATAATAAACAATCAGGTAGTATGGCAAGTAAGCTTACTGCCTAGGGTGCACCAGACGGTAAGAACTTGATGAAAACAAATGACTACCTCATAACAAGTATTACGGCACGATTGGCGAGTTGAGCGATTGACTGCTGCGCTGTGCGTCGCAGGTTCGATTCTCGAATGGAACAAATACAAATATATGTATGGCCTACATGTCAGACCCTCTGGCTGTTTGTATATGTGACTTTGTAAGTTTGTAAACGCACCCACGACACAGGAGAAATGACTTGTGTGGGGCAAAGTTTAAAAAAATAAAAAAGTGTGTGTGTCAGCTCCGAGGCACGACTGGAGTTTCCTCTTTAAGAACTATTATTGTGTAGATTATGTTAAAAGAGGGTAAATGAAAGCATCTTAAATAAGCTGTAATACATTGTATATACACACAAAAATAATCTCGAAGTGAAAGGTGCGCAAAGGAACGTAACGCCTCACTTTTAGTTAACGCTCGATTTTACTCCTCATAAAATTCTCATATCCCGGTCCCCGGGCTAAATATGAAAATCGTTTCTTAAGGAGTTAACTGCAAAAATGCTAGATGGCGTTTATCCTGGAGTTCAGATAGCTAGACGCTCTAATGCACGTATTCTGGTGCATCCAGATACTTTAATCTTTTGACCGCCAGAGCATAAACGCACCGGCGTGCCCCCGACGCCAAGCCACAATTTACAGGGCACGCGCTTGCTTGTTATGTATACGTGACAATGGCGTTCAAAAGGTTAAGCCGACTCCAACATGATTAGGATAAGGCAGATGATAATCGCTGATACACCTATATATTATGACCTTTTCTGCTTCAAAATCTTCTTAATCTTTTTTGCATGAAACCTAAATGGTGGAAAGTAACTGGCTTTTGTTATACAGGTACGTACTCTTACTGTAGAGTCAGGGTTTATTGTTGAGCTAAAAACTGCTTCATCAGAAACTGTTACTCGACTATATACTTGAATCGAGTGATCCAGTCTTAAGTAATCGACACCACCATCATCATCTGCCTAGCCTTTTCCCAACTATATTGGGGTCGGCTTCCAGTCAAACCGGATTCAGCTGAATACCAGTATTTTACGTGGAGCGGCTGTCTACCAGACCTCTACAACCCATTAACTGGGTAACACGGTACTCCTTGATAAGACTGGTGTCAGATTCTCTGGCTTCTGACTATCCGTAACGACTGCCAAAGATCTACAAATAACGTGCTTTCCGAGGCACGGAGGAGTCTCGGTATATTATGATGGTCACCCATCTACAGACCAACCTCGGCAAGCGTTGCTTAACCTTAAAGATCGACCCGCGCGGCTGTTATTATTTAGCCATGAGCTCCTCCAACCACCAACCAGCAACCAGCAAATAAACTAAAAAGAACCTCGACGATAAAGTAACGGAACTTCGAGACCTTGACAGCAATGTCGCCGCTAATTAGATAAAGAAGGTTAACTAATTAGGGCAAGCCGATGTCGTTAACGAGCGCAGGACAAGTGAACTTCCTTGTATTAGATTAAAATGTAGGTACGACAGACAATCACTAATACTCGAAGATCTAGGCGTACGGTAGTTCGGGCCTAACACACGCAGTGTGTATATTACACGAAAAATAGATACACACCTCGACTAGAGTCAACGGCAAACTCATCAAAAAATAATAAAAAATGGTTGTCTGTAAAGTCGGTTTACGGACGATAGTTTAACGTGACAACGTCATAACAAAACATTGTTTTTATTTAATAATGACTTAGACTAAAGTGTACGATGGAGCGAGCTTACCCAGAAGAAGCCTGATCACTCTAATTTTGAAGAGATTAGGGTTGTATGTATTCGGAAACACAGACGCAGGCAGAGAGTTCCACACCTTTGTTGTGCGCATTATAAAAGACGTTTGGAAACGTTTAGTGCGATTTGGTGAAATAGCAACAAGGTAGGGATGGTAACTTGCACTGCGTCTAGATGTCGTGCGGTAGAAGGGAGCCGGTGGGATGAGGTCGTGGAGCTCCTGGACACTCTCCCCGAAGTACAATCTGTAGAAGGCCGACAAGCTAGTTGCAGAATGAAAATATTATTTATTTTTAGTTCTACGTCCTAAATCGGCCGTAGGCACGTAAGTTCTTTTATAAATTTACAAACAAACAATTTGACCCATTCACAATGTTAGTAGGTATCTAAGATATTAAAGACTTAAATACGCCCTCCGTTACTGCATTCATGTAACTAATCGTAGACTGCGATGCAATGCATTGAGCAATCTGCAGAGTTATAATTTTTAATCATTTCCCTGCTGATACCAAAAATTGTGTTTTAAAACGAACATCTTGCAGAATTGCGAAAGGCGGTACTGTACAGCCTCGCAATATCAGTCATGATCATCATATCAGTCGAAAAACGTCCACTGCTGGACAAAGGCATCCCCCAAGTGTGGCTAGATATACCAGCCCTGTGCGTTTCGTATCCATCGGATTCTTCATCACCAGGTCATCGGTCCACCTTGTGGAAAGCCTTCCAACACTGCGTCTTCTGTTACGCGGTCGCCACTCCAGATATTTGGAGCAAGCGAAACCTTATAGATTTCAACACACCCCACGAAAATTATCCCACACACATGTAATTTAATATCACACTTTGGCAACAAGCCTAAAACATTAAATCCACGACTGCTGCAGAGTACCTACAGACCCATTGATTGCATTAAGTGCCCGATGTATTTGATACTGGCAATTTCAATGAATCGATGCCGTGCCGAATCTAGTCACGTCCAAGTGACAAGCACGAAGGGGGAACAGGGGTGGGGAAAGGGGGTTTAAGGGGGAGGGAAGTTGCGGGATATTCCGTTTGGTGCTTGTAATCAGAATAATGTATGTACCCGTTGGTATAATCTTCCCACTTGAGTAATCCGTAGTATGAATATGGGACCTCGTTTTAAAGCTAACTTGGGGTTATGAGCTAACTGTGTAGCGCAGAATGTGTTTGTACTGTAGATGCATGAATAGATTTTTTATGTATCAGTTTTCGATTGAGATTTGTGAAATTATTACCGACTAGCTGCCGCCCGTGTGAATGTCGAAAAATATCCCAAGGGAAACCTACTCCCGGAATAAAAAGTATCTATGAGTTATTCCCGACTATAATCAACCTCTGAGCCAAATTTTATCAAGATCTCTTCAGCCGTTCTGACGTGATTGAGTAACAATAGTCCATCCATCGTAACATCCAAACTTTCGCATTTATAATATTATTCTAATTTAATAAATGTGAGTCAATTTTAATTAAACTTTGTACTTGTACTGTACAGGTATTTTTCAGATTTGCACTTGTAAATGGTCTCTCACAAAAAAAATTGAAGCTCAATATAAAAACATCAACCAAAATACTTTTTATCAGAATGAAGACTGTATCAATATTTCCACGACTTCACAATATTCACCTTATAAAATCCCTCTAACAATATCCGTAAGTGCCAGACATAAAAAAATCTGCACTGTCAAAGAGAGCGTTGAATTTTATGAATAGCAAATCATATTTAATTTTCCCCTAAGCGGCACATCGGGAAATATCGCAGCGTTTAGCGAAAAATAACAAACGAAAAAAAATTGAGAGCCATTCAGTCGTGCATCTGTATGAAAAACAAACGAAAATGTGCGTTCTCCACATCAACTTGGCTCTGAGCCCAGAGTGTGATTAGAAGATACCAGGATTTGAAATCCTATTCCATTACCTTAAAGTTTACTTTCAAGTGACCAAAAGCTTCCCCCGCAAACATGCCTTGGTATTCTCATGACAGTTTTTTTGGCCTTTCCCGGCCAGTCCTTATCAAAAACGACGCGTTTCTAGAAATTTCAGTTTTTTGTTACTTTGTTAATTATTTTCATTTTAAATTCTTTCATTACCTCCTCGTAAAATGGTTTGCTTTTTGGAGTTTTTAGTTACATTTCTGTGGCTAAAATCTTTTGTTGAGGTGGAAAACAAAATGTTTTGGAACCATCTGAACTATTAAGCTTTGCTTTTCAAAAATATTTTTCATTAAAACTTTTTACTTTTTTACCTTGTACTTATCTAACTTCTATAACATTAACGTGCACTATTTCGGTACTAAATAAAGAAAACACAAATATAAACCGTTCAAACGTGGGTGAAATGTCATCATCGATTCTAGTCTAAATATGGATAAAACCACACTAAACATACGCCCACTACAATCGAGCAACTAACCAAATTGTATAAGCACACAGAACCGATGTAATTTAAACAATAATAAGCCAAATAACATCAAAACCGGTCACATTGCTAGGAGGCTGTCAGTTCATTGGCTGCACAATCTCTACGGAACTCGAACTTCTATCCTTTGACGCAATTTATTTCGTCATTATCTGCTTATTGTTCACCGTAAGCCTCCCACTGTGCAATTACTTTAGAACCTCGAAATCTTTTGAATCTGCAATTAAATTGGGAGATTTCATTAGCATTTGAAGTAGCGTTTTCATTGATTCATAAAACACGTATTAAGGCTTCGTCTTAATCTTGAGCTTCAATTGCAATCGGATGATTCGATTTATTAATTGCATGATTCGATTAATTGCTATTCGATGTTATCGGAATGAGCATTGTCGAGCCCTTCCGCCCTATTCAGACCCACAGACATGACAGCTGGTTTTGATTGGCCTCTTTCTTCATTTTGATTATGGTCTACACAATTCAATCCAGGAACATATTTTTAGAATCACTTATTCATTGAATTCGTCCTGTCCATATTTACTCCAGTCGCTTATTAAAATGTTAATGAAAGATGCTAAAGAAATGGAATAATTGTGAGAGGAGTTGAGAGGCGTTTAGCAGCAGGTGACTAGTGATTAAATAGTTTTGAATTATTATAATCAAGTGTTCAATTCAAATTATTCAGAAGTCTTCATAATTGATTAGCGTACCTAATGTAGTATTATATACCTCGATTAAAATACTCATAAATGATGTAGTTTAACCCCCAATAAAAACCAATTAAATAGAGATCAAACGACTCAGTGCAATCGACAAAAAAAAATAACACGACCGCTGAAATAGTCTTAGCTTATTAAAATCGACCTTCCACCTGAACTTTTTGCAGCTCAAAGAAGAGTTCGCAAAAAGAATTAAAATTCTTAATTAAATTAACGCCAACCTCCTTTTTTATGACGGGAGGAGCGAAAGAATTCGAATAAGCATGACCTGAATAAATGCGTCCCCAGACAGAACTATTTATTCTGTTCTCTGCCAAAGATAGTACTTGAAGTGAATACATCTTGGTTCGGGTGAGGAAAGAATTTTAGTGTTTATTGATTTTGACATACGGCCGGTCTCAATAACGTATCTTCCTTTAACCAACTGTCAAATTAGCTACCAACAGTAGTTGAAACGTCATGTTTTACTTTGTAACATGACGTTTCAGCTACTGTTGGTACACCCTAATACTCAACTATAAACTCTTAAAATTCAGAAATAAAATTGTCGTTTTATAAGTACGAGAATTCGTACTTAAAAATCAGTATTATCTCGGTGACAATGACAATCAATGCCAAAAACTTGCCAAATGTAAGGAAAATAGAGGTGTATTTAATTTGACAGTTCGACTGCGATGCGCATGCGCATGCGAACGCGTTTTAAAAATGTGAGAAATAAATAAAAATGTCTTCATTGTCACCAGTTGATACATTCATCTTAGGGTAATCTAACATATGCTACTGATTCCCAAGCTAAGTTTGAGATTGTATTTTGGGAAACAGTGTTCAGCCGCAGGAAGTATCACATAATAAAATACGAATAGGTACATTGGTTTGAATGTCGCTGCAGTAGACTTACAATATTCTTATAGGATAACATTCGGTAATTCTTATTCTAGAATCTATTTTTTTAATTTTATTTAAGTAAGTATAACAGATGAGTGTGGGTGTGTATGATATTAACCCTCCAATCTTCACTGCCCCTCTTTTCCCAATTCCCTTATCTCTTTTTAATCCTATATCAACCCTCAACATACCACGGCACAGTATTTACGTGTTCCTACGTACAAGTAATCGTAGTAAGACCAGTAATCCTCAATGACACATGACGAGCCGGCTGTCGACGTCAGATAAAAGTAAACGGACATTCGTCAGTCACAGTTGTGTTCCAGTGGCGTTCCCGATAGTTCGGATACTATGTTAGGAGTTTTACTGGTTTTAATACTCTTTTATCCAAGCTGGTGGAAGAATTAAGTGGCTTTCGTATTGTTTCGAAAAATCTTTTTTTTTTCTGTCCGAAGTGACAGTGCAGTGCAACATTTACAAAAAATACCACAAACATATATGTCAGTGCGACAGGTGTTTTTTTTAAGGCTTTTAACACATGCAATCAACTCGCATGGAAGTTTAATTTCATTGCGGGCACACAGTTTAATTGCATTGATCACATTATAATCGGGCATCCGCAATGTAAGGCGACTTGCATGCGAGTTGCTTCCAGGTGGAAATATAAACCTATGAAAGAGAGACTGTACGACAGAAACTTTCAAAATTGTCTATCTGTCACATGTAGCTTCTCAGATTTATTAAATAGGCCCCTGGGTACAATATGTTAAAAGGGCCTTTATTTCCCTACATTTTTGACCGATTGCGACTGAAATGCGAATGCGAACGTTGCTCAAAAATTGGCCAAGTGCAAGTTGGACTTGCATACAAAAGGTTCCGTACCATAAGCCGACAAAAAAAAATCCTGTATGGCACCCCCATACAAGAAAAATGTTTTTATTTTCGTTTTTATTTATATTTGCTGTTATAGCGTCAATAGAAATACATCATCTTTGAAATGTTCAACTGTCTAGCAATCACGGTTCAGATACAACCTGATGACAGACAGACGGACAGTGGAGTCTTAGTAATAGGGTCCCGTTTTTACCCTTTGGATACGGAACCCTAAAAATTAGTAGAATTGCCACCCTGGTCTTTAGGTAAGTTTGGATCTATGTGGAAAAACTAACCAAGGAAAGTCGACTCAGTCGTTTATAAATAATGTTGTGTTTGTAATCTACAAGGCCTGTTATACCGAAATAGCAACCAATTAAATAACACGATGACAGATTAAATTAAAAAGTTTTCAGAAACGTCAGGTGCTTAATTCGTCTGCCTGAAGGACAAGTATTAGCGATAAGACCGCTCGCGCTCATTTTAGGTACCTGTTACAGGGGCCCTACTATGAAGTCTCAAAACGACCATGATTCCGCTCTAAGAGGGAGACGGAGCTATACATAGCGAATAGCACTATCCCGTTTACGTCATTGGAATTGGATGGCATTAGCACGTCATAGTAGAGCTGCAGGTTTATTTTTAACTCGCTTTTGCCCGCGACTTCGTCCGCGTCTGTTGACAATTTCAGGGGTTTTTTTTGTACGGAGCCCTAATACTTTTTCTAAACTAAAAGTAGCCAAGTTCTTATTATATCAACTATCTGCCAATTTAGTCCCGTCCCTCCCTCTGCACTACCCTACTTTAAGCGTACCTAAACGCTAAAAGTAGGGTAGTGTAGAGTGTATTGTGTTAATCGATTTCCTGTGACGGGGCCAGTCGGTCAAAAACTAGCAACCTATTAAATTCTTCACTTTTTAACTTGTCTGCATCGGCTCGACGTCCGTATGTCGCTACTGGGATCCAGCAAAATACTAGCGTCAGGTATACAACGTGTTACAGAATAAACGCAATACCTCTTTAAGGGGTCATTGTACTCATCATTATGAACAACTTTTACCATGGAACCAATACCGAAATCTCGAAAAATCAGCTGTTCAGTACATTATGTCGAGATATGGTATGATTATTATATATCATATTTATTAGTTTATTATTTTAGCATATATATGTATTTTATTAGTATTATATATATTATCTGTATATTCTTTCCGAATTGTTAAAATTCAATTTTGAATCTTATTTTTATTTATTGTACACCTACCACAATATAGTCTTTATAACCCAAAGGTTGACTGGTAGAGAATGCCTTGATGCATTAAGTCCGCCCATGTACCACTATTGTACATAAAGTTTAAATAAATAAATAAATATGCGCGCAAAAATGTAGTACATGGGGCAGTTGATTTGTTTTTTCGCGATTTCAGTGTTAGTGTCATTGTGTGTGTCACCGGCGTTTACAACGAGTAACAGAATAAACGCAATACCTCTTTTGCGTTTATTCTGTTACTCGTTGTAAACGCACATGCTGAGTTGGACTCCTATTTGGTGCAACTTAGAGACACGCACCGCAGAAAGATTTTTCCATGTTGAAATTTATATTTTAAGTAGGTAGGTAGTTTGGCACTCCTACCATATACTGCCTTAAACAATGTGTTCTATCTTTTTGCTTTTTAATATTATTTTGTGTTTATTAGTTTTTATTTTAGTTTCTTTATTTATATAACTATGCTTTTGTGTGTTGTGTTTTCAATGGTTGTATCGAATAAATGTTTTATCTATCTATCTTTCTAAACCTTGCATTGTTGAAAGTAGGTCGAAAAGTCGATAGCACTGTCATAGGTGGTTTCTATTCTAAGCTTTACGTGTAGCAAAGCGACCAAACGATTACGTCATGAAGTCTTCAAAGAGGTACTTTTGTTTGTTTAGATTTTTGATGTGAAAACTTCTTTAGCGGTGTTGTGCACTTTTTGGGATGGGTAAAATATGTTAAACTCGCGTCAGGACGTGACCTGATCGAAAATTCTTAAGACGGAGGGAAAGAAGTGTAGTGTTACATTTAAAAAAAATATCTATTAAAAATATTTTTAAATTGTCATGTTTGTGTACGATAGCGCAATAAATGAATATTGTATTTTACCACATAAATGATAGTACTATTATACTGATAATTAAAGCAATTCGTGCGAAATTATTCCCTACCCATTCCAAAATATCAAAAGCACAACGTTAATGTTCAAGTTTTCACTTCTGCCGGCACTCCCGGACTGCAACACGTTGTTTTTTTTTATCCAGCCTATACGGACAATATAGGCTAACAGTATAAGCTAAGGCCTGAATTTAATTAATAGAAATACTATTTATTGGTCACCATGAAAAATTACATTGGCATCTTAAAATAGAATGGTGTAACAATGGGTGGTATTATCTCTAAGCGATATTTTACAGATAACCTTGGGGTGGGTTTTACAGAGAAGGTAAAAGATGTGTAGGCACTACTGATAAAAGGCCTCCCCCAAATCTCTCCAGGTATTTTGTATTGACCTCCCAGGTTTATATGGTCGTAAAAGTTTATGTCTGATCTCATTACAACAGCACACACAACTACAACACTTCTTGATGATAGAAAGCTTCAGTTGAGTATCACAGGCTACTTTTTTCTAGCCAACATTATGGGCAAAGGCATCCTCTCCTTCCAAACCTCTCTCTCTTGTGCAATCTTTGGCCAAATATGCCTGACAAACATAATCAGCAGCCCTACTATGACGTGCTTATGCCATCCAATTCCGATGATGTAAACGGGATAGTGCTATTCGCTATGTATAGCTCCATCTCCCTCTTAGAGCGGAATCATGATCGTTTTAGGACTTCATAGCAGCCCAGAGGGGCTTACTTATATTTAAGCAATGTTTGTATTCGTATCTCAGTCGCAATCTGTCAGAAAGAGCCTCAATGTCTATACATTTTTGACAGATTACGACTGCCCTCAGAGGGGCAATTCTGTTGCGGAATTTGTTCGAAAGAGTCACCGCAGCCCTGGAACGCAAAGGGCTTTAGAAGGAACACGGATGGGTTTTAGTCAGTAAGAGTCAGACACGCCCTTCCGCTCCACCCAGAGCGGAAGAGGTCATTTGACGATTTCCATCCTTAAAAAAAAAGGGGCAATTCTCGTATTTGTAAGGACCGTTCGCATTTTAAGTCACTTTCTGACAAATACACCTTTTCCCTATTGTTTGACAAGGTTTTTAACTTGGATTTTCGCTGATAATATTGCGACTTGATTTTTAAGGCTATTAAGTAAGAGGTTAAAATTTAATACGCGTTTTCTGTGAGATAGTCCACTTGAACAAAGACACGGGAAAACACTAGTTTCAAATTAAAGGTGTGAAGTTGAACGTTATGTTCCCGAAACTCAAATAGCGTTGGCCGAATTAATGAGGTTTACTTTGTGTAATGAAAGCTATTTACGTTTGTGGATAACGATCGGAAAACGTGAATGTTTACATGCGAATTTTGAATTCGTTTTCGTCCAATATTATCATCGTATTAAGGCTCTCGCAGACACGACGCGACAATGTGTCACTTATGCGACGACCAGGCACAGTATAAATATGAACAGTACGGAAACTACCCACAAACGCTCGAAATGGAACACTCACACAAACATGCGCATCGACGAGACCCCTAAGCGGTTGTCGCGGTGCTGTCAGTATTTGGTGCCGCGCCAAGACGAATGGTTACGTATAAGTTTATCTCCGCGATCTTTTTGAAAATGTCACGAGCGTATTGCGTAGTACACGGCTGTTTACAAAGTTAAAGATCTAAAGTTCTTGTGTGTTAATATTAAACTGTTTTCCGTGTTTTATACCATCGTCTTATGCTGAGATTAACCGACGCCATGAGATTACCTATTTAAATTGTATTTGTAAGCTAGGTATTTCAATTCGATTGATTGATCACTACAGAACAAAACATTTTTTAAATAAATAAATAAAAAAACTATCAAAAACATTAAAAGTTACAACCCTATTGTTTCAATGGAGCGTAGGTAATTATTTCATCAACTAGGCTTAGTTTCCGTACTGTTCATATTTATACTGTGGACCAGGTTTCAAAGAACCTCCAAGGAAGAAGTGCCGCGCCTGTCGATGGCATTCTTTATGAATAAAATATCCCCAACAAAGAATAGATCAATAATACAGTTATTTCACAAAACACCAAAAAAAAAATTAGAGTGAACAGGCTTCTTCTGGGTAAGCTCGCTCCATCGTCGACTTTGTCTCTGTCATCTATGACCTAGACTAGAGTCAAGAGCAAACCCATATTAAATAAATAAAAAAAAAACGCATACAACCCTAATCTCTTCAAAATTAGAGTGAACAGGCTTCTTCTGGGTAAGCTCGCTCCATCGTCGACTTTGTCTCTGTCATCTATGACCTAGACTAGAGTCAAGAGCAAACCCATATTAAATAAATAAAAAAAAAACGCATACAACCCTAATCTCTTCAAAATTAGAGTGAACAGGCTTCTTCTGGGTAAGCTCGCTCCATCGTCGACTTTGTCTCTGTCATCTATGACCTAGACTAGAGTCAAGAGCAAACCCATATTAAATAAATAAAAAAAAAACGCATACAACCCTAATCTCTTCAAAATTAGAGTGAACAGGCTTCTTCTGGGTAAGCTCGCTCCATCGTCGACTTTGTCTCTGTCATCTATGACCTAGACTAGAGTCAAGAGCAAACCCATATTAAATAAATAAAAAAAAAACGCATACAACCCTAATCTCTTCAAAATTAGAGTGAACAGGCTTCTTCTGGGTAAGCTCGCTCCATCGTCGACTTTGTCTCTGTCATCTATGACCTAGACTAGAGTCAAGAGCAAACCCATATTAAATAAATAAAAAAAAAACGCATACAACCCTAATCTCTTCAAAATTAGAGTGAACAGGCTTCTTCTGGGTAAGCTCGCTCCATCGTCGACTTTGTCTCTGTCATCTATGACCTAGACTAGAGTCAAGAGCAAACCCATATTAAATAAATAAAAAAAAAACGCATACAACCCTAATCTCTTCAAAATTAGAGTGAACAGGCTTCTTCTGGGTAAGCTCGCTCCATCGTCGACTTTGTCTCTGTCATCTATGACCTAGACTAGAGTCAAGAGCAAACCCATATTTAATAAATAAAAAAAAAACGCATACAACCCTAATCTCTTCAAAATTAGAGTGAACAGGCTTCTTCTGGGTAAGCTCGCTCCATCGTCGACTTTGTCTCTGTCATCTATGACCTAGACTAGAGTCAAGAGCAAACCCATATTTAATAAATAAAAAAAAAACGCATACAACCCTAATCTCTTCAAAATTAGAGTGAACAGGCTTCTTCTGGGTAAGCTCGCTCCATCGTCGACTTTGTCTCTGTCATCTATGACCTAGACTAGAGTCAAGAGCAAACCCATATTAAATAAATAAAAAAAAAACGCATACAACCCTAATCTCTTCAAAATTAGAGTGAACAGGCTTCTTCTGGGTAAGCTCGCTCCATCGTCGACTTTGTCTCTGTCATCTATGACCTAGACTAGAGTCAAGATCAAACCCATATTAAATAAATAAAAAAAAAAACTAAATTTTTATAACTTCCTAAATCCGGTGTGAACCGTAAACACAAATACATACAAAAGCAGATCAATATTTATACGCTGTATGTATCGACGCCATAGCTCGTCGTGCTGCCAAACCACGTTCCACAAACAATACCTAATAGCTTCTCATAGAATAAAATAATTAACCAAGTATAGACAGGTCATAACCATAGAGCACAGAACGCCGCGCAGCGCTGCGATTACAGACGCCATTTGTAATAACAAATTTTAAAAATAGATTAAGTTTGCAAGTTTGGTTGTAGGAGGCATGCGATATTCGAAACTTCACAAGTGCGAGTCGGACTCTCACACGAAGGGTTCCGTACCATAAACCTAAAAAAACAACGGGTTGCACTCCGGGAAAGCCGGCAGAAGTGAAAACTTGAACGTTGTGCATTTTTGATATTTTGGAATGGTTAGGGAATAATTTCGCACGAATTAATTTAATTATCAGTATGAAAGTACTATCGATCTTTACGAATTTTCGGGTCACGTGTCCTGACGCGAGTTTAACATTTTTAACCCATCTCAAAAAGTGCACAACGCCGCTAAAGAAGTTTTCACTTCAAAAATACTTTTCTTTAATTTAATTTGGCGGTAACACATTTTTTATTTATCTATTGTGTATATTTCAGCATGTCAATCCCGACTTTCAGAGACCTAATCAATCATTATGATACAATGTTAAATTTCTAGGGCCTCATTTCGTCCCTAGTAGTGTCCGCCTAGGCTTTTGGTGCTCTATGGTCACAATTGTTATATGCTAGGCACGTCATTTATACCTAACATCCTCAGAGATGCAATCAAACGCATAGCAGGATGCGCGTGCGATGAATTCTTAAATTTATTGATTGACTTTGTAATGAGTAAGTTTAAGTTCAATATTAAAGCAGAATCAGGCAGGACTATTTTATTTACTCAAAAGAATCCACCTGGGTCCCAGGTTTCTACATTCGACGACAACAGGGAAGCTACATATTATGTGAAGGCACGATTCTATGTGTGTTATAACTAGAGGTCGGAATTAGGTAGAATTATTTATGTACTTGCATCGAAATGTTGATATTAATATAGATCTTCCCGGGATTTCTAATAGATAATCCCGTGTGGCCAACAATATTACAAATAAATAATAATATTTTTTTCTTTTGTTCTCAAAAGCTATGTTGTGCGAACTTCAAATGTGACAACATCGCGCGTGTGCGGTTTGGAATTTTGCAACTTCAGACATCCGATGTCGTTGATGTAAATTTGGCAACGTCGCGCGTGCAGTGGTTTAAATTGTGTAAAACAAAATAACTTTTTTATTTAATAAATCACGGGATTTTTCTGCTGTTTAAAATTAATCTCGGGATTTGAGGCATATCCACTTTATTCTTTCGTTGTATGAAATCAGTGTAAGTGCATAAATAACTACCTAATTCCGACCTCTGGTTATAACACTATGTCAATTGGAATAGGGAGAGCCTATTTGCCTCGCACAGGTATTTTTTTTTATGTTTTTAGGTTATTATTACATAGTTATTATTGTAAGTAATTTTGTTTGTCTTGTGCCAGTCGCAAATAAACATTTTTCTTTCTAGTTCTGCCTATAATTCTATAGAACAACCCAAGTTTTAGTTACCTTTAAGTATGTAGGTACGAGTTTCTTCAACTAGATCGCAATTTGGGCCTGTTTTATTGGAACTTTCTTATTCATGAACAGATACTTTTGACTTATAGCTACGACATTAAAGTAATGATAAGTTGCTTTCGTTGTCAACATTCACAAATCGATAACCTATCGAAGAATTTACTAGAATTTATTCTGTGACAGCATTTTTCGGGTCCCAAAGTTAAAACGGGACACTATTACTAAGACTTCGCTGTTCGACTGCCACCAGGCTGTATCTCATGAACCGCATAAGTTAGACAGTTGTAATTTTCACAGATGATGTATTTCTGTTGCCGCTATAACAACAAATATTTAAGGCAGGCTCCCAAACGTGATTTTTTTGCCGTTTTTATAGATAATGGTTCGGAACCCGTCGTGCGCGATTCCCACTCGCACTTGGCGGGTTTTTCTTTTCTTTAAAAACCTAAATTCATATGAAGTTTTCGTAGAATAATGTTCAATTACAATGTTGTTAATACTAGAGATTACATGCCCCTAAATATTCAAAACTAACCCCGACTTCCGGTGGAAATATTTTCAAGGCATGTAAGTTGTGAACAAAATTCTTGTTCAATAGATTCTATGAGCGAGTATCTTCAATACTACTTTACCTCTTATTAAAATAAGTTATGATAAATTTAAAACAACCGCTCTTAAATTCCTCTCAACTAAATAAATCCCCGAGAATTTATCAACGGCCCCAGAAAATCCATTGCAATTTCCCTCAAGTGATAATTTGAGTCTTTCGATACAGCACTTAGGCACAATTTAGCTACAATACACAGCTCGCCCACCTATAAGCCGGGGTCTCACCGTCACAATGGCGGAGTGACTAACGGCGGCCATTACGCTTTCATCGGGAGGTATCGCTTACCCGTCTATCGGAGCTCCAGAGATCACGATATTTTCACACCTACTACTATTGGTTTGTAGGGGGGAGGAAAAAAGAAATACGGACGGCGAGCGTTGGGTGGCTCGCTGTCCACCCCCGGCTGTGTGACCAGACCCGGTTCGATGACGCGTTGTGTTCCACGCGGGCCTCAAAGAGATGTCAGCATAGAAAAAGGGGCCCGCTAGGGCCATAGCCTGCCAGGTTTGCGGAATTTGTTCGAAAGAGTCACCGCGGCAATGGAACGCAAAGGGCTTTAGAAGGAACACGGATGAGTCTTTCGCTCCACCCAGAGCGGTAGAAGTCATTTGATGATTTCCCATCCTTAAAAGGGGAAAAAGAAAAAGAGAAAAATATGTGTTACAAAAACCTACTGAAGTTAGCTAGCGTAAGCCAGGAGGCCTGTGTCCTAGCCGTGAAAACATTAAGAGGCTGATTTATGCTCATGTCATGGTGCCTGCTGCATGCTGGACCAATAGTGGACGATGATAAAGACGGCTAGAAGCTGATGTGGGGAGTCACTATACAATACACATTGAGATATACAACGTGTAACAGAATAAACGCAATACCTCTTAAGTGGTCATTGTACTTACTCATCATTATGAGCAACTTTTACTATGGGACCAACACTGAAATCGCGAAAAAAAAATCAACTCCCCCATACATTTTTGTGCGCATAACTCGACAAAATACTTGTTATGTGCTCGCATCGTCTTTCACGCGGTATCATGATTTTTCATTTCAAATGCCTAAGACAATTTCAATTCAAATACAGGCTTAGAAACAAAATGGCTTAGTTATCAAACAAAAAACAGTATTCTCTAGAAGACTATATGCATGATACAAAACCAATCAAGAGTGGAGACTATACTTCAGATGTGTAGACACAAGTCTTCTGAAAACGAAGGCTAGAACGTTGAGCAAGTTATCACCAGTATTGAATGCAATTACGATTTTTACTGACGTTTCCTATGACATCTGTATCTATCTTACGAGTACATTTAGCTCACACTTTTTTGTTCCAATGTTGACGCTGCGAGTTTCAACACCTTTGTCATACACACGCTCCGTTTTCAACACGAGATAATTAATATTCTATGAAGGAGTAGTGCAATGATTTTGTGTTTTTTTTAATATGTTTGAACGTCCATTGGGGTAGAGGTGTTGCCATGCACAGAGAATGCTGCTGCCCATTCTCTGGTGAATCCCTTAGTCGACTCTCACGACACCGACGGGAAGTGATGGCATGGTGGTGTTCTTTTACGTCCAGATACAGAACAGCAATAGCTTTTCATAAAAGTAATGCCTTGTTTGGGTATGATAAGAGACATGATTTAGCCTTTCGATAATCGTCATTATCGCCCTTGCCGTATTGCCTGATGTCTAGCCTAACCTTCGGAATAATATCAGCCATGTATTTAGTTCTTTCAATAAAGCAGCGACTGCTATTTCTCCCTTCTTATTTTTTATCACAGATCACACATTATCATCATCACCAATGACACCAACCATCATTTCAGCGGAAAGCCCCCAAGCTTCGCCGCTTCGATCAGAAGAATCACCAAAACTCTAGCTTCCATGGTATAGAACTATAGACCACTGTGAGCTTCCTTCACTAAAACATTAGCGCCGAGCGACTTTTCTTCGAGTTTCCCCTCAAATGGTAGGAGCGCAGTCACAACGAAATTGCGGTGATTTTTCTTCCTAATTATAACCCTGAAGACTATTTTGATGGAATCGGGCCGTTGCCAATTATCGCGTCGTCTGGATAAACGGTGCTTGTTTTGTTTTGTTCTAGTTTCTGGGTAATGTTTGATACTAATGGGATAATACGTGAAGAATATTTGTATTCAATATTACAAAAGATATTTGAAGAAGTGGATGGAGGCCTATTTTCTTTTTCTTTTTTTTTTTCAAAGTTCGAAATTGCAAATGTCCGATATTATGAATCATGCTGCCAGAGCAAATGATAATTAATCGATCCCAAAGAACAGAATTTAGCATGATGTCCAAGGAATACCTACAGCGTGAAAGGTACCTAGACAGGTACCTCAATTATTTTGTTTTATAACCAGACTTCTTGGAACTGCGGTGACATTTAATTATTTTGTACTTTCTAGTTTCTTTCTGTTTCCAATGCTTCAAGAAACTCACCCTTTTTTAGTCGGGAAACAGGTCGGAAGCGTGGTTCTTTGGTTCCGCTAATAAAGAACCTTTCTTCATTTGTTTTTTCCGTTCCATGAGTTACTATACAATACATCAGCATATTTACAACATTGTGTTCCTGCCATCACTGCGCAAACGCTATTCAGTCATATATCTTTGTAAATAGATATATGATCTAAAAAACTACAATCGTTGACTTATTACGACAAGAATGTGGTTTTTAAAACAATTAGTAACATCGAGTTAATGTAGCGTTTTAGCACGGGATCCGTGTTATGTTTTTCTAGTTTTCTGCGAAAGAAATCGCTGGTTTCTTTTCCTTATTATTTGTATGATCAATTTTGAATACAATGTCATCGATTTGATTGTTATAATGATTCTATTGAGTTCAAGCTTGAATAACTTTACCTACCACTAGTCGTATAGGAAGAATCAGCTTGCAATGGTAAGTATGAAGTCAAACATTACACAAACGAAGGTCTACTGTAAGTAATTTACGTCGGAGCTCGTTTCTAAGATAACTTCGTTTCTGATAGAAACGTATTCCGAAAGGATCCTTCCTCAAAGGTTAGGGTTCATTAAGACAATATCTAGTGGTAACACTATAGCAGGTTTTATGCTACAAACATTAGTAATAAGAAGTAGATGTAATTCGAAGAACCAAGTACTTCTAAATACAAATGAGCTCGCAATGGCAGAAGCTGTCAAAGAAATACGAAGAAGGTAAAATCCTAATATTGAATTAAGGTCCTCGTGCAGCTAATTTGACACAAAAACGTCATGCTAATTAATTTAATCTAGAAAATGAAGACATATCCACTACAAAAGTCAAACCAGCGAACTATAACAACAAATCAGATGAAACAGCTGAAACAAAGGCCCCTAATTCAAATACGAATTAATATATGGACATCAAAGGATCGCGTGACTAATCAAACGGCGATGTAACTTACAAAAAAGTAATCACAGACGTGACATACGCCTCGCAGACACGTCAATAATCATGTACAATGTCCAAAACATAAGAAAAAATATTAAAAATTCCGGAAAGCGAGATTCCACACAAGAAAGTGAATTTTCATGAGTTACAGCTCAATGATTCGCGGCTTGGATTTTGTTATTGATATGTGCTAGTGTGAACGCACTGTTAGTGTTATCATTAGTGCTTCTTCTTCGTCGTGCGTTTTGACCAGATTTCAGCCAGGTGCGAATTAGTTCTTGTGCTTTATATTCATGTATGACGACATTGTATTGTTTGATGGTTGTGAATGTGAGGGTATTGCATTTATTATCATCATCATTATCATATCAGCCGAAAGACGTCCACTGCTGGACATAGGCCTTCCCCAAGTGTCACCGCAACAACAGATCCTGTGCGTCTCGCATCCATCGGCTACCCGAGACCCTCATCAGGTCATCGGTCCACCTTGTGGGAGGCCTTCCATCGCTGCGTCTTCCGGCACGCGGTCGCCACTCCAGAACTTTTCGGCCCCATCGACCATCTGATCTGCGAGCAATGTGCCCTGCCCACTGCCACTTCGGTTTGGCGATCCTTCGGGCTATGTCGGTAACCTTGGTTCTCTTGAGGATATCGTCATTCCTGATTCGATCACGCAAGGAAACTTCAAACATTGCCCTCTCCATTGCTCTTTGGGTGACTTTAAGCTTTCTGATGAGCATTTATTATGCGCACAGCCAAAGGATGCACCTGGTATTGTCCACCAATGACCCTTCAGCCCTGAAAGCATCAGTGAACTGTTATAATAATCTTCTGGGTCCGCTCGTTTCGTCTTAATTGCTCTCCCATCGTGCATCGGTTTCATAACGATAAAAAAGTGTTTTCGGTGATCTTGTTGATTAATTAAACGTCGCTAGTGGTATTTTGTATACCTTTCATAGTGAGATTAAAGTCTCCAGATAAGTCAGTATTGATTGGCGATTTAATGGAGATTCAATACGAAAATCCTACTATAATCATCCACTTTATCCCATTCCAATTCCAGTCATGTTTTTACATATAAATTTATTTTTATACTCAGTATTTAGCAATCAAACATATTATTAAGTACTCGTATCTAAAATAAACATCGCCAATGTCGCAATCGACTTAATGTTGTCCATAACAGTATTCTCAAAAGTAAATTCTCCTTTTTTATTTATCTCATAATATTCCAGTCCAGTGCTAAGCTCTTTTATTTCAAGAAGATCAGTGTGAAAGCTGCCATTTTAATCTGGGCACTCAACCATTGAGTGCTTATTGTGAGATATTATCTGGATTTCCGCCTGCTCGATAAAAGAGCATAAAAATCTGTTGGTATTAATTAAGGATAATGCAGCCTGTTTAATTGTTTTAAGTTGAACCTGTAGTTAGTAGCTTCGTAGCTATTTCTCGCCGTGGGAATCGGTAATAAGTTTTCTTTGTTGGCGAACAATTTTGAGGAACACGCTATTTTTGTGTGTCGATTCAGGAGAGATTTAATCTTTCAGTTTTGAGATATTATAAATAATTTCAATAAATGTTTCCGTGGCTGGGTCGTTATTGGCATGCTAAAATGTAACAGGGTAGGGTTTTGAAGGATAATACAATAGAAAGTGGCGAAAAAAGTATAAAATATTTTTGGTCTATTTTCTAATGTCTTGATTAGCCTCTTGTTATGTCATCCAAGCCTGACCTGAGGATTATCTTTAGTATTAGATACATACCATACCAACTAAAGTTTAAAAAACATAGGAACCTTTTCTGCGTATAAATAAAAGCTTGTTAAAAAGGTACAGAACTTTTTCAGTCTCTCTGAAAAGATACGTTTTACTCAGTTTCCAGGTTGCTACGTAGTTTTTTAAATAAATTCAGTTTTTGCATCTGCGTGTTCAACGGCGACGGACAGCTTTTCAGTTCTTAAAAAGAGCACAGAAATATAAATACGAACTAACTTTATTTGAATACTAGCTTATACCCGCGACTTTGTACGCGCATATCCCGTTTCTTTCCTGTTCCCGTAGGAATTTCCCGTTCCCGTATAGACTATAGCATTCCTCATGAATGTGGCTATCATATACAAAAAGATTTTCCAAATCCGACTGGTAACAAACAAACAAACGAACTCTTCAGCTTTATTATATTAGTTTAGATTTGAATACCAGTTATTAATCAGATTAAATCAGTCTTAGAATGTTAAGTCAGGGAAAAGGATAGCTTAGTAAAAAAAAAATACTATCTGAAAATCCATGCCTGAAATTTCTAATGATATCTGTCATTACAGCTTTGGTGGCTTATAGTAGGCGCCAGATAAATGTGGAATAAAGTATATTGACCTTTCCCTAATAACTGCTCATAGGTACCTGAACAATTAAATATGAATCGTTTTTCATTATTAGACCATGTTAAGGATCACGAGAGATGATGATTCGGGACAGTTTTGTGTCATTAATTCCGTTTTTCAAATTAACAATGTCAATAAATGTAGGTGGGTCAATGACCGATATTCCACGATTATCTGGCGCCTACTATAGCTACTACAACGGCAAATTAACGAAGTATGGTTATTGAGAACAACTCATTGCCCAGATTGCAAAACTGAAGCAAAACTCGCCTTAGGCAGAGCCGATGGTCAGACGAGATTAACAGGGCTGTTGGAGGCAGGCTGTACCGCGAAGACATAACTTCGAGAAGTATCTGCCAGATACCAGCTTGATGTCCTTGAGTCAATTGAAAAACGAGCCAAGAGGTTCATCGGCAATGATAGGCTCGTCTAGTCGAAGCTTCAAAGTCTTGAGCATCGACGCTGAGTTGCTAGCCTGTCGGTTTTCTGTCGGTTGCATTTTAGGGAGTGTGCAACGAAATTGCATAGTTTAATTCTGCCAAGCCCGTTCCATCATACGTCGAACGGCGATGCGCCACCGGTACGTGATGGACATCCCACCCACACGCACAAAGCGTTTTGGGAACACATTCATTGTGCGTACAACTAAGGAGTGGAATTCCCTGCCAGAGTCTGTGTTTCCTGATAGCTAAAAGTCTTTAAGTCAAGAGTGAAAAATTACTTCTAGGCAAGCATGCTCCATCTTCGACCACATCATCGCTTACTATAAGGTGAGATGGTGGTCAAACGCGTGCCTATCAATCAATAGTAAAAAAAAAAGTATCGTCATCATCATTTCAGACGAAACTCGCCCATTCTAGACATAAGCCTCCCCAAAGTATCGCCACATTGACCAGTCCTGAACATTTCGCATCCATCGCATTCTCACGGCCTTCACCAGCCGGTCGATTCTTCACAAGGTGAGCTGTCAATCCATATAATCAAGATATCACGTGATCACAAAGAGAGCTGTCATTCCACCATGACTATATGGATTGACAACTCACCTCGTGATCACTGCACCCAAGCCTTCAGACATGTTTACAGAATCGACCGGCAGATCGATGCGTCGTATGTATCCTCAGCATCGACGAAAAGAAAGAAGTTCATACTCTCGCCCCTGAACTAGCCTGATAAAAGTCCTAATTTAATTTCAACCAGCCTGTATCAATTTCGAGCAAAACCTCTTTTAAAGTTCCTTATCCAAACTTTCGTTCCAATTTAAGTTCCTTTCATGTTTTTGCTGAATATTTTCCCCGGTAGAAGGTGGGTAGGGTCTCCATGATTAGTTTGAGTGCTGAGGACTTTCATCGATATGGGTTGGGAAAAATATAGGTGAATATAACCCCCGTTATTGGCAATAAAAGAGAGAGAGAATGTCCCGGATATTATTAGTTAGGTATTATTGGTACTGATAAGTGGATTGGTTATCGTGATATGATCAAGTTAATGTGACTTCTTTATGTTTTAGGTCTAGATTACTGTTGTCAGATTTTTGTATTACTAATAAACAATCAAAAACATATTTTTATCTATTGCAAGATTGAGGAAATTATCTAATTGAGTTGTTGTTGGTACCGCAAAATTTATTTAGGCCTCTCTCTGCCGCAATCAAAATCCAAAGTCATTTATTCAAATTAGGCTAAGAGCTAGACCACTTCCTATTGTTTTAGCTGGGAAAAGAACTGGTGCAACAAACTCCTCAACTAATCCCCAGCTTAGCGTTAAATGGGATCCTCTATGGTCTCGAGTCTAAGCGGTTCTTTTAGCCAACTGATCACCTAAGAAATGAAAGGCGTTTTGGATAAAAAAATGCGGGGAAAACTACCCCATTTTATGGACACCTACATAAAGTCTCCCTAAAATTCGAAGGGCCCATAATATACGGCCTGCCACGGCTATCGAAGTGTTATCGAAGCGCAAAAACTTATATAACTTTTTAATTGGAACCTTAATTAAAGTGAAGCATCGGATTTTTTTAACAGATTTAAGTAAAGGCTTTTTTTGGTTAATTACCTACCTTTCTCGGTTGAGGTAAAATGTTGTTTTGCGAAAGCGGTTCTAAATCGTTTAAGTGATTTTTAATTAATTTTGTTTGGTTTGACCAGATAGATTTAACAAACTAATTTAGTATTTAGGTTAAAACGGGACCCTATTACTAAGACTCCGATGTCCGTCCGTCTGTCACCAGGCTGTATCACATGAACCGTGATAGTTAGACAGTTGAAATTTTCACAGATGATGTATTTCTGTTGTCGCTATAACAACCATGTCTTTATACCATATTTTTGGCAAATAAATGATATTCTATTCTATTCTAAAAACAGAATAAAATAAATATTTAAGGGGGCTACCATACAACAGACGTGTTTTTGCCGTTTTTATTGGTACGGAACCTTTCGTGCGCGAGTCCGACTTAGCCGGTTTTTTTATTCCAGGGGAGATTTGAAGAAAAACATGAAACAAAGGCAGGAAAACTGTATTATGACAAATGATATTTATTTTATAAGTAGGTGAACACTTTAACACGTCATATGATAATGATGACTTCAATAACTAACTAAGTATGTTTTTGAGTGAATTTAAGTCGATAACTACCTCTTTTAAACATTTTCTTATTACATGTTTGCAGTTTGAGCATACGATGGTGTATTTCGTTATCTATTTAATTATCTCGTATCGATAACTACTACGGTCGCTAATCAATAAAACTTACAAACTGAGATTAAAAAAACCCAATATAAAGGAGACATGACATTATTCATGATGTACTTTAGTAGGTACAGAAATAGATGGGAACCTGGAGAAGGTCATAGGCTACTTATCTTTTGCAAAAATCTATATTAATCAAAGCGGACAGAAGCTGAGCAGAGAGCAGAGAGAACACATTTAAGAAACCCGAGGTTTTTTTAATCGATTACTCCCGATCCTGTAGCGGCATCAATGAAAAACTAAGAAGCGAAATTTGTATAACAACAAAAAGAACCGCAACGCCATCTACGACGAACTGACAACGAAATCCTGCATCGCGCAAGCGAAGTTCTCCGTGCGATTTGAACATATACAACAGTCCGAATATCAACTATAGGGCAGTTGCCTACCAGACACAACAACCGTCTGGTTGGAAGATCCTCCCGTTTCAGTGGAAGTGTGCGGGACTTTACTCTCTGTGCCGCATACCTCCATACGTTCACGCCTTATTTTGATGTACTTTAGTAGGTACAGAAATAGATGAGAACCTAGGGACTTACATGCTACTTATCTTAAGCAATAATTTATATTAACCAATGCGAAGCCGCGGACAGAAACTAGAAGTAAATAAAATTATCTCCCCAAAGCCGTGTGACAATGCCTACACGAAGAGAGACCACATCTAACAATCCCGAGGTCTTTTTAATCGATTACTCCCGATCCCTGTAACCCTATTGTGGCCGAGTCTTTACTGGAGAAAAGTGCTTAATCTGCACTTTGTCGCCCTCCATTGTGAAGAAGGCACTCCCTTGCCTATGTATGAGTGAGGCGGTAGGGGTGGCGAACTGACAACTACAATTTTTTTTTTTAAGAACTATTATTGGCAATGGAAAATATACAACGTGTAACAGAATAAACGCTGTACCTCTTAAGGGGTCATTGTACTCATCATTATGAACAACTTTTACTATTTAATATTTGTCGAGTTATGCGCACAGAAATGTATGGGGGAGTCGAATTTTTTTTCACAATGTCAGTGTTGGTTCCATAGTCAAAGTTGTTCATAATGATACATTGATATATGATACATGTTGATTACGAACAACTTTTGACCCCTTAAGAGGTGTTGCGTTTATTCTGTTACACGTTGTATTTGTTCGGCTGTACCTAAAAGTAAATTTTTAGGTTTCGTATCCGTAAAAAATAATTGTTTACCATTAAATAACTTAAATGGATTTTATAAATCAAGTTAAATAGGAAGCAATTAATTTCCTCTATCGTGTTCTGCCCCCGCTATTCGCTTGTGATAACAAGAATTGTTATTTTATTTGATTATCCTGTAGGCGTTACGTTTAATTTTTTTGTTCAAATAATAAAGAAAAAAGAGTAATATTTATTTAGCACTGACATAAAACACACATGGTACATAGAAATAAAAAAATAGAAATGTAGATATGCTAAGAACCAAGTGTGTGTCTCACGGCTGCATTAAAAAGGTCCATTTCAGCGATATGTCAGACAGACTGATGCTGTCTGACGCTGGTTTTCTAATGAACCTTTGAATGGACAAGTGGCGAGTGGCAAATGAGTTTATTCCTCCTTAACAAATTTTCCATTAAAAGGAGACGGGGCTTTCTAGGCCAATTCGTAGAAGTAGATATATAAAAAGGTACATCCCACAAATAGGCGCGACAACGATGCCACAGCCATGTTCCATAGAAATGGTTCCATGGGTAAAGTAATTTTATTCAAAAAATAATATATTGTCGCGTATTGACGTATTTTCTTAATTAAGGTAGGTATACGTTGTTAGCTAACATACGTGAAAACTGAACTAAATAAGAAAACCGGCCAAGTGCGAGTCGGACTCTAACACGAAGGGTTCCGTACCATAAACCGAAAAAACACGTTTCTTGTATGAGAGCCCCTTTAGTTTTGAATTTAATTTTTATTATTTGTTGTTATAGCGGCAACAGAAATCCATCATCAGTGAAAATTTCAACTGTCTAGCTATCACAGTTCATGAGATACAGACTGGTAACAGACAGACAGACAGAGGAGTCTTAGTAATAGGGTCCCGTTTTACCCCTTTGGGTACTGAACTCTAAAAACAATAAACAATTAAGAAATATTAGTTTTAAATTTAATGTATTATTGCCAGCCCTAATCCGAGGCAGACGCTATCTATGTAGGTAATGGAAATTGAGTGTTTATCACCGGTGTAGGTACATATATGTGTACATGTGTTAAGATATAAGGTGATTATGTGCTACGAGCATGTTGAGAGTTCTTAAAGAATCTGTGTTATATTAATTATGTGTTTAATATTATGTAAACAAAATCAAGGTACTCATCGATATTTTGGAAACAATTAATGTCAGTACTTACCTGTGCATATTCAATTTAAATTAGCTAGTCAATATTTTTTTTTTATAAGTATCTCCCCGAACACAGTTTCTTAGCCCTGCATTATCTCACTGGTTGGGTGAATTAAATCATTATGGCAAATATTACCATTTTTTTATTTAGTTTAATCTGTTTTGATTTAGTGTAATTAATTAATTTTTTAAGTCTAACTTTGATAGGTATACCTATATATTTTTGACGTGACAACGTCTAATAAATCGATGAATGCGGGCTGCACGCACGAAATGGATGACTCATTGTAACGATACGCTCATTTTAACGTTACGATCATTTCATCAATGTTTTGTTATGACGTTGTCACGTTAAACTATCGTCCGTAAACCGACTTTACAGACAACCAACTTTTCAGAGTTTACCTGGAAATGATTGTTCCACTCTATTCTGATTTGTTGCTCCCGTGTCATTTGCTTATACGAGTGTAAACAATTGTTAGTGAACCAAATAAATAGAATGTCATTAGCTTGTAGCAACTAAGAGGTCGTCGGCTGTCAGTAAAATCACTTGAAATTACAAGTTCAGAATTTTTTTATCGATATCGACACGTACCCATCACTTTTTCGAAGTATCGCTGGCATGTAATTTAAATAACCTGTTGTTTAGTCTTCCAAATAATGAATGAAAAACCGGCGAAGTGCGAGTTGGACTCTCACACGAAGGGTTCCGTGCCATAAACCGAATAAAAGCACGTTTCTTGTATAGGACCTTTAATTTTTAATTTAATTTTTATTTATTGTTGTAGGTACACACTATGTGAAAATTTCAACTGTCTACCTATTACGGATCTTGAGATATAGCCCGCTTAGTATATGGTTGCGTTGGTTACCCTTGGGTACGGAACCATAAAAATGATGACAATTTTACAGACCTTTGAAAACAAACTTGTCTTTCCCAATTACATTTTCTGTCGAACTCAGTAACTGACTTCCAAAGACCATCTCAGTTGCACGTTCCAATCATCAGTACATACCTGAAACAAGAAAAGTATTTATAAGTTAAGTACTCTAATACATCAAAAAGTAATATACATATATATTGGCAATGTAAAACAATACATCAAATAGTAGACGAATACATCAGTAAGCTAACGATCCGTAAAATGTCAGTGTGCCGAAAAACCAAATTTATTTCTATTGAGGGAGTGTTAACCTAAGCTTATAAATTAATTAAATAACTTTGGCCCACGACTTGGTCAAAATACCTAAAATTCCGAAAAAAAAAAACACTTAAGAAATACGCCAAGCTGCATTACTTAATTACCTACAAAAATACTCCCAGTAAAACTTGTAAACTGTTTTGCCCTATGAGACAACTGGGTTAAAAAGAAAAATTGTGAATCAAAATCTCGGCCTGCCCCCACTTTTAAAATCGTTTAAGGATCCCGAAGACTTGGCACAACGCGACAATGTAACAACGATGTTAGAACAATTTCTGAAAACGCGTTGTCGCATCATGTCGTGTCTAAACTAAAAATAAACCACGACCTAGTCCGAATCTGACATTAAATCAATAAATTAGCAGCAATTACCGTACAAATATCCATATATTCGTAATTACGAAACACGTGACCATTGTTATCTGACAAAACCCGCCGGTTAAATCAACAAAACCATAGGTATTTCTAAACCAATATTATTCTAATTTGGATCATAAAAACCCGTTCAATTGCCCTCATCAATAAAACATTCTATATTTGCGACGCCTACTCGTGTTGGGGTTCCGTAGTTGTAAAAGAAAAATGAACCCTAACGGGATGACTCTCTCAGGAGCGCGGAACTGTTGAGTTATTATAGGTATATGCAATACTAAAGTTACCTGTCATTTGCAGTTATTTTTTAAATCTATGTTGGTAGAGCGATAGTTACTTTTCCTACAATTTCAATCCCTATTACTTTAGTTCTGCTTACTGCAGTTTAATACAAAATACTAATAAAGAACGGAACCTTAGTATGAGCCCGATTCGACCGTTACCAGTTTTTTTTTACAGATTTTCTTGAATGCTAATTACGTCATTCGCAGTAACGTTAGAATCGATAAATTTTGTAATCACCCATAAAATCAAGGTTAATGTTTATTTGCTGTTCTTTTTTTAACGTATCTTTGTGGTTTTATGAAGGTTGCCGCGAAAAACGCAAAAAAAAACAAGATCATTCATTCATTGTTCTCCCTGCATTGCATTGCGGTTGCCGGTTATTTTAGGTCATACACGTTTTGTTTACTTTAACGCAAAACTCGTGATGTTTTTCTGTTTCATGATTTTCAATATCAATAAGGCGATATTTCCGAGCGCAGTCTTGAGAACATTTTTTCTTATAAAACGTCGCGAAACACCAGCCATTTTTTAATTTGTGTTTTAGCTTCCTTATCTCTCCTTAGAGATTAACACTAATAATTTTCTTTCTTCAGTGCATTTCTAGTCACTCACACGTCTCCAATATGTCGAGACCGATACAACAGTTAATTTGTCACTGTCTGTAATATTGAATGCAATTTTTCCAATTGAGTGCAATTTGTCATTTAATATCTGCTATCCAGATGAATGGTGCCTGTTCACTAACCTGACATAAACTGTCAAGTAGTTGAGCCAATATGCCGCAATGTTCTGAAACTTTACTTATATTATATATAAAATATGATTTATTTGTTTTAGCGGTCACTATGGTCGACACCAGATAAATTTGCAATAACGATCATTGACCTACATTTATTGACATACTTAATTCCGAAAACAGAAATTAAGACATAGGGTAAAGCTGTCCTGAATCGACATCTATCGTGATCCTTTAATTTTCTAGTTATGAAAAACGATTCATTTTTTATTTTCCAGGTTCCTACAAAGAGATAATACGGAAAGGGCAATGTTCCTTATTGCAAATTTATCTGGCGCATGGTGTAGATGGGAAACTAGGCAAATTTTGACAGAAATTGACAAGCTCCCCACTCTAATCTCAATCACTGCAGAGCGTCACAATAAACAGTGGCGTAACGACCACCAGAAAAACGCTCAATGAAGCTCAACGAGCCCCGGAGAAACGATTCAACTGTCTTTTTTTTTTATATATGTGAAATCATCAAATGACTTCTTCCGCTCTGGGTGGCGCTCTTACTGACTAAAACCCATCCGTGTTCCTTCTAAGCCCTTTGCGTTCCAGGGCCTGTCTGGGCTGTCTTGGACACAGCAACGAAATTAATCAAAAAAAGAGCAGCGCAGGAGTAAGACCACATAATTCCCACTGGGTCCCTCAAGCAGGAGATCAAGAGGAGAACAGAGCTAGACCAAGAGGCACCAAAATCCTCCGAAACATCAACTTTCTTCCTCGCTTCTTGTATACTGTGTGATATTTAGTATTTATCTATTTATGTATTCTTCACAGCTCGGTATTAGTAGCTTGTTGAAACAGCGAGGGGGATAAAAACTGAAACTACGCTATGTGTTAATCTGTCACTGGAATTACACGCACGCGCGCCTTTGATAACAATTTGTTAGCTTTTTGTTGACTATGATATACTTTCGCTATTGTGAAGCAGAAATAAACAGTCCAAACATAGTGTAGTTACCCAGCTAGCTATACGGTGTAAAAACGTGTAATTAGTGTTTAAATGGAAAGAAAGAAAGAAAATTGTGTTTATTGGCATTATAAAAAACAGAAACACCATAAAATTAAACAAAATAAATAATGAAAACCAACAATGCCAAAGGGCCTCAGCTCAGAATAAAAAAAACAAAAGACAAAAAAAAGACTAAAAAAAAGACATATATTTTTCATCTACAATAACGATAAAAAATACCAGCTGTAGCTGGTTTTTATATTCTTATACACATTGGTAAGTAATCTCATTAAACATGATTTAAAAAGGGGGCAGGAAAAGAAATCATTGGGCATGAAGTGAAAAGTGCTCAGAACACTGGCAGCATTGCCGTGTTGATAGGCAATGCTGATTCTTTGATCGAAGAAAAGGCCAGCCGAATTATTTTCAAGTTAAGTAATACACCCGCCATAAAAAAACTCTTCTAAAACGTTAATGGTGGATACGCCATTGAAACCGGCCGTCAATCTACAAGCACCTTAACTTGACATTGACAGAAAGACAAACGTGATCACATTTTAATAGTCTTTTTATACACCCACACAAAAGCCATAATCCACACTACTCTAAATAAAATAAATCCATTACGATAACATTTACATAACAATATGGCGGAGGAAATATAAATTGGATCAAAAACATAACATCTTCCCACGACTAATATTTAAGTGAGTGAAGGAAATTGAGCATTACCTTATTAGTGTTTCTAGGCGAGAGGCGAGTAACCTCTTCTTCGTATTAGTAGCGTAAAAAATCAGCTAGTTTACGCATACGACAAATCATAATTATAAGTCCTTTGATGAAAATGGACGACTTATAATACTAATAGATAATACCAAACAATTCCTATTCATACATTGAACTTTTGGGGTGCATACAGCTAACAAGGGAGATACTTTTTTTTTTTAAGGTTGGGAAATCATCAAATGACTTCTTCCGCTCTGGGTGGAGCGGAAGGGCGTGTCAGACTCTTACTGACTAAAACCCATCCGTGTTCCTTCTAAAGCCCTTTGCGTTCCAGGGCCGCGGTAACTCTTTCGAACAAATTTCGCAACCCTGGATACTTAAATCTACAATCTGGATCATCCTGGGCAAATACTGTTTTACTACTGCAGAAGTTTTCAAACCTCTGGGTGTTAACAGTTTTACTCGCATCCTAGTCATTAGGTACTTCATGTTTGTCTGTCGCCTTCTTCGGTGCCTTTCGGTTTTTTTTCGCCTTCGTGCCCCCCGACCCCAAGCCACAAATTCGCCGTACTTTTTATCCACATACTTGTTACGTTTGGCGTACAGGGCACGCGCTTGCTTGTCATGTATGCATGACAATGGCGTTTAAAAGGTTAAGCTCCATGTGTTAGCATGATTGTTAGGACATCAGATCGGCCCATTTTGATCACTACAATCGATCTTCCGGCATCTATTCACACTCAGCCTCTTGAACATAATATCCCGAGTGACTATCGCCTAGCCGCTTAGTTCATTATCTTTGTGGTTTAACCCCTGTAACCCTAGGGTAAACTGGGTATTACAATATTGTATTATGTTCAAGTTCTACAACCTTCCAATATTTATCATCTTTGAAGTTAGGACCCAGGGTGGAACACGACAGCTTATGCCTAGCCAAATATTTATTTTTCTTTGAACCGGTCTAAAATAGCAGTGGGCTATAATTTCTTGCTGACCATTTTAAAGGTAAATTAATAACAACCGCGCGGTTCTATCTTCGAGGTTATCAGCGCTTGCCGAGGTCGGTCAGTGGATGGGTGACCATCGATGATATACCTTCGTGCCTCAAAAAGCATGTTGTGTCGTTGTTCCCGGCTGTCATTTGAAGATCTTTGACCGGCTGTCAACAGTTACAGATAAGCTAGAAAATCTGACACCAGTCTTGCCAAGGGTACCGTAATGCCCAGATACTGGTTTGAGGAGATCAGACATGCAGTCGCTCTATGTACAATGCTGGTACCTTCTCAGCTGTCATTCGGTTAGGCTGGAACCGACCTCAACATAGTTGGAAAAGTGTAATTTCATGATGTCTCTCACCCCCAAAAAGGGCGTGACCACAGGCTTCATATCTTCCATTCTCATCAAAGTTACACTCATATTGTAAACTATATTTGGCCCACAGCCGTAAACCTGGTCTCATAAAAAAAGTAATTGGCCAACATCTTTCTATTACCGAGGCAGTTATATTTGACGACTGTCTATTCATTTTTATGTTATCAAATAGAAACTGCCCTTATGGAGCCAAGCTTTTATTTTTCCCGAATGGCAACGTTAAGTTTTACTGTCAAAATGTGTTATGAAGCATAGCTTCTGTTTTTGGACAATAAGGATATTATTTTCCCGGCTCTGAAAGAGAAGGTTCTCTTTTCACAGAATGAAACTTAAACGCTGAAAAACACTTGATTGACGTTTACTCACGATATTTCAAGCACAATTTCAAGTCCTTAATCTTGGAAATAAATTAATCGATTTTATACCCGATACAATTATATTGAGTGATTTAAAGTTTTCTAAAAAGAGTAACACTTTCTATTGACTACATTTAACATTTATTTCTATACAAGCTACCGCCCGCGGCTACGCTCGCGTTTATGTCGAAAATTATCCCAAGGGAACATATTCTCGGGATGAAAAGTATCCTATGTGTTATTCCAGACTATAATCTACCTCTGTGCTAAATTTCATCGAGATCCCTTCAGCCGTTTTGACGTGAAAGAGTAACAAACATCCATCCATACTTACAAACTTTCGCGTGTATAACATTAGTAGGATGTTAAGACTGTATCAAATACATATTAATTACTCCCACAAATACCCCTGGCATATCGACGCCAAAAACTCGGTTAACCAATATTTTTTTTTGGCATGAAACAATATTGTGGCAATGCAATTCATCTGACCTTTCCAAATGAGTCATACTTACATAACTTATTAATGAAGTCATTATAATCCAATTACGGGAACTATCTGTTTATGGCTGTGTCCGTCTCGAAAGGATAACAAGAAAGTATGTTGCTGGTTAACCATTGTTCTCTTCAAGGCAACATTGTCTACTCAAACTATTTTGGTCTCCACGGGCGATAGTCTAGACAGATTTGAAATGAAAGGACAAAGTAGTATATACCATGTGCCAAATCTTCTTGGTTAGCAGCATATTGCTAAACTGATATTTCACACCAACCATTGTCTTCCAACACTTTTTTTTGTCAAAACAAAACTGTTGTGTTTCACTTTCATTCGAAGTAACGGGGTGGGGACAACCAAAGTCCTAGAAAGGACTAAGGAATTATCTCTATACACCACAGGCTGTCCCGGTCGATTCTGTAAAAATGTCGAAGTGAAGGCTTGGGTGAGCTGTCAATCCATATAATCAAGATGGAATGACAGCTCACTACGTGATCACGTGACATCTTGATTATATGGATTGACAGCTCACCTCGTGATCACTTCACACATGTTTACAGAATCGACCGCCTGGTCCAGAACGTACGCAGCAACTGATGTATGATGGCCATTAATACCGCACAAAGAGATCTTATCTGAAGTCTGGCCTCGCAGCTTCTTTAAGATTCCATCGTGTCAATACTCTCCTTTTGTTCTGAAATTGTCGCCAAGGTCTTTTGCACTATATGATGTTTACAGTAGTATGAATCATTCGTATTTTCTTATGCAGAGTTGTCCGTTATTTGGAGACAGGCAGGCAGCCAGCTATAGTAGGCGCCAGATAAATGTGGAATAAAGTATATTGACCTTTCCCTTATAACTGTTCATAGGTACCTGAACAATTAAATATGAATCGTTTTTCATTATTAGACAATGTTAAGGATCACGAGAGATGATGATTCGGGACAGCTTTGTGTCATTAATTCCGTTTTTCAAATTAAAAATGTCAATAATTGTAGGTGAGTCAATGACCGTTATTCCACGATTATCTGGCGCCTACTATAGACAGATTGACGACCAAATGTAGTAGTTTCATTGACTTTACTTGTTGCCTTCCTGGTCAGACAAAAAACCTAGGATGTTTGAAGGTGATCTACTTTTGAAGGGCTCTGATCCGAATGTTGTGGTTGACCCTGTAAATCTGCATCTGTACCAACTGCAGTACGGTAATTAGCGTCGGTCACACCGCTTATCTCAGAAATAAGATAGATAGATTCCATCATGTCTTAAATCTCCCTTTGTTCCAACAAAAACAACCGCAGCGGAGTAGCCAAGATGATCGTTTGCAAAAGATGATTCCAGTTATTTTTTTTGCTTTTCTGTTCCGTCCCTTTCTTCGACAGGCTACTTCCACCCTTTGAAAGCCTGCGCTTCCTACTTCCAGTTTTCGTGAGCGAAATCTGTCTATAGTAGGCGCCAGATAATCGTGGAATATCGGTCATTGACCCACCTACATTTATTGACATTGTTAATTTGAAAAACGGAATTAATGACACAAAACTGTCCCGAATCATCATCTCTCGTGATCCTTAACATTGTCTAATAATGAAAAACGATTCATATTTAATTGTTCAGGTACCTATGAGCAGTTATTAGGGAAAGGTCAATATACTTTATTCCACATTTATCTGGCGCCTAGGTACTATAGTTCATTCTACCATCTTTCTCAACATTTCTTGCGTGACAAATTGTGACTATTTTCGTTACATTCTTGTTCCACAAAAACTATCTATCTATTGGTGTATGGTTTCCGCACTTAGTCCTGATGTTGGACCATTGTGCGTGGGCCATGGCGGCCGTCAATCCAACCAGCCAACCTCCCTCCAGAAGCAGATCAGTCCTCCTAGAGAGTTCAGGATGTCTGTGAGTGAATTTGGTGTCCCTATTGTTTGTCTGCGTATCTCGGCGACGCCTGTGCACTCAAGGAGCAAGTACGACACCGTTTCCTCCTCCTCCATGCATGCTCTGCACAGAGGACTTCGATAAAAACTAATAGGTATCTACTTTAGAAGGACCCTGGCTCACCCCGGTTTATATATAGTAAGTAGGGCCCTATGACTACCAGCTATTGTCTGACCGGTTACACCACTTATCTCCGATCGACCTTGCGGCTTATTTGGAATTCCTGCGCAAGCGCATCTGTTCAGACACGTGTTTCATATGATATCTGTTGTATATAGGTAGTGGGCAATGTGTAAATAGTAATTAGTAATGCGATATCATGTTTGAGGCAATGAATTTGCTGGTCGGTGTTTTAAATAGCAGCATGGAAACCAGAGATAAGACTGTTCAGTGATAGAATCGCGGACAAAGGGATATTCTGTTTATTATGTGTAATTTAGCTATTATATCCTTTTGTTTCTTACATCCATTAAATTTACACTAGAACTCAGGTTTCGTTCCCATATGTGGTGTTCGTCAAGTCGTTCGATTTTTTTTTTAATGAATTCAATGCATTCCAAGCATTCAGCAAATCTTCGAATAGGAGGTATGTCTACGGAATCAGCTGTTACATACAACAATGCACTTCTCCGAGTGTCTTCTCATCTGTAAGGCTACTTGGAGCTACAACTATTATACCCAAGTCTTCCCTTCAAGGTCATAATACCATTATTAACTTCTACACTTACCTATCCTATTAGAAAATTTCCATCTCAATACCCCGTAATTAAACATTAAAGAAACAATTCCCATCACGTTATCTACGCTTCACACGCCTTTTTCTCAGAATAGTGCATAAAGAAAAGAGGAAAATAAACAAAATGGCTGAATACTGCGAAGATATGAGGGGCAATGGACCGAGAATTCTTACTCACTGAGAAAAGAAATAGTAAAATGGTGTGGACTTCCTGAATTCGTTTTTCTGAGCATTTTTGCTTGAGGAAATCTTTGTAAGGATTAAGCTCCCTGATCGACGAAAAATGTTTCGGACCACTCCCTCCCGTCCTCCAATTCAGGGGTGTAAAACATTTTCGAGATTCGATAGCCAACATAGTGGTTGACCTAATAATAATGTAGATTCAAACCTTTGAGTAGAAAAACTTCTACATTATAGTAACTGAAACACAAATGCGCCAGCCATTTTGAATAGCATTTTATAAAGCCGTGTACCAACAGTTAACAAAATGCTATTTTATTCCATCTGCATTGTCACAATAAAAAAAAAGAACAATATTATCCATTGCCATTTAAAAAATCTCTGATCAAAATACAATGTTTCACAGAATAAATACAAAACACAACGTAAATAGATCCTCGTGATTTATAGTTAAAACAATAGATACTTACTTACATAAGGTAGGTGGCTAAACTGTACCAGCGACCGGCCCCGGGTTGGCACGGGTGCAAATTATATAACATACGCAATAACCTTTCTCGTTTATCGCTCTTCGTATCAATAACCAAAGTACGTTGTGTTTGTGCCGATTACAAGACATCGGACATCGGGCCACAAGACGTACGGCGATACGCCAGCGGTTCATGGAGGACATCCCACCCACACGTACAAAACGTTTTGGGAACACATTAATTGTGCGTACAGCTAAGGAGTGGAATTCCCTGCCGGAGTTTCCTGATAGCTACAACTTGGGAGTATCCAAGAGTAAATAGGTTAATTCTAGGCAAGCGTGCTCCATCTTCGACCACATCATCGCTTACCATCAGGTGAGATAGTGGTGGTGGAATAAATGTTTTCTATTCTATTCTATGACTGTCATATAAAATCCCGAAGACATCTAAAAAAAAACAAAATGGCGACGGGTACCTATGTCACAAACCCTTCCCGCTCCCATTTTTCCCTTAAAGCTTCAGCTTCAAATTCAAATTTCAATTTCCAAAAATCCTTTTTAGCGGATGCTTACGATATAAAATAAACTTATATATACTTATTCAAAATTTTACCTTCCCTGATTTAGTAGTTCTGGCTGTGCGGTGATAGTCAGTCATAGTACGGGGGCTGACCGTAGGAGTACCTACCTTACAAGAATATTAGAGGATAGTTCTCGTTTTTTAGGGTTCCATACCCAAAGGGTAAAACAGGACCCTATTACTAAGACTCTGCTGTCCGTACGTCTGTCACCAGAATGTATCTCATGAACCGTGATAGTTAGACACAGTTAGAGAGTTGAAATTTTTACAGATGATGTATTTCTGTTGCCGCTGTAACAACAAATTCTAATAAACAGAATAAAATAAATATTTAAGGGGGCTCCCATACAACAGACATGATTTTTTTGCCGTTTTTACAGATAATGGTACGGAACCCTTCGTGCGCGAGTCCGAATCGCACTTGGCCGGTTTTTTTATCGTTTCGTTTAATTTTTTGAGGACCGTTCGCATTCGTATCAAGTGTCAAATAAATTTCTAGTTACCCTAAATTTTGTAATTTTTTTGACATTTATTGTAGCTGATGATGCGACTTGAATTTGAATGCTTATTTGAAGTTCGAGAATTGGCTTTCTGTACAGACACCAACTAGTACATCAAACTTCATGAAACTGTAAAATTTTCCCACTCAACCTTGAACCTAATGCTTCAGCGATAAAGTTGGAGATCTATTAAAGAAATTTGACGGAATATTGTAGCTTGATGTGTTGTCTGTACAAACGATTTTATAAGTATAGAAGATTAGTAGTGTTGGCATAATATTATGAAGCCTTAGTAGTTTGTGGTTTTGTAGTTAATCAGTATTAAAGTCCGATCGGTTTACATGTAGCCGATGTAGCGCAATGCGTAAACAAATATTTTAGCTATTTTGCAGTTTAGCGGATTCTCTCATGTTGCCTATTACTTTTGTGGGAACTTGGTGTGGGAAAAATATGCAAAGCAGAGAGATAACTGACCAAGGTTTGCTGGTGAGCTCATGGCTAAATAATAACAGCCGCACGGGTCGATCTTCAAGGTTAAGCAACGCTTGCCGAGGTTGGTCTGTGGATGGGTGACCATCTTAACATACCGAGACTCCTCCGTGCCTCGGAAAGCACGTTAAGCCATTGGTCCCGGCTGTCATTTGTAGATCTTTGGCAGTCGTTACGGATAGTCAGAAGCCAGAAAATCTGACACCAGTCTTACCAAGGAGTACCGTGTCACCCAGTTAATGGGTTGTGGAGGTCTGGTAGGCAGCCGCTCTACGTAAAATACTAGTATTCAGCTGAATCCGGTTTGACTGGAAGCCGACCCCAATATAATAATAATTGGGAAAAGGCTAGGCAGATGATGTTTGCTGGTATAATTCATACTTAGGTACATCATTTGTTTATTAAAAGTTATGCACTAGAAAAAAAAACAATAGTAGCGTTTTCGTGAAGTTGGTTCGATAATATACTCCAATTTTTACTTACTAGACTCGAGAAAAGATAACTGAATTTTTAAAGTACTCCTTATACTATCAATAATAAGTACCTCCACGACACCGGCCGATTCTGTAAACAGTCGAAGCGAAGGCTTGGGTGAAGTGTTCACGAGGTGAGCTGTGAATTCATATAATCAAGATGTCACGTGATCACGAAGTGAGCTGTCATACTATTTTGATTATATTGATTGACGGCACCCCTCATGATGACTTCAACCAAGCCTTCACTGCGACATGTTCACAGAATTAGTGGAAGCATCATCATGACACGCCACTTACACTTCCAGCTGCTTCAAGCATTTCAAAGCGCTTCAACACTATTCTTAACAAAAAAAAACTCCACATAAAAATTCCCCACAGACAGCATCAATCGATCAGCAGCAATAACAACGGCTAATAAGTCTGCAAAACATCGCTTTTGATTTACATAAACACTTAGATATTCAATGTTCTGTGAATGCTGTATTAAATGATCATTAGCCACGTTTTCTAGCTGGTGGCTACCGCATACAGATTATACAGTGTTGTGCAGACACTGTGTCGTGCCGTGATTGTCATGCAGACGGAACGCGATTTATAATGGAGGATTAAGACGGGTGCACATTGGTTTTTGCTTCGTTTTATTTTAGGGTTAAGTCTATTTTAACTCTTTAGGTTGACTAGTAGAGATTGCCTCGCATATATACTACTACCTACTGCACCTACAGTTTAAATAAATAGATAATAAACAAAATTAAGGTATATGAGCAGTGATCGGATAATCGGGCGCTAATATACCTAAACTTCACTTTTATTCCCACGAAAGTATAATACTGACATGCTTTTGAGTCGGTTCATTTAGAAGTTACATAAAAAAAAAATTCATTCCTTTTCTTGGGCAGTCGTGTAATAAATACAACACATTGACCACATTGTGCTCATTATAATGTTTTTTGTTTTGTATAAAATAAAGATACTAAATCAAAATAACCACTGCTATCATTTCATTAAGATTGTTATCGTTGATTTTACAAAATTGTTCAATCCCGGGGATCCGGGATTACTTATTTATTCAGAAAGGAATGTCCATATTATTCTTTCACGGGAAGAAGTTTAGTATATAAGCGCCCGATTATCCGATCACTGTAAATGAGTTTGGAGTTGTCTAAACAAAGTGTGAGAATTTAGTTTGTATTTACGTTATTCAATCTGGAGACCGAAAATTACACTACGTTGTAAACATGACAGTGCCTGTTTAAAATGGATGCAGCTGGCTAGCTAACTGGCTACACACTCTGAAAAAAATGTTTTGGAGAAAACTGTGCTAATTCTGCGAGCAGTAGGTACATAACCTATTATGTTATAATTTAAAAGAGGAAACGATAACATAATATCAATCTTTGAAACTTAGACAACACTAACGGCCCGTTTCAATAACGTATCTACCTTTAACCAACTGTCAAATTAGCTACCAACAGTAGCTGAAACGTCATTTTTGCCTTTAAAACATGACGTTTCAGCTACTGTTGATAGCTTATTTGATTTAGTAAATACATATAATCAGTTATGTCGATTAAGGTATTAAGAAAGTTACTGTGTAAAGAAACCTTAATCGACTCAAAATTATTGTTTACCTAGGAACAATAATTTTGAGTTGATTAAGGTTTCTTTAAGCACATTTAACAGCGAATAATTTCTAAAGCAAATAACTAAAATACCCATCCAGCTTTCGTAAACGTGAGGGTATGCAACTCACCAGCGAAGCTTTGACGGCGACACATGGCCGACATCATCCATCTTGCTAGCCGAAATACTTCTGGCGGACAGTTTTATTTCCTTTTTGAATGCTGCTTATCCTATCTTGGGATGGAGATAGAATACCTACACAGGATATACACAGTACATACATACATATGATGTATGCGTTAGATGGTACCTACAGAGGATTTTTGAAATGGGGTAAGCTAAGGGCTTTGATTGACCGTTGTAGTTACGGAAAAAGCTTAAATTAGGAGACTGTCCTAATTTTTTTAAGTTTTTAGTTATCGCTAACATTTACAGATTTTGAGAGGTTGTAGGAGCATATGCTCAGCTGAAAATACGTCATCAACAACGGTTTTTGCTGCCGGTTCTCAAAAATCCACTCTTCATTTTGGTACAAGTAAAAACTTCTAATAGGTACTAACGGGGCGGGAAGAACGCACAGGGCATCGAAAAATTCGTCCAACTCGCTGTCAACGGGAAAAGGGGTGCTTTTTCGATGCCCTGTGAGTCCTTCCCGTCCCCTTTTTACTCCGCTTGTATATTTCCTACGAGCTTGTATATAGTATCTATAAGTTTTTATGTATTTACGCTTTAACTTGAATACCAGGACTTTTTCAAGATAAGTTGATACTAACGCAGATAGAGTCATGTCCATAGAAAATTTAGGCACAGTGCAACAACAAAGCTGAAAAGCAGTTCCTTTGCCTGCAGTACGTACACCATTAGAGAGCAACTTATGCAGATTTTCAAAGACAACAATATGCCTTATGTGGTACACGATTTGTCATTCTCGAAACTAGCAATTCTAATGAAACAGCTCAAGCAACGACGTTTTGCAAGACAAGTTTTCAGACAATGGTACATAAACAAAATAAACTACAAACGGCTGTTTAAGACCTCTACAAAGCCACATTTCCTCTTCAACTGTTGAAGGCAAAATGCTAGGGTACAGTGAACTGTCGAGACATCATGACGTTTAGGGAACAGAGTAGACCTATCCACACTTCCACAGGCTAGCAATATTACTGTAACGAGATTTGTCTGAGCGTATAGGAAAAGTCTGTCATAATCTTTGACACATCTCTAGACTAATACACTTTATGCCGATGGTAAATAAATGGTAAATACGCCTGGCCACGGGGTCTTTAATAACCTCCTCTTTGTTTATAGGAGTTACAGACAGACCACTGCAGAGCCTGCAAGGAGAATGAGACAGCAGCTCTTAAGCTGCCCAGTGGTCGCTGGATACAGGAGATACTTCGGTAACCCAGGTTTTCTCTGCTGGAAGCTGGGGTGGACCGAATGACCAAAATATCCCACCAGTAAAACACGAGCTCAGACGCGAGTTGCGGACACCAGCCCGACAAATACGCCTGTATGAGACAGCCCTTACTTTTTATTGGTAATTAGCGCTTTATATACAGTTGCTCGCACAATGGAGGAAGTCCAATCAAACGTCGATGCCTAACTACGAATTATCGATAGCGTTCCTGATCGACTAATGTACCCTAATGTTTATTTATTCTTCATTGCACACTGTACAGTGCTTCGACTACATTTCCGCGAGCCAATTTCTTTTTGGTTACATCTGAATAATTCTTTGAAAGTCGATCAAAAAAGTGTAGTTTGTTTCTTCTTTCGTTGCAGGGGTGAAGGAACTTTCAGCGATGTCGAATGCATCTGAATCTTGATCGTTGCCAATATATTTTGTACCTTTTGGCACGGCCCGAGATTCTGTATTGACATCAAAATAAACACGTTGCGATTAAGAGATTTTGCGAAACTTTATTTAAACTTAGTTTGTGTATAAATTAGCGATGGCGTTCACAAACTATCGTTCTCGAACTAAGCAAGTTAATTTGATAAAATATTTATTTATTTAAACTTAATGTACAATAGTGGTTCATGGGCGGACTTAATGCATCAAGGCATTCTCTACCAGTCAACCTTTGGGTTAAAAAGACTACTGTGGTAGGTTTACAACAAATAAAAAAAAATTATATAAAAAAATATTTTAAATACATAGAAGATTCTTTCTGTCCTTTTAGGTATGTTCTGTTTCTATCAACGACGTAATCGCAACACACCCACCATCACCAAACCACTATCCTATCGTACGCCATAAATAATTTGGACTTTGAATCTTTTTTCTTTGCCGATTTTCACACAAAAAAAAAACCCAGCAAACAGATTCTAAATTCAATTCAAACATTAAACGCACTCGACACTGCAGACAATAATGCTTTGCTTTCTGCATAATGGTCTTAAGTACCGGTGCGCAATAACCATTGCCCCACATCCGAGCCACCTAATAATGATGTCACCTAATCTATATTGCACGCCATTGTACCACATTACAAACGCCTGCTGCTAGTTATAGAGTACTGAGCTTTGGGCTGTGGTTACACCAGGGATAGCGGAGCGAGAAATAACCGATAACATCGCTAGCTTAGCTCAAGCTAATATTCTTGGTTACTTTAGCACATCTTTGGTAAAAGTGAAAAAATCTCGGTCAAAATTATTAGGTTTTTAATTCTTATAGCCTGAACTTTCTTAAAGCTAAGCAAATCACCACCAGGCCCGGGTCGATGGCGCGTTGTGTTCCACGCGCGCCTTAGAGAGTTGTCAGGAGACGGGGCCTGCTAGGGCCAGAGCCTGCCAGGGTTGCGGAATTTGTTCGAAAGTCACCGCGGCCCTGGAACGCAAAGGGCTTTAGAAGGAACACGGATGGGTTTTAGCCAGTAAGAGTCTGACACGCCCTTCCGCTCCACCCAGAGCGTAAGAAGTCATTTGATGATTTCCCATCCTTTAAAAAAAAAAGCAAAGGCCTGCCTTAATTCCTTCCATCACTCAAGATTCTGTTCTTTTTCTTTCCTATTCTCTAGGAAGACATCCAGTTCAACACGCCATTTTCTTAGTGGTCTGCCGCGAGCTTGTGTCGCTGTTTCAGGGCACCAATCCTAGGTTTTTCGCAGCAGGTTCCACATCATCATCATCATATCAGCCGAAAGATGTCCACTGCTGGACTTAGGCCTTCCCCAAGTGTAGCCACAACAACCGGTCCTGTGCGGCGCGGCGGCGACGGCGGGTTCCACATGCGGCGGACATTTCCTGCCTAGTACCATTTAAATTGGCCAGCCTTTTAAGTCACCTCAAAAATTTCCGTCACAAACACTTGAATAAACTTGAATAAACACTTGAATAATACTAAGATAAGTAATGTGAAATCAAGCAGAACATTATAAGAACATTCTTAGAAGCTAAAAAATGACAGTAATTATTATTTTCGTGTTCATTCGTGCGTATTTTTCAGTGTGGTGACTTGTGTGCGAGCAACGCGCATCAATCACGATAGTCATTACACGTCATTACGTGTATAATGTGGGCGCGGTTTGTATAATATGAGTTAACTGCCAGGCGTCATTTAACACCTGTTAAATGTTACACTTACTGCAGCTCATTATACTCCGCTGTATGTATAGCCTTAATAACATACGTGTTAATACTTAATTACCGAGCTTGATGCTGAAAACAATACACAAAAAGCAACAAAAAATTGGAATATTGAATTACTGTGCAACAACTCACACACAACCTCACAATATCACAATGCACCACACTCACACACATAAAAGGGCTGTTTTTCAAATTATCACTTGTCCAACTACTGACCTTCTGATGTAACTTTGATGTAAAAAACTAGCGTGAGAATCCTGGCACCCATAACACAAGTTAAATCTTTCCTTGGGTACCAGAATTCAATGCAAATACTACTGACACGATTGTTACTCTCTAATATGCATTTATTCTTGTTGCATAATAGTTGTTCGTAAGTGTTTGATTGTACAAAATTTTTGGTCCAATAAATTATTATTATTATTATTTATTATTATTACTGTTTTCAGTTTTTTATTGATGCACTAAAGCGTTCTATTACAGTATAGTTGACTCCAAAACATTAACCGCGATATACTTTTTTTCCATCAAGTTAAATTATGCTTAACGGTCGTCTGTCACAATAAATTCGTCACGTGCCGAAGGTAAAAATCAATAATGAAACAATCGCCAGTAATTAAGGCACAAAGGCGAACGGTTGACACTAAATTTCCATTAATATCTGTGGAGCGAGGTGACGTTGACAAATGACTGTGCAACGCACGGCTGTGCAGTGTGCAGCGAGAGGCAAAACATGGGTCATTACTGCACACACACTGATTTTGTAGGGTTAAAATGTAAAATGATATTTAATTTGGAAGTAGGTTGAAAATACCACTTGTGCACGAAACTTTTATGGTCTTTTTAAAACTAGATGAGGCCGAGTGTGCATGGGGTCATTACTGCACGCACACAGATTTCATAGGGTTAAAATGTAGTTTGTATACACGCTGTAAACTTGAGTAATTATAATCATATATTAATATATAGTCCTCTTGACCGGTTTCGGCCATGGCGGCCAATCTCAATCGAGACTAGCCATCGGCGCGGGACATATTATAGTGCACAAGTGTGTGCGCAAACACAGGTGTACTCCCTCTTCCATCGCTCTCATATTCCGACGGGACGGTAACCCGACACGACCGGAGAGAGATCTGGCCCAGGACCAACGACTTAACGTGCTTTCCGAGGCACGGCGGTGTCACACAACCAACTTCCAAACTCCGGGCTATCACTGAGAAATGTTATTGGGTTTTTCCAATCTCATATTACCCACATGATTAAACACTAATTAATGTTTTGAATTGCCAATTGATTGTTTTATTGAGCTAATAAAGTTATGTGGCAGATAACAAATAATACCAAGTTATTTTAGGTAATTTGTCAAATTTTAGAGTTTAAAATGTGAAATAAAATGGGCCGTCAAGCGTACTTCAACTGAACACGAATCATAACAATGTGATCAAGCGTAAAACGTAATCAAAACTCCTTCATTGTTCGTTAAACAATTAAATTTTACCGTAATCATAATGTTTGCGTAATTTTGATAACGTTAATCAACGTGACGGCGTTAGATGCAATTAAAATCTCCGCATAACGCGTAGTTGGGCGGAATTACGCTCGTCACTCCCGTTATTACGGACGGTTACGAGTAGGGATGTTACCGGGCTTCGACATTCCAATTGATATTAGGTAGGTACCTACACCTCCGGCTCCAACACTTTAATCGGAAGTCGGAGAATTCGCTATTTTTGGAGTTAGTTTGACAGTTGAAATTTTCACAGATGATGTATTTCTGTTGCCGCTATAACAACAAATACTAAAAAACAGAATAAAATAAATATTTAAGGGGGCTACCATACAACAGACATTTTTATAGATAATGGTACGGAACTCTTCGTGCTGCACTTGGCCGGTTTTTTGATTTTCAACGCCTATGTTATATGTGTTTATTATTTATTATACAAAATTCAAGCTGCTATCTGAATAATGTTTGTAGTATTACAATTTAGTAGGTCTGCCCTTAACACATCTCTCTTCTGTCACCAACTTCATCTCTGACTCCAATTCTGGTTGCGACACCAACAAACCAAATTTGAAAAACTCCAACTTCGACTTAAGATCCGATAAAATCACCTCCGTAACATCCCTAGTTACGGGTATCGGCTCAATTCACAAGCGATAGCGTTTGCCGGTTGATTGGCTTTATTAGGCACTTACTTATATTTGGGGTCGCAGGCACAGATAGGAAGGAAGACTACGCCAGCGTCTGTGATAGCAAAGTAATTGAAGGCTTCGCAGAATCATCAAAGACGAGACCCTAATAAAGTTTTAACTGCTTTCAGGATTCGACCTTTTTACCTAATGAGACATAACTAACAAATATGGCAGCTGCTACAATTTTCAATTTTATTTTCTAAAGAATAAGGTTTAAGGTTGATTTGACAGTTTCAACTAACAAATGAATCCACTTAAACATCTCGCTTTTATGATATAGCACAAATAGGTAAGATTAAATTCTCCAAAGTACTTAGCTCGCTAACACCCAATTTGACACCGCTACCGTCCCCAAATTGGGCCGTAAGAGCCAAAAAAAAGTGGCAATTATAGCAATTTGCTTGCTGCTGCAAGACACAAAAACGAAATGCAACTGCTCCAATAACTTGAATATCTATTGTATGTATATCATCATCTGCTTAGCCTTTTCCCAACTATATTGGGGTCGGCTTCCAGTCAAACCGGATTCAGCTGAATACTAGTATTTTACGTGGAGCGGCTGCCTACCAGACAACCTATCTATTGTATGTATATGTCACCGGAAAATTGTAAGCTCCGTGAGATTGTAATAAATCTATATTAGATTATGATATGATTTCTCGAAATATTATGAAAAAATTGTTTTGTATAAAATCAATCCCAACTAAATTCAATAGTTTCCAATATATCCGCGTCTTATTATATTTAGAAAAAATAGTTCACAATTTCACGCGATATTTTACAATATTACTGCGTTTGCAATTTTCCGGTGACATATACTTGAAACACATTGTTAGAATGACGTGGGCGCAACTCGTGCCAAGTCGAACACGTACGATATAAAAAGATCTTTTGACAATTTGAGGGTTAATAAACTCGAGTAGGTAATGTTTTTTTCGCGCATAGATTTTTTTAAATAGGCTCAAGGCGATGTTTTTAAATATACATAATGTATAAGAATGGAGATAAGAAAACTAGCAGAAATGATTAATTTTAATAGGTAGGTAGGCGTAAAATGTGTAAGTAATTGATAGTACCGCCCACCTATCGAAATTAACTTTGTTTTCTTATCTCTATTTAATTCAGATGATCCGTTAAAATAATTAAGGGATGCGATAATGCGACAACGATGCGACTAGCATTTTTTTAAGGTGTGTTATTCGTAGAGGAAGGAATGGAGGGAGGCCTTTGCCCACCAGTGGGAAAGAACGGGCTAGTAATATAATAATAATAAGGAAAATAAATAAAGAGAATAATAATAAATTATCCGCTGAAAAATTTCTTCACGCCTTCTTTTCACAGCTTCACGTTACATAAAGCTTTATATTCTATGATTCTATATTTTCTCCCGTCACCTTCCCTATCATTTTCTCTATTTTATCCCCCATTTAACATCACAGCTAACACACTCATCGCTAAAGATCCAACCCTTGCGATGCCACCATACACGTAAAACGTTGACATCACTGACACTTTTTACTAGTCAACCTGCATCGTTTAATGCAGTGAACCTTAAAATTGAGGAATAGGCTTTTAGGTAAGGACAATTGATTCTTAAAGCATTCTTTCTTTATACATATCTACTACAGTTTTTAATTTATGGGTGCTTTAGGTACACTATTTTGTATTGCCATCAGAATGATCAGAACTGCAACTTCAAATGTATTAAAACAAGTGGGCGGTGTGTAATTTATTCAATTATTTCATTCATTGTTTCGTCACCTTCCAAATCATTATTTAATTCATTGTTCCGTCACCTTCCTAATCATTCACTCATTTTATATTTTCATTTTAACCGACTTTAAAAATGAGAATAGGTTATGCATTCGGATACGTAGTTTTTTTCCTTGACAGCTTACATACTCAGATTGAAGGTACACCATAATTGTATTGTAATCGGAATTATCAGAACTGCAACTACAAATGAAAATCAAAAAAGTTAAGCGAACTGTCATCGATTATTCCATTCATTCTCCTGTCACCTTTTTTTTTTTTTTTTTTTTTTTTTTTTTTTTTAAGGATGGGAAATCATCAAATGACTTCTTCCGCTCTGGGTGGAGCGGAAGGGCGTGTCAGACTCTTACTGACTAAAACCCATCCGTGTTCCTTCGAAAGCCCTTTGCTTTCCAGGGCCGCGGTGACTCTTTCGAACAAATTCCGCAACCCTGGCAGGCTCTGGCCCTAGCGGGTCCCGTCCTCTATGCTGACATCTCTTTGAGGCGCGCGTGAAACACAACGCGCCATCGACCCGGGCCTGGTGGTGATCGGACAGCGAGCCACCCAATGCTCGCCGTCCGCAGGCCCGCGCCTACGGTGGCCGGGGATCGCCCTGCGACTCCCGACGCCCGGGGCGTCTTCTCCTGTTGCGGCGGTTGGGACGAAGGCCTTGCCTTTCCCTCGCGCGGTCCGCCTCCTCCTTCGCTAACATTACTGCTTCGCAGAAGGAGGTGACCGCTTCCCAAGCCTCCTCGCTCCGGACCATGGATTCAACCAGGGCCGGACGCGAGAGGTTGCCGCCGCCGATCGCCTCGACGAGGACACGGCGGTGCTCAGCCCAAGCAGGGCAGACCTCCACCGTATGCCACCTGCCAAATCACTCACTCATTTTCTTTTGCCTTCATTCTACTCCATTTTTAAACGGACTTTGAAAATGGAAGGACGTTATGTTTGAGTGCATTCGGAGAGTTTTTTTTCCTTCACAACTAACATACCTACTCAGGTGCTTAAGACCCATTCCTCGCGAAGCCACGGTGTAAAATGTCATCGTCGCTAAACTAGTGAACCTGCGCCGTGTAACGCAGCGAACCTTGAAATCGGGTAAAGAGTATTATCCAATTATTGGACTGGATTGGATTTGGAACCGCGACAGGTTAATCCGCAGTCAACGCCTTCAGCTTAATAATAAAACTGTTCTTGTGGGGAGTTTCGTGTACGTTTTTATTTTTTGAGTCGCGTTATACGAAGATTTGAGCTGACTTTGGCTAGATTAGTCTGTCAGAAATAAAAACAAAGAAGTTTTTAGGTAAATAATATCATCGTCAAAATTACATCTTACCCTACGATTTCACCTACGCTACGATTACAGAAGATTCGATTGTACCAAAGAGATGAAAATCTTTCAAATAAATATTAATATTACTTATACACAAATTCAACAAGGACCGACTGTACTGTTTAAGTTTCATGTCAATTAAATAGGTACTTAAGTAATGTCGGATCAGAATTTTAATAAGAATTACACACACGTTAAATAGAACTGTCGTAAATTTACTCGAGCCAAGTCGGTCAATCCTACATAGAACGCATTGTCAAAAGGTTATTGAACTCGAAAACTTTAGCATTCGAGGCCGCCATTTTTAATTTAGTTCTCGGAATCATTGGCTGTATTGTTCAAATTAAATTATCGGCCTGCAGGCTAAAATTGAACTAATCGAGTTATTTGCTACAAAAACTATTGCCTGGCTATAACGGAAAATATACATCGGATCCATCTTTTAAATTGCCTACTGCCAATTTTCAGTTGATTGTTACAAATAAATAACTGGCCAAGTGCGTGTCGGGCCACGCACAATGTAGGGTTCCGTAGTTGCCCGTCCCGTCATAGAAAATTTTACTATGACATTACAAAGTTACAAATACACTTAGTTTTAAGTCATTTTCGATGGGGTTACTACGAAATTTTTACCTAATCAGTTACATTTTGTAAGTTGGTCGAATATTACTCATTACTTCGTTATTATATGCTACTACAATGATTTATTTCACGTCTCCAAAAACAACCGTTACGCTGGCAGTGGGTGGGGGGGATACTGGACTCTAAAATATATTTGCACTTAAGGTGGAAGCGCCAGGGGTCTACCCTGGCGCTTCCACCTTAAGTGCAAAATATTAAATTCAAATTTTCTTATGTTTTTTGCAATTTGCAAGTCAGTGTCAGGCTGTATGTACTAAATTTGTGTGAACTAAATTTGATTCGCGACCCTAAACATATTTCTTTTCAAGATATTTTTAACACTGTCGGCGTGTTAATATGTACGTATACCCTTTTCAAATTCCAACTTTCTAGTGTTAAGCTTCTCTGAGCTAAACCGCGGACAGACAGACAAACGGACATGGCGAAACTATAAGGTCCTTTTTGACTACGGAAAAAGCTTTATCATTTTAAATTTTGTAAATTGTTGTGCAGTTTCAATTACAAAGATATCAATACATTTATTACGCAATTAGCTACTTACGTTTTAAGTGGTGCTACTTTAGCAGATAGATTGCTTTGATGTGCGTTTCAAAGAAGGTATGCGTATGCGCACGATTACGTGTTTATTAATAAGTGGAACTTTCTTTGAATTAAACGTTGCTGGTGCTAACTAGAACATATTTTGTTCTTTTTATGAATGATGCTCACGATGTCTTAATTTATTAATAGTTAAATTAGAATGTTCTGTAAAAAGATATACCTACACGTACTAATGGATGCCTAAATATGATCCGAGCTGGATTGTCAATTTTTTTTTTCTTGATGCGGAGCTTTTACTTATGACATTTATTAACGCGTAACGTGTTCACCCGAATGATTTACCCGAAATATTTCGTAGACAAATCGCACAGCAACCACACTTCATCATAAAAAGTACCATTTATAGGATGCCAATCGTAATCACTTACCTTTAAAATCTTTAAACGAACTCTCCTAATCCAAATATGAAAACAGGGCGACACTATAAACCGTAATAATTCCCCAGTGCCAAACTTTAAGATGGGCATAAACCCGATCGTGTAGAACGGAGGCCTGATTAATATTGCAATGCTCGATCGATTCTACTACCCAGTACCCAGAACCGAACCTACCCAGATTGCCCGACGTAAAACCGATTATATAACCCTTCCTTGCTCTAATATCCGATCGTATCAAGAGATGGGATCTGGTTCGAAAATTGACATTTCGATAACGAAGTTTTGACTTTATTCCACGGTGTGTGAGATTAAACTTCGATCAATCAAGGTGCGTGATGGGTGAAGAAATAAGTGAATAAGATTTAAGTGAATGTGTAATTTTAATGATTATTGTATTTTAATAGAATTTTGTTTACGGATGAATATATTTGTACTGTATTTTAATTATTTTATTCGTATATTGAATTATAGAGCACTTTTTGTAATTTTATGATTTATTTATTTATTTATTGTTAACTGATGAATTTGAAGATAATTGTATTTTAGTGATTACTGTATTTCAATGATTTTATTCGTATATTGAATCGCAGAGCACTTTTTGTAATTTTATGATTTATTTATTATTAACTGATGAATTTGATGATTATTGTATTTTAGTGTTGGAGTGATTGTATTTAAGCTTGTGTAATTTTAATATTGGGACTTGGTGCCTTAATAAGGAAAATTTATTATTATTTGGTGGATAGATTTAGCAAAAAGAAGCACACATAGCTCGAGGGTTTGCCTATTAAAAGGACCTTTAATCTAAAATGGAAATCGAAAAAAGGCTGTTTCATTTCTAAATTGTCTTCATTTGGTATCTGATTTTGCTATTCGAATTCACAAGAATTTATCATTTACCACCACGTTCCCTTGTTGTGCAACACAGCTATATTTCCCGAAGGAATTTCCCACATTTCGCCAAATGTTTAGAACCCATGCAATAGGAGGCGAGTCTACGGCTATTAAACGAACACAAATGCAGACAGGCTGAGAAATTAGTCATAGAGAAAGAGTGAGTAAATATCTGTGTCGCCTAGTGTCTGAAATGTAACGTTTCCATTGAGACATTTTATAAAATGTCTGCCCTTGACTGCTACTTGTCAAATACATGAAACAGCAATACTCACGCACTTAATTTCAAATCGTTTATGTATAATTTACATAAATAACCAAGACCACCTGGCATCAAATAAAAACTCCAACGGGAAATTATTCCCTCCAATATTGCCAATTTCCTTGGAAATTTCTGATATGAAAACATGAGAAGATTATAGATTCACACATAGGAGGTGCCTACGTTGTACTGGTCTGCAATTAACACGCAGTTTCCGCCGGCTCGGCCATAAACTACTTAACACTTTCATCTCCACCCGGAAGTAGTCTTAAATAGAATTGTGCTATCGTCACCTCTATTTTCCTTTACGGGTTTAGTGGTGGGATTACCTGACTTATGTGATGGTTTGGTGACAAATTGTAGTTTTACGAATTGGGAAATTCTTGCATTGACTGGTTTATTTTCTACTACATTTTGCCAGCGGCTTCGCCTCGCTTCGCGTGGAAACCGAAAATGACTTCAAAGGAATATACTACTATGTCCTATTTTAGGACATGATCTTACAACTTATTACACGATTGACGATTTTCTTAATGATGATTCACTAGATAACTGATTGACATACTTTTATTCTGATTGACATAATTATTGCGATCTACTCATTGTCTTATTTTATTTTATTGATTTAATCACGCTGACATATTTTTCTTTTTTTTTTAAATATGGATATTGTAATTCCAATTACCTTTTTTTTGTGAGTGGTGTCTCGCAGTTCAACCTATAAGGTTGTCGACTGCTTAACCGGGCTTTCCTGTGGTGGCCTTAATATAATATTAAAGCCTCCAGCCAGGGCTTATTAAAAACTTACAAACTAAGAGACTACACGCTAAGGGCACCCCCTTTGGGGTACGGGCCTCGTCGCTGGGGGGAGGTCAGCTAGGGACGGGCTGGATCGAACTCGAATTATTATTAAGGGGCGAATTTAAGACTACAGGCTCAGCGGCGCGGGCTGGCTCGAGCAAGGGTCGGGGCGGATTTTGACGGGGACGTCGCGGCGGCCCTCGGCGGCGAGGGCGGAAGGCCGGCGGTCGTAGTTTGCGAAGAGTGCTGGTCTCTTTGCGATTCCAATGACCTGATACTTATTTTTTAATTTATATATGAAATTGTAAACCTTTGCATGCCCGTGTAACGGTAAAATATGGAGAACTTTATAATTATAAAAATGCCTATGTACTATAACCATGTTTGCAAAGAAATAAATGATTGATTGATGGACCAGTTTGCCAAGTTTCATCTAAATCTATTCAGCCGTTGTGACGTGAAGAAGTAACAAGAGACTGACAGATGTATATTCAAACCTTGGCTTTCTGTCGTTAAAGATAATGTTTTCACGCTAAATATTTCGAGGATCAGCGCTTGCCAGATTGCTCATTATGACGCTTCATTAATCAGACTGCCAAACACCAGTTGTGGCCTCCTAATTAATTAAGTTTATGATTATGATTGCCCATCTTCAACAGTGAACAGGATAGCAAGTACTATAGTAGAAACCAGATAAAAGTGCAATAACGGTCATCGACCCACATACACTGACTTTTTTAATATCAAAAACAGAAAAAAAGACATAAAGAATTAATCGACTTCTATCGTGATCCTTTACGTTCTCTAAGTAATGAAATACGTTTCACAACTTATTGTTCGGTATCTACTAAGGGATATTAGGGAAAGGTCAATGTACTTTATTGCAAGTTTATCTGGGGTAAACATTATCATCGTCATATCAGGCGAAAGACGTCCACTGCTGGACATAGGCGCATGCCATAGCTACTAAAATCTTGCTAACTTTATAAATGTGAACAAATACACCTTCAACCGCCGAATAGATTTAGATTATACTTGCCACCAAGTAGACTATGAGCTGGATGAGGAAATAGGTTACCTACCTTTAATCCAGGTAACGCATCCTGTGGTAACAAGACACGGAACGCAGCATGACGAATTAAGGGTTATTTGTTAAAGAATTGTAAGTCAAAGTCAAAGTCAAAACGTTTATTCCAATTGGGCCATTAAAAGGCACTTTTGAACATCAAAATTACAGTTAAAAGAATATGTATAAAAATAAAGTGACTCTACTGTCCATTCACAAAGGTATATGGCGAAGAACGGACAAGAAACTCCAGAGTTACTCTTTTCAAATAAAAGTTTTACAATAAATGGTACTCACATATTTACAAATATTGCAAACAATTGATTTTGCAGTACGTGAGTTATTTAAAAAAAAAAAAACACAAAAAAGTTAATTTATATAGTTAAATACATTATGCCAACCAGTTTGATTCAGACACTCTTGTCCTATGGAGCAGGACCAGCATGCTTCCAAGCATTCTTATCCTGAATGTAATAAGTCCGACTATCTACTGTGTAACCAATCAGATTAATCACGATTTTAACTGATTTAATCATAAATCTGTTCGAAATCAATCAGAAAAGAATCGTGTTCAGTGATTATGTCAAGACCTTATAAGGTAAGGGCAATTTAAATTGTCGTTAAGCTTCCTAATACCCAAGAAATCCTATTATGGTCAGGTATTTTATTATTTGTTTTAACAAGTTGGTTTAGCTTTGATTTTTCCTACTAGATTTTGCTACGCGGCTGCGCACACAAAAAAGATGGAAATAATCCCACGTAACGTAAATAAAAAAAACCGGCCGAGTCGAACTCGCGCACGAAGAGTTCCGTACCATTATCTATTAAAACGGCAAAAAAATCACGTTCGTTGTATGGGAACTCCCTGTAGTGGTAGTGTAACCAAGTAACTTTAAGACTATTGTAATCTCATATATAACGGTGTGTTATCCCAATAAATGGTCAGTCTTATATCAGCATTCAGTTGCTTCATTTCTATCCTTACGCCAATCCTTACATGGCGACCGTGACACCCGAAGTCTGCACGAGTGCGTTCGCGCGTCCCAATAAGGACTAAGTTATGTAAACATCTATCGGGACCAGTGACTTTTGAATGTAATTATTCATTATTCAATTTACCAAGATGTGTTATTACTCAGAAGCTAGACACTGTGTGCAACTGTCGCGACAATTTAATCAAAAACTCGGTCTTGAAAGTATTATCTATCTTCAAAAATGGGAGGCACCAACTAAATATAACCATAACCATAACTAATAAATTATTTAATTTATTCTGTTTTTTAGTATTTGTTGTTACAGCGGCAACAGAAATACCCGTCCCGTTTTATTCTTTGGGTACGGAACCCTAAAAATAGATGAAAAATTGTTTAATTGCAACTCACGTTTCGTGTACTCTTTCATTTTTATTGTTTTTTGTTTTAGCCGCTATACACACTCTGTGATCAAATGGCCATGGTCTACCCGAGTTCCAAATTTCATCCAATCCATTCAGCCGTTATAGCCAGATAACTCCCTCCATCCAATATCAATTTGAAAAACAAAATACACCAAAATCTTAAAACGGCACATCATCTTAATTCTTTATTGTACACCAAAACCACTAAAGTGACAATGAAGTTCTTCTCAAAGGTTAGCTTTACTAAGGTTGGGTTTTCTCCCATCAGCATGGAGGTTGGCATAATGTATTTTTAACATTTATATATATGTACTTCTTTCTGTATTTTTTTTTAATTATTTTTTTATTAAAAAACTCACACACTGTAAAATCAATTGCTTGCAATATTTGTGAATATGTGAGTACCATTTATTGTAAAACTTTTATTTGAAAACAGTAACTATGGAGTTTCTTGTCCGTTCTTCGCCATAAGAATCTACCTTTGAGAATGGACAATAGAGTCGCTTTATGTTTATACAAATTCTTTTAACTGTAATGTTGACGGTCAAAAGTGCCTTTTAATGTCCTAATTGGAATAACCGTTTTGACTTTGACTTTGAGCATCATCTCTGCGTATCAAGAAGACGACATTTTAATTATAAAGCGTGAACCTTCTCGAAACTATCAATAACGAACACGCCTTATTAAACAAATAAGTGCCTCTTCATCTGATCGATAATAATTAATATATAATCATGTTGCAATTAAATAATTAACAAAAAAAAACCGGCAAAGTGCGAATCGGACTCTCACACGAAGGGTTCCTCCATACCATAAACCGAAAAAAAGACGTTTCTTGTATGGGTAATTTTTCATTTAATTTAATTTTTATTAAGATTAAGATGGTGATGGTGCGGCGGGTGCGGGGGAGTGCGAACAGCATGCTGGCCACGCTCGCGGACCGTTTGGATTGCTCCATCATTGTGCACTGTTGTGGGCGACACATATGACTTGTTAATGTAATAATTGTAATTTTGTAATATTATGTAATTTATAATGATGACCTAATAATGCTGCTGACATTTTAATTGTGACTAATGTGTGTATTATTTTTCTGTAATTGAGTCTTGATACTTGAAATAAATTGATTATTATTATTATTATAGCAGAATTATTAAGTTCTATTAAACAGATTACCTGTATATGTGGACACTGGTAGGACAAACCTTTTCATGAACCGTGTAGACGCGAATAGTAGTTGTTCAATATCATGTATTGAAAAGGTGAAAGATTAAACGTACCTGAAACAAAAACAAATCATTGTTAGCAAATTGCAAAAAAATATATAAAGGGAAGTGATACAAAAAAAAAACCGGCCAAGTGCGGACTCTCACACGAAGGTTTCCGTACCATAAACAAAAAAAACACGTTTTTTGTTTGGGAAACCCCTTTAATTTTTAAATTTATTTATTATTTGTTGTTAAAGCGGCAATAGAAATACACACTATGAACATTTCAACTATTACGGTTCTTGAGATACAGCCCGCTGACAGACAAATTGGCAGAATTGTCGACATCGGCATCATTGCCATAAACAAAAATAGAAATAGAATTGCTTTTAAATTAGAAGAATTAGCTCACTGATTAACTAAAAAAAAACCAAAATAACTAACAAACGAATCTCCCCACATCAGAAACGGCACATCATCTCCTACCAATAAGAATAAGACATAAAGCGTGAAGCTCAGAAACCTATCAATAGTATCAATAACAACGCCGTATCAAAGAAACAAGTGCCTCTTCATGTAATGAATAATTAATCTATAATCATTATAACAATTAACTATTATTGTCACACGACATTGGCAATGACTTTTATTCTCGCATTCGAGTCACGACAACTAATAAATTGTGATGAGGAAGGGAGACGTACAAATAAATCTAGGATGTGTAGATACATATTAAATGTTCATTAATATGGGTGTCTTGCCGTTAGGTGCGATCACAGAGTAATACGTTACACAGAATGTCTAGTGCCAATGATTTAGTTTACTTCGCAATTTTGTTGCGGCTCAAGTTTTCCGTTCATTTTAATTATTTATTGCACAGACGCGCACATCACTGTCAAACAATTTTTTCAATCAACCTTCTTTAATTCTTTATTGTACACCATAACAGCTTATATTAATTCACATTTAAAAATAGTTCATGTACAAAGGCGAGCTTAACTCAAAAATGAGTTTTCTACCAGACAACCTTTGAGTGATAGAGATCACAATAGAGGGTAGGATCCAGTGCACAAATTTTACAATGCTACATTTTTAATCATACATAAATATAACGTACCTTGAACCTAATGCTATGGCGATTAAGTTAAAAATCTATTAAACAAATTTGACAGGTTGTTGTAACTTGATGTTGTTACAGTCTGTAGACTATAACAACTTCTATAAATCACATTGATTAAAAAAGTCTGTCATTGGTTGTTAAAAATCTATTGCCTTTTGTTATTCGGGTGTATGCCAGAGAAACTAATCTCAATGTAATAATCTTTACTGATCAATATTCTGCAAATATATAATTAGAGCATTTGTTAAGGATAACATTAAATAGACTTCTCGTATTTGCCCAAAATAAGTTACACAATATAAATTTAGAAATGTACCGTAGATAATTATCATAAGCGAACTTTGACAACCAAATCAGCTGATGATAATGATAATTCGCATCATGAAACGTCGTGTCTGGATGAAGTAGGTACATCATATGTAGCTTCAGAGGAATAATCTACGCTATACGTGACACATTTTTGTAGCACTCTCTCTCTTTTTCGAGCAGTCTCTGCTCTTTCGCACCATTACTCCAGTTATAACCCTCCATTTACTGTCTATTCTGTGGCAGACAGGGCATAGATGCTTCGACCGATGATTGATTACAGCGGATGCGATAGACGACGTACAGGGTTTAGGTAATATTGGAGGGCTGGGGGCTGAATGCTAGACTGATTAACGATCCGATCTCAGTAATCAAACTAGTAAACTTATTTATGATTGGTGAACGGGTGAGAGGATTCTGAAATAGAATAATGATATGCTTTATGAAGTTTGAAACTAGAAAACAAATACCTACGCTAACTTTAAAAGTTGGCCAGAGTTCTCCCAAGACAGAGAGGGTAGGAAGAAAAAGGGGAGGCCTTTTCCCAGCAGTGGGACTGTGGGACACTATGGTAGGCTAAAAAAAGTTAGTTTCCAAAGTTAAATAGGTAGTGGAAGGAACTGTTTCAAATTCAAGCCTTTATATTCTATAGAACATATATGTTTTTTTTCACTGATGGGAAATCATCAAATGACTCCTTCCGCTCTGGGCGGAGCGGAAGGGAGTGGCAGACTCTTACTGACTAAAACCCATCCATGTTTCTCGAAATGCATTTTGCGTTCTAGGGCCGCGGTGACTCACAAAGACTGGTAAATGAACATTGAGTGATAAAATGAACGTATCAGCGTTCAAAAGGATTTTACAGTGCAGACCATTTAGAGTAAGGTTTATCATTAATTAACATTACATGGAAGCTTTTCAATAAATTGTATCATTATTTAAATCAATTTTATGCAACATGCTAATCTCCTAATTAAATCAACAAGTCTCTAAGAAATAAAAATAGGTATTATTAAAATTGGTGTTTTATATCGTGTGGCGCCAATAAGATGGCGTCACAACATGGCGCTGACTATAAAATAATGTCTCGCGGTATATTGTGTCGACCCTAATTTATACGACATTTATGACTGTTCAAATCAAACGGTATCGACTTGCTTGTTGCTTCACAGGTTCTGTTTATGCGTTTATGTTAACATAGAGATAGACAGTTTAAATAGAGCTATGGCAACATTATAATTAGATTTTAATGTTCCCACAGCTGGAACTCTTCCCTGTAAGAAGGAGTGGGACGTTTTTCACCACGAGAGCCCAATGCAGGTCTTTGCGTGCCCCTGCCAGGGTTGCGGAATTTGTTCGAAAGAGTCACCGCGGCCCTGGAACGCAAAGGGTTTAAGAAGGAACACAGATGGGTTTTAGTCAGTAAGAGTCTGACACGCCCTTCCGCTCTCCCCAGAGCGGAAGAAGTCATTTGATGATTTTCCATCCTTAAAAAAGGTATTTGCTTGCCAATGATATTAGAGTTCAGAGGATCGGTTTTGGCACCATACTTTAAGGATGACGAAATTATTAACATTACACGAAGTAATGTGGTGCATGGCTCTAGACCAAATTGTAATTTTTTCAGCGATACCGATAAGATAAAATTGTATTCCACTGAACAAATATGCCACTTTGTCTTGTCTCCCATGTCGGCCTGGGTACGAACTCACTACAACTCTAAAGTCGACTGCCTATTACCCATTGATAATCATCTGCCTAGCCTTTTCCCAACTAAATAGGGGTCGGCGTCCAGTCAAACCGAATTCAGTTGAATACCAGTATTTAACCCATTGAACAATGGGTTATACCCATTATAGGTAATGATTATCATTATTTAAATAGAGTATTTAAACGAGGAAATATTTAAAATGCAAAGTGCAGGGATTAAGCAACATTAAACAACAATTAGAATCAAAACCTTTATCAATTAGTTATTAGTTAGTTAGTTTCAAAGGCAGATAATAAAGGTCGCTTTTGAATGCCATGGATTTGACCTTAGACTAGGAATGCCAGGTCTTCAGAACAAAAAACCGTCTTAGTATAACACGACAATTTTTTTGAAAAAGAAAACAAGGCCTTTTTTTCATTTATCATAAATTTTACCTTAAATTCTAATGAATCAACAATAGAATTTATTGTATGAATCAATCTTCTTTTTTTTTCATTTATTCATTACTATATTAATTTCTATCATTGCAATAGAAGACGGACTAATACTATTGCAATTATAGAAAAATGCTCAAATTCAAAAAGCCTAACAAAAGCCGGACAGGCCGGATAAGTTCTAATTTGACCGGACACACAACCAAAAAGCCTGACTGTGTCCGGCTTTATCCGGACGATCCCTACCTTAGACTATAATACAAGACTAAATTCCTTTTAGCAGAAGCTACAGCGAAACCATATTGATCATCAATCAATTGTAGTTTAAATAGAAACCATTTTTGTACCCACATTTTACACAGCATTTGTAAATGCGAATATGATATGAGAATATTGCCATTTGCAAAATCTAATCAATTCTATGTTTGAAAGGGTTTTATTAACTTATTGTACCTATGTATTATTCCGCCTACATCTTGAGGATCACAAGCTTGACCACACCATCATTGATAGCCTGTTCACACCAATTACCAATTAATTTAAGGCATACTCCATAGCAATAACTGAAACCATAGAGCATAGCGACCATTACACGCAAAACCAACAGACTACGGTATGTCCGTCCGATTGTACATAGTTTAACACAGCATACGGCAGTTAGGCACTGTGTCCTACTTTTGTGTACAGTCGAAAAAGGACATTGGTAGGATAGTTAGGATACTACCATCTACCATCGTGTCAGCCGAAAGGCGAACTTTGTTGGATATGGACAATGTGGGCAATATCTCCCTCGTCGCCACTTTGACCGGCCCTGTGTCTTAGCATCCAGCGTATTCGAGAGTCATCAGGTCATCGGTCCAATCTTTGGAAATATATATAAGTAGGAACTTGCGTGAGAGTGCTTAAATACTTTTTCTTCCTTTCTTTCTTTCTGCTGTGTTTGTACATACGCCAGCACATCAAGCTTTAACAATCTGTCAAATTTCTTTAATACATTTTCAACTTTATAGCTAAAGCATTAGGTTCAAGGTTGATTGGGAAAATTTGTCAGTTTCGGGTAGCTTAATCCCACCCATACGCACATGTAAAACGTGTTTGGGATACTTTCATTGTGCCTACATTTAAGGAGTGAAATTCTCTGCCTGAATCTAGGTTTCCTGCTAGGTACCTACACTACGCTACGCTCACAATTAAACTGAACACTGGTATTACATTCAGTAAAAATACCTAAATATTATGCGTGTAGGTGTACCAAACACATTGCTCGACTGTACCTATAATACCTAGTTAGTAGGTTCACAGTAGGTACCTTGTGTTAGTATGGGAAGCTCATTACTGAGGGCAGTCGCATGCATAATTAATGGTGTCCATAAAACTGTGGCGTCCTATCGATTCCTAGTATTTAGGAGTAGTTACCTATACACACATACAGGCGTACACGACCACGTGTCTGTTTGTATGCCTAGGGAAATCAGTCGTGATTATAGGTGCAGTGAAGAAGAGGAAGTGTTTATTTGCGATATGCTTTTTAGGTTCCATTGGCACAATTCGAGGCTTCCAAAATGACAGAACATCAGCCGGTTCTTCTGTAAACAAGTCACAATGAAAACTTAGGAAGACTGAGCTTGAAGTGAATTGCCATTCCACCTTGATTGGATGTATTGACAGGTCATCATATTCTCTTCATCTTGAGAAGTTGAATAGCGCTAAAGAAAAGGTGTTTTTTTTTTAATCCTCCGCTGTAGTTTTCTGACTGATACATTTCGTTGCAGGATCGAAGACAGTTGATAGTACGGGACTCGTCGAGCTTCATTGCCTTTGCGATTTTCTGTTGGTCTCCGCTGTTTATTCTGGCTTTCAGGATTCGCAGTGGTTATGGACACATCTTTGTCATACTGAGAAATAACTCAAGCAATGAATTCAGGGGGTAAGTACCCTGCCAGGGTTGCGGATTCTGTTAGAAAGAATCACCGCGGCCCTGGAACGCAAAAGGCTTTAGGAGGAACACGGATGGGTTTTAGCCAGTAAGAGTCTGACACTCCCTTCTACTCGGAGTCATTTGATGATTTCCCATACATAAAAAGGGGGTAAGTAATGGCTGCAAATAATATATACTTATTTTTGATGAAATAATTCTTGTTCGAAATCTAAGTATTTGAAGTCATAATTTAATTGATGCTAATAACAAAAGAAACCACTGCGTTAAACATAATATTAATATTAAGTTTTCTGCGTTTATACCTTGGTAGGAACTTCTAAAGTAAACAATAAATATTTATCAATGCGTAGCAATTCATAGAATTATCGTGACTGATTAAATTAGTAGATACCCATTCATTGTTTAATCGTGAAGTGCGTTGACAAGCCTCTTTATTACCTTCCTTGCAACAAGCAACAATCTAAAGATTTCCGCAGACAAGCGGAACGCGACAATGCTACAACATTTTACGTAAGAAAATGTATCCACAAATACATATACGTGCAGAACAATTTCTATTGAATCGCACTGTTGCATCGTCATTCTATGTCGCATCACGCCTGTTTCCAAGAGTTTTTAGAGTTCCGTACCAAAAGGGTAAAAAAGGGACCCTATTACTAAGACTCCACTGTCACCAGTCTGTATCTCATGAACCGTGATAGCTAGACAGTTGAATTTTTTACAGATAATGTATTTCTGTTGCCGCTATAATATCAAATAATAAAAATGAAATAAAATCTATCTATAAAATGAATCCCTATTTCCCTTGGTCACGGCATCACGCGTGAACGGCTGGACCAATATTGCTAATTCTTTTTTTGTTGTGTTTGTTATTGTCAAGAGAAGATTCTTATGAAAAAATAATTTAAAAAAAAATACATCCGGGCGAAGCCGGGGCGGGCCACTAGTTACAAATAAAAGAAACATTTTTTCGGCTTATGGTACGGAACCCTTCGTGTGCAAGACCAACTTGCACTTGGCTAGTTTTTTTTTTTTCGTTACCAAGTTCAGTATTTGGGATTTAACTTTTATGCTCATAAATTACCAACTTATCTTCTGCTATCAGAAACTTGTCTTAATAACTAACGATCGCTTCTTATTTAGATAGTGGTCGATCATCTTATCATCGTTATCTTACTTCGAGATGTTCGACAACATTCCGAGTTTATCTCTACAGCATCCAACGGGAACTGTGACCGTGATTTTCTCACCGTACAACTTTATAGGGTCTTTAAATAGGGCCTATTGACACCTTTGGTAATTGGTATCGTCGACAAAAGTATTTTTTTGAGGAATACTTAACCTGGGGGGCAATTGTTTGTCCTGTTTATAAGGAGCGTTTGCTGCAAACTGTCAATAAACCTCCAATTTCCTAAAATTTTTACAAGTTTTAGAAATTGATTATAGCTGAGATGAAATTGTTACTCAAATTTGAACGTTTTTTACAAGCTTTTATTTTACTTGTTTTATTTATTCATTTATCATTTAATCATTTCAATATGGCCGTCGCTCCAAGATGGCGGATTACATTCTTTTTCTCAACCCCCTTAATATGGGTATTAAATGAAAGGACTTGAAGAGTAAATAAACAATAAAAGCTTTTGTAAGGAAAGTAAAATGTTTATATCAAAGCAACATCTTAAGCCAGCCAGTATTAAACAGACGTTGCAACGTTCCACAACCATATTTCATGTTCTTAAGTAACAAAACAATTAATTACTCAAAAAAATATTGTCGCCTAAAAACTTTGAACAATGGGCGACAATTAATGCTAATGAGTTCTTAGGCAAATCTCCAGAAAATACGGCTCATTTGTGAAATTAAACTTTGAGATTTAGAAAAATCGTCACGTTCGGCAGTCGCCAATTCCTGACACGAAGTCACACTTTTAAAATCATACAATTAGTTTATACTTAGCATTGGCAATTGAATTCGAACACAACTGGACATATATTTTAAATATATGATGATATTCGCCAAATTAAAGTGGTAGTCACCCAATAGCATCTGCTCATAAAACTGTAAACTGACTTACAACTGAACATCTAATTTCGATACCTCAATTTCCTGACGACCCTTTTTTTTTTTTTTTTTGATCTCGGGGGGAAATCCTCATGGAAATCCTCCACCCTGGGGCGGGTGGAGGGGTCTGTCAGACTCTTACTGACTAAAACCACCCCGGTGTTCCATCTCCCACCTACGCCGGGGATCGCGGGAACGTATGCGACTTCCGCAATCCCCGGCTGTTCCTGACGACCCTCAACCAAGTCCCAACAAGCTAAAAATCTCCTTCAGCGAAGAAAACCCTGAAATAATATTCATCCAGTGATATTGGATGTAAGCATTAGCTTTAAATCCTCAAGTCCCATCCCAGCTGAAGCGGCGATCCACCCTGATCCAGGCTAAGTGGAGCAAAAACTTGAATTTTAACGGAGATTATACTTTAAGAGAGAGATTATACTTTATTATAACTATAATATATAAATGAATACATCAATAATAATAACAACAATAATCTATTTGTAATTAAAATTAGTGAAATCGTTTTTAATTTGCATGTGTATTCCTGGCATTATTATATATTTCTACACCAGCAATGGTAGTATGTGTGAAACGATGTTAAATGTACCTAAGATCTAAATGTACCATATACTCAGAAATAAAGACTTACTTACTTACTTACTTACTTACTAAGTGACGGCTAAGGCAGGGGATCTGTAGTTGATTTCATAGTTTAGACTATTAGGAAGGAATGGACATGTTTGTGATGGTGTTTGCGAGCTATTAAGATGAGAAAAAAACCTGCCAAGTGCGAGTCGGACTCGCGCACGAAGTGTTCCATTATCTATAAAAACGTCAAAAAAATCACGTTTGTTGTATGGGAACCCCCTGTTACTATTTGTTTTATTTTAATTTAGTTATTTGACTGGCCTGTTGGTCGAGTGGTTAGTGACCCTGACTGCTAAACCGGAGGTCGTGGGTTCGATTCCCACCCAGGACAAATCTTTGTGTGATGAGCATGATCATTTGTTCTGTGTCTGGGTGTAATTTGTCTATAATATGTATGTATTTAGAAATATATAAGTATGTTTATCAGTTGTCTGGTTGCCATAGCACAGGCTCTGCCTAGTTTGGGATCGGATGACCGTGTGTGAGTTGTCCCAAGATATTATTTTTATATTATTATTAAGTATATATTTATTTTTAAAGTGAATATATAAATATTCTGTGAATATTTCAAGCGTCTACCTGTTACCGTTATCATATCGAGCAAAAACGAGCAAAAAAATCACGTTTGTTGTATGGGAGCCCTCTTAAATATTTATTTTATTCTGTTTTTTTTCTTCTGGTTTAAAACGCAAAGATTATTGCAATTAAACCTGCCTTAGGACTTGCCAATCAGATATTGCCGTGCCTACGACACACTTGAACAAGATGGTATGATAATGATATCTCGGTTGGTAGTCGAATACTAATAGACAACCCACAAGGAGACGCAGCTGTGTAAGAACATGGATTGAAGAAGAAGTACAGTGGCTATCGTCAGTCCCAAACAACGAAACACGGAGGCGTCAGCATACCAAAGGAATCAAAACTGTTATAAGAGTTATACGCCCCATCCCAAACGATACAAAGTCGGACCCGTATACAAAAGAAAAGATAACAATAGCGTGATATTTATAAACTGCTCTGCCAAGTACAGTGAGCAACAAATCTGCAACTATTCGCGACTCTAAACTGAGACTTATTCGATTACATGGTATCAAAACTTTTTAAGTTAATTATGTCTCCACCGGGAAAGTCTCGGTTGTAGCTTTCTCTTGGATATTTCAAATAACGTCAAACCATAATACCGTAATCTTAAAGGAGATTTTAGATTTATTAGTTAATGAAGCCTTTATCCTTTTTGAAATCTCGGCTTGATTAATGCCCAAATTGTTTGAAGCAACCTTTACCACGTCTGTTTTATATGCATCCTGTAGTAAAATTATACCAGTCGCTTTGAAACGGTTATCAAATATTCCTTTTTTTCATCCTGACAGTAAATTCCAGGACATAAACTCCACGCTCAACTTTAGGACTTTTGTATTCCACTTTCCTCAAACTTTTACTTTGTAGGATACTATTAATGTTTACAGCAGAGTGTGTTAGTAAAAAATCCATTCCATTAGTTGGAAACAAGGAGTCCTTGTGTGAAACATTGAGCTAGACAAGACGGATGCGGTTAGTTAAGACCCGTATTGCGTTGTAGGATGCCGCGTGGACGAGGGCGCGTCCACAGGACTTCATATCTGTGGCGTACGTTTTGATCTGACGGACCTATTTCATTCGCTTGGCCTGATCCCAGTGGATCAATGCAACAACCCTTTACTAGACTAAACCATCTTTCCTTCAGTTCATCCATCATTTCTTTGGGTCTTCTGCTGGAGATACTGTTCTTGGTTCATATATTTGATTGTACAGTGAGTGGCAAAATATCCGACACAGCAAATAAACACTTTCTTTCTTTCCTTTTTTTTTAGATGCGGAACTCTCAGCAAATTCCCGCTAGTAAGAAGGCCTTCTCACCACACAATTAGAAAGGACGAGCAGTGACCTTCATACAAATTGAAAAGTATTTTTCGCTTGAACGACGACTTGCAGTCAATACGCAAAAACATCGGAACATTAACGAGGAATCTAAAGCCCAATCTTCAGAAAGATCATTAACACAAAAGACAAAACCGAAACAAATCTCCTCACCTCTTCAAACTAAACTTTTTCGTGGCACCGCCCTATCCAGCCCGTCCCTAGCTGTCCTCCCCCCAGCGACGCCCTAAGCCGAGGCCCGTACCCCACAGGGGCTGCCCTTAGCTTGTAGTCGCTTAGTTTGTACGTTTTTTATAAGCCCTGGCTGGAGGCTTTAATATTATATTGAGGCCACCACAAGCAAGCAATCGACAACCTCATAGGTTGAACTGCGAGACGCCAAACAAAAAAGTCTTGACACCGCCAACTACACAGCTCCAGACCGACACCATTGCGCGCTAGCCCTAACTAAAGAGTTGGGAGCCATTTGCATTTTGATACAATTGGTCCGGCCTGCGTTGTAACTTCGCAGCGTCAACTGTTTGGATGGGTCGTGTCGTGATTGTATACTAGGTTATTAGGAATTCATGTCACTTATCGACGTCTTTGGGATTTGTTGGACAATTTGCGTTGGCGAATGTTTCTATGCGGATGCAATTTGTGCGGAGGTTTTTAGGTGTTAGAAACACATACCTTAGCCTTGGAAAATATATGATTGTGTTTTATGAGCTCATCTGCTTCGCATAATTGCAAAGCCTAGGAAATCACATCACATGGGCTCATCGATTGGGCCTGTATTGTGTAGTCTCTAAATATTATACAGCAAAGTCTCTTTGGCACTACATTACCTTCAGAATTCTATTTTTGCAACTGTAATCTTATACATGCCATACCATAGTTTTTATCCAGATTATTATAATATATATTAATATTTACTACTGAAATATACGTAAAGTTTTTGTAAACTTATTATTTCAATAAATGTTTATTTATATTATGTATTTCTGTTTGGCTTTGTCTGTTTCTCATTTTACTTCTAATAGCTAGTTGTCACAGTGCGAGCTAGCATGGGAGTCAGCCTGCCGAGTAGCTGCAGTGCAGTAATTCGCATTGTATGGACGTGCGAGTTGGATAGTAGCTCGCATCCGAGTTCAACATTTTTTGTTTTCACTTACCTGCCCGCCGACAGTAACTCGCACATGGCAGCAGCTCGGACATAGTAGCATCGCAGTAGCAGTAGCTCACCAGTTTCAGCCAGGCAGTTGCGAGCGGGACCTGCATTTTTGTGTGCTGCGACTCGCGAGATACTGGGCAGCTACTATCACCGTGTATACAGCTAAGTCAAGCCGAGCTACTGGCATACGAGTAGACGATCCGAGTAACTATCTAGTCAGCTAAACTAGCCATAATCCACACAACGGATTTAGAAACGGTTTTCACTTCTAGAAAGATCGATAAAGGAGGAATGTTTGTGATGTGTAACAATTTGGACCCGGGATGTAAATGACCAGTAATGTATGTTCGGCATTAGTAGAATAAAGACGTGCACTTTGTCTAGAGCCATGACTAGAAGATTTTAAGAGTTTACAGCAGACAACAGATTGATTTCCTTGGTGGCCGCGGTGCGAGACTGGGACAACAGCCCTCTTCATCAAAAGGTGGCAGTTTGTTTTTTTTTTTTTTAAGGATGGGAAATCATCAAATGACTTCTTCCGCTCTGGGTGGAGCGGAAGGGCGTGTCAGACTCTTACTGACTAAAACCCATCCGTGTTCCTTCTAAAGCCCTTTGCGTTCCAGGGCCGCGGTGACTCTTTCGAACAGATTCCGCAACCCTGGCAGGCTTTGGCCCTAGCGGGCCCCGTCTTTTATGCTGACATCTCTTTGAGGCGCGCGTGAAACACAACGCGCCATCGACCCGGGCCTGGTGGTGATCGGACAGCGAGCCAAAAGGTGGCAGTCCTACCAAACGCCGATAACATGATTCGCAGCGTCTAAGTTTGCATTTGTCATGTAATTGCAATTTATTTTATGTTGTATTGTACCATTTTATTATTTTTATTTATGTGTGCTTATATCTATTATCTAAATAATAAAATAATAATAATAATTTTTATTTGTGTAACATCGGTAGTGAATACAGTTCTTAAATTAAAGTTATTAGGTCGCTATGTTATGCCAAGAAGCGTACAAATATGGTTTGCATGCGAATTAGTCATGCGAGAGGTAAACACAAATTATTTGGTAGGTATGTATGTCAAAATTTATAAAATTAAATAAAAATGTCAAACTTAATTAAATTAAATATTATAACTTAATTAAATCTATTTGGATCTATTATATATAGTCTCCATTTGGATGTTAATCTGACAATAAACAATTTCATACCATTTCAATTCATGTTTACTGTACTGAGCGACGATAAACTTTGAAATGTCCACTACGCAATCAAGATTGTAAGTATAACTTCTGTCCTTAGACCTACAGTAAATTGGCAATATTGTCTGCTTCCTAATTGAGTTAATAAAAAAATAAGCTTTGGAGATTTACTGCTCACAAAAACATTCCAACAGTCTAGATTTATGATCAGAATTCTAGAAAAAATGTCCTTGTCAAAAAACTATTATTCTGGATTCAGAATCTTGTAATTCATGACAGACTTCTGAGAAATGCAGATCGACCACCTGTCAAAGTCAAAGTCAAAGTCAAAACGTTTATTTCAATCAGGCCATTAAACGGCACTTTTGAACGTCATCATTTACAGTTCAGTAAAATAATAATAATACATTAATAAAGTGACTCTACTGTCCATTCGGAAAGGTAGATTCTTATGGAGAAGAACGGACAAGAAACTCCATAGTTACTCTTTTCAAATAATGATTTTACAAAATTTGGTATATAAAAAATAATTTAATATTATGTGAGGAGTGACCAGAAGAGGGTGGTGTAACCAACCTAGGATAAAGAAAGAGGATAACAGTTTATTAAGAAGACCCCAGGGCTACAGGTGTTCTCAAGTTTGTCAGAGACTCAGAGAACACAAAAGAGCTCTATAATACAGAGAGCAACCTACTTTTATTTCATTCATAATTGTAGTGTTTACCTTGTCAAAGATCTACGCCGATTTCCTGGACGTAGAATTTACTGTTCAACGTTTACCATTCACCACTCCGTGGCTAGTGATTGTGACGTAAACAGGTTCATTGTCATATTATTATGGTTCGCCACTTTGAGCAAATTTTTCGTTTATCATCGCCGTCAGTATCACATCCGAAAAACTTCCACTGCTGGTCAAAGACGAGGTCGTCACTCCAGTCCAGACTGTTCGGGCCCATCTTGCCTTTCCATTCGGCAAGCAAAGTGCCCAAGCTACCGCACTGACTCGCAACCACATAAAAATGGCAATAGGGATGTGCATGGGTTAAAAAATATGATTCTATTTAGTATGTCAGCTAGATTATCGAAAAATATTGGATACGTATTCTTTATTTTATCAAATCAATAAAAATACGAAGATAAAGCGCATTAAAGATAAGGAGTAGGTGCTTGTAACGTCACTTTCCAGTAAAAAGTGTACTGGTAAGTGACGTCACACGAGTTTTCAACGCACTGTATCGTCTTAATTTTTTGTTCACGTGACAAAAGAAAAAATACGTGTCCAATATTTTTTGGAAGTCTATCTGACAGAGTAATAAGTGTTTTTAGTCAATTACCCTATTCTCCAGCTATTTTACCACAGATCACTAAATTCGATCCATAATTATTGAAAATGTCATCATGATTAGGTTCTAAAAAACAAGTTGTAGGTTGTATTAGGTACAAATAATACAGTGTCAAACGAAGCCGCAAAAAATAAATTATTCAAATGGTGAAACGGGTTACATATAAAACACGTGATAAATTTATTGATACTATTGAATAAAGTTATATTAAATACATTTGAAAAACTTCAAAAAGAAAATCTGTGACTGTATCTTTAGTATTCAATTTAAGTTTAAAATTCAATCAAAAAAGAAAAACACACGAGTGCGACATACGAATAACAATATTAACAAAAAAACGTAGACTCGTCTCGACCTCAAATAATTCAAATGCCATTCAAAATTCGTCATTACATTCGCGTGCAGAATAATTTAACATAACTGGACTTTAAAGTGTTTATTATTATGAAATTATGAATGAATCGAGTCATCCGCTCTCGACACAAGTTCAGACGGCAGATGCGCAGCAGATGTGACGACTAAAACATTCATAATTTTTCTGATTTATTGTCAAAACTATTATACAGTTTTTCTCGCTTTGTCTTAAACGTATTTAAATAGAAAGCTGGAGTAATATGAGGCTTAAACACAGCTGTTACTTTACGTTTGACGTTTTTGTCTTTTATTACAAATTATAACATGTTTTAGTGGTTACAAAATAATCTCGTAATTTATATTGCGTACAGATGGTTCGGATCGCTTATTTGTGTACTACGAATTAGTGTGTAATTGTTCTCGTGCAGAATTAAATATTTGTTGAATAGTTGTGAAATGCAGCATGTGTTTTTTGTGGGTTAAATCGCATTTTCGTAACAAAATAGAAAGTGTCTGAATAGGATTCGGTTTGTATTGTGTGTTCTTGGAAACAGAAGGGGCATAATATGATTCATACTTTGACGATGACGTTTTAACCACCATGTGGGTGACAGGACGTGACTTAATTCTAAATTAATTGACATAGGGTAAATAATAGCTAATTACACTACATATTTTGAATTCATAAAACGAACAAACAAAAGCGCACCATATTTATTACACGAGATTTTAACTCACTGTTTCGTCTCAGTTTTTGTTGACGTGACATTAAAAAAATACGTGTCTCATATTTTTTGAAAATCTATCTGACGGACTTATTAGATTTTTTAGTCAAATACCCTATTGTACCGTGTGACATCAATTGAAAGAGCTCATTGTAAGGGTCCAAAAATTATTATTTTTTTATAATTTTAAAATATTCTTTTTCGAAGTTATTAAAGAAAATCTCCCCTCCCCCTTAACTCCGAAAATACTAGGCCTAAAATTTAGAAAAAAATACAGATACTAGGTCTTTACCTTTAGATTACGGGAAAACCTATAAGTCTCAGATTTTAAAATATCTTTTTTTTAATTTTCGAGTTCGACTCGCACTTGGCCGGTTTTGGAAATTCATTTATTTTATTTTATTTATTTAAGGAAAAACAAACAGTAGCACAATAAGAAATAATCATAATATCTTAAATATTACATTTTAAACAATTATGCTACCCACTACGTTCTCCACAGATTACAATAGCGTCAGAATCATGTACGAAGTGCATAAAGGAGACCCTGGCTTTACGTAACACCAGCTTCAAAAAAAGTTCGCAATTACGGTAAAAAGCAAAAAAATAGACTCACACAATGTGGCTTAATATCTAACCTACTTTGACAGACCTAACATCCAAAGAAACAAACCGCTAACTTATCAAACAGGCCTAATACGAATGCCGATCCATCTGTTTGCAAAAGAAACCTAGATTAGCTATTAAAACATTAGCTTTTATTAGTTGAACAAGCTTTAGTCCGCGGCTTCACTCGCTTTCAGGTTTTATTTTTGCAAAAAAAATAGTATCCTATAACCGTATCCAGAGCCCCATCGATCTCAGTACAGAGCCATATTATGTTTAATAATTACGTTAAAAGCCCGTATCGCTAATTGAACCGCGTCTGTCTGTCTGTATTAACTAACCTCGTAAACAACTGGGTGTGAATTGACGCGATTTTTCTGTAATTAGTTGGTCAGGTTGGTTTGCTTATCTTACTAGATTAAGCAAAGTATTCCCGTTTTAACACCGATTTAAAGAACACCAAGCAGCAAAAATAGACTTACTCAATTTGGCCTAAAATCTAACCTACATTTAAAGAAACAAACAAATTTTATGCCGCTAACTTATCAAACAGGCTTAACACTAATGCCGATCCGTCTGTTTGCAAAAGTAATCTAGATTAGCTACTAAAACATTGGCTTTTTTTTACAGACATACATACATACAGCTATCATTACAGAAAACCAATGTGTTAGTGTAGAAAAGAAAAAAATAAAATAATACTTTATTACACCACTATAACTTTATTAGGTGAACAAGCTTAAGCCCGCGGCTTTAATCGCGTTCAACTTTTATTTTGACAAAAAAAATATCCTATAACCGTATCCAGGGTCCCATCGATATCTGTAGGTACCAAAATTCATCAGAGTCGGTTCGATCACACAAACAAAGAAATTCACTTTCACATTTATAGTATTAGTTAGGATGATGTCTTCTCCCCTTTATTTGTGGGTATGTTCCGAATGATCTTAGTCCAAGGAAGCTAATAATAGAACGTCTCGTCTCTCCTAAAGGTCATTGTTTGAGGCGATTATAGGGTTTCTCCATAAATATAGACATTTCACATTAAAATCTCAATAGGTCTATTATTGATATCGGTCATCATCATCATGTATCCAGAAATTCAATACAAAAAAGGATTGCTATCAAAACTTAATACATGAAAAAGTTTGTTTCGCGTTCACGCCTAAATAATAGCCGAACCGATCTTGATGAATTTTGGTACAGAGATAGATCATAATTATGACCCTGGAGACGGTTATAGGCTTGTTTATCGCAAGCAAAGGCGCGGGCAAAAGCTAGAATATGATTAAAAAAAAACTCAAAATAGAAACGGATCCGTTTGAAAATCCATTTAAAAATGGAAGCATATCTTCTCAATTAAGGAAAACCAGCCAGCAACTTTTCTATAAAGAAAAATTGAAGTACAACCCAAACATATAATTCACAAAACGTCTTATAACTTTCTCTGATTTAAAAATAAACATTTCTTTTGCCGCAAGCTTCTAGTTCCCATCAGCCGTTCAAATATTTGTTCAGGGGCCACGGCGGCCATTTTAACTTGGAACCAATTACGGCCTGGTCTATAGTTTGGCTACTTTAATTAGGAAAGTGATCAAAACTGTGTTTAATTTTGAAATATTGTGTGGGTCACTGAGCAAGCCGGTTTGGTTGGCACAATAAATGCTCGGCTGTGACATTTAATTTTAGCTGAGAAATTTAAGGAGAAGTAGGTAGTATAAATACAAAGTGACACAATTTTTGTGAGCTTCTCTCACATCAGCAAAATGTTTTATACTTATTTTCCCCGTACTTAGGCCTAACTAAAACGTGACATTGCCACCATGACTCCGCTGTGAAAAAGAGATAGTGCTATTCGAACTTTATAGCTCCGTCTCTTTCACACAACGTAATCACGATGGCATTAACACGTGTAGGGCCCTAGATCCTATCTAGAATAGTTACAAAAAGTGTATGGTGTACCTACGAATCCTTCGAAAAGTAACATAACTTGATAATATATCAGTATTCCCAGAAATAGTCTGAAATCAGTAATCGATGCGCTCCCACTCAAAAAATTAAACGTAAACAAAATAAGAGCAAAAGCAAGCATGACCCAAAAACAACCATATGTTTATTAATTACGTTAAAAGCCGGTATCGCTACATGAAACGCGTCCGTCTGTCTGTGTTACTAGAGTGCTAACCTCGTAAACAACGGTGTAGATTGACGCCATTTTTCTTTAGTTTGGTTGGTCTCCTTATCTAACTAAATTAAGCTTTTCAGGATCTCTTCTCGTCTTTTGTATCGGTATGAATTTCTAAATATTGAAGTGGTGGAGTTGAAGGAAGAAAGTTTTACCTTTCGGACTTGTCCTCTTTACTTCGAGCAGTTAGCAGGACTGTCCAGGGTAGGCAAACTGTACATTTAACCTTTTGAACGCCAGAGCATAAACACATCGGCGTGCCCTCGACGCCAAGTCACAAATTTGCCGTACTTTTTGTCACATATTTGTGACGTTTGGCGCACAGAGCACGCGCTTGCTTGTCATGTATACGTGACAATGGCGTTCAAAAGGTAAAGGATCGTTGAGGTTAATAGTCGTTCGCAAAACGAATTTTAACCAGTTTTCCGATTGTTATATTGAGACAGTACAACTTGACTATTGAACATGGGCCGACATCGACACAGCTATGGGCCCAAATAGCACGTTAAGCCGTTGGTCCCGGCTGCCATTTGTAGATCTTTGGCAGTCGTTACGGATTGTCAGAAGCCTATAAATCTGACTCCAGTCTAGCCTAGAACTACCGTGTTACCCAGTTAATGGGTTGTGGAGGTCTGGTAGGCAGCCACTCCATGTAAAATACTGGTATTTAGCTGAATCCGGTTTGACTGGAAGCCGAACCCAATATAGTTGGGAAAAAGGCTAGGCAGATGATGATGAGTGCGTTGAACATACGCGTGACGTCACTATGATGGTACAATTTTACCAGGGACGTGACGTCCAGCGTGTTTTCAACGCACTGTATCGCCTTCATTTTTTGTTTACGTGAAACGTACGTCTTTCTTTTTTTTCCTCTTTCTATCTATTTAACCATCGACTCGAAGACAAAAAGCCAAAGAAGAGCCTGCCATTAAGAGACCTTTGCAGTAAACCACGGTGGTATGTTTTGAGTAGATCAGAAGGAAGATAAAGATTGAAGAAAACACTTGTTCAAAAACCTACCATGTTATTATATTTCTGATTTATCCTCCCACGACAACCAAACATGATCTTTCTCGGCACACAAGAACAGACGAAATCTTTTCACCGAAAATTCTGACGTTACTTACAAGAGCGTTTACTTAAATGAAGTACATAACATATAGCCATAATATCTTCGAACACTTTGATATAATATGTTGGAGCTCTTAAAATGTACATTGTATATGTCACCGGAAAATAGCAAACTCCGTAAGATTATAAAATAACTTGAGAGATTGTAAACTCTCGATAAATTGTCAACTGAACATTTGGAATACTATTTTACGCATCAAAATTTGATAGTCTATATTCTCGCGAAATAATTCCGAGAAATTCTGGACTAACATAAACTGGCGACCAATCAGCTGTCTGGTCTATAAATTATCTGTTTTGGTGTGATAGTTAAATTGGAAACTTGTCCCCTCATTGGTCTTTGTTTTCTCTGAAAAGACCAACGGGAGCTTTGTTTCCAGGTTTACTTTCACACGAAAAGAGATAAATTGTAGACTTGTGCTCTGATTGGTCGCCATTTTATTATAATCCACAATGTCTCTGAATGACAACGCGAGATTATAGACTATCAAATTTTGATGCGTAAATTTGTATTCCAAATGTTCAGTTGACAATTTATCGAGAGTTTACAATCTCTCAAGTTATTTTATAATCTTACGGAGTTTGACATTTTCCGGTGACATATATAAATGTATAATATAAGTATATATCAAGGTGAGTAGGTAGCCTTGTATGAATCACCACTAGTATGTCCCAATATAAGCATGAATGAGTTTTGATGTGAACGTCTTGTTTTTATCTGCGTAGCGCTATCTTGTTAAGAAATCGTTGGTCGTCTTTGAGATAACATGTTTTTATAGAAAAGTTGGAGTATTTTGTTGTCTTTGCCATGGATTTTATGGGGTATGGTGATTATGTGTGTTACTGTTTTAGTTTAGTTAAGCGTTAAGTAAAATATTGGAGTACGTATACTGTTGTCTCTTGAAAAGGGGTTTTAAAGAGTTCGATCATGATTCAAAAAGTTTGATGTTTTTAACGTACCCGTTTATTAAGTAAGTATTGTTTAAGTTTTTGGCTTAGCTTTTGAATGCATTGTCTTTTTCCCGCGTTCTGGTTTCTGTCGCTTATCTCACCTGACCATTATCCGGGATAAAATCAGGGATTGTATTTTACTGTGACCGAAATAATTTTCTAAATCGTATCCATAGATTACTTTCAGATTTCACCTAAGTTACAAACATAAACAAACAAACTATTTTGCACATCTTTTTATTATAATTTAAATCGTCTTCCATTCCTCGATTAATTATTCAGACTGAATTAAAACAAGATACCTAATTCTGTGTAAATTAAAACACCATTCATCAAATCGTTTTGACTCAGTTGATTAACACATTTTTGTTACACAACTATTGACTTAGGTAAGTCACTCACTATATACCTACCTACTATTATTTACGTCAATTTAGGTAACAACTTGCATGTATACTGAGGTATAAATTATCTGCAAAAACAAGTAAACGTCTGCGTACAAACTCGTACTAGACTTGAATAACTGAAAATAAATATGTTTCTAGTTATCTTCGTAAGTAAGTTGAATACGTTAAGACTGCTCACCAAGTTTGTTTTGGATATAACTAGTTTATTGTATCACATTCTCGGTAACTTTAAAAAACAGTTAGTGCGATAAAACTTTACTTGAGATCGCAGGCAGTTAAACGACTGTCAGGGTTGCGGAATTTGTTCGAAAGAGTCACCGCGGCCCTGGAACGCAAAGGGCTTTAGAAGGAACACGGATGGGTTTTAGTCAGTAAGAGTCTGACACGCCCTTCCACTCCACCCAGAGCGGAAGAAGTCATTTGATGATTTCCCATCCATAAAAAAGCCAGTTAAACGAGGGACGAAAAGTGATGATAATGATATATGGCGGTTTAGTTATTTATGTTAAATGTAAAGGTGCTCCCTCACTTTGAGCATTCGCCTGTAATGTAACGTTACAGAGTCGAACATTACATCAGTGAGGGAGGAGAACCGAGCTACAGTGCCCAACTTGTAATGTTACAGATTCAAGCATTACATTGGTGAGAGAAGAGAACCAAGCATTACAGTGAGCAACTTGATGATTTGAATTCTTGTCCAGTCAGGGAGGCAGTACTGTAATGTAATGCTCAAAATCGAATCTGAAATGTTACATTACAGGCAAACGCTACAGCCGGTCCATTCTGTAAACATGTCGAAGTGAAGGCTTGGGTGAAGTGATTACGAGGTGAACTGTCAATCCATATAATCAAGATAGAATGACAGCTCACTTCGTGATCACGTGACATCTTGATTATATGGATTGACAGCTCACCTCGTGATCACTTCACCCAAGCCTTCACTTCGACATGTTTACAAAATCGTCCGGCACGTGAGGGAGCACCTTAATGATAACATAATATTGACTGTTAGCGAATAGAGATCATATTCACATAATTTAAAAAATATAATGATAATATAATAATTACGGATTAATTTATTGGTTTCATTTAAATAGTTGAACAACTTTGTCTTTCACAAACTATTTTTTGAAAGATTGGCAGCGGCTGTCATCAAGCCCCGTAGGTTATATGTATTGTTCTAACATACGAAAACTGGCTCCTACTGCACCGCTTTAAGGATCACAATCCAGTGTGTTTCACAGGAAGTGCCTTCCTTTTCTATTTCTGTTCTCGTGCGGAAAACAACCTAAGAAATTTATCTCCTTATTTCCTTTAACAACAACGTCCTCAGAACATCCTTGTAGGTACAAATTAATTCTTAAACTATCCGTCCCGTATAACCGTAGTAGCGCTTTAAACAATGTCTGGTCAGTAGTAACAAAAACTGTGACAACAATGGGAGGGTCGTCCGGCCTATTTTCACACGTCTCGTTACCCATCTACCCATCCCGAGTGCCCTTGTGCCGCCATGGTAGGTAGCTGTCTGGCGGGGATGGCGCTTGGTATTCTTTTGTTTTTGTTGATTCTGCTTGGTGGTATCATGCGTATTAGAGTTTAGAGGGATTACTTAGGGGCATTTTAGTGTTTTAATTTTTTAATGATGTGTAACATCTTACTTGTGGGAGTGATTTCGTGAAATGGGACGGAAGTGTGTAACAGGAAGCCGAGGAAGCGCGCGCTATTTGATTTGACCAATGAGCGCTCCCTATTCGATTGACCAATGAGCGCGCGCAGTGTTCCAGTTGGCTGTCAGGTGTTACTTTTAATGTTAATGTTGCTCTTTACCAAGGTGAGACGTCAGATGTTTCACATCCTATGCGACTACTGTAAGACTCGCTCGTTTTTTTTTGGATTTAGCACTTATTTCATTGTATTTTAGACAGAAAAATTGTAGTTAACCGTTCTTAAACAATGTTTGGCCGTTAGTAAGAATAACAGTACTGTGACAACAATGGGGAGGGTCGTCCGGCCTATTTTTACACGTCTCGGTACCCATCTACCCATCCCGAGTGCCCTTGTGCCGCCATGGTAGGTAGCTGTCTGTCGAAGATGGCGCTTAGGATTCTTTTGGTTTTGTTGGTTCTACTTGATGGTATAGATCTATTAAAGTTTAGAGGGATTACGGGCATTTTAATGTTATATTTTTTATTTGGATTTAATACTTATCAAATTGTATTTTAGACACACTTATTGTAGGTAACCGTACTGCCTTAAACGATATCTCGTGGGACTCGATTGACTTTTGAGGGTCGTCCGGCCTATTTTCACAAGTCGTGGTACACACGGGTAGACCATGTCCCGGAATAGGAGTATAGAACATAATATGATACTTTTTAACACGGGAACCCTCGTGTTAAAAAGTATCATATTATGTTCTATTTTGGATTGGGATAATTTTCTACATAACACAAGTGTATTACATATAATTGATTTAAATCGTCGATTCTCTATATAAAAATGAAAGGTAAACAACTTTCGTGATATGACTCAATATACATTACATCCTATTACGTACAGTATAAGTTAATATTAGATATTTTTGTACAAAAGATAACATGAAAAGGAAAGTGCTCATCGATTAACTTTACAGAAATTAAAGCAGTGATTAATGAGTTCGTTCTTTAACAACCTAAAGACGAAAATAAAAAGTGTATGCTAGGCATAATTTATGTTAAAACGGTATTAAACAACAAGTGCGTTTACGAACGTTTGGCATTGTTAAATGTGGTTAATATGAATAATATAGTTGCTGCCATTGTTTAGATATAAACCCACATACCAACTTTATGTTATGCTAAAGTAATGTAGGTGCAATGGACAACGATTTCAATGTGCCTTTCAGGATAATAGAGCAGCAATATCAAAAAATAGGTTTCTGAATAAAATATTGACAGACTTGTTACAATAATTTTATTTTCATAGAAGTTTTCAATAACAAACACATGACAGGCATTGACAACAGAAGAACAGTTCAAATACACACAATCACCAAAGGAAAACTAGGCACATTTTAACTCCGAGTTATGTATTTTAACTCTGAGTTAGTTGTTAACCCGGGGCCATTATGTATGATATATATGTTACTTGCTTTTGCCCGCGAATTTCGGGAAATCCTCTCTAAGTGATCCCCTACACTCCCCAAGGAGCCTACATGCCAAAATTTCAGCTTTTTACGGCCAGTAATTTCGGCTGTGTGTTTTCTGTAGTCACTGTTACTCAGTCACTCAAGTAACAAGTAACGGAAGAATATTATGTTAACGTCGTATTAGCAACTAAAATGGAACTGGGCGGGTCACACTTACAGGATGCATCCAGACCGAGGGGCCAGGATCGTCCTGCAGTGGGTGCCTGAGGACGGGCGTCATAGCCGAGGCAGGCCAAAGAAACGCTGGTGTGATTGGCCGGAGATGGCAATCACCAAGAGCGTCGGAAAGCAATGGGGGAGACCGGAGCCCAGCAGTAGGACAATGTAGGTTAGGGTAAAAAAAAATTGCAACTAACTCTGATAACTGTGGTTTGTGCAACTGGACCTTAAACAGAGAAGGACTCGGTCAGTCGGTAAGATGACGTGCAACCGTGCAACTAGCTTCTGCAAACTGAACGTCCTGGAACGCAAAAGGCATTAGAAGGAACCCGGATGGGTTTTAGTCAATAAGAGTCTGACACTCCATTACGATCCACCCAGAGCGTAAGGACTCATTTGATGATGTCCCAGCCATAAAAAAAAAAACATGCGGATCAGTCTTTGGGGACTGCCGATAGAAGTGAAAACTAAGTAACTTGTGAATTGTATCGTCGAGCTATTAGATTATTATTTTTGAATTTGGAAAGCGTTTGGTGACGATGACGCGAGTTCCGTGATTTTTGTTCACCCAAAAAGTACACATATACAGTATACATATATAGCTCATGGAAAGCGTTCGGTGACGAAGACGCGAGTTCCATGATTTTTGTTCACCCAAAATTGCTCAACGCGCCTAAAGAAGTTTTCACTTCAAAAAGCCTAGCGTTAAGTATTATTTCTATCACATCATCTAACCCACGATCTAACCATAGAGCGTAAAACATTCCAACTGCCATTTTCCACAGCGAAAAAAAAAAAGAAAAAAAAAATGTCCCTTAACGACAGCCAGTTACCAAGCGGCATCACTCCGGTCCCGGCTGCAAGTCCGACTGTGTCTTTTATTTCTATTGACGGAGCCCCTTTTTGTCTAGCTCGCGGCACGGTCTGACAAATTTTATTATTGTTTTGTTACTTGCCCGGAGTTCTGGACATTTTGTAATAACTTTGGTGGAGTATGGTTGTCGGTGACAGGTAGGGTTGCCAACCGTACACTAAAATCGAGTATTGTACTCTATTTTGCGTAGACGTACTTTGTAATATTCATAACAAGAGAGTACGCTAAAATGCTCTATTTATTTTGACTCCGTCTTTTAAAATCTGCCATTTCAATATTCCATTGAAGGAGATTTGTCTTTTCGTCATGATTGCAAATTGGTGTTAAAAGAAATCCGGTCGTACAATTAATAAAAAAACAACAACATTTTGGTTTTAACAATAAGTAATGTAATTGAGGGTACTCTTTTTTCTAAGACTATATACCTACTCTTTATTTACCCCCATTTTTTCTTAAGTTGGCAACCCTAGTGACGTGTGATGATTGCACTGGTGTATTCAACTTGCTGAATTCCTTTGTTATGATGTGCCTACTAGACTGATACTAAAAACACTGTAGGCACCAGTATTCCTCGCCCCCCCACCAGTCGCAAAAACCACACCGACTGGACAAGATATACTTTTGCAAATGGGATCTCCGAAACCAGCGCCTTTAAAAACTAGTCCCACATATCAGGCTCACGAATAAAGAACAGCATTGATTCAACCATTTTGTGATGCAATAACACAAGTCCCAATAACATTTTGGACCATAGTCTCCCAACAACACTCAAATCGAACGATAAATCGATCCGTGCCCCGACTTAATGGTGGAAGTGGAATTCGCGAGCTTGTGTCTCGACTGTTAAAAAGACAATCAATACATTGCGCGCCTTGCTGAATAAAAGATAAGTGGAATTTAGTGGTTGTTCTAGGAATAGGCAATGTATGCCGTTCAGAACTGACATTATGTCAGCGATCGCGATCGTCAAAAGGTTCTGTGTTGGGTTGACATGCGCTACCAAAATATCAGAGTGCCAATTCTACTCATTTTTAAACAACTTTCGCATTCGATCTCTCGCAGTCATATTTCGATTTTCGCATTTCGAATCTGTCAAAATTTTTGAGAAATTGAGGCATTTTTGACACATTGCGAATGAGATGCGATTGCGAACGTTGCATTAATGTTAGTAGAATTGGCCCTGATGGTCAATACCAATTCTAAGAAAGATATCCAATCATTTTGGGCTCTTTGACATCTAACACAACAACAAAGTGTGGTGTTCTGTATCTGTTATACAATTAAGATTTTTTTTATTTTGATATTGTTTCTTTACTCTATAGCAGTTAGAGAACACCACCCTTAAATCACTCACTCACTGATTAATCAAGAAATCTCAAAAACTACCAGGCTCATAAAGGTGAAATTTGGCACAAAGGTAAATTATAAGTAGGAGACGACAGCTAAGAAAGGATTTAAGGAAACTCCCTCGTAAAGGGGTGAAATAGGGGGTGGAAGTTTGTATGAAAATTGCGCCGACGAAGTCGCGGGCGAAGCGCTAGTTAGCTAATAAATTCAATAGACAGACTTTGTCTAAGCCCTAAGGTCATTCATATCATCGATCTCATTTTACTTGGACTAAATGATAATGGTGGTGTCACTTAGCAGATAGACGCATGTTAGAAACAATCCATTAAGCCCATTGGCCTAATGTAGGGTAAACAGCACCTTGTACAAATTAGTTATTGAGTAGGAGGTGACATGACGTGGACAAGTATGCTCGTATGGGGTGGATATGGTCTTCGGTGTATAGCCAATACGATTCTTATGGACCGTCTATGGTGTCGGACGTTAAAGAATAGCACCATCCTATCACTTCCCCTGGGTGTCGTTAGAGGCGACTAAGGGACTCACCAGAGTATGGGCAGCCGCATTCTCTGTGCATTGCAACAGCTACACTGCGATTGCCAACCCGCCTGCCAAGCGTGGCGACTATGGCCTATGTCAGACGTCTTTTGGCTGATATGATCGACCGTCCTCACAATACAGACTTTTGTCTGCGCAGGCTTTGATCTCTGAATAAAAAACATATTTCACACTGACATTTTTTTTTTTCTAGTCTGCGCAGACAAGTCTGTTTCGTGTGGTGCAAGTCTCAATTTGACAAAATGTTTTTTTTTTGTCAGCCATAGACACTAGCTAGACAGAATAATAAAGTTTTCTTGTTCGAAGAAGATTTTTAGGATAGATTTTCGTTGATATTGCACAGTTTGCCTTATCAAAAGACAGTCTTGACTGAGATAAGCACAAAGCCATTACAAAATCACAATTTTCAATACAGTTTAATACTCGAGCGAGTTTCTAGCGGTCTACCAAACAGTGACACATGTAACGGCTTAGTCAACTATCTATCTATATGTCATCGGAAAATGGCAAACGCCGGAAGATTGTAAAATATCGCGTGAAATTGTAAACTATTTTTTCTAAATAAGACACGGATATAATGGAAACTGTTGAATTTTGATAGGATTTATTGTTTACAAAACTATTTTTTCACAATATATCGCGAAATTATAATCTAATCAAGAGTTATTACAATCTTAAGGAGTCTGCAATTTTCCGGTGACATAATTATATCTTGTTGAAAATTGGACAAACTAACAAGTGGCTTGTTATAAATTCAGAAGTCCTAGGTTTCAGTTGGCCCTTTTTATCATGTCGACCTCAAAATATTATGTAAATTCACTAGTAACATTTTTAAGGCGCGTAACATGTTGACACACCTGCAGAAGATAAGCAATATTTGCATTGATACAACATGAATTTGATGTCTGTTTATCCAGTTTTGGTAACACGAATTCCAGAACTTTGTTACGTAAAAAATCTGAAGATATCTGTGCTTGGTATTTAGTGTAGCGGACTGTTCAACTTAGGCGTATTTTCTATTGTCAGCCAAGCATACGGGAAATAAACCTTAATTTCCTACTAATATTTTCATTGTGAAAGCCTGTGAGGATGCATTGCACGCAAAAACTACTGGACGGATTGGATGAAATTTGGCACAGATGTAGTTTAGAACCTGGATTAATTTAGAATATTTTTTATTATCTTTTACGCGGATGAAACTGCTGGTAGAAACTAAAACTTTAGGAAAAGAATAACCATTCAGCAGTTTGCTGGCGTAGCTGACTGCCTAAGGATCTGTGAGCAAGCAGGTGCCTGGTTCATTCGAGGTGTCTTCTACTGGCACAAAAAAGGGGCTTGCTGTAGCTATGGGCTCTACGTCGATAAAAAAAAACCAGCCAAGTGCGAGTCGGACTTGCGCACGAAGGGTTCCGTACCATTATCTGTAAAAACGGCAAAAAAAACACATTTGTTGTGTATTTGTTGTTATAGCGGCAACAGAAATACATCATCTGTGAAAATTTCAACTGTCTAACTATCACGGTTCATGAGATACAGCCTGGTGACAGACGGACAGCGAAATGTTAGTAACAAAAAAAAAATCAATGAATACGGCACGAACAATTTATTGTAGGTCACATGACACATCCACTTTACTTGACTTTGATTTAGTCTCAGCAAACAAGGATACCTATAAAACGTACTGATACGGGTTCGGTTGCGATTAGGCTTCTTACAAGCCGTTAGTTTTATTATGTTGGCGTTGCTTTCCAGTCCATCGCCATTTTATGTCTCTTACTTCGGTAGTGCCAACTATGCGGTATTTGCTTACTGCGATGGAGTTGTGGCTGAATGTTTGTCATAAAAGTAAGTTATTCACTACAATATGACGTGGATGTCTGATTTGGTTCGCTCTGTGAGTTCTCCCGCTCCTTAAAATTTATTTCCAAAATGAACGGTATCATTATACTCAGACTTGAGTGTCATCAAATGGCTTTCAGGCTTCGGTTGCTCAGACTACTCTATAAAACTGTCGAACTTCACCGATTCTGAGCAATGATCAATTATTATTTAAACCTAAAAGGACATCACACTGGATGCGTTCTGCGTCCTGCGGTCCGGTCAACTCGAACGCTACCCGCACCCTATGTTCGATTTGACCGGACCGTAGGACGCAGAACGCATTCAGTGTGACAAGTCCTAAAAGGGCGAAGGGATAAAAGGTCTCAAATACGCACTAAAGCCTAGGCTATCTGTTACCACAAAATTATGTTCTAACCGCTCAACATTTCACAAACATAGTTATTTTAAATGCAAAGCGTGGTTTCAATTTATGCCGTGGCATTTGGCATCTGTGCATTGCGGTTTGGTACAAGTGGGTTCAGTAATTATTCTTAAGAATTTGTAGGATAATTACTTAGGCATTTCTCAGATTACCTCGGAGATAAAGATGTGAATGAAACTTGTTTTAGGGACATCGAGGATTCTTGTGGAAAATTACGTCTCAATTTTTTTTTATGCTACTCAGAAATGACAGCTAAGCCGGCCACTATAGTATAATCTGGAACATAATAATATAACATGGAAGTATTTCTGGGTGTATTTATTGCTATTTCTATCTTTGAAAGGGAAACTGACTGGCTGGCATATCAACGCACAGCCGAAACAACTGGGAACTTGAAATTTTGCACAATGTTTCCTTTTAGGATGTAGGTGAGCACTTATAAAGGATTTTAGGAAATTCAACCTTTAGAGGGGTAAAAAGAGGGATTTTTTTTTGTACTAAATCTGCGCAGGCGAAATCGCGGGCGAAGTGCTAGTGGTACATATTCGAGAATACAAAGTGGCTCCTATCAGTGTTCCTTCAATTTTATAAGATGAGGTCAGTAAATAACCTATGAATCGGTATGAACTAGGCAAGACTGACCTGATCATCCTTGAAAGGATTAGACTTCCAGAAACAGAAGAATAATTAAATCAAAATCTAATCCCACTTGGGCATTGTTGAACCCAAGTTTAAAGGGTATTTCTTGCACCTGGCAGAAATGGCAGACAGAGACGTATTATATCTTTTGTCTCTGAGTAAAGCTGGTCTTATAGAATATATTCTCGGTGCGACCCTCCCCTTTCATTACACTAAAGGGATATTATCTCGTATGGAACGCCCTGCTATCATCTTACCATTTCGTCAAGGTCAAAGTGGAACTTATGAAGTTATAATTATTGAAGATTGATATCATTATGCCCAATCTGCTTCAAGAGTCGGCAATCACTAGTAGTACGTTTGATATGACCACTTAAAAGAACATCTGGTTGAATGTTGTTTTATTAATAGACAAATCACATTGAATAAAGTGTGAGTTTCTTGTTGGTAAATATAAAATGAATGAAATAGTGTACTCAGCTCAATTTTAATGTATCGAATAAATGTTTTCTATTCTATTCTGGAGTTTGATAGTGGAAGTTAAATTGTGTGGATTTTACGATGATTTATAATGTTTTGTAGAGTTGTTTTCGTGTCCTAACTTTACCACTTTTCTGTATCAGAATGTGGAATATGGACTTGGTATAATACTCGTATCTGTGTTTGTAATGTAATGAGATGAGAAGCAATAAAATTTGCATAGCTTAAACATCAAAGGAAAGTGCATACCTACTTAAATTCCGCTTGCTTCTCGGGTATTGGATTATTTCAAGCTACTGATGCAGGAATTAATCAATTGTTAGGTACCCAAGTAGTTATATTTAGGTGGGTAATTATTTTGGATTGAAGATTAAGAGTAGGTAGATATGTACCTACTTATTAGTAGGCCTTGTAATGTGCATTGTTAAGTCATCAAGTAAAAGTGCAGATTACAAGTGTGAAAATATTTATTAAACTTTATGTACCTAAGTACATGGTACAGTAGTGGTACATAAGCGGACTTAATGGAACAAGGTAACTCTCTTTAACACAAAGGTTGACTGGTAGACAACACTGTAGTACCTAAGGCGTTTGATTGCGTAAATCAAGAACTTACTCCTGAAACTTAGGCATTACGGATTGGTCAAAACAGTTTCAAGCCTTATTAAATCTTATTTAAATGATAGACAGCAATTCAAGCATTCAGCAGTCAAGTTAACGGTGTCAATACGTTTGTTTACGCACGTTGAATCCCGACGATTCAACGTGAAAATGGGGATTCTCCAAGGCTCAATTTTAGGTCCTTCCTTATTTTTAGTATTTATAAATGATTTGCGTAATACAAAAAAGATGATTGTTAATTATTATTCTCAAAGTAGGTAAGGTAGGTCTTGTGGTATCTAGTTAGGTAGGTCGGCCTATCTTACTTCTAGATAATTATGTTCTAAATGAATCTACGCATTATGGGCTACCTACACACCTTTCAATTACATTTGATTTTAAAGTTACATAGGTATAATCCAAGGCTCAATGATTTATCGGGATTCGATTGGAATTGGAAAGGTCTAAAGAGATCTTTAGAGAGGCACCTAGGCTAATACCGAAACCTGTCTAGACAGAACTGATTAGTTAGACATCTTTGTAATAAAGAGTATCAATATTATCTTGATATAAAAATACCTAGTAGGTATCTAAAATAGATAGGTATACCTATCTAGTATCTATCTATTATGACCTGTGATCGAATAATCGGGCGCTGATATACCTAAACTTCACCTTTATTCCCACGAAAGTATAATACGGACATACTTTTAAGTCGGTTCATTTAGAAGTAACATACAAACTTAAAAAATATTTCACTCCTTTTCTTGGGCAGTCGTTTAATAAATACAACACATTGACCATATTGTGCACATTCAAATTTTTTATAGGTAGGTATTCCATTTGTTTTGAATAAAATAAAGATACTAAATCAAAAAACCACTGCTATCATTTTATTAAGATTTTAGAAAATTGTTCAATCCCGGGAACCCGGGATTACTTATTTATTTAGAAAGGAATGTCCATATTATTCTTTCACGGGAAGAAGTTTAGGTATTTAAGCGCCCAATTATCCGATCACTGATTATGAAACTGATGAAAAAGAGTGTGCATGGAGTTTCTTGCACGTTCTTCTCTCTAGGATCGTCTCTTTGGAATGTGCAACTGCCGCGCTGGAGATAGGCCCGTCGGTGAGTGTTTTGCTGAAGAATATTCTTACTGCTCTTGTCGCTAGCGCGGCAATTCAAGTGCCTGTAAATGGTCTATTTGAAATAAAGGATTTTATGTTGATTTTGAGTAAATGATTTTAGATACCTACTAGGTATTTTAGCTAAGTAGGCATTAATGTTAGGTATTCTGTTCAAGTGTTGGTATATCGTTGTCGCTAGATCTCATTTTACAAAGACGGAATTGTCATCATTTCCTTAAAAAACCCTCAACAATAATCTCATAATTATATAATCTAGATAGGTGCCTACCTACGTAGGTAGGTATTAAAGGAAGTAGGTATGTACTAAACCTTGGGTAGGTTTACAAGTGATGTGAGAATGAATGAGTAGGTAGGTAATGATTAAAGTTAAGCATAAAATCGTTAATTATAGATTCCAAGTAGCATACCCACTCTGCTATTAAATCTATTATGAGGTAGGTAGAGGTACTGATGCCAAGGTACTTAGGTGACTTCACTGGGTAGGTATTACTGGGTAAATATCTACCTACTGTCCTACTGTGCCTATTCTATGAGTCAGATTTGTAGTAAAAGCCCTTCTATATCAGTGAAGCAAATGAGTTCGTTAGTAAGAAGTTACTAATAAATAACACAACGTAATGGGTTCACGGCAATCTATGTGCCCGTGCCTGCAGCCGCTAGTAGGTACCTATGTAGGTGTGCGGTGTCTCAGCTTTCTCCCAAAACGTGGGCGACACCGCGCTCCCATTCATGACCCGTCTGTGTTTACACCACGACGCACACTATCCAGCGATAGTCACCGATACGGAAACAAAATAACGCGACACCAATCGATGGGAACGAACGCGATAACGATTGTTTACCTGCGATTACCGCACATTCAAGGTAACCAACCTAAAGAACTCAGCCACACGTTAATTCACCTACAGACTCACAAGTTAACTCTCATTGAAAACTCTGTTGACTAGTGTTGACATTGAAAACAGTTACGCAAGTCGATGCAACTTTAGTTCGAATTAAACTCAGCGTTACGTTTACAAGACCAAACTCTCGTTCCCTGTGTTCATACAACAAAAAGCCGGGCGAGTGCCGTATTTAAGACGGTCCCCCTTACCTCTGTCGCTCGAACGTATCCTGCGAGGACTACACAAGACAGCCATAGGTATATCCTCAAATGCATCACAACAATGTGAACCGGAACGGTCGCTCCAGCAGTATTTCACTATCACACAATATTAACACAGCACAAAACAATTTGCTGTTATGTTATTCCACTAACACCATACACACGGGACGAAACGGCGCGCGAAACGACATGCGGCGTCGGTTTGCGATTGTAGTAAACTGAGTGGCGCTTGGCACTCGGTTCAGTGCGTTGAGGGCGCGCGCCCCGCACGCGGCTACTTCGCAGCTAACTTCGCTCGTGTGAGCCGAGTTCGGTCGTCGCCCGATGGTCGATGGAGCTATATTTCGCGTCACGCACTCCTATTTATTACGTCGAAGAATAATGGCCCAGTCGTCGCGTTCACAAAAACAGGCCCTTATTTCTCCTTCCGTTCGATCAATGCAACTGGCCCTACAGCTTTGTCGTTTCCCTGACGCATTCCCACAATGAAACTTGTTCTAATTTTGGTCATGGGCAAGACAGAAATATTATTTGTTAGGGCGACGACCGTCTGTGTAACATTGAAGATACGTCAAAACAAACAAGTCGTGCGATAGCTATCTAAATGCGTCCAATACAATTTATTTCCTGCCAAGACAGAGATAACGTCGTAAAGACATAAGTCCCTACTTTATAATTCCAGTACCGGTAAATGGAATCATTGGCAGGAAGGTTTTTATACAGAAAGTATTCAGCTGCGAAAGCGAAAGTGCTGTATAAGTTTCAGTAGCACGCTGTCTGCAGTCTGCAACTCGTTGAACATAAATAAATCTAGCTAAAGCAGGCCGAGGTGTACTGCGAACATTCTGAATTCCTGATTTAGCGCCATCTGTTGAGGCACAATTAAAATGTTATCAAGAAGTTTAAAACAATGTTTTTTTTAATTTGAATAATTTGAAACAATTATCTTATCGGACGTGAAAAAATAAATAGCTATAACAAACGTTGAATGTATGAAAGCTAAAAAAAAAAGGTGCAAACTGGGTGTTTTGAACCTGCAACATCGAAAATGTATCATTATTTACTTGAAACATGTTCGCCGTAGTACAAACACATTCCCATAGATGGCTCTCCAATCGCACAATTTTCGTATCTTACCAACAATTTCCTACAATAAAATTAATTCTTCTCCAATTTAGAATATCATTTAATAGTTACCGATAAAAACGTTTTACAGAATTCAGAATCATTTTTACCATGTTCGTTGGCACACGCTTGTTTAAATTGGATGTCACTTATAAATTCTGTAAAGGTATTCTTCCATCATTTCTTTTTGGACATTAAACATTTATAATCAAGACATAACAATTAAATCATAAATATAAAAACTTTTTAACCCTTACAATTTTTTTTATGTACCTATAGACAATTTTATTTGAATAAAATACCTAAAAGTAGACGTAATATCGGTAGGTATCTACATACAATTACAGGCTACTTTTTAGTTACCTAACAGCCTTTTGTTAGACACTATAACCGACAGTTTTGAAGAAAGAATTGCCATTAAAGATACGAAAAAGTTCCTTAACAGCTCAACTAAATAAAAAAAATCAGTATCCAACCAGTGTCCCAGCAGCTGCATCTATAAAACTACTTACGTGTCAAGATAGTCAACATAACATAATGAAAACTTAATCAATCTATTTTAGTAGTGAAAATGTTCACTAATGCTTCCCGCTTATTGATTGAATGCACTCAATAGCCTCTGCGTTAAGGCTAATGTGCGGTTTAGCCAGCTGAAAATGAAACCATTTACTATCAAAACCGCACATTATAAAAAAAATAATAATAATAAAAAAAAAAATGTTTTTAGCCGGCTAATCTGAAGTTTATTTCTACACCCATCTTTAGCCTACTAACTACAAATAAAACACAATGTTACAATGCCACCATCAATATAATTGCAGTTCAACATTCTATAACAACTAAACAAAATAAAAGCAAAAAGTTGACATTCTTAAAACATAATTAAGTTACAACTCTCTTCAAACTGTTTCCCGATTGCATGGCATCTTGTTTTTTTAAGCTTTGTGATCGACTTCGGCCATCTTTTCTTTGTGACGGCGGATGGCATCCTCGTGGCGCTTGATCTGGTCCTGGTGGAAGGAGATCTCCTGGTCCAAGTGGCTCTTCAGGTTGGAGAGCTGTTCCTTTTGCTGAAAATTAGAAAATAAATTGTTAATGTCATGTGTTGAGAAATTTACAATGTTTTTACTCACAAGAGCGGTAAGGTAACCAGGAATGAACTAAAATTAAAGTAGGCATATTATATAAAAAAAGCCAATTCACTCTTCTAGCCACGGTGGTCAACCTGGCTAGAAGAGTGAATTGGCTATTTTTAAAGATGTTGATTAAATACTAGTTTTGGCCAGCAACTTTGTTTGCGCATATCCCGTTTAAAAACAATTTTCTAAATCTGATACTGTAGTTCCACAGATTAGCCTGTTCAAACAAACTCTTCAGCTTTATTATATTAGAATAGATTGTGGTACGAGTGTAAACTCACGTCACTTAGTTGTCAATCTTATAGAAATGTGGACTTCAGAAGCAAAACCAAGGCAACAGTAACGTTGTAGCCCAAAGAATTGTCATTTGTCTACACATATGATAGTGTAGCAATGATGGTGATTGAAGGCCCAAGATGAGTAAACACCTTGCTTTACAAGGTGGACCAATCGCCTGTTGAAAGCAGTCAGAATCCACCGGCTATGCAGCAGGGACAGGTTGCATTTCATTGATAGGATACAAATCTGCTACTCTATATTCCCAAGCCAGAATCAACGGATGAGATAGTATACCTTTCTGTAAAAGTACTCGTCTTCCCTAGCTGCCTCCATTTTGCCGAAGGCACCGCCAGCCTCGCGGATGGCACCACCGCCGCCGCCTCCCTTGCCAGCTCCGGAACCGGGCTCACCGCTGTACATTCTGAAATCAGTAATTAGGTGATTGGGTAAAATTTCTGGGATTGGGAAATGTCCTGAAGCAAAGTACCATTTATTTTAAGTTTTGTTTTGAATCTAACAATCTTTTTTAATGTAAAAAGGCTTTGCATTATAACAAAAAAATTATAATTAATAGCTACCAAACTGAACAACTATGTTGCAAGTGAAGAAATTTAAAAATACAAAAAGGTATAATTATCTTTTAACCAAAATTAAACATACTGACCAGAAAGTTGGAAAACATACTAGCACAAGCACAAGTAACTGACCAATTACTAATTGGTCAGTTACTTGTGCTTGTGCTAGCCTTATATTGCTAATTGGCAATTAGCAATATAAGGCTGTTGGGTTAAAAATAAATAATTCTACACTTCTTAGACTTAATATACTACCTACATAGCAAAGACAGATGCATGAATGCATCACAACTATTTTTAAGTTTGACAATCATGTCTATGGCTATCAAACAATGTGGTGGATGAATGATGAAATTGTAGTGCAATGAACAAATGATAATGGAAAGTAATTTTTGTCTAAAATTTGGTACTTATGCTTCCTATAGGTACCAAATTTTCCTTAGTATAGTTAGCGGCACATTGGTAATCATACTTTGACCTTGAGCTGACCCAGCACATTATCGACTTTCAATAGATTGCGAGGCTTGATTATTATGGTCATATACACTCTGACATGGGGTTTACTCTATTAACTAACTCAAAAGAGTTGTGAGCGTCAATAAAAACAGGAGACATTTTCATTAAACCATTTAGTGTTTTATATTTTTCTGATAATATTGGAAAGATCAATATTACCATTACTCAAGTACAAGTTTTAAAAAAGATGTGAATAATGAAGTGGCAGCTGAAAATGTGAACTCAAACCATTGCAACAATTCTTACCTAATCAAGGCAAGAAAAGATGCAACGGTTCGAGTAAATGGCAGGTTACGAGCTATACAAACTGCCACTGAGGCATATTTTAAGGTTTTACATTATGATAAGAAGCAATTGCATGGCTTCAAAAATACAATACAAATGTACAACAAACAATTGATTACTGTTTGCTGCTCAAAACAACTACATTGATAACAAAAGGCATTGTTTGGACAAAGAAACAAAATATGTTCTAAACTATGGTAAACCACAGATAATATAATACTACGTAAACTATGCACATCAGGGACTAAAAAGGCTACAAAAATAAGCTATGTTATTGCATGACATACTGGGTAAAATAATTATAAAGCTACATACTGTTCTCATTAGCTTCTAAATGACTGCACTGAGAGGGGATTGTAGTAATAAACACTCTTACCTAGATGATAAGAAAATTACAAGACGCTACGAAATAACTTATTCTTTGGCTTAGCTTGATATATTGAAAACGTATTTACACTGCGCAGTAAAAACAAAGGCTGTCGGTTTATATACTCTGACACTGGCATAGGCTATGGGCCAAAGTACTGTGTCATACGGCCTATAAATAGAATTAAAAATAAAATGATTAACTAGCGACGTTGATGAGATTAATCATGATCGAAAATGAAACCTGACATATAGGGCTAGCGATGATTTAAATCTAGCAAAGTATTGTAAAATATGTGCAAACAAAAATGGTAACTTGAACGTTGCGTAACGTAACATGCCGGTAGAAATCCTCACCTTACGCTAACAATAGCCCGGGACAGAGTTGACCTCGTTCTAGGTATGAAACTCATGATTGAAAAGTGTGAATTGATTTAAAAACCGATTAATTTAAGTCGAATTCTTCGAGATACTGGAAAGTTTTCTGGTTATTACAAAATATGACAGGTTACCTACCAACCAAAGATAGTTTTTTTATTTTTCGAGCGAACATCTGGAGCAAATATTCGGCTTTTTAGACCATTTTGTATCATTTTTTAACTCATAAATAAAGAATATTGTTGTTTAGTTGCAACATTTAATATAGGTATAGGTATTATTGTATAGAGTAGGGTAAAGTAACTAAAACAATCTTTGAAAGTTCCATCAAGATTCAAGATGGATCATATCACCAAGTTGCGATTACAAACCTTCTCCTCCAGGTACCTATAGGTAGACAGGTACGAATATTCTGTTTTCTCAATGATGTATGATGAAATTTATTTTGATCTAATTATTGTAAAAAATAAACAGTTACTTATGGTAGGCAATTATAATACACACTGAATTTGTAATCTTGCCTGCATGCGTGATTTGATTTTGAATAACTTTGAAGCTAGAATATACAGTTCTAACGTTATTTAGTATCCAACAACCAATATTAACAAATTACGTGACAGGTCAAGTTCAGAGGAAAAGCATGAAAGGTGAGGGCAAACTACGGGTTTTCGCACAAAGTGCAATAAACCATGAATTAAAAACAGAAATATGCATAAACACAAACATAGATTACAAAACAAACTTAATATTAGAGAACATAATGATCATGAAAAAGGAAAAATACAATCTAGACGTAAAAAGCATAACGGATCTTCTAACCCTTATCCAGTATAATAGCGCCCGCTTCTACAAATGTTTGTTGGAAGGAACCCATCTTTTTTATATATTTTAAAGAAGGAAAACAAATTAGAATGTGATAAAAAGGAATTATATAAATAAAGACGTAATTATAGACGTCTCCTATCAAAACTACTGACGTGACATAATTAAGAGAAATATGAAAATCAGCCATTGTCTTGTTGCGCGACAAAAAGGTGAGATTTCAAATGTGATAAAGTATTGGGTGCGTTATTTAAAATAAGATCCCGTCTTATTTATTTATTAATATATTAGCAAAATGCTCGAACAATTCATCATCGATAATAATAATTGGGGAGGCCTTTGCCCAGCTGTGGGACAGTATAGGCTTAACGAACAAGTAAAATAAGAAAAATTGCTGTGATTTTAAAATGGTTTGGTTCTGCTATGTACATTTTTAATGGTAGAATGGATTAGTTTCTACTACACCAATCGATCGTTCGACGATCGATGTCATCGATTGATGTTGGAATGAATAAGTCGACGTCGATCATTAGTTTCTACTTCTTTCTTCGAACAGCCAAAGCTACCACACAAATAGATAAACGTCGATCGACGATCAATCGATTAAACCTAATAAATCAATCATACACTACAACTGTCAAAGTGACTTAAGCGGGCCGGATTATTCAATCCGGTCTTTCGCGGGCTGGATTGTTCAATCCGGACTTTCGCGGGCTGGACTTGCCCCGTGAGCCGTTTATGTCCCATGTCTGATCAATACTACCATAATCAAGAAACTGGGTCAAACATAAAATTAAAGTTTTGCCATCGACACGCTAAGAAGAAGACTAATTAATTATTAATTTCATGCATGCATGTATGCGGTAGGCATGTCTAGCATATACTTACATACGTCGGATAGCACACAAACTTATTCGGGTTAGCTTCATTTTAAATTCATTAACGAATCTTGGTAAGATGAAACGATATTTTCCTTATGAAAATTATAACACCACCCAAACCCAATCACATGAATTTCGGTTTACAATAAACTGAAAATACACAGTTCGAAAATCAGATTTTGAACCTTGGACGGTAAAATAAGGCGACGTAGACACAGGACAGGTATGTATGCGGCGGAAATAGAATATTCCGCTCTAGGTATGCGCCATGTTTGAAACCGTGGCTTTTAGTCCTTATCTTTGCGGGCCGCAAAGAAAAAAAAAACATTCAAAACGAAAACAACAAATAAATAATTGAAAATATTACATTTGAGATAAATATTGTTACACGGACATAAAATGCACAAAAAATTACGAAATTAGAACCATAGATTACAAGGAGAAACAAAGCGGGAAAATTTAAACTTTAAATATTTACTTTTTCTGATGAAAAACATATGCCATAATTTGAATTTTACTATACTATTATTTTGACTTTTAATCTAATAAAACGTTTATTATTCAAGTGTAAAACTTACGCCCTGTCTTGCTTTTTCGCCCACAGAACATGTTTCAATTTTTGTTCTGCAATAATTTTGTTCAGCTCAGCAGTTTCTCTCATGGCCCTCATAACTTGACGTTCTTCTTTTAGTGTCTCCATTTTCATTTGCTTTTCCGTTGCAGAATACCTAAGAAAGAAAACAAACATAAATTAATGAGCTGTAGAAATGAGTAGAACAATTGATTTGTTTGAGGCTGAATGTTTATCTACAATAATGATAATTGATAAATGGCGATTAAAACGTTAAAGTAATAGATGAATTAATAAATTTGCTTACTTAAAATATTCTTGTAGTTCTCTGTGAAAGGGAGTAGTTATCTTGTAAGTCTCATCCATATCATTATATGGTATTTCTGTCATAGCTGCTACAGTTCTTCTGGTACTATCAATCAGTGGCATGCTTTCTTCTGGTGCATCAAAATCATTTGCTTCAGAGTTTTGCTCAGAAACTGATGATGCTGAAGATTCTAACTGGGTTGAGTTATTGGTTTTGTCTTGAGGCATGTCAACATCTATAGAGGCCGAGGTATTGTCAACAGCACTACAACTTGGTAGGTTCATTGGTTGGTCTCTGAAATATAAAAAGTAATAATTAAAAAAAACGCTACTACACAAGGCAGATCAAAACTTACTATTCTTGAGATTTCAAAAAAATAATTTCTAGGTGCATTTCTATTAAAAAGTTAGTGATTAGTATCCAGTTATGAAATTAAGTTGATGCATACCTAAATCTAGTAATAATGTATCGCTACTTACTCATCTATACATTCAGCTTTAATCTCAATATTAGCTGTCATTGAAGATGATGATTCATTCATGTTTGTATTTTCACCTCTTAGAACTCCATCTTTAACTAATTCAAGGATATTACACACTTCTAAAGATAATCGGGAATAGTTATGAAGTTGAGGTCCATTTAAAGCTATTTCTTCACGGGCTATTCTCTTCATATTTTGCCATTGCGTCTTCACTTTCTTTATAGAACTACCAGTAAACTTACAACCAAATTTTGCGGATAGCGCTCGTAGTATTTCGTTCCATGCGATGTCTTTTTCTTCGGAATGGTTTGGACCATTGTTGGTTTTAGTTACAACCACTTCTTTTCGTTCCTTAATTAACTCGAGTAGATACTGTTTTTCTTCAAGTGACCAATTAGGCGTCCTAAGTCGTCGGTTGTTAATAATCTTGCCCATTTTCTGCGACGCGTCTCTAGGAACGTGATTGATCTTTTGCAACGATTTGTTGCAAACGATGCACTCGACGTCCAAAATTATAGGTTTCCACATTTGAAAACAAATGAATGGCGAAAAACGAGTGAAAGCTTTGACAAGCTATAGACAGACTGCTAATTATGCACTGTTTAAAATAAAAAAGCCCAATTTTTTTGGAATGAAGTTTGTAATGGACTATTTTTGAATCATAGAACCAGAGTGAAATAAATGAATAAAAAAATATTTTCAGTGAGGCAACGAGTTGTACAAGTTCAAGGAAATTTTAAGTTTGTTTTTACTTATTTTCAGTGCACACTGGCCATTAAAATAGCGTTAAAATGAATAAGGTTCTAACTATATGCCCTTTTTTTTTAATTTAGAGCCTACTTATTTAGTTTTGTAGTATAAATTCATGTGGCAAGTGCAACCTTCTTACGTTATTGAATTGATGTTCTGTAGGTACCTAATTGTTTGCATTAAACCTTATCTAAAAATAGGTGCGTTTAATTTAATGTCTACCTGTTTGGTTAACTTTTTCTTAACGTGAAAATGATTGATGTTTTAATTATGCATCATTTATTTTATACCTATCTACTAATGAAAATAAAACCCTTTAGTATATTTTGGAGCTTTGAAGGTAAGTACGATGTTTTTTTATTTCGCTAAATAACACCGCCTTGTTTTGTATTTTAGGTAGGTGAATCCTAATATACAAAATTCTTCCGTTACTGACTGACTGAGTGACTGACAGACGCCGAACAGCCGAAATTACCTACTGGTCGCAGAAAGCAGGTTCCTTGGGAGCACTAGAGAGGATTTCCCGAAATCCCTACGGGAACGGGAAAAAACGGGATATGCACGTACGAAGTTGCGGGCAAATGCTACTTGTGTAAGTATAATCTTATCGTATTAGGCAACTTTTCGGAAGTTTTCTGTTTTCTAATAGGTAGTAGTTGGTGTCTATAATTGATGCAAGTGGGCAAATTTTGTTGTTTCAGCCGAATCGGAATAGACGCCCGAAACGAAGGCTGAGAAACTGCAATGACAAATGACCACGCGTAAAAAACCGAAAAAATAAATACAATTTTCTTATTGAAATATTTACTTACAAATTATTATGAGAAATATCTCGCTGGTTAATTTCGCGGGGGTTGCTCAAGTAGGTACATAGCGACCAGTGTGCACTTTTCCGCACGTGTAGGATGTAGGTAGGTAGGTACACTAAATTGCTTGTATCAATGCGGGGGGGTAGAAGCGAAGCGAGTTTTATAGTTTTTTATTATTATCTAAGTAAATGTTAATTTTTTTTTAGGTAAAAAACATGGTAGGTACCCAATCGGAAATCCGCCTTCCTGGCCCTTTCTCCCATTAAACCCTTGTCATGCCTAATGTTGTTACGCCCATCCACACATGGCGCCCATCAGCCTATTTGAAGCGTAAGTTTACGCTCCAGTAGCACGGTTCAGACGTTCATCAATAAATATTTAACACCACGGTGTCTGACGTGAGTAGTCATAGTCGTAGTTCAGCAGTTTTCCGCTAGATGGCGCTGGCTGTAGATATTCATCAGGCCAAAAAGTATTTGTTTCGAAATAAATGTTTGTTTCGACTTTATTTCTCAAATCGAGTTAAGCGCTACTGTTGAGCATGAGGTCCCAGATTCGATTCGTGGGTTGGGCAAAAATACATTGGGTCTATAGTTCTGTAGCAGCCAGAGTCGGAAAGCTGGTGGTAAACAACCTAGGGTCTATGCACTCACCTCTGCCTGCTTAACCCCTCGAGGCAAACAGCCATGAATGTCATGGTGCTATGCATGTTTTATGATTTACCTTTCAATAAGTCATCATCTGCCTAGCCTTTTCCCAATTATATTGGGGACGGCTTCCAGTCAAACCGGATTCAACTGAATACCAGTATTTTACGTGAAGCGGCTGTTTACCAGACCTCCACAACCCATTCATAATTCACTGGGTAACACGGTAGGTACTCCTTGGTAAGACTGGTGTCAGATTTTCTGGCTTCTGACTATCCGTAACGACGATTACCTACCTTTCAGTAAGTAGTAGGTACTAAGATGTGAATTTGATAAAAAAAAGAAAACTGTTTATTTGGTACACGCAGGAGACAACCAAAAAAAAAAAGAATTAATAACAAACAATACTTACTAATTAATAAAAATAAATAGGCCTCCTCCAACTGCTTCCACAGCTCTCTGTCTGCCGGGACTCTTTTCCAGTATGGTCCCAGGGCCAGGCGAAGATCATCTTCCCATCTTCTTAGTGGCCTTTTCACTTAATAAATAATAATAAACGTTTATTTCGACCAACACCGGATCATAGCACACACATTACTCATAGTAAAATAATAACAAAAACACATACCTACACATAAAAAGACCACAAACACATTAATAAAATTACACACATATAGTTTCGATTCCTTAGTAAGTGAACCAGACAGCAATGGTTATACCAAGTCTCACGGTACAGTTTGAACCGTGGTAAAACGGTACCCTATTACTAAGACTTCGTTGTTCGTCTATCCGTCTCTGTCACCAGGCTGTATTCTCATGAACCGTGATAATTATACAGTTGAAATTTTCACAGGTGATGTATTTCTATTGCCGCTATAACAACAAATACTAAATAACAGAATAAAATAAATATGGGGCTCCCATACAACAAACGTGGTTGTTTTGCCGTTTTTTTGTTAACGTGACAGAATAAATAACCATCATCATCAGATCAGCCGAAATACGTCGATTGCTGGACATAGGCCTCCCCCAAGTGTCATAATATCACGGAACTTCCCGAATGCCGCCCAGCCGAGTCGGATTCAACGCTTGACCTCTTTCTCGAAGTTAGCCTTAACACTGGACCGTTTGTCCCTGGTAGACGTTGGTACTTCGCTACAACTTTGAGTATAGTCTCCGAATTTGATAGGAAGAAAAAATACGTGTCTAATATTGTTTGGTAATCTGGCGGACCAAATAGATTTTTTTTAAATTATAGCCGTTAAACTACGACTTGGATTCGCACACCGAGGAGGGTATGAATTGTTGAGAGTTACGTTTAAGTTTACGAAGTGATAACTTACCTTAAACATGATACTGAATTTTTATTCGAAGCTTCTTCTGATCTTTGTGATCGTAAAATAAAGCTCATAAGTTCATAAACTTTCGCCGTAGGTATAAAGTTTTTTCATAATTATGGTAGAACGAAAGGCATCTTACGAAAAACCGCAATCTATCTTCTACAACATTAAAATGAGGACATTTTCTTTCAATAATAATATTCAATATTTAATGAAACGAGTTTTCATACGCTACGCGTGAATGATATAGGTAATCGTTCTTTTGCTCTAAAAGTCTACAATCGCCACTACGTCTGCAGCGAAAAAAAAACAGCAGTAGGTACTTAGCATATTAGTCAGGATAATACATTATTAAATAAGAATGGTAAATAGTTCATTATTTTAATTAGTTAATAAGTTAGGAAGCCTCGAGCTCTTCCCCGTGGTTAATTAAAGACAGTCGTCCGTAGAGGCTCAACAGCGCAACACGTTTGTCCTCCATGTTTTTTTAACCGTATCCAGAGTGCATCGTTATTTTTTTTTCAATTAGGCCCAAGTGTTTTCAGTTTTTCTGTTTAGTGCAGTTGGTTCTTTAGGAACACAGTGAATATAATGTTGTTTGTTTAACAAACGCTTTTGCAATAACTTTTGTGAAACAATCAGCTTGCTTGGGTTTTCTACTGGTAAGTTTTGTAATAAGTTTTCTTTTTCATGATATTTTACTGATATCAAGTTACAAGCTACTTAAGAATTAATTCGTAATAAAAATGCAAATACGTAATGTAATTACCTATAAGGTTTTTCTTTTCCGATTTTATTTTGAAGTTAAAAGTTCGTCGTCAATTATTTTCAGATCCATAAAGCACATTTTTTATTGTTTAGTATATTATTAATTTATTTAAGAGACTTACGCCCGATTCTTCTTATAACAAGAATATAGGTACTTACTTCTGGTATTGCATATAGTAACAAAGTGACATATTATATACTTATTTATTAATTTATCAATATTTTTTTGTTCGTAAACTGAAAAACCAAGTTCTAATGACCGTTTCATCTGACACATTGTTTTGTACGCAGTCAAGGTAAGTAATTTGTTATCTTATCTGCATAGGTATTTGGCCTGAAATCAAGAACACAGGAATAAAATACCTTATTATTTCTTAATAATGAGTGTGCAGATGAAGCTTTCTGAAATTCTGTTTAATTATTTTTTTTCATTTAATTGTGAATATTTGACTAAAAAAATACTCTTTGGATACGACAAAGCACTGAGGTAGAAAATTTCCATGACATGCATAATAATACTCTAATAATCCAACCAATGGCCCTTGGAAATACCATTTAAACTGTCCAAATAAACCAGTCAAGCTTCTAAATTAGTTTTCTTCAGTACATCTTGACTACATTCCGTTAAAATAAGTCACGTTGCCACCTTTTGGCCATGAGAGTAAAGAACCCGTCCTAAATTGTTGTGCAATAGAACCACAAGTTCACAAGACGCCAACGACGTTAATGTTGCCATCCAAATGGGAATTTAATCGAAAGAATGAGTTGTAGAATTCTTTAGGAATTAGGTAATTAATAGTCCCAAATTGGTTTAGGATACAATTTGTGATTGAACAGAAGTACCAGTAAGTAGTATAAATGATACTGAAAAATTATGACGAATATCTACTCAAAAGAGAAATTTCTCTTAGAGATATTCGTCATAATTTCATTTAAAAATATTTCAATTGTTAAGTAACTCATTTGGACAACCTTGACGAAACTCCTGAAGCAACCCTTTTGGGCGACAAATATGGAAATTATGAAAATGATATACCTTAAGCTGTGCCGAAACCACAGATTAACTAATAGTTATTTACGCCGAAACGCAATTGATGCGTAAGAATGTTGGCTGACATTTTTCTTGACTTTAAATTAGGTAATTAAATTATGTACTCCAGTAAACTGGTTGTTGTGGTTAAGGAATGCAATGCTAACGACCTACGGAAAATAGTAAATATCAATTTATGTTACCTATATATGTATATTAAGTGTCTCACTACATACATAATATATGATCTTTAAAATTCATGGATTCCCATGAGTTGATGTTGAACTCATAACAGCAGGAAAATCATTCCTCTGTTCTTCTGTATTTGACATTCTTTCAGCCTTTCCCTCCCTTTTTTCTTTTTTTTTTGTGAGTGGCCTCTCGCATTTCAACCTATGAGGTTGTCGACTGCTTTACCAGACTTGCCTGTGGTGGCCTTAATATAAATATTGAAGTCTCCAGCCAGGGCTTATTAAAAACTTACAAACTAAGTGACTACCCGCTAAGGATGTGGGGTACGGGCCTCGGTTTAGGTCGAACTAGGATTATTATTTAGGGACGAATTTAAAACTACAGGCTCAGCGGCGCGAGCTGACTCGAGCAAGGGTCGAGGCGGAGCCTTTTCTACCTCTTTCATTAACTGTTTTATTCAGTAAGTTAGTCTCTATCCTAGTTCTTCGTGTTCCGACCTACCGGCTCGGCCTCATTAAATTCTTATTATCTATTTAAGCTGTCATATTTCAGTACGTATAGGCAGTTAAGCCGAAAACATCCAAGTTTATTCATTAGCGTGCGTCTTGACTACGTCATACGAGTCTAAAGTTCTAGAGCCGGTAAGACGGTATCAGTCAGAATTTGACTTCTTTCCCATTTCCTGTAAATGTTCGTTAGATGGGCCGACGGATGATTATTCTCATCGCGGCTGGAATCTGGATAAGGCCTTAGGTTGGCACAGAATTGTGGTGATTGGCACAAGACAAGAGATGTGTTGGCGAAATCGGGCTGTGAATGATAATGATATAGAATAAAAGCAAGCATTTATTCTGCCCTAAATTTTCCTAACCACACGTCAAACTTAATCAAAGTCGTTAACCACAGCATGGCCTTCTAGTCCAACATCAACATCACAGTATATCAATTCAGCCGTTAATTCATTCCTGTCAACATTGACGCGTAAAATGTGAGTTTGTACTGGTAGTAACTTGATACTTGCGCCGGTGGTAAAGTTACCGGCCGTGGAAAGCGGCGCGCTCTCCCTAACGTTGGATTACTTGGGCTCACTTCCTGTATGCTTGCTTGTTTGCTTAGAGTATTGATGACGGGCATCTCTACAGTGTTTTCAGCCATATTTGTGTTTATGGAGAAATGCAATACGAAATTCACATGATTTGCATCCATTTTCTCGTCTTGGCACTTGAAGAAACGCTTTTGAAGTAGGCATACCGTGATGCCTACATAAAAATCTCTCTTTTTCTCTTCCTAATTTTGAAATTACATAGGAAGCCCACCATGATGGATTTTTAAATGTCTTCACTTGTTCAGTGTTCACCCTTTGTTAACATAATGCTTATGATCATTATTAAAATTAATAAAATACATCATTTATTAGTATTAAGTAAGTATTTTAATGTTCATATTGTCTGCCTGATTGCATGAATCAGTATCATGTTCATTTGCTAATGCAAGTCCATTGTCGTATAAAGCGAACTTTAATGCATGTTTAATGCAAGTCCGTTTAGGTCTGCCTCTAAAAGATTCTATGGCTTGCGGTTTCCGTTGACTCCTTCCTCAGGCTAACTTAGAAATTAGTCAACATTTTTAAGACTCGCTAGCTTAGATGTTGTTGAAAAAATTGACATCTCGTTCGTACTTGAAGTGAGTAAAAAGCAAAGCTCGAGTTTTTGTTACCTTTTTGTGTGGTTGTCAAGTTTGGGCGTTGAACTAATCTTGCCAATGAGTTAATTAGTTCAGAATATTGTATTACATATTAACTTATGAGAATTCCAATGTAGGCTAGTTAAGCAGAATAATTAACATAACAAACTTGGTAAGCTAATTGCAAAATCAATCAGCAGGTGGAAATTAAAGAGCCTTTACAAATGACGACACTATAGAATATCTAGATAGCTGTCAACCTTATATACTGGGGAAACTTTTTAACATTGTAATAGAAGAACCAAAAACTGTAGGTGGCATGGGCTTCGTGAAAGATGATTTCTCTGGCAAAGAAGGTCAAAAGTAAGACGATGGCTAAAGATTTGGAAAAGGACTATACTGCTCCGATTCATAATAAAAAGGTAGACGATGCTGACCAGATACTTTCGCCTTTTCCGCCAAATGAGAAAATTAACCATCATTGTAGCAGTGCATCTTGCAGTACCTGCATTGTAGTTCAGCAGTCGAAATTTACGGAAAGGCACTTTAAGGACTTTGACCATTCAAAAATACATTGACCGTTTAATTGGCTTTAGTCTAATTTAAACGTTGCTAAGCGGATATGAGTATGTTAAACGGAAATATTGTAGACGCATTACACAGACAATCATGAATGAAAATTATATTTGTAAAAATCAACATTGACTTCGTAGTCTGCTGATATGTATTTCTACTTGTAAATTAACTATTTGGGCAAAACTTGTAACTAACTAAACAAGTTTGGCTTCAATTTCTTGGATCCCATTGACGTAGCAGCTAAAATATTCTACGAAGAAGAAAAAAAAGCTATTTAAATAACTAACTAGTTTTGTCTCAAACTGATACCTTTAGATTTGGCCTTGCGTGTAACCACGGCGGTTCTCACCAAAATTGTCTAGGTTTATTGTTCCCGTTTCTTGGTATTGTATGTGTGCAGGATCATTAGTTTCATAATAATATTCACCATTTTGTTCTTTTGTTCTTTCTCGATTAAGCTTTGCTTTTTCATCCGTAGGTTTATGGTTCATCCTTTGTTTTATGTAGTTACTAGTTGCCGCCCGCGGCTCCGCCCGCGTGATTGTCGAAAATTATCCCAAGGGAACATATTCCCGGGATAAAAAGTACCCTATATGTTATTCCAGACTATAATCTACCTCTGTGCCAAATTTCATCAAAATCCGTTCAGTAGTTTTTACGTGAAAGAGTAACAAACATCCATACATACATCCATACTTACAAACTTTCGCCTTTATAATAGTAGTAGGATAGTATTCAGAAATTTTTGTCCGATGGCAAAATAAATAACGTTCCAAATTGTTTATTTTTTGCAGCTTAATTTTTGTTGTCTTTATTTTCACATCTAATGCATCCGCGATCTAATGAACACTGCTCATCAAATTATTTTACAAACACATAATCATTATCCAATTTAAATTACTTACCCGCACTTTATTCAAGGCCTATCATTACAGGCTAAAAAAACTAGTCTATAATTTAACCAAAACTAATAGTTGACTAGTTTAATAATAGTAAAAGCTAGTTTCTTCCCATATTCATAGAATATTTTTTTGTTACTAAGACCATATGTCGGTTTAGGCTTAGATGATGAAACGGACTCAATTTGTATCAATTGATATTAGGATTGGGCAGGATATGGTTATTTCCTTTATGAGCCGTTTGATTCAATATTCCGGCGTGAAATATGGCTAGGTTCGGCGATCGGTAGTCTATACCTTTTTCTATTTTTAGATATTTGAAAGCACGATACTTAACGATGTTTTCGCATTTATTTTAATTTTTTCGTAATTATTTCAAGACTGCTTCTGCAAGATGTAGTTCGGAATTTCACAAGGTACGATTCTGCGTCCTTGCGCAATGCATGTTGTCTGTTTTATTCTTTGCATAAGGTCTAATATAAATCTCGTTATCAAACAGAATGGATAAAGAAACAAAGATCCATCACCTTTATTTGTTTATCTTTTTTGTTTTGCATTTTCATGCCACTGCTACGTTTTGTTGTTTAACGGTCGGTTTCAATAACTTATCTACCTTTAACAACTGTCAAATTTGCTACCTATATTTGAAAGGCAAACATGACGTTTCAGCTACTGTTGGTATATAATTTGACAGTTGTTTAAAGGTAGATCAGATACGTTATTGAGACCGGCCGTTAGTGTTTTATTGTACCTACATTTTATTTTAAGTGCTTGAGCTATCGATTATACTGCTATAGAACACTTAAGAATGTATGGTTGATTTATTAAAGACTAATTCATAAGTCATAAGATGACGGCAAAAAGAGACGTATGTTAGAAGAAGACATGCTTCGCCGACCCCAAATAAAGTAGGATAAGGTCAGGAGGGGGATGCTCTGGACAGTTAAAATTATCTTCGTGGTTCAAATACATGAAAGATAAAAGAACAGTTAATGAATACCATACCTATTTTTGAAAACATGAGATCTAACAAGACAATTGACAGATAATAAATTATTAACATTTAATGAAAGGATCAGACTAATTAAAAAGGTATCAGAGTATTTATTAAACATCAAAATAAGCCGCTTGAAGTCGGCTACAAGCGGTAAAATATTTTTGGTGATAAGATAGCCTTTGAATCGCCATCCTCAATTCTTGCAAAGGAAGCAGAATGAGACGGTGCATTGTCCCTGGAAGTAGGTATAATAGAAGCACTGTACATGAAAGTAGGTTAAAACAGACCGCATCTGATTCTGACTTAGAATTAGATGATTAATCAAATACGAGTATGTCCATATATACTTAAACACAAAATTCATTTAGAATGACGACATGCTCTAAAAGTTTTGGTTTTAAAGAGGAGGCTTACAGAATACACAGCCCATAAAATAACACTCCAGAGACGTTTGTTCTTTCAGTTTATTGTAGCTTAGCAGCTTGCAGCGTACGATACAATCCTTAACAAATAGGAATGCCAATATTTCAACAAATCATCATCATTTTATACCTTTTCATTCATATGCTCACATAATATTTTTTAAATTCCTTTTTAAATTTATTTTAAATTTCTTTTTGGTCCTCTGTGACTTTTCTGAACGTTTTTTTGGTAATTTCAACAATGGATATTGAAACTAATTGAATGAAAAAAGATCGGGTTTCATTATTCTAAAATATGAAATGGTACTCAATGTAGTGGCATTAACATTGACAGTAATTATTTATATGACTTCTTCCGCTCTGGGTGGAGCGGAAGGGCGTGTCAGACTCTTACTGATTAAAACCCATCCGTGTTCCTTTTAAAGCACTTTGCGTTCCAGGGCCGCGGTGACTCTTTCGAACAAATTCCGCAACCCCTTTTTTTTAAGGATGTGTCTTGGGTCTAAGTTTAGTTTGAAATCTGTATTTTTGGCATAATAAATTTATTATTATTCTCTTTATTATTTATCTGACACCTAATCACACTCAAAATATTTTTTGGGTCATAACAACCTCGATTGTCAAACGATTGAAAATCGTGAGCATCAATTAAAAATCAAATTAGCTCTAATTAACAATCATTGAGCAGCTGTCGAAACGAAATGACAGCTCCGAAATCCGATACCACCCAATTACAAGTGAAATATAAAACTTGTCACCATTTTAACAACTTCATTTGTTTTTTCTTGCAGTGCTAATGACGTAACATCAAGATGAAGGACACGGAACTAAAGCTGCCCACGCGCAATGTGCTCACCGGAGCAGTGGTCAACTGGGAAGATGATGAGATGGGCTTTGGAGATAATCCCAGCAACCTGACTCTGGCTTGGAAGGACCTGTCGGTTTATAGAAAGAAGAAGACGCAGACGAGTATATGGAGGTCTCCGGTTTATGAAGAGATTAGAGTTCTACATGGAGGTATGTATTTCAATGTTTCAATATGGAATGTGTGAAAATATTAATTATCTAAACAGTTAATCTAGGAATTCACAAAAATATAATACTGACAATGAAAATAGAATCGAGACTGACCGAAAAACAAACGAGATATTAATAAATATATTTGTCCCTTTCTCGAAAACGTTTTTTTCCATGGCAGCTGTATTGGCATCATAGTATGTGACGTCAGAGTTGGTATCAGACTTCTCTTTGTAATTGTCAACTTTGAAGCTTTTTATTTCATCGCTAATGGAGGTTTTTTAAAAATTGTTTACTAGAGAAAATAAGTATTTTTATTTTGCAAATTAAAAATTTGTTTGCATATTCCCTATTGGGTCCTTTTGTGCCCATTTAAATCCAAAGTCCATACTGCAAAAAAACAATTTTTGCAGTATGGACTTTGGAGCACGCTTGACTCAAAGTAACTAGTTCATAGTTATCAGGAAACGTTGAACTCGGCTGGGAATGCCGTTTTTATTTTTTTAAGGGTTTACATATGCAGGTATTGCAAGAATTTATCTTCAACACCTTTATTTCTCTTTCTTAAGCATCTATGAAACCATAAAACCTTAGTTGGAAGAAGCTATACTTAGTAGATCTCATTGGCGAGGCAGTTTAATTTAACTGCCGTCTAACCAAACATCAGGGCTCCAATCCGTCGGAACTCTGTATCCCATCACGGGACGACAAATATATATTATTGCCTGCTTACATTTCGACCCGGAACTGGAAAGGTGTGCTTTAGACCTTTACCCAAAGACAATCAAATTGTGGTCTATTTTTAAATTGCGAACAGGTGGCCATTTTGATGCTCATAACTTTTTTTAAAGGCAAGCCAATAAATCTGCAGACCATAATTTATATTCGATGTGATGATGAACAGGTGGCTTCATAATCCTAATTAATATTAATAATAATCAAAAGATAATAAATAATACTTAATAGTGAACTGCAGCATCTGGGACCTATATTTAAAAAGCATAACAATGCATATTCATCACGTTAATTAAATCAGTGATTTTTATTTTGGATTTATTTTTCTGCACTAGTGAATAAATTAGTCTATGATTTAAACAGCAAAGAGATCTTATTTCCAATTTTTTTTGGGAAACCCCAAAGTAATATACATACATATTTATTTGATGCGTGCTGAGCTTTTATTGACATGAATATAATGTTATATTGTGTGCTACTTTAATAAATTATTTTTTTATGCAAAACATATGACATAGGTTGTTTAAAAAAAAAAAAAATAGCCATATCATCCAGCGCGTGTTGTAATCATTATGGTTATTCAAATCCATGAAAATTAAAATCCCAGTTCAATAATCCTTGGCAGTTGTAAATAATAACATTAATAACTTATGATATGGTATTAGTTTGAGCTTCAGAAAACACGTTAAGCTGTTGGTCCTGCGCCTTCGGACGTGCCGGATCGCCGCCATATTGGACTTTGAGAGTAAAAGAACAGAGAGTGTAGCTGTGTTTGTGCACTCGCTTGTGCAATATAATATCTCCTGCGTTTCTACTGGGTAATCACCGTAGAGACTGGTTACCGTGATATTCGGATTGTTTGAACGTTTGATTTTGTTTTATTTATTCTAATTCTATTTCTATTGTTTGTGAATAAATTTATTATTATACTGATTTAGTATGTGTTATAGTAGGCGCCAGATAATCTTGGAATATCGGTCATTGACCCACCTACATTTATTGACATTGTTAATTTGAAAAACGGAATTAATGACACAAAACTGTCCCGAATCATCATCTCTCGTGATCCTTAACATTGTCTAATAATGAAAAACGATTCATATTTAATTGTTCAGGTACCTATGAGCAGTTATTAGGGAAAGGTCAATGTACTTTATTCCACATTTATCTGGCGCCTACTATAGTGATATTAGTTTATTTGTGCTTAATTTGTAGGTCATGATTATTATCATATTTTTTTTCAACCTAAGCGAATGTGTGTTATTATGATGCAGATAATAAGTATTAAATTGTTAATTAAATAACTTTTAATAGAGAGAAGCGTTATTGCACAATATTCACTTAAATCGAATAAATAGAAACATTAAGAACAGGATTTCGTAATTTAATCTAAAAGTCATCTCTTCAACCTTTTCAAGAATAATGGATAACCTAATGCATTACATAAATTATAGCAATTAAAGATCAATAAGATCGTTAATAAATAATTCATTTTTCTAACAATAGATACTTGACCTTAATAATAGACAAATATATCCTTTATATTTCAAATTTTATTAGACGTATCACTTACCCTTAATTTTATAATGGAGTTGTCGTAGCTATATCGTAAAATAGGAAACTTCATAATAATAATATAATATCTTGGGACAACTCACACACGGTCATCCGATCCCAAACTAGGCAGAGCCTGTGCTATGGCAACCAGACAACTGATAAACATACTTATGTATTTATTTCTAAATACTTACATATTATAGACAAATTACACCCAGACACAGAACAAATGATCATGCTCATCACACAAAGATTTGTCCTGGGTGGGGATCGAACCCACGACCTCCGGTTTAGCAGTCAGGGTCACTAACCACTCGACCAACAGGCCAGCCTATCTAAAAAAAAAACATGAAATAAAAGCTTAGTTCGTTTAAAGAAACATAACATGAATAGGTTAGTTCGCTCAACTTAGTTCGCTAGCTTAGCTCGTTCACTCCAGCTCCCGTCATCCCATTCGAACCTAACCTACCCGTATCGGGGTCCCCTTAGTTCCTTCAAACCTAATTTCGGCCATATCATAATATGGCCAATTTTACCGTATGACTACAACCGAGTTGAAGTTGAAATACTTTACGCGAAGATAATTTACAATACAATTAAAATGTTTAAATCACAATGTTAATTAGTCATTCGAATACATAGAACGGGTCATTAAATACTTTATTGCATAATCCGGCCAATTAAAATTGAGTCGTTTTAAAAAAAGATAGTTTCAAAGTGGGTTCAGTCAGAGTCTCAGATTCTTCGAATATTGGGCGATGTTTGTAATATATTCAAATGAGCTTGTAGGTTTCATAAATAATTAATTAGGTTCATTACCGGATTTAACCGGATTCGTTGCTACCTGTAAGAAAGACCACGGATAGTACACATTCCCATTCTATTTATATATATAAGAAAAATAGGACCGCGACTGTTAAAAGAATAAAATACATTTTACAAAAAAAAAAACAAAATACAACCGACTTCCAAATAAAAAAACACTACAAAGTATAAAATAACTTTAATTTCGGAAATCGGTGTTTTTGGTAGTTTTTTCGTTTTTTGACACCTAGATAAAATGGATGAAAAATGGGTTCGTGGTTTGGTAAATGAACATAATTGGTGAGGTTGACTTGTACTGATTGTACTCATCTGCGTACCCCTTCACAGCATACCGGCCGGCGTGATGTTAAGTTATGAACTGCTGTAAACAATAAATAGACATACGATATCAGCAATCCCGGGAAAGTTCCTCTTTGTCATCAGATCTTCGCTAAATTGAAATATGTCCAGTCCGGGAGAACACTCCAAACAAAAAAAGAATCATCCAAATCAGTTAATGAACAAAAAAAAACATTCAGTCGAATTGAGAACCTCCTCCTTTTTTTGGATTCGGTTACAAACCGGCCAAGTGGGAGTTGGACTCGCATGCAAAGGGTACAGTCCCATAAACCGGAAAACTCATCTTTCTCAAAATTCAAAATTCAAAAGTCATTTATTCAAATTAGGCTGAGTGCCAGCACTTTTTGAACGTCAAAGTTCTACATAAAGACAGTCCCCCAAAACGCCCGCCCGTCACCACTTCCTAGTGTTTTAGCTGGGAAGAAGAAGTGGCGCAACAAACTCCCCAGCAACACATCTGTCTGTTGAGTTATAAGAACTATCACTTATACAAAGATTGAAAATTTCTTGTTTGGAGCCTCTCTTTTTTTTATTGTAATAGCGGCAACAGAAATATCTGTTTACACTCTGTGTAAATTTCAACCGAATACCTTTTAAATTTAAATTTAAAACAGAATACCTCTAAAAGCGTTAAAATCGTTTGTACAGACGTCAGCCATGCGCATGCAGTAGGCTACAGTAAGGATAGGCCGGCCCATACATAATGCCCAAAAAAAAATTTCAACGAAAATTCGCATCGTTAGTGTCGTGATTTCAACCCTGAATAATGTGGTGAGTTTTTTTTTTGGGCATTATGTATGGGCTGGCCTACCCTTACTGTAGCCTACTGCACGCCATTACGCCAGCACATCAAGCTACCCGAAACTGTCAAATTTTCCCAATAAACCTTGAACCTAATGCTTTAACGATAACGTTGAAAATCTATCAAAGAAATTTGACAGATTGTTGTAGCTTGATGTGCTGGCGTCTATACTTAATCTACGCAGACGAAGTCGTAGCGAAGTACTAGTTGTTGTTACATATCTAAATCAGTCACATTGTGTAAAATATTGATAAAGATTCTCCTTTTCAGTTAATGGCATCGTGTCGTCCGGTAACCTAGTCGCTTTAATGGGGTCTAGGTAAGTTTTCATCAATAATTTTATAATAATAATAATTTATTTATTGGGACACACAAGTTATTACCAGGTCGGAATTAGGTAGAGTTATTTATGTACTTACACTGATTTCATACAGCGAAAGAATAAAGCGGATATGTCTCAAAACCCGAGATTCATTTTAAAGAGCAGAAAAATCCCGTGATTTATTAAATAAAAAAAATAGTTGCTTTCACACAATTTTTGTATTTATAAAAAAGGCGAAGTATAAGTATGAGAATTTGCTTAAGCCTATATTAAAATAATTTGTTTTGTGAATTAAGTACTAATAACAATTGTATGTTAATTATCTTTGTTTTATTTGTCTTATCTATATCTGAGGTTTTTATTATTATTTAATTGTAATTTGGCTTCACGGGATTGTCTATTAGAAATCCCGAGAAGATCCGTATTAATATCAACATTTCGATGCAAGTACATAATAAATATAATATATATATATATAATATAATATATATATAATAATATAATATATATAATATAATATAAAAATCCTTTTCTCATAGTGGTGCCGGTAAGACCACATTACTGGCTGCCATCAGCCGGCGTGACAAGAGCGCCATGACTGGCTACCTGATGCTGAATGGCAGACTAGCTGGAGCTGACCTCATCTCCAGGATCTCTGGCTTCGTGCCGCAGGAAGACTTGGCTATCGAAGACCTGACTGTCTCTGAACATATGGAGTTTATGGTACGTTTCTTTATCTAGGCTGAAAGACTACTGCTGGACGTAGACTCTCTCAGACTCACTCGATCTTATAATTGGTCTACCTTGCGGGACTGTGGAAGAAATTAATAAAGACAAGAGTGAGCCTCTTGCCTTTATTAATTTCTTCTACAATCTAAAGACAAAACAGCAATAGGTATTGTTCGATATATGTAGTTTTTTGGAGTGAAAACTTCTTTAGGCGCGTTGAGCACTTTTTGGGTGAACAAAAATCATGGAACTGGCGTCATCGTCACCGAACGCTTTCCATGAGCTATATGTATACTGTGTATATTTGTGTGCTTTTTGTTGAACAAAAATCATGGAACTCGCGTCATCTTCACCGAACGCTTTAGCTTTCGCTTAGTTTTCATTTATATCGGCAGTCCCCAAAGACTGCCCCGCATGTTTTATTTTTATTTTTCGTATTGTTCACTAATCTATGAAGAAGCTAGATTAACATAATAATGTCTATCTATCGATTTGGTCATCCATTTGATATGAGAATGCGGAAGGATTGTTGTCTCCAATGATTCTAAAATGCGCCTAATTGAAATGTTAATTGAACCATTCCATCAGTTGTAAAACAAGACATTTAAAAAAGCAACATTTTAAAGAATTTTAGATGACACTTAATTGAGGAATGTCGTAGTGAAGCGAATACTGATTTGTATTACTTTAAAATCAATAGTGTCATAATAAGGGGTAGCTGACGTTTTAATGTGGTACACATTAGTCTAAATCTAAACTAGCCATTTCTACTTAAAATATATTTATTTCCTATTTTTTTTGCTATTGCTTAACACCAAACACCTTGCCTTATTTATATTTAAGTGATAAACATTACACCAATAAAGAGGTCGATAAAATAATGAATTAATTAGTATTATTCATCGTATCATATTTCTGGGGTATTGACAACGATCTAAGATGTTTATCTGATATGTAATTTACATCATAATAATTTGACATTTCACGATGTTAAAATCAATCTAAATAATTTGTTTTGTTTAGGTTAAAGGTTAATATCGTAATTATTTAAGTTATAACGTGCTTAAATTCCAAAGTCTTGCGTTACTATGTTATTTAACTTCATGATTTTCTTGTATTTTGTTAGATACAAAGACTTTGTTATTAATTATAAACAACTTTGCTTTGACTACTGTTGTATCGGTCGTATCTGATGATAAATCAAGATGTTTGTAGTCGTTGTTAAAGCGTACTTGTGCGGAAGATTCTTAATAATTACTTATTTAATGACCACGAGGTTCATCATTATCTACATGTTTTAGGCCAATTGGTAACTTAGGGTTGGCGTAACACGTTTTCTTCTTTCATTCACCCCTGTTAGCCGTGACCCATATATATCTTTCATTTCGATCCGTACACAATTGATGTCTTTGCATGATCATTGCTCGTGAAGCAACATACATATTATAAGCTGGAACTCAAACATCTTTCTGAGTGCGGGTTAGCTTTAATCATTTAGAAACTACTGATTAATTTCTCAAAACCCTTTCTATTGTCTAGGCCCGTATGATGATGGACAAGCGATCGACAAAAATAGTACGAGCGAGGCGTGTTCAGTTACTTCTTAGTGAATTAGGAGTTAACAATTGTAACAAAACTAAGCTGAAGGCTCTATCTGGTGGAGAGAGGAAAAGAGTCGCTTTGGCTGTACAGGTAAGAGAAGGAAAATCGACAGAATTTAAACCTACCTATTACATACAAATGTCCAACAAGGATAGTTGCTGTTGCATGAAAGAATGTTGTACTGGAGATATTTTGTTGTGTGCTCAAAATAAGTAAATAAACATTTAAGAAAAAATAATAAAAAGTAGTAAAGACAAAATAATCTCGTAACAGCTAATGCTGAATTGCTGATAGAATCATTCACCCAATTAAAATCTACATGAATAAATTTTGTCTATTCGTTTTCTACTGTTCTTCGTTCAAAGCTAAAAAGATTCTCTTTCACAGCTCCTAAACGACCCGCCAATCCTGTTCTGTGATGAACCAACAACTGGCCTGGACAGTTGGGCAGCAGCTGCCGTAGTGTCCCGTCTAAGAAAGCTAGCCATAGGAGGAAAGCTGGTCGTATGCTCGGTGCACCAACCGGCTTCCGGAGTCTTCGAGCTGTTCCACCAAGTTGTGCTGTTAGCTAATGGAAGGATAGCCTTCCACGGCACGATTGAACAGGCCGACGAGTTCTTTGCATCGTAAGTACTATATATTTTCCACTTTCTCCAGTACCCACCAAATTTTTAGAACCTTTGTCAAGGGCTCCAATCAACGTTTAGAGTCTACTACCCGTTTTACGTCTTCGTTCAAGAGTTCTTCGTTTAGGAGGACACTATAGTGTTTCTTTGGTGTCGAGCGTTAGAAGAAATTTGGCATCGTAAACTTTGGTCACTCTAATCTATTTGAAAGCTTCTATCTAAAGCTCAATCTGAGTCATTTTACTTTTTTACTGGTTATTAATGATGCAGGATGTACAGGGGCAACTTTGACTGGATTCTTCAAATCAACACGTGCAGTCAATTTTCTAGCTACATTTGCATTTCTCGGTTTACCTTCATATTCAATATTTTCGCACCAAGCTGTCTATAGTAGGCGCCGGATAAATGTGGAATAAAGTATATTGACCTTTCCCTAATAACTGCTCATAGGTAGGCACCTGAACAATTAAATATGAATCGTTTTTCTTTATTAGACAATGTTAAGGATCACGAGAGATGATGATTCGGGACAGTTTTGTGTCATTAATTCCGTTTTTCAAATTAACAATGTCAATAAATGTAGGTGGGTCAATGACCGATATTCCACGATTATCTGGCGCCTACTATAGTTATTTACATTGTTAGTTTAATTTGGGTTTTAATTAAGTCAAGTTGGTTAATTATATGCATTTTATGCGCCAACTGGTTTTTAAAGTCATTATAAAACAAATATAGTCCGTCTGTCTGGCCCATATGTGGAATCAGGAAAAGCTTGCATCGAAAATAAGTCTGTCCCATTTGTTTTTTTTTCCAGTTTATTTGTCTATTTTTGTTCAACAAATGATAATCGTTTCTTGATGTCTTTAATTAGTGATGTGCTGTAAATCATTAGGTCCGCAATCAAAATGATTGCCGCAGTTGAGAAACTGACCAAATTATCATAAGCTATTACGTTTTTATGAAGTCGGCCCTTGAAAGTATTATTTCAATGGTAAACAAACATGATGGGCCCTATTAAGGTTATTCTTAATTTGAATTAAATTAGTTTTGAAACGTATGGTCGACATCTGACCTTACATCATTTTAAGAGTTCCGTAGCCAACGTGTAACCAACGGAACCCTATTACTAAGCCTCCGCTGTCCGTCCGTCCGTCGGTCTGTCAGCGGGCTGTATCTCAATAACCGTAATAGGTAGACAGTTGAAACTTTCATAGAGTGTGTATTTCTATTGCCGCTTTAACAGAAAATAAAAATTAAAGGGGGCTCCCATACAAGAAACGTGTTTTTTCTGTTAATGGCAAGGAATCCTTCGTGTGCAAGTCCGACTAGAACTTAACCGGTTTTTTAATGTTTTGAGAACATGAGATAAAACAAATGAATGAAATAGGTAAAGAAGACTCACAATATAATTTCCCAGTTCAGTATTCAGTGATCAATTCCCAAGGGACTAACATTATAACGACAGAGATTTGTCCAGACTTAGCAGAAAGTATAGATTCCGATTCGCACTTGGCCGGTTTTTAATTCTGTTGAGAGCTTACCAACGATTTTCATCTGTAGAAATTGATGCACCATTATTATTCAAAAATATTGTTGTATGTTAATGGACAGTATTTTTAGAAATTAATTTAAATTATACATAACAATACTATTAGAAAAGAATATCAACTTTCATATTCAGTGGGGTCAAATAAATGTCGTTGGACGAATTTTAAATAATGGAATTTACCCAAGACATCACAATATGATGAAAATATATTCACCGACACAAGCTCTACATTATTATCTCACTGAAAATTTTCTATTTTTTTTTTTTTACTATTTGGTTAATTTAATTGAAATAAGCGAACATGATCTGTCAACGAATCAAGTATTTGTTTAGCCGTTTAAAGAAACTGATAAGAATCCATTTAATATTTAAATAAGGGTTATCTGTGTAATCTAGAAGTATTCGAGATTAAGTTAAGAGATACATATTGATTAACCCATCTCGGATTTGTTAATTTGAAGGCCATCACGATGTGGGCTCGTGAATTATATACATAAAAAATAAATAAACTTGATCCGGGGGAGCTCGTGGCTAAATAATAAGAGCTGTATGGGTTGATCTTCAAGGTTAAGCAACGCTTGCCGAGGTCTGTGGATGGGTGACCATCTTAACATGCCGATATTCCTCCGTGGCTCGGAAAGCACGTTGAGCCGTTGATCCCGGCTGTCATTTGTAGATCTTTGGCAGTCGTTATGGATTGTCAAAAGCCAGAAAATCTGACTCCAGTCTTGCCAAAAAGTACCGTGTTACCCAGTTAATGGGTTGTAGAGGTCTGGTAGGCAGCTGCTCCACGTTAAATATTGTTATTCAGCTGAATCCTCTTTGACTGGAGATGATGATGATAAACTTGATACACCAATGGTGTATCAATCAAATAAAGTTTAAGACAACTAAGTATGTTTGGGTCAGATTAAAATTAAGTCAAAAAAAGATTTGTGAAGGAATACTTATGTCCAATATCCTTACCTCGGTCTGAAAACTGGGGCGGTAACGTGTCCAAACCAGGCCAAGCCAAGCGTGAGCGACAGCGAATAATCTATCCCTTTTTCAAGACGGAATTCTGAATACGTTATATTATGGCTCCTAAGCTATGCTCTTAGAGTCCAAGGAGAATGCCAAAAAAGACGTCATGAAATTACGGAAACTATAGTAGGCGCCAGATAAATGTGGAATAAAGTATATTGACCTTTCCCTAATAACTGCTCATAGGTACCTGAACAATTAAATATGAATCGTTTTTCATTATTAGACAATGTTAAGGATCACGAGAGATGATGATTCGGGACAGTTTTGTGTCATTAATTCCGTTTTTCAAATTAACAATGTCAATAAATGTAGGTGGGTCAATGACCGATATTCCACGATTATCTGGCGCCTACTATAGGTACAATTGCAGAAGACGCACTTGCGCGAAACACCTGCAAATCCTTGCCTTTCGCGCAAGTGTCCTAGTGTTACTGCAAAATTTCTGAATCACCTACGTCAGAATAACTGAAAACCCGCATAAAACTCAGTCTTAAAAATGAAAATTATATTTATATACTAGTTTAGATGACAATAAAAGAACACGTGCAAATTAGCAAAAATAAATAACACAACAAGGATGTCGAAAATTGCATAAATAAATAATAATAAATGTTTGTTGATAAATAAATTAAACATCAAATGTACATAACGCTTTCGTGTGTAGGTCAAGCAGTAACCCCAAAAGAATTTCAATAATAAAATGTCACCGTACATTTTCAATACAAAAAAAACTTGAGGTGCGTATAGCTTTTAAATTCAAGATCATTCTGAGCTTTTTAGCTTCTAAAACCGGAAAGTCGCGTGATAGAATTTATGAGACATGGACCAATTTGCAACCGTGGAATGGAGCTTCTTATCGCAGAAGAACGTTATTTTTTTGTTCTATAAATAGTTACTATTTTTGGTCTTTCCACCAAATAAAAAAAAATATTCAAGGTAAGGTTATTGGCCTGAACGCACTGAGTGCTTTTAGTTAATACCAGTATGTCGTTATTAACGGCCGGTCTCACTAACGTATCTATCTTTAAACAACTGTCAAACTAGCTACCAGAAGCAGAAACGTCATGTTTGAAAGGCAAACATGACGTTTCAGCTACTGTTGATAGCTAATTTGACAGTTGGTTAAAGGTACGTTAGAAATGTTATTGAAACCGGCCGTTAAACGCCTTCTAGTTCAATCAACATGCCTAGCTTTTTCCCAACTGTGGTTTGGTCAGCTCCCAGTCTAACAGGATGGAGATTAGTAGCCTGTATTTTACATGGGGTTTCCACCTATCTGACGTGCTAATGCCACCCAATTCCGATGATGTAAACGGGATAGTGCTGTTCGCAATGTATAGCTCCGTCTCTCTCTTAGAGCGGAATCATGATCGTTTTAATTAAGACTTCATAGTAGAGCCCCTGTTCTATATTTGCGAGTCCCTTTTAAAGTACCGCCGAACTATTTCATGCCTGCATGCATGAAGGTTTCATGGTATGAATAATTATTTTCGTTAGGTTTAGTTGAACTACAGCTCTACTTATCTATCTTATTTTGTTCCGATCAGATATTTTCATGATCGTTTTAAGACTTCATAATAGGGCCTCTGTTGTCAGATTTTCTGGCTACTGACTCTCCGAAACGGCGTAACGTTCTTTCCGAGGCACGGAGGAATCCCGGTATAGTAAAATTGTGACCCATCCACCGACCAAGGCAGGGAAGATCAACCCGTAAGCCTGTATTATTTATTCACGAGCACATACGGATACGAGATCATGTTTAACAATATTGAACAAAGGATTTATTCTAAAAACTATCTCGGTCAAAGATGGAGAGACGTAGTTGTAACGATCGTGTTTGACTCTGAGAAGTTTTAAGTAATTATCTGCTTTTGCTTGTCTGAAAGAAAAACCGGTGGCTGAAAAGTTTTATCGTAACCGGCAGTCATGGTATGGCCATGTGATGTGAAGAAATAATGAAAATGTGTGGGTAGTTTTCAATATGAATGTGGTTGACTATGAGTAGGGGAGGAGCAAAGAATCGGACAGACAGTGACAGATGCTATGGCTAAAATAGAGGTGACTGCTGAGATGACGACGGATAGAGAATCATGCATGCGATAAAATATAGTCTACTAGCTGTGCCCGCGACTTCGTCCGCGTGGAATAGAGTCCATGGGTAGCATAAATATGTTACATCAGAATAGCTCTAATATTTTGTCCCTTGTCGCAAACTTATAAAACATGCACATAAACCTTACATATTTCCATACAAACTTTCATCCCCTATTCCCTACACCCTACACCCTTGAGGGTAAAACTTTTACAAACTGTGAATGTCATATTTATGTATATCGAATCAACAGCCTAAAAAATAAGTTTCAAGCTTCTAGTTCTAAAAATGACAATACTTCCATACAACCTTTCATCCCCCCTTACAACCCTTTTTCGCATTATAAAGTAGCATTTGTCCTTTCCCAGACTATCTGTGTACCAAATTTCATTCAAATCGGTTCAGTAGTTTTGGCGTGAAATCGCGACAGACAGACAGATTTACTTTCGCATTTATGAAATAAGTAAAGATTAAGTAAGGATTGGCGTATCTAGGGTTTTTTGCAAGCTCGAAATTTTCAAGAACCTAGCTCGGATTAATTAGATTTTCTTTTTAATCACAAAAACTGATAAAGATGTTTCTCTGTTGACCCAAGAATGCTAGAGCGAGCAAACCGAGCTAAAATTAAACCAACTACAGATATAGAAGTTACTTTGTCAACTTAAACGAAAGTTCGACAGCTAAAAATGCAAAAAAGAGCTCTAAGATTCTATCGGATAGGATGTGCCGCGGATAGCTATGATACTCTTTTAACAATTCATACAGCCATAAAAGTAATGTTGTCGACATATACAGGGTTAGTTATTTGTATAACACTAACATCGTTGTTGGAGTGAAAGTACACATGATTATGAACAACGTTTACTTTGGGAGCAAACCCGAAATCAGAAAAAAAAATTGGCTGCCTCCATACATTTATGTGTCCATAACTAGACAAAATGTACTGAACAACTGATATTTGTTTCAAGTTTTCAGGATGCATGTCCCACGACCCTACTATTGGCATCTATCCTAAAAATACTCCAAAAAATTAGTGACAGTGCAATTTATTACGACCGATGCGATTTTAAATGACTGAGTATTATGTAGGTAATAATAAGTTTGAAGGTTTCTCGGTGGTAGATTATTATTTATTTGATTGATTCGTGTGAAGTTATATAAGTGTCCGCGTGTCCAGCCTAGAATTTGGAATCGATCTCCAAACATCCTGGGGTGGGCATGGCCCACCGGCCCCCAACCCCTATATACGCCGGTTGTATCAGCTTTTTCTTATTAAAAGGCGCTGATACTCCCCTTGTCAAATCAAGAAATCAAACATAAAACATCTATTTACGTTTACTACAAAGTCAAGGTTTAATAAACCATAAATTAGTGTTTATATATTCAGTAGTAGTACTGATAAGATTAAATTAGATAGGCTAAAACTAGAATTATCTAATCAATTGAGAAAATCTCTAGTTATTGCTCAGCGGACATTTGTGATACATGTTTGGCCATTAGGAAACCAAAAAAAAACCTGATAAACTATATGTAAATATGTATAATTGATCAAACAGATGTAGATCTATTTTTCGAAATCAACACCAATTTATTTATTCACATGCCTATATTTTTGATAAGCATCGTCGTATTAATTTCGTACCAAGTAAACATTTTAAGAGGACTTTTAATCTGCAATTTGCATGAGGGGCAGAAAGCTCCCAGAGACTTGGGGATCCCTGTCAATAAGAAATATTATTCTTCGTCGTTCACTCACTGCTGATGATCGCGATCATGAAGTTTCATCTTCCGAAAGTTGGGTCGCTCGGTACATGTTACCTTTTTTTAAAGGAGTGGAAATCATCAAATGACTTCTTTCACTCTGGGTGGAGCGGAAGGGCGTGTCAGAGTCTTATTGAATAAACCCATCCGTGTTCCTCCTAAAGCCCATTGCGTTCCAGGGCCGCGGTGATTCTTTTGAACAAATTCCGCAACCCTGGCAGGCTCTGGCTCTATCGGGCCGTCTCCTATGCTGACATCTTTTTGAACGCGCGTGGAACGTAACGCTCCATCCGGGTCTAGTTGTGATCGAACTGCAAGCTTTTCAACGCTCATCGTCAGCAGGCTCGCGCCTACGGTGGCTGGGGATCGCCCTGCGACTCGGCGTGGGGCTTATCTCTCCTTCACGCGACCCGCCTCCTCTTTCGCTAGCATTACTGATTCGTAAAAGGTGGTGACTGCTTCCCATGCCACCTCAATCCGGACCATGGATTGAACCAAGTTCCCATCGTCTCGACGAGGACACGGCGGTGCTCCACCAAGCAGGGCAGACTTCCTCGGTACACGTTCCTAGTCTTTTTAACTGTGCCGGTGCTCTTTCGCTTTTGTGCTTTTATCTTCCACCGTCGACTACATTATCGTTTTCCGCCTAGTGAGATTGTGATTGAACGTGAGCCTATTAATTAATACCTAACCCAGTATCATGAGCTAAGAAACTGTAGAACCATATAAAAAATATTAATTATTCCACAGCCTAAGCTTCAAATGCCCTCTCGGCTTCAACGCGGCAGAGTACTACATATCCCTGCTGGGTATCGAAGCTGACAAGGAGATGGAGAGCCGGGATCGAATCCGGAAGATCTGTGACGAATACTCACGGTCTGATATTGCTGCAGAGATTGACAGCAAAGTTGGAATGGTTAAAGATGAAACTGAGTACTTCAATGGCGAAACTGATGAAAAGGTAGGTGAAACTGACTTTCAAACATCGTAATATTAACTTTTCATCTTCATCATTGTTTAAATAGTGGAAAACGGCATCATCTACTAGGCCCAGGCAATCTCAGGAATTTAAATATAATTGCTGACCGTGAGATTAAGAAGTACCTATGACTTTTAGAGTCTTCATTTCTCGGAGTTTTGACTTTAACTTTTTCTTTACTTCTTCTTGTTACACTCTTTCGTTTGCAATGGCTTTTTCAGTTGACGATCTACATCGATCGACGTTGATCGATTGGTGTAGTAGAAACTATCGATCGACGTCGACTAATCAATTCTACCATCGCTCGATGGCATCGATCGACGATCGATCGATTGGTGTGGTAGCACCCATAAATATTCCCATCATTATTGAAAGATAAATCTGTCCTTATCCTTAACTTTAATGGATTTGCCATTCAAATTTGCAGATCAATTTACGCTGTAAACAAGATTTGATAAGCCAAAACTAGTCATAAAATCTTATCTGAAATAGGAGTAACATCAATGATAACAAAGTTCGTGTTGTTCTCACGATCCAAACTTGTACTTATTTATAGTTTAATCTCAGATCGTTAAGATATAGACTTTTTAATAAATACTAAATGAGTAACCAGTCTTCAAAATACTGACATCCGCCAAAACATTATTCATATAGTCTATATGGGAAATATTACAAACGCTATAATGTGTTTGTTAGACCAACAATAATATGCTAATACTAAAATAAATAATAAATTTATTGGACTCATATTTATAACGTTCTCACGGCAATATAAAATACATAGATAATGTACATCAGTGTCAAACATTTGAGTTTAGGTTTGATTTGTAAAACATTAACATTTATCGTTATATGTCCTGACTAACAAATATTGATGACTTCATTAACTTTAAAATGCTTTGTTTCAGGACCAATATTATGAACGATATATAACTCTGTAAGTATTGTATTCGATTTTGTTTTGTTTCTTGCTTTCGGATGTTGGGTATTCAATTTAAGATTTGTAACATCATTCAAAACTGGCGCACTTATTTCTTTATCTACGACTTGGAATATAGAAGTAGTAGCGTTCTTTAGAATGATATTATTAAAATCTTTACTCACGCCCACAATAATCCAAATATTGTGTCGAGCTTTCAGTTATGCATTTATCATCTTCATTAGCCTTTTTTCTTGATGCATTGTTAATATTGAACTAGGCTCCTTATCACCTTCAGCGATGTCACGCTGGTTTTCATCGTAAACAATTCCATAAAGGTTTGTTTCAAATGACCGTTGTATTGCAGAGTCAAAGTGAATTACTTCGTACAATTTTACTGGCTGATGTGGAGAAACTTACAAGCACTTAAGCGAAACTACAGCATTTGGATCGCCGAGTTCTTACTTCTTATGGTAAGTTTTAAATGTATCATCGTTTTCTATGGTTATGTAATGTCCTATCTATCAATAATATGATAATTTTTTGGCTCTTAATGATTAGAAAGTTATAAATCCTCTTGGTTTCTCTACTTATTTTATTTTTCTTTTTCTCTATAGTTCGTGGGCCTGATAATCTCCGTCCCCTACAACGGCCATTTTGAACAACTGGACCAGCGCGACATACAGAACGTTGAAGGTCTCCTCTACCTCACGATAGCGGAGACGATATTCCTCTTCATCTATGCTGTCTTCATCACGTTCCCTAGTGAGGTTCCCATACTGCTCAGAGAGACGGCCAGTGGATTGTATTCACCGCTGCCTTACTATTTGTCGAAGATGATATTTTGGGTAAGTCTCTAAAGTAACTTTAATTGTAGATTTTCGATGAGAAACTAAACTACAATGATAATGGGAAATAAATGTTTGAAGAAGACTTTTTATTCGATCAACAATCAGTTTTCTTAACATATCCAAGATTTTATATTAAGCCAGCTTAGCTTAGAATAAAAAATAAAAATTATAATATTATTCTGGTGTGAATATGTGTATCTATCAATGGGCAAGATTAGAAAAAGTACAATAGCTTTCGAGGTTTTTATGTACATTAGGTTTATACAAACTTCATTTGAATATTTAAATGAGAAAACAATTTAATGCTTCGCTTAACTGTTCCAACAAATACAATCTTTATCAATCAGGTGTTCAAAATTTTAATTTATGATTCAATTAGCCCTTTGTATACAGAAGCGATTAAGCATTATTTTAATGTTCTTATAATGAGCTAGAAAGTTTCTATTTTTAGAACGAGGCCCTTTAAATTGTGACAGCGATGTTCGAGTGTGGGCAAACCAGTTTGTTTTATGGTTAACAACATTAAATCGCGTCTAGTGGTTTTTGGAATATTTTTTACTTTATCGTTTCTAGTTTTTATCAAAGAAAGAGTTAGGAACTAGCTTTTGCTTGTAGTATTTTAACTTTAAGAATAAATAAATTGATAATATCTAAGGCCTATAAATGTACATATCCCAACATGATAAATATTCCTTCTCTTTCAAGATACCCCGAGCAGTGATAGAGCCGACACTCTTCACGACTCTCATCTTCCTGGTGGCTGGTCTACACGGCGGGTTCATGGGCTGGCTCGGCTTCAACTTCGTCTGCATCCTGTGCGCTAATTATGCGAACGCTTATGGTAAGTCCAAATATATTGTACATAATTATTTTATTAGCTTTCCCTTTTATGCCGTCCCCAGTAGTTTACCTGGCCTTATTACTAATTGCAGTTGTTATAATGGTCATTGGTGCTCCAATTTGAGCATCTGCAGGTCCCAAATGATAAGCATGAATATGTTTTTTGTTAAAATCATCAAAGTTTTAAAATTAAATTTACTATTAAACTACAAAAAAATTAAAGTATTTATCATTTTAGCAGATGGCAACACATACCTTAAGCCTCAAAATTCTAAATTCAAACTAAATTCAAAATTATAATGTTCCAGTTCTCTGGACTCCATTTTATAATTGGCATTCCATTTTCAAAATTCCAGGCTCGTTCCTATCATCGACGTTCAACTCAATGGAGACCGCTGCACTGGTATCCGTACCATTCGACCTCATTGGCACTATGTTCTCTGGCCTTTACCTCAACTTAGCTAGCGTCTCACCTTACTTGTCCTGGCTTAGATACGTATCAGGGTTCTACTACGGCGTCGAGAGTATCTCCATTCTTCAATGGGATTCCATCGAGACCATTGAATGTGTAGAGATTGACGGTATGCCTTGTATACGAACAGGGCCCGAAGTTTTAAATCGATTTGGTTACGCAGAAGAACATTTCTGGCGTAACTGCCTCTGTTTGTTCAGTATGTACTGCATAGCCCATTTCATCGCCTTTCTCATGGTCATCAAGAGGAGTAGGGGCACACCTGTATATTAGAAAATAGTTCAATTGTATATAGCTTTTAACACTAGCATCGTTCTTGTTGCTGCTTGGAATCTTGCCCGTGCCATATAGGTGAACAGGGTGTTTAGTATAATAAGTTTAAAGTAAATGTGACCTTACTGTTTTAAAAGATTTACGTTTTAAATACAGAAATCTTATTGTTAAAACTCAAATTTTATACAAAAGTTCTTACAAATTGGCAATAATTTTAGAGATCTGATAAATTGGCTCAATAAACCTTATGAAGTTTTATATATTTGTGGTTTCCTTTCCTTACACTTCCTAATGCCCCGTCCAGTACATACGCATGAAAGTAAGTACAGTAGTAAAATTTTTAATTTGTATTTAAATATGTTTTACTGTATTCTTTTTCTGACCGTCTTTCTATTAAATTGCACCTACCGTGTTCAGTCTCTGCGCCACCTAAAAGTCGACTGGTAGAAAATACCTGAGGCATAAAGTCCAAGTTTGTCTGTATAAAGGCGGACAGCGTTTGTTACTACTGCGTATAGTTTTTATTAAATAAATGGATAACCATCATCTTAGTCTTGATTGCAAGCCTGCATGTATGCACAAGTCAATACACCTTACACTGTTAGCTTTATTTTTTTTTCTGAATCCCGGCACAAAAGCAGCCTGACAAAAACTGCTGACTGATGATTAATTGGTTATTTGAAGCATCATTCATTCAACAGGCCTTTGTTGTATTTTTTGTCAAATATAATTTTGTCATCACTGTTCATAATAATAATGACTTTTTAACTATAGTTCATTTAATTTCCGTTTCAGCACAAAAAATAATGAGTTTATTAAAGAACCACATTTTGTAAATATACACTAGTGTAGTGACTCGTAAGTAATAAGTTCTTTGAACTAAATTACTAAAATACACTGATATGATAAAACGATTTGAATTAACAAAAAAATTGAAACCATCAGTCCATTTCAAAAACGGCTTCTGGTATTTATCTGCTACCCAAAAACTCCATTATGCAAATAGAATCTCACAGTACTTTGGTATTCCAGGCTCATTTCTATCAGCAACCTTCGACAAAATGGAGACTGCAGCTCTAATCTCAGTACCCTACGACTTAATAGGGCTTATGTTTTCTGGAATCTACCTCAACTTAGCCACAGCACCTGCATACTTCTCCTGGCTGCGGTACATCTCAGGGTTCTATTATGGGACCGAGTGTATTTCGGTATTGCAGTGGAATTTAGTTGACACGATCGACTGTGTCAACGCAGAAGGCCTGCCTTGTATCAGGACTGGCGCTGGAGTGCTGACCAGGTTCGGGTATGATGAGAGGAACTTCTGGAGAAATTGTGTATGTTTGGTGGTTATGTACTGTGTGGGGAATATTGTGGCGTTTGCTATGGTGGTGAAGAGGAGTCGGGGGACACCGGTGTATTGATTTTAAGGCATACTTGTAAGAGTTACTGAGATTAAGGATATTTTGTAAGGTGGTAAGAATAAATGATGAAGCCATAACGTCGGTGTTTTTGTTTTGTTGAAGTTTTTATACGATGCACAGTCATGATCTACGATTTAAAACTAGTGTGTGTATGTGTCTAGATTAGGTACTATTAAATAGTTCTTAAGCAAGTCGAGATTCATGACTGAGCATTGGGCATCACTTCATCTTGCTCTTTCAAAAGACATAAAAATAGATCATTCTTTTGTGTATTTGATAACACAATAATTTGTAAAAGATATGCTTTTAAAGCTATAGGTATCTGACCACTAATGGGTTGATCAAAAACCCAAGTGATCATAGTTATTGGAATGCTTAATCCATAATTAATTAATATCTTGTAAAATGACATGTCGATTATAATAAAAACACTTAAAAAACATCCTTGAACGAAGTACAGTTCATTCACCATTAGAACAAGTTGCATAATATTATAACAACATTCAACATACCTAAACTTTTTTTAAAGGAGTTTTTATAGCCGGCCATAGAGCAGAGGCGTCTTTTATACCTGACCAAAGATAATAGCTACTCTATAGTCTTTCGAATATCGACAATACAATGGTCAATGATTAGTTTACAAATTATACTGTTAAAAGGAGTTTTTATAGCTGGCCATAGAGCAGAGGCGTCTTTTATACCTGACCAAAGATAATAGCTACTCTATAGTCTTTTGAATATCGACAATGGTCAATGATTAGTTGACAAATTATATTGTTAAAAAGATGTACGATAGCCGGAGAGAATAATAACATCAATCATTATTACCGCCCAAGTGTTGAAATGATTGGTTATGCTAGAGCCGTGTAAGATAAGCCATTTAAATCAATTAAAGACTATAAAAGTATTACAGAACGTATATTTAGAAAAGGCGCCTGCGCAGATACGCTGACACAAAAAAATAGAAGCATCGATTAAAAATACCGTAGAATAGAACTTTCTGAAAGCTGTCTCACGTGGAAGACTATTAAGTACCTTACTAAATAAAATCTTGCCTTATATATAGGGATAGCTCTTGTTTATGCAATTTGAAGCCTTTAACACATGTATACGGTCATACATGACTATCTATTAAAGGTGATTAACTAAGTTTTGCTGAATAAAGCTTTCATTTTTCAGGATCAGTACTCAAAAGCTTTCTTATACAAGTTGTAATGAAACCGAAAAAAAATATCAGTTTACATTTTGCAAAGTTACAAGTACGTAGACGGACTAAACAGCCGTTCGATTCTGTAAACATGTCGTAGTAAAGGCTTGGGTGAAGTGATCACGAGGTGAGCTGTCAATCCATATAATCAAAATGGAAGGACAGCTCACTTCATGATCACGTGACATCTTGATTAAATGGATTGACAGCTCACCTCGTGATCACTTCACCCAAGCCTTCATTTCGAAATGTTTACAGAATCGACCGGAGTAGTGCTATTCTGTAACAATCTTACCGTGTTAACTCAGGTGAAGTGAGTTTAAAGTGAGCTGTCAATCCCTAGCCTCAAACGGAATGCATTTGATGCTAGGAATCACTTTATGCTCACTTCACCTATCCTTTCACGATTAGTTTATTTTTATATCGTTCGACAGTCAAAGTATAGAGCTTTATTATGTTTTGCCCAATTTAGATAATTTTCTTGTGGACAAGGTCGAATGCGTGGGAGGCTTACGACCAGGCACTATGTTACCTACAAGTAAAAAATTAAACCTACATCGTTAGTAGAAGCGACTAGAACCGGCCGTGATTCAAGTTTGAAGAAAAAAAACTGGAAGCGGCTTTTTAGACAATCGTGCTGCCCAAATTATATTGTACCATGTAATTGGGCTAGGTACGTGTATACTTGTAAATACGTAATTGTTTTTGTGTGTGAAAATGTAGTGTGCTATATATATCTATTTATAACAGTGAACTAGTATTTTAATTATATCAAAATGTTTATATGTTTGTAAAAGGTAATCTCGAGAAGTAATGATCCGTTTACGAAAATTAACGAAAAAATAAATTTTATGTGGGATTTGCCTCGGGAGCCTCGGGAAAATGCTTATTAGAATGTCTGGGAAACGCAATAGGTATACTGTATATTTTATATTGTGTGTATTTTTAGGAACCTACCTCTGTGGACAATATTGTTTTATGAATAATCTAGACTACTATGATAAAGCTGAAGAGTTTGTTAGTTTGTTTGAGCACGCTAAGCTCTGGAACTACCTGTGTGATTTGGAAAATTCTTTTTGTGTATGTTGGCCACATTTATGAGGAAAGTTGTAGGCTATACTGGCACGGGAAAAAATATGGGAACGGGGAAAAACGGGATATGCGCGTACGAGGTCGCGGGCAAAAGCCAGTATATTTTATAAACCACTATAGAGGTATGCGGAACAGAGACTAAAGTCCCGCATACCTCCACTGATAAACGGGAGGATCCTCCTACGAGACGGTTATTGTGTCTGGTGGGCAACTGCCCGATAGTTGATATTCGGACTGTTGTAGATATGTGTTTAAATCGCACGGAGAACTTTGCTTGCGCGATGCAGGATTTCGTTGTTAGTTCGTCGTAGATGGCGCTGCGGTTCTTTTTGTTGCCGTACAAATTTCGCTTCTTTGTTTTTCATGTGGCGGCATTGATGCCGCTACACCACTTCCTTATTATATTGTGAACAAGTTTTATTTCAATTACCTAATATCTAGATAACTTAGTCTCACGGGTATCAAGTTTCCATAAGCGTTAGAGTGCCTTTTATCATTCTGCAATACTTATCTAACTCAAAAATCCATTTCGGAAGTTGCATTTTATTATTTAAAATATAATGCAAATGGATAATTTATTCATTTAAGCGGCTACAACTGTTATATTGTGGCGCCAACGCCTCACAAGTATGTCATAAGACTTTCTTTATCGTTTTTAGGGTTCCGTACCCAATGGACAAAACGAGACCCTGTTACTAAGACTCCGCTGTCCGTCTGTCACCAGGCTGTGTCATGAACCGTGATAATTAGACAGTTGAAATTTTCACAGATGATGTATTTCAGTTGCCGCTATATTGTTGTATGGGAGCCCCATACAACAAACGTAATGTTTTGCTCGTGCTTTGCTCGATATTGATATTTTTTCTGCCGTTTTATAGATAATGGTACGGAACCTTTCGTACGCGAGTCCGAATCGTACTTGGCCGGTTTTTACTCCTACGAAGATGCAATAAAACAAAACAGGTTTTATTAACAATTTAATCTAAAAATAAACCTTATTCTAATAAGCGTAGCCTTTTCTTTCCTCCCTCTTCAAGCCTATGTACCCGAGAACAGACCACAATAAAGTTAATAGAATAAAGCCTAGAGAATCTTGAAGGATGAAGTCTTGAACGTAACCATTTTCTAGTAACACTGCTGCACCGTCCTTTACGCAGGTTAGAGTCTCGTTTGTGGGGCAATCTGAAAAAAGAGACAAAGGTTAACAAAGATAGATACCTATAACTTAACCTTTTGAACGCCAGAGTATAAACGCATCGGGGTGCCCCCGACGCTAAGCCACAAATTCGCCGTAGTTTTTGTCACATATTTGTGACGTTTTGCGTACAGGGCACGCGCTTGCTTGTCATGTATATGTGACGATGGCGTTCAAAAGGTTAACATAAATCAATGCCCGATGACGATTCCAGCAGGGGATGATGATTGGCTTGAATATTTGGTTTTGTGGGGTTCCGTACCCGAAGGGTAACCAACGGAACCCTATTACTAAGCCTCCGCTGTCTGTCCGTCCGTCTGTCTAACAGTGGGCTGTATCTCAAGAACCGTAATAGGTAGACAGTTGAAATTTTCGGAGTGTGTATTTCTTATGCCGCTAACAACAAATACCTAATAAAAATTAAATTAAATTAAAATAAAAGGAGACTCCCATAAAATATACATAATACTTCTTCGGTTTATGGTACGGAATCCTTCGTGTGAGAGTCCGACTCGCACTTGACCGGTTTTTTTACTTGATGCGTTACTAAGATGATGCAAGCAACTTTATAAAAATCTTTGAATGCGGTTGACTTCATTTTAAAACTTTAGTAATAAGTACCTACTTTTCCTCCTGCACAACTGCCATCAAATAATCGAAAATAATAAAATATTGAACTGTAAAAGTATCTATACAGTCCTGAAAGAATGATGGAGGATTTACACATAAAAGCTCATTTTGAAACATCCAAAATGTGTTTTGAATTTTCACCCATAAATCGCTACTTCTCTAATATTAACATCGTTCCAAAATACCATTTAGCACATACTTGTGAATATGAAAAAGCAGATTAAAATCAAATAAGTGAATGAGTAGGCGTAAGATATAATTTATGGTCTAAAGTTATTTACGGCCGACTTTCCAAGTCACATAGTAACCACATCACTATAAAACGATGACCCAGAAGAATGATGAATAGTGGCCCTCAAGATGTTCGTATAAAAAGCTTTTGATGTTATAAAAGGTTTGAACTATATTATTATCAGCACTAGTATGTCACATCATTAATCTTTTAAGATACTGAGAAACCTAAGGTTTGAATTCTAAAGTTTATTTCATAAAGGTCGCATAGCACTGAGATAAATATTTAAAGCATTTGAAGGACTATGCAGAGGCAATTAATTGTTGGTCTTTTTTGTAATTATCATAGTCATCCATAGTTCTCAGAAGTGTCGTAGTAAAATATCAAAATCAACATCATACCAGCCGAAAGACGTCCACTGCTGGACATAGGCCTCCCCTAAGGGGGCGATTATGGCAATCCCCCCCGGTTACCATAATCGCCGCGCTTGGCAGGCGGGTTGGTGATCGCAGTGTAGCTGTTGCAATGCACAGAGAATGCTGCTGCCCATTTTCTGGTGAGTCCCTTAGTCGCCTCTTACGACACCAACGGGACGTGATGGGATGGTGCTATTCTTTTACGTCCGACACCATACAGTTTATTTGTAAAACGAAAATAAAGTCGGATAAAGACGGGTAAAAACGGCACCTATTCGATATCACCAATAGCATAAATAGGAAGTAAAGCAAAACATATTTTGCACCATGGATGCATGTATGTTTTGCACAAAATTAAACGCTAAATGACTGTGCAGTGTAATCTTTACACAGCACAATCTTTGCTGTGCTACTGCGAACGTCTGTACCCGGTTTAATTATGGCGTGTAACAATACTTTCTTTATTATTAATTTTTGTTATAGTCATGGTTGGGTTCCAGACCAGTGGAAGATACAGATTATCATTCCCTTATTGAAACCTGGCACACATGCAGATGATTCGAATGGTCTTAGATCAATTGCTTTATTTCAGTCCTAGCCAAAATACTTGAACACCCAGTGCCGGATTAGCCATATTGGCGATGCAAAGATTCTAAATAGCGCCATTGTCAAATTTTGAAATGACAAAGTCTTTGCGTTATCCCGTCACCGTTGCGAAAGTAACTAACAAAACAATAACAAAAAGGACATAAGTACAGCTTGATTTTGGGCATTTTCTCAGGCGGGGCGCGTGAGGGTGAGTTAAAGATAACAGCGGGACGCTTGTGCTAGTAAAAACTAGTGAGAGAATAAGATAGCATATAATGTTTGTAATACCGTAATCACGGTATTGGGGCGACAACACCGGTATTAAAAAAGGTCCATATTAAGTCCGGGATCACGGTATTACGGGATCCCGGAATACCGGTATTGAAAGCCCTAGTGCCAGCCCAGTTCTGGCAGCGGAAAAGTTATATGTGGAACGGGAGGAAATATCAAGACTGGTTCGAATTGGGTCCTTGCGAAAACTCATCATCTGACCAGTTATTTCCAAGTATTTTGGGGTCGGCTTCACGTATAAACCGAATGCAGCTAAATTCTAATTCATGTTGGTATTAGCTCATCATCTGCCTCGCCTTCTCCTAACCATATTGGGGTAGGCTACCAGTCAAACCGGATTCAGCTAAATACCAGTATTTTACGTGGAGCGGCTGCCTCCCAGACCTCCACAATCCATTAACTGGGTGACACGGATACTCCTTGGCAAGACTGGTGTCAGATTCACTGGCTTCTAACAATCCGTAACGACTGCCAAATATCTACAAATGACGGCCGGGACCAACGGCTTAACGTGCTTTTTGAGGCACGGAGGAAACTCGGTATGATAAGATAGTCACCCATCCACAGACCAACCTTGGCAAGCGTAGCTCAACCTTGATCGACCCGCGCGGCTGATATTCTTTAGCCACGAGTTCCTTAATGTGGTATTAGCTAATAGATATAAAATAGGCCTATTAAACACAGCTATTGTTAAACTTACCTATAAACTCAATCTGTCTCCAATAAATATTGCTGATGGCATCCATGGCATAGTAGAAGTGCGAGATGTACTTGACAGGATACATCCAAGGTGGCAGCGAGGACAGGCGCAGGAATGCTCCTGACATGAGCAGCAGAGGCAGGTCGGCGCAGGGCATCACGTCGCTTATGATGCCTGTGGAGGTGAACAGGGCTGCCATGCCGAGACCTGATGAAGATCACGAAGAAGAATAAGAACAACGCAAGGTATAACAGAAGTTATCAAAAAACCTGAAGAGTAAGTAATCATTATTATGAACAACTTTTACTATGGAACTAACATAAAAATCGCTGAAAAATAAACGTGTGCATCTCGGGACGCCCGACAGAAGTGATAACTTAAACTAATCTAAGTTGAACTTTTTAATATGGGAAGCGTCTGTCCGAAATACGACTAGCGCTGTGTGTGAGTTACAGTGAGAGAGGAAGAGCCTGCCTACCGCTGCCGTATGCGTGAGAGAAAGGGAAGCCAGACAGACTGGCGCCGTAACGCGTTACGTTACGAAGTGGTTTGCCCTCCCATAAGAAGTTATCACTTCAAAAACCGACTGTCCCATACCTCCCTGTGCGCATAACTCGACAAAATGTACTGAACAGCAGATTTTTTTTTACGATTTCGTTGTTGGTCCCATAATAAAAGTTGTTCATAATGATGAGTACAATATCACCTATTAAGGTAGGACAAATTATACAGACAGGCAATTTTTTACCTATGTTTTTTTCTATGGATGGGAAATCATCAAATGGCTTCTTCCGCTCTGGGTGGAGTGGAAGGGCGTGTCAGACTCTTACTGACTAAAACCCATCCGTGTTTCTTCTAAAGCCCTTTGCGTTCCAGGGCCGCGGTGACTCTTTCGAACAAATTCCGCAACAAATCTAGTACCTAGTACCTTTACTTTCTGATATAGATACAATAGTGTTTAGTCTATGTGTGGTACCTATTACACCTTTGCAAGTTTTGTAATTAACTTTCATAAATTTACCTATGTTAGCGAATAAAGCATTCTTATTCTGATACAGAACATCTTATATCAAATTATAGTGATACAAAAAAAACAATGCATTGTTGTCACGCTACAAACAAATTTGGATATGAAACGAGTGGGTGAAAAAACTACTTACTACTTATAGTTTCTATGCACAGAAGGTACCATTCTATTTGCGTAGGTATGTTCCTCTATAAGAGTCAATTAAGGGATCTGAGTCGTATTGTTACTGCAATATGCACACATGTCTACGTATAAGCTTCGAGTTAGGAACTACTTACAGATCAGGGGCCCTACTATGAAGTCTTAAAACGATCATGATTCCGCTCTAAGAGAGAGACGTAGCTATACATAGCGAATAGCACTATCCCTTTTATTATCGGAATTGGATGGCACGTCATAGTAGGGCCAAACTAAAATACATGATGTGAATAGTGGAGCAATTCTCGCACACTCGCATATCCGTCTCCTGTCAAAAACACTCTAAATTCCCCACATTTTGACAGATTACGACAGTGATGCGGATGCGAGAGTTCCCTAAAAATCTCAAGTAGAATCTTCAAAAAATTTACTACACCACATTCATAATCCAATCGTTAGTACGTTTGAGTAAACTTGGATCAATTAATGATTGCAGCAATCTTGTGAGACAACATTCTTAAGAATTCCTCGTGCATCATTTCAACGGCTATTGCTAAGCTGCTTCAGATGGTGCCAAAGTTACCAAATGGTTGATCTACTAACAGTAATATAATACTACCAGAGCCGAATGGTGCTAACAGGCGTCATATTGCTGAGCGAGCGCCGTCAGCTAGGACATGGCTAGGTCATGGCTCACCTTCCACGGTTTATTTTAATTATTTGTTCTTTGAATTGTTGCTTTTTTAATTTCGGACTCTTGATCGACAAGTCTTTCTACATCGTTCTCACATAATATGAATGTTTCTATACTTGATTTAAAACATTGATTTAAAACAGTATCCGTGGAGTTTCTTGCACGTTCTTCTCCATAGAGATCCACGCTTTGGAACGTGCAAATAGCTTCAGCTCTTTGGACAGACCAACCTTGACAGTTCAGAAGTGCCTGTAATGGTTTAATTGAAATAAATGCTTTGAGTATGGAAATTGTCTGATGATCTTACCATAAGCAACAGCAGGTATTGCACTAAGGATCAGGAGGATGGTGAACTCCGTAGCAGTCATGATGTAGTGAGGAAGGTCTACTGCCAGCGTTGCGATGGACACCAGCATGATCGGCCATATTATGCATCGGGGTATCTGCGAGAGAAAATTGTTATAATAAAAAGTACCTAAGAAAATTAATTTGGGTATAAATAACTTGTCTATCATCATGAAGATCTTCAATTTATTAACAGCTGAAGGGAAATCGCTGTGAATGAGGAGCGTTGTCTATTTTTTGAACACCAGTTTAGGTTTTTCCCCCTTTGCTCATTTATTTTCAACGCCCATTTCTGGCAACATTGGTTTGTTTATACACTTGTTAGCAGATTCTTTATTCAAAAATTTCAATAGAAAATTTGAATTTAGAATCTCTAAAACAGTTTTAAAACTAAGCAATGGTCAAAAAGTTTAATGTCGTTGCAGGACACGATCAAGCAAGCGATATTATACCATTCAATGTACTCCGAGCATCTTGCAGGTGGAAACGTGGCCTTACATATTGACTTCCTTGCTTACAAACTCAAGTTAAGTATTTGTCAAACTCTAATCAAGTATGAATACCTGGCAGTCGTTGTTCGCGCCGTATAGCTGGCGCTTACTTTTATGTCAAAATACCCTCAGTTATATTTTGTTAAGACTATTCCTATCCCTCTCTCGCTGCACTGAATGTACTGTTTGCCGCTAAGACATTCTGCGACCGACCGTGGCAAATGTATCCAGTTTGACACGTGTTGACAGATTCACCGCTCGTGGAAATCAACCGACTGATTTTTCACTCCTGGATTTCAATCCCGCCGCGTGATCCTACCGCATACCGCATCGTCCGCGATCGACTCTGAAATCTATACGGAACCGCGTCAGCCACGAAGTTAACCGCTCTAAGGAATTGAGTCTAGTGAACTAGTGCGTGAAGACTGGGAGCTGAGGAGAAGTGCTGCCAAACAAGAGAGAACGAGCTCGAGAAAACCAACTCTGAGGTATGCAATATAGTACATTGACCTTTCCCTAATATCTCTTCCTAGACACCCGAACAATAAATGAACCGCTTTTCATTACTAGAGAACGTAAAGGATCACGATAGAAGTCGATTCAGGACAGCTTTATGTCTTTATTTATGTTTTTTATATTAAGAAAGTCAATAAATGTATGTGGGTCAATGACCGTTATTGCACATTTATCTGGCGCCTTCCGTGGACTTCGAATTTGTGTTTTGTAAAGATATCCATAGGTTAGGTTAGGTTAGAACTGTGACCCCGATCTGGGCGGCTGACCTGACGGCCAGCACCATCACTGTTTTGCGGAGGCCGTAGAGGGTGATGGCCGTCAGAGTCATCAGGGGATATCGCACGATCTCCTACGAGGCGGCTTGCGCACTGGCCGGATCTCCGCCGTGGGACCTGGAGGCGAAAGTGCTCGCGTCACTGCATAGGTGGCGCGAGGGCGCGCGGGCGCGCGGCGAGCGACTGACGCAGCGACACCTGGAGTTGCGTCGGTCGCAGCTGCGCGAGGTCCTGGTGGCGGAATGGCGGGACAGGCTTTCGAGCCCTTCCGCCGGCCTCATCGCCATCGAGGCCATTCGGCCAGTACTCGACCTGTGGCTCGGGAGAAGGCACGGCTCTCTGACGTTTCGTGCGACGCAGGTCCTCTCGGGGCATGGCTGCTTCGGGAGGTTCTTGTGTCGCATAGGCAAGGAGCCGGACGCTCGATGCCACCACTGCGTCGACTGTCGGGAGGACACGGCACGGCATACGCTTGCAGAGTGTGCAGCTTGGGAGGAGCCGCGCCCTTATCTCTGTTGTAGGCGGTGACCTCTCGCTGCCGGCCGTAGTCCATGCTATGGTCGGCGGTGAGGAGTCCTGGGACACGGTGGTCTCCTTCTGCGAGACAGTTATCGCGCAGAAGGAGGCTGCGGAAAGGGAGAGGGAGATCACAACCACTCTCCCTGCCCGCAGCAGGCGCATCGGGCGTCGGAGGAGGGCATACGCTGCCCTCTTCCGGCCCCCCTAACTGGGTCCAGGGGCGGCGGACTCGGGGATGTCCGTCGCCCCCCACTCATCCGGACCCGAGGTGGCGGCGCGTGGTGTTCCCGTGCGCCCTTCTTTGACGTAGCGAGGGGAGTTAAACACCTCACTCCCCTCGCCGACGCGAGGTGGCCCGCAGAGTCGGGCCGGCACCAGCCGAGGATTGCGGAAGTCGCATAAGTTCCCGCGATCCCCGGCGTAGGTGGGAGATGGAAAACCGGGGTGGTTTTAGTCAGTAAGAGTCTGACAGACCCCTCCACCCGCCCCAGGGTGGAGGATTTCCATGAGGATTTCGCCCCGAGATCAAAAAAAAAAAAAAAAGGTTAGAACTGTGACCTACTAATAACTACCTCGGAATTGGTCGCGAAATTTTTCTAAGTATTTTTTTCATAGTGCCCCCAAGACGACACTCTGACCTCTTTAAGTTTTCCAACCATCTTATCCTAGGTAGAAGCTACAGAGCAGTATCTGTGCAGTGCAGTTCACTGCTAGTCCTTCCACCTTCGACAGAATACAAGAGTGTCTGCTTGTTCTGTTCATATTGCTTTAACTCCATTTTTTATCTAAAATTTACCCTTGAATCTTGAAACTCTGCTACTAGGAGATGGCGCATTCGTCTTCGTTGAACCAACATCAAAAACTTATGCCTTATTATCATTTAAAAATATGAAATAAACAGAATAAACGTCTTTTATAATGCGCACAGCAAAGGAGTGGAACTCTCTGCCTGCGTCTGTGTTTCCGAACGCATACAAACCCTAATCTCTTCAAAATTACAGTGAACAGGCTTCTTCTGGGTAAGCTCGCTCCATCGTCGTCTTTATCTCTGTCATCTGTGACCTAGACTAGAGTCAAGAGCAAGCCCATATTAAATAAAAATAAAATAAAAAGAATACTCACAAAACTCAAAAACCTGGACACAAAATAAGCCGAGCACATATACACTCCACTCTCTCTTTTGAACAGTGCGATCTCATACTCAAACGCGTACAGGGCACTATAGGAAACCCCAAAAGAAACTTCACTCGTGATCAGCCAGAGGAAGCCCCTGATCTCCTGGACTCCACGCTGAGTGGTCCCTGAGGCTCCGACGTAGGCTACTCCGAGGACCATTGAAGTTACTACCTGTGGAATAACAAGAGGTAATGTCATGCTTTTCAAAAGAAACAAAAAAAAAACAGAAATATGTCGGGGTACGTAGTAAGGTGCCGGTTTTTTTGAGGAGAAACAAATGTTATGTTTGAACACTATTTATTGAGTCACTCTCAAACTGTTCTTAATGTTAAAATGTTAAATGAAATGTTGATAAAATATTAGAATACACCCGGCTTACGCGGTAGACCAAAGTGCAAAGAATATAATGTAAAGTTATAAATGTGTTTAATAAGAAAGGAAATTAGGTCAACGCGTTACCGCCGATATTGCTTACCGGTGAAAACACCGAACAGTAACCATGGCGTTTCTTGTCGGTTCTTCTCGATAGGAAACGATTGGATGGAATCGTGAATCGAGCTTCTGATGTTTCACAAGTGCCCATGTACATAAGTAGGTTCACATATGTACATATTAATCAAGCTATAGCGTTTTCACTGCTGTACACACAGAAAGAGAGGTACGCGATCCCAGTAAGGGTTGGTAGATCATGGTGGTTGTTATTTTCAAGTCGCTTCTAGGAAGCCAGGTTCCTCACGATGCGCTTATCTTTTTGGTTCCACTAAATGATTAATGATATTTATTTTGCAAATAGGTTACAAGTAACTCTTTTACACGTCAAACTTTTTTTTTTTGGTTATTATAATCTAGATGAGGTGTTTCCTAGCTGAATTCTCTGCTCTTGAACGGTAGTTTTGTTTGTGAAATCTTTATTTATATAAAAAAGCTGAAGAGTTTGTTTTTTGTTTGTTTGAACGCGCTAAACTCTGGAACTACCAGTCGGATTTGGAAAATTGTTTCTGTGTATATTATGATAGCCACATTCATGAGGAAGGCCTATAGAGACGGGAACGGTAAAAACTGGATATGGGCGTACGAAATCGCGGGCAAAAGCTAGTGAATTTATATTTATTCTGAACATGAAACGGATATCAAAATATTGTTAATGGGTTTTTGCAATTTTTGATCGGAAGATTTCGAAAAAGTATCAAATAAATGAAGTCGCGTTTGTCTATAAATTCGGAATTCAGCTCGAAGACTTCATCACGGATTTTGATACCTATAGTGAGAGTACGCACTATGTCCGATCCGAACCCGATCAGTATCCGTGAAAAGACGGTCCGGCGCCGCGGCATAATTGTAGAACAATTTGTATGGTAGCTTACGCTCTTCACCCGATTTCTCTCCGACATCCGAGAATCTCCATTACGGATACTTGACGAACCGAAGTGGCCATAGTATTATTTGCATAAACAGTTGCACACTACGACCGAACCGAATCCGAGCTGCGTTCGAGAAAAGACGCAGAGGGGCCGGGGGGCGCGGGTTACGTGACTCGGCGATGTTTTTGCGTTAATTGAAAATGTTGAAATTAGACCCCGTTTATTGGGCAATGCATGGACCAAAGAGTAATATAATATAGTGAAGTGAACGCTCTGTAGCGGCTTCGCGTAAAATGACGTCTGAATCACGGATTTGGATCGGAGGTAGTGCGTAAGCAATATCCGAGTTCGGTCCGAGTTTTCTCGGACTGTATTTTGACGGATTCTGATCGGATTCGGATCGGACGTAGTGCGCAACCGCTCTTAGAGATGATTTATTCAGGAAGCTCTAGTAGATCCGGGTCACTACCATTATAATAATAGAATACTTTAGCCAATAAAAAATCTAGACACATTAGAAACTAAATTACACATTTGAACTTTATGCGTAAGATAAACGACCAAACAGACAGGTTGTTTAGCAGGTGTAAACACCTGGCAATGGAAAGCTATGGGTAGCCAAAAGGATGCCAAAGAGGTTTGTTGGCCAACCAGGATATAAAAGAACATAAACATTAAAAAAACGAGCTAAGCGCGAGTCGGACTCGCACACGAAGGGTTCCGTACCATAAATCCCACGTTTCTTACATGGTGTAATTTTTATGTTTTTGTAGGGGCAATAGAAATACATACTCTGTGAAAATTTTAAGTCATGAGATACAGCCCACTGACAGATTAGGCGGGGAAAGCGGAGGCTTAGTAATAGTGTTCCGTCGGTTACCCTTCGAGAACGGAACTCTAAAAACAACAACATAAAAAATTAGATGATCTAATTAATTATTTATTGGCAGGTGAGACATGTCGCATTTTAAACCGTAGATATTGAAGGCGGTGTCCATGTACTAGCAGGTGTATATGTGAACCAAATTATTGTTTTTGTTTGTTCTTCGTATTTTAACACCGACTTTCGAAATTAAAGTTATTTTATACATTAGTAAAAAAAAATATTTTTCATTTTTAATGGGTCCCCACACTTTCACAATTTCGATTTAAAAACCAAACTACTGAACTGATTTTGATGACATTTCTTTGGGACCAACTGAAGGTATACCCGTTCAGATAAAAAATATTTTTTTTTAAATCGGTTCATAAATGGCGAAGTTAAGAAAACAAACAAAAAAAATACAACCGAATTGAGAATCTCCTCCTTTTTTTGAAGTCGGTTAAAAAGGTAACATTGTTGGTTTGTTTATATGTTTGTATAAGATATTCTCTGAAAGTTACGAAGATTCAATAAGATCAGGAAAATTTATCAGTGATAGAATGCCATTTTTTTTCAGTTACTAAAATTACATAGATATTTACAACTGTTTTAATAAATACTGAACTAAATATACACTAGAAATAAAAATAAAAACTCGTAACTAAATTAACCCCAAAATATGGCGTCAAAAAATTCATCCGCATAGCTGTCGACTGAAGTGTACCCAAAAGACTGGCGGCATTGCCACGTTGTATGGCAATGCTTATTCTTTGATCAAGGTAGAATGCCATAGATATTTTATCCTGCAGGATAGGACACGGGAGCAGAATCGCGGAAGAAAGCTTGTCATGAATAATATCGATAACTTACCACAGATATGAACAATTGTAAAAGTTGATTCTTAATTTCCCTCTTCAATGTTAGAGACAACCTCCATAGCAATAGATGCACTTGCTTGAACCAGTTCCTTTGTATCCTGGAAGAAATACTTATTTTTTAAGAAAGAAAGAAAATTATGTTTATTGGCATTATAAAAAACAGAAACACCTTAAAATTAAACCTGTTGGTCGAATGGTTAGTGACCCTGACTGCTAAACCGGAGGTCGTGGGTTCGATTCCCACCCTGGACAAATCTTTGTGTGATGAGCATGATCATTTGTTCTGTGTCTGGGTGTAATTTGTCTATAATATGTATTTAGAAATATATAAGTATGTTTATCAGTTGTCTGGTTACCATAGCACAGGCTCTGTCTAGTTTGGGATCGGATGACCGTGTGTGAGTTGTCCCAAGATATTATTATTATTAAACAAAATGAATAATTAAAACCAACAATGCCAAAGGGCCTCAGCTCAGCATAATGCCAGATGGCAACACATGGTATACCACCTGACGCTGATTTTCAGCTGCAGCCCACGAGTGCCATACCTACGCTCGAAAACAGACACACTTAAATTATAGAAAACTAAAATATTTTGTACAAAAAGTAACTCAAAAAAAAAAAAACAGTATATAGGAACGTTAGTATTTAGTTACGTAGTTCGTATGGTCATGTGAAGAGGAGGGATGAAATGCACGTAACTAAAAGAGTTATGAATATTAATGTGGATGGATGGACAGGGAGAAAGATGGATGGATTGTGTTAGAAGTGATATGAAAGGAAAGGGAGTTAGTGATAGCGTGACGGCTGACAGGACAGAATGTAAGAAAAACACGTGTTGCGCCGACCCCTAGTAACATGGGATAAGGGCAGGAAGATGATGATGTAGGAAAGTAAACACTGTGAAAATTTAATCAAGAGACAGTACTATTGATTTTGGAGAAGTACTTAAATAAGGGGCTGGGTAGGGTGTTCTATATTTCGAAGTCCTCAGCATGTGGGGTTGAAACCTAAGGAGCATCGGTAGTTGGTATAAACTTGAGTAGCCTTCCCTGAGTGGAGGATTTTCTGCAGGCAGCTAGACCATATTACCCTTATGGGTTACCCATGGTCCCCTCCTGTTGTTGTATTACATTAAAAAAATAATTTAAAAAATAGTGTATTCATATTTTTGTGGTTTTATAGATATGTATGATAGTCTCTAAGGTATTTATGTTATGGGTCTTTGTTACCTGAAATAAACGAAATATTATTATTATTGCTATATTTTTTTTAAAATAGCCTTGCCTGCACTTCAAATTTCTCCTGTATCGTGGCTGCGTTTACAAACATGCAGTCACATGCACAAACAGCCAGACAAGGAATAGCTATCTATCTGTAGGCCATACAAATATTTGTTCCGACCATATAAATATTTGTTGTTTGTTTGTTGTTGTTGTTGTTTGTTTGTTTGTTGTTGTTTGTTTGTTATTTGTTTGTTTGTTGTTGACTGTTCCATTTCATGGTGTTCCTAACTCTATACCTATTGTTTTGAAAATCTCAAAAGATATTAAGTGTAAGAAACTCCTACAAAGAAAGCCTGTGCTTAATCGTAAATGAAGTTGATTATACCCCGTTCAGTAAGTAATAACCGTTTAAGCCTTAAACGGTTATTACTTAAACTTTAAGGTATTACCAAACCGTTCTACGAGTACCTCTACATAGCATTCGATGAATGTTCATCACGTGAGCACTCAAAAAGCTGACATTATAATTAATAATAATAATTATACACTTGGCAGACAGATTGGAGCTGCAAGCCTCAGGTCATGAACTTAAGTCACCTTTGAGTACAAAGTTAAGGTCGGCTTACACCGCGACGCGATGCGACGCAACGATCCGATGTTTGCGATGTTTCGCGATATGCAACGAGGCATTGCGAAAATTCGAGTCGAAAACAAATGAAAACACATCCTGCTACGAATCAAGGGCCTCTGGCGTCGTCCTCATCATCATTACACCAGCCGAAAGACGTCCACTGCTGGACATAGGTCTCCTCCAAATGCCACCATAATCGCCATAATCGCCACGCTTGGCAGGCGGGTTGGCGATCTCAGTGTAGCTGTTACAATGTACAATGAATGCTGCTGCCCATTTTCTAGTGAGTCCCTTAGTTGCCTGTTACGACACCCACGGGAAGTGATGGTGCTATTCTTTTACGTCCGACACCATACAGTACATGTGGCGTCGTCCTAATTTTAAGGAATCGCACGATGGTCGTTTCTTTGTACGGCAAACCCGAATGCGTCATCGAGCCGGTAGAGGGCGCTTTTTAGTTTTGCTGATTTTTTTGCATTATGACGATGCCTTGTGCGACGCCGAGGAGTGTGTTTTCTTTTAATTCATAGATATGTGGAGCTTTTGTGTAATAAAGTTCTAGATTTATTAGCCATTTTGAGGACCTTATGGTTAAGCTTGCCGAGGTAGGACCGTAGATAGGTGGCCTTTCATTACATACCGAGATTCCTCCGTACCTCGAAGTGCACGCAGGTCCTGGCTATCGTTTGTAGTTCTTTCCCCGGCGGCCATTTGTAGATCTTTCGTTATGGATAGACAGTCGTTATGGGTATATACAGAAGCCGGAAAAACTGACACGTCTTGCCACCAGAGATGTGTGAGTTGTGTTTGCTTAGAACCAATATAATCGCTAAGTAGTAATATATATATATAGTGTAATTCTATTGGTTCTAAACAAACACGTCCATCGCAACGCGTCCTCGCACATCTTTGGTGGAAACGCAGCCTTATCCAGTTACTGGGTTGTGGAGGTCGGGTGTAACTGTTTATCAGCAGTAACTCCACGTAAAGTACTTGGTACTTAACTGCATCCGGTTTGCCAGGAAGCCGACCCAAACATAGTTCGAAAAAGGCTACGCAGATTTGTATGTATAGGCATAGTTTTTTTTTTAAGTACGCAAGTTGTCGCGTCTTGGTGTGCGCCGACCCTTATGCGGACGTGCATGACCTTTTCTCTGCCTCGCACTAGACGATCTCAATATTTAAAAAACATTTTCAAACATGTTCTATTATGTTTTGATTATCATAACAACAATAGCAAGTGTCGTTTCACTGTATTTATAATTTTCTATATTTAAATACGACATCTGCATCAATAGTTAATAAATGCACATTTTAAATCAGCTTTTAATTAAATACGAATATAAAATATCAGCGCTATTACATTTTGGATTGATTTAAGACGTTTTTAGTAGGAATAGGATGTGCCTATCTAGTATACGAGGCAATTGATTTAATATTTTTTTATAGTCCGTTATTTACATAGAAGGTACACTCGACAAAACGCTCAGATGTCTACCCCGAACAAATAAACCTTTTGCAACTGCCGCTCTGGAGAAAGGGGCGATGAGTGCGTTTTCTTGCGGAACACACTTGCTGTTCTTGTCACTAGCGCGTCAGAAACCAGCTTCATCGATTTGACTGATAGACCTTCACAATACAAAAGTGCCTGTAAATCGCCTTTTTGAAATCTAGGTTTTCGATTTGAGTTGATTTGATTTCGCGTTAAGTACCCACTACGAAACTCTCGGGATTAGGATGCTAATGCTACGACACATGTTTGAGGAGAAAGAAGAAAATAAATGAATGTTTGTAAAATGCCGTCGAAAGTCTCAACTTCTCCCCTAACGACAGATTACTTAATAATGATACTTTGTAAAAATAATGTCCTCATAAAAGCTCTAACAAACCACACGACCATTTCAGCGCGACAATGCGCATATGCAACTTAGGTGTAGAAAATTTCCTACGCACCTCTCAGTTTTGCTTACAGTACCTACATACAAAAAAAATCAAATATGTATCTTACTTCAAATTCATAGCTCTCATTTTACACGACGAGACTTGTAAACATATCTAGATAAAAAAAAAAACTTAAATATCAGAAGAACAACCTTGTCATTGTATCGTTTTGTAGCACGACGCAAAGAAAAACCATTATATGTCGCATTTTATAGTAGTTGCCCAAATACTACATAGAATAGGTATTACATATCTTCCTACTCCTAAATTGTTCCATGTCTTAAAAGGGTTAGAGGAAACCTATTCATTCACTTCATAGCCATTTTGTATTAGGTACAAGCTGTGCCCGTGGCTTCGCTCCCGTCACCTCCCGTTAACCGTTATCTACCCTACCCTATCTATCTTCCCTACACACCTACCCTACCTACCCTACTTTCCTACCCTACATACATACCTACCTACCTTTCCCTACCTACCTACTATTTTTTTTTTTGTTTTTAAACCTTCCCTGTAATCTGGCGAACAAAACAAAAAATGAATTAGCCAAATCGGTCAAGCCGTTCTCAAATTATAGCGTGTCCAGGAGAAATAGGGGTTCATTTTTGGGGACCATAGTGCACACATATTCTTATAATACATAAGTAGAAACAAACAAACAATTCAAATAAACCAGTCGCAAATGTGGCAATGCAACACGCTACGCTACACAAAAAGTATTCTCACGTAGTCAAACAGCCCATCTTCAATAAATTACTCAAAACATACTCACGTTCTATTATAACAGTGAACCAAATCGGGTCGCACCGGACTAGTACCATCACAGTACTCTAACCGGTTCTGGGAAATTTCCACCAGCCTCTGGACATTACCATTGGAGTTCGAAACGGCTCTGATGTAGAATTCGGCCGGATTGTAGTTAATTGGGCACCTCAGGCCTATGCTGGAAATGAGAAATTTGTCAGTAGCTGGAGACTGTTTTTAAAATCAATATTATTAAGCATCGACGGTTGGTTAGCAAACACGTTCTTTAGTTTAAAAAAATATGAATTTTAATTGTACGACGCGGCGGCGCGCCTACGAGAAAAACGTTGTTTTTTTAAACTGGCCTGCTTAAGAGATATGTATTGGATTATGATAATTGAAGTTTTTTAGATTAGACAAAAATTACTGATGGACAATATAAAATTTTTAGTTTTGTATTTGAACGATACGTTTTTAAGTTATTTAGGGTCTACGCCGCTACGAAAGATAATATCATCGAATAAATATCGCATTGTCTGTTAAATATGGAATTTCTGCGGAATTTGTCGCATTTATTATATTTTATTATCCATACTCCGTTGATATTTAGTAGGAACAACAGCTTAATTACTTTTATGTTTTAAATCTTGGTCATAAACATTAGAGAAGAATGAATTTACGACCGACAGCGCGCCGGGAGCTTCAATTAGCATGTAAAATGTCGAAATATTGCATTAAAGCCACCCTAAATGGCGTTTCTGATAGCCTTAAAAGCTGTATTTAGTCATAAATTCAGTAGTTTTTGGTAAATTTTCGGTTAAATATGCATGCAGACAAATAAATAATTATTTTAATATATTATTTATTATAATTATTTTATTAAACGTTGACTCATTTCCACTTGGTGGCACAAAACTCAATAAGGGCATTAGCAACGGAATGTCTTAGTTATGATAATTTTCTCAATCCATTTCGATTGCAACAGCTTCTAAAAACAAGCTAGTCATTCCCATCAATAAAACCTATAAATATTTTATTACATACACGGTAATAAATTTTAGTGTGAAGAAACAAAAATGTCTAAATAAAATCGAACTAATAATGACATAATGTTTAGAAGATGAAATATAATGTTCTTGTCGACCAACAGAATGTTGTGAGCTCCGGAACAAATCAATGTATAATTTATTTGATAGTTTTGGCCTTTAAAAAAAGGTGGGCAGTTGCTATAAGCAAATCTTCCACTTATGGAACAATGTTTTTTTTTAGGAAGTTGAAATAATCACAAACAGAAAGAGTGTTTTATCCATGGGTAAGTTGTGGCTGACCCAACCATCGTTAAAACCTTATCAAGGGGTTTTAAATACGATGATTACATAGACATATGTAGTGGGAGCTTTTTTTTTTTTTTTTTTTTTTAAGGATGGGAAATCATCAAAATGACTTCTTCCGCTCTGGGTGGAGCGGAAGGGCGTGTCAGACTCTTACTGACTAAAACCCATCCGTGTTCCTTCTAAAGCCCTTTGCTTTCCAGGGCCGCGGTGACTCTTTCGAACAAATTCCGCAACCCTGGCAGGCTCTGGCCCTAGCGGGCCCCGTCCTCTTTGCTGACATCTCTTTGAGGCGCGCGTGAAACACAACGCGCCATCGACCCGGGCCTGGTGGTGATCGGACAGCGAGCCACCCAACGCTCGCCGTCCGCAGGCCCGCGCCTACGGTGGCCGGGGATCGCCCTGCGACTCCCGACGCCCGGGGCGTCTTGTCCTGTAGCGGCGGTTGGGCCGAAGGCCTTGCCTTTCCCTCGCGCGGCCCGCCTCCTCCTTCGCTAGCATTACTGCTTCGCAGAAGGAGGTGACCGCTTCCCAAGCCTCCTCGCTCCGGACCATGGATTCAACCAGGGCCGGACGCGAGAGGTTGCCGCCGCCGATCGCCTCGACGAGGACACGGCGGTGCTCAGCCCAAGCAGGGCAGACCTCCACCGTATGCTCCACCGTGTCCTCCGGGCGATCCTCACAGTGCTGACACCCGGGCGTGTCCTCCCGCTTAATCCGAAACAGGTACCTCCCGAAACAGCCGTGTCCGGTAAGTACCTGAGTCAGGCGGAAGGTGAGGACGCCGTGGCGCCTCTCCAGCCACTCCTCAAAGAGGGGCCGCCGCAATTGTGGCGTGCCCATGTAGTGGGAGTTACAAGATTGAAGTCGATTTTATTGACGGCAAAATTGGTTTAGCTTAAATAAAACGAACTATTGTAAATGTGAGTATTGCTTATTCTCGTTCAAGGCTCTTTTAAAAACACTGACACTACGATTTGTGAAAAAATTACATAATCATCACATTTTTGCGACAGGTCCTGTTGCAGAAAAAAACTTCAAAACATCGTCGGATTGTCAAATTGTCACCACAGGCACCTGTCGCTTATCGGTTTAAATGCTTTATCCCTATACTCATTTTCTTTTAGCGAGTACTGCTCCAGAAATCGGAATTAGTAACTCGGTTGCCGTAGTTTCCACCGATAAAGCGATTAACTAGAGGTTATTGATCTTATAAAAGTTCATGTTAAGTTTTAATTGCAAAAACTCAAGTCAAGTTTATCCGTTACTAGCACTTCGTCCGCACGGATATAGTAGGCACTCCAAATACTTGAACAGGGGGCGTTCTATCTTTTATAAGGTTAGTTTTGGAAAATTAAGCACAACGATTTTCATTAATTAGCCAGCCATTTCTGCTGCTGATTCTGTGGACTCAGGATCTGTGCAACTTTTCATCCCATTCACCCCGTCAGGGGTTGATTATGCAAAAATTGTTAGATCTGTTTCAATTATTCCACTTTTAGTTTGTTCATACCAATTTCCACGTAAATTGAAGCAAGCAATGTACTCCCCTAAAAACTTCGTCATCCCTTTTCGCCCCTTTAGGGATTTATTTAAAAAAAATACAAACATTTTGTATTCTTTGTTTTATCGAAATTATTAATGCCGTGTTTCTACTTCATCAGACCAATAATTAAGATTCTCTCCAGTTCACTCAAACCGCAACGTTATTCTTGGCTATAGCATTTTTATGCCCATCGTAAAGACCTTCTTAAACGAAAAGTCTAATTGGAATAATTTAAAGTGTAATTAACATGTACGTAATCAACCTTAATTATCAAAACATTTAAATGGATAAGGATTAATATTATGATACCAAAAACACCACTTTTCTTTTCCACCTGGGTTTTGATTGAATCATTTGGAACAAAAAGCGGTCATTGTGACTTAAGCATAATAGTTAGACATATACCCTCGCGGATTTTATTATAGGTACCTTAATCTTGTAGTAAATTATTTTTATATTTCATCAATAGTTTTCTCAGCGCACGCCAAATAATGAATTTATAAGGCAAAATTCAATTTTCGTAAGGAACTCTATTTTTTTCGAAAATTAAATATAGCCTATGTTTTATGTTAATAATGTTGGCTTTTCAAGCTTTTCAATGATGAAAGAATTTTTTAAATTGGTTGTGTAGTTTACCTTACAAAAACAACACCAACCTCTCAAAAACATCCCTACACTCATCCTGCGAGCCATGGAACAGCAGCCTCCCCTCCGCCATCAGCAATACGGAGCTGAACTCCTTGAACAGGTCACAGGACGGCTGGTGCACGGAGCAGATGACCACCCTGCCGGTAGTGGATAACTTCTTCAGGACGCCCACCACGAGGAGGGCGTTGTAGCTGTCCAAGCCTGTGGTGGGCTCGTCACAGATCAGGATTTGAGGGTCTGAGAGGAGCTGTAAAGGAAGATATTTTTTAGAAAGGTTGTTGCGATTGTTGTGTCTTTAAGACTGTCTTAATTTCGTTTTTAATGAAACAAGGACCTATGATCCAATATTTTTTAGGTGACATGCATGACCTATGACTTGTCCAGAGAATGATTGACTTTTTTTAAAGTGTTGTGTGTATAACTGGATCTCCAGTTATACACACAATACTTTTAATTACTGTTATTACCCAATTACACTAAATGCAAGGCCTTTTAGTATTATTATCAAAACTTAGGGCTCTCAATTTAAACCAGAGCGCATAAAAGCCTCAAAGAGCCTGAGAATTCGAACAAAAGCCTCAAAGAGCCTGAGAATTCGAACAAAGCATATAAAGCTGATTGCAGTTTAATGAGTGTAGATGAACATCAAAGTCAAAGTCAAAACGTTTATTTCAATTAGGCCATTAAACGGCACTTTTGAACGTCATTGCTTACAGTTCAGTAAAAATAATAGAATTACATTAATAAAGTGACTCTACTGTCCATTCGGAAAGGTAGATTCTTATGGAGAAGAACGGACAAGAAACTCCATAGTTACTCTTTTCAAATAATGATTTACAAAATTTGGTATACTAAAATTAATTTAATATTATGTGAGGACGATGCACCCAGAGTATGCTACTTATAAGAACAAAGTATCACCAGCAGAGGTAAACTTATTCATTTTCTAAAGAAATTTAGGTAAATGGTACTCACATATTTACAAACATTGGAACCATTAATTAAACAGTGTGTGAGTCAACAGAAAAATAGAAACACAAAAAAAAGAAACAGTATATCTATAAAGTTAGTACATAAATCAACCAGTTGGATTTTGTCTACACCCTTGATTGTCCTATGGAGCAGGACCAGCATGTTTCCAAGCATTCTTATCCTGAATGTAATCTTCTAATTTGTAATATGCTTGTTTACAAAGTGTACTTTTAACATAAGTTTTAAATTTTCCTTCATTTAGTTTTAATATGTCAGAAGGTATCTTATTGTAACATTTAACACAATACCCCATGAAAGAAGTGTGGACTTTAGCTAATCTAAAAAATGGTTGATCTAATTTGTCTTTATTTCTAGTATTAAAATTATGTCTATCACTAATTTTACTAAAAAGATGACGATTTTTCCGCACATACATAATATTTTCATAAATGAATTGTCAAGGGACTCACGGCGACGCAGATTATAAAGGGCTTCAACTTATATATAACAATAACTTGCAGCAGCAGGCTGATCGATTTACGCTCGTATTTTTATTAAGGAGCATTCGCATTGTAGTCGTAATCTGTGAAAAATACCTCTTATTCCTTTCGTTTTGTCAATTTTTTATATTGATTATTGCCGAGAGGATATCGTGGCTTAAAAAAGTGAACGTTTTGAAAATTTACCTTCCGTTTTAGTGCAGTAATTTTAATTAGCTTTAGCTTACTTACCGTACAGAAACCTCTTTTTTCCCCGTGACAGTCCACCAACTGGAGTATTATTGTGAGGCTTCAACTTGAACTCCTCAACCAAGTTGTGCGTGGCCTGGTTTCGAGGGTCCCTGCCTAGCTTCATAATTAGTATCTTACTTACCGTGGTAGCCAGAGACAGCAACCTCTTCTCTCCTCCCGACAGCCCTCCGACCGGAGTATTGATGTGAGGCTTCAACTTGAACTCCTCAACCAAACTGTCCAGCGTGGCCTGGTTCCGAGGGTCCCTGCAGCTGCCTAGCTTCATTTCTGCCTGGAAAATTTTATAAATGCGAAAGTGAGTTTGTTTGTTTGTTAGCGTTGCACGCCTAAATCGCTGAAGCAATTTAGATGAATTTTCGTTCAATACTCAATACTTTATTTGCATTCCACAATGTGTACTCAGGTGGTAAATTTAAAAAAGAGATTGTGACCATCATTGTGGTTAGTTCAGAGATGGCTGATGACTACTATATGATACGCTACCGTTTTTTACCAAAATCTTTAAACTTTTGAACGCCAGAGCATAAACGTATCGGCGTGCCCCCGATGCCAAGCCATCGCCGTACTTTTTGTCACATATTTGTGATGTTTGGCGCACGGGGCACGCGATTGCTTGTCATGTATACGTGACAATGGCGTTCAAAAGGTTAAAAACGCGTGCGAAGGGGGCGTAAGCTCATGAGGTTTATAAACATTCGTTAGGGCGAGTCTAGCACCCAACATACGCCATAGATATAGATTAAAAGGTTGATTTGGTCATAACAGTGTTTACTGAACTTTCCAAAACTTCTATTAATCACTACTTTACAAGGTTTTTTTTACCCATAGATGAAACTAATGTGAATCGGTAGAGTACTGAACCCTATGTTATTTACTGAAGTGGGAAAAAAATAGAATGGCAAGTTTTTTAAATACCTATTTACTATATTTGTTTCTAACCTACAAAAAAATAAAAAATGACACAGATTACTTCTTCTTTTATATGCATCAGTTTCTCTTAATATAGACCAGCAGTAATCACCTAACATATTTTTATCCCAGAAACCTTGGTACCTCTCTTCATAAATCTTCAAATCTTGATGAAAACGTTCACCATGTTCAAAAAAATCCTGGTTCGAATGTAAAAAATGAATTCTTAATGACATATTCACCCCTATATTATGTTAAAGCTCTCACCAATAAAGAATACAAGTTAATTCCGTCTATAAGTTCTCTACGGAAAACTCATATTAACACGCAATCGAAATTATTTATTTTTAATGTTTTGTTTTTTTTTTACACAAGTATAGATTTCATAAAAACTGGCACGTATCATAATAGAAGCAGGATATCGTTTGATTTACTATAGTAGATAGATACATAATTAGAATGTTTTCTAGATTTACATAACGTGAAAATAGCCACGATTATATAAGCAGGGTGTTATCATAATAAAAGCATTGTTTTAATTTGTTCCAATGAATTTAAAGTGTTTTGTTTAAGATGACATTTACGCAATCGTTTTAAGTGTGTCGTGTAAAAGTGTAATAAATAAAATATATTAATAAGGTTATTGGATTATTTTGGATTTTTAGTAGTATAGTCGGTATGAAAGAATTCCTAATTAACCTTTTGCGTGTCTTAAGTTACACAGTTCGACATAAGAAAAAATGCTCCAAATGTCTTAAGTCGGACAGTTACACTTAAGGGCTTTGTCAGGATTGGACGATAAAAATCTGTGGTAGACACGCAAAAGGTTAAATATGTATGCTACTTAATCCCTTTTTTTTTTAAGAATGGGAAGTCATCGAATCACTTCCTTCGCTCTGGGTGGAGCAGAAGGTCGTGTCAGACTCTGACTGACTAATACCCATCCGTGTTCCTTCTAAAGCCCTTTGCGTTCCAGGGCCGCAGTGACTCATTCGAACAAATTTCGCAACATGTTATTTTATCTACACTTCTATTAACTAATATTATAAAGAGGGAAGATGTTTGTTATGTAGTAGGAGGTAATGTTTGGAATTAACAATAGGACGCAATTACGAAAATCTCTTACTGATACAAAGCTATTTAACTAATCGCAATCATATACTCATCTAAATCCCAGAAAAAATTACAAATGAACAATGACTTGTATAATATAAACAATTTAAATCTATGGGGAGCGAAGCAGCGCGGAAGAACGATTTGAATATTTACCTACTAGATATCATTTAACAACGACAAAAATGGTTATTGGATGGTTTCTTGGTTTCTTGGTTTCTTGGTTGTGATCGAAAGTCTAAAATTATCAAATATTCCCTAAATTGCCTTTGAAAGATTTAAAGGCAATTTAGGAAACCAATTTAGAATACCATCGCTACTAACTCAGAATCGGCCTTATTTCCCCGTAACCGCGCCAAAAAATCCTGACATTCAAACTAGGAAGCCCATAGACACGATAAAAGCAAACTGACCATAAACACCAAATGTTCCCTGACGCTCAGCCCGTCCATAAACACTTCATGTTGAGGGACAATCTCTACGGCTCCCGGGCACTCCTTGACATTTCGCGCCCATAAGGTCACCGACCCTTCCGAAGGCAGCGTGCATTTCCCTGCTAGGGATACTAGGAAAGTTGTTTTTCCGGCGCCACTGAAAATTAAACATTAGGAAAATTGAAAAAATATGAAAAGTAAGTACCTATGTATAGGTTAAAACTTTAAACGTTATTTTATTATATACCAGCGCTGAGTTATTTTTTTTTTTAAATAACGCAGCATATGCTGAGATAGGGACCTTTTTGCCTCGCCCATGACGTATTAAATTCATGCTGTTCTTTCTTGTTTCTGTTAGTTATTGTTTATGACTGTAAGTTTTAATTTATTTTACTTTTCTGTTTGTTTTGTGCGAGTCTCAAATAAATATTTTTCTTTCTTTCTAAACATCGGTATTTATTTTAACCTAATAATATAATAAATAATACTAAAATCAGTCTATAATTTTGCACAAAACTGAACTCAGATTTTCATTTTTGATAGCAAATTCCGTAAGAGTTAGATTTAGCTAAAGATAAACGTAACTTGAAACTTCTTAATCTAGAATATGTTGCTTTAAAAGTATGTTATTATATGTTAGTAAGATTGATAAGACTGATGCATCATTGATAAAATATTTTAACCTTTATTTAAATTCTTTAGCTTTGGATAAGATCTCTACTATTCTTTGTAGCTTGATTATATCGATAAAGTTGGGTATTTGTTGAAGACTAGGTATAACTGTTGATTTATTTACCTTGGTCCGATGATGGCAGCAAACTCGCCTCGTCTTATATGTCCAGTAACTATAAAATGCATATTAGTTAAAAAAACAACGTCTTACAAAGATCATCATCAAGAACAATAGATATTGTTCTTGAAGATGATCTTTAATCAACAAATTGCATTAGAGTAGGTAGGTATCTAATCTGATGCGATTTGTTGATTAAAAAGTTTTTTAAAACAAGACATACACACATCTTTGTGTAATCTTTAACATTTCGAAAATTTTATATAAGCCAGATCACGACTTCGACCGCAATATAGCAGGGGTGGCCAACTTGATTCGACCCAAGATCTACTGTTTACTGACGAAACCCTGTGCGATCTACCAATTACAAAACTTTATACCTATTTCCCAAAATATAAAATGAAACAGTATTCTTCAGTGCCTATTTAATATGTAGCAATTTTTATTTTATTAACCTAATCTATTTATATAGTTGCGCAGTCTGTTAAGGTGGCACTTCACTTACCGTTTTCGCCTTAATATTCGCTTTCCTTGGATAATAGAAAATATACAAAAAGTCATTGGGATAAAGTTCATTTTTTAACAAATATGTAGCGCGAATGTTTACTCAAATAGGCCAAGTGAAGTGCCAGCATTTTTTTTTAAATGAGCAAAAAATCTGCCAGGCTGAAATGGGACTGGGCGGGTCACACCAGCCGCATGCATAGTGTCCGCTGGGAAAAAGTCTTCATGCAATGGGATGGTTTTTTATTTTTTACCTTGCCGCGATCGACCGGTTGGCCATCCCTGCAATATAGCATAATCTTGACAAATCCACTCATTTATTAGTACAAAAAATTAGTTAATGGATATCATAAAAATACTTTCATTAAATGGCCTTTTAATGGTGTCATTGAAATAAAACAATTTGACTTTGTATAGAACTTATTCACATTTAAAGTCAATGCTTTGAAAACATAATAAGTACAAGAAAAATCGCAACGTAAAATTTATAGTCTCAGCCAATCTAATCTAATCAAAAAATCTAGATTCTTACCATTATTAAGAATCACAGTTTTAACCTTGGTAGGTTTCCGTCTCCACCACGATTTTTCTTCTGGCGTCCAGACCTTGAGGTCTTTGATTCTGAGGACCACGTCATTCTCTGCCTGTTCCTTATCGTACTGCAAACAATGCACTGATCTTAAGGTCTGTTTATATTTTTTAGTTTCTTATTAAAAACATCGTAAGATAAATATTGTGCATAAGCCGCCTACCAGCCATAACTAATAATAAAAAATAAAAAAACCGACTAAGTGCGAGTCGGACTCTCACACGAAGGGTTCTGTACCATAAACCAAAAAACACGTTTCTTATATCCCTTTAATTTTTTATTTAATTTAATTTTGTATTGTTTCTTGTTATAGCGGAATTAAAATACACACTCTGTGAACATTTCAACTGTCTTCCTATTACGGTTTTTGAGATACAGCCTGCTGACAGACAGACAGACGGACGGACGGACGGACGGCGGAGGCTTAGTAATAGGGTTCCGTTGGTTACCCTTAGGGTACGGAACGCTAAAAAGTAGTCAACAGTGCAATTTAAGCCAGTTTCCAAGTAGGTAAGCGAGTTGCAAAAATGCATTTCGATGACGATGTTATTCCAAAATGTTCAAGTGAATTTGTAATTACAATTATAGTATTAAATATTTAATTATAATTTTTTTAAAAAGCATACTTACTGAATCCATAAAACAGCAGTTTCTTTAAAGTTTAATATTTACAGATAAGCTAAGTTTCTAGGGCACTGTTATTTTCGAGTTCACTTAACCTATTTACTTTATGCAAACTGGAATCGTAAAATATCGAGAGGTTTCTGCTGGATTGGCAGATACTGAATAATACTCGAGTAATACTCGAGCTATGATCCATAAATTTTAAACACTTCGAATAAAATCACAAAAAAATACACAACTATTTCATTAAAAAATCACTTCTAAACCAAAGTACGTCAACATACCGAGCCCAACTCCATTTCACTCACGAAAAACACTAAAAAACACTAATGCACAACTAAAAAACACTAATTAACATCATTATAAAAAACATAACCACAAATTGTTACAACAATTTTGAAGAGCACAGCGAAATGAACCAGACTGTCTCAGTAAATACAGAAATCATTCTTCAAACAGATAAATTTGATAAAAATAAGACTTTAGAATATATTTGTGAAGACATGGCTGCATGCCCTCTAACAAAGACTTTCGTCATACATATAATGGATGCTAATGAGAAGGAATATGTATCAAGTAATTTCCAGTTTCTATAGATAATAATGTTGTACCTACAAGTTAATCAAAACTTCTATTCTGCGCTGGTGTAAATGCATAAAATGTGTCATCTTGCGCTCTGGATCTGCGATTCATACATGCATATAAGATGAAATAGAATGTAGTGAGTCAATTTTGTAGTATCAGTACTTACTTATTACTACGTAATAGGTACATTAAATGTATGGAACATATTTCTTGTTTCTCTGCAGTGGGTTTCAGAGCTGTAGGTACTCATAACTGTGCGAATTTAGGAATTTCTAAAAAAACCGGCCAAGTGCGAGTCGGATTCGCGTACGAAGGGTTCCGACCAGTATCTATAAAAATGGAAAAAATCACGTTTGTTGTATGGGCAACAAACAAAATGAAACAAATATTTAAGGGGGTCTCCCTTAAATATTTGTTTCATTCTGTTTCTTAGTATTTGTTGCTATAGCGGTAACAGAAATACATCATCTGTGAAAATTTCAACTGTCAAACTATCACGGTTCATGAGAGACAGCCTGGTGACAGACCGACAGACAGACGGACGGACGGACAACGGAGTCTTAGTAATAGGGTCCCGTTTTACCCTTTGGGTACCCTTAAAAATAACTTAAAGCATACAGAATAATCTAATGCAAATACTGGTTATCAGCTCCATCCGGTGGACTTGGAAGCTGACTCCAACAAATAGTTAAAAAAAAGACTAAGCAATTTATGATGAAATTAAATGTTTCTAATACCGACCGCGAACGGAAAACTGACAAACATAAGAGCGTGTTATCTTTTCAGGGTGGCTTAGCAGTTGTTAAAAACTTTGTTGCTCTAGCTAGCTTTATTAAATACCATAAATATAAATTGGCTGATAACGAAACTGATAGCTCGTTAAAATTTTTGTAAATGGATATGCAAGACCTTTAAGAAAAAGATAGAAAAAAACAAGCTAAGATTAAGAGGATATCAGATACATAATACTAGACTCATCAAAATAAACTATAAAAGCTGTAAAAAAAGAGAGAAGTACAGCTGTTTAAAATTAATTAGTCACGAGAATAACTTAATGAGTTAGATTCAAAATCAAAAACAAAACTAATTAAAATTAAATGATACCTATTTATTTATTTATTAGGCTTACCTCACCAACAATTGTTAACACCAAAAATATTACAAAACCATCCAACCAGCTTAAAACAATGGTGCCACAATTTTTTACAGGTGCAAGATAGCGACATCACATGTGCCAAAATTATAATGGGCTTAACTTAATTGTAGATATAAATAATTTATTCTAATGATACAATACATACATAAAAATCAAAACAAAACACAACAGGCCACTCACGACAATATTGCATTGCTATTTAAATGTATGCACGGATAATCTACGACATAATCATTTTATATTCATTCATATACGCAGCTCAAACCCTGGTTTGGAAGCATGAAATCTCACCAAAACTTTTCATGTATTTTTTTGCCAAGCCTCACAAGCTCATAACGCTTTTGCTGTTTAAAGTTATCAGAGCACAAGTCGAGCCAGACCCTCTTAATAAACATTACAAATCCTACAATTGTTAAAAATAATGATTTGACCATAGTGTGTCTGATTAGTTCGCTAACCATATCTGAGAATTAAATCGCTCTAGTGCTATCCAGACCAAAACTATGAAGGTTTGACAATACGAAAAACGCTTTGAAACAAGGTAGGTAGTGTCCTGTGTTCTTCCTTGGGCTCGTCTTAGCGGTGGCACTACCGTGCCCCCAGATTTATGAGCACTTTTGAAATTTTTTCACCTGATGTGGAATAGGTATTGGAAATTTTAATATTTGCCAAATATGGGGAAATCCTATAGCGTGTTAGATACGGACCCCTAATGGATACCGCCGACTTCGTACATTCCTACGTATTTACGCCAACCGCATAGAAACTGTAGCGATGACGTCCGTTCAGCATATTCTAAAAACATTTATCGTCTTCTTTAAATGTCATTTGACGCCCTTAATCTTTGCCCAAACAAGTCAGTGTAAGATTCATACATAATTCATTTATAACAGAGTGACATTGCGACACATTGCTACTTATCTCGATATTAAATCGGAGGCTACTCACCTGACCCCAATTTAAAAAAATATACAAAACACAAGTGTTTATCCACCTGTTGGTCGATTCTGTAAACATTTCGAAGTGAAGGCTTGGGTGAAGTGATCACGAGGCTAGCTGTCAATCCATATAATCAAATGTCACGTGATCACGAAGTGAGCTGTCATTCCTTCTTGATTATATGGATTGACAGCTCACCTCGTGATCACTTCACCCAAGCCTTCACTTCGACGTGTTTACAGAATCGACCGGCAGGTTCATTGCCACTACAACATGTACATATATTCTATGAACCATAATATAATAATACATATTTTATTTCAGACCTAATGTTAGTAAAAAACCACACTTTATATTCAAAATTCAAACGCCTGACACCTACGTGTCCAGCCAGTATCCAGTGAGCCAGCATGGGGCTGTCCCACCTATCACACAATACACTCAGGATGCTGTGGGAGCCAGCACGTATTCTACCGAGAATAGAAGCGCACCGTTCCCGTATAAAGGCAAAGGCAGAAGCGATTCCACAAAACATCTAAATAATATTTTTATTCTTCCTTCCTTTGTCTCTGGTATCTATGACCTAGACTAGAGTCAAGAGCAAACCCATATTAAATAAATTAATATTAAATAAATAATAATTACTATGATTCCTATTTTACTACTAAAATAGTCTGACCTTAAAATAGCACAAAGGGTTCAAAAACCGGAAGATTTTTTGTGCAACAAAAGATTGCCTACTCATGGTTGATTGATGGACGTAAAAAAAATTATGTTCTCAGCCTCCACATCGTCGGTAAACCAATCAGACACGCGATGGTAATTGAACATGCTCGTCAACTATTCGTGTTTCTGTAAAGATTTAGTTGTTGGTACATTTTTAGCTCACATTCCTTTAGCCTTTGGAGTATATCATATTTTTTTCTGAGGGTAGATGTGGCGGCACTGTGTCCAGCAGTGGACGGATAGGTCTCCTCCAAGTGTCGCCACATCTTCCGGTCCTGTTTGTGTCGCATCCAGCGGATTTCCACGAGGAGTAGGGTACATATTTAAAGAGGATAAAATATAGTAAAAAGAGCGAGAAGTTCTGAAAAGATATAGTTGAATTGCATTTTTTGCATTTCGACGCGCTTCATCGGACAAATTGATGAATTGAAGAGCTAGCTGTAGAGGACATCTAAGGGACTAACAAAGGAATATACAAAGCGCTCCGGGCGCGCGGCGGACGAACTTAAAGGCGCTGGTGACGAAAATGCATGACGTCTGTCCGCGCGCCCGTGACGCTAAGTAGGTATATTTCGTTTCTTTGACGCCATACTTTTCAACTTGTCAGTCAATCAAGTCCTAAGTCCTTGAACTTTGGACAAGTAGGTAGATACAATACACTGTAAAATCAACCATGATCTTTACCCCTTAAATAAGGACGCAGCATTGCTATGCCATAGATGAAATTGCTTGATTTTTTATGGGTGTCTCATACCTCCGTAACATTATTGTATTCTTTTTTTGCGTTAGACTTACTAAGGCAAAGTGGACTTGCGTGTACTCTACGATTGACTACTTATTTTTTGTGAGGTGTCTAAAGTTAACAGCTTATTAAATCATTGTCTTGTCAAGAATACACATAATAAGGATGTCGAGATCAACTCGTGAGATATCAATTCATTCAGAAGTACTTGCAAAGTTATTTTAAAAGCTTTTAGCTTTTTAGCTTTAAAAGAGTGTGGACATAAGGGTGGTGTTCTGCATCTGACATACGATTTTTTTTACGGGACCAAATGGCAAGTAGGTATACCTACCGCATCGGACTGAAAAAGAATCGCAGAAATTGGATAAGAAACCTCGGATTAATAATCAATAAAAAAAAATGCCATCCGAATTGAGAACCTCCTCTTTTTTGGAAGTCGGTTAAAAAAGACTTGATCAAAATCAAAAGTCATTTATTCAAATTAGGCTGAGTGCCAGCACTTTTTGAACGTCAAAGTTCTACATAAAGACAGTCTCCCAAAACGCCCGCCCGTCACCACTTCGTAAGTAAGTAGTCAGTATTCTAACAAAGAAAACAATACAACAAAGGTAACACGTAAAACATAAAACTTGTAAGCTACTTGTAAGCTAGCACACTCCATTATGCCAGCATAAACAGACAAACTCAAGCATAAAAACAATATCAAATCAAACTAAATAAGTCTCCAGACATGAAGGGTGTGCCCGCTTACACGTGCAGAGGATAGGATTTAATAAACAGATCTGTGACTCGACGCCACGAGTGATAAACCAGGGCTTGATTTTTATCAAAAGACCCGTGATCAAATCAAATCTATCATTGAACTTAAACGCCACCAACTCCATCAGACTAACTAAAAAGAGAAAAGACTTGTTTTTTTTCATTGATTCTTTACTGTATATCAGACGCAGGAAATCACCCTTAAATCTGACCACACACTTCTCAAATACCCGGTGTTTTTTTTAAGTTTACTTCTGCTACAGTATAGTATCTAAACATGAAATTATTTTGCAAAAAAATGAAAACGTCTTTTTCTTATTTCCAAAATGAAGTGAACATAATAGTTTATTTATTTGTTCTAATACCTATTAATAAGGTATTTAACATAGGAAATAACGATTTAAGTTGCAAATAAGGTAAGTCTTACTTAAAAGTTAAATCTTATTTATGTTACGCTTAAATCGTTAATAGCTTTAAATCGTTAAAATATTAGTCAATGATTTCATCATTGCGAAATGAAATGTCATTAGAAATGTAACTATTTTGTTAAACTTGTTTATTATCATTAAAATTCTGTTGATGGCAATTGACTGATCGATTATTACAAAATCCAAGTTATTTTTAGTATGGGCCACATCACTTTGTGATAGCGACAGGACCATATACTCATTTTTCATTTCATTTAATTTATTTCATTAACAATTTTTACATTGTATCGAAATTTTACACTGAATTATAAATTTAAAATTAAAAGAATTACAATATTAAACACTATAAAAGATTATTGATAGATACAAATAATTATTAAAGATTAACCAAAATAAATACATTAAAAAGTACAACATTAGCAATTCCTTGTTATAAGTTATATGTCAAAAATTAAAAAATTAAAAATATCGTAACAATAAATTAAGATTATACCATTACACATGTCAAAAATATAATATCATGTCAATAAAATGTTGTAAAAAGATGTAGGTATGTCAAATAAAGACTATATACTCACTATATAGGACCAATACTAACCTCAAAATAACCTCAAACAACTGTTGTCTAAGGTTATAGGTTAAAATTATACTTATTGCTATTATTGCTAACCAAATCCATCCAAATTCAATTCGAAAAACCAGTTAACTCTAGCTAGCCTACTGCTTATTGAAAGTTATATTTGCGTAGGCGCTACTGTCACAACCACCTATTCGATGTTTTTCTTACGACGCTATCCTTCACGAATGACTTCCTTAATTTTATTGACATTAGGCGATAACTTTAGCACAAGATGACGACAAAAAAAACGAGCGAGTCTTATAGTAGTGGCATAGGATGTGTAACATCTGACGTCTCACCTTGGTAAAAAGCAACATTAACATTAAAAGTACCAACTGACAGCCAACTCGACCACTGAGCGCGCTCATTGGTCAAATCGAATAGGGCGCGCACATTGGTCAAATCAAATAGCGTGCGCTTCCTCGGCTTCCTGTTACACACTTCCGTCCCATTTCACGAAATCACTCCCACAGCTTGCTGGAAAGCGAGAGGAAAGATGTTACACATCAATAAAATATACCAGCGAGCAAAGTTAAGAACATTTTGTTGATGGCAACAAAATGTTATTAACTCTGCTCGCCAGCACAGTCTTCTCCGTTGATGTAATGCAAGAAAACCAAGACTTGTTTAGTTCGGTCGGTGGATGGGTGATCATCCATTTCATAAACCAGACTTCTAGGTGCTGTTGCTCTCGGCTGTAATTTTTCATCATTGACAGACGTTATAGATAGTCGCAAAACTTTTAACAAAAAATACAACCAACGTCCAAAACTCTACAAAGTATAAAATAACCTTCATTTCGGATTTTGGTGTTAAAAAAACTAGGAACAACCAAAAACATAGACTTCCGAAATGAAGTTTTTTATTAAAAAAATGGAAAGTCGTAATTTCGTTTGCTTGGATGACATATTTTTTTCAGCTATTTCGATTTAAAAACCAAAGTACAGAAGCGGTTTTGATGAAAGTTCTATGGGACCAATTGGAAAGTATTTCCTTTCACAAAATAAGAAAAAGGTTTTTTTACAAATCGGTTAAAAAATGACGCAGCAGCGAATTGAGAACATCCTCCTTTTTTGAAGTCCGGTAAAAAATCTGACACCACTACTATTAAGTCTTAAAACGATCATGATTCCGCTTTAAGAGGGAGACGGAGCTATCCTTAGCGGATAGCACTATCCCTTTTACATCATCGGAATTGAATGGCATTAGCACGTCATAGTAGCAGTAGCAGTTCCACTTGTATCGTGTTATCTAGTAACTGTGTAGTGGAGGTCAAACAGGCAATCACTCTATGTACAACCAGCACATCAAGCTACCCGAAATTGTCAAATATTCCCAATCAACCTTGAACCTAAAGATTTAGCGATAAAGTTGAAAATCTATTCAAGAAATTTGACAGATTGGTGTAGCTTGATGTGCTGGCGTGTGGACATACAGATACATTACTGGGATTCAGCTCCATCTAGTACTGAAAACCGACCTCAATACAAGTGAGGCTATGCAGTTTCTGTTTAGAAATGAATCACAAATAACTTCTTATTTAATCGGCATCATGAATCTGATAGAGACATCCCATCATTCATTTTCAACATGATAGCTAACGCGCCCACGACATACTTATTTGTCAAGACCACCGGCGACACCTCGTTTATCAATGCAGCTGTCCAGTAAAGTAATTGTTTTGGGAGCCTCTACGATTAATCATGAACTCCCATATCTTTCAACAGAGACTTTTTCAAACTTAACAGACAGATGTGTTGCTGGGGAGTTTGTTGCGCCACTTCTTCCCAGCTAAAACACTAGGAAGTGGTGACGGGCGGGCGTTTTGGGGGACTGTCTTTATGTAGAACTTTGACGTTCAAAAAGTGCTGGCACTCAGCCTAATTTGAATAAAATTAAATGACTTTTGATTTTTTTTTTTTTTTTATTAGACTGTAGTTAAAACAATATGGATTCAGATCCTAGAGCTGCTCTTATTTTTTCACTAACAAAATGTGTGGGATAGAGTAGTGTTAATCATTATCATCATCAGCCGAATGACGTCCACTGCTGGATATAAGCCTGCACCAAAGGGGGTGTCTGCCATAATCGTCACGCTTGCTTTTAGGCAGCTGGTGAAGTGGTAGCAGTTGGATAAGTGTGACCGTGTGAGCCAGAGTGTCCGTCAGTGCCTAGGCACGTAAATAAATAGGTACCCAGGTGTTCAGGCTGTTTGTTTTCCCAGCCAGAAAAAGGTGTTTTAGCAGCAACGGTTTTTCTTGAAAGGGAGAAGCTCTTTTCAGTGGTGACTATCTATACTAATATAATAAAGTTGAAGAGTTTGTTTGTTTATTAGAACACACTAATTTCTCGAACTACCAGGGCCCAGCATCAGATTTGGAAAATACTGTTTGTATATTATAGCCACATTCATGAGGAATATGGATATATAATAATAGGATAGGCTATACGGGAACGGGAAAAAACGGGATATGCCCGTACGAAGTCGCGGGCAATGGCTAGTCTTATATAAAGAGTTAAAAATCTTTAATTTTATGTTTAAAATGAGTTACACAAAATTCGCGTTGGTAACAAGAATCTCCTTTAAAAGTTCTTTCCATCGATACTAATTTTCCAACTTAACAAACTTTATTTCTTGAACTTATAAACTGCACAGCTTAAAAATCACCGGGCAGATTCTTGTCATCAAAAACGCCTATCATTTATTTTCTAATCTATGAATTACTTATATCTAGCAGAGGATCCCAAGTAATATCGATCTTCACTCACTTGCTAACCGGATGAAAATTATATTTTATCAAATAAAATATGTTTCTGAACATATACCAATAGGGTTGCCGTCAAAAATATGGTCATGGCTATCATTTAAAAAATTCCAAGTCTAAAACTCCTGTGACCATTTCTGTCTATTTCTCATAACATCTGCTCTGTTAATTATCTGCCTTCAAGTATCACCCATTCGGAGACTTGAATGATAAAAAAAAAACAAAAATACTATTGACAAAGGCCCCATACCCTACTTATCACACACGCATTAAGATAAAAGTTATTTATTTAAGTTTCTCCAGGTGCGTTATGTTAATCCAAATGTGTCCCAAAAGTATCCGGACAGGTTTAGGATACGGGATTCATTTGTTAGTTTGTCTTTTTGCTTTCATTCACGTTTTTTCTAGAAGCGTTTCTTGTTTGGATTTATTTATGGGACGTCGGTACACTTCATTTTATCGTCTGTTGGGTTCACCTTATTGAAGTTTGGTTTCCTATGTTGAGTCTAGCCAATCACTTTAAAAAGAGTTTTCTTAGGTAAGTCTCGCACTTGCAACAATCCTCATGGTTTTTAAGAAGTTATGGTTATGAATCGTGGTTGTCATTTTGTGGCGCATACGTGATATGCAATTCATTCTTGCAAATGAAATCTTATAGTCATATTTCAGATTTAATTTTAATTGCCTCGAAGTATAGTGACATTTTATTAAAACGCCCGGTCTCTGACAGTAAAATTCAAAGTTCAAAATTATTCTTTTAGAAAGGTCGAAAAAAAAAAAAGTATTTAGGTACACTTAACCAACAGAACATAACACCACTGAATCAGTCACTTGCAATGCGTGTAATTTGACACATCGTCACTGGTCGTTCCAGAAACCAGGTGTAGAAGTTGTAGAAGTTGTAACATTAGTTAAAATCTTTGTAGCTAGCTCTCAGAAAAGGCAAACAGTCTCAAGATCGGAACGCCATTCTAGACTTTCCATAGGCACCGCATACCGCAGCGTTGTGTTTTCCGCTCAAGACACCGCGGCTATAAAATATGATGCAATAAAACGAAAATTTGTCCATCACTAAACATTTTATTTTACAGTAACAACTCTCACACTCTCATACAATAAGTAGATAATACTTATTACAATAACCATATAGTACACTATCATAATATACCATATTATATTTATGACTTTAGCCGAATGGCACGAGTGACTCTATACAGCTTCTCAAGAGTCAAATACAGACTTAAACAAAATAAATTCGATCCTAGGCACTTTGATCAACCTCTTCAAATGTCGAGATATGGCGGCCTATTAAAAAAATAATAACTAATCGTTATAGTACACAGAATTAGTTTGTAAAAAAGCTTAGAAGGAAGACAAATCCTAAAAGGATTGAACAGAAAAATAAACATTTATTCTTACTTATAACAAAAAATAAGTCAGTAGTCAAGAACGAAATAACAGATTACATTGCATTTCAGATTAAATAAAACCAAAATCAAATTTCTAATAACCTCTAAATTGTTTTTTTTTTATAACGTCAATCGAATAAGGTGCATTTTAAAAATAGAGAGTTTAAAAATTTCGAATCAAACGTGATTGGTCCTTGGGTAAGGGAGCGTTTGTGTGACGCGTTGTGGTTGGGCCATTTTACGAATGGCGGTCGGTGATTGGTCAGCACGAGCAGGACTTGGAGGTTCCGTCCCGACTGTTCTCGCCGTTGGCAATCTTGTGGTCAAGCGCGAATTTGTCACCGTCTCTGTTGTCATTGCTCTGGAGTAGTTTGTCGTTTAAAAGTATCTGGAAATAATAAAATGTTTTATTATTAGTAAGAAGCAAATAAATATATCTGTCCTACAACCATAATATATGGGAATTGTATAAGGATCACCATATTATTATGGACCTGTATTACAATAATTTTCATATATCAACAGCCTATTGAAGTCTACTGCTGGCCTAAAGGGCCTCTCCAATCGCATGTTATACATGAAAAATTGCAATTGAAGAATATTGCATTTACTGAAACATTAGGTTAAGGGCTAATTTTTCAATAGTCCATTAACTTTTATTAGAGGAATAAATATGGCAGTTCTAAAAAATAAGACGATTGAAAAATCAGCCCTAAGAAAGAAGTTTTCCACCTACAGAATACCATAATCATAAAGAAATAACATTCAAGTGCGTTTACGCCGTAGAGTACGGCATTTTATACACTTTCAAGTTTTTATTTTTCGAAATTAATAAACCGATTTTAATTAAACTTCCTACGCATAAGCAGGATACATGAGTCTAAAACGGTATCAGAGAACATTTTCGAAATGTCTTATTTAAACAAAGATAATCGGAAATCTCTGCAACTATAGAAAATTTGAAATCGTTTTAATCATTTAGAAAAATAAGGATTTAAAAGTTTATATGAAATGCCGTACGGCGTTAACGCTCTTAAGTAATCATAGCTAATATTTTGTGACCTAAACAGTTCTATTGCAAAGAGCTTAATTTATCAAGATCCGTTCAAGGTTGCAAATATCGTACAAGAACTTTTTTTGAAGATTCCAGTCTTTCAACCAAGTTTAGGCACATTCCAGATCATTTAGGCTTCAGTTTAATTAATAATATAAACAAGTTTTTAAAGACGGCATGCATAATATATTAGTTTAATCCGTAGTTTGAAATATTAATTGGTCACCTACGTTACTCCAGTAGAAAAGATTGCACAATGTTACAAAATAAGCTACAGTTGAATGAAAAAGTTGTTCTTGACAACAAGCTTTAAAAAGCCATTGAATGTTTTTGTCAAGGATTCATATATTATGTCACCGCTGATCACCTATGTATGGAAGACTTTAACAACATGATACACTGAATCGAAAACAACCTTAGCCTTTCAATGACCTTATAAAGATTTAAAACGACACATATCTTCGAGAAGATGATGAGCAATTAAAAAATATTAAATCAAATGAAAAGGAAGAATAGGCAGGGGGTAAATATTCTCCAATGATAGATGATAGAAGAAAGTTAACTCAAAGACTGGAAATCAAATGTGTAAAAGAACATAATGTAGATAAAAGTATGAAACTGAAAATTTTGCGAAAAGTTAAGGACAATTTCAAGTGGAGTCTAAAGAAAATCATGAAAAATCGAGTGAAGACAGAAAAAATGAGAAGGTTGCTGTAGAAATTTTTATCCTATCAATGATTTATCCATTCTCACGCAATTTTTTTTTTCCTTCAAAGCAACAGCCTAAAAGCGTAATCTATCAGTCTCCAAAATGAGCCTACAATCTGTCATCGTATACAGCAGTCATTAAAAAATAAACAGACATTTATAACGGCCACACTAACATTAATTTTCCCGCCTACCATGGACGGCAGCGGCTCTATGGTCTCTATAAAAAACAAGCGTGTTTGACTATGACTACAGATTATTGCACAACATTTAAACACAACTGACCAGACCTCTAAATATGAATATTATTATGAACGGGCCAAATTCTATAAGTTAATTAACTATAAATAAAATGGCAGTCAGATAACTTGAATTTGATTGTGGAATGTGGGATTAAAGCTAATTTATTTACATTTGATTTCAAAAAAATATCAATTTTTTCTGTTCCTTCAGAAATATTAATACATACTGCAAGAGTGATATTCCAGTATTGTAAAGAGCTTTCAAGTGAAATCTTCAATACCTATCATTTTAATGTTCAGTCTAAATGTGAAACGACGAGATTTTTATCTATGATTTTGATAATGCAAAAACATATTTGGACACAAAACTAAGAACATGTCAAAGTCAAAGTCAAAACGTTTATTTCAATTAGGTCATTAAACGGCACTTTTGAACGTCATCGTTTACAGTTCAGTAAAATAATAATATTACATTAATAAAGTGACTTGACTGTCCATTCGGAAAGGAAAAAAAAAATTAAAATGAACTTGAGAAATCTTCTAAACTGCCTTCCCTTAAACCATTCCCTTCTTATTTGGGGAAAAGGGATATTTTAGAAGACTACTGGGTAACTCAGGGTAACCCAAATTCGGACAATTTAAGCCTCGTCTGACATTCCCACAATTATTCAATAAAAAACATAAACAAGATGTTTCAAGACGGCATGTTACACAACATTTAAAACACCAACTTCCTAGTCACATTACCGTCGAAACTTTCCGTGAGGTTGGTATGCGACAAGGTAACCATAAAGTTTTGAACTAATGTTTTAAAAATAACTCTCAAACGGGTTTATGGTAGAACGAATCAACGGAGGATTTATAGTATTTATTCATTTGTGTAGGCAACTAAACGCTATCAATTATTGTAACATTATTGTGACGCTCGTTTTGATTTTATGGTAATTCTTTCTGATATATGGTAGTTATTTCATTAGTGTTTGCTTATTGATTTGTTTCCATATTTATGGAGAGTAAAAGCTGTCGAATAAATCTTTATTTATGTTGCTAAATGTTATTTTTTTATTAAATTTTATTAAGTTGACGAAATAATGAGAATGTTGATTGACAACGGCACAATTCTGCATTTGAAGTTTAAGTACCTATAGTTGTTGTTAAAGCATATTCTTAAGGGGGAAAATAATATATAGAGATGGAAGCACCTAACAAGAACAACTCAATAGAAATAAATAATAGTGAAATAGTTTGCTACCATTCAGAAGTCTGCAACTTCGAAAGCCATAAACGAAAGCGTTTCATTAATGGCGCATGAGATACCCCAAGGAACTATCTTTGGGCCACCTCAGTCATGTCCTTGACGAGGAAAGAATACATAATGAAAAGTGTCCTAAAAATACCATAAACGGTTCGACCACGCCTCATCAGCTAAACGGATTGGATGAAAATCGGGACTCGGGTAATCCTTCTCTTGACATCTTCAAGAGGAAAGTTAAAGAGCATTTCCTTTCGCAAATGACATAATATTTATAGATATGTATGTATATATTTATATGTTTATGTATGTAAGTATATTTATGTATGATACAGAATGTAGTATTGTAAAATGTGTGCACTGGATCCTACCCTCTATTGTGATCTCTCTCTATCACTCAAAGGTTTGCTGGTAGAAAACTCATTTTTGAGTTAAGCTCGCCTTTGTACATGAACTATTTAAATCACTGTGAATTAATATAAGCTGTTATGGTGTACAATAAAGAATTAAAGAATTAAAGAATCCATGTCCGTGACTTGTACAAAGGATATTCTTTATAAATACCTGTAATATGTATCTACCTTACCGTAGGATTATTTCCAAGAGCTGCAGGCAAAAGTTAGTTGGTAATAAAATAAATATAGAACCTTACCTTATTAACTAGTGACCTGGCTGCCTCCTCGATGTTAATGTTTTCTTTGGCCGACGTCTCAAACCAACCAGCGAATCCTTTCTCGCGACAGAACTCCTCCATTTTGGCTTGAGAGTTCACTATGCCTTCCTTTTGTTGATCGCACTGAGGAAATGAAAGGATATGAGATTGTAGTTGAAGAGGTTACTCACATATACTGGAGTTGGGTTGAGAGGAGAGCTAAGACAATAATTATAATTATTTTTATTTAAAGCCAGAGGTAAATCCATGCACTTGAACAATCTACCGATAAAGGCCTTAGAATAATCAAACTAATATTATAAAATAATTACAAAATAATATTATAAGGCGAAAGTTTGTGTGTGTGTATGTTTGTTACTTCTTCACGCACAAACGGCTGAACCAATTTTGATAAAATTTTATATGCAGGAGCTGACACCCTGGATTAACACATAGGCTTCTTTTTATACAAATACTTACTGCGCGGGTAACACCGCGGGGCGCAGCTAGTATACATAATATTAAATAAGTAACGTAAAAGATGAAAAATCTGGCTTCGTCTATTTGTACCGAATTTTCTGTTTTCTATTTTTATAAAATCGAGTTTGTAATAATAAAAAGAAAAATGCTGAAATATGTTGTATGTAAATTAAACACACATTAACGTCTTGAATACCACGATTAATTTCACCGTTTGGTTTTGCTTGTAATACTCATAATGAGACAGATGTATGGACCAAAATATCTTAACAAAAACACATTTTAATAATGCAAGCTTCCTAGAAACCAGGGTTGCGGAATTTGTTCGAAAGAATCACTGCGGCCCTGGAACGCAAAGGTCTTTAGAAGGAACGCGGATGGGTTTTAGTCAGTAAGAGTCTGACACGCCCTTCCGCTCCACCCAGAGCGGAAGAAGTCATTTGATGATTTCCCATCCTTAAAAAAAAAGGGGGTTTCGGGGGCGATAAATCGCTAGGTTTCATTACTAGAAAACGTTAACCAAAAAAAAAACTAGGTACTTTTAATAATGCAAGCTTCCTAGAAAAGACTGTTACAAAAACACAAAATCTAGAAGAATGTATTACCTTATTCGCCAACAAGATGCAAGGTATAGGCGACCCGTCCGGCAGCTGCACCTTAGCATCCAGGTCGTTCTTCCACTTGACCACGGCGTCGAAGGTCGCCACCCTCGACACGTCGAACACTATGAACGCACCCACGGCCTCCTTGTAGTACACACGGGTCATATTGCCGAATCGCTCTTGACCTGATAAAAGGAATAAGGAGTTAGATAAGACAGCCAAGATTCGGAGCGTTGATTATGATTGAAGATTATGAGCTTTGGGGCCCTTTTTACTCTTGAAAGCGACTGGCATGCAAGGTGCCTTGCACTGCAGGCTACCGAGGTACAATGGCTCGATCGTGTCCCGCAATGTATGTCACCGGAAATTTGCAGACTTCGTAAGATTGTAACAAATATTTATTAGATTATATTTTCTCGATATATTAGGAAAAAATCGTTTTGTATACAATAAATCCTATCAATAGTTTACAATAAGCGATACTTTACAATCTTACGGCGTTTGCAATTTGCCTGTGACATAATATAAACTTGCATGCAAGTGGCTTGCAGATGAAGAGCGGCCTTATGTTTATCCCTATCTGATTTTACAAAGGATGATGATAATATCCTATTATGATTTTTGCCACACAGGCATTATCAATGTCGACCAGTTGTCATTTATGAAAATTAATATTTTAGCAAAAATACCCAAACATTGCGGCCTAATCCGTTACAGAAGTAAATAAAACTGAAGAAAACTAACCTACTAAATTCACTTTAAAAACTCTTCAACTAAAATAATATTATTTATATTATAAATATCAAACTCATGAAGAAGAAACCAATAAATACAAAAGCTAGTGCAAACACGCCGTTGAAACCGGCAGATTCTTCGTCCATCACCATTATTATTGTTATTATTTTATTTACTGCCTCAACAATAAAAAGACTGATGATAATATAAACCAATTAATATTTGGTAAAAACTTTGAAAGCTTATTGAAAGTCGAACGACGAAGTAAGTAAAATGACATTTGAATTTTGATGAAAAGTTTGGCAATTAATTATTATAACTTTTTGGTATTTGAGAGGCCTTTGGTTTCATAGTCTTTAAGAAAAGAGTTTCCTCCGTGCCTCGGAAAGCACGTTAAGCAGTTGGTCCCGGCTGTCATTTGTAGATCTTTGGCAGTCGTTAGGGATTGTCAGAAGCCAGAAAATCTGACTCCAGTCTGGCCATGTTATACCGTGTTACCCAGGCCAGTTAATGGGTTGTGGAGGTCTGGTAGGCAGCCGCTCCACGTAAGCTGAATCCGGTTTGACTGGAACCCAACCCCAATATAGTTGGGAAAAGGCTAGGCAGATGATGCGTCTTGAAGAAAAGTCTTTGAAACTTTAAACTTCTTAATAACATTTCGAAGAATATTATTCAATTGAATTTGACTGGCTCCACAAACGCGCAGAACGGGACAACGGGCCAACGTATTCTGAGACCGACAAAATACCATATTTTTGATCATGGACCTTTATTAACCAAGGTATTTCTGTAATAGAAGGAAGTGACTCAATGGGGCACCTAGGTCCATTCACTACGAGTACCTACTTTGTAACGTTACGTCGTTCCAGTACCACTTATGTCCTGGATATAGTTATCTACTTGCTGCCGGTATGTAGCATCTTGCAACCATTTGAAAACCTAGTGAGTCAAAAAGTCCTAATTTCCTAGATGGTTAACTGTAGAAACCCCATGCTAAAAAAGAACTATTTGGCAACCACGACATTTAAATCAATTTCGAACGTATCGTATTTTAAAAGCGAATCTGACTACAAATAATTTCTTCTTAAAGAAAAGACGTAAATACGTCACGGTGCCGAGATCCTTTTTATTTAAATACCAGATATCAACATTTTCTAACACTTTAATATTCTTTAAGGATTGGAAGAAGAAGTATTTATTCGTCGTTTGGCAGCGAGGACAGACGACATTGTTACCATCGAGAGTAGAACCTGGATGAGGTTCGCACAGAGGCGTAGGTAGGGACACAAGAAAATAAAGCCTATCACAGCAGTTGACGAAGTCTGGCTTTGACTGAAGAAGTACTCACCTGCAATATCCCATAGCTGCAAACGGACGATGGTATTCGCGTCCCAATTGAGTACTTTAAGCGCGAAGTCGACGCCGATGGTAGCTCTGTAATGCTGGCTGAAGAACTGGTGCACATATCGCTTGATGATGGACGTCTTCCCCGTGCCGAGTTCTCCGATCACCAGGATCTTGTACAAGTGCTCCCTACGCTCGGCGCTGGGTGAAGCGTGTGACTGGAAGAGATAGAAAGAAGGAGGTGAGATTACATATGAAGATACTTGATTCTTGTTGATAAAAAGTTTTCCTTAATTGTCTCTGGTCTCATCTTTTGGCATGCTTTTGACACTTCAGTGACATTGACAGAGGCCGTTGTTGGTGAACATTAATATGTGAAATTTTCATGGAAACTTGCTTTGGAAAACCAGAATGGCGGTATTCGTTCCGATTTTAGCGACGTGCCCAAACATCCTCCTGCAGCTATAACGTAGCTGGCAGCAGACAACATGTCAATAATCAAAAGCTTAAGATACTTATGATTCATCGATCCATAGGTTCGATTTGGAATCATTAACTGTCACTAATTAAAACTCCAAGCGGTTATTGAAAATATCCTTGTGGAAAAATCAAGCTCTTAAAGCGATAGCGTATGGCAATATTATTCATGAAGTATTTTCTTATTATTTTCACACAATTCTTGAAGACACGCTGTCCTTAAGTAGATTGTTCGTGACCCATGCTTACTCCGTGCTACGATCCTTCATGTTCTAAATTATAACATAGGGATCATATGTATAGCTTAGGTACTATAGGATGTATGGTCCTGTTGTGCGTGCAAGTCGTAGTAGCAAATTGCAATTAACAAGCAATCATCAGTTCAATTGACTATCAATTGGCCTAAGTTCTATATATCAGCCATAGTTTTCTACATATATAAGGTCCCATTCAAATAGATGAGCAAACTATTACAAATCATTCAGACCACCAAAATATAATAAGTAAAACGCATTAGTTACTTACAAGAAATAAAACATGCGGGGCAGTCTTTGGGGACTGCCGATAGAAGTGAAAACTAAGTACCTAACTTGTGAATTGTATCGTCGAGCTATTGTTCATCTAAAAAGTACACATATATACATAGTATACATATAGCTCATGGAAAGCGTTCGGTGACGATGACGCGAGTTCCATGATTTTTGTTCACCCAAAAAGTGCTCAACGCACCTAAAGAAGTTTTCACTTTAAAATTCAGCTAATAAAAATACTTACACAAAAATGTTGGCAATTTACTATATAGGTCAAAATAAAATCACTTTTTTTTGCTTGGATATCTTTGGTCAGACGTACTGAATGCTGTGTTAAAATATGTTCATGTTTTTAATAGGACCTTATAATATTATATTCATAATTATGCACTCAAAGTTCAGTTAGGCCACATTTCCGCCTGCAAACAACTCGTATGCGAGTTTAATTATATTGCGGGCACGATCAAGCGATTGACCACCATTCTACGTCGGTAGCACGCAATAAGTATAATGCAACTTTCATGCGAGCTGGTTGCAGGTGAAAAAGTGACCTTCTATTGTACATACGGAATGTAGATAATATTAATATCTCCTGTAAGATTTAATCAAGACAATGGAGTTGATTTTAATCAGAGTATGTTTGGAAATTTCCGATGCAGTCCTATGAGAATCGCTATTCTAAAATAAAAAATAAAATATATGTATTTATTACAATTCCTCGGTGTTAGACTTTTCATCAGGCCCCACAGGAAAATGAATTAACAGACAAAACGCAAACAATTCCTTGAATTCTATCAGAAGACGACTGATTACTTGAATAAATATATGAATACATTCGTTTTCATGACGTCATAAACTTGCTGCATGATATCAGTGTACCCCTGTCGTTCCTCACTGATAAGGGAGAAACCTCGAGACTCGGCTATTAATGTCAATTGAGAAATGATAACATAGTGCAATCCAAATAAAATGGAGAGTCTTGTTGATGTATCTGTCACCGGAAAATGGCAAACTCCGTAAGATTATAAAATAACTTGAGAAATTGTCAACTGAACATTTGGAATACCTTTTTACGCATCAAAATTTGATAGTCTATAATCTCTCGAAGTCATTCCGAGAAATTGTGGACTGACATAAAATAGCGACCAATCAGAACAAAAGTCTACAATTTATCCGTTTTCGTGTGATACTAAACCTGGAAACAAGGTTCTCATTGGTCTGTTCAGATATGAGCTCACACCAACAAAGAACAATGAGGGGCCAAGTTTCCAATTTAGCCATCACACCAAAACAGATTAATTGTAGACCAGAGTGCTGATTGGTCGCCAGTTTATGTCAGTCCACAATTTCTCGGACCGGCACGAAGATATTATAGATAGACTATCAAATTTTGACGCGTATTAAAGTATTCCAAATGTTCAGTTGACAATTTAACGAGAGTTTACAATCTCTCAAGTTACTTTATAAACTTACGGAGTTTGCTATTTTCCGGTGACATATCTATTTGAAATCTTGGGTGATAAAATCATATCATCGGATCCTATCATACTAATTTGTTCAAGACTAGAGTTAACAAAAAAGCGATAGGTAAGTAAATAAAAAATTTGCATATGTAACTAGATTGATAAGCTAGAGCCAGTAAAATGTCGATACAGAGGGAAATATGTTGCTGGGGAGTTTGCTGCGCCACTTCTTCCCAGCTAAAACACTAGGAAGTGGTGACGGGCGGGGATTTAGGGGGACTGTCTGTAAGTAAAACTTTGACGTTCAAAAAGTGATGGCACTAAGCCTAATTTTAAAAAATGAGTTTTGATTGATCTGTTGATTGATTGAATGTTTAGTTATACTAAGGATTTTTGTCTCCTTTTTAAAAGTCGCAACAAATTGACATATAGCCCTATAATATTTTATTATATTTATATTACTATAATATTATTATAAAATAAAAATCGAGATAACATAGTTGTAGGTATAGATTGATATTCAGGAAGGCTGTCTACTACCAGATCCAAGGTAGTAGACCTTCCTGAAAACAACTGCCCTACTATGACGTGCTCATGCGATCCAATTCCGATGATGTAAAAGGGATAGTGCTATTCGCTATGTATAGCTCCGTCTCTCGTTTTAAGACTTCATAATAGGGGGCAATCAATGTTCTGTTTCTAGATTGTCACAAAGTGTCTTAACTCTTATGTTACTTAAGAAGCTGTTCCATGATTGGCTACATTAAATGAATAGCACACAAAATACAAAACCTTAGTATTGCACAATCTTGCTTCTCATTTGCTTTACAAAACTCAAATTTATTTCAATTAAACCTTTTAGGTAATTTGACTTTTCAATAGTCAAGGATTCGGCCAATTAGTCAGAAAGTTGAAGAGCTAATTTGAGTAAGATACCCCCCAGCTGCTGTTAGTACGTTCAAGAGTTTCAACTCTTATTGCGTAAATCTAGGTCTCAGGAACGCTATCGTTTGTAGTAAGATAACAAGTTACATTTACTGGTAAAGTTTACAAGTACGTAAACAATTAAACACGGCATCGTTTTACTAGCAGAGAATATATGATTCATTCACACTATCTTTGAGGCCCCCATTTTTATTTAATTTATTGTAAATGTGAACACAGTTTTGATAAAAGGGAGCAAAACTACAGAGCTTCCCATAAACAATCCATAGCCTTGCCTAAACCATACACAATATTAACATTGCAAAATGCGAAAGTGTGTCTGTTGTTACACGATTACGCCTAAATCTATGATCCGATTTTGATGATTTCTACTACACTGGTAGATGTGACCTTGGAAACGGTTATGGCCATTTTTTATTTCGCAAATCTACAAGTAAGGCGCGGGCAAAAACTAGATCTTTAAAAAAATAACCACACGATTAGTCTAAACACTTCCTGATTAGCAGATTCTTTATTCAAACTAAAGATAATTTGAATTTAGAATCTGCAGAATCAATATTTAAAGTAAAAATCTATTAAATATTTACTACTATAAACTAAAATTAATCAGTATGGTTAGATTTGTTTATGAATTACCTGGAATTACCACTATTAGTTTTATTACACTACTGGCGGGCTACTCGTCCACATTATTTTTCCTATGATGATATAGTAGATTGTAGTATTTGTATAAGGTGCGATAACACTTCAGTTTCTTACTAATCCAGTGAACGGATCACAGGATTAGTAAGTTAAGTTAGTTAATAAGATTATGGCGTATTTTGCTATGGTGCGTAATTTCAATGCAGTAGGTACCTATAGCCTTGAGGTCTCTAATTTGATGAAAGCCAAAGCCAGATAAACTGGATATAATTTCCAAAATAAATTAAATATTGGGAATTAACTAATTATTACGGAATAACGGTAAGAATAAAATAAATAACGTTATCTAATTTAAACCAAATTATTACTTCGCTGTTTGTTATGCAAGACTTCGCAAAAGGTCATTTACTCAAATCTCTTTAATTTACAACCAAAGATAAAGACTTTTAAAGTTAAAAAGTTCATAAGGAGTTATTTTTAATTGATCATCACACCATCGTTTAAAGTTTAGGCAGCGTAAGTAGGTAGGTACCTACTTTACATGTCAGGTAAGATTACGAGGTAGGTACCTACCTAACTTATATAAACGCATCAATCACTTAAACTCAAAGACTGATGTTCATTACTCACGCTAACACAAAACTCATTAGAAGTTTTGCTTCAAGCAGTTAAAAATAAGAACAATCCCGTAGATTATAAGGTGTTTAAAAAACTCACGCTACTGCTGGCTTTCTGTTTGGGAGACATCTTCAATCAGAAATCCTCGATGAAAACGCAAGTCGTCAAGAAACACAAAAGTAAGTCCAAAAAAGTAAATCACACGCACGATACGGAATATTCTCGATTTCGTTATGTTTGTAGCACATCTCACAATTTATTTTACTTTAAATGTCTTCAGTCATCCTCCATTTAATAAAAAACTACTTTAAAATATTCTGTTAAAGTCCAAAACAATTATTTTTTATTTAAAAGGATGCACAAAATTGGGCGCCGGTTTAATTTGAATTTGGAGCGCTAATAGACAATTTTTTTTTATCGGATCACGGACCTAGTCGTTCAGCCTTCGAACACAAACTATCGAGTCGTCGGTCCAATGACCAGCTATTTATGAAGTCGCGTCGAGTGGAAAGATAGTGCTTATCGGCCACCTGATAACGACAAGTATTTGTCATTTGCACTCCTTGGCCAGTAACCGATTCAATATTTGTGTCGATTTGATAAATAAAGACGCTTTTTTTAAGTACCTTCCGGTTTTTTTCCCTTGACCGGGACAAGGACATTGGAACTTTTCGAATGATTAGTATTTCAAGGGTTTGAGATAGAAGTAACTTCTCTTTTGCAAAGAAATAGAAAGAATATAGTGGAGTCGCGTAGGTTAGGTAGTACTTACTGTACCCTCATTCCACTATATATTAATATTGTATTGATAAAAGACTAGCTGTCGCCCGCGTGAATGTCGAAAATTATCCCAAGGGAACCTACTCCCGGAATAAAAAGATCCTATGTGTTATTCCAGACTATAATCTAGCTCCGTGCCAATTAAAGAGTAACGAACAACCATAAATCCATCCATTATATCCTCACAAACTTTTGCATTTATAATATTAGTAGGATAGGACGTAAGTACCTACTAGCTAGATACCTAAGTCTTTTTTAAAAAACAAAATTTATGAGAGCGTTATCTACAAATGCAGAGCACACCTGGCCCCATCTGAGATCTTCTTAAAATAATCTGGTTGTCAATAATATCCTACTGTCACTTGCTTTTTTCTATTATGTAAATAGGTACCTAGGTATCTTCTCAACTTAACTATTAGATAAATGTCATTCTCTTTGCGTTACATCGTTGATTGAAGATAAAATTCGATAGATTGAAATATAAAACTAATTTTGTTTTATTGGCTATATTGTTGGCGGATTTTTTTTTGTTGGTCTAAGTTTTAGATTAAAGTCTCCTTTCACGGATCTCGCTGCTTCGTTTATAATAGTGCAGTACCTTTAACGGCAAATACATTTGTTTTAAAAGTATTAATTTGAGTGCAAATTCTACAAATTTTAAGCAGTTTGCATTCGTATCTCAGTTGCAATCAGTCAAAAATCCCTCGTTTTTTATAGAATTTTGACCCGATCGTGTCTGTATACATAGCTGGTCGAATGTGTGATAAATTGCATCGTTTAGAAGGAAATTCCTGATTCATTGTTTTATACACTTGAAAAATCGTCTGCTCGACAACGTAAAGAACGCAACGAATGTCGTTGTAATTTCAAAATTAACGGTATTGGCATCGATTGTGTGTCTTGCAATTTTTCGTAGAAAGAGTTATCGAGTTACGTGTACCTATTCTGAGAAGTTTTTTTATAGCAATAATTTCGTATTTCGCAAAATTTGAGCAATCAATCTGCTAAGCCAATCTTCCAGTTTTCCCGGATGCAACCGAGTTCCAGTATTTTACATTTTTGCGTATAAATTAAAGCAATATTTGCAGTAAATTCTTTCGATTCATAGACAACAAACCCGATACAGTAACAGTCACATATTGTCAACGAATGCACATTGCACAACCGTTGGAACCGCGACTCGGCCGCGGTAAGCCTAGCCCAGGGATCAGGTTACGTGCAGTCGTACACGCATCAGCGACGACCTCCGACCGACTGGCACTGGCATGCCACAGGGAATGGCATATCGATATGGCAACACATGACAGTTTGAGGCCTTTGAGGTTTGAGTGCTAAATTTTTGAGCATAGACAGAGTTACGAAGTAGAGCTACTTTCATATTGGTTGATTTCGTAAGTGGAGTTACTTTCAATCTGTTCTAGGGTTATTATTTATTTTAATTCAATAACAATAAAATAGAAATGTTTGTACTTATGGAATTTATAATGTTTTAGCGCTGTGATTAATTTTCTATGCATGCAAAAATGGATTACCATAATAGCCATATTATGCAATGGTAATGCGTTTATTGAAAAATCCTTTGTTACTCTGTCGACTAATAATTAACTTACACCACTATTAGTTTTAATGATCCAATTCCGTAATCCGTAAAAATTGAATCACCGAAATCCATTAGGAGAACTTAATGATTGTTCTTAAATTATCGTCTATAAGCGTATAAATTTTAATGAGGTTATTACCTAATGTTATTTTTAGATTAAAAAATGGCCGCTTGGAACTAAAAAACAGTTTTTAAAGTGGTTGATGCTTAACTATTGTTCAGTTCCACGATTTTCTAGGAAAAATGCATAGAAACTTTTCGAAGTGCCCACTTCTGGACCCAAAAATGTGATTGACACTTACGCATTAATTGACGGAATTAGGGAGGGGCCTGGTCGTCAAAGGGAATTCTAATGTGGGATCCAGAGATATTGTAAAAATCTAGTTCCAGCCTACTATGCAATGAACTAAGTATATTTTAACATTGAACCGTGTTTTTTAACAACTAAATAAAGATTTAATAATATAAGGTGTCGTGTGAAATATACAAGTGAGCTGTTCTTTTTTCTTATATTATAAGTAATTTTGAAGGAAACATCCCCCACTTTAATCGACTTAGTCATAATAACAAGGGAAAAAACCCTCGATTATTATTGGCAATAAATAACAAGCTGTAGGTAACTATCAATTTTAATGAGTCAAGTGGCGTAAACGACTTAGAATATAGGGGTAAACCGATCGTATCGTTCACACCATCTGCCCGTAAATGCGTATCAATTTCATGAAGCCATACAAAAACGCTAATTGAGCCATCAAATTTTCCAACCCATTAACTTATATTTTCACCTCATTTATATGGTTTCTCTATGACCCACTTCCTTTCACGTACTGGCAACTTCCTTTCTCGTAATGGCAGCATAAATAGTTAAAATGTTCGTAATTTGAATAATGTACTTTTTTTTTAGAAAATCGGCGTCTATGGTAAACCGTAAACTGCTTAAATTGCATTGCAACGATTTTTATTTTAAAGTAGGCTATGTGAAGATATTTATAATTATGATATTAATATTTTAATATAATTTCTCACACATTGAGATTGCAATTGTGAGAGGTTTCTAAATAATACTGCTATTATTATAATACCTAGGTATAGCTGTAGGTACTATTACACAAGTGACAAGAGTTTACCAATCCGACGCCCGCAAATACCTAGGTGCCCTGTATTGTAATGCATAATATTATACCTCGTTCGACTTCACTACGACAAAGGACAGTAATATAAATGTAGGGACAACATTTTACGTAATGATTATGTCTTGAGGTTTGAAAAGCAGAGAAACGCAATTACGATAATTTTTGTATGGGCTCGTAACGTAGTCCTCAATTGAGAAATAATGAAAAGTAAAAAGACTAATCAGGATAATATTCTTAAAAATCTGACTTCTGAAACGCAATACTGGTTGTCAATGACAAAAAAATAGTTTTAATATTTTCGCAGGTTTTCACTATGTACCTAATTATAGAAAGGAGTTTTTACAGAATAACACTGCCACTTGGCTTGGTACTTATGTTGAAAAACTTATGTAACCTACTTTAGAAATAAGCCATAAGTTATAGAAAATTATGGAGAAAGTCTTTCTTCTAGCCGTAATCGTACGGATTCTTATTTATACGATGAAGCAATGGCAACTGAGTTATTCGTTTTTTATAAGTAAGTGCACAGATATTATACAGGAAATAGTAGCTGAAACGTCATGTTTGCCTTTTAAACATGACGTTTCAGCTACTGGATTGTTAAAGGTAGATACGTTATTGAAACCGGCCGTAAGCGGCGTTATTATTTCAAATATGCGATATCTACCTCTTTTTTATATAATATCATTGGGCAATTATAAGTCTCAAAGCGTTCTCACACATATGAAACTAAAACACCGTGAGATACCTACACGTGTCTGGGTAACAAGAGAGGGTATCTAGATTATAGGATGCTTATCTGTTAACATTTTAGACGAAGCAATAAAGATTGTATTGATAACTGAAGTTGTTTTTGTTATGAGTTGCTATTAGAATATCATAGGGCAATTTTCTCATTTTCTCAGTAGTCACTTTATTAATGTAATATTATTACTTTTACTGAACTGTAAACGATGACGTTCAAAAGTGCCGTTTAATGGCCTAATTGAAATAAACTTTTTGACTTTGACTTTGACTCATTCTAAAGGAGCGTTCGCTATCGCGTCGCATTTTCAGATTGTCAAGAACTCTCCTAATTTGCACATTTTGGTCTAGGCGCACAGAAGTGCGCCAGTCCAAGTTCCGGTCTAACGCACACAGTGTGATATTACACGAAACATTTCGAGCTGTTTTTACCCCCCTCATAACTTTGCTTGAAATAATCACAACTTGGTGACACTTGGACTATTACCTACATAGTTGAAGATTACTGGAGACTGGACTGGATTTCTTTTACTACAACGTCGATTTTACAGTCAATTTAATAAAGAAAAAAACTTGCCAAGTGGATAATAGGGTACCAAATTTTAAAGAAAACGATTTTTCGAGTGTTTCCTTATTTATATACGGTCTGGAAAGACTGGTATTCTCAGAAGATACCTGTTAGAAACATGGACTATTCTGGAGTTCTGAAATGTGGATGGATGTTTGGCCTATTATTGATCTCACTACTTTTATAGGCCGAATTAATAGGGATATCAACTTGGCCTTTTCAAATTTTTGTTTCTTTATAGTGATTCTCGCTGAGATGATAATTATTGCGACTTGAATTGAAACACTTTTTAAGTACGAGAATTGGCCTTCTGATTTCCTGACTGACTGATCTCAGACAAAAAAACAGCGGTTTATCAGCCAATTAAAACAAACACAGTGTAAAAGAGCGAAACATTTAAATAATTATCGAAATTAAATTGCATACACACGATATACTGGTATCTACACCGATCTCTTTGCACCTACTTACATAATACAAGCGACTTTGTTTTGAATGTAGGTAACCAACGATTAAAGCTCATGAATGCCTGAAATACGAACGAACGACGATGCTACGAACTAGCGGACGTCACGCGGTTTCACCCGCGTAGTTCCCGTTCCCGTGGGAGTACGGGGATAAAATATAGCCTATGTTACTCGCTGATAATGTAGCTATCCATTGCTGAAAGAATTTTTCAAATCGATCCTGTAGTTTTTAAGTTTATTCGCAAAAATACAAATCTTTCCTCTTTATAATATTAGTATAGATAAGTAGGTACTAGCATTTACCAACACAGGGTGACTTAATCATATAAATATAACATTTTTGCCGGTTTTTATTTGCGATTTAAGATTTAAACCCTTCGTATAAGTGTTCAAATTCATAAGTAGGTAAATACTGTAACACTCTGAATAGGTACTGATTGCGACTAAATTAAGTCATTCTGTACAGTACATTAGCGCTTCATTTATGTCATGAAAAAAAAACGATATTTTTTATCAACATCTGACATTGCTGATCCACATTTACATGAAGAAGGTCTTTCTTTATATGGTCACTCTGCTATTAAAGATAAACTTCGCCGAAATAACATGGGGCCACAGCTCTGACCTCGCATTAAGTTTAATAAGTAGTAGCAGAAATGTAGGTATGTTAATTTAAAAAATACAAGTGTTTCTAAGAAATAAAGGCACATGGTGAGAGTGAGTCGTATGTACAATGCAACCTGCTTGGAAGCTGATATCGACATTTTCAATACTAGTGTTGCTAATTTGACGAAAATTTTAATTAATACCTTCTTCGAGCGTCAATAGTTATTCACCAGCTTTTATTTGTGATTTTTTTTTCTGTTTTGTGTTACATGTATACCTAGTTTCTTTTTTCTTAATTTTCTGTTTCATTTGATACATGTAAAAACTTGTAATTGGCCATATTTTGTTTGAACTTTTACTTAGCTACTGTATTTGTTTAGCTGTAAGTTTTCCTAAATTAACTTAACTCAGTCTCAGGCCCAGTTTAGAACGAACACTATCGGACAATTAATTTGTCCAATTATCAAACGAACGTTTAATTTGTGACGAGACGATATATTTTCCCGAAATAATTAAAAAAAAAATTAATAGTCAGGCAATTTTTAACTGAAGAACAAAAGTGACTCAAAGTGCCCTACCTTGCTCCGCCCAAAGTTGAAGAAGACATTCGATGATTTCCAATCCTTAAAAAAAAGGCTTGAGATTCTATCTCTGTACTAAATTTTTACTAAGTTTGTAATGAAGTGTACAATAAAGTATATAATAAATAAATAAATAAAATCGGTTCTGCGATTTAGGAGTGAAAGGGTAATGAACGAACAAAAACCGAAACAAAATAACTCACTTCCGTATTTGTTATATTAGTTGCTATAATAAGTATCTAACTAAATACATAAATATGTATGCGTATAAAATGAATACAGAGATAATTAAGAGTTTTTTGTTTCTTAATTTCTGGTTGATCAGGTATTTAAGCTACGATTAAGTTAATCCTAAAACAAATCTAGACTACAAACTATCAAATTACTAACAAACACATCCTGACAATAAAATGTCAACGCGTTATTTAACATTTAAAATATCATCATAAAGGTAATTAGTTACATTTTTTAAATCTCTATTGAGTTGATTTGACTATTCATATTGAAATTAGTTACTGGTCAAACAGTTATTTTTATTAATACATACTTGCAGGCAGTTACGTAAATTGATTTAAACTTAAACTTTTAATGTTAACGGTGTAATGCCAAACTATATGATGGAGGTACTACGTCTAACCATGTATCGTGATCATGGTACAATATCGATTTTCGTTTACTATTAAAGAATCTACCTATCTAATGTTTCATCCATGCCTGGATCTGCTGATGGTGATGACGAACTTGCCTATACAGAAAAATGGGCAACTATCTACCTCAGCAAAAAAAAGCATTAGGTTCAAGATTGATTGGGAAAATTTGATCCTTTCGGGTAGATTGATGTGCTCTGTACTTTTACCATCTCATCATCGCCATCTCAACCTTTTCTCAATTTGAAAGTGGGCGACGCAGCATGCCTTCTCCTTCCATGCATCTCCATAATTACCTCCTTCCTAGCCATATTATCTTCGACACGATCCATAATTTCTGTACTTCCTCTATTCTTTAAACCATCCACATTCATACTCAAAACTTTCCTCACGTCATGTTTCTGAATCAATATTTCGGCCTTTTCTTTTTCCCGAGTATGTTGTAGTCGGTTTCCTATCTTATAGGATGCTGAGCATGGTCCGATTACCTATCTGACCTCCACAACTCAGGAACGGGTTCACGATAACTCTTGGCAAGTCTGCCGGTCTATTCCCACCGTATAAACATAGGTGCAGTAACAATGAAGTGAATTTCATTTAACCTTGTTTGTATGGATTGACAGCTCACTTCACTTCGCCTAAGCTTACACGGTGAGCTGTCTACAGCCGGTAGATTCTGTACACATGTCGAAGTGAAGGCTTGGGTGAAGTGATTCCGAGGTGAGCTGTCAATCCATATAATCAAGATGGAATGACAGCTCACTTCGTGATCACGTGACATCTTGATTATAAGGATTGACAGCTCACCTCGTGATCACTTCACCCAAGCCTTCACTTCGACATGTTTACAGAATTGACAGGCAGAATCGCAATGCTGGTGATATATTTTCTGGCTGTTGACTATCTGTAACGACTGTCAAAGGTCACTGATAAATGACAGCAGCTCAACGTGCTTTCCACAACCCCGCCTGGACGCTCCCCAGACTCTCCAGACTTACACAAATGAAAACCGATCGGATAGTAGCCCAGGTCACGATGGTCACCCATCTACGGACTGATCTTGCAAGCGTTGTTCTTTATCCTCCTAATGAAAATATTTCCATTAACGAGTTTGTGCAATGTTCCGTAACATTAACCAAAAACGATTAAAGAACCTGTTTGATAAACAAAAATGCCGTCAATTACTGCAAGGGTAATCAAGTCGTAACTCTATGACTCCATTACTAATGATATAGTTATGGTTTAGGTATAATAATTATAATCATTAGCGGGTAATTAGCAGTACCATAATTTTCCACATGTTCAAATGTAAAACATGTATGAAACATGAACATGTTCACATGTTCATGTTCACATGTTAAAATTTCTAAGTCCCTAAGGTATAAGCCGCACCTTGTGCTGATGTGCGACTTACAATGTAAACAAATCGAAACTTACACTAAGATATCTATAAAATGGTTTGTTTTTGTGTCGGAGGAAATATCTGAATGTACTGTAACCGATCACGAAAATTCATTGATGTTAAGTTACACCATTGCTCCTTCAAAGGCTACCGTGGACATCGCAGGGTCGTCGTCGTCAAAGTATTGAAAGAGTCATCCACGCGCCAATACACTACGTCCTACGTCCTTCATACATCTCTTTTACATTCTATCAGCTGTCATCTTCGCAGTATTCCAATTTTTATCTTCCATACAGTTCATTTTTCCGTAGTCTACCTCTTTTTTTTAGGCATCCACATTTTACTTAACAGCTAACAACTAGACCTAATAAAATACCAACGAATGATGACACAAAATTAACTATTATCACGAAAAAAATGTGACCAAACGAGTTCTAGCGCGACGTCATTGACTAGAAATTGGTTACTTAGTCAAGAGTCAAGGTATCGAATATCTTGCGTTACACAAAAGACAGTTTAACAGCCTAAAAAGTAGGTAATGCAATAGATTTAGTGAAGGGGAAACCGAAGTCGAAATGAACCTACTAACAGGCGTATGTAACTCTGTGGCCAGATGCTGAATTAAAAATAAAAGACAAAAAAAAACTTTATAGTAACACGTGTTGACGCGGTAACTTTTTTGGACAAATGTCAAAGTGACATTTGACCAAAAAGTTATGAGTATGACACCTTGGAAAACGGCAATACTGGCCACAAATAAGGATCTTCTGAATTTGAATCGGTTCAAAATACAACGTTGTTTATATACACGGCGCGGCGGCGGTTTAACAAGCATCACGCCTACCTGAATCTATTCCCCTAAGAGGTAGGCAGTGCTGTATAATATTAAACCCATGACGACAGTTAAAGTGCGTATACGGAAGAGTTTAAAAAACTAGTCAAGGTTGAGCAATCCTTGGTAACTTTGTTATCTGATAAAAGTACACCTGTGCTGTGTTAAATATAGATAAGCTGTACTAATGAATAAGTTTTATGAAATGCATAGGTCAGTAACTTGATATTAAGGCAAAGTAAAGATGAAATTTGATCTATTAATTAATTGCATAAACTACTGTTTCTATTTTCATCATCAAAATCGATCTCGTGTAAGATAAGTAGGTATATAAATAATGCAATCAGTGTTAAATTATTTTCGTAATATTCTGCAGATTCTGCTAGGTATTGTCAAGTATTTTAAATGCCAGACACTGCTTTGTATGTAAATATCAAATATTAAATCGTTTTCTAATGGATTGTCTCGATTAGTTTTGTTTATTGTTGCATTATTTTAATGAAAGTGTGTCACACAATAAATAAATTATCAATTTATATAAATAGAAGTGACTAGAGACTTACCGAAACGTTCGATTTAACTTAAAACACATAAGTATCAAGTTATTTAGCTTCGTCAAAAACCCGTTTTTGACTAATATTAAGTATTTTAATGGGTTTTGGTTGGTTACTTATAGTTGTGTAATCGATTTAAAAGAAAAAATAAAAGTTGGAAACGTTGGTTTCTAAAAATAAAAGGTTTAAAGTTGATGTTAAAGTGACTACGCGTAAACGCTAAGTTAGGTGCTATTTGCTTAAGACGTATAACTACACCGAGTCAGAGTCGCTCTACCGTTGCAACACAAAGAAAATGCGTGCACTTGAACAAACAAAACAAAACACCGCAAGATGGATACATTTGGTAAAGCGAAGCGCACACGAGCAAGCAGTTCGTACTCACGAAGGGCATCGCGCCGCGTGACGTCCGCTGTAAACTAGCGTGAAATGTAACGTACTGGGACAAACACGGCCGTCTCGGCGCTGAAGCCGCAGCACTCGCACACTGTGAGGTAGGAGTCGTCACCCGCCTCCTCGAAGGTCATGGCGCGCGCGCATCGCTCGGCGACCCTTCGGTCACTGAGCGCGCGCTCGCAACACACACTCACCGCAGCGTCGGTCCCGGAGCCGTCGGGCTCGATGAGGTCTCCGTACGCCGGCATCGCGTCCGCGTATCCCTCCTCTTCCGTGTCGACGTCGCGCGACTGTGCCGGCGAGGGCGGCGCAGGCACGGCCAGCCGCACGCGCGCCAGCGCCACCGCCTCTTCCAGCGACCCCACCTCGGCGGCTCCCCTCTCCGCGTCGTCGTGGTCCTCCGACAGGCACGCCGATGCCTGCGCTACAAACGCGATGCGCCGGCGCAGTGCACTCTCCGGACTGGGGTCCTCCACAGGCTTCTCCATCTCCGGCTCGCTGTTGCGCTTCCAGGCGGCCTTGGAGAAAGGGCGCGTCGCCACAGGATGCTCTACAGCAATGGGACTCACCGGCTCTACGGCAGGCGTCTCGGGGGTAGACAGCTCTGGATTAGGCAGCTCTGGGGTTGGTGGTTCCGGCTCAGGGGGTGGTGTTAAGGGCTGTTCTATAGTTGATTCTGCAGTTGTAGGCTGTGACTCTGTTGTTTGTGACTCTAGGGGTGGCTGCGATGACTCGCCAGCCTTCTTCTTGCCGAAGCTGCCCATGCGGCGCATGAAGCTGCCCTGCTCCTTCTTCTTCTTGTCGACGCTGGGCGAGCTGTCGGTGCTGCGCGACGCGTCGCTGGCCGTATCGCGTTGTTTCTTATTTCGCTTACGCATCGTGCGTTCGTCGCGGCCGATCTCACCGTCTGAGGCGACGGATTTGGAGGAGCCTGTGCGCTTGATCAAGCCGATGTGGAAGGGCGAACCAGGCCGGAACGGCGTCCGCAGCGTGTGTAGCGTGCGGCGGAGGCGCGAGGGCGCGGGGCGCGGCGAGGGGGGCGGCAGGGGGGGCTCCTCGTCCCGCATGGTCACCGCGAGCGCGCCGCCTCGACTGCCGCGCCGCCGGCGTCCAGCCCTAGCAGCCGGCCAAGCGGCCTTGTTCCCGGTACCTACCTGCCACGGATCACTAACGAGCTTCCACTAGTACGACGTGATTGATTAACTTAATTAGAGCACTAATTGAAAAGATTCCTAACACTTCAAAGTTGTGGAGAACGCTTGACAGGACGACTGTTGAACGAGTTACGAAATGAACTGTAGCGCGTGCACTGAATAGTAATCAAAATATGATAAGAAATTGAGTCATCTCACCCAGCGCATATCGCAGGCCGTGAACCGCAGGTCCTTGCTCCACTCACTGTCAAGTGAGATTAAGCTTTTATTTGTGAAGCGTCTTAAAGTTTGAAAGGCGAAATGTATACTAACATAATATAATGCACGTGAAATAAGACACCTAGCATAAGATATATCATAGTCCATTCATTTTCTGGGTTGTAGCCTAAGTCGAAGGCCGGTATCAGTGTCTTTTCTTTCGTAATATTCAAATAATCAAACATCTACTTTAGTTACACGCACGCAATCTTGTTTTAGAAGGCCAATTATAGATATGTTAATTTTGATGTGATTTCCGCCTACGCATGTTGTAACTAATGAAACCTACATGACCCAGGCATAGCCATATAGAAAAGAAAAAGAAAAAATCGAATGACCTACCTTAAATCCCCAAAACATCATCTTACTGGCGTACAGATATCTCACTCTAATATTTCATTTCACATTCACGATACACTCATTAAAATCTACAAATCACATCAAAAACAAACAAATCATTAGTAATCACGAAAAAGAATTTAAGATAACCACGAATCTAACTTTTCCCAACACGATTTCCACATCCCGTGACATTTCGCGCACATTTCAGCACCCCAACTCTTGAAACCACAGGAAAATTTCAACGCACACCCAAGTACCTCGTTACGTCAAACGTTACCGCCGGATTCCATTCGGCACATTAAGGTATTATTCCGTATCGGTTGAATGTCGTCGGTCTATCAAAGGTACTTTAGCCGCGTCTTGTAGGGCTTCTCTTCCGTTAAACGTGAGCCCGTACAAATGCCTAGTTGTCTCTACACGGTTCAACAAGTCGACCCCTCACAAATGGTGGAGTCGTTGTGTCTATTTCGAGGATTTTTTGGGGATTAAATTAATGCTGGCGTGTACTTAGGCTGTTTAATTTGACACCCTTCGATTGCGTAGATCTAGATTACAAATGCAAAAATATCTTGCCTATTATCTTAGAGAGAGCAGAGAGCACTAGGAAAAAGAAGAAAAGATGGACACAGTTAAGATCGAAAAAAAGTAAATTAATACGATGTTTTTTCCGTGTCTTTAAAATGTTTTAGCGCATAGATTCAAATTGACTACCATCACCGAGATATCAACTGCAGTGCGATTCTGTAAACTTGTCGAAGTGAAGACTTGGGTGAAGTGATCACGAAGTGAGCTGTCAATCCATGTAATTAAGATGGAATGACAGATCACTTCGTAATCACTTCACCCAAGTCTTCTCACTTCGACATGTATACTTAGGTTTTCTTTAGAATTGCTCAAGTTATGAAAAATCTTTGACGAGTAGACTTTTTCCAGGAAACTGGGCTTACCTTGCGTATTTTTATAGAAACTAATTCTATAAAAATACGCAAGGTAAGCCCATTTTATCCCAACAGATATGGGAACTTTGATCCGTTGTGAAATGTTTTTATTAAAACAATAGCAACCCGCCTCAGTTTTATTCGGGTGCAAATAATATATAATCTATATTATTTGAACCCGAACCTTTCTTGTAACCCCTTGGCAAGACTGATGTCGGATTTCTTGGCTTTTGACTATCGTATCTTATAATGTCAAAGATCTACAAATGTTTACAAAAATCAAAGTCTTAACATACTTTCCGAGGCACGTAGGAGCCTCGGTATGTTACGATGGTCACCCATCCACTGTCTGACCACCGCAGCGTTGCTTAAGGTGGGTACTGACCGATGTTACGGGGCGTAATGTAACGTGTTATAAGGCCAGCATTCGTGCAGTCAGTACTTGGAATAAAGCACGAATATATGCGTATGTGTTTTGTTTTACGCGGATTTTAGAACACGGCGGAACATAACGTGCTCGCTGCGAATGTTACTTTACGGCCAGTAACACCGGTCAGTACCCAGCTTTAAACTTGAATATCGACACGTGCGGCTAATATTGTTTTGCCACGAGCTCCTCTAAATATCCACTTAATCTAACAATAGATTAAAAAAAATGACGCATTGAATTTAAATTATGTTGGGTGTTTTAGTAACCTGATATATAATATGTAAAATAAAATGTATAAAATAGGTACATCACAAACGAACAAAATATTGGAATTTGTGACGCGTTTAATAAAATCACGCTTTATAAGATAAGTAGATACAGTATTTATGAGATAATTATACAAGAGTCAAAGAATCAATGTAAACAATAAACATAATTTGTAATTATTTCGGAAACGTAAAACGATGGCGCCTAATTGGACTATCTTATATAAAATATATACAATTTTTGAACTTCGAACTTAATTTTATTAACGTAGATATGTAGTAGATCTAGGTACGTTTGCTTGCCTTAAATTTCTACGACACAATCGACTTTTTATAAACTTTGAAAATACTTTCAGGTGCTGAGAGGAACATAGATCTGGTAATATATCGAACAGGTTTATTGACTAAATAATAACAGCCGCATGGGTCGATCTTCAAGGTTAAGCAACGCTTGCCGATTTCGGTCCATGGATGGGTGTCCATGTGAACATACCGATATTTCTCTGAACCTCAGAAACCACGTCACGCTGTTGGTCCCGGCTGTCATTTGTAGATCTTAAACAGTCGTAATAGATAGTGAGAAGCCTAGAAGTCTGACACCATTCTTGCCAATGGGTATTGTGCTACCCAGTTACTGGGTACAGATATGCAGTCGGCTTGCGATAGATTGCTGCAATTTCGTGCACTTTTTTATGACAAAATCGTTTTCGTCACAGTTACATTCACCTATTTGGTATTTCAAAAGTAGAAGATACTAAGATTGCTCAATGGAACGATGTCTGGATTAAGTCATATTTTAACAAACCGGGTGGATTTTCGAGTCGGGGTAGCAAGGGCAGGTATCGGTTGCAGCGAAACTTTCTTTCTCCTTAACTATTTGAGTACCTGCTTAATTGCTATGTATAGACCCGTCCCGTCACTTGCCACCCTTGAAAATCCAAAACCCGATCAGAACGTAGGTACATAATAATATCCTTTCACATGATTACAGATTTTTTCACCAAGGGTTCCGTACCGTTATCTATAAAAACGGTAAAAAAACACGTTTGTTGTGGGAGCGCTCTTAAATATTTATTTTATTCTGTTTTTTTAGTATTTGTTGTTAAAGCGGCAATACATCATCTGTGAAAACTTCAACTGTGTAACTATTACGGTTCATGAGATACAGCCTGGTGACAGACGGACATACAGACAGACGGGCGGACAGAGAGTCTTAGTAATAAGGTCCCGTTTTACCCTTTGGGTACGGAACACCCGAATTGAGAACCTTTTCCTTTTTTTGAAGTCGTTTAAAAAAGGGCAGGATTTACTAGCTACCCTATTTATATAAGGTCCCATTAAAATAGATGGACAAATTTTAACACAGCGTTCAGTACGTCTAACCACATACATATATCCAAGCAAAAAAAAACACTGATTAAAGTGATTTTATTTAACTTAAAAAAAAAAATATCGCACACTAGAATAAACACATCCATAATGGGTAGGTTCTTGCACTCGCGCCCCGCCGCGCGCACATTTGTAGTATTATTAAGAAATAACAAAGACATAGATGTGTTTACTCAATATACTCAAAAAAAATTATTGCTTTTCCACATGTGAACTTAGGAGGTAGGTTTTACAAAACTATGATCAAAAATAGGACCCTGACGGGCACAGCAAAGTAGGAGAGAGGAAGAGTGTACTATTTTAAATGTATTATAATTTTATTGTAACTGTACTATTTATAAAGTAATTAAAAACACATGTTCTTACCTCATTTAAAATTTATCAGGTAAACATTAATTGATATTCTAATAGCATTTAGATACTAATATTTAATGCTATTATAATTAATTATCCTACTACTATTATAAAGGCGAAAGTTTGTAAGTATGGATGTATGTATGGATGTTTGTTACTCTTTCACGTAAAAACTACTGAATGGATTTTGATGAAATTTGGCACAGAGGTAGATTATAGTCTGGAATAACACATAGGATACTTTTTATCCCGGGAATATGTTCCCTTAGGATAGTTTTCGACAATCACGCGGGCGGAGCCGCGGGCGGCAACTAGTATAATTATAATTATAAAAAGAAATACAAATTATAATTTCTAAAAGTTGTTTTAATTTATTTGTGAATATATATATTTTTTGTTCTTTAATTATTTCTGGTAATTTATTATATATTTTAATTAATATGACTAGTGTACTTGTTGAGTGTATTTTTCGCTTAGAGCTTGGTAAGGTAAACCTATTTCATGGCGTAAAATAAATTTTGACTGTGTATGAATTCTCTTGTCGTATGAAAGTGTTGGTGATTTCGCACGAATTTGCATATTTCTAGAATATATTGGCAGTGCAGTATGCCAATGCATAAACAGCTAACGGCAGTATACTAAAAATGTTGGTTACCATTATAAAACCATATTTTCGTTAGCTATTTTTTTTGCTTGTAAGCATTTCATGCGTTTTCTTATAATTTTTTAACCATTGTCCTTATTTTGGTGGCCCGAATGATTTCTAAAAGTTTGTTGTCTATTTAAATGGGACCTTATATAAGGTGTATCAGTTGATGCGCATAACCTGAAATGGGTCATTGTACTCATCATTTTGATTTACTTTTACTATGGGATCAACCCCGATATCAGTTCATGTACTGAACAGCTGACATTTTCCCGATATCGATTTTGTCTAGAAGATGCACACGTAAATTGTACACCAATAATAGTGACACAACACCCTCAGTAGATTATTTTTCAATTAAAAGTGGTTCACGCATGAGTCCAATGACTCCTTTTTAGGTATTGCGTTTATTCTTTTTCACGTTGTAGAATGGGCTGAATCTGATGAATCTAAACCAACATAACTATATTTTTAACGACATATTAAGTTGATGGATAAAATCCTAATAGTCTTATTAGCTGTGGGCCTGTGGATTAGTATGCAGGGCAGATCTACTGGAAAATCCAATCAATTTGAGTTGAATTTGCTGTTATTTAAGTATACTTACTAATATAATAAAGCTGAAGAGTTTGTTTGTTAATTTGTTTTTTTGTTTTTTTTTCGCGCTTATCTCTGGAACTACCAGTCGAATTAAAAAAATATTTTTATACCCACAAAATAGCCACATTCATGAGGAAGGATATCGGCTATACGGGAACGGGATATGTGCGTACGAAGTCGCGGGCAAAAACCAGTTACCTTTCAACAGACAGAGAACGAAAAAAAAATCAAAAAAAAAATGTGTTTTATGTTCCTTTTTTATCGCCCTTAATCCATTTTTTGTATTTTTATTTAATGTACAGACACAACCGTTCCTACTGATTTAAGTATTATATGTATAGATAACGAAGTTGAAGAGTTTGTTTGTTTGAACGCGCTTATTTCTGAAACTACCAGTCGGCTTTGAATTCTTTTTGTATGTGATAGCCACATTCATGAGGCTATAGGAACGGGAAAAAACCTAGTAAGATATAAACAGAACCCTCAGGATTCATAGCCAAACCAGTTACAAAAGGGAACCGTTATAGGCATGAGCTAAGATGTCGAAACTCGCTCAATGATAGTACGATACAGGAAGTTTCAATGATTGCCGTAACGACGTGTAATGTGCTGGTTATTTCTACCGTAGGCCTCTATGATGAATGGGAATTTTATATACGTAGGCATGAATGAAACGAGAACCTAATGGATCTGGCAAGGCTAAGGTGATGCCATGCGGTCAAGTCGAGACCACAAATTGATGAGACGTTAAAAATTCTACATACTTTTTTTGCGTGGGAAAGACCACAGTTAAAGAGTCTAAAATGGCACCCAGTATAATTGCATTATATGTACACTCCCGGCCGGTTTCAATAACGTATCTACCTTTAACCAACAGTCAAATTAGCTACCAATAGTAGCTGAAACATTATGTTTGACTGCCCGTTAGTAACACTTTCAAATTGTCCCAATCCATTGCAAGTCTACCCGACGATGTTAACAGGCAATGAATAGCCACGGTTGAATTGACCAAATTAAATAAATTCTGATCGATTGCGTGAATTGGTGTGTTATCCCGGGATCCTGCCGTTTTGCCGAAAAGATTTGACAAAATTTCACTATCCAAACAAATTTTAACAACCTTTTTCTACTAATGCAATATTTGGAATGATTTTAGTAGGTACTCACATTTTCATTTGGTCAAATTTCAAGGATAGTGACATTAAGGCATTTTATCTTTAATCAAATGATTTATTACAGCAAACAATCTTTAGACAATAAACAGTTTGTCAAATTCGAAACGGCTAGGATAGGTTTTACAACTGTGACCAGCCGGGGATTACGGAAGTCGCATCCGTTCCCGCGATTCCCGGCGTAGGTGTGAGATGGAACACCGGGGTGGTTTTTGTTAGTAAGAGTCTGACAGACCCCATGACATCCATGAGGATTTCCCCCGAGATAAAAAAGGCACATAACGCCAATTTGCTCGTTCCAGATTTACATCCCACGATGACCACGATCTTCAGACATGGTGGAGCGACCAGTGAGGGCTATGTGAAATGATTTTTTTATATGTAAGTGTAATTGTAATATGAACAAGTGTAATATGAAGAAAATACGTCTTATTTAATTGATTACTTCACACTACACTATTAACATAAAATTCGTGTAAGTAAATTACGCAAGGAGTCATAAAACAACGTAGGTAACTGAAAAAAAAATTGCGCAGAAGAGCTAGAAATGCCTTGATAACCTTAGTGACGCAGTCCAAGTAACTGCGGACTCGCTTTAGCTTGGTTCGATTCCCGCGTATCAGGTTGAAGTATAATTTTGTTGCGTAGAAGGTGAACGTGAAGAAACATGTGCTTAATCATGATTTGGTATCGAGTAGTCTTCTAATAAAATCGGGCTCGACACTCCTTTCAGTGTTTTTCGGTATTTTTCATTGTTCCGGGTTTGGCCAAACACGCACACTTGAAAAATTCACCCTGTATAATAAATGGAGGGTATAGAATCAAAACTAGGTATATCCAAAAAAAAACTCGTAAAATGGGAATTGTTATTTATTTCTTAGAAACTCTGCAAATAAAAAAATGAAAATAACTGCGTTCGATTTGAAGTTAAATAATATGAACCCTTACGTGTTCTTAGAAGTTTATCAAATATTTTTCTATTTAAGTCATGGACATAGCTGGATTTGATTCCAATATATGGATTTGGCTGTCTTTGATAATAACTTCTCGGGATATTTATTATGTTAATTTAATGTAGGTATTTAATTTAAATTAAGTTTGGTGTTTACTTTTAATTTTAGTGTTTTTGTTTTATGATGTTGATATTCGAACACAATGAATATTGTAACTGTAATTGAATTGAGTTGATATAGCTGGCTTTGATTCTGGTTTTAAATTATGACGTCACAAATGCTAGTAATGTTCTACGTACATTTTAAATAAAATGGCTCTTAACCACCTGGTTTAATATTAAGGAAGTTCATGTCAAACCTCGGAGTAACTCGTGTAAAATAATTTGTTTTAGGCTATAATTTAATTTTAGCTTGATTTGTCTTCCACTTTTCGAGACATTTTTTGCGTTTTCTGCCCTTGCACGGTTCAACTTTTCACTCGTTTAACGTAGAAAATTTTGGCTACTTGCATCAATATTTAATATAAGTAGATGTAAGGGAGCAAACTTTGTCATTGCAGTCGAGCTGGATTTTTTTATTTGAAATGAGTTTGCTCTTGACTCTAGTCTAGGTCATAGATGGCAGAGACAAAGTCGACGATGGAGCGAGCTCACCCAGAAGAAGCCTGTTCACTCTAATTTTGAAAAGATTAGGGTTGTATGCGTTCGGAAACACAGACGCAGGCTGAGAGTTCCACTCCTATGCTGTGCGCATTATAAAAAACGTTTGGAAACGTTTAGTGCAAATTGGTGGAATAGCAACAAGGTAGGATTGCACCCGAGACGTGTACTAAACGACGTTTTCCTACACACTTACTAGAAAATAATACTTGAAATATAAACACAACCGTAAGAAATAATTGTGCGATGCGACAGATTTTGGTCTTCGTGTGTCATCATCTGCCTGGCTTCTGACAATCCGTAACGACAACCAAAGATCTACAAATGTCAGCCGGAACCAACGGCTCAACGTGCTTTCCGAGGCACGGTGGAAACCCGATATGTTAAGATGGTCACCCCATCCACAGACCAACCTTGGCAAGCGTTGCTTTACCTTGATCGACCCGTGCGACTGATATTCTTTAGCCAAGAGCGGTTTTTTGTGTATCCTGTTCGAATTTTATCGGCGCTGACTCACGCACTTTTCCGCACGAGTGCGGAAATAGAAAAACGCACTACACGTAGACGTAAGTGTGTTATTGTCATTTACAAGTTCATTCATTCTTTATTTTGCACTGTTGATATAAAAGGTTATTGCAGATTGCAGTGTAGGGCCATGTGACGCAAATGATACAACTTTATTGTGAAAGTTATTAGCATTTTTATCTTTCACTGACCTTAATAAACTATATCGCGTACATGATCTGCCGAGCCCTTTAATAAAAAAAAGTACATAAATCTTTGTTACTAATTTAATATGTGTCGCATGAGTTTGACGCTAAATAAACTGACGGTAAATTTATTTAATTATATCAGATAGATCGGCGTCGATACACCTGCATTTATCATGTGCATAAAAACCGGCAATTCGCTCCGACATTTTATTAAAAGCGGCTTATTATGCGAATAACGAGTATTTTATTTATTCAGTGTCAACTTGCTGAAATGCACCTATCCTACTACGTTTGTCATTATTCTCTTGCGCTTATCCCAAATATTTGGGGTTGTTGCAACATGTAGGTAGATAGTGTTTTTGATGTGTAACATCTTTCCTCTTGCTTTCCTGCAATCTGTGAGAGTGATTTTGCGAAATGGGACGGAAGTATGTAACAAGAAGCCGAGGAAGCGCGCGCTATTTGATTTGACCAATGAGCGCGCCCCATTCGATTTGACCAATGAGCGCGCCCTATTCGATTTGACCAATGATCGCGCGTAGTGGTCAAGTTGACTGTCAGTTGGTACTTTTAATTTTAATGTTGCTTTTTACCAAGGCGAGACGTCAAATGTTACACATCCTATGCGACTACTGTGAGACTCGCTCGTATTTTTTTCTATTCTCCTCTGTTAGTCATCGTAGTTACCCCCCTTTCTAGATATACATCATCATCATCTTCCTGCCCTTATCCCATGTTACTGGGGGTCGGCGCAACACGTTTTTTTCTTCCATTCTGTCCTGTCAACCGTCACGCTATCACTAACTCCCTTTTCTTTCATATCACTCCTAATACAATCCATCCATCTTTTCTTTGGCCTCCCTCTCCTTGTCCATCCATCCACATATATTATATATTCCTTTCTAGATATACATATGTATGTATAAATAATCGTTCACATAATTCATCCCTCTCTTTTTGGTTTTCCCTACACTTGTCCTACTACATAGGTACCTAAGTATAATAATTAATTCGTTTTTATTTTTATTACAATAACAAAAATAATTTCGGTTAAGTTATCTGACAGATTATGGTCACTTGTCAAACAAGACCTTAGTCACATATACGATATGCGGAATAAGATAGGCAGACCCTTTTATCGATGATTAATTACAAAAGTAGGATCTACCTACGGCAGCTTAGTACAAACGCTTGCCGAGGTCGGTCCGTAGATGGGTGACCATACATTACATATGCGAGACACCATCAGTTCAAAATGCTTTGCGAGACAAGACCCGTGGTGCGAACCTTGTACTTATAGTATTCAAAACTTTTGTTTCCGACAGTTCATTTGAATAATCGACGATCGATGCCATCGATCAATGCTAGAATGGATTAGTCGACGTCGATCGATAGTTTCTACTACTTACACCAATGATCGTCAATCGATTGATTGGTGTCACCCTTAGATAGCAAGTAGGTAGTCAGAAAGAAACTCAACAATCTAACACCATTTCTGCCAAACGGTGTCGTGTTAAGTACTCATTTATTAGGTCACAGAATACCCCGGTTGGTTACTGGGTTCTAGAGGTCGGATAGGGTGTCGCTCCATTGTAAAATGCTGGTATTCCAACTGCATCCGATTAGACTAGAAGCCGGCCACACAATAAATAGGAAAAGGATATAATGGTCATGAAACCACTTACTCTTAGAGTCCCGCTAAGTTCAGCGTCATATGCCTCTTCAGCATACATCATGACAGATTTCAACGACTTTTTTTTTCTCGGCACTAAAACATCACCAAACTATCGATATCGAGTTAGAAAGTCCAATGTCACATCACTATTCTGAAAATCTGTTTTTTTTTTACAGAGCACTGAACGTAAATTTATTATTGTTTATAAGGTTGATGACCTTTAGTTGTTATTTATCTAAGTAACTGTTATTGGCATTGAAACGTCATTATTTACGCCACATTATCGGTTTAAGCGGACATGAGACGATATTATATCTAATATTATATTATAGTAATACTGTGCCTATCCCGTACCGAGCATAACGCAAAACTAATCGTTGTTACGTGAGTCTTAGTCTAGCTATCGCGTTTTTATCAGTAGATTAATGTACATATCGATAAGGTTTGCATATTTTGCATGACGCCAACTCCTGAATAGTAAAAATCTGTATTTTTTAACCTCCAAAGCAAAGAAGGTGTTTTGAAGGATGTCTGTCAATAGTGTCAATGGCATCTTAGCTCTCAAACGGATGTACCGATTTCTTTTAGGTACCTAGGTACTAGCAGTCTAGCATGATCACGATCGTTATTGACTGTTTTTGTGTTCTTGTTAGGTTTGAAGATCTCTTTTTCTAAATGATAGACATCTTAGACCTACAATGGCATCACACTCGCTCGTCTGACCGACTAACCTAGACCTGCGAAATTCCGTGAAATTCTTACCTTAAAAACTTAGGTAGTTGAAGTTTAGTGAGCTTGTGTTTTCTGTCTTCCCGAATTATGCTAGGGAATGACGCTTTTGCTCTCATGCCTTGGATTTTTCATAATAACACTATGTACTGAATTACTGATACTGAGGCTGCAAACAGAACGGACTGTAAATTACTTAATTCTAATTATTGAGCTCATGCAATAGGTCGTGATGAGAAGTTGACTTGAACATAGTGGACTATATTTGATCGGGAAAGTGGTTACCGACAGCCGTTATTTATTGCCCATATCTCTTCATTGCGTCCACATAGGTATTATTAAGATTTTTTTACTCGACCAAGGAGAGGAAACCTTTACCCGGTTACTGGAACGAAATTAACGACGCGTCCCTATATAATTAAACTGTAGTTCAGCGATGCGATTAGCTGTGGAAAATTCATTTTACGTCTGAAACGTGTTAGCTGACTAACGCGCTTTTCACAAATTGACCCTCCCTTGCCCTTGCCTTGAAAAACTGACCCTCTTGAATTATCAATATACCAGCTTTTGCTCACGGCTTCGTACGCGCATATTCCGTTTTTTCCAGTTCCCGTAGCAATTTCGGGAAGCTCCCTTACTCTCACCAAGGAACCCACATGCCAAATTTCAGCTTTCTGAGAACCAGTAGTTTCGACTGTGCGTCGTCTGTCAGTCACTCAGTAATGGAAGAATATTGATTAATTCCAACTTGAAACCTCTTCCCATTATAATTGTAATTGTGCTTTGTATTGTGTGTGTTGTGTTGTGTGCATTGTATTGTATTATATACCTAATTGTATTTTTTCCGGTAGATATACATAAATAAGTACTAACACTAGTTTCTAAGTTTTTGTATTAAAGCAATAAATGGACTGTGTCAGAATTAAAATATTTTTATTTATTACCAAAAAACAAAGTGATCCTGCAGCAAGGTTCCGTTTTATTTTCAGATCATGGCACAAGGGGTCATGGTCGACTTCACGGGGTCGAAACCTATAGCTACTAAAATTGTAAACAACCCATGCCAATAAATCAGTGGCGTGGCGCATCATTAATTCCATGTTTCTCAAGTCAGCATATGTGCTGACTCTTCAAAAATTAGCTTAGTAAGTAATTATGTGTACATCTTCATTTTTTTTTTTGACGGGGACCACTCGCAGTTCAGCACACTAAGGCTGGTTACTGCTTAACCGGACTATTCTGTGGTGGCCTCAAATGAATTTAAGGCCCCCAGCCAGGGCTTATAAACTAGGTACATCTTCATTCCCGGGCTTGGTATTTAGACAAATCTCGGTAACGGTATTATTATTATTATATATTATTCAGCCGCGAGTCAAACCGACACAACGCCATCTATCGAGCCAATAGGGAATTAAAACCCGCCCTTAAAATAAGGATACTGATTGTTACAAGTAAAAACTTAGGTACTTTAACCTAAATGCGGTACAGGTTTGTTAAACAATTATTATAGGTAATTAAGTTACCTATTTCGATATTAATATACTTAATATAAGTAAGTAAGCATTTGTCAGTTCGTGCTAAGGCCATTCTGACTGACTTGACTTAAGGAGTTTAAGGATTTTGATTTTATACCTTTAAAGTTCAAATATTTTGATTCACTTAAAATAATTAAAGAAACCGAAGTCAAATCGTAGGTACCTATGTCAGGAGGAATCCTAATTCGAACCCAAAAACCCTCCCTACGAATTACTTCTGCAGGTTGCAATTTCCTAGGAATCAATCTTAATAATTATTATTAAGGCGAACCTATACCTAACAATAATAATTCAAAATGACATGAGGGTTGAATATTTTATTTTTTTGCTTAGGGGAATTCATATGTAGACATACACATCGTAAAATTACAATAAATCTTGTGTACCACAAACTTCATGCTGGCAGTGACGAACCGTTACAAACTTGCCCCTTTACGTTATTCGTACAATTTATTACAAAACAATAAAAAAGGGTTGTAGTAAAACGCACCTGTTGCAGCCATCTCCCATTCCTCGTGGTCGACATATTGCCACTGTACTTCGGCTTGGTCTTAGACTCGAGCAGCTTCTCTTTTTGTAACAAATGCTCATGTACTGTGCTCTTATTCAGATGTTTTATCATATTTTAATTTACATTTAAAACAATCACTTTACAACACGAACAAAATATTTCCCGCTAGCATTTCGATACGCTCACTCTAATGCACAAACGCGAAAATCTACTCGTGACGTAGCTTAGACAATCATTTTTATCGATAATGCCAACACTATCGTTCATGCACACTGCGAGAAAAAAAAACAAATGTCAAATATTGGCGCGAAACGCAAACTTTATAATTTAAAAGCGAGCACGCACAAGTAACCTTATCTATCGAACGCAGTGAAATAAGCTTCGTCGTACATCATTGTCTGGCCTCTGAAGATAACTGAGAATACATTATAATATGCCTATTTGCAATACAATATTAATTTTCAGTAAAAGATTGTTTACCGCGGTTAGCAACGTGGGTCAACGTGCAGTTAACAATAACAATGGCTGTTAGTGGCTCGTTATAAATCATTCATTGAATTAAATCGCCTCTTGACTGGGTGGGCTAGTGACGAATTCTGAGATAGTAAATTAATTAAACGTAAATTTGCGAGTGTATTAATAGTATTCTTACCTACTTCATTAATGAATATAGTTTCACATTTTATCTATAAGCAGATTCGTAGGTAACGGATACGATACGACGAGAATTTCAAAATTTATGTATCTTTCTGCGTCCACTACGAATTTTCACCGATAAGACTGCATCATCAGACTTCACACTGATAGAACGTTATATCCGCTTTTCACAGTACTCATCCGTTCACCCTTCACCACCATTTTCATTTTTGCCTTATTGGGTCGATTTCTCTATAGCACTATGGAAGGTGGGTATAGATTGTCATTGCTTCTTCTTAGTCGTACACTCTTGTCAGAGTCGTCGTGGTTGCGCAGATGAGGTACAAGGAGCGGATGGTCGGGGCGTAGTCGACTTTCCCGAGAACTACTCTCTTAGCGCTGCGTTTGCGCTTCCATGTCTGCTGGTTAGTCACGTTACGAGTAGGTACACTGAACCATAGTGGACTCTGAAGAGTTTATATCAGATCAGTCCAGCGAGTTGGTGTTCGACCGCGTGCTTTCTTGCCTTCCATCTGGCCCTGAATCACCAGTCTCTCCATCGAGTTCTCATTCCTGTATATGTGACCAAAAAACTTTAGTATTCGTGTTTTCATAGTGGATGAAAGGCACTTTGATGATCTCTAGTGCGTCGATTTTATGGAGATCCTGCAGTCTTAGGGACCAAGTTTCGGAACCATACCTAGAGAAAAGCGCAAATTCAAATAAAAAATCACATAAAGCTCATAATTAGCACCTACTTAACTAATTAATTATTTCAAAAAGGATTTCGACACGTAGAAAAGTCTGTTTGAACTTCCCGTAAGACTGTCAAATTTACCAACTCCCTAATAGGATAGATTTCGCTAGTTTCATTATTATCGTTAAGGTTAAAGAGGTATGCGGTACAGAGAGTAAAGTACCGCATACCTCCACTTAAAAGGGGAGGATCCTCCGACCAGACGGTTATTGTGTCTGGTGGGTAACTGCCCGATTGTTGTATTCAGACTGTTGTATATGTTCAAATTGCACGGAGAACTTTGCTTGCGCGATGCAGAACTTGACAGGATGGATGGCGTTGCGCTTCTTTTTTTGTTGCCGTACAAATTTAGCTTCTTAGTTTTGCATTGGTGCCGCTACAAGGCGATAGAATTTGAAACTAGGCCTACTACGAAACTGGGTGACAAACACAAGTGGCATATCACTTAATCCCACTGAAGACGCATCGCCTAGTTATTTTCCACATTTTCATTACATTGATAGTTTTATCTATTCGTTGAGTGGAGTGAAATAACGGATCGAAATATCGGACACTTATTATATGACCACTTTTTTCAGAACATGGGCCGTACGATTTCAATTGGCAATATTCCTGAAGTCAATCTGACTGAAATCTCGACATCCCGTAATAAATCGCGAACCTTGAAACCCTGACATCACAATAACACTCAAACCTGAAAAAGGTCTTTGAACTCATCATTATTGATGAGTGTATTATTCGTTTTCAGCTTTTTAATTTTGCCTACTGGTACATATAACTCATGACTGCAGGCAGAAACTTCAGAACGTCACCTGTTACGATCCTTACATACCTACCTACTCCTTTTGTTTCAGTTACATTCACGCGCCGGTTGGTGAGTACTGCGGCCTTTCTGAAGAACATAATGTTCCTCCAACTTTCAAGGTCTCAATTAGGTACCAAACCAACCAAACACACAACACTCAGCTCGACCTATTATATAACAACGAATACGTCGCTGTGGGCACCTCATGGGATCACACAGGCCCTATCAGAACACCAGACCAGAGCGCTGTGATGTTTTTTAAATATCGCAGCGTATGCTGAGATAGGACATTGTAAAACAAAAATTATTTAAAAGAGTGTCCGTGGAGTTTCTTGCACGTTCTTCTTCATAGAGATCTACGCTTTGGAACGTGCAAATTAGCTACATCTCTTTTGACTGACCAACCTTGCCAATTCAAAGGTGCCGCCTGTAAATGGTTTAAATGAAATAAATAATTTGAGTTTGAGTTTGAGGGGGACCTTTTTGGCCTCGCACAAATTAATTTCATGTTGTTTGCGTTATTAAGTAATTATTATGCAAGTACTGGAAGTTTTTAAACTATTTTACTTTTTTGTCTGTCTTGTGCGAGTCCCAAATAAACATTTTTCTTTCTTTCTTTATTTCTCATCTTCCAACGATAAACATAACAACAACAACACCGAAACTGGTCCGACAAAATTTGAGAAGTAGTCAATCAACTCGAAAAGAAGATGAATGTCCTTCTAGGGCGGTCCACGTTGAAAACTGAATACCTGATCGACCCCGTATATCCTAAAGTGGAACCACATGAAACATCTACTGACACTGTCACCCGGTCGATTCTGTAAACGTGTCGATGTGAAGGCGTGGGTGCAGTATTCACGAGGTGAGCTGTCAATCCATATAATCAAGATGTCAAGTGATCACGAAGTGAGCTGTCATTCCATCTTGATTATATGGATTGACAGCTCACCTCGGGATCACTTCACCAAAGCCTTCACTTCGATTATATACTTAAGAATCGACCGGCAGTGTCACCCTGCGTATCTATAAACGGATATAACTACATTGTCAGTGGCTAATGAGTTATAATGGCCATGTCGCCACCAATATTAAGATATTGGCTGACCCGCGGAAACCTAACGATTGTCGTCGGCGCCGTTATGATAAGAGCAATGATCACTAATTATATGAATAAAAAACGTGCTGATCAAGGGCAAAAATCTTAATGTGTAATTAGTTTTTTTTTTGGTGAGATTTTTTTTCTTCGTAGGTTGTCGTAGCACTGTCTTAAGAAATAAGGAGCCTAATTAAATATCGCTAACTAAGAGAACAACACATATTGGACCAGAGTAGCAGTGGAGAGCTGGTGGAGGCCTATGCCAGAAGGCACGCCGAATTGCAAACCATACTATAACAAATAGAATTTGAAAATATGTATTTCCAATTTTGTAGCGAATTCGGAAGAAAAGGGCTTTATTATTATTCTCTATATTGTAACTAAGAGAACATAGATATTTTAATTCGATTAGCAGAACTATTTTTTCACCCCACCTAGGCACCTGCACGAAATCGTGAAATTATGGGCTCAAGACGCCTTTCGATGTTTTTCGCTAATCCTCATAGTTTCGGATTTGGCCATCCACGAATACTTGACAATGACACTAGAAAAAAAAATTAAAAATTTAGCTAGAAAAACTTAGATTGAGCCTAGAAACTATTAATTTGGAATGTTTAATACACTGCGGCTGTTCGTAGCACTATCGTAGCATTCCTATCATAGCTCGAAAAAATGTGTTTCCGTAGTTTGACCGCGAAGCACTACCGTAGCACGAAAAATAAAACCGTAGGAATTGGTAGGGTTCAGTACTTCCAAGCGGTACTTTTCTAGGAACACTCGTGTGTCTGTCTGTCTGCTGGCACAGCCAATTTTTATTTCTAGACGTCAAGTAAAATTCATTCGTTGTGGGAACAATTGGTAGATCGGTGAAACCTATAGATAATTAGTAGATCTCAACAATATGATAGGCATTAGGTACCTAAAATAATAAAAGCGTTGAAAGAAACTAGATTATGGTGGAGTAGGTCAAGATCCTAGGCATTTCTCAAATTCAAATTTACTATAACGAAAGAACCGGCCCATAAAACATAATTTCATGAAAGTCATAAAACTAAATACCAGACCCGTATGAATAGCCTGAGGATCGTACCTACCTAGCTATTAGTAGTGATTAGTAGCAATATCATAACGTGGGTTAGGTAGGTACCTCAATGTAGGTACTTACTTTTTTTCTTCTTTGCGAATAGTAATTAGTGTGTTTATGTATTAGCTTATATTGTTAGTTGGTTACAAAACCTTCTTGTATGTATAATTCTGAAAAAACATTAGGTAGGTACCTACCTAGATATAACGTTTAAATTAGAAACAAGAAAACGTCATGATAAAGCCGTGTTTATTTATCAATATCACGCCTATGAATGACAAGATAACTACAAAGTACCTAGTAGATAAGTCAATAGGTACATTTTTAATTCCTACAGAGTACCTACCAACTACTGATACAGAACAAGATAACAGCCGTACAACGTTTACCAACACTGTGTAAGTATTGAAAACTTTATACACATAAATATAACACAACGAGACATGTTTAAACATCCTTTTATGCTACTGCATGAGTATGACACACTTCTGAAGAAAGGTGCATTCGCCACGCAAAGGAAAAACAAAAGAAATTAATTACAGCGCCATCTATGAGCACAATTTAGAACTACGGTAACAAAAAATAGACATTATTATACTTTTTTTATTGTGTACTTACCATGGCAGCAAATTGGAGCTTCTTGGTTAATCGGTTTTTAGGGCAGTGTGGCTTGTGTTTTTTTAAAGGCACGGGAGGTTCTTGACGTAAACATCTGTCCGGTTCGCGCGAGGTGACTGCCGCGATGCGAGCGACTGCCGTGCACATGTTTTGCGCGTAGATAACGCTATGATTATGTTTATGTTTCTAATTACTGGTTTATGGGATCACGGTGGTTCTTGGATTCGTATTACACTGCTACTGAGGTTTTATCGCTGTTTTGGTGATTTTAGATCCCGGAAATCTTGAAGAAAGTGAATAACTCGGATTAATGAAATAATAAGATAACTTCAGTGTTTTATAGGTAATTCAGACACTCGGCTAAATTTACCTAACTAGATAAGTAGGTACCTAATTTAAAAGTGTTTAGGTTCACCCACAAGTAAAAGAACTTCCGTTACGAGAATTTTAGGAAGTAGGAAGGTAGATAGTAAATCTGTGAAATATTATTTAGATAGGTACCTATTCAATCACTCGCGAAAAGTTTATAACCCGGGAGAAAAATATTGAAGCTGATTAAATGCGGAAATGATGCTAAAATTCTGTCAGGCAATATCAGAAGGAGTAAGACAAGATGCCAAGCGAACATTGTATTTATACCAAGCCATTATGAAGAACCACTTCATTCAGTACTTATGAAGAAATTACCTATCTACCTACTACATCTAAATAGAACCCGCAATATCAACCTTATTCTCATCTTTCTAAGGATTAGTAATATCTGAAGTCAACTGCTGAAGATAATGCTGCCTAACAATGCCTTATTGTGGACACAAAGATTAATTTGGTCGCTTGATGTCAACTAGGTTGATTGAGTTTCCGTTGTGAATTGTCTGTGTCAGATTGACTATGAATGATTGGAATTAATGGGTTTAGTCTAGTTTTCTACTAGGTTCCTTTGATAGGTACATAGGTATGATGAGGTGGGGTGAGACTATCATACTTTCCCACCAGACAGGAAATATATTTTTTATGGCTAAGTTATTTGACTATCTTTGAGATTGTACAATCACAGATACCTATTCAAAAACTATAAGCTTTTATGTAATAAGTGACATATTTCCGCTAATGCATTGAGAACATTAATTTTGAATAAATTATGAGACGGTTAAACTGCTAGCATTTAGTTCCGCCATCTCCTTCGTGGCCTGCCAAGACAGTTCTGAGCTAGTAGGGCCTTTTTTGTTTAAAAAACAACCTCCCTAAAAATGGGGCCCCCAAAAATGTTTGATATAGGGCTCCTTTGAGACTAGCTACGCCACTGATCTGAAGATAGTCACAACAACGTTTATTTTAGCGGCAATTTCTATAATAATTTATGATCTGGGGCAAGACTAACATACAATCAAAATCAGGGGTGCTGAACCTTTCGAGTGGCGTTAATAATTAAAAGTCATTTTGAAGGAAAAACAAATAAGTAGGTAATGAAAGGCAGAATAAGGAATATTAACTTGTTCAAAACTTTATTTCAGTATTAAATTTGTATTTTTCAGTACCTAATGACTGTACTTCTTCCAAAAGAGCCACGACAGTTGGCCGGTGAATTTTGTGTAAGTATGTCTATGTCACCGGAAAATGGCAAACGCCGTAAGATTATAAAATAACTTGAGAGATTGTAAACTCTCGATATATTGTCAACTGAACATTTGGAATACTTTTTTACGCATCAAAATTTTATAGTTTATAATATCTCCGTGCACGTCCGAAAAATTGTGGACTGACATAAACTGGCGACCATGGCACTGTGGTCTACAATTTAACTGTTTTGGTGTGATAGCTAAATTGAAAACTTGGCCCCTCATTGGTCTTTGTTGGTGTGACTCATATCTGAACGGACTCATGAGAGCCTTGTTTCCAGGTTTCAGTTTACAATCTCTCAAGTCATAGCTTCCAACAATTATTTTTCTTTTGAAATATGTAGCTGCCCTATCCGTCTTTTGAACATAATTTCGTACCATCTGTAACGAATAAAGTGTACGGTTTACTTCATCTTGCCTGATAGTAGGTAAACGACTATTCCCAAACTTGTTTAAATTTGCTACTAAAGTGCCACTTGCATAAAGTTACAAAAACATGATTATTTTAATTTTAACAAATTTACACAAACCTGGGGCTAGCTTTCGTACGTACTCGTTTCCGTTCGTGATTATGACTGACTTGTGGAAAAAGATTAACATACGTTTGTCGTACTCCGGGTAAACTGTCAGTCTCCCCCCCACCCCTCTGGGTTCCAGAACGGTATTTTGTGTGCATTGTCTGTTAGAGCACATCCTTGGGGAGGCTGTAAGGGGGTCTACCTTGAGTCTGTGCACGGTAGCACGTGATCAGTGCTACCGTCTTTCCTGGCGTTACTCGGCCGGCGAACAGAGTACCTACTCTGAGCGCCTTGCCTGCGTTCTACTCCGAGCGCGATCGGCCTTGCCACGATCTACGATCCACGAAGTCCTCACAACTTGGTGGAGGCGCCGGAGTCCTCACAATTACTAAACATCTATGTACTTAGTCAAAATACCTTAACTCAGTTGAAAGTTACGGCGATGGCAGGTACTTTAATATACTTACGATCCCACTTCTGCTTTCGTCTGCTAGGTAGTTCCTAATTCGTCTTGTCGCTAATCTAAAACATACATAGTTATTTATGATACTAGTGCGGTAAGTTGGTTTTTACAAACGAGTAGACGAATGTAAACCCGAGACGTAGTCGAGGGCTTACCATAGTCAAGAGTTTGTAAAAACTAATTTCCGCACGTGTGCCATACAACGTTTTTCAACACATTTACGAGATAACAGTACAATATAGGTAATGAAACAAACTTTCAGTTTTTAGTTATCAGTCAGTCGCAATAATCTTTGACGTTCCATTTATGAAAATAGCACGAATTTGCAAATGGACCACGTGCGCGTGGTAAAAATTAGAAGTACATCTTTCGCCTCATTTTCTGTTTGAGCAAAAGCGCTTCCAAGGAGGTTCGATCATTTACTTTATTTATTCTAGTAATGTGAAACTCTTTGACAGAATACTTATATCTTTTAATGGTAACCCGTAAAGAATACGCACGACGCTATACAACAATGAGTGCGGTAAAATAGGTACTTACATGAGAGTAGTGTACCTATTTTACCGCACGTTCCAATGTATTATGCGTAAGTTTTGAAAAAGGTATTTCGAAAAATGTACAGGTTTCGTAAATGCATTTTTTGAGCAAATGTGTTGAAAAATAAATTGTTTTCAAATTGATTAGCTCATCCTTTCAGAGTAGGTAGCTCAGTGTGACGCACGATGTAGTCATGTCGCACGATGTAGTCAGCCTGGACAATGCGATGTTTGTTTATTAATGTAGTCTTGGCTAATTTAAATTGTGTGTTTAACAGAACATAACCTTTTGAACGCCAGAGCATAAAACTACCGGTGTGCCCCCGACGCAAAACTACAAATTTGCCGTTTTTTATCGGCTCTAGCCGACGGTGGCGTGTTGGGCACTTTTTCATTTGTCGGCTATAGCCGACCGTGGCGGTCAAAAGGTTAATTTAGTAGTATTCCGGTGTGTACTGACCGGTGTTACGGGCCATTATGTAACATGCGCAGCGAGCATGTTATGTTACGTGTGTGTTAAGTAATACTCTGATAAATAAAGGGAAATAACACAACTCTTGAATAGTTTTTAGACATATATTAAAATCAAAAGAACAACTATTCTACATACATACAGAACATTAAGACAAAGAACATTGATATTGAAACGTGATATGAATACATTCTACTCGCTATTGTGAAGAAACATGATTATGGATTCGTTGCCGAATATAAGATCGGCAACGATTTGACGATTAGAAGAACATTTCTTTAAGAGGAGCGTATGTCCAACAGTGGCATATGTTATGACAAGCTGAATCATGAACAGGGAACAGGGTACTTTTCAAGAACAAGGCAATCTTTCCCAGGCATAATCCCAGGTAGATATAAATGATTGAAAAAATCTGCCTTAAAAAACAGAAAAAGACATCAGTACATTTTACCCGCATAACTCGGCAAAATGTAGTGACATTTTGCCGAGTTATGCGGGTAAAATGTAGGTACTGATATCTTTTTCTGTTTTTTTTTATTATTATTTAATATGGGTTTGCTCTTGACTCTAGTCTAGGTCATAGATGACAGAGACAAAGTCGACGATGGAGCGAGCTTACCCAGAAGAAGCCTGTTCACTCTAATTTTGAAGAGATTAGGGTTGTATGCGTCCGGAAACACAGACGCAGGCAGAGAGTTGATTTGGTTTACCTGTATGCATATGATGAGTAGTTTTACAACAATAGATCTACGGGTAGGATTTGAACTAACAATCTGTCAGTTGAAAGTCTAACACCACTGTTGGGCTCCGTAGCCAGCATCCTCATATTGTTTATAGACATTATACCTACAATACAATACAATCATACAACGATGGAATAAATACAGTTATTAAATGACAACAATTAATAAAAATAATCTCCTATTAGTTATTTAATAAATATAATTTCATTTTTGTGACATATTTCGAATATTTTTGACCAAAATCGGAAACTTACATTCTCTAGGATCATTGATGATTACAATAATCTCTTAAATAGTTATGTGATAAGTAGCAAATGAGTACATATTGTGTTTCTAGCCTAGAAATCCTGATTACTATAATGTATAAAACACAAAAATATAACTACCCTACAGAAAAACATACTTATTTTAAGTTAAACACAAAAATGTCTTTGGGTAGATATAAATTAAAATAAATTAAAAGGAACTCGGTGCGGACACAGCCAGTTCTTAAATCAACCTTATTCACCGGAGAATAACGTACTAACTTTAAATTTTATAATTTAAAAGTTATTGTTATATACTAAACTATGTAATATTTTGTATTTCTGGTGACGGCGGGTTTTGGATTTGTGAAAATTGGTGATGATTAATTTAATAAACCGCTGGCTTATTGATTTCAACAAGACAAATTAATTCCTTTAAATTTGTATACTATGTGATATACTTAGCACTATGTGATGTACTCGTCTATCGACTCTATTTAGTTATCTTAATTTTTAATTCACAATTTGAATAAAAATCCAAAAAAATATTTGTAGAGTTGAATTATTAAAATGATTTTGAATTTTATAAACCACGGTTTATATTTGTAAAATCTGATTACATTAATTTCGTGACCTTATTACTCAAAAAGAAAAACACAACTAAAATAATTCACAAAATCTTACCTATTCAATTTGTACCCTACCTACCGTTATTGTCCCTTCTCCAATTTAAATTCGTCATTCCAAAAGGACATTAGGAAAGAATCCCTCAGTCTTCATTCTTGCACATACCAAAGAATTTGTTTTAAACCGATTAATATTTGAACTCAAACATAGGTATTTTATTTTGATAAGTGTAGAAAAAAACTTTGTTTTTTTTAAATTGATATGAATAAGAACAATAATAATTATTCTGTGAAGAAATTCTTGATACTGGCCTAAAACACAAAAAGTGCTTGAAGACCTTGATATTAAATGCAGTGTTGGTTGGCAGTTACTAACTAAATACCGAATATGAAAGCTTTACGTTACTGAGCTCAAGTTAAATACCATACTATGTAGTACTACTTAACTCTAACTTACTTAAAATTGTCTTAAAATTATCTTATCCTAAACAAAAAACAAAATATCTACTTATTAGATAGAAGTCTTCATTAAACCATTTTCTACGTATTTTATTTGCGTTGTAAGTGCTTATTTTATTTGAGCTTTTTGAGTGTTATACTAAGCTTTCATTCTACTTCAAGTTATAAAGTAAGTTCTACAAAATATTTAGCATCCAATTTGCGACGGCAGAAATCTTATATTCTTTTCAAATTATTTCTTTTTAATTACTACGTCAAGATTTTTGGTGGAACACCATAGAGACGTAATTTTTTTTTCTATATTTAAATGGCACGATCACCAATTAAGATCCGCCATCCCTATCCTAATTGAGAATGGCGAAACAGCTTGAACTTAGTTTTCAATTACAGAATTTGATATTTATAAAAAAAACGTATTAAGTAAGGGAATTCTAGCGGTAGGACACCGGCCAAAGTTTGACAACCCACACAGGTATATGTGCTAGGCTTCTGACTTTCTTTTTTTTTTAAGGATGGGAAATCATCAAATGACTTCCTTCGCTCTGGGTGGAGCGGAAGGGCGTGTCACTCTTACTGACTAAAACCCATCCGTGTTCTTTCTAAAGCCCTTTGCGTTCCAGGGCCGCGGTGACTCTTGCGAATACATTCCGCAACCCTGGTACAGGCTTCTGGCTTACAGGGGCGAGGTTATGTTTTCAGTTCGATTCGATTTGTTAAATGGCTCTTCATCTCAATGAGGTGGACAGTAAACCTGGTGAAGGCCGCAGAAATTTGCTAGATACGAGAGGAACAAGGCCGTCTGTTGTGGGGATGCTTAGTACAGGCATATGTCCAGCCGTGGGCAACTTTTGATGTTAACAATAAAATTATAATTTTTACTGCCCGTGTCTCGGGAATGAGACGCATTTTCAAGAGCGCTATCTGCTGTGATTTTCTGCAGTCAAAATCTTTCGTAAAAAAAAAATACCCGCTGCTTGCTGATAGCATTATAAATATTCCAAAAACTGCCCAAACGCAAGAAAATGTTTTAGATGAAGACTAGACTTAATAATATTTTAATTTAAGTAATTATATTTACCATACCTTAGAAGTAATTACAATCTATCTTTTATTAAGTACGGATTATATCGATCAGTGTCTATTCCAGAACGTGAATAATTTTTACATGGGCGGACCCATTGCAAAAATTTTCCGTTCCGTACAATGTATAAACGAAAACAAAAAAAGTGCTGGGCACTGTTTATTCTACCTATACTAAAAATGAAAATAAAAACATTTATATCTACTTTAACACTATATTTATTCCTAAAGGCCGTTCAAGTATACCGAAAGCACCATAGGGAGGTGAAGGGGGTATCCGTTTTGTTTAATTTTGATGTCATGGGGAACGGGGGTTTTGAATGGCGGTTACGTCAGCAATATTCAACTAACTTTTTTGTTTGCAAAATTTTGTAGATTTTGGTTTGACATATTAATTGTGGAAATCATTTCAGAATATTTTCTAAATAGTGGATTATGACTTGTTATTATGACTCGCTCTCACACGGTGGTTCAAGATTAAGTACGAAAGAAATAACCAAAGAAGGCGAAGTATCGAGGGACTAAAAATTATATTATTTAATACTGAAACGGCCCATTATCATTAAATTTATCATCGGAAAGCGTCTATAAGAGGGGATTATCGTATTTAAGTTTATGAAATTAAAAATTCTTTACTTGGAGCACACTGATTGACCAAACCTCAGCCGTCAGCCTGTCTTTTTTCTCAACACAGCCGAGACGGACAAGCAATCAAGTTCTTTGAATTAGGCTATGAGCACAGATAATGGTCTGACTGTCCCACATGAAGTAATAAAGACAGACAAATGTGACATACTAGACCTATCCTTTGATTTTAGCCTAAACTTATCGAAGAGAGTAGATTAGGGACTCCGTTATCCGCACTTAAGAGTCCAATTCGGTCATTGTGCGTATCAAAGCGACACAGTGCGTGTCAACTGTCACTATAGACGCAGTGACGAGACCGTCACCGGGATGAAAATAAAACATGGCTTTATTCACTTACTTTATCGTCAAACATGTGTTATGACCAGTGATCGGATAATCGGGCGCTTATATACCTTAACTTCTTCCCGTGAAAGAATAATATGGACATTCCTTTCTGAATAAATAAATAATCCCTGGTTCCAGGGATTGAACAATTGTAAAAACTACTATAGTAGGCGCCAGATAAATGTGGAATAAAGTATATTGACCTTTCCCTAATAACTGTTCATAGGTACCTGAACAATTAAATATGAATCGTTTTTCATTATTAGACAATGTTAAGGATCACGAGAGATGATGATTCGGGACAGCTTTGTGTCATTAATTCCGTTTTTCAAATTCAAAATGTCAATAATTGTAGGTGGGTCAATGACCGTTATTCCACGATTATCTGGCGCCTACTATATATAACAAACTTAATAAAATTATAGCAGTGTATTTTGATTTAGTATCTCTATGGAAAATCATAAAACTTTCATTGCTAATTTAAAGTCCACTAGAATCGACTTTTTAAATTTAAAAAATTACAATGAGAGTTCACGAGTTCTAACTAAATTTTGTATGCGGGCATTTTTAGCAATCTCAGGAATTTCGAACGATTCCGTGAGTATCTAAGATTCTGAAAAGCAAGTCCTATATGTAAAAGTTTCGAATCTCGATGTGTGTATCAAAGTTGCATTGAAAATAACAAGTAATTTTTATTATATGTATATTTTCATTCAAATCAATCGATCATAATTAAGCTCAGAAAATGCGTGTTGTCATATTTCACGTTACGTTATTTTATTTCACGTGTTTTACAAAAATAATCGGGACTTTGTCGAATTTATTTTGTATGAAAAAGAAAAATAAAATTGTAAAAATAATTCATGTGCCATGTGATTCTTTGATATGGTCTCATTGATACCCTAGAGTAATTATGGGATATCAAAAGGAACACACAATTCGCATGTTTATCTTAAAAGCTAGAAAAAAAATTAACTCGAATTGCGATAGATAATTTTGAATGACGACTACTCGCTTCCGAATGACTTATACAGATGGAACTTACCAACAATTTATTACTAAAAAAAATATTCACAAAAAATCGCGTTTTAATTAAAACTATGCTAATGAATGCATTATTCTAAAATCTTATTTAACGTTTTATTCTAAAACCTTATTAGTAATTAATTGGGTCCACTAATTCTTTGACAGATTTTTACAAAAAAAAAAAAATCGCGTTTTAATTAAAACTATGCTAATGAATTTATTATTCTAAAATCTTATTTTACGTTTTAATCTAAAACCTTACTTTAGTCATCAATTGGTTCCACTATTTCTTTGACAGATTTTTACTAAAAAAAAAATACACAAAGAATCGCGTTTTAATTAAAACTATCTATGCTAATAAATGTATTATTCTATAATCTTATTTTACGTTTTATTCTAAAACCTTACTAAGTAATCAATTGGGTCCACTATCTTTTGACAGATTTAATATTCACACGAAATTCGCGCAATAAAAAGAAAAAAACATAAGATTAAAATTATCTTATTTAGTTTTATAATATCTTATTCAATATATTATTCTATAACCTTACCAACCTACTTATACTAGTATATTACTACAAATATTAGGCGTACGCACGTTGTCAACGCGTTTTTTATTTACAAGGTAATCGCGTTTTTAAAACAAATAAAGGGAACTTAATTTAATTTATTATTACTCAAACCTTATTTAATATTTTATTCTAATACCTACCATTTAGTTTTCGGTCCAACTTGCACGGATACACGCGTTTAATATTTACAAGAAATCTGCGTTAACTACTACTAGTCTACGATATAATTAAATTTATTATCCTCGAACCTTATTTAATTTCTCCAACATAATCAGGGTCCTATGTGGTTAATAATTACAAATCACTCGCGGTGGTTTAAAGAAAAAATATAAATGATATATATCATTTTACTTCAATCGACAATTTGCGTTAAAAAAAAAAGTTTAAAACGATTAACAAAACGAATAAAAAGTTTTCTTGCAACTGAGAACTTTTGAGATATTTTGGGGACGATTTCTCAATCTTTGATAAATTTTATCTGCTGAATAATGCAGTATGACATATTTTTTGTGGAAGCTTTCAAACCTCATTTTTCTTCCTAAGATAAAAGTTTTCTGGACATTGAAAAATCTTAGTTTTTTTTTTTTTTTAATGTGGGTTTGCTCTTGACTCTAGTCTAGGTCATAGATGACAGAGACAAAGTCGACGATGGAGCGAGCTTACCCAGAAGAAGCCTGTCCACTCTAATTTTGAAAAGATTATTAATATTATTATTATTATTTTAGTCTATTATTTGTTTTTCGGTCTACTAGAACTTAGCTAAGTATAATGTGGATGCTGATATAGAAAACGATGCTAATAATGATATTCGCAGTAAAAAACGAATGCGTTTGGAGAAGCTTTAAATAAGTTTAATTCAAATTTTATTTTAGTCTTACTTAGTTATTACGTATTTATGCTAAAATTTTTACTTCTTTGATACCCTTTATCACGACTCATTAATATTACAACACTTGGCGCGTTTCGTATTTAAGAAGAAACAAAAAACTTAAACCTAAGCAAATAACCTATCTATTTCTAAAAATAACCTACTTAAAATATAACATTATTTCTATTTCTATTCTATTCTGGCCATAAGATCTTAATTCACGTGCTTGGATGTTCCTCAAGCTAGCGTTAGCAAGTGAACTTGTGTTGTTTCAATTTGAACCCTAACGCATAAAGCATCAGGTTCTTATTAACTAACCAGTACCTAACATTCGGTTTTCTCTGAAATGCTCAGTGCCAAACGCTTTTCGTGAAAAGGCCCTTAAAAATAACTTAATCTATATTAAATCTAAGTACTAATAATAAGTTATCCTAATAAACGTTGAACGTTTATATAACGCGGCTTCTATTTACATTTGCGCGTTTCCCGAAAGAAAATAACTTTGCACGATATTTTAATACTAGACAGGAATCTCCTTTAGTATGACAAAATCGTGTTTAATAGTTACTAGCTACTGCCTCTGCTTCGCATTTGACGACTACGTTTATTTATGTTTAAATTTTTTTTTTTACAAATTCTTAGACCTTGAATAATTATCTAAATGATAGTGAAAAATACATCAAAGCCCGTCGTGTCGGTTGTTGTCCAATGCCCAATAGCTTGACAACACCCAATGGTTGTTATCGGGCTATAGAGGTATGCGGAACAGGGTGTAAAGTCCCGAAAACCTAAATGAAAAGGGTGGATCCTCCGACCACACGGTTGTTTTGTCCGGTGGGCAACTGCCCGATAGTTATTAGTCGGACTGTTGTATTTTTCAAATCGCACGGAAAACTGATACCGCGGTGCAGGATTTCGTTGGTAGTTCGTCGCTGACAGGATAGATGGCGTTGCGGTTATTTTTGATGCCGTACAATTTTTGCTTCTTAGTTTTATCATTGATGCCGCTACAGGGCTACCGTACAAAATGCTAGTCGCGCGAATGGCTTTACTTGCGCGATGCAGCATTTATATGACGTTAGTTCTTTTCCTGTTCGTATGTCGCCTTGTAGATGGCGCCACAGTCTGAACAACTGACAAACACGACGTGTCTGGAGACTGATGTTAGTCTGACACACGCTAATCAAGTGTCAAAGTTTAAATAGTGAGACCTTTCGTATCTAGTTTCATAATATCGTGCAATTGAAACAGAATTATAAAGCCTATTTTCTACGTTTTACTATATCTAAATTTAAGGGCATTCTTACTTCCCAGCCGTATTATTAGCGATCCAATAAAGTTTATTTAAATTAAGCTTTAGTGGTAACAAATGATGATAAGAGAAGAGAAGCACGAATGATCCTTTATGTCTTGTTCGAGCATTTCAGTAGCATATGGTAATGACCAAATATCCAGAAGAGAGATAATGATAGCAGTTTCGATTTAGAAAATGCATTTGCTAGGGAATGATGAATAGATGGTCGATGGTGCACGCTTGCCTAGAAGTAACCCATGTTACACTCGATATTTGGCTATTTTAGTTTTCGTTAGGCTCGCATTTGACCACTATCTCACCTGATGGTAAGCGATGATATGGTCGATGGTGCACGCTTGCCTAGAAGTAACCCATGTTACACTCGATATTTGGCTATTTTAGTTTTCGTTAGGCTCGCATTTGAGCACTATCTCATCTGATGGTAAGCGATGATGTGGTCGACAGACCTATACTCTCGAATTCGAGATTTGCTTGCTTTTGTTTTTATTTATTTATTTATTAATTCTTCGTTTACAAAGTGGTACATAGGAGAACTGCCCTACAAGTCAACATTAGGGCTGCGACCTGTTTGGTAAAGAATATCGATATTCTCCTCATGTTGACTCTTTGTATATTCAAATACATAGTTGGTAGTAAAATATTAATTATCAGTTTAAAAAGTAAAATATTTGACCAGTACGATTGTATGGACTTTAAAAGAGAGACTTTGACCTCTGAGTTTGTTTCGGTGTTTCTTCTCAGGGTAGTCAGCTAGGAAACACCGGCCTCATCCAGTTTAAAAATGACCAAAAAAGATTGACGTGTAAAAGTGTTATGTTTAACCTACTTACAAAATAAATATCGTTTATCATTTTAATGTTTTCTCAGGTGTGCAACCGGATGTCTTAACAGTTGAATTTTCCAAAGTTCTTGTTGTGTTAAGTTGTTAGTTTTCGTGGGATATATTGGTTTCGGTCACCATGTACGTACTGTGACGCTCTCACTGACCTATTTGACGACTTAAACTTCTAAAACCTTAAACCTATTACCTAATCAGTGAAGTCTCTAACCACCATTCATTAAATAGTAATATATATAATAATTATTATTACTATTTTTTTTAACTAACACTAATTAGATCCTATTTATTTCCTAGTTCTTAATCTTAATTTTGCAATAATAAGTCCATGTTCATCAATGTACAATACTGCCACCATCAGCAAAAAGGACGCACCTGATCAAAACACAAAACGGAAATAGAGAAAAAAAAAACTGTTGAACATTTTTTCGGTCAAACTAAACTCAAAGGAAAGAAAAATATTAGATACTCAATATGCCTTGTTTTCCGCATTCTGAAAATGTAAAAACCTAAATTTTAGCTATAAGAGCAGATGCGCCCCTTTTCCTTTGGACGGCAGATTATTATTATTATTATATTTATATCCTACAAACTTAATACCTAATAGACTTACTGACTTAAATGATTTAGTACTCGACTGTACTTTTTTTTATTAACAGTCGATTATTTCCAAAGTAATGAATGAATAGAAAGACAGGTATTTACAGAACATGATATTATAAAAGTATATAATTTGCTTTCCGCGTTATATGTAATTTTTTTGTAAAGATATGCTAGACAGACTTTTGTCAAATGAATCAAGGTTACCAATAGCATCAAGCGATTATTGTAATTTTCATATTGGTTAGCAATACCGGAAACATAAACGTTATGAAACACTTCGTTTAGTTTTTTGTGAAAAAAATTTGATAATATTTTTCGATTTGTTTTAACTATTTACGGTTTTACTGGGTTATAGTTTTAAGTGTCCACAATATTGTAATTAAAATGGATTATAACCAAAAACAAACTTAACATCGGCAGTGCAAGAATTACCGCAGTTTAGACAAACCAAATATCCATTGTTCATTAACTTAAATGATTTCGTATCATCACCAATTTTATTGTTGTTGCTCAATTTCAAACCAGAAAGACAGATATTAAAAAAAAATGCCCACTAACCAATAAAACAAAATGAACCTTATGTCTTTACACAGGCAGCTTGATCTCGCGTGACCTGTTCAACATGTAGTGGGAAACATTCTCGTAAGTCAAGAATGTGATCATTGTAGCTGGCAACACTCGGATTATGTTCGGTTTGAGGCCTTTGTAGAAGCCACGCCATCCTTCGTGCCTGGAAATTGTGAAAAAATATATCAGAATAATTTCTGGTTACCTTGTAAAATGTTTGAACTTACCTTGAACACCAAATTACGTTTTGAATAATTTGCGTCACTTATGGAGTTTTTTTAACCTTTTGAACGCCAGAGCACCCCCGACGCCAAACCACAAATTCGCTGTATTGTTTGTCACATATTTGTGACGTTTGGCGTACAGAATAAGCTTTAGTTTGTCACATATATGTGACAATGGCGTTCAAAAGGTTTGGCAATGGCAATAGTATCGTAATTAGTATCAATGCAGTCAGGACTAGGATTTTTTAGTAACTTATTTGTTTTAATATTGAGAAATATTTACTTTTTGCATAATTGTTACGACTGATACAATTCATTACATTCACTGAATATTATATTACTTTATTTTTGAGATCAAACCAAAGGTTATGAGGTAAACTACCCTAGTCATAATATTGTTGTGAAATATTTTTCCACAATTTTGTTTCCAAGCCAAAATTTCAGGTTAAGATTGAAATAAGCATTCAAATACAAACTTAGGCACTACAGGCTTTTTGAAGAAAATTATAAAACAGTTTGATGAAATAACAAACTCATAGTCAATTTGCTATCATTTATTGATGAAACAAATTGAATAGGCGAATTGAAACAATTGAACTTGTGTGATTATATAAAAATATAATAATTATTGATTATTTTATATGTCTTACAAATTGCTATGTGGCCAGCCACTGAATAAGACAATAATAATAACAGACGGGTCGCAACGCTAAAGATACGCCTGTGATGGGGTAACTGCTAAATAGTACAATTATTTATTTAATTATATGGATATGTTACTTTAAAGGCTCGAGTAGAAGCAAATAATTCCGAGGTGAAAAATCATTAGTTTTTTAGGAATTCTCATTTTAAGCTAATTCTATAACAACATATTTTCCAATTCATATTCATTATTTCCGAGCGAACATTAACTTTATTAGAGCCTTTACAGTAACAGGTACATTTATAAAAGAAAATAACTAAAAATATTGTCCAAACTATATGCAATTTTTTAAAAATACACAGAAAATCTTATTTTGAGAGGTCATCTGAGGATCTTAGTAGATATTTTTTGAGTTAATGACATCACACCATAAAATTAATTAAAAAGACGCATATAATATGAAAAATAATAGATTACAAATATATAAAATATTATACAAGGCAAAAGACGGACAAAAAGCAAGATATTTTTTGTGTACAGTCAAGCACGTAATGCTTCTGGCAGTTAGGTCACCGCTGCCTTAAGCATTACATACTTATAATAGGTACAGCTCGTGTCAAACTAAAACGTCATCATTGTAAAGGTAATCTAAACTTTCATATGTTACGAGACAAAAGTGCGAAGTTCGTTCCGCCCAATCCTGTCGCGTGTACACATTGTGCCTTTCCAGCGATTAATCGTAAGCGACAGTTTTTGGAAGAGGCATTTTTTACCTTATGTTCCATCGTTTAAGGCAAAATGCATTTTCAGAAAGATGTCACTTACGATAAGTCAGTGGCTCGATTTACTACTCTGTATTCCGAATCCTTCTCACAGCATCCAGTTTGACACAGGCTATACAAAATCTATAGCAGGCTTATCTCCTCACGAATCTCTAGCGTTGAAACCGTACATTAAAATAACATCTAATGATTTCAGGTTACTTATTTAATCACATTTTATTATTTGGTGTGTATTTTTCGATCCACGTGTCAATATAACCTTTTCATTTTATCATTATATATATTTTTATCGTTAACTGTAATATTTAAATCGTCTAACTTTTACGTAATAGCCGTCACTAAGAGAATCTTGTATGAAATAAATAGAGTATTTAAAATTACAATGTCCCTACTTATGATGAAAATTGAAAGAGCGACCGCTGTGCGTGATTGTACTACACTTTGCTATGATGAAAAGGGGGATGATCAAAATTATTTTTTTGCCATTTTTTTTCTCATATTGGAGATGAAATATTTTTAATATTTTTGACTTACAACAAAGGCGGGTTACATTTTATATTTAGATTTAAGACAGATTAGCTTCATACTTGCATAACATCATAATATTTGTGAGAAAAAAACAATTATACAATATTTTTTTTTGTTTTCTTTTTTAATAATATTCGTGAGCAAGCAGAAACGAAACTATCTTACATAATAAAGAACCTAACGTCGTCTCACCACACATGTAACGTTATATCAAAGAAAAACTTGTCTTTTTACTTTTAAAATGTTAAATACTTCGGGAAGCGCGACAGTTTAAGTACATACCCTATTATCACAAAAAAATTGATAAATTAAAACTAAATTGTGCTACGCCTGGCAAAACTCCTTGTCAAGGTATTGCCAGATTTAAAATTAAGTCAGTCACTATCTGATGGGAAAGAGTACGACTACTATTTACAAGAGATTACTAATATTGTTAGAAATAAATAAATAAAAACAAAAACACAACATATGTCGTGAGACAGATTTTACATTTTAATTAAATATTATTATGGTACAGTCAGTAACACAATCTGCATGCATCATCAACTTAACTTAATTGAAACACGTTCTTATTTTTTCAAACATTCGTTAATTAACTAATTGATGAGCACATATGAATTCACATCGCTGTCAAAATAAACTTTAAGGTTGTGTTACAGACTGCAAAACAAAGTAAAAAAAAACTCAAGTTTTAATTATAATTTCTATACATAGTTTTACAATTTCTCAAAACATTTTCACAGTCATTATATTATTTTGAAATACATATCAATCACTTTAAGAATTACGAAATTCGCTTTGAAATCGTGCCAACTACTGTCCCTTTAGCGGCAACTATGCCAAAAACAGCTAAAGTCATAACTATTAATAGTAAAACGTCTATTAGAATGCGGGGAAACTAGGAAATCCATTTCGAACTGTCAAACTCACGTCAATGTTAGTTATGATACAATACAAACAAAAAAAAAATGCATAATTATACAAACGTAGTCTAAACAATAAATAATCCCGCTTAAAACTAAACGCTTACCTTAAACACTCCAAAGACAACCGAAAAAAAAAGACTAAATAAGACCAGCGGCATAATAAACCCTGCGAGCGAACTGTCAAAAACATAAACAGAAAAAAAAAAACAATTAAAATAATAAATAAATAGTGTTGTACGCGTTTTCCCATCAGATGTCGATAGACTCAATCGTTATTGGTGAATTTCTCCCAAATGAGCATAACAAGGCAAATGTTAGGCGTTACATGTAGCAGGTACGGCGTTAGGCCCTTGTAGAACCCTCTGATTCGTTCGTACCTCCATGTCTCGTTGATGCAGTGCCAGGCGCCGTCGTAGGAGCGGTGCTGGTCCTGCAGGCGCGCGCGCACCACCTGGTACGGGTACGTGGCGCCGGCGGCGATCAGCTTCGAGATGGCGGCGAACGTTAGGTACTCTACCGATGTCTGGAAATTGAGAGAAGGGAATAACTTAGTTATCATTATGTCACACGTTATTCGATCAATAGATTTTTTTTTCCTTAGCCTATTGTGTCCCACTGCTGGGCAAAGGCCTCCCCCATATTCTTCCAGATATTTTTTTCTTGCGCCACCTCGAACCAGCCTACGTGGTGTGCATCCAAATCATCTCGCCACCGCTTTCTGGGCCGGCCTCGGCGACGCCGTCCATCCGATGAATAGATATTTCGGATTTTTTAGTATTAACATTTTTTGTAAGTGTATTATTAATTTTCCTCCTATGATACTTTGTGAAATCACTAACTTTTGTTGTAAACTGTACAGTAGGCATTAAAAGTCAATGAGTAACTGTAATAATATTGGTCTAAAATAGGCTCACTAAACCACAAAGAAATATTTAACCTTTATTTGTCACCACCACAAATACCTTCAATAAATAACTATTCTGTCACCTCAAGTTATGTCTTTAATTCAGTTATTATAAGCTATACTTGTGTGGATGCGACGTTTTATAATTAAACTTTGTATGTCAATATTTATCAGAACCCCACACAAATTTAAAACTAACCATTTCCCTCATATAAAAGTTTGTGAAATCATCAGTACCTTTCATTGTTTACTGTACAGTCGGCACAAAAGTCAAAGTCAAAGCATTTATTTCGAATAAACCATTTACAGGTTACTTTTGAATTGTAAAAGTCAGTCAGTAAAAACATGAACATAAAGAATGTGCAAGAAACTCCACGGACACTCTTTTAAACCATTTTATGTTTTACAAAAGTCCTGGTTACATTCTCCTTGTTGCTTCTATATGTGTGAACAATGTAAAGAAAGAAAAAAAGAAGTGAATGACGCGAATAATAAGCTACAGTCGGTCTTTAGGTCAAACATCAAGAAAAATTCTAGTACATCAGTTTCCGTTACAAAAACATAAATAAAAAATTTCTTGTTAAAAAAGAAATGTAATTGCTTGTTATGCTTTACTGTGTTATTTAAAATGATTTATGAAATCCTTGCTAAATTTATAATTAACACAGTACACGAGAATAAAAAAAGTAAAAAGAAAAAGTTACAAATTGGATGATGGAAAAGGTGCATCCGATTCTTGCCAGGCTTGCGGAATTAGTTCGAAAGAGTCACCGCGGCCCTGGAACGCAAAGGGCTTTAGAAGGAACACGGATGGGTTTTAGTCAGTAAGAGTCTGACACGCCCTTCCGCTCCACCCAGAGCGCAAGAAGTCATTTGATGATTTCCCATCCATAAAAAAAAAACCCTACCTACGTACCTACCTACCTATTTGTTTTTAAACCTTCCCTGTAATCTGCCAACAAAACAAAAAAGAATTAGCCAAATCGGTCAAGCCGTTCTCAATTTATAGCGTGACCAGGAGAAATAGGGGTTCCTCTTAATATATATATTTCTTGTGTACGTGTGTATGTCACTGAACTCCTCCTAAACGGCTGGACCGATGTTGATGAAATTTTCTGAGTGTATTCAAGGGGATTCGAGAATGGTTTTTAGATTCACAATTGAACCCGGTAGGTGGCGCTGCAATCGATTTCTATAATTTTTCGTCACACACAAAGCAAACGTTCGGACAGAATAACGTCTGTCAGGACCACTCGTTTATATATATAGATTAAATCAGCAATCTACCCATACATTTAACATAAAACATCCATTATTAGTATAACACTGCCACGTGCACAAGCATAACAGTACTATGAACACAAAAACTTATAGACCAAACGATTAAGTCCTATGTCCCAACATAATGGCACATTTGCATTAGTAATAGTATATTATATAGCTACTTATATACAACTATCACAATAGTCGGTCGACCGAGGACAATATCATGGCATTATGTTAACATTGACCTTGTACGAGTACAACCGTGGCTTATTACGGGTAATTTTCCTTTACGATCGGTTTTGTTAAATGGCAATCTGGTGTTAATGTGTACTAAGATATATAGGTGTAATTTCTAGAAAGTATGACGGGGAAGAATTTAAAACGGATTACTATCAACAATTAAAACATAAGCAATTGATACCGGTAAAACAGAGTGCATCGGAAACAATTAAAAAAAAAGCATCATCCTTAAATGCTGCAATCAGCATTTAAATAACCTGAACATCAACAAAGATTTTTCTCCCCTGCGTTTCTCCCCGTTTTTTGAAGGCTTCCTTTCTCGTAAGATATGTATGTATTTCACTGATGATCGAGAGGTTTGTTCAATTAGACTAGACATTTTGGGAAAATTGTCTTTATATTCTAACTACTTTTGCCCGCGACTTTGTAAACGGGAAAAAACGGCCTTAACCATCCATTCCTATAATATACAAAAATAATTTTCCGAACCCGCCTGGTAGTTCCAGAGATTAGCGCGTTCAAACAAACAAACAAACTCTTCAACTTAACCTTTTGCGTGTCTTAAGTTACACAGTTCGACATAAGAAAAAATGCTCCAAATGACTTAAGTCGGACAGTTACACTTAAGGGCTTGGTCAGGATTGGACGATAAAAATCTGTGGTAGACACGCAAAAGGTTAATTATAATTCAGTATAGATAGATGTCTAGTCAATGGAGCAGAATTTCCTTTAATAAAAATGTTTCATCCCTACGATATTATGTAGCGTAATTATAATTGAAGACATCCTAATACATAATTATTATGTATATATATCATGTCATACAAGCTGTTCCTCCTGATCATACAGCTGTCCATATCCACTACAAAATGGCTACCTATTTTAAACAATAGATTGATGTTCCGTTATCCCTAAATTCACTAAAATTATAACCTTTAAATGACATGGTTGAAATAACTTGGCATTTACCACTGCAAAACTATCAAACTTTGAATAATGAAACTTAGCTTATTACGCCATAGACATTGAGGCAGCTTTAAATGTTCATAATAATTCTGAGCAATAACCACAAATTCGGTGTATATATATTCTATACATCAGGTTATTTTCATATTGAAGTTAAGTATATATTACAAGTTATAAATGTCTACGGAAAATATCAGACTCCGGAAGATCTTTAATAGATTTAAATTTTTCGGTATATTATGAAAAAATCGTTTTGTATACAATAAATCCCATCCAAATTCAAAAGTTTCCAATATAGTTCTCTTATTAAGAAAAAATAGTTTACAATTTCACGCGATATTTTACAATCTTACGGCGTTTGCATTTTTTTCAATAAACCTTTATTGAAAGTAAAAAGGTTGTTATGAAAAAGTTTTTTTTAAAGGTCAGAGTAATTCTACAGAGCCTTCCAAAATCCTACTTTTATCAATGTCATTCCATTTGTATAAATTGAAGGTTAGCTCCTAATTAAAAAAAAGTTATGGGTAATTTTTTTTTTTCAAAATTAAATATTATCTAGTCCATTCATATCACTACAAGCTATCCCTTTGTTCACTTTGAACAAACTTAAATGATTTTAACACACATTCATCATCATCATCATCATGATTTCAGCCGAAAAACGTCCACTGCTGGACATAGGCCTCCCCCAAGAGTCGCCACATGGACCGGTACTGCGCATATTCATCCATTCACCAGCTTACCGGTCCACCTTATGGGCCACACATTAATACATGAATAATTAACATTTGACTTACCAATTTGATATCAATCGGCAGGTTCCTGTACTGGTTGTACCTATTTTTCATCTCCTCGTACGTCATGAACTGCAGCGCGCCGTGCGACACCCCGAACATGCCGGGGACGAAGCCCTGGAACGTACAACATTATACATTAAATCCACTTTATTTTATCAACAGCCTTGATCAATAAAATTCACCAGAACAGCCACATAGTAAGCCAAAACAAAATAATATCTACAACAGTTGAAGAAATTGCAAATGGCGTCGCAATTTACTTGAGTTTGTCTAAAATCCTTTAAAACGCACCTGTTTTCGAAATTATAGGCAGATGATATCTACAGATCATACCTTCTCCATGCCCTCCTTACCATATACCAGCATATTACATTTATAAAAAACAACGAGATTACGGTAATCAACACAGTGAAAGCAATCGTGTCCATAACTTCGTCGTCCACTAAAAAGTTACGCATTTTAAAAACTCCGAGCAGATTGCGCAGTCTAGATAATAATACCCAACCTGCTGGCTATCCAGATACACAGTTTAAAACACAAACTATAACTTAAACCATTTAAATTTACATTAATGACGACCATAACTCCCGTCGAGTTGCAGTCGCCATAGCCGTTAGGGCGTAGACTATCGATTTAGAGCCGCACCCTTCCCTTCCACGATTGCAATCTAGGGTGACCTATTTTAAATTGGAGGGATGGAGTAGCCAATGTTGCCATGTTTGAAATTTATGGTATTGATCCATGCTTTTATTATTTTTCTATAGACTTTTATTATTTAGCTTCGTTTGTATGTTTTTGGATACATTTTTGCATGGTTAATTAAGACAAATTTTGAGCCCCGAAAGTTCCTGCAAAGACGGCGACGTGTATAGGTAAGCATTACTTCCTTTAAGAGGGCAATAATTATTGGTTAGAATATAACCTAAGTCGAAGCGGAAATGGATCGTCTCTGGTGAGCACGAAAACTAAGTAGATTGGGTCAAAACAGTATTACGCATTACATATATTGTACCCGAAGGGTTGGGCAGACGCAATTTCGCGATAGAAACCAATTTAAATTGAAATTCGTATTTTATTTCAAATATATTCGGATATACGAAAACATCTGTATTGTCAAAAAAATGGTATGAACTGAGTTGAACTGACTTAAATTCGATCTTTCATAGGATGCCAAGGTTACTTCAATCATATGCCATTTAAATACTTAGTGCTCTTCAAAAACCGACAGCATATTGTATTGCATTGTACGTCATTCGCAATTGATGGAAATTGGTTTGTTCCTGTTGGAAGTTCATTGTATTGTATTGAGGGAGTATGTTTCTGTTGAAGTTTATTTATGAGAATATTATAGTGGCATTCTTGGGTGATATTTGTTCCGTCCCTATTGTTATTTTAAAGATGTATAATCTGCATGTTTTATGAAATATAACTACTTCATTTGGCGAAGGTATGAACCATAGTGACCATTGCGACATTATAATGTAATTCTTGGGTGTATGTAAGAAATTTTTTCGTCCGTATAGTTATTTAAAGATGTATAATATCGGTTTAGAAATAGCGTTGCACGTGTTAATCTACATGTTTTATGAAATATAACTTCATTTGGCGAAGGTATGAACCATAGTGACCATTGCGACATTATAGTGTAATTCTTGGGTGTACATGAATATTTTGTCCGTCGCTATAGTTATTTTAAAGATGTATAATATCGACTTAGAAATAGCTTTGCCCGTGTTAATATGCATGTTTTATTAAATGTAACATCGTTTGGCGAAGGTATGGACCATAGTGACCATTGTGACCATTGGGACATTATAGTGTAATTCTTGGGTGTACGTATAAATATTTGTTCCGTCCCTGTACTTATTTTAAAGATGTATAATATCGACTTAGTAATAGCGTAGCACGTGTTAATCTGCATGTTTTATTAAATGTAACATCGTTTAGACAGGGTAATCCTAAGCCATAAGTAACCAGTGTTATGTTAAAAATTAAATAATTAGGTTATGTGCTGAAATAATAAGCTTCAAGCTTATATTTTTTTAAGCATTTTAGAATACACTCAGACGTTATTAAACGTTATTTGTTTCATGATCTTAATCATCAAACTTGTTAAGAAGATATTACTCACTCGATTTAAATTACTTAAAATTTTGTTTGCTCATATTTTTCTTATTCGTGTTATATTTTTTATCTTTCCACGGTCGGCAATAATAACTGGGCGATTTTCATGCCTATCTAAAATTAAGATTTTAGATAGGCATGAAAATCGCCCAGTTACCTAACCTAAATACCTAACTTAAAAAATCACTTTTCTTACAGCGTCATAAATATGGATTATTTTTCTAACTAGTGGCCCGCCCCGGCTTCGCCCGGATGTACATATATTTTTTTTCATTTTTTTTTCTTCATCAGAACCTTCTCCTCTCAGTAAAAAAAACAACAAAAAAGTAATTTGCGAAATTGGTCCAGCCGTTCACGCGTGGATGACGTGCCCAAGGGAAATAGGGATTCATTTCTATATAGGTATATAGAATTAGATACCCTTCACTCGTGCACAATAAATCTATTTTCGTAACAATATTATTGCAATAAAATCGTATATTTCTAATTGCAATTCACGTAAATATTTTCAGCGCCTTATCAGTGACATCACAGTCATACATAACAGATAAGTTATGTGATTTATTTACATCTAGATTACGGACTTATTTCATAAAAACGTTTCATGTAATACTATTGAGTGAGTTTTTCACAAAATCATAAAATATTATGAGTAAAGCGAACATATTATTTTTTTATGAGGTAATTTAAAATTGAGTAATTTTTATGTGGTACGCGTGTGGTCTGCAATTTTTTATCACTACATGTAAAACAAAGTCCTCCGCCGCGTCTGTCTGTCTGTCTATCTGTTCGCGATGAACTCAAAAACTGCTGCACCAATTTTCATGCGGTTTTCACCAATGGATGGGGTTATTCATGAGGAAGGTTTAGGTGTATAATTCGTCACGAAATTCCTACGGGAATGGGAAAAATGGGATCTGCGCGTACGAAGTCGCGGGCAAAAGCTAGATATAAATAAAAATTGCAGACCACACGATATCCTATCCACATTATCTGCCTATCCTTTTCTCAAATATATTGGGGTCGACTTCCAGACAAACCGGATTCAGCTGAATATCAGTATTTTATGAGGAGCGGCTGCCTACCAGACCTCCAAAACCCATTAACTGGGTACTTCTTGCCAAGACTGCAATCATATTTTTTAGCTTCTGACAATCTGTAACGACTACCAAAGATCTGCAAATGAAAGCCTTGTAATACTAGTGTAGATTTAGCATCTTTGTTTTCTAGAAAAGTATCGGGTTTTCTATTTTCTAAAGTATTGTTTGTGATGTACTTTTGTAGTTACAAAGTAAATGTGCATGAACAATTTTATACAAATGAGTAGTGTACATAGTATGTTACTACTTACGCCAAACAAATATTTGTGAACTGAAGTATGATTACTTTGGAAAAACCGAGTAATTGCCGATGTTTGCTAAAGGCCCTACGTCATCTGGACATTACTTGATAATCTATACTAATACCATAAAGCTGAAGAGTTTGTTTGAATGCATTAATCTCTGGAACTACCAGTCGGATTTGAAAAATGATTCCTACGAGAACGGGAAAAAACGGGATTCGCGCGTACGAAGTCGCGGGCAAAGTAATATTATGAAAAGGACTTCATTTTTAGGTTTTTAAGAACTCATTTTGGTTATAACTATATGCAAAGAAAATATTATCTATACTAATACTAATTACTAATCTATACTAATAGTACAAGGAGGAAAGATTTGTATTTTTGTATGTAACGAATAAACATAATAACTACTGGACCGATTTGAAAAATTCTTTCAGCAACGGATAGCTACATTATCAGCGAGTAACATAGGCTATATTTTATCCCCGTACTCCCACGGGAACGGGAACTGCGCGGGTGAAACCGCGTGACGACCGCTAGTAAACTTTATGCAAAGAAAATATTATTTAGTACTATTTTTTGCGGAGCCCTAATCGCTGCCACCTAGTGTCTAAACGCTTCGCTATGGCAGAAATATTGTTTCAGTTTATTATGCAAAACAAAATTTTGCAGTAAATGGCATCAAATCAATGTGAAAGTAAAATGAATACCACCAATTGATTTGTTTGGAACTTTTTTAGTTGTTTATGGCGGTCGGATTTTTTAACAGAAGTATTTTTTTTTAATTTCCTGCATTTTAGTGAGTTATTTTTGATATCCCACACAATAGTTCTTGAGGAAATCAATTTTTTGAAGACGTAATATGGCGCAAAAATCTGCCATTTTAATTTGTATACCCAGTGTCACTCTCACAATCAAAAAGAATCTAACGACACCTCTCAAGCCGTTCAGGCTACAGAGCGTGCAAAAGAATATATTTAAATACCTACATACATACTTGCATACATACACTTGAAAAACATAATTCGGAAATATTTTTGCTGTATGGTTCCTGATCTCAAATACTTTACAGGCCAACTTAGCTTTAGAGCCAAAATTACATTGTTTCTGTTTTGTACAGCTGGCAGTTAATAAAAATGAATTAAATAATTTATTTAATGCTAAACTAATATATTCAATAATCCAGTTATTCAATCCCCTCAACAGATTTATTAAATCAATGACTCACTTATCTCAATGGATTCTGACAAGACGGTAACGTCACAATAATATTGATCAATCGATTTATATCTCCATGACATTCTGGAATGTTCATGGGTTTATTTTTAGAAATATTATAAGTAATACACGTGATTTTGAAAAAAAATATTTTAGCATAACGTGTGAGGTTACATGTATGTTGCATAATCTTAAAAACATTGATCCATCCATCCGTCCGTCATCAGTTCATCACAAACTTTCAAATTTGATACTTAGGATGCCAACCAACTGTGACATCGAACTTGTTAATTTGTTTCATACTAGATATTAACCTTTTGAACGCCATTGTCACGTATACATGACAAGCAAGCGCATGCCCTGTACGCCAAACGTCACAAATATGTGACAAACAGTACGTCGAATTTGTGGCTTGGCGTCGGGGGCACGCCGATGCGTTTATATATGGCGTTTAGAATAGATATGTGTCATACTCAAAGATATTAAGCGAATCAACGGCTGCTATACACAAACATAACAGAAGTCACAGCATCATAATTATAAGCCATTCATAAATAACCCTTTATACCCGTCTGTCAAGAAAGGTTATGTTTTTACTCGACTGCATTATTATTCAGGCAGTCAGAGCGTCATAATTATGTTATTATTTAAAATGGCTAATTGCTTATTCTCTCGACAAATCAATATATTATACGCCCGCCAGTAAAAGTCACAATATCCTCTGTCCTACTGGCATGATTAGTCCCATTTCTTACGTTACGCTATAGTGCGTAAGAAAGTGGCGTCATTATTTCAAAGACTGCGCGGTAGCACCGACAGCATTTTGCAAATGATTGCATCCCGCCATGACTGTCCCAGACAGGCACACTGGGTGGGAATAATAACAGGAAGATTGTAACTATTTAAAAACTTTATTATATTATGTACCTACTCTAACATTGATCTTAAGAAAATTGTTACCAACACTTATATGAATTCTGTCCGAAATAAATGAATAATAATAAAAAAACTATGTCTTTTATTTTTTGAAGTGAAAACTTCTTTAGCGGCGTTGTGCACTTTTTTGGATGGGTAAAAAATGTTAAACTCGCGTCAGGACACGTGACCTGATCGAAAATTCGTAAGACGGAGGGAGACGAAGTAATATCCCCCTCTCTTTCTACTGCGCGGTGAAAATGTATGCCTCAATGCATGTATAATATGCAATCCGTGCGAAATTATTCCCTAACCATTAAAAAATAGTAAAAATGCACATGCATAATGTTTAAGTTTTCACTTCTGCCGGCAATCCCGGAGTACAATCCGTTGTTTTTTTTTATTATTATTCATTTATTAAGGCAGTGCTTATCACCACTTAAAGGCCATAATCAAAACAGGAAATATTTAACTGCCTGTATTTAGCGATCATTTGATCTGTGCATGACAAGAACATTTTCTATGTCATCAAAACGCAAAATTCATTGACACATTTAATTAATTTCTAACGGATGGTGAACTTAGAACTTCAAGATAATAGAACAAGCGCACATCGGCTAAAACCGGGTTTAACAATATGCAAAGATAGCTGTTGCAACGACCACCGGAGTTTCGTCATTATCCACTTTAACATTTCGCTAAGGTTATTTCAGATTTAGAACAACAGCACAAGTTTCCCGAACAATTTTTTTAATTTTTTTTTATATTTAAGGTCAGGTGGGGTAAGAGGGACGCCAGGTGAAGAGAAACAGTAACTCATAAATAGAAAACTATAAAGCCCAGCTCTATGGTTACTCTGTCGATAAAACAGTATTAGGTATAGTTTCAATATTTTATGGATAGATGGCACTACAACACAATAAGTAGGTGAGTAAAACAGAAGGAAAAAATCAGTTGACAAACTAAAAAAATGTGACCTAGCGGTGCTTTTTGTGGGCGATTTTTTAAGGGATAAAAACATCTGTGATACGGCAAATTTTGTTGGTAAGTGTAATTCTAATGTTGAATCTTTATTTTCCGCATGTTATGTTGTTTGTAGCATGTGTTTTTGGTGCTTTTTCGATGTCATCAAAAACATAACCTACAAAATACCAAGCCGGGAAAGAGGAGCTACCATACCAGGTTAAGAGAAACATTATGTTCCTCTTTCCCGGTTTTAGGGGTAACAAACATTTTGCAAGTTGAAAATCACCTATCTAGATTAGGTAGGTATAAATACATGGTTTAACTCATCTTGGCGCGCGGAGGTATTTGTGCATGCGCTTTATACAGCTTTAATTTGTGTGCGCGCCAAAATGTGGTGATATCTCTATACAACACAGGCTTGTTATTTGTGGTTAGTCACGAACAATTGATTAATTATTTTTTTATTATTTCTTTTTTTATTGAGGGTTTGATCAAGATGATTATAAATATCTTGTTTTGTTAATTGCTTAATTACATAAAATACACCACACTAATCAATTGTTAATAGAATAGAATAGAATCTATTCCTGTACCTAATTTATTTTTACCGTATTGGAGGTACAAATATATTTATTTGTTACAGAAAAAGTAAAATGCCTCGAAATTATATAAGAAAAACGGAACGGAGCTCTTACCCGAAAGAAAAATTGTTAGAAGCAGTGGCGGCTGTTAAAAGTGGTGCACTGTCGGGTTATGCAGCCTCAAAACATTATGGAATACCAAGAGCAACTATAATCAATCGGGTTTATGATCGTAAAGGTGTAAAGTCTAATACTTTGGGTAGGGCCACAGTTTTTTTAGTTTTGTTCATTTATTTAAATAGAACATAGTCATGTTGATTGAGACTGATTAAAGTAATGGAGAATATTTTTTAGTTATAAGTTGAGAATATTTTGGTCATTATGTATAAACGCAGTGCAGTATATTTGTTTATGCATAACGATCAGAGTGAAAAAAGACAGAAAAGTGTTTTAAGTTTTTTGTACGTTTGTTTAAGTAAAACAAAGATTTTTACAATTATTTGTGTTTGTTTTTAATCAGTTGAATTACTCAAAGTTGGAAAACCGATTTAGATACATTTAAAATAAAAACACACTCACTTAGTGACATTCATCGTTTATTTTCCTTATTGTTTTTATTAAAAACCAAATTTAAGTATATTATTATGTTTTTAACATTCGTAGTTTACAACCCCTGACCTTACTAATATGTTCCTCTTACCCCAATTTTGTTTGATTGTTCGGTAATGCTAAATTAGACCATATTTTAACTAGGTATGGTTTCATTTCCATTACGTTGAAAGGTAGTTCTCAAATTTTTAGAGATACATATAAAAATACGTGTTTTTACTTGTACGAATCGAAGCGTTTCTCTTACCCCGAATTTCGGGAAAGAGAAACAATTAGAAGACCTGGCTTTGTAGTCAGATTGTTCCGTTATTACTAGAAGAATCAATTTCCTTGTTAAAATAACTGTTAGCATGGTTCGCTAGCGAAACTTTGTTTGTATTGCTATTAGAATACGTACATATTTTTACTTGCTGGAGGTCGTAATGTTCAAAAACCAGTAAACTATGTTCCTCTTACCCCACCTGACCTTATGGGTTTTTTTTTTAAGTGAAAACTTCTTTACCGCTAAAGAAGTTTTCACTTGTGCACTTTTTGGAATGGGTAAAAAATGTTAAACTCGAGTCAGGACACGTGACCTGATCGAAAATTCGTAAGACGGAGGGACAGTATACCGCGCGGCGTAGGAGAGGAAGTAATATCCCCCTCTCTTTCTACCGCGCGGCGAAAATGTATGCCTCAATGCATGCATATGCAATTCGTGCGAAATTATTCCCTAACCATTCCAAAATATCAAAAATGCACAACGTTAATGTTCAAGTTTTCACTTCTGCCGGCACTCCCGGAGTGCAACCCGTTGTTTTTTTTTGCATTTGACTCTGTGCCTTGATCTACCATTTCTGCTTGGAAATAATCATCTTTATGGTTCAGTCCTGATGCCAATATATTGTATTTTTTTTCATTTATTTCATACATATACATAACAGTTGTCATCTCAGTGTTAATTCACTACATTATCATCTTCCACACAATTAGGCCATTTTATCTTTGGTCTGTCTCTTTCCTTTTATTTATAAATCGACGATCACATTCAGCAATTTTTCCTCAAATACTCCCAGACATATCCGGTAATTCAACTGCCAATCAATTGTCAATCTTGCACTAATCAGAATAAAACGCATTATGCAATTCCCGCATCGTATTAGTTAATATACTGAATATATTACAAACGTAAAAGATATATCGCAATCCGAATTCCATATCTATGAACTGTGAACGGGTATAAATAACAGCTGACCGGTTTGAACTGGATTGAACGTTTGGTATTCAAAACAGACCCAATTATAATGATATTATCTACTCGGCTCTACAATTAATTTTGCATATGGGCATCGAGGAGTTATCTTGAATCTTACTTTGGCATGTGTAGTAATAACATTGATGCATACAGAAATAATATAAGTGAAAATATAATAAATATAGTAGTATGCCAAGTTACTCAAAAACTTTCACCTTTATTATTTTATTAACCTATCCCTTCGATCATATTACCCCACTGCTGGGCAAAGGCCGCATACTTATCACGGCTGCTTGCTGTTTTGGCCCAATCCCGCATGAAGCAGTCTAGTTCGTTTTGCCATCTTCGTCTGGGTAAGTCGATTTCATTAGTACTCGTAAGTATATGTCACCGGAAAATTGCAAACGTCGTAATATTGTAAAATATCGGGTGAAATTGTAAACTTTTTTTCTTAATTAGACATGGAAACTATAACATTTGGATGGGATTTATTGTATACAAACCGATTTTTCATAATAATTTCATAGTAATAAATACGATTTATTACAATCTTACGGAGTCTGCAATTTACCGGTGACATATACATTATGAATACCTCTATGATTATTCAACCCCATATTTGACTATTAAGTACAGAAAATATTACATTAAGGTCTTAATGTTGTGGGAGAAGACATTAATTAATTCAAAGCCATTCATGAAATATGATTGACACACGAATTATAATAAGCACCGAGTTACACAGTTAATGGGTTGTGGTGGTCTGGTAGGCAGCCGCTCCACGTAAAATACTGGTATTCAGCTGAATCCGTTTTGACTGGGAGCCGACTAATATACTTGGGAAAAGGCAGATGAGGCTATCTTCTATGTACAATCGATCGTTCTCAATTCGAGCCTGTTTAATTTCGAAGACATACATATAACATCAAACATGTCATATCAACCTTGTTAAGCTTTCTACTTGTTCATTTTATGGGCCCTTGTAGCCTTGGTACGAACATATACCAAGGTCTAATGTTGGCCTACATACATTAATAATATACTTGGTATATGGCATGTTAAATGACCTTCTAGACAGAATCATATTTCCCCTTGCAGGAAAATTACACTTTTGATTTGTGTGACTTCTTTTTTGCGGTGTTTTGGATGAAGTCATGTGATTCGAATTTTAATACAATGAAGTCGGTTAAAAACTTTGACTTGACTTTAATGCTTACTGCTTTCTGACCTCATCCAAATCAGAGTGGGAATTATTACATTACAAATTAAAGATGTTTTCGACAGTTTACGATGAAAATGCGAATGCTCTTTAAAAATACTAAAATTCTGCTAGTTTCAAGACATTTCCTTGAACTTTATCAATTGTTTCATTGGCCTATAACCTTTTAGCTGTAAGCCATTTCGCTTTAATATTTATTAAACTATAGAAAGTCCTTCAAACGTCTGCAGCACCTGCCTTTTATCCAATCTTTCCCACCTAAAGGACAAAAGTACAAAGGCAACATATGGAAAGCTTCACTTCGCCTGACAGCACACACGATCAATAGATTGACTGAGCCATCAAGTATCATCCATCAAGTTTAATCTAATAGCTTTATGACGTCAAACCTTCCGGCTGCTTGAACCAATCTGTTATTCGAATTTTTTCCCTCGACATACATACAGGTAAAATCTTCAATAGGTGTTATGTTTTGTGGGTTTCTCCTTAACCCATCATTGAAGTTGGTTCGAAAAGATTCAACTGACACATTTTAGTTTCCTGATAAATTTGTAATTACGCACGTGACGTCGCTGTTTTTCTTAGTAGCTGGAGTTAATGAACCACTCTTTATGTTATTGATAAGGAATCAATTTATATGCAACCGCGTACGGGGCTATGTAAACGCAAAGTTGAAAACGGGTCAATTTGACCCAACCTCAATCTCCGTGTAACAATTTTGCGAACGAATATTACCCTAATCTCTTTTTTTTGTGAGTGTCGTCTCGCAGTTCAACCTATGAGGTTGTCGACTGCTGAACCGGACTTGCCTGTGGTCGATTTAATATAATATTAAAGCCTCCAGCCAGGGCTTATAAAAAACTTACAAACTAAGCGACTGCACGCTAAGGGCACCCTGTGGGGTACGGGCCTCGGCTTAGGGCGTCGCTGGGGGGAGGACAGCTAGGGACGGGCTGGATCGAACTCGAATTATTATTAAGGGGTGAATTTAAGACTACAGGCTCAGCGACGCGGGCTGGCTCGAGCAAGGGTCGTAGTTGCTGTGCAGTAGCTGAAAAAATGTTTGAAAGGCAGACATGACGTTTCAGCTACTGTTGGTAACTAATTTGACAGCTGGTCAAAGGTATTGAGACCGGCCGTAAAAGGACGAAACTACAAGGTAATTTATTGAAAGCTTCACTCGATCAATAAGTTGAATGAGCCATCAATTGTTATATCTATGAAGTTTAATCTAATGGCTTTATGACGTCAAACCTTCACGGGTTCTTGAACCAATCTGTTGTTCAACTTTTTTCCCTCGATATAAAAAATAAATGAAGATGGTAACATGCTATGTTTAACCTTTTGAACGCCACTGTCACGTATATGTGACAAGCAAGCGCGTGCCCTGTACGCCAAACGTCACAAATACGTGACAAAAAGTACAGCAAATTTGAAGCTTGGCGTCGGGGGCACGCCGATGCGTTTATGCTCTGGCGTTCAAAAGGTTAATGGGTTTCTCCATACGTTCTGCGTGGCATGAGTCATGGACTCCTGACTTAGTTATATAATCATTTGAGATGTTCTAAATATCTTATTGTTTTCTAATGTGAATTTATTTCTATATTTTTTCAACTTTACAGTTCAGAACCTTTTTGGAACAATGCGACAACTAGATTTCTTATGTTTTTTTTTAATAGATTGGTCGGCAAAAACAATAAGTACCTGTAAAAATTTTTTAAAAAGTAGAAACTTATGGTAAATTTTGCTACTTACAAGTTTTCACGAAAATTTAAATTTGCCCATATATTTTTATCGTGTTGACTCAAGACCTTTATTTTGCAAATTTCAACAATGTCCACCCGTTCCTGAGAAAATCGGTGGTGACACACGGACAGACAGACGGACAAGAGAGTGATCTTATAAGGGTTCCTTTTTTTAACTTTTTGAGGTACAGAGCCCTAAAAAGTATTGTCGCTTCCTTGTCGCATTATATCGTTGCGACTGTTTGTGAGAGCCTTTACAAGTCTATGTCCAGTGCAGGTTATTAATCCAAGAAATAGGCTAGCTATTGCCGCCTACAGTTAATCTTGTTTGTAGAGCGTGACAAAATAATCATAACAGTATGCGTTTTGTTTATTGTTTCTGACGTCAATAGTTTCATAACATCTTATAGGCCTTCGTCCCTGATATTACTGGGTTTTTGTACACTTTTTTTGTATATTCAAAAAGTTACTTATACCTACGGTGTTGATTCATCATTACATAGCGAAAAATTTCTATTGTTATTTTTAGATTCGGTGTAAAAACATAATTATGCCAAATTGACATAACAACGTCATAGGTATGTCCAGCACTTAAATGCATGTAAGTAGCATATATAGTTTTTTTTAATCTATACATATAATAAAAATGCAACGGATCGCTGTCTGTACCTACATGGAAGATATATGAGAAAAAATATTATTGGGACCTTTATCAACGCAAATTGCGTCCAAAACAATGATTGTTAGATTTTTTTTAAGTTTGTCTGTGCGTTTGGGCACGCTAATCTTAGAAACGGCTTATCCGATTTAGATGTAGTTTTCACTTATACATTGTGGTAAGCTTCACTTAGCATTTAGTGTTTCATGTCAATCGGTTCATAAATAAAAGTTATGCCAATTTAAAGAATCACGTCGAACATTCGTTAAACTATCTACATATATCTATCTATTCTTTCTCTGTTCAGTAGCATTGACTGAAACTTTACTAAACTTCATAATTTTAAAATTTAAATGTCTGCCCCAAGTAAATATTCCACGCGGACGAAGTTGCGGGCAAAAGCTAGTATGTTTATCTATTTATATCGGAAACAGTTGTAGGTACTGGTTTTTAAACCATTTCATTGTGCCATATAGATTGGACTGGATAAAGTTTTAATTTTGTTTATTTATAAACGTGAGTAGATAGTAGCTAATCCATGTATGAAACAAAAACATTGTCAGAATAAATGATTATTATTATATTATAATAATATCTTGGGACAACTCACACACGGTCATCCGATCCCAAAACTAGGCAGAGCCTGTGCTATGGCAACCAGATAACTGATAAACATACTTATATATTTCTAAATACATACATTTATATACATGTCGCAGATCGCCTAATGGAATGTCAAGCGTTTATCATAATTTTAATTTAGTTTGTTTAATTTGATTTTTAGTCTGGCAATGCTTGAGTGTGTTTAGTCGAATAAGTTGTCGTTGGTCATTTTTGAAGTTTATAAAAAGGCGGTAGACTTGTGCAGTTGACACATTTGAAGTGTGATCGTGGCGACCAACGGTTGACTTGGCTAACCTCACTACATTCCATTTTTATTTTATTTCAATCCGAAAATACAGTTTTAATCCTTTTATTATTTTTATTGTAAAGTGTTGCGAACAGTAAAGTTGAGTGTACCGAACAGTGCCTGTGTATTATTTCACGCCGGACTCCACGTGCCATCATGACCGACCAACAAAATAATGAAGACACCCCTAACCTGTCGTCAGCGGAAGTGGAATGCCCACGTGCTTCCCGACCCGAACCTGATGGAGATGAAAAATGGCGCATGATGTTCGAGCAACAGAACCAGAACTTTCTTGCAATGTTGCAAGCAATGTCACCTGCTTCAAGCAAGAAAGTGCAGCTACCCGAGTTTGATCCCGAGAAACCAAACGTCGATGCACGTGCGTGGGTCACCACCGCTGATATGTGCATGGCGGATTGTGAGCTTCAAGGTGCGTCACTTATGATTACTTTGAGCCGAGCGCTGAAGGGCCAAGCGTCGTCGTGGTTGTCACAGATTTCGTTTCCTGGCATGACATGGAACGATTTCAAGGACGTATTTGTGGCAAGATATGATTGCCCCGAAACACCAGCTGCTTCGCTTATTAATCTTAATAACAGTGCACCAAAAGAAGGTGAGTGTTTTGCTGCTTATTCCTCACGTGTGCTTACGTCATTAATGTCACGCTGGAAGAACCTGACGGTGGAGCAGATAGCTATTTCTACCGTGCTAGCACACATGTCACACCTCGATCATCGTGTCCAGCGACTGGCATTCACTACCGACATCGACACAAGATCTAAACTACAACAAGAACTTCGTGCGATGTCGTTCCTGAAACGCAAAAACCCGTTTCACCAGGGTGCTCCAGGTGTGGATAGCAAGCATTTCAAGCCTAACCCTACAACTAGTGCACCCAAGTGCTACGTATGTGGTAAGGCAGGCCAAAAGGCTTCTACGTGTTACCAGAGAAGAGACAGCAAGACTGAAACAAGACCCCACTCCTCAAGCTCTTCTCCTGGGAGTACATCATCTGTTCCGGCGAAGCCCAAGAACACCAGCTCCGTTACCTGCTTCCGGTGCAAGAGCCGAGGCCACTACGCGAACCGCTGTCCTGCAGCAGCCCAGGGTTCCGGCAGCGGCGGCACTGGTGGCGCTGGTGCAGCTCCTGAACAACGTCGTGTGGACTTGTGCGTGGTTAACGCGCCTACTGGTACTCTCCGTCACTCTGGTGAGTCATTTAATTTTTGTTATGATTCTGGAGCAGAGTGTTCATTAATGAGAGATTCTATTTCGTGTAAATTTAATGGTGAGCGTAATTATACTGTCGTTACTATGACGGGTATTGGTCAAACTTCCGTGAATAGTAACCTGAACATTTTAGTTAATGTTGATATTGGTAACATTGCTTTAGATATTGTTTTTCATGTTTTACCTGATGAATATCTCCAACATGACATCGTGATTGGACGTGAAATTTTGATTAATGACTTGGTGATTAACATGACTTCTAAAACTTTAACCTTTTCGAAAAATGTACCTAATGTGAACATTATAAATGTAGAGCCGAATGTAGAGCCGAATGTAGAGCCGAATGTAGAGCCGAATGTAGAGCCGAATGTAGAGCCGAATGTAGAGCCGAATGTAGAGCCGAATGTAGAGCCGAATGTAGAGCCGAATGTAGAGCCGAATGTAGAGCCGAATGTAGAGCCGAATGTAGAGTCGAATGCAGAGTCGAATATCAACTCGCATGTCGAATTGAATGTTGACTCAAGCATCGATTTACGTACCATTTTAAATGTAGAGTCAGATGCAGTTAAATTTAACGGTATTGATACCGACGTTTCTCCAGATATCAAAGCCAGACTTATTTTAATTTTAAATCAATTTTCAAATAACTTTATTTTTGGAACACCTAGCTCTCCCGCAAATATTGACCCTATGGAAATTAGACTCAAAGATCCCAATAAGACAGTTTATCGTCGTCCTTACCGGTTGAGTCCCCAGGAAAGACAGGTAGTGCGTAATAAAATTGAAGAACTTCTCTCCTCTAATGTGATCCGCCCAAGCTCCTCACCTTTCGCCAGTCCTATTCTTCTGGTGAAGAAGAAGGATGGCAGCGACCGCATGTGCGTTGATTATCGCGAATTGAACGATAACACAGTGCCTGACAGATTTCCATTGCCAATGATTTCCGACCAAATTAATAGGCTTCACGGTACTCATTACTTCACAACTCTAGATATGGCTAGTGGATTCCACCAAATACCAGTTCATCCGGATTACATTGAGCGCACTGCATTTGTTACGCCCGACGGGCAATACGAGTATTTAGCCATGCCATTCGGTTTGCGCAATGCCCCTTCGGTTTTTCAACGTGCAGTGACTAAAGCCTTAGGAGAGCTTGCAAATACGTTTGTCGTGGTCTACATGGATGATTTAATGGTCGTAGCGTCAAATGTCGATCAAGCTCTACATAGGTTGCAATTAGTTTTAGATGTTTTGACAAAGGCTGGATTCTCATTTAATCTCAAAAAATGTTCATTCCTCAAACAAAAAGTTGAGTACCTGGGTTTTGAGGTTAGCTCTGGTGAAATTAGACCGAACCCTAAAAAGATAGAAGCCCTTGTTTCTCTCCCTCCCCCAAAGACTGTAACTCAGTTACGACAATTTATTGGTCTGGCATCGTACTTTCGCCAATTCATCCCAAAATTCTCGCAGATCATGACTCCTCTTTATGCTCTGACAAGTGTCTCTAAAGGTAACATCAAATGGGAACCTTCTCACGAGACTGTTAGACAAACAATTATCTCTGCCTTAACCAACCACCCTGTTCTGACTATATTTGACCCAAACTGTCCCATTGAATTGCACACAGATGCCAGTTCGTTAGGTTATGGTGCAATTTTGATTCAGAAAAAGGATGCCAAACGTTGCGTGGTCGCCTACTATAGCAAACGCACCACAGCTATCGAGTCTAAATACCACTCATATGAGTTGGAGACTCTCGCAGTTGTGAATGCGGTTCGGCATTTTAGGCATTACTTGTACGGCAACCATTTTACAGTTATGACCGATTGTCACGCTCTTGAGTCCACTCGTAAAAAGCTTGATCTCACACCTAGGGTTCATAGGTGGTGGGCATTTTTGCAGTCGTTTGACTTTAACATTATTCATGTTGATGGAAAACGGATGCAACATGCTGACTTTTTCTCTCGAAATCCCGTACCTGACAAAACCCCATTCACAAAGGTAGAGCAGAAGCAAATCAATATCACGAATTTCTCTGCCAATTGGCTGCTGGCTGAGCAACAACGTGATAATGAAATCTCTGAGCTCATGGTTAAACTTAAAGACGGGAATCTTGACAATGATATCGCAAAAACTTACGAGATCAGATCTGGTGTTTTACATCGTAAGATACAGCGCAACAATAGGAGTTTATGTCTGCCTATAGTACCTAGAGCTTTGAGATGGTCTATTGTTAGCACCACTCACGAGTCCCTTATGCACCTAGGCTGGGAGAAAACCCTTGAAAAAATGTACGATTTGTATTGGTTTGAGCATATGGCAAAATTTGTTAGGAAATTTGTTGAGAGTTGTGTTGTTTGCAAAATTTCTAAATCGCACTCAGGCAAAGTTTCAGCGGAATTACATCCCATTCCTAAAATAGCGATCCCTTGGCATACCCTTCATATTGATGCTACAGGCAAGTTAAGTGGCAAAAATGATAGGAAAGAGTATGTCTTTGTTCTCATTGACGCCTTCACAAAATATGTGCTTCTACATCACACCCTGAATATTAATAGTGCTAGTGCTATTCATGCTTTAAAAAGCTGTGTCACATTGTTCGGAGCACCGACGCGAGTAATCGCAGACCAGGGCCGTTGTTTTGCAAGTACCGACTTCCGCGAGTTTTGTTCCTCTCATAATATTAGTTTGCACTTAATTGCTACTAGTAGTTCCCGCGCGAATGGTCAGGTAGAGAGGGTTATGAGCACTCTAAAAAATATGCTCACGGCAGTAGAGACTAGCAAGGACCGTTCATGGCAAGACTCTCTCCCAGATGTGCAGTTAGCTCTTAATTGCACTGTGAATAGAGTAACCAAACACAGCCCTCTAGAACTTCTCATAGGTAAAGTCGCACGTCCTCTAGATTTAATGTTTTCCGATGAGCCCGAAATTAGTATTGACGAAGTAAGATCGGACGCTGTCGTTAACATGAATAGGAATGCAAATTATGAGAAAGCAAGATTTGATTCCAATAAAGCTAAGTTTGATCGATTTGTCGTAGGTGATTTTGTTCTCTTGAAAAACGAAGAGAGAAATCAGACAAAACTTGACCCTAAGTATAAAGGTCCATTTAAGGTCGTTGAAGTGTTAGACGGTGACAGATACAATTTAAAGTCTCTAACAAGTAATCGCCACTATAAATATGCTCACGATCGCCTTAGAAAAATGCCTGATTCTAATGTTCCAATGGAAATTAATGATGATGTAGAGACTAATGAATGAACCTGTTTAATTTTTGGAATTGTAGTTTTTTATTTCTATCATTACTCTTTCCCAATACGTTACCGCTGGTTAAGCGAGTTGTGTTGACTATCGCTGGTTAAGCGTTAGTGTTATAATCGCTGGTTAAGCGAGTTGTGTTGACTATCGCTGGTTAAGCGTTAGTGTTATAATCGCTGGTTAAGCGGATTATGTTGACTTTCGCTGGTTAAGCGTTAGTTGTTGAAACGCTGGTTAAGCGTATTATGGTGTTAATATCGCTGGTTAAGCGTTATTATTATTATTATCACTGGTTAAGTGATAGGATTTGTAACGCTGGTTAAGTGCTACAATTTTAAGCACTGGTTAAGCACTGCAATGAATTACACTACTGGGTAAGTAGTGATGTATGGCACTGGTTAAGTGCTGTGGATTTGTTTGATAGAGTCCTAAATGCTTTCAGAATTTTGTGCTTTCAGTAATGTTAAATTTATGCTTTCTTATTATGAGTATTGCGTTTTAATCTGACCCAATCATTTTGTGAGAATGTCCCTGACGTGGGTCAGGATAGCCGAGTGAACTAGTTACTTTTCTGGATTATTTGTCTTTTCAGGTACCTCATCCCACGAGGTCGTGTGAAGGTCAGAAATGGCCGTGTCGCAGATCGCCTAATGGAATGTCAAGCGTTTATCATAATTTTAATTTAGTTTGTTTAATTTGATTTTTAGTCTGGCAATGCTTGAGTGTGTTTAGTCGAATAAGTTGTCGTTGGTCATTTTTGAAGTTTATAAAAAGGCGGTAGACTTGTGCAGTTGACACATTTGAAGTGTGATCGTGGCGACCAACGGTTGACTTGGCTAACCTCACTACATTCCATTTTTATTTTATTTCAATCCGAAAATACAGTTTTAATCCTTTTATTATTTTTATTGTAAAGTGTTGCGAACAGTAAAGTTGAGTGTACCGAACAGTGCCTGTGTATTATTTCACGCCGGACTCCACGTGCCATCATGACCGACCAACAAAATAATGAAGACACCCCTAACCTGTCGTCATACAAATTACACCTAGACACAGAACAAATGATCATGCTCATCACACAAAGATTTCTCCTGTGTGGGAATCGAACCCACGACCTCCGGTTTAGCAGTCAGGGTCACTAACCACTCGACCAACAGGCCCGTCTGTTTAAAGTATTAATTCAGTTGCTATCGTAATAGATTTTGTTTTGTACAAATCTATATGCAAATCCATCATTCCTTCTCCCGATATTATTTATCTCTCAAGTAAATGACGTCAAAATCAAGACACAAACAAGATGTTAACATATTTCCTTAAACAAAATAAACTGATGAATACATTTGAATTTTCCATAAGTTTTCTGCGAACCGTTTAACATATTTATGTCTGGCTATTTTAAATAATAATGAAACTGAACAGCTCATTATTGGTCAGCAGGAAAAGAGTCTAGATATTGTCAAATAAAATGATATAGAATTCTAGATTGAACCAACATTCGCAGCTGTTATAATCTGCACGTGATTTAAGTAGTTCGTAGCGACAACCTCAAATCTTATCAGCCATGTGGTGAACCTGATTATTCTGTAAATAATATTGAACCGTTTTACTTCTATAAAAGATCGATAGCTTGTCAATTAAAATTTAGTTTCTTTTAGGGTGATACATCCCAAATGGGGTTGGGCAGGACACCTGGCTATATTTAGGCAAAAACCTGGTTATACGTAAGTTTAACTGCTCCATTGGTCCCGAGGTCGCAATCGCGACTGCCGAGCGTGGAGTCCTGGGTCCGATTCCCAAGTCGGGCAGTGTCTTTGGGTTTTTCCAATAGGAATTTCTCTGTGATAGCCCGAAGTTTGGAAGTTGGTGGTGTGACACCCCCGTGCCTCGGAAAGCACGTTAAGGCGTTGGTCCTGCGCCAGATCTCTCTATGTCGGGTTGCCGTCCCATCGGAATATGAGAGTAATGGAAGAGGGACCTGTGTCTGCGCACACACTTGTGCACTATAAAATGTCTCGCGCCGATGGCTAGTCTCGGTTGAGCTTGGCCGCCATGGCCGAAATACGTCAGGAGGACTAAATATATATGTGGGCCGAATGGGGCTAAGGTTGGGCCATAGAAATCAAGGACGTCAAAATGCGCGTTGGGTCAAAGATATCACCAAACTCATGGGTGTGGGTAACACCTGGACGAAGGACGCCTATAACCGAGAAACATAGAAGACATGAAAGGATTCCTGTACCAAGAATTGGGTGATTCCAGGCTGATACGATGACGATGATCTCAATTTAAGTCATCATCTGTTAAGCTTTTTCCCAACTATATTGGGGTCGGCTTTCAGTCAAACCGGATTCAGCTGAATACCAGTAATTTTACGTGGAGCAACTGCCTACCAGACCTCCACAACCCATTAACTGGGTAACACAGTAGTCCTTGGCAAGACTGGTGTCAGATTTTTCTGGCTTCTGCCTATCCATAACGAATGCCAAAGATCTACAAATGACAGCCGGGGCTATAAGCTAATACATAAACACACTAATTAATTACTATTCGCAAAGTATTGAATAGCCAGTGAAGAAAAAAAAAATACATTGAGTTACCTAGGTAGGTACCCACCTAACCCACGTTATGAGATTGCTACTAATCACTACTAATAGCTAGGTAGGTACGATCCTTAGGCTATTCATACGGGTCTGGTATTTAGTTTTATGACTTTCATGAAATGAAATAAGTCTTCACGTGCTTTCCGAAGCACGGAGGAGTCTCGGTATGTTAAGATGGTCACCCATCCACAGACCAACCACGGCAAGCGTTGCGTAACCTTAAAGATCGATTCGGGCGACTGTTATTATTTGGCAACGAGCTCCTCAACCTCAACTTGAGTGAAATACAAAAAAACTATTGTTTAATAAATGGTACCTAAATTAAACGGTTCGCAATCAAGGCGTTGGAACACTAAACTTCATATTAGCACAAAACAAATAAAAGACTATCTGAAACATTATCAAACACTCCACATTATCATCACTGGCGAAACAAAATTAATGACGACGTCACGTCATATCGTGTCGTGTCCACGATACACCTAATTATTATACTAGCGGACGTCACGCGGTTTCACCTGCCTAGTTCCCGTTCCCGTGGGAGTTCGGGGATAAAATATAGCCTATGTCACTCGCTGACAATGCAGCTATCCATTGCTGAAAGAATTTTTCAAATCGGTCCAGTAGTTTTTAATTTTATTCGATACAAAAATACAAATCTTTCCTCTTAATATTACTAGTGACCCGCCCCGGCTTCGCCAAAATGTTTTTTTTTTAATTTTCGGAAACTAGACCTTCTTCTGACAATAACAAAAACAAAAAAAAAAAGAATTAGCGAAATTGGTCCAGCCGTTCACGCGTGATGCCGTGACCAAGGGAAATAGGGATTCATTTTATGCCCGGCTTTGCCCGGATGTATATTTATTCAAAATTTTCTTTCATAGGAACCTTCTCCTGACAATAACAAATACAACAAAAAAAAAAATAGCGAAATTGGTCCAGCCGTTCACCCGTGATGCTGTGACCAAGGGAAATGGGGATTCCTTTTTATATATAATATATATATATAGATTACAGATGTATGCGATAGACGTTGTGTCAGATGAGGCGTCATGATGAGTAGGAAGTACCAAAGAGATTTCATATCAAACAGATCGATAGATGAATTGTATGAAATATCATATGGCTAGAAAAGAGGCCACTATTATGACGAATAGAAATGTTTGGAAGAAGAAATGCTGCGCTGACTTCAAGTAAATTAGGATGAGGACAGGAGGATGATGGAAGAACGTAATGGGTAAGCTATGACTCCACGAGCCAAGTGGGCTGACGTCAAAGCAGGTAAGCGTTCGATGCTACAGGCCCAAGACGGTTAAAAATGGGGTGCAATAGAGGAGGAGTCCTATACTCCACTTTGGGTTCATAAAATTTGAAGAAGAGAGAAGGCTTAAATAAATTCTTTACTAACATTAGATAGATAGAATATTACAAGTTTTTTTTTTCCAAACTATTTCAACCTGTGGCGCAGGTTTAGTATTTTGTTTCGGCGCCCTAACTAGCCGAAATAGGGTACAATGATACTATGTTTTTTTTTTAATATAATAAAAAAAGATGAAAGTTTGATTTTTTGCTAAACAGAAGACGGAAAGTCTAGTTTCCGAAGACTGGTAAAGCGGAGTGCCTTACGGCGCCCCTTTACTTTCTACGGCGCACCAGAGAGCCGCGGCCAGGCCTATGGGAAACCCTGGTTTAAGAAATATCCCCGGTTTCTGAATTAAAAATTGGAAGTGAGTATTTGTAAAATATTGTTTAGCCTGTAAACCCGTTAAAATTAAGACACTTTCATAACTCGAAAAATTCAATTTAAAATCCGGCTATAAGTCTCTTAATTACACATCATTTGGTAAGTTTTCTTATGCAATGGAACCTTCAACCTTAAAGGTTTAAGTTGAGTAATTTATGGGCTCGTCTCAAAAGAAGGTTAATGATCTTGTAGCTAATTTCTGCAATCAACTGTAAACATTTGACAATAGACCCAGCGAAGCGATTAGATATCGATTTAAAGCTATTAAATTACGTCATTTTAGGTTATGTTAAAAGTACCTAATAGAGAAGCTTCTCAAACGGAATTAAACCGAAATGCAGTCGAGATAAGCCGAAAACCCCGGTCAGTGGACACTGTCTAAATTCGCCGGACACGCAAAATCCGAAAGGCTGTGTCTGGTTTTGTCCGGACACCTCGCAACACTACTCCCGATTCATGTTAGCTGTTCCTTCTGCTACCTACCATCGTGGGTTTTAGTTGGTAGGGGACAATGGATCCCGACTATTCCCAACCACAAAGAGTGATAAAAAGGTCTAAAACCGAATTCATGTAACATCAATCCAAATTAGGACTGGCTAAAAATACGTTTCGATCCAAAATCGGATCATGGTACAGATCCGATTTTGGAAAAAGGAAACATTTCACTTTCTACAGCTGTGCGACAGTGGAACAAGGACAACAAAGGCTGAAAATAAAGTTCAATAATATTTTAGACTTACCCTGTATAGCCCGCGAATGCCTTCAGTCCTGTAGATCTTCATCAGGCCGTCGATCATGCCTTTGTACCTCTTGTTGTCAGTCAGACTCTCCTCGCTGTACTGGAGACAGAGGCGGGTCTTCACCACCCAGATGGGGTTCGTCATGACGAGGGAAAGTACACCAGCTTCTGCAGCGGCCAGCATATGCAGGCCAGGACCGAGAGGCGTCCGCGCGTTCCCGCCTTGGATCCATGTTTTTATTGCGTTATAACTGCGGAAAAATTGGCATGGTCAAACTTGTATGTATTTCCCAGAGTATGAGGATTACAGCTACAGCCTTACAGCTGCCTAATCTTCGCCAGTCTTCAACCGACTTCTAGAAAGGAGGAAATGAAGTCGGTGTCAAAAAACGAAGAGAACCGCATCAGAAACACCCGACTTCAAAAATTAAAAATAATTTGTACTTTCTAGTGGTTTTAATTTGTATGTCGATTGTATTTCTTTTTAAGTGTGTTATGATTCAATCTCATGTTTAGGAAGGCGAGTCTTTTGCCATCAACCAGAGACCCAATTCGTAATCTGTCAAAAAAGCCTCAATTTACAAAACATTTTGACAGTTTGCTACAGACATGCGAATGCGAACGTAGCTTTAAAAAAAAAAAGGTTCCGACGAATCGAGAACCTCCTCCTTTTTTGAATTCGGTTAAAAATAGTAGAGGCACTCTGGTTGAAATCTAGATCAATGAGATATTCCTAATTGGTTAGGTTACCCTGATTTGGTCGTTATCATAAATACTTTGATGAAGTACATTCTGAAATACATTTGTTCTCGTGGTCTGGGCATAAACTAAGTTTGATGAGCCGAGAAGTCTCGGAAAGAGGACAATAATGTTTTCTAATGACGTAACATGTGTCGTGAATACCTGGTAAAGCCAATAAAGTTAGACATGGACTTAGAAGCAGCTATGCTTCTAAGTCCCATGTCTAACATGGCTTCTTAATAGTTCTGGATAACCGGTAACGTCCATTTTTTCAATGAATATAGGACATGTGCAAGGCGCGGCTTGACTGTGCTCGAGCGTTGCAATTTCGAGACTTTTATAATTTTCTTTCTTTCTTTATTTTATAACACTGACGCTTCTGTGCTGCACGTTCCCTATAACTATGTCTACTGTCTAGTCGTGTGTTTCCTATGTTATCCTTCCCCTGCTAGCATGCAATTGAAATATTTAAACTACAAAATGCGATGAATGTGACGTACCTATCATTTAAATTTAAATTAACCCATTCACCTCTGACACGTATGTTTGTTTTGGCAGATTTCACAAAGTGGCACGTGAGCTAGCTAGACACCCATGTGTGTGTAATATTAAACCAACGGATGAGGAAAACTAGAGGTGACGCTTCAATAAAACCGTGAAATAAGGTGTCAAAAACATTCCCAGAAGCAACAAATTTAGGAAAGAATAAAATAGAATCGATTGAATGCAGTCAAAGGGCTGAGATATGACGGATTGCAACTAAGTGAGGCTTGGAAGCGTGCCAACAGACATTCCAAACGAAACTGCAATGTATTGATCGCATTCGTGCTCCTAAACGGGATTTTCTGCACTTATTTTGATTTGGGACAGCTTTTTGACTAGCTTCACAGTATCTAAGGGGTCTATTGTCCATCGAATCACTGCAGGAAGAATAAAAAACAAATCACATTTCCCGGAATCAGCCACTGCCGCATAGTGCTGCCCTTTCTTTTGGCATATTTCCAGGTTCCGTGTGTCCCTCATACAGGTGTTTCCCGCGACTTTTACGACATTTTCAACTTAACACGCTTTAGACCAAAGTATTCTGATCACTTTGGGGGCGACCAAGTATTACGTAACGCAATTTGGGGCAAGTTACAGGGGCGGAAGGGGTGTTCGAACAACGCGTTACCTAACATTGGTTTTTTTAATTTAACGCTAGCTCACTAAACATATTTTCGAGTTACACAGTCACTAAACAGTGGTCATTTTGCCAAACAAAAATAAACATCAATATTTTTCTTGAAATGACATTTAAATTTTAAAAATTGGTAACATGAGTGTAGTACTTAGACATAATTGTGACTTTTAGGTAAAAATTGTCACTTGGATGATACGTAACGTTTAGGGAGGTGGGGTACAGATAAACGTTACGGCGCGTTATATGGGGGTGGGGCGAGAGTGGAGAGAGGGTCAAGAATCTTCAAAAATTGCGTTACGTAATACTTGAACGTCACTCCCTTTCGTGTCATTAATTTTGGGTAAGGGCCCTTCTTTTATAGATGACGTGGACAAATATAATACAGTAATGGCTTTATTTTAGGAATAATGCGCTTGAGCTTCTAATTCGATGACGAACGACGCAACAGATGGATTTAGCGAACTTTACCATAGCAGCTTATAGATCTAGTGCTTTATAATAAAGGGATTCTTTAAGGTTAGATTATTCAATGCCTTACAGGTTTTATTTGATGCGGGATAAGATTGTAAACTATCGCGTGAAAATTTAAATTATTTCGCACCTTTAAAGTAAAACCGTTACTAAACGAAATTATGAAATTTTATAGGGGAGCCAATATTAGAAGTCACTGCTATTAGATAGATGGCATTGATACCTCAATTCATGAAAATTTTCGTTTAGTAACGGTTTGACTTTAAAGGTGCGATTTTTTCTTAATATTACTACATTGGAAACTATTGAATTTGGGTGGGATTTATTAACGAAAACGATTTTTTCATAATAATACTACAATCTTACGGAGTCTGCAATTTTCCGGTGACATACCTAACCGATAATGAGCTCGAGTAATTACACACTTGCGTGAATTTCTTCAGTATTACCATTAAACAAACAGGTGTGATTTGGCTTAACATGAATATTATTGAACAAATCACACAATATCAGGCAGACTGTCAGTTTTTTATTTATATTAAAACAGATAACGACGTCACATCGCAATCACAACACATGTTATTGATAAGAATCAATTGATTGCTCTGAAACTGGCGATATTCACCGGAACAATCGATTCAAGACAGACACGTGAGGTGCAAGTCACGTTTGGATACAGTTAACGAGTACATACACGCAGTGTCAGTTTCCGATAGCTTCAATATTTACATTTAGTTGTCGTATTAGTAAATTGTTTTCGCACTTGGCACGTGTCAATTGTCTAGGTAGAACGGACGGTGGAAATAGCCCCCTTTCCTACTTAAATACCTTTCTCAAAGATTTATTTATAATTAATCTAAATTAATTATATTAATCTCTTCAAGATTAGAGTGAACAGGCTTCTTCTGGGTAAGCTCGCTCCATCGTCGACTTTGTCTCTGTCATCTATGACCTAGACTAGAGTCAAGAGCAAACCCATATAAAAACAAAAAAAAAAATATAAACAACGTATTTTGAGCTATCGAAGATTCTGATTACTTAAATAATTTTGTTACGTTTATTTCTTGACAGTTTATGTAAGTAAATACCTAATATGTATCAACTTTCCGTCAAGTCTATCCATCTGGATTAGAAAATTAATCTCCTAAAAAAATTTTAGGGTTCCAAAAAATGAACGTTCTGCCCTTATCTCCGAAACTACTGAGCCTGATAAAAATGCAGATAATAACTAGTATACTTTTAAGACGTCTATAGTGTTAAATAACATGTTAAAAATAAGATTAGTTCGGAACCCTTTGCACGCGAGTCCAACTCGCACTTGGCCAGTTTTTGTAAGACTGTCGTGGATGGAAAATTACAGGAGATACATTTTCTATGCCAGATGGTCGGTCTTGACGGAAAATTTACGTTTTCATTGTCAGCTCAACGTTGTAAACAAAAAAAATCAACTGTATTCTCCGTAAGAGTATGTTCATCACAATTCACATGTGTTACCGACATTGCTGAGGAGTTTGTTACGTCCATAGACTGTTTTTTATATTTCTGTGGTTACGTCACTTCTTCATCCCAGTTAAAACACTCGGGACTGTCTTTAAGTTAATTTTGTCGTTAAAAAAGTACTGGCACTTAACCTTATCTGAATAAATGAGTTTTGATTTTAATTGTTCATCTTACCTATAATTATTTGGATAGATAATAAAAGTTATGGAAAAATAATCACGGCCATAGCATTGAGAAGTTATCAAATCGATATTGAACTATATAATTATGTACACACAAAACAATTATGCAATGATACGGAAAGATTATTTCGTTATCTTTGTTGCTAATTACTTTATTATCAACTAGCAAAAACGTGTGTAGAATGGCTAATCGTGGAGTATGCTACAATTATAAATTTACGACAAGACTTAGCGATCAAAATGAGCCTGTCTGTATGTATAACTAGCACTTCCTCTGAAGATTTAGTACTAACATAGGAGTATCTGACAACCCGCGGGTAACACCGCGGAGCGCAGCTAGTATATACTTATATAAAAAGTAGTCTATGTGTTAATTCAGGGTGTCAGCTGCCTGCATACCAAATTTTATCAAAATTGGTCCAGCCTTTTCCGCGTGAAGAAGTAACAAACATACACACACACACAATCACAAACAACCGCCTTTGTAATATTAGTATAATTAATTACCTTTGTAATGAGGTAGGTATTCATTAAGTTATTTTGGTGTTAAAATTGCGATGTAAAAATGTATTACGGTTATCAACATTTTTCAAAAGTTGTGTTAACATTGATTTTGAAACAATGGTCTTTGTTGTATTGTCCCATGTTATTTTGATAATAAGAATATAAGTACAGTTATATTAATATGTTTCATGACAATAACAATTTATTAATTCTCCTGAATGTCCCAAGACAAAAGTCAGTCAATAGGGCAATGACTGCCAACTGCCAAGTCAGACTTTTCAGAGTTCAGTCTTGCTTAATATTTACATCTTGAATGCTCGAAATAAAATCATCGAAATTCTCTGGCGACCTCATTACAATGACTTCTAGATATTTATTATGACAACGTTCCCGTTCCCGTATAACCTATAGCCTTCCTCATGAATGTGGCTATAATATACTTACAAAAAATATTTTTTCAAATCCGACTGGCAGTTCCAGAGATTGGCGCGTTCAAACAAACAAACAAACTCTTCAGCATTGTTATATTAGTAAGTATAGATAATACAATAATATAGATTCAGCTTTATTATATAATAGATTTTTGGGACAATTTCTTTTTGGCACTAGAATCTATTATACTTTATTATTTTTGTCTCTAGCCTTCATACTGAAACTACTTTTTTAAAATCCAGTCATTGAGTTACGGGATAAACTTCCGTTTTACCAAATGAACTTCGTACCCACTCATAAAATTGGAAATCTTGCCAATTTCGAACACGACGACAGCTCATGCTAACTACTGAATATCATAGACTTCAAAATAATTATGCATTGAGAATTCAACGGAGACATTAACACAGATTTATAACGAACGGAGAAAAAGGTCATAAGTGCCCAGTATTTTCTCCGTTCTTATGACTCGTTGATGGCGACAAGAGTGTGATTTTAAATAAGCAATGACGTATTTCAGTTCACAATGTAACAAAGGCCGACACGTGCCAGCCAGGTAGTTTAGGCGTTTCAATTTTTTCTTGAAATGCACTTCTCGAAATTGGTTTACTGTGTGACGTCACAGATGTGACAGACCCCGGCGAGATGTATGCTAAGTATAAAGTACAGTACAACTATTTTCTATTTCTGATAGAAATCCGACGACTCACGAAACACGAAGATTGCCGAGGGATATTAAGAAAATAGTTGTACTGTATGTATATCGATCGCCCTGTAAAACTCTACTCTACTCATAATAAAACTTTCTCCTTGACTGTACTATCTTTTGTACATACAAGTACTCAAGTCAAGTAGTCTAGTATAGTTAGTTACCAACAGCTGGCCCTACAAATATTTGCTACAGAGCATATTCGCGCACTGGCCAAGAGCTTAGTCATGGCGCATGGCACGTGGGTCGATACGTATGCACCATTACATAGAAGCTATGTAGTATGTACCTATAAGCCAGTAGGATTTCCGGTAGATATAACAGCTGTCGCAAGGCACTTAGTGCCCAAATAGCCAGTTGTTTCCATATTAATGTTATAAATGCGAAAGAAGCTCAGACTATATATGTGTTACGCTTTTATACCTAAACTGCTGAACCAATTTTGATTTCGAGATTGATTGGACCTTGGAGTAGGATGTTTTTATGTTTCGAGAATATGTTACCTTTGAATAACTTCCGACTTCCACATGGGCGCACCCGCTCGCAGATGCAAGTTTGTACATTTAATTTCATCATAAAATACCGAAATGCACAAGATTGGAACTGTGCCCGGAAATTTTTTTTTTTTTTTTTTTTTTTTTTTTTTTTTTTTTTTTTAAATTGGCGATAGGCGCGCCCCCATAACTTGAAATACGTTAGAAACATAATGAGTACATGGGCCAAATAACGTCAATAGACGGCGATAATTGATAAATGTTACCACGCTTCGGGTACCTGGCCAGCGAAGTGGACAGAAGATGATAAAAATCTTATTGACCAATAGGATAACAATGTTTACGCAGTTCATCTAGGTCACATGATAGTACTGTGATGCTATTGGTCTATTTTCAAATCCCGAGGCAATGATGCAGCGGATGAGCGGACGAACTCGCCAGAAGAGGCTCGAGTATGTCAGCCATAGGACCTGAACCCATCGTATCACTCCCTTTCGGGTACCTACGCAGCCTGGTAAGGAAATGCACCAGAGACAAACATCACAAGCTGTGGGTTGACCACGGTGAGTGTAGGCAGGTCAGAGGCACTTCCCTCTATTAATGGCCGTTTCACAAAACAAGCCGTAAGACTGACTAAACAACCGTTGCGTACAGTCACAACTAGGCATGGATCTTTTGATAAACACCTCTATGTCATAGGGAGTCACTGACAGCCCACTCTACAGAGCCTGCATGGAGGAGGATGAGACAGCAGCACATCTGCTTCTAAGCTGTCCGGTAGTCGCGGATTAAAGAGCTAAGTACTTCGGAAAATCAGGTACCCTCTATGATATAGTAACACCAAGGCGTTGCTGGCCTTCCTGGGGTGGACATTTATCCCACCTGCACGCAAAATACGCGCTTAGTCGTGGAGTTGCGGAAACCAGCCCGATTTACATATACGACATTGGTCTATTTTTTACGCCTTTTCTACGCTCTGTTGAGGTGTACAGATGGCTTTCGTAAGGTATTATTGTAAAGGTGTGTCGGTTATGTCAGATTCACCAAGAGATAAGAAATTCTTGATAAGAAAAAATGTTAGAAGCTACCATTTTTTTTCTCTGTCAATAAATTGTACCATATAAATATTCCTTACCAATTATTAGGTAAGTATATTAACATTTCAAATAAGGGAAACCTGGTAGTATCTATTATACTAATATTATAAAGCTGAATAGTTTGTTTGTTTGGTTGAACGCGCTGATCTCAGGAACTACTGGTTTGATTTGGAAAATTATTTTAGTGTTGGATAGCACATTTATCGAGGAATGCTATAGGCATAGATATACAACATCACGCTACGACCAATAGGAGCGGAGCATTAAGGATAAATGTGACGAAATTTCATGTTTGCGCGGTCAGCTAGTGGATGATTTCTTGTCAATGAGGACTATCTTGGTGACTGAATTTAAATTGTAAAAGGTTGAATATAATCAAACATTGAATAACTTTCTAGTCATGTTATCAATCAAAATTACTATGTAATTAGGTGAAACAAACAAAATAATAAACAACACAGATGGCTCATGATGAAGATGTAGATAATACTCACAATAAAAAGTAGAAGCCCCATGCGGAGCCTGATCCCCATACATTTGGTGTGACTCCTCTGTATAGTCCTTTCACTCCCTCCTTCTTAACGATAGTGACGAACGCACTGCTGAGTCCATCGTACCTAGGAACTGTTGCGGTCCGGCCGTCGTTAACTGGAAAGACACTGGAGTATTAGCAATCTCTACAAATAATATTAACTATGTATTTTGTGTGAAAATTGAATGTCTGCATGTCTCAGATTATGAATTTGTGATCATAGAAATCTGCTTGGTTTCTACAGGGTGTTCCATAAGTGCGTGGTCATATTTTAAGGGTGTTGTTCTGTATCTGCTGGAGGGTAAAGAAACTATTTCATAATTTAAAAAAAATGACCATTAAAAAACCTGTTCACGAAAACCAACTTAAAAGTTCGAAAACAATACTTTTTGAGCAGTGTGATGCAGTTGGTGGTGTTCACTTTAGTTCAGTCACAGATTCAATGCCACTAACTGCATTAGACTACTTGAAAGGTGATGTTTTTATTGATTTTCTTAGTTGTTTTTTGAGGTAAGTTTTTTTTTAAGACTCAAAGCATTTATTTCAATTAGACCATTTACAGGCACTTTCGAATTGTCAAGTGCGGTTGGTCAAAGACATGAAGCTATTTGCACGTTCCAAAGCATAGATCTCTATGGAGAAGAATGTGCAAGAAACTCCATGGACACTTCTAAAAAATTTCTTTTTTTAATCTCAATATTTTAATATTGTTTCTTTATTGTATAGCAGATACAGAACACCACCCTTAAATATGATCACCCACTTCTGGAACACCTCTATTGATCTGTCTAGCCTATTTAAAATTGAGAGCTTAATCCCACTGCTCAGCTGTGCAACTCTCAATTTTCCACAATATGATGGAGGATGGAGAGGTTGCTAGTGCCACAAGTCCTTTCAGTTTGAATCAAGCTTGTCTTACCATTTGCAACATTATTTGCCACAATACTATCTGGCATTTAATGTGACCCATTTTGTGGTTCTATTCGCCCATTTCAATTCTATATGGCAGACATACGTGGCCCTTTCTGGGTATTTAGAACAATACCCAGAAAGGGCCACATATGTATTTTAATTTTAGCTTGCATTGAGAGAATCAAAATTATTTTGACCCATCAAACCAAAGAAAGGCTTCACCAGGTCTTATTCACTCATGGGACAGTTATATTTGCAAATAAAACTTTGAACATGATTCAAAATGATGAATAAATACATTCCTTAGTAAATCATGACAAAAACAAAATATTTTGTATTGTTACAAGGTTGTATTGGCACTTAAACATGAATTGCAAAAATCGTAAACTATGCAAAATAAATATACTATTTTGTAATGCTTTTATTATTAAAAAACACAGATTGAGAATTCATGACATAAAAAAGAAATGTCACCATTAACTTGCATATTCTAATTAGGAACATTCTCATTGACAGAGAAAGTAGGCTAAGGCACACTTTCTACACCTCTTCCTGGTCTTTCTACCTTCTTGATCAGTACAAAAAGGATGATCAAAAAATCATTAAAAGAATAAATATGTAATATGAGGCTTCAGATTGCAGACAACTTGGACAGACATTACAAAAGAGTGAAGGGAATAATTACAATACCAAAGAAATACTTATTAATTCATAAAGCATGAGGCAACAGAACCACAAACAGCCTGTCTTAATTGCATCATTGAGGAAGTTATCTGTGCAATGTAAACAAAGCTGTCTTGTCTCTTCACTTTCACTATATTGAAGTTCAAGGTTGGACCTTACACAGGGTTAATTATCCAGCACTAATTAATTCATTGATTATCTTTGACTGAACACGTACTACCTATACGAGTGTCAGAATGCCAATCGATAATATTTAACCTTATAAAATCACGAGCCTCACATGGTAATTTCGTGAAGAAAAAAATCGCAACACTCACCAGCAAATCTAATTTTAATTAAATCCAGCGGGTGCAGTATGAGTGTGGAGGTAACGCCACCTGATATACCAGCTACCAGGTGCTCGTACTTGATGTGGCTAAACAATGCCTTCGTAGACGACGGGTTAGGGTTCTTCATTGCAGACATGACGAATTTACTAGATCACAGATAAAACTTTTGATAGCATCTTGCGGGGACCCTGTTCACACCTATGTATTACCGGCACACACTTTCCCAGAAATCTTTAACGAAACTGAATTTAATGCAATCTTCACTAAACATCGTTGCTCTCGTAATAATCCCACGAATTACGTGCGATAAAAAATGAACGATTTCCACAGTAAATTGAACATGCCGTTCCTTTCTCCGGAACGTCAGAGACTTAATATTTTTTAAATTACTATTTTACTCCGGCCATTGATAGATTTGACACATTATGACACTGACGTGATTGTCTTCTTGCAAACTGCTTTGAACTGATTAGGTTATCGGGCAAAAAGGTTTGATATAATTTCGGATGGTCTTATCACAAAATAAGGCGACTTGGAAACAGTCACACGACAAGCAACCGTAAAACGGAAAGACAAAAAATGACGTCAAAATTAGAGATGGTTGTCCCTTTCTTTATTGACTTGACGACGTCAAACAAAGGTATCTTCAACTTTGTTTTACTGTTTATAATGTGAAATTTAAAAAAAAAATGCATATAACACATACATTGTGAAACAATTAAAAGAATTAATAATTCCAATTATTACTATTTTTTGGAATAGCAATCACAAGGAATGTATAAAACTTGCCAGTTAATTATAGGACTGGATATGGTAGAATGGAAATTGGTAGTATGGATTGGACTAAAATCAAGTAGGCCTAATTTTATTAATTTTTTGGGAAGAAAAATAAATGCGACACAAAGCAAGATTAAATTTTATTTATTTACAATTATTGCTTGGTGGCGTAAAAGCATAAAAAAGGACAAAAATGCGTTAGAAATAAATATTTCATTTGGTTTTCAGAATTTTATTTACGGAACAAATTTACTGTCGTTTCTATAAATAATTAACTAACTATACACTAGAAATAAAAAGTCCTAACTAAGCAAGCAAGAATTGGAATTAAAAAATGTAGATTTCCTCAAATCCATGAATACTAAATTAGTGATTTTTTTAAAGTTTGCATTGGCAACATTTCACTTCACCCTTTTTGACATCTTGGAACTATTGCCCATTTATTACGTAAATCTGCGAGCAAAAATTTACAACAAAAAGGATCAGAATCGCAGTAAAAATGTTGAAGGTGGCGACTACTTTGAGATTAGTCTCAAAACAGGGCAATCAGGTGCGTTGTTTGGCCACTGCTGCAGGTTACAAGGAAAAACTTGTGAACGTCCCACCGACAAAAGTCTCAGTGTTAGATAATGGAATCCGCGTTGCGTCCGAAGATTCCGGTGCTGCGACCGCTACCGTAGGACTGTGGATTGACGCTGGATCCAGGTACGAAAACTCCAAAAACAATGGAGTTGCCCATTTCCTTGAACACATGGCGTTCAAAGGTACAAGCAAGAGGTCGCAAACCGACTTAGAACTTCTCGTAGAAAACATGGGCGCCCATCTGAACGCTTACACGTCTCGGGAGCAGACTGTGTTCTACGCTAAATGCCTTGCTAACGACGTGCCCGCCGCCGTCGAGATCCTTGCTGATATCATTCAGAACTCATCGCTCGCAGAACCCGAAATCGAACGAGAACGAGGTGTGATTCTTCGCGAAATGCAGGATGTTGAAAGTAACCTACAAGAAGTTGTATTTGATCACCTCCACGCCACTGCCTTCCAAGGTACACCCTTGGGCCAGACTATCCTTGGACCTACTAAGAACATTAAGAAGATCTCCAAGGCTGACCTTCAGAACTACATCAAGACTCACTACCAGCCTTCTCGCATTGTTCTTGCTGGAGCTGGTGGAGTTGACCATCAGAAGTTGGTAGACCTTGCCAACAAGAACTTCAGTGGACTGAAGAACACTGTTTCTGATGTAGACCTGGCTCCTTGCCGTTACACTGGATCTGAGATCAGGGTGCGTGATGACTCAATGCCCCTCGCTCATGTTGCCATCGCTGTGGAAGGTGCAGGATGGACAGATGCTGACAACATTCCCCTAATGGTTGCCAACACACTTATTGGAGCTTGGGACCGCTCGCAGGGTGGTGGTGTGAACAACGCCTCCTTCCTGGCCCGTGCTGCGTCTGCTGGCAACCTCTGCCACAGCTTCCAGTCCTTCAACACATGCTACAAGGACACTGGACTCTGGGGAATCTACTTTGTAGCCGAGCCTCTGCAGCTTGATGATATGATGTACAATGTCCAGAAGGAATGGATGAAGCTCTGCACAACTGTCACTGAGGGAGATGTTGAGCGTGCGAAGAACCTCCTGAAGACTAACATGCTCCTCCAGCTCGATGGCACCACTCCCGTGTGTGAAGACATTGGCCGTCAAATGTTGTGTTATAACCGCCGCATCCCTATCCATGAGCTGGATGCCCGTATCGAAGCTGTATCAGTACAGAATGTACGTGATGTGTGCTACAAGTACTTGTACGACCGCTGCCCTGCCGTCGCTGCCGTTGGTCCCACAGAAGGTCTCCCAGACTACACTAGGATCCGTGCTGGACAGTACTGGCTTAGGGTGTAAAAAGTTATAGTTGTACATTAGAGAAACATTATTTAAATCAGTTAAGATCGAAAAAAGCATTAAACATTTTGCTCCCAAAGTCTGTTGTTTTATTATAATAAAACACAATGTCTTGGTGAATACTGTATTTATTATAGGACAGTAAGAAATAAATGTGTAAATAAACATGAGTGATTCTGTATATGATTTTTTTTTATTTGGCCACAAAGTAATATGTATTTAAATTATTTCTAGAATATAATAATCAAGTAGGATAAATTAATTACATTTTGGAATTAAATAAATAATAAATCTCATTGGCTATGCTAGACTAGCCCTACTATGAAGTCTTAAAACGATCATGATTCCACTCTAAGAGGGAGATCATCGGTATTGGATGGTTTGGATGGCATAAGCATGTCCTGTCCAATAATTCAATGGCAACCTCATTGCACAAGTAGGTACATTACATGTAAGTGTAATATTACACAATATAGGCAAGTATTTCAACAGTGACACTGAAAATGATGATCACTATTATAAGTATGTAGGTACTGCTACACTAAACATAACTAAATAGTAATAGTATTAGGTTTAGCCTCCACAGCAGCAGGAACCTCATCTTTCTCCATCACACTAGAGACACTAGGTTTTCTAATCACACCCTGTTTGATTTTGCTGCCATAAGGCTGCACCGGCTCACTGTGGCTGATGAGGCTGGCTGAAGATATGAAGACTGACACCTGTTCTGGAGTTGGGCAGGCTACGATGAGAGTGTCTTCGTAAGTGTAGCCTGCATTTGTGAGCAGCTGCTCGATTTGGACGAAGTAGCCGACGACATTGTTCTGTAATTGTATTGAAAGACAATATTGAAGTGGGTTTATGTTCTTGGTTAATATTATGGCTACAGGGAATTTGAAATTATTGCAGATAGAAGTAACTACTAGGTACATTTTGTTTTTTTTTGTTTCATTGTACTTACAATGAAACGGCTAAACGTAAATCGTAAAAGATAGTATTATCTATCTATGATTTAGCACTGACAATTTAACAACTCGAAGATATCAATCGAAAGACTTATAAGTATAACTGTACGGCAACTAAGAATCTTGAAATAAGGTCAGTGACTGTAATGGCGAGGCTATGCAGGTCATGCCGTTGGATCGATCGAAGTGTCACTCACCCATAAAACGCGCTAGTTTAGTGCTTTTGCTAGACTTTGGCTTCATTCACACGTACCACAACTTCACCACAACAAGCGGGCGGGCGCTAATTTCTATGAAAATTAATTGTTTAATTCACACAGACCACATTTTGCCGTCATTATCAATCGCGTGTGTGATACCGACAACATCCAAGTCTCAACCACCACCGACACCGCGAACTAGCGGCCGGCCACATCGCAAACACAACCACATTTTGTAGGTACCACAACGCAACCCCAAGAAGCCGCAGCGACACTGTTCGCACGAAACCACAACTCGACCACTTTTTGTCGCAACGGTGTGGTGTGGTTGTGGTTCGTGTGAATCAAGCCTAATAAGCCTTTTTGCTAATACTGCCATAACTATGTAAAAACCCATTTGGGGGTTTCTTGGCACAGAATACGACTTGTATCACTGCCAAAAGTTTTGTGTATTCTCTAGTTTTCAGATTTCTTATAATTATCTTATCAGCAATTCAGAAACGCAAATTCATTTATTTGTACCTACTTCAACGAATCTTAATACTATTAAAATATAGATGTTTGTTATTCCATCACGCCAGAACGGCTGAATGGATCTAGATGAAATTTGGCACAGAGATAGATTATGGTCTGGAACAGCATATTGGCTTTTTATCCCGCCAGTGTGTTCCCTTGGAATCTTTTTCGAAATTCACGCGGGCGAAAAGCCGCTGGCAGAAGCTAATTCATTCAAGAGTTTAACTTAGCTCGCGAAATTCAAATTTTCTTGTTTTTTTTTTTTGCATTTTCCAGGTCAGTGTCAGGTTGTAACTTGTTTTAAATATGATCCGCGGCAAAAACAAGTATGTATTTATATAATTATAACCATAAGAATATTCACTCATCATTATCAACTTAGATTTGAGGCATATTTACAAAATTTCAGAAAAATAATTACTATGCAGCAAATCTAAGTTAGAGCGATGTATTGATTATTCTTATGTTTATTATTATGTAAATACATACTTTTTATTGTCGCGAATCATATTTTTAATCAAGTTACAACCTGACATTGACCTGAAAATTAAAAAAAAACACAAGAAAATTTGAATTTCGAGGGCTACCACTACGCAATCACATTAACTTAACAAAAAACCTACCCTAATAGGCCTAAACAGAATGAACTCCGTCTCCTTATTGGCCAAGTACAGCTGCATGGACCGCTGCAGCGGCGCCAGGTGCGTGCGAATTTTCTTCTGCGCCTCCTTCACGGCCACCGCCATCTCTTCAGGAGTTGCCCACGGCTGGGACTTCAGCTGTTCTATTGGGGTGAAGGCTGTAGCCTGGAAAAGTAGAATTTGAATGTAAAATCGCAGATTGCTTTGTATGTTGTGTTGTACAGACGCCAACACATCAATCTACCCGAAACTGTCAAATTTTCACAATCAACCCTGAACCTAATGCTTTAACGATAAAGTTGAAAATAAATTAAAGAAATTTGACAGACTGTTGTAGCTTGATGTGCGCGTCTGTACTAGTATCAATCGGACGTTTTGCGGCATTACTTCAGGTTTAGCACTAGTAAATAGTAAAAAACTTTGAAGATTGCAAATTGCAATGCTGGTGTTCAGATCAACTTTGATATCAAAGGAATGGTGAAAAAATCACACATCACAGTTTATGGTGAAATCACCACTTTTTTTGAGACTGAAACATTTGTACAAGATAAAAAGATAATTAAAAAAAAAACTTTCGGTTGTTCGGTTGTATTTTTTGTAAATGGTTTTTTATTTTTCAGTTTTTAGTGGTACCCCACACCTAACGACACCTCAAAAATAAAATATGTTGCTGTCCTGTAAAGCAAAACCAAACTAACGAATCGATTTTGATGAAATAAATATCTATGGGACCAATCGGAAAGTATATCCTTTCACATAAAAAAATATTATATAATTTTTCAAATCGGTTCATAAATGACGGAGTTATCAGGTAATAAACACAAAAAAGCAACCGAATTGAGAACCTCCTCCTTTTTTTGAAGTCGTTTTAAAATTTTGATCCAGGCTCTTCGCCTAATAGTACACCTATCGGCGCGAAGTACATGTAAAACACCCTTGCCTACTCGCAGGAAAATCCGTCATATTGGTAATGTTATCCACGTGACTAATCCTCATGCCGTGAGCTATTCAAGCTTAGTTCAAGCCGATAATACTAGCCTCCTTTTAAAAAATAACAAGTGACTCACCTTCTCAATAAACGCAATCATCGGTCCAGCCAAGATCTCCGTAGCGTCTCTGATGAACATTTCGCAGCAACTCTTCAACTGCCTATCGACCTCCTTCCTCGAATCCAAGAGGTGTTCCCTCACTAACGGAGTACCATCTAGCAGGAACTCCAACAAAGCATTGTTGCTGTTCAAAGAGAAGATCTGTCTCGGTTTCTGAATCAACCCGTACGCTGCATTTTTCATATTGCTGAAGTCTAGTGTAGTCTCTTTGACGATAAAATCGACTTGGAACGGAGCTATTTGCTCTCTTAGAATCAAAAGGTGTTTGATTTGGAACAATTCTCCATCAACATTGGTTGTGTTTGCAGTAATTTGCTTTGCAGCGCTGTCTACACTTTGTACACAGAGCGAGATCGCTTCTTGGGCTAACCCTTGGAAGACTTTCTTCTCAAGACACCGGTATAGTCTTGACAAGGCTGCGAGGGTTCGTCTTACGCCCGGGTACCACATGCCGTGCAGGTCTGCAGGGGAGGCCTGCGGTCTTCGCTGCGCCTCTACGTTGATGTTGGCGACTTCTTGTGAGGTTGCGGAGATGTCAGATACCATGGAGTTGCGGGAGTCGCTCCGTTTGAGGGACTGCTCTTGGATTGACATTGCAATTTGCTGTGGAAGAGAATTAAATACATACGTTTATTACCGTATAAAAAAAATGGATTGATTGAGAAATTGGTCAGACAGATAATATCAGCGGTGAAAATCGAAGTTTATTTCAAGCTTTTAATTGAAAAAAACTTTTTTCGAAAACATTTTCTTTTTCCTACTAACTACTCTTAACTGCGGAACACAAGCCGCTCCTGCACCTGCCCTAGCGCTGTGGAAGTAATACTCCACTTGACTACCCACTACCCACCTCCATCATCAGCAACTTTTGCGGGTAGGCCAGGTCTCCCTGCGCGGGGCGGTACAGCAGCACATCAGCCCTCAGGTGCACGTGCGCACGGAACACGAGCCGCTCCTGCGCGTCTTGTAGCAAAGCGCGCGCGCACTGCCCTAGCGCTGCCAGGCGGACCGCTGAAAAAAAGATAGCATAGCAGCTTTGATTTTTTTGGATGGGATATCATCAAATGTCTTCTTTCGCTTTGGGCAGAGCAGGAGGGAGTATCAGACTCTTACTAGCTAAAACTCACCCGTGTTCCTTTAAATGCCCTTTGCGTTCCAGGGCTACGGTACCTCTTTCGGACAATTCCGCAACCCTGGCAGGCACTGGCCTTAGCGGGCCCTGTCAACTATGCTGATATGTCTTTGAGACGCGCATGGAACACAAAGTTTTTCGTCTGAAGTCCCGCGCCTACGGTGCGGGCGGTGGCGATGCGAGTCTCGATGCCCGGGGCGTCCTCTTCTGCTGCGGTGGCTGGGGCGTAAGCTTTGTTTCTTCCTCACGCGTCCTGCCTCATCCTTCGCTTGCATTACTGCTTTGCAGAAGGAGATGACTGCTTCCCATGCCCTCTCGGTCCGGACCATGGATTAGACCAGGGCCGGAAAGCGAGGTCGCCGCCGCCGATCGCCGCTATGAGGACTCGGCTGCCAAACGTAGAAAATGCTCGACGAAGGACGAGTCCTAGGTACATCACCGTCGTGAACCCCTCCTAGCGGTATTTGGAATCCCAATAATGGCGCGTTCCAAGGAGCATGAAAACACATGCCTCAGACTTGTGCAGGGCCTCCTCGAGACCCAATTGCCGGATCCTCTGAATGACTGTCGCAACCGCACGTGTAATTATGTATTGTGCCGCCTGGTGTGACCCCCCTGCGCCAGGAAGTCGCCGCTATAGGTCGGCGCGTAGCGCCCAGTCGTAATCGATATCCCACAGGAGCGGCCCCAGAATTGATCCCTGATACACGACTACTCTCGCCGGTTTCACTCTCCCCGGTGACCGGGATAGATGACGGCCTTATCCGTCAGATACGTCTCGACTACACGACGGGGGTAAGTTGGCATCCGGTAATCCTGGAATGCCTCCTTGAGTCATCTTCAAGGTGTTGTATTAAAGGCACTGGCGATGTCAAGAGTATACCGCCAAGACGACCATACCCCGGGACACTGCATTCCGAGGTAAGGTCATCTCAGCGGTGTCTAAGGTCAGGGTGCGTAAAGGGCGCTCGGCGGTGGACGCCATCAGGATGGCGTCCAACGTCGAGTGCCTCTTGCAGAAACCGAATTGGATCTCCGCCAGATCTGGCCCCACTTTCACCAGGTGCCCGACGAAGACGGAGAGTCCGCAGGGCAACCCGGCTACCTAATGAGGACTAGTTTCCCGTCTTCCAATGAGGTGGGTACTGGCCCTTATAAGCATGCGTTTAGGAACCCCCTTAGTCAAGCCTGAGAGGTTCCGAGGTTAGGACTCAGGCTTTCACTGGTACTGGTCAGTCATCGGGTCGGTTAAAGGCAGCAGGTACTGGTAAGCCATCGAGTCGGTTTAGGGCAGCAGGTACAATCTGGGCGGCTTTCGTGCGTCAGCGTTTCGTGCGACGCAGGTCCTCTCGGGGCATGGCTGCTTCGGGTGGTTCTTGTGTCGCAGCTTGGGAGGAGCCGCGCCGTGCCCTCATTGCTGTGGTAGGCAGAGATCTCTCGCTGCCGGCTGTAGTTCATGCTATGGTCGGCGGTGAGAAGTCCTGGGACGCGGTGGTCTCCTTCTGCGAGACAGTTATCGCGCAGAAGGAGGCTGCGGAAAGGGAGAGGGAGATCACGACCGCTCTCCCGGCCCGCAGCACGCGCATCGGGCGTCGGAGGATACGTTGCCGGCGTAGGTGGGAGATGGAACACCGGGGTGGTTTTAGTCAGTAAGAGTCTGACAGACCCCTCCGCCCGCCCCAGGGCGGAGGACATCCATGAGGATTTCCCCCCGACAGCAAAAAAAAAAAGGGCAGCAGGTACAAGAAAAAGGTTAGACAGTTAAAAAGCTGGTGGTGGGAGTGAGTCTGTGCCAGCCACCTTTACGCGAACGCCTTTTTTCACACAGACTGGATGCGAAAGGCGGAGAATTGGGAATTTTGGCATAACTTAGGTAGGGACTAACTCCAGCCGTAGAGTGTCTCAGCTCCAGGTTGAGTTGACCGAGGTTGTTGGTAGTGTTGGTATTGATAAATATAAGTTGCTTAAGAGAATGGCTCTAAATACGAGTGAAAACTGTGTTTTCCTAATTAAAAAAGGTTGAAGAATTTTTGGATTTACTTACGATCATTATTGACTTGTTCTTCGATAACTTCCACTCTTAAGATGACGCAGAGTTCAGCGAGAGTTTCCAGATGGTTTATGTGGATGATATGGGGTCGTAACGTTTCGTACAGCCCGGTACATAATGATTGCAGGTACTCTCTGAAAATGTAAATAACAATATTATAGAGAACACCACACTAATACAAAATCGTTACTTAACAGCAAACAGTTTGTTGATAAATGATAATAGAAACAAAGCAGGCAGGACACTGCTCTTTGGACACTTTGGGGTTTCGTACCTCTGTATGGGAAAAACTGAACTTATAGGATCACTCGGTTGTCTGTCCGCCCGTCTATCACAGCCGATTTTTTCCTAATCTACTAAACCGATTCAGTTGAAATTTCGTACACGTATAACGCAAATAAATACATTTTGAAAATGTCCCGCGCACGCGTGTGCTAGCAGCGAGCAGGCGGCGCGCGCGAGGGAGCAGTGGTCGCGCAACTGTGGCGCCACTACGATACAATACTCACTCGAACGCCGGCGACGGGTTACTAAAGAAGTGGTTGTACAGCGCACACTCGTCCCTGCACGCGTGTGCTAGCAGCGAGCAGGCGGCGCGCGCGAGGGAGCAGTGGTCGCGCAACTGTGGCGCCACTACGATACAATACTCACTCTAACGCCGGCGACGGGTTGCTAAAGAAGTGGTTGTACAGCGCACACTCGTCCCTGCACGCGTGTGCTAGCAGCGAGCAGGCGGCGCGCGCGAGGGAGCAGTGGTCGCGCAACTGTGGCGCCACTACGATACAATACTCACTCGAACGCCGGCGACGGGTTGCTAAAGAAGTGGTTGTACAGCGCACACTCGTCCCTGCACGCGTGTGCTAGCAGCGAGCAGGCGGCGCGCGCGAGGGAGCAGTGGTCGCGCAACTGTGGCGCCACTACGATACAATACTCACTCTAACGCCGGCGACGGGTTGCTAAAGAAGTGGTTGTACAGCGCACACTCGTCCCTGCACGCGTGTGCTAGCAGCGAGCAGGCGGCGCGCGCGAGGGAGCAGTGGTCGCGCAACTGTGGCGCCACTACGATACAATACTCACTCTAACGCCGGCGACGGGTTGCTAAAGAAGTGGTTGTACAGCGCACACTCGTCCCTGCACGCGTGTGCTAGCAGCGAGCAGGCGGCGCGCGCGAGGGAGCAGTGGTCGCGCAACTGTGGCGCCACTACGATACAATACTCACTCTAACGCCGGCGACGGGTTGCTAAAGAAGTGGTTGTACAGCGCACACTCGTCCCTGCACGCGTGTGCTAGCAGCGAGCAGGCGGCGCGCGCGAGGGAGCAGTGGTCGCGCAACTGTGGCGCCACTACGATACAATACTCACTCTAACGCCGGCGACGGGTTGCTAAAGAAGTGGTTGTACAGCGCACACTCGTCCCTGCACGCGTGTGCTAGCAGCGAGCAGGCGGCGCGCGCGAGGGAGCAGTGGTCGCGCAACTGTGGCGCCACTACGATACAATACTCACTCTAACGCCGGCGACGGGTTGCTAAAGAAGTGGTTGTACAGCGCACACTCGTCCCTGCACGCGTGTGCTAGCAGCGAGCAGGCGGCGCGCGCGAGGGAGCAGTGGTCGCGCAACTGTGGCGCCACTACGATACAATACTCACTCTAACGCCGGCGACGGGTTGCTAAAGAAGTGGTTGTACAGCGCACACTCGTCCCTGCACGCGTGTGCTAGCAGCGAGCAGGCGGCGCGCGCGAGGGAGCAGTGGTCGCGCAACTGTGGCGCCACTACGATACAATACTCACTCGAACGCCGGCGACGGGTTGCTAAAGAAGTGGTTGTACAGCGCACACTCGTCCCTGCACGCGTGTGCTAGCAGCGAGCAGGCGGCGCGCGCGAGGGAGCAGTGGTCGCGCAACTGTGGCGCCACTACGATACAATACTCACTCTAACGCCGGCGACGGGTTGCTAAAGAAGTGGTTGTACAGCGCATACTCGTCCCTGCACGCGTGTGCTAGCAGCGAGCAGGCGGCGCGCGCGAGGGAGCAGTGGTCGCGCAACTGTGGCGCCACTACGATACAATACTCACTCTAACGCCGGCGACGGGTTGCTAAAGAAGTGGTTGTACAGCGCACACTCGTCCCTGCACGCGTGTGCTAGCAGCGAGCAGGCGGCGCGCGCGAGGGAGCAGTGGTCGCGCAACTGTGGCGCCACTACGATACAATACTCACTCTAACGCCGGCGACGGGTTGCTAAAGAAGTGGTTGTACAGCGCACACTCGTCCCTGCACGCGTGTGCTAGCAGCGAGCAGGCGGCGCGCGCGAGGGAGCAGTGGTCGCGCAACTGTGGCGCCACTACGATACAATACTCACTCTAACGCCGGCGACGGGTTGCTAAAGAAGTGGTTGTACAGCGCACACTCGTCCCTGCACGCGTGTGCTAGCAGCGAGCAGGCGGCGCGCGCGAGGGAGCAGTGGTCGCGCAACTGTGGCGCCACTACGATACAATACTCACTCTAACGCCGGCGACGGGTTGCTAAAGAAGTGGTTGTACAGCGCACACTCGTCCCTGCACGCGTGTGCTAGCAGCGAGCAGGCGGCGCGCGCGAGGGAGCAGTGGTCGCGCAACTGTGGCGCCACTACGATACAATACTCACTCTAACGCCGGCGACGGGTTGCTAAAGAAGTGGTTGTACAGCGCACACTCGTCCCTGCACGCGTGTGCTAGCAGCGAGCAGGCGGCGCGCGCGAGGGAGCAGTGGTCGCGCAACTGTGGCGCCACTACGATACAATACTCACTCTAACGCCGGCGACGGGTTGCTAAAGAAGTGGTTGTACAGCGCACACTCGTCCCTGCACGCGTGTGCTAGCAGCGAGCAGGCGGCGCGCGCGAGGGAGCAGTGGTCGCGCAACTGTGGCGCCACTACGATACAATACTCACTCTAACGCCGGCGACGGGTTGCTAAAGAAGTGGTTGTACAGCGCACACTCGTCCCTGCACGCGTGTGCTAGCAGCGAGCAGGCGGCGCGCGCGAGGGAGCAGTGGTCGCGCAACTGTGGCGCCACTACGATACAATACTCACTCTAACGCCGGCGACGGGTTGCTAAAGAAGTGGTTGTACAGCGCACACTCGTCCCTGCACGCGTGTGCTAGCAGCGAGCAGGCGGCGCGCGCGAGGGAGCAGTGGTCGCGCAACTGTGGCGCCACTACGATACAATACTCACTCTAACGCCGGCGACGGGTTGCTAAAGAAGTGGTTGTACAGCGCACACTCGTCCCTGCACGCGTGTGCTAGCAGCGAGCAGGCGGCGCGCGCGAGGGAGCAGTGGTCGCGCAACTGTGGCGCCACTACGATACAATACTCACTCTAACGCCGGCGACGGGTTGCTAAAGAAGTGGTTGTACAGCGCACACTCGTCCCTGCACGCGTGTGCTAGCAGCGAGCAGGCGGCGCGCGCGAGGGAGCAGTGGTCGCGCAACTGTGGCGCCACTACGATACAATACTCACTCTAACGCCGGCGACGGGTTGCTAAAGAAGTGGTTGTACAGCGCACACTCGTCCCTGCACGCGTGTGCTAGCAGCGAGCAGGCGGCGCGCGCGAGGGAGCAGTGGTCGCGCAACTGTCGCGCGGCGGCGGCTTGCAGCGCGCCGCCAGTGGCTGCGCCGGCGACCCGCGAGCGACGCACCGCGTACTCGCGCTGTATGTCCGCTAGGAGGAAGGCGTAGCTGGGAAGTAGAGAGTACCAGGTGTGAGAATATTGGTAAATATAGGAAGTGATTTAAAGTGAGCTGTCAATCCATCAAGTTAAGGTGGAATTTGACATCTTGACTGGATGTAATTACAGTTCACTTCAAGCTCACTTTAACAAAGATACCACGGTGAAACGTTGATAGCATGTTAATTCACAGTCGAAAAAAACTCCAGATCCATTGTTATTCTGTTTGACAACGTAAAACACGCAATGAATACGGTTGCATTTCAAAATGAAAGTATATGCAACCGATTGCGATTGCGTTTCGACGGCAAAATAATTCAAATAACTTCGAAAATTTAGGCACGCTGCACTGATTAAAATTGTGCAAACACATAACTTTATTCCACCTTTTCTTTATATCGCTAGTCAGTGTGCACGTATGGGAGCTGGCTACTATCTCGGCAACGTGACACTTTAGAGCACCATTTTGTTAATAGTTTAAGTGTCCTCTACCTCTATACATCACCGTGCGCCTAGATTTCGAAAAAAAAAAGCAAAATGGCGTCCGGTTAGCAATGCCACAAAGGTTATAACTTTATAACACCGATTGTCAGAAATAATTCATTGCATTTTGAATGACAGCTCATCTTTTCTTTTGAGTTCCACACATAAAATAGAAATATTTTGCCCCCTTTATTGGAGAATTTAAGAAGTATTGAAAAAGCGACGGAAGGCAAGCTCAAAATATTTCAATAGCTGTCTTGGAAGGTTAGGTTTACTTTCAATCATTAAATCAATAGGAATATTTAAAAATTCTTTCATTATTGAGTGATTGAGTGACTGATTGACAGACAACGCACAGCCGAAACTGCTGGTCGTAGAAAGCTAAAATTTGGAATGTAACCTACATTGGGGAGTGTAGGAGTGTAGGATTTGGGGAGTGTAGGAGGAGCACTAAGAAAGGATTTCTCGAAATTCCTACGGAACCGGAAAAAAACGGGATAAGCGCGTACGAAGTCGCGGGCAAAAGCTAGTAGAAAATAAAAGATGATACTTTTGTACAATTGCGAGCGAGGCGAACTCGAAGATGTATTTACTCCATCTCGCGGGTTTTGAGTTTTACGTGTCTTTTAAACATTTCCAAAATATTTAAGTTATAGTTTGAGAATGTACAACAAGCGAAGCGAGCTCAAAACTTTTAGCACCACGCCTCGGATTTACCTACTTTGAAACAGAAACAGGAGAATGTGGGTCGCCGGAGCGAGCGTAGCGATCTCACGGGGGGTCCGGACCCCCTGGACCCCCCTTATATACGCCCATGCTGGTAGACAATGCATTGTTGCATTAAGTCCACCCATGTACATTTGTACAACTGTAATTATTGTTCATCATAAAGTTTTAATAAATAAATTCCACTTACTCAGCATTCTTCTCAGCCCTACCCTCAATCTCACTAATAACCATCTTCAACTTAGGAGCTGCCGCTTGGAACTTCCCGAAGTACACTGCATAAGCTGTGTCCATAGTTTCCTGGTCGCTCTGATCCTCGTCCTTGGGTGCCAGCATCTGTTCCGTGGCGTGGTTCAGTACGTGTGTGACGTAGGAGCGAATGAGCGAGATGGCACGATTTTGGAGGTGACGGTACTTAACCAGGTAGGTGTGGGATTCTTTGAAGATGCTCTGGAATGTTGAAATTGGGTTTTTATTATTAATGCAAATATTATACATAGGTATTTTTACTTAGGCAATTGGTAAATTAGACATTCGAGGTGTTTAGGTAGTAAGTTACCCAATCGACATAGTGTTACGATGAGCAGCACCAATTGTAGCACTTTTACCTTGAGCTAGCATAGTATGAACTTTCAATAGCATAAGTCAAAGTATTTATTTCAAATTGCTCAGAACTAACCCGCATGCAACTGTGAAAACCCCAAGTAAATCTGTGCAGTACCTTCACAGATTACCTTTAACAGACAGACAGACAGAACAACAAAAATTCCAAAAAATCTTTTCTTGTGTTGTATGTTCCTTTTTTATCGCCCTTAATCCATTTTTGGTAAATTTGTTGAATGTACAGACACAACGGTTCCTACTGATTTATTATTTGTATAGATAAACCACTAATAGGTAATTGTCAAAGTTAAAAACATGAAGCTATTTGCTTATTGCACATTCCAAAGAGTAGATCTCTATGGAGAAGAATGTGCAAGAAACTCCACGGACACTCTTTTAAATCATTTTGTTTTACAAACATTCAGTTACATTCACATTGTTGCTTCTAAATATGAGAACAATGTAAAGAAAGAAAAAACTATTATAAGTATCAAAAATTGAATATAAGAAGCTAGGTAATACTGGTATTGTCATTCTGTTGTATTACTACTGATATGTGGCTAACTATGGCATTACTTCTGTGGTGTCAAAGCTGGAGATAAGTCATTTTCAAGTTGCCGTAGCATTAAGTCTACTATATTCTATCATCTGCCTAGCCTTTTACCTACTATATTGGAGTGGGCTTCCTGTCAAACTGGATCCAGCTGAATACCAGTATTTTACGTGGAGCGGCTACCTACCAGACCTCCAAAGCCCATTAACTGGGTAACACATTGCTTCTAGGCTAACTGGAATCAGATTTACTGGTTTCTGACAATCTATACGATTGACAAAGATCTACAAATGACAGCTGGGACCAACAGCTTAACATGTTTTCTGAGGCACGGAGGAATCTCGGTATGTTAAGATGGTCACCCATCCACAGACCGACCTTGACAAGCATTGCTTAACCCTGAAGATCAACCCTTCTTAGGCCAAAAGCTCCACTCTAGACCACTATATTCTATACCCAGTTTATTATAGCTTCTTTCAATGATAATTTTTAAGGATATTTACTTACATTAGTCCTCATATACTCAAGACACTCATCGATCTTGCCGAGCACATTAAAGAATGTCTCGCTGTTCACAGACATTGTGGGGCTGTTCAATCTTTGGGACAGATGCTCCACCTGCGTGAAGTAGTGCAGCTTCTGTTTGATGTCATCACCTGGAAATTGGAAAATTTATTTGCTTAAAATTCCATGAAGTAGGTATTGCATTTACAGCACTACTTTTTCATTCATGCAGGTAGCGTAAAACTGTACTTAGAAAAATTGTGAGCCATCACGGGAAGCCTGGTAGATGTAAAACATCGAAATTATTTTGTACAAGTAATATGCATATACAAACAGATTACGGCAGGAAATAAATATGACATAATGAAAAAAATACATAAAGACTGTATATATATACCATTGCATGCTACGCCATTCACATCAAAATCTAGGATTTATGGCTAATTAGAGATATTAAAATTAATTGTTGGTCTTTGACAATAATATTACTAGCTTAATATGCAACATCTGCTCAAACCTGTTAATTCAAAATCATATTAAGGTTTTAACTGCATTCATGCATTTAGACTGGAAGCCGTCCAACATAGTAGTGGCTTGGCCAATTGATTGATTCAGTTTGCTTCTAAAATGAAACAGTATAACATCTTACCTATACTGGACAGTTTGTTTTGGTCAGCTAGCAGCTGTTCACTCATGGTGTGCAATGCATTTGTTTTATTAGAAACAAAGTTGTATTGCTCTGAGAGTTTGTCTAGGTCAGACATGGTGGCACCAATCTGAAATATGTTTTAATGTTTTTGAGAGATATATTTTAGAGAAAACAGGCAGCAATTGTAATATTGTTGTCTAGTTATTGTTTGTATAGTATCTTTGCCTACTCATATAGTTGTAAGTTTTTCTAACAAAAAGATATAAAATTCTATTGTATTCTTCTATAATCAGCATATTATATTCCCACTGCTCAAACACGGGCCTCAATATCGTAGTGATATGAATAATAGGGTAAAGACTTAGTATGATTTAGGAAATTTATTTCAATAGCATGAAAAGATTTAGTAAGTCAATTGGTTAATATGGCTCTATAACTAAGTTCAGTGTATGGCCCTTTTACTGTGGATAGTAACTTGTATCTAACTATCTTACTTCTCCATCCCTGACATAAAATCAACCAATATTTTCCCCTTTTTATTTACTTAATAAAAAATTAAAAGTAAATGTCCATCATTTACTTAAATTTTTTTATTAACAGAATAAAATGCATTTGTTGGAGCAGACTAGAGAATTCTTCGAGAATTAAAAGCAAATTATAAACAAACACAATACCTGATTGGTGAGTGCAACACACTCGTTTCTTCTATCATCCAACTGCTTCTGGTAAGCCTCGAACGGAGTATCATCAGACTTTAAGTTGCTGTCAAACAAGCTCTCATACCATTCCAGAAAATCGTAAGTAGTATCCACTGGCGGTATGTTACTCTTTTCTGGCTCCTCATAAGTATTTTCAGTTTTCTGGAAATATTCATGGTTGGATGTCGTTAGTATACCGGCTATGTCCAACTGAGTTTACAAAACTGCTTTATTTGGCATTAAACTAACCGATATCGTTCTTCGGCGATAGGACAACTAGTTAGGTACAAGTTTGTTAAGGTAAGGTTTACGTGGTGGTTACTAACTTAGAAATGTTCTGTTCCGTTATGTGATTAGTGGCAATCAGTCATAAACTGTTGAATGCTTAAGAAAGTTGAGAGTTAAGAATTAAATGGAAAAATACAAACATCGTCCAGGTCGCCGGAAACACCGAGTAATAGAGACTCTAGATCTAGTATAGCTTCTCTCTGATCTGACGTTAGTGGTGCTAAGGGGTTGTCTGAAGCCTCCCATAATAACAGCTTGCTTTGAATTTCTTTTAAACTCATATTATCCATAATTCTGATTGTTTTGTATATTTTTCTTCTTCTATGATGACATTATTTGACAGCCAGCCAGTGACGTATACTAATTTTGTGAAAGGCGTGTTCCATAGCTTTGAGCGATGGGAGTCATGATCTTTCATTATGCAAAAGACAAGGACGAGGTTGAAAATAGTATTCAAATGCCCATAATATTCCAAAAAATTGCAGATTCCTGGAACTGGAACGCGATGATCTTAATTGACAACAACAGATTCGTTCGGAAAACAAACTTTTCAGCTAGCTTTATGGGTTTGTTTATGGTAAAATGATATTACGAAATGAATTCAACGCCATCTAGTATCGAGTAGCAAAGAAAAGTTTTCACAAGATCAAGTTTCGTCACCTTTCAAATTAGTTTCTCTTTCTAGAAAAATGAAGCAGAGATTTTATTTTTTTATTACTCTGACGCAAACAAATACGCGTCATTTTGTATGTTGTGCCAATTAGTTTTATTCGTATTTTATTTGAGGATAGCGCCATCTATGATGTCAATGCAAAGTTTCTTCTTTGCAACAACCTTGCAAAAACCTTTATAATAGTTGAAGTCGACTAAAGCTTTAGGTTACTAAGATTTTGAAGCTGTTGAGCGCCATCTATCCTCAGATTGGTATAACACACAACGCTGACTATTAACAGATGGCGCTGTACTTTTATTGCATTCGTGTGAAACAGAAAAGGAAGCATGTTGGTAAAATTGAATCACCTGATCAACGTACATATTTGCCCTGCCTCAAAGCGGACGCGTGGTCGCTTGTTACTTTGTAAACAATGCTTTTTATGAACTTTTGGTCTGGTACTGTTAAACCGGAAGTCGTTTTCGTGTCCCATATTCAACTGAGATGTTTATTTTTCTACTTTTAGTAGAATGGTTTCCGTGTAAGATTTACAGTAAAATTGTTTTTGATTGTCTTTAGTGCCTTCGTACGAATCAAAACATCGAACTAGCTAATTATGTTAGTATAAACTATTTTGTTTCAAACTTTACAATAGCGTTTTGCCTGAAAGCACGTTAAGCCGTTGGTCCCGGCTGTCATTTGTAGATCTTTGGCAGTCGTTACGGATTGTCAGAAGAAAGTAAATCAGACTCGTCTTGCCAAGAATTACTGTGTAACCTAGTTAATGGGTTTTGGACGTCAGTTAGGTAGTCGCTCCACGTAAAATACTGGTATTCAGCTGAACCCAGTTTGACTTGCAGCCGACCCCAATATAGTTGGAAGAAGGCTAGACAGATGATGATGAATAGATTTTTGCCTAAAATCGACAAGTCAGTGCACATTTCTGGTTTTGAAATTGGTTCACCAGCAGACAATGCAATTTAAAAAAATTCAGCTTTTATTCATATTCATGTTTTTATTTAGGGTATAGGGTAAACGACAAATAATACAATGTTTTGAGTAGTTTTGCATTTATTGGGTATGAGGAACCTTTCTGGTCAACATAAGCTACAATGGACTTTTGTTTACAGTATATTTACAAGTTTCGGTATATAATATAGTTCATATTATCATATCTAGATCTAGATTAATGCTTCTAGGAGTAAATTACTGTATATTCACAATAATTATGAAGACCTAACAAAATCGTCTATACACATACAATGTAGTAGCGTTGTACAAAATACTACTCTATAGGTAAAATAGTCACTCTTCAGTCGCTGGGACACGCCTTCCTAACTTTGGCTTTTAAACAAACATAGAGCCTGACTCTCACGTCACATCCCACTAGTTACAATCCATACAGTCAGTCACCAGCCACTTTGTTCGCTTGTTTAATGTTAAACAATCAAGCTATTTAAATACAGCGAATAATTTTAAATTATAACGTTTAGATATACCTCTTGCGATAACATCTGTTGCCAACCTCTTAAGGCAGACTACGAAATCGGTTCCTTCAAATCACATTCTTTCGTTATATACATCGTTCCGACTCACAATCTATTACAACTTGTACTATATACAAACAATTTTTAATTATTTAAAAAAATACAATGTTAAATTACTATATACCTCCATTATCATAGGGTTGGAATAAAAATAGTTTTTTTTTTTTCAGTTTCAGCGTGCAAAATTTACTAAAGCCAGCATCGGCCGAGGTCACAATCTCGCAACGATTCTAATTCTAAACGACTGCTCAGTATAACGTTACACATACAACGACTGCGGATAACATACATTCAAACTTTTATATTTAATCGTTAATATGTAATTAACAGTACCAACTAAATGAAAACTGCACACAACTCTTCAGTCCATTGCTATCGACAGATCATTATTATCGGCCCTATAGGAACACTTTCAATTTAATGCAACGTAGATACATACAGAGAAACGTGATAAATAACTTAAATTATAATTAAAAAAATATATAGATAATAAATTAACACACAGTCCTTGTTCAATGCATAGGAATATTTAACTATTTCATTACATTTATTATATTAACACACGTCTTATAGTTATCTTAAATGGAATACATTACGTGGATACCTAAACGTTAAACCAAATAAAATATACAGGACGTACATCAAAACACTAAAGACTCGTTGCTGAGATGCGTAGCAAAAGCATGGCAGTTAGCACGAAATTCTGCACCCTAAATATTAATAACAGAAAAATATAATATCTATGAATCCGAAGCATAATGTCTGGCGGTGCGTGCGAGCCGCCCGAGCCGCGCCGGGGCGGCGGCGCTCTAACTAGACACTTGTGTGATTTATACGAGGACAGGCTACTGCGCGCGCGCAGCGTCCCTCGGCGCTCGACCGGTGTACTTACACTCGTTCCTTGTTAACCTACGAATTAACATAGCACAGCCATAGTGACTCCGTGGTGCGGGGTGCCGCGCGGGGTCGCGCGCCGAGGGCTCGGCCGGGGACCTGTGGGCCGGCGGTGCCGGCGGGCGTGTTCAGCGGCGCCGCGCCGCCGCCCTACGACACCGGCGGCTGGGGACCCTGCGGCGCCGCTGGCGGCTTCGTGCCGGCAGCGGCCGGGAGCTGCGCCAGCGTGTCCTGGCTCGCGTGCGCGCGCAGGTATGTGTTCTCCACTTCGAGCTGGTTGATCCTCTCCATCAGTTCCGCGATGCGCTCCTTTAGTACTTCCACTTCCTCGCGCACCGCGAACATCAAGTGGCTCTTAACCAGATCCTGCAACAACATCAAAATAATAAGTTAGTAATCTGTCACATTAACATTATATCACTAAATCTGCACAAGTTTCTACAATTATTATGGTAACAACAAATAAAATTAACAAAAAATAAATGTTTAAATTATTTTTGGATTATAATATATTATTTTTATTACAAAAGGTTTGAGCAGGTACTATAAACTTATTGATTATAACGCGCGATAGAAGCGTTATCTAAAACCCAACGTAATGCGTTTTACGAAAAGCCCATGTTTGTGAAATAAAAAAAGAAAACGTAAAACATTTCCGACTTAAAAACAAAACGTACTTTTGGATTTGGCACGACCACGTAACAGGTATCTTTTCGTCCTTTCTGTCTGATTTCGTACAGGCAGCCATCCCTAGGTTTTTGCACAACGTCGATCATGTTTAAACCGAGTGATAAATTTATTTTCAGGGTCACTGAATGTATGAGCGTTGCCGGCAACGACTGAAACTCGACTGGCGATAACGTGGAACTCGCGAACGATTGCGACGAAGTTGCTCTCTTGCGTCCTAGCAGGCGACTGATGGTCTGCGCGCGCGCACGCCCTATTTAAAATGGCGGCGAACACGTCACCACGCCACGCGAGCCGACCGTGCACCCTGAACTCAACGACACAACCTACATTGATATCAACAAAGCCCTTATTTTCCAGATCTTGTATTGACACACGCGCAAAAACAAGAAATATGTCTTAACTAGCGATCGGCACATAGTGAAAACTAATTTAAAGAATTTGATAACGATCAATTAAAGAGAAATTACCAAAATCAATTATGTGCAATTAAGACACATTACATTAATGGGAACAAAAATAACGTTCGTAGCATGCGGATGTAACTACAAAATTACGAAGTAATTGACGTACAGTCCGCTTTAAATTAGAGCAAATAAAAAGTCTTCCACGACAATCTCTAGCATGCACTTACAATTAGTGTTGACAGAAAAACATCCAACAAGTACCACGTCTTTAATGGAATTGCTGAGCTCAAAATATATCTAGGTAAACAAGAAATACAAAGAGCAAATATAAACTTTGAATTTAGCATGAAGAACAAACAAGAAAGCTAAATAAAGATTTACATGTGACTAGTACATGACAGTCGTGAACTATTGTTTACTCGGACCAATTAAGCTTCATTGGAAAATTTTCGCCCTTAATAAAGAGCCTTCGCAGCGGACGACAAAAATAAAAACATTAAACTGTGCCGGAATGTAACTAATTATACAAGTGGCGCTCTAATACAAGGTTGCATAACAGTTTGGAGAAACAAAAACAAAGAATCACAAATTCCAATGCTTGAATATTTTAATAGACGTTAAAGACAACAGCTTCATTATTAGAAAAGAGACAGGACAAGATATTCCGGTACTTATGGAATTCATCACAGCAATGCACTGAGATTTTTATGGAAATAATTTGTAATGAAATAGACCCAAAGAATGCGGATAATGAATGAAATACGTCGGCAACAAGCATTTTAATACATATTAGAGCAAGTTGCAATTCTGATCGAATGCCAACACTTTGCAATACAATGTTTATAATGTCATAAATAAATAGACGAGAACGTAAGAATCGTTTATATAGAATCTTATGAATTGTACGCTAAAGCATTTTTGCTAGGAGACATTTTTCGTGTACGCCTACAACCACCACGAGACGAAAACAATTTTAAGAGCAAACTTCGAGTCATCCTGAAGCTTGGTGAGTCGATATATGCACTTAGACTCGATGAGTGGCTAAATGTGGAGTGAGTGGATTTCAGTAATGATATAATTAGAACAGGATATAAATAGAAGGCTTGATGAAATTTTCAGCGTGGTTGCTCTTACGTGGGTGTCGCGACCTTCAATTAGAGGAATCTGTGCTGAAATTACACCGGTCTGCGCTGGATCTCGTTAGACAATATTGAGGCTCGCGTCTCTAACAGATTGATGGGGCGCCAATGTACTCATCACAACAATATATTGGCGTCCAATTGAGAACAAGCCCAAGAGAAACTAGAAAATTTCGTTTGCAAATTAATACAAATTGAAAACAGTAATTAGACGCAGTTTGCCATCGTTGGCACCTTATTTGCGATGTAAAATAGCACTTATCGTCGTTTCATGTTACCTACATGTTCATGTCAGTAGGTGAATTAGATAAAGAAAGAGAACGTGAAAAGCATGTAAATAGGACGAGCTTAACAATGTTAAAGAAAAATATAAGATGAATCTCAAAATTTGAAAGCAAGTTCATGAAGCAACGTAGAGTGCAGTGAACTTTTTGCGCAGCCGCGCACCAAATACAGCGTCCGATGATATAACCAGTCCAAGGGCATACGTTAAAACCTGTCGCATTGTTTTTAATTATAACCGGCCAAGCCGGCAAATACGGCGACATGTAGTAGACACCTGGGACCATTCATTGTGATCCTATCTAGATCCAACAAATCTATCTCGGATACAATTTATTTTATTCACATCATTAACAGATTTAATGATGTGTTGTTTTGATCACATAGGTATAACGCATGGCCAATAAATTTTGACTAGTGTACATTGTTAAGGCGTAGATATTCTTATCATTATAAGTTAAAAATACTGTAATCCAAGATTAAGACTTATCAATATCATAACAAAGATATCGTTGAAATAGAATGATAACTACCCGGCTATTGGCTGCACTTACGTAAATCTATTTTTTATCAATCATCAGCAGTGGATTACGAAAACAAAGAACGAAAACCAAAAAGCAAAGGTAAAAAAACAGGTTTGAAGTTGAACATGCCTCGTAAACAGTTTGAGCAGACGGCGAGTTCGAATTTAATTGTATCAGTGACATCATCTCTATTATAAAACATTCTGTTTGTACACATGTGTGCCAACAAGCACCAAAACAACCGATAAACGAAGTTTCCATAGTATGATCACAGCAGTAGATACGGATGTATTTACAATAGATATTGAACAAATATAGGATATAATTGAATTTTAGTGAAGCGGTTGAGTGGGTGCAGCGCGAAGTTGAGCTTTACTAATATGTCTTGGACGTGGAGCAGACCGATTGAAAAGCTATTAGGGATATGTAGCACAATTTAACTAGTCACAATGATAAAACAGACATCAACCTTGTGTGACACCGGTGTAAAGGACGACTTTAAAGGTGTAGAAATATAAAAAAAAAACATAAAAACAATTTCGTAGTCAATTGTCGTCTTGTTGATTTAAGTATTAATGTTGCTAACGATAAATTTATTACACCTTATTCTTGAATATCAATCACAGTATGTTAAGTTGACATTCTGTGACATAACTTGTAAATTTTAATGTTAGCAGAGTAAACAGAGATAGCGTTTATATATTGAGTAATTAAATATTATAAAGTATCTTTATGACGACATCAGAATGCTGCAGGGAATTTCTAGTAGGTATAAAATGAAATTTTCTTTACAGGAATACAATATTAAATTTCCATAAATTCTAACTTGTAGGGACTGACTTATTCATAAATATGCAGCAGTTTGTAAAACGGGTTATCGATCTTTCAAAGAACATTCTTAAAAGTGGTCACACAGGCATGATTCTCCACACATGGTTCACTTCACTCTTTCGATTTTCACCTCACCGTGAACACAAGTATACTTTTCTATACACTATAGGTTTTTCTAACGATGAAAATATTAGTATTAATGCTGCATTGAATAATACATTATAGCAAAACAATAGTGTTGTTGGTTTTAGACTAAATATAGCTTGATATGGCGCTACAAACTGTCGTGGAATCCAAAATCGCGAAAATATAACTGCGCATTAATTCAGCAAAGTTATGTCCAAAACATTTGTTTAAATATTCTTAAGATCGGATATTGTTGTCATTATGAGGAACCTTATGTTAGGATGTATTTGCACAGTCCGAAACAATGGTCTATTAATATTCGTGACACAATTGAAATATATATTTTATGGATGTGAAATGTTTACTACCGATATGTGTAACTGTATCGCCTTCTGTTTTTGTTTTGTAATTGATACCAGCCTTTCTTTATTGCGTGCAGTTTCCGATAATGCGTTAAAAGCATGTAACTTTCTTTAGTTGAACATGTTAACCGTTTGGTGTTTCACTTGGAAATTATTAGTTATTGCCGTATTTCTACATCAACTAATAAAGCTTTCGATATAAGGTCTGAGGTCGGATCCATCCAATAACTAGTACTGCGCCAATCCTTGACCTGCCTTGTACATGCCAGACACTTTTATCTATTTCCTTATGGAATTAATAAACTTTGAAATAATCCAATAAATAAATGAATGTAAACACGTATTGACGTAGCTGTACGATATCACAGCGATAAAGTTAAAACAAACAAGTGAAAATTGTTCAGTAGCGGTCAAACACTCTGCAATCAAGTCTGTTCGTTTGACCCGACGAGGTGATGTCATTGCAATACTCATCCCATCGTGTATTGAAGAAAAATAAACATCATCATAATTATTTATAAAGGTAGCAACAAAGATGAATAATAACATCGAAACGGAAAATATAAGGACATGTGTGTAAATAATATAAAATATTGTGGTTTAAGAAGTACTATAAATATGGTAAAATCTTTAATCTTATCGCTGAAATATAGAACTTCAGCAAATGCACAAAATATGTACAACAACAACGATGAATATAAATGTTTGCTTTCAGATACAACAATTTAGAATCAACACGCAAGCCTACGGGTACAAACAGCAGATGCCTAAAAATTGGGGGATATTTTCAGCGAAAACATGTTTACCGTGGTGTTTGCAATCTGTTTAGCGTTTATCTACTAACGTGTGTACGATTGTGGTAATCTATAAATTTACTATAACTCTGGTAGATTTCCAAAGATATTAAATTTTTCCAATACTTAGATAATATTTTAGCATTGAAATATGATTAATATCGAAAAATAAACAACAGATAAGCACGATGCAGATGATATGGGCAAGGTTAACGTTAGTATTACGTTTCACGAAACAGTGATCCCGCGATTGGTACCTTTGAACGTTTTCTCAAGGAAAGTAATTCGTTTTTATTGGATATTGTTTAAAGTAGGTTCGGAAATTTAAGTTGAGGTATTAAATAAAATGAGTTTGTAATATTCCTATTAGGTACTCCAACAAGGCTGCATTCGATTGTTATGAGTACAAAGGTTTTTGATGAACTTGATGTGTTCATTAGAAATATATTAAAGTATGACTATGGAGATCTTTCAAATCAAAAATTTTGATTGATCACAAGCGTCTACTTACAAAAGATAGACCGATCACACCGTTATGGACGCGACAACGGCTTCATTACAGGGAGCAGGTTTGTTTCCTAAGAAAACTTTTCTAGCGTTTCCTGGGTTCGTGATGCGATTCCGATCTGGCGCGTGCTCTCTCGGAGCCGCTCTTAGTTGCAAATTACTCGACGCTTGTTCACGTTATTGGCGGCACGCGACCGAATCGTGTGACCTCCTGACGTCTCCGGGTCTTTATCCAGTTGGTGGGCGTACACGAATCGGCCGCATAATCAAGAGAGCACGTGTCTCCACTCCAGCTCCGCGCCAGTGCCGGCTTTCCTTCCGTGTCTATTCTCGGCCGGCCGAGTCCCGTCGGGTCACGTTTAGCTCATGCAAATCACGTATACAACGAGGGAATTAGCATACGATGGAGCTTGAAGCAAATAAAAATTTCCACACGCACCTCCGGACAAATAAACACAGTCTTCATAATACTTGCTAATGACACCTTGGAAACACGACAAAAACTAACGGGGCGCTGAGGTGGTCATATCACATCATACAGCACGCGGAGATCGTGGCGTCAATCATCACGGAGAAACTTTTAAGAGTAGAATGGATGTAAACGTTTGACCAGAATCAAAGAAATTTATGTTTGAACAGATGCGTGTAACCGGGTCAGTGGTGTAAGCTATGGCTGCTACACATCAATGTGACGGTACGCATAAACATATCTACCCGGATGATGTAACGTCAGGCGTAGATATTACGAAAACCGGCGAGAACCCGTGTACAACTGAATCCGAAATATATACGGGCTGCAGGTACATTCATCGTGCGCCATGTAAGATGGCGTTCTTCAAGGTGGACCGGTTTAAATACTGGTCGCGCTACGTTTGCCTGATGCTTGAGATGTTAATATACTACTGTGTACATTAAAATTTATGCAAAATGAATTGTTTGCCTAGTTGCAATTTCAAGTACCGTCGTTCTGTTCTGTAGATTTTACGGCTAAGTAGTAAAAACAATCAGGACAATTATGTAAAGACCAGATTATCAAATTCATTGCGTCAGGAAAAAAGTACGTGTTTTATTCGTCGAATTCAGAGGCATTTTGTGAAATGTTTTCGTACGGAAAGCTACTGAACAGCTTGATAAACAAAAAAACAGTACTACGTTATTAACAACGATTGGGTACACTTTTAATCTTATGATAATAATCCAATTGGTGTGACGTGAACATATGTGTTGAGATTAATGAATCACAAAACGATAAAATGGTTCGATCATGCTAAATACAGGCGCGCGGCATTGAGCAGAACTAATAATAATTAGCAACAAAATAGCTAGTATACTCAACGAAGTGATGTGTGTAGATGCAATTACTTAGTTAACAATAGATTAAAACAAGATAACTACATATATGGAGCTAGGAGAACTGCACGAGCGTGTTGTGGGGAGTGATAAAAATACTATGATGCGATGGTAGTGAGCATTAGGGCTGGATTGGGGTCAATCGCTTGAGGCCATCTGCGTCGGCTAATTATAGCCGATGTGAGACGCGTCCAATAGTGCACGACGATGAATCTCAATTGCGATAGCAGATGTACTTGATGGAAGAAGTGAAATCTGTTGCAAATGCTGCGCCCACCCAGATTACAATATAAAAGTGAAGGAAGTAACAAGTGCAAAAATAAAACGAGAAACAGGACAGACGAATAATAAAATCGATGTTATTAGCGAGACTGAGATATACAAATGTCAACACGTTTGACAATTATGTAAGTTCTCAAAATGTAGGACGTAATATTTGGAAGATAGGAAACAAAGGTTGCATTGTCTCTTGAGAAAAACGACTATTAAACAAATACTAATGTCTTGAGAATTTAATCATGTACAAATGGAACACAGACCTGACATTTATGAACGTACTGCGCATGAATTTCGTTATAGATGGAGATTGTTTTTGTCAGTTCCGATGTGTAAAAATACAATTTATAAATTTTATTTTTACAAATCGTAGTCTCATGGTATTATATGCTGCAGAACGGGACACGTTTCCTGGCCATTAAAAAAGGGAAGTCATTAGTGATTCAAATGGTGACTCCGATCTAATAACGGTGTTATGCAGTTCAACCATTGCTATTATAAACACGGATAAACTCTCGGGAGATTGCACCTTTACGCAACTGCTGCATAAAACAGAATCGAAATAGCCGCGATTCAGTGTGTAACGCGAAAAATGATGTCGATGAATGATAATGTCGAAATTTCCTCAATGATGTACGCGAGCGAGTGCGTTTCGTTTATCGGTGTTACGTAGAATGCTGCGCGATATCGGTTGACGCTACGATTGAACGATATTTCTCGGAAGTTTTCGTTCAAGGAGACCTCATAATTAATTATTTTTGATATTTTTGTTGTCTTCATCTAAACTAATAAGAGATATGTGTATTTGTAGTTCGCATTAATCGCACTATAAACTTGCCAACCTATATTAAAAATTAGGATTGGAGTTCAATGACTTACAAGTTATTGGGTGGCAGACGATATCAGTGGTTATGCTGTTATTTTTGTTTGGTACAGATAAAACATACGAAAGTTATCGCGCACTCGCAGCGTGGCCGTACGCGCGTGGTGTTTATCAGAATGCGGCGATTTACAGCACAAAAGGGACGCGGCGTCCACAAAGCCGGTTATAAAATGTTCCACGAATTACTAGGATTGAGAGCATGCGGAACCACCGCGGCCGACTGACACGCCACACTCTGGATGCCTTGGATTGCAACGCGATGTCTAGTAAAAAGTAATGATCTCTGATGGAATTTTCGCGACAGATCGATTAAATACTCAGAAAGAGCGCGATAATGGGACGGAACAAAGATTTAATTGTTTCTAATGCGTGTGTAATAAATAGATCTTGGATTTTTCGTATTAACCAATTAAAACGACAGCCTGCAGCATTTATGGCCAGGTATAAAAGGTGTTGCTATGTTGAACAAACATTTAGTTTAACTTAGTATTCACCCATAATGAACCCTAAATCTATCTCCTTTCGTTCAATCCATCCAAAGGTTGTCTGGAAGAGATTGCCTTGTGCGATAAGACCGCCCATTGTACACTTATTTTATGTTTGATTGTCCTGTTCTTATAATGAGGTGTACAATAAAGTAAATAATAAATAATGAAGAAGATCTAGCAACTTTTGTGAATGTGGTTAGCAAGGTCTTCAACCCAGTTTACTCTTAAAATGTTAATCCCTCGTAGCAAGCAGTTCATGAGCCCTTTCTGTAAATCCAGATTAGACACAAGACAAAACATTAAGAATAATTCGAAATAGGATTACAAATTCATAAGGAGGTTCATATCCCTTAAAGAGATTAACCAACATATTAGAGGATGGAATTCTGACGAAGAATTGGCCTCTAAACAATATCAGAAATGATGGAAACTTTAAATTTCAGAAAGGAAAGAAGTGTTTAATCCCAACAGGTTTCAAAAGGATTAAAGCAGCACAGTGAAGAGAATTCGTTAGCTTGCTAAATGCATGTTCAACGTTTCCAAACGTCTTTTATAATGCGCACAGCAAAGGAGTGGAACTCTCTGCCTGCGTCTATGTTTCCGAACGCATACAACCCTAACCTCTTCAAAATGAGAGTGAACAGGCTTCTTCTGGGTAAGCTCGCTCCATCGTCGACTTTGTCTCTGTCATCTATGACCTAGACTAGAGTCAAGAGCAAACCCACATTAAATAAAAAAAAATTAAAAATGTAGCTCAAAAGCTAGATATTTTTAATTTATATACGAAACTCCTTCATCGAAGCGAGTGTATGACACTTTATTATACGCCGTTTCCTCTATTAAAGTCAATTATGATAATAGCGGTAAGAATAAAGGTAGATTTATTTAACCGAGTCACGTAAACGGTATGGTCGATGTTTACAGGTATTGATTTAATCACGTTACTTTACAGGTGATTGTTGACATACAACATGTTGAATGAACTCGGAATTGTTTTTCTTATCAATACTACTACCGTAGGTGTTAGTGCTGAAAAACTGGCAAATTCTTAGATTACTTTAGGATTTAAGCTCCTCAATGCTTTTCAAGATTTTGCATTGCCAGTGAACCATATTGCATGCCTTCGGTCATTCGCTATTGAATTTACTATCTTAAGTAGTGATAAGAAACGAATTCTACTTCACAGTAAAAGTAATATGATTGTTGAAATCCTCTAATATCATTATTTTAGACAGAAATATCTTTCTTAATCCCAGTATCGTTTTCTGGTTCAGTTTTTTGTGTATTCCTTTCAATGTGGGTGTCCTTCATTACTAATTAGCAGCTTATTCATTAAATTATTTTTTCGTACATTAGGATAAGTACTTTCGCATTTTGTATTGTATTGTCTATAAGATCTTGGAAATTCTGATCGTAATTAGTTAAGTAAGCTATTAGATATACTTAATTTATAGTCAAGTACTGTTGAATTACGAGTCGTGACAAATCACTTTCTTTTATTGTTTATGTGAAAACTACGCGCTAGTAGGTACTAGTGCACAATGAGTTTATAAATCGTTTTCCTTTTACTCTTATCTGAGATCCGGAGTCTGTAAACTGTACGTGCGGATGAAAGAACTCCATAAATCGCTAAGATTGACTGATTTTATAATTTCCACGTTATGAGTCCGCGGTAATGGGCCAATCAAATGAAAAATAATTTCCTTATGCAGCCGTAAAGTTTATAGAAGGAAACAACCGATAAATAGACGATAGCTAAAACCCTGAGCGTGATTTGCGGTTATTGAACTTGTTATGTATTTTTGTGACTATGGCTTCAGAAATAATTCAGTGTCGTCTGTCCATAAAGCTTGTCCAGTATATGCTAATAGGATTTAGAAGTATTTACTCACCATAGCTTGCTCGATCTTGTTGTCGATGGCCACCGCGCTTGTGCCCGATGCGCTGTAACAAAAAGAGAAAATACAATAAGATTATTTTTCTAATATTGAGCACACAAAACCACAAACAATAAAGAGTTATTTCGTAAACTAAACAATTTGCTTGACTCATACATATCGTACGATTCAATTGTTTACAATATATTCATATACCTAAATACTTTGTTAGGTAGGCAACTAGGCACTTCTGACCGCACGTGGTAATCATAATAAATTACATTCTAAGCTATTAATGTTGTAATTTGCATTGGCAACATCAACAGTTATGTACATTTAGAATAATTAAAATTACCCACAAATGATTCCTAATGCGTTTAATTGCCTATAGATCTAGCAGATATTTGATAAACAAGGTTCCGTTCAAGTTTTCGGGATACGGAAACCGAATGCCATAATCACGTTTGCATAATTCATAATTCATTCACGCACGGATGCGCTCCGTCCTGGCAAATACAAGAATTTGCGCGTACAACGGGTACGTTTACATTTCCCATATAATTGTTAGTTTCCGCAAAAATTATCGATTCGCTGTACGCACGCCTTTGTGTCTCTATATGTACGAAAATTTGTACGGAGATTTATCGTTTACGTAAACGACAACTTGATTATATTATCGGTGCATTGGAATGTGGACATTAATCGTATTATCGAAACGCTTTCACGTTTTAAAAACGCCGCAGCAAACATTGTGCGTACGTCACAGTACAATTACTGCGGACACTAGCAAGAATTGGTGCAACGGAGAGGTGTTGCAAATCCGAGCGATCGCATTCGAAGATAATGCACATTGAATATGTAATTATTACTATAAATAAGCATGGGCCGGTAATTTTGAGAAAAGCTTCCGTCGGTTACACTGCGGATGATTACGCTAACACTGAGTTGCTGTGGATAAATATTGCAAAAGCGTTGACCCGTCTGTTGAACTGATCGGTATTTGTAACAACAATAGGGAACAATGGAGGACCTAAATTCTGGTGTGGCCTGTAGCCTATTTCCTCGACTGTGGTTACAAACTTATGAGTACTTGTAGCAGGAGCGTAAGGTGTTATTATAAACAATTCGTCTAGATAGTTGATACATTTTGTGATAAACATTAAGAAATACATCTTCTCTCGCCAGATGTGGACACTTGACCCAGAAACCTCTATCGATCTGTTCAGACAGCCGGCCGCCGAGCAAGATTCGAGAAAAATAAGTTAATTTAAAGCGATGTAACGTTACAAGTCAGCGAAGCATCGAGGTCTAAAACCTCTCTCGTAGGTAACTGTAAATGTGAAATTGCATTTTGTACATAATTTTGTCATGACGGTGCAGGCATTAGTAGTAACTGTAGTGAGTGCAGCAAAACATTGGTGCACTACTGCAGCAACGTGTCACGAGCTCAGCACGCGGCGGCGGCCACGTGCAGCGCGAGAATGACGACACACTCTACTTAGCAACTGGAGAGATACCATTACTAGCCACGATTGCCGGACTTACCCATTATGATCCAATCTCGCTGGTGTAATCGTCCAGTAGCTAGTATGTAGCACGACGTACGGCTGCGTACTTGACTTTCTCCGACGGATTCCGTGTCGCGTCAACGAGGTGAACAACACAACGCTAAAGTTGAAGCCATTCGACCGTTGAGGACGGCGTCGCGGATCGATTTCGACCGGTTCGCCACCGAGCTCTCCGATATAAAACAACGGCCGTGGACCACATGACCACCACCGCAACAATGGACCGCCGGAACATTAACGTCTGCCGAGCCGACCGTCTATGCGGTGCAATGAGGCAATTATGCAAATACCCAATAAATTCAAGATAATCTTTGAAAGTCTTCAATCTAATACTTGGGTGTTGACGTTAGTTGTCATGTCACACAATAAAAACTTGCTTTCTCTAGGCGGAACTCTACAAAAACAAGTTTTAGTATTCCGTGAGTGATTACGCAAGTTTGGGAGTTGACAAAATTGCAAACCACTGGCGTAGAGGTGCATGAAAAAGTTGAAACATAAGACGACGAAACCCAAGAAGCGGAGAAAGTATTTTGTGAAGGTGACGACATTTCTCCGGCAAGACCACGGTTAAACGATGATAATTATGAAATTAAACAGAGACCGGCACATTTTGTTTATTCTAGTGTTCAAAATTCATCCGGGCCCACGTAAAAAATCTGTTATTCTAATACTGTGAGATGACTTTCACGTTAAATATAAAAAGAAAAAAGAAATGTTGCCAAATATAACTCCAGTGGTGGGCTTTATATTTGTGTCAGTTAACGCTGCGAACCTGGCAACAAAGCATCGTTTAAAGCAAGTTGCAACAGCCACAAAGAAAAAATAGAATTTCGAAACTAGAATAACACCTAAAATGTGCTTGTATTATCGCACTCTTATCGCTAATGGAGAAACTGGATACACTGTACCAACACCGAGTGTTGAAAGAGAACATAAATGAAAATGTGTTTAAAAGATGTTGAGTAAATAGAAGAAGCAAACAAAGATATAAACGATTTGTCACCACGCACGTGCGTGTTTGCGTAGATCACACTCAACTCCACTGCACTTCAAACACATCTCTCGAACAAAGACTTAAGAGGTTTTCAAGACTTTCATCCAAGAACAAAAACACCTTTAAGATTTTCGTTACAGCAAAAACAATAATGCTTTATTTTTTATTTCTGTTATGATCATGACGAAAATAACATAGCTGCCTTGTCCGTGGCTACTTCAAGTTTAGTGAATTACAACTAAACTGGTTTGATGGAAATCTTTTGTTTAGAAATACAAGATCCGTATATTATTATAAGAGTCAAAGAAGGCGAACCACAAAGATTGAGTAAGAATTCGTTTAAACGAATTTATCTCATGTTTTTGCATTTCACTCATTAATGAATCAGTTATCGATGGCCATTGTAGAAAATATGGCATACGTCAAATTATTCCTAGCTATTTTCAATACTGTGACACCTGGATATGATCCAGATTAGCATGTCGGGACAATATATTGGGTTTCTCGAAGTTGCAAAAACAAAACAATGACACCACAAGAATCTTCAGGAGCACATGTCTGATATCACGTATTCACAAAATTAAATTAGCAGACGTCAAAAAAAACATTACAACGATAACAGTATCAAACTTAGTAAATGGTGCGATGAATCATGATGCATCAAACAATTGCGCTGTGTAGTTGGACAACTATACCAACTAGAAAACAAAGGTCACTGAAGAAATTATGCGAGTCGCATGAAAATTTAATGTGTTAGTCATGAACACTTAAAGCGCACATTGTTTGTCCACTACCAGCATTCATCAGATAGCGTTCAATTAGTTTAAACTTTTGACGATTTGAATCAGCTCCTTTGATTCGAATTGCTTGGCTAACATTTGCGTTTATAAAGTGATCATCATTATTCAAGAGCGTGGTTAATTTACACAGATTTAAAACTACACAGAGCATTCGTAGTAACAGAGGATTATCAGTATTATCGGTGTGCAGTGTGGTCGTGTATTGTTATCGTGTAGCGAGGCGAGTGCGCACGCGCAAGGTCATTGAAGGGAAATCGTTGGGTGTCGTGTCGACATGCCTGGCGCCAGCGGCTCAGGCGTTACATCTTGCAGCCGAGTTTCATAACACACTCGCAGTTCCTTTCAATTAGTGCTAAGAAATGAGCGGCTGTACGAATTCAATTGAGCAAATTGTGAGTAGAAGATAGAATTTAAGATTGTGGCTGATTATGGGGGAAGTGAAGTATAAACGCTTTGCGAAATACAGAGATTTCGAGAATTAGCCATAAACTCGAATCACGTGAAATAATACAGCTTTAACTTCAGCTGTGTTCACGTGTCGCTCGTAAAGAACAATGGATGGTAGGAGAACACTAAAACCAATTGGACACAAAGGGCATTAGTGGGACACTAGGGGCATAATGTGCTGGTAGTCAGTGTTTGTCACGCGAAACGGTCACGCAACGGTGCTTTCCTCAGGATTTCATAAAACACCGCTGCTGTTATGAATGACTTAATTATGAACGGTATTAACGCCCTGACCTAGCAATTATTAATTCAATCTAGAATCGAATTATAAGTGAAATAGTTCCAGATCATTAAAACATATACTTATAGTTCTAATACGAACTTGTAGAAATAATCGAAATAATGCACTTTACGCGTGGCTGGTTACGGCCGTGAAAAGATATTAGTCATCAGAAGATCCTGGTGGCAACTAAATATAAAATGTGAATGAGTTTAAACACGAAGGTTCAACGTCTGACGAGCGAATGTCAGCGGTGCAGTAGCAGGTTCAACGGACAAAATTCAAAGGCGCAAGGTTGAAAATTGCAATAAAGCGGACCTAGACCTTAAAATAATAAGGTGTTTAGTGCAACGGATCGATTCAGTAGTAAAGCGATAGGGACACCTAGGATCAGTAGGCGGCGCTGTCGTCAGGCGCAACGGTTTTTCTGGCTGCAGCCGGCCACGTTGCTGTGGAACCTTCACCGACTTACTAGCTCGGTAATTAGCCGTGCAGTGTGAGAACCTTCACACCACCGACACTCGGCCGACCAACAACCAGCGACGGGCCCGCAATGCGTCAGCATATCAAAACGTAGCAGGCAAAATGATAAATTTAACGGTACTCACACGGGGTAGAAGTAGTCTATGTACTTCACGACGACCTCTCTGAGCAGATCTTGCTTGTTCATGATGGACGTGTAGCTTCCACTTATAAGTTTTGTTTGCATGGTTTCCACTTCGCCTATCGATTTTACTGCGCGGGACTCTCGAGTCCCCGTCGTCGGGTTCGACGGAGCCGTTTTTGTTGTTTTGTGCGTTGGAAAACGTTGTGCGTGCTGAGGTAGCAAAGGTAAAAAAAAAATTTTTGTTACGGCGCGCGGGCAACCGGATCGACGCGTTGCGGCAAACTGGGACCGGGCCGGTCGCAGCTAGGCGGGGCGGTGGGGGAGGGGATCGGAGCAAGTGGCGCGCGCACGGTTCTACCTACTACGGGCTACGATGGCGCCTCGAAACACCAAGGCAACGCTTTTGCGACACACCCGTTGTACCTCAAAAACGAGAATAAATCTAACAGTCGCCGCACCTCGGATTTAATGCTGAAGCTCATTCAAATTAATCTATCGCGTAGGTTCAAGGCTAACCAGATTTGGACAGTGCTTTTTGCAGTTGTTTGAATTATAAATACAACAAAGAGAATAGACAATTAAAATAGAGCCACTCTTGAATTGGTTTTATTTTTATTTGCATTCATATTATAAATAAAACATCAACTCATTCCAACAAAAAAGCGAAACATGAAAGACAGACAGGCCTGGACAAAACCTGCAGTTGGAATGAACGCATGAGCTAGTCAGAAAACAAGGTTGTCTCAACAGGGCATTATCACAGAGACGGCTAGACGAGTGTCATCAAACAATTGCCACACTCATTACTACTGGCGCTTCCGTATATTGTTCTGTAGAGTTCAAGTTTCGCGAAATATAAGGACTAGAAAATTCTAGATGCGATTTTTTACAATAAAATGACATAATTAAAAATTATAAACATGAAAAATTCTACCAACGATGAAGGAAATGGAAGTACAAAAAACAGATGTGATAAAAATTTTGAAACAGAAATAAAGTAATGAAATCAGGAAGCGAAAGGTAACAGTGGGCTCTGGAATGAGTCCCACAAAAACGGTTCGGCAATAAATTGGATGTATCACAATGGGGACACTGACAAGTTTTCAATCCGCAAAATGCTAATTTGTATGAACCGAGAACCATAACAACCTGTAAGTACAAGTCACAAGTGGCTTGGCGAGACTTCAAGGTGGATTATTGTTATAATATTCTAACAATAAATTCATCTTCTCAACATAAATAAATCTACCGGTCTAAAATTTTGCAAGATTTATTTAACATTATGATTCATGTTGCGAAATTCATAAATTATGAAACAATCATATGTTAGACTATTTTCGTAACTGTTTGTAATCCATAAGGTGGTTGGAATTTTGAATTATTTTCTGTGCAGCTACTCCACGCACAACACCTGTTTAATAACAGGTATGTCATATGATGTTCCTAGATATGTGATATTATTGTTATTAACACAACGAGAGGAACTTATTATGAATGATAATGACATTTGACACGTGTAAATGCATGATATTCATTAACCTTGGCTTCTGTGTTAATTGTTTCTTAATTTAAAAAAAAATACTCTGTGGAACATTACCACCGCATGAATATTTATTGTTGGTCCATTACTGCAACCACATGGCTTATCTTTCTATGCATCAGTTTTTTTTTAAATTATATTGTTTATTAGCGGTTGTGACTGGACCATAAAAAATAATTGAAGAATTAAAATGTGAAGCATGGTAAAGATATATAATTAAACATTTTTTCTATAGTATTTTATGTTATGACTGTAGTTTAGACATCTTTCAGGTTATCAGCAATGCAGCATTCATTTGATATTACTACAGAAATACGCTTGAAAAACATATGACCAAGGCGCTTCTGACAAAATATCTCAAATGGTTTATTGCAATCCATAATGTTCACATACCGGTGGTAAATATTAAAAAAATAGAAACAATTATGGACCCTGTTGGGCACAGCGTTTAAATAAGTAGAGAGAGGAAGAGCGCTTCAATAATTATCCTTGTTACTAAGTACGAAAATTATCGCAATACTGGCAAGTTAATACTTTTGTGAAAACCTTTGATATCGACTATGTTCATCTGCATATCAATATAATTTATTATTTTAACATCCTCGAACTCGACCGTCCTCAATTCATCTGTCCGACATTAAACTTTTGTCTCAAGTTTTCTTGTTGTTCCTCGAAAGCACTGACAAAAACTCTATATAAATAAAGCACACCACAATAAAGAAAAACTCCCGGATGCTCTTCAAGTGAAGATGTTGGCAATCAATCAAAATCAAAGATCAAATAACATAGATAGTGATGAAAGAATACATAAAGATATCATAAGTATTATAAAGGATTACGTTATCGCAATTATGGACGATGTAATACATGATAAGCTTGATAATATTGTATTTCAATCAAGATGTACTAAGTGATAACTTGAAAGAGGCTAAACAGAAGCAACACTACCTACGTATTTGCATAAATGTCAATCTGCATCAACATTTTGAAAACAATCACTTGTGACTGTGATGGACATTTGTAATCGTGATTCAATTTATTAATCACGCTATACTGGTCATCTTCAAGTTCCTTCTGGCCTTTGTATTCTGCTCTGTGGAATATGACAGCATCGACTAAATTCTTTGTGGACAAAAACTCATGTTTCAGTGCTTTTTCAAAATTTAATGCAAATATTAATGAGTGATCATTGTTTTGTTGACAGCAAAATTTTCTAGCTGTGGTGTATGACTTGTATGAGACAAAGACAAGACATACTGTGTTAGCAATTTTTTCTGTATTTTTTTTTTGTGAAGTTCTAAATATGTTTACATCATCGTTGGCGTCATATAAAAAGAGCTTGGAACTACTTATACTTAGGTTTTTTTAAGGAATACTGTACTGTCATCAAAGATAAATAGTATTCGGAATTGAGAGAAGTAAAAAATAAAGCTATTGCGTAAATGCCCGTGTAGCGTTAAAAGTATGTGTCGGGTTATGCCAAAGAATAGAATAGAATATGAAAGCGTTCTTAGTCATACTCATGAACAATGTGAATGTAGAAAGAAATGCTCTTAAGTGACAAGTTCCTGATTTCGCTCTTTATTGCCTTAACAGGACACAGCGTTGCATAAATTGGAATTTCCGGTAGTTCCAAATTAAAAGATGGAGCTCCAATCTAGATTCAACCAGAAAAAATCCAAGATTCACATGACTGCCTTGGTGAAATCTGAAAGTCTAACGAACAAGTGTAATAATTGCTGATTATTTTAGATATTAAGTCCAAACAGCTTACATCAGATATCATAGCGTTCAAGGTATGCTATTAGTCATTCAAATTGAATTCTCTCCAGATAGAACGTGTATCAAAGTAGATTATTACAACATAATCAAAATAAGTATTCGTTATTTATGATGAAATCACGCAAGATTGCAATCTGCAGATTAAAAAAAAAAAAAAATATCAATATTAATAACATTAAGTACAGTTTGATTACGATGGGTTATTGCATCTATGAGCTGATCGACCCAAGGTTGTATCGATTATAGTTTGTAGTAACTAAGGCAGGTGTGGGAAACCTTCGTTCATTGTCCGAAAAAACTCCGAATACAATTTTAGAAGCACCAATTTAACTCAAGGTAACAAGAGGATCAAACGTCAATATTGAGACATATCTCACAGATGATATGATATAGTCATGAAGATTAGACAGGAAAAGACATGTGTGCAAGCAAATCATAGAAACAATCACATAATCCGGAACAGCAACGACAAGTTCGATAAGATATGTAGCCGATATAACAGACAACTACAAATTATCTTGTAAAAGGAAGAACTGGCGTTATATAAGTGCTTTGTGCGATGTGTATATTGAATCTTGAATTTAAATGAAATATTTATAATCAATAAGACTTGAATACAAATTGATCACTTACGAGCACCACGTGTTCCTACGAGCGAAAGGCGATCGGGGTTGTTCTGTTTCGGTGGACGTTGACTTCGGTTGTGGTGTATCGACCGTCAAATTGAGCTTGAAGCCAGCAATAGACTTCCGTCGTTTGGCGGCGAGAGCCCGGGACGCGAGGTCGGAGTCATGCACCTGTTCAGGTGGGGAGGCGGCATGCGAGCATGTCTTCATATGCGCCTGCGCGGTTGCCACTTGCAGCAGCTTCGTAGAGAGGCTCCGGCGGCCTAAGGCCTCGCACGTTGCGCACCGTCCGTCCTCCATGAAGGTCCTCGTGCGTCCGACACGGCTACGGCGTGGACACTGAGCGTGTATTGTTTCCAACGGACGTGGTGGCTTAACTGATGTCATCCGACAGACGAGCGCTACACGCGCGACTGTTCACGTTCGCCGCACGAAAAATTCAAGAGTCTTTATGAACGGACGCCGGAATCGGATCAATACTCGAATGAAATAGGTTTAATGCGATAATAAGAACGCGATAAGGTGTACACGCGAATAAGTGTAATGACCTAGACGGTGTGGCATAGCACGGCTTCGGTGCGGCCTCGGCGGGCGGCCGTGCGCGGGCGGCTCGGCGCATGCGACTGCGGTCACCACTACAAAGCACCCCCGCCGCTGGCCGTAATCCGAACGTTAACGAAGATATCGATATTTGCGGTGAATAATACCACGATACACGAAGACGAACATCGTCGTATGATTTACATGCGTCTAACAGTCGCTCGTCCGAGGTGTCATTCCGGCATTCCTCTGGACACCGTCCAGGTGATCAGTATAAATAATTGGGGGTCATGGGATGCTACCTCACATAAATCTCGCAGAAGTCCCATAACGTAATCTAAATATAAAATCTGACGAGGAATTTGGTAGATTTGACGAATCCTAACTGCGTAGGAAATAAATAAACGCGCTACCTTCGCTAAGTGCGGCTAGTTAGATTAAAGTAATTTGTTTGACCTGGGTGATCTATACATAGTTTTTGCCTCAATTAAGGCAGAGCAATGAGTAGGTGTCACATCTCAGGCAGTGTTTTATTAAAAATGACGTAAGGTTTGATTTGAGTTTTTTTTTAAAGTCTCAATAGGCATTAGATAAGAAGGGTTGAAGTTCTTTCAGACGTATTGACAAGTGGGTGCTGGCCAAAAAAATCAATGCCAATAGTTGCAGGTGACCGATTTAATTAATCGGTCGAGATGAATCTTCTCGATCACGAGAGATGTGAGTTGTCCCTATGAGTTGCGCTTGCAGATTTTAGAGCAAGCAATTCAGCACAAGGTTGTCTGTCGAGTCGTTCTGGAGCCGTTATTTCTGAACACTGACCGGCTTTTCAATTGCTTAAGAGAAATTAATCATATGATACTTTGTCGGCGACATTAATTTGTTCATTTTGTTTCTGCTTCCACCTAATTTGTTATTTGACATTGAACGGTCCGATTAGAAGCAACATAAATATTCTGGACGATTCATGTGGAAAAATGAATCGTGTTGTATTTCGTGCCGTGTGTCTCGTGTGTTGGACTGTCTAATCAAAAATTCTTTCTGTACGCTGCATTATACTGATTGGCATTACAACCTTCGATGTCGATCGATCGTGTCAACGTTATGTTTCCAAGAAAATATAATAGCCCTTACGTATGGTTTGTCCGTATTGAACAGTCACGCTATGTATAAATTTTTAATGTTTGAACCACTTTTTGCAGCCGTGAAGATGTCTGCGAATTTTGCATTTAAAGTATTTATTGGAACGTCGTTTGCTTTAGTACTGAACAATGCTCAGCAATCGTTTTAATTAAACAAAGTACAGACTAAAAAACATTACAATTTAGTGTCGATAGTACAAATCATAGAAATTGCTAAGCTATCTAATCCGCGTGACAGTTAATTCAGGAAGTGATCATTAGAAAAATGTTTGTTACGTTTCATAATTATTTTAATTAGCTAAGACGTCAAAGGGCGTGTCACGACCAGTGCCAATTGTTCGACACATTATGACAAGCATCACTCTGAAGTCAGAATTAAATATTGGCTGTCACACCTTCCCGACACGCGTATCGCTATTATTCGCTATAATATCCAGACCAATAGTCTCTCGGTGCATGTAAATAAGTTATTACGACATTATAAGTACGCATAATTCTGGAAATACTTGATGTTAATGAGCAGTGGTGCTAAGTAAACATAAGGGACTTCAAATGGTGTCAATAACTTACTTCACCTTCGTCCGTGCCATGAATATAATCCTATGTTACATTTAAGAAATGGGAAAATCTATTGATATAACGGAACCCAGTCTCGGAGGAGCGATGAACGGGAAACTCAGCACGGATAGCTTACGTCAAGGAAAAGGAAACGGGCAACGTTTTATCCCGACCGGATAAGTATTTCCCTCGAGATGTAGGCTGAAATATTACGTCCCTGGTATAATAGTTCCTTATCTATTTCAAAAAATATTTATTACTGAAAATTATTAAAATCAAAGTTGATAGAGTCATTGTTATAGCGCTTATCATCGCATCGTATCTTAAGGATTAAAGAATAGATAAAACTGAAGCCTTTAAAGGAGATTCTTGATCAAAATAACGTTGTAAAACACAATAATATTTGCTTTGCATGTATGTAATTACAAACAGGTCACTAATGATAATGACAATGCATGATAAATGTCGACAGCTAAATTGTAGCATAATTAAAAGAGAAATAGTACACGGATACAAAGTGCTGGTGACGCAAGCGTAGATCAAAAATATATAGAAGTAGATAATAATGATTATAAACAGCAGCGCGTTAGTGCTAGTGCAAAGGTCAAAGGTGGATTATAAAGTCCACTTGTTACCCGATCTACCCTGCAATGACGTCAAAAGGCTCAACAAGATCTGAAGCAGAATGAAAATACTCAACAGAAGCCATTCTTGTCAAGCCTTCTAAATTTAAGGTTCCCCACGAAACGATTTCAACAGAAAGCAAGTTATTTTGGAGCGTTGAAAAGGGTCACCAAGCAACTTATCCGTACTTGAAGGAAACAGGCGCAATGACAAGGTATAGGATTAACTGCCAAAGCCAAGTATTTGAGAGGCTAAGCTGGTGTAAAATTGTGTGCGCAACTCATCAACTTGGTCGGATTAACTAACAATAAAGCTCTCCGAAGACAGAGCAAATAAAGAGATGGTCGTCTTAAGAAGTGGATCCTTTGAAGGTTGGCTTGGTTTCAATGGCATTTCCGTAATCATCCGATAGTGAAAGAAAAATAAGATCTCTTGGAAGTCGAAATCTTAAATTGGGAAAAATTAGAGACCTGGCAGAGATACGGCCATTACAATCTTGGAGTATCCATTTATTATTATATGAGTAGATGGCGTGAAGTAGTACTCAAATAGATTCCACGTGTAGGGAGGTGCTTCAATGTTTATACGATAAAGAACATGATTGTGAGCAAAACATTTGCAAATAGTGGGGTAAAGCGAGTTAAATATTGACAATGAAGATTTGGGTGCTTCCGTTCCACTAGTTCATGCTCTTGCAGAAATACTAGGAAATATTTACAAAAGCGTAAACGCTTAACCACATACATATTGTTTTTCATATTCATTGATTTTGAATTTGTGACAACGTGTAATAACTGTTTGCTTAATACATTTATCTAAATGAGTCCAAAATATTGACGTATGGGTTGGTGAAAACAGGGCCACACAGATTAAGTATGGGCTTATAATAGATCAAACTGCATGGGATGAAAAAATACACGCATTACATAGTACCAACGTTTGCAGTGCATCTACTATCTCGAAATAAAGTGAACGAAATATTAGCCGTGTTCAGGCCTGCCTATGTTTCAGCTTAGTGAGTCCTTCCAGAATAAATTTATCGAGTTTCATTCAAAATCTTCGCTTGGCATGACGAATGTGCAAGTTTAGAAGATTTAAGAGATTCTACTGCAGACACTTCAACTTGCTATGATAACTATCGGTCAAGAAGATAACCCAACAAACACTTATCTAATATTGATTTTATAGGAAAACTATAACTTCAGCGATGGATATATCATTGTTTAAATTGTTTTATGTATCTCCTTATTCTATTCTATATTTGCTATTACCTCCATCAACTTATGTTTTGAATATTAAATACTGAATTTTATCAACTTTTTGGATGTTAAAACATCTAGTTAACATATCGGAGTATGACATCGTTACTTATTCTATTCGCTTAACGACTTGCTGGCGTTTAAGCAATATGTTGCTACGAAAAGTACGAATTAGTGTGCAGTAAGATTTCATAATAACAAATAGTTTTACTTTCAAGTAAGGTTTTCACCTTGAAAGTTAAGTAGTAGCCATATTACATTGTTAATTGTTTAAATTAAAACAAATTTTTATGTAGGTTTTGAGTTGAACTGTAGTGCTGTTTTTTAAACATCTCACCTTGAATACTTTGGTGGTGTGATCATGGAGTGAGCTGTCAATCAAGAAGGAATGACAGTTCACTACAAGCTCACTCCACCTAAATTTTCACGGTGAGAGGTTTTACAAAATAGACAGGCTGAATGCTTCTCAACAAGAAGTAAGTTATATTTTTAAAAGTGTACAGTTTTGGTTTAGTAGAAGAAAGAAAGACCAGTATGTGTGCATATTTAATAGGTTCTTCATAAAACTTTTCAATAGAATATTTCTTTTCAGAGACAAAGAAAGAAAAGAAGTATAGAGGATGGTACCCGGTCAAAGTGCAGCCAGCAATCATAGAGATTAGGTATTGTATATTGATAACATATATGTAGATTGTATATTGTGTTTTGTACTTGAATCTAGCAGTCTCACTCAATGATATACATACCAGATCAGCTCAAGCTAGTCATTTCGGCGAATAGATCGGTATTGATTTGCTCATAGAAAACACTATAAAATGACAAACGCATAGGTAAGTATAGGTTGGTTTTCCTTTGTCCCCAGTTGTTACGTCGCGCGTGAGAATCCAAGCAGCTGATGCGTGCACTGGCTTTCGTTCTCCGGTACTTGGTGTTTGTTATTAATTAATTTAAAGCTGATCATAATAACATTATGGAGGCAAGTCCGACCTTGGATTCTTAATGTGTATTCATGAAGTTGTAAGGTTAAATTAGCAGCTCCAAGCACCAGTGTTGCTTCAAAGTTGGTTTAATTAAGAGTTTATACACTCCAAATATTTATGCGAATGGTTACCAAAAAATACGGTCGAGTGTTTTTGTTATGAATTAAAATGAAACTTTAATGTTCAAGCAATTGCAGTTCTATGGCCAATCTTTATTGACGTCAATTTAACGATTAATGTCCTTAAATAAGTCATTACTATAAAGAGACTTTTAATAGAGATATTTAAGCCAATCATAGCATCAAACATCGTTGAAATTGAGCATCAATTTGCGGTGTCGGATAATATCGTCTATAACACGATGGCAAAGATATAAAACGGTCATAAAATATTCAATAGTATCGACGTTATGGTCGACCGCAGTGCACAGAAAACGGCCCGTTTACATCATGATAACACGTTCAAGTTAATCGTATGGTGTGAAAATGCTTTCACTTATCATGTCTACCTCGTCCTTATCGAAATCATTATCTGTTATTGCTAGCATTTTATCGGATGCTATAATTAATATATATCAAAAACAACTATTACAAATAGGTGTGCTTACGTGATATTCCAAAACAAAGTTCGGTTGATAGAACAAAGTCGACAGTTACGCTTTGTCATTTACTGACCTGTCTAATACGATACTCATATGTCTATGTAGATTCTGCTTGAGATCTCTTCGTGTGTACTGCTGTTGCTGCTGCAGTTGTTGTTGTTGTTGCTGTTGTTGTGGGGAAGGGGGCGACGGCGCAAGGGCCGCGCCCCCCGGCGGTGCTCGTTGCCCAACGAGCACCTTCAACTCTGCCATCAACTTTTGCACCATACGGACACGTTTGGACTCAACCGCGCAACACACACTAGTGAAGACGTACACCTCAATCAATCGCAGCCAACTTGCCAAGAGCCATTGGCTCGACTGTTGCATACACACGTGACGTCACTGCTGCACGTGATAATAAAGCATCGATATCGATACAAGCGTCGTTACAACGCGCGTGCGGGTTCCACACTGTCGGCCGGCGTACGACGCTTTGACCTCGCAGCCGCTTTTTATAAGTGCCCGATGAGCGCGCAAGGTGGTGTATGTGAGACGGAATAAACGTGTTTATATTTAGGCGGGATCTTCGGGACGCACGATACGCAAGCTTTGATACGATTAGTTACTCTACGTTTTTCACTTTCCATGAAGTCCGTACAAGAATTTAATTGCCATAAGAATCGATTGGAATTTTTGACGGCCAAGGCCACTAATCATGCTTGAGGCAGTTATGGGCGATACACTAATTACACTGCAATAAAAAATGGCAAATGTAGGTCGTCAGTTGCAGCAGATCACAATAGCGGTGAGAGGAAACGGGGTCATACAAGCATTGTTCGGCTTCGAAACGAAGAGTTGGGCTAAATTAAATTGGACGCTTGTACGTTTCTGATATAAAATAAGTACAAGTACAAAGCTTATAACGCGACGGAAATAGAATTTTGGAATACGAAATATTATTTATAGATCAGAATCAGGAAGATTTTAGATTGAGATCTTGTAAACAAACCGTTGACAAAATTCGAGGTACGTAACCAAGAAGAAAATCCTTGAATCGTAAATTCGAAAAACAAGCTCCGAGTTCCGTTCTGGTTTTTAAAATAATCGACTTTGAACGTGAATTGTGAGTCGGGTCGGTTCATGGAGAGGTAGAAATAGCACCACCTGACGCCGCCGGCGCAGGAAGTGTGGACGGTCGAACACACCACCACTATAATCAGAAACGAAGTAAAAACATGCACGTAGTTTTTACATGGCGAAATCTTGAGTTAAATAAGTGAAAACTTTTGTAAAACTACATTAAATTCCTTATTACACAAGAGTCCCTCGTTATGTATACTTTATTTCTGATGACGTCAAATGTACACCCGGAATTTGGGTAGTGAATACTTGAACTGTTACGTTTGTAGAATTTAAAGCAAGGCAACGCATGCAAGAATACAAGTAAATGCAAAAACTTGTTATCTGTCTGAAGAACTTCACAATCTTCTTTTGTCTTATTTTGGAGGAGTATTAAAAGTCAAAAATGAATGTGTATTATTTCGACACGAGTGCTCCGAATAGAGATCTGGTTTTCGGCAACTCAAGTCTTCCTGAGGTACTTTTAAGCAACCGTCTGCAGTTTACAGCTGTGTTTAAAAACAAATTTTATTTTCGGAGGACGACAGCTGCGCCCGCGTTGCCTAATTCGGAGAAAATAATGAGATTCGTAATAAACGGAATGATAGCGGCTTTGTGTTTAGGAATAAAGTCGTAAGTAGATGAAGTGATAAGTGCGTTTTGTAATTACGACGCAGACAAGTAGAAGTATTAATAAATTAATAGAGAAGGAACGGTCGACGGGTCGCTCGTGTCCTGCGATAACAACTTTCTCTGAATGAGAGGGAGCGAGATTAGATTGAGATTATCCAAGCGTAATCATCAGCACGGCCTTACAGTTAGTTCCTACTCGTACACAATCGAGAACACTGAAGAGGAAGTGTTTCGAGTACCTGGATTAATCATTAATTGTAACTTTCGTTATGTAGATTTCGGAATTACAGAAAAATATAGGGTATCATTGCTCATAGCCGCAGGCAAGCTGCAAAATGCGAGTGAACTTAATGCTTACTATTGGGTGCGGTTAGTGATCTATCCTTTAAATTTAATAATTGTTGGCTGTTTCAAGGAGCTGTTTTAAATATTGTATCCTTATGATGTGATGCTTCGTTCGCTTCATAAAAATAACGGCTCGAGCCAAACCAACAACTAATATGTTTCCGTGCTTTGGTTGAGCTCCCTTTGTTTGAAGTCATTTCGTTCGCTGTGCCTGTGTGTTCCATTTAATTTAATTTCTTAAAGCCTTTGTCCTGTTTTGTTATGGTCCATAAAGTGTTGCACGGTTTGCAGAGGTTAAAAGGGGGAAATTATTTTGGGAAAATTGAAACAAAAGAGTTAGGCTAAACAAACATTTAAAAAGGTGTTTAAAGCGTTATTATTTCATGTAGTTGGAAAGAAACGCATGCAAACGCTGTGTATCCTTAGGAAGGACAACGAACTATAGAAACACGAAACAAACACTTAAATGCGCTATCCCATTGTCATAGTTTTAAAATCAATGGCAGGGAATGGGAATAACCACCCCATGACCGTATCCATGGCGCCCATCGCAAGGGTGATGACGTCACCTTTGATAGTATTACCGAAATTATGTAAAGTTTAGGGTCGGAAATAATTAGACACAATTTACTTTAAACAATCGCTAAAGATACTAGCGAACGTAGAAAAACAACACGCCCATTCATAAATAAAAACCTTAGGGCCGAGGACGCGGAAGCTTGACCTAGATTTGGTATTGGGTTTGTCGCTGTACAAACCAATGCAGTACTTACAGATGGTGTTTCAGAGAGTCCTCCAGCGCACTGGATGATTAGTTTAATTCAGGAAAACACTTTTGGGCACTTTCGCGGGTCAATTTTGTGCGGAGGTGAGAGAAAGCGTGCTCTCTGTGCGATGGATCCGTACACACTGAATGTAGACCCCGAGTGTTGTAGTGAGTATGCGCGCGTCCCTATTCCCGACGTCCTTGCGTGAAAGGGGCGGTTTTGTAGGGTGGCGCCATGGTAGCACGTCAAGGCAACGCGTCAATCAATATGCGAGATGAGATCCCTGGCTAATCGTCCAAGTGTCACGCATAAAACGCGTGATTACTCAATCTCAAACGGAAGTTTACGGAAGTGCGTTAAAAATATTTTCTTTTTCTTCACTGATAAGAAGTCGATGCAACCGTTTGTGCAATTGTAAAAGTAACCGCAACAAGTAAGTCATACGCAACAGGTTTACGTATGCACATCACAGCAGATGCAAACGGCCTTGCATAACTTCATCATGGTGATTTTTTCCGACCCTTCACCTTATAAACTTTCCATTCCCTTGATACTTGGATGTAAACAAATAACGGAACCGGAGATATAACGAAACGGTTTCATTACAATGGCAAAAATTGAAGATAAAAAAAGATTGCATAAGGTGAATTGAAATCAATAATTTACGGTGTGTTAAAAAGTGTAATGGTACTAATAAAATAACGGTGAGGGTATATCGAACAGATATGAATACTGTGTTAGCATCTGTTACGCAAGGCAAGAGTTACGTACATGCAGTTGGTACGGACACGCACTATCTCCTATCATATCAAGACGCATCGTTGCGAGAACCGACAGCTGATCGACAGTAACCGCAGCGAACAATTCAAGTGCTGTGGCCTGTGGGTTACTAATACATTGTTCTTGACAAATTAGATTGATAATGTTGTCTACTCATTGATGCAATGGTAGCACGGAGGTTTCTCCTTGAGCTATTAAGTTAGTTGTGCGGATTTGACTTCTGTTTTTGCCTTTAAAGAGATATGAGCTCAAACCATGTTTGTAAGTCACTCCAGTTGGCCGCGCGAGGGAAAGGCAAGGCCTTCGCCCCAACCGCTGCTACAGGAGAAGACGCCCCGGGCGTCGGGAGTCGCAGGGCGATCCCCGGCCACCTTAGGCGCGGGCCTGCGGACGGCGAGCGTTGGGTGGCTCGCTGTCCGATCACCACCAGGCCCGGGTCGATGGCGCGGTGTGTATCACGCGCGCTTCAAAGAGATGTCAGCATAGAAGACGGGGCCCGCTAGGGTTAGAGCCTGCCAGGGTTGCGGAATTTGTTCGAAAGAGTCACCGCGGCCCTGTAACGCAAAGGGCTTTAGAAGGAACACGGATGGGTTTTGGTCAGTAAGACACGCCCTTCCGCCCCACCCAGGGCGGAAGAAGGCATTTGATGATTTCCCATCCTTAAAAAAAAAAAGTCACTCCAGTTATAACAGAATATCAGTTGATTGTTTTCTGGCATTTTAATATTGCCATTCAGCTGTCACTTTAAGCCTGCCATTCTCGACTGGCAACTGTGATGAAAACAGGCCGAGATGTAAAACACCCTGACTCTGTCACTAGAGATCACACTGTGAGAGACACTTCTATGACCTGTGCTGTCTACGGCACCTGATCGAATGTAATTAGGTAATCCATCTCATTTTGTTCAGTCCATTCAAAGGTTGTCTTTAAAAGATTTCCCTGTGCGATCAAACCGCTAATTGTACACTTGTTTTTATAAATGTTTGCCCTGTGCTTATTATGAGGTGTAAAATTAGGTACAATAAATAAATAAAGGCAAGAATTTAGTTGTTTCTACGTTGTGTGTAGTTCTTTCTATAATAGCTCCAGAATATTAAATTTTTTTAGAGACAACTGCTGATGGACTTTTCAAGAACCGAATTGTGGAAAGAAATTCAAATTAATGTAAACAGTGCTGAAGATAACTTGATCAGCACTTTTCATAATACATTAAAAAAAAGTTAAAGCGTGGATATTATGATTCTAAGGATGGGCTTACAGCAGCTGCTGCTCTAATAAATTAATTAATGCATCTGGTAGTCGTAGGCATAATATTGTTATACAATAGCCAATACACTGTTTTGGCACCGCTTCAAGCTGTCTTGCAATTGATTAACGACACATCTAAACACGTTGTATTCTACAATGAAGCCTTAACTGAATTTTACGATCGCTAAAGTTAAAAGCGAAATGATTTTAAAATTCCAAACAACGAATGTTAATGAACTGTGAAAATTGCTCTGTTGATTCTGATCAAAACACTGCTTTACAGCAAAAAAGGAAATGAATCGAATATAAATCGAGCAGAAAAAGTTAATGAGGCTATCGCTCTGGCAACAACAAGATGCACGGAGTAATGGAAGGAAAACCAAATTTGCATTCCATTTTCAAATGACGTCATATCCAGTGTACCGGAGAAAAATAAAGAGAAAAGGAACAAGCCACGATAGACAATATTAGACGATGTAGAACAAACTGACAAATATGGACCGTCGAAAGCATCCCCAGTTGAGATTGATTGAGATAAAAATCAACAGACATGATGTCGATATGATCTTTATTTGTTACGTAACCGACCATAAATGTACGGCCACATTTACAATGTTACGTAATTATTAGTGAAATTCAAATATAATTTCATAACAACATTCATTTTGGCAGGATCAGAAGCAGACAAAGGCAAGTGAATATTTTCTTAAAAATGTACTGTTGGTAGTGAAATCGAGGTAAATTAGTGTGCAACCATTAGTGTGAAATGAAATAAACAAGAGGAATTAGCGCCGGCCGATAGCCTGAGCTAATCTGACCACAAGGGAGCGGGCGCCACCGAGACTTTCCCTTTTCTTCTTGTGAAAGTGATGATGCCCGCTGCAACAAAGCAACAGTTTGCATCTAAAATCAACCACCGATCAAATCATCCACTGCGATGGTGAAAAGTTATGTTAAGTCGTGTTCAGAGCTAGAAGAAGGAGTAGCTTATCATAAAAAGTATCTACCTGTATACGTGCAAACGTTTTCTGTTAAAGAAAACGAAATTTCACAGCAACCGCAGTCACGTGCAACAGTGCAAGGCGATGCACTCAATCATGTTGCTTGTAAATAGAACGTCAACCTGCTATGATATGCAAAATGGAAACTCCAAATGTTAATTGCAAATGCATTTATAGAAAACAGTGGCCGTGTAACGCAGATTACCAAGACGACTATCGATATCAGTTAGCTTTAAAGAGTACGAGTTATCTTGTATCTGTATATCTTATGGGTGCTGCACTATCAACCAAGGACCAAAACAGCAAAACACGAAAACAAAACAAAGCGTACTTTCTAAACGAAGACTTTCTCTTGACGAAGTTCGGCACGGCTAATGTCCGCCCTTTATTGCCAACAATTAGCTACAGACACTAGCGCTGTTTATGGCAAAAAGAAAATTATGTGGAGCAATACACGCAGTTGCTAAATGGTCCGATCGAGAAATTCCATAATTGATCAGTGATAGTCAACAACCACCAATTTCGTTGTTGTTAGTCAATTTAACTTGGTCGAAAACATAAACTTTAACGAGGCTTTATTGTTTTTAATGAATACGAATATTTTTTTCTTAGAATATTCGTCAGAAGCAAGTGGCTCTGTATATTTGGAATATTTAATTTAAATTGAGCATCATTATCCATTATTCAGTTAAATACTGAAATTATAAGTGGAACACGAACGTACGTAACCGAAAAAGTAATGTTTTTTTTGTCCATCAGCCAAACCCAGTTTGCGATAAAAAAAAACGTAAACATAGGTGTGGACGACACCAACTCGGTTTATGTAAAATTCAAGGTTACTCAGAAACATATTAGACCAAACAAAGTCTTATCAGTTGCTGATATAGACATCAATACAAACATTAAACTTGTTTGAAGATGTGAAATATTTTCGTCTGCGCTTTAATTTGTCAATATTTTTGGTGTCAGGGTACCTAGTGTTGAGGCCGAATAGTTGCTTGGTCGTTCGACTCTATTAGTGCCCAATAAGAAAATAACATACGAGTATAAAGTTTTGTTGCTAAACGACAGTAAACAAGTGATTTTACCGACGACTCATGCAGTCAAGTCTAAGGTACCCATTGTGTTGTATAACAGAACAGTTGAATAATATTCCCGTAGTATCCTGAACATTTTACTGTTCATTGAAAACTAGCTGCAAGATTGTATTACATTTAATAGCAAATTTACCATGCTGATTATTATAAGTGATTTCGACTAACTCCTTGAACGATTCATCGGATTGAACAGTTACTTAATCTGCAACTCGAATACAAGGGTCAAACATTAATCATAATCTGGCCTTGCAGCTTTAATTTTTGCACGTTGGTAATAATATATCAGCGGACTTATTCTGATGGATTAATTACTTTAGGTAGCCTAAGGTCTTTGCTGATTAGAATGTATATATAAATGCAAGTTTGAGAATTTTTAATACACTCTTGGGGACAAGTTGCCTCACCGATTATATTGCTAAGGTTGTATGTAGTATATGAATTGTCAATTCTGTTAATCGTGAAGCCTTTTACAAGCGTCCCTATTCCATCTATTACATAAGAATCCAGACAGAGTGGGACGACGCAGCACTTAGGACAAATTTCCTTTTGCATACGACTCACCCAATGAAATTTTTGATGAAGCAGTAGACTGCGAACAGGGTTGCATCATTGAGGCCGAGGTCCGGCTTGATCCTGGGCAGTGCGACATGCGGCGAGGCGGCGTCGGCCGGCGGGCCGCGCACCTCTGGCGTGGCCGCGCTCATGGCGGGCGCGCCGCGCGGCCGCGTGCCCGACGCGTGCGGAGCGATCGTGACGGCCGGTCAGCTGGCTCAGCAGTGGGCCCAGCGGCGGCCGCACCCGCCCCGCATAACACCACCGGCGCTCCCGGCACGCGGCACCGCTCGCACCGTCGCCGGAGCGCGCCAAAACCACCCGCGTGTTAGCCCGCGCGGCGCACGGCTGACACCGACTGGTGGCGCTACCGACACTTATCGATCGCGACGCCGCGTCTGCGCTCTCAACCCTCCACAGACACTAGTACGGAGACTCGGAGCCGGTCTCACACGTCCAGCATAAGGAACGCCAAGTAGATCACAAGAAAGAACCAGGGACAAACGAGGTACATGCAAACTGACATCATTTGTTTGTTTGTATGCAAAATAAAGTTTATTCAGACGTAAAGTTAAGTGATGAGCTAGTCGTACAAAAGTTGTGGTTAGCACGTGCAGGTCGCGCGTGCGTCTGGCGGCGCGGCGGCACTCTGACTGGGCGCGCTCGCGCCGCGTGCTCACCGGCCGCACGATATCCGCTCACCACGCTATCTATACTTACTATATACAACTCACGCACAGCCTGCACACCTTGATTTACATATTGAAGGTGTGACAATCATAACACTTCAAAAAGGGAAGTGCCATAGATAATGTAAAATACCCAAACACACTGAAAGTTCAGCAATTTCTGGCTTGAAGAGAATATAATTATGGAACACCTCGCCCAAAGGTAATTTTTTATAAAGTCATTAGAAATATATGCGTCAAGCCCGACAACAAAAAGAAGAATCCTTTTACAGTGATAAAAAGTTTGGTGATGATTTGCAAGAAACTTCAGAACTTTTGGCACGCGTAGGATCGGCCGGCGAAAAGTTTTTGCTAACCTTACAATGGGAGCAGCCTTGCTGACAGACTATATACAAGTGTTGTTAATATTAAACTACTACCATTAATTTAGGAAGTGACACGGTCTTTAACTGTTGTTAATAATTAAATGACGATGCAATCTGCCATCAAAATTATTTCATGGCAGATTGCATCGTCATACGAATCGTCGTCGTTCGTCTGACGTCGTCGAAGCATATTAATGCTTCGTAAAGTTATATCGCAGTTCATTAAATATGATCTGCTCCTAAAGCGAGCTCGTACCAAAACACATGCCAAGAACAAAGACTAAACATATGAAGGTAGTAATAAATGCAGAGAGAAGTATACAATGATATTGTCCCGTAAGACGAGCAAACTTTCAAAATACTCGTAGTAACTGAACACCCTAAATAGTTGAACCACGGTCAACGTCCGCGTGACGGACCGACGAATAGAGCGATCTGACAAGAGGACAAAAAAAAACATCTCTCCCACCGTCCATCAAGAGTAGTTGCGAAATGACGTAAAACAGTTTTTGCCATCACTACAAGTGGTGCCCAGAATTCGTCTAATGAACTCCCGGTTATATGTGACCCGCTCACCGCAACGCTCCATGAGCTGCGCGAACATCGACGACATATCGAATTTCTCGAGTACATCGACCCGAATATGACTATCTCTGGCGTAGAAGCTTCGTTTAATCGTCTGCCGCTGATGTATTTATTAGTATTTTTTGCAGCATATGAAATCCAAAGAAGAAGTGTCGATATATTCGAGCTGTAAAATAAATAACGCTTCAAATTGTAATAAAGCAAGAGGCGAGTGTCATCCCATCTCTTGATAATCTTTTTGTCGAACGTGAGGAACCACAACAAGTCCGCTTCTGAGAAAATAATTCCCGACTTCCCGGCGTAGTGCTGTTTGATTTCCAAGAAGCAGTTTCAGAGCGATGCATCATGGAATCCTACTTTTGAACTACTAATAGCTGCCAGGTTTAAGAGCCATGTAATGATTTAACAGTATCATCGATAAGGGCTTAATTCTGAGTAGCCTGTAAATGCACTGGTGCAATAAAAAATCGAAAAGGGTGAGGAACTAGCAATATACGTAGTTTTATACTTATTTAAATAATACTGATGCATGCTAAGTTTTGCCCAGTTTGGCGAACGTCATATGTGATGCAAATTTTGGTGTCGAAGTTTTCAGCTATGAACAAGACACTCCGTAGGACAAGGAAGTTGCTAAAAATAATGACAAAACTAGAGAACATCTTTTGGGGCTGTACCGGACAAAAATGATTGAACACATTTACTATAATTTTTCATAGTTTGACATTTGTATTTGAATTCTTGACATTTTCCTATTGTGACATATTTAAATTGAATTTTTACGATTATTATTGGGTTCATAACAATTATGTCACAATCTAAATTTGCATGCTGAATTTAGTAGGCGGAATATGCAGTACTATATATAATGTATTTTAAGATCTGTAAGCACCATATTTCATGCAAATAAACGATATTATTATTATTATTATTACTGGCAGCCAACATTGATGCAAAGTAAACAGAACAATAATACATTTTGTCTATCACGACTGTTGACCTGCCAATATCGACACTCATTTTAAATTATGACATTACTATCATAATCATAATCATAATCATAATCATTTATTTGCTAATATGGGTAATTACATAAAGTTGTCAAAAAATAATAGAGTACAGTTCAACCATATTACGCCTTGAGGCATGCAAATGTCGAGAATTTGCTGCACAACATTGTTACAATACATGCATGCGCCAGTCATTTAATAATTAATAATAACACAATTTTGGTCACCGCGGCAAACAATAATGATTAACTAGCAAATATTTATGTCACAAAAATAATTAAAGAATAACAATGTCATGTATTAAGTGAGAATGTCAAAATTATATTTATAAATGAATGTCAAAATAATGATAATAGATAATTAATTAAAGCATAAATCTGATGTCACATTAACAAAAAATATTACTGAGAACAATTATTATATGTCCTTACATTTTCTCTCAAATAATCATGTATACTATAATAACATTTAGATAGCAAGAATCTCTTTAATTTCTTTTTAAACTCATCGATGGATGGACTTTCTAGTATGGACTTAGGTAAGTGATTATATATACGCGGTGCCATACTGAAAATGCTTTTGGAATACAAGGCCGTCTTTTTAGGTTTGCAACAAATTTTATCACTATGCCGCTTACTTTTGTATTTATCAAAAAGATGTTTGTTAGTTCTTGCAAAGCTAGCAATCTCATAAATGTAAACACACGGCAATGTTAAAATATTATATTTGACAAAATATGGTCTGCAGCTGTCAGTCTGTTTGATATTAAACATACCCCTGATACACCGCTTTTGCGCCTTAAATGCTGTTTCCTTATTGGTGGAATTACCCCAGAATATAATACCATACTGAATCAAGGAGCCCACGTAGCCATGGTATGCTGCAAGTACAGCAGAAGTGTCCACCGTTTTTGCCAGCATATGTAGGGCGTATGATTGCTTGTTTAGCTTTTGATTTAAAGTATCAACATGTGTCTTCCAGTTTAAATTATAATCAATTGCCATGCCTAAGAATTTTGTAGTTGCTATCTCATTTATTTTGTTCCCTGTATATTCAATATTAATGTCAGTAAATTGGGCTTTACGATTCCGAAATATCATAATTTTAGTTTTGTCAAAGTTCATTTTTAAATTGTTACTAGTTAGCCAATTTATAATATCATTTAAAGTGCTGTTTATATCATGTTCTAGGGATAACTTGTCCTTACTTGTAAATACCACAGTACTATCATCAGCAAACAGTATAGTGGGATGATTAGTTACTTTAGGAAGGTCATTTATATAAATGATGAAACTACTACTACTGGATATAAATTGTTTAATGGATCATAAATGACAAAATTATATAGTTTTATAAATCGCGTTGGACAGATCTTGGCAGCAGAACCATAGACACAAGTTCAAGTAGTTAAACAGTCGTAAATAATTGTTGAAAGTTAACTACCTAATTACTCTTTGGAGCGTAAATTACAGAGTGCAGACCCCATTGCGATATAAAATGGGAAATATGTAAGACAACCCGATGAAGTGTTAATCATGTAAATCATTCCATCCTTTCACATAATTACGACAGAATACATTTGTTTGTTATTATATAACATTCGATTTTGCTTTAGATAATGAATAAATGTTATTTTTCGGTGAAATCGATACTAGTTCCGATTGTAATATCAATGACACGATTTTCACGCAAGTACGCGGTGTAGATAATGAGCCTGGTTGCAAATAAAACAGTGGTTCCCGTGAAGTGCTTCGCCTGTAAATGCATACGTTGTAGTCGTTCGTGACACGAGAATATTACAAAGTTGCATTCGCAATCAGCGCTATGGTGTCTTTAACGTTCGCGTGCATCGTTCTATTGATGCAATATGACCCACTTGTCATTTCTATGAAATCGTTGCCTCTATAAACGTTACTGGGATATTTTATCTACAACTTGTTTGGAGGATTGGCTTCCTTATTTCCAATAGTAATGTAAAATAATCTAAGTAGCAGCAAGAAAATTGACGTCGTTATGAAATGTAAGATAATGTAGGCAAAACAGTGAATGAGGAATAGTAACAAATTCATTTGTGAGCAGTTTCGATCAGCTAAATCTAATCTAAAGCCCAGCAGCGGCTGCCGTATTTACGCAAGTATTAGCGATTTCCCGCTATCGGCAAGCCGCGCACGCGCACAAACTGATCTATGGCGCAAGCTTCCATCATTATTCTCATTACGAACTGGCGAGCGTGTTCGCAATTGCGGCACACCCGTCTCGTGCCAAATGGTGACTTGACAATATTACTACAAGTAGTTTGATACGTAATTTGAAAATCTAAAGCCCTTTTATAGGTCGACAACGCACTGTGCACACCGTTTTCGTATAAATGTGGGCTGCTGCGGGAAACATTTGCTGAATCAGTTAAGTGAAAGCTCAGATGATGCAAGCACCTGTGCGTCTGTATCATAGGTTAAAAAGAAACTTCCAGATCAAACTCTTGGCAAGTGTCTACCACACATTGCAAAAAACAATTGGCATGAAAAATTATTTCAAATCTTTAATTGAAATATATTTTTTTTACGGGATTATGGTGTTGGGAGAATCTCAGCACGTGTAAATTGTTTCGAAACGTGCAAAATATACCAAAGAGGTTTTTACACACAATTTTTTGCCTGGAAGAATTTCAGTTGCTGGTTTTGATGTTTTCAATCATTCATACGTTCTTCTGGTATTTTGATTTATCTTACGCATAGGTATTACGGAATTAAATGGGCTTGTTCCTGTATTTCGAAATCAAGAAACGCATACCTGTCACCATGCTTTATGAGATGCGTGAAAACTGAAACTACAGGAGCATGTTTTCACACGTGGCTGGGGCCAGGCCGTTTCATTTCCCTATTCCTGCTAATAAAGTTTTCAATTTTGCCGTAACAAACAAGCGGTTGTTAATCAACATTGCTACGATTTTAGATTTTATTGACGTCTCTATATTCGTGATCACGTGACATCGCCGGTGACTTGAGCTTGCTATGTATGTGCTAATGCCATCAAATTCCGATCATGTAAAAGGGATAGTGCTATTCGCTATGTATAGCTCCGTCTCTCTCTCAGAGCGGAATCATGATCGTTTTAAGACTTCATAGTACGCTGGGAAAGAATGCGATTCACCGTTTGTCACCTTATCAGCCGACATCACATCGCACGGTGTCCGATTACGATACAATAAACGTACAGGGTTATAGCATTGCATAATTCAACTACAATCGATTACAAATTGCAGTAGCGGGGACAAAATTTTTCGGAATTCTGATGGTTATGTTTTTACAAGCTTTGATTTCAGCTTCGTTATCTCGGCATCGAAATCGTGTTGTCGTTTTTATCTATCGATCTTACTCTATCGCTTGTTATCGTTACCGTAATTGCTGGCATTCCATTATGAAGTTCTTATGTTATGTCCATTGAAAGTAAACAGGACGATAGTAGTACCTATCATAATAGAGACAATGAATTGTCAAATTTTCGCAATTGATAAGATTAAATTACTTTAGAATGTGTCTTGCATTAATCTTCGCTGATAGAAGTTGCCCACACACAGTTTGAGATATCGTTAGGCTTCGTTAAGGTACCTTCACAATCATGTAGCAATTAATCTGAGGGTCTCTAAATGCAAATATAGATAAGCTAACGCATGGGGCTTTGGTAAGCGATTTCACTTACGAACTAGCTGGAGACATATTTCTTAGTCAGAAAGTCGGTATGGAAACCAAGGTTAAAAGTAATATTAATTACTCTATGAGGCACGCCGTTTAAGAAAAGGTTAACAAAACCTCACGCGATGCCAGAAGCATTCCGAGAAGCAATAGTAAACAAGGAAAATGTTGCATTACTATGACGAATCGAAATTTATAATGACCGCAAACATAAGGAAAACTGAGTTTAGATTGATATTAAAAAGGTAATGCATAGGGGTGAAAAGGTACAATAGGTTACGTGTCATTGTCACGTGTGGTTATGTACACTTTCCGTGTAATATTCATTTAACCTAATAAATTAAAACACTCATAGCCACAACGTTTTCTCATTTCCCCGTACATTTCGCGACAGAAACGGAGTAAACAATATTAAATCATCGTGTTAACCTAATCAAATACCAAATTATAGCATTTAAGGGTACCTACTGGAGCCAAAAGCTGCGGTTCGCATGTAGTAGGTACGGGGAATGCCGGTGAGAACCCGTCTACGACCGGCGGGCAAATTTCTCACGCCATGCTTATGTTTCGACTACAATTAAAACAATGCGCCGAGACGGCATTCCTAGTAAAGTAACGATAACAATTCCACGAAATTCTTCAATATCAAAATAGTTTCAAATCGTTTAAAAATGTTCTACGCCCAACCTTGGAAAACTTAATTACTTACTGAAAGCGAGAAATTGATTCACCGAAAAACCCGTTCGAAACGGCTGCAGATCTCGTAGAGCTAATGAAATGTTTCCGAGAATACATCAACGAAATAATAACATACACTTTGTTAAATTTTAGCTCGCCATTTGCTTAGAGATATACCTGCACGTCAGGAATAAACGATCAGGTTGGTTAACAATTTATCATACAGTTGCACTCTTGCAATCGCCCTGAGACATTGCAGTCATTAGTTACAATTCGCAACAGTTGCTCTGCTATTTCGAGAAAATAACTAACTTTGGCCCCCGTCACGTCATATAGTAACGTCGCCGTAGTGTCTAGTTATTTTCCTCAGAACAAAAGACTAACATTTAAAAGTGCCAAAGGGAAAATTCCCTCTTAAATTAAATAGAGCAACTTGAGTGACAGCACATTTGGCAAGAATTGTGATCGGGGTTATCCCAGGAGCGAAATTGTCTCAGTGTTGATTACTTCGAAGAAGACACTTTACTCAATTTCAACGATATTGCAGCTGTATAGCGACTTGCACAATTTGAACTTAATCTTTCACTGATTATCCTCATGAAACCTATGAGTAAAGCACTAATTATGTTAACCGGTCGTATTGTGATGTCTGTTTGTGAATAATTCAATATCTGCAAATCCTAACTTAGCATGATGCTGACCTAAGTCTTACAAAGTTAAGCACTAACAGAATTGAATCAACACGATACAACTTTCCGCAAACTTGTCCGCATCGCGTATCTGTCGCGGTCGACGTCGCACAACAACCGTGCGACAGTCGCACGACAAAAGCGACCTCTGTAATCTGACCAATTAGTATAAGCGTCACTTTGAAAACCAGCCTCACACAAACTGCTTTGATCAACGCTCGACGCGCAAAATGAGAACCATTTTCGACGCTAAAATTATTCCATGTTATTTGTTTCGTACAGGTTATTAACATATGAATAAAAAGATAAATCTGTGTGCTTCTAAGAATATAATGGCCTGAAGAATGTCACTGTCTATATCGACTGCAACTTGAAACCTATGACTAGAGGAAGCAGCAATTATAATAAACGAGTCCATGTCTTACTATAAACCTCATTTTTTTAAATCGGCCGATATTCTGCGAGACTAACTACAGCTGTCAGTATACAACAATAAATATGATGCTGGGAATCTAACATTGAATTAATTGAGCATTAAAGTTCAATATTCATTATAAACTGGTTTGTTGAAACATTATGTTCATGTCGGTCAATATAACTGGGTCTAATAGCTGCTTCTAACGATATAGAAATAAGTAGATTACCTTCACGACAGCAAACCAGAAAGCGGCAGTAATTATACATTAAATTATTATACCTGCAACAAAAAAATAAACATTGTAGAAACGATACTAAGGCAAACAATAATTAATAAATACTGCTGTGAACTTGTGATTATAATTTCCAATCAGTATGATAGCCTTATGCAACATGTACCAAAGATTGCAATTCGAATGCATTTGTTGCTAAACAAATAAGAACACATGAAGCACAAATAGATATAAATACTACTTGAAATAATGGTTTTGACGAAAGTGACTTTGTAACTTGATATTTATTGCTAGCAAGCTAACGAATTCACACATAGTCACAATAAGGATCTATCCTTTCGTACAAAGAGGACAGCATAAGAGTAATTGCTATAAAGAAAAGGCCGTAAAGCTCTCACAAAGTCTCGTCAAGAATGTTGCAGAACTTGCAGACTATTTCAGTAATGCAAAATGACGAATTTTCTGTAGCCACGAGACGACAAAAGAATAAAAGTAATGAAACATCTCCTACGCACAAAGTAAAATTTCAAATGAAATATCGGCCATTTCCGTCAAAGATGTTTTCTTCTAATCTTTGAAGACTAAATTAGAAACTATTTTACAGAGAAACTAATTATAATAACGTACTGACAATGTCTCTGTTGTGGGATCCAAGTTTCGAAATTTATGGTCGAAAGTTGCCAATGACGTCATTTTGGCAGAATTTTCTGCATCCCTTTGTAACAACGTGTATAAATGACTGTTGAATCAACAAAGTTATAACTTTAGTGCACTTGTACTACCCTTCACCACCACCGAAGATAGTAACATTAGTTGCGATTGCAAGCAGCAGCAACACCTTTTCACAAGTCTGTTTGCCAAATACAGCCGGAAGACATCACAATTTCCAAGAAGCGCTGAGACAAACATTTAACGCGTGGACAGAGATAACGCATGAATAAAAATAATCATTCATCTGAATACTAACTGCAAGTAATAATACTTTCATTTTGGATGACACTTTTATTACCACGTTTCATTCAGAAGTCTAACCAGTCAGGAACGAAAGGTGCAAATCAATCACCAGATACAATAAAAGCAATTTAATATCAGAACAGAGCAGAATCAGCAACTCATTCTCAAAATTGAATCCATGACCTTCGCTCTTTTATCAGAGGTTTAAGAACTATGAATTTAATTAAAACTACAGCGTTGTCTGTGGTGCATAACAGCACAACAACTTTCATTTGAGAAATCAATGTCGTTCAGTCGACTTTTTATTGTGGCTTTAAATATTTTATCTCGAACTTTTTGGAGAAAAATACAGAGGTAGAGTATCCCCCGCAAGGTTGTTAGGTGATAATTAGGATCAAGTACAGCAATTGGAGGTGCGCTACAAAGTTTAACATTTTACCTCAAGTGATTATACAAATTAACGTGTCTAAAGGTACCATCGTGAGGGGCACATCACGCCGCAAAGCGTGCTCCTCAGTAACAACCGGCAATTTGTGAGTTGTAAGCGTTGCATGCTTAAACTGTAATTACTATTCAATTGAAAACTGTTTTTATTTCAGGTGGGGTGTAATCTGATCAAAGAAGATTCTCTGCCGAATTTTAATAGTATATTTTACTATAATGATGATAAATCTAACCTTTTAAATGGCATCTAAAAAAAATTGTTGGACACATGTAAACTCGAATTGTAATTAAATCTGACACCTGTACTAAAACAGTGAGCCACTAGCACGAAATATTACATGGACAATCCAAAAAAGAAATAAAGTATTCACTTTAAGAGTGCCAGACACAAAAAGTTCATTCAATTTATCCTTGCCTAAGCGACCGGGGCAGGGTCATTTCAAAGCGCTTTCCTCCCTATTACATGTTGAAGAACAGATTGAAGGTAATTTAGCTTGGGACACTGGCAATTTCATTTTCAGAAGTGAATGCACGTGGTTTAACTTTTCAAGTTTTTGCTCGGAAGTCAAGTTCCAGTCATACATAACAGACGGGAAGTACGTTCGTCGTATGCGATTGGATGCTCATGATTTCTACAATTTGTTCCCTGACAGTTATTTATCGATTGCAGCTATTTATTTCAGAGGCGTATAACATTGTTATTAAGGATATACGATAGAAATTGCATACGAATGAAAACCATGGTTGGAAGTAATAAAACAAAATTATGGCCGACTGACGATTGGAGAAACCGATGACCATGTGCTTCCTGCACGATCTGACACCGGAGCTTCCTGGTGCGTTTCTAAATCTTGCAACCTTGAATAACCTCACGGTTATTTGACGGGAGCTTTCTCAGGCTAATTTAATGCGTGAAGAACGAAACTTAATTTATACATACTACATACCCAGCTCTAGATATTCAGTGTGCAGTTAAACCTGACTGGAGTTGAGCTGCGTAAGAAACTCAGAACGTGTTCAATAATAATTTTAGCGTTGGCGAAACTCCCAAGTAAAATAATCTTTAAAGGAAAGAACAAGAGGGCAAAGTTGTGAGTAATTTCAATCATTTTCGTGATGGATTCTGTTCTCCAAATAATGCTCGTGGCGAGGTATTATGTTAATAATTGGTTTCGGGGATCTCAAGGGCCAGAGCGGGCTTGGCTTTAGGAACAAACGCACATGCGTGCCGAATTGCAAAACAACCGGTTCTGTTACACGATATTTGTAAAGTTATTTCAATATATAAACACATACTAGTTAGCAAGGAATTATATCGGTTGTAAAGGAGGCCAATTATATTATTTTTATAGGAGCTCGTTATTTTCTTCAACGTTTGATGGTAAGGTCATCATTGGTATGAATTTGTGTAAAAGAGAGAAAAAAAGACCAAGTTGTTTACGCTCGTGAAATGCTGCAGGCGATTCGAGCGGTCATTAAAGGAAAGCTGACATCATCGCCGAAGTTAGAAGCGACCGGCTATTGTTGTTATGCCGAGCACTCCGCCGGCGAAAGGAGATTGTTTATCAGTAACTGTTGCGAATATTAAAAATATAAGTGTTAATTCGTATTAGAATAGCATTGTTCTTATTCAAACTAGGACTACGAAGTTCAATGCCACGGGCGTTGGATTACACGCAACAATTCACCGGTTCATTGATTTTATCGCGACCACATTTGCACGCAGTGTGTTAAATGATCCATTGATAGACCCATAAGCAGCATATTGAATTGTCGAATAAACAAATAGATCTTATATCCAAAATCTACGCTATTAGCATGCAAACAATATATTTGACACTTGCGTCTAGACTTTTCGACACCTAGATCGACACTTGGTACCAAATGAGGACCAAAGGAAGTGTTAATTATTTTAAACATGCTCTAAAACTATTGCCACACAAAGTCTAACATCAAGCTCACGGTCATCAAATTAGATAATGTTTAAATATGAAGAGAAAAACCTTCGCTGATTAAAACGAGGACATTCTAGTCAGGACCTTATTTGTATAGTAAACACACGAGTCGTCCCTCATTCATATGTAATCAAACGAACTGGTTTTTCTCGACAAGGAAAATTAATTGCAGAAGAGCCCTTTAGATTTAGAAACAAAGCACATACTGCATATGCATGACGATCATTGTGAGGTAATGTCTAGACAGCGAAGAAAGTTTACTGCATCTGATTAATAGAGTAAAGGGTAAAATGATTTTTAATTAAACTTGGATGTTGAGAGGTCCTATTATGCCCGAGGGCCAGTTGAGGGTGGCTTTTAACATCAAGCCCCACTCTATATGCAAATTAAGGGTAATGAGCACGAAGCACACTTATTCCATGAGTTAAAAAAGAGTAGTAAACAAGTGAGGAAGTTTAGTGCTACTAAATATAACCGTGACGGAAGCAGAAGTAGTTAGTATAAATTACAAATTCAAGTTTATATTTAGAGACAATGTAATTGAAACAATAATAAAGACAATGGGCTAATGTCGAAAGGAACTGTGTGAGAATGTTGCAAAGTTTATGGTAATTCTATGGGTTTGGAAGACTGAAGCTACTCAGACGATAGAAAACCAAGTGTTCGAGCAAACACTTTCAAATGCAAATTGAAATAGGAGTAACAAAAAAGTTACTAATTTCTTCAAACCGATGAATAATTTCTTAATGTATTTCACTTTGTTTTTACAACGTAGTTACAAGCCACGAGTAGGTACAGTCGTGTACAAAAAAGCCTGTAGGCCGTAATTTAAAACGCTTCCATCATACCGTGACGCGAACTTAAAGCCGAATCTTCACCATGAAAAATCTTATACAAAAACAGACCTGTTTATTCTGTTTCGTTCCACTGTTGTACGAGAGGCGAATAAAAAAACTTCGCAAAAAAACTCGCAGGATGAAATTGCGCGTGTTGGTGAATGAGTGAACGATGAAATGCTTCGGCCAGTGCGGTTCTTTCTTCGTTGAACGTAGGTCACACGAAATGTAGTTTATCGCAAATCCAATAAAAAGAAACGGCAATGGAAAGGTCTCAAGCGTACTGAGCTAAGTACTGTTATAAATTTGCAGCGTCTGGTGACTGTGCAGATTTAAAATTATTAGAAAACTAGCTTTTGCCCGCGACTTCGTCCGCGTGGAATTCTTCGGACAGCTATTTTTATTTTACATTTTTTTCAAAAAGGCTTGAACATAATATGTTAATTTATTTTTTAGCAAGGGCCTCAATACAAAGGTTCATGGTTTTGTCTTCAATAATGACGGACTCCCATACAAGCTTTCATCTTCTATTTCAACCTTCAAGCCCTTTTCTCGCGACAAAATTTTATTAGCCTATGAACTTTTCCAAGGTCTTATCTATCTCTGTACCATGTTTCATCAAAATGGGTTAAGCGGTTTGGGCGTGAAAGCGTAACAGACAGACAGAGTTACTTTCGTATTTATATTAGTAATATGGATTGCGCTATGATTACAACTTCGCTTGGTTTCAGATTCCACGTACTGATTAAATGAATTACGTGCATAACTTGTCCTTTAGAACGCCTCGTCAACGTTCGCGTAAAAAACGTGACCTGACAAAATTTGAACGAGGACCAACATTTGAGCGATTTCCCTGATCCATTTGGATAATAACAGGGGTCATAGATAGCCCATTATCTGGGACATTAACGAAAATTGATACTGCCTACAAAATAGCTGTTCTGTGACATCAATTTCCGCTGTATAAGTTGATCGATACAGCTTCGTTTGCGATCAAACCGACGCCTACCGCTATTTGCTAGAGCTTTCATTAAGATTTTTGGGTCAGAACAATTGCAAGGTTAACTGTAATCTTAGATTTATCGATAAATACGTTCATTTGTTGCTAAGTGCGAGTACTCGACCGCTTTCAAACGGGCTACGCTTGAGTCAAAATAAAGAGTGATGTCAGTATTTTTTGTGGGCACTTGGTAAATGTTAATATGAGATGAATTGCTTTTTGTTCGTGCTCGACAGATGGTGCTTACAATGCTTCGTTTGCATTTAAATAAGTTATACATACCGCTATGTAATAACATGGTATATTTATTTATACAGTTGTATACAATCTAGTTTTGCAACATGCTCCAACTATTACGACCTCAAAATTAATCGAGACCGAGAGAGTGTTGAATTCTAGTTACTTCCAATAGTACATAAATAACACATAGGCAGCTCATGAAAACAAAATAACATGACTGAACGGACCGATGTTAACACTCAACTGACCGAAAATTTTATTACAACTTTGAAGAGAAAGGTTAATGTAAAACTATTCCAATACTTTAATGCAGAAACAACCAAGAATTATATTTAATACATCTTTAATTTAAGCAGTCCTCACACCATAAAATTGTCAAATCGCATATGAAAAGCGCAAACTGTAAAATATAGACCTGAACAAAACGATGACTTCATCAACATTTCAGTTAATGGCACCACGCACGACTGACGGGCCAAGTTTCAAAGTGCAAATAGTAAACATAGTCTTGACAATAACACACTCACACGTGAACAGTTTTCCAGTGTAACGTTTAGCTATAAATAGAACTCGAAGTCGATGATCGGTTTTGGCTCTTCGGCGATACCTAAGCCCGTAGAGGCCAAATAGATCGCAGCCGTGAAAAGTGCCGCTACAACGTTGATCAACACAACCAAAAGAGACTTATTGTGAAGTATTAAGGTTGGTATTACTGTGATAATGATGCTAACGAAGTAACTGGCAGGAAGACATCCGTCAATCATCACGGCAATCATTGACGCTCGCGCTCATTCCGGGAATGGGCTGATGCCACGTGTCTGAAAGAACTGCCCACATCAGTGAAAGATGTCAGGAAAAGTGACGTCGATGAAGCATCAATGAAGCTGAAAACTTACCTACAACTACAAGTCCTATAGCGCATTCGAATAAATAATGCATGAGTAACGATAAATACATCGTTAAAATAAAAGAAGCGCCACACGATAGAAACACATCAATCATAGCAATAGCCATCGATAGCAATAAAACAGTCATAAAAATGGACGACAATAAAACAACCTGTGTGAGTCGGCCGTTATTTAAGGGAAACCATAAAAACTGTAGCACAACAAACTATAAAGACCACCGCAATGTCGGTGCAGTGCTGTCGGAAATCAACGCGGTGGTTGTGGACACTAAAAATAATATTACGTGTACGGGACTTTGATAGTTTCCCCAAACTCTTGAATTTATTATATCTCTTGCAAAGTCTATAAAAGTGGCTGGGAATTGATCTCTGTTTACGCAGCTGACAATTTTAAAATAAGCCTTCTTCGTAATGGTTTAAGTTTTACCGTTTATATTAGAATGGCCGATAAATGAACTAGAAAAAGGGTAAAAACGTAGAGAGCACAGGCAACAAAAAATTTGTAATGCCAATCTGCGAAAGTACCGCAAGTTTTCTAATAACTGTACAAGCTTTCAGTAAAAAAAAGTATAACGAGTGAAGGCCAAAACAGTTTTAACTTAGGCACCAGAAAGCACGTGTTATCTTGAACAATCTGAAACTACGAAAAAACCTGTAACAGTTTTGCGTAATTCGTCAGAGACTGTTCAGAAAATTTCGCTGTTGAAATAAGGAGAAGTGATTGATTGACTATGGGGCTGATATTTCCCTATTAACCACTAGGTGAGTCAAGTTATTTGCATACTGAGCCGATTATATAACATCATGTTATAACTTGATCACAAGCTAATTAAAAGAAACCAGATTAGCAACTGGTCTTTGATGGATTATGTGACAAGGAGATAAAGATCATTTTAATCGAATTTTCATATTTTTTTTGCTAGTATCGTTGATAGCATCTAGAATAGAGACAGACATAACTTCAATTTGTCATTCTGAGCCACGAAATCCTAAGCAGTCCCGTTTGTCCGTCACTCCAACCTTGTGTTTTGGCACGATGCTATCTCCAATGAGATGCTAATGTATTAGTTGGCACGCACGCCTGTCAAGATTTCAGCCTATCAGATTACTGTATTATTAACAGTGATTAAGGGAGTGGGACTGTGGGGCACGTCCATTGTACCATTGAGTTTTCAGTAAGTCCCTTTGGTAATGTATCCCTGACCTTGCAATTCTTATATTTAGCGAACAGAACGGTGAGTTGACGAAAATTTATTATTTCTCCGTAAAACAGATTTACATGCAAAATAAGATACCTACTCATGTTAACGTAAACAACCGCCACAAATTTTGTTGCCGAAATTGGACTTTAACGAAGATTGAAGAGCGTAATCTTCACGGTTTAAACATGCTCAGGAAAATAGGAACAGTAGATTAGGTCGGAACACTAATAAGACCTTAGTAGTAACTAGAAGAAGGCACGCAAATAAGTCTGAATTTAGTATTCCACATGAAGGCTAAGTCATTCCAACAAGGTGGATACAATCGCGAGGGAGTACTATGAAAACTTATTTACATGAGGCATTGTTCGAAAATGTGTCCAGTGCCCGTGACCTAGGGTTTTGTTTGCTACGCAGTGTCCGCCAGAAAGACCCAGACTGCTTGTCGCCGCCAGCACAAGAGCGAGATAGACACAGATACTTAAACGAGGAGTGGGACAGAGACAGATAACCGACCATGGCGTGGATATAAAACTCTTGTGCGAGTTGAAGCGGGTGACGTAAAGCGACTGAGCATAAAACGCAATTTTATGATGATCAATGTGAGCATTTTTCAGTAGCGTTGTCATTAGATTAGCATGTCAGAAATGAGACATTAATTAATTGTAAAATTATTAAAAAATGTTGATAAATGGTACCTACTACTTGGCCTTTGCTACTGCCGCCTTGAACAGCGATAAGTACAAATCTAAAAACCGGTGCTAAATTCAAAATGTTAATTCAACTATGATTGTTTAATTGTATTTTGTTGTGCACAACAATTAAAAAGTTGTAATAGATAAAGAAGTCACTGCCCCGATAGGTAGGTTACAAAAACTTTGCCGTCAAGAATATAATGAATTTGATGTTATATCGAGCGTTTTGAGTTTTTTAAATAAAGGAGAAAAATAACTTATTTTCATTCAGACAATACTCTGAAAATACTTCAAAGGAGGCAGACAGTATGACATGATGGGTTGAGAAGTCACTTTTAAATGTAGGTAATGTATGAAACTCGGACATTTCATGTCCAGAAATTTTCGTTTTCATCGGTGACATTCCGATTCCGAATGTAATTAACGAAGAAAAGTCCGTCTTGACGTTTACAAATGAACTGACCGTGAAAGAAATATGAATTGATAATGGCTTTGCTTTGATTCCTAATTACTTTATGAATTCTGTTAGTAAATAGACGTGTACACACAAAAGACCTCGCTAGCGGCTGTTCGTTCATAGCAAATTGATTTGTTGATTAACTCTATCATATTTTCAATTGGCAATTATAATGTTTGTTTGAACTGTCATGTTAATTTGTGTTTAGTTTGCCTTATTTGTAAAAAGCAAAATTTAATCAGCTTTAGCATCGTTGCATCTAACTTTTACAGTTTTGCCGGTTGTCGCTGAAAGCCAGCGCTGTGGCTGTCTCGCACGCGAGTCCCAGTATTATGCTGAGCGATAGCCGATTTGCGCGAATGTGACACATATCTTCCCAACTTGCATAACTTTTGTAATTTAGTTTATTTTATACTTTTGGTATGCGTCATGCTTGTCGCAAATAAACTCTTTTTCTTTCTTTCTTTATAACGACACTATCAAACAATATTTAACTAGAACCAGAACTTCTTCTTCTTTTGCATACTCATTAAGTGACAAGATATCAAGATTATTCTGATTCATGTTCACATAAATCAATGTTGCTCCTCACATTTCAGGTAATTGTAGATAAAGACGGAAGAAGAAACTTTTCAGAAATGTGATTCATCCTTTTTGATTTACAACCTGAACATGACAAAAGATAAGACTTCGCGAACAAACTGAAACTGGGCCTATTCATTTACATTGTTTGAAGAGAGGAATTCTGTAGAAACAAGATAAAAGTTATTGAATCATTATTCATTAGCTACCAGGTGACGAGGCGTTAACAAAATATAGAATAGTGTGAATCATAGGCGAAGTGATAATTGATCTAAGATCCCTGTTTAACATGACAATGGGCAAGTCTTAAACAATATTCGGAACACTGAATATACCAAAAATATTAGCGGACGTCACGCGGTTTCACCCGCGTAGTTCCCGTTCCCGTGGGATTACGGGTATAAAATATAGCCTATTTAACTCGCTGATAATGTAGCTATCCATTGCTGAAAGATTTTTTCAAATTGGTCCAGTAGTTTTTAAGTTTATTCGTTACATACAAAAATACAAATCTTTCTTTTTTCTCTTTATAATATAAAAGTAATAATTCATCGGTGACGTCACACGGAAGTCGACGTCGTACGCGCATATCCCTTTTTTTCCCGTTCCCGTAGGAAATTCCCGTTATCACCTATAGCACTTCTCATGAATGGCTATCGTGTACAAAGAATTTTCCAAATCGACTGGTAGTTCCAGAGATTAGCGCGTTCAAACAAACAAACGAACTCTTTAGTTTTATTCCATTATATAGTATAGATAAGTATAGATTTCACGTTGGAAAGGAAAATACGTCAGCAAAATGCCAGACACAAGAAAATAATTCAATTTACTAATTAAAGAAAAATACAAAAATAAAAGGAATGTAAAGGATACGTTACCTAATAAAGGTCAGAGTATGTCAAATGTAGGTTCGGTTTAGACAGAAACTGACACTTATTAATGTTGGGGCGGTACCCGACTCGAAAACCCGCAAGGATATTTCTAGACATTCTAACCTTTTACATCGCCTTGCTTATAAAACGCGTATAAAATATAATCAAGTTAAAGATCGCGCTGTCCTTCGATATAAGTATGTAGCTTTACCGAAATAGTTGCAAATCGCGTCGTGGCCAATATTCAAGCATATGTTAACGACATAGCCGTGGAGGGGGACTCCTAAAAGAGTAGAATTTTAAAAGGCTTCTACTGTTTATTTGGCGCTATTCCAATTCCGGGTTTAAACTGAGCGGTTTGTGAAAAATATGGCTGTATGGTGAATTCAAAGCAAAACGAAGAGTGCATAGTATGTATAAGTAAGAGGCCATAAACAACGTGTAACAGAATGAACGCAATACCTTGAAAAGAGGTCATTGTACTCATCCTTATGAACAACTTTTACTACGGGATCAACCCCGAAATATTTTTTTTTGAAATTTTAGTGGCTGTCCCAGGTATTGCGATCATCCTGTTACACGTTGTATATTTAAGTGTGTGCCTATATGTTATTGCCGTGTCACAACAACTAGAACATAGCATCCGTCGTGTCAACAAGGCTAACATTAAGATTATCCCTTTAATCTCTTAACCGTCGCGTGCGCAATGAAATCGTTTAAGTGCGTTATGCACGCCTTGTATGTGACTGCCCAGACTTCACGTCGGCAACTGAATGCTAATCGCGGTGTCATAAGAAACGCATATTATGTTGACGTTGAATTAGAATAAATAGAAAGTAGCTAAACGGTCAAATTGAAAGTAGTTTGCTATATAAGGGTGGCTGGTTGTCTGTGTTATTTATTTTTATATTCTCTTTAATTTTCACCAAGCCACAGGCACCAAGCAACAGAACAATTTCTACAGCAGTTTAGGCAACTGTAGCTGTGTGCATTAGAGTTTTAAATAAAATTAGAATTTTCGGAAAGCACACTCACTCTTTAAAAAAATTATAAGTCTAAATTGTAGGTACACAACGAGGAAAATAATCTGAACGACCATTCAATAAACCAGTTACACACACATAAAATTTACATGACTTAAAAAAAAACCTATACACTGGCATGGTACAAATAGGTCAGTTGATCATTGCTTAACCGTATTAGCTGATCCGCGTACCTAAGTAAGCCACGACCTCCTTGCACTAAACCTTTTTTACTGCACTCGGCAGAGGTGATTGAGCATTTATCGTACCACTCGTATCTCTTCTCTATTTCGAAGAGGGCAAAATTCCAGTCGGTTCTAGGAATATCGGAGTATGAACTACTTATATGTGTAAGTGGAAGTGCCATATGGTAGTATTGTCGCAATTGCGGGAGTGTAGTTTGGGCGGCTTTCCAATATTTAGGGAAAGATCATTGCAAGTCATTCTGATCATACCTTTGAAGAAGTGCTAGACGACATCGACATAGAGCATGGTAAAACACTCTATAAAGATACAGAATTGACAAAGATATTAGAAAGTATAAAAAAGAACGATGAGGTCAATTTGATGATGTATTTGAAGACCAAGGTGAGTCTTCATTTGTTGTTCACAATGATGTGATGACAAGTCAATAAATAGATTTATTTTCCTCTCGGTGTTGGTCAAAAACCACTTACTTGACCGCAATACATTATATGTTATTTCCATGCTAGTGTTATGTAGGAAATAGTGGGACATGACATCACCGAAGGAGCGGTGTGGCGTACCATGTGATTCGGTAATGATGTAATTCCAATAGCCTGGTCTAAGTTGCAATGTTATTCTAGACTCAGATTTCACAGTTGAATTCGTAAATATGATTTTCTGACAAAATTGAAAATGTTAGAAAAAACGAACCGAGGCGGGAAAACTGAAGAGCAAGCGAACAAAGATAAATGATGACACCAGATGGGAGGTAGCATCACCAGAAAGAAAGCTGACTTTCAAAACAGTGGCAGCAGAAGATGAAAATGTTTGTGTACCGTGCTTTGCAAGAGACGGAATAGGGCAAAATAGGTCTGCAAAGAAAAGTAGAAGACGGTTTATTAAGATCATGTCGAATCAAGCTCGGATTTATTTTTGCGGTCACTGCAATGATCAGTATTATCAAAATTGAGAACACGTTCGCGAATAGCCGTGATGTCACTTGCGATCTTAATTACGTATCGTACGATTTTACTGTATCGAACCGGTTGAGAAGGAAGTGGTCGAGATTTTAGGACCTCCTTATGATCAGTGGAGAATTGGTTTAATTTTTTTTTTTTATTTATATCGAACTGGCCAAGCATAAATTTAATTTTGAACAATGCGCTAAGCCTAAACATTGCGTCGTTTCAAAGCGAAGACTTAAACATTATTCATTTAAAACAGCGTTGTCTGAAGGACAATACGGGTAAAGACGCTTTGAATTTGAATAATGTGGCACAACAAAAACAATTTACATTTGTATCTAATTAATTTTATTAGTCATCATAACATGCCATTTTAAATTCCATATGGCTCCCATGGGGGTCACTGAAATATTTTGCAACAATCCAAAACAAGTAATGACGTTAACTTACGAAGTTCAATGACATCACAATTCATGACATCATCCAATAAGAAGTATTGAAAGTAGAAAATCCACATGCAAAATGTCAAATGCAAATTCAATAGCATTGAAAACTGATACAATTTATAAAACGTTTTTGGTCTTTACGGATTCTGGGAATCCTGTTTTAGAAAATAAACTTCGATCTAAATATGGACCAAAGAACCCGTAACTAAAACGTGTAGACACACCGTATTGGTCAAGAATTAATGTAGGAGTAAAGGTGTGGAAGCCTTACAATAAAACTTACTTTCAACTAGGTTAAGACCGTTTAATCGGATCCGTATTCGAGTCTGATGATGTAAACAGTGAAGAACGAAGTAAAATTAATAAAATGAAGCGAATACATAAATTCCTCCAGACAAAATTTACAAACAGAGGCTGATCCCAACACAAAAATAAATAGAAACCGGTTAAAAGAATGACACTCGGCCTACACAGTCGGTTTTTAGAACACTTACATAAACTACGAGCGCTGGATTTTTATGGCATACAAAAAAAAATACGTGTGTGTAAATTTATCAGATGGAATAGCGTCATAAGCGAATTATTTCGCGAAGAATTCGGGTCATTAGATAGAACTGAAGAGGGGGCGGGTTACAAAATTCTCAAAAACTCATAGTTATCTCAGGAGTACGTAAATCATGAGCAGCGGTTGTGTTACGCAACACGGTAGCGACATAAACAACTAAATTTTTAACAAGCCACGCTCCAACATGTGAGTCATTATCAACTGAAATCTGGACTAAAGTCAACAACATTATCTTACACTTATGTAAACTTTGCATAATATTCGCTGAACGCGACGTGATGCATACTCGCAAGATTTAGGGCATTTACTTTATCAACGTAGATAGCGTTTCCCAAGAATTCGAAAATAATGATTGCAGCATAAGAAAACTTGCCAAACAACAAACGAAATAATAAGCTATGGCCTACGGTACTAATACAGAAGGGCACGAAGCAGTTATCGTCAATTACGAAAGCATTAGAAACATGCGCACAAGTAAACAAAACTGTTAGCAGCTTTACCATAAGGGCTTACAAGCAGAAACATCGGTGAGGTCGCGTAGTAATATATTGTCAGCATCCTTTTACAGTCCATAGATAAGTATCAAAACAAGTTGCAAAATGTCTATTTGGGCAAGCGATCAGTTGTGCAATAAATAAGATACTTAATCGAGATTCGATGAATTTGTGCGGACAATAGGCGTGGGCAGCAAGTCAGCAACCACTGACGTAATCGAATTTGGACAATTAGGTGCTATGGAGTAAACAACTCGTGGTCGAGATGTAGGTTATCGGTACGCGCTCAATATTGAGATAGCAATGGGGGACACACACATTAGCGATATAGTTGATAAATATGTTGATGGGCTGCTAAATATTTATCTTTCACAACCACGTGTGCAAGATCGATAGCTTTAAGGTAATTAAACTAAAATTATAGGCATCTCTCAAGTTAAACATAAATAAAGCGTTAAGTAGGGTTAGGCGCGTTAGAAAGCTATCGCGATGTGTGTTGATTGACGTCAATGAGACACGTGCTGTTAGGTGACCTAAGACCCGTTTTCACAGCATATCCGCTTAGGTCTGCGCTTTAGACACTTTGATAAGATTGATTTGACGTTGGATCTTGGCCGAGAGACAACGACTGCTTCTAGAAACGCTGATTGTGACCTTTAGCGTGACAATCGCGTTACAACGTAGCGGTGTGGTGAATTATAGTAAGCTTAGCTGTTGGCGGATTTATTATAATTAACCTGGAGAGTCTCATCGTGACTAATTGTGAGAGCTGATAAATTGCTGCTTTGTGAAACTATGTAGGGCTGTGCGTTTAATGAGTCAAGTCTACGTCTGGTTTCTTAGTGCAGTTCTTGATGAGTTGCATTTTTCTGAAGAATGTAGAACATGCGTTCGACCCGGAAACGTATCAACAGTGGCGGAGTGGCTGTTACCAAGCATTACTGCTAGACCAAGTAGGCCAACTGCATAATGCGCACTTTTAATTCATTACAAGCTGCACTCAACACGGCGTCTAAACACTTCAAGTAGAACTTTTACGTAATATAGTTTCAGAATACCGGCAGGACTTTATCACTGATATTATGTTATAAGATTAACTGAATACAAAAATATAAAGAGTGTCGTAAATGTTCTTGATATATAACGTTTCTGTTGACATTATTCTCGGCAGGTGGTGCATATTTAAATTATAAGTAACATTGTTTAAATTAAAATAGAACGCTACTTCAAACGTACGCTTAATCAAGTTGAAATAGATGCCGAAATTGATCTAGATGTTCAGACAGCGAACCAATACGAATAAAGACGAAAATATAATTAATGCATAACTAAAACCAAGAGGTCCAAAGGCATTTCTGCTGACATAACCGACCATTACCTCAGTAATTATAACGTAATAAACTTCACATGTCTCTCAGACCCTGAACAATTTAGTTCTCACATTAATAATGTAAAAATTGACTCCAATCTCATACATCATTACCGTTATCAGAGGCAGCGTGCAAATGTAAACACACACTGGCTAAACACTGATAACTGGTTACACAAAGATGGCTGACATCGGGGATCTATTGAATACTAACCCTGTCTCGGTAGAGGTTATCTAGCATCAAAGAGATAACGACTCCACTGTGCCACCAAATTGTTTTTAATCCAACAAAATACGACCTACATTTTTAAGACGCAATACATTTCTTTTAATTGCGTTTATCTAATAGGTGTGTCGACAAATAAATGCGGTGAGGAAGCGATTGCAGTGAGTTTTTAGAGCAAGAAATAAAGAAAATATTTACTGAATTCCAAATGAATTTCGATTAAAAGCACATTGCCCTTACAATGCAAGTACATTTATTGAAAGCTTTGTTTAAACAATAGCTGGGCCGTGCCCAAGTTAATTGCAGTACACTCCTTACAACTAATGGGATGACGTCAGTGTCAAAGGGGGATTCAAAGCACGAGTGTAAGAACAATAAAACTATTGATTGCTATCAAACGGTATCTTGGCTGGAGATCAGGCTGCTTGCGAAGATAGTGCTGTGGTAATGAGCGACACCACGATAACATCACAATCGGCCATTGTCGCGTGTCGTTCACATTATCCAATGTACGAAATTGTAAAACACTATTTTTCATTTACAATATTTTAATGAGCTGTTAGAATCTGTAGATATTTGATAAATTACTTTTTTGAAAAGTAATAGATCAGTGGGTATTTATGTCGTTGCTTATTTGTCATTGAGTATATTTCTCTTCAGGTATTTTTTCAAAATAAATATAATGACATACGTATTGGCAAATAAATACTTCATTTCTCAAAGCATATTTGTTTACATTTCGAACTCATCAAAACGTGACAAGCGAGCAATACAGCACCATCAACAGAATCTAATTAGATCAATTTCCCAGACACTGCACATCTAATGCCAGACAGAAATGACTCAAATGCCAGACTACTTGATAAAAATTTAATTATGTGCCAAAACCATATAGTGCGGCTTCAGGTGACCGTTGGCATAGCGCCCGGACATGGCGTAAACAATCTATTTCAGATCTGAGAGTTGATTCGGTATATTATATTCTAACGGGCCACTTCCCTTCTACCTGACGGCCGCGGAGCTCTCTATATGGGTGTGTATGCCCACGAAACGTTATCCCTTTTATGCGTCAGTGATGTCACATTAAGTTTCAGTGATGACTACATTCATTGTTGACGTCACGTTCAAGCTGCTAACCGCCTGATTCAGGCCTGACACCTCTAAAGAACAGGATCATCGATGACGTTACAATGGTGAATAAATAACTATACATGTACCTAAGTATGAACTGTAGTTTGACCAATTATTTGCGGTTTTCAGCAATATCATACGATGGTGCGGTGAGTCGAGCACTAACAAAATATTTGCTTTGAGCCGTATGACTAATCGTTGGACATTAAGTAACCATTGCCGGGGTGGATGACCGTGTCTGTTTGTCATTCGCTCAGAGGGCAGGTTCATTTGCTTAAAAAAACAGCTTTCAGACAAAGGTGTCGACAAATTTGACATGAAACAATATGTTGGTAGGTTTTACAGAAAGTGGTACATTGGCCTGGTCGACTTTTCTCAGGATTGGAGCACCGTGGACGTCTTGATTGATCACCATGTCTGACGTAGGTACTTACCTTCTTTTGGAAAAATATGTCACCCGTTTAGAAGACATTGTCTTACCTGAAACAGAAATATATGTCATGTTAGTAATATGTCACTTAAAATTGTCACTAATTACTGCAGATGTGCGATTTAGATTTGATTTTATTTTGGTGTTGCTTTCATCTTTTACAAAATGCGCAAAGAGATGGAATAGTTCTGAATTTAACCAGACCAACTGTATCTCAAACGTTAAACATATTTTAAGGAGGCTCAGCTATGGAAAATATACTACAGTGGAAACGGGACTAAGAGGGAGCAAGGTCAGTTAATAAAAGTTATAGTAAACAGAGGGCGGGGAGTAGTGAGGACACGTGGATGAGACAATCGGTTTGATTCACGTAGTAAACATGCTCGGTCGATGGGCCACCTGCCAGACGGTAAATTATGTATGCTGATTTGTTTCATTCAGATATAATGCAGAGATTAATGTGTTTGTTGATGAGAATTTAATAATGACTTTAAATTCGAGATGACACTAGAAATTCTCTAGCTTTATTGATAGTGATAAGTGAGCATGTTTATCTGAAGTAAATAATTCCGTATACAACGCTATAGCAAACTAGTCTAGACGACAGACAAAGGCCGGTAGCTTATGAACAAACAAAAACTAGAAGACACAGCACATAAAGACAAATAAAACCTTGGACAGAACAGCACGTCTAACAGATAGGTGTAACGTTACAAAATCTCGCACATAATATCGACTCATGACATTGAACCTTGGCGGTCTTGCAACATAAAATAAGGCATACAAATATGTATTCAGTTTTACAAAGTTTTCCAGTAATACATACGTATTGCATGGCAACATTACTATTATTGACTGAGGCACACTTGGTTGTATAACTGAACAGCGGCATGGCACATGCGCGATTAGAAATGCATAAATCACGTTGTGCCCCATGCGCAAGCGCTCCGCACGACACAGCAGTGTGATCTCTATTATGCACAGCCTTTACGAGTGCCATTAATTTACACTGACAACCATTTTGTTGAGAGGCGGTTACAAAAAACATTTTTACGACTTACCATTTCAAAATACAATACGTTCCATTTACTCTGAATATTTTGGTTTCATTTTAGAGAATGTATTTTTGTCTCGTACTATTTTTATGTAAAGATGTTATTACTTGGAAATTTTGGTAAATTACTTTTCAGTTGCTTTTTTCAATTCAGCCTTAACAATAGTGCTAAAATTATCCACACTGAGAATCTCTGTGGTACCTTTTACGGAATATTTTCAGCTCCTTGTAAAACCAGCCTTACTCAATTGACATGCAGATGATTTTAAATGTGAAAATCAGATGCTGCGCAATAGATACACGCGCGTTGTCCTATATGTTACCGGAAAGTTGCGGACTCCGGAAGATTGTAATAAACCTTTATTAGATTATAATTTCTCGATATATTATGGAAAAATCACTTTGTACGTTAAATCTCATCCAAATTCAATAGTTGCCAATATGTCCGTGTCTTATTACACATACATATTAATAAAAACAAAAACTCCTAACTAAAATATGGCGTCAAAAAATTCGTCCGCATCGCTATCGAATGGAAGTGAACCCAAAAGACTGGCGGCATTGCAACGTTGTATGGCAATGCTTATCCTCTGTCCGAGGTAAAAGCCAGCCCTTGGGTCACGCGAAGTGTCAACTAGGCGTTTAGCAAGTTCTTAAGGTAACGCATGAGCACTCGGAGCCCACGGTCCAAGACGGTATATTTCCGCCGCTGGAAGTTCTCCGCAGCCGCAGCGGCAGCACCAGCACATCACGACGAGCTAGGAAGATGGGATGGCGCAAAAGTAGCGACACAAGTAGCGTTTCACACTCAAGGCCTACCCAACTTCCATGGGAATAAAGACATACCGTCTGGTCGCTTGCCATCGGCGCGTAGCAGGCCATTGGGTTCTAATACGGCTGGTACGCCGACGGCGACAAGAGCACATCGGATGTCGTTGATGTTTGCGTACCGCGCTATGCGACCCGCACTTCCGACTGCATGACAGGCCGTGGTGCCCGAGGCTGTTGACAGCTTCGCCGCAGTTACAGCGATGAGGACAACAACAGGATGCGCCTAAGCGAAGGGAAGTAGCGAGGCGGAAAGTGGTATCGTCGAACAAGGTGCCTATGTTCGACAACGGTAGTGCGTGAAGCCAGAGGCCCGACTCCCACTCACACTGACTTGCTTTTAGTTATATGTACTTTACAATAATAGTGCACCAGTAGCAGCCGGTTACTATGTGGAAGTTATGTAAATGGTTACAGGTAAATTATAAGTATTTAACCATTAGTTATAGGTATAAACCGTGGTTGTTACAATTCTATCATTGTGTTCGACGTGCCTTTTAAACGCAATATCTGGAGCGTGAACAACTCGTAATCGGTACTATTCGACGTTTTGGAAAATCATGTCACTTTTATTTATAGGGTCGTGCCCTGGAGACCATAAGAACCACATTGTTTTGTATTGGCAATTTTAGAAATAAATACCTAATAAAACCATATTGTAATAAATAAATGTGATTTTAGCGCTTATATATTCCTCAATATAACACTTAATTATACATTTCAAATGTAGGTAATTCCATATTTACAAGTCATGAAAAAACATTGTTAGATATTCATTGTTAGTTAAAAATAATGTATTTGCTATTGCCATACATTATAACAAATTTTAACAATTTATGCTATCTCATAAATATGTGGAAAGAACAGAATAACTCCCTGATTTACAACCGAGTATCCGATCATCTTTGAGATCAACATGGTCGTTTAAGTTCTGCGTGACTTTTAGTAGCTAGTTTTCACTCAAGAAAGGTATTTTATGTAGACGTGTATATTTACTATCTGTAAAATGTTATAACCATTTTGCATTGAGACATTTTCTTTTAATTTTGAGTCGATAGAGGACTGTGTGAAGAGAGATGATCGATTTGATTGGAGAGATGACAATTTACAGTGAAGTAAGTAAAGGCTTAAATAAATGATGGGTGGATAATGAGGAAGACGTTGTTTGACAGCATTTATTTATAACATTTATTGGTTAGTAAGTGACTACTATGGTAGGCTAAAGGATAAAGGAGTTCGAACATTTTTGTATGGGACCTGGCATAGCCACCAATTTTATTTTATTATTTTTTAAATTTGTGGCGCACGATGTAACATGTGTACCTTTATGTGGGTAGAGGACACTAAAATAAACAAAAAATGTTCGCAACGTGGTGCCCTAAAGTGTCAAGTTGCCGAGATATTTGGAGGTAAACTCGCCATGTGAGAACAATGAAAATAATTTTCATATTTGTAACTGAAGAGCAGTATTTATGTATGAAATCTGCTTCGTGATAGTTGTATTTCAGGCCTTGCCCCATGATATTATAATATAGTTTTTTGTTGAAGCGACCTAATTGCCCAGCAGCCCATATTGAGATATTAACGTTAGTACCTACATTTGCTGTCATGTGGAGTCTTACCAACACTCACTCATTGACACTTACTGCGTACTATCCTGGAGATAGTACGCAGTAAGCCAGTAGACGCCCTTCCAATATGAGCTTAGAGATAGGTTTGAGTAAAAGCAAGGCAATTTTATTTCGGGAACATATTTTGAGAAGGTTCTTTTTGAGCAATAGATTGAAGTATGACAAAAATCTTTCGAGATTATCGAACCAAAGAAGATTTTGGATAGTTTTCGCGTATTTCTGTTCAGAGACATTAGAACGATCACGATTGAGACTGAGATACTAACGCGCGAATAAATAATGAGTGTATATTTGTTTTGTTTGCGCGAAGTTTTTTGTACTGAGTAAAAAACCATTGGTTCAGAAAAGCTCTCGAATGCTTCGCGTGGGAGATGTTTTAAAAGACGAATAAAAAATCTACTGTGTGCTATTTTAGCTAGGCACAAAAAATATTACACTACACTTTCATCATATAATATTTTTACAGTACTTAACGTCAACTGCTGTTTCCCGCTTCTTAAATTTTTCATTCGTATATTGTATTCATTTTCTTTCATTGATATTAAAATTGTATTTTTTTCATAATATTCTTCTGCCGACTTTGAATTAAAATGTTAATGTTGGCTAGACGTTTTCCGCTTTTAAGATCCTGCTAACATTTCCACCTTACCCCGGCCTCACCCTTAGGCAAGTCAGCTTAGCATTGTATGCATGGAGCACCGTTATGCGGCTGGCACCGTCCATCAGATATAAAACCTACTGACAGACGATAACGGTAACAGACAACATTTCTTATGCGCGATACTACAGCCCACAGACACACGACGTTATTCAATGTTCTACATGATATATCTTGACATAAGACAGGCGGTCTTATAAGCTAGAAATGGTTCTATAAGTTCACAAGTCAATGTACTCGCTGGTTTTTTGTGAGGGTGCCCATATATGAGCAGGTGATGTGAAGAGTGATTGGAGCTGTGTGGGAGGTAAAATGAATTGGCACACGGAATCTTTTCTTTATCTCATTTTGATTTGCAGATGTCTGCTGATCATGATTGATACATTAATTTTGTTAATTTACTACGGCCAAAACAAATTATTCTGCATTATTGATTTCGTTGAGGTCTGAAATGGAGGCGGGCGGGCCACGTGGCACGCTACACTGACAACAGGTGGACGAAGACCGTGACTGTGTGGAGCGGACCTCATGGGCACAGAAGCAGAGGGAGAACAAAGGCAAGGTGGAAGGATGCGATAGAGACCGTCGGAACACGTAATTGGTCCAACCTCGCAAGGAATCGCGACATGTGGCAATCTCTGGAGAAGGCCTTCACCCGAAGAGAGGTCCAGTGTTGAATGAACGAATGTTTGAAATGAAAAAATGTTTAACGGACTAACATTATCCACACCCATTACTATTCATACGAAATGACATGCCTATGAAAAATAAACCCTTTTTTATTTTAATTTTATTTATTTTATAAGCGTTGGGATAAATCTCAGCGATGACAAGAACTAAAATAGAACCACGCTTCGTGTGTAAATACCGTTATTAAGTGCGAACATCAAAACAGTCGTTAAATCATGCATGCTAGGAATTTGGAATCAATATAACACGTATTGTTCGAAACAATAATGTGTAGGTTATTTTATAGCTATGATATAATAACTGAACATAATAACTGATTGGAAAAAAAAGGCCGACAGCTCTCTGGCGCAAACAAGTTAATGTTTTAATCAATACTCTTTTGTTTATTTATCTGAATATTTAACTAGCCAGAGGTTGCGAGGTCGTTGTGACTTATTGATATTGCCAAAAATAGATACGCGTCTACCGCAGAATTTGGGCGTCCCCCATAGATCGATCAAACGGATAAAGTAGAGAAGCGAGACTTGTCCCCATTTGTTTATTTGCTCGACGAGCCCAAAACCACCTACGTGGAAGTAAAGTAAAGGGTGAAAGGCTTTTGATTGCGATAAACACGAAGAGGTTACACAGGCTTTATTTAGCATTCAACGATTGCCCCCTTTACATTGACCGTGCATCGACAAAAAACACAAATTGCCTCAACACGAGATTAACTCTCGCGCATGTTTAATTACTCGTTAGATCTATTTGCGGGCCGGGTCAATGTTAGCCCACGGTTGATTGAAACAGTTAAATAACGCCGCGTGTACAGGGCTGTCCATCTCAATTTCTTAGCAGTACGCTTTACAATCAGCTACACGTACTTTTCTAAACGGTAATTAGACGTTCGTTAAAGGAATATTAATTTTGTCTCAAGTAAAACGTTTCTTAAGCTATTCTGGGAATCTATTAATTGGAGCTGAGCACTAACAAGTGGCGAATAAATTATATTGTATCAGGAGGATCATAGTCATAAACATATCGTTAGGAAATACGCGCTTAAGTGCGTGCGTACGCGCAATGCCCATTTTCGGAGACGATTTCCAAGAGGAGTGAATGTGGTGTTGCCAACTAAGGGACAATACGGGTTAACGTAATAAATAATTTTCTACTGCAGATTTCTACCTTTCGGTTGACACTGCTTTATAATGACAAGTATGACAGAACCTGATCCCGCTACCTAACATAACCGCGTTTTATTGTCATACTTCAACGTTGGTGTTATTAATTTTCCTTAGCAAGAATTTTCCGCAGTGACCACGATGACTGTGAAAGATAAACGCGTCATGTTTCTATCATTAGCCACTTACCTAGACATGAAAAACATCGTCAATCATAATAAAATAGGTTTTTTGACCTCACTGCTTCAATAGACATGTACCTACATCTTTAATTAGTGTTTAATGTTTGACGTACAAAGCTTTATACAAGAAATTTGATTTTATCAATAAGACTGTAGATTACTATTTTCTACAAGTAATTTAAACAACTTGAAGAAAACAAGTAAACAAAAGGCCTAGGTCATCAAGTGTTAGGTGATAATGTTTGCAGACAAAACAGTTTTATACAAACAAGTAGTCATAAAATATTATCTTGAATGAAAACAAGAATAACACACCGCCAAAAAAAAAACGTTTGACTATCTACTTTAGTTAAATACTAGCTTTTGCCCGCGACTTCGTACGCGCATTTCCCATTTTTCCCGTTCCCGTAGGAACCTAAACCTTCCTCATGAACAACCCCCTCCATTAGAGAAAACCGCATGAAAATCCGTTAAGTAGTTTTTGAGTTTATCGCGAACAGACAGACAGACACGGCGAGGACTTTCCGTTTTATAATAGGGATTTGAGAATGACCTGCTTCAAATATTAACTTCCAATCCTGTAAATTTTAATTTTAGGTAGGTATAATTGCAATAACTCCTACCAGTAACTGGCAAAAATTCCATTACCCGCTATACTGTTAAATGTATGAATGGAATTACCACATGACGATTAAAATAAGTGTACAATTTTTTCCTTTCGGGTTAAAGGAGTCAACGCGATTGGAAATTAGAAACCGTGCAACCCTGGTTAAGAGTCAAGGGTTTCGAAGGGGTTACATCATTATAAAGGTAACCTCATAAACGGCTTACCTCTTCGTTCGATACTATGCTTGAAACCCAGCAAAAGGGTTCCCACATCCATTGGATAACCCATTGAATGGGTTCTATACTTGAAACACAGTGAAAGGGTTACACCATCATTATGATAACCCATGAATGGGTTTTAAACTATAAACCCAGAGAAAGGGTTAATAAAATCCTTTATACTCATTCTCATACAGAAACTTTAACAAAACCCTTATTATATATTAATACGGGTTTTGTTCGGGTTTCTATATGGATATTCAATAAACTTGTGCGAAGTAGGTGATAGAGTACCATGCACCATCCGACATTAGACAACCATTAGACATCGTAGGCCAGTAGACGAAACATGTGCCATATATTAATATTGCAATTTTTTTATGAGTAAACTTTTATACGTATTACTAGCCTTTGCCCGCGACTTCATACGCGCATATCCCGCTCTTTCCCGTTCCCGTATAGCCTTCCTCATCAATGGGGCTACCTTAAACAAAAATAATGTTCCAAATCCGACTGGTAGTTCTGGATCCAGAGATTACCGCGTTCAAAAAAGCAAACAAATTCTCCAGCTTTATTGTATCTATATACATATAATACAATTGCTGTTTGTTAGTCTCGCTAAAGCTAAAAAACGGCTTAACCGATTTGAATAATTATTTTTTTGTTTTGTTCATCAGAACACAAGCATTTTTAAAAACGAAAAACAATAGGAAGGTAGTTTTAATTTATTTTAGTTTTATTTATTAAGCGATAATAAATAACTACTACATTTATAACACACAACTTAGAAGGTTAGTTTTTGATTAATAGGTACTCGAGTAAAAACGGATATTTATGAGTATATTTATCCATTATAACGCCACTTGATGTGTGCTATGCCATTTTGCAACCTATGGCCGATCACCGAGAGATTATATTACATTGCTCCGAGCCGGAATGTTACGCTGTTTTCGTTTTGTACTAACTACACGAAAAAGAAAGAAATATCGTTGAAAGTGTACTCTTATGAACCGCTTAAATTAAGCCTTTCGAAAGGGTTACCCATATTGTATAATTTTTTGATTAACTGCTTAGAAAAACCCTATCGAAAAACCTTTCAATGGGTAACCAAAATAGTCACGGCTTGAATTAAGCCGTTCAAAAGTGTTACCCATATCGTATGGGTTTCTGATTAACCGCTTAGAAAAACCCTATCGAAAACCCTTCCAGTGTGTAACCCGAATGGTCCCTGTTAGAAATATACAACGTCTGTGACGCACATCTAAGCCGTATTAATTTTGGAAAAACTTGCTGAGTTCACCGTGTACCTGTCCAATTATGGTAAAAATGATAATACGACATGGTTGGCGTAGTGGTTGGGCGATTGGCTGCTGTGCTACGTGTCGCGGGTTCGATTCCCGGACGGAACAAGTATTTGTAAGGCCTACGGATAGTTGTTCCAGATCTAGCTGTTTGTGTATGTGAGGTTGTATGTTTGCAAACACATCCACGATACAGGAAAAAATCCTAGTGGTGGGCAAAGTTTAAAAATAAAAACAATATATATGTTATGAAAAGTCTTTAATTAAATCATTTTCATTCAAGCTACTACCCTCTTAAGACAGCAACATTGTTTTTTGACCGTCTCCCAGCCCAGCTTAAAAGTTCAATAACCCATAATTGAAAAACAAAATTTGCCTTTAGTTCACTCTGATTCCAAAAAAAACATAGCTCTACAATTTCCATGAAATCGCCATGAAAATAAATAAGATAGCTTCCCAATGTGGTACACATGGATCGTTTCTCGCAATCCGATGTTAGGCAAACATTGTCGCAGAATACTTGGCAAATCGGAGAGGAATCTTTGGCACAGACGACAAAGTCACGCCCCCGTTTTGTGCCTAACGGGTCCAAGATGGCACTCGCTTATTATTTAAATGATACACCATTGTATTTGAAAGTCAAGACCTTTAACAATAGGGAATATACATGCATTTTATTTATTTGCAAAGTAAAATACTTAGTTATTATCTCTAGTAAACAATTATGAAAGAATTTTTAAAATACCTTCATCAGCGATGAAATTATTAAGCTTCAAAGTTGACAATTAGAATGACAAGTCCGATACAACTGTGACGTCAAATACTACGTCGCTTATACAGCTGCCATACAAAACAGCGTTTTCGCGAGAGGGACAGATATATTTGTTTAAAATAGTTTTATGTCGTTTGTTTTTCGGTCAATTTCGATTCTATTTTCACTGTTAGTATTATATTTTTGTATATTTCCAGATAAACTGTTTAGATAATAAAAAAATTTTTCATGCATATATCCTATTGTTGGTTTAAGTTAGCTTGGGGCAATCGTTTGTTTTTGCTTGACTGTCTGGTTTCTAGACAAGTTTTTCTTATGGACGCTATGCTAGTCCTAAATTAGAGATGCTCAGTTACGTAGCTAACCCGGAAAATGGTGGTTCCATTTTCCGGGTTAGAAAACTAAAATCATTTCTATTGGTGTCAATACCGATGATATCAATTTTCAGATTATCTAGCCAAAACAAACGTAAGTCACATGATATAAGTAAATAATCAGTAAAATAAAGCAGGCCATCGGCGAGTAACATTTTATCAGCTGTAACGTTTGCATAATCGTATCGGGGAGGAGGATTGCCCTGCAAATCGGTGCCACTGTTACGTATTATCACACAAGGCCGTTAGTACTACAAATACGACAGTAGAAAAATAATGTCTGTGTAATTAATGTTGGAAAAACACCAATTGAATGGGATGATTTATTTAATATCATAAAACTGATTGATTTATTTCATATCAGCAATACACTCTGACTTCGAACAAGTGCAATTTGTAAAAAAATCTTTCTCGTTCATCGCTTCCTATTACTGAAAACCGTATCAAAATTTATTGCGTGTTTCAGAAGCGAAGACACGAAAAGACGGACTGGGGGCAGACTGCGTCTTTTTAGGGTTCTGTACCCGAAGGAAAACCAACGGAACCCTATTACTAAGTCTCCGCTGTCCGTCCGTCCGTCCATTCATCCATTTTTTTCGGTTTATGGTACGGAAACCTTCTTGTGAGAGTTCGACACGCACTTGACTGTTGTAATATTTAGAGCTTTCGTTACAAATTCACTTTTTCGCACCATTCATGACTCAATCGGTCTCGCCTCTTGAAAGTCCTTCTCTGAAAAGCTGAGTATTTATATTTCTTTCGTGCCATGAAGAACCAGAGAATTTACCACATGGCAGTTGCAATGCTTTTCCTCCACGAAAGAAATCAAACAAATAGAAGCCCTGGTGACAAACGGACGGACGGCGCAGTCTTAGTAATAGGGTCCCGTTTTACCCTTTGGGTACGGAAGCCTAAGATTGATGCTAACTCATATGTGGATGAGAATTAGTATGCATAAGTAACTTGCGATAACGAATGCACTATTCCAGTCGTTGATCCAAACATATTACTGCTTTGCGTTGCCTTGGGCAGTTCTGCTTTCTCCATCATAAAAAGGAAAGGAGTTTTATAAGAGTTTCTAAGCCCCAAGATCCATGAAAGTAAACTTAACAGTGTATCGGTATGCAGTATGCAGTTTTCTCCATCTAAGGCCTTTTGTATTTTCCTTAGAGCCAATCAAAAGCTACAAAGTGCTAAAAATGTTATTTCTTTGTATTATGTAAGCGATAATTTGGCTCCCATATTAAATAATTAGATATATCTCGGAACTAATCGAAAGAGTGTTTATGAATGTTTCATTCGCCACGGCCGACCTTTGTGGGTGCTACATGAAGGCCGATCGCCGGTGAACCGGAAACGCTGGTCAATATGGGTCAAGACTCGAGTGTGATGTTTAATCATAAGACACACGTATTTACCAAACATTAAATCTGATGTGGTTGCAGAAGCAATTCATTTCGAGTGTCAGATTACGTGATGGATGAGTCAATTTGAGAAGGATTTCCTCTTACCTTTTTGTAAGATAATTGAATTAATTGGATGGATATGTCTTTATTTAGCTGTGATAGTTGTGACACCTTATGTAATCAAAAAACAAATTAAACTGTGGCTGTGTGTGCTTGATTGCAACGCACAACGGTGCGGCGAATCTCACAGCTGACGCATACTTTTTTTTTTTTTAAGGATGGGATGAAATGACTTGACAAATGACTTCTTCCGCTCTGGGTCGAGCGGAAGGGCATGTCAGACTCTTACTGACTAAAATCCATCCGTGTTCCTTCTGAAGCCCTTTGCGTTCCAGGGCCGCGGTGACTCTTTCGAACAAATTCCGCAACCCTGGCAGGCTCTGGCCCTAGCGGGCCCCGTCTTAGCTGACGCATACTGCGACGGAACAAAAGACCACTTTTAACGTTTTTCATACGATCATGTTTTCGTTACCGCATACCGCAGCGTTGTGCGTGCCGATCAAGAAATCAAAGCTTTATGATGCCAACAGTTTGATACGTGTTTTTGACAAATTCATCTCGTGAATTTTCTTTATTCTCTCGCTTCATAGACGAGACGTCAAGAATTTTGAATTAGATTTATGCACCGGAAAGACAGGTCTTGTTCAAACAGCTGTTACTGTCAAATAAATGAAATTATTTCTCGAAATCAAGTAATGAATAGAAAGTGTCCCCAACAAAAAAGTGACAAGTTAATCAGTTGGCAAATCGGTTGTATAACAAATGTGATCCACGTAATTCATGTTTGACGACAATCTCAGGCAAACACTGATGTCACCGCTTCGGATGACTGTTGGTGTACGAGATCCACTATTTCCGAAGATAGTTGTGTTGGCACCAGTGCTTTATCGTTGACAATAGTTACTCATGCATTAGGAAATGCGGTTTCATTTCCGCCTTATAATAAATGCTGATGTAAAATTGAGCGATTCGCATAAAGTATTGGATCTCATTTTATAGCGCATAAAATTTTAGATTGGCCGTCCATCATTCCTCGGCGAAGCTCTGTCATCGCGACGGTTACGCGAAGCAACAAAGTAAAACTCAGGTTCAAAAAGTGACTTTCTGCAGGGGAATTTCGCCTCTGCTAGTATGGAGAAAGATGTAATTTCGTGTGCGTAATTGTATTGTTGTAGGTGACGTCATGTTGAGTCCTTGTACGGCTGGGTGCGCCGACGCATCCCGAGGCTGCGGTTACAACCACTCGGGATATGTTTCAATGTCATGTGAGATGACGTTAGTGCGTTGTTGCTAAGGGCACGGATGAAAGTACAGCCAGTACACGGTCTGACTAGTAAGTGGAAAACCGCAATGCAAGAATTTAAATAGAGATTAAGTTCATTAGCGTCGTTAACTTTTACCAGATCTTGTTCTAGCTACGGCACTTTTCGTGTATCGTGGTAGGTATCTGAGTTCGCCAAAGTATCTATTTCTATTGTATGTATGGATGTAGATGTTTCTATTGTACTTACAATCCATTCATTTTAAATGCATACTTAAATACTTGCCCATATCTTTCTCCTCTTCTCTAAAAGCCTTGCCTTTTCCTGCCATACCTTTTTGAAAGTTTCAAGTATCTTTAGCCTCGCCTACATTTGTGTTTGCTTTAGTGGCTGCATGATTCACTAGTCATATAGCCGATGGAAAACTTTTGGATTTATTAAATCCTCAAATAATCTTATTTGAATATGAAATTAGAGCTGCGTTATTTGTAGGTAATGTATTTGTCACATCTTCGGGTGAGATTTATCCGAAACGAGCGATTCATGCTCTATCGATTTATGTTGTTGACGAATCATATTAGTTGGTATCTACAAGAAATTTGCACAAACCCTCAAAGATCACGATTCCTCTAACAATCTATGATCAAAGTACAATCGCTTACTTATCTCTGTTGTAACCGCGATTATTAGAAAGGTAATGTTGCCAAAGATAGTAGAATTTCGCCGCGTGGTTGGTGTGGCAGCTTGTACAAAATGATGAATTGCGAATGGCGAATCTATGAGGTCACTACATTTCTTTCGGACATCGAACTCTCTACCGGTTGGTTGTTGCTAGGTAGATTATAACGGTCCCATCATAGTGCCTCTTTACGGGTACAAGACAGCAAATTACAAAAGTTGCGCAGCAATTAGGCCGTCGCTTTAACAACTTCGCAATTATTGATAATAGAAATGTTTCTGTTCCGTGTACGGCATAAGACTCAAAATGGAGCGGTGCTGGTTGCAGTAACAGCAAAGAGCAGTTTGGCGGCACCAAGAGTGATGGATGTGTTAACATGCTAGCAATGTCTCTTTCATTGACAAAAAGTTGTTGAAATAATCGTTCTTCTAACGATAATTCCTGATTTTCTGTGTCTATGACTTTGTCCTGAATTAATTTTTCATTAGTTTTAATGAGAAGATTTTTAATTTAACAGAATACGTACCCTTGCGTTTCTAAATACAGGTATTATTTTGAAGATTGAACTTTCGGCTCAGACGAATCGTGGTTAATTAAAAAGCCTCCCTTTGAAATTATTGACATATTCCCTCATGAATGAAATAATATACATACGCATTTGTGTAACATGGCACGATATTAAAATCTTGGGTCAGGTACCGATTTAATTGGCAACCCTTGTGGGGACTGGGGAGGCGAGTGGAGCGTGTAAATAGCTGAAGGGGGAATCAATGGGGACTCATTCGCGTTGTATGTGCCTATGTATACTAGCATATTTATACTAGTGACGCAACTCAATTAAATGCAGCAAAGAGCACGTGTTTCGAACACGCTTACAAGGCAAAACCTTTGCTATTATTTCTGCATTTTTAATTGCATTACTTTATTTTTATATGGTCTTGATGTTTTATTAATTGTTGCAGCAATGTGCTGGTGCACGTGACAATAGAGGACATGAATGATACTGCATTGTTGTACATATAGCTACTGATGGCTCTCGTAACTTAAATTACTCTGAGAATTCCTAGAATCTCATGAACGAGCAATATGCAAATGTTGTTATTTTATGTCTACGAGTAAATATATAAGGTACCATTAAAATAGATGGACAAATTTTAACACAGCTTTCAGTACGTCTAACGAAAGATATCCAAGCAAAAAACACTGATAGTGATTTTATTTTGACCTAAAATAAGAAATTGCCAACATTTTTACTGTATTTTCGTTAGCTGCTTTTTCTTCTTCTAAGAAGCTAAATGAGTTTTACTTAAAAAAAAATTGTACCATTGTTGTACTTAGTTTGGTGGTCTGAATGATTCTTAAGAGTTTGTCCATCTATTTTGATTGGACCTTATATATGTAGTGTAAATACGATTTACAGGATATTTTTGCCTTCAGGTTGTCATGTGTTTATGCTTCAAGTTCCTCTGACCTTTGACTCATCGTACGTTTATATTGTTCAGCCCACTTACGCCCTTGTTCAATTAAATACCCCTTGACACGCGAATGTCACTTTAACGTTCTTAAAACTCCTTTTTTTTTCTTTTTTAACGACGTTGTTTTATTATCTTGCTCAAAATATAAATAAAGCGTTTTCAGATTTTATTCTTTTATTGTTTGTACTTAAATAAAATCTGGGCTAATCTTGCTGCTACAAAGGAAGAATCAAAATGAGTTTCATATTTTGGGGACTATGCGTCAGCTGCATTATTTGGTTTTACACGAGCATGACATGCACTAAATGCATCTATGGTGGAAATAGCTTTTATTTGCAACACTACTCTATGCTCATTAACTTTAGCTAAACAGCGTGCCTTGTGGTACAATCCTACTGCTATTACCAGGCACTTTGGCGTCAAACACTTTTGCGGATACGTACAAATGCGTGCTATCAGCTACCAAGGGCCATTGGGGCGCGACCGCGCGAACTAACACGGGCATACGTATAATTGCTCACTTTTCTCGAGCTTAAACGCTTTCGCAAAGAATTCAACGCGAAGATTACTCGTGAATTATTGTAAATTTCGCACACATTTGCGGGTACTTCATTGCGCATTCAAGATCCTCTTCTCTGTCAAATCCCGAGTCTTAAGTGGGATACTGAAGATATATTCGTTCAATAAGTTTTTGGGAGATATTGAGAGCACGTTTCCATTTTATTTAGCAAATTAAATTGAAGGCTCGAGCTCTTATCGAAAGAGGGCATCAATTTAATATTCGTCAGTCATGCTGCGAAATAGGCTTGAACGAAGTTCTGATGTATCTCATCAATTTAGTTTATTGATTGGCATGTATTTCACGCAGATAAAAAAATCTATAGTAGGCGCCAGATAATCGTGGAATAACGGTCATTGACCCACCTACAATTATTGACATTTTTAATTTGAAAAACGGAATTAATGACACAAAGCTGTCCCGAATCATCATCTCTCGTGATCCTTAACATTGTCTAATAATGAAAAACGATTCATATTTAATTGTTCAGGTACCTATGAACAGTTATTAGGGAAAGGTCAATGTACTTTATTCCACATTTATCTGGCACCTACTATAGTAAGACTCGTTTGGCTATCAGCAAACGTTTATTAAGCTTTGCAGATGATCGGACCGAATAATTTACAGAGTTCAAAGATACTAAAGGTAGAAGAAGTCACATCAATACGTTAGCGCAGATTTACTACGACTAGGTATATTTTTTTATGTCTAAACTTTAAAGCTAAGTGCAGCAGATACTTTAAGGCTTAAGCAAATAGGTACATAATGTGATTCGCCTACACAGTTTTAAAGTGGACTTTGACTATTTCAATATTTATTTACCTTTTGAAGTGACTTACTGCTAACACCTTTTAAAATGTTTAGTTTCAAGAGCCATTATGGCTGTCTCGGTTATTAATCTAACACTTGCAGCAGTATACATAATTTAAGTTTATCTCTAGCGTGTCAAATAAGTGTAAATTGTTTGCTAACACGATAAGATATAAATAATAACCAGAGGTCGGAATTAGGTACAGTCATTTATGTACTTGCATCGAAATGTTGATATTAATATACAATAGACAATCTCGTGTGGCCAACAATATTACAAATAAATAATAATAAAAACCTCAGAGATCGATAACACAAATTAAAAAAAGACAATTAACATACATTTTATATTAGTTTTTAATTTATTATACAAATTTATGAATAGTCTATTCTACAAATTATTAAACGTCACGGTGCAGTGGTTTAAATTGTGTAAAAGTAAAAAACTTTTTTATTGAAAAAATCACGGGATTTTTCTCTCTTTAAAATTAATCTCGGGATTTGAGGCATATCCACTTTATTCTTTCGCTGTATGAAATCAGTGTAAGTACATAAATAATTCCGAGCTCTGATAATAACACAGTAGGTTCAAACTTTTAAAATCTCAAACTCCCAAGTTGTATTAATTAGTTAATAACAGATAACGCTATCCAAATTCAGAAAAAAAAACTACATAACAAGTGTTTTTTATATTAACGCTACTCTTAAATATTCACATTATTCACACCTCTGCCTCTACACCTACTCGTTTTGTTTTTGTATTCCACCTACCTATCCATACCTACCTAAATAATATATTCGTGATGGGTAAATAAACAATACTGACCTTCACATCTGCCAGTTAAAAACAGGTATCCCAATCAACATAATATTTATATTTTTGTAACCCAAACATAAAACTATTTTTAGGATTGCCTCGTCTGATAGAGCTGCCTTTTCAAGCACATCAATTAATATCGAGCACGTTTACCGTCACTAGAAAACTTGTATCATGGCTTCTTAATTAAAACAGTACATAAAACATTTTTACGAGTCTTTATACGGCTGTTTTTGTAATAATGTTGCAGACTTGCAATTTTGTTGAGCATTCGGTGCCTTGTAGCAGAGCCGTGTTCAGTACCCTTGCCATGACATCCAAATGCTCAAGTCAATAACCTGCCAGCAAAAAATCTACAATAACTACACACTGAAAGCAACCGCGCTCTATTCTGGGAGCATGACGTAAGCCTCGCCGTGGTGCTCAGAAATTATGAGTTAAATTACAAGATGATCAACACTTAGTTTTTGGATGTGGATGCCTTGGGAGGCAGGGCATGCACATTTATAGTGATTATTCAACGTCGCGTCGTTAGCAGTTAATGACATATGAAGGATATAAATGCTCCTACAAATTTGGTTGGACATTAGGGATGGCCAATTATTATTTCGAAAACATCAAATGTTTCCTTGATGGTCTCAATGATTTGCATGTGCAAGATGATGTCTTCAACCTTGCAAATGCTGTCCTATACTGACATTGGTTCACTTTTACATGACTTGTGAGTTGTGAAACAAAGTTGAACTTGCCATAACATCTTTTATCCTAATATGGAAAATGTCTCATGATCATCTGCTAAGCATAGATCTAAAACTAAGTATAATTATGTTTTACATACATTAAATATTTGAGTGGATCGGAAAGATCACGGCCAAAAATATCTTACCGCAGAATAGAGTACCGAAGGAACAATTCGGATTAGCTCAAGGTGTGGTTAAATTATATTCGGAACAGTAGTTCGTAGAGTAAATCTAGCACGAGCTACCTGCACTCCCACTGGAGTTTTTTTATTTACCATCACACAATATACTGTTTATGAAGTGATAACTTCTTATGGGAGGGTAAACCGCTTAGTAACGTAACGCGTTACGGCGCCAGTCTGTCTGGCTTCCTTCTCTCTCACGCATACGGCAGCGGTAGGCAGGCTCTTCCTCTCTCACTCTAACCCACAGCGCTAGTCGTATTTCGGAATGACGCTGCCATATTAAATAGTTCAACTTAGATTAGTTTTTATTTAAAGTGTCAATGTGGTTGCTCTTTTTATCTCTTTTGTTGTTTAACTTCTGTAAGTTTCTACCTCTTAGGTATAACATTTTTATTGTGTAGGTGTAGAGTCAAAACCTTTGTGGTTATTGATTTTTGTCTTGGGCATAACTGGCAAGTCATATTGTTTGTAGATAGTATCATGTGACAACGCCAAAGACCCGCCCACAAACAGGCGGTGCTCTATATCAAGATTTGGCTCTTTACTTCCTACTACATAATTTGGCATTCGAACTAGACTAAAATTTTTCGGTATTGTTCTAGACATGATTCAACAGTGGGACTATGTTGATCAGTAGTAGCTGCCTATCAATTCAAACTTGTAAGTGCCTGTCAAAAATCTAATAACCTGCAGTAATTTGATTTCGCATTTAAGTTTGACTTTGACGACGAACTTCACAATATTGATATTGATCAATTGCCTAACGTCGTCTATATTATGCATTGAAGGTACAAGTTTGTGTTATTAAGATTCAGAGCAGAGACTCCAACAAGACGTGCCTCAGCCGACATTATGCTTCATCGATAGTATCTCATTTTGCTTTCTGTGAAGCAGAATTCAAATGGCATCTTCGTAATTTTACCTCCATCCAATTTATAACTCTGCTGATGCCATCCTTGAGGCTAACGACTTACCTGTTGAAATTTCTAAATGAGAAAGATTTGAAACCTGTCAAACATCCTCCTATCAATCTCTTTGTGTATATTTAGGATTTTTTTATTTTACATTGATTTTTTTTGTGAACCTTACATAGCAGTTGCCTCATTTATAAGATTCAAAAACAGTTTGTTTTGTTGTCAGTTGTGATTTCATTACCTCCGCTCTCATCAATTTCGTTCGGTGTAATTTAAAAATAGCCTCATATTAAATCGATCGTAATTGTTCAAGTATAAAGTAAGGCAATAACAGGACCATCATTGTTTTATTTAGTCCTGACGTCATCCATTGTCGACAGGAAAACATGTGTGTGACTTTGACATTGCACAGTTTAGAGCGATCATTAAACCTAATTTCCTCTTTAAATTATTTATACTCCTTTATTTACTGATATCGACAGCTCACTGTGCAATTCAGACTGAACAAAATTGTTTATACAAGTAGAATCGAGATATTCTGCTGGTGTAAATGTTCGACTGAAGACGCTGAAAAATTCCTTAACCTTTGAACAGGACACAAAAAAACTATCTAACAGTACAAAACAAACAATCGGCGAAATACAAAACAAACAGCACAAAAAGGTTTCTACCACCAACAAAAACAAAAAAACACTCAGCAGGCAAGCATGCACACATACTAGGAACGTTGTATGGCGTTCTAATAGTATAACCAAAATTTAGAAACGAACTTGACCCACATAAAATTACAGTACAGAAACGTAACCAACACCTTTACGTTTGACCAATGGAATACTAGCTTTGAATTAAACTCTCAACACAAAATAACGGAAAACATTTTCATGTTACTACAGAAGTATCTATAGCGTTCCTTTTTTATTTCAGAGTTTGTATTCCATTGGCAACAAAAAACAGCCATAGCCAGAGAAGCCAAACGTTCCGAGCGTGGAGCGCGTCTACCTGGAGTGCTGCTGCCTCTCGTTGGGCGGCGGGGAGGGCGCACGAGATGAGGTCGTCGTCTGGTCCCGAGAGTCGTTCGCCGTCGCAGGGCTGCCAGCACCGCTGCCGCCCAGCGCCAACGCCAACCCGTTGATGCTGCCGACACATGACCACGTCACCACAGCCCTATCGTCGAACGAGACCTAGCTGCTCCAACCTTCCCTCCGAAATTACTCGACGCAAAGACACAACATGTAACATATGATACTAAACTAAGGTTAGACAACATTCAGTGAAACCTTGGAGCAGATAAGCCAAAGCTAATTTCATACTAGGATCGATATTTTCTATCACAATGTTACTATTCTAAATTAGGTATAACACAATAATCTAGTTGTTGTTAAGACAAAAGAACCTTTTGATAATATCCCGCCAAGTTTAATATTAGAGTACTTTTGATGTCTTTGTATCACTCTATTATGTTTGAAAACTTTGTTAAGGGACTACGAACAGCCGAGCGAAGCAGAACATTCTCAGCGGGGTGAAGATACATAAGCAGTGATGTTTAGTTAGTGGCAAGGCAACGGGAGTGTAAGTCATAGTAATAAAGGTATTTATTGGCAAGCAAGCATTCCGCACGCAATCTGTTATAGACATTGCCGGTGACAATATTATCATACAAATAAAACTCATTCATAGATGAAGATCCATCAATTAAGATAAAAAAACAAAAGTGTCAGATGCAATATTAGTTGGACATTGCCCATCTGTTGCAATCGACATTAATTAAAGTAACGTCAGTAAGAGAACAAAGAGTTGTCTAGACGGTTAGCGGTGAAACAATGAAATAAATCAGTCGGGCTCTAACAGTGTTTGGAATGAATAATAGTAACGACGATTGTGATGCCAATCATGGAGGAGGAAGATAAGCTTCAAGAGGAAACCGCCGAAGAATCACTCATGTGACAAGGAGTGGGCGAGAACAGGCAATTAGTAGAGCTGGTCGCGTCAACGCTGTGGAATTATGTCGCACGAAACGCATCTAGAGTATGAATGGGACGAATGCGTAAGACTCAGTCGTCAGACAAAGCAGCCGAGGCGTCGCGACGCCGCCGTCAAGGTTGCCCTTTGTTACAATAATGAGAACTGAAATCACTTACAGTTATACTTATCGACAAAACCTATATGTATTTGAATAAAGTATAATAAATTATCAGGTCTGTAAAACGAGAAGTAGTAGTTCACCATTTCAGTTGCCAAGAAGCATGATTGACGTTAAATGTTTAAATGTGAAATCATTATTATGGAGGTTGTTGAACGTTTTTTTTGTCATTTATGCAGGAGATAACTAAAATTTATCGTTAAAAATAATAAATGGTATGAAAAATTACTGAGAAATGTAGAGTAGAGAAAATATATTTTTAGAAAGACGATAATGATCGGTTTGCGTGATGGAACCGATGGTGTTTGCAATTTAATAACCTTTCAAGACTAGTGTCCGATACAAACCAATTCAGAGAAAAAGTGTTAAAAATACCGCATTAAATTGTAACTACAAAGAGAATGCGGCTAGATTTTATCGTGACTGAAGCTTAATCAGTATTTCAATGAAAGCCGCCATTGGAGTTTATTTAATGCTAGCCAGCGATTTTAATCTTTCTCCAGCGTAGATAAAATAAAACTTGGCGTAATTTAAATAGGGTTTTATACTGGCTAATAAAAATTCAAGCTTTGAAGTATTGCATCGGTGATTCGCTAAAAGGATTAATATTTTTTTCGAATGTTTGGATGCGACAAAAAAGTGAACCACATTGTGATTGTGTCGCTAACTATTCTGTAAGTCTAAAATAATATTAAAAGTAGGTGAAACCTTGCCCCTACAGAACTCGCCAGAATTAATAACAGGGAAGTGAAAAACTTAAACTTAATATAAATGAAATTAAAACTAAAATTTATGTGATTTCTCTGTACAAACAGACCAATTTATGCATTTCCGTTGCGACAGTGCGTTATAATAAAATTGTCTTGAACCACCTTCGCATTAACAGCGTATATTTCCGCAAATTGCAATTTTAACATGACCATAAAATGTGAAGGTTGGACATCATGGTCCCACCAGGTTGGCGGAACATTTGGCGGAAGTTTGAATTTATCGCAAATTGTTATTGTTAACATCTGCGGAAAACAGACGTTTTTGTATATGCAGGTGAATTTCTCAGTCAGATTACTCATTAAGCAAACAAATATGATAAAAGCTACTTGTGGAAGAGGCGTCAGTAGGATGGAGTTGAAAATTGTGAAGCTAGTGTATGGTGAATTCTTAACTGTATTACAACTACTTGCACGAGACTTTATTACTCCATATTTCAGAATTTCTCGCCACTGAAATTCAATTTTACATCATGTTTTGAGAGCACCAAGAATGTCGCGTGGAAATGGCACAACTCCGTCGTCATTTCACATGAAAACTCTACTGCACTAAATATGCAGATTGAAAACGGTTATGATGCAACAGCCTTCCAAGAGTATGCAGAATGGACAACATGTTCAACAGATGTTTAGTCGATGGGTTAATATAAGCTTGAGCATGAGAATTCTAGACAAGAACTTATTTCTGCCCACGTCTGTCGTATTTATACTTCCAAATGTCATTTTGAAGCACTATGTACAAACAAATGTGAAGTGCATTGCAAATCTTGGAGGTGCTTGAAAATAGATCTGTTGATACGAAAGTTTATTTGCGCATACATTAAAACTAAACCAATTTAATTTAGTGACGTATGCAAAATTAAAATCCTGCAGTAAATATGTATTTGATTATTTAATTGCGATCTGACGTCAATTGAGGTGAGACCAATTATATTTTTTGAACGTTGCAAGTTGAATGCATAACTTTTTACAATACTTTTGGTTACCTATAAAACATCACAGAGGATTTAAAACCCTACAAACAACGTCTATGTACATGGAAAATCACGAGAGATAATTTAACATTATATTTTATTCATCTGAGTATAATTGTTACTATGAATCCTATTAAATAATGTAATTTAAATCTGATTACACAATTTAAATTGCAAAAATACATTTGATACTTCTTGATTGCATTTTAATAATATCTTGAGTATGCAGTATTTGAAGTCCGCATAAGGTCGGTACATAAGATATTTCAACAATTTATTTATAAGTGTGCCTTGAAATCTCGTAGCTTTCTGTGTTAATATCTTATTCGTTCTTTAGAGTTGACAAATTCAATCGAAAGCCTTTTCAAAATCTGTCTCTATTTTGCCTTGAGGTACGCCGCTGCAAGTACGCGCTATGACGCTGATTTTTATATAAGTTGTATAGACAAGCTATTCCAGTCAGAAACACATATATTTGAGACAGCAGTGCCTTTGTTGTCTTTGAAACAGCTACTTTGTATCCCAGCTATTGATTACAGTAATTACATGTTGCCAGTCTGTCGTTCAAAATAATAGAGGCCTAAAAATATGTTTACTGCTAGTTCTTTGTCTGTTGTGTTTTATTTCTGTGTCTATGGAACCGAATGACTCAAGCACGACGGCATATTCTTGAAAATTCTACAAGTCTTCTAAGTTTACCAATAGAAGATACTGCAGTAAATATTTATGGATATAGTAACGAAATTACACTGTTTCCTTTTGAAGAACTGATGAGCACCTCTCTTACAGTAATAAAAAGGTTAATTTTTAGCTGTCAGTCAGTTTATACTCAAAGGCCACTTTTTCCTAAACAAATGTAAGATTATTTAATGTTATATCAATAACGCTACACATAATATCACATTTCTGTGTGATTACAAATTTTATAGTAATATGAACACATGACGTGATTAAGTTTTTATCGCATGGGTCAATGTTGTGCATGCATGCGACCTCGGCATTACCATGCATGCGAAATGTAATGAGTCTGATAGCGTTGATTTCTTGGATATTTCAAGGACCACAAGTTATGAAAACAATACTAAAACTGCATTTCCTGTGCATTATATACTCGCGTTGTACTTCTGATAAGAATTCAGATTAAAAGAGTAATGTGATAACAAAGTGGTGTTACCATTTGGCTAGTCGATTGTGTTATTGCTGATCTGAAGTATCTAAGTTTGCTTCCCAGCATGTCATTATAAAATAAAACGTTAAATTTAGTATATATCTACCTATTAACAAAGTTTATTAAAATGTACCAGTAGACACAACGGCCTTAAAACCAGGACCTATCTAAAATTAAACAACGAGTTCCATACAATAGCTTCTAAAAACAGACATATCAAATGTTATAGCTACAAGTATAATATTTGTTCGTAGCGAGACATTGCATCATGTCGATGCATTTCACTATTCGCTGGCGCCAAGGCCGGCTCTAAGGTTACAAATCACGATAGTATCGGAGCTTATAAGTCGTAACGAAGTACTTATGCCTAGTTACTATGACATAATAGACAATTTTCTTTTGATTTTAATTAAATATAATCGAATGTAACGGACGTGGAACGTGTTACATGTTATTTGAAAATAGATTAAAGGTGTATTTTGTTACCCTTTAAGGAGTAGAAACGACCCGAATGAAAAGATATTGCTAATGAGCCAGTTGGTCATAAATATAAAAAAAGAAATAAGTTAAAAAAATACAGGAAGCTTGAAAGGTTTTTAAAGATGATTTTCTAACCTGTTACCAGGTTTTTGAAAGAGATCTGAAAACTAGAAAATTAGTAATTGCATCAGATGTTTACATGAGTCAATATTTCTTAAACAGAGATGCTGGGTTATTCCCCTATTGTAATGCTCAATTTTCGTTGTATAAATCTTGCTTCACAGAATGTAATTCCAGAATTGCCCAATCCGTGCAATAAATTCCCATATACGTGCACCGTAAACAATCAAGAGAATCCTCTGTTATAACTTCGATACTCATACTTGTGTCTTGTTGAAGGTCCAATTCAAGTCTCAAAAAAACACAATTAAATGGAGAGCAGTTTTAGCATCCCAGAAGTTTTGCAAGATTATAAGGCGCCCCAAATTTGGATTGGTTTGTTTACTATTCACTGAAAAGTATCGTAAGTTGTGTTCTCCTAAGAAAAAATGGCTAAGCAAAAATCCAATACACGTCTGTATTGGTATATTCCCAACCAATTTTTCGATGGAGTCATAATAATAAATTAATGTCCTGCTACTAACTTAACCAGAATTATAGTAACGATTACACCATTCACTTTTTCATCTTTATCTATAATTACTGACTAAGCATTATGGCTTTCTGCATGCGCAATGTGACATAAATTACCTTAGATAGTGTTGGTAGTTGGTACTAGTGAGTCATCGAACAAACGACCAGGTAACATGTCGACACGCCAACCTGCTATAAACTCGTGTTTTTCTTTATTTCTTCAGAAACTATTACTGTACAGCCCTTAAATCGTGTGGGTGATATATGGCTAGTATTTATTACTTGCTAGGTTAGTAGTCATGAAAGTCCTCATAATGCTTTTTATTAATAGGACATGGTATATTGTTAAATTCAGCTATCAAAATAATAAATGTTTTATCGCAATTCTGCGGAAGTTGATTAATTATAATGGTTTGTTTATTATTGCGAGTAGTGCGTATTTGTAATTAAATAATAATAAGGTAATACTTGTTATGCTGCGGTTTGCGCTAGAAAATAGGTCAAAACTATACAAAAACAGTGTATGGGATTCATTCTTATAACGAATTGCTTTCAGCACAACTGGATAAAAATTTAACGGAAACTACATGACAGTTTGCATTGTAGAACTTACATTGCATTGGATTTGAACATTCACTGCATGTTGTACCTAGAACAACATCTATAATAGAGAAAGAAAGCAAGAAGAATTCGACGAATCTATCTGATAGAGAAAAATTTTAAAATATTGTCAGTCAAGGAGAACAAACACCAACTATTCAATTTATAATCAGAAACGAGACGGACAAAGTAATCGTGGTCATGTGTTCATTTTCACATACAAGAGAAAGACATGTTCTTTTATGTTTACCAAATTGCTTATGCAATGAGTAAATAAGAAACGACGAAACAGTTACTGAAATAAGTAAACATAACAACTCAAACTGTCAACGCTATTTTCGCAGCAGTTTAAATAGAAAACACATACAGCGCAATCCCGATATTAATAAAAACACAAATTCCTATGTAGCTTCGGAATCCACCGTGCCAACTGTTTGGCAAATCGTCAAAACTGGTGATTCATCACATCCACCTCATGCCAGTTAGTTATCTTCGAAAGCATGTAATTGATTAACGCTAATTGGAACGACCGGATCTGTTGCCAGTTAGTTTGTTTTTCTGCTTACAAACATTGAGGATATTATACGGAGATTATTGAGACTGAAGTTTTATGACAGTTAATTTATGCGACAATTTCAACAGCAACACATTTAACAGCTTCTAATTAGTCATTATTCAGCTAGCCAGCCATTATGTATGGAAAGTTAGAGCAGTTTGTAAACTCAGATGTTGGGCAATATTGAAATAGTTTTGAGAGCACCCCTTCAGTTTTCACAGAGCCTGGAAAAGGGCAGGAATTCCACTGTAAACGGTCAATAGCAGCCGTGGCACTAACAAAAAGATCAGAAACGTGAAATACCATCAACAAAGCGTCCTAACATTACAAACATCGGTCAACTTCAGAGCACAGCGGCGTATGGTGGCCGGAGATAACCTTCGACAGGCATCAAACGATGGAATTGTGTAATCGCCGTCGAAGCTGTTAAGCCAACAATGGTGCCTTTCAGTAGAGCACGTTGTAAATCATACAAGCGGTCGTTTGTGGCGCGTGCGCCACTCGATACGACACGATAACAACGAGACACAATCAGCCGCATAGCACTAATCCGCCACAAAACAAATTATACTTAAACCCAATAAGCATAAAGTTCAATTCTTGTGATTTACGTTGAGGTGAGCTCATTGTAGAGGCAATGGACCATGAATTGTGATAAATAGTGGAGAACAATTGTCCTTTATTTCGGAATCACGTTTGCTATAACCCTTATTCTGAGAAAGAGTTACCATTTGAATAAATTACAAACAATAATAGGCACCTAGGTATTGTGGTTCGTGACCGCGAAACAGATAAAAGCTGCCGCAAACGAGCTCAGCGTTAGAATGAGTACATTATGATTAATTAACTTGAATATAGAAAATAATCTACTTTAACGACATGCATTAACCCAGAAAGCAACAGCGGATAAGTTTCAAAAGGTAAAATAAACACATGTTTATATGTTTAGTCAACTATTTCCGCGTCTTTATATTTTCCTACAGGTGCTTCATTTGCAAAATGTATAACATACCAATAGTTTGCACCATGAAGCATTATTTTTACATGTACAATAATTTATTTTGGCGCAAGATAATAAATACAAGTTACAACAAATCTACTGCATAGTTGTAGTTCTTAAAGTCAAAATGCTCTTACACATTTAAAAAACGGGTGTTAAGAAAGCAGATGCAGATGTTTACAAACATTAAAAATAATTTAATCAAGATACGGACGATGAAGAACTGACCGAACGATGAGCCTTCATGTTAAAAAAAGACTTTAAAATCCCTTGAATAAAAATAAACGGGATGATATTTCCGTGATGCCAACTCAAAAACAGAAACATTTATATCACAGATTATTGTGGACGACATGGCGTATTAAATGTCATAGAAAATTTAATTTGAGTAAATGCCACAAGACATGTCTAATATATTTTGACACCAAATTGCGTCAACAACGTTCTCGAGAGAAGTCTCAAGCCGTGTCTGTCATTTAGTCTGTACGATTTTATTTCTTACAAGTTTCGCCGAATTCTAAACGAAGCCCGAAGAGTTTATTTTGTTATCAGTTAAAGGCCCAAGTGGTGAATGAAACGTAACGGTTCTAAAACTGGTTCTAGTTTATACGAGGCAGCTTCACTAACTTCGGCCGCTAATCTTGAAACACGTGTCTCCTGAGTCTTACGGTTCACCTTTTGAAGTGGCTGCATCCGGACACTTTGCAGATTCTTCTCAATTATTTACATTTGGGCGAAGGTGTATTTTTAGTGGCGGCTCCGGGCTGGCGCCAAGCTCGCCTTGACCGTAGTTTGGAGCAACAAAACACGGAAGGCTGGCCTTACACCCCGTCGCGATCGTTCCATGGGTATATTTAATGAGCAAGCGCAGGGTTTTTGTTGGTGCATAGGAAAAATACCATATGGTTGCATGACGCATATTTTTAACGTGCGTGTCACAAATAACCATGTTTTCAAACCGTATATGTAGCTCGATTAATAATAATCAGAATCGACTAAAATATCAAAAGAAAAACAGCTGTTGAAGTGCTTGATGGGGAATTAAACTATTAAATGGTCCTAATAGATAGACGATCAAAAAGATTTAGTTCATTCACTAAGTAAATGTTTACAAAAAGAGTAAAATTAGCATGTTTACTTCTTAGTCCAAAGAAGCAGAGGTAAGATTTAAAATCTATTTTGATCCTGGGTTACGCCACGATTTATTAGCGGTGTAAAATCTAAAAGTGTGATGTGATTTCACAACGATGCGTTAGATCCATGCGGTGCTATAAGAACGGCTAATGTCCATTAGTTTTTATTGCCAACGAGACAGCACCACGAGACGAATGTATAAAAGGTAAATTAGTGCTCTCCGTGTAAATAACATTTACACAAGAAACCATCTCAAAGCGAATATAGTAAAATGTATGAAACTCCTAGCTTGAGATGAATTTATAAGTCCGGTTCAACTTTCATCATCTTGGATCGGTTTTGTTTTGCAATACGCGAGTGTTGCAGCGAAAACGGCCAAAAAGAAAGGTTAGTGTCCGAAGGTCGAGTCGTCGTTATTGACTCGCTAGTCTAGACTCCAGGCCATACATCGAAACACACCCCGACGAGCGAAACTTTACGATAGCTAAACAGATCGTTAATAACATGGTAGAACTGAAGCGACTGTGTGGGCTGTAATTGATAAATTTTTAAATTGTATGTTGATGCAAGAAAGTATAGTTTATTCAGTGCCTAATTATTTTCTAAACAAAGTGTTTTATAGCTGCAGTAAACTCAAAAGAAAATTTAAAATGTGCTCGTTCATAGTTAGTGAAAACTGTGGAGCGGAATGAACTATTAGGTCAAAGTGAATCAGGTCATAGCCTTGGTATAATTTGGAATAACACACTGTACCTACTGCAGTGTCGTGAGAAATTATAATCCTTAATCTTATGACAGCAGTAGTTTTCCACTCGGAAATGGCTCCAGATTTATAAAGCCACTCACTCACACGCGTTGAAATCGTCGCATAAAACTTGCTACATTTAAGAGCGCGATTTGTCTCGACTCCAACACACATATATTGGCGTGAAAATATTATGGAAATATAACAGTCAATGTTTAAGAGGGTGTTAATATTGCAAACAGAGTTGATATATTTGATAAATGAAAACAAGCTGCTTGAACATTTGAATGACAGATTTGTGTTCAAGGTATTTTGAAGACAAACTATTTTGAACGTAGCGTTATTTAAAGATGTGACGCATTTAACAACTAGGTAATACAACAATATATAAAGTGGTTTAATTGAATCTCGTGGCGATCATAAAGATTGTCGGCCACCACCCACGGCTAACAAAATTAGACGAATGACGAATCCAAAGTGTTACGAGACCGACGAGACGTGTTTGATAAACGCAGTGGACAGCAAATGAAAAAAAAAACCCGACGGGCAGAAAATATACGAACAATTCTAATTTGTAAACTGTGATGGTGTACGAGATCTTTGTTTACAAAGCCATAACACCCATCTTACAGATTACCGACAAGCTGCAAATATTAAAAACAATAGTTGAGCCAAACGACTTCACGAAATCTGAAGACGCAGTTGTGTTAATGTTTACTGAGAATTCAGAAAACATACGACTTCAAAACGAAATCAGTAAAAAAGCTGAAGAATAATACAGAGAAACAAAGAAAGTACATACGTGGTTTAAATATAGTGGCGAGAGCAACCGGGCATGCTTGTGCAGTAACTTGACGCTAATGACATTAGTAAGTTGACACCTGAGGAGCAGTGAAGGTCGCGCAGTGAACCTTGAACAATCACGGAGGGTGAGGCAGAGCTCGCGAGGGTCACTACCCTCTGCCGATGACGAATGATGGGACTAGGGGTGAAATCTACACAAGTATCGTTGGATAGTTCAGTGTATTTGTCTATTCCCGTCCTATCCTGCGATCTACCGGTCAGGTGATCTGGTGGAAATTTTGTAGTAGTAGATCCAATTTGGAAATAACTCCATCAATTAACATGCATATTTCAGAGCTCTTAGCTTGCCATCTTTGTAGTCCAACTGCGTATCCAAATCTGTTTTATTTGTCATGTTTTGAATTTGAATACATAGTTTAAAATAACAGTGTCCACCTACGGATCACGTTCATAAATAAACTAAAATATCATATTTAATAAGCAAAATATTTTATGAATCACATCATTGTTTATTTGCAGCACGGATAAAAACATGAAGGACAGGGAAAACAATAAAATGTTAAATCTATAATAGGGATCTGCTTCGATAGGGTTGGTTGTAATTTCACGCCAAGGTCGCACGCTAAGGCCGTACATCGAACTTTCTAGTGCCTTCCGGGTGCCAAACAGATGATTGATGGGACGTTATGAGGTCCCATAGTAACCGAAGCTATTAGTGGTTCAACGACCAACATGATGATGTTGCAAATTAATGTTTGTATGCCGCCATGATTATGAGACATTATCTTTTGTGAAACATTTTTTGTATGTCCGCATTTCTTTTGACTTTGACCCCTTAGTATTTTGAATCGAGTTCATTGACCCCCCTGTTTTGTTTGTAGTAAGTATCTTAACAGTATTTGAACTGTGAAAGCATGCAGTTTGATTTTTTGAAGTGGTAATTGAAAAGGGGTCCTCGTTGTTTTTTAACAAGGATTTAAGGTAATTTATAAAGGCAATCATCATTACTGTATACACAGAGAACCACATGCATTTGTATTAACATTCTTATCTACATTACTTCATGAAGTCAGCTTTAAAATTTTCCCAGAGAGATAAGGCACATCCTGAAAGTGAATCATTGTCATTCGCAGTATCATGAATATTTTAGTAATACAGAAACAGTTGTGATAGGGAAATAAGGCTATAAATTTATTTTCATAATGATTGTGCGTTTATGTAGACCATACTGGTTTATTTCTGAATCATGTAAACTTCATACATAAGATTAAAGCTTCCTAATCGACAAAACCACTTAGGTAATGTTAAGTGTTATCTGTTCTTAGTTTAATGTTCTTTGATTTCGCAGAAATCTATCAAAAGCTTCCTATCATTATCAAAGACATTCAATAACATTTCAATCAAATACAATCCCACACAATAATCAACAGCCCAATAAGATACTGTTAGATATTTATGTACGCAACCTGTGTTAATTCCCATATTAATCCCACACGGAGCTCGGCAGTGTCATTTCTTTTAACTGTCTTACTTTTATGAATTGTAATGTATTACGTGTTTTTACAATATGCTTTATTTTTGTCAGCAAGTTTTTTAAATTATAAATTACACCACAAACTTCCTTTATATATATATGTCACCGGAAAATTGCAAACGCCGTAAAATTGTAAAATATCGCGTGAAATTGTAAACGATTTTTTGTTAAGACACGCCCATATTGGAAACTATTGAATTTGGATGGGATTTATTATAAACAACACGACTTTTCATAATATAGCGAGAAATTATAATAAAGATGTATTATAAAGATTATAATAATTCTAAGATTTTTCGGAGTCTGCAATTTTCCGGTGACATATACAAAACTAGCAAAGGAAACTAAATCTCCCGTTTGTTTAGCAGGTGACAGTTACTCTAAGGTCCATTGAACCTAATAGCCCTGTAAGTTGATGATCCCGGTAAGCTGACGATCCCTGTAAACCGATCGGGCACAGGAATAGTTCCAAATGCTTGTGTACACGTCAATCGACGCATTGGAGCGTTACTTTACATGATCGCGCCCCAAAATAACCGAGTGTTGTCAACGGTGCGTTAACAACGTGCGTGAGGGACTTTGGCCCATTTTAATTATTTGTTGTTGGGTCATTTTGAATTATTTTTACTTCACGAAAATCAAATGGAGTATTTAAGGTTCTAATCGTAGCTGGTCGCGTCCTACGTCTACGTCCCCTATGAGAAAAAGCCGCCAGATTATATGAACGGGCGTTGTTTCTACGTCCCCTATGAGAAAAAGGCGCCATATTATATGAACGGGCGTTGTTTCTACGTCTCCTATGAGAAAAAGGCGCCAACTTATATGAACGGGTGTTGTGTCCACGTCCCCTATAAGAAGAAGGCGCCAGATTATATGAACGGGCGTTGTTTCTACGTCCCCTATGAGAAAAAGGCGCCAGATTATATGAACGGGCGTTGTTTCTACGTCCCCTATGAGAAAAAGGCGCCAGATTATGTAAACGGGTGTTGTTTCTACATCCCCTATGAGAAAAAGGCGCCAACTTATATGAACGAGCGTTGTTTCTACGTCCCCTATGAGAAAAAGGCGCCAGATTATATGAACGGGCGTTGTTTCTACGTCCCCTATGAGAAAAAGGCGCCAACTTCTATGAACGGGCTTTGTTTCTATGTCTCCTATGAGAAAAAGACGCCAGGTTATGTGAACGTTTAATTAAATTGAAGTCGTTTCAGCTGCTTTAAATCAAGGGTATACTAAAGTAGGTTACTTCTAGACACGCGTATCGTCGACCACATCATCCCTTTCCATCAGGTGAGGTTATGATCAAGCCTAACAATAATTTGTATTTAGTTTTTACAAGAAGCTAAAAGCTTTTTGTTCAAATAAAAAAATCTTAGGGCAATGCCCTTTTCTTTACCCTGAATAATCGTTAAAGTGTTTATCCCTGTCCCTAAAGTAGATCTTTCAGAAAGCCTACATACATATGTATAAGTATGAGATAGCTTACGCCTCACCGTTGGCGCCACAAATATTGAACTTAATACATATCTCAATATTTGCTGGCGCCGCACTCGTCATGTTTGTCCATCATTCACTCTCAAACGAGCATGGATGAGGTTACACAAACCTCACTTAAATTCATATCTGATTTGCATACAAAAAAATGCAATGCAATTAGCAAGACTGCTGATTCAACGTTTGTTATGAAATCGTAATTTGCGTTCCAACCGGCTATGGTTAGCCATGCCCGGCCTTGAGAGAATTGCAAATTCCATTATTTCAATTAAAATACTTGCATGTTTCTTGGAAAGACGTTCTATTGGCACACATGGCAATTTGAAGTTAATGGCGCTCGCAGATCTGTTAGCACATACTCGTATACGTCGAGAAATGTTGTTTTATTGTTATGAGCGACAGTTAAACTTCACCTGTCCCCGCAGTGCAATGCGGAATCAGCATATAAATAAAACGTTTAGCGGTCGTCAAATTTAGCGGACGCTTGCGAAACGTTGCCGCAACGGTTCAGATGTTTAACATGCCACTAATACTGTTATGCGAAAATTAGCAAGTCTGTTCTTAAAGATTATGTTGCTATGAACTTGCTTCATAGATTTAAACTAAGATTAAACTTAGCTAACTAAAGTTTAAGCTACTATTATTTTAATATTTTCTCTTCCTAATAATACAATGTTTATCTGGCTTCCTACAAGGAATCCGGTTTGTATAAAGGAGCTTACAAATTCGGCCGGTATCGGCGCCCCAATCAGCTGGGTATTTGGTCGGTCAAAATAAACAAACGATGACGTAAGATCCAGGTGAGTTGTTTGTGCCATAAACTATTAAATAAAATACGATCCCATTAATCCTCATGTCGGCGGATCGGTTAATCTAACACGCAGAGCGCGTGCAAACAGGCATCAAAACAAAAGATTAAAAAATTACCAAGCCCAACTTGTTTACATCAAAGTTGACGTCACTGGTCGAAAAGAGCCCGATGAGATCATTTTGGTCGTTCACACTGACCTTAGTACACCCTGGCCATTAGGGTTGAAACAATCGAAATCGATTGTTACGTCAAATTGTCATTCGATGGCCTAATAGGTTGGTGACACGACTGCTTAACTTTCGTCTAGAGAAAGGTCAGGGGGTAATAAAGTTTTGGAGTGTACTCAGAGATACAAGAGTGACATTCTTATATTTTGATTAATGTTTACACTGTGCACTTGAAAATTCATAGGAATTATTATGAGTAATTATTTATTTATTATATACTTAATTGTAAAAAGAGATTACAATAAAAATAAAACTACAAACTAAAACATATGTACACTGGGCGCATTCCGCGATCTCTTCCAGGCAACCTGGAATGGACAGTAATTGCCTGGACATAAAAAGGGGTTGTCATCGGCGCACACAACAACAATTGCACACATCTCAACTATTTGGGAAAAGGAATTAAACCAAGAACCTACCAACACTCTTCTTTCACTGCAATTTGTCAGACTGGTCAACAGAATGAGGTTGTCATAACTCATGTTCCTCATATAATACCGAAATACTTACATCAAGTATGGTGTTATATAATTTTAATTTAAGCTATTACACCCCGTAGGCTGCCACATGATGCGTCATCGTGCCGGATGTTTTTTCAGGTATGTAGGGCAGCATGAGACAGGTAATGACGGTGATATATAACTTTTATCTCTTTTGACAGTAACAGTACGTGTTTGTAAAAGATTAGTTCAACGTTACATGCTTTCGAGGAAGCAAGGTTGTAAGAGAATGGTTTTCCTAATTGCTGGAATTGGCATCCATGTTTGTTGGGCGCCATTAAGCAATTGCCATAAAAATTACGGATTGACATAGTGGGAACCGCTAATTCGCCTTTACAAAACGGTCTGACAAATTTCGTTCGTTTGAAAGTAATCTACATATGCTTTTTTTTTTCCCAATAGTATTGAGATACTTGGACAAACAGACTGCTCATCGTCAATTTGAAACAGAAAACATGTGATCCCAGCATAGTTTTGTGAGCTATTTCCAACCGAGATAATCGTCGATCGGAATACCAGCTCAGGAATTTACATCCTAGTTCGGAGCTCATAGTTTCCTCAATCAACTGAGCGAAGAAGAGTTTAATTAAATAGTTTCAGAGCAGAACTGTGCCGTTAACAGTGACTTCCTAATAGCTGTTCTGTCATACTAAATCAAAGTATTATTAGATGAGCATAAATAATAACGTTATTATTAACCGACGCGTGGTCTTTGTAAGAATAGACCACCCTGTCTTGTAAGACCAGGGATTCGCTTTGACGCATTGGAATGAGTGGAAGAATCCGTTTAAAGAATAAACACCATAGTGAAGAACATAAATATCATCCCGTCCTGACATTAATACGCGTTGTAGCAGTTTCCTAAGTAGAATCTCCAGTAGTTCTTGTCTGAAGGCTTAAAGGTTTAATAATTTTGCAGCGATTTCCTTGTAATTTTCCGCCGGACAATATATCAAGGTATTATTAACTGAGCGTAAATAATAAGCTATTATCTTAAGCGGATGGAATAGGCCGATTATGACACATAGTTGAAAGGACACAGCCTATGCTGCGCAACCAGTGGTTTAAGTATTGTTCTACCGCAGTTCAGGCATTCGCGATCGGCATTCTATGTCCAATACCGGTCGGTATTAAATCAAATCAACTGATCGTTTATTATGTGCAATTTTCATACAAAGGATAGAGGTCTGGACATCGTCAATAACAGAAGATTTATTTTCATGTTTCGCAACACAATGACTATAATTAGATTGTACATGATTACTTGGACATAAATCTATCAAGTTAGAAGTAATTTTACATTGTGCTGAAGTTACTAAGCTTGATTGTGCGGTTTTAAATAAGGGGTTAAAAGATGAATCGTGCACTTAACTTTATGAACACATATTTCAGTTTTTGATGTGGAAATGTGCAATAAACAAGGTAATTTCCAAGTCAAATAGATCAATTCTAATTGCGACAGACAATGTCTTTGCGAATGGACGAACGTGTCATTTATGATACAGGTTGTTTGCAAAATCTGTGACACTAACAAACGAATAGACTCTTTCATTCTCAGACACGACTCAGATTATGCAAAACATGAAATCGATTCTATTTTTCGATCTCGTTACTGTACTCTGGCAGTCAAGTAATTTCCTATGTTCTGTCAATTGACTTTATCGTAACGTAACAAATTACTCTTATCTGCAAATGACGTTTGTTGCATAAAAGGAGCGGGGAAAAAAGAGAAAGGCAATTCGGTCATTTGAGATTCCGTAACTGGATAAACATTCAGTATATTTGGAAGTAAGAAATAAGCTAACGTTTCAAATAAATTACCTTAAACAGACTTGAATACTTTCTCTGTTTGCTAAACTAAACTAATGACTGGAGTTAAGCTAAGTAATGTATCGAACGAATCTAAATACTTTTCTAGAATGCAAGTGGGCTAATTAGTGTTACCGACGAGGTCGCCTCGTCTCGATTGCAGACTGAGGACGACGTTTTGAGACAGACATTTCGTACTTTGCAATGCGACGATATATTATAAGGTCCCATCAAAATGATGGACAAACTTTTAGAAATCATGGAGACCACCAAAAATGGACAATGGTAAAATCATAATAAGAAAAACGCATTAGATATTTACAAGAATAAAAATTGCTAACAAAAATACACTAAAAATGTTGGCAATTCATAATTTTAGGTCAAAATAAAATCACTTTAATCAGTGTTATTTCGTTTGTAAATCTTTGGTTAGACGTACTGAAAATTTCGCTGTGTTAAAAATTTGCCCATCCATTTTAATGGGACCTTATAGTAGTGGTGAGTTTAAGTATCACTTCAATTACTGCGACGGTTTGTGAATAAAAAGATACGAACACAACATCACCCACCCACTTAAACTGACCTACAGAAATGTTCTATTACACATCCGTGACGAAAAAACTACACCAGCTGATACTGTCCCAAAAACCAACTTAGTTACGTACTACTACACAAACTTTTCAACTCCCTATCCATCATTCGTGTGACGTGCCATAATTCATACAGACGCGGTGCAATGGACGTCCAGCCATCCAGTCAGCGATGTAAATCACGAATTCACGACATTTGCATGCCTGCGCGCCGGTGGACAGGAGCCTTCGTACCTCGTACTTAAGTGCAATGCAATTTGTTATGTAAAGTGTTTCTACTAGCAGTGTATTATGGAAAACTGGTATCATTATTATGGGCTTGCGTTCTGTTCACTGGGTTTTGTGTGTAATTCTGAGTAAAAAATTGGATCACTAAGTTTTGTTAGGCGTACAGGGAAGTGATAAAAGATTAACGCAAGATGATTTATGCCAATGCGATTTCACTGTTCGAAGTCTCAATAACATCGTTAAAATGAGATCTGCTTTAGGTACCTATCACATGGAGTCTTGGACCGGTTCTTGGGAGGTAATAGCTATAATAAACATTTGATCACCTCCGCTTATAACACTGACCTAGACTTGAATGAAACATTGGAGATAATAATATCACAACAAAAAAAAAAACAAAGAGAAAATAAGATCGTCAGTTGTACCAATCCGAAGCGAATTCAATTTACTTTCACTATTCTCTCGGGAGTTGTATTCAAATCGTTTGTTTACAGAATTTTATTGGCATGAAACTTATTTTCCTTTCGCCTACATCGACCCGTGCCAAAGGTAAGCTTTCTAAAGATTTAAATTAATGAGAGACTTGTACATAAACGAAGACTTTAAAGAATTTACGATTATGCAGATGGGAACGCACGAGCCCATTGGAAATAACTTAGTCGATCGATTCTTTATAGGTTTCCAAACGTGTTGCTTTTACAGCGATAACTTTGAAATGACAGCAAATATTAAGTGACTTAACCAATGCAGGTATTTAAATGTTAAGAAAGCCGCTACAGTATTTATCGGGTCATAAACAAATATGGATGCATAGCTTTCTAAGTAATTTGTGATTTCATTTATAGTTTTAATGAGATTATTATGCGTTAACGATTACTTATGACTTGGGTTATCATAATTTCTGGATAAAGTGAGGTGGAGCACAGAGGGTTAAGTAAAGATAAGCAGAACAGTTAGACGTTACTCCTACCCTGATAGATAACCCGAGTCATTACGCACGTTTTCTAATTGCTTTGTCTACATTGAAAGTCCATAAAATCACGTAATGTTAAGTACAATAAATGTACCTACTTCACACATGATACCTTGGCATTATCTAGTCTGGTTCTTTGTATTTGTATTCAAATGAAGCGTCCTAGTACGTACTTATTATTTACTTTGATTACAGCTTATCGGTCTTATCATCACCTTCAAATCGGGTTCGCATATTGAGTTAGCAGGAATATTTACTCGCCGAATTGATTAAGTAAACGTTTTTTTACACAACTGACGTAAAACATATCCTCCTTAACAAGAACTGTAGAGCTTCGGAAAACTTTCAGAAATATAAAAAACCGGTTTCCAGAAAACTGTTCAATGACGTGACGTGACGAGTGTTACAGAAACCATTTGTTTACACATTGTTAACAAAAATAGTCGGGAGGAAGAAGATCTTCATCGTAAAACATTAACAGTTCCTAGACATGTCACAGGAAGTTCTTCAATTATTTTGTTTCTTTTACGGTCAGGAGATATTTCAAAGAGATGCAAGAATATGTCTTTTATGTTGCATTCTAGCTGTCAAAGAGTTGATCTTATATTATTTTTGGAGTGATATAGTGTGTCACCTAAGTGGATGTTTTACCTTTTAAGTCGCTTCGTTTAAAGAATAACAAATCCAGAGTCATTAATTTTCCATTTATGTTGTGCTGTGAATCAAGGGGACATAAAATCTGTTCTAAATTGGGGTTTTAATTCTGTTTTTGGTTTAACAGGAAACTTACAAGCTTGGAAGAGGTATAAATAAGTATGATCTTGTCTTATAATCAGAGATCGGATTAGGTAGACTATATTCACCTGATGTTCGTGGAAGCAAGTAACATAGAGTTGATAATACCTCCTCTAAAATCCCGGAATTATAAACATGACTATTAAATTGTATCCCGGGATTTAAGAAATTGCGAATTACTTATTGCGCTTTGAATACATTTGAACAAAATGATCATATTCAAGAATCTTATGAAGTTTTTAGAGTTCCGTACCTACTAAAACTGTTAAATTAAATAGCTTTGTTTTCGCACAACTCTTCTTTTGATTCTTCAAATCAATAATTTGTAATTATTCTCAAAGTCCAGTTCATATTTTTATAATCCCGGGTTTTAATTGTCATGATTCCGTTTATGAATCCGGGATTTTACAGGAGGTATTATCAACTCTATGTTACTTACTTCCACGAACATTAGGTAAATATGGTCTACCGATTACCTATTCCGATATCTGCTTATAATCGAAATCAATGCAAAACGCGTTAGGAAAATCGAACCACCATTTTGAAACCAATTCATCGATCAAACAGCAAATGTGGAAATGTACGATTTGTAAACACGTTGTTTACAAGACACTGCTAGAAATATTTACGACATCCACTTCCATAAACTCTTCAAACTAATCCAGAACGATTTTCAAAATAGGAACTGCGTGGTCACGTCAAACAATGAATGACAGTCAGTTGTCAGTGCTTCAGATGCGCTCTACTTGCGCTACTCCGGTTTCACACGCATATTTATTATAATCGGCCATTTATCTACGACATTACGCATTATTGTTACGACAGAAATGCAACTGTGTAACTCAACACGTAACGCACCGCATGTAACACAGTTGTGACTGACTGTACTGATTAGTTTGTTAAAACAGAAAATTGAGCGTAATGCCGATTCGCTTATTAACGGCTTTCTAAGAATTCCTACAAGTTTTATGAAAATTGGATTTTAATAATAGTCGGTTTTAAGCTATTGTTGTGTGAGGAAAACTGGCAAGTTAATCGGAATGTTCGAACGATCATATATATTCGCATTACATACGCATATTGTGCCTTTTGTTCTGCAATAACAACTGATTAATTATAACCTAGATATTCAGGAAAAAGCTCATAAACAATAGCTACTATTACCGATATATTATAAAAAATATTAAGTATTTAGAAATATATAAATGATTAGGCTATTAATCCGCTCGGATACCAAACAAACCAAACCTGTATTAGTGGATGTACATCATCAAGGAGTTACGTCAAGGGGACCAGAACATGGAGCTGTCAGGGAAATGTCCAATTTATTGTACAAATTAACGAACTAATCGGAGTATCAGCTGAAGTGACCGTAAAGGCGTAAATGTTACACACAGCGCGTTGCATCAGTTGATGTAACTTTACGCACGTGTGTAATGACTGTTACCTACTAACGTGTGATGGTACAGTAGGCTCGTCCTTCGCTGCACAATTACTCTTCACACGTTAGGGGCCATCCATAAATTACGTCACACGAATTTTATTTATTTATGACCCCCTCCCCGTCCTTGTCACAGCTGGTCACATTTGTGAGACTCCCCCTCCCTAGTGTGACGTGACATATTTTGTAAAATATCTAGTAATTATTAAATCAAAACAGCATTTCCGACATTATTTTTTTGTTTATAAAATCAACATCGAATCAAACATTAAAAAATAACAAAGCAAAAAACTGAAACCTTATGATAATACAGATAGGACTGAAAATATTTTAAAGTTTTTCGTAAATAGTTCAAATTACGTTTTTCAATCCACATTTATATATACTTGATTTTGAAATGTGCCGTCACGAAATTTAGGACCCCTCCCACACAATGTCACACTTCGTCGGCCCCCTCCCCCCCCCTTAACGTGTGACGTAATTTATGGAAGGCCCCTTATATGAGTACCAGCTTTTGCCCGTAACTACGTCTGCATGAACTTCAAGTAGTACAGGTTTCTGTTTTGATTAAACTGACGTTGCAGTAGATACAATTCTAAATTTACCTCCAGACCGCAGACGTTAAAATAATATTTTGTGTGGAAAACCTTAAAGTCTCAAGTAGGTACGTCTCAAGGGTTGGAATTTGCAACAGAGTTAAAAGAAATGAGCTCGGAGCAAATTACAAATAGTATTTTAAAGTGTTTCTGAGTACAAACTTTTAGAGCCTTTCTGCGAAACATTTATAAAGCAGACTCCAAAAACAAAAGAAAGAAGTTACTAGAATGAATTGCTACGAACTATTAAAAGTAATGAAGAAACCAACAATACGAGTTTTCCAAGAAAATAAATAAATACCAAATCCTCATAAATTAACTATTGCCACTCATTGAACAATGTAATGTAATACACAAAGTCAGTGGTAAATAAATGTCAGAAACATCAAATCAATGAAAGTGTCGCATAAAATTAATCGATTGGCAACAACCAACTCACATTGGAACGACATGTAATAAAACAACAATTGAAAACGTATACAATGCGCGATGTCACCCACTGTTGCCATAACCTTTCGACAAAAACATCATAAACCAAATTGAATGACTTCATGTAGCAATGGATCATGAACCTTTGGCGCATTTCCTCTGGGAAATTCATGCAGGGTTTCCTCCGCAATATTCGGAGAGGATTATTTATTCAGCAAAATTGGAAAAACTGACATCACTGCAGTTTCTAGCAGATTGCGCAAAGTTGCAAGAAGATAAGGTTGGCAGAGTTTCAAACAGATTGTAGTCTAAATTATGTATTTCGAAAATTATCTATATGATGGAAACGCTTCATACAAAAAAAAAATGTTAAGGCACCAAAAGAGATTAAAAATGCTAACTCGAGATTGTATCTATGGAGCTTATAGAGAATTACATTAAAAATGTAAACGACGCGACGTTTCAGTAGCTATCCTTAGCATAAAAGCTAAAACACTTCCTAAGTAACATATCCCATTAGGAAAACACACCAAAGTTAAGATTTAAGAGCAAAGACAGACTTCTTCAACAACTTTACGGAAGATGGCTACACAAGTTCACATGCTCCTCAATTTTCAAGTCATGTTTAAAACATATTCCTTTTTAGCTTCATTAAAGAATAAGTATCCTGGATCGTTAAGAGGACACTGCAGACACGCTATTACACTAGACAACCTTGTAAGATAAAAGTTTCGTGGCAAGCCAAATGAGGTCGACGTCGTGTGTCTATGAAGACAAAAACTTATAATTTATCAGCTTTGTAATTTTGTTGCACGACTGAGATCTATTTTTGGAAGAGATTAGCAGAAAGGAAAATATAGATGAAGAAGGTAAAACAAAGATAGCTTCAATTGAATGAACCTTTGTTCTATAGCATCAACAAGGAACAAATTAAATAAATATAAAAAGATCTCAACTGTAATTCAATCTGTGCTTAATGCATTGGTATTCATTCGCCTTCCTGGTAGTAGGCGTCATCAGGTTTCATGATGTCACCGGACTGATCCCTGATTCTGACGCCATGCTTGAATGGTTACGCAGCCAATTTGGAGCTTTCCTTTACCTTATAAAGTTATGAATAACGAATAATGGAATATCCAGCAGCCCTCCACAAAGAGGACAAACATTACCAAATTATGTCATTTAAAATCAAACATTGACATTTACTTGTTCTCCTTCCTTGTAGGCGTCATAAAGCTTAATGATGTCATCAGGCGGAATCCTTCTGACGTCATTGTTATTAGCAGGCTGCATCAAGCTTTCCTTTGCCTTAGGTATGACTAACGCTACTAAAATAGCCCATATCAATAGTTGGTCAGCAAACATTTGATGTTTGGATGGAGGATTTGAAATGAGCAACATTTGCAATTTCTGCGTATTGAGGCTTGGCGGATGTTTCCTTCAGTTTGGACTTTCTCATTGAGTTGATTTTCTTATTGTCATTTCCAAATTTAACTGCACATTATTGCGGCTATCCCAAACTCACTTGGTTTAAGTTTGTATTAAGTAGATAAAATTCAATTTGTAACAGTTTGTGAATCTCGCATTCCGTCACACCCTAGAATTCTATATAACCAACGGTAGTTTCAAAGGCAGCTTTTGTTAAGTATGTATATTTTTTTAACATCGGCTAGTTATACCGCATTGCGGCGTGTGTTTCCACGAAGCAGACGGCACGTGAGTAATTTTCCATCGTCCGCCGTCGATTAGACGAGATCAATGGCGGTAGTGAGTGCTGACAGTAATTGGAGAAAATTTACAATAATGACGATGTCTATTTTTCCACGTTTCACATAATTACTTGATTGTGTGGATGTGGAATAGTTTCCGATATTGGACTTACTAAGAGGGATTGGATTTTCCGATGAGTGGCACTTGAAACTGGGCTGTATTATTCACCCTCAGTTCTCTGGAACAGTCAGGGTCACATGTTGGCCTTGAACTACTTGAAGCTCTCGGTTTGACAAAGAAAAACGTTCAGCTCTTTTCTGAATATTTTTAGATGGTGCTTGAGGAAAATATCATTTTTTAAACGTCAGTTTGGAGACGCCTTACCAATTAAGAATGACATTAGTCATAACGCCAAAAATACATTTATTACGATTAGAAACGTGTCTAAAAAAACATAAGTTATGGAGATTAGCAAAAAAATAAGCATACAAAAACTAAGTTGTTATATAATTAAAACACATCTGCCTAATATATTAACATTCGCATTAATTTTTCTTCAATTCTAATTCGCCGTCTATACGAAGAAGATTGAATACAAATTGGAATATTAAGGAAAACCGCTTGTTTTGACGGAAAATGAAAAAAAAAATGTAAACAGAACCGGCTTACGTTTATTATCATAATAACTCTATAAAATGGCGACTACGTTCCAAAAGTCAAAAACATGTTTATTTGTCTGGTTAAGGTAGTTAGAGATAAGAACAGTGAAGGTTGAGATGAATACTATCATTCTAAACTTGGCACACTATATTTTTTTATTTAATATGGGTTAGCTCTTGACTCTAGTCTAGGTCATAGATGACAGAGACAAAGTCGACGATGGAGCAAGCTTACCCAGAAGAAGCCTGTTCACTCTAATTTTGAAGAGATTAGGGTTGTATGCGTTCGGAAACACAGACGCAGGCAGAGAGTTCCACTTCTTTGCTTTGCGCATTATAAAAGACTTGAGAATGTGTTAATCTACGATACCTTTATAACCGACGTCAGGAGGAGGTTCTCAATTCGACTGTATGTTTATGTGTGTTTTTATTCTGATCGGAATACAAATACTTCTATACCCATAAAATAAAGCTGCTAGCTTAAGAACTTTTTTCTTTGAACGCTAATCTCTGGAAGTATCTATGAATGTGGCTATCTATATCTCTGTATATGATAGCCACATTCACTGGCCATTACATTTGACTGGCCTATTGGTCGAGTGGTTAGTGACCCTGACTGCTAAACCGGAGGTCCTGGTTTCGATTCCTACCCAGGACAAATCTTTGTGTGATGAGCATGATCATTTGTTCTGTGTCTGGGTGTAATTTGTCTATAATATGAATGTATTTAGAAATATATAAGTATGTTTATCAGTTGTCTGGTTGACATAGCACAGGCTCTGCCTAGTTTGGGATCGGATGACCGTGTGCGAGTTGTCCCAAGATATTATAGATAATATTATTATTCACGAAGAGTGCTACACGGAAAAAAAACGGGATATGCGCGTACGAAGTGGCGGGCAAAAGCTAGTGCTAATAATAAAACTTCGTAAGTACTAAGTTCTAATTCCTAATTTATTTTGACTAAACTTATCGCTATAAGAGATCTAGAACAAAATACCTGGGTGTTAGTTCGATTACTTTAGGCTAACTTTTTCATGGAAATCCAGGGTGACTAGCGTGACGCAGTAACAGAACTTGAATTTTATCACAAAAAAAAACAAGTCTAAGAATTATACAATAGGTGATGTTATGCCGATCGTAATCTCATTTTTTGTCGTTCGTGCAAACAGCGATTTAATTCACCCAGTAATTCGAAATCCGTTATGGGACTTAAATCTTGTTGTAAAAAAAAACTGTTTTTTTTTTTGCAGAGGATTCGATAAAATCGCCAGGTATTCATTCGCACGTTGTTTACCGCGCATTTCTATTTATATCTGTGACCACTCGTTTACGTTTTTTATGGTTCAACATTTGATGTTTTTTTTTAAAGTAGCAGGGGAACCGGTTGGAGTGGCTTTTGTGAGTAAATAATATTATGGAAGCCATTTTATTTCAGGTTACACAAGTGTGGTGGTACCGTGGTATGGAAACCACAATTGATATTACTTGTCAATAATCAAATTGAGACCACATAATTATGGTCGTTATCGTAACCTATGCAATAACTGCACCCTGCAGTGAACGCCTTTAAGCTTGCAATCATTGTAACCTTGCATTATGATATTACCCTTTCCAGAACCTGACTTGAATACGATATTGAAGCCTGCCAGGGTTGCGGAATTTGTTCGAAAGTCACCGCGGCCCTGGAACGCAAAGGGCTTTAGAAGGAACACGGATGGGTTTTAGTCAGTAAGAGTGACACGCCCTTCCGCTCCACCCAGAGCGGAAGAAGTCATTTGATGATATCCCATCCTTAAAAAAAAATACGATATTGAAAATAATTGCATTTATTTATCTACATGACTGCTAAAAACAAAATCCTTGAGAAGAGAGTTCCGCCAATTTGGTTAAAGCCATAATATTTGCGAACTTCCGAAAAATATACGCAATTAAAATACGTCAATGTTTAAACCAATATTTACTTTGAAGAAAAAACATTGGGAGTGTTAATATTTTTCAGCAGCCAGTTTATAATATCGTCTCTCACTTGTCTCAATAATCAAATTATTGTTAACTAGTGGCCCGCCCCGGTTTCGCCCGCATGTAATTTTTTTCCAAGTTTTCTTTTATACCAACATCGCCCTGATAATTAGGAACACAACAAAAAAAAAGAATTATTTAAATAGTTCAAGTCGTTCCCAAGTTATGCGCGCATACATTTTAGCGATTTATATTTATATATTACAAGCTGTGCCTGCGGCTTCGCTCTCGTCAACTGACTACCTACCTAACCTATCTCCTATCCTTCCTATTTTTTTTTTGTTTTTAAACCTTCCCTGTATTCTGGCGAACCAAACAAAAAAAATATTATTCAAATCGGTCAAGCCGTTTTTGAGTTTTAGACAGACTAACGAATAGCAATTGATTTTCATATATATAGAAGATAGATATTACTTTATTATATTATGTATGTCTCAAGGCTCTCGACATAATATAAAACAAAGCGGCTGTCTGCCTCAGTGTTATTTTTACGCTTACTTCTCAACCATACAACGAATTTTATATGGTTAACACTAAAGGCTTCAGTCACACACACCATAACCACACCACACCGTCGCGACAAAAAGTGGTCAAGTTGAGGTTACGTGTGAATAGGGTCGCTGCGGCTTCTTGCGGTTGCGTTGTGATACCCACAAAATGTGGTTGTATTTGCGATGTGGCCGGCCCCTAGTTCGCAGTGTCGGAGGTGGTTGCGACGTGGCACACACGCGGTCGATAATGACGGCAAAGTGTGGTCCGTGTGAATTAGCGCTCACCCACATGTTGTGGTACGTTTGAAATCTTCCTGGTCTTCGTATATAAATTGCATGTGAAGCTGTGGAACCTCGCTAGCTTAGTATGTATAATAACCATTTAGTAACAATAGAGCCAGTAGAACTACAATAGAACACAACTCTAAATCTGTCTGTAAAATGTCTGAACAGAAACAGACGAACTAAACACAATATGTTTCTTGGGATTATCGCAGCTAAACAATATTAGCCTGTATAATAACTTATTTCCATATTTAAATATCTAAAGATCGAAGGTCAATTTGCTATGTGGTGTGTGTAGCTGTGTAGGTGTTAAGAAAACGAATAACCAGTCTACAAGTTAAAAACCGTTGAATTATGAAAATAAAACTGGCCAAATGCGGGTCGGACTCTCACTAGAAGATTTCCGTACCATAAACTGAAAAAACCGGCCAAGTGCGAGTCAAACTCTCACTCAAAGAGTTCCGTAACATAAAGCGAAAAAAAAAACACGTTTCTTCTGGGAGCCCCCTTTAATTAAAATTTTATTATTTGTTGTTACAGTGGCAATACAAATAAAGACTGACTAAAAATTTAAACTGTCTGCCTATTACGGTTCTTGAGGTATAGTTAGCTGACAGATAGGCGGACGGACGCACGGACGGGCGGAAGGTCGAACAGCGGAAGCTTAGTAATGAGGTTCCGTCGGTTACCCTTTGGTCAGGAACCCTAATAAGTAATAGCTTCGCCCGCGTGAAATTGGCAAAACTATTCCAAGGGAACGTAGGTACTCCTGGAATAAAAATCATCCTCAGTCCTTTCTCCACTTTCCAATCTATTTCATTGCCTAAATTCATCGAAAATGATTCAGCGGTTTAAGCGTGAAAATGTAGCACACAAATAGATTGATGGAAAATCAGAGTTCCTTGCGCATATATGATATAAATTATGGATGTAAAAGTATTTACTTAAAATCAGTTTGAAGCAAGAAAACTCCTGAAAATGAGTTTCTCTTTCTCTCTAAGTAAATATGAAAAGTATAAGATGGTAAATACTTAAGCCTATTTGTGGCCGAAAGGATTGGATTTGACATAAATAACTAACAGAAGTAGTCTAGAACTATTTTTTACATGCGTGCGATAATAATAATCCAGATAATTTGTAGTGGAGTGGGAGTAATTTTAATATATTAGACATATAGTATCGCGAAATATTCTCTACTTTATGATGAGTCGTTAATGTTAAATTATTTTTTATGATTTCTCATAAACCTTTAATATTTTAAGTGCTGACAAAAACATTACAGTAAGTTTTAAATATTTCAGCAGAACAATTAACAGAGGTAAATAACGTCATATTTTATTCGAATCCTGTTTAATTTCGTACTAAACGATCTTTAGTTTATTGCTAATCGTAGGCGTTGATCATGGGCGATCTTGACACGTTTCAATAAATTATTAATTTGAATTTACTTACGCATAAACACAATATCAATTTGATATATTGTTTGCCACTTGGAAAGTAAATAACCTACGTTTTACGAGCTGCTAAAACAACTTTATCATATACATTGATGCCTAATGATTTATTTTGTTTCTATACGCGTTTGTACATAATTTCGGGATTATTAGTCTAGTTGTTTATAAGTATAATTGTTTATAAGTATAAGTTCGAAAAAAATAATACATAATCAATTAAAATTGTTAATTGATTAGGTATGTATATATTTTTTTAAACATTAATTGTATACTTTTTGCTATATACAGGGTCCGTAATTGTATCTACCTTAGCTTTAAGCCCATTGTAAGATCTTCACACATTATGGAATGCAAATATAGATATGAATACGAATAAGTATTTAGTGGTTACTTTAGGTTACCTCTACATATTAAAGAAACTAATATATTGAAAAAAAAAAAAAAAAACTCTCCGACTACAATTTATACAGAGAATAGGGATCAATCAAAGAAACGTAAATCAGCTGTTCCGCACATAGATATAATTCAAGAATATGGATCAATATGACATATTCATTGTAAGTATTTAACTTTACAATAAAAATAAATATTTAGAAAATTTCCGGATGAACTTGATTGCATTGAATTAGTCAGAAATCAGCAACCTGAACCCATAAAACGAATGCATTTGCATCTAGAAAACTATTCATGAAGTGAACTTCCTAGCTGACAGTAATTACTTCATCATGATTGCATTACATATATATAAAACCGGTTAATCGACTTGAAAATCATGTCACTATATCAGAACGAATCTATTAAAATTGATTTTTAATTGCCTCCCACAATAAGCACTTATTTATCGTAAGTATTACGTGTTCCTTGTAGGGCTGTCATGTCTTAAAACTAGAAAGCCGAATAGACCAGCTAATTTAGATGGAATTTTAGGTAAAATTAATAAAAAAAAGGCTGGAGAATTTATCCTATTCAGGATCGTGTAAATCCATGTTTTTTGACTCGTCAAAATAAAAAAGTTTTGAGTTATAATGAAAAATCAAAACTGTATTATGCAATTTCAGTGACAATCTGGTAAAATATTAAAAGCATAACAGAATCACATGGTCTAATTTGGCCGAACACGCATCCTAAAAGCCTGACTTTGTCCGGCTTTACCCGGACGCCTGGCAACCCTAGTTTCTTCGGATGTCTTAATACATAATAGGTAATAATAAATGTAATAATTATCTAGGTTATGCTGGGTTATCTTAGCTAAGTCTGTAGCCATAAGCGTTAATTACAAACTATTGCGTTAATTATGAACGTTATGTAATTGGTTTGTTAGCAACTTCATTGTTTACATTGGTTGCAAGGTCATTCCAACACAATAATGATAAAAATTGTTTTTGTTTACTGCCGCATATTTCGGTACCTAGTATTTGTATTATTAATTAAAATTAATAGGTATTAAATTGATAAATTTTGTTCAGCATATTGCTCACAACAACAAAATATATCTGCTCTGATAACGATTCCCAACAATAAATAAAATTGCAGTTTCATTCATGATTATATTTAAAGATATCTAAATTGATGAAGACAGCAGTCAGTGTTTTTTAAGGATTTGAATTCCATGCTAGAGTCTGTGTTTCCTACAACCTGGGGGTATTATAGTCAAGAGTGAACAGGTTACAACTTCGACCACATCATCGTTTTCCATAAGGTGAGATAGCGGTCAAACGCGAGCCTTTCAATAAAATAAATACTCTAAAACTAGAAATAATCCAATATTTTACCGCCATGTCGATAAAAAGTAAAAAAAATACGAACATTGTAATTATTTCTTAGCAAGGTCTCATTGAACTAGAGTTAATACATTGAAATATTTAAAACAAACGGACCAAAGCAAACAATTCGTGTTAGGTCTCATTACAGCACGTCTGCTGTTTTTATTAAAAATTGGCAAGTGTTTATAAGAAGAAGTATTATTGGATAATTTAGAACACCGGGCGATAGTTTAGTCAATATAGTGCAGTTGATTAAAAAAAAAATGTGCCATTTATTTTGTTTAAAAATGTATTTATAACATTCAATCATATTGAACATCTGAAAGAATTATGCAGGATTGTAATTTTACAACAAATATCATGTTGTAATTCAGACTACTACTGCCCTCTGTTAGCGTTCTTGTGAATTGTTTTAGACTGCGCTACAGCGCCATCTAGTAGCTACCGCTGAAGTTACTTAGCAAAGCTTGGATGTGTATTTGCTGTGCCAACAGAGCAGCTGTGAATTTATCCCACTCGAGTTCACAGAGATGGCGCTGTTCTCAACATTCATCTAAGTATGTTAAAACGTACCTTCGATTTTTTGTTTTCAGTACGAACTACGAACATTTCTCATCCATAAAATAATGTACGATGCAAACCTAAATTTTGCTATTACATTCCATTCATAAATACAACAGATAAGATGAAGCATTTATTAAGTTTTACAATTAATTACAATTAACTGCAGCCTGTCGGTTAGGCCGCAGTTAATTATTATTATAAGTGACTTTATATTTTTCACTATCTATAAAAAACACAAAGCCATTTTAAGTTTTTTAGGTCTAAGAGTAGGATTTTTCCAAAACCAATACACGGCTCAAAATCTGCACTTGAAATATATAGTTTCAGAAATACATTATGTATTTTGTATGTCAGAAGTTGAATATATTAGAGAATCATGTTCCAATGAAATAAATTAATATAAACAAAGAAAATATAAAAGCAAAAAGAGAACCGCCCGAACAGGGACTTGAACCCTGGACCCTTGGATTAAAAGTCCAATGCTCTACCGACTGAGCTATCCGGGCTCGTGACAATAGTGCCGTAAAACATGTTCAGCTGAGAGTAGCCTCAAACTCACAAAAACACATTTTATTTACGACAAAAGAAGTTAGCCGCATTTTTTTTTATGGCTGTCGAAATCTCATGTTTTACGATAGAGCCCATTGTAACGTTTTATTAGATAAATGACGCAATACTTATTATCGAAATGTAATAAATATTCCCTTGACGACTTTAAACTTAAATCAAATCTTAATAAATTCAAGATTTTTGTAAACAAAGAATTGAATGCTTAATTGTATGACCACCTCGTGTCTGAGGTGCTGGTTTAATACTACAGCTACTCGACGCTAGATGGCGCTATGTGTTGCAAACTCAAACGTTACGTTAGTGACTGTGTTCATTAGATTAGAATTTGCTTGATCATCTAATTAGGTAACCTAAATAACACGTTAAATGTTCCACAGATAATGTTATTAGTAAAAAAAAAAAAAGAAACTGATGGTAAGTCAAATAGAATGGATGAATAAAATAATATTAATAAAATCAAAAACCAAATAGTGGTAGCCTTGCCAACAAACCATGTAGGACTTCAAACCCTGAGGAAGATCTGCTCACGACGGCTTCTCTTGGCGGGCACAGGGTAACGAGATAGCACTAAAAAGACTAGAAATGTTTCGTAACGCCATCCATATTTTTTCCTGCACAACGCAAAAAGGCCAACGAACCTGATAGACAGGCACCTTGCAACGCCAGGTGTTGCATTGTCGGTGTTGAAAAAAATTACAAAAACAAAGGTCGATCTATTGAATGGCGTTCTGAATTTATAACACAAAAACTGCGAATATTCTCGCTGTGTAGAAACCCTAATTTATTGGAAAACAAAATGTTCATTATGACTAATTGCATAAAAGCAAAACCCGTGAATTTGTCAAGTCAAATTAATATAGTCCGATACTGCTGTGCGAAAATTATCATTATTCGGATATGAAAGCAGATCAAACGGATCGTTTAAAACGGTTACTTTGAATCCTTTGGAGTCATCACAGGTTTTACTTTTTGTCTATAAACTATTATCACAACTTAAAAACTACAAAAACGTTCACCGTAAAAAATCCTATTAAAACCGATTCCGTGAATCATTAACGCGTCAAACCCGTCGTTTCCTAAAACAATCAAAACCAACTGGTTTGCGGACGTTTTACGATAATCCTTATTACAATTTAGCGAAACATGGCTCTAATAATGTTATACTTTGAATGCGTTACAAAGATTTGCAGATCGACTTAGTCACGTACGTAGTGGGCAAATTGTATAACGAAAAACGTTTCTTAGTAAAATCTCTTTACCTGAAAAAGTGGACGGTGGTGAAAAAAACAAGATCGAATATTTGGCAATCTATTGTATAATATTTTTGAGTCACCAAAAATTCGTTTGGATACACAAAGGTGTGTACCTGTACATTGTACAGGCATAAATATTGTATTATGATGGATGACTAACAAAAAGATTTTATTCAGTCTCTGCGAGACTTCTTGGGATATTCGTGGAGGCTCTTTCATTATATTAATAATAAAGCGCTCAGAAACTTTTCTGAACAACAGTGGCCTTTTACTGATCTAATATTTATCGTTGGCGTATTCAGAACTTTACTTATGTGATCTCTTACAAAACTCGCAAAATATTCTACAAAAATTGGATTGGGGTCGAATTTCTGTAGACATCAGATCAAAGTGAGTCAGACATCTAAAAGCTTATTGGCCGTTATAAAAAATGTAACAAGTCATGACATGACATACTTTTTGCCCAATAGACAGGAAAGAGACCTTAGTAGGAACGATGACGCTATACAATTTCAATTGACACAAAAAGCGCCTTACTGATGGATCGCATAAAATCATTATGACATCATCATCATTACGGAAGTAAATGAACTCCCAAAAGAATCAGTCACCTTCGGACACTGACACAATATTCTATTACTATTATATACAAAGATTGCTCGCTTGACTGTACAGAGATAAATTCACATCTGAACAAAAAATCAAACCAGCAACCGTTCTAATGCGAGATTTCAATCTGAAAGACAAACTGACCCTTCTAGGTGTTAAAAATGAACAAATTTTAATACGTTTTGAATCCGTATCGAATGCGTTGATATTTAAAAATAATTGCTTAATCAATTAACCTCTTTTCCTTTCTACGTTGCTTTAATTAAATTAATATATTGAATGATAATAGTGTCAATGTTTTCTGCGATACGTCAGCGGCGTCATTTATCAACGGATGACTCACGGTCTCGGTGTGCGGCGCAGACTGTCATAGTACCTGCAACAAGCGGAAAGTTGGTCAGTTGTGATTAGTGCGTTTTAGCATTGTGCTGTGGTCGATGTGCCGTCTGTCGGCACCTCAGCACGGGCCGCACCATTGTTCGGCACGGAGAATTTGATCTGTGTTGGAAATTGTGTGTTCAGGTTTCGTTAGGCACACGTAAAACAGTCATGTGTACACAGTTCGCCTATAGAGCAGAATCAGTATTGGAGATCTTCCATTTACATCATGGAAACGTTGCATATGTAGCAGGTGTTAAATGAATTAAAAGACTTAGCGCCTGATGACAATCGCACCAGACTGCTTGATTGTGTCAGTGGCGCAACTGTCATTTGTAGGTTAAACGAAAGTTAGTTGTGTCAGGTAACATTTGAATGATCAACCGGTATAGATTTTAGTTGTCGACACATTATACGACTAACTGAAAGACACAAATCACCGGCTATCAATTTACACGAAACTAATGAAAGAAATGGTTAAATTCAAACTATTTAATAAGACAGGTTGACACAGCAGCGCTTTGATACATAAAACACTGAGGTTTCTTTATCAGAAGCTCAAGGGAGTAATCAGCAGGTTTAATGTAAATAAGCATCGGTTAGCACAAAATACCAATAATGATAAGAAAATGTTGAGCTTTATTAATATTCCAGAGACCCGAGGTTGAAAAACCGGATACGAGATGTCTAGAATGCTGTTTTTTACGCATCTGTGTGCGACCGTTGTAAGTAAACAGCCAATTAACACCGACCAGTTAAATACTTTATAAGTGTACATACAATAAAATAAATAGGGTTTTGTGAACATAAAAATGTTATGTTGGAAGTTAGTATTAGCATTAGTATTACAAAGAACAGTCAATGCTGTGATACAATATTACGGGTAAGTTGCCTGGTATTTGCTTCTAGTCCATCAACAACCATTAGGTACTTCAAGAGTAACAAAGATCTTGATGCTTCCAGTTACCCTAGTTGACGAAAATCGTTTCGAAATAGTAGTTTATCTCTTATCGATGACATTTACGAGATATTTAATGAGATGAGGTGCATTTGTGTAAGTTTTCCTCTAGAATGGTAGTATTTGATCGGATTATAAATATTTTATTATAAAAAATATACTTCATCTTTCCTTTCAACAACGCAACCGCAGTAAACAGAGTACAATGGTTTGCATCACTTAATTCTCTTGCGAGTTTTTGAACGGACACAATGCCGGACGCTTTGTCCGTTTGATGCGACGTGGCTCAGCACTCACTGGCGACTGCAACCTTTTAAAACTCAGCATAAAGAAATCAAAACTTATTTGAAAATTTGTGTCTTTTGATACCTAGTTTTTGGTAGTATTCAATCTCCTTATTTTAAACCTAGAGCTTTTCAAACTTTCGATTCCAAATTAATGTTTGATTGAAGATTACTACGGATGGAAAATTGTTACAAACGATTTACTGATAGGTTAACAGTTAGTTATATGGAGGAAAGCTGGATCGTACCTGAAGAGACAGAATAAGGGCAACATGTTGGCAATTACATTAAGCTTGACGCGATGTAAACAGAATTGGAAACAGATAACAGAGGGTCGCTCGAAATTGAGTCAAAACAAACCCGTGTATAGTTGGCGAATACATTTATTACTTTGGGCGGTTTTAAATCTAATACCTTTATACGTGCAATTCTTGTATATATGTTATATATATATAATCTGAATCTCGCAAACGGCTCCAACGATTTTCATGAAATTTAGTATGCAGGGAGTTTCGGGGGCGATAAATCTAGCGATCGATCTAGCTAGGTTTAATTTTTAGAAAACGTTTAGTTAAAACAAAATCGAGCAAAGCTTGGTCATCCAGGTAATAGGGATTAAGGTAGACATTCAGAAATCTCAAGTCAGGACATATATCTATAGGCACTGGACTTCGATTCGCACAAATAAAAGTTCGAATCACTCAATAACGGAGAAATTCTCCAACACGCAGACAAAACACCAAAGATCTTAATAAATAAGGAAAGAGAAGTGGACTTGCTTAGAACTTGGAAGGATGGATAGAAAAACGAGGATCTAGAGAAAGAAAAATAAAAGCGAAACAAAGGTATTATCTAGATTTATTACCAATTCTCAGGATATCTTCTCAGTCAGACCTTTCAATGCTCCATAAATAGTTTATCAGAATAAAATTGAAGGCTTTATATCAATTGGATCCGTTTTTACACGAACCTTGGCAAATAGAGCAAAACTTTCCTGATTTACTCGGCAAGTACTGATTGCTCTTCAAGGTTTATTTCCAAAGTAGTCCGTTCAGCTAGAATTCTTAGATGTAGGCGACTGTAATATATGGGATCGTGAGGGAAAAAATTGAATTATCACGAATTTGAATATAACAAGGGCACTGTCAGTCACGGTAAAACCGGATACACAGGAGATACTGCTGAACATCCTTATGACAGTAATAAATGAATGTTCATAGTTAATTATTTTGATATTTAAACGGAACACATGTAACATTTCACTATTCTATGTAAACATTACAATGTCGTTAAATTAATGGATATTAACAACGACGTAGTGAATTCATCAGAATAATCAGACATGTGTCATGTCGATGACATTTTCTCTTTACTTTTCAATTTCAATCAGTGACTCACTGACTTGCTACATGCTTGTTGACCATATGGCAGCGGGTTTCGTCTCCTTACCATTTAAGAGAATTGCTTAATCGAAAACATGCTAAATCTGACGTTGCTGAAACCTTTATGTGAAAAAAAACAGAATATCTTTACACGCTCGAAACTTATTCAGTTCGCTATGAAATAAGGATAAACTTTACTTTAAAATAACAACCAGGAGTGAGGGACAAAGATAAACGGAATGGTTAACTACCAATAACACTTGTTAATATACTTAAGGAATGTTCCAACACATTTAAAATCTTAAATGAACGCTTGGTTATTTCGTGATAAACTAATGAAGAGTCCGTTAGTAATCAAGCATCGATTGTTATGTAGTAAAAATACTCACTCATTCTTTTAATACACTGCTCAACACAGATGCAATTTATATGACGTTTAAGTTTCATAAACACAGATAAATGTACGCAGCCTCTCGCTGACAGCGCTCAAAGTGAATGAACCGTGCTCTAGTGATATCAATAGTACATTATCACCAGCGGTGCCAGTATTATTGTTAGTTACAATAACTATAATAAAATAAGCATGCCCACGCCCAACGACGCGCCTAGGCTAGACTGAAGGCAGGCACTCAGCGCCATTTCCACAATTAATATGTCTATCAGTCAGGCAAGAATAATCAATATGCTTTTAGATGCTTAAACATTTTTCTAGGATGAAGTTTCGGACGTTGGTTAACTAGCCGGCTTGGGGTAGCGCCGCACAATTTGTATTGGCAGCGGGGTTTAGTCTCGTGTAACTATTAACATAGATAAAAGGATCTAAGCAACTTATACAATTTGTGTTTTAGGTTAAACCGATCCCGCGGTACCAATTTAAAGTGCTATTAGGAATGCTTTCAACTTTGTGCTCTAGTTTAGTTATAGGATGCCGAGTTTTCATTTGTATGGAAAATCTACTTTAGATCGATACAGTCTATGCTTTAATATCTTATGTTTTATTCAGTACGATATTAACGCAACCTTTCAACCCGACATCATAACTATAGCCTGACGAGTTGACTAGTAAGATTTCAAAATATATTTTCAAAACAGGTTTGTATTTATATATATATATATTTTTATTAATGTTCAAAATATATGTATATCGCAAAGTATCAAATATACATGCTAAAAACCACAGAAGCTATTGAAGGCTTATATATGGCTAGTGGGTTCGGAATTTATTTCTAAGACTATTAATTAATACTAAGATACAGATGATAAGTTTGTGAGTTTTACATTCTATTAATGCTTTTAAGTACTACGGGTTTATAGAAAAAAAACACTAACCAGATGAAGGTGTCCTAAAACACCAAATACAATGAGTTTCCTACGTTACATCGGCACTTAAATTAATTGGCCATTAGTGCCCATGTGAACTTGGAAAATAAGAGCTGTTCTGCCGAAGTTGAACTTCCATTAAGTACTTCAACTTTTGTAACAAGCGTTGTTGGAAGCAGTTATTTGATAGAGGCACTTATCTTTCGAGCCGTATCACCTCTTTAATCCATAAACAACATAATTATACGTTATGGGACCGTCGAGTACTCCAAGAACTTCCACATGATCAACGGCTGACCACTTTTGAACAGGTTTCATATCACCCACGATCGGCCTTGGGTATTATATTGACCTTCCGACCAATTACATAATTTGTGGCCAAACGGCGATAAAACGTAGATTTTTTCATTACGCTTTAGGAATGTTAATTCGGAGGTACGCGTTGATGAAATCATCGATTGTCTATTACAATATGATGTGACTCCACTTGATCTCTCAAAACGATTCTCACGGAATTAATGCACTATATCTATCCAAATATCGCGATGCATATCAACAAATTTTAGTGCGTTGACGTCATTGAATTTATTAGGTCTGTTTATCTGTAACATAATCTGTGACTGCTTCCAAATGAGACTTCAAATAAAACTTCACGACCGAACAAATATTTTTCATGCCATTCGTAAGTTCACAAGAGAAGTGAAGAGCTGACCTGATATTTCCTGATATGACTGATACTTCCACAGATTCAATTGAAAAATGCATCGTGTCCGTAATAATTGTTAAATAACTGGGTCAGTACATGTTGAGGTTAATGGGCATCAAGGACGCTCAAATGATCTGAACGCTTATTGAGATCACATAGTGCTACTTAATCTTTTTTAAATCTTTCGAAAGCTAGTTCGTTGAAAAGGGTCACTCACTGGAAATTGTTTATCTGTTTGTTTTTAGGGTTCCGAACTTGAAAAACGGAACCCTTATAGGATCACTCAGTTGTCTGTTACAGCCGATTTTCGCCGAATCAACTGGACTGATTCAGTTGAAATTTGGTACACATAATAAATAATATGTAGGTATTCCTGTGACTCAAAGACGACCGTGTCACAGAAATAAATAACTTTTGAAAATTGTGTGACCCAATTTTTAAAATTTAATAATTTTTTTGGGGGTCTAATAAGAAAAAAATAAAAAAAAGTTCTTTCGACTATACCGAGTGACATATCAAATCAAAAGGCTAATTGTAAGTCTCAATTTTTTTTTATTTTCTATTTTAAAATATTCCGTTCCGAAGTTATTCAAGAATAAAAAAAAAACGTTGTACAGTTCCCCTTTTGCCTTGGCGTTATGAATTATTCGTGCATAATAATTTATTTACCAGTCAGGCCGAAAACATTTCAGATGATTCAAAGATGTTAAAAGAGCCAATTCGATTTCTCCCTTCATGCTTCCAGAGGGCGTGAGTTTATTCTAATTTGAACTAGTCATTTGGAGTAACACCATGATTCAACGGACAAGCGTGACTGTTTACATTACGCTCATCACTGAAGAATTTTCAAAACAAATCAATATGCCAGTTCATAAAGTCAAATACGTAGTTGCCAAACCGTCTAATATAAAATTCTAATTTCAGGGAAGCAATTTTTGCAACAACGTGCGATCGGAACGAACCACCACGGTTTGTCACGCAAGTCTGCGAGTATACAGTTTAAGCAACACCGTTTATGTACAGTTGATTAAACGCCAATCGTTTACGAAACAGTTCCTAGAAAACGCCGAAATATAGTGCATGATGTGCGCCTCGTGTGGAATGTTAGCATTTATCATTACGTGGGTTATAGGTTTCGTGAAACTATTTTGGATATGAGAGAAAACGATTATTGCTTTTGTACTTTGTACAAAATGTTGGGCTGTGAAAGACGGATGAGAAAACATTGCATTTAGCGGAGATGAGAATGTTGAGATGGATGTGTGGAGTATCCAGAATGCATAAAGTGACTGAATGGCGCCAGTAACGGAAAAGTTAAAAGGGAACCGCTTATCTTGGTATGGTCATGTGAAGAGGAGGGATGAAATACACACATGGTGTTATGAATATAAATGTAGATGGATGGACCGGGAGAGGGAGGCCAAAGAAAAGATGGATGGATTGTGTTAGGAGTAATATGAAAGAAAAGGGAGTTGGTGATAGCGTGACGGTTGATAGGACAGAATGGAAGAAAAAAGCGTATTGCGCCGACCCCTTGTAACATGGGATAAGGGCAGGAAGATGACGATGACTTGAATGAGATAGATGAAACGCTTCTTCTTTACTAATCACTTTCCGAAATGATTCTCAGCATGAAGAAATGGCCTTCTTTTTCTTCGTTTCTATCACATTAATAATATCAGAGGAATGCATTATGTGCTCTATCGTCTAGTCTAGTAATAAAAAATCTTTATTTATAGGTCAATGATAGTTTACAAGAAAACTCAATGGCTTACAATATAATGCTGCGTGGGAGGACATTCTTGACGCTTCTTTCAAGTATTTTTAACGAAGTGCACTTTGCAGTATAGATAGATCAACCATAAAGTACCTTGATATTAAAACTTCAACAATATTTGCTAAGAATGTTCAATAATCATGATTGGTGTTAAATGATCAACTGTTATTTCAATTCTCTGTGTAGCAATGCGGTTAATAGAGTAATAGAAGGAAATTAATAATTTAGTAATGATTAAGTTGTGAAGATAATCACTGTATGGTACGAGAGTATTTCAAATATTTACTACTGCAGTTCTGTAGCTTTTTGCACAATAAACAGTAGAATTCTAGTCTTGAGTACTCTAAGACTGGTTTGATGCTTGAGCTGCAAATATTTGTACAGCCTTGGCTTCACATGTTGGCTGGTTATCGCCAACGAACAACGTTCATAGCTCTGTTACTTGTAACTTTGTCAGAACTTGTATTTTGGAGCAATGGACGAACTTTTATAGAAGTTGGCCCACATTGGTCTCCAGTGTGTGGCCGGCAGTACATTCAACTGTTTTACAACATAGAAAACCACTCTGAGTGACAGACGGCGCGGTGTTTGAAAGTCTGCTTCTTGTAATTACAACTATACAACCTGTAGTATAGCCAAGAAGTTTTTATAAGTTCCGACGGTGATCGATTATAGTGAATTAATGGCGCTAGCGCTAATAAATCATTGCATTAGTAAATTGAAGTGAATTCTTGTTATGACTCACATCCGAATTTCAACTGTGTAAATGCACCTAGCAATAGAAACGAGATATATTTACAACGAAAAAATACCGATAAACTCTGCGATTTCGCCAAATAAAACGCCAAGCTATAAAAATTTTGATAAGTTTGTATGACATGACATTTTCGCAAAGAATTCTTTCGCATTCCATTTAAGTAAGATGATTGTACATGAAAACTCGAAAGGGGGACATCGTACTAATCTACGTGCCAAATGACAAGCGTCCAATTTAAGCTTCAGCTGGCGTCTAATGTTCTTTTGATATGCTCCACGCTCAACTAGAATTTCTACCCTCAAAATTCTAGTAAAAAGTGAATGATCAAGAAAATATATAGCAACTGACAAACTGCAGTGCTGGCAAACGACACTAAACAAACAATGTTTTAAAAGCAAGAAATATAAGTGGCTATTAATAACAGCGTCTGAAATCACTGAACACTATGAAAGCATTAATTTGAATCTCAAAACAACATGATGGTGTAATTCTTGCAAATGTTTTCGCCAAAAGCCAGACAAAACAATGTCGCAAAAAAATGACAAACAAAGCTAGAAAAAAGTGCTTATGGAGAAAAAGCAAGAGGTAAAGTACAGGTGTGAAATAAAGCTGTAACGTTGAGCATTGATGCGCTAGCGCCGGTTTCAGACGCCACTGACACGGAGAGCGCCATAGGATAAAACGAACGCGTATCATTGCCAAGTTTTTTTCAGCCGGTAGGTACGCAACTGGACGTGGGAATTGGCCATACGTCACGGTAGGCGGTGCCCGTCATCTATTTTTTCGTATATTCCCACAATTCGCACAGACTATCTTACACTGCTTTCTGACGTCTGCTTCCGCTCATTTCATCCGATATTACAGTACATCATCATTTTTATTATGACTGTTTGTTACATTGCATCAAAATTATAATTCGAATATATTTTTAGTTTAACTGTATGTTTATATTCGCATGAAACTAGTACTTACGTATGTTACCCGATATACATTTGTAGATATCCCAGACGCGGCAGTATTCCCATCGCTATTAAGATTTCTCTTTGGACTGCGTTCGTAAGATCGTGGTTCTTTGATAAAAGATACAGTGGCATGTAACAATATTAAGATGGCACACTTGTCACATACCAAAACTGAGAGAAGTAAAGCTCTCAGGCTGAGGATTTGTGCATGCGCATTTAACAAGTCATCACTGCAAGATATTAATAGATCATCTTGACAAGCACTTGTTCACTAATTAAAACTAAAACAGACAAATGTGAAAATGTTTTTGATGAACATGAAATTCAGGAAGAACCTAATATTCGTTCCGATGTTTGATTTACCTAGTTGTAAACGTGAATTGCGTCGTAAAAGAATAACAAGGAAGGAACGATAAAACGAACTGTGCAAAAATTTGCTTGTGTGCCAAATGGGTCACTTGTCTGTCAAGAAATAACGAGAAAATAGCTAACAGGTAAGTAAGCTTTCACTAAGAATTTCAAAGAATGGCCATGGGAAGGTGCACCCAACGGCATTGTTCCAATTCGAAGTTCCTTTAATTGGTAACCTAAATATGAAAAGATGAAACAATCCAAACGACGTTGAGAAAATATTAATAAACCAACAGTTTAGTTAAACGAAAGAAAAATAATTGTTACATTGCTTGTGATCACGGTAACAGGCAATTAGCCTCCTTGTAAGATATTTATTGCATTGTATATGGTAAAAATCATGTGACGGATCATTTAACGTAACGACCGACGTGGTACTGTTACGTGGTACGGCGTCTGGGCGGTGTCTAGCTTGTGGTCGCTTTCTCACTTCAACGATCGTGAAAAGAAAGGTGCAAACTGCAAAAGCTTAGACCAGGTTTCCCACAACTATCTTTCCAATATAAACACAATCAATTGTGTTACCAAGCCATCATTCAAACTGGCTAGCTAAATTATTACTTCAAGTTCATTGAACTTTTCAGAGAAAGTAGCTGCGGGTGACATGTCATTATTTGTTTTAGCATCATGAAAATCACCGAGACTTCAAGTCGTTCGTATTTGTATTGCACCGCAAACACTTCAGATTTTTATTTCAGTCAACATTGAGTAGCTTGCTATGTATTACGGATATAAATAAGTACGTGCTAAACTTGAGGAAAAAGCTTTTGAAATATATTTGGTTCGAGCATATTTGAAGAAAAAATACAAGGCGAAGGTCGGCAAACGACTTGAAGTCCTAAAAACTATTGTTAGCAAACTGAAAACTTATACGAACTTCGCTAACACAAGTCATTTCCTTGTTTTCACGATAAAGCTTGTTAGTACGCAGTTAAGGGCCTTAAAACAACACTTATACAATCAGAATTTACTGTTTACCTTGTTGTTAATGAAGCAAATTAAAACGTGAATCGGAATATTATTTGGGAATTTAATTTTTAATATAGAAATTGTTATTAACAACCACACGGATGATGAGCTGTCAGCAGACGTAACACGAATCATAAAACATCGTAAAACGAATTCAACGAACCGCTTACGAATTCAACAAGGGCTTATATGGGAAAGGTAAAGTTATTTTGAACGACGATTAAAAGAGCCGGACTGATTATCACTAGATTGAATTCAAATTAAGTAAGAGCTCTCAAGAGAACGCGAAATCAATGAACAAATAACGGTCCATCTGATCAGATAATTGCGCACAACTTCGATGATGTAACAATAGGATTGAACGTAATATTACTTACGGCAAATGTGTGTACAGTTCTCAAATGACGCCTAAACAAAGCCTTCTCCGCAAGTCTCTCATTACTTATACTCATTACTGGCTAGTGGAAGAAAGCAGACACCGGGTAGACTGCACACAATGGTCGAACCAGAACTGGGTTAATTGAAGACAGCATCGCCCATCGCCGCCGGCTGACGGCAAGATCCGATCTCTGTACGCCTCTAAATTAATACTGTAATAAACTATTCATTCGGAATTATGAACAGAACTGGTGAGTGTAATATCGTTGTCGACTGGCCACTGCAAATCATGTACAGCCTTCCAGCACTTCGAGTCTTTATAATAAGAGAAAATCCAAGTCTAGCATTGATTGAAAAACAACGAGCACCACAAAATCAACACGAAAGAAATTTAATTTTCTTCTGTGCCTTTCAAGAAATCAATACCTAGCAACTATTTGAAATTAGTGAGAATGTGCAGACTATTCGCGTTCAGTCTGGAAGTACGAGTATATCCTGAAAATAGGTCGAGTTACTTTCTCCGGTAACCGAAGCGGCGTAGGTAGGCATCTGCACTGCGACACCAACCTTTTACATTGATTTCCGAGACGTCTGGACTAAAAACTGATGGAAAATGACTATTTGGTAGTTGTTCCCAAATCGCTGTAACTAAGCTAGATAAATGAAATGGGAATTTGCGTCTCTGAAGTAAAATCTGGACTGGCTATCCCAAAATACTTTCAATAACCTACCAGTTAGGTGACTCAAAATTGTCAAACCAATGTACAACATGGCGCCGGTTTTGGGTGGATTTGAACGATAGTTTCTACTTAAATTGCGAATTGCATCCATTCACACTGCTGGAAGTGTCAATACAAGTTCAATTTTAATGCAAAGCATCACTTGCTGAACAATACACTAGTGAAGGCATGAACACAATAAGCAAGCGTAATGTGAGGTAAACGGTATACCGCTTCCTGGCCAGTGGATTTGAGAAGAATACTAAATGTGGCCTCAAAGTATCGAGTTTCGTGCTAACCAAAGCACAATGGCTCATATAAGAAACCTTGAAATTGCATATTAGGCCTACAATGCACCAGTAATTTGCATGATTGAGATTCATCTTTGCGCAATCGCATTGCCGTATGGCCAGAATTGCAAATGAAGTATCAAGTTGTTCTTTTTTATTTCGAAGAAGGGGAACGGGAGACAGAGACTAGTGTAACATTTCAAACTCTAAGAAAAAAGCCAGCACGTGTAGATTTTAGTCGGTCAAAATGAATACTGGAGCATTTGTCGACTGTCATTTTTGTGCCCACACACGAAAACTAGATCAAAAGTTCATTGACTCTGAGAGTGAAATCCATTCATCATTATTAACCATTACTAGAGCAGTAGTCCTGACAATGACAGACAAGTAACAGACATTGATGACGTCACGTATACGAAAGCCAATAAGGGCAAGTGTTTTTATTTTTTATATGAATACGGCGTCCAAGTGTTATAGTGAACTATACAAGAGTTCATTCATAGTGATAATGAGGGCGTGAGCAGCAGGAAGGCACTGCGGCCAACCGTTCCGGGAAGCGGCGGCAGACGATGCGCAGACGCCGATGACGTCACAGCGTGATCAGCCAATTGGGGCAGCGGGCCTATCAGCCTTAGTTAACTTCATTTGATATTTTAAAGACGTTTACTATAACGAAATGTGGCGCTTCATTTATTTTCATTTAAATTTATTCTTTTTTTTAAACCATTGTGTGGCGGTTAAGAATTTAATGTAGCATTGAAATAAACACTACGACAGCGGGACGTGACGTCTTTGTTAAGTCGGAAAATACAATTTAAAGCTGTGTGGACAAAGAGGCGGCGGAGGCAATAAAGCAAACCAGCATATACCTCGAGGAAAATTTCGCGTGGTTTAAAATGCTAATGTACTACCGACTTGTGTACCTACATATACAGCGTCCACAAAGAAAATAATGCGTTTGGCAAAGCTAGTGTAGTGCCATTCCATATTCGCTTTGTAAAACTGAAAGTTCAGCACAGTTGACTTCTTAAATACAGAATAATTGAAGAGGAAAACGCTGATGTCTATATTTAACGAAAACAGAATTTAAGGAATGTAAATTACGTATAAAAAGCTGCCTAGAACAAAATACCACCGTCAATAGCAGCGTTACAAGCGAATATAAAGCTGTTGGCCTTGACAGAAAAAACCTTAAGCCCATGCCATAACACGGCTGTAGCATGCCATTGAAACGAGGGAAGCCAAGGTCGCGGAGTCAATGTACAGCACAGGACGCCACCTGTCTCCGGTAACCAGTACAAATATACACAATAATTATGGCGACGCTGAAGACACTGCACGACATGTGAAACAACCTTTTCAACTGTTTGAACTCGTTGATAATTCAAATCGCGAAGACTTGAATGGCGACGTGTATTAAGATTCATCACGTTCACTTTTCGAAGTACCACAACGCACAATGATATCTAATGGATCGATTGTGACAACAAAATATGAAGTGATGAGTCTCTATTGAAAAAAAAAAGCCACATTTTAACGGGTGGGTAACTGGGTCCACGCGTTTAGCCCACGCTCTGTTGCCGTTTGATCATCCTATTTAAAAGCACGTGACAGCTTTCGTATTAATAGAATTGAAAAACGTATTTTCGTTCCTCCCTTCGACACTGAGATAGAGTTATTGAACCATAAACGATATCTGTGTATATGATATGCGAATGAATGCAGATTAATCGAATCACTATTCACTGAACAGCTTAGCGGAGTCATATTCCCCGTGCATTAATTTAAATATCCAGAGCAATATGAGTTCCAGGGTTCCAATAGTGGGTTTAAATGAATTGAAAACGCAGCTAGCAACACGTACATAAAGTTAGTCATGGTATGAGTCGCAGTCGCAGCCGAGATGTGATTTACAACAATATTTCCGTAGGCGTAGCGAGCGAATTGTATCTGTTTCCAGAAATGGAAGCTGAATGTTCCAGAACTTTCTTTGTTAGCTTTAAGTAAGGAGGTCGACGCACCGCGACTAAATATGAGACTAAAGTAAGTGCGTACAGTTCTAAGATCTAACTAGGCAAGTTTAGCACGATGCCTTTGTAATCTAAGTAGTGTTGCAAACAAAACATTAATATTAAGCGGCCTTTTGTGCTACACCAAGATACGGATCAGAACATTTTTGTGGGTGGGCTTTGGGATTTAAATATTGTAATTATTAAGATTCGTGTTACATTTGCTTAAGAGTGCTGTTCGAACACTCTTAGATGCAAATGTTAACAACATTCTTAATTAAAGTTACCAAGCATTTCACATTATACACTGCGGTTGAGATTTCGTGACAGCGACGAATGATTCAGTACGTGATTAGTAGTTGGGACCCAAAACGAAAGAATCTAGTTTTGTTCGTTCAACCCTTTGTTACCAGCATACTAAAACAGCAGATGTTTTATTCTCGTATGATTCCACAATGATATCAGAGCTAGATGACGCGCAAGCCGCAGAATACTTCAAAACTGTTATCTCTTGGAGTTACGTAACGACATTTTCTTTAAATTCGCACTGTTTATTAAATACGGACGCGGACTGGCATTCGTCCAATGGTTCTTTTAATCGGTTTAATTCATTGAGCCACTGCTTTATTGCCGAATGAGTGCGAATAGACAGGGACGACCTCCCCAAGGTCAATGGATAGTGAGAGAAACAGGTTCGTTATAACTCGTTTGCCTGTCATATAGAGACCACTTTCTTGAAAATTCTTTCGTCGTGGTCGTAAAAACTACGGGTAAGCTGAACTGGAAACGAGAACTACTAAAGTATCAGTAAATTACTTAGCAGCTGTAAAAGTTAACTGAGAGAATTGATGATTGAGAATGGATATATCTCATTGATACAGGTTTATATTTTTAATAACTGTTGAACTATCTCATTAATACCATGTATGGTCTCAAATGATTAGGTCGTAGCTAGTGGACGTTAAAGCAATATTCACGTTCACGATTAAGGAAGTGAAGTCATTCGATAGTCTTAATATAAGATAAAAAGACTTCCAGTTGACAATCCTAATTTGCATTCGAATGTAAAAGCTTGCAATAACGCAGAAGTTATAGTCAATGAGAAATGCGATAATAGGTGCAAATCGGCGGTATCTGCACTAACACCATAAACAAGCTACATTATGGTTGAAGTAACCTAGAGGCTTGATAGTTAGCGTGAGACCAGTTTCTTTCAGCGGATCTGAGTAATAAGCTGAGAAAATGTCGAAAGTTTTGTTCGCAAATTATCTGAAAACCTGTTTGGTAAACAAAAATAGTACAAATATTTACGCTAATGACATAACGGGTTTTGTAAATAAGTAAAAACCAAAATTCATTTCTGTAAATCTTTCTAGCTACGTCAGACAAAGAACCGTTTAACTCCAACTTTTATATATGGACTACTGAAACTTTGGCCCTATACTTGGTCATCAGTGCAAATTAAAATTGCATGTCCAGATAACAGACTTCAGTAGTGTGTTTTCCTTGCCTTACATGAGCCTGTTTCTTACTGGAACTTTAGCCCCATACTTGGTCATCAGTGCAAATTAAACTTGCACGTTCAGATAACAAACTTCACTCGTGTGTTTTTCTTGACCTACATGAGCTTGTTTCTTACTGGAACTTTAGCCCCGTACTTTGTCATCAGTGCAAATTAAACTTACACGTCCAGATAACCGACTTCACTAGTGTGTTTTCCTTGCCTTACATGAGCTTGTTTCTTATTGGTAGTTTAGCCCCATACTTGGTCATCAGTGCAAATTAAAATTGCACGTCCAGATAACAGGCGTCACATGTGTGTTTTCCTTGTCCTACATGAGCTCCTTTCTTACTGGAACTCTAGCCCCATACTTGGTCACCAGTGCAAATTAAACTTGCACGTCCAGATAACAAACCTCACTAGTGTGCTTTCCTTGCCTTACATGAGCTTGTTTCTGTACATCATCATCTCCATTCTGTCCTGTCAGCTGTCACGCTATCACCAACTCCCTTTTCCTTCATATCACTCCTCACGCAATCCGTCCACATTAATTTTTGTTCAGTAGCTTGTTTGTGTACGTCTGAATGAATTAACGGAACCCTTATGGTCTTACTCGAGTGACTTTTAGAGTGGAGTCTTACTCGCACATCACTGGTGTTTCGTTTAAGAAGCATGTTTTCATGGCTCCAGCACTTTTAAAAGCAAGTTTTTTAAAGCTTTTACACGTACGTTGAGTAGGCCGCTGCTAAGTTGAAACGGACACTAGTGTTAGCGCTAACGAATCAAGCCGCTTCAAGCGCTTTATTCTCGACTGTGTGCATTAATATCTCCGCTTCAAGCTCATCCTACTATCATTATAAACGTGAAAGTTTGTAAGGATGGATGGATGGATGTTTGTTACTCTTTCACGTCAGAACGGCTGAACGGATCTCGATGAAATTTTGCACAGAGGTATAGTCTGGAATAACACATAGGATACTTTTCATCCCGGGAATACGTCCCCTTGGGATAATTTTCGACATAAACGCGGGCGGAGCCGGGGGCGGTAGCTTGTACAGAATATAATTCTCATTTAGGTACTTGAGTGTCGACGGTAATATAAACTTCCATAAACTTCCATTAAAAATGTGATGGCATAATTTCTCAGCGTGTGTTTATCAGGGAGATATAAAATGTGTGTAGGTGGTAAAAGTAGCATTAATTACCTACAGATGGAATTTGAAAATAAGCTTTTTTAATCAATTCAAGGTTTGGTATGTCGAAGAAGACATAAGTGTTGTTTATTCAAGTATTCTTTTAGTACATTTTTCGCATCATCGTATGTGGTCATAAAAGTCATGATTCAGAAGAACTAAAGTACGATCGGCGATCTAAAAAAGCGATGCAATAAAAAATACATTTATTTACACTCGTGCTTTTCAATAAAATTCTGACAACACTAACTCTATTTTTGAGTACAAAACCAATATTTCCCCAATTTTATTTATCTTCCAACTGCGCAGTTGTCTAATATTGAGCAACGCGCGAGCAGCCCTCAGTGCGAACAAGGTTGCGCGTGCGCCTAATTAAAAACGATTCCTTTGAAAAAATCAAACATCACAGTCAAGATTTTTACTCAGATATTACACATGTTTATACTTGTATACGTAGCGAAACAAATAATGGCATTACGCTCGATATTATCTAATATGACGTGAAGTACGTTTGTTATTTATGCTGCTCAACGCATAGAGTCATAAATCAATGGCTCGCGATGAAATCTTGCACTACACTATGTTTGTGTCACTAGAAAGATAAACTACTATTCAACCGGATTGATAGTAAGAGCAAAATGGTTACTGGTAAGATATTCTCTTCGTCACAACAAATAAATAGTTTTAAACTTAGAATACGAGTTTAGTTGCATGTAAAGGCTAATTGTAAATGCTATTCAAACATTGATTGCCTCACAAAGTTGGAAACTAAGTAAATGTTCACGAAACCGCGATTATAACTTAACTTTCTAGGGTTCCGAAAGTCCGTAAGAAACGGAAGCCTTATTCCTATAATGGGGCGGGTGTCTGTCTGTCTCTCCGTCCGTCACAACCAATTTTCTCCGAATCTACTGGACCGATTCTGTTAATTTGAATGACACGGACGCGTTACGTAAATAAATATTTTTTCAGTACGGGGGTCACTTTTGGGGGATAAACTAGAAAAAAAAAAGTTTTTCGAACTGTAGGTACCGTGTGACATCAATTTAAAGGGTTTATTGTGAGGGTTTTAATTTTTTTCGTGATTTTATAATACGTAGTTTTGAAGTTATTCAAGAAATTAGACGTATAATTACCATTCTCTTATCTACGAAACTAAAATTTTGAAAAAATGCAGATCCTATAGATTACAGGAAAACCTATAAGAAGTCTATTGTGTTAAAAAAAAAACATATTTCAAAAATGAAATTCGTTCGGAACCCTCAGCACGCGAGTTCAACTCGCACACGGCCAGGTTTTTTTCTACACTACCGAATTAAAAGTGGTTCTTGCCCACAAATTACATACATCAATGTAGCCTGACATGATGAACGGTGGTGGTTTAATATTTTAAAAACTATTTATTTTATAATCCAACTTTTAACAAGTTTTTGTTAGTTTATTTCTAGGTTTATTTTCATCGCTTCAAACGAAGCCTATAGTTTAGTGGAAAACTTTTTCTATACGAAACAGAACCTTGAGGAAGTTCTAGTCAGGCAGATGTGACAAACTGTTTAACTAACAATTAAAGTATCTAATCAATTTTCTATATCTAGCGTTAATGACGAAACGATAATTAATATAAGCTACGCAGTTACACCGAATGACTCACAATAGCTGGTAGGCAGCACTAGGCAAGGCAGCCAGTTAAACGAAGATCGATCTTACGATAACTGTAGTTAAATTGGTATTATTTACCACTACAATTACGTTTTTGACATTACATAACATTTAGGCGAAACCAAAACTCTAAAAAGAGAAAGTTTCAGTCTTGGTAAATAATTATTATGGGATACATAAAATCGAAAGTATAACAAATTGCTTAATGGTTTCAAACTTTGGTTTCTGCAATCAATCACTTCTGCAGTGGCTCAATCAATATTTTCTTCAGATAATGGGGCAGCTGTGCTCACTTTTTGTGCGTTGACTTAGGCCCACTCAACACGTTGCAGTTGCGACAATAAAACCAGTTACGAGACTTACAAGCAAAGATCAATCTGTTTGCAATGCTAATTTTGCAAGTACTTATAAGCCCAAGTCAATGTACTCAAATGTTGCAGTGATTACAAAATAGAATAAAAAACAGACCTTTTCAAGTAATAAACTCCATTGTATGATTTAAATTTATTCGCATGCACCTTATAATATTTTTAACACAGCAATTTAAAATAAATTAAATTAAATACTCAGAATCGCAAGCGTCGTCCACATTCAAGCTCATTTTAGAATCTCTAAAATGAAATCCAATTTCATGGAAGCGAAGCGCGCTTTATTTTTGGGATTCACTTAGGTAATGTTTTCAGTGCAATTGAACCAAGTGATTCGCATCTTGCCTTTCAGCCTCGCAGCTTCGTCTGTATTTCATTTCGCCAGCACGTTGAATCCTAAACAAGTCATGTCAGGCGTTTGGACCGCCCAGCACTAAATCATCTAAGGGCATATGGCGAGAGTCTGCTTCAAGTTATTTATTGCATTTCTCAGCAAGACCCACAGAGTCGCGAATTTAATGCACTGTGATCAAACGCATTTACGACAACACTAAAACGCTAAGTGCGTTTCATTTAGTTGAATAGGGTTCGTTTTAAGATTTCAAACAACGCACAAGAAGGTTAGAGAAGTAAAGTTCAAAGCACATTGACGCTGCGGTGGGATACAGTATTTTTAGGTTGTATTGTCAACGGGATCGTTAGATTGACATATCGCGGAGATGAAATTATATTGAAGAGATGTAGATATGCCTAAACCTCTTATTATTTGTATCCATATTGAGCACTGAGCAGACTTATTGTTTTTGTGTGAGACACCAACGAATTGCAAATCTTCATGAAATTATCCACCACCAGCCAATCCTTTTAATGAAATCGGTAAACATCTTAATTTTAGGTTGCGTACATACTGGTTACATAAATTCGTTGTCAAAGCTTACAGCCCAACGCCAATCAAAAAGAGAAAATGTAGTTCGTTCAGTCATTGTGTACTCAGCATTCTGTTTGGCAGATGACATCTTAACAGTGACAAGTAACAGATGTCAGGGTTGCCAACGCTGTCAAAATAAGCCGATCCACGTTATTTATCACGTATTATTTAATCTTAACTGTCTGAATTATAATAAAGAAGCATTGAGTACCTACCTACTTGTTTATAATTACGGCCATCTTGGCTAAGATGACCACAACAAAAAATCAAAAGAAGCTTATTTAAGTAATTGAAAACTTTCACACTACGTGTTCATACGTGACGCGATATAGAAAAATAGAAAACTACACTCAATAAAAATGTTCATAATTAAAATGAAAGTTTTAATAGACTGCAGCGAGATAAAACACTAGTTAAACTAGATTGAAAGCTGATCATAACTGAATCATAACTTAAGTGTTAACTTTATTTCCATTGAGAATATGAAAGAGATAGCAAATGAAGTCGATGGTACAAAAACTACTACGCAGAACTTAAAGGGTTTTTTAATCAGTGTTGTTAATGATCGAACGTACGCCGACAGTGCGCCCACTGACCTCAACGCGGACGAGATAATGGCTATTTTAAGCGTCGCGATAATATCAGCATACGTCGAATGTTTTAACAGATACGACATTGGAGGAACGCCGGAAGCCTTTAGGCAGGACCTCTTACAACTAACGTACTTGATAGACTTCCGTTAACTTACATATTTGACAATTCAACTTTTACGACCAACGATCAAGCCTTTTCGTTTCCTCAATTTATTTATTTAAGAGACATATAGCAAAGAAACTCAGTAAAAAAACACAATTTGCACAAAACATACGTTACAAACCGTAGCGCGTATTAAATATTCTTGGCAAAAATCCCAAAAGAATAGAATACACGGAACTCGGAAATGTATGAAGTTGTACTCGTAATACGTGACGTGTGCTGTTATTAACATTCATAACATGTCATAAAGTGAAAACATTCCATCGCCATAAAGAGCAAAAAGCAATGCATTGATCGAATACCATTTCGTAAATCGAAATCCGGTGACATAAAACCGAGAAGCATGCAGATATCAAATCAGCATGTGAACTGTCTACAGTAAGAGGTAACGGCAATCGCCTATAGAATTGATGGACTACATCGCATACCCAAGTGGGAGTTAAGATCCATTATGCATGTTTGTTTTCAATCGTGAAATGTTTATTTTGCTTAATTACTTCCAGCGAATTTCAATAGATCGAAAGTAACGGTATATGTAAAGTAATCCTGAGTCATAATCATGACTTTAAACAGAGAACGCCCTATAATAAGAGAATTGTTTACATTCTGTGCGCGTAGACTGGAACGACGTATTTACGACAAGCATTTATCTCATAAAAATCCAATAAATGCCGTGCTAAAGGCGCCGCTTCCAGGCATCGATTCCCATCTTGACCTAAAGGAATTCGCCTCAAACGGGGACACGATTACATCGAAATTTCTCGTCAACCTCAAGAGATATAATCATGGTTGCTTTCTTGAATATAAAATGTTGTCAGTTGTTATAAAATTATACAGCACACTGCGGCAAATGAATATTACGAGCAGCAATACATCCGTCGATTCTGCACTTATAGGGACAATGCTCTTTAAACAGCTGGTGTATTTATGAAACAGTGCTCGATTGACTGGGAGGCCTCGACCTCAGAGCTGCTTTCATGCCCACTAAAAGGATTACCCGTCAGACGGCATCGAGAAAACAGTATTCGGAATTGGGCTAATCCTCTTTGGGCTGCGGTGTCGACGCTACCTCGAGCGGTTGCTCGGAGCACACCTGATTGAACAACCATAAACTTTGGTACAAGAGCATAAAGCATAATGTACAAAGGCCTGTAATATTAAGTGTCAAATCAATAACTCCTCCACGCGACAGCAGCAGAAAGTTGGGAAGAGATATGAGATGGCGAGCGAATACCGGCTTTAACTGAACGTGATAGGATCATGTTTCGAATTACACGATTTTCGCGAGACAAGACGGTGAAAGCCTGTCTGCCCTAGCGATCTCTAGCTTCACAAGAACATAATTGCACACGTTCAGTAAAACGATTCAATGAATCAGTGACATTAAAAGTCAACGAATACTTAATCAATGTTTTTCTAAGAGAATCTTGTAAATTAAGAGTTATCGCGTTAGAACCTGATACTCTTGAAATTGATGTAATTAAAGTAGTAAAAACCGGCCAAGTACGAGTCGGACTCGCGCACGAAGGGTTCCGTACCATTATCTATAAAAACGGCAAAAAAATCATGTCTGTTGTATGGGAGCCCTCTTAAACATTTAATTAATTCTGTTTTCTAGTATTTGTTGTTATAGCGGCAACAGAAATACACCATCTGTGAAAATTTCAACGGTTTAACTATCACGGTTCATGAGATACAGCCTGGTGACAGACAGTCAGACGGACGAACAGCGGAGTCTTAGTAATAGGGTCCCGTTTTACGGAACCCTAAAAAGAACATGACTACTGCAACTGTTTGATAAGAGGAATTTCAGCGATTTTGCATCGGATATAATAATTAGCGGCGACGGATGCAATTACCCACCGCGGTGGCTGCATTCCGAATGTGCGTCATCTTGCGTTCGCAGAGTACTCAGCTTTATTCTTATTAGAAAGTGGCAAATTTGGATGTGCGGAGGGGAGAGGTCGTCGACCGAAAATGTTTAGAAGCCTGTCCTTTAATAGAGGACCATGTAATACTGATTAGCATTGTTGATGTTACAGCATCTACAATTACCATTCACCACCTCTAATTCATTATAAATCGCAGGTCAACTAGGCACAAACCGATGAGGAAAATATTAACTTGATCATAAGACCAAGAGCGGACTGCAGCCCTACTATGACGTGCTGCTAATGCCATCCAATTCCGATGATGTAAAAGGGATAGTGCTATTCGCTATGTATAGCTCCGTCTCTCTTAGAGGAAACATGATCGTTTAAAGACTTCATAGTAGGGCTCCTCATCTGCATCTGGAGGAGAGTTGGCTGGTTGGTACGGCTGCCAAGGACCAAAACCAAGACTAAGTGCGGAAACCAAACTCCGATAGATACATACAAACCACGAGCGTGTAAAATATGCTTAGATTTTTAACCGCATCAGAAGTAACTTGGCAAATTGCTTACTAATGCAGCAATTGAGAGCATAAATAAATCACACAATAAAAACTTCTTAATAACATGATAAATGAATCGTCAATTCGAAATCACTGCGACGTACAAATCGGAACAAGATATTACAGTTGACTTTGAGCCATCAAGAGACAAGAGTATTGGTGAGAGCGAATAGTTCGAATACAATTCCAAGAATTCACACCACTAAAAGTAAAGTTTTTGTTAACTGTACTTTTTTGATTCTGAACGATGAGTGATGAATGACCCAGTCCCAAGATGTACTGTAGCTTCCAAATGGAGCATTGACAAAAAAAGCTGTAGTTTATTTGTTTTCGTTTATTTTAGTCGCATCACCAGATTTCGGGATTGGCAGGCATATATATGTATCGATACTTATTTGTATTTTGTTCATTCAAATGTAAGCTCTCGAAGATTTAATGGTTTAAGAACATTGTTCATCACCCTTTCAGTCGTACGTACCACTGCAAGGAAAGTGCGAAACTCAAAACGAAGGATACTCGAGCAAGCCCTCACTCCAAATGAATATGGATCTTGAAGTGTTTGCCTTTGAGCAGTTAATTCTTTGTCAAACGTCCCATTGACTTTCAGCACCGCTTTGAAAGTTGCCATTACATCGAAGTGTTCATTGTTATGCTTGTTTTCAGCAGTTTTATATCGTATTTATTAGTATCTTATTTGAACTAAAGAAGGCTACCTCGGTAGATTTCACACTGAGATAGCTGTTCAGTGTTTACAAACCAGTTATATGTGCAGAAAAATAACGATTGATACAAAGTTGTAAATGCATGGCTTGTAGAATTATAATAGGTGAACAAGACACATGTATTTGTTTTTTATATTTATTTATTCACACGTGTTAGTACATAATTCGCTTTGGTTTGAATGGGTGAGACTGCTTTATGTACACAATTGTGGAGTGACGCCGGAACGTCATCAGCTGGGTTGTAACTTGTACCTACAAAATAAGTTAATGAGTATGAGGTAATTTATTCTATTCCAATGTTTGCAGTACAGTAATTATGTATTCTTGAATATATTTGCCGGCAATTGATGAATTGTCGTCAAATTATGATTCAATATCCATTAGTAGTCAGCTTAAGCTTGTTGTAAACATTAATTATTATGATTACCTTTCCATGTTTCCCAAGTTTTCCATTTCTTTGGTTTATCACGTTCCTTTTTTTAAAAGGATGGGATTTCATTAAATGACTTCTTCCGCTCTGGGTGGAGCCGGAAGAGCGTGTCAGACTCTTACTGAGTAAAACCCATCCGTGTTCCTTCTAAAGCCATTTGTGTTCTTGTAAGCCCTGGCTGGAGGCTTTAATATTCTATTAAGGCCACCACAGACAAGCCCGGTTAAGCAGTCCACAACCTTATTGGTTGAACTGCGAGACCACTAACAAAAAAAAAGCCCTTTGCGTTCCAGGGCCGCAGTGACTTTTTCGAACAAATTCGGCAACCCTGGCAGGCTCTGGCCCTAGCGGGCCCCGTCTCCTATGCTGACTCTATTTGAGGCGCTCGTGGAACACAACGCGCCATCGACCCGGGCTTGGTGGTGATCGGACAGCGAGCAACCCAACACTCGCCGTCCGCAGGCCCGCGCCTACGGTGGCCGGGGTCCCGGGGATCGCCTTGCGACTCCCGACGCGTCATCTTCTGTAGTACCACGTGGTAAGAAGGTAAGGCAATCTACACCGCTTTTATGTTTTATTATCCAATGAATCAATTTACTTTTATTCGAGAAGTTTTATTCCGGCAATTATCTATAGGTACCTAGATCATAAGTAGGTAAAAGTGATTAATTAAGTACCGCCGCCGGATATTAAATTATTACAGGAGAGGAAATTTCAAATGCGTCCATTTTGAAATTATTGATGTATTTGAACGAGTATATTTACCTACCTACATATATATCCTCAATTATTGGGAAAAAGCAATAAAATTTACTGATTTTATTTTCCTAGAACATCAGCGAACATAAAATTTAGTAGTTCAGCAGCAAAATAAAAATTTAAAATCCACGCTCATACAAGTCACTGTGATGTATAACGAGTTGGAAGCCGCAAAAAGCTTCAGAAAAATTGCTGGCGTATGCCGAAATATAGGTCAAGTAACTGCCTTGAACACTGTCTAGAAAAAAAAACACATTTTACACGGGGATTACAAAAATAAACTAGACATCGAGACGCCTTGTGCTTAATTACATTAGTTTCTATTTATGAAAAAGTCAAAATGGCAGCCAATGAGACACCGAAAGCTGACAAACACGCGCAGGTAGGGTTGCCGACCGTACTCTAATATTAAAGTATTGTACTCTAATTCGAAACAAAAGCGATAAAGTCCTCTAAAATACTCGAGTTCATTCTCTCTCACACTGATTTTGAATTTAATTGAACGAATTCTTGTCATTTCACTCAGACTTCTTGTCTTTTCGGTCAAAATTGGGAAGCAAAAACTGCGCTTCATTGAAATAGTAATCAATAATTATTTTCAAAACAACAACAATATGCTTGTTTCCCAAAATAGCCATTTTAAAAATAACAATAAAATTTCTCCTTAAATATATAAATCGATAGGTACTCTTAATTTACCATTTCGAAAATCATTTATGTAGGAACAGATACTTATAAAAAAACAACGGCTTGCACTCCGGGAGTGCCGGCAGAAGTAAAAACTTGAACATTAACGTTGTACATTTTTGATATTTTGGAATGGTTAAGGAATAATTTCGCACGAATTGCTTTAATTATCAGTATTAAAGTACTATCATTTATGTGGCAAAATACAATATTCATTTATTGCGCTATCGTACACTAACATGACAATTTATATTATACATTAAAAATTTAACACTTCAGAACTTTCTCTCCGTCTTACGAATTTTCGATCAGGTCACGTGTCCTGACGCGAGTTTATTTTTTACCCATCCCAAAAAGTGCACAACGCCGCTAAAGATATTCACTTCAAAAAAATAATTGGTAACCCTACACACAGGTGAACATTTTACGATCAGCAAGCTTTATAACAGACATGAACGTCAATGATGGTACATATGACCGTATCGCATTCTCTTGCTGCGATGAAAATTCCAGACATCGATATTTTTAGTACGATCGTAGATATCTCAGCTCACGTGAGAAACAACTATTAAATTAATCTCAAACAAGGAATGGAAGTGAATTATCTGGGTGCCGCATTCATTAGACAGAATCAGAAGAAGCACTTATCGTAATTGAAATCTTAATCAGTTAAACGGTGTGCTTTTTACCGATTAAAGTAATATGCAAGTGGATAATTGGCGTCACTTCTTGGATGAAATCCGGACTAACTAACTATGTTTGATCAGCATCTGAACAAGTCTAAACATGTAAAGTCAACCCATTGAAATTCGTACATAAAACTTTGTCGACGTCATCAACCAAGTTTTGTGCTAACTTACATGATATTTAAATACATTTTGCAATACACCGAAACGTGTTTGTGTAAGACAAATAACAACTTTAACCAAAACATGGTTAGAAATGTCACTGTTAGCTGAAATGGTTTAGTAGCGGAACTAGAGCGTGCATTTACGGCAGAAATTGTGATTACAATAAAAGTTCTCCCACCATTTTTTACAAAATCGATATCAAAAGGGACACGAGACAATAAACTGAGTAAAGAGCAAAGAAATTTACGTGGTACGAGCTGGTGCGGTACCATGACCTTGGTACGCTCGTTTGCGAAATAAACCTGAAACTAATCGATGGGCGGGTCTTAGTACACAACCATAGGGCTCACTGTACACTAATTGAAGTTCACAACTAATCAATATTGCGTCTAAATCTGAACTAATTTTGTGTTATTAAACATCTATTTAAATAGCATTTCCATCTAAAATTAGAGCTCACGGATCGATAATCTTGATTAATTTAAAACTTGTTATGTCTATTGGAAAGTGTCTCATAAAGACTGGATTTATTTTCCAATAAAAACATGGGCAAGATATTAAATTGAGACTTCAGCTGCAAAGCTATCATAAATACAGATTGATTGAATCATTTATATTCTTACAGGCTGATGCATTATGGTCTAATGTATCCATTTCCATACAGTGCAGCGATTAAATAAATCATGGCTGCCTGACACATAATGCCATCCATCAAGTCTCCGAAGCTCACCTTACCAGAGTCAATTGTTTAGCGTTTCCATTACGCATATTAAAATCCTAATTACCACTAATTAGGCTATAAATCTTTGCTTAGTATCTAGTACAGTGAAGGACAAAAATACATGCCTACCTCAATTTATTTCCAAGAGTATCAAGTATTTTAATTTATTTTTTGTCACTTTCCAGGCAGATTAGACACTGCTGTTTTATTTTTTTTTATTTCAATATACAGTTAACCAGAAAAAGGTTTTTGAAGTTCGCAATTCGTAAAATTTTGCCCTTGTCTGCACCACACCCACTAAAGACGGAAAACCATGTCAAATGTGAATTTAAAATGTCCATTTTGTATGCACGAGGCTAGCGGCATCCACGCTGCATCCGACAGCGACGCACTTTATGCTAATCTTCATTCATTGCAAATAAGCACGGATCATGTCTGAACTCAGATTAACAAGGTGTGCCAGGCATGAAACATCGAGTACTATGAACGAGCTAATCGATTTCTCATTGATAAATATTGTTGAAACAACGAATCCATTATTAAATTCACCAGAATTATGTGATTGAATAAAAAATTGGTACCTAATTCGATAAAGATCCTTGATATTTTTTGCGAATACACTTTTTTGTTAAAAATCGAATCTTCGCAAACAATAATTAACCACTTATAGGTTATGGGAGAGGAGCTCGTGGTTAAATAATAACAGCCGCACGGGTCGATCTTTAAGGTTACGCTTGCCTAGGTTGGTCTGTGGATGGGTGACCATCTTAACATACCGAGACTCCTCCGTGACTCGAAAAGCACGTTAAGCCGTTGGTCCCGGCTGTCATTTGTAGATCTTTGGCAGTCGTTACGGATAGTCAGAAGACAAAAAATCTGAGACCAGTCTTACCAAGGAGTACCGTGTTACCCAGTTAATGGGTTGTAGAGTCTGGTCGGCAGCCGCTCCACGTAAAATACTGGTATTCAACTGAATCCGGTTTGACTGGAAGCCGACCCCAATATAATTAGGAAAAGGCTAGGCAGATGATGAGGTTATACTATAGGTAAGATTCAACACGTGCCATTTAAAACTAAACGTTCTCGGCTCTCCGTTGACGTAAACATGTATCAACCTAAGCTGTCATTGGCTGTGCTACTTCTCGATTACAAACAAACGTACCGTACGTGCCACACGTTTGCCTTAATTATATTTTATCAATGAGGATGAATCGAGGCAGCTTCGTAACGGTAAATAGGTATAGTAGGTATCAGAGTTAAAAATAGAACGAATGCTTACTTTCCGTTACGAACTCAGCAAAAAAATTGCAAATTGTCAAATCACCAAGGAAAGTAAATTGTTGTTTTTCCTGTTAAGTGAAGTGCTCGTATTTATAGATCACGTATCTTTAAGCGTGTGTCGCGATGGTATTGAGGACTTATGAGAGCATGACCTGCTTTATGGTTTCTTGGCATTTAGAGATTTCGATTTTATCTAGTGAATAAAAAAAAAACCCAAGTGGGACCTCCGAAAGCGCGTTAGGCTGACGATATCGTCCAAATGGTAGGAATCACATGAACCCGACCGGACCATAGACTGAAGAATGGCAGGAAGGAAAGAAAGACCATACCCATCCAGCAGCAGTGCTTACTTTTCATGGTAGGTATTCATACTTAGAATATAATAAAGTTGAAGAGAGTTTGTTTGTTTGTTTCTAACGCGCTAATTTCAGGAACTACTGGTTACAATTTTAAAAAAAATGTTATAATACCTCTTAAGGGGTCATTGTACTCATGATTATTAACAACTTCACTATGGGATGGGACCAACATTGAAATCGCGATAAAAAAAATCGACTCTTTCATACATTTCTGCGCGCATATCTCGACAAATGAACAGCTGATTTTTTTTCGCGATTTCGGGTTTCTCCGAATATTGTTGATGAAATAATATTTCTTCTATTTAGTAGTAAGTTTGTCTCAAAATTCAAAACGGGCACGGACGTTGAAGGATCGAGTCACTACTAGTTTATTGTTTCAACGAGAGCTTCAAGTTTTTTTTCTACTTGAGCAATAGTTGGGAAAGCATTTTAAAAGAATTTAGATTACAGCGAACATTATGTTTATTCAGTAATTAAATTAACAGAAATATAAAGCAAGTATTAAGAACTAATTACTTAATTAACTGCCAGACTAGCACTGCCGGTTGTTGGAATTTACTTTATCTTATAATTTAAAATAGCTACACAGATATTTATTGCTAAATAGATGATACAATAAACATAACAATACCAATTAATAAGTAGGTAAGGTAGCTACATGATCGATTACGCAAGACCAGAAAAATAGGAAGTAGTAACTATTAAGCAATCTGTGATATTACAGGCATTTGTTTGATCTCCTTATGCAATATTGATCCAGCATCTGTCTAGACGACATGAGGTCTGAAGATTTCAATTATTGATAGATTTGTTACATGACGCGTTCGGCTTACAGCGATTCATTCGCCAAAATCATCAATAGCGAAACTTACTTTCTATTTACAAAGAGTAATATCGTGTCAGTTTTTAGGCTTGACCGGCGCGCGGGCGGGGATCGGACGGTGCCAATGAACTTGGCGGGAAAGCAAAATGCAGCCTCGCGCCACTGGGTCACACAGGTACTGTCGCGGAACGAACGCTACCCGAACACCTTTGCATGTACACCATAAATTCATAACGGCCTCGTATCAAACGAATACCACGTAATTTAGCCGCCTAGCATACAGTTTAATGCTTGAATTTTCATTGGGCGCACCGCTACATACAACCAATAAAGCGTTGCGTTTGAATTGCAAATGCCTCCACAAAATGCAACGGCTAAGTAGATATATTCCCACGTCTATTAGATCCAAATGTGAATCTAGAGGGCATCGCTACGGGTTAGAACGAGTCAAATACCTCGCGTGATAATTTGATCTCGGTCAAACTGATTTTAAGCGCAAATAAATAGTTTATGGCAATAAATTCTGTAAGGATGATACTTACATTCATTAATACTGGCAATGTGCCATTCTGAGGACGTTTCCGGCAAGCGCCGGCAGCCGCCGATTCGTTCTGGCGACGCCTGACAATTGCAAGCGGACGCGGTTCTGCCATGTGTCATTAAAACACCAGAAAAAGTTATTGCATTTGGAGCAAATAATGTTAAGGAAAGAGCAAATAATGTTAAGGAAAGAGCAAATTGAACAGTTGTATAGTGCAAGGAGAGTTTTGTGAGTAGTGGTGTCGGAGTAACATCTATTCATGTGGGTCAACAAACCGAGAAGCTTTTATCAAACGCAATATATATTTCTGTATCGATAGCGAACTGGTACCGCACGCGGCATGCAAACCTTATCTAACTTCCAACGCTTCCCACTTCGCTATAAAGCCTTAGTTTATCGCACTTGTTATTTCTTAAACAAATCCTGAACAGAATCTGCGATTGTATGAACAAACTACGACACATTTAATTCTGAAGCTAGCTTTTTATAACATTTTCCCAATAAAGCATCGCATGATGGGTAACTTTAAATTTGATGAAGACAATTATTATTGCGAGCAAAAAGATAATAAACACTAAGCTCATAATCTGTCTGGCTGTGACAGTGAATTCTTGAAGAAGTGACATTCAGAGTTCAGTGGGTCGAATTGGGCAAACAGCAGCAACTTGATCTCTTGAAGGACCTCAAGCCGTCACTTTTAATTTAACGCTTCATATCTTAAGTGCCGCGTCCACTGTCAAGTTTATAACATTTCGAAAACAAAGAACGATAAACAGTTTATAATTAGAAATATTGTACTGGTGCAGAGGTCAACACGCATCGCCTCGCAATTTCCAATGGCTCGGTTATATTTTATAATAGTCACATATTTTATCAGATTATTGAACTTAACATAAGTATGCGCCTGTCATATTGTACGACGTGTATTACAAATGTTACTATCGGATGAATTTATAATGCATCCTATCAAGATTATTTTTTTTTTGTGGCGCCTGCATTTTGTCATGAACTTATCGTAGCATTATCTTCGTTGATTTACTAAGTTGAGACTATAGTAGGCGCCAGATAATCGTGGAATAACGGTCATTGACCCACCTACAATTATTGACATTTTTAATTTGAAAAACGGAATTAATGACACAAAGCTGTCCCGAATCATCATCTCTCGTGATCCTTAACATTGTCTAATAATGAAAAACGATTCATATTTAATTGTTCAGGTACCTATGAACAGTTATTAGGAAAAGGTCAATATACTTTATTCCACATTTATCTGGCGCCTACTATAGTTAGATATGCTCGATCCTCAATAAGCATCGCCGATATAATCAACTACTTATCTTCCAGCAAACAATCAAAGATATCGATTTATTGGAATTTTAACAACACCTTGATAAATTTGATCGCAATTTTCGCGCTTGTCTGTCACAGTTGACAGATGTCAAATTATGTAAAAGAATCACGTCATTAAACTCGTTAAATAAATAGGTTTTTGTGTTATTGTATCAATGTAGTAGGTACGTAAGTACTTTGTTAGTTTGCAGAGTTTTTAGCGCTATAACACTTGAATGTTTGATTTATTAAACGATATCGTCTGGTAATCGTTTGTTTAATTATTTTGTTCAATCTGAGGTCACAGCGCTAATTAGCTAGCGTGGAAACATTCGAGGAATGCACGTGAGATCCACCCGTCCATCGGACTCTTGACTAGCTTAATTATTTGCACGAAACCATTCAAACAGTAGCATCCATTTTATTAAGCGGATCACTATCATAATTATGCACGAGTGCAGGTATATTCGTTAAAATAATTTGAACATTGTACGGTTGGACAAAGACCAAATCGATCGCAATAGTGAAAGCGACTTTAAAATTTATAGCCGTTGTAGTAAGTACAAGCTTAATTGCAATAAATCACTATCTTATCGATATTTGGAATTGTTAATAGTTTTCATATCACGGGTACGGTTCGTTGAGTTGTTTTATTATCTCCGTTTATTATCTATCACTATCAGTCAACAAACTTTATAGAAGTGTGATTATTGAGGACCATAAGTTTGATACAGTTTTTTATATTGCACTCGATATTACCTAACCCACTATTGTTTCACTTTGAATTCTAACCCGAGTACACGATGCACGTGTAAACGTTTGTGACTAATCTAATTTTCATGACACAATGTTCAGTTTAAAGCTTCTATTACCAAAAAAATGTTGATCAAATTACTTAAACCTCATGTGTAACAGCCCTAAAATAAACAAAACTTTATTTACAACGCAAGACTACTGGCTTTTATAAAGACATGATACTGCGCAGTAATAATATGACAGTGTCGGGGCTGAGTAGTTTCTCAATGCTGTGCAAAAAATCTTTTTTTTTTGTGGCGTCCGCGAGATGAAAAAGAATCAGACGGTGTGCACGCGGCGTTCGGCGGAGTTCGGCGCGTTTTTTCAATCCCTGGACGTCCTTGCGAGGCGCGCCATCGTCACGCACCGCCGACCTACAGCTGTTTGTTTGACAACAAACTACGCGATATGAAACATGTTATCAAAGCATATTCAATGGTAACACTTCACACGACCGCCGTGACGTAGCAGATGAGGCGTCAACCTATCTATCTCTAATATAATGCACCAATGGAAAAATTATGGCGATCGGGTGACTCCACAAATTGTTATCGCACATGGTTAACGCATACGAGTGTGTATGACGTTCTTAGTCGTGAAATTGATTCAGCGGTTGATTTAGTGAAATGATGACGCATTGACGCCATTTCATCTACGCTACTTCGATATTAAAATGTTAAGATCATCACAAGTACCAGCTTAAGTAAACAATATCAAAACCGTTTAATTAAAACTATAGTCATGCTCAGATTATTGAAAAATATTAGCTCAATCATCATGACATAAAGCGTGTAATACCAATAAAATTCGAGAACCCATAAAATCGCCAAACTTGTTTCGGTACCATATAAATTACAAACTTGTAAAACACGCCCACATCTTTTATAAATGGCCGTTTTATTTGACAATGTACAGCGCGCAGATCGCAGCCAAGAAGGCATTTTGTGCATCCACTTTCACCAATTTAAGCACGCCAATAGATTGTACCGCGAGGTAGAAAACGTACGCGCAGATAAATTCTCTCCAATTGTCAATTGCGAATATTCTATCTAGACGCGGAGAAGTCTGGAGTTCTGGAGCCAACTGACATGCTCAATGAGGCAGATGTTCCATTTTCACTCAAATAATCGCTATCAGTAAGTCATCTAATAAGTAACTAATGTACCCTAGATAAGTGTGTTACATTATTAAGTGGGTTAGAAATCTACTTGGCTTGCACGTAACATTTAATTAATTGATCTTTGTTCTGGTCTCTGTTTAATACGTGTTCATTAGTGTTCATGCAACATTCTACTAAAGTTAATGTGAACGAAGTGAATTTTGAAACATGGCGTTATTTCTATAATGCATGTGTAGGATAAGACACAGTTTAGCAAACGTTTCCGAGATGATCAATGGGCGGTAAAATTGAAACATGTTCCTTGGAACTTCTTAGACTTACCTCGGAGTTTGTATGGTTGAATATGCCAATTAAGAATAATGAAATCCATTAAAATAGGGTCAACAGTTCTCGCGATTAGACGGCTTGTACATTGAGATAATAAATACTACGACCTGATTTAACAATGGAATTACTACGCCCTATTACGTGTTGTATTAATCAGTTGCAGTAAGGCAATATCGAGTCCAACTGTGAAGATGAGCCAGAATCCATCACGATCACAAACTGTCCAACAAAATAAACTAATATTGAAGAGCGTTCCTCCTTCATTCGTCACTCCTGTTGACTTTTCATTTTACTTCAGTACAATTCAACTTTGCTGTCTTATAAAACCGTGATTGATTTTCAGTCCACAACCTTACAAGTCAACAATTCCGTGAATGGACAGGAGTTCAAAAACAGTACGTTTAGACAATGGGCCATTGAAAAAACTCGAGGAATCTTTACAAGCAATAAAATAACGGGAGCTGACATAAGTGCTATTTTTAAGTACTATGGTAACAAAACAATAATGTGTTCAAGATGCTCTATGAAATCAAAACAACTTTTAATTGTACAGTCTTTTCGCAGATCTTAGTCGTTATAAGTTAGTACTTAGTTGAACTATTTTAAGCACAAATGGTAGTGCATGTGAGTCGATCAGAAGCGAATGGAAGGTTCGGGTTTCACGGCCTTCGGTCCTCTACTCGATTACCAACGACGCCAGTGACGTCGGTGCGCTGGCGCCTATACCAACTTCTCTGCGGCTTCGTGTCATGAATACATGAGGAAGTCTTTAGTGTAGAGAATAATTTCGCGGTTTAACTCAGGGTTACTCAAGGAATGCGGTTTAAGTTACCGAGTGAGTTTCGAGTCCAGCTGTAATGATTTGTACGTGACCCCAATTGGTTTCGAGTCCAGCTGTAATGATTTGTACGTGACCCCAATTGTACAACAAAAATGGGAAGAGAGAATAATGCTAAAAATTAACCAAGGATCAGCGAAAAGATCGCAAGAAAACTAGTGCAAAAAAAGGAGTTCGTATCATCGAGCCAGACGAAAAAGAACGCACGACGCTCGCTTTTTTAGCCATGCAGTAGATCGGGTGCGTTGCGCGTGAGTCACCGGCATACCGGCGCGCACCATGCACCGTACGTGTCAACCACCTATTTATGTCGCTGGTCGCAGGACGAAGCGCAAATAAACAGCATCAAAGGGACGTTGGATTCCGCTCGGCGACGGTGCGAGCACCGACCTAAAGGAACGAAAACAACCACCATTGTCTACGGATGAGTTATTTTCGCAAATAGATACGGATTCGCCACTTGCTGTATGCAAGTTCTGTCGCTATCCGCGGATGCTAAGTTAAGATTCTTACAGCTTCAGAGTTTAGAAATGAGCTGCCTCATATTTAGATCTTGTTCTGAATGTTATTCGAAATTTTAATTGGTTGACTCATTTGATTTTGATCAGCAGCATGATTTCATAAATTTGAATCATTATGAAGTTTTTTTGATGTTGATGTTTGATAAAAATGAACCCTTTCAGATTTTTATTTATGTTGGTTGTACTTTGTTTTAATTACAATACATGTAAAACCATACCATTGATAAAATAATTGCTTTTTTTTAAAGTTAAAAAAGGGTCTCACTTGTTTAGGTAATTAAAAAAATTACAACATTGATAAAATCATTAGTGTTAGAGAACAATATAAGTAAGTAGTAGGTATGTTCAGTACGTTACAGTTTACTTGAAAAATCTAGAGTTAAATTCATTACCAAATCAGCTGTGATTGGGTCCTAATGGTACTGATAAATAATGGCATTCTTGCCAGGTAATGGCTTAATTACTTACATAATACATGTAACAAAGCATTAAAAGACCAAAAAAGTCCTGTTTAAATTTAAAGTTAGTGTACCAAGGGCGAAATTTAATTACAACTACCTAGATTTCAATGAATATTAAAGATTTTGTAATTACAATATTGAGTTTGTAATACCTAATTATAGTCACTTCCTTTGTGAATGCAGGAAAAGCTCTTTTTTCAGTAGTTTCAAGTATGAATTTATTATTTTCAAAACATTGAATGATCACTTTCAAGTTAAAAATCTGTAAAAGACTCAATTTTTTTTAAGAGTTATTTTACTGCAGAACAGGACATTCTTAGGTATTATCTTTTTATATACCTAAGAATATTAACAGCTGCCACATCCAAATGTTGTCAAAACTCAGAGAGCTTAAGCAACTAAATAACCCACTGAAATTGTTGCGTAGATCATATGGTTTTTTTCTTAAATATGCTCCAATCTTTCTTGCAACCAATAAGAAAGACACTTGTAATTTCTTTTAGTTATGCCCATAACCGCGATCAGTATGTATCTTAGTTTACTGGGCTACAGGCTCTTCTCAAGTCACTGCGCAGCCAAAAGTGAACTATCAACAGTCTCAAACCGAACAAGATGTTCTGACCCAAAATTATAGGAAATACTAACAAGTAGGTACTGTTAAGTATCAGTAAGGTAAAGGACCCTTTGAGGATAATTCACTCTAAACACATTAGGTAAGAACATTACACAGGAAATGTGTATAATTAGCTGCAACGGAAAATAATTCAAATATGGAACATAAACTGACCTTTCATCCTCGGGCGGCGGAGCGGCCGGTGCCTCGTCCTTGCCGTCGCCGGTGTCGCCAGCCTGCAGCGTGTCCGCGGACACGTCTGGAGCACCACTATCACACGCATTCACATTGACACTGCTCATCACCGCGCCACTGATCGCATGAGACACCGCACTCACGGGGCTACCGAAGCCTTGACTGTCATGGCCCGGCTGCGCCGTGTTCGCCACATACGCGGTCGAACTCACCGGCATCGACACCACCGGCGAGTTGGTCCCCGACACGGTTGCCTCCACGGGCGCCACACTACTCTGAGACATCACCGGCACCACGTTCCCGTACCCCAGACCCATGCTGGTCTGGGACTGCACCACGTTCGGGTGGACTCCGCCGCCCATACCGACCGGCATGTTCGGCTGCATTGACATCGGAATGTTCTGGTGCGCCATGGATACCTGCGCCACCGGCTGGTTGGGCACGTACTGCACGCCGCCCATCTGCCCCTGTCCGCCCACCTGCTGCGGGAGCAGGTTCTGCTGCCCCATGTGCTGCGCGACCGGCATCTGTTGACCGACGTTCGTTGGCTGCATGAATATAGGATCTGAGGCGGGTATCTGCATACTAGGCTGATTCCCGTCTAGAGTCATCTGCATATTCTGTGGGGCCGCAGTCATCATTTGAATATTTCCTTGCGACACATTCCCTTGCTGCGGAGCAATTGTGTGCACTGTAGTTGGCTGCTGCTGACCAGTAAGACTCTGGAGATTTGCAGGCAACGTCGAGCCCTGTGGTTGAGAAGGCATTGGTTGAAGGTTTGAAGGCAATGTTGCACCTTGCTGTGAGGTAACAATAGAAGTGAGCACCTCTTGTGGCAGAGTTTGGCCCTGCTGGCTCATCTGTGATTGCTGTGTGTGGTATTGAGGAACATTATGTTGAGGTTGAACCATCTGCTGCTGAGAAGATGGCATAGAAGCAGTAATCATTGACTGAGCATTAGACTGCTGACTGACTTGATTATATTGCTGCTGCACTCCTGACATGCCTTGTTGCTGCATTTGGGGGTGCATGCCTGGCACAACTGACTGCTGGGGCTGGGATGGCATCTGATGCATTTGAGGTTGCATCTGTGGCATCTGTTGATTAGCGCCAGTGAGTTGTGTGGGCATTTGCATCTGCTGAATATGATTAGGCAATTGTTGATTCTGTAAAGCCTGTATCTGAGCTTGGCTTGGCAAATGCTGAAGTTGCGCCTGCTGAGCTCCCATTGCCTGCTGTCCCTGCATATGGTGAGTCTGTCCCATATTGGGCATTTGAGCTTGTTGCATATGCATTTGAGGATTTGGTTGACCTTGTATTTGTTGCATCTGCATCTGTTGCATCTGAGGCTGCTGAGGAGCTACTTGAGTAATCTGTCCCTGATTGGGCATTGCCTGCATCTGAGGCATTTGTTGCTGCATCTGTGGCATGTTAGGCATTTGCCCTTGAGGCATATGTTGACCCATTTGCTGCATTTGCTGGTTTGGTATTTGTTGCATTTGCTGCGGCATCTGTTGGTGCATTGGGATCTGTTGCATTGCCATACCCTGAGACTGAGCAATGACTTGCTGAAGCTGGTGTTGAGGGAAGCTTTGAGGGATCTGCTGTACTTGCTGTTGTTGTGTCTGCTGCGGGTGGTTCTGTGCTGCATTCTGCATAGTAATGTGGGTCATGCTCTGAGGGTGCTGCTGTCCAACCTGCTGTTGGTTAGGCTGCAGGTTTGGATTTGGCATTTGTTGCGCTAATTCTAATGGCGGAGACTGTACTGATACTGACTGAGAAACAGGCTGCATCTGCTGTTGCACCGCATTAAGTGGTTGAGTCAATGACTGGCCCGGAGACGCCATTGGAAATTGTTTTTGAAGAGTTTGTTCTAGTTGCTGCATAGTTGGAGCATTACCTTGAATATCTTTAGGCCCTTTGTTGGTCAGATCATTAGACATTTCATCATGTTGACTATCATTAATCACCACACCACTGTCCGGAGCCTGCAGAGTATTAGTCTCTGTCACATCAAGGTTATTGTTTAACGTTATAGGTGCATTCTGCTGTGTAGTGTGATCCAAGTAATCCATACACATCCATCGACCTCTACGAAAAGGTTCAGTGCTTTCAATTTTCACAACTTTAAATCGTTCATTCCTAACATGTTCTTGTATTTCTTTCATACCTTCTTGGGGTTTAGCATTTCCTATGAGATTAATAATGCTGCCAGTTCCGGCGTTGGTAACGCTGACATGCATGTCAGACACTTCTGTATTATTACTATTTGGCACTGCTCCTCCTATCTGGTTGGTAGCGTTGTCCTGGCCGACGATCGCGAGCCCGTACTGCGAGCTGGTAGGGATGACGGGGGCGCAACCTAATGATGCACTCGACGCGTTGTAAAACACATCATCTTTCGAGAACGTGTCCTCGGAATAACTAGGCGTTTCATTCTCAATGTCAGTCACTCTCGATATGTCGTCGGTGTGAGATTCATCAAGATCGTCAGCAGAGTCTTCGCCAGCATCAGTGCTCACTCGAGAGCCGACCGTCACACTGGTGATCTGAAATGAAGATATTTTCCTTGGGTTATGGGCGGCTTGCAGACTTGTCGGGTGAGTCACCCCCTTCTCCGACTCGTTCAGTCGAAGAGATTCACTCGTCGTACGGTGAACAACGTTGTTATACTTGTTTTTCTCACTAGTTTTATGTGACTTTTGAATCAGATTGTCAGCCATTATGCCGTCCGAACCGAATGACTATCTAAAGAAAATTTCACTGTTTATTGGCTTCAGAGACATTTGATAGACCTTTCAATCACAATAATACATGAAATATAAAATCATTGTACACTCACAATTTCACAAACACAGTAATTTAACTAGTAAAGTTCTTAAAATTCATTAGTAAACACACACAGTTGCGAACATCTTTCAGACGGCAGCAACATGGCGGCCATTTATGCGCAATGCATTATGGTTGACAATTTGCAGTAGACTATAGACATTCTAGAGTTATTCGGCTTAGTTCATATTTATGGCCGATAGATGGCAGATAAAACGTTCAATTTAAATGAATAAATTTTGCAGAAATAATGCTAAACTTATTCCAAATTATTTATTACACATAATTCGTCCAAATCAAAAATATATTTTTACTTTTATTGGAGATTTTCTGTAAATAAAACCAACTTCTGTATGTTTCATGTGTTGATATGAAACGTTCGAGCATAATTCGTGAATCGAAACACAACTGGCAAATTGATTTGGATTTATTTTTAGATTTTTGTAAAACATTCCAAAGCTGTCTAAAACATTTCAGTGAAACCTTATAAGTAGAGACTACTGCTATAAAGTATATTTATTGGGGTTAATCTAGCTGTCATTTACGTTTGCAGTTTTCACAATTTCAATGTAATAAGTATACTTACATAGAGCCGACGGAGATAGTATAAAATAAGTAACATCACTAACATAATCAACAAAACACGCAATATTTTCTCCGAATAGAGTGAACATTATTACAATTTGCAACAGTATTGCTACTGTACAACAGATGGCGCTGAAAGAAATGCTGAAACTTTTTCCAAATCTTAGTAGATGGCGTAAAATAAATATCCAGAGACGATTTATTGCAACTCAAACTTATTTCAAAAGAATTCGTGTTCCAAAGGAAAAAAGCAAGTTTTTGTTTAATGATAAAGGAATTTAAACTAAGACTTGCTTTTGTTTTTGTTATTGTACTTATGTATATTCAAGAAACAATAAAACGAAACGCTGGGCTATATATCAGATAAAAAGAGTTTTTTAAAGTTAATTTTCTGTCATGGTCGAATCCGCAATCTTTTGGCATGCATAGTCAAACAGTGGGATTAGGTAGAAGCTTTCACGCACCAGGATTAGAAAACAACTAAAACTATAACTTTACCGAAAATAATAGGTAACATTCATACCTGGGAGTCGAACCAGTTGCATATGCTGATTGAGTCAGGATGACTCCCTTTCGATGTGCATTTGCTTTTCAGGATAGGACCCCAACTCACTTTACTCGTACCTTACAAAAGCTTCAATCATACGAAGTACTTACCTACGCATGCTAGGTAAATAGTATGACATTCATAGAGGTCAAAAGGGCAGAAAGTATGAATTTATTTCGTCATTTAATTTGGAACCTATTTGAACGGGCTAGAATTTATTGATACGTAATATTGCCTACCTGAGAACTTACCTTGATAGATACTTAGTAGGTACCTAGATCTTAAAATTTCTCCATAGTGATCCCTATGTTTTGAATATTCCACTTGATAAAACAGAGGAAACGGATTTTTTTAATATCGCTAAAATAATAATTATGAATTTGTGGACAAACGTTGTCATACAATAACATCGCAACAGAAATCGGGAAGCGCTAGCGCTACATATCTAAAACAGTTTGCAATAAGACCATGCCAATGTAAATCATCACTGATCATATCATTATTAACTACATATTTTTTCTATGAAATAGAAAATAAAATCAAAGTCAACTTACTTACAAATGGCGAGCAGCTGCAAGTTCGCGCTAATTCGCGATGCGTGCCTTCGTGTCGGGAACTAAAGGAGCGAGCGCCCCGACCCCAGCCATTACCCACAAGGTCTTCGGATCGCCAGCCGATTTAGCCAACATCCCCACCAATCGCCGTGACACTTCTTAAACGAAGGTAATTTGCTATTATTTGTAAATTGGTGTGCCGAGCGACGTCCGCCGAGAGCTGACCGCGTCGCAGTCGCTCGGGAGCACGGGACCCTCCCTGGCTCTCCCAGTGCCTCCGATCATACGCATGTAAACCACACAGTAAAACTCAGTCAAGAACTCTTATGTAAATAATCGTCACACCACCGACAGCCTTTGCTACCGAATCGAGCGCCAGTCGATAAGATATAGCCCACGAACAAACATCCTTTCGTTATGAACATGTGAATGTGAGTGATTCGGAGATGGCGAAGTCTGTTGAAGTGAATAAAAACAGTGAAGACGATTCCACCATGGACGGGGACAGTGACGAAGAGCTAGGGTGCATCGGGCGGCTGATGGTCAGGCTGCGAATCAACCCGAACTTGATCATGCTAAAAGTGACTCTGTTTGTAATGTACGGAGCCACTGCATCTCTCTTGCCGTATTTGACAATACACATGCAGAGTATAGGACTGACTGTGCCAGAAATTTCATTTGTGTATTTAGCGTTGCCGTTTACCACATTTTTAAGTCCTCCCATTACCGGTAAGTTTGAATGTTTAATAATAACGTGCCTGCACTAACAGTATTTTTAGGAGATTTTAATGGTTCTAGGATTTCTGGTGGATCGTTTTGGGGAGTACAAGCCAGTCGTGATCACTGCTTTGATTCTGAATGCTGCATTCCATCACTCGTTATTGCTGATACCTCATCAAGAGACTCCAGGGATGATGCCATCAGCTTACGTCATGCGACACCCGATCACGAATAGCGTAGAGGTACATTATACTTGTTTCGAAATCGACCCCTTAAGACCTTGTTACGTACTAACAGAGTATACACCTAAGAATTTGAGCAAATCGTTCTCATCCGGCCCCAGGGCGAATTAACTAGTAGTGTCTTGTGATCCTGTTTGTTTGAATTAGTTAAGGGAATTAAGCTAAATTTATGCACGTTGGACTTTACCCTTGAATGCTATAATGGTTCATCCGTTTGAAACCTATAATTTTGGTTTATCCACGAGATGCGGTGGAAAATTAAACTCTTAAGGACGGCCATTGTTTTGTTGCACAATCTAGAATAGAGCGAACATTGTTTGTGACTATTCGATCTATATAACAACTTGTCTTTGTAGATTTGGTGGAGCCCTTGTCCTAGCAGGGAATGTCCTGGTGAGGATGAGACTGTAGATTTTGTACTGGACCGTTGCGTAGATCATTGCCTGTTATCGAAGCCTACAGAGAGCCCATCCAGTGACCCAGCTGATGACAAAGACGACTTGGATTTCCATATTAGTCATAAGGTCCGACTGCCAAACTTAAAGTCAAATACTAGGTAAGTTTTTATTCCATGACCTTATTTCATCAATCATTTTAATAAGTACCTGTAGGAGTTATTCGCGTAGTAGCAAACCATTGTAATCTTGGTAATAACTTAGAATTTAATAAAGTTAAATGCGCAGCAGTAATCATGTAAATGGTGCTATTACTCATATTAAATAACAGTGATAACAATGTGCTACAGTTCCAGACAAACATAGCGGTACTTTCTTGGTAACTCTCGGCTCTGTGTATCAAGTTTATTGTTAAGCCAGGCAAGTTTCCTTCGAAGTAGGAATTACAAAGGCTTTGTTAGGCAAACGAAATAAAAATATTTTTTTCGGCGTATTTAATTTTTCATTGTAAGCACTACTTCAGCAGCCGCGCTGTATTTAGATGAGTAGTATTGTGTTTTTTTTTGGAATCTACTTGCACCTGAATCTTTTGTCGAACGAGATGCAGATATTGCAAGTAGGTAAAGTCAACAAATCTTTGTTTTCTACAGTTTCTTAAATGGTACTGATGACGAAGATTACAATGATGCAGCTTACTTTTTGATTGAAGTACATGATGATTTAGAAGAACCAAAAGAACAACTTGGCATTGAAATGGAACGGGTAAGAAAAATAAATCATCTACTTCTTTTCGAGTCAAGTAACTTTTAGATAGTATGGCCCCAGAAGGTAGCCATGTTAATTACAGCGTCAGTGGTAAAACAATAAATTATCAATGAAATCAAAGTCTAAATTGTATTGCAGCATTATATTATTTCTAAACACTGAAATAATTTTTACAGGACGAAGACGATCAGATAACAGATTTTAGATCAAGGTTTGGGGAAAAACTGTTAATAGCTCAAGGCATAAACATAACAGCACTTGATAAAGAGGACCTCCGCTGCGGCGGCCTCGTCATGTTACATAATATGACTAAGCTCTCCAAGCAACGTCTCGAGATACTGTCTGCAGATTGCATGGTACAAAAATGTGACTTCAGGTAATGTGGCAACAGGCATTTCTACTATTTGATTATAATATTATTTGTAAACCGACTACTTAATATTTATCTAAAGATACACAAACGGCTATCTAAAGGTAAATTATCATTGGAATATTACAGGAGAGGCGGCCCCGATACGTGCCCACCGGATTATAAGGAGAGCGACGATAAAACATTCTATATTTACTTCTTCTTGAGATTTATGGGCACTATCATGTTGTCTGCCGGAGTCACAATCATGGATCCTATCGCTTTGACGATGATCCAAAAATACGGTGGTGACTTCGGCAGAGAAAGGCTGTTTTCTAGTATCGGCATGGCCATATTCTCCCCCATAACAGGCATGTTAATAGATATGAGGAGTAAACAAGTTGGTACGTATATTGTTGGCATCTTGTAATTGTTATCGTTAATGTCAATAGTGTGTTACTAATGTTTACATCGGTTTGTTGATTACAGGATACACCGACTATTCAGCTGCATTTTATACGTACGATGTGCTGCTTTTGATATCGGCCGTAACCGTAGCTGTCATGCCTCTAGGAGCCAAACTACCCGCCGATAATTTACTACGAGATTTGGTTAACATTATCAAAATGCCGCATATAATAGTTTTCATATTCTTCCTGTTTGCCTTAGGAAACTTTTGGGGATTTATTGAATCTTATCTGTTTATATACTTGAAGGAATTGGGAGCTCCAAATTTCTTATTAGGTGAGTGTGATAGAAGAATGTTTCTAGCTTGTCTTGCAATGTCGAGCTTATCAGTGCAAGCAATTTTGTAATTATCATAATATTGAGTGGTTCGTGTGTCCAGGAATAACCGTGACCGTGGGCACACTGAGCAGTATCCCGTTCCTCTACGGCGCGGATGCCATCACTGCGCGCATCGGCCACGTGAATGTCATCATCGTCGCGTTCTTCTCCCACGCTGCGAGACTCGTCGGCTACTCGTTTATCGAGTGAGTATCTCTAGTCTCTTCCGTGTTACTTCACTCCTATCATCTGCTGAGTCTACACGTGAATATGTTTATCTGTGTTTAATTTATGTCTTGTACCGTTTGATTATCCTGTAAAGCTTCAGCGCGATAACATTGCTACTATCGTTGTTAGATAGTTCATTACAATTTGTATAATACTCGACTTGTAAATATTAGAGTAATTCTTGATAAACTGAATATATCCTATTTCGACTTCCAATTTCACGTAAATTAAATGCGACAAAATATGAGATATCATAGAAACTGATGTGAAATGACACAACAATGCCTATGCCAAAGATAAATATATGAAACATCCATCTATTGTCTTACACACGATACTGCTAATAACATCTGATAAGTGCAACCCTGGCACTGACACATTTAGATACATTGTATCAATGTAGGCTATAAATGCACAGCTTGTCTTCACTGAGACTTTGTTAAAAGGAACGCAGTGACTGTGAGCGATAGCAAATTAAATGCCCACCATGTAGGAAAAAGCTGAAATGACAATATTTTACAAAATTTATATTGGCCAGGCAACCTGATAATGGTTTAAGGTCAGAATGACGTACAAGGAAATATCTTGAAGCTGTATAATCTACTCGAAGGAAAAATTACGATAATGTTCAGGTCCAACTGATTCTTATCACATCCCACACACCATGATGACCTGTTTCCTTTGATCCATGACATCCTTCCAATCATGGAAAAAAATGCTACGTCACGTAGTTGCAAAATGACGCACTAGGTATTGTTGTTCCACTGCCGGGAAAAGGCCTTCCTCAATGAAGGAAAGATCATTTAACACCACGCTTGCTTTTGATTACAGCCTATATTCAGGTCAAGTTCAGGTTTCTTCATTAAGATTTTCTTCGCAATCAATAAAAATAATTACAGAATAATAAAATTATCACTGACAGGTGAACGGCATCCCACTTAAATTTTCATCATCTTGCTGATCTTATCCCATGTTATTTGGATCAGCGTAACATGTTTTATCCTTCCATTCTATCCTGCCACACCGTCAAACTTACTTTTTATTTTTCATATCATTCCTCACACAATCAATCCATATTTTCTCTGATCTCCATCTGCATCTCCATCCTTCCACATTTATAAAAAATATTTTTGTACAAATTCCCAAAGGGGTCTGGAAAGCCTTCCAGGCATATATGGAAAAGACTGACCTCAGAACGAGAGACCATTAATTGCAGTATACAGATGGATTTTTTAAAGTGCACGTGGATTGCCAAATCTGAAACTATGAGGAATATCGAAAAACGCTGAAAGGAATCTCGAGTCCGATTTTGATGAAAACTAAAACTGCATTATTGGATTTTTGAAAAATCGGTTTTCCTAGCCAAGAATCGAACCGATTGATTTTGAAAAAAAAACACCCTGTATTATTACACCATCCGAAAGTGTCGCTACTAAGGATCAAATTTTGGCAAATGCCATATGGTAAACTTAAGGAAAGTGCTCATTTTTAACCCCGCTTGTATACAGGTATACAAGGGGGGTCACGTATTTGTGGAAAATCTTAACACCGCGATTCAGCGGAGTGTCGTCATTACGCAACACCGTCTATAGTGGTGGTACGAACTAAAAGTAATGAAAAAAAAATTGACAATCCCAATTTTGAAACTTAACAATATTATTAGATGCCTACTTAGTAAGTACGGAATATTAAATGCACATCTACTTTCTGGTTAGTCAAGTCACGAGACATGTCCTTAGGCATTAAAACTCCATTTTCAAGATGAATGTATTTACGACGGCATTGCCAAGTTTATGAGCACAATGATGTTGTGTGGGAGGGCTCTAATGCAAACACTTACCTGATATAGTGCTGTAGTAACTCAGACTGCGAACAATGGATTGAATAATAGATCATGGAAAAGTATGAAGATAATGAAAATGGATTTTACATAGAATTGAAATTGAGTTTTAACCAGTTTTGAAGTTTTTACCTACCCTCTTGGGAAAAATGAAATTTGTTAGTACCTCTGTGCTCTTCTATCTTTATTTATTATTTATTAACCGCCCGGCTTCGCTCGAATGTATACCTTTTTAATTATTTTTTTTCATAAATACCTTCTGACAATAACAAACACAACAAAAAAGAATTAACGAAATTGGTCCCGCCCTTCACGCGTGATGCCGTGACCAAGGGAAATAGAGATTCATTTTAATAAATATAGATTTTCTCTTTTAAGTATTTCGTGTCTTTATAAATAAATAATGTAACGTGCTGTTAGCCTTGAAAGAGAATGGTACATATTGATTCTGGTTGTATAGTGGTGCACTGCACCGGTTTACTAACATTACAAGCTAATCAATTTTGTTAAACTCTTATTTGTCATTCGTTTGCATATTATCATCATCCCAATTTATTTGAGGTCGGCGTTGCAAGTATTCTTCTTTAATTTGCACTCACATCTCTATTAGCTACCGTTTCAGTGGTCACCTCTTTACTATTTCATATTCACGAGTTGGTTAACGTGTAATGTTGTTACAGCATTAATGCACAAAAAGTCGATTTTGTTTAACATTTGATTTCTTTTAGGAACTCCTGGTGGTGTTTCCCTTTTGAAGCTATGGAATCCTTATCAGTGCACCTGATGTGGGTTGCAGCAGCTACATACTGCGCAATGCTCGCTCCAAAGAGTCTTCTGGCTACGTTGATTGGAGTGCTTGGAATGGCTCACTTCAGTCTCGGTTAGTTAATTTCACTACATGATGATCTTTGTTAAGATAAATGAGTAAATGGCGGCGCTAGACGTGAAAACGTAGATAGAAGAATGAGCAAACGACTTGATCAGAATGACTTGGTTTGAAACAACATCAAAAGCTTCGATTTTAGTAACATTTGATTTTAAAACTGTATTTTGAAGATATTTAGTCAAAAATTGATTTAAAAAAAAATACAATGAGAAATTACATTAAGCTGAATAATTTAAAAGAAAACATGAAACTATTTGAAGGAAATAAGATAAACGTTCGTCTTCTCATCCTTGCACAAATATAGAAAAATCTAAGCCACACAAAGAATTACAATTTTCGCTACGATTCGAATTCAGATAACATTATTAACGTCATATGAAAACAATCGTTTAAGCCTGCTATGCTTCTGGATGTAGAAATATGCGTTTAATTTATTACCAAATTCTCTTTTTAGCATTGGATTGAATGAACTAAGCAAAGTGGTGTAGAAGTAAAAGTGATGAGCTGATGACCCATGAAAGTTTTAAATTCAAGCGCTCGCTCTTATCAATTGTTAATTACATTAATGACGAGACAAGTATATTTCATAAGAATTTATTTTTTCTTGGTATGTTTTCTTCATCTTTTAATATTCTATCTACTCCACCTGATCAGGTAGAGGTAGTGGCAGCTTTGGTGGAGGTCTCCTCATCGCAACCCTTGGCACCAGAGAAGCCTTCCGTTACATGGGGCTCATCGCTTTCCTCGGTGGAGTCTTGTATGGACTGCTCCATTACTTCTGGCTCAAGAACATTAACATGACCGGAATGCAGAATGCTTGTGAACCAGAGGCTAATGAAACTATAGGTAAATATGATGAAAATTGTATTATTGTACAAATACAATAGCTCCAAGAACACACACTTGTTTGTTATGGTCGTAACTCTAGGTTTTTTGTTGTTCAAAGCTTCACAACAACAAGCTTCTATTGTCTCAAAAGCATACTGGGCATAATCCTCAGATACTTCTATTACTCACGAATATTTCAACGCAAACGTCGGAAAAGGTGATCATGTCGATTCTTGGGCTCAGGCACGGCTTCCAAGTTTTGACCGTTTTTTTCACACAATATTTGTGTGTTGTATCGGACAAATATCTCAAATTATCCACTATTCATCTTACAGAAAGTGGAGAAGCTGACAAGCTGAATGCGGAGCCGTTGACCAAAGACGCGGAGACTATGATATCTCTGGAGCGGCTGCACATGATCACGCGGTTCAATCCACTGGGCTCTCTACACTCTTTGCCAAGAGGTTCACGGTCAAGGGTGAGTATTGTATCTCAATTGACAAATATAATATAAGGTCCCATCAAAATAGATTGACAGACTTTTAGAAATCATTCAGACCACCAAAACAAAGACAATGGTAAAAAAAATAAATAATAAGAAGAAAAGAAAGTCAGCTAATGAAATACAATAAAATGTTGGCAATTTGTTATTTCAAGTAAAAATAAAATCAATTTAATCAGTGTTTTTTTTTGCTTGGATATCTTTGGTGATATCCAAGCAAAAAAAACTGATGAAGCTAAATCCTACTGTGACCCATGACACTAAGAACATAATTAAGTGTCAAAGGCTAAATTTACTGTTCCCAAAGTCAATATCCAAATTTTTGCAATCCAATCATATTTCCTGGTTAAAAAACTATACTACAAGTACTTTGGTTACAATAATGAAGCATACATTACAATATCACTCTACTTTTTCCAGTTCTCCCAAGGAGATATCAACGAGCACTGTCGCAGCCGCAGCGGCAGCAACAGTCAGAGACGGGGCAGCAACTACGAAGGCTCTGCTTCCAAGGTCGACATGCTCCGCTCTGCCATAGAGATCAGCCATCATCATGGAAGAGGACACATCTCGAATAACAGTCTTAACAGTAATAGGACTTCTAATCATTATAAGGTGAGCAGTACCGTAATTAATGCCATTGTAAATTATTTTAGTGCCTACAAACGTATTATTGTCAGTGTCCTACCTCTGGGTAGATACAGATCTTTTTCTTTCCAAACCTCTTTATTGTTTTATGAAAGGGTAAAGCAAATGTTCAAGGCAAAGGCAGATTTTAAATTTATCACATTTCGTTATTTCTAGGCGAATTCAACAATTCTTTTGTTTCTGCATTATCTTAAGTTTAAAAATAGAAACAAAGGACATCTACCTCATTCTTCTGGGATTTTTAACTAATATTTTACTAACAGTTTTTCATATGTACCTACGTAATTTGTGAAGGCTATAAATGTATTGGCATTATTTAAATAGCTGATACAATAGCAAATAGTATGAAACCTTGCGTATGATCTCTGTTATTCCTTTATTTGCTCACTCTATCTTCTGTGACGTAGCATTTAAAATTTACAACCCTGATTAATACCACAAGTAGTAGCTTAAGATAGGAAAAAAGTACAGAAAATATAGGCATTCACAGTTATAAATAAGTAAGTAAGTACTAGGTAGTAAATCATCTTCAGAATCTTTATCTAATTGTTTTCTCACATGAGTTTATGGAAATTTTTGTCTACTTTTTCACATGACAAATGAGTTGGACAAAAATAAGTTTACCTTTAATAAACAGTCAAGATCATTCGTTTCAGTCTCGTAGGTGTCACCAAAATCGTACAAACTAAGTTATTTATAAATACCATTGCAACAATATAAATTTGGACCGACTTCCATTCTCTTCACATTTTCTTTTATATTTCAGCAAGCACAAAGCGCACCCAAGCTAGTTCTGTTAGGACTAGGACAAAGAAACAACATATCCCAGCCGGCTCTCTCTGAATACGACCCGAGGCGTCGCGATTCTATCCCTGAAGAGGCTGAGGAGGACCGCCTGGCTGTACCAGCTAAACCTCCAACCAAGACCAAGAGTGACAATCTCCCACCACCGCCGAGCTATGACGAGGCTACCGGAGAACACAGGAAAAGTTGGCATTCGGATGACAGCACACCAACTTAAGACCAAGAGTCTGTCAATGATTGCCAAGAAAGTAAAAGTTTACAACTTTACCAAGATTGTCCAAGATCGACTTTTTTAAGATCGTTAAAAAGTTTTCGTCTGTTCGAGAATCATGTTAAAGAATGTAGTGTTCATGAGCGTAGCCAAGATTTCTTAGATATTATAATATTGCTGAATTTTAGTTATATTTATGCATTATGCGTTTGGAGTAGCAAAACCTTATTGGATAAAAAATGTTTTTGTAGTGGAAAAACGCTGGGTGATGCATTTTTTTTATCTTGGCTATGCCTAAAGATATGCTCTTTAGGTGTATAGAGTTTTTAACTTAGACATCGGGAGTAAGATCGAGAGGTTCGTCGTCATCGAATCGCATAATTTTAATCGCATTATTATATTAGTAATAAAAGTAAGCAACTTTTGTAAAGGCTTTAATTTATTTAAGTAATGGATATTATACATTTCTGTTGTAAAATATTTGTTTTATTCTAATTCTAAATGAAATAATCCTATTTTGATGAAAACAACATGATTATGTACAAATGATTTCAATGAATTGATTCTACATTCGTATTACTGTAGAATGTACTTGAAGGTGCCATAGTTTACGTTTTAAAGTAAAGAAATATTTCTATTCTAAAAATATTTATATACTTCACTGGAATATAGTTTTAGAAACTATTTCATTACTTAGTTGTGTCCATTTTCATAAGCTTTGTGATAATGATAAGGTCATGAAAATGGACACTAAAAAAACTATTTAAAGAGTAATAAATGCATGACTGCTTATCACGAAATCGAACCAATAATAGTTTTAGAAGCATCTTAGAAACTAAATAAAATATTTTGCAGGAAGCATGTGATTTTCAAATGTATCCTAAATTGAACTGGACTTTGAAAACAAGATATTAATTTTATGAGGAGCCATCATTTTGCAGTTTGTATTTTAGCCTCTCAAGGCTTCCCAATGGTCATCAAACCCTTGCAAATAACGATACCTTCGTGTCCACGTTTTCTTTATTTTAAACATCTGAAATGTTGTTCTCTTATCTCATGCATTAGTTGGAAGCCTCCTGGCAATCACGTTGGTTCGTCCTGATGAGGAAGGCTCGACTGATCTTGTTCTTGTCCAATATTGAATACGCTTTCTCCATCACTGACACTGGTGGATTCCTTTCCCTCGTAAGAATCCATGCGTTTACTGTAATTACAGAAATGATTTGTTACTTTGATTTGCTTGTAAGCATCAGATTACTTGTTGCCCCAAAAGTTTTTTGCCCCACTTCTTCTTCTCAGTTAAAACTCTAGGAAGTGGTGACGGGCGGGCGTTTTGGGGGGTCCTTATGCAAAACGTTGACGTTTAAAATAGGTGTTTGTGTTCAGTTAAGTTGCCTTCTGAAAATTCTGCTGTTCCATCATTTATTTAGGGGGTTCTTTTGCGAAAAACGTCCTAAGTTTTAAGATTAAAATAGTTTGTATGTACATTACAAAATTGTTTTAAAAGTTCTTGGTTGTAAAAAAAGAAATCATAATGGAGATGGTTGAGCTTAAGATGAAAGAACTGATAGTGTGATTTTTACAATTTTATTATCCTCACTAAAAGAACAAAAAGGAATGCAAAGTTAAAACTAACCTGTATGAAACAGCCCGAACTCATAACAACTCCACACGACGGAGTACGTGTCGTAATCGGTCTCGATGACCCAGTAGGGAGCCTCAATGTTGACCGGGAGGGACGGGAAGGATACCGCCAGCTTCGCCTCGTCCGATTTGCTCACTTGAGTCGCCTGACCTTGGATCTCTGACTGAGTTCCTGACCTAGAAACAGATATGCAGAAATAAATTATATTACTTTGATATTTACCTATGAGAGACACATGATACTCTTATAGGTACCTGATGGGTGCCACGCACTATAGTACAGCTCCCAATATATACCTACGTGTTTTTTAAATATAATAATGACTTAAAAGGCCCCTGAACGTGTAGCACGCGAGCTACAAAAACTATTTAGTGATATCATGATAACAATCAGTGCTCTCAAGTGTAAATTAGATGAGCAAAATTTTAGCATAGCTAAGCAAAACCAAAAGACACAAATTAATAACTGATTTTGAAAAGAGAATTAAATACCAAATATATGAAGAAATTTCAAATAAAACTGAAGTTAACAAAAAAAAGGTAATTTCATAAGAAAAGACTTGGGTCTTTACCTATGAAATTAACGTTTTCACTGCCTCATATTGGTATGAAGTAGTGACAGACGACAGTAGTAGCCGAGCAAAATCTAAGAGAGATAATATCACCTCATTTAGCATAGGACACAATCGTTGAATTAGGTCAAAATTAGAGCTTTTTTTAACCTTGCAACTTTAAGGGCTTGGTTAGAACGATTTTGATGGTGATATTACAGGAAAACTCAATGAAGGAGTTGCTAACTTTTATTAAAGAGAATCCAATCCACCGTGACCGCTTAGTTTGCCAAAAACAAGTATGTGTGTACTCACGTATCCGTAAATTATACATCCGTACATACTATTGTCGCTACAGAACAGTGGAATCTGGGACAAGAAACAGACACGAATTCGATGTCTAGTCGTAGGTCATTGTGGGCATGTTCGACAAGATATTTCAATGGTTTTGAGGTTAGTGAGATATTTATGGTGCATATTGTGTATGGGACAATTTAAGTGTGTGTGGAGTTGAAAAAGACCTCTGAAAAAATAAGAGGTCCTTTAGATGGACAATGAAAATAATAATAATTGTCATTGCCATGTAGGAATATGACTAACGGCCGGTCTTAATGACGTGTGTACCTTTGACCAACTATCAAATTAGCTACCACGTACAGCACGTACACCACAACAGTAGCTGAAACGTCATGTTTGCCTTTCAAAAATGACGTTTCAGCTACTGTTCATAGCTAATTTGACAGTTGGTTAAAGGTAGATACTTTATTGAAACCGGCCTTTAATGAATGCTGCTGATTTCCCTACAGCCGTGGCTATCTTCTCTCTGGCACAAATTGTTTAAGGGTCAATCATCGACTCGAAAATACATAATAATAATGTAGGAGTATAAAAACTACAATATGTACAAGTAACAATTAAATACTTATAACTAGACTAATAATCGCGAAATTATGTACAAACGCGTATAAAAACAAAATAAATCATAGGGCATCAAAAAAATCATCTACATCGCATGTCAATGGCAAAAGTGCCCAGAACACTGGCAGCGTTGCCGCGTTGAATGGCATATTTTGTTTTTATACGCGTGATTATTAGTCTAGTATAGGTACTTCTACATAATTCTTCTTCTTCCCTACCATGTGGTAGAAGATCTTGAAGAAGTGAATTTAGAAAATGGAGTCGTTTAATCAATCTAATTATAATGACCGACTATTTTTTGTTACTAGGTAGTTCTTATTTAACACAATTACTACTATAGGTTAAATCACGCAACTTGTTTGGCTCAGGTACAATTTACGAACACAAGGCCGGACTAAGGCCGTTGAATTGGGAGTTAATAACTATTTTCACGACCGGCGAATTATCGAGCTACGTAAAATTGTCTGAAATAATGAAACTAAAATTGTGTTTTTAACAATTCTTTATTTATTTGAAATTTAATTAAACATAGTGTGCTTTGGCATATGTTACTCTTAAAGCACACAATGCTTTGGTCATTAAAATTCAAAGAAAGAAGAAAGAGAGAGAAGGGAAGACGTACTAGTATTACTATTCGTTTTACTTGCAATGTTAAACAGGACGTAGAGAACTGTAGACGATGAATATAAGAAAAGAAAACAAAGCAAGAAACTACAAATTAAGCCGACGGATATTGATGAAGAATCAAACGATACTCACATTAATTCTATCAAATAATCAAATTGAACATTATGCTATGAATGCTTGGTCAACCACAAATAAATGGAGATAGCGGTGGGAGGGCGATGATTTTAGTCTTCTAGTATGCTATGAGAGATTACCATAAACCACCTGACACCCAGTTTGGCAAACAGACTGGACTTTCCACAATAAGATAGTGCATGGCCATTAAAGGCACAAACTACCGTAATTTTTGAATTTGAGACTTAAGAAAGCAATGTGGTAAATACAACTGAAAAGAGAGAGGTAACTATTTTGGAAGCAAACTAGCGGTAAACAATGATTATACCGTTAGTTTTGAATTATGTTAGACACAATGAAGAAGGGAAGTATAATCACTTGCCTAATTACAGAAAATGGAACAAATACTAAGTGCTGAGGAAGGAGTTTACCATTTTGAGTTAAATAGATCTCATGAATATCAATTAGGACGGATGTAAACCAATGAACTTTAACGTTGACTTGTTAATCATTTAGGTAGGAACATATTTGGGTTAAATTCTACTAAAAGCTAGTGTAAATGACAGTCAGTATGCAGTAAGCAGAAATCTGAAAGGATTTGGATGATTTGAAATAAAGCTAGACCATAATTTAAGGATAACGCAGAACACTTTAATGAAAGTTGTGTGCGCTTCTCAATTATCTTGTCTAGGACCCAAGGAGTATGTAACTCGTCGAACTTTAAAAAAAAAAAAAAAGTTGACCCACTCTAGGAATTTCTCCTGTATCGTAGGTTCATAGTATAGTTTTTCAGGGTCTGGCGACCCTGAAAAACTATCTGCAGGCCATACAAATATTTGTTCCGTTCGGAAATCGCACGCGACACGCAGAGCAGCAGCCAATCGCTTAACCACTGCGACAACCGTGTCGTCATAATCATAAACGTCATAAACTATAGCAATCCCACTTCCCTCATGGTAATTGGCAATGACTTTTATATATCGGACTCTTTTGTTATGTTGTCATGACTGGTTCGTTACGGCCTTGAGTTGGGCCAAGTACTATCGAGTTTTTAGTTCGGTAAATTATCCTGTTATGTACTTACATGTGTAGGTACTACCTTTTTTTTTTTTTTTTTTTTTTAAGGATGTGAAATCATCAAATCTTATTTCTCTTCCGGGTACACAAGTGTGGTCAAAATGTTAATAGCAGTTATAGGAAAGCTCACACATTTGCGATGATTGCTGCAGTGCGATTCTGTAAACATCTCACCGTGTAAGCGTAGGTGAAGTGAGCTGCAAATCCGTACAAATAAGATGCAATGACAGCCCACTTCATGCTTACTCCACCTAAGTCTATTTTTATTTAATGTTTCAATATCGGAGCAAATGCTACCACGTAAAACTAGGTAATGATAGGCTCGTCGAGTCGAAGCTCCAAAGTCTTGAGCATCGACGCCGAGTTGCTAACCTGCCGGTTTTCTATCGGTTGCATTTTGGGGAGTGTGCGACGGAATTGCATATTTTAATACCGCCAAGCCCGTTTCGCCATCGGACCATAAGACGTACGGCGGTATATGGTTGACATCCAACCAACACACACAAAACGTTTTGGGAACATATTCATTGTGCGTACAGCTAAGGAGTGGAAACACAAACAGATTTTTTTTTCTTTGACAAATTCAGGACAGTCAGGACTCTATGGTTCCAGACCTTAAGTAAGCGTGCGAGGAGTCAAAGCCAACTCCCAGAGGACCCCTGGAGGATCTCTGTATTTATTCATCATCATATCAGCCAAAAGACAGCCACTGCTGGACACAGGCTTCTACCCAAGGGACAGGCAGATTGTTGATCGTAGTGTAGCTATTGCAGTGCTCAGAACCAAAGAGAATGCTGCCCATTCTCTGATGAGTCCCTTAATCGCCTCTTACGACACCCACGGGAAGTGATGGGCTGTATCTATTATTAGTTATTAATTTATTATATTTTGTTATTTGTCCTGTATATATAGACCCATATAAATTTTTAACTTTCTTTCTTTCATCTCCATACTTACAGTACATTAATCTGTTTGTTGACGACGCCGACGACTCCATTCTCCCGCAGGCTGTAGTCGGCTGTGATGCATTTGCCTCCAAACTCGAATAGGAAGAAATACTTCTCTGCCTCGAACCATTTACCCAAGTACTGAAAAATTGAGAATTGCGCGGTTCAAGAAGGTTCAAAGACAAAGAAAAAAGTTTTTGGAAGTCATTGTGGAGTCAATGGACGTGATAATTAGTTCAGCTACTGCAATAGTGAAATGTTTTCAGTAACTTCAATTAGTTTCTTGTCTATAGGTACTCAGTTTGAATGACCTATTGGTTGGGTCGTTTGAAGTAGAGAGAGAGAGCAAGAAGTTTTGAGTATAACATACGAAAGGATGAAAAAAAAGCTGGTTGATTAAAACGACTAAACTAAATGGAACAGACATGCGACGTAAGCCAACCCAACATAAATTGGATAACTTGAAAGAGGACAATGATTTTTTTATTCTAATCTCCAAAAGCTCAAAACTCATTGTTATATTTTTTTTTATAATATTGCACACAATGTAGACAAAGTTATAGACAATGCTTAACAAATTGAATACATTATCAGCAGAGTGAAAAACACAATTACTTGCTATGAGTGCTGTAGTGCTTTTCTGTAAAAAATCTCACCGTAGCACTTAGGTGAAGTGAACTTGAAGTGAGCTGTCAATTCATTAGGTGCAATGACAGTTCGAGAAAATTAACAGAATAGATCGGCTAGACTTACTCGAGATGCATCGAAGTTTTCCATAACCTTCATGTCAGGACAAGATCCCGGCATGATGATCTGTGCTCTGCATATCCTGAGAGACAGGAACCCGCAAAGGAATACAGCTATTGCTCTTATCACTGACATCTGAAAATTTCAAAGGACTAGTATTATTTTTGTGTTTTGTATTATGTATGGATTGATAATAAGTTAATATATGTATGTACTCTTTTATAGTAGCTACTGCATCTGTGTCAATTTACTTATTTTCCTGTCAATTTTACTGGATTTATATTAAATTTGATTGTGTATTTTTTAATTTTAGCGCTTATGTATTTTGATAATAATATGCACTCTAAATCAATAGCGACCTTCAAGAACTATTCGAATTTAAATGCGTTTGTCATTCAACACACCTTACTTTGTTTTTGTTTGTATGTTTATTGTAGTTTAATTTATATTTATTAATTGATAATAATACGTTTAGTTGTGTTTTAGTTATGTTGGTATATCTATTCTAAGTTCCTTTCTCCGTCTATTTACACACTGTGTCTATGTACGTTTCTTAACCCACTCTTCTGTCGCAGATCTGCTGGAAGAAATTTCTATTGAAATTAGCAGCACCTTTGTGCGCTTTTCTCTGTTCACAATTTTATTTATATATGTTGTGTGTTCATAAATACATACTTTATTTTCTTAATATTTAACGTATACACTAGTATCATTGTTTGCTTTAACCAATGCGTTTGTTTGCATACCATAAAAGATACAGATTTACAATACAATTGTAAATTTTCTTATATAGGTGCTTGTGACAATAGACGAAAAGTCAAAATATTTTTCAAGAATGATTCAGAATACGTACTAACATTCATTATTTAAAAAACTGGTCACTGACACTACTTATCCAGAATAAGTAGTCAATGATACCCAAAATATTCAAATGAACTTTGTTCCATTCTATTCAGAACACATAATTTATGTAAATCAGTAGGTACAAAATTAGTAAGTCTGTAGTATTTGTTTTGAAGATATTAATGAGTATTCTCGCTACAATAATAACAGTTATAGAAACACACCCATTTTTAACTGTCACATTTATACAGTACATTATTTTTCATTCGCGTTGAAATAGATTTTCGCAACCAAAACAACCGTCTTCAGTGCTCCATATATCTCGGTACCATAAAACATCACAATCGATTCAGGGATTTAGGTATGAAAGCATAACAAACCAATTTATACAGAAACTTATCTTCGCAATTATAATATGTATTAGTTAGATTGCTTACTAAATAGCTATTAATTTGATCACTCCTCATTCTAGTTGTTTGTCTAAATAGGACCAAGTGTAACAAAAGAAAGACTGGCATTAAAATGAAAAGTGAAGAAAAATCACTTCAGAAACCAAGAAACGTAGGTACGATATTAGGGACGCCTCAAGTGCAAATTAAATATTCAAATGTATGCGACAAGCAGGGTCATCGGCCTACAATACGAATTTCACACTAATTAACAACGTATAGAAATGTTAATGAACTTCGTGACAAGAAAAATGTTCGACGGCCGCACCATTGTTTTCCTTGTTCAATATTGAAAGAGAAAACCAGTCGAGAGAAAATCGTGCGAGGAAATGCGATTCGTTGTTTTAAGAAGCAGACAATAATTTAAATACACTAGTGGCCCGGCCCGGCTTTTACCTGGTGGTACCGTTTAACTTTAAAATACCCACTGTACCACTAGAGGTACGACCAGGGGTACGGTGGGTGTGCAATGCTTTGCCCGGATTTATATATATACTAGCTGTCCCACGCAACTTTGTCTGCGCCACATTTTTCATGAATGCTCGGCTCCTATCGGCCGTAGCGTGATGTTATATAGCCTAAAGCCTCCCCCTCAATAAATATACTTTCTAGGATTAGCGCGTTCTACCAAACAAATAGTCAAGAATAACTGATCGAGTGGTAATTGATCAGTTATCGAGCGGGATGATAAATAATTAAATTACTGAAATGACTATTAAAAAATAGGCGTTGTTTGATAGAAGGGTGAAAATTTAGGGTTGTATGTTTTTTTAATGCCACAGTATAAAGAAATATTTTTTTTTAAATTTATTCAAAAAATAAAAAAATAAATGTTAGGGGTGGACAACCCTTATCACTTAGGGGTACGAAAAATAGATAGTAGCCGATTCTCAGACCTACTGAATATGCATATAAAATGTCATAAAAATCGGTCAAGCCCTTTCGGAGGAGTATGGTAACTAATATTGTGACACGAGAATTTTATATATAAGATTTTAATTTTCTTTCATAAAACCCTTCCCCTGACAATAAAAATACAACACGCGACCAAGGGAATATAGGGATTCATAAAAATGAATCCCTATACTCCCTTGGTCACGTGTTGTGTTTTATATATTTTTATATATAAAAATATGTATATATTTCGATGTATAGATTCTTTTGTAAGGAAATAAGCTGTTTACTACTTGAATGTAGTTTTTATTCTTTTGCCTTTCACACGAATTCTAGAACAGGTTAGGTCATGTGCTAGAAAAAAAATTGAAATACTCCGCTTAGCTGTCAAAATCAATTAGAAAATAAATCTAGGAAGTTGTAACATGATAAAAATGAGTTAATGACAGGACAGAAAAGATAAAAAAGGTTGCCATTGGGTTTCATGTTATACTTTTTCCAAATATTTAACTGTTTTTTTACTGCTCGGTAGTGGCTATTAACATACATAAAATATTATACAGTTGTAGATACATATAATTAAAATTGTGCTATCTACACTGGACGTCTACGAAGTTTTTTATCCTTCATGGAATATTCATTTTAGTATTTCGTAATCAGATTTTGCCATTTAAAATGTGTATCTACAGAAATCTACCTCTAAATACTAATTGCTCCTTGTTTTTATAAATAAATAAAATTTATTGCTTTTTCGATTGGATTCTGCATCTTGTCGATTGGTCAGTCTTGACAGACTAAGTAGATTCAATCTAACGTGAATAAAACTATTTGTAATTTTTTTTTTTGTAGTTCGAATTGAAATGTGCCTAATTCTTATGACTAAATAAAAAAACCGCGATAAAAAATGTTTTAGTTGTTTGAGTTTATGTTATGTGTAAAATAATAAATAAATAAATAAATAATTATGGTATCAAAATCGAATCCTTATTTGCCATTTAGGAATAGGCGTCTCCTACCTTTACAGGCTGTATTCGAGACAGATGTGTTTTTTTTCTTTCAAAATGTTTCGGTTCGATTCCTGTCTAGGAAAACCGATTTTTCAAAAATCCAATGATTCAGTTTTAGGTTCATCCAAATCGGTCTCGAGACTCCTTTCAGTGTTTCTCGCTGATCCTCATAGTTCCGGATTAGGCCATCCACGCACACTTTAAAAATTCATTCTGTATATTACTTATTCGATGATGGTCATCAATCATCGCAGTGAAGTTTTTGTTTAACATTTTAATCAATTGCAGTGACTTTGGTCGTTAGTCCATAGACCTTTGATGCAATTATTGATTCTAAAGGTTACTTCAGTTAGTCAGTCAGTAGGGCGATCCAAATCGAAGCAACATCAATTGTATGTAAAAATCGAAATTTCAATGTTTTTCAATGTTTGGTTGTACCTATCTTAAACAAAAGCAGTCTTAGGGACTTGATACAAAGTGCTTGATACGCTTTGTATACAAAGCGGACAGGGCGCGCAGCCAGGGCGCTGACAAGATAAAATGTATGGCGGGAGGCGACAAAGGAACGAAATATACTTAACGTCGTGGGCGCGCGGTCAGACGTCTCTAGTTTGATCCAGCCCGTCCCTAGCTGTCCTCCTCACAGCGACGCCCTAAGCTGAGGCACGTACCCCACAGGGGATGCCCTTAGCGTGTAGTCGCTTAGTTTGTAAGTTTTAATTAGCCCTGGCTGGAGGCTTTAATATTTATATTAAAGCCACCACAGGCAAGCCCGGTTAAGCAGTCGACAACCTTATAGGTTGAACTGCGAAACGCCACTTTAAAAAAAAAAAAAGAAAATGTCAGTCGTCATACATTATCGTCATAGCGCCCTGCTCGCGCGCCCTGAACGCTTTGTTTATCAAGTCCCTTTTTCCAATTATATTGGGGTCGGCTTCCAGTTAAACCGGATTCAGCTGAATACCAGTATTTTACGTAGAACGGCTGCCTACCAGACCTCCACAACCCGTTAACTGGGTAACACGGTAGTCCTCGGCTAGACTGGAGTCAGATTTACTGGCTTCTGACAATCCGTAACGACTGCCAAAGATCTACAAATGGCAGCCGGGACCAACGGCTATTTCATCTCTAAAGTGATGCAGAAGAATTGGCTTTAGTGCCTGCCAATTCTGAAAAAAAAAGATGTATTAAGTTAGACATCCTACAAGCATTCGTTCGGGAATAATTTAAACTAGGTACTCGAAAGGGTTTCAGCAATCACATCAACGAACGAAAAGCTTTCTATCATTCATTTCATATATTCAAACTACCTAGGTGAAGACAGCTTCACACATAGCTTTGCACTTAGTTCAACATTCAATTTCTTCTAAGAGAAATTCTGTCAATCCTCTCCTATGACTTAAACTTCTCAACACTAAGGAAAACATAGTGCGACAAATAATATTTTATTGAATGCCGTTCAATAAAAGCAGTGGGTCAATAATGTCCTAAGTAAGTGTGTTAGCCGTGGGGTTTACCGTACCGAGTAACGGTAGACAGCGCCCGCGCACGTTCGCGTGGACAGGTCATGAGCGAAAGCGTTTTACGTTCCGCTAATGATGTGCTGTTGTAAAAGATAGTGTTAGTGTGTATTGTTTGTTAATTGAGGTGCCAAATTGGACAGTGCGTTTTTTGTTTTGTGCCAAAAAAAAGTTTTATGGATATTCAAATTGCAAAGCGACAAATCTTAGTGGCACTTGCAACAAGACTTACCTAGTAGATATTTTATCTAAATCACTATCATCTTACTTATCTACTTCTTCTATCTTATATTTACTTCTATCTACTACTATCTTACTACTACTTACTTATCTAAATCACTACCATCTCTATAAAATCCATTTTCCCATGATTTTCGGATTTTAAGGAGTATGTGCCAAGATTACAAGGCAAGACTAGATCAAAGATAAGTTGGATTGTGCAACAGAAAATTTGGATAGTAAAGAACATTGAGATTCGGCTGATAAATATGACTGAATTAAAAAAAAACTGATATGCACTGGACAGAATGGCTTACATATTATCGTTACACGCTATATTCTGTAACTTAGCCCTTAAGAAAGTGCACTTGCATCGACTCGTCGAAAGCAAAGTGAGATGCACTCAATTTGAGAGCCGTTCGTATGCTGCGATCGAATTGAGGACATCATAACATCACACTTCAGAATGCAAATACGGATATTATTGTACCATGAAATAATGGGAAAAGTGTTGCTTTCTTGAAGTTCTTGAATGAGGTCAACATAACTTACATACAATTTGAGACTCTGGAGGAAATAGAAACAGAGATACACATTGATGAAGGATCAAGAATAAGGTAATGTAACTAAATTTCGAAATCACCAATACGATTTTTTATAGTAACACATTAAACAAAAATCTTGATGACAAATTCAGAATCACAGTCCACCCATTAAAATTAAAATAATCTACTTCTAAGAGCAAGGTCAGCAAATTTAATTGGTATGAAAAAATGTTAAAACAATGCTACACAATAATCAGCGTATTTTGTTCCCACTGCTGGACAACAGACCTCTTCTCTGTGGGTGGCTAGCATAGCAACAATGATAATATAAAAAAAAAAATTATATACAAAATTGCTCCTGAAAAGATAAAGGACTCGTAGTTACAAACAAACGTTTATGGTGTTTTGTTTAAAATGATTTTTGGATTCTACCTCTTTTTTTCTAATCTTTAAAACGAATAAAGAAAACACACGCCTACTTGGCCTACTAAGTTCCAAAGAGAGTTGTAAAGTATTCTTGTCTGTTGTTTATTGCAAGATGTTGGTAGAGTTTTCCAGAAGTTTCAATCAAAATTTTGGTTACCCGTAGATACAAACTTTCTGCTCTGGGCGGAGCGGAAGGAGGACTCATCCGTGTTCCTCCCAATACCAGTTGTGTTCCAGGGCCGCGGTGACTCTTTCGAACTTATTCCGCAACTGTATTTCGGTGTACCTCTAAGTTCGGTTTTGATCTATTAGCAAGTTTATTAACGACTGTGACTGACTCATACGAACTTGGCCATGAACTATGATATTTGTATGAAACATTACGTCTGGTGCTAAAAAGTAGACGGCATTCGTTCCCCGTCAGTAGATGTATAATATGATTAGTATTTAGTGTTAATGTTATTTGGAGTACTATGCTTCAAATAATAGGAAATAAGAAGTAATATCAAGGGCTGGGGTTTCTTCCGCCAAAGAATCAGCTTTGCCGTTAATGTCGTTCACCGTGGTGCGATGAATTTTAGACACTTTTCCTATTGAGAGTTCCATTGCGGATGAATTTATTGATGCCTATGAGCATTTTCTCCTTTTTAGGGTTCCGTACCTCAAAAGGAAAAAACGGAACCCTTATAGGATTCCTATGTTATCCGTTTATCTGTCTGTCAAGACTCATTATCGCGGGAAAGCGTGGAGGTTTCAAGTTGATATACCATATACTCAAGTCTACAGTCCCTTGAAGTTGCGCATTTTTTGACGCTCACAGGGAATCAAAACCTGTGGGGTATTTCCCGTTGGCAAGAACCGTTGGCTTAATTTGGCAAGAAGATTAGATCTTTCAGTACAAGTACAGGAAAACGTCCGAAAATTGGAAATTTGTTGCTTTATCATATTAAAATATTTTTGTGCGATTACAAACAATAATATTTTCAATGGAAGAATTAACCGTGACGAACATTGATGTATCCGTAGGTAATGTATACTCGTTGCGGAATTTGTTCGAAAGAGTCACCGCGCCCTGGCACGCAAAGGGCTTTAGAAGGAACACGGATGGGTTTTAGTCAGTAAGAGTCTGACACACCCTTCCGCTCCACCCAGAGCGGAAGAAGTCATTTGATGATTTCCCATCCTTAAAAAAAAAAGGGAAAAACTCGGAAAAAATCAAGACTCGATCGGAACCCTCGGTGCGCGAGTCTGACTCGCACTTGTCCGGTTTTAGTTGTTTGTACAGACTCCACAATCTGTTAAATCTCCACATCAAGCTACAACAATCTGTTAAATGTCTTTAATAGATTTTCAACTTAATCGCTGAAGAATTAGGTTAAAGGTTGATTGGGAAAATTTTACAGTTTCGGGTAGCTTAACAAATTAAGCTGGCGTCTGTACATACCATGTTTATTATTTTTAATAATATTTTAAACTAGTATTACAAATATGTATCAAAATGTTTTTTAATCTTATGGATTCATCGAAGTAGGGAATGTACATCTCTGCCAGGGTTGCGGAATTTGTTCGAAAGAGTCACCGCGGCCCTGGAATGTAAAGGGCTTTAGAAGGAACACGGATGGGTTTGAGTCAGTAAGAGTTTGACTCGCCCTTCCGCTTCACCCAGAGCGGAAGAAGTTATTTGATGATTTCTCATATATATATATATAAAAAAAGGGAATGTACATCTGTTTACATTGTATAAAATGGTGACTGATCCGGCAATGCATTGTTTGTCACGTGCCTGGATTTGGTAGTGTCTTCCAATGGCTGTCATTACTTACGGTACAATAACACGGTTCAATCAACTCGAACGTCTAAAATGGTTGCATGTAATTTGTTTGTCTATGTTGATTCCGAGCACCTATAGGAAAAACCCTAAAACCAAAGTCAGTAACACTGCCAGATGGGGATCGAAGCTACTCGTACTCAAAGCCAAGTTGCATTATCTCAATTCTGAATCAACGAAGCAGTCTCTATAACAAAACACAATTACTTAGCAGTTAGTTATTTAATAACAACGAACCTAGATTTAGCTGGTACTTAAACAAGTTGTTTAATATGAAAACTTTAATTGCAAGTGAAGTTATTTACTGCTTGGAAGTAAAAGCCTATTGAAAGTAAACAATGGAAAGAGGATTTCCCTACTTTCACTGCACTACGGGATTATTTAACATGCCTTAGTAACAACACACACGAACAAATGACACACCATACCATAGATGTCACGGAGATCGGTGAGTCTTGATGACCCATCATGCTTCCCATATGCACAAAACTGTCTTTGTGCGTAGTGCGTACAGCTAAGTCCCTGCCAGAGTCTGCGTTTCCTAAGCTACAACCTGGGGGTCTCTAAGTCAAGAGTGAATAGGTTACTTCTAGACAAGCGTACTCTATCGTCGACCAAACCGTCGTTTTCAATCAGGTGAGATTGAGGTCAACACGAGCCCATAAATCATAAAAAACTTCGTGGGTTTACAGGTTATCCTACAAAAATTTTAACTGGCAGTTCCTAATTACTTTAGAAGCAGAATTCATTTAAAATACTTAATTGTTTGTACCCATTCATGATATTAACATTAGGTAAAATCAAAAATATCTACAGATAAGTAGTAAAGTAGTAACATTTTCAAGGCAGTTTTAATTACCTATGTTAAAAGAACACACAAATTAATGAGAGTTTTTTATAAAGAGAATAATAAAGGATGCCTCCTGAATGTCAAAGTTTATTTTATTATTAAAAATATCGATAAGAATAAATTATTTACTACAATGGGCCTGAAAACCTCTAAGGTAATATTTTTGACGATAAAAACGCCTAATGCTCAGGTTGTGTATTCTTCTCTATTTGGTGTGCTGTCAACGTAATTTTTTTAACCATTATTTGACGTACTTAGTTAAAATCTACTGGTAATAAATGATTAGTAAATAAGAAGTCAAGGAGATGCTTCGCTATGATATTTTAGTATGCTTCCTACATCTTATTTGAAGTTATTCTGTGAACCAAAATTCGGACCGTGCACTAGCTTCGCGTGCTAACTTTAGTGTGAAAAATATAGCAGAAGTGATAACTGACCTCTAAATAAAAACACTACAAAGTCTAAAATACTTTTAATTTCGGAAGTCGGTGTCAAAAACTAAAAGCACCGACTTCCAAAATTAAAGTATTTTTTTTTTCATTTTGGCATCAAACAGTCATATACAAACAATATAATTCTTAAGACTTTGTAGTGTTTTATTTGGAAGTCGAAAACTAAAAGCGCAGAAAAACTAGTTGAAAGTATTGATCAGATGTAGCAAATAATAGTTCCAATATTTAGATCAAAATGCAAGGTATTCAAAAATAAGAGTATGAGTTTGCAAGTGGCACCAACTAATAGCATTTGTGATGCTGAGAAATGAGAAGCTGTAACTAGAAAAGAGTAAGATAAGTGAAGTGAGAATATAAACGACTATCAGAAATTATGTGAATTGTATAAGGAGTAAAAGAAACGCAAAAAGGGCTCCGAGACCAATCTCAATCTGAATCTGCTCTGTGAACAAAATCCTAGTAGGACAAGCCTGATGATGATTAGGACTCATAGAAATATAAAAAAACAGTTAGGACTATAATGATGATGAATCGCAAAAAAATAATAATTCGGAGACATGTAGATAAGTAAGTTTTTCGCCTAGTTTGAGAGTCACACGACTCCTCAGCCGCAGCAGCTTAAAGAGATAACTTTAGCTCCAAATTCTACGAATCGTGCGACACCATATTATTTGCCAAAATTAGTCTGCTTATTTGGACTAGGTAAATAATTTGCTTGGTAAATGTAATTTTTAGAGACGTCGCGAAGACTTGTTTTGCTCTATTTCTGTTTACAAGTGGATTTATTTTATTAATTCATCTATGTAAAACAAACAATAAAATACGTAAGAGCGTTTGTAACAGTTATAAGAAAAATTAATTTTGGTTATGAGCTCTATGTCTATAGTTGCATGTGATAGAAAATTTGTTTTCCATGAATTCCAAGTTTTGCATGAAAAAATTACCATAGTATTTAGATACCTTGATTATCCTTTGACACAAATATTATATCGAAATTCTCACGTACGTACGAATTTCTGTTATAATTTGCGTGTACTTACAGTAAATTATATTCCATCTTTCTATATCGTATCGTATTCGGCTCACATGATCATTTTTCACGTATGGTTCACCATTATAATAACAATCATCTTTTTAAATATAATATCGATACCAAAAGACAAGTATCAATTGACTTAAGGGACATTTACCCTAAATGCAAAAATAGCCCTACGATAACTTATTTAAGGTTAATTTACGCAAAATGCCAAAATGTCCTTTACGTTAATTGATATATTATCTGGTATCGATATAAAACCAAGGTATATCGGTTCGTGTGGACCTGTAACTTTATAGTATCGTTCTAGAGTATTATGATTATTTAATCCCAATAGGTTGAAAATGTGTGAATTGATTTTTCCCGTAGGAATATTTTACAACTTATAACCATCAAAGTACTAACACCGGTGATCTAATTGTGCAGAAAAATATGTGTAGTATTTACAGGTATGTATGCGTGACGGGTGGATTATAAACTCATTACATACTAGAATATATCAGATACACAATAAATAAAGTTACATAAAAATCATATCAGACGTTCAATAATTTCGGTGGCTTTGCTATCATGGTCAAGATAGTATAATTGACTATGGATGACGATGATATAAAATTCTCAACAGAACCTTGGCCGCCGCATGCAAATAAATCCTTACCTTGACTTTTTATTAATCACAACAAATAGTCTGATGTTACACAATCACTACACACGTCCGTTCACTTTGACCGTTGCATGCCATCTGAGACGCTTCAACTGTTTACATGCGTGTGCGCAGATTTAGTACGTTAATGTTATGTTTGAGGATCAATTAATCACAGCAGACTACTCATTGTCGAATATAATTTTTCGCTACCGGTTTTTCTAATGTTTTCCGTTTAGAGAAGGAAGAAAAACTTTGACGTATTTGGAGCTGGTTTACGTTCGATTGCTAATTTAATTAATAACGTGTCGAATGTTAAAAAATCTGTTGCTAGTTCAATAGTGGTAAACTGATCCTATGAAGTTGAATTGATGGTAAATATTAAATGGCTTTTATTACCAAAGTTTTTGGTCAATATGCAAGTATTACGCTACATCTGGGACGACAGGACCGGCGACCCCAACTTAGTTGGGAAAAGTCTAGGTAGACGATGAGAAAGTTCTTAGTCAACTGAAAAACCATGATAGAGTTTTCTAAATGCGCACACTACTCTTATACCTAGCTGATTAAGAATGAGAAATAAGCTTTAGCAAAGACGACTTTCTATTTCTATTAAATTATGAAAAGGTAATCATGTTTTTGCTACAAGGTGAGTTCTTGGCTGGATTAATACTTTCAATAGTGGGTACCTACAATAAATGACAGGCGGGTTTTTGTTACATTACCTTTGACCGTTAACCCACAAGCCTCAATTATTTTGTTACATCCGTAATATTCAGCAAAAAGTACTTTACTCAGTTTAGTGTCATTGATGGAAGATCGACAATTTACAATGAAGATAAAGATGAAATAAGTATTTCCACGCTTATAGGCAGAGATTCAGACTATTACTTTTAATCGACTAATGATCTCGGGCGGGTAACTAGGTATGTTGTAGGTAGTTAAACCTAAGTAAAGGTTGGACAAGAGTCCCGGCAGACAGAGATCAATGGAAGCAGTTAGAGGAGGCCTTTGTCAAGCGACACACCGAGCTAAGAGACATTTTACAAACCATAAGACCAAACAAAAAGGGAACAAAAAAGAGAATATAATCAAACTAAATTAACAAACAGGATTCCAGTTAGGTAACAAAAGTTCAAACACGCTGCTGTAGTTAATCCTGTGAGGAAAATACAAAATAAAAAAAGGAAAAAGTAATGAAGTAAATAATAATGCGTCCACTACAGGTAAGGAATATTGTTGGTGTTAACTTAAGAATAAATGATGAGTTGGATCTAATTGAAAAAGTGAATGATGAAGTTTTTCCTGAAGTGTGCAACAGAACTTAGATAATAACATTTTAAACAAATATGCAGATGGATCTTTGAGAAGTAGGTACGTTAAATACTTAAGTGAACTGGTGGACTGTTAACATTTAATTTCCAAAATAATAATGTCTAGAACTAACTAGAATATATTGACATCTAGTAATATTGATCGTGCAGTACTGATAAAAGTCTTATTTTGTGGTAATGTTACAAAACCTGAAGATATCGACATAAAACTTAAGATTGTATTGGGAAAGATTCTTTTAAATTTTATCTTCGTTGTTTTATAACACTACGTTGTTATAAATCTTTGTATTAAACACAGAATGTAAATTTATTATGAAAAACATTCCAAGGTGTAGCGACCGCGTACTCACTAGCGCCCTCTTTTAGATAACTGTTTAACTGGTGAGTAGGTAGGTCAGCGATAAGTTTAGGTAAGTACATACAATGTTAGTTCACGGTATTGCCTAGAGGTGGCGCTCGAACAGACATTGTTTTCCTACATATTTGTAAGAAAATGTATCCCCGATCAAAACAAAATTTAATTCAAAACATGCAAAATTTAATAAAAAAGTACTCCGGTTTGAATTTTATGGATAAAATTGTTGGATTCGAAACCTCGTCACTATTGCAGCAAGTAGTCGAATATTTCAAACTACTCTTCGACTGGGAGCGTGGCGTCTCCTGTAATCCGGCTTCTCGGAGGTCGGGCACGGAGGATGGTTTGAGGTCGGGGGTCCTGGTGCTGAGTGGCCCATGTTGACTGGACGTCCACACTAAGCCCGGTGTTGATATGGATCCCCCAGAGGAGTCTGGGGGATGCAGGTTAACTAAGGAGGGGCGAACCGGGCCAGGGGGGAAACCCAGCAGCCAAAAGTCCCCGCATCGGGCAGTAGTGGGATAGCGGCCGGGAGTGGGCGCTCAGTATCAGCCTGACCAACATAATCAGACCCGTTCCTTTTGCCATTTACTACGGCAAATTCAAATTGTTTTCTCGTGTTATGTTAGCAACTATTTGTTGACTAGTGGAACCATAAAATGCTGTTTCATTTTATTACATTTGAATAAACTTATTAATATCAAAACATGTATTGAAATAAGTGCTATTTGCTAGTTTATTTTTGTCAATCCAACCTTTGCTTGTTGAAAACTTCATATCATACATGTTTTACGTGCGTTTATTGAAATTTCGCTGCTATAAGAATTTCGTATGCTTGTTTTACCATTTTACCTTGCTAATTATTTTATACCCTAAACAGGATTGTCACTTTTCTCTCTTTACATCTCGTCAAGGTTTTTAGATATTAGGCTGATATTTCGACCAGTTATAAAGTTCAATCATTGGGAATCCATCGTCATCCACGTAAATATATATGAGATACATTTATCTCAATGAAGAAAGACGATCTAGGGAAGATACCTCTCGAATAGCTTCAACTCGTGCGAGTTAACTTGACACCTAGCTCGACACATTCCGAATGACGTTTTTATGTTTCGATGAAAACAATATAAACGCGTTAGCATCACTGTTACCGTTGCGTTTATATTAGTTTCCTCAAAATCGAATTGTTCAATATAAACGTCATTCGAACCAGGTGTAAAGTTAACTCGCGCGAGTAGTACTCTTTATTCTTCTAAAGAAAGTTTGTGTGTAGTACTATATACTACACGCACGGTAAGCATCGGAAATCAAACCACAGGATTTACTTACTATTTTATTTCAGAGCTAACTTCGCTTATTACAATGACTATCGAGTTAAAACTAAGCAATGCTGCAAAGCAAGCGTTGCTGCGTGTCGAGTAGGTACTGATTACTTATTTGGTAAAGTAGCCCTATTTGAGACACCACTGAAGGCTCCTTCTTATCATCACACTGTTAACGAACCCCAAGGCTGTGTAGAAGACAACTTTAAATACATAAAATATCAGACAGACGTACTTGTTTAGTGTCTGATTTGCCAGCAATGAATAGAATTTGCTATTTCAATCGTTTTAGGGATGCAAATATCTATCGAATCGCAGCTTAATTTGCATTTCTAAAAAAACTTATGATAATAGCAAAATCTACAGTAAAGATTTTTCTCATTGCTTGCTGATATGTCCCTTTAAGTTTAATTTTAGCTTTGGAGGTTCCTTCAAACCTTTATTTTTTTCTACTGTGCAATAGGAATTTCCTTATTTTCCTTGACTTCCTTTGTCTCTGCAATTACAATCTCTGGCTCTATTTTCTCAATCTTATCTTCTTTCTTCTCAGATTCTGACATGATCAGTTCTGGGACTTGCATAGGTTTGGCTTCTTCGGCAGGTTCTGGTACTGCTGATCTTACTTCTGGTTCAGCTACCTTGACTTCGGGGTCGACTCTCTTCTGTTGAATACAGAAAAGGTGGTGTTTATCATTCAAGTGTAAAGTCACGGATAGTTCCGATTATATTTTATAGTAAACCTCTTTAATTACTCTTTGAATGAGAATCGCTGGACGAATAAGCTTGTTTCACATTATCATACAATTTTCAGTTTAATAACTGAATGTCCTTTTATATAGACACAATAGATGCTGTAGTGATTTAAGAAACGTAATATTATCGTTTATTAAAACCTGTTCATTATGAAACAATGTTGATTTACACTATTACAACAAAGTCAGGAAAAAAATGTTCTAATAGCAATGTTTCTTCTTATTATTATCCCTTTCCTTACCTCAACAGGCTGTTCAACCTCCTTCGCCTTCTCAACAGGCACCTCCGCAGGTACAGGTACGTCAGCACTCTTAGCATCAAGTTCACTGGCAGCCGCAGGTTCAGGCAGCACCGTGCAGTCAGCCTGATTGGTCTTCAAGAAGAAAGTCCTGGAGATCTTGTATCTGTCGAGGACGGCGTATGCGTTCTGCATCACGGCAAGAGATGGGAGTCTGTCACGGGAGAGAAGCCAAGTGTTTTCTGGGGAATAATGTTTGATTTATTATTAACAGCGAGTTCTGTTGGCGTCGTTTAAGACATAACTGGTCACTTTAACTATTATCAAAGCTATCATAAAAATAACAAGCATGAGCTCGGTGGAAAAGAAAAAAAGGTGGAAAGGTCTCCAACAGAACTTCTCCCATACAATCTCTTCTTTTAAGCTGGGGCTTCTTTTCCGTCGTGCTAAACTTTTAACGTGTCAACTATATTAATATGAGAGATTTTGTAGTGTCAACTTATTTTCTATTCATAAAAGGGAATTTATTTTGATTTCGGCTCCTGTCATCCTAAATCTTGTTGAATCTTAGTTCATCTCAAAAGTGAGAATACGATCGTATAGTGTGACATGTACATCAATGAACTTACGTGTATGCACAGGTCCAATACCGCTGCAAGACCACATAACGGCATAGCTGTCGTAGTCAGTATCTAGTATACTGTACTCGAAGTCATAAGGCAGAGGAGCAGAGGAATACTTGACCATGACGCGACCCTCGCCTTCCCGGCCCACCTTCTGAAGGTGACCTTCCATTATCCGCTTGAAGCCGGTCCTGGAGGAAAAGTTATCTTTCATTAGGTATAATTTACGAGGCACATTTAAATGCAATGTTTCTTGGTGCTTGCTTGTTTCTACTGATTTAGAGATCATTCTCATTGCTAGCCGAGACTATGTGTATAAATATGCTGATAATGACGTGTCTCGTATTAAAAATACACCTTGATTTTCGAGAATAGAGACCGTTTTAATTATCGTTAATAGCATTAAACAAATCCATAAATGCAATGATTTTCATTGTAGTCGAAAAGCATCTTATTTTTGAATATACTATTTATTTTTAAGCTTGTTTCCCTTTAAGGATTGCTTCAAACCTAACCTTCGAGCCTCTTTACTATTGTATATTCTTGTGTATTAGATATAACATGTAGGTAATGACCGGCTTCTTCACGCGTTCCTGCGTATGCGCCGCCTGATATGAGGGAGGGGCTCCCACGCCCAGATTATTCTCCACCCACATTTCAATGCATTCGTCATTATCAATGGATGTTTTGACGAGACTGCCGAGCACGCATTCATGTACTCCGTGAGTATAATAAATTAATAATATTAGGTAAACATTTTTTTTCTTGAATGTGTAGGTATTGTACAATTTTTTTTTTGGCAACATTTGTTTCACTACTAGGACATAACATTAGTACCTTATAGCTCAGGGGGACCATTGATAATTTCCTGAATTTTGACTTTTGCCAGTTCGGCACTGAATTTTCATTAAAAATCCTCCTGACACAAAATAAATGAAGTTCATCAATAACTAGGAGTTGGTGATCTTCTTCTACTACCACCTCTCTTCCTCTTCTACCATTGATCTCTTGGTTTTGTTTTCTAGTGCGTCGCGGATGGTTAATATTATTAGCCTCTCTACTCATTTTAACTTTATATTTACATTTTTAAATTATTGTCCACAAGGCAGACTTAATGCAACAAAATTTTACTATCGGTAAACCTTTGAAGAAAAGGGTTGAAAAGACTGCCCGTCTTTTCAACCCTTTTCTTCGTAATATGTACAACAAATAAATAATAATCTTCTTAAAATAATAGTCTTTTCTTTGTAATATGTACAACAAATAAATAATAATAAAAGTATTTATAACATACATGGAATACGAAAACAAAGAAAAAGTCTACTCACAAGGAGTTAGTGATCTCGTTGGTGACGAGGATCCTGCCTTCAGGGGTAGCGGTATAGTGTGTGGTGACGCAGCGGGTGCCGAGCTCGGTGACCGTGAAGTACCTTTCAGCCTCATACCATGTGCCCAAGAAACGATTCATGTTGAAGTTCGCCATTGCCTGTAGGAAGAGGACTGATTACCAAAAGCAAGAAACAACGCAGTTGGTTAAAAATGAGCTATAACAAAGAAATAGAGGTGGTTGGTCAAAACAACGCACCAATCGCGAAAAGTTTCTAAAGGAAGTATTTATTTGTACAATTAAAGAGTACATTAAATAAAAACCATTTAGTATTTATTTTAAACTCACAATTTTTTTTTGTGGCATGAAAGTGAAGTTTACGAAGATCGATATTGTAATTTTAAATGGCAAACCCAATTTAGCTGAAGCAAGCTAATCAATTTGTTGCGGAATTTGTTCGAAAGAGTCACCGCGCCCCTGGAACGTAAAGGGCTTTAGAAGGAACACGGATGGGTTTAAGTCAGTAAGAGTCTGACACGCCCTTCCGCTCCACCCAGAGCGGAAGAAGTCATTTGATGATATCCCATCCTTAAAAAAAAAGCTAATCAATTTATACCATCAATATTAACAGGAAGAAAAATGATGGGTTTTGGCGCCGTTTCGTTGGCTCACGAACATAATGTCCATGTTACAATTTGAGTAGGTACTCACTGAGTCGAGAACGCAAAAATTGATTAAAACAGATCAAAATTTGTAGCGCTCTGAAAGAAGTAATTATTAAAATTGTAATATGGAACCTTATATTCATGAGCCCATATTTTTACTTCCAATCAATACGTAACTACACATCTGCGTAAGATAAATGAAAAGGAAAGTCCATAAGCAATCCTCCGGATCCGGATCCTGCGGTCGATGCCCCGCCAGGCGACTAGCCCGACAACCAGTTACGAGTTGACCACGGTCAGTGACGGCTGTTACTTACACCATGGTCAAGGTCATGGGGAGTTTTTGTACGACTATCGAAGGATGGTTTTTGCTAAAGAAGTGGCTGGTAAATTTAAGGCGTAACGGAATGTAAGCTTAGTTTTGTGCGTTGAGGTTTTTAAAGAGTTTATTGGTAAAGCTGTACCTATTTGTTTAAATTGATGTCTCAAAAAATAGTATAACTATAAGCGTGAAAGACGGTAGTAAATAAATTCCATTTATATGAGCTAAAAGACGCTTGGGCTTTAAAAAAATGCCTTAATTCCAATATTGGTTATATTGGAATTAAGGCTTTTTTTAAGGATGGGAAATCATCGAATGACTCCTTCCGTTCTGGGCGGCGCGGAAAGGAGTGTCAGACTCTAACTGACTAAAACCCATCCGTGTTCCTAATGCCCTTTGCGTTCCAAGGCTGCGGTGACTTTTTCGTACAAATTCCGTAAACCCAGCAGGCACTGGCCCTAGCGGGCCCCGTCTACTATGCTGGAATGAAGGCTAATGTGGTATAATAGTCACAAAAAATGTCTGGTACGATTTTTTTTATAAAAGTGATGCACATAAAATCAGAAACTAGTAATTAGTAAATTCTATAATTATCCGTATCGATTGGGACAATGCTATGGACTACATTGCCAAGGAATTAAATTATGTAAAGGATTTTAATTATGTTGGTGGAGAATGTTACACCACTTCTATCATTGGATTGTTTGTGGTTTCAGGACTCTAGTATACATATTTTATTGTGGATATTATAAAGCTAGTTTAAAGTCTAAAAGAGCACTCGAACACAAAATAAGCTAACGACATAAAAATACTAGAAACAACATTTCTTTGTTTTCCACCTGCAGCTTCAATTCGAAATAAATATAATTATGAAGATAAACAAAACAAAGAAAAACAAGAAACTTACTTGAAAATCAGGACACCACCCAAGCGAAGGAATCTGCGCCGACGCAGTCGCAACAAAAGCCAATAACAGTAGCCGCCACATCTTGAAGCTGGAGAACGATGACCAGAATCAAAGGGGATGAAGGGAGACTAGATGAGCTCCGGGAGCCGATACGGGAATGGCGTCAGACGTCCCGAACCACGCTTATAAACCCTCGCTGCTCAGCCCGAACCGGTCTGAAACTTCGAAACGCATCTAATGGGATACCTTATCTAGTAAGCACTAGGGCAGTGGTTCTTAAAGTGGAGCTACCCTGTACGGCGCGGTGTTACTCAAGGTGCTACTAAGTGACTGGTGAAAAGGGTGCGAAAAGATCTTCCCCAAGATCTACATTTATCTAAAAACTAGACATTTTCCCCTTTTCTTGAATTGTCGTGAGTAGATATGCAAACTTTCTATCGCCATGCGCAGTTTCCATCTCACCTGTCTATTTATTACGCACCTTCTCAATAAAAACATTTTTTTTTTGTGTTTTTGCACTGTGATGAGAAAGCAATAGCTTAATCGAATTTATACCTAACCGGCTGTCGAATAATAAATACTTAATGGTATTTATTATTCTAAAGACTTACTACACACTTTCATTCATGTTACCGTCCAAACTCATATTTGTTGGTCAGAGTACTACGGCAGTGTTAATATTTTTTTCAGTTTTGGACCCATTCAAGCTGGAGCGATCTCTACAAGACTACTGAAGAGTTTCTGAATAGTCCTTCTTCTTTTTTTCGTGTCTTTTGACTCAAATTGAATTTAGTCAGACCGATATTGGGCAATCTGTACAGCTCTATCATTGGCCCAGTTAAAATCTTGGATGGTGTAGGTGGTTTTTGGCCCTTAACATATTTTTCTTAAGGGTGCAAACTTTGAGAGCCACAAGTCAAGGTTGATTTATTTTGCAGCGATCCTTGTTAGGTAACGTGCGTGTGCGCAAGTGTGCGTTAATGGGGTTGCTTTGTTTGCTTTGTGCGCCTGCGCCGGATGTCATCTTTGCAATTCTAGCTTCAAGTGAGGAGTAAATAAATATTGGCTAGGACTGAGGGAGGAATGTTTGGCTAGTTTGAAAGGTTTGATGAAGAGAGATGGTCAGGTTCATGCCTTAATATGAGACTAGCTTTTACCAGCGACTTCGTACGCGTATATCCCATAGGAAATTCGGGAAATCCTCATAAAATACCAATTTTATCTTGTCTTTTGTTTGGTTCTACTTGAATAACAGGTACACATATATAGATGTTAGCTATCTATTATTAATTCTAAATTGATGTATTTTTACAGTTCTTTTTTACCTCCAGACATGACTACACTTATGAATATATTTTCCCCGACAGTTAAAATAAAAGTAAAACATACAATCAAATACAGTTACCAACATCCACTACTAGTCCTGCTTACCCCCACTAACCGCAGGAACAAAGAATGTTCCCAGGACCAAGCAAAAAGACACTAGCCATCTGCCCCCTAACCGGTTACAAGTCCAGAGACCAACTTTTTATTTTATATCTATTTTTATACCGAGACCTGTAGGACTAAATTGCTTGCCTAGCTTGTTCTTTTAGGGTTCCTTTAGCTGGGAATGGTGGCGATAACCCTTTTTGTGGTGAAGGTAGATTAGTTGGTTTGTGCTGATATTTTTATCTTGGGAAATAGTACCTCTTGTATAACGTGGGATTTAAAAGTTGAAATGAAATTAATCATAACGTAGTCTTTTTTGGTCTGTATACAACTTTTCTTAATATTCAACTCTTATTCGGCTTTTTATTAAACTCTTTTCTTACAACCTGGGGGTCTTTAAGTAAACAGTGAATAGATTACTTATAGCGTGCCCCATCGGCGATCTCATCTTCACTTTCTATCCATGGGAGCTACTCTCTAAGCTCGAAGTCCGTAGTTTCGGGCTTAGTTGCGGGCGTATTCTAGTTCGTATCACCTAACCACTAAGAATTAATAACAACACGATTTGACACTTAATGTCAAATCGTGTTGTCATTCATTCTTAGTTCGGGTTCGGAACTAATCGTAAGTCCATAGTGATACGGAGTAGATTGCAGCTAAGCCCGAAACTACTGACTTCGGGTTTAGAGAGTAGCCCCCCAGGTGAGATTGTGGTCAAACAAAGGCTTATCAATAAAAAAAAAAATCGACAGAACCCTGAACTTAAGCAAAGAACTTAACCAAAGCTTTTTTAAATTTACTAGTGTATACTAATTATGGTTATGTCGATTTAAGGAGGCTTCACTGTGTAAAAAGAATTTTAAATAGTCATTACAGAACAGGAATGTATGACTTATTTGTTCATCAGCGAATAAAATTACTTTCTGCACGAAAGTATGTTGCCTGTGCTACATTGTAACGTTGAAGTTATAAGATACCTTTTTATTTGATGTTTTCTGGGCTTCACTAATATTCTTTTATGAGATAATTTTAAAAGCCTCAGCTCCCTGAAAAGCTCCAAAACACATTTTGATTCCGTTGGATCTGTCACCGGAAAATAGCAAACTCCGTAAGATTATAAAATAACGTGAGATATTGTAAACTCTCGATAAATTGTCGACTGAACATTTGGAATACTATTACGCATCAAAATTTGATAGTCTATAATCTCGCGAAATAATTCCGAGAAATTGAGCACAAGTCTCAATAACTTGAGAGTTTACAATCTCTCAAGTTATTTTATGATCTTACGGAGTTTGCTATTTTCCGGGGACAGATCCACACCGAACCCTCAAAAAATGACTAAGTTTTTAAGACCCAGTACTTAATGTTTCTGAGTTTTGTTTCTCTCTTTCGTTAAATATAATGGTAAATATAATACCTGTCATTGATACAAACTGACCACAAGAGGATGTGGCTTGTATGTCTTGGCAATAGAGTAACAGCAAAAATATAAAACACAAGGATCCAGTTATATTATTAGGTACTTCTTAAATAGATAAATAATGCGTATAACTTGCAGTAGTGCAAAATTAATGTATTTGGTACTCAAGATATTTACATTTTACTATCCATTTCAAGTTATAGGAGTCGTAAAGTTTATGAGAAGTATAAATATTTCTGTATGTACCTACTATGACGTGCTAATGCCATCCAATTTCGATGATGTAAACGGGATAGTGCTATTTGCTATGTATAGCTCCGTCTCCCTCTTAGAGCGAAATCATGATCGTTTTAAGACTTCATATTATGGCCTCTATACTGAATATGAATTCAAGCCTAGCTATATTTAACTACGAAAGTATTTAGGGAGAATAGCTAAAATAGAAGTAAATCACAATCAAATTTAGGTTCCGAGTTGCCGAAATGAGCATCTAACACTCGACTGAACGCTGACTTTTTTAAAAGTGCAAAGTGCTTTTGTACCTAAGTGATATATTCTTTTTTATCGTGCTTTTTAGTGATCCTAAGTTTTCTACTACTTTTTCAGTTTTTCCCCGTGAGAAACTGTAATTGGCTCTATGTCTCATATACAATTGTTATCCATCAGTTAAAACTGTTGGTTCTCCAAACGTTATAGTAATTTATGCGGCCTACCCAAATGTCCTTACTTTGGTATTGTTCGTCAAATCGTTGAGCTCCTTAAAGTTCTAAGTTTGAGCTACACGATAACTGAAAAATGCTTGCACTGTCTGGACAGGTCCACTCAAATCTGTGTGGCACTTTCCTCAGACATTAACCTACATGGTTTTCATATGATCTGACCAGTACAGATTGTATGGACTTTAGAAGAGACTTTGACCTCTGAGTTTGTTTTGGTGTTTCTTCTCAGGGTAGTCAGCTATGTAGGAAACAACGGCCTCATCTAGCTTAAAATGACCAAGAAAGATTGACGTGTAAAGGTGTTATGTTTAACCTACTTGCAAAATAAATATCATTTATCATTTAACGAATAAATAAATAAATACCTACACATAATGACAAGGGTCCATTCACGTAGATGATGAGAGTCCGGTCCCTCTCACAGAGAAAAGGTCTGTGCCCAGTATTAAGAAAAATATAGTCTGATTATATTAGACACCTGTCTAGCAGTGGGAACTCGAAGATATTGAGGAAAGCGTTAAACTTGGAAACATAAGATCCTTCCTGAAATTGATAGCAATTTCATGAAGGATCTTATGTTTCTTATGATCTTATCTTATGTTTACAGAGCTTTTCAATGATAGCATTGAAAAGCTCTGTTCATTCAGAAATTCAATGTAGTGCTGGAATGAAATTGTAAACATCTGTCAATTCAGTCCAAAATCGAATATCCAGTGCCGGCGTATTCGCCGGCACTGGATATTCGATTTTAGCTAGCAGGCATAGAGCAGCCAATAATTTGCCTGGATATCTGACATGGGCATGCTACAGTAGACTACAGTAAGGGTAGGCCAGCCCATACATAATGCCCGAAAAAACCCTCACCACATTATTCATGGTTGAAAGCACGATACTGACAATGCGAATTTTCCAAAATAATTTTCTAAATATAATAATTGCAAATCGAAATTTTTTTTTGGGCATTATGTATGGGCTGGCCTACCCTTACTGTAGCCTACTGCATGCACATGATATCTGACTGCCGTTTACTTTAGTCGTACATACCACCACACTGTAGGAGTGACTACATTATCTGATAGTTTTGAAATATCTTCTTAATAACGGTAGGTTATGCACCGAGGGGATAAAGCAATGTCTTATGTCACGGGCATCATATTGAATCCTGAGCGTTATAAAAGATTCCAGAGTTAACTTTAAGAGAGGTGGCTGGCCGCGAGCGGCGATGGTCGTCCCCCGCTGTTTGGTGTAGGTCGCGCGGTAAAAGGTTTCATACGAATGTTTTGCGGATTATAATGAAATTCAGAACAATATTATTGCACGGCGGTGGGCCGGGGGTTCAGCTTCGGAAGCACGACCTGCTCCTAGCAACGCCACCCACATACATCTCTTTACTTGAAATTAGAATTTGTTCCTCAGGGATAAAGGTGTCTTTGTCTTGGAGTTGCTTGGATCCCTCGCTGCATTCAGTATTCTTGTATAAACTCCTTCGCTTCGCTCGCAAGTTAACTCTGATATCCTTTATTACGCTCAGGATTCAATATGACGCCCGTAACATAAGGCACTGCTTTATTCCCTCGATACAAAATTTACTATTAATTTTAACTCACACTGCATAAAAATTTCATGTATCATTGGATTTTGGAAAGTAAAAGGTTAAAAAGAGAATGAAACTTTATGCGACCGTTTGTTATCTATACTAATATTATAAAGAGGCAATGTTTGTAAGTTTGTATGTAGGGGTTTAATCTCTGGATCTACTGAACCGATTTTGAAAATTCTCTTCGTATATAATAGCCACGTTTATGGGGAATGCTATAGGTTATACGGGATTCATACGGGAACAGGAAAAAACAGAGATATGCGTGTACGAAGTCGCGGGCAACAGCTTGTACATTTTAATTAAAAATTTGACATTTTCACAGTTTTGGGATGGTAAATATAATTATGTTAAAAAATGTTCACAACTATGCCAATAATATCGAATGTACAACTCACCTGTCCAGCGTTAGGTCACAACTTGCAATGCTTCTCCACCTCGATGTAACTACGGCTTCCTCGCGCGTGACTTCACGTAATACAATTTGTTTGGACCAATAGAATGCTTTCCTTTTAATTCCTTCGTGTTATCCAGTTTAGGTGGATGTTCCTTATGAGTGTATCTATCTTTACTTTTATTAAAGCTACATAATCTTCGAAGGGAACGCCATGCGTAGGTCTAGGTAATTATCAAATGACTTCTTCCGCTCTGGGTGGAGCGGAAGGGTGTGTCAGACTCTTACCGACTAAAACTCATCCGTGTTCCTTCTAAAGCCCTTTGCGTTCCAGGGCCGCGGTGACTCTTTCGAACAAATTCCGCAACCCTGGCAGGCTCTGGCCCTAGCAGGCCCCGTCTTCTATGCTGACATTTCTTTGAGGCGCGCGTGGAACACAACGCGCCATCGACCCGGGCTTGGTGGTGATCGGGCAGAGAGCCACCCAACGCTCGCCGTCCGCAGGCCCGCGCCTTACCATACATTACCTTAGAACTAAAAGGTACTTTCCTTACGCTCTAAGGCCTAGTTTCTCCTAAAAAACTATCACTGTCAAAAAATTAAAAACGCGCGTTATATTACCTCATTGGATGAATCAGTTTTCAAAAACAAAAGCCAAGCCAAGCCATATTCTTTTTTTACACAAACTGGGGGTAAATGCAATGCATAATGGTACAGTTTTAGCAGATTATTGTTTTTATAATTATCATAATAATAAAATAAAAAAGTATGTATTTAAAATGAATATAGAAATTAAATACATTGTGGATTCGGCTACTATAAATCTGCAGAGACCACTGGATATATCCAGACTTCTTATCTATATAGAATAGAACTATATAGAACTTCGAAACTCTAGAATTGTTTAATAATTAGAACATAATTAGATAATTAACGACTTATTATAGTAGGCGCCAGATAAATGTGGAATAAAGTATATTGACCTTTCCCTAATAACTGTTCATAGGTACCTGAACAATTAAATATGAATCGTTTTTCATTATTAGACAATGTTAAGGATCACGAGAGATGATGATTCGGGACAGCTTTGTGTCATTAATTCCGTTTTTCAAATTAAAAATGTCAATAATTGTAGGTGGGCCAATGACCGTTATTCCACGATTATCTGGCGCCTACTATAGTCATTGTCGACTTATTGGCGACAAAATATGGGAGAAAACAGATCTTCGCTAGTTGCCATAGTTTTTGATATATGAATGTGGGGAGACTCTCTCCAGATCGGCCACCTATAAACCCTTGAACCAGTGACCGACAAATTCTGATATTTGGCGACAAATTTCGACTAATTAGCGTCAATTTTTTGGTGTTATCAAAATTAAAATCCCTGATGGTGGCCAAGCCAGTGTCAGTCACACCATAGTTTGTTTAGCAGGTGCAAATAACGAAAGCTAAAAGCTGCCAGGATTTAGGAGGATGCAAAACTACCTCCTTGACTACTACCCTTTATACATAACACCAAAAAAATGGCCGTCGGCCCAAGCTAGCAGGTCTGCCAATATTAAAAGTACATGTTAGCACTACTCTATTTCACATATTTTGTTAGTGAGAAAAAAAGGGAGGTCCGGCAGCTCTGTGATCTCAGTCTAGTAGCTTTTATTCGCGCCATCTATAGCTTTGTTTAAGCACTAAGTAGCCTAGACTTGGCCTGTGTGTACTAAATCGATAACGTATTGTGTAAACAAGTGTCTATTCTCATCTTGTGAGATCTAGAACGCTAATAGTTCAGGGTTTCGAGGATGGGTCACATTCATCATCTTTTGTTGATTGAGTTTATTACTGGCCATAATTCTCTGTTTATTTCCGTTCTATATTTAGTTCTAAGCTACTTCTGTATCAAGAAAATTCTTACTAATGGCCGGTTTCAATAACGTATCTACCTTTAGCCAACTGTCAAATAAGCTACCAACAGTAGCTGAAACGTCATGTTTGTCTTTGTGAGATGACGTTTCAGCTACTGTTGGTAGCTGATTTAAAAGTTGGTTAAAGGTAGATACGTTATTGAAACGGGCCGTAAATGTATTGTACCTAGTGTTTTTCTTTTCAATGTACTTACTTTTCGCCCCACTATGAAAGATAGCTGAGGGTAATTATTTCGAGGAAAGGACCGAGTCATAATACTGATAGATATACTGTGGCTTAGCGTTCATATCGTTGATGTCATTAGCCTACCTCAACTTGTAAATCATCACCATAAATAAGCACGAAACGTTTTGGGAATAGGTACTTCCATTGTGTGTACAGCTAGGAGTTGATATCCCTGCCGGGGTCTATGCAATAAGTATTTCTAGCTAAGCGAGCTTCATCACCGATCGCATCGCCGCTCTCCTTCAGATGAGAGAATGGCTTATCAATAATAACTCATCATTTCTTATTTCTTCAAGCTCAAGGTAATGGTGTTAGTTCTTGGTGTTAATCAATTGAAGGACTATGGAAATAATTGGAGGCTGTATCATTACGTTCGTTTTATTTGCTGTCACTTTGTAACATCAGTTTATGTTTCCCATAACTTTCAGACCATTGGCCGTTTCATACATTACACTGTAATTGTTTTCAATAATTTCGAAATCTTTATTGCTCATTATCGCAGGCTGAGTATCGGATATATTTTTATTATCTCCGTGTTAATGTAAGTCAATTGGAATGAAATAAACAACAGTGGAGTGTGTAACTAAAATATTCTCGTTATTTAATTTACTACGGTAAGAACACATTTTTACAGAATGTTATTTTCTAAACAATATCTACATAAAATTGTACAAGTATGTGAAAACTTATCAAATACTTTTTAATTTACAATTAACAGAGAAAAATCAATATTCAAGTTCAACAAGATTAAGTTAAGCTTTATTTACCATTAGAACTTACAACTAGTTACTATTTACATTTTTTTATCCTTAACAACGTCATGTTTTTACAAATTAATATTTCGAATCGGTTTTTTTAATGTTTCTTAGATATGGACATAGAGTGAATTATTATCCCCTGTTATTCGAATTATTTTATGAGAAACGAATTTTATGAGAATCGAAATGAATTTTGATGATACACAATGTCTTTAAAATTTTATTAATTGTCAAAAATATTTATTCATGTTTTGCCTCAGTGAGTAGTTGAACAGAGATTTATGCGTAAATTATAACAATATATCTAAGAAACACTAAAATTACGTATTAAGTAAGTTACCTACTTGCATTGATATTTAATATTTTAAGGCAATTCCGACTTTCGCCGACATAATATCACAACGATCCTATACTACAAGTGGTTCCGAAGAAAATATTTATAAAAATACAATTTGTTCAAGTTACGTATAGGTAAGGCAGCGGTTTTGTGGACGATTTTTATTGTCATGCATCGTTGACTTAATTCTAATTTTTATTTACAGAGTATTGGGACACGCGGAAATATTGACGCATTTGTAGAACCAATAAAATACTGTATACAGGATATGTATAAGACCGTTTTTAATAAGAAATACTTATTCTTTCAGAAGACATAAGTACGTATGCTTTCAACACATCCGAGTGTCTCAATACAAAAGATTTTAAAATGGAAAACGCAATGGAAGACAGCGTTCTCAACGTGCCTACTTAAGACAAAACAGAGAATTATCACATAGAATAAACCTAAACGATTCCTTGAAATCACAATCCTTAAAATTAAATTGTTCCCCAATGAATAATTACGTCAATATCGACGTCGAATAACGAAAAAACGATAAAAATCAGGTATAATAGGTAACGTTCGAAACAGACATTAAAGCAACTCGACAATTTCATAGTTTACTCTATGTTTTGAACAACTCGTTGGTAACTTTAGTTTTATTGAAGTAAACGTAAACAACAATAATTGCATTGATAAGTATCCGCATTAATGACATTATAAAATATAAGTGGAATTTCAAATAATAGTACGTATAAACGGATTGTACAAAATGAGTATTACGGAAAATATTTTCCAATTGAGTGCAGTATCAAACGGGCTTATTGGAATACAATTTTATAAGAATCGAGGCGCACAATACAATGTATTGATGAATAAAAACTTTTGACATCATACTGACGAAACAATCGACCGCTAATTTTGTATACTTTGTATAATAGAAGCCTTAATTAAGTTGAACATCCAGCCTTCACTACAATAATAGCTTTAATATAACTGGCCACAGTAATGTGTTCGATAAAAAGCGACATCGAAAATAAGTTTCGAAGATTTTTAATAAAGCTAAAGTACTAGTCGATAAAAATATTCATTTGAAAATAATGCCTGGTAAGCTTCGTATTAACACTAAAGTAAATTAATCCAAAAATAAGAAGATATTCAAGCTTCATAAAGTTCGCAACGGAATTACAGAAGTGATTACAGAAAATTGAACGTTAGTAACTATAGTTGAGATTATTAAATTGGTACCTACATACTTTAAGTTTAACAAAATCAAAATCATTTCAGGTCCCTTTAATTTCTCTTAATTGTACACCAAAACGTTTTCATTGCTTTACAAATCTTTGGTGCTTATCCACATTGCAAAAATCGGCACGAACGAATGGAAGGATGTGCATACTATAAATTATATTATTACGAACACATTTTTTTCTAGAAGTTACATACAATGATAAAACCTAATATTGAGATTGTAAATGTCGTAAAAAGCTGCGAAATGTCAAGTCAGATTGTTTGGAACAAAGTGGGGATCAGTGACCCTGAAAATACAGTTAACGGAGTTTTGATTGATAACATTGAAAGTTGTGTTATTGCAGAAGTAAATAATTTGCTACAAGCACCAAAGTACTGATGTAATAAAATTGGTACCAATCATAATGGGCTAAACTTACAACTGTGATAATTATATGTTCCAACTCTGACTAGATCTATTGACTGTACACTTGTGAGTAAGTATAAAGTCAATACGAACCTATGTTAACGCCACAGTAGATTCATCAAGATACTGATTTAAATTAGGAGGTAGTTTATGTGACGTTATCTCTCTAGGTCTTACACAGACTTCGCAACTTTTCTTTGACACACATGTCTATGTTCTATGCTTAAGGAATTAATGTGTCGGTGGCTTTTAATAATATTTACCCTAATGAAATACATCTTTCAAATAAATACTATCTTGGAAGGTGTTGGTCCCGGATTATAATTTTTAAACAAATTATAACAATTTGGACCCATTCGGCAAACATGTGATTTTTCTTTTAAATTAGTCATCAACGTCACACCCGCAGTCACCTCCTGCGAATGCCTCACTATGAGTGTCGCTCTGCGATATCACATGTCTTACAACTAAACACTTAACATTATATCCATCTAAACACATATCACAATTGAACTCTCACAATGAGAGAAGAAGTTTAAGTCCAAAGTTACGCGAGCGCCCGCGTCACGTGAGCGGGCGTCATTCGTGTAAGTTTTTGCTAAGGAGCAAACTGTTGTGTGGTCCCGACAAGTGCCGGATGAGTTCTGGTAACGCCTCGAACGTGAGCTGGCAGAAACAGCAGTTGAACCGGCCGGGCGTGTTCGTTCGTCCGTCGTTCTCGCTCGACGATATCACATTGCGATGTACCGAACACAAATGTTTCAGCAGGTGAGCCTTCTGTTTGAACATAGCGACGCACAGCCGACATGCGAACGGTTTCTCTCCGGTGTGCACTCGTAAGTGAGTCTTGAGATTCCACGACATACCGAACTGCTTGCCGCAGTACTCACAGCGGTACTCTCGGACCGGTGCTTGTTTACTTGAACCCTGGTCGTGTTCTGTGGCGGGCGTGTCGTCTCCACCCATTTGTGGTTGACACAACCACGGACCCCACGACCCTGCACTCGGAGGTCGGTATTTGAGAACATCCTCATGCGTCGCTGTGGGGGGAGTGACACTCCGTTCTGGTAAGTACGGCGGTGCCGACGTGCTCAGCGGGTGTTGTAGTACTCCAAGCCGAGCGCTGGCGACCGCGGCGGCACTACCAGGTCCTTGTGTATACCGCAGATGTGCTATTTCTTCTAAGTAACTTGGGGGGTATGATACAAACGGAGGATTCTGTGAAGGTGAATTGTGGAAACCGGGTCTTCTCTTTCGATGGGGCGTGACAACGTAGTTTTCGGGAGAGGTCTGCACAAGTGATATGAGGTCTTGGTCAGGTGGTTTAAGATGCGCGTAATCCTCTAATTTGACAGTTCGTAAATCTAGTTCTGGTGGTTCTAGATAGTGTGATTTCCTTTTAGCTCTTTCTATTCCTCGACCTAACCGATCACTTAGCAATTGTCTTCTGTAGTGTGTTTCCTGTGGCTGATCCTCCTGGCTTGACGATGTTGATCTTCTTCTCGCGATGTTCTGGAATTAACAGAAAGAGAATATAAGTATCTATGTAATAATGCTCCACTACATAGTTAAGGCGTGAATAAATTTTAATAATGTTTGTATTTACCTTTGCGGCAACGGTTTCCACATCAACGTCTTGTGAGTCCTCGTGTTCTTGTTCACTGCCTGTGTTTTCTGAATTCCTTGCTAGAGATAAGTTGACCGGATTTGAAGAGCTTCTTCGTCGTGCTACAAGTCGTCCACATTCCTTGCTTCTGTTTTCTCCGTCCTGTTCCTCGTCTTCTCTTTCATCGTTACTACTGGTAGACATATTTTCTTTCTTTATACTCATGCTTTCATCGCCTTTGTCTTTGCTGTATCCCGCTCCAGGAGTGACGAGTTCACTCTCTGAATGTGAAGATCCTGAAGGTGCATCGTGTTTACTGCTCTCATTGCTGTTGATATCTGTTTTCAAAGATTTTGATTTTAGTCGCTCGCAAGATCGGTTCCGTTCTTCTGCCTGTTGTCGTTCCTTTGTTGATTTCCATACGTCTGATTTGATTTCCAATAATTCAAACAACTCTTGCATATCATCTATTTCACCAGACTGGAAAAGAAAAATATTTTGTTTTAATATCCTTGTTAAATTAATGTAATGCAAATGTTTAGTCAGAGCCAAACGCGTTAGTTGGAAACTAATTAATGTTATGATAATATAGTTGTATGTAGTGAATAAATAAAACAGGTTGGATGCTAACCTCTATGTAGGCTTGGCCGCTGTACAAGAATACAAGGAGATGCCTCATAAGAGTGCTGCTGATGCCCGACATGTGGATCGTGACCGGACTCTCGACTGATGGCGTATCATCCAGTATTTTCCTGGAAAACAAACAATTAGTAAGGTTAACATTTCTTAGAAACTGATATATCTTGTTAATAACCCAACTTTGAATAAAATATTATATGTGCTAGTTGGCAATTGTAATTTTATTCACATGTCCTGGTCTAAAGTCCAGATAAGACTGTATGTATCTATCTTCCGTATATTCATTGCCTTACACCTACAAGATACCGGTTACTTCGGTGTGTTCTTGGATTGGCTTACCAATTAACCTTATTAAATAATTAAGATTAGATTACTGTGATGGACTATTCGAGAATACTATTGTGTAGTGCTCTAGTAGTGAAAATGAACAGTGAATTCCGTAATACATTTTTGAAAGCCCTTGATGTTACATTAACAACTCGATACACTTCATTTTGACGGGCGATACATGCACATTCTAACACAACTTTCATTTATGATTTGATCGATATTAACCCTTCTAAAGCCATACCTAATGAGTGGGCTAGCGGCTGCCATGACGATCCTGTGCGCGGCCAGCGGCACAGCGTCGTCGCAGACCAGAACCAGGTCTGAGTAGCGGGCTCCGCGCCACGCTGCCCCCACCTCGTTCAGGATGCAGGCGTGGTGCTTGCCGTACGTCAGAGTCAGCAGGCCCTCGCCCATCATTCCAGCACTGAAAAAGAAAAACATCATAAGTATTCGAAAATTCAATCTTCGCACACTTTGCTACCGTCAAATAAAGTAATACATAATTATTGAGGTTTCACGAAAATACAACCAACACGCTTGGTGTTAACGCGACTCAGTGAGAAGGGTCGAAGATTTTCGTCTGTGTACTGAAAATACTACAGTACCGTGACATGAAAGATAGTTTGAAATATGCTCAAACAATAGTTGCAGATAATAATTTTAAGATTAGACAGCTGGCTAGACTTAAACTTCCTGTAACGATTAGCATTTGCATAAGGTAGTAAGAGTTAAGAGAAAGTAACGGGCCGGTGGAACCACTGCATAAATAGCTAATAAGACTATTCAACTGCCACGCTGGTGGGAGAGTGTAAACATTAAATGGGTTTATTACCCATCGATATCATTGAAAGAGCAAAACAATAACAAAACTCGTGTTAAAATCATAAAACCTATCTTGACGATCATCGTACTCCCCAGTTTTTACAATTGTGTGAAATTCGAGGCGTAACAAATACCTATTGTACTTGACTAACGTGTGAAGACTTGAAATCATTATATCTAAGTTTTTGTTGTCAGTCATAGTCATAAGGAAGTGCAGCTATTACAATCCAAACTTGATTGCAGTAAAAACGTGGTATTTAACAGAATCGATTTACAAAATGATCAATTTCGTCTGCCGTTGTGTTTCTATGAATAATGTTATCTAATTGGAAGATGAGTTCAATTATTGTTTCGTGATGAGACGCGTGTAGCACGAAAATAAGTGAAATCATACCGAAAACGAGGCTCGTCATGACGTGCTCGGTTCATTAGCCTTGTTCTATGCCAGACTGAAACTACTAGTTTAAAGGAAGACAAGGCTACAGCCAGCCGACTGTTACGATAACAAATGATCCAATATCAATGCTCGCGAAATTTAAATCGATAGCTACGAAAAATCCAATGTTCTCATAGACCATTTAGATGCAGATACAACACAATAGCTTTTAACTAAACAATTCTAGTTTCTCAACCAAATTAAAAAGGTTAAAAGGTGAGAAGAATTTAAATGAACGTGAACAGCTGACGTGTTCTTGGACTGCCAAAAGTAGCAACAGAAGTCCTAGTCGCAGGTGTTAGAAAGCCTGTTGCAATAGGACCTTGGCCCGATAAAGCATCGCAACGTGCTATTAGCGTTGCGATAGAAGCGCAAGATCGTTTAAAAGACGATCAACAGGCGCTTCTTTTGCATTGTGTCGGAGTTTAGCAACAGTGGGGTCACAAGCGGTGGAACAGTACTCATTGTTGTCGGCAACTGCTGCTCTATTGTTGCACTGTTTCGCTCAAAAGTCATATTTAATTGCGGTGGTATATAAAAGTGCAACGAGGGACAAATAAGCGTGTCCGCACACTGCGGAATGTTCTCGCACAAGACGATCTTGATCGTCCGCCATGTCACGACTTCGTAATGACGTCGTTTTCAATTGTTTGCTACTATACCAATCATTCCTTTTCCATGCGATGCTAGAGAACCTACCTGAATAAGCCAACCATCTGAGCTAATAATTAATACTTACGAACGTCACAACACTCCACACGTGGTATGATTTTTGTTCAAAATTTTGGGATTTCACGGTCAAATATAGCATATCATTTGTCTGTATATTTATAAGCATATCCATAATTTACTTTTCCGGGCGTTAATTAAGAACTGGATAAAAATTACATATGAGTCGACAAAGACTGAACATTTCCTTGAGCGCGGGAAACGAGCAGTCATTGAAACGAGAATTAAGTGCTTTGTATCTGTACATGGCCACAAAAAATGAGATATGTATTATGTGGAAGACCGTGATGCTAAATTTTCCTTGGGCGATGAATGTGGGCTGAGTCTATTTTAATGAGACTCTAATTGAAGGCCACTTAATTAAAGCCAACTGTTATGACTTACATGATCAAGAAGGATTTGAAAAAATCTGAGTTAGAATAGTTCGCTTAGATCGTGCTTTGAAATTCGTAATGACCGTGGTACTAATCGAAGGTTGGAACACTGTAGTAAAAGTAACAAGCATTGAAGATTGAAGATGGTAAGATACCATGTTATTTTCAGGTCTAAAAATCTATCGATTCTATAAGTTTGTGATTGAATTTAAAATATAACTGTTAATTAAATATACGCTGGTAGTTAGTTTTATTTTAAAACACATTCTTTTCCTGTGAATATTTTTAAACAAAACTAGATAAATCCGGTTGCCGCGAAACAAAACCGGTTTTATTTTAATTTAAATAAATTAACATGTTTCTATCAAGTGTTGACGCTATCAGCTGTTTTCAGTTCCTGATCTAAATCAATTCATTAATTACTAAAGTGCATTAAATTATCATTGAACTGACTTGAAAGAAGCTGACAGAACTTTACAATAATTCCATATATTTATCTACAGTCACGTTGATATTTTCCTGCCCATGAAACATGGCATGCCTCTTTTCAACATGGGCGTACGTCGTACGTCCTTGGGCGGCTGTGGGCGGGACCAAAGGCGTTTATGTACTAAAGTGGATACATAGTGCTATTTTCAGGACTGGAGCCAGCGGTGCGCGTCTGGCTCACCCGCCATTGTCCGTGCGTAGCCGGTCGAAACGAGGCAGTTCCCATGTTTTGCATCAAATTAGCGATATCTAGGGTTGCCTGCTGAAGCCGGTTCAAGGTTTTTCGAATGGCCGTTGATGTTCCATTGTCAGGTCTGCCTTTTTTTTTTTTTTTTTAAGTATGTGAAATCATCAAATGACTTCTTCCGCTCTGGGTGGAGCGGAAGGGCTTGTCAGACTCTTACTGACTAAAACCCATCCGTGTTCCTTCTAAAGCCCTTTGCGTTCCAGGGCCGCGGTGACTCTTTCGAACAAATTCCGCAACCCTGGCAGGAGGTCTGCCTGGATTCTTAATATAAAAATTTAGTTTTCAAAGAGTCGTTGACTTCAAATTTATCTTGTGTATCAATAGTTTCTAGAATTAAGTTAATACGCTCATGAAGGTTAATTTTCAATTCAAAAGTTCATTGAATTGAATGAAAACTTTTTCTATATCTAATCTATTTCAGGGTTGATTACAAGATTGTATCGATGACTCAAAGAGGCTGTCAATAGCCACTACATAATTAGTTTTCGCTTCATTGCATCAAAGGGAAAATTACTTGACCGGAGACGTGACTGTTTGCTAGTAGGTAAAATCTTTACTGAAAGAAAAATAACAGCATATAGTTGAAATGTAAAATTTATTGTGAGTCAATCGTTTTAAGTTGATTTGAATATTCAAGGTCAAACTAGTAAGACAAGTGCTGTCTATTGTTTTGTTGGAATTGTAAAAAAATTCGTACCTATGGATTATTTTTGATATTTATTCAATAGATATGAAGGTAACGCTGCATTGTAAATTGATTTTTATTAAAATATTCGATAGCATTTTGTTTAACAAGACCACCAATTCTATTGTTTTCTGTTTAAAAAGTGCTTCTAGTTTCATTCTCTTTTGACTACAATATTTATATGCAGGTTTCTTTTGAATTGTATTTGATTGCCAACCCTAATTGCAACAGGTTGTAAGTTTCAGTATAATATCTGTATGCTACTGCCACTTCCTCAGATTGTGATCTTTTATATAAAGAAGTTTCTACAAGCTAAGGATTTTTATGTTGTTACTTTTGTTTTTAAAGCATTTATAGCAGCGAATCAAGGTTCATTTTCAGTGTAATGCCCTCTAACATTAACATTGGTCACTCACAACTACTCACAAGCAGTTTCCCTTTTCCTTTCTATGAACATTCCTCTAGATCACGCTAGATGGCGCTGTCAGTAACTTTCTTATTTATCCAACAGATGGCACCACATATTTCGACGAACTATAGGTTTACGCAACGAAACTTTATCTAAACGTGAATGAAAGATAAAGCCAGCGTTTTTTTTATGTTTGCATGGCCTTTTACAAGCGACCTTCGTTGAACAAACACTCACTTTCACCAAGACTTTTCAGTAAACAAAATCCGGATATTTAATAATAAACACAATCTTTTTACCCGTTACTTACTCATTTGGAAGCAAACGAAGGTAATTCGGTTGAGCAATATAGTTCAAAACATTGTATGTATTTAATTTTGTCTCTTTTAAGCAAAAACAGTGCTTAAATAAAATTAAAAACAGGATAATAAAATTAAATAGTAGCGCGTTTACGATGTAGGAACAGAATGTTGATAGTTATCTCTATCGGGTCTTTATCTTTCGCAAGTTCTAAAAGTTAGTGAAATAGGTCAGTGGGTTAGGCTAGGTTAGTAACCAGTAATTATCGTGCGCTGTCGCTGTTTCGATTGTAATTTCTATAAATATATCGTATTTAGAATAACTTAATGTTTTGGGTTGCATTTGATACATTCAGGCATTAGGGCTTATCTAGAACAAATTAATATAGGAATTTTATCATGAGACATACTGAAAAGAAATTGAAAGTCCTCGTGGCTAAAGAAGTTAAGGATAATACTGTTGATGACAAGAGCACGTAAGTACGAAATAAATAAACCACGAAAGCCGCACACGAAGAAAAAAACAACAGCTGTCCCAATCAGGAAGAACAACACAACAGTGTTTACAATACCAACAACATCTATAAAAATATCTCAATCAGTCCAAGAATCAAGGTTGTTCATAAAAGAATTGCCCGCCTGACTTACATAACTATAACTACCTACACTAATTAACCATGTACCGACCTAGAATGGTCGTCCACATTACGATCTTACTCGATCAGTACCGATTCTAGATTGTTGCACTCTTAATGGTTTTTATGACAGCCATGTCACTGTAAAAGGAGGAATTGAACGACATAATTGTAACTCAATATGTACTTATAAATAATTAGTAACTAGTACGATTTACAAAAGTACCTAATGGCGTGTTTCTATAACGAGAATGGTTTTTAGAACTTATTAGGGAATTGATTGGTCCGGTCGATAGATTTGTAGCTGTAAATTTTAGCGATTATAAGTCTTACAATGTTGAACCTATTTCTAATCTAACTACATCATATGTAAATGAACGCGATGCAAAGTTTTATGACGATAATTTTTTGTATAATTGCATGTGCAAGCCTGAAATGGATTTAGAATGTACGCAAATTGTGGTTAATGAAAGGGTACAAGGACATTGAAAAGTTCAAAATTTACTTGTTTCTGCTTCAAACACAAACGCAACAACAACTGTTAATTTCGTCAGTTTATTTACAGATCTTAAATGCATCATTAAGGGCCTTCTCCTTAGAAGAATATAATAGAATTACATAATTATGGCAGGAAAGAAGGAAACCAGGAAGTAATAATCAATTGATATTGCTAAGAAGTCATCAAAGCAAATCCGAATCCTAATAACGAAAGCGTTAGAAAATTCGGAAGTCATTTAATTGACCATACCAATCGAGACTGTGGACTGTGAACTGTTAATAAACGTTTACGAAACATTGTTGCAAGCCTAGAAATTGTACAAGACAACCACTATTGGCCTACTGGAGCGTATGATTGAAAAAAGTTCTAACTTTCGCTGTCTATTGGCAAATAATTGAAAGTTACGAAAATGTTTATGTCGAATCAACTGATTTATGAACTTTGCTGATCTGCGAAGCATAATTTTGTAATTTGCGATGTTAATCTGGTACTATAGTTGTCGAAGATATTGATTGATTTTTTGTTATGGAACGTTTAGGCGAGACAATTTCTGTTGCAAGTTGACAAGTTTGTTTTCAGTTAACTTTGGAATGACTCAGCTATGTTATTTAATGTGAATGTGTAGTGTAAATTATATTATTATCGTTCAAATTCTAATAATGTTGTTTAGGGAAGACCCGATTTCGATATTGACATTGCACGTTAGAATGTTTTCCGATGAAATGAACGGAAAAATATGCGCATTGACGTTATAACAATAATATTTTCCCGCTCAATTAGTGACAGACAACATTCACAACTTTTCTATATAAAAATGATATCTTGGAACACCGGGTGTTTCCCTACGTGCTACCTACTAGAAAAGTATATCATGCTCTTTCCTCTTGAGGAAAAGTTGAATACCTTTGTGCGGTTAGAGGATATTCGCTATATTATGACTATACTTTAGTAAACAACTGATTCTTTTAACAGAAATATTATACATATTGAAAAGAAACAAGAGAAAGATATGTAAGTACTGAAAAAGAAACCGAAATAACCATAATTATATGTGTACAAAATAAACACCCTCATACAACACTTTTGTTAATAAATCGTTACAAGGGCTTTTCAACAGATGTGTCATCACATCATCATCTGTTCCAATACAAAACTATTATATTCTTAAAAATGGAAATGATGAATAAACATTTCCATCATCATCATTGATGGAAAATGTTTAAATATGATTTATATTAAATATTATATTAGAACTTTGTTAAGTTGTGTTCTTCAAGGACCAGTCTTGAGCAACGTACGAACCACGATTGAGGCGTTAAAGCCAAGTTGACACACAAAACAGAATCATGTTAACATTTTTCGAGTAAATCAAGCAGCGAAACTAATGCGGCCTTGTCAAAACAGAAAAGAAAAATATTTAACACGTTGCCCAGCAATGAATGGTAGCGTGGTAGATACACACAAATAATTATGCAACAGGTAATTCCAAAATGAAGCAAGTAACCGCAACACAAACTTACAATGTTCCCTGTTACAATGTCTACACTGTCACCAAACAATCAATAATGAACTCAAAGCAAATGAATACAAATATCAAAACTGTGTCAGTAGAAACAGTATTCACAGTCGCTATTAGCACTTCATTGTTTCCAACTGATTGATATAATTTCACAATCTGTGATCTTTATGAAGTTCAAGTAATAAATAAATCGCTGTGACCAAGACTTGTCGACGTCAGTGGTGTCGTCACAGCGGAGGTCACTCGCATTACCGATCTTGCAAGAGATGACTCTCATAGAAATGTCATCGTAGGTAATGTCAATGTAATATTGTTATGCTAAACAATCATGAAGATGCCGTGGAAATAATAAGACAAATCAGTTAATAAAAACACCTAAAGATTTTCGATGCGATGAGTCGAAGATATTAACGATCTCAAAGGAGAATTAGAAAAAGCATCATTCAAATTGTATGCTAATGTCTATTTTAATGCTAATGAAGACATTGTGAGCGAATGAATAACTACCATAAACTTATTGGTAAAACGCATTTGCGTTAGAAAACAAAGCAATAAATCTGTACGTTGAAAATGTGACTAACAAATTACCTGATGGTGTATCCAGGTTAAATCTCAGCATGCTCTGATGCGTCCCGATTGACACCGTATCGGTGTTAGGTCACAATCGCAGATTATCTCATGAGCTGCATTTACATGCTCGTGAACGGTTTTCTGCTCTATTTACATAACTGAAATGATCGACTAAATTAAATTGTCTGTATCCATTTTAACGCCACTTCTAATCCGTTGAAATTCTGCGACAATCTCCGAGGCACTCACTTCACGCTGATCGCTTACGAAATGCAAATATATCAATTAAACACGCTATGCGGCATCAGAATGATATAACGAATGCTGGCATTTGAATATTTTAATAATAAGGAAGAGTTCTAAGTTACGAGTTTGGGAAGTCGTAATAATAATGCCGGTAGTACACGGCTTCAATGACAAACGTATGTACAAAGGTACTTAGCAACAGGCCAGACCCCTTTACAAGCTTCTAACAGGCGGGCGAAGTATGACAGAAAGCGATAGTGATGTAAGTCGATAGTCGTCAAACAGGAAACCGCGGGGCGCGCGTGGCCAGCGATACGCCGCGCGCTTTGTGCTGCTGGCCTTCGGACGAAATGTTCGCTGCCAGCACCGACTGCACCACATACATTATGTAACCGACTCCACAACAAATGCCAGTTCATTCATGCCGACCACTCGTTCAGCATTCTAAGCCCCATCGATGCACTCCCCACCGTTCTCACACTTATTGTCACCGAACCTCTTGTAACTCTTACGAAAACAAACTAAGGAATTCACGTCTCAATCGATAAGCTTATCGCAGATAATTTCCTTTTGCGTTGTAAAAACAAGGAACTATCCAAATTAGTTATTTTAATCAGTGTCGACTTGAGTCAAATGAGATCATTGCCATTACGATAATTTGTATGATAAAATTGGCTTTACGTTTTACAATATGCTTTAAATATTTTGATGGTTTCATTCACCAGGCAAGTATTTTATAATGATCTTTGATTTTTTTTGTATTTGTCAGTGTGCTTAGGCGTATGCAGATAACCATGAGTTATTTTTGAGTTGGTCGGCGGCTAAACTTTAGCTTTATGATGATGTGTCTCGGACGACTGTGGGTGTGATTTGGAATGTCAGCGGTCGGCAGACTGATCAATAATCAAACATAACATTGCCGTCGTTGGCAACTGACAAACGTATTTATTTATAAATGCCATTGTACCCTTGTACGAGAGAGTCTTGGGCCGAAAGCGCAAATCAGTTTTACCTTCGATGATGCTAAAATAGCTGCGCGGTTACACTCTCACCTTGCGTTTGATTGACGATCGATCCCTTGTGCCAGATACTTGTTAACTGTTACTGCAAACAACTCTAATGTACATACTCGCTTATTACAAATGTATCGTCGTTTCGGAATGCGATTGCGAAACTTTGACACCCGTCGAGTCAAATGAAGATTTCCTCTGTTCCCGTGGTAATGGCGTCGCGCAGCAGTGATCAACGAACGCCTTTGGCGTATTTCTACATTTTCGCAACTGTTTTGGTTCGGAAACAAATCGAGTTCGTGTTCGACATTTTGCGATCACTGCGGCAGTTAGATGACTATTTATAAAGAACGTGTCTAAGAAAAGGTCGGATTTGATTGTCGGCAGTCATTTGAATATCTCTGGTGTTATTACAGCAAATTATGATGAATTAAATCGTCTATATAGAGGCGTTCTCACGCCGCGAAATTAGTTGACCTTCGCATCTGTGGGCGCTTTGTAGCAAACCGAACGTAAGTTTGTATGAATACAACTATTATTAAATCGGTAGAACTTATCTAAAAAGTTACATTCAATTGTTTGAAGTGTTTGCGCGATTGATCTTCACAATTCACAAGCAATTATATTTGAAAGCGCACAGCTAACGAAACATAAAGACGTCTTTGTTTGATTAATATCTATTAGCACCAATCTCTTCCGTTTACTCGGCTGTTCTCTACAAGCGGTCCGAGGTAAACCAGACTCGTCCAAGGTCCGTTTTGAAATAGGATGGCACTTGACCTTCAGGATGAAAGTCAACAGTATTGCGCAACGTATCGGCGCGCGCCTCAGAACTCTATGCTAATAACTGAGCTCGAGACACATATTGGAACCTGATCATGACCCACATCCATGTTCAAGGATTTCACATATTTGGAATTCGATGATTTCAAAACTGACAGAATTTTAAGGTGTGTTTTGTTAGCGTGCCGCAGATGCATAAATGGATGAATGGAATAATTGTATGGCCTTTGAGAATAAATATTAATATGAAAAAAGTAAGTTATTTTCTTCGGTTTTTCCATGCCTGTAATGACGCAAACGAAGACCGCACAATAGATCGGGAGTGTCGAGTGATTCATTTCATTAATCACTGCGTTGTTAGAAGTTCCTTCTGTTGTTCACGTGTTCAAAGAATTACATGCCAATCTTTAGAATGTCGTAAGGTTGTAGGACCGGACTAGATTTTTCACCACTCCTTTCTACACATTCAACTGATTAACTCACACATGAGTTGCACGTGTACTTTGTGTTTGTTTGGGCATGTATCGGTGTGCGTGCGCGCATGTGTGTTGGAATACGCACACGGAGGCGCGCGCGTGTGTTGGTGGAGCGTGCGTAGATCCGCGGGCACGCCGCACGCTGCACGCGGGGGGGGGGGGGGGGGTAGCGCCGGCGAGCGGCCGCGGTTTTGTAACAGCGTTTTATTTCAAGGTCACTCGAGCAGTTTTTAGAAAGTTACTTCACTCAAGTCTTAGGTAAAAACTCACATTTGCATCGTCCATAACACTGAACCTATAGTCACAACAACTTTTATTGTTATTATAAAAGAATTTATGGTAATTCACAGGTATATTTGATTTTTTAATTGAAAATTTCCTGTTCTAACTTGAGTGGTTATGGTTAAGAATACCGGTCTGGGTACGTACTGTTTGTTCCCAAGCTGTTCTTGTTGTTATTGATTGTTTTGCATAATAATTAATAAATTGCTCTTTATATAGACTATAAAAGCAGTTATGAATTTTAATCTGATATGAATAGTTTTCTATTATGCTATTCCAGTCCAACCTTCCTAATTTATACAGAAAACTGAACGCAGTTGACTAAATTAAGAAATGATGTAATTTCCGAACAAGGTGTAAATAATAGCGAGGTAAATCAGATAGATGTGTCCGAATGCACATAAAACGAATAAAAACCTCACGTTTTTTCTTCAAAATAACATGCGAACATTTCTTATTTCGTCACATCGTCGCTCACTTCCATATATGAGCCGTGATCTTCTCTGTAGTTGAAATGATGAAATTTAGTCGAGTGCCATTTCGTTAAGTTGCATAACCGCGAACGCTAAATTTTGCTGTCAGAGAAAGTATACGAAAGGCTTTACGTAATGCGACCACGTAACTGTTGTAGCGACTCAGTTTTGATTTCCTTGCTTTTATGTCCATCACGGTTACGTGAATATTTTTCGGGGTAATTTTGAGAAGCCCCGGTTTAGCTCATGTTGTAATCTTAAGCCTCATTTTGTTTTGCATTATTTTCTTTGATAGTCTCATCATTTTTCAGTTGCTCTGCAGTTTGCATGTCAACCTCGTCTATCTCTCGATCAATTTTCAAATCGTTACTATATGTATCAAATCTTATCCAACTTCTAGCATCTATTAGGAGCAAGTCTCAAGAATTTATTCGTCATTCATATAGACATTTCCTTTTATGCCGGTCATCATGCATATTTATGGAATTATATCTTTTTATAATTGAAGTTCTTTATTCAATTCTTATATCTTGTATGTCCTTATACGGATTATTGTTTGATTAGTACGATACACGATAGTAATTTTTGATAGTCATAATAATTACAATACATAACCAATAATAAAGTAAGTTTAAACAAAGTCGGGAAAAACACCACTGAAAACCAATGACGCTTTTCGTTTGTGCTAGGTGATAAACCTATTGGAATAAAGTCTTCTCTCATAGTGAATCAGTAATGAAAAGAATGAAATGTAACAATTCTGGATCATCATTCTTATAAGAATTTCTGGCAAACGGATACAGGTAAAAAGAGACAAGAATAATAATAAAATTCCCTAAGTTATCTATCTCTCTCTTGTCTAGGTTACTTAGGCATACTTCATATTATGAAGTATGCCTAAGTAACCTAGACAAGAGAGAGATAGATAACTGATACTTCGATAAATATGACAATTGAACCAAGAAAACTTTAAAATCAACTTTCAAAAATTCTCGACATATTGCGCACACGCAGAATGATTAACCCTTAAACATCAAGAAGTTTATAAGTGAAGATTAAGCACGGAACGCAACTGAGAACCACAATACAATCTCTGTCCTAATTTCAGAGTTATCAGTGAAGTCAAATATCAACGGAGTGGAACGCTCGCTACCGCTGAAGATAAGCAAAACCACGGATTTGTAACTTGAATTATTGCAGTTTCGTACTGCCTGATTTGTTGACATCGATTCTGATAACTTAGTTGAAGAATTGTGATTGATTGATGTCAATCAAGGGATACTTAAAGATACGACTTAGAGGCTTTTAGATGAGTTCGTAGTCCCCTTAGGAACAAGTTATAGGCAGTGAGAAAATGAACACTCAATTGCAACATCCATAGTGTTTTCATTTCATACTTCTGTCATCAAATATACATCACAAACATTTATAAGCCTTTAAAAAAGTTTGTTTCCCAGAATACACAAGAAAGGAGATAAGACGATCTAAAAAGAATTTAATTTTTTGTTACATTTGCATCAACCAAGTGTAACGGTTGCTCAAGTGGGAAAATGTGCCGTAATTTTACTGAGATAACCATCGTCTTTCGCAACCAGTGCAAACATTGAACACGTTTGGAAAATGGAGCGATGGAAACGAAAATAATATTTATTGTAATTTCATCAGGTTCCAGTCTTCGTGAGCTACACAAAAGTTAACATGTCGATGTTAATCTATATTAAAACTGTTGTTTGTTTAATATGAACATGAAAAAAAGGTAAAAGAAATCAGAATTCGCAAATCTTTGAAAATCCTAAAGAAGCATCAAGTTAAAATATACCCTAATGTGAAACCATCTATAATGGACTTGTTTTGGAAAATGCTCATAAGATAGATAAGATTGTTATATATAAAAGAAACAAATGAATATAAACTGTTACTTGTTAATTATTTATTAAGTGAATATACTATAGAAATAGTAATTAAAGTGGCCCCTATTATCTGTAATGGTACAGGAAAATTAATAGGAGGAAACTATATTAATATGAAATTACTATTTGCACTTTATGTGGAATAGTGGCACAACTACAATAAATAGAGAATAGTCGGTTGATTACTAACAGGGTTACTGTGTTTAGCTAATGATGGTCTAAATGTGTTATTTATTATATATTGTTTGTGCTTGTTTTACCGTATGGTGTTTCTATTAGTATGTGGGTCAGTTGCAACTTGTGTAACGTTGACATTGAACTTCTTAAATACTTAGTTTACTTCCTTTGCAGTATAAATATAAGTCTTTTCTCTAAAACCGAAGAAGTCATTTTATCGAATAACTTAACCTCTGGCTGAATTACGCAATGAAATGAAATTGTATTCCTGATAGTTAAAATCAAATTTAAGCTTGAGTTTGATGATATAAATTCGATGGCAACAAAGTAAAAGCGGACATCTGCATTTTTGCGAAAATGTTTATTTTACAAAAATGAGCTTATATAAAGTCTATTTCAAAATGATTTCGAAATTCAAAATAATAAAGGAAATCTGGCACGTAAATTAAGACAACTACAATCAATTTTTTTAAAAATCGCAGTAGAAACGGACATTTGCATTTGTCCGCCTTTACTTCGGAACACTGACAGATGATTGAAATGTCAATATTATAAAATGCATTATAATATAAAACAATGTTATTACTTAAAACATATAAAATAATACATTTTCATTTAAGAATATATAATGTATGTGGTTTGGGAACTCAATAAATGATAATAACACACATTAACAAAGTTTAGTGGTACATAACTCATTTTATGTTCTGTGTAAAATGTTAATACAAGGTAAATAAAGATGTCTACAAAATTTAGTCAAGAAAGGGGAAAACTGTTTATATGTTGTTTAGATTTTAATTAAATATCCTTAAAAGCATAACTGGAGATTATTATCTTTTATTGTTCTGATTGTTATATTAGATTAAATAGGCGCTTTTTATCATAACATTTAAACAGATATCTGGCAGATTTCTTTTTAGAGTAAAAAAGACATCAAAATCAGTTATGCAATCAATGCAGTAGGTTATTTTAAAGTTTAATAGAAAATTTAATGTCAATCGGTTCAATACTCTCAAAATGGTCACTATTTTTTACTAAATGTTGTCTCCTGTAAAATTGCGATTTTGCAGATGTCTTTTTCTACTTTGCTGCCATCGAAGTATTGGATTAGGCGGAACAGCTAAAAGCTTTAAAGAAGCACACTTTACGGACTTACAGAAATACCAAGATGCTGCTTTTATATCCACAACAGGAATTCCAAAGGATTGTAAAATATTCAGTACAAATATAGGTACGACTTTTTACAGTGAAGATTACTTGTTCAAGTAAGGACAATGAAGCTATAAAAGTTACGTATATAGCAAGGATACGTTACGTTAATAGTATTTTGTACACAAATATAATAGGTTGTAAAAAGGAAGACGGATTCAATGATGTAGATACATAAGTTATTGAAACCTTGAATGGTTTTCATCACCATGCAATGTTTCAGGTAAAGAGTTTTATAAAGTTTTTCCGATTGGAAATTCTAGGTAAGAACCAGATTCTTTTTTTAATGCAGAGCGCTGCAAAGAACCAGATTAAGGATCAGCAGAAGTAAAGCGAACTTTGTACAGATGAGTCATATGAAGAAATGCGCAACAATAAAATTCAATGACGGGAAAAATAAAATATATCAGTAATACTAAGAACAATGCTCATAAAGGATCTAAATTCAACGATGATCTATTAGCGGAGTCTTTCGCTAAAATTGTGGTTGGAACAATTGAATCATACGTTGACAAAGTAGAAACGCTGACTCATAAAAATGTACCTAATATTCCGAGCACATATGGCGCTATTATGTTTTACTTTCTACGGTCGTGGACATGCGGACAGTACATCAATGATTTAAGGTATGACAGTACATTAAACATTATTCAACCATCTACGTCCAGTCTAATCAGACGAATAAATTTAAATATTCATACACAAGTGATAAAAAGTTCCGCGAATCTTGTTACAGAAAAAAAACTGTTGACTGACATAGGAAATCCAAAGTTATTCATGTATTTAGGATTTTTTTAGTACAAACGTGATAATAGAATGTATGATGGAATTTTTCGGCATAATAAGGCGACTGCGAAATATTAGACGGAATAACAACATAACGTTTTGTTGAAGAAGGAATTGAAATAACTTGTGAGACATACAAGAACATCAACAATATTAGCGATGCTAAATGAATGGAGAGATAAGAAATAATGAAAGCTGTTACGCAACTTTCATTACGATAGTCAATGGCTCTTATCAAAATTTCAGTCATAATAGTAACTGACCTACCCGTACGCTCGCATTTTGCTAAAAATACATGTGTTGGGCGTGAAACGTGTGCTTTCGTTCACGATACTTCAGTTTTATTACTCTTTACTCTAGGGTTTGTTTGTGTGCGTGCGCGTGCGCCTAGTGGTGGGGGTTTGTGGGAAATTTTGCGAGAGTGTGAGTGCACTCACACGCACACAGCACGCCCTACTCCGGATGTGAGCTCAGATTTGTGCGCCTGTGAATGTGCTAGACTAAATTGATAGGTCTATGCGTTATCTATGAAACAATATTATTCATTGTGCGGCAGTGTGCCAGCAGCATGGCCATGTGTGGGTTATTGTTTGGAAGCCTTGAGGTCTTTAAGTTATTTAACAACTTGCCACTAATCGAATTGCCTATAAAATTGTGAACAATCAGAGTTTATGCGTAGATGAGAATTTTTATTACCAACTGTGACAAGCGACCATAATTAATTTATTGGCGTGGTCAAGGTTCCAAAGGTTATTATTAAAGTGATGCATTGGGTGTATTGGTAGGACCATAAAATGGTCAGTGTAATGCATATGTCGAGGTGCATCGTATAATATGAAATAATGAAACGAAGAACCTTGTATACGAAGTACTAGCGAAGAACGCGCTAGCAAGGGTCTTTCGAAAGCGTTAGACTATAAATATTAAATATTCAATGCAAGGGTAACTTCGTAATAAAACTAATAGACCAAAACACTCTGGCCTTTAAGACTCGTAATGACATTATATTATGAAAATATAAATCCAACACCTTTTCAATTTTATTGACCCGTCGGCCTTAAGAAAGTATGTTTTTGATTTGGTACGAAAGCGGAAGCCGTTTAAAACCGCGCCCATAGACATCAACGATGATATTGAAGATTCTGAAGGCAAACTAGTACAAGGACATCCGAGAGTTATAAAGGATGAACCCTAATTGAGTCGGGGGTTCGTTCGTGTGCGTAAACGTTTGAAAATCGAACGCGGCTCGGGCGTGCGTGTGAGCATTGCGTGTGCGCAGACTAGCCGATAACAATAAACTATTTCCGAAGTGACCCAGTTCCAACGTCCTTCGGTAATTTGTACCGTGAACGGGAACAAGAAAGGGCTGGGAGTCATTTGACAACGACCATTCCGAATTTTATTGTCCTACACAATACATCTCTTTGAACTACCAGATCTGCCGCTGGTTATTATGCTTACTTTTATAATGATTTGAAATAGCGTCATTTATGGCCTTGACTAAAATATTTAAATTTTCATAGTTTAAAAGAACCGACATGAGTCTACCTTAGAGTACATTATTATATTAGAATTTAAAAACCAAAGAATTGACTGCAATGAATGTCTGGTCGAATTGGAACTTATTAACTGTGTAGAAGAACACGGACAGTGACCGTCACATTCGAATAGTAAGGATACATTAAAATTCGATTAAATAATGATTAAAACCAAAACGAAAAGATGTTAATGAGCCTCTATATAACTACTGTCCAAATGTTACGAGTATTTCACAACCGCCGCACACTACTGACAAACATATCGAGCCCTCTGATAACGCTTTTTAATTCAGTTCAATGTCAAATGGTACGCAGAACTGTGAAGAAATTACATTAAACGATAAAGAAGTTGACACATTTGTGTTTGGGAGAAAAACCGAAGTGTTTCCGAACTGCCGAATATATTCGTAGTTCTGAGAAAATGTTTATGTCGACTTTGCAAGGAGTAAATGCCGATTGCGAAATAGCATCGAGCAGCTCGGCTCTCGCATTTGGGATTTTAGAAATGTTTGCGTTTCTACGTTGTAAACCTAGTTTCTTGGAACGTTAAATACGTGCACAAAGCCTGCTAACAAACGATGCGTTTTACTAATTATGACTCCATTGAAAATTCATATTTTCGTGCAACCAGTTCTGCCAGTTAAGTTTTTGCTAGTTAACGGCCGCTATTATTAAGAACGTTTACGTTGCGTTATTTTCTATACTTCCTACGTCTGTTATTATTCAAGACAATTACAGATGGTAATATTAATTAGATTCAAGATTTTTCCTATTCCTATGTAACGTTTGTTTAATAGTCGTGATAAATTCATAGTACCAGCGCCATATTTCCAGGAAATAGGAGTTCCAATCGAATCATAGCGTGACCTAATTACACTAGTTACATTTGTGGTTATATTACAATTATTAGTAACGAATAGATTATTACTGAACAAACAGAGGCCCTTCGACGTGTTCATAATTAGTTTATGCAAACTGCAGACGGAAAAAGATCTAGTTTAAAACCACGTGTAATGATAACCGAGTGGACTGTTCCACTCGGAAGTTACAATATTGATATTGCGTAAAATAAATATTATCGTGTAATTAATGTCGTATTTGACAATGCGAAACTAATTATTTGATTGTGTACCATTTAATATAATGACACAATTGTAGCTAATCAAACGCAGTACAAGTACCTGCGCCTATTAGCGCATTCAACAAACATTTAATATTCTTACAACTTTAAATAATCTCTATCAGCGATAAGAAAACAGATGAAAGTGCAGTTTGTTAAGAATCATGTCTAACTGATGAAACTAATTAGAACCAATCTTGTAAGAAACATGCCACAAACAGAATTATGCCAGACAATCAGACACCAGTCTTATTAGCTAGGTCAGAACTACTTCTTGGAATTGGAACCCAAAGTACAGTAGATAGTAATGATTATGGTTAAGTTTATCGAAATTTAAAGGTTACAGAAATCAAAAATCTTATCAAACTGTTAACAGTGGGTCTTATCGAAGTGACCATCGTGTTAATCAGACAATACGAAGGCCAATAGACATGTTTTAAAATATAACAGCTACAGTTTGTTAAAGTTTCATAACACATTTGAATACCAAGGTTTGTTGTTTATTAAAATATTTATAAGACGAAATTTTTGGATGTTAAACTCGTCAGAATTTATTGAATATGTATATTGAATGTGTATCATCAGCATAGAAAAGTTCAAGGAGCCATTATCATAGTATCGATATGTCGTATCAGAAATAAAGTTAAAAAAGTCATCTGAAAGCCACATTTCTGATGTATTAGAACTTATTTCATATAGTTTTGTCATGATCATCATCAATGTAAAAAAAGAAAATGTGGAATGTAGTTATTATATTAGCCTTTACACCAGGTTGGAACATTTTTTAATTCAATCTCATTAGCTGTTGGTAATGATATTGAATATGATAGTCAATATATTTTCATTTGATCTTCAAAACAGTTGGCTCCTTTTCTTATTTTAGAACACTATATTGATTCGATTAATCTAACGGTATTCCGTCTATTTCAGTTTCATTCCGGAACACTATAAATACGCGTGATGTTCGTTAAGTCAAATAGAAAAACGGCATTGGGCGATCATTCGTACTCGCCCTTTAATTGTTTACTCGTGCCAACTGCCGACACTTCTGCTTCATTGACACAATTCTCTCTCTCAGCACCAGTATCAATTCTCATTGCGTAATTTTCGTTCACAACGCGATTGTCTTCATCAATTTTGGAGTAAATGTCAAGAATAGTCGCGGCAGCTTCAATATATGGAATTTTGATTGCTATAACCTTAGTTTTTCAAAGTTTGTTTTTAGGGTTCCGTAGTCAACACGAACCCTTATAGTTTCGCCGTGTTCGTCTGTATGTCCGCGGTTGAGCTAAGAGACGCTTGTCACTAGACAGTTGGAATTTGGTATGTTACATGTTAATTACGCCGTCAAAGTGGTAAAATATAATGTAGAAAAAAAAAATAGGGTAAAGTATAAACGTAAAGTGGCGATGATTTTTTTTTATCGACTGCCCCATGGTGTGCAGTGTCGTTGGATAGGTCGTTTAAAATATTGAGGGTGTGCGAAAACCATTTTTCCACCCAAGGATCCGTTTGTGAAATATTAAGGTTTAAAATTGAATTTTATGTTAGAGTCAAGTGTGGCCCCGCTGCCAGCTAAACGAAATTTGAAGACGTAAAAAAAATGATAGAAGAAGCATATATAACAAATTTAAAAGAAAAACTATCACAGCGAAGTAGGATTTACAAGTTAACGAGTATTAGTCGACCTACCTATAAAATAAGAACGAGATAACTAATAATTTCGTAATAATTCCACAGACAATAACTTAAGACTAAGTACGTTACTAACTTTGCAATCTTATAGTAAAATTAGCTGTTTTATTATTGAATGGTTGTTTGGGGTTTCTTTCGGACTTTCAAAGAGGCCTTCATTGAAAATATTCGCTTCTTTTTCGTCCCATCCCAATGCGTTTTGGAATCGATCGTTGATGTTCACGCAATGTGTCAATTCTATGCTTTAAGCTTCATTTACAACCTTAGTAAACAACAAACACTGACAAACAGCCAATATTTACACGTTCAAAAAACTTGTTATCATGTTGGGTACGGGCAAGTTATTATTTATCACATAATATTTTAAAACTGCGTAGTGGCAGGCTGCTTACGAATCTATCCGTAAGCTACGAGAACCTTTCGTTTCTTTGTAGTTGTAGTTATTGAGTAAATATTTAAAACTATAAATATAGATACATCACGTTTTGAACTTATAGGTTTCATTGTGTATTTCGAACGGGATAAAGCAGAATATACAAACTTAACATAATACATACGCGTCACATTATTGTAGGCATAATTTTTGTTTTTCAGCACGATGAGTAAAATATGTTTTGTTATTTATACAACCAAATGTTTTTATCAATTCTATATCAAATATGAATAACATGATACTTGAAGCTGCTGCTACGAAAACAAAATTTCCAGGAAACAATATAAAAATAATAATATATTAAAAATAATATCAAAATAGGTAGTTAATTGAGGAAGTGATCGTTGGTCGATCATGATCACGCACGAATCTCACAATCAAAACAATATTAGTCAATACCACTCATTATCAACAAGATTACTTCGGAGCCTTGGACAGGTAATTAATGAATGATAACAACGATTAATAGAAAATAACACAAATTATTCAATGAGATTAGCTTTTCGTTGCGTAAGGTTGAGATGAAACAGACAGACAAATTAAAAATCCAAAGTTTTATGAAGATTATTCGCTTGACATGCAAAGTCGAAAGACTGATATATTGTTGGGAACGCAATATTGACAACAATAATCAATACCCATAAAGATATTCGGTAATTACGTGTCACAAGCAAAGAATCGACTTTTACTATTGAGAAACGAGTATTTATCAGTTCCGAAATCGATTTAATGCTCGAGTAATCAGAAGTGAAATTCGCGGTTAAACAGGTAATTAATTGGCGTTCATTAACGTGTTTCAGTAAACGATGAGAGTTTCCAAAATTATTGTTTGGAAACTTATTCGTTAATTTTTCATTAATTTGAATGAGTTTAGCTAGTTGATTTGATACTAAATTAATTAAATAACTAAATAAAATAGTAGTTAGTGTTATGGTAACCTTAATGAATGCAGATTTATGTAAAGTGGTTTCACATATTTATTTATAGTGCTTAATAATATCTTGAAACTTATTTGTAAAACTGGGAGTGATCGCATTCTAATATTTATTAGGCGACTCGGTGTGTCGAATGCGCGCGAAATCAACCGTGGAAAAGCGGCGCGGGCGCAGTTCATACGCTGAGCTCAGTCAGTCGATTTCGCAAACCACCATCTAATGTGAACCTATTAACCTCTTCGCCGAGCGAGGCTCATGCGAAGGCGAGAGGCGGATGAAGCGGCGAATAGTGCGTTCATTAGAGCCAAGGTTGTGCCGACCGTCCCACCGGACCGCCGATGTGACTACCTACCCGCCGCCCACACCTACATGCGCATCCCCACATACCTACTAAATTTAAGGTAAACAAACAAAACAACCTTACCTTGCCAACTGTAGTGCACTTCTATTAGCAATCTCATTGTAGAAATTAAAAAGAATGTTACTATCGAACATATTAACACTTTATCACAGCCATATTTTTCACAAAATAAATTTCATAAACAAAAACAATCCGGAGCACCAGCGATCACAGGATATCACAACGCCGGAACCCAGGCACGTCCGTGCGCGAGCGACGTCAAATCAAACTGGCCGGTCAAAATGACGAAAGTGAAAACATCGCACGCACAGAAAAAAAGGTTGGCGCGGTACAGTCCTTGCAGGCCACCTCTCGCGCGGGCTCTAGTGACACACTAACTGCGAAGCGCGCGCATCGCACGTCGCCTATATAATGAAGCGCTGAGAGGCTCGAACTTCAAACGCCACCGGACGGCACAAAAAGAAGATGCTTCGCAACGGTAGCTATGAAAGATTGAACACAAAGAATACGACACGTGGGCGCGTGTGCGTTCACGTGCGAATGTCGGTGTGCGCGAGAGATAGGCAGCCGCAGGAAACTCCGTTCTCTTCCACTAGGAAAGACCTTGGATATGAATCGGCACGTTGCAATGTGTACCGCCATCGCCTACGCCGCTGTTACCTACTTGACGGTACCGACAGATTAAACGATGCTTCCATATAAGATGTTTATATTCTATCTAGCGATGGGATGCAGAACTAAACAAGCAGCCAGGTTGAAAATAAATATTGGAGTAGTTATTAGTTAATGAGCGTAGCAGATAGCTTTATTGTTATACCAAGCACTGGACGCCTGGACAAACACTATAATTACAACCGATGATGACGATGATGCAATGAAAGTTGATAATGCTATTAGCAATTTGACACGTATTTAGCGTGGGTGGTCACTGAGAAATGAAAACCGTGGCGCAATTACAGTAGGTGAAGACGTTTAAGATAATACGGTTAAGTAGGTCGTTAGAGAGTTCGCAAATGGTTTTAATGAAACACATTTGTTTTGAGCAAATAAAGCTGTTACTGGGTGAAAGAAAAAAGAAATTGTAGATAGTGAATTCCGTCCTGAAATATGTAAATCCGATGGATTCTTTGTGTTTTGGAAAAACAGGCTTAAATGGTGGAAGAAACCCTCATGAAAGCTATGATCACTTGAATTAACTCATAATTATATATGAAGATAGTTTTGACCTTAGAAACAATGACAGAGATTTTTAGGTCAGAATCTAAATTGTCCTTCCGCAGCACAAGTTTTAGCAATACGGATGTCCTCGCGACATTTACATACAAAATCTTTAAATAATACTGTGTGAAATAAAGGTTACAAGTGCAACAAAAAACAGTGGTTTTGTTTTTATTATATTTTTTTACGAATCATTAACATATCGATGAATATGTAGATTTGTATGTGGATCACCCAGAACCGACCAGATGGCTGTGCCTACAGATTACAATGTGCTAATGCGACTATAAACCGCTCGTTCCGTTCTCGTAACAGCTTTCCACTTTCATTTCCTCACTATCATTGTCTAAGCAGATTGGATAACACAGTGAATTTCTTCAAAAGACACAAATTACGTAAAGTCATCATCAGCTACTGTGAGAATTACTTTAATTGCTCCTTGTGTTTGACTCTCAATTTAATTTTTGTTATTGAGACTTTATTTTCGTAACAAAGTAAGAGGCTCCCACATCGGCCGGGTCATGTATAATTCTATTGTTTATCTCGATGTGAACATTAACTACATATTTATTGCCATTGAATTAATTAAACACGGAAACATGATATCATGCAAAAGTGATATTTTATAAATGATTCTATTGATAAATTAATAGTGAACTGACGTTGTGCAGAACTATTCATTTATCATAGTATTTGTAACAGGCCTTTTCATATGCGTTGCAAAACAATGGTCTGTTCACGGTTTTACGAAATATCTAGTTCAACTAAAGCACAGTCATTAGTGTAAAATATCAACAATTGAATAGTTTCTTTGATAAAAATACGTTCACACTCGTATTTGGCAAATATTTGATATCTCATTAATTCATGGACCGTTTTATGTTCACATTCGTCAACTCATGCTACAACAGAGAGATAAAACACCAAAAATTCACACGCCATATATGCAAAGTCTACTTTAGTGATACGGTCTGCAAAGTCTATTATCATATTTCGTCACCGAACATCTTTATGATTCACAGTAAAAGAACTCGGAAATATGCTGTAATTACTGTGCCGTTTCCTGATACTAAACTTACACTTGCAAAAAGGCAGTTTGATAAATCTTTCTACGACCTTAAGGCGTTCGTCGAGCATGAAAACAGAAAGCGTTGCTTATTCGGCTGCGCATACATCACATCCTCGAATTTCAACTCATAATTTCGTTACATTGGTTTGTGAAATCGGGATGAAATCATCCGATGTATAGCGGCTTTACTTTCGCGTCGCCATTTCTCCGGGTGAAAGTTTAACTATATTCATTGTACTTTTGTCACTGGCTAATCACGATGTTTATCATAAATCTTAATCCTGACATTTAGTGGCACGCCCACTAATGTTCACATTTCAAAATGAAAGCGTTTAAGCAGTTATTGCACGCGTGGATTGCATAACTTGTTTCTTATCACGATGTATTGATAGATTAACAGATCTTTTAGAAAGGATTATGAATATCCGCGTCGAAGAAAGATGCTTTATGTAAGTGAAAGACTGCCTACTGAGTGTCATGTTCAGCTTCAACAGTACACCAGTTTAGTCATATGAGAACAATGTGTCCTTTTTGCCTACCACGTGTGTCTCTTGTCAGTAATGGTTTTCTAAAGCGTGTGAAATTGTAATTCGAAAATAGAAAAGCATTTTTTCTACAAATTTTTGTATTCGCTGAACGATACAAAGAATTCGTATCGCTAGCATAGCAACTAAACTAATTCCGTGAAATGAATTTCGTCAATTACGAACGATTATAACATCTATATCGTGTCGTTTTATTATTCCGATTTGGCTCGGTTATCGTGATGTGACGGCTGGTCGCGTGAAAGTGTTTCGGTCACAGTGATCCTCTGCATCCGCGTGCACCATTGGATCCGTCACGATCAGCCGTGCTTGCCATTTATTAATATTAAACGAAAATTCGTTATCCAACTGGCCTTGGACTGTGTTCCTTTCAGTTCTCCTTAATGATGACAGTAGCTCGGAACGTGCTGTTTGTAATAGCTCCAACTCAATGACTCAGTTGTGGTCACGGAGAGTACAAGGTTTTCCTCTGCCACATGTGCTCGCCACACTTTTCACATTTTCATCACCAGCCAAGCCACCGAGTGTTGAAACGTCCATTACTTCACAAATCAAATATCTAGCAGCGATAACTTTCGAAAGAAAATTCGACATGCCGGAGGTTTTGTAATAGTTATTGAAAGCGCGGCTCGTCGAGCGAGGCTCGGCGCAGACGTCGAAAGTGAGACCGAGAGGTTGCGCAGGCGCGTTACGAAGTTTTTATTGTCGGCCGCGCGCGAAATCACTTGAAAGTTGTATTGTCCTTGGATATTTCACTTCTTTATTTGTAGCGTTTCCGACACCCGAGCCGAAGTTCAGTCGTCGGTGACGCCAATTGTGCGCTTTGAGTGTGTTGGTGACACCAGTCCCCTTCACTAATATCTCCGACGTTTAGAACCGAATGCGCGGGATAGACCATTATGGTCTCTCGACCTTTAATTACAGCTTTTCTCTGTAGAATGTCACTTTCTAATTCACACAATGATATCCTAGTAACAAGTATACGTCGATGATGCTTACCAGGGGACAACGTAAGAAGAGAATCCAGTGTTGCCGGGGCAATCCAGGGTATGTGTGTTGTGGAGCGCGCGCGTCGGCTTCCCGGCGCTTGCGCCACTTCCCCGCTTGCGACACGCTTCCTGCGGGAGAGTGCGAGGCCGCGCGCGAGTTCCGCGCGCAACAACTTGCACAACGCTTATCGGCGACCCGGTTTCTACTTTCGCCGCGGGAATCACTGAAACTGAATCCTGTGATGCACTGGTAGTATCACTGTAATCCGGGCAGAGTCACAGTCGCGAGCGGTGTCGGGAGCGCGGTGTGTTCGGCGCGACGGCGCTGCGGGCCGCGGGCGCCGGGCGAGTGGCGCGCGCGCTGCGGCGCCGCTCTCGGTTGCGCCACACTGGAAAGTAAAAGTGAGCGGCGCGGGGCGCGGCGGCACATTTCTCCCACTTTCGCTGCCGTGATTCATTCCTCGTGCGGCGTCAAGGTCGCTTCCCGCAACTCCCGCGGAGTTCCTCCCGGCCACCACGTCCCGCCGCGTCGCTGGAGCCGCCGCTCAGCCGCGCAACCGCTCAGCGTGACGTAGGCTGCAGCCACCAGCGCCAAACACGTTTCCACTGCGATTTGAAAGTATATGCACCTACCGTGAGAGGTACTCGAAGCGTGCGTTAAATGTTGTGATGTAAATTGTATTTTTGCGCATTACAACATCGTGTTTTGTGCCATAACATGTGCTGTGTGATAAGATTAAGAGTGGAGGAATGGGAGAGAGATACCAAAACTAGGCTAATTTGACGGAGGCCCTCCATCTTGTATAACCATGTCAAGCGCACAAATGATGATAACTTTAACATATAAATGCTATTTATATCCATTTCAATGGATAGATGAATGGAAAACTTACGAAGCGATACATCAAACATGTTTTATCCCATTCTACGCAGTTTTCACACAAACACGTTATTATTCGGAAGTGCGCACCATGCAAGCACACTAACACACACACGTAGCTATAGCGCTAGCTATTACGAGTTTACGACTTCTTACTACTGCGAGCTTCCATACAAACAAACAAATTATGTATGTATGTACCGACTATACCTACTAGTATTTCAGTCCGAGTTACTCGACGGAAGGAAAAGTGACTATCAAAGTGGTTATCAACGACTATTATTACTTTTGGTCAGCGCAAGTTGAACTAGTTCATTGAGAGAAGAGAATGATATCCTTTGTTTTAGTTGAAAACCTGATGAAGAAACTTTTCTATGTACCTATCCATTATCTAGACTTTCTAGCAAAAACTGTGATCCAGTCCAGTCCCATTCCTGCCAGGGTTGCGGAATTTGTTCGATAGAGTCACCGCGGCCCACGCAAAGGGCTTCAGAAGGAACACGGATGGGTTTTAGTCAGTTAGAGTCTGACACGCCCTTCCGCTCCACCCAGAACGGAAGAAGTCATTTGATGATTTCTCATACTTAAAAAAAAGGGCAATCCCATTGGTGATGATGGCGGATACCTAATAGGCAGGTCCACGCAAAATTCAGATGATCCGAAGTGCAGTAAGTTATTGATAGTTTCAAACTCAAACTGAAAGCATTTATTTAAGTTAGACCATTTACAGGCACTTTTGAATTGTCAAGGTCGGTCGGTCAAAAATATTTACACGTTCCAAAGCGTAGATCTCCATGGAGAAGAACGTGTAAGAAAGTCCACGGACACTCTTTTAAAAATTATTTATAAGTTATGGTTACATAATTTATGTTGAAATTAAAAAAAAAAAAACTTCGGACAACTTTTTGAATCTCTCACGCCATTTTCCGATATAAACACAACATTACCAATGAATCTTCTAAATAACATACAGTCAAGACCGGTAGCCATTAATACGAATAAATATTCACTTTCTAAGCCCAAAAGTTAATGAGTGACAGTTTCCCTAACCGAGTGAAATTGGTTAATCAGTTGAAACATGTGCCGGCGACGATATGCAACAGTGTTGGTAAATAAGTAGGTAGCGGACTTTCATTGGCAGTAAGTAGATAAGTACTTATAAGAGAAAATGGACGCCGTTGCGTTTTTATTGTTCCGTGTTTGAGTAGGATCCGTTTTTTTGTAGTGTGGGTTACTTTCTTTTTGTTGTCATGGTAATAGGAGAGTTTTTGGCTGTTATTAGAATAAGAGGCCACTTTTTTTGACTTAGTACGGAATATGGTATAGGGCAGTGAAACATTTAGGTTGCTTGGCGCACACGCATATCCATACTATCACACTAATATTATAAAGGCGAAAGTTTGTGTGTGTGTGCATGCTTGTTACCTCTTCACGCTTAAACCGCTGAACCGATTTAAATGAAATTTGGTATAGAGAAAGTTTGAGAACCGTGAAAGGACATAGGTTACCTTTTACCGCGAGTAAAGGACTTGAAGGGGTTGAAATAGGGGATTACATTTTATATCGGAGTCCATTATTATTGAAGATAAAACCATGAACCCTTTGTATTTAGGCACTTGAAACTTTTGATTTAAAAAATAAAAATGGCTGCCCAAAGTAACTATTCCACGCGGACGAAGTCGCGGGAAAAAGCTAGTTATACGTTTTATAAACGTATTACATATCAATTTACATAGTTGAAGTATGTACTTATCAAAGTGAAAATAAAACAACATTGCGTAATAACGGACTGTTACTGATTGCAAGTCAAACGCTTCCTCTTTGTAACTTGACGCGTTTGACTCGCAAGTTATAAGCGATTTTCTTTTATGCTGAAGTTTTGCGGCATTGTAACAAACGTGTGAAATAAATACTCTGGAAGTTTGCCAATTCTACTTATTTTTAATCAACTTTTGCATTCGCATGTCAGTCGCAATATGTTAAAAATGTATGGAAATTGAGGCTAAAGTGTTCGGTACCTCAAAAGGTAAAAAAAGGAACCCTTATAAAATCACTGTCTTGTCCGTCTGTCCAACTGCCCGTGTGTCACCACACACGTGTGACCTAGCAAGTTGAAATTTTTAACAAATACTGAGGTCTATAGTCCCTATTAGGTGTATAAAAATCAAGGTCCTGAGTCAACACGATAATAAGATATGGACAAATTTAGTTTTTCGCGAAAAGTTGTAAGTACCAAAATTACTTTAATTACATAATGTTCAACTTTTTAATTTTTCGGAATTTGTCTTTTACTTGTGCTGTAAGACCTTGCTTTTAACCAAAATTCACAATTCTAGGTGAACCGGACGTACCCTATAGGTTTTTTTGACATATATTGCGACTGAGATGCGAATGTTAACGTTGCTTAAAAATTGTAGAATTAGCCCTAAGAAGACCATATTCTCGTACTTAAACCACGTTAAAATTTCAGTCGCAATATCATCTCGATGACAATTTTTTGTTTTTTTTTGTCTAAATCTGCTCCACGGCAATCTGTTGTACACAACAATAAGCCACTGTTTTTACTGATATCCGTTTAAGGCTTTTAGCTTGGAGAGACACTTCTCAGACGAGTGTCTCATTCCATCCTGATGAATCTGGCCTGTAGAGTTGGAACACTGTCTCTTTAATCTTCTATATTGAAGATCTTGGTCTCCACTTAGTCTGTCAGACTATTTTTTGTGTTTTGAAAGTCTTTTCTGGTCGGCGTCGACGACAATCATTGTAAAAAATTTAATGAGAGGTGTTTTGACAGTTTCCGAGTACGATGCAAATCCGAAAGTCCCTTAAAAATACGAGAACTGCCCCTCTGTAGTTATTATTACGGATGCAATACAGTTCTCTTAAAGAAAGCTTTGGAAAATGTCAAGAAAATAGCTGAAGTGACTTTTCACTTCAGCTATTTTCTGAGTTAACGTACAATGATCAAAAGACAACGAAAAAAAAATGCGTATGACAGTAATTTTTAAACTGTTAGAATTCCAAGAAAACATGAGTGAAAATTTTTAGAATGGATTTTAAGAGAAACTTAATGAGATTATTTCAGGTGATCGAGAAAATTATTTTGAGCTAAAGAGCAGTATTTCTAAGTATAGACTTGGTGAAAAGGTAATGAAAATTATTGATAAAACACATGGGGTATATTTTTTTATAAAAAAAAAATTGGTTGTCTGTAAAGTCGGTTTACGGACGATAGTTTAACGTGACAACGTCAAAACAAAACATTGATGAAATGATCGTAACGTTACAATGCGCGTTACGTTACAATGAGCGTAACGTTACAACGAGTCATCCTTTTTCGTGCGTGCAGCCGGCGTTCATCGATTTATTAGACGTCGTCGTCACGTCAAAACAATCTGAAAATTAAATAAGTCTGAAAAGTCACATGTTTTTCATGAATGAGAGACTACTCTCTTCATGAATTTTCAGCTTCAGCCGAGCGGTTATTTTTAATCCCTATTGTCATGTCAAAAACGTAGTCACCTTTCATTATTCTCAGAAGTCTATGACTAGACAATTGACGATCGTTTCAAAAATTAACAGTTTTTAATTTTCCTTAGGAAACTTCAGAGACAAAAAAATTCAATTTTAAATTTTATTTTAATTTATTGTACACCTACCACAGTATAGTCTTCATAACCCAAAGGTTGAGTGGTAGAGAATGCCTTGATGCGTTCAGTCCGCCCATGTACCACTATTGTACATAAAGTTTAAATAAATAAATAAAATTAAACAGTGCAAATCATTGTTGATAGTGAAGTCTTATTTATGAAGATGACCTTAAATATCACTTGGAAGAATTGACATGTTGAGACTATGATTGATCTGCTTCTGGAGATGGATTGACTTGTTGGATGACGGCCGTCCAACATCAGGGGGGCTACTCTCTAAACCCGAAGTCCGTAGTTTCGGGCTTGTTGGGGGTGTATCAACCCGAGTGCCGAGTTTAATCCAAATCTGAATAAGTGAAGAGGTTCCAAACGAACTCTCCTTCGCATTTATAGACAATATTAGTTAGGATTATGGGGCATCGGTGTTTGCCAATCTACGTATTCATCATATATACTTTCTATCTATCTATACTAATAATAAAGCTGAAAAGTTTGTTTGTTTGTTTGAACGCGCTAACCTCTGGAACTACCAGTCGGCGTCATTTATTCTATATTTGGGCGTCAATGGACATTATTATGTCGTCAAGTGATTGTTATTTATATATGGTATTTTTGTGTATGATAGTCACATTCATGAGGAATACTATAGGCTAGACGGAAATTCCTAAAGGAAACGAAAAGCGCGTACGAAGTCGCGGGCAAAGGCTAGTACTAATGTCATAAAGCTGAAGAGTTTGTTTGAACGCGCTAATGTCTGAAACTACCAGTCAGATTTGAACAATTATTTAAGTGTTGGATAGCCCATTTATTGAAGAAGGCTACAGGTTATATAACATCACGCTACCACTAATAGAGGCAAAGCATTAATGAAAAATGTGACGCAAACGAAGTTGCGCGGGTCAGCTCGTTTTTTTTTTACATAATTGAGGAGTTTGTTTGTTTGTTCGGCTGAACGCGCTAATCTCAGGAACGTCCCAATTGAACAATTATTTTAGTGTTGGATAGCCCATTTATCGAGGAAGGCTATAGGCTATATAACATCACGCTACGACTAATAGTAGTGGAACATTAATTAAAGATGTGATGCAGACGAAGTTGCGCGGGTCAGCTAGTCATAACATAAAGACAATCGCAGTGTTTGTAAGGCCAATGGTCACTATACTGTCCAATGTTTACGAGTTCAAATGGTAATGAGCACAAAAAAGTGTCTGCAATGTGCGATGTTTATTAACAGCATGTTTCTGTAAAAGCATTAATTTGGCGCTTGCAATCAAATCATGATTTATTGTTGAAGTGCAGTGTGTTCAAGTGTGACGCGTCTCGCAACATAAAACTTGTATGTCTGTCGACACGAAATTATTTATTTATTTACCTTTGCTTGCATATTTATGTGCCAAGGTTGGTCTGTGGATGGGTGACCATATAAACATACCGAGTTTCCTTCGTGCCTCGGAAAGCACGTTAAGCCGTTCGTCCCGGCTATCATTTGTAGATCTTTGGCAGTCGTTACGGATTGTCAGAAGTCAGTAAATCTGACTCCAGTCTTGCCAAAAACTACCGTGTTACTCAGATAATGGGTTGTGGAGGTCTGGTAGGCAGCCGCTCCATGCAAAATACTTGTATTCAGCAGAATTCGGTTTGACTGGAATCCGCACATAAATGTATGTGGGGTGTCGATTTTTTTTTGGCGATTTCAGTGTTGGTCGCATATTAAAATTCGTTCGTAATGATGCGTACAATGACCCCTTAAGAGGTATTGCGTTTATTCTGTTAGGTTGAAGGCGATAGGCTATACGGGAACGGAAAAAAGAAATATTCGCGTACGAAGTCTAACTAGCCAACTCTACGTTACTGCTTTAAAAATTAATTCCAACCACTCGAAGGCCTATCCCCAAAATAGTTAAGCACAACAATATTTACGATAACGCTATATATCTTTAAACCGAACAATAACACAGTACTTTTGTTTTTACAACTTGGAATCCTGCCCACTAGTTACATTACGCAATACGAACAAACGTAGAACGTAGTAAATCGAACAATATCGTTTGTAAATACTAAGCGTTAGGAAAGGTTAGTTATTTCTTTCATGTTTTAGTGTGATTTTCCATCAAGAACAACCGCCCTTTATTCGGTTGCTGATATAAGGGAATGATGTTTACTCCTTTCCATTAAGTGGGTCATCCTCCTTGGGCACGTTCGTAACTGTAGGTAACTTAGAATTGGCCATTTCATCAAACAATCGCCGATATCTCGTAACGGTTGGCGACTTTAGTAATAAGACACATCAAACCTTTCTTTTTTTTTTGATTTCGGGGGAAGTTCAATTATCCTCATGGATGTCCTCCGGAAGGGTCTATCAGACTCTTACTGACTAAAACCACCCCGATGTTCCATCTCCCACCTACGCCGGGGATCGCGGGAACGTGCCTATGCGACTTCCGCAATCCCCGGCTGGCAACCTCGCGTCGGCGCGGGGTGTGAGGTGTTAGACTCCCCTCGCTACGTCAAAGAGGGGTGCACAGGAACACCACGAGCCGCCACCTCGGGTTCGAATGAATGGGGGGCGATGGACGTCCCCAAGTCCGCCGCCCCTGGAACCAGTTAGGAGGGCCGAAAGAGGGCAGCGTATGCCCTCCTCCGACGCCCGATGCGCCTGCTGTGGGCCGGAAGGGGGGTTGTTATTTCCCTCTCCCTTTCCACAGCCTCCTTTTGCGCGATAACTGTCTCGCCGGAGACCACCGCATCCTAGGACTCCTCGCCGCCGATCATAGAACGGACTACGGCTGGCAGCGAGAGGTCTCTGCCTACCACTCCTGTGCCACCCTTTTTTTTTTTTTTTTTGATCTCGGGGGGAACTCCTGTGCCACCCTCATCCAACTTCCACCCGCAATAGCAACGATGTCGTCTGCCCTGCTGCCGGTTGACCAACATTAGTATCTACCAGTCCTCGGACACCAGTCAGTCACTGCCTTACTCCTCCTAGCATCACCACGCCTTACCAGGTGTCCTCTGCGCCCACCCCAGGGCGGAGGACATCCATTAGGATTTCTCCCCGAGATCAAAAAAAGAGGCCGACTTCGGCCCTTGCCACATACATAGATGTGGCATGGCCGAAGTCGGCCTATGGGTGATGATAATGTGATTCCCCTACATTTAAGACAATCGTCATTACTGAAACAAACACAATGTAGCTTGTATGTCTGTTACCATTAATTCACTAATTTATTTATTTCCCATTTCGAAATCGAATATTAACCACAATGTCCTTATAGAGAAATATAATATATTATAATTTATCCTTTACGTGGGATTTTGTGGAATGCTTATCAAACGCAAAACCAATATTGGATAGGTATCGTGGGGAAGCACCAGTTGCATTTCTCAACAGTTCCAGGAAAATGTTAGGGGGAAAAGTCCTTTGACATTCCTCTTCCCTGAAAATAGGTAGTGTGTGCACTGAATAATATGGGATTTCTTCTCAAAAACCCAAAATTGGGAAATACCTATCGCCCCAGGACAATCAGCAAAACAGGATACAATAAATTTACACCGAATTTAATAGGGAAATCTTAATTTTATACATTTACCTGTTTATTTAAATATGCTGACTTAAGCGGTTGTGCATTTGATACTTAATTCTGCGAAAAAGATTCAAAAATATTAATGTTGCCCGGTCAAAAAGTAACAAAACATCTATTATAATTTAATTAAGTATAAAGAATTGCATAACGAAGCAAAAAGAGTATGTCGCCTCTTTGCTTCAAAAACGTGATAAGTCCGACGGTAATTTTTTTTTATTTGATAATTGAAACGCCGTGACCAATTTATTTTTCCAAAAAGCGTCAAAAAAAGCAAATGAATTGTCGGATTTATCACGTTATTGAAGCAAAGAAGCGATGTAGGGATCGAAGCAGGCGGTGTTCTGCAGTTTCTTCCTATATTTATGAGAAAGAGGCGTGAGTTTATGTATTACTACTTACATTACAGTTTTACTGATTATTAAAAGAAAATGTAGCGAAAACCAGAACTTTCCTCGTCTTCTTTATGCCCTTTATCCTATGTTCCTTGGGTTCAAGCAGAATGGATGGAGAAAATGTGCTTGTGTCTTTCATATTGCCTCGTCAACGATCCTTTCACTGGCTATCCAGCCAATCACTGACTCCCTTTTCTTTCATAAATCTCCTTTTTATAACCTTCACTCAATCACAGTCAGTCACCCAAGTACTAACAAATTAAAAAGGAGGTTCTTTCAACAATAATAGTATCTTAGCAGACATGACTCAGGCGCAAAAAGTGTGCGTGAGAAAATTAACACAAACGGCTCTACACAACTCTTCCGCCCTCGGAGGCCACACGAAAATTTTAGGCTAAGTAAGATCCGCATTGATTTAATGAAAAACTTGCTTCTTCCAGCGGCTTCCCAAGGGATTTTTTTTGGATGGGAAGTCATTAAACGACTCCTCCGGCTCTGTGCGGAGCGGAACGGAGTGTCAGACTCTTACTGACTAAAACCCACGGCACCGGCTGAACGTGGTTGGGCACACGAATAACGGTCGACAATGGAGTAATTTTCAGCCTTCAAAATTTTTCTGCGTCATTGGGTATTTGTTTTTCGTCAACTTCAAGGAAAAGTAAGTTTTTGGTTATTCCGTTTGTCATTACGGTTGCTAAGTTTGAAACGTATAACATTAATTGCCTTGAATTTATTATACATTAAATGCCATTGCATTGAAACTTCCTGTGCTCTTAATTTTAAACCTAAAACAATGATAAACAATGCCTCGAACTTAGCTTCTCCAAACCGTAACTAGTTTTGCTAGGTACTATAAAGTTTACTGAGACGCTTTCGCTTTTCTATCGTAAACGGGAAATGAAAGAAAGACAGTAGAAACACAGTACATAACTGCTTTCTCTACGGCGTAAGGTTTAAAGGCTGATTGGAGAAAATCTTAGCTACCGATGCAATTTATGTGATTATAGATGGACGTTGAATGGAAAACAAGCGTGGTTATCACAGGGGTTTTAAATAAAGATGTATGTATTATACTTATGTATTCACTTTGTACCTATAAACTGTTCGGTAGGTTTAAGACATTATTTCCATTAGTGTTGAACGAAATGTTACCACTGGCTCATTTTAATATTTCATAGTATAAATTTTTTTTTCTTTCTTTAAATTGTTCTCATATGTAGAAGCAACAAGGTTAATGTCACCAGGATTTTTGTAAACATAAAATGATTTAAAAGAGTGTCCGTGGAATTTCTTGCACGTTCTTCTCCATAGAGATCTACGCTTTGGAACGTGCAAATAGCTTCAAAAGTACCTGATAATGGTTTATTTGAAATAAATGCTTTGACTTTGACTTTTAAATATGGAATGGCAATAGGATAGGTAGTGAATAATATAGTTGATTATGGAAGTGATGAAAGATTGTTTATGCATCAGTATAATGAACTGACAAAAGTAGAGTGTATTAAGAGGCCATTGTTGATGATCTGACTCGCGTTTGACAACAATTTCAACTGATGGAAAGCAATAATGTGGTCGAATATGGAGCTCGCTCGCCTAGAAGTAACCTTGGTCTTGACTTAAAAACTCCCAGGTGATGATGATGATAATACGCCAAAAATAAATAATAATATAATAATAAATCTTTTATTTCACTCTTCACAAAGGTTCACATACATTTGTTACAGAAGTAGTATTATAACACACAACGCAAAACATATATGATCCTTTGTGAGAGACTGGAGTCCATACTAGGATACCCTGTGTGACGAATCATCAGGCCCTCACCCCGAATTTGAAAATACTTACGCATACTTTTAAGAGCAGGTATATGCAAATTCCAAAATATTCCAAAAAGCGAAAGTGTTCACGTCTGCCAACGTTGATTAGAGCAATTGGCGAGTGTGATGTGAGTGATTAGTAAAAGTACTTTCGATGAGGCAAGTGCTAACACCAATGTGGGTTGATTAAAGTAATTTTTAATTATGCTTCACTTACTTTTACAAAATTGGATGGATTGCTTCATTTTACGGTCTTCTTGCGACATGCCTATTGGTGGCGGTGGCTTCTGGATTCGTAAAACTGTTTCTGTCTTGGCACGCTTCAGCCCAAATTTCAGTCAACATGGTAAATTCTATCGTTTGGTTCCTCAACACTGTAAGAAAAAAATCCTTGAAATTAAACAGTCTAGCAAAAGCTTGGGTGTTCATCCTTACTGCAAGAGCTTGACCTCTTTATATGTGGTAGAATTTTCGTTTAGACCACCCAAAGGTTGTCTGTGAAGAAAGAAGGAAAAAAAAACATTTATTTGGCGACAGCCCATCAGACTGCCACGACCGCTGAATTAAGTATATAATAAATAAATACAATCTCAAAAGGCAGACTTGTTAATTCCATCTCCATAACTGCCACAAATCAAGCACCCAATTAAATGTTGCAACTAAACAGAAAGTTCAACCGACTCATGTCAAAGACCAGAGCCAATAAATTCCGTTCACTTTCTACGTGACTCGAGCAACTTAGCAATGTTAGCATTTCAACTAACATTCATTTAAACAAATCGATTGTTCGCTGTACAATATTTGGTCGGCTGCCAGGCTCTCGTGTTATTTTGTTGTCACTACGACGCTAGCGGATGATTGATACTTCATTGTTACTTGCATTTGGTAACATTTTATATGGGTCACAGAATGTTTAGGTTTTGAATGATAGTTTGTTTTATTGCAATGTCAATCATGTTGCTTTTGGCACGAGCATATGGATAGTTTTATTTGCATTGCCTTTTCGAGTCGAGCCACTTTGTCGTGTTTCTTTTTCTGGTTCTAAACAGAAGAAATGCTTAAGTGAAAATAAAAACGGATTAGAAATAAATTATGAAACAGGTGACAATCAAAATGGGTGGTATTATCTCATTGCTTGTAATTTTTTTCTTTAACACCTGCCGGTTTTGGGCAACTCCGTTAATCTTTCAGGCAGTGACAGTACTCGTGCATTTAAAACAACCTTGACTATGTGATCGACCTGCAAAAAAAATGTTCCTTTTGGAATACAGCTTCTAGTGACGGTAGTCGATCTCACCTCTCATCTACGGCCACCCACATTATTGCCTCCGAACACGAAAGAAGATTGACAGGAGCTTGTACAATGTACAGAACTGTATCTTGAAGTTCCGGGTGACATGTATAGTTAGCGGTGCGATCCATACTTGGACCTTTGCGTGACAGATCACTAGTATCACAAATAAATAATCGATATTCCATGCAAAACTATCATTGTACTCTCAGGTGACACGGCGCTAAATGTGTAAAGTTATTTAAAAATATTCTCTCAATAGCGTGTCCAATTTAAATGACACAATTTAATTATATTATCCACTAAAGGATCTAGAATTAACTGGTTTTTACTATCTATCGCTGAATTGAGATGAAGCTGCATGACATTTAGGAGCTGTCAACATTTATTTCTTTTTGCTGTCAAAGTGGCATTTCCCGACGTCTTTGACAGGACAACTGTCAGATGTAACTGATCCTCAGCGATAGGATAGTGTTAATTGTACTCGTTTTAATTAAAATGTAGCTATTAATAAATTGTTGGTTATTTTTATTTGGTTGTAAGCTTCAGTGTCGGACTTTGTGGTGTTTGACTTACTCGTAAATTGTTTTCATTCATAGATACCAATGCAAGCGGAGTTTCTGAGATTTTTTCATACTTTATATCAAGTAATGCAATAGGAGGTCTTTTTAGAGTTTTCTGTTGTATGTAGTTATTTGAATGAGTACTTTTATATCAGTAGGATAACAGGCTTACTTATTTTGAGTCACTGCTGGTAGCACGAAAACTTGTCACCAGTCTTGCCATGGGGTACCGTAATACCCAGTTATAGGGTTGTAGGGGTCAGTCGCTCAATGTAAAAAACTAGTACTCTGAAGAACTGTATCTGGTTACAATGGAACCCGACCCCTACATAGTTGAGAAAAGGCAGATTCCCACAAAGGTATGCCATCCACACCTGCCTGCTCTAGTAGGTACTAAAACATTATAATTATCATTCTATATTAACAAAAACATTATATTATTATTTAAATTAGTAAGGTGAAAAGGATAACATGGTATTTCATGTGTGACCTTGAATTTAATAACACTACCATTTACGTAAAACGCTCTCGAAATATGGTTACTTTTCCACGTGCATAACATCGATAACATTATTTTTCCGCGGCTACTTTTCCTGTGAGCGATAACGGCCTATCACACGGCTATGAATAATAATTGGAAACTGTTGCCACCAATCACGGCTCCCTTTTTATCTGAAGCACCTCCCCTGTAAAGCTTATCGCGATGTGTGCTGAAAACAAGTTTCGTCTAGAAGGGAAAAATGCTACAAGCAATGACTTGCTTTTTGCAAAGTGTGGAATAATAGCCGCACGCATCGATTTTCAAGGGTAAGCAACTCTTTCTGAGGTCGGTTTATGGATGGGTGACCGTTCATTACATACCTAGACTCCTTCTTGCCTCGGTGAGTACGCTATGCCGCAGGTCCCGGCTGTCATTTGTAGAACTATGTCAGTTGTTACGGATTGTCTGAAGCCAAAAATCAAACCAGTCTTGCCAAGGGGTACCTTGGTATCCAGTTACTGGGTTGTGAAGATCAAATAGGAAGTCGCTCCATCAAAAATACTGATACCCAGCTTCATCTGGTTAGATTGGAAGCCGACACCGACATGGTTCGGAACAAGCTAGGCAGATAGATTCAGCAAAAAATAAAAACATTTAATATGGAATTGACATGTCATTGTGCTTGCTAATAAGCGATCCTAAGGTAAATATGAAGTAGCAATCTCCTTTCATTTAAATTTAATCAAATTTTTACTGGTCAATCTAATGCATGTTTTGTTTTTAGAATCACTGCAGCATGTTCTTTTAATCAATAAACGTCAAACATTTCATCTTGAGTTGATGAAAAATGAAAATATCAGCCTTTATCTCTTAGTTGTTGTGCTCTATCCTTGTCCATATCTTCTTTTGCACAATCCAATCGTCTTATCTTAGGCCTGCCTCTTCTCTTGTATCATGTATTGACACTTTCATACATTCCTTTCTCTTACATAAACATTATCTTATTGTAACTTCACGACGCGACGATGCCTCAATGTCTGTTTATATGATTGTTACTCTAGAGTCACCTATTTACGTGTTTTATTATCTGAGACATTTTCTGCCTAAGATTTAGTTGGCGCGAGTTGCTCGCAGAACAGGGGTACTATGAAGTCTTAAAACGATCATGATTCCGCTCTAAGAGAGAGACGGAACTATACATAGCGAATAGCACTATCCCTTTTACATCATCGGAATTGGATGGCATTAGCACGTCATAGTAGGTCGGCCGATATCTTCTTCGCGAGTCGATGGTACTCTTAAACATTTTGTGCCCAGTAGCTGGCCACGTTTATAGTGGCATCAGTTGCATTCATTACGTCCTCAATGGTGCTGGTGTAAGGGCCCTTGGGAACTCCAACAAGTGGGCCATTTTTATAGAATTCCATTAAGAATAGATAGTCGATGAGGTCGAAAGGTTGTCTTGTTGTAGTGGCGACCACATATTGGAAGATTTAGTGTTGGATGGTCTCCCACAAGGTTGGCCGATGACCTGGTTAAGGCCGCGAGACTCCACAGGATGAGCGACGCATAGGACCGGTCGACATGGTGTCAATGGGAGAGACGTATGTCCAGCAGCGACTGAAATGAAGATGATGATGATGATGAGGTGAACTACTCTCTCTTTGTCCTGCCTCATCCTTATCTCTTTATTCAGGCTCATATTAGTTGCAGCTGCGTAAAAGATCTTAAAAGCATGGCATTTTAGCGGAGTTAGTAGAATATCTATTTAACCTACACCTTGAAAGTCATCAGCTGTGACTATGAGTAATGGCCAATTGGCTAATGATTATTAATGAGGCCTTAACTAGTTTTAATAGTCTTAATTGAAACCTCTTTCACAGGAGAAACGTGTGACATTGGCTGCATAGTTATCAATTCACGTCCATGAAATATTTTCAAAATTCAAAATTCATTTTATTTTGTGAACACAGGGTACAATGGTCTTATGTATATAAAGTGATTGGTCCAACCTATGTTCCGCCGAGAGGCATACAAAATAGTTATGCTGTGATCAAAATTAAATTAATTCTATATATCCCACAATGTCAACAAATAAAAATTGACAAAAGTTAAATATAATAGTAAAGAAAGATTCAGGAATCTTGATTTTGGTTGTATCGCTAATACGCGACTGTCTTTTAGCAATTGCTTATATAACTACTGAACCACCATCAGCCGGTCTATTCTGTCAATATACCACCGAGTAAACTGAGGTGGAGTGAGCTTGAAGCGAACTGTCATTTCATCTTGTTTGTATGGATTGACAGCGCACTTCATGTTCACTTCACCTTAGCTTGCACGGTCACAGGTTTACAGAATCGTACTGCAGTAACCATTCGAGCAGTTTAATTCTAAGGGACATTTATTGGAAATTAGCATTTTATTCCACTGACGATATCTTGTCCATTGAGTTCAATAGTATATAAATACAAAAATCCTAGACAGAAATGTGCTGTTAGATTTTACCTTTTCCAAATTTTAAGGCAATATTTCCTTCCCGTAAAACTTACTCCAATCCAGTCGATCAAGTCGTTTTCGAGTGATGTGCTTATCAACGATCAAAATTTAATGAGCAAAAATTTACGATTACTCACGTTGGGGAGGCAGATATCGTGATGATCACGTATATATTTTATATTTGCGACGATCTTTTCAATAGTGGGGAGAAAGGGGTACCTTAAAACGTCGCAACGTATCCTCGGGTGATTAAAGGATGGTACTTGTATAAAGTACTTACTACTAGTTACTTTACCCCTTAAAGGTACTTGTATAAAGTTCCGAAAATTTCCTACAAAAAATAAACAACAAATTTCACATTATCGAGGTAACAATGTGAAGTCTGTTGGATATTTTAGGGTTCTGCATCTCAAAAGGAAACGACGGTAGGAACCTTTATAGGATCACTTCGTTCGAAAACGGGCCGTGGCAGACCGACAGATATCCGTCTGCCGGTCTATCATGTATTCTCAGGAACTCGTGGAGGTATCATGTTGAAATAATATCAAATACGTAGGTTGATGGTCCCTTGGAGCTCTAAAAATATCAAGCTTCTAATATGTCAACGCAATAAAAAGATACAGAGATATTTTGGTACTCGCAAGAAAATCTAAACCTGTATCTATGTAAATACGAGTTTATACGGAACCCTCGGTGCGCGAGTCGCACAACTCTGATTTTTTTTCAATGTGTTTTAAATCTATTTCTATAATGGTAACATCAGATCGGATGCTCCATTTGACAGTGACCTTTGATAACCTCATCCAAAAATTCTTTTTAAACCCCCTATAGCTAACCAAATATTTACATTAAGTCAGCCACTACTTTCTCATTCCAACAGTGCAACCCAAAAGTTTGACACACATTCTAAAACGTTACATGCCAAACTAGCATCTGCTCTCAAACTATACGATCTGAAATAGCCTGTACATTTTCGGTGTACGTCTCGTTTGTTCGATCGTACAAAGGAACACTTGAGTAATTTATTGTTATTATTGAAGAAAACAAATAGTAGTGCATATAATGCTCAGCGGGTTGACATTGAAAGTAGGCGTAGAGTTACGTAATACTAGAAACGGCAGGCACAAGGCAAGTGTTGAATATCAGTCGACGCACGTGGTCGGCCGATGATGTATCCATGTAGAGGTTGAGAAGGTACCTGAAGGTATCTTTAACATCGTAATATGTTAGAAAATGCGATTAAAGAGGTGTTTTTTTACTTAATTGAAGTCATTCTGTGAAAAACTTAAACTGGTGCTTGTGCTGACGCAGCACATCAAGCTACAATAATCTGTCAAATTTCTTTAATAGATATTAAATTTTAGGTTCAAGGTTGATTGGGAAAATTTGACAGTTTCGGGTAGCTTGATGTACTGCCGTCTGTACTTGAATACTATAACGAAGTGGCCGCTCTTCTTTAAATTTAAATAAAAGAAAGAAGCAAACACGGCGGTGTTTTAAATGGCAAGCCCCATACATGTACGAACTTACATAACAGCCCTTAAAAAAATGCTCGTTCTAAAAATATAGTATATATTAGGAGATTCTTCAATTTTAAAGAACAACACAGCCAATTTAATGAGGCCAGAAAACAGTCACATAGCTCAACGAGGAAAACTCAATAGCAGTTGGCCTGGCGGGGTCATTAGCCTTCCCAATAATTAATAAATATATTCATATCAAATATATTAATTGCATATTCACAGAGTTGTGTATCATCAGTGATCGGATAATAGGGCGCTAATATACCTAAACTTCATTTTTATTCCCACGCAGGTATAATACGGACATGCTTTACAGAATCTCGGATTCCGGAATCGTTCGAAATTCCTGAGATTGCTAAAAATACCCGCATACAAACTTGAAGAACTTGTTGTGAACCCTTTTTTTTATTTAAAAAGCCGATTCTTATGGAACTTTTAATTTACAATGAAATTTTTTATGTTTCCATTTGTTTTCAATGAGATAAAGATACTAAATCAAAATAACCACTGCTATAATTTTATTAAGTTTGTTATAGTTGTTTTTACACAATTGTGCAATGCCCGGAACCCGGTATTACTTATTTATTCAGAAAGGAATGTCCATATTATTCTTTCACGGGAAGAAGTTTAGGTATACGAGTATAAGCGCCCGATTATCCGTTCACTGGTTATCATTATTGATCATAGATAGACTTGTTCTAAATATAAATTCAGAGGTCAATTCTACTTACTCATTTTTTTAAGTAACGCACACATTTGCATCTCAGTTGCAATCTATCAAAAACTATAATTTTCATAAATTTTTGACAATTTGCGACTGCAAAAGTTTATTAAAAATAGTAAAATGGCCCTCTGGCATACAGCCTAACTTTGGTAGTTAACAAGGAAAATGAGGAAGATTACATTTCTTTATTGATTACACTCAACGCTTACTTTCAATGTCGAGCCGCTGATCAATATATTATGCACTATTATTTGTGTTCTGTATGGTGTCGGACGTAAAAGAATAACACCATCCCATCACCTCCCGTGGGTTTCGTAAGAGGCGACTAAAGAATTCACCAGAGTATGGGCAGCAGCATTCTCTGTGCATTGCACTGCGATCGCCAACCCGCCTGCCAAGCGTGGCGACTATGGCAACACCCCCCCCCCCCCTTTTGAGGGAGGCCTATGTCCAGCAGTGGAAGTCTTTCGGCTGATATGATGAGATGAATAACATTCACGATTCGCGTTATCGCTACAGGTAACATATAAATTTATTATACATACCTATTTATCTATTAGGTAATCGCATTGCTATCTGCACTCAACTTAAACAAAGCCGTGTTTTGTTTTAAACATCAAAAGCGGTGTTTCCTCGCATTTCTACGTAAAATAGAACAGCGAGTTTATTTGATAACCCCTGCGTTTATCAAGAGATTCTCTCTCTTTCAAATGCATGTGGCCTAATTTCCGACGATTATAATTGGCGCGGATAAGCTTCGATGTTGTTTTGTTAATTAGTTTGCCGGTTCGCGGTCGTTTGTGTGGGCTTTGTGCCTGTTTCAATACCTTGGGCTCTAGCTAGACAACGTGACATTTAATCTATGATACCGATAAGAAAATAGTGCAAATAGGTATATACTTTCCCCTTCTAAAATGTCACGTGGCTAAATTCAAACATTTTGGACTATTGTGAACCGTTATAATATATATAAATGACTTTGTCTAGGCCCTCTTAAGAATGTCTTCGCAGAATTATGTCAAGCGTATAAAACGCCGTAGCGTAGATAATATAAACGGAGCTTAGACGGAGCGTGACTAGAGTAGACGTAGTAAAGACAAATTGGACGCATTATAGGCGCGATGGCGTAGCGTAGGCCGTGTAGGCGCAGCGTAGCAGCTTAGACGCGTTGTAGCCGTGTACGCGCAACGTAGCCGCGTCGGTGTAACGTAGCAGCTTAGACGTGCTGTAGCCGTGTAAGCGCAGCGTAGCCACGTAGGTACAGAGCGCAGCAGCTCAGACCCACCTGAGACGTCTCGAGATGAAATCTTGACGCTATTATGACCATTTGTCTAGTAATAAACTATGTATACTCTTTATTTAAGAAAGAGTATGTTTTGCCATTTTTGGATGCTATAAGTTTTGTAGTGATGCTGGCATTATCCGGGTGGTAACACATTTTTTTGTGGATGTGGTAATAGAGGAAAAATTGCAGCAGTATTTCAGCATAGTAACTACCTAATTGGGCAAAAAGTGTTGTCAGAGGTTAGGCAGGTCAGGTGTTATTCGCTTCGAATAAAACCAGAAATTGGTTCGACATGGATACATTTTTCAGGGTTGACGTATTTTAGGCAATACATGTTTTAGTATAAAATTGTTAATTAAGATAATACGATAAGTAGGTACTTTTATCACAGCCTTCAAAATAAAAACTGATACATAAACAAATCTATAGTCACAACAAGTAGTAGTATAGTCATCTATAGTCATTTATTACAAAATGAATGACGCGACAATTCAAGACCAGAACAAAAGAAAGCAGTGTTTTTATTGTTTCTGTAATACTTAGTACATAAAGCAACTTTAACGAATCATACTCTAATACTCTATAATACAATTATCAAAAAATATATATATATGTTTAAAAAATAAATGATATACTCTCATTGACTCTCAATGCTGTTGCTGCCCAAAAAAAGTTAAGTAATTCAGAAGTCTTAGATCTAAAAACAAACATTCCAAGAAAATATATCTAAAAATAATCACATAACCAAAAGTAAATAGCGTTACATACCCGATAATACCGACTGAGACACACTCGACGATAACATAGTTAAAAGAAAATGTGTCACAACCTTGATTTGGACGATATTATGTTACAGTACTGATAACCCCGTCGGGAATCGAATCGGCTATCATTCAGATTCGGCTGTTACGCAAGCGGAAACCGTATTATGTGTTCAGAGCTGATATTATTGTTTTGTGAGTATTTTTGGTAATATTTTCATGTTATAATTTAAGAAATTGCAATATTTTGTAACACTAAAATATAATAAAATTGGTCCTTTCGTCATACTCGTAATATCAATATTTTCAACACCAAACCATGATTGGTTTTAGGGTTCCGTAGGTCAGAATGAAAAACGGAATCCTTATTTTTTCTGCAGATCTTTCTTTATATCGACAATGTGAAAATTCAAAGGAGAATGAGCATATTTGATTCAACAAAGCCATACCTACAAACGGCATGAAGAAGGAGCGTCAAATTAACTGGTAGATCTTTTGGTCGAAGTCTCTCAAATAAGAAAGTCATCATCATCTTCCTGCCCTTAACCCATGTTACTTGGGGTCGGCGCAACACGTTTTTTTCTTCCATTCTGTCCTGTCAACCGTCACGCTATCATTAACTCCCTTTTCTTTCATATCACTCCTAACACAATCCATCCATCTTTTCTTTGGCCTCCCTCTCCCTGTCCATCCATCCACATTTATATTCATAACTCTTTTAGTCTCAAATAAGAAAGTGTGCGTATTCAATTATTCGATGTATCAATTAATCTATTAATCATCAGAAATCAATTAATCTATTTTAAATTAATTATTATATGTAGAATAAATTATGTAGATCTGAAAAGACAAGAACTTTTTCGAAAAAGAGTTTAGGAAGAAACAGCGAGTTATTTTTCATTTTATATATTAAACTTTAAGTGAAACTCACAACATGTGAAGAAGATTACAATAGAGTTGGTAAATATGTAGCTTTACCTACTTTATATATACACGTCGCCAGATAAGTTTGCAATAACGGTCATTGCCCTTTCCTTATAATATCTCTTCGTAGGCACCTGGACAATAAATAATAATTAAACTTAAATTGTTTTCCATTACTACAAAATGTAAAGCATCACGATCGATGACGACAGAAGACAGCTTTATGTCATTATTTCTGTTTTCGGAATTAAGTATGTCAATGAATATAGGTGGGTCAATGACCTTTTCTGCAAACTTATCTGGTGACGACCATAGGTGTTTAATAAACTAGGTAATGAAAGAAATACCAAACACAAAAGCAAAGTGCACATAAAACATCACAATTCCCAACACATTGGCTTGTGTATAGTGGCGGGTGTTAATTGACTTTGTTGTAAATGATAGGTACTATTTGCTATTTCCCATTGGCCACGTGATCGAGTCAATTAAACGGTTTATGGCTGGTTGTGGCGACCTCGTGAGGAGCGGTAGAGAGATATTAGTATATGTGAGGGGATTTGTTCGGAAAAGTTTTAGTTGAGATGAGTTTAAATCAACTTTAGAATGTTGAGAAAGCTAATGCCGGAAAAATGGAAAATAGGAACGATTGAACACTTTTACTGCCTGATTCCATAAATAATAATCTCGGGTTAAATGTAACTCTGGTTTGGGCAAGATTTACCGATAGTTAATAAAAAAAAAGAAAAAAAAAACATACAGTCGAATTGAAAACCTCCTGAAGTAGGTTAAAAATGAAGGCCAACTAGCTAGAAGGTAAGGAAAGACATCGAAAAGACCTGACCTAACCTTGTTTTTATCCGTACCCAAAGGGTAACGGAACCCTATTACCAAGCCGCCGCTGTCCGTGCGTCCATCTGTCAGTAGGCGGGCTATATCTCAAGAACCGTTACGGGTAAACAGTTCAAATTTTCAGTGTATTTTACTTTTGCCGCTAATAGCAACAAATAATAAAAATTAAAATTAAAAGGGGCTACCTACAAGAAACGTGTTTTTTTTCGGTTTTTGGTAAGGAACCCTGTGTGAGATTGTCATGTGAGAGTTCGACTCGCACTTGGCCGGTTTTACTTTATTTTACACTCGTCGCCTCTCCTTTCTTATAGAAAAATTGAGTATTTTAATTAATTTTCCACTAGTAATTTTAGCATTAGGTAACTTTTTCTATCTATTCTTTATTTGAAAACCTTCGACCATTTTTCTTATAAATCTGATTGGATTCACTAAGATTTTATAAAATAAGATTCACTTCACACCTTCACAGATAAGTAATCGGATGTCGTAATGTTCTTTGTGTTGGTGCTACTATCTATCTTGTCTATTCGTCCTCGGTTTTCGGCCTCGGCACGAGATAAAAAGAACTTGAACTGTAACTATCCGAATTGGGATGATAGGTCGGATTTCAGATCCGGTATGGTGGGAAATATGTATGTTACGATATGATGACTAGTATTCACTTTATAAAGAAAGAACGAAAGAAAATATTTATTTGGGACTCGCACAAGACAATCGAAAAAGAAAATAAATGTATAACTAACAATAATAATATATACATATATTATAATACTATAATATAATAAAGCTGAAGAGTTTGTTTCTTTGAACACGCTAATTTCTGGAACTTCAAGTCGGATTTAGAAAATTATTTTTGTATATGATAGCCACATTCATGAGGAAGGCTGAGATTGCTGAGAACAAGAAATTCCTGCAGGAACGGGAAAGAACAGGATATGCGCTTATGTATTCGCGGACAAAAGCTAGTTAATACAAATACAAGCTAACCAGTTGTTTTTGTAGGGCAATTGTTCTTGTAGGTTTATACATAGGTACTCACTCACATACACAAATATATCTGGCTAATATACTTGTATATCATTAATTTTTTTAAGGATGGAAAATCATCAAATGACTTCTTCCGCTCTGGGTGGAGCGGAAGGGAGTGTCAGAGTCTTACTGACTACAAACCCATCCGTGTTCCTTCTAAAGCCCTTTGCGTTCCAAGGCTGCGGTGACGCTTTCGAACAAATTCCGCAATCCTGGCAGGCTCTGGCCCTAGCGGGCCCCGTGTCTGTATATCACTTATACCATATTGAATTTTATGAAACAGTTTTTTTTTTATCAGTCAACTTTCATAACTATTTCGCACTCCTGCATCCAAAATGTCTATCCCCTTTTTTTTTAGGGATGTGCAATCATCAAATGATTTTTTTCGCTCTGGGTGGAGCGGAAGGGCGTGTCACGACCCTTACGGACTAAAACCCATCCGTGTTCCTTCTGAAGCCGCAAAGGTGTTCCAGGGCCTCTTGAGGTGACTCATTCGAACAAATTCCGCAACCCTGGCAGCAACTTTTTTACTTAAAAGTTTTCTATTTTACACTTTTTAGTGGTACACACCCACATGCACACCCACACCTAACACGACCAGTGGATACAGTCACAGGAACGCAAAACACGCAATTTCGTTTACTTGGATGATACATTTTCTATTTCCTCCAGCTATTTTGATTTAAAAACCAAACTACTGAACCGATTTTCGGAACGGATATCCTTTCACAGAAGAGAAGATTTTTTTAAATCAGTTTATAAATGACGGAGTTATGAGGTAAGAAACAAAAAAACAATACAACCTTATTGAGAACCTCCTCCTTTTTATGAAGTCGGTTGCAATTGCAACAAAATCGATATATTATATGCAGCTTTGAACTGCGATAGAATTCAATTGAACGTTCGTTCTTAGATCGTGTGTTGCCCTATTTATCTACTCGGATTGGGATCGGATGCAACGCAGAAAGACAGAAGTAGACTAGATCATTTATCTGTGTTAATGGTGCAACATATTTGAACCTAACACATGTAGGGAATTGAGACAAACGGCGTTATTTTGTAATCTGTTATTAAGAACTGTAGCCTAGAACTAAAAAACATGTAACATCTTACAAAGGCACTGCCGGTCGATTCTGTAAACATGTCGAAGTGAAGGCTTGGGTGAAGTGATCACGAGGTGAGCTGTCAATCTATGTAATCAAGATGGAATGACAGCTCATTTCGTGATCACGTGATATCTTGATTATGTGGATTGACAGCTCACCTCGTGATCACTTCACCCAAGCCTTCACTTCGACATGTTTACATAATCGACCGTCTGGACCCGCGTTTTATGTGACCTGTTAGCAGCGGAACGTTACAGGTTTCAGCCCATAATCATATTTATGCTTCTACTATTTGTAGGTACTGTTTGTGTCATTACTGTAAATACCAGAATATACACGTCAAAGCCATGACTTTTTCTAAAGTTCTCTTTTATGCCTTTGAATTTATTCATGAGCAATCTTTCAGGAATGAAAGTACTCATGATTAGGAAACAGATTAAATCAAGGACCAAATCGCAAAAAAACCCGATATTCTCACTTTTTTTCGAGTTGAACACATTGAATAAATTACTTGTGAATGATAAGATGCATTTTGTTAAGTTAGTTAGCTCATAGATCGTACGGTCCATGACCAACACCAAATTGAAAGATGCAATCTAATCTCGCTTCTGCTTTATACAAAATCATTCCCATGCTTATACATTGGTAAATTCAGACGTATTTTACCTTCATCGATGAACAGTAAGCATTTAATATTTAACATTATGGTAGGTCCAATACCTTATTGTAAAAGCGATAAAACGTTTTGGTCATATATTTATCGCCATATAGCATTTTTATACAGGCATATCATATAGCTAATTTGGTGACTCGTTTACAGCTTAAATAGTAACGAGTGAACTGTGATAAAATTAGTCCGACTCCGATAAGATTTTGTTTTGTATTGATTTTATAAAGTAGACATAATAGATTTAATAGAAAAACCTGATAAGGGTCGGGGGCTTAGCGGGTAGAAGATAATGTAATTATTATTTGCCGGACGTGCACAGATAATCCCGACCTAATTTTCATTGTGAAATGTGTCTCTGTTACACATGAAACTATGGAAGTATTAGTAGGATTCAGTTATACAGGGTTAATTTTTAAAGTGTGCATGGGTGGCTAAATCCGGAAGTATGAGAATAAGCGAAAGACATTAAAACGAGTCTCGAGCCCGATTTTGATGAAAACTAAAAATTGCATAGTTAGATTAGGTGTAACAATACATGGTGAGTTTTTGTTTTTTCAATATCAACCGATTTGATTCCTGGCTAGGAGTACCGATTTTTTGATGAAAAATCCAATGATGCAGTTTAAGTCAAAGTCGGGCTCGAGAATACTTTCAGTGTATTTCGATATTCTTCATAGTTTCGGCCATCCACGCACTTTTTAAAATTCACCTTGTATAATATATGCTAGCGGCTTCTCCTACAGGAACGTATTCACGGCATAAACACTAGGCATGGTGGTCTTAATGCCAATCTGTTCAGCCGTTAAGAAATGTTTGATCTACAATCATCTATTCATACATACATAGTTATGTATTTATAATCTATAAATATAATAAAAATGTAACGGATCGCTGTCTGTACATGGAAGATATATGAGAAAAAATATTATTGGGACCTTTATCAACGCAAATAGCACCCAAAACAATGATTGTTAGAATTTTTGTCTGTTTATCTGTTTGTCTGTGCGTTTGTGCACGCTAATCTCAGAAACGGCTTATCCGATTTAGATGTGGTTTTCACTTATACATTGTGGTATTTCTTCTAACGTTTAGTGTTTGGTTTCATGTCAATCGGTTCATAAATAAAAAAGTTATGTTAATTTAAAGAATCACGTCGAACATTTGTTAAACTATCTATATCTATTCTTTGTCTGTTCAGTAGCATTGACTGAAACTTTACTAAACTTCATAATCTTAAAATAAAAATGTCTGCCTCAAGTAACTATTCCACGCGGATGAAGTCGTGGGCAAAAGCTAGTATTTAGTAAGGATACTAGGTTCACTGAAATAGCACTAGAAAAAGATACTTGGGACAAGACACTACGTACATGCCTTAACTGACCTGAAAACCAATCGATTATTCACTCCAACAAACACGCGTAAACCAGAAAAACGATACTCAAAACACACGAAATAAAACCACAAAGTTTAACAATTCTCCGACGAGGATAGTTTACCATAATCATGTAAACTTATCTCAACTTACAGGATATGTTATATCAAAATGTGAATAAAATGCACAATGTAGGAAAGTTCCACGATTTAAAAGAGTTGAGAGGAAACCATTATCGAGTTTGTACATAATCCTAACTCACGTGGTACTCGACAACGTGACCAAACACGGGGTTACACTTATAATACATGGAAAATGTTTTTGCGATCTATAAAAGTCAATTTTATTGGTTTGGGGGAATGAGCTCGGTATTTAAATCTGCGGCTGTCACGGATTCGCGAATCGCGAGTGTTCTTTGCGGTTGTTGGATTGTCTAACTTTTTTGGTAGAGCAATGAAGGGATTTCAACTACCAAGTTTCTCATAAATTCTAAGCTAAATTAGTTTGTTCGTTATTTTAAAACGTTGATGAGACCTCATGTAACTGTCTTGTCGTAATTAAAATGGCCGTCTGGTCCTCAAAGTAGCCTCAAAGGCAGTCTGTCATTGTTGCCAAGCGACATACATGCACCCATAGGTATTACAGACCATAGATAGTCTAAGATCCCAAGTGAGATCGACCTTCACTCACCTGCCTACCGGATGAAAATTATATTTTATCAAATAAAATATGTTTTATGTTAAATGTGTTATGTCGGTTCACGAGTCTGACTCACACTTGACCGAGATTTGTAAATTATATTTTATTTATTTATTTTATACAGATTAAAGAGCACAAAGCTACTACTTATTTCATTATAAATTTCTTCCAGCAGACCTGCGACAGAACAGTGGGATAAGTTACGTAGACACAGTGTTTAAAGAGTCAAATTAGTTATATCTATCCATGACCATATTTCTTACGGCAACCCTATTGGTATATGTTCAGGACATATTTTATTTGATAAAATATGTTTATATATAAATTTATAAACATATTTTATATATATAAATATAAATTTTCATCCGGCAAGCAAGTGAGTGAAGGTCGATCATACTTGGGATCATCTACTAAGACGTTTTATGAGGTCTTAAGAAAGAGCCTTTGGCACGGTCATGGAGAAGACCATAGATATTTCTATGGAGAAGACTCTGCGTTGCTGAGAACTAGCTGTCCAGAGAGGCATGCTCGTACTTATACCTGAGATACCATAAAAATTACGGGAATTGGTCCTCAGGTTTTGCCGGGCGTGTTTATTCATACGTGTTTGTATTATTACTTATTTATTTATTTAATTAGGGACAATAGACAGCAGTAAAATAATAAGTAAACATAGCTTAGAATTTTACAATATACGTAACAAATACACTCCTCACAACGTTATCCACATATTACTTTACAGATCTACTAGTTGTTAGAAAGAATGATATAAAAATAAACAGAATAAAAGTAAACATTACTTAATTATTAGGGTTCTGAACACTTAAAATAGTAAAAAATCTTTTTAACCGACTTCGGGAGGAGGTTCTCAATTCGACTGCATGTTTTTTTTCTTTGTTTTTTTTTTTGTATTTTGTTATGCGATCATTCCGTCAATTATGAATGAATTTTGATGATTATTTATTAATTCGAAAGGCTATACTCCTGAGGTGGTCCCATTGGCACCAAGAATTTGATGCTGGAATCCCAGGGAAATTGAGGGCAATCCTCAAATTTTAAAGGCACATACAATGTTATTCATATTATTTTTAAATATAGCCTTGCTGAGAAATATAATATCGGTAATTCATTGAAGCTGTAAGTGTTGTGACCAACTAACTGGGCATATTAACCATTGTAACAAAAAAAAAAGAAAACTCGATGGTCTAATTGTTCAAAGAACCAATCACATTCATTTCTTAAAACCGTTTGACAAGTCGTACAGTTTGTTCGATTTTTAAAATATAGTGAAATCTTTCGTATAAATACTGTCGTCTATTTTCTGCTTAGATTTACCTACATTGTGTGTGTAAAGCCTTGACCTCAGGTAATATATGTGATTTTCACATAACACTGATATATTCCCATTTGTGTTTACACACTACAGGAGGCTTACCTACTTATCTAAATGTTGTTAGGTTTAGCTGGACCTGCTAAAATACATGATCATATGAAAATATTAAATACATCATAAAATCCTTACTTATACTTAATCCTACTAATATTATAAACGCGAAAGTTTGTATGTTTGTTTGTTACTCTTTCACGTCAGAACGGCTGAAAGGATCTTGATGAAATTTGGCACAGAGGTAGATTATACGTATATATATATTATAGTCTGGAATAACACATGTGATATAATAATAATACATAGGATTTCATCCTGGGAGTATGTTCCCTTGGGATAATTTTCGACAGTAACGCGGGCGGTAACTAGTAACTTATAATGTAGCTTGTATTATGACTAATATTGTTAATTGAAAAGTGGAGTTATTAATTAAGAGGATTTTTAACATAAATTTTAATGTCCAGTATACTCCACTCAATTAATTACTAAACGCCATAAAAAAACAGTAATACTACCGAATTAAACAAGTATTTTCTTTAAAGATATATCAGTTTATTATTATATTACTGAAATTTTATAAAAACAAGTAGAATTTTCGTGAATCCTTCTATTGATTAACAATTAAGTTGAGAAATTGTGTCTTTTTGTAATGTTTGTGGGAGGTGGATTAACTGACAGAACGCGGTTATGTCTGATTTGAATCCCAGCTAATGCGAAAGCGTTCATCTAAACAGTACTACGGCTACTTCGGTCCACCAACATTTATTCGAATTGGAGACTCACGGATGACGGAGAGAAATCGGATGACGGAAGTCGGACCTAGTGCGTAAACTAACATACAAATTTATTTAACCTTTACAGAGGATTTCATATTTTAAATACTAATGAACCTATACACACTTAAAATAAAAATAAAAATTCATAACTAAAATATGGCGTCAAAAAACTCGTCCGCATTTGGCTGGCTTTTACCTCGGACATAGGATAAGCATTGCCATACAACGTGGCAATGCCGCCAGTCTTTCGGCCTCACTTCCAGTCGATAGCGATGCGGACGAATTCTTTGACGCCTTACAAATAGGTCTTTGACTACTTCGGAACGTATTTTCGCGGATTCGGATCGGATGCAGTGCGTAACCGCTCTGCTACATCTATACCTGAATAAGTATCACTATTTTATCCTAAAAAATATGCGATTTCGGATCACAGGAGCAAAGGCATCTGCGTGAAAATGCTAATGCTATCTAACCTATTTTTGTCACAGCGATCGCAATCCTTGGCTCTTCTAAGTTTTACATAAAAAAAACACCACAATCAAAATCAAAAGTCATATTAGGCTGAGTGCCAGCACTTTTTGAACGTCAAAGTTCTACATAAAAGACAGTCCCCCAAAACGCCCCCCCGTCCCCACTTCCTAGTGTTAAAACAAGTGTTCCTAGTGTTATGACAAGACAACTCATATTTCAACGCTTCGGTGAAGATGCTAGGTTTTCACAGAAAACAAAAGTGCCTTAAGCGAACCGGTACCTTCAAGCAAAGAGGAACACCGAAACGATATCCAATTAATTAGTGTTTTTGCGTACTAATCTTTATATATATATGTTTGTTTGTATGTATGTATGTTCGCAAAGCAGGAAACGAGACGAGACGCTATCGCGAATTTCGTTCTTACCGATGCACTACGGATAATTAGCATTGGCAACTGACTCGAGAAAAGTGTATTTTGAGTAGTCTATTACTTAAACCCCTTATCTTGAAGAAATTACGAGTAGAAGGGGTGAACTGAGGACTAAGTAAGACAAGACAGAAGGAAAACTCCTGACAACAATCCGTCGCCTATGTCTATGTTTCCTTATAGCTACAACCTGGGGTTCTTAAGTCAAGAGTGAATAGGTTAGCTCTAGGCAAGCGTGCTTCATCTTTGACTACGTCATCACTTTCTATCAGGCGAAATTGGCCTAACGCAAGCCTGTCAATAGAAATATGATCACGAAATGCTTCAGTACTGTTTTCTCTGCTTTTCATTTTGGTTAAACTTCATTGGATAGTAGGAAAATTAGCCTTATGAAAAGTTGAATCTGTGAGTGGTATAATAGTTCTGACGTTGGCACTTGTACAACATAATCAATAGTCTTGATGATTATGTTATGAACACGAAAAAGAATTCGTATCCACTTTAAAGGTACGAGCTAAAATTTTTTTTTTTTGTATTTGTAATTTCACAGCTCATACTGCTCTTTCTTAGTAATTGTCCGTCATAAATTGATAAGGGAATAGTGAATTTATAAGAAAAATGTGGTTTTGGTTTTCCTTTCATGGTTTGCGGTGCTTGAGGAAATTGGACTGATTTAAGTATAATACGTTTCAAATGTCATCAATTGCGCACTTAATTTGTTGCCAACCTGTCCCTATATTGTTAATTACGTATTTAAAAACAAAATTGAGAATGTTTTGAGACTTTAAAATGAAGCTTCCTGAATGTAGTATACTCAGTGAGGATTGGCCTAATTTTATATTGGCTAATAGAAAGAAAGGAAGAAAGAAAAAGAGTTTATTTGCGCCAAGTATGACGCAAACTAAAAATAAAATAAACAAAATAACAAAAGTTATGCAAGTTGGGAAGATATGCGTCACATTCGCGCAAAACGGCCATCGCTCAATAGCGATGCACATACTGCATTGTATTTACTGCGACTAGATAAACTTAATTTATCAACGGCCAATTCAATTCACGCGTTCCTCGCGCGCATACTCAAGGTCGAACTGCTGATCTCACCGACCATTTTTTCTACACCAGTGTAACATGACCATTTTACGATGTGCCGACATTCTATGGGATTTCATAGGGAAGAGGAAAATGCAATGACGTTTTCGCATGGCCGGGTTACCTATCGTTCACAAACTCGCGCGCCACCCATTGTACCAATCCGACCATCTTTGAATATTTCATACATTTGTAGCACTTTTTTATTGTTTATGTATTTTTTGTGCGGTTTTTTATCGGCGTCACATTCGGGCGCCGGAGGAGGCGTTTTGAGGACGACTCATGGTCGACTTTGTTGTTACACCAGACATGTGTTAGATGAGTAAGTACCTACGTACTTTACTTTGTTATGTTATTCTAGTAGCAGCAGTTTAGCGGTTAAAATTATTTATTTAAAAACTAGCAGTCCACCCTTGCTTTGTCTGGATTGAACAATCAATTATATCTTATAGGTCACATGTTTATTTGCAATATTGTCGGCACTTTTTTTTAAGTATTTTTTTTTTTCAAATTAATAAGATGACCCTCTGAACACCTACACGAACTCACATCCGCACTTTCTGTTTATACTTAGATACACTTAATACAATCAATTTATCAAATCAGACAATTACTGTCCAACGTGCTGAACGTAAGCCATCCCGGTTTTTAGCAGTCCACATCCATCCGCTGCCTGCCACTTTCTTCAAGTCATCGATCCATCCTTGCCGCAGGGCGTCCCACACTATGATTCCCCATACGCGGCATCTCTACCAAGTTGAAAATCAGTTATTTTCTTTTTGAAAACAGCTGATACCTACTTCCAGAAGAAGTTTTTTTTGCTAGTCATTATTTCGCAGTTGATAAGACAGTCACATACTCTCACAAACATATAAACATGAAAAATGATTGAAGCTTCAAAACAAAGTATGGTAATAGATAAGGAATCTAAATACATTTTATTTTGACGCCGAATTATCTAATGCGGAAATGAAAACTAGATAGCATATAAATATTATGCAATTTTATGCTGAAAAGTATTATTGTTGAATGGTATAATGTACATAGCAAACAGGCAAGTTAACCTAAGGCCTCGTTTACGGAGACGAGTGCCGTCGCGCGTCGCGTGCGGCGTGGCGTCTCGCGGCGCGTCGGGCGTTTTTTTCCGTTTACAGACAAGTGGCGCGTGCAGCGGTCAGTATCATCCATCACAGAATGCACGCCGCGGGCCCCGCCGCGGGTATCGCTACGTTTTACCGTGAACGAAGAATTGCAGGAATAGCTGGTCGCAACGCTGCGTGCGCCGCCGCGATTCACGTCGCGTGCGACGCGGCGATGCCATCCGCGGGCTCTGCCTGCATTTCAAGCAAATGTGTGTAAAATTACTTCTCCGTAAACGCTCTCATACATCGCCATATATTTGCAATTAGTGCGGGTCGCGTTGACAAACGAAACGCGCGACGCCCCGCGTCTCTGCGCTCTGCGTCTCCGCGTATTGAGAGTTTTCAGACTCTCCATAAATTCATACTGAAAAACCTTACAATGGCAGCCACCAAAAAAGCTCAGATGATAATCAATCTAGTTAATCATCCAAAGGCTCTAGACATGCTATTCTTTTAGCGAATACTGTCAAAATGCCAAAATATAAGAGCCTGATCATGACGCATTTCGACAGCGTTTGTCAATCCCATACATACGTCGCCACGCTGCCGCTGATAGAATGTCACTGTCCAGAGCCTCAGGACAATTATTGTCCAAGACAATACCCTACAACAGAAAGCTAGAAGGAGTAAGAAAAAAACATAAAGTTTAGAATACCTGCTTTTCTAAGAGTTATTTATTCTTCTTGGTGTTCCATTAATTTTCATAAAAATAAAAATCATTTATTTCAGACAAGGTCCAAAGCGAAGTTTGCACATAATATTGTCTAAATTTAAAATTGGTCACATACATAATAGTTCATTCATATTTAATAATTATAAGACGAATCATTTATAAATAGATCACACATTTAAATAGACATAGATTTTGCCCGCGACTTCGTACACGCATATCACGAAGGAATTTAAAGAAATCCTCACTTTTTTTATATGGGTTTGCTCTTGACTCTAGTCTAGGTCATAGATGACAGAGACAGAGACCACCTTCTCTTAGTGCTCGCCTACACTCCCCAAGAAACCTACTTGCCAAATTTCAGCTTTCTACGACCAGTAATTTCAGCTGTGTGTTGTCTGTCAGTCACTCTCTCAGTCAGTTCTCATATTGTTGAGAAAAAAGCCACGTTTCACAAACAAAACCTGTTCATCATCCTATTAAAGTTCAGTGGGTACATATAAAAATAAACACATTGTTGGTACACAATAGGTAGTTTTGTTTGATAAAATAAAAACCTATATTGAACACAAATCCATTTGCCTTGTTTTAAAATGTCCTTCCTCATTTCAGCAAAGAAACTACTAAGGTACTTCAGAAAGAAAAGAAAGAAAAAAAAATATTGATTTGGGTCTCGCACAAAACAAACAGAAAAGTAAAATCAATTAAAACTAACAGTAATATTTTTAAGCTACAACGTATTCAGGTAAATTAAAATAAGTGACCTCAGTATCGTATTTGGAGCTGCCTAGATCCGTCTACCATGTTTTAAAATGCCCTTTTCCAATTCATCAAAAACTAAATAGTTAGGATTTTATCAATAATTCAAAAATATAATAGGATATTTTTGCTCATAATGTCAAAACCTACATTGGAGTCACTGATTTGGTGCTTTTTTTAACGATGGGAAATCATCAAATGTCTCCTTCTGACTAAAACCTATCCGTGTTCCTTCTAAAGCCCTTTGCGTTCCAGGGCCGCGGTGACTCTTGGGAACAAATTCCGCAACCCTGGCAGGATTTGGTGTTGCCTAAATCAGTTGGCTTTGTTTTACGATTTCCTTCCTCATTTCAACGGAGAAACTCCCCAGGGACCTATTTATCTGTAACTATAGTAGGCGCCAGATAAATGTGGAATAAAGTATATTGACCTTTCCCTAATAACTGCTCATAGGTACCTGAACAATTAAATATGAATCGTTTTTCATTATTAGACAATGTTAAGGATCACGAGAGATGATGATTCGGGACAGTTTTGTGTCATTAATTCCGTTTTTCAAATTAACAATGTCAATAAATGTAGGTGGGTCAATGACCGATATTCCACGATTATCTGGCGCCTACTATAGCTTTTGCCCGCGACTTCGCACTCGCATATCCCGTTTTTCCCGTTCCCGTAGGAATTTCGGGACGAGTTATACTCGTAAACCTTCCCTATAAATAACCCTATGTATAATCGGTGCAGTAGTTTTTGAGTTTATCGCGAACAGACAGACAGACAGACGCGGCGGAGGACTTTTTATAATATTATGTGCGTGTTGTATTGTGTATTTATAAGATGATAGAAAACCAATGGGTTTTTTACAGCTAGAACGTTTTCAGGTAAATTGAAATAAGTAACTTCAATTGTGTATTTGATGCCGCCTAAATCCGTTTACCTTGTTTTAAAACTTCCTTCGCTATTTCATCGAAAAAAGTAACTACATAGTTAGGATTTTATCAATCATTCAAAAAATTCCACGTGAAATAAAATATCAGTAGAAAACTCACTTGAAAATTCAACAAGTCGGCTGTCCTTTAAGGTGAAGGCACGTAAGCACATTCGCAAGAAGTTGGCAGAATCATCACAACGTTAATTCGTTGGTTTTTCTTAATAACTTTGTTTATGTATGTATTTATCAATTTTTTTATAAATATGTATATTTTTTTCTTCTCTCTATTTCTTTTCTTTAAGTCGCACCTGCCATGTTGTCTCTGCACCACCCGACTGAAAAAGCCTAAAGCATTAAGTCCGCCTTTGTACAGTATTTTTACTAGTGCATAAATAAAAAAAGAAACAATAATAAAAAACTAGATTATCAGCAAAAAATAATCTTGATAAAAGACTTTCAGATATTAATAAAATATCTAAGTAAATTAAAAATATCGTTAAGATTATTGTAGCCTTATCGAACAGCCGCAATCTTCGATATCGCGTTCCATTGTCTTATCTCTCGAATAAAAGTGAAACGTGTATGTACTGTTTGTACTTTCACAATACTCTGGAACGTATCTTATCGTACGATACGATATAGTAAACATCGTAGTAGTGATAAGGAGAACGACAGGTGTTTTGTTTTGTTTAAGATGTTTTTAAAAAAATATAAATATTTTTGAAGACTGATAAAATTTTGGATTTTATGAGAAATGTGTATGAGTGAGACGAGTGAGAATGAGGGTGCCTGAGTCAGAGGCACTCGTGGCTAAAGAATAACTCAAAGTTTAGCAACGCTTGCCGAGGTCGGTCTGTGGATGGGTGACCATCTTAACATACAAATATTCCTCCGTGCCTCGGAAATTACGTTAAGCCGTCGGTCTCGGCTGTCATTTGAAGGTCTTTGGCAGTCGTTCCGGATTGTCAGAAGCCAGAAAATCAGACTCTAGTCTTGCCAAGAAGTGCCGTACTGTTACCCAGATAATGGGCTTTGGACTGGTAGGTATTCAGCTGAATCAGGTTTGATTGGAAGCTGACGTCAATATGGTTGGGAAAAGGCTAAGCAGATGATGTGAAGAGGTGGCGAGACGACCTAGATGCCCACTGCCAGGGTTGGTTCGAGGCGGCTCGGGACAAAGATATCTGGAAGGAGTTGGGGGAGGCCTTTGCCCAGCAGTGGGGCAGTATAGGCAGAAGACGAAAAAAAGAGACATGTGGAAATTTCGAGAGGAGAGTTTTAAGGATGAATGTGGAAGGCTATGGGGAAGGACAAAAAACAATTCTTGGACCATCTGAAAGACGACATGAATAGAAAGGGCCACCACTGAGATGTAAACTAAAAGAAAAGTTGGAGGAAGAAGACATGTTTTGCCAGCCAAACAATCAAATAATAAGATTTAAGCAATTTTATATTTTCAAAATACATATTTAATTTTCTTTTTCTCCGTCGTTCCTCACTGTTGACGATCGCAACCGCATACGACGCATCTCCAAGCCATGCGGTCTGGTACAGTGTGGACCGATCTGTACATACTTCCTCCAATTGCCTCCTTTAATGCGTTTTACCATCTTAAGCGTTTTTAAAATAGTTAGTTTTAAATATAGGTATACATGGCGTATGACCTACAAACTGGTGCGATATGAATTCGCCGCGCCACAAAATATTAGATAAACACGAGCAATATTGCCATATTCCATATTTTAAACCTATTTAATTGGTTCCAAATGTATGTTGTTTTTTTAACATAAAGTTAAATTAGACATACACTCAAGGTCTTATATAAATACCTTTTTGTTAAGGCAAATTTGATTCATTCGAGTACTAATTAGTTGGTGTTTGAGATACCCAGCTTCCTCAAACTTTGTCCTCGTTTGATAATTTTGTCTCTAGCCACCAAAATACATTACTGAATCACTAAGTGGAGAACGATTTTGAGTATGAGTTGGCGAAAAAGTCATTGTATATTTGCTTCAGGACGATGGACAGGGTTCTGTATGGTGTCGGACGTAAAAGAATAGGTAACACCATTCCATCACTTCCCGTGGGTGTCGTAAGAGGCGACTAAGGGACTCACCAGAGAATGGGCAGCAGCATTCTCTGTACATTGCAACAGCTACACTGCAATCGCCAACCCGCCTGACAAGCGTGGCGACTATGGCAACTCCTATGGTGGGCTATGTCCAGCAGTGGACATCTTTTTCAGCTGATATAATAATGATGATGATGGGCAGGGGCACCTTTTAGAGGTCTCCAGTCTCCTATGAATACTAAGTTACGATTGTGACCAAATAGAATTAAGGAAACGCATCTGCTCCTTTAAGCAAAATGAGTTATTGTCATATTCGAAATCAGGAAAACTTTTTCATTTAAATATCACTATAATAGTAATATTTTTCTATGAGCTTTCATGCCCGAGTTATACTCATTAATGAAAAGACTAGTTTCGCTGAGTAAATATTCGAAATTTCAGGTCTTTTTACCTGTTTTCTCCGTTTCGTGTATGAATGAGATGCGCCCTTGCGGCAGTAAAATAAATTAAATAAAATATTTTTATTTCAGACATATTTGGTCCATAATATTGTCAGTAGTACGACTTAAAATAATGTTAGATTTAAACATTAAAAGTTAATTTAAGTATTTGCCGCACTCTGGGGCCCCTGGTACACGCACTTGTGCTTGAACCCAATGCCCGAAAATAGGGCCGTCCAGCTTGTGGCTGAGCACGTTTAGGATGGTGTTGGCGCTCCCACGCGTGCGGACCACCAGTTTCTATCTGCCATAGTTTTTCACAGTCATAATGATATTTTCTTCTGTTACTGTCAAATGGAGGCCTTAATTTTCTTCTTGAAGTCTTAATTTTAACACGTCTACACATACCAACCTACATTCTCTTACAGAACACATTATGACACGGTTCACATGCGTATTTCATTCAGCATATTCTTCGTACTAAACCTTATAAACAAATCTGGCCTATTTATTGGTATGTAGACTAAACTCGAACATCTGCGTAGGGTTAAACAAAACAAATGTTCGGTGATTAGACAATGAAAGCGGTTGTGGTTAATTATTATTAATCTCTCTGTGTTATTTAGGGCAAGGGAACTAGAGGAGACCTGCCATGATGAATTTTAGGAAAGTTTTTGTGACAATGCGTATGACAATAATCTGGTCACATAACATAGACAGTTAATCAATAGATATATTCAAGATTTATTACAATCTTATGGAGGTTGTAATAATCCGGTGACATATCACAAATTTTCTTCGTTTTTCGCTCTTCCTATTTGTGAAATCGTATCAAAAGATTTGGTAGAAACAAGTACAGTCGCAGACAGAGGTATGGGGCGCTTCATCATCACCGTGGCTTCGGTCATGTAGCCTTCCCAAAGGTACCATGAATTTTCCAGAATAAAGAGAATCCTATGACATTCAGCGTAAGATATGTATGTTTTGTCATCGACAGCTGTAGTTATTATAAATTCCTGAGACTTTTTATAACCGGCTTCAAAAACAGGAGGAGGTTCTCAATTCGATGTTTTTTTCATGTTTGTTACCTCATAACTCCGTTATTTGTGTACCGATTCATGTGAAAGGTGTGATATATATACTTTCCGATTAGCCTTAGAAATTTCATCAAAATCGGTTCAGTAGATTGGTTTTGAAATCAAAACAGCTGAAAAAATATGTCATACAAGTAATCGAAATTGCGAATTTGACTTTCCAGTGGTGTTGTTAGGTGTGGCGTACAACAAAAAGTGAAAAATAAAAAAAAACTTTTTACAAAAAAATTACAACCGACTTCCAAATAAAAAAACCACTTCAAAGTGTAATATAACTTAAATTTCGGAAGTCGGTGTTGAATACGAAGAACCATGCAAAAACGCAACAATAATATATACTTTGTAGTAGTTTTTTATTTGGAAGTCGGTTGTATTTTTTTGTAAAACTTTTTTGTTTTAACACGGCTTACCAAAAATATGTTCCAGTGACATCTATTTTCGGACTGCTTGGAAATTATTTGACAGCAAATTGAAAGTCATTGTAAAGATACTAAGTACTTTGTGTGAGACCGTCCCACATTTTCTTACCAATTAATTTAACAGTACAAGCTCGAACAGGACAATTGGATGCTTGTAAAAATAATTAATAATCTTGTACTGACAGATCACTTACGTTCTACATAACGTGTCCCTGCTAGCGACGTAGACAACGCGACTGTAGCGATAGCAAAAAAAATATAGGTACGGGAAAATAGGCAGACTTTTTTTTCGCGTTAATTTTTTTGGCATTTGTGATTTCCCTAATAAAATAAACGTACGTGAGAGAAATCATGAAAATAGTTTTACAGGAAGGATGAAGACGAATTAAAATAGGAGTATGTATAAAAACTTTCCTAATAGTAAATTTATTAAAGTTTATTGCCAGTCAACAAAACCACCTGCTTCTCGTCGTACATTTATCCAACTTGTTTTTAACATGGAATTTACCTAAATTAGCATAGGAAAACAAATAATATTTCCTCGAAAACTCTATTAAAACCATGAGTAAACCTCATTAAATTAAATTGATAAAACTATGTGGTTAGCAAGAATGCAATTATTGTCTGAGGGGACAAAATTTCAGAATCGCTAAAAATAACAATAAGTGAAGGAAATAAGCCGTTGAAAAACACAAAATAAGGAAAATTTTGAATACGTGTACATAAAAGGTATAAATATTGGTTATTTCATTAGCAACGATAGTAAATGTACCTAATTGTGAAGAGGTAACAAACAGGAAATCCTGGTTTTAAACCGAGATCTGTAGATTTACTTAATTGCTTTTCATGTTAATTAATTTTAATTCTTATAGCCTTATATATTTGCCAATTAAAATCTACACAAATAAACCTTTATTAGTACAGCAGTTTGAAACTAGGTAGTTTTAAAATTAAACGTTAATATGTCAAATAATATTTAGGTTTAGTTTTCCTGAAAAATTCAAGTAAGTTATTGGTAAATTATTTAGTTGCGTCTTTTATTAAAAAAAGCCAAGTACATATGTCTTTTTTTCTACCGTGCATGTTTGTATGAAACCCGAATATCTCCGATTCATCCCGAATTTTCCCGAAGACAAAATACCCTAATTTCTTTATCTCACGATTTCTTTACCAACGCTACCGCGCTCAGGAACAACTGCGCGCACTTTGTTTATAGTCACAAACTGTTGAATATTTATTTTGTTATGTCGAGTTTGATCGCACACTCTGGTGGGAACAGTCGACCGGCCACCGTAGATGTCGGATACAAACAATATTGTAAACACTATTGATTATTGATACAACATAACATTTCACACGTCAGATTGGACCGCGACTTCCTAATGTAAACGAATAGTGTGAGATCATTTCGGATAGTAAATACCTTTGTTAGTTTGGTCATGGTCTTAGTTCCCATAACGTGACATACATTGAAGCACCTTTTTACCCATTAAGCTAAGTACTGACCGGTGTTACAGGCCGTAATGTAAAATTCGCAGCGAGCATGTTTTGTTACGTCAGTCGTGTCCCAAATTTCGTGTAAAACAAATCACAAACGCATCATGTTCCTGCTCGTTTCCACGTACTGACTGCAGGAATGCTCGCTTTGTAACATGTTATATTACGCCCCGTAACACCGGTCAGTACACAGCTTTACAGTTTACTAACTACAAACAAAGAGATAGGTACATTATATGGTCCAGCCGATCCGAGATAAATAACATCGCAAGTACCGAAGTTCGTCTTATTGCAGACCTATTATTCCTTTGTTTGTTGTACCAATAATACTAGTCTAATAAAATCGTTAATTTAGTATGACGTGAATTTCCATAATAGAACTACAACAATGTCAATCGAGTTGTACCTAATTTCAGGTATTTATTACAGATTCGCAGCTATAAATGCAGTCATGACTAAGAGAACATTTCCATGGAGTGTGAAGTAATCTCCAATATTTGTTTATGATGAAAACCCCGCAACTTGCCAAAAATTGACCAATATCTATTACTAACAAGAAAGTGCAAATCTATGCCAGGGTTTACCGACACTTTTCCGTCGCCCAAGGCGATACCGAATGATTAATATAAAGCATTTTTTACAAACAAATGATATCTAACAATTGCGGTTAGATAATATGACCTCAGTTCGTTGATGCATGACTTCCTAAGGTACCTACCGTCTTTTAGTTCCCACATTATGTACAATGTCACAAAAAACGAGCTATTTCGACAACATGTGGTCACCACACAAGGTTGCGACTTTGCTCCGATAGACCAGTATGTAGGTTTATGAAATCATCACTATTAAAAGAAATGTTACGTTTATTAGATGTGCATCATGGGAACTGAGGAATTCCCATTGGAGTTTCTCGTTTGAAAAATAAACAAAATGTACGAAGTTTGGTTGCAAATGTGGCGCTCTTTCGTCAGCTGCAGATAGAAGACTGACCTGTCAACCGTAGCATGGGGGCTATTCTCTAAGCCAGAAGTCCATAGTTTCGGGCTTAGTTGCGTTCGTATTCTAGTCCGTATCACCTAACCACCAAGAATGAATGACAACACGATTTGACAGTTACTGTCAAATCGTGTTGTCATTCATTCTTAGTTCGGGTTCGGAACTAATCGTAAGTCCGGGTGATACGGAGTAGGATTCGCCCGCAACTAAGCCCGAAACTACGGACTTCGGGCTTAGGGAGTAGCCCCCCATATTCAAGAAGGGAATACCATCGATGAGGAGCCACTGTCTCCAACAATAAGAAAAGTACTACTCCAGAAGAAAGAAGCCACATTAATGCACGACCAAAAGTTACAAAATATTCTCTATAATATCGATATTCTCGATCGGGACAGGGTAGGATCAGATTTTAGCCAAAGCTGTTAATGGGCAAGGCGTGTCTTATTTGTAGGCAAAACAGTAATTATTAGCAAACGTTTTTTTTATTTTTTAAGGATGGGCAATCATCAAATGACTTCTTCCGCTCTGGGTGGAGCGGAAGGGCGTGTCAGACTCTTACTGACCACAACCCATCCGTGTTCCCTCCAAAGCCCCTTGCGTTCCAGGGCCGCGGTGACTCTTTCGAACAAATTCTGCAACCCTGGCAATTATTAGCAAACTTGCATTTAAGTTTTAGACCGCACTGGAACAGTGCTTGTTGGAAATGGAATTTTAATAATCCCAACTAATATTATTAACGCCAGAGTGCTGTTTGTTCGTTACGCTTTAACGCTTAAATCGCTGCACCGATTTTGATGAATTTCGGTACCTATATAGATGGGAACCTGGGTACTTTCATGCGAACAAAGCCGCGGACAAAAACTTGTATCTTTTATCTATTTATTTTTAGAGTTGCAATTGTTTGACAACTATTTGAGAAAAGTACACACTCATATATATAAGAAGAAACTTCTAATTTACTGGATTACACATCAACACCCAAGCCAAAAGCCCTTGAACCTTGAATCAAGAAATTTTGCGCAGCGATTGCCATCTAAAGGAGCATTGCCGGAATTTTAAGTTATAATGTAATAATTTAATGAAATAAAGAATTCAGAGTAGATATTTAGTCACGAAACAAAAGCAAAGGGTTCCGCAGCAAAGGCTTCTTATAAGTTTTCATGTAATTTATAGGTAAAGCTAGCTAAATTCTTTCGTTCAGTCCATCCAAAGTTTGTCTGTAACCGCCCTTTGTTTACTTGTTTTTATAAACGTTTTTCCTGAGTGTGAGGTTTACAAAAAAATTCATGATTTTTTTCAATCTCAGTCAAAGCTTTTTTTTAAATTCTCTAGTTTTTCCCCTAAAAGTGACCCCAAACTCAAAATTTATCAATTTACGTAACACATCCGTGATTGGGTCACAAAAGTTCATATTTATGTGTACCAAATTTCAACATAATCGGTCCAGTTGGTTCGGAGAAAATTCGCTGTGACAGATGGACTGACAGAGAGATACCCGAGTGATACTAGAAGGGTTTCGTTTTTTACAGATGTTCGGAACCCAAAAAAGGCATACTAAAATCAAACTGTTGGTTTAAAAAGGTCCATTTTGCCCTGTATCCCTTAGCCCTTAGTTATTAGAGCGAACTAAGTTGCAGGTAAAGCCACTAGTAGTAGGTATTATACATAAATCAGTCGTAACCATTACAAACATTCTTCTCCAATATTCCTCATGTAAAATGACGTAAGTGCATCGAGTAGTACGGCAGATGGTTCATTTATTTATTTTTACTCGTTGCGTATATTGCCATGCCCTATTTTTGTACGAAAATAATCAATTTCTTAGAATATGCTGTGGACTCGAAAGTGTTACGATTTCGTCATACTTGCACGTTTAAGTTCTCACTATTAATTTTAATAAGTTTTTCTTAAGAATGAGTACCAATGCAAGAAAAAACATACCATTTAACGAAGTCCGGTATAAATAGGTGAAGTGTTAGGTTTTTCTTCAATCAGAATTTTGTCATCTGGAAGAGCTACAATGTGACACAGTTATAGATGGTGGTTTCTTAAAAAAAATTTGATCCGGATACGGATTACATCCGGATTATATCCGGAGCCATTTTTATTTTATTTGCTATAGTGATTGTATCACTTTGCAGATGTTAAGTGATACAATAAAAAAAAATTGGATCCGGATACCGTAATATCCGGATTCAATTTTTATTTTATTTGCTATAGTGCATCTTGGGAACTGAGGAATTCCCATTGGAGTTTCTCGTTTGAAAAATAAACAAAATGTACGAAGTTTGGTTGCAAATGTGGCGCTCTTTCGTCAGCTGCAGATAGAAGACTGACCTGTCAACCGTATCATGGGGGCTATTCTCTAAGCCAGAAGTCCATAGTTTCGGGCTTAGTTGCGTTCGTATTCTAGTCCGTATCACCTAACCACCAAGAATGAATGACAACACGATTTGACAGTTACTGTCAAATCGTGTTGTCATTCATTCTTAGTTCGGGTTCGGAACTAATCGTAAGTCCGGGTGATACGGAGTAGAATTCGCCCGCAACTAAGCCCGAAACTACGGACTTCGGGCTTAGGGAGTAGCCCCCCATATTCAAGAAGGGAATACCATCGATGAGGAGCCACTGTCTCCAACAATAAGAAAAGTACTACTCCAGAAGAAAGAAGCCACATTAATGCACGACCAAAAGTTACAAAATATTCTCAATAATATCGATATTCTCGATCGGGACAGGGTAGGATCAGATTTTAGCCAAAGCTGTTAATGGGCAAGGCGTGTCTTATGCAGATGCTAAGTGATACAATAAAAAAAAATTGGATCCGGATACCGTAATATCCGGATTCAATTTTTATTTTATTTGCTATAGTGATTGTAACACTTAGCAGATGCTAAGAAAAAACAATATCAAAATAATTAAATAATAACACAAATCTTTATAGCTTTCTATAGAATGTCACTTTGCCAAGAGCCCTGTTTGCTTAGAGCACTTTCAATACGAAAGTTTCGCTCTTTTCATAGCTTAAGCAAGAGCTGAAGCCGTGAAAGTGAGAATTATATGATATCAGTATTTCTATCAGTTATCTTACATCGACCGGTGTGCGAACTCGGTGTTACATATTAGCTATTATTAATAATAGCTTTGATTTATAGTTTCAGAGATAAGATTAGCTTTTGAGAAAGTAGTATTTTTGTAGTGTTGAAATCGCCATACTTTTAACTTTGAACTATATTGCCTTGGTTTTGTTGCCGGTTCAAATTTAAAAAAGTATAAAACTGGTTTTAAAAATACTAAATACTATTTACCCACGGTTACGCTTCTGTTGCGTATCCCTAGAATATGTTTTCCAAGATGAAAAGACGTAATATATGATACACGGTGGTACTAAAGTTTTTCAGTAGGTAATCACTGAATTTTTCTACAAAAAAATACAACCGACTTCCAAATAAAAAACCACTATAAAGAATAAAATAACTTTTATTTCGGAAGTCGTTGTTTTAGTTTGTTTCTTCGTTGTTCTTTTCGTTGAAATTGTAGTTTTTTATTTGGAAGTCGGTTGCATTTTTTTGTAAAAAGTTTTTTATTTTTCAGTTTTTAGTAGTACTACCCCTCAACTAAATTAACATTATTTCTATAATGAGTGATTGCGCTACTTGCCGTTAAGGAGTTACTTTGTGTGTCTTCGCAGACCAAGTCTAGACCAGTTCATAGTTAAATTATTAGATTTTATTGATTTTAATTCGAGGATGGAATAATCAAAATCGGTTCATAATAATAAAGTTATGCCCAAATAGATAACCACAAAAACATGGAAATTTAACGTACATGGTGAGATAAAGGGTGTACCAGGTTAACTTGTATACATCTGCGTACCCCTTCACAGCGTACCGGCGCGGCGTGATGTTATCTCATGAACTGGTGTAAACAATAAACAGACAAGCGATTTCAGCAATCCCGGGAGATTTGTTATCATTTATTGAAGAGTTCCGTTGCCTATCTCCAATTTTCTTCATTAGATCTTCACTAAATTAAAATAGGACCAGTCCAGAAAAATATTCTATCAAACAAAAAAATAATCATCAATCGGTTGACAATTGGCGAAAATATCGCTGAACAAACACACAAAAAAAACAGTTGAATTGAGAACCTCCTCCTTTTTTTTGAGTTGAGAAAAAATTATTTCACCAACACAGCAATCTTTAATAAATTAATTTAATAGAATAGGTATTCTATTAAATTAATTTATTAAAGATTGCTGTGTTGGTGAAATATTTTTTTAAAACTATTAGTAAAACTGTTTTTTTCCTTTGATATAGGTATATCAAAGGAAAAAAACAGTTTTACCTGTTTATCATATCTTAACTATATACGTATAGCATGGATATGTTAAACAGGTAAAATTGACACTATTATAAAGGGGAAAGTAACCTGTCTGTTACCTCTTCACGTCTGAACGGCTGAACGGAATTGGATGAAACTTGGCACAGAGATAGATTAGACCTTGGAGAAGAATATAGGCTACTTTTTATTTTGGCACGAGTTTTCTGAGTTCCCGAAGCTAGTAATAAATATGTATATTACATTTCATTACAAAGATATTTTACTCAATAACTTAGTTTAATTTTAGCTTTTCCTGCGCTGCATTTGCTCATACCTATTCAATTATTCACCTGAACTGAAAACAATTGAATACTAAGCCAATTAAAATATTGGCATTATTTTAGTCAGTTGTTTTTCTCAATACATTTCCTACAGGAGAATAACGATGCTGTAATTAGTATTGGCATACCTACTCTTATCATACCGACGGATATCCCTGCTATTGTCATGGTCGAGGTAAAATAAAACCCGATCCTGTGTATATTACCTACTTGCATTGCCCTTCCCAAATATTTTATAATATTCTTTAAATATATTTTATTATACACGCTGAAATTTGAATGGTTGTTTTCCCGCGACAGAACGATTAGCCATCAGTAGTATTATCGAAACATGAAGTTAAACTTAAAAAATAAAAATTTTAATATTTTCAAATAATTAAAAAAAAATCTCGAAAGCGTGAGAAGCAATAGTAACTCACTAGTACTACTGGCAGAGCGGCGGCGCGCCGATAAAGTGAAAAGTGATTCATAAATGTTCAGAGCAAAATAAGCTCTCGCGCGTAGTAATACGGCATTAACTTGCCTGCAAGCACGCGGCTAGTGAGGCCCCGCACATCGCGCGCGGCATCCTTTTATGTTAAAAACCTATCAGCTGGTTGATACGAGAAGGGCAACGGACGCGGCCGCTTTGCGCGAAACTATCGCGATGTATAACTATTGGTTCGAAGTCGCTTTCGAGTTTTGTTTATCACAATTGTCATTCTTAATTTCTTAATTTATTATTTTTCATAAATCGATTGTAGGTATTAACAAGACAAGCTACATTTCGTTGCGGGAAAACAACCATTAAAATTTCAGCTTGCATATAAAAATAAATTTTATTCTATTCTATTCTTAATTCTATATTCTATTCCCCTGGTAAAACCGTTTAATGTCCCCTTTTCAGGAGTTAAGCAAATAATTTTAACTTAAAACTAACTCGTATAATTCAGGATCTCCTACCCATAAACCCATTTTTTTTAAAAAAACTGTTCAAGAGTTAGTCAGACTCGCGCACCGAGGGTTCCGATCGAGTCTTGATTTTTTATAAGTATACATTACCTAGGAAGTTTATAAACTATGAAAGCAACAAATTGCAGGTAAAATCGAAGAACAAACTTAACTTTGTTGGTGAACAACCGTTAAATCTAACCGTGAAATCTAAGTTTGTAATCGTAAAAAATGTTTTTTTGTATGATAAAACTATAAATTCCCAATTTTCAGACTTTTTCCTGAACTTGTACTCTAAGATCTATCTTCTTACCAAATTTCATAAGGTTCTGTTGGTTACCCTTTGGGCACGGAATCCTAAAAATGAATTTCTTTTAAAACGCATACTATTAAAAATATGAGTAATATAAATAAAAAGCAAACACATGACGTGGGTACTCTGTAGATACCGCACATAAAGTTTTTCCCTTTTTTCCGAACTCATAAGTAGGTAGAAACAGTAATAATTATAATTATTTTTATAAAGATCTATTTTTAGTCATGACCTACATATATGTATGTAGGTATGTACAAACAAAATTAATTAAATAATAATTATTAATTAATTTTCCTTGAAATACGCCACTGTGTTTAATTTGACCAAATATGTATTTGGTGGATAGTGATAAGAATAAAAATGTTGAAAAAAACAATTGCAATGTGTTGTCATTGTGGTTTGGGTCTCAACTTTGACCGGATCTAAATGTGGGTAGGGAAATAAGATAATCCGAACATGACAATTGTGTACCTACGTACTCTGTATTGTATTTTAGGTGTTTCACAATGGCACTTTTATTTGACCTATGTATCCTGTAGATATTTTTTACCTATTTATTAGGAGGAAAAGTAATGAATTACGAAGTTTTTTTCTGTTTCAACGTACATGGTTTAATTTCTGGGATCTGTTTTTTTTTAATATTTTCATGTTTATCCCAGACTAAAATTCGACTATTTTTTAACGAGTAAAAGTCACCCTGCCGATCGATTCTGTAAACATGTCGAAGTGAAGGCTTAGGTGAAGTGATCACAAGGTGAGCTGTCAATCGATAATCAAGATGGAATGACAGCTCACTTCGTGATCACGTGACATCTTGATCATAAGGATTAACAGGTCGCTCACTGTTATGTATGACTGACATCTTGGTCTTATCACTTGTTGAGGGTGCATGTCATAGAAGTAGAAATTTAAGGTGGTTTGGAAACTGCAAGAACTGTAATGTACATTTTGGAAAATCTGAATTGGTTCGTAAATCAGTTTTACCATGAAGAAAAGATGCCTACATTATCATAATTATGCCAAGTCTGATATCACACACCTAATTAATTTTGGCCGTCACCATCTCAAGAACTGAGTTCAAATTGTAGAAAACCGGGTTTTAACGTACCCATACTATTTGACCCTTCAGGGGTCGACCGGGGGTCTTCAAAATTCCACGCTTGGTTTCAAGGGCTTAGGTTTTGGTCACATAGTCAATATTCTCTAGAGAAATCTCGCACATTTTTGAGCTATATTCAAATATGGTGCGCAACGTTTAGCGCTTTCCTTAAGTTCCTGTTGAAGAATTAAATAGGTATGCAAGCACTCTTGGCGTCACGCGGCAAGCGCCGTATTAACAAAGACAAAGATGAGGCAAATTATTTTTGTTTGCATAAAATATTTAAAACCGGGGGGTGTTTTGGTATTTACTACGGTTGGTCACTGACTGGAGGATGAAGGGTAAATTTAAAAAAATGGGTCACGTAGTATCGATACATTCCCTTAGTAGAGTACAGACTCCATTTTCCGCAGTTAGACTCCCATTCGGTCCGTTGTGCGTAGGTGTCCTGGCTGGATACTTCCCTCTTAATTGGAAGGTGTTATATATTTACAGGGTCATACCAGCAGACTCAAGGAAATTTCTCATCGGGAATCCCCTTGACACTGAAACAGTTATAATAAATACCTAATCCATACATTATACTAACGGGAAGATAATAATAGCTGAATTACGTCAACTCTCTTGCTAACGAGCAGCACTGATCAATTTTATTTCCCACAACTTCACTTCCCGCTTCCCTGAGAAGTTGTTGTGCTAAGAGTTTCTATGTTATTCTTCTCACTTACCATAGAAAATTTGACAGTTTAATTTGTGATTATATTTTATGGAAATGTTGTTAGTTAATTAGGTAGTATGTAAGAAGTTCGGAGTAAGAAATATTGTTGTTTGAACAGAAAACGGGCAATTAATTAGTTAGCTTTAATTGTCTCGTAAATTAACTAGTCTATATGTTTAAGTAGTTCACTGAAAATTCATATATTCAATGCCAGGCCAATAAATAAACACTAAGGAATCATTTCTCCATTGTCAGTGTCAATGACATAACACTAAACTTTTTTCTTTGTTAAAGAAGACGTATGACGTCATTTTATTAACTTCGACTTATTAACTTCGATTTTATTAACGATTCTCTTCTTCTTATTCGGATACTCTTGTCAGAGTGGTCGTGGTTGCGCAGATGAGGTACATGGATAGATGTTGGGTGGGGTGTCAACTTTCCCTAAGACTGCTCTCTCAGCGATTTGATTCCATATCTGAGACGTTACGGTGTATCGTAACGTCTAGTTAGTGTACCACACGTTAGTGTATGAGTAACACCATGGTGGACTCAGTAGTTTTTTGTATCAGGTCAGTTCAGCGGGTTTGTGATCAGCCTTCCACCTGGCCCTGAATCACCAGACTCTCCATCGAGTTCTCATTTCTGTAATGTGACCAAAGAACTTAAGTATTCGTGTTTTCACAGTGGATGAAAGTCGGTCTTTGATACGAAGCTCTTTGATGATGGAGACATTTGTGCGCAGCGCCGTCCACGGGATCTTCAGGAGGCGTCTCCAGCACCGATCTACAGAACTCGATTCTATTAGCATTCATAACAAGAGTGAAGAGACATCTTTTGAGCTTGCTTGGATCATCGTAGACTTCATCCATCGCTTTCCATCAGGTGAGATCGAGGTTAAGGCGGTCTCATACAAAATAAAAGAAAGTTTTTCAAAATACCATTGCTATTCAATTTCAGGTACTCTTTCAAGGATATCTGTATAATATAATTTTAAAACCTGCCACTACAAAGTTCTAACACAACAGAACCTGATTCAAAATACAACATATTTTCTCAGCAAACGAAGGCATCGGCTACACAATCTACGTGAAATGAGGTAAGGTTGGCCAACCTAACGAAATTGTCGGCGCTTGCGCAAGGCTGTGGGTAGTGGCTAATACCACCCGCTGGGCAAGTAACCGTTTACACTCAGGACTTAGATGGGCCACGATTCTAGTACTTATTGAATAAGGAGTGGGGAATAAGGAGCTGGTTGATGCGTTTTGTGAGGTTAAACAATCAGGATACGATGAATTGATTAACTATGTGATTATGATGATTATGGATCTTGTCGTGGTGAGGCAAATTTTAATGTAGATGATTAGGGACTTGGGTAGTGGAAATCAAAATAGTTATGTAAGTTTGAGTGAAATATGATATTGTACACAAAACGCAAATCGTTGGTGTGGCTCAACGGCTGTTAAACTTAAATAGCACTGGGCAGGACATGTCTGCCGGACAAGCTGTGGGCCCGTAAAACACAGGATTCAACACGGGGTCGCGGTAGACCGCGAAGGAGATGGTGGGACGACCTGGATGGCTTCCTTAAGGAAGGAAGAAGCACAAAATCGAGAACGCTGGAAGGAATGGAGGGAGGACAGTGTAGGCTAGTAATAATAATAATGATGTTATATAGAAAGAGCGTGAGATAATGACTAGTAGAGAAGTATGGATGAATTTGACATGTTACATCGACCTGATGAGATCATCGAAGTGAGATTTATAAGGGCAAGAGACTGATGAAGATGATCAAAGTTATGAAGGCTGCTGTAAAATAAAAAATATATGATTGTTTGAATGTCTATATAAAAGATCCTTTTCAAAGAGCCAAGGACATAATTTTATTACGCTCTCATGATTATGTTATCAATCACCATGCAACATTTATTCCAATTGTTTGCAATATATCACATGGTATCAAACAAGTAGTAAACCTTGCATCATTCGGTGACTTTTTCTAACTAAGTATCATACACTACAAACCATGACGTCATAGAATAAGGAAATACAACATGACTGTTAGTCATACTATTAAGAAAAAGGTTACCGTCGAAATTACAGCCGTTGGAAAAATGCTCCAGTTTTAATTATTTTATCATTGGCATGTTTATTTTCCGGTGAATGTTCATAGTAACTGGTAAAAGTGTTTTTTCGAGGTCTGTGTGACGCGGTCGAAAGTTCATTGAACTTCTTATTGTTAGTACATTCTGTGGATATTTTTAGATGGATTTTTATTCGCTTTTACAAGGACAATGCCAGAGAAGTTAACAATAATTCCAACAGCAACGTCCCAGCGCGATTGGCCAGCAAGTAAAATGGCCTCTAATGAATTCTTAAATTTCACAGAACTTGATATCTTCTTTGTTAAATTCGTAGGTATCTGCATACTTTATTATTTCATATTTCCAGTCATTCTTCTCCAGAAATAACAGCACCACATCGTAACTAATCATACGACAACTCACAAATTGACGTAAAAGAAAAACGTATTACGTAGACTGTTGACCACTTATTCATTCAACGAGAATATTTTCCATACAAATTACAATGAAACGACAAATCCCACACAATACTTCTAAGAATAACCACCATTAAAATAAAGATTGTGTACAATAATTTTAGTCATCGTTCATTCATAAGAGTTTAAGAGAGATTCTGGAGCATCTGACTGGTAAAGTAAACAGGCAGTAATTGGGTGACTCAGAAGTTAACGAAGAAAACGTGGTCCATTTCGCGAATAGGTACATCGTGTGAGTCAGTGAAGATGTGAATTGTGGAATATCTAAGTATACGGATCGTGTCGAGAGGAAAGTTAGTAGTATGAAAATATAGATTCTAAGAGTAGAAAAAAAAACAAAGAATCGATGGATGAATTAAGTGACTATTGACATGAGGGCAATTAGTGATATAAATGGATTAAGACATGCAGTCTGCGGCGATCCGATATAATATTCGATAAGAGCAAGAGATTGTGTTTAATATGCATATCTAGAGTGTAAAATGAGTAGAAAAAGCTATATCAAAAAATGGATTAACCCAGGAAAATAACCAACAATGACCTCGTTCTAAAATTTCACAGAATGACCTCAGAATCATTGTGTAAATTGTGGTGACTGATAATAATAAAATTTGAATTACACAGATAGCATACATTTATAATATGGTATAAATACAAATGTAAATATAGTATTTGGTTACTACAAGTACTTCTTTCTCCTCCTCAAAACAAGAATCAATGTGGAATGACTGTAAAAGAGAGAAATATGAAATTACTTGGAAAGATGTGATTTACATAGATGTCAAGACGAAGAATGTAATAAATTGATCCTACCTTAAACAAAAATTTATTTAGGCAAAGGACACTCTGGTGACTTCTTTTTCCTAAAATACTACAAGTCAGCTTTTAAAAAGAGTAAATTACAATTTAATTGCGTTATCTGTTCTGTCTTTAGTTTTTTGTTTCATTGCTCGTGAAGTGGGTTTCTTATTGAAAATTATTTTGTGTTGTAACACCCACCTGCAATTAGGTAGATTATTCTTTTCGGTGACTCCACAAGTATTAGGTTTCATTTGTACGAAATTTATAAGTCTCAACAAATGATCGGTTTCTGTTTATTTTATATCTATCGTTATTCTGTGGTTTTCATTCGCAAACATTATTTAAGAAAAGTAGTTTTTTGATCTCGATGGTATTACTCATCTCTGTTTTATGATCAAAGCAAATATCTAAATCCGTATTTATAGCAGCATCGATCTACCAAAGTGTATTTTGATGATCTTTCTTATAGTACCCACCTTTCAGTCATTCAGTAGGAATCTCCCATTATCATATTGTTTATCATTATTGTTATGTAAAGTTACACCACATTATAAATATATGTAATCTGTGATTGCGCCCACTCTACTTTAATTTAATTACTTCTGGTTGGAAGCTTGAATGAGATCGATCTTAAGCAAGTCCTCACGCGTCTAGTAGAATAATTTCAATTGTGTGTTTAATCAAATTTTTATTATTATCAGTCACCACAATTTACACAATGATTCTGAGGTCATCCTGTGAAATTTTATAATGAAGTCATTGTTGGTTATTTTCCTGGGTAAAACCATTTTTCTGAAATAGTTTTTAAACCTTGACAGGACCGTTCCCAATGCATATAATTTTCCTTAACCTGTTTGTCTAACAGGTCAAAGTTTGTGCTAATAATGCTTCATACCTGTTCTGATCAATTTCTAGGAAAAATGACTTGGCAGTTACGTTAGTCTTTCCTCTTCAATTACGCTCTTCCTCCAAAAACAACCACATAAACACATAATAAAAGCGTTTCAAAATTCCAGTTCAGTAGAACAATCCAGTAGGATGATGTAATTAAACAGGTAGATGTAGGTATAGAATTTGATATTAATTGCTCAAAGATCGCAGCAATAAAATCACGACATGATTAAAAGCATTTTTATCATCGTGTGCAGCTACAGAATATATTAATACTAAGTACCGTGGTTCCACAATACTCACAAGTAGGTACGAAAGATTGCAATCTGAGACAATATGAATTGTAACAATATTCAACAAGACTAGTCTATTAAACGTAAACTTATTATTAATTGTTGCAAATGTAACGGATAACTAGGGCCTCATTAGCAGGTTGTTCTATTTGTACCACAAATAAATCTAACTGACTTGTGTCAGCACGGGGGATGCAGACGAGCAACTCCGTCACCACTTTTTTCTGCTTTTATTTCATCTGAAATCATTAACTACATACCTTTAGGCAACTGCTATTTAAATGAGCAAGATTTAATTAATGATTCAGCTTCATTTATCTACAAAGTGAACGCATATAAATAGTTCATTAATTATGAAGTTAAATCAATTAATTTCGCTTTTTGAAACAGAAACAAATATGGCAATTTAAATAGTAGCAATTAACAGCAGTACTGATTAATCAAATAATTGAATGGCATTACGCTCAAATGTGCATGATATTTTATAATTTGTGATAAAATATTCAATGACATTGTTAATATTTATACATAGCTTGTCATCATTTACCTGGACTTGTCTAGAACACTGCTTTGTTTTATGTTAGGGTTTTTTGTTTCTAAGCATTTTTTCGCTTCCCTGATTCACATTCTAAGAGAAAAGAGATGCTTTTTTTAATTTTCTATCCATCCTACCCACCCGCACTCGACTTGAATGGTAAATTATGGCTTAGTCCCTCTCCCAACGAGGAGACCTGTGTCCAAGAATCGGAAACATTATAGGCTGATTATTTTGTTTGTACGAGTACGTTTTAAATTGTAATTTTGTAAACTGTGACTTTGTTTTGTGTCTCTAAAATACCTTGTTGTGATTGGATAAAATAGGCTTTAATGTGGCCCGTCTATAGACCCTCCCCGGTGTCAAACCAGCTAACTTGTTCGAGTGGAAGTATTCAAACTATCTTTTATTGGGCAATCAGTGGGTTTGGGCCAGAGCAAGGCGCGTAGGCGTCGATTTTATGACCCAAAGGTACTTGTTGGATTAAATTGGGTAAAAAAGCATTTGGCTCATTGGATCGGCAATTTGGGTGATAGTTTTCAAAGTTGTTTCAAGTTTCAAAAATGAAGTGGATGATGCGGAAAAAAGTCTTCCATATTGGTAGGAAATCTCAAATCAGAAATTTTCTCTATTTTCCTTTCTTGTATTGACATGCCACATCATTGAAGTGATCTTCTGGGTGTAAATTAGAAGGAATTTAGAATATCACTGTTTATAGCTACCGCCAGTATCTTGATACTTTGTTGTCTGGTCCTGTACTGACTGTCCTCTCAAACCTAAAAGTATAGATTACATTATCTATTATAAGTATAGTAAGCTTAACAGAACTGTGGAGTTTCTTGCCGATTCTTCCCCTTAGTAAATTACCAAATGTAACCGTGCTTTGGCTTCAGACGTTTTATAAGTGCCCATGTAAGCCATGCGAAGAAGATATTTTGATTTTTAAATTTATGCGCTTGTACTATAGCTACTGTAAAGTGAAAAAACGAAATTTAAAATGGAAATGGACTAGTCACATGATGAGATCAACAACATTTTTAAGGATGGGAAATCATCAAATGACTTCTTCCACTCTGGGTGGAGCGGAAGGGCGTGTCAGACTCTTACTGACTAAAACCCGTCCGTGTTTCTTCTAAATCCCTTTGCGTTCCAGGGCCGCTATGACTCTTTCGAACAAATTCTGCAACCCAACAGAATGGTACCTGCGGGATGTAAAAAGACGTAGAGGAAGGCAGAAAAAAAGATGGGAAGCCGATCTGCCCAAGGGTTGGAGAAGGACAGCAATGGACAGTCAAATGTGAATGGAACTTGAGGAGGCCTATGTCGCAAGATAGTCTGACCTGGTAACTGATATTAAATGTTAAGTTATATACATACAGGAAAAATAGAAATAAGTATAGTTAGTATAGTTAAGTAAAGTTGGTATAGTTTTTTTATGTTTTATTTGATTATATTATGAACTGTGCAAAGGTCAGAGTAAATAAAGGCTATTTTTATTTTATTATTAACTAAAGCTACCGGTATAGTAGTGGTACACATAATACAAGAACTTATAGAGGCAGATTGTTGATATCACAGCGTAAGTGGTGCTATAAACTAAGCTATTCGCAATAGTAACCTGTTACTTTATAGCTTAAAAGATTACAATCGTGTGTATGTGGCGACAAAATGCAAGACTGCTGTGCAAACTACACTGTGACATATCTTTATTACTTCTCGTAGACGTAGGTAACTTTGGACTCCGAATCGAATGGACTATGCCAATTACTGTTGATACCACGCACATTCCTGTGAGTATACAGTTAGATAAAAAAAAAACTGGCCAAGTGCAAGTTGGACTTGAACACGAAGGGTTCCGTACCATAAGCCGAAAAAAACATGTTTCTTGTATGAGGCCCCGTTTTATTTTTTTTGTTTTTATTATTTGTTGCTATAGCGGCAACAGAAATACACACTGTGAAAATTTCAACTGTCTACCTATTACAATTCATGAGATACAGCCCGCTGACAGACAGACGAACGGACAGTGGAGGCTTAGTAATAGGGTCCCGTGAGGCTTTGCGTACGGAACCCTAAAAAAAATAGTACACGTTTTGTATCTATAAGACTCTGTTACACATGGGTACACCACGACTTTTTTTTAAGGAAATGTCTTGAAAATTACTTACCCAGCTGTAAAAGTAATAATGACAAGTCGTTCGATGGTATATTTAGCGACGAAAATAACTACACAGGTGCTACTTTCTCAAAAATATAGAACCAATATTGATCCCAAATAATAAATGTGAATAATTTTACACTTTCTTGTACAGAAACGAACCGTGACCTAGAGAGTATAGAAATGTAAATTACACAGTTGGACAGAATAAGAGACATCGTTTTATTTAAGTTTCTTGGCTTGCAAAACGACTTCCAACGTTTAATTAACTATCTAGAATTTTTTTGACATACGTCACGTGCTTTAACGAAGAGAAAAGCTAATCGAAACTATAAGGCCCTTTACACATGCACACAGTCACGGCACGGTGATCGTGTAAAAAAAGTTAATTGAGTTGATGAGTTACAATGACAGTTTTCACAAGGCACGGCGACCGTGCCGAGACCGTGTGTCGCCCGTCCTTATCCACTACTAGTGGTTGCCCGCGACTTCATACGCGCTTATCCCGTTTTTTCCCGTTCCCGTATAGCCTATAGCATTCCTCATTCACAAAGAATTTTCAAAATCGGTTCAGTAGATCCAGACATTACCCCCTACAACCTCACAAACTCACAAACTTTACCTTTCGTCGCGGCAACCATCTTTTCAGTCATGTATGGACATGTATAGACGCGTTGGCATGAACACGAGCGCAACAGGGTACGGCGAGAGCGAATTTGACCGCTAATATCCATTAACTTTGTGTAAAAATCTCCCTTTTCCTTCCTCATAGAATTGTATGGATGGATCCAATATATTCTCTCGGGTATGTATTGAAGTAAAACTTTATATTATTTTTGTTCCATTAATAATAAAAAACGTCTGATACATCGACAATACTGTGACCATGTGAAAGAGCGAGTACGGTTACACGGCACGGTGCGGCGACCGGGCCGTGACCGTATGCATGTGAAAACAGCCTAAGTGTTCAGTCCAGTACAAACTACTGCTGACTCCATAGTCAACGGCCGCTAGCAGTCGTACTTATACTCGGGCCTGCGGACGGCGAGCGTTGGGTGGCTCGCTGTCCGATCACCACCAGGCCCGGGTCGATGGCGCGTTGTGTTTCAGCGCACCTCAAAGAGATGTCAGCATAGAAGACGGGGCCCGCTAGGGCTAGAGCCTGCCAGGTTTGCGGAATTTGTTCGAAAGAGTCACCGCGGCCCTGGAACGCAAAGAGCTTTAGAAGGAACACGTATGGGTTTTATTCAGTAAGAGTCTGACACGCCCTACCGCTCCACCCAGAGCGGAAGAAGTAATTTGATGACTTCCCATCCATAAAAAAAAGAAAAAAAAGTCGTACTTACACTATACGTTTCTTTGTTTTGAGTAGCTCTCGCTCTCTCGCTGGTCAACCTATTAGGGTTGTCGTCTGCTCAACCGGAGTTGCCTGAGGTCTTTTGCTATATCATTACCCAACAACCAGGGAGTCTTTAAGTCAAGATTGAATGGGTTACTTCTAGGCAAGCGTGATCCATCTTTGACCACATCATCGCTTACCATCAGGTAAGATCAGCTCAAACGCGTGTCTATCATTTGCTACCTTATTAAATTGGTACTCTGTTCGTACTGCATGGCGTCGGACGTAAAAGAATAGCACCATCCCATCACTTCCCGTGGGTGTCATAAGAGGCGACTAAGGGACTCACCAGAGAATGGGTAGCAGCATTCTTTGTACAATGCAACAGCTACACTGCGATCACCAACCCGCCTGCCAAGCGTGGCTACTATGGCAACCCGCCATCCCTTTTGGTTAGGCTTATGTCCAGCAGTGGACGTCTTTCGGCTGATATGATGCTTTAATTGGTCCCATTTTATTTTCAGTATCTTATTCTTAGAAAACAAATACCTACTTTAGTAGGTATCTATTAAAATAATGACCTAACACTAATAGCAATTAAATAAGACGTAATTCATTGTGCCCTAAAGCGAGTCGTATCTAAGTAATGATTGGAATGACCTTTATTTCTTTTGTCACTGCAATAAATGCTTAGGGCTGCCATCTTGTTTTTTTGGGATGGAGATTTGAGATAGATATTTGAAAAATCTTTAATATTACATAGAAATACATCCTTATTTCTATGCAATATACTTTTTAGTTTGCATGCAGATAGGAACATGGTATTTTTTATTTCATTATCTTTCAATTTCTGTGTAAGCTTATGGAAATTACAAAGAAGTAGAAACGAGGCTACCATATAGAAACAAGGTTGTTTATAGTTAAAATCAACCAGTTTGAGCAAGTATTTATTCTTAAAAGAAGAAAGTGGCTGGTTCTATCATTGAAGAAAAGCAACCTTTGAAGAAGGTATTAGGAGTGGATCCACCTACTTTGACATTCAGAAGAATAGGTTGAGACGGGCCAGAAATTTTTTTTTTTTTTTTTTTTCAAAACACAGACAGCCCTAAGTATACCTAACCAAACAGAAAGTGTACATACATATATCAGTGTTTTTTGTTCCACGAATTGAGTCATATCCTGCCACGAGTTGTAAAAGAGGCACTCCGTGTCACCTTTAGTAAATGTTCTAAACTAACAACACATATATATATATGTAGATGGATAAGTATGTTCATATATACTGACTTATATTGTACTAGAACTTCGCCCGCGACTTCGTACGCGCATATTTAGTTTTTTCCCCGTAGGAATTTCCCGTTCCCTCATAGCCTACAGCATTCCTAGTGAATGTGGCTATCATTTACAAAAATAATTTAGTCGTTTTAATAATTTAGTCGGTTTAGTAGATCCAGAGATTACCCCCAACAACCTCACAAACTTTACCTCTTTATTACTTTATTTATATTACTTTACATATACTAGCTTTTGCCCGCGACTTCGTACGCGAGGAATAGTTACTTTGGGCAGACATTTTTATTTTCAAGATACTATTTTTTCAAAAACACTTGAACATAATATGTTGAATTATTTTTTAACAAGTGCCAAAATACAAAGTTCAAAAATGACGGACTCACATACAAACTTTCATCCCCCTTCTTCAACCCCTTCAAGCCTCATTTCTCGTAACAAAAGGTAGACTATGTCCTTCTCCAAGGTCTAGTCTATCTCTATACCAAAATTCAAATTAATCGGTTCAGCGGTTTAAGCGTGAAGAGGTAACAGTCAGACAGACAGACAGACACACATTCCATTTATAATATGTATGGATATAGTATAGACTAGTACTTCGCCCGCGACTTCGTACGCACATATCCCGTATTTTCCCATTTCCGTATAGCTTAAAACAAACTCTTCAGTTTTATTATTAGTATCTATCTATATCTATTCCATTAATAAAGCTTAGGAGTTTGTTTGAACGCGCTAATATCTGAAACTACCCGTCCGATTTGGAAAATTCTTTTTGTTTATGATAGCCTCATGCATGAGGAAGGCTGTAGGCTAAAAGCTAGTATTAAAATAAGTATAGATTTATTGAAAAAAATATGAGTGTTTGGATTGCATTTCATTTCACCGGATGAAAGTCAGACACTCGCCTTTCTCAAAGTAACTTGCTGTCAAATCTCGTGGGTAATATGTTTCACCACCGAATTTCGAATCGAAATTGAACAAATAAATTGTATACTACGTGCATTTTTTCAATAGTCGAATATTTTTTAACTGAATTCAATTAAGTCGAATGACGAATTTTTTCGTTCATCACTTTGCGTACCTACTCAGTGAAGTAAGTTGGTAATTCCAATGCAACGCTGTCGTGAGATAAAGAGGCTCACCACTTTCTACTAGAGTAAAAAAAGAAAAGTAAGTACCTACTTAGATTATTGAAAGGACGAAACTTTCTATACCTAAACGAAACCTTTCAGCTGTGTCCTTCTACTAATTCCCACGAAGATAATTATGCAAAAAGACAATTTCCAAATCAGTGAATAATTTCATAAATTATTCTGCAACATAACTTACTTACGTAGGTTTGGTACGATTTATAATAGCTACTTAGTTGAAAAGTTGAAATATAAGAAAATCAGAACTAGTTGCTAGAATGAAAAGAATTCACCCATTTTACACTAGCACAATATGACTCTTGTTACACCATTTTCAATCATATATAAAAGCAGCATAAAGACACAATTCGCATGTATTGGCTTGTGTACCTTAAAACACGTACACACGAACGTTTTGTATACCTAAAACAAAATGAGCCAAGTTACCTAGACTCTTGTAAGTAAAGCAATCTCGAAAAATACTCTCGTTTTAAACAGGATTTAGCAACTATGAAATATAATGAAAAGTTGCGTCATGTAGAAAGGGACTTATCCTTGCGTAATTTTTTAAAATTAAACCAATGATTTGCAATCAAATATTTAATTGCAATGCTTCCCTCTATTAATATCGATTTGTAATTGATTAAATGGTATCTAATAGTGGTTGAACAAAGTCTCAATTCGATGTTGCGCGCGCGCCGTTCGAGAGAAAATCTTTAAGGTTCTGTTATTGCTTTTTTAATTTAGTTTGCTTACTTTATATTTAATTAATGATAATATGATTTCGGATACGCTTTTTAATCTATACTATGTGTTAAATATACTAATATAATTAAGCTGAAGAGTTTGTTTGTTTGTTTGAATGCGCTAATCTCTGGAACTACCAGTCGGATTTGGAGAATTATTTTTGTATGTGATGGCCCACATTCACGACGAAGGCTTGGATATACGAAAACGGGAAGAAACGGGGGCAAACGCTAGATGGTTATAAGGTACAATAGGTACCTAACTATCTTCTATTTCAAAATCATCATCAAAATCAATACTACATATTTCGATATCTGATTAAAATAAGGTCATTTAATTTCATAAAAAATACAAATTACCAAACAAACAAATAAATTAATGGTATATTACTTATACTTAAATAAAAAATGATGAAGGTAAGCTGGACACAAATTTTGGTTTTTGACAAGAGATTTGTAATATTTTTCATTGCTCATTCATGTTGGGAACGACTCCTTGTTTAGTTTATTTACGTTGTGAATACAAAAATAACCGTGAAAAATTTGGATTTTACTTATACAAGTACTTAATTACAAACTGTTTTCTTAGCTTAAAGTTTGGTGTAGGACTTATATTGTTTTTTTTGCAAAGTTCAGCCCCCTACTATGACGTGCCATTGTCATGTTGATTCGTTTGCGAGAATGAGACGGAACTATTCAGGACAAATATAACTATCCCTTTACAGTATGGCCCCAGAGTAGAACTAAATTCGGCTTTCTAGAGCGTTGTCTCTCACCTGACCTGTGGTGACAACTTATTTTTAAAGCTGTGTCAATTTAGTCCTTAATGATAGGTATAGTAGGCGCCAGATAATCGTGGAATAACGGTCATTGACCCACCTACAATTATTGACATTTTTAATTTGAAAAACGGAATTAATGACACAAAGCTGTCCCGAATCATCATCTCTCGTGATCCTTAACATTGTCTAATAATGAAAAACGATTCATATTTAATTGTTCAGGTACCTATGAACAGTTATTAGGGATAGGTCAATATACTTTATTCCACATTTATCTGGCGCCTACTATAGTTAAGGAGTAAATTGGCACAGCAATTTTACAATAGGCTTTAAGACACTATAAAATAGCATGCAGGCAAACCCGCAGGCAACAACTAGACTGTAACCCAGACATTGAACAAAAAATCTAGATATGTTACGATTAAATTCTTTCTCATTTTTTGTAACAATATGAGGCAATAGGTCTCGATGACTTCATTCTCGTTGTAGCCATGATTCTGGTTTAGTTTTCACGCTTAATTTAGTAAAGCTTTTATTGTTTCATGGGTTAAAAACTTGCAAAATATAGTTTTTAATTGATTTATGTCCGATGAAAATTACACTCAAGTTATATTTGAGAACTAGGTTTTGTCCGTTTTCTTACGCGCATATCCCGTTTTTCCCGTTCATGTAGGGCCTGTAGCCGTTCTCATGAATGTGGCTATCTTGTGCAAAAAGAATTTTCCAAATCAAACTGGCAGTTCCAGAGATTAGCGCGTTCAAACATACAAACTCTTCAGCTTTAATAAAGCTGAAGTTTGTATGTTTGAACGCGCTAGTCGCGTATTACTCTAGATATCTAGGCATGGGAAATACTTCATAAAGTAGTGAAAAGATTTTCCCCACCCATGACCCCCATTATCCATTGTATACCTACCTAAATACATTAAATAATTTAGGTATACAATGGATAATGGGGGTCACATTCCTGGTAGCATTGTAACGTATGAAGTAGGGCTTACAGTTAAATTCAAATACAATATTTGAAACTCTGGCTCTGAAACTAGGCAAAACCTGTATCTTCAGAGACAGTGATTCCTCTAGATGTTCCATATTTAGCCTGAATTAAACAAGGACACGGATGTGACGGGTAGTTGTAGTCAGCTAATTTATGTAGGGTTTACATTTTTGGGTAATAATATTAAATAGTGTGTGAGAGTGTGTATTCTATGGTGAGTGTGAGTGAATAGAGATTATTTTAAACTTATCGCAAGAAAGTACTCGATTCACTCAACTCTGCCCAACCCTTTAAAAAATACAGGTGTGATGGACAAGTTCCAAAAGAATTACAGCAGCTGTATCGAAGACTCCGTACGAGTAAAGCTCAAAAGATCTGCTGACTACTGTGACGTGCCATCATGAATCCGTGATGAAACGGGACAGTGCTATTCATTTTGTACAGCTCCATTTCGACACAGCTATATATATACAGCTCGATTGTCATATAAAAGGAAGGAAGAAAAAAAATATTGTCACAGAGCAATAATAGTTCAATTTTTTTTTTTCAGAGTAGAGGCAGATAGATTCATCAACAAGGTTGGTATTGTGGGGCTGACTGCTCAAAACTTATTTATACATCATCAGTAGCTTAGGCTTTTTCATGACGATCGGCGAGGGCGACCCGTTGCGTACGGCCATGTATCAATCCATGATCCGGATCGAGGAGGCACGGGAAGCGGTCGCCTCCTTGTGCGAAGCAGTAATGCTGGTGAAGGAGGACGCGGACCAAGCGAAGGAGAGGCTAACCTCTCGCCCCGGCCGCCGCAACAGAAGTTAGGGCCAGAGCTTGCCAGGGTTTTGGAATTTGTTCGAAAGAGTCACCACAGCCCTGGAACGCAAAGGCATTACGAGAAATACGGATGGGTTTTGGTCAGTAAGAGTTTGACACTCCCTTCCGCTCCGCCCAGAGCGGAAGGAGTCATTTGATGATTTTCCATCCATTAAAATGGCTCTTCAATGAGCCCTGCAACTACTAATTACTGATCTCATGCAACCCATGGTCAGCAAGGTGTATTTCTCGTATCTCAAGATGGTCTATTATTACACTCACCAGTCCTCATGGCGGTACCAACACTTAGAGATTACACCGTGACTGTCCGCAAGTATTTATCAGATATTTACATATTACAATTATATACAACCGATCGTTTCCTATAGCTTTAATGATCGGTAACTACTAACTATAGATCACGTGTTGATTTACATAGGTACCTGTACCTACTTTGTGATTTATATCGTTTTCTTCGTCATGAATGAGCAATGGATTTGAAACGAGGTTGGATAAAACTGTATGGAAGTTTGAGTTAGCTTTGAGTTATTAAAATGTCTATTTTCTTTTGAAAATTTACATAATTAATTCAATTTACTCAATATTCTGCCAGAGGCTTCACCCGCGTGAATGTGCCATGTCCTAATTTAGGAGCAAATCACAAACTCATACTGAGCCTTTTTTCTCGAGTAACTGGTACTGAAAATCTCTCACATTAGCAAAAAGTTTGAACGAAAAAAAAATGCCTCAATTAATCAGCCTTTTATTTCTCCACCACGTTTTAAGTAACAATAATGGCTGGAACAGTAAGTATTTAGAATGGGGGGAAAGTTAAATAAATAATCCCACCCTTACCAGTTACGAACATTCTTCTCCACCCTCCTCTTACAACTAAATGAAAAACAATATTTTACTCAATGTACTTAATTAATTCAACCCCGAACGATGCTCATCCGTCACGGTTTTGACAGTTATTAATTTTTATCCTAATTTAACAAGAGCTTAAAAAAATCGTGAGCGTGTTCACGATTTTTACAAAAATAGTAAGCTACACGCGGTCGCATCACATTACGGATGACGCGAGGCGATGGAACGTGGAGTCTCCCGCACTAGCACAACACTGTAGTTACACTATGTCATCTTCAGCGGTAATTTATTCAACTGGTCGTAAATTCAGGCGGGGTTATACTGGGGTTGATGTAACGTAACCATACCGCGATTCAGGAATCGCGGCTGACCTAACAACGCCATCTATCGAACTAGGTGTTAGACTTTCGCAGTGAGGGCGTCGAAAAATTAAATGGAAATTCTTGTTTTTTGGAATGTGTATACGCTAGATGTAAATACTAGTCAATCAAAAATGGTAAATGTCAGTTTTGAACCATTTGTTTCTGTATAAAATGGAAAACAAAACGTAAATTTTTGTTTCAGTCGGAGCCGCCAGAGGATAGCAGAGGCGCCATATTCGCTGTATGGCGACCGATTTCAGCAACAAGTAGGTTTTGTTAATATTGATATCAGGCAAAATTAGATAGGTACTAATATTATATAGTGCATAATTATGTATGAAACATAATCTTAATATTTTTTGTTAATGTGTAATAAGAATACCTAATGTATGTTCAGCATCAGTATCCTAGTTTTTGTTTTTGAAGAGATTTTTAAATTCGACCAAGAATTTTATGTTTGCTGAAAAAATCAGTATAGCAATACAACTTTGGATTGATTAAATCCTGAAGAGAGTGCAGTGTAAGAGTAAATTAGTATTTTAAACTGGTATTTTATGTCTATGTTGTCAAGATGTGGGTTATAAACATTGTTTGTATCTCATAACTTTAATAGAGCTTGAGGATTCTGTCTTCCCAAGAGATGAGAATATTTTACTGTAATCTATTAATATAGTCACGATTCGTAGTATTGAGCCACAAACACAGATTTTATTGACTCTCCATTAAAGCCTTTGTTTAGCCTTCAAGGGATCTTATGCGTGAAGATAGAAGTAGATTGTACTTATTGACAGAGTTATTCAGAGAGAATATTTCGAATATTATATTTATTAATAAAGGGGTCATGGGGTTCTTTGATGTAACCTTTGTACACGCTGTGAGCTGGTAGGAAAGAACCCATTCGGTTTTTAAAGGTTCATGTAATTATATAATAGGTTTATATGTTTTGAATTTGTTCGGAAAGAAAATGATTGGTTTTAAGCCTTCAGATTTGCAATATCTTGCGTAGATGGCGGATAAAAATTTAAATTATCGATTTAGCTGCATGGAATTTATATTATAGAAGAAGTTACACAGGGATACATAAATAAAATACCACCTGTGTGACAGTACCTAAGGTTAGTTGGAGTATTGGTTTGCGGGGAGAAAACTTGAATTTTGATCAAATTCTTTTAAGAAAATTTTAGTAGGGAGCCTGCGAATTGATATCGGACGGAGCCTAGTTGGGGGCTTTCATGAATGGGGCTGTTTTTCAAGAAACATTTTTTTACCATTTATATTTTATTTTATTGTTTTTAACCTATTTTTTTTATTAATTAGGAATAAACAATTTTTCTTTCTTTCTCTAAAAATTAAGTAATACTAAAATTGAGTCACTAAATGTTTAGTTAGTGATTTTTTTTCCGCATCGTTTTCTGCCGGTGTTTAGTGTATAATCTAGAATCAAACAGATGTCTTTTATGGTGTTGTTACTAGCTTACCTACAGGAGCTTTTGATTTACTGCAATAAATCAAACTCCACTCATAAGTAAAAAAGGCATTGGTATTTTGATCGTGTGCTATTGCCACATTTTTACAAATTAAAATTCGTCCTACACATTTGATCCTAATTTAGTTTCTTTCCATCAGATAGCTAATTATTATCCTAACGACAATATAATAACATATGCCTGCTCCATTTAGTACTGCCACTTTTGACATTGAGATTTTAAACGATCTAAGGTTTTATCGGGTGTAAAAACCAGATCCTTTTGGTACCTAATGTGTCCTAATGGTAGCTTAAATATACACCTTTACCTGTTACAAATAACGTTAATTGGATACTGATCAAATATTTTTGGAGTGAAAACTTCTTTAGCGGCGTTGTGCACTTTTTGGGATGGGTAAAAAATGTTAAATTCGCATGAGGAGACGTGACCTGATCGAAAATTTGCAAGACGGAGGGAGAGTAGACCGCCGCAAAATAAATATATTTTATATCCGCTAAATATCAAAAATGCACAACGTTAATGTTCAAGTTTTCACTTCTGCCGGTACTCCCGGAATGCGAACCGTTGTTTTTTTTTTCTTAAGGAAACTATTAACAAAATGTTCGGATAAATTCTTTACTTCTTTGAGTCTTGAAGCCTGTGTTCGACCTTTGGTTAGGCCGGAAAGTGCCATTGAGTTTTAAAATTATCTAAATTATCAGCAGCTGCCAACCCGTCTGCCAAGCGTGGCGATTATGGCTAACTCCACCCGCCCTTGGGGGAGGTCTATATACAGCAGTGGACATCTTTAGACTGATATGATGATGATGAGCAGCTGAGACCTGCATCTCATTTTGCGGTCAGTTATTGGGAAATGGTTATTCGTTTCGCTGTAATAAACTCAAAACGACAACCTATGACCGGAGTGTGTTGACAGTGATGACGAAGCGATCTGAAACTTGGTCACAATAGGCCTTTTAAGAAAGGCAATTAAAAGGGCTTTTTTTTGTTAAGGAAGAATGGAAGAAATTTGATGATGGGAAATCATAAAATTACTTCTTCCGCTCTGGGTGGAACGGAAGGGCGTGTCAGACTCTTACTGACTAAAACCCATCTGTGTTCCTTCTAAAGCCCTTTGCGGTCCAGTGACTCTTTTGAACAAATTCTGCAACCCTGGCAGGCACTGGCCCTAGGGGGCCCCGTCTCCTATGCTGACATCTCTTTGAGGCAATGAAAAGGGTTGCGCTCTCAAATTCACTTTTTGCGTGATCGAATCAGGAATGAAGAGATCCGTTGGAGAACAAAGCTTACTGACATAGCCCGAAGAATTGGCAAACTTAAGTCGGAATAGGCACCACATTGCTCGCAGAATGGATGCCACAAAGTGGACCCTTGACCTGGTGAAGGTGCGGGAAATTGCTGGATGCGTGACGGAAGGGTTCCGGTCTATGAGTCGATGTGGCATTACTTCAGTTAGGACTTCGTTCTGCAGTGGCCATCCTTCTGCTGATAACACCTCAGCAGGGTTACTTTCTTTAGGCAATAGGTGCATACATGTGGGGTGTTGTGCTTTGGACGTCTGCTCTTTACCATTTCCCATTTAAATCATTTAGGTACATTTATGTACCGATCAGTGAAGTACATACCTGCTTACTGAGTTAATAAAATCGTGATTTACGTCAATCCGATATGCATAAAAATAAATGTAAGTACCTATTCTCTGAATCAATACAACTTTTACTGAATATTAAACAACTTTTACAGAGCACTATGCGCTTATCGCTGTAATTTATCTTTTCATTAATTTTACATTTACCTGCATAATTCTGACATATTGACCAATTAGTAGATCTTGTGGTCAAGGGTGACCGACGTTTTTGTCATGGAAAATGTTTTTAGGGTGTTAAAAAGTCTTAACTAAGTTCTTGATTTGAGACTATAAAAAGATTATTAGGTACACCACACCATCATAATAATAATAATAATATAATAATAATTTTTATTTGGAACACAACCATAAATTACAGAGTCTTAATAGCTAGAGCAAGGAACAGTTAATTCAACAGAAGTACATAGCCTGCTGTCTCCCAAACTAGGCAAAAACCTGTATCTTGGGAGGCAGTATATTAAAAAGTATACGTTCATTGGTTTATAGCCCGTGTAAGACGGCGTGAACTCAAAAGGAAAAAAAAATAAGTAAAAAATTAAAAATGAAAAGTAAACAAATACAGAAAAGGTTACTAAAATTAAAAATAAGTTTAATATTAAATAGGTACGATTGCCATCAACCAACTTGCATGGTATGTGTGTGTGTGTGAGTGCGTGAGATGGTGTGTCAGTGTGTTAGTGTGTTTGTCAGTGCGTGAGATGGTGTGTCAGTGTGTGAGATCGTGTGTTAGTGTGTGTGAGTGGGTGCGTGTGTACAGATGTGGCACATTATATTAGAAGTGACTCTGTATCACTATAGTCCAAAGTGAATAACCAAACCTTCAACTTACTTTCACATTCCTGTCTGTTTAAGGTATAGATGTTAAGAATTTTATTTATTTTATTGTAAAGTCTGGTGCTGACAAAAGGATATTGTTTACGCGCAAAGGCGGTGCCGTGGGGTTCTGAGCGTAATACTATGTCAGCCCGTCGTTTCGTGGTAGTAACAAGAGGACTACGATGTTTCCTTAGTATAGTATGAAGCAAAAATAGTTTCCGGACAGTTAATACTTCAGTATCAAAAAACAGTTGAGTTGTTGGGTACCTATACGGTTTATGAAACATAACTTTCAGAACCGCTCTTTGTGCTCTTTCAAGCTTTAAAAGTGTAGTTTTATATGCACCCCCCCAACAGACTATACAGTAAGAAAGTAAAGACTGGCACAGAGCGTAGTATACAAGCTTAAGAGTGGCTACATCGGCAGATTGCCTCAAATTTCTAAAAATATAGATAAGCACCCTTAATCTCTTGACTAAATAATCAATTTGCATATGCCAGTTTAGAAAATGATCTATGTAGACACCCAGGTAACGGATGCAGGTGGATACACAGAGAGGTGGACAAGAACAATGGGAAGAAGGGTTTAAGCAAGAGTGAACTTTGACATTAATAGGGTCTTTTGGTTGAGAAGATTGGGAAACTGAGAAGGGTATAATTTTGGATTTCTCTGCATTCAATGTTAGTAGGTTTTTTGAGAACCAAGTACTAACTATGTTAAGATCTGTCTCTGCTAATTGTACAACCTCATTCCATGTATCTCCATGAATCAGTAAAACTGTGTCATCAGCATATGCAAAGACAGAACAATTTTTAAGGGAAAGGAGGCAGAGGTCATTTATATAAATGAGAAATAATGTTGGGCCGAGAATGCTCCCTTGGGGCACCCCGTATTCTATTTTAGCCTCTTTACTAATAATATTGTCTATCTTTACACGCTGAGAACGATCCTGAAGATAGCTCTCAAAGAGTTTCAAAGCATGGCCACGAATCCCGATATTACACAACTTCGCCAAAAGTGTAGGAACAGAGACCGTGTCAAATGCCTTGCTCAAATCCAGGAATATACCAAGGCATTTCCTTTTACTGTTTAGGTGCTTAGTCACAGCATCGGACAGAGCAGACACAGCATCCTCAGTGGAAACACCTGAGCGGAAACCATATTGATTATGCGCTAAGATGTTATTTGCATTCAAGAATTTAACCAGGCGACTATTCAAAAGTTTTTCTAATATCTTCGAGATTGCCGGAAGTACAGAAATAGGTCGGTAGTTATTTACGCAGTCTCTGTCTCCACTCTTATAGATAGGATGGACTACTGCTTTTTTAAGAGCATCAGGAAAAACTCCGGTATTAAAAGAAATATTACAAATATGTACAATAAGCGGGGCTAAAACATGGCGGGACACCTTGAGTACTCTACTCGATACAGACTCGATCATTTCGCAGATTTAGAATAATTGATTCAATTTCTTTAATATCCGTATCAAATAGGGCAATGGAATTAATATAGCTCTTTGGAGTTAAAAATTGCATGCAATCTACCGATGAGGATTTTTTTATTTTTGTTGCTAATTTTTTACCCACATTCACAAAGAAATCATTTATGGAGTCAATGGATTGCGATGAAATTAAATCACGTGCGGGTAGGGTTTGGCGTTTATTGTATGTTACAGTTTTGATGACTTCCCAAGTAGCTTTAATATTATTTTTGGCTTTGGCAAATTGTTCTTTTTCATAACTTCGTTTTAGTTTCCGTAGGAGAGCATTGCAAAAGTTCCGGTATCTGTGATAGGTAAGTTTCAAAATGTGATTATCAGGCTGAGATTTGAGCTGTTTATGCATGCGGTCTTTGTTTCTTATGCATTTGATTAGACCGCGAGAGATCCAGGGCTTTATATTCCGGTATTTTTTAGATACTTTAGTTGTACGGCTGTGCTTACATATAATTTCTGAGAGTGTTGAGACAAGAATGTTTGTTGCTTTGTTGGCATTTGTGGAAAATAAAACATTAGAGAAATCTGCCTGTTCAATGTCATGTATAATCGAGGTATAGTCAACCATCGTTCTTGTTATGCACGGTTTCAAGTTGGGCCTATCCGTAACAACACTTAACAAGACTGGTTCGTGATCAGTTATGTGCGATTCTATGACAAGAGTAGTGGCTACCTTATTTGTTTTTAATAAGACATGATCTAAGCAGTTATTGATACGGGTCGGATACAGATGAGCTGGAAGTAAGCCTTGTGATGCGGTAAAATTCAAATACTCCTGAGAATGACGATCTTTATTGTTATTTTTAATGTCTATATTTATGTCACCGATTAGAAATATTTGACTGTATTTTTTCAAGAATGATAGGACATCACCTAAGCTATTCAGAAAACTGTTGATAAACTGGTAGGATGGAGATCTATCATCAATTACCATGTGTTTTCAAATTTCTTAAATACTTAATTATTACAAAGTTAAGAAGAATTCCTAAGACGGTTCGCGGCAGGACTATGCCCAGGAGTTGGACTGCTCAGTTTGAACAAGTAAAGAAGAACAGCTTTCGTTGGCAGTTGATACAGAGAGCAAACAACCATACTGAGTGAAAAACCTTATTGCTATTCCATCAATACGCACTAAACGTTTCCAAACGTCTTTTATAATGCGCACAGCAAAGGAGTGGAACTCTCTGCCTGCGTCTGTGTTTCCGAACGCATACAACCCTAATCTCTTCAAAATTAGAGTGAACAGGCTTCTTCTGGGTAAGCTCGCCCCATCGTCGACTTTGTCTCTGTCATCTATGACCTAGACTAGAGTCAAGAGCAAACCCATATTAAAAAAAAAAACCAAGAGGGTGCTTAAATTCAGAAGTGGATGGAAACGTGAGGAAGGAACGTATATTCGAATGAATTTTTTTTTTTTCATTTTAGTGTCTTCATTCTTTTCGTCTTCAGTACACACAACTTCATCCATAGTATTCAAACATTACATAATAATAATGTCTAATAGTTTTTGCATTGTGTCGGTCATGATAACTTCGAGTTTAATGTATTCATCATCTGCTTCGAGATATTTGTCAGACGTTGATTTACTGTGCAAGACTGGGCAGTCAATCATATTGTAAACATCTATCTATCTTAATCAGATATTCACATTACTTCTAGTCGTTTATGGATAAATAATTGTATTTGTTGTTGCATTGTGTCCAGAGGTTAGAAAATATTTGTCTGAGAATATTCTTTGATCCTGGATTACCTACACATCAATTTATACATCTGTTAGTGGTCCCGGCGAAGTTCGAACCGCCTCAGAATAAATTTTTGCCGTGTTTTGTTTTTGTCATGTATTCGAAAATCCATTCCATCAATTGTCATGGTTTTTTTGCGGAGGAATACATCGACGCCTAGGTGTATTTTGTTTTTTCTCAATCTCTCAAGTTATTTTGTAATCTAACGGAGAATGTCATTTTCCGGTGACATACATATATAATATATAAGATAAATCCACATGCCTCTTCAATGACATTGATGTATGTAGACAAAAATGCTGGGATGATTAGGTGCTAATAATTTCGTCACACCATTAAGCAAAAGGCCATTTTCAATTTTTATTTTGATGTCTTTTGTTGCATGAAACTTTCGAACTGCAATGTGATCCATCGGATAGTGCCTTCCAGGTAATAGTTTTTTAAGACTGTTTTTACAATCATCATGATTATCTTTTTGAATAATTACAATTTGTTCAGCTATAGAAAATAACTCATCTTTCAACTTTTTCTTTCATAAACAGATACAAACGTAATAAACCGGCCAAGTGCGTGTCGAGCCACGCATAGTGTAGGGTTCCGTAACTAGCCGTACCGTAGGCCATGAGAAAAATTGCATATTTTACTATGACATTACAAAGTTATAAATAAAGTTAAGTGTACCCTTGTAATTTTTTTTTTTAATATTTTAGTTTACCACTTTGTCGGCGTGATTAATATGTATACCCATACCAAATTCAATCTTTCTAGTGCTTAGCGTCTCTGAGCTAAACCGAGGCCGACAGACAGGCAGACAGACCGAGGGACATGGCGAAACTATAAGGGGGTCGGGTGTTGACTACGGAACCCTAAAAACGGAGAAGTATATATCTGTCACCCGAAACTGCAGACTCCGTAAGATTGCAATAAATCTTGATTCGATTATAATTTCACGATATATTATGAAAAAAAAACGTTTAATAAACAATAAATCCCATCCAAAATCAATAGTTTCCAATATACCCGTGTCTTATTTAAAAAAAATTGATATTTTTTTCAAATTTCACGCGATATTTTACAATCTTACGGCGTTTGCCATTTTCCGGTGACATATCCACCCGATAAAAAAACATTCTAGACAAAATCTACCTCTGCAATCGTATCCTATACCTACACATAATGGCTCTTAACTAAACATTAGCGTCTAAAACAAAATATAGACGTCCCATGCAGCCGCAAAGCAGTTTCCTTCGCAGGTATAATTATATTCATGGAAAATATTTATAGTAATGATCAAGTATTTTACTATTGTTGATCGTAACGCATTGAACTTTAATCTCCGCTGAATAAGTGCTTAAGGAACGTTTACATTTCAATATTATGAACTGCTTCTGCTACCGACTTGGCTCGCGTGAATTTCATAAATTATCGCAGAAGAGATGGTGGATGGGGCCGAAAAGTTCTGGAGTGGCGACCGCGTACCGGAAGACGCAGCGTTAGAAGGCCTCACACAAGGTGGACCGATAACCTGGTGAGGGTCGCGGGTAGATCGGCTACCCGCGACCCTCACCAGGTTATCGGTCCACCTTGTGTGAGGCCTTGAGGATGCCTTGAGGATGCGAGACGCACAGGACCGGTTGTTGTGGCGACACTTGGGGGAGGCCTATGTCCAGCAGTGGACGTCTTCCGGCTGATATCATGATCACAAGGGTACTTCCCGGGACTAAAAGTATCCCTTGTTCTAAGGTCCATTTGACCTACATTAACATAAAGGAAATGTTTTGGCCGAAGGGTGTAGTTTACCGATGTTTTCGCGGCAAGCTACGCGACCCCGCGCAGCGTAACTCGACGCCGTCACTTCGTGTGTCTTAGCTTTTAAGTTATATTTTGCGGAAGCAAGATTAATATGTATTAGTTTTATTTTGTATGTTTAATTTGTGTATTTTATCTATGGGCCTCAGTTGCTTGATATTAAAGAAGTATTTTTATTATACAACCTCTAACAGAATAAACGCAATACCTCTTAAGGGGCCATTGTATTCATCATTATGAACAACTTTTACTATGGGAACAACCCCGAAATCTATCTACCTTAATTCTGTCAAGTAATGCGCACATAAATGTATGGGGCAGTCGATTTTCTTTCGCGACATTTTTTCATACAATGACCCCTTAAGAGGTATTGCATTTATTCTGTTACACGTTGTATAGATAGCAAAATCCTCATCAAAATTGGTTCAGCGGTTTAAGTTTGAAAACGTTAAAACAGACATACAGAGATTCTTTTGCATTTATAATATTAGTATGAGTGGGTTTATGAAGCAATCGCAGGTGTTTGTAAAGAGATTGTAAATTAAAATGTAACTGGGTTGGCTGCATCTGCCGGATGTAGGGAGGGCTATGGCTTTCGGTGGAGGGTATAAACAGCTTGTAAAGGCGACACGTTTGATTAAGAAGGATTAAGAAAGAAAAATGGGATAAAGACAGAGCCTCCACCCAAAATGAGATTCTGTCAGAGATGGCTTTTGTTTTAGAAAAGTCGAAAAAAACGGGATCGACACGCGCATCCAAAATTTCAGAACGATCTTCTGAAATTTTGGATGCCCGTGTGGCAGCTATTTTATTCAGGTTTTTTTTTTAAGGATTGGGAATCATAAAAATATGACTTCTCCCGCTCTGGGCGTAGCGGAAGGTAGAGTCAGACTCTTACTAACTAAAACCCATCCGTGTTCCTCCTAATGCTCTTTGCGTTTCAGGGCTGCGGTGACTCTTGAGAACAACGATTTAAAAATAGAATGCTACATACGAAAAGGAAGAGAAAGAAACGGTTTTTTTTTAAACGAAACCTATTAAACTCTTTTAGTGTCTGGTATTCACGGTTTATCTAGCTAGTCTTTGAATACTCAAAGACTAAGGTAACAAGACATCTAGATCGTGGCTCAATCACCTTTGACTTCTGGTGATCTCATTGACTAAATTATACATAAATCGTGTGTAATTCCCGCTGCCATGTAAATGCACCATAAAAGAGCAATCATCGAACATACATAGGTATATACTACTAAGTATATAACACTAATACTGGCTATGAGTCAGCTAGCGATACTATAGTAATAATAACCTTTAGTGACTTGTAAATATACTCCCGGTTTGTGGAAAATCATTTACGTTAGAAAAATTCCCGGTATCCATGGAGGAACTGATAGTGGGTTGATAAATTAATTAATAAAGTGTATTTTATCCTATAAGTTGTTTTTGTGCGTTGGAGGATAATTTACTCTTTGACCTTTCCGGTTGGTTATGAGTTTCTGATCATTCATCCGTTATTTCATGATTATGTCCTTATTTTGCTTGGTACTGCAGTTATTTGCCTGTTCAGCCATTTTAGCGTTGGTCCTATTATGTACGCGGTTTAGATTCATTCAACCGCTGAAAGATTTCAATGAGTTTGAATGGAGTCAGTACAACAACAGCAGCTGGAATGTTAGATATTACGTTGGAGTGCCGTTGAAAAAATTGGAAATCAGTATTCAATTATGGTAGATGTTTTTATGAGAACCAAAACCCAGAGAACCAAGGTTACCTACATAGCCCGGAGAATCGCCAAACTTAAGTGGCAGTGTGCAGGGCACATTGCTCGCAGAACAGATAGTCCATGGGACCGAAAGATTCTGGAGTGGCCACTGCGTACCGGAAGACTCAGCGTTGGAAGGGACCGATGACCTAGTGAGGACCGCAGGAATCCGTTTGATGTGAGACGGGTCGGTCTATGTGGCGACACATAGGTAATTTCGGGGATGCCTATGTCCTGGAGTGGGCCTTTCGGCTGAAATGATGATGATGAAGATGACATATTTTTAAAACAGTAGTGATTTCGGGAAGAGGAAGACCACTGTGCAATGTCCTTCCAGACACCAGAAAATTAATTACAAGCATATGCCAAATATCGTGATTTTTCCTGCAATGAAAGTCAATATTAAACAGTAGAATTTAATTTGCAAGTCATAATCATTATCTGGTGGAAATGGCTTGAAAATAAGGCAGCAGTGATACATTTTTCCAAAAGCTGTTACTCATAGGAATTACCATATTCAGCTATTGCATTTGCGGTTTCGTAGATTTCGCTTTTCCCTCTAAATTGACGTGTTTTAATACCTACTGAATGCACTTAATAAGTGCATGAAATTAAAATTATGTAATTATTATATACTTTATTGTATACCTCATAACAAGCACAGGAAAAACTTTATAAAAACAAGGGTATGATGGGCGGTCTTATTGCACAAAGTATTTTTTTTTTTTTAAAGATGCGATATTTATCAACAAATGACTTCTTCCGCTCTAGGTGGAGCGGAAAAGTGTGTCAGACTCTTACTGACTAAAACCTATCCGTGTTCCTTCTAAAGCTCTTTGCGTTCCAGGGCTGCGGTGACTCATTCGAAAAAATTCCGCAACCCTGGCATCACTACAACTTTTGGATGGTTTGAACAAAAGAAGCAAGATTTTTTTTTTAGGGCGGTTAGTGTAGAAACAACATAAATAGTATTTATTAGAAATGAAAATATAAAATACATTCAATACTTAATAATAGGATACAAATAAATGTCAAATGTATAATTGGGAAAGGAGAAGAAAAATTATAGTGAAAAGTAATGCTCCTTCACCAATTTTTAAACGTTGGTAGCGTTGAGCACGCCTCACATCTATGGGTAATGCATTTCACAAACAAACGAGCTCCGTGAATAGTGAATTACGTAATTAAGGATCAACTATGTAGGTATATCTATGGTCAACATGAGTAGCATTTTCTATGAAGAAAATGACAGGCTTTTTTAACCGACTTAAAAAAGAAGGAGGTTCTATGTTCGACGGTATGTATTTTTTAATGGATGTTCACCGATTTCTCCCCCATTTGTGGACCATTCTCAAAATTCTTTTTTATTTGAAAGAATTTACTCCTGAGGTGGACCCATTGGCACCAAGTCAGGGTCTGATGATGGAATCCCAGGGAAATCGAGGGCAACCCTCAAATTTTAAAGGTATAAACAATATTTTTCATATACTTTCTAACGCAATTCAGATAATTGTGCCTGGTTATCAACATCTCATCTTGCTGAACTGATGATGGAAGGTATAATTCAGGATCTGATGCTGGAATCCCTGGAAAAACGTTTGTTCAGCGATATTTTCGCCAATTGTCAACCAATTTGGATGATTCTTTTGTTGTTTGGAAGAGTATTTTTACAAACTGGTACCGTTTCAATTTTTTTTCTTTTTTTTCTTCTTATTTCAGTTATGAGAGCCAAGACAAAGTGACAGTCTATCAATGATATCGGTTATGCACTATCGACATGTTACGTGGTCAACCCCTTACCTAATGTACCAGAATTTTAACCAACTTTAAAAAAGGAGGAGGTTCTCAATTCGGCTGTGTTTTTGTGCGTGTTTTTAAGTACAAAATAACTTTAATTTCGAAAGTCGGTGTTAAAATACGGAGAATCAACAAAAAACACCGACATCCGAAATTGTAGTTTTATACTATATAGTGTAAAATTACTTTAATTTCTTTAATTTTAGTATTTTTTTTGGAAGTCGATGTATATTTTTGTTTAAAAGTTAATTTTTATTTTGAGTGGTACCCTACACCTAACAACACCATTGGGAAGTCACAGGAACGCAATTTCGTTTACTTGAATGACATATTTTTGTATTTTTTTTGAAAAAAGTTTTTTGACAGTAATTTTCGATGACAGAATATCATTTTGTCTAAAGCCGAGAGGAATGGAAAGAAGAAAGGCGAGTATTTGGTTTGCAGTGAGACAGCAAAGGCTGGAAATGACTCTTTCAAAAAAAAAAAGATAATGAGTTAAAGTTATAAATTAAGCGTAGGCTTGATTTAGAATTTTAAGCTACAGCTTTTTTGCCATCTACGTATTGCAGAGACGAAGTATTTGCACATATATTTTTTTTTATTTAATTTAGGCATCTACTTATAGCTCTGTTTGTAATATGATATATAGGTATCGCAATAAAACGTGAGCTATACATATAAATACAATATATTTCCTAAAACTTACAGCCTCTCTCGTTTCACGTTTAGTTTCTAGCATGTCGTCTCCCTTCGGATCGTTACATGACTTGCATATTATGATTTTTAAACTTCACGCACGTAGCTTTAATTTATGGGCACAAAACCTTTTTGAAGGTGGGAAAGTCCTTGTATGATACATGGTTTGTTATGGTATGCTGTGGTAGGCTTACTAGATGATTAATGTTTTGTATGTCCTAATTTAGTGGGCAGGCTAGTAGAATTTTCTACCACAGCTTGTATTTGTAAACAGTGAGTAACAAGTTGGAAAAGGCGAAATAATAAAAGCACAAGTCATTCATCATCATCATCATATCAGCCGAAAGACGTCCACTACTGGACATAGGCCTCCCCCAAGTGTCGCCACAACAATCAGTCCCGTGCGTCTCGCATCCATCGGCTACCCGCGACCCTCACCAGGTCATCGTTCCACCTTGTGGGAGGCCTTCCAACGCTTCGTCTTCCGGTACGCGGTCGCCACTCCAGAACTTTTCGGCCCCATCGACCGTCTGTTCTGCGAGCAATGTGCTTTGCCCACTGCCACTTTAGTTTGGCAATCCTTCGTGTTATGTCGGTTACCTTGGTTCTTTTGCGGATATCGTCATTCCTGATTCGATTACGCAAGGAAACTCCGAGAATTGCCCTCTCCATTGCTTTTTGGGTGCCTTGATGAGGCTCATTAAGTCATTGTCTGTGAAGAAGTAAGCAACGTGCTTTAGAAGTCATTTATCAATGAATTCAAATTGTCGTAGTTACGAATACTGTTGTACGGAGCAATTTGTTCCCATTGCAATATCGTGTTAGTTATCGTGTTAGCCTTTAACAGTTGAGTAACCTCATTTAAGTCATCAAAACATAAAAAAATGCTGCGTCTTAATCTTCGACCAATTCAACCCATTAGACATTTTCTGTATCTTTGATCCTGGATCAGCCGGTCTATTCTGTCGACATCTCACCGTGTACACTTAGGTGGAGTGAACAACAAGTGAGCTGTCATTCCATCTTGTTAGTATGTTTTGACAGCTCACTTGTCGTTCACTTCGCCTAAGTTTTCACTTCGACATGTTTACAGAATCGACCGGTTGGACACGTTCCGTGACAGATAACCATCTCATCAAATTCTTTCCTCCATCTCACACTTTACATCAAGCACACCACGATATCATCACGACACAAAAGGTTAAGGTTGTACACTTCATGACGTTACGTAATTCTGTTAATTTTCATCGTGATCATCGACAAATCAGTTCTGCTACCAATCACTTGTAACCTTTTGGCTTGATTGTAATTGCTGACTGAATCATGCGAAGGGATTCTGATATCGTTCACGTTTCTCTAGTTACTTCCTTTCGTCATAATATTATAATGTTGTTGGGAATTAGTCATGAATCGAAAAGCGTAGGGTGGAGTGTCAAATAGGCTGGATGAAATGGCGGAGGACCAGCTTCAAGTAGCTCAGCATTAGAGATCATCAGTGTACAGTTAACTGTGACAGCTTAATTGCTCGAACAAGCCTAAATTTACAAGCCAAGCCAAAAATTAGTTGACGGTACCAATAGCAACTGTGTGTCCGATAGTTAAGAAGACCAGAATAGTCTTTCGTGAGGCAGTTGAAACAAGGGCTTTAAGAAGCGACTCGGCATTCTTTGAAAGTGAACATTTTTTGTGGAAACTAATAGTGGTTGACATTAATGGTTTCCAACCACTGTCAGTTTTGATCCTTTTAGTAGCGTAGCCAAACATTTCCATAAAACAATTGTGAAAAACCTACTGAGGATATAATTAAAATATATAGTACGTAATGGAAGTATGACAGTCACTGTGATAGGCAAGCGTCCTGTTTATTCATCCTTTAGTGCACACTATTAATCATTCACTTATATTTATATCAAAACTAAGCGCCGCTTAAACCGTGACTGATGACGACCACAACAACTGCTTGTGATGACCATAAGCAGAAGCGTTGCGTCAATTGCCTAGAGTGCAGGGGCACTGAATATGACTTGGCGTACATAAAACGCCCTAAAATATGAATTGCCAGAAATGATGTACGTCAAAACCTACTGCGATAACCAGTGCAATGAAGGATCATTCAAGGTATTGCGGTAAAAGTTTTCCTGGAAAGAATTGGGGAAAGCCTTTATAAAGCTGTGGAATAATATAGGACAAAACAAAAAAACAGCTCATTTGCCAAATTGCATCATGCTGTTTTACAATGAAAGTACTTGTTAGAATATTGCAGACCATATTCTTGTTGATATCGGTCTTAATCTTTTTTTAAATTTTGGCAATTTTTAGAGAGCTTACGATACGAAGGAACGTTTGCCTTGGACGCTGTCAACGAATATGTTGAAGAGTACTATATAAATATTATCTTTTTTTACTCACAGGACTATCGTGATGACCTTGTCTTTGCCAAGAAGCCGACGGCAGAGCAAGGTCACTTGAGAGCCAAGGCAATCAATTATAATTTCTAGTCACTGAGTATTGATAGTATAATACTTATGTAGTATATGATCTATGAACCCAGTAGGTGTACATTATAGTCTGCACGTGGCTTAGAGTGGTCGCACTTAACGCAAGTACTAACTATATTAATCATCAGTAGGGAATTATGCATATTGGCGAGAATTGTTTGCAAAGAAAATAAAATGCAAATCTTTGCAAGATAGTGGAAGGTTGTTTAAGGGGAAGTAAAATCGTTCGTATAGTAGAAACAACTTGTTAAGGAGCAATTTTCATAAAGGACTGAACTTACAACCTATATTATTAGATAAAAAAGTGTAGGCCAGAATGTCTTTTATTTATTTTTTTGAGTATCTAGTCTTCTACACGCAGTGAGGACCCAAAATGTCGTGAATCAGGTCTAGCAAACGCTATCGTGACGATTTACATATGCTCGTGGTAGATGCCCGAAGAAAGCACCACGATAGACAAGATTGTAAAGCTATGGGGAGATCTTTATTGTGGTTTTTATTCGAAAGAGTCACCGCGGCCCTGGAACGTATTAGGAGGAACACGGATGGAGCAGAGCTGGATGGAGAAGAGCAGACTCACGAGTGTCAGAACACCAGTGATTCATTTGATGATTTCCCATCAATAAAAAAACTAACATGGAAACAAAACACACCGCACCGCACCCACATTTATTTTTAGTTACCATCTGAAAAAAGACCATAAGATAGAACAGCACAATAGAAAAACAACAATAAAATCGAACAATAGTAGATTGAGCGATAGTCAATAGATTATCCAATTATATTTACGAGCAAACCCATTAAGTGTACAACACCTTCCTAGTAATTAAGTGCTCACAAGATCACTCCCACATGGTTGAGAGTTGAGACAGTTCTGTATCATAGTTAATGATCTACTTTGAAAGTAAGGTGATTAATAAATAATTAGTGCGGAATAATAAGAAGGAGACAGCGGTTTTGTAATGAGTGATATTAAGAACAATGAATAAGATAATGCCGTCAATATTAATGTTTTTGCAAGGGAATTTGAGGAATATATTGATGTCAGTGATGATGTTCTTCAAAAGCTGCTCGTACCCACGCCTAAGTGAATAAAAATGCGAGGAAATAGGAAAGAAAAAATTTTGGTGATTTTAACTTTATGGGAATTTGTCTTTCCGTTAATTTTAAACTAAAGTCTGGTCCTTGGGTACAATAACAGTTAGATTAGTAGAGGAGGACTATTGTCCTCCTCTCAGGGATGAGTCAGCCAACGAAACTTTTTTCTTTTCAACAAGTTAACGTATAGGTCAAATCGCAACAATTGAAACCAGAATAGTTGGGTCACGGAAAATCAAAAGTTACAAGAGTGAAAAAACATCTTAAATTAATTAATATACTGGCAGTCCATGAATATAAATGTGGATGGATGGACAGGGAGAGGGAGGCCAAAGAAAAGATAGATGGATTGTGTTAAAAGTGAAATGAAAGAAAAGGGAGTCAGTGATAGCGTGACGGCTGACAGGAAAGAATACAAGAAAAAAACTTGTTGCGCTGACCCCTAGTAACATGGGTTATGGGCAGGAAGATGATGATGATACTGGCAGTCAACATCATTCCTGTAGAGGTACAGACGCCAGCATATCAAGCTACCCGAAACTGTCAATTTTCCCAATCAACCTTGAACCTAACTTATTTATCGATAAAGTTGAAAATGTATTAAAGAAATTTGACGCATTGTTGTAGCTTGATGTGCTGGCGTCTGTACATTCAGGGGACCAGTTTGAGATATTTTATATGAAATAAACAGTGTCTCCTACTAGTCCCGTTGTCGCCATTTTAATTGGCTCCATTCATTGTCGTTTCTACTCTTAAGTCTTATATTTAATTGTTGTTCAGAATTCTTAATCATCCGTCACGTAGCATCTCTTAATGCTATAATTAAATTTAAAAGCTCTTCTACTTTATGTTAATTGTGAAAATTATATAAATATAATTGGCCATTTTTTGTACAGAGTAAAATATATGTATCCTTTGCATCGATATGAAATGTCCATGCAGTAATGTCTATTTATTTGAGTGAGTTCATGAATAAAACAATATTAAATCTTATTACAATGTGATAAAGTTACAAATTGAACGCTCTCTTAGATACACATGTTCAAGCTCAGAAACGATTACTCTGCAAAATCGAACTCTATAATGTATAAGATGAGGTTGAATATTGCACTAAAATTACCGGGTACACTTCTGTTTATGTTCCTTTCACGTTTGCATCCCCTGTAATAACATCTCGTGCGCATTTTAATGTAAGTAAGGCTGATATCACACTGGCGATTTTCGAGCGAGTTCAAAGCGATGCGAGTGCAAAACGAGCTCGCAGCGAGTTCGCAACGAACATGCTACAAATGGCGTCGAAGGCGCTATTCGCGGCGAGCTCGCTGCGCATTCGCCTCGCTTTGGACTCGCTTGCAAATCGCCAGTGTGATAAGGCCCTAAAGGGCTCATAGTTATTTAGAAACACATAAAGCTTTAGTTTTATTTTATGATCACGATTTTCAACCGATTGATGGTTAAAGTGGCATACGGAATTGCACGCAACGAAAAGCCCGAAATGATGTATTTGAAAGTTGCCATGGTCAGTCCAACCATATTATTATGTGGTTTGGTTGGTATCGGCATTTCTCTATTTACTCAATGACACATTATTTTAAAAATTTGAGATGAATTTGCTCTTGTCTAGGTCATAGATGACAGAGACAAAGTCGACGATGAATCGAGCGTACCCAGAAGAAGCCTGTTCACTCTAATTTTGAACAGATTAGGGTTGTATGTGTTCGGAAACACAGACGCAGGCAGAGAGTTCCACTCCTTTGATGTGCGCATTATAAAAGACGTTTGGAAACGGAAATTTTATTCTGTTCTAAATAGGCACTTTGCTGTTGTAGTTCAATCCTCTATCAAGTAGCCTAGTTCTCTCGCCATCTTCGATTCTTCCACGGCATCACCTTCTGGTTGTCGATTCTTTGCCCAACGGTTGGACGGAAGGGGCTGATACAACAATATCAATACACAGGTTCAGTATGATAGTGTCTCCAGTGCTCCTTCTATTATAGGCACTTTGCTGTTGTAGTTTATCCTCTATCGAGTAGCCTAGTTCTTCTCGCCATCTTCGATTCTTCCACGGCATCACCTTCTGGTACTCGATTCTTTGCCCAACGGTAGGACGGAAGGCTGATACAACATTATCAATACATAGGTTCAGTATGATAGTGTCTCCAGTGCTCCTTCCATTATAAAAAAACCTAGAAACTGTCCAAACAATTCTCGCAGATACTTCTTACCTCGCACTTCTAAGTTTCATTAGCCTACATCTCTCTCATACAAACTGTAGGTAGGTACCTCTTATAGTTTACGCCAATCACTTACACGCTCTCGTTGGAAGGTTGGAAATGACTCATCGCTGACCACATCTCCGCCAGTCCGCATCATCTGCCTGATCAGGAAGAAAGGATTAAACCTGACGTTCGTCCGTCTTTGTGTTGTTAAGACGGAAACCACTGTTTGACGCGAAATTAGGTTACTAGGAGATTTCAGTGTCAGGTGTTAGAAAAGTTTGTTAAGATGATAATTTTGGTTAAGACGATGTTTTGGAAGTTAATCTACAGGATAGCGGGATTAGGTTTTTGTATCTTGAGTGGCTTAATGAATTTGCATTTTAGTGGGCAGAATGTTTTTTTAACCGACTCCAAAAATAGAAGGATGTTCTCAATTCGGTTGTATGTTTTTTTTTTGTAAATTTGTTGTCTCATAACTTCGTCATTTATGCAATGATTTGAAACATTGTTTCTTAAGTAAATGGAATTTTATCACAATCGAATCAGAAGTTCGGTTTTTAAATCAAAATAGCTGGAAAAAAATTGTCTTCCAAGTAAACAAAATTGCGTATTTTGCTTTCCTGTGACTTTCCAGTGGTGATGTTAGAAGTAGGGGTACCACTAAAAACTTAAACGGGTGATGAAATACGAAGAAACACCGACTTCCAAAATTAAAGTTATTTTATACTTTGTAGTGTTTTTTTTATTTGGAAGTCGGTTGCAAATTTTTGTAAAAAGTTTTTTAAACAATTGTTTTACAATTACATATTTTTTTCTGCATATTTGTTTGTTTGATCGGTTTGTTATCTCGGCAAGTATTTTATCCGTCATACGTGATATAAAGCTAGATTATGGCTGAGTGCTTGATCTACTTCTTATTCCAAAAATCTGGAACCATGTGGAAAAGCTATTTTCACATGACCTTATTCTAACTTTTATTGATATTTATTGCTTTTTAACTTCTGTAAAGCTTTCTATCTTTAGGAGTTTTATTTTTAGTTCATAATTTGTATGCATGCCAGTTCTGTGATTATTAATACGTTTCTATTCTCTTTTGTTTCACGTCTTCAAAAGTATACATAGGTACATATTTTTTATTATTAATAATTGTATGAAATTGGGCTGGACTATATTTAAATATTTTTTGAAGTATGGGACATCATCATATGACTCCTCTGACTTTCCGCTCTGGGCGGAGCAGAAACGAGTGTCAGACTCTGACTGACTATGACCCATCCGTGTTCCTCCAAATACAATTTTCGTTCCAGGGCCGCGGTGACTTTTTCGAACAAATTCCGCAGACCGCAACCCTGTGACTTTATATTCTGCGGTTATAATTGTACTTTTCTAAACAGCCTACATTTCAAAACCAAAACGAGACAAAGTAAGAGAACCACTATTCTCTATCCATGTCAATGACGTCACATCTAATATTTATGTATGTTTGCATAAACGACCAGCTCTGTATAAGGCGTCCATTTCAAAGGACTGACGTCTGACAAATGACGTCTCGAAGACAGTAGTGGACGTTAACATATTGGACATAGACGTACAGTCAGACGGACAAGTTGCAAGAATTTGTATTACAAAGAGAGGAGAAGAGTTGGCAATGTGACATTTGCAAAGATTTACGGCCATAAATATTTTTAATTGAGAAAGATCCATCATTTACGTCCTTACATTTAAAAGAAATTGAGAAGTTTAATCTGAAAGTAAACGTACTTAAAAAGCGTTTAAATTCAAGTTGCCATATCTTTTTGGTATAAACACACACTTATTTATCACTGGTCAATAAATTATTAAAATTATTACACATTCACATATTTCTATTTTTTAACACCTTAAAAATGCATTAACATCCATACATTTCAACGTAAGGTTCAGTTTAAAACTACCGTCAGGTAACTACTAGTTGTCTGGCATTTTACTGAACTGGACCTATTTGGCGGAGCCATGGGAGACACAATGTTATTGTTTTAAAATTAGAAAGAAAGTAAGAAACAAAGAAAAAATATTTAATTCCCACAACACGACATACCCACATACATAACTTTATTGTGCTTAAACTAAACCCTAAACGATAGTGTTAGTAGTTCTTAAATTATAATAGTAAAGACACGTTAAAAACTAACTTATAAGAAAAAAAAGTGTCAGTAGGTATAAATAAAGTAGATGCCTGTCGTGGTTGTGGCAAAAGGGCTTCCACTCAGCATAATGCTGTGCCGTAGGGGACCCACAGTACGGCGCTGATTTAAATTAATTTTCCTTTTTTTGTACCTATATTATGTGTATGTGCGCCAAATAAACTAGTTTTCTTGCTTTCCTATATAATCACAGTGACAATCAATGACAAACAAAAACGCTCCTTAAAAAATCGAGATATGCTTCTGAATGGTTTTGATATACTTTTGAAATATTTTTTTTACAAAATTAGTGTAGTTACAATTTTATTAGCATTTTTCAATATGTTCATAAAACCTTTGGTGTTCAATCTTTTGTAGTAAATGTACCATATCGTGATTTGTGCTGTTCGTTGATTTGAATTATCTCACAAATTACAATTTATAACTTGGACTGCATAATTTGATCTTAAAATTAATAAATAACTTCTAGCACTAATTGTCTCTAATAGTTTGTTTATTTACATACCGATTACAGCCTAGAAGTGCATAATGAGAATTCTAAGAAAACATAAGTAAGTCTTCATGACTGAGTTTAAAATCCAACTTAAAGAAATTGACTGCACAAATAAATACGCTATGTTCCTAGAACCTAAAATCAATGCTTATTATAACCTTAATTTAGCCTTGTTCTACTGCATGGCATAGGCCCCTCTCTCTGTTTTTTCCACATAACGATTGCTACTGACATAGGCGTACATAAAGGGGGTGTTTATTTATTTATTTAGCTTTAATTACTCTCTGCACTTACAGTAACTACCAACACGTACAGAGAGTCATAATCTTATTATTAATTACCCCCATTATCATACAAGGAGAATAAAAATCGCTTTGAAATATTAGGCAAATGACACGGATAATCACGAATACAATTACTAGCACTTCGAAACAGGTTGGTGTTCAGAATTCTGCCTTTTCTGCGTGAAGTCCGGGAAAAAACTAGGTAAATTTTTGGACCTTCGAACTCCCTCCCTCCCCCCTCCCCCCATGTGAAAGCTATAGGTACGCCCGTGGCTACTGATGCGGACCAATCAGACCAATTAGTAGGCGTCAAGCTCGTCCTGCCATCTTTACCCATTGTTATTTGTTTTATTTATGGCATTATTTTTGCACTGTTTTCACACTATTAAGATATTTATAACTTCAGTAGTGAATTTTATGTATATGATAAATCCATTCAGATTTTTTGGTTGTGGAGTTTCTTTTCGGTTCTTCATAAATTGCCCATATCCGAAATAAAATAATTTGAATTTGAATCTTTTACTTTAGTTCAAATTATTCTTTATATTAAAACCTTCGTCCAGTATGCATCCGAGCGTTACAGGCAACTGATGTAAGGATAAATCGCTTGACAGCTGACGGATCGTACGTGTGACATTGACAGACGTTTTTATAACTTAATCTCGCGTATCTAAGGCTCAGGTTTAATTTTCATACTGACCCGAAAGTTAATCTGTTTAAAATGCCGCATTAACTTGCCTCTTTTGTGTAACTTTATGAATCATTAAGATTTTAGATTATTCTGGTTGGTAATTTTGATGTAGTTGGTTGTATAAACTATGGTACAGAGCGAATAAACGTAGTGTAAGGTACTACTTATTTGAAAAACGAAACTCTATAAAGCATGCAAATAAATTAATCGGGAAAGAAATATAAATGGTACAAAAAAGTGTACAATTAAATGGTCGTTTGTTCTAGAATAGTCTGGCAATTTCTTTCGGTAGAAGGACCAATAATTTTTGGTCCTACCTGCACTGGATCTTCAAATCAACAAATGATGTCAAGAATGTCAATGAAACTACTACTTATGGAGGAAAATATGAAGAATACCTTAGTCCAGATAATATTGAGATATCTACTATTAATAATATGCAAAGCTAAGACAATCGAACAAGGAAGTATTATCAATTACTTACTTACTCGTACAATGTAATAAACTGTTTCTTAGTCCTCTTAAATTGTGCGGGAAAATATTACCTACCATCGTCTCATTAACATGGAAATATCGTAGATATAAAATTTATACTAACGTGTGAAACTCATACTAATTATGTTATCTCCGTTGTATGCAAATAAGCAATTACTGAAGGTACTTTTATCCTCATTAAGGTAAATTAAAAAGTGGTATGCACTGTTTAAACAATGTATTTAGCTACTTCTTTATTAGAATACTAAACAAAAGATCGGTTTTAATAACTTTAGGTTCATATCTCTTTAAAACGAAGCAGATTGCAAGAGTTTCATATGATTGAGTTTCTTGCTGATTCTCCTTCATTGAAAAGGTGACTTTTACCTAGACATGACCGACATTGGTAAAGGAAAATATTCTGAGGAAACCGGGACTTATCATATGAGTCTTAAATCGCCAACCCGCCTTGAATGAGCGTGGTGATTAATGCGCATGCCTCCTGTATAAAAAGAGGCCTTGAACAGCAATGGGGTAGTTAATTTGGTAGGCCAAGTCTAAGCTGTGGGCCCGTGTATCAAGACTAGAGCCTTGATTTAGTTAGATAGAGTTGTGATACACCGAAAAGAAGACGGCGGGACGCCATTTTTGAGAATTGAGATGAAGTCCATCACCGAGATCTAAAAAAAACGACTAATGTTCGATGGATGATTGGTCGTTCGGGCCGAAAAGTTCTGGAGTGGCGGCCGCGTACCGGAAGACGCAGCGTTGGAAGGCAACCGATGGTGGACCACTGACCTGGTGAGGGTCGCGGGTAGCCGATGGATGCGAGATGCACAGGACCGGTTGTTGTGGCGACACTGGGGCCTATGTCCAGCAGTGGACGTCTTTCGGCTGATATGATGATGAAGATAATGATAATATTTTAACCACTAAACCTACGTCCTCCTCTTCCAAAGGGGGTGTGGCGAACAGGTCACGTGCCTTCGGTCTTATTTTTTATCCAATTTACCTTATAACACTCACTAATGACAATTTAATTATAAACACATTAATTCAGATTTCTTTGGAAATGATCAGTTGATGGTACGTGACCTAAAAAAGATAATAGGAAAAGCAATAAAGATTACGATGGAAAATGTATTTAATTGTGAAGATCATAATGTTAAGGAGGTTAATGTACTACAGAATCTGGTGGAACTAAGACAATACATTGGAGTGGATGTACATACGCATACACACGTAATAAACTGGCAAGGGTAGAAAAGGCAATTCCTTTATGATAGCAGGGTTGCAGAATTTGTTCGAAAGAGTCACCGCGGCCCTGGAACGGCTTTAAAAAGAACACGGATGAGTTTTAGTCAGTAACAGTCTGACACGCCCTTCCGCTCCACCCAGAGCGGAAGAAGTCATTTGATGATTTCCCATCTTTAAAAAAATATATCATAGCTCTCTCACCTAATGAAAAGCGATGACGTAGTCGACGATGGAGCATGCTTGACTTGTATTTTGTTAATATGCGTGGTAATCTCTGGAAGTACTAATCCGATTACGAAAATTCTTTATCTGATAGACAGCTTAACTATTGCATTACCATCATCTGCCTAGCCAACTATATTGGGGTCGGCTTCCAGTCAAATCGGATTCTGCTGAATACCAGTATTTTACGTGGAGCGGCTGCCTATCAAACCTAAACAACCCATTAAGTGGGTAACACGGTAGTTCTTGTTCTGGAGTCAGATTTACCGGCTTCTGACTATCACGAAACGACTGCCAAAGATCTGCAAATGGCAGCCGGGACCAACGGCTTAACGTGCTTTCCGAGGGACGGACGAAGTCCGGTAGTTAAGATGGTGACCCATCCACAGACCAACCTTGGCAAGCGTTGCTTAACCTTGATCGACCCGTGCAGCTGATATTCTTTAGCTAAACTATTGCAATAGGCTTCTTTTTATCACGAATGCGGTTAGTGGACCTACACCGCAGGATCGACGACGAGATGAAAATCCAGTATAGTAATTCCTCAGTCTCGTAAGTTGTCTGTTCAGTAGAAAACAGTTATAGCAATTTCTCTACAGCACTAAAAAGGCTATTTGCTAGAATCTTCAGAGCATTTATCATTAAAAATGGTTGCAAAACTTTCGCTTTTACAATTTTACTCCAATAAAATGACATGAAAGGATGCCATTCACGAATAAAACATCCCACAAGACAGCCGACAGAAACAAAAGAAATGCAATTAAAAATAATCTTTAACACCATCTTTGTCCCTACAGTCGGCAAAACATTTTAAATAACACGAATAAAAATCGTCGTTTTTAGAAAGCAACAGCGCTATGAGCTTCCGACTACCAAAATGGTGGGCCATAAAAGTTGAAAGAACAAAAATAAAGGAGCAAAGTAGCAAAAGTATAAAACTTTACAAACAAACGAGAACTCTCACTTTCACATTTCTACAAAAAAAGGTTTAAGCTCTGTTTTTGTAATTATGCAACAAAGGTCCCTTTGAAATCAAAAGTTATTGTTTTGTCGACCATCTATCTACCTTTGCTACCTTTTTCGGTCATCAACACAAGTTTTATTATTACTAAAGTATTATAAAAATTAAGGCCGAGTCTAATGACGGTAATCACCATCAATTTAACTTGGATCAAGTATTTTATTGTGTTTCCAAAGTACAGATTGCACGAATGAAAAATAAGACCGTACCTACTCGACGTATGTCATATGTGTACAGTAATGTGGCATTTTTTGGGTTATCCAAGGTGAGGTAGAATACAGTTTTGTTTTACTAAGCTATCGCTGTCCGTCTATCTGTCAGCGGGCTGTATCACGTGAACTAATATGGCAGCATAGACAGTTAAATTTTCACCCAAAAATATATTAAAATTAAAGGGGGCCACATTAAAAACGTGACTATTTTTAGTTTATGGTACGGAATCCTTCGTGTGGGTGAAGAGTCAATACCGGCCTCAAAAAAAAGTAAAAGGATTAAAACTAACTTATATTTTGCAAATGATTGTAATGAGCTATTGCGAAAGGTTAATTTGTGCATAATACAAAGCTAATACAAACTCTCATCAAGGCCTTTACTATTAATCAAAATTCTATTTGTTATTTATTCATATCCTCTGCCGTACTGATTGATTTATTATTGGCAATATGGAGACATACACGTATTTGGTCATACAAGCAGATTTCACCGATGTAAAATATTGTTAGTATGAAAGTTATACACCAAAGAAAGACAAGTGATAGCAAATCATTAAGTAATATCAAATACGTTGTGAAAGAGAACGTTGAAAAGATGACGTCACGGCGCAAACACTGAGCTCAAAATACGTGTAACACTACCGGGATGGCAAAAAAAACACAAAAAATTTATGAAACGAATGAAATAACTTCTACAGAATACATTGCTTATGCAACGTTTTAGATCATCTTCACTAGACTGAAATTGAAAGTGACGTGCGCTACGTCACTGGTGCAATAACTTTTCGTTTCGGAGCCCTTCGGCACCCGTCAAAGATTCTAACAACGCACCAACATAAACATACCATTGTTCAAACATTACGACATAATTCTGCCATTGTCGTCGGCTTTCGAAAAAAAATTGGATCATGTGACAAAAACTGGGACAAACGAGCGTTTACGATTTTATTAGTGCAAAAACAATTCTGGGTAGTTGCGTCGTTTATGATCTGTTTTTGCCTTTTTCGACGAAAGTCGAGACAGATACCGGCAAAGTCAAAGCCGTCACTATGCCTTTTCGTATGCAAATAAGTTGCAATGAACTCATGTCCGAAAAGACCGTGAAACGCGCGTGTTCAATGTCAACGCGAAATTTTGTCTCGTTTTTGTTAGAATTTCGGATCGACCGCTTTTTTTCGCCGAACAAATAAGTGATTATAATATACTAATGTTTCGGAACAATAGAGTTTCTTTAGTTGACACACAAGGGATCATCAAATTGTGGGCATATGTTTTGGTCCTTTTTTCGAAGTTCTGCGAACCTTGACTGATTCTTTGGACAGCATTTTTACTGTCGATCTCGTTTTGTTTCTGGGTCAGACTTTTTCTTGGTCCCATTATGTTGTTTTTTTTACAAACGCCATCGTAGGCTGTGACTAAATGTAACTCAAATAAATATGCTAATGTTATCTTACGGAAATCTCTTGAATTTTTGTAGTCCTAAGTTGGTGTTGTAATAAATAATTAACATGCCATGGTATGTATTAGACATGTTTATTCCAAGGCTAAAACGGACGTAATAGCAACAGTGTAACAAGTTTTTCTTTAGCTATAAAACTGTCGAAAGTATTATGTTGGTACATAAATAAGATACTGATTGGTTTGATCGACAGGTGTCAATGTAACAGACTGATATGAACGGTATGTTCTATGCATTTACCACTCCAGATATTGATAGTACTCATAAGTTAAGTAGAAATAATAAGTTCTGATATAAATTGTACATGGATCAAGCAAGATTAAATAACACATTTTCATTGCTAAGGTAAGCAAATTCGTCATTCCAAATCTAGTCATCATTAAAAACTAATGTAAGCCAGTGTTCCTTTCTAAGCCCACATCCATACCAAAAGTTTCGCTTCGAAGGACCAAAATCCAAAATTTGTTAGCGGAACTAATTCTCATCAAGCCACTCACGACCTTTTGCTACGTGAAAAAGATAATTGAACAATGGGATCTATACTCATTTATGCTCCGTTCACTTTTGCATCGGTTTTTTCGTGTACACAGACGTCCTCGATCGCATCCGCCTTGCTTCTATTACTAGTTTTATATATATAGCTAAGTACTATAGTATGTATATAACTTGTGTACCTGTAGCAAATTTTATTGACTTTAAAACTCAAGATGATTTAAACGATGATCAAGTGGCTTTAGGGAACGAAATGTAAAACTTTAATTCTAGAATATAAATATATGATGCAGTTGTGTACAAGTTAATCTGGTGCACCCTTACCATTGCATTAACACGTGAGATTTTTTTAAATAATCCATTTATAATGTATGTAAAGACATGTTTGAATTTGCGCGAAAGTGTAAGCAAAAGCAGCAAAGCAATTTAAATTATTTTGTGTGTAGAAATGAGTCCAGAAGTGGAAGGTAGAAGAGTGAAAAGAGCAGAAGACGACAAGAGAAACGGAACATATATTGCAAGAAACATTATAGGGCTGATAATGAGGTGACTACTAAGATAACGGCTAATAGATATTATGTAAGTATAAAGGAAGAAGACATATTGCGTCGACCTTATAAGGACAGGAGGATGGTGATGGTTTAAACACTTCTACAAGTTAATAGCAAATCTTTGTTACAAGTAAGTACAAAAAGCTGGCTGAATACGACTATACTTAGGTAAGAACTATATCTACAGGTAAGGTTAATGTAAAAGAATGTCTGTCAATAGTGTTTGTATTCAAATGTGCAGAAATAGTTCGTCTTTGTGAGGCAGTGACAACGACCGCAGGTAATTGTACAACTTATCTTCATGTAATGGGTTTTGTTCATTGTTTGTTTTTAAGAGGCGATCTTTATTTTTGAAGTTGATTTCGAACTAACTACTGCCAACGACTTCACCCGCGTGAAAGTCGAAAATTTCATCATCATCATCATTTGATTGAATGATGATTAAAACTCGGATCGTTCCTGACGGATTGGCCGGAGATGGCAAAACAGAGACAAGAGCGTTGGAAAGCAATTAGGGAGACCTTTGCCCAACAGTGGGACAACATAGGATAGAACAAGATTTTGAAAAGTATCCTTTGTCCTATTCTAGGACATGGTCTACCCGTGTGCCAAGTTTAATATAAATTCATTTAGCCGTTGAACCGTGAAGAGGTAACTTACCTTGGTTTCCGATTTCTTCTTCATCATCATAATCATCATTTCAGCAGAGATGACAGATGGTTACAATTAATGATTGTTTCTCTACTTCAGGAACCTCAAGAACATATCAAGTTGTGATTTGCCTTTTTATTAGAATAGTGAATGTGTTTAAAAATTTTCCATGAATATTTTTCTAAGTAATATTAACATAATTTGTTTCCTTATTTTGACAATTGGATCAGATCTTTCATGAGTATAATCAGTTTAAATCAGTTTATTCGTATTATTTTCTACTGAAGTTTTTCCACGCTTGCTTAGTTTGTCGGTATGTCACAATGCTCCACAATCCATGGGATCGGATGCTAGGGAAAGTATCCGGCGCGTTTTCTTTTGATCAGTGATTGACTAGACTGCTTTAATAAATTGGGTTAAGAAATCAATCTTTAGACATGATCAATGGTTTTGAAATCGCTTGATGCTGATTGAGTGAATTTGGCACTCAACTTTATATTGTATCGATAGCCAAAACGTAAAAAAGGAAAATCTAGCAACCAGTTGCCCTTTGATTTTCAACGAGTGGCCTGTGTCCTGAAAAATGGTAAATCTTTGCCCAATTATATGCTTCCTGTGATTACCTGTATGTTACATTGGTTTTCAATGACAATTGACTTACAACCGGTCTCAATAACGTATCTACCTTTGACTTACTGTCAAACTAGCTACCAACAGAAGCTAAAACGTTATGTTTGCCTTTAAAATATGACGTTTCAGCGACTGTTGGTAGCTAATTTGAAAGTTGGTTAAAAGTATATACGATATTGAGACCGGCCGATAGCAGGTATGGTTGTAGGTACTAACATGTAGTGCACGCCTACTTAATAATTCCGTTAGGCACAACAGGCCCTGAAACCGTCCTAAATACGCCAGGATCCGACAATAACAACGAAATTCAATAGTGGTTGGGCCAATCGGTGCCAAGTCAAGAAACAAGTTAATCTAAACGGTAGCTTATAGCTCCCCCGGCAGGCCGTGATGGAAAAGGCCGCGACAATCCATAAATATTTATTAACAACCGAAACTAATTATTTGTCATAGCTCCGAGGAACAATAACAATATATTTAATCTTTAATCAGTCCACCACCCAGACTTTGGTCGCATTAATCTTAATCACATACTTTCTGGTCCAGACCACAATGCCCTGCGGTACTAAGGTTTGATTTCTATGTCACTTGGAATTTACTCAAGCTTTTGATACAGTTAACCTTCAAAGAAAATTCAACTGTACTCCATTAAAATAAGGTTGAGATTAGAAAATCTATGTACATAATAAAAAATCAAGAGTAGATTATTGTTAAAACTACGTGACATTCGCGGTTACACGTACAGCGGCGTAACACTTCAATACTATCGTTATTCCTTTGTGTAATTTACTAAAAGTGAAACGTGTTATTTATATAAACTAGTCCATTTAAAACTAAACTCTATGACATCCACTCAAGTCTTGAAATTGCAAGAAATGTGCGTAAAGCTTTAGACTTTTAGCACGCCTATGCAAATGTGTGCACTGGCTCGCGGTAGGACCTTGGTAGGGACGTGGAACAGTATCATCAGTGTTCTATTGCTACACGAATGTGCACTTTAATGTTAAACATCAGAAGGCTAGTTTCTTTCGAGTGGAATCAGATGGTTGTGTCTTTTTATCCATGGAATTAGTTGTCGAAGTTAGAGCCTTGACTGAAATGGGACGTCACTGTTACCACATAGGGCCTAAGTGCAGAAAGAAGGAGTGGTGTCGTAACGATATTCAAAAACAAGTGTTGCTAGGCAACCATTGTTTAAAACAAATGTTTGAAGAATGCTGTAGACCTTGGAAAGAACGAAATAGTTTGGGCCTACTTAGTTTCTCTATAGAACGGTCGGCATTATAGAATTAGAGTTTGGTTTGGACATAGCCCGTTAGGTATAGTATTTAGGTTTACTGTAAGTTTCGTTTACGTCACTTTTAAATATTGTTTCCTATAATTTTCCGAAGTTGCTTATCGCACTAGTAAAAGATGGAATTGTGTGGAAGACATTGGTAGATTTTAACATGCTTTAAATAATCTAATTAATAAGCACCATTCGAAATTGCTCTTTCTTATTTACTTATTGTCAGATAGCGTTTTAAAAGGATCTGAATAAGCATTATGAACTTCATAGCATTTTAAATCAATATTAATTATTATTAAAAACAAACCATGGCAAATTGTGATAATTTATTTAACAAGCTATAATAACATTAAATTTTTAACATGAAATTGAAAATTTACAGCTACTTCACCAGGCATTTAGGACCACCATTTCAAATGATACTAAACACAAATCAAACGAAAATTAAAAGTAAAACAAAAATGCTCTTCATTCAGTTTGTTAAATTTCATGTTTACCACATGTTGATTACATCCTGTAAATATAAAGGTTATTCAAACTAACACAGTAATTAAACCATAATTATAAACCTTCGATATATATTTCGAAAGACAGCTTAATTATTTTCTATCGTTGTAATTATAGGTAAAACGTTTTGCTAATAAACTACAGCGATTTTGCTAAGCTTATATGATCATGTAGGGTTTGTTCAACATGCAATTAAGTTTTGAATGGCTCGGTGTTGCGAAACATGGACGCCTTGACGGAAATATTATAGGTTAGATTCTATGGTAGGCAAAGCGAAATATGTAATTTTAAATATTGCTAGTACAACTCTCGTCTTATATTTTTGTATTTAATGCTATTGAATTCAGTTTCCTCAGTCCTAAATGAAGCCTGAATTTATAGTAGGTATCTATTCCATACCAGGGGGCTGCTCTCTAAACCTGAAGTCCGTAGTTTCGGGCTTAGTTGCGAGTTGCGGGCGTATTCTACTCCGTATCACCTACGGGCTTACGATTAGTTCCGAACCCGAACTAAGAATGAATGACAACTGATTAACTCTTAGTGGTTAGGTGATACGTACTAGAATACGCCCGCAACTAAGCCCGAAACCATGGACTTCGGGCTTAGAGAGTAGCCCCCCTGATACGAAAAGCAGCACGGAAGTCAAAGTGTAGAATTTGAATAGTTAATACGCTTTATAATTACGCCGGTTTTCGCATAAAGAGTACTTACGCTAACTTTAGAGTTAATGTTTAATTCCCTTCAAATAGGGGCGAGCTTATTGCCATCAACCCTCTGCTTCTTCTTAAACATCACACGACATCTATCGATCGTCAATCGATTTTATCGATGGTAGAATGGATTAGTCTAAGTCGATCGACAGTTTCTACTCTTTATTCTATTAGCCAAAGCTACCATACCAGTCGATCAACGTCGATCGATGGCATCGATGGGCAGTCGATAAATTGTTTATCGCCCAGTATCCGTCGATGAGCCAAAGCTAATCACCAATCGATCAAAGTTGGTCAATGCCGATCGATGGCATCGATCAACGATCAATCGATTGGTGTAGTAACAGTCGAAGTTACCTCGAAAATACATAGTAATAATTTAGACATAGACTCTCAAGCTTCATCATTGTAACGACACTTCGGGTTCGTTCACGGGTGATCAGGTAATTGTAAACGCTGCTGGTACAATGTAAATAATTATTGCTAGTGTTGGACCTCTGATTGCTGTTGATGTATTAAGTGGAGTGGATGTGACAAGCCTGGGAGATTGTTATATGTTTGTAATCTATGGATATCTCAGGTGCCTCTATTTTAGTGTTCCGTACCCAAAGGGTAAAATGGACCCTATTACTAAGACTCCGCTGTCAGTCCATCTGTCTGTCTGTCCGTCTGTCACCAGGCTGTATCTCATGAACCGTGATTGTTAGACAGTTGAAATTTTCACAGATGATGTATTTCTGTCGCCGCTATAAAAACAGATACTAAAATACGGAATAAAATAAATATTTAAGGGGGCTGCCATACAACAAACGTGTTTTTTTTTTGCTCGTTTTTGCTCGATATTTATAACGGTATGGTACGGCCCCTTCGTATGCGAGTCTGACTCGCACTTGGCCGGGTTTTTTTTTGTTATTATGACAATAACCCAACCTGATCACTGATCTAACTTGATACGCTAATTTTTGAAATTTTTTGATGTTACTGAAATAATTTTGTTAAGGCACTTGGACTCGCAGTGAGGAAAAACAAAACACCCTGTATTTTTCACAACGTGTAATTTAAAAGTTATTAGGAAGCGTACTTAAAATGAAATCGAACACACATTGGAGCATTATTTTGACAAAAAAAAAAAGTATAATGATGGCGTCATGCTCAAAAATAAACTAAATAGGTAACTTGCCAACTATCTAGTTAGCCGAGTTTTGTACAGGCTAGTAAGCCCGGGTTAACTATTTGGTTAGTCCCAGAGACGCGCCAAAAACATACAAGTCTATGATGTTTCCAACATTGTGCTATTTGATTTATCACCAAAAATTTATGTTCAAAATGCATTTCTATTTATGTATCCGCATTTTATAAAATCGGCAGAAGACCTAGTTGGTCCTGCTCTATCGAGGATCTTCTTAAATATCTGATACGAAGCAGCTATCATATTTTTGTGACTCGGTTTATAATATAGTTGGCTGTTGACTCTTGAACACCAATTACATATCCACAAGTAATAAGTTAACTGCCCGTTGCATAGAATCTCAAAGTGCAAAATATTTGATTTATAGGTGGTATTTCTTCTTGTCCGTAACAATAAAGTAGGTACGATTTAGCATTTCGTTTACGTATTTATCATATTAACACAACTTCATACCACACATTTTGTTACAAAGAAAATAAGTAAGGACGGGGGCCTCTGAGATTTTGGACCATAAGAAGTTTTTTTTCCTATGTTTGCCTAACTTTTACACACGATGTTTACATCTCTTTTACTCGACTCTCCATTCGCAGGTACGCTGGAAGAGATTTCTTTAGAAATAAGCATCACCTTTGTACCCTTTTTTCAGTTTCCTTCCTCTTATCTATTTGTTAAATATTTAAATAAATAAATAAGTAATGTCAATTTGACATAACTGTTTTTGAAAGGCTAATAATGAAATAACTAAAAATGCTTTGGACTAGCCCGTTAACCCAGCGCTAAGCGGAGCAGCACAAGTGGGCCTCAACAAAGTATTATTAGTCCTTATGCACCGTTTAACACAGAAAATAAAACATTTATTTCTCTTTCCTATATTTAATTGCAGTGGTATATATCGTAATAGAGAAAATTTCTCATTTTGAGCTCGTTTCCTAGTGCCTGTCTAGGTCAACTACTGAATTTTCAACAAAAAACCTCACTTTTATGTTTTTGCGGTTACAATAATTGCATTAATATGAATGTATTACCTACTTTTGTAAAACACTATTAATATAATTGGTTACCAAGTGAACCGAGTCAAAAACAACAGGATAAGCCATTTCCTTCATTGATATTACTATTTTTGACTCGTTATAATTATTTGGTTCCACTTTCCTTCTCATAAGTTTGGAAGAAGGAAACATTGATTGGGTCATTGACTGTTTTATTACAATGTTTTATTTTTCATTTTATTTAGATTTTAACCGACTACAAAAAAGGCGGAGGTTTACATCGGTTGTATTTATATATTTTTTAACTCAAAATTTCGAATTTTATTATCAATCGAATGTTTTCAACCTTCTAAAGCGTTTCCACGCTTTATCTGATCCGAAATCAAGAAATATCAGTCCGAAGTACTACTTAGAGGAGAGGTTGCACTAGATTCTAAATCCATCCGTCCGAATCCAGTATATTTCCAAATCGGATACACGAAAATGGATTCGTATCGGATGCAGTCATCATTTCAGCCGAAAAACGTCCACTGCTGGACATAGGCCTTCCCCAAGGGGGGGTTGCCATAATCGCCACGCTTGTCAGGCGGGTTGACGATCGCAGTGTAGCTGTTGCAATGCACAAAGAATGCTGCTGCCCATATTCTAGTGAGTACCTTACTCCCATCATACGACACCCACGGGAAGTGATGGGACGGTGTTATTCTTTTACGTCCGACACCATACAGCATGTAGCGGCATCTATACCGCCAAATACGAACAACTAAAAGCCCTGACTTCACACAAATACTTAATCGCGCTATCATAGTTCTAGTTCTGGCTAGAGGATCCTCCCTTTTCAATTGCGTATACGGGATTTTCCACCCTCAATACTTCTTTAACATTATTTCCATGACCCTTTCAAGATCATTCATAGCTGTGGCAAGGCCTATATCTGCAACACGTGTCTTATCAACATATTTCTAGCTCGTTGTAAAGTATTATATCAGCGAGCTGTCCTCCACCTGCAACCTTACGCTACCGATCGTATAACTGAGCACGACTATCCGCACATTTCTACTTATTGCACTTTACTCTGTTCCCACATTGCATTAACCTACTGTGTGTGTGATTAGAATTGGGTTGATCTTATTAACAAGTCACGGCATGATAGGAATGCTGGTCTAAAAATAACGGTAATAGAATGAATCAACGGGCTGTGGGGATAATGGACTGGTTGTAGGAAAAACGTGGTCCTTTCTTGCGCGATGTTGGTTCATGCTTATTGTGGCTATGAGCAGTGTCATGATAAACAGCCTTATTAATTAAAAAAGCTGGAGACATGGTTAGTTTAGATATGTACTGACTAGCGTTTGCATAAAAGGAGTCTTCTTTTTCAATTAGTCTATTAAGAATTTTAACTTAGAACCTGCTTATCAGTATTTAAACTATGATTTCGTCTGAAAGTGCCTATTGTAGCATTATATTTGTGTATAATAAAGCATTTTTATTGTTGCTATTAGAATAGTTGACATCATCTGCTTAATATGTTTTTTTTTTGTTTGCCTACCTATCACAGGATTTAAATGTAGATTTATTTTCGCAATTTTTCATAACATTTTGAACCTCAGGTAAGCTACATACAGATACTAATACGCCCCTAGAAAAACAATGCAGGGGTTCCCGGCCTATAGGAAGAATGAGATCTTAAGGTCTTTCCGCCATGATGGACCATGCAAATTGTGGCTATAAATGAAGTCATTGGATTGTCGAGACTGGCTTTTATTTGCCGTTGTTGTCCTTGGAGGGCTTCCGTTCACGCGACTGTGATGATAATGAGCAACACCATATAATGTAGCATTTAAAATGCGGATAACAGCTGCTAGATTGGTCGTCATCCTGTCCTGGATTGATTTTCTTTGTTGCCCTGTAAGCAACTTCCATACAACGTGTAACAGAATAAACGCAATACCTCTTAATGGGGTCATTGTACTCATCATTATGGACAACGTTTACTATGGGACCAACACTGAAATCGTGAAAAAGAAAATCGACTCCTCCATACATTTTTGTGCGCATAACTCGACAAAATGTACTGAACAGCGGATTTTTGTTTCGCGATTTCGGGATAGTAAGACTTGTGTGTGCGCGCATGCTAGAGTGCTCCAAGTGACCTTATACATGCACTTCTGAGGACCCAATGATCCCCACTGACGCTGCTGTAAATTTGGTTACCAATTTGGTAAAAATTACTCGACTCGCTACGAAGAATAAGAAATATACCTCTTACAAGTCAATCATATTTCAACTTTATTATTGTTTTCCCTGATCTATATTTTCTTTACTTTGCATGGTGTCTATGCTATTCGAATTTGATTGGTGTAGAAGAACCATTTACATAATATTATTATTATTTTTTATTATTTTATTATTATGTTGGTGTATAAGAACTGGGCCCAGACCTGCAAAACTCGCCAAGTCAAATACTGTATGGAATGTTATGTTAATTTACTGGTGAATCAGCCAATTATCATTCTGCGCAGAGTGTAACTGGTCAGCGAAATGGGTTACTACAATGTTAGTAGCCTACTGGGATTTTATACCGCTTTTGCTAGCCCTGTTTCATGTCACTGCCTTGAAACCTTTACAATGTTGGACAGTAGTTAATTTATTCCTATGTTACTTTTAGTAAACTGTCATTCGTCGTTCTTTGAAAATAATTACGGCTAGTCCGAAAATCTGACAGCCAGTGTTAATTATTTTATTCTATATGCACACAAAAGTGCAGAGACGAATTTTATACCCAAATGCCTTTTTTTAAGGGTGGAAAATTATCAAATGACTTGAAGGGCGTGTCAGACTCTTACTGACTAAAACCCATCCGTGTTCCTTCTAAAGCCCTTTGCGTTCCAGAGCCACGATAACTCTTTCGAACAAATTCCGCAACCCTGGCAGGTACCCAAATGCCTACCACTTTAACTTTGTCTAACCTATGGGTATCGTGTTACTCAGTTACTGAGTTGTGTTTGTCAGATAGGTAGTGGGTCAGATTAGAAGGCAACCACAACATAGTTATAGGCCGGATAGATTGATTTGTTTTCTTCTAGAATCCTATGGAAACTTTCTTGTATCACCTTAAAAGATATGGTAATAGTGTGAGAAAGCGGGAGGATACGCTCGGGTGACAGCACTGTGAGGATCGCCGATACAGTGGAGCATACCGTGGAGGTCTGCCCTGCTTACCGCTACAGAAGAAGACGCCCCGGGTGTCGGCCACCGTAGCCGCGGGCCTGCGGACCGTGAACGTTGGGTGGCTCGCTGTCCGATCACCACCAGGCCCGGGTGGATGACGCGTTGTGTTCCACGCGCGCCTTAAAGAGATGTCAGCATAGAACACGGAGCCATAACGTGCCAGGGTTGCGGAATTTGTTCGAAAGAGTCACTGCGGCCTTGGAATGCTAAGGGCGTTAGAAGGAACATGGGTAGGTTTTAGTCAGTAAGAGCGACACGCCCTTAGCACGCCCAGAGCGGAAGAAGTCATTTGATGATGCCCAAACCTTAAAAAAATACATATTTATAGTGTGAGAAAATACGCTCGCACTACAAAGCAACATTGTTTTGCATTCGTTAGGTAATTACCTATAGGTAGGTATACAAGGATTAAGATCACGCTCGCTGTATCAAACGACCTTAAACATACACGTCGCGTCACGCCTCTGATCCCCGAGGCAGAGGTGTACCGTACACCCACAGCCTTAAGTCTCTGATGACGGTGCTACATAAATACACGCTGTTTAATATGAAGGGAGCTTATCAAGCACTTAGTTAAGTAAAATCTTACAGTATTTTTTCAGTATCAACTGCATAGTTGAGAATAAACATGAGAATATACTATATTGTTCATGAAAAAACAAACAACTATTTTATTAAAATTTACTTCTATGGGTACAATGGCGATGATATCGTTACAGCGATATCAACCAGACAATCTGACAAAGACTGGTTTGGACACGCTTGTGGCTCAAACACTACTTATGAAGATATTGAAATAATCCTTTTAAAAACTACTTTGAAAAAATATTTTTCGACATTAGAGCCGCTGGCTACTACAATATTAAAACGTATACTAAGCCTAATTGCATTACAAACAAAAACAAGACTGCATTAGAATAATTGAATTACGAGCAGTACAAATGATCTATGCACGATTACAATGCACTAAAACATTCCCTTTGTAATCAAATTAGATAAGGCTAACAAAAAACCTGAATCACTTGTCATACTGACTGACCAACACACACAGCTATTAGAACAAAGTATAGTAAAAGAACAAAACAAAACAATACAGATCAAGACATGAATGATTCATCTAATATCACGCCAGACTAAAGAGTGTTTGATTCATACAAAGAACTGCACGTAACATAAACAAAAAACCAGACAACACCTTCAGAGGCCCGAAAATACTTCCCGAGTGTAATACTGACGAATGAAATGGAATACAATAGATATCTACTACAGTAGTATATGATTCTACTGTAATAGAGGCAATTAGAGTGAAGAAACAATGGATAGAAGGAGTGAAAGATAATTAATATGTCTGAAAAACGACTGAGGACTGAGATGGTGACTAGTAGGAAAAGACGACAATATGTTGCGTACCAAACTTATTGGGCTGTGTTAATATAATTTCCCATTGGGAAAAATTTGACCGTGACTGTGTCACAATAAGTAATGTATGGATTTGGGAATATTTTAAAATTAATACTGACTACTAATAATATTGTCCTCTTTGGTTCAGTAACTAATCAAGTGATCATTGAAAATGGAATTTGTCAGTGTGGTCAAAATTAGCACTAATAAAACGTTTTAGGAAATAACATTTTACGAACAAGGATGTTTGACTAGTGATTTCCAAAACAAGCAAATACGATAACAATATTTTAGGATTCAAGGACGATTACAATCTGTTCTTTATCCTCTTAGAAAATGGATCATAGCGATTCAAGTGACAAATATGAGAGTAAAGTCTTGTAAGTTAGCAGATTTCATATAAAGAAAGAAAGAAAAGAAAGAATAAAATGTATTTAGCACAGGTACATGAAACACGCACGGTAAAAATAACAAAAAAGGTAGTTATGCCAAAAAACTAAGTGTGTCTCACGGCTGCACTAAAAAGGTCCATTTCAGCGATATGTCAGACAGACTGATGCTATCTGACGCTGGTTTTCTAATGAACCTTTCAAAGGATGAGTGGCGGTTCATTTAAATCAATATAAAAATAATAATATATAAATATAATCGAACCAATTGACCAATTTTCATCTTTATCAAAGTAATTTCTTGCCTATTGAATAGTCCGCTTCGTTTCAACCTATCAGTGCAGTTAAAATGCAAATCAAATAGTCTTACTAAGGGTTTTTGGAGTATGTATTTTCGAGTTTTTGTTCTATTATAGCTCGTGGCTAAATAATAACGGCCGCACGGGTCGATCTCCAAGGTTAAGCAACGCTTGCCGAGTTTGGTCTGTGGATGGGTGACCATCTTAACATACCGAGACTCCTCCGTGCATCGGAAAGCACGTCGTCGTTACGGATAGTCAGAAGCCAGATAATCTGACACTAGTCTTGCCAAGGAGTAGGTACCGTGTTACCCAGTTAATGGTTTGTGGAGGTCTGGTAGGCAGCCGCTCCACGTAAAATACTGATATTCAGCTGAATCCGGTTTGACTGGAAGCCGACCCCAATATAGTTGGGAAAAGGCTAGGCAGATGATGATGTTCTTTTATAGCGAAGGTCGTACACTTAATTGAATATCCAGATGATATGACAAAGCCAACCACATGGAGATCTCTATCATTGGCAAACTATAACTGCGTAGTAAGTAAAAAAAGAGTTTTTGCATGATAAAAACATTCTGATTGATTAGTTGTTGTTAGAAATATTCTCTAGTTCTAAGAAAATAAGTTGATGTTGTAAGAATTTAGTCGGTTGTAGCAAGAGTATGTCGTATCGTGAGTAAGTCCTTTATGAGTTTAATTGGCTGAAGAGGGTAATGAATGAGCAAATCTACTACTGACGTTTTTCCTAACTGTGTTTACTATGGCAATGTAAACCACGAATGCCTACTGGCCGACTTCAAATTCACTAGCAATATTTTTATTACTGAAAGTACTTAACAGCTTCAAAAAACTTTTACTATCGCCAAAAAAATAGATTTTGTCAATAATTTCAAAGTTAGCCAGTATACATACGTAGAAGATTATATTATAGGACGAAATTGAAAGTGATGACATTCTAGATACGATAGCTACATAGTTGGCTCAACCAGTAAATCTCTATCTCAGCAAACGACAGTAACGATAAAATCTCAATTGAAAATCTCCATTGTATTCACATTACACCTATACACGAGAAAAGAATAGGTAATTTTCATGATACGTCTATTTAAAGCTTGACCTCGCGCCGAGGAAATGAAAATTCACAAATTACACAACGTGAGTTGTCAATTTGACAAGGTCTTCTTTTGTTCTATGGAAACCTCATCAAACTGTGTATAAAGGCAAGTTTCGCATTGATAGAATTCAGGAAATGTATCCAAAAACTACACCTAGCAGAACACAAAAGATTTTCTCAGCACATTCATGCCTGCATTAGCTGATGTGGCAAAAAATATAACCTTACACGAGAGTAAAAAAATACTACCACAGTTATTATCCGAGCATTAGTAACACGAATATTATGTTCTATTATTTATAAAAACAAAAATACAAAGACTTTATACATGTAAAGGATTTAAAAAGAGGAAACTTCAAACAAGATCGTTATGGTATAGTATATTTAAATGTATGAGATGAATGAATTGTTTTACCTCATAAGGGGATATTGATTAATTAATGCTTTAAAGAGAAAACACGATTATAATGAACACGTGCAACAGATTTTTTGTTCCTATGATTCTAACTTTTTTATAAACGACGTAAAGGAAATGACTGTTTGAGATAGCTTCTTGAGATAAAGTGGTATTAAGTATCAAACAAAGAAATTAAAAAAACGTTGTAGATCGTTAGAGTAGATACGAATTATTCAAAATTATATGTTCGTCTAAAAATCTTTACAACACAAGCAAAAACCCAGAGAAAAAATGGAAAACTCAAGACAAAGAAAATTGCTGTCGGTTCCAAACAAAATTTACATTAAATTGTTACTGACGATCATGAACAGAAATTGTAAGATGTGGAAATAAAGCTACAAAGCGTAAAATTACACACGAATGGAAAACATTCCCAGAGCGAGTGTATAGACCTTTTACATTTTAAAAATACAATTACAAAAGTTCCCAAAAATGTTGATGGTGATAAAATATTCAATGTGAAATAATCAGAAGTAGGTACGAATGCACTTAAGATCGTGAATGCACCGGAGCCCGACGCGATAATATCAACAAAAGATCCTGCATGCTAAATTAATATGAGGCTACCTACCTGCCGAAATTTCCTCGCCTACGCTACAAGATTTAAGGCAGACGCTACTATGAATGCGAAGATGGAGCGAAGAGACCTTGAAATGCAAGATTTGATAAAATAGCTTGACAGTGTTGTCCTGACTAATATTATAAACCGATATTGATACGTACAGAGACACATCTGACACTCTGGAGACGGTTGTGGGCATTAATGCGAGCAATTCCGCGGGAAAAAACTAGAAAGCTATATATGAAAGGCCAGAGGAGAGAGAAAAGAATTGACTGATGTCCATTCAATATTTGTTTGTTCATAACACTTTTGTCTTGTATTTTGATGTAAGTGTGTCAAATTCAGCGAAAATAGAATTAAAATAATATTTCGCATGAATGCTTTTATAATGTGGTAATTCAACCGCATGTTTTGATCCAAAAGTTGAAATAAGAGCACCTACCTAACAATAAGGAAAACTCAAAATTAAGTTGTAGTTAGTTTAATTTTTAGCTTTAAAAAAACTATATTCATGTTTATTTTCTAGTTCTTGGACTTTGACTTAACATTATAAATCAATTACCTACAGCTGACCACATTTGGATTGAAACTAAGAGTAATATCTATAAATAATGTATTTGAATAAAATTGTCGCATAATTCAATTATGAATTACTTTGTATCTGATTATTAAGACACGCGTAACGATGGCTTTGATGATAATATATTTTACGAAGTAAAACATGTTCAAGTTTATTACAAATATACGAGTATTAGAGGTGTAACGAATCATAATGAAACGACCGTTAAAAATATTGATTATAATAATTTTAATACTACTGTTGGTACTAATAAAGCTGAACTTTATGTTATTACAGCTCTTGTTAACACAAGTAGGCGATATACTTTTATTTCCCTGACCATGAGATATCTAAGTAAACTTCACGCCCATTTCAATAAAACTATAATTATACAAGTCACATGTTAGGACCGTGAGACAATTTATTTTATAGTTACATCATCGCTTGTACTATACCCCACAACAATACTGAGAGGTGTGGGCTGAAGCAATTGTCCAGCCAACATTCAAGCTGGTTGTTAATTGAACAAGGTTCCAACTAGTTTACGAATGTATTTGAGTTAGGACTATGTTGCAACAAGACGTGGCAATGTCATAGGATAGTTTTTGCGGTCGCCTACACATTGGCCCATCAGAAGAATTTGACTTAGCTGCCAAGGTCGCTTGCATTGTCTTTTTTGCTTGAACGAGATGTATTTTACCTATCTTATTGACCCTGAGTTGCGTAGGAAGATTATAGCTAGAATTATGTTAAGTGGTTTGCGGTGACAGTCTAGTGGTTAGAACAGAAAAACTAGTCTTAACACAGATGGTGCGGATATAATGCTTATGTTTTCCGAGAGATTCTCTTGTTTTATATCGTATTCCATATAGGCAAGCCCTTATGAAAGAGAGCTCATTTTAGTACCCACTTTTGTACTAGTTTTTGCTTTCGTTCATTTGAGCCATTTTGCCTACCAAGCCAAGTCTTTACGAAATTATTTTTCAACTTCTGGAGGTACTGTATCATCAATGAGCTTCATTTTCTACTAAAAATTACGTCACTAAAGATATCAATTACTGAAATTTTTCAATTTTAACATGAATATGGTACTTTTATTTGCTTCACTTTATCTCTTTTATTATTGTTAATACTTGTAGACCGATTCATGATCTCATTTAGAATTTAAGTACCTAGTTTCTATAATTGTCTGTAATGTAATGTTAAGCACAACATTTTTGTATGCCAATAGGCAGAATTTACTGGGTACCGATATACCTGTAACTAACACCATTATTGTAACACCTTTCTATACAAATAAAGAAATTATTATTATTATTTAATGATTTCTAACAATCCCAGACGCCTTTTCCACAGCAACGACTGGCAAATTCTTTTGTGGGAACCACATCGATATATCATACTTTTCTGTTCTCTCGCTAGGAATTTATCATTTTTTTCCAAAGTCTACATACCTCTACATGTACTTGTCTTAATAAAATTAAGTTCGTGATGAGAATGCCTGCTAGTGGCGCCGGCTGTCATATTATCATAATGTACTAGTGCGATATGGATTATGTTGCAGTTATAGTGGGAAAGTAGAGATTTATCTGATAGACATTGACATGTAGAAGAAGTATTATTAATTGTAAGCTGAATTAATGTATAATGAGAAGAAGCTTTTTGTGAAATGCCTTGTGAGCATTTAACGAAGAACCATTGGGTAAATAACGCTTTTGCCGACGGACTGCCAAAGAAATCTTTAAACCAAACCAAGGTCAGGCTTCGCGAAAATGCAGGAAGTGAAAACGGAGAAAGTCCAGTCATTATAATCAGTGCAGAACCTGTATGAATATTCTGCTGGCAAATTATGAAACGGAACGGACCACTTTAAGTAAGTTTATACTAATCAATAAAATTAGTGTTGTCAATGCTACAGCTATAAATTGTATCACCTATCTGATCTCTGGAGAAATTGTCTGATTCGGGAGGCACAATTCAATGCTTTTTAACCCGCCTGTTTGTTTTTAACTTTTTCATGTCTTAACTGCTGAACTGATTTGGTTTGGCACACAGAGAACATGGGATACTTATCCCGAGAGTGAGTTTCCTTGGGTTATTTCCGACTCTGTTTTTTTTGACGTGAATGTCGGCGCTGGAAAAAGCTACTAAGAAATAAAAGTCGACAGGAAAATCATATAACTCTCGTTTTTATTCATCTAACTGCGACAATCACATATCGCGTAAAGTTACCATATTGAACCAATAATCCATATAACACTTAATTTAATCAATTATCTCTGCCAACTGTATCCCCGGTCAGTTAGCGTTAGTGGCTTTATTATCTCGTTACATATTTATTTTTATGTTCTCTTGGGACCTGAGGTGAATAAATATCGATTAATAATGACAGCTTACCAGCTTATTAGTACAGTGGTTTATCACTCAGGATAGGATACTTTATTTCTAATGCTGGTTTTTTATTTCTGACGCCGAGCTGCATTTTTGTGTTCAGGAAGGTTGAGTGCCATTGATATTGAAGAGGCAATTTTTTTGTTCTTTTCTAAGTTAGTAAGGATAATCCCGTCTGGTTGGACAACCAAAGTAGGTGCACAGATAATAGTAAGTAGGTACTTAGATGTCTTTGATAGAAAATTCAAAGTTAAACTGAAAAAAAACTACGATATAAAGAAAATATAAATAATCGGTGAGGTGACAGTACAAGGCAAGGCAAGTCAATTAAATGTTGTTGTACCAACCTCCTTTACTACCGACTCTGTGTTTTTCGAGGTAATCATAACGAAAACTTTTTTACTAAGATCGTGTTGCTCATAGTACAGATAGTCGATATGGTCGAAAGATTCTGGCGTGGCGATCATGTTTCGGATGATACAGAATTGGAAAGCCTCCCTGGCCGATGACCTGGTGAATGCCGCGGGAATCCGTTGGATGCGAGACGCCCATGAACAGTCGATGTGACGACGCCTAGGGAGGCCTATATCCAATGCAGCATGCAGTGCGTCTTTCGGCTGAAATGATGATAATTATAAGGTCATGACCCTCAAGTATTGCAAAGACGTAAACGAAGAAAACATCATTAACAATATTAATAAGAAACTATTCAAAATACCGCCAATCCTCTAACACATGACAATTTAAGCAATCGGCATGTTTCTATACATTATTGTAGGTTTTTCCTTGAAACATCGATAGCTATTTATATTGACAAGTTCTTCGTTCAAATGTCACAGCAGTTCAATGTCGACGACAGTGGTATTAGAAATTGACAAAGTTAAAATTAACTTATGTTGTTACTATGTATAAAGTTAACACGTATTTAAAGTTTGTATAGTATTATTTTATATTAATCTTAGTAATAAGTTGTAATTGTGACAGTATCCGCCAGTATGCTCTAGAGAACAAGGCTGATGAATGGAATTGTTTAAGGATGATATCACGTGATATTCTTTTGTTTCTTCGTTCCACTGCTGAATCCGAAATTGGCCGACTGTCGGCCGGATAACCCTCTCTAGGACCACGTTTTCACCCAACCTGCATCAGCTTGCATGCATGCAAGTTGCATTACATTGCGGACTATCGAGATATAATCTACTCAATCGTGTCGCTCGCAGTTGGAAACGAAGCCTTAGAATGTGCCACTCTTTACGAGGTAGGTACCCTTTGGGCCACTAATTTATTTACATCATGGGATACCAACATGTACAGACTTTAATACCATATTTGCTGTGCCCGGCAGGGTCCATTTCTTTTACTTTGTTATACCATTAATACATATGGAGTGTAATAAAGAATTGAGTATTGAGTATTGACTTGCTAGTACTCTCTGATGAGTCCCCGTTTCTGATGATTCAAGTTTCCAGTTAATTTTAAATGAGCATTAAATTTTCTACCTTCATGTTTCTGTCTATATTCTTCGTTAACAATTACGCCAAGTACATTATTTACATTGTAGCGGATCTGCTCATCCTGCATAATACACAGCAAGAAACGGATGTCTGTGATAGTTACAAAGCTACTTAAGTACTTGTAAATAATAGGTTCTTACTACTTAATTTTGTACTTTTACAGCCGCTACTAAAATGTAAATGGATGGACATGGGAATCGAGGCTAAAGGAAAGAGGGATAAAATAAATTTTCTGATGAATATGGAAAAATGGGAGGGAATATCATAATCATGGGTGACACAAATAAGGAAGAGTCATGATATGAAAGAAGAAATCGTGTTGCTCCGATCCCAAGTAAGGATAGAAAGGGAAGGAAGATTATTGACAGCTGCTAATTTAATACAAAAAAAGTTCGGCTTTGTGTAGAGACTGTCAATCATATCTACACACACTTGGGCATCAACGGCTTCGTAATGAATCCTGTAGTCTCAAAAAACAAAAATCATTTGGATTGCAAAAAGTCATAACAAAGTTGAGTAAAGCAAAAAGCGCACCCACAACACCCTAATCAGAATTGGCACAAACACTAGAATACTTATTAATAAACAATCTATTGTATGTTACCGCAAACTGTTCAAACGTCAGACGCATCTAGGAGCTACACAAAAGGTTGTAAATCTCCCGACCTTCCTCTCCATTCCGCGGTGCGCGGACGCACTTGCGACGTGCGTGTACAGTCGGACGGAATATATCGATGTTAGATTAGATTTATATTTTTGGTTTTGTTAGTAACGTTTTTGTGGAATGAATTCGTATGTATTAGCTAAGCATATTAATCCTTTCATCCTTTCAACCCCATATTAGATGGAAAAAAGGTTAGGCAGATTAATTGGGTCTGTACGGACTTAATGCGTTTTTGCTCCTTTTCTTTATCAATATAGTCATAAGTCATTTATTTGTCAGTAGGCTGAAAGCCAGTTTTAAACGTAAAAAACATAGATGATATGACAGTCCTCCAAATCATGTGCTCGGTACCATTTCCAGTGTGTTTAAGTTGATATCTTTATAGATTTTATATTATGAGTTCCACAATTTGTACCAATATTAATTGCATACAAATTTATCAGGGTGATATGAAAATTTACTTGCACAGATGGACTTTTTAAAATTTTCTTAATTGTTGTAATATGTTCCATTATTATTATTATTTATTTATCAAATAAAAGTCTATAAAAATCTTACATAAGACTATGCCCCATAAAACCGACGAAACGGTTGTTCTATTCAATTTATTTCTGAGATTCTGTTTTTAATTTAGTTGGTTATCAATTTTTTTCTATAAAGCTGACCTTTTCTCAATCCGATCAGAGATTTTATTTCTATATCCTTTGCGCGGTCATGACTATGGACATTCTTTACTGACAGATAAAATTTTCATTATGATACTATTATTGGTAAAATGGAAACCTGACATACGATAGTTGCAAACCTGTCATATCACATGTTATAACAGTGATAAAGAAGTACTGCAAGTTGGTACAGAATATAATACTCATTATGAAAGTTGAATCTCAACTATGACTGAAATACATCATCTGTGAAAATTACAACTGTCTAACTATCACGGTTCATGAGATACAGCCTGGTGACAGACGGACGGACAGCGGAGTCTTAGTAATAGGGTCCCGTTTTCGTTTTCGTTTTGATTCTTTTTTGTGTTAGGTAGAAAGAAATGTTTTATTTTTAATCGAAATCAGACACGTGTAAGCTATGACAAATCTAGGAAATGCCAATTTTTTTGCACTAAAATGTAGTATATCTGGTTTTAATTTCACACAAAAAAGATCATCATAATATTAAAGCTGCAGACTATACGGAAGTGAGTCAACCATACAAAGAAATACATTTTTCAATGACCTTTTCGTCAAATGCCTTATTAAGAAATAGAGAAGTAATTTAGAGATGTTATTTATGAATAAATGAATATTTTATTTTAGAAGATTTATGCGGTTATTTTTTGGTTACATATTGTATATGGCTATTTATAAATGACAATGGAAAAAAAAATTAAAAGTGAAAAATGAAAAAAAAAAAAACAGCTGTGGGTACTTATAATGTGCCGCAAGGATCAGAATAGACCAGGAACTGGATAACGCTACCTTGGAAGCCCTCCCTTAAGGGCGACCAATAACCTGGTGAGGACCGCGGATGCGAGAAGCACCGAACCGGCCGATGTGGCGACGGTTGGGAGAGGCCTATCTTCAGCAGTGGATGCTTCCGCTAAAATCATGAAATTGTTCTATTATTACCCTTTCTATTGACTAACATCTGAAAACTCAAATTTTATTTAGCTTTGAGAAGTATTTGAGCACGATAATTGAACGCGTCAAAAAACGTGTTGCATTTGAACATAAAACAGAAGAACATTTTGGACACCAAAAGAGAGGTATGGATTGGCTGATTGTTCGAGCTAGTGACGAAAGAACTGAGCATTCCTTACTTCAAGTTAATCAATAAGTAAAATTGATCGATGACTTAATACAAAACGCGTATCAACAACTTATAATTCAAAGTCGGTCGTCAGCCCGTAATTGTAACTCTACTTACCCTCCAAAGAATCATAAGTCGACATTATGTAGGCATGTATGTTAATAAGATAGCTCACATGCATGTATAAATGTATGATAAGCATACATAAATAATACTTACTGAAAGGATCAAAGGAATGGTGTCTCGTTAAACTTTAAGACCTGAATATGAAATTCGCCAAATTATGAATATGGAGTACATTTAAATTTTAGCTTTGAGGAACTGTAAAAAGTTAGTATTTATTAAAACTTAAATCAACATAAAGGAATGAAGATGGACTTCATGCCTCAGGGATTATCTACCAGTCAACTACTGATGTTGGAGATATAACGTGTATTTTTTATGCCATGTAATCTTTCCCTCAAAAGTTTCCCTTAAAGTAAAATTGTGCTCCGTCTTTTTTGCTCAGGGGAGTGTCCATTTAACTTTTCAAGAGTGGGTTAAAATATATTCAAAACCAGAGCTGATGAGCCTTTTTAGGTAGGAATAACTCTACAAAAGTTGTGTGAAAATCGGTTGTCAAGTATGGGGCATGCAATGAGAAAAATGCAGACATGAAACTCAATTATGGATGTGGATATAAGAGGTGGGGAAGACTAAAGAAAGATGAGATGGATTATGTGAAAGATGACTTGAATAAGAAAGGTGCAGCTGCTGAGATAACGAGTAATAGAGGAGTATGGAAGGGGAAGACATGATTTGCCGACCCTAAATAAATTGGGTAACGGCTATAGAATGATGATAATGAAAATTATGCCCTCCAATCTTTTATGATAGAATATAGACTAAATATTCACCAATATTTGTAAATACATTTCAAAATTGTTACAGTCATTAGGCATCTATTGTGAGTCAATCTCGGTAGCTCTACATCTTTCATTAAATTATTTACTGTATTTGTAACGTCCACAGCCTGTCTGTTTGTAAAACTTGCATTCAAATGAAATTGGTCATGTCCTTCTTAGTCGGCAGTTAGGTAAACTGCTACTATTTACTTAATTAGCAACTGTGTCCTTTAAATTTTATTGCAGGCAAATTGCGACAGATTGACAGGGTTGTTTTCATTCCAATTCTTGAATTTTGCAGGAGTGTTATAATAGGGAATATGCATGAAAAAAATATTTATTATCTATACACTTTATCTGAAAATATACAAAAATATAATACTAACAGTGAAATTAGAATCGAAATTGATCGAAAAACAAACGAGATATGACTATTTTAAACAAATATATCTGTCTCTCTCGCGGAGACGCCGTTTTCTATGGCAGCTGTATAGGCGACATAGTATTTGACGTCAGAGGTCGTATCGGGCTTCTCTTTCTAATTGGCATCTTTGAAGCTTTATAATTTCATCGCTGATGAAGGTATTTAAAACAATATTTCATAATTGTTTACTAGGGCTAATAAGTATTTCATTTTGCAAATAAAAAAAATGCATGCATATTCCCCATTGGTCTAAGTACGGAGAATGGAATACCTCGTTGATTTGATTGGTACCTATTTTATAAGATCGAAGTAACGAACGAAACGAAAGGCAAAATATTGGGAAGATATCGACTAAGAGCCTGTATGACAAGCATTAGAATTAACTGATCAGATGAAAGAATATGGTGGATGTGCCAACTTCCCAAAAAGTACCAAGGCAACGCAACGGATCCCAATCAAGTAAGGAACTGAAAACTTAAGGGACAATTAGATAAAACGAGATATAGTTAATAACAGTATGCAATCTCGAATGACATACTATTGGTTCCTTCTTTATGTACTACATATTTTTCCCTTACCCATTACAACAAAATTAGTATGTAAACAGTTGATGCCATCACTAACATACCAATACATACCTACGTACTGTGTACTACGGACATACGACTAGCCTCAACAATCTTTACCGCCATACTGCGCACATAAAGTACTGTCACAAAGAAAACATATTTAGTAATTCTTTCCTCGTCTGTACCAACGCATCAGACGTCGACTTCACACGACGGCGGCCTTGTGGATATGGAGCGATGTAATGGCCCGTAATTGTATGAATGCTGGTATGTCGCAATCAATCGTATTTGAGTACAGTGGGGTGGTATATTGTTTGTTTACACTATCAATGAATGGGATGCTGGGAGTCGGACTCTGTAGTGTCTATGGTAAGGTGTGAGAATGGAAAAGCGAAAATGGACGTCCTTTGGATGTTTTGACTTTTGATTTATTTTTGTAGAAAGTGGTAAGACACTTAGGTACCTAAAACAGAAAGGTTTGTGTGCTGAAAAAACAAAAAACTAAAAAAATCTGATTTTAGGATGAGAATTAAAAAATAAATAGTATGTTTTCTCCGTCGCTATTTCAAACCTCTAAGAAGAGAAAATTGATTTTTTAGAACACAATTTCTGTATATTACAAATATACGCACAAAATCTAAAACGCCAACTGATATTGACCATTGTCTTTGTTTACCCCATAAGTCATATAACCATGGCTATTACTTACTATAAAACTTCACATAAATAACTCAACGAGTGTACCTACTTCTAACGCATAGTTTTTCCCTATAGAAACTGCAAGCAAAGGATAGCAATTTATAGCATAATTATTGAATAGTACAAATAATTGATTTGAACAGTAAATAATTTACGCACTGTTATAGAAGTTAGAAAATACTTTATTTACTTTGTCGTACAAGTTATTTACCTTCACAATGCACGTTTTTTATGTAAGGGCTTATATGTGTTGGTCGTTACATAGCTAAGGTAATGTGAAATTACTTGGACTATGTTTTTTGTTAAGTATGGGGCTTTGAAATTCATGTGGTGTAAAAGGAAATTGTCATTTCCACCCATAGTACTAATTATCATGAACCATCTTTTTTTCAACGATGGGAAATCATCAAATGACTTCTGCTCTAGGCGGAGCGGAAGGGAGTGTCAGACTCTTACTGACTAAAACCCATCCGTGTTTCTCCTATGTCCTTTGCGTTCCATGGTCGCAGAAACTCTTTTGAACGAATCTCGCAACCCTGGCAGAAGCCACCTAGATCGCTTGTAACGTTGTAAATGTAACTTGGTGCATATTGGCCTGGCTCTGTTGTGTTCTGTCTCCAGCTTGATAAGGAGAAAAGTGGACATTTTATTTTTCTTACTTCTCCGCTGCTCTTTCATGATTAACTAGCTTTTGTCCGCGACTTCGTACACGAATATTCCGTTTTTTCCTGATCCCGTAAGAATTTCTCTCTAAGGAACCTACATGCCAAATTTCAGCTTTCTACGACCAGTAACTTCGGCTGTGCGTTGTCGGTTAGTCACTCAGTCAGTCAGCAACGGAAGAATTTAAATATTAGAATTGATTTATCTGCGGGTTTACAAACAATTTGATTCGTTACAAAAAAGTTCAATTGTTTCTCTGGGCTGGGACTTCATTAACTCGGCGTTTATCTGATTGTCAATGATGTTGATTCTCCCTTTTACGAGTGCCGTGCTTGGGAATTGTGTGGCGAGGAAGCCACGTTATCCCCCTAGAACGGGGTGTTAGGGATGTGACACTCGTTTTTGAAGTGAAATGCATCAGTTAATCAGCGAGGTTGTTGAGAGGTCTGATTGCTGTAAAACTTTTAGTTACTTAATTTGTGTCAATAAATCTCTCATTTAACTTAAATCCAAATTGAATCTCAACTAGAGTCGCAATATCGTATTAATATCAATTCAATCCAATTTAGTTTAAGCTGAATTTAAATAGTAGGAATCGATAAAGGTGCGGTAGGTATCAATGGTTTAAAATGGTTTCTCAATTGCAAAGGATAATGTTATTGATATTCAATGAAAAGTAACAGAATGAAGGCTATACTGAATATAACTGAGACAGATTTTAGCAATTTATCGATCAAAGTTAAAGGAAGTTGATAAGGCAATGAAAGAAGTGAACAGTGATAGCATATGTCATATAGATACAAAGGAGAAATACCCCAAAACCAATAGAGATAAAATGTGAATGGGTTAGCACCAGATCATGAACAATTATGAAACAAGGAGTACGATGTGTATGATGGTCATGTAAAGAGGAGGGACGAAATGCACGTAACTAAAAGTGTTATGAATATAAATGTGGATGGATGGACCAGGAGAGGGAGGCAAAAGAAAAGATGGATGGATTGTGTTAAGAGCGATATGAAAGAAAAGGGAGTTAGTAATAGCGTGACGGCTGACAGGACAGAATGGAAGAAAAAAACGTGTTGCGCCGACCCCAAGTAACATGGGATAGGTGCAGGAAGATGATGATGAGTATGATGTGTAAGCAGAAAAATTAGTTAGTCAATAGTGACGATATTATCTAAGTATGTGAAGATCTGCGCAACGTAGTAAATCTTGAAGTACTCACTGCCAAGTAAATAGAGGTACAATATTGTCAATAATATTTACTTGTGAAAAACATTACCCACACGCAACATATCGTCAATTTCGTTGAATAACAACACGAGACGCGAAGCCGTCCAACAGCATTGGCACTTCAAAATATCAGAAATGCCAACAAAATTATTATAATACATGACAACAATACATATACATCATAATTCTAGACGATTTAACAAAATACTATACGCTTAATGAAGATTAGAGAGAAACCCTTGACATTTTAGAAAATAAGCATCGCGACCTCGGTTCGTACTTAAACATTATTTACCTTCTAAGAGAACATCACACTGCAGGCAATTAACTATAATACGGGGAAGTGTAGTATGTACAATATGTGCTGCGATTTCCTCTAAATAGCGTGGTACATAATATAGTTGGTTTATACAGAGTGGTCGGCCTTGAGGTTAGCTGACATACCATGCCCTTTCTTCCACCTTGCTGCCTATGTCTTCTGAACGGTGATTGCATACATGATACGTTATTAATATGCTGCGATACCCCGACTGTCCAAGGTTATCGTCTATGCAGTACTGGTACATTTTTGCGAGCAAAAAATGGATCGGTCACCTCTAACAGTTTGTCTATAGAGATTATTTTCGCTTGTGCTGCTTGTAAGTTTGCATTGCAAGTGAGTACGTGATTAGAGTTAGTCGCAAGCGCCACCTGTCGCCCAAAAACGGTAAGTGCAGTTTTGGTTTGTCGATCGTATCGAAGTGATCTAGTGTTTCCGTTTTGCATTTGCGTTAGTTTTAATATCCTGATAAATGTTTAATTCATGGGACAGCAATTTATACGGTTTAATTGTAAAGTGGATACGTTTGCGCCGCGTTCGAGTGTCTCTGATATTGTTCACTAGTTTAGAACGATTTAGTTTATTGGATGGAAATTCTTCATTTGGGCTTTATGCAACTTTACATGCCCCAGACCTGATTTAAAAACTCGTCAATATTGAGGATGACTAGACGAGAAATCGTAAGACTTCTTACATTTAGATACAAAAAATGAGAAGTTTACTTGTAGTATAATATGCCAAAAGAACATTTCTCCTGATAGAAGTCAAAATGTTGACTTAAAATCTTGAGACAATCATCGACAGCAATGTGGGTGATGGATAACTGAAGCGGTCCACCAATCACAAAAGACCACTAATTACTTTTATAAATTACATATTTGCTATATTCAAGTAATACATAAAGTGATACTTACGAACAAGTCAATCACACACCGTCTAGCTAATTATGACTCCCTTGAAATTGTTAGACCAGAACATTAATGCCTAGGTACAATAGACCTCTGTTGTACACAAAGGAAGACCTTGGAATGCGTTAATAATGCGTCCAAAATTAGGCGGTCTATGCTGAATGGAATACGTAATTTTTCCTTTGTGGGAATTTCTCATACTGTACTTGGTAAGGTTCTCACTTGAATATTGTGTAACATACCGACCAGATGTTGGAGACATATAATGAATTCCTTTTCTTCCTTAAGAAGGTAGACTTTATAGATTTCTTCCGTAAAATAAAGATTATTACTACTTTTTTACTTTAGCTACAAGTTGCCACATTGACTGACTAAAAATCAGTGTCCCTAATAATAATCATCACCACCAGAGATGTGCTGAGAAGCTATGCTGCGAGAATGTAAAAGTTAAGCTATGAAACTATGTGACCATTTCCACTGATGCTAAGCTATGTAGCGGAGCGAGTAAGATGTGCCATGAAAATGCGCCGCCGCCGCAAGGTAGCTGTGCGAAGAACATGCGCAGCTCGAGCTATGCTACGTTCTTTTTCGCACATTGCGAGATTTAAAATTACATTTTGCTTCCACAGTGGTAAGTATTTTTGTCGGTGACAAACTCTTGCCTACTGTAGGTACACTGCTTTGCACATAGCTACACCACTCGCGACCATCCATAGCATGCATCGCTAGCACGCATCTATAGCACGCATCCACATTATGCATCCTTCCATGTAAAAAACGTAGCTTAGTTGAATCAGTTTCCATTATGTGGACTAATGAATTTGATTGGTGGATATCAAACGCATCCACAGCAATGTTGCATTGCAACTTTTTTGGTGAAAAAGCAGCGTTAAGATTAAATAAAGTAAAATCGAAACACAATAATGTCTATATAAGTGCTAAATGAAAGAAGAAAGAATTAGAAAAGTGACATTGAAATGGGGGATTGACATTAAAAAGACAAAAGGACCAAAATCTTGTTTAATACTAGCAACAACATAGTTATCGGTGTTCAAAAGAATTTTATATCCATAAATATAAGGTTCAGCATACGTTATGCATGTCGACGCACTGAATCTAATTAATTGCCTCAAGGCTGCGGCTTTGTCTCCAACTATTTGTAACCATCGCGCTTATGGTGGTAACATGCCATAGGAGGAAGCGGAAGATGGGAAGCAGGATAGTACCATGAGTCACGATGAGGATAATAGTGAAAGAAGCGTATGTATATCCGTATGAGAAGCCTTTGGGGTGCACTATTTAACATCGACAAGGCAGCGTATAAAATTCCTTGTCATATTTTATTTTGATCTAATACACAGCATTCTGTATGGTGTCAGATGTAATAGAATGGCACCATCCCATCACTTCCCGTGGGTGTCGGAAAAGGCGACTAAGGGACTCAACAGAGAATGGGCAGTCATTCTCTGTGCATTGCTACAGGTACAGCTACACTGCGATCACCAATCCACCTGCCAAGCGTGGCAATTATGGCAACCCCTTGGGAGAGGCCTATGTCCAGCAGTGGACGTCGTTCGGCTCATATGATGAATATACTATTAAAGAAGAGAAAAAGGCACAGAATAAGACTATTAGAAAGGTAATTTGCGGGATAAACAACTTTGATGTTTATATCACCTGCTGCATTCCAACATAGTCGTAATTTTGCCATTTTTGACGGAAATAAGATGAAAGTTTTCTTAGCAGATCATCACAATCGACCCGGAATTCGCCATACGTCGTTTCTTTTCAATATGCGCAGTGACTATAGTAACGTAGCTACTTACTGTTTGCATTTTGCTTCCGACCAATATTTTTTTGCTGCAAATTTTATTGTTCCCGTTATAATTATAAGTTATGAACAGTATTTATTAATGTTTAATTTATTCATTGTACATTTTAAGAATACCAGATAGACAATGCTAATAGTGTAGGTACACTGGTTTATTTCAATTGAATGCCGAGCTGAGAATTCCTGCTTGCGCTAGTTATAAGTATTGTGTTTAAGTTGACATTATTATTATGTAATATTGGTGTTATATTTCTTGAATAGCCTTTGATACAAATGAAGTACTCCCACGCTGTTCGTGAAGGTGCCTTAAAAGACGATGAAAGAGAACATTTTAGAGGAAGAGCAGTAGTTTCTCTTTGTTACTCACTCTCACCTTGGTTACTACCTTATTAACGGCGATTTAATTTTTTTGTTGTCAATCTATTTTGTGGTTCTTCCGACCATACACGCTAACTATAGCTTTTGACAAATCTATTGTAATATACAGTAAACAATTAAGGGAGAATGCTATGGTGATGATATTTATTCTAAAAAATAACAAGACCAAAATTTTGACACTATTTTTATTAATTGCAGGCAAATCAAAAGAAAAAGTCATTTATTCAAATGAGGCTGAGTGCCAGCACTTTTTGAACGTCAAATCGTCAATCTATGACTAGTTTTAAAATATAATATTGCAGTTCGTCTAGACAGTATGGCACCGTATGTCTCGTCTGCTCATCACTTGCACCAAATGACAATGCTTACATTAATGGCTTTTAACATCATTTGCATACCGAGTTTGCACTTCGATATACATTGTTTGTACTACAATATGTTAGTCTCGTTTGAAATAAGGGCCAAGCAAAGCTCAGACGTTCTGAGTGGTTTCGTGGTCTAGAATAATAAGGCACGTCTTCACAACCCATTACTATTACCATGGCTGCAGCTTGCTTTGTCTCTTCATGTGATTGGACATACATATACATATATACATATATCCTGGGACAACTCGCACACGGTCATCCGATCCCAAACTAGGCAGAGCCTGTACAATGGCAACCAGACAACTGATAAACATACTTGTATATTTCTAAATACATACATATTATAGACAAATTTCACCCAGACACAGAAGAAATGATCATGCTCATCACACAAAGATTTGTCCTGGGTGGGAATCGAACCCAGGATAAACATAGGACGCTAAAGACGAAAAAAGTGTGATCACCATCATGATATTTTTGCTCTCATCTCAATTTGTTCTCGTATGTCTATGTCTTCTTTTTAAGTTCTCCTCTATCAGTCATAATTTCAGAAATCATCCTCTTTCTAGCCCGATCATCTTTGGACTGCGTTAAACAAGTTTTATGCCTAGTTTAGGAAAGGGAGGCCTTTTACCCATTTTATATTTGTTGTACTGGTTTTTCTTTATAGCATTTAAGTAGATTAGACAACTCTGTATACCATGTACAAACTACTTTTGTTGAATAAACTTATTATTATTATTATAGAAAAGAGTCATCATTGCTAAATATGAATCACTGCTGTCCGAATTAAATGTAATTTAATTAATTGCTTTGGTTTTTCTTAGATCATACTCTCAGAGCTATCCACATTAATTTTAGCCATCGTCAATACACACCAAATAATAGGAAAATCATTACACAAGACTTCCTTATCTGGAAAGTCGGAATTTGGCAATTTTTTCGCAAACAAATTATGATGAAAAGGTTGATGAAATTCCAGTAATATATTGCAAGTAGTAAGCAGAGAAAGGTAGGTGGGTTGCCTTTGAGGTGGCCTACCTTTCTTTTTGATTTGCAGCCAGTGACAAAGCGGTCAGAAACAAAAAAAAAACATAAGAGAACACGTAAACTTCAAGTTTTACCAACAAGATAGTGGTTGTAGATTTTTTTTTTTAAACATTAGGAATTTCTCCTGTATCGTGGGTGCGTTTACAAACATACAAAGTCACATACACAATCAACCAGACCCGGAACAACTATCTGTAGGCCATACAAATAATTGTTCCGTGCAGGAATCGAACCCGCGACACGCAGCGTAGCAGTCAATCACTCAACCGCTGCGCGAACCGTGCTGTCAATACAATAATAAAACCGTGATGGTTTCGATTCTGGATAGGGGACTATACTTTCTGAGAATGAGCTCATGGCTAAGTAGGTATATAAAACCACTTTGCCGCCTGGGTCCATCGAAGACTAGCTAGGCTTGCCGCCATCGATCCATGGATGGGACTTCATGGGACACAATATACCGAGGACCCTGGCTGGAGGCTTTAATCCCTGGCTTTATATTTATATTAGGTAAGGCTGCCACAGGCAAGTCCAGTCGACAACCTCCTATGTTGAGCTGCGAGAGGCCACTCATAAATTTTTTTATTTTTTATTTTATGACCAGAACGCTCCCGAGATGCAAACCTCGGAAAATACATACAGAAGTCCATCCTGGCTGTCATTTTTAGATCTTTGACAGTCCTTAAATGGTAAATTCGTCCCGTCAGTCTGACGACCATTCTGACCAAGGTGTTTACCTGTACCCAGACTGAGTTCCTGAGCTCAGACAGATATTGTTCTATGTAAAATTGTTGTTTTAACCTGCATTCAGTAATTTTGGAAGCCGACCATAACCAAACGATAACAACCTCCACACCACACCACTACGACCTCCACACTACACCATAACGACCTCCACACCATATAACATTTTTTTTTTTTTTGAACTCCTTTTGACTGTTTCAGAAGAATATTATTTTTGTAGTTGTTTCTCCCAAAGGTCTTATTTTTTATAAAACGAACACTTTGTTTTTATTGTTTTCGGGGGGAGGGGGGGGGGGGGCTAGTAATCTGTGTGACAGGATTTCCAGTTGCAGAGCCCAGTCTCCTACAAAGGAATATTTCTATCTGTTTGTAATTGTACACCATAACAGCTTATATTAGGTAATTCAGTGATTAAAATAGTTCATGTACAAAGGCGAGCTTGACTCAAAAAAAGTTTTCGAGATCATAATAGAGGGTAGGATCCAGTGCATAAATTTTACAATACTATATTTTTAATCATACATACATAAACATATTTATATACATACATTTCTACAAATAGTATGTCATTGCGAAAGGAAATGCTCTTTCACTTTCCTCTTGAAGACATCAAGAGTCGCATACGGAGTGTAAAAGAGAAAAATTAATGTTTATTATAATAATTATTATTATAACATGCAGTTAGTATGAGGGGGATGATGATGAGTAGACTTTTAGAGATGCCAACCATCTTAGGTGCGTCAAATAATCCTTGAGCAAAGAATTTGTAGGACCTTCTGTAGTGCTATGTTTCTTACGTAGCGTTGTTTATTATATTGTTATTAAACTTTTTGTTTCAATTGTAGAAATGACTCGTTTTTGCCTACTGTTGGTATTAACCAACAGTAGGCAAAAACGAGTCATTTATTTTCAATGTCTATTAAGACATTGAAAATAAATTGAGCTTGCAGTGTTTTTGCTCTGAACGGGCATAGTTAGATGAAAATTAAAGGTAAGCTATTTTTGTTAGGACCTAGACACCGATAAATAGCAATTGTTTGACTTAACACTTTATATTTTTTTTCCAATAATTTTAAACGATTTTCTACCTTTTTAAATCGTTTCGGATCGGTAATACGCGAGAGTTTTCTACTTAATTTTTTTAATGGTTCAATGGAACTTAATTTGAAGAACTGATAATGTGAGAAAAATAAGTCTTAAGAATGTCAATTGTTTCTTTCTGTGATGTGAGTCTAGTAGTCAGCTAATCAGATTCAGACTATTATCAAAAAATATTGGCCACGAAATTTTTGCGTCATCAATAAAAAATAACAAAAACAAATTATTGATGACGTAATTTTTTTTTGGATTTTTGGATTATTCTGTTCTGTCACCCTTAGAGGGACAGATATTTAAAATTTTAAGTTTATTATTAGTAAAACTAAACGTTTTCATTCGTAACTGGGATATATGAAGTCAAATCTGAAGAGTGATTGTAATATCAAATAAAATATTAATATCTGTGTCTGTAACATCTATCCCTCTATACAAAGGGTACAAAGCAGGATTTTTTTACGTAAACATAACGTCCCGCAAAATTTCAACGAAAAAATACGTGTTATTTGATAATGCAATTGACGGATTAAACAGATTTATTAGGAATCTAACCATTTTGAAAGGACCTACTCTCTCTTTGAATCCTATTGAAAGTACTCACATTGTTAAATCATTTGAATTAATATGAAAGTCATTTACGATAGCGTACGACAGAAATCAATATACACCCTTAACTGTGTCTAAGTTAGTACATTCGTGACAAATAATTAAGTTTATTAGGTATTAAGTATCCATAATTCAAGTACGTAATAGTTCTAGCCACTGTATTGTGGGACTCTAAACATTTTATTGCTGAACTGGCATATTTTATTATTATTGTTTTGATTAGGGCATGCAATTCCGCAAGTTGTAATCACGGTATTTGCGGGATGACGCACACTGAGCAGTGTCAGACTGCCTTTGAGTAATAAAAAAAAAGATATACATACTCATTTTGGTAAATATTAAAATTTAAATTAGAATTAAAATAGACATTGACGTGGGCAAAAAAGCTACCAGGCTGAAATGGGACTGGGCGGGTCACACCAGCCGCATGCATAGTGACCGCTGGGCAAAAGTCTTCACGCAATGGGTGCCAGAGCGGTGGCGAGATGATTTGGATGCACACCACGAAGGCTGGTTCGAGGTGGCGCAAGAAAAGAATGTCTGGAAGGATATGGGGGAGGCCTTTGCCTAGCAGTGGGACACAATAGGCTATGGAAAAAAGAAAAACTTAAATTATTAACCCTTCTTGACATGTTTTTGGCGAAAGAAGGAAGGAAGCCAAATAGACAGTTACACCAAAAGCCCTTGCTGCTTCCACAATAGGGAACTGAATTAATTTGAGGGCGACTCAATTAATTAAGGAAAAGCGAGGCTAAACGTGCCGCGGGGAAGTTGTCGTACCGGACGTTACTAGCCAAACTGAAATAGTTGCCATCGGTGCGCTGCAGCGTTCCGTTTTCCGGAGGCTTGGGAAGCGGTCACCTCCTTCTGCGAAGCAGTAATGTTCGAGAAAGAAAGAGGAAGCGGGCCGCGCAAGGGAAAGACAAGGCCTTCGCTCCAACCGACGCTACAGAAGAAGACGGCCCGGGCGCCCCGGGAGTCGCAGGGCGATCCCCGGCCATCACAGGCGCGGGCCCGGGGAACGCGAGCGTTGGGTGGCTCGTTGTCCGATCACCACCAGGCCCAGGTCGATGGCGCGTCGTGTTTCACACGCGCCTCAAAGAGATGTCAGTATATGAGACGAGGCCCGTTAGGGTCAGAGCCTGCCAGGGTTGCGAAATTTGTTCGAAAGAGTCACCGTGGCCCTGGAACGCAAAGGGGTTTAGAAGGAACAAGAATGGGTTTTAGTCAGTAAGAGTCTGAGACTCCCTTCCGCTCCACCCAGAGCGGAATGATATGTTTATCTCTTTTTTTCATAAAGCCTATTTCAATAGTAACAACTTCCCCGCGGCACGTTTAGCCCCGCTCTCCCCTACCTAACATTCATGCACTAGCGCCTAAGGAAAGACGTTACCCAATCCCGCAAATCCAACAGAACTCACTCCATGCGGGATCCCGGTATTCCGAGATCATGGTATAATAACATTGGACGCTCTAATTCTAATACGTAGAACCACTTAATCTTATGCTTGTAAAGGATATTAAGTCTGAAACTATCGCAAACTCTATATCAATTTTATTATTACATTACCCGTCATAATATTATCAGCATTTATTTAAGGCGATCGAGTTATCATAAATCATAGTTAGTGACTGAATGTTAATGAATTGTATAAAGGGTTACGAATAGAAAAACGCTTGGGTGGGTATTGTCTGTTGTTAGAGTAATAATATTGTATTTCTTTATTTTTTTCGAGTTTTCTCGCCACCGTCGGTCAAAGGCAAAAAGGCAACACATGGAAGAGTTTAAGGTTATCATTCTCAAGTCCTTATTTCAGTTCATTGGGGGTCGGTGCAGCATGTCTTTTTAATCATAAAAGTTTGAATGTTTGTTATTCAATCACGTCTAAACGGTTGAACGGATCGTGAAAAATTTGGCTCAGAGGTAGATTATAGTCTGGAATAACATAGGATACTGTTTATCCTGGGATATTATAAATGCAGAAGATTGGATGTTTGTTACACTATCACGTCAGAACGGCTGAACGGATCTTGATGAAATTTGGCACAGAGGTAGATTTTAGTCTGGAATAACACAAGATTCCGGGAGTATGTTCGCTATTTACTGCCATCTCAATAGCCAGCTAAAATTCTAGATCCTAACCAATTTTATAAATGCGAAAGTGAGTTCGTTTGTTTGTTACGCTTTCACACCTAAATCGCCAAACAAATTTTGAACAATTTTTTGTAGAGAGAAAGACTCTGGACTTTTTTAAATCGTTTTGAATACAATAAATCCCATTCAAATTCAATTGTTTCCAACATATCCGTGTCTTATTTAAAAAAAATAGTTTACAATTTCACGCGATATTTTGCAATCTTACGGCATTTGCAATTTTCCGGTGACATATCCACAAAAATAATGTTTCAAATCCGACTGGAAGTTCTAGAGATTAGCGCGTTCAAACAAACAACAAACAAACGAACTCTTCGGCTTCATTATATTAGTAAAAGTAAAAAGATAGTATTGATTTTAACGCGACCGAAGCTGCGAAGCTGCGAATAAATGTTAGTGGGTTAAATAATCCAAAAACAGGTTCCTAGCTTATACTTCGCAGTTTTTCCAACCAGTCTGCTGACGTAAATCCACTTCTTTGAAATAATAACAATAAATACATTTATTCAGGTAATTCAGATCCATTGCACAATAACCATCAAAAAACAAAATAACAGTTTATTTTTTCTACGACATTATGAACTAGTGATGGAATCATTTAAATTACGTTTAAAAGTTTTAATTCTTGAAGTTTCAATTCTTGAACTTTTTTTTTAATTCAAAATCGTGTTGATTTTGAATAAAAAAAAAACATATGTATTAACAATAATTCTGTCAAACTGCATAACAGTTTGTCGGCAGTTGTTCTCGTTAACAATTCTAAAAATGTTGTTTTACAAACATATGTGTTGCTAAAACTTATCTTAGTTAACTTAAATTTAAATTACTAAACCAATTACATATTACTAAAATAAAGTACCGACTTATGCAATTTTTATTACCTTTCTACGAGTATCTACGCTCTTTCTGTGACATTTATCATCATTTATTGGTATTTTTGTTTTGTCTTCTGTAGACTTCTTCTAACATCTTTCATTTGATTACAAGATATCTATCTCCAGGATGACAAAAAAAGTTAAGTTAAATCAGAAGTTACTTAACCACCCTAATTCGTGTCCAATTGTTTTTGTCAAACATTTTTCTCACTACTGCTTTAAGGTACCTTCCCATTCTTCCCGGTGGGAAGGAACATACAGTAGCTGAAACGTCGTGTTTGAAAGGCAAACGTGACGTTTTAGCTACTGTTGGTAGCTAATTTGACAGTTGGTTAATAGGCCGGCCGTTAGTTGTCACGCCAGCGTTTTCGAGGCTGCCAGTGTTGCGGATTTCTTTTGTAAAAGTCACCGCGGCCCTGGGGGGCTACTCTTTAAGCCCGAATTCCCGCATACGCCCGCGACTTAGCCCGAAACTACGGACTTCGGGTTTAGAGAGTAGCCCCCCTGGAACGCAAAGGGTAGTTGGAGGAACACCGATGGGTTTTAGTCAGTAAGAGTCTGGCACTCCCTTCCGCTTCGCCCAGAGCGGCATGAGTCATTTATATTTTTTTTAGGATTTCCAATCCGAAAAAATTGCGTTCCCTCGACACCGACGCCTTTGATCTCTTTACCACTGCATCTTATTAAGACGTATACCTTAAAAGGCTTCATATAACCGTAAAATATTCCATTTACTGTAACAATATTAAAGCTTTTACACCTCATTAATATGTAGAATGCAATAAACAGCGATAATTAACGAGTTAACACTTGGGGCCTATAATAAACTTGTCCGATCAGATGCTTGATTTCTATTCAATGGTAAAATAAATTGCTCTGGTTCGATGTTATTGTCACTATTGTATTGGCATATCTCGGTGTTGTGTTGACATCTTGTGTCTAGTTGGCTTAGTTGTAACGAGTGCCTTTTTAACCGACTGCTGAGAATCTAGAAAGCAGGTTATGTTTTTAGTACTTGACATCAAGGAGTCCCTCTTGCTAGTAGTATTGAATAAGGCATGCTTCGGTGAAGTCAGACTTTGAAAGACACTATTCTGAAGATTGAACACAGATTAGTAGATAAGCCATTTTGGCTTTTGGTAACATTTAAAAACATCCATAAAAAACAACATCGCCTTTTTGGCAAAATAAGATTTAAACGCAATGAACTCAAGGTATTTAGAGAGTGAACTTTTGGCAGTTTTACAACCTAGCAATCTCTGTTGATAAATTGAAACAAATATTTTCTCTATAATTGTTGTTTTAGGCTCTTTTTTTAGGCCTGCATCTGAAAGACTTTAAAACGCTGAACTTTCAATTGACATAATATCACATAGTCTTCCTATTTATTCCACAACAGTACTGTCTCTTACGAAAACACAACTCAAATTCTTCATATAAAGAATCCTTTGTTTATAAAAACAATAGGAATTCATTTATTTATTGGCGATCGTTATGTTAATGATAAGGCACATCCATTGCTGGCTACTATTAGCGTGCAGACAATTTGTTCAATAGCTACTAACGAACGACACGGAAAACGTAAAATCTAGTGCTTTCGTAGTTCCCTGTTTTAAGGCATGAGCGACAGCGACTATCCGAAGAACTTCTCGACAATTTTTTTTTGGACGTTTCCACTCTCAGTTCAGCACACTAAAGCTGGCTACTGCTTAACCGAACTGTCCTGTGGTGGCCTCAAATGAATTTAAGGCCCCCAGCCAGGACTTTATTTTGCCACATACGGCAACCTGGCTTCGGTTTCCTCCTTCTCCAGGCCCATAGTATGAGCACTGTCGTTGTCTTTGGTGGATTGAATCTATTGCATGCGTCATCATTTCCGCCGGGGGCTGGGGCATTAGTTGTCTTTGCCTGTCCTTCGGAAAAAGAAGTTATTGTTACCGGATTGTTACCTTCAAAGCTGTGCGAGGACCGTGTAAGGTTTGACCGTGCGTAACAAAGCTGAGATACTGTGTGTAGCTGAGTGGTACGAAGAGGCGTAGCTAAGTCTTTACACATGTGCGAAGTTGTGGTATGATGTGTATGAAGCTACAAATATATCTGCCACCCGATTACCACCAGAGCTGCGCCAAACCAGGCAAGCCTTGCTACGTCACCCGTCTCTGGTGGAAAAGCATTCTTAAGGGCATGAATTTCATAAAGATCTTCTTCCTCGAACCTCGTTTTATAACGAACATGTTTGCAAACATTTCTTGTTTTTAGACCTAACTGTTGGGACTGGAATGGTCACCGCATACCTATCGGAAGACGAAATGTTGGAAGGCCTCTCGCAAGGCCAGCGCCTAAGGCCTCTCGGAAGGCCTCGCGGAAGGCCTCTCGCAGACCGCGGCTATCACCAGGTGATAGCCGCGGTAATCTGCTTGACTCGAGACGCACAAGACCTCTTCTTTCAGCTAAAATGCGCACAGCGAAAGTGTGGATCTCTCTGTCAGCGTCTGTGTTCACTTCCACATAACCCGTCTGCCTTCAATGCAAGAGTGAACTGGCATATTCTGAGCAAGCTCGCTCCATCATAGACCTAATCTTTTGCTTTCCATCAGGTGTGAGCGAGGTCAAGAGCAAGTCCATTCCTCAATAAAAAAGATGGTGCTGATAATTTACCAACCGCTACCAACAGTAGCTGAAACGTCATATTTGCCTTTGTAACCTGACGTTACAGCTACTGTTGGCAGCTCATTTGACAGTTGGTTAAAGGTAGATACGTTATTGAACCGGCCGTTCGGCTGTGTCGTCTGTCAGTGACTGAAGGAGTTTTTTTGGCATAATTTCTCCTCATCTCTTTGTTCTTTAACTTGCACCACAAAAACAATAGCTGTTGCGTACCTATCGCGTTTAATTGAACGCGAGTGTGAACGCTCACGGTGTGAATAGCGCCCTGTCCGATACTATCGCGACTCAATGGATAATTAGCGCCCGACGCGTTCGTTCGACACGGCGGTGTAAGGAAACTAAGCCATTGAAAGGGCTATTCGTTCAGTTTGAGATGTAGGAAGTTAGGTGTTAGGTTAAGGAATGTAGGTAGGTGCTGAGGTATTTGTGTTGTTTCTAAAGCGTGAAATAGGAAGATATTAATTATTATTTGTTGGCTGTGAGAAAATGTGACGATATTTTGCAAGTGATAACATAAGTCATGGCTGAGACAGTTTTCCGACAGTTTCCGACAGGTTTCCGATCGTTTTTTTATAATAATCGTTGCCCCACACTACGAATTTCTCCTATATCGTGGGTGCGTTTACAAACACACAAACTCACAACACAAACATCCAGACTCGGAAAAACTATCTGAAGTTCATACAAATATTTGTTCCGTGTGGAAATCGAACCCGTGACACGTAGCGCAGCAGAAACCATCGTATCGTCTAAACATTTGATTGTATTAAATAAGGAATCATCCCCTTCTCCTACTTTTTCACTCTTCTCCTCTTTAACGGTGAATACAGGAGTGATTTTTAGAAGTATGTCATAAGAAAAATTGATCTCACTATAGAAAAAACGGGAAAGAGCGTGTTAGACAGAGTTTGGGAAACAAGGGGGAGAAAATGGTCTATCTGCTACAATAACTTTCAAACGGTTTTTTTTTAAATTTCGAATAAAATATTTGAGACCCTCAAAATAGGCCCATTCGGTTTCATATTAAAACCCGGTGCAATTTGAAAGCCCTATTTAAGTTCTGTTTTTTCATCCGGACGTATGTACATAACCCTAAAAGGCATTGTTTATACCTGTCTGGCTTGATCGCCGAGGTTATAGTTCATGACGGAACCGGATACGGGTCATCAGAGTCATCGCGAATGTAGACATTAGGAACGCTTCGTATATCCTCCTTACTTTCTACCGAAGCGAGTGGTTTAACGATAGATAGTCAGCCCTTTTTGTGGCTCAATCGAGCTTAATTTACAGCGACATCAGCAGTGTGATTCTGTAAAAATCTCACAGTGTAAACTTAGGTGAAGTGAACTGTCAATCCCTACAAACAAGATGAAATGACAGTTCATTTCACACCTAAGTTCACTCGGTGGGATGTTGACAGAATAGACCGGCGGTAAACAATAAGGTGGTCAACTCTTCGCGTGACTAGAGAGCTGGCACTTTCTCATTCACAGTGATGTTGACAAATCTCCCTGAAGAATTATTTCCTTGCCCCCTTTTTACGTGTGCTTTTACATAATTCATTGTTATTATCAATTATAGACTAATTGATAATAATATTATATAAATAATATTATATAATTCTTCTGTACGTGTGTTGACAGTGAACTCCTCCTAAACGGCTGGACCGATGTTGATGAAATTTTTTGTGTGTGTTCAAGTGGATTCGAGGATGGTTTAGATTTGGACCCGGTAGGTGGCGCTGCAATCGGTTTCTATAATTTTTCGTGAGACACAAAGCAAACGTTCGGACAGTTTAGCGTTATTAGTGCAATGTGATTTTTTTTCTGCCACCACACTGTCGAAACAGCCAAAAAGATATTCGAAGTTATTTATGGAAGCGGTCCCTCAGAATCTTCTTAGAAAATCCTCTTCAGAAAACATAACGACCCGCACAATAATAGATTAACATAAATACTTGAATACCCCATTGTTAGTGTAAGCGAACAAGCAATTAAGCGACTATAAGCCAATATCAATTAATCAAATCGGAGCCCACGTACTATCAGCGTGGCGTTATCCTACAACCGTTCGAGTAGGGCGGCCATGTTTCTTGTAAAGTGACGTCCAATCAGCGGGGTTTGTCTTTCGAAAAATCATGTGACATTTTGGTAGCGTACGTCGAACCCGTACATATTGATTTTTTTTCAATAATCGCCAATTTGATGTTGACACAATCTACTTTGTTGAGAATTTTCACATTTGGAAAAGCCAGCTTGCCATATCATAAGAATTAAAAATAATGGCGTTGATAAAATTTAATCATAAAGATAGTTCAACATACAACATGTTATGTTATTTTCAACCCAATCTTAAAAAACACGTATAGTTTCGTGAACATCAACTTTTCAGACGCATTTGCAGAGTGGTCCATCAAATTATATTTTCCTTTTAACTTTACACGATTAACTCTCTCTAAATCCTTCTTCCCACTTAATATTTATTCAGACGACTTTTTGTTTTTTTTTTTTTTTAATTTGGGCCACCGCAACGTTTTGGGAACATTTTCACTGAGCTAACAGCTATGGAGTGGTATTACCCGCCGAAGTCTATGTTTCCTGGTAGTTAGCACCTGGGGTCTTAAAGTTAAGTTTGTGCAGGTCACAGGAGTGAACAATTAGCATCAAACAGCGCTTATCAGCTCAAATTCTTCGGGCACGTGTCTAGGCGGGAAAGAGACTCTATCGAACTCCTCGTTGTGCAAGGCAGAGTCGAAGGCAAGCCACGCGGTCACTCATGCGATGGACCGACCAAATCAAGTCTGCTGTGGGCGGCCCATTGCATGAGTGTGCCAGGATGACCGCTAATAGGCAAAAATAGCGAGGAATTGTGAAGAAGGTCGTAACTGCTTGAAACACTAGATGACGACCACGACCGCTCTGGCAAGACAGAGAAGAGTATAGGTCACTTCTACGCCAGCGTGGTCTAAGATAAAAATAAAATCATTACGAAATAAAAATATCCTATTTATACCAGAAACTCATATCCCCACATCAAAGGACAAGTGCAAAGCCAGCGTAGTTACATTGTTTTTGTAATAACAATAATTAATTAGTGCCGCGGTAGGTATTTAGGTGGGCACAGATGTTTGCTCACTCTGTAATTGTCCTCCCACAAGCCGCATTGATGTCGACGCCGGCCCTGGCTTTAATTGATAGTACAGAACTTCTGGAAAAAAGTATAGGCAAGATCTACCTATGGCTTTGGAATTGATTGGAAGTCTGCCTGTTTTACCGTCAATCGCCTGCTATATTTATTGGAATATTTTTGGTATTTTTATCCGCATTATGATTTCAGCCCGATCGCAGCTAAGCACGTTAATATCTCACGTTGAAGTAAGCTGTCATTCACCTGTGACGATGCATGAATTGATAGTCCACTCCGTACTCACTTCACCTAAGTTTTCATGGTGAGTTTACAGAATCACACTGCAGAGTAGCACTGCAGGTCCCAGTTCCTGTGGCAATCTCAAGGATTGTCACAATGGCTGGTCCTTAGCTTCGGACTATCTCTAGAAATGGATTTCTTTGGACAGCAAAAACTGCCTGAACATAAACTTAATTTTAATTTGCAAAACTATTGAGTGATAAAAATGTTTTATAAGCAACCAGTATCCACAAACAGTGGTAAGCGAGCCTCAGCTGCGTGCTGTGTAGTCTTGGCTGGAGGCTTTAATTTTTATTAAGGCCACCAACGCCATGCCTGCCGCGGCCCAGAAAGAGATGGCGGGTTGAGCTGAAATCCTTCTCAAAGGACTGGCCCAAAATTGCAGAAGACCGGGGAAAATGGAAGGAGGGAAGAGAGGCCTTTGCCCTTTGGCCTTTGCCCTTGTGGGACAGCTCAGGCTAATTATAATACAGGCAAGTCCGGCTAAGCGAACACATAAGTTGACCTGCGATATGTCACTCATCAATCAATATATAAAATTCTCCCGTTACTGACTGACTGAGTGGCTGACGATATCGCACATCTAAAACTGCTGATCGTAGAAAGCTGAAATTTGGCATGCAGGTTCTTTGGAGAGTGAAGGGGAGCACTAAGAGATGGTTTTTCTGAAATTCTTATGGGAACGGGAAAAAACGGGATATGCGCGTACGAAGTCGCGGGCAAAGGCTAGTAAAAGAAAATGACAATCATAGCACGTAATAATTCTATCAATAATTGATTTCAATTCAATTGTCAAATTCAACGAAAAGCTTAGTCTCAAAAAACAAACGCATTTATAAAATTTTACATTTGAATCACGCACGAGGAAAATATGTACATGTTCAAGGCCCAATGAAATTTGTCATTCAAAGGACTGCGCAGACGTTGGAGCGACTCACGCGCAAGTAAAATAGGCCCCGACGCGCACCGAGGATTTTCCTCGGAGGCACACCGAGTACTTTTTCGGTTTTGATTTTTATAACGGGCCTTTATTCCTTTTGTAAGTGTATCATAATGTTTTTTTGGTAAATTATGTTTTAGCTTACTTACAAGTTTGTGGATGACTAAGATTCAAAAACATGGAAAATGTAAAAGTCTATTTGGTACAAAAAAAATCGACACGATAGATGATCAAAAGAGAATGTCATTGAAAGCAGCAACAAGCCGTGTGAATTCAATCAGAAAGTTTGTTATTGAGCAAGGACGGTAGCCAAAAACAATCCTATCACACCTTCACTTATACAAACCTAAATTGGCCACCAAAATCAAATTAAAACACAACACTGACAGGCAAATTACCGAAGCAACATTCTCTCATCTAACCTCCAAAAAAGATTCACGATCTTCATTCGAGACGATATAATTACTCGTATCTTCCGGCAGGCTTATTCTGACACCGGTACGTCTCAGACCTCACAAGGAAGACACTCAACACGTACTCCACCGAAAATTACTAGCGTCAGATTTGCGTCGTGAATTTTTAGAGCCGCTTCCGTGTTCCTTGTGCTTGGCCAACGTGCGTTGCTCAGGGTCGATCGAGATTGTTTATTGCGAACGCTTTCAGAATCGGACGCACTTTGCGGATGTTACTTTGATGTTTGGTTCTATTTTAATTGACACGATTTAAAGGTATAATTGATTTGGAAAATAATGGAGAATTTCGCCAGTTAAATTGAACGGAATAAGCCGGTCTTTGACGCTTGAGATTGACTTTATCTATTCACAGTGAGGCTTTGACAGCAGAACCTTAATTTCATGTTTCTTCTTTGGCAACTGAAACGATGACGACTATTCCGTAGCATTAAATTTAATCCATGCTCTCATGCTCAGGAGCTGTCATTAGTGTCAGTGTCATAATTTTTGTATTATAGTAATTTTTGTTTTTGTATTGAGTATTGAAAATTACAGTTATTGAAAGAGGTTTTTGACGTGCTGTGTGCTGTGCTGCTTCAATGGTAAAATTCACCCTTAGTATTGAGTTTTGTTTTGATAAGTTTTCAGTAAGTATACAATATTCAACTAACATAAACTGGAAGCAATCATTTGAAAGCACCTAAAAAAGTTTTTTTATATTTCTAAAACCCTTGTGTACCTATGTAAATAAATAAAGGTTTGTAAACTTTTCAACCATATATTACGGTTTAATACATAAACATAAATGACAAGAAGGCCAATTCTTGTAGGTACTTTTTATTCCAAATTTTCTTAATAATCTTGATATTCCAGATTTGAACACTTTTTTTGTTCAAATTCGGAATATCATCTCAGTGAGAAATAATATCAAATCATTTTAAAATGTAGGGAAACTATAAACACATAATGTTAGAGAACAAATATAACTTAAAATCTATATCTATACTTATATATTAAAGCTGAATAGTTTGTTTGTTTGAACGCGCTAATCTGTGGAATTACCAGTCGTATTTGGAAAAAGTATTTTTGTATATGATAGCCATATTCATGAGGAAGGTTATAGATTATACGGAAACGGGAAAAAAATGGGAACGTATAAAAACGGGATATGCGCTTACGAAGTCGCGGGCAAAAGATAGTACTTACTTATAATATAATGAAGCTGAAGAGTTTGTTTGTTTGAACGCGCTAATCTCTGGAACTACCAGTCGTATCTGGAAAATTCCTTTTGTATACGATAGCCACATTTATGAGGAAGGCTACGAAGTCGCGAGCAAAAGCAAGTCTAGTTATATTTCCAGATCGACGTGAAACAATGTAACAAACAATTTCTTTACTATTTATTCATCCGTATTTAGCCACGAAGGTTAAACTGAACTGAAATGACGTAATCTTTACAAATAAACTGAATGAAAGTGAAACCGAACTAATTGTGCTATTTTTAACGTTTGGAGTCGAGTTAAATGGTTTTTAATTGAAATTGTAATTTTCCGTGAAATGGGGAAAACTACTTTTTTATTTTATTTTAGTTAAGAGTTAATTGAGGTACATTTTTTAGTTAATTTGGTTTTTTTTTGTTATATAAGCTTACGAGCAATAATATAATGGTATCCGCGTGGAGCTAGATAAAAAAAAAGTGTCAAAGAATATCGGAAAAGTCGCCAATGCCTAACACTATTTCGTTTCAATGTTTGACTTAACATCGATTTAATTTCAAGAGTAGACGAAGTTATGTCTTAAAACCATCATGATTCTGGTTAGGGAGAGAGAACGAGCTATACAAGATGCATAACACTATCCCTTTCTCACAACGGAATTATAATGGCATTATCACGTCATAGTAGCGCCTGGCCCTGGTACCAGCAAGGAATAAAAAATTAGAGATGCCACGAATATTCGGCAACTTTTCGGTATTCGATCTATTCGGCTACTTTTTCCACTATCTGGTATTTGGCCGAATATTGCGAATCATTCGGCCGAAAAACAAACACAACAAAAGTGTTGTTACATAAAATCTGCATAATTATTTAAAACATAAAATCTGTCAGTGGTAAGTTAGTTTAACAATTTTTTCACGAAACAGAGATATTTTTTAGGATATCTATACAGAATAAGTAACACAATTTGATTTAACAATACAAAAATAATGCGTGTTGTGACATGCATGACCTATTCGGAAATGAAACAATTTCGTCAGGTCTGCGTCACCCGCGAAATGTACTAAGTGTCACCGAATATTCGGCCGAGAGCCTAGCCGAATATTCAGTATTCGTCAAAATCACTATTCGCGACATCTCTAATAAAAAACACAGCTTTTAAGTTTTGTGAAAACTTAGACAAGATCGGTATGTGTTTTTTTCCCCTGTAAACCAGAAACGTGTGAAATTATTCCTACTTTTAAAATAGAAACAATGTTTTGTATTTTATAGTGATTTATTTAAAAATATGAAATATAAACAGTCTATCCCCTTTGTTCATGAAATCTATAAGCGTTCCATATTATGTTTATCAATCTCATCTGTCATTTTTTCTATCTCCTCTATGCACGTGACAGAGTGACTTTTCATTTGTCGTTTGAGATTATCTTGCTCGTGGCTAAATAATAACAGCCGCATGGGTCGATCTTCAAGGTTAAGCTTCGCTTGCCAAGGTTGGTCTGTGGATGGGTGACCATCTTAACGTATCGGGTTTGCTCCGTGCCTCGGAAAGCCCGTTAAGCCGTTGGTTAGATCTACAAATGTATTGTAGATCTTAGGCAGTCGTTACGGATTGTCAGAAGCCAGTAAATCTGACTCCAGTCTTGCCAAGAACTACCGTGTTACCCAGTTAATGGATTGTGTATGTCTGGTAGGCAGCCGCTCCACGTAAAATACTGGTAGATATTCAGCTGAATCCGGTTTGACTGGAAACCGACCCCAATATAGTTGGGAAAAGGCTAGGCAGTGTTTAAGATTTTCTTTCGGCCTCATTTTAATTTTTAAAATAATCCTTAAGTCTAGCATCTGATGAAGTTTATTGCATAAGGCATGCTAATTAGTTCCCTCTTAATTCTTTCTTTTAAGAAACTTGACATAGTAGGTACAGCGATTTCTACTCAAAGTTAGGTTTTCTTCCAGCAAACCTTTGATACAGAGAGACCTCATTGAAGGGTATTTATCATTTAAGAAAAAATATGTCAATCAAATTTAAAGTCATTTAGCACGTACAGCGTTTTAATATTTCACAAAATTTAATTTTAATTTTCGGCAAAATAAAACCAACCCAACCTAGAAAGTCGTTACGGAATTTGTTCGAAAGAGTCACCGCGACCCTGGAACGCAAACGGGCATTTGTAGGAACACGGATGGGTTTTAGTCAGTAAGAGTCAGACACGCCCTTCTGCTCCGCCCAGGGCGGAAGGAGTTATTTGATAATTTTCCGACCTATAAAAACCTAGAGAGTCAAAATTATGTGCTACCTACTTGTTTTTTTCCACGTCACTTTTACCTAATTATTCACAGTTATTTTCGGAGTTAGTGATAGCGTGACGGTTGACAGGACAGAATGGAAGAAAAAAACGTGTTGCGCTGACCCCAAGTAACATGGGATAAGGGCAGGAAGATGATGATTCACAGTTATTTTCTTTTTATCGCATGATATTTGATTCTTATATTCTGAAATTATGTCTATAAATAAAATCCGAACGATACTTCAATAAAATCTGTTGAAAAATATCGTAGGTATATGTACCATCTCTGTGTTACATCTTTGACATATCGCACCATGAGAATAAAAGTGACCTAACACGAAATTTGCATTTTGTGGGAAATCACAAAATTGACTTCGTATTTTAGGGAGTTTCCAATAAAATATGTCATAACTTTTTCAAATGGAAAGCTATTTACATATTTATGATGCCAATATATTGTTTAGAAAAAATAAGGGCTTAAGTGTTTATAAAATAATCATTAAAAAAACCTTCCAAAAATTTTGAGATTTTGAGTTTGGTCACTTTCATTCTCACTGTGCGATATCTGTCCTCAGAGTTTTAAATAAAAACGGCAAAAAAGTTTTTTTTGCCGTTTGATATTTATTTTATTCTGTTTTTTTTTTGTATTTTGTTGTTATAGCGGCAACAGAAATACATCATCTGTGAAAATTTCAACTGTCTAACTATCACGGTTCATGAGGTACAACCTGGTGACAGACGGACAGCGGAGTCTTAGTAATAGGGTCCCGTTTTACCCTTTGCGTACGGAACCCTAAAACTACACTCTTAGTTTTTAAAGAGACTAATCTGAATTAGATTAGTAATTTAATTTTCTGTTTGACATTCTATTTGCCAATAGATACCTGAAGTAGCTATAAATGTGTTGATAGATTCTCTTTCTATAAATTGTGTGTAGGTCTTTTTGATATTGTTAAAACTATCTGTCTGGCCTGACAAAAGTCGGTTTAAATAAATTAGTATTCAATACGCTGACGGTACAGTGATAGAGCTGCTTTACATGTACTAACATGCACTAATGCAACTGTTGCTAAGTGAAGTTGAAGTAGCTCTGATATCCTTGAAAGTCTGGAGTAGCTTAATTGAGCTGATCCGTAGAACAAAACAGTTTAAATTTTAAAACTAAAAAACTAGAAAGAAAACTTTGCGTATTCATAATAGATCGTTGATTTTTAACAAATGCAACACTGCTATTGAATAAGTATAATTTGTATTTTAAAGCAGTATGCCGTAGCTGTCAGATTGAGAAAAAGTATTTGAACACGTTTGGATCTTAAATGATTGAAATGGGAATAACAATTGGATACTTTAGATGAGTGGTTGTCACACTTTTCTGATCAAGGACCATATTACATCGTCTAAGGGTTCACATCGTTCCACGGGCCCGTGGCCCAGAGTTTGATGACCACTGCTTTAGATATACTTAGTGTAAATATACACACAAAGTAAATTCTAATCACTGTGAAGATCCAATGGTTAAAATGGAAAATTAACTTACATTTTTCTTCAACAAATGCCTTTATTAAAGGTCTTAAACTTGCGGAACAGCAGATCCTTTTCACGACAACATTCTCAAATGTTAACAAATAATAATACCGCAGTTTATCTATCCACTTAGCCCATTATCCCGGTATGGCGTAGTGACAAAAATTTCACAACCATCGTGTAGAGGGTTACACCATCATGGGACCATGCCAGGCCATGGGTTTGCGAAATTACGCCCAGAGGTCAGTGAGTACGATGCACAGAATAAGCAATTTTCCTTTGTATTATTGTATCTATGCAAATAAGCTTTAAGTCTATTAAATTTTAATAGTGTAGATGTGTGAAAAGATATGGTTGGGTTGTTTAAGAAGTTTGTGAAATTCTTTGGAGATTACTTTATTTGATTACTAGCTTTTGCCCGCGACTTCGTACGCCATATCCTATTTTCCCCGTTCCCGTAAGTGTTTCGGGACGAACTATACGCCTTAACCTTCCTCATGAATAACCCCATCCATTGGTGAAAACCGCATGAAAATAGGTGTAGTAGTTTTTGAGTTTATCGTAAACAGACAGACACACGCGGCGGAGGACTTTAGTTTTATAATATGTAGTGATGTAGTGAAACTACAAAAGGGAATTTTCTGTAAATCTACCTTTGTGTTTAAAATACATTTCCCTGTTTTACTCTCTATTATCTTCTATTTGAGTATCTGTTCAAACATGCGGTTGCACTAGCTTTATTACATTCCGAAAAAAATCTACTAAGTACATAAAAAAAGGAAAAATAAACTGCAGGAAGTAAAAATAATAATTACCTACGCTTTGATTGAGTCGTGAATTAATAAACTACTTCTCGTAGTTTTTTTTTCATAATGCTATACAAAAAAAAATATATAAATTTGTATCTGGTAATTTAATTAACAATACTAATAAGTATAGTATAGATAATAAATTCAATCGTGAGAACTTTTCAAATGAACATATTTTTTTGCTAACGTAGATTTTACAAACATGTAATTCCATTTTTTTCGTATTTTTGTAGGTAAATTTAATTTTTCATTTGTGTATTTAGCAGCTGATGTTAATTCAAGTAACGATAGCAACAAAATTATTTCATAAATGAGTATCAGGTATCAATGGCTAGTTAATATTATACCTCTCCTAATAGATTCAAAATGTGTGCGTTGTAAACTTATTAGTAAGTCCACAGGTGGATGCTGCAGGCCTGTAGCAAACACCTGGTAGAACCAGGTTGGTATGAAACCAGCTTGTCTATGACATTTACGGGTGGTCGACACTACTCTTTACTGAGTTTAGACCACACAGGAAACTCATTAAAAAGGTGTGTTTAGAATATTATTTTATTTAATGATTAAAAAAAATATATTTTGGGCCATACATTGTCGCTGGCGAAGCCGAATCTACATAATTTTAATTGAAAAACAAATAAAATTCTTATTTCGAATTTTACTTTTTTTTCGGGCAGATTAACCAAGCGCAACCAACCAGGTGTGTAATGGCAAAGACTTATTACTTAAAAAAAAAGAACATTGACAGTTCCGGTCCACGCAACGACATACCTTTGCCAATAATTAACTTTTTAAACACGCGGGAATAACCACCGGCATATTTTAATAGCGAATGTAAATGAGAATGTAATAATAATTAATTAATGGGACATGGCAGAGCTATATTTGCTCGGAAGCAAAGGGTTTGACACCATGTTATACATCAACATTTCTTTATTTATGGTTTATGGTTCTTAGTTTGGTCTTCGTTCATAATTATTATGAGTTCTCATAGTCAGAAAAAATATTTTAAAACATCATATCAATTCGTTCATTATTTTAGAATAATATATATGTATTTTTTTTGTATAATATAAATGTTCTTACCGAAACAAAATTCTATTTTAAATTTTATTTAATTGACGTACTAGTAAGTTAGTTAGTTTTTAACAAAAAGGTTAACTGGTTATTGCCGTAAGTCCGCCCATGTACAACTATTTTATATAAAGTTTTAAATAAAATCTTATGACGAGGTCGAGTTTCCTGCCTTAAGCTTCCAAAGTATGGGGTACTTTTCACAATTTCCCTAATGGAATGACCGGACTGACCTGGGGATCAAACTAGGCCTACATTAATACAGTCGTTTATGCGAACATTTGAAAAAATAATGACAGGCAAACAGGAGCTCTTGGCACGTATCTTATAACATTCTATCAGCGGTAGCGATTGTCAAAAGTACAAAATGGATTTGTCATGCGCTACCAAAGTTTCACGTGTTCAATCTCTTATATTTTGAAGTTTGACAATACGATATTTTACTGAAAAAATCTAATTAGTCCATCAGATAGATAAAACAAAATATTGGACACGTATTTTTTCTATTTTCACGTAAACGAAAAATTAAGACGAAACAGTGCGTTGAAAACACGCGTGACGTCACGTCGCTGATAAAAATTGTACCATCATAGTGAAAATACGTATCCAATATTTTTTGGAAATCTATCTGACGGACTAATTAGATTTTTTTCAATAAAATAACTTATTGTTTTCGCTCATAGAATGTCACTTACTTAATTAAGTTTCTGGTGTTATTCTACATATTGCATAGTAAATAACTTTACATTCGAGCAGAAACACAGCTAGGAACTTATTATACACCGCATGTAAATGCAACTAACATAATTAATTGATATATTACATACACAACATATTTATGTATCTAATATGGCTCGTAAACATATTCGTAGTTACGCCCATGGGTAAATTTATTAACAATGTTGAATGCATGTAATTTATTTCGCATGCCAGTTCGTTAGATAGTTGATTGGGTACCTCGGGTACTTCGAAGGTTGAGAGGCGAACTTTGACTTCTTTGAGGATGCTCATGTAGGTCGGTGTTTGAGCGTGGGTAGTGCAGATCCCTTTATTTATTGTGCTAGTGATTTTAATAGTGGTTTTTTTCGGGATTTCTTTCTTATTTAAACAGATTTTTTTTATGGTGACTTCCTAGAACATTTTGTCGTTTTTCGAGCAGCGACTTACAAACATGCTTACATTTGATTACGTATGTCGTAGTATTTTATAAAAACATTTTTTTTAATTTATTTTGTCCTACCGGCTGCGCCATGTTATGTTGGGAGATAGGGACACAGCATTGAAACTCGGTGGTTGAGCAAGGACTGGTTTATTCTACTTCGTTCATCTACACATTTCTCCTGTCTGCCTTCACATGCATTATTATAATATGGAACAATCATTTATAGTAATTTACTAATACCTCGCACGTACTCGAATAGGTTCACTGTATAATCTTACGAAGTGTTTGATTACTGACCCAACCAACACTCAGTGAATGTTTGCTGCTTATCATCAGACCATGCCCCACTTGCAGGAGTGTCCTGACTCCCGTTCACGTTAATTTTGACCTTCAAAGAATGTTACCGATGTCGCAATAAACGTGATCAGATCACCTACTGTTTTCAGTGAAATCTCGAGGCACAAAAGGAAAAAAAAGAAAAGCCATTTTGTTTGATATTGAATGGCATACGATTTTTCCAATTTCGTCGCTCCCTCTGTCCTAAATCCTGCCCTGATTTACTGCCGGTCGATTCTGTAAATATGTCGAAGTCAAGGCTTGTGTGAAGTGATCACGAGGTGAGCTGTCAATCCATATAATCAAGATGTCACGTGATCACGAAGTGAGCTGTCATTCCATCTTGATTATATGGATTGACAGCTCACCTCATGATCACTTCACCCAAGCCTTTACTCCGACATGTGTACAGAATCGACCGGCTGTTTGGCAGAGCGACTATTTTTGACGGGATAGCAGCTGGATGAGAGTAGCAGAGTATCGTGCCGGTTTCCAGTCTATCTGGATTCAACTGGATACCAGTATTTTTCATAGAGCGAATGCCTTTCTAACCTCAGTAAACAGGAAACCCTTTGACAAGACTGGAGCCAGATTTTCTGGCTTTAATCCTAACAAAAATCAAACTACTACGATTTCAACGGCTTAATCTGCTATCTGAGCCACGGAGGAGTCCCGGTATGCCTATGGTCACCTATCCAAAATTTGGCCTCGGCAAGCGTAACCTCGAATATCGACCCGTACTTTTCTTTTTTTGTTTTTTTATTTTTTTTTTAAGGTTGGGAAATCGTCAAATGACTTCTTCCGCTCTGGTTGGAGCGGAAGGGCGTGTCGGACTCTTACTGACTAAAACCCATCCGTGTTCCTTCTAAAGCCCTTTGCGTTCCAGGGCCGCGGTAACTCTTTCGAACAAATTCCGCAACCCTGGCAGATCGACCCATACTACAGTTATTATTTTGCCACTAGCTCCACACTGCAAATTATAAACTTTCAACACATGTCAAAAAATTTAACACAAGCTGGGTTTTACACGGAGTCTCAAAACAATTCAGTTTTAGTTGGTAATTTTTAATGATGCTGTTTTCGTAAACAACTTCAAATTCTTCTAAAGTGATGTCAGTATTAAACGTGTAGGTTATACAATATAACGTATTATGTGCACGTTAGACATTTAATTACTAGTCAATGTAATGATAATAAAGTATCAGCAAGATTCTATTAAATCGTCACTTTGTAAAGTTCAGTTCAGATGGAAAACACACGTTATTTTATGAGATGTATTGTGAACAGCTTTGCCATAAATTAATATATGAATAATCACTTCGAAATATATTAAATAAAGCTACTTAAAGAGAGTATATGAAAGTAATTTAACCTTTAATAGTATATTTAGTAATTGCATACCTACTCCACAGAATTAACTATAGTAGGCGCCAGATAAATGTGGAATAAAGTACATTGACCTTTCCCTAATAACTGTTCATAGGTACCTGAACAATTAAATATGAATCGTTTTTCATTATTAGGATCACGAGAGATGATGATTCGGGACAGCTTTGTGTCATTAATTCCGTTTTTCAAATTAAAAATGTCAATAATTGTAGGTGGGTCAATGACCGTTATTCCACGATTATCTGGCGCCTACTATAGACATAATCTGCAAGTGAAATATTACCGTGTTTATTTCATGTGTTCACCTTGATGCAAACCAATATTTCTGATTTATTTTTAATAACATACTTACTTAGTGTGATTTATTGAATGCAGATAACATACCAACAAAAATAAATCAATATAAGAGAAGGTGTGACCGCGTGTTAGCGACTTTCTGTGTTTGGACAGCTAGTGGCTAGTCTGAACGGAACTTTACATAAGTTTATTTGTCCATTAAATAGAAACAATACATAAAGAGCAATTATAAAATAGGTAGTAAAGTGATAAAATTCATCTTTATTTATATAAAATTAATATGTCAATTTAATATGATAAATAACACGTTTTATTCTCAGGAAACGAGCGCTTTGTAGAAATTAATAAAGTCTTTTGATAGAAGTTGTAATTAACATCTTCCTGCATCGATGTCAATTATGAAATTTATTTATAAAATAATAAGTCTTCGATATTTAATTATTTTATCGCAATAATTGATATTGACTCTAGCGTTGATTGCTGCTGCAAAATTCTCGATCAATTATTTATAATATACAAACAGGATCATAAAAACATAGATACTAGTGAAACAAATACCAATATTATAAAATAAATCACTGAAGAAAAAACTTTTTTCGCCTGAATAGCTAAGAAATCATATGAAATATTTTTGATATTTTGGTCAAATTTATTTTGAACGGCCTTCTTCACAAAAGGGTTTGAATTCTTCTGTATCTTTTTACTTTTTAATGTAAATAATAATAAATAATTTATTTTGTACGGAATACAAAGATAGTAAATTATTGTGTGTTAAAAGTAAGTTGTACAACGGTGTCAAAAATTCAAGGTCTAACGTCTGACTTCTTAACTAGGCAATAAGCCTGTATCTTAGAAGCCAATGTTCCTTGAGATTGCGGTGACATACAACTATTTATGTATTACACATGCAAGTACTTCTTATCTATACTAATATCATAAAGAGGAAAGATTTGTATTTTTGTATTTAAAGAATAAACTTAAAAACCACTTGACCGATTTGAAAAATTCTTTCAGCAATGGATAGCTACATTATCAGCGAGTAACATAGGCTATATTTTATCCCCGTACTCCCACGGGAACGAGAACTACGCGGGTGAAACGCGTGACGTCCGCTAGTGTTAAATTAAAGGAAAAAAAGATGAAAACAGACAGCAACTTCACTCGAGTTACTTTCTAGATTTTCTAAAAAAAGTAGCCTATAATCGGTTCCAGAGTTTTCCAGCTATTTTTGTATTAAAACTTTTACACACAGAGTCTACATCTCTTATTATTCGACTCTCCTTTCGAATGTATGCTAGAAGAGATCTCTATAGAAATAAGCATCACCTTTGTAGATCAAGCTACCCAAAACTGTCAAAATTTTCCAATCAACCATGAACCTAATGCTTTAGCAATAAAGTTTAAAATCTATTAAATATAATAATATTTTTTTTAAAATTAAATTAATATTTGACAGATTGTTTTAGCTTGATGTGCTGGCGTCTGTAGATACCTATTCTTCTGTTTCCTTCTTATCTTTTTATTAAATTTGAAAAATACCAAAGAAAAAACATCAAAATCGTTTCAGCGATTTAGACGTGAAAGCGTAACAAACAAAATCAAAACGTTTGCATAATTTTACTTGATGGAATTAGAATAGAATAGAATAGAAAACATTTATTCGATACAGACACAAAACAACAACAACAAAACTCAAAGTAAAAAGAGAACAATCATAAGACATAACAATTATCTAGCAAGCCGCTAGCTGAGCGTGCCTATACCGAAAGGGTTACCATCTCAGCATTTGCTGGGCGTCAGACACCCAGCGCTGGTTTTCAGTTGGCACCCTGCAGTGACACACGGACGTGGTTAAGAGAAATAAATACATTCATACTTGAATATTAAAAATAAATAATGTTTTAGAATACGTTAGTTAATAAGTATTATAAGTTTTATTTTTTTCTTTGTTTGCTACACTCTCTAGAGAGTATATTATATACTCTAGGTACTACTATTACTATCAGATTAGATAGGATGTTCGATCCTAGGCTTTTTATCGATGAAACCGCATTACGGCTAGCTTATTTTTTTAATAAATTTAAAAAAGAAATATCTTTTATATAACATTTTTTCTAGATAATATAAAACAGTAGCCGTTATTTTATTATGTTATAGAGACCTATTAGCATTTTGATAGAAAAAAGTCACGAGGATTTCCGTTGAAGTTAATATGCATGCTTTGACATTGAAATTAATTTAGGTATTTCCCAGACTGTTATATTTTACTATTTCACCTTGAATTTAGAATATTCAGATACGTAATAACGTGCTGGAAAAGGAAAAGGTTGGGTACCGGTTAGACTTTCATACGGATCTATTGAAGGTGAAAAGAGGTTTATATCTGCCTACCTCCTTACACCAATGGCTAGTTTACACAGTGCGAGCTGCTGACTAGACAGTAGACAGTTACTCGGATCGTCTACTCGTATGCCAGTAGCTCGACTCGCCTTAGCTGTCTACACGGTGATAGTAGCAGCCCAGACTCTTGCGAGTCGCAGCACACAAACGATGCTACTCGGCAGGCTGACTCGCACGCTAGCTCGCACTGTGTAAACTATGGACGTATCTTACGAGTCTAATCGTATGCCAGATACGAGTAGACCATCCAAGTAACTGTGTTTACTGCCTAGGCAGCAGCTCGTAATGTGTAAACCATCCATAAGGTACAAATCCTTTGATGAAAAGTCATCATCATTAAAACTCACACAGGCGCGTCACGACAATGCGACAACGCGTTTTCATTTGAGTATAAATTGTTGTATAGGCACAAAAATTGTAGAACTGACGCATTTCGCGTTGCATCTGTCTGTGGGAGCTTTATTTAACCCTCGGCTTGATAGTACCTACCTAGATTTTTTGAAGTTAACCTTATCACTTATCCTTATCACTTAACCTTTATCTTACTTTATATGTATATCTTAATAATTAATATAAAGGACAGGCGTCGGATAAATAATCTCTTTACATAAAGTAGGTACATATATATAGGATCAGAACGCTCATGCACAGTCATGCACATGACTTCTAAAATCATAAATTGACCGCGACCTCTAATGTCTTTGGACTTTCAACCTTGAAACAAGATGACCAAAAATATGCGTAGGTATTGAAAGAGGAAAAAGTCCTAAGAAGTATTTATGTTAGCGCTTTCCTAGAATTTGTATTAAGGGTTCAGAATATTATCCTCCTTTTATTTGTATGTGTCATGTTTTGATTCACTACTTTTTTAATCTCGTTTCCATGTCTGTCAAAGTGACATTTGAGTTTCGAAGAAATTACGTCATGACGCAATATGGCCGAATGTGTTTTGTTTTTTAAAAAGAGTAACTGTAGGTTGCGCTCAAGAAGGTTTATTCTACCTATTACCTACTCAAGTTTGAATCTCGAATCCTCGATTTAAAACGGTCAGTTTTTTTTAAATCTTTCTTCAAACCAAGTTTTATCTTTTATTTCTTCTTTATGATTGATTTCTACAATGACCTCTTTATTCAATTTAAGCCTCATACCTTTATAATGTTGTCTACTTACCTAAATATTCTGTTTTTCTTGAATTTCACTATAATTGTTCGACTAACAAAGTTTATTCACATAATTTTACCTCCACTCTTGAAGTCTTGATAAATCATTGGGCCGACCGACGTAACCAAGCTTTCGTTGAAGAGGCCGTGGGCTTCCGAATTACGACTTTCTCTTAGCTTGCAACTTCCTCAGGCGATTTATGATAATTAATGATAATGTCTAATGACCCATTCACGCACCGTGGCGAATTCGTTTGAGAAGAAGCTATTCGATTTCAAGAACAAGTAGAAGAAATTTACGTTTCAACTTTTTTTTGTCATGACTAAGAGATGTCTAAAAATCAATGTACCTATCGTAATTCTAGTTAATCTACTGCAATACTTAGGCGGAAAACCCCTTCCTCAAAGAAAAAAACACAGCTTATATCCTATCTATACCTTTCTCTCATGCAAAAAGAAAAACAAAACTGTCTTGAACCAATTACAAACCAGCAACGGAAAACCTTTTTACTAAACTGAATCGATATCAAAGAATCAATGAGCGCCTTTAAAAATAGGACCAACCACAAAACCAAAGCTTTCTAAGCTAGCCAACAAAGACGAAAACAACATTAAGACCATTTAATCCGGGACCGGAATTCCCAAAAACTTTTTTGACCAGACAAAAAAGCCGAAATTACCAAAAAGGGTACCCAGGAATCCTGATTAGGTACTTCCGGCGGTTATTTAAGACCTAAAAATAAGAAGTAAAGGTCACGGAGACCGAAATGAGTCAGCTTAAAGGTGACTTGGGACAAAATTGTCGAGATGAGATACGATTGGACGATTTTAAAGGGCATTTTTGGCCGCGTTTTGTCCGTTATGTGTCAGCAAAAACGCGTTAAACTGCTCCAAATGTCACGGAAATTGTGATGTGATTTACTTTTATGAGGAAAAAAAGAAATAAATTGTATTTTTTTTTTGTGTGCGGGAGATTCATTGAGATGTCCTTTATTTGAAGGTGGTGAAAATTAAATTAAATTTGTAAATATTTTTTGGATATGATTTTGGTAGAACGCGTCATGTGGTCTTCACTACAGAAGACCACATGACTTCGAGAGTCATATATGTTCGTTATCCTCAGCAGTGAGGGAACAACGAAGGAAAATAGAAGATATCATCTTGGTAAGTAGTTCATGCTAAGGTTTGTGTGACTTCAATTAAAAACGCCTGCGGCTGCGTTGTGGATTACGGCCTACCCTTTCTCACATAGAGAAAGTAGGAGGCGTAAGAGAAAGACGGAGCTATGTAAAACGAATAACTCTATCCTTTTTTCACAATGAGAGTCATGATAGCAATGACACGACATAGTAGAGGGCAGAAAGGAATCCTGTGTCCCATACGGAACGCTGTTTATGCCACTAAAGTTTGAAAAACTGAACGTCTGAAGTTTCTTAATGTTTCTGTTTAGCGTGTTCATGGAACAGCTCTTAATCGTGTTCATTCATTTTAACTTGACTGTGTCGTTTACTTTTGAGACTATTCAGAGGGGTGTGCGTCCGCATGAGCATCGCAGGCGCAACATTTTCCTAGCATTGTTGCGGTGTCGCCGAGATAATATTGCGACTTGAATATTAATGCTCTTTAAGTACAAAAATTGGCCTTTAGGTTGATATCTCCCTGGGTTGCGAAATTTGTTCGAAAAAGTCACCGCGGCCCTGGAACGCAAAGGGCATTAAGAGGAACACGAATGGGTTTTAGTCAGTAAGAGTCTGACACGCCCTTCCGCTCCGCCGAGAGCGGAAGGAGTCATTTGATTATATCCCATCCATAAAAAAGGTCCATTCCCTAGATGCTTATTTACCACAAATATAGTATTATATTTACAACGTCCACATTTACCAGGTCATGATCTAAAAGCATCCATAATTAGATATTTACCAGGTGCTGTTAACTAATATGTATGCTAGCTCGACTTGGTAAATGCATTCAGTGCATCCTTTGAGTTTATATTATAAATAATATATTCAAATAAACCGTTTACAAAAGTACTTTTGTCAGCACTAATAACATTTTCCATACAATTATAGTGCCTAAAAATAAACTAAAACTAAGATATTTTTATTAAAGGTGCAATTAACTAGAGACAAGAGCAAACCCATATGAAATAAAAAAAAATAATGGTGATTCGGAATTGCGATGTTAGATAGCGATCCACCCGATCTAGGTTAGATACTTTAAACCTGTGTTTCAGGCCATCACATTACAATCCAATTACTTTGGGACAATACAATTTAAAGTTTAGTTTGATAGAATAATAAATTAAATACTGTGAAGGAGTTAGAATAATTATTAATCTATCCAATTTTAAAGTCTTCTTACTAGGTACCTATCTCATATGATACACGAGAATTAAATCTATCGTTAACAAAGTAAATTGGATCTTAAAACGTTACCATAACAGTATAATTTTGTATCAGCATGTTTTTTTAAGTGTAAAGTTCTGAATTATTTCAAGCAATTTATATTATAATATTTATTATCTCGCAGTCAATAGTTCAAGATTCGACACAATTATTTTAAGTTCGACTATGTATTATCATAATTTATCAGGATTCAGCTTATTGCTAGTTTAGTGCCATAGGTCATGTCTTCCGAAATAATGCGTGTCGGGTCTCTTGTGTTTGTTTTCATTATCATTGACAAGTATAACTGATATAGATAAACTTAATAATATATTGTTTTTCCGTGGCGTGACTGCTATGCGTGAGGTCCTTGGTGTTGTGATTATAAATAAAATGTAATTCTATCATGTGATGGTCAAAGTGCCAAAATGCAAGGGAATGAATAGAATAGAATACTATTTATAATGTACACCATATACATAAATTACAGAAAAGATGGATGAAGAAAAACGTTACATAGGGTGACACAACGGGCGGCCTTATCGCTAAAAGCGAACTTTTAAAGTCAACCTTTGGATGGGTTTTCAAGAGAGAAGGAAAGACAGTGCTGTAGGTAGTCTTAGGTGTAGTATTTATATATACAATAAATATATTATGATATGATATTGATATTCGCGACATTTCGATAGCGCTTGTCAAAAGAGGTTTTTTAAAATTGAATTCTAAAACGCTATCGCCGCGCTAACGCTGAAAGAATGTGTTGTCTAGGGTCGGTAGGTCTCTGACATGATCTTAATTAGTAAAAGTCTGGAACCTGGATATATTCTCGTTTACGGTTTTTAGACTGGCCCCTTTTTTACGCAAGATTTAAATAAATAATTGGCTTAAAGTGTGTTGAGTAACTACTTTTTTGGAGAATACAGAACTTTTGGTACCATTTTTGAAAAATAACTAAAAACAAAATTATAGGTATTCGATTTTTAATTATTGGCTATCGGATTCTTATTGAGTATTTTGAGTTGAGAGCGTGTCAATCTCTACCTTAAGGGCGCGTTCCCACTATGTCGTGACTATTTTATCATTTTGGACGACTGCCATACATTTTGTATGTAAAAATTCGTTGACGACGGTTAATCGTGTCGTCCTATATGTGAACACCTCCATTTAAATACACAAGCCACGACGCTTTAAACGACACGATAATCTGTCGTCGCGACATAGTGGGAACGCGGCCTAATAGGTTTAGGCTAAAGTAAACTAGACAAAGACTCAACTTCAAATTTCAAATTTGGCAAATAAATGATATTCTATTCTATTCTAAATTCTGAAATCCGGGGGCTGTTTTCGGCTGGAGCCCTAAAGTCCACTTTGTTTTTACTTTGTTATAGACTAACTCCCACGCTTGATACAAGTCAATTATTTTCACACATTCGAATAAAACGATAGTAGTAACCATGAATTTTATACCGACCATTATATAAAAATCGGCACGAGAACTTTTCAACGGTAGTGGGAAACTTATAGAAGACTTTCACTCGATCAGTTATCAATTATATCGGTGGGCGATGTAACATTATGTCATCGTGTGTGGACGGCTTATTGATCAAGATGCGTGGTTTAAACTTATGGGCATTTTTTGTGATTTCTCTGAAGGTGTGAATAGGTCTGTTTGGAAAGAAAAAAAATAGCCTTTTTTATGTGGGGTAGTCAAAAATGGATGGTTTGGAATGGATGGATGAATGGTAGGGTATGTTATATGAAGGATTCCGATCAACTTAACACCTTATAGTGTTACTAACTACCTTGAGTTTGGAGCTCGGGCCCGTACTCGCAGTTCTGCAAAATAATTTTATGGTTTTTAATGAAGCATAGTGATCAACAAGAGCCTTCTTATTCAGCCATTTATCATAGACATTATTTTTTTTGTTAGTCTTACTTTTGACTCCGATCTCACCCGATGGGACAGCGATGATGTGGTCGACACTGGAGCACGCAGTTTTATAACAGAAACTCCGATCCTTTAATAATTTACTAAAACTAAATTAAAGGATTTTCTATTAGAACACGTTGATTAGTAGGCCAATGCTTAAATGGTTATTAAATTAAATAAAGAACAAAGGATTCGTAGCGACAAGTTTGTTAATTTGTTCATCAATATCTATTAAAGGGAGCGTTTATAGCCTAGACTAGTTTCAAGCACTAATTCATGTCCTAACATGACAGGCAATAAACTTCAGGTAACTTGATAGCAACCTATCATCGCTATCAACGCAGCTTAGTTCCATTTACATCCAAGTAATAAATGAACTACTACAAACATTAAACTTTTGGATAAGAACTTGAGACTGCCTGCATTTAAAAAATGTCTTAATGTCGAGGTGAAAAAATCTTAATTACAACATTATCTCGTTCTAATGAAGAATTGCTTGTTCTAAGTTATCTTTACAGGATTAATGTCTGAGTTATAAAGAAATAAGGGCTTGGGAATTACACCATTCATCGCCAATCCTTGAAAAGCTCCTTTGAATGAGGTTTGGTTATCATACTTAATATTATAAAGGCGAAAGTTTGTGAGTGTGTATGTATGTTTTTTACTTCTTCACGCGCAAACGGCTGGACCGATTTAGATGAAATTTGGTATAGGGATTGTTTGAGTCTCGGGAAAGGACATAGGATGTTTTTAACCCGGGAGTATGTTCCCTTGGGATAAATATCGACATTCACGCGGGCGGAGCCGCGGGCGGCAGCTAGTTGAAAATAAAATCAGTTGGTAATCACCAGCAGTGCTGCCGAAACATTCACTGGTGGACATAGGCCTCCCCGGTCATGTGCGTCTCGCATCCAGGGGATTCTCTAAGTTTTCACGAGGTTATCGGTGCATCTTGTAGGAGGCCTTCCATCTCTTCGTCTTCCATTACGAGGACGCCACTCCAAAACCTGTTGGACCTATATGCTATCTGTTCTGTGAGCAATATGCCCTGCCCACTGATTTAAGTTTGGCGATTTTTCGGACTATGTAATGTATATGTGTATGTATTTATGTGTGTGTGGAATAGGATCAGATTATAATAAAATAAGAGATTACTGATCAAGATAACAGACTGAAGACTGTTCAAAAAGCTGTGTGCTAAAACAAACTCCCATGGCACTTAAACCCAAACAATGACTTTATCCAAACGATACTTTTGCATTAAAACGCAAAAGATAACAACATCGGTTACCAAAGACCAGAATCAGATAATCCATGGTTCTAGCCTGGCAATCTTCGATGCTTCGCAATGCGCCCCCAGCCATTTGAGTATTGGCTAGGCTGGCCTAACAGGTGTGCAGTTGTAGTTTATCTCACCCACTACTTCAACCATGATGATATATATCCTATTTGGGAGGCAAAGGATTGCTGTTTGTGTCGTAAATATTCAGTGGAAGTTGGTTAACGGAATTTATAATTGTGTCTGGTGTAGGATAATTTGTGGTACTATTCATTATGTCTGATCCATTTTGTCTTGCTAATTTGTAACTTCTAGTATTACGCCTCTCATAATTATCTTAGTCGAATTCGAAATCTGGGGATTGACATGCACTATCGAAATGTCACTTGGACTTTAGGACAGTCACTATCACTGACAGAATGTACGTATTCTAAGCCCCCTAGTCTTCGATGATATAAGCTTCATCGACAGGATTCAGAAGGTCGACTTCAGGTACCTTCTGACATTGAAAAAGGTTTAAAATGTACTAGTAATAAAACTCCTTTCTCATGTTATTCATGGCTTTGTCCTGTATATATCCTTAGTAGCATCTCACTACTCCCATGTTCGTATGTATGTAAACAGATAAATCAATCAGAGTCCTATCTAATAAGGCAATTACAACAAGTAAGCCCGTTTGTCATAAATAACATAAAAGTCTATAAGATAGTCCAACGTGTGAATATATTTGTAATCTAATAGATTTTCCACCCAGCCTGACCTCTGTGCCCTCTTTAACCTTTCAAACGTGTACAGGAGGATGCACAGCTGCTACATTTGTTTCTACAATGTCCTTACATTCAGTAGTATCTTTATGTTAAATGTTATTAACCAAATATCTTGAAATATTAAATATTTTCCTCTCATTTTCATACACGACAGCCACTTATAGCTGCTATAAGTTCATTGGGAGCTGGCAGCCTTGTGGGACGAAAGTGCGTTGTGAACCGTCGCCGGAATGCTAGCGGGGCTACTTTCATCACCAACCTTGAGGCAGCCACAATCGCCCGAATCTCATGGAAATATCGGATCCTTGATATACGCCCTTTTGGCTCCGTGCAGGCTATTTCCGTGGCTGTTTAGAAATATAAGATTTGAATGGATTTGTGGACAATTTTGAGAGTAGGTGCAGTTCGTGTTTAAAGGTAGACGGTCAATATTGCTTTGTTTATTTTGGAAGTATACGATCTTTGAAATATGTTCAGACACAGTCAGCCCTCTCGCATTTATACACATTAGAACAGAGGGTTACCAGCTGTACCTACGTGCTTTTGGTGTTTTGATGTCTGTTTCTGTGTTAGTTTAGGAAAATCTGCATTGTTTTGGGGCCAGTATAATAGTCTTAATTTTTTTTAAATAGTCATCTTAAGCTACATGATAATAATAAGCCATTATAAAAGCATTTATTAAAAAATCCTTGTTCCACTGTGAAGAGTCTTTATTCATCTAACCAATGAGCACCAGTTATTAATTAATGTGTACTTGCATTATGTATAAATCAGGAAAAAATAATAGTCCGGATTTCGTCACACGGTACTAGAAATTTGAATGTGAGGGCACATTTCAAGGCAACATCTACGGCATAAATATGCGGAAATAGGCTCGGCATTTAAGTGAACCTTATTTATTGCCTCCACTTCAATAAATCATTCATAAAAATCATATCGGAATGCTAATCTAAAATCAAAGATGTTGTATTAAAAGCATTTAAAGACATTTATATGCTCACATCTAACCTTAAACTTAACAGCATGTAATGTCGTCAATTACGAGTGTATTGATTGTACTTAATAACATATTAATAGGATAAAAAACATTTCGCTTGAGGCGCAACCGCAGAATAAACAAACGAGAAGACAATTGATTACGTAGCGGCAACGCCTCCAACGCGTGCGAAACCGAAAAAATGGTCCACAGCAAGCGTGAAGATGATACAGACAAAGATAGCAATATACCGGAAAGTAATGCGAACGATAAAGACAGCAAACGTTCAGAAGTGGAAGCAAGATACGATGATGTGAAAGCAGCGCGTGCAACAGAGATAGCAGTTCAAGAGAAAGATAGGTAGGAGAGTGAAATTGCCGTAGCAACTTTCGCTGAGCTCGTTTCGGTTACGTCACGGCAGCGCCAGCGCAACTTACGCAACCGTTGTGAAGAGATTATGACTGTATGACACTGATTTGAATGATCGTTGGAAGTAATCAATTTCATTTGGATTCGCTTCCGGTGTCGATTGCGAGATATTAAATTCTTAATTCTTGATCGCTGATAACATCTTAATTAAGTCATCATGGATGGACAAAGGACTTTCTGACTAAAAATCTAAAAGGTCACGTAAAAATATTTCAAGTTGGCGTAACAGATGCAATGTATTCGAAATTAGAAAGCGTGCTATGAATGTACGATGACTCGAAATTAGCATGATAAAATTCACGTTATAAGCCTGTAGTAAAAATAATATGTTCCGAATTATTGCAGCTCTACATTCGAGTTGGTTCCACTAAAATTGCATAGGAACGAGATTAGTAACGACACGAATAACTGTAGCGGTTAAAATGTTGAGATGGTTAGCAAAACGTTACTAAATGCGATTACACAAACCCTTACGACAAAGTTACCCGCCTTGTTATGCTTATTTTCCTATTTGCCTAATCGTCTTTTGATGATGTTCGTCATTGTGACACTATCGTGTTCAGTGTTATACAATTTGCTGCAATTACATGGTCTTCACTTTCACTATTATATTTTCCAACATAGCATACCGTGTCATCAAGTCTTTCATTACCGACCCACAATTTGGTTTCCCCACAGACTTTCTTTTTCTTTACAATTCTTCAGTAGCTGTGTTAGCTGTCGTCATCAATCAATTCTTCATTCTTATGTGTAATTAGAACAAGGCGGGAATGATGTCCTAGATCTTAAATGATACATTATACGCATCTCTTCTCGCTCTAATGCCGAAGCACAATACGCCACTGTCACACATTCGCAGTCTGTTTTACACTACACACGTGTACTTGTGTTGACCTATACTGTCCGTCTCCGTCTATGTGTGCATTATGTTCTGTGATAAGTCCCATATATAATAATACCGTTATATATGCAATGAACTCGAAATTAAGCAAAACAGAATTCCTTTGCCCTAATATACCTAATTCATTATATATGCAAATGTCTTTCACGCATACGTCTATCGAGACACGAATTGCGTGTGTGTTGGTAACTCAATGTGTACATTCTATATTCATATTTGCATCAGTGTGCGAAATATTTTCGCTGGTGTTTGTATGTTTTACGTTGTTACAGCATGTTTTAGGTTTGTGTTAGTATTTTATGTAAGTGTGAGAGTAGTTTAGCGTTCACAATGAAAGTACTCGGCGGTTGCACGGATTTGGGTCACAGCTCCAACTTTGATTATAAAGATTACGACCACCGTGTGAATCATCGCACATCTTCTAGGTCCATGCTGTTCTTGCGTATTTATATTTAGCATTTGTATTTTTAGCTCAGTAAATATATTCTGCTTATTATGAAGTTTGATTTTTATTTCCATTGATTCTGTTTTGATGCTGTCCTTGTTTGCAATTATGCAGTAACTGCTTCGATTAAAATACTTTTATTTTTTGACTGCAGTTATGTAATACAATCTCTTCTGCTTGCTGCTCATACTGTTCACAAAGATTATTCCTTTCTTTTTCAATCTCATTATCTAGATCTTAAAACCTCTAAGTAGCTAGACTAATACTAACCAAAATAAAAAAGGAAATATAGGCCATATCGATACGAGATCCCCTTTCACATATTGCTAGCATGAGTTGATATTTCGTCACAGCCGAGGTGCATAGACACTTTCCTTTCAACTTGTTCATTTTCATAACTTCTACGTTATCTACACGAGGTTTATTAGAGGATTTTAATGCAATTCTATGTGGTAAGCTTGTAAAGGCTCCGCAAATAGGGGGCCATCTGTGTTTAGTTGGCAATTTATCGCTGGATGTAAGTAGTTGCGGTGAGAAAGGACATGTTTTGCAAATCATGCTGCTTGGATCTCGTTATGAAATTTCGAAATTATCATGACATTTTAATTATGAATATTACTGGATGAGCAACGGCTTTAATGTTACTATGCTTTAGCTCGAGAACATTTATTTCAATGATTCTGCTTCTCATGAAATCGACTATGATTTCATGCGATTCTTCGTATATCTATCTGAAAGTCTTGTAACATTTGAAAATACATGTAACAAAAAACAGTGGCAAAAAATTACGCCCAAATGGACTTTTTACGATCTAGGTAGTCTCGAGTTTGAAATCGTTTCTAAGAACTTTAAGATCCATGTGATAGTTTGTTCTTTTGTCCGTTGCTGAGTCTTTTATTTAGATGTTGATAAATACCTACTAGTTGGTTGAGAAATCACAAGATCCGAAATTTAAGATGTTGAGAAAGTAATAAACTAAAGTTCCATCTCATTGAATATAGTTTCCGCAAACATTGATTGGATATTACTAAAGCTTGTTAATTAAAATAGTTACTCGATTTGCGACATTTAAAAGCGCGACGCGACAATTTAATAAAAAAAACTATTAAATCGTTTTTGTCGCACTGTCGCTTCACGCCATTCTTTGAGACCGTTTATGACTGTCTTAAGTTTGTCATAGTGCTTAGTAACCAGGAAAAGGCAAAATGAAACACTTTGGAACGACTTTCTGGTAAAAAATGCCCAAGAAATATTCTACAAAGTATTCTTATTTGCGCAAACGTTCAAACATGGTGGACAAACATGAGTAGAATGTGCGAAGGTTGACGGTCTTTCAGGGTCAAATTGATAAGGGACATGTAACCTTTGCTTTGACATTAGACTTATTAGTTTGACGCCTTATGGCATATGCGATGCTCCTTGAAGATATCTTTAGATAAATAGAAAAATAACAAGAATGTGTTACGATCAATTATAATCGTTCTATTGCTAAGGTGAGACGTGGTATTGAATGCAGTAAAACTTAAGTAAGTGCTACTAAAGTCTGGGCAAGCTGGGACATAGGAAAAAGGAGGCATATGCCCAGCGGTGGACGAAATTGGATTGTGGATGAAAATTATGGTGATGATAAAATGCCAGTCAGTATTTTGTTTATAAATAGTATGCTTATATTCTTCTGGGTAAGCTCGCTCCATCGTCGACTTTGCCTCCGTCATCTCTGACCTAGACTGGAGTCAAGAGCAAACCCATAACAAATTTAAAAAAAAAACCTAGAATAGAATACGCTTTGTTGCCGGCGAAACTTTCAGAAAAAGTGAAACTGTAAAGAAAATAAACACCCAATTAACATAACTAATTTATTTATAGGTAAATTCGGTTTTCTTCTTTATTTCAAATGAATACAAAACGCTCCCGCTCACTACCAGCGCCATCTCGTATTCAGCTGTTGAACTAACCGAATTATAGTCTATAATAATGTATCGCAAGCCGTCAAGAGCCCCTTTTTATTTAATTACCTATATTTGACATGTGTTTCAGTAGTCGTAAAAGCATCTAGCTCAGACACACGCCCGTTTTAGTCTCATGATATATTTTTAGAAATGAATCACCAACGACATAGTCAACGATCGCCAAACAAAATTCCGTGAAAAAAATAGGGAACAAAGGCCACTCACACCTTAGTTAGTAGTTTTAAAACTCGACGCTATTCCAATAAAAGGTAGAAAAAATCCTTCGAATCATGACCTCGAATATATAAAATGTCACTATCACACAATCAGGGTAGCAGAAGGTCCTTTTTTTGCCTCCGCCTACCTGGCCTCATTGTGTTCCGGGGAAAGTATGTGAAAGACAGACAAACAAAAAATTCTGATTTCTCCTGTCTCTTTCTATTTTTTTCTATAAGCGACCCTTAAGAATTCCGATTTAGATCAGGCCAGTAGTTTTTGTGAGCACGTTCGTAAGGCAATAATGGAAGCAAAAAAAATGTATCGATTTTTTTTCCCAAATTGCAGGTTACGTGTGTCTATGGATAAATAGGTATTGTACGTGTTCATTGTCTGGTTGAAAGGCTCTATAAATCCAGTGAACGAAGCGAAGAAATTGAACAAATCTGTGTGTATTTTAATCTTTTGAAATTATAGAACGTAATTGGTCCTTGGGTACACACATGCGGAGAGAAAGACTACAGGATGTTCATTGCATATGTATTTGTACAAGCATATGGTAACCGTAATATGGTCAATAGATTATCGTAATATATTTCTATCTGTTTCTTAGCGTCAAAGTAAATACAGCTTCTTCCTTAGAAGGTAAGTGGGGAGAATGAAGAGTAATTATACAAGTTATTATGCATGCCTATTTAGCATCTAGCTATATTTAAAACGACTACAGGTGCACTTCACCTTTGCATAGAAAAATAACTAGACAATAATCTCTATGTGTCAAACGTTGGAATGTAATTTCCTTAAATTATGATAACTAACTGCTTTGTAGTTGTGTGGTGTCAGAACGTTTTTATTTATTGGAATTAAGTCTATGATGAACCTCCTCGATAGGGCCATGATGATAGCTCTATCTTCTAATCTAGGACAGTATATTCAATAACATATGTATAGACATTTAAAGCCTTGAATGGCATTTTTTCCATTGGTAAAATGTCCATTGAATAACGGGCAAATAGCTCCAAGTCAATATTTATCAAATAAAACTTATGGCTGCTAAGGACAAAGAACCAATTCATGAACTTCTGTGAATATTGTGATCATTTAGATTTTTTTTAATTAGGTATATATTTAGTTTTTAGTGTTGTCCAATTGCAGTAAGAATTTTGGGCAGGTATCATTTAGTTCTGTCTGTGTGAGTCAAGCTCGTATCGCCGTCTATCACTTAGATTAAAAAAGAACAAACAAAAGACGATCTGATTTATAATGACCAAAAACAACCAACCACTTAATCAGCACTAATCCAAACCTCGATCTTAAAGAGAAAGCATCAACAAACTAAAGAACAAAGGAGCAAAACAATTTTCACTCGCGTCATTCCAAGCATGACAGTTTAAATGGAGAAAAACTATCGATCATCAGTCATTGGAGTCGAAAGTGGCGAAGTGGCGCATGCACAATGACACCAGACTCTCACTCTATCACCAATTAACTGGAGTCAATGGATCGCACACGATAGTGCAGAAAAAACCGGCCAAGTTCGAATGGGGGAGACGGTTTTAGTGTTCTCGTTTTCATTTGTTTTGTTGATGGTCTTGGAAAATAGATCGATTGGTAGATTGAGAAATGGGTCATCTTCATCACCTAAGACGGAAAGAAGTATATGCTAGCACACAGTCACGCATCAAAATGGTATGACATAAAAAAATGTGTCCCATTTTTAGTACCTAAGTAACTGCTTTTTGGACCGGCTATGCATTTAATCGTACTAAAAATACCAACAGAATTGAGAATCTCCTCCTTTTTTGGAAGTCGGTTAAAAATCAAAAGGATAAAAAAATAAAGTTGTTTTCGATGTCCCTGATCCCTCAAATTTTGTTCATTGATACTAAGATATTATTGCAACTTGAATTTTGAGGTTTTTAGGTACGAGAATTGGCATATTGTTCTTTATTGACATCGTCAGAATACCAAAATGGCGCAACACGAAATCAAAACAAAACACACAACGCTTCAATCGACCCATTCAAACGGACTCCTAAGAACTGAAAGAAAGTGATGTTACGCCAGAGTATCATTGCACGAGAAAAAAACTTAGGCATCATTGTTTTCTAACCCCATCTCTTTCTGATGTAAAGAAATGAGTATCGCTGTCTCGTTTTGAAGAAAGTGCGCGCGCGCATCCAGCTGAACGGATTTACGTCACACATAGTATATGGAAGAATTTAGTCAGTGAATCATATTTTTTGCCATCATTGGATTTGATGGACTAAGTGTAATAATAATAATAGTGTGTCTTTTTCATACATTCAAAACAATTGCTTAAAATACAATATTAAAATTATTATCAGAACAATATTAAGATTGAAACCGTTGTTGCTGTTATTTACAAGATCTATTAGATATTTTGCTTTAGGTGTCTACAATTGGTTTTAACGGTGAAATCAAATCTCATACAATCAATACAAGCAACTAAATTAATTAGTTGACACTTTGCGTGACCCAAGGGCTGGTTTTTACCTTGGTCAAAGAATGAGTATTGCCAAACAACGTGGCAATGCCGCCAGTCTTTTGGGTACACTTACAGTCGATAACGATGCGGATGATTTTTTTGACGCCAAATTTTAGGGTTAATTTAGTTACGAGTTTTTATTTTTATTTCTAGTGTTTATAGTTTGTTAAGTATTTATAGTAGTAACTAAAAAAAACATTGATCCAAGTATCTACGACGACAATATCTAAGGGGATAATATATTATCTTATCCCGAACAACACCCTGCCATTGTTTTTCTGTTAAGTAATTTAGTTGCATCTGGTATTTTTACATATACATTATCGATAGTGAGAGTGAAAGATGACGTCGAATCGTGAGTGGATATTCTGCTGGAAAAAGAAGGCAATATAAACAGTAGTGCAAGTGAAAGGGACAGGAGACAGAATATGAGATGAAGTGTGGGAATGCGTGCAGGTAACGATGCAATATGCTTTCAAGTAAATGTTGGGAATCGTTGCGGTTCAATTTTTAAATTTAGAGTAAACTTCATGAAAAAAAGAAAAAAATATTAATTGTATATATTTTTTTCTTATAATAATAAATAAAAAAATGACGATAAAAAATAGAGCGTGCCTCACGGTTGCGCCAAAAAGGCTCATTTCAGCAATATTGCCAGACTCATGCTATCGTGCGCTGGTCTTCCAATGAATCTTTATTGACGACTGATGGAGCAAACGAAAGCAAAGCAAACTAAAGAAATAATTTCCACCTGAAATAAAGGATTCAAACGTTTTATAATATTGTTTATTCTTTCGATTTAATAATATGGCATCAACGAAGCAAAGACCTCGTAAGTTTTATTTTAAATAATATTCCTACCATCTATATATAGGTTGTTATAATATTAACATCAGTACAGAAAGAAACCTGTGAATGAAAAAAAAAAACATTGAAAGCCTTTTCTTCAGGTTGAAGTTATTTCTTTAAGCTTATTCTATATTTACTATTTAAGATACAACTTCGATGTCTCAACATCATCTACACGTCTCTTTTATGGTGCTATCGGCCAGTGGCACAATAAAATATTTTTTTTTTTACCAGAAAAGAGGCTTTTCTTTACATTTTTTATGACACATTTATGAATACCAGTCATAAAATTACGTAATCGTGATTTTAAGACAAGCAAAATACTCCAAACGCTAATTGTGGTCAAGGATCTTGCTAAGCAATGAATCATTGTTTACTTACTTCATAATTTAAACACACAATCTAATTTTAGTGACACCTGAAGTTATTTTTAATTTGTTTTCCTAAAATAGAATATATTTTTTTGAAGAATCAATGGAAAACGCTATTGCTTCGCATTTTATGAGTCTGTGTAAGGAATTAATTTCGATGGATGGAGAGGAAGAAAAAGGCCTAAGAATATATGGATGGACTGTGTAAGGAATTAAATTAAAGAAAAGGGTGTACGGAACATGAAAACTTGTTGACCCCATGTAGCATGTGACACCTAAGGAGTGGAATACCCTGCCGAAGTCTGTGTTTCCTGGTAGCAAGAACTTGGGGTTAATTAAGTCAAGGTTGCTTTTCAGCAAGCGTGGTCTATCGTCAACCACATTATCGCTTTTTATCGTTTATCAGTTTTATAATCGTTGAAATTGTGATCAAATGCGATTACCAATAATAAAAACAGACAAGGGTAGGCAGATGATGACGATCTTAATAGAATCTAAGGTTAGCCAATATACTGGGCAACTGAGCAGCGACGATTCCCCGCATTGAAGCAACAAAAAATGTTGAAGAAAGTAAAAGCGTTCTCATGTTTAGAATTGTTTTTATAAGCGATTGAAAAAGTATGCTTTTGTATAATAACAACAATGGTTTAGACAATAGCTTGCGCAACACGTGTGGCTTAAGATATACAGGTCGAATCGAACGAATTTTTGGATGTTTAACAAAAATTTTATATGATTTATACGAATTGTATTGTGTTTATTTATAAGAAGTTTCGGTTCACGGATTAAGAAATATGGATTCTTGTTGGTTCTGAATCGCATTCAGGATTGTGTTTGGATTTTGTATCTCCATTTTGGAACATAGTACACCCTCATCTTTATTCGTGCAGATAATGATTTTGATTTTTATGAGTAGTTTGCTCTCTCTAATAAATTTTATCTCTTTTATGTAAAGCGATTGTTACGTTTATCCAGAAAACTTACATTTACATCTCACTTTAAACACTGAACGATTATTTTAGAAGAAAGCCTAATTACAGGTCTAGACTGATTAGCCAATCACAGTTCAAATCATCAAATTTCTCAAATACTGCTGAGAAGATGAGTTATTTTTTAATTAACTTTTAAAAAAGGAAACGAGTAGAGTCCCTTCTGGCTTAGCACTTTTCTCATAGCAAAGCATAACCAAACACCGGACACAAAAACAAATACAACAATATGATTTTTTGGATGATTTTTTGAAATGCCAACATTCCAAAAAATCATTTACAAACTAAATAAAGTAACTTTTGTTCACATAGCAATCAATTTTAATACATAAATAAGTTTTTGTGCATGGGCATGTAAAGAAAAAGGCTTCTGCCCAAGGTCAGGAGAGTGATCTTCGATTGCTCTTTATTGCAATTATGGAGACAGTCCGTTGAACCAATGTCCTTTAAATATTTTACTTTTTATTGTATGAACGGTCGGGACGTTAAACTAGGGCGTTGTACCTGGAAATCACGTTTATTTTGGTGAAGGAGAATTGTTTTTGGTTTATTTTTTCTTTTTGAGCTGAGGTAAAATAAATGGGTTTGCATTTAAGAGAGTTGGTAAATCTATTCATCGTTTCAAGAATTACTTTGTAATTGTTATCGACAGCCCGAATTTGCCCACTGTAGGAGATAGGTATCTCTTTTCTTGTGCCTTATTTAGTTTCTATAGAAAAATTTCTCCGAAAAACTGGAAAAGTATTTATTAGGTACTCGCATTATTTTGATGCTCGCTTATTTGTTGATTTTTATTGCAGTGAGCATGGGTAGAATCCTGCGCTCCCGACTTATGGTAACAAGAAGAATCGTCACTTCAAGTTTCAAGTACATCATAAAGATCAGACCTAGGGCCCAAAGTGATCCAAAGGAATTGCTGAAGATAAAAGGAGAAATTTGGAGAAGAAATAGCACCATGATTTTCAAAGATGAAAAGGAAAGCGGTGGGGGAGAAAGACAAGACAAGAACAACTGAGAAAGCAGAGGTTGCATCACAGGTTGAAAATTAATATCTTGATAGCTGTGCGTGTGTCTAAAGTGTAGCAGCTTTGGTTGCAAAATAGAAATGTGTTAAAGTGATTAGTAATATTGAAGAGAAATCCAATCGAGTGCGATTAAACAATTATGAGTAAAATGTCAACATTTAATAGAAAATGCAAATCTATGCAAATAAAAGGTTTGGAAATCAAATCGTGAGATTTCTTTTCTTTTAATATTCAAGTTTCTAATTGGAAATTGAAACGTTCGAATTTAGAAGGGTGACATTATAAAAGTAATTTATTGTTTTTGGATTAATAAAATTCAATATATGATTAAATCATTCAGCCTTGCCTTTTCCCTTCATTGTTTTGCTCGTCTTCTACCCTAACCGCCACAACCCAGTTACTGGGTAACACAAAACCCCTTGTTAAGACTGTTGTCAGATTTATCTGGCTTCTAACTTGATACTCAACTACAACTGTTAAGATAAAATAGTCGGGAACAATGGCTCAACGTGCTTTCCCAGACACGGAGGAGTTTCGGTATGTTATGTATTTTTGCAATCTTTGCTTAACCTTTAAGGTCAACTCGTGCGGCTGTTCTTATGTCGTATGGTTGCAAGGATTTAATAGTTTGTGCTTTTTTAAGGATGAGAAATCATCAAAGGACTTCTTCCGCCCTGGGCGGAGCGAACGGGAGTGTCAGACTTTTACTGACTAAACCCATCCGTGTTCCTCCTAATGCCCTTTGCGTTCCAGGGCCGCAGTGACTCTTTCGAACAAATTCCGCAACCTTGGCAGGTTGTGCTTATACTTCTAAGTTACTAGACTATGAAACATTGGGTCAAAAGGCCTATTTTCTAAGCATGCTTCGTACAACATAATCTGTACATTTTAGTTCATACAATGTTGCATGTCTTTGAGTAATAGCGTATATTTTAGTTGTATGTACCATTTAAATGCAAATGGCAGATATTAGGCCTAGTTTTGTGTAGATAGTTGGTCAAAGTTAGCCACGAACAGGTTTGATTTTGCGTTTAGACGAACCTACATAGACAAATCTCGGATTTGAAATTGTAATGATCATATTGAAAGTCTTCGACTACCAAATATAACTACCGAAATAAATCAATCAACTCATGAAAAGATTGGAGTAAGCTGAATACATAATGGTAATGACGCACGAAAAATTAGATTCCTGAGATTTGTGGGTTTATTAAATGAGACTTTTAAGAATATTTCATTACGCTTAATTCCTTTTTCTAACTAGAATCTGGCATGTAGAAGAAAGATGAAGAATAGTTAAAATAAAAAAAAAAATGTCTATTAGAAGTTGGGTTTAGAATAGTGGCACATTGCTTATTCTGTAGCTAGCTATTACACCTCAAAACTACCTAACATAAACCAACGAAACATACTGAAAATTAATTACAACTGCACAACACAATTTCTACACAAAACACACATGTCATTCTAAGACGCACACACACAAACACATCTTCTAACGCTTCACACAACACAATATACTCACCGTGATTCACGTCGATGTGTTTGTGGGCGCAAGTAGTGATGGGCGTACGAATGTATGTGTGCGTCTTAGGACAGTGGGTCTTTATGCTCTACAGGATATAGGTCAGCATGTCTTCCCCTCATTTGTAAATAGAGCGAAGGGTACTGTTAATAGTTACTGTTAGATTATTTGCCCGGCATGTTATTTTTTTATCTGTCTGCGCAATCGTCACGGTCTTTCCTTTGAGGTTGTTTTCTTTACTTTGCCTTTCGTGTTTTGGACACGTGCAGTTATAAAAAATGGTTTGATAAGATTCGGGTATCAGGATGTGTGAAATGAATGGATAAAATAGGTTTGTGAAGTCTTTTCACGGTGAGCTGTGGTTGTAGCTTTGTTCCTTTCCGGGTAGGGTACTGTTTTGTTGGTTCATCCAGCTATAATTTCTCTGTAGTATTCTAGAGTCTTGACGCCCGGTCGATGGTAGTATTCTCTCTTCTTTATAATTGGAATTGTTAATAAATGTGTGTATTCCTGATAAGGTCTCTACCTAACCCTTTAAGTAATACATGGTGATGTTATGTGTTTTCAACACCGCTATTATTGCTGTGATCCACATTCCATTCTTGAAGTTTTGTAATCAAGAACTCAGAACGAAGCAGTATAAGTCAAGTCAAAAGAAGTAGTCTGCCTACATGATTTCCACAACTCAGTAACTGGGTTAGCTAGCCTAGCTCCGCCCAGAAGCACAGAAGTTTCCTGGGAGCTTCACAGGCTTCGCGGAGCGACCTCACCGTTCCGAGGATTTGTTCACGTTGGGTAGCCACGGCCTCGCATTTCTGGATGACGTGGGCGGCTGATTCTTCGGCGTCAAGGCAGCCCCTGCAGAGTGGGCTGTCCGTGGCGCCTATGTTAAAGAGATGTTTGTTAAGCAATGGCTCGTAATTGTCCCTATTATTGTTCTGAGGTTATTTCTACTAAGGCTGAGTAGTAGTTTTGTTAGTCGGGGATGTAGACTTGGCATTGACATTTTGATAGGTTTATCAGTTTTTTGGGTTTGTGCCTATCAGTTACAATTCGAAAAGATCAACAGATAAGAGCCGGGACCAACGGCTGAACCTGCTTTCTGAATCACGGAATGTAATGGATGATCATCTTAATCTACATACTCGTTCAATAACGGTTCATCATTCAACAAGCCCGCACTGCATAGCACTGGTATACAATACATAGGAAGACATTTTTAGATACAGATCGCCAGTTGTCAGCCGTTATGTTACAAGTGTTGGATTAATTGAGGAAAATGCAATCAAATGATATAGCGCTCGTAAGGGCAGGGTTAGCTGCTTCGAGATCAAGATTTATTACCAGACACGACGTTTAATCTCGCCGTGGTCAATCGTCATGTAGTTTTGTAGTGTATAAACTTGTTGGTACATGTGGCATACTGATGTAGAACTCAGTGCAATGTGGTTCAATTAACAGTAATAAATTTTTACCACCGAAGCATACTGCGTACTGGACGACGCAGCGTTGGAAGGTTTTTGCTGCGGGCCGGAAGGGGGGTTGAGATTTCCCTCTCCCTTTCCGCAGCCTCCTTTTGCGCGATAACTGTTTCGCAGAAGGAGACCACCGCGTCCCAGGACTCCTCGCCGACGACCATAGAACGGACCACGGCCGGTACCGATTGGTCTCTGCCTACCTCAGAGATGTGGGCACGGCGCGGCTCCTCCGAAGCGCCACACACTGCCAGCGTATGCCACGCCGTGTCCTTCCGACAGTCAACGCAGTGGTAATACTGAGCGTCCGGCTCCCTGCCTATGCGACACAGGTACCTCCCGAAACAGCCATGCCCCGAGAAGACCTGCGTCGCAAGAAACGACAGGGAGCCGTGCCTTCTCCCGAGCCACAGGTCGAGCACCGGTCGGATGACCTCGATAGTGACGAGGCCGGCGGAAGGGCCTGTCCCGCCATTCCGCCACCAGGATCTCGCGCAACTTCATCGGACCAAGTATTAAGATCCCCAGTTCGCTCAAATCGCAACATTTTTCTTACTTAGAGCATTTTTATACCCGTCGTAACTTTTAAATGAAAGGCCCGATTTGAATAGTTAATAGTGTAATTCACATGTAGGTACATAATCAAACTAAATATCAAACCATATAAACGGATATGATTAATATCATGATACCAATATCAACACTTTAATTCCACCCGTATTTGAACTAAATCATTTAAACAAAGACTGTTATAAGCCGCCTCGGACGAGGAGGACCGATAACCTAGCCGAGGCCGCAGGAATTATCTGAACCTACGTCCAGCAGTGGACGTCCTTCGGCTGGAATGATGATGGTGATGATGAATACTTACCGTGAGCAGTAGGAGCAACGGCCTGACCTTAGGTGTCGAAGGACGTGGGTTCGAACCTAGGCAGGCATTTTATTTTGTGTTATTTATTGTGGTCCACTACCTCTCACGGAGAGTAAGCAATTAACATGTGTTCCAACTGTGGGAACTTTACAGGCTGATAATGCTAATACTTAGAATAGTATAGACACAGTTTAAGTTGTAATAATAAAAACTAATTTAACATAATTATGAACACATTCTATCAATTCGTCAATTAAAATAAAATTTTGTGAATAATTTGAAATGGGCAATATTAAGTCAAGTTTAATAAAATGGGATAATAAATTCGTCAAGTTTGAGGTCAATGCAGTTAAATTAAAATATAAATATTTTTTAGTAATTAGTACAAGACAGAAAATACAGAGATGTCATATTTTCAACTTAAATTCTTTATTTTTATACTGTCTCCTGATTGGCCGGTTTCTTTTTTCGGACACGTTATTAAAAAGATGCATGTTTGATTTAACAAAAACGGCCACCTCGAAAATATAAAGTGATGGGAATGTTAGTAATTTTAGGGACTTAAGTACAGGTACGCAGCTATCTGTTACTATTAAATTGCACATCGCCCTTAAACAGCGTTTTTGAGCTTTGAACACCTGTTGTTTTAGACTACAATTTCCCCAAAATATGCTTTCTGTGGTGAATTGCGGTCAAACTCTCGTACAAACCCAAATCAAAATCGTGTTCAAAATGGGTTAAAGTTTTATTTCAACTTCAAAGCAAATTGTGTATCTTATAAGAGTCTCGTTCAGTAAAAATAATGGGTCAATTGACATGCAAATGAGAAACTAACGTCTTTAATTCCATAAAACTTTTATGGCCACATAATCTTACGCTAAAAACGAGTGCCTAAACTTAATCCGTCTGTCGCAGTAACCTTGCTTGCCCTATCTCTAATTAACTTAGGTCTTTGCCCGTTACAAACAAACTGACTTTCAAACGTTCCCATTCGTAAGAAATGCTTCTCAATTTACTTTTTATAAACATAAATTTGCGACGTTTTTTTCTTGGTTGACTGTTGAAGCAATTTTACCTTTTGTGTTTTTGTTTGTAGAGAACATTACTGTGGTCAGGTGAAACTGCTTATGCATGGAATGTTTGGCAATATTGTTTGGTGGAATAATTTTCGCCTTTTTGGTCACGTGGTTTGAAGCCTTGGATCTTTCCAAGAGCAGCCTGCTCAACTAAAAGAGGCCTTTTATGGTGACTTTTTGAATTTAAGCCTTTTAGATTTCTAACTAGAAGAAAATACAAAAAACTCATTCAAAGCAAAATTGTAATAGTTAAAGTCGGATTTGTACCCTAAAAGAGTGGCCTGCTTGAGTCCTAATAATGTAGTTATTACTAATTTATAAAACGGCAATCTTATCTTGGTTAGAATACTTTTTTTTAAAGTAGTAAGTAGTAAACTATACCTCTGAAACCTTCCATAATCTTCGTAAGTTTAATGATTTCCATTCTTATTTTGATATTCTCCACAATATACTTTCCGAACACCATAAATCCTGACACCAGGTTTCTAAATCCTCTTGACCACCTGCTCTAGGTCTCGATTACGATACTAAAATTCCGCAATAAACCAAGAATTCTCAAGAAATCCCTTTGAATACCTTTAAGCACGCAACTCCATTCAAGCAACCTGTGATTTACATGTTATACAATTTAAATCGCAATGATCACACTCGAATTGAGACTTGTTGGTCCAATAAGCCTTGCTGCTGAGAATGAGATCATTGATTTAGCTCTCAGTTGATTAGGCTCTCCACCTCATCATATCAGCCGAAAGACGTCCACTGCTTGACATAGGCCTCCCCCAAAGAGGAGGGGGGGAGTTGCCATAATCGCCACGCTTGGCAGGCGGGTTGGCGATCGCAGTGTAGCTGTTGCTATGCTAATGCACAGAGTATGCTGCTGCCCATTCTCTGAAGAGATGGGATGGTGCTATTCTTTTACGTCCGACACCATACAGAGCTCCAGCTATTTTTTATTATTATTACTGATAGAATTCCCTTCGGTGAATACAGGCGTGACGCTATATGTATAACACTCGAACCTCGAACACATTTCTATAGAGAATCGACGCGTGCGCAAAGCTCGACCCCATTCGGCTGTGGCCGAAGTTACGTCATATTGGTTAGCGAATTAGGACAACTATGTACTAGGAATGTAGGACACAGAAGGACCATATCATACAATGGATGATATTGAGCTTTGTAAGTGTTTCAATAGGTCAACAGGAACTGAGGGTCTACTTTAGGGTTATGGTCAAACAAATCTTTATCAAAAGTGGACCGTTCTTTGCAATTCATAGGCAATGAGTAGTTTACGAGATAAAACGGAGTATTTGAACCAAGTTTAGCCCTGGATTTTTGCACCAGTTTTTTGTTTGCATGGACTGATTACTAACATAGCCAAGCCGTTAAGCTAGGTGAAGCGACGATTTTCGTAGAGTATTTGGTAGCAGCTGGATGTGACTTTCCTACAATTGATGTAAATGAAGATGTCTATGACCACCAGTTAGGGTTCCCAACTTTTTTGTACTAGAAATAAAGTACATCAAGGTTGGCAAACTCAAATACCCAGTTTTTTTTTAAAGTAAACAGTCATATTTTTAAAATATTCATAAGCTTCTCCACAATTTAAGTTAATATTAAAATAAATAAGCAGCTTATTTGTTATGGAATCAATACAAACTCTATTTCAGTCATCCCGCCACTTTGCATTAATTACGGAAAACACTCTTTCTGTGAAGGCTGAAGTGGCAGGAATACCAGCGGTCATAAAATATTTTGTATACTTTTTTTATAGAACAGTAAAAAGTATAAACGAGTGAAAAAGGTATAATACTGTTTTTAACAGTATGGTTGGGAACCCTACCACCAGTGGACTGCTGGGAGCTGATGATGATGGATTTGGTTAAAGCTCTTCGTTTATCTTATCGTTATGTTTAATCTTGTCAGGAATTTGGCACAAAAGATGCAACATGCTTTGAATTTGAGATCTTTTTTACATTTTCTTGATGATTTAGACCTATAATGTTGTGGCTAGTAAGTGGGTCTACTGTTACTTCCTTTTTGGTGGTTCGTACTGTCGCTAAGTGACGTCAGCTTTGGCAATTTTGCTCCGAGTGATTAGAAATGTTTGGCGAATAATCTTCACAGATGACTGTCTACATATTCGTAGCTACAAGCAAGTATATATATTAAGAATACTTGACCGACATTTTAAGGATATGAATCGTTTTTCGTATAGTATCTCCTGTGTGTATGTCTGTCTTGCCAGAGGCAATTTGCTCCGAACCTCCTGAATCGATTCAGTTGAAATTAGGTTCGTTTATGGATATTTGTGGCACGAACGCACATTAAATAATTTATTTATGTTTTGACATTAATACAAAATCCTGACACGATGGATACCTATATAAAATAATAATACTAAACTTTTGATCATAATTACTATACTACTCATCATAATTGTTTCTTTGAATTGTTCTTTTCACTCCGGACGCTTTTATCCTGCACGTCTTGTACATCGTTCTCTCATGTATGTATAATTTCAACATGAATGATGCAATCATTTAAAAAAAACGATGAATTTTAAAAGAGTGTCGTGGAGTTTCTTGCACATTCTTCTCCATAATACTGCTACTTTATAACGTGCAAATAGCTTCATCTTTTTGACCGACTGACCTTGACAATTCAAAAGTGCCTGTCTAAGTGCTGGTCTAATTGAAATAAATGCTTTGAGTCTTTGAGTCATCTGAAAAAGGAAAAAGATAAAGAAACCATTTTTTGTCGTTCTAAAATCGCTGGTGTTTATTGATGACGATGACCGAAAGCAAAATTTCCTCAAGATTTATATGAGTAAGGTCTGATTCTGGGAAAGCAACCTTTGATAAATCGTAATGTCAGCTTTTAACCGGTTTTTTTTCAAATGTTTTCCAAGAAGAGAGTGTTTCTGATTCAATAAATAAATCGTTAGGCTCTTCCTTGAATGCGTCATATCCAATAGGGCAGGAGTCACACTTTTTTCAAATATCACTCTTAGTGACATTTTATTTAATTAATCCCTGTGAAAAGGGCACATCTTCAAGCTTATAAACAGTTTTAGACATTTATTCCTCAAAAAGAATACAATTCACTTACCTATTATGAGAAATACAAGTTATTATACGACCTGGTGAGGGTCGCGGGTAGCCGATGGATGCGAGACGCACTGGACCGGTTATTGTGGCGATACTTGGGGGAGGCATTTGTCCAGCAGTGGACGTATTTCGGCTGATATGATGATGATGAATTAACTGACGCCATTTTCGAAATGACGTGTGCAAATATTTCTGAAGTTATAAAGTGTAGTTTGTTTGTTATCCAACTACGAGAACACACCGAATGGGATATTTCGTCACTCATACACAAATTGTGAAGGCAAAGATGTCGAGTAGGTATTTAGGTTTACAATGGTCTACTGTTTATGCATAATCACGAAATCTTACATTCTCACATCGGACCGCCTACGACGGGAATACAATGTAGAGACATTGAGAATGTGAGTAACAAAAACTTATGAACAAACTGATATTTAAATAAAAATTACTTATTACTAGTTGCCGCTCGCGGCTGCGTCCGCGCACATGTCGAAAATTATCCAAGGGAACATAATCCCGGGATAAAACCTATTATATGTCCTTTCCCGGGACTCAATCAAACTCTATACCAAATTTCATCTGAATCGGTCCAGCCGTTTGCGCGTGAAGAAGTAACAAACATACACACACACACTCACAAACTTTCGCCTTTATAATATTAGTGTGATTTTGCAGGATACGTATTAATTCAGAAAGTACGATGTTTTTAAAATCCAATATCTTTTTTTGCCATCATTGTTATTACCAACCTTCACCTCGAAATCTGGTTCATATTTTTTTTGAGAAATAATTATGACTTCCTTGAAAGTTGTTCATCTACAATTCTACATGAACAAAAGCAGTTTTGAAAATATACCCGTCCGTTCCGTTACACTTTGTACATCTATACATCATCCGTTCACTCTACAAACAAGACTTCCCTCAACAAAATCCTTTAAAGGACTTGAAAGGCAACCGATCATCAGATTTTACCCAATAAGTACATACTTGTGTTTGTCGCATTTAATGCTAATTAGATCGGGAAGATAGCTGAAGATTTATAGCCGTAGGTAGGTCGTGATTGACACTGCCCTGTAGGTGTAGTGTTTGTTGCTTTGTAGCGAGTAGACTGGTGACATTAAACCTAGTTTTGGTTAAACAGGGCTGGTAGACGTTAATTACCTCGTAGATTATTTATTTTATAATGAGCCTGTATTTTCTGACTACAGGACAAACACCTCCTTTTTTATTTACTTCCACTTCGTTATGTTCAAGGTCTCTTCGTGTCACTGGCGCGACAGTAACTGAGACAGATTTGTTTGGCCCTACTTTGACTTGAACTTTTCCAATTCCACGGTATTATTGGTGGTAGCGCATTGGGCTCTTTGGCTGCATGTTTTGGGGCACTTTGGCCAGGATATGAGGTGGAGGGTTCAGAATCAGAATCAGAAATCATTTATTTGCAAAGAATGTTGGTAAAAAAACATAGTTTTAATAGTGTAAAGGGAAAATCAATTGGATCCAGAACATTCTACCGTATGGCATGCAACATATATTATAATAATCATAAGTATTGCAAATCTATATTATTCAAAAATTATCAGGTAATTCGTTTTAAATGTCATATTCTTAATAGTCAAATTCACCGGAAAAACAAAAGTCATACATTAAGCTACATAAAATTAGAAATATAACAAGTTGTTTGCTACTCGGGTCAACACCCACACACTACAGTTGGCCCGTCAAGGCGAGCTTGGAGTTACACTTTTCTTCCTTCGGTTTCGGGACTTCCAGTTCCAGACCACGGAATATTAGACCCTGCGGAAAGATGATCATATGTCTAAGACTTCAAACGAACATTCTTTATGAGAGTGGTCTGCGAGGTTAAGAACATGTTTCTTGTTTTTTTGTGACACAAAATTTGTTGGATTGACTTGTAGGTCAATCCTGGACTAAGCGGTGCTCAGTCCAGGGTTGCGGATTTTTTTCAAAAGAGTCACCGCGGCCCTGAAACGCAAAGGGCTTTAAAAGGAACACGGATGGGTTTTAGTCAGTAAGAGTCTGACACGCCCTTCCACTCCACCCAGAGCGGAAGAACTCATTTGATGATTTACAATCATCAAAAAAGGTGCTTAGTATTTGGTTTTAAGTTTTTTTTTTTACTATTGATAGGCACGCGTTTGACCACTATCTCACCTGATGGTAAGCGATGATGTGGTCGAAGATGGAGCACGCTTACCTAGAAGTAACCTACTCACTCTTGACTTCAATACTCCCAGGTTGTAGCTATCGGAAACACAGACTTTGGCAGGGAATTCCATTCCTTAGGGTGTTTATCTCATGCAGCTCGGTTACCGGCACGGTATCTCCTCGGAAAGATGGAGCTGGATGGAATTAGCTCCTTTAAGCGGAAATAAAAGACACGCCTGGATCTTGGCAGCATGGAACTTGACCACATTGATGACAGAGTTCGAATCGGTCTTTGCTGGAGTTGTATCAGAATAACGGCGATAGCCTTGCCGTCTGTTACACAATATTATTATAATCAATGGCCTCATAATCGCTCTAGATAATCATTGACCGTACTGTCGCCTCGTCGCAGGTATTTTCTTGTACATATTCCCTACAAAAGGATTTGTCTTTCACAAAGTGTATTACAGCTTTTATTTTTAACGAACTGAGAATTTAGACACACATCTAAAGTAAACTCAGTACTAGGTTATGTTCTTCCTTAAAATCATCGGCACATAGTGAGGTATTCAAAAGTCAGAAAAACTGGCCACCAGTCTTGCCAAGTGGATACCTTTAAGGGCAGTGACTGGGTAAAGGGATACCCTTACCCAGTAACTGGGATGTGGAGGTCAGATTAGCAGCCACCCGATATAAAGCACAGGTGTTCAGATGCATCTAGTCAAAAAAAGCAAATACAGACCGCGTTCCGGATTCCGGCCTCGCCGCCAAGGCCCATCACGACGCCCATGTCGAATCCCTCCCCGACTTTTGCCAAACGAGCCAGCTCGCGGCGCTGAGCCAGTAGTTTTAAATCCCTTAAATAATAATAATATGACCCAGCCTGTCCCTTGCTGCCCTCCCGAAATGACGCCAGTAAGCCGAGGTCCGTACCCCACAGGGGCTGCCCTTAGCGAGCAGTCATTTAGCTTGTAAGTAGGGGTGCGTTTCCACCTGCGATGTGCGAGGATGCGTAGCGAGGGATGTACTTGTAAAAGCCAATTGAATCGCTTCATTTACCTAGCGCTGAGCGAAGCTAGGTACATAAATGACAACATCTCTGTTGGAAACGCAGCCTTAGTGTGCTGAACAGCGAGTGGTCTCAGTCAAAAAAATGCGTCTAGTTAGTTTGGAAGCCGATTACCTTTGACAAGCTCCCGCTCATTAGTAACAAGGCCAACATAATTAATATTTAAATTAATTACCAAAGCCCTGGCAGCCCTACAATTAGCGTGCTCTATCTCTGCGCTAGATAGGCTTGGTCCCATTGTTCTAAACGTGCCTACAGCGTTATGTATTAGATGGTCTACACATCGCCAGACTATTGTACCTGAGATGTTAGGATAATGCTGAATTATGTGAACTAAACAACAATGAATGCTTGCTTTGACGAATTTGATTGGATTTTGAGTTTAATAGAATAGGCCTGTTTATTGTTATCTGGGCCTAGTTTCCGATTGTATACGCAACTCTTTCTTAATTCTTCCACCAAAACTAAGTAACTAGCTAACGGCCGGTTCAAACCAACTGACAAATTACCAACAGTAGCTGAAACGTCATGTTTGAAAGGCAAGCATGATGTTCCAGCTGCTGTTGGTTACGGTCGTTATTGAGACCGGCCGTAAGGCCTAAGGGTAGGGTGTTGTAATTGCCGCGGTTTTGTAGTGCTTCAGCGATGTTTGCTGATGCACGCACCGACGGCATCAATGAACAGTGGCGTAAAAAATCTGCCTCACTACTTCGCAGACTACGCGACAGTCCCTACAGTCTTCTGCAAGCGAGTGCCGCCCTGGTAGACAGCCCACATGTGTGGGCGTTAATTAATCGTACACGATATGTCTTAGTTATTAAGTACTAACATAGAGGCTAATTTAAATATTGTTACTAACATTGTGGACCTCTGTATTTGTTGTCCAAATAAATAAATAATAATAATAATAACTGATAAAAAAGTTCTTGTGAAAAGGCGTGCTTTACTCAAATTTGAGTTTTTCTCTGCAAACCTTATATGGTAATAAAGGAAGTTCCCAAACGAGGACACATTTTTGAAATTGAATAAATGTCTACGTACTTTCATTATACTTCAGCCGAAAGAATACCTCTTCAGATGGAAACAGGTCTTTTTCAAGCATCACGACGTAAACCGGTACAAACAACTGGCAAAGTATCATTCTTATAGCCATAGTGGCAGTTATCTGAACAAAAAAACACGTGATTTTATTGATCCTATTATTTTTGGATTTTTCAGACGACCATTAAGACGTCCATTGCTGAACATAGGCCTCCCCCAAGTGTCGCATCCATCGACTACACGCGACCCTCACCAGGTCATCGGTCTACCTTGTGGGAGGCCTTCCAACGCTGCGTCTTCCGGTACGCGGTCACCACTCCAGAACATTCGGCCCCATTGATCATCCGTTCTGCGAGCAATGTGCCCTGCCCACTGCCACTTCAGTTCGGCGATCCTTCGGGCCGCTGATAGATACTCGTATGTAACGTTGTCGAAGTCTTCTATGATTGCCAGATACAGCGAGGGTACTCATGCTGCGCACCACTTCTTTAGACTAGTGTTCTTGGCTTAAAGGACCAGTTTTATCAATGTCTAAACGATGATAGCTCATCATCTTCCTGCCCTTATCCCATGTTACTTGAGGTCAGCGCAACTTCGAATTTCTTGCATTCTGTCCTGTCAGCCGTCACGCTATCACTAATTCCTTTTTCTTTCATATCACTCCTGACAGAATCCATTCATTTTTTCTTTGGCCTCCCTCTCCCTGTCCATCCATCCACATTTATATTCATAACTCTTTTAGTTACGTGCACTTCATCCCTCTTCTTCACAAGACCATACCAAGATAAGCGGTTCCCTTTTAACTTTTCCGTTACTAAACGATGATTGATGATGAGCTATTGGAGCTTTTCCAGCAGCAACATATTTGCACTTGTGTTTCGTACTTCCATTGCATGCATCGAACCCAAGATGTTGTGTGTCAACCGATATTTTTTTTTTTTTTTAAACGTTGCCCCACACTAGGAATTTCTCCTGTATCGTGGGTGCGTTTACAAACATACAAACTAACATACACAAACAGCCAGATCCGGAACAACTATCTGTAGGCCATACAAATATTTGTTCCGTGCGGGGATCGAACCCGCGACACGCAGCGCAGCAGTCAATCGCTCAACCACTGCGCCAACCGTGTCGTCCTCCGATATTCGCGCCTGAATTGGCGTAGCATCGGTTACTCTTCCTTATTACCCATGTATTAATATGCAAACAGTTTTATAAATAAGGTCTTCGAACATAAGCAGAGACAGGCTGTTATTTATAAATTATCACCTTCTAACATCGCAGGTACTAATCATAGAAGATACACATCTATGGTTTTCAATAGGTCTTTAAGACTTGCTTGGAATGATAAGTAGAATAGACAATGTTTTTCTTCAAGTCGAACACCAAAATAGAAGACAAGAAAATCTTAACGAATTTTTTTAATGTTCTTTTTTTATTTCAATGAGTTTTATTTTAATGAAAGAATATCAGTAATTTTTAGGTTTCTTATTGCAAATGAACTGCCTCCTATAGGGCAATTAATTACATTATCGAACTTAAAAACATTTCAACTTAAGTTGCAAAAAAATACTACTAATTGTTAAGCAACGTTGCATTCGCTTTGCAAAGAGTCACCGCGGCCCTGGAACGCAGAGGGCTTTAGAAGAAAACGGATGGGTTTTTCGTCAGTAAGAGTCTGACATGCCCTTCCGCTCAACCCAAAACGGAAGAAGTAATTTATGATTCCCTATCCTTAAAAAAAAAATGTCAGTCGCAATCTGTCAAAAGCTTAATTTTCCGTACATTTTTGACAGGCGAATGCGAAAAATGCTTAAAATTTCAGAATTGGCCCTATCATCTCAGCGTAAAATAGGGAAAATAGAGGTGTTTTTTTGACTACACTACCTTTGCTACATTTTGATTCAGCTCACGATTCCTACAAGAGTTTTTTACCCAAAAATGCAATGCACCACCATACTGATGGAGTACCTACGAAGTTTTTACGTACTTAAAATGTTGCACGTACGCATTTGCGCGTAGGTACGTGCAACTTTATAAGTACGTAAAAACTTCGTCTCAGATTTTACATCACGTTGTAAATTACGTAAAACTAATTGTCTTGTCACTTTAAGGTTGAATATCACTGGCACTTCAGAAAATGACGATCTATTTGTCTATGTGACAGTAAGGCATTTGATATACAAAGCGCCAGGGCGGACAGGGCGCTGACAAGATAAAATGTATGGCGTAAAAGGGACGAAATATAAAATAATATTTAATCGTCGTAAGTCGCAATATCATCACAGCTACAATCAATGTGAAAGACTTGTCAAAATGTAAAGAAATTGGAGGTGTTTCTGATAGTTAAAGAGTAGCTAAGTTAAGTACTAGGGCGCGCGGACAAGACGCTGTGACGAAAATGTTGACGTATGTCCGCGCACCCGGAACGCTTTGTGTGTTATTCCAGACTATAATCTACAACTGTGCCAAATTTCATCAAAATCCATTCAGCAGTTTTTACGTGAAAGAGTAACAAACATCCATCCATCCTTACAAACTTTAGCTTTTATAATATTAGTAGGATTGTACAATATTCTCACCTTAAAAAGTCCCCCATTTCCGTCAATTTTGTCACAGTACACGTCAATGGCGCCGCATTACGTACTCACGAGGTTCCAACAAGGTGTTGATCGGAGATAGCCGTATACAGACCTCCTCGAAGATTGCGCTTACACGAACAGCATACGAAGGGGTTTAGTTACTTTCTATTCTTTTGTAGATTTGGTGATTTGGGTATTAAATATGGAGAAACTTCTAAGTACAGTTTAGAAAAAGATATGGTGAAGGAAGATGACAAAGGAATGAGCTTCATAAATATTTTAGGTTTTGCGAGGGAAACTTCAAAGTAAAGGTACATCCTGCCAGGGTTGCGGAATATGTGCGAAAGAGTCACCGCGGCCCTGAAATGTAAAGGGCTAGAAGGAACACGGATGGGTTTCAGTCAGTAAGAGTCTGACACGCCCTTCCGCTCCACCCAGAGCGGAAGAAGTCATTTAATGATTTCCCATCCATAAAAAAAGGTACTGTGATGATGCTGGATGGATGCTGGGTCAGATGTTTTAGCAAAAACTATAATATATCGTTTATTTCTCTCAAAAAGGTACAATTTGGTACATAGTACTTAAGTAACAGGAAGATTCAAACCTTTGTGAGAGCTGGAGTCTATACTGGGTTCGGGACCTGTATGACAGATGTCCAGGCTCACACCCTTAAAATTAAAATATTAAGTCCTCACCCCATACATACAAATAGATTTTAAATGCTTATTTTGACATGGGCGGCTGTTTCTTCGGCATCAAAGCAGCCTCTGCAGAGTGGGCTGTCTGTGGCGCCTATGTTAAAAAGATGTTTGTTGAGGGGGCAATGGCCCGTAATTGTCCCTATTATTGTTCTGAGGTTAATTCTACTTAGGCTGAGTAGTTGTTTTGTTAGTCGTGGATGTACACTCATTGCCATTTTTGACTGCCTGCAGTCTGTAGCCCGTGACCATTTGTTGTTATGCAGTTCAGTGGATCTCCGGCAAATCCATGTACGAAACTGTGAGAAAGGTAGGGGAAGGAGTGGGTACGGGCCTAGCACTGCCATCTCGGAACCTCTCTTTGCAATTTCGTCTGCGGCGTCATTGCCTAGTTGTTAGGTGTGGGCTACCACTAAAAATAAAAAACTGTTTTACAAAAAAATACAACCGACTTCCAAATAAAAAAAAAACTGTACAAAGTATAAAATAACTTTAATTCCGGATGTCGGTGTCGAATAAACAACCAAAAATAGTTGTTTACGTGAAATAAGAAAAAAGGGGTTCAACATTTTTTTCTATCTGACGGATTAATTAGATTTTTTCAGTAATATACCCTATTGGCGAAATAAGGTACTATTGGTACACTTCTTCCTTACCCTTCCGGGAAAAACAGTCGTGATCATATATTAATATATCCAAAAATCTATACAAGCATTATTACCAACCTGCCTCGTTCGTATTGCACAAACTCCCCTCCCATCATTATCCTAGCCCATCTCGTACCTATTTATAAAATCTTCTAATAACAGTACCTGTTCATCTTGTGATAATACAAGTACACCGCTCTAGGTCATCACCCTTTCCAAGTAATCTTACAAGTGACATTTAAGCACTGATTTGCATACAGCAGACTGCGTGGAAAAGCTAGCCTTAATATATAAGCCTTTATACCTAGGTATTTGTGGTAAAAATATAATAGTTACACTGCCTACGTCTCACAGAACCTGATTACTGGTACTTTTTGTAGGTTGCTTACTAGGCTCGTGAACGGTGAAACAAAGCACTACTGCTGAGCGGGGGTCAACATCATCATATCAGCCGAAAGACGTCCACTGCTGGACATAGGCCTCCCCCAAGTGTCGTTACAATAACCGGTCCTATGCGTCTCGTATCCATCGGCTACCCGCGATGACCCTCGCGATGGTCATCGGTCATCTTGTGGGAGGCCTTCCAACGCTGCGTCTTCCGGTACGCGGTCGTTACTCCAGAACTTTTCAGCCCCATCGACCATCGGTTCTGCGAGCAATGTGCCCTGCCTACTGCCACTTCAGTTTGGAGACCCTTAGGGCTATATCGGTTACCTTGATTCTCTTGCAGAAATCATAATTCCTGATTCGATCCCGCAATGAAACGGGTGACTTAAAGCCTTCTGATGAAGCCATTTTGAGGGACCACGTTTAAGCGGGGGTCTAAGGTTTGATTTCCAGGTCGGGCATAAAGTGGAATATGATTTTCCATTAGGTATTTCTGTGGCAGCCGTTTTGAAGTTGGTGGTGTGACATCCCCATCACTGTCATAGTCCGATGGGACGGCAAACAGACATAGCCGTAAAGAAGTGGCGCCGGGCCAACAGCTTAACGCGCTCTCCGAGGTACGGAGGAATCTCGGTATCGTAAGATGGTCACCCATCCACTGTCCTAACTTGGCAAGCGTTTGCTTAACCTTGAAGATCTACCTGTCTGGCTTTCATTACTTGACCACTAGCCCCTCAGGTCCTGCGGTTAATATAATATATAATAATATGGAGTATAAATGTTAATGGACGGATTACATTGCGCTGTTTAAGAACTACTCCATTTATGTACACAAAATGATTTCTGATGCGTAGTATTAATTTTCGTGCTTAATAAGAAGTGATGGTACTTATTTATAGCGTTGTTTTTATCTTAACGTCAAAGGCCGTGTCTTTTCCTATTCATGAATGTCGGCCTTCTACAGATTGTACTTCGGTGAGTGTGTCCAAGAACTCCATGACCTCATCCCACCCTTCTACCATCGAACTCCTCAACGCACTGCAAGTTACCATCCCTACCGTGTTACTATTCCACCAATTTGCACTAAACGCAAAAAAAAGCGCATAGAAAAGGAGTGGAACTGTCCACCTGCGCTTATGTTCCCGAACGCTTACAACCTTCATTTCTTCAAAGTTAGAATAAACAGGCTTCTTCTGGGTAAGTTCACTCCATCGTCGACTTTGTCCCTGTCACCTCTGACCGACGGAATTGTATAGTTTAATTTACCAAGCCCGTTCGTGTTTCCTGATAGCTACAATCTGGGAGTCTGGAGTGAATAGGTTACTTCTAGGCAAGCGCGTTCCATCTTCGACCACATCATCGCTTACCATCCGGTGAGATAGTGGTCAAACGATATCGATAGTAAAAAAGAAACCTAGACTAGAGTCAAGAGCAAACCCATCTCAAATAATACTATAGTGAAAGTAATCGGTGATGAGACTAATCTTCAGCATTCAAACAATCTGTCCATCCTTTGCCCAACTACACTTCTCATCAAAAAAATCGAAACACTTTCGTTTTTATTGTTTTTGTCCTAATTTTTTACAAAAGAGAATTAATTCCATGAAAAAAAAAACATTATTGTGTAGCTGGCAGTTTGGTCATTACAGTAAGAAGAAAAAAATCAAAATTCGAAATTAGAATTTCATTTGTTTATCCTATAAATGAAATTAATCACTGTTTTGAGACAAATGTGTATTTAGGGTTGGAGTACGTTTCTCGTTTAAAAACTAAAATTAGCGCTTGTCTTTAAACTTTTTGTTTCTTATTTCATTTACTGTGACTTTGGGACGTCTGAAAAAACTTTTTTTTCTAAAACATATGGATACTTCGCCCGCAGAAGCCGCCCAAGTGGTGGCATTGCTGGATTCTGGACTTAGTCAGCGTGTTGTGGCTGCAAGATTGCATCTAAGCTTATCATCTGTTCAAAGAGTCTACAAACGCTATCGGGAGACTGGTTCGTTCACGCGCCGTTCAGGATCTGGCAGGAATCGGGTCACTTCTGAGCGAGATGATCGATTTATTGTAACAACCTCTTTACGAAATCGACGCCTTAACGCTTTTCAACTGCAGCAGCAGCTTCGCGTTGTACGAAGAGTAGCTGTAAGTGACTCTACAATAAGAAGAAGGTTGAAGGAACGCGGATTGGCACCGCATAAGCCAGCGAATGGGCCGAAATTAACTGCAGACCATCGAAGAGCGCGCCTTAACTTTGCACGCGAGCACCTAACTTGGTCATACCTTCAGTGGAGCAAAGTACTGTTTTCTGATGAGTGTAAAATTATGCTGTATGGTAACGACGGAAGGAACAAGGTCTACAGAAGAGATGGAGAACGCTTTGCACAATGCTGCATTGAAGAAAAGGTCAGCTATGGTGGCGGTTCGTGGACGGTTTGGGGAGGAATCAGCGCCGACGGTAAGACAGAACTTGCCTTTGTATCTGGGCCACGGCTGCCTGCACTAAACTCTCATCGGTACATCGAACAGTGTCTTGAACCTCATGTGATGCCCTATGCACATTTTATTGGCAACGACTTCATATTCATGCACGACAATGCTAGAGCTCACACCGCGGGCGTCGTACGAGATTATCTTACCGAAGTCGGTATCTCCATTATGGTATGGCCAGCAAGAAGCCCGGACATGAATCCCATTGAACATCTATGGGATGAATTAAAGAGACGAATTCGAGCAAGAGATCCAGCCCCAGAAACACTTAGCCAGCTGCAAAATGCAATCCAAGAGGAATGGGATAATATACCACAACATGTGATCGTGACTCTCATCCGATCGATGAAGAACCGTATGGAAGCAGTAATAAGAGCTCGCGGAGGGAATACAAGTTATTAAATAAACGTTTCTTACATTTTTTTTCATTTACGCGTGTTGTTTTACCCATTTCCTTCATATTCCATACAGGGTAAAAATTACTCATTATACAAAATACGAAACCTATGAAGACTTAATTTGAATTTAGAACATTAACATTAGGATTTAAAAACCTCATACTACTCACTATTAAATGACATTTTACATTTATTCCTAAATATACACATTTTTCTGATAATCCTTATCAAATCATAAACTGCGAGGTGTTTCGATTTTTTTGATGAGAAGTGTATATTGAAGTCAGCTCCTAGTCGAACCAGGTGCAGCTGATTACCAGTAATTTATATGAAGCGACTGCCCACCACTTCCCGTGGGTGTCGTAAGAGGCGACTAAGGGACTCATCAGAGAATGGGCAGCAGCATTCTCCGTGCATTGCAACAGCTACACTGCGATCGCCGACACGCCTGCCAAGCGTGGTAATTATGGCAACCCCTTGGGGAGGCCTATGTCTAGCAGTAGACGTCTTTCGGCTGGTATGATGACTGCCTATCTGACTGTCACAACCCAGTAACTGTACGGTTATACGTAAAGCATTCGATTGCCTCCATTTGCAAAAAAAGTAAAACAACAATAATCTCATCAATAAACAGCTCGTTTCCTTTTATTTGTTTTAAAAGTTTTGAAGGCATGTCCTTTTAAAGCCATGAGTACGTCATTGCCATATTCGTGTGTCCTTTCATCCTTCGGTTTGTTATGCACCTGGAAAAAAAAAGAAAAACAAATGCATTAGGTAATAGGTAGTCCCTCCTACGCAAGTTGCTTATATTATTTTCCGCTGCGATTAGTTTATGTATATTTGAATCCTTGGTGTGAAGTTCTGGACCCATATCCAGTGGATCATAAAATTTAGTCTCTCATTTCTCAAGGTCTAGAAACTACTCCAGATTTTCCGACCGAAAAAAGTATCACACAGTCATTTGATGATTTCCCGTCCGGGAAATCATCAAATGACTCATTCCGCTCTGGGTGGAGCAGAAGGGAGTGTCAGACTCTTACTGACTAAAACCCATCCGTGTTCCTTCTAATGCCCTTTGCGTTCCAGGGCTGCAATGACACTTTCAAACAATTTCCGCAATCCTGGATTTTCCGTAAATTGCTAGAAGCTAATTAGAATTCAGATTTTATCTTACCCAATTAATACTCTTAAATTGTGCGTTAGAAAAGCACAGATTTATGATCCACATTTCGGTTTACCTTGGCATATTTATAAACATTTATAATTCGAAATGTATTCCGTGTAGTATTTAAATGATTCAAAAAGTCCAGCACAGTTAGCTTTAATTAATCAAGTAGTATTATCATGTATAATTAATCAGTTTTCCATAATTAGCACAGACCTTTTGATTGTAACTGTTGATTTGTGAATGGATTATTTAAATTAACCATTAAATACAGTAATATAGAACTAACTCCAATTATTTATTGCTAGCGGACGTCACGCGGTTTCACCCTTGTAGTTCCCGTTCCCGTGGGAGTACGGGGATAAACTATAGCTTATGTTACTCGCTGAAAATGTAGCTATCCATTGCTGAAAGAATTTTTCAAATCGATCGAATAGTTTTTAAGTTTATTCGTTACATACAAAAATACAAATATTTCCTCTTCATAATATTATATACATATATATTAGTATAGAATACTTCGTTGTACACCTCATAACAAGCACATGACAAACGTTAATAAAAACAAGTGTAGAATCGGCTTATCGCACAGGGCAATCTCTTACAGACAACCTTTTGGGTGAACTGACTATTTTACTGATTCTCTATATCTGTCAGGTAGATACTCAGCATAGGAACATGATCTAACTTCTTCACAGTATATATGCAAGCGTATTCGAAAGTCATCCACAAATCTCTACTGAGCCCGCACGGTGGATATGTCACCGGAACATTGCAGAATCCGTAAGATTGTAATATATCTTTATTAGATTATAATTTCTCGATATACCAAATCGTTTTGTGTACAATAAATCCCATCTAAATTCAATAGTTTCCAATATATCCGTGTCTTATTTAGAAAACATAGTTTCAATTTCACGCGATATTTTACAATCTTACGGAGTCTGCAATTTTCCGGTGACAGATACACAAGGATCCCTCTCAAAGTGAGGACGCTTGTCCCAGCGGAAGGCACGGGTGCATGTGAACATTTTAGGCTTATTGTTCTATCGCTAATGCACGGTTATCAGCGCTTGGTATGAATATATAAATGTCACCCAAATCAATCTATGGCCTTCGATAGCTTCTTGGATTAATCTATAGGTATTTAAGCCGTGTTAAATGACTACATAGAAGAGGTTTAGTTGGCCACTTGTTAGTGATGGCTTAATGGAGTGTGCTAGCTAACAAGTGGCAATTAATTTTATTTAATATTAGAAATATTATTTTTCTGTGTCATGTTTTGTAAACTTACTTTGCATAAGTACCTACTACTATAGAAATTCATGTTTTTAAAACTTAACAGACAGATGTGTTGCTGGGAAGTTTGTTGCGCCACTTCTTCTTACCAGCTATAATACTAGGAAGTGGTGACGGGCGGGCGTTTTGGCAGACTGTCTTTGTGTAAAACTTTGACGTTCATAAAGTGCTGGCACTCAGCCTAATTTGAATAAATGACTTTTGAGTTTTATTTTGACTGAAATTTCTACTCTCTCTCTAATTCAAGTAGCTAATTAGGTTGCGTGGGACAGATGATAGTCGCTCCTATAATTTTGAAATTGAATCACACCTGGCAACTCGACGCCGATTCCAATACACCCGAGCATATTGCCCTCGATAATTTATCATCACCAACCCATAATTTACCGGGCCCTATAAATCAATTATTATTTCAACGAAAGAACATTGCAAATCACTATTTATTCCCTGTCCGCACAAAAAATTAAAACATAATTTCCGAGAGCTGAGCTGGCTTGACATAACGCACGCGAAGTTAGGAAGCGATAAATATAATTGCATCAAGATTAATTTTATTCAACGTATAATTATAGGCGAAATATGCTGTAAGCAGATTATATATTAGTTGGGTATATTATGTGCATATTTGCTATGTAAATAGGAGTAACCTTTTAAGCGTTAGGTGCATCTTTAGGCGCATCTGCGCCTGGGGAGCTATTTATAGATCTAACTCGCTTAGACGCTTGCGCACCTGTATGTGTGACACTTAGATCGGTGCGCGGGTTTGTCTGTGGAAAATTGATGGAAAACATGAAGGGATTGGGTAAAAAAAATATAGAAAATAAAAAACCTGGTTGATCGCGAATACAAAAACAGTTGGCTTGAAAAGCCGATACACGTGTACCTCTAAATACACGAGTACCTCTTATATTTAATCGTTTAATTTTTTAAAGTCATTTATTCAACGCAAGTCTTGTACATTTCAAAAGTACATTCCAACTTTATGATGTTCCAAATGTTTTTTCTAGTTGAGCTCACAATTGAAAGAAACATGATGAATAGAATTATTTGTTTGTATTTGTAAGTATAGATAAAAATGACTTCCCATCTATTGTGACTCCTTCTCAAGAAGACAATTAATGGCACCTTGGAATAAGTGAACAAAATAGATTTATAAGCTTTCTACTTTCACAGGCTCTCTTATTTTCTCTCAAACTTAATCTATCACTCCGATACACGCACAGAATCAATTCACATAGCAATAAAACCGACAAATTGACAGACAGACACGCGAACAAACATGCACATATAAACGTCAAAGACATTATGTCACTCAGAATTTATACTATTTGTCTTGTGTCACTATTCCAATTAAATTTAAGTATAATTATTGCTAATTCAGTTTTCATTTGCTGGTACGATGATAACGATAAGTCTTGTTTAAAACAATCATAATTACAGGTTTTTAAATTGGTATATGCGGTGATCTGAGAAAAACGTTGTGTCAGCTGTCTTTTTAAGATAGTAGAGGCCATAATTTGACGTTTTATCTTTTACCTTGTTCAATAACTTTTTAGTAATTAGGTATGGTGGGTAATTTACCTAGATGATGATGTTTATGTCTTCATCGCTTCGTTTTTCCTGGCAATTTAAAAATTGTTTTTTTTTTAATTGAGTTGGCTCTTGACTCTAGTCTAGGTCATAGGTGACAGAGACAAAGTCGACGATGGAGCGAGCTTACCCAGAAGAAGCCTGTTCACTCTAATTTTGGAGAGATTAGGGTTGTATGCGTTTCAGGAATTCTTTTCAAATTTAGAACTAGTTAGGCCGGATTGAAGGCACGTGTTAAGAGTCTTTAGTTAAAATAAATCACATTCTTGAGTTCGATCCAACTTAGTTATTATACTGTTTGATATCAAAATGAAATGGTTTAAAATATGACGATACTGTCAGTATTGCTTATTTCTAGCTCAGTGTGTATGAAGAAAATATGCACCAATGAGTAGGTACATTGCAAAAACGACACATCAAATATTCTATGCAAGAAACAAAATGTCAACTATTAACTATATCTCTTTTTAACCCAAAGGTTCACTGGTAGAGAATGCCTTGATGCATGAAAAATATAAATATAAAAATTAAGTCCGCCCATGTACCACTATTATACATTAAGTTTAAATAAATAAATATATCATTACAGTCATACAGAGCTCATTATATCCAAAACATTGTAATATTTCTATTACATTTTCTATTTATTCAATTTCCTGCGCATACGCAGTTCTAGTTCCTACTTAGTTGACAGCTGTCACCACTGATCAAAGGTAACTAGGTATGATATTATAAAAATAATTCTCGCTTCCATATACGGTTAATGGTCTAGTTAAGGTTGCCACTTGTCCGGATAAAGCTGGATAGTGGCTTTTCGGATGCTTGTCAGGCCAAATCGGTGCCCGGTTTTACATTTTCACGGTAACTTTGACTTCACTTAGAATTACATCATAAAGAAGACAGAGAAATTAAACATCAACTTTAATAATTATTTTTTTAGTATTTTTGTGTTGTTATTTTTTTGTTTTTTACTTTGAAAAGTCTGGCCCAACTGGCTTGTCTATACAGCTTTTTAGATATAGGATCTCAGTTTTTAGAAAAATAACATTCTATTATCGAAAAAAACAATTGAAACATTCCACCAAAAACTGTAAAATATATGGCATTAACAAACACAAACAAATATCACGTGGCTAATACCTGTTTTTAGGAATGGGAAATCATCAAATGACTTCTTCCGCTCTGGGTGGAGCAGAAGTGAGTGTCAGTCTCTTACTGACTAAAACTCTTCCTACCTCCTAATACCCTTTGCCTTCTAGGACCGCGGTAACTCTTTCGAACAAATTCCGCAACGTGGCTAATACCTTGCATTTTGAATTTTCTACCAACAATAAAAATGATCCGTTTTCTACCCACTGTTTTCTCGCAACCCTAGGTCTGGCTCTAAGATTATATACCTACTAAATAAGTGTTATTATTAGACAATGTATAAAGTATAAAGTGTCCACGTTTTGTTTATTAATGATGATGATCCAGACTTAATGAAAGCACGGAAAGTACTTAATCTTTAAGTTTATTTATTTATTTAATGAAATTGGCCATTTCTACAATGGTACCATTACCACAATGGTAACCATTGTAGAAATGGCCAATTATAACAGATGATTTAAACAAGGTTATGTTACAATGAACCAGGATAAAATTATACTGCAGTACCTACCCATAGTCACAATTCGATTTATTTTGACAATTCATCCATCGCAATAAGTTACAATGTCGAACAAACGAATTGTAGATTTGTTCCACTTTTGCACCCATTTTTTGTTCACGATAGGAAAACATTTGCCCAAATTAGAATATAAAAAAGGGAAGGGACACCCGTCAACCCCTTCGATTTTGATCAAGTCTTTATTTCCTAATTTTGCTGCTGTAACAAATATTTGTGACGTATACCATTTTTTTAAATATAACTACTTTAATTGATTGCTACTTGGTTACAATATTGCACTAAAAAGTTTGTAAGACTTTAAAAAGTTAAAGTTTCAATTTAATGCGGCTTGTTAACATTTACGTGGTACCCTTTCAAAAGATTAAATTAAATCCTTAATTGATTTTGAAAACTTGAGTAAAGTCGTTAAAAATAAAAAGTATATGAAGCTAAAATTGGTCATAATCAATATTTTTCATTGCTACATAATTCTTTATTAAAATTATTTTCAATAGGAGATAAATTATAATCGTCATATTACAAAACTTAATTTAATTAGAATTAATAGTTGGTAGGTATTTAATAAGAAATCATGATTATTTTAATTAGAAGAGACCCTTGTAACGACCATAATGTCATAAATCATAATAATATGTTACAAATTAAATATTTAGTAGTCGGTTTCAGGTGCTGTGTGATCCTGACTTTTCCTGACAATAGGGAATATGCATGAAAAAAATATTTATTATTTATTGATTTCAGTCTATCTCAAAATATACACAAATATAATACTTACAGTAAAAATAGAATCAAAATTTATCGAAAAAAAAACGAGATATAACTGTATTAAACAAATATATCTATCTCTCTCATGAAGACGCCGTTTTCTATGGCAGCTGTATAGACGACATGGTATTTGACGTCAGAATTTGTATCGGACTTCTCTTTCTAACTGTCATCTTTGAAGCTTTATAACTTCACCGCTGATGAAGGAATTTAAAAAATAATTTTATAATTGTTTACTAGCTTATAAGTATTAAATTTTGCAAGTAATAAAATTGGATGCATATTCCCTATTCAGCGTATGCTTTGCCATAACATCTTCTAATATTAAAAAAATAGTTAGCAAGTCATAGCCTGATATTTCATGAAAAGCCAACCACTTCATGAAATGGCCAGTACTACGATCTGACTACGACAGATTGATGAAATGTCTGGGACGTTTTACGCCTTTTTGGAGACTAGCTTCAGAAAATCGAAAATATTCTCAAGGTTATGAATGAGTTTCAATAAAAGATCAAAATACTAAATCCTTATATTGGTGATCTTGCAACTCATTCATAACGTCTTTGTGATTTAAAACAAACAAAAAGTAAAAAAAATATTTTTAAATAAATGCCATCCGAAATCTTTAAACTTTATTGAAATGTTTGAGTGGGTGTTAAAAAAAAACTATTCGCTATGTGTCATGGCTGTGTAGGTGTTGCCATTGCCACAGTCGTTTGCTACGACATACTGTTTTCTTTTCTTTTTAATTTGCTTGAAAAAGTCATTTGTGTTTATGGTCATTTAACTCTTCTCTTGCAGAGCAAGGTTTATGCGTGAAGCGAAGCGCTGATGGACAAAGGAGCTAAGGCGAATGTTTTTGCCACCTTCATCATCATTCTCTTTCCCTTAAACCAATTTGTTCGGGGTCAGCGGAGCCACGAGTTGCCTTCTTCTATCTTTCGTTCCCCGTCCGGCCTGTGCCAGGGTTGTGGAATTTTTCAAAAGTGTTCACGGATGGGTTTTAGTCAGTAAGAGTCTGACATGGAGACTGGAAGAAGTCATTAGATGATTTCCCATTCACAACAAAAACGAACAAAGTTCTTCCATAAGTACTTTCGCAGCCCGGATTTTAGAAATTGGTGGTTTGAGACCCACGTATCTCGGAAAGGTAATGGAAGGTGCCCGAGATTCGTTCGGGAGTATTATGACGTGTGGAAATTTGTATTTCGCACAACTACTCATGAATTGTGTAGGATAATTTACGCCTATATTGCGAGTCATCTTCCACGCCGATTCTACCGTAAAACACGATAAAATTGTCAATTAATTCAATGTCAATTTTTTCGTGTTTCACCGCCATCTTCGTATTTAGCGACGAAGGGATTATGTTAAGAGGGTGCGGGTAGCTAGCATCTTTCAAGTGCGTAAATAAGAGCAAATTACGATTACTAATTCGTTTATCGAGTTAATTATGATAATATTCGCTTACATTACATTTATGGGTTTATCTGTTTGCTCTCGTCCATTAAGCTAATTAAACCTACATTATGTTATGTCCAACACACATAATTTAAAGAATTTAAATAAATACCTTGTAACAAATTGAAACAAGCAATTTAGCCAATCGAAATGATAAAATAATACTCTTAATTTCATTCTCATAATGTGTAATCGACAAGGAATAAAATGTAGTAACAATTTCCTAAAAAAAGAGAAACAATATAATTATAACTTTGTGTGTAGGTACAGTGAAGTAGTTTATATCTTCGTCAGTTTCCAAATTCATTATTTTATGAAGACAAGACATTTAGTAGCTTTTGATGCTACGGTACTGAACGGATTAGGTTCTACATAGAAATCTACTTATATTGACTTAAAAAAAAACCAAAACATTACGGTACATAATCTATACTTCCATTCTATATACTAATATAATTAGGCTGAAGAGTTTGTTTGTTTGAACGCGCTAATCTCTGGAACTGCCAATCGGATTTTATTATATTTTTGTATTATGATCAGTGATCGGAATAGGCTGAGTATATTTACCAACAGAATTTGTAGAACAGAGACAAAAATCGGAGACTTCCTTTTAACAAATAGACTAGCCATTTAATAAAAACCAAATCAAATATTTTATTAATCATTGTCATATTTTTAATTAGCAACTGTGTATAATTCTGCGATACTGAGAATGCGTTAAGACACTATCGAGTCAGTAAAGCAGATTTGATTACGTATTAGCAAAAAAAAAACTAACCTGAAGGTGGCATACCTATTTTTACCATGACTGTACGGTACGTCCATACATTATGTGCGCGAATTTTAATTGAGAGTTCTCAGTGCTGTTTTATTTTCGTGTAGAAAAAGTTGTTCGCACTGAGTGTAGGTTCGGTGTCCTGCCAAGGCCGCATTTCTCGGCCGAAGGAAATAGCCCAGGATCATTTCTCCGCTTAAAAATAAAAATGTTGGACCCTTCGAGTAAATGTCAAACTATACCTCTGTTGGTGGTGGGTACACTGTCGAGGTTGGGATTTTGTGGTTGTGGTCGATCTGGTTTTGGTTGGTATTTTCTACAATTAACTAGGTACTAGTCAATTTTAACTACGAAAGTTACAGTTACAGTTAAAGTCAAACTGGCAAGTGGCAATTGGCTGGGTACGTTGCTTGCAGAACGGTGAGATGATGGGGTCGAAAGGTTCTGGAATGATCGCTTACCGTTAGACAATTATTGAAAAGTGGAGTACCTACCCGTCACCTGAAAGACCGCAGCGGTTTTTATTTTTGCAGTTAATAACGCACGTATTCAGATATTTTTGTTGAAGTTTGTTCTTGTTAAAATTTAGATTTGATTGATAAAATTTTTGAAAATTTATGTTCATTTTGTACAAAAATTCTTTGCAGATTTGACCTCAATAAAGCCCCAAAAAGGTGACTACATATTTTGTGGTCGTGTGTGGCCTATTGTTTCGTGTACCCAGCACTATTCTCAGGGAACCGGGTTCGATACCTATCTACGTTTCACGTTAGCCCGGCTATCATTAAAACCGATATGAATGCTGTAGAGATTTTTATTCGTATTTTTTTGTTCTTCGATGAAAGAGAGAATTTATTTTAGTTATTTTTTTACATTCATATAGTGTTGAATCTTCGTGTGAGGTGTTTTATGAAAAAAGTCAACTGTGAACGGTGTGAATTTAAATGATTCGCCTTGGGACATTCTGGTGGTTTTGTTGCCATGTGGCAACTTATAGACTCAAGTCAGGCTACTGTAAATTTTACACCGTATTCCTACAACTTTTTATAGTTGATTGACTTTTTTTTTATTTAATATGCGTTTGCTCTTGACTCTAGTCTAGGTCATAGATGACGGAGACAAAGTCGACGATGGAGCGAGCTTACCCAGAAGAAGCCTGTTCACTCTAATTTTGAAGAGATTAGGGTTGTATGCGTTCGGAAACACAGACGCAGGCAGAGAGTTCCACTCCTTTGCTGTGCGTATTATAAAAGACGTTTGGAAACGTTTAGTGCGAATTGGTGGAATAGCAACAAGGTAGGGATGGTAACTTGCAGTGCGTCTAGATGTCCGATGACTTGCCTTATCATTAAGGTTTAGTAGAATAAATTGTCGTCAAATTGTTGTCGCGCTTGTACTTATATGGAAGCCTAGGCTGAACGGTTTTCAGTAAATAAAACCTAATGAACAACATACTAAAGTCATTACTCCCTTATTATTATGTTATGATTAAAAACAAAGCAACTTAACCATTTTACAACGACAATCACTTATTTCTGCTACAAGGATTGAAGAAAACACTCAATCCAACACACACGCAACATTTCCGAGCACCCTTAAAACTCAAATTAAGAACACAAGGTTTTAATAAAAACGAATATTTTATTTACGGCCAGCTACCGTAGTACGCTAGTCAAATGGCTTGATAACCCAATAGAGTTTTAAATAAAGAACAGGTCTAGTGATAACAGGTACCTAAGGATGTCGTGGACAGGTGTTCTTGACCATATTGGTCTGTTGCAGGACACTTAGGACCCGTAATTAGTGTCCGAGCTGTTGTTTTAATCCTGTAATGCTTAGCCGCTTGTTAAAGGATGTTAGGGTGGGAGTGAGGAATGAGCAGGAGCGATTTGTTCATGATTTTTATTTAAAAATTGTATCTCTAGATAGTAACCTCTTCTTTCTTCCTGGACGTTACGTTCCGCTATATTTTGCAATTGGAATTAAACAAATGAAACCTTTTATGTCAGTACTCATTTCTCAGTGTGTCATCATCGTTGCTGCCCCGGTTCCTGCACGGTAGTGCAAAACTTGTAATTTTAACTTTCGTTATAAATTCATAATTCATGAAATAAACAATCTGTTTTATCGGCCCTGCTTATATTTGATCGTTGTAATAATATTTTTTTAGTAAAATCAAAATCGTGTTATAACAACCAAATTGTTTTTTCCTTAACACCCCATAATGATCACTAAACCCGCTTCTCGCTTCGCTAACCTAATGCAACCTAGCCTTAACTAGTCAATGAAGGCTGTCAATCGTGCTTCGATGTCACCGGATGTGACGCAAGGGCCAGCTGCAGTTCCGGTCAGCTAGACTCTTCATATAAAATTGATAGGACTACAACAAGAGATGGTACAGGGTTCTGTAGTAATGATATAGTAGTAAAATATGTTTGATGTGGTTTTGAGTAGGGAGTTTTTAGTATGAAAGATGACATGTCTAAAAAGGCAGTGAGAGATGATGACAAAAAAGGAGTATAGAAGAACTTGTTATGCCAATTCCAAATTTTGAATAAAAAAGAATGGAAGGACTGTGTGAATGATGACATGTCTAGAAAGGAAGTCACAGACGATAACGAATGCAGAAATATTGAAGAAGAAGACTTGTTGCGCAATCCCAAATAAATTTGGATAAGGGCAAGAGAATGATAATGAGTTTTGGTTCTCAACTTTTTATGGAAGATATGGAAGCCGAATCTTATGAGATATTTGTAGAAGAGTGTATTAATGATATAATGTTATCTTTGTTGTTACAAAGAGAGCTTATGGCTTCTTATCATAATGAGATCACTCAGGAAAAAACCATGATCTACATTTTGAACTTGTAGGCACGTAATCAGACCATTTAAAATACAGCGACGCAAAATACAAATAGCCCGAGCTTTTTAAATTATAAATCCGAGAGCACACCTCGCAGTTAATGCCAGTCTAATTTATGTAGGTACCGACAATTCTTTCCACCTCTTTTTACTCTTGAATATTCCATTTTATTCATTCAACGTGTTCCAACTATCTGAATATGTCCTTTCACATTTTGATATCGGGTCTCCCTTTCAGACTAAACGCGTCGTTATCTGTACACTCCTTATGTGGTTTCGCACATTTTATAGTGTGTTCACGACTTTACCAGAATTGTTTTGTTTTTATATCAACTTTCTGATGTATCCATGTCTTCATGTTCATTTTTTATCGCTACTGCAATAGTGGTTAGGTTTTTACGTTTAGTATATTCAAATATCGTCATTTCGTTTAATCGGGTTTGTTTTATGCTAATACTTTTTCATGCTCTGGTAAAGGATTTAAGCTAATCTTTTCTACACCTGTGGGTTTCTTAAAAGCGGCTTTGGAGTTGCATGTTTCTGTTTTGTGATCATATAAAACCACCATCACCAATTCATCTGCAATTGCTACGATATTATTTGCTCCTTGACATTGTTATGTAGACCATTAATGTTTTTACATGATAATATAGCCGAACCTTACCCTACAATTTTTCAAAAGTCAAACCAGCTGGCGATCCGGTAAAGGCATCAAGTTCAGATGCTCAATACTCCCCAACACCTGTGCTCCCAAGTTCATCAAGACCGTTTACGGATCTCCAATGGTTTATAGTTTATTGAGCGCATCATCGCATGAGCAATGAACTCCGGCCTCTTAACTAGTGTTTGCTTAGAACACCTTTGTTGACCACGTGGTCGCCACCACCTTTGGACCGGTGTATATTACCTCCACCATATAAGGCGTGGACAGGCGTCGGAAAAGAAAAATTATCATGTGAGTGAAAAACTTTAGTTTTATTACAGTGAGTTTTGTTGTTCTCGTTCGTGTATTGATCTATTAGCTGCGTTCCTAGTTTTTGCTTGCTTCTTCGTTATTATTTCTGTTTTATGTTTTTCTTTTGGAACAACAGATGCTTTCTAGCTTTTGTATTTAGGCTTGTAAGTGGCGTTGTTAACTTCAGCTTGCTCAGTCATAACTTTGCCGATATATTAAGCTGTCATTATTTAAACATTATTCTAGCTCCTGCAGTAGATAAGGTTTGGTTATTAGCAAGTTACTTTTTACTCTGGACTTGCAGCCGCAACATAGTAAGATCAATGTATAACTGACAAACATTTAAATAAAATTCCCCTTTGTACCGTTTGCCGACAAAATATTTAATGAAGGTATGTTCTGACACTATCGATACATCATTGAATAATGATACTGATATATCAATTTAAAAATAGTTTCAGATATTTAACAACTAGTTAAATAGTTACTGTAATTAAAGGAAAAGATTATCTCTTAGATTATTGAGATCTATTATTTCCAGTAAAAAACTGAAGGGGACTTTACAGCTAGATTGATGATTTTAGAGTCTCATGAAAAACCAGTCATATAAATATCATATTTATTAATCTGTATTGATCTCGTGTGTTGTTTTTTTTATTTTCAATCAGTTAATTCCTAATTTATTAGTGTATGGAGGATTAAGAAAATTTCGGGAGGTCATTCTTAATGGGAATGTGATGGCTAAATTTATGGGGGTGGTATTCCTCGAAACGCACCAAATTTGAACTGCACCAAATGCTCGAAATGCACCATTCGGGTTTTGACATTTAAAACAATTTTTGTTTTGAAATGTACCAGGGTGACAGAAATTAACAGAAAATAGGCGCCTAAACGATCTTACTAAGTTGTGCACCAACGATTAAACACAAAGAGGAATATAAAGTATTAAGTAAGAATGAAAGTAAGCCACTAAGTAAGCGATGTTTACAGTGGGACCAATACTGAAATCGCGAAAAAACAGTCGTTCATAATGATGAGTACGACGTAATGAACTTTTATTCTGTTACAAGTTGTCAAAGAGTACATATGAAGAAACGTTGCGTCAACCGCAAATAGATTGTGATACGGTAAAGAGAATATATTGGTGTTCATTAAACATAATAAATTAATTAATGTAAGCCTAGTGAAAAGTCACTGTAATTGCTGAAATGTGTGAAATTTTACCTCAATGCTACACTCCGCCCTGGGGGTATCACGCATCATAATAAACGACACACGCTTGGCGCAGTGGATGCAATGACTTTTGAGCTATAGTTTGACTTTTTAAATGTATTCAGTAACTTGACAGTTCAAAAACATTTTGTAATAGTGTATATCGTGTTTTGAAGAGAAGATATTGGATTTAAAATAAAAAGTTTGCATATAGGTACATTCATTAAGTTAATTATATCATTCTTACACTAACTCACCATGTTTTTTTTTTTCAAAATCTGAACCCTTTGACTGTCAAGTTACTGAATACAATTAAAAGTCGAACTCAAAGACTACAATAGTATACTGGCTGTCGAACTATGTGTGTCGGTTCGATTCCCACTTCAAGTAAATATTTTATGTATTCACTATGATTTTGTTGTAGATTTGATTTTGTTGTTTTTGTTTGGTTTAGGCCAATAAAATATTTGCTTCAAGTGGGAATCGATCTAATTGTGTTTGTATTGATTTTATTTATATTGTGATTTTAATTTGTAGTGATTTTAAATGTGACTACTGAGTTTTATTGTTATTAATATGAGCATATGATACTTGAAATAAAAGTAAAAAAGTGGTAGGTACATGAGAATTAAACAAGGCAGTCTCTACCAGTCAACCTTTGGGTTAAATGACTACACTGTTTGTGACTACACTAATTATGTCCGGGAGCATTTTAAACGCCAATTTATTTTAAAACAGCACTTAACCCTGGCTTTTCATTCTTCCCCACAGGGTACGACCAATTGGACTCGTGCACCTAGCTTTAGACGTTCCAAAATTGGCTTCGTAACATAGTTTATGTGAAATCCGATATTTTTAATTTCATATTGATTTTGCCGAATACCGGATATTCGGCTAGGCTCTCGGCCGAAGCGCAGAATATTCGGCGAGTTCATTTCGTGGGTGACACGTGATGAGCTGCTTTTCTGCATCATTAAATTTGTGCGGTTTCTTTTCTTTCGTAAACAAAAATAATACGCCCAGGGCATCGTGGGCGTATTTTGTTTTATTTGCAAGTAGGTCTACGTACTACATTCACAACACGCATTGTTTGTTGATTGTTACATTAAATAGTGTTATAGCATAATATCTTAAAAAATAAAAATCGATCATAATTATTAAAAATGCTGATTTTTGAATATATTATGCTTTTTATTTATGATTTGCTATTCGGTATTGAATGTTTTGCATTATTTGGCCGAATACCGAATAGTAAAAAATATCCGAATGGGCCGAATAGTTGCCGAATATTCGTGGTATCTCTAGTGTTGGATTTGTGACGCATGCACGATACAGGAGATTCCTGTAGGCCAAGGCCAATATAATTTAAAAAGTTAGTGTGAAAGGTAAGGCGACCAAAACATATATGGGATAATACCATGTGCGTCAGCGAAACCGGAGTAAGGAGAAACCTAGATCTATATTTAAAACATAAATTCCGTTGTCCTAATAACAATAAATGATCGCTTATTGTGCAATATGTTATCATTTAGTGTTATAAGTACTGGACTTTTAACTAAACTAACGCTCCCTGCGTTAAAAGTCCAATTCTTATTGCGTTTATATTTAGGCATTCATGTAATTAAGATTCCAAACGTCCGTATTTTTATATTAGAAATAGTCTAGTGTTCGTTAAAATGGCCAGGTATCAATAAAACTTAACGCTAATACGTTAATAATATCTTTAAAATATTGACCCAACAAATAACATAATGTTATTAAAACGCAATTGACAATTCAACACCCATGCAGCTCACGAATTAACACAAAAATATCATCAGAACTGAAACGTGGTGTGAATTTTAATATGTTTTTACTAGTTAACAGGTGTCTCCATACTTTTCCCATGAAATGGAAAATAAAATAAAATAATACAGACAGGTGGACGTTACGAGATGTGGTGTAATTAAGGGCGTATGGAAGAGATCTTGGCAATCTGGTTTTCAGGGATGATAAGGTTGTGAATGTAGGTGGATTTAAAGGTGGTATTTTGTGATCTTCAAGGTTAAGCAACGCCTGCCGAGGTCGGTTTGTGGATGGGTGACCATTGCATACCGAGCCTCCACCGTGCCTCGGAAACCACGTTGAGCCGTTTCGCTATCATTTGTAGATCTTTGGCAGTCGTTACGGATTACCAGAAACCAGAAAATTTGCCAAGAGCGTTACCCGTTACCTAGTTACTGGGCGATCCTTTCTCATAAAATACTGGTAATAATAATAATTTATTCAAATAAAAACGTCTACAAAAATGTACATTTAGTCAGCAGTAATAATATTTTCCATACAATAATAGAGCCTAAAAATAAACTAAACTAAGATATTTTTATTAAACATGCAATTAACGGTGGTTCGGAATTGCATTGTTAAACAGCGATCCATAATCAGCTGCATCTGGATCTGCAGTCTCGACATAGTTACTGGTCGCGTACCGACCGAATTCGGTCGATAAGTCCTAACGATTTGATATACCGATATTTGTTAGTCTAATCATTCAAAGCGAATATCATCGCTAGGAAATATCTAATTACTGAACTTCGTAAACTTTTACCTTCGAATTTTGTCAGCCCGGTAAGCGTATCAATATTATTCGATAGACATTTTGTTTTTTTAAGCATGGGAAATCATCAAATGACTTCTTCCGCTCTGGGTGGAGCGGAAGGGTATTTCAAACTCTTACTGACTAAAACCCATCCGTGTTCCCTCTAAAGCCCTTTGCGTTCCAGGGCCGCGGTGACTCTTTCGAACAAATTCCGCAACATTCGGCAGGCATGACAACGGTATTATTGATGAAAATACCGAAATCGCTTTAAATGTCGAGTCTTTAGGCTTCGCAAACTTTTCAAAGTTTGGGAAAGGCTAGGTAAATTTTTGATTTTACAGTTCTTCGTTTTAAGCTTTTAATCTACCACATTAATTTATATTTACTAGAACTGTTTAGCTTAACTTCAACAAACTAGGCAACTTTGTCGTAAGAAAACATCCATCAGAATGAAGTTCGTCGAAAACACTGAAAATAGTAACGAGAAAAAAAGAATTTCGGAAAGCTGTTTCGGTTTTCGCAGCTTCGCTCGCGTTAAACATGTTGCCTATAACCGTTTTCAGGGTCCCATTGATCGCTGTACTGAAATTGAACTGAAACTGTTTCGCTTTACGCCTAAATCGTAGTCATCAAAAACGCTGAACCGATTTAGGCGTAAAGCGAAACAAACGAACTCTATTTACCATTTATAATTTCTAATTCATTTTTAATTCTAGTAAGGACTAGTTAGAATTCAAAACGCAATAGTAGATGTTTCGTACATCTCTGCGTACATAACGGTCCCAACAGGATGCGATGAAATGGTTACTGCCCATGAAAAAAAAACAAAAGAGTATAAATGCAAGCTTATTGGATGCTTACCGATAGCCATTTATTGGACTTGCATTTATCTTTGCGGTAAGTTTAATATTTAATAATATCTAGATAGACATAAACACCAGTATTTCTTGAGCCTTGAATGTGGCGCTGATAGTTAAGGCAAACGTCAAAAAGCTGTCAAATTCGACACTCAAAAATTTAGTTCCAATTTTCACCGCTACCAAGGTACGCTAGTTATCTATAGTTATTTATGTTAGCGCTAAGTTGAGATGAAAAAGTATGCGGTTTATAAAATTGCCTATTCAAGTTATTTTTGTAGTAAAAGAATTTATTGAAAATTATTAGCAGTTTGAACGTTGGTCGATTACGGGTGATTGAAAATAAATTGATATAATATGCAATGAATACAATAATTATGACCATAAATAAAAATGAAATCATCATGTTACTTATTTGCTGACATTGACAGTTCAAAACTATGAATAGTAAATCATGTTAATTTTTATGAGCGAAATTAATTATGCTTGTTGTTAACTTCTTTTACAAATTGCAAGGTTTTAGGAAATATTTTACTTAGGTTTTATTGCGCAATCGACCTCTAGGATATAAAACGCCATCGCTTCTTGCTATATTTGGTGTTATTTTTTAGAAACGAGCGATAAATTAATCAGTTTATTAGGTAATATGCTAAACCAGTCCTAGTATACACAGTGAATTTTTTAAGTGTGCGTGGATGACCAAATCCGAAACTACGAGGAATATCGAAAAACACTGAAAGGGATCTCGAGCTCGATTTTGATGAAAATAAAACTGCATTATTGGATTTTTGAAAAAACGGTTTTCCTAGCCAGGAATCAAACCTGTTCAATTTGAAAAAAAAAACAGCCTGTATTATTACACCATCCGAAAGTGTCGCTAATAAGGATCAAATTCTAGGAAGTAATAAAACAGTGCATACCAAAGGAAAGTGCACATTTCTAACAAAATACTATAATTGTGCAAATCCTTAGAAAAAATTGGTGAAAGTAATCAGTCATGTCATAATTATCATCAGCATTCAAATGACGGTTTTTTTTTAATTAAGTGCAACAGGTGGTAGCTCTAAGGCATCTGGTCCTGGCACCTGTCAAAGCGCTAATATTTGCCGACATTAGTTAAATTCAACGTCATGTTTCCATCATAAGTTACGTTTTCAAAGTAGAACCCCCTGTCGTCTATGCGCCAACTGGTGGTATGAATTACCCTGAAACCCTCATTTATTTTGGCTCGAAGCAACTTGTTTTCTCATTAGTCTATCAGTCGTACCTAATCTTTGTATCATCCTCTTTCGTTGGAGTGAGGGAGTAATGCTAACTTCCTTCCACTCCACTCCTCTCCTCTCCGTTCCAGCGGACACAATGGAGTGGAGAGAAGAGAGGAGTGGAGTGGAGCTATGCCAATATTAACCAATAGAATAGCTTTAAATCTCCGCTCTGCTTCGGTGAACAGGGATTAACGAACTAGTTTAAAAAATCTAAAACCGGTTGTGGAGCGGGAAAGCGGAGAGGGACGCAGAGCGGGGACGCGGAGCGGGAAAGCGGAGAGGGACGCAGAGCGGGGATGCGGAGCGGGGAAGCGAAAAAAACGGCCGACCGCTCCGCTCCGCATTACTCCGTTGGTCCGCTCCGATTCCCCGCTCCGCTTCTTTTTTAACTACTTCGCAAATCTCTGTTCACTGAAGCGGAGCGGAGATGTTATGCAATTCCATTGGTTAATATTGGCACAGGCCTGCTCTGCTCCTCTCCTCTGCGCTCCAGTAGATAGTCAGCCTTAGCTAGATACGAATTACTTTCAGATTTATAATATGTATTAGTTTAGTGTGAATAATATTTGTGGTCTGGTGAATAATGGTTGAGAGTACCAGGTAATGTAAGTTGGCAGCCCCTATGTCCCACCGCCTACCCTATTTACTAACAGGGACATTTATTAAAAAGAGGCAGTTCAACGAAACGTAAACTCCGGATAAACCACAGTCCATATGCAAATCCAACAACTGTATGTCGTTCCCATTTACCGTTGTTCCATATTACGATATTCGAACCGTCCCAATTTACATTTATAATTTTTTAATCCGTTTCAACAAACGTCGTTAATATCGTGCTGATAAATTCTGAGATATGTATGTATCGATAAGGCTGCTTACAACAGAAATTGCCGTCGGTCCGGCAAAAGGAGAAATGAAGAAACCCAATTAAAGTCGAGTAACGCCATCATATCCGTTCAAAAGCTTTAATGGCCACTTGCGTGACAAAATCTAGTTTTTGCGCTAGCTTTTGTTTGTGGTCTAAGTTGGGAGATATTGGGTTATTGTAACAGCTTTTTGTAACAACGTCTTATAATTCGATAGAGCCGGCTGCACGCACGAAAAAACATGACGCATGCGGCGTTACCTTAAAAAAAGAAACCATTCCATCAGTATTTTCTTATTCTGACGTTGTCACGTTCAACTATCGTCAGTAAACCGACTTTACAGATAACCGATTTTTTTTTGTTAAATTTTGGGGTTGTGTTTTAAGGCGTTGAATTAATAATAGTTCTGGTTTGTTACACTTTATGTAACATTTTTCCTGGGAGAAACCCACCAGGTGGAAGCACGTTCCGATGGCAGTTTTCCACTTCAAAGCTGCATGTTGGTTTTGAAAACTGCCCCGTTGGCCTAGGCACTTAGGAAGGAGAAGAAAATAAAAATTATTCCGATTAACCACACATCATCAGCAAAATATCTTGGAGAGCTTCAAGAGGTTAAATATCTTCATCAATGTTGCGTTCAATGACAGCAACCTTAGTTAAGATATTTTTGTAGTATTTGAAGCTTAGGCTATAATTATTATATAAGATATTTACAGCAATGGTAGATGGTTTACGCACCTTATGCACCTCCTTCACCATCATCTTCCTTAATTTGATTTTTTGCTTGGGTTAGGCGCAGGTGCACCACTTTTTAACTTAAATTCATCTGAATAAAACTCTCAATACTAGATTTTCTACCTTGTACCGCACCCCATTTCAGTTTCCGCCGCATCCCAGAGCAGGTACCGTTATAATACCGGCTAGGCAGGCCCAGTCCCCGTACTGTTCTGATAATTGCAGTTAATTCTGCACTATTGCCAGCTATCCCATCCTTTATTGGTCATACGATGAAGCCAGATGCGACGTTTGTATTTTTTGCATCGGATTCTCGATCGGCTTTTTGAATGGTTCGGTATTTTGATTCTTCGATAAAAGTTAAGGTTTTTTGTATTGCTGGTGGCTTTAGCTGTTTTTATTCATTGTAAATATTATATTTTTCCGATTTTTTTGTGAAATCATGATCAGAATTTCTTCTTGACTTATAATTAAACGTTAGTTTCTGCAGCTGTAAAATAGCGGCGTGTGAGATCGGGCTTTACCAGATCTTGAGCCTCTGACATCCTGATATTTTGGCATGCATTAGAGGTGACCAATACTTATCTGTGGTTGGATACGGTTTGAAGGAGAGAGAGAGAGAGCTGCGCACTGCACTGCTAATCTCCTCTCCTTGATTTCTGCTGGTCTATTCTGTGACCAAACTACCGTAATAGCTTAGGTGGAGTGAGCGTGAAGTGAACTGTAATCCGTCTTGTTTGTATGGATTGACAGCTCATTTCGTGTTCACTTCAAATGAGTATACACGGTGAGATATTTACAGAACTGCACTATTGTACTGCAATTTAATTAAAATCATTCGGAAATTGAAGTTTTTTAAAGAATCAATCCTTATTTCTGGCTCTTCTTGCATCCACAGAAACAATAAAACATTAGAAATAATTACGACTTTACCCATCACCACAAGCACTTCCCCAAAACATTCATCATCAATAAAATCCCGCCAACAGAAATACCAATCAACAAATTAATTTGCGATAACGCCCCACAGATACAAAAATACAGCTACGTTGATAAAGTTGGCACATTATTCATCGGTACACGCATTACAGCGGTCACAGGACACAGGTGTTTCCAACCGTGGGAAACCTTGATCTTGAGCCTCGATTGATCGCAGTTCTCCGTTTTTTTATTAAAAACTAGTTGGGCGTACTGACTTCGTACGGTATTTTTATAGGCTGTGACAGTTTCGTGAAGTTGAATCGGGGAAATTTTGTTGTATTCTCGGAAGTTTTTAAGACGAGAATTGGCGTTCGAAATTCGAAGGTTGATAGTTGAAAATCGAAATTTTAGTGTCGTTAAATGTCATGTGTGTTTAATGACATTAAACACACATGACATTTAACGACACTAAAATTCGAAAAAAATGGAAGAAAATTTTGGCGGTGGAAAATTGACATCATATTGCTACAATCTTTTATCAACGATTCTATCAAAATCAGTACAGCCTGTTAGAACAACACAACACACGCAGACATACTTACAAAGTAACCAATATTGAAATTCTCTATTCCTCGGCTTTCATCTGGACTTTAAGTGACATTATTTATGGTAATTGCTCGCCTATGCTCGGGTTTAGTATAAGCACCCACAGATAAAATACTTTTAAATTGGATTCAAGTAATTATCTCTATGTGTAGGTAATTACGATTCAATAGATCCATTAGGCTTAACTAGAATTAGGTATTATGTTTAAATTAGTTTTTTAAATGAAGCATTTGTCTTCGACACCTTCAAGTAATTAAAGCTGGTTCGCCATGTGGTCTGGTGATTGTAATTAGATTATTTTAGTTTAATTGTGTTCAAAAATAAGTGGGTTATTAATGTAATTAAGTGGTTGGAGATAATTTTATTGTTTTTGCCATTAAATTATGAAATGTGTTTATCGGAGTGTCACGGTGCAATTGTAGTTTTTACTTATGTTTCTTCAATTAAAAATCTGTTCTTAAGTTATGATGACGGCATTTTAAAGTTAAAAAAAATCTGCCTGTTTCAGGATTTTTTTGGATATTTGTTAATAAAAGCCATGCCTCAACTGCCATTATTTAGGATTTCAGATAGAATATGATACTTTTTATCTCGGGAGTACGATTCTTTGGGATAATTTCCGACTTCCACACGGTCGCAGCCGCGGGCAGAAGGTTGTGCACAATGTTCTTTATAAAAATATTTTCGAATATATCAAATTGCAATATTTTGTAAATGAAGTAGATTTATGGGGTTTTTTAGGTATAAATAAGTATTTTAATATAAAAACGAACGATATAATTTCGTTTGATATAATTTTCATGTATTTTGTTATAATTATGTTTTAATCATCTATTGTTTTAGATTTTCTTTCGAACCGTATACATGACATGCATGGAATAAGTAAATGCGTCCTGCGTGTTTATGGCCAAGTTACCGTCTCGAATAAGACGTTGTGGCATTTAAAAACGGCACAGATCCAATAGTCACAAATTTAATCTAATGTACATTCGGCATAAATTACGGTCGTGACCAAGGAAAGTTGACGGAGCCGGACGGGGCTCCTATTTCTGCCTGCAGGGTTTAAAGGAACCGAACATAAATGGAATTACGGGAGCTAAATTTTCTCGCTTCGCTCGCTTACTCTAGCTCTCGTTATCCCATTCGAACCTAACCATTCCGTTTCGGAGTGCCCTAAGTTCCCGAGCTGGCGCGGTCACTCTTTGTTTAGCGGTAAGATCAAATGTCAATTATACAAAACTTTAATTAGATTAAAAGAACGTTAAACTAAATATGAATAAACTAAACGAACGTTACAGAAAGTGTTGTAATCACATATATTGTTGTATATACTAAACGTTACAATAAATGAAAATTATGTATAGTTATTAGATGAAGTAAACGTTAAGTATGTCATTTAAGTGTTATCATCATCATCTGCCTAGCCTTTTCCCAATTATATTGGGTTCGGCTTCCAGTCAAACCGGATTCAGCTGAATACCAGTATTTTACGTGGAGCGGCTGCCTACCAAACCTCCACAACCCATTAACTGGGTAACACGGTAGATCTTGGCAAGACTAAAGTCAGATTAACTGGCTTCTGACAATCCGTAACGACTGCCAAAGATCTACAAATGGCAGCCGGGACCAACGGCTTAACGTGCTTTCCGAGGCACGGAGGAAACCCGATATGTTAAGATGGTCACCCATCCACAGACCAACCTTGGCAAGCGTTGCTTAACCTTGATCGACCCGTGCGGCTGATATTCTTTAGCCACGAGCTCCTCTTATCACTATAATATTATTTAAGCGTTATAGCGTTAGAATATAGAGCAAATATTCGTATAATAAATGAGCGGCACCCAGATTTATGACGTCATTTGAAAAAAAAAAAACTTACCCGATTTAATAGTTCCTTTTCATTTATAAATAACATAGAAAAATCCTTGGCTTCAGCTAAAATTAATATGGACGCACTAACTACACAATAATTAATTACTTTACCTCGCTTATTTCTAACAGGAAGAGATTTGCTATTTATAATTAACATCATACTTTTTAACCGACTTAGAAAATGCCAGCCAGTGATACTTGAGCTCTGTACTTCAAATACATGTAAGTACAAAATATTCGTGCATTTATTTTTGTTACCGGTGTACTATTTTGAAACAAGCATATTACAAACTAGATGATTATATTAAAGATAAGAATGCTTGGAAACATGCTGGTCCTGCTCCATAGGACAATCGAGGGTGTAGTAGAAAAAGTCAAACTTGTTTTATTTACTGGTGTACTTTCAGGTTTTTAATATGTAATTTAACTCACACACTGATCCATTGTTGTTAATTATATTGTAAATATGTGAGTACCATGCATGTCCCTTGCTAGCAAACTTAATTTTATCTCTGCTGGTATTGCTTTGTTGTACCTATTAGTATATAAGTGTGTCTGTATATTAGTGTAATGTTGGATGCATTGTGCTCACATGATATAATCAATTGATCAATGTACCTATGTACACAAAATACTGTAAAACTTATATTTGAAAAGTTTCTTGTCCGTTCTTCTCCATAAGAATCTACTTTTTGCGAATGGACAACTAGAGTCACTTATATTTTAATTTTAAACTGTAAACTTGACGTTAAAAAGTGCCTTTTAATGGTCTAGTTGAAATAAATGAATTGATTTTGACTTTGATGTAGCTGGAACATAACAAAATAATGCGCTGTTATTTGTAGATCTTTGGCAGTCGTTACGGATTGTCAGAAGCCAGAAAATCTGACAGCAGTCTAACTAAGGAGTGCCGTGTTACCCTGTTAATCGGTTGTGGAGGTCTGGTAGGTAGCCGCTTCACGTAAAATACTGGTATTCAGCTGAATCCGGTTTGACTGGAAGACGACCCCAAGGCTAGGCAGATGATGATGAACATAACAAAATAATGGTCATAGCGTCATGGTTTTTAAAACTAGAATTTAAATAAATTTCAACGATAAAAAAAATCTCTTGGGGCTCAACAAAAATCTACCTGAATAAAAACGCTGCTGAGCAAATCTCTAATATACCTATCTCTCAAAACAATGATATAAAACGAAGTCGTTGTCTTATTCTCCGCTTGTTTTTCTAAACTTCATAACGGATTTTGAAACTGTTTCACGAATAGTTAGAACAATTAACAAGTATGGTTCGAGTATATAAATTGTACCCGTGCATGACAATTACTTTTGGGTTGCTTCTTTCATTTCAAAGAGAAAATCAATTAAGTATTCTACTGTGGGAAAAATCGCAAAAGTACTGAAAATCTTTAACTCTTCCACAAAGGTGCCATATTATCTATATCCCCTTTCCTCCTTTCCTTTGTGGGGGACTGGTATCTGCACTAGGAAATCCTGTCACACAGATCACCAGGCCCTCCACCACACAATAGTATTTTATTTTAAAGTATTAGGATAAATAATGCTTCTTTATGGTGTTGGACGTAAAAGAATAGCACCATCCCATCACTTCCCGTTGGTGTCGTAAGAGGCGACTAAGGGACTCAACAAAGAATGAGCAGCAGCATTCTCTGTACATTGCAACAGCTACACTGCGATCGCCAACCCGCCTGTCAAGAGTGGCGATTATGGGAACCTCCCTCCTTGAGGGAGATGCCCAGCAGTGGACGTCTTTCGGCTGATATGACTTTTTTGCGCGAACGTGACGCATATCTTCTCAACTTGCATAACTTTTGTAATTTAGTTTACCTATTTTATTTTTGTGGTATGCGTTATGCTTGTCGCCAGTAAACTCTTTTTCTTTCTTTCTATATGATGATGATGATAATGAGATAGTTTGACTTTTCAAAACCACTTTGTATCTTAAAAATGTATATACGTAATAGCTGCAGGAATGTAGGTACTCATAGAGGTCGACACAAAATGGTTGTGCAGCATTAGAGAATGATGAATGGCTGGTTTGACCTCCCGTTAATTCGTCGATGCATTATGTATTTCTTGTCTGTGCGAGCATTTATTATCTGTTTGAGGATCTATCATCTTCCTGCTAATTTCAACTAAATGGCAATTTAAAGTGGAATCGTTTTGTCTCTTCAAATGACTGGGGCCCTACTATGAAGTCATAATTCCGCTCTCAGAGAGAGACGGAGCTATACATAGCAAATAGCACTATCCCTTTTACATCATCGGAATTGGATGGTCTTTTCAGTGGACCAGTCGACCTACTATGGTAGGTCGGCTGTTGAATGAAAAGATCGTGGGTGGTTGAAACTTAAGTGGTTTTTGACTGGAAAATTCGTCTTTTAATAATTATAAGTAATAACAAATCTTTTTGCGTTTTTACATGACCATACAACGTGGCAATGCCGCCAGTCTTTTGGGTACACTTCCAGTCGACAGCGATGCGGATGAATTTTTTGACGCCATATTTAAGGGCTAATATAGTTAGGAGTTTTTATTTATCTGTAGTGTATGTAATCAGTTAAGTATTTATTAAAACAATTGCTGTTTTGTGAAAATGTGACATAATTTTAGTTTTAATTAAAAAAAAACTAAATTCTTTCTTTCAGTCTTATTTTCAATTTATCAAATAATTTACCTATATATTCAGCAAATTGCATACTAGTTTTCTTACAAGTGACCTTGCAATTCTTTACCTATTAGTATGAGCTTTGTAATAAATTACTCTGCCGCATCGAGTGAAGATAACAACACTATTATGCATTTTATAATAAAAGAAAGAAAATGTTTCGAACCAGAAAAGCCGGTTGGACAAAATCCTAAAAACAGGCTTCGAAAATCGGCAACCTGTCAGGTATACTCAACTTAGTAACTGAGTATATGCCTAAAAATTAACTCGCTATTACGAAAATTTCTTCAAGCCAATTACCTTGCAAATTATTCTCAACTGTCAATTCGACTAATAACTAGATAAATAGCAACATTTATATATTTTAACATTATTACAAAATATTTTATGTGTCAATATATTGTGTGGCGAGCATTGAATAATATCAGCGTTCACGAGCCTATTACAAACTGGTTTTATTGTTGTAAAAACTTGCACGTTTTAAATGTATGATAAATGTCTCAATTTCAACAATAATTTGTAAGCCTTTAACAATTTAATTTTACAATGTGATGATGGCCAAAAATATTGCGGTGCTTAATCTTCTTAGCACAGTAATTTTCTTCACTCTTCACTCTTTACTCGTTTTTTTTTAATATTTTACCTTTTTCCAATATTATTGCTTACACTTGAATATAAAAGTAGAAACTCTTCCAAACTAGCTTGTTAACAAACTTCGTGACACGAAAGTCTGTCTTCAACCCGTCAAAAAAGTAAAATCTAAATGGTATGTACACCGTTCTGGTTTTTGTCAGTCCCGACCTACCTCACCCGAGTCATCATTGATGCATGTGTAAGGGCATTTTCCATTGCGACTCTCGAACCGAACAAAAACTTAATAAAGAAGTCATCTTTAAACACTTAATACTACAATTAATGTGATTACGTGACCTTGAAGCTCGATTTCTATCATAGTAACAAAGACTTGCATTAATGACATGCAAATGTGCACACAATTATTACTTCGGCTTCCGTACATTGAAAGTTATAACACGAGAAAAGGGCAATTAGGTAATTATGTATAACAATGGCTATTTGCGTATCATCTAATGACGACTGCGCAATATACTAAGGCCTCATCCAGAGTGCACTCGCGGTGACGGGAGCGGGTAGATACGCGAGCAGTGGCGGGCGCGATCAACTGATCGATTCTAGAAAGGTCTCACCGTAAACATTTGGATGAAGTGAGTTTTCATTTCGACTTGCTGAGGATTGCAAGTCGAAATGAGAACTCTTCACTTCAGAGACATTTCACTTTCTTTTTTTCGTTGACTTTTTTTTTACAAAATAGCACGACAGAGCTACAGTTAATGAATTGAAATTCAAATCGCAATATTATTTTAGGAAAAATAATATCAAATAGTACTTGTCAACATTTAGGAAAATTTGATGTGTTTTTGATAATTTGCGACTACGAAGCGAATTCGAACGCAACTTAGAATTGCAAGAATTGCCCCTCAGTTGGGCTACAGGTCATCGCAACTTGTTGTAGCCTGCAATAAACGCCACAAAAACTTGGTCTCTTAGGATACAACAATAAACGATCGTTCGCTAGCTAGACTGCTCCATCACATCAGGCTAAACGCCCCCCACTTCAATATGAAATATATATTTATTTTTTTATTAAGGCACCAAGTCCCAATATTAAAATTACAGAAGCTATTTGACAATCATTAAATACTAAAATATAATAATCATCAGATTCGTCAGTAAAAAATAAATAAATAAATCATAAAATTACAAAAAAAACAATATAAAATCATTAAAATACTATAATAAATATTTTTCTCAATATAAGTTGACTGGTTGACTGGTAGAGACTGCCTTGTTGCATTAAGTCCGTCCGCCTATATACCATTACTGTGCAAGAAGTTAAAAAAAAAAAAAATACTGTTTCATCAGTGGATATCAAATAACACCCTATTTGAAATCCGCTGCCGCTTCAGCAACCGCGCACGGTTCTCACCCTGGTTGAGGCTTTACAGGGGAGAGCGGACGGTTTGTCCGGTTTTAGTCATTTGCATATTTATTATGGTAAAAAATAACATCATTTAATTTATTGTTGGCTAATCTTATGACAATAGAAAAGACAGTGATGAAAAATTATACTTACAAGGAAACTTACTTCTTGCATGTGTAATAAATTCACTGAGTTTTTGTCAGAAAATATTCATCTAAATGTTTCATTATTTCTGTGACTTTCTTAATCTCACCATTTATTGAGTGGTGGTATTGAGGTTGTGTTTTTAGGTCTGGGCTAGTAGTAATGTGAATATGAATTAGGTCCTTAGCAAGCATTTTTATGAATCGGTTCACTTTTTCTCAGTTCGAAGTGACCCTTTTCACAAATGGGTGTTGGATGGTTGTATTGTTTCCACGCTAGAAGTTTCCTATCCTATTCCTATAAAAATAATACGAGTTTTCTTAGATTTCACTTAAAAATGGTCATAAAATGGCGGTGTCACAGAAAAAAACACCCATAGATAAAAAAATCCCACAAATAATAAGGATGGGAAATCATCAAATGTCTTCCTCCGCTCTGGGTGGAGCGGAAGGGCGTGTCAGACTCTTACTGACTAAAACCCATCCGTGTTCCTTCTAAAGCCCTTTGCGTTCCAGGGCCGCGGTGACTCTTTCGAACAAATTCCGCAACCCTGGCAGGCTCTGGCCCTAGCGGGCCCCGTCCTCCATGCTGACATCTCTTTGAGGCGCGCGTGAAACACAACGCGCCATCGACCCGGGCCTGGTGGTGATCGGACAGCGAGCCACCCAACGCTCGCCGTCCGCAGGCCCGCGCCTACGGTGGCCGGGGATCGGCCTGGGACTCCCGACGCCTGGGGCGTCTTCTCCTGTAGCGGCGGTTGGGACGAAGGCCTTGCCTTTCCCTCGCGCGGCCCGCCTCCTCCTTCGCTAGCATTACTGCTTCGCAGAAGGAGGTGAATCGATTGGTGTGGTAACACCCTAACTTTGCGATACTTTTTATTACAGGAATCTGGGAGTAAGAAAACGATGCGACGAATATTTTTCACAAAGATTCTTTTATCTGTAGAGCAAAAAATGGTTGACGCACCGTTGTCACATTGTCGCGTGGCACCTATTGGCGAGTTATTTATGTGTGAATCGATTGTTTTGAAACTATATAACGATTGACACCTCCGAGTTTTTTTTCCGTAATCGTATAATCGCTTTCATTTATTTCCAGTCTTAGAAAAAACATACTGTAATCTCACGCGAGAATTTGTATGAAATAAGTGACATTGTAATATTATTATCATAGTGGAATATCACGACTATATTTCTGCATTGAGTAGATATAAATGCATACTTAAAAAACCTACTTCTGGGGCAACCAAGTTAAAAGTACAAATACACCTGTGAGGTACGTCCCAAGATGTTCTTAAATCATAGACATAGATAGGGGTTGAGTCTATTTGCCATAAAGCAGGCACAAAGCAAAAAAAAACTTACAGTTATTGAGTCTAAGTTATTTTAAGTTAGAGAGATCAAGAATCAAGAGGTGTAGTCGGGCACATCACAAATGTCAACACAGAGCAAACTGCTGAAGGAGTGGGAAAAGTCAGGTTATCACCAAATGACTTCTTCCGCTCTGGGTGGAGCCTTACCCCTCATCCCTCCATAATTATCCCGCGACTACGTGCATATCACTTTTTTTTCCGTTCCCGTTGAAATCCTCTTAGTGCTCCTCTATACTCTCCAAGGAACCTAAATTTCACATTTCAGCTTTCTACGACCAGTAGTTTCGGCTGTACGTTGTCTGTCAGTCACTCAGACAGTCAATATAATGAATTTTATATATTAGGGTTTCTTGGTTCTGTGAATATGAAAAAAAAAAGTTGAAAATTAAAGTAAATTTTCGTGAAAATCTAAATTTACCCATATCTTTTTATCGTATTGACTCAAGACCTTAATTTTAATACACCTAATAGGTACTTAGACCTCAGTATCTGGTATAAATATCAACTTGCTAGGTCCACCCTTTCCTGAGAAAATCGGTGGTGACACACGGACAGACAGGAGAGTGATCTTATAAGGGTTCCATTTTTTACTTTTTGAGGTAAGGAACCCTAAAAGTAATTAAAAGTTGAGTCCTTATTTTTTCCTACAGGAAACTTCTTTAGAAAAAGTCGGAGACTCAAAACATACAATGCTGGTCGATAGCTTAATAAGAGTGCAAAAAAACTCAAGATCCCAAGCCTGCCGAACAAAACACTATACAAACACGAACTCATGTTAAGAAACGTAGATTAGCGGCTCTAATCACAAATGCCACTTGGAAGGTCAGCAGTTACCTCAAGACCTTGGCGCCGAGCGGTTTTCACATCATCCGCACATAACCATAGCTTATGACGAACCGTTTATTATTAAATGTACGTGTGCGGCTAGTAAATGTTATACTATGGCATTTTAGTTTTGAATGAATGAATTTATCTTTTCTTTTCGTTTTTAAGGATGGGAAATCATCAAATGACTTCTTCCGCTCTGGGTGGAGCGGAAGGGCATGTCAGACTCTTACTGACAAAAACCCATCCGTGTTCCTTCTAAAGCCCTTTGCGTTCCAGGGCTGCGGTGACTCTTTCGAACAAATTCCTCAACCCTGGCAGGAATGAATTTGTCTTGGAATTTTAAAGCTGGTGCTTTGAGAGACTGGTAGTTTTTTGATGACAAATCAAACTTGCCTTTAGCTGATGCCCGCGATGTCGTCCGCGTAGATGGTGGCTTCAAAGAATAAAGACTTTATAAAACTCCCATGCCCATTTTATTTAAAGTAATCCTTATAAAATAATCCTAAATTTATTCAACATTACAGCTTTCTAGACTTAGTAGTTTTGGCTGCGCGTTGGTAGTTAGTCAAGACCAACGATTTCATTTTTATTTAATTTTATTTATTAGAGAAAACAGAAAGTGACACATTACATGTTTTAGAAAATAATACAAAATAAATTGATCAAAAGTGTCACCAACAACATTTTCCACGAAATACACATAAAGATCTTTGCAAAGCATGCGATTTTAAGTAAAGGCCTTAATTAAATAAACAAAAAAAACAATATTTTTTACAAAAGTAAAGCGAAATTTAATAAGTATAAAGATAAGGATATTTAAGTACCTATTTTGAACAAACAACGGTTATACAAAAATTGGCTTTCCTTACACTGTTTTCCTTGAAGTTCTCAGTCAATCTTCCTTCGTCATTATCTTCCAGTCTTCGTCGTATTCATGGGGTTGGCGCAACACATTTTTTATTTTAAACGTGTTTGCTCTCGACTCTAGACTACCTACGTCAGAGATGACAGAGACAAAGTCGACGATGGAGCGAACTTACCCAGAAGAAGCCTGTTCACTCCAATTTTGAAGAAATTACATTTATTTATTTACAGTGGAAACCGTTTATTATGACTCTAGACTACCCACGTACTCTCGACTCTAGACTACCTACGTCAGAGATGACAGAGACAAAGTCGACGATGGAGCGAACTTACCCAGAAGAAGCCTGTTCACTCCAATTTTGAAGAGATTACATTTATTTATTTACAGTGGAAACCGTTTATGATGACTCTAGACTACCTACGTACTCTCGACTCTAGACTACCTACGTCAGAGATCACAGAGACGAAGCCGACGATGGAGCGAACTTACCCAGAAGAAGCCTGTCCACTCCAATTTTGAAGAGATTACATTTATTTATTTACAGTGGAAACCGTTTATTATGACTCTAGACTACCTACGTACTCTCGACTCTGGACTACCTACGTCATAGATCACAGAGACAAAGTCGACGATGGAGCGAACTTACCCAGAAGAAGCCTGTTCACTCCAATTTTAAAGAGATAACATTTATATATTTACAGTGGAAACCGTTTATTATGACTCCGGATATATTGCAAAGTTTGGTTTTCACATAAAAGTCTTTATAAAAAGTTCGGATATTATGACTCCGCTTATGAACATGTCGCTTATTATGACCTATTTTTAAGGAATTATGTTCAGTTATAGTGAGTGGCATGATTACTAACATCTTCACTGGTTTTTGTGATCATTTCCACCCCTTTCCCTGTGACGACATATTGTGCAATTTGAATAGTTTTTCTCTATTACACTAAATTTCTCACAAAAATAGGTAGTTGTGTAGTTAGCTTAGGAATATGCTTTGTATGACGTTCGTTAAGTATGACGTGTTTTTCACTGCCCTGTCGATGTCATTATAAGCGGACTTTACTGTATTTATTTATTTGGAAACTCAACAGCTTATTATTAACTTACATGAGTTATGAATGTGCACCTCCCTATCAATAAACAGCCCAATGCAGATGGGTTAAAGGTACTAGCATCTTAGAGTCTGTATACACTGGACAGTGATAGCGAGATGATGACAATTATCTCTTAAGCCAATAACAGTTTCATGGCATTGATAAAGCTAGATTAACTAGAAAGTGGCGAGAAAAATATACCTACAAGAAAAATAATACAAGTGCTATTAATAATAATGTGGGATTGTTGACACTTTGTTTACAATAAATCAAAGCTACAATTATGTACAGAATATGGCTATATTAATTAACAAAAATGGAAAAACAAAACATTACATTTTGTACAAACATACACACATAACATGTTCTTCTTTCATTCTTCTTTGACTTCTGTCAGACTTTGTCCAAGATCAACTTCAGAGCGTTTACTTCTCACGGTGTTTCATACAAACTCATAAGCTATTCCTGGCAATGAATGAATCGTTTTAATGAAATTGAACACGTGTGTCGCATGATACACAGGTCTAAAAAATCAGTTATGAACTTTTCCAGAAAATAGTTTAGATAGACAGTGCCAAGAAGACTTAAAGTTAAAGTAGGCTTAAAGTCACCCAAAGAGCAATGGAGAGGGCAATGCTCGGAGTTTCCTTGCGTGATCGAATCAGGAATGACGATATCCGCAAGAGAACCAAGGTTACCGACATAGCCCGAAGGATCGCCAAATTGAAGTGGCAGTGGGCAGAGTACATAGCTCGCAGAACATATTATTATGATCGATGGGCCGAAAAGTTCTGGAGTAGCGACCGCGTACCGGAAGCCGCAGCGTTGGAAGGCCTCCCACATGGTGGACCGATGACCTGGTGAGGGTCGCGGGTAGCCGATGGATGCGAGACGCACAGGACCGGTTGTTGTGGCGATACTTGGTCCCCCAAGTATCGCCACAATGCCTATGTCCAGCAGTGGACGTCTTTCGGCTGATGTGATGAGACAGTGGCAGTAATTACACGACTGCTCAAAAAGAAGTGTTATTTTTTAGGTAATGTTTCCATAGAAAGTGAAAGGTCACTCTTCCTGTGCCAAGTACCGTAGGCTTCCAGGGTTGCGATATTGCTTGAAAGAGTTACCCCACGGTAACTCTTTCTCCCGGAACGCAAAAGGCATTTGAAGGAACACGGGTGGTCCCCCACTCATAGCGGAAGAAATCATTTGATTATTTCCCATCCAAAAAGAAGTAGTAGGCTTGGGTTAAATGCAGGGTTCCTGCCAAAATGTCAGCGGGAGCGAAGCCACTTAAAAATAAAGCAAAATGACTAAAATAAATACTTGGTGAAATTAGAACAACTTGCAATGAATCAGTGCTTTTACGTTTAAGGGAATATTTCGTATCTAAGTTTCTCCCCATATTAGGACGAAAACCACATAACTATTACATCTGCCAATATTTGCGCAGTCTTTTGTAAGTAAGAATTTTTACGTAATAATTTGTCAATGTGTTGTTGTGGTTCTGTATGGTGTCGGACGTAAAAGAATAGCACCATCCCATCACTTCCCGTGGGTGTCGTAAGAGGCGACTAAGGGACTCACCTGAGAATGGGCAACAATTTGCCAACCCGCTTGCTAAGCGGGGCGGTTATGGCAAACCCCCGCCCTTATTGGGGCAGGCCTATGTCCAGCAGTGGACGTCTTTCCGCTGATTCGATGACAGCGGTTATATGGGTTACATAGTTAAGTGATATTTATTTAAAATAAGTTTAAGAGTTAAAGGAGAAAAAGTGTCTGTTTAAACACCATTTTGGATCAAAAATTATGCTGCAGTTTTTACAGGGTTTAGGAATGTAACGTTTTTGTTATTGGGCTTGAGAAAAAGTGACATCAGGATTGGCCAAGTGACATTTCAGTAGCGCCCTTGACTTTATTGACAAACTATATTGCTGATAGATTGTCACTTTGTCTATAGACTCTTATCGTCCAGAACATCAGACAGGAGAGGAGAATGTCTCTCGAATGTTTTAAAATTTTCATGCAACTTTTAATATAATAGGTGACACATGTCTCATGTCAGAGTGTGACCGTTACTTAAGATAAGACGATAGTAACAAGACAAGTTTTCAAAGTGATAGTTTACATAAGTCTTAAGAATTAACGGTCAAGGTCGACAAAGTACCTACTACTCGTACAAGGTGTTAATGTGTCAAAAATATTAAGAAAAATAGTAGATTCCCTTGAACGAGAAACGAAACATGTTTATGATAATTAGGATCATCAAAAAGTGATGTATTTGAATATTATAAGTTGTAGTTGCTGTTTTATTATGAATTTGTATAATATGGATGTCTTAAATCACTGCTGTGATAGCCACCAATGAAAATACGTACTGTTACTTCTGCCCTTTTTTTTTCTCGAGCGGTAATGTGTCCACTCTACAGATCCCCTTATGGCCTTCTACTTCCCAGTGTTTAGCCTTCTTAGGCCAATTCCCTGCTAACGCTTCCAAGTCATCACACCGTTTTTTAGGACTCTCGTCCGTTTTCTGGCAACCACTGCAGGATGACTTTGGTCCATCTATCTTCGTGCACTCTGCAATATATGGCTCGCCCAATCCCACTTCAGTCTGGCAGACTTATTACCCACATCGGCAATTCCTGTTTTGGTCCTGGTTTTTTCGGGAATGGCGCGTTGCCGCTTCCATATTTTACCACTTAAAGATGTATGATGAGAAAATTTAACTCTTTTGTTGGTGTTCTCTTCACGCTAGCCACGGACTGTGATTTAAGCAAATTTAGATCCTATCAACTTCTTTATTTAAACCTCTGCCCCTTTCGAAATTCTTTAGTTCACAGAAAAAACATATAGATGTAGCGCCATCAATACCGCCACAAGAAAAAACAAGCTAAGCGAAATTTGTACGGCAACAAAAAGAACCACAACGCCATGTATTCCGCTAGCAGCGATCTACTAACGAAACCCTGCATCGCGATATTAGAATTTACCGTGCGATTTGAACAAAAACAACAGTTCGAATATCAACTAACGGGTAGTTGTCCATCGGACACAACAACCGTCTGGTCGGAAGATCCTCCCTTTTCTACGGAGGTTGGCGGGACTTCACTCTGTTCCGCATCCCTCTAAATATATACAAATATAGTAAGAGAGCCTATGTATGTACAAAGGCGGTCTTAACCCAGCTATTGGAATTTAATAAAACCGGAATCTGGAAATCCGAACATTTTTGTATTTTTACTAGCTTTTTTTTGTCAAAAGTGTCGCATTTTTAGCTATTTTAAATTGTACCTACGCCTTATTTAGTGGTTAGACTCTTCAGTCTTTTAAACCACAACGCTCCTGTTGCTTGTTGCGTTTTGTACATTTAACTACCTTATCAACAACAGTAGGGTGCACTTCGCCAGGGTTGCGGAATTTGTTCGAAAGAGTCACCGCGGCCCGGGAACGCAAATGGTATTTGGAGGAACACGGATGGGTTTTAGTCAGTAACAGTCTGACACTCTCTTCCGCTCCGTCAAGAGCGGAAAAAGGGTGTACCTTACCTAGTTAGGTAGTATATGGTGTTGTTTAGTGTGTAAATATGTAATAATAGTATTAAATGAGTAGTATAACTATGATAATAATATAAGATTACTCTTCAAGAGATAAATCGATTACCTGTTTATTGCAAGTATCTTTTAACAGACCAACATGAGATAAAATTGCATCGTTGTCTATTAATATTTAATCAATGTTATTTCTGCTTCAAAAGGTTTATTTTTACGATAAGCAATTAATTTGTTCTAGGTATCCATTATATCCCTTATATTTTTTATTATTGCGAGAGTAACTGTTTGTTTGTTACGTTTTTACGCCTAAACTGCTAAACCAATTTTGATGATTTTTTGTATGAAGAATCTATGGACCGTGGAAAAGTAATCATCTGGAATAATTCCTGGCTTTTACGCGGTGAAACCGCTGGCAGAAATAACATACTAAATATACCAACTAATTTTTTTATTTACGCCTTAACGGATTCATATGAAACTTATTGAACTTTGAATGGAAGATAGGGTACTTTTATTTCGGTAAAATTAATATATATATAAATATAAAAAAAGGATTCCCTTGATATAATAATACGCTTTTCAAGCTAGCGAAGTCGCGAATAGAATATGTCTGTATGTCCTTAGCAAATAAATAAAACAAAGTTCAAAGAATTTTTCTAAAGATTTTCCTTTCTGTTGAAGTTTTAATCTAAAGTCATGATCGGGCATAAATTATAGCCTGACTAAAAGATGACGTCTTTCTAATGATATGTGTTTCCTTATGATAAAGTCATTGAAATTCTGCTCAAAGAATGTCCTTGCGATTTATGAGATCAAGTTTGCTAAGCAGTGCATCATTCTAATACGCAATATTTTAAAATACATAAAACAACAAAGAAAATAACAGCTACAGGCTTCTCCCCTATTAACTGAGACTTTTTTAATGGATGGGAAATCATCAAATAACTCCTTCCGCTCTGGGCGGAGTAGAAGATAGTGTCAGACTCGTACTGACTAAAACCCATCCGTGTTCCTCCTATGCCGTCCAGGCCGCGGTGACTATTTCCAACAAATTCCGCAACCCTGGATTAAAGGAGATTTAGCATTGGCTTTATGTAACAGGAATAAAATTACCAAAGGTCCTCCTATGCCTAACCGTTGGATAAGACGTTGATCTCGGCTTTCATTTGTACATCTTAAACAGTTGTCACGGATAGTCAGAAGCCAGAATATCTGACACCAGCATTGCCAAATTCGTATCGAGTTACCAAGTTGCCGTGTTTTGGAGGTTAGAATTGGCTGTCGCTCCCTGTAAAATACTACTGTAAAGCTGCATCCGGCAAGACTGCAAGCCAACAAATAAAGTTGGGAAAAGGCTAGGCAGTAGGCAGGTTGATTGAAGGAAGTCAAAGAAAGAAAGAAAACACGTTTATTCCGCCAGAAATGACTAAACCATACCACCTATAATAATAATTATCTGGATGACCGGTTTTTTTTGGTAAACGTTTTCTAAAAATGAAACCTAGCTGTATCGATTTATCGCCCCCGAAACCCTCTGCATACTAAATTGATCTTTGGAGCCATTTCCGAGATTCAGATTATATATGTACATATATACCTACAAGAATTGCTCGTTTGAGGGAATAATGTTGAATGTGATCTCGGCTGTCATGGTGCCGATTGTCGTTACGGCCAATGGTCTGCTGGCCAAAAGCCTCGACGACCATCTGTCGAAGCTGGCGTTACGCAGTTAGGTAAAGGGCCTGATACAGAAGGCAGTATTCTCAATACGGCTCGTATTGTGAGGAGGTTCCTTTCTCTGGAGCCCTAACCACCGGTAGCTTGGATCCTGCTCTCGACACCAGTGGACTACTAATTTTATATTTTGAAACGGTTTTTTAAGAAATATTTAAACGTGTAAGTTAGTATGTAGGAAAATAAATAAATAATAATAAACCATTTATTTTAACTATTATTATTTTTTTGTTACCTATAACGCCACCTCCACCTATAACATATAGGAAAAGTTGCTACAACATGTCCCTGATTGACCCTAGTAACAATAACACAAACCTTGCATCTCTCATCTACTGCCTCCAACCTCAATGCCTCAAGAGAGCCTACGCGAGCAATTTGTGTCAGCTTAACAATAGATCCGACTGACAGACAACATTAACTGAATATGTATGAAGATGCTTGTTATGAGGTCCCAATTAATTGCCAGTTAGGTGTCTATTAGGTACGGTGGTAATCCACATGTCATTTTCACACCTAGTTGAATTTGCAGGGTTGGCAAAGATGATATACAAAGACATGATTATTCGTCTGCGATTGAAGAGATCGTGTCGTAAGCATTTTCTAGATCTTCCCAAAGCCTGTCTACTGACTGACGTATTCTATAAGTATGATCATCATCATCATCATCATTATATAGAGGTTTCCATAATCGCTACGCTTGGAAGGCGGTTTGGCGATCGCAGTGTAGCTGTTGCAATGTACGGAGAATGCTGCTGCCCATTCTCTGGTGAGTCCCTCTGTCGCCTCTTACGACACCCACGGGTAGAGATAGGTTGGTGCTATTCTTTTACGTTCGACACCAGCTAGTATGATTAGCTTAGTCCTATTTCAGTCTCGTAGTCTTGTCACTAACATCTGCGAGGAATGCCCCGTCCTTCCAGTCCCTTTCTTGATTTCTTCTTTCGAGTCGATGGTTAACTTTTTAGTTTGTTTGGACCCTGTAGGTGGCTACGCTCACATAATATTAAATTAATTTTTGTATACCAAATTTTGTAAAATCATTATTTGAAAAGAGTAACTATGGAGTTTCTTGTCCGTTCTTCTCCATAAGAATCTACCTTTCCGAATGGACAGTAGAGTCACTTTATTAATGTAATATTATTATTTTACTGAACTGTAAATGCTGACGTTCAAAAGTGCCGTTTAATGGCCTAATTGAAATAAACGTTTTTGGCTTTTTTTGACTTTTACGTTTATTGCAGCATCAGTACAGGTTTGACAAAAACGTAATCCAAAGTGTAATGAAGTTTGTATTCAAAGAAAACACATTCCAAAATGTCACTGGCGAGTTTAAATCTGTGAGATTGCGTAGTGACAGACTTTTCTTTTATCCAGTAGAAAATATTACTTAGCAATGATAAAGATGGCGACATCTCTAAATACTTGAAGATTATCAAGCTTTGGTTAGTGACAGTCATTCAAGGAAGAATGGGGGTATGTTTCATCCAAAATAATATCACTCACTCCACCGGTCCCGGACGTTCAAGACGACGTAATATTTTTCTTGGTAATCAATTTTCTTCGCCAAGTCACCAGCTATGATTAACTTATGCAAATTAACTTGTCACCTATGTATTAAAAGGTATTGTGTCGGATTTAAAAATAGGAATCGTGACTTATTCCTAGCTTATCTCTGTAAGTGCCGCCTACGCTATTTGCAACGTGTGGTACAAGCGTCTCCATTGACTCTGCTTGCTCTTCTTAGCGTGTAGTTGGTAAGTATTTATTTGTAAGTTTTTTCTTGGCTTTTTTTTTTCTTTTAGGATGGGAAATTATCAAATGATTCCTTCCGCTCTGGGTGGAGCGTAAGGGACGACTCTTACTGAATTCCTCCTAATGCCCTTTGCATACCAGGGCGGCGGCGACTCCTTCGAATAAATTTGACAACCCTGGCAGGCACTGGCCTTTGTGGGCCCGTAGAATTCAGTTATGGCAAACGGATGGCGTTTACTGACGCAGTCATAAAATCCTCATGTACCTAAACAGGTGACAGGGTTACTGCTTATGTTAGAGAATACCAGAGCCTCTTGCTAAACTGTCATTTAGTGAAAACTTTTGTGCTACCGAAATGTCACGTGGTCAATAACAAACATATTGGCATTCCGACAATCGCTACCTCCGAAACAATGTCACATTGTTTAGAGCCATAGAATGATAATCGCGAATGAGAAACTTTTATCTAAATAAAACTAGAAATTGAATACTTTTTCCCCAAACAACCAAATGTTTTTATTTGAATGGCTGTGGGTTTTTCCGCTAAAAAGGTCTAAAGGAAAACTATTCAGAAAAATGAACAAATAAAGCAAAACTGCTAAAGTGACCTTTTAGTGATAGGTAAAATAATCATGAATATAATTTATCACACAGTGAAATAAATAAAGGTAAAGTAATATCTTCGTCAAACAATCCTGTAATATTTAGCTATAAAATATTTAATATCAGTTTTCGCATCTTAAAATGCTTTGTCCCAAAACCTTCTTAGAAATTAGCGGCGAGTAGTTCTTGCATTTGAAGTGATCACATAAATATTATTTTACGATGTTCAAAAGAGTGGTATGAATGTCATTTCTTTATCTTTAAGGATAATTGTTTTTTTATGATTTAAATTTTCTCAAAATAAATAAATGTTTTCTCGATGAAAAATATGCATATATCCTTTTGAACGCCAGAGCATAAATGCATCGGCGTGCCCCCGGCCCCAAAACACTAATTCGCCGTACTTTTTGTCAAAAATATTTGTGACGTTTGGCGTACAGGGCACGCGCTTGTTTGTCATGTATACGTGACAATGGCATTCAAAAGGTTAAATACTTTAAGATGTCAGGAGCAAAAGTGCCTAATATGAATGAAATACCTAATGAAAAAGTTCGAACCAGCCAACTACACACACAACCAGATGAATCAGTGGATTAGCTAGCTAGAATCAGTTGTCGAGTTAGTTGAACCAGCTGTGTAGTTATCCATTTAGTTATTGATTTCAGTTTTACTGTATTTTCCATCTGAAAAGGAGGGGATATCAGCAAAACTCTTTTAAGAATTTAACCACGTTCTATGGACTATTTACGTGTCGAGCAGACAATTTTTTTACCCCATTGTGTATATCATAAAAGTTATAGAAATTAAAGATTTCCTGACAATCAAGTATAAGACTTTATTTGGCCTAGTCTAGCTAGCACAACAGTAAGAATAAAATTATAAAAATAATTTATTAAAGAAAATAAAATAATTAGAAAATAGTGATAGAATATCACCTAGTCTGAAGACTTAGAGAACCTTGATAAATTGAAATTTATGTTGCTTGATTCATTCAAAACAGAACTACAGAAGCTAAGACAGACGAGAGAGAGACACAAACCGGGGGAGAGAGCTTGACTATCAGAAAATAGTCAAGCGTAATCCGATTCAAGCGTAATCTGACCGCAACCCCACTTGATGGTAAGCGATGATGTAGTCGACAATTAAGTACACCTTGCCTAAAGGGAACCTATTGACTCTTGAATTAAAGACCTTAGGTTGTAGCTAACAGGAAACACAAGACTTCGACACAGAATTTTACTCCTCAGCTGTATACATAATGAAAGTGTTCTCAAAACGTTTATTTAGTATCATTATCTACGAATTAGCATAATTTAGCCTAGCCAGCCCTACAGTACAATGTAGGAGGCAAGGATAATACCCACCACATAATGGAGTCACATTAAGTTTACCATTGTCGGATTTATGAGTTAATCAGTCACGAACGCGAGGCGGCCCTTAAGCGTATACGAGAAAAAACATATAATGATTATAGCAATGTCTGCTATAATAATTGATTGCTATAATTGTTGAGCTTTAACATTTTTATGTTTGTTCTTTGAATTAAGTTTATTTATTGATGCTGTAAATTATATTTTTGCACTCAGGGAGATGGCTGTTTTGATTTAGGTTGATGCGTTTTAATCTCATGGCTTTTGTGCCTTTACCTCGCATATAGTGGTTGAGTCCTTGGTTTTATTATTACGACATTGGATGCTTCTTTAAGGATTTTGTCAGTGGCAGCCCGAAGTTCAAAAATTTCAAGTGCGATACCACCTTGCCTCGACAAGTTTGCAACACCTCTCTTCGATCGAGTTGCATTGCTGTCTCAGCAAAGGGTTTCTCTTTTTTGTATTGTTGTGCATATACAAGAAGATACAAGATTCTTCATCTTCATTTATATTATGTACTGACATACCTCTTGTGCCTACACCAAGGCCTAAACCATCGATGTTGTCACAACAAGGGTCTTGATCCCTAACACCTAGTGAAGGTAAGACAAAGGTGAAAGATGGCATAACATCAATGATCCCATCGTTGACACTGATTAAGTCACACCTCTCATTGACAGGTTTAAAGATCAAAAACTGTCAAATAATTAAGAAACAATGACTGTTATTACTAATAAATAAAATCTTGAAGGCTGAACCAAACTATGCATTAGAATAAGTTAAAAATATCTTCTGTCAAATATGAGGAATTCTAATAAAATTTGCATACATAATGCCTACATAATTATGAATAAATCAATTTGCGGTGTTCTCTTATGTTGGCTGGTTAATAAATGTCATTTTATCTATAAGCTACCGCCAAGGATGAGGTTAATCAAAACAAAGATGGATTTGTAGGTAGAAATTAATCACGTTATAAACTAGGTTTTGAAGTTTACTTTCAATTTCAGTTTCATTACTTATATATTCCTAGTAATGTACTGATTCATCCTACTTCACCGTTTTGACTCTTTCTTTTCTTTAGTTGGCTTCCCTTTGAGATACAAATGGGATGTTTTTAAGGCCATAATCTGGGGGCACAACTTTGCCCCCGTCAAGTCTAGTAGAAAAAACCACCAAAAGCATAGCCATACAATTCTTTTCTCGAAGCCATTCAGGAAATTTTCGGTGTAACTTCTTCTGGATACATTTAGAAAACTAAAGTTTCAGTGACTAAGAGGGCTTGATAAAACACAAAGACTTTCCATAACTATTTAAGGATGGGATGCTGATTACTTTGATACATACTTATGATCTGAATAAATTGCTTAGACACACCTCGACGGCCTCGTATAACCCTGAACACACGACGTTAACAGTTAAATAGTCTATTACACACAAAAATAATTATGTCACTACGCTTATATGGGAGGTCAGTCATCTTACAAATTACTGCTAGTTTCTGTCTATTCAGAAACAATTTAAAATCAAAATAATATTATCACACGATACAAAGAAACGAATACCGAACCGGGTTTCGAAATTCCTTCCACAAATCCTAAATATAGGTACAAAACTAACATACAACCGTTTCTCTGCCCTAGAAAAGGTCCAATTAATTAAGGAAAGAATTCCGATGTTGGCCAAACAAACATTCGAATTACGCGAACCAATATATGTATTCGATTCTTATCGCCCAAAATTATGGCATCCAACTTTTATATCGACGCTATTATGAAAAGAATGCATTTAGGTACCTCAGGCTTAGGTTCGTTCTTAGAAGTGCTAACAAAAAGTTAGGTAAATTCACCGAACAGTTTTTTATCGGCTAAAAAGTCGTTCATCACCGCCGAAGGTCATCCGCTAGACGTACACAAAGAATTCTTGTCTGCCTGTGTGTTTTTACTTGAGTTTTTTTCGGCAATGTCATACATACATGAAGCCGAGTCACGGAAAGGTCGTATGTGTATTTGGCTAAAGAATCATTTCATATTAGGAGATGCGAAAAAAAGTAGAATTCAAATTGAGTCGGGTCGTGATTTGTCTAAGTTTGGTGCCTGAGACGGCTGCTTACAGTATTATATTAAATTCGTGAGTTTTATGTTTTATTTTGTTTTGGATTGCAGCCATAATGTTATATGTCATTGATATGAGACTACCAACAAAGTTAGAGGTCTTATAAAGAGTAACTTTATTTGAGTTAACAACTTCACTCATTAAATTGATACAAATTACATACTTCTTAACGATTTCCTGTATTATATTGGACAAATGAAAATTGAAATAAATTGTATTTCGCACTTGCTACAAACTGCTCAATTTGTAGCTACTGAACTATTGTTTTATTTTAAGTAAAATTGTTTTAAACCTGGGCAGTGCAACAGGAAGATATGACATTCTGGTCGTAACATATCTTCCAAGCTCTTATTATCCACGTAATAAAAGTGTTCGTAAAGTACCTAATTATTTACACAGTTAATTTTGGATGAAACTGATTTTTCTTTTAGCTATCACTTTAATTTATTTCTGTCATCACATACTAAAGTTCATATGAGTTCTCCATTCGAAAGATAATAAATAATTAATAGCACAAAGATGACCAAGACATCAGTCACGTTAATGGCCCTTGCTTTAATATATCACATTACGAAGTGCAAGGCAATCGCATGTCTTCAATAACTAATGCTTTTCATTTTGACCTTACTGGGCAAGTTGTTATTTCACATTACATCGCATTTTTATTAACAACTGCATGTTTCATGGATAGTAAAATAATATTGATTGCCTGTCTGTGTGTTGATGATGACAGAAAGTAGCGATGAGCAGAAACATCATCAGAAACTGTTTCACGATAATTAACATTATTACTGAAGCCTGTCTGTGTATTGTCGAGACTGAAAAGAGGTGAGGAAAGTTGAATGGACAAGGATGGCTTTAATAGTTGAAAATGATGAAGTCCATGTGAATGATGTTGTAGCTAGAGTAGCGGAGACTACTGAGAAGACGACTTATAAAATAATGTTGCGCCAACCCCAAGTTTATAAGGAATAGCTTAAGGGTTTCGATAACGAAGAAAGTTTTGAAAGAATAAGCTTTCAAAACTTTCTTCGTTCGTTCGCAAAATTGTGCTTCAGCTTCTCTATCTTCTTCTGTATACAAACGTGTTATATATTTTCTTAATTATATTTTTGAATCTGAGTGTTGGTTCTACGTTGGATCTTATAAGCGTTTTAAAGTAAATAAGTACTCTAATTCCAAAAAAACAAATTGCGTAATAACGTCAGGCAAATCAAGCCACTTTCAGTGGCGATTAACAAGAGCCAAAAATAAAATAAAATAAATGAACTTTCAATTAAACAAATAAAACTCTGCAAACAAAGTCACGAGTCGAAGCTGAAGCAAATATTTGTAAAATGTCAACTAAACATAATAGGACCATTCTCTTTTCCTTGCGGAACTCCATCGCATCGTCGCTCAAGCCTCACATTCTGACACACCTAAGCTTTTTATGGTCCCATCAATTATAAACCAAGGTTACCCACTACTTCTGCCTACGAGCAATCCTTATACTTTCGTTTTTTAATTCGCATTTGATTGATATTAACTGTTTTATGATCTACGGGAGGTAATATAAAAAGGAGGAGTTGAATTTTTTAAATGATTCGATGACTATACTTTTTTGGTCTTTGTTTGAGAGTTGGCTCAGCCTCGGTTGGTTCGCGACTAGTATCTCATTAGGAGAACCCTAAAAATTATAGTTCTGAAATTGTTCGCTCGGCTAAAGAGCCTGGGTTTTGAGTGGGATTACATTTGGCTCGGTTTTTTCAAATACTCGCACTTGCTTCGATGAATTTTTGCTAAAAATTATTTCTTTGTAGACTTTGAATTAAATGGTGGATCGAAAAATATTCTCTTGAGCGATGAGGTCCTTTGGTTCCAAGTAAGAATTTGAACGAAGTCTGCTTCAGGCGTCGTTTGCCTGATCGCCTCGAGGATCAGATTCACAAGCAAATCGATCGATATACAGAAGTGCGATTAACCTTTTGCGTGTCTACCACAGATTTTTATCGTCCAATCCTGACCAAGCCCTTAAGTGTAACTGTCCGACTTAAGACATTTGGAGCATTTTTTCTTATGTCGAACTGTGTAACTTAAGACACGTAAGTAAGTTGTTATTATACCGTAAAGGCTCCCTTGTATCATAATCTCCTTATCAGTCGGGAAGCCCCTCTAAGCAAATAGCTGTGAACTGCAAATATTTGAATACATTTTGCATTTTGCAAATATTTTCCTCCTGATGGCACAAATTCACTCATAAATGAACGAGTTCCAAATACATTCAATTTTGAATGAGCCAGAGATTTTATAGACAAAGAACTAGTAGTTATAAATATGGGCTACCTTAGTCAAACAAAGTAAGAGTATCAAATTAGCCTGCTAAACTTTGCCATAGACGTCTGAAGATTCTTAAGTCTTATTTCATTTGTACAGCGATATCCAATTCGACCAATATGGACTATATTATGGTTTGGTAGTTGGAAAAACTCTGTAAGCCCAAAATTAAGTACACACCAAATAAGAAACTGATAACAGAGATGGCCCTCATACAATCCCAACGAAGTCCAAAACCGACAATTACGCAAAATTACGTGAAAATATGAAGTCCAGATAGTTTTTATCTTAATTCTAGTTTCGCAATTCGTCATTGACGAGAAGAAGTTGGTGTTTTTTTTATATATAATGATCATTATCTTATACTGACCTTACTTAAATAGCACAATTCTGTATCGTAGCTTTAAAACTTTTCTCACGCGTTCCGAGATTGAATCTGATGTTTGAAGTAATGAGCGCAATCATTTTTGTAATTATTCGTTTATGTCTCGAGGCTATGTTGTTATGTATTAGTTCCCACCGGTTTGTGAATGGATCTACATTAAGTATCAGGTATATTATGTTACTTGTTAATCCAATTAGCCATCTACAAGGAGGTAAACTGCCACATTTCAGGGTCAGGGGCTTCCGAGCATCCCTGGCCGAACAAGCTCAGTATGCTGTCAGGGACAAAAAATAGTTTCCATATAAAGATACTTTATTAGGTACATTTTGTTTGAAGTAGTCCTCATCTGATCAGGCTCTAGAATGTTCAGGTCCATTACTGTTCTAACAAACAATGATTCTGGACGGCTCTGAGACGATACTGCAGCCCGTCAGTCCAGCCGTGTCATCATCATTTCAGGGAACAGACATCCAAATTGACACCTTGCGTCCATCCAAAATGATATGGATAGCTTTATGGTTCCAATATCATTAGAATGTCTAATGGATGATTTGTACGTCCGTATGTCCGTGTGTATTTCATTTTATTTTTTAATTATTTCATATTTACACATTATTTTATAATAATTATTTTATTTGTATCTGAATATTTCTTTTTAGTATATGCTCCGTAGGTGTTTCCGTGGCATCACACTGTCCCGTCAGAATACCAGCGCTGTGATATTTTTTTTTTTAAATCGCAGCATATATTGAGATGAGACCTTTTTTGACTTGCACAAATTAATTTAATGTTGTTTGCCTTATTAATTAATTATTGTGTTGTAATTTTTAATTTATTTTACTTTTTTGTCTGTCTTGTGCGAGTCTCAAATTTTAATCAACATTTTTCTTTCTTTCTTTCTATTTGATAAAAGCCCATGAGAAGAAGCCTAACCTTCACATTACTATCTTATATAATTATCGTGCAAGCAAATTTTTTTTCAAGGAAGTAACTAAGAACATTGCTCACCATCAAAAAACCTTTAATTGAAAAGGTTCCCATACAAAATGTTAGCAAAATTATGACTTCACACTTCCTACATGTCATTTCGCAAGTGTTCGTTCTTGAGTGCATAAAAGCTAGTAATAGAAAACTGACAGTCGGTAACCACTGGTATATAGTACTTATGTACGTAGATACATAAGACTCGACACATGAAGGGTGACGACAGATAAACAGACATTCAGATGCTATCTCAAACATACAACGCCGTCAATCACGATTATTGAGCATACGAAAATACGCGTGTGAAAACACAACACCAACCTAACTTGGTCTACCATCACTCAAAACATATAGGTCAGAAGGACTCTTTCTCCACTGGTGTTAGAAGTAAGCTAGTGTAATTTGAGCCGTTCTGATGAAGGAGTTTCAAGCAAACAGGGGTCGTGAGATCTTGGTATTTAAGATTCAGTAGTTAGCCTTGTGTTTATTTGATAAAAAAGAAGGTGGGAACATTTCCTTGTTGGTTCTTCTGTGGTGTAGGCAGTTAATTCGTGGGTTTGGATATTTGAAGCTGGTTAATTAATTTGATGGTGTTTTCAAGAACACTGACTTGTGTTTTTGTCTTTTCTCGCCTACGTGGGAAAATTGTAAAGGTTGCCTCTTCCATTTGTTGATGTCATGAGAGTTAAAATTGGCTCTACGTAGCTTAAAATCCGAGGCGTTTATTAATAAAGCAATGAAGGTTTTATGAAAATCAGGATCTTTCTCTCTAAACTCGAAAATTCATGAATCTCTGTTTTCTATTTAACTAAAGTCGCTTTTTTGTAGATAAATAACTAAGTACCTATCAGTCCTCTACCGTAATAGGTAGACAGTTGAAATGTTCACAAAGTGTGTATTGCCCGCTAAGGGCCGCTATAACAAAAAATAATCAAAATTAAATGAACAAAAAAAACGTTTCATGTATCCCCTTTAATTTTCCATTTCATTTAATTTTGATATTTTTTTGTTATAGCGGCCCTTAGCGGGCAATACACACCTTGTGAACATTTCAACTGTCTACCTATTACGGTTCTTGAGATACAGCCCGCCGACAGACAGACGGATGGATGGACGGTAAGCGGAGGCTCCATTGGTTAGGTAGGTACCCTTTGGGTAGGTACGGAACCCTAAAAGACTGTGATTTGACACATTTAGTTGTTTTGCACAATTTCGATGTAATTATTTAAAGTGAATCGTTGGCCAAGGGATAGCAAAGAAAACGCAGTGCCTTTGCCGAAGCACGTAACACAATTCTGCCGCTCAACGGATTGTTGAATGTTTCTGCCTAACCTGTAAAGGTGGATGACTCAGAGAAAAATCATAAATTTTATTATTTCAATAATACTAAAATAACTAGCTAAGTTATTAGTAGCTAGTACTTATTATGAGTTGAATTTTCTTTAATTATTCAGGAATTAAAGACGACATGAGCGCCATCTATCAGCATTCTGGTGAGGTACGAATTCATTTCATAACCGAACATTTTGTTCTTAAAAATGTTACTGAATCATAAATTTTTATTTCAGAGCAATAAAAATAAAAACTGTTTGGATAATGTAGAATTAATGAAGGTATTTAAAGTTTTGCTACAAAATAATTACACTTTAGACATTGTTTTCACTGCCATCTCTCAACAGCGCGTAGAACTAATAACGACAACGATGAAACAGCTCTCTTTCGGTGATGTAGTTTACAAACTAATTAGTTAGATGGCGATGTAACCAACATTTAGAAATATGATCAATCTGTTTTTTCATGACTGTGTTTTTCTTCTACCAAAACCAAACCTTCGGATTCTCAGACTAGGTGGTTGACTAGAGCATAATAAAAAAATATAATAAGCTTATTAATTTAATAAAATTCGTTTCTATTTTGAATAGGGATATCGCCTGGGTTAAAAAATATGATAATATTAAGTTCGTCAGTTACATTATCGAAAAACATTGGACAAGTATTTTTATTTTATCAAATCAATACAAAATACGAAGATAAAACGCATCACAGATAAGGAGTGAGGGCGTCACACGAGTTTTCAACGCACTGTATCGTCATCACTTTTTGTTTAGGTTCATGAAAAAAGAAAATATAGGTACGTATCCAATATTTTTTGGAAATCTATCTGACGGATGTGTTATATTTGCTTGTTTCTAGCTGGATGCTGGACACAGCTTCTGAATAGGGTATCTGGAGATAAGAATGGTTCAAACTCTACTTAATGTCCAAACTTTACAAGTTTCCAAGTTAATAATACAACATGTTACAGAATAAACGCAATACATCTTAAGAGGTCATTGTACTCATCATTATGAACAACTTTTACTATGTATAGAGTAGAGTTGTATAGAGTTAGAAAAAAAGTCATCTTCAAATTCTTAATTCAGAAAATGGAGGCTTAAATGAAGTTTCAATGTGAGCTCAAAAGAAATGCAATAAAACAAAAGAATTTAGCTCTACTGCTAGTCAGAAAAAAAACGGAACAAACAAACGAGTAACGCGTTAAAAATGGTACCTTAGTATCAAGCAAATTCTATTATTTAAGTGTAACATGTCAGTGTAAAGATTTAATATAAAGCTTACAAAGTAAATAATCGTAAAATCCACCTCATAGTGTGTTACTCACGTACTTACTAGAACAAAATAAATCCGCGGATTGCTGCGTTTGCGCTCCAAGTCACGAGCGAAAGCGTTTTTTTTTTCAAAAAATCAAAACACTGACAATACTAGTTCATACGAATATGTTGTCTTTTATCACAAATTTCATGTCACTAACTGCAGCAGATTGCTTGGAATATTTGTCAGAATAGTAGTCACTGTCCTTGACTAGTTTGAGTTTTTTTGACGTTTTATGTAATTGGAAAGTTTATTTTCAATTTTGGTGACAGAATTTTTATAGTTTCAAAATATTCCTATGAACCAGTATTGCCAGCGATTTCATTTATTTTTGACTACGTTTATGTTATGTATTGCAAGCAATCGTGCTACTAGGAACCTGTATTCATTATTTTTTTAACGTTGGGTCTGACACGCCCTTCCGCTCCACCCAGAGCGGATGAAGTCATTTGATGATTTCCCATCATTAAAAAAGGCGAATTGCTTATTTTGTCGCTCATATCCAATACGCTCTTATTACTTTTGTAAAACACTAACACACCTGGTACAAGAGAAGCATGCTGAACTTGTTTGTTTGGTCTGAACTCAGGTTAGAAAGAAAACACTTTAGCAACTATTGCAAGCAAGATCCGCTATCTCTTGTATTTTACACCAAACTCTTCTACAGTTTAAGCCCCGGTACGCCAACGGTAGTTTCATAACCTGGGATAATAAACTAAAAGCCTTTGAATTTCCAGCTCACAAAGAAAGCTTATTACATTAAAATTTCTTTATGGAAAGCGTGGTGGGCAATATCGCGCGTCACTTCGTTTAGTTGCTAATCTTAGAGCGGCCATGTTGGAGTTTTATTTGTGAAAGAAATGGCTTTTGGGACGTCGTATGGCGGGTGTCGGGAGAGGCAAATTTTTGGTGATTATAAAACTTGAAATGTGTCTGATTTGGCTTTTAGAAAGTTTTATTTCAGAGTTGCATTAGCTCGATTTTGTTTTTTTTTGCGTAAATGCTGGACTTTGTTTACTTCGCCTGACCCGACACAAGTTATAATGGTTTGATTTGTAGTAGATTTATCCCTAAAGCCAGAGCCATACGCTTGCCAAATCTCAGTGTCCGCACGTTTGTTTGTAACACGAGTTTGAAGTGTGCGGCAAGTGCCAAGTGTGTGACTCCGGCTCCAAGAGTTCACAACTTCTTTTTTAAGGATGGGAAAACATTAAATGACTTCTTCCGCTCTAGGAGGAGCGGTAGGGCATGTCAGACTCGTAGTGACTAAAACCAATCCGTGTTGCTTCTAAAGCCATTTGTGTTCCAGGGCCGCGGTGACCCTTTCAAACAAATTTCGCAACCCTGGCTATTGCGCAAAGCTGGCTTTTTAAACTTATTGTTATGTCCGAGCCAGACATAGTCATATTTTTTTTTCAAAATCACAATTTGTTATTTTTAATGATTAATGTTTATGAAATATATTTCGGAGACCCATTTCAATTTTTTTAAAAGTGCGTTGTTCCATGCAGAATAAACAATTTTTTTTTTTCTTAAAAATTTGTCATAATTATTATCCTCCAAAAAAAAGCTATAGCATAGGGGGCGTCCATAAAACGTGAGATGTTTACGGGGGGGAGGGGGTCGCGTCAAATCTCATCTAATCTTACGTTGGAGAGAGAGGGGTCTCGGCAAATATCACGCAATTTTTTTCTGATTGTAACAAAAAAGAATTTTACTATTTTGGTCCATTTAATCCAGATTGTACATGCTTAAGATTTAATCTTAAGCGTAATCGTAATACGATTAAGATCATTCACTAATTCGTTCGAAAGAATATAATTTCATTCATACTTCGACGTTATACCTACATCCACTGACTGTCAAATGACACATTTTGAAAAATCTCACGTGAGATTGGGGCATGGGGGAGGGGGTTTAATAAAATCTCACGACATCTCACCAGGGAGAGGGCCAGAAAATTAAAAAAAAAACACCTCACATAATTTATGGACGCCCCCTAACCTCTGCCATAATTTTATTTGATATAAGTAATGATCAGTAAATGTAATAAACGATTGATACAATTTTAATATAAGTAATTTTTTAAACTTGACTTCCAGTAAACTAAAATATAGCATCAAAAAATTGGTCCTCAACGCTTTCAGCTGGTAACGTGCCCAAGAGACTGGCTGCATTGCCACCTTGAATGGCAATACTTAGCCTCTGGCCAAAGTAAAAGCCAGCTCTTGGGTCACGGGAAGTGTCAATCAGCCGATTTGAAATTTCTTTAAAAAGGCTGTGGGCACAAGGGCCCCACGGCCCGAGGGTTTCAACCCCAAACAGCCGCTTGAGTTTTCCGCCGCAGCACCAGCACAACACGATGAACTAGGAAGATGGGATGGCGCAAGAGTATCGAGACAGGTTGCGTCCCACACTAAAGGCCTTTATTTCAACCTCTAACTGAATGAAACAAAATCAGTTTCTCTTCTCTTTTGGGAAGGCAGTTCATATTTTTATCTAGTCTTCTTTGTCACAATATTCGTTCAGTGAAATCAATTTAGTTTTTTATGATATAAAATCTCAAAATAACACCAATTGAGATGCTTCTATTTACAAAACATTTTATATACATTTGTCACTTATCTAAAAATACCTCTACATAGGTACCTAAGTACAGAGTTGAGTGGGTAGGTACTTTCGGCATGATTTCTTTGCTACATTCGCTTTGACGAGAAAAAAATAAATTACTTTTTGGTGTGTTGTAAGTAAACATTTTCAAACGTTTCGGGTGTGTCTCTGAAGCCAGCGTTTAGGCATAGTAAGCAACCGACGACATGGTGAAAAAACGAAATTAAATGACACTAATATAGGTAATAAAGGCAAAAGTTTGCGAGTGTGTGTATGTTTGTTACTCCTTCATGCTATAGGATATAGGATAACTCTACAGTTTAGTGTTGTAATATTACCTACATCTAATACGGACCTCCCTTTTCTAGGGTTCCGTACCCAAAGGGTAAAACGGGACCCTATTACTAAGACGCCGCTGTCCTTCCGTCTATCACCAGGCTCATGACATGATTTTTGATCACAATCGTTTGCTCCCTTGCTAAACCAACGTCACCCCGCCGATTCCGCAGCCCCAATGTTGAGGTAACATTAAATTTGTCAAAGAATCCGTGAAAACATTTAAGGTTCCTTTTGATCTTAGTCACCAGTATTTGTTTGTTTACATCCATCTATCGAAACGTAAGACCTTGTCAAAGGGACTTAATTTTAATAGGTTTCAAATATTTTTTAATACCATACAAATTGGAATGATTTTTTCTGATGTTTGTTTGTTTTTTCGTGAAGGGCGACTGGCGACAATTTTTTTGAGTAAATATAAAATGTATAAACTCAAAAATCAGGCTGATTTAGCAAAGTATTTGTAACTTTGATGTTTTAACGATTCGAAAATGTTTTTTTTTAAATGGCGTCTGGAAAACGTCTGGGGGTCGTTTTAGAGGGCTTAAGTTTTGTAATCCGTCCTCAATGGTTTGTTAGTGGGTGTCTTGTAATATCTAAGCAGTTTGTTTTCATTTACGAGTGAGTTTATTTCTTGTTAAAAGCTTTATTTCAAAAGATAGGTAACTTAATTAACAACAGCTATGAAGACAGGTTTTTACTACAGGCGATTCTACCATACCTTTATTTAGTAAATGAAGTACCTACCTATCATGTCTCCATTTAGCAAATTAATTAATGTACATCTGCTGGTTTTAATTTGTATCTATTGGTAGATCACATTATAATTAATTAATGTACCTATGCCAAATATCGTAAAATAAAATTTGAATGGAGTAACTATGGAGTTTCTTGTCCGTTCTTCTTCATAAGAATCTACCTTTGCGAATAGACACTAAAGTCACTTTGTTATTTTATTTTAAATGTACTTAAATGTTTACATTCAGAACCGCCTTTTAATGGTCTAATAAAATGGACTTGTCTACCTACCTCTACCCTTGATTATGGAAATTTTTCGACGGTACCTAATATGAAGGTAAATTTATTTTTAAATAAGTTTTACATACATATATATATATCTCTTTATAATTATAGAACAAGAAAATTACTCCCGAAGAAAAAATAATCACCGCCTTTTTTAAATCCATTTAATATCGTCATCACAACGACGTCGCATTGTCGCACTGTGACCGTCTGTGAGAGCCTTTTCACTAAGCATTTTCATTAACAAAACCGCTTTTCATAAACTTTCTTTGTTTGAACGGCACTTCCCATAATATTCCTTCAATATCCCATCAGGTTTCCTATAGCAACACTTCAGTGTTACTGAAGTAGTGACGTCACCATGGTAATGCCGTGTGCCGCCACAAACCGCAGCGTTTTCGGAGCGGTGTGTGTTGAACGCGTCAAAACTTTGAAAGACTGCATTATATTATATCGCAAACCACGGAAGTGTTTTCTGAATAAAAACAATAATAATATAATATTTGGGCCTCCAGTTAGATTCATTATCAAACACGTAGTTTTACTTAATTATTTTTATTTTTCAAACCAGTAAATATTGACAAAAATAAAACGCATCAAAGTTCAGGAGTGGAGGCTTGTGACGTCACTTCTAGATAAATGTGTGTATTGTCTTAATTCCTTGTTAACGTGATAAAATAACCGTGTCCAATATATTTTGGTTGTCTAACTAACGTGACGGACAAAACCATTTTTTCTAGTAGTTTGTAGCTGGAGAAAATTATAGGTACCGAGGTATTTTCAGCAAATACTAAAGAAGGCCGAAGTCGAAGTCACAGTCAAAGACACAGTCAAAGTCACAATCAAAGTCACAAAGTCAAAGTCACAGTCAAAGTCACAGTCAAAGTAAAGGTCACAGTCAAAGTCACAGTCAAAGTCACAGTCAAAGTCAAAGTCACAGTCAAAGTCATAGTCACAGTCAAAGTCATAGTCACAGTCAAAGTCACAGTCAAAGTCACAGTCAAAGTCACAGTCAAAGTCACAGTCAAAGTCGAAGTCAAAGTCACAGTCAAAGCCACAGTCAAAGTTAAAAGTCATTTATTCAAATTAGGGTGAAAGCCAGCACTTTTTGAACGTCAAATTTTACATTAAGACAGTCGCCCAAAACACCCATCCGTCACCACTTCTTAATGTTTTAACTGGGAAGAAGAAGTGGCGCAACAAACTCCCCAGCAAAGTTTAGCTTGCATTAGGTACCAGGTTTATACCTGGAAGTTTCAATCTTAGGGAGGTACTGTTACTTATGTAGTGACGTCACCGAGGTAATGCCGTGTTGCGCCACAAACCGCAACGCTTTCACAGCGGTTTGTGTCGAACGCGGGACGCAATTCAATTTTACGTACGTTGGAAACTTTGAAAGCCTGTGTTTTATAGCCAACAACACAATTATTTTATGTAGCTGGAGAAAAAAGGTACCATTTTGTTTTGAATTTAATTTTTTAGCCGCCATGCACTTTTTCTGCTCTTACTCGAAGGTGACACGGCACTGAACGTATTTTTCGTAACCACTTCAAAATATATCACAATAGAATCTTTTAAAAATAAACCCTTTTAGTTTTCGCTGTTATCATTGGGCACCTTGTTTAACTCTTTGTTTGGTATGTAGGTACTGTGCAGGACGTTACACGGTACCATTTAAGCATCTGCCTAGCTTTTTCCCAACTATATTATACTATATTGGGTTCGGCTTCCTGTCAAACCGGATTCAGCTGAATACCAGTATTTTACGTAGAGCGGTTCCCTACCAGACCTCCACAATCCATTAGCTGGGTGACACAGTACTTCTTGGCAAGACTGGAGTCAGATTTTCTGGCTTCTGACTATCTGTAAGAATTGTCCAAGATCTGCTTTCTGAAGCACGGAGGAATCTCGTTATGTTAAGATGGTCACCCATCCACAGACCAACCTCGGTAAGCGTTGCTTAACCTTGAAAATTGAGCCGTGTGGCTGTAGCCACGAGCTCCGCCACGAGCCAGGTTCTATTAAATAATAAATATATTTTGATTTGAAGTAGGATTTATTCCTATATTATATCGAATTACTTTTACATCATTTGGTATCCGATGCGGCTATGGCATTGACAGCCTTCTTTCTGCCATAAAACTCGAATTCATGTTTATCTCTTTTCATTCCTAATGTGCCATTACCTATCAAAACTTGGAAAGAGACTCAACTGAAGAGGTCAGTTCTCACAGTACAAGGTTTGGCTACCTGCAGTGCGATTCTGTAAATATGTCGAAATGAAAACTTAGGCGAAATGAACGACCAGTGAGCTGCTGTCAAACCATCCAAAACAAAATGGAATGACAGCAGCTCACTTGTCGTTCACTCCACTTGTGTACCTTCACGGTGAGATGTTAACAGAATAGACCGGCTTGGTTCCTGGAGGATTCATTAACTTTTTGATACTGTCTTTAATTATAACGCTGTCTAAAACCACCAGGAACTTTCAGTCGCATCTGATTAAATCTTTTATTGGTTGCAGACAGACTAAATAACTCATATTAGAGAACCGAAGGCAAGTTATATTTCACGTATTTAATTTAAAGGTCTGAACCATTTTACATACAAAATTCGGGCACATTTTCATACTAATGCCGTAGGTATTTGATCATAAAACATGAAACTCACTGAATTTCCGTGTTACACAAACTGGTTCCAACATAGCTGATATTTGCACATTGCAACATTATTGCTTGTTTTTGTCGATGTGGCGTTTGAACGATCAAAATTTGTATTTATGGCAACACACATTTCAAACTGTATCAGAGAATTACTATTAGATAATGTATAGGCTAGGCAACCAGTCAATATAACTTGATTTAGGGCAATTTTTTTTTTTTTTTTTTTTCGGCAGGACACGACGCGGCATACGCTCGCAGAGTGTGCCGCTTGGGAGGAGCCGCGCCGTGCCCTCATCTCTGTGGCAGGCAGAGACCTCTCGCTGCCGGCCGTGGTTCGTTCTATGGTCGGCGGTGAGGAGTCCTGGGACGCGGTGGTCTCCTTCTGCGAAACAGTTATGGCGCAGAACAAGGCTGCAGATAGGGAGAGGGAGATCTCAACCGCTCTCCCGGTCTAAGCAGGCGCATTGAGCGTCGGAGGGCATACGCTGCCCTCTTCCGGCCCCCTAACTGGGTCCTGGGGTGGCGGACTTGGGGATGTCCATCGCCCCCCATTCATCCGGACCCGAGGTGGCGGCGCGTGGTGTTCCCGTGCGCCCCTCTTTGACGTGGCGGGGGGAGTCAAACACCTCACTCCCCCCGCTGACGCGAGGTGGCCCGCAGAGGCCGGCCGGCACCAGCCGGGGATTACGAAAGTCGCATACGTTCCCGCGATCCCCGGCGTAGGTGGTAGATTGATCACCGGGGTGTCTTTAGTCAGTAAGAGTTTGACAGACCCCTTCGTCCGCCCCAGGACGGAGGACATCCATGAGGATTTACCCCCGATATAAAAAAATGGCTGATTTTTTAAAAGTCAGATATATTTAGAACTAGCTTTTGCCCGCGACTTCGTCCGCGTGGAATAGTACCTTGGGGCAGACATTTATATTTTAAGATTATGAAGTTTAGTAAAGTGTCAGGCAATGCTACTGAACAGAGAAAGAAAATATAGATATAGATAGTTTAACAAATGTTCGACGTGATTCTTAGAAATTGGCTTAACTTTTTTACTTATGAACCGATTGACATGAAACAAACACTAAATATTAAGTGAAGATTGCCACAATATATTAGTGAACCACATTTAATCGGATAGCAAATTAGCGTAAACAAACGCACAGACAATCAGACAAACATTCTAACAATCATTGTTTTGGGTGCTATTTGTGTTGAGAAAGGTCGGCTGGTTCAAAATGTACACATAAAATTTACACTCGATATGCATCTACACGTAAAACTCCAGCATTGTGTTCTGTAACACGATATGCGTAACGTTTGCCCGTGTTGCTACACGCATATAATTTGCATCTGGCGCCGCTCCCTGTCCGGAACGTTGTCCGCTTGGCGTTCACTAACGTTGTGCTATTTATGTTACATTGGCTGGAGGAACTTTTGGTTAAGGATTCAGGCTAAAATTGAGAGCAATAGATGACAAACATAATTGGCGTGATCATATTATCAACCTCATAAACTTAAGATTTTGTGTGCACTGTTTGAGGTATATCTGTCACTAATTTACAAATCTCTCTATTGCACTGAGAAATGCTGTAAGATTATACTCGTCTTTCTACATTAAAGTCAAAGTCAAATACAATTCATTTATTTCAACTAGACCATTAGAAGGCACTTTTCAACGTCAAATTTTAGTGACTCTAGTTGTCCATTCGCAAAAAGTAGATTCTTATGGAGAAGAACGGACAAGAAACTCCATAGTTACTGTTTTCAAATATAAGTTTTACAATATTTTGTATACATACATTGATCATTATTAATCAATGTATGTATACAAAATTGTCCTGTTATACAAAGATGTCCTGTACCGTGTTTATTCCTTTTAGTGTTACTGAAAGATATACAACGTGTAACAGAATAAACGTAATACCTCTTAAGGGGTCATTTTACGCATCATTATGAAATCTTTCACTTTGGGACCAACACTGCAATCGCGAAACAAAAAACGGCTACGAACTGCTGATTTTTTCCGCGATTTCGTGGTTCGTCCCATAGTCATTGCGTTTATTTTGCTACACGTTATATACATGTAGGTAAAATAACATAATTGTAAAGTGAAAAAATGGCGTTCGGGTTTTTCTTGATGTAACGTCACTTCCATTTCGATTTATCTTATTTAGGTACCTACTTGAATTCAAAGCTCCAAAAAAAAATATTTTACAAATATTTTAAGAGGTTTATGATTTCCACCATACTGACACATATCTTCTTCCACCAGACATCTAGACGTATGTATTGCAAGTTACCATCCCTACCTTGTTGCTATTCCACCAATTCGCAAGAAGCGTTTCCAAAGTCTTTCATAATACGCTCTGCATAGGAGTAACTCTCTGCCTGCGTCTGTGTTTCCGAACGTTTACAACCCTAATCTCTTCAAAATTAGAGTGAACAGGCTTCTTCTGGGTAAGCTTGCTTCATCGTCGACTTTGTCTCTGTCATCTCTGACCTAGACTAGAGTCAAGAGCAAACCAACTAATCTCTTCAAAATTAGAGTGAACAAGCTTCTTCTCGTTAAGCTTGCTCCATCGTCGACTTTGTCTCTGTCATCTCTGACCTAGACTACAGTAAAGAGCAAACCCATCTCAAATAAAAAAAAATACTATTGCTACATTGTTTTGTCTTTCGTTAGTCATTTTACTACCTATAACTTCATGAGGCTATCTTCATTTCACATTTCATTTTGAAATAGCCTGCACACTGCACAGCGTGAATTTTTCCGATAGTTTGGTGTCATGAGCAGTACGCACGACTCGTTTGCTGTCAGCCCGCAGGGAAAACCTGTCCGTGCTGTAGCGGAGGTCAGGTGATGTTGTTTTCAAAATCCTTGGATTTTTTAGGGATTAAGGAAATTTTGCTAACAGTATAATGCTTGTATTAGTTTTTCTATGCAGTCTGGCTGATGAAAGCAACACACTGATTTAGGTCAATACAAGAAAGTAGAATATCTTCTTATTAAAAAATTTAAAAAAAGTTGAAAATTAAGGTAAATTTTGGTACTTACAAGTTTACGCGAAAACTGCCCATATCTTTTTATCGAATGGAATCAGGTCCTTGATTTTTGTACACCTAATAAGTAGGGACTATAGACCTAAGTATCTGGTATAAATTTCAACTAGCTGGAATCACCCGTGCCCGAGAAAATCGGTGGTTGACACACGAACAGACAGACAGAAGGACAAGAGAGTGATCTTATAAGGGTTCCTTTTTTATCATTTTTATATTTAAAAAATAATAATAATAAAAAAAAACCCTGAAAACAAAATAGAGCAAGCCACTGTCAAAATTTCTAAAATCGGAGATGAATCACGTGCCATTTCGATTAAAGTTTTCAATGCCATACATTTATGACGATCACTTCCTCAACGATATATTTATCTGAGTGAATGCCACTTTTCTGAAGTTATAGCTAAGTGAAAAGTTCAGGAGTTTAAATAGCAGGAGGTTGAATATAGCGCAGTGTACTTTCCAATGCTTCGTTATATTTTTCGTAATACTCAATTCAATAAAACTAGTAGCCAAAAAATGTTGAACATTTTATGGCGGGATCATTATCGCGAATGCCACAGATTAAAAATCACCGCCACATAAAACTAATGCTCATTCACTTTAAGTACTTATAATTCAACTATATTAAAAATAGAACATACGAAATTACTACTTAATTCTTGTTAATTTTAAGTAGTTTGATGTTCAGATTTAAAAATATAATAAGCAAAATAATAAAAGATAACATAAGTTTCAGATATTTACCTGCAATTATTTGTCTCTCTCATCCACCGAAGATACAAACCAAAACTTTCTAAATGTTAAATATTAGTAGATACGAGTACGACCCTCACGAGGCTGTTTTAACTACCTTATAATAATATAACTAACTACCCACCCATAAAATGTTAATTATACGACATACCAGACATTTTAACCCGAAATAAACCAGCCATACTCATGCACTGAACCGGTCGCCACTTCATTTCGACTCCATTCGCAATGGCTTCCGACCCTATGCGACCCTAATAGTTATGTACAGTCGAGTCGTTTAAACCTTGGTCAGCTTCCAAATTGTCTCAGGACACATCACAGAACGCATTCTAGTAGACTAATGCAGAGAATAGACACTGCAAAGACGTATTTTTTTAATCACATAAAAAAAGAAGTCAAATTATCAAAAGCCTTCAGTTGATATAAAACTAAGACCTTTGAATGGACTTTTTATTAGATACACATGTGTTTTAGATGGATTGGTTGCAACGTCAGGAGAGATTCCGATCATATGACTTCTAAACAGGCTGGAATGCTCAAGGGAAAAGCCTGGCGAAGAAAACTCTCGATAGAAGACTTCTGTGGACGCTCTCTTAGCTATCTAGGGGACATAGGATCTCAATTCAAGTGTTTTATTTGATTGTCAGCTTTACAATTTAAATTGGAAACTGATTGTCATTCGGGACATTGACATTATTATAATCAGTCGATAAAAAACATTCTGTCAGGGATGGATCAAACAAAAATAGACTTCAAGGTGACGAACCTATTTTTATCGCAACTGTACCACAGCCCTTCGGAGGGGGAAAGGCGTAAGGGTGGCAATTATAAACGCAACTTCGCTTTGATCTCGCTTGACGAGTGCTTATAGCGTCGCTGTGAGTGGAATGGTAGCCGATATTTTACAGTACGATGGCACTTTTTAAAATGTAGTTGAGGAGTGCGAGTTTTTGGAGTAGTTTTTTTTTGTTAGTGTGTCTGGCTTTTCGTGGAAATGTATTTTAGAATTAGTTGATAGTTTTACCCCTCTATTTTTTTATTAAGACAATAGTTTATAACTCACTACGTTATCCACATATTAAATTTTCGAATTGAAATTTGGAAGAGCACGAGTACAACACTACTAATTAATCATACGATTAATAAATCTTATTTTTATAATACTAAAATTTATACATTTATAAATTTATCCAAGGTGCCATTTTAGTCGTCATACAACGGCAGCCCAGTCATGGTACTCATCATTATGAACAACATTTACTATGGGACCAACACTGAAATCACGAAAAAAAACAGCAGCAGGCAGCTGTTCAGTACAGTTTATTTATTTATTTATTTACCAACTATGGATGAGTTACAGCTAAATAACCAGAATAAAAAAATACCATGTGAAACTGACAGTTGTTCAAGTTATGCGCACAGAAATGTATGGGGCCAGTAGTTTTTTTTCGCGATTTCTGTGTTGGTCCCATAGTAAAAGTTGTTCATAATGATGAGTACAATGACTGGGCTGCCGGTACATGACGACTAAAATGCCACCTTGTATATGAAAATATGATTAATCAACTGTTTTTTCAATCATTTTAAGTAGATCAATACGAATTTTGTTAGCTGACCCGGAAAATATTTGATTCGAGATTTTATATGAATATTTGTCAATTTGGAAAATGTAACACTATTCTAGCTTTTCCAGCATCCAAAACCGCTAGAATGTTATATGAATTAGTTAAGTGATTTTAAAAGAAAGAAAAACAATTTATTTGCGACAAGCATGACGCGTACCAAAACATAAAATAAACAAAATTACAAAAGTTATGCAAGTTGGGAAAAATCTCTTCATGCAAATGCTCGTCTTAAGATGCATCCAGTTGAACTGTTAGGAAAAAGCTGAATTAATGTTTAGAAAATCACGAAGTATAATTCTTATCTTGATTCAAAAGGTAATAATAGTTTAGCTTCTATTAAAATCCAGAACGAAATCTGCCGTACATTAAATAAAGAATACCATTGAATAATGACATCTAATACTCGCCCATAAAGATCCCACTACGCGTCTATAAGCCAATTTTTCAAGTGAATAGCCAGCGAAGTACAAAAGAAGAACTAATGCGCTACTAACTATCAATAGGGATAGAATTTATAGTACCAAGCCCCTCTTTACGAAGAAAATATTGGTCTTACGAAGTACCCAGACTGGTTTGTGAATGCCGTCTTTTGTGGTACAAGAAGGGGATGTCTTGTGGTTTGGTTTAAGTTAGGGGTGATTGAGGATTCTGAAGATAATATTTTTTTGTTTTTTTAGGGTTCCGTACCCAAAGGGTAAAACGGGACCCTATTACTAAGACTCCTCTGTCCGTCCATCTGTCTGTCTGTCATCAGGTTGTATCTCATGAACCGTGATAGTGCCCGAGTTCGACTCGCACTTAGCCAGTTTTTTATTATTAAACGCGACCCTCACCTTTGACTACAGTCTCACCTGATAGAAAGTGATGATATGGATGGAAGTAACCATAGATATAATAAACAAGTCGTTTTGTTGAACCATAGGTATAATAAACAAACTGTTTTTTATATTTCTATGGAAGATATTCACTCTTGATTTAATGGCTCCCAGGTTGCAGCTATTAGAAAACACAGACTCCGACGAGCGACTCCATACAGATCTATGCATCGGTATGTGTAATTAGTGTCATCTTTCTGACTGACCGATTTCTTAACAGCTCAAAAGTTCGAATTTTTGAATAAAATTGTTAATGTCACATCATAGGTCGAAGGAATTCGCCGTTGATGACATCTAGCCGGTCGATTGTGTAAATATGTCGAAGTGAAGGCTTGGGTGAAGTGATCACGAGGTGGACTGTCAATCCATAATCAAGATGGAATGACAGCTCACTTCGTGACATCTTGATCATATGGATTGACAGTGTGGCTGTTGTATAAGTCCCAAAATAATTAAGGTAATTCTTCTCAAATAATATGATTTACCAAAGCATGTGTATGTTCTTGATACACAGTATGGCTTAAAAGAATTCGGAACTACGAGTAGCTTTGAATCACAATCGTTCATCGCTTATGCCTTGTAATAATCCCCATAAACTTCGTCTTGGATTGTAAACACGAGTTTTTTCGCGGGAAGTACAATGAAGTGAATGATAGTCGAATGGAAAAACAAGTCATTCAGCTTGTCAATCGTTTTATTTGTAGATAAACTTTGTGCGACCTTCCTAGCAACTAAGTTGCGTGATTTAGTAGCAAAATTATGATTATAAATCATGAAGATGACAGGGAATTTGTATGGGGTTATTATAGAATTATTCAAAGGCTAATCGTAGGTATATTTTGTTAGAAAACATAGTCAAAATGACGGGCAAGATGTAATGTAGGAAGATATTTATTGATAAATATCTATATGTATTGTATGTCTATTTATATTTTAGATTTTATTAGTTTTCTTTCTGAGTTTGAAAAACTTCAAGCTATGCCTCTACTACATTTTTGTTGGGGTTCCTCCTCTCGACTTTCAATGCTTCTGTTGTCCGTCCGTCCGTCTATATGTCAGCGGGCTGTACCTTTATCAGAGTGTGATGAGATAGAAATACTATTAATTGCCGTTATAACAACAACGAATAAAAATAAATTATAGGGTACGGAAACTTTAAAGTGCGAGCCCGACTCACACTTGACCGACTATAAATTGGCAACCCGGTATATCGGTAAAAATGTAGTAAGACAAATATAAACAGAGACATAAAATTAAATTTTGAACCCAAATTAAACTTTAATATTCTGAACAAATAAAGAAAATCCTTCAAAAACATTCATTTCCCGAATAAGCTGGAATGAGCCATGTTTTACACAACATCATTTCACTCATTATTATTTCCAAACCAACTTATCTCCAATATCGATATGATAATTCGATATTCGCAAATAACAATCATTCGATAAGTCCAATCATTCGTTGAATTCGACACCGCTCATTCGATTTGCGCGCAGCGACATCTACATATCGAAATGATCCCGAGTTGATTGTGTCCAAAATAATTGGATTTCTCGTACCGGACTGTAGGCTTTTAATGTGGAAGGTGAAATGTGCTTTGGTTACAGGCATCAAGGTTGAATTTTGGTTGTGAAATTAAAATTTGACTGATTATGAACAGTGTATGATAAATACTGTTCAAATTATGTAGTACAATAGTATTTATTAGTGGTTTTTCAAATGAATTGTACTGAAAATTCGGGTACATTTAAAAAAAGTATAGGCCGGTTAGGATCCTCTTGGCAAGGGAGCAATAAAGCGTCCATGCACGTATGAAACGTAGATAAATTGAGCCAGGTCGGAAAGACTCAACCTTGACCAAGATGTTTGATGTTGGTCCAAGAAAAGGTCGTAGCCAGGAACATAAGGCTGCGTTTCCACCAGAGATGTGCGAGGATGCGTAGCGAGGGATGTGTTTGATAAGTGCGCGGAGCGAGGCTAGGTAAATGAAGCGATTCAATAGAATCGCTTCATTCAAAAACCAATAGGTTTTTACAACATCTTGGTCATCTCTGGTGGAAACGCAGCCTAAAAGAGTGCGTTCCGTCTTTTGTTTTCAGCTTTTTCAGGCTTATAAAAATAACCCAGTCATATGCAGATTCTAAATTCATATATTCTTCATAGATTTGAATAAAGAATCTGTTTAACAATAATCATGTACGCCGTAACATTAAAAAAAAAATGCAAGTGTGTGTTATTTTTCCTTCAGATTTAATTAGCCTGAAGGAAAAATAGCACGTACTGACAACCACTGGAACTAGAGAAAGATAAAGACGGAAATGTTGAAAAATATTGCTATTTTTCAAGTACCACGTCAACATCATCGGCCTAGCCTTTCCCAACTAGATTGGGGTCGGCTTCCAGTCAAACCGGATTCAGCTGAATACCTGTATTTTACGTGGAGCGGCTGCCTCCACAACTCATTAATTGGATAACACGGTACTTCTTGGCAAGACTGGTGACAGATTTTCTGGCTTCAGGTACCACGTAAACCATTTAAAAAAGATGGTTTAAAAAGTATCCAATGCGTTATTTCAATTAGCCAAACTCACAATTTAAACAAATAAATATTTCGTCACAGTTAACTAATACAGTCAAATTCACAATTACGTGTTTAGATCACCAACATTTAAGTCCCAACTCAGCTTTATCATACCATCAGGCAGTACAATCCAATGTTAATAAATACACACGTTTTGCATACAAATTATCTGCAATGGGGAATTATAATTCTCGAATGAAAACAGCGAGCAACCTAAAAGTGGATAAATCAAGTCAAAAAGCGGGATTTCGGTCTGCCGAGCTCGCTTTTCGTAGCATAAATTCGTTTTTATGAAACCTAGAATGCATTACGTAAAGTACACGTAGTGTTTACGGTTAATGATTTTACTTGATATCTGGCATGTTTATATGTTTCTCTGCGTGTATGTGTCCTTGATCCGCTTACTGCGTTGAGGGAGAAGAAAAGGTGGGATTTTTGTTGAAAGAGCGGTGATTTCTCAATAGGTAGGTAAGTGCTGCAGAGATTTTAATTTGGGTGGCATTGGCCACGGCCATGGCCAACGGGTAAGTAATTTGTGTCCTCCCGACAGTCGACGCAGTGATGACACCGAGCGTCGCCTAAGCGACACAGGAATCTCCCGAAGCACTCATGCCCCGAGAGGACCTGCTTCGCCCGAAACGACAGGGAGCCGTGCCTTCTCCCGAGCCACCGGTCGAGCATCGGCGGGATGGCCTCGATAGTGACGAGGCCGGCGACGGAAGGGCGTGCGCGCCTGTTCCGCCATTCCGCCACCAGGACCTCGGGCAGCTACGACCGACGCAGCTCCAACCTAACCTGACAAAAACCTATCAATTAACTTTATATGCTATGAGACACACCCAACGCACCGTTCTTGAGAAAAACAAATTATTGTAACGTAACCTCAAAACACTGAAGCTGCTTCTGCATCGTCTCCGGCGCTGCGGAAAGTGCAACCCCTTCGCCCTTACGTAACAAAGGATAGGTACCCATGCTCACCATAGCCGCTACGGCTCGCATGGGTGCTTAGGCTTTGTTACAGCGGGCGGGGATTGCTCTCCCTTCGCGTCTCCGGTTTTTATACGTGTAACAGAATAAACGCAATACCTCTTAAGGGGTGCCAGGGTTGCGAAATTTGTTCGAAAGAGTCACCGAGCGCACCCTGCAACGCAAAGGGCTTTAGAAGGAACACGGATGGGTTTTACTCAGTAAGAGTCTGACACGCCCTTCCGCTCCACCCAGAGCGGAAGAAGTCGTTCGATGATTTCCCATCCTTAAATAAAAAAACCTCTTAAGGGGTCTTTGTACTCATCATTATGAAAAATCTTTACTATGGGACTAACATTGAAATCGCGAAAGAAAAATCGACTCTCCCACACATTTCTGTGCGCATAACTCAACAAAATGTACTGAATGATGATTTTTTTTTGCGATTTCGTGATTGGTCCCATGTAAAAGTTGTTCATAATGATGAGTACAATGACCCCTTAAGAGGTATTGCGTTTATTCTGTTACACGTTTTATATGTCACCGGAAAATTGCAAACGCCGTAAGATTGTAATAAATATATAGCGTGAAATTGTAAACTATTTGCATGGGATTAATTGCATACAATACGATTTTTTCATAATATATCGAGAAATGATTATCTAATAAAATTTATTACAATCTTACGGATTCTGTAATTTTCCGGTAATATGTACACTTTAGGGGTAGCAGCCAAAAGACTACGTGAAGTCGGGGTGCGCCGACTCGCTTTTTGAACAAATTCGACCTCAAATTCAAATGTGCAATATAAAAATGTTATGGCATCAATATACATTTTAAATGATAGACCTAAAGATTTAGATTAAATAAACGTTATATCCGATAACGTCATACGAAATAACTTTTAGAGTATATAAATGTTATAATTTTCCAGAACTTTCAACCAACATCCATTAAAAATCTTACTACCCTCTTTATAGTCCATAATCATGTAAAACTCCTGCATAAAACCTCTTTAGAACAGACAATGTCGAAGACTATCGAATTACTGCAAACTGTGTTAGTCTGTAAACAGATTTGAGTTTAAGTAACGCCGAAAAACTCGGTTAGCAAGTGCAGACCGTGAAACGAATGGAGGAACGATGTACTACGTAAACTTATTATATGGACATGAACTTGCAGTGATGATGGTGGATTTGATGCTGAATTTGTAGGTTTTAAGGTTGATTTTGGACTCCTTTAACTGTATACCGAATAAAAGTACATAAATACTAGTAATGGTATTTTGGTTTTTACCAGCAAGCGCTTGCTTAGGTAGAAATGCGTTATAACGATAACTATAATAGAATGTATTTTTGTCTCTTATGTGTGATTCCGTGTTGCGTGAATGCTACGCTACTACACGATAATTATGCTACGGGAAATAGAATGCATTTTTCGTTTTTATTAAGTATTCATGTCGTTAGAGTTTCTGTCTGAATTTTTATTGGTTCTTATCTGTTGAAATGGAATAGTTTGCAACTAACCTTTTTGAATAAAACACCACCTTTTTTTTTTGCCAAAACTTATTTTTAAATTCAAAAATAAAGTGGACAGTTAAAATTATGTTTTATTGTCTGGTTAGTTTTTATTCCAACACCAGTCTCGACTTTTATTATTTACACCCTGCAGTATCAAACCTACCGACATTAACGTAACTAAACACTACTACAGCAAGTTACCACAAGCTCGGGGCGAGACAGTGTTGCCAACCGCTTGCGTGCAAACTACCGTCTATGTATGTATTTGTGCGAGTACAGAGCTATTATTGGATCAACCGGTAGGAAGATCTGTGATGCTGAATTTTGATAGTGTTATGTAAAATTTTATGCTAAAACTTAGATAAATAACTTATTCAGGTACGAGAACAGCCGGTTTATTCTGTAAACATGTCGAAGTGAGGGCTTGGGTGAAGTGATCATAAGGTGAGCTGTTAATCCATATATAATCAAGATGAATTGACAGCTCACCTCGTGATCACTTCACCCAAACCTTCACTTCAACATGTTTACAGAATGTATCGGCTGATATGATGATGAAAGGTAGATATGATTTTCACTTGGCACTTAATTTTTCTTAAAAATCTGTTTATTTATAAAATGTGTGGTTAAAACTTGAAAAAAATTACAATGTCATCATAAGATTCTGAAATAAATTCCGAGGCAGAGACAACCAATCTGATGCAACAAACTTTATAAATTTTCTACTGCCTTATTTTCAACGTCAAATAAAAAAAAAAAAAAAAAAACCATTGCAAAAAGTGTTGTACCTCCCTTCGTTGTTTGCTCGCAACTTCCGGAAGCAAGATGTTTCCTATTATGCCATGTTTGAACAGGGATATTGGAAGCGCCTCCTCGCCGTCACTGCAAACATTCAAACATCTTCTGATTTTAAATAAGTTCGTCCTTCCGTTTCTTGAAGAACCGCTTTCACAAATCCGGTTATCATTAAAATTAGTGCAGTTCCCAAGTCATTCATATTTTCAATAGTTATTTTTATGTTATAGGTTTCTAACCGGTCCGTTTTTAGGGTTTCGTACCCGAAGGGTCAACCACGGAACCCTATTACTAAGCCTTCTCTGTCCATCCGTCCGTCTGTCTGTCAGTGGGCTGTATCTCAAGAACCGTAATTTTCACAGAGTGTGTTTCTATTGACGCTATAACAACAAATAATAAAAATTAAAGGGGGCTCCTATGCAAGAAACGTGTTTTTTTTGGTTTATGGTACGGAACCCTTCGTGTGAAAGTCTGACTCGCACTTGGCCGGTTTTTGTACCGGTTTTAAGTTGGATGCGAGACGCACAGAACCGGTCCACACTTATGTTAGGAGGGGCCTATGTCCAGCAGTCCGACTGAAAAGATTTTGATGTTTTGACAGGTTTTTCATTTTCTGTTAGAGAACCTTGTGCTGGTCAGACTGATGCAGATATGCCCATTTTTAAAACCAAAAATTGTTCAAGATTCGATTTTAGAGAAAGTTATGCAACGTTCTCGCACACAAGTCCCAGCATTATGCTGAGCGATGGCCGTTTTGCGCGCGAATGTAACGCATATCTTCCCAACTTGCATAACTCTTGTAATTTACTTTAATTTTTTGGTATGCGTCATGCTTGTCGCAAATAAACTCTTTTTCTTTCTTAATTCTTTCTTCCTTTCAACGTGTAACAGAATAAACGCAATACCTGAAAAGGGGTCATTGTACTCATCATTATGAACAACTATTACTATGGGACAAACCGCGAAATCGCGAAAAAAAATTCGCTGTTCAGTACATTTTGTCAAGTTATGCACACATGAATGTATGGGGCAGTCGATTTCATTTTCGCGAGATATTATCACACTAATAAATACAAACTTATCTTATATCACATCAGAAGAAATGCCCAAGATCTAACCCTTGTCCCATATATGTGACATACAAACTGTAATTAGTTTTGTTTCATTGCTATGAAGGATTACACGTCCAAGTTTGTCCTTAATAAGAAAAGTTTGTGTCGACGTCAATACAAAGAATTTGTGATATATCTGCCGTTGTAATAACATAATATTATGTTGCAAAAATATCTACCTACCAACTGTTCATAGGTACCAAGATATTTTGTTTTGACATAATAGAGGGCATCAACTTTAACTCAATTTACGATTTTTGAAAACTTTTTCATGAAAAGCAAATATGTACATATCACCGTGTCAGTTCACCTGTAGCTATTTCCTGAAAAGGTCAGTAAGCAGAAGTATAGATTAACCAGTTATATTCAAGGCACACGTGAACGGGGTAAGCCTATAGGTACATTAGCAAATAGCAATCGAGAAAATCCATTTTACGAGAAATACAAGGTTTACGGGTTGTTTTATTGATTATCACAAATCTAGTTAAACTACTAAGTACAAATTAAACGTTATTCGTATCCAGAATATTTTCCCACTACAACCAAAACATAACGTAAATAAATGCCCCATCACACAACCCCACATCACTTCAGCACACTGTAGCATAATACTGTGCCAAATATGTCCCATCCGTTTGTCTATTAGCAATCACCTGCACAAGACAGCTAACACGCTTCGACGCGCGTGTGCACGCTGGTGTTTGTGCACTGTGTGTGGGGGCACTAACGTTGTTTTGTAACTAGTGCACTAATTGGACGGGGTTCGTTGTCACAATTTATTATATATGTGTACCTATATAGAATAAGCGGTATGTTGGTGTGTGTTCGTCTATGTTAGTGATGGCTTGAGTAAATTTGCTGTCAGATCGTAGGTGGGTCTTTTGGTAGATCTCCGTTAACTTGGCTGTAGATTTACAAAAAATGGAAAAGGTGTCTGTCAGAAACATGTTATTATAATAATAATAAATCTTTACTTATCATCATTTTCAAGTATTTCAGTATATGGGTATATAATTTATACATGGTATTACAGATTTACTACAATTGTAGTGGGTGCAGTTCACCCATGGATTACAAGAATATGTAGTTTTACTATTTACATGCTAAGCATTTTACTGCTACAAAAATTATTTATTTATTTATTTATTTATAATAAGCACACCAACAGCACTGTCACTTATAATTCACATAAAATTACATTCAAAATCGGCATTTCAGTAACCATGCAAATGACAGGTATGCATGACATTGAACATAATGAATATTAGAGACAAAAGGAAAAATTAAAAAACTGCGTCCAGTATACCTAGATCCTGAACACTACAAAAAAACAAAACAATTTGAGCTATTAAGACGTACATTGTTCACACTGTTTGAAGAGGGAACGTCTGTATGAAGCAAAACTCATAGAGAAAACTTCGATAGGGTAATCCGTCAAATTGGACCTTTCATTATATAACCTTGCCATACGTGTTAGGGGGCTATTAAAGGTGCTATTTAAGGTAGATATAGGCAATCGTAAATGTGATGATGTCGCTTGCTACGTTGGCAAGTCCTAAAGTTAAAATAGTTAATCAATTGCGCATCTATTAACATTGATTTTTCTCGTTTATTTAACATTTCACCCGCGTAGTTCCGTTCCCGTGGGAGTACGGTGATAAAATATAGCCTATGTTACTCGCTGATAATGTAGCTATCCATTGCTGATAGAATTTTTCAAATCGGTCCAGTAGTTTTTAAGTTTATTCGGTACATACATAAATACAAATCTTTCCTCTTTATAATATTATTAGTATAGATATAGATGTGTGTTTTTTTGTATGGCTGTACATTTACAGCCCTACAAAAAGTTTACTATGCAATAGATACACAAACATCTTTTAATTTCCCAGCACTGTCCCAAAGTATAACATCATACCTGTATTCCCCTGAGGTTTGAGAGGTGTATATACTTATAGTACACCCATATTTCGCCTGAAAAATAGTGGGTAACGTTTTATGCAAAAATATGTCATGACACATTTAAGAGTGATCTTCGAAATGAGTAGCAATTAGTTGCTTTTTTGGCCTCAGACAGGTACAGTACATGTTTTTTGTTGCTTCTATAAATATTTTTTGTTCTTAGTTCGATAAATCTTTTAACTTTTTTTGGTTTGTCTTGAGAGTGTCCCATAAAAAAGTTTTTCTTTTTTTTCTGATCTCTCATACTAATCTCTTTCATCGACTGTACACGTAAAGTATACCTACCTACCTATAACATTGCATTGTTATTGAAGAGGGGAAGCATTGCGGTAGCGCCCTTCTATAAGGCTCTATAATAATACCTAATTGTTTCCTAAACAGACAGGAGGGGGCCTAACTTCATTATCAGCATGTCTGAGTGCAGTTTCATTACAGTGTAGGCACGTACCTGTAGATGTTTGATGGGCTCTGCTAGGAATTATGCCGGAAATTCAATGAGTTTCCTTTAGCTTGCCAGTATATCGTTTTTATTCAATACCTTTTTTTTAAGTATGGGAAATCATCAAATGACTTCTTCTGCTCTGGGTGGAGCGGAAGGGCGTGTAAGACTCTAACTGACTAAAACCCATCCGTGTTTCTTCTAAAGCCCTTTGCGTTCCAGGGCCGCGGTGACTCTTTCGAATAAATTCCTGGCAGTTTATTCAATACCTACAAAAGTAATTTGAGAAGTATTTTTTATTTCAAATTTTTATTGTAAAAAAGATACCTATTTAAGTACAGACATACCTACCGAGGTCAAATAAGAAAAATAAAATAATCGCTATATTATTTTACAGTGGAATCATTAAATGTGAAACGTTTTTTAATGTTTACACCTTTTTGTTTCATAATATCTCTTCGGCTTCCCGCCGAAATGTTAAAAGCTTACACGTATTTCCGTTTTATTTATTCGCCTTTATTTTATTTAAATAAATTATTGCAATCGTCAACAAGATTAATTTGATTTTATGCGTTTTTGTGGCGACCATCAGCGGTCCCAGCAGAATCGCCATTTCCACTTTTAAAGTCGTTCTCTCGTAAAATTATTGACCCATTTCGGGAACGTTTAAATTATTAGCGTAAACATTTCCTTATTTTCCTTCAGATCAAAAGAATTATCCAACGAAATAATCAGTTTGAGAGTGCTTAGCCCAATAATAATTAATTTAAGGTTCGTTACACAAGTGCAGTGGGCACTCGTTTCAACGAACACAATCTTTTTTTTTTTCATTTATAACCTTTTAATAAAAAGGTTGGCAGACGTCCCTTTTATGGCACAACTTAATAAAAAAAGGATGGAGTTCAAAGGGAGCGTTTGGAGTGTAATTTATGCTTAAGAAAAATGAATGTAACGGGACACGTTCGAGTTTTATTGTTCTTACAATTGAGGTAATATGAATATTTGTATGGGCGAAAGTTTCGGGAGTGTGTGGCCTACTTTGATATAAACTTTGCATTACTTTTTTTTTCTTTTATTCGCTTTCCTATTTGCGTAGAAGACGTTTGTTCTACGATAGTTGTGGCTTATTTATGGCGGTTGCTTGTTTGCAGAAGTAATCATTCTGATTGTAACATTTTCACATAAAGCTATCCGAAACTGTCAAATTTTCCCAATCAACCTTGAACCTATAGCGTTAGCAATAAAGTTAAAAATCTATTTAAGAAATTTGACAGTTTGTTTTAGCTTCTTGTGCTGGGGTCTGTATAGTCATCACCTGCTACACACAATCTTTAACTATGATAGACTATGACTTACTTAAAGACCCAAAACAAGCCTTCAAAACTGAAAAACCTCCATGTCTTGTATTTGTATGTACATTATCATCATCATCTGCCTAGCCTTTTCCCAACTATATTGGGGTCGGCTTACAGTCAAACTGGATTTAATTGAATACCGGTATTTTACGTGGAGCGGCTGCCTACCAGACCTTACACAACCCATTAACTGGGTGACACAGTAAGTACCTACTTCTTGGCAAGACTGGAGTCAGATTTTCTGTAGGTACTCTGACTATCTGTAACGACTGCCAAAGATCTGCTTTCTGAGGCACGGAGGAATCCCGTTATGTTAAGATGGTGACCCATCCACAGACCAACCTCGGCAAGCGTTGCTTAACCTTGAAGATCGACCCGTGCGGCTGTAATTCTTGAACCACGAGCTTATATTGTCAGAACGATTTTAGAAGTGCGCGGTCATATTAAAGGGTGGTATTTTATTTTTGAAATACAGTAAAAAAACAAATGCCGAAAAAAAGATTCATCATCTGCCTAGCCTTTTCCCAACTATATTGGGGTCGGCTTCCAGTCAAACGGGATTCAGCTGAATACCAGTATTTTACGTGGAGCGGCTGCCTACCAGACCTCCACTACCCATTAACTGGGTTACACGGTTTAGCCACGATAAATCTTAATAATTTTTTTTTGCCGAAAAAAAGATTATGAGACCCAAAAACCCTTCTTTTTTTTCAGGATGGGAAATCATCAAATTACTTCTTCCACTCTGGGTGGAGCGGAAGGGCGTCTCAGACACTTACTGACTAAAACCCGTCACAGACCCCTACTACAGAGACACACACACCGAACATAGTTATTTTTTTTCTCAATTCAAATATTTTTAATGTAAGTAGTAGTAGGTAATAAGTTTGGTTCTAAATCACAAATTGCCATGAATTCTGCATTTTTTGTTTTTTTTTTATGTTTTGGTATTAGTATTTTCTAGTACTATGATTTGTGTAATTGAGCTTTTCTGTGTTGTATTTTCTGTTTTTGTACTAAATAAATGTATTATCTATCTATCTAGGTATTACTGCAATAACGACTTATCTAAATAAACCACTGTTCAAGCTGTCTGATGCAGCTGGTGACCTTTTTTGTTCAATCACAGATTTATACACGGCTTTTCTAAAACTCCCTGAAATAGTATAAAGAAATGTTTCTCTAAACCTAGAGACGATTTGGGACCTTTACAAGGAGTTTTTAATAACCACTCTAAGCGAATACATAAAGGTAGGAGAGAGCAGGGTTAAACGTGCCGCGGGGAAGTTGTTCCAATGGACCGGACGTTACTGGCCAAACTAAAATAGTTGCCATCGGTGAGCTACAGCGTTCCGTTTTATGTCGAATTTACTTGATATGTTTATCTCATTTTTTCATACAGCCTGTTCTTCCCCGCGGCATGTTATGCCCCCCCCCCCCTGCTCTCCCCTAATACTAACCAAAGCCACAGACTATGTACTAATATATATTATAAACTTCTAATAACAAATATTAGTATTTGTTTCGCGGTCATACACACATGGCTTGCGTTCTAAACGACCAAGTTAATTCAGTTAGCACTGAGACAATTTTCAAGGGATTTTCGACCTTATTGCAGAGAACTAAGGTTTTTGTGAACTGCAAAAAGAAAAGTTTAATATTGTTTTACAGCTGGAAGCCTGATAGGAAACTGCATTCATGCTCTTTTATGAGATATAGTTAATATTACACTTATAATGTATGTATATCAATATTTTAATTACAAACTGACTCTTCCAGACAGCATGAAATTAAAATATTCAGAGAAAAGTAATCGGAATTGCGTTCGTTAGAATTTACAGAAGCAATTATCAGTTTCCATGAAAATAAAGGTTACTAGTGAGACCGGAATTCGATCTAAATATTTTACTATTGCTTCGTCGAATTTACAGTTGTATTTGGGCTCTTTGTAGAATAGTTATTTTTGTATTGTAAACAATCCTATTTAATCACTCTATTTTATCACAATTATTTTAAAGGATAAATAGTAGCTAGTTTGACTACAGCTAGCTTAATGGAGTTTGCTAGCATTATTTGCTATGGTATAGTAGCTCAATTGACTAAAGTCATGTTTATAAATTTACTCGACTCCGTTCACGGACGAACATTCTGGTGCAACCGTCGATTCGGATAAACGTTCGTAATAAGTGCTCACTGTGTGTGAAACTATGGTGTTTTGTGATTTGGTTGAACAATAAAATAAGAATTTAAATGTGACTTGTTATTTCTAAACCTGGTGTTAGTGAAAGATTTTGGGTAGGTATGATTACATTATGTACTATTCTTCTGCTCTACTACTAGTACGTTCTTCTCTGTTTTCTATATTGTTTGTACCTGATAACTTTGTCTCTGCGTCATGGACAATTGTAGGTACTTACGTAGATTTAAATGCCTTTCGGGTTGAATGCAGATGTTGGCCAGTTGGCAAAAGATTGATCATGTTTTGTTTAATCAGTCGTAAATAAGTATTGTTGAGATCTGTAGATTACAATCTATAGTTGCCTATAATCTGCATTAAAAAACTGGTTTTGTGGCAATTTTAGGAAATAAAAACAGGAAACGAATTCAATTGTTTTCTGTATTATTAAAATAATATGAAATGTACTTAAATGATATCCCGAAACTGGGACAATTTTCCCGAAAAAAAATATATACGTACCTATGTACGTATTTTCTTGCCAACAAAACCGATTTTCAAAAGAATGTTATCCAAGTTTTATTTGAAGCAGAAGAGAAATAACTTTAAACAATCCATCACAATACGTGAACATCACGTCTCAACATTATTCCGACAAGACCCATCACACCAAAAAATGGCGTCTTAAAAATAAACAAGGCGTTATCACCAAAGATGAGAAGAGGGTGCAAGGCTAAATCGAATCCCCTGGAGCATGTGTGAGACCCTTGTCACTGGGCAGTCGTCATTTCATGGGTATCTTGTTCCTGCAGACAATTACAATGTGATTGACCACGCACCAGCTTCGACAGACCTCCTCCCCTGCCCTTAAACCCCCTATTCAACGAAGTATCAAGAGAGAGCGTAAGGTTTGTACAGGTCTTGGTGGATTGGACGGGTGTATGTACCAAGTGTTTGGTCCACTGGCTGGATTGATTGAGCTCTGACTTTGAGGACTCTCTGTTTCAGTAATGAAGTGATTGGCTATAGGAATTTTGTATATGTTTGATTGGAATTACGTTTTGATTGATGTTGGCTGTGATGACATTATTGTAAATTGGCTGTGTTTCGCAGATTTGCTTGTAAGGTTTTGTGTATTTGTTTTAAATTCGAAGAATGTTGCTGTTGTAAATGTTACGTAAATGTGCAAATTTATTTCTTTGTTATTCGAATTCCGTCTATTAAAACTGAATACCCCTGCGAAGTGTGAATGTTTATAAGCTCACTCTGCCTTATCCGTCAGAGAATACAGGCGTGACGTTATGCTCATTAAGAATCGTCTAATTTCTAGAAATTACTCTTCTCAATAAGTGTTATTAATTCTACTCCATCTTAGCTATTTTAACATCATTGTATTATATTTTATGCTTAATTAAAAACAACTGTTACATCAGTACACCCTTTACAGTGAACAAAAAGTAGTCAACGCCATAACACTATCAAGACCTTTCTTTCAACTCTAAAACAAAACAGAAAAAAGTCGAACCAGTCAACCAGCCCTTTGAAAGTATTTCCAATCATAAACGACACTTTGAAGCATTTTAAATTCAATGGATATCTTAACAATGCATTCGTTTTTGATCCAGTGGGTCGGTATTGTTGCTCATGCGATTTAATTGTATTTATTTTGAATTTGTACTTATATGGAGAGAGAGAGTTACTGCTTGGTTCATGCAAAGGTAATATGGAATTGTTGGTATGAAATATTGGTAGCGAAAAGCAAAAAATATAGTTCTTATTTTTAATTGTACACCAAAAATATGTAAAATATAGTCAACAGGGATTTGTGGAACTCAGGTACAAAGGCGAGCTTAACTCAAAGTCGAGTTTTGTCCCAGGAAACCTTTAAGTGACAGTGTGTCGCCATTGATTCATTTTGAGCCAAAAAAAAAAAGAAAAACTTAACTTCTAACTTTTCATAAATGTTAATTTAATAAAATATATTGAAAAAAAAAACAATTGTGGGTCATTATATTAAAGTTAAATATTGAATCTTATATTAGACATAAATAGTGGTTCCCTGAACTACAAAAAACTAAAAAAATAATTCAGTAGGTTATTTTAGAAAAGCTTATGAAAATATGCCAAAAACTTCAAAAACATTTCTCTCATAAAAATCTCCTGCATCAAATTACGTGAATAAATTTAAGTCCGTACACATAACCGTGTAATAGAGATTTAACACAGGATCCTCCTGCAGAAGCATTAAAAATTTTAGGAAAAAATGTTTTCTGTTGACGATTTTTTTAAGTTATACCTACACGATGTAAGTATGCGTGGGGTAAACACAATCAGGCTCATGTCACCCTTCTTAGTATAAGGTGAAGGGTGATGGTCTAATGCAGGTATAATGCAGTAGGTTAACATTAAACAAAAATTGACCAACTTTTTTGACAATATAATTGCCCAATAAATATTTAAAAGGATAATCCATCACATTGAACCATGCTCAATTAATAAAGTGCAATGGTGAAATCATCTGATTATTCGGGATTTTGGGATTCGCTTCTATTTTAACCGGACACAGCTTAATACAAAAACATATTTTACATGACTGCCTGTTTATCTCTTTTATGGTTGATAGAAGACATTTTGGTAAGCATTATAGCGACTATTGCACTTGATCCAGACAGAAAATGTTTCTCTTAAAGTATTTAATTCATTTTGAGACCATAAATAGTGTAGTGCGGTTCTTAAAAAAATCGAACCATGTAAGCTTAGGAGTGAATATGAAGTGAGCTGTCAATCTATACAAACATGATGGAATGACAGTTCATTTCATGCTCACTCCAGCTTAGTTTACACGATGAGATGTTGACAGAATAGTCCAGCAGGTTCATAGATGCAATGAAATGGTATTCACAGACGAAAGACAGTTTCTTTTCCCTTTCTTTGTTTCTATGGCACTCAAATATACAATAGAAAACCCCTCAAATATGCATAGACAAATGAATTCCATCCAAAGACAACGAACGCTTGGCTTGTCATTGCATTCCAATATTTTTCGGTCATTTATTCAGTCATTTCAAAGTCAAAGTTAAAGCGTTTATTTCAATTAGGCGATTAAACGGCACTTTTGAACTTCATAATTTATAGTTAAGTAAAATAATAGTATAAAATTAATAAAGTGACTCTACTGTCCATTCGGAAAGGTAGATTTTTATGGAGAAGAACGGACAAGGAACTCTTTAGATACTCTTTTTAAATACCTAATGGTTTTACAATATTTGGTATACAAAAAATAATTTAATGTTATGTGAGGACGATGCACCCAGAGCATGCTACTTATAGGAACAAAGTATTACCAGCAGAGGTAAACTTATTCATTTTCTAAATAAATTTAGGTACATGATACTCACATATTTACAAATATTGGAACCATTAGGCGCTTAGTTGACACTTCACGTGACCCAAGGGCTGGCTTTTACCTTGGTCAAAGAATAAGCATTGCCATACAACGTGGCAATGCCGCCAGTCTTTTGGGTACAATTCCAGTCGACAGCGATGCGGATGAATTTTTTGACGCCATATTTTAGGGTTTATTTAGTTAGGAGATTTTATTTTTATTTCTAGTGTATATAGTTAGTTAAGTATTTATGGAATAAATTTGGAACCATTAATTAAACAGAGCGTGAGTTAACAGAAAAATAAAAACCAGTTTCTGTTTTCAGCTTACCCGTTTAAGTGTTTTACTTCCACTTGGTTTATGTTTTTTTACTCATTCATTACTATTAAACCTTCTGTTCTGTACTTGTAGTGTGACAATGGCTGCCTGAAAGCGACGAGGCTGTTTGTCCTAGCAGTAACAAGTTTACACTGTGTTGCCTTCGTTAGTGCGTGTTGCCAGCCTAAATTGTTTTGTTAGGCTTTATGTGTACTTATTAAGTCATGTGCTATAAGGATATAGTTTACAGGTAAATAATTTACGTATCGATGTAGTGAGGTATTTTTAATTGTTGCGGCCCTGGAACGCAAAGAGCTTTAGAAGGAACACGGATGGGTTTTAGTCAGTAAGAGTCTGACACGCCCTTCCGCTCCACCTCTCCTCACTTTCCTCTTACGTTATACCTAATTAGGACACGAGTACATATAATAATCCATCATGTCAAGTACAAGAGAAATGATACGAAAAAAAAATGATAATAATCGTTTAAAAAAGTAAAAAACAGTACAATTCAAAAATAAAATCAAAATAATAAACAGAATCAAATAAACAAATATTAAATTAAAATTAAATTAAACAAAAAAATAAAAATTTAACAACAACAACATTCCTTGGATAACATAAGTCTCTCGTGTTTAGATGTCTGCAATATGTATGTATGTCGTGTGAAAGAGCAAATAGACTAAATGTTAATGTATCTATAATTTCCTAATAAAAGATCTTCAGTATTGCGATAATTAACTTAAGCAGATATTCCTGTAATTTTGCTTTGCACTGATGTTTGGTATTGGAAAATATATATATTAGACCTTATTGCGAATGGAAACTATACTGTTGGTAGCTTATTTGACAGTTGGTCAAAGATGGATACGTTATTGAAATCGGCCGTAAGAAAAAAGTCACACGGTACTTTTCTATCTGTAGGTATATTTCATATTTTATCAGAATTTTTTGGAATCACTATTGTCACAATAAAACACAAACTTACATGTTAATAGTCATGCAAAATGAAGCGAGAGTGTTTCGTCTACATCATTATCTGGCACCGACCCTATTCTAGTCCTGCTATTCAAAAATATACCCTATTTCTCTCAATTTAAGGTGTAGTAGTTTTAGTGAAGGGTGGCAGGATAATTTGTATAAAGTTAGTTGTTTTTCTGGTGGAGGAGTATTCCTGTCGTGGATAATGTGAGCTTGTTTGCACACTGTACATTCAGTTTGGACGCGCACTCGTTAACGACTATCGCTCGAGTGGCGGGAAAGGTGTCTTTTTTGTTGTCTGTACGTATTAATTTGTACGTGTTTTAAAAACAATCTGTAGTTTTTCGGATGTGGAATTAATGCATAGTTTGCTGTTGTTTTCCTGTTGTTTACTTAATTATGATTTTCGTCATCAAATAAGTACGTCCCGATTTATATTTCTAATTCGAAAAACAGTTTTATGTTTCATAATATCAGTATAGAGACCAGTCTTAAAACTAAGTACAAAATGTGAATTATCTTTTTAACCGACTTCAAAAAGAGTGGAGGTTCTCAATTCTTCGGAACCTTTTTTTTTTAATTTATGTTCCCCAATTACTCGAAGATGGCTGGACCGATTTGATTTTTGTTTTGTTTTTCGTATTAAATGTCTCTTGTCTGGACATGAGCGTTCAAATTATAATAGCAACGAGTTGTCACTCTTCGTATCTCTGCTATTCGATTGTAAAATTAAGTCCATCATTTCCACTTTGTAGAAGATTGTCAGAAGCCAGAAAATCTGACACCAGTCTTGACAAGAAGTACTGATACCAGATACCGGGTTGCGGAGGTCTGGTAGGCAGCCGCTTCACGTATATTATACACGTATTCAGCTGAATCCGGTTTGGGAAAAGGCGGGCAGGTGATGATTTCCACTATGTAGATAATATGCAAGACCTCGTAGGGACGAGCAATGCATACATTTCTGCTCCCAAATTGGGTTTTTTTCGTTCTGATTAGAAGTTTATGGGTGTGGGTACAATTATAAGTATCTATAATTTTCATAGTCGACCGCGATATCGTTGGCCATCAGGTGAGATAATAGCCAAACGTGATGTAAGCTTATCAATAATACCTCGAAAAAAAAACTATCTACTATCTCACTGCCGCAAAATGTCTGAGAAGAATAATTAAAACGAAGACTATGAAGACTATAATAAAGATTACCAAGAACGTTGGAGACTGGATTTTGAGTTCGAAAATCATCAATAAAAAAGATTTCCTTATTATTGCATTATAACATTAGGTACGATATGTTATCATATTGTGATAAATAATTCCTTTTTATTGCGTTAAATACATACTTATAAATAAAAAATATAACGAAGACAAATATTGCTTACCTAAAACAAAACTATGTTTCCGCCCGGGATCGAACCGGGGGCCTTCTGCGTGTTAGGCAGATGTGATAACCGCTACACCACGGAAACGATGTACTTATTGGCGAAATTAAAGTACACAAACCAAGAATTAAATCACTTGACAGAGAAAGTATGTCTTGGCAATCACGATCAGATTTTAATCATGACCTTTTGAAATAATAACACTTAATTGCCTCTACCTTTACGAATAAGGGGTAAGTAATAGATGATATAACAACAAAATCTGTTATATTTACAACATATAACAACGGAAGCTATAATTTTATTTAATATAACGATTAGTTAATATATTAAACGATTGACATAATTTTAACATAACTAATGTTTATAAGCATAACATACATTAAATATAAAATCGTTTGACATACCACTCAAAAGATATGAAAACATAACTAATAACTGATTACCACCTGCACAAGATAGTTTGACGGAAACCCGCTCCGCGGGGCTCTTATTTCTGGGTGGTTTTAAAAAAGAATAACCACGAAAGTCGGATAGGTTCGGGAATAACCGAACCTATCCGAGTCGGGGTACTCTGAGTCGGGGTGTTAACCATAATGACGATTTTTATATCTATTGAACGTTAGACCAAATGATTTTCGATTACATAAACGTTATATCAAACAACGTTATACTAAAATTATATCAACAGTTGGTATATCTTACGTTGATTATACCTTATGAACGATAATGAAATAAAATTAGACCAAATGAGTTTATACGTTATGAAACGCACCCACGAATAAGACCCCCTAATTTTGAGTTCGTCAGTTACATTCTTTATCATCATCATATCAGCCGGAAGACGTCCACTGCTGGACGTAGGCCTCCCCCAAGAAGAGGGTTTGTCATAATCGCCACGCTTGGCACGCGGGCTGGCGATCGCAGTGTAGCTGTTGCAATGTACAGAGCATGTTGCTGCCCATACTCTGGTGAGTCTTGTGAGTGAGGTAACTCTAGGTTTCACTGGAAGCCGACCCCAATATAGTTGGGAAAAGGCTGGGCAGATGATGATAATTAAGAAATGGCTCTGAAACGGGGCACAATATAACTGGCTTCTTACTTGGTCGATGTTGTGGGTTTTAGAAAATACGATAGAAAACATTATCCTTGATTAAGTAGGCAAAGGGCCATTGTTAAATACTTGAAAAATTACCCATAAACGAATAATATCAATCCTCCACGGCAACACTTATTTGCCCATTACTGCAGCAATTTTAATTAAAATATTTCGTTAATATTAAATTGAATGCCTTTTGTCTGCGATAATTGGTATTTAAGAATGTAAATTGGGCTAATTTGTTACAGGTCGGAAGAGGAATTAATGGTTGGTGTAAATTATTTTACAGTATTGTTTTGTGTTCGAAATGAGGGTAGATACTAATCGCTTTATTACAAAGCGATTAGTATTTTTCATTATATCAGCTGGACACAGCTGGACATAGGCCTCTCCCAAAGGGAGAGATTTGCAATGGCCACACTTGGCAGGCGGGTTGGCGATCGCAGTGTAGCTGTTGCAGTGCACAGAGAATGCTGCTGCCCATTCTGTGGTGAGTCCCTTAGTCGCCTCTTACGATACTCACGGGAAGTGATGGATTAGTATTAAGGCTAAAGAAACTGCACATTATCCAATACAAAAAAGGACTTTTGGACGAAAATAATCCGTAACTGGGATTAGCCAAGTTCGCAGGAAATATTATCTATTGTGCAAAAGTGTGTACACAAACACTGCACTCTTTGTTCTTATTCTCTTATAGTACTGTTACGAGCTTGGGGTTGGTGACAATAAAAACAGCCGATTAGATAACCAAAAATGACACTTTAATTTAACAACACTAATTACAACTTTAAACTCACTAATTATTAAACACAAGTTCACCACTGATCACTTTATTCGCACTTGAAGATCGCTTCCGAAGTATTCGCTTATATCGCAAATTCAATACTGCCTCGGTCGCGGAATACGCGCTCCTTTTATAGGTCAGTTTATTCTAGAAACTTCCATTCTCGAAACATCTGGAAAGTACTCGTAACTACCGCTGCCGACTGACCAGATACTGAGAAGTGTAGAATGTTCTGGCAAAGAAATGTCTAGAAGGTACTTGACTCTACTAGTTCTACTACTCGATACTAGATGGCGCTAGTAGTAACTTAATGTACCCGACATTAATTCTGGCGCGTAACACTGCCCCCTCCTAAGACATGCTCGTCCCGAGCATTATCGGTCCCATAATAACGCGCCAGTCGATCCACATGGACGATCTTAGGAGCACTTCTTGTACCTTTCTGTATACGGTAGGTCACGTCGTTAATTTTTGTCACAATCCGGTACGGCCCGTCCCATTTAGCTTGAAGCTTAGGAGATTTCCCTTTACTGCGAACTGGATTGTGCAACCACACTAGTGAACCTTCGTCGAACCCTTTATTGTTCATTTTACGGTCATAACGGGTTTTCATCTTTTCAGACATTTGCTGGCCCGATTGTCTGACGTGCTCATAAATGTCATTCATTTTGTTCCGCAAGTCATTCGCATAATCGGTTATATTGCGTGGGGCATCAGGTGGTATTCCGGTGATCAGATCTGCAGGCAGCCGCAATTCTCTTCCGAAGTTGGCGAAGGCTGGTGTCACCGATGTACTTTCGTGAACAGCACTTCGGTATGACAGCAAAAACGGTTGTATATGCTTGTCCCAATCACGTTGCCGGTTTTCCACGACTTTTGCCAGGTATCTCTCCAATGTCTGATTAAATCGTTCCACCATTCCATCCGATTGTGGGTGGTAAGAAGTTGTTCTCGTTTTATGAGTACCCATAACTCGACAAGTTTCCTGGAATATTTGGGACTCAAAATTCCTTCCTTGATCGCTGTGAATCTCTAAGGGTACTCCAAATCGACAGAAGATTTCATGAACTAGTTTATCTGCAACTGTTGAGGCTTCTTGATTTGGAATGGCGAAGACTTCCGGCCACTTAGTGAAGTAATCCATTACAACCATGAAATACTTGTTACCACTTTCACTTTCCGGAAAAGGTCCCGCAACATCTAGGGCTATCCTTTCCCATGGTGCACCGACGTTGTACAATTTTAATGCACCTCTACTGCGAGTCTGAGGTCCTTTTACAGCCGCACAACTTGTACATTTGCGACACCAGTCCTCGACATCGTCACGACAGTGGACCCAGTAAAACCGTTCTCTTATCTTCAGTAGAGTCCGTTTTACTCCCATATGGCCTCCTGAAGAACCATTATGGTACAGCTGTAGGACATTCGGTACTTTTGCTTTAGGGACAACCATTTGCAAATGACAGCTGTCTCCCCGAGCATTTTCCCATTTACGGCACAGGACTCCATCCTGAATCACTAAGCTGTCCCATTGGGCCCAATAACTTTTTGTGATCGAACTCATCGCTGAGACGTCACTCCACGTGGGCTTAGGAGCACTGGCCTTCATCCACTCCAGAATCGGCTTGATGTCCGAATCTTCCTGCTGTGCACATTGTAGGCTTTCCTTCCACTCGCTGCTGATGTCTGTCTTGACCATTCTCACAGGTACGACTTCTTTACCCTCTTGCCTAGTACAATGCTTGCAGTCTTCAGGGCAAGGTCTTCTTGACAATGCGTCGGCGTTGCCATGAGATCTTCCGCTGCGATGTTCAATCACAAAGTCGTATTCCTGCAGTAGTTCAATCCATCTCGCAACTTGTCCTTCTGGAGTTTTGAACTGCAATAGCCATTTCAGTGCAGCATGGTCTGTACGTAAATGGAATTTCCGTCCCAGCAGATATTTGCTAAAATGCTGCAATGACTTTACCACAGCAAGCAATTCCCGTCTCGTGACACAGTAGTTCCTTTCTGGTTTCGACAATGACTTGCTGAAGTACGCTATCACAACCTCTTGATCGCCATTCCGTTGAGATAACACACCGCCAAGTCCGATATCACTTGCGTCTGTGTCAACTATAAATTCCTTGTTCGTATTAGGATACCCCAAAATAGGTGTTCTGCACAGACGTTCTTTTAGCTCCTGGAATGCGACGTCGCAACTTTCATCCCAGCAGAAAGGTCGCTTCTCCTCGGTCAGTTTGTGGAGGGGCTTGGCTATGTCCGCAAAGTTCTTGACGAATCGCCTATAATAGGAGCACAAACCCAAAAATGCTCTGACCTGCGTCTTGTCTTTTGGAATTGGCCAATCATTGACAGCGGCGATTTTCTCTGGATCTGTGCGGATGCCTTCTTCCGACACTACGTATCCCAAAAAGCTGACTTGACGTTTGAAAAGTGAACACTTCTTTGGACTCAACTTGAGATTTGCACTCTGGATCTTCATGAGCACGCGTTCCAGATTTTGGAGATGTTCTTCAAACGTACGGCCTACAATGATGATGTCGTCCAAGTAGACCAAACAGGCGTCGCCAATTAACCCGGTTAGTACAAGTTCCATCAATCTTTCAAACGTTGCCGGAGCGTTGCATAATCCAAACGGCATAACATTAAATTGCCACAGGCCCTTTCCTGTCGAGAATGCAGTTTTCTCCTTGTCCTTAGGGTCGATTTCAACTTGCCAGTAACCACTTTTTAGGTCTAGCGTGCTAAACCATTTCACTCCAGTAAGCATGTCCAGCGTGTCATCAATTCTTGGCAAAGGATAGCTGTCCTTCTTCGTAACGTCGTTTAGACGACGATAGTCAACACAAAACCGCATGCTGCCATCCTTCTTTCTTACCAGCACTACTGGTGAACACCATGGACTGGATGAAGGTTCTATAACACCATCCTTCACCATTTCTTCAATCATGGTTTCCACTTCCTTTTCACGTGCTACCGGCAATCTCCTTGGTCGCTGACGGATAGGCAATTCTTCTCCTGTGTTTATTTTGTGTTGAACTAAGCCAGTCTTTCCGATGTCACCATCGTTTGAAGAGAAAACACTGGCGTACTTCTGTAACATCTTCTTTGCCTTGACCAATTCATTTTGAGACATAGCGCTGCGACAGTCGTCTAAAAGTGTGGTCACTTTCGTTTGTGCGTTCTTGCTGAGGGTCCCGGTCGAAAGATATTGGCATCGACGCAACCAATCCACTTCCTCGCAAGTACCAATCAGAGTGCCTTTTTCTATCATCTGTTCCTTATCACTAAGGTTCAGCACACGTACCCCTGAAATGTCGGTGGCTCTGACCAAAGTTCGAGCCACTTTCCATGGAAGGTCATTGTCTACCTTTTCCACGAGTACACAACGATGATTCTGCTCAGGATTCCGAGGAAGACTAACCGGCACAATCGTTTCCGATCTCGGAGGAAGAACAATCTTCTTTAGGCTGTAGACATTTCCTGGTAACGCCCCTTCCATGAAAAGTTCTTCTTGTCCACATTTCATAACTCCTTGATTAACGTCGATCTCACAACAATTCTTCCTCATAAAGTCTAAGCCCAGGATGCAATCGTCCATTATATCAGCCACGACAACATTATGCAGGTAGATTCCATTGCCTAGCTTCAACTCCATCTCTCTCTCTCCTCGGACGGGTATACGCTGACCAGTGGCTGTTACCAAATTTATGCGGTCTCGGTTGTGTACGGAGTCCCCAGGGAACCGACTTACAAGTTGGGAACTGACAACCGTGCGAGAAGCTCCAGTGTCTATAGTCAGCTTACAAGGCATTCCGTTGACCTCGCCTTTGATGATTAGGCTATTCCCGTCATGGGTTTGTGAGATCGAAATCCTTGGGGCTCTTTGAACATCAGCCAGCACCCGCCCCGCAGTCCTGGCTTTCACTCGTTTCCCTGCTGTTGCTGGGCGGTGCTGTTAGCCGCCCTACCCACTGGAGATTGGCAACCTTCCCTTTCTGCAGTCCGCTTAGGGCAACTGGATCGAAGGTGGCCCCTTTCCCCACAGCCGTAGCACCTAGGGCTGTATCCTTTTAAACGGTCGCGAACTGTAGGCGCTGCAACCTCCCTGACGCGATGGGAACGATGATCCTGTCGCACAGCTTCCACCTCCAGTGCATGAGCCAAGGCGTCCTTTAGCGTCCCGTGGTGCCCGAGCCTCACAGCAGCTCTAACTTCAAGGTCGCGGATGCCATCGATGAATGCCTGCACCAGGTTCCCTTCAATGAGCGCAGGTACGGACTGGTATGCTTTTCGTACCAGCTTCTCCACTTCGAGGGCCCACTGCTGCAGGTTTTCACTGCTGCGTTGCACGCGATCCTTGAGCTGCGCACGAAACACATGTTCCAGATGAGCGTCGCCATACCTAGCTTCCAACGCCTCAAGGAGTTGTTCGTACCTCACTTCTTTACCGAGAGCTTCCAGGACAGTTAAGGCCTGGTCGCGCAGGCCGAGGGTGAGAGCAGTCATGGCCTGATCTTTAGTCCACCCATTCGCCTTCATAACAGCCTCAAACTGTATTTTGTAGGCCGACCAGGAAGATGTCCCATCGAACGGTGGCACTTTGAATCCACGTAGCGAAGGTGTAGAAGCTACGTAAGTGGCAATTCCATCCCCTACTTTAAGGTTGTCCAGCGTTTTCTTCACGTCAGCAATCACGTTGTCAACTCGATCATTCATTTGGTCGATTCGTGTTTCGGCTTCCGCCAGGCGGTTCTCATGCTGGACCACCTTATCTTTTACAACACTTATTTCTTTGCCGAAAGTAGCGTGTAGATCCTTCATAACGAACATCTGTTCTTCCTGGCGGCGCGCCTGCTCCTCCTTATCACGCTGGAGCTGTTCTTCCAACCGACGGGCCTGTTCCTCCTGTCGGCGAGCCTGTTCCTCCTGTCGGCGAGCCTGTTCCTCCTGTCGGCGAGCCTGTTCCTCCTTGTCTCGCTGCAGCTGTTCTTCCAGCCGCCGGGCCTGTTCCTCTTGCCGGCGGGCCTGTTCCTCTTGTCGGCGGGCCTGTTCCTCTTGTCGGCGGGCCTGCTCCTGCAGCATCACCATCAGTGCAGCAAAGTCTGGTGCTGCAGATGCTGGAGCTCCTGTGGACGGACCGGCCTCCATGATCGGCAACTGGCCTTCCGACGTCTGCGGCGTTGTACCTCCAAAACGCCTATGGTCCGTCTCCTGCTGGCGTTGACTCCGGGTACGGATACCCTCCGTGTCGTCCTTTGGTAGAATCGGCATGATTTAAATATCCACTCTTCTGACACCAATTGTTACGAGCTTGGGGTTCGAGACAATAAAAACAGCCGATTAGATAACCAAAAATGACACTTTAATTTAACAACACTAATTACAACTTTAAACTCACTAATTATTAAACACAAGTTCACCACTGATCACTTTATTCGCACTTGAAGATCGCTTCCGAAGTATTCGCTTGTATCGCAAATTCAATACTGCCTCGGTCGCGGAATACGCGCTCCTTTTATAGGTCAGTTTATTCTAGAAACTTCCATTCTCGAAACATCTGGAAAGTACTCGTAACTACCGCTGCCGACTGACCAGATACCGAGAAGTGTAGAATGTTCTGGCAAAGAAATGTCTAGAAGGTACTTGACTCTACTAGTTCTGCTACTCGATACTAGATGGCGCTAGTAGTAACTTAATGTACCCGACATTAATTCTGGCGCGTAACAGTACGATGGGACGGCAAAACGACACGACCAGGGAGGGGGTATCAGGCGCAAGACAAACGGCTTTACGTACTTCCGAGGAACGAGGATATTATCACGGATTTCAAATCTGGAAAGAAATTCCTACCGGAGAAACCCAATAACACTTTCTGTCCCGAGAACCGTATCCGGGACCTCGTCGTCGTGGTTTGTGACCTCTAGAACAACGAGACAGTTAAGGTGTTTGTACATGGCTTGCGCGTGCAGTAGGATACAGTAACGGTAGGCCAGCCCATATACATAAAATACCCAAAAAAAAAAATTTCTTCCACTTTCAAAGTGGACGAAAATTCGCATCGTCAGTATCGTGATTTTAACCCTGAATAATTTAGTGTGTTTTTTTTTTGGGCATTATATATGGGCTGGCCTACCCTTACTGTAGCCTACTGCACACCCATGGTACATGGTGCATGGTAGCTTGCACATGTTGAGGCATTTGCGCAGCCTATATACTCTGTGGAAAGGTGGTGAGCGGGTCCAGCGTGCAGCATGTACCAACACGAGCTTCCCACGCAAGTAAACCGCACGATTTGCGACGTGGCCGGGCTTTTGTTCCAATTTTGTTTTTGAGAAACGCAAGTGGCACGCGCCTTGCTTGCTCCAGTTACTTGCACGCGCCAGCTATACCTAGATTGTTCTTTAGGGAACCCATTTTCTGGTTCGAGATTTAACAGGCTGAAACTTCAATATTTATTTATTCAATATTATAACACCTTCACAGTCAGTATCAATCTACCGAACCTTTTCCAAATACGGAATGGGTTTGAATCCTCATCCAGTCGCGTACCAATCAGTATTTTACATGGGGCGAATGTCGGTTTAAGAAAGAAAAAGAGTTTATTAGCGACAAACATGACGCATACCAACAAATAAAATAAACAAATTTACAAAAGTAATGCAAGTTGGGAAGATATGCGTCACATTTGAGCAAAACGGCCATCGCTCAGCATAATGCTGAAACTCGTGTGCGAGACAGAGCCACAGCGCTGGTTTTCAGCGACAATCGGCGTTGACAGAATGACGTCGATCGGAGCAGCATAAAGAGCAATTAAAACTAAATAAATAAACAAAAAATAAATATAATATGGGTGAAATTATAATAAATACAACGTCTAGAAAACGACAGCAGATTGTTGCGCCGACGATGGAACGTAGCCGACAACACTAAATAAAAAAAAATTGACCTTCACAACCCAGTGACTTAGTAACACGAAATCCCAAGACCAGACCTTATGAGTTCTAAATATTTCTCCTTCCAATTCTTAAGAATTACATCAAAGACGTCCCGCCATCTCCTTCGCAGTCTGCCGCGGCCTCGTGATGCCTCGTGTTATAGGTCACCAATCCTAAAGTTTATGTGCCCATAGCTTGTCGCCAAATATGGCATGCCCCGTTATATTTATGCTGAACGGCCTTTTGAGCCACATAACCGTGTTGGAGCGCAGTCAAAATATATTTTTTAAAGTTTGATTAATCAAATATTGATGCCCCGGTAAGACAAGTTATTTAAATCCTCTTTCTACCAAACAAAAAATCGATCCAGCCTTTTATTTTGCACCACCCCAAAATATTAGCCGTTTGTGAAGCAAAAACAGAAGTTTTCGTGATTAATGGAGCTTAATGCCTGAGATTGCAAGTTGTTGATACTGTCAGCGCCATTCTTCGAAGCTTTCCTTAACGAATGATTAATGTTACGCGGATATGTTAACTAATGTTTAACCTTGCTAAAGTTACTGAAAGTAAAAGATAAATTAGGATACTTATTTTTGGGTCATGAGAATTTTAATGGACTATTTATTTTGATTAAAATAGCAGAATTCCAAAATCTTCATCCAATTTTTTTCCTCTCAGAACGGTTTAGAATGTTTGCTCGACTTGGCTGGGGCACTTCCGTATCCACAGATTTTGTTTTATAAAGATAGCAAGTTTTAAATTAGGCAAACTGTAATAAAATGGGGATAATATTGGATACTTAATAAAATTTTAAACACAATACCTGAGGGCCAAAGAAACCTCAATAATCATTCATTTTTGACAAATTGCGACTGACATGCGAATGCGATCGTTGTTTAAAATTAGTTTAACTGGCACTCTGGTGTATCCCGTAGACACCAGGTATTGTGTTATACTCTATAAGGTAGCATTCACATCTAAAGGGTCGGTTAGCCCGAGCATGTCGCATCCTCTATTATAGTAGGCGCCAGATAAATGTGGAATAAAGTATATTGACCTTTCCCTAATAACTGTTCATAGGTACCTGAACAATTAAATATGAATCGTTTTTCATTATTAGACAATGTTAAGGATCACGAGAGATGATGATTCGGGACAGCTTTGTGTCATTAATTCCGTTTTTCAAATTAAAAATGTCAATAATTGTAGGTGGGTCAATGACCGTTATTCTACGATTATCTGGCGCCTACTATAGTATCTCCAGTCTTCCTGACATCGGCAGCAATTTGATACTGCGTGACACGGGTGGGCAATTTTCCATTATTTATAGCTTTAAGAGAATTTATGTACGCCCCATTGTCCTTTATTAGTGCTGTTCCGATGTAAGTTATGTTTACAAGTTTAACAGTGGTATCGCCGGCTTCGGTATGGGGTTACTTATTGGTAGGTAGGGTAGCTAAACATGTGTTAATTAGGGGAAGTACAATGTGGGTTATGTCGTCTGTGTATCCATCTTCAAAACTAGTGAACGTTTGAAAATTTTCGTGAAGGTTAAGATAGAAGTCAGCTTGGATCATAAATGGCGCCTGTGTTAAGAATATGATAACAAAACATTCTGAGAATAAAATTAAATTCTCAAAATATCTCTTAACTGATCAGTTATCAGATCAGTTCAGCTGATTTTTTATTCTCAATCTATAGAGAATTTTACATATCGTTTGCTTGACTGGTTAGAGATTTATGAATAAAACTTATGTATTTCAAAGTACTTAAAAACCGTCCGTGTATATTCTTTCTCACATGCTTCTAGTTTCATTCATTTACTAATAAACTTCCAAATTATTTTTGCAGATTTAATGCAAACGCTACCAAAGTAAACTACTCCCACAATACAGAATCCGATGAAGACAGCAAGATTGCTTGTTACAACTTTAAAGAAACCCAAGATCTAAAAGACATTAAGGCAGTTTCCGTGGAACCACCGCAGCCGAACAAGCGACCTATTACCCTGCACAGCAAAGCCAATGCGGAGTGCATTACCATTTTTATAGCAGCGTGTCTACGTATTATGCAGATTGCCGTTCGTTGGCCAACGACTGAGGAGTGCGATGTATGGAGACGGCCTAAATTTTGAGAGGGAGCGAATCACGTGGATCACAGTTTGATGCAATTGAGTATGAACGCTACTGATTCTGTAGAAGATATTGAATCTTCTTCAGAATCAGTAGCGTTCATGCTATAAATACTAATCAAATAAGTTTCAATCATCAAGGTTCTAAATTGGTTATCACGTATGTAGGTACAGATAAACGTAGCGTTGGAAGGTCTTCTATAAAGTTGGACCGATGACCTGGTGACAGTCACGGGGGACGCTTGGGTATGACCATTATCACGAAATGGACGTCTCTTGGCTTAAATGATGAAGATGTTGACGAGTTTCCAATCGAGTAGAAAGTTATAAATAATAATCATTTCTCTGTATACAGGGATGCTGCGCATGCACTTCATCCCGACCAAACTTAGCTCCATATCTTACTATTTGTTACTAGCTAATGAGTGATAAAAATATGTATCCATTTTCTTTCATTTTGCTTGACTGCTTCCCAGAAAAGAAGATTAAACGACCTCTAAAAAAAAATTGAGCGTGCAACAATGGATCAGTTTTTTACGACCGTCAAATGTTTAGGTCCCTTCCAGCTTTTGGAAAGTAGAAACATTACTAATTTTGATGAAAGGAATATAACCGCAATTTTTTTAAGGATGGGCAATCATCAAATAACTTTTTCCGGTCTGGGTGGAGCGGAAGGGCGTGTCAGACTCTTACTGACTAAAAACCCATCCGTGTTCCTTTAAAAGGCCTTTGCGTTCCAGGGCCGCGGTGACTCTTTCGAACAAATTCCGCATCCCTGGCAGGCTCTGGCCCTAGCGCGAGCAAAACCCCTAAAAACCAAACCTTGCGCCACACCCAAATGTGTTCTGAAAGCGAGTGCTGTGCTAATCTATGCAAACCCGTTTTAAGATTGACTTGTTTGTAGGACACACTTGGACCGTGATTACTGCGAACCGTGCACGTATGGGCCTAATCCCGGGATTCCGTGTGCGGGATTAACTTTACAAAGGTTTAGTATCTCTGTTTTTATTTAGAGATAGAAGGAAAGTGTGCGTAATTAGTTGCGAGGTGAAGTTCTGAAGGATTTGGTTTCGGAAGTTCTTGAATGAAATTGGTTGGGGTTATAAGAATTTTAGATTTATGCTTTCAAGATTTGGCGTGTTATATTTATTACTTTTTGTGGTTTTAATACTTAGTAAGTTTTACCAGAATGTTTTATTTTGCAGTAGGTAGTCCTACTATACTACCGTCTACTGAGGCCAATGATCGGTGTTAACACACTTTTGTCTAGAACTGACTTAATCTAGTCAAACTAAAATTAAATAGGTAGGTATATATTTCGGAAAATAAGAATTACCAATGAAGAGCTTGAGCGGCCTAATTCACTATTTCAATCATTCCATCAAGCATTCACACTGATAGAAATTGATGAATCTTGTTGAATTCATTATTAATAATGGACCTACGGCCAAAAACCATAATTGAAATTTGACACCTCATTTCTTTCCAAAACCAACTCCTACAACATCTAAATAACACTCAACTTATTCACCCTCTCTCCCCTATTTGTCCCCATGATCGTGTCTTTTATTTCACCCTGAAAGAATTTTCTCTATATTAAAAGGATATAAGATTGTTTGGGTTTTTTTTTTTTGCAAAATTTCGTATCTTTCGGGTACTAAACCATTTATGAAATTTATTCCGCTGATAGAAATTTACACTACTGCTGTTTATCGGACTATTTATCCCAAAAGGATGCACGGGTCCTGTGGAATAGTCTGCAGGAGCAAAACTGTGTTATATGGCTTATTTCCAGGTACTCCATAATTTAATTCCCTGCGGCTCCAAATTAAAAAAGCAATATTCTAATAAATAAAAATCTTTCCCATGAGCTCCAAAAAGATTTTAAAGTACAAACTGCACAAAAAAATATATTTACAATCAAATTAATTTATGATTCAACAAACAAATTACCAGAGTAATGCGACAATGTCGAACCTTGCGTTCGAACATCATATTGTGTGACATAAAGTCAATTTGTGATGACAAAAAAGTGCATTGTGGGTTTTTTTAATTTTACAACAGGTTTATAAGCATAAGATTGATTTGTTGAAAATGAGATGAAATTATAACATTAAAGTTAGCAATTTGTGTTTGTTGACCTTACGCAAATCGGTTTGGAGTCGCTGGGAACAACTTTAGTATTTTTATAATTTAACTAATAAAATGATGGAGCTCTTGGGAATCAATGTATAGAGAGAAATTGTTTGGATTAAATTTACTTAATTTTAAAGAATATCCACAACCAAAATCCACGTCTTACCCAAAACATGACAACTTATCCCTGCCAATGAAAATCCTGTAAAGACGACAACATCCCTAATAATATTCATCATGTACCTTTTCACCCCTACTTGTCCACGTTCGTCGCTTTTTTTCCTCCCTGAAAGAATAATAAACAATATAACAAACGTTCAGTACCACTAGTTTTAGAGAGAGAGGCAAAGGAAGAACTCATTAACAATAGCCAAATAACTTCTAACAGCAAAACAGTGACAATCTAACAGCGATAACTATTTTCAGAAATTCCAAAATGTATGGGATTCAGAAGCGCTACTGAAAAGTTTGGTGGTCAATCTCAACAGTTTTCGACATTTCCAACCGATGTCAATAATAATATACCACTTCGTATAGACTACAGTCCCTTATAGCTTGCCAATAAGTACAACTCCTTCAAATCTTTCAACAAAATCCAAATACTCAACTTATTCACCCCTATTTGTACATGATCGTCGCGTTTATTCCTCCCTGAAAGAATAATAAACAATAAAACAAACATACAGTACCACTAGTGTCACAGAGAGAGCGCAAAGGAAGTAATAATCGTAAAGTGAGCCGCGTATTTCCGGCTTTGCTTGCAACTGAGTAGGGTTGACTGCAGTTGGATTTTTTTTGGACAAATTTATTAATTACTGTTAATAACTGAAGGACGCGATATACAAGCATGACCCCAACCTTTTGAACACCAGAGCATAAACGCATCGGCGTGCTACTGACGCCAAACCACAAATTCGCCGTACTTTTTGACAAATATTTGTGACCTTTGGCGTACAGGGCACGCGCTTGCTTGTCATGACAATGGCGTTCAAAAGGTTAAATTGAGTGTTATAGAAAGATTTGATAGTGCTTCACTGACACGAGTGTAAGTAGTTACTTACTTGATGGTTTCGCAATATTATTGTTTCGGACATAATATCTAGTATGTATTATTTGAATGATAGCCAAAGGAGTGTGAAATAATAATTTCGGTCTCTGTGCCTCTGATTGGTGTAGGCACCTGCGCAACTTTTTTCAAATATACTGGGGTCGGCTTTAAAACATGGTGCGACTGCTATCCAAAGGATTACACTTATATTCCTTATTGCTCCTTTACATATAGCCATTAGCCTGCGCGTTGGCTGTTGGGTCAACGAATTATGGTATATTGTTATGTGACTTAATGTACAAAAAACGGATCGAGAAATATTATTCATTCTGTTTTTAATGCATTTAAAATTGAATAAAAAGTTTGTCTTTTTGACTTCAAAATGTTATTATTTTATAGAATTTTTTAATCATGTCTGTACCAATATTTTTAACATCAGTAAGTTCTTCTATATAGGCCTCTAACTCAGCACAGCCCTAACCAGTATTGACGTAGTCACCACGCTGAACATCGGATGCCGATCGTTGTATGCATCTGCTGCAGAAAATCCTGATATAATCCCGAACCACTGCAACAATCACGGGAATTATTGGCTCGGGGGCGCCACACCAAATTGCGAAGGCTCACAATGTCAATAACATTTTGAATGTTTATATTTTTACTGATTGGATAACGTGTGGCTTTTGAATTAAAAGTGCATGTTTTAAGTGAACGGTCGTTGTAGATCCAATGATCTTCAAGCTCTGAAGAAGTAGGAAGCGGTACCTTATTTATTTTTTATTTTTTTTTAAGGATGGGAAATCATCAAAATGACTTCTTCCGCTCTGGGTGGAGCGGAAGGGCGTGTCAGACTCTTACTGACTAAAACCCATCCGTGTTCCTTCTAAAGCCCTTTGCGTTCCAGGGCCGCGGTGACTCTTTCGAACAAATTCCGCAACCCTGGCAGGCTCTGGCCCTAGCGGGCCCCGTCCTCTTTGCTGACATCTCTTTGAGGCGCGCGTGAAACACAACGCGCCATCGACCCGGGCCTGGTGGTGATCGGACAGCGAGCCACCCAACGCTCGCCGTCCGCAGGCCCGCGCCTACGGTGGCCGGGGATCGCCCTGCGACTCCCGACGCCCGGGGCGTCTTCTCCTGTAGCGGCGGTTGGGACGAAGGCCTTGCCTTTCCCTCGCGCGGCCCGCCTCCTCCTTCGCTAGCATTACTGCTTCGCAGAAGGAGGTGACCGCTTCCCAAGCCTCCTCGCTCCGGACCATGGATTCAACCAGGGCCGGACGCGAGAGGTTGCCGCCGCCGATCGCCTCGACGAGGACACGGCGGTGCTCAGCCCAAGCAGGGCAGACCTCCACCGTATGCTCCTCCGTGTCCTCCGGGCGATCCTCACAGTGCTGACACCCGGGCGTGTCCTCCCGCTTAATCCGAAACAGGTACCTCCCGAAACAGCCGTGTCCGGTAAGTACCTGCGTCAGGCGGAAGGTGAGGACGCCGTGGCGCCTCTCCAGCCACTCCTCAAAGTGGAGAGGAAGCGGTACCTACCTACTTAATTTTGTATTTGCATTTTTACAGTTTTCATTATTATTTGGGTTTACCATTAGATCCTGCAATAACAAACTTTTCTATAAGCGTATATTTAAATTGCCAAGCTATTGATAAATGGTATTTTTTTTTGTGAACTCTTTGAGACGTAAATATATTTGTCAAATTAAACTAGACGAGACCGATGTATTGTTTTGAAAACTGATCCTTGCTTAACTTTATCCACTCTGCCTGCGTAGCCACATATTTCATCTGGGGTTGAAATATATGACTTTATTATGATCTTTAAACGGCTTAATATTTCAGCAATTTCATACTCTGACGTGACTAAAAAAGAGCGCTCCAACATACCCATTATCCAGATGATGAAGGTACTCTCAAATTTTTTGACTATCAATATCCATACTTAATATTTTAAATGCGAAAGTGTGTCTGTCTGTCTGTTATCTTTTCACGCTTAAATCGCTGAACCAATTTAGATGATAGTTGGTACAGAGATAGATTAGACCTTGGAGAAGGACATAGGCTACATTTTGTTGCGAGACAGGGGGTTGAAATGAAAGCAGTCCATCATTATAGAAAGTAAAACCATGAACCTTTGTATTAAAGACACTTTCAAGGGTTTTAAAAAAAATTGTATCTTCAAAATAAAAATGATAAAGCTATCAATATAAACGAAAATATGAACCAAAAATTGTTTTGATAACCCTATTCAAGCGACTATTGTAGTTTTATGCAACTGTTTGTAAGGATTTGAATTGCTTCCAAGTGCTGTTTGTATTAATATTATTGGCCTTATGACTCAGGTTTTTTTATGTTTTACAGTTTTCAGAGGATTAAATTGTGTGCGAAGAGGGTCCTCATTGTTATTCTTTGAAGTGCCTTTTTATGAATGTTTTCGTTGCTGTATTTTTTGTTAAACACACTGTTTCATTCCTAATGTCGAGTCGTAATGGCTGCTGTAAATTTTCTTCAATTCTTCGTCCAGATATTTCACCATATAGTTTTGCGATTGATAAAATTAACTTAACTCAGGCATTAGGATGTTACGGTCCCGCGATCCCCGGCGTAGGTGGGAGATGGAAGACCGGGGTTGTTTTAGTCAGTAAGAGTCTGACAGACCCTTCCACCCGCCCCAGGGCGGAGGATTTCCATGAGGATTTCCCCCCGACATAAAAAAAAAAGGCATTAGGATGTGGGTTTAGATGTCATGTGCCGAAATTAATCTTATAAAGTAGGTAGGTATCTAATGTTACAGTACACCGGGGTCACATCAACAACCATTATTTTCTTATTTAGTAAAAGTCTTTAGTGTGTTAATTTTAAATATACTTTTCTTGACAAGATTTCAGTCAGAACCGCTCATCATCTGCCTAGCCTTTTTTCCAACTATATTGGGGTCGGCTTCCAGTCAAACCGGATTCAGCAGAATACCAGTATTTTACGTGGAACGGCTGCCTACCAGACCTCCACAATCCATTAACTGAGTAACACGGTACTCTTTGGGAAGACTGGATAGATATGGACTGGAAGACTGGATATTAAGATGGTCACCCATCCACAGACCAACCTTGGCAAGCGTTGCTAAACCTTGAAGATAGACCCGTGCGGCTGTTATTCTTTAGCCACGAGCTCCTCTAGTTAAAAATCTTTAGTGTGTTAATATTACATATACTTTTCTTGACGAAATTTCAGTTAGAACCGCTGAAAACTAAAAATATCCGTCCCTATGTTCAACCTGAATTCAAAAATCCAAGTCTTACAACAATATTTGCTCAATATTCACGAACCAAATCCACCACACATAATATCTACCCATCTACCAGTTAAATACAGTTCACACTCTTGTTGACTCGAGTCGATAGCAGTCAGAATTCAACCCTTGTTATGACTGACGGCTGCATGAATATTCAACCCGACCGCGCCGCGGGCGCCTTGGTTACTTGTACCAACTATCCGTGGGAAATGTCGGAAGTTGTAACGATGTTATTGTGAATGGAGCGATTTTTGAGGGTTAATATTGAGATTTGGTAAGTTTTCGGTCATGAAAATCTTTTTCCTAGTCAGTTTTAAGGCAACTAGCTTTTGCCCGTGACTCGCGACCGCGCGACCGTTCGATTTTTCGCAAAGAAAGTATCCTGAAACCGGCTTCTACGCGTCGGGAGTCGCAGGGCGATCCCTGACCACCGTAGGCGCGGGCCTGCGGGCGGTGAGCGTTCGGTGGTTTGCTGTCCGATCACCACCAGGCCCGCGTCGATGGCGCGTTGTGTTCCACGCGCGCAGCATGGAAGACGGGGTCCGCTAGGGCCAGAGTTGCGGAATTTGTTCGAAAGAGTCACCGCGGCCCTGGAACGCAAAGGGCTTTAGAAGGAACACTGATGGATTTTTAGTCAGTAAGAGTCTGGACACGCCCTTTCGCTCCATCCAGAGCGGAAGAAGTCATTTGATGATTTCCAATCCATAGAAAAGGGTCCCATCTTTATCTGAAATATCATTATAATCGGTTCAGCGATTAAAGCGTGAAAGCGTAACAAACAAACTCACTTTAGGATTTGTATATCATCGATATCCGACTGCAATGTTAAGCAATATCCAAGTTAAACGCTCATAAACCAGCTCACTTACACCGCCATTCCATCCCGCACGTCATGTAACATCACTAATTTCAATCTAATGTATCATTAGTTCTCTAATTTACAGGGCCCGCACTAAATCGTGTCGGCCCCTTAATTTATAGGCCATGGTAGTTTCATGGACTACTGGACAATTAATCTATCAGGTATTTAGTGGGGAGCTGATGTAGGTACGAGTATGCTGTATGGCTTGATGGAGAATGTTGGTATGTATGTATGTCACCGGAAAATTGCAAACGCCGTAAGATTGTAAAATATCGCGTGAAATTGTAAACTATTTTTTCTTAATAAGACACGTATGTAGTGGAAACTTGAATTGAGATGGGATTTATTGTGTGCAAAACGATTTTTTCATAATATGTCAAGAAATTATGATCTAATATAGATTTATTACAATCTCACGGAGTCTGCAATTTTATAGATAAGTACCAATGATTGCTTTGTAACCAAAACCCTAACTTATTTTGGTGTTCTCTAGAATTACTAGTTCAGCGCTTGGTTTTAAAGTCAAACAACCAAATTGTCAGTAAGTACACAACAACTGCTGGACTATTAAACCGGAGGTCGTGGGTTCGATTCCCACCCAGGACAAATCTTTGTGTGATGAGCATGATCATTTGTTCTGTGTCTGGGTGTAATTTGTCTATAATATGTATGTATTTAGAAATATGTAAGTATGTTTATCAGTTGTCTGGTTGCACAGGCTCTAGTTAGGGATCGGATGACGGTATGTGAGTTGTCCCAGGATATTATTGTTATTATTAACTTAAGGGTCACTTCTAGTTGCTACTTGGGACAGATCGAGACTGCTCAAGACGCTACCACTGAGCTGTACGCTATTTTCAATTGTGTATACCTGATCAGGTCCATCACTTCAGCTGAAACACGTCCACCGCTGGACATAGCTGGGTTGATGACGTCTGGGTTTGGCCAGAGGCTATAATTTTCGGTCCGTGGTACTTTATGGACTAACGGACAATTAATCTAACAGGTATTTAGTGGGGAGTTCATGTAAGTTGCTTAGTCGGAAATGTTGTTATGTATGTAGGTGCCAGCTTTTGCCTTGGAAAGTAGACTTACACCTATTTAACTTAAAGTTCATAATTTTAGCTGAACGACGTCCACAGCTGGACATAGGCTGCCCGAGTGCATGTGTCGCCAAATCATTCGATACTATGCACCTTACATCTGAGCGAATTCCTCCACCAGATCATTGGTCCACCTCGTGGAGGCCTCCTTACGATGAACAAGGCATTTCACAGATTTTCAGCGCCATGATAAAATATATGGCAAACTATTTTGCTAATCGCAGCATACATTGTCTCGGTTTAGCATATTTTCAATCACACTAATATTATAAAGGCGAAAGTTGGTGAGAGTGTGTGTTTGTTTGTTACTTCTTCATGCGCAAACGGCTAGACCAATTTTGATAAAATTTGGTATGCAGGAAGCTGACATCCTGCATTAAGACATAGGCTACTTTTTATATATATACTAAAACCGCGGGTAACACTGCGGGGCGCAGCTAATAAAGTATCAATTTCATATGTTGGACTACTTATCTATCATTCTCATATCATGATAGAACAATCATGACCAAATTAAGCATCAATAAAAATAGAAAAACAATTTATCCAAATACATATTCACGAAAAACATTTTCCTAGCGTAATGAATTTCCGAAATTGCAAATTGCCCCAACATATTACATACCAACATAGCTCACTATTGATTTACACAAACATATTTCAATTTTATTGCACGACTACGATCGTTCGCGACTTTTCCTCCATAATATATTTTTCATTTATATTTTACAGACTAATTTATAGCAGCTTCCGAAGCAAGATTCATGGTGTCTAAAATCTTTATAAAGAACTAGCATAGCTTAGATTGCAGCTTCTGCTGAATTTGGGTAGCTAGAGTGTATTTTTTAGAGTTGCGGAATTTGTTCGAAAGAGTCACCGTATCACCTACGGACTTACGATTAGTTTTGAACCCGAACTAAGAATAAATGACAAAACGATTTGATAGTAACTGTCAAATCGTGTTGTCATTAACTCTTAGTGGTTAGGTGATACGGACTAGAATACGCCCGCAACTACATAAGCCCGAAACTACGGACTTCGGGCTTAGAGAGTAGCCCCCCTGGAACGTAAAGGGCTTTAGAAGGAACACGGATAGGTTTTAGTCAGTAAGAGTCTGTCACGCCCTTCCGCTCCGCCCAGAACGGAAGAAGTCATTTGATGACTTCCAATTCCAAAAAAATAAATGTATTTTGAGTGAACTGCTTGTTTAGTTATGGAGCCAATTCAGTCATTTCTTAGGTATTTTTTTTATTTGAGATGGGTTTGCTCTTGACTTTTGTCTCTCTCAGAGATGACAGAGACAAAATATCCGATGGAGCGAGCGTTGGGTAAGCTGGCTTCATCGGCGACCAGAAAAAGCCTGTTCACTATAACTTTGTAGAGATTAGGGTTGTATACGTTCGGAAACACAGACGCAGGCAGAGAGCTCCGCTCCTTTGCTGTGCGCATTATAAAAGACGTTTGGAAACGCTTAGTGCGAATTGGTGGAATAGCAACAAGGTAGGGAGTACTTGCAGTAGGTATACAAAAAGATAAAATTAAAAAACCCCCCAACCCAACTACCTCTCCTATTTATTTTAATTTTTTTCGGGAACCCTAAGGTCGTTTTATAGATATCTTTGACAGCGATAAATCCGCGTTTTTGACCCATGGAATTGAGTTTGAGTAAAAAGGTGGATAACTGCCGGTCGATTCTGTACACATATCGAAGTGAAGACTTGGGTGAAGTGAACACGAGGTGAGCTAACAGCTCGTGATCACTTCACCCATCTACATATATAATCAAGATAGAATGACAGCTAACTTCGTGATCACTTTACCCAAGCCTTCCCTTCGACATGCTTACAGAATCGACCGGCTGTTTTTGGTAAACAAAAAGTATGATATATATTTATCTATCTATCACACGTACAGACTCTAAAGTACAAACCTAGGTTAATATGTATTTAATAACATTACCAAATACGTCAAACGAAGGTACCTTAGGCTGTCAGGCTCACTACCAAGAAATCGCTCTCGTCTTGCTAATCTTCACAACAATTTAAGCCATTCTCTTAGCGCTTGTGTAGGAGAGAAGAAGATGTAGGTGCTTTAAGTAAAGCTTAGCTACAGCCTTATGCATAAGATAAGGGCTTGCCAATTTACCCCAAACTCCTATTCCCAGCTAGCTTGTGCCAGTGGTTTTGCTCGCGTGAATGTTGGAAATTATCCCAAGCAAACGTATTACCGGAATAAAAAAGTGTGTGTGTCAGCTCAGACGCACAACTGGAGTTTACTGCTTTTATACTTTGTACATACACACATACATAATCTCGAAGTGAAAGGTGGGCAAAGGAACGTAACGCCTCACATTTACTTAACGCTTGATTTTACTCCTCATAAAATGTTCATACCGCGGGCTAAATATGAAAATTGTTTCTTAAGGAGTAAACTCCAAAAGTATGTCAAGTATGTCCTAAATCAGGACCCTTATTCTAAATTTCATCTAAATGCGTTCAGCTGTTCAGGTGTGATTTATTTAATAGCATTTAAACAACTTGCCATCACATCATCTGCCAGCGAATCCGACCACGTAAAATCGGAATTCATGTCAAGGGAATATACTCCCGGAAAAACTACAATGTATGTACATGTAATTGCAAACGCCGTAAGATTGTAAAATACGCGTGAAATTGTAAACTAGTTTTTCCTAATAAGACACGGATATATTGGAAACTATTGAATTTGGATGGAATTTATTGGATACAAAACGAATTTCATACTATATCGAGAAATTATAATCTAAAAAGAAACCTAACCTAATCTCTGTAAGATTTCATACAATCTTACAGAGTCTGTATTATTCCGGTGACATATATACTATAGTAGGCGCCAGATAATCGTGGAATATCGGTCATTGACCCACCTACATTTATTGACATTGTTAATTTGAAAAACGGAATTAATGACACAAAGCTGTCCCGAATCATCATCTCTCGTGATCCTTAACATTGTCTAATAATGAAAAACGATTCATATTTAATTGTTCAGGTACCTATGAGCAGTTATTAGGGAAAGGTCAATATACTTTATTCCACATTTATCTGGCGCCTACTATAGGTGCAATTTATCTCTGTAATATAATGCATAAACATTGGTTTAATAGTTTATTCGTGAAAATGTTTTAAACTGACAGACATAATTACTATCAGACGGGAACACCTTAATAACGTGGTCAATGCAGCGGTTGCCATTTAATGTCTCGGACAAACTATTTGGATACCTATGTTACTAAATTCAGACACATGTTTAAGCCGTAGACAGGTGCGACATGACATTGCGACCGCAAGTTTTATAGATTTTTTTTCAGTGTCACACTCGCCTCTCTGTGACAGCTTTATTCCTTTATGCTTTCAATACATTTTATAACATAGTAGGGATTCGTAGCTAAGATATTACACACATTCTAACCTTACTTACCCATCTGCCTAATACTAGAGTGAATCGCTCGCCACTCGACTCTAGTGCTGTTATCAGTAATATTCGGTTTGGATCGATACTCGATGCTTCGAATACGTACCGATGCGTGATCCGCCTCTTCATTTGTCTGAAGTAGTGTCTACATTGCTCGGTTTCAAGAGTTCGTCTGATGAAATGTTTCGAAGGTTTGGTTAAGTGGCTAAGGTAAGGGAGGATTTACTGGGGTGTGGTGGAGATAGTTAGACTTGGAGAGTTGTAGGCTGTAACCTATCTTGTTGATAATTATTGATTAAATTTGCTGTTTTTCTCAAAAGCACGACTATCGTCTTTCTATAATTAAATAATTAGAAAAGAACCCGATCTTATCGGCCGTGTAAACAGGGTGTTTGGTGCATTGTGCATTGCATTGCATTGTTTCTGGCCTGTTGGTCGAGTGGTTAGTGACCCTGACTGCTTAACCGGAGGTCGTGGGTTCGATTCCCACCCAGGACAAATCTTTGTGTGATGAGCATGATCATTTGTTCTGTGTCTGGGTGTAATTTGTCTATAATATGTATGTATTTAGAAATATATATGTATGTTTATCAGTTGTCTGGTTGCCATAGTACAGGCTCTGCCTAGTTTGGGATCGGATGACCGTGTGTGAGTTGTCCCTGGATATATTATTATATATTATATTATTATTATATTATATTATTGTGTGCCAAATTGAAATGGTCGACTGAAGGGATCATCTGCTAGCCTTTCAGACACCTTAACACCTCTCATGCCCAGTGGATTTTTTTCATCGACTTTTTATTGTTTTACTAAAAAAAGACCCAAATTTTACATTCAAATACAGATTTAAAAAAAAAGTATAAGGCGCAGACACTGAATTTAAATTTTATTTTGATGTGTATTATTTAAGAGTACTTTTAAATACAAAATAAGTGACATTTGTTAACTAGTTAATTTACTCGTAAAGCACAGCTGTTTACAAACCTACAAAAAAAAAAAAACAAAATCGACCGGGATCTTCCAACTCTCTCATTCATTTTCTAGTCTATCCCCTTGCTAATGATGTGGCACATGCCATAAAAATTTCTTTACAACTTTGTGAATTCGATAGAATTGTGAATTGAGTCACAGAAGGCTAATATTCAAAATTAACAAAAAAAAAAACTTTGCTCAGTTTCCCATGTTGGTATTCGCAACGAAAATTACCTAGTTATTTCAGCGTGTGTTAATAACAACTCTTCATCAAAGCTTCGTTGCGAATCCAACATAAAATACACTAGTTAAAATATTATTCAATAACATCACAAACAGTTCCACGAAACAAGTGCACCAATTTAAATAACGTGAAACCAACCTGTTTCACACAACAACTAAAAATCAACCATATTTCACAGTTCTAAAGTTTCTTTTGGAGCAGCAAAGCTGTAGTTATCACGTAATTAAAGTCAGTTATATACTCTGTGAGATGTCTAATTAGCTGCCACGAATTTGCTTCAGTTAATTTAGTTCCGAATATTATGTAATTACCATAACTGTGGCAACCTCTGGCACTACATATATTATGTAAGTAGGTCCCTGACACGTAATTTAGTAGATAGTTTAGTAACATAACATACAGACATCCCGGAGTACTGAAAGTTGGGTAAATTGACGGAATTAGGTAAGTTGTAATGTTAATTTAGTATAGGGACTGATTAAGTTCAAAGTTGGTTATACGGCTGTCTTTCTACCAGTTGAAAGCGAGATGTTGAATGTACCAATCATCATTATCATTTCAGCCGGAAAACGTTCACTTACGGACATTATTCGTTGCTACAATGAAAGGTCCTGCAATCCGTTTAATCAATGATGTCACGTGATCATGAAGTGAGCTGTCGTTCCATCTTGATTATATGGATTGACCACCTCGTAATCACTTCACCCAAGCCATCACTTTGATGTGTTTACAGAATCGTCCGGCGGTGCCTCCAGAGATTCCAAAACCCTTCAACAATTTAAGCTCACGCAAGGCGAACCGGCTTTCCAAATTTTTACTAATCGATCACTCTATTTTTAAGAAGATGAGCTTAGCCCATTGCTAAGCTCATCTTCTTTCAAACCTATTGTTTGAAAATGATGTGATACATCAGAGGTCACCAATTAGTTTCATTTGGGGTCCGTTTTTTAAATAATGTCTGCCGCGATCCGTTTCTACTTTTTATAGGTACTTACACCGGAGCAGTTTCTAGCCTAAGATGGGAGGCGCTCTCATTTCGTCTTTACATCATCATTTACAAATATTTAGTTAAAATTCAAAAAACGTAATTGAGCGAAAAAAAATCTGTTCAGTAAATTGTGTCGAGTTATCGGCACATAAATGTATTAATATCGATCAGTCGATTTTTTTTTCGAGTGTTCAATGTTGATCCCATTGTAAAAGCCATTTGGTAACCCCTGTGATACATTGTCTTTAAGTGATTTCAAAGTTTCCATACCTAAGTACAACGCCACTCTATCAGTTTAGTTTTTTTTTACTTAGGTATATTAATTTTTGGTATCAGTCATACTTGGCGGAATGAAACTCTTTGAAAACAAGATAAAAGTAGACAACTATGGTCGACGCCAGATGAATTTGCAATAACGGTCATTGCCCTTTCCTTAATATCTCTTCGTAGGTACCAAAACGGTAAATTTTATTAATCGTTTTTCATTACTAGAAAATGTAAAGGATCACTGTAGATGTCGATTCAGGACAGCTTTATGTCTTTTTTTCTGTTTTCGGAACTAAGTATGTCAATAAATGAAGGTGGGTCAATGACCGCTATTGCAAATTTATCTGGCGTCGACCATAAAGTCAAGCATTCTTATTACATTTCAGCAACTTCTAGAGCTTATCGTTTGGAAACATTTAACAATCATCAACATAACTTTATTATAATACTAGCGGATGTCACGCGGTTGCACCCGCGTAGTATCCGTTCCCGTGAGAGTACGGGGATAAAATATATGATACTCGCTGATAATGTAGCTATCCATTGCTGAAAGAAGTTTTCAAATCGGTTCAGTAGTTTTTAAGTTTATTCGTTACATACATAAATACAAATCTTTCCTCTTTATAATACCTATTAGTATAGATTAGTTTCGACAAGTATCCTTGAACACTTCTTTACGTTACTAGTTATGTCTGAATCTAATTTTTTTTTAAATTAAAACGTGCCCCACACTATGAATTTCTCCTGTATTGTGGGTGCGTTTATAAACATATAAAGTGACATACAGAAACCATTGCTCCGCTCCATCGCGTGTCTAATAAGACAGATTAAATAAGTTAATGGAGACAAACTAAATGGAGCTTAATGACAGTATTTTGTTCGACTGTTTGTTTTAGAACCTTGCCTTAATAGGTACCTCGTAGATAGCTTTTATTTTGTTTGTATTAAGATTTAGAAGGACATAAGAACCTCTAGACGAAGTTCTTTTGTTTGGAGGTCGATGCCTAGAATGAATGACGTAGTCTTATGACGGTACCTATCTATTAATAAATATCTACTGTCCAAGACAGAGACAAAAAGTCAGGTATAGAATAAAGAACCTCTTATTAAAAATTTAAGACGTAAATCGTTCACTGCTTAAAATAGGCCTCCCCAAACAGCGGACTTCTGCGGCCCTCATCAGGTCATCGGTCCTTCGATGACCTAAGTGAAGGCCAATATCTAAATAAATGCAATTTTTTACCTATACTAGAACTAATATTCGACAGAATTATCATGTACTTCAAGTTTTTTATTTATTATTAGACTATATGAATTAAAAAGGTTCCTTAGAAAAGTATGCGTTGCAATGGGATTTGAACTTTGCTTTTTTATGACTTATGAGAAGGTGGATATAAAATTTGATTAAAATCTTGAAAATTATACAAATACGGTAATTTTTGAACTGTGCTCATTTTTGAAGCAAAACATTTTTTTTTTTAATTTATTTATTTGGAAACTCAACAGCTTATTATTAACATAGGTACATGAGTTATGAATATTCAGTTCACCTCCCCATCAATGAACAGCCAAATACAATTGCAACACAGTTACTGGCATCTTAAAGCCTGCATAGACTGAACATTGATGGCGAGATGATAACAATTATCTCTTTAGCCAATAATAGAGTTTCACGGCATTGACAAAGCTATAGGCTATCTAGAAAGTGGCGAAAAGAAAAAAAAAAGAAATTATAAAAGTGAAAAATAATGTGGAATTGTTGACACATTGACAAAATTAAAAAGAATATTAAAACAATGACAACTTAAGAGAATGAGTGATGGCACAAATTATTCACTAAACAGTATTTGCTTGACTGTTTAGTGAATAATGTGTGCCATCACTCATTCTCTTAAGTTGTAATTACTTTAAAAACTAAATCAATGCTGCCTGTATTATTTTTTGTATGCTGATCATTATCTCATCCTCTATTTAAAGTGTTAAAATTTTTGTTTAAGTGCAACTGTACCGATTTCATCACTCCATTCAATTGCTTTTAATTAATATTATCAGATAAAGATTCATTAAGTAATATATCGTTTCAGCTATCTCTATAAATTAGCCAATCCTCCACAAGACTCCGTGGCGCAACGGTAGCGCGTCTGACTCCAGATCAGAAGGTTGCGTGTTCAAATCACGTCGGGGTCAAAATGCACTTTTTGTTATTTCGTATTAAGAAGGTTGAGTTGACTGAGTCAGTCTGTATTGTCTCTCTCGCCAAGACCAAAATCTCTCGACAATAGGGTATATTTTCACTACTATGAAAAATTATATGAATGAAACTTATTTAATAAAACAGTGACATTAGTGAAAAAATTAATAAAATTTGTGTAAAAACAAGGAAGTTACACGTTTTTGAAGTTATTCTTTTATCCTCGTCACGCAAATTTTTGTTCGTACTAGATTGTGCCAATTATCAAACAATTTTTTTTATTGCGTCTTATATGCTCTGAGAAATGCAATCGCCGCACGGTAAAAATTACACACTTCTACCGTGCAGCGAGTTTTATTTTGGGCACCTCTACCTCTTTTGTTGATTTTTATACATTGTGAAACTTTTTTCGGCTGCTGAAATATAGGTTAAACAAATCGTATGTTAGTAAGTGCTATAATATTTTAGTCAGTATCAAGACAGTTGTTATATATTAAATGGGGTATTTGCGCGTGCGAAATAAATATCAGACAACATTTTGCCTTTGTAAAAGAATTTTTGCGGAGCAAAAGTTTGGCAACGTTTCCTCTTGAACTTGTCAATAAGGTAAGCTATACTGTTGGAGTTGTAACTAAAATTTTAGAAAGTTTTCATTGTACTTAATAAAAAATTGACCCCGACGTGATTTGAACACGCAACCTTCTGATCTGGAGTCAGACGCGCTACCGTTGCGCCACGGAGTCTTGTAGTAAGAGACTTAATAAACACTGTCACACAATGCAACCTCTTGAGAAAGAAGATATTAAACTGATAGAACAAAACCATTATAAGCACCTATTAACGTTCGATACGTCTAACGTCTTTGATAGAGTACCACTGTGACAGGTGTTGCAAGTATTGAGTGCTCAACATAAACCGGATATACATATATATGTATTCAACTAGCCCAAGATATGTACACTGACGTTCGTACTAGACTCAAAAGTACCGAGGGCTAACAAAGAAATTCGTGGTGGGAGCAGGAGTTCATCAAGGGTCTGCCCTTAGCCCGGTGCTCTTTAACCTAGATGTGGACTTCAGTAGGAAACATATCCAAGCTCCACTGTTCTTGTATATGAATGATCGTCATGATCGTCAGATCAACAGTCGAGCTGCAACCACCTTGATGTTAGGGGTAACAGCAATTGAGTCTGCGAGTTTTAAAGTTAGTAGAGCGAAAACTGAACATTTACAATTTCGATTTAGTAAAAAAAGCAGCCCATTCACAATATTCTACCTCAATCGTACCCTGTGCCGAAAATAAATAAATTCAAGTACCTAGGCTCAGTAATCACAGACCAGTAAGACGTTGACATAAATGCAGAGCTGAACAGGGCATGGCTGTAGTGGCGATCAGCGGTTGCTACATTGACCGGCCTTGTGTTCCGATCGATGTGACGAACGAATACTTTTATCGTTCCGTAATTTGATTCAGAACTTCTTCAGTCAGTAGGCAGGCGTCATTCATACATTGCAGTCAATTTTTTCACAAGATTTATTCATAGCATAACACACGGATATATATATTATATGGTATTGGTACACCAATTACTTTTTCACAAAAAATATTCGTTTAGTTGTGTTGTATTCTTAGCGTTGCCACTGCTACAATAGATTAACCAGCCTACTGCAAACCTTTAAGATTAATAAAAACAGCCCCAATATTCCCCAAAAAGTGCATATTGACCCCGACGTGATTTGAACACGCAACCTTCTGATCTGGAGTCAGACGCGCTACCGTTGCGCCACGGAGTCTTGTGTCAGATGCGTTTAAAATGCAGTTTATGATGAACGATATGACTCAGAATAGACACTTGTACAACTCTGTCAAGTGTCTTGAGGATAGGCTAATTAATTTTAATCAGTCTATCTTGCAAGTGCTCTTATGGTGATATTATTATTCTTGACACTTATATCTGCAATCTCATAAGTATGCACACAAGTAATCTATTAATGTAGCCTTCCAAATTTTTTTTTTATAATAAACACATTTTCATCTATTTAGGTTCGTTTTAATTTCAGGGACCAAACTAACAGAAACATACGAACTTAGTGTCAACTCTATTAATTTTTTAAGCAACGTTCGCATTCGTATCTCAGTCGCAATATGTCAAAAATGTATGAAAATTGAAGCTTTTTACGACTTTTTATAAGGGGACTTGTGCTTTGATTGGTCGACATTTTATGTCAGTCCACAATTTCTCGAAATGACTTCGAAATCACTACCAAACAAACAAACTACCAAACCAATCAACCAACTATCAAATTTTGATGCGTAAAAAGAATTTCAAATGTTCAGTTGACAATTTATCGAGAGTTTACAATCTATCAAGTTATTTTATAATCTTACGGAGTTTTCCATTTTCCGGTGACATATGTATATATATAGGATGCTGTAAAATATTGTTTTGAAAAATAATTCTTACAGGTTAAAGGGCTCTTTCAAAATCGATCATTAACAACTCTTTTATCTGTAATAGACTGAAAAACAAAAAGCTAACGTCACGCTGTAATCCCAGGCGGTCACCCATCCAAGTACTAACAGCGCCCGATGCTACTTAACTTCGGTGATCGGACGAGAACCGGTGCTTTCAACATGGTATGGACGTTGGCGATAACTAAGCTGAATATCGGGATATCATTCAACCGAACTTGGATTTGATCGGTATCAGCATAATATTATTAACTTTGAAAGAATTTTCGCTATTTTTAGTTGATTTTGCATTAGTTCTGGTCGATATTAAACAGAAGTGTTCTGGTAGCAATAATAAAATTAAAACTCGGAAAAATAAATAAAGGTTTTGGAATAATATTTCGTAGCAGGTCTTATCGACTTGAATTAAAAATATTGTTATATCATAAGCCTGGAAACACCTCGCAAAATGATAGAAGTCAGACCTTTCCTTCTTGATTAGGTTGTATTTCTGATTTCGATATCTTGATAGAGCTGATAAAATAAGGTGGTTTACAATGTTTTTTTACCTTCTGAACGCACGAGTATAAACGCATTGGCGTGCCCGACGCCAAGCCACAAATTCGCCGTACTTTTTTGTCACATATTTGTGACGTTTGGCGTACAGGGCACGCGCTTGCTTGTCATGTATACGTGACTATGGCGTAAGTATACTGTTAATAAAATATGTTCATATAGGGAATACGTAAATATTTTTGACTAAAACATAATACATTTTTAACAATATTCAATCAGTCGATCTGCCTTACAAATCCCAACTATATAGGACCAGTATTAGAGTATCTATCTATAGGTTGGACCGTCAGTCTAACCAGACTCAGTTAAGAACCAATATTGTACCTGCTCAACTCAGTAACCCAGTAACAACCCAGTAACCCCTTTGCAAGACAGATTTCTGACTATTCGTAACGACAATCAAATGTCAGCTCGCTGTAATCTCGGTATGTTAACAAGATCATCCCTTCCATGGATCTTACATATTTAATACCTATCATTTTAAATTCGCTTATAACTATAATATATGTAGTGTACAAGCCAAGTCAGCGGTTGCAGTATGGTAGACACCAGATGTTAATTACGATGTCGTACGTAAAAGAATAGCACCGTCCCACCTCTTTCCGTAGGTGTCGTAAGAGGCGACTAAGGGACTCATAAGAGAATAGGCAGCAGCATTCTCTGTACATTGCAACAGCTACACTGCAATGGCCAACCCCCTTCCAAGCTTGGCGATTATAGCAAACCCCCTCTTTGGGGGAGGCCTATGCCCAGGAGTAGACGTCTTTCGGTTAGTGTGATGATGATGCAGATAAATTTGCAATAACGGTCATTGACCCTCATGCATTTATTGACTTTTTTTCAATCAAAAACAGAAATAAAGACAAAGCTGTCCTGAATCGACTTCTATCGTTTTTCTTACGTTCTCTAGTAATGAAATAACGGTTCATAATTTATTGTTCGGGTTTCTACGAAGGGATATGAGGGAAAGGTCAATGAACTTTATTGCTTGTTTATTTGGCGCCTACCATAATTTATAATCAAACCATATAAAGATTTCCCATTTAACTATGCCATCACACTTCGAATAATAATAATTTCTTAGTACGAGATCATCTTCACAGACACCATACAAAACCTCAACATAATTAAATTTTTACCTATCTACATCAACATACAGAAAAACTCATACACATCCACACGTACTTACACCCGAATATATCCAAAAAAGGCTTCAAAGCCGTTCACAAAACCGGTGTCAATCCCTTGTAATTCTTGCCTCTATAAGACTCCATTGAGCTCGAGGTGTAGGCAGACCCTGGCAACCCTGGCAAATTGGAAGGCCGAATGGCACGGTAATCGGCTTATGACGGGTCCTCCGCCTGCCGAGTAAGTTATTATTATTTATACTGAGGTCTTGAAGATGTTTCTATTGTTCGGAATTTTGGGTAAATAGGAGGACGAGATTTTTTTGTGTGTTGAATAGGATTAGTGGAAGTGATTATGACGCCTTGATAAAACAAATGACTGAATAGTAGAGCAGATTATTAAAAGAGCAATATTTAGGCTGTTTGTTAAGTATATTTTCATGGGAATCTTTGAGTGTCATTTGCCCGGTTTCTGAAGTACTTTATAGGTCGTTTATCTCTCCGTTAACCACTAACCAACCAATATTGTTGTGACAAATAGGGTTAACGGACAGATAAAGGACCGATAAAGTGCCTCAGAAACCGGGCATAAGATAATCTTGCAGTAAAGAAAGAAAAAGAAAGTTTTTTTTATTGAAAGCTGTGAAAATAGTGTAATTATAATCTTAAACTGTTTTTTTTTTACTTCCTTGTTTTTACTAACATAATTTAAGTACTAATTATCTCGGGTGTCCCAAAATAAATAAATAACAGCTGATAATTTAGACAAAGTTCAGAAAATCTATAATTTTAGATCATATGATTTAACATTATTGTTTTTTTATTTAACCTTTTGAAATGAAAGGTCTATCTATGCAAACAAGCCCACATGAACCGGTGCATTGAAGAAGGAGATTCAACGCTGAATCAACGATTCAGCCACTTTTATGCAAAATGGTACCTAATGAAAAATTTCGATAAAATAGTGAGTATTTTTGCAAAAACTTGGAGACTATTTGCCTTTTGTGCTAGTCCATACTGTCCAGACTGTGTACTTTATGATTTAATAAAAATATAAAAAAAATAAAATAGTTAAACCAAATCTTGCGTTCATTTTGGGACACCCTTAGTAGTACATCCATCATGTTAGTAATGACAAATATTATGATTAAAATTTCAATGAAAACGAAAAGAAAGAAAAGAAAACCATGTAACTGGAAATAAAGAGTTGACAACCAGAAAAGAATAATCTATAAGAAACATTGACACAAAAGTAAAGAGTATTCCGTTTCAGATGAAAGTTATTCTAAATATATTTTTAAGAATATTTGACAAATCTTACCGAAAATATGAAAAAGGAAGGAACTCAATAGAAAAGGTATAAAACTGAAATCGCTGAATCGATTTGCTCAGACGAATTTGAAACCGATAAAAAATCTGGAGCAAAAACAATGTATTCAATCTGTGAGATATGATCCAAGAACTGATGACCCTTCAATCTAAAATGTATCAATTTACAAAGTATTCCAATGAGAACGTAGGTACCATTCAAACACGACACGGAGATTACAAACTATGGAATTTTCAGTTCACAAAACGTCAATCAATCAATCATTTATTTTGTTAAACATAGATATGGTACAGATGGTATATTGTCTAATATATGCGCGATGTTTATGGCGTGCAAAATTTACATAAACAAGCAATTACAATTACAGTTCCAATTAAGATGGCATGTCATTACATGAAACAAATAATTCAATTAAAAATATGTCAGTTAGGTAAACAGGTCATTACAATCTTAGAAAAATAAACACATTCATGTGTAATCAAGAAATAAAATCAAAAGTGCTCGTATCAAGTGTACCTATATAATTCCTCAAGACATTTTATTATCTTACGGAGTTTACGATAATCTGGTGACTTAAGAGAGATTGTCTTCTCTAAAACAAATGAACGTGTGATTTAATGTATTTTAAGAATGAGGTTACATAACAATCAGATGACGCAAAAGAGTTTTTCCAAAAAAAAAAAATTTACTAAATGAATGTGCTACCCGACCATCATGTAGCCTTTATTCTCAACATAATAGAAGTAAACTCAACATTTTAGTTTCATTTCTGTGCCTTCCAGACGCTACTTGGTTACCGCCTTACTCCACCAATCATAATCCTGCTTGCAAGATATCATGCCTCCAGGGTTGCGGAATTTGTTCGAAAGAGTCACCGCGGCCCTGGAACGCAAAGGGCTTTAGAAGGAACACGGATGGGTTTTAGTCAGTAAGAGTCTGACACGCCCTTCCGCTCTACCCAGAGCGGAAGAAGTCATTTGATGATAGATATCATACCCAGTTCCATTTTAGCTCCATTTGAGCTCCATAATTCGTTTTTCGATGTCGAAAATCTCCGTACGTCTTCAGAGCTAGGAAAGCTAAGATTAAGTGCTTTCACGACAAAACCCAATCAATTAAAAACAAAACCCTTACATGTTTAGACCGTAATCCTGCACTTCCCCACTAACAAAAAACACAGGCAGAAAAACTGCATGACATGTAATGAAGTGGCCACATCCAATTTGCCTCAACGTAGGTAATCCCCTTATACGACGTCACAGCGATCCGTGGATTAATTAATTATGCAAATTTTGTTGTTTTTGTCACACCTACCCTCTTTGTAACTTCCTGATGACGGTGATTTGTTTTTCAGACAGGCTAAATAAGGAAGGTGGTGTTGTGAGTTTGGAACATGGCCTTTTGGGTCACGGGAAGTCTTATGGCAATAGGTTCTTTTGGGGATGCATAAATTGGGTACGTAATTTATTATGGGTGGCTTGTATGTTGAAAAATCTGTAATGGATCGTCTTTCGCTAAGCAGTCTAGTGCCATTTGGGATAGGTAACATTGGGAAAATGCGAGGTATCTGTACATTTGTATACATAAATTATTAAATAAATAAATTGCCCATTTGAATCAGAAAGCTATTGTTCTGGAGCTAAGCTTTAACTAAGCTAAGGATGATGCTCGACAGTTAGTTTTTTGAGTTGAAGCACACGTGCTTGAATATGGGTCTTATTAGAATTTTCCTCATCTTGACTGTTTTATACTTATTGTGCCATAGAGGTATGTGGAATAGGAAGTAAAGTCCCGCACATCTCATCATTTGAAATGGGAGGATCCTTCGACCTACCCGATAGTTGATATTCGGTCTGTTGTATATTTTCAAATCGCACGGAGAACTTTGCTTGCGCGATGCAGGATTTCGTTGGTAGTTCATCGATGGCAATGCGGTTCTTTTTGTTGCTGTACAAATTTTGCTTCTTAGTTTTTCATGTAAATCTGTTGTCTCACAAGTTTTTAGATGATGCCGCGATATCCGGGAAAGAGCTTTAATGTTTCTGTCGTAATTAATATTTAGAATTTGCTTGAAAAATGTAGCTCAGTGGTGTCAGTTAAACTGTCTGCCTGTATCAGTTAACGGTTAATTGATGCCGCTACAGTACCTATCAAAGAAAAGTGAACAGTCTAATACCTAGATCCACCTTAAGTTTACATCGATATCCAATTAACTTATCCAATACAAACACTCTAAACCAGCATTAAGAAGAACAATTTCCCGGAGTATTACCAAACAAAAAAGGTTGCTAATCAATAATATTTCCCCTCCTTTCAATTAGTATGGCAAATGCACCTTTAATGGCTTACCTTGGGGAAAAATCCGGGGTTTAACTTAAGCGATTTAGGGGATACCGCACTAAATGAAATCTCAACTAATAGAGGGATCGGGAGAGGTAATCATGTTTTAATAAATAGGAAGTTTCTTAGTGTGTTTTTGTTTTTTTTCCGGGGCGGTATGAGTTTGGTATAGTATAGTGAAGGGAAAGGGTTGCCAGATATTATGATTGCGGTGAAAGTTTCTAAAACTGGTATAAGGATCTTGTGCAGCCGTAGTTTTGTTAAATTGTAAAAGGACTGAAGATTTATCATGTGATTCGATGGAATTATTACAATATTACTGTAATAGAAACTTAATAGATTTGTTTTGTTTTATGACAGGGCATTGGAAAGCTAGTTTAAAAATAGCATTCAAATGAGAAGTCATCAAATGGCTTTTGCCACTATGGGTGAAGCGGAAGGGCGTGGCTCTTACTGACTAAAACCCATCCGTGTTCCTCATAACACCCTTTGCGTTCCAGGACCGCGGTGACTCTTTCGAACAAATTCCGCAACCCTGGCAGGCTCTGGCCCTAGCAAGCTCCGTCTTCTATGCTGACATCTCTTTGAGGCGCGCGTGGAACACAACGCGCCATCGACCCGGGCCTGGTGATGATCGGACAGCGAGCCACCCAACGCTCGCCGTCCGCAGGCCCGCGCCTACGGTGGCCGGGGATCTCACGACGACTCAGGACGCCCGGGGCGTCTTCTTCTGTATAGTGAGAAACTATACAGAAGAAGACACACACCTTACGAGGATATATTATTTGAATAATATGTTGTATTAAAGAAAACCCACAATCTTCTTTAGTATAAAACAAAGATCCTGTCTGTTTTTCCTCTAACTTCTTTTAAATCACGAACTGGATTTTGATACTATTTCACTATTACAAACATATAAGTTATAAAAGTTTGTGTATATGTGAAAGTGTGTTATATTTTTTGTAAAATGTTTTTTTTTTGCGATTTCAGTGTTGGTCCTATAATAAAAGTTGTACGGAATTATGAGTTCAATGACCCATTTCAAGGTATTGTGTTTATTCTGTTACACGTAGTATAATTTGCAACCAAGCGAAGCCAGGCTTTTTTTTTATTGGACGTGACCACTCGCAGTTCAGCACACTAAGGCTGGTTACTGCTTAACCGGACTATAAGGTGCGAAGCCAGGAAGGGTCGCTAGTAAAATATAAAAGTAGATCTGAAACGAGACGAGGCTTGGACTTCTTATATAAATATATGCCATTAAGCACTCTTCACATTTTACACATAAATGATATTTCATTTTTATTCTGTCAATATAAACATTTTTCCACCGAATTCATTTCCAAACATATTAGTCTATGAATTCTAGTATTTCTCCTTCAGTCCTGTATTGGGGATTATAACTATTAGGAGCTGTCAAAAATGTCTATGTTTCTCGTTATATGTGCCCATTGGGACTTGTCTGCGCCAGGCTTATTGTGTTATAAAGTATTGTTGAAGTGTTGTTTATTTATGGATATTGGAATTTGTGAAACGATGAGAGAATAATACTGTAGTTTGAATAAATGTTGTTTTGCTAAACTGTACCAAATCATGTTGGTAAGTAAATGCTTTGGTAGTTAAATAAGGCCCTTAGCCATGTTGAATTTAGTCGTCGTACATTTTAAATGATAATTATAATTGATAATAATTAATGATAATGATAATATTGATAAATGATAATGATAAATTTTATTTATTATTTAAGTAGGTTAAACATAACACTTTTATTATACGTAAAATATATGATAATGGTTGGTGTAGGGCAATTAGATTTAATTAGAAGATTGTATGATAACCTAAGTAATATTAAAATATTTATATAGGCGTTACGGATTCTCGGTGGCCAGAAAATGAGACATCAGCGTACCTACTTTACTTGATTAGTAACACAATTAAAGCTAGTCTCTTTGAATTATTTTAAGATTAATTACAAAACGACATCTGCCTGGTTATTTAATTAAGAAAAGCATCAAACTTTATGAAAAAAAAAAAAACAATTAGTTGTATGGTATAAAACTGTTCTTGAAAGGTTTCAAGATCTAGATGACCATAATATTGCCTTCAAAACGTTATCATTATCAGTAAAATTTCAACTCTGAAAAGGTTAAAAAACGCTTGTTTTAAATATTCGCGTCTCGTATCTTATCACACTTAGGTACTTTTTCTCAACATATTTTTTTCCAGTGTAACTGACACTGTAGCTTGCGCCATGTTTCTCCGTTGGGGCCATGAAAACGGCCAAATGTATCAATTAAAATAATCTCGAAAGAAGAAACTATTAAATGATGTCCACCAAAATAAAAATAACTAAGAAGTCGTTCTTTATGACCTAAAGACTGACAAGCAAATGAGTTTTCAGGGTTCATGTATATACGAGTATATTCATGTGTGTGAGTTATTTTATTCCACCATAACTTCTAAACGGCTGAGCCGATGTCTATGCATGTGACATCGTTAGAATGTAAGCAATATCTCTAGTGAGATGAGATACGAAAATAGTCATGCACCCAAACTTTATGCACTAGAAAAAAACAGAGTAAAAGGGGCCGAATAATGCCTTAGGGCATTTTCTACCATTCGACCTTAGGCGGGATAAGAATTTTCTTCTCTTTTTTCAAGACCTCTGCTCTGCAGGGTAGGAAATACCTCAATAAAAAAAAATTCGTATCGTTTTTCATCTTCTTCTTTAGCTGAAACAAATAAAATTAGAATTTTGGCAGTTTAAAAGATGTCTAAATATGGTAAATCTTGTCTCAACACCCTCTTCTCCTGCCAGGGTTGCGGAATTTGTTCGAAAGAGTCACCGCGGCCCTGGAACGCAAAGGGCTTTAGAAGGAACACGGATGGGTTTTAGTCAGTAAGAGTCTGACACGCCCTTCCGCTCCACTCCACAAGAGCGGAAGAAGACATTTGATGATTAACCATCATTAAAAAAAAACACCCACTTCTCCACTCGTATGAACGCTGATCCACTGGCCCCAAGACAAGTCGCTACATAAATCTGCATGCTTTTTTTAATATTTTGTCGCCCGTGCAGTAATTTATCTTTTGTTTATATACTAGAACTCTTAATGAGCACTTTCTTACGCTCTGGGATGGTTTGTTTGTACTCTTTGTTGCTGGGAACTCAATTTAATTTAATGTATTCTTTTAGATGAGTATCTTTGTAATGGTTTCTTTGTACATTTAAGTGGATGCGTTTCTGTGGTGTTTAGGGATTTTTTTAGAATGTTTTGTTGATGAAACCGTGGAGCGGTTAAACAATTAAGCATGTAGTAAAATAAATATCTTAGAACTATGGCTACTTGCCGTTGGAATAGTAGGTGTATTAAATGCTAATAATTATGTATGATACCTGTTCGATAGTTTAAAAGTTAATGGTCAAGATCAGAAGCAGAGCCACGGCATCAAGATTTTTTTTTTCCAGTTGGTAATTTACCTGCCAGGGTTGCAGAATTGTTCGAAAGAGTTACCGCAGCCCTGGAATGCAAAGGGCATTTGGAGGAACATAGATGGGTTTTAGTCAGTACAAGCTTTCATTTCGCCTGGAACGGTTCTTTGGATGTCTTTCAAAAAAATAAAAAAATGGTAATCTATTTAAACACAGAAAACAAACGCATGAAACTTATTTATTTCACCTTATTTAAGCAATAAACCAAAAAAAAAACATCCAATAATTAAACCAGATATAACTTTCAGATGAAAAGCGAAATTCTTAACCGAAGCACTTTGAAAAATAAACTGTATTATTCAAGTGTAGTCAATTAATTCAAAGTTAGTGGTCCGTTAAAACTTAACTGGTAACTGGTACATTTGAATTTTAATAAAAGGCTTTGTAAACTTTTACGTAATGAAGTTCACTGAAGTACGGGAACTAGGAAATTTAACTAATATATTCATAATCACGTTTCCATTCTTCCGCTTCTGTAATATTTTAACAGCTGCTGCAAATTACCCGGGCACCATTGTGGAAAGATAAAATATATGTATCTGTTGCTCTTATTTGAAAATGTAGATAGGCTATGTAAGGAATCTTTTTGGTGGATTTAGGACTTTCGGTTGGCATTTTGTCAGGAACATACTGTTTCCTTAAGGAACTTAACGTTATTTTCGTACAGAAGAGTAAAGTAGAGTAGAGTAGGGACTCCATTTTCCGCTCTTAGACTCCCATTCGGTCCGCTGTGCGTAAGTGTCAGAAGAAGTCAGAAGTAGAGAGCTAGGATCTTCACAGGCTTCGTGGAGCGACCTCACCGTTCCGAGGATTTCTACACGTTGGGTAGCCACGGTCTCGGCTGATACTTCGGCGTCAAAGCAGCCCCTGTCGGTGGCGCCTATATTAACGAGATGTTTGTTTAGGGGACAATGGCCCGTGATTGTTTTCGGACAGAAAAATTACTACTAAAAAAACTTTTTACCAAAAAAATACAACCGACTTCCAAATAAAAAACACTACAAAGTACAAAATAACTTTAATTTCGGCAGTCGTTGTTTCTTGTTGTTTTTCGTTTTTTGACACCGACATCCGAAATTAAAGTTATTTTATGATCATGGGACCACCTGGGAAGTGTAGCCTTTCAAACAAAAAAAAATCCAAATCGGCCCAGCTATTTTCGAGTAAACGGGGAACATATATAAAAAAAATTAAATGAAAAAAGGTTCCGACGAATTGAGAACCTCCTCCTTTTTTTGAAATCGGTTAAAAACTATAGCTATAGATAATATCATCGCTTCATCGCATCACATCGGTACATCGAATGATTCATGGTTCCACAACGCTATACATATCTACAGTTTTCTGAAAACCAAACCAAAGTGGTTGAAATAGCCTCACTCGGGATAAGCAGCATGAATTGTATGGGCCAGTCGGCTTTAAGATTACCTAGAATCAAGAAAATGAATATCTCATTATATAGTAACTAGCTTTTGCCCGCGACTTCGTACGCGCATATCCCGTTTATTCCCGTTCCCGTAGGAATGTCGGGAAATCCTCTCTTACTACTCCCCTACATTGCCCAAGGGGACCTATATGCAAAATTTCAGCTTTCTACGACCAGTAGTTTCGGCTGTGCGTTCTCTGTTAGTCACATTGAGACGGAAGAGTTTCATAAATATATGTTTATTGATGCCAATGGCGAATTTCTATGACCAAACTTGAAGAACGAAAGAAAGATTGCCCTTACAAATTGATTGTTACAAAAATAAGGCACTGATTGAGAAATTTTTTAAAATTTATTGTATGAAAATCTCCTTTGCTATGGAAAACTCTCGCCAAGTCTCTTTCAGCACTTTATAAATTTAGAACGAAGTATATGTAAAATACTTTGAATATTATGCTAGAAGTGACTAAAGCTGGAAGCTTTGTGCTTTGCATTAAAACTAATAATGTATTCACTGCCACGCTTGCGTTCTGAAAGTTCGTTAAACACTCCTGATGTTACGGAGACGTGTCGTCAAACCAACACACAAACAAACAAATGATGTGCCATGGTATGAGGATCTGATGTCTTAAACATCAGCTTCGCCTTTATTGCTTTAAAAATTTGAAATTGTTTGAAGCTGTAAGAAGAAAAATAATAATTACCTATGATACGGCTATTATTTAAACGGCTTTATGCTTTTACCCGACTGTCTCAGAAGAAGCGTAATGTTTTTCGAGAGTATGTATGTATGTAAATAGGTATGCCTATGCCTATTTATTGTGGACTCCCTGGAGCTTAAGCGGGTGGAATTTTTATTTTTTTAAGGACTTTAATACATTATGCATACCAGTCCCATTATTCCCTAACCACATCTGACTGCCAATAACTTTTTTTTATATATTGTGGGTTTGCTCTTGATTCTACTCTAGGTCATAGATGACAGAGACAAAGTCGACGATGGAGCGAGCTTACCCAGAAGAAGCCTGTTCACTCTAATTTTAAAGAGATTAAAAATTTATTTCGATGCCATTAATTCAAACAGATACTTTGCTACCTTAGAATTGGGTTGACAATGAAATTAAGAATCACATTGAATGTACCAACATCCAGTCTGTTTAATTCAAAGGCATTTGCTAGACATGTAACGTTCTCCCAGGTTCAAATCGGACACATTCCAGCAATAAATGATATAGATCCTCACAGACGCCACAATCTTCACAGTTTGGTGAGTCAGTCTTCCTCATTATAAAATTAAATTTACTGCATGGTATGTGTCCAGATCTGAGTCTGTGAGATGTAAAAATCAGTTAAAAAAAAATGACGATCATTAAAGTGGTCTTGGTTCGAATTAACATTGGCTACATGAATATTTGCAATAAAAATGTGATATTTACCTTGATTCTGGGATGAGTCTGTCTCAATCGACAAATAATGACATTAAAAAGACCTAGACCGACTTACGAACCCCATAGAACATATATGGAGTTTATTAAAGCGTAGAGTTAGGTGTCACACAATTAACAACAGAGAGGATTTGAAACGCTACCTGCGTCTAGAATGGAATGCGATTACTGCTGAAGACTGTAAAATCTTGTTAGCTCTTTACCAAAAATAATTTCTGCCGTAATTAAGGCAAAGGGTGCACCCACAAAAAATATTTTTAAATTAATAAATAGTAAAATAAACCTATTTATAATATACATATATATATATATATATATATATATAATAACCGTTTTGTTTTATTTTTATTTGATACTCCTCATAAAACTGAAAGATGTCATGGGTGCTCAATACTTTTGGCCAAGGCTGGCAGGTTGGTGTTAAGGTTGGTACTGACCGGTGTAATGGGCCATAATTTAACATTCGCAGCGAGCATGTGACGATACGCCGCCGTGTCCTAAAATATGTGTAACATGTGCGTATTCGTGCTCGTTTCCACGTAGTGTTTGCATGAATGCTCGCTTTGTATCAAGTTACATTACGCCGCATAACACTGGTCAGTACTCACCTTAATAGAATAGACAGTTCTTGACCCTGCTGTAGGAAAATGCTGAATAAATAATTTGGTTACGAAGTACGTTAACTATTTCAAAAAAAATAAAATAGAAATATCATAAATGCACTTTTATAGCCAATTTGCTTCGTCTTTCGCCTTTGGGTGAGTTTTAGTTTCTGAAGCTATTCACGCTAGATATTTATTTCGCTTATATCTTCTACGTAGCACCTGAGGCAACAACCTGCCCGTCTCACGTCAACTGATAACAGATATTACTTAGTTTCTGTCTGCCTGTATGATGCAGGTTGCCTTATGATTATAACGTAATTATATTATATTATTGTTTCAATACAATCTGAAAAGTGAGTAAATCCTACCTAATGTCACCATTTTTTCCGTACACACACCATCAAATTAGAAAGTCATGAGAGGTATTACTTATTTTGGAGTCTTGGAGCAGCAGGGTGTAGTTTTATGTACAACTCAAATAATTAATTTAGCAAACAATAGCTAATTGTAATATTGTTTTAGTTTTGTTTGCATACAGACACAGTTACAGTAAAAAGTGAGTAAAACCTGAAACGGGGTTTGTACGGCATTGTACATTACGAACAACTTTTACTGTTACACTTGACTCACGAAAAAATAACTGCCTTAGAACTTGTATATTTGGTTAAGTTTTGCAAACATGTTTTTTTGTTTTTATTTGAGATGGGTTTGCTCTTGACTCTAGTCTAGGTCAGAGATGACAGAGACAAAGTTGACGATGGAGCGAGCTTACCCAGAAGAAGGCTGTTCACTCTTACTTTGAAGAGATTAAGGTGGGCTTTGCTGTGCGCGTTATAAAAGACGTTTGGAAACCCTTAGTGCGAATTGGTGGAATAGCAACAAAGTCGGGATGGTAACTTGCAGTACGTCTGATGAGATCTTTGCTTCAGTTGTTTTTTCCGGGAGTATAGGGTTGATTCCATAGTATTTCAGTAACATCCTGTATAAGTAGATATACGTTTCTAAGGATACTTAAATCTATACATATGTATATACAGGGCAGGAAAGAATTATTATTATTATTATTATATTGTCAGTTAAGACTGACAATATAATAATTCTTTATTATCAGGTAACTAAGGCCCATAGATAAAATACACAAATTAAATATACAACAAAATAAAGTAATACATATTAATCTTGCTTAACTTATAAACTAAGAAACACGAGGTAGAAACACACACACGCACACACACACACACACACTACAACAAGTAACACAAAACGTGTAGTAGAATATTGTCCGACAAACTGACAATTCAGAATTGTCAGTTTGTCGCCTGTCTGCGTTGTGTTTTCTTAAACAGGCTCCCCAGTTCGGAACACACATAAACCTTTACGTGCCCCCCCCCCCCCCCACTATCCATCAAACCCGAAGAACCGCTACCAACAAACAAAACGCCTGAATTACCCACAAAAGGCTTTAAATCATATTATTTTACAGTACCGAAATACAATTAATTTAAACGAAATCATCCATAAACAATAACATTCTCGCATGACTATTCCTTATGCGTTAATACGAAACGAATGGAAATGTAACCGGGATGAAATGCAAATATATTCAATTAATCCGAGCGCACGTCTGTATCGGGTGTCGCTAAGCTGTGATTGGCGGATTGGCGTAAAGTCGTTCAACTGAACGAAAGTGGTTTGACGTTTATATGTAGAATAGGGACGTGGATGAATTTGAATATGTTTGCTTATTAGTTTTAGTGAGGGGCTGTTGGTTCAGGTTGGGCAATTTCGAAGCTTTGATTATATGGTCTTGGATATTTGGGATACTTTGGCTAAGGCTTTGATTGGATATTGCTAAATCTTTGCTGGTAAAGTTTGAGTGGAGTTGCTGTTTTCGAAAGTTTTGATTTTCATGATTGATTGTTGTTATGTGAAGAAGCAACACTATAGTCTAAAATGATAGATGAACATGTACATCTGAAATGTAAGAGGTGGTGGTTAACCCTTAAACGGTCAGTAGGGAATACGTAGTTTTTTTTTGTTTTTGTTCGTGTTGAATTAGTTAGAGGTATGTATATAATGCATACAAAACAATTCTATCTCTCTTATATTAAAAAAATATTAACTTACATTTCTTACGGCAAAATTCGAGATTCAATCTGATTTTAACACAACGACACTAAATGTCAAATAATACGTCAATCACGTCAAAGACAATCTTCTTCTGCTCGTGAATGGGTTATAGATTTTTTAAAGTGCAATTAAGATGCAAAATGACGGACACCTCCATATCATTATCAAAACTACAACTTTCAGAGATGAAAGCAATAAATTTCAGACAAGACGCAATCCTATTAAACGTCACTTCTCAAATACGGAGCGCAAGCAGAGGTGCAAAATAAAACATATACAACAACGACTCCATATATTCATAAATTCTTCCTACTAATAACATAGGAAAACGTTAGATGTGCGCGAGACGAAAGCTGGCGTGGAGTCGACAAGTGCTCATCTTTTCGGGGACTATTAAATTACTTTATTCACCTCCGTGCTAGCTGCTATGAAACAGATGAGGTGGCGTAAGTTATGGGCTAAGAGCGGTTAGTATTTGGAAAGATTTTCAAAGAAACTTTGGCTAATTTCAAAGTTTTCGGTACATTTCGTTTTTGTATCAGTTAATGAAAGTTAGCTAAGCGTGAAAATTCTGTTTAATTTTTTTTTAATTGTAACATTTAAATGTATGGTAAGAAGATCTAGCAATTGTCACGGCGTCTTTAATTTTTTAAAATTTCTTTCATCACACAGGTACATAGATCGTTAGTGGCATTCTCTACAAGTCGATTAACGGCGGCTGAGAAACATTCTATTGCTTCTAGGAATCAATGTAATATACGACGTCAAAACAAGACCGTCTTCCAAATATAAATGAAAAGTGTCTTACTTTTTACCATCTTATCTTACTTCTAACTAATATGATAAATGCGAAAGTTTGAATGTTTGGATGGATAGATGTTTGTTCCTCAATCACGTCAGAACGGCTGAGCGGATCTTGATTAAATTTGGCATAGATATAGATTATAATCTGGAATAACACAGAACACTTTTTTCCTGGGAATATGTCCTTGGGATAATTTTCGACATTAACCGTGGAGCCACGGGCGGCAGCTATAGTAGGCGCCAGATAATCGTGGAATAACGGTCATTGACCCACCTACAATTATTGACATTTTTAATTTGAAAAACGGAATTAATGACACAAAGCTGTCCCGAATCATCATCTCTCGTGATCCTTAACATTGTCTAATAATGAAAAACGATTCATATTTAATTGTTCAGGTACCTATAAACAGTTATTAGGGAAAGGTCAATATACTTTATTCCACATTTATCTGGCGCCTACTATAGTATTTCTTTAATAAAATTTCTTGCAAACAAATTCTTTTCCTAATGTATTCTCCAGTACAGCCGTAGCTCACGCATGAGTACACAGAGCCCGCTTCCGCCCATGACTTAACATCATCACGAACTCAGACGTTTGTGCAATTTATGACGTCTAACTGTGAAACGGACCTGTCCTTTTGTGGTGCGTACACAAGTCTGGAATATTCCAGTATTTCCAGTTTATGCATTATAACCGCTTTCCAGAAGAACTTACCTCGAAGGTAAGGAGAAATGTTCCTTGAGTTTATAACGAAACTTAACTCTCAGCTACCAGGATTCTTTGGAGATCTGTCTTTGAGCTGATCCCGTTGTCTCAGAAAGAAAATAAACTCGAATCTTATTACTCGAGTAACTTTTATTTTTCCTTTCGTTGATTTTGGTCTAGGTAAAACTGGATGGAATCTGGACAACTTCTGTAAAATATGTATCAATTTTATTGATTTCTTAATAAAAAAAGTCATAACTAATGAAAATTAAATCAGAAGTAAATCAGATTTTTATAATCGAGCAGTGAGAAGCAAGTAGAACTCGCACGCGCTGCTGTTCGCTCTTTTCACTTTGTCGTGAGACAAAGTGAAAAGCGATTCATAAATGTTCAGAGCAAAATAAGCTCTCGCACGTTGCATTAACTTGCCTGCAAGCATGCGGCGAGTGAAGCCTCGCGCATCGCACGCGGCATCCTTTTATGTTAACTTATTCGGTATTGTGTTTCATTAAATCAAGAGTACCTATCAGCTGCTTGATAAGCGAAGGGCAACGACCGCGGCAGCTTTTTGCGATGTATAACTATTGGTTCGATGTCGCTTTCGAGTTTTGTTTATCACAATTGTTATTGTGCCATTTCTTAATTTTCAATTTATTATTTTTCATAAAATGATTGTATTACGAAGACAAACTGTTTTCGATTCGTCGACCATAGACATTCGAGTCTACCCGCGACTTCGTCGACTTTACATCGGGATGCAAAGTATTACTTATGTTAATTCAGGTCTACATTTGTGCCAAGCATCCAAATCCATTCAGTAATGTTTAATGATAACACTGAAAAACTCAATTAACATTACACTTCAGAAAGTGGCAATTCTCAATACCTGCAGAATAGTGAGGAAGTTCATGCAAATAGAAGAAAATAAAATTTCTCCTCATAACATCAATCCTACACCATACATTGTTTTCACCACATGTTACATTGACTTGGCTTAGCCCGTTAATGTAGCTAAGACTAGCCAAAGAACTAAGAAACAGTCTATGTTTTTCCAAATATTAATAGCACGACTTAGCACACGAGGTTGTCGACATGTGGGATGTTGACTCGGCTGTCCAATTTGTGCCAATTGTCGTCACGGCCAATGGCCTGGTGGCCAAAAGCTTCGACGACCATCTGTCGAAGCTGTCGTTGCGCGGCTGGGTAAAGGGCCTGATACAGAAAGCAGTACTCCTGGATACGGCTCGTATAGTGAGGAGGTTCCTTTCTCTGGAGCCCTAACCACCAGTAGCTTGGACCCTGCTCCCGACACCGGCGGAATACTATTTTTTTATTTTTTTAAATTTTTTTTTTTGTTACAACTGTTTTATAAAAATAATAATAAATATTTAAAATCGTAGATCTATATATAAATTGAATAAACGAAATAATAATAGAACCTTTATTTCAGGCACCTAAGGCATACAACAAAATACATTTATATAAGTACAAAAACAATAACTAGAAACTAATACATATTTGATAAACAACACTTAAAAACGAATGCACACGAAGAGTAAAAAACATCCATTCATCCTCACAAAATTCAACATAAATAGTATAATTGAATAGGATAGGTAGGCGAATCAGCATACCTACATATACCAACTCCATCACACTTAGGTACATAACGACCGTCCACCCAACACCATTGTCCAAAGTTAAATCTATTTCAGTTCACATCCCACTTCATAACATCGACAGTCTGGAGAGTTCCCTACATGTATACCCTGTAGTAACACGGTATCTGTATGCAAATTTTCGCGTGCATTGTGCGTTTTGGACGCGTCAATAGCACGGCTGGGGGAAGTTCGGTAACAATTGTGTTCCCCGTTAAATTGTGTTGAATAAACTGATGTACTTTGATTCGTCTGTCTGTGTGTTTCAACTGTTTTTAAGGTTTTGGTATTGAGTTGGGTTTGCACGTGTTTCTGTGGCTAGCGTAAAATGAAATTTTTTAACACGGGTTTCCTAAACTTGCTTGCTAAAATTGCGATGTTGCTTCAACATCAGAAGAGGCTCAAAATAGATAAGAAAACCAAATTTCGTACCTAAAAAGCGTTACAATTTTAGTCACAATTATCATTTGAGCAGCAACTAATGTTAAATGTAGGAAAGAAAATAATTGTTCTTTTTGACAGTTTGCAACAGCGATATGAAAGCAAAGGCGTCCTACAATACCAGAATTGACCGTCGACACGTGATAAATTCGACTTCTCAACGATCTGAGAGTTGAGAAGTCAAATTTACACGTCACATGTCAATACCATAAATTTTCGTACACACTGTCGTTCATTCTTCTAGGAGTCGATAAGTAACGCAAATAATACTTTGCGTTTACTGTACTGGACTGATGGGTAGAGCGACTAATCGTAGAATATGAAGGTCACCTCAAAAAATGCACCTTCCAGAAAACAATAGGGCCTTAAACGGAAGTTACGCGTAGCGGCCGTATTGTGTCAAATTTTCAACAATGGTTAGTATCAACTAGCACTGATAAAATGTCATTGTGTCTACAGCTTATTGTTTATAGTAAATACGTATCTATCTGAATCTATAAATAAATCAATAGATTCAAAGAGTCAATAACAACGACATAGTTACTTACGTATATGAAATTGATAAAGAAAAATAATGTATAAGAATAATATGTTTTTAGATAAAAATAGCATTGATCCTGTATTGTTTTTTTTTGTCACGGATTTTTAATTTTCGTCTTTCTATCTGTCTATTTTAATCTTAATAATATATATATTTCTTGTGTACGTGTGTATGTCACTGAACTCCTCATAAACGGCTGGACCGATGTTGATGAAATTTTTTGTGTGTGTTCAAGGGGATTCGAGAATGGTTTAGATTCACAATTGGACCCGGTAGGTGGCGCTGCAATCGATTTCTATAATTTTTCGTCAGACACAAAGCAAACGTTCGGACAGGACAACGTCTGTCGGGACCGCTAGTCTATATAATAAAAATGAATCGCTAAATGTGTTGCTAAACGCAAAACTCAAGAACGGCTGTACCAATTTCACTAATTATTTTTTTGTTGTGTTTCTTATTGTCAGGAAAAGGTTTTTACGAAAGAAAACTTTGAAAAATATAAATCCCAAAGTAAGTTTGTTGTATTTGTTTGTTCGTTACCTCTTCAATATTAACTGCCGTTTGTCTCGCGGTCGCAAGCGCGACTGCCGAGTGTGGAGTCCTATGGAATTTCAGTTTATTGAAAAAAGCACATGTGTTAGCGCACACACTTGTGCACTATAATATGTCCCGCGCCAATGGCTAATCTCTGTTGAGATTGGTCGCCATGGCCGGACTCGATCAGGAGGACTATATCAACGGCTGAAACTTAGTATACAGGTAGACCATGTCATGTAATAAGACATGACATCCCGGGAGTATGTTCTCTTGGCATACTTTGTCGGCGCTTGCGGAAGCCAGTCATTTATAAAGTTTATCTTTAAAATGACGGTTGCTCATGTTTTCCGAGTTAATAAAATGCAGAGATTTACAAACAAATCTCGCTACATATATTTAAATTCAACACACGAGCTTACCCCTAAAACCACAAGGTAAAACGCTACCAAACCAAAATTTAAAAGCCTCGCAAATTATATTTCACTCGGCGCCAAACCTCATATCGCCATACCCGACTCTAGGGATGTTACGGAACTTCGACTTCAACTCCGATGAGTCGGAACTTCCGGAACTTCCGATTGATATTACACCTCTGATTCCGATTTCGGCTCGACACTGTCATTTAAATCGGACGTTTAAAATTTTTATACGTACGTAGCATGAGCATCAAGTGGACTGTTTTTTAATAATATTTGTAGGGATTGACAGCTCACTTCATGTTCACTTCACTTAAACTTACACGGTGAGACGTTTACAGAATCGCACAGCTGGTTCATGCATAACGCGCGGGGAACCCACTCTTCGCGTGCTTTTTGCTGTTGATTAAGACAGATATTGCGTAACGACATTTGAAAGGGTAGGTAACCCTTGCAAATGTCGTTACGCAATACATTACCAGCTCCGACTACGGTTCCAATTCCGATAAACCTAATTTCAAAACTCCGACTTCGGGTCCGACAAAACCACGCTGTTACATCCTTACCCGCCACACACAACCTGGCAATCTGGCATTACCAAAGGATTACAGTTCATTCCCTTCAGTTTCTTACTGTCAAATTATCTTGAATGTAACGAACTGGATTAGGCTTGGAATATCAAGGGAAGAAAGTGATTTTTTTCCTCTATATTGTACCGTAATTTGAATATATTATGGCTTGATTGTCAGCTTAGGAAGACGTGGTACGTCGGGCTTCTGTTCTGTAAAAGTTTGGCTTGCAACTAACTTGGTTGGCAGAGATTTTTAGATGACGTTCTAAAGAAAAATTGACCTTATATTTGTTTGAATGTTCATTTTATTTACACAGCATTTTTTTTTTAATAAATCCCCAATACATTAATTCCACGTCCCTATTTTGTATTCGCTTTTACATAATTTATTATATAGGTATGTAATTAATATATCACATTATAATGTTGAAAAACATCAATACAAAATGATACTTTGTTCAACATTCTCCTTTTACAGTCGAATCTAGTCTTTGAAGATTTAGGCAAAATCATAAACTATAACGTACCTAAAAAAGTAAAGAAGATATACCGAGAAACAGTTGACACACGTGTAACATATGGGTAAATGATACACGTGCCGGCTTCCAGAAATAAAACAAGAGATCCTACTACTAATTAGAACAAACAAGAAAATAAGAAAAATCTGTTGTTTTTTTTTTGTTCTGTAGAACACGTTTCAAGGATATATAAATACCTAAGCAAGCAGCAAGGCGGTAAGAGGTTTTATTTGTTGACCTCCAATAGCCTCCACACGAAAAATTGATATTTTTTTGGATAATGATTGCAGTTCCTTCTCTCTTTCTACTTTAACAATTAAGGCTCCGCGCAAACGGGCCACCGACCACAGCCACCGGTGGCTGGCGACAAGCTGTTTCCACGATTGCTCGTTATTGTGAATCGCCGCACACGTGTAGCGAGTGCAACCACTCGTGACTCAGTGTCCGCGACTTGTCACCGGTGTTACAAATTGTAGCGGCCACCGACCACCTTCGTTTGCGCGGTACCAAAGTACGTGGCGCGACAGCCACCGGGGGCTATGGTCGGTGGAGCCTTAACCCACATGCGCTACAAATCAACAGGCATTTGACGTTAAACAATACGAACAAACTCCCGAGATGAACGAAATGATGATGAAAAGTCTCCTACGTCCTAAGTAGTTTCCTACGTGTCCTATTCCAAGATATGGTGGACACGTCTGCCAAGTTTCATTCGAATCTGGTCAGTTGCTAAGCCGTGAAGTGGTGACAGACAGTCAGAGTTACTTTCGCATTGATATGAGTATTACTATGGATAAACCAACGAGTACATTGACACTTAAGCGTCGGAGCACTACTGCACGGTTTGAATGTTATTGATCTAATCCTTTGTTCGTTCGTCTCTTTAAAAAAAAACACTTTATAATTTGGAGCGCAAATCATCAATTTAACTTCAAATAAAATTGTAACAGTTACTCTAAGTAACTGTGGGAATAAAATTAATCGATAGCACTGTTAACGTAGTACACTTTCCTTAATCAATTCTTCCCAAAGCGCAGGTGTGAAGTTCGAAGAAGAACAAAGCGAGTCTTGCCGCAATCTAGTAGATTAAACTGTGATTAAATGCGTTTTGAGGTGAGTGCACACGGACCGAATGTCTGGGGATTTTATATATAAGGACTTCATGTAACACATAGAACAAGAAGACGGAGTTAATGCTTAAGGCATTCTCTCCCAGTAATCAAGGGTGGTGAAGAAATAACATAGCAGGTGCATAAAAAAATGTCAACAGGCTCACAGTAATACCATTTAAAACGTACCGATGTACGTAATCAAAAATATTTTTAAGATTTTTCGTTTTCTAAAATGAGTACATCAACATCAGTTTACGATTAAACTGATATTGATAGACTCATTTTAGAAAACGAAAAATTATTATTTTTGATTAAAATGAAAATAATATGCGGAAATCGACTGGGCCCTGAAATTTAAATCATTATTATCCAGCCTTTTTGAACTATGTTAGATTTCACTTCCAGTCTAATCGGATGCAGCTGAATACCAGTATTTTACCTGGAGTGTCTGCCTATCTGACGACCACAACCCTGGATAATAAACAATAAAACTTGGAAGACTAATTTCAGACCGATCTCCGGGTACCTGACTACCCGTGACGACTGTCAAAGATGTACTTACAAATAATAGCCGGGACCAACTGTTTAACGTTCTTTCCGGGGCACAGAGGTCTCCCGTCCATCAACCAATCTTGACAAGCGCAGCTAAACCTCCGAACCGCAACACAACAAAAAAGGGTAATTCTACTTAATATTGTACATGTGTTTTCGAATGCAGCGATAAAGAAAATATTGACAAATGATATTTATTTTGAAAGTAGGTTAAACATAACACTTTTACACGCCAATCATTTTGGGTAATTTTAAACTAGATGAAGCCGGTGTTTCCTAGCTGACTATCCTGAGAAGAAACACCGAAACAAACTCAGAGGTCAAAGACTCTTTTTTAAAAATCCATATAATCGTACTGGTCAAATCATACGAGAAACATATAGGTTAATATCTGAAGTGGTCTTTTGAGGAAAGTTCCACACAGATTTGAGTGGACCCTTCCAGATGCAAGCATTTGTCAGTAGCATTGAATAAACTTTAATTGATGGCAGTGTAACCGGGCCCCTAACTCGTAACCTGCAGGTGTTGGTTGCGTCACCAATACAAGGGTGTTTTGTTGATTTTGTTTCTCACCGTAACTAACATTGTGAAGCTGAAAAAGTAATAAGAGGGGAGAATTTATACAGATAGTAGGCACAGTAAGATTATGTGGAACTTTACTATATTAGATGGATTCAAATGAACCGCAACTCGTCCATTCAAAGGTCCATTAGAAAACAGACACATCAGACAGTATCAGTCTGTCTGACATATCGCTGAAATGGACCTTTTTAGTGCAGCCGTGAGACACACACTTGGTTCTTATCATACCTACATTTCTTTTTTTATTTCTATGTACCGTGCGTGTTTCATGTAAGTGCTAAATAAATATTATTCTTTCTTTTCTTTTTTAATGCCTGGTTTTTGAGGTAACTTTATCGGTCGTCTATCTGTCCATTAACCACTAACCAACCAATAGCGTTATGACAAATAGCGTTAACGTTCAGATAAACGACCGATAAAAACCTCAGAAATCGGGCATTAGTCAAATAAAAAGCTTACTTCTAGGTGAGCGTGCTCCATCTTCGACCACATTATCGCTTACTATCAGGTCAGATTGTGGTCAAACGCAAGCTTATCCAAACTATCTAAATCTAAACTTATATTATAAAGAGGAAAAAGTTATTTGTTTGTTACGATTTGGCTCGAAAACTAACCAACCGATTTTAAAAATTCTTTCGCCAATATATAGCCTCATTATTATCTACTTAAAACATAGGCTTAGGGGAGCCAAAGTCCAGCTGTAGATAAGTTTTAGCCAGATGATGATAAAAGTAACATTAGCGATTTTATTGAATAATAACATACCTATATATTTACACCTGTTTTTATAAATACTTAACTAACTATGTACACTAGAAATAAAAATAAAAACTCCTAACTAAATTAATCCTAAAATATGGCGTCAAAGCGTTCATCCGCATCGCTGTCGACTGGAAGTGTAAACATAGGCTAAATTTTATTTTCGAAGAAAAAAATAGAGATCCCTACGAAAATTGCAATAATGTAACCCAAAGTAGCAAAATTTTTGATGATACATAAAAATACTACATGATTGAAGTACTCATTATCACCTGAAAAAACCCGCGAGGGTATATATCTAACTATTATGGTTAAGTCACAATGACTGCTTTTTATTCAAATTATATTATTCAATCAAAACCAGAGTGGAATGGAAAAGTGGTGATTTTGGTATCATGATATTAATCCTTATCCATTTAATCCATAATAAAGGAAACTTTTTCACTAAAATCGCACCTGTTGTTCCACAAATCACCGACTACCTACACATACGTCCAAACATTTCACAAATTTCAGCACTGTTAACATTCTAGCTCATTTTTGTGCATTCAACTTTGTTTTTTACAACTGTAGTGTTACCTTACGACCCGAGATTTAGCTTCAACATGAAACATTTGGCAAGTTAGTTTAGTATATAACTTTATTATGTTAAGGAACAAACATGGACCTTCCTCGTTTATAGCTCTTTCTATTAGTAAAAATGTTGACATAATTCGTTACGTGGTTTAGAACAGACAGTGAGGTAAACTGGGGTAACTTATACATCTACAGGTAGTGGATTCTATTAGGGGAGAGCGGGGCTAAACGCGCCGCGGGGAAGTTGTTACGATTGAAATAGGCTTTATGAAAAAAAAGAGAGAAACATATCAAGTAAATTCGTCATAAAACAGAACGCTGCAGCGCACCGATGGCAATTATCTTAGTTTGGCCAGTAACGTCCGGTAGGTACATTGTTAAATTACATCAGAACAACTTTACCGCGGCACGTTTAGCCCCGCTCTCTCTACTGTATAATTCTTCCAAAATGACATATTTATGCTTTTATGGAGAAAGATTGACACACTTCCAAATCTGTCTATAAATTTAATACAATGCAGATAATCTATTACGGAAAATAACTTACTGAACGAGTTTTAGAAAATACTATGAATCAGACTCCATCGAGGCATAGCAAGAAGTAGAAACAAACAACAAATTAGCCACAATATAATCCATTTTTGGACCTAAAACAACACTAACAAATAAATCTCAAACACATTCTCGAATTCTTTGTCGTAATAAAAGTAAACAGACGTCGTTTGCAAGCGTTACACTATTTTCTTCATTTTTGGACGGAGCTTTAATTTATTTTACAACTTTCCAACGTCATATCAACAGTCAAAACTGCAAGTTCATCACAAATATTTTATCGGTGTCCAAAGTCCAGCGCTTAAACCAAGATATCGCATACTCGACAATAAATTCGACCTATTACGAGTAAGGTCCTATCACGTCATCAAAAATCGTTTTACCTCCTTTTCTACCTTATCTCATCAAAAAACGTTTTAGCTGACACAAATTAAGCGGTCTTCACAAAAATACTGGCTGATAGTGGTACAATTACACTTTCGTCTCCCAACGGCCATCCATGGCGACGATAGGCCATCTTTATCCACTTTCCGTTATCGAAGTAACGAGTGCCTTGAGAATAGGTTCGTTCTGAGGTTAATTCGGGTCGACGACGGTTTATTCTGTTGGAGTCACATAGTTTTAAAGGTTGTAAAAACTTTTTAAAATTTCGAACGGTTCGCTTAAGCAGAGAGGTTTGAAGGAGCTTAACAACACTACGAAATAATGGCAAAAGATAAGCAATATCAAATAAAGCCTTGGCTACACGCTCAGTCTTATTTGCAGCAATTCTTGTTTGTAAGCAAACATGTGCGTTAAGATGGCAAAACGGTATACCCCACAAATGGCTTGCATAAAACGCTAGTTTGTACAACATTGATTTGCACAATTAAGCATGTACGTGAAGATTGTACAATATAAATGTGCAAACTATTTGCGCATGATAGCCGCTATCGTGTGGGCGCCATACATTGTTTGTGCCAATTTTTGCACAAACTGTTTGTGCATGCAAGATTAAGCGTGTAGCCAAACCCTAAATCACGAAAATTGATGTAATAACTTGGAGAAAAAGCGGAGCATTCACAAGTTTTCATTACTTAAGCAAGTGAATGAATGAAGTAAGTCATGAATATGATAGTCACAGATAACTTACGCAATTGGACTAAAGACATCATAAAACCGGCAAGACTGGTAAGACCGGTAAAACTAATAATTAAGAAAAAACCTTGTTGCCACAACTTGTGAAAGGATGAGGCAACATTTTAAATTAGGTGGAGTAATAGTGAAATGAAAAACGTTCCCGATAATGTCTATGTTCTTTTTTTTAATTTTTTTTTTGCTAACTGCAAAAAAAAATAAAAAATGAACAGTAGAACTTTAAGTACGACAACTGGTTGATCTTAAAGCAGAAAGAATAGAAAATGTATTTAACTGCCACAAAACGACATACACACATAACTGGATTTTGTATGCAATAGGTACAATCCATTGACAAGCGTAGTCATCTAAAACCGACAAGCCGCCCTAGAATTCTACACAGAAATTCAAACGTACAAAAATCCACGGAATGGAATCGACATCCCACAAAAAGGGGCAAAAGACACCGAAACGATCCACGCAACAGCTTTACCCAAAATCGGTAACAGCAATCCCACCTCTAAAAATCAGCGAACCAGAATACGAAAAAAAACGGCGAAAACAGTGCCTTTCTAAAACTATTCGCACTGTGACTCCGAAAAACTCAATATAGCGTTCCTCAAAAGGTTTCGCAGTTGAAGTGGAGAAATCCAATAAAAGGCGACTCCTACCTGCAATGTCTTCGCATTCTGGAATGTACGGAATCCCGTTCATTACACCGGCACATCCAACTTGTAACCTATCCAATTTGAACAGATTTTGGACTGTTACTTACGGAAAAGATTTATATGAAATTTCTTCGCGAGTTCGATTTGTAATCCGAAATTAATTGACGGAGTTTTGATAATGGTATTTTTAATTTTGTCGCATCAGGCGTTGGCAAAATGAAACTCGGAATTGGAGGGTGTTTAGAATAGTGTAGTTCTTATAATTATAAATTCTTTAAATAATAACATTTTATTTTTTGTGCATTTGATTAATTGTGCATGAATCCACCAATCCATGAGTCTATTGAGTTGTAGATGGTATTTTTTTATTCTTTTTACTAACCTTTAATTTATAATTCCAGATCATTTCAAACCATCGTCACCAACTTAAATATCGACTTTAGCGTCGTCTTTTTAAAGTGGCCATTTTGTAAAAATCTTTATAAAAAGTATGGTTCGCAATAAAATATTTTTAAGTATTTCTGAATTAAATAAGTATCTCGAATTCAGAATTCAAATTTGAATTCGGCGCCGCTGTTGGCCTTGTGTTGTTAAGAGTCAAACGATTAATAGCATTGCTGCAAAAATGCCAATTATGTTAAGCACAGGCTGCAAAAAAAATAACGAAAACACCAGTAAAATACCTATTGCTGAAACTTATAACTTTACAAACTCAATCAATTCTCCAGCCACTTTCCCATTTTTACACTTCGTTGCAAAAAAAAAGGAACACACGCCACACTCTCGGAACAACGCGAGGCCAACTTGCCACAGTATTGTGTATCCAATTAAAATTTTTCCTATCGCCCTTGCTGGGATGCTGGGATGCTGGGAGATGGCATTTTTACAAACACCGCGCGGATTCAACTTTTCTAATTACGACCATGTCACTTGCGTTGCGCGCCTTTCATTACGGGCCGTGATTATTGTGTATTTTTTGTGCTGGGTTCACAAATTGGGGGGTGCGTGTTATGTGTTAAACATTTTTTATGTTGCTGTGTGTATTTTTTTTTGTTCGTTCAATTCAGCTGAAAGACGTCAGTCAACTGCTGACATAGGTGTCTCTCAAGTGTGGCGATATTAATTGTTCCTGCGCTTTTCGCATCCAGTGGTATCCCATGGTACTCCCACAGGTCATGGGTACACACTAAGGGAAGTTTTTCATCACTAAAAAACATAGAAATAGGTAAGAGACTAAAACAAAGAAGACACATAAATAAGATTTTTTAACATATTATTATTTTTTTGTTTGCGGTCAGTTCACCCGGTTTCAACCTAGGCCCAGGCTCCTAGCTGATCGACCAATATTTTATCAAATTGTACAAATAAAATGATTTTTTTACAACATCATTTTAAAAATTTTAAACCCTGTGGGAAGTTTTTCATCACTAATAAACATAAAAATGGTAAATCTTCTACAACAAAGGAGACACATAAATAAGATTAATTAAACATTATTATTTCAACTATGTTTGCAAGCAGTCCAACCTTTTTTTAAGGATGGGACGTCATCAAATGACTTCTTCCGCTCTGGGTAGAGCGGAAGGGTTTTAACCTAGCCCCAGTTGATTGATCTTTATTACATTATATAATTCTCTAACAATTCGTGGTATACTTATATGAAAATATAAAGCAATTTTATTAAACTGGTACAAAGGTACCTACTTAAGGCCCTTTTAAATAAACTTTTATTGCTCGCCTTATTACTCACAAAGAAAAACACAATAATATACCAAAATACCCGTCAAGCACTTTTCAACCTGCCTTGCCAATTTTCATTTAGCTTTCCTTTATTGTTACATACGAAAAAATGTGGCGTAAAACACGTTTTATTACTAAAAGAGCCACATACGAGCAATTACTCGGAGCAACGGAAAATGATGTCGTCAAAGAAAACGAAATATTGCTCGTTGGCGCAAATAACAGGACAAACAACACGGCAATAAAGATTTACTGCTGAGATTTTTTACTCATTTTTACTTGTATGACAGGGTTCAAGTTTAAAGGTTTTAGCAGTTCTATGTAGTTAAAATGGTCACAATTATCTACATACAACAAAGAAAGTAAGAGTGCTACCACACCAATCGATCCATCGTCGATTGATGAATGAATTAGTCGGCATCGATCGATAGTTTCTACTACACCAACCGATCGATCGTCAATCTTTACTGAATCACATACCCTTTTTTTGATGGTGGAAAACCATCAAATGACATCTGCCGCTCTGAGTGTAGCGAAGGGAGTGTCATACTCTTACTGAATAAAACCCACCCGTGTTACTTCAAATGTCCGCTGGGTTCCAGAGCCGCGGTAACTCTTTCGAACACTACCGCAAACCTGGCAGGGAATTAAATACCCTAAGATTACAAAATTTAACGTAAAATAGTCTTGATTTATAGTTAAATCGCTTATCGCTTGAAACTTAAAACAGTTGTAAAAAACAAAAAGTTAATGAACCGACAAGAGATGACGCAGACGTCGCCATGACGACAATTTGAGATGTCATGTATCGGAAAAGTTACCGACCCATATACATATCTATAAATTGGAATTTTAATATGGACAGAGGGTACTTGTAAGTGTGCAATCAATATGTTAAGGAAGTTTTTCTGATAGCCCATATTCTCTTTCACATTGATTGTTTTTATGTATATTTATTTTAATTGAAATTTAATGTGAATGTTATGATCTAAAATTGATTGAAATAAATGAATTTGAATTTCTCGTGTTTTATCTTGCCAATTCTCGAGCATGCCGACCAACGTTATTTCAATCTTAAGAAGATCACTACAGAGTAGGCAATTTCCACGACCGATCCGATTTTAAGGAAGGTTTTGCAAATCAAATAAGTTTGTAATTGAAATTAATTACGCCTTTTGAAAAATCAATCACGTAGTCTAAATTTAAAATACCGACACCGCCATCTGTCGTAATATCGATAAATAACAAGACAAAACAAGAAACGATAACAGCTTTACTAATTAAATATTTATTTATCACTTCATTACATGACTACTAATTTCAGTGGTTATCTTCAACTGAGTGCGTCATACGCAATCACTAATTACAAATACGGAATCACACAAAATAATCGTTTGAAGGTCCCACCGAGATTTGAACTCGGATCGCTGGATTCAAAGTCCAGAGTGCTAACCATTACACCATGGGACCTATATGTACTGTCAATAAAATATGTGTTCTATATTTTTTGTGAGAAACGGTTATGCTTAGAAAGAGTAGTGATGTCATCAATGAAATATTTAATTAAGAAATACATTAATAAAATAATGACTAGGTGACGAATTCATAATTTATTGATGCCTAATAGATACGATTACGAAAAAAATGTTGAGCATGTCAAATTATGTGTCATGTTTCCGAATTGTCATATTTTCATTCAACATGTTGACAGTAAGTTGTCGTATAAAATATGTAATAAGATCCTCTAGTTAAACTGGCATTCAAACAATGGGGTATATGACTGTTTTTTTTACTGCATTTCTCAAAACCTAAAGAACACAGAAGATATGGTAAAAAGTTGTTTAATAATCTCACGAAAATACCAAAATGTGAGCGTTTAAAAATCTATGATAAACAGACACAGCACTAATTGTGTGTGATGTCACTCACAAGCATCGCCATAGAAAGTTTTCACCATTTTTTTGTACTAGACAAACGAAAATTTGCGTGACAAGGATGGAAGAATAACTTCAAAACCTCTCTGTTGTACACCATTTTTTTCTAAATCTTATATTTTAATATAATCTATCGAATAACTATTCATACATTTACATTTTCAATAGTAGTCAATATCCTATTGCTTACATCTTGTCAAAATTTCAAGTATGTACATATGTGACATTTCGGAAGCGCATGTCTATTGCATACATTTTCGTCTTCTTGAAAATCGTTATCGATGATTTAATATCATTTTTTTAGGGTCTAAGGTTTTTTTTTTTAAATAAGGTGCTTAATATTTTCATGCATTTACTGTAATGTAACTGTAAGGATGTTACTACCGAAGGAGGAGGCGGGCCGTGCGAGGGAAAGGCAAGGCCTTCGCCCCAACCGCCGCTACAGGAGAAGATGCCCTGGGCGTCGGGAGTCGCAGGGCGAGCCTGCGGACGGCGAGCGTTGGGTGGCTCGCTGTCCGATCACCACCAGGCTCGGGTCGACGGCTCGTTGTGCTCCACACGCGCCTCAAAGGGATGTCAGCATAGAAGATAGGGCCCGCTAGGGCCAGAGCCTGCCAGGGTTGCGAAATTTGTTCGAAAGAATCACCGCGGCCCTGGAACGCACAGAAATAACACGTATGGGTTTAAGTCAGTAAGAGTCTGACACGCCCTTCCGCTCCACCCAGAGCGGAAGAAGTCATTTGATGATTTCCAAGCCTTAAAAAAAAATCGACCACACTAATCGATCGGCGATCGATCGATTAGTGTAGTAACACCCTTACTATGACTATAAAAAATAACATTATAGTATAACTAACATTCTAAATGTGAAAGTGGGTTTACTTATTTGTAACGCTTTCACACCTCAATCGCTGAACCGATATTGATAAATTTTTGTTAAGAGATCGATGAGACCGTGGAGACGATTATAGGATACTTTTTCCCGAAAATTTATACTTTCGCGAGTGAGAGCTAATAATTTCATAAATCTTACTTCTGTGAGTAAAGTTAAGACCCACGTAAAATGATCTACGTGAATTTACTTAATGACATTACTCATCCTGATTTATAAGTTTAAAGTATCTCCGTCGTTACATTAATCTTTTCCTTTACTTTACTTAATCTTTAATATTATGCGCATGTCTTAACTTTAAGTAATGTGCACGTTCATATTAGTATGTACAGGGTTCTTAATTACTTTAGAAGCAGTTAAGTCAATTAGTATATAAATAGGTATGTTATAACCTGTTATAGGGGGTTTTTTAAAAAGCATAAGAGCTCTCCGTTTTTGCATTTCAAAGTATATATTTTTCATAATGAACTAAGCTTGTAATGTATTATTTTTACAAGATACATTATGTAACACTCCACCTGTTTTATTAATTTATTTAAAACTTCATGCAAAAAGGTACAGTGGCGGATTTAATAACTTACGGCCGGTCTCAATAACGTTACTGTCAAATTAGCTACCTACAGTAGCTGAAACGTCTTGTTTGCCTTTGTAACACGTTTCAGCTACTGTTGGTGGCTAATTTGACAATTGGTTAAAGGTAGATACGTTTTTCAAACCGGCCGGTGCGTCTCGCATCTTGACGATTCCTGCATCATTCACCAGGTCATCAATCCACCATGTGGGATGCCTTCCAATGCTGCGTCTGCGTCGTCACTTCAAAACCTTTCGATCCCATCGACTATCTCTTCTGTCCACTGTGTCTCACTGTGCCACTACACTTAAACAATAAATTTATATCGCCATGCCTTATCATTCTAGGATATTCCAACTTTAAACTCAACCATTTTCCATCCAAAAATATTACACAAATCACTATCCCATACAACAGCTTTAAAATAACACTTATTCCACATGTCTACGACACCCAATACCCATTTAAACCTACTGCCATCTCTGTTTGTCCGTTCTGCATCAGCATTCTCCTAATAGCCATCGAACGAAGACTGCCAAATCGGCAATGACTCCGGTGTTAAGTGCCAAAACAACTGGTCACTATGCCAGCGAACGTGCCAAATATTCATGTGCTTCGGCAGTAAAACTATCAAATACGATTTGACGTTATAGTTTGCCTTATTGGTACTGCTACTGGCGAGAATTTGAAGATCGTTCAAATTTGTGAAGCTTTTCTCGGTGTTGAAGAGATGTAGTGTTAGCATCGTCCAATATTCAATGTTTATCTTTATTTGATAAGATAGGTAAGTGACATAACTGTGTGTGTAGTGATTTAAAAGAGTGTCCGTGGAGTTTCTTGCACGTTCTTCTCCATAGAGCTCTACGCTTTCGAACGTGCAAATAGCTTCATGTTTTTGACGGACTGACTTTGACAATTCAAAAGTACCTGATAATGGTTTATTTGAAATAAATGTTTTGACTTTTGACTTTGACTTTGAACTTACCGAGGAGCTCGTGGCTAAAGAATAACAGCCGCACGAGTCGATCTTCAAGGTTAAGCAACGCTTGCCAAGGTTGGTCTGTAGATGGGTGACCATCTCAACATACCGGGTTTCCTCCGTGCCTCGGAAAGCACGTTAAGCCGTTGGTCCCGGCTGTCATTTGTAGATCTTACGGATTGTCAGAAGGCAGTAAATCTGAATCCAGTCTTGCCAAGAACTACCGGGTTACTCAGTTAATAGGTTGTGGAGGTCTGGTAGGCAGCCGCTCCACGTAAAATACTGGTATTCAGCTGAATCAGGTTTGACTGGAAGCCGACCTCAATATAGTTGGGAAAATGCTAGGCAGAGATAAGACATAACTTACATATTATGAAGGTCTCCGGCATCTGTAGAATATACATACCTATGCCCAAGAAAAACTACACGCAAACAATACTGAATGGATTTTGATAAAATTTTATAGAATTATAGCTTATACGTCAGAACATCACATAGGTTACATGGGAATATTTCCTCAACGCGTTCAGCACAAGTAATACTTATTTATCAAGAAAAACAAAATTATAATTTTACAACAATGTTCAATATTGTCCCCTTTTAGAAATGTTTTTTAAATTCCTACTCTCTGTGCTTATCATTTTCTTATCACTGATAAGAGGGGAAAACTGTGATACCACAATTGATCCTTTATGAATAAAGGATAAAGCCACGACTATGGTGACAGCCGAGACGAACGCGCCTAGCGTTACAATCCGTCTCTACAGAAGTACGCCGCGAGAGTTTCTTCCATGCACCCCACCCTAAAACGGCTTTAAAGACCACCAAAACCACAACCTTAAGACCTACCATGCATTAGAAACCTTAAGCGACACATGTACATATATTACACATAAAATATGCACATATCATCAACATACCGAAACTGAATTAAGTTCACATTATGCACCCTCCTCAATTGGTGCTAATAACGGCCCGGGTTCGAATCTACGGTCCCCTGTGACATGGGGTGTTATTGAAAAACGCGGGTACCTGTCGCCAAAAGGATGCATTTCTATGGGAGACGAAATGATGGATGGCCGGTTTATAAAAGATTTTATAATTTTGGGTTATTTTTTTTAGGTCATCACCTGCCTAGCCTTTTCCCAAATACATTGGGGTCGACTTCCAATCAAACCGGCTTCAGCTGAATACCCGTATTTTAATGTGGAGCGGCTGCCTATTAGACCTCCACAACCCATTAACTGGGTAACACGGTAGTTCTTGGCAAGACTGAATTCAGATTTTCTGGCTTCTGACAATCCGTAACGACTGCCAAAGATCTACAAATGACAGTCGAGACCAACAGCTTAACGTGCTTTCCGAGGCACGGAGGAGTCTCGGTATGTTAAGATGGTCACCCATCCACAGACCAACCTCGGCAAGCGTCGTTTAACCTTGAAGATCGACACGTGTGACTGTTATTATTTAGCCACGAGCTCTTCCTATTTTTTATAGGTATAAAATGATAATTTTGAATGACATTACTGCCTCAATAACTTCGACGTATGTATATAAGTACAGCTCTCTTTGTCATATTCTGTGTTCAGTAAGGCTAAATACGAGAATATTTGAAAGACGTGACTTTAAGATCTTTGATTCACATCCTCACAGAGTTCACATAGGTGATTCAGACTTTAAAGATAATCGAAGTTGGTAAATTTTCTATACACGCATTTAATTTTTATTTTATTTATTTAAGGAAATACAAACAGTAGCACAATAAAAAATAGTCATAATACCTCAAATATTACATTTTTAACACTTATGCCACCCACTACGTTCTCCACAGATTACTAATAAAAGTATTTAAAAACTAGGTTTTGACACAGATACAGTACCTATAAACGGTCATTCTGGATTTTGAAATATATATCTAAAAGATAAAAGAAAAAGTAAATTTGTGTGCGGACATTATTAAACACTAGTTGCCGCCCGCGGCTACGCCCGTGTGATTGTCGAAAATTATCCCAAGGGAACATATTCCCGGGATAAAAGTATCCTATGTGTTATTTCAGTTGCTTGGATTTGCTTCTTGAATGCATTTTTACTAAGAAAAAAAATGTCTTTGTCTTTGCGTTGTCTATGATGTAGCACAATAATTCAGTAATGACATTAAGAAACCTTAACAAACATACATATATTTATAACAACAGATACAAGATAACAGTAATGACGTCATTAAAAATAAAAAATCCTCGAAAGAACAGAAAATTTTTCAATAAACCTTATGCCAACTGTATTGACAACTTTATTTCTATTCTTCCATTCATGTCACCTCTCATCTCGACACCAGAGAACATAATTATCTCAACGACACGACTAAGTAACAATAGAATTCGCAAACTTCAGCAAACATTTCCTTACCTCTCGACTTCATTAAAGGTGGCGCGGATATTTCAATTAAACATAAAACAAAGAAAGAAACTTTGCCATTTGTAACACGCCAACAAACAACCTTCTAATATTATGAGTTTCGAAGCTTGTCTGTTTGTTTGTTAATGAATCACGCTTTAGCGGCTGAACGGAATAAGGTGATTGAAACATAGGTCTCGTAGATAGACGGAAGATGGAATACTCTTGATTAAATACTTGATACTTTGCAGTCCCCAAAAACCTGTTGCAAAATTCTATCCTACTAATATTATAAACGCGAAAGTAAGTAAGTATGGATGGATGGATGGATGTTTGTTACTCTTTCACGTCAGAACGGCTGAACGGATCTCGATTAAATTTGGCACAGAGGTAGATTATAGTCTGGGATAACACATAGGATACTTTTCATCCCCGGAATCTGTTCCCTTGGGATAATTTTCGACATAAACGCGGGCGGTAGCTTATAATGAATAATTTAAAAAATAAATGGGTTTTGCAATATTACTAAATAAATAAATGTAAATAATTTATAAAACAATAACTTTAATTCTTATATTTAATTATGTATTCATAAAATAGTATTACTTACAAACTACCTACTTAGCTAATGATAAAAGTTATCACATTAAACACTCAGTGTTCTTTCTCCTCTCTCCTACTTGATCTATGCTGTGCCCGACAGGGTCCATAATTGTGACTTACATAACTATTTCCCTATCAACTATACACATTATAGTACGTAATAAAGAATTGAGAATTGAATTGAATTGAGAACATTGTATAAATCTATTATTATTTTAAAAGCGTAACTGCGGAGTTTATTGCCGTTTCTTCACTATAGAAATCGACCAACTGGATTTTTGCATCAGTTTTTGTCATTTTATATGTGACCATGTAGGCCAATGTGAAATAAATTCAAACAGCAACGCATTGTCGATATAAAAAGTAAAATGTTCCGATTATAAATTTTAATTTGTAATGGTTTAGAATTGTTGTGCTCCAGTTTGAGTTATACGATAACTGACAAAATATGCTTGCACTGTCTGGAAAGGTCTACTAAAACCTGCGTGGTGCTTTCCTCAAAAGGCCACCTCAGACGTTAACCTACATGGTTTTCAAATGTGTTTTACCATTGTATGGACTTCAAAAGAGACTATGACCTCTGAGTTTATCTCAGTGTTTCTTCTCAGGGTAGTCAGCTAGGAAACACCGGCCTCATCTAAATTAACATGAACAATAAAAAAAATACGTGTAAAAGAGTTACTTGTAACTTATTTCCAAAATAAATATCATTTATCATTTAATAATTGCGTTGCTGTGGGAGAACTTTCGACGTTCTCGGGAAAGAATCCAATATTAAGATCCTTTGAAAAGCCAACTTTCTAATATTACTATCCCAGTAGTACCAACGTTCTGTGATAATTTCCGATACCCACCCGGGCCAAGCCGCAGGCAGACACTTGTACAAAATAAACGTATGATTTATTCAAACTTCCATTTTGTTTTATAACTTGTAACAATTCGAGAATTATGAATCAAAGTTGCTTGATTATAATTTCAAAAGCAGGTCCGTGTTTATGAATGTAAATTGTGACCATTTTGCGGCGTTTCATAATCAGCTGTGGGTAGGATGCCGCTTAGTTATGTAGGTATTGTCCTGTTTAGGAAATTACTGAATTTCCGAATTTGTCTGTGCTGAATTGAAGACAAACTTTCATAATTTTTCAAGGTTCAACTTATGAGCTTTATTAGAGATTTTAGGAAAAAATATCAAAAGTTGACGGCCGCCTTTTGTCTTCCGATGCTAGTTTATTTTAGGATAATTTCTGACTTACACTTCTAAAAGAACCAGATACAAACAAAATGGCTACTGCCAGTTACTTACGTGTTCACAAATCATTATTTCAACTGAAAAACGTCTACTGCAACGCCAACGCTGTTTCTTCCGGAATGCAGTTGCCACTACAACACCTTTCGGCACCATCGACTATCTGTTCTGCGAGGCCTGCCCACTGCAATTTAAGTTTCGTGCTATATTGGCTGTGTTCGCAAAGAAAAGTTCGTAAAAATAATAAAAAATCAAATTCAAAAGCAAAACAATCTACTTACAACATTTTAAGGATCGTCCAGTAACGTTTTCCTTCATTTTTTCATTTGCGAGGTTTCGTCTGGGCAGTTCAATATTTGGATACAGGACTTGCATACTTTAATAAAACACTCGCAAAAACCATTTTAATCACAACTCAATACCGATCCTTTGCAGTCCCGTAAAAAGAAAATAAACTATTTGTCTACAAGTGCCTCGCGGCGATAATAACACAGCGACATCAATAAAAAAATGAGCGAAAAATCTCAAATCCCACCGACAACCAACTAAGCACGCCTTCAAAATTAAGCCTTTTTAATAACATTAACAAGCGAAAATCCACTCTATCACTCTCAGCATAAAGTTTAAATCACATTTTGACTATTATTGCCTCTTACATCATGTTTCTTTTAAACAAGTGTTTACGGTGTCGTGAAATTTTACGCTGCAGGGCTTAATAGCCGACGTATGCTCTTACCCTTTCATGTAGCTATGGTTGTCCCTTTCTGTGGTCATCATATTCAATCCGACTTTCTCATAATCCAATACAGGACTGGACAGACGGGATTTGTTGGAACTTGGTCTCTTTTTGAAATATTGCAGGAAATATCATACGTTTTTACTAAGGATTATGGGAAATTGGTTGAAGTGACTTGAGAATTCAATTGTGCAGTTTGTTTCTTGGTTTTATGAAAGGGGTTTTTATGAAAATTTGTTGAAGAATGGTATAGTTTTATTGTTCAACTATTAGAAATTTTTTGTGAATAATATAGTTTCATGTATTTATTTATGTGCAAAATACAAATAGAAAAACATTAAAAATCACTTACATACGTTGACATAAGCCTTATTTGATCTAGATACTACGTAAGTTTTAGTAAAAGTATATTGTGTGTTTTTGTTCAAAGCACTTCAACTACGAAACTATAGCAGACCTTAATTCATAAATTCAAACAATTATTGTTCCAACTTTTCGACTAAAATAAACATAATTTCACACTTCCATTTTAGCAAGAATTTAAACTGTAAACAAACCGGCCATAGCTCACCTTAGATCAGACTCTACTCAGATTACCCCTTTGCGTAAAGGCAGGCAGAACCCATAAAGGATACGACACGTATCGGTATGATATTTCATATTTATGGTGCTACGAAACCATTCGTAGCGCTTCAAGTACTACGGACACCTGACTACGCAACTTGCTACGACGTAGCTCGCTACGAGACCGTAGTGAAAATTTATTTGGATGAAATAACTGTTTTATAGGCTTATTATGCTCTTTGCCTAAGACACAGTGTTAATGAGCCATAGTATTTTTATTGATTATACTACTTAACCATAGTAATATTATCAACGCGAAAGTTTTAATTTTTTTTTTATTTATTACGGCTTTGCTCTTGACTCTAGTCTAGGTCATAGATGACAGAGACAAAGTCGACGATGGAGCGAGCTTAACCAGAAGAAGCCTGTTCACTCTAATTTTGAAGAGATTAGGGTTGTATGCGTTCGGAAACACAGACGCAGGCAGAGAGTTCCACTCCTTTGCTGTGCTCATTATAAAAGACGTTTGGAAACGTTTAGTGCAAATTGGCGGAATAGCAACAAGTTAGGGATGGTAACTTGCAGTGCGTCTAGATGTCCAATGGCAGAATGGGGCCGGTGGGATGAGATTGTGGAGTTCCTGGACACTCTCCCCGAAGTACAATCTGTAGAAGACCGACAAGCAGGCAACCTTGCGGCGATGAGCCTTTTAGCTCTGCGTTCCACCATATCAAGCGCGGCAAGTTGGTATTTAGCTGAGCCATCCCAAAGGTGGCTGCAATACTCCATGCAGGATAGGGCTTGTGCTTTTATTTTTAACTTGATCCGTCGGTCTGTTTGTGTATTTGTAACGTATTCAAGCCTTAAACCGATCGTAAAAAACCGGTTCGGAAAGCATATATAGCCTAGGACCTGAAAAAAGTAACCTGTTACCGGCTCCAGGGTTCCATCTATTTCTATACCAAAATCATCAAAATCGGTTCAGCAATTTATGCGTGATAGTGAAACAAACAAACTATTAATTAGGATTTATCAATCATGCAATAGCATAACGTAACATTCATTTAACAATTATTGAAAAAAGTAATCAAGACATTGAACAAAGCTCGCTTGCGTATTTTATACCTTTCTAGCATAATAATTAACCAGTATGTTTCTGTATTCAATTACTGTCGGCGACAAGACCCCATCCGCGCTCCTAGGTGCAAGTAGTGGTAGGGACGAACTAGCCACAAACCAATAGGCAACCGTGTTTCTTGTAAATATTCGTAAGGTCTAATTAGAATCTTGTTGTATTAGGTTTTTATTATTTTCTAATTAGTGTAGTAAGGTAAATTTGTATGTATGAAGTCTTATTAGAGTCCGATAAGTTAGTTTTTTAACAAGTTGAAAGAAAATATTTGCATAACTTTTTGTATCGTAAATAATTACGTAACTTGAAAATGTGCTTTTTTGTTTATGAAGATATTGTTTTGTAATTAGTGTCGAATGAAAGGTCTTGATGTAAAAACACTTTTACAAAAAGAATCAAGTCAATCAGATAAGTAGTTTAGGAAATATAAGGCAAAATGTATAGCGAAAATTTGTTACCTTGGCAATTATTCTAGTTTTTGTTCTAGAAACTTTTATGTTGTAAGGTTTATGACTTTAATTATGGTTTTATTTTATAGAGTAAGGTTTAAGAAATCTAACCATGTATAAATTATAAGGATTTGTTGGAAATTTTAATAAAATAAGGGCTCCAAGGGTTTCGGCTCATAGTAAAATTGAACGCTAAAAAGGGTCAAAATCGCGCGGGCGTTTATAAGGTAACGTCGGCCAGTATAAAAGGCGGGTTGATTTCCGGGTCGACAGGCAGTCGCAACACAGCCACCGAAGAGGCAAGATAAGGAAGAAAAAAGGAAGCCGAAACCTGCGGAACAAGAAGAAACCCAGGAAGCTTGTTTTTTATTTTGTTTCCTCCCGGCTGCCCGTCTCTCTCTCCCGAGGTCCCAGTAGGAAGCACTCTGTACTCGCTTACGCATTCAGGAGTGCGTGGGACGTGCGTCACCAGCACAAGTAAGGAACGTACGTCAACAAACTGGGAGATTGTCCCAGGACGACAGTGCGGGCATTGGACGTGTCCCTGCCGTCCGCAACAGTTGGTCTTTCGAGCCGGATTCCTGCTGGAAGAGTACAGAAGAGTGCAGAAGAGTACAGAAGATACAGAAGAATCAGAAGATAGAGTTCAAGATGCCGGTTACCAGGTCACAGAAGGATGCTCCCTCACGTCCCGGGTCCCGTCCCTCGGAAAGGGACGCGACAGATGGAAGGTCGGGATCAGAAGGGGTCACGTCTGCGTCAGCGTCAGCGTCATCAGGAACAGCAACTACGTCAGATTCGAACACTTCTTCGGGCACTACGACTACAGAGGGCACCACGACGACTGAGACTACGGTTGCGACTGCTACCACGGCGGCGTCCGAGAAGAACGGACAGAAGAATAAAGCCGCACAGAAGGAGACGACTAAGAAGACTCCAGAGGATATCCCGGACAAGGGTGTTCGTGGCTCCGCCACAACCCTTAAGCCAAAGGGGGTCGGTCGTCGCGCCAGGTCCATGAAGAGCACGAGTTCCTCAGCCAGAATACGCGAGCTGGAAGCCAGAGAAGAATTAGCACGCCTAGAGCTGAAGGAAGCACAGGCTGCGGCGAAGCTAGCCCGTGTCAGATTGGAGTTGGCACAGTGTGAAGATGAGGACTCCGTGGATGAAGACCAGGAAGACAGAACAGCACAGGTGCAGAACTGGATCGAGACATCAGTTCTAGGGGAAGACAACATGGAACAACCCGAGCTACGAGGTCAGCACCCTCCAGAAGAGCCAGAGAAGGTGAAGCCTGAAGAGAACTCCTCAGCGAAAGGAGGTACGAACGAAATTCAAGCACTGGCGAATGTATTGAAGGAAGCCCTTACCACAAGAGGAGGACCAGTGGCGCAGCCGAAGTATATTCACGAGTTACCCTACTTCGACGGCAACAGCAGCGAGTGGTTGGCCTTCAAGGTTGTCTACGAAGATACAGCACCGATGTTCAACGAAGTACAAAACATGGCTCGACTAAGAAGAGCACTGAAGGGCAACGCAAGAGAAGCTATCAAGAGCCTGCTGTACTATGAAGCCTCTCCGTTGGAAGTGATGCAGGCCCTCAGAAGAAGATACGGAAGACCTGATGCGCTGGTGCTGGCAGAATTGGACAAGGTTAAGGCGTTACCGAAGATTACTGAAAATCCAAGGGACATATGCGTCTTCGCAAACCAGATCAACAACAGCGTAGCAGCAATAAAGGGTTTGAAGAAACCACAGTACCTGCATTCACCTGAAATGGTGAAACAAATCATCGAGAAGATGCCAACGATTCTCAAGTTCCGATGGTATGACTTCACTGCAGCATCAGGAGAAGGCGAGTTCTCCGATTTGACGATGGTCTCCAAGTTCCTGAACATCGAAGCAGGCAAGTGTGGAGCCTTCGCGACTTCAGAAGAGAAGAGCGGGTTCAAGAGGACTCATCGACAAACGACGCATTCGACAAGGGAAAAGGACTTCAAGGAAAAGGATTCAAGACAGACAGGGGAGAAGACATGTCCTATGTGTGAAAGTGGACACTTCCTCGTCGACTGTCAGAAGTTTCAGAAGGCGTCGGTACATGATCGGTGGGCAACAGTGAAGAAGAGTCACGTCTGCTTCAAATGTCTTCAAGGGAGGCATCGAAAGGAGAGCTGCAAGAAACCACCGTGCAAGGAATGCAAGAGGTGGCATCATCATCTGCTGCACGTCGAAGCAGAAGACAAGGCCTCGGGAGAGAAAAAGACGGAAAAACAAGAAGAAGTAGCCAACGTCATGGCATCAGTGAATGCAGTCAACAGCGCAAGGGCATACCTGAAGATAGTACCGGTAGAAGTCTTCGGGTCGAAAGGATCAAAAAGGATATTGGCCCTCATAGTGTCCCCCATATAGTGAAAGGGGTTCATCAAGGAAAGAAGAAGACCTTGAAGAGAGTCCGGACCGTCAACGAGTTGAAGCTTGCACCACAGTTCCTGGAGAAGAAAAGGATAGAAGAATGCCAGCATTTGAAGAAGATCGCCGACTCTCTATATTATGAAGGGGAGTCACCACAGCTGCTCATCGGTCAAGACAATTGGGAGCTGATAGTGACTCAAGAAGTAAGGAAAGGGAAACCAGGAGAACCAGTTGCTTCTAGGACTGGATTTGGATGGGTGCTCCACGGATCAAATACTGGAGCTGCAAGAGTGGTGCACTTCCTGAACACGTGTCTACATGTCAGCACGCCAGATGAAGAAATGCATCAAGCCATCAAGGATCACTTCGCGATCGAGGCGCTTGGCGTGCAACCGAGAAGACCCACTACAGATTCGGAAGGAAGAGCACTCGCCATCCTAGAGAAGACCTGCAGAAGACTTGAAGATGGACGATTCGAAGCTGGACTCTTATGGAAGAATGAAGATGAACAGATGCCTGAAAGCTACACGTCCGCCAAAAACAGGTTGTTCAATATTGAAAAGAAGATGGACAAGGACCCTCAGCTGAAGGCAGAATACGTCAAGCAGATCCAGCATCTTATCGACAGCAAGTATGCAGAAGAAGCACCTGTTGCACAAGAAGACTCCAAGAAGAAATGGTACCTTCCTCACTTCTCCGTGGTACATCCACTAAAGAAGAAGATAAGGATAGTCTTCGACGCTGCAGCCAAGTCAAAGGGAAGAAGCCTCAACGATGCTCTACTACCAGGACCGGATCTACTGCAGTCACTCTTCGGGATACTACTCAGATTTCGACAAGGACCTCTAGCGGTGGCGGCCGATATCAAGGAAATGTTTCTTCAAGTTCGCATTCGGCCAGAAGACAGAGACAGCCTAAGGTTCTTGTGGCGCGGGGATCGTCGCGACGTGCCGCCGAAAGAGTACAGGATGACATCGGTTATCTTCGGCGCAACATCATCTCCGAGCACAGCGATCTACGTCAAGAACCGAAACGCAGCAGACTTCAAAGAGCAGTATCCAGAAGCAGCCAGGGCGGTCGAGATGAACCATTACATGGATGACTACCTGCACAGCTTCCATTCAGAGGAAGATTTCAGAAGAGTGACGACGCAGGTAGACCTCATACACAAGAAGGCAGGCTTCGAACTCAGGGGATGGGCGTCAAATCAACCTGAGCTGTTGCAAGATGTGAAGACTGATACCATAGAGAAGACAGAAGTGGACCTTGGCGAGAAGGAAGAGAAGACACTAGGACTACGCTGGTTAACGAAAAGGGACTCCATCGGCTTCAGGGCAAACCTCCGGAACACACCAGAGGAGATAGCGAAAGGACTTAAGGTGCCCACGAAGAGGGAAGTCACCAGCGCAGTAATGTCGACCTTCGATCCGCTGGGATTAGCATCACCAGTTCTCGTCCAAGGCAAGAAGCTACTTCAGAACATATGGCGAAGTGGCGTCGGTTGGGATGATGACATAGAAGAAAGGGAGTACGAAGCATGGAAGATTTACCTGGAAAAGATGAAGCTGCTCCAAGACCTGCAGGTTCCAAGATGCCTGGCGCCACATCGCACCGAGGGGGAGCTGCACACGTTCACGGATGCGAGCGAGTCGGCGTATGCAGCGGCGGTTTATTGGAGGACAGAAGATGAAGACGGGACTTACCATGTCAGCTTGGTAGCGGCGAAGGCAAGAGTCACTCCACTGAAACCGGTGTCCGTTCCGAGACTCGAACTGCAGGCAGCCCTCCTAGGAAGCAGACTGGCCCATTCAGTAGAGGAAGAATTGGACCTGAAGGTAGTAAGGAAGACGTTTTGGACAGACTCCAGCATCGTACTTTCCTGGATAAAGACGGACCCGAGAACATTCAAGACGTTCGTAGCTCATCGCTTGGCGGAGATAGAAGATCTCACCAAACCGCAAGACTGGAAATGGGTGCCTACGGCGCAGAACCCTGCAGATGATGCAACGCGCGACGTACCAGAAGGCTTCGACTGCAACCACCGATGGTACACCGGACCAAGCTTCCTGAGAAGAGAAGAAGCTCATTGGCCAGCACCGAGGACCTTCAAGAAGGAAACCACCGGCGAGGAAAAAGTAGCGGACGTCGCAGCAGCAGCGAGCGCATCTCATCCATCACCAGACCCCGAGAGATTCTCCTCATGGAAGAGACTTTGGAGAGCCACAGCGAGAGTACTGCAGTTTTTACAACTCTGCAGAAAAAGGGAGAAGCTCAACGTCTGCAAAGGAGATCCCACCTGGAAAATGACACAAGGAAAAAAGGCGAAGACTGTTGAGAAGCAACACAGATCTTCGAAAACCAAAGAAAGGAAATACATACCACTGGACTCCGGACTACTTGAGCAAGCTGAGACTCTCTTGCTGAAAGGAAGCCAAGAGAGAAGCTTCAGAGAAGACATCAAGTGTCTTCAGCAAGGAAAGCAATTAGAGGGCAGCAGCAAGTTGAAAAGGCTCGACGTAGTGCTGGAAGACGGTCTCCTGCGACTGAAAGGAAGGATCGACGCGATACAGGGTGTGACCAGAGATTACAAACGACCCATCGTGCTCGACAGCAAGGACAAGACAACACGACTCATCATAGAAGAATTCCACTGCCGCTTCAATCATGGAAATCACGCAACGGTGATGAACGAGATACGACAACGCTTCTGGGTACTGGGACTAAGGTCAGCAATCAAGGCAGTTCAGCATCAATGCCAGTGGTGCAAGACAAGGAAGGCAAGACCGCAAGAACTGCCGACGGGCAACTTACCTGCTGAAAGGCTGACGCACGGAAGCCCTCCCTTTACGTGCACTGGCGTAGACTACTTCGGCCCTATGACGATCACCGTAGCAAGACGGCACGAGAAGAGATGGGGGGCTCTATTCACATGCCTCACAACCAGGGCTGTGCATATTGAGCTGACTCCTTCACTCTCCACAGACAGCATGATTATGGCGCTACGACGATTCGCCGCGAGAAGAGGGATGCCGAAGAAAATCTACAGTGACAACGGGACCAACTTCGTCGGCGCCAACAAAGATCTGAAAGAAGCGCTCGACACCTTGAAGCAAGAAGACCTCACCTCAGAAGCAGAGAAGATCGGCGTGCAGTGGAAGTTCATCCCTCCTGGTGCGCCAAACATGGGCGGCGCATGGGAGCGTTTGGTGCGTTCAATTAAAATCGCACTAGACGCCACACTCAACGAAAGGCACCCACGTGAGGAGGTTCTCCACACTCTCCTCCTAGAGGCCGAGCACATAGTCAACTCTCGATCTCTCACACACCTCTCCGAGAACCTCGAAGAAGAAGCACTAACTCCGAACCACTTCCTCATCGGGAGATCCTGCGGCGCTGCGAGAATCGGCAACTTCGACGACAACGAGCTCGTGGGCAGACCCACCTGGAAGGCTACGCAGCGACTTGCCGACCACTCCTGGCAACGTTGGCTGCGAGAATATCTGCCCACCCTGCTGCCGAGGAAGACCAAGGGAAGGACCAGCGCCACAAACCTGCAGGTTAAAGACATCGTGCTGATCGTCGACCACAGCCTACCGAGATGCACCTGGCCACGCGGAAGAGTCCTGCAAGTGTATCCTGGACCAGATGGGCGGACAAGGATCGTCGACGTCGAGACGCGAGGAGGAGCGCTGCGGAGACCCAGTTCGAGAGTGGTGCTGCTGGTGCCGGGAGTATCGCCGAGCCAGGAGGATGGTGCGACGCACGAGGGGGAGAATGTCGGCGACAAGACCCCATCCGCGCTCCTAGGTGCAAGTAGTGGTAGGGACGAACTAGCCACAAACCAATAGGCAACCGTGTTTCTTGTAAATATTCGTAAGGTCTAATTAGAATCTTGTTGTATTAGGTTTTTATTATTTTCTAATTAGTGTAGTAAGGTAAATTTGTATGTAAGAAGTCTTATTAGAGTCCGATAAGTTAGTTTTTTAACAAGTTGAAAGAAAATATTTGCATAACTTTTTGTATCGTAAATAATTACGTAACTTGAAAATGTGCTTTTTTGTTTATGAAGATATTGTTTTGTAATTAGTGTCGAATGAAAGGTCTTGATGTAAAAACACTTTTACAAAAAGAATCAAGTCAATCAGATAAGTAGTTTAGGAAATATAAGGCAAAATGTATAGCGAAAATTTGTTACCTTGGCAATTATTCTAGTTTTTGTTCTAGAAACTTTTATGTTGTAAGGTTTATGACTTTAATTATGGTTTTATTTTATAGAGTAAGGTTTAAGAAATCTAACCATGTATAATTATAAGGATTTGTTGGAAATTTTAATAAAATAAGGGCTCCAAGGGTTTCGGCTCATAGTAAAATTGAACGCTAAAAAGGGTCAAAATCGCGCGGGCGTCTATAAGGTAACGTCGGCCAGTATAAAAGGCGGGTTGATTTCCGGGTCGACAGGCAGTCGCAACACAGCCACCGAAGAGGCAAGATAAGGAAGAAAAAAGGAAGCCGAAACCTGCGGAACAAGAAGAAACCCAGGAAGCTTGTTTTTTATTTTGTTTCCTCCCGGCTGCCCGTCTCTCTCTCCCGAGGTCCCAGTAGGAAGCACTCTGTACTCGCTTACGCATTCAGGAGTGCGTGGGACGTGCGTCACCAGCACAAGTAAGGAACGTACGTCAACAAACTGGGAGATTGTCCCAGGACGACAGTGCGGGCATTGGACGTGTCCCTGCCGTCCGCAACAATTACTAATAAGTGCAGCTTGAGTCGGAACAATTAAATTACTGACATGGCTTGCAATAAATATTCTTTTTACGCTGTGTCCGATTTTTTTGTACAAGAATCTCTACCATTATTTTTTTACCTTTTTTTTAAGGATGGGAAGTCTTCAAATGACCGATCTTCCGCTTTGGGTGGAGCGGAAGGGCGTGCCAGACTCTCATTGACTAAAACCCATCCGTATTCCTTCTAAAGCCCTCTGCGTTCCGGAACCACGATGACACTTTCCAACAAATTTCGCAACCTTGGCAGATGATAATTATATCTATACAGTGTAAAGTCAAAAATGTATGATAGCATAACTTATTATAGCACATAATTATTTATTGAAACAAGACAAAATGACATTATGTCAGCGATCGTGACTGTCACAAAGACATGTGTCACGTGATCAGTCCCAAACCGTCAAAAATCTTTTGATTTTTGACAGTTATTATCGCTATATGACTATAACTTTGGTCAAGAGCCTCTTATCGATGATCTGTCAAAGTATTGCTAATATTTCCAATGGAATTGACAAATCGAAAAAGTTAAACGTTTCCTTATATACTAAACAGTTTTTGACTTTAATCGTATCTATTAAAACAAAAAATAACAATAAAACAAAAACAAATAATAACAGCCACACGGGTCGATCTTTAAGGTTAAGCATTGCGTGCCCAGGTTGGTCTGAATGGGTGACATCTTAACATACCGAGACTCCTCCGTGCCTTGGAAAGCACGTTAAGCCGTTGGTTCCGGCTGTCATTTATAGATCTTTGGCAGTCGTTACGGATAGTCAGAAGACATAAAATTTGACAACAGTAAACCCAAGGACCAAGGACTTCTGTGTTAATGGGTTGTGGAAGTCTGGTAGGCAGCCGCTCCACATAAAATACAGGTATTCAGCTGAATCCGGTTTGACTGGAAGCCGACTCCAATATAATTTTGAAAAGGCTAGGCAGATGATGAATCGTATCTATTACGCATCATTAAATTATGACTACATTCCCTTACAGTAATAATATGAATATATTCCATACTTAAACATATTCCCTCGGTAAAATCATTACCGTTTCTAAACGTTACCGTAGCTGGGTGTAAAATATAGCAAACTTATTTTATTGTCAGTATGTACAGGTCCCATGGTGTAATGGTTAGCACTCTGGACTTTGAATCCAGTGATCCGAGTTCAAATCTCGGTGGGACCTTGAAGTCAATAATTTTGTGAATCCGTATTTGTAATCTATGATTGATAAATGCACATAACCTATTTGAGATCATAACTATCGGCAAGAAAGTCTACACCAAGTAATTTCCTTTAAGCGAAAACGACTGTTGAAAAGTTTGACATGCTCTGAAATATAATGTGGTGTCCCGTAATTTCTTCGCTTGTTTGGATAAACAGGATTGTATCTCAAAAAACGTTTAAGATGCAATAACAAAAAAAAATGGGTAACTCATTTAAATCTAAAATTAAAAATTAAAATATATACATGTAAGGGAGCAACTAATGCAACTATTATAGTTGAAAGGAAATGTTGATGAATAACTTTAAAGTGCTCTCTTGAAAAATCATTTTTTTTTTGAGTTTATACCCTGGTTGATATGGATTTACAGCTCACCTCGTGACCACTTCACCCAAGCTTTGACTTCGATATGTTTACAGAATCGACCGGCTGATACGGTTACAATACTCTGTCACAGATCTACACGCGCTGAATTGCATGGGCCACTTTTTATCCCGGGAAAATAAATGGAATAAGTCGGGAAAACAAGATAGTGGCTCATAACCGACGCAAAGCCTAATGGGGCAAAACCCAAGATCAAGTGTTAAATTAGTTACCATCCATGTCCATAATCCCTTAATATAATTACGGGGCGGGTCTAGTCTAGGCTAATACTTATTTTTTTAAATACCTCTGAAGTATAATATAATTCTCTAATAAAAATAAATAAATATCTAATATAATTTAAGAACTACTAACCTTGTTTAAGGGTTTATTTTAAGAAAAATAAAATTGTGTATGTGAGAAGGTATGTCGTTTTGTGACAATTAAATACTTTTTCTTTCTTTCTTTCTTTCTAGTATGCGTTTCACTAATTCACTCACTTATAGAAACTACACCTGAGCTGAGTGTCATATTTTTATCCCGGGAAATGCATGGTACCTATGGGATATGATATGGCCGAACAAAGCCTTGCAAAAAATTAGTATCTCATAACCTCTAAGCGAACCCAAGATCAAGATTTAAATTAGCACCCTTGCTAAACCACATAATCCCTTAATATAATTACGGGGCGGGTGTAGTCTAGGCTAATACTTATTTGTCTCCTAATACCTCTGTAGTACGGTCCGCTGCACGTAATCCTGTCAATGGTTGTCGCGCCACGCCGGGATTACTGGACGCGTGACGTTACATTGTGGTGCAAGGCATGAGAGCTAGCTATTATAAAAATATTTATGAAGATTTTATTCAATATCTAAATCTAAAATTATGGTATAACCAATATAGTTTTATCTCATACAAGCTTTTTCGCGCGGCTTCGCTATTTATTATAGCCTGTAATCGTCTTCATGGTCTTGTCTATCTCTGTCCCAAAATTTTTCGGAATCGAATCAGTGATTTAGTTGTGACAGCATAGCATATAAACAAACAAATAAACTCACTTTCGCATTTAAAATAGTATCGTACTTATAATATTTATTAGGATTCGGATAAAGGTGATAAACAAATGTTTTTTTCTCTTTCCTCTCTCTATATAACTCAACCGCAACACTAGCTGCAGTTGAGTTATTTGATGTAAAAAAATATTTTAAGCACTTGATCTTTATCGGAGATACAAGTATGCTCAGCTGCTTGTCCATTTGCAATATATAAATATATGCAATAAATATGTTAGTAATAAACCCAACTGTCATGTTTTCCAAACTGATAGTGAAGCAAGAACAAAACTTTAACTTTAACAACAACAAAACCTCATACTAACTTGAGATCAAGATCAAGTAAAGAATACTACAACAGCTTACAACTTGGACCGCAATTACTCCATCCAACGCGAGTTTGATTGATTTATTACTCTGTTTGTCCAACAATGCAAGCGATGGACAATGGACATTGTTTCACCAATCGGCCGCCCAATCATCGGCGCACGCGATCTGCGAATCAATCATTTTACGTACATCATATCGATTAGATTAGGAACTCAGTTTTATGAGTATCAAAGGGTTTATTAGAGGCAGACGCTTCATATTTTTGTTGAAGCATGTAAGGTTGTTTTAAGTTGTTCTACCGCTGCTGATTAAAGATTTCATGATTTATAAACAAGAATGTGTATATGTAGTGGCATCAATGCCGCCACATGAAAAACTAAGAAGCGAAATTTGTACGGCAACAAAAAGAACCGCAGCGCCATCTACGACGAACTAACAACGAAATCCTGCATGGCGCAAGCAAAGTTCTCCGTGCGATTTGCCCACCAGACACAACAACCGTCTGGTTAGAGGATCCTCTCTTTTCAATGAAGGTGTGCGGGACTTTACTCTCTGTTCCACATACCTCTGTTACCTTTTACATTTTTGACAAAACTAGTGGTGCTTTGACAACTAGATAATTGTGCTTTCTATATCTTGTACTACATTAAGTAGAAGTTTTCTGCATTGCAGGAACATGTTATTTGTCCTGAGTCCAAAATAAGTAACACAATAGACTGTTGTTTACAGTAAATTTTGTTGATCGTGGAAAACTTGTTCCTAAAACTTTATGTAATACTAGCTTTTGCCCGCGACTTCGTTCGCGCATAATTATCCTGCTCTCGGAGGCATTTCGGAAAATCCTCTTAGTGCTCCCCTACACTCTCCAAGGAACCTACATGCCAAATTTTTGCTTGCTACGACCAGTACTTTTGGCTGTACGTTGTTTATCGGTCGTTTATCTGTTCGTTAACGCTATTTTTCATAAGGTATCACGTCCGGTAAGGTATCACAGAAACCGGGCATAAATCAGTCAGTAACGGAAGAGTTTTATTTACACGTTTACATTCTTTTCTTTACATGTAGATGAGTGAAAAAGCCTTAAACTATTTTAATTAAAGCTATTATTAAGATCAGTTGCTCAATTTTCTCAGAAATTTGTGCAGTTCAATGGTTGACAACCACTGCATTGGATAATTATAGGTCGTAAATTGGTAGTATCGGGGTTAACGCCTGGTCTATGTGACCGCTTCATTAGAGCTGTGGCATGCAAGCTTATAATCAAACGGCCATTCATTCGGGAAAACCGTTTTATGGGCAAATTATTACGAAGCTGTTAAAAATTATAACATTACCCCTGTATTCTCTAAAGGGTATAGGCAGAGATGCGTATTTTCTTTATTAAAAAAAAAAAATCAAAAGTTTTTATAAGCATTTATTCAAATTAGGCTAAGTGCCAGCACTTTTTGAACGTCAAAGTTCTACATAAAGACAGTCCCCCAAAACGCCCGCCCGTCACCACTTCCTAGTATATTTAGGTACCCATAACAGTACAGGCTTTTTATTAGAATCCTATTTAATAGGGGGCTAGCCTTTTGCCATTAACTGGACACAAATTCAGACTCTGGACTGCTCATGCGAAAATCTAGATGAAACAATAGACAACACTTTGTTCGACTCGAAAATTGACTCCATTCAGAAATTGAAGCCATTTACGGCACACAATCAACAAAAAAAAAAAAATTAAACTTAAAATCTATTACAAGCCTAAAGCTTGGAATAGATTTTAAACGCCTCATAAAAAAACTCCTTTCAAAATATTATTTGGCCACCATTCAATTTCATGTCTTCATTAACCTACATTGGCTTCCCTCGATCTTTGTCATCTCGTCATCATCATCATCATATCAGCCGAAACGACGTCCACTGCTGGACATAGGCCTCCCCCAAGTGTCGCCACTACAACTGGTCCTGTGCGTTTCGCATCCATCAGCTACCCGCTACCCTCACGCTATGTCTTCCGGTACGCGGTCGCCAATCTAGAAGTTTTCGGCCCCATCGACTATCTGTTCTGCGAGCAATGTGACCTGTCCACTGCCACTTCAGTTTGGCGATCCTTTGGGCTATGTCGGTAACCTTGGTTCTCTTGCGGATATCATCATTCCTAATTCGATCACGCAAGAAAACTCCGATCATTGCCCTCTCCAGTCGATGCGTCTCCTGTCGTCTCGTCTCTCTACATAATAGGGATCTTTTCCCGAAAGTAGAATAGAGTATAATATTCTTTATTGTCCCTACACCAAAATAGTAACACAACTGTTTTACAATAAATCTTAATTTTAAGATTGTAAAGTTGTTTTTATCGCTGATAGCGATATCTACCAGGCAACTTTTGAAAGGGCTGAAAGAACTTAAAACAAAAAAGCATTACCTAAATAGTAGCTCATCGAATTTTTTCAAGTGGAATTTAAGTACCAAAGCTAAACACGAAATTCAGTTATCTCAAAATGCAGTGGGTATTAGTTTTGATGCATATAATAGCGTCGTTGGCTTAAGAGTTAATTTGGAGTCCGTCCAAATTTTGTTTTTATCCTCAAATAAAAGTGGAAATACACTCAGAGATTGCGGTAGGGGCTTATTAAAGTCTCACTCGATATTAATACGAAACTTATGAGAAATTGGATTTTATTTATTTTACCCACTGCTGCAAAACTACTGAACTTTGTCATGATATCCATTATAAACGTAAAATACATTCATTTGATATGCTATCACTTAAATAAATACCATGCTAGCTTTGCAAACATTTAACACCTCTAAAATTACAATTTTAAAGTGCATTTTGTGAAAAAAAGCGTCATATTGAAATATACTGACACGCTAGAGTGGACGCATATTAAATATCAGTAAATTAAAACTGTGATAAAATTCACGCGGGCATTAATTTGCACACATTTTTTGCTCTGGTAACATTTTCGCTTAAATAAACAAACTGCGTCAATCAGCCTATATAAATTTGGAATGTCTAGCTATTTGGTTTGCGGAACTAGGTACACAAAAGTTTATTAAAATATTAAAGATGTTACATGTATTGCCTTTCCCGAACTAGGTTTGGGGAACCGCGACAAAGATACTGAACTGAATTTGGATATCACCTTCAATTGTGAAGTTGATATCCAAATTCAGTTCAGGCATTGGCCTAGCAGTGGACTGTTCCAGTTGATCATTAATCTACACTTAATATATATAAAGAGGAAAAATTTGTTTTTTTGTGTGTGTATATGTTTGTAATGAATAAACTCAAAAACTACTGTGCCGATTTCAAAAATTCTTTCACCATTGGAAAGCTAAATTATCAGCGAGTAACAGGCTATATTTTATCCCCGTATTCTCACGGGAACGGGAACTACGCGGGTAAAACCGCGTGACGTCCGCTAGTAAGTTATATCAATACTTACTAAGAATTACCGATTATTATCGGAACACGGTGATCTGGTGGGAGCCGAGGGTCCGCTAAACGCGAGAATGCGATGCGTAGGGATGTCCCGAAGTGGACGTCTATCGTCGGAAATAATGTCGATGGTTATGAATATGTAGTCTGTTATTATGTCGAGTGCCTTGAGAATACACTCCCTCATTCCCGAAACCGTTTTATTGTGTAGAATGGGTAGATTTGTGATTTTATATTTTATTCTCTGGTGCTTGAACACTAACGAGTTTCAGTGTTATATCCGACTAATGTGAACTTAAAGCTTATATAACATAACCGTTAAGCAGTTATCGTGAACATGATTGGGGTAACAGTTTTCTTCATAGCGGTTATTGTAATTATGTTTTCTGTTTTAAGTAAATAACCATTGGGGAATAAGGATGGTGTTCCATTTTATCGTTAGGTTAACCAATAGTCGAATTTATGGTGGTATCAGTTCTACCTGGTCGGGCAACGTATTATTTGATTTTTTCCATTTGGAATTTCTGAATAGCAGTCCGGAACCTGGATTTGAGGGATTTGGATTTGAGTCTCTCGTCTTTATATGTACATGGAACTAAAAAAAAAACATTTTGTAACTGGTTACGGGAGGGATACTTCTACATAACCCTTCGGGGAGCAGCTGGTTTCTTATCTTATTATGGTTGGCGCCAGATAAATTTGCAATAAAGGACATTGACCTTTCTCTAATATAATATCTTTTCATAGGTACATAAACATATTATGAATGGTTGTTCATTACTACAATATGTAAAGGATTTCGATAGATGTAGATTTAGGACAGCTTTATGATTTTTTTTCCGATTTTGAAATCAAGAATGTCAAAAAATGTAGATGGGTCAATGGCCGCTATTGCAAGTTTATTTGGCGCCAACCATAGTAGGTAGTATAACCAAAACAATTATACTTACAGTTACGAGTATAGCAATGTTGAATGTTGGTATAATAATCCCCATCTTTGCGGTAATTCCATAGTTCTTGTTCCAAGTAAACGGCTCCAATTTTCAGACAATTCTATAGCTTTATCTAGATTAATTGTTCACTGACTTCGCTGTAGCAAGCAATTAGGTCTTTAGTCTTCCTAACTTATGTTTCTAAGCATTTAAGCTAGTATATCACTCCTTTGTATACATAGTTTCTCGAGAAGCTAAGTAATAACAAGTTAAGCAACGCTTGCCGAGGTCGGTTTTTGGATGGGTGACCATCCATTACATACGAAGACGTGCTCGGAAAGCACATTAGGCCGTCGGTCCCCAGCTGTCACTTGTAAATGTTTGATTGTCATTATAAAGGGTTTGTAGCCGATAGTTTCGAAGAGCTCGGGACAAGTTATAACAAGAAAAGCAAGGCTTGCCGAGGTCCCATTAGATACCGAGATTTCTTTGTGCCTCGAAAATGTCGTAAAACATGTGAAGCCGTTGGTTCCAGCTGTCATTTATAGATCTTTGAACGCCTTTATGAATAGTCAGAAGCCAGAAAATCTGACATCAATCTTGCCAATTTGTCATCATGTTACCCAATTACGAATTATGAAAGTCATGTTATTGAAGTGAAAACTTCTTTAGGCGCGTTGAGCACTTATTGGGTGAAAAAAAAAATGATGGAACTCGCGTCATCGTCACCGAACGTTTTCCATGAGCTATATGTATGTATACTGTGTGTATATGTGTACTGTTTGGGTGGACAAAAATCATGGATCTCTCGTCATCGTCACCGAACGCTTTGGGTGAACAAAAATCATGGAACTCGCGTTATCGTCACCAACGCTTTAGATTTCGCTTACTTTTCTCTTCTATCGGCAGTCCCCAAAGACTGCCCCGCATGTTTTTTATTCATTTCGTTGCCTATATAAGAGAAAAAGATGGATGGATTGTGTTAGGAGTGATATGAAAGAAAAGGAAGTTAGTGATAGCGTGACGGTTGACAGGACAGAATGGAAGAAAAAAACGTGTTGTGCCGACCCCAAGTAAGATGGGATAAGGGCAGGAAGATGATAAGAATAAGCTCCATGTTCGTGTTGTTATTCAGCTATATCCGAATAGACTTGAAAGAGAACCAAACGTAGTTGGGAAAATAACACGAGGCAGACTGACACAGTTTCTGTAGAATAATTAGCATGAGCTTAAGTGTAATTATTCATCATTTGTCATTATTAATGTGGTTGCTGACAGAGATCTATGATGATGAATCTTGAATTGTAGGTTTATTGTTACGATAATTCATAGAATGTAGGTACGTTCTTAATGTTACACAATTATGAGAAGTCATTTTAATGATACCCTTAGATGAAAAGGTATGTTTTCCGTCACACGATTGATTTACTAAATATTGTAGGCATTTTAAATGACTGTTTTACTTGTTGAATTGGCAGTGAGTTTTGCGCCCAATGCGACATATTCGATAGGTGCAGCAGTTGACAACTTCCTACGAGTTTATTACTTTTTAATCCTTCAGGTATTAGTAGATCTTTGGCAGCCGTTACGGATTGTCAGAAGCCAGTAAATCTGACTCCAGTCTTGCCAAGAACTACCGTGTTACCCAGTAAAGGGTTGTAGAGGTCTGGTAGGCAGCCGCTCCACGTAAAATACTGGTATTCAACTGAATCCGGTTTGACTGGAAGCCGACCCCAATATAGTTGGGAAAAGGATGAAGGATGATAATGTAGTCATTTTAAATTAGATCGATTACTTATGCATGTTTTATGGGTGTAAGTGGATTTATACTATAGTCGACGCCAGATAAATTCACAATAACGGTAATTGCCCTTTCCTTAATATCTCCTCGTAGGTACCTGGACAACAAATTATATGTATCGTTTTTCATTACTAGAAAATGTAAAGGATCGCGATAAATGTCGATTTAGAACAGCTTTATGCCTTTATTTCTGCTTTCTGAATTAAGTATGTCAATAAATATAGGTGCAATATAGGGCAAATTTATTTGGCATCGATCATAAAACTAGTTTATTTCCGTGGCTTCATTCCTGTGCTCTATTCCACATGAACCGTGTGTTTTATGTGAGATTTTTTAGCTTCCAACTACTTTAACGACTGTCAAAGACTTGAGGACTGTTGCTGTGGAGTTTGTTCGCCACTTCTTCTTCCCAGCTAAAACACTAGGAAGTGGTGACGGGCGGGCGTTTTGGAGGACTGTCTTTACGTAGAACTTTGACGATCAAAAACTGCTGGCAGTCAGCCTTATTTGAATAAATGACTTTTGATTTTGATTTTGATTTTAAAGATTCCAAAAGACAGCCAGTATCAACTGCTTATGGTGATTGCGTAGTGGTAGCCCGCGAAATTTAAATTTTCTTGTGTTTTTTCAATTTGCAGATCAGGTTGTAACTTGATCAAAATATGATCGGCGATAATAACAATTATGTATTTACATAAGAATAATCAATACAGTGCTCTAACTTAGATTTGATGCATATGAGTTAGATTGCCGAAATCTAGTTAAGCCGCATCTATCAATCTAAGTTGATGATGATGAGTGAATATTCTTATGGTTGCTACCACTACGGATCCCCCTTAACGTGTTTTCCGAAGCACGCAGGAGTCTCCTCCTAAAAGACCTCGGTAAGCGGATGGCGTCACAACCAGGCCCGGGTCGATGGCGCGTTGTGTTCCACGCACGCCTCAAAGAGGTTTCAGCATAGGAGACGGGGCCCGCTAGGGCCAGAGCCTGCCAGGAATTTCGTGCGGAATTTGTTCGAAAGAGTCACCGCGGCCCTGGAACGCAGCGGGTTTTAGAAGGAACACGGATGGGTTTTAAGAGTCTGACACGACCTTCCGCTCCACCCAGAGTGGAAGAAGTCATTTGATGATTTTCCATCCTTACAAAGAAACATTGCTTGCTTAACCTCGACCCGTGAGGCTGATATCACTTAGCCACAAGGAACTAGACTTGATTATTAAAAAGATAACATGAAAATAAGTCTTTAATCGTATTACAAAATTGCTAAACACCCGATTAAATCATCGGACCATTGTTAAAACATTATTTAGTGTAACATTACATGTATTAAACCATCATAAGCCCCCTTAAGCCTTTTGACAAGGGTGTTATTATTTATAGGCCCTGAAACTGAAGTAAATGAATCCCTATGTGATTATGTTGTTGGTAACAATGAGTATGGGATCGTTAGAATGGGGATAACTTGTGATATAATGTGATATTGTAGTTTTGGGTTTGTTCAACAGGTTTGTAGTTGGTGTTTTGGGAATGTATTTACAGTTTTAAGATTAACACACTTGTGGTGTTGTACTGTAAGAGAATTAATAAAGTGCGTGAATTATTTATCTCTGATATCTCAATATATCGATGCTAGAATTATCAATTAACGTAAGGGGCATTTTTGGTAAATGCCACTTAATATCAGTTGAAACAAGGTATATTTTGGCATTTTGGGTGAATGTGTAAAAACATCCGTCACTGATGAGTACGTGACTGAGTTTCTGACAGACAACGCACAGCCGAAGCTACTGGTCGTAGAAAGCTGAAATTTGGATTGTAGGTTCCTTGGGCAGTGCAGGGGAGCACTAAGAGAGATTTTCCGAAATTCCTACGGAAAAGGGAAAAAACGGGGTATGCACGTACGAAGTCGCGGGCAAAAGCTAGCATAGGTACTATAACTGCATAAATCTCGCATATACATATTTGTATGTAATTAGTTTAAGAACCTCTTTTAAAAATAAGATTTTATTTATTGTACCGCCTTTAGCAAACCCTTTCAATTTATATCCATATCATAGGGCTGCATAAAAAAATGGCCCGCCATATTTGGGAGCCGCCATATTGTTCGCCATCCTAGTCTAGTGGTCATAAGCGCTACCTACACCTACTACCTTTTTCTGGGAAAGCTCGCTCCATCGTCGACTTTGTCTCTGTCATCAAGACTAGAGTCAAGAGAAAACCAATCTGCCTCACCCTTTGGGGAACATAGGTGTGGTATCAAGTGTTTTAGATTAAGAGCAGTTACTCACTGGATCCGATCCGAATCCGTGAAAATACGTTCCAAAGTAGTCATAGAACTATTTGTATGGAAGTTTACGAACCAGGTCCGACTCTGTCATCCGATTTTTCTCTGTCATCCGTGAGTATCCAATTCAGAAGAAATATTGACGGACCAAAGTAGCCGTAGTACTGTTTGTATAAACGCTTTCATATTACCTCGGATTCAAATCCGTCATATCCGCGCGGCTCGACAGCGAGGTTTGCATTTGGATCAGAGATCGGATTAGTTCGTAAGCAATAACCGAATTCAGTCCAAGTTTTTCAGACTCTAGATCTGTATTTTCACTATTTCGAATCGGATGCAGTGCGAAAAGCAATATCCGAATTCAGTCCAATTTTTTTACATTCGTATTTTCACGGATTCGGATCGGATAAAGTGCGTAACAGCTCTTAAGTTGTTTCAATAACAAAACAATAGAACAACTCGACAATTTACTAAAAATGTAAAGGAAAAACTATACCAATTTACCAGTAGAAATAAAATGAAAATTCATATCACACAGCGCCCGTAACCTAGTTTACCAAAATAATTGGCAGCTATTTTAATTGCCTCCAGGCGTTGCTAATCGATATTTTGTACACCGGAAATTAGCTCACATTATTTTTCTTCAATTTAATACTGAAAGTTTGGCCCAAAACAACATTATTAATTACATACAATTATACGCTAAACCGAAACGCCGCGTAAACAAGATGGCGCTTTTGATTTTACCCCCAAAACGTAATTATTAATGAGAAATGTGAATAATTTACGCAAACAACTATTTCGTGCTCACTGTAATACACAATAATTAAATTCGGCGCAAATTAATGACAAATTACATGAATTGGTAGAAATGGATTTGACGACGTTGAGGTGGGGTGCCTGTTCTAAAGGGAAGCTTTAATCACTAAACTTTAATTCAAAATTAATCTAAAACTGCCAACTCAATTACCGACTTTAGCGTTGTATGTTTAATTGTATGTTTTAGTTCTAGGTTTTAATTTATGTTTAACTTTGTCAAGTACATAAATGACAGTTTGCTGTTTAAAAAATACGCTACTGAACGTGTTTTTGAAATAACAAACTACCAATTATGTACTTGACAAAGATAAAATTCCATTGCAACCCATAGGCAAACGGCAAATTCTACAATTTTTTTAGTAACTTCCGCATTATAGGTCCTTGTAGGCCCGCGTCGATGGGGCGTTATGTTCCACGTGCGCCTCAAAGAGATGTCAGCATGGGAAATTGGGCCCGGCAGGGCCAGAGCCTGCCAGGGTTGCGGAATTTGTTCGAAAGAGTCACCGGGGCCCTGGAACGCAAAGGGCTTTAGAAGGAACACGGATGGGTTTTAGTCAGTAAGAGTCTGACACGCCCTTCCGTTTCACCCAGAGCGGAAGAAGTCATTTGATGATTTCCCATCTTTAAAAAAAAAAGAATAATTGAAAGTTTGTTTTAAAATACGCTGCTGAAATATCACTGGTCCTAAAATTGTGGATATATGAATATGTATCATTTATAGAATTACTCTATGGTCCATACCATAGTGTAAGGTCAATTTAATTAGGTATTATATATCTAATGACGATAACAGTAATGTGACCCTGAATTCACGCAAGTGTAACGCAGAACAGATGGTTAATAGAGCCGAAAAGTTCTGGTGTGGTGACCGCGTACCGAAAGACGCACAGTTGGAAGTCCTACCACAAGGTGGACCGATGACCTGGTGAGGGTCGTGGGTAGCCGATGGATGCGAGATGCACAGGAGCGGTTGTTGTGGTGACACTTGGGGGAGGCCTATGTCGAGCAGTGGACATTTTTCGGCTGATATGATGATGAATTGAAAACATGTACAACCTATTTTTTTTTCAATACGGGATCTACTGGGTCACTGCCCAGTAGATCCCGAGTTCAATAAGAATAAGGTATTTGAAAAGATACGAAGGTTCATAGAGTGTGTTTAGATTCAAGACGGGTATTTAAAATAAAACTTTTCTTTTGGATTTATTGGGCCAAGTATCCATGAAGCGTATTTACTTTACTCTTCGTGCGTATGAACGATAAATCTTATGTATTACGCTTGTCTTCTCCCTTTTGTTTGAACGGAATCGTAAGTAGTTACAAAATAAATGCATGTTACCTAAATAATATAATGTTGACATTACTTAACCCTTAAAAGGCATAAATTGAAGTATATTTTTTATGATAAAAAAAATCCTGTGTCATATCATAAAAATAAATATAATGAAATATGCTTACTTTTTTTATTTTAGTTTATTTTATTTTATTTAAAATTAGTTTTTTCATTTTATTTTCAATGATTTATTCAATGTATTTTAATTTATGATAAATTATTTATTTGTTTTAAATGTTCCTCATTACTAACATAGTTTTAATGTTATTGATGCTATAGATTAAGATAAGACTTTTTTTTACATTTTCAGATAAAATAACACCGATATGTTTTTACCGGACGCCTTGAAAGCCCTACATGAAGGAGATCTTTCCGATGTGGAGCTATCGTCTGATGACGAAGAACCGTTGGGATTTACATCTGAAAGGGAGTTGTGGTCTGTCCGAGTTGGTGCAGATGTCATCAATCAAAACCAACGAGAGGTATTTCCACCCGACACTGACGATGATGAAGGGCCCAGCTCATCGTGGATTGGAACGAATGATCCAGAAGTTACTGACACCTGCGATGAAGTGTTTCCCGAAGTACCACCGACAACAGAAATGGAGTCCTCTCATGAAAATATACTTCAGAATATTACGCCTAAACTGAACATTAGGTGGAGACACAGGGAACTCCTAAATACTATTTCATCAGATTGGCTACCTCATGCTCTGATTTAGCTGTAGTGCAGGCATACCGAGAGTACCAAATTGACAATGAGTTGCTAGGCATACCAAAGAATAAACAATTCAAGTTGCTTCACTTTCGTCGTCAGCTGGCTGAAAGTCTGGTGTTGAGGAATAAAATTACCATCGGTAAAAGAGGACGGCCCAGTGGCAGTAGCCCAATACCGCAAATTATTCCAAGAAGACCAGGAGAGGTTCGCCCTGTAGCGGATATAGCAAGAGACGGTGTTGGGCATTTCCCTGCACATGATGAGGGACTTGGGACACGGTGCAAAATGGTGGGATGCAAGGGAAAAAGAACCCGGATTAAATGTATAAAATGCAAAGTTCACCTTTGCCTTAGGGGTAGGCGGGGTAGTTGTTCCGATGGAATATCGGAACAACTACCCCGCGGCACATTTAGCCCCGCTCTCCCCTACCAAAGACAAAAACTGTTTCTTAGCATTTCATACGTAAAATGAAACATGCTGCTTGAATGGGGCGAATGAATGATTTACCTATGTGCCAATTATTTACCTATCCCAAAGAAGAAATCTATTTTTTGTTAATTATTATAAGGATTGTAAGCTAGTTTTATTAATTTTATAAAAATAATTAATATTTCCTAATAAAAACATTTATAAATTAAACATTTTATATATAATTTCAGTGAAACATCTACACTAGCCTTGTCATTACGTAGGACGGATGTGCACATTTGTACACTAAAAGAAAAACTATTTTTTCTTGAAAAGTTGACAGCTAGGATTTTTTTCATTATTTTTACCTTTGTTTTTTTACACTAGTCTAGCTACAGGATTTTTTTAGATTCATTGGTCAGAAAAAAATAATTCAGGTCTGAAAGGGTTAAAATAAATAGTTAAAAACATTTTCAAAACTGATTTTTCAAATACAGCTTGAATACTTCAACAATCGTAAAAACGTCGTTTACGCCTGATGTGTACATTTGTGTACAAATATAAAAATTGTGATAATTGATACAAAAATAGGATAACAAAGTCAAATTATATGTTACGTATGACCTTAGGAATATAACACATCAATTCATATTTTTGCAGTGCGTATATTTCGCTATTTCCTACTTTTTTGAAATAAAAATGATGGGCTTACCTACACAGCTCCAACTTCGGTCAGCCACTGGTCGAAACTTGTCGAAAAAGCAACAAAGAATGCTAAGAGATGGCGTTAGTAGTATCATTTTTTGTAGTTTATAATGTGGACATATGGATACAACCGTTCTCGATTGCAATTGTTGCGAAATAAATACCAAAACATTTTTTATATCTTATGTGTACATTTGTGTACGCCAGGTCTGAAAGGGTTAAGATAATGTTATACTAACAAAACATGGACATTTTAATAGTCTGAATTAAACAATTTTTTTTTATAACATTTCAATCTTTTTGGCGAGTCAATGTTCAGTTTTTGATTTTAAAAAAAAATCGGCCTAGTATTCCTAGCACTATACTTAGGCCCACTACCAGAAACCAGAGTTTTCTTTTAACTAACGAGTCATTTGCCAATACTTGCTAACACGAAGTTAAATCTATACTAATATTATAAATGCGAATGTTTGGATGTTTGAATGAATGGATGGATGTATGTTTGTTACTCAATCACGTCAGAACGGCTGAACGAATCTTGATGAAATTTCTACTACTTACTAGTACTTTTTATCCGAGGAGTATATTTCTTGGGATAAATTCTCGGCAGCAGCTAGAATATGTATTTACAACGTGTAACAGAATCAACAAGAGGTCATTGTACTCATCATTAGAAACAACTTTCACTATGGGACAAACACTCAAAAAAAACAGCTATTCAGTACATTTTGTCGAGTTATGCGCACAGAAATGTATGGGGGAGTCGATTTTTTGTCGTGTTGGTCGCATAGTAAAAGTTGTTCATAACAATGAGTACAATGACTCTTTAAGAGGTATTGCGTTTATTCGATTACACGTTGTATATCATGTGTAATGTAATATGAATATATATAAATATTTCATGCATAACAGCCCCGGGTTAGCAATTATTTGGAGTTAAAGATTAACTTTGGTTTGTGCAAGTTTGCAATATACAACAGCGGGTGCATTATAAACGCACCCGCTGTTACTGACACGCCAACTTTATTTGAAAGAGCAGTTCCGAAACCAATGTAACAGCTTATAAGTAGGTTATTTAATTACATTTGAAGTATGCCGCCGACATTTTGCGAGTTCTGGCGACGTAATCACTGTTACCTCTAGTTACATTTATAATAATGTACGTTTAATGTGTTTGTGAATAGGTGAACATCAAAATTTTAATGTTAAAACTTAGTAATATGATGGGGTAGAAAGAAAGAAAGGAACGTGACGGGCGGGCGTTTTGGAGGACTGTCTTCATGCAGAACTTTGACGTTCAAAAAATGCTGGCACACAACGTAATTTGAAAAACCGTTTAGTTACGCGAAAAGTGACGCACATAGTTACATAAAATGTTGTATCAAAAAGCCTAAAAAAACAACAAATAAAGTGGTTATATACCTATTCTAAACATACATGTATTTTAGACGGAAACAAGCGTCACTACCGCGCGCAATGGCTGACGCTCAGCATAATGCCAGTAGGGAGGTAGCTGTACCTTATTATGTATCATTTCAATTTATGGCCAAATTTTCAGTTTCTTGGTGTCTTTATTTTAGTTAAAGAGGCGCGATTTTGTTATGAATAGTTTTTAAGGCCAGGAATACTGTTCTTATTTCAGTAATTTAATCCAAAAGTTCAAACTGCTAAATATATTTGAACAATTTTTTTTCGTGTTTCATGTCCCATTTCTATGATCAAAATGAGAATTTCTGAAAAATACACTGTTTAAAGAAAAACAAATAATGATATAATGATCCATGAAAAACCCCTTAATCCAGTTCAACTGACTAATTAGATTGAGTACTTTCATTATTGTTCATTGAAGAGCCCACATGGCAAGCGCTGGTAATTACTACCGGTTTAAGATTATATTTTTTTTTACTTTATGTAATGAATGTAGAGCTAATAAAACCACTGGTTCCAATGAGACAGTGCCACAAGCCATGTAAACACAAGTACACAAGTGGAAGTTTGGGACATACTTTTTCTAGGCAATTAATCGAAAGCGTTAAAAACTCCAAATTCAACAGATTGGACAGGTCCTGATTTTTCTCACGTAGTTATCTAAAGGGACGTATTGTGTTGTATTTTAATTACCAACCCCCTTCGCAACAAAATTGCGGCGCTCTTGCCATGCTAACGGAGAAAAACTAAAGCAATATTCTTATCAAAACTCGTTTTCTTCAAGTAGCAATAACCGTTTTTCTCACGTCCCATATTCTATGCTCTTTGACTCAGCAAAAACTCAGGTAAACTAAGCTAAATGTCGGAATTTAATTTAACCGTATTAAGATGTTCTTTAAGCTATCCGGTTGCAAATCCCGGATCCGAAGAGCCGAAGTTTGTCGTTAAGCTCTTTACTTCTATTGCCAGTGCGAATAAAAATAATCTACAACTACAACTTGACTTTCACACCTATTCTGAACCCTAACTCCTAAAGTGTAAGGTTAGAATTCATATAATCTGCTATCTTAACGCAACTATCTACTAAGGTGTTCTGTTGAGAACGTTTAAAGTTTAATTGAGTTGTGGATTTCAGTAACTAACGAGTATCAGGAAACTAGAAAACTCATTTAGTTATATGAAATTGGATTTTAGAGCGACACCTTTTAAATGAAAATAAATATTGGAATGAGTGGCCATGGAGAATCTAACGGATTGATCGAAATATGTATAAATTTTCTTAGTTATAAATGTTTATAAGATGAATACTATGTTGTTGGCTTTGGTGAAAGCTGTAAGTATAGTAAGCAATTTTTACGAAATAAATAATTGTGAAACGTTATGCAAATACAACGTGTAACAGAATAAACGCAATACCTGAAAAGGGGTCATTGTACTCATCAATGACCCCCTTTCATTTTGAACAACTTTTACTATGGGACCAACACCGAAATCGCGAAAAAAAACAGCTGTTCAGTACATTTTGTTGAGTTATGTGCAAATAAATGTATGGAGCGGTCGATTTTTTTTTTTCGCGATTTTAGTTTCAATCCCGCCAATAACCAGATCCGCAAAGTGACATCATTTTAAGTAAGAAGGTCTAAAAGACAATAATAATGAACTTTGAATGGTCGTTTTTAAATCTTATCATTTTTAACTCGGCAAAATAAACAGTTATTTTCAGTTTACAAATGATTATTTAATCTACCTTATACTTCGAAAACAATAGAAGAAGAACAAAAAGATTAGTATCTATGTAATCTAAATTATCAAACATATATCTAATTATAATGATTATAAAAGCATATTTTATTTAAGTAGGTATTATATATTATTTTACTGGAAACCCCCCCAGGTAAAGGCCTCCTCCAAAGCTTTTCATTTCTCCCGGTCCTAGGCTATTCGTTGCCATTGCGGGCCAGCTAGCTTTTTAATATCATCATCCCATATTCTGGTAAATGGTCTTCCTTTATAGCGCTTGCCCAATGGGCTTTTCTATAACGTAACTGTTTTTGTTCATTTGTGATCCTTAAGACGCGCTATGTGGCCGGCCCACTTCCACTTTTATTTTTGGCTGTAGCTGAGTGCATCTATTGATTTTGTTTTAGATGTTATTTTAGTGTGCTTGGTTCTCTTTTGATATTTAACTTAAAATAATATATACCTCTAGTTATATCACCCTGTTAATAACTCAATCGCTAGCTCCACAACACAGCATTGTCTGTAGTTATTCAGGAGCAGTGTTTGTTTGCGACATCAATCAATTTCCCCCTGTTGACTCTTGAAATTTGCATGAAAAGTGCTGATACAGCATACACCAGCTCTTTCAGTATCAGCAAATTAAGTCTACATGAAAATAATGTTGCTGCATTAAAGAGTAGGACGTATCATGTGTACGAGAATTTTATTAAGTTTTGTCGAAAATTGTGAAAATTTTAATCGTATGTCGATCTGTGTCGTATTGTCGTAACTATGGAGTTTCTTGTCCGTTCTTCTCCATAAGAATCTACCTTTCCGAATGGACAGTAGATTCACTTTATTAATGTAATTCTATTATTTTTACTGAACTGTAAACGATGACGTTCAAAAGTGCCGTTTAATGGCCTAATTGAAATAAACGTTTTGACTTTGACTTTGACTTTGATTGACCATTTCTGAATTAATTGGTATTATTCTTTTTTTAATTTATAAGCATTCGATTTGCAGCAATATTGGTTACTTCTAGGCAAGCGTGCTCTTCGATTATATTTTCATCGCTTACCATCAGGTAACATCTTGATCAATCTCGAAATTGCCAATAATAATAAAAAAGCCAAGTGCAAGTTGGACTTGCACACGAAGGGTTCCGTACCATAAGTCGAAAAAAACATGTTTTTGTATGGGGCTCCCTTTTATTTTAATTTCATTTTTATTATTTATTGTTATAGCGGCAACAGAAACACATAATCTGTGAAAATTTCTCACGGTTCATGAGATACAGCCTGGTGACAGACAGACAGACGGACAGTGTAGTCGTAGTGTAGGTTCCCGTTTTTACCCTTTGGGTGCGGAACCCTAAAAATGAATTGTGTACATAGTTGTGCTATGTTTGGATGTTAGTCATCAGATAGATACTCGTAGTTGTATAGATCAAATCTTGGAATATTAAGAATCGAGCATTACGAAGTTCAGACGCAAAAATCACAAGCATATTTTTCTTCAATCTCAAAACTCAGATTCCTCGAACCAAGTCCTAGGTCCGCACCAAGTCTAGAACAACACAGCAGTTAATTAATGGAAGTCGAACCCTCAACGCCTCGCTATAACACCCAATTAATTGAATACATTTGTATTTGATCACATTTACATTTCAATCTACTTCAAATTACTAGGTACGATAGGCCTTGACAACGTGCCAAGATTCGGGCTTAAGCTGCCAAGTTTCGACTTGACGGTCAGATTGGTCTTACATGGAAGACTGGAAGTAATTATGAATTTGGGAAGACAGATAAGGGATATGTTTTGTGTAAGGGTTAAGGAGATAAGTGATTAGGGTCAATGAGTGGCGTTAGCCTAATGTTGAGCGAAGTCTGGATATTTCCCGCGATGATTTTAGCTTTAGCAGCATGGCTGAATGTAAAAAAAATCTGTAAAGTTTCGGTCATTTGCTATATTGTCTAAAGCTTCTGCCCAAGATTTCGAGTGCGTGAAATTTACAACAGAAATTAATAATGTGTAATCCAATTCATATTTTTCTGGTCTCTTGGTACTTTTAAATCTTTACTGCTCACAATTCCAGCCCCGGAAATATTTCGACATGTATCTCGTACTTGTGATTCTTACCGCTCGCATTTCCAGCCCCAAGCTGGCACTTTTTTAGGACTCAGCCAGCAGCGGCTCTGAATTTCCACTTCCTCCTCTGTCCCCGCTAAGCCATGACATTTATCGAGATTTTTATATCGATCAATATCATGGCTTGTGTTCCACTCCAAACATCTAAATCGGTTCAGCCGTTTTTAAGATTAGCGCGCACAAACGCACAGAAAGTTGCAGATTTTATTATTTAAAAATATAGCAAGACAGTTAATTTGCTGTTATTGAGACAATCTAGTGTGTAGTCGAAGATACGATGAAAAAATTAAGGATGGACATGTGGGTACATGACCAATGAAATCATTTCTTCTAAAAATAGTTAGCACTGCTGTCGTTGTCGCGTCGCGTCCATCTGAGGGAGTCTTCAAGAATATAACTGATAGGATTAAATTTGAACTGATCTTCACTATCAAGATAATGAGGTTAAGTAAATGTATAAATAATATCTCAGATATTATTTACAATTTTTTAAACAAATGAAATATGCCTATAACTTATTCCTATATAGAAAGTGTCTATGACAGTTTAAGGTACATCTCACATAAACACTGACACACCATATTTCCCTTATCACAAAAACAGTTTATTATCCCGAAAACATCCACTGTTTACCAACAGAATAAGACGTAGGTACATATTTCTCAGCGAAAAATAAAAGCGGCTGTCCTTTGACATGTCCAGGAAAGGTCCAGAGAAAATAATACTTTCAGGAATGCAGATTATATGAAGGAAACTCAGAGTGGGTCACGTTCCAGTTTTATTAGTTCCTCGCCCTGAGATGTTAAAAGTTTCTCGTTATTTTAATGTAAGTCTTGCTAATTAGTCGCAGGATGTCGAAGTTTGAAGTGTGTTTGAGTGGGTGAGATGTGAGCGGGGAATATGATATTTCTTATCCTCTAGCTTGTCTATGTACGTCCATTAATTTATTATAACATTACTTAAATTATTGCTTTGTGAGTCTTAAAGTTGTAATAATTTGCACACCATCATACTAAGGTAATAATACAGAATATCTATCAAACATTATTTGTAACACCTTTATCAACCTGTATTATGCAAATAAAGATTTGATTGATTGATTGACAACCAAAGACCAGCTTTGGTTATATATGATAAATGATATTTATTTTATAAGTAGGTTAAACATAACACTTTTGCACGCCAATATTTTTGGGTAATTTTAAACTAGATGAGGCCGGTGTTTCCTAGTTGACTACCCTGAGAAAAAACACTGAGACAAACTCAGAGGTCAAAGTTTTCTTTCTTATTATTTTATTTGATGAAATGTCATTTTCATCCGGCAAACAGATGAGTCTGATCTTACTTGAAATGTTAGACTATATCAAAAAGATGAAAACTATTCGTTAGTACCAATTTCAATTCTCTCAAACCACGCGAACGTTTGCACAAAAATTTCACATGCATGCACCCAGTTTAACTATCTCCATAGTTCCCATTTCCTTATTAATATGCTCTCATAACAGTTTCAGACTTCACAAAACGAGCACTATTCTAACCTTTTTACATCCAATCCTTTTAACGTAAAAACTTCAACAGCGTTGGGTTGGTACCTACGAATTTTAATAACAATTCACGGACTCGCTCAAACAAATCCAGCAGAAAGTTTGCCAACATTAAGAAAACAAAAGTAATTTTATTATTCGCTGGCTCTTTCATTTATGTTAATGGAGGAATATGATGATCGTTTATGTTATCTTACAGTATGGCTGTGTATTGCGACTTCAGTTTTGAAGTTGGTGTCTTATTTGATTCTGAAGTTCTGTACTTGGCTGTAAGTAGAAATTCTCATTTTCGTGTTAAGGGCGCACACTTCGCAGTATTTTATTCTATGTACACTATTTTATGAAGAAAATCTTTACTAATTTGTTAGACCCAGGTTTCTTGTGTATACCTATTAAGTTTTAATCAAACCAGCACGTTCATTTCTAAGAGTAAGGACTTGAAATTTGGATTATTACCTTTAGAAGACAACGCTCTTAACCATGATAGACATTAGAGATTTCAGCACATTCCGAAATTGGCTTCCTACAAAATACACTACAAAGTTACGTCATGTTTGAAAGCAACTTTTAGGTAATAAAAAGGCTACACAGCTACTTTTTGTAGCAAATTTGACGATTGGTCAAAGGTAGATACGTTATTGAGACCGGCCTTCAGTCAATAGTGAATAGGTTACTTCTAGGCAAGCGTGCTCCATCATTGACCACCTCATCACTTTACATCAGGTGAGATTGTGGTCAAACGCTAGCCTATTAATAAAAATACTACCGCCACAAAATTAAACATCCGTATTTTGTCAGAGCTAGTTAGAAACTCCGTGATGACAGGTTTGTTTTTTTAAATAATCGCAGTCAGCTTCTAATTCAGTTAATCGGTTTCCAAGTCAGTAGTTATTATAAGAAAATCAAATTACTTTTTTTGCCACTTTGACATCGGCGTCGGCTTAGTTGCCAAAATAAAAATAAATCTTTTTATTTTTCAAATATATTAAATTTATATTTTTTTTTCTATACGCCAGGTTTTGTAATTGGCTTTTTGGTGATTATGGTTTCCTGGTTATAGTTTATTTTTATTTGCTGTAAGTCCTCCATGGTCTAAAAATAAAATAAAATAAATTAATAAATGAATTTCTGCTACTACCATATCGATACTTGGTCTAACTCACATCACTATTCAAAAGTACATAAAATCGATTACTAGTTATATTAGGACTGTGTAAACGTAATATTCATGTTCGTAGAATTCCAATAGATATATCGGTTATTGGAATTCCAATAACGTTTGGGATACATAATAAAGCTGCTGTATTCGTATCTCATATCAAAGTTTTAACACCCTTCAATGGTATCACATAATATTGTGAAATACAATTTAATACCTCTGAATTTGAGGTCCAATAATATCATCATCTGACTAGCCTTTTCCCAACTATATGGGGGTCGGCAGTCAAATCGGATTAAGCTCAATACCAGTGTTTTAGGTGAAGCGGCTGCCTACCAGACTGCCTACGCAGTTAATGGGTTGTGGAGGCACAACCCATTAACTGCGTAGCACAGTACTTCTTGGCAAGACTGGAGTTAGATTTTCTGGCTTCTGATAATCCGTAATGACCACCAAACCACTACAAATGACAGCCAGGACCAACAGCTTAACGTGCTTTCCGAAGCACGGAGGAGTCTCGGTATGTTAAGATGGTCACCTATCCACAGACCGACCTCGGTAAGCATTACTTAACCTTATAGTTCGACCCTTGTCTTAGCAGACAATAATAGCTTATTTAGCCACGAGTCCCGCAGGTACCATAATAGAGATAAAAATAACATTGCTACAGAAGCGTAGCTCTAATGTCGTAGCGGCTACGACGTAGCACTGTAGCTGTAGAGGTGCTACACATACTTTAAATATTCTGCCGTCATAAGATAAAAGGACGTATCTACAAAAAACGAAGTAACCGATTTCCGACATTATGAAAATAACTTAAGGTCGGAAATTGGTTACTTCGTTTTGTGTCGGTGCGTCCTCTTTTCTTATGACGGCAGTGTTAGCAGCCATGATGAGAATATGAGTTAAATAAGCTCACAGTGAACTAATGGATGATTTTGATAACTTGACGTATTCATTATTTCAGCTAGTTTCACACATATCAAGTTGATATTGGCCCAGTCTTATTCCCAAAATCCGTGCGCCTTTTGAAGGTTATAAGAGAATAAAAAGAACCGATAATAAAAAGGAATAAAATTTTAAAAGTTTGATGCTACGATACTCCGTATCGGATTGTTGTGTATCAATGTCTTGTGTATTTGATGATGAACTGCATCAATGTTTGTAAGCCAAAATGGTAGAATGTACAAGGATTCTTTAATATTACTGTAACCACCTTACTGTAAATACCTACATTCTGAACACATCAATAAATATTCTATTCTATTCTATTATATTCTCAGAAGTCGTTCTGAAGAAAAAATGGAGTTTAACAGGTTCATAGTTTGACATCCAGCTCGAGCTCATTCTGGAGGAGCTCGTGGCTTAATAATAACAGCCGCACGGGTCGATCTTCAAGGTTAAGCAACGCTTGCCGAGGTTGGTCTGTGTCTGTGGATGGGTGACTATCTTAACATACCGAGACTCCTCCGTGCCTCGGAAAGCACGTTAAGCCGTTGGTCCCGGCTGTTATTTGTAAATCTTTGGCAGTCGTTACGGATAGTCAGAAGCCAGATAATCTGACACCAGTCTTGCCAAGGAGTACCGTGTTACCCAGTTAATGGGTTGTGGAGGTCTGGTAGGCAGCCGCTCCACGTAAAATACTGGTATTCAGCTGAATCCGGTTTGACTGGAAGCCGACCCCAATATAGTTGGGAAAAAGCTAGGCAGATGATTATAGTTTGAAATTCAGCGAAGACCACATGTGGGTCATTGGAGTGTGGTTTTAGACAGGTTGAAGAGAAAAAGCCGTTGTGAATATCACTACATTTCCACGCAAATTCTCCGTGGACATCCTACTAGCCCACTAATATTATAAACGCGAAAGTTTGTATGGATGAATGGATGTTTGTTACTCTTTCACGTCAGAAGGGCTGAACGGATCTCGATGAAATTTGGCACAGAGGTAGATTATAGTCTGGAATAACACTATTATAATTTTCATCCCGGGAATATGTTCCCTTGGGATAATTTTCGACATAAACGCGGGTGGAGCCGCGGTCGGTAGCTTGTCTAAAATACACGTGAAACTAACGCAATTTACAATGTTAATTAAAAAACTTAAAAAGTAACATTTCTAAAAAGTAGTTCCGAGCTGTTTTGCCGAGTAATGCTTCTTTTAATACATTTAAAACGCAGTTTTAAAAGAAAAGAAAAGAAAATTACTTCGGAGACTCCATTGTTCTTGAAAACTCTGCATTCTCAATGTAATATATGCTAATGTAGTTTCTGTTCTGTTGATTTAACGTTTTTATGAACAGAATCTTTTTTATTATTTCACGGTTTTCTGAATTAATGAGATTCTTGAACGATAAGAATTAGTTTACAGGAAAATGCGATGAGTTTATTTAGCGTATGTTTGTTTTTTATGTTAATATCTTTTGGTGTTGGTTTGTTTCGGTGAAGAATAAATTATTTTTGATTGCTTTTAATGTCGCAAGTATTATTATTGCAAGTATAATTATTTAGAATAAATACTTGCGACATTAAAAGCAACCAAGTTTACTGGTTTTAGATCAGTTTGTTTGCTAAAACAGTACCGGTTTCGATAATATCCGGACGGCATGGACATGTAGGTACTACTGAACTGTTTAATTTCCGATACTTTACGTTTACTGTAGGTTTTTGTTTATTAATGATCTAAAGGACTTATTATCGAGTATGACAAAATTCAAGGCATAAGGCAAGGTACACTTCCGAATCATCATCATCATTATATCAGCCGAAAGACGTCCACTGCTGGACAAAGGTCTACCCCAAGTGTCGCTACAACAACTGCTCCTATGCGTCTCGCATCCATCGGCTACCCGCGACCTTCACCAGGCCACCGGTCCACCTTGTGGGACGACTTCCGAATGAAACGTTTGAATCTTTCTTTAACGCAAAGCAAGTATGACCTTTTATTAATTGTCGGTATAAAATTAAAACCGTTTTTCATAAAATAAGGCCACGATTATCTCACCACAGATAAGCGGACATTACAACAATTTAATACATACATATATTTCGTGGCCAAACGCGGGAAGTAAGTGGTAAAACGTTGAATACAGCGCAAGAGAGCTGTTTACGCAAATTGCGATGTTTCTGATAGCGCATAGCGGGGTAACTGCGCGATTATCTCTTTGCGGCGTTTTCCTGTGATTCTGTTAATTTGGCACGCTTTTATATGGCATTATTTTTGCCACGTTTTTTGTCTGGTTTAAACCAAATGACTATCAACATTTAAGACAAGGGACAATGACCCATGAACTATCACAGGTTCATCAGGTTAATATCATCAGGTTTTATTAGAAAAGTTTATTTAAATTACAATAATTCAAGGCTGTTATCACTGAAATGTTAGGTTAGGGATTTAAACGTAACTGGCGAAATTTGGGTCGGTCGGACGGTTTGGTCGGACATTTTCGCCGGTTATGTATGTATGTATGTTTAAGTACCATGTTATAAATGGCAAGACTATCATCATTTATGTCTAGAACATGGATCTTCAACTTGTTCAAGACAAAACTACGGTTATTACCAAATACTAACTAGCTTTTGCCCGCGACTCCGAACGCGCATATACCGTTTTTCTCCATTCCCGTATATCCTATAGCCTTTCTCATGAACGTGGCTATCAAATACAACAAGAATTTTCAAAATCCGACTGGTAGTTACAGAGATTAGCGCGTTCAAACAAACAAACAAACTCTTCAGCTTCATTATATAAATATAGATAACAATAATACATGCTTAAAATGCTATCACATACTGTTCATTAACATAGAGTTGGTGTTGTGTGTCGATAAAATTTTCAAATTCTTAAATGTTAAAATATCATGGACGAAACAACCAAACTCAGACATCTTATGAGAATTAAAAACGCTAAAGTCTCACCGCTTCTCGTAAACATTTGTCAGACAACCAAACACTAAGCTCAGAATTGCTCAACACATTCTTTCTCTCAGAAAACTTAGCAGATGAAAACACGAAGACTAGAAAATGCTAAACTCAGCCTTATGAACAGTAGTTTTCTGGCGTCGCCAACTTAAAGGGTGCTCTCATTGCAAGTTATAAAACTGTGCTATTTTCTAACTTGAGAACTAATTTCATTAAAACTTTGACGAGTCTTGGAGTATTAATTTTTTCTCAGGGAAACCAGACAATTTGTTTCGTGTCGAATGTTGGTAGCCAATCTTTTGGGCCAATGTAGCGTGTCAGGAAGTGGGTTGGGCCTAACCTTTCGATAAATCAGTCAATTACCCTCGATTGATAAAACGGTTTTCCTTGGAAAGATAGGAAACTGATATGATTTTGTTACAGAAATAGGATATAATAAAAGCGAGACTATTATACTTTAGATAGATCGTAGATTTGTTGAGACCACACTCAGATTGGTTGAGTACGTGTTAGAGGAACGGCTAGTTGGTGGCTGGTGCCTGTTTGAAAAAGCATACACGTGATAGCAAAAATTATCCTATTTTGATATCATGTATCATCATCTGCCTAGTCTTTTCCGAACTATATTGGGGTCGGCTTCCAGTCAAACCGGATTCAGCTGAATACCAGTATTTTACATGGAGTGGCTGCCTATGACTTATCACTTGCTGTCCTGCTCGCTTTTTTGCTCCGAGTCTTGAGTAGCACCGCTGTTTTATGCGCGCCTACCAGACCTCCACAACCCAGCAACTGGGTAACACGGTAGTTCTTGGCAAGACTTGAGTCAGATTTACTGGCTTTTGACAATCCGGAACAACTGCCAAAGATCTACAAATACAGCCGGGACCAACGGCTTAACGTGCTTTCCGAGGCACGGAGGAAACCCGGTATGCTAAGATGGTCACCCATCCACAGACCGACCTCGGCAAGCGTTTCTTAACCTTGTAGATTTACCCGTGCGGCTGTTATTATTTAGCCCCGAGCTTCTCCAATGCAATGATGTCTAAGTTAACTTTATAAATTCATCAACACCAACAGACACTTCGAACTTTCCTCAGCCGCATCCTCCCAACTTCTACCACCACTGACATTGATGTACTACCACATTGTGACGTCATATTTCCCTCGCCATCTCCTGTCTAGCCTACACAAACAATTCTGATGGAAATTTTAATTCCATTCCGCGTTCGCTGTTTGTTTTAAGAATAGACGGAATATTGCACTTTGCTTGCAAAAATTGTTGGAGCGCAGCGGTTTTTTCATTCATTTCGTTCCTGGGCGTATGTTAATTGGTGTAAGTGGAGGTGTTAGGGAGGTTTAGTTATTTTTCTTCTTGTTTTATTTTTATTTTTGAAGTTGTATTTTCCTTGTCTTTATTTTGTGTATACATATGTCGACGGAAAATTGCAAACCCGTAAGATTGTAAAATATCGCGTGAAATTGTTTAGGTACCATTTTTTCTTAATATATTTGTTCATTATATATCTAGAAATTATAATCTATAAAACCATTATTATAGTCTTACGGCGTCGAAAATTTTCCGGTGACATATACAAGGAAATAGTTATTTTGATGTGTGCAAGCAATAAGTAAATGTGGATGTAGAGCACTGATCAAATAATTAGTTTTAAAAAGGATTTCTGAAGGGAGAAAAATGCTAAACTCAATTAATCTGTTGCTGAATGACTACTGCTATTAACTTACTTTTGAAAGTAACATTCAAAATTTGTTCAATCTAATAAAAGAAATCGACTAAATGCACTTGAATATTAATAAAGAACTAAGAAGGAACCAACGAAACAATATTCGTTCGACACAAAAAAGAAAAGAACAGAGGAATAAGACCCCAGCACACAACAGACTATCCTAAACCACAATGAAAATTTCCAAAGCAATAACCGTACGAAATATTCCCTTCCCTCATCTCCGCAAAGCATTTTAATTTATGCCGCTAATGAAGACGTTGAGCGTCTAGGCATTGAGGAAAGACAACGCGACGCGACGCAATTTCCGGTTTTTAGTTTCAAAGAGCCTTGCGTTTGGTGCCAGCTTCCCGTACCTTAGTTCTAACCTGTTACTAAGCGTTCTCGATTGGAGGTCTTATCGTTTTTGTGACAATCGATTCCTTTTGTTTTAGAGTTAGAATATCAGCTGCCACATTGAAACTATAATCTGCATGTGCAAATACTCCTAGTGTTGTAGCTATCGTAAAGGGCATGATTCTTGCGTCATTAATATTATGAATGGTTGTGTACTCAGCGTATTTTAGTAGATATCGCCACCAAAAATTGCCAGTTAATATGTAGCTTTTTATGTTTGATTGTTGGGCGCAACACAATTATCTTCAATTTCATAATCAACTTTCATTGTAACTTCAAATATATCCTAAACATGATAAATTTTATCTTTTCTGTCAACCTCTACAAATTTTTCATCACCACGACACACTACACCATATAACCGATTCCTACTACCACTAAACCCATTCGCTACATCAGCTTTTGCACAAAAATTATTAAAATCAAGTTATTCCCATCGTAAATCCTTGGTAGCCGCTAAGGAAGCACTTTGACAAACACGGATGAGCTCGGAATTGGTTCCGCTGTTTAGTCCGGGCCTTGCCTCTCATTCCACCGCCTTATTTGTTGCCACCGTAATTGGATGTAGTACATCGTAATTTGAAACATATTGTTTTCCTTATTTTGGGCTGACTTTTTAATTGTTTGGCTTGGTTGATTTTTTGGTTAAACGGATTTGGTTCGCTAAATTAATCGCAAATTAACCTCTTGCAACTCTCTTCCCTCTTGACAGAGCTGTTGTGGTCACTATGAATTCAGTCCAATCGCTGCTGTTGTAACTCTCTTCAAGGTCTGGTTCTGCTGTTGCAGATCTGGCTATGATGTCTAGCTCATTCATTAGGCCTCTATCCACGGATTTAATCTGATCGGACCATCAGATTAAACTTCAATTCTGTCAAAAAATTAAATCACGACGTAGACTTTTTTATGCAATACCTTTCAAAATTCTAAAATGAACTTAAATGCATGACTTCAAAAACTCCTTTAATATCCGCAACGTAAGAGTAAAGGAAGTTCTAATAATAGATGAAATGACAAAAATTGTCAATATCTTTGTTTACCATTTCAATTTTCAAAGGAAATCGATTGCCCCGGGACATTGTAAGATTACTAGGCAGGGGCGCCAGACACGTTGGTCACCCCTGCTTTTAATAAATGAATCTAGCTTTAGGCGGTTTGATACTCGATAGCCACAGAAAAATAATAAAACATATTTTCCATTTTAAGGCGCATATTTTGTACTGGAGGTAATATGAATATTTCCTGTTGTTGGTAATGCTGAATCATTGTTATTAATCTATTATACGATTTCTAAGTCAAGTTTGAAGTTGAGTACTTCTTCAAAACTAACTTGACTTGTAAACCTGTGAAAATTTGGACTGAAAGTAGAATTTGACAAGTTCATAACAAAATACTCAATTCGGATTCGGACCCACCCTATGTCTCGAATCGTGTCTACTTGAATATTGTCAATGTAGCTTGGTAGTATCCAGGAGCAAGTATATGTATGTACATGTTAATCAATCAGACGCTGTGGCCGTAGTATAATCTTAAATAAATAAAGATAATTCGATAGAGACTTTAAATGAAAAAATCGCAATTCAATCCCACTTTTTTTTTAATAAAACCATTTCCAAAATCCAATCGGAATAAAACTTAAAACTTAATTGCATAAATTAACATGATAAATATTTTTTTTTAATAAACATCGCTGTATCAGTCCCCTCGAACGATCCGTATCGAAAATTTCATTAAGTCGAAAGTAAATGGGATGAAAGCGAATTTCACACTTGAAAAAATTTCAAAAGGAACCAACTTGAAATACTCGATATTGCGTTAAAAAGAGAGACCGCATAATAAAATTGTATTTGTTGGGCTTGCGACGTCGACGTAGACTTCACAAAGACTCCGAACTTGGTAATTTTTTTCAATAACTAGGCAGATATTATTATATCAGATCTTTGGAAACCTAGTACCCGTTATTATTAGTTTGTAATTTTCTTTTTATGTAATTCTCGGTGTTCAATTTAGTATATAATAAATAATAAATAAATTGCCGATTTATTAAACGTGTCACTTAAAACTGTGATAATTTCTAAACTTATATAATTTTTAAGATCTTAAGTAGAAACTCTCAAACGGTACGCAAAGTACATGTTATGGGTGTCCGATGGGTACTTTTTTTGCTTTCGAACTAGCGCACTCGTCGAATCATTCAAATCATTTTTTTCCTTGATGAATTCCTACATTTTCAAACCACCAACAAATTCTGGCTTTGCGGTTATTTTTAAACTTGGAATAGTCTATTGATTGAGCAAAACAACGTTAGCATTCAGAATTACAGGTACTTATTTCAGCAGCTTGCTCCTACAAATAATAACCCAAGTCCACACTTACTGCAAACAATTTTATAACATAGAAAATGCTCGTCGTCGGTATAAAATCTTCGGCGCGTCGGTCGGGAACCGTTCATGCGAACTGGAGTCGTTTGAGCGTTGCAACTGAAATATTTTAATGATAAACACCTGGTATTTGTTGAGGTACAGCTAATTTGATGAGGGAAAATGTTTGATATAAATTATTGAGGGAAATATAATACTATGTATGTGTACAAATAATGTATTAGGTAGCTCGCTGTACTCAACTGTGGCTGCGTCACATTAGTAGGTTTTTTACGAACGGAACGCTATAATTAAGGCTCCCCTGTCCGTCCACTGTCAGTCCGTCTGTCTGTTCATCCATCCGTCTGTCTGTCAGCGTGCTGCATACAAAGTGCGAAGCGAAGACTGAAGTATAACAATAAATAATAAAACCCGATCAAGTTCGAATCGGAACGATTTTCGATATTCGCAAAACCTATGAAGCATTTACCGTGGATCTCATAAAATTCCGCAAGTATCAAGGTCGATTAATATTACGCAATGATTTGAATGCGAACCCGACTCGCACTTGGCCAGTTCCATTTTTTACCGCCTTCCAAAAAAGAGGAGGTTCTCATACCTCGGATTAATCGGTGTATATGATTATTTTTCGTTCGATGCGGAATACTTGCCATTTGGTCCCGTAAAAAATTATTCAGTTTGGCCCAGCAGTTTTAACTTTATGAGCATTTTCATTAGCTCGATTAGGTTTTATAATCACTCGATACTCCCAATGGATACGCCCGGATACGCCCTTTGGGTGTATCCTTTGGGAGTATCACTCGATACTCCCAAAATAATTTTGAAGACTAGCAAGAATAGTTGTAAAGTGTGAAGAAAGATAGATTTATTTTCTAAAGTTTTGAGTTTGTGTCTGTATGTTTTTAAATGCTTGATTTTTTTGCTATGGTCGATGCCAAATAAATGTAATAACGGTCATTGCTCTATCCTCAATATCTCTTCGAAGGTACTTGGACAGCAAATTTATGAATCGTTATTTATTACTAGAAAATGTAAAGGATTACGATAGATGGATTCAGGACAGCTTTATGTCTTTACTTCTGTAAGTATGTCAATTAATGTAGGCGAGTCAATGACCATCATCTGCCTAACCTTTTCCCAACTATATTGGGGTCGGCTCCCAGTCAAACCGGACTCAGCTGAATACCAGTGTTTTACGTGGAGCGGCTGCCTACCAGACCTCCACAACCCATTGATTAGGTAACACGGTACTTCTTGGCTAGACTGGTGTCAGATTTTCTGGCTTCTGACAATCCGTAACGACTGCCAAAGATCTACAAATGACAGCCGGGACCAACGGCTTAACGTGCTTTCCGAGGCATAGAGGAATCTCGATATGTTAAGATAGTCACCCATCTACAGACCGACCTCGGCAAGCGTTGCTTAACCTTGAAGATTGACCCGTGTGGCTGTTTTTATTTAGCCACGTTATTGCAAATTTATCTGGCGCCGACCACAGTTCTATGACTCGTTTCTAATTTTACAGACTGGAATGGAGGCTAAATCAAGGTCAATCAATTATGATCTGTTAACGAAAACAGTCTAAAGTAATACAAGCTGTTTTACTTCAAAATTCCACACGGAAATACTGTATTTACAAAAATCAATTCCCCACTAAAATACATCATCTTAAACCTTCCAATATTTCCCGTGTTACCAAAACAAATCCTAAGGGATGTTACAAACAAGATAGTTTGATAACAACAAAGTTGCAAGCCACTGGCGCTTATCCCCACATTAGCATACGGTAAAAGAAAAATGTTTAAGAAACTGCGTCATGTGTTCTTGCCCTAAGATGTACGAGTTAGAAAGCAATGAAACAGTGATTTGTTAGAAGTTTTCTGTGTGCTACTTTTTTAAGGATTTTGTGAGGTACTTTGCTTTGTTTTTTGTGTTTTTATGGGGATTTATAATAATTGAATTTTAATTGCGCACCAAAACAACTTATAATGCAATGATAATGTCACCAGAAAATTGCAAACGCCGTACATTTAAGTGAGTTACATTTTTAGAATCGTCTTCTTCAGCCCTTTGTCTTGATAGGGCCACTCGATAGGTTTTGAGGAAACATAATATGGCGCCAAAAATTGGTTATCTTAATTTTTATGCATCCAGTGTCCTTTGCACAATCAAGACAAATCTAACGACACCTCTCAAGTTAAAATCCATCAAGCCGTTTAGGCTACAGACGTGCCAAAGAAACATAAATACACACATACATACATACATACACTCGAAAAACATAACCCTCCTGGCGCAGTTGGGTAAAAACCAGGTTGTCAATGAACATGTTTAGAACTTTCAAATAGTGGTAAAAAGATAAAATCGAAAACAGATACCTTGTAAATTACAGTTTTGGAAATCGATGTGATCTACATAGCGTATGTATTTTTTTTAATTAATAAAGATATGAAACCTTGAAAATCACAAAGCTCGCTGTGAATGTATGTATGATGGACTAACACGTGAACCTTATTTATTGCCTCCATAAAACACAATTTAACATCACAAAATAGCTCCTAAACATTGTGTTCATTCATTAGTAATACATTACAGTTAACGCCTAAAATCGTTGTTACAAGGTACGAAAAGACGGATATAAATACATAAGATTGGAAAGATTCACACTGTTACTTTGTGGATAAAATATTTTTTTTCATTTTAAATACTTATCAAACAATTTACACTTAAAGTTAAAATATAAACTCCTAACAAAAATATGGCGTCAAAAAATTCGTCCGCATCGTTGTCGACTGGAAGTTAGCCCAAAAGACTGTCACCATTGCCACGTAGTATGGCATTGCCGATAAAAGATTGTCTCAATATAGCAGTTTAGGATATTTTGGTTTTTTCTTGATGAATTTAGTTCGATGGGATGAGTGTGAAGAAGGAAAACTTGAAAAGGGGTCATTGTACTCATCATTCATCATCATCATATCAGCCGAAAGACGTCCACTGCTGGACATAGACTCCCTCAAGTGTCGTCACAACAACCGGTCCTGTGCGTCTCGCATCCACCCGCGACCCTCACCATATTATCGGTCCACCTTGAGGGAGACCTTCCTACAAACTCACCACCCTTAAATATGACCACGTACTTCTGGAACACTCTGTACAATAAAAATAGTACAATTGTTCTTCAGTTCAGCGGTAACGATTACCATTTTTCATGATAATTTTTTTTATAAGTATTGGTCAATCCCATACAATTTGGTCTTCTTGAATTTTTTTATGGCTGACGAATGTCGCTTTCTGTAGAGCCTCTAATCCTAACAGGATACACATTAAAAAATTAATTGACACTAAAATTGCACATCAAACACGAAAGGAAAACATCGTTAAAACCATAATTCTTACATACAATTTGAATAGAACCTGAAACTAGCAGTTGTAAGCGTCATTTGTGTCGGCCGGAAGTCGTTAGCCGTCGTCACAAACGTCCGTTCCGGTTCGTGACGGGATAATAGCCGGGTTGATGTGCCGTACCGGCCACTGTTAGCTTTTTAAATAAATAATCGCAAAAGGTGGGAGAATAGGGAAGGGTGGTTGAGGAAGGAATATTGTAATTTTTGATGTAGGTATATGTTGGTGGAATTTTGTGTCGCTGATTTTGAAGGTTCCGTACCCTTACTAAGCCTGCGCTGTCCGTCCATCCGTCTGTCTGTCAGCGGGCTTTTGGTACAGAATCCTTCGTGTGAGTGTCCGACTCGCGCTTGGCTGGTTTTTGAGACGGGTCAAAATGGGGTACTAAAAATTCAATGGAAATGTAGACAAAGTGAATCAACGATTATAATTATTAGTCTCATAAACGCTACGTTTATGAAAAGTCTAAAATATTATAATATAATTATGGGATCGACTATGTGAAATTTCGGCAGCGCAGATCCTAATAATTTTGGACTCTTTGACAATCGTTACCGCTGATAGATTCACTTTTTCTATGTCTAGAATCTTTATAATCTTGGATAGAAAACCGGGGGGGGGGGGGGGGGTATAAAATTGTGCATCATTGTGATCTTATTTACATTTTTATCACCAGAGATGCATAAAATTATCGTGTTTAATGGGGGCTGGCCAGAAGTATAAAACACCAAATACTTTGAAAAAGATAGATAAAACGTTTATTCGATACAAAAACAAGAGAAAACACAACACACAAAAGCAGCTACTTGCACACAGCTTGTATTATTTTATAGGTGGGGAGTTACACTTGGCATAAAATAGCAGCAAGTAGCTCATTTAGGGGCAGCAGACAGAGAAGTTTAACTTACAATATTTTAATACGGAATGGACTTCACTTGTCCAAACAATATAATATTCATAGAGACAACTTCCACAAAATTAAAAGCGAAACAAAGTCCACACAGACGTTTTATTAAGACGACAATTTCGTGCTAAAAGCTCGAGCGAATCTTACATTTCAACGCCAATCTTAAGTATTAAACTTTTATTTACTTCCTCTAAACAAACTTCAGTCGTCAGAATGAATTCCAAACAAGTAAATTGTGGAGTTGCTTCTTCAAGAAATCTTTAGAGTGCCAAGTGATGCAAGAATGACCTAGACTGTCCTTACCTTGAAACCTTCCATTCTTAACCTTCCTCCTCTCATCTTGGAGTCCCTTTTCCTTTGTGGGTAGTGATCGATATATTCTATTTCGTCATAAAGGGATATAGTCTGAGTAAATATCATTATCGTTGGTCCACAACAGCTCTCCCCCTCTGCGGTCTTAGATAGCCACTTTGCCATATACTTTTAACAGAATATGTACTTTGGAGTGCACTTCATAATATGAGTGCAGGTATTGTTGTCTTTTGTTTCAATGGTCTCTTGATTTTATTTTTATTCGAGAGTTTTTATGGTGTTAATAGAGACTCATGAGGCAGTATTAGGTGAGAGATTAATAGCTTAGTATTTTTTTTTATGATTTCCTCTATTTACGCTGATAAGATTTACTTTCTAATACCGTTAAACGAGCAATTCTTGTATATCTGTAAATAAATAATCTGAATCTCGGAAACGGCTCCAACGTGATTTAGCTAGATTTCATTTATAGAAAACGTTTACCAAAAAAAAACGAACAAAGCTCGGTCATCCAGGTACTAACCGTTTACATGACTTTTGAATGTCAACTATAATTAAGTGAAAAATAAGAAAAAGTCAGATGCATAATTATATTATTGTGCAATTGGCGCAGCCGCGAGAGATATACTGTATTGACGTTTCAAAAAATTTTTGTATTTTTTTTGGCCTGTAAACGTGTTGTGCCTTTAAGTTTGTGCTATAATAAAGTAATTTCTTTCTTTCTTTCATTCATTTAAAATAAGGACTCTATCAGGACGTAGCTAAAGCATTGAAAACGTTTGGATGAGAACACGATCTTTTCAATAACTTTTTCTGTAACAAAACCAAACAATGGTAACCCCAAAACACAAAACGACCGTCTAATCAATCACACATCAACATTCCCCAATTTAAAACTAACCAAACATTAAACGCCTCATATATTCAGGGCTGGCACATCATCATTTTATTCATCATTTCGCGAGGTAATCCCTGGTGCAATTTTATTGCAATCCATCCGCCCGGGGCAAAACTGGCTAAGTGAATTAAATACTAACACCGGCTTATGAACGAGCAGGTTTCATCGCACATAACTATGGGATGGGCTATAGCGTGTTAACGGGGCGTGATTCCTTGTTGAATTAGTGTTGGTACTTTAAAATTCCGTTTGTGTGTTAGAAAAATTCACATTGTAAAGGCTGAACGAGTTTGGATGTAACTAAGCACACGGGTAGGATATGTGAGTATGTCACCCTGGAAAAACAAAAAGAACTGACTGGTGACAAGTGACAAGCGGCAATCTGACTATTCTACAATTCTTTACGATTATTTCATACATTCTCTGCTTTATTAAACAACACCTGACTCGAAAATGTGACAATTGTGTCAGTTTTTGACATATTTGTCGTATTATTAGTTTAATAGAGGTATGTGGTACAGAGAGTAAAGTCCCGCATACCTCCACTGGAGAGGGAGGATCCTCCGACCAGACGGTTGTTGTGTCTGGTAGGTAACTGCCCGATAGTTGATATTCGGACGGAAAGTTTTCCGTGCGATTTGAACATATACAATAGTATATGTTCAAATCGCACGGAAAACTTTGCTTGCGCGATGCAGGATTTCGTTGGTAGTTCGTCGCTGACAGGATAGATGGCGTTGCGGTTCTTGTCTTTGCCGTACAAATTTCGATTCTTAGTTTTTCACGTGGCGGCATTGATGCCGCTACAGTTATATTAAACATTTACAGGGCCCTGGTAGAAACAACTGTATTAAAAATCATTTTACTGGTTTTCTCCGTTTGCGTTGGCGTAAGAGGCTAACTAATGAAACCTATTTCTTTTCGTCTGTTTTGTCGTTTTGCATTTTTATGTTCAAGATTTCTAACAAAGGCGAACGGCAGGGTTGTATGGGAGTTTCGTACACCTAATAAAATATCGTGTTTTGGGATATTTTTTGTTTTAATTGGTAGTCAATACGATAGGCAAGCCCTTTTAAAATTCTTAGATTTTTAGAAGTTGGGGCTTAAAAGTTATAACCAGTTTTATTTTTGAGGTTATGTCCCAATAAATATTATTACGTGTAGGCACATAACATTGTTTTGGTGAAAAAGGATATGTTCTAGATAGCTGGTGCTATCTTTGTAGTGTTTTGCTTATCATTAAGTTGGCAAATTGACATGAGAATTGTAACTATTCAGTAGGGTGCTTAAGGAGAGACCTACGTCCAGCAGCGGTCTGCAATAGTTTGATGATGATGATGAAGTTCTGATGGAGTTTTGAGTGTGGGTAAATAAAACAACTTTGTTTTTGTAGGAACTTACATGTTTTATTTAATTGTTCTTACAATTATGTACTTAATCGATTCTTAATTTTATTTCATCTAAGAAAGGGGTAGGTAGCTCAACTCAACGTAAGAATAGCCAGATAATTTGCCTAATTGCTCAGATGCAGTTACAAACCACAATCCAAAACAACAGCAAAGAACTGAACAGAGACTCGGAAAGATTTTCCTAACCTACTAAAATAATTGCCAATACAAAAAAAACATTGATGGCGAAAATAATTCCTAGAATTAAATAGTTAATTATTAAGATTGTATGCAATAATTATTCATTGTAAGGTATAATGTGTAATTGGTTAATTATATTTACTGTTATTTCTATTTTTAAATATATTTAAATCTTTTAATTTCTATAATTAATTAATCCGGACTTCTAAAAATACTAATGTTACATGAAAATGAATGGTTTAGTTGCCTTAATAAGTGGTACAAATTCTATCACAGAACTACAAAAAAAGTATGTTGTACGAATTCTGCCGTTCGCCTTTTATTACTCTCTAAACTCGTTAAAGCCTGCTAAAAATGTTGGATCAACAAACATAATTATTAACTGATGAAATTGATGATTATTATATTGTAGTGTTGGAGTGATTGTGTGTGACGAGCTCGTGGCTAAATAATAACAGCCGCACGGGTCGATCTACAAGGTTAAGCAACGCTTGCCGAGGTTGGTCTGTGGATTGGTGACCATCTTTACATATCGAGACTCCTCCATGCTACGAAAAGCACGTTAAGCCGTTGGTCCCGGCTGTCATTTGTAGATCTTTGGCAGTCGTTACGGATAGTTAGAAGCCAGATGATCTGACACCAGTCTTGCCAAGGAGTACCGTGTTACCCAGTTACTGGGTTGTGGAGGTCTGGTAGGCAGTCGTTCCATGTAAAATACTGGTATTCAGCTGAATCCGGTTTGACTGGAAGCCGACCCCAATATAGTTGGGAAAAGGCTAGGCAGATGATGAGTGTTGGAGTGATTGTCAAATGTTTTGTATATGTCACCGGAAAATTGCAGACTCCGTTAGATTGTAATAAATCTTGATTAAATTATAATTTCTCGATAGGTTATGAAAAATCGTTTTGTGTACAACAAATCCCATCCAAATTATATAGTTTTCAATATATCCGTGAACAATTTAGAAAAAATAGTTACAATTTCGCGTATTTTACAATCTTACGGCGTTTGCCATTTTCCGGTGACATATATTAGCTTGTTTAATTTTAATATTGGGGCTTGGTACCTTAATAAAGAATTTTTATTCTTATTTTAATTAAATTGGAATGAAATGTCCACCAGTTTCCTTCACACAACAGTGTAATACTATCTCCACAATTATTATTATAACTTTAAACTCCACAAACACAAATACTGTCTCCATTCAACACCCCACTCAAGGGTGTCAATCGCAAATATTCGTCATAGCATCTGCATTAAGTCGTCTGTGTATCAAATGACAATACAAACACAATATCGCCTACCCTAAGAGTAGTATATTAAGGAGGGGCTGCCAGTGATTCATCAATTGAACAGCCCTTGTTTGATGGGAGACTTGAGGGTCTAAGACAGAGAATATATTTGGCAGGTGAGTAGCTATGTAGGTTTTGGCCAAAACTCCCCATGTCTCATTCATGGTATAGTTAGCTATAGTTCAATAAGTATTTACTAGTTTCTTATTTGTAAAAGAACCACTACCACATTTCCTGTTTTTGGCTGCGCTACGATTCAAACTCGTACTTAGAGTGTTTAAAAGGATCTTTTTCTGTTGCGTAGATTTTAATCTTTGGAATTCTTATCGGTTTTCCTGTTATTTATTAAGTTTTAGGATTTGTAGTTTTGGAGACGAGGTGGAAGATTGGTCAGCTGTCCTTTATTTTCTTAAATAACTAAAAAAAACTTACGGCTTGGAACCAGTTTAAAAATAACCGGTTATTAAATGTTATAAATCGGTTTTATCGTTTATTTCGTTCGGAGTCGATACGTTAAAAGAGCGTTATGAAGAACCCTAATTAACCGGTTTATTCCGCGAGGACCGAGCGACACACGAGCGGCGTCCGCTTTCGGCGGGGCAGTAGTGCAGCCAGTTCTTATACTTCAGCACGGCTGCGCATTGGAGGTAGGTGACAAAAACCGTTCAAAACCGGTTAATTCCACAAAACCTATTTACGAACTATTGTAGCTTATAACCGTTTAATTGGGGTTAAAGGTAGAACAAAACCGTTCGATTTTTTTCCGGTTTCCAAGCCCTGTTAAAAATATTGTTTCAAAATAACGTAAAACATATTTGAAATTTAAAAAAAAATGGTTGTCTGTAAAGTCGGTTAACGGACGCTAGTTTAACGTCATAATAAAACATTGATGAAATGATCTGTACTCGATCGTAACGTTACAATGAGCGTAACGTTACAATGACTCATCCTTTTTCGTGCGTGCAGCGTTCATCGATTTATTAGACGTTGTCATGTCAAAACAAAAACAAATTACTTGACTTTATTGTGGAACAGTGCTTCAGGTAGGTATAGTAAAAACGTTTACGAACTTCACTTATTTCTACCGCCGTCAAATGCAACTGTCGATAAAATTAAAGGCTCGGGATCAATATCACGTAGGATCGTTTTTGTTGGACGTGACCTACGGGCCATTGAAGTAACAGGCGAAGGACGCCACTTAACATCAGATGCTAGAAAATAAAGATCGATATCTTGAGTACTTTACTTAGCTACTTATGGGAGTTACAATATACTGAACAGGTTTTCAAAATTGGTACATTTTTTTTATACGAGTACAAGGTGTAATCTTAAATACTAAGACCATATAGATATTTAGAAAACACACATACATACATCATTACGATAAACTTTTTCTTCGAGACTTTAAGTAAAATAGCAAAAAAAATTGTACTGCTTTATACAATAACTTTATAAAAGCTACATCCGAGAGACTGAAAACCGACCTCCAAATATTAAGGAATGGCAAATGATCGTCATCATCATCTTCATCAGCCGAAAGACGTCCACTGCTGGACATAGTGATTTTTTTGAAAAGGGCCTACTAGCTATAGTAGGCGCCAGATAAATGTGAAATAAAGTATATTGACCTTTCCCTAATAACTGTTCATAGGTACCTGAACAATTAAATATGAATCGTTTTTCATTATTAGACAATGTTAAGGATCACGAGAGATGATGATTCGGGACAGTTTTGTGTCATTAATTCCGTTTTTCAAATTAACAATGTCAATAAATGTAGGTGGGTCAATGACCGATATTCCACGATGATCTGGCGCCTACTATATACAAAAAACTCACTTCAATTTCAATAATATTATCAAAACAAATATAGTGGACGCTTGTTTCAAACTTTTTTTATATAAGGTATAGGTAGTATGCGTCAATGTAAGATATTAATTATGTAGCAACGCAGAAAACGAAATGCAGTACTGTTAGTAGGTAAGGCAAATGGCATGCAATTTAAAAAGCCTTTTTTTTATTTTTTTTAAGGATGGGAAATCATCAAATGACTTCTTCCGCTCTGGGTGGAGCAGAAGGGCGTGTCAGACTCTTACTGACTAAAACCCATCCGTGTTCCTTCTAAAGCCCTTTGCGTTCCAGGGCCGCGGTGACTCTTTCGAACAAATTCCGCAACCCTGGCAAATTTAAACAGCCTACGATACATTTTCTACGTACTTTGAAAATAATTTATTGTAAAATATTGACACGCATACATTATTTTATCATCGTATCAGCCGAAAAACGTCCACTGCTGGACATAGGCCTTTCCCGAAGAGGGGGGGGGGGGGGGGGGTGTTCATAATTGCCACGCTTGACAGGCAGGTTGGCGACCGCAGCAAAGACTTCAATAAGATCGCAGTGTAGCTGTTGCAATGCACAGAGAATGCTGATGCCCATTATCTGGTGAGTCCCTTAGTCGCCTCTTACGACACCCACGTGAAGTGATGGGATGGTACTATTCTTTTACGTCCGACAGTATTCAACCCTAGTGATACAAAAATGTTTATTATACTTATTTGATTCTAAACTAATAGAATTTTATTTAGGATAGTAGTTTCTGTAAATTTCAGGCATTTAATGGGCGTTTCCCTTTAGAACGCCAATAAAAATAAATATATACATTCACGGAAAAAAATCTTCCACGATTCCATACTCGATATTTTATCGTATGAATACCTATTGAAGCGGTTCTACTAAACGTTTGAAGTGAGTGCTTTCAATAGAGTTTTCTTTCAAAATATTGCGTGAAAGCATTTCACGATGGCTTTGCATTTTAAAACGGTTTTTATAAGGAATCGCTGGGTTGTTGATGAAAGAAAAGTGAATAAACATTTTGCATTCGTGTTTTGAATTGTGAGCGGTTTGCGCCAATCATTGTTCTGTCGCGGTTTAAGCTTGTTTTTTCTTCAATGCTGTAGTTTCTTTTGAACAAATTTTTGTAGAGCTTTCTTATTTCTGAAAATAATAATTTAAATCTCGGAATGTTACAAAATACAGCATCAAAGATCTTCCAATAAAAGCCATGCTTGCAAACTGTTTTTGTATACACTAATATTATAAAGAGGAAAAAAAAATATTTTTGTTTGTAATGAATAAACTCAAAAACTACTGCGCCGATTTCAAAAATTCTTTCACCATTGGAAAGCTACATTATTAGCGAGTAACATATGCTATATTTTATCCCCGTATTCCCACGGGAACGAAAACTACGCGGGTGAAACCGCGTGACGTCCGCTAGTATTTTATAAAGTAGCATCGAAAAATTTACTACACACATACAATATCGATTCTTGGAACAACTATCTGTAGAATATTCCACTCCAACAGATCCAAAGCATAATATGTGAATTATTTTCCATAGAAAGCCAAAATATAATAATAACAATAAACAAGTGACAATGCAAAATAGAATCCTATTGGGAGCAAAAAAAGAAAAATACAATTTCAAAAATATCACCGTCACGTCGATCTATTTGAGGTCATTGAACCGTAACGCCCCCTCCCCGAAATTTGCAAACGACCGACACCCCGTAGTAATTAGTGATAATCAGAAGAAAAAATTTACAGCCCCTTTTTTTTCTTGTAATTTTAACGAGTCAAAGTTTTGGATACTGTGTACCTTTTTCCTTTGACTCGGTATTAATGCAGGTTTTTGAAGTCGAAATTAATCGATACTGAAATAATTGCAATTAAAATTATGAAGAGAATTAAATGTTGGTTTAATATTTGTTAAAATGAGGTACTATACTGTACCTTGCTCTCTATAACCCGTCAGACTTAAAACTCGAGTGCACAGGCATTTTCTAGTTTCGCTTGTTCCATCGTAGACCACATCCATCGTTATCAAACAAGCAAGCTCAAAGTTAAAAAGAAACCATCTGAAAATCATGAAATTAAATACAAAAAGCTAACTTCATTGAGCTTTGCACTATAGCTCTGATTAGGATTTCATACCAATTTGATCACACTATTCTAACTAGGTCACTTCACCCCTCATTATGCAAGAACCTTTCCATTACAAACCTAATAACCCCCCAAACGAAAAAAAAACCTCGAATCTTAAGCCACAGTACAAAATAAACAGTAAGATAAACACTTTAAGGCTCCTCCCGCATTAAATTGTCATTAAGTAAAAGCTTGGCTGGCCGAACCGAAGGACTTACTTAATTACGTACCGGCGACCTGGTTCTCTGAAATTAAGATGTATCGTGTTTGCTGCAGAGGTTCCTTTAAACCTGGGAGAATTAAATGGAGGATATTGGTTTGTTTTTAAGGTTTTTGCGGTACTATGGGATTATTAGGTTGCCTGGAATAAGGCGTAGTTGATGCTCTTACTACACTGGACTACAGAATAACTCACCAAATGGTGTGAAAAGCCTGGACAAGCGCGAGCCTATTTTGTTTTAATTAGCCCGTTTTGGCCCACTGCTAGGAAAAGGTATCCCTTTCCCTTAGAGTAGAGAGTAGAGTAGGGACTCCATTTTCCGCACTTAGACTCTTATTCGGTCCGTTGTACGTAGGTGTCCTGGCTACGTTAGCCAGCCTAGCTCCGCCCAGAAGCGCAGAAGTTTCCTGGGAGCTTCACAGGCTTCGCGGAGCGACCTCACCGTTCCGAGGATTTGTTCACGTTGGGTAGCCACGGCCTCGCATTCCAGGATGACATGGGCGGCTGTTTCTTCGGCATCAAAGCAGCCTCTGCAGAGTGGGCTGTCTGTGGCGCCTATGTTAAAAAGATGTTTGTTGATGGGGCAATGGCCCGTAATTGTCCCTATTATTGTTCTGAGGTTAATTCTACTTAGGCTGAGTAGTTGTTTTGTTAGTCGTGGGTGTACACTCGGCATAGCCATTTTTGACTGCCTGCAGTCTGTAGCCCGTGACCATTTGTTGTTATGCAGTTCGGTGGATCTCTGGCAAATCCATGTACGAAACTGTGAGAAAGGTAGGGGAAGGAGTGGGTACGGGCCTAGCACTGCCATCTCGGAACCTCTCTTTGCAAGTTCGTCTGCGGCGTCATTGCCTAGGGATCCACTGTGCCCCTTGATCCACTGGAGGGTGATTCTGTTAGACAGCGATATACTCTCCAGGGCGAGGTGACACTCAGAGATTAATTTGCTGTTAGTTTGTTTGTTTTCTAGGGCTTTGAGCACGGCAATGCTGTCAGACACGAGTCTGATTGCGTAGTTGTGTATCCCTAGGTGCTTTACGGCTGTTGCGGTTTGTGTTAGGGCGACACACTCGCATTGGAATATCGAGCTGTGTTCGCCAAGTGGTAGGTGGAAGTTAATGTTGAGGTCAAGGGAATGTACGCCAGCCCCTGAACCCTTTGGAGTTTTTGAGCCATCTGTGTAGATGCGTACTTCATCTACTCCTGACTGATCCCTTTCTTCCTCTGTTGTTTGTATGTTGTAGCTTTTGTTGAACATGGGTTTATTTGGTGTTCTGTCACACGGGGCAGCGATGAGAGGTTGGTACTCAATCGCCCGGTCCAGGATGCCTGCGTGCGGGCTCGTATGGTTCTTACCCCATATGCCTAAGTGCATAAGCCTGATGGCTGCTAGTGCTGCCTCCTGCTGTATGTACAAGTCAAGGGGAGTTAATTGAAGGGCTATCTCCAATGCTGTAGTCGGTGTTGTCCTCATGCAGCCAGTGATAGCGGAACAGCTAGCCTTTGGAACCGCTGGAGCCTAGAGACGGTGGTCGTGAGCTCAGTCCTCGTCCACCAAACCAAGGCGCCATAAGTCAGCATTGGTCTGATCACGGCTGTGTAAAGCCACAGCGTGATCTTTGGAGATATCCCCCAAGTTTTTCCTAGCATTCTTTTGCATTGGTAGAATGCGATTGTGCTTTTATTAAGTTTGTAGTCAAGATGCTTGTTCCAGAGCAATTTGCTATCAAGGATCACTCCCAAGTACTTGACTTCTTCTTTAAGTGTTAGTTCGATGTTGAAAAGTTTAGGAAGTTTATGAGGTCCGAGGACTCTCTTGTTAGTAAACATTATTAGTTCTGTTTTGGAGGGGTTGACCGATAATTCGTGTTTTGCACACCAATTCTCGATTATTTTGAAAGCTTTCCTCATGAGATCACATAAGACGCCTTCAAATTTCCCCGTGATTAAAATTGCTATGTCATCTGCATAACCCACCGAGTACAGACTGCTAGCGTTGAGCTCCGCGATGAGCTCATTAACAACTAGGTTCCACAGTAGTGGTGACAGCACCCCACCCTGTGGGCAGCCTCTACTTACGATGCCTCGTGTGGTGGTGTTCACAGTAAATTGAATAGCGCGGTATTTTAACATGTTGTGAATCCATTCTATGAGTGTTGGCGCCACACCGTGCACGGCCAGTGCCTGGCCGATGCTGGTGAAGTTTGTTTTGTCAAAGGCACCCTCAATGTCAATGAAGGCGCCCAGTGTTGGGTTTTTAGCTTTTAGAGCATTTCCTATGCGTGTGACTACGCAGTGGAGTGCGGATTCAGTTGATTTGCCTGCACAGTAGGCGTGTTGATTTGGGTGTCCCTTACACCCAAATCAACACGTTAAGTAGCGAAATTTGGTCCCTAATCCTTCTGTCCCCAAGCCTCTCTAGCGTCTTCAGGAAAAACGAGGTGAGACTGATGGGTCTAAAGGATTTTGGCTGAGAGTAATCGCTCCTACCGGGTTTCGGAATAAAGATTATTTTTACTTCGCGCCATATCAAGGGGATGTAGCGGTGGGCTAGACAGGCACGGAATACCTTGACCAGGTATTCAGCTAGTGAGTCTCCGCTCCATCTGAGCAGAGCCGGAAAGATACCATCCAACCCTGCTGCCTTGAACGGTAAGAAGGTGTTGATTGCCCATGTTATTTTGTCTTTGTCTATTACTTCTGATGCCACCTCCCAGTCTAGGTAGCTCGTGGACCTTACCCTATGCGGTCCCCAGATCTTGGGGGTTTGGTCGCAATGCGGCAGCCGGGGAAGTGGGTGGTAAGAAGTAATTCGCTAGTTTCAGCATCGTTAGTTGTGTAGGTGTTGTCTGGTTTTTTGAGGCATCCTATTGAGAGATCTGTCTCGGCGGCGAGACTGGTTTTGACCCTCATTGCCTAGTTACTATTTTCAATGTTAGTACAAAAGCGCCTCCAGCCTTTCTTTCCTCTGAGGCGTATTAGTTTTTTAAAAGTTCGACGGATTGTTGTATAACGGTCCCAGTCGCCCGGCGACCGTGTGTTCATGGCTCTGTTGAACAGCTTCCTCAGCCTGTGTCGGTGTCTTTCTAGTTCTGGACCCCACCAGGATTGCCTTGCTCCCTGCCTTGGTACAGTAAGTGGGCAAGACTGTTCATAGCTTGTTAGAAGGATTGATGTAAGGTTGTTTACGTGTTCATCTAAGTTGGTTAAAGGGATTTCAGCTGGAAGGAGGGGTAATTTATCAAACTCTGCCTTGACTAGCCTGCTGAATTTGGATTTGTCTGTGTTACGAGGAATCCTCCTCGGTTGTGGTTGTGGTAGGTTGAAGTTAATGGTATATCGAATCCATCTGTGGTCCGAACATGATAGTTCGTTGGACACATGCCAGTCCTGAATGGAGTTGGAGATACCTATACTTGCTAACGTTAGGTCTATTATTGTTTGTGATCGTGCATTAATAAAAGTTGGTTCAGAACCTTTGTTGAGTAATACAAAATTATTGCTAAGAATAAAGTCAAGCATTGCCACACCTCGGTTGTTGGTTTTGACATTACCCCAGAGAGTGTGATGCGCGTTGGAATCGGTTGCGATGATTAGTTCCAGTTTCTCCCTTTCGCAGTACTGCACCAGCGAGGCGAGCTCTGGTAGGGGCACGTCCTCGTCGCCTGGCAGGTAGGCCGAGGCGAGGACGATGTCCGGGAGATCCTGTTCTATTCTGGAAAGCCTTGTTGCTGTCAGGTCTCTTGAACAGAATTCGTTGATTAATAAGTTAGGTACACGTTTTGGGATAAGGATGCAGGTTCGTGGATTACTTACGGAGGTATCTAGCAGCAACTTACCTCCGATATTTGCAAGGCCACATATCCTGCCGCCCCTAATCCACGGCTCTTGGATTAGGGCGATGGTCTTTTCGTGTTGGTTGTCCAGCACTCTGCGCAAGGTAGCCGACGCAGTTTGGCTGTGCTGGAGGTTAGTTTGCAGGATCTTAGTTGTCCCGCACGGGAGAAGAGCAGAGGCTGCCGTCATCGTCCTCACTCTCCTCCCCCGCAGGAAAGCAGTCCTCGTCTGAAGTTAACCCAGGCGAGGGTGGATCCTGTGTTGGTTCCTCGCTGTTAGTGGTCGTCTCCATCTCGACCGGGGAAGAAACCCGTTCCTCCACCTCATCCCTTTCCCTTTTCCACACACGTCTGTCCTCTGCCTGAGGGCCAGTCATTCCGGTAACACTAAAGTTCATCCTATTTGGGCTTGGTCTGCCGCTATATTGCCAAACCATTGTTTTGCGTGCCGTCATAAATGAATAATATTGCCAAAGAAACTTGCAGTTACGACTAGAATGTATTCATAACATTATAACTAGATATTCTTTTGAATACACGATAGTATCTAGTAATACGCACGGTAAGCCGTTGGTTCCGGCTATCATTTGTAAATCTTTGGCAGTCGTTACGGATTGTCAGAAGCCAGAATATCTGACTCCAGTCTTGCCAAGGAGTAGCGTGTAACCCAGTTTTGGAGGTATGCGGAACAGAGAGTAAAGTCCCGCATACCTCCACCGAAAAGGGGAGGATCCTCCGAACCAGACGGTTGTTGTGTCTGGTGGGCAACTGCCCGATAGTTGATATTCGGACTGTTGTATATGTTCAAATCACACGGAGAACTTTGAGTCGATGTTAGTTCGGCGTAGATGGCGCTGCGGCTTTTTTTGTTGCCGTACAAATTTCGTTTCTTATTTTTTCATGTGGCGGCATTGATGCAACACAGTTAATGTGTTGTGGAGGCCTGGTAGGCAGCCGCTCTACGTAAAATACTGGTATTCAGCTGAATCCGGTTTGACTCGAAGCCGACCCAATATAGCTGGAAAAGGCTAGGCAGACTAGATAATTTTGAATACACGATATTCTTCATATTACTATGTTCCAAGCATATGCTATCGTTTGCAAAGGGTTTCCGGAAATAGTAACAACAAAGCTTTTATAACACAAACGTAGAACGAGGTCATTAGTTCAACACAGCTTCTCTCTAAATATTTATACACATAGTAATTATGTACCTTATTTGGATCAATATTAATAAACCTGTGTCACCATCGCTTTGGGAGCTGAATATTGAACTTGATTTGCCGAGATGCTAGATAGCTGAATTTGATTAATTAATTATTCAACGCTAAGTTGTATCTTCTTTAAATGCATTTTTTTTGGTATGTCGGTCCTTCACTTCCAACCGAGGGAATGCGATAAATCCAAATGCTTAGTAAGCCATTGGTGTTTTAAAATCAATATAATGACCTATATTGTGCTACTGTAATAATAAGTTGATGTTCATGTGTTTATTGCTTGCATCAAATGTTTTAATAGAAATCCTACTTATCAAACTTCACACTATAATCACACTAATATTAATTATTATTATTAATATTATAAAGGCGAATGTTTGTGTGTGTTTGTATGTTTGTTACTTTTTCATGCGCAAACGTCTGGAACAATTTTGATAAAATTTGGTATGCAGGAAGCTGACACCCTGGATTAACACATAGGTTTTTTATATATACATACTAGCTGCGCGGGTACATCTAAGGCTTATAGGAAATAAAAAGGCTTAGTTATTATTATACGTACCAATGCTGTACATAAAGTTTAAATAAAAATACAAAGGTGTGTTAAAGTAGTCTCAAAGTCAAGTCCCAAGTCAGTTCTTCCACAAAGTGTCACAAAAAATACTGAATTGCAAACACTTCACAAAATCGTTTCTCCAAATTCTTCATCTTCTCTCAATCTAAGTCAGTTTTCACCGATTCCTCCGAGACGCGAAAAGCCATGACCCGTACATCAAACAGCTTTTGATCTTTCGACAAATCGGGCAATGAGTTAATTAAACATCAATTTGACATCCTCCCCTTTTAGAAGTTCGTGTCAGTTGTATATGAAGCTCTAGCTAATCAGACCAACGTTTGATTTATGTTAAATTTGTTTTGGGATAGTTGTTTTTCTTTGTGGTTTGTAGTCTTATGTACCTACTATTTATTTTTTATTTTTTTAAACTTTATGCACTAGTAAAATCACTGTACAAAGGCGGATTTAATGCCTTTGGCATTTTCTACTGGAAAGTGACGTTACAAGCCCTCATTCCTTATCTTTGATGCGTTTTATCTTCGTATTTTAATTGATTTGATAAAATAAAAAATACGTATCCAATATTTTTCGACAATCTAAGTGACGGACTAAATAGAACCATATTTTTTTTAACCCAGGCAACATCCCTATTATTGATATTGCCCTGCTAAATCGAATCGAGACATAGACGTCAATATGGATGTTTGCCATAGCTAACCGAACACACCCTTACCTCAAGTCACGGTACACCAGCTTAATACACTTACTAACATACAGCTGTACACGTTCCGCTGCAAGCCAGTGTAGGCCGTGTCCACGTTATACAACAGAGCCGAGCTACACTGGGGTGCAAATTAACATATCTCTGCGTACAAGTCGTGCCACAAACAGCGGCCTTTATCTAATGTCACTGTGAGTGGTCTAGCGTGGGTGGCTAATTTTGCTCGTAGTGTATGAGTACAGGTGTAGCTATTCTATTTAACTAGTAGCTTTATTAGTTTTGTTGGGTTTTCAGGAATGGTTCTGGCCTTTGTCCGCTTTGTGTTTAAAATAAAAAAAGTATTTTTGGACTTAATTGAGATCACAGGTTTTCTGTATAATTATGCTGTTTAATAAGATTGATGACGCGGAATAAAATACAGGTAGAAGCTAATTTCATACTAACTTCAACTTGACTGAGTATCAGAAGGGATAGAGCTCTTTCTTGAGAAAAAATGTCTTGGCAGATGATCAAATCACTGGGTTGTCCGTCTGAAATCACATCATCATCATCATATCAGCCGAAAAACGTCCACTGCTGGACAAAGGTCTCGCCCAAGTGTCGCCACAACAACCGATCCTATGCGTCTCGCATCCATCGGCTACCCGCAACCCTCATCAGGTCGTCGGTCCACCTTGTGGGAGGCCTTCCAACGCTGCGTCTTCCGGTACGCGGCGCTCCAGAACTTTTCGGCCCCATCGACCATCTGTTCTGCGAGCAATGTGCCCTGCCCACTGGAACTTCAGTTTGGCGATCCTTCAGACTACGTCTGTAACCTTGGTAAATTTCTTTCTGAATCTATGACGGGGTAATTTTGCCTTTTAGTGCCTTTCAAAAGGCAAAATAAATAATAATAATAATAACGTCATCTCCTGGACACGGCGCGCATAGTTTTGGGAGGTTCCTCTCTCAGGGGCCCTGACCACCGGTAGCTTGGACCCTGTTCTACCGGTGGGCTACTATTTTTAATATTTTTTAATATTTTTATATATTTGTATTTTAATATTTGAAAATGTAATTTATATGTAGGTACATACAATGAATAAAGAAAATAATAATATCTTGGGACAACTCACACACGGTTATCCGATCCCAAACTAAGCAGAGCCTGTGCTATGGCAACCAGACAACTGATAAACATCTGAATACATACTTATTATATTATAGACACAGAACAAATGAACATGCTCGTCACTAACCACTCGATCAACAGGCAGGCAAATATCATCCAATTGAAGAATTCTTCTTGTTTCATGTTAATTTTCTATCCAAACATTTCATCTTTCAAACCACAATATCATATTCAGTTGGCATTCGTCTTGCAATACAAATAATATTTACCAATAGATCCTCTATTTATTGAAGTCGATATTTGAAAGCCTGGCTTTTATAGCACCACTCAGTCTGGTTCAGAATTCACTGGTACGGATTAGGGTTATCTATTTATCATGAAAGCTTTTGAACTGGTAGCTGCAGAGAAAATAATATGTGTGTATTCAGTTATTGAAACCACAAACAAACAAACTAAAATATATTCGTATGTTATATTGAATTTTATTATTATACAAGCTTTTATTTAACTTGTATTGTTCGGGTGGACTCTTGCGGCTCAATTTTGAAGCAGATTTCTTCAACCGATTAAGCTAAAAGTTCGGTTTGGAAGACAATGCATGGTTAACTGTGTGACGTCATTCCAAATCCAACATGGCGGCACACCCAAGATGGCGGACTAATTATTTTTAATGCATTCGTACAATATGGGTATCAAATGAAAGGGCTTGCTTAGAATAGGACGAAAAATAAAGTGGCATCACTCTAAATCCAATATGGCGGACTTCTAAAACTTGAAATTCAATTTTGAAGCTGATATATCTTCAACCGATTGAGCTGAATTTTTTTAACAATATGAGTATCAAATGAAAGGACTTACTGAGAATACGAATGCGAGTTTTTAAAAAATAAGATGCTGAATATAAACTCGGTTGCTCCAATCCATCTGGGATTTGTGAGAAATGTGTCCAGCGATAACTAAAAAGTAAAAAATAAATTAAAAATAAAAAAACCTGTGTAGTGACCTACCTTATATAAACTATTAAATATAAATTATAAAATTGTATCAAATTAAAATCAAAAATAATTTATATACATATTTACAAAGTAACCTAACAACTAGTATTATATAAATTCAAAAATCAAAATCAAATAATTTAATGTTACTAACATTCAACATACAAACAGATATTTTGCATTAGTAGATAATTTCTTATCAGCTAACCGGCGTAGCTATGACGCGTCTTTTGTTATAGCGGCCGGCAGGCCTGCTACGTCACACAAACCGGTTGCGTGAGCGAGACGGTACTAACAGTGCGTTGCGCTCGCGCAAGTGCGGTCGATGTGAGCTACGCGTAGGCAGTATGTTCACTGAGCCGATACCGACCATTGCTATAAAAATCATAGCTTCGCCGCGCTAAACTATAACTGTACTTTCGCTTGTTTTCGTGCATCTGTCATCTAAACTATATTTCTACCACTCCTTCTTACTCTTCTTAGTGGAACTCTTGTGTGTGAACTGTAACCTGTGTCTGTGCAATAAACTTTCTTTCTTCTTCTTGTGTACTTCGGACTTCACTTTATTTCTTCATTCTACCTACATCTACACACACGTCAGCCATCTACATTGGTGACCCCGTTCAGGAGCACGAGGATGACTGAGAACAATGCACGCAGTCAACAAGATGTCGGCGAGTCGGCAGCGGAAACTTTTCGTGTGGGTGTGCGTGTACCGCCATTCCACCCGGAGAAGCCGGGATTATGGTTCCACCAGATGGAAGCGCAGTTCATCCTGGCCAATATCAAGTCGGATGACACCAAGTTTTATTTTGTTACCGGCAACTTGGAAACGCAATATGCTTCGAAGGTCGAAGATATTATCGACCACCCTCCAACCACCGGAAAGTATGAGAAGCTGAAGAGTGAGCTCATAAAGCGACTTTCGGCAACGCGTGAGAAGAAAATCAAGCAACTTCTCATGCATGAAGAGTTGGGCGACCGAAAACCTTCCCAGTTTTACCGCCACCTCCTCAACCTCGCTGGTCCAGGTGTTCCAGAGGAGTTCCTGAGGACCATTTGGACGAGCCGCCTGCCCGCAAGTACACAGGCGATCATAGCTTCCCAGTCCAAGCAGGACCTGGGTGAGCTGGCTGAGCTGGCAGACCGGATCCATGACGTCGTCGGCACCCAGGTGGCATCAACATCTGCCATCACAACAGCTGCAACGTCGAGCACCCCGGGCAACAGCGTGAACTCCGAGATCGCCGCCCTGACTAAGCAGATGGAGAAGCTGGCGGAGAAGGTGGAGCGATTGTCTCGTCCCAGAGGACGATCCCGTAGTCGTACGCGGCAGCGGTCCAACTCCAACAGGTCCCAGTCCAGCTACAGAAGGTTCCCCCAGTGCTGGTATCATCAGAATTTTGGGGACCAGGCTAGGAAATGCGTGAAGCCGTGCGACTACCATACGTCGGGAAATGTGAGGGGCAATCAGTGATGGCGACCGATGATTGTCCGAGTGCTGGTCGCTTATTTGTCACCGACCAAAGGTCAAAGGTGCAGTTTTTGGTCGACACCGGTAGCGACCTCTGCGTCTACCCTCGGTCGGCATTAACAAGACGACTTGACAAAACTAATTACCAGTTATGTGCGGCAAACGGGACATCAATAGCTACGTATGGGTTCATAAATTTAACTTTAAACCTAGGGTTGCGCCGCGACTTCGCTTGGCGATTTATTGTAGCCGATGTTACAAAGGCGATAATAGGCGTGGATTTTTTATCGTTTTATAATTTGGTTGTTGATTGCAGGAACCAACGCCTCATCGACAATCATACTACGCTCTCCACCCCGGCGTCACCTGGCCGTCGTTCTGATGTCGTCTCTTCGGTGAAAGTAAGTCTTGGTGATTCTGCATACATACACATACTACAAGAATTTCCAGACATCACTCGCCCACATGGTATACACCGCACTCCAAAACACAATACTGTACATCACATTCGCACTACGCCAGGGCCACCAGTATCGTGTCCACCTCGCAGGTTGGCCCCTGACAAATTAAAAATTGCCAAAGGGGAATTTGAGGCAATGCTGCAGTGTGGCACCTGTCGCTTGTCCGAGTCACCGTGGTCTTCGCCTCTCCACCTAGCACCTAAGAAAGACGATGGTTGGCGTCCCTGTGGCGATTACAGGATGTTGAACGCGCGAACCATCCCTGACCAATACCCCATCCGGCACATCCAGGACTTCGCTCATAGCCTGTCTGGCTGTACCGTATTTTCCCAAATTGACCTTGTGAAAGCATATAACCAGATTCCTGTTCATCCAGACGATATCCCGAAGACTGCGATCACAACGCCGTTCGGTCTTTTCGAATTCCCCTATATGACGTTCGGGCTACGAAATGCCGGACAGACGTTTCAGCGCTTCGTGGATGAAATGCTCAGGGGTCTGGACTTTACGTACGCATACTTGGATGATTTTTTGATCTTTTCGAAAGACCAGAAGACCCATGAACATCACCTGCGCCAGATTTTTTCCAGGCTCCGAGATTACGGTATGGTCATCAACAGTTCTAAGTGCGCCTTTGGAGTGTCTGAGGTAAATTTTTTGGGCTACCACATCTCAGCGAAGGGCACAAGACCATTGCCTACCAAGGTCGAAGCCGTGCAGAATTTCCCAGCGCCTAAGACCGTGAGAGAGCTGCGCAGATTTCTTGGGATGCTGAACTTCTACAGAAGGTTCATTCCAGGTGCAGCTAGTCTCCAAGCACCTCTGAACACTCTGCTCACCGGATCGGTTAAAGGTTCACATCCCGTCAATTTTACATCCGAAGAGTACGAGGCATTCCAGAACTGCAAAGATAGCCTTTGTCAAGCAGCACTGTTGGCTCATCCTGACTGCAACGCTAAGTTGGCGTTGGTCACGGATGCGTCAGACAAAGCCATAGGCGCGGTCTTGCAGCAACTGAATGCGGGGGCTTGGGAGCCTCTTGCCTTCTTTTCGCGAAAGCTGACCTCGGCGCAGGTTAAGTACTCACCTTACGACCGCGAGCTGCTCGCCATTTACGAGAGTGTGAAGTATTTTCGGCATATGCTGGAGGCTCGTGACTTTGTGATTTACACAGACCACAAGCCTCTTACATTCGCCTTCCACACTCGTAAAGAGAATTGTTCCCCACGACGGTCCCGTCACCTGGATCTTATAGCCCAGTTCACAACGGACATCCGGCATATATCCGGGAAGAACAATGTCGTGGCGGATACCCTCTCGCGCGTTGAGGAGATTACTCAACCTGTGCCCGCTGAAAGGATCGCTGCAGCGCAACTAGAAGACCAGGAGCTGAAGCAACTGCTTATCGGGGATAACGCGTTACGCCTACAACAGGTTAGCGTACCAGGATCGCAGACGCAACTATACTGCGACGTCAGCACCCCTACACCAAGACCTTTTGTGCCCAAGGAGTTGCGCAGGACAATTTTCCTCAGTTTGCACTCCTTGAGTCACCCAGGCACCAAGGCATCAGCAAGATTGGTTGCTGACCGATATGTGTGGCCTGGCATCAGGAAAGACTGTCGAGAGTGGGTACGCTCTTGCCTGGCTTGCCAGCGCTCGAAGACCACACGACACGTCTTTGCACCACTGGGAGCTTTCAAATTACCGCAATCGAGATTTTCGTTCATCCACATTGACCTCGTGGGACCTTTGCCATTGTGCCAAGGTTTCCGCTATTGTCTCACAGCCGTCGATCGCTTTACGCGATGGCCAGAGGCAATACCGTTAGCAGACATAACTGCAGAAACAGTGGCAAAGGCTTTACTGAGTGGTTGGATTGCTCGTTTCGGCTGCCCATCGGATATCGTAACCGATAGAGGTAGGCAGTTCGAATCAGCACTCTTCAAATGCCTGTCTGCCATTGCTGGGTTCCAACATCGCAGAACAACTGCGTACCATCCAGCCTGTAACGGACTGGTGGAACGATTCCACCGTCAACTCAAGGCTGCGATTACCTGCCACGCAAATGACAGTTGGGTGGACTCTCTTCCACTAGTCCTGCTAGGTGTTCGCAGCGCGTACAAGTAAGACGCTCAAGCTTCATCCGCCGAATTAGTTTACGGCCAGCCAATGCGCCTTCCAGGGGAATTTTTTGACCCTCAGTCTGACGAGACCGTTGACATGACCGCTTACCTGTCAAGGCTTCGGAGTATTATCCAGAATCTGCAACCATCACCAGCAGCCAGGCACAACAGCAACTTCAAAACTTTTGTTTACAAGGATTTATCCTCTGCAACTCACGTGTTCCTTAGGGACTGCACTGCCGGTGGTGGTCTGAAACCGGCATACTCTGGTCCTCATAAGGTCATCGAAAGAGGTGACAAGGTGTTCAGAATAGTGGTAAACGGTAAACAGGTTACCGTATCGATAGACCGCATTAAGCCGGCCTTCATACTGCGTGACCCTGACAACACATCATACTCACCACATACCACTAACATGCACCCTAACACACCGCAGTCACCACTCAACACTAACACTCACCACTACACACCCAACGCGGATAACCAAGACTTGCCTTCGGCTGACGATGACGTCATCAAGACGACGCGGTCGGGACGTCGCGTTAGGTTTCCCGACTATTATCGCCCTTGACGGTCTTTGGAAGGGGGTGATGTAGTGACCTACCTTATATAATCTATTAAATATAAATTATAAAATTGTATCAAATTAAAATCAAAAATAATTTATATACATATTTACAAAGTAACCTAACAACTAGTATTATATAAATTCAAAAATCAAAATCAAATAATTTAATGTTACTAACATTCAACATACAAACAGATATTTTGCATTAGTAGATAATTTCTTATCAGCTAACCGGCGTAGCTATGACGCGTCTTTTGTTATAGCGGCCGGCAGGCCTGCTACGTCACACAAACCGGTTGCGTGAGCGAGACGGTACTAACAGTGCGTTGCGCTCGCGCAAGTGCGGTCGATGTGAGCTACGCGTAGGCAGTATGTTCACTGAGCCGATACCGACCATTGCTATAAAAATCATAGCTTCGCCGCGCTAAACTATAACTGTACTTTCGCTTGTTTTCGTGCATCTGTCATCTAAACTATATTTCTACCACTCCTTCTTACTCTTCTTAGTGGAACTCTTGTGTGTGAACTGTAACCTGTGTCTGTGCAATAAACTTTCTTTCTTCTTCTTGTGTACTTCGGACTTCACTTTATTTCTTCATTCTACCTACATCTACACACACGTCAGCCATCTACACCTGTTTAAAAAACAAGCGTTTATTTGAAAGAAAAAAAGAAAAAAATAAACTTTTACTTTAAAACTTTTAAAATCAACTTATAACGTCATTACACAATTTGTATGATATAAAAGTGTCGTAAGATTTAATTTAATTATTTACGTGATGCGTCCGTATTTGGGTCACAGAAGTTCATATGTGGTACCAAATTTTAACAGAATCGATCCGGGATATCCGGAGGAAATTGGCTGTGACAGACGGACAGACGGTGTAAAAATGTACAAGTACATGACAAGTAAGCACGTGCCCTGTACGCCAAACGTCACAAATATGTGACAAAAATACGACGAATTTGTGGCTCGGAGTCGGGGGGCACGCCGATGCGTTTATGCTCTGGTGTTCACAAGGTTAAAATTACCAAAACAGATTACTAATAAAATAAAAGAAATCAATAAACTCATCATACATCATCATTACTCTCAAGATCTCTCTCTCTAAAAATCTTTAATATAAATAAAAACAACTTTTGATAAATATAAATGAAATGTAGATTCAAATGTTTGACTCCTATTTCAGCCTCAGTATAACTGATAATTTCAAAATTTCAATGTCTTCCTTCATCATCGTTGTACACGATGGGTTGATGAAAGGGTTGTATCAAAGGTGTCGATGTAACAAATAGTTGCTCCACATTGTCTAGTGGCTCCTGAGAATGCTCAAAGATATGTACAACGACTATTAAAAATCTCTGTGGACCTGTGCTAAAATAACCATTATAATTAAATGGTTAATTTATCGAAAACTACTGTCAGCGTAAAAAAACTATTAAGTATTCCTTTGATCCTTAATTTTTATTTTTTAGATTAATTTTTCATTTATCAGACTCAACATTAATAAAAAATACAGTTTCAGTATTTTCAGTCTTCTTTCACCCCCATATACTGCTCAATAAATACAAAAAGGGTCTCAAACTGTGAAAGCCTCTTTTCCCTACAGTTTCGACAGATGTGAATGCGAACGAGGCTAAAAAAATATTATACTTGGCCCTCTGTAGTGTGTGACAACAATAGTTACCGCTGCTAATTTATAAATTAATCATTATGTTTAAATTAGCTTTTCGACATTTTGGCATTTTGCGTAAGTGAACCTTACTTTAATTGTCGTAGGGGCATTTTGGCATTTTGGGTAAATGTCCCTTACGTTAATTGATACTTCTAGTATCGTTTTGTGAAAAAGTAAATCAGCGTTGTTGTCACATTCTCCAGAAAATACCACAAACATTTATCCATTAGCTTTTGTCTGCGTTAACTGTCTATACCTAAGATTTCAATTCGAAGCCAACCTTTGTGGACAGAGAAATAAATAATTATTTTATTATCATTATTTACAAATCCAATCTTTGACATTCTCTAAACTCAAAAATGTTCACCCCCAACAAAATTTCAATCTTCTTTCAACCCCATGTACAAAAAGGTTGTAGCCAAGGTGTCGGTATAATCGGTAGTTACTCCACATTGTATCGCGGCTCCCCGAGAATGCGCCGATCAGTGCGTTCGAGAGATAAATAGTTTCATTATGACCGGCTTTTGGTCTTCCACGACGTTTGTGTAGTATATGTAAGGTTTTCAGATGGTTCGGTTTTCGATTAAATCCTATCCTAACAAATATTATAAATGCGAAAGTGAAGTTGTTTTGTTTGTAACGCTTTCACGTCTAAATAGCTGAACCGCTTTGTTGAATTTCGATACAGAGATAGATTTCTGAAAATGTTTATTGTAATTTTGATCAAAACAAAACAAAATAAAGAACTTAGTTCTGAATTCAAATTATTTTACACGATAATTTTAATAATAAATGGACATGGAAATTAAATTTAATAATTAATGGGCGTATATAAGCATTCGTTTGTACTCGAAAATGCAATGATTGCCGAGGGATATCAAAAAAATAGTTGTACTGAATTTTTTATTAAATCTCTAATTTTCACACTCAGATTACGAAGCATGTTCACACCCACCGTATACCACATCTAAATAAAGGAGGAGCATACCAGACGGAGCCATTATTTTGCCAACAGATGGCAGCACAATCGATTACAGGCCGCGCCGGGAGCGAGCGGCGCAATTTGCGATCCTTTCGCCCGTGAAATCTACTGAAATGAATAAAACTATCTGAGAAACGAACACTCGACTGGCTCGATTCCTAGGTATCGATTTGTTTGCCCATTCAATTTGCTAGGAATTTTATTTGAATTTTAAGTGAATTTTTATTCATAGTTTCAGTCGGTCAATTTTATTTGCTTGTTAATATTTTCTCTTCCCCACTTACATGAACGAAACGAAAATCTGCAGAAGCTCACAAACAGAGACTTCATCAGCATGTGAATGTCGAAGCGATCCGGCTTCTCGACCACACGGACATAGTGAGAAGACTAAAAAGAACAAAACCGTTCGAGTTAGTGTTTAGTGTTTCTGAAAGTGAATAGTGTAATGTAGCACAAGTGTTACCAAATAAACACAAGAACGAAGTGTATTCGCCTTAATAGAGAAAATAAGAAAAGTGCCATTGGACACATTCTTAGTAAAGACAATAATAACAGTTTAGGTTTTAATTAAATTTCGATTAGGGTCCATCCATTTGATGCACACTAGGATAAGTAAAAAAAAAAACTTACATGAAAATGTATGAAAACTAATGCGATCTTGGCCAACTGAAATGTACCTATTCTATTTGGCTCGAGTTTGACCACAATTTGACCTGACGAGAAGCGATGACGTGGTCGATGATGGAACATGCTTGCCCAGAAGTAACCCGCTAGCTCATGACTTAAAGTCGCCTAAGTTGTAGCTATCTGTGAACATAGACTCCGGCAAGGCAATCCGGCAAGTTAATCCTATTTAAGTAATAAATCATTGTATCACTCACGCCATATAAGCTATTTGTATTCCGAAAAATGCACGATTGAAGCTTTAATAAGCTTTAATAATTTATTTTATTTTTATTTCACCAAAAACACAAATACAAAAGTTCTCATTAGGGCGATACACATTAAACAGGCTTTTAGAACAAACATTTTAAATACCCTGACTCCTAAACTAGGTGTCTGTGACTTAGGAGTCAGTGATCCTTCGTGGTAACTTAGCCATAAAATATACATATACATATTATATAGCTATCATTATAAAGTTTTGACAATAAATGATTTATTCGGTCCAAGCCACTGGAACTACGAAAAAAACCCTAAAAACAATACAGAGAAATCAATAAAATCTATTTCTGAATTTAGTTACCACCAAGGTTTTCAACAATCAGTATTCAGCAAATACAAAAATCCTGTATGTAGTTAGATACCACAAAGCAAAGAGATCGTTTGATCGACTGTATTAGGTATACAGTCGATCAAACGATCTCTTTGCTCCAGCTTCACCCCAAATCATTTGTTCTTTAGTTCTTCCCACATGCGAACGTTGAAATGTACATACCTACGTAGCCTTTTATGTAGAACGTGGGATTTATGACCTTTTCTGAAACATATTTTCATCACTTTATTTGCAAGAAACTTTGTACGAGCTTGGGTACCATTTTATTAAATCTCCCACGCAAAATGATATGACGTTGAATTTTAAATGAGTGTTGGAGAAATGAGATAATTAATTTTTGTCTTATAATAAGTCAAAACTTTTATGACATACAAAATGGAACCATTTTTGTTAGCTGAAATATATTTTGTATCGAGATTTATCATCTAGATTATTGGCGCGTTTGCAGATGAAAACGACCAGTACAGGTAGTCTTTTTTGTCTCAAAGCCCAAACCACGTCATCAAATGATGGAATAAGGTATTTGAATGGATTTCTGAAAACCTAGCAAAAAGACAAAATTTAATAAATTTGCAGAGTTTTACTAATTGCATATGACGTCACTCGCAAGTCGTTTCATAGGGAAATTTCATGCACCAGTACAAATGACATTTTGCGACAAATATACGAAAAAAATATTTTTTTTTCTCCAATTAGGTATATATATTTGTTCAGAAATCGCACTATTTAATAATAACATCTTTCAAACGAGCATTCGTATATATATACAACCTTTGAATGAAGTGAACGAAAGGAAATATATTTTATAGGTTAGTATTATTTGAAAAGTTATTTTTGATCAGAAAAAAGAAACCCAGCGAAATATTAATTTTAAATGATCACCGCACCACAACAAATGGCTCAATCCAGCTCAACTAACCAACATTAAATCATTGTAAGCTTAGCAATAAATACATAATAAACCAGCAATTATAAACCTGTAATACGTCTGTAACACGACACATGAGTACGTGGACCGGTAAATAATTAAAAAGCAATCACGGACACCTTTCAAAAAGCCAACCACTAATACGGGACGATGTTTCTGTGATCAGTACCCATTAGGGTTGGGGTTCCAGTGTAGGCGGATCGATACTTCCGAACTAATACTACAAATGCGAAAGGGTGTAGTCTAACTGTCTGGTTTTTACTTGCTGCTGAAAAGATTAAAAACCGGCTAAGTGCGAGTCGGACTCTCACACGAAGGGTTTCGTACCATAAACCGAAAAAATGCGATTCTTGTATAGGAGCCTCCTTAATTTTTAATTTAATTTAAGTTTTATTATTTGTTGTTCTAGCGGCAATATAAAATGTCAACTATCTACGATTCTTGAGATACAGCCCACTGTCAGACAGACGAATGGACAGCGGAGGCTTAGTAATAGGGTTCCGTTAGTTACCCTTAGGGTACGGAACTCTAAAAAGGAAAGAAAAATGACAATTTGTGACGCGCAAGATTAAATAAAATAAGTCACTAACAAACAATAATAACTAACAACATAACAAAGTATTACAAAATCGGTTTAGTGATTAAACAAACTCACTTTCGAGTTTGTTTAATCACTAAACCGATTTTGATGAATATGGTATAAAGATAGATGCAACCCTTTACGCGGTTACAGCCTATTTTGTTTGCGTAAATAAAATTTGAACGCTAGCGAAGAAAACCAAACACTGGAAAATAAAACACTTATCTCGTGGGTGAAACCGCGGGCAGAAGTTAATAAGGACAAATCTAAACGCTGGTAGTAGACTTTTGTAGAAATGTAGCCTTTTATAATCATATATTGACCCTTGTTCGTTCAGGGCCTCTTTAGCGACGAGATGGATGACCCAAGTTTAAGGCGTCCACATTTTTTTTATACGAGACAGTTTGAGAGCGTTGTGAGCCTTTTTATCTGTCGCTAGACAAGTGAGATGACACTCAAATAGGACATCAGTTAAGTAGTTCGATTATTTAAGGATAAAGTAAAAGTGTTTATTTCGTCAAGTATAAAGAATTTCATAAACTAAAAAACAGGCCAAGTGCGAGTTGGACTCGCACATGAAGGGTTCCGTACCATTGTCATTATAATTATAATCCACTATTTTAAAACGAGCAAAACAACTCCAAAACACACGTCTCTTGTAGGGTGAATTTTTATTTTTTTAACATAATTTTATTTTACTAATTTTTTAGCGAATCTAGCAATACAAACTCTGTGAGCATTTCAATCATTCTACCTGTTGCCATTATTCAGATCGAGCAAAAAACACCCAAAAATCACGTTTCTAGGATTTTTTTATTTAATTTTATTAGGTATTTGTTGTAATACCGGCAACACACACTCTAAGAAAATTTCAAATGTCTACCTAATACGGTTCATGAGATACAGCCCGCTGACAGACAGATGGACGAACGTACAGCGGAGGGTTGGTAATAGGGTCTCAATGGCTTTTTGGTACGGAATTCTAAAAAAAAACAAAATACGTAGGCGGTTGGGAAAATACGTAAAGTACTACTAGTACCTATTTGTTCAATTCACATTAATGATTTGTATTTTGAAATGCGTCGAAACTATCAGAACACATAAAAATAAACTAGGTACCTATGTTATGCTAAAACCTAAATCAGTTTCTGCAATTTCATAAACTTGAAGATCTCAGAAATACCCGTTCTCAATATAAGATGTTCTTAAAATTTTAAATTGAATTTCACTTCAAAGCGTTCAGAGTTTAATATTAGAGAAATATTATATGAAAATACATTGAATAAGTTTTCCACGAAACTGTTTCATATTATTTGCTTTATGTGGGGATTCTATTAACTCTTCATATCATTCTACATAACTGAATAGATATTTATTATTAGATTAAAAAATAAAATCGCAAGAGATTTATTTCAAACTAGATGCCGCCCGCGGCTCCGCCCGCGTGATTGTCGAAAATTATCCCAAGGGAACATATTCCCAGGATAAAAGGTATCCTATGTGTTATTCCAGACTATAATCTACCACTGTGCCAAATTTCATCAAAATCCATTCAGTAGTTTTTGCGTCAAAGAGTAACAAACAGCCATCCATCCATACTTACAAACTTTCGCGTTTACAATATTAGTAGGATGGGCTTAATACGTATTTCAATGTGTGTCGTGGGCGGTATTTATGTCTTTGATGGTAAATAGCAAAATTCTCACTTTATTTTTATTTTCATTCAAAGTATTGCTACCAAAACGCCCACGACATTTGGCAATTAACTTTGTTTTCGTTATAAAGAGGGTATCTTGTCAGGTATCATCTTTTAGGTTCACTAAAATAGTCGTGAAAAAGGCTGTACTTATTTTGTTTTTTTTTATGATTACTGTGAGTATGCGAGTTGTTCGTTTATATCTGGAGGTTTGTATGAAAGTTCATAATCTTTGACGATGGTTAATCCCATCTCTCGTTAGAAAAAACCGGTAAATTGCGAGACGGACTCGGCTCGCCGGAAAAAATCGACAGTGATATACGGACAGACAGCCAGACATACAAACAGACATACAAACAGACAGAGAATTGAGTGATCCTAAGGTTTTCGTTTGTCCATACAAAGGTTCGGAACCCTTAAAATGATAAAATAACCAACTTTAGCAGCTTCGCGCGCGTTAAAGTCGGAAATGAACCCAAGACAACATATCCCCGGGATCCTAATCCAGGACACCGTCTAGCCGTGTGCCTTTGTGCCAAGTTTCATCGATATCCGATCAGCAGTTAAGACGTGAAGAGGTTAAAAACAGACACACAGACAGACAAAGTTACTTTTGCATTTATAATCATTATATTGCTATGGATTGTAGCTGAAAAATAACTATTGTCGCTGTAACTGTCACCCCACCTTTAATCCTAATTGGATAGAAGGACCCGGCAGGCGCAGTAGTCTACACACGTATAATCGAAGCACCTAGTACATACGTAACCCTGGTATGTACATGATAGCATTGTGCGTTGTCCAAATATTGCAAATGGCCGATCAGTTTGGTAATGAAATGGCTAATTGAGTCGATGAAGTAACTTCGAATATAGAATATACAGGGATGGAATTTTGTTGTGGATGTGCCTGAATTTATTAGCTAAGTTGTGTTGCGGTTTGATGTTATTTGGAGCTTTGACTGAGCGTCAAGTTTTTTCGAGAAAAAAAAAGGAGGAGAATTATTCTAACTCCTTTGCTATTTGATTGTCGTCAAATCAAGTTTCACTATCTCGATTTTTTTTTTAATATTGCCAATGTTCATTTTTCCAGCCCAACCCCTGGAAACCAAACCAGAAGCACGCCAGTCTCAATCACTTCAAAGTGGTTTCGAAAAAATATTTTAAAATCATCAAAAGTCGTTTATATAAATACATCTATTAACCGCTTAAATGTTTATTTCTACCCACAAACTATCTCACTTTCTACACACTATTAAACTTCCTTCATACCTTATAAAATAAACTAGTCTTATTTTTCTCACAAAAAAAAAACTTTAGATAGTAATAGTTTAATTAAGAGTAAAAAATAAATAAGCTGTATTTCAGACCTAACCAAATTATAATACGGAGACAGTACTTATGTAACGTTTCAATGTAATCTTACAATCTATATATATACATATATGTTTGTATAAAAACCTAATGCCGTGCGTTAGTCTTGTTCTATGGTGTCGGACGTAAAAGAATAACACCATGCCATCACTGCCCGTGTCGTAAAAGGCGACTAAAGAACTCACCAGAGAATGGGCAGCAGCATTCTCTGCACCAGCTACACTGCGATCGCCAGCCCGCCTGCCAAGCGTGTCGATTATGGCAACCCCCCTCTTTGGGGTAGGCCTTTGTCCAGCAGTGGACGTCTGTCTGCTGATATGATGAGTCTTGCTGAACCTAGAAAATGGCACGACCGTCTAGATTAACTACTTGTTTTGTTTTCTAAATTAGGTTCTATGGCCTCTTGCGTAGCAGAGGGCGTTAACAATAGTCCTCCATCGCGAGCGGTCGTGAGCTCCACGCTTCACGTCACTCCACGTCATTCTGACGCTTCAGCCAACACTGTACGTCACTAGGTCTGCCGAAAACGGCCACGCTTTCTTTTTCCTTGAGTATTTCAGTCCATGTCCTGTTTGGAAATGTGATCGGGATCCCTCCGGAGCGTGTGGCTAATCTACCTCCACTCATGATGCCTGATCTGGTGGTTGATCGGACTCTCGAGGCATTTCTCCAACAGCTCTACGTTAGAGATCGTCTCGGGCCAGCAAATCCCGAAGATGCGACGAAGGCATCGGTTGACGAAGACTTGGATTTGACGTGAGATGTACTTGGTTACCTTCCACGTTTCGCAACCATAGGTGGCACATAGGTAGTGAATAATCATTTTGAGTATTTGAAAATGTTCGAATTCTTGATATTTCATTTGACCAATAAACCACTAGGAACCTCCATTTTATTCCCAAAACAGAAACATAAAAATAGGACATAAATAAAGTGTGTCACTGTGCTACACCATGATTTCCCAATTGAGCACTAACAAAACTAGAAGTTTACGGATTTTCGACTTAGTTTTACGATTTTTATGGCCGTAAAATTGTTGAACAACAAAATACTGTTTGGGTTGGTTCATTATTCAGCTGTTATTACAATCAAAAGGTTTATTTAATACTAGTACGAGTACGCGTGAATGTCGAAAATTATCCCAAGGGAATATACTCCTGGGATAAAAACTTGCCTATGTCCTTTCCTGGGACTCAAACAATCTTTATATCAAATTTCATCTAAATCGGTCCAGCCGTTTGGCGTGAAGAAGTAACAAACATATTACACACACACAAAGCCTTTATAATATTAGTGTGATAAATGTATCTAGCAAAGTACTTCGCTGAATAAGGCGATACAGAAATATATGATCCTGAAATCAAATGATAAAAAGTCTTGATTTAAAATTTTTTTAGGTCTACTTTTAAGCCCGTTTGCACAACAAATCACTACAGGCTAATTTAAAAATCACAGCTTATTGTAGGCTATTTTACAAGGAGTTTATATAATAAATAATTATTGTCTTCATTCAGTTGATCAACTGAATGAAGACAATAATTATCCGTAGCCTCTTAGCAGATTTTGCTAAATGTTCATCAGCAAAATAGAATCCTCAACACCAGCATCCGCAGCTGAACTAAGCGCATCTAATCATGTCAGCGTCAACAACAAACTTTAAACGTTAGTTTAATGGACTTGCCGCGCGGTGTCACCGGCCGATTAAGCGATGTCCCGCGTTGATGGGTTCTGAACAACTGAAACTAAATTAAACAGAACTGTGGGACTGACAGTATTCAGGAAGAACCGAAGAATTTGATGTTATTTGTCAATTTGGAGGATCAAGGGTCGTGGAGATACCTTTTCCTGATTTTGATGAAGTCGGATCGAATCGTGTGTGTTTCAATGACAACATTGCCTATTATGCGAATAGGCAAGCAATACTTTTAGTGTAATGTCAAACCGAAGTGCCGTACTTAATTTTCTTAATCGAGCTGGTTAAGAAAATTAAGCGAACTATTTACGTCAAATTTCCAGAATACTACTGTTCACCTCGTTGGTCTAGTAACTGTAAATGCTACTACTGAGCATAAGGTCCTGTGTTCGGTTCCCGAGTCGGACCAAGTGTAATCCTTATTGCATGGGACTTTAAAACAATTCAACTAGCGTATTGTGCGTAAACTACAGAAAGCTCTACCTACCTTATGGTAAGGCTGCGTTTCTACGAGATGTGCGAGAATGCCTACGGAGGAATGTGTTTGTTCTAGTCCCACTATAGGCTAGGTAAATGAAGCGATTCTATTGGTTCTTAAAAACACATCCCTAGCTACGCATCTCTGGAGGAAACGCAGTCTAATACAGGCATTATGATACATTGTTACAACAATTTACGGCAAATCCGAACTACGATTTAGATAAACAATCGTTTGAAGATAGGAACTTTCCAAATAATCAAGACCACGGCAAGCTGCGCTGCAGTCCAACTCCGACTAATTCAATTGCGAAGTTGTATCGTCAAGCGATCAAGTCGGACGAAGATACCTTGAGGTAATGGAGACACGGAACTACACTGACGTTCAAAAATACTTTTGTATTATTTAAGGAGGAATAAAAAGTATTTCCCTGTCACAAGCCGCATACAATCCGTATCATAATGTTACCAGAACAAATATTAAGTATAACATTTAACTTGTAACAAAAAAGGCAAAAGGAAACACCAGAAACTAGGCAGATGCACGTCGTGTCCATGGCGTGCCGTGTCCAAGGCTCCTACTTATACTCAGCATAATGCTGTGATCATGGGCGGACCCGCAGCACGACAACATCACTGAAAATAGACTCTGAAACTATTTGCACCAAAAAAAACATCAGTACTTTGGTGCAGTATCTTTGAATATACCAACCCTTTTTTTGACCACCCCGGTGTTCCGGGAACGTATGCGACTTCTGCAAATCAGTATACCAACCCAACCCAACTTGCACTGATAGAATTAGGTCACAAAAATCCTTCTCGCCGCGACTGCCTCTTTTTTTTTAAGGATTTGAATCATCAAATGACTTCTTCCGCTCTGGGTGGAGCGGAAGGGCGTGTCAGGCTCTTACTTTCTAAAACCCATCCGTGTTCCTTCTTTGCGTTCCAGGGCCGCGGTGACTCTTTCGAACAAATTCCGCAACTGCCGTCTAGTGGTTGCAAATACTACTACTAAGCATGCATTCCTGGGTTTGATATCATTGTCGAGTAAAGTATAATTGGGTTTTTCACCTGCAACATCTCAGGTGGAGTCAGCATTTGTGCCCGGTTGATGGCTATTGACTCGCCTCCTACATAGGCCTATCTAAGGAAAAGTGGCTGCATATCAGGTAAACTTCTGCCTACACTTTATGGATAACAGGCGTGAAGTAATGTTATGTTTTCAAAATCTTTCCTTAATTGACAATCTAAGCGTATTCTAAACCCCTAGACACCAGTCTTTGAAATACATAACATAGAGACCATTTAAGTCCTGTTTATTTCATTTAAAATTACAAACAGAAAGGTATTACGCAAAACGATTTATTCCATTCTAATACCAAAAACTAATACCACTGGTATTTGTTTCAACTCATATTTTTTTTCTATTCCGAACCGATACCATTGTTTAAACTAATACCAAAACAAGTTCAAAGATATAAGGTACAGTCAGTAAAAATGCTTTGTATGTAAATATAAGACCTTTAATTGAAAAAAAAAACAGATAACTCCAAAAAAATCAAATTTTGTTAGCAAACGTCATGTTCAATGATAAAATATCACTTAAATAATCAACTTTAATATAATTTTAGTTCCTCTCTATACCTGTATAATATTTTTTTTGCAAAAACATCTAACAGGAAGAATTTACTTACAATCTAAAAATTACAAAATATCTCAAAAAATTAACTCTTAATTTATATTGAAATTTATCTGACATAGTTATTATTAGACAGGTACGTAATTATTCACGTCTACCTATCTCATAACAACTATGTCAGGTAAATTTTTAACAAAAATAAATCACTTTTTATCTAACAATTGTAAAATATCACAGAAAATCAACTTTTTGTATAATCTAATCAGTCATTCATCACCTACATAGCAATGAATCAGCATTTTTTTTTTGCAATAATATCTAATATGAAAAATTCACTTTAAATCTAACAATTATAAAATTTCACAGAAAATCAACTTTTTGTTTAATCAAATCAGTCATTCTTCACCTATATAGCAATGAATCAGCAATTTTTTTTTGCAAAAACGTCATGTATGAATAATTCACTTATAATCTAAGAATTATAAAATATCACAGAAAATCAACTATTAGTATAATCAGCTAAATGACGTGTAAATAATTTCTTATATTTCAACAATTAGTAGCTAAACCCTTAATTTTTCTAAGCAGTGACCTACGGAGATTTTGTTTTTGAGGAGTTGGTCAGTTACGTATGTGATCCACGAATTTTTCATAATAGTTGTCTGTGCACATCGTTTTGCGGGGGGTGCGTTTGATTTATATTGAGTAACAACCACTGTTTGTAAATCTGCGTCCTCTTTCAGCACGTTCAGAAGCTGATATAAATTAGCATTCTTTGGCACAGCCGAGTTTAATTTCTTATGCCAAGATTCTACGGCATTTGTGGTTCGATGGCGTTCACCATGAACGCACCAAATGTCTACAAAACTCTCGTTCTCTAGCCATTGTGACACCATGTAGTCATTAAATGTTTGAATGGCGTCAGTATCAGGACAGTCTTCCATTATGTAGCACCATCCTTCTGATATGAATTTACGAGGAAGTAAAGGCAGTAAAGCTGAAAGTCTTACATGTCTTTGGGTGATAGCATCTTTTGTCAGATCCAACTGTTTTGCTTTTTTCCATACATTTTTGGAATAATGAAAGTAGCATCCTTTAATCACAACTGACGGAAAAACAATTGTAATGGCGTTCATTGCGGCTAGTTCAAAATCTGTTAAAAATTTTACGGGTTCCCACCCAGGAATGTTTTGTTTCAAAATTTCAAATAATTTTTTGTATATTTCTTCTGTTTTTTTGTTAAGTAAAACATAAATAAGAGGAACTATACGAGTGTGATCTTCGTCACTTCCCAGATCTCCGTGGATAGTATATAACTGCACAAAAGGCTCAGGGGTGCAATCGAATGTTCCGTCGCTTTCAAAAAATTTAATGCTCGGAATTATCTCTAGTTGATTTGGACTGACCAAGATTATTATTCGGGTATTGGAAGACTCATCTTTATAATCGTAAAACAAAAAATCTCTAAATTGTAATGGAACTTCTACTTCATCAATTGATTTACATTTAATTTTTTTTACACCAGCTGCGTTGTTTCTTGCATAATACAATTTTGATTTGATGTTTGCAAACGATGGGATATTTCTCACCAAATCTGATTCAGTAGCGCAGAATTGTGATTTGAATTTGTTATATATGTTTGGTATTGGGGCGAAATCAGACTTCATCACTTTATCTCTTAAATCATCCAGCTTTTTTGCCATTACATTTTTGAATTCATCGGGCTCGCAGCTATGATTTTTCTCATTGGAAATATTGCCATCCTGTGAGGACAACAAAATAGCTTTAGCAAAATAGTTTTCGGATAAAAATACATATTGAAAGATGGAACACTAACTGTCTTATTCATAATATAACGCTTACCGAAGGTATAAACCTTCATTAGTTAAAACATGTTTTAAGGTGGATGCTCCTGGGTGGCCCGCAAAATACAAATTATCGTAAGTTTTTTGCAATTTGCAGCTCAGTATGGGATAGTATGGTAAATAGAAACTAAATTCGCGGTACTGGCATGTATGTATTTATATCATTATATTAGTTAAATTTATCAATGTAACCCACTAAGTTAAAATTTATATTAAACGTAAAGTTATTATTAAAATGGCACATTTTCTCTTTTCTCTAAGTTAGACAATTATATTGAAGGTTTTAATAAGTATAATTGTGTAAATACATACATGCCAGTACCGCGAATTTAGTTTCTATTAATAAAATATCCGATACTCAGCTGCAAATTGCAAAAAACGTACGGAAATTTGAATTTCGCGGGCTACCCTGGAGCATTCACCTTAAGCCTACCGAACGTTCGATAAAAATTCTTATTCATAATCGTTTCTTAGAGCTCCCATAACTAAACGCCACTATCGTACACAATGTTGCCATTTTGTAGAAAAATATGCGATTTTAGTCGATTTTAACGTTGTTTGCCTCTGGTCACAGAAAATTTGTCTATGCATTTTTAAACACTGTCATAAAAAACGTACACCAAGGTAAAGGAGGGAATAGTTTGAACTACCTAGTCTTTTGAACAATTTGTTGAATTTGTTATCATGCAATCTGGGAAAAAGCGGCAAAGGCCGTTGCCGTTAATACTTGTAATTCTGGTGAAGTACCACACCACCGACTAAATTAATTATAAAAGCAGCCGTTTCTTTGGAAAAACTGTACCATTTACGAAATTCTTCGTCATCCAGATAAAATGCATCGAATCTCTGCTAATACAATTTTATACGCGAACAACCACAATGCTATGTAGGGATTTTAAAGTAGGTATTTTAATACTAACTGACTGACATTGTAAACCGAACGTCAAACACGAAACAACTGATCGATGTCGGCCATTTGTTTCCCTTTTTTTTTTGTTTATCTAGTGTTTTTTTTTACTCTTGCTATTCCAATTCACTTTTGACAATGGCAGAATTGTCGAACAACGGCATCGGTACTAATTGCCATTTAAAGAAATAGAATAGAATTGATGTCGGCCATTTTATTGTTAACGAACGTTTAAAGAAGGGTCATGGCTTCTTTAAATCAAATTAACTTTAATGGAGAAATAAAGAGTGTTTTTACCTCTAAAATACGATTATGAATACCATTTTTTTAACAAGCTTCCTACAAAGGCCTTATAAAGCTCCACTAATCCATTATAAATAAGCCAGTTAAACTCTATGTAAGAAGTTGGTAACATACCTTTATCTGTAAAGATCCACTGCACTCTTTAACATTCACACATCTCCAATGGGTCCATCCATTTTTATTTTCCCTTTTTTTTGTGTACTGGTAACCAGCTCTCATTAAAACCAAGCCACCATTTCTTGTTATGAAAGTCAAGCTTCCTGTTTTTCCCGAAGATGTTGAGGGCTGATTATCAGCTTCCTCAGACATATCTAAAAAAAATTATATATTGTATGTAACTTTTACATTTGATTGGATTATGATAAAAAAATCAAATAATAGGTATTTTAAATAACACTAATTTTAATAAAGAGAAGTAAATTATACAAAAGAACAAATTAATATACTCACTTAATAAATAAAAATCACTGTCACTCTGATACCAATACGCCACCGCCACCGCACGGAAATGTACTGAGGAATTAATGTAGATAAAATTTCTCTCCGAGTCAAAGCACAACATTCCAGTCACACTTGACTCTGATTGGTTGTTTCGAATTTTGGAACAATAGAGCAAACTCACCCTTTCTCGCAGGTAAAAAAAATAGCAAGATGATTCACTAAAACTACTCTTACCTATGCTAACCTTTGTAAAAATATTGGAGTGAAGTGAATTTGGAAAGTTTTAAGCATTATATTACGATTACATAAAAATATTGAAAAACAAATTTACTTTGATTAGGTTTGACTGCGCTGACTGTACCAAATTCAAGTTGTTGGTATTCGTTCGTACATTAAATTAAATTATTTAAAAAGTGGTATCCGTTCGGAATAGAAAAAAAATATGAGTTGAAACAAATACCAGTGGTATTAGTTTTTGGTATTAGAATGGAATAAATCCGCAAAACCCCTGAAGTGAATTTCTCCTTAGGGATCTTTTAGCTCCGAGTCTCGGCTATCTACGGCTAGCTGTTGAAGTTAGCTCAACATCTAATTAAGATTAATTTAAGTTATTTAATAGGTCGGTCCGCACTGAAGTACCAATCGACCGATTGCTTCTATGTTTTCTTTAATTGAAAACGTAAAAGATCATTTAAACTATTGAGTGAACTGCAATTTTCATTTTATGAATATTCATCCTGTGCTCGCAATTTTCAGATTGGTTTTTCAAGATCTTTGACGGGTTTCTCTTTACGAACAGTAACTAGTCACCTATTTACCACGAATCTGTGACAAAACTCGGAAACGGAACTCGGTCTCTACTGTCATACTGCTAGCATTACGCAACGGTGTAACTTTACCCGGACATTTGGAATGAGCAGACCGTGAATCTCACACCCGACATAATTTAAATGTCTCGTCTCCCAACAGCCAAATTCCACTAAACCCGATCCAACTTTTCGACTAAACCTGAAACTAGTAAACACGGCAATACATTACAACGGGCCCAACCGTTTGTCAAACGAAATTCCCATTGGATTTAATTTGTCACGTATTTACATAATAAATGAACGCCTCCGCCTCGAAGCGGTGTAATCCGGTTTAATCTGGTTTAATCCAGCTTAAACCGCTTTTATACATCATTGAGAGACTTGATTCCCGATCGGGACACAATTTGCATGTTATTCCGTGTTAATACCTTAATAGTGGGTGTGCCAAGTAATTTTGTAATGACGTCATTTACATAATGTCGCTCGAGGAGGTTGCGTTGGGGAATACATGGGATTAATGAAGCAGAATGTCTTCGGGACTAATTTTTGAGACAAGGGATTGATGGTGGCGGATTTGCATTTTAGTTGCAGTTTTGCTAATGAAGTGAATGTAAAACAGGTGAATGGATACGATTTTCATATTATGAGATGCGAAATTGATTACAATATTCTTTCAAACGACATTGTTGTTAACTCTGTGGCTGGTAGAAGCAGTTTTTAATGAGTGCAAGCCCCACATAACCACGCCATCTTCCCGGACAGCGTGGCATGCGTTAGGCATTTTCTTCGCTCAAAAATTGGTTGTCTGTAAAGTCGGTTTATGGACGATAGTTTAACGTGACAACGTCATACCAAAACATTGATAAAATGATCGTAACGTTACAATGAGCGTAACGTTACCGAATGAGTCATCCTTTTTCGTGCGGGCAGCCGGCGTTCATTAATTTATTAGACGTTGTCACGTAAAAAATAAAAAAGGAGTATAAAAAGGAAATGTGGAAGGAAAGAAAAGCGATACTTTTGTCCAGCAGTAGGCAAAGTAGAACTGTGGGTGATGATAACAAAAAAAAATCATTTACTATTAATGAAATTTAAATTAACCAAGTTTTGTTTTATTGTCATTTGAAAAATAAAAATGAAGAGATCAAGTTTTTTTATGTTTATTAATTAAAAAGATATACTACCTTTTGCCCACGACTTCGTACGCGCATATCCCTTTTTTCCCGTTCCCGTAGGATTTTCGGGAAACCTTTACTTAGTACTCCCCTACACTCCCCAAGGAACCTACATGCTAAATTTCAGCTTTCTACTACCAGTAGTTTCGGCTATGCGTTGTCTGTTAGTCACTCACTCAGTAACGGAAGAGTTTTAAATATATTGAAAATGATAACGCCAAACTGAAGTGGCATTGGGCAGGGCACATTGCTTGCAAACACATGGTCGATGGGGCCGAAAATTCCTTGAGTGGCGACCGCGTACCGGAAGACGTAGCGTTGGAAGGCCTCAAGGAGGACCGATGACCTGGTGAGGGTCGCGCGCAACCGATGAATGCGAGACGCAGAGAACCGGTTGTAGTGGCGACAAATGGGGGAGGTCTATGTCCAGCAGTGGACGCCTTTCGACTGATATGATGATGATGACACAACATCATTACGCGAATAATCTCAACCCACCTTTCAGCAGCAACTATAAAATTCTAAAAAAAGAAAGCTCGTTGTATAAAGGCCTGACTTTTCCTTAGAATTTACACCTAAACTTCATTATACAGTTTTAATCTACCTTCGTAATAGAGTTTTCCAGAGTTTCATCCTTGCCTCTAAACTGTGGCCTTTGTCAAAAGAAATGGAATTTTTCTTTTAATATTGCACGTTATATTTTCAGCTCAGAATGTAGGAGTTAGGAAAAATATGAATATTTTGAAATTCATGATTTTTATTTTGTTAGTTTTAAAGTGGTTGCTTCTTATTTATTTCAGAAAAATCGTTTGTCCGTGTGTCACCACTTATTTTGTTCATGTCCTAGATAAATCAAGGAATTAAAATTCCTACAAGAATACTTTTTTTTTAAGGATTCGAAATCATCAAACGACTTCTTCCGCTCTGGGTGGAGCGGAAGGGCGTGCCAGACTCTTACTTACTAAAACCCATCCGTGTTCCTTCTAAAGCCCTTTGCGTTCCAGGACCGCGGTGACTCTTGGTTGGCGCAGTGGTTGAGCGATTGACTGCTGCGCCGCGTGTCGCGGGTTCGATTCCCGCACGGAACAATTATTTGTATGGCCTACAGATAGGTGTTCCGGGTCTGGCTGTTTGTGTATGTGACTTTGTATGTTTGTAAACGCACCCACGATACAGGAGAAATTCCTAGTGTGGGGGCAACGTTTTTAAAAAAAAATCCGCAAACCTACAAGAATACTAACAACATTTGAATATTAAACTAAGGGTTAAAGAATATAATTACTTTATTATTATTATCTTTGGTATGTGAGAGCAGAGTTGTGTCAAAAGTTATTTACCTACTCATAAACTGCTCCAAAACACACACAATATCATGTCGTCACTATAATAGTTCCACCATAATAAACTCATTTGAACTTCGCTCTTATGATATCAAAATAATAGCATTTTGATAATTGACATTATATCCTTTCACCACTCAATTATAAACCTAGTACAGCTAAAGATAGGGTGCAAAATGCATTGGAGCGATATTAATTGTGTTGTTTACTAGAACTTGGTTAAAGTTTAATTGAATTGAGGGAAGGTCCCCCGTCTCGCTTGATGGCAAATCAACGATTTTGTTATAGAGATCACTCTTGTTTACATGTCTCCCTGTTTCATTACGATTTCTTATTAATTTTTCAATTGCTTCAGTCCCTTTGAACTGAGTTTGTAATAAAGTGTTCTTGTTATTTTGTAAATGTGTGTGTTGGTGGTGCTTTGTGGTTATTTTTGTAGTGATTTTGCTTGGCTGGTATGGGGAGGTTTTAAGTAGTTTCAGTAGATAAAATTAAAATAAATTTTGGTACTTACAAGCTTTCGCGAAAATCTGTATTTGCCCAAATCTTTTTATTGTGTTGACTCAGGACCTTGATTTGTACACCTAATAGGGACTATATATAGACCTCAGTATCTGGTATAAATTTCAACTTGCCAGGTTCATCTGTTCCTGTGAAAAAAGGTGGTAGCACACGGACAGACAGACGGACAGACGGACAAGAGAGTGATCTTGTAAGGGTTCCTTATTTTACCTTTTGAGGTATGGAACCCGAAAAACTGAGAAACCCGTGGCTTAATAATAACAGCCGCTCGGGTCGATCTTCTAGGTTAGGCAATGCTTGTCGAGGCCATTCCAGCGATGGGTGACCACCGACAAAGTTGGGTAAAGGATAGGCAAATTGATGCTAAGAACAAAATTAAACTACGGTTCCTGCCAGGGTGTCTATGACGTTGTCTATGTCCTTTTTTATGATCTAAAATATTTAAAGAGGCTTTCCTAATATCTCCAGTTAATTTTCTTCATCGAATTATAGATCAACTAGCTTTTGCCCGCGACTTCGAACGCGCATATCCCGTTTTTTCCTGTTCCCGAAAGAATTTCGGGAAGTCCTCTCTTAGTGCTCCCCTACACTCCTTAAGGAACCGACATGCCAAATTTCAGCTCTCCACAACTCGTAGTTTCGGCTGTGCGTTGTCTGTCAGTCACTTAGTAACGGAAGAATTTTATATATTAGGATAAAGTTTGCCTAGACGTTGAAATATTTGGTGGAAAGTGTCAATAAAACCAAGAACAAAGACTCGAGTTCTACCAATAAAATAATGGGTGGATATTGACGAAACAAGAGAATGTTGGAGATCTAATATCCATTGTAAAACGGTGTAGACATAGCAACGTTTGATCTTACGTACGCTTGAACGTGGAGCCATGAAGTCAGCGGTGGTCAGCGCCAACTTTAATATTTTTAGACATATTTTCCAAGTTAAAATTTAAGATCCAGTGATAACTCCAGTTTTCTTCTAGTAAATTCGTGCTCTATTCACTTTTTTTTTAGGTACATATGTCTTGAAAGTGGGTAAATATTTTATTTGATTTTGCCTTAAGTTAAAAAAAATATAGGTTGTCTGTAAAGTCGGTTCACGGACGACAGTTTAACGTGACAACGTCATAACAAAACATTGATGAAATGATCGTAACATTACAATGAGCATAACGTTACAATGAGTCATCCTTTTTCGTGCGTGCAGCCGGCGTTCATCGATTTATAAGACGTTGTTACAGTAATCTGGATATTAACGATATCAATTTTGACTTTAAATATTATTTGTTTGTGGATATACACCTAACACAATGTAGTATTTTTAATCCAAAGGTTGACTAGTCCAGAACATAGCCATTGTACCACTACTCTACAAAAAGTTAAAACAAATTGACTGGCCTGTTGGTCGAGTGGTTAGTGACCCTGACTGCTTAACCGGAGGTCGTGGGTTCGATTCCCACCCAGGACAAATCTTTGTGTGATGAGCATGATCATTTGTTCTGTGTCTGGGTATAATTTGTCTATTATATGTATGTATTTAGAAATATATAAGTATGTTTATCAGTTGTCTGGTTGCCATAGTACAGGCTCTGCCTAGTTTGGGATCGGATGACCGTGTGTGAGTTGTCCCAGAATATATTATATTATTATATTATTATTATTCCGTTTATTTTATTTTCTTAACATATAAATTTACATTTTTAAATATTTATTTTATAAAACAGTTGTAAAAAAAAAAAACATTTAAAAATATAAAAAATAGTAGTCCGCCGGTGTCGGGAGCAGGGTCCAAGCTACCGGTGGTTAGGGCTCCAGAGAAAGGAACCTCCTCACAATACGAGCCGTATCGAGAAGTACTGCCTTCTGTATCAGGCCTTTTACCCAACCGCGTAACGACAGCTTCGACAGATGGTCGTCGAAGCTTTTGGACAACAGGCCATTGGCCGTAACGACAATCGGCACAATGACAGCCGAGTCCACATTCCACATGTCGACAACCTCGTGTGCTAAGTCGAGGTAGGTACTTGATTTGTTTCTCTTTCTCAGCTTTCACGAGATTCACGTCATGCGGGATGGTAACATCGATTATCATTGTGCGGCGCGCTAATCGATCTATCACCACGATATCCGGCTTATTGGCAACAATAGTCCTATCAGTAATGATAGATCGATCCCAGTACAACGTGACATGGTCATTTTCGAGAACTGGGTCGGGCACATACTTGTAATACGGTACTTCGGAATCCACAAGTTGATATTTTAAAGCAAGTTGCTGGTGGATTATCCTGGCCATATGTCTGATGGACTCACCCGGACGGTGGCATGCCCGACACACGTCAACCGTCCCATCCTTCATAATATACCTCCGGTAGTTATTCGTCAGGATAACTTCGTCCATAATCGCACAGACAAAACCTTCAGTTTCCCCAAAGAGGTCGCCGAAACGTAGCCAGGATACAGACGCCGGGAAGTCTACATCGGGTTCGTGAAGAGCCCTGTAGAAGCGCCCGTGAAGCTCCTTGCCTTTCCATACCTCCTTGCGATCATCTGTAGTAAGTATTACAGGTTTGCGCCAGTTCTCTTTAGCCATGGACAACGGGGTGAGTCCCTTGTCCACTGCGACCACATCTCGGTGCATACCCACATCAGTTTTGAGAAAAAAATAAAAAAAAAAAAGAAAAAATATTATTATTATTATTAAATAAATACGTTGCCATTTCATTTGACTGGCCTGTTGGTCGTGTGGTTAGTGACCCTGACTGCTAAACCGGAGGTCGTGGGTTCGATTCCCACCCAGGACAAATCTTTGTGTGATGATCATGATCATTTGTTCTGTGTCTGGGTGTAATTTGTCTATAATAATTATGTATGTTAAGAAATATTATATAAGTATGTTTATCAGTTGTCTGGTTACCATAGCACAGGCTCTGCCTAGTTTCGGATCGGATGACCGTGTGTGAGTTGTTCTTAGATATTATTATTTATTTTTTTTGTCAGAAGATGTTTTTCATGCCGCATCTAACATTTTTGTGCACTTCTTCACCCTCTCCAAAACACTTATTCATCGCCCTTTTCGTGGCCCAAAGTAATACTGATGACGGTCCCCTGTTTCACCTTCGCAGTTACGCATCGATCACGTCGCTTTACGTAAGTTTCGTCAACTTTCCGAGACAAATTGTCGCCATATTTTGACGTAGCACTGTCATAACTCTGTTTGTTTTTGCTGATGTAGGTCTTGGAAGGAATTGTGTCGTTTTCTATCTTCATGACAGACAGGTTTTTCGGAGATGTAGGTAAAGGGTTTATTGTTTACGGTTTATTATTTTCAGAGAAAGGACAGGATCTCTAAAAACTTATGTGGGTACTGGCTTTGAACAGTTATAAAGAAAAAATCGCATCTTAAAGAATTCTCGGTTGAATTACATTTTTGGTTGATGACAACACAAAAGTTACCAAAGAAATTTCGAAACGGCTGGTTGACACTTCCCGTGACCCAAGATCTGGGTTTTACTTTGGCCAGAGGCTAAGTATTGCCATTCAACGTGGCAATGCCGCCAGTCTCTTAGGCACGTTACCAGCTGACAACGTTGAGGATGAATTTTTTTATGCTTTATTTTAATTTGTTGTAAGTTTAGTTTATTTGTTAATATTAGCCATTATTGTTATTTTTTTTAAGAAACCTATATTAATAACAAATTGAGCTTTTAGTAGTTTTAGTTAGAATTATAAAATAATTCTAAGAGTAGAAAGGCAATTCTCGTATTTTTTGGATTCGTATTGTAGTTGCAAACTGTAAAAACAACCTCTGATTTCCCAATCTCATATCAGTTTTTGAAATTGATTGTAATTGATATGATATTGCTGTTGGATATTTTAATTCATAATATTGCAACACCAAAATTAAAATGCAAAAAAAAGTGGCAATACTCTCCCCTTAGATCTACGACACCGGTCCAATACAAACGTGAATTCTACCTTGTCCGCCATTTTAATTCATCTTCCTCGTCATCAACGTACCAGCACTTCATTAGCACCCACCATCACGATTACACTCGCTGCACAATTGACATTTGGGTTTGAATGCTTTTTATGTTCGAGAATTGGCCTTGCAGTTGATAAACGTCCAATGATTTCACCAATTCTATCTTTTCTATTTTCAATAAAAAATGCTAAATTATTCAATAATAGGGAATATGCATACAATTTTTTATTCGCAAAATAAAATACTTATTATCTCTAGTAAACAATTATGAAAGAATTTTTAAAATACCTTCGTTAGTGATGAAGTTATTAAGCTTCAAAGTTGACAATTAGAAAGAGAAGTCGAATACAAACTGTGACGTCAAATACTATGACACCTATACAGCTGCCATAGAAAACAGCGTTTTCGCGAGAGGGACAGATATATTTGTTTAAAATAGTTATATTTCGTTTATGTTTCGGTCAATTCCGATTATTTTTTACTGTTAGTATTATTTTTTTTGAATACTTCTAGATAAACTGTTTAGATAGTAAAAATAAAATTCATGCATACTCCCTATTGCGTTACAACTTTAGGTAAATTTTTCAAATATATATGGTATTATTTATTTTTTTATTATTGAATATTTATTGTTACCCAATAGGCTAGCGGGTTTTCTATTAAATTTGGATAACAAATCTAGAGCCTTTCGTTTCAGAGCCTCGTTTACACTGCAAAGCGCAGTCTTGTATGTTCTCATTCCATTAAAGGACTGACAAGGTTTCATAACGAAGGCTTTAGAACCAAAATATCATATTTCTAAGCTGAGTGTGGCTTCCCTAGCTGCGTGGGTGATTGGCGTTGTTTTGAAGTCTTCTGTTTCCATAGTGCGTAAAGGCTCTTGTAATGTAATATTTATTGTTGAAAACAATTTTGGATCCTATTTTTATCCTGAAAATTATAGTCGAATTCATTGTATGTTGTGGCTTTTTGTTGGTGTAATTCTTGTGAGGTTATAAATGTACTTATCTTGTTCTGGCGGTCGATTCTGTAAACATGTCGAAGTGAAGGCTTGGGTGAAGTGATCACCAGGTAAGCTGTCAATCGATGTAATCAAGATGGAATGACAGCTCACTTCGTGATCACGTGACATCCTGATTATATGGATTGACAGCTCACCTCGTACAGCTCGCTACAGTACCTTTGGCAGTGAGGTGATAAGGCTACTAATATTTCGATACCTTTAAAATCCATGCAGGGCGTACCCAGGAAATACATGCATTGGAAATTACATAAAAACATTATATCTACCTCTAAGAAAGTCAGGTGATAAAAAAGCACTAAAACGGAGTTTGGTGTCTTTTGTAGTTGACTTTACTGTATTAAAAGCTAGTTTAAAACAAGGTTGACGAAACGGGAATGAATATATGAAGATCTTGACTAAACGCCACTTGTGTTCATTTATTTTGTCTACTTTTGACATGTTGTCGTGAATCGGGAATGTGACGAAACGTGAAGAAACCGTCTTGCGATTCCCTATCGAATGACGGACATGTCAAATTTGACGTCAGTTGTGTCTTAATTCAAACTTAATCGTCATATTTTTTTTTGTAGGAAGTCTGTCCCCCACACTGATCCAATTAGGTATTTTTTTATCCCTAGAATATTGATGTTCCTGTGGGATAGGGTAAAGAGCCTAAAAAAGTAACAAAATGTCAATAAGTAACTATTTGATCTTTTTCTTTGTTTCGCTAAACTTTCAGGTACACTTTATTTCCTCCCCTATTTACAAATGAAGTTTATCGACCGTGAACCAGCAGTCAGTCTACGTTTACACAAGAGCCGTATCGTAAATTTTACTATCGACTCTATGGCCAACACTCCCGGGCCGTAAAGTGCACATTGCTCGTTTTGTTAGCCTGTAAATTTACAACGACAGTACTAGGGACGCAGTGGATAGGAAATAAAACCAGTTTAGGTCTGGGCGAAAAAACAAATGCTTGTGATCTCTGATGGGGTAACGACTATTGGTCCTGTGTTCGCCCGGTTGGGTTCCGTATGACTGTTTCGGGTCAAATCTCACCACTATAAATCTTTTCTACATACGATACCAGTCGTATGTAGAAAAGATTTATTGTGGTGAGATTTGAGGACAAAAAACAACATGCTGTATACATTTTTATGGCGTGAAGTTTTGTTGCCTAAGTTTTGACGTTGAATGCGCTGATGGAATACAGCCCAAACATTTTTTGAGAAAGGTATAAAGTATATTTCTTTCGGTTACGTTTTGTTTTCAACCTGTTGAAAGCACAACATTAACTACACTTTTTCCTGAAAATCTGTCAAAATTCGGCATTAAGGTAGGTTTTGACACATTTATACTCAAAATACTCGATTTAAAACCCACCCTACATCTACCGGCTATTAAGTACTTATGCATGTAAAAAAGTAAGTGTTGATGCCAGAGGAAAAAAATGAGACCAATTCATTTCAGGATAATTTTCTACGGTTTCGTTTTTTTTTACTCTTTGAAGACGTCCGTTTTACTTCCAGTGCATGTGACAAACCCCTGGCCCCACATCTTCAGAGAGCAGCTAATAACAGTGACTCAGTGACAAATGTCTTATGCGCCCGCTATTACCACCTAACCGAGATTGATAGCCCCTGACCGGGGGAACCACTCATAAATTTTACTATGGGAGATGTGTACGCGCCTAGGTAACTACTCCTTGAGATATATTGATAGAAGGGCCGTGTTTTGAAGTTGGCCATTTCAGACAGCGAAATCAAATCAGTAGTCTTGGTATTCAAAGCATAAACTTGGTTTTCAGCTCGACCATCGTCGACTTTGTCTCTGCCTAGTAGTCTAGACTAGTGTCTAAGCCATAGATGATATATGATAGATTTGAGAGACTCTAGAGTCAAGAGCAAACCCAGCACAAATAAAAATAAAAATAAATCACTAGGAAGTGGTGACGGGTTTTGGGATTTTGGGACTACGAGCGGTTACGATCCGAATTCATGAAAATAGATTCCGATATAGTCATAGAACTATTTGTATGGTAGTTTATGTACTAGATCCGACTTCCGTCATCCGATTTCTCTCCATCATCAGTGAGTCTCCAATTGGTAAGAAATATTGGCAGACCGCAGTAGCCGTAGTACTGTTTATATGAACGCTTTTACATTACCTCGTATTCAAATCGGACATATCCAACCTTCTTCGTACGTACATCAGCAGTGCCAGAAGTTGACGCCGATTGAAAGGACAAATATTCAACGATGTAAACACTCCCCGTAGATATGCCAAAGATGGCCCCTGAATAGCTTTGATTTAAATCACAGGTGGGATTAGCGCGTGAGCAATATCCTAATTCGGTCCAAGTTTTTATATAAATGTCTATAGGATATCTGTCTCTGGCTTATACAAAAGAGATTATCAGCTATAATCAATCTGATTTGATTAATTAAAATTATTAAAATACTTATATACTTTTTGTTTGTCCCTCTGTTTCAGTATCCACAGGTCAGATTTCTAAGACTATTTCACTGATATCACATTTCATACCTACACTATCGCTCTTTCCTCCACGATTCCAGTTGAAAAAATTTAACCCAAACAAGGCAATCTAAATAAAACCATTTTAAAACTACGGGAACGTTCCCACAAAAAACATAGTTGCTATATAAGTATTAATTTATGCTGGTGTTATGACAGGAATATTTATTATTAACCTCAGTGGCAACCTACCGTAGTTTCCCTATTTTTACATTTAAAAAAAACCGCATGTGTACGGAATACATATAGGAGTTCATATGATCCTGGCATAGCCTGAACGCAGAGATCTCTCCCCCAACCCAATAGGGGGTGGGGGGAATTGCCATAATCGCCACGCTTGGCACACGGTTTGGCAATCGCATTGTAGCTGTTGCAATGTACAAAGAATGCTGCTGCCCATTATCTGGTGAGTTAGTCGCCTGTTACGACACCCACGGGAAGTGATGAGATGGTACTATTCTCTTACGTCCGACACCATACAGAAAAATAATTGAAGAAATGGCATTGAAACCAGCCTTGCCTAGGGATATTGTCCTCCATGCACCTCTACAATACTGGTATTCAAATGTATCCAATTATAAAAGATTGAGCCGACCCTAATATAGTTGAGGACGACTCGACAGGTTGATGAATTCAAGAAAAGGCATTCAAGTAAAACAAATGAACTCAATCAAATCCTGTTCAGTACCTACCTGTCCCGAATCTATTAAAACCTAATTGAAATAAATTTAAATTCAGCGCCCTCTAATTTAGTGCGTAACTAACTTTATTACAGTCCGTGCTAATTACTATTTTATTGGTACAAATTGGTCGACAATTACTTTGAAAATTTATTACAGCTGAGTCTGATAAATCGTGACAGGAAAATGAAATTTAAATTTTATTAAAACTTTAGTTTGAAGTTAGGTCTTGACACCTTTAGATCTGAGTACAAATTGGAACAAACTAAGTTTAGCTTTATCGATTTTATTATTCTTGCCTCAAATTTATTCATGTTTGGTTTTAAAACTAAAAAACCGACTAAGCGATAGTCGGAATCGCCTACGAAGGGTTCCGTACCACAAACTGGAACAATAATGTTTCTGAGGGTAAGTTTTTTTATAGCGAAATCAGGTGAGATAGAGGTCACAAACAATGTTAAAAAAAACATAATCATGTGAAAATTTCATCTAAGTATCTACCTTTTACGGTTCATGAGATACAGCCCGCTGATAGAGAGACGGAGTGACAGCAGAGGCTTAATCGTAAGGTTCCATAGGTTACACTTCGGGTACGAATGTACGGGGTTCTACCATCGGGCATCTAGACGCACTGCTAGTTACCATCCCTACCTTGTTGCTATTCCACCAATTCGCACTAAACGTTTCCAAACGTCTTTTATAATGCGCACAGCAAAGGAGTGGAACTCTCTGCCTGCGTCTGTGTTTCCGAACGTTTACAAACCTAATCTCTTCAAAATTAGAGTCAACAGGCTTCTTCTGGGTAAGCTCGCTCCATCGTCGACTTTATCTCTGTCATCTATGACCTAGACTAGAGTCAAGAGCATACCCATATTAACTAAAAAAAAAAAAGAAAAACGAAATCTTAAAATGTATATAGAAAGGATAGTCTAAAAAATTGTCTATCTTGTTTTATATGTTGATGAAAAAGAAACATAAAATCAGGTTGGCACACCTTTCAGTGCCCTCTTTGACGACCAAACAGCTCAAACAAAGAACCACCTAACTTAATTGAACAAAAAATAAACCAACGAAAAAAATATTCATAAAAGCGTTCTATGAAAAATCCTTTTGGCCAATCCGAAAAACTAAAGGCAGGCTACAATACAGGGAAGTGGAGCGAAAAAAAAAAGAACACCCATTCGTTAAAAAAGGCACAAAGAAACTAGGAATCTGCACGTGTTACCTTTTGAGAGGCACTAGCATGGCGACCGGAAGTTGTGAGCTCCAAAGCCGTGCTCTCTCATATCCGGTGGCTTTCAGCGCCAAAATAATACGCTTAGTATTTTTGATCACCTTTTTTAATAAACCGCTTTTGTGTGCTGAAAATGCTCTCGGCCTAATCGGCTGTGGAATGGGATTGAATGTTGGGTATGGATTTTATTAAATTGTCACTGTATACAATGTGTTCTGAAGATTTTACAACCGAAACCTAAGTTTTGTTGTAGCGTGACAAAATTATCAATTAATTATTGCATTATCTAAAAATGATTTGTGATCATAAACCCATTTTGAGTTGTTCCGACCCCTTTTTATGATCTTTGAGGTCTATTTAATTGGCTTCCAGTGTATCAATAAGAAATGTATTCTCTAACTCGAACTCAACTGGAGTAGTTATTTATGATACTAGTGCAATAAATTAGTTTTTACAAACGATTAGACGAATGTAAGCCCGTGACGAAGTCGAGGGTTTACCATAGTCACGAGTTTGTAAAAACCAATTTCCGCACGTGTGCCGTACAACGTTTTTCAACACATTTCAATGGTAATTAGTAATTAAAGAAAACCATAAAAATACGCACGGCGCTATATCCATTACTGCGGTAATATGAGAGTACCTATTTTACCGCACGTTCCAATTTATGGTGCGTAATTATTATTTTGTAAATAATTATTTTGAGCAAATGATTTGCAGAATACTTAACTACGTATGGGTTAACTAAACTATTTTGTACTAAAGTCAATTCTTACAAACCTTAAATTAAACTAGACAGAAACCGCACGTGCTTTTTTCTGACTTCTACTACAAAACGTTACAATGCATCCCTAAATTAGTTTGTCCGTTATTCCGAACTACAGTTTTTGGTTTAACTGCCCGCCAGTCGTGTGTTTAGTACTTTTTGGTCGTCGAATTTATGCCTGCAGTTTAAACGTGCCTGGGGTGCGTTTCACTTTACCAGTTAACCTAAATTCAGAAATTAACATGGATATTTATATTCATGCGTTTTCAGGATTAGTAAATAAATTTAGTATCCCAGGTAGAAATAGAGAAATGAATATAATTGGCGTTTAATGACACTTAACTTGTTACAAGTGGAGTGTAGTATTCGATTTTAGGTTTGAATGAACATTTTATAACAGCTTCATTTAGGGAGAAAAACCTTAAGCCTTAGGGGAGTGAATTTTCGTAAAAAAATCTTCAGTGCTCACCACTTTTGCCACTATAATAACTTAATATTATATGACGGACATCACAGCCTGTAGCGCTCATAAAGCGCTACAGGCTGTGATGTCTGTCTGTGAATTAATATTTTTCTTTAGAAAATAGGTACAGCCTGAACAATAACATTGAAATACTAAAACCTAGAGGACCTCATATTTTCGACCGCGTTTCCTCTTACCTACCAGTAAAGTTCTACGAGAAATGTCCACCGGCCTCTCTCATAGTAGATTGCAAGTATAAACATACTCATGCTATGGAGCTTACACTTGCAAGTTACTACCAGTCTGAGAAACAATTGCGGTACACAGTTTTCTACAAAATACGAATGCAGCCTGAGTATGAGGCCAGAGGAAATGACGACTTTTAAAGTGATTGTTAATTGAAATGTGTTCATTTGACAATTTATCGAGAGTTTACTATCTCTCAAGATATTTTATAATCTTAGTATCTATCTTAGTATTTTGTAAACTTTGCATACTGCTGTATAAATTCAAGTTTTTATAACTTAACAGACATATCTATGTGTTGCTGGGGAGTTTGTTGCGCCACTTCTTCTTCCCAGCTAAAACACTAGGAAGTGGTGACGGGCGGCGTTTTGGGGGACTGTCTTTATGTAAAACTTTGACGTTTAAAAAGTGCTGGCACTCAGCCTAATTTGAATAAATGACTTTTGATTTTGATTTTGATTTTACGTAGTTTACGATTATCCGGTGACATATTTGTTAAATGTGTGTACATAAACGGTTAAATAAATAAAATCAAACTTCACTTATGTTTTCACAGTGCGATTTCTATACAGAATAGACCGTGAGGTCCTATTTTAGAGGTTGTACTAAAAGTTGCTTTAAAAGAGGTCTAAATATTAAACTTTACTCTTTATAACTCTCAAACAACTAAGCAAGTCTAGACAAGAGCGTAAATTATCAACAGGAGACTTAATTAAAATGTCGGAGTAACAAAGTAAACAATAATTCCATCGGATATCTTTGTCCGTTTCGAGTTGAGTTAACTACAGAAGTATGTACACAAACAGCTCCAAAGTTTTAATTGTAACTCCGAAGGGGAGTTGAGTTTAGTTACAATTGATATTGTGTGATGAATTTGGGACATTTGAAGCGAATGTTTATTTACTTTGTAATGACTGCTTCTGTTCAATATGGTGTTCAAGATTTAAAAGAAAAACACCATACCACCTTTTCCCATAGGCGTCGTAAGAGGCGACTAAAGGACTCACCAGAGCATGGTAGCAGCATTCTCAGTGCGTTGCTACAGCTATACTGCGATCGCCAAACCGCCTGTCAAGCGTGGCGATTTTGCCACCCCCCCATTTGGGAGAGGCCTATGTCCAGCAGTGGACGTATTTCAGCTGATATGATAATGATGACTGCTACTGAAATTATTATTATTGAAACAAAACAATAATTTCAGTAGCAAACTTTTTTATCTAGCCGTTACTCATTGGCGTGCAGTAGACTACAGTAAGGGTAGGCCAGCCCATACAGAGTAACAAAAAGTATAAAATAACTTTAATTTCTAAAGTTATTTTATACTTTTTAGTGTTTTTTTATTTGAAAATCGGTTGTTAAGAATCGATTTCGTCCTATTTAAAAAGAGGTTCGATTACATGGTTTATATTTTTGGATAAAATACCTGAATAAGATAAGCTTGAAAAAAACACTCACGTCTAATCTTCATCGCCCACAAACTTTACGCAAGTATCAACCTTTCTTTCAAAAGTAACAAAAAGAAAATCTCACAGCCGTAACAAAAAGGAAGATAAAGTGCGCCATAACAATTTTACAGTTTGTCCTAACAAAAGTAATGATAACTGTAGGTCACCGTTGATCAACGGCCCTCTCCTGAAACGGATGACTTGGCTAAAACACAAAAACTTAAACTGTCTTTTCAAAAATGACTTATCTTCAGCACTAAAAACATTCAATTTCGAACTTTGAGGTGCTAAAGTTATGGTTGAAAGTCGTTTGGTGAGAAAAGGTGTTTGTGTTGTTGAGTTACAAAATGGACAGACAACATTAAGGACACATGTTGCAAAGGTGAGAATGTTAAGATTGTTCTCGAGATAAGTGCGAAGATTGGGTATGGCTCTCAAGTAGCCGACGACGGGCTGTAATGAAGGACAATAAATCGTGGGTAGTGATGCGACTTAGTTCTACTCGAGTGTTCGATTCGAAAAGCTATCAAGTGATATGTTTGGAAAGGAGTTGACTTTTTAGGGTTCCGTACCCAAAGGGTAAAAACGGGACCAGTAATAAAACTCCACTGTCCGTCTGTCTGTCTGTCACCAGGCTGTATCTCATGAACCGTGATAGCTAGACAGTTGAAGTTTTCACAGATGATTTATTTCTGCTGCCGCTATAAATGTCTGTCACCAGGCTGTATCTCATGAACCGTGATAGCTGGACAGTTGAAATTTTCACAAATGATTTATTTCTTAGAAGAAACGTGTTTTTTTTTTGTTTTGTGGTACGGAACCCGTGTGGGAGTCCGACTCACACTTGGCCGGTTTTTTTTATTATTTGATCATCTCGCGGGTGCTCACTCTTTGACCACAAACTCACCTGATGGAAAGCGATGATGTGGTCGACGATGGATCACGCTTGCTTAGAAATAACCTGCACCCTTGACTTAAAGGATATCAGGAAACTCATACTCCAGCAGGGGATTCCACTCCTTTGCTTTACGCACACAGACACAGAACAAATAGAGAAGTATGAAGAAGAACACGTATTGCGCCAACATCAAATAAATTAGCATAGGCGAGAGAATACTGATGATAAGGACAATAGAGTGGTTCGCTGAAACAAAATCATCATCATGTTCCTGTCCCATGTTACTTGGGGTCGGCAACACGTTTTTGATATGTTACATCTTTCCTTTCGCTTTCCTGCAATCTGTGGGACTGATATTGTGAAATGGGACGGAAGTGTGTAACAGGAAGCCGAGGAAGCGCGCGCTATTTCATTTGACCAATGAGCGCGCCCTATTTAATTTGACCAATGAGCGCATAGTGATCGTGTTAGTTCTCAGTTGGTACTTTTAATGTTGATGTTGCTTTTTAACAAGGTGAGACGTCAGATGTTACACATCCCATGCGTCTGTGCTCGTCTTTTTCTTCCCTTCTGTCCTTTTAGCCGTCACGCTATCACTAACTCCCTTTTCTTTCATATCACTCCTAACACAATCCATCCATATTTTCTTTGGCCTTCCTCTCCCTGTCCATCCATCCACATTTATTCGATGACACATAAAATATCGATCAAAATCGAATCCTTTAATCAAATTTATTCCAGTCACCGTAAAGACTATTTTACTTAAATTATTTTTGTCAGCTATATGGTAGGTATAACATTTTGCAGAGAATTCGAATGTTGTACAAGTGGTATTCAAAGCAATATGCGGAATATTTTAATACTATTTACAATGAAACGAATTGCATTTCCAGCTTTAGGTAGGTCTATTTTTGAAATGTAAATGTATTGCATTTTTGTACATGTTTTATTTTCATTTATTAGTTCTGCACAAAGTAAACTCATTCGTTATTTTACTTGTGTACTTCAATTAATTGTCTATTTACTTCTGAACAAAACAAAGTGATGTTGAATTTCTATCAAGAAAAAAATCCAATATCAATCTCAATTTCTCGTTTAAACATGAAGATACAAGTGACTTCGAAATATCGCTCTCGGTGATGCAATCTTAGAGGTCCAATTTAATATTTTAATTGTATAAGACAAACATTTGTTTAACCGTTGAAAAAAAAACAGTGAAGTTTCATGCAATTCTGCAAAGGACAAAATTGCTGTTAAATAAAATGTCCCTTTTTTATGGATGGGAAATCATCAAATGACTTCTTCCGCTCTGGGTGGAGCGGAAGGGCGTGCCAGACTCTTACTGACTAATACCCATCCGTGTTCCTTCTAAAGCCCTTTGCATTCCAGGGTCGCGGTGACTCTTTCGAACAAATTCCGCAACCCTGGCAGGTTCTGGCCCTAGCGGACCCCGTCTTCTGTGCTGATATCTCTTTGAGGCGCGCGTGAAACACAACGCGCCATCGACCCGGGCCAACGCTCGCTGTCCGCAGGCCCGCGCCTACGGTGGCCGGGGATCGCCCTGCGACTCCCGACGCCCGGGGCGTCTTCTCCTGTAGCGGCAGTTGGGGCAAAGGCCTTGCCTTTCCCTCGCGCGGCCCGCCTTCTCCTTCGCTAGCATTACCTCTTCGCAGAAGGAGGTGACCGCTTCCCAAGCCTCCTCACTCCGGACCATGTATTCAACCAGGGCCGGACGCGAGAGGTCACTGCCGCCGATCGCCTCGACGAGGACACGGCGTTACTCCGCCCAAGCAGGGCAGACCTCCTCCAGACTATGCTCCACCGTGTCCTCCGGTTGATCCTTACAGTGCTGACACCCGGGCGTGTCCTCCCGCTTAATCCAAAACAGGTACCTCCCGAAACAGCCGTGTCCGGTCAGTACCTGCGTCAGGCGGAAGGTGTGGACGCCGTCGCGCCTCTCCAGCCACTGTCCAAAGAGGGGCCTTACCGCCGCAATTGTGGCGTGCCCGTGCTGGGCCGCGATAGTCGCTGTCTTCATACCGCCATGGTATCCTGCCGGAGCTCCATCCGCCGCGATGCATTCAGGGGAGTATTCTGTGAAAATCTCACTGTTAGTTAGGTGAACTGAATAAAGGTGAATGACAGTTCACTTCAAGCTCATATAACCTAAGTTTTCAAGGTGAGACGTTTACAGTATCGACACATTTAAGCTTCTTTAAACAATCTTTAGATATTCTGATAGAAAGTTACTTTATCTAGAAACTAAGGTATTAAGACGAACACAACAATCGAATACTCCAAAATATCAAATCACTCGATTGAATCGAATCTTTGACATCACTAGCGCGAAGAAACATCGATTACAAGTGACGTTTAACTTGCAGTCATCTATCTGTAATGTAACGGATAATCGTGGAGCTAAAGTTGCATTTAAGTCAGTTTAAAAAGTTTAAGTAAATAATTTTAAGTAAGATATGTACATTTATTGTAACTTATATGTAAGTGGTATGACTTGTTATGTTTTCAATGATTTTTTCAGCAAATTGATTCTTTGGCAACTACAAAATCTCAAGCTTATTATTATTTTGTAGTTGCTAAATATTGTTTGTAGGAAAACAGTTTATTTATTAATTAACTACCAAAGAATAATTTATCTATTTCATTTTAGTGCTACAATGATTGATCATAGGATTAACTAATCATTGGACTTTACAGGCGTATTGGTAATTGTAGGTACGTAGTAATATCTTAAGGAACCTGCCAGGCTTGCGTAATTTGTTCGAAATAGTCACCGCGGCCCTGGAACGCAAAGGGCTTTAGAAGGAACACGGATGGGTTTTAGTCAGTAAGAGTCTGACACGCCCTTCCGCTCCGCCCAGAGCGGAAGAAGACATTTGATGATTTCCCATCCATCAAAAAAAATATGCATATACCTTAAGGAAGAAATCTGTTGATGTGTTTTACCAAAATTGGAGTATTTTTATCAACCTGAACTGTTCCATTACTGGGTAAAGGCCTCCTTCCATTCCCTTATTTTATCTCTTTGTAATGCTTATTCACGCCAGTTCACTACAAAGCCATCCAAGGCGCCCCGCTATCTTCTCCTCCGTCTGCGGCTGCCCCGTCTAGCGAGCCCACAACATGTTCTGCCTAGTCCCATTTCACTCTTGCAGCTTTTGGAGCTACGTCGGAAATTTGCATTCTGGTGTTTGCGTCTTGTTGCATCTACAACTTAAAAAATGTCCGCCCCATAAAATCAAACCCATTTTTCCGCTTAGATGTCATCAAATTCCTTGGTAAAACCACTCACAAAATACCAAATAGTTTCTGTTTATTACCTCCATAAGCTCCCATAACAATCAATAAACCTCCCATGTAAAGAATACAACACTTCCTGATACATTTTCTATAGCTGTACGCCATAAAAGGTATATTGTTTTCATATAAACACCATTTTTACGACGCTCGGCAGTGTCGCCGGTGGAACGAAATTACTTCATTTTGTTCGCTTTTATGGCAACTTTAGTGATCTTAGGAATTGTTTGTGGCTTTACGGAGTGCATCTCGGACGACGATCAACTATGTATGTGTGGTGTTGGTTTTGTGGGTGGTGTACACAGTGGCCCATGATGGTGAAAGAGTGCTGTCTGATATATGTACATAGTTAAAGATAGAGGGATTTGGCGATTTGAGTTTTATAGTTTCGAACGTCGGCATGAAAAAATTAACCATTATAAGGTCACTTGTCTATCTGCCCAATAAGCAGTCAGCTCATTAACATGTATTAAAAAAAAATCGTTCGGAACCCTTTGCGCCTATGTCCTAATCGCACTAACCTGGTTTTTTGTTTTCTATAATTCACAACTAGGCGTTTGGACCACACAAACAAAAGACTGATTTCTTCTCGTCTGTAGTAAATTTCTTCCATCGTCATCCAAAGCTTTAATGTACGTCCTGCTGTTAAATGCTCTTTTGTTCTTACCAATTTTCGGCATAGTCACTTACCAATCTGAGAACAACAATTACATTTTGTTGGGCGCGTATATTTTTTCATGCAACGCAGCCTGTTTATTCAAAGTATTCAAGGCAATTTACCAGCATAATATAATCCAAAAACATTCACACATCAGTTCATCATAACTGCATTCCCAAAATCCAATTAATAGAAAACGTTCGAAAATAAATTGCAATTTAATAAAGTACAATATTCTGATATATCTGACTTAATCTGATTAAATGAAACCGTCGAACAATGTCACAATTGAAAAATAGCTTTGTCTAAAGTAATTCAATTAAATTGAATCCCAATTGAATTGGGAAGCGTGACGGATGAATTTTATTTAGTTTTTTTGTTGAGAATTTAACAATACTGTTTTTATTTTTTGTTTTAATCCGTTTTTAACGGATCGCTTTTTTTAATTTGGCGTTCGACGAATGCGTTGGTACTGGGACGGACTGATGATTGTAGATTTTAGGGTTATTCATAAAAATATAGCTGGCATTTTTTAGTTTGAAAATAATTTAATTTTACTTTTGTCATCGTGCTATATTCGTCGACGAATAATTGAAAATTAAAGTTTTGAGAATACTTTCTATTGTGCGTACAGTTAAAGTGTGGAATTCCCTGTTGGAGTCCTTGTTTTCTGATAGCTACAACCTGGGGTTCTTTAAGTCAAGAGTGAATAAGTTACTTCTGGGTAAGCGTGCTCCATTGTCAACCACATCATCGCTGATCATCAGGTGAGATTGTGGTCAAAGTCGCCTTTGACCACAATCTCGCCTGTCGACATAAGAAATATCAAAATAAAGTCAGATGACAGAAACGGTGTACTTACGTCTTACAAATGACAATACTCTTATTACACTAATAAAATCTTGTTTTAGTATCGCATAATGACTCATCATCATTATATTAGCCGAAAGACATCCACTGCTATACATACGCCTCCCCCAAGTGTCGCCACGACAACTGGTCCTGTGCGTCTCGCACCCATCGGCTACCCGCGACCCTCACCAGGTCATCGGTCCACCTTGTGGGAGCTCTTCCAACGGTGCGTCTACCGGTACGTGGTCGCCACTCCAGACTTTTCGGCCCCATCAACCATCTGTTCTGCGAGCAAAGTGCCTTGCCCACTGCCAATTCAGTTTGGCGATCCTTCGGGCTATGTCGGTAACCTTCGTCCTTGTAGCATAATGGCTGCTATTAACAAATCATTCTGGGACCCATTACGTTACCAAGGAATTCGATCTATAATAAACCTTGGTTGCCTATTTTTTTAGTTCTAAGATTGATTATATTAGTCTTTGCACAAACTTTTTCTGATTAAACGTTACTATCAATCACCTTACCGGCCCAATAAGGCCCAAATTATACTTCCAAAGCGAATATTCCTGATTTAAAATTAAACGTCAACAGGCATGTATAATGACAAGCGAAGCGAAAAATGTCAAACACATTTAACATGGCTCTAATTTCAGGCCCTATTATAACTTTGACGAGAAGCCTGAAAGGCTCGAACGGTAATTAACTTGTATATTATGTGGAAGATGGAAGTTTGAGGTTAATACAAGAAACACCGAGGGTTAGTAGGTACTTTACACATTATACAGGTGGAGACGACGATACGACAATATATGAAAACACTGGCAAAATACGAATATGTTGTTTTTATCACAGATTTGATGTCATTTACTGCAACATAATACTTGGAATATTTCGTCAGAACAGTAGGTAGTCACTATCCTTGACTAGTTTGAGTTTTTTTGACGTTTTATGTAATTAGAAAGTTTATTTTTATTTTCGGTGACAGGATCTATAACAGTTTCAAAATATTCCAATGAACTAGAATTGCGAATGTTTTCATTTATTGTTATATCAATGTCTTCACATTGTACATCTAATGATTTTCTAAATACCGGTCTTAATTTTCTTCCTGTTTTTATTGAACTAGCTTGTGCTAGCGACATCTCCCACTTGGAATTCGAAACTACCAGAAAAAAATAAACATATAATATTATACATGTTAGCAGGATATCAAATATTCTATGTTTATGGTGTTCCCGTGTGTAACCGGTAGATGATAGACAAAAAGCACTGCTCTTCGTGGTAAACAAAATCTCAATATTAAAAGGTGATTAATGAAAACCTTACAACCTCTTCAAGGAGAGATCAAAGAACCATATTTTCATACCAAAGATTTACACTTAGTTTCATTCCCAAACGAAGCATGAAAAAAAAAAATTACAACGTCTTTATTTTCATACCCCAAAAAGAATTGGATACAGGCCTCCCTAAAATAAACGTTTACATTTTTAACAGGCCATCTAAGGCGAGTCACATTTAAGCTTCGACCCCAAAGCGTTGAGGTGAAAGTAATCGTCGAATCAAAGCAAAATTTGTCAAAAACACCGCTCCGGTGCACTTCCGTCAATTCTTTCCAATTAATAACATCACCCTCTCCCTTTCTTACTTCCATAATTTTAAATATCCCTGTCCTTGTCGCCTACCCTTGTTTGAGAAGCCCCGTCGAGATAGTATATTGCCACTTTGTAGCGAGTCCCGCGGGCTGTTTATATACAAAAGAGAAATTGCAATATTTTCCGCCGCCGTCGAAGGAAAATATTGGATATTTTAAAGTTTTATAAAGCTAGAAACTGGCTTTGAAAGGCCGAAATAATTAAAGTTAGCTATTGCTAGCGATGTTCGTCTATAGGTGTTTGTCCAGTAACGAAGGATTTTTAATGACTTCAGGCGAAGGATTTATTGCTTTTTTCAGCATGGGTGTTCATCAAGGCATTAATTTATTTGCACGTTATACAGGATGATTTTTTTCCGAAATTCAAATCCGAAACGTTGGGAAAAAGCGAAATATACTAATAGGATCAAAAAACTGGGAAATAGTGATAAATACTAATGGGATCCTCGGATCGAAAAATACTCAAGTAATCGGTTAAAATTTTGAAGGTAGCATCGGAAAATTAAAATTTATTTTGTGAAAAATTAGCACTTTCTTTTGGTTTGTCACCTGTTATTACTTCCCAGAATTCGTTCGGGTGGTGTAATATACAGGTTGTATGTTTTAAACTTCTTTAGCGCCGTTGTGCACTTTTTGGGATGGTTAAAAATGTTAAACTCGCCTCAAGACACGTGACCTAATCGAAAATTCGTAAGACGGAGGGAAAGTTCTGAAGTGTTAAATTTTTTATGTAATATAAATTATCATGTTTGTGTACGATAGCGCAATAAATGAATATTGTATTTTACCACATAAATGATAGTACTTTTATACTTATAATTAAAGCAATTCGTGCGAAATTATTCCCTAACCATTCCAAAATACCAAAAATGCATAACGTTAATGTGTTTAACGTTGCGTTAATGTGGTTTCACTCCTGTCCGCACTCCCGGAGTGCAACCCGTTGTTTTTTTTTCAAATTCGGGTTCTATTCCTGGCTGGGAATACTGATTTTTCAAAAATCTTATGATTCAGTTTTATTTTTCGTCGAAATTGGGCCGGAGATTTTTAATATTTATCGTTATTCGTCATAGTTTCGGACTTGGCCATCCACGCACACCTGTATTAATGTTTGACCAAAAATATGATTTCAGATTTCGTTACAGCGATTTTCATTAATATTGTTGATAATATTGACATTATGTGTTTTCCCAATTAATGGGTTGTGGAGGTCTGGTAGGCAGCTGCTCCACGTTAAACACTGGTATTCAGCTGAATCCGGTTAGTTGTTGTTTAAAGGCTAGGGAACTCGTCGTTTGGAAGACTGCGCCTGTGAATCTCTTTTCTCTCCACACAAGAGTCATGATCACGTCTACATAAAAAGAACTTGTATTCATATACTATTTTCCACAAGTTGATATTGACATTTGAAAAGTGTAAGAGTAAAACAAGTGATCAGAATAAACTATTCGTCCCCAGAGGATATTGTAGCAATTTTCATGGCGTTATTATAACTGAAAGTCCCGCTCTGTTTGCTGAAATTATAACTATCTCCTTATATAGGATCAGAAATTGCTCGTGTATTTGTAGTATTCACAGAACACAGAGAGCCCATCATTTCATAGACCCGTCTGATACCCAATGTGTGTGTGTGTGTGCGGACAACATGAGTTTCATGCTGGATTGCCTCAATTGCTTGCATTTTTCAATTTTGAGGACTTGATAAGCGCCACTGACGCTGCAATTAACGAAACCACAAAATATTTAGGAAAGGCCTGTGTTTAAACGCCTACTAGAAAAGTAGCTATTCACGAGTCGGGGCGTCCCAAGTCCCGAGCTCGTTTAGCTCACTCTTGCATTCAAGTTCTAGTAACAGAAGTAACATTGTATTTCAAGGAAACAAGATTTGGTGAGCATTTATCCATTTTGGAAGGCAAAAAGAATATAAATACAACACGTACAATTATTCTGATGCATGTATAATTATTTTGGAACTTAAAACGTTGTTCTTTAGGCACTACGGAATAAAGTGGGTTTATTTTATTTTAAGTTAACATATTTTACTTGGTACTCATTTAAATTGTAGCCTTTAAGAAATTAAACAAACAAGCTCAAAAAGAAGAGGACAAAGAGGCTGCTGCTTGAAGTATCACTGCTATAGTTGCAAAACTTTCTATACAAACGAAAGTTTACACGAGTATTGTAGAGAAACTGATGGGAAAGCCGTTGAATGGCGCAGGTGACAGAAATTGTGCGGTAAACTCACTTTCAGTCAGCCAGGGTTGCGGAATTTGTTCGAAAGATCCTTAAAAAAAACACACACTTTCTGTGTCATATTTTTTATTTGTACCTACTGCCGTCTCTTGACTTCGCCGGCGCGGTGATGCCGTGCCCTGTGGTACAGTAGGAGAGTAAGTACTAGAGAGGTGTATTTGTTTTAGACTTAAATAGATTTTGTATTCCGTTAAGTACTTATTTTAGACATAGATCAGTTCGTAAATGGGTAGACTGGTATTTATAAAAATAATTATATTGTTTTATCAACCCATTGGATAAAGCGACATAGATGAATTTTATTTATCAAAACCTCCTGTAGGATCGATTTAAGAACTATTTATCCTGGAGATTTTAATAAAAGTTCGTTGGAGAATTTATCGAGGTCTATCTTGATCTTATTTATTTATTACGTTATTTTCGTTCAATGTTTTTCCTATATGTTATTTCTTCCAATAATCAACTTAGCTTGAAACAATCCACTGCTAGATCTAAGCTCTCACAAGCTATGTCAGCATAGAAGACGGGGCCCGCTAAGGCCAGAGCCTGCCAGGGTTGCGAAATGTGTTCCAGAGAGTCACCGCGGCCCTGGAACACAAAGGGCTTTAGAAGGAACACGGATGGGTTTTATTCAGTAAGAGTCTGACGCGCCCTTCCGCTCCACCCAGAGCGGAAAAAGTCGTTCGATGATTACCCAACCCTATAAAAAAGGCTCTCACAAGCTATGCCACACATCCGAACCTCCGATACCCTTTGACTCGAGAATTAGGAGTTAATGTACCATAATTATGTTTATAGGATAAAGTACAGTTTGAAAATTAATCAACTTTAAATTAGTCTAGAAAATCTTGAAAATTAGATAGATTTATTGCTAAATATGGAGGTGGCAAGCATTCTTCAATGATGTATTTTACTAATGTAATATACAAGGACGAACCAATACCATTATACTGTCAATAACAGACAAGGATACAGATGATAAATCGATTGTCAGTTATGAACATAACCAACGAACCACATTTGAGACGACAGGAGTTGGTACCTTTTCCTCAATTCAAGGACACAACGCCTGAATGCGTCGCGTAAGGTGGTTTTACACCGGCGAGGCGAGGCGTTGATGGGACGGGAGAGAATTGAAATCGCGCTTACCCTTTTACACCGAAAGATGTCCCACGCTATAATGCGTCGTGTCGCGATGGCCAGCGCTGCCTCGCGCCGGCCATCGCTACCTCGCACCGTGCCAACCGTGTCTCGCGCGCCTTCTACGCTGGAGAGTATAGTATGCAGCGATGTCACGCGGTGGTCGGGGCGAGCCGGCGCGTGCCAGCGCGGGCCAGCGCGACACATCCGGAGTCCGCGCTTGACGGAGAGAGACCGTGCGTGTCCTTGATGGTCGGTGCTAGAATTGTATATCCGTTTTACCAAGTAAATAAATACTCTATCTATCAAGCAATAAAGTTCAATATTGTACTAGCAAATATTTAATTATCGCCTCGCACATCTTCGCGCTTCTAGACATTTGACACCAAAGATGATGGCGTGGATAAAAATTTTGACATACAAATTTCAATTCTCACCCAACCCATCCACGCTTCGCCTCGCCAGTATAAAACCACCTTAAAGATAGGATATAATACAACGTAGGTATGTATAAGTATCTAGAGGATGGATCCATGAATTTTCCTCATACGTTGAAACCTTTTCTGGTGGTTTTGCATACTTAGGTACCTACTTCATAATATTATGCCCTTGAATCACGTGAGCCGTAAAGCGTAATTTACCTATTATACTGGTTTCATCGGATTCTGTTTACCTTGTCCCGTGTTTGGTTCTTCTAGAACATTGACTTTGATTTTCAGCTGAGTTGATAAACGATTTTAGAAGCTGCAGGAAAGCATGTTGTACGCTATAATTTATATGTGTACCTATAAAATATGTGAATTCTCTCTCAGGTCGGTCCTTCATGTCTGAAGATCAAATTATATCTTGTGGTAATATTATTGACTGTGTCAAATTTCGGGATTCCTGTATCTTTGAGCTGGTAAGACCATCTGCAGAGGATACCAGTCATCATATTTTAGTCAAGTACCTAGTGGTTGTGTAGGTCCAGGAGTTCAGAGCTGTAAGAAAGGGATAGTCTCTCTCACATTGGAATCATGATGGTTTTAGGGCTGCGTTAGTTAAACCCATTCTTTTTTTGGGTACAGCTATATTAAAAAAATATATATTATATTTCGCACCAATTTTTTTTTAGTTTAATGTTAAATTTATATACAAGCTGTACCAGATACAATTCAAAAACTGTAGTAAAAATACAAATATTTTAATGTATTCCTATATTTCTTCCTACGCTTCCCTGTATATTTCAATGTATTTCTTTTTCAAGACGAGAAAAGATTTTTTGTAGAGTTTTTTGTCATGGTTTTTATTTTTTAAATAAAACAAACATAATATTATAAAATAACATTTTATTTCGTTCATCATAATTATCATTGAAGCCATATCGATTACATACATCCACTTATCACTAAATAAACAGTTACGTCACTTATCATTAACATTTAAACACGTCGTAACATTTACATTCAAAATCACATTCATCTGGCACTCGAGTCATATATTATGACGTCATTGTTCATACAATTTTACTCCACACAATAATTTATTATTCTAAATTATATAATTCTTGGGTGATGTTTAAAAAAATATTCTTTTAGCTATTTAAGAAGAAATTTTCAGAGAAAATATAAGAAAGAGGAAGTAGAGATTTCTAAGACATTTATTATAACTATCTGAATATTCCGATTTAGTAATCTAGCGACATCATTAGATATAAATGACATGGTTTTATTTATTCTACTTTTATGATACAGCATGTTCTTAAAATATATTTTATTATTCTATTGAATTTATTAAACCGTGGACAACATGAAACATCAATTTAAATTGTTAAACAAAAAATACGCGAAGTATAAAAAATACGTCAAGATTATAAATTCACAACATCGATTTCACAATAGCAGAAATGTCAAAAATTACTAGCTAATTCGAAAGCGCAACCCAAAGTTTTCCAATCAACACGTCTAATGCATTAAAATGCCTAAGAGTTTTACACCCTGTATTATCCATAACGCGTTTTTAATACAGTATACGTAATATAGTTAGCATGTACATACTTACATAATAAAAATTGGTACAGGGGCCTTTGGTTCAATACAATTTTGCTGTAAGGCTTAAGAACGCAAAAAATGTTTCAACAATAAAAAGTGCTACAACAGAAACTGCGTATATTTAAGTGTTTAATAACAACAAAGTTTGAATACAAAAACACAAAAAGCAGCTTTAAAACGGGATTCTATTAAGACAAACTTAACGCAACAGGTGAAAATGTAAAGCATTTATAAATAGAGTTGATACTTTGATTGAAACAGGATAAGTTACCTATATCATTAGAATTGATATCGAAGATTTATTTTACAGTAAATGTAAACATATAACATTGACGAATTTAGCTCCAAGATAAGATAGAAAATATGATTAATGTTAGTTATCTTATAAAGAATTTTAAATCGACGTCATCTACTCCAGTAAAAGTCCCCACTTTTTCTTAGTACAAAAAATATTTATATTACCGAATATCTTCGAATATTTACAATTTATTTCACTATCATTGCTCAGATTCCATTTTATCTGTAACATACATTTGAATACAGTATAACATCTATGTTTTTTTAATTATAATTGTGGTATAATAGACGATTATTTCTTTTTCATGCTTGTTGTACGGAATTTCGGCTTCAAGGAATTTATAAACAATGTGTTAATCACGCAACAGAAAATAATGTTGTCTAAATTAAGTTATATAAGACGTAACTTTATATTTAAATTAAAAAAAAAAACATTTTGGTAAAGTACATACTTAAAACTACTTATAAACCTAACGATATATTGCACACAATACACAAGGACCAAATTCATTCGGTCATAAATATAAACATAAATCATAAATATAAATCAATAAATTTTAAATCCTAACATAAATACACAAAGTTTAAATTCGCTGAAGCCTCGTCGTTAACAAAGCCATGAACTAACTACTGTTTTGGTGTTTGATCCTTTTTGCTGGCCTGGACGGACTGAAAGTCCTCAGGAACTCTAAAACTAACTTATTTAACTTACATCTAGAGACCTATCATTATTACTTAAATAATTTACTTCACTTAAATAACTTACTTTGGAATAAGGAACAAAATACATAACTATTTTAGAACTATTTGACTGTAGTGACTGGAGAATTCAAAAATCTTTGGAACTTTTTTGCCGTAATAATAAAGATTTAAAAATTAAAATATTATAATATATTTAAAATATTATTATATTATTATATAATTTAAAAATAAACATCACGATTTAAAATAAATCTTTGGTTCTTATTGCGTCTAACAGGATTAAAAAAATACGCTGTTAGAATATCTTTCGAATAAGTTCAGAGAATAACGCATGAATATTTTATTGAACGAAGAACTTTGAGTACCTATTCATTCTAAAAGTCCACTAGTAGGATTTATCTACGTACAGGTTGGAAATCTAAGTTTTCTTTCTTACAAACATGGACATAAAAATATCGTAATATTAGGCCCGATTGCACAACGATGCACTAGAAAAATAAAATTAAGAATGATTTTAAGTTTTGCTCAATAAAATTTCAGTCATTTGCTACCTTTAAAATTATACCTACTTGATGTTGATTATGCCATATGTTACAAAGACGCGGTTGTTCCTTAAAGGAGTATATATGTAAACTTATAAGCTGGCCATTGATGAAATTACAATTAAAAAAAACGATGATTGGCCAAAATACTCTACGAATTACAAAGCTTTCTTGGCTTCGAAATTCGAAACATTGAAAAGTAACAGTTTAACATCTGTATTTCATGACCTAGCTCAAAAGTGTCTATGCGAGGGCAACACAGATAACGTTGCAGAGGTTAACAACCAGTTTTACTTGCCTAATATTAATTATTAAACTTTTTTTTTTTACTGAAAAATGTTCACAATTACTATCGGATATCGATTCTGAAAATGCCTCTACAAGGAACAACAGAGCCTTTGTTACATACTGTTTATGTAGGTTTTTAAATAATAACTAATATATTTCGTTAGCAATCGTGCAAGCAGCTTATAGGTCCGGCACACATTATTCATAATTCTAATTTTAATTAATAGTTTTATCAATTAAAAAGCAATTAGCTTTGTCTTATCAAAAATTAAATTCCTTTTGCATCGAATCCGTTTAATGTACAGACTTAAAATTAATTTGGTTCTACTTTCGACTATCTTTCGCAATTTATACAATTTTAGGATTGGTAACTCATTGTATTTCACTTTAGAGTAGGTACTGATTTTAACAATAGGGGTCATTTTCGAGGAGCAAATTTTCATTTCCATTTTGTTGCGGTTCTACAATCTACATGCATTATGTTTTAGTATTTTGCTATTGTTTTAGAATTTGTGTAAAAGAGTTTTGAGTCTATTTGTAAAGCCGAATATTTCGAACTGTTTCTTTTTTTTTTCTTTTCATTTTTTATTATTAATCAATACCTACCCTCAAGTTGATGCAAGTGCAGCTAAATTATTTACATTGCTTTAATCCATATGAATAATAGTCTATTAGATAAAATTTATTTGTGTTTAATTTTAATTTATTTTTTAAATTATGCTTACACATATTAAGAAAGATAAAATTAGAACATCAATTTCAATCCATGCCCCGATTAGGCATTCAGAATTATCTGTACATATTTATTATTTTCTTAACCTTAATGTTTGTGCTAAATTATTTAATAAATACTCATTACATATTTTGGTTTTCCCTTCAAATACATTAATATTACGTTCACCTAGCTTCTCAAAGTCATTCCTAAGAAATTATGATTAATTATTAAATATATCACCTTTTTATTTTATTTGAAAATATACCTACTTTTCACTTCCATTCCTAATATGTTAGCATGTATAGTTTCTATTTTGTTCTCAGGTTTGATGTTCATAAAATAAAGTTTATATCTCAAATTAGTACATAGGCATTTATTTTTTCAGATTTGATTGACTAGAGCAAATATGTAACTGTGGAATCATTAAAAATATGGTAAACATAAAAATAATACAAGAAATATATTTCTTAAAAATTATAGTGCGACTAATTTTGATACTTTGGCAGGCACTTTGGTACTGAAGAAAACGGAAAGTATAGTGCCAAGAGTTTTCAGAAATTGACAAGTACAGGTTAGGACTAGTTTAAGTATTGAAAATTTGGTAGTATTTAATGGTAAATTGTCTAGATGTAAGTGCTGAGCGCTTGCCTGAAGTCGTGAAGCGCCGCTAGGAGTTGTGGAGCTGTTGGTCTGGCCAGAGGAGCCAAAGTCCAGCACCATGACATTAGACCGTACCTGGTAAAAACAATAGGTAATATTGAAAAGGGCATAGACATCATCAAGGCAACTTTAGTACTTAAAAAGTGGTCAAATTCTGGTTGCAATGACATCTCAGCGACAATCTATGTCAAAACGTAGGGAAATTAGAGATGTTTTTGACAAATTGCGAATGCAATTCGAATGCGAACACTCTTTAAAATTTTAACGAGAATTGCCCCCCTCCCATCGTATATTCTGAAACAGCTCAGAAAGATTCTTTAATCAAATTAAGAAAAGAAAGCCAAATATTAAAGTGTAAAATTATGGTAAAGCTCAAAATCTAAAGGAAAATTCCACAATTCTTTTCGAAAATGAAATGGAAAGCTAAGACGATGTCAATACCAAAACATTCTCTGGCAATGAAGAGTCTTTTAGTAAATTGCATTTTCGCCTCCGGACTTTCGAAGTTGACACTTTTCAACGCCGCTTTTAAGTCGGATTGAACTTTTAAATCGGTGCAAACATTTACACTGATGCGACTTTCTTTTGCATTGTCTGATAGTTGGATTTGAATAGTAAATGCATTATTTAGTTGAAATGTGTTTACTTTTCTGTGATAAGAGCCTCCTTGTATTCAAGCGGAATTGAATCTTTAAAAAAATAAATGATTATACTTTTGACAATGTGATTATTCGTTTTTTTAAAGATCACTTCTCGTACAGGTTTTTTTTAAATCAATAAATATATAATTCTTCCGTTACCGACTGACTGAGTGAGTGTCTGACAGAAACTACTGGTCGTAGAAAGCTGAAATTTGGCATGTAGCTTCCCCACACACCGTAGGGGAGCACACTAACAGAAGATTTCCCAAAATTCATACGGGAACGGGGAAAAACGGGATATTCGCGTACGAAGTCGCGGGCAAAAGCTTGTTATAGATATTCCATCAAACTTACTTGTTAATTTATAATTATTCATACTTTCAACGAAATCAAAAACCAATTAAACATGACAAAAGGTAACTTACAGTTCATCAGGACAGTTGTGCGGTTGTGACGGTCGGTATCCTCCACTCAAGAATGCCCCTACATCAGCAGCATCGAGCTCAGCCAATGGCGACGCTCCAAGAGTTGCTAGCTCCCATAGAGTTATTCCTAATGACCACTGTACACAAAGAAAATAATGAAAACAACAATATCTATAATTTAAAATTTCAATAAGGAAAATATAACATTTCTGTGCTACTAAATCCGAAATCAATCTTCAAAGGATTCCAAATTATAATTGATTCTTGATTACAATGGGTAGACAATCAACGATTTCCGTCTTAATTCATTTTAGGAATCCAAAATTATATTTATTATATTCGAATGATGAAGTCTTTTAGAATCATGACCCATTTTTTCGAATTCTTCTCTCACAGTTAACAAATTTCACAAAAATCAAGAATAAGATTCCCAAATCTTACCACATCGGATGCTGTAGTGTACTGATTTTGGAGTAACGTCTCTGGAGCCATCCATTTGACCGGCCGGTTCTCATTGTCTCCCAGACAATGGTAGTCATCAGGAAACAGGTCCCTTGATAGACCATTGTCAGTCACCTTCAGCCTTAATTTCTCGTCCACCCTATGTTGGAAATGATAATTTTTTAATGCCAATGATGCTTCATAATTTAAACATTTTTTTCTTTAAAACCACATTTTTTCATTAACAAATACCTATACAGGGTGGAGACGACACTATTTCTTACGAATATGTTGTATTTTATCCCAGATTTAATGTCACAAACTGCAACAGACTGTTTGGAATATTTAGTCAGAATAGTAGTCACTGTCCTTGACTAATTTCAGTATTTTTGGCGTTTTTTGTAATTGGAAAGTTTGTTTTTAATTTCGGTGACCGGATTTATAACAGTTTCAAAATATGTATATGAACCAGTATTGCCAGTGTGTTCATTTATTTTCGTATCGATGTCTCCACATTGTATATTGAATTGCTGCAGCGTACTTCTTTATTTTCATTATTCATTTTAAATAATTATTTTTGGAATAATATGTCTATTGTCACAAATACATTATCAAATCTTTGATTTCCTACCGAACGACAAACTCTTTGCTTTCAAAGACAATAATAATATCAACAAAAAAAGAAGAAGAGAACTAATTGCCAATGGCTTTTCGAGTAAACAAATTGTCATAATTGTCAAAGCAAGGCCTATCATATTTTCTTTGACCCAGTTCCAACTGGGCTGGAGATAATTTATTTTTTCAAAGAACCCCATGATTATAATTATTCGGCACTCCACTGGAGTTGGCAAGTTAAACTTCGTATCTGTAAAATTAGAGAAGATACGGAGTTTTACGAGCAGTTAGACTAATGTTTAATTTATGTGGCTGAAAACTCCTTGTTGTGGCAAAACCAGAAGTCAACGAGCAAAAAACTTAAACCTTCTATTTAAGATCTTATACTAACTCAAGAAAAATAGATAGTAAAAGATAATGCACTCAATTTATTAAAAAAAAAAGTGGATTTACCCTGTTCCCTTTCTATCTTCATTGTATATTGCATTATTAAATGTGATGCTATCTATTCTCTGACTGCTAAGCTTGGTTTATCATATTTATGTATCTCGGAATAATATGTTTATTCCACTTACTCGAAAACTGGCTCCTACCACACCGCTATCAGGCATGATGGCTAACCAGCGTACTTTTCCGCACTAGTGCAAAAATACACTTTGTATTTCACACTAGTGCGGAAAAGTGCGCTGGTTAGCCCCAGCATATTCAATTGATTAATAATATTTTTCATATCAAGCTGATATAACCACGCGGGCAGCCCCAACTGCTCGCCGTTAAACCCCCACGAAAATAGACGTCATCAAACAAAAACAGTCCGCGAGCTATTTTTACAATCATTTTTTATTTAAAACGCTGTACTTACACACAATTCCTGGCAGCAATATCAGCATGGACTAGTCGCTGTACGTGCAAGTACGCCAGGCCACATGCCACCTGCGCTCCTAGGTCCACTAACTCTCTGGTCGCGGGGGCCGCTTGGTGGCCCAGCCGGCAGGATGTTAGGAACCTGGTGTGGAAAGAACATTTTCATAAGAGTTTGTCAACGGCTGAGTTGGATATAGCAAAAAAAAGGGTTTTAACTAAAAGTAATAAAATGATACTATGAGCTTTACTGATTGGTTGAACGATCAAACACAATATTGGGTCTTTAACAATGAAGTTGCCGTTATTTAAAACTATACTTCTGGCATGTTATTCTTTTTTCAAAATCTGTTCTAATATTTTGCTTTGGTTTTTGTTTCTTCTGTAATCTCGCCATTTTTTTATGAAAACTCAGAAAATACGTCTTTTTTTGAATATGAGTTCTAATTTGGAATGAAGTATAGGAACCTAACAGCAGCATAAAACGTCATCTTCATAAGTGAAGACGGTAAACACAGCATACTCAACTATCTATATTAAAAAAAAAATGTTTAGCATTGAAATTGCGGCTTTAATTTCGATTTAAGCAAACAAGAAATAACCAAATTCTAAAAAAAAACAAAATATGACGACATGAAATCTAAGCACATAGAAAAAAAAATCCAATAAACACTTACCTCTTCAGATTTGAAGAATGAGAAGGGCAGCAATAAACTAGAAGTGGCTTTCGAGCCTCCTCAGCACACGCGGCCATCGGAGTGAGCACATTCGTGTGAACTAAACTGAAGAGCCGCAACCCTTCGGCTACCAGCAACGCTGCCTGCATTGCTGATGCCGCATCTAGCACAAAATTATCGAAGTGTTGAAACATATTGAAGATATTTTATAGCTGTTGAACTTGATATTCAGTTTTTGCACGTATTCTCTTCGAATAACCTATTTTTAAACAGCGAAAGAGTTAATATTTATAGAAAGAAGAAAGTGCAGAAAAATAAAATAAAATACAAATTGTTCCTACGTTTTTAAAATATTGTAGCTTTAAAAACTAAAGAATCCAATGTTTCTTGTCTTTCAAGGTTGATATTTCAATAGTCAGATATTTTTTACAAACTGAAGAATTATGGCTTATTGACATATTTTCTACGCAAAAGCTGTTAAATCGCTATTTTTATTCCTCTTGCAGGCACTTCACTTGCCCTATTTGCACATATATTCTCCTTACTTCTTTGTTTAAAAATAAACTTTATTTCAATAACTGTTGGGATCGGATTTCTATTGTCCAATTAACTAAAATATTTGCTTAGTGAAGTGCCTCCTTTAGGTAAAAGTTATCTGATTTTTATTGTAAACTATTCGTTGTCTTTTTTTTTTTTCAGCTACCTATCTCAAAAATTGAACTAGGTAGGCACCTACTTGATATTTTCCGCCTGAAATAACCTCGTTGCTTATCTGCCGAGATGATATCAAAAGCAATCCTGTTAGCATAAAAATACACTCATATACGAGTAGCAGCGCCAATTTACCATAAAGCCTGCATCCAATATAAGTTGCAATTTTTATTTTATGGTCTGCTGATTTCAAAATCGATTTCAGTTCCTTTTGATGTCTGATAACTAATCGAAACTCATCAAGTAGCAAATATTTTATTTTCATGAGTATAAGTATGTTATACCAAAAGTTTTCTAGGGTGTAACATAACGTACAGTGCCTCAGGCCCAAATTTCAAGTCGGTTTGAAGGACTTGATTCAGTTGCCATGACAACAGTAAATGACAAACTCTGAATTCATGTCAATAATAACGAGCTAAAACTGACGAAAACAAAATTAAATGATTCGAGGCAGCGAATTCTTTTTTAATTTATTCTTCGAATCGGAGGACAAGATTTGAACAATATTCTTCTTAGCGTGTCGGTGGCAAATACAATTATTAAATTTTATGCTTGGTCCAGTACTCAGCAACGGTAACACCGTTCACTGACGCAGTCATAAGGTCTTCACATGTACAGGTGACAGGGCATACGGCGCAAGACAAGAGGTGGGCCATAGACTGCGGAGCGACACCACACAAACACTGAAGATCGGAGCCATCCGAGAAGCTCCACTTGAGGAGGTTATCTTTAGTGCGACCGACCTGGGTGCGGAGTCTATTTAGGGAACTTAAATAGATGGAGACTGATTTATTGGGGAACATACGTAAAACTAATAGTTAATGAAGTATTTCTTCAGATAAATTCATGTTTTGCACATTCCTCAGTAAAGACATTAATGAATTAAGGGACCTAGACATATACCTATACCGCCATAAAACTGTAATTTCAAATTCTTCAGATTTGGGAATTTCTTAAAAGATTTAAGAAAATCTAAACTGAAGCCTATTTTGTTTTATAGACATGCAAATTTTATATTTTAAATACTATCTAACTATTCGCCTTAAAATACAAATAAAAACTCCTAATAAAAATGGCGTCAAAAAATTCATCTCATCGCTATCAACTGGAAGTGAGCCCAAGAGACTAGCGGCATTGCCACGTTGTATGGCCATGCTTATCCTCTGTCCGAGGTAAAAGCCAGCCCTTGGGTCACGCGAAGTGTCAACTAAGCGTTTAACCACGGTAGGTTATCATATTTCCACCGCTTGAGGTTCTCCGCAGCCGCAGCGGCCGCACCAGCACAGCACGACGAGCTAGGAGGATGGGATGGCGCAAGAGTATTGACACAAGTAGCGTCCCACACTAAAGGCCTACCTATCTCCCATGGGAATAAAGACATACCGTCTGGTTGCATGCCATCGTCGCGTGCCAGGCCATTGGGTTCTAAGACGGCTGGTACGCCGTTAATGAAGTTAATTTAACGATTGGATGGTTTTCATCTTTTCAATTAAAACTCAAGAAAGGCTGATTTTTCAATCGTTACTCATAATTTATCTACTGAATATAAACTGCCAAGTTGCCACTTGGCAGTTTTTGCATGGAGAATATGACAAACCACGATATTTATGCTACAGGTAAAAGTTATCTGTCAATTAATTATTTAATATGTAAATTAATTAATATGTCCAGGAAATAAATAATTCTACATCCTCACTCACTACATAAACACACACTCAACATACACTACACTTTCCTTCGTCCCCACACTATACTAACCATACTAACACTATATATATGTATATTATAGAAATTACATCTAAAGTTTTTGCTAAATTATTCGCTACCACTGTCTGCTAAATAAATAGACGAGAAAAAATGTTATGTATGTCCCAAAGGGTGGAGACCTGGTGTCCTGAAATACAGTCCCCAAACCTAGTTCAGGCACCAGTTTCCCTAATATACTTACTGTGTACTATTGTTTTTTGGAAAACTTGTATCATCTAATGTGTATTGTGGCGAGAAAATAAGTTATTATTAAAAAAAGTTATTATTATTATCTGACGTTTAAAAATAAGACCTAAGAAAAAAAAACCTTACACTGCAGCGAGAACAAGGCAATCATATTTCAATAGCCAACTACTAGTTCTTTTCAAGCAGTAGAGTGATTCTAGGCCACAAGAGGCAGTACAAAATGTGTGCAAAAGGGGATTGTACACTCCCGCCACAAACATGGGTTGACGCTAACCCTTTGAGCTGCACATTGCACAATACGCACCCAAATAGTCAATATTCAGCACAGTCAACCCGATTGCTTTGCTTTTGTAGAGTACAGCGATATTGAATATTGTACAATGTCGTTTGTGGACTACCAACCTAAGTAACTGCTTGTATAAAATACATTTTTGAAATGTTATTTTGGAAAAATAAGAATAAGAAGTTATTTTGAACTCAAAATATCCAATCAGCTCGTGAGCACATAGTTGGTGAAATATTTTCAATACGTACAATGAAACGCATTTTAGTAAAAGAGTTATGAATATGTGAATGAAAAGGGAGTCAGTGATGCATGACGGTTGATAGAACAGAATGGAAAAAATAGTGCGCCAGGCCATGTTCTTACTACGTTGATTTTATTATCAATTGAATGAAGAAAAAAACTTGTCAAGTTAGGGTCATATTTTTAAGAAAACAATTTTTCTAGTGTTTTATCATTTTTATACGGTCCGGAAAGATCCAAGCTCTCTGTTCACTAGTATTCTCAAAAGACACAAATGTTAGAGTCATGGCATATTCTGCAGTTCTGAAATGCTTGGCCTATTATTGATCTCACTACTTTATAGACCGAATTTCTAGGGATATGAACTTGGCCTTTTTCACATTTTTGTTTTTTGGGGTATGTATGTATGACGCAGATATCTGTATAAATATTCATGATATATGATATATTTTAATCAGAATTACCTAAACAGTCCAAAACTTGAACTTTTCCCCTGAAATTACGGAAAAAAGATCATTCTTATCACTTCTTCTATATCATTCACACTACCTATATCAACGAAATTAGGTAATTTTAGGTAATTTAAAAATAACTGTCTTAAACTGACCTGAGACAGTCTTCACAACGACCTCCTCATAGGTGTCTCCTTTCTTGAAGACGCCCTTGTAAACCCTGCCGAAGGTACCTTCATGCACCAGTATCTCCAGGCGGATGTTAGTGCGAGGAGTGGTCAGCAGACGGAGCTGTTCCGCAGGGTCCGTGATCCGATCCTTGGTTATTGTTTGCTGAAAGTAAAGTTGCTTTTAGTAAAAATTAACATGGACAATTTGGACAGTTTCCTAATCCAGCAAAAAAATTACAAAGAATGGCGTTTCAATTGATATAGACATATTCTATACTAATTGAAACGCCATTATTCTTTATTTATTCTTTGTTATTTTTCAAAAAAAGGCGTTTCAACTAGTATAGAATCTGTCTATACTAATTGAAACGCCATTCTTTGTTATATTTTCAATTCTTTGTTATGTTTCAAAGAAGGCGTTTCAATTAGTATAGAATATGTATTTATCATTACTAACTATAATGAGGTCGGCTTCCAGTCAAACTCGATGCAGCTGAGTACCAGTTACATATAGAATCTGTCTTTATGTAGAACTTAAATACCCATTGACGGCCCGGTTGGCGCAGTGCTTGAGCGATTGACTGCTGCGCTTCGTGTCGCGGATGCAATTCCCACACGGAGCAAATATTTGTATGGCCTATAGATTTGGTTTGTTGTTCCGGGTCTGGCTGTTTGTATGTGAATTTGTATGTTTGTAAACGGGTGCGTTACAATACAGGAGAAATTCCTAGTAAAGCAACTTTTTTTTTTAATACGGACGCAGCTATTTGTTTGGTTAAGTTGGAAGAGCCCATGTCGCTTAAATGCATTTAATAAGCCATATAAGCGACATGTTATCATAACTTTCATATTAAACTTTTTGAATGTTCATGTTTCACCGTTTCATTGACCGGTAGTGGAGGAGCAAACACCCAAGTTGTTTTTATCCAAGTTCATAATTATTATTCAGCTTCAAAATGCGACTAGGTGCCATTTCATGTCTGCTTTATTTAGGTACTCAAATACCTTTCATTTCTATCTCATAAAACAAAACTTCCCCGAAGCAGCTAGTCAGTAGTAATGCTAGCTTCTCTAAAAAGTGCTACCGAACTGCATATCCAGTTAGTGCCTCTAGTTAGAGACAGGTGCGTATACATAATTGCATTGGCCCGTCGTAGCTTCCTTCCTTTTAGACGTTCAATTGTTTTACTAATGTTATTTTAGTAAAAAGAGGACCCACATAAGTCTAACATTCTACCAGCGAAAGCTGTCTGTTCCTGTAACCGATCGGATCGAGCTCCTAGGCATGGAGTTGACACCCAGTCTCAACTTTGGTGCCACCATTGAGCACAAAGCCCAAACTGCGGCCAAAAAGCTGGGCATCCTAAATAGAGTGAAGCGATACTTCACGCCTGGACAGCTTCTAACCCTCTACAAAGCACAAGTCCGATCCTGCATGGAGTATTGCAGCCACCTTTGGGATGGCTCAGCTAAATACCAACTTGCCGCGCTTGACTCGGTGGAACGCAGAGCTAAAAGGCTCATTGGCGACGTAAGACTGGTGGATGCCAAGCTTCACAGCTTGGCTCATCGCCGCAAGGTTGCCTGCTTGTCGGTCTTCTACAGATTGTACTTCGGGGAGAGTGTCCAGGAACTCCACGATCTCATCCCACCGGCCCCCTTCTACCATCGGACATATAGACGCACTGCAAGTTACCATCCCTACCTTGTTGCTATTCCACCAATTCGCACTAAACGTTTCCAAACGTCTTTTATAATGCGCACAGCAAAGGAGTGGAACTCTCTGCCTGCGTCTGTGTTTCCGAACGCATACAACCCTAATCTCTTCAAAATTAGAGTGAACAGGCTTCTTCTGGGTAAGCTCGCTCCATCGTTGACTTTGTCTCTGTCATCTATGACCTAGACTAGAGTCAAGAGCAAACCCATATTAAATAAAAGAAAAAAAAAAGCTGTTGTCAAAAATTATTGTTAAGGCTATCGAAATGTCACGTGATCAATATCTTACATTTCATTTTGACAATCGTAACCAGATACAGGGTGTTCAGAAGTGAGTGGTCATATTTAAAGATGTTGTTCTGTATCAGTTTTACAATTAAGAAAAAATATCAAACATTGAAATATATATTTTTTTTAAACCCGTCCGCAATAAACGACAAATAAGTTGAAAAAGAAACACTTTTTGATGCAGTTAGTAGTGTATATTTTAGTTCAATCACAGAATGGATGCAACCAACTGCATCAGACTGCTAGAGATTGGTTTTATTTGGAACTTTTAGTCGTTTTTTGAGGTGGGTTTTTAAAAAAGTCGATATTTTTTTAATTTCTTGCACACCTACCACAGTGTAGTCTTTTTAACCCAAAGGTAGACTGGTAGAGAATGCCTTGTTGCATTTAGTCCGCCCATGTACCAATATTGTACATTAAGTTTAAATTAATAAATTAATGTTTTGTTTTTTTTTTAATAATGTTTTTTTTTACTCTATAACAGCTACAGGACACCACCATTAAATATGAACACGCACTTCTGGAAACGCTGAATAGAATAAAAAAAAGTCTAGATCGTAAAAGATGTAGCCATTTTTTTATGCTCAATAATTTATATGCTTACAGTGGTTAGTTAAAATAAAAAAAACTTCAAGTGCTACGGCCATTTTATTGGGGTTTCTGAATTGATTATTTTCTGTTGAGAACTTGTTAAACCTAGGCCTTAGAAGAATTCAACAAATACTTAACTTCTAGCTCTGCTTTATTTAATTATAAGTAGTCAACTCTTCTGAACAACAAAATGGCACAACTTCCCCAAATCAGCAAGTCTGTAACAACGCTACTCTACAAGCTGCCACCACACTGCATAATATCCAGTTAGTGCCGACGTGAACATAATCTTCACTGAGAAACAGGTGCACACACATAATTGCATTGAGACATTTAGCTTCCATTACAGGTATTATCGATCCTTTTATTATGTCATCTTTAAAATTGTTTTCACAGGAATGACACAAGTTTACGAGTAATACATTGCTGCATATACGCTTACCATCTTTAATATAGTTGATATGTGAGTTTAATATTCTATAGCCTTTTTACCGTCATACTCATTACAAATTTAAACAAAGCTAATCTATGTATTTAGTAATCAACTCCTCTCAACAAAACAACTTTTCAAAACACAACTTCCTTGTTACTCTAAAAAGTTCTTTAAAAACTTCGTTCTCTAAAACTTCGTTACTCTAAAAAGTGCCACCGAACTGCATATCCAGTGCCGACGTGAACATAGTCTTTAGTTAGAGACAGGTGCACACACATAATTGCATTGAGTAATTTGAGCTTCTATTATCGATCCTTTTATTGTGTCATATTTAAAATTGTTTTCACACGAATTACACAAGTTTACCGAGTGGTACGTTGCTGCAAACGCTTACCCAATTCATATCTTTAACAAAGTTGATATTTGAGTTTAATATTACCATCATATTCATTGCAAATTAAAACAAAGCTACTCTATTTAGTAATCAACTCCTCTTAACAAAAAAACTTTTCAAAACACAACTTCCTTGTTACTCTAAAAAGTTCTTTAAAAACTTCGTTCTCTAAAACTTCGTTACTCTAAAAAGTGCCACCGAACTGCATATCCAGTGCCGACGTGAACATAGTCTTTAGTTAGAGACAGGTGCGCAAACATAATTGCATCGAGTCGGACGGCGTCCAGCGATATCCTTAATCTAGTTTGCGAGATAGCAGCTAGACTGGCTAGCTTTGCACTGGGTGTTGCAGCGAAGCGATTTTGTCAGAGTGCTTTGATAGTCGAGGCGAGGAAGATAAATAACACTTTAATGAAGAGAGTATGTAGCGGGGTAGTGGTGATATTGATTTGGATGGTTTGGTAAATGTATTAGCAGCTGTGTTTTGTTATTTATATATGTACACAGAAGGCTTTAATGCAACGAGGTATTCTCTACACGTTAATCTTTGTGCTTGAAAAGACTGCAGTGTAGTTTGGTGTACAAAATAAGAGATACCTATATCGATCCTTGTATTAAACGTGCTCTGTTTGTCTGATTGTTACCTCTTCACACCTTAGTGGCTGAACAGATTTAAATGAAACTTGGCATACGTGTAGACCACGTCCGATTTTAATGTAGGCAGGGACGTCAAAGTCAAAACGTTTATTTCAATTAGGCCACTAAACGGCACTTTTGAACGTCATCATTTACAGTTCAGTAAAATAATAATATAACATTAATAAAGTGACTCTACTGTCCATTCGGAAAGGTAGATTCTTATGGAGAAGAACGGACAAGAAACTCCATAAACGCTGGCAGAAGTTACGAATAAAACTCTTCTATTCTACAACAGACAGTAATTCTCATTATCACTTTATTAACTAAAGAAGAAATCTTTAAAGCTTTTCAAATAAAACATCTGTCATCTATGTATTTGTAGATACGTTCCTTTCATTCCTACCACAAAAAAAAACCCAATTACGAAATAAAATTCGCGTCAAAAATCCTCGGAATAAAATTTCCTCGGCTTTGTATCCAAAACCGTCTCGTTTAATAAGAAACTTCTTATTTACACCTCCGTTCATTAGCGATCCCTCCTCACTGAGGACACTAATTCATATTTCCTGCTAAAGACTTTCAACGGTGCGATAAATTCACGGACAAAGGGGATTGCAAATTAAAAACTCGGTTCCTTGCCAAGACCAATAATGAAACGACTAATATTGATGGAAGAGACTAGAGCGCGGAATTGCAGATAGTTGGGGCGTGGTTGCTAGCTGTTATTGTTTTCTTCTTTTGATAGTTTTGATGGTTTTAGGAACTATGATGAGAGCAATGTCGAAGATAATATTTTATTTTTGGTATTCTAAATTTTCCTACTGCTCTGGACAGAATTAAAGACAGTTAATAGTTCAATTAATTGTATCAACGATTATTATTGTCTTTAATGCCATGTTTTAATAAGTTTTAATTTTAAATAGCTTTGTATTTAAATGAAGTAATTCTATTACGTAATTATATTCAAAAATATGGACCCATTATATTCAGAAACATTTGCGAAATAATTTGTATAATGATACCGTAGCGCTAAATCATACATAATTTTGCAAAAAGTAACAGTTTACTTTATTTGTTATTAAGATACCAACGTTATTGCATAAACGAGTTCATTGCTGCTCTCTTGCGCTTACCGTGACAAATTACAAACAGTGAACGTGGTCCAGTTTTTTAATGCACCACGATATTTCGCTTCGACATTCACCAGCTCCGATAGCCGTGATCGTCTAGTGGTTAGGACCCTACGTTGTGGCCGTAGTAACCCAGGTTCGAATCCTGGTCACGGCAGTGATTTCACTGTCGCGGCGGAGTTAATCTTTTTGAACATTTTGGTATATTTTTCGCCGTTTTATTGTGATTTTTGGAGAAAATTTAAAACGATAAAAATATTTACAGTATAGTGTATATGTACAGTCTGCAAAAATATGTGTCGCCATATCGAGTTTCTTTTTAAATAATAGCAATTCAGTATAATAATGTAGGTGTTTTTTAATTACTATCGATGCATTTCTTACGTGAACAACGAGTTAATGTATATGATATAAATAATAATAAATATCTTATCATATCTTATCCCTACCACTTACAGACTTTTTTTACCTTCTTTTAACAAAAAATGCCGAAAAAAAGATATATTCTTTCGGGACTAATCACATCTAGACATAATCTATCTCCGTTTTCAATACTTGCCTAAGAAGATCGCTAATTGCATTACGTTTGTATCACCTGCAGGGGAGAGAGGGTAACTCTGGATAACTCGTCTTAAATTGGATTCTTAATGAAGTAAAGGGCTCGTTTTATGCACCATTCCTCCTCCCTTGAAATGCAGGAGACTTGTAAATAAGGAGGTGTGACGAAATATGCTTTGGGGTAGAGTTTGTTTTAGTTTATTGGGGTGTAAATATTTTAAATGTTTTCACACGTAATTTAATATTTAAAATCAGCTATTTCAGTTTTATGGATACCAATCGCCGTCTTTAATTTAATTATGTCAAAATAATTTAATTCATTATTATACCTAAGTGTTTTGCAAGTGTTTGAATGTATCTATTTATAAATGTAGGTATGTCCTGAAATACCAAGTTTCTGGCAAATAAATTACTCGTAACAGCTGGTGTTGTTTAAAATAAACATGACGTTTTGCATCTACAGTGAATCGGACAGCCATGGCAACAATATGCCATATGTTGTTATCATTTTTATGTTATAGTAGTAAAGCGATTTTTGAAATTCAACAAACATGTTTAACAACACAAACAGACGTGCAGTTAACCGTAGATACGAGTACCTTTTATTTTTAATCATCAAATTACTTCTCCTGCTGTGGGTAGAGCGGAAGGGGGTGTCAGACTCTTACTTAGATACTAAAACCAATCCGTGTTCCTCCTAATGCCCTTTACGCTCCAGGGCCGCTGTGACTCTTTCGAACCAAATCCGCAACAGGCACGAGTACCTACCACTACAATGAGAAGCTAAATACGAGTGTCTTGAAGTAGTTACCCAGTAAACACGTGTTAATTTAATTTCAAGAACATACCACAAATCAAACAAGCAATCCAAACAACAATTCCGTTCTTACCTCAAAAAATAAATTACTACATTCCTTCCATGTTTACCTCTTAAGAAAAAGACGCAAGGGTTTCACCACGATTAATTCCTTCGGTTACCTACGTACGACGTATGGCACCATTAAAGTGTTTGCGGATTGTTCAGGCAAAGATCAAGCCCCGTAATGTGGGTTAATTTATCTGGGAGAGTGGCTGAATTTAGTGGGGAACTGGCAACCGGGAAGTGATACGGAGTTTAAGGAATTAAATATGGAGAGTTATGGCCGTGTGTGTGAAGTAATACGTGGTCGCTCGGTGTGTTTCTAACTATTTATAAATGTAGTAGTTTTTATAAATGTAGGTAGTAGTTTTTATAAATATAGTTGTAGTTTTATAAATGTAGTAGTAGAAGGTGTTTTGTCTCTTTATCAAATTATGTTTCGATGCTAAGAAGTACTCAATGAAAGGTGAAATAGTAGTTCACAATGTATAATTGAGACAATTTTGCTTATCGCTATGATTCGTGTTCTAATTGCCCACAAGCTATAGCCAAGAAAAAATAAAATAACTAAAGAGTAGACCTCATTAAAGCAGCTGTAAAGGTGACAATTATATTATTCGCGCGAAAAAATATCATAAAAGTGTTTGAAACCATTTAAATGATTACATTTTTATTTGCTACTAATATTGACGATCGCGAAATTCTTCAAACTTTGTTTTAACACCTTGAATCTTACTTCTTTATTGTATACCAAATATGTCGTAATATAAAGATATGAGATGATTAATGTACAAAGGCAACATTAAATTAAAGTTGAGTGGTCTCCCAGATCGAAAGGGATAACATTTGGGGAGCTTGCATCACCCTTTTTAACAAAAACCCTACTTTATTTATTTATTAATGGCACATCAACAACACAAACACAAACATGGACATATTAAATTGTATAAGGTCTTATTCTAGTGTTTATGTCAATTACAGACGGCACAACATTTACAATAACAATAATAATTATAAAATTTAACAAAATAATTAGCAAGATAATAAGGAATTAATTAACCAATGGTAAAAAGTGTTCTTTTTTTAAATTAATTAATCATGAGGTAATATAATAATAACAAAAAATAAAACATATAATAATGCCTTACAATACAATACTTTGTGTACTTTCTTCTTAATCGCTGTCGCCTCTACCCCGGACTCCGGCCACGGCGCCTCTTCGAGGCCGGCCGTAAACTAAAATTTACTTCCACACAAAACTAATTTATAACCCGGTGAATTCGGAGAAACAGTTACCAACGGTGCCAAATGTCTTTAATAGGTCACGTTTGTAATAATACTAATAACACGTCTCATAATAATATTATTTTACTGTATGGAACTTCCCATAGATTTTATTTTTTTAGAAATCTTTAAAAAATATTATTTGCTAGCTTTTACCCGCGACTTTGTACGCGCATATCCCTATCATATACAACAATAATTTTCCAAAACCGAGTGGTAGTTCCAGTGATAAGCGCGTTCAAACAAACAAACTCTTCTGCTTTATTATATTGTTATTATATTTATTTATTTTTTACCCCAAAAGTAAAACAAAAAATGTAAGTTTAAACTTAAAGACCAAGCAATGGGCGGCCGTATCGCAAAACTTTGTTAAAATAGAATATGATAAATAGAATTGATTGCAATTAAAGTATTGACCAGGGGTAACTGCCACAAGTTCAATATACCCTAATTCAGTGGTTAATATCGCTGTGCTCGGAGTTTTTCGGCAAAGGTGGATAAGCAAGTCACGTGAGCCCCCAGGGTTGCGGAATTTGTTCGAAAGAGTCACCGCGGCCCTGGAACGCAAAGGGCTTTAGAAGGAACACGGATGGGTTTTAGTCAGTTTGGTTATGTGGTTGGGGTGTGTGGGTCCACTTACTGGGTCTGGAGAAATGATAGTCTGGTGCAGTAGTCCGACACTTTAATGTTTCGCTCCACACAACAACAGTTAATTGAAGGCACAGTAAATAACAAGCGAGGTGCGCAAGCAGTAAGCAGAGGAACACAGATTACACAGCGGTTCAGCGCGGGTAGGTCGAGATCGCAGAAACAGTGTAAGCGAACGTGCGTCCGGCAACTCAGGTAGGTCGGGACTGGCGATCGGCAGGCTCCGAGTCCGCAGCGAAAGAATGCGTGCGCGCATACGTCATACGATGCGTTACGTCACGCGCCTTAGACAAAGGGACTCAGCAGGTGACGCGCGTGTCCAGTGTACTTATGTAAATGACGGATGGACCGTACGGTAAACTGGATAGTGTGTAATGTTTATTTTATTTTGTGTATTATAATTGTCTGTTTGTGTTTATTAGTGAAGATTGTATAAATATTATATATATATAAATATATATATGATAATATAGTTTAAATATAATGTGAGTCACCTACATCACTCCCCTCCAGAGACCGTGCTACGGGCGATAGTAGTCCGGAAAATGGACTCTTCTGCCGGAACGCGTGGTTTTTACTGTTGGAAAGGAACGTGGTGGCTCGGGAACTGGTTTATTTGGAACAGGTGTGACATGGGTGTCGGTCAGTATGTAGGCTGGTTTTAAGCGGTCTACGGATACTGTGACGGATTTTCCCTTTACCTTTATTTTAAAAACTTTGGCACCTTTTTCGATCACCTCATAGGGACCAGTGTATGCTGGTTGGAGTGCACCCCTCAACGCATCGTCCCGAAGAAAGACATGGGAACATGAGGACAAATCTTTGTGTATAAAGATTTTTTGTTTTGAGTGGTGCGACGTGGGAACTGGCTGTAAATTGTTGGCAAATGATCTGATACGGGCTGTGAAGTCCGTTATATCAGTCGTGCATTTGTCAACTTTATGGCCGAAGAATTCTCCCGGCAGCCTTAAAGGTTCACCGTATACTAACTCGGCGGAAGACGATTGAAGGTCTTCTTTAAAGGAACTTCTTACGCCGAGCAGTACAAATGGTAAAGATTCGGTCCAGCTGCTATCGGCATGGCACTTGATTGCTGCTTTTAGCTGCCGGTGGAATCTTTCGACTAAACCGTTGCACTGGGGATGATATGCTGTGGTCTTGCGATGCCTAAACCCTATCGTCTTTGCAAGATGTTGGAAGATACCAGACTCGAATTGTCTCCCACGATCAGTGACAATATCGGTTGGGCAACCAAACCGTGCTACCCAACCCAACAAAAACGCTTTGGCCACAGTTTCCGCTGTAATATCGGTAATAGGGACGACTTCAGCCCATCGCGTGAAGCGATCGACGAGTGTCAGGCAATACCGGTATTCGTTGGATGGGGGCAATGGACCGATGAGGTCTAGGTGGACATATTTGAATCTCGCTGAGGGCAAATCGAGGGTACCCAAAGGGGTGTTAATGTGTCGATTCACCTTCGTGCGCTGGCATGCCAAACATGCCTTAGACCAATCTCGACAGTCTTTCCGCATCTGTGGCCAAACGTAGCGCTGTGCTACAAGTTTTGCGCTTGCGTTTGCACCGGGATGGCTAAGCGAGTGCAACGAGTCAAATATTTGTTTACGCCATGGTTTAGGAACGATGGGTCTAGGAGTCGTGGTGCTGACATCGCAGTACAATTCGATACGGCTTCCTGGAACAATAATTTTTTTAACGCGCAGGGATGAATCTCCTGTAAGCAGTTGTGCGAGTTCTGAGTCAGCATGCTGTGCTTTGGCTAGAACGTCTAAATCTACTGGGCTTTGCAATTCTTCAACTCGGGAAAGTGTGTCTGCTACGACGTTATCTTTTCCAGCGATGTGTTGTATGTCGGTTGAAAATTGTGAAATGTAGTCTAAATGTCTATATTGTCGTGGCGCGCAGTTACGTTTCTGCTGTTGGAAAGCGTAACATAGCGGCTTATGGTCAGTATAGATGGTGAAAGTGGTAGCGGCTAACCAATGCTGAAAGTACTTAATGCTTTCGTAGATAGCAAGAAGCTCTCGATCGTAGGGTGAGTGTTTTTGCTGTGATGGGCTCAGCTTGCGGGTGAAAAATGCCAATGGCTGCCAATTACCGTCTTTGAATTGCTGCAAGACTCCGCCGATGGCGAAATCAGATGCATCCGTGACCAGGCCCAGTTTGGCATTTGTGTCTGGATGTGCCAACAAAGCTGCATTACAGAGGCTATCCTTGCACTCCTCGAAGGCCTGCAACGAGGCTCCGCTTATGTCGACAGGGTGAGAGGCTTTCACGTTCCCGGTCAGCAAAGCATGTAAAGGCGCTTGGGCCTGGGCAGCTCGTGGTAGAAACCTTCGGTAAAAGTTGATCATGCCCAGAAACCTTCTTAGCTGCCTAGCGGTTTTAGGCACTGGGAATTCCCTAATGGCTTGCACCTTGCTTTCCAAAGGCTTCGTTCCGTGTTGCGAGATGTGGTAGCCTAAGAAAGTTACTTCTGGTGCGCCAAATACGCATTTGGCGGTGTTGACGAGCATGCCATATTCCTTCATCCTTGTGAAGAGTTGGCGAAGGTGCTCCTCATGCTCTGCCTCGTCCCTAGAGTACACCAGAAAGTCATCCAAATATGGATAGCAGAACTCCAGGCCACGAGTCATTTCGTCAACAAATCTTTGGAAAGTCTGGCCGGCGTTCCTCAGACCGAACGTCATGAACGGAAACTCGTATAGTCCGAAAGGTGTAGTGATGGCGGTCTTTGGTATGTCCTGCTGAAATACTGGTATCTGATTGTAAGCTTTTACAAGATCAATAGTGGAAAAGATCTTACAACCAGATAGACTGTGGGCAAAGTCATGTATGTGCCTGATAGGGTACTTATCTGGTATTGTCCTTGCGTTGAGCAGCCTGTAATCCCCGCAAGGACGCCAGCCATTGTCTTTCTTTGGGGCGAGGTGGAGAGGCGACGACCAAGGGCTCTCTGAGGGGCGAGCTGTACCATTTGCCAACATTGCCTCGAATTCAGCCTTGGCAATTTTCATTTTATCCGGGGCTAGTCTGCGTGGTGAACAAGATACTGGGGGGCCTGATGTGGTGCGAATGTGGTGTACTGTGTTGTGTTTTGGTGTGAATGGTGCACCTGCTGGCCGTATTATTTCCTGAAACTCGGATAGGAGATTTTGGTACTTGCATTCGCCAGTCACGACCTTTACACTTGAGATTAAGCTATCAGGAGAAGCGATAGAAGCTAAAGCTGACAAATTAGTAGTGCCGTCTATGAGGCGTTTGTTGCGAATATCTACTATTAAATTAAAATGTGATAAAAAATCTACCCCTATAATGGCTTTGGTGACGTCAGCAATAATAAAGCGCCAAGGGAAATCCCTACGTAGGCCTAAATTTAGCAAAACCTGGAGGTAACCGTAGGTGTCGATTGTTGAACCGTTGGCCGCGCACAGCTGGTACTCGGTCTTCTCACGACGTTGCTGTGGGAGCGCAGATCGAGGGTAGACGCACAAGTCACTTCCTGTGTCCACTAAGAATTGGACTTTCGACCTGCGATCCGTCACGAACAGGCGACCAGTTGTGGATGGGCAATCTTGAGCCGCCATTATTGACTGCCCGTTTCGTTTCCCGACTTGTAATCACACGGGCGGACGCATTTCTTCGCGTGGCTACCGAATTTGTGGTGGTACCAACACTTCGGAAACTTCCTGTAGTTGGACTGCGATCTTTGTGATGGGCTGCGACTTCTGTGGCTGGAGGTCTTCCTGGTGCGTGGGCGGGACCTATCGTACCTTTCAGTGGTCAGCGCGTCGACCTTTCTCGACAGTTCCATAACGAGCTTCATCAAGTCTACCTGAGGATCTGCTCGTGATGTGGATGCTGCTGCGACGTGTGGAGTAGGAGGCGCGATGTCGTGAACTCTATCAGCGAGGTCGGCGAGCTCGGTGAGGGTCAAGGTCATTTGCGATGCGATGATCGTCTGCAGGTTACTTGGCAAGCGACTCGTCCATATAGTGCGCAGAAAATCCTCTGGGATCGTTGGTCCCGCAAGGTGTTGGAGGTGCCGCAGGAACTGAGATGGTTTACGGTCACCTAGTTCCTCTGACTGCAGAAGCTGTTTCACCTTCTTTTCTTTGGAGACGGACAGGCGCTTGATCAGCTCACTCTTCAGCTTCTCGTACGCGCCAGTAGCAGGAGGCGCAGTTATAACGTCTTCGACTTCCACGGAGTACTGTCGATCCAAGTGAGCGAGGACGTAGTGGAACTTGGTGTAATCGTCCGTTATTCTGGCCAGCTTGAATTGGCCTTCTATTTGGCAAAACCATATAGTAGGCTTCTCAGGCCAAAATGGTGGTATGCGAACGCCTACGCGAAACAACTCCAATGACGGATGTTCGGGATCCGGGTCAGTGGAAACGCGCGCACATTTACTCGGCCGGCGGGTAGGGTGTTGGCTACGCTGCGATGTTTCTGTATCACTGCCGTCGCTGCTCATGTTAACTTCTAACTCTCTCTGCACTCGCTATTACACTAATGTTCTGAGTGGGGTCACCAGTTTGGTTATGTGGTTGGGGTGTGTGGGTCCACTTACTGGGTCTGGAGAAATGATAGTCTGGTGCAGTAGTCCGACACTTTAATGTTTCGCTCCACACAACAACAGTTAATTGAAGGCACAGTAAATAACAAGCGAGGTGCGCAAGCAGTAAGCAGAGGAACACAGATTACACAGCGGTTCAGCGCGGGTAGGTCGGGATCGCAGAAACAGTGTAAGCGAACGTGCGTCCGGCAACTCAGGTAGGTCGGGACTGGCGATCGGCAGGCTCCGAGTCCGCAGCGAAAGAATGCGTGCGCGCATACGTCATACGATGCGTTACGTCACGCGCCTTAGACAAAGGGACTCAGCAGGTGACGCGCGTGTCCAGTGTACTTATGTAAATGACGGATGGACCGTACGGTAAACTGGATAGTGTGTAATGTTTATTTTATTTTGTGTATTATAATTGTCTGTTTGTGTTTATTAGTGAAGATTGTATAAATATTATATATATATAAATATATATATGATAATATAGTTTAAATATAATGTGAGTCACCTACAGTCAGTGAGACTGACCTGCCCTTCCGCTCCACCCAGAAAAGTCATTTGATGATATCCCATCCTTAAAAAAAAAAAAAGTCACGTGAGCCGGCACATAACAGGAGCCCTACTATGAAGTCTTAAAACGATCATGATTCCGCTCTAAGAGGGTGACGGAGCTATACATAGCGAATAGCACTATCCCTTTTACATCATCGGAATTGTTTGGCATTAGCACGTCATAGTAGGGCTGCTGAGCAGCAATTCTGAGTTCGCAACTACCATGAGAAGCGAAGGAATGCGGTCACTGGCTAGATGATTTGATTTTGATGATTGATTTATGATTAACACACACACAACATAACACATTAGTAGATACAAAATGTGCACGTAAAATCCACTGCATAGTTTAATGAACCATGGCTAAAAACCACGTAATAATCTTCAAATAATAGCCGTTCGAAATTTCGGGTGGTAGTCAACCACAAATGGTACAAAATTGGCCGCATTATCGACAAAATGGCGACATTACAGTTGTTACCACACTAATTATCTAACGCCTCCGACTAGTTTATTTGCACAGCTAAATGTGAATTAGCATAATTACCTAATTTAATTAATAAGCCAACATAATTAGTTAATTGATAATCCACTGGCTTTACTCCCGAATATCAATTTGTATACAAAGAGTTAATCAGGTGAATTTGTGTAATATTTGCTAAACAACATAGTAAATCACCATTAGTAAATACTTACTGTCTCACTTAAAAAAAAAATTAACCATATTTACAATTAAATAATAGTAACAATGAAATAAATGGTTATTTTTTCAATGTGTATGTATTTGAGTAGCAGACACTCAAACGTTGACTGCAAGATAATGCTTAGGAGTATATGCCAAGTAGCAAAATTCAAAATTCAAAACGCATTTTATTTTGTGAACACAGGGTACAATGATCTAGTAGCCATTATCTTTCAATATACTTATCAATCTGCAATTCTGCTTATCTATAAGTATTCAAACTAATTACATGGTTACATTTTTTTTGTATGTCACCGGAAAATTTCACACTCCGTAATATTGTAATTTCGGAAGTCGGTGTTAAGATACGAAGAAACAATCAAAAACACTGACTAACAAGATCGAAACCGTTTGATGAGCTCTACCGAGTCACAATAAGGTTGAATTTCTGTTTCGTTTTGACACCTCTGACACATACCATTGGGTTGCAGACAAAATAACATTCTGTCGGATTAAAATTATTCCAATACGATGTCATAATCCAGCCTGGTCTTGCTTTTCTGATAGATACGTCACCGGAAAAGTGCAGACTCCGTAAGATTGGAATAAATCTTTATTAGACCACAATTTCTCGATATATTATGAAAAAACCTTTCGTATACTATAAATTCCATCCAAATTTAATAGTTTCCAACATACCCATGTCTTATTAAGAAAAAATAGTTTATGATTTCACGCGATATTTTACAATCTTATGACGTTCGCAATTTTCCGGTGACATTACAAGTCTGCTAGTTAACATCACAATTTTGTCTGGTGAACGTCAGTTCATATTTCTGACAAAATTGTTTAGCCATCTTTGATATTATTGAAACTAATTACAGCTGTAATTTCATAGTCTTCAACGATATCCGGTTTACTACAGCGTACATCGTTTATTGCTTTTTAAGGTCGCCATGTGAAATATCACTTTTTAAACGGTTTGGCTGTTATCCCTCTTGACGGTGTGCTGATCGAGTACGCTTGTTTAGTAACTTATTTATTCTGGACATAAAACCTCAGGTAAATAATAATAATAAAAAATATAAATAAAAAAATATATCCCTAACATGGCTAGTCTCGGTTGAAAGTGGCCGCCATGGCCGAAATCGGTCAGGAGGACTATAATTTTGTATATATTAGGAAACACAGACTCCAGAAGGAAATTCCACTCCAGGGCCAAATCTGTACGCACAATGAAAGTATTCCCCAAAACGTTTTGTGCATTTGCCATATGTGTCTCTAAAGACAGACAGTCAAAACTCGGCGTCAATGTGTAAAATGTCCTACAAGATGCATTGGACACGCTGGGCAACAGGCTAGCTAGGGCAATGACCTACTGGCCGCATCTCATCGCTCTGGCGCCAGACTGACCCAGACACTACTCAGTCTTTTCTAAACGACATGCATTAACCTTTTAACCGCTAGAGCATAAACGCATCGGCGTACCCCCGACGCCAAGCCTCAAATTTGTCACATATTTGTGACGTTTAGCGTACAGCACACGCGCTTGCTTGTCATGTATACGTGACAATGACGTTCAAAAGGTTAAAAATAGAGACTTGCTAGTATCCACTGTTATTCGTTCGGCATTTAAGTGGAGGCTCTTGCTGTCTTCCTAACTTGTGGTAATAATAATTAAGTATCATCATCATCTGCCTAGCCTTTTTTCTTTCTTAAGTATGATATTTGTTAATTCAACTATCCTACTAATATTATAAACGCGAAAGTTTGTAAGTATTGATGGATGGATGGATGTTTGTTACTCTTCCACGCAAAAACTACTGAATGGATCTTCATGAAATTTTTGTCTGTGTTTTTATTCCGGGAATATGTTCCCGTGGGATAATTTTCGACAATCACGCGGGCGGAGCCGCGGGCGGCAAGTAGTAAGAACATATACGAAAAAAGAGGAATTTATTTCCACTTTTAAATTATTGCTATCCACTACCGAGATCGAAATCGTTTGATTTACTTTACCTCGTCAAAATAAGGTTAAATTTCTGTTTCGTTTTGACACCTGACACATACAATAAAATTGAGCTGCAGACAAAATGACCTTCTGTCGGGAACAACGATCTTCGAAACGTCAAAATAATTGAGATTGACTACGTGACGTGCACGTTAAACTAGGGCACGTCAATCCTATAATTTTTGACTTTTCTAAAATGTTTATCGCTGCTATAACTTTGTCTAGAATCCAGAGACGACTAATTATATTTAAATATTACTATTAGTTAACCAACCTACCCGTGTAGTCTTTGTATACGAGTGCCCAAAAAGGATTGTTATTAACTCAAAGGTTTACTTCTTCTAAATGCCTTGTTACAAATCCTATCTCATATATCTATGTACCTACCAATAAAGTTTTGAATAAATAAAAAGCTATGATTGTACGGAATATGCGAGTTCATTTTGCTCAGTAGTAATATATAAATCGTTGATCCACTATAGCTTACACTAGTCCGGTTAAGCAGTAACCAGCCGTAGTGTGCTGAACAATAAAAAAATTGTTTACACACTTACTTGTGAAACATGCGTGAGGTTGGAAGCAGCGTAATACGACACTCTGGACTCCGGCTTAGCGTACACGTGTTCTCCTATGTGCGTCGTGGCATACGGCGAGGGTGAGCGACGACTGCCTGTTGACAAAGGTGTTGATTCATTATTACAGGTTACAGCCGATCGATTCTGTAAACATGTCGAAACACAAATACAAAAAACACAAATACAAAATATTTATTTCTGTGCCAACTAGTTTAAATTAGTTTATGATTGCAGCCTCCTTTTAAGCATGATAACGCCTGTGTTAGGAGACTCCGTTCCTCCACAGCTTTGGCTGTTTGTGCAGGCTTGGGTGAAGTGATCACGAGGTGAGCTGTCAATCCATATAATCAAGATGTCACGTGATCACGAAGTGAGCTGTCATAACAACTTGATTATATGGATTGACAGCTCACCTCGTGATCACTTCACCCAAGCCTGCACTTCGACATGTTTACAGAATCGACCGGTAGGTGTGATGTGTTAAGAGAGGTATACACATCGTGCAACCCACATTTGTGATAGAATCTTTTGCCATCACCGGGCATACATCTAGGCACCAAATTGCTACTGCGAAATTTCAGATGGAAAACTCAATAACATTGCCCGACCTGGGAATCGAACTAAGGTGCTCATGTTCAGCGATAGCGCTTGCTACCACTACACTAACGAAGCAGGATTAATTTTATTGATGCAATTAAACATGGCCGTATCAAAGTGTCCCTCAATTTTAGGAGGTATGAATTTCATCGAGTCATCAGGTATTATAATTAAAACTCATTGGTATAATATTCCCATCACTTCCCGTGGGTGTCGTAAGAGGCGCACCGGAGAATGGGCAGCAGCATTCTCTGTGGTTCTGTGCATTGCAACAGCTACATTGCGATCGCCAACCCGCCTGTCAAGCGTGGCGATTATGGCAAACACCCCCTTGGGGAACGGCTACGTCTAGCAGTTGACGTCTTTCAACTGATATGATGATGATGATGATATAATATTAAGGAACGTAAAACTTTACTAGAAAAATGAGATCAAAAGAAAAACCTCTGTGAGATTTTAGCAAGAATTCCTACTGCTATCTGTGAAAAGAAAATCCCAGTTCAAGTACCATTTTCATTAGAACTAAATCAAGCATAACAAAGTAATATCATGACCTCTTTCTGTGAAAACGTTTTCCTTATTTTAAAGAAAATCTGAGAGAATGTGCGGTGTGAATGTAAAATATAATTCAAGTTGGAATTAAATGGAATTCATCAGCGAACAGTCGCGGACGAAATACTTTAACCATAAATCTATGTGGACACGAAAGTTATTCGGAGAATTTTACGCTTGCTCACCTGATAGAATACAGCATTTATTGTGACGTTTATTCTGTTTTAATTTTAGGAGTTTTTTTTTTTTATATTTTGTCATTCTTTTAACCCACAGCCTTGGTCATGGCGGAGTGCTGTCCAATTAGACTATATTAAAATACAGAGAGTGCAACTGTGTTTGCTTTGTATTACACACTCTTGTTTATTTGGCTATTCTCCGTTACGATTGACCACTGTAACCGGAATTCGGTCGGAAGGATTCTACCAGTAAACAGAATACATACAGAATCCACATCAGCACCTGCGTCTGTGTTTCCGAACGTATACAACCCTAATCTCTTCAAAATTAGAGTGAACAGGCTTCTTGTGGGTAAGCTTCTTCCATCGTCGACTTTGTCTCTGTCATCTATAATCTAGACTAGAGTCAAGAGCAAACCCATCTCAAATAACAAAGCACGTTTTTTTTCTAAAAAATAACACAACACCATTTATGGTGTACACAAGTTGATAAAAAATGCCATACATTATTGCCCTGATTATTTTACAGGAAACGAGCATATAATTAGGTCATTCACGAACGAATGTCACTGTAATATTTGTTCCAGAATTTTTGTCAGGAATTTTCCAAGCGAATAATATAAAAATACTAAAGTGAAATTTTATGTGACATTCCGTATGTTACATTTTCTCATTTGCTATAAATTCCTTTTTGTTGGAAAATATTTTGTTGGTATCGCGAATGGTCCTGTAGTTTATTTTCTGATAATAATAAAACTTTTATTACCTTTTCAGAGATAGTAAATTATTAGATTAGCTTTTGCAAATACTTTTTGTATTTAGTCAGAAAATAACAATATTGCTAGAGGCGATTAAATTAAAACTCGAGAGGGCTTCTAGAAAAAAACTTAACAGTCTTATGGAGCTTTTTTTCATGTGGGAAAAAAAAACCAAGCGGGAATGAACTCAAACCTGAGGGATTTCGTCGTGAAATAAAGCGAAAAAGTCATGTTTCTCGTATGTTTTTTTTTAATATATTTTTTGGTTGTACAGCGTCAATATACATACATTCAATGAAAACTTTAAGTGTCGGTTATGAGATAGGTACAGCCCACTGATAAATAGACATACGGACAGCGTAAGCTTTGGGGTTCCTTTGGTTACCTTTCTGGTACGGAACCCTGAAATAAATATAAAAATAACTTCCGAAACATTTTATCACCAATCATCGATCTCTAATAATTACTAAATAAATAATATCTTACCAAAAGGAAACTTGTGTAAGCTTGCAATCGTGGCATAGGATCCTGTAGAACTTGGAGGTCTCCCGAGGGTGTCAAGCCTTAGGAGGACATTCTGATGACTTCCGTATGCTGCAGTGGTGTATGAGGTGCTGAAAAGAAAATTGGTGTTAATATTTTGTTGTATTGACTTATTGAGAAGAACATCATTTCTTAGATTAAGCTGCCATGTACTCTGGCTTTGCTTGGAAACAACAAAAATAAGTCAGTGGTTAAATGCTGCCTGCGTTTTGATAAGAAAGTAAACGAATACTACCCAAAGTTGAGTGTCAAGAAAGTCAGCTTTATAAACGTTAATGTCGATTTCGAACAGCTCACGCATCACGCCAAGTTCAGAGATGGCGGGATGAGCTAGCTAGCTGTACGCACAAGGGATAGTGTTATGCGTCTTGTATAACTCCGTCTCCCTCCCATACCGTAATCATAATAGTTTTAAGACGTCATAATAGATACCCTGGTCCTTTATAGCCATAACTTAGGAAGCCAGTAGTAGAACATTTTTTTTATATCCTGTCCCATTCCTGGTCAAAAACTTCCCTCCACTCCTTTCGTGTCACCATTTGAAACATTGAATAACTAATGACTACCTACTAAGCTCATATCAAAAGTAGAACATCATGCAGATATAACGCTGCAACTGTAAATTACTCTCCCACTACCCAAGAGATAAAATAAATAATATCTCTCATACGATCACTAAACTGCAAAACTAGGTTAGAGTGGCCAGTAAACATTATTTATTATTTATGGCCAGCAGTGGAGTGCATGTGAGCTTAATATTGATTCCAGTAAGATGTAGTGGACCTACTAGCTGAATTGCTCGTAAAACATCCTGGCTGCTTTTGTCTTTGTAAAACTAGGTTTTATATAAAAAATACCGTGTGACTATACACTTTTTTTGTTTTTTTTTTAGGGATGGGAAATCATCAAATGACTTCTTCCGCTCTGGGTGGAGCGGAAGAACTCTGTGTCAGACGCTTACTGACTAAAACCCATCCGTTTTCCTTCTAAAGCCCTTTGCGTTCCAGGGCCGCGGTGACTCTTTCGAACAAATTCCGCATCCCTGGCAGGGTGACTATACACTTGCCAAGTGTCACACGGTAAATATTTTTTATTTTAACTATTTTTTTTATTCAACCCCTACTGTCGCACTGCTGAACATACATTTTAAATAACTCTATTTAAAAAATCAGTATCTGTCTAATCTGGTGACTTTGGAGCTCAATTAACGATGTCAATTAATTGCCCAGTAAACGTTCGTAACAAACTTCCACTTGTGTGTCACGATACATGGCTTTTAGCGCCGTCTCATTAGAACCAGTGGTTTTCTAAGTTCTACAGATTAATTTGATGAAGTCAAAAAATTAAATTTTCAAAACAGTAGCGCCACATGCCATGAGGGTTCTTTATTTATAGAAAAATAGTGAAATACTGCCATTAGTCAGTCAAAGTGGGTTAAGGGATCTTGCGTGGATCAGCAAAAGATGATCTTCCTCCAACAGTGTTTTTTTAGCAAATCTTATTTCGTTCACTAAAATGTGCCACGTTACCGGAAAAAAATATGTTGTAAAATATTTGGTCGGCTAACAGTCTGCTTATGAACTTAATTAAATTACTGAAATTAATACAATAGTCCTGGCTATCCAAAACAAAATTGAAGCTCGTTACCTAAAATAAGGACACCAAAAAAATTTTTGCCATGAATTAAGTGGCGAAACAAAGTTGTAAACAACCGGTTTGGCCACCCTATACGTACCTACATAGAATAGAGATACGTAATATGTCTCGGTAGATACTTGATAGAGTGTTAGTATAACATGTGGGGACGGTCAATAGTAGGTGTCTGATGAAGTTATACGGGCTATCTCCAGGGTGGGTGTACTGGTTGGACTAAATGTGTATTTATGTTAGTGTGTGAGTGCAATGGACTGATGTAGGCAACTATGTCTAAGTTGCAGTAGAGTCAGATTGTGGTTACGTACTAATATTTTGACAAAGCAAGACTTGAAGGTGACAAAGAAGTTAATATAGATCCGTCGAACAAATATTTTGTAACAATTTTTTTTTTATTTATTGAAAAGTTTGTAAATATGGAATTTCTAGCACGTTCTACATGTACACTTTTTAAAAAAAATGTGAAATTATAAATTGACTTATTCCGCTCTGGGTGGAGCGGAATAAGTCAGATTCTTACTGACTAAAACCCATCCGTGTTCCTTCTAAAGCCCTTTGCGTTTCAGGATCGCGGAGACTCTTGCGAACAAATCCGCTTGAAATGTGAAATTAGTTTCATCTTTCTGACTGACCAATTCCATGACAAGTCAAAACTGCCTGTAAATGATTTAACTGAAACATGCAGATGGTTTGTATCACAACAAGAGACTAACTGAAAAAATAAGTTAAATAACCAAAATGACACTTTAATTTAACAACACTAATTACAACTTTAAACTCACAAATAATAAAACACAACTTCACTACTGATCACTTTAATCGCGCTTGAAGATCGCTTCCGAAGAATTCGCTCGTATCGCAAATCCAATACTGCCTCGGTCGCGGGCTATGCGGACCTTATATAGGTCAATTAATTCCAGAACCTTCTATTAATAACTCTTGTAAATAGAGACCAGATGTCTAGAACTCTAGAATGTTTCAGCTTACAAAAGATTAGAAGGTACTTGACTCTACTAGTTCTGCTCCTCGATACTAGATGGCGCTAGTGTTAATTAATGTCGTTATGTACACGGCATTAATTCTGGCACGTAACAGTACGCAAGTTAAAATTTTGTGATGAAAAATCTGTTGTTCATGAATAGGCACAAGGCCACGGCCAGGCAAAAGATAACATTTTCCGGTCTGCAGACCAGGAAAACGTTTTGTTGAAAACTTTAATCGTGTATAAATCTAGTGAAAAGATTCAGTAAGGCGGAAGCTTATAACTGCCTCGTTTATCTATGTAGTTATCGCGAAAGCTCTTACAGACAGAAAGAAAACACGTTTAATTGGCACACATACACAATGTGAGCACAAAAAAAAAACATGCGGGGGGCAGTCTTTGGGGACTGCCGATTGAAGTGAAAACTAAGCGAAAGTTAAAGCGTTCGGTGCCGATGACGCGGGTTCCATGATTTTTGTTCTCCCAAAGCGTTCGGTGACGATGATCTTTGTTCACCCAAAAAGTACACATATATACAGATTATAGATATAGCTCATAGAAAGCGTTCGGTGACGATGACGCGAGTTCCATGATTTTTGTTCACCGAAAAAGTTTTCAACGCGCCTAAAGAAGTTTGCACTTCAAAAAAAACTTTATTCCAAAACAGTAACATTGTGTGCTATGCTGGGCTGCACCAAATAGGTTCACTCGCCCTAGACAAAGTGCCGTCCTATCAGCGAAAGCGATTATCGAAATGCCGAAATATAAGCGATTGAATATGTGGCATCTAGACAGCGTTTGCATATCCATACATTTTTTGACAATCGCCTTCACCACGCTAGCGACGACGGAATGTGCAAAGTGCCTAGTAACTAGTGGTTACTCGAGACTGGTTTTTAACTGAACCTTACGTTGATTACCTAGTCAGAATGAGGTTGGAATACGTCTGATTTTTTTTTATTTTAGAAAACTTCTTTCATCAACGAAATAAAACTTCTCACGCCAACATTTTTAACTCCTTAACCTACAAGTTATAAAAACCCATGTACGTCATGATAGCGCACACCATAAACGATTTTGTAGAAACATAAATTCGTGTGCCATAAAGCTTCCCGTGATAAAGTCGCGGGATATCGAGTAACTATAAAAACATTTTGCCTGTCTATCATGGAACCTTCCGTACCACATCATCCATCACATATGTCGGGGGGTCGCTGCCCCCTATATGTTTTTGGGGTGCGCCCCAAGAACGGGGTTGAAGCGATTGGAGGTGACATAAAATTTATAAATATGGTTTAGTTTATGGCTATGGAATATAACATTTTGCTGCTTTTAGTACTTGAGTATTGTAAAGTAACTGGGTGAGTAATGTGATGAGAATGATCATGAAATAAAATAAAAACATTTACAGTAGTCAATGCTAAATAAATAATATTGAATAAACTAATAGGTTAAAAATAATAATTTTACGTCAATAACTTTATCACGTCAATCTTTTTTGTCAGATTAAACTAGATGAGGCCGGTGATTCTTATAAGAACTTTAATTTCTCATAAGAACTACATATATGGGCATTGTTTTGTTGCAATAGCATATAAATGCGTGTTAAAAACAATAAATATACACGCTGAAATTTTAATGGTTGTTTTCTCGCGGCAGAACGATTAGCCATCAGTATACATAAAGATCAGATCGAAACATAAAGTTAAATTTAAAACATCAAATTTTTTCAAATAATTAAAAAAAATATTCATAAACTCAAAAATAGTAACTCACTAGACGTGACGTAGGTACTACTAGCAGAGCGGCGGCGCGCCGACAAAGTGAAAAGCGATTCATAAATGTTCAGAGCAAAATAAGCTCTCGCGCGTAGTAATTTTTTTTTGTCACAATTGTTATTCTGCCATTTCTTGATTTTAAATTTATTATTTTTCATAAATCGATTGTATTACCAAGACAAACTCATTTCGCTGCGGGAACACAACCATTACAATTTCAGCTTATATTTTGGCTGATGATACATTTTACCTACAATAATATTATTCTTTCAAATATTTCGTATTGGTTACTAAATCATTTTTTAGAAAAGATGAGACAGATATCAGAAAATGCTATGCAAAAGAAAAAGATCGCTAACCCTCATCCATGCAATCCGCTTTATCTTTTCAATTGCACCAACCAGCATGTTTAAGGTCAACTTCAACCTGATATTGTGTTGAAATTGGTATATTATTGAAAAATTTATAAAGCCCGAAGGGCATCGAGGGCCGGATCCCCTACACAATATTTCCTAAGAATTTAGTTTTTCCTTAATTTACGGGCAGTTTATATGCCATGCATAATGTAGCTCTATTGTATGGTTTGTGCTGAGTCTTCCATTGTAGTAAGCAAATTTTGGCCCTAATTCTTTAACCTCGTGACAGGAAAATTCGTATAACGAAATAAGCTATTTAGTTTCAGTGGCGTAGATGTTATTTGTAGTAAGAATAACAATTTCGTGTAGTTCTATGTTATGGGAACAAGACATATTTATCTATATACGAGCAATTCTTGTTTATACATATGTATAATGTCACTGGGAAATAGCAAACGCCGTAAGATTGTAAAATATCTCGTGAAACTGTTAACTATTTTTTCTTAATAAAAAACGTACATATTGGAAACTAATCAATTTGGATGGGATTTATTGTATACAAAACGATTTCTTCATAATATATCGAGAAATTATAGTTTAATTAAGATTTATTACATTCTTACGAAGTCTACAATTTACCGGTGACATATATATAATCTGATTCTCGGAAACGGCTTCAACGATTTTTATGAAATTTAGTATGCAGGACGTTTGGGGGGTGATAAATCGATTTAGGTTTCATTTTTAGAAAACATTTACCAAAAAATAGAACCAGGTCATCCAGGCACTACAAATAAAATGTGCTTATGTTTTACCATATTGTTCTACCGTTTTTTACTTGGTAATTTGGGTATAATGGCAGTTTAATCACTGGCAATAAGATAGGCTATTAAAAATAAGAGCGAGGTTGAATTTAGCAAACATCAATCAGGCACTCCAATTCAACAGCATATTTTACAATTTCATTTGAAACTTCTGCTCAATGTTATCGGATTTAAAAAAGAGTAAAATCATTTTTGTTCAGAATTGTATTCGATATCCAACGGATTGTCTGTCTAGTGTATTATTATCCGCCGATAAAATTCACAGCTAGGTATCGATATATCTTTTCTACGAAACGCTACGTAGCGTTGTGCTACGCAGCGCGGTCGGCGCTACGCGTCGCTGAACCGTACTACATCACTGTCCAGAGCTACTACGTGGCGTAGCGCTCAGTGCTACGACTTTTTATTTGGCACATTTCAATTTTATTTTTAACGTGAAAAATATTTTCACTAATAGATTGCTTTTTAAAATTGAATTCCTGCACTCGAAATTATTTTCAGTTTACAAAAAAATCATTAAAACATTTTTTAAAACCAATTTCCTGTTTTCTTCATAGATGCCAAAAAACAATCTTAAACTTCTAAGTCAAACGTAATGTTTGTTTTTCTAGTTAAACGACTTTGTTCAACGAGCCTGCTATTGAATTTACTTCGAGTAGCGAAACTCTTGAAACTTCTCAAAATATTTTCCTCTTGACTATAATGTGATTAGATTTCTTTTCCTCCCCAAGAGCAATTACTGAGTACTTTATAAGGCCTCATCAGTTTTCTATTTACGTAAAATGTAAGGCAGATACGAGTTCTTTTATTTCTGTTGTTCTACTTTTATGAGCAGAAACCTGAATGGTATGAAATCAAATACATCGCTGTAACTCGAGATTTTGCTTAGCAACTGCGTAAGGCGAGATTCGGTTCAGCGTTTATGAGAACTTCGTCGAAATTTATAACGGTGAACTGGCAATATAAGGCTTCTTAGAACACATGGAGTTCTTGTTAGGTTATCACTAAGTACAGTCGTGGAATAAACAATTTAAGCACTTAGGGCCACCTTTATTTGCGTATTTTTTTAATGTCGATACTAACCCAACTATATGCAATGTGGAAACATCGATACGACAATAAATGAAAATACTGGCAATACTGGTTCATAGGAATATTTTGAAACTATTACAAACCCTGTTCCCGAAATCAAAAATAAACTTTCCGATAGCATAACACGTCAAAAAAACTTACTTGTCAAGGATAGTGACTACTATTCTGACGAAATATTTCAAGCAGCCTGTTGCAGTTAGTGACATCATTCTGTGATAAAAGACAACATATTTGTATGAACTAGTATTGCCAGTGTATTGATTGATTGTCTTATCGTCGTCTCAACCTTGTATACTGATACATTAAACTCACACCTTTTTGGCATGTTAGGTGGAAACTCCAGAACGCCACCTGTTACGATCCTTCCATACAACTTTCGGCCATATATGGTCACACACGTACGCTGCACGCCGGTTGTGAGTACAACGCACTGATTCTTTCTGAAGAATATAACAATTTGTGTATGCAAACCTCACGCCCCAACCGCCGCAACAGAAGACTTCGCAGGCCGATTCCCGGCCACCGTTGGCGCGAGCTTGCGAACGACGAGCATTGGTTGGCTCGCCGTCCGACCAAAACCAGGCTGGGGTCAACGGTGCGTTGTGTTCCACGCGCGCCTCTAAGAGATGTCAGCATAGAAGACGGGGCCTGCTAGGGACAATGCCAGGCTTGTGGATTTTTTTCAAACGTGTTACCGCGGCATTAAAACGTAAAGGGAACACGGATGGGTTTTAGTCAGTAACAGTCTGACACTTCTTTCCGCTCCACCCAGAGCTAAGACTAAAGGCTTTTGATAAATTCCCATCCTTAAAAAAAAAGTCTGTGTATATAGGGGCGTCCGATCCCGACGTCTAACTAACACAATCTCACTTATGTAATTAATGTTCATGCAATCTGCGTAGCCTTATCCCAACTATATTGGGGTCGCTTCCAGTCTGTCCGGACGCAACTGAGTACCAGTATTTTACATGGAGCGGTCGCCTATCGGACTCAACAATCCAGTTACTGGGTCACGATACCCCTGGGCAAGACTGGTGGCAGATTTTCTGGTTTTTGACTATCCGTAATGACCAATGATATTATAAAGGAAAGATACCCTACCTTCATACAGAGCGGCGTTTAAATATCAACAATATATTTATTTTCTCACCACGTTATAACAAAAAATATATCACATAGTATCAGAGTCAGACAACATTTAATATTGTGGGAGACTGGTGCCTAAACTTAGCTCTAGGCCTGCATTTCAGGACACCAGGTCTCCGCCTATTTACAAAAATAATGATACATTTTATTTTGTTGGGTACTTGTACACTGACAACCTAAAAGATAAAAAATCAAAATTATAAAAAGATTGGTGGCTCGAGTGGAAATTTTAGCCATAAAATTTTGTTAATAGGGTATTTGTATGTGGAAGTGTGTGTGTGTGTAGAGTGGTGTTGGTCCGTGCGTTCTTATTTCAAATCTTCTCACTGTGCGATTGCGATAGATAATACGGAACGTATGATACAGAATGAGATAGCTATATGAAAAATTACACCAATTGTCTGAATTTGTCTGCAACAATTTGCGCACGCTAGTGCGATTTCAACCTCTTTTTATTTAGTATCATTTGTAATGACTGTCAAACAACTTCAAATGTTAGCCAGGACCAACGGCTTAACGTGCTTTCCGATTCACGGTGGATCTCATTCATATTAGAACAAAAATGTTCACATTTCACCGCCATCTCGTTTCATATTTCACCGATATTGTTGTTACGTAAAGCTAAATAAATTACAACAACTTTATACCCTAACTTTGAGAATTAACTTGAACAAAGTTGGCGAGTGAGATAATTTGCGTCAAACTTTGAAGCCGTATATTTTGCTAAATACAAATCGGACGCTAAATGTTTTTGATGCGTATAAATATTAACGAAGTAAATTACTTTGTTTTGTTAGTGATTTATTGTTGTTTTCTTCACGTTTTAATTATTTTGCTGATTTACTTAATACAAGCATTTAATAAAAAAATGTAGGCATATAGATTTTTTTTGAGAATATGTAATCTGCCAATGAATACTTAAATTAAGTATTGTGCTTAATTTAAATTTATGAATAATATAATAATATATAATAATAAAAATATCTTGGGAAAACTCACACACGGTCATCCGATCCCAAACTAGGCAGAGCCTGTGCTATGGCAACCAGACAACCGATAAACATACTTATATATTTCTAAATACATACATATTATAGACAAATTACACCCTGACACAGAACAAATGATCATGCTCATCACACAAAGATTTGTCCTGGGTGAGAATCGAATCCACTACCTCCGGTTTAGCAGTCAGGGTCACTAACCACTCAACCAACAGGCCAGTCCAATAAATAATCCTGAAGTAAGTTTGGTTTCAGAAACGAATGGCTTTTGACCACTATAAGTTGAGATTGTATGCTATTTGTAGACTTTGCATTTAAAATGCACGTTAATGCTGTTTTATTCAAATTGTCTATTTTCTTGCTGTGAAATGAATAAGTATCAGGAAATAAATTGAGGGAACATTCAAGTAGGTTTGATCTAAATGTAAGCTTTACGTGTTTGTTATTTAAAACTATTTCATACCTGTCTGGTTGTTTATGTGGAATATGCTTCCGCATATATCCTTCAGAAGATGGTGCGGAGTTGAGCTTCAGGTCGTGTAGCTCCCTAAAATAGGGTAAGCTATAAGATGACTGATTCATGCAAGTCATCCGGTGAACTCATAGAAACAAATGAATGAACTCAAAAAATGAAATAGCTTGAGGCATTATTTTCCTATCAGTCAGTTGTATGAACAAAGGACCCTGTACCGTCTTACTCAGCGCCTGCATCACCCATACTTAAACAAACCCTACTACTACAGATGGTTTAACGTTCGTTTTGGTTTCAAAAAGTGTACAAAATATTTTGGAAATAACCTATCTACGGTACCAGTATTACCGTCTCCCCGTCTCCAGGTCTCGCCCCATTAATCTCTATGCTAAAGTTCATCATGGAAACCAAGTTAATCAGTGAAAGCGTCACAAAGAAACAGACTTACTTCCGCATTCATATATTAGTTACGATAGGTTTCATAATACATAGATAACTTACTGTATAGAATCATGGTGCCTCGCTTTACTGCCTCTTTTATACAGGGTGCCCGCTGCGGCGGCGGCAGTGAGCAGTGCGAGCGCAGCCGCCGCGCAGCCCCCAGCCGCAAATAGCACACCCCCTGCGTTCTGTGACGCGTCGCCTGCGAGGCGGGCGGTCTCGTTGTGGGTTACTACTGTTGATAGACCTGTGGAGAGAAATAATGAGGTTATTATTGGTAGATGAAAAGTGTCCTGGTTGCGGTACAGTCCGTTGGTCAATCCAACAAATTATTGTAATAATGATTATTGAAGAAATGTTTAACATCAGCGTGCAGCGCTGCCAACGGCTTAGCGCGCGTCAAATCCTAAAATTATCCTACTATACTTCCAGGATTAAAATATCTTTCTTTTGACAATAGAATTTGTTATTGTGAGACCATTTTAAAATTAGTAGGCATATTTTTAAACTACTGGGCACTGGCAGTGTAGTACATTTTGTGTACAAAAATCGCTCTTGAATTTGCATGAAATGTTAAAATAGAGAAAAACTGACTTCTTCTTCAAAAGCTCTAAGTTTACATTAAATACCATTGTTATCCACGATACCTCTAGTATTCAGCAGTAATTAACGGAAATCCAAATGGAAAAATAATGGTTTTTGTTGAAACTACAACCAAATTTGTAACAAAAAGAAGAAAATTCGTAAAAAAAATATAAATCTATCACTTCGGAACTCTTGGATAAAAATGGTTAAAATTGTACTATATTTTAGTAAATAATCTATTACATTGAATCCTTAACGATGGACCACTACTTACGCCACACCCTGTATTAATAGTATTAATGACGTTAAAGTGACAACCGAATTTGGTGTTAAAGTGCCTAAATTGATTTATTCATTGAATTGGTATTTTAAAATTTGTATCTAAGATTTGTATTTTTTGGGTTAATATTTACATTGTTATTTACTACTCTACTAACTAACTATATACACTAGAAATAAAAATAAAAACTCCTAACTAAATTAACCCTAAAATATGGCGTCAAAAAATTCATCCGCTTCGCTGTCGACTGGAATTGTACCCAAAAGACTGGCGGCACTGCAACGTTGAATGGCAATGCTTATTCTTTGACCAAGGTAAAAGCCAGCCCTTGGGTCACGCGAAGTATCAACTAAGCGTCTTGAGAGATCTTTAAACAAGTTATGTTTCATTGAAAGTTTTCAGGCAACTTATGAATCGTTTCAAAGGCACAATCTAAATTATAGTATGTAGTTAATTTCGGTGCCAAAGTCATTTATTATTGCTAATTGGTGGACAACGTACTTGGCAGCGAAATAAGCGAAAATTCGAAATATATTGCAGTCACTTCAGACCACGACAATGTACCGTTTTAATCCTATTTGCTGGATTTGATTTTCAGTGTGAATCGCACATTCAACTCATTGTTATTTTTCGTGTGTTTCGGAAATATATGACTTCAGTGATAACTGTTGTTCAATAATTTTAAGATATTTTGCAAATCCCCCATTATATTCAAGCAGATAATTAAAAGCTTTTGAAACAACTTAGAAACCTAATCGTAACAGCATGAAATAGGCTACCCAAAAGTTTTGTAAAGCTTCCACATTGAACTGCTTATTTGTAAAACACATGCATCACTTAAATAGTAGGTATGTTTTACCGAATATGTAATAACTAGCTTTTGCCCGCGACTTCGTAGCCAGCCTTCCTCATGAATGCGGCTATCATTAACAAAAATAAATTTTCAAATCCGACTAGTAGTTCTACAGATAATCGCGTTCAAACAAACAAACTCTTTAGCTTTATTATATGAGTATAGATATATTGTTATGTAGCGTAAACTAAGAAGCGAAATTTGTACGGCAACAAAAAGAACCGCAACGCAATCTATCCTGTCAACGACGAACTACCAACGAAACCCTGCATCGCGCAAGCAAAGTTCTCCGTGTGGTTTGAACATATACAACAGTTTGAATATCAACTATCGGGCAGTTGCCCACCAGACACAACAACCGTCTGGTGGGAGGATCCTCCCATTTCAGTGGAGGTGTGCGGGACTTCACTCTCTGTACCGCATACCTATTGATATAGATATTAAACGAATAACCAAATAATACATCAGTCTACAATCTTCCTACACCACATTGTAAATCACTCCAAAACAATAACGACGACAATTTCAACGCTTCCCCATAAAACAAGACACACCCACCGCTTATAGCCACTAAATTGAATACCGGCCGTAATAAAAAACTTGGAAATAAAGGAGGGTGTATAATGGTGACGTAATGAGCTTGGATACTCTGCCTTTATTACACCGTCCCCTAATATTAAAGCCGGCAACGATTTACAGGTGGATGAGCTAGAAAAAGTGGGGATATTGCCTGTTAAGTGTCAATTTGGACTAAGTGGTGAAACGATACGGTTTTCAAAGGTTTTTGTTCCAATTATGGACGCTTTGATGGTTTTAGCCTGTTAATGACTGTTCTGTTGAGACAAAACTGTTTTTTTGCTATTCTAAACCGCGTCTTAGTAACGGGGATATTATCATTAACACAATACTTGGTGGCAAGATTGGTTTTTAGGGAAACTGGTAAAAGGGAAAGTACCCATGCTATTTTCTGAAGAATACTTGGAAAATTTATGCTTAAGTGACTTTAAATTATAAATGATATTTATTGTGCAAATCATTTACAAGTAACTTTACTCGTTAATGTATTTGTCAATCACATTAATCTTGATGGGGCCGGTGTTTACTACCCTGAGAAGAAACACCGAAACAAACTCAGAGGTCAATGTCTCTTTTAAAGTCCATACAGTTAATGTAATGGTCAAAAACATATGAGAACCATGTAGGTTAACGTCTGAGGTGGTCTTTTGAGGAAAGCACCACAAAGATTTGAGAGCAGCTGACAGTGCAACCATTTCTCAGTAATCGTGTAACTCAACTTGGAACTTTAAGAAGCTATACGATTCGACGAACAATACCATACAAAGTACATTTGGGTAGGTCAATGCAATCAAATTGCCAGTTACCACCACCATATTAGCCGAAAGACATCCACTGCTGGACAAAGGCCTCCCCAAGGGGGTGGGGGGAGGGGTCGTCTAAATCAGAACGCAAGGCAGGTGAGCTGGTGATCGCAGTGTAGCTGTTGCAATGCGCAGAAGCTTAAGAGATTGCTGCTGCCCATTCTGTGAGAACAAGCAAACTGTCAGACAAACGTTAAAATGACTGTATTACTATATCACCATCAAATCCATATCTAATGTCTAAATATATAGCTAATGGTTTTATGACAAGACACACAAAAGCGATTATTTAAGGCACAAACTAAAGGTCGCTCAACAATTACCTGAAACTAAATACACAACCAACTTTGTTAGATCCGAGAACCCAGTTGATCTCACGCTGGAACGAAATAAATGATTTTCATTCCTCTTTGTGTTTCAGCTTTATTTCTCAGAAATATACCAATTCCATTAATTCACAGCCACAGCACAGGTACGATTTCTGGGTAAATTCTGTTATTGGGTCTTTTATTAAGAATTCCTTTGAAGCAGAACTTTGGATGTGTGTCGTGTTGATGGCAATAACCTCGCCCTCTGTTACGAGGTGCTTTAATATAAATTTGTGACATGTGATTCTACAGTGACATCTGCCAGATCCTTCTAGGATGAAGTTAAATTGAATTCTTTCTATTTAAAAGTCTAATCTAGTGACATAGTGACCGCACAACTTTCGACGGCACGGTTGGCGCAGTGGTTGAGCAATTGACTGCTGCGCTGCGTGTTGCAAGTTCGATTCCCGCACGGAACAAATATGCGTATGGCCTAAAGATAGTTGTTCCGGGTCTGGCTGTTTGTGTATGTGACTTTGTATGTTTGTAAACGCACCCACAATACAGGAGCAATCCCAGTGTGGGGCAACGTTATTTTTTAATAAAAGAAAGAAAAAACAAAAGAACTGCTGAGTCTGAGGTTTGTGGTTCAGTTTCGTAGTCAAGGCAAAGTCAATTAATTTATTTCAACTAGACCATTTAAAGGCACTTTTGAACGTCAAATTATAGTTTGAAAGTAAAATATTATAGTGACTCTAGTTGTCGTTTTGGTTGTTGTTGTGATGAACGGACAAGAAACTCCATAAGTGTTTATTAGATTGATTCAAATGAACCGCCACTCGTCCATTGAAAGGTCTATTAGAAAACCAGCGTCAGACAGCATCAGTCTGTCTGACATATCGCTGAAATGGACCTTATTAGTGCAGCCGCGAGACACACACTTGGTTCTTAGCATCCCTACATTTTCTTTTTTTTTTATGTACCGTGCGTGTTTCATGTAAGTGCTAAATAAATATTATTCTTTCTTTCTTTCTTTTTGGACAAGGAAAGTGTTTTTGGGTTTTCTTATCAGAATCTTATTTTTCAGTAGCAGCCTGTAGTTTGTAGCTAAAGCTGTTTCTGGTGGATGGCTAAAGCTTCGCCCTCAATTCTCGACTTAACCATACCTGACAATATGTGCTGTACTAAACACCTGCGCCAAATCTTTTGAAGTACACAGGCTTGTTAAGTTACCTAAGTAATCACCCTCACAGCTAACAAGTCCTAACAACATAGGTAAACCCTTACAAACGTTGTTACAAACTTAACTACCAGTCGGCTACAGGTAATTTCCGAGACTACTGAACCGATTAAGGACACAGGGGCTCCGAGGAATAAGAGTTTTACCATTACCGAGTTCTCAAGTTTAGTGGGGGCGAACAATGACTTCTAATAGATTGGAGTTTTTCATTCAGGTGGAAAATTATTGGGATTTGATTGGCTTTGGTGATTTTTCAGTGCTGAAAAGGTCTGTCTTACCAGAAAGTATCGTGCATAGTAACTGAGTTGCTGAGGACCGTTTGGCATTCGCTCTATGTAGAATACTTTTCCACAAAAAAATACTATCTATCCTTTTTATCAAAAAATATCCAATAATAAAAAGCAAACAGTGAAAAATGAATCAAAATTGATCGATAAAATGGAAATGTTCCAATTTTAAACGAATGTATCTGTCCGCTTTGCGAAACGCTGGTTTTTTATGGCAAGCTCTAGGGCGTATATATCTTTTTCTAATTACCAAATTTAAAGCTTCATAACTTTGTCACTGGTGAAGATATTTAAAAACTTATTTCATAATTGTTTACTAGAGCTAATGAATATTTATTTGATGAATAAAAAAAAATAATGCCTATTCCCTATTGCACCAAAAATCTAAGCGGTTGCTAAACCTAAGGCTAGGCCGATGGTGATTTGTGAGAAGTAATTCGCGCTGACGTGGTTGGCGCAGTGGTTGAGCGATTGATTGTTGCGCTACGAGTCGCGCGTTCGATTCCCGCACAGAACAGATATTTGTATGGCCTATCTACAGATAGTTGTTCCGGGTCTAGCTGTTTATGTATGTAAGTTTGTATGTTTGTAAACCGTGCAGTTTACAAACACACAAACTCACATACACGATACAGGAGAAATTTCTAGTGTGGGGCAACGTTTATACAATGTGTAACAAAATAAACGCAATACCTCTTAAGGGGTCATTGTACTCATCATTATGAACAACTTTTACTATGGGACCAACCCCGATATCAGGAAAAAAAATCAGCTGTTCTGTACATTTTGTCGAGTTATGCGCACAAATATGTATGTAGTCGATTTTTTTTTTTCGTGATTTCTGTGTTGTTGGCTGTAATGTCAGCATTTAAGTGTCATTTGTTTGTGTTTGTCCTACTACTGGGTCATTAATTAAATGAACGAGGGTTGATCCAATAAACGCTTATACTATGTAATGTGTATTGATGAAATCGATAGACCATTAAGTCTTATTTTCCTCGTAATGTTTTCCTTAACTATTTAGTCAGTACCTACGAAGTATTTAATTAAACTAGCCTAGACCATCGAGAACAGCATGACGTCAGAAGAGATTATAAAGTGTTTTGTTAGGTAAATAATGGTACAATATACTGCAAGCTCAAAATGTGGTAGTTTCTATCTACATAAATATAACCGCCCTTATTTAAAGAAAATGGCTGACTTTCTATTAGAAAATGAAGTAAAAAACACTGAAGCCGAAAGAATAATATCAGTACATAAGTATAGGGGAAGTCTAAATCAATAAATAAAGTCAAACAATCACAGCCTCGTCAATTCCTTTCCTATAACAAGGGCCTTATAAAAAACAAGTTCTACATAATCTTTACCTAAAACATATGTACCCCAACAGAATATCAATTAGAAAGATTCAAAAGACGATAAAAATTACCATACTCAACACGAAAATTATGAATCTTTTGATGTGGCCCGAAATAAACCTTGTTGCTTTGTAAAAAAAGAAAATAGCGAAAAAATAAACATAAAAGACGCTAACGCGTGTAAAAGGAACACGAAAATTTCCAAGTCAAATAAAACGTACAATGGAACAATCGATACTGTCTTGTAAACACATTAAAAGAGGGGCTCGTAGGGCTGGCAAGGCATATTCGTGAAATTATTGTAACGCATGGATTATTGAGAATTTTGAGAAGAAAAGTCGTAGGGTTTTTACTTTGTGAAAAAAAATACTTTTGTGATTTTTTGGGTTTTTAGTTTTTTGGGAAACGCTGTATCCGGGGAAACGCCTATCCAGGCTATTTCTAACAAATAACTTTTAACTGAAGAATAAAAATTTCGGTTTGACAGCTTTTGTACTTTTCAATCAATTATTTATTTGTACAAACGTGAGTACATACAACAAAATTGTCGACATGCAAGAGATGTTAAAGTTCAAAGCATCATCATATCAGCCGAAAGACGTCCACTGCTGGACATAGGCTTATAGGCAATAGGCTATAGGCTACAGGCTGTCGGTTATAGGCTTATAGAACATACATATATTATGTGAAACCGCCATTTTTGATCTTAAAATAAAAGTTAGACTATTGAAAAAACTTTTATCGCAATGATTACCATATTAAATACCATGCCAAAAATCATATTCGCACATCATCCCACATTTACACAACATTTATTACCCGTACATCATCGACAACCCCGCGACAGCCCTACCAGCCCTCGATACATCTCCATCCCTCGAAGAATATCCTGTTGCGCTCCCGTCCTCCCGTCTACATGCTAATAAAGAGTGCGAGGAGTGATTTGTGGGGCGAAACTCTGACTTAGCACCGATAAGGATACATTGTTTCTGATTACTGGTTCTCGAGTTTGTATGTAACTTTGGCATGGAGTGTACGGAATATGATTCGTATTTTGATTGTTTGTATGATGAGTTGGCAAAATGATTTTTCATTTGTTATAACATAAACAGTCTGATTCTTGAATTTAAAGCGTTCAAATTCACAATCAATGTCAGAAAGTTGTCAAAATGTAGGGAAATTAAAGGTGTTTTTTGTCAGTTTACGACTGAGATGCGAGGGTTCTTCATAACTTTAAAATGCTTACAAAGAAAGCGGAGGAGTGATTTGTGGGGCGAAACTCTGACTTAGCAGAGATAAGGATAGATTGAGGGCGTTATTGTTTCTGATTACTGCTTCAAGAGTTCGTACGTAAATTTGGCATGTAGTGTGGATATGGATCTCTTGGGGTGTTACTACACCAATCGATCGATCGTCGATCGATGCTATCGATTGACATCAATCGATGTTGATCGATTGGTATGGTAACTTTGGCTGATCGAATAAAGAAGTAGAAACTATCGATCGACGTCAACTAATCCATTCTACTATCGTTCGACGCCATCAATCGACGTTCGATCGATTGATGTGGTAACACCTTTAGTAAATAATCGTCGTCCATCGATCGTTTTTATAGGAAAGTGTGGCATGACACGCAAAAGTTCATTAAACGATTCGACACTAATTTTTAGATTTCTGAACGTCTGTATTAAAATTGGTACTATTGCAGGATCACTTGCGTGTCCGTCTGTCTGGCTCGTACTTGGTTTTATTAAACGATCTGCCGAACTACTATGACGTGTTAATGCCATCCAATTCCGATGATGTAAAAGGGATAGTGATATTCGCTATGTATAGCTCCGTCTCTCTCTTAGAGCGAAATCATGATCGTTTTAAAACTTCATAGTAGCCCCTCCTCCGTTACTGTAGTTGTCGCATGCGCTGCTTCTGAGCTTGAGGTTTTGAGTTCGGTTCCTGGGTCGACCAAATTTTAATTGGTTTGACCCACCTGGTTTTCAGTAGCAGCCCAGAGTCTAGATTTTGCCGGGTATATGACAATATGATACCCACTTATCATATAGGACTTGAACAAAACTCGCGAAAAGTGTGTGTACTATGAGTCCAAATTTGTGCCACTCTTTGAGGAGAACAGTATACCTAAATATAATCTCTCACCTCTATTTGATAAACATCGTCTTCATCGCCAACATTGGCTCTAAGCTGCAAAAGCCAGCTTAGTTTATCTCGTTCTAAACGGCTGGCTAACTAAGCCTTATTTCACACCTTTGTGAGCTCCCTGTAGCATTCAGTGTCTGCCATGCTTAGACGCTATCTTATCTTAGTCACAAAGGAACTTTGAAGTACTTACACTCTAAAGGTGGGTACTGGCTTGGTTGTTACGGAGCATATTGTGCAAAGAGAGCATTCGTGCAGTCAGTACGTGGAAATGAGCACGCATGTGATGCGTATGTGTTTTACACGGATTTTATGATGCTCGCTGCGAATGTTACATTACGGCCCACAACACCGGTCAGTACCCAGCTTTATACATAATTTGTGTAAAGGCTCTAACAGACTGGTGCGACGTGACAATGCGACAAACACTTCTGTAGGTACAATTTCTATGAAAAAGCGTTTTCGTATCGCATTTGCACTGTCTATTCGCGCCTGTCTGTGAACCCTTAAACACGAAGTTTCCACACATTTATTGGTGCATTATAATAACCCTCCTTTCAATAATTTATAGTTATTATTATTGCGGTGAATAACGCCAAACTTTGCAGCCGTAGAATGTTTTAGTGGCAATTGTAGTTATAAAATGATTTGTTCGGAGGGGAACGGAAGTTTGTCATTTTTTCAATAGCTTTATGTCGGTATTTGAAATGGAAATTGCAGTTTTCTTTTTCTTTAACAGTATGATTTATGATTTTTTGTTTTAAGTTTTAGTAGCAGTAGACTCTTTGGGTTTTTATTATGTAACTTGGAAGGTTTTGTTTAAGATTTGGTTTCTTAATTCTAAATCTAAATTTAAAGAAATTCACATAGCAGTTACGTGATCGTTAAACTATTCGTCTCTTTTCGTTCTCTCGATCTTTAGTGATTTTTCACCAGCGCCATTAATATTTTTGGTCCTTCGAGCCGGATACTTTATATTTCACAATATACGTATGTATATTGTGAAATAATAAATTCAATTAATTAATAATATTCAAAATAATATAAAAAAATAATAATAATAAATAAATTATATTAAATTGAATATTAATTATTTTCATATCAAGATATTTGAGCATAGTTCATACTTCTCATGTACACAGGAAATCTTAAAAATTATTAATAGTCAGCAAACGTGACAATACCATAAAAATTCCAACGCATCCAGCAAAAGAACAATAACGCGAGAAGTCAAGAAATATTCCAACAAGAGACGCTTAAATATTTCAAAAGAATAGCTCTTCTCGGCTCACAACACGTGACTTGAGTAAGAAATAACTGAAAAACTACTCAACAAGTAAATTAAACTAAAGGCTTTCTCCACAGTAATGGTTTTTGCCCCAAGTTTAAACTCTTGAATAATGAAGTCCAGTCTTAAGACTAAGTTAAGCGAATAATGTTTCTACTCCACTGAATTTTGTGGAAGGTTAAGTGGTATCAAAGAGTGTTGTTAATAAATTCGTGGAGCAGAAGATATGCAAGAAACTACGAACTCCAAAACAATGAGTTGGTATAACAGGGTCAAACAATACCAAGTAAGTCTCGCACACGAGTCCAAGCATTATGCTGAGCGATGGCCGTTTTGCGCGAATGTGATGCATATCTTCCCAACTTGCATAACTTTTGTAATTTAGTTTATATTATTTTTTGGTATGCGTCATGCTTGTCGCAAATATACCATAGTAATGGGTGAAATCGACCTGTGGATGACAAATAAAAGGCTTCCGTAGACAGGCGCTACTTCTTAGAGATTCTGTTTGGTGACCGACGTTAAGAATAGCACCATCTCGTCACTTCCCGTGGGTGTCGTAAGAGACAACTAAGGGACTCACTAGAGAACGAGCAGCTATATCTGTACATTGCAACAACAATAACTGTACTCTGCGATCCCTTAAAATTAAGATTAAAAAAAACATGCAGGGCAGTCTTTGGGGACTGCCGATAGAAGTGAAAAGTAAGTAACTTGTGAATTGTGTCGTCGAGCTATTAGATTATTATTTTTGAATTTGGAAAGCGTTCGGTGACGATGACGCGGGTTCCATGATTTTTGTTCACCCAAAAAGTACACATAAATACACAGTATACATAGCTGAAAAAGTTCGGTGACGATGACGCGAGATCCATGATTTTTGTTCACTCAAAAAGTGCTCAAAGCGCCTAAACAAGTTTTCACTTCAAAAAAACAAAGCCTGCCAAGCGTGGCGGTTATGGCAACTAGCACTCCGGCAGTGGACGTCTTTTTCTGCTGATATTATGATGATGATTACTTCATAGAAACTCGTTTTATTGAAAAATTTCTACGAAACATTTTATGAAATCACGTTATCGCATCGTTTGCATTTTCACGTCGCACCTGTCTTCAATTGTCTTGATGATTTAACTGACTGCCTGCCTGCATGAAGTTTATTTTTTATTTGACCACTTTGCGTATCTACTATCTGAATGAATGAATGACTGTTATAAAAGCAAATGGGCCGTGATCCGCCACATGGACTCAGCGCGAATTGGTGGATTTCACAAATGTCTTCAAAAGTTCTAGTTCTCAGATATTCTGAGAATGCCCCATGATGTCTTTTTCGGGTTCCATACCCAAAAGGTACCTAAATAACGGAACCCTATTACTAAGCCTTTGCTGTCCGTCCATCCGTCCGTCAGTCTATCAGCGGGCTGTATCTCATGAACCGTAATAGGTAGACAGTTGAAACTTTCACAGATTTTGTATTTTTGTTGCCGCTATAACAACAAAAAATAAAATGAAATAAAATTAAAAATAAAGGGGAAAACATAATGTACAAGAAACATTATTTTTTCGGCTTAAGGTACGGAACCCTTCGTGTGCAAATCCGACTTACACTTTTTTCATGTTTTGAGAAGATGAGAAAAAACAAATTAAAGAAATAGGTAAAGATGTCTCACAATATAATTTCCCTGTTCAGCATTCAGTGATCAATTCCCAAGGGACTAACATTATAACGACAGAACTTTGTCCAGACTTAGCAGAAAGTATGTACGTACTATGAACATAGTTTTATTCGTAAAACTTTATACCCAAGAGACAAAACTATGATAGTGTACGTGAAAACTAACTCAGCACTAGTAGGTCACATCTATCGTACTTTCAAAAGTTATTGAAGATATTTCTTTCGGAACTAAACTCGAAAGACATCGCTAGAAACTTTCTAAGGTTTTTTCTACGAAAACAAGAAATATCGCTACTGAAATTTTAGACTGTGAACATTCAACATCATTGGCTTGTTTTGATATTACTGCTTGGTTTTCATGAATCGAATTTTATTGCCCATATTACACCATTTCTTGTCTCTGCATCACCCAAAGGTTGACTGGTAGAAAATGCCTACTGCATTAACGGCCAGTCTCGATAACGTATCTACCTTTAACCAACTGTCAAATTAGCTACCAACAGTAGCTGAAACGTCATGTTTGCCATTGTAATATGACGTTTCAGCTACTGTTGGCAGCTAATTTGACAGTTGGTTAAAGATAGATACGTTATTGAAACCGGCCGTTAGTCCGCCTCTGAACATTTTTATGCGTAACGTTTTAAATCTATACTATAATATAATATATCTTTGTACTAATTATAAAGCTGACGAGTTTATTTTTTTGTTTGAAATTTTTGTTTGTGTGTTTAATCTCTGGAACTACCAGTTGGGTTTGGAAAATTATTTTTGTTTTTATAAGACATAAGACACATTCATGAGGAAGACTATATACTATACGGGAATGGTAAAAAACGGGATATGCGCATACGAAGTTGCGCGCAAAAGCTAGTTAGTAAATAAATGTGTACTGGCTTTTGGCAATTTCAGACAAACATGACTGATGAATTTTTTGACGCCATATTTAAGGGTTAAATTTTTATTTCTAGTGTATATAGTTAGTTAAGTATTTATAAAAAAACAGGTGTAATTAACTATGTAAATAAAAAGTAAAGTAATCATGACTAAGTCCATGTTGACTTTGCAATTTCTCAATGATGTTCAAGGTGAACTATTCTTTTTTTTTCTTAAAGTTTAAATGGCGTTGTATCGATACTGGCCAAAACTGCAACCTAGTTAAAATATCTTTAAAGTTTAAAACTAATACCTACGTACCTTTCAAGCAAATCTTATTCCTTTTGAAGAGTAACCGCACGTCTTTATGAGCGCGATCAGGTGCAGATATGTTGAGTTGCATAGTCACTAGGATTTCTGCGCTCCTGGTACCCGTGCATGGTAATCGAACCCTGGGAAAGAAGAAAAATTGTTAATTTTTAGTTTAGTTTCCAATTTATATGTAATTCAAGAGACACAAAACATTCTTGAATTGCTGATAAAATGATTTGTACTTTATACAAATATGAAGTTAAATAAATGTGTAAAGTGAAATGAAATTGAAGTGTCTGTCTGTGTATATTGTAGTAATATCAAAATAAGGAGACTTATACAAAAAAGAAGAACATTATTTTTTGTATAAGTAGAAAAATGATAAGGGCCGTACAAAACAATTGAAACCCATGAAAATTCTTTTCACGCAGGCGTAGCCGCGGGCAGAAGCTAGTTCAGAATATCACACTAATATTATAAAGGCGAAAGTTTGTGAGTGTGTGTGTGTGTGTATGTTTTTTACTTCTACACGCGCAAACGACTGGACCAATTTTGATAAAATTTGGTATGCAGGAAACTGTCACTCTGGATTAACACATAGGCTTTTAAACCGCGGATAACACCGCGGGGCGCAGCTAGTGTACATATAAATAAATAAATATGACTTATGAAGCTTGGAAACAAATTGAGTCATTGAGAAATACTATGAGGAGTAAACGTTCTTCAAAAAATTTAAAAGTAAACTGCGAATAGACGTCAAGCATTCATAAAAATCCTTGAGTTTGGCAATCCTGAGTAGAAATCGCAAAAATTCAAAACATTCAATTTCTTAAAATAGTTAAAAGCGTGGGCGTAGGTATCGATTCCCTACAAGAATGTCTCTCATATCGTCCTTGCTCTTTTTTTTGGGTAAAAATAGGTCTTTAATAAACACTTAGCAATATTTACAGGGAATCCATCTTGTTAATTGTCAACGTTTTAAAACAAAGCCTTCAGAGAAACCTTTTTGCGTCTGTACATTTATATAAAGAATCTAAAAACGTGCAGCATAAAATAGAAAAGCTTTCAATAGAAGTTACCTTCTCAAGTTTATTCTACCCTTTATGGTCACACCCCGTGCTCTAACGCAGGTCGTAAATGTTCATAAGGTATAACTTACTCCTGTTATAAATGTTAGAATGAACGAATGGATGTTTGTTACTAAATCAATCCAGAATAATCGGATCCGGATTAAATTTGGCATGAAGATAGGTTTTGTTCTGGGGTAGCACATAGGCTTTGCCGGGAGTTAGTTCCCTTGGGATCATTTTCGACACCCACGCGGACGAAGCGAAGATACTAGTATATTTAAATAAAAATCTATGTGATATTGAGCTTGAAGCAACTGTTCAGTTTACTGACCACTTTGTATGAGCCGTCCTATTAAGAATGCATCCTAATATGAAATGAGTTTATGTCTACACTGCAAGGGATGAACTCCAAAATGGACAGTCCATACTTCAAGATGACTCACAAGACCATAATTTAAATAAAAGGCCAAATGGCCATACCAAGAAAACTTGCACAGTAAAAATGTCCCCATATTTCACATTGACTCATCCTCATTACAATGGACCCTGTTTAAAAAATAGAGCTTAAACTAACTACATATTTTTTAGCAATAGGAACATTTCCTGAAAAAACCAATTTGGTCCAACAGTTAGATATCAGAACATAATAGTACTCGTGTTTTTGGAAATTGAAGTAACTATAGATTTTTTAAGAAATTCTACTCTATTATTATTGCAGTCAATAAATAACTAATTCATTACAAAGGTAGAACAGTAACTTTGCTATATTTGGCGGCGTCAAGATACTTTTAAAATTTTCCTGCAAAATTGCCCATGTTGTGTGCAAACTTATTCAATTCAAGCCAAATCCATGGTTGCAGGAGGAAGATCGATAAGGCGCATCCATCGGTACCAGAAGAAGTTCGATAAAACCATAAATCCTTCATCAAAATAAAGGACGATGTAGGTAAAAAAAAAGTAAACAGCTTACCTAAAAGTCTGCAAGGTCGTGGGCACGAACCCTCGCTCGGAGATATTGACCTGCGGCGGCAGCATGGCGCCTTTGCTCTCGTAGTCAATACCCATCACGTACGGCAGCTGGGAGGAATAACACCATGAATATCGTGTGTAAGTACAACACAGGGACGTGAGATTTTTGAGTAGGTATAAAGGCGTTATATGATTAAAGCTCCGTCCTATAACAACACTACTGAGCTTCATATGGCGCCTTTATATAATATAACCGGGGTTAATAGGACAACCATTTTTGAGCAAAATGGTTTTGGTTGTACAAATACTGAACTTCAAAATATTAATTCAAAATTAAGAATACCAAGTGTCTTTGACTAAAAAAATCTAATTAGTCTGCCAGATAGATGTTCAAAAAATATTGAACACGTATTATTTATTTTGTCACGTAAACAAAAAATTAAGACGATACAGTGCATTGAAAACTCTTGTGACGTCACTTATCAGTACACTTTTTACTAGAAAGTGACGTTACAAGCCCCCACTCCTTATCTTTGATGCGTTTTATCTTCGTATTTTTTTATTGATTTGATAAAATAAAAAATAAGTAAGTATCCAATATTTTTCGATAATTTAACTGACGGACTAAATATAAGCATTTTTTTTCTAGGCTAATCCCTATTCGAAACTAAGTTTTTGGCAAACTTAATTAGCCGTTTTTTTTGGGGAATCCTTTTGGATTCTCCAAAAAAAAAGGAATCAGAGTGATATGTCGAACAGCTACCGTTACCATGAGTCTGAGGCCTATCTATCTATTGGGGTATGGTTTCCGCACTTAGTCCTGATGTTGGACCATTGTGCGTTAAAGAGTCTGAGGCCTGCAATACAATAATATTCACGCGAACCCCCGAATGGAAACTTTACTTTTCCTTTACTATTAACTTTAGAATTAAAGTAAGGTTCGACAAGTACTTAAAGCTTTAAACTTGATTAATATTTGAAATAATCGCTTTCATAATGTGAGTAAGCACGTTAATCAATGCTTTTTCCTGTAGTTAGTGTTTTCCAGACTTATTAGATTGAACACGGTGATATTCATGACCTACATGGATATGTATTGATCGACGATTATACAGCAGTCATTAAGCCACAATAATAATATCCATATTGGAAGCAATCCAATTTAATTCCACTCGTTTCCAACTATCATTGCATGTTATACATATTATAGGTGGTTTCCTACAGCAAAATTTTAGATTAGGTATAAATGGCAGTGACCATTTATACAGTGTGGCAAAATCTACTCCTCGTACAAAGGCTGGCTTATGCTCGTCCCTAATGAGAATAAGCTACCTCTAATTTATTCACGTGTTGACGATTGCAGTTCTAAGGACTTAGGTTTCCGCAAAGCTCCATTGTAAAGGGAGGATCCTCCGACCAGGCGGGTGTTGTGTCTGGTGGGCAATTGCCCAATAGATTATAATATTCGGACTTTTGTTTATGCTCAAATCGCACCGAGAACTTTGCTTGCATGATGCAGGATTTCGTTGAGTAAGCTCGCAGCTAGCGAGATAGATGGCATGGCGGTAGTTTGCAGCTGGCATTGTGGTTCTTTTTTTGCGATGTAGATTTTGCTGCGGTAGTTTTTTGTGGCGGCATTGATGCCAATACAATCTAACCATTTAATTGTTATTACTTTTTTGAGTAACGATACAATCAATTTACAAATTTCAAATGACACGTAAACACTACATGTCTCTGGTAATTGACCGGCCCATTTCTTAAGCTTATTCAAAATGTGGCGTCCCAATGTTTTCTTGATTCCAACAAGAAAGCGCTGCGTTTGCACAACGTTTGCTCACGCAGTTTTAGACCATTCTACATCACCGTCCATGCATGATTCTAAGTGCCTCATAGTATTTAATGACTAACGTAAATATATTATCATTCTATCATGAACAGTTCATAATATTCACATAAAGAATACGATAAGGAGACATTTTTGTTTAGCAGATATATTCACCAACCCAGTATACCGACTTAAACTCGAAAATCACACGAAGTTTCTCTTTATTAGAATTCCATGTTCTCATGTGTCATGTCATAATATGTTTCAGAATTCTACAAGAATGATAAGAATGTAACCTCTGTCTCCACCTCTCCAAGGTTAAAGACATTCGTTCTCATTAAAGCCAGTATTTGCGATGAGTCACTGCAGCCGTGACCTCTATCGACACATCGAGACCGATCGATCCTAATGTGTATTAATATAATGAAGGGTGTTTGTCTCTATGTGTTTAACCTTCGAGCATGTGTCATGTGAAGAATGAAGAATGTGTTGAGCTTTGGAAAGAAATAAGGTGTTATTAGATTATAGAAAATGTTGTAAATTCTTGAAGCAAACAAAATATAATGGTTGATTAATACCTAAATCAATCAATCAAATCTCTATTTCTGAACATACATTTCTAAATGTTATGCAAAATTAAATGTCACAAATGAAACATTAAAATCAAAGAAATGATACGAATTACGATTTAGATCAAATTATGAAATATCACAAATTCAGCAAAAAAAAATTGTAATGTGGCGTTGTAGCTATCTATGCCACCTCATACGAACTACAAAATAGATGTAACGCCACTCAAATCTTACATCGAGGTATTCAAACTCTTTACGCGAATTGAACATATACAAAAGCTACATCAGCCATCGGGCAGTTGCCAACCAGACACTACACCGGTCTGGTCGGAGGATCCTTCCTTTTCAATTGAGGTCGCGGATCTTTACACTCTTTCTCATATCCTCTATAGCTTTACTACATATAAGCTGTAAGCCCGATAGGATTGTAGAAAGAATGAAGGTCTGCTTAACCCATTTAGAGAGCGGATTCTCAAAAATTTTCGCCTCTCCATTTTTGCAACAAAGGTACATTGTAAAGGACTTCCTCCCTTACCTACAACTTCATTACAGTAAAGAAGTCTTGTGCAAAATTTGATAAGTACCCAGTCTGTCCGTGAATTTAATATTTTTAATAAGGAGATTATTAAATTCTTTTGGTTCATTCTTTTCAGGCCCAGGGCATAAAGCTTGCATTGCAATCTTCCTTGTTAACGAGGTAACAGTTTTGAGACATCACGTATTACGTCAAAAAACTTAATTACCACTAAGTACAAAGTTGACCGAAACATCTTTTGACAAAAGAAAACGAACAAAAGAACCTCTCCTAATCCGAAAACATGCGGAGCTGCGAAAAATGAGAACTTAATCCAGTCCCTTTGTTTTCCGAAATTAAATCGCTTTCAAACCAAATTGGAAAATGCAGAACGCTCCACGCTCAATACCGGACGAATGTTTGCTCAATGGAATACAAAATTTAATAAACAAGTTTGAAAATAAAATTATTCGCTGTTCACACTTTTGTACTAAAGAATAATTGTAATTAAAACGATTATTTAATTGTGAAGAATGGATTTGCGTAATTAAATGTGAAGTCAGGTGCTATATTTATTTCAGTGATTTTGGTGTATTACATTGTGGTTCTTGTGGATATCAATTTTAATCATGTGGATTAAAATTGATATGTAAGCTCATATCAATATTAATTTTGTAAACCACAATAATCAAAATTCATGACTTTGTACCTTGTAGCAGCATTCATAAAAAAATCTAACCATATGGTTTGTTAAAATTTTCTATAGAATTTTTGAATGTAGTTTTTCTTCCCTTTTTATAGTAAAAATGAAAAATTCCGTGTGACGTAAGAAATCTGCCTAGTTGTGTCCCAACTTTCTTAGAATTGGCTTCCAGTCCATTTAGATTCATCTAAGGACCAGTATCTTAGATGGAGCGAATAATAAGTCAAATATTAATTGCTCAGGTAAACTAGACGTATCTAAACATAAATTTCAACTCAATTACTGATAATAGTTTGCATTTCTTACCGGTCTCCCGCCAAGCGCTTGCCACATGAACTCCAAGTCGGCTATATGAGCTGGTACGGGCACTATGAAGCTGGTCGCGTATTTGTTAACCACGCCTTCTCGGACGTAGTATAACTCGGCGTCTAGACCTAAAACAATATAGGATTTGGTGAGAATTTTCAGGCATAGAATATGGTTAGCAAAAGCTAAATAGTAGTTTTCTCATGTTTTCTGTAGTTTTAGTGTTACGCAATGAAAAAACGGAATCTTTACGGAATCACTCGTATAAAAAATCCATAAGAAGTCTATGGTTTTTCTGTTCAATATTTTTTTTTATTTGCGCGCGTTGGTTTTTTCTTTGATAATATTAAAGTTTCACATTCACAATTAAAAAAAAACCTGTCCCAGAAACAAGACAAACGACGCTGAAAGTGAAATTTATAAATGCCACTTATAAAAGCAATTCTCCATAATTACTAAGAAAATTACCACCCTCATAAAAATTTCAAACGCGTATCAAAGAAACTAAAATCATATTATTCTAATTCGAAGTGCATTACGGACGATTGCACGGTATGGGAGAGTGTCTCCCTCTACCAGATGCAGGTTCGATTCCCAGGGGGACAGCGCGTCAAATTATCCAACTAACTCTATTTGCTTAACCGAAAAGAAGTGTCGGTATAGTGTGAAGATAAAGTTTTGATACTTTAAGTTTCAGAAGAGTGGTTTATTTGAATGCGAATATATTTTGAATACATGTTGATGAAAGACAGAACAATACACTTGTAGTTTCAGATAAATAAAATTTAATTCACCAAGATAAAATATATTACCTATTAACCATTTGTTGATAACTTTGACGATACATTTGGCAATTGTTTTCAAAACAACAAAGAAATAAAAAACAATTCGCTGTGGCGATGTAGCCCATCTAGCGGGACAAAATTACAAAAGGTACTTTTTCGTAGTGTGACCAATCGTTAATCTAATATGTTCTTTATGTTAGTAGACATTAGGTACTTCCATTACGATACTAAAAATCATCTCTTGAAAATTTTGGTGCATGTTATGAATATTAGCCCAGTCTCGACGTCAAAGGTTGTTTGCTGTATTACATATTATACAAATTTGCGTTAATGTCAGGATGGCTACATCTTCTAAAGGTATGTGCGTAATGTTGTCTTTTGACTCACTAGATAGGCCAAATCGAATACTGTGTGGCGCTTGACGACGGAGGTACAATCTATGAAAAGCAAACTCGTAATATTTACGTCACGTAGAGTCATAAAATGTTATTGACATTTAAACAAAGACGAGCGAAACGCATCAATCACATCAGTATGTATCAATCGGCACCAATTTACAGTCACCTGATACCAATAAACCTCAGTATATCTCATCTACATGTTAATAAAACGCCTCACTCAAAGCTAATAGCTACTCGATTCAGAACGGTTGACCAAACGCCGAAATTAATCGTCAAAAATGAAAATTAAATCAGATGATCCAATCAGCGTACATTTGAAGGCGCAAAGCGACAGTGAAACGGGCCGAATATGAAGTGGCACTTTGCACAATTGATGAATCACCACCCCTATAGAACGAGTGCAAAATACTCGTACTGTATCTACGGTACGTGCTACCCCACTTACTTTGTACACCCTGTATATCCTTTCGGTATACAAAGGATGAATACACCCTGTATATTTTACAGATGCAAGTCTATTGGATGTTATTCAGCTGGTGTTTGTTGAACGCTTTTGGTGAAAATATTGATGGAATATGTTTTACTTAATAGAAATCGCTTTTGTGCTATAAAAAAGGTTTAAAAAGTTTGTAAGGGCTGATATTGTCTGATTAAAAGAATCAAAATAAAGAGCTATGAAAACGTTTCCAAAAGAAGACATGATATCTACTATAACTAGAAGTTATGTTTCAAGCGTTTGTAGAACAGTTCATAAAATAGGTCCCATTAATTAAAAAACACAAAAAGCTATGACAGTCAGCTTATACTTGTATTAAACGTAAAATGTATTTGAAAAAATATTAAAATGCTAACTAATATATTCAGAAACAGATCTTAATTCCCTCAAAAAACTCTCACACAATTAAAACAACTAACACTAACAAACCAAAACAGTCGTAGTTAATACTGCGACTGTTTTGGTTTGTAGTTGATATTAATATATATTCAGAATCCAATTCACACATTCGCACGACGGCGATCCTTTGAAGCGGTCACGTTCATAATTTAAACGTAGTAAACCTTAATGACAGACAATACGTACGCCCTTAGCTATGCCTTTGTATTAATTACTCAAACGATAATGTACTAGCCTGTAATGAGGCTTGAGGGACTGACAGGGTGATGAAAATTATACATTATAGTTTGAAAATTAAAGGGGAATATAATTTGCCTTAATAAGATCAAATAGATGAGGAAACTAGAAACTTCGGTACAGTTTTCAACAATGCTGAGGATATTTTTATTTCCGAAGTTGAATACAATTACAGAGATGAAAAGTGTTGTGTGAAATTTACTTAGTTTTCAGAAATGGTAATATTATTATTTTCAAAATTATATTGACAATTATGTAACGTGAAATTATTATTGTGTAGGCCGGCAACGAAAAGAAATTAAGTAACCAGAATAGGTAAAATAACTTAAAAAGACGCAGGCAAACATAAATATAACAATATTTAGTACCACAAATAATTCCAAGATAATTAAAAACGTTAGAAAGATGGAGAGAAAAATAAAATCCTTGGAATTAAACGTTTTAATGGAAGACAATACGTGAGAGCCTTGCAGCGATGTCTTTGTATTAATTACACAAAGACGATCGTGCGCCTGTGTAATGAGACCTGGGGGAGTAATCTGTGGATAATTTCAGTGTAAGATGAGATCCTGAGAACATTTTAAACATAATTTGAGTATTAACATTAACAAAGAAGATAATTTGCAACTTAAATGAAACAGTTTTCAATCATGATGAAAAACAGAGAACGCTTCAAGATCAAGGATCAAGCAATAGAAGGAATTCAATATAAAATAATAACATTTATTCATAATTTTTTTACAAAGAGGTGTGTATGCCACAGATGGCTAATATATAGTAGTCTTATTATAAGCATTTAACTAGTGCCTAAATTAAAACTAGTGTATGGCTAAATTATATTTATTAAAGATATAAGAAATTTAACTAGGAATTTAAATTTTATGTCTAGGTGTCCGGTCTAGGTTTATTCAAAACTATGTTTCAGGCCATCACTTCATCGCAATTTAAATGGGGCAGTAATTTATGTTAACTAGATCAATACATCTTCATCGACTATTAAAATGAGCAAACTTTGCAAAGATTAATAAAAACCATTCTAAACAATTAACAAGATTTCTAGAATTTTTTCTGTGTCTGTGTAACTGAGTTTCGGTAAATATTCCCCAAGCGTTGTATTATTTTTTTTAATTATTTAAACTATATATGTTAAGTAACTTATTGAGCATGTTATGACGGTAAACACATGAAATCTATTTGTAATAAATAAAGGCACCGAAAAAAAATTGATGACACTAATCAAACGTATAACGAAGAGCAGAAATACACTGCCAAAGATAATAATGAAAAACCAAAACACGTGTTAAAAGCTAAAATAGATCATTCAGCTGAGCTAGTTTCCCTCAAAGCTGATGGTGTTTATGCGACAGATATTAGTATTAATTACTCAAAGGCGTGAATGCGCCCAGTTGGAGCTGTGTAATGATGCTTGGATGGGGGAGCGAGACTTAGGGGGAGACAATGGTAATTTTAAATGCAAGACGGGTTATGGTGTGAAAATATAAATCTGGCAGAGAAAACAGCTTGATCGTGGCTTAAAATAAAATTGATGGAAGCAGAGAAAAAATAAGGCCGGATGTTAAATGTGAAGTTGAATTTTTATTAAACTCGATATAATTAATTTTGTTAATGGAAACTGTCAAAACCAGGCTTTATGCCTACCTTTCATCATTACATACCATGATATTGACACTTTTACATTGCTGTATATTTTTATTGTTTAAGCTACAAAACTCAAAGACTTTAAATAGGTACGTAGAAGTAGTTAAGTAAATTCTCTATTGCAAACAATATGTGATTTAGAGATAAGTTTTTCAAAAAATTCTATGCACTTTTATCTGGTGGAAAACAAAACGTTGAACAATCTGAATATGCTCGCTTTTATCTTTTTATCGCCTGGAGCAGTATGCAAATTACTGAATTAGTTTATCAAATTACCATTTTCAGGCTTATACAGTTACTGGTTTTCAAAAATCTTTGTGATTGTGAACAGAAACTCTATGCTTGTTTTGCAGAAGATAAAATTAATTTACCGTAAAGTCACTGGCCTGGTGCAATTGAATATTTAAGCTGGATTTGATCAGGTACTTAGTACTGTGAATATTAGATTCGTGTTGCTCTCAAGGATTGCAGTTTTATCTTTTGATTCGTTTATTTTACTTTGAGAATATTTATTCTACTCACAAAACGAATTGCTTTTAGATTTCTCATTTCAATTTTTCTCATTTTCTTTAACTTTGAAGTTTTAGTAGTACGCTAACGTAGCAGCCATGCTGTATACACTTTTGGAGAAAGATCTTTTTGCAAAAGCAACGGTCAGTAATTCATAAAAACGTACTGCTCCGTCAGCACACTTCACAGTATCAAAAAACGTTGCATATTCCACCAAAATCCTAATTACATCACGCCACAAAGCCAGCTACAAAAGTAAGCGTAAATCTACAACAGAATGATATTTAAAAGTACGTAACGCCAAGCTAAATGACACTAATGTCCTCATAAAGATCGTCGCCCACTGTGACGAGGCTACGCACTCAGTTCCCGGCTTTAATGAACCATTACACTGCGAATTGTCAGGTGATACGATACCTCTGGGCTTCATGCGGTAGTTAAGACCTCCAGGAGCCAGTTTTAGTGGAATTTTATGGTGATGTTCGTGGTTTCGAGAATAAATCCGAGGTTGGTAAGGACAAAGGAGCTATTGATGGCGAATAAGCGGTGTTAAGTCTAGTGATTTGTGTGTAGCTGAAGTTGGTTTCGTACTGTAGATAAAGATGTTAAAAAGTGGATTCAATGTTGAGCAAGTTGGCACACTTCATCGATTTGCCATGTTACAGCCCATTGGGCTAAGGTAATCTATAGCATACGACCTTCAGTGAATAAAAATTTGTGATTTGAATTTATAGACGATTAAAAGTCGATAGTCAATAAACTAATTATTATTTTTAAGCAATCAGTTTACACTGTTATTATCCTATTCTAATTTTTCACTACCGCACCACTTTTCCTCCGTTCAGTAAATTAGTTAACGCGAGTTCTGTAGAAAACTAAGTAACTAGATCCAATTATATCCTAGCTGCGCATCCAATTACAGCTACTAATTCAGTTATTATAATTTACTAACTGAAACTCGCATGAATATGCAACCACATCGTGTACTCATAACGCTTACTATGTTTCTAGCAAAGGAAATATTCCTTCGAGCCTTCGTTTATTGCTGAACGCGTTTATTTATTCCAAAGAGGTTCCCCGTACATTTATTAAAATGGCGATAAAGGTTTATTTATTGTCTCCATGTTTGGTTAGCACGCGAGCAACGAACGCCATTTTGTCGTTTTTTTGCCGCGAATTTAAATTGGGTTGACACGATAATGCTGAAGGAATGTTGAGGATTCCGCGGCTGTGATTCACCGTGCTTAAAGAATTAGCTGTTTTTTTTGGGGGTAGAAAGAAAAGTTTTTGTTCTTGTATAATCAGGGTTCTAAATGGATTTTTTTTCTGTTGGGTTTACAGTACACTCTTTGCTGTGGCAGATAAAAATAGGTGACCTTATTTTTTCATGGGGGAAATATAAGCACGCCACTATCTTTACCTAGAATAGCATCATCTTCCTTTAGATATCAACACTGATAGGTAATGCTACTAACCAGGAAAGATACGGAAGCTGAGATAAGGCAGCGTAGTTGCGTGCAACTACCAAGGTACTTGAGATAGCGAACAGAGAGTAGATAGCTTCACTAACGACTAACTTGCCAACATAAGAAGCTACATCTACTTCCCTCAACATTGGCGTAAAGCCAGGAAGACGGGCTTTCAAGGACGATTTCGCTGTTGATGCTATATTCATATTACTAAACAAGATTTGAATATGAAAGCACCAGTAAATTGCGTAAATGTCGAGTGTATTTGGCACTTGGAAAATAAAAGCTCAAAAATATATTGCAAATGTTTTATATTATAATAATAACTTGATTTGCTAACGCTTATCTAAGTTAACACAATGATAAAACGAAATTAATCAAAACCACAACAAGAAAATGTTAGCTCAGTTTTGTGAAAAACTCAAAAGCATTACGAAAATTCGGGGTCTTTTGGAACTACCCATAGAAGGATTAGTTGGTTTTATAGTAAATTAAATCATGTTTGGATAAATAAGATTGCACATTGGCAGTCATATTTTTTTTTTGTAATAGGTAGTGCTATTCCCGGGATTTAGTGACTGTTGTCTTAAAATGGATATGCCTTCTGAATCCCAGGACCAGTAAGTAATATGGCAAATAGCACCGCGCGGGACCAGCTTATACTGGAAATGATATTTATGAATGATAGTTTGATATGTTCGTGCGTACTCATGATATCTTCAACAGCTTTAACTGTACTTCATACATCGAAATTCAGAAAAACATTCCCGGGAATCCCAGGGCATGTCTATATTAACATTATGATTCAGGTTAATTGACCCAAAATAGCACTACCTGCGCCGATCACTAGTAATAAGTAAGTTATAAATGCCTACATTGTGCCATATTCACATACACCGCTATTCTTCCTGTCCACTAAAAGATTTATTACAAAAGTAACTTATCTATACACAAAACCACTAAGGACTATAAAACTACCACAATATAATGCAAAAACTCCCCGTGCATCACCCAGACAACAATTTGGAATTATTTTTATCACCTAACTTTTCTGTAACCAACTGTACTGAACGCGAAAGTACTACAAACAAAATTTATACCTCCTCTTTGGAGTTTTGTTATCGTTGCTATAAATTTAAGTTTGCGTTTGTGCCTCATTCTGGAGTCGACTTTGCGACTTTTGCTTGTAAATTACAATATTTTAGGTGTTAGATTGGATGAGCTATGTGGAGAAAATAACCGGTCAGTCCTATTCCCAGTCAGTCCTCTTCTTTCTCTTTGCTTTCGGTGACTGATTAATGAATATTGATCTTTAATTCCGAATACACAGTTCTACTTGTCTTTTGCGAGGTCGCACAGCTCAGCAGTATTCGTGACCTCGGTTCATTTGCATATGTTTCTCAGCCAAGACTGTTTTCGGCAAATATTGCGTTCATCATCATCAGTTGCCGGTCATACCTCATCTCACAACTATTGATTGTTTGACGACTTGCATGTGCTTGCGGTCCTGGCCAAGTCGCCTTGAGATTACGTCATTTGTTTCTGAATCCAGCTAATTGACGGAATAACTCAGTACCTTCGGTATACTGATAATTCGCCACAGTGAGTTAGTATGTATGTGACACGCAAAATAAATATGCACCTTTTTATGGATGGGAAATCATCAAATGACTCCTTCCGCTCTGGGCGGAGCGGAAGGAGTCTTTAATTACCAACTTGCTTTGAAACAAATTCCTCGGACAGAAACCCGCCTTTTCTTCGCACTGTTATTTAGACCATCAGCCTTCCCAATATTTACTCAACCTTTTCAAGTTTTTGATCGTAATTCAAAGTCACTTTTGACTGTTAGCGTACTGTTTTATTAAGTTACGTTTTTCAGTTATTTTCGTCAACGACAACCGTAGAGTTTATTAATGAAGTTTGTTTTATAACTTTGCTATGTAAATTTTAACGTGCCTTTGTAGTTTGGAATGTACTAGTTTCGGGCATATATTTTGGCGATACCGGATTGTTTTGTTTATGAAAAAGTTTTTGTTGCAGTCGATATTTATAGCTTTGTTTGTAACATGAGATACATTTTCTAAGTATCTTCGTATCCTTATTTTGTACCGTGAGTACTGGTAAATACTTTTACAAGTACAATCAACAGACTTATTTAGTTTACAAGCAAAAATGGTATTTTTCCACTGCACTGCCAATATTTATTTCTAATGTGTGCATTATAACTTTTTAAGCTTAAGACATACATACTTACGAGTGTGGTGTACAGTCTAGTCAGCACACTCACAACATTTTCTAAAAGTAGTTGCAAGTTAGCTGCCTGCATACCAAATAGCTTTAATGACTGTACATAAGCAAAAATTACCAAAGAACACGCAAATAATGTTTACAAGTAAAACCTCAAACGAAAAGATCAAATTGCGTTACCTTTCCCAATCTGTGCTTAGGTCGGCTTCCAGTGTAACCTTGTGCACAAAATTTTTATAACAGCCCTTCACAACCCAGTAACTGGATATCACGATAATGGGTAAAACCTCTAACAGCTTCATAATGTTAGTAACGCTGCAAACTAGTGAGTATAGCTGCTGTAAGTTTGAAGACGTAACTCCTCCATTTAACTATCAGGAGGAGTGCTGATACGATTAAATATGACCCATTAATGCGTTAACCAAATGCACATTTCGATAAGCTCTTGTTCAGAGTATGTTCTAAGCTAAGGGAGAATGCACTTTGCTTAGACAAAGTCCAGTACAACGTTGGTATGGGAAAAGTCTTAAATTCAGAAAAAAATATATTATGACCAAAATTTATTCTAATGAACAGGCCGTCATACCTTTCGGCTTTTGGTCAATTTTATCTCACAAATTTCCTTTATTTTTTGAGAGAATGACCTTTCGGCTTTTGGTCAATTTTATCTCACAAATTTCCTTTATTTTTTGAGAGAATGTATGTATGGCCATTTCTGTAACACGGACTGGATTTCAACAAATGAGGTATGATATATTTAATTTTATTTGTTTGTAACTGCTAACCGGACACTGAATCAGATTTAAAAAATTATTCGACGAAACGAAAACATGGAATTCTACACAAAAATAAAAGTGAGAAAATTATATTCATTACGCAAATGTCTGATGGCCAGTGACATCTGCTGAGACCCACAATCGGCCTCGTTAAAATTCACCTTTTTAATTATATCACCCTTTTTTAAAAAAGAATCCCTTTGATAAGTTTTACATCATTAACGTCTTACTTGATTCATCGCTTCAATGCCTCTGCAGTTTTTTTATTTTTGTTTAATTTTGTTTTTTTTTTGCAATTCTAGGTCGTGTCTGTTACTGTTTACTTTACCTGTAGGGAGGTTAACCTAAAAGTTGTTCTCGATGCCACATGTACTTTTGAGTTTTTCCATCAGGGAACGTCTTTTAGCTGAAACGATGATGATGATGAAGTAAAGTTTAAATACTTTGTTTGTTCATTTACTACTTGAGTTGTCTACGGAAAATCTCACTGATGTTGGCACGCTTTGCCCAATTGATCGGATTTGAAAAAGCAACATAACATCTCGCCATTTTCCACGATGAGTTTGACAGAAGAGTGCACCCACATTTCTTCGATTGAATTTGAAAAAAATGCCTTGGATTTATGTAATCTTTTTGGCTAATTAAACTACAAAGTGAAAAAATACATAAAGTTATGCAGATGCCCGGGTTGTTGATTTTAACATGATAAGCTCCTTACAAGTAATTTGGTGTGGTAATCTCTTTTCTGTAGATATGTCACCGGAAAATGGCTAACTCCGTAAGATGATAAAATATCTTGAGAAGTTGGGAACTGAAAATGTAGAATGCTTTTTACGCATATAAATTTGATGGTCAATAATTTCTCGAAGTTATTGAAGAAAAAAAAAAGCTTATTTATAATTTCAGACACAATTAGTACCAACATAATCCCCACTTAAATTCATGTAGGAGGCGTTACCACAATATTAAAGTCACGCTGCACAGCCCGCATTATAAAGATTAGTCTATATTAAATGTACATTAAATTGTACTTCTACTCGTGTCATATCTCGTACAGCTAGTGACACAAGTTGATAGTCATTTCTTTTATGGACTGATTTCATCAGTAGGTCTTAGCAACCATATAAATTCGGAAAGGGACCGTCACCGTATCAACACGAGCCGTGCAGTATTCTTTATTTGAAATTCCCTACTGCAACGCACACTAATTGGGATTGTAACGTAATCGCTTCGCCTCGGGGCAGTACGGCAAAAAAGCCGAAACAGGGACGATCCCTTTCCGAGTTGATATGTGTGCTATGACCTTTAAACTGCAGCAATTCTCTGGCTGGACTCTTTATCCAGCCAGAGGACTGCCTCTCCAATCACACTCCAATCCAAAAATTGGTTTAAGTATACTTAAACTGGGTTAAAAAATACTTTGTTTAATGAATTAATGCTACTATAACCCAAGAATACCCGCTAGGAAGTCACACTTGCGACCACGAGAACAAACTGCATTCCTCAATCCACGAGCTGCTAAATAGGCACATTTCAATTGCCAAAAATGTTAACAAACTAATAATTGGTGTTTCAGACTTATGATCGTGACTGTACATCATACGGATGTCGTTGGGAAGCCGCGGGTGTACCAGACAAGCCATTAGTCAAATCTTGTGACTGAGCAAAAACATGATCGAGGATCTCTTGGACTAGAAATGTTTGCAGGTTCTATGATTATTATTTGTTAGTCTAAGAGGTTGCCCATTTAAAATTCTGCCGGTCTATTCTGTAAACATGTCGAAGTGAAGGCTTGGGTGTAGTGATCACGAGGTGAGCTGTCAATCTATATAATCAAGATGTCACGTGGTCACGAAGTGAGCTGTCATTCCATCTTGATTATATGGATTGACAGTTCACAGGCAGGTTTTTATCGTTCATTACAACATAATTTATCTCATTACATTGACTATTTGTCTGCCGCATGTCCTGAAACTGCACCGAATCTGCTGACAAATAAATAACTATTCCGACGAAAATAACTCACATCTAAAAATAGACCTCAATATTATCTCCGACATATTATCCACCTCCATTGTCATATTTATAAAATAATATATCATCCAATATGAAAAAATGTCTGGTTTCCGGTTAATTTCCCGGCAAATGTAACCGACGGGACCAGGACGACATTATTTTTAGGAGTAAGTGGATACACGCACGTACGGTTGGGCAACAAGTGGGCACATTTGGGAGACCAAATATTGTATTATTGACCGGCGAACCAGAAGATAATATTACGTATGCTGGGAATATATTCTGTGGGTTGTGACGTAATAGTTTAGGGACCTTGAGAATTCGGGATGGGTACATTTTTGGGTGTTTTATTGATTTTTTCTGGGACGTGTCGTTTATTGAATATCAATCTCGGGTATTGATTGTTTGCTTACACTTTTGGCCATGTTTAATGAGTTTTCGGTATAACCTATCCGTATCCACGGATTCTAGATTAACTACAGAAACAGCTAAATTACACCGTTTTCCATTCTTTATTCCTATTATCCCGTTTTTTCCAGCTCCCGTGGGAATTTCGGGAAATCCCTACACTCCCCAAGCAACTAACATGCTAATGCAATGCAAATTACAGCTATTTACGACTAGTAGTTTTGACTATGGGTTTTCTGCCAGTCACTTAGTAACAGAATACTAAACTAAACGCCATAAGAGCGTTATTTCATTAGCTCTCAAAACACAGTAGGAAAAATTTTAAAAAAATACCGAAAAACTTTCAAAGAATAAAAAAGAGCCCAGGGTGGCCGTGTTATTATTGTTCCCCGCCATAATTTAGCAAAAATAACTGTATTCTAACTTCGCCATCAACAAGTGGCGAGTTGAAGTTTTGTGTTACATAAATAATTCTTGCGGTCCGCCTTCTACCGAATAACTTTGCCTCCGAAAGTTGGCATTGGTAAAAATAACAGAAAATGTTTTGGTAGGTATCTTTATCTAAAATTGTATAAAATTCTTTCGTTACTGGCTGACTGACTGAAAGACAACGCACAGCCAAAACTTCTGGGGGAAACCGACCTTAACACTAAATCTAGGATAATTTAGGAAAAACGAAAATTTTATCAGCCTAGGGTCACATTTAATCTGAAATTTGGAATGTAGATTCCTTGGGGAGTGTACAGGAGCACTAAATGAGAATTTCTAAAAATTACGGGATTTCTCGAAATTCATATGGGAACGGGAAAAACGGGATATGCATGTACAAAGTCGCGGGCAAAAGCTAGTATATATTAAAAGTAATTAAAATAATAATAAATTATTAATTTGGATGAGCTTTGATGAATCATAATTCCTTAAATTACAATTCTGCCTTTATTTAAGACTAGTTTTTTCCCATGGCTTCGCTTGCGTCTTCTCCCCCCTTTCTCAACCTTTAAGTTTTATTTTCCCTAAAAATAAGCCTATAACTCTCTCGTCTCCAGGGTTTCATCTATGTCCGAACCAGAAATCATCAAAATCAGTACAGCGATGATTTAGGCGTCAAAGCATATCAATCACGCTCACTTAAGCATTTATATATCAATTAGTATTTTCTTTAATTGCTGATTAAGTAGGTACACAGGTAAATGAAATACGTTGATTTACTAAAAGCTATAAAGAGACTCAGAATACAGTGTACCCATATGGGCAATTAAACTTTATTTAGACCAATTTTCTATTCCTTCAAAATCACGCTAAGAATCTCACTAAATATAAAATGTCAGATAGTGTAAGCAAGCAATAAGTCTATCACGCACGTGCACTCTTAGCCAAGTTAAGGACACACTTTCACGGTGTACACATGAGGCGCACGAAACGTAAACACTTCGCGGTTCGTTTACTTTGCCACTAAGTGTACGCCAGATTGTTTGGGTTAGGGATACCTTCGTAGTGATGCTGATATAACTAGGGAAGATTTTATCGAAAAAACTAAGAAGAAATATACTTAATTTAATTATGAGATAAAAAATGCTGATTCTTTGTGCTAGTTTTGCAATTTCTGCTGCGGGCACTTTGCTTTCATTTTGTTTAACTTTGAAACAAAACTTAACAAGGCAGAAAAAAAACAATTATTCCTTATAATATTGCCGTCTCCGGCCCCATCAAGTTTCCGTTCTAAATAGTGAATCAAAAATAAATCAAGAAATACTCAAAAAAATCTGGTATTATTTCGGAATCCCCACAAATTATCTGCATACTTTGTAGTTTATTTGTTTTTTCTTATTTTTTTTTTATATTTCGTTTAAAATAAAAACTAGCCCAAACTCTTCCAGCGCTGGGCAAAGTCTACCTCTATTTCCATCGCTCAACAATATAATGCTACTTAGACAGAAAGAAAACAATGTAGGTTGATATCACATTGATTTCTTTCAGGAGAAAATATTATCTACTTTTAATAATTTGAATTTTCTAATAGCCTACCAAAATTATAGAAGTAAACATTGTCGTTCAAAAACAACTATTATCAAAATTACCCATAACAAATGCACCTGAAACCATAATTCAAAGCTTCAACATTCATCATAACAGTATTCCTATTTCCACCAGTTTATTCACGACATAAACACAGGTCATTACCTCGACAACCACTTACAGCCGTTACAGAAACGACGTTTAATTTTCAGGGTTCCGCGGACGCGTAAATAGTAATTGCCAAGAAAGGGGTTGACAAACGGTTCCGTACGTCGTGTCGCGACGAACACCAGATGCTTCCCACGGTGGACTTTGTCCTGTATTTATAGGTTTCCGACAAGACCTAGGTCTTGTCGGTAGGTTGAATGTAATTGGTCCTTTGACATTTTCTATTAGTTTGGTCTTTTGAGACGGGGAATGGGACATGTTGGGGCGGAATGAACTGTCTGGTAAGACATGTGACAGTGATGAATTGTTCACATGAATAAGAAATAAAAACATGTCCCTCACCTGTCTTACGTTTAAGAAGAGTAAAATAACGACTTCTGAGTTTAAACAAAAACAAGGCAAAATTAAAAACCGTGGGACAACAAATACCGTTCCCGAATAAAAATGCAAAGATTGGCTCAACCACGGGTTACAGAAAAAAAAGCATTCTTTCGGAACGACACGGTGTATCAACCGCAATAAATTCTGGCAAAAAAACAAATAGCTATAACTCGCCATGTCCAATCAAACGACCCCCAGTGGGCTTGAAAACGCAAATTGCGGCCAAAAATGATAACTATTGAATTATAACCCTCATTGTACCAAACGAAGTCACTTCATTGGGCCTAGTTTATGAGGACCTTCGGGAGATTTTATCAAATGTTTTATTGAGTGCGAAAAAGTTTCGTACTTTGAACGCTTTGGTTCATTTATTATCATTTTATGTTGATATAAAAGTTGGTTCGCGGTTGATGAACTTGATTGTGCTCGAGTTTGAATACTTGCATTAATATTACGGTGTTGTTTTTACGATTGAGATCTTTTTCTGAGATATGGAAGAAAAAAACTGAAATCGGAGAAGAAAACCTCTAAAATTAATGTAATTTATACTGTTTCAAAAAAATTTTTGGTTCAATGCGAGTCGGACTCGCGTGCAGAAGTTCATAGGTGTACTAAATTTCAATCGAATCGGTTTAGTAAATTTGGAGAAAATTGGCTGTGACAACCAAGTCATCCTATAAGGGTTCCGTTTCTTACGGAAGTTTGGAACCTTAAAAATTTTAATAGGTTCGGCGTGATGTTTCTTCCTTTCTTATTCTTTATTGAATATAACAAAACAACTTATTCAGTGTATGGACATTTACACAGTGCAGTGATAATAAACTTCATAATGGCGAGATTAAGATTAAGTAGACTTTTCTCCCAGAAAACCCAGAGGGATCACTACAGATGGTACAAAGTATTGTGATCGTGAAGTGTCCAAATGAACTTTACTCTAACAAACTTTTGACCGTAAGCACACGTCAATTACTGACAATACATAAATTAAAAGAAAAACTACGTAACTATGACACATGTCAAACATAAAGAGACATAAAACCATTATTCAAATGACAAAAGAAAAACTCTAAACGCCCTTCTAAAGTCACTTGACACGCTACAACCATTAAAATCATCAATGACTCCTGCCATAAGTTATGACAACAACCATGAGTACCATGACATATTAACTTCCAGTCAATTTGTACGTTCTACGCACCCCCTCAATCATCCACCATGATCTATGTCTATGGCTACTCGAAACATGGATATGAAAAATGACAGGAGAAATCTGTCCAATTATATTGTAACATGAATCGACGTTCGGTGGGACATTAGTAACTTTGACGTGTATCTCGATTTAGTTCGGAAGGGTTAGATAAGCGTGTGTCAAAGTTTTGGTGATGTATTTAAATTTGGCTGAAGTTTTGTATGATATATTTTATTTTATTTCAGTCGTGATTAGTAAGGAAACTAAGGGCCGTTTCACAACCTCAGAATAGCCACTAATCGCCGAATTAATTCGAAAATGGAACATAATTTGTATGGAATTATCTGCCAAGTAAATTAACTTAATGGTGGTGGAACAGACAATTAAACTTTTTTCAGTTTCTGAATAAAGAATTTCAGGTTAAATATTGTCTAACGGCTCGTTTCAATAACGAATCTACCTTTAAACAACTGTCAAATTAGCTACCAACAGTAGCTGATACGTCATTTTTTCCTTTGTAACATGACGTTTCAGTTACTGTCGGTAGCTAATTTGACAGTTGGTTAAAGATAGATACGTTATTGAGACCGGCCGTTAGTCTACTTGAGCCTAAAAATCTGTCAAACTTTTGCAAATAATGGTTAGACACGTTCTGAACTCCAAATTCTCAATTCAGAAACCTAGTCTAAGCTTCTATCTACTTACTTTGAAGAAACACAAACACACTATTCCGTTATTTTATTTGGAATAGGTAAATATAGTTTTGCTTTTATTTCTGTAAGCTTTGGGGAATAAAATGAGTTATGTTATAAAATAACAAATAAGTACCTACATTTTAATCAAAAAATAAAAATGACGTAAACGTTCGATTTTTCACGTAGTCTTAATTTTCAAAATAGACTATTTCAAAAGATATTAACTGTATAATTTTCGTAAAAGTATTGATCACCAAACGAAAACAAGTCAATTTCAATGTAAAACTTACAATTCAAAATGGCTGCCGTACATTAGTACCCCTGTCATATGTCCAGTTTTAGTGTGAAAGGGTTAGATAACCAAATGTCGCTGTGTTTGCCATGGGTGTTTGTCATGTATTTTAGGTCAGCACCGACCAACCAAACGGCTGTTCATTTTCATAGGAAATGTTCATGCAAACATGTCTGACATACTTATTTTTTACTTTTTGTGGTTTCAGCGGTGGTAGACAAGATTAATGGTGGAATTTGTTCGAAAGATTCACCGCGGCTCTGGAACGCAAAGGGCATTAGAAGGAACACGGATGGGTTTTAGTCAGTAAGAGTCTGACACGCCCTTCCGCTCCACCCAGAGCGGAAGAAGTCATTAAATGATTTCCAATCCATAAAAAAAGTAACCGAAGAACGCAGTTAATTTTTTTTAGAGACATTAGAAAAATGAGTTCCAGATCTGGTTCATGAAGTTATCAATAGCGGTATAGGTAAGTACCGCCGACCTTTTATTTTATGTTCTTTCAGACCGCCATTGCGTCCATAGAATTAAGTTTGCAAAAGAGCTGTTTGATGTAGCTAAAATAAAATATATTCCACATAATCTACCTAGAATTTTTCGGGATCCTAGATAAATCTAAAGAAGATGCCAGCTCATTGCTAAGTAATAAAACCCGCAGTCGTTTCAATACCTCGTCTTATCTACAAGGCCGATCAGGTAGCATCCTTGATCCAGATATGTCTTTAGGAGGTCGTAATTTTAAGAAAAGTGGACCTAAAATAAGAACGCCAGAGAACAAAAGTAGGTACCTGCTTTAGGGTTGGCTTCCAAATCAAATTAAACATAACATTATAAATAAATGTAGAAGTGACAAAAGAGATATTTTCAATGAAAAACGATACAAGCAGAACACTGAAAAGATACCTTCCCCCCCTTCCCCACCGCCGGCTTGTCTCCCACCCTTGAGGACTTTCAGTATGTTCATCTGTACACATCAAAAAAAAAAAAATTGGTCCAATTTTCAAAACTACACGAATCGTTGAGTCTGATTTCCTTTTTTTTAAATTTGAGATGCGTTTGCTCTTGGCTCTAGTCTAGGTCATAGATAACAGAGACAAAGTCGACGATGGAGCGAGCTTACCCAGAAGAAGCCTGTTCACTCTAATCCTCTGGAATCTCTGTTCCTTAATTTTACCACGCTATAAACTTGTTATGAGAGCCATGGGCCCAATTTCAAGATTTATTACGTAGGGGTTTGTAAGTCAAGAGTGAATAGGTTACTCCTAGGTAAGCGTACTCCATAATTGATCAGTGAGATAGTGGTCAAACGCGAGCCTATATTTTTTTTTAGATATGAAAAGAATTATCAGAAATAATAGATTCGATTCGAATGGAAATATAAATTTTTTGAAGTGAAAACTTCTTTAGGCGCGTTAAGCTTTTTGTGAGAACAAGAATCATGGAACTCGCGTCATCGTCACCGAACGCTTTCCATGAGCTAAATGTATACTGTGTATATATGTGTACTTTTTAGTTGAACACAAATCTTGGAACTCGCTTCATCGTCACCGAACGCTTTAGATTTTGTTTAGTTTTCACTTCTATCGGCAGTCCCCAAAGACAGCCGCAATTTTTTTTTTCTAAAACGAATTTAGAACAAAGTACTTTCAGGAATTGTGTTTATTTTAATCCATTGTAAATACATTAGTACAGAATTACTCATCGGCAATTCAGGGTCATCATTTCATCGACTCCTGTCCTGTTCGCAGGTCGCCGGTCCTGTGCTAATCGTATCCAGCGGACTCCCGCGGCCCTCAAAAGCGCTCCAATTTATTTGTTTTTATTTTATTCATTTATTTATTAAACACAACACTTCTATCATTACAGGATATCCCAAAGCGATAGGGTGGTACTTAGCTTATCCTTATTTTACAAAATGGAACATAAATGGTATGCAGTTATTCTTGCGAATTCATTCAATGAACATGAAAAAATGTTAATCCTTACGGCGACTTCATTTAGAGTACGTAAGGAGCGAGTAACTTGTGCTTTTGGAAGCAAATTAGTCCTACCGCGCATATTATAATGGCGGGACCGATGATTTTTTCGCGTTCATAAGGAAGCGGAGCGCTTCACTATTAAGTCGGAGCAGCTCGAACAGTCTCCTGAGGGTGTTGTCCGAGCGGTGGGACCTGTCTCTGATAAAGAGGTGGATGCAACTTCATGTTAGCACCTCTCCTCATATTTTATGATATCATTTTATTTTTGTATTGTGTGTTGACATTGTTTATGTAATTATAATGTGAAATGTGCGTGTTAAATTTAATTTATTGTTGTAATGTGTTTCGTTTTTATTGACTTTTAATTTTTATATGATCTATGGACAATATCTGAAATAAAATGAATTTATTATTATTATTATGTATAATTTGCCATTTCGATACGGAAATTATTTCCGTATCGAAATGGCAAGGCATACATACCTAGGTAGGCGGGTAATAAGGTCAAAGATATCAATATCACCTTGCACCATAAATTCGGGGCAGCATAATGTTCTACCATCACGCATCACCTCAACAAGTGGTTTATTTCCTCATAATATGGTGCAAACATCCGTGATGATAAATTTATATGGGGCTTTTTATGAGCTCTGTAATAATATTGTAAAGATTTTATTGTAAGAAGGAAAAGTAGGGCTTCAGTTATTCTGAAATATTTAGCTTTTGCTAGTGCATATTTTTAAATTAATTTACCAGTTGGTCTCTGACACGAGTGCGACCTCCGAGCGTGGAGACCTGGGTTCGATTCCCAGGTCGGGCTTAAGGTGTTGCTGGGGTTTTTCTCTTGGGAATTTTGCTGTAGCAATCCAGAATTTGGATGTTTGTCGAGTGACACCCCCGTGGAAAGCTGTTGGGCCTGCGCCTGATCTCTTCCCGGTAGGTCGTCCCATCGGATATGAGAGTTAAGTAACAGAGAGTACACCTGTGTTTGCGCACACACTTGTGCACTATAATATCTCCTGCGTACTTGGCTAATGTCTGTTAAGATTGGAAATTTTTATTATATTAATTCTTATTACATGTTCGCCAGAAAAATGGTATACAGTATTACCGTATGTGTTGGTGAATAAGTTCAGCATTTGATGGCTGATCTTATTCACCAAGAAATAAATTTCTATTTTATGTTTAATTAAATGTGGTCAAATCACAAGACCGTTTAATTTAATAAAATTCAACCGCATCAACGTAAATTAAACAAAGCTCGCTCATGGTTTATATTTAATTCAATCCAACTTGAAATAGAACTAGAATTTGACTGACTAGAATCCAAAGAGCTTCTGACACACGGAATCTAGATATCCTAAATCAAGGCTACACACTAACACCTGCATAAACCCCTAACGAGTCCGCCTGCAGTCACACAAACTAATTAAATCCCAATCACTTTCAGACACATTCCACCCTGAGAGCCCAATGCTGTCCTATCCAGCTATGTACGTACAAGTATGTGCGTAAAAAAGAGTATCCAATTATCTTGCCTGACGTATGCAGACACAAGTCTCCTGTTAGACTGAATGCTATGCAGTCGATGGGGTGCAGAAGTTCCGATCGGATTAAGTTCAGCTCAAAGTAGTAAATTGAATGTGACTCAAACTGATGTGATTGGTTCAATGCATTGTCGACACCCAATCGCAGCAGTCTACGCATTTTGAATCTGGAGGCTATGGCTAGTCTGAAGATCATATAGTTCTAATTACTGATTAGAACTTTTGATGGCTGGTCAAACGATATTAATGCAGTTTTATGTAGTACTTTCTATTGAGTGTCCATCCATAAATGGAATACGTTTATTCAAAGGAATGTCGTTTTTATGGTTCCGTGCCTCAGTCGGCAAAAACGGAACCCTTATAGGATCACTTTGTTGTCCGTCTGTCTGTCTGTCAATACCTTTTTTCTCAGGAACGCGTAAAGTAATCAAGCTGAACTTAACGTATTCAGAACAGCTACTTCTTGGAGCAGTGAAAAAACCAAACTTCTAAGTCAACGCAATCTAAAGATAAGGCCATTTAAGCTCCGTTTATGGCGCATTATTTGACGCTCGCAAGGGAATCAAAACCTATAGGGTACTTCCCGTTGACCACAGTCCTAAAATTTGCCAAGAAGAATAGATCTTACAGTATAAGTACAGGAAAAAGTCCGAAAATAAGGAATTTGTTCTTTTATAAAAATGCGAATACAAACTTTTATTTTTGGTTGAAGAAATGACCGTGCATACACATTGATGTATCCGTAGGTAATGTTTACTCGAAAAAAATAAAGACTCGATCGGAACCCTCAGTGCGCGAGTCCAACTCGCACTTGTCCGGTTTTTTTTAATCACTAAACTGTATCTTAAAAGACACTTAGATGGGTGTTCTGTATGTAAAATCTTTTTAATGTTATTACTTTTAGTACTACTACGAGTTACTTTTGACAGTTTGAAGAAGTGATCTGAACATACTCTTGTAGTCTGTCTATTTTTGCTTATAAGTTCTACCTCTCACTTTCTTCTCTCTTCTTTGTTATGCTGAGCTGAGGCCCTTTTGGCATAATATTGTTTTTTTTTTTAATTATTGTGCCAATAAATGCAATTTTCTTTCTTTCTTTTTCTTTCTGTATCATTCGGAAATGTCACGAATGCTAGCATCACAACTTTTCATTGTTCACAAGCAAACCTTCTGTTCCTCCATGCTTTGTCCTTGGACGTAAGTAGTTGACACCCTTCGCTGGCGGGTCGCGATAAGGTCCCTCCATGGTCCCTCCCAAATTGATGTTTGAACTGTCATTAATTCCCCTAACCGACAGATGTCAGTGCAGTCTATTATTTTTTGACACCTAGCTGTCATTTGTCGTTTATTTTATATCGTTCATTCCTTGATTGAATGAAGGATTGGGTTGTTGAACTATGTTGTAATTGCGGTTGATTCGAGATGAATCATTCTTGGAATTTCATTACAGATTATTTTGATAGGCGTTTATTATAGTTCCATTTGTTACGACTAAGTATGATTCATCTGTTTTGCTTCTTTTCTCAGCTATTTCAGTTTTTATTATTGATAGGCCCGCGTCGTAGATCTGTAAAAGCTCGCGCCCCCGTTTGGTAAGCGATAATGTGGTCGACAAAGGAGCTCGTTTGCCTAGAAGCAAACTATTCTCTCTTGACTTAAAGCTATCAGGAAACACAGACTCCGGCTGGGAATTCCACTCCTTAGACGTAGGCACGGTGGAAATATTCCCAAAACATGTTCTACTTATGGGTCTCTGAGAATTCAAAGTAGTTACCTTCTGTGCCAGTACCGACGGAACGACATTCAAAATTGTAAAATAAAGAGGCTCAAAAAGATTCAGCTGAATGCTTACATTTTTTTTTAACATTGTTTGTTTGAAGGAATGCTTCATTTTCTTAATAGCGTATTTTAATCACAAGTTTTTTTAAAGTTGCTGGGTAAAAGTTAGCACTTAAAATAACACTAAAACGTTACCTATATATGCTTAAAGATTACCTTGCGAAGTATTTACCCTAAGCTCAAACATTTCCTATATCAAAATCCGTTCCTTTTTTCGAATAAAAGAATACCAGTCGCGAATCTCCATACATATTCCCTACATTTCCCTACCAGCAAGATAGCGCCAAAAATATTACGGGACATCTACAATAACAGTAACTATTATACTTACTTATTTTTATTCCGTTTATCTCTTGACATGTTGGTTTACGACTCAATCGGAAATCTTCGTAAATATTCGGATGTATTCGTTGCGTATGCATTGCACGGTGGCAAGTTTCTTTTATCTGTAATAAGATTCCAATTCGGATAGTCTTGATGTCGCGAGCTCCCTAAAGTAATAAACTAGTGGCGGAGTGGAGTTGAGGGGGCGTGCCCGTTGTTGCACGGCACGGTACGATAATTTTGGTATCAGACAGATCGACAGCGTCTAGTAGACGCTGTTGATAAGTGAGTTCTTAAATGAGAATTTAAATTGATCTATTAAGTCATGTCTAGGTGCCCTCCCCGCTAGGGCCAGTCTGCCAGGGCTGCGGAATTTGTTTGCAAGAGTCACCGCGGCCTTGGAACGCAAAGGGCATTTGGAGGAACAGAGATCGGTTTTAGTCAGTAAAAGTCTGACACTCCCTTTCACTCCGCCCAGAAGGAGCGGAGAGGAATGAGTAATTTGATGATTTCCCATCGTTAAAATGCCCAAACGCTACAGCATTTAAAAGTATGGCGAAGGAGCATTACCTTTCACTTCATTTTCCCGCTCCTTTCTCAATTATATATTTGATATTAATTAGTAGATAAATTGGTATTGAATTTATGTATTTTATATTGTTATGTCTAATTAGTATTGCTTAGAACTTTTGTACACTGACAGCTCTAAATCTATCTCCTTTCGTCCAACTAAAGGTTGTCTGGAAGAGATTGCCTTGTACGATAAGACCACCCATTATACACTTTTTTATGTTTGATTGTCCTGTTCTTTATGAGGTGTACAAAATAAAGTATAATATAATAAATAAATAAATAGTAAAAGGTCGTGTCTAGGTACTTAATCTGATTAATCTAATTAATAAAAAATATGTATGACTAATGTAGTTACAGGAAATAATTACACTGCAAATTAAAAATATCTGTCAGTTAAAAAATCGGATCTAAGTATTTAGTATTACGTTGGGAATTAGATTACAGTTTGAACACGAGCTTTTCATTCCTGTTTTAAATACTAATTTAATTGAACATTCTAACAATACGATATTTTCTTCAGCATTCTAATCAAGAGTTCTTATTGACTACTTCCAAAATCAAAATCTTTACAATTAGCAATACGAACGGTAGTAACTTTTTATTTATTAAGACCACCCCTCCTTTCTTTCCCGTATAGTGTCAAACACTGGATACCCGCCAAATTGCGTACGAAATACGTCGAATTTGTAGAACAAATATAAATGGTTGGGGTAGATCGAGGGTAGATAATTACATTTTTTGATCTTCGGAAACTGGGGATGACGTTTGAGGCAAGGTCCTTTGTGTGCTATACGTCGATAGTGTCACAGATACGAGGCGTGTGTAAATAGAAACAAACAAACGCACAAAACGTTTTGTGAATACTTTCATTGTGCGTACAGCTAAAGATTGGAATTCCGTACCGGGTTCTGTTTCCTGGTAGCTACAACCTGAGGGTCTTTCAGTAAAGAGTGAATAGGTAGGCAAGCGTGCTCCATGCTCCATCGTCTACCACACATTCACTTTCCTCCAGGAGAAATTGTGATCCAACGCGACCCTATAAGTACTACAAAACAAAACTCATTACCTCCCAGTAAGTAGCAGTCGGGTGATGACGTCATAGGCTTGTTTGTGTACGGAAGTTGCGCGTGGAAAATTATTTTAGTAAATTGGTGACTAATGGAGTGTAATGTTACGTTTCATTGGTGGTTTATTTTTAGGATAGCGTGGGGTTTTCGAACAAAAGATACACGTAGGTATATTATAAAAGAATATTGAGAGTTTAATTTGTTGTTCTTGATCTGTTGGTAGAAAGGGGCAAATAGAAATGCAGGGTTTGAATAGAAACCAAACTTTGATTGGATTCTACACTTTAATATCGATCTCGAATTATTGGTATCTTGCAGAGCATTCATCTTTAAAAATTGGATTCCTTAAATGTTGCCAATAATATTTAAATAACGTGAAAAACCTCTTCACCCCTTTGGTTTCTATTCACCCCCTGCATTTCTATTCGCCCCGTTTACTTCCAAAGACAATGATATAAACAAGAGTGCCAAAATTTCGTCGATATTAAGTTATTATTATTTTGGGCAGAAAAATCTTTAGGTATTTCAGAAGGTTTTTTTATTACAAAATCCTTGACAGCTAGCAGGCGTATTAAACATTTATGTAGATATTCTTTTACTACGTTTTATTGTTTTTACTAGTTTCTGTAATTCTGTCAGTATCTTCGTTTACGGGATACTTAGCCGAAAATTATTCCGTGTGCGAGTTTCATACAAATTTAATCAAAACTACTGTTACTTTTGCATTCATAATATTTGTATGAATAGTAGGTATCAATTACTTACAGCAAAAGCATAAAGAAGAATACCAGTGCAAACTAATAGTTTATCAATCCAGTTGAATGCTGCAATAGAACTAATTGAAAAAAAGAAACCCTCTGACGAAATAAAAAAGGCTTTCCAATCAAGCCTTTTATGATATAACTATTACATAGGATCTAAATATCGTTATTTTTTCTTAAAAAGAAGTGGATTGTGAATTTCTTAAGCTTCCACAAACGCTTATGAGATGAAAAGTGGTATGCATATTTAAGTATTTTTCTTTTTCCTTACCTACTTAATTACCACAGACAACTAGACATTTTGACTTTCAGTCCCATTAGGGAATTGAGAAAATAATAGAGCATTCTACGCTATACGTGCTGAAAAACTATAGTAGGCGCCAGATAAATGTGGAATAAAGTACATTGACCTTTCCCTAATAACTGTTCATAGGTACCTGAACAATTAAATATGAATCGTTTTTCATTATTACCTAGACAATGTTAAGGATCACGAGAGATGATGATTCGGGACAGCTTTGTGTCATTAATTCCGTTTTTCAAATTAAAAATGTCAATAATTGTAGGTGGGTCAATGACCGTTATTCCACGATTATCTGGCGCCTACTATAGTAGTAACATTTTAAGCAAATTAAACTACAACCTACTAAAAAACAAACTACCGCTGTTTTCAAACTATAATAACTTTACAAAAACAATCAAACCAACAGTTTTGCCAATAGTACACAATTCAAAGCAAATAACGGTCCCTTTCCACGAACGAATAGTTTCAAATTCAATAACAGTTCCAAATTCAGATATTGGAAGAGTAATCAAGTCGAGACTTACCTAACAGCTTCATTACTTCAGCCTGGCTGATGAGTACATTCAGATGGCCCGTTGCCAATGGCAACGCTAGCCAGGCCGCCCAAGCGATAACAAGAATTTTAGCTGCCATATTACACTTCACTTTACTTAAACGTCATTTTATTTTCACTTTCGAGTACATTTTAACACATTTTTTGAGAAAACAAAAGTTTGTTTACGTTGTATCCATTTTAGAGTTCTTGGATTTTAAAATCGAACTAGCCGTAGAGATTGATAAAACTTTTTAAAGTTCACATTTTTAAAAGCTGCCGGTACTAAAAATTTGAACCTAAAATACAGATTGACATACAGATTGTATAAAATTTAGAATAAGATTTAACAAAACCATTCTCAAAAATTAATGAAAGCTTTATAAAGTCCCAGCAAAACAACTGAACCAAAATCAATCTCCATTCAAAATTTCAAACGCGTTCGAAAACAAACCGACTGGAAAATTTTCGAGTTCGGAAGCCGGCCGTTCGGATACGTTCACAAGCGGACACAAGTCTGACGCTCACGGTACCGCGCCGCACTGCCGTTCAGCACCGCTCGGCGAACCAACAAGTTACTCTCTGACATGCGCACAGCACAACCCTATCACACCGAACATACTTTTTCAGATACACTGCTGACTTTATTTGACTTATGAATAAGAATTGTCAAACAATCGCAGTAATGTACATCACCCCATCTTTCAAATAGTCAAAATGTGTTTAAATTTTAAAGGCTTTTATTGAGAGGGACTCGTGTTTTAAAGGGAATTAATTGAGTTTGTCTCAAGGGAGAGGCGTTTCCGTTTTGCATTAAGACCGCTCTGTGAGTACTAATGAAATTACGATCTCTTTTATAAATAAAGTGCTTCGCAAGAGATGGTATCGAAGTCGATGAAAAACTAGAGTGTGATTTTATGAAGGGATAATAGAGTTATATTATGAAAGACTGACTTAGTTATGGAAAATTAGCAGCAGTTCCGTTTTACACCGGATTAAATTACGAGCTTCCGTTTGTATGCAAATGGAGTGTTTTTAAAGCTAACATTTTATAGTTACTGCCTTTAAATAATATTTTATGAGAGTTTACAGCCTTGTTTGATGAGTTTATGAAGGCAATTCATTAGTTTTTAGTAAACACTATTCTGTTGTTTGAAAATTTACTGTTACGGATGGACAGAAAGGCACAAGATTGATCCTATAAGGGTTCCGTCTTTTCATTCGGACGTAGGTACTTAACATCTTTACTTATATAATAAAGCGGAAGAGTTTGTTTGTTTGAACGCAATACTCTCTGGAACCACCAGTCGGATTTAGAAAATAGTTTTTGTATATGATTGCCACATTCATGAGGAATGCTATAGGTTATACGGGAACGGGAAATACCTACGGGAACAGGAAAAAAAACGAGATTTGCGCGTAAGAAGTCGCGGGCAAAAGCTAGTTGACGAATAGAATATAAAGTCGTAGGTAAATAATATATAAAAACCAATTCTCGTAGGTACTTCAAAGACATTCAAATTAATGTCGCAATTTCATTTGGGCGACAGTCCATTTCAAAAACTAGTCATAATGTAGGGAAACTAAAAGCGTTTTTGACAGTCCGCGACTGTGAACGTATAATACGAGAATTGCCCCTCTGAACACGTAATAAAATTCAGCTGCGTTCACCTCTATCTCCGCCGCAATACAACAAAACACGGCAAGTTTTCTCGCCGCGTTCAGATTAGCCGTTTGAGGCGAATGTATAAGTAATATGGTGGCGCGCTCCGTACTGGCACTGATGAATGGCCCCACTTAATAAGGGAAACTTTCGTTAGTGATTATTGCGTAAATGGTTACTGGTTATAATGTGAGGTATGGGATGGTCATGGAAATGCTTTATCATAAATTGGGTTTATCAGTCTTGCATTGTTTACGATTGTTTGCGCGTGGCTTATTAGGAACAACTGCACAGGTCGAACTTAAGAGTTAAAGTTGAATGAATGAGTGACCATCTGCGTCGATGACATACCGAGTTTCCACCGTGCTTCGAAAAGCACGTTAAGCTGTAGATTCCGGCTGTCATTTGAACTCCTTTGACAGTCGTTACAGGTAGTCAGAAGCCAGAAAATTTGACAAGAGTCTTGCCAATCATATTACCCACCGCATCCTTCATTCAGCTAAATCCGATTAGACTAGAAGGTCATTGTTCGGGAATGTACTTTTCCTTTTATACTACTGCATGACGAACATTGATTCAATTTTTACTGTTTTTATATTCTTTTGATTTGTATTGTACATATTATGTGTACCTACCTATTGGATGTGATTTCCGTGGACAAAGTAAGTTTAATGCAGCCAGCGTAGTAAGGTTTGGTGCGAATCAATTTCAGCGTTAAATTGCATACCAAACAAAAAAATACATTTAGATACTATTTACATTTAGAGACTAACTACGACTGTAACATAAATATTAAAAACAGACACTTGAAATTGAAATAAAATTCAAAACAGTTCACAATTCAATAACATTAGTTTAAGGTACATATGTAAATTGTTGGTATCTCCAGCAAAATGTAAGCAGTCGACGATCGGCGCGCACTCAAGCGGAAAATTCTGGAAACTCACACGACTATGAAGTATGCATGACTGCCGCGAAGTTTATGCTTATTTTTTTTTAAAGGCAACCTTTTTTTTTGAATAACGAGTTTATGGTCCACGTGCGAACGACAATTTATTCGGATTTGAAATTCGAATTCGGTTCTATGAATGAACAAGTTTTGAATGGAATAGACTGATTTGATTCGAGCCACGAATTTTTAATTGTTTTTAAAACATGGCGGCATAAAATTCCTATTTCTAAACTTTAGTCTTTCAACTGGCTTAATAGATGTTAAAAATCATACTATTTTAAAGTGAATTTTGCTTGTTTCATAATAAGCCAGACGAGGCTATATTGCACCACTATTGCCAGCCGGTCTATTCGTAACACCTTTCCGTGAAAATTTAAGTATAGTGAGCATGAAGTGAACATAGTGACGATGGCTACACTTTGACTGGATCGATTGACAGCTCACTTCATGTTCACTTCACCGAAAATTTGACTGTGAGGTTTTTAAAGAATCACACTAAAGAACCTGTGCTATTTCCAAAATGCCTTGTCAACAACTACAACAGAGGCCTTCATTGCAAAAACGTTATTTTATCAAGTGTTAAGCATCCATACATCACAATTTGAGCCCATAAAACGTCCAGTTTACAGACACCGGGGTGCACATGGTATTTTTCATAAAATTTCTTATTTCAGCAGTTTCATTTTAGTACCACATAAAACTTCTAATTAAACGAAACCCCCCTGGTTTAAAGGAAATGGAGTCAGCATGTCTTTCACAGAATCGTTTCTAGAGGTTCACAAGAGTTCACTTACGTAAGTAGCTATACATATAGTGTAGTGCTTTTGAGGAGTCTAGGGGGGTGGTAGATATCATCTCTCTCAAGGAAAGTTTGTACTACGTATTGTCATAAAATTAGATGCGTTTCTTCGGTTTCGGAAACAAAGAAAATATGTTTATGGTATACAGTTCTGTATTTCGTCGGACGATAAAGAATAGCAATATCCCATCACTTCCCGTGAGTGTCGTAAGAGGCGACTAAGGGACTTACCAGAGAATGGGCAGCAGTATTCTCTGTACATTGCAACAGCTACACCGCGATCGCCATCCTGGTGATTATGGCAAACCTCCGCTTTGGGGGTGGCCTATGTCCAGCAGTGGACGTCATTCGGCTATCATTAATTTACAGTCGACTGGCACCTACTCGTATTTGCACCCAACGATTGTGACAATTCTTCTTCTTCGTCGTATCGATGATTCTTAATTTAATGTGTTTTAAACAGCGTTCATCAACGTCGACAGCGTAAACATTCGCGTATTGATATTGTAGTACGTATAGTGTCCTAGTATAGAAGCGTTTAAGCTTGGGCGTTCAGAACTTAGTTTTTCACAGAACCTTCATGACAGATTTCCGACACAAAATATCATCAACAGTAGCGCTAATAATAATACATATTTTATTTCAGACTACAGACAAGATCTATATGTTGTTAGTAAGAGTCTTAACCTAATGTTAGTAAAAAACTCTATGATCACAATTGAAACGTCTGATACCTACTGACCCAAGAATAGAAGCGCACAGTTTCCGTATAATGGCATATTTTTTACGGTCGCCAATCGTATTATAAATAATAAAGATATGACCTGCGAAATGCAAAAAACGTATGAAATTTTGAATTTCGTGGGCTACCCTGGCGCTTTCACCTTAACCAATCACGATCAATGCTGTACCCACCGCACCACAATCCAACTAGAGATTAGAAAGCTTTTATCCCAACCCGTAGCCGCACAGACACATTTCATCGACATAGCCGCGTATCCATATTTCCCGGTTATAACATAAACAGTGTTAATATCGCCAGCCGGCAATTTGTACAATGCTGCACAACGATATTGCTTTCAACTTGTGTTTTTGTGTGGGTTAGGTGCTGGCTGGAAATGTTTAGAGTCGATTGTTTTGACAACATTGGATAGTTAATTGTAGATATATTGTTTTTCATCATTATAAGCGAAAAAGAGTCTCTCTATCTAGTACTATAATGAAGTAAAATTGAATTGCTTGCAAGAGGTAATTTCTGGAAGCACCAGTTTCATTTATTTATTGATAGAAAGCTACCCAATCGCCAAGTGCGTTAGTTAAAAAGTTAACTATCGTTCATGGCGATTGGGTCGCGAAAAATGCAAGGTCCAGGGGATTAAACTGTTGTGGAATCATTTGGGAATCATCATTTTATCAATCAACACGCATGGGTTTTAGTCAGTAAGATTCTGATACTCCCTTCCGCTCCGCCCAGAGCGGAAGGAGCCATTTGATGATATCCCATCGATGGAAAAATCTAATGATATACAACAGTTTGTACAATGCTGCACAACCATATTGCTACCGTTTATATTTTTGTGTGGGCTGACAATGTTTAAACTTGATTGTTTTGACAGTATTAGGTGTTACTTATGTGCACCACAAATCAACATGTATTTAACGCTAAAGAATTAGGTACCACAAATCGAAATGTGTTTAATTCTAAAAGTATTTAAAACAGTATTTGGTCGTCATCAAACGATTGACAGAAATAGAAAGATGACAACTCGTTTAGCGCATTCATTTTTTCGTAAGTATTAAGCCAAAAATATTCCATCAATACAGCCAAACATATCAATAAAATCCAACATCGTACCATAACTCGATCCTGAGTCATAACTACATCAGGAAACATTTCATCCATGTTAGTTTGCTCTCAAGATGGAGGGAAACGCCATATTTGTGTGTCTGATCTCGACAAACATTAGCGATCTTCTCACAATATTGAACGAATGTTTCATAGTTGTTTCGTTTTAGTATGGGAATAGCGGCCATTGCCCTTTTAATTCAATTTCAGAATATATTATGTAAATAAACCTACATATTTATGTTGGTTTAGATATGACACCTCGTATATAATAATAATAATATAACTGGGTAACCTCGTAAGATACAACTAGTAAAGGTTACGAGGTTACACCAAATTAAGGTTGTTATTATGCTTGTTGCGAGAGGTCACTGCAATTAATTTTTTTCTGTCAAATAAATAAAAATTCTGTCAAATCCAAGAGGCACTTACGAGTTAACTCCAAAATTATTGTTTGAAACTTTTTACATAAGAATCTAATTATACCAAAAAATGGTAGTTACGAGGTGTCACGTCTAGACCGACGATATGTACTTATAAGACGTCAGAAGTTAGGTGCACTTTGCGTAATATCTCTTCGTAGAAACCCGACCAATAAACTATGTATGTATCATTTTTCATTAGCAAAAACCGGCCGAGAGTAAGTCGGACTCGCACACGAAAGGATTCGTACCATAATCATTTTCCTTTAATTTTTTTTTAATTGCGGCAACGGTGACCAATCTCTGAATACCCCGCTGACAGACGGACGAGAGGAGAGCGGAGACTTAGTAATTTGGAATCAATTGGTTATCCTTCGGATACGGAACCCTAAATAAGTTTTCATTAGATATCGAAGAAAAATGCTAGAAAATGTACTGGAGTGAATGACCACTATAGCCAAGCTAAGTCGCAATTGGTATAGTCATCATATTTTCTTACTCATATTATTTTAGATTCCATATTGTGAATGAATTTGTGTGTGGAATAATAATGTTCATCTTTATATAGTACGCAATACGGCGGATAGATTAGTTTCGAAATAAGTTTATGTTAGGTATTGGTTATTGAATATTCCCATGTTTAATTAGTCCATTTGTAGTTACATGTTCTACACGCAGCCATTATGTATTATACGTGTGTGTATAATATAGTCGGTATATTGTGTAGGGCGCCACTTATTTATTATAGTTTTATTTATTATGTTATCAAAGGTTGAGAATGCTCAAATTACATAACGGTAACATCATCAAGCAATACGTTACATAACATTTACATAATCCCTATAATATTTAGATTATATAATAAAATCTGCTAAAACAACATTTTCTGTAACGTTCGTTTAGCATATTTTAAAGTATTTTTTTTAAATATTTAGGTATAATTCTGTGTAACTAACATTTGATAAAACAGTTCAACGAAGAGCGAACGAAGCGAGCTCGTGCTTAGGGCACCCCGACAGGGGTAGGTTAGGGGCTCGCTTTGCTCGCTCACTTAAGCTGCCGAAATCCCCTTTTACAGTTCTGTAACACGATCCCAGCCTTATGTATTTGATCAAATCAAGCACTTAATATTCTATCATAGACCGACAGAAAGTAAAGGACTGACTACATAGAATCGTCTTCTACATAATGGGCACTAGACCTAAGATAACTAAAGGCACCTATATATATCCTTTCATTACTGTTGAACACTTCAGCCTTATCTAATCCTGAAGGTGTTCGACTGAACTAGATAGTGGAACTATCATGCAGCGCTTCCAACTTGCGATATCGAGCAAGTGGAGTTTCTAATGTTTCCTGTGCAAGACTAGGTGCGATAGCTTACATACTTGGCTAATAGGTAAAGTGTTTCCGTGTTTTAGTAGAAAATTATCAAGTTTATGTAATCGTGGTACCAGCTGACTATCAATTTAAAGATTTCGTATGTTAACCTTTTAAACGCCATTGTCACGTATAAATGACAAGCAGGCGCGTGCCTTATACACAAACGTCACAAATATGTGTGAAAAAGTACGTAGATGCGTTTATGCTCTGGCGTTCAAGGTTAAAATAATAAATGTTTTCCTTTGACAGTATTTGATAAACAAATATTTTTTCTGACTTTTCTCACGCATAGGTTATAAAAATACGGTTTAAAGATAAGTATACGATTATCTGACTTGTTTTACTTGTAGTAAGGACAGGGTGGACCGCGTGTTTTTCTGACACCACTAATTGGCATGTTTTTCTGACACTGTCATTGACGTCGAAGCGATTTCGCCACACGGTCGGCTATCTTCGAGAGAAGTCGTGATTATTTTAATTTTGTATTATTCTGGGATTCTTAAAAAATGGCGTACCAAATATCATCCAAGATAGTGTAGTCTTTCATTTCTTTCAAACACAGCAGTCGTTAAAAAACAACAGTAGACAACAAACATGACACAAAGGTTATACTACTAAAAAGCTAAAAAAAAGCTTATACATAATGGAATTCCTTCACTTTTCCAATACATTCGCGCTCTGTCCTACCTACTAGAACAATTGACAATCAACAGTGTTCACATCGAAAGTTTTCGACGTCAAAATGTGCAGTCCAGCTCGCGCCCATTCATTCCTGGCACAAAAAGGCGCAATTTGTTTGGCGACTCAAATAAACGACAGTGTATCCGAAACGAGATTTTCGGCCGTACTTTGTTATCTTTCTGCGAAAAGCTGGCGTAGTGTGAATTTTCTGTACTTTTTTCTGTATTGTTTTGTATGCTTCCATTTTGTGTTCAATGTACCTTGGTTAAAGAGGTTTCGATTTTCTCAATTTCATAAACAGGTCTACATTAAGTGTCAGTATCGGAATTGAGAAACTATATCCTTAGCCTGAAAACGTAGCTTTAGACTCTTTCGCATTTATAACTAATAATATAAATGCTAGTATGCATAATATGGATGATCATTTTTCCTATAATAATTCCGTTAAAACTTGCTGCTTAATTTATACGATTTTACCCCATTATTATTTCGAGGAAAAACATTACCCTCTTTCTGGGCCAGTTGGGTAAAAAATAAGTTCATAATGAAAATGTGATGGCGAATATGTTTCAATGCTATACTGAGGTAAGATTAATTTTATTGTACAGTATTAGTTTATGCTGCTGCACAGTTAATATCAATTCATATTTCCCTCTCTCATATAGGTTTCTGTTTATATCACTACTAACGTAAATTACAGTTCTCATACAAAATTCTGTTTAGACGCAGGCAATGCCACAAAATGCAATCCGCGTAAAGGTTGTCGCCCATTACAACAATATTACCATCAGAAAAAATAAACAAGGAGTTTATAGCACACTGGTAATCGTTTCGATCATTTTCTACACACATAGTAGAACAAATAATAATAAGTAGTAATTTGGCAATATTTTTATAATTAAGTACAGACGCCATCACATCAAGCTACAAACATCTGTCGAATTTCTTTAATAGTTTTTCAACTTTATCGCTATGATATTAGGTTCTAGGTTGATTGGGAAAATTTGACAGGTTCGGGTATACTTGATCCTACGGCAGTTACGTTGTTTACGTCTTAATCAATAACATCATCATCATCACATGTTAAAGGGTACGTTTGAAATAAAGAAGATATTTTATGTTCCTTGAGCTGGAGACTTACCGAACTAGTTTCCACAATGTCAGCATTGAATTAGATAAATGTCCCTAAAATGAAGTCAGCAATATCGTGGTGGTTGACAGGATTTAAATATAAAGAAGAAAACGTGCTGCGCAGACCCCAAAATACTGCAAATTTTGTTACGAGAATAGTCTAAAAGCTCAACTATTACTTATACCACCTAATATATTAATTGAAATGCAAGAAAATCCCATAACACACCAATCAAAGCTACTTATTACCTCCGTTCTCATTAATGCAAATGATGATGATTTTAATGGTACTGTCAATAACAATAATAATCTATATTTATATAAAAACACAGATTGTAGTTACATGTAACAGTTTTGACAAAGTAGGTAGTTTAATAACGACTCGATATTTTTTTTTGTGATGATTTTGAAAAATATGTAAGGATCGTACCTCAACGTGAGAAAAAAGCGTACGTTTACATTATTATGTAACAATGTTTTTCCTATTTTTACAGATGTTCGCTTTCGCATTACAGGTGTTTACCCGTGCTAATGTATGCCTACCCTAAAAGTTCACGTAAGTGTGTGGCTGACGGGCGCAGCCGCGGTCCGACCGCATCTATTTTGCGTAATACGGAGCACGGCAAATTGGATTGGAAATTACGTTTGATTAATTTTTGAGTAAACCTGTTTTATGTCATGGTTTCAGTTTACCTGTTTCAGTATAGAGCGGTGTAAATAAGCAATGGAGTGGTTTGGTGGAACTGTACTGAATGCAATGCCGTCCTTGCAAGTTTTCCAGGAAAATAAACAAAGCTGTAACTTTATTATTTTCCATCAAAAGTGGGATATTTTACTGAGAATATAACTGGGAAAATGGAAGGTGGGACTACCCACTACCCATATTTCCCAGTAAGTTACGTAACACAGAATGAAATGCAGTTTCATTTCAAATGTTCTTTTAGTAAAATAACAAAAACTAAAACAACATTGAAAAACCGTTAACATTTATCATTTCTAGACATTTTGTGTATGTCTCTCTATAATTACTTCGCTGTATATTAAACTCCATCAACAGTTTTCTAAAGCAACATGCTGTATTGTTTTGCTTCTTAACCGTTAGCTACTACGGTTCACTGGCGAACTTAGCCGAAGTTCCACGAAGTTGGCCGAAGTTCGCTTAATCTCGCTAGAGCGGTAGTAGTGTCAAACCGCGATAGTTTAGACTTTGTATCGTAAACTTGGCGTTCCGGGTAAGAGGTACTGGCCATTGAAATCGGCGCCATGTTCGAAATTCAAATGCAGTTAGCTCGATTCAAGGAATCGTGAATCATTATGCGAGTGAACAGGGCACTGTTTTATTGAGTATTGGAATATTGATTGAAATTATTGCTTTTTGATGTTTGGAAATTAAGATGGAGAAAGCGCATTTAGCAGGAGTTGCCAACGCAAACGAGCGTTGGCAACTCCTGCTAAATGCGCTTTCTAACACTACACTAACACTAGGCCTAAATGAAAGCGCATTGTGGGTTTTTCACAGCGACAATTCTGAAAAACACAACACTAAAATTATATTTTCGCGTTGCTTGCGCTTCTTAATTTAAGTGTTAACCGTTTTGAGTGGGAGATTATCAATAGACATTGAACTTCTATGACTCACGAGTATGTTATAAAAAGTGTAAGAATGCTTTCATTTTGTTTTAATCACCTACGTAACATCAATGTATAATATTGTGTTATTTAACCGTGTTCTTTTTACCAATATATTGGTCCTACTTTCCGCATTCACATTGTTATTTACAAACTCATGTAAAATAAACAATTAACCTCAAAGTAATCCTTAGATTAAGTTATTATTTTCTAACAAAAACTGGAGCAAATGTACATGAGTTATTTGCTCCGAATAATTATCGCCACACACCTAAGGCATAGTACGTCAAAATTAACATAATCATGTAGTAACAGCACATATTTCACCGCTTAGCGCGTCGTTATAAAGTCGTAAACCTAGAAACCTGTGGTCCTTAGAATTCACTATTGGGTGAAGCTTAATTTGTAAGTGGGAGCTATTTAACACTGAACACTTGTAGACAAATTATGAAAATCTAGTTGAAAAAATAGGAAATGATAAACCACCATTTTTTTTAGCAGAAAGAGAAAGTTATTTAAATATTTTTTAGTTTACTAACATCTTAGTAAAATAAATTAACAATGCGGAATTCTACCGTACTGCAGGAATATGCTGTCGTGTTTTAAGTTACAAACAATATGGTGCTGGTATAAACTCAGGCACGTGGTTTAGCAAAGCCTTGGCAATATTCTGGTTGGTGCAGAGTCAGCGACAAACAGCGTTAATTTCTTTGCATCAGATAAGTACAACATTGTGAAATCGACTATCGACTATATTCTGGCTGTGTAAGTGTGTTACTGCACCTTTCGGTCGGTCGTCGAGCGATGACATTTGTTGTTCGTCGTCGGTTGATTGAAATGGTAGCTGCTGGTGTAGTTAGGTAGGAACTGTGATCTTATCCACTCTATCATTAATCAATGGTATCGATTGACTGGTGTGCACGGTTTAGTGACAACCTGAACTATTATGTATCTAGTTAACGCAAACATTCAAGTATGGTGGATTTAATTAAATCGACCGATATCTCTGTGAAAACTGTCAGGATCTATCATTTCATTCACCGACAGCGCTTGCCATGACTGGACTAGATACACTGGCTGTACAACGCCTTTTTACCTACACGAAGGCATTAGCTTATTGCCCGAAAAATGCTGTCACTGCAGTATTCCAAACTTCGTTTATCAATTCAGCCAGTATCAAAACTTCACAAAAAAAAAAAAAAAACAAAAGTCAATCGCCCATGCATTGCCCCACAGAATTAGGCATTGAATCAAACGGTTGACAGTCATGCGAACGTAGCATGCTTCTAGGACATAATGTGTCGCGGACTCGTGGCACACAGCTAACTTTTTAAACTTTTATGTGCCTTTAATGTCCGTTGTTCAGTGTTTAATACAAGGTAGTTTCAGTTCATATGTGCAAAATTTTCAAGCGGTAAAATAGAACCTTGAAGTGTGGGTTTAAGGGGCTTATCGTGATGTCGCGGATTTTAAACTGGCGTTTATTTATGCAGTACAGTAGTCTGAAGTGAGGAATGTGTGTCGCTGCTGAAAGAACGTCCCTATAACTGCTTCAGTGAGCGTTAAATGGGATAAATGCTTTGATATCCACGCTTTGTCAAAACGAACTTTGCACACAGACGGCTTTCACACAGAGCTGCGGCGCCGCATCGCTTCGCTGATGTTCCGCACGCGTGGGAGCGTCATCACCATCCTGAACGTGCCCACAATCTGGACGGCCCCTTCTGGGGCATTGGGTTCAAGCACATGTGCGTGTGCCCAGGGCCCCAGAGGGCGGCAAATACTTAAATTAATTTTAAATCTAACATAGTTTTAAATCGTAGGTACTACTAACAATATTATGTACCAAATATGTCTGAAATATAAAGATGATTTTTTTGTTTATTACAAACCGATGTGGTGACGCTTAGGAGTGGGGAGACTTGTCTCCAGCGGTGACCAGTGAGCGGCATTCGGCAGAAATGGTGATGATGGACCATGCTTGACAATTGGTAGGTAGACGTTGCTTCACCTCGAGCAAATTATACCTCGATAATAACTTTTTGCTTCCTGATACTGTTACTGCTGTATAACGATAAACAGCTATCGCCATAATTATAAATAAAAGTTGCAACTAATTATAAAATAATAATGCCATTATTTTATTTAATTAACAGGAATTAGAGAATAAGTTGTATGTCATACGCCTGTTACCATAAAATTTAAAAATAAGGCTGCTCGTGCACTGACTTATTAGCGTGTGAACAGTTCCTTAAACTTCCTGAACCCAGGCAATAATCCTGCTTACCGCTAACTGAAAATTTTATCAGCATTTTACTTTAATTGCTGACCAACATGAAATTGAACTTACAAACGTTTTTCTTTAATATTATTTTTTAAACATTGTCATGTTCGAACTAAGTTAACCGCAAATTAGAACACTTTCAAATTAATTTGGTAAACCGAAATAATTTGTATTTAAATTTAACTTACTGTTGTGAGCTTGGCTGTATTTTATGTTAACCAGAAATAATTTGAGTCAAATTACATTAGGCTCAAAATGATAAAATTGGTGATTTATGTAGCAACTTATTGGAGTATATAAAAATAATGTCCTAGGCTATCATTTTATCACCCAATATAGAATTTACGTTACTTAAGAAAATATTCAAATTTAGCCAATTTTAACGATTATATTATACAAAACAACACCACATTTTCTGAAATGGTATCAATAAAATCCACTGCTTACAAAACCCTTAGGAAAAATCCGAAGAGTCGTCTTAAACCCAGTCACTTAACTTATAAGTATACTTTAAAAAACGTTGAACCAAGAAAAAACTAAGCCAGTTCTTATAAAGAACTCTTCAGCGAACAAAACTACCAATATTAAATTACCTTTTAGTTGAACCCAGCTTTATCTAACGAAAGTTTTTGAATCCAAGAAGTTTTCCGCTCGAGCGAGTGAAAACTGAAATAATTGCTGGAGTCGAAACGCATCGGTGCGCTTTCAGCATTGAACGGCTGCCTCTCACACCGAAGTGTAACGTTTTATTAAAATACTACTACTACTTGCTTTGTGGGGAAGTGGAATATGTAGTTGCTTTGGGCGGCCATTTTTATTTTTAAGATACTAAGTTTTCAAAAACTATTGAACACATGTTTATTAATTTTTTATTCACTTGATAAAAAAATTATAAAGGTTCATGGTTTTATCTTCAATAATGTCGGACTCCTGAATAAACTTTCATAGCCTATTTCAACCCCTTCAAGCCCTTTTCTCGCGACAAAATGTATGCCTATGTCCTTTTCCAAGGTCTGATCTATCCTAGTACCAAACTTCATCTAAATCGGTTCAGCGGTTTAAGCGTGAAGTGAGGTAACGGACACATTTTTGCATTTATAATATTACCATGGATGCTGTGATAATATTACTATAAATGGGCATATACAGAGCTTTATAAGAAGAATATTTTATCAACAAAATTCTCAAACCGTCAAAGCTTTTGATATTGGCTGTCGTTGAGATGAAATTGCTGGTTGAATTTAAACGTATTTTAAGTTCGAGAATCGTGCCGTCAACACATGCAACTAGCAGAATAGTCTTCTTCATCGGCTCAGTTCCCAGAAGAAGAAAAAAAAAGTACGCCAATCGGACTTTTTTACAAAACGTATCCAAGCTTTACACGTTACAGTACTGTCCAAGCACAAACTTATACATGGAATTTTAAAATGCGGTACAAAGAGTAAAAGGGGGCTAAGTGGCTGGAGTACCACCCTTTGTTATGTGCGAAACCGTGCGATACCGCTTTGTAGTAGTAATTGGGAAGTGCGACAATTGGCCCGTGAGGGTAGATACTGTCCGTTACTTTGAACTGCGAATAACGAGTGCGATGTTTTTGTTGACGATTTGTTTTTAAGTGTAGAGGAAAATAGTTTGGTCCTTTTGTAAGAGCTTTTTGGTTGAAGGAGTATTTTTGTTGAAAAATATTTTGGGGTGATGAAATGCATGGTTATAACGAAGCTGCAAACTCCTACTATTCAATATTTAGGTAACTTTTTAGATAGCTGTTTCGCAGCTTTTGTAGGTATTAGAAAACATGTTTGATAGCCATATTTACTCTTTAGTTAAAACTTACGTGACTACTTTAAAAACAGCCGTAATTTAAAGTATGGCTATTTTTCATCCGTAGGACTCCCGCAGCGGATATACATATTATGCATATTTACCCATACAATAATTTCTACGAAGAATAGTCGGTCGCATTGTCACGTCGAGCCTGTCTGTAGGAAGTTTTATAGTTTACCTTTACTTTGGTCCTTAGAAACAAATATTTTTTTCTTAGTAGCCAGACAACTACAAACTGCTTCTAACTTCTCACGCTCTCACTCTGAATATATTTTTAACACTGAATTAAAAACTCTTCGAACTAAACTCGAGAGTCTCGACTAAAGTTCACCGGTCACCACCTTATGGTAGGCGCCAGATAAATTTGTAATAAAGTTCATTGCTCTTTCTTTAATTTCTCTGCATAGGTACCCGAACAATAAATAATTAATCGTTTTTCATTATTAGAAAAGGTCAAAGTTCACGATAGATGTCGATTCATGACAGCTTTATGTCATTATTTCTGTTTTTAAAATTAAGTATGTCAAAAAATGTAGCTGGGTCAATGACCGTTATTGCACGTTTATCTGGTGTCGACCATAGTGAAGAGCGACATAAAAAAAATGAATTTAAAAAAAGAACATACCACTTCATTCTTCTGGAAGGAATGATTTCCAGTTTGAAAGTTCCCCGTATATTCATAGCGCACAGTTCAACGGTGCGGAAAAGTGAAACTATTCACTATTCCTGTTTCTTCAAGATGTTTTATGTGCAAGGCATAAATTTAGAGATTGTTTTTGTTACCTACTTGTTGCCTTTATTAACATCGTGGTCGTAAACAATTGCCGAACATGTTTTTAGTTGCATTTTATGAGTGTCTCATCAGACACTACTTTCTGCTTGTACATGTACTCTACACTATGTTCATTATGTTCTACTTTATACAAAAAAAACTAGCTTCTGTCCGCGACTCCCGTTTTTCCCCATTTCCGTACAGCCTCCCTCATAAATGTGGCTATTTTATACAAAAATAATTTTCCAAATCCGACTGGTAGTTCCAGAGATTAGCGCGTTCAAACAAACAAACAATCTCTTCAGCTTCGTTATGTTAGTATAGATAGCAATTTTTTTGTCTCCTGACTGAGTTTCACAATTGACACACAGTCTGTGACATACCTCGGTCATGCATGAATCAATCAATCAACTTAGCCTGTCTTAATCCTGCGCTAGATATGACATAGGCGTAGGTGGAAGATGGAACACCGGGGTGGTTTTAGTCAGTAAGAGTCTGACAGACCCCTCCACTCGCCCCAGGGTGGAGGATTTCCATGAGGATTTCCCCCCGAGATCAAAAAAAAAAAAAAAAGATATGACATAGGCTGGTTTGAAGTTGACGAACCAGCGACTGGATGTCAGGAAGAGACGATGCCGTGTCAAGTTATGTGATATTTTTACGGTGCGCAACTTTTTGATGTGTAACATCTTTCCTGCAATATGCAGAAGTTATTTCGTGTAATGGGACGGAAGTTTGTTACAGGAAGCCGAGGAAACGCGCGCTGTTCAATTTGACCAATGAGCGCGCGCAATGGTCGAGTTTGCTTTCAGTTGGTACTTTTAATATTAATGTTGCTTTTACCAAGGTAAGGCGTCAGATGTTAAACATCCTATGCGGCTACTGTAAGACTCGCTCGTTTTTTTATTATAAAAATGGACAGAAACATGTAATTTTTTCTAATGTTCGGAAATTATCAGTGCTTTCTGATATGAATCAAAGACGGAAACCTTCTAGGATCACTCGGTGGTCTGGCTGTCTGTCTGTCTGTCCGTCTGTCACAGCCAGTTTTCTCCGAATTCTGCACCGATACTGTTGAAATTTGGTACACGTAAAAATTTCTGTGATCCCAACAGACGCGGTGTGTAAATACTTTTGGAGGACAAAATAGGAAATTATGGAAAAATGTTTTTCAAAATGTACCGTGTGACATATCAAAAGAATGGTCTTTTTGTCAAGGTTCCAAATATATTTTTTTCATAATTTGAAAATAAATAATTTTGAAGTTTTTCAAGAAATGAGATGACTTTGAAATTAAAAATTTTGAAAAAATGCAGCTGATAGGTCTTTACCTAAAGATTACAGGAAAACCTATAAGAAGTATATGATTTTAAAGTAACATGTCACAAAAATGAGGTTCGTTCGGAACCCTTAACACGCGCGTCCGACTCGCACTTGGCCGGTTTTTTATGTATTACTTAGTAAACTTATATTCAGTAACTGTCATTATAGCCCGTAACAAAATTTGTCTAAATTTTTCGAACTTTAAATTATCTCGCTCCCGCCTTTTCCTTGTTCCCCAAGAGTGCAAGAATCTTAAGGTTCGAGCAAATATTCCTCCAGATATGTTGTTTGATCGTCGAGACATATTTACCGACAAATACGGGGCATACATTGTGTGTCGGTGTATCACATTCAGAGCTTGTAGATTATATTTTCAACACTCCTATACTGTTTATTTTGCAAAGCTTCTGTTTGGATTGAAAGTTATCAAGAGATAGATTCAGAGAATGTACTGAGATGGGCGATCAAATAATGTCATTGGTTATCGCAATCTCTTTGGCATTCAGTTATGTTCTCAGACAGTATAGGAAGAGGTTTAGGTAAATTAGTTGGTAACAACCTAAGTTATTCTACACAAAATTATTGCATGCCAGGTTCAACTTACAAACATATTATGGCATTATTAACAAACAATAATAATTGTAATTCTAATACCAACATTACTGTATTTATAGGTAATAGTTTAAAAGTAAAACAAGCAGATATTACAGACTATAATAACTGAGATGCTAAAGTTAAATTGTAATAAAATAATATTGTGTGCTTTTCCATATTTTGAACAATTGTCAATTAGACAAAATAATTATATTCATAGGTTAAATAAACACATGCACTTCCTAGTAAGTCATTATAGTGACAAGTTTATGTTTTTTGACACAAATATTTTTGTGGATCATTTAAAATCGACCAGGGATACTGTGTATCTGCCAATTAGTTTTAGACACACAATAGCTAGGCTATTAGCTTATTATATTAACTCAGACATAAGTAGTATGTCGAAGTCTTGTGTAATTAAATCCACAATGTTTAGTAATATTACTAAGAATCAGGTGGTGAGCCAAAATAACTGTAGCACTATAGCTATAAATTCTTTTAAAAATTGTACGAAGGAGGTTCCATGTATCACTATGGAAAAATTATTTGTTAACATGGAGGCCACATGTAGTTCCATCTCACTGCCAAGTGATGATGTTGAAGTCTTAGGGCAAACTCCTGATATTAATTTAAACTAGTTTATAAGACAACAGAAGTTACCAATAACAGATTAGTTATACCTACAGACATTAAGGTATCTTCTTGCTCTCAGTTAGATACATATCAAAAAGGGGGTCAGCAGCATACATTGAAATTATTTCATCAAAATATTCAAGGTATCTCTTCCAAAATATTAGAAATAGAAATGTTTTTAGAGAAAACAATGTTTGACATTGTATGTTTTAGTGAACATTGGTTGAAAGATTACCAGATGCAAATTAGTTATGAAAATTATAGTGTAGGCAGTTGCTTTAACCGCAAATCTATGTTGCGCGGTGGTTCCCTCATCTTAGTGAAAAAATGCTTAAAATTTAAGCAACGTAATGACATTGTCAGCTTGTCACTGGAACATTGTATTGAACTGTCCTGTGTTGAGCTGGATAAGCATGTTATAGTGTGCGTGTACAGACCCCCAAACCCTCAAAACTTTACTTTATTTGAGTCAACTATGGAAGATATCCTTGCGAAACTTGCAGCAGGTAACAAATCCGCGATTATTTGCGGAGATTTTAATATTAATATTTTAGAAAATAATTTAAATAGCAGCAGATTTTTAAGCCTTTTTAAATCATTTAATTTGTCTAATGTTTTTACTGAACCTACTAGGGTAACACCAACTTCTTCAACCTGTATTGATAATGTATTCTGCGATTGTGATTATTTAGATAAAGCCATAGTTAATTACCTTCCGTCGGATCATAGCGGACAATTGGTAACATTTAAGTTTAAAGCAGCCTTGCAAAAAATTCAAATACAATATAGGCCAATTACAACAGGCAAACTAGCTAGATTCAATGTTACCTTACAAAATAAGTTGAATGTTCTAGGCCATAATAGTGAGGACGCAAATAAGTTTTATGATAATTTCTTTTCAGTAGTACTAAAGGAATTCAATACAACTTTTGAAAAGAAGTCTAAAAATACTTCCCCTAAGTTTATATTTAGTGACTGGGCGACTAAAGGTATTAGGATAAGTAGGGAAAGACTATATGAGTTATATGGCCTTAAGCCTTTCATTAACACAGAAACCTTTAGTATGTATGTAAACAAATATTCTAAAGTTTTCAGAAATACTTGCAAAGTAGCTAAAGCCCTGTACATTAGCAATAAGATCAAATCGGCAGATAATAAAATTAAGACAGTTTGGAAAGTTATCAATAATGAAACAAGTAGGAATAAAGTACGAAACACTGATTTTTTACTGGAGACTGCACATGGTGCCATAAGCTCTAATTTAGAAGTAGCTCAAGAATTTGTAAATTTTTTCACCGAAGTACCATCAAGAACTAGTGAAGCTTTAAATTCTTCACCCGAGGTATCATTTAATTTATTAAGAGCAAACATTCCAGGTTGTACGGTTGAATTCCAATTCAAACATATCAACCCTATGACGGTTATAAAAGCTTTCCGGCAAATCAAAATCAAATTGACCGAAGACTTATGGGGAATGTCTGTCAAAGTGTGCACGTCCATAATTGAGACCATAGCACCATACTTGGCTTTAATATTCAATTTATGTGTAGACCAAGGAGTCTTTCCGGATATAATGAAATATAGTAAGGTTATACCACTTTTTAAATCCGGTGACAGTAAAGATGCTAATAATTATAGACCTGTATCCGTATTGCCGGTTTTCAGTAAGGTATTTGAAAAAGTGATGCTCAATCAAATGCTCATTCATTTTAACATCAATAAAATCTTACACGATCAACAGTATGGGTTTACCAAAGGTCGTTGTACGACTGACGCTGGTGTCACGTTGTTAAAACACATATATACAGCGTGGGAAGAGGCGCAAGATGCCATAGGAATCTTTTGTGACCTCTCCAAGGCATTTGATTGCGTAAATCACGAAACCTTGCTCCTAAAACTAAAACATTACGGACTAGGTAATCTTGCTCTCAGTTTAGTGAAGTCGTACTTAAATGAAAGACAGCAGCAAGTTCAAATAAACGGTGTTAATTCAAGGGGTTTAAAAGTCAAAATGGGGGTACCACAAGGCTCAATATTGGGTCCTTTCCTCTTTTTAGTGTATATTAATGATTTACTCCATCTTTTAACCTTTTGCGTGTCTTAACAGATTTTTATCGTCCAATCCTGACCAAGCCCTTATGTGTAACTGTCCGACTTAAGACATTTGGAGCATTTTTTCTTATGTCGAACTGTGTAACTTAAGACACGCAAAAGGTTAAAAAATCAACCAAAGATGGTGTTATTTGCTGACGATACGTCCTTAATTTTTAAGATAGATAGACGTTCTACAAGTCTTGACGACGTAAATAATGCGCTACAGCAGGTCCAAAATTGGTTCACTGCGAATAATTTAGTATTAAATGGGAAAAAAACTAAGTGCATCAGATTTGCTTTACCGAATGTCAAAAGTAATACTTGCGACATAGTATTGGACAAAGAGAAACTTGAATTCGTCGAAGACACGGTTTTCCTAGGGATCACGCTTGACTCAAAGCTACAATGGGGTCCTCATTTAACATCTCTTGCAGGACGGCTAAGTTCAGCAGCATATGCTGTCAGAGAAATCCGTCAATTTACTGATATAGATACCGCGAGGCTGGTTTATTTTAGTTACTTTCATAGTATAATGTCTTACGGTATCTTATTATGGGGACGAGCTGCAGACATCGAGTCTATATTTATTCTGCAGAAAAGAGCCATCAGAGCCATATACCATCTTGGTCGGCGCGATTCCCTAAGGGAACTGTTTAAGGATATTAACATCATGACGGTACCTTGTCAATACATATACGAAAACATTATGTATGTTCGGAAAAATATTCATCTTTTTAATAAGATTAGTGATAGGCATAATTTTAATACTAGAAATAGGAATAAATTAGATCAACCCCGATTCAGATTGGCTAAAGTACACACTTCTTTTATGGGATATTGTATTAAGTTTTATAATAAAATACCACGTGAGATTCTCGAACTGAATGAGAAAAAATTTAAAACATGCATAAAACGCACTCTATGTAGACAGGCATATTATAAACTGGAAGATTATATCCTTGATAAAAATGCTTGGCTAAATGCCGGTCCTGCTCCACAGCCTCAGCCGCTTGGTTCCACTAGTTAGGTTTTATATTTGGAAGAGATGCTCACCCTCTTTTATGTCTAATAATAATACTATTCCGCATAATCTTATATTATGTTTGGAATAAACTTTTCTTTTTCTGTATTTTCAGATTGATATTCATAGTTTTATATAATTTAGAAGCAATTTTTATTTCAAGTTCTGTAAATGTGAGAACCCTGGACCATTATGTTAATAGATAGTTTCCTTGTTTGACATGAAATAGCAGGGGCAGTTGAGGGTGTGTCATGCTCACTCCAATGTCTCGCTGATGGTGGCGCGTGTATCGGATCATTCAGTTCCCTTCAAAATGGTTGAGCTGAATGGTGCTGATGCACGCGTCATGTTCGTGAACGGGCGCCGTCAGTGAAGACTGGTCATCCCTTGGTTGCCACTGCCTCATTTTAATATTTCATACTATAAATTGTTTTTTTTTCTTTCTTTACATTGTTCTCATATATAGAAGCAACAAAGTTTATGTAACCAGGATTTTTGTAAACATAAAATTATTTAAAAGAGTGTCCGTGGAGTTTCTTGCACGTTCTTCTCCATAGAGATCTACGCTTGCGAACGTGCAAATAGCTTCATGTTTTTGACGGGCTGACTTTGACAATTCAAAAGTACCTGATAATGGTTTATTTGAAATAAATGCTTTGACTTTGACTTTGACTTTGACCAGTATTTCCGTCTTACGTACCAAGTTCTGCACAAAGTTTCCTCAATGCAATTTCTTGTATAGTCTTGAATGCAACTACATTGACATAAAATAATTTACTTCCTTGAAGAGTTAGGTAGAGGAAATGGTTTTGAGGGTGTTTGTGCGTCTATTATCATGTTATTTACTAGCTCTATGCAGAGCTGACCAAAACATGTAACATGCGCTCCAAAACCGAAATAGCAGGGGTGGCTTTCTGCTACTAGAGAACAAAACGAGAACGTATCCATGACAATGTTCAAAATCTTCACAGACGTCAAATACAGTGCGCACACGTATCTTTCTTTTTTTTAAGGATGGGAAATCATCAAATGACTTCTTCCGCTCTGGGTGGAGCGGAAGGGCGTGTCGGACTCTTACTGAGCCCTTTGCTTTCCAGGGCCGCGGTGACTCTTTCGAACAAATTCTGGCAGGCTCTGGCCTTAGTGGGCCCAGTCCTCTATGCTGAAATCTCTTTGAGGCGCGCGTGAAACACAACGCGCCATCGACCCGGGTCTGGTGGTGATCGGACAGCGAGCCACCCAACGCTCGCCATCCGCAGGCTCGCGCCTACGGTGGCCGGGGATCGCCCTGCGACTCCCGACGCCCTGGGCGTCTTCTCCTGTAGCGGCGGTTGGGACGAAGGCCTTGCCTTTCCCTCGCGCGGCCCGCCTCCTCTTTCGCTAGCATTACTGCTTCGCAGAAGAAGGTGACCGCTTCCCAAGCCTCCTCGCTTCGGACCATGGATTCAACCAAGGCCGGACGCGAGAGGTTGCCGCCGCCGATCGCCTCGACGAGGACACGGCGGTGCTCAAAGAGGGGCCTTACTGCCGCAATTGTGGCATGCCCAACACACGTACCTTGGACTGTGACGGCACGCGCTCAACCTTCCACCTCCAATTGTCCCAAGGCCAGGAACACAAGAAAGGATGCGAGTAGGAGATACACGCGCGTAGAAGTAGAAATACGATAATTTGTCCAATTTGGGAAAATAACAGAAGAAAATAAATTCAATTCTTATTATGTAAGGACACAGCATGACACAAGGGTCTGGAAGTAGAAGTCAGTGAAAGTGGATGTTACTAAAACTGTCTTCATGACATTGTTAGCCAAGTCCCACTACAGATTTCATAACCGACCTAGTATTCAAAGCTTCACAGAAATAGCTTGAAACACTCATGTCTGCAACCTGTCTTTGTTTACTCCAGACAAAAAAGCCGAAAGCCGCCATCCGCAGCCTCTTGGCCTACATACTGTTCTGATTGCGGGACTTGGCACCGTTTCAAATACGAACGACATTCGCCAAGTCTGAACTGGAATTTATTCAGCAAATAGAGTTTGTCTCTTAACCGGAATCGTGCATGGACGGAAAAATCGACGGTTGAGTATTATGTAATCTGTGTGAATAGGCTTTTCGGATGTGGTGCAGTTTGCTATGGAATTGTTGAGGGTTTTTTTTGTTGAATTAACTGAGGTTTCTTAACGAAGTATACGGTTCTTTATGGTGTCGGACGTAAAAGAATAGCACTATCCCATCACTTCCCGTGGGTGTCGTAAGAGGCGACTAAGGGACTAACCAGAGAATGGGCAGCAGCATTCTCTGTGCATTGCAGCAGCTACCCTCCCTTTGGAAGAGGCCTATGACTAGCAGTGGACGTCATTCGGCTGATGATGATGATAAGTTTATCGCTGTCTGAACAGACTTTTCGCATGTGGCGCATGTCACATGGAACTTTTTGAGGCGTTTTTTTTTGGAATTGTTAGTAAGCTTTTTGTTGCAGTATCTTGTTATGAAACTATTGCTTTTGTTCTTTTTTTTTTGTTCTGAGTTTTCTAAAACTCGAAAACAATATTTCTATTCTGGTTCCTACTAATATTATCTGTAAATGTCAGAGTGAATAAATGAGTTCGGAACATAGCTAAACCAATGGCCTGTATACTTTTCTCTCTAGTACATCCCCATGGAATACTTTCCATTAAACACTTATAAAACTTGGTTTTAAGTACCAATATAAAACGAAGATAGTACTTTCCTCACCTAATAATAACTTTTCTAGGTCGTCGTCGTATTCTATTTCAGTATAAAAATACATTTTGTCCATTTTCTCGGAAAAGTTTCGGGAAATTAATTCCCTCCAACTTCTTACCTCAACTTAAAAGAAATTCACTATCTCCATCGTTCAGATCAACAAAAATGTTCAAGGCCACAACTATTTTCCGTCAAAAAAACAAAAATATAACGGAAAAATAACGCGTAGTTGGTGACATAAACTTTCTACTCAATCAAACTTCACTAACTTTAATATAACCAAGAATATAACGTAGATAACCAATCCCGTCTCCTTGTAGGAGTACAACTTTTTGACCCAAACTGATCTCGTCAAGTTTTTGGTCAGCACTTTGCAGCCACTTGTCGGGTTCTGGTAACAAGCCTCGCCCACAAAATTGGCCAGTTACTGTGAATTTTCAGGAACTTTAGCTTAGAGGTATGTTTTTATCACGTAAGTTCGCGTTAACTTAAAGTGGGGTGGCAACTTTAGACAACGATTAGGTTGGCCCTGAAAGTGGGCTGGTAATTTGCAAGTCAAATAACGGAGAGGATTTTCTATGGGGCTCACATAGGAAAATTATGCGGGGACAAATTTTGTATCAAACATTTTTGTGTTTAAATGCAAATTGGGGAGAGATAAAAGCTTTGTAACCTCGTTTTTGGTATTAAAATTACGAGTTTGTCATAATATTTAAACTACAAGATTTTGTACTTTCATCAACAGATATAATTTCATAAAACCATGCTTTAACAACCAAAATAGATTACTTCCAACACAATGAATAATTCGATTTCAAGGGACATGTATTTCAAAATTGATGTACCCTAGAAAAAATGGCGCCCCCATAGAAAACCATAGGGTTGAGTCCCCATAGATTTGATGCAATTTGAAACCCATCGATAATACCGTAATGGACTAACTTTGTGGGTTGCATCGCAACTAAACTACATTAATGTGATTAGGAATTTTCTTTACTTGTGATACACATTGGTTGATAAGATGTCTAGCAAGTTGAAGTTGGAAGATGGCGGTCTTCTTAGCGTTTGTCTTGCGAAATTAATTGGTGCCACAGTTTAAACATACTCGTAGCTCTAGATTGCATTCAGTTTATTACTAGTTGTGGTACAGACACTTGACACGGTCTTAAATGGTTTAATTTTGACAACACGGTTGGTGCAGTGGTTGAGCAATTAACTGCTGCGCTGCGTGTCGCGGATTCGATCCCCGCACGGAACTAATATTTTTATGGCCCACAGATAGTTGTTCCAGGTCTGGCTGTTTGAGTATGTGAGTTAATATGTTTGTAAACGCGATATAGGAGAAATTCCTAATGTGGGGCCATGTTCTTAAAAAAAAAGTTATGATTTTTTCCGAAGTAATAGTCGAGTATCTTGTCACTTTTAAATAATAGAAGAAACAATGTAGAAAAAACCATAGATTACTCCCAAAAATCGATGACGACACACATATTAAATTAAAATGTAACTAAACCGACACGATTCTAATTTTAAACAAATGTCATATTATCCTTCTTTCCCTTTAATTTAATAAAGTAATTATTATTAAACTTACCTCCAAAAACGTAAAATAATCTCCAAATTTCTACCTTCGTATCTAAACAGCAGTGTGTCACGCACCGATCGAGCCCTTTCGCGGTCGCCTTGCACGACACACGTCGCTAAATGCACAAGTTTGTTTTAAAGTTCAGAGACAATCTACTGAGTGTTTTCAATTTCCAACTGTTTATTGAGATTGATGATTTTGTAATTGTGTTTCATGTAATGGAGTTACTATGTTTCTTGTTAGGTTGCCTTGGATACAAGATTGTGTGATGGATTGATTACTTGGATACAAGACGCTGCTATATTTATGAAGATTTAAACCATGTCCATTAATTTTTGTGTTTATTTTTTCTCAAGCTTTTTTCGACAAACATTATGTTCACATAATCAGTTCCCTGATGCATTTGTCTGAAATTACTCTAAGGGCGTCAAAAGTGAGACAATATTATTTTACCGAAGAAAAATAAAACGTCAAAACTGTCAAACCGCCATTTTAATTCCTCGAATAAAAGTTATCAGACGATTTCATAATCGGCCATAAAGGATTAAAATCTATATCTATACATATAATAAAAATGTAACGGATCGCTGTCTGTACATGGAAGATATATGAGAAAAAATATTATTGGGACCTTTATCAACGCAAATAGCACCCAAAACAATGATTGTTAGAATTTTTGTCTGTTTATTTGTTTGTCTGTGCGTTTGTTGTTTGCTTATCTCAGAAACGTTTTCACTAATACATTGTGGTATGCTTTACTTAATATTTCGTGTTTGTTTCATGTCAATCGGTTCAAAAATAAAAAAAGTTTTGCAATTTAAAGAATCGCGTCGAACATTTGTAAAACTATGTATACCTATCTATCTATTCTCACTCTGTTCAGTAGCATTGACTGAAACTTTACTATACTTCAAAATATAAAAATGTCTGCCCCAAGTAACTATTCTACGCGGACGAAGTCGCGGGCAAAAGCTAGTACTAAATAAACTACAAGTTCTATCAATATATGTAAATCTTAGCTTACTGATACTTTCAACTATCCTTTTTCTCTTAACGGAGCCAAACATTTTCGCAGCACAATATCAATATTTGTCAGATTTTGATACCGGCTAGCAACACTCGAAAACTTGCAACGCCAGCTTATTCCGTTCCTCAAGTCAAACACTTAACATTTACATTTTAGATTTCCATGAAAATTTTCCGCTTGGATTGTTTCATTTCAGTTTACAATCCAAATTTTAATCACCAAACACAACAAAAACTGAAAGCGTTTATAATAATTAACAATGGAGCCGTACTGCAAACGGCTGAATCTAGGAGTTGGAAATATACGGGATTTTAGAATGAGCGTGCACGCTTTGACGTACCTATCTACTTATTTAACCCTTGTCCTATTGCTTTGACTATAAATTACTTGAAAAAAATCAGGACATATATTTAGCTAGATTGACAAGGGAGATACTCCAATCAAACAAATCTATTCATGCCTATGTCACATCACGAGTTTGGTAACCAATCAACTGCGTCAGAGAGCGCCACGACACAACATAATAATGTGTAAGACGCTTTTTAGTCATGTGTACACAGAAACGTGCCAAACTTTACTTTAACTGCGAAGTTTGACAGATTAACAGGCCACAGTTCGACAAAAACACAACTTTTAATTTTGAATTCAGAATTCGGAAGCGAGTTTTAAATGTGATAAGAACTCTTATTTGACATCCCTAGCCAATCAAAAAGTCTCAACGGTTCTTAAGTTTTCAAAACCTTGAAATTTGATTCAAGACCTCAATCACAGCAGAAGCAGGAGTACCCGCCAAATTATAGAAGCTTAATTAAAAGAATATTGAAATCACGCTATTCAACAAATCGTACACCATAACAATCATTTCACACAACTACATTTTGTTCAAATCGTCAATCGTTCCGTCACTAACAAAGCCCAATTGTTATAATTACTCTTTCCTCCCCGGTATTTAAAAATAAAATCGGAACGAAAAATAACAGAGTACAAAACTACGAATGGATATTGAATTTCAGTGCACGCAACAAAAAAATAAAAAGGTTTCGCGTTTTTCAGCACAGACGTATGTGAAAAACCACTGTTTGACTTTCCTAAAATAAACAAAAATAGTTCCTCTATATTTAAAATACAAGTAAAATTTTTGTTGACCTTTCATCAAAATGTATTTTTACTGATTTAAAATGATGTCTTCACTATTTGTTTTGTGAATTGCAATATTTACCATGATGTATTGCTGTAAATACAAGCAATTTGTGTTGCGGGTAGCTAAAAAAACTGTTTTTAAATAACACTAAAAGTTGCTTCGTTCATCTCAATAATATTATGGCAGCAGCTGGTAGCAGTGCAATTCAGCCAGTCGATTTTGTAAACATGTCGAAGTGAAGGCTTGGAGGAAGTGATCACGAGGTGAGCTGTCACTCCATATAATCAAGATGTCACGTGATCACAAAGTGAGCTGTCATACCATCTTGATTAAGTATATGGATTGACAGCACACCTCGTGATCACCTCAGCCATGCCTTCACTTCGACATATTTACAGAATCGACCGGCTATAAACCGGTCGAAGTGAAGGCTTGGGTGAAGTGATCACGAAGTGACCTGTCAATCCATGTTATTAAGAGGGAATGACAGTTTACAGAATTACACTGCTGTACTAGTCGATGCAACGAGACTTGGGAGAGGCCTGTGTTCAGTATTGGACGCAAAGAGGTTATTATAGTCTCTATGATTGGACGTCTGTCGGCTGAAATGATAATAGTGATGATGAATTATTATTGCAGCCGTGAGGCACAATAGGTTTTTTTTACTGACACTTTTTTATTCTGGTTATGTGTGTGTCTACCTAATCGACTGTCGTCAAACAAATGCCTTCTTGTTTCTTTTTATATACTCGTATGATACTTATTTTGTGAATAGGTTAAAAATAACACTTTTATATTCCATTTTTTTTCTTGTTGATTTATAACCTTGATAAGGCCGGTGTATTGTCACATTAATTTTTGATCATTCTTCTAGTAACAGATTATTTAACTTGTGTTATGTAATAGAAATTTGTTTTGTTTTTTGGCGTTCAAGCCCACCTTCACCAACCTCCTTCCCCTATGTTTCCACTGAGTCAACACTACGAAACCCGCGATTAACAATAAGATATTAAATTGCAGCCCACCCCCTGAGTAAACAGGAATCAATCATCGCTCCATCACGGCCCGGAAGAGGGTTAACTCTATTCAAATAGCTTGCAATCGCCGAATATTCGCCTCGATACGAAAATAGGACGCGTGTGTTTGCGGATGACTTTCGCATAGTTTGTAGATGGGTCTATGTGATCGGATATGGAGTTGTAGATTTATTTAGATGGGTATGAGAATGATCACATGACCAGATTGTGTGCTGTGATCGGTTGCACTGAACATAAACTATTTTCTATAAAGAAAAAAGACACGTTTATTCCGCCCAAAATGACGCACAAAAATTACAATATTAGAACACAACTTATCAATCTACTAAAAAAAAGTCGATGTTTTTGGTTGTTTCTTGTACTTTAACACCGACTTCCGAAATCAAAGTTATTTTATCTTTTTTGTGTTTTTGTCGTAAAATAGAAGATAAACACTTTTTTTTACCTCACGCAAAAAATAGCATGTTTCACGCAGGTTCCATGACAGGCCAAAGAACGGTGGGAAGGGAGCAGCTAAACCCATGTACTGGCTGTTTCTTTGAAGACGTGAGTAACATAAAAATGGCGGCTTGGCAGTTTTTGTATGGAAAATAAGTCAAATAACCATATTTATTCTTCAATTAAAAATATTTCACTACGAAAAATCAGCCCTTAGAAAAGTTAACATCAACCATCAGAAGCTAAGATAACATCTTAACATAACGAGACTCCTCCGTGCCTCGGAAAACACGTTAAGCCGTTGGTCCTGGCTGTCATTTGTAGATCTTTGGCAGTCGTTACGGATAGTCAGAAGCCAGATAATCTGATACCAATCTTGCCAAGGAGTACCGTGTTACCCAGTTAATGGGTTGTGGAGGTCTGGTAGGCAGCCGCTCAACGTAAAATACTGGTATTCAGCTGAATCCGGTTTGACTGGAAGCCGACCCCAATATAATTGGGAAAAGGCTAGGCAGATGATGAACCATCAGAAGCTAAGATCATAAAATGGCTGTACCTTCAAAGTTGAAGAAGAAAAATCACAGTATTTTTTCAAACTTCTACTATTTCACTAACATTTAATTTACAGATACATAAACAATTTCTCCAATAACTTATTCAAGACAAAGCAGAAGGGCAAGTTGAATCTCAAACAGAACCTCAACTCGACATACCAGCGAAGTAAATACCACTTCAAATTCTCCTCTATCATCAAGACAACTTTATTACTAACAATTACAAACTTACATAATAGGTTAATGCATTTCCTTAGAGAAATTTCCCTTCGTAGTTGCTTACTTAAATCCTACTCCAACTAATATATTCGGGGGTTTGTGGATTTTTATGTTTGTTCTATCAATCTCGCTTTAAGACCTGCCAGGGTTGCGGAATTTGTTCGAAAGAGTCACCGCGGCACTGGAACGCAAAGGGCTTTAGAAGGAACACGGATGGGTTTTAGTCAGTAAGAGTCTGACACGCCCTTCCGCTCCGCCCAGAGCGGAAGAAGTCATTTTATGATTTCCCATACTTAAAAAAAAACTCCTCATGGAATACCATACAAACTTTCAAGTCCTATCGGTACTTTGGAAATAAATGTACCGATTTTAATTAAACTTCTATTATGTATGGTGTCGGACGTGAAAGAATAGCACCATTCCATCACTTCCCGTGGGAGGTTACTAAGGGACTCACCAGAGAATGGGCAGCAGCATTCTCTGTGCATTGCAACAGCTACACTGCGATCGCCAGCCCGCCTGCCAAGCATGGCGATTATGGTAAACCAGGGCCCCTTTGGGGGAGGCCTATGTCCAGCAGTGGACGTCTTTCGGATGATCTGATGATAATGTATGAGCATACGAAAAATCTTTTGGTCTAAAATTTCAACGTTTCCATGACATAATAGACGAGCATACGCTAGTCCAAACTTCAGTTTGTTGTTGGTAAAAAGAAAGATAAAGAGTTCTTAGTCCTGTATAGTCCCGTCTCTCTCTCACAGCGAAATATGGGTACTACATACTTCTATATAGGACACACACAAACACCGTTACACACCTCATCCCCACCTCCACTCTACATATATATATACATTATAATGACCACATAGTGAACAATATTTTTTGTTGTTTTTCTTTCCTTTTGTCATCCGTAATTTAAAATTTAAGTATTTTTAGCTTAATGTGGAACAATGTCTAAAATTGTATTTATTTTGAATTGGGCGTTGATAGCTGCGCCACAGTATTTTACTTTTGTAACTATCTACGTTTTTCATGTGTAATGTGTAAACTTAAGTTGTTCCAAATAAACTATATAGTCATAGATTCCTTCGTATTGCCAAAAAATACAGTTTTTGTGGAATACGCCAAGGGAGCGTAGCCGCGTGCAAAAGCAAGTCTAACATAAATTCACTAAGTGCTTGTAACTCTTCAACTATCAGTTCGCATAGAATTTCTTAACTTAGTAATTACTTTACGTTGAAGTGGAAGGAGTTCCCATCTTATAGTAAACTTTGAGGGCTTATTCTAATGGGCTTATTTCGCTGTATCGGGAATTTTGGGAAACACTTGCAGTTACTTAAGAGCTCGCTAGTTGAGTTTATTAGTAAGTAGCAAGCTTGTTTTTGGAAAAACTTTAAGCACAACAACATTTTGTTTGAGAACTACTCTGGGGAATTGTGTTAGTAACAGCTTTGTTCTAAATAATGTAAGCTATCATAATGGGTTGCAATCTATAGATAATAAAATAATGAAGCAGACCAAACCACAACCAAACCAGTCAGATTTGTAAAATTGTTTGTTTATGATAGCCACATTACGGCTATACGGGAACGGGAAAAACGGGATAATAAAAGCTAGTGTACTTTTATGAGTTTTCACGACCTACATAGTAAAGACAAACAATGAAACATAGACAGTCATTCATTTTATTTGTGACGAACTAGTAAACTGAATACAAGCTTCTCCCCACTGATTCATGAAGACCAAGACCTAAAACGCCAACTGACTAGTCTTCTTTTTGTTGGAAAATCATCAAATGACTCCTTCTGCTTTGGGTGGAGCGGTCAGAGAGTCAAAGTGTCAAACTCTTACTACTAAAACCCACCCGTGTTCATGATAAAGCCCTTTGCGTTCCAGGCCCGCGATGACTCTTTCGAACAAATTCCAAAACCCTGGCAGGCTCCGGCCTTACCGAGCCTCGTCTTCTATGCTGACATCTCTTTGAAGCGCATGTGGAACACAACGCGACATCGACACGAACCTGGTGCTGATCGGACAGCGAGCCTTAAAACGCTCGCCGTCCGCAGTCTCGCGCTTACGATGGCCGGGGATCGCCCTGCGACTCTCGACGCCCGGGGCGTCTTCTTCTGTTGCGGCGGTTGGGGCGAAGGCCTTGTCTCTTGCTCGCACGGCCTTGACTGCTGGTATTCTGCTCTTCCAACTATCTATTTGATAACTAATTAATGATCACCATACTGGTGAATAGCTGTAAAGGATATAATCAAATTAGAGCGGTAATCGTTTTAAACCGCAAGTCCATGGCACTCGACGTGTGTTGCGGGAAGCGCCCTCTCTGCGGTCTGTATGTCTGAATTGTTCATAAACTAGGTATTTTGTAAATATGGCTATCTGTCTCTTTGATAATGGGTTTTGTAAATGGAATAGAATTAAGGCTTTAAAGCAGAAATCGGTGATTCATTACGAGTTTTTTGTAAAAATATTTTGACGCGTTCTGCATTTCCATTTCAATCTTAATTCTTTTAATATTTTCTTTCAATTCTTCAAATGCCTAAACTAAATCCTTATGACTTATATTGTACCTTCTTTCTCCTTTCGAAAGATGTCCACTGCCGACCACATGCCTCCCCACATCGACCGGTCCTATGCTTCTCGTATCCAGAGGATTTCCAAGGCTTTCATCAGGTCATCGTTCTTGCTTCTGGAAGGGTTTATATTTATCTGAGTAGACTTATACCCGGTTTCTGAGTTACTTTATGAGTCGTTTATCTGTCCGTTCACCACTAACTAACCAATGGCGTTATTACAAATAGCGTTAACGGACAGATAAACGACCGATAAAAACCTCAGAAACCGGGCATTAATCCATTCATATTAAATTATAAAGATTTATAGATATGAATAATTCGGTTGGCAAAACAAACTGCAGACAGGTATAAATAAATCGTTATCATAACAAAGAGATTGAACGAGTGAACCAAATGAAGCAAATGAGTGATCACTCAAATCAGTTCTCTTAACAAACGGCGGGATTACGCTGGATTTCCAGCCGATTGATTCTGCGAACTGTCGCGCTAAGTATAGCAGGATTTAATGAAGGATGAATTAATAACATAGGTACTAGGAATACACCATAAACATTGTGTTTTATTTTTGATAAAATTTTTTGATTGCTTGTTTAAATTGCCTGCCTTTGCCCAAATATGTTGTGGATGGCTTATGTTGTGGATAAGTACCAGTATGCTATACGGAGCGACTGCCAACTGAGTAACACAATACCCTTTGGCAAGTCACTTAAAAATCTTTCGATAACAGCTAAATTTCACTTTTTGTGGGTTGTATTTATTAAATAATAGCAGGAAACTATTGTTGTAATATAATCTAAGGCATATAAGAACAAAATTAATAAATTTAATGGTCATTGAATTCGACAGCACGGTTGGCGCAGTGGTTGAGCGATTGACTGCTGCGCTGCGTGTCGCGGGTTCGCTTCCCGCACGGAACAATTATTTGTATGACAATTATTTATAGTTGTTCCGGGTCTGGCTGTTTGTGTATGTGACTTTGTATGTTTGTAAACGCACCCACGATACAGGAGAAATTCCTAGTGTGGGGCAACGTTTTATTTAAAAAAGATAACAAAATTGTTTGCAAATGGCGACTTTACCCCCAAATATCTCGACAACGTGACACTTTAGGTCAAAATGTTGCCAACATTTTTTGTTTAATTAAACTATTCTCTACCCATAAATATCACTTTGATTGTGCGCCGCGATTTTGAAATTGGTATTGAAGCGAGTAAAAAAAATCAAAATGACGACGGGTGGCTATACCACAAAGGTTCTTTCCCTTTTTAAACTTCAAGACAAAGCTTACAGTAGCACTTGTCAACTCCATACATTTTGACTAGTATTGTCATTGGTAGAATTTTACTACCTTCCGATGTCTTGGTATTATAGGGAATATATAATGAACAAAGTACCTACCTACAAACGAAGAGCTAAACATACGTAGACAGTAATAAAGTAAATAAGAAAACAACGATTCTCACTTTCTTCGTCAAAGTGACCTCAGAATAGAAATTAAAATCGGCATGTATTAACAAAAAGAACAACAAATAAATGCTATGTTGGGACCGTTCAGCGTGATGAGGCGATGCTTAAGCGCTTTAAAGCGATTTAAGCCAAAGGATTTTACGGCCGACAGATTTCAGATATCCACGCCTGCGGACAAGCTGACGGGGGCTATTACGTGTGGGGATGGCCGATGGAAATCGGGCTAGACATTTCCCAGTGTGATGAAATGTAAGTGCAACTTTCATGGATAGTGTTGGGAAAGTGTTTTTAACTTACCTCGAGTAGTTTTTGATGCTTGTTTAAATGTGAAACAATGTATTTTTCTTTTTAGAGTAGAACATTTGACACAGCTTACACAATTTGTAAATGCATTAATTTTTCACCTTCAAACTAACTGAATGGGGAATTAAAAAAAGTCAATTTTGTTTACTTTGGTTGACTCAAATGGAAATTATTGAGACTTGTGACGACTGAGCTTCGTAATTTCACGAATATAGATACGACTTACGTGATGTTGGTGAATTTTGCATGATGACTTCACATTGTAATTGTAAGAATTGAATGGTTATTTTATTGAATGGTAGTACTGTTTTAAAATCTCATAGCAATGGTCTGAACATACATAATCCGTGCCCTGTCGTCGCCTGCGGACAGCGCGGACTGTTAGTCCGAAATTGCGAAACCGCGTGTGGTGGGCGCGCGCCACACTCTGGCGCCAATATTGGCACCAACGTATGCAAAGCGGGGCTTTAAGTTGCTTTATACGTGTGTGGGTCGCGGTAAATACATGAGCTTTTTAGCTGGTGTGCCTGCATTTTAAAAGGATATGAAGGAAAGCAGTATACGTAACTGATACTACGGAATTTTGGATAAATTCGAACAATTTTGGGAGGTATCGTCATCTGAATTTAATGGTTCTGAGTTTGCTCTTTGGTAGGGTCAACATATTTTTCGCTACTTTAAATTATGAAACTTAATGAACTACACGGACATTGTGAAACGACTTAAAATATTAGGAAAACGGAAACCGAAGTTTATAATTTTCTTCAAGTGGTTCTTAGCAAAAACAAAACTTTTTTGGTAACCTCTCCCTTTTTTGACACTCTCAACAGTAATGTGTTATCTTACCGAACCCTGAAGGTTGAAAATTATTTTCAAACTACACAACATAATCAATACAGCATTTAAAAATCGAATGCAAACTTCAAACACTTCAAAAACAATAAGAAAAACAACAATCTGGCATCCCGCGGTATAAAGCAACCCCGAGGTAACACTGCTCACCCCACAGTGGTTGATGGCGCGTTTATACCGTGTAACGCGAGCTAAGTGAATCAAACTGTCATTCTAGCCGCGTTACTGAGAACTTGGCGAAAGAGTAGGGAGGATAAGACTTGTAAGAGATGCAAAAAATAATAAGGACCCAGGATCGCTTTCTGAATTTAATATGTGAAGTTGAGTATTTCTCAAATTCTGACTTTGCTTGAAAATTTGATAAAATTTAGCATTAATAGTCCTCCTGGCCGATTCCGTTATGGCGACCAATCTCAACAGAGACATACTTTTATTTCATGAACTGACTTCAGTCACTACACAAAGTTGGCTGATATGGATAATTTAATTTAATTTTACTTCATTTTGATACCACCTAGCTAGTATATTTTCATGCAAGTGCGTGTTTCATGTAAGTGCTAAATAAATATTATTCTTTCTTTCTTTATATTTCATATTCAAATCATACTTCAAAAACAAATTTCGTAAATAAATAACGTAATAAAATTCCAGCGACAACCCATGTTAAGAAACTTGTCAAAATCTCGTTAACGTAAACATTATGTCAATTTGTTCAGGAAAAAAGGGGTTTTCAGTTATTGTCACCAGACGGCGATAGTCCAATTTCAATATAAATTGACGTTTACGTTAGCGCGATCGAATAGGTATCACTCGCACTAAGGCCTCTGAACACAAACGTTATTGCAAGAACGTTTTGACTTTTCGCTCTCATTGAAAGTACTGGGAAATACACTTCAAATAACAATTTTCTTTAAATCACCTTGTACTATATAAACTTTATGTGCAATAGTGGTACTAGTGGTACATGGGCAGACTTAATGCATCAAGTCATTCTCTACCGGTCAACCTTTGGGTTATAAAGATTATACTGTGGTAGGTACCATAAATATAAATAAAATTTAAAATAGAATTTTAACGTTTAATTACGTACTAGAGAGACTACGATCCACGTTATTCCTTTCCCAGCTATGCAACCTGTGCTTACTTTTTGCGTAATATCATCCCTTGCAGACGAGGCCGAGGGTGCAACCTCCCCTTTACAAAATCACTTTCACTCTGAATGTACACCTTTAATTTTATTTTTTTATGTTCTAAAGATTTTCCGTGAACCTCTCTGTAGAAGTGATCTCATTATGGTGCAATTTATTGCAATATTGTTGGATTAAAGGGCCATGATTAAAAGATAATGCATTTTAAAAGCATGACTGATAAAAATGCTTTGATTTTACAGAAATTAATCGTCTTGTAGCGTAGGTAGGTATGGTGACCAAAGTTATTGCAGAACCATATATGCAGACCTACCTATGTTTTTGGGATTCCGAACGTTCATGTAAAAAAACTTAATCCTAAACATTAGGATCATTCGTGTTTGTCCGTACGTCTGTCGTTCAAATTTGCTGCTGGACGGATTCGATTGAAATTTTGTTTCTGTGACACAAACACGGGACGCGTAACCCTTTAAACGCGAATCCGATTCGCAATTTACCGGGTATTAAAAAAAAAACCTCTTTTCAGATAAATTGATCTCTGAAATCTTGATCTTGATACAGTACAATTTAAATTAAAAGCAGATGGGTATTCAAATCACCCGCTTAATAAAGGATCTCCACACCGGAAATGAGATCCTCTCCGCTGTAGTCTTCAGAATTCCGTTACAGCTGCCACGCATCCTGCAGATCAGGGACACAGTTGTCTTGCGGATGACGGTATGGAAGCTGCAGAAGCGAGTCAGCCCCAACATCATGCTCATTTTTGAAGAACAAGTTAATTCAAAGTTTAACCTGTGTCGAAACCTAATATGTCATCATCTGACTAGCCTTTTTTCCCAACTATATTGAGGTCGGCTTCCAGTCAAACCGGATTCAGCTGAATACCAGTATTTTACGTGGAGCGGCTGCCTACTAGACCTCCGCAACCTATTAACCTGTGTAACACGGTACTCCTTGGCAAGGCTGGTGTCAGATTTTCTGGCTTTTGACAATCCGTAACGACTGCCAAAGATCTACAAATGACAGCCGGTACCAACGGCTTAACGTGCTTTCCGAGGCACGGAGGAAACTCGGTAAGCTAAGATGGTCACCCATCCACAGACTAACCTTGGCAAGCGTTGCTAAACCCGTGCGGCTGATATTCTTGAGCCACGAGTTCCGATCGATACCTTCATACCTATGTATGTACTCAAGAACCTTAAGTAAATTTACAGCTTAATTCGATTCTTTCAATATCTACTATAACTTAGTCCATTATCAAATATAACTATAAATATAAGTTGCCATCAATCATAATAATATAACACAGTAATGTACTTGTTTAACTTGGTTTGACTACTATCACATTAAAGTCTTGAAGTATATCCAAGACTTAAGTATATAGAACTAAAACGAAAGGAAAAGGTTTTCTTTATAATCTCAGATCAGTTTTCCATCGTAAACTTTCAAACATTGAAAAATTAAATTAAGTCAGGTTTTGTATTTTTCGTAAACAGAATCAGGTTAAAGATTTTGAAAGTGAAGAAGTTCTCTGTAATCTTTTCATAAAATCATGAATGCATGATTTTATTAAACTGAAAAGACTAAACATGCATTCATGATTTTATGAAATTTAAACTTGATTTTATGAAAAAAAATTTAGCTGCCTTAAAAGACTAAAGTCTTTGCCCAAATTCCAATGCGATTTTTTCCTCGTAATTCGACATAGTAAGAATCGAATATTCTTACTATGTCGAATTACGAGGAAAAAAAAAAAAAAAAAAAAAAAAAAAAAAAAGAATCGAATATTGTTGTACAAAGGTGCCATTTTAGTCTTTTTAGAACGTAAAAAACATTTGTTCAGTGCATTTCTGTGCGCATAACGTACTGAACAGCTGATTTGTTTTCGCGATTTCAGTGTCCCATAGTAAAATTTGTTCATAATGATAAGAACAATAACTGGGCTGCCGGTGTAAGACGAATAAAATGGCACCTTGTGTGGGAACTCATTTAATTAAGTCTGTAATAGTAGTTTGGGTTGGGAGACTGTACTTGTATTGGGCGGGGATTTTAAGTAAATACATATATACCTTAAGCAATCGTTAATTTTTCCCGTGGCTTTATTCCCTCGGGCTTTCTTTATCTCACAGGATCTGCGCATTTTTCTGGGATAATATAAAAACCCTTATTCCAGAGATCATCTCCTACATACTATCTTCTTGTAATAATAATAGTATATAGCTGGCAACTCCCGATGTCAACACAAGTTTTATTTCCGTACAAGCAAATTTAAATTTAAAATAACAGTTTTTGATTGTATTTATGCACATTTCTTTCGCCCAAAACCTCCAAAAACAAACAGATTATTTACAATACAAACTTTATTACATCATAAAGCCAATAAAATGGCCACAATAGAAGAAAATATGCAGTACAGACTGATGACATATGTCATTATGAAAATTGAATGACTCTACCTATACCTACGTTTAACGTACGTACTACGAGGAATGATGGAATGAAACTTGGAGTATGATAACAAGAGCAGCTGCCCGACGCGCACATCCTCCACCCCCGGGCTCGTCGCTCAGCTCCGCCTCGCCAACGCCGGACATTGGATCACAAGTGTCACCGGTGGTTGCAGTTGCGTCGAGCTCGAGCGACGAGTATTTCTCCCCGCCGACGTCGCCAACACCTGTGCGTCGGCAGGGGAGAGGCCGGCCACCGAGAAGCTTGGGATCTAGGGGCCAACCGGCCCCGAGCCGGGTCCCCGCTGCCGGTGGTTGTGTGCAGCGCATGCGATGGACTCAGTCAATGAACGAGAACGTCATGCGCGCATATTACGGGTCTACAGAGGGGGGAACTAACCTCACTGCGTATCGTGTCAGGATGCTGTCTCTGTTTCAGGACCTGGAACCAACTGTGAACGTCTCGGCCCAACGATTGTCGGATCAGGTGCGGGTCATCCAACATAATTGCAGGTTGGACGATGCCGCACTTGAAAGGCTGCGCTCAGAGGTACTGAGCAACCTTATCATCTCGACCCCAACACAGACCGTGGTACAGGCGCCAGCCAGTGGCGCAATCACACCGCGGCCCAACAACGGTAGTGATGAGGTAGATGATAGGGTTGTCACGGTAAGTAGCCAGTGCAACGATAGACTGAGGAGCGCACTGGAGGATGCGCTTCGCGAGTATAGATTAACACCGACCGAACTTAGGCCCCGACTACCACGTTTACCTATGCACAAAAAGAATAGGGCGTTGGTGTGTGCTTTGGACTCGCTGCTGCAGAACATCTTTGAAAGCAGCGAGAGCCTTGTTGATACGCACTCAATCCTGTTTTGCGGGGCTGTTGCGGCATGTCGTATAGCAAACGTAAAGTTTCCTAGTTGTGACGAAGCTATACGACCGAAGCCTGCTGCACCAGCCTGGCAGTGCAGGATCGAGCGGCGTATCGATGAGGCTAGGGCACTCATCGGCAAACTATACTGCTTCAGGGAGGGCAACACACGACCACGTGTGATGCGCTTTGTGAGGCGGGCGTTTTCGGGGACTGGAATCAGCCCCCGAGAATACACGTTCCGTGTCACAGAGCGCATCGACTTCCTGAAGCAGAAAGTTTGTGCATGGGCAAACCGTATTCGGCGGTATAAGCGGCGGGTTGACCGATACTCGCAAAACCGCATGTTCCAGAGCGATGAGAGGTGGGTATACAGAGCTTGGGAGCGACCTGAACAAAGTGTGACAGACGTTTACCGCCCGGATGATGTCGCCACGAGTACATTCTGGCGCAGCATCTGGTCGGTGCCCATCTGTCACGCTGAGGGTGGCTGGATGCGCGATGTCGAGCGCGTGTGCGAAGCTATACCACAAATGGAAAAAATTACTATAACCACACTGGATATAGCCAAAGCAGTCCGTCCGTTACCGAATTGGAAATCTCCTGGACCGGACGGACTGCACAACTTCTGGCTGAAGTGGTATAGCAGCTCACACGCGCTCCTGGCATCTCAATTCCAGTCATCCTTAGAGTCTGGGTCGCTACCACAGTTTCTAACAACTGGCATTACCCACCTGCTCCATAAGACAGGTAGTCCCGCGGAACCCAAGAATTATAGACCGATTACTTGTTTGTCGACGGTCTATAAACTTCTTACATCTATCCTGAGAGCGAAAATTAATGAGCACATTGAGAGTAACTCAATTATGTCCGCCTCTCAGAATGGATGTAGGAAGGGGTCCCGCGGTACTAAGGAGCTACTCCTCATAGACATGGCCATAAGCCAACAGGTTCGTCGATCCCGCAAGGATCTGTCGACATGTTGGATAGATTACAAGAAGGCCTATGATTCTGTGCCACATACATGGCTCATGAAGGTGTTGGAGTTGTACAAAATAGATGCAACCCTACGCACCTTCCTTGAGTCATGTATGAGGCAATGGAAAACAGTCCTTCGCTATCCAGGATGTCAACCGATCCAAGGGAGTGATGAGCCTGTTTGGATTAAACGGGGAATATTTCAGGGCGACAGTTTGAGTCCACTTTGGTTTTGCTTAGCTCTGAATCCTCTAAGCACACTGCTGGAGGATTCAGGCCTAGGCTATCGGTTGAGAAGAGGTGGTCAGGCCATATCTCACCTTCTTTACATGGATGATCTGAAACTCTTTGCCCCCAACAATTTGCGACTGATGGAGCTACTAAAGGTAACTGAAACCTTCAGTAGTGCCATCAGGATGGAATTTGGTGTGGACAAATGTGCAGTCATGCATGTAAAGAAAGGGGAGATTATGGAATCTGAGGGAATTCAACTCTCGGATTCCATACAGGTTAGATCCCTCAGCTCAACCGAATCCTACAAGTATTTGGGTATGTCGGAGGCGTTGGGCATTAACGGTACTGACATGAAGCAATCGCTGAGGGAGCGCTTCTTTGGCCGCCTGAAAAAGGTTTTAAACAGCCTTTTGTCGGGTGGAAATAAGGTGCGCGCCTTCAACGGTTGGGTCATGCCGGTATTAATGTACACTTTCGGCATACTCAAATGGACTCAAACCGAACTCGATGCCCTGGATAGGAGGGTCCGCACACTGCTGACCGCAAACCGGATGCATCACCCACGATCGTCGGTGATGAGACTGTACATCCCACGGAAGTGTGGAGGTCGAGGCTTTTTAAATGCTAAGACTCTCCACAACCGTGAGATGTGCAGTCTCAGAGAATATTTTCTCAAAGCCGATGTGGGTATGCACCGAGATGTGGTCGCAGTGGACAAGGGACTCACTCCGTTGTCCATGGCTAAAGAGAACTGGCGCAAACCTGTGATACTTACTACAGATGACCGCAAGGAGGTATGGAAAGGCAAGGAGCTTCACGGGCGCTTCTATCGGGCTCTTTATGGGTCCGATGTAGATTTCTCAGCGTCCGTGGCCTGGCTACGTTTCGGTGATCTCTTCGGGGAAACCGAAGGTTTTGTCTGTGCGATTATGGACGAAGTTATCTTGACGAACAACTACCGGAAGCATATTATGAAGGACGGGACGGTTGACGTGTGTCGGGCATGCCACCGTCCGGGTGAGTCCATCAGACATATTATCTCTGGTTGTTCTCGTCTTGCTAACGGCGAGTACTTGCACAGGCATAACCAAGTGGCCAGGATTATCCACCAGCAACTTGCTTTAAAATACAAACTTGTAGATTCCGAAGTACCGTATTACAAGTATGTGCCCGACCCAGTTCTCGAAAATGACCATGTCACGTTGTACTGGGATCGGTCTATCATCACTGATAGGACTATTGTTGCCAATAAGCCTGACATAGTGGTGATAGACCGATTAGCGCGCCGCACAATGATAATCGATGTTACCATCCCGCATGACGAGAACCTCGTGAAGGCTGAGAAAGAGAAGCAAATCAAGTATCTCGACTTAGCACACGAGGTTGTCGACATGTGGAATGTGGACTCGGCTGTCATTGTGCCGATTGTCATTACGGCCAATGGCCTGATGGCCAAAAGCTTCGACGACCATCTGTCGAAGCTGGCGTTACGCGGTTGGATAAAGGGCCTGATACAGAAGGCAGTACTCCTCGATACGGCTCGTATTGTGAGGAGGTTCCTTTCTCTGGAGCCCTAACCACCGGTAGCTTGGACCTTGCTCCCGACACCGGCGGACTACTGCTTTTTATATTTTTAAATGTTTTTTTTTTTAATGTCTGTGTGTGTGTGTTTTTTTAAGAAATATTTAAAAATATAAATTAGTATGTAAGTGAAATGAATAAAGAGAATAATAATAGTATATATATAGATAACGACCAATGCATCACCTTCATTGCTATCAAATTGTTTGTAACAGGCAATAGGTCACTTCTAGGCAAGCGTGCTCCATCGTTTTTCATCAGGTGAGAATGTGGACAAACGCATACCTAATAGTAACAAAAAAAACTGGCATTTATGTATTAGGAAATCTACCTAAGTCCTCTCACATCCCTCGAAACCACCACAAACAACCACACGATTTTCTCAGCCGTAAGTACTCGTAGAACGTGCATACATAAACATACTCGTCCACTGGCCAGTGATTGATGACGCGTCTCCGACAAGACTGATGCAGTGTGCCGCTGACCTAACGCGGAACATCTTCCATCACGACCATTAGCTTATTGCTGGATCTAATAACGGGAGGTAATGTTTTGTAGTAGTGTTTGATAAATATATGGGAGTATTGTCTATATTTGTCATATTTAAATCCACGTTAACGTGATTTGCTTTAATAATAATTATAATAATAAAATGTTTATTTATCCAATAGTTATATACAGATTAGACATAGGGTGGTAGTACAAAATCTATATAACCAAAATTACAAACCCTATCTCTTAAAGTAGGAGACCTGTATCTTAACGAGACAGTGTTTGGCCAAACAGTTCATTATGTTGCTTTAAGAGCACTTACTCTGCACGGTGTTTATTGAAATACAAAAAAATAAAAATAAAATATCTAGGTCTAAACAGTTAGTTGAGAACATTTTCGAAAAAGAGTTCAGTGCGAAAGATAGAATAATTTTTCACTTTCTATAGAAAACTTCGAATCGCTTCTCTCTCCCTCTAAACTGTTTTTATAAAATTCTTTAATGAAGGGGTCTAGCTCAAACCTCCATCTCTCCTTGAGTGCAGCGCGATGTCGCATATCAAGAATAGGGACTCATTGGGTTATGAGTTTGATCCATTGTTCGTCTGTCTTGCGGTAGATGTGTCCAGCAAAATACTTTCTATTTTGGCTTAGCAGTTTTGAGTGACATAAGTTATTTTTGTGATATAATTTTTACCCATGAGAACCTGTAATTGGATCTATGTATGTCTCATACAATTGTTATCCATCTGTTATAGCTGTTGGTTCTCCTGTGATTAAATAAATAAATAAATAATGTTGTATTCTTATCTCTCTCTCTTGTCTGTATGTTTGATACTAGAATTCTCTGGTCAATGTTTTCTAGTTCAAATGTTATAAAATAAGTTCCAAAAAGCTACCCCGTGGACGAATATATCTATCAAGCGCTAAAAAGTCAAAAATCGAAATATTTACTCTCATTACCAAAGGAGATAGGTACACTAAAGTAATTTAGTTTACTTCAAAAGAGCAAAAGCTCCCAACAATGTTAAAAAAAAATAATGTGCCTCTGTGGTTGCCTTTTGGCATACACGTATATTGTTAAAAAATATAATAATTTCATGAAAAGTACGTCTCATCTTGTTAGCCCTAATGAAGTTAAAAAATTATGATGCGTGCCCGAAATTGTATACTTTGCCTTTTAATTATTTCACGAGGTAACACCCTTTGTATCAACCCTACAAATAATGAGGCAGCGTAGGTAAAATGTAAACACGCAACCCTGATTTGTGTCTATGGTTACTGAACCCAAATGAGCCAATTCCCAAAGTTATCTAGAGTTTAAATTGTATTATATTTCAGTATACTCATGACTTTTCGCAGGAGTCTTAAAGTCGTCGATTCTGAATGGAAGTCAGAGGGTCAAGACTGACTTCCTCGGATTAAAAACTGTGGCCATCTATCCTGGAATGCCCGAGTTACGTCGTTCATAGGACTTGAAGGCCGAATTAAAGGCAGAATAAGAGATCTGTAGATATTTTGTTTAAGAACTTTATGTACCTTATTTACGCAAACAAATGACTTTCGACTTCGACTTTTGACTTTGAGTGGGATCCTTAGTAACCGGCTATGAAGATTACTTAATTTCCTTGTGCTAAAACAAAATGCCCGATGCCTAAATATATCCATACGCTATTTGGCTATACATATATCTAAAACTAAAGTAGTTAATAACAAAAAAGGAAATGCACCTTCTTCCGTTATAATTTTCGAAAATTTATTAACAAGCCAATGAAATTGTGGCAGGGTTTAATACCCAGTATCGCCACTTGTAGAAGCAATTATTATTAATCCACTTCTAATTTCCCACGAAAAACCATGAATAAACAAAACAAACTCAAAATATATTTTACCTAAACATAGATTTATTTGGCAACGGGTTGGTCGTTAATTTAAGCTTACACTAACTTGGCTTGAACATCGTATCAAAGTTAATCTTTATCATGTTAAGTTTCGACCTTTGACCACTGCTGGAACGGTTTTATATGAACCGACTTTATACGACTTTGTTTTTTGCGACTTTCGTTTTTTCCCGACTTTTATTTGTACATTGGCATGACGAAGCTGAAAGGGTTATGAAATGACATGAGCTTTTGAGAGGGTTTTATTATTTTTCGTGATGTCATTGTTTTTTTGGGATTTTCAACATAACCATTTTAAGTTGCATGGAGGTAAATTTAATGTCATGTCAAGGTAATTTCCCTGCTAGCCTAGGTTAAAAATAATGTGAATATTTTAATTTTTTTAAATGAGAACTTTTTGGACGAGTTGAGCACTTTTTCGGTGAACAAAAATCATGGAACTCGCGTCCTCGTCACCGAACGCTTTGGGTGAACAAAAATCATGAAACTCGCGTCCTCGTCACCGAACGCTTTAGCTTAGTTTTCACTTCTATCGGCAGTCCCCAAAGACTGCCCCGCATGTATTTTTTTTGTTCTGCGATTACTGTGAATCGTTCGTCAACTATTAGAAGACTGAATGATTTTTATAGGTCCAAAAGATAATTGATGAAGTGGTGATCCAGAAACGTACATAGGTTTTCGGTATCGAAATTCCTCAAACTTAATGGATGAGGTGGAGACTGGAGTTAGACAGTGATTGAGTGGCATCCAAAAATTTTAATTAATAATAGTAGTCGTCCGGCATTGAGATGGGCAGAATCTTGTGTAGAACCAGCAGCCGGTCGATTCTATAAACATGTCGAAGTGAAGGCTTGGGTGAAGTGATCACGAGGTGAGCTGTCAATCCATACAATCAAGATGGAAAGACAGCTCACTTCGTGATCACGTGACGCCTTAATTACATGGATTGGCACAAAAATGTGGCCTATGCCCAACATCGGGCAACATTGAATGATGATGACTTAATAAAACTTTTCTATACCATTTTGAATTACAAAAACTTATAAACCGACCTCATCATCGTATCGCATCCGCATCGTCCCACTAGAACCGCCGCCGACAGTAATTTAAAATGCATAAATCTCCTTGGCTCAGTCGGTCCGCTAACTGGATTCCCTCGAGTTTCAACTTTCCGTTTTATGAATAGGTAATCGTTTGCGATGCGATATCTGGTGGACAGGGATGTTATTTATCTACGTCCAGAATATGATAGCTGTTAGGGTATGAGCTCACTAGTTATGATGAGTTATAGGATGTCCGCGCGATATTTTGCGTCATAAAATGATTTTCGGTACGTAACGACTAACGCCATGTATGCTCGTGAATATTGGTTTAGTTTCAGATTTCAACGTGTTTTACTGATAGTGCTTGTTATAAAACCTTTTTACCGAATTGCTATTTTAAAAATAAACCTTTTACCGAACATGGATCTTTTTTTTTAAGGATTGGAAATCATCAAATGATTTCTTCCGCCCTGGGTGGAGCGGAAGGGCGTGTCAGACTCTTACTGACTAAAACCCATACGTGTTCCTTCTAAATCCCTTTGCGTTCCAGCGCCGCGGTGACTCTTTCGAATAAATTTCGCAACCCTGGCAGGCTCTGGCCCTAGCGGGCCCCGTCTTCTATGCTGACATCTCTTTGAGGCGCGCGTGGTACATAACGCGCCATCGACCCGGGCCTGGTGGTGATCGACAGCGAGCCACCCAACGCTCGCCGTCCGCAGGCCCGCGTCTACGGTGGCCGGGGATCGCCCTGCTACTCCCGACGCCCGGGGCGTCTTCTCCTGTAGCTGCGGTTGGGGCGAAGGCCTTGTCTTTCCCTCGCGCGGCCCGCCTCCTCCTTCGCTAGCATTAGAAAGAAAGACATTACTGCTTTGCAGAAGGAGGTGACCGCTTCCAAAGCCTCCTTGCTCTGGGCCATGGATTTGGATTTAACCAGGGCCGGACGCGAGAGGTCGCCGCCGCCAAATCGAACATAGGTCTACGTATGGTCATGTGCAAGTTATTAAGCATCAATTTTTCGTTGATTCAATCAATCAACAGATATGCCTAGCTTCTTCCCAGTGTTAACGTCGGCTTCTAGTCTAACCTGATGCCACATGAGCTTATATAGCAATATTTTATATGGAGCGGCTGTCATATGACCTCCACCACCCAATAACAGGGTAACACGAAGGAAATATACATGAAAAATATAATTATGCACAATATCCAAACTTTGTATGTCTGTCTGTATGTTACCGCTTCACGCTTAAATCTCTGAACCGATTTAGATGAAATTTGGTATATACATAGATAGTTTTTATCCCAGAAATAATCCTTTAAGGGGGTGAAAGTTTGTATGGGAGTCCGTCCTTATTGAAGATAAAACCTTTGTATTTAGGCACTTGATTAAAATAAATAAACATATTTTTAAGCGTTTTTGAAAAATAAAAATGTCTGCCCAAAACAACTCTACGCGGACGAAGTCGCGGGCAAAAGCACTAGCTTTTATCACTAGATCTATATAGTTTATCTAAAAATATACAAAAATATAGTACTAACGGTGAAATTAGAATCAAAATTGATCGAAAAACAAACAAAATATAACTATTTTGAACAAATATTATGTCTCTCTTGCGAAGACGCCGTTTTATATGGCAGCTGTATAGGCGACATACTCGTAGTATTTGATGTCAGAGTTCGTATCGGACTTCTCTTTCTAATTACCATCGTTGAAGCTTTATAACTTCATCGTTGATGAAGGTATTTTAAAAACTATTTCATAGTTTGCTAGAGCTAATAAGTATTTAATTCTGCAAATAAAAATTGCATGCATTTTCCCTATTGGTAAGAATGCATGACATAATTTAGGGCTTTCGAAGTTATCAGAAGCCCGAAATAATGACAATAAGTCGTAATGATTTTCAAGATCTACAAATGATAGCCGAGACCAATATTAGCATAGAAGGGACTCTGTATCAGAAGTATGCTCCATGGGCGTACAGAAGGCTACAGTAAGGGTATGGGTTGGCCTCCCCCTCTAGCGTCGTTCTATTTAAAAAAATAATAAACAAGTTATGAAATAACCCACTGAATTTGGACTCAAAATCTTTACAAGCTTTTGTGTTTAACTGACTGTTCGAAGTTATAGCAGAAAATTGAACATCAGTATTGAAAGTAATGCGAGTAACCGAGGCATGACTACTTAATTGCGAAACTACGGGCTCATAACTTCAAGCTATCCAGAACGACATATAAAATCATAAGATTAAAATAACGCAATGAAGAAAGAAACAAAAAATGCTCTCAAAATCTTCATCAACATGTCCAAATAAAACTGAGACGTAAACAAATCTCCCTCCCTTAATTTTAAAGGCAAAACACTCTATAAACTGCTCAACAAAATGGCTGCAAACAAATCTAAAAAATCACTTAAAAAGAAATGGAGTGACACCTATCTGCCCCATTCGTCACGCCGTGTCAACAGTCGTGTGAAACATCCCCTATTTTACATTTAATTGCATTTCTTTGTCGATCTCCCTGTTAATCTGGATGCACCCTTATCCTTTGCAAACTCCAATTTACGATGACCTTCCGCACCCCTCTGTGTCTGCAAATTTTGTTACATTTGCGGGGTGACCGGTTGAAAGTTGAGGGGTCTTGGTAGATTGGTCTTGTCTAGACGATGTTTGATATCCAAAAGTATGTGTTAGCCAATGTTTGCGGACACACTTAGTTCGATTGCGTGTGCTTAATTTTTTGTGAAGTAGTGTTGATATTGAATCTGTGATGCTCGGAGTAATGGATTTTTTCGCAATCTTATGGCTTTTTTGTCAATTTTCTTTAAAAGCTTCTGTCATCCTACAAACATGATTAAAAGAGCTGTATCACAAGAGAAATATAACTTTAACCTACTTTTGAAGGAAACAGTTAGGACTTGAAATAGCATTATTTTTCATATTAACTTATTTATTTATTTATTATATACTTTATTGTACACCTCATAACAAACACAGCAAAAACGTTTACAAAAACAAGTGTACAATGGGCGGTCTTATCGCACAGGGCAATCTATTACAGACAACCTTTTGATGAACGAAGGAAGTTAGATTTAGGACGGTCAGTGTACAAACATCATAAACAATATTAATTAGACATAATAAAATACACACAATACTAAATAATATACTGATAATTATCAAATATATAATTGGGAAAGGAGAAGATAAATTATAGTGAAAGGTAATGCTCCTTCACCAATTTTTTAAACGTTCGTTGGTAGCGTTTGTGCACGCCTCATATCTATGGGTAATGCATTCCACAAACGAGCAGCTTGAATAGTGAAAGATTTGTTCAAGAAGACTGTGGAATGCAAACGAATACTTAATTGAAGATTTTCCGATGATCTCTTAATTATTTATTACCAAACAACTAAACACATATTAATGTAACAGTGTGTCAGAATGTATACTAAACTAATAAACAGTCGTTTATGCAAATTCAATTTCCAATCATTCTTAAATTATTGAAAACTGTTTGTAATTATATTATTGAAACAAACCCAGTGAATCGGATTTTTATTAATAATTTAATTTTGCCCCAAGCTAGAGCTTGTTAACGCCGGTCCACTCGAACGAATCCGCTTGTTATTTATAAAGTTTCAATCGAATCATTCTGAGCGGGCCATGTGATTGATTCGTTCATTATTTTTTACTCAATACTTTTTTCACCTCGACGTTACATGAATTTTTTCACGAATTTCATTGTTTAAAGTTACTTTTCAGGACAATCATTATACGTTAACCTTTCAACTCTAGGTGTTATTTGTAGTTGGTCATTGAATAACTTGAACTAAACTTAGAAAAGTGTGTCTGCAAGGTGAAATCATTCCGAAAAATTCTGGCCCAACTTCCCAAAATATCGGTCATCATCATCATCTGCCTTTTCCCAACTATATTTAGGTCGGCTTCCAGTCAAACCGGATTCAGCTGAATGGCAGTATTTTACGTGAAGCGGCTGCCTACCAGACCTCCACAACCCATTAACACACTCGGGGAGTTATCTGATGCTATTGAGACGATAAATAGGGACGTCGCTCGAATAGGTGACTGGAGCACTGAGTTTGGGCTGAAGATCAATCCAACTAAAACGCATGTCATTGTTGTCGGTAGTTTCCGGACGGTCTCTAAGATCGACTGGTCGAAACTGCCCCAGGTTTCTTTTAATAACAGCACTATTCCTGTAAGTCACGTTGTAAAGAACTTGGGGATTTATATCGACAGCGCTCTTTCTTGGACTAAGCAACTGCAGGAAGTGAGTCGTAAACTATTTGCTTCAGCGGGCTCCCTGAGGCATCTTCGCAATTTTCTTCCCATCACCACTAAAATTGCGATTGCACAATCTCTTCTTCTCCCTATCCTGGACTATGCTGATGCCAGCTATCTTGATCTCACCCAAGACCCATAGCAGCAGTACCCATATAAGTGAGGCGTGCCCAAACGCTACCAGCGTTTAAAAGAATGGTGAAGGAGCATTACCTTTCACTTTAATTTTTCTGCTCCTGTCTCAATTATACGAGTATATTTGATATTTATTAGTATATAAATTGGTATATTGTATTTATGTATTTTATATTATTATATCTAATTAGTATTGTTTTAAACGTTTGTACACTGACAGCCCTAAATCTATCTCCCTTCGTTCAATCTATCCAAAGGTTGTCTGGAAGAGATTGCCTTGTGCGATAAGAGCGCCCATTGTACACTTATTTTATGTTTGATTGTTCTGTTCTTATTATGAGGTGTACAATAAAGTATATAATAAGGATAATAATAATAACTGGGCAACACGGTGGTTCTTGACTAGACGGAGTCAGATTTACTGGCTTCTTTACGACTGCCAAAGATCTACAAATGGCAGCCGGGACCAACGGCTTAACGTGCTTTCCGAGGCACGGAGGAAACTCGGTATGTTAAGAAGGTAACCCATCCACAGACCAACCTTAGCAAGCGTTGCTTAACCTTGATCGTCCCGTGCGGCTGATATTCTTTAACCACGAGCGCCTCAAAATATCGGTAAAAGACTAATATCAAAACTGATCGGTTTTTGTTTTACACAGTTCATTTTGTTTAGCGATGTGCAGATAGACACAAATTTGATTCTCTCATCTCAGTGAGAGGAAGCATGTTTGCCCCCTTCAGTGGAAACATTAAAAACGCCGATTATTTATTTATGTATGATGTTGGACACTATTAACAAAATTATTGTGTCCTTACTTTGATATTTTTCGCTACAGGATAACTAAAAAAAACTTTTCACAAAAAAATACAACCAACTTCCGCGCTTTTGTAAAAAGTTTATTTTTACTCTTTAGTGGTTCACATGTGCTTACCCCTTCACAGCGTATCGGCGTGATGTTATGTTATGAACTGGTGTAAACAATAGACAGACATAAGATTTCAGCAATCCCAGTCCATTTGCTATCATTTATTGAGGAGTTCCGTTGCCTATCTCCGAAGTTCTTCATCAGATCTTCACCAAATTGAAATGGTGGTCCCATTTCAATTTGGTGAGAAAGTACTCTTCCAAAAACTACCCAAATCGCTTCATGTGTGCCTATAAAATTTGAAGAGTTCTCTCTATTTCTCCAGGATCCCATCATCAGATCCTGACTTTAAGATCATGAGATTACCTGGAAAGTATTTCCCTTCGAACAAAAACAAACAAAAATCAAGTCGGTTCAGTCATCTTCGAGTAATCGGGGTACATAAATAAAATAAAAAAAAAATACGTTTCCGACGAATTGAGAACCTCCTCGTTTTTTTGAAATCGGTTAAAAATGCTGTAACTCTCTGGATCATGGTTAGCGATCGCAGTGTAACTGTTGCAATGCACAGATAATGCTGCTGCCCATTCTCTGGCGAGTCCCTTAGTCATCTCTTACGACACCCCCGGGAAGTGATGGGATGGTGTTATTCCTTTACGCCCGACACCATACATAACCTCTCTGGATAAGTCCACTCAAATCTGTGTAGTCTTTTCCAGTAGGGTTGAGACTTCGATCTCTGAGTTTGTTTTGGTGTTTCTTCACAGTTCGGAAACAGCGGCTTCATCTAGTTTAAATGTACAAAAAAATATGGTAACCTTTTTGCAAGATAAATATAATTAAATATCATCAATCACCTTTAGCACAATTTCAGACGTCATATCCAACTCTTCCGAAACTTATTTTCTGTCCCTAACTCGACTAAATCAAAAAAATGTTCAAAAGACCGATGCCTTCAATCTATTGAACCCGTCGCCCGCCCCCCAGCACAATCACTCACGGATGACGTCACAACCCTATCGCGCTTGCACACGCACTGCATTCACTGGCTTTAATTGTATTTAATCGTTGCGCTGTTTTTATTGCGAGACTAGGAGAGGGTTATGATTTATTTTGGCAGGTTACATATGGATTGAATTTAGATACTAGAAATTAAGGCGGCTATTTACTGTTAACAATACTAGATACCTTATATATATTCATTACTAGCGAGATTGGAAAGCTTTATTTTGATTATTGTTAGGCTGTTTGACCACAATTTAACCTGATGGTAAGCGATCATGTGGTCGACGATCGAGTATGCTTGCCTACTAGACAATGACTCACGGATGACGAGGACTTCATGCAACTTTTTGCTGTTAACAACAATATCTAGGTACCTGATATGTTTCCATTACAAGCGAGATTAAGCATTATTTAATCGATGCGCTGTTTTTAATGCGAGACTAGGAGGGGTTATGATTTATTTTGGCAGGTTTCATATCGATTGAATTTAGAAAATAAGAATTAAGGCGGCTATTTGCTGTTAAAATTATATCTAGATATCTTATATGTGTTAATTACAAGCGAGATTGGAAAGCTTTATTTTGATTATTGTTAGGCACAATCTAACCTGATGGTAAGCGATCATGTGGTCGACAATCGAGCATGCTTGCCTACTAGGCAATAACTCACGGATGACGAGGACCTAGTGCAACTTTTTGCTGTGAACAAAAATATCTAGGTAAGTACCTGATATGTTTCCATTACAATCGAGATTTAGTATAATTTAATCTATGCGCTGTTTTTATTGCGAAACTAGGAGAGGGTTATTATGAAGGTTTTATATCACCGCAGTGCGTTTACATAGAATGGGTGTTCTGTTTTAGCAAGTTAATAGAGTACATTGACCCACCTAAGTTGCACCGATGTTGTTTTATGTTCCTTATTTCAAAAACGGAGATGAACCTGAACCAAAATTTAGGCAACCACTGAAAATCAGCGCCGTGCTGTGGGTCCCCCACGGCACAGCATTATGCTGAGTGGAAGCCCTTTTGCCACAACTCATACTTTTGTTATTTTTTTTTCTTTTTTTCTTATTTAGTTTTTAACGTGTCTTTACTGATATAATTTAAGAACTACTAACACTATCGTTTAGGGTTTAGTATTGAGAAAAGTAAAATTATGTATGTGAGTAGGTATGTCGTTTTGTGGCAATTAAATACTTCTTCTTTCTTTCTTCTTTCTTTCATTATGATGAATAACGATAATTAAGTACTAAGATTAGGTACTATCGACGAGATATTCGGAAAATGGCAATGGCCGCTTAAACGAAACATCTAGTTTCGGATCTAGGAGTTTTCTAAAGGTATCCAAATGCAAAATTATTTATTTGATCTTACTTACTAGACAGCTTCGGGTTGCCCAAGATCACCCTACTTGGTATAATATATCGTAATTTGAACTTTTTGATAATGGTAATAGTTCTTCTATCCAAGGGAAGCCTTTTAATAATATACCACTAATTGAACTCTTTATTTATCGTTCCCTATCAAACCCAACCTTTCATCGAACTTTAGACCCCAACAGTTGTCAAACAAAAAACATTGTCCTCGTTCTGAGACAGTCGGAAGGAAAAATGAAACCACGGAACACTTTTACTAAGCCTCCGCTGTCAGTACGTCCGTCCGTACGTCTGTCTATCTATAAGCGGGCTGTATCTCAAGAACTGTAATAGGTAGACAGTTGAAATTCTCACAGAGTGTGTATTTCTATTGCCGCTATAATACATAATACAAAAAACGTGTTTTTTTTTCAGTATATGGGACGGAGCCCTTCGTGTGAGAGTCCGAATCTCACTTAGCCGGTTTTTTATTCGTCATGACATTTATCCTTGTCAGTTTCATTTAACAAAATAGTAAAGTAGAACATTGTCCATACCACTGTTTATTGGCATGGCAGCCAACGGGAACAACGTCCAAAACTTAACCCTCAATCACTTCCGAGAATTGTCAATATTTCAACCCTCCACTATCGTTCGAGTTATACCAACATGACCTAACTCCCTTCCCAATTTACGTGTAAACGCGGTTATTCGGTTATTTGGTTCATTCGTTCATTCGCCGACACCTAGCCATTCGTCAATGAAGTTAATCACCGGTCATCGACCCCAGGGGGACTGACTGATCAATATTTTCGGTCTTTCGGATCGGTTTGACAGTATTCGATAGGTCATTATGACAGGAGGATTTGAAGACATGCATATGTTTTCTGATATTTTCAAATGATGTTTGTTGCTGTTTTTAAAATTATGAAAGCCTGCGAAACTACTTATTTTATTGTTTCTAAATATATAATGTTTACGGCATTTCAGTTGTTCAAAGTTGTGCTGTTGTATATGTATCTAAGTATTTTTCTTGCTAGTAGTAAAATTTGCTATAAAAAAAAAATCATCCAAATTCAATTTCCATTTCACAAAAAAGGCTTTATTCCAGCTAAACACAAAATGTATCAAAATTATCACACACGCATTAACAAATACAAAACTAACAAAGAACTATTAAAACAAATTACATTTTATCGAAAGTGTTTTATAAGCTATTAAGTAATTAAATCATTATCTATGATTGCTTTTATTAAAGCCGAGTCATCTATTATACTGACCTATTTTAACGCCTTGAATAATGCAATGAATAGACTTTGTGGGCCATGTGAGTATTGTTATTATGTACTTTTGAATAGGCATTGCAATAGTAATAAAAAAACAGTAGGTAGACCTCGATCCAACTTCTTATTAAATAGACTTTTAGTATCTATACTAGCCCATAGTCCCATACTAATATTATACATAAATGCGAAAGTTTGTATGTCTGTCTGTTATATCTTCATGCTTAAACCGCTGAACCAATTTAGATGAAATTTAGTACAGAGATAGATTAGAGCTTGGAGAAGGACATAGGCTATATTTTATCGCGAGATAAGGGCTTGAAATATGGGATGAAAGTTTGTATGGGAATCCGTCCTTCATTATTAAAGATAAAACCTGGATATGGACCTTTGTGTTAAAGGCACTTGATAAAAAATAAGTAAACATATGCTCAAGCGTTTTCGAAGACATCGTTTTCTGAAAATAAAAATGGCTGCCCAAAGTAAGTATTCCACGCGGACGAAGTCGCGGGCAAAAGCTAATAATAAACAAAATAATTAATTGAGCCACTAAGTGTGCCCAATTGTTTTAGTGTCGGCTTCGGGTTGACCGGATGCAGCTGAATATAGGATATATTTATTTAACCTTTACAGAGGATTATTTTAAATACTAATTTAACTACAACTATGTGTATACTTAAGGTAAAAATAAACACTCCTAACTAAAACATGCCGTCAAAAAATTCGTCCGCATCCGAAGTGAGCCCAAAAGACTGGTGAAATTGCCACGTTGTATGGCAACGCTTATCCTCTGTCCAAGGTAAAGGCCAGCCCTTGGGTCACGCGAAGTGTCAACTAAGCGTTTAGCAAGTAAAAGCTGAATATTTATGTATTTATGTTATATTTTCTTCTTCTACCTTTTGTGTAACTTATATGGTGTACATAATTAGAATAATATCTATGTACTCTCTCTCTACTCTGCCTTACACGACCTAGCGATTAGGTATCTAGGTATATTATTTTAAAATTTAATTTGTTAGCAAATGCATTCCGTGCATAATTTTGAATAACATAAATAATAATAATAATAACATTTTGAAGGAAATAACATAACCGTATCATAATAATATCTTGGGACAACTCGCACACGGTCATCCGATCCCAAACTACACAGAGCCTGTGCTATGGCCACCAGACAACTGATAAACATACTTACATATATGTATATTTCTAAATACTAACATATTATAGACAAATTACACCCAGACACGGAACAAATGATCTTGCTCATCACACAAAGATTTGTCCTGGTATCAACGCTTGGGCAGCCAGTACACCAACACCGGTTCTAGACAAAATACATGCTTATGTAAAGTTTAGCTCATCCAGATATCATACCGGATGGGTTTTTGACTGCCAAGGGCACGTACCTCATTTCCGTGCCGATCTTTCAACTTCAAGAAAAGATTTTTTTTTTATTTAATTTGGGTTTGCTCTTGACTCTAGTCTAGGTCATAGATGACAGAGACAAAGTCGACGATGGAGCAAGCTTACCCAGAAGAAGCCTGTTCACTCTAATTTTGAAGAGATTAGGGTTGTATGCGTTCGGAAACACAGACGCAGGCAGAGAGTTCCACTGTTTTGCTGCTTTTGCGATATACGACTTTCTAGAGATCAACTTTCAGTTAATCTTATATAGGGAAGCAAAGGTATTAACTGTTCGTTAGCTGTTCATATTGTAAACGGTTATAAAACAGCATGGCCTCACCACCTTCATCCACCCAATACCCCACAGAAGTCGACGATTCGATCCCATAGCCCGCCATCACATCCGGCTTTCGAGTACTTCCTCCCATCGATTCTTTTGCTACCTTGGTTGCTTTCTTTACAATAAAATAAATAAGCTAATCCCAATTTATGACCTCCCCAAAACCAAACTGAAAATTAAACTTAGCAGCTGGCTCCGAGAGTTAAATTACGAAGAAACAGAATAACTACTTGCTGTTCCAAAATAGCCAATCCTACAAATTATTTTCCCTCCCCCCCACACACAACCCCTCATTAGCACCATTACCCACTCACACACACACAATCATACAAATACTAACTAAACAATACTAACACCATGTTAATTCCATTTCTTTTTGTTTTATTTCTTTTAATTGTACACAATACTAAAATGTAACCAAACCCAAGGGGTGGAGACCTGGTGTCCTGAAATATAGACTTCACGTCTAGTTTAGGCACCAGTCTCCCACATTATAATTATGGCTGATATGCATTCGGTATTGATACCTCTTTAATGTACCTATATTGTGGTGAGAAATAAATCATTATTATTATTATTATTATTAATCCAAAGACTTTTTAATTTATTTTTAGAAACAGGACCGGTGGATATAAAAAAACGTAGGATAAGTTGCCAATTTTCTTCTTGACGGTATAATTTCTTCAAAATATGTGAATGCAGGTATTAAGTTCAGTCGCCTAAAAACTTATTTCTGTAGCTTGCCTTTATTGCCTCGTGTCAATAATTTTCTCTGAATATCATAGTTATAAAATATGCACCAATGGACGCAATACATTTCCGTCCGACGTCCAACATAGGTCACATTAATTATTCAAATGTTACACAAGTCGAACTCGCGTCAATTTTCCTATAATTTACGTAATCGCCTGAAAACTGTCATCTTTGTAATGTGAGTTACTTTTAATAGGTTTATAACTACAGTTTTAAGCTGTTAATTTTCTGTAACTTCTTTGACATACTTTGACTCAATTATATTATATTGAAATTTTCTATGTAGCTTTTTATGTAATTTGATATTTTTAGTTTTAACCTACACTGTTCTACTGGGCAAAAGTCTCTATCATTTTTTAGATACCTTTCCTGAGCAACTCAAACAACCCTTTTTTCCATTCCTGGGAGACAAGTCTCCTTTCAGTGTCTTAACTAACAGAACCCTTAACCTCCGCCGTTCGTCCGTCCATCTGTCTGTCAGCGGGCTGTATCTCAAGAACTGTAATAGGTAGACAGTTGAAAATTTCACAGAGTGTGTATTTCTATTGCCACTATAACAACAAATACTATATAAAAATTAAATACAATTAAAATTAAGGGGACTACCACACAAGAAACGTGTTTTTTCGGTTTATGCTACTTATGTTAAAAGTACACTTTGTAAACAAGCATATTACAAATTAGAAGATTACATTCAGGATAAGAATGCTTGGAAACATGCTGGTTCTGCTCCATAGGACAATCAAGGGTGTAGACAAAATCAAACTGGTTGATTTATGAATTAACTTTATAGATAGGTATACTGTTTCTTTTTTGTGTTTTTATTTTCTGTTTAATTAATGGTTATTAAGATTATCTGTAAATATGTGAGTACCATTTACCTATTTTTTTTTTAGAAAATGAATAAGTACCTCTGCTGGTTATACTTTGTTCTTATAAGTAGCATACTCTGGGTGTATCGTCCTCACATAATATTAAATTAATTTTTGTGTACCAAATTTTGTAAAATCATTATTTGAAAAGAGTAACTATGGAGATTCTTGTCCATTCTTCTCCATAAGAATCTACCTTTCCGAATGGACAGTAGAGTCACTTTATTAATGTAATATTATTATTTTACTGAACTGTAAATGCTGACGTTCAAAAGTGCCGTTTAATGGCCTAATTGAAATAAACGTTTTGACTTTTGGAACCTTTCGTGTGAGAGGCCGACTCGCACTTTGCCGGTTTTTCACTATTTAATCTAAGTGTTCTTCAACTGTTTTCTTTTCTGTAGGTACTTTAGATACCTTTTTTATTTCGTTTTAATACTTATGAAAAGGATTTTAAACAAAATCAGTTATAATTATATTATATAATCGCGAATAAGCCTTCTATTGATTCTGGCCCGATCGCAGTACCTACCCATCTGTAGTGATCGGAGATGGCTTTTTGAATACCCCAACAAGATCGAAAACACAAAGAATACCTAATTTTAAAATACATATTTCTATTTAAAAGTGTAACTTCCTACATTTTAATCTACAACGAAAATTTTCTTTCAAAAATCGTGTAAGCAAACACTTGGGCCGCTCAAATCTTAGCAAGGGTCCCCATGCCTTGGGGCCGTTGTCAAGGAAATTGCATTCTAAGCCCGGGACCCCTACAAGGGTCCCTCACTACAACGAGGTTTCCAATCCTACAATGGAACTGCTTAAACTAGGAATAGGGTACATATTTGTTAAGGCACCAAATTGAATTTGCATTTTTGAAAGCTGCAAAGGAGCTTGTCTGACACTTATTGCTTTTTTAATTTAACAGAATAAAGGCTTTGCTTTCAGCTTTTTTTTTTTAGTGCAATAGTAGAAGATTTTAATCCATACTTGTCTATTGGCAAAGTTATTGGTACATTATAGTAGTAATTTACTGGGATGAATCAAAAAAAAAAAAGTCATTTATTCAAAGTAGGCTGAGTGCCAGCACTTTTTGAACGTCAAAGTTCTACATAAAGACAGTCCCCCAAAACGCCCGCCCGTCACCACTTCCTAGTGTTTTAGCTGAGAAGAAGAAGTGGCGCAACAAACTCCCCAGCAACACATCTGTCTGTTGAATTATAAGAACTATCATTTATACAAAGGTATGTAAGTAGTGTTCTTAAAGAAAACAATACAACAAAGGTAACACGTAAAAACATAAAACTTAATAATTAAACAGACAAACTCAGCCATAAAAACAAAATCAAATCAAACTAAATAAACCTCCAGACATGAAGGGCGTGCGAATAAATCATAATTCACAAATTATACCTACTTAAAAACTAACACTTCAGAACAAGCTAAATCAAACATATTTTAGTAGATATATGCGTCAGCAAAACAGACAATCAATGGTAATGACTTACATTTTGACAATTTCAATTTATACTATCGTTACTATTTGTACTATCTAATTGTCAGTGCCGAGAAGACACATTTTAACACATAAGCAGTGAATTAAAAACTTTCAAAGAAATTGTAGTGATAAGCACTTTTTTTTAAAGGATGGGAAATCATCATATGACTTCTTCCGCTCTGGGTGGAGCGGAAGGGCGTGACAGACTCTTACTGACTAAAACCCATCCGTGTTCCTTCTAAAGCCCTTTGCGTTCCAGGGCCGCGGTGACTCTTTCGAACAAATTCCGCAACCCTGGCAGTGATAAGCACTTGGGGTGTAGTTTACATATGCAGAAATAAAAATATACTTGCTGTCCGAAACTAGCTGGTTTATCACATCACACTAATATTATAAAGGCGAAAGTTTGCGAGTGTGTGTGTGTATTGGTGTTACTTCTTCACGCGCAAACGGCTGGACCAATTTTGATAAAATTTGGTATGCAGGAAGCTGACACCCTGGATTAACACATAGGCTAGCGGGTAACACAGCGGGACGCAGCTAATATAATATAATTTATAAAGTTCTTACTCTCCGTAGTCCTACCAGAAACTTCCCTAACGCTTAGCTAATGCGATGCATGATTTGTATAACAAACTTAGCTATTCGCTATCGATTCCAAGCACACTTGCTACTTTGACCGTATTATATACAAAATAGTTAACTGGGCCAATCTTGAGCGATCCTTATTTGCTCAAATAGAGATCCCGGAAATGTTGGTCTGAAAAGGCAACTTTTGAGAGGGATTTGAGGGAAAGGTCACTCCACTGGTCAATTCCGAAGCTCGTATTGCCTAATTGGTCAGAAAGAGGTTATTTATCTTTAAATAACTGTATTATGTACTTATTCGTTATTATTTACAATCGTGTTTATTTTCACGCAATGTCAAAACCTCCTTGTTGCATAAATCGTGTCTTTGATTGATAGGTATCCGAAGCCTGGAAAAAAAATGGATTCTTATTTTTAGATTCACTTTGTCTCTTCATCTTATTCGTTTATAATTCCAAAGAAATATAGGCCAATAATCCTTTACCTGACACCCAATCATCGCAAGAACGAATAAATGAATAATAACCCATGCAAAAAATCACAAAAACGTCTAAGTAAAAGATTTAGAAATACAATTTTCTACGCGGGAAGCCGCGATCACTGCTTACCAAAGAAATTCTTGTGACATCGCCATTTTGAAATAGAAATAAAATTGATTTGCGTCAATGGAAATGTGACAGCATTGGATTTACAGTGAGGAGTACGAAAAGTGTTGGCATTTGTAGAATATTTTGCATTCATTGTTACATATTTTCCATAGACAGTGTAGATGGACCGTTGTACATACCTGTTAAGGGATACATTTACACAGACTATTGAAAATCTGTGATTGCTTTTTTTTGTAAATATGTCTTTGGTATGCCTTGATTAGTGATTAAAAAAAAAAATTGTAACACCAGCGGACTCACGCTAGTGCTACTTATGATATTATTATCAAATAAAACTATATTTGAGATTTGAACTTTAAAATATATTAGGCGTCCGCCTTCAAAGAACGTTGGTACCGGAGTCACAGATAAAAACAAAACATATTTTTACATTCCTCAAATTCGTTTAGTTTTCGCCAGACGCTTCCAAAGAGCTACCTTGTCTGCCAGAGACCTGGAGCCAAGGATATTCTCGTCATAATATAATATATATTTTATATTTGCACCAAGTGCAACCCTATTTCGTGTCCAGGCTATCTCTATCCATTCCAGGTTGCCTGGAAGAGAACGCGGAATGCGATAAGGCCGCCAATTGTATGTTTTTTAGTTTAAGATTTTCTGTACGTATTTTTTAATTTGGTGTACAATAAAGCATATATAAATAAATAAACATATCTTGTAGAAATCATGCTTGATAAAGCTTTGCCAAATCAAGGTATGGGCGGATTTTAATTGCTAAGTATTAATAATAGACGAGAACTACGAAATCGTTTTATAAGAATTACATTGTTTTATAAGAATTACATTGTTGTATGGGAGCCCCCCTTAAATGTTGTTTTCTTTTAATTATTTATTTTTAAAGTGAATATATAACTAAATATTCTGTGAATATTTCAAGTGTCTAATACCTGTTGCCGTTATCAATATCGAGCAAAAACGAGCAAAAAATCACGTTTGTTATATGGGAGCCCCTTTAAATATTTATTTTATTCTGTTTTTTAGTATTTGTTGTTATAGCGACAATAAAAAACATCATCTGTGAAAAATTCAACTGTCTAACTATCACGGTTCATGAGATACAGCCTGATTACAGACGGACGGTCAGCGGAGTCTTAGCAATAGGGTCCCGGTTTACCTTTTGGGTACGGAACCCTAAAAATGAAGGCGAAATTGAAACACACTTTTGCTGACTGTCTGTCTGATATGTTTACCGGTTTTGTTAAAACTTGGCACACGGAAAAGATATTACCTGGGTTAGGGTACTTTATATTAGTACTAAGTTCCTTACGGGTAGTAAATCACTTTGTTAAGTCGCAGGCAAACGCTAGCAAACATACAAACACGTTAAAATTCAAGAACGACCTTTAAAAGGTTACTTATATCTAAAGTAACAGTCCCGGAAATTGCAATCTTAAAGTACCTACAAAAAATTATACAACCCTTGCACTTCATTCCAACATTGCTTTCAGGAAAGCACAGCCACCCGATAGAACCGCGGGAAGTAACCAATAAAAATGCATTTCAAAAGCCGAACGTTACGAAGCTGAGTGTGTACCCTCAACAGCATATCACTGAATACTTGAACTGCAAAAGCCGCTCTTAGTCATAAGACATAAAGGCGTCGTCAATGTTACTAGAGATGTGCGATTGACGGTACCAGCGGAAATGAAACTGACTCGGAGATTCCTGACTTGTGGAGCCGGGAAGAATTGCTAATTAGTAGGAAATAAACTGTTGAAGCCGGCGCGCGGCTTGAACATAAAAACGTTGGAATGGTAGGATTTTTTAAGTACCTACACGGATGATGGAAAAGAATATTGAAACTGTTATTGTTGGCCTGAGCTGTTATTAATAGGTAGTAACTAACAGGTGCACAGGTATATCTGCAAGGTAAAGCGAGGCCTGAGCCTGCTAGGGTTGCGGAATTAGTTCGAAAGAGTCACCGCGACCCTGGAACGCAATTATGGGCTTTAGAAGGAACACGGTTGGGTTTTAGTCAGTAAGAGTCTGACACGCCCTTCCGCTCCACCCAGAGCGGAAGACAAAAAAAAAAGGTAAAGCAAGGCTTGCCGAACTTGGTTCGTAGATGGGTGGCCGTCCATTACTAGTTATGATATAACCAGAAAAATGTCTGAGTAATATTCAACTCTGCACATTACTTCCAATGCAAGCTTCTTTCGATAATTTAATTTCTTTCAGACCAGTAATAAACAAGAAAATTAACCAAAACTGTTGTCGTAATTGGTTCACTCAGCTTGTGGCTCTACTGAACTTGCTCAAGCGTTCATGTAGCTCCTACATTGCCTATATGGGTGGAGGTAGTGCGGTATCTATCTACCTCAGACTTCGTATGGAGGCAATTAGCAGCCCGATCTATCCGACCGTTCAACACACTCAAAACACACTGTAGCACGTCGAAGCAAACTTGAGAAACGCTAGTACAAATATTTTGACACACAAGGACTGCAGTTAGGCGTTTGTGTGAGGCTTGGGCCGAATTGTGCATGACAGTGTACGTATACGTTTTGTCTTGTTAAAATTGTCTGTAGACAGGACGGTGGAATATAATATACACTGTAATAAAATTAAAATAAAATGTTAATTCATATTTCCAAGCAGATTTCTTCCTGAAGTAATATACAGTTTTATCAAATTAAATTTTAAATTACTAGGTATTTTTAACCTGACTTATCATTAATTCTCGAATATATAATTTTAGATATTTAACCAAACAAAAGACACTAAATTAAAATTAATTACCAAGTCTCAACTATAATTAAAATATACCTACGAAAAAAATCGACTAAAATATTCAAAGTGTTAATAAAATTCAATTTCCCAGTGGAAGTTGGTTCATATTAACGCTTCGGGAAAGTTCATAACTTCAGGTGACGTTGTTCCCACACTACTACTTAGCTCTAGTGATGTGGCTTGGCACAATTCATACAGTTCGCATAGTTCACATAGTTCGCACTAATTATACCGAGTTGTGGAGGCGGTATTCGCTGTATGAAAATTATAGTGTAGGGAATCGATTGTAGTGTACAACTGTGTTTGAAGCGATTAGTGTTCATGCTAGTTGTGGAATCAATATCGGGTTGTTGTAATGAATGGGAATAGCTGCAGTATTAATGAAGGGATCGTGTTGGATTCGCTGCATGTTGTGCTAAGAAATTCCAATTCATGCAAATTAATTGAGAAGTTCTGCTAAGGGAAGGGACTTAGTCATTTTGAGAAAAGTTTTTTCCAAAAATCGTAGATCGTAGTTTCCAAAGCTGTAGAAACCATTTATTTTACACTTTCATCTTTGTTAGTCAAATTATTTGATTTTGCTTTGTAGTATTTGCCTCCAAAGGAATGTTGTTCTGATGAACTACGTCTTTAAGTCTTTGATCAAGTTGCTTCGCCCTACATAATATTTACTACGCTCCCTACCTTTATGAGATAATTATAATCTTCCTACAAGACGCACATTTGTCAAACAACACCCCCAAGTATATTAATTTACTTACAGTAGAACGAAATAACTGTTAAATTTTGAGTAAATAAACTAAGTAGGTATACCAGGTCCAAGCACTAAAATATTATACTCCATAATATAATAACATTCTCACTGGACAAGTTTGCAGTGCGTTATTTAATAAAGTTAGTTTATTAGTTGTCGTTGGTTCCTCCGACGATTTTAGCGTGCTGCATGACACTCACATAATTATAGCTGTTATTAATAAGTTTAATTATGTGGGATAATTATTGTGGTCTCTGGAGGTAGACAGTGGGAAATAGTGTGGGGACCCTAGTTTTGGTTGGCATAAGAGACTATAAACTTTGGAACAATTACAGTGCGTTCCTTAAATGAAAATGCTGTTCAGAATATACGTACGGCAGCTAATTATGAAGCAGAACAAGTCATCATATCAGCCGAAAGAAGTCCACTGCTGGACATTGGCCTCCCCCAAGGGGGGTTTTGCCATTATCGCCTCGCTTGGCAGGCGGGTTGGCGATCGCAGTGTAGCAGTTGCAATGCGTAGAACCACAGAGAATGCTGCTGCCCATTCTCTGGTGAGTCGCAGTGTGTTTTTTGCCTGAAAATCGGACATGTTATTTTTTTAAGCCAGAGCATAGAGTATTCTACAACAAATTCCCGAGTAAAACTCCCGCGTGGATAACTTTAATAGTTTTTCATTTAGAGCTATCTGATTTTTTGATCCCGGAATTCGCAATTTTTTTTTATATGTATTACTTTGAGTCGTAGTAAGAACAACACCCACGGAAAGTGATGGGAACAAGTACGTTATCGGAAATTAAAATTAAAATCTATTTAGTATTATAAGTTCTGGATTAGGTACTATATAAAATTACCCACGCCAATGACACATAGGATGTTTTCAAAACTATCAATCGATATTGCAGGAATCAAAGTTGGCGTCAATTCTCCCCCGTCCCTCTCACTTCCTGCCGGATGCTGAGCAGATAAGAGCACTGGCTAGCCAGTTTGTGTCGGACACAAAATATCAACGTATTTTCCAACGAATAGCATGTGAATAGTATTGATTTATTTTGAATGACTAAAAGTATCGCAATGAATGTGTGGTCTTTAAATTCTAAATAGTTCCTAATAATAGCCTTAACAACCCAATCCTTAATTATTTTTTTTAAGGGTGAGTTATTATGAAATTACTCCTTTTGCTCAGGGCGGAGCGGAAGGGAGTGTCAGACTCTTACCGACTAAAACCCATCCGTGTTCCTCCTAATGCCCTTTGCGTTCCAGGACCGAGGTGACTCTTTCGAACAATTTCCCCAACCCTAGAAGACTCCGTCAATTATGCTGACATCTCTTTGAGGCGCGCGTGTAACACAACGCGCCAGGCCTGGTTCCTATCAGACGACGAGCCACCCAACGCTCGCCATCCGCTGGCCTGCGATATGTTAATATTTACCCTTTAAATTATGTTAATACAACATTAACAATATTACTTTTCTATTTAACGTGCGTGTTTCATGTAATTGCTAAATAAATATTATTCTTTCTTTTTTCTTTCTTTTACTGAACAACTGACTTTAAAAACTGCCTGAAGTTAGCACCGAAAGTAATTTTTGTTTGGTGCTCTCAAAGCGAGGAACTATTTTTGCCAATGTTACTGCTTTGTTCAGGAACAATTTCATAGTTACATATACCCTTTTACTTGCCGTGATGGGAGAAAGGTTTAGGGAAACACATGGCTATTTTTTAGGGATCAAGAAGCGCCTGCGGACTAATAAAATAAGATGGCCAAGGGTGCTAAGTCCGCAGCCACCCCAAGTTTTGGCCCCTATAACGTATGTTGGTCGGGCCATGGGAAGGTATGAAGGGAATTACATACACCCCGTATTTATTTGCACAGATGAATCAAAACTGTTTTAATAAATACTTAACTAACTATATACACCACAAATATAAATAAAAACTCCTAACTAAATTAACCCTAAAATATGGCGTCAAAAAATTCATCCGCATCGCTGTCGACTGGAAGTGTACCCCAAAGACTGGCGGCATTGCCACGTTGTATGGCAATGCTTATTCTTTGACCAAGGTAAAAGACAGCCCTTGGGTATTATCTCAAAAAATACATAACAAGTTAAGCTTGGCTAATCTCGAACTAAACATCACAATCTCATAGAGATATCTTGTACATTTATATTTAAAAACAAACAGCAACAATTTCCGTGGCGAACATTTTTTCATGTTAAAAAAATATTCGATTTCACTTAGCTGGCACATGGACCAACTTAGGCTAACCTTCTGAAAAATAACAAACACCCTTACTGTGGTAGATTGAAGGTTTGCGTCTATTTGAGTGGGGTGTCAAGTTATATTGGTCACTGATCATCCACAAAGATTTTGCAAGCAAAATATGAAGATGAAAGTTGGCTGGCTGGCCTGTTTCGTTTTTGCCGAGTTTCTGAACGAAATTGCCGAAGACAGCGTTGTTTCGGCAGTAGAGAAACATGGTGCTTTGCGATGATGGATACGATTAATCACGTAATATGGCGCTGAAGGGGAACACTTGATGCTCTGTTGTTTTTGGTAGCATAATATTGGAAAACTGGTGCTCGTAGGTATGTTTGGAAAAGGTGTGACTTTTTGGAGCTTGGAAGCTGGTTTTTGGCGCTGAGAATCGGTTGTTACATTTTTCTGCGTATGTTTTGGGTGAAATGTGTAAAACAGCAGTTCTAAAACAAATATCTACAGTTTGGTTAGTTGAATTTTTACTAAAGAAAGATACAAGATCCGATTTTCTTGAATATAATTTTGAAGTTCTTCCCTTCGTTACAGGCCACGTTAAAACCTGAAAGCATGATTTTGTTACACATCTATTCTCTCTGGACGGTTCAGTTATAATCACACTTAATATTATAAAAGCGAAAGTTCGTGAGTGTATGTGTGTATTTTTGTTACTTTTTCACGCGCAAACGGCTGGACCAATTTTGATAAAATTAAAATTAATTACGTATGCAGGAAGCTGACACCCTGGATTAACACATAGGCTTTTTTATTCCGGGAGTGTGTTCCATTCGGATAATTTTCGACATTCACGCGGAGTATTTGATAAACCGCGGGTAACACCGCGGGGCACAGCTAGTACTGTAATAATGTGAATGTGTAAAATATTACACATTCACATTATCATATTCTCATAACAACATCTTACCACGACACAATAAGAAAAAAGAACACTTCAATAAAATTCTAACCAAAAAAACTATTTCATATTAAAACCTCTTACAGCCCTAAAGTATTTATCTAGAGCGGTTCGCACCCAACGATCAACATCAGTCGTTCGAGAGCCCTCAAGAGCTGTTACAACCCCCCCCCGGCCCAAGGAGTTTACCAGATTTTAGAGGGTACGTAGTTTTTTGTGGAGGCAAACAGTTTATCGAGATTTGTTCGGGCTTACGGGATTGGGTAGTATTGTAGATTTTAGAAATATATTTCATTTTGTTTTATCGTATTGCTTTTGTTTAGTCTGTTATAATTTTTGAATGTTGGCATTATTGTAGTTTTTGTAAGTAATTTATTTTTCAACACACTTCCTCGAAATCTAGGCGTATGGTAGTGCGCTAGGCCAAGTTCCGGCCGAACATTTTGAGCAGTATTAATAATGGCCTATTGATCTCGCTGCTTTTATAGGCCGAATTTTTGGGGATAGGAACTTGGCCTTTTTTCACATTTTTGTTTTTTGGGGAATCTGTATTACACATGATGAATACTACAAGCTATACGGATACGGGAAATTCTTACGGGAACGGGAAAAACGGGATATACGCGTACGAAGTCGCGGGCAAAAGCTAGTTATGTTATATACGTCAAAAATATTAGTTCAATTCTTGTTGCTTCTATGTGTGAGAAGAAAGTTAATACAAAAGTACCTACAACATAGAACAACACGAAGTATAAAGATTGAAATAAGCCAGTGAGCTAAGAGATGACCAAACACGTTCACGAACAAGACAAATTTTGCCCACTTGTATCAAAATATACTAAAAATGGAAGCCTCACAGGATCACTCGATGGTCTGTCTGGCCGTCTTTCACACCCGATTTTCGCTGAATCTACTGGACCGATTCAGTTGAAATTTGGTAAAGGTATTAAAAAAAAAGTGTTTTCAACTTCTTTACCGTGTGACATATTAAAAGGGCTCATTGAAATTTTCCATTCCGAAGTTATTCAATAAAATAGATTAAAATTGGGGAATGGTTAATTTTCATTATCTCCTAAAGTCTATGATATTAAATGAAGTTATTAAATGAATGTCTATGGTTATAAAATAACATTTTTTTTTAATTCGGTTGGAACCCTGTGCACACGAGTTCGACTCGCACTTGGCCGGTTTTTTCTTCAGACGTAAATAGGTTAAGATGTTTGTAAATGATAATCTCTTTTACAAAAATATTAACCACCTATTCAATCCCTTGAATACAGAAAAAATAATAACATAATTCTTCAATTTCTTCGTTTAATCCCTATTCATGATTTATTTCTGTAATGTACTTTAATAGATTTGTTTATGAAAAAAGATACGGGTATATGAGAGCGACCAACTCCGTAACGACTACCTATCGGTCTCGAAAGATGATTGAATGGCTATTCAATTAAGCTCTAAATAAAAGCTGAGTTAGAATTAAGTGGTAGCTGGGACAGACTGGATTCGGCAGGCAGAGGACAAAACGACCAATTCTTGTTCTTAAAACCGGTCAAGTGCGTTTCGGACCACGCACAGTGTATGGTTCCGTAGTTACCCATCTCTTAAACCATTCCAGAAAAATTGTAAAATGTACTTAACTATGATTAGATTGCAAAGTTATAAATGCACTTGGAATTATTAGGAATTTTTTACTCACTTACCCAGTTCGATCTTATAAATTGGTCGATGGTTACTCATTTACCCGTTAAGCCAAGGTAGTGGTCATAGTTTACCTTCTAAATTCATTATATATGCTACTACCATGAATTTTTTCACGTCTCCAAAAACAACCGTTTGGCTGGCAGGTGGGGTCATGTTTGCCTTTCAAACATGACGTTTCAGCTACTGTTGGTAGCTTTTGACAGTTGGTCAAAAGGTAGATACGTTATTGAGACTGGCCGTAAGACACTAGTAGTTACGGAACTGGCAAAAACCAGCAATATTAATCATCCTTATAAAACAGATATTATAACTAACTCTCCGATATTATAAATAGAGATTGGAGCCTGTGCGGTGTCTCCAAAGTGATCTATGGCGGTCCAGGGCTATAAATTATGGCGGAGAACATTATTAGGAGTGCGCAGACACGCCACTCCTTTGGTGAGGAATGGCTACTTTGTTGATAAATGCATTATGTTGCTTGTTATATTCATGATGGTGATATTATCACAACATAGTTTATGATAAATATTTCAGATATTTTTTTATAACGTGTATATACGAAAATTTTCTGATAGGGCAGTATTTTTTTAACATACACTCCTGTTACAAAAACGTACAGAGAACGTAGGTTTAATCAGTTTAAAAACTACACTTTTGCAAGCATTATAACTTAAGCTACTATTTATGTTAGAAAAATATAGCTACCTCTAGGCAAGCGTGCTTCATCGTCGATCACATCATCGCTCACCATCAAGTGAGATAGAGATCAAAGACGAGCCTATCAAGAATCAACAATAAATATAAAAATAGTACATGAAATATAGCAAGACATTTGTATTGCAAAATATAATAAATAAATAAATAAGTAATAATCATAAAATAGTTTATGATATTTATATAGCAAGACATTTGTGTTGCAAAATCATCAAAAAGTCCCGCACATCAAACAAGACCCTATTTGATATAAAAATAAAACTATAAACATTAACAATGAAACATAACTGTTTTAATAAAACTAGTACCCCATGAATGGTTAGCCTGCATCATCAGTTTATGGTGGCATTACGTTAATGGTTTTACGACGCGTTCAGTAAAGTGTAAAAACTGTTAACAAGCTGGATTACAGTAACGTTTATATGGGTTTAGAATTGATGGGTTGGCGGGCTGGGAATTTGTGGCTGTCAAATCTGAGGGCCTGGTAGTAACGGATGCGACTTATAAGATGCAGTCCGTAGGTTCGAACCCAGGCAGGCGCGTCATTTTGTGTAATGTACCTATGTCCTAGTAGTATACACGGACCCGCGCGGGGCCCATGTGGCCTCGTTGTTTTAAGGTCCACTTCCTCTCCCAGAGAGGTCTGTCATGTAGAAGGGACATGGTTTGACGATGAAGATGATATTGTGACACACTGCCTTTTCGATTTATAGTGTCTTAAGAAGTATAAACCAGAACATTCCTTAGACAATGCCCGCCATACTATTTCCAATAACTGCAACTCTTCAAAGCTGGATTCTGCAGTTGCGACTTCCAGAAAAGCGTCAATGCTAGAAAGCTTGATGAGTCTCGGAGAAAAGATTCCCTTGTCTTATCATCATCTGCCTAGCCTTCTTCCAACTTTACTGGGGTCGGCTACCAGTCACACCGGATTCAGCTGAATACCAGCATTTTACGTGGAGCGGCAGCCTACCAGACATCCACAACCTATTAACTGGGTGACACGGATACTCCTTGGCAAGACTGGTGGTGGTGTCCGATTTACTGGCTTCTAACAATCCGTAACGACTGCCAGAAATCTACAAATGACAGCAGGGACCAACGGTTTAACGTTGCTTTCTGAGGCACGGAGGAAACTCGGTATGTTAAGATGGTCACCCATCCACAGACCAACATTGGCAAGCGTTGCTTAACCTTGATCGACCCGCGCGGCTGATATTCTTTAGCCACGAGCTCCTCTCTCCTCTCAAAAGATTCCACTGACTCAGATCCTGCAATTAAATGAGTCAGAAAAGTACGAAGAAGGACTAAGCAGAAACTCAATTTTCCATTTTCCTCTAAATTAAGTTATCAAATGCCAGGTAAATATAAAGCAGAAATCTCAGATCAGTAATATTTTTGTAGTACGAGTATATATTTTGTAGATTTATCACAATCAAAGTGCAAGCTCACCCATTACTATTTCATAAGCATAGAGAAAAACAACAAGATGAGAAATAGTCTAATTAGCAGCTCTCCAGGTACAAACAATAACAAACTATTGAAAAACAAAATAAAGTTATTACGAAGTAACTAGGTCACAGTTCCCCGATACAGCAATTCTTCCAAATGGTTAAATAATCACTATATACGGACAATATCGTAATGGAGAATAATAATGGATGAACAAAAGTGTTACACTTTAATATTAGAGAGTGTATTGAGTAATTAGGCTAAATTTAGTCGGCGAGCATTGTGTGGCTGGGCAGGCCTGGGTCGATGGCGCGTTGTGTTCCACGGCCTCAAAGAGATGTCAGCATAGGAGACGGGGCCGGCTAGGGCCAGAGCCTGCCAGGGTTGCGGATTTTTTTCGAAAGGGTCACCGCGGCTCTGGAAGGGCTTAAGAAGGAACAAGAATGGGTTTTAGTCAGTAAGAGTCTGACACGCCCTTTCGCTCCACCCAGAACGGAAAAAGCCATTTGATGATGTTCCATCCGTAAAAAAAAAAAAAAGGGAAGATGAAGGGCGTGTCAGACTCTTACTGACTAAAACCTATCCGTGTTCCTCCTAATGCCCTTCGCGTTCCAGGGCCGCGGTGACTCTTTCGAACAAATTCCGCAAGCCTAATGCGTTAATACTGACTACTTACATACCTTTGTATAAGTGATAGTTCTTATAACTCAACAGACAGATGTGTTGCTGGGGAGTTTGTTGCGCCACTTCTTCTTCCCAGCTAAAACACTAGGAAGTGGTGACGGGCGGGCGTTTTGGGGGACTGTCTTTATGTAGAACTTTGACGTTCAAAAAGTGCTGGCACTCAGCCTAATTTGAATAAATGACTTTTGATTTTTTTTTGAATTTTTTTTTGAATTTTGAATTTTGAATGAAATTGAATATTTTGACACTTTAAACAAGGTTACTTTTAAGTCATTGACATGTTTTCAGGGATATAACTGAACCATACATATGTTCCTATGGAACAAGGCTGAAATAGCGAACAAAATTGCTGATACCTTCAGCTTCAAGAGTTCTTTCTCGAAAATTGCTCTTTGAAAGTTAGAATATGTAATAAATTCAATGACGATCCCGGAGTGCCAATTCTACAAATTTTTCAATCAAAATTTGCATTCGCATCTCATTCGCAATCTGTCAAAAATGTATGGAAATTGACAGCTTGCGAATGTTAACATTGCTTAAAGTTAGTGGAATTGGGCCTCAGCGCGTAGCATGAGCTTTTTACGGCGTAGCGTGCCTACGCAAAGATAGCACATTGCTACAAGAACGAAAAGGTGCTATAGTAGGCGCCAGATAAATGTGGAATAAAGTATATTGACCTTTCCCTAATAACTGTTCATAGGTACCTGAACAATTAAATATGAATCGTTTTTCATTATTAGACAATGTTAAGGATCACGAGAGATGATGATTCGGGACAGCTTTGTGTCATTAATTCCGTTTTTCAAATTAAAAATGTCAATAATTGTAGGTGGGTCAATGACCGTTATTCCACGATTATCTGGCGCCTACTATACAGACATTGGATTCTGTTTTTAACAAAACTAGGACAAAGTACCTAATCGTACAGAAAATAGCGTTGTATTTTGAACAACTGTCAACAAATTCTAGCTTTTACAATGAAAACTAAAAGTAGAACTGTTTCGTCTGTATTCATTCTAACCGTTCTGCTAAAACCTAGTTTCAGTTTCACTGCACCAACTAGTTATTTTGTTGTCAAATATAATTTACGTTTTAATACTATAAAACTACGTCTGCATAATGCGATGAATATGTTGAAACTCCAATCTGAAAATGTAGGTGAAATAAGTATTTATTATACAGTGTGACTTTTAAATCTTTTATTACTCATGAAGGCTTTAAATTAGTACTGAAGTCAAACAGCTTTTGATATTCGCTTTGAAATGTATAAAAAACCGGTCAAACGCGAGTCGACCTCTCATTCGAAAGGTCCCGTACCATGAACCGAAAGAATCATGTTTCTTGTACATTTGTTTTAGATAGTTTTTTGTAAAGTGACTATACAAATAGACACTCTGCGATACTACGCTCACAAACAGCAGTAAAGCGATTTTTTATGATAGAGGTTCGTGTGTTTCCGTTCGGGTATAAAACCAAAAAAAAAAATTTTCAATGCATTTGTTATCGCGTAACTCGACAAAAAAAATTGTAAAATGTTTTAATTTTTTATTTATCACAGTTGGTGTCATATTGAAAGTGATTCATATTCATAAGTTATTTAATTTTAACCCTCCGAAATATTGCCAAAGAGTTAAAAGTCACCATGTATAACTGGTTCTACTGTAAGGTACCTATTGTCATAGATAATTGTATTGAAAGTTAACAGACAGAAAGCGGCCTGGCTTGCAAATAATGAAAGTTCTCCGACGTCACCGCGTTCGACACTCCCTATCATTGTTAAGGGCAAGTCAGCGGCTTACTATTATTAATATAGAAATCGTCACAACAGTGCAGATAGCTTTAAAAACATGAACTGGAGAAGTACAGGATGATAAAACATTTCACGCTTTACTATAATAAAGAAAATGGGGTGAAAGACCTTTGCAACATTTTTTTTTTTAACTACGTTAAGTTTTACTCAAGTTAAATATAAATAAACAAACCGTACAAAACAGGTGCCTTATCAATATTTTAAGATTCAGGTATCTTGCGACTAGGCAACGAAAACAAAAGCGGAGGGGCGTGTCAGACTCTGACTGACTAAAACCCATCCGTGTTCCTTCTAAAGCCCTTTGCGTTCCAGAGCCGCGGTAACTCTTTAGAACAAATTCTGCAACATACTTACACGCTTAGGTCAAAATCCATCAATCTGCTAGTAAATCAATCGCCCCTAATCTCTCATTATTATATTTACTCTGAATATTGCAACACTAGAAGTGTTCAGCTCAATCTTCCCTTTAACCCGTCGCCTGCTGTAGGTACTGCGCGGCTAATTAAAGTTAGCAGCACACGGCGCGACCGCGGCGCTGCAGGGTTCACTACAGCTGCGTTTGTGTCGCACGCTCGCACTTGACACGTGCCAATGTAAACAATGGTTATTCAATATGGTTGGTTTTTGAAGGATAATTTTGTAGAGACTGAGATGGCTAGACAGAAGTTGACTGAGACATTTAAGAAAGAAGAACACATATTATTGCGCCGAATTCAACTAAATTCGAATGATGATTCACGAGTGCTGATGACGTAGGCCAATTTATGAATTGAGAATTTTGAGTTAAAAACATTGGCAAGTTTTCAAGCCAAAAGAGCTCGACAAATAGGTACTAAACTTCAAACTGTCTCAGAAACCGGCTAATAGTTACACGCAGCCCAGAGTCAGAATAAATATGTATTTTACAAAGGTATAGCCTAAACGACATACTATTAGATCATTAGGCGTAAATAAGCGTAATTTTATGTTACGTTAGTTTTTGTACAACTCTCATACTCGTAAGTATTAAAAGTAGCGACGTGTATCGCCTAAATGGGTAAGCTCGCTCCATCGTCGACTTTGTCTCTGAGTCAAGAGCAAAACCATCTCAAATAAAAAAATTAAAAAAAAATCTTTAATTTCGAGTTGCATTACGAATAAATTGCCTATTCCGTATAGATTAGGTTAACATTTTGAATATAAACCTTCATTTATCGTTTTCCAATGAAAAGTGGTCCAATACGACATCTGCCTAGCCTTTTCCCAACTATATTGGGGTCGGCTTCCAGTCAAACCGGATTCATCTGAATACCAGTATTTTACGTGGAGCGGCTGCCTACCAGACCTCCACAACCCATTAACTGGGCAACACGGTAGTTCTTGGCAAGACTGGAGTCAGATTTACTGGCTTCTGACAATCCTTAACGACTGCCAATGATCTACAAAAGGCAGCCGGGACCAACGGCTTAACGTGCTTTCCGAGGCACGGAGGAAACTAGGTACGTTAACATGGTCACCCATCCACAGACCAACCTTGGCAAGCGTTGCTAAACCTTGATCGACCCGTGCAGCTGTTATTCTTTAGCCACGAGCTCCAATACGACATCTGAACAAAGGAAAACGTTTCAATATTAATGCTTCATTTAATGCCATTTCAGACTGTATCTCATTTGCAGCTGAACAAACTATCTACTCGCAAGACAAATATAAATTGCATTTAAAATTAATTATGTACCCACCTGTCCAATTAAAACAGCAATAACTATTCCTCTGTTTCAAGTAAATCCTCTCACAATACCATGAATATTGAAAACAAACCGAGTCCTAGAATGAAGCAAACAAAATTAATATGGCAATCACAAAGTGAATAAAATTAATCAACACGATTGACACTGGAGTTTGGGTCATTAGCAGTATTATTGATGGCGTATAAATTGCATCGGTCTCTGCATCTATTATAAGTGCAGAGTAAGACATGAATGGAGTGCTTTCATGAAGGCTTCATGTTCACAAATTGTATTCACTATCCTTTGGGCCCATCATCGGACTTTGAGACACGGTAAATGGTAAATGACTATAATACACATCCCATCCACAGAAGCACCGTCCTACAGCACTGTACAGTTATAATGGTTCAATTCAAGGGATCACATCCCAATTGCTTAATCTTAAGTCAGGACCTTTTCGATCTCCTACAAAATTGCACATTTAATTTTGTTAGGGTTGGGTGTAAAGAACTTTATTTCTCATAAGAACTTAAAAATAACTTTTCGCTTCTAATGAGATGCTTAAGAGATTATAACTAGTACTATTAACATTAGTTACCTCTAGGGTGTTGAAGACATTATATTAGCATGCTCGAGCAGCACGCAAGCTTGGCACCCCATATAGCGCTTTTTGGTCGCAGATATGTTAGAGATGTAACAAGTCGCAACAGTTTCGTAACTGTTACGAAACATGGTGACTGTGTGGGGTTTGGTCTCTATGTGTAGTAATAGTTCGTACACAATTTGACCGGAAAATATTTCAGTAACTTGAAGTAGTCTTTGTGTTCACACGTAACGTAAACATTTGTGTAGACTTATTTTTAAACTCTTCGTGTTTAGTTTGTAACATGTGTACAATCGAGTAAAAATGTGTGGTAGCGGCGTGGTCACCATGCTACTAGAATAATTACTTAAAATTTAAATTTACACGAAGTGTCGTAATGTTACGTCATTATTACTGAACAATATATTACTGAAATGTGAATTAAAAGTCACTGTTTCTAAAACTGATTCGAGAAGTGATCAAATGTTAGTACTATACTAAACATAATTTAATATTATGCAGGCCTGTCCAAACGTTTGAGAATCACTGGAAGCAATAAACCATTTTGTGAATTCGGTAACTTTCTAACTACTTCTGGTTTCACGTCGACATATGTCGACATAGTCTAGTAACTTCCTGACCAGTTGTGACTAGAATATTTTCTCTAAATAAAATTAGGTTTTTTAATTATTTAACTATTTTGTGGTCCATTTTTGGTTCCATAATATATTGTTACTATTTAATATATTACAGCAAAAGCTTCCAAGCTCTGGGAATGTAAAAACTGGTTAGTAAAACTATTAATAGTTTATAAAAACTATTATGTTTATATCATACTAACAGGTTAAATCACAATTTTATGGTGGCGCATTGAAAATTTCAAACTATATGAACAAATAACACAATGAAATTCATTTCCCATGTAGATTTTAACTAAATAAGCTAATTAAAATATGAATAAAAATTTATCCTTCATAAACAGTGATGGCTGATGTTTTCTTCTTATTATTTTTTAACTTGTCAATAACAGAACAGACGGAGAACGAAAACGAATGAACGAACGAATGATTTTTGAGAAGTTGCAACCACTTCTCAACTAGAACAATGTTACCACACAGCAATGTAACTTTAAAACCAAATGTTACTGTATCGACTGTTCCCCATTTTTAGTCGTAGCGACGGAACTAAGTAGAATTAATAAGTGTGGACACATAGTGTCGAATTATTTCGTAACGGCTACCAAAAAGCGCTATATGGGACATAACACAGCATTCTACAAAAGGAAAATAATATTAGTAAACATTCCATTAGTTTAAAATTCTGTGGCACCAATATGGGACGTGATTATGAACTCCATTGATAGATGCTACTTTGTGGATGACAATTGAATGTCTTTTGTCTTTGTTTTTGAACGTCACTAAAAGGGTAAATACATGAAAATTCAAGAATTGATTTAACAAATAAAAGCTTTATTGAGATCATTGTATACAGCGAAAATTGTAATAAAAAATGTTAGCCATTTGTGTTGACTTAACTTATTAATCATACAGCCCTATAAACGAAAAATTTACGTAAAGAAACAAAGTTTCCTCCACTTGGTGTTAATTATTATGGATCTAACTTCCTTGAAATGTTTCACGAATATCTCTCTGTCAGCCAGGAATGTTTATATCGCGTCCCTCATAATTTAATTTGTATATCAATACAAGGATAGGTACCCGGATCCCCAATTATATTATTTACCTACATACAAGCACCCATCCACAACAACTCAAAATAATGAGATTACTCCTAATATTTGCCTACCCTATCAAAGGGGTGCACACATTTGAGAAATTTAAGCGGATTTGTCAAGTTCTCGGCGTCCAACGGACTGCTGGAATAATGTGCAACTAGCGGTGGATCAGGATTGTCTGTGGAGGGGGGATTGTGTTTGGGGAGGTGAGGCTTGGTCCCGCTGATGGTAGGTTTTGCGAAAATGAGTAGGTATGTTTGTTAAGCTTTTACGCCTAAAACACTAATCAATGTGGTATGTTTTGTTACAGAGATAGATGGAACCAAAGAAAACACTAAAAACGCACAAAACATTTTATTTGGCGTAACGCATAACAAGCCTTCTTGGATCACTTCTTCTAAATTCCTCAATAACTTCGTTACGTTGTAGACTACCAGAGATATCTCAGTATTTGGGGGGGGGGGGCTTGTGCCCCTTATCTCCCCCCCCCCCCGATCCGCCAGTGTGTGCACCCTTGTTAGCCGAGCTGCGAGTGACACCACGTGATGGGCGCTTTGAAAAATTGTTCCCGGACAGAAACACGGACGAGGGCAAAAAATCAAGGGTTCTGTGTGAGGTGACGGTCTAGTAGGCCCTGTGCGTCCAGCGTCATCTGTGACGATATGTTGTCAGGTTTTGTGGGAAATATTTAAATTGTCGGGTGGAAAACCGGGTTAGGCACTTATTTTAAAATGTTTCCACCAGCATTTTAAAGTAACGAACCCAGTTTTCTGTGCCTAAAGTTATATAAGTTTTTTACTGAAAATCAGAAAATAATTGAAACTTCAAAAGTAAATTGGAATTAATTTTAAAATCAACTAAATATTAAAATTATTAAAATCAGCTAAATAACTGTTGTCATTTTAAAAATCAAATCAAAAAAAAAACCCAAGCCTTCACTTCGACATGTTTACAGAATCGAACCACTGTATTTCAGGCGATAACAGGGTATTTTACTGAAATAATCTAACCAGTCCGTCAGATAGATTTCCAAAAAATATTAGACACGTATTTTTTTCGTTTTGCACGTAAACAAAAAATTAAGACGATACAATGCGTTGAAAACACGCGTGACGTCACGTCTCTGGTAAAAAATTGCTCCCAATTGTACTATCATAGTGACGTCACGCGTTTTTTCATTGTAATACCCTATTCTTATAACTTAAACCACTCCAGAAAATCTCAGTCGGCCTTTTCCCGGGAAATCGGGATCGACCTCGAATCGAGATCGTAACTCGATCATATTGTAACATGATTACCAGGGCTCCAAGTACTCTCGATGGAAGCTTTTATCTATAATGCTGTGTTATATTGTGTATCGGGAAGTTCTACACGGTTTAATGTACTATCTATAGGTAGAGTGAATACATAAGGTAGGTATGGGGTTATTTATTTCAAAATTTTCTTTGATTTTTGTATGCCTTATCTTGGGTATAAATGTTGGGTCGGAAAAGGCGCGGCAAAATGACTTTTCATAGATTTATTAGCTTATGTCTAGCAGAGAATTGGCTACTATGAAGTCAATGTCATTATGATCCTGTTGTGAAAAAACTTTTTGACAAAAACATACAACCGACTTCGAAATAAAACAAAAACACTACAAAGTATAAAATAACTTTAGTTTCGGAAGTCGGTGTTTTTGGTTGTTTCTTCGTACACTGACTTCCGAAATTAAAGTTCTTTTATACTTTGTACGTAGTGTTTTTTTATTTGGAAGTCGGTTGTATATTTGACTTTTTAGTGGTACCCACCTATTAACACCACTGGAAAGTAAAATACGATTCGTTTACTTGAATGAAACATTTTTTTCAGCTATTTTGATTTAAAAACCAAACTTCGTAACCAATTTTGATGAAATTTTTACGGGATTCGGAAAGTATATCCTTTCACATTATAAAATATTTTTTTAAATACGATCATAAATGACGGAGTAATGATGTAACAAACAAATATATATAAAAAACCGAATGGAGAACCTCCTCCTTTTTTTGAAGTCGGTTAAAAAGGGATAGTGCTGCATCCTGTATAGTTCGATCTCTTTCTCACAACGGAATCATGATAGCAGCACGTCGTAATAAGGGCCTATCATTTAAGATTAAAAATGCTTAGAATTTGTCAAAAGCAGGTAAACATTACTTTTAAATGACGGTGTAAGTGGCTCACTCTCTTCTTCAACTCAGTTCAACATACCTTCTGTGTCAATTCCTACCTACTAAGTTTAATATCCCACTAATATTATAAAGGCGAAAGTTTGTGAGTGTGTGTGTATGTTTGCTACTTCTTCACGCGCGAACGGCTGGACCGATTTAGATGAAATTTGGTATAGAGATTCTTTGAGTCCCGGGAAAGGACATAAGATAGGATTTTTATCCCGGGAGTATGTTCCCTTGGGATAATTCTCAATATTAACGCGGGCGGAGCCCCGGGCGGCAACTAGTATGACATAAACTAAATCCGGCGCCTTGCTATTCACGCTTGGAGACCTGTCTACACGCTTTGCACGTGCAACGCTTGGAGTATTCTAGCTCCATGCTCCAGGCGTTTACAATATGGCACATGTTTAGAACATTATTGCTGATGTTTGTACTACCATCCAATATTATCTCATATATAAAATTCTCGTGTCACAATGTTAGTTACCATACTCCTCCGAAACGGCTTGACCGATTTTTATGGAATATTATATGCATATTCAGTAAGTCTGAGAATCGGCTACTATCTATTTTTCATACCCCTAAGTGATAAGGGTTGTCCACCCCTAACATTTTTTTTTATTTGTTGGATTATTTTTTATTTTTTTGTAATGTGGCAATTAAAAATACATATAATCCTAAATTTTCAATCTTCTATCACCAACCCCTATTTTTTAACAGCGATATCAGCACTTTAATTATTTTCTACTCTCGGCGGTCGATATAATTGATCATTTACCACTCGATCAGTTAGTTATTCTTGACTATTTGTTTGGTAGAACGCACTAACCCAAGGAAGTCTGTTTATTGAGGAAGGCATTTTAACATCACGTTACGATCAATAAGAGCCGAGAATTCATGAAAAATTTGACGCAGACGAATTTGCGTGGGTCAGCTAGTGTTAAGAACCATGCTTGTTCGAAACTCGCTCACCAAGATCTTAATTCAAAATTGCAAAATGTAATGTTGTAAATTGTGTAACTAGATGGCGTTGGCGTCGAATTAGAAGTCGGTGTTAAGATTCTCCGCCATTTAGTTAGGCTCATGTCGTTAAGGTCTAATTTAAGAACAAAAATACAGATCAGTACACCAAGTCGGTTGTTTTATTTATACTCGACCTTACTTAATACACAATTAGATCTAGTTCAAATTATTAGCTGACCGTCCTCCGCGTCCGGGACTCAACATTGGTCCATCGAACCGGATAAAAAACCGTTTTTGAGTTCGTGCGCGGCCCGGTCCGCTTTGCCCGTGTACTCGCAGTGGATCGCTGCAGCAAGAGTACTCGGTCCCCCGCATCGGCAGCGACAGCTTCGTCAAGTGTTGACGAGCTCTGCAGCAGCGGCAGGAAAGTGGTGACCAGAGGGCGCCACTTGCATCCAGATCAAACGGGAGGTGATCGCAAACATCACCCCCGCAGTTCAACGTGTCGTCACAAGAAGGACGTCACACCCCAGTTCAACGTGACATCAGAAAACTGACGTCATCACATCCAAGAGTTCAACGTGTCGCCACCAGGGCGCGCCTAAATCGTCGTGTTGTGTGAGTGAAGTGCAAATTGTGAGTACATTTTATTTTATAAACAAAGGAAATTTGTGACAAGCAATTTTGGACTTTATTTCATCCAAGAGATTAACTTAGACATTTGGTGAAGAATTTTGGACTTGTAGAATTTTAAGACTTAGAATATTTCCGCTTAGATTTTAATAACTTGTATTATGTGTGCATGTTAATTTAGGACTTAGAATAGTTTCTTAAAAAACGACGGAACGGGGAACCTATGCCCGATTTCCGGCAGATTTAGTGTCATTAAAAACACTTGCAAAATTTTAAGCAACTTTTAGGACTTAGAATAATTTTGTCAATATTGGACTTGTATTTTATTTCAAGTCAGTTTTGTTACTGTACAAAACAAACATTGTTTTTAAGCACTCGTTGGTTTGTTTACATTAGTTTTGTTGATGTATTTTGAATTTAGTCAACCTGTTTACATCAAGTTTAACTTCGTTTTTTTTAAATTAATATATGCACTTTTAAAGTGGGTTTATTCCATTGATTTTGTCGTTAATAACTGTCTCAAAGATGGAGGGATTAATTAACGTACTAAAAGGTTTACAAATTATTATTAGTAAAGGACTAACAAATTTCAAAAAGAGTCCTAAAGAAAGATTAACGAGCGAATACATAGAAACTAGACAAGAATTGTTAGAAAAGGATTGGGATTCGTTTAAAGAAACCAATACTAAAATTTATCAAAACTTTAAATTAAATGATATAGATCAAAAGGTGGTTGACATGTATGATGAAACCGAAGACACTTATATAACGTTTAAAAGTTTATTAAAAACAACACATGATAAAATTAGACCAAGGGAACCAGTACAACCAAGTGATGGTTCTTCTAACAGTTCATTTAAGTCAGCAAATTCATTAGTAAAATTACCAAAGATCGCCATTCCAATATTCTCTGGAAAATATGGAGAATGGACAACATTTCGTGATCTGTTTATATCATTAGTTCATAAAAATGAATCACTAGATAACGTACAAAAGCTACACTATTTAAAAAGTCATCTTTCTGGTGAAGCTGATCAATTAATAAGGAATACTCCAATAACTGATGCGAATTATAGTCAATGTTGGGATTTACTAGATAAGAGGTATAGCAACAAAAGATATCTTGCCAATTGCATATTAAAAAGGTTATTTGGAATAAAACGTATGCAAATTGAGTCGGCCACTTCATTAAAAGAACTTTTAGATACCACCAGTGATTGTTTAAATGCGTTGTCAAATTTAGGCATAAATGTGAGTACATGGGACGTTATTATTATACACATCGTGACGTTTAAATTAGATGCTGAAACGCGTAAACAATGGGAAATAAGCGTCAGCACTAGCATTTCCAATAATTTTCCTACTATTGAGCAATTCAAATTGTTTTTGGAGCAACGTTTCCGCGCATTTGAGTGCATAGAACCAAAAAAGGGTTCAGGTCACGGGGTCAATAACAGTTCAAACCATCATACGCCTAAGACAATGCTTGCCACGAACGCATCATCACACATTAAATGCGAATTTTGTTCTGAAGCTCACAAACTTTGTTTTTGTAAAAGGTTTGCAAAACAATCACTCGAGGCTAGACGTGATTTTATACGGAAAAACAGAATCTGCTTTAACTGTTTAGGTAGTAACCACACGGTTAAAAGCTGTAAAAAGGACACCAGGTGTAGAATTTGCCAAAAGCGCCACCATTCGCTGTTACATATAAACATTGAGTCGGCAAATGAAGACCAAGACCCTGAAGCAAAGCCAACTTCTGATAGTGCTAGTCCTTCGACTAGTGCTAATCAGATAGTTACTTGCTTGTCAACAGGGAAGGTACCCAAACCCAGACAAGTTTTATTAGCCACTGCGCTACTAAATGCTAAGTCAAAGACGGGTGGGTACCAAACACTCCGAGCCTTACTCGATCAGGGTTCGCAGGCTTGTTTCATTACTGAAGCAGCAGCTCAATTTCTGAACCTGAAAAAGATTCCAATTCAAGGATTTGTTTTAGGATTAGGAGACAACAGGTCAACCATGACAAAGTACATGGTACAAATAACGATAAAGTCTCGCGTCGATTTTAGTTTTAAGTTTACGTTTAATGCTTACGTTTTAAGCAAGATCACCTCTTACCTACCAGAGCAAAGCTTAAGCACGGATGCTTTCGACTGGTTAGAGGTCAACAATCTGTGTTTAGCAGATCCAGAGTTCAACACACCTAACAAAATTGATATTCTGTTGGGTGCTGATGTTTATAGCTGCATTATTAAGGAAGGTTTAGTAAAGAGTCCTTCTGGTAGTCTTGTAGCACAGAGCACTAGATTAGGTTGGGTCCTGTCAGGTGCATTTGGTCCTGAAAGTAAAATATCAAATAAAATTAACGTAATGCATTGCAAGATGCAGGTAGATGATATTTTAAAGAAATTTTGGGAAATTGAAGAGCAAATTAGTTCTAAAAGGATATTTACACCAGAGGAGAAGAAATGCGAAGAGTTTTATAGTGAGACTACTAAGAGAGATAACGATGGTAGATATATAGTCAGGTTACCTTTCCGAGACGAAGATCCTCCTTGTAAGTCTGGAAACTCACGTGGCATAGCTAAATCGAGATTTCAAGCATTAGAGAGAAGATTAGCAAAGAACAAAGAGTTAAAGGAAAAATACACAGAAGTAATACATGAATATTTACAGCTAGGTCATATGAGGCACGTGAAGAAAGATGATAGCAAAAGGGAAGAAGCAGTGTATCTACCACATCATGCAGTCATTAGGGATGACAAGACCACAACTAAAGTGCGTGTTGTTTTCAACGCCTCTGAAAAGAACAACAAAGGAGTGTCACTGAATGATACGCTGATGGTTGGTCCAACACTGCAGGCTGATTTACGTCATACCGTTTTAAAATGGAGAGTACATGCTATAGGACTTGTAGCGGACATAATTAAAATGTATCGCCAAGTCAAGGTAGCTGAAGAAGATACTATGTTCCAAAGAATACTCTGGCGTGACAGTCCGGATAAAGAGATACAAGATTACGAGCTTGTGACTGTGACCTTTGGAACAGCTTCTGCACCGTACCAAGCAGTTAAAACTTTACGTCAGATCGCTGTTGATGAAGGTAAAAACTACCCACTAGCTACAGATAAGGTTTTAAATTGCTTCTACATGGATGACTTAATGACAGGGTGTAACAGTGTAGAAGAAGGCATTGAAATATGTAAGCAAATGATAGCATTATTAGGAAAAGGTGGATTTATATTACAAAAATGGAATAGTAACAGTCAAGAAATACTTAAAAGAATAGAAACAATTGAAAACAATGAAGTTAAAGAACAACGAGATCAAACAAGAACAAATAAAAATAAGGACAAAACAATAAGACAAATAGATATTATACAGAACAAGGAATTAGAGAAAATAGAACAAAAAGAAGAAAGGTTAGAAATTAAATTAGATAGTACAATAAAAATTTTGGGACTTACCTGGAACCGCAACGAAGATACCTTCCAGTACTCGGTGAATCTTCCGCCGCTGACGACTGCACCTGTAACTAAAAGGACAATTATATCGGATATAGCCCGATTGTTCGACCCGCTAGGTTGGTTAGCTCCTAGTGTGGTTTTAGCAAAAACATTCATCCAAAAATTATGGCTTGCAGGTGTTAGTTGGGATGAAGAACTAAACACTGAATTAATAAAGGAATGGAGTACTTACCGCGAAGAGTTGTCACTACTGAGCAAAGTTCGGATACCTCGTTGGCTTGGAACTAAGTCGCACAACGATCTCGAACTGCATGGCTTCAGTGACGCCTCCAAAACCGCGTACTCAGCCGTGATTTACTTGCGGATAGTAGATGTTGTAGGCAAAGTTCATATTTCGTTGTTGGTTGCAAAAACCAGAGTAGCCCCCATCAAACAAGTTAGTATACCTCGTTTAGAGTTGTGTGGAGCAGTTCTGCTGTCAAATCTTCTAATAGAAACAGCAGATGTCCTGAATATTTCTAGGGATAAAATCAAAGCCTGGACAGATTCCACTGTCGTGTTGGCTTGGCTTAACAGCCATCCAAGCAGATGGAAGACGTTTGTGGCGAATCGCACATCGGAAATATTGACCACGATGAAGGCATCTCAATGGTTTCATGTGAAAACCAAGGAGAACCCAGCAGACTGCGCTTCACGAGGCATTTTACCTAGTGCATTAATAGAAAATAGTTTATGGTTTTCTGGACCACCATTTCTAACTCTGAGTACAATAGTTTATAAAAGGCCAAATGATTTGAATATCGACTTCGAGGAAACAACAAAAACACACATTGCTGTAGTGCCAGAGCTTTCAATGTTTGAGCGGTATTCGTCATTACAAAAATTAGTTAGGGTAGTCGCATATTGCAGACGTTTTTTAAGGGAAAACACGTTTAAACATAGTTATTTACATAAGTTAGAGCTAGAAGCAGCGTTAGAATGTTGTATACGACAAACACAAAAGGATATATTTACAGTAGAATATTTACAACTACAGGACAAAGGTTATGTACAGTTAAAATCTAGTAAGCTCAACTCACTCTGTCCATATCTGGACGACAGAGGCCTCATCAGAGTTAGAGGTAGACTTGAGAAAGCTCCATTGAGTGAAGAAACAAAGCATCCGATAGTACTACCAAACTCTTGTCATCTTACAAACCTTATAGTGGCAGATGCACACTTAAAGACTCTGCACGGTGGTCCACAGCTAATGTCAAATTATTTGAGGACAGCTTACTGGGTCATAGGAGTCAGGAACCTAGTCAAGCACCATGTGCGCAAATGTGTGACATGCGCTAAACATCGCGCGAACATCAAGAATCAAATGATGGGTTCGCTTCCAACGGTTAGGTGTTCTCCAGCGCGACCGTTTCTTCATAGCGGTGTTGATTATGCTGGCCCTATTAACATTAGGACAACGAAAGGTCGTGGGCACCGTTCGTACAAGGGCTACATATGCTTGTTTGTGTGTATGTCAACTCGTGCTGTACACTTAGAAGTAGTCAGTGATATGAGCACACAAGCTTTTTTAGCCGCATTCAGACGGTTTGTGTCTAGGCGAGGTCATTGTGCTAAAATATGGAGCGACAATGGCACTACGTTTGTAGGTGCCTCCCGAGAGTTGCAACATTTGGCAACCATTCAGACAGCAATAGCAGAACAGCTCGAGGCCAACGGTACTGAGTGGCACTTCATTCCTCCCCATAGCCCTAATTTCGGTGGACTTTGGGAAGCAGGTGTGAAGTCCACAAAGTTTCACCTCAAACGGGTCATTGGTGATGCTACTTTGACATATGAGGAAATGAGCACACTCCTGAATCAAGTAGAAGCTTGTTTAAATTCGCGTCCAATGAGCGTCATTAACGTTACTGATCCTGGTGAACTGATACCTTTAACTCCTGGACATTTCCTAGTTGGAGAGCCAATAGTAAATGTACCAGACAATAAGTATGAAAGTACAAATGTTAGTTATTTGTCACGGTGGCAATTTATTCAAAGGATGCTACAATCATTTTGGAAGCGTTGGTCCCAAGAGTATTTGTCGAATCTTATGAATCGGTATAAATGGTCTTCTAAAATTCCTGAGCCAAAAATTGGTGACATTGTTTTAGTTAAGGAAGACGATTTGCCGCCAAGTCGTTGGTTGTTAGGTCGTGTAGTAGAGAAACATCCCGGTGCTGATAATATCACCCGTGTAGTCACATTACGCACTAAATCCTCTACTATTAAGAGGCCAACATCCAAAATTTGTATTTTACCAGTTGCAGATCACTGAATTTATGTGTGTGTTATTTAGATTTACAAATTTAATGTTAGATGTTAAGATTTAAAGTAGTACAATTTCTTAATTTAAGATGTTAAAACGAACCTGAGATCAAATTTGTGTCAGATCCAGGAAGTAGTTCATGAAGGACATTCCTTCAGTAATGTCCTTGGTGGGCGGTATGTTAAGAACCATGCTTGTTCGAAACTCGCTCACCAAGATCTTAATTCAAAATTGCAAAATGTAATGTTGTAAATTGTGTAACTAGATGGCGTTGGCGTCGAATTAGAAGTCGGTGTTAAGATTCTCCGCCATTTAGTTAGGCTCATGTCGTTAAGGTCTAATTTAAGAACAAAAATACAGATCAGTACACCAAGTCGGTTGTTTTATTTATACTCGACCTTACTTAATACACAATTAGATCTAGTTCAAATTATTAGCTGACCGTCCTCCGCGTCCGGGACTCAACAGCTAGTAATTATGTAAAAGTATTCATGATAGATAGAAATATTTGAATGTATCATTCGAGGTCATTTGAATCCATCGCTATGAACTCAAGTATTGACTTTAGTATTGTGTATTATGAGTTGTTTCTAGACTTCCGTATCCAAAGGGTAAAAACGGGATCCTGTTACTCAGACTCCACTGTCCGTCTGTCTGTCACCGCATGAACCGTGATAGCTAGACAGTTGAAATTTTCACAGATGATGTATTTCTGTTGCTGCTGTAACAACAAATACTTAATAAACAAATACTAAACTTAAAAATTAAAGGGGCTCACCTTTAATTTTTAAGAAGAGAAAATTTCATAGAAGAAACGTGTTTTTTTTTTGTTTATGGTAAGTACGGAACCCTTCGTTTGAGAGTCCGTCTCACACTTGGCCGGTTTTTTAAGTGACAATTCGTATTAAAAGCATTAGTAAAAATACTGTGGGTGGAATTAAAGACACGAATCTACGCCGTATACAAGTTTTTCGTCTATCATAACCCATATTAGGTCAAAGGGATTTTTTTTAATATGTAATCTTGGGATTATTTTAAAATTTCACGCGGGCGAAGCCGCTGGCCAAATCTAGTTGGTAATATGATAGGAAACTTCATCACCATACAGAAACTTGGATATGTCTAGTTATTGTTATGTATTTCTTTCTTTAAACTTTATGTGCAGTCACTACAGTAGTGTACGTCATGTATAATGTATAGGCGGACTCAAAACGTCAACCTTTGGGTTAAAATACTATAGACTGAGATCCCAGAGATCTCCCTTATTTTCTCAATAACAAAATATGTGAGATTGTGTAGTGTTAGTATGTACTTTAACATAGGTAGGTACGCATACCTGCTAGGTTGGGCCGACGGCCATTTTTTTTATGTATAAAAGGCATTTCTGCTGTCAAAGAGGTAGTTTTGCATCCTCCCATATTCTGGCAGACTTTAGCTTGCGTTATTTGGACCTAGTAAAATAAGTATACCCAAATTTCAGCTTTGTGGATAGGATCTCACTCGAGCTCTTAAGACTATTACAATGACGAATCAGTCGTTAACATATCATTTAATTATTAATTATTTAACAATATTCTGAAAAACGTACATAAAAATCAGCACCCGGACTTAAAAAAATTGTGATTTAATGGCTTTAGCACTTGATATCTGGAAATAGGCCGTCGGCCTAAGCAAGCAGGGATGCGTATGTTAAAAGTACATACTACCACTACTCATCTGCTTAACCTTTTCCCAACTATATTGGAGTCGGCTTCCAGTCAAATCGGATTCAGCTGAATACCAGTATTTTACGTGGAGCGGCTGCCAACCAGGCCTACACAACCCATTAACTGGGTGACACTTCTGTGCAAGACTGGAGTCAGATTTACTGGCGTCTGACAATGGCCAGCGGCTTAGCGTGCTTTCTAAGGCACGGAGGAAACTCAGTATGTTAAGATGGTCACCCATCTACAGACGAACCTTGGCAAGCGTTGCTTAACCTTGATTGACCTGTGCGGCTGTAATTCTTTAGCCACGAGCTACTAACACTACTCTATCCCACAAATTTGTTAGTGAGAAAATAAGGGAGGTCTGGCAGTTCAGGGATCTTAAGCCTGTACAATAAATTCATGCAACATTCAAGCTACATCTAGGGTTGCGGAATTTGTTCGAAAGAGTCACCGCGACCCTGAAACGCTAAGGGCTTTAGAAGGAACACGGATGGGTTTTAGTCAGTAGGAGTCTGACATGCCCTTCCGCTCCACCCAGAAAGGAAGAAGCTATTTGATGATTTCCTCTTAAAACTGTCAACCTACATACCAACCAACCTTGTCATATAATTAATAATTATTGCTAATGCATTTTCAAATCTAGTTCACGTTACTATCCCGAATGTAGTCCCAACATAAATTATGATGTAATATTCAAAGTTATTATTAATTTAGGTACATGGATCTGATCAGTAATAAATTCCCATTGTAGTTAATAAAGCGGATAACACACGTTTTGTTCGGGATTCCTGTTAGAGTATTAATAACAGTCATCGTGATTTATTTGTTGATGTAAAGCCAAATAGATTTAGTGTGAAATTGATAGCAATTGAATTATATGGAATTTATTAAGTTACTACGCTTTTTTAATTGATATAATACCGTCTTTTAATTTGGATGGGAAGTTATCAAATAACTTCTCCCGCTCATGGTGGAGCTGGAGGGAGTGTCAGATTCTTACTGATTAAAACCAGTACTAGAGCCGCGGTAACTCCACTATAGTGGGAGGATCCTCCTACCAGACGGTTGTTGTGCCTGGTGGGCAACTGCCCGATAGTTGGTATTTGACTTGTTGTATATTATGTTCAAATCGCACGGAGAATTTTGCTTGCGCGATGCAGGATTTCGTTGATAGTTCGTCACCGATAAAATAGATGGCGTTGTGGTCCTTTTTGCTGCCGTACAAATTTCGCTTCTTAGTTTTTCATGTGGCGGTGGCCGCTACACCTCTTTGGAACATTCCGCGACTTAACATCTGCCTTAAATTTAACATTACGCACCTACATCATGCCTTATTTTCCGAAGGGTTAGGCAGTGGTACCTACCGATACCGAGCTATTATAGTACTCCCACGTTTGGCCAGTTATGTTTGAGTGTCATGTGTCGCCCTTAAGGCGAGCCTATTGCCATGTATCAAGCAGAGCCAGACTCTTTGCTGCTACGGCTAATATTGACGTGGGTCTGATCAGATAACAGGACTTTGTGTGACCACTACCCTGAGAAGAGCCGAAGACAGTGTTCCATGGAAGCAACTCGCCAGTGAATCCGTCCATGCTTTCTTGGATGAGCAAGACTTTCAGCAATGAAGAAAATGATAACGAAGAGATCCGGTATTGATTAAATTTTAGCACCTAATGTACGCTTGTTTGTGCGGAATGAACTGTTTCGTTTCTTACTTTCACCAGCTTCAGGAGATAGAACAATCTTTGTTCTTTTTCTAAATAATAGTTTATTCTTATTGTCTTTCTTATGCATCACAAACATGGATATTCAACAAACACACAAGTAATAATATACAAACCACCCAAAGAGCCACGGAGCGGAGCACTCGAAGTATAAAATTGAAACATAAAAACTTTTTACTTTAAGTTTTTTTTTTTCCTTTTTTTGTGGTTCACATGTACTTACCCCTTCACAGCGTACCGGCGTGATGTTATGTTATGAACTGGTGTAAACAATAGACAGACATGAGATTTCAGCAATCCCAGTCCATTTGCTATCATTTATTAAGGGGTTCCGTTGCCTATCTCAAAAGTTCTTCATCAGATCTTCACCAAATTGAAATGGGACTACTCCGAGAAAGTACTCGCTTCAAGTGTGTCTATAAAATTTGAAGAGTTCTCTCTATTTCTCCAGGATCCCATCATCAGATCCTGACTTGGTGATCATGGGACCACCTGGGAAGTATACCCTATCAAACAAAAAATAAATAATCCAAATCAGTCCAGCCATCTTCGAGTAATAGGAGAACATACATTAAAAAAGGGTTCCGACGAATTGAGAACCTCCTCCTTTTTTTGAAGTTGGTTAAAAAGGACAAAAATAAATGTATATTGTGAGAAATATGTACAACTAAAGTTATAGATGCTCTACAACACTGTAAAAAACTAAAATGGAAATGGGATGGCCATGTTGCACGTATGAACAATGATAGATGGACAAAAAAGATAACCACTTGGAAAGGGACATCTGGAAAGAGATAGACAGACGGAGAGGTGGCTCGACGAAATACTGGAAATAGTAGGAAATGACTGGATGGAAATAGTAATAGATCCTTAACTCTGAAGAAAGGTCCTTAATAATAGTGATTTGTCTTGCATGTAATAATGAATTCTTTTTGTATTTTATTAATTTTAATTCGTATTGATTATTATTTTTGTAATTTAAATTAATTTATTTTAAACTCTCGAATTGTATTAGATATCAAATTATGTGATTTTTTTATAATAATTTATATGGCTTTCTATGTACTATAAGGTACTAATCAATACAATGAAGTAACACAAGAGAACTTGAAGAATTCCTTTGATTTTAGTTAAAAGTTCAATAGTATCTTCAATCGGCAGACGTATTCATTTCCTCTAAGCGTCTCATTCGTACGTTGCGAAAAGAAATGAGACAGGTGTATGCCAGTAGTTCAACTTTAACTTGACTCCATTTTTTTAGGGTTCTGAACCTCTGTATGGAAAATGGAATCCTTATAGGATCACTCGGTTGTCTGTCTGTCCGTCTGTCACAGCCGATTTTCGCCGAATCTACTGAACCGATTCAGTTGAAATTTGGTACACGTTTGTATTTCTGTGACCCGAAGACGACGGTGCGGTGTCACAAAAATAAATAAATTTTGAAAATTGGGTCACTTTTCGGGGTTCAAATAACAAAAATTTCAACTGTACCGTGTAACTTATCAAATCAAAGAGCTCATTGGTAGGGTCTCAAAAATATATTTTCATAATTTAAAATATTCCGTCTAATATAAGTCACGGGCGGACGGGGTCATAGTTTAATAAAAGTCTATAGCTTAAACTTGTTGTGTCACCTGATAAAAGTGTCGTGAAATTATGAAATCCTAAACCACTCTTGCGTGATTTTATGTTTGGTACCAAACCTTCTGCCTTCTGTTTGTATCGCACCGGAAGCTGTGAATATTCGGCGCGACGGTTGCAGCGCCCCTGCAGCAGACTGCTACATCCGGTTTCAACTTCCTGCTCTTTCCAAATCACGGTTTTTAGTTCGAAAAGGTTCTATTGGTTTTATTTATACTTTCCTTTCTGCGAGCACACACAAGGTTGGCGTATGCTTGAAAGTATTTACCTATTTGTTTGTCTTCCTTCTTAAGGCGAAAAAATACTTAAGTTCAAGAAGATGCTGTTGAAGAAGAAGTAACAATAAACTTTCGTTACTAAATAAACTAAAAATAATAATGGTGCTCCAATTATATTTGAAGTGCCTAAGGGCCTGTGCGATTTGGCTTCCACCCATCGTCCTGCCTGTTTGGTAGGCGTAAGTAGAGTCCGGGACCCAAGTCTAATCAAAGACATTATAATAATAATAATAATGTCTGGCTAACGGAGACTATTTGCACAGACACAACCTTGTAGCCAGGATTATCTACCAGCAACTTGCTCTTAAATACAATCTTGTGGAATCGGAAGTACCGTACTATAGATATGTGCCCGACCCAGTTCTCGAAAATGGCAACTGCACGTTGTATTGGGATCGGTCTATCATCACTGACAGGACTATTGTTGCCAATAAGCCTGACATAGTGGTGATAGATTGACTAGAGCATCGCGCAATGATTGTTGATATAGCAGTCCCTCATGACGAGAACCTCGTGAAGACGAAGAAAGATAAACAAACGAAGTATCTTGACTTGGCTCGCGAGGTTGTCGACATGTGGTATGTGAACACAGCAGTCATTGTGCCGATAGTCGTGACGGCCAATGGCATAATTGCCAAGAGCCTCGACCAACATCTAAAGAGGCTCTCGTTGGGCAGCTGGATCAAGGGCTTGATCCAAAAAGCAGTACTCCTGAACACGGCGCGCATAGTGAGGAAGTTCCTGTTCAGGGGCCCTGACCACCGGTACCTTGGACCCTGTTCCCGATACCGGTGGGCTACTATTTTTTATATTATAAATGTTTTTTTTTAATTATACAGAAATATTTAAAAATTTAACTTATATGTAATATACAATAAATAAATGGAATAATAATAATAGTGATACTTACTACAGATGACCGCAAGGAGGTATGGAAAGGCAAGGAGCTTCACGGGCGCTTCTATCGGGCTCTTTATGGGTCCGATGTAGATTTCTCAGCGTCCGTGGCCTGACTACGTTTCGGTGATCTCTTCGGGGAAATGGAAGGTTTTGTCTGTGCGATTATGGACGAAGTTATCTTGACGAACAACTACCGGAGGCATATTATGAAGGACGGGACGGTTGACGTGTGTCGGGCATGCCACCGTCCGGGTGAGTCCATCAGACATATTATTTCTGATTGTTCTCGTCTTGCTAACGGCGAGTACTTGCACAGGCATAACCAAGTGGCCAGGATTATCCACCAGCAACTTGCTCTAAAATATAAACTTGTAGATTCCGAAGAACCGTATTACAAGTAGGTATGTGCCCGACCCAGTTCTCGAAAATGACCATGTCACGTTGTACTGGGATCGGTCTATCATCACTGATAGGACTATTGTTGCCAATAAGCCTGACATAGTGGTGATAGACCGATTAGCGCGCCGCACAATGATAATCGATGTTACCATCCCGCATGACGAGAACCTCGTGAAGGCTGAGAAAGAGAAGCAAATCAAGTATCTCGACTTATCACACGAGGTTGTCGACATGTGGAATGTGGACTCGGCTGTCATTGTGCCGATTGTCGTTACGGCCAATGGCCTGATGGCCAAAAGCTTCGACGACCATCTGTCGAAGCTGTCGTTACGCGGTTGGATAAAGGGCCTGATATAGAATTTTATATTTTTAAATGTTTTTTTTTAAATTTTTTAATGTTTTTTTAAAGAAATATTTAAAAATGTAAATTAGTATGTAAGGAAAATAGATAAAGAGAATAATAATAATTTATCTTTATTTCAGACATACGTCCATATTTTTACAAAGAAAAAGTGATAGTTCAGTTGTTAGTAGTATACACAAAAATAAAAATAACAAGGTGTTATAGTAGGCGCCAGATAAATGTGGAATAAAGTACATTGACCTTTCCCTAATAACTGTTCATAGGTACCTGAACAATTAAATATGAATCGTTTTTCATTATTAGACAATGTTAAGGATCACGAGAGATGATGATTCGGGACAGCTTTGTGTCATTAATTCCGTTTTTCAAATTAAAAATGTCAATAATTGTAGGTGGGTCAATGACCGTTATTCCACGATTATCTGGCGCCTACTATAGTAATTTGTTAGTAAACAAAAACAAGTTAAACACTATAACTAAAACTATTTCCTGTTTTTGTGCAGGTACACTTGCCCAGTACACTATAAACGGGCTATTTATTTTGCACGCTAACGTTCTGAGGACAGTGTTGGTGCTACCACGGACCCTGCTCATCATCGATGCAGTTCTTTTCCTAATTATGGAGAAGAAATCATCCATTGAAGCATCCGCAAACATAGCGGAAGCACTGCAGTACCTGGGTTTCCTCAACACTGCCCTCAGAGCGTCATTGTACTGAACACGCAGGGCGTTGTAAGCCCGCCGCGTAAAGTTGATCCACAGACTGCACGTGTAAAAAGATTGACAGAAGGCTCTGAAAAGTAACAGTTTTACATCTGTGGTACATCGTGCGAATCTGCGGGCCAACATATCACAGCGGACTGTCAACGCCCTCCTTTCCCTCTCTAGGTCTTCATCGTCCTGTAGCCGATCTGTCAAATCTGTGAAATTAAGCTAAGAATTTCAAACATTTTCTAGAATATAGTCTAAGAATGAAACTAGGTATACACATGATCTAACTAAACGCAGTACTGCTATACAAATGCAATCGTTTTCCCGCGATTCAATAACAAAGTTTCAATTTCAGAGGTCCGCAACATCTGACGTGTTCGAGCCGGAGCCAATATCTAAACACCTGGACAATGGTTGTCCAGATATTTTACCTAATATTAAAGGTAATATGAAGAGCAGTTATAGTTTTATGATGCTTTATGAGCCTGTTGTGTCCCACTGCAAGGCAAATACCTCTTGGAGGTTTACATTAGAGATTTTTTTTCAAAAAATCATATATATTATATACTAGATTTTACCTGCGACTTTGTACGCGCATATCCCGCTTTTTCCCGTTCCCGTATAGCCTATAACTTTCCTCATAAATGTGGCTATCATACACAAACATCATTTTCCTAATCCGACAGGTAGATTAGCGCGACAAACAAACATATTCTTTAACTTTATTATATTAGTATAGATAATATAGACAGTCCAGCGCTATTGAAATATCTCTCATATTTTGTAATTCCGACAGTCGCCATGGATTCTGTGAGGGGTAATATAATAGAAAACGGAGTCAGTAATAGCATAGCGGTTGACTCCTGCCAACCGTTAAGATATAACTGACTCCTGTGCTAACTGACTGATCTGCGAGAATGCGTAGCGAGCGAGTTTGTGAGAACCAATAGAATCGGTTCATTTACCTGGCCTTGCTACAGGCATCCTCGCACATCTCTGGTTGTAACGCACCATACTGGAGGGAAAAAACGTGGAGTGCCGACGCCACGTAATATCGGAAAAGGTCAAGAAGATGATGATAATCGCTATCACTGATAAAATGTTACTTTATCTTAAGCCCCTGACCTTCTTTTAACGCGGTTTCAATCTGTGACCACTTTTGCCCAATTCTCTTGCCCAGCTTCATTGCTCCCAGCTTATACGAATCGTAACTTTGAATTTGAATTTTATAGATCATCCAAACATCAAAAAAGTGCAAACTAAACAAATATTTTAGCTTACTGGTGAGTTTTGTATTTATAGCGAGAAGTCTGAAAATCTCAAATAATAAATGATAATTTTTTTACAAGTTGTTTAGAAATAACACTTTTACACGTCAATATTTTCGTCAACTTAAAAAGATTAAGATGAGAATATAAACAAATAATCTCAAGGGTACAATTTCACTGTACATTAAATCTGTATAAGCAAGCATTTTATTTTCCGTCGGGACAGCTTGACACCCGAGCTGGACGCCCAGCCAATATCAGGTAAGGAAAATGATATTCTGTTTGAATTTATAGAGCTTTTTAAACCTGCCTGCCTGCTTCAAGTGTCTGCGATAAATTTATATATTTTCCTTTTTTTTATACTTAGTTAACACTTTCTGCAGACTTTTCAGAAGAAACTTGAATTGACGTTTAAACTTTCAAAACTCACTGTTCCGTTACAGAGTTTTTGAATTTTCGAGTAATAGCCAGATAATAACTGACTACTCGAAAATCTTGCTTCTCACTTAACAAAAAAAAACGAATCATAATGTACTTAAAGCAAAACTAAAATGCGAAAAATTTCAAATCCATAATTATTGTTGGACACAAAGTACCAACTATTCAATGTACTCTGTGGCACCAACTACAAGATACTTCAGAAACGTCAATCCCGCACACGCCATCTTACCTACTGACATCTTCGAAATTCAAACATCTCAACTGTCAAAATCATGAATCGATTACACAAAGCCGTTGCGGCACTAGCTACTAAAATTAGCAGCTGAAACCGAGGTCAACTAAATAATCGTTCGAGTACAAGAGAACCCTCGTCAATGGTTTCTGGTCTTGACAGCTGACTGGAAACTTTGGGGTGTAAGCAAGTGTTCCTATACAACTTATTTAGTGCTCGATGGGTGCTTAAGCGGCTTTACCCGCTTAAAGTTCTGATAGACTTATAATGAATTTGGTTAAGATGCTCAGGAATCAAAGTGCTGTGACAGGCAATGAGATTAAATGGTTTGTTGATGTATGTGCAAATAGTAGTCTAAGGACGAACGTAGTATTAAGTGCTACTAAGACCTATTGTGGAACAAAATGATCTTAAATAAATAATTTATTATTTTAGCTTTTCGATGCAAGGCATTCATAGTGCTTTGTATCAGTCAAAGTGAAATCAGTAGAATCTGAACGATATAGATGAAAGGTGGAGATAGAACTGCTGAAAGATTGTTGAAATATTCATCATTATCACACCAGCCGAAAGACGTCCACTGTTGGCAGATCACCACGCTTGGCAGGCGAGTTGGTGATCGCAGTGTACTGTTGCAATGCACAGGAGCACTGAGAATGCTGCTGTTCATTATCTGGTGAGTCCCTTAGTCGCCTATGGGTGGGTGTCGTAACCCACGGGAAGTGATGGGAAGAAGTGATGAAACAGTTAAAATATTAATAAACTAAATTGTATATTATGCGTAACACAGTTACCAATTCAAATTCTGCGTAAAAACTGTTTTACACGTCTACAAATCCCGCTTTAATACTATACTGAACAAATAACATGGAACACCAAATTCTAGCAACAATCACGCCGAACCCCAGAAAATATTCCAGCCCACTAGATAAGGACCCAGCCGAAACGGTCACTGCGCTTTCAAAGAAACTGTTGACGACCCCTAATCCATTGGACAATACAATATATGCCTATATTGCAGCCTTAACACCAATACCGAGAACCCTTTTGTAAAAAAGGAGGAAAATATAAAGAAATATTCTGTTTATTAAAATATGTGCGTGTCTTTATGTCTGTGAGTTTATGCTGGCACTTCACTTGGCATATTTGGCCAAACATTTGCGTCATTAGTGCAATACAAAATTAACTTCATTCCGAATTGTATAAAATTATATTTTGTATTGAAAATGTGACGCAGATATTTGGCCATATACGCCAAGTGAAGTGCCAGTTTTAGATGTTTTTTCATCAACCACGCCGAAAAGGCTCAACTGAATTGGATAAACACTTTATTAAGCACTCTAACACAATTTTTTTTTTTTTAAATCTCCCTGCAGTGTTGGGATAGTTTTAATCGATTTGTTCTTCTCTGTTTTGTGCCAAGGGACAGCATTACGGTATTTTTGTCGTTTCCGACATCCACGCGAACGAAGCCAATGACAAAAACCTAGTAAAGAAAACGTATCCGAAATTGTAGAACCGCGTCCACAGTAACGCTGTCATTCAATACCCAGTGATATCTCATTTTGCCGCGCGAATAGACTTGAACAGAATGGATACCCTTAAGAACTGGTTTAAGTTATAGAAGCGTGATTGTGGATGGTAACACAATAAAGGAAGAGGGAATAATAAATCTTTCTTTTGCGCCCATTCTTTTCGTAAGTATGGTTTGGGATAGATAAATATTGTATGGGGTTGTTTGAGGCTCTTTTGTAAAAAAGGTGTGGTATTTTTTATGACTAACGTTATTTTACAAATACGAGTGTTAAGTGGTCCTTTTTTTTTTTTTTTTAATCTTCCAAGGTTGCGGAATTTTTTCGAAAGAGTCACCTCGGCCCTGGAAGGCAAAGGGCTTTAGAAGGAACACGGATGGGTTTTAGTCAGTAAGAGTCTGACACGCCCTTCCGCTCCACCCAGAGCGGAAGAAGTCATTTGATGATTTCCCATCCATAAAAAAAAAGTGGTTTTTAATAGTTTTTGCAGAGATTCGAACGACCAAATCAAGATTTTGGCACTTATTTGAACATTGTCATTGAATGGACATTTACTTCCTATTTTTTCATATTAATTATTACTTTAATTACTTACCTGTATTTTTTGTCAATGTTGTGTAGCTGTAGCTGCATAATGATTTCATTTCATTTTCTATCTTGAAATTTGAAAGCCCCTGACAAATTAACAATAAGTAGGTTTTCTATAACAACATCCATTTTAAGGTTGGATTTATTTGTCATCGAATCAATAGTAACCTCCTTTCTAGTCATATAAATTTCCACACAATTCACCCATCATATCTTTGTTTATTCGTTGAGGAAATATTATCGAGGTAAATATTTATCCATCATCTTACCACCTTCTCATTTCCTATAACCTTGTACCAAGCAAGCATGATCTCGCCAGAGGCGCGGCTCTTCTAGCGTCGAACATTGAATTTTGTGTCGCGACACATTTTGCGGAAAACATTACTTCATCGGCTCCTATCCTCCTGGTATTATGTTCGCCCGTAATGCCTTTGACGGGATACAATTACGGGATTTTAGGAAGCTTTGCTGAGATGTGATTGCTCATTATTGTTTCGATCGAGGGTGGATAATGAGCTGATTATGGGAGAGGTAGGTATGACATTGGTTTGCTTACACTTTTTCTGTGTGAATGTAAAAACCAACGTGACTGGAAAGACTGGAAATAATGCGGGAACTCAAACTCAAACTATTTATTTCAGTTAAACCATTTACAGGCACTTTTGAATTGTCAAGGTTGGTCAGTTAAAAAAGATGAAGCTATTTGCACGTTCCAAAGCGTAGATTTCTATGGAGAAGAACGTGCAAGAAACTCCACGGACACTCTTTTAAATCATTTTTGTTTTACGATGTTTTGGTTACATCATTCTTGTTGAAATTAAACATACATATATGTTGGAACGATATAAAAAATTTCAAGATTAAAGCGTCCGGAGTAGGATAAACAACGATTCAAATAACAAATCATTAAAATAAACCATGGCAGCTGAGAGATGACCAGTCTCAACAGACGGCATCCGTTCACGAACATGATGCACGCTTCAGCACCATTCGGCTCAACCATATTGAAGGGAGCCAAATGATCCAACGCATAAATTAAAAAATCTCCTCAAGTAAGAATGAAATTATATACCTATATATTTTATCTCCATAATACCATGAATGTACATAACAATCTTAAAACTATTTACTTCAACTATTTACATCTACTAAACCTAAGTATGTACATATACAAAAACAAAATACACTCTGGCGTCGAAGTATTCCTCCGCATCGCTGTCATCCGGAAACGTGCCCAGAAGACTGGCAGCATTGCCACGTTGAATGGCAATGCTAATTCTTTGAGCAAAGGACGAGCCAGCCCTCTGGTCCTATGTCCAGAATGAAACAAATAAGAACTATGATCTTCTACCAGCATACTATGTCCTACTCTTGGATCTTCTGCCAGCATACTGGACATGGAATAACCGTGTACCAAGTTTCAGCCATTAATACGTGAAGAGGTGACAATCAGACAGGTATATTTCCTTTCGCATTTATAATATTTGCATGGATGTCATCGAAAAATTGCAAACGCCGTAAGATTGTAAAATATCGCGTGAAATTAATTATTTCTTCTTAATAACTAATAATATTAGAAACTATTAATTTTGGATGGGATTTATCGTATAAAAACGATTTGAAATTATAATCTAATAAAGATTTATTATAATCTTAAGGAGTCTGCAATTTTCCGGTGACATGGATGAAAAGTTTGCAACACCCGGACGCACGGCTTTTCAACATGACAATAATAATTTTGGACACATTTTATTTCGGTAGGTGGACATACACCTTCCGGAATAAAATTCTCTAAATTATGGAAAAACTCATATCTACACACATTAGCTGCGTAGTTTAAAAGACCAACGCGGTCACCCGGATATACATGATAAACGACTTTTGTTTTTAAATAACTTCACAGAGAAATACAGAGGTAATTAGAAAATATTGAACATTTTCTATTCACACATTCTTCAATATTAAGTAAACAGTATCTATTGTAAACGATTTATTATTATTCACTGATGAACGTTTTGTGTTCAACATAAGGTTATTATGCGTTATTGGCACGTTTCAATGGTATTGGAGCCAGTAATGGTACTGACGGGAGACGACACGTAGTATTAACACAAACACAATGGCGTAAGCTCCATGTAGGTATGCGTGTGTCATGGCTTTTTATGTTTTTTATGAGGTACTGCAATGAACACTGAATGCACTGATGTTAACTACAATTAACATGTTAAAACCTCATCTGAAAAGCATTTTACAGGGAATCCTAGTGTGGGGTCTATGGTTAAAATTTAGTTTGAAATTTGTATTTTTTGGCGTAATATTATTTTTTATTTTTTATTAATTGGAAAATGGTAGTTAGAATATTGGCATTTTGTTTTATGATATTGCAGTAGGTTCTAAAGCCCATCGATGCGATGTGACGGCAATCAAGGGAGACTTATGTTCAGTTAGTAAACGTCTTTTGTAGGGTGTTAGCCAAAGACAATTTTAATGTAATCTGCCTTCTTACCTTAATGACTTACGATCGGTCTCAAAAACGTATCTACCATTGACATTTGCTACCAACAGTAGCTGAAACATCGTGTTTCAAAGGCAAACCTGACGTTTCAGCTACTGTTGGTAGCTAATTTGACAGTTGGTTAAAGGTAGATACGTTATTGAAATCGGCCATTAGTACGACTTAATTTGCAGTAAGCGATATTTGCGACAAAGCAATTGCAGTAGAAACTCTTTCACATCTGCAGATTTTTTACACTTATCTAAATCTTACTTTCATCATGTTAAGGTAACATGATGAATCCATTCAATATCCTCTTAATTCTGTAAAAACTCGTTTTCCCTGTGACATAAATCACTAAAAACCGCCAGAAGTGAGGTTGCATCGTATAAAAAGCCCGTTCTACACTGTCACCTCCAATCCATTTTCAATTAACGTGTCCAGAGGAGCGTTAACGCCGGGCGTACACGCGCGCGTTAGGGTTAGTTCACATGATAGGACCGGATTTGAATGATGCGAGTTGTGTAAGCCGGGGACTAGGACGGGTTTAGACTGTTGTGTCATTTTACGGGGATATCTCCGTGAATAGTGAAGGATTCATAGTGACGTCAACTATAATGATTTTAGTGGCATTTGGTGAAAGCTCAACGGGGTAGTAGATATATTGAATATAAAATTCAATAAATGAAAGAAATTTTAATCAGCATTTTAATTCAAAGTCAAAGTCAAAGTGTGTACCTAATACAAAAAGAATGCAATCGGTATGCACATATGCTTTCATTTTGACATTGCAAACTTATTCATTGCGTGTTTTACATATTCGAGCATATGAATTTTTAAACGTATGAGGAAATGAATCTGGAGTTCGTTTAGATTGTAGAAGTAGGTAATGCGATTCTATGTAAATTGAAAATAAACTTGACGAAGTATTTTTTTTTTTTCAGCCATACCGTTAGCCATGGTTCATACCACGTTGGTATCCTGGCTAAGCATTAACAGTGCACTAGACAGACATTAATATAAATATGTAGCTTAATGAGTCAATAATTAGACATCAAATCTTTCAAAACAAAAAACGATCACCAAAAAAGAAATAAAAATTTTGAAAATTGGAATTAAATTTTTTAATTGCATTATCCGCAAGTGTACTCCCACCCTACCCACCCATGACGCCCGCCCCTTATTCAAATATCTCCCAGACGTGGTAGGATGCTAATTACGGAGACTAGGGTGACTACAGCCCCATTCAATGATGCTCCCGGTATAATACAGACAGGATTTGACTTGGATTTCATTGTGTGATTCTGGTACAGCAAAAGATTAAGGCAATAATGAGATTGGAGGTAATTATGCAAATAAGATAGGTGTCTGCTTCCGTGGAATGAGTACATAACTACTTAATTAGGTATTCTCATTTATAATCTTATTGGCATGCTTGCATTGCTGCGTTACTAAACTTTTTTGAGAAGGTTGAAGGTATTTGAAATCAATGAAAAGTGTCCAGTGTTATGTCCTCTCGTCATCACAAGCTAGACTGAAGTATATAACTAGAAACAGTGTTAGCTAGATAAACACATTTTGATATTGATGGCAATCCGTCTTACATTACCCAAACGAGCCATGGAATATTGCTTAGTTTTACAGACCGTCGACACGCAGTGGCGCAGTGGTTGAGCCATTGGCTGCTGCGCTGCGAGTCGCGGCTTCGATTCCCGCGCGGAACATAGATTTGTATGGCCTACAGATATTTGTTCCGGGTCTGGCTGTTTGTGTACGTGAGTTTATATGTTTGTGAACGCACTCACGATACAGGAGAAATTCCTAGGGTGGGGCAACGTTTTTTGCTTAAAGAAAAAAAGAGAATTCGAAGTTCAAAATGTACATATCTAGATATTTTAACATCAACAGCCCAACCTCAGTCACTTCTTGGTATAGGCCACCGTTTTCCCGTGACAATCCCAACGCTCCTGTGCCACCGTCATCCATGTTCTATCTACGATAGCATAGAAGTCGACTGCCTAACACCAACCATATTTAATTTAGTGTTAAATTAGAAATAGAATAGAAATACTCTTTATTATGTACACCATATAAGTTACAGAAAATATTCTAGACAACCTTTGGATGGATTTTAAAGAGATAAGGAAAAACAATACTGTAGGAAGTCCTAGGTGTATTATAGAGGAACACTCTATTCTAGTAAGATTTTTAGTTTACTTTTTCCGGACTTCTTAGTCGATAAGTCAGGTAAGACAACATTATTTTAACAACTAATAAATGCACGCTTTCACACGGTAAGCAAAAACCGTTAGTCACGCCAACAGCCAAACGAAAAGACAACAAACAAACAAACGTACCGTGTTGTTTATTTGTAATAAACAAATAAAACAGAGATCAAAAGCGGAGAACGTTTGGGAGGCTCCCAGTTTCTATTAAACGAGGCACGCAAGCGTTAACTCGTGTGAGCCAAACATGCTAGTATTGAAATGTTTTGTACAATTTTATTGTACTTGTACAACATGCTTTAGATGTGGCGGTGGTGGTTATTTGGAAACGAAATGGCAAAGGCCTGACGCTAGTATGTAGGACCTATATATGTCCTGGCAGGGTTGCGAAAGTTGTTCGAAAGAGTCACCGCGGCCCTGGAACGCAAAGGGCTTTAGAAGGAACACGGATGGGTTTTAGTCAGTACGAGTCTGACACGCCCTTCCGCTCCACCCAGAGCGGAAGAAGTCATTTGATAAAAAAAGGATCTGTGTGTGTATGTGTAGTTTGATTTATTGTTAAGGAAAACGTTTGTCAATAAAAAGTACCTACCTTCTTTTGTTGAAGTCTGTTAAAATACCCACGGAGTCGTTAGGTAATGGCAAATAAATGGTGTTGGGATCTTTATCATTTGCAAAATTTCCCGAAACTCGGCATAAAAGAACCTAATCAGTTATTTGTTTAGTATCGTACTTAAAAAGCGTTTAAATTCAAGTTGCAATATCGCAATATCATCCCAGCGACATTGTCACAAAGTTTTCATAATGTTCCCTACATTATGTTTTGATTTGAAATTAGCAGTGATTTTAACAATTGCGAATGCGAACGCTCCTTACAATTTGAGAATTTTAAATTCCCTAAACATACCTACATTGATTTATATTAGTTTATTGAGATAACCAATAACAAGACGAGTTATACAATTCATGCATACCTTTTTTCATTTTTTTGGATTTTACTCCTTAAGTAACTACTTTCATATTTAGCCCACGGTATGAAAATTTTATGAGGAGTAAAATCGAGCGTTAACTAAAAGTGAGGCGTTACGTTCCTTTGCGCAACGTACTTTGCGCACCTTTCACTTCGAGATGATGTTTGTGTGTATATGTCGTAGGATAATTTGATACTTCGAATCTTCGCGAAAATCCTAGGGGTTTTGCGAAAACGCGGATAATTAGACATAGGCGAAAAATTATCAAATCTTACTGGACAAAGTCAGGATTTTTGCGAAAATACTCGTTATTATAGCAATATTGCGAAACGAAACGCTGGCTGTTATGAAATAAGAACGCTGATTGGTCGGTCAGCGCGTTCAATAAGAGATCGTCTCTGATTGGTTGACGTCTTAAATGTCAATCATTTGTTGCCGCACGTTATTTGTTTACGTTTGTGTCTGAGTTAAATTGCAGAAGTGTTTTGTTTTTTATCGTAAATAGTGTACCTACTTGTGCTACACGGATGTAGGTACATAGTGTCATATATCATAAAAGTCTTAGTCAACTACTAAACAACAACAATGCTTTCGAGATTGGTTTAGCGGTGTTTTGTTTGTCATTGTGTTAAAAGTGGACTATAAAATTGGACTTGAACTAAGAAACGGTGTGAATAGGAGGTTTGGTTTTCATATAATTATGACAGATTCGACAGAGAATGATGTTCAACCTTCAGCAGAATCGGAGAATTTTGGAGGTTATCTCCGATAAAGACAAATTTTACATAGAGTTAAGAAAGTTTTACGATAGTAGAGTTGACGGTACAACTAAACCAGAATGGACTAAAGAACGCGTAAATGCTGTAATAAATTCAATTGAACAATTTAAAACTGCGAGTGTACTTAAGCAACCAAAAACACAACAACAGTATAGAAATGCAAAAAAATACGACGTGATGAGTGTAGGTGAAGAAAAACTTCTGATACTGAGAAGAAAGGATCTTAACTCTCCTGTTGTACAAGTACCTTCAACAGATATGTACTATGATATTCTTCTGCAGGCGCACATATCAACTGGGCATGGAGGACGCGACAAACTGATATATAACCTAAAGCAACAATAAGTGATACCGGTACCGATTATGATATTGTTCCTCAACTTGTGTAAGATCTGTCTGAATAAAAAAAGTTGCCCAAAAACAGGAATTGTTGTACGCCCCATAATTTCTCAAGACTTTAACAAACGTGGGCAGGTAGATTTAATTGATCTCCAGTCAACTCCTAGCCACAATTACAAATGGATTTTAAACTATCAAGACCACCTCACTAAGTTCTGCTTTCTCAGACCTTTAACCAGTAAAAAAGCAACTGAAGTAGCCATGGCTCTTTTAAAAATATTCTTAGAAGTGGGTGCGCCAATGATTTTACAGAGTGATAATGGCAAGGAATTTACTGCCAGCATAATAAAAGAGCTAATCACATTGTGGCCTGCATGCAAGATAGTGAATGGACGTCCCCGACATCCTCAAAGTCAAGGTTTGTTTGCAAGTTTTGCACTATCCCGCTTACCGCTATGCATTTTTCTTTCACCCAAAGGTTGCCTGGTAGAGACCTTAGCAATAAGGCCACCTATGTTGTACTGGCTTTTGTTGTTATCTGTTGTTTTGTATTTTTTTTATGTGCAATAAAGTATTTTTCTCTTTTTTAGGTTCGGTAGAAAGGTGCAATCAGGATGTTGAGAACATGTTGCGTTCCTGGATGTCCGACAATAACTCAACTGAATGGTCACTGGGATGCTATTTCGTTCAGTTCCAGAAAAAATCTTCGCATCATCGCACAATAGGACGTTCACCATACAAAGCCTTGTTTGGTCACGATCCTGTAATTGGCCTGTCTTCAACTTATTTGCCTAGAGATACATTGTCAAAATTAGAAAATGAAGAAGACTTACAACAGGTTTTAATTAATGAAAATCCTCCTCGCACTGAAGATATTCAAGACGAGCGTAATGCAGGTTGTAGAAATGAATCCAAAGTTGAAAATGCAATCCTTTTCTATGAGCAGCTTTCTAACGAAACCACAAATCAGTATGTTTCCACTGATCAAAAAATGACTATCCGAACACAAACTTCAACACAATCTACCCCTCTTTCATCTATGACACAATATAAAAAAAAATCTGCAAATAACATTACAATTTTAGAAGATGTAATAATTGTCCCAGCAAGTACAACAAAAACGATCTGTCTTGATAACAATATCGCTATAAATGACACAAATTCCCACACAAATGTACAACAACAACATTCCAATAATATTGTTGCTACTGAAGTTAAATGTTGTATTTGCCAAATTACCACATCCGATTCACTCAAATGTTCAAAATGCCAACAAGTGATTCACGGCGCATGTGGAGTGTCTGAAGTTAGAGAAGGTAGTAGTTCTTCTAATGTTAAATGTAACTTATGCTGGCAAGAAGATTCTATTAAGAAAGAAAGAACAAGTTCGCATGAAAATTTAAAAAGAGCAGCTGCGACTATGTGTACTACATCCAACAAAAAATTTAAAGAAATAGATGTAGGTGCTACAATTTTGGTTGATGTTCCGAAGTACGATCGTGCACCCGGCAGAATGTAATAATAATTTTGCCTCAATATATCTTAAGTTTAGCTGTATAAGAGAAGAGAAGGCTGATGAATGAGTGATTTTATCTCAAGACTTTAATTCACAAGACTGATCAATTCCATTGTTGCACTATTAAACTAATTGTTTACCTAACCAGTTTCATCCAATTTATGGATTACACCCTAAAATTGGATCATTTTTTTTTACTACGACTGAGATCTCCTATTGTCTGTAGAAAACAACATACATACTAAAATTTTCAATAAAAAGTTTATAAAAATCAATTTAGTGATTTTCCTTTCTCACCTATTCTAAACCTTCATAACTCTATGATACAATACTTGAAGTTAATCATCGGCAAACTAGGAACCAATTAGAAGTTAGCCAGCAAAATTGTAGCCAATCAGTGTTGAGCACATCAAATCTTACTATAGTAACGGGTATTTTCGCAAAAATCCTGACTTTGTCCAGTAAGATTTGATAATTTTTCGCCTATGTCTAATTATCCGCGTTTTCGCAAAACCCCTAGGATTTTCGCGAAGATTCGAAGTATCAAATTATCCTACGACATATACAAAGTATACTCAGCTTATTTAAGATGCTTTCATTTACCCTCTTTTTACATAATCTACACAATAATAGTTCTTTAGGAGTAAACTCCAGTCGTGCGTTATAGCTGACACACACGCTTTTTCTTTTCGGGGGGAAACCTTCATCCGGCGCCTGTACTTTTGGGGTAAAAGACCAGAGAGTGTGGGATTTTTACCTCACTAAATTCACCCCGGTGATCACCATCAGCACATGGAAGGGGCACCTAATGAATGCATACCTATCGTTTGCCAATTCTAGAAATAACCCATAAGTACTTTTTCAAAGAACCCTTCCAATCTAGATTTCATAACAACATCTAACAGCCACTTAAATAGAAACCTCAAACCCATCCCACGAAGTACTCAGCAAGTTTAGCTACCGAATATTGGATTCTGAAGAACAAGCATCCTTCGAAGTGTAAACACAGACCTTTTAAATTTTTGTTTAAATATTAAAAAGCGTCTGAGTGTAGGTAAATCTATTTGGCGTTTCGCAACGTTTTAATACAATTATGTCGGGGTCCGCTGCCTAAAAGCTCGTATATAATATCATTACTTTCGTTTTCGCCGGAGAGTCGGAGAGCGACACTAAACCAATTATGGGGAGTTTAAACGTAGTTCCTGGTATAACCGGCCTATCGCGTTTCAAAGGGTTACGTTTTGTATTATGGTTTATTTATGTATTTTCTTTCGTGAGCAGTGGAAAATTGTTTTGGCTTCACCTTAGCATCTATGAAAATATGCAGTCTATTCTGTTAAAATGTCACTGAAAAGCGAGAGCGTGAAGTGAACTGTCATTCCACATAAAGCCTAATTTACAACTAACTTACCAAATTTTATTGGTTATGTATACGGAATAGCTCTGCAGTTTTCAATATCAATCATTGCGCGATGGAAGTTTTGGAGAGTTCTATTGGTCCACTTCTCTTTTTAAGGTTCCGTAGTCAACATGGAACCCTTATAGTTTCGCCATGTGCGTGCGTCTGTCGATCTGTCTGTCCGCGGTTTAGCTCTGAGACGCTTAGCATTAGAAAGTTATATTTGATATGGGTATACATACATATTAATCGCCCCTACACGTACAAGTGCTGATGATTTTTTTTGTCTTCAATCCCATGGTGTGCAGTGTTGTTGGATCGGTCGTTTAAAAATACTGAGGGTGTTCTGAAATCATTTTTTCCATTCAAGAATTCGTTTGTGAAATATTAAGCTTTAAAGTGCTAATTTTTGTAAGAGTCAAGTGTCCTCCTCTGCCAGATAAACGGTGGTTTTTGGAGACGTGAAAAAATCAGGGTAGTAGCATATATAACGAATTTAAAAGGAAAACTAATACAGCTAAGTAGACTTTTCAAGTTAACGAGTAATAGTCGACCAACCTATAAAATGTACTTGATAATTGTGACGTGCAACTACGGAATCCTACACTGCGCGTGGCCCGACATGCACTTGGCCAGTTCTTATTGTTCTCTAGGTCAAATCATGCACCATCATGAGAGTGAGCCAGTCCAAACAAATTTAAAATAAGAGCTTCCGTAACGAGTTGAACACATCGATACCAGAAGTATCAATAGACGTAAAGGACATTCACCTAAAATGCCAAAATACCCCTACGACAATTAACGTAAGGTTCGTTTACGCAAAATGGCAAAATGTCCTTTACGTTAATTGATATTTTTGGTATCGACATTGACTTAAAATCCGCAACACACAACCCTGTCAAGAACGACTTTAATCTTGAATCTCATAATAACAAGCCTTATTAACCAAAAGACACTTCCCTAATTACACTCAGCAAAACAATGCAATATTTATTCCGTATCAAATATACAGATGTTCAGCGGGAGCATCCAAAAAGTCTTTCCCTGTTCCTACCATTAAGTTAACGTTTCCTATAAATCTTTCGAGAAGGTTCCTCGCCGTTCTTTTGTTTTCCTTGGTTGGAAACGTAAATATTAACTTTGGTGAGTAAGGAGTTCCCTGAGTGGTCAGGTTTGAAGCTCTTCGTCTTTATTATCTCCTGGTACATTGGTTGATAGAATGAGTTTCATATTTACATATTAAAGAGAAGAGTTGAAGATCGAGTTATATTACTATTAAAATTGGTAAAACATCAACTTCTGCAAGAGTTCCTTGAGTGGTCAGGTTTGAGGCTCCTGGTTCATTGGTTGATAGAACGGCTTGTACATTTGCATGCGAATGATGATAGTAGCTGAAGATCGAGTTAAACGGCTTGTTGTTAAAATATTTACTTTGGTGAGTTAAGAATTCCCTGAGTGGTCAGGTTTGAAGCTCTTCGTCTTTTTTATCTCCTGGTACATTGGTTGATAGAAGTTTCATATTTACATGTGAATGATGGGAGTAAACGAAGTCAAAGATACTTCTTTCCAACAATGAAACGCTAATTAAAAAATCGTTCAAATTCAAGTTACAATATCATCTCAGAAACAATCAAGGTCGGAAACTTATCAAGATGTAGGGAAGTTGTGGGCGTTTTTGACAGTTTCACACTGCGATGCAAATGTATCTATCCTTTAAAATATGAGAACTGTCCCTCTGATATAGTCTGAAAATAAGGTCTGAAACATAAACGGAATAGTCAAGGATGGGAAATCATCAAATTACTCCTTCTACTCTGGGCGAATCTGGCATTAGGAGGAACACGGTTTGTTTTTCCATCAACCCATCCATGTTCCTCCCATCCTTTGCGTTCCAGGGCCGCGGTGTCTCTTTGGCCCTAGCGGGCAGCGTCTAGACGTTATAATCTGCGACAGCAACTGCCAACAAGACCAGAAGGTCTGGGATTGACATACCGAAATGACACGTAGTCAATAGACTTTTCAACAATCGTTTTCACTGACAGAAAATCACTTTGCCTACAGCATCTGGTCAAGGTTTCATGGTCCGATGCTAGATAGATAAAGAGCCAGAGATTATGACCGCAGCATGGAGTTTGAGATAGACATACTACGTTCATCTGCACAATAAACTGCGATAGTGTGAATTGATTTAAATCTTGTATTAAACGCACACTATGCAGGCAAGCATATCATAGGTTGGGGGATTACATTGAAAATCAAAATTCTTGACTAAATACTGGTCCTGCTCCACAGCCACTAGGGCGCACAAAGTCCATTAGAATTTGGAAACATTGTACAAAGAACTTTATTTTATTTTATTGACTCAATCAATAAAAAATCTATTTAGCATTTTATAATTTCATGCATTAACGGCACATGTGTGAGTACTATGTACCTTAAACATAAACTATCATTTTGGGTATGCTTTTGACTTGAATGAGCCCTGGCGATTTTTTTTTATTGTCATGATAACTCAAGTCTCTCTGATGGTGGCGCATGTGTTTCATGATCATCACTGGTCATCTCTCAACTGACACGGTTATTTTTAATAATTTGTTGTGTTCTTTGAATTGTTGCTTTTTTACTCCGGACACTTTTATTGTGGACGTCTTTCTACATCGTTCTCACATAATTATAAATGAATAATTTCAACACGCACAATGTAACCACAACATTGTTACAAACTATTGATTTAAACAAGTGTCCATGGAGTTTCTTGCACGTTCTCCATAGAGAGATCTGGAATGTGCAAATAACTTTACCTTGACAATTCAAAAGTACCTGTAAATGGTTTAATTTAAATAAATGCTTTGAGTTTTTGTTAGTTTTAATTGATTGCATTCCAGCTGTGTGTACCTATAGATTTTGTTTATTAATTTACACTGCAAACGATAACAAAATAACATTTCTTTATTGCAAATTGTTATAGCATTGATACGTGACACGTAATAATATTTTGTTACATAGAGTCAAGTGGTATTTAAAATATCATTGTAGTATCACTTGAAGCGCAATAACTATAATTTATTTGTTTGATAAATTGGTAGAAGATAGGAATTTATTGTTTAGGAATTGGGTATTGCATGGTTAACTGGACAATCGAATTTACGTCCTAATGGGTCGTTTAAAGTTAGTAAATAGTTTATGGTTTATTGTTCTCTCATTAACTAAATACAGATATGAGATAAGTTTGTAAAGTTGGATACCAAATATAATTATTGTTTTTGATTCGGGGACATCCCTATTACAGAGATTAGTAGTGTTTTAGTAGTCGGCAAAAACGGAACCCTGATAGGATCACTTTGTTGTCCGTCTGTCTGTCTGTCTGTCAAGACCCTTTTTCTCAAGAACGCGAGGAGGACTCAAGCTAAAATTAATATCAAGTCCTGCTACCCCTTGGAGCAATGAAAATAACAAACTTCCTAGTCAACACAATCTTAAGATAAGGCCGTTTATGGCGCATATTTTGATGCTCGCCAGGCCTATGGGGTACTTCCCGTTGACCTGATAATTCTTGCCAGATTTCATGAATTTATCATGAAATCTGGCAAGAATTATCAGTATTTTTCCTGTATTTGGACTCTAAGATCTATGAGTCCAAGTACATGAAAAATACTGATAATTTATAGTCTTTTTATATATATTTCTTTTTTTACGATTAGTATCTTTTATTTTCGGTTACGGTACATTGTTGTATGGAAGAACATTTTTACAACAACAAAGTTAAGTTTGTCCTTCAACCTTACCTGCTATATTTTGCTTTCATACTTTATAAACATCTGTAGGTAGGAATCAAGATTCCTTCGGAACCCTCGGTGAGCGAGTCTGACTCGCACTTGACCGTGTCTCTGTATCTGGGTAGGTGCTTAACTAATAATTTTTAATGGAAACTAAAAAAATGGGTTTCGTAAATAAATAAGTTATTTATATTTTTCACAACATATAAATTGTAGAAACCAAATCTAAATAGAAATCTGAAAGACAGGTATATATATTTCTTTATTGGATAGGTACCTACTATTCCAAATTATAATATTGTGGGTAATAATTTGGCATATAAATTATTATTATCTTTTAGATATCAGAAACGTTGGTTGGTACCTACTGATAACATGACCAATACTGTGATAAATTATTTGAGGTCCCATAAATCAGTAAGATAACGTTTTTGATAACATTGTTGTTATGCTATGTTTTCGATAGTTTAATTTGCAGTAAGAGTTAATAAATCCAACTAACTTCATAAATATTGTAATTACTTTGTACCTTACGCGTTTCGCATATTTTTTTTTCACCTCATGGAAAGAAAGCGATGGGCCTACGATGGAGCCTTCTTGCCTTGAAGTAATTTATAAGTTTATTTATCACGACTCAACGGCTGGACGAATTTAGTTAGATGAACCTTTGCCAACGGTTGGACCATATGCCCTGGAGTACGTTCCCTTGAGGTACCTACATAATTTCCGACTTTTACGCGGGCGAAGTCCTAATATTTAAGTTTTAATATTTACTCGTGTTCAAAAACGCGAAAAACCAATGTTACATTAAAATGTTTTATGTATTAGAAACACCTAAATCAAGAGTTTCATTCACAACTTACTTAACTAATTAACTAAACTGCTACCATATAAATCAGCCGGCATTACAGTCCCAATTAATATTCATAAATGCCACTTGCAAAACATAAGAGTAAGCACATACTGACGAGCGACGCGACGTGGCGTTGTGCTCCCTTTTATATGTTAGAAAAGTCGAATTTGGACTTATTTAAATCTGATATTAGTCTTGCAAAAGGGGTACCCAGTTACTGGGTAGTGGAGGTCAAATGGGCAGTCGCTTCATGTAAAATACTGGTGCTCAGTAGCATCCTGTTAGATTGGAAGCCAACCCCAATATAGTTGGGAAAAGGCTAGGCAGATCAATTAAGTGCCACGGCACGTCTCACTGTGGGCTGACCCTTAGTTGTATTTGTTACGAGTCGATTGGTATGTGAGTGAAAGGTGACCACGTGTTAGTTTATATAAATATCTACTCTTATGTCTCGTATCTCGGTGAGCGGACGACAAATATAACATTCTACGTATCGTTTCCGTGGTGTAGCGGTTATCACATCTGCCTAACACGCAGAAGGCCCCCGGTTCGATCCCGGGCGGAAACATAGCTTTTTGTGATTTTTTTCTTTTTTCAAAATTAGAATGAAGATACTTCGTTACTTTGTGTCGTTTTATGGCGTCCATTTTATAAATCTTAACAAGTTCTAAGCAAGATGAATACCTATTTTATTTGCTCAAACATGTGTATACAAAACAGAATTTAAATAATACATACATGCAAGATCTTAAATAAGAGTGGCTCACGACATGTCCGCCATTTCTCATGGTGTGCAAATATCTTAGGTACAATTATTATTATTGAAACAATGATTTTTACATTTTACATTAAATATCATTCACAGTTAAACAAATTTCTTGTATTCAATTATTTCAAAAAAAAATCTATGAAACACTACTCCGATTTATGAATTTAATAACTGGCCTAGTGCGTGTCGGACCACGCACAGTGTAGGGTTCCGTGGTTACCCGTCTCCTAAACCATGTCAGAAAAATAATAAAATGTAGGTACTTCACCATAATTAGATTCCAAAGTTACAAATGCACTTGGTTTTAAGTCACTATTTATTAGGATTTTTTTACTGACCCAGTTCCATTTCATAGGTTGGTCGACTATTACTCGTTAACTTGTAAAACCTACTTAGCTGTGATAGTTTTCCTTTTAAATTCGATATATTTTATGATATTTTTCACTTCTCCAAAAACAACCGCTTTCAGCTGGCAGCCCCCCCGCCCCCCCCCCCCCTCTGCCAGCTAAACGGTTGACACGGTGAACACCCTTGACTCTAACAAAAATTAGCACTTTAAAGCTCAATATTACGAAAACGGATTTTAGCAAACCCTCAATATTTTCAAACGACTTAACCAACGACACCCCACACCATGGGGTAAACGATAAAAAAATGTATTTCAAGATTTTATTTTACCACTTTATCAGCGTCATTGATATGTATACCCATACCAAATTTCAACTTTCTAGCACTAAGCGTCTCTGAGCTAAATCGCGGATGGACAAACAGACGGACATGGCAAAACTATAAGGGTTCCTTGTTGACTACGAAACCCTAAAAATTGAAGTTGCATATTTGAGAAAATCTACTTTAGTCCGCAAACCTGTCAAACTTTGGCATTCAAGAAGGGTTTGTCTCGTTTTTAACCCCAAGTAGGTACTCATTTTAGAAACCGGCCAACTATCTTGATAAACATCTTTAGAATTGTAAATTAAATTTCTGTCTCTTTTAAGAGACGAAGAGAGAAGGGATACCTACGACTCGTAGGTATGTCAATGACTGAAAATTCAGAACATACTCGTATCTATCTAGCCCTCTTTCAATTTAATTTTAAATGCCTAAAATCTAACATGGTTCGGCCAAGCGTGTACCTAGATAATATTTTAAGAGCGTCTGTCACCGGACATACAAAACTCAATTACATGACGTAGGTACACAGGGAGGGTGACTTTTGGGGGTTGTATTTTGTAACAGTGAAGAAGCACCGATTTTTGTCCATTTAAGTATGTTACGAAAATAAAGCATACATTTAAAACCTTTTTTTTTTTAAAAAGGTTAATGATTCTTACCCATTTCTACAGCCAGTAAAGGAGGAAACCTCTTCGCTTTTAAAATATCCTTTTTCAACTTTTCAACAGAATAAAATTCATAAATACAGGTACCTCAAAAGTATTTTTCTAGCTCCAATAAGCAATAAATACATACCAAAGAGGTCTGCATAGCCAATCAAGCATCAAAGCAAACAAATTTCTCCAAATTGGGGTACGCAACTACAATATGGAAAATCTATCGAGGCGGAAGGGACAGACGGGAATAGGCGGAAATATTCGAGAGTTGCCGAAAATAGCCGAAGTTGAAGTTGTTTATTTTTTGACGGTACATTAAGCTTTGTGCGTAGAATATAAATATTTGTGATTGTAAATCGGCTGGTCAAGTTCTGAAGGGGTTTAATTGTTTATTGGCTTATGTTGATTGATATTGTTGCGTTTGGTGTAAAGTGAAGGACTTGGACGTCATAAGTATATAATTATACATATTTATTTCAGGCCGGGAAGTAAATTTTATTCCACCGGACTATTTAATTCCAGTGATAAACATTCTTGTGAGACCCACTGAATTGCCTTAAAAAGCCCAACCAGCCCATAAAGTAGAAAAATAAGATTAAAAACACACTTATTAAACACACTACATTAAAATAAGCAAGCACTTCACAAAACAATGAGAACCCACTAATTAAGTACTCTACCTAGCTCACCCACAAACAAAACCTAGAAAGCTACCGCAAACGACTTTTTTATTAACCCGTAAGGAGGAATAAACAAGTTCTTATTCACATCAACACGCAATTAGGAGCCCACAAAACTTCGTGGAAATGGCCTCTAAAACGAGCCAGTTGACCCAGTGACCAGTGACGGTCACATTGGTCACCAGTTAAGCCTCTATGACAGATGTTTTCACGGCAAAAATTGCTACAGGACACGCATACACGCGAATCGCTAATAAATTGTCCAGTTCACATTAAAAAAAAGAACATTCCCATACGCGAGAAATTGTGAAAAAGCAAACAAGGAAAAAAAACAGCGGGTCATTTTTTTGTTGGTATTTTTTTACACTGTGGTCGTCAAATGAAGGAATGACCTTGCATTGCGTGACAAAAGGAAATTGTACTCAGCCACTGAAAATAACTTAATTAAAAGGGTAAGATATCGAGTTACTTCCTTAGTATTTATACTCACACACAATTATTTACTAGTATTTTTTTTATTTTCCCACGGGGTGTAATAAATTAAGTTTTTGTATCGCGTAGGTACGGTTTTCCTTAAAATAGGCATCGGCATGGTTCCCCTTTGAAGGTTTTCCTTATAGAGTAGGTGCTTGGAAATTCAAACGATATTAACACGAAGTAAATTATCATGGTCCCTTCAAGTCCCAGTTGGTTTTCGGAGGGTTTGTTTATGAACTGATAAGTATTTGTAACTAATGCAGGCAGGTATTATAGAAATCACATAAATAGTAGGAGTTCTGCTACGCTCTTTTTAGGAATGACGCTAACAATTTGGAACTAAAAACTTGTGTACAATTGGCTGAAATTAACGAATAGATTGAGAGAGCATTTGTTCAGAATTACCTACTTTTAATAACCAGCCGTTGTGAGTGTTGCGACAGAGAGACGGAGATCATCATTATCATAATTAAATATCACCCGAAAGACGTTGACTGCTGGACATAGGCCTCCCCCAAGTGTCGCCACAACAACCGGTCCTGTGCGTCTCGCGTCCATCTGCTACCCGCGACCCTCACCAGGTAATCGGTCCACCTAGGTAGGTCGCCACTCCACAACTTTTCGACCCCATCGAGCATCTGTTTTGCGAGCAATGTGCCATACCTACTGCCGGAGGTAAACAGAACCAACAGCCCCATCCCTTTTTCCTAACGGAATCATGTTGGCATTGGCACGACATAATATGATGGGATTTCATACTGCCCCTTAACTGAGCACAAGTAGGTACCTACCTATTTCTTCCATCAAGTCATATCCATAGCCACCTCCGTCTACAAAACACAATGCTCAACCTAAAAAACCTCAACTACCCTCAAAATAATAAAAGCCGGACCACATGTCCTATCTCACGCATTGCACCCCATCTTGGGGTTTCTTTATTGATAAAAATGTTGCCTATCGAAGCGTTTTAGGGGCTGAATGCAGCGATTGCAACCAGCTGATATGGAAGTTGGTATTTTGATTTTTTCCACTTGAATTGACGAAGGGTGGCTATGATAAGGAGTGGATAAAGTTATAATCGGAGAGAGGTTTTCAGAAATGGAACCAGGAATGTCGCGAAACGTCGTGTTGTATCTGCGTTATTGGTGACCTCCCAGCTTATGTTTCTTAAACTATCTTTCCGTGAGAACTAAAATGATGACTTTCTTCCATCCTCTATTTAACTGTATTTATTTAAACAACAAAGGTAGACTGATGTTCTCCACGGACATCAAGCCACATCAATCTGTCAAATTTCTTTAATAGATTATCAACTTTATCGCTAAAGAATTAGGTTGAAGGTTGACTGGGAAATTTTGAAAGTTTCGGGTAGCTTGATGTGCTGGCGTCCGTACATAAAAAAAAGTTTGGATCCTCCTGTCAAGTATGATTTGGCATCTGGGCGGATCAAAACATTAGCCATAGTCAACGTTCCCACTTTTAACTTGAACCATACCCTCTTGCGAATTTTCATAAGCCGAGGGAAACAGCCGGAAATTTTATGTTCGATTCGAAGTCCAATAAATAGCTTGTTAGAAATCAGCCCCATTTGACGAGTGGTATGTCACAGGGTGAGTTTGGAGCGGTTTTACTGTAAAGGGAACATAAAACGAGTTAGGAAATAGTTGCTAACGGAAATTGGTCGGTAATAGAAAATTTTAGAACAACAATTTTTTTGTTATAATAGGCTCGCGTTGGATTATAACAATACCTGATGAAAAACGATGATTTATGGCCTACAATGGGGCACGCTTGCTTAAAAATAATCTATTCACTGTTGACTTAAAAACCCCCAGGTTAATACATATTAGTACCTATTTGAAATTTTCATTATTTTTAAATATCTCATCAGTTTGCTTTTGACTCTAGTCTAGGTCATAGATGACAGAAAAAGAAAAAAAATGTTTCTTTAATTCTTTCAGAACCAGAAAATGGAAGGAATGAAGGTTACCTCCCTACGTTCCTTGTATTTCCACCAAACAGTACAGGCTAGTTATAACAATAACAAAGTTAGAGTTGCCAAGAATTGAGATGAACGACGTTGCGAACTGGAGATGTCTCTATCTCGCAGTGAGTGGACTATACCTAGTAGGCAGATTATGAAGAGCTATATGATGTCGGATGTTCTGTATGATGTCAGAGTTCTATATGGTGTCGGACGTAAAAGAATGGCACCATCCCATCACTTCCCGTGGGTGTCGTAAGAGGCGACTAAGGGACTCACCAGAGTATGGGCAGCAGCATTCTCTGTGCATTGCAACAGCTACACTGCGATCGCCAACCACGGCCAATCGAATTATGGCACCCCCCCCCCCTCTTTCGGGGAGGCCTATGTCAGCAGTGGACGTCTTTCAGCTGATATGATGATGATTAATAGCTAATCCAACTATTACTTACTGAATGAAGAATGTTGAAAAACTTTGAACTATTTTAATGTGCTCACAAGATAAATCCACCATAGTTTCTTCAGACTTTACGCAAAACCTTTAGAATATAGAAAAATAAGCTGTTCACCTAACACAGACCACTGCAGGTGAAAGGATAAAAAGACTAGTACTACCTATCTTTTTCACAAGCTTAACGAGCAAAGCCGCGGGCTCTGCTAATACCGTAATTGAATTTTATGCTCAGTAACCTGCTCTTGAACGAGGTTTTAGCTTCATTACTACTGCTCTTAACTCTTTATTAGCTCGGTTGAAATGTTAACGGTGTTATAAAAGTCATGCTTTATAGCTGTTTAAGGTACCTACTAAGATATTAACTTAATTAATTACAGCTAACAACGATGACCGATGGTTGGTTTGGGACTCTATTGTAGTGAAAGATAGACCATTCTCTTTTAATTTTCGCAATCTGTCAAACACCTCTAACTTCCCTACATTCTGACAGATTGTGATTTAGATGCGAATATGAACGTTGCTTAAAAATTTAAGAATTGGACCTCAGGAGTGTCTACTAGATCCCGAAATCACAAAAAATGCATATCTATGTCAATTATGTATATAATTTTAGAGACAGTGCAAGATATTGATCAGGATACAGTTGTTACAGTCAACCAGATTCCTACAGACTTGGCGAACAGCTCGGTATTATAGTGAATAAGCAGAGAACATGTATTATAAACAATATCCTAAGTATATCCTTTTTTTTAAGGATGGGCAATCATCAAATGATTTCTTCCGCTCTGGGTGGAGCGGAAGGGCGTGTCAGACTCTTACTGACTAAAACCCATCCGTGTTCCTTCTAAAGCCCTTTGCGTTCCAGGGCCGCGGTGACTCTTTCGAACAAATCCCGCAACCCTGGCAGGATCCTAAGTATATCCTAAGAATCATTTCATGAAAGTTTCAGCCACGTCATGAAATTACCAATTCTATGATAAGCCACGACATATACATCTACTTAACTCGTCATACGCATTAAGATATGCTAGGACACCGCTCATCTATTTACTTTGCACTGGAGACGGAACGAAATAGTATGATGTGAAAGCTATAGCACTTGAGCCCCTCAACTTCTACCACCCTTTCCTACAAAATCTTAAACCAACACCATTAATTTTAACACAACCCCATCACTTTCCGATCATCGTAAAAATATCAATAGAGCACTAAGGCTGCCATTAACCGGGTTAGTGACCGGACGTAAATCAGCTGAAGGTCGTACAACATACGACCCGGTTGATACATCGCCGATACAGGCGGGCACGTGATTTGTGTGGTAACTGCTTCAGGGCACAGATGAGGATGCAGAAGAGACGGGTCTGTTGCGGAATTTGTTCGAAAGAGGGCGTTTGGAGGAACACGGAAGGGTTTTGGTTAGTTAGAGTCTGATACTCCCTTCCGCTCCAGCCAGAGCGGAAGAGAAGTCATTAGATGATTTCCCATCCGTAAAAAAAAAGAAGAGACTGCTCTTGGATTTTTTTTTGGAAAAGCCCGCCACATTCTATTCTCAACCACTGCAACACTTAAAAGCCAGTCAACATGGCAACCACCAGAAAAACGCCGAGTCAATGAAGCTCGACGAAACACGGAGAAACGATTCATCTGTCCTGCCTGGATCTCGCATCAGAAAAGAACAGCGGAGGAATATTATCTCTTAATTAATGGGAGTGAAATTGCGTGCATAAGGGTTGTCTTGAGGACCTAAAGAGCGTTGCGTTGACGATGTCTTCAAAGTCACAAGAAACATCTCTGTGATAGACGCACAGGACCGGTAAGTAAGGCGAAGGACGGGGAGCTCGCATTAAGCTACTTTTCAAGGACCATACGTTGCCTTGTGTTCTTTATGCTTGAGAGTCTGATGCTTGCACGTCTTATGATTAAGCTAAAAACTCTGAATCTGGTGTCAAAGAAGAGTCACAGCAACTGAAGTACGTCTTTCGTTTTCTGTAAAAGAAAATTACATAAGAAAGAATAAACACAAAGCAACTAATACGAAAAAGATAAACGGAAGCTGATCTTCCAAACGGTAATCGAAAGATGAACAAGGCTTCTAAGATAGGTTTACTCAAATAATAATTTGTAAAAGCAAAATATTTGAAACAGAACCTTTTACCTAATGGATATTCTTTGACCTTCAGTGGGTAGGTATTCCCAAAATGTCGAACGTCGTAAAATAATATCATTCTATATTTCTTCCTTATCTTAGCAACGTACCAAGAATTGATTCTGGTAGAATTTCCCTGAGGGCAAGCATTGGGGGATCTACGTATGAAGGTAACAATTGGGTTGTCTCTCTCCTTTTGATATCTATGTAATCAGTTCTACATGGCTTCAAATAAATTTTGAAATGATGTTCAGTATTTTAATTTAAACTAGCTTATGGGTCCCTTTCAATGCTAGGTGACATCGCGTAGACCAAGGCGAAGGTGGAGAGACGAACTCGACTCTTACCTTGAGAACTGGCCCACAATGGCAGTACAGACTTGTTTGGAAAAGGTAGAGGGAGGCCTTTGCCCAGCTGTGGGACATAATGGGCTAGATTAGAATGGATTAGATGCCAACGAATCAGTCCGCGAGTCGAAAGTTATCCCAATTGAAAGTACTTCCGGTATGAAAATAATCGTAGGTATGTCCTGTTCCACGGACATGGTGTACCCGTGTACCAAGTTTCATTCAAACCGTTCAGCCAGTAAGATATGAAGAGGTTACAATCAGATAAACAGATAGAGTTACTTTCACATTATAATATTAGTAGGTATTGTCAGGAGGATCTCTTTGGCTCCAGGTCTCTGGCAGACAAGGTAGCCCTTTGGAAGCGTCTAGCGAAAAGAAAAAAGAATTTGAAATAGGAATATAAAAAAATGTTTCGTTTTTATATGGAAATCCGGTACCAACGTTCATTGAAGGCATACGCCAAATATATTATAGAGTTTAAACCTTAAACATAGTTTTATTTATAATAATATCAGTAGGTAGCATTAGCGTGAGTCCGCTGGTGTTACAGTATTATCTTGGATCTGAAAGTTTGCCTATGCAGATAATGAATCAGGTTGCTCGGCATAGATAAACCTAGGTACGTTTTCTCTCAGATCCTGTTATGAGTTTAGTTAATTGAACTGGTCATTAGGTACCTACACTTAAATCGTGATCACTGCAAAGTAACAAACGGTCACTTTCTGTTGGTGATCTTTGACCCGCACTTAGGTACTTTTAAACGAGGGTTAATGGTGGTAACACTATTTATATTTATTCTTCCGTCGCGTTACTGGGAAAATCTATAAATATATATGCTAGAGGATATACTTGCATTCGCTAATATAAATATGTCTAGAAGGCACTGAAGAACTAAACCTGGCTGGCGTGTGAAGAGGTTTGAAACATGTAAATGAAAGAAAGACAACGTGTTTGTTTTTCACAAACAGATACAATACACACAATGTAGAAACAAATATGTACCTATAAGAAAACTTAATTTAAGAATGCATCTATGGGCTACTTCAAATGGCATCTAAAAATCCTCGAGGTTTCCAAATAGTGCTACTTCGGATGACCCATTTACGGGTTACGATATCAGGGTTTTAAAGGGATGTGGACGTCTGAAGACCGGTTGTGTTTCTTTGAAAAAAATCGAGAGGCCTATTCAAAAGACTAGTTACAATAAACAGAGTAAAAAATTTGTGAATAATTAAATTGACGACGCCTTGCAGCAATGGCTGCATTATTTGTCATAATAAGGCCGAGATAATCCACAGGTACCTTGCTTAGGTACTAAACAACGAAATTCAGTCCAAAGATAAAATAAAATCACCAATAACCCAAAAAAACATTCAACAAAACAAACGAAGTTGTGTCGTAAATATATCTTATTTCCCAAATAAATATCCTTGGCGTGATTCCGCTTCGGAATCGGCCATCATTTTATTTGATACATGACACTCACACAGTTTTGTTTGAAGCCTACGGTTTACGTGATGTGGAAGCAAGTGGCAACAATTGGGAAAACTGAATAAGATTGCCCATTTTTTGAATATTAATGTAAGATTTTGTAGCTGTATCTACTTACTTCGAAATTTTGTAGATGAATAAAATTAGGTGTAAAGGCACCTACTTTGTCGGTCTAAAATCGCAACAGAGCTCCTTCACAAACACCTTAGTAGGTACCTATCTATCATCTCAAATTGGCCTTATTGTGACAGATCATGCAGCCATTGCCTCCCGCTGGCTGGTTGGCGCCGTCAATTTATATTGCTAAACGGAACTGCTCCCTCTCCGGCAGGGGGACGCTCGTGAGTAGTTTGATGTAGGTACCTAGTTGACGGAATACCTATCTAACTTTATTATTACTACATGAGACGTCCATTATAGCGGATGCTTAAGACTAGAGATGCCGCGGCCGCGAATAGTTGTTATAGCGAATAGTCGAATACCGATTAATCGCCATTCCCTATGGCGAATAATCGAATACTCGCCATTATTACTCGACATAAAAAAATATTTTATTTATTCTCAAATAATAATGTTACACTTATAGTAGTCTCTTGAACTTCCTGCACCACAATCTGCTCCTTTTGGACTTTAAATAATAAATTATTAATTAAAAAGCCTGACTAATAAACTTCAACATTACCTACTGATTTTTGGCTAACTTTTTATATATGGTGGCCTTGGATGTATACAACTTTGTTTTGCCATCATTTCAATATTTATATGGCCAAATTTAGCAGATTTTTAGTGTTCTTTTTTAGTTAAAATGAGCTGCGATTTTGTTTTTGATAGTTTTTAAGGCCATGACTTCTGTGATAATTTCAATAATGTAAGTCGGAAAGTTCCTAAGCAGATAGAAAACGATAAATTATTTTTCAGGAAATGTTCATGGATAACCAATCCCGTTTCGGTGATCGAAATTTGTATAAAAAAAACACTGGGAACAACAATCTTTAATGATCCACGCCAGATCCCTTAATCCACTTCGACTGACAAATTAAGTGGAGTAATTTCATTATTCTTCTTTAAGAGCCCACATGGTAAGTGCTGCTTACCCACTGTGACTGGCGACCGCTATTTGAGATCGCGTTTTGAGAGTTCCAATTTTTGACTTCATCAAATTACAGATTAATTTGATGAAGTCAAAAATTGGAATTAAGCTAAGAAAACCAGTGTCTAAGAAAGCGCCGGAATCTATGCATCATGACATGCGTGGAAGTTTGAGACTACGAATGTTTCCTGGGCAATTTAATCGCAAGAATTAATTGGCATCCAAACTCACCAGATTCGACAGATCCTGATTTTTCTATGGAATAGTCTAAAAGGACGTGCTGTGGTGCATTTTAAAGACTAAAAGCAGAATATTTGTAACATCGTTAATACGGTACGAACAAAAATTTGCGAACGTTTGATGAAAAACATGACAAAAAGCATTTTAAGGCAGCAAAAAGGTAGAGATTTGATGGATTTCTGTATCGCAGAGTCTATATAATGACTAGAATAGAAAAGAATACAATTATTTAAAAAAAAAAGAGTGTGTGTACTTATGTACACGCGTTAGAAGTTATACTTCTTTGGCGTATGGAAAAAAAAAACATTCAAAACTAAAAAAATATAAAAGTTTTAAAATATTTGTATTGTTTTCAGCTTCAATTTGTTGCGTTCGAACGATCGCCAATTAAGTCTATTACGCTAAAAACTGATACGTTTCAGTTTTAAAACTGTTTGTTCATAAAATAGGGCAGATATCATGCAATTTTTTTTTTTTTGATTCGAATGTTTTGTTAGTACCTAGTAGGTATTTGAAATTAATACCAACTTTCTATTCTGGATGGTGTGTACCTGAGAAGTTTATGGGTACCTACTTACAATGACATATAAGTTACGAGACTCCTTTTTTCAAAATAGTCAATACTATCTAATAATGATTATAAACGGTAAAATTCTTTGTTCCGTTCTACTGTAGATACAAATCCGATTAAGAAAACTGATTCATGAAGAGGCTGTTTTTTGTCTTCGAAAAATCATCATATTCCAATAAAATCTTCTAGGATAGAATAAAAGGAGCTGAGCCGCGGGAAAAATTAGTGTCTAATCAATTACCTACTTTTATCAAAATATTTGTATCTTATATTTTGGCGCTTTATTTCGAAATTAAAACCACATTCTTCTTCGAAATTCAAACATAAAAGAAACAAAAGACAATCAAAAAATACTAGAATATACAACTTGAACATAGTTATCGATTTTCATGCCACCTAGAACTAACTTCACGATGTAGAATTCAGGTGTCGGTGTGCGCGCGCATCGTAAAAATTCACTCTCATCAGTTTTCTCCATCGCGCCAAAAGAAGTATAACTTCAAAAAAACATAAATAAAAATGAAATCATGAAAAATATCTGGATAAATTTTCTTAATAAAAATATCGTAATTTAAAGCTGTTCATATCGTGTTTGGGCATCCTGCATTAATGATAATTATTATTTTTAAGTCTTGGTTTTCTGCTTAATTAAAAGTTAATATTATTTAGACAATAAATTACTATTCGCCGAATGTCTATAAAAGACGCTATTATTCGGTTTTCGACGAGTAACCAAAAAAATGTCCAGTTATACTGGACATTTTTTTGGTTACAGTGGGTTATAGTGGGTGGGTGGTGGTATTCGGTATTCCGAATACCACCACCCACCCACTATAACCCACCTCACTACATTGTACATAAATTTACAAAAAATTGTATATAAAGTTTAAATAAATAATACCTAATACCTACCGAGTATTCGCGTCATCTCTACTTTAGACGTTTTAGTGTGGGTACCTATCTCAGATTACTCACGGTTGAAAGCGGGTATGTCACTTATTAGGTACCTATATTAGAAACTTATATACCTATAACGTACCTACATATTTTCTACCTACCTACCTACATTTTCCCAACAAAGGAAACAAAAAATCCACCTATGGTATTCCCCATAATTTTTAATAAATTAGTAGAGGTCAATATACAATCGAACTCTGAAACATACTTGAAAAACATCTTCCTACTGGGGCACCGCAGTCGGCTGAGAAACAACTTTGCACTTGCCGCGTCTAGCGCCATCTACCAATAATAAACGGAAGTTCTTTGGCAATTAGTATCACAGCGTTCGAATAGATGGCGGTACATATTCCAATTTGGAGTCGAATGTGGCCAAAATGAATGAATTTGTCTATGTTACCATTGTGTTTTTATTGTCAACGTTATTTTAATATTATGAATAAATAAAAAGAAAGCGAAAAAAAAACAATAACGGAAATCGTTTGTTTTCAAACGTTTTTCGCAACTTCAAAACGATTTCAGAACGAATTAATGATACCACTCATAGAAATTTTCCTCCTTATTTTTATGCAGTTCTTATTGAAACCTTTACTTAGTTAAGATTGTTTTACATTCCAAAACCCAAAACTAAACTTAAATTTGGAAGATTGTTTAAGTAATTTTATTGAAAGTTTGACATTTTTATTTTTTAACAAGAATTGATTTTACATTTTCCTCTTATGTAGGAAAGTTGTTGAAAGGTTGGCAACATAGTTGTGACGTTAGTAAACTTGCTCTAGTATTGATCGATTTTATTTGCGAAATTATTTATACAAACACTTGTCGCTTCTTGGTTCAAACACGCGTCATTATTGAGGCAACGCGGCAGTATATAATTAAACGATAATCGAGAAATTAAAACATTTTATTGTAAAACGTCAAGTGATAAAAACGTGAAAGTTCGTAATTCGCATTTTGTTCGAGTATTGTGCGCCAGTGAATTTGTTTTTAAATTTTTATTCGAATTTTAAATGATGGAAAAAAAAATAGTTTTTGTTGTATTTGCCACGCTTGGCTGCGTTTTATTGACATCAGCACTTGAAGTCGATACTTATGATTTTCTGATGCCTAATGTTTGGCCTCACAGGGTAAGTACCTATTTCACATTTTACCCGATTAAATGTAAAATAATATTTCGATACCATCTTACTTTTTTACTACAAAAACTGGACATTTGTTTCACATACTTGCTTATTTCTCAACTTATAAAACTGACATTTTAATTCAAAATTGGTTCAGTTAATGAAAAGAAATTTACCTTACAAAATAGTACTTAAATATTCTGCGTGCATGGAACTTTCATCTCAATTAAGTTTTACATATTTTATTCATCTGCCCTTTGACGGGTCTTATGGTGGGACTCACAAAAATACCTAATTGAACAACGTAATCAAAAACCATAAGCTAATGATTTTATTATATTTAAAACATGCATAGGCATGTTACATTTTCATACAGCTATACAAAAAAAAAAAAAACTAAATGAAAGCAAACAACTACAACAGGCAATATGAAAATAGAAAGTACTTAGTTAATAATTTAATGCTTGTTTCCAAGTTGCATATCATCCTTTCACTGTTTATGATTAATATGATGGTATTAGCATCAGAAAAAATGTACTTATCACACTCTCAACAATGTTTATAAAGTGTTATTTGAAGATTTGTGTGTTATGTTTTAGTTAGTGATAAGGGAAATGTAAAGGAAAAAAAAGAAAGAATCAGTTTATATTATTTTGGAAAAAATGCACAGAAACACTAAAAACTAAAATACTTATCAACATAAATTATAACAAAAAAAAAAAAAAATTAAAACTAAAAAAACCATCACTGTCAGCCCATGCACGCAAGGACCTAGGTACTGCTTATTCAAGCAGCAAAACTAATTATTGTGCATCACACCATTTATGATCACTATGATGTGGCAGATTTTTAAATGGTTGACACCATTGATATTTAAGAAAGAAAATAAAACTAAAAATATTTCCCATTGCAGTGGACGAGATATAGGTCCAATTACTACAACTGATTTAGAATGTGAAACAACAAAAACTACTTCAACAAAAATAATAATATCATCAGTTGTTTGTGTCGCTCATGGATATTTGACATTTTGCTTAAAAGGTCAGATAAGTCTCTAAACACTTGTTCTACTACATAGATGACTAATCACTTCTCCAAATATTTTTAGATGTTTACCAAAAAGTCATAAAACGTTTCTATCTAATCTTGTAATTATGTTACCTTGTTGGTTTTGTTACTTTTTACTATGGTTGAAATCTGACTTCAGTCTTGCCAAGAACTACCGTGTTACCCAGTTAATGGGTTGTGGAGGTCTTGTAGGCAGCCGCTCCACGTAAAATACTGGTATTCAGATGAATCCGGTTTGACTGGAAGCCGACCCCAATATAGTTGGGAAAAGGCTAGGCAGATGATGACTATGGTTGATAACTAAAAAAAGATTTCTCATTTTGGAATTTAATTTGTTGTGGATGTGAATGTTGAGTACCGAATTACAGAGAAGATCACATCTATAAAATAAAGTTACTGCCTGCTTCTGTCTGTTTGCTAGTTACTTGAACTTCTAAACCCCGTAACAGAGTTTTGCACGGTTTTCTTGAAACGCAATAGTCAGAAGCGAGGAATATTTGTGCATATAATTTGCACCTGTGCGAAGCTGGGTGTTTCCAATATAATTTTTAACCAAGCTTAGCCACCCTCAAATGCCGGTAATTATTAACACAATGAAACACATAATTGATGGTCAATATAAGATTTTCAAGATTTCAACTCTCAGCCAAGATGATTGAGTATTGGAAAACTAACAGTTGATTTGGATTATGGCCATTTGTAAACCCGTTCAGTACAATAAATGAAAGCTTGATATTATACTAGAGTTCCATGTAAGCTCTTCTATACTCGTATTACTGCATTTAGGTACAAGAAGTCAAATTGATGTTTGGAAATTTTCATACGGATTACGTATGGCTTTGGAAAATTTAGCCCTGCATCATGATAAATTATACTGGATGCAACCACTTCTGCCTTATCACAGTTTAATAAAAGCCTCATTTGCTGATAAGGAAAGGTCGATACGTGCGTAGGTTGTTATAGGCAACTACGTGAAAATTGGTCGTCATTCCGATTTATCGCTACAATATAACAGCTTGGCTAGTCTAGTATTAACATGATTAAACTTACGTAGGTACTAAGACTATCCAGTTGGGGGTGCGAACGAATTTACTCGTTGGGCCAAGGGAGCCGTGGCGTAAGGCATCATACTGAGGGGGGCATCAAACTTAGCAACCTGCCGTATTTTTTTGAGACAAGCAACTCTGTAGGTACTTTTTAAGCCTGCAACCCTGTAACATGGGACGGGTGCTACAATTTTGGGCTCGCTTCGCTTTTTAATTTGGTTTTTCTGCAGAAGTCGACCACGTAAGCTATCATAGTATGCTAAACTTGCAGTTCACTTAATTCACACAGTTATATCGTATACAGTAACAGGTCAAATACCTTATTAGTTACTTAATAAGATACCTACCTGGGGCGCAGTCTTCATATTCCCCACTGTTTCTATCCCGACTCATGTTCGCGGCAGGAACTGCAAGGCTTTAGTCGGCAGGAGTCCCTTCGCCCCATATGCAGGGTACCTACCTATGCATAAGGATTTATCCTCAACAAAAAAACGGACTATATTTATTTATTGTTATCTTATATTACCTAGGGGAGGTCCAAAAGTTCGCGGAATGAAAAGGAAGGGGGTGAAATGAAATATTAAATTATTTTTCCTTCAATATATTCTCCATTAACCCTAATACACTTCTCAGACCTTTTGAAAGGCCTTCAAAATAGGCAGACATAGCAGACTTCACTTTTTCGTCATCGGTGAATTTCTTACCACGAAGCTCTTTTTTCATGTTTGGGAACAAATAATAATCAGAAGTGGCCAAATCTGGGCTGTAGGGGGGGTGAGGATCGCCCGGAGGACACGGTGGAGCATACGGTGGAGGTCTGCCCTGCTTGGGCTGAGCACCGCCGTGTCCTCGTCGAGGCGATCGGCGGCGGCGACCTCTCGCGTCCGGCCCTGGTTGAATCCATGGTCCGGAGCTAGGAGGCTTGGGAAGCGGTCACCTCCTTCTGCGAAGCAGTAATGCTAGCAAAGGAGGAGGAGGGCCGCGCGAGGGAAAAGCAAGGCCTTCGTCCCAACCGCCGCAACAGGAGAAGACGCCCCGGGCGTCGGGAGTCGCAGGGCGATCCCCGGCCACCGTAGGCGCGGGCCTGCGGAAGGCGAGCATTGGGTGGCTCGCTGTCCGATCACCACCAGGCCCGGGTCGATGGCGCGTTGTGTTTCACGCGCGCCTCAAAGAGATGTCAGCATAAAAGAAGGGGCCCGATAGGGCCAGAGCCTGCCAGGGTTGCGGAATTTGTTCGAAAGAGTCACCGCGGCCCTGGAACGCAAAGGGCTTTAGAAGGAACACGGATGGGTTTTAGTCAGTAAGAGTCTGACACGCCCTTCCGCTCCACCCAGAGCGGAAGAAGTCATTTGATGATTTCCCATCCTTAAAAAAAAATAAAAAAAAAGGGAGGGGGGTTCAGAGTTTCGAAGCCGCACTCGTGTAAGGCAGCCATCGTAACATGACTTGTGAACGGGTGCGTTGTCGTGCAAAAGGAGCACACCTTCCCCTTCTATTTTCTTAATGTAATTTTTTAAATTGCCCCGTGATATTGACAACTTTAGGTATCTTTATAATCGATCAACAAAATCCCCTCTGAATCCCAAAAAACTGTATAGCCATAATGTTTCCGGCTGATTGTGACACCTTGAACTTCTTAGGCGGTGCTGCTAGTTCCGTCTTTACCATAAAGTCACAAGGGACACGTGCCCAGGGCCCTGCTTCATTGGAGGGCCCCTAAATTACATTAAAGGTTCTTCTTCATAGCTCGCTCTTGAATCCATAGTTTTCAATATTATTTGTTTCGACAGCATAAGCTATCCAAGGAGTAATAATTTTGGAGCTTTTTTCTCGCAAAACAACTTCATTTTGGAGTTCTAAATGTTGTGTCAAGTCTCATAAAATCTCGTGTCTGCGTCTGCGTCAATTTATTAGATGTTTGTGAAATATTATTTAATACGATGTATTAAAAATTAGTACTTAAATATATGTTTTGTATGGTGTCGGACGTAAAAAAATAGCACCATCCCAACACTTCCCGTGGGTGTCGTAAGAGGCGACTAAGGGACTCACTCACCAGAGATGTGCTGGGCAATGGGCAGCAGCATTGTCTGTGGTCCTGTGCTTTACAACAGCTACAGTGCGATCGCCAAACCGCGTGCCAAGCGTGGCGATTATGGCAACCCCCCTTCCCCTTTGGGGCAGGCCTATATTCTATCATTCTATATTCCTTCTTGGTAATAAAAGATTTCTAATCCCGTGTATTCAGGACTCCAAAGAGAACCCTCATTCTAAATCAGCACGTATAAATCTCAAGGACCATACGGTTGTAGCAAATTGGGACGTCCGTACTAAATATTAACCAAGACCTTGTACGTTAGAACTTGGAAGGTTTGGTGTTTGGTCCGATCTCCTGAATTATTTACCAAACCATACTGCAGATAACGCCAACATTGCGCATTGATAGGAACCTGGAGCTACCTTTGCTTAGAACTTTTGTTCGCAATTCTTTTTAGCGGCGTTTGTGTTAAATTGTAAAAGTGCGTCTAAAGTGACCTGGGGGGCTACTCTCTAAACCCAAAGTCCGTAGTTTCGGGCTTAGTTGCGAGCGTATTCTACTCCGTATCACCTACGGGATTACGATTAATTCCGAACCCGAACTAAGAATGAATGACAACACGATTCGACAGTAACTGTCAAATCGTGTTGTCATTCATTCTTAGTGGTTAGTTGATACGGACTAGAATACGCCCACAATTAAGCCCGAAACTACGGACTTCGTGCTTAGAGAGTAGCCCCCCTGTTCAGCGAGGCTTGCTACCTCCTTGCTAACTAGTATATACCTCGATAACAGCTATTCCCAGACATCTCCAAAGGTCGTGTTGATAAGAGAGGTGCTATAATATACCTAGGTAAGAGAGGTCCTTTCGAGCATCTAGAATGCTAGGAAAGCCTTGTAGAATCGGGGCATTCAAAAGCTGCTCAGAATCCATTTCCAACAAAAAATGGGTTATTTGTTTAAGCAAATTTTCCAATACATTGCACGTAGATACTTAACAAACAAAAATAAAAAAAAGTACAGGCCGCCGCAAGAATAAAGATTTCAAAGTCTACTCTGAAATTCCATTTAAACCACCAATTATTACGCGTTATTGAAAATGAAAGCCCAATCAGGCTCAATAAACGTCCAATTGTTGATAACATTGAACATTGATTGGAGCTCTCCGCTGGTTCTATTTATAGACTCGACCCGGTTTTATCCAGTACCTTTCTGACTACAAATAGGTGAGAGTAAATGTTCGATGTTATGATTTGGGTGAGCTAGTATATAATAATAGTTCCATGAAAGGCTTTGTAGGTTTATACGGTTATAAGTTCGTATATTAAGTCTATTTTTATTTGATTTCCTGCCCTGGATGGCTTAGCTTCATTTATAAGGATCTCAATTAAAAGTCATAGGTTCAATTGTAGTGGATACATATTTATCTATATTAAAATTATAAATGCGAAAGTGTGTCTGTCTGTCTGTCTGTTTGTTTGTTAAGTACCTCTCCACGCTTAAACCGCTGAACCGATTTAGATGAAATTTGGTATAGAGATAGTTTGAGTCCCGGAAAAGGATATAGGATGGTAGTTTTATCCCGAAGGTATGTTCCCTTGCGATAATTGTCGACGTTCACGCGGCAGCTAGTACGTATTACCTAATAAATTGAATTGTATGTTTCCTTTCACCCGGATAAAATGGTGCCGTCTTCCTTAAGCGTCTCTCAACATCCTGAGGAATTTTGGATTTTTCGTTTGAAACTGTAGGCTTAACTATTTTTTTGGTTGCTTGAATTGTTCAAAACAGTTACCGCGGCCCTGGAACGCAAGGGGTATTTGAAGGAACACGAGTGGGTCAGTCAGTATGTGTCTGACACGCCTAAAACGGGAGTCATTTGATGATTTCCCAGCCAAAAAAGGCTTGGTTATTTTCAAAGCTAATAAAAAACGGTCCTTTCTTTGCAACTTTAAAAGTTTCAGATCCAGACTTTTTTTTTTACTGAGTGGGTAGATAACACCAACCCGATATATAAAATACAATTCGTACTACAAACTACCTTTAAAAAGCTAGGGACACAAAACATTGCCCGCATGTAAAACATGATCGTCAATTTCGACAATTCGTGTCTGTGAAAGTAGACTTCGATTAGTACGCAGTTTACGTACAAATTGTTATCATTACGTGTGTATCTATGAGGTATAATAATTCTAGCTTTTGCCTGCGACTTCGTCCGCGTGGAATACTTGCTTTGGGCAGCCATTTTTATTTATCAAAAATCTTAAACATATTTTTATTTATTAAGTGCAAAATAATTTTTTTTAAATCAATAATAAATTTTTATTGTTAAATACAATGGTCAGTTCATGGTTTTATCTTCAATAATGACGTAATCCCATACAAACTTGCACCCCCCTTTTCACTCCCTTAATGGATGATTTCTGGTATAAAATCCATCCTATGTCCTTTCCCGGGACTCAAACTATCTCTATACCAAATTTAATCTAAATCGGTTCAGCGGTTTAAGCGTGAAGAGGTAACAGACAAACAGACACACTTTCGCATTTATAATATTATTAGTATTTTAGTATGGATACGCATAGTCGCTAATTATAATAATTCTATTGTCGCTACAACAGCGACAATAGAATTTCAAACATTGTGAAGTTGAATAATGACATTAATATCCAAGCCAACTTTTGTTCAGAAAAGTCCTTCAACATTTCCTAGAACCTCAAATTTTTCTTCAGAAACAGTCCCATTGTTATTGGACTTCTAAATTTCAGTCGCATTTCGTTGTTAGTTTTCCGAGAAACAGGACGATCTAGAGTTGACCTTTTATTGTATTTTCCCGAAGCAAAACCTCATTCCAGACCTGCATTTTGCGAAAGGTCATCCCGTCTGCCCGTATCACAGACTCCCTGCTGTAACGCCATTTTGAATTTTCTACTTTTACGTTGAACTCTGTGGTAGGTACCTTATTACTCATGTATTGTATTGTATTATAGGTAATGTTTTATTTTAATTTCGTTGTAAGTTACTTAGTTAGTGTAACTCTATGTAGGTCTGGATCACATCTTGAAACTGGGGGTCTACTCTCTAAGCACGAAGTCCGTAGTTTCGGGCTTAGTTGAGGGCGTATTCTAGTCCGTATCACCTACGGTCTTACGATAAGTTCCGAACCCGAACTAAGAGTAGCCCCCCAGAATTTTAAAACAGTTCTCCCAAACCGATTGAGCTGAAATCCTGCATAATTCTTCATCTCTTATTCTTTATTGTACACCAAAACAACTTATATTACAGTCATCAGTCTAAATCCAACATTGCAGACTCTCACAGATGACGGCCCAATTATTATTTTTTGTGCACTCCGATGATATGGGTCTCAAATGCAAGGTTTCCTAAAAGCAATACGAAAAATAAAAAATGTTGTTTTAAAAAGGTTTTTTTACACTTTTTCATAACTCAACTCAGCGTTATGCGCTCTAACAAGAAGGAAAAATACAATTTATCCTTGATCTGGTAATTCCGAGCAAAATATTTACTTTACAAATATTATGAGCACTGTGTTATCTGAACTAGGCCTGTAGATGAGTGTGATGTTAAAAATGTGATGAAACAACTGTCCAGTGATTGTTCAAAAGATAGACGTGTTGACCTAATTAGCACGTAAGTGCAAGATACGTGCAGCGAGAAAATAAGTAACACAAGTACATACATATATACGGCAAAAAACTGGCTAGTAGGTAGGTAAATAATAATGTTGGCATTAGTTATTATTTTTAACTTGTACCATCATCATCTTCCTGCCCTTATCCCATGTTACCTGGGGTTGGCGCGACACATTTTGGGGTTGGCGCAACACGTCTTATAATTCGAGACAGAAGTCTTGTCAACCATCACGCTATCACTTAGACTCCCTTTTTAACCGACTTCAAAAAAAGGAGGAGGTTCTCAAGTCGGTTGTATTTTTTTTATGTTTTTCCTCATAACTTCGTAATTTATTAAGCGATTTGAAAAATTATTTTTGAGGATATTTTTGGTGTTTTGGTTGTTTCTTCGTATAAGTTAAACACTGACATCCGAAATTAAAGTTTTTTAAAACACTTTTTTCTTTAATATCGTTCCTCGCACAATCTATCTTTTCTTATGCCTCCCATTTCCTCTCCATCCAATCTACATTAATTTTCTCTTTTCTAAAGGCAGGAAATATTTAAAATTGTATTTTTGTTTCAGGATGAACTCTACCTATGCACGCCCATCAGGATTTCACCTCACAGCAACTATTATATAGGTTTGTATTTTTTTTTTCTATATTCGGGCACGTGTCTGCTAAAACATCAAAGTAACCTTAAACTTAGGAGCTCTAAACTAAGCGAAAGTTTTGTCAAGTAGAAAGTTCTTTGTAGAAGTCGGTCTACTAAAGACAAGTCCTTTGGTCTGAAAAATGGTAGGTACGAATTTCCATCTAGGTAGGTACCTGGTAATTGAATGTACTTACCAGCAAATACTTTTTTACAAAAAAATGTAAACGTCTTCCAAAGAAAAACCACTACAAAGTTCAAAATAACTTTAATTTTGGAAGTCGAGTTGGTGTCAAAAAAACTAAGAAACCACACTAGAAACACCGACTTCGAAAATAAAAGTTATTATGTACTTTTGTACTTGTTTTGTGGTTTTTCTTTGGAAGTCGGTTGGAAGAATTTGTCAAAAAAGATTTTTATTTTTCATCTTATGGTAGTGCGGTGGTGGTGATGTGGTGGTGGTGGTAGTTGCTGGGTTGTGGAGGTCTGGTAGGCAGCCGCTCCACGTAAAATACTGGTATTCAGCTGAATCCGGTTTGACTGGTAGCCGACCCCAATATAGTTGGGAGAAGGCTAGGCAGATGATGGTCTATGTGGTACGCCCATAAATTTCAGGCAGTTCATATCAATTCAACGGCCTATCGTTCTTCATTCGATCTTCACGAAATTTATATGGGACCATTTCGGAATAAACCTCTTTCGAACAAAAAGAAAGAATTTTGCAAAACCGTCTAAATGTATATGACGGAGTTATGCTCGAACATAAACGCATCGCGCCGATGCGTTTATGCTTGCTTGCTTGCTTTCGCCGCGGCGTGCCCCCGACGCCAAGCCACAAATTCGCCGTACTTTTTGTCACATATTTCTGAAGTTTGGCGTACAGGGCACGCGCTTGCTTTTCATGTATACGTGACAATGGCGGTCGAATGGTTAAGATGGAACTCCTCGAGCATCACCGCAATTTATAAGCTTATCTTCCAATATCATGTTTACATGAGACTCCCTCGATACCAAGCTTCTTTCATATTGGTAAAGATTCTAAAAATAACTTGATGTCGCACGTAACAGAATAATTTTCTTGTTAATATATTTTCTTTTGAACCCTTGTAAACATATCCCATTTTGCGTCTAAAATTAGACCATGCTTGTCCCAAAAAGCTTTGAATAAGTTCCTCTCGCCTAAAAGTTTTACATTGTGGTCTGGTTGTCTGACTGGAGACTTCTGTTTGAGAAGAGATTTTCGCCTTTGCATATAGATACTTTATATATTCGTAGAGGAGAAGTTCCTGGCTAAATAATAACAGCCACATGGGTTGACCTTCAAGGTTCAGCAACGCTTCCAGAAGATGGTCCGTGAATGAGTAACCATCAATTACATAACGCGAATCCTATGAGGCTCGGAAAACACATCAGGCTGTTTATTAAACTTGAATGTTTGTTTCAGTCGGATTTCAACCGAATGCCACCATGAATACTGCTCATCATATGCTGCTATATGGATGCTCGGAGCCAGGGTCTAACGAATCTGTTTGGTAAGTAGAAAAGGAACACTGGTTCTGAGGGCCTAGCACGAATGTGTTGACGTAAAGTTACGTTACAGCATCATTAACGTAAGTGAATTTTTAATATAAAATGCTACAAACCAAAGAGAGAGAGAGCATAAACGCATCGATGCGTTTATGCTCTGGCGTTTGAATCACGAACACTTCTGCTTCTGAGCCTCAAGTTAGTAACGAAGTAACAGAAGAATTTGTATCATACAAAAATATCCAATATGTAGTATCCAATTCAAATAAATAGTATGTGGGAAACGAGTATTATTGTTATAGTAAAATTTTACGTTACGTTACTATACTTCAAAAACATTCGTGCTAGTCCCTTTGGTCGCCATTACTCACTGGTATTTTAGGCTTGACACCCATGGAGTTAAATAAATAAGCCGATAAACTTCCCATTACTGGGCCACGCCCAGAGAAGCAACTAGACTTGAGAGCAACTAGCCCATAAATCTGACAATGCCCAATGGGTCAAGTCGAGCTGTGGATGATTAAGATGGGGATTTTTTTATGGGTTGTCATCAAATGGCTTCTCCCCCCTCTGGGTGGAGTGGGAGGGAATGCCAGACTCTTACTGATTAAAACCTACAGGTCGCGGCACGGTAACTCTTTCGAACAATTCCGCAACCCTGGCAGGCACTGGCCCTGGTGAGCCCCGTCAAAACATGGGGATGAACCTACATTTCCATAGAACATTATATAAATACATATGTATCTTAGCAGTTTACGTCGGTATAGTTAGAGTGAATTCTTTTGTTTAACGCTTTTCTAATCCTGTCCGAATGGCTCTGTTTCCTATCGATAGGAAAATGGAAACTTTATTTAACAAACATTAATCGTGTTAATGAGTTGCTTATTAAACACCATGATGGGCGGAATGAAGTTTACTTAGTAAGGAACTTTCTACGATAAGGAAACAACAACTAACAAATTATCACTTACTGTACTTGAAGTTATTTTTTTCGGCATATTTAAATATGCTGAAAAATAAAACTTCATGAAAAGACTTTCTCTACTAGTCAACCTTTGGTTTAAAAAGAGTAGGTACAGTGTAGTAGGTCAGGTGTACAAAATAAATACAATTTAAAATTCTATCCAGGCAATTTCCGATCTTTAATAGGTACCTAACCATTAATCTTTAATGATATTTAAGTAGATCGAAGAACTAGAAAGACATACATTTGAATTCAGAATTCGAAATTATGATGAACTTTTAAGGTTCCGAATAGCCGTTAAAAATGGAAACCTTATAGGATCCCTTGTGTGTCTGTCCGTCTGTCACAGCAAATTTTCTCAGAATCTACTGGACCGATTCTGTTACAATTTGGTACACATATGAACCTTGTGACCAAACACAAATAAATAATTTTTGGGTTATATACCCAAAAAATATTTATTTGCGTAATAGGTCCGTGTCGGTCACTTAGGGTCTTAGGGGTTAAAATTCGAAAATTTAAAAAATATGTTTTACAAAATAGGCTGGAACGGGGAATTCCTACGGGAACGGGAAAAAACGGGATATGCGCGTACGAAGTTGCGGGGTTTTTGTTTCACTAGCTTTGTAAGTGAAATATAAAATGCCAACCTTGTTCTATTGTTAGGTGATAATTACCGGAAACTAGCTATTCTTGCATGCCTCAAAACTGTATAGTTTTTACACCATAACATACCTAGTCACTGCGTCGTTTTCATCAAAGTAGGTGTTGACATAACACTCTTGTACCTACATTATGAAAGTATGGTAACTTCAGCAGCATAAATCGATTACTGTTTTCATCCTCATCATATCAGCCGAAAGACATCCACTCCTGGACATAGGCCTCCCCCAATTGTCGCCACAACAACCGGTCCTCTGCGTCTCGTATCCATCGGCTACCCGCGATCCTCACCAGGTCATCAGTCAACCTTGTAGGAGGCTTTCCAATGCTACGTCTTCCGGTACGCGGTCGCTACTCCAGAACTTTTCGGCCCCATCGACCATCTGTTCTGCGAGCAATGTGGCCTACCCACTGCCACTTCAGTTTGGCGATATCACTGTTTTAATTTTGAAAAAACTAAACATAAAATCCTATTTATTTTCTCTTTCACACAGGTGCCTTTTTTTAGGATGGACAATCATCAAATGATTTCTTCCGCTCTGGGTGGAGCGGAAGGGCGTGTCAGACTCTTACTGACTAAAACCCATCCGTGGTCCTTCTAAAGCCCTTTGCGTTCCAGGGCCGCGGTGACTCTTTCGAACAAATTCCGGAACCCTGGCAGGCTCTGGCCCTAGCGGGCCCCGTCTCCTATGCTGACATCTCTTTTTTAATTATTTATTATTATACAGGAACATAATTATACTTTTATGGGAGACTGGTATTTACACTAGGAAATCCTGTCAAATAGATAACCAGGTCCTGCCCCACAAAAACTTAATTATCGAGCAGAATAAGTGAAACGTCAAGAAACTTAATTCTTAGGTATTATATGAAATGTTAAAACGCAGATTATCTTATTATTTTGTGTCCATTTAGGTGATGTGTAAACGAAGCAGTGTTGATCGACCTTTTCCTGCTGACCGTACCTATTATGTTTATCGCCTACTAACCATTTGATATCTGCTGTGGTAACCTTTAAATTGCTTGCATGATGACGTCACTGTAAACCAAATTAATGGACCCAGCCAAGAGAAAATCGATGAATGGTTGATGATAACTTATCTTCTAATTAACCTTTTCAGTCTGATTTATAAACGCTAACCATATAAGGTTAAAAACTGATAAGCTCATGCATAATTCGAATTAGAGCGTTGAGACAGAATACCTTGGAGCCTAGGCATTCTCTAGGCATTGTTTTTAGGGTTCCGAAGTAAACAAAGTAAGCAAGTTGGAATTTGGAATGGATATACATATTAATCACGCCAACAAATTGGTAAAATAAAATGATGTAAAGTATTTATTTTTAGGGTAAGTGGCGATGATTTTTTTATCGTCTATCCCATTGCCTTTTAAAAATATTGGGAGTTTGCGAAAACGATTGTTCAACCCAAGGATCCGTTTGCGAAATATTAAGCTTTAAAGTGCTATTTTTTGTTAAAGTCGTGTGTCGCCCCCCTCTGCCGCCTAAATGGTTGTTTCTGGAGACGTGAAAAAAATCATGGTCCTAGTAGCATATTATAACCATCGAATTTAAAAGGAAAACTATAACTGCTAAGTAGGCTTTACAAGTTAACGAGTAATAGAAATTGATTTAAGACCACGTGCCTTTGTAACTTTGCAATCTTGTAGTAAAATTTGCTATTTACTTAATTTTGACATGGTTTACGACACGAGTTACTACGGAACCCTTTACTGTGCGTGGCCCGACACGCACTTGGCCGGGTTTTTTTAATAGGTAAGATTTTTTATGCATTACCCCGCCATACAAAGCTCCCCGTGCTAATGCGATTTGGTCAATATATAACTTTACGTTTTATGTAGGTAGAGCTCTAGTATATTTTTTTTTTTACGTAATCAAAGAGCTACGTCAAAAAATATTTACAACGAGTGCGGGTCTAACAGTCTGATTCTCCATACCTTCATTAATGACTTTCGTTAGATATGTTCACGAATAGCTGCTAAGGTCTCAAACAAAGTATTAATTTACGAGGAAACCCGCTAATATACTTGTTACTTACGGTAACGTTAAAACATCTTTAAAGAATCTAAGCCCCCAAAGTCGGCCCTTAAGGATACGAATCAAAATTCCTCTAGCAATATTGACGTCTATCGTCACTCGAAGATGTTCACGAAGTGTTTCCAATGAATAAAAATTAATAAAAAAAAAATGTTAATTTAGTTAATTGACTGTCCTCTTTGAAAAGTACCGTCGTAGAGCGATGGCCTGAAACACAGGTTTAAATAAACCTAGGTCGGGCAACGCACTATATTAGCTACCTTTAGAATTCTATTCTTGCAACTGTAACGTAATACTTGTCATACCATTGTTTTTATCCTTATTATTATTATAATACTATTATAGGCCAATATTAATATATACTTATTAAGTACTGAACCATATGTACACTTTATGTAAACTTATTATTTCAATAAGCGTTATTATATTATTATTATTAATTCGATCTAGAAGCATCCAAACATAATATAATTTTACATTTTTTTTGTATAGGAGCTGTGGTGAGATGCAGAGTAACGAGATCGATAAAATGTACAACACAGCGAGTCCATGCCGCTCCGGGTCTCAGGTACCTAACATATATTTTGTATTCTTCATTACGATAAGGGGTTGTATTATGCAAGCTCCGGACGACCCTGTACTTTTCAGAGCTTTCATGAGATAGTTTTGGCGTTATGTATGCTTAGGATATGACATGCGCGTGCAGTAGGCTACAGTAAGGGTAGGCCAGCCCATAAATAATGCAAAAAAAAAATTATCGCATCGTCAGTATCGCGATTTCAACCCTGAATAATGTGGGCATTTTGGGCATTATGTATGGGCTGGTCTACGCTTACTGTAACCTACTGCACGCCCATGGGATATGACTGGGACAAGGTGTGGTCTCACATGGTTTAGTGATTTTATCTTCAGATTACGAGTTCTTTGTTAGTAGCTTATTGTTCTTCATCAGCATCAGCCAACAGCAATCCACTGCTGAAGATAGGTCCTTTCTATAACACGCTACATATTTCGATTCTTGGCAACTATCGTTCAGCAACTATTTAAAACCTTCCAGAGTAAACATCGGGGTGGTAACTACTTACTACCTCGCGTACGCATGTGATCTCTGTCCGAGACTAGTGCCGACTGCACTTGTCCAGATGGGGGGCGACGGTTGAGCCTGAGGGTGTCATACCTAAGGCGGTTATCACACTGCACCGGATACCGGTTTTTAACTTAGATAAAAACCGCAGGGAGATGCAGTGTGAGTGAGTTTTACCCTGCGGTTTTTGTATGCAAATCAAGATTCTACAGTGTAAAGTTAAAAACCGCAGCACCGCACACCTGAGCGGTGTCCGGTGCAGTGTGATAACCGCCTTACATTTGCCGTTTGACGGTCTCCATATCCAAGAATACTTCTGCCCCCATTGGGGTTGGGGGTTGGTTCTATGGCCAAAGAACCAAATACAGTTGATAATAATAGCTTGGTTGGTAAGTATGGCTAATACGGCCAGACCGTCAACTTCCATCGGTGATAAAACATGCACTTGAATAACAAAGTCCCGAAGAGGACCTCGGTGTGTTCGTAAAACCAACATTCTTTTATAAAGTAGTAATTTTCAAGAATCAAATAAAACTCGTAACATGCCATATCCCGGTATCCCCACCACACAGAATAATAGAAATTCCCATTTTGATACAACTTATTTATACACATACGTAGGTACTTATAGGTACACACGTAAAACTAACTTTCCTCTGTGGAACTGCTATATATAAGTATTATCTAGGTACCTGCCTACATAGAGGTCATCCACTGAAATAATAGTATGATTGTTGGCGCTACACACCTAGTGTCATATTCAGGGAAACGACTGCTTTACGAAATGTCAAATCTATATTAGGCCGTAATATTCCACTGTTGGGCAAGGACCTCTCTCTCCCTACTCCACCCGTCTGTCGTCTGCCATTGCGGTCCTGTCTTTCGGGTAAGACTTAAGTTCATCTCGCCACCATTATCTTGTTCTGCCGCGATAGACTACGACAAGTCGAAGTAATACAAACAATGAGGAGTATTAATGCCTTCTTAGGATTCCGTACCCAACGGAACCTTATTACTAATCCTCCGCCGCCCGTCCGTCCATCCTTTCGTCTGTCTGTCAGCAGGTTGTATCTCAAGAACCGTAATAGGTAGACGATTGAAATTTTCAGTGTACGTGTTTCTATTGCCGCTATAACAACAATTAATAAAAATTAAATCAAAGGGGGCTCTCATACAAGAAACGTCTTGTTTTTTTCGGTTGAAGGTACCTTCGTGTGAGCGTCCGACTCGCACTTGGCTTATTTTTTTATTGGGTAACTCTAGTTAAACTGGCAACCTCAAAGATGCTAAAAATATTGATTAAGAATGAACTCAACGCGTTTTGTGATAAACCCCATTTAATTACATGATATAATTTATAGATATATAGCTATGTATTTACTGTGTGTGGGAATTACCGCGCCCCGTGGCCATAGGTCACGTTTGTTTGTGTTAGGTAATCAATCTGCTCGGTTTTACTCTCGATATGATTGAGAATAATTGTTTGAGTTCATGTTATTTTTTGTCAAATGTTGTAATTCGGAGTTCGATTTAACTGACTTCAAAAAAAGAAGGGGGTTCTCAATTCGGTTGTATTTTTTTTTGTTTATTACCTCATAGCTCCGTCATTTATGAACCGATTTGAAAAAATATTTTATATTGTGAAATAATATAATTTCCGATTGGTCCCATAGAAATTTCATCAAAATCGGTTTAGAAGTTTGGCTTTTAAATCAAAATAGCTGGAAAAATATGTCATCCAAGTAAACAGAATTGCGTATTTTGCTTTCCTGTGATTTTACAGTGGTGTTGTTAGGTGTGTGTGTGTACCACAAAAAAAAAATGAAAATAAAAATCTTTTTTTCCAAAACAGTACAACCGAATTCCAAATAACTTTAATTTCGGAAGTCGGTGTTTTTGGTTGTTTCTTCGTTTTTTAACACCGACTTCCGAAATGTAGTGTTTTTTTTATTTGGAAGCCGGTTATTTTTTTTGGCAATAAGTTTTTTAAAATCCATTTTCATTTTCTAGACCCATGCTCACTGGACGCACGTGTTGTCATCTCATGACAATAAAATATTCATCATCTTCCTGTCTCTGTCCAATGGTAGTTACTTAAATGGAAGAAATTAGCCCCCGAGTCAGAACTCAGAGTCGACGCATTTTCTTCTTCTGTTCCCCCTGTCACTGATTATCTTGCCATATTTTCTCTATCCTCTCCTTCTCTAGCCATCAACATGTATTTCTTAATTATCTCCTGCTATACCCGTGCCGTTCCTTTTTACAATATTTTGTTGATCTGAAAATGTTTTTATTTCGAACCGATTCCGAAAAGAACTGTTTCCTCAAATAGAGTGTATGTTATCCATAATGGGCTTTCATGGTCCGGTCCTTGAGAACATGACGTAGGCGTTTTATCAATTACTTTACGCAGACATCGATCAGAATTTATACGGCTTTGTGCCGCCTCGTGACTTCATGGTTACTTACCTAGTCGTGCCTAATCCACCCGATTTATGTTAAACATCACTTTGGAAATGTATTTCTATGGTTAGAAAGAAAAGAAAGAAAGAAAGAAAAAGTATTTAATTGCCACAAAACGACATACCTACTCACATACATAATTTAACTTTTCTTAAAACTAAACCCTAAACGATAGTGTTAGTAGTTCTTAAATTATATTAGTAAAGACCCGTTAAAAACTAAATAAGAACCACCATGGCACCCACACGGCACACACGGGGGACCCACAGCACGGCACTGATTTTCAGTGGTCACCTAGGACATGACGTACGGAAACCAAGCCCGCTGTTCATGTGGAAATAGATACTAATAAAAAATATAATACTTAATTGTCTTGACAAAAACAGAAGAAGAAATACCCGCAAAACATACGATGCGTTGTTAAATAGGTCACTAGAAAGGACAGCCGTTATATTATACTGCAGGATATCGGCCTTGGTCGGGGTCCCGACTAGTAATACTCTGTATTTCTTCGTAACATTTATTATGCACTCAACCTAAGTATGGAACTCTCTGCTCTGCCAGCGTCTGTTCCCTAAAACCTTGAGCCTTGAGAGGTTAGCCTTCAAATCAAGAGTGAACAGCCATCTCCTGTGCTCGCTCGTTCCAACGTAGGTAGACCTCATTCATCGTTTTTCATCAGGTGAAATCGAGGCGCATCCCGAAAAAAAGATTCCCGATTTTCAAACGGGGAATTAATTTATACGTACTCATTTATCAGTAACGCAGTGACTAAGCACAAATGATGGCTCGCTTACTTCAAATGAGTCAGATTTGCTGTCCTCCCACACTAAGACATATATTTGTAGAGATAGGGGTGATCTCCCACTACCGTCATTCGCTTTCGATTTATGGTCGCAGTAAACGTGCGATGACGTCACCTCGCTTTTTGCGTGGATGTGATGCACGGGTAAGAGATAATGGCTCGTTTCACTCTATCTACATACATCAAACGAGCGTTCAAGGTCATTACACCAGTATTGCTATTCTGTAAAAATCTCATCGTGCTTTGTAAATTGAATATGATGTGAGCTGTCAATCAATCCAATCAAAATTGAATGACAGTTCACTTCAAGCTCACTCCAGCTAAGTTTTTACGGTGTGATGTCTCTGAAATAGACTAGCAGATCACAACCATTGGCAGACTTTTAAATGGCTACAATTTAAATACGTACTAAGTAAAATATGTTAACTTCAAATAAAATAAACCAACTCTATACCGAGGTGCCTAAAGAACAACGTTTTAAGTTCCAAAATACTTAAACATGAGTGTTTAAGTATTGTACGTGTTGTATTTAACACGTATACGCTTTATATTCTTTTTGCCTACCAAAATGGATAAATACTCACCAAATCTTGTTTCCCTGAAATACAATGCTACTTCTGTAACAAGGAGAACTTGGATGCAAGAGCGAGCTAAACGAGCTCGGGACTTGGGTCACCCCGAGTCGGACACGTTAGGTTAGAAGGGGATGGCGGGGTCTAGTGGGCGAGCGAAGCGAGCGAATCAGACCCCGCTATCCCCTTACACAAGCCCTCCTAAACTATCAATCAACGAGTTGTTCTGTCAGAAAGTTGCACGATCCAACTCGTTAATCTTCAAGGAGAAGAACGTGTAAGAAGTTGCAATAGAGTAAAGTTCTTTTCCTCCATTGACTTTTTGAATAAAAAATATTGGTTATTAAGGTCATTTATCAATGTTCTTCGTTCGTTTTCAGATAGTATACGCATGGGCCCGAGACGCACCCAGTCTTCACCTACCTAAGGACGTCGGCTTCCTTATAGGCAAGAATTCGCCCATCAAGTACTTGGTCCTGCAAGTACATTACATGCATCGCTTCCCAGGTATATGGCTTACTTTACTATTATTCTAATATAACCAGTGGTAATGTGGGTATGTCAAAGGGCAATGGAGCGCAGTATTTTAGGTTTTCTTTCTTTTTCTTTCTTTTTTTTTAAAAAACGTTGCCCGCCACACTAGGAATTTCTCCTGTATCGTGGGTGCGTTAACAAACATATAAACTCACATACACAAACAGCCAGACCCGGAACAACTATCTGTAGGTCATACAAATATTTGTTCCGTGCGGGGATCGAACCCGCGACACGCAGCGCAGCAGTCAATCGCTCAACCACTGCACCAACCGTGTCGTCAAAAAAAACTTGATAGAAGGTTTAAAAAGACTTGATAGAGTACGGAACACCACGCTGCCCTCCAAAACCGGTATCATTGACGTAGGCAAAAAAGCTGCCAGGCTAAAATGGGACTGGGCGGGTCACACCAGCCGCATGCATAATGACCGCTGGGCAAAAGTCTCCACACAATGGGTGCCAGAGGATGGACGGCGTCGCCGAGGCCGGCCCAGAAAGCGGTGGCGAGATGACTTGGATGCACACCGCGAAGGCTGGTTCGAGGTGGCGCAAGAAAAGAATGTCTGGAAGGATATGGGGGAGGTCTCTGCCCAGCAGTGAGACACAATAGGCTAAGGAAAAAAAAATAATAACCAGTGAGGCCGATGGGGTCGCCCACCGATAAAATTGTTCTTCTTGTCGAGTTGATGGTGAACCTTAACTGACTGGATTGCCCTTACATCCGGCAATGCTGCAACAGACATATTGTTACCTTGTCAGTGTTCGTTTTTGTCTGTGCTTGTTATCCTGTTTATATATGAGTCTTGTAACTTGAAATAAACTTATTTTATTTATTTAACTATTTTGAGCCCTGTAAGTAGCCACGTTTACAGCGGCACAAATGGCATTCATTAGATCCTCAAGGGTACAGGTGTAAAAGCACTTGGGGTGCCCCAACAAGTGGGCCAAAAAAACTTAATGCCATACTTTTTATTTCCTGTATCCTGTGAGATGTTAGGAGGTTTCTTGCAGCATAAAACTCGTGCATATTTAAAGATTCTTGACCTAGTAGGTTATAGGCTGTGATATTGTTATATTGTTGCTATGCAAACAACAATACAGTAGTCACCGCTAACTATTCAATAACATTTGTAAACAATAGTAAAACATAAATATACAAAAATTGTTTATCAACATCAGCAATCATTGTAAACACGAATGAGATACTATTGAGGAATTGAGTCAGGTTTCAAATGCTCGTATGTTGTTATCAATATCATATAGCACGGAATCTCCAAGCCCGCCGTCAGCAACTGCAAAAGTTATTTTCGCTGATGACACTGCAATACCGCGAAACTACACTTCCCTATAAGGCCTAACTCTTAATTAAGTAACATCGAAAATTAGACTTTATAGCAAAGTGTAGTTTCGCGACTTTGCTATAAAGTCTTATTTTCGATACTGCAAGACCGTGAAACTACACTGCTACAAGGCCTAACTTTTAATAAAATAACATTCAAAATTAGACTTTAAAGCAAAGTGCAATTTCACGGTATTACGTCACCGACGTTATGATTCCAATTAGGCTTAACTACAGCACTTTTTAAACGAGTAATATGACAAAAGAGAGACCTTCCAAACATGCGCCCGTCACCACTTCTGTATGAGAAGACGCCTTTTCTCTGCAGTGGGACAGTAACAGGCCAGTATTATCTAGGGGTACGACAGTGCCCCGCCAAGACAAGCCAAAGAAAGCAGAGCACTACCTACATGTTTTTGACTGTTAAATGCTCTTAAACGATTGTGCAGGTAGTGCATAAACGAGCACTATTTAGGAATTTGCAGTCACTCCCGCTGTAGAGTTAGATCTAGCATTACGGATTATGGGGCTTGGCTTGACACAAGATCTGCAAACTATATAATGGAACGTTTTAGTGGGAAACTTTTTGTATGACGACCAATTATTTATTAATCTGTTTAAACATACTGATGTGGTTATGTCATGATAATAAGCTATGCAATGTCATTGTAATTAGTGTTTTATTTTATAGTACGAGGAAAATATGGAAATGCCATAGACATTTAAACAATGAGAATAGCAGCATATATTCTATGCAATAATGTGTATTGTGTAAGCCAGTTAGTAATGAAAGTATATCGTCAGCATAGAAGACGGGGCCCGCTAGGGCCAGAGCCTGCCAGGGTTGCGGAATTTGTTCGAAAGAGTCACCGCGGCCCTGGAACGCAAAGGGCTTTCGAAGGAACACGGATGGGTTTTAGTCAGTAAGAGTCTGACACGCTCTTCCGCTCCGCCCAGAGCGGAGGAAGTCATTTGATGATTTCCCATCCTTAAAAAAAAAACATGAAACTACTTATATTATTCTGTACTGATAGAATTGAGCTAGTACTATTATGAACTTATTGTAGTATAAAAGGTATTTCCTGCCTCATGGAAGGAAATTCATTCCGAGGTGACGGCTAATGATGAAAGAAAATAAAGGTTGATGTATGGAGGAAAAGAAGTGTTGTTTATACCCGAGACAAATTAGAGTAAAAACAGGCGAATGATATAGGAGCAGATGAAGACACACAGAAAATTATTTTTTAATTAACAAAAAAAAAAACACGATTTATACCATTGTTTTATAAATTTTATGTTGTATCATAATCTTGCGTATTGTTTTGGTAAATATCTTAATTGTTATTGTTATTTTAAATGTTGTGTACGTCTGTGATTGCCATAAACACTAGAATAAGACCTTATACAATTTAATATGTCCATGTTTGTGTTGTTGATGTGCCATTAATAAATAAATAAATTATGGATAGGCCAACTGGGCGGAATTACGCAACAGCATGACGACCCACAAAAAATGGTAAATTGACTTTTTGTTACCATGCCACAGTTTTGCATTTGAATATTTTTCTATACAACATTAAGTGCTCTGAGATGAGTTTCTTTGAAAGGATCCTTTTCTTTTCTCATGTCAGTGTACTATGAACCGGAGAGTTCGAAAACTTCAAACACGTTTTTCTCAATATCGCATCTGTGTGAGGTAGCATGTTATTGCTTGATTGCGTCCAATTTTGATTCATATCTTACCTGTTTTTTTTTTTTAAGTTGCCCCACACTAAGAATTTCTCTTGTATCGTGGGTGCGTTTACGAACATATAAACTCACAAACACAAACAGCAAACTGGCGGTCGACTAAAACTTAGCTATTTCATCGAACCTCGCATCACATGGACTTACATGTATTGCCCTGCATTCAATAATAAAGTACTGACGACATTGTGATGTTGTTTCAGAGGATAAACGTGACAACTCCGGCGTTTTCCTCAAATACACAAAAGAAAGGTAAGTTTCTGCATTAATTATTAACTTGCATAACGCGAGAATGACCGACGGAGGCAATTTTTTACGCTGTCAGAAGTATCGATTAACGTAAGGGACATTTTAGCATTTTTGGTAAATGCTACTTAATACCAATCGCTGTAAGGTACATTTTGGATAAATGATAACCAGTGATCGGATATTCGGGCGCTTATATAAGTACCTAAACTAAACTTAACTACCTATAACAAACTTAATGAAATTATAGCATTGATTATTTCGATTTAATATCTTAATTTTATTCAAAACAAATGGAATACCTATAAAAAATATAATGACAGTTCACAACGAGTTCTAACTTGATATTTTGAAACGTGATATTTTGTATAGTATGCGGGCATTTTTAGAAATCTCAGAAATTTCGAACGTTTCCGGGATCCGGGATTCTGAAAAGCATGTTCGTATTACACTTTCGTTGGAATAAAAGTGAAGTTTAGGTAAATTAGCGCCTGATTATCCGATCACTGATGATAACTGATATTTCCGGAATCGTTTTGTTAAAATGGCCGATTTTTGGCGTCATATATTACTGTCTTCAAATTTTTTTTCTCAAAACTACCCTACTTGATAAGTAGGGTATCAAATAAAGGGCTCGGGGAGATAATTCCAAAAATGTAACACACTAAAATGTAGGAAATAAAAAATGACTTTGTCAAAGAACCCGACCGCTAAAAACGACTAAAAAGTTCCAAACAAAGAAAAAAAATAATGTTTCATTAATTTTACTTCCACACTGATTTGATGCCACCACCAACTGCATCAGACTGCTTGAAAACTAACTTGTTTTGAACTTTTTAGGATTGCTGTGAGTCCAGGAGCCCTACTATGAAGTCTTAAAACGATCATAATTCCACTCTAAGAGAGAGACGGAGCTATATATAGCGAATAGCACCATCCCTTTTACATCATCGGAATTGGATGGCATTAGCACGTCAGAGTATGGCCACAGGGTCTTTTGTAGTTCGTATGTGGCGGGAAACATTCCGCTACTCTCCTAAGTATAAGTAAACATTGTGTTCTACCGTATCAAACATGATGGCCCTCGGTAGTATCAAGTAGGTCTTTTGCGGTAATTAAGTTCAGTTACTTTATGCATTAAGTAAATTAGTAGACCAGCTAACAATGAGTGGCTAACACGCAAGAGGATTGTTTGATGGTCAAGTTTATACCTTTATCTACTTGGAAAATAATATGAGGCTTCCGGTATGGTACAATTACATTATTTAAGTACTATTAAGAGTTTTTAGATGTTTTATTTATGGGTTACCTACTAAACTGGTTTAGGCATTGGCTACCATTTGCTAGATAGTCTTTAATTTTGACTGGCCTGTTGGTCGAGTGGTTAGTGACCCTGACTGCTAAACCGGAGGTCGTGGGTTCGATTCCCACTCAGGACAAATCTTTGTGTGATGAGCATGATCATTTGTTCTGTGTCTGGGTGTAGTTTGTCTATAATATGTATGTATTTAGAAATATATAAGTATGTTTATCAGTTGTCTGGTTGCCATAGCACAGGCTCTGCCTAATTTGGGATCAGATGACCGTGTGTGAGTTGTCCCAAGACATTATTATTATTATTAATTAATTAGTTTTTGCCCGCGGCTTTGTACGTGCATATCCCCGTTCCAGTAGGAATATTGGGAAATTCATTCTTAGTACTCCCCTACGGAGTGTAGGGAAGCCACATGCCAAATTTCAGCTTTCTACGACCAGCAGTTTCGGCTGTGCGTTGTCTGTCAGTCACTGAGTCAGTCAGTAACGGAAGATTTAAATACAACGTGTAACAGAATAAACACAATACCTCTCAAGGGGTCATTGTACTCATCATTATGAACAACTTTTACTATGGGACCAACATTGAAATCGCGAAAAACAAAAACAGCTGTTCTGTACATTTTGTCGAGTTCTACGCACATAAATGTATGGGGCAGTTCCAAAAAAAAACCAAATGACTTAAAAACCTTAAATCTTAGATTATTTAAAAAGAACTACATAATGGTTAAGCACTCATAATTTTTAATGCTTTAAATAATTTTTTGACATGTAAACTACGGGAAACTTTTTGTAATGTTACCTGTAATATATATTTGCATGCTGTGATGTAGGCAAAACATGTATGCTCTAATAATGCCTGTAAAACAACTTTGTACACCATGTTTTATGCAAATAAAATTGATTGATTGGTGTATATTTTTTTCATTGTTGTCATTTCCAGAATGCCTCGTCAAGCCGGTATCATTCTGCTGGGAACTAGCGGCGTGATCCCTCCACACCGCGTCGAGCACATGGAGACAGCCTGCACCATCAATGAGAATAAAGTTCTACATCCCTTCGCGTTCCGTACTCACACTCATGCGCTGGGTAAGTTGTCAATTATTTGGCTGCGGAATTTGATCAAAAGAGTCACCGCGGCCCTGGAACGCAAAGGGCAGGAGGAACACTGATGGGTTTTAGTCAGTAAGAGTCTGACACTCCGCTCTGGGCGGAGCGGAAGGAAAAAAATATGATAAATAACAAACATTCTAACTAACAGAACTTTAATGTAATAATTATGACGAAGACCAAACTTTAAGTACGGGTAGTAGTTCCGGATTTTTCGCTTGAAAAAAAAAACAGTTTCTCAGCGTTTTCGATGTCAATGCTTCGGCCATACTAGCAACAGCAACATTTAAAAGTCAATACCGTGGTCAAATCAAATGTGCAAGCGTGTCGTAATAACCCAACCGCAAAATAACGACTAAAAATCTCCAAACATCTCACTTTTCAAACCGTCTGATGCAGTTGGTGGCATTTGTTGTACTTCAATCACAGATGTCACGCTATATGACCATCTTAACATACCGAGTTTCCTCCGTGCCTCGGAAGGCACGTTAAGCCGTTGGTACCTGCTGTCATTTGTAGATCTTTGGCAGTCGTTTACGGATTGTCAGAAGCCAGTAAATTTGACTCGAGTCTTGCCAAGAACTACCGTGTTACCCATGAGGTAGGAGGTCTGGTAGGCAGCCGTTCCACGTAAAATACTGGTATTCAGCTGAATCCGATTTGACTGGAAGCCGACCCCAATATAGTTGGGAAAAGGCTAGGCAGATATCTTAATATCTTCAGACAACTCCCACACGGTCATCCGATCCCAGACTAGGCAGAGCCTGTGCTATGGCAACCTTAAAACTGATAAACATACTTATATATTTCTAAATACATACATATTATAGAAAAATTACACCCAGACACAGAACAAATGGCCAGGCTCATCACACAAAGATTTGTCCTGTGTGGGAAACGAACCCACGACCTCCGGTTTAGCAGCCAGGGTCACTAACCACTCGACCAACAGGCCAGTCCAAAAAAGATGATGATGAATCACAGATGTCATGCCAACAACTGTATCTTATTTATCACTACTACCGTTCTGCCTTCCACATAAAACAAACATATTTATTGATCCCCTATAAAATTCCAGGTAGACTAGTGACAGGCTACGTGGTGCGTCAAGACGAAAGCGGCGACGTGTGGACCCTGCTCGGCAAGAAGAACCCGCAGCTCCCTCAGATGTTCTACCCGGTGGTCAGCAACAAGCCCATAGAAAGGGATGACGTGCTCGCCGCGAGGTGCATCATGAACAATACTAACGATCATGCTGTGAGGATTGGGTATGTATTTGATGGTTACTGGTAACAAATTGTTAAGCAACGCTTGCCGTGGCCAGTTGGCGTGACCATTTCTTACTTACCGAGACTCCTATGTATTAGGCCGATGGTCCCGGTTGTCATTTGCAGATCTTTAAGTTTTTGTGACTTCAGAAAAGATCTCGTGGCTAAATTGTAATAGTCACACGGGTCGATCTTTAAGGTTAAGCTATGTTTGCCGTAACTGGTTAGCAGATGCGTGACCATATCTTAAATCCGGGACTCTTCCGTGCTTCGGAAAGCACTTTAAGCCATTGTTTCCTTCTGTCATTTTTGATTAGGTAGTCAGAAGTCTAAAAATTTGACACTAGCCTTGCCAATTGGTTTTGGTGCAATCCAGCTACTGGGTGGTGGATTTCAGATAAACTGTCGCTCCACGTACACCGGTATTCAACTCTGTCGTCATAAGAAAAAAGGACGAATCTACACAAAACGAAGAAACCTATTTCCGCCCTTAAGTTATTTTCTTAATGTCGAAAATACTTCGTTTTGTGTAGATGTATGACGGCAGAACTGCAGGTTAGGCTGGAAGCCGATCCCAATATAGTTTGGCTAAAGAGATTGATGGGTTACTGGTATTCGAACAGAATAATTATCTGCCTGCCCTTGTCCCATGTTGCTTGGTGACATCGCAATATGTTTTGTTCTTCCATTCTCCCCTGTGCAATCATTTACCTTATTTTTCTTTCATTTTCTATCCTCAGTCTAAGATGGGATGGACCTCATCTTTTTTTTTAATTCACTCTTCCGAACAGCCGATGAACTTTTATAACATACAATATCATAATTCCACCACAGCATAAAACCAAACGAACTATTTGCTAAAAAAATCATCCAATCATTCTGTAGAAAAATAACTATGACTGGAAACAAACACTTTTGTGTTGTCTTTAATTTTAATCACACTTATGATTAAGGACTAAAAGTCGCGAAAGACCGTGATCATTGATCGTTTTTAAGTTTATTTTTTTAACCATGCAAGCATTTCAAGTTGATCCACAATGAAAACAAATAGGACGAGTCCTGCCTGACAGAGAACTGGCTTGTTCTTTGGCCAAAGAATCAGCATTGCCATTGAATTTGGTGATGCTGCCAGTCCTCGGGCCAAAATTCCGAATGACAGCGATGTGAAAAAGTCCTTACGCCTAAGTTTAATTGGTTTTACGTTTTTCTTTTTATCTTGTTTTTGTTTCATTTTGTAGGTAGTTCATCATTCTCTTGCATTAGAGAGTAGTTAGTCGTATATAGTTTCCACGTTAAATTTTAAAAATATAATTTAGGTGCATTATTAAATAAAAGACATTTATAATCTCCTTTCAGAGCAACAAACAAAGATGAGATGTGCAACTTCTACTTAATGTACTGGGTAGACAACGATACCCCATTGGACCAGAAGTACTGTTTCTCCGTCGGCCCCCCCTACTACTACTGGAACCGAGCCCGGGAGAACCTCGTCAACATTCCACTCAGCGAGATTTGAATCCATTGAAAGTTTACTACGAAGATTGGTCAAAGGAAAGCTTGAAATACGGCAATGGATCATGAGATTAGAAATTCAGTCCTTATTTTTTTTGGGTGTAATTATTTTTGTAATACCTACTACTATTGTAGCATCTATTATTAGATTTTAATATTTGGGGTACCTACTAATCATTTTAGCCTCTGCTACTATTGTAGATATTAATTTTCGTTTTGACAAATAGTGACAATTGACTATCGTCATATTCTTAGTTTTAAAAGCAGGGCTGGAAGTCACGACATAGTTATCGATCACCTACGACCAAATTCAAAACAAAAACGGAACGATCAAAATCAATGATCAGATCGCGTTCGAGATTGACCGTGTACGGGGCGGCCTTAGGACTTGTCGACCGAATTCGGTCAATAGGCGATGGGTAATTATGTTGAGACTGCCCCAGGCCATTTATTGACTTTATGTATCCGATTCATTTGTCTTTAAATGGAGCCATTTAGTATGTGTTGGTTACTTTTTTATAAAAAAAAATATTTGTCAAAAATTACCTAACACATTTCTTTTGGCGTAAAAATGCTACAAATTACTGAATTTACGTTAAAAATATATAATGAATAGGTGTTGTAACTTGTAATCCTTATTCTTAAGCTCAATTTATTAGTTTAAATATTGAAGCAGCTACAGGAAGATTTATTTTAAGTCTAATAGTAACAACATTAGTAGATGTTTAAATACAAATTGTTAGTCACCCTTTCCAGTTTTTGCAAAAGCAAAAAATGTAATAACTTGTCTCATTTTTTGAAAAGTGAGCGAGCGGCCTGCTTGGCCCCGGTCTCTGGAAATAATAAAATCGACGCGTCAGAAGTGAAACGCAAGTCAAATGATACGAAGCTGCTGAGAATTTATTCATCAAAGCAGCAGCTAAGGGGTCGTCCTTTAATCACGTGCGATTTGAACAAGGGGCTCAGAAAAAAAATCACGATTAATCACGATTTAGGGGAGGGGATAATATGACAGTCAAATGTATTCTTCCACGCGACGAAAATATTTAATGTGTGACGTGTAAAATATTTTATGATAATTTTATTATTCTGATCTTTGAAAAATGATGTTGGGTGGGGATGCCTAGAACCTCGTGACGTAACACCAGAGGAGAGGGAGTAAAATAAAGTGCCGTGATTAATGCATGGCCCCTGACGCAAACTTGACAATTTATGACATTAATTTTAGCTCTAGATGCTGGGCCTCAGTTGCGTTTGGTCAAATTAAAGACCGGACCCCAGAGTATTAAGAATTTTTTTTAAGTAATAAAAATATCTGAAAAGTAACGAAACATTCCATTCTAAAGACTACTTTTAATTATATTTTATTTACACTTATTTTAGTTAGGTATATACAAACTGTACACAGAGAGTATTTTTTAAATTAACTTTTATTCATAAATAAATGTGAACAGAAATCATGAGGAACGATCTGAGAAAATGATCTGTAAGAAATTTTATAATTTTTATTAAAATTATAAACTATGAAATTAATTATTTTATTGGACTGGAAAGGGCCCGTTTTCAAAAGTGTAAGTAACTAGGAATATTTTACCATTAACCTTTTTAGTTAATGTAGGTATGACATAAATATATAGTCATGTATTTTAACTTTAAAGATCTGGGTGTATCTAATATGAGTACCTATAAGATAAATATATTTACCAATTGCTCTTAAATCTATACGTCTAGTCAAAATCAGTATGAAAGACTTGAAAAATCTATCGTAATTTATGAATAAGATCTTTAAAGAAATTAAATATATGTCTACAAAACTGATAAAGTATGCTCGAATACAGGTCTTGGCAGGCTTTCATTTTAGCTACAACACACAAAAAAAATGGTGTTGCAGCTCCAAAAATTGAAACTGTTGGTAACATTGAAAATTTTCAATATTTGGGAAAACTTGCTTATCTAAAGTGATGACTGATGACCAGTTATCGGAATAGGTAGAGTATATTTAAGTACAGTTCGCGGAAGTAAGTAACATAGAGTTGATAATACCTCCTCTAAAATCTCGGAATCGTTGACATGAAGATTAAATCCCGGGATTTATGAAATTGTAAATCACTTATTGCGCTTTGAATACATTTGAACTAAATTATTATATTGAAAAACTTTAGTTTTTTGAGTTCGGTACTAAAGCTGTTCAATTATAGAGCTTTGTTTTACGTACAAAATTAATTCTTGAAAGATCTTCGTTCTTCTGTTATTTGCCTGATTATATTTTAATATGATTATATTTTTTATAATCCCGGTTTTAATTGTCATGGTTTAGAGGAGGTATTATCTACGCTATGTTACTTCATCGAACTTTAGGTAAATATAGTCTACCTAATCCGATCTCTGCTGGTGACCTACAGTATACAATCATATCATTTTTAAATGAGTTATATTCAAATATATTTTAAATCATGAAATTTGACCTTGACGGGAATTTATATTTAGATTATTTGCAACTAACAAGAAAAACCGATGACATGACATTCAATTCAATGAAATCCTCTCCTAAAAATTATATTTCTTGTAAATAGTATGACTTACAGTATTCCTAATTATAATCTACCTACTGAATACTAACGTACTATAAATAAATGTATTGATGTGGAACAAAAAACTTTGGCTTTGAATAATGGACTTCGATAAATTGGATACAGTTGATATTCAATACTTAATATAAGCTGGCTTTTTGATTGGACAATATATGGCTCCACTAGTTTAAAAAAAGAATCTTAGAATGGTTGGTAAATCAAAAAAAAAAAAAACAAAAATGGCGGGATTTGTCTTTGAGTATAAAAAGCTTGCCGGAAAAGCATTTTTAATGACACAAATCCCGTGTATTTTATCATTAAATTCCGTTTAAATTAATCTGTGCTGCCATACTTAACAATAATACTCAATTTTTAACAAAACGATAGATTGCCGATATTGAAATTAATCCATAATTTGACTAGGTACACCTGTAATTCAGGCATCTCTGAGTAAGTTAATATATAGCTAAAAAAGAATAGATTTTATTTAACCACTGTAGCGACTTTTGAGCTGGCATAGTAAAACTAATTTAATTCATATTACGTGATAACTTCAATCCACTGCCACCAACTTAGGGGGCGTTCAAATATTACGTAACGCAATTTGGGGGGAGGGGGGCCTTGTAAAACGTTACGATGCGATACAGGGGCGAGAGGGGTGTTCGAACAACGCGTTACGTAACATAGTGTTTTTTATTTAACGCTAGCCTCACTAAACATATTTTCGAGTTACACAGTCACTAAACAGTAGTCATTTTGCCAAACAAAAATAAACATCAATATATTTCTTGAAATTACATTTATTAATTAAAAAATTTGGTAACATGAGAGTAGTAGACATAATTGTGACTTTTAGGTAAAAATTGTCACTTGGATGATACGTAACTTTTCGGGAGGGGGAGGGGGTACAGATTAACGTTACTGCGCGTTACATGGGTCAAGAATCTTCAAAAATTGCGTTACGTAATACTTGATCGCTCCCTTAAGAACCGACTTAAGCCTTTTGAATTTTAAGTTGATTCTTGAATAAACATTTATATTAACAATGCCCTTAAAGAAGTATGGGTTGCAATAGAATTTGAACTGTGTATTGTATGGCATAGAGTTAATTGTTTTAAAATGTGAAAACTATATCAAATTTATGCACATTAAATTGAATATCAAGTGCATGCAATTGCCTATGTAAATATCATTAGTGTTAATTAAATTATTTATAAATAAACTTATTCAGGTGATTTTGTCAAATATTTGTGTTAAACAAAAGTATCTGAATGACCATTATATTTGTTTGTGAAAAATCCAGGTTCGTTCGTCTGGTTGTACTTATTTTAAAGCTCGCGGTATCACGTTTCGATTATTCCGATTTTTAATTTATTTTTGTATTTTTCACTTTTATGCAAAATCTAATCTTCAGAAAAAATCTGTTTAAAGAATCAAATAATATTTTTAATTATATTTTTGTAAGTTACTCTAAAATCTCTGACAGTTTATTTTTCTGTCTCTTTTGATAATCTTTGAGAATGTTAGCCATTAATGAAGACATATTTATACATAGACTATTCGATGAAGAATAAAAGGGCTTTGGGCTATAACTGAAGCACAAAAAAAGTAATATCTGATGGATATCGTTCGACATTTTAAGTAATATACCTATACTAAACTTAGTTTTTTAGTTATGTATTGTAGCAGCTTAAAAAGGTACGCGTAACTAAATGTTTTTCTTATTTAAAAGTGCCTCCTGCACAAAATACGGTGAAATACCATAATATTCGTTTCTATTTGATTTATCTGTTTCTATTAGATAATAATATTGTAAGAAATTGTTAATTTTCTTCTCGTAGTGGTAAACCCTTGATTGTCAAAGTTTTAATTGCTTTAAAGGGCAAATTAAATGTCTGTTTGAAACATTCCAATATTTAAAATAAATGATTTTGCGGAATCGAACTAAAAGTTTGGGAAAGACTTCGTTGATAAAATTTAACATTATTTTCAATAAAAAATGCTCTTTAAAGCAAAACATTTAGTATTGATGTACGTGTCAAACACGACTGTCCCGTTTATAATATGTAAGTTATTCTATTAGCGTAAAATATTAATAATATTAAATGTTTAAATCATATCTCTGTGTTATGTATGCTGCAAGCGTTTATTGTTAAGACTGGAGGCGAAATGTGAGATTTTCAGATGCTGTGAGTTTTGAAATAATAATTAAAATGTCGCCCGTTTTTTATGAGTAGGTGGAGAACATACAGTTAAAAATATGCCAAAAAAGGTCAAGTGTAAATTTTGAGCAAATGGGGTATTTGTGTTAAAAAAATCTAATCAATCCGTCAGATAGATTTCCAAAAAATATTGGACACGTATTTTTTTGTTTTTGTCTCGTAAACAAAAAATAAAGACGAAACAGTGCATTGAAAACACTAGTGACGTCACTTACCAGTACACAAGCCCCCACTTTGATGAGTTTTATCTTGGTATTTTTTTTATTAATTCGATCAGGAAAAAACATACGTATCCAATATTTTTCGATAATGTAGCCGTCGGACTAAATATAATCACATTTTTTTAACCCAAACAACATCCCTATTTCCAAACAAATACATTTTCTACATATCGGATGCATGACACCTTTTGGAATGGTTATTTTTATTGAAATTGTTGGCAATCATTCATTCAAAAAAATTAAAAGGATCAATAATATGTACAGTCAACAAAGCTATTTGGTATGGAGGCAGCTAACTTGCAACTACTTTTAAACGATGTTGTGAGTGTGCCGAGTAGACAATTATTATACACCACAATCGTAAGTATGTCATAAGCTTAAAAAGTTATAATGCACACATTAGAAATAAATATTGGCAGTGCAGTGGAATAATTAATATTTTTGCCTGTATACCTTATTGCTTTGTTTACTGTACCTACTAATATAACCTTAAGTTGCTAAACATAATATATTTTCCTTGACTGTATAAATTTGACTGTACATCCAACATCAGCAGGTTAAATAGCGACTGAAATTCGGACATTTCATTCCAATCTTACAACACTATTCTTATAAGAAACTACACGCAACATTAATACATTGACCGATAAAAAGGTTAACTATTGGACTATTATAAAACAAAACTGTCAATGTATACCAGCTCAAACTTCCCGGTCGATCACTTTTCAACCGTATTACTAAAGGCATAAGGGCGAAAACTGATCGACTAGGAATCTACGTGTCGTTTCTCAAAGTATTCTCTACTATTAGGCCTATACATACGTGTCTATTAAAATAAAATTTTGATTCCAGTATTGTATTGATGTCTGTTTAGACACGGCTTAAGCCTGAATCGATGTGCCCTGAATTCCTATGTGTGAACCTCAACTATAATGTGGTATAAATACTTATCGGAAAAGTGCAAATAAAAACTATTATATTTTACGTATTGGTGTTTTATTTTGAAAAAAAAAAAATCTTAACTTACAAATTCATTAATATTTTGCATTTTAGTAATTGTATGCCTGCTTCTTGCATCTTTACCTATATCTCACTTTCCTTGTTAGAAACACAATCATGAAATCAGCCGAAAGACGTACACATAGGCCTCCTCCGAGGGGTTTGCCATAATCGCTACGCTTGGCAGGCGGGTTGGCGATCGCAGTGTAGCTGTTGCAATGCACAGAACCACAGAATGCTGCTGCCCATTCTCTGGTGAGTCCCTTAGTCGCCTCCTACGACACCCACGGGAAGTGATGGGATGGTGCTATTTTACATCCGACACCATACAGAACTCCATACAAAAACACGATAATTAAGGGTAATTCCTACTATTTTACTCCCACTTGGCTCTATTTCTTTTTGATATATGTGGCCTTAGTGCGAGATTTTTAACGTACCTACTCAATCGTGTTTGTTGACACTGGCTTTCATATGAATTGTCTTAATTACATTCATCCATTTGAACCAAAGGCTGTCCTTTCGTTTAGGGTAGATATCTAAGAGAAAGTCATTTAGGGACGATCCAAACCGAGCATTATCTAAAGCTAGCTCAGACTAATTGAGACAGATATTACGAATAGGAACCACCAGACGGGGGTGCGCACGAACTTAGGTACTTGTATCCCAGGCGCTCGACTCATGGTAGGTAGCGGTAGGAACTGTGGCTTTTATTTGGCAGGAGTTCGATATAACACTGCGTTCTCTCCAGAAGGGTATCCATCCAAGATTTCTGTGCTCCGTCTGGAGAGAACGGAGGGTTCCTTCCACAATATTCCACAAAAAAAAGGAATAGGAACCAGACCAGACATGACGAGACGAAAGACATTTAAAGTGCACACAAAACGTCAGTAAAGCTTCCCTCCATCGATCAGTAGTTGTAAGTACAATACAAAAGACTACGTGTTACAGAATTATCGCAAAATCTGAAAAGGGGTCATTGTACACATCAATTTTTTTATATATTTTTTACTATTGATGGGCACGCGTTTGACCACTATCTCACCTGATGGTAAGCGATGATGTGGTCGAAGATGGGGCACCTAGAAGTAATCTATTCTCTCTTACCTTAAATACTCCCAGGTTGTAGCTATCAGACTGGCAGGGTATTCCACTCCTTAGCTGTACGCACGAATGTGTTCCCAAAACGTTTTGTGCGTGTGGGTGGGATGATACTATGAGACCAACCCTGAAATCGCGAAAACAAAGCAGCTGCTCAGTAGGTATATTTTGTCGAGATAGCTCACAATATATGTGGGATAGCCAATTCTCCAGGAACAATGCGTTAATTCTGTTACACGTTGTATAAGACGAAAGTCTTAAGGGTGTGTAGGTACGTGATGATTAGTATTAGTAGTCACGGACATGTTATGATTAGAGAATGATCATTTTATGCAGGTAGGCACCATTGCCAAGTGCTGGGTACAGGAAGCCTACGTAAACTTTTACACCTATGTATTTATGTCATTCCAACTTTCGCGTGGCCGCGATCGACCAATGTGTAAGTACCTATAGTAAAGAATAAAATGCTTTGGTAAGGTCCTCCTACGTAGAGATGTATGCATAGTAGACGGGGCCCGCTAGGGCCAAAGGCTGCCAGGGTTGCGGAATTCGTCCGAAAGAGTCGCCGCGGCTCTGGGGGTCCGTAGTTTCGGGCTTAATTGCGGACGTATTCTACTCCGTATGTATACCTTCGGAATTACGATTAGTTCCGAACACGAACTAAGAATGAATGGACAACACGATTTGACAGTAACTGTCAAATCGTGTTGTCATTAATTCTTAGTGGTAAGGTGATACGGACTAGAATACGCCCGCAACTAAACCCGAAGCTACGGACTTCGGGCTTAGAGAGTAGCCCCCCTGGAACGCAAAGGGCATTCGGAGGAACACGGATGGGCTTCAGTCAGTTTGACACTCCCTTCTGTTCCGCCCAGAGCGGTAGCAGACATTTGATGATTTCCCATCCATAAAAAAGGTCCTCCTGCGTGGTCCTGTATAAACCAAGAGGTTTATTTTATACCCTCGACCTATTGCCGGAGCGGATGCGTTCTATTTCTATTTATTATTTCGTGACGTTCATTACGAAACTCCTACATCCTCTTATCATAGTTACACTATAATAATGACAGGATATCCTGCCGTTATGAAGGAAAATTCTCTAATTTTCACGGTCGAAGCTACAAGTGTATTGCCACTATATAGGAAAAAGGCAGAAGTATCATACAAAAGCTTGCTTTATTCACTTACCTATATGTACATTAGGTAGGTTGTTAATTCCACTATAATAATGATAGGTGTGTCTGACTTAAGTACCTATCAAGAACTTATTCATTGATCTCGCTAGGTAGGTACTATTTTCGTGTTTGTCATGACCGAGCTGGGCGAGCTGCACTAACCATGGACTGTAGGTAGGTATAATTACCCTTTTTGGACCAAAATGAGAAAAAATTGTCATTTAAAAAAAAAAATCACGGATATAATATATATACGGATTTACACTTTTTTAGGTTCCTGTGACCTACTTGGAACTGTCTGTAGGTTCCTAGATATTGTGCAAACTGGATCTTCTGCACCTTAACTTAGTAACCCGCCCACACAAGGGTGCGGCACCGATGTAAGTACAAGCGGGGAAGGGGGAGGGGAGCCCGCACGTTTTCTCTACATCTGCCGAGTTCCCCCGCCGAGCCAGCGCGTGGGTCCTTTATGAGCTCCCGAAGAGATTCGCCTCTAACTAGGTTAGTGTGCGTAGTGAACGTTTAATTTTGCGGTTAGCCTTGAACTCGGGACGGTTTGGGGTTGGCTTTTGGCTCCGTTTTCTGGTATGCGACGTTGTGTGGTATTTGTGGTATGGTTAGGTCTGGTGTAAGTATACCTGTCTGGAAAGGGACTTAGATGGTTTGAGTGGAGGTGTACCTCCATAGGTAGGTATTGATGACGCTGTCTATACCTACATCTACATAGATAGCGTTATTAATTAGGTGTAACACACGCATTAAAATACCATCCTTAAACAACAATAAACAGAACAGAACAATTTGCAATTTCTGTAAATAAGATCATTCCACTATTCTTCTTATTTAGATGCTTAGCTAAGTCTCCTAATTACTCAACCAACTAACTAAACGAGCGACAGACTTTACTTATCAAGTTTTTTTTAGTCTACGTAGGTACTACATAAAAAAAGAATATTCTATGGGCACGAATTCTTTTTAAGTCAATTTGCCGAATCCTCAGTGTTTTTCTGTCTTTTTCATTTTTGTCAGAGAAAAATAGAGAGCTTTCTAAACTAATTTGAAAGCAATTAGGTAACTTTCAAAGTTTTAGTGGTTGTTTTGTTTTGAATATACTTACATCTTAAAATAGGAACCGTTTGCGGACCATTGCGTAAGTGAGCTACCCGAATCACAGGCCCATCAGAATACCAGAGCTGAGTTATTTTTTTTTAATAACGCAGCATATTATGCTGAGATAGGGACCTTTTTGGCCTCGCACATATTACATTCATGCTGTTCTAGCTTTTGTCAATTATTTTTTATGACTGTTACTTTTATTTTATTTTACTTTTCTGTTTGTTTTGTGCGAGTCGAGAGGTATACCTCATCTGCTAGGATTGCGGAATTTGTTCGAAAGAGTCACCGCGGCCCTGGAACACAAAGGGCCTTAGAAGGAACACGGATGGGTTTTAGTCAGTAAGAGTCTGACACGCTCGTCCGCTGATGATTTGCCATCCTTAAAAAAATACCTCACCACTTTCCTTGCAGGCAAAATTGAAGTCAATAGCCGAGACCGTGTAACGGGTGGCCATTGTGTCACCCTGTGTAATGTTTTCTTCAACTATCTTTTCTGAAATGGTGTTCATAATAAAAAGTATTGATATGATCATTAAACACGGTTGCATTTGTGGTGACATTATTAGAAGTTCTCGAATTTTCCCTTAGTCCCTGAAGGGTTTCGCGAGAGTACAACAACCCTACAGAAGTTAAGACAGTTTGTTGTCTACCAAGCAACTTACACGTAAGTCCCATATGGATTAGAGCCGAGAAAATATCATTTTTTTATGATCGTGGCATACGACTTCTAGTTACTTTTACCGGATATAAACTTAATCGGTTTGTACCTAATTTCTATTTTATTTCGAATTTAATATAATTTAATATGACTGTTCTTTTGAAATTATTTTATTGTACTTTGGCTGTTTTTTTTAAGGATGGGAAATCATCAAATGACTTCTTCCGCTCTGGGTGGAGCAGAAGAGCGTGTCAAACTCTGTCTAAAACCCATCCGTGTTCCTTCTAAAGCCCTTTGCGTTCCAGGGCCGCGGTGACTCTTTCGAACAAATTCCGCAACCCTGGCAGGCTCTGGCCCTAGTGGGCCCCGTCTCCTATGCAGACATCTCTTTGAGGCGCGCGTGAAACACAACGTGCTATCGACCCGGGAGCCTGGTGGTGATCGGACAGCGAGCCACCCAACGTTCGCCGTCCGCAGGCCCGCGCCAACGGTGGCCGGGGATCGCCCTGCGACTCCCGACGCCCGAGGCGTCTTCTCCTGTAGCGGCGGTTGGGGCGGAGGCCTTGCCTTTCCCTCGCGCGGCCCGCAAGTCTATAACAGGCTTACTTCGCTAACGACAGTGACACAATACCTTACATAAAATAATCCCTTGCACAAGCACTGGGACGGACGTCATCAAATTAAATAACTCACACTATACCTACTTACCTACCTGCTTATGGTTTACGCAACCTTATGTGGTTATAAAGTAAGTACGTACCTTGCGACTTACCTACGTGGAGTGAGGAGTTATATCTGTGGAAGACCATAAATAAATAACATATATTTTTTTTATAAATAATTGTTACGAGACGTCACCCTGTTTCTAGTTGTTACGTATGACTTAAACTGTAAACGGCTCCTAGTCTTGGAGGTGGGATGAAGAAATTGTAAACAAGTCGTAAAATTTCGTTATGATTCAAGTGGAAAAATTTTCAACCGAGATGGAATAGACGTCTGATCCGAAGGCGAGGCCGTTCCGAAGGCGAGAAACTATACAAAATATTATGTAAGTACATGAAAATTTATTTATTTTTGAAGTGTGGGCATTTGTCATTGCAGTTTCACGGCTCCATAACGTAGGTACTATTGTACTATTTTAGTAATTACCGTCGTAAAGTCACACTGATGTGTCTGCGAAGAAGACCTTCTGACTAAGAATTCTTTCTTTCTTTCTTTTTTTTTTAAGAATTAGCATGATAAACAATCAGCTGTTCCAGTAGAGTTCCTTATTGTAAAAATGTTGAAGAGTATCGGTTTAGTTTGAGTTCCTAAATATTTTCAAACAGAACTGCTTCTGCCTCTCATGCATATACGGAGAATGGATCCAAATCGGCAGGTATTATAATAAAAATCTGTGTTTAATTTTTTAGATTTTCCGATTGTTCTTCTGGCAATTAAACTTGAAAACCCATCATTTGTTGTCAATCGATTTGGATGTCTTACGTCCGGTCTCAATAGTGTAGATACGTTATTGAAACCGGCCGTTAAAGATCGAAAAACTGATTTATTATCTGTGTACCATACTCTTCTTGAGTATGGTACACAGATAATAAATCAGTTTTTAAAATCGACGGCACTTTGTCCATAAACACGACAATAAAATACCTTCTCCATTCATCCAAGTCTTTTCCCTCCTTCCGTCAACATAATCACTAGATATACATACCTACCCTCATTTGTTCCACAAGACATCGCGTGTGTGCGCTGACGGGTGCGAGGGTCGCGTGGCACCGCATGCTGATCATATTATAGGCTTCGCAAGGATTATGTGAGCGAAAGTGTTGTTCCGAAGGCGATTTGTGTTGTGACGTCAGAGAACGAAGGTGATTACGTGAAGTTTAGGTTTAGGATTTGTGGGTGTGCCAGCCCATTCACTACCCCAATGTGCTGGGGTATTGAATGGGCCGTCGAGATCATTCATCTGTGGTGAGGACGTAAGTTTTGTTTTGTTTATGTGGGAGGCGATTGTTGCTAAAGTGTTCTGAAAGCAATTATACGTACCTATAAGTAAAGTTACATGTCCTAACCAGGTATTTACGAAGAAAAATATGAAAATTTGATTAAGGAGTCGCTTTTCTTCTTCATTGCTTCGAAAGCATGTAAAATATTTCCAATGTATTTCCAAGCAATCAATATTCATGTGTTATTTCAGGTTTGACTTGCCTTCAAACATAGGTACTTAAACCTATTCTGCGACCAGATTTCCAGTTCGGTATCAAAAACTCGCATTTTCCGCGCTAAAGATGACCCTGTGATCTTCAACTCTCTAATCCGAAGACATAGGTAAAGCCAGCTAGTCCCAAACCTCAAAACCACGTCAACATTTCTACGCACAATAAGAGAATTATTCAACAAATAATACCCAGAGATCCCACGTCACCCACGCATTATTCCTGAAATTTAATTTGTAACACCACGTGTCTGATTCGTCTCGTTCCAATGCTGTCACTTCCAGCCGAACCAATTTCACGATTCGCGAATATTTTCGGATTTATCAAAGGTTAAACCCGTATTCCATTTAAGGGCTCCGCCGACGGAATAAATGCTTTTAAAAGGATATCCGGGTCGCTAGTTGAGACTTTGCCTGAATTTTGCAGAGTTGTCATGCGGGTTTGAAATAAGCGTCTGATTTTATAGACTGAAGTTGTTTAAAAGACGTGTTTAAAGGGTAAGAGGTAAAACGGGGAGTGGTGGTGGGTCTTCGATTTCGTAATGAACTCTGACCTCCCTTTGACCCCGCCTAGGGGAGAGATTCAGAAACGTTTTCTAAGAAAGGGTTTTCCTTGTGAGTTTCCTAACTCTTTTTCCTTCATGATACCCTAGGAATGTCTTTAGTGGGTACAGCTAGGAAGTTTGGGGTCTGCCAGTCAAACAAATCAAATATATTTTTAGAGACCATAATTTCCTTCAGAAAGACCTTACTCGCAAGCTATATCGATCGAATTTTGGTCACGGCGGCCAATCTCAACGGAGATTACCTACCAAGTACCTATATTATAATACACAAGTACGTGCTTATTTAGCCCAACGACTTTACATGTTTTCCGAGGCACGGGGTGTCACACCGCCAACTTCCAATCCATGGACTTCCAAACCTACTGAGAAAACCCTTATAGAAAAACACAAACCCACTTTAACTTGAACAGTATGTTCATTACCCATTTAAGATCACAGATAAATAATACTCACCTACATCCAAGCCACAACACTATTTCTACTACCCCACCTATGATGACCCGAATAAATTAAAACCACCACACAACACCGCTTAATACTTACACATGAACCTACAGTTAAAACTTCTAAAAGCAATTCTCTGTTTAAATATGCAGTGTTATAAGTAGGTTTCCTTGTTACACCGGAAATAGTCAATGAGGAATACTTGACCGGAGTAAATTGTGGGTAGATATTGAATTACTAGTGAGGTAGGTCAGTGCTGTAACTGTTCAACTTGCTAGCATGTGACTACGCGGTAACAAGGTTCTATTCTTGTACATTGTAGGCAGGTACTGTTGTAGTGTGGAAGTTATGTTTCTAAATTGTTTTTCCGCAAGCTCGTTTATGTGGGAAGGTATCTCAATGGTTGGGTGTAGGTTTAGACCGGTATAGGAACAATGATCTCTATCTACAAATCTCGAAACGTGTTTTTCGTTAAAATTTGATGTTTACTTTTATATAGGACTAGTGGTCCCGACAGACGTTGTCCTGTCCGAATGTTTGCTTTGTGTCTGACGAAAAATTATAGAAATCGATTGCAGCGCCACCTACCGGGTCCAATTGTGAATCTAAACCATCCTCGAATCCACTTGAACACACACAAAAAATTTCACCAACATCGGTCCAGCCGTTTAGGAGTTGTCAGGACTTTCAACACACGTACAGAAGAATTATACATATAAAGATTAGCTGTTGCCTGCGACTTCGTCCACGTGGAATAGTAATAGTATTTTTTAGAGTTCCGTACCCAAAGGGTAAAACAGGACCCTATTACTAAGACTCCGCTGTCCGTCCGTCTGTCTGTCTGTCCGTCTGTCACCAGGCTGTATCTCATGAACCGTGATAGTTAGACAGTGGAAATTTTCAAAGATGATGTATTTCTGTTGCCGCCATGACAACAAATAATACAAATTAAATTAAATTAAAAGTTTAAGGGAGCCCCATACAAGAATCGTGTTTTTTTTTTCGTTTCATGGTACGGAACCCTTCGTGTGTGAGTCCGACTTGCACTTGGCCGGTTTTTTTTCAAAAATGCTGTATCACGTGCCTAAGTACAAAGGTTCATCCCCTATTTAAATAAGGGATGAAGGGGTCATCCCTTCACTCGCGACAAAAGGTCAAAGGTACTTAAAATATCTCTATACCAAATTTCATCTAAATAGGTTTAGCGGAATAAGCGTGAAGAGGTTACAAACAGAATAACAGATAGACACTTTCGCATTTATACTATTGGTATTGATACGGATAAAAAGGTCATCATTAGAATGTTTCCAGTAAGCCCTGCAAAACTGGATCATTCCATGTAGCCAGCAACATTGCTTGCTACCCATAAACATTCTGCTGAAAACTGATAGCAGTCTTATTTTTGTCGCACAGCAATATTTAGTTATTATTTATATTTAACCAGCTGCGCCCCGCGGTTTATCAGATACTCCGCGTGAATGTCGGGAATTATCTGAAGGGAACACACTCCCGGAAAAGTCAATTTCAGCTTCCTGCATACCAAATTTCATCAAAATTGGTCCAGCCGTTTACGCGTTAAGAAGAAACAAACATACACACACACTCACAAACTTTCGCCTTTAAAATATTAGTGTGTTTTTGAATGTTTGGAGGGTATAAAAGGTGGTGAAAGATCTAGCAATATTAGGCATTATTATTTAACTTTTAATGTTTGTTACAGGACATACGTTTTGTTCCAGGTGCCTGGAGGACAGCTAGAGAAATAGGTAGGTAAGTCCTTTCACTTAATACGAAAACGATATTATCATTAATAAAATTAACCTACTGAAAAGCCAATTAACGTCACGGTATCTTCATCGCCACTAAACAACATAAAACCTTGCCATAAAATGTAACGTTACCATAACAAGTCTTGAGTAAAAGGTATCGATTGCAGCCACTTTGTGGCTGAATTAAATATTGAAGACAATCAGAGCCGGCTACTCGTTCTATGCATGTCACTCATGGCCGCCATTGTTTGACATGACCAGTGACGTCATGCGACATTGCACAAGGCATAAGCGCCTGTGCCATGTTCTTTATAAATATGGCTTTTTGTTTTTTTTGGCCCCACCAGTTCCTACTTTTAGCAAAATAGGTTTCAAATGTTAATGTTAACGAGATGCAAATTAGGTCTGACTAGAACGCGTATACTCCTTTTTTTTGGCCTTTGAGTTTTCCAGTGAAAATTACTTCATTGTTTGTTATTTTTTAAAACTGGAATCACCTGAAAGAGGGACGTTAAAGAACTGGGAAGAAGAAAAAGAAGGCCAGAAAGGTTATTCCGCGTCATAGGTACAGTCAGCGACAGAATTCGATGAGCAAATACAAAGTAAGAAAAGTTAGCCACTCAAAAGTTTTAGGCACATAATGCGGTGAACGGATAAAGGTTTCAAATTTCGGTTATCGGATATAGTAGCAAAAAGATCCGAACATGCCAATGTTACAAAAGTTAACCGATTTTACTAGAATAGTTCTAGTACGCCGACTTTTGTTGAGTTAACATGTTCAGGTTATTTTATTGCTACACATCTTGAGTGACAAGAGTGTATTCATTTAAAAAAAAAACAATACTAAAATGATAACCTCTATTAAAAGCTTGGTCTTTTTTGTGACATTTGTTTGTTAGTTGTCTAACTACAGTTGTAAGTTTAAGTAAAATGTTTGAACCGTAGACACGGTTAAACTAATTGATTTACGGGCGGGCGGTTCATGCGATAATTAGTTTCAAAGTGGAAAAAGTTTTTTTTTTTCATAAAGCGTGTGGTGCACGCGCACTTAGGACATTTTAAATATTATAGAAACGCAAGTCAATACAGTAATAAATATCACACAATAAAGTCTTGCAATTTTGACCATTGTGTTCAAGACGGTAGATTATTAATTTAATTATACAAATATTTCTTGATAAAGCAGGTTTTCTGTTTTGAATTTGAAATTACCTGTCGTCCAAAATTATTTACCAATATAAAGGAGTTCAGAACAGTTTCATTTCGAAAACATAATACGAACTATTTCGCTATCAGAAGCTTAATTTTAAATAAAAGAAAAAATGCAAAAAATCGATCTTTTTAACACATGATCAGTATTTTTGTTTCCATGTCCTGTCACCGAAATTTGTAACCTTGATCTGTTCACTGAATTTTGTGGCCAGAGCTTTTGGAACTTTTAGATGTTCATCGCATTTTGTGGCTGACTGTACTTTATCATTTCTGATGCACATAAGAGAAAAACGATAACGGTGTGTTTAAGCTGTGGTTTCTTTATCATGATGCATAACGCTGCGGAATGCGATGCTGGTAAAATAATTGTATAAAAAAACGTCAAAAATGCTATTTTGTCCCGTCGCAGTCTACGTCAGCGGTGAGATGTATCTAACACCACTTGCCTTTAACACCACTTGCATTTATATGCCTATCATCATCATCATCATACCAGCCGAAAGACGTCCACTGCTGGTCATAGGGGAGGTTTGCCATAATCACCACGCTTGGCAGGCTGTTTGGTGATCGCAGTGTAGCTGTTGCAACGCACAGAACCACAGAGAATGCTACTGCCCATTATCTAGTAAGTTCCTTAATCGCCTCTTACGACACCCACGGGAAGTGTTGGAATGGTGCTATTATTTAACGTCCGACACCATACTGAACATGTGCCTATAATTGTAGTTTTTTTTTTTTTTTTAAGGATGGGAAATCATCAAATGACTTCGTCCGCTCTAGGTGGAGCGGAAGGGCGTGTCAGACCCTTACTGACTAAAACCCATCCGTGTTCCTTCTAAAGCCCTTTGCGTTCTGGGGCCACGGTGACTCTTTCGAACAAATTCTGCAAACCTGGCGGGCAGTTCTAGGTAACCTTTCAATCGTAAACTGAAATCAATTGCCGCTCCAGCCTATAACCTACGCCCATACACAAACATGTAATTAACTGCTCGCACTGAAGTTTTCTAATAATTTAACATACGTAGCTTAGTGCGCAAGAATCATTAATGAGTATCGATAAAGAAGAGTTTCTAATGTTTCAAATGAGGTATTTTGTTCTATAATAATGTGGGAAAATTTTCGTCATGTGAGGCGGTCAAAATGAAAGGTCGTGCGAAATAACTCATCGAGATAGTAGTATTGTCATTGGAGATTTATTATGAACTATTTCATATTTGCACTGTATAACTAAAAATATCTTTCTCCTGAGGTCGTACTAAAAACATGATTTCCTGGTGGCTTCGCTTCCATATTTTCGAGAAACTCCCGTCGTAGTGTTCCATTCTACAAGATTAAGAATTTTAAACATCTGATGAGAGTTTAGAAGGTTACTGCAGAAAGTGAAAAATCACTATATCTTTTCCCCTGAACTCTTTTTCGAAAACTTTCTCAACTATTGGCACTGATTTAAAACTGCAGTTAAATTAAATATTGAAGAATTGGAAAGTTAAAAATGACAAAATGCATGTGTATTAACAAGTTAAAACTGAGTAGTAATCTAAATAGACATTCGTAAAAAATATTTAAATAGGCAGAATTGTGACTGAATGAGCAGTAATTCGTAGTCAGTTAACAAATCGGAATGAGTCGGTAAGAAATTTAAATACAAATAACAACAAATTTCAACATTCTAACTTCGGCTCTTATTTCTGTCTGCAGGATTTAAAGTAACCTAAACTGAATGATATGACGGGAGCCATGTTCGCAAGCTCACTTTAGCTCCCGTCGTATCATTCGAACCTAACCCATCCGTGTCGGGATTCCCTCAGCTCCCTGTACTACTGTCCATTCCATCATTTAACTGCCCATTCCATCACTGAACTGCCCATTCTATTATTTTTTAACTAACCATTTATTTTTTTCAACTGCTCATAATAACATCCCTAATGTTTTAATAACAGTTGTAAAAATTATTACTCCTAAATATTTAGACCTGGATATCTAGCGAATGCATATCTAATTTAATTAAAATCAGTTCATTCATTTCCATGAATGAGGACTTGGAAAGTTTGTATGAAACATAGTGAGGAGGAAACGCTCTTAATCACCTCTTGCTAAACTCAAGGGAGAAGGAGGTCCTATTCTCAGCCTCAAATCCACAGGTACATTATCTACGTTGTCAACTTTTTTACCAACCTCTAAGGGTTCGGGCAATTCGTATTTAAAATAGCAACGCAACGGTGTACTGTAAATTAATAATTTAGTAGGTCCTAGGAGTTTTAAATCTGAAGAAATTGCCAATGCTTCGAGGGGTAAATAACAGGGAAGCATTACATATATGTGTAAGTTTTTAACTTGATAAAAGTTAGTCATGAACGTTGAAACCCAAGTTTCAAACATGTGAGGCTAAAAGAGAGGAACATATACAAAAGAAAACTGCGTACTTTTAAATAATCATATTTTTTTTTTCTTTTAGGCAGAACCTGAAAAAAGATAAATCAAATATAACATTGCGTCACGCCTGTATTGCATTCCTTGAAGCGATAGATAGAGATTATAGACAGTACATACATACATGTCCTGAGAGGCAACAGTTGATACCATAGCAAAAATCTAGACTCTAAGCACGAGTTTTTTAATCCGTTGTTAACACAAACAGTTATTTAAACACATAATCACGTCAATTCAGCAGATAATCTGAAAAATCGTAAAGTCAAAAACCCGACCGTATAAGAACCGGCTTGGGTAGAAACACAAAAAAAAAACATACCTGTGCCCGCCAAACCTGATAAAATAAAGGAAAAGAAAACGAATATTATAACTAGCAAATTACTTATTTCGATAGGAAACTCATTAATGGTGGTCGCCGGTGCGTGTATCCTTAGTTTCAGATTTAATCCCGACGTTTGACGTCACTGAGACCCGTGTGTTATAGCAATAACACGTCAAAAACCAAGATGGTAGCACCATCTTGGTTTTTGACGTGACAACGTCTTATGAATCGATGAACGCCGGCTGCACGCACGAAAAAGTATGACTCATTGTAACGTTACGATCATTTCATCTATGTTTTGTTATGACGTTGTCACGTTAAACTATCGTCCGTAAACCGACTTTACAGACAACCAATTTTTTTCCGTCCTTCTTTTATTTCGACACCTCCCGCGCATTAGGTCGTATGTTTAAATTTGTGATTTTCAGGAAGGAGATTTTTACTGAAAATATGAAAAAATCGTTTTTAAGAATTGTGTAGTATTTATATAATATTGCATTGAAGTACTAAAATCTCATTTTGCAAAAAAAACCTGTTACGACTTTGCGTGGGAGGCATTGATCTGCTCTCTTTTGAAAAGCAATGAAAATATCGTTTTTAAGAATGTGTAGTATCTATATAATATTGCATAATGGTACTAAAATCTCATGTTTTCCAAAAAAAAACATGTTACGACTTTTTGCATGGGAGGTATCTATTTCTCCTTTTCTTCGTCTTTGTTGCTTTTGTATTGGCTATTAATAAAGATATTAAAATAGGTTTTGTTAACAGAGGTTGAATTTGGGGCCAAGTTCAGTTCCATATGGATGAGGTTTTCTGTTCTCAATCTTACTTCCTTCTTTCCTATCCTACTAATATCATAAACGTGAAAGTTTGTGAGAGTGTAAGTTTGTTACTCTTTCACGCGACGGAATTGATTTTAGTAAAACTTTACAGTTATAAAGGTTAAATATCAGCACATAAGCTATAATTTAAAGGGTATGGGGTGGGCAAAGGGAGGTACCTGTTTCGGATTAAGCGGGAGGGCACGCCCGGGTGTCAGCACTGTGAGGATCGCCCGGAGGACACGGTGGAGCATACAGTGGAGGTCTGCCCTGCTTGGGCTGGGCACCGCCGTGTCCTCGTCGAGGCGATCGGCGGCGGCAACCTCTCGCGTCCGGCCCTAGTTGAATCCATGGTCCGGAGCGAGGGGGCTTGGGAAGCGGTCACCTCCTTCTGCGAAGCAGTAATGCTAGCGAAGGAGGAGGCGGGCCGCGCGAGGGAAAGGCAAGGCCTTCGCCCCAACCGCCGCTACAAGAGAAGACGCCCCGGGCGTCGGGAGTCGCAGGGCGATCCCCGGCCACCGTAGGCGCGGGCCTGCGGACGGCGAGCGTTGGTTGGCTCGCTGTCCGATCACCACCAGGCCCGGGTCGATGGCGCGTTGTGTTTCATGCGCGCCTCAAAGAGATGTCAGCATAGAAGACGGGGCCCGCTAGGGCCGGAGCCTGCCAGGGTTGCGGAATTTGTTCGAAAGAGTCACCGCGGCTCTGGAGCGCAAAGGGCTTTGGAAGTAGCACAGATGGGTTTTAGTCAGTAAGAGTCTGACACGCCCTTCCACTCCACCCAGAGCGGAAGAAGTCATGAGCAAAGCTTCAGGCGGCAGCAAGTATATCATAAATTTGAAAATCTATATGTTTGGATTATTGTTTGTTATTTAATCACGCTTTAACAGGTGAATGGATTTGGGTCTGAAAACAAATAGGTAGATCTTAACCGGGGCTTGGACCTATGGTAAACGCCAGATAAATATATCTTCTATATATTTATAAAATTGAATCCCTATTTGCCTTGGTCACGGCTTCACGCGTGAACGACTGGACCAATTTCGCTAATTCTTTTTTGTTATGTTTGTTATTGTCAGGAGAAGGTTCGTATGAAAGAAAATTAAAAAAAAACAACCGGATGAAGCCGGGGCGGGCCACTAGTATATATATATTATTATTATTATTATATATAAAATGAACCCCAATCTCTCCTGGTCACGCCATAACTTGAGAACGGCTTGACCGATTTGGCAATTTTCTTTTGTTTTGTTTGCCACATTAAAGTGTTTGTCGAACATATATAAATTAATAATTAAGTACTTAACAGTTAATACTTTTCTTTTTTTTTGATTCTTCATCATTTCAGCAGTGGGATCCAGCTAAGGTAATTGCACTCAAAAGTGTCAGTTAAATACATAATTATCAAATTCTTTGACAGTTTCTAAAGAGGATCCAACCCAAGTATCGTAATTCCCAAAAGGATTGTAAAAATATCATGCATATAGGTAGCTACTAAACTACCCACCGTTTTGAAACAATAGCTTACCTACTGCCCTCGACCACCTACAAACGTTTATCTATTGTACTAGGGCTACAAATACATTTGAATCTTCGCTATTTATACACAAAGGAATTAAATAAATAAACCACGATTTAATGTGCCAGAGTTCTGTGAGGTTTGAGAATTTAATTACGAATAGTGACGTCATGATATTCTACCTCCCATTCTAAAGGGTGCTTCAAACGTTTGAAATTCGCGGGTTTTCTGTTTTCCTGGTAGTTTTGAATGTGCGTGGGTTATGCATTTCCCTGCGCGGCTTTAAAGGTCATGAAATAGACATAGCTCTGTTTATTTAATAACAATAGGATCGCTGAACGTAGGAAATTAGAAAAAAAAACATTTTACTGACGCTTTTTTTTGACACGCTTAATGTTTCAAGACATAATTTTACCGTATCTCGCGCTAAAAAAAAGACCAAAATATTGTTCTAAAAATCCAGGACGTATAAAGTCAAATCTTTTCATGTTCTCAGGAACTTGCTAGCAATTCAAACATTCCAGTGAACGCTTTTGCCCAGAGTAACTTCAATCCGTTCCTCGAAGCTCTTTTGTGCATCAAACTGCGTTCCCTCTTGAGTTTGTAGGAAAATCGACAATACGTTTTACGACAAAGAATTTTAAAGTACCGTGAACATCCTGACTTTCCCAAGAAAATATAGCGAGTGATATATAGGAATTAAGATTTTAGAGTGTATTATTACAAACTTTCTTGTTCATAATCAACGTAATACTATTAATTTTCCAAATTATTCATCATACATTTTTACACATCTAAGTCACGATATAAGACAGATACCTATACATCACACTTTCAAGTCAAAAATCTTAAAACTGAATGAAGCAATTTAAAAATCGCTGTCTCTTTTTACGCCTTTCTAAGTGGCACTGCCGTTCTATTAAACACTAGCTTTTGTCCGCGACTTCGTACGTATGCCATTTTTTCCCGTTCCGAAGGTTTTTCGGGAAATTCTCTCTTCGTGCTCCCCTACACTTCCTAAGGAACCTACACGACTGTGCGTTGGCTATACGACGCATTGCCGAACCAACCTAGTTTTAAAAAACTGAAATTTGGCATGTAGGTAACTCTTCCGTTACCGATTTACCGAGTGACTGACAGCAGTCAATCGGTCACTCGGTAACGGAAGAGTTTTATAGAAGTATACATTATATTGATTGATAATTTCTGGCCGTCTTTAACGACACTCGTACTTAGATATGAGGCTGGTTCTGATGACCATCTTCCGGAAAGAACTGATGAATTATAATCTTACATAACTTTTTGTCCTGCATCTACACACAGTTTTCAGGTAAACAAACGCGGTTTCAAACAAAAATAAATACCTCATATGCATGTGACGTACTCCCGTGGCCGTTCGCATGATGTCTGACGTCAGTGCGAACCACCCTTAAATGGGGAGGCGGGTGATATACGGGCAGGAAAAATACAACCATTTTGTTTTGTTTTTGGTTATTTTATTTTTTTAGGGTGATAGGATTATTTTTTTAGTAATTAGTATAATTTAATACTGCTCAGATCGTGAGACGTTTCATTTTTCAATGATGAAAACTAGGCAATAAACATAGACGTTAATATCAGGGTTTTAGAGTTAGAATTTAAAGACCTCCGTCAATTTAATAAAACATTATTTTTACTCTACCTACGCCTAAAATCTCCTCCATCAAAACCACCTCAAAATTCAAACGTCCTCTAAAGTCAATCCTTCCAAACCTCTCAAACGGACCTCAATTCAAAGCCGAAAGATATCAAAGGTACTCATGAAACCGACACGCGTCGATCAGCTGGTACCTAAGTTCAAGGTTCCCCGGGTCAATGCTGCGCGGAGCGGGGGTAGCGGGGGAGACGGGGGAAAGCGTGGGCGTTGTCATGGCAACCGGCCTACGCCACCCCAGGCCCAGGTAGTCAATCAATTACGGTGAGAACACATTTCTTGTACATAATGATGCCCATAGCATGATATATTGCAGTTAATGAAGAGTTTTTTGGGAGATTATAGATAGGTAATTGAGATTTTAAAATTATGTAGACATTAATAGCTCGTCTCGTCTAGTTTTTGAAATATTTTTATGGACTTCTAACAGAGACTACTTAATTACATGCAAGTTAAGCATGAAAATGGGTAAGTATAGGAGTGCGCTTCACATTATAGTAGACCATATTGTACACTTATCATATAAGTAGGTACATCTGAGTTTTACGGTCAATACCGTATTATACGTATAGAATGTTAGTTTAGTTTTGTGGGTTTTTAACTGGGTAGTTTCCATATAGGTACAACGTGTAACAGAATAAACGCAAAACCTGAAAAGCGGTCATTGTACGCATCATTATGAACAACTTTTACTATGGGACTGCACACTGAAAATGAGAATTAAAAATCGACTGCCCCTTAAATTTCTGTGCGGATAACTTGACAAAATTTACTGAAGAGCCGATTAGTTTTTCGCGATTTCGGAGTTTGGTCCCATTGTAAAAGTTGTTCATAATACCCCTTTTCAGGTATTGCGTTTATTCTGTTACACGTTGTAGAAAGAAAAGAAAGAATAAGTAAGTATTTATTTGCGCCAAATACGACGCAAACCAGAAAAAAAAAACAAAATTTGTATTTCATACAGGTTGAGAAAAATGCCACGATAACACTAAAAAAATAATCGTTTTTAACCAGACTCTTTCACATTTATTTGGACCCACCAAAACTGCGTAATAGTTTGTCGGCGGGATTAGCGCTCGTATTAACATAAAATATGGTTTAAACAATCAAAGTGAGATCGAAGTTGTTATAAGTTATGTAGATTTTTATTAATTTCCTAAATTCATAAATCACACAGCATAGTAATATCCTAGCTGCAGTCATTTTCGTGACATACGAGCTAGCTCACGTGTAGTAGATACGTATGTCCGGCGCACCCCGGGCAGACAGCCCCAATACAAACTGCTACCAGGCTTATCTATCCCCTATGACATGCAAATATCTCATGTCTGCATGACAGAGGCCAAGTTTGGAGATAATTGCTATGCTATAACTATAATATAAAAATAATCAAAATGAGTACGTTATACAGGTTGGGAAAATATAAGCCATAATATACTTATTTCCTCATAATAAATCACACAGCATTGTAACACCCTAGCTGCAGTATTTGTATGACATACGACCTAGCTCACGAAGGGTTGTGTAGTAGATATGTCCGGCGCACCCTGAGCAGACAGCCCCGCTACGAACCTTGCTAACAGGCTTATCTTTCACTATGACATGCACATATCTCATGTCTACACGAGAAAGGGAGTGTGGAGGTAGGTGCTATGCTTTTTAACTATAGCAAAACTACTTGGGTCACGTAATAACAGCCAACCTGTCCGATCACGCTGATATAGATAGGCAGAGACGAGCCATCTCCGTGCGCGGGAACATGCTCGCGAGGCGGTTTAGCCGCTGTAGTGACGCTGTGAAATCGCAGCTCTTCATTAGTTACTGCTCAAGCGTCTACACAGTCGAGTTGTGGGCTAACTACACCAAAGCTGCACTCAGCGACATGCGAGTGCAATACAATGACGCGTGGCGTGCCATGTTCCGGCTGCCTCGGTGGTGCAGCGCGAGCGCCATGTTCTGCGAGGGCCGCGCGCCCGGCTGGCCGGCCCTGCTGAGGAGCCGCTCAGCCGCCACACGCTCCGCCATACATCGCTCCGCTAACTCCTTGGTGGCCGCGGTGCGAGACTGGGACAACAGCCCTCTTCATCAAAGATGGCTGTCCTATCATACGCCGATAACATGATTCGCGACGTATAAATTTTAACTTATTTTTATTATTTATTGTTTATTATTTATTATTTATTGTTATTTGTGTATTATTATTTGGATATTAATCTGGCAATAAACAATTTCAATTTCAATTTCAATTTTCAATTTCAAAACTGGATCATGACTTTGACAGGCCAACCACGGCATGGGCTATAAACCAAGATCGGCCATAGCAATTTTCGAAATGGTAGAATTGTATCACCATAGCTACAGTAATTTTCGTGACATACGAGCTTGCTCACGTGTAGTAGATACGTATGTCCGGCGCACCCCGGGCAGACAGCCCCAATACAAACTGCTACCAGGCTTATCTATCCCCTATGACATGCAAATATCTCATGTCTGCATGACAGAGGCAATTGTGGAGATAATTGCTATGCAATAACTATAATATAAAAATAATCAAAATTAGTACGTTATACAGGTTGGGAAAATATAGGCCATAATATACTTATTTCCTCATAATAAATCACACAGCATTGTAACACCCTAGCTGCAGTATTTGTATGACATACGACCTAGCTCACGAAGGGTTGTGTAGTAGATATGTCCGGCGCACCCTGAGCAGACAGCCCCGCTACGAACCTTGCTAACAGGCTTATCTTTCACTATGACATGCACATAATATATCTCATGTCTACACGAGACATGCAGGGTGGAGGTAGGCGCTATACTAAAACTATAATATAACTAGCTTCATTATTTTTACTGGCCGACCTTGACAATTCAAGATACTGTCGAATATTCCGGATTGAGATTTTGCGGTTAAATCCCTTCTTCAATGCCTAATTTTCACAGTTTTTGACTGTAAAGCAGTGGTTCCCAACCTTCTTTTGATCTAGGACCACTTTGATTTCTTTGTTGTTAGCAGGGATCAGATATGATGGAGAAAATTATACCATGTCAATCTTAAAATAAACTTATACAATATAGATATTCAAAACTTGAGCATAATGTTCTGTTCTTTGGAATCAAAAGTAAAAAGAAACTTAGAATTAATTTGCATTACGTTTTTGAGGTGTCCTGACGCGAGTTTAACATTTTTTACCCATCCCAAAAAGTGCACAACGCCGCTAAAGAAGTTCTCACTTCAAAAATAATAATAATAACCATATTAATGTCCAGGTAGGTACTGCAAAGGCACGTTATTTTATTTAGCAAATAAAACCTTTGTAGACTTTTAGATTGACATCGGAATCGGAGGGCCGACATTCTTTTGTTTTTCAAAGAGCCAAAAATTAACCATTCGATTCTTTCATCTTTTATAAGCGTTTTAGGCTCAAATTGCCTACAAAGTTTTTTCGAAGGACCTACTCGTGAGCTCTCATTCGCCTGTCTGATTCCTCTGCCATTGAGGCATGATATTGTATGCTGTATAGTCTTTTTCAAGAATATAACTTTACTTCCATATTCCTCAAAGGACAATAAGCTGAAGTGTTGTCAGATTTTACCAGAATGTTTTCGTCATCCGAGAGTAAGTCATTAATCGGATATAATGGTCTAGTGACTTAAACCATTATACCCGAAGAATTTTTCAGTAGCAGACGGGAGACTAGACTCCTGTCTCCCGTTTGCTACTGAGAACTTCTTTAAGAAACAAAAACCGGCCAAGTGCGAGTTGGACTTTCATACGATGGATTCCGTACCACAAACCGAAAAAAACACGTTTCTTGTATGGGATATATATCTCCCTTTAATTTTTAATTTCATTTCATTTTTATTTGTTGTAATAGCGGCAATAGAATACACACTCTGTGAAAATTTCATCTTCTTACCTATTTCGGTCCTTGATCCTTGAGCCCGCTGACAGAAAGACGGACGGACGGACTATTTAAAAGTTTAAAACAAGTCACTTTTCTAGCAGTCCGATGCAGTGACATTTATTATAGTTTAATCCCATGTTTGATGCCACCCACTGAATTAGAATACTTGAAAAGAGGCTTTTTTGGAATTTTTCAGAAAAAACTCGTAACAAATATTATTTTCTTTCCTACATTTATTTTATGATTTTTTTTCACTTTTGGAGTAAGTCCAAAATTAATTATTTATTTTGAAGTTATTATAAATTATGTCATCAAAATCATACTGTCTATTATTTTTCATCCCGAATTTGATGGTACTTGTAGCAGAATTATATTGTGACACGTAATATGAATAAATAATTGCTATTTTAGGAATATCGAAGGTACCTACTCGAAAATGCTTCGAATTTATTTGATCTTTTATGTAATACCTATAGTAAATTTAATGAGAAACATATAAGACAGGTTTTTGAATATTTTTTTTGGTTCGATTCTATGTCGACAAAGCATGTCTAGTGAATCTTTCCTACTCTTTGTAGGTGTTGCTTCATCATTATTACAAACATTTTTGTGAGATATTTATTTGAGAGGCGGTGATTTTGCAACTATTAACTAGGTATTTATATTAGTAAGTATCACTTTACAGAGTTTAGACCAGCTGTGACCCTAAATTATTTTATTATTCAAAATTTAAAATCGTTTTGAGTATTTTAACGGGTAGCTAAAGATCTCTTGACGGATAATAGTTACATTAATATATTTTTCTGTTTCTAGTACTATAACTAAATTTAAAAAAAAAACAAGAAGTACTATAGTAGGCGCCAGATAAATGTGGATTAAAGTATATTGACCTTTCCCTAATAACTGTTCATAGGTACCTGAACAATTAAATATGAATCGTTTTTCATTATTAGACAATGTTAAGGATCACGAGAGATGATGATTCGGGACAGCTTTGTGTCATTAATTCCGTTTTTCAAATTAAAAATGTCAATAATTGTAGGTGGGTCAATGACCGTTATTCCACGATTATCTGGCGCCTACTATAGTAAAACGACCCGAAACAATTTCCTCAAACACGAATCCTTGATGTCTACGTGGTCTCGTAGCGCGTAGACCCTCGTAGACGCTCGTAGCAAGCTACGGCCTTCACGTCGTAGACCACTGCTACGAATTAAAACGAACCACAAGATATCAAACAATATGAAATCAATTATCTCATACTTGTTCTTCCAGTTCATCATTGTAATGGATACTGTTTGATTCTGCGAGTAATTAGTGATTCTAACGCTTATAATTATTATCAATTTTCAGCGTAGAGTTTCTTGGAATATTGTTAGGGTCCGTTTCGTAGAATTAATTGGTTTGCGCATTCGTTAACAAGGAGATAGGATGTAATTTCTGTTTATTGTTTTGTAGGTATTTTAGAGCGGTGTTAACCATGTGATTTACCATGAAGGTGAGATGGGGAACGCTCTATCTGTCCTTACTGCAAAATATCTTTAATGGATTTCTAGAGCACGGTGGGTGTTTATGACCTTGGGACTTATTGAGCATATTATTCTATTTGTAAGGTGGCTGTCCCTAACCGCTAGTCAATTAAACACAAGCCTGTAACGACATTTGGCTGCTCATCCAAATCCTAATATTATAAATGCGTCTGTCTGCTTGTTACCTCTTCACGTATTAGTGGCTGAATGGAGTTTGATGTAACCTAGCGCACGGGGAAACCATATCTTAGATTAGAACATAGAATGCTTTTTATCCCGGGAGTATGTTATCTTGAGATAATTTCCTACTTTTATGTGGACGAACCCACTGGCAAAAATTAATAACAAATTAATTAGAAAACTCTCAAGCCCAAGGCGGTGAATTTATTCTTTCATTAACACCTTGTTGGTACCATCGGGGACATTTGCGGTGAACCACTTTGGAACCTTAAAACCATAGTAAAAAGGTCGAAAAGTGGTTCACCGCAAATGTCAGCGATGGTACATAATTCATTAAAATTATAATCTCAGTAACGAAGATTTTTTTTTTTTTATTTATTTATTAGGGACATTTGTGATCGCAATGCGTAAGTCAGTCCCATGAAGAAATTTTGGTGAAACCGACATGCTTGGTGGAATATTAAAACACATACGCATTCCATCCTCCTTTATTATCAAAATTAATAAGTAATTAAGAGTATTTCTAGTTATACTGTTTGTAATGTAAGGTAGGTGGTAATAACAAGAGCAGCAGTGGTCTGATAGTTACAAGCTGTGTTTGTGATCAATATTTTACATGCAAGTGACAAGTACAAAACACAAACAAACCATAACTAAGCTTATTTAGAATCTTGACAGACATGTGTAACTAGGATTATTTACATAGGCCAGTACTTATATATATGCGACCTCTAATAGTTTGAACCTAGCTGGCCACGTTTACAGCGAACTATAAAATGGAGGTCAACTCCAGTCAACATAGATTTGACGAAATGAGAACACTACGCGAAACTGATCCGAATCAAAACAACTCTTCAGCTCAAATCCTTTCTTAATTATCACTCATCCTTATACAACACCTACCTACACGTTACATGACAACAGTATATAACACCTTATATACCTACCTTCGAGTATATAACGACGTCGAAGGCTCTCACGCGCATTGCACATCGGCGCTGACCCATGAAGTTTCATGCCGAGCCTGTCCTACGGGCAGGCACTTGAAGCGCTATTTATGTATATTGACACTTGTACGGTTTATACATTTTTGCGGATAAAAAGGTGATGAAAATGTGTGGGAGATATATATATGATATTTATGTGCAGGTAATTTTATTTTAGTAACTAGGTTTTGCTCGCGACTTTGTACGCGCATAGGCCGTTTTTCCCGTTCCCGTAGGAATGGAATTTCCCGTTCCCTTATAGTCTAAAGCAGGGGTGGCCAACTTGACTAGACCCAAGATCTACTTTTTACTAACGAAACCCTGTGCGATCTACCAATTACATATTTCTTAAAATTTTACTTTTAAACCGTATAGTTTAGTATACAAGTAGGACGTATTTTTTTATTTTTTAAACCCAACCTATTTAAATTGTTGCACAGTCCGTTATACGTATTTATATTTTTGCGTTGCCCCGATCGACTGGACTAATAGCCGCGATCGACCGGCTGGCCATGCCTGGTCTATAGTGTTCCTCATAAATGTGGCTATCATATACAAAAGTTATTTTCCAAATCTGACTGGTATTTCCAGAGATTACTCTTCAGCTTAATTATGTTAGTAGGTACTAGCTATCAACAAAAAAAAACGTTTTAAAACCCCCAGGTTGCAGCTATCAAGAAACAAAGACACACAATTGTCAAGATAATTTGACCGTCGGTTTCAGGTATCTTCGGAGTCAGTTAAAAATCATTAACGAATGGTGAGAAATTTTATTCAAACTTACTATGGAAAAACGTTTTAAATTACATACCGTAGTGAGATAAAAATCGTGGAATCTCTGTGATAATATTCACAGTGATTCCACAAATTTTTATTTCACTACTCTTCACGATTTTTGCATAAATTAAATCTAGCTTTAAATTCATTTTTAGTAGGAATTCCCAGTTTTAAATATATTCGTCATTTATAATTCGCGGTTTCAACTAAGTCGGGTGACTCTAAATCCATCTCTTAATCCCATCCAATAAGGTCAAAGCAATTTGCTATGTCCTACCTACCTTTCCACCTACACTACTCCATGACGGTGCATAAAATAAAATAAATAAAATCCCTTAGAACAGTATCGGTAACATACATCGGTAATGGCTCTGAATATTTGAGGGCAATCACTTCGAGTGCCTTCATTTCAATTTAATCGCGTCAATATTTTATTTGCGAGAGACACGGAAGGTTTCTAGAAGATTCGTCGTGTGATTGACTTTTAGATAGGTTAGGAGGTACCTTTTTCAGTTATCTTATTTATTGCGAATTGGGAATTACTTTGGATTGTGCTTTTTTGACACAATTTTGTAAACAGTTGTGTGTTGACGAAGTTCTAGCGTGTATGACGGATTTAATTGCTTCATTTTTTCGAGCTGGAAATGAAAAGCTCATTCATTGTTTTTTACACGACTACCCAAAGAGGAGTGTTGTTTATTAGTGTTCCGTAGTAAGAGAAGGAGCCCTTATAGTTTTTCCATGTCCGTCCGTCCGTAGATCAACTCAAGAGTCAGGATTCATTGATTGACAGCTTCGTAGAAGCTGTAATTTGGCATGGATAGATATTAATAACGACGACAAAGTTGTAAAATAGAATATTTTTTTAAGGTACCTTCTATACAGGTAAAGGGGGAAGATTAGATTAGTTTTTTTCTGTCGTCTATTACATCGTGTGGGCTGTGGATGATAAATAAGTCTTTCAAAATTATAGGCGTTGGTAAAAACCATGTTTCGATTCCGAAATCCGTTAACGAAAATAACATTAAGCTTTAAAGTGGTTCTTTTTGTGAGAGTGAAGTGTCAAATTCTAAAAACTAAATCGTTGTTTTAGATACAATTATGTACAGCATGCATGGTAATAGTGTATATAACGAAGCTCAAAGGAAAACTATTCCAGTGAACTAGGCTAATGAGTAATAGCAACTAAGTTAACGAGTAATAGTCGACCAACTTATTAAAATGAAAATTACTTAAGACTTAATGCATTTGTAACTTTGAAATATTATAGTTAAATATATACATATATGCTACTTATTTTTTGTCATTTTTTATGGGACGGGTAACTACGGAAGTACGGAACCCTTGTGCGTGGCCCGACACGTACTTGGCTGGTTTTTTTTTATCTAAAACCTACTCTACACAGAGTTTTCGATCTGTAGGCGATGAACAACTTCCGTTCCTCACTTTTTATTTCTAACTGACGACTAATAGAATCTTGCTTTGTCAAACCTTTTATACGGGTACCAACAAGAATTTAATTATTTGTTCGTAAACTTTATCGGGCGGTTGGTGTTATAATATTCTCATTAAAAGAAATAGAAGAATTAATTTCTCTCTGAGTATTTCATTGTATCGATACCCAAGCAAGGAGATATATTAATATGTTTTGTAGCAATATGGAAGTATTCATTGGATGTTTAAAAATTTTAACCGTCATTACTATAAAGGCACGAGTCACACTTTTTGCCGTCATTTTATTAATTGAGGGTTTTAAATACTCTATGTGAAAATAATTTAAACACAAATAGTTTATTGTGCTAAATAGAAAATAACATTACATTTAAACGTGTTTGGAGCTTCCCAAGTAGAGTTAGTATAGTGTACCCACTGTGACCAGTATGCAATGTACTTTTGTTTTTTATGGATATATCTTAAGAACAAAAAGAAAAATATATATATATATATAGTTGCAATTTAAATTATTAACAGTTCAAATGAAAAAAAAAAATAGGTATAATTACTAGAAGTACCAGAAACCAACATACATAGCAGTCAAAATTTAAAGTCTGTATGAAAATGGTGCGAGCTTGCGTGACATTAATCCTGTAAAGTATTATTTAACGGAATTGCACCCTTTTCAAAACAACTGGTCCAATTTATTCCATTCTGTATAGTGCCTATTCGGATACTATGCAACTGCGAAACAGGCCAAGTGAATTCAGCAGCAGCTACATTCAGACACAGTAATTACTTATGTGAACCGTACTGGTTCAATACTCACAATTAAGGACTTTGAATATAAAACACTCTTTATAAACTTTGGAGATCAGCTTTATTACTATAGTTGCGGCGGTACAGTAACACAGTTTAATTTAGAGATACAGTGTAAGTGACTAGACCGATGTCGTAGCACGAATGGACGATGTATTTTTTTTTTTTTTTTTGTTGGGGACCACTCGCAGTTCAGCACGCTAGGGCTGGTGACTGCTTAACCGGACTATCCTGTGGTGGCCTTAGGACGATGTATGGCGGGCATACCACTTAAATGCCTGCCGACTCGTTTATTATTCCCACCATTTTACTTGCTTATGGTTGGTCGACGATAACTGTCAGTCTCGACCAATCACATGAAGTCAATACAACTACTTTTGATCAAACAAGTTCATAGAAATGGTTACAATTAGTCAAAATAAACATAAATAATAATAGGCATAATTTAAATATTTATAACACTTACTACACTCTATAAGCCGGCTTCTCAATGGGTTATCTTCCTGAGATATCTCTTAAGTAAATCCTTGTAAGAGCAACTACGTAGGTACAATACCTACCCACACATATAATAAAGCGCTGCAAGGAGCTTTGATACCTTGCCTGGCATTGACAATGACATTGGAATTCGTTGTGAAAGGGATAGCGCTATTTGTCCTATATAGCACCGTCTCTCTCTCACAACGGCATCATAATGATATTGGCACGTCATGGTAGTGGAGCTGTCCTTTGAGCTATTACTCACAAAGGAAGCTGTGTCAGATAGAGCAATTCCATTCGTAATTCACAGGAAACGACAATATTTGTCTATGAAGCCACGATACAATGTCAAACGGTGACAAGGTGATCGTTAATGGAAACTCTAGGAATTAGATATAAAAGCATCGTTTATCCTTTTGAACAGTTAGCTGGTACACCAAGTGTATACCGTTTCCATTTGACAGTATGCTCAGCTGAGGCTCTTTTTCGGTTTATATATCATTTATTTCTCATAGATTAACATATAATCGCTTAACGAGAAACAAAGTTTTAATAATAGTAAATAAATAAGAAAGTCCAGGGCGCACGTCGTGGAAGTATATGGTTTTAAATTAGCGAGAACTTTAACAAATGAGAGGGTAAATTGCAGAAAAGTAACTCGTACGCGCAAACGTTGTACACAGTAATGTTAATTTTCTTTTTATAAATTTTTATATGTTAGATTTTTGTAGAAGAGCTCGTGCCCAAATAACAAGCTGCACTAGTTAATTATTAAGATTAAGCAACGCTCGGTCTGTGGATGGGTGGATCTCACCATATCGAGTTTCCTCCGTGCCTCGGAAAGCACGTAAAGCCGTTGGTCCCGGCTGTAATTTGTAGATCTTTGACGGATTGTCAGAAGCCAGAAAATCGGACTCAAGTCTTCCCATTAAGTACCGTGTTACTCAGTTACTGGGATGTGGAGGCCAGAGAGGCAGTCGCTCGACTTGAATTACTGGTTTTCAGCTGAATCCGGTTTGACTGGAACCTGACCACAGTATAGTTGGGAAAAAGGCTATCGTAATACCTATGTCGTTTTCCGCTCTGGGCGGAGCGGAAGGGCGTGTCAGACTCTTACTGACTAAAACCCATCCGTGTCCCTTTTAAAGCCCTATGCTTTCCAGGGCCACGGTGACTCTTTCGAACAAATTCCGCAACTGGGAAAAAGGCTAGATAGATGAAATTGTTATCGATACTATATTAAAATAATAAAGCTGAAGAGTTTGTTTGTTTGAACGCGCTACTACCAGTCGGATTTGAAAAAATATTTTTGTATATGATAGCCACATTCATGAGGAAGGATATACGGGAACGGGAAAAAAACAGGAAATACGCGTACGAAGTCGCGGGTAAAAGCTAGTCTGTAATAAAATGCATTGAGCACGGAATTACTGGTTCGGCAGCAGCGGCTGCTGAGGCATCATCCTGCTCTGTATGGTTACGTTTGATTTTACCGAGTAATGAAAATAAGTGAAGTAAAAAACCAGGAGTCTTTAATTCATGGTACCAAGTTTAAAAAATCTTGGGGTCGTACAAAAAAGAGTGGCGCTTGTCAAAACTAATGTCACAACTAGAAAGAAAAACCGAGATATATTTCTTATAGAGAAATTAAGTTCGAAGTCGGAGATTACGGTGGTTATTATCCTTGACCTAATGTTGTAGACCAAAATGGCTATGACCACGCAGTAAAAGTACGTTCAAAAATTTTCGGTGCGGGGTGCAGTAAAGGCGTCGGGAGTCGCAGGGCGATTCTCGACAAGGGCCTGCGGATGGTGAGCGTTGGGTGGCTTGCCGTCCGATTAAATCAGGCTCGGGTTGACGGCGCGTTGTGTTCCACGCGTGCCACAAAGAGATGTCAGCATAGTAGACAGGGCTCGCTAGGGTCAGTGCTTGCGGAATTTGTTTGAAAGTGTCACCGCGGCCCTGGAAAGCAAAAGGCATGTGGAGGAGTGCGGATGGGTTTTAGTCATTAAGAGTCTGACAATCCCTTCCGCTACGCCCAAAGCGAAAGAAGTCATTAATTTAATGATTTCCCATCCTTAAAAAGAAAGGAAGAGTGCGGTGAAAATTTTAGAAATGGGAACTTGCGTAATTGTACTGGGTACTATTTTCGGGACAAAAATGCTTGTTGTTCTTGCCACTTTGTTGTATCCAAATTCCAATGAGCTGGACTATTGGTTGAATTAATTTCGGATCAAACTCGTCCTCAATGGCTAACAACTTATTTTCTATATATTTATTTGCTACCTAATCCCTATGATAGTAGAAACACTGTAACATAGGTACCCATGTACTCTTACTTATGACGTATCAAAGACGAAACTTTAAGAAAAACAGTCAAACAGCTGTGTGAGTGCTGATGTTGTGAGTCTAATAAGGTTCTTATGCTACCATTTTGGATGCGGAACCATAATAATGGGCATTTTCAGTGTAAACAAACTGTTACATAGAACGTTGACGTGTGGACTGTGAGTCACTCGCAGACTGCCTATGTTTTCCTTGTACGTGTTTGTCAGGTTCCAGAATGCCGAACTGGCATGTTAATTAAGAACAGGGTGAAATAATAATGCTTGCTCGATGACGTTATTTTGTTTTTGTAGGATTGCTGTATAGTAGGTAATATTATTACGTAGATTTTGGATAAAAATAACTCTAAAGTTGCGTACATTAGATATAATTGAAAACCATCCGCTATTCGCGCTTATCATCATCATCATCATAAAAATATCGGCTAAAAGACGTCCATCGCTGGATATGAATGAATATTAGAAACTTGAAAGCCAAATGGAAAGGTATTTCACAGTCCGATAACGTTTGCTTTTGTATATATCTGGCAACGTAAAACACGTTATGACAAACCAGATTGTTATGTAGAGTGAATTTTGCCCATTCAAATATTAATCATTTTAATCTCCTTGGGTACATATCTAATTGAACACAAAAACCCAGGTCATAAACCCCCACTTACAATCGCCACTCGTGTGCGCTCGGTAATGTTCGGCTGCCGACAAAGACGCCGCGTCGGCGCCGGTGCACCTGAACCTCTTGACTCATAAGTGCTCCATTTGAAACGTGAACGAGACGGCGTTATCATGAAATATCCTGTAGCTTTAAACGAGATTACAGGAATATTGTTGTTAGGAACACATAAGTATCGAAAAGTAATGTTTTGGTCAGAGCAACGACTAACTAAACGTGGATGAACACCTGAATAGAAACACCTCTGATTAACCTTCTGAGCCATGACGGATCATAATATTATAGTTTCAGATCTCTTATGCTTTTACCTATAGGGTTCCGTACCCGAAAATTAATTACGGAACCCTATTAATAAGCCTCCGCTGTCCTTTCGTCCGTTCATCCGTCTGTCTATCAGCGGGCTGTATCTCAAGAACCGTAATAGGTAGATAGTTGAAATTTTATATTGCCGCTATAACAACAAACAACAAATATTAAAAAAAATTAAATGGGGCTCCCATACAAGAAATGTGTTTTTTTTTTCGGTTTATGGTACGGAACCCTTCGTGTGAGAGTCCGACTAGCACTTGGCCGGTTTCATGAAAATGTGTTTGTTAAATTAACTGATGAGAAATATATAAATCTTCTGTTGACGTGACATTGAAATGAACAAATAAAAAAAAACGGAGAATGAATAAAACAAATAGGTGAACAATTGATGCTCAGCTGCGAGATGGGCAGACGACATCGTTGCCATCGCGGGTAGATTCTGGATGAAGGTGGCTCAGGAGCGTGGGGATTGGCTCAAGAAAAGAGAGGCCTACATAAGTGTGTGCGTAGTAAAGCTTTGAATAATGATGATTATCAATTGCTGCTCTGATGACCTCAATATTTTTAGGGTACGAGTACGACCGTCTCAAAAAAAACAGATTAAACTAAATACAAAAAAATACTTGTAGAGAAAGAAAGAAAGAAAGAAAGAAAGAAAAAAGAAAGAAAAATGTTTATTTGGGACTCGCACAAGACTAACAAACCAGTATAATAAAATTAAAACTAAACAGTATAATAAAATAATTATCTGTGCGAGGCCAAAATGGTCCCTACCTCAGCTTATGCTGCGATATCTAAAAAATAAATAACGCAGCGCTGGTATTCTGATAGGGCCAGTCAGTGGTGCCACGGATACATTCACGGAGCATATTTAACAGAAATATACAAAAGAAGAAGAAAGAAAGTAGATACCAGACAAAACTAATATAATAATAATATAATATCTTTATTTCGGACGCACAGATCCATAGAGTGTTAGTAACATATAAAAAAAAACAAAAACTTATTACCTAGTGTTAGTACCAATCAACCTCTTCACAAACTGCTGCACAATTGGAGAGCCGAGGCTCTCAGCTACCGTTTTCAGAATGCTGTTTTGACTGTCCCTCACTCTCCTCAGAAGCGACGCTGTTTTTTTGCGTATAATCGCATGGAAATCATCAGTATAATATTCCTAGACATTTTCTTAAAGTGTTTTTAACCATCTTAAATAGTAATTTTACCTGCCAATTTTCTTGTAAATCATAATAAGGCAAGTATCCAATCATAAAACGATTTAACGAGACAATCCTTCATTATTAATCCCAAAGATCAAGAGGATCTACGGATCCAGTTATGCTTTAAGTACGTCAAACAGGGCATAACTGAACGCGTGTGGGCGGCCCTTAAACGGCTTAGGACTTTATCCAAAGAGTATTCTGTTACCATCATAAGAAATCTTTGAGCTCTCCGTGTTTATAGATAGGTGGGTGCTTTGAAATAAGTAAACTTTTTATATATGTAAGTCGGGTTGGTGCCCGCAACTTCACGCCCAAGCGCGTATTTTGCACACGGGTGGGACAAATAAGTCATTTGATCCACCCCAGCTCCTCAAGGAAGGCCAGCAACGCCCTGGAGAGTGTTTATATAAACCTAATAGATAGTCTAGTGTTGTCATTTTATTGCAATTTCTAAGGAAAATAGACTTGTAGATGTGTTTTAATGCGATCTCTTGAAATGGTTTACATTACAACATCTAGTAGGTTTAGAATACGTTTCTTTAAAACCATCAGACTTATACGCAATCACTGAATTACTCTGATTTGTCACCCTGCTTTGTCCCCTTAGAGGGACAGATATTTCCAACTTTAGGTTTATTATTAATAAATTTCAAAGTTTTCATTTGTAACTAGGTTATATGCAGTCAAATAAGAAGATATATATAATATGTGTCTGTAACATCTGTCCCTCTGAGGGGACAAACCCGGGTGACAGATCGGAATAATTCCAATCACTTACATTGGAATTAAATACTAATGAATTGCCTCGATCATGCTGTTAAAGACACCAATAAGTGTAGCACATGAATCTCCTACAGGGTACAGGTAGGTACTTCTAAAAAGGTAACTAATATATTTAAGTCGCCTGCTAATGGAGCCGCACAGTCGGAATAACCTTGTAAGGGAGGCGCCGCTGACGCGTGCATTCCACACGCTCAACCTACCGCGCCGGTCTGTTGTGTAACATCTCATTGAGAAATCATTATAATAGGTGGATTGAAATTAAAGTGAACTGTCATTTCATCTTATGTGTACCCGTATGGATTAACCGCTTACTTCATTCCTTTTCACATAGTGGGATTTAAACAGCTAGTTCGATCCAGTCCGTCCCTAGCTGTCCTGCCCCAGCGACGCCCTAAGCCGAGGCCTGTACCCCACAGGGGGTGCCCTTATCGTGCAGTCGCTTAGTTTATAAGTTTTTTATTAGCCCCGGCTGGAGGCTTTAATATTTATATTAAGGCCGCCATAGACAAGTCCGGTTAAGCAGTCGACAACCTCCTAGGTTGAATTGCGAGGGGCCAGTCACAAAAAAGGGATTTCAACAAAATAACACCACACCGCTAACGAGACGGACCTACCTGTTGTCTCTGGGAGAATTCACAAACACACAACAAGGAATACATTTCTTATAATCCTACTAATATTACAAACGCGAAAGTTTGTATGGATGGATGGATGAATGGATGTTTGTTACTCTTTCACGCAAAAACGACTGAATGGATTTTGATGAAATTTGACACAGTGTAAATTATAGTCTGGAATAACACATAGGATACTTTTATCCCGGAATAATGTTCCCTTGGGATAATTTTCGACAATCACGCGGGCGGAGCCGCGGGCAGAGCCGCGGGCAGAGCCGCGGGCGGGAACTAGTTAGCTATGATTACCTATTTGTATAATTTATTATAAGCGTATTTACCGCATAGGGCAATAACAGTAAAACCTGTTATAACAGTGTTAGACGAAGATATAAATTAATTTTATCAACAGAAAAAGATGGATCAACTAAAATCGAAAAAAAAACAAGTATCTACAATAAAACTTTGTAAAAGTATTTAAGTCTCATTGAATTGATACGATTCCGCGATGCATAAAACGGAAGTTTGACAAACAATGGAAAATTAACTTGGCCAATTTTACAATTCGAAGTTAAAGGATCGATTCGGTAAGTAAATTAAATTGTTCGGACTGTAATAACTAACTTTAGTTTGAAAGTTACTTCATTAATGGAGTGTTTAGTAACTCTGTTAGCAATGGAGGGATATGTTAATTGTCTCTGGGTTAATAAATTCTGGTATGATAGAGGAAAAGCAGTTTCAGTGAGGTGATAACTTCTTCTAATGAAACATTGGATTTGAATGCATTGATTTGTAATTTGTAATAATTTTTATTTGTGTAACATAGGTAGTGAATACAGTTCTTAAATTAAAGTTATTAGGTCGCTATGTTATGCCAAGAAGCGTACAAGTATGGTTTGCATGCGAATTAATCATGCGAGAGGTAAACACAAATTATTTGGTAGGTATGTATGTCAAAATTTATAAAATGAAGTAAAAATGTCAAACTTAATTAAATTAAAAAAATGCTAGGGATGTCAAAATTAATTAATTATCTAAAATACAAAAAAAATAAAAAATAAAATTAATGATGATAAAAATAAGTTCCAAAATTATAAATGTCACAATATGGAGTAATTTGTAATGTTAATGCATAAATATATAATCATAAATTACCATTAGTCATAATATTCAATATAATGTTTCTACAGTCAAATAAATAAATAAGTTTACATGCTCTTATCACTCAGAAATTCGTCAATCGCATAGTAACATTTTTCAATTAACAACTGTTTTAATTCTTTTTTGAATTGGGTAACATTCAAACTTTTTATGACATCTGGTAATTTATTGTAGATGCGCGGTCCCATACCCAAAACGCTCTTTCTCACTAAGGCAGTATTACAACGCTGATTACTTAAAGAGTTTGCGAATTGGCTACGAATTGCAACATCTCGTAACGTTGACACTTTTTCGAATAATCTCATGTTTGTTTTGACGAAAAGTATTTTCAGCGATCTAAAGAAAGATACACAGCTATCATCAATTTTAAGACCACACATTGATCTTATGCATCTTTTTTGTGCCTTAAAAACGATATCCTTATCAGTAGAATTGCCCCAAAAAATAATGCCATATCGCAAAATTGAGGCTACTAAACCGTGATATGCAACTATAGTAGGCGCCAGAAAATCGTGGAATAGCCACCTACAATTATTGACATTTTTAATTTGAAAAACGGAATTAATGACACAAAGCTGTCCCGAATCATCATCTCTCGTGATCCTTAACATTGTCTAATAATGAAAAACGATTCATATTTAATTGTTCAGGTACCTATGAACAGTTATTAGGGAAAGGTCAATGTACTTTATTCCACATTTATCTGGCGCCTACTATAGTAGCGCATCCATATTTATTTTTCTGGCAATTTGGAAAAGTGCGTATGCTGATTTATTTATTTTCTTACTTACGTCATCTATGTGGGCCTTCCAGTTAAGTTGGTCATCAAGGAATAAACCTAAGAATTTTGCTACTTTAACTTCTTCAATGTCACAGTTACTATGTCTGATATTTACTTTAGGTACTGCAGTTCTTTGGTGAAAGTGCATTATTTTAGTTTTCTTTAAGTTTATAACTAAATTATTTTCATTAAGCCAAGTAATTATGTCCGATAGTGTATTATTTATGTCATCTTGATTGAAGCAATTGATTTGCTCATGGTACCCAATGATGTTATATACGTAGATAGAGATACGTTTTACCAAGGTCTGTGCGGAAATACAAACACAGGGCATATCCTTTGAGGCAACTAGTCCGTCCTGGCGTCTGTCCGCGTTTCGAACGTACGAAGCCGCCGGGATAGTGAATAAAAAAAAACAGAAATGCTAAGTTGTGCGTTTAGAAAGTACAATATTTACATTGCGTTGGTTCCACAAGGCAAAAAGGATGGCTTTTAATTTGTATACTTATTGTTTAATCTTTTTAAAATGAAAAAATAACAAAAAAAATAATTTAAGTAAGTACTCAAAAATCTCCGCCACGCTTTTGCCGCTTTACCGCCTACATGAAAGAGACAAGTAATAACCATACCAAATTCGAACGACGCTAGAGGTTGTAGAATTTCGCCATGTTTTTATTTCTTTGTAATGAGTATGACATCTCTATTGGTAAAATTCTCATTGATGATATCATACTGATTTACCGACATGTAGGGTTTGTAGAGTTACTTAGGTCTTCCAGAGATATGGAACTAGATAACTGTTTAATTGCGAAAGCGAATTCTTGGCAAGCAATTTACATGAAATGTTTTTGGTGGGATTGAAATGTCACAATATTATATTTTTTTATTAAGATCTGTGGCATAACATCAATATCATATGTAAGTTAAAAAGAACAGAGGCCATGCTACGTAATGCCAAAGCCATCATGATTGCGCTGTTGCGACGTAATTTGTGGGTAGACGCTTTAAAGATATTTCAAGCTTTATTCAAACTTCAATACGAGATATTCTGCAACATTGTTTAGTATTACGGGGAAAATATAAAATTGTACCAAATAGACAGATGAGTGATGCTCCACGTGGGTGCTATTTTATAACCATTTATTAAAATTCACTTGTAAAACATAAATAACCAACTAGCTCTTTCTTGCGTTTTCTCTCCTGAGGCCTATCCCGCAGGCACTGGGTCTTCTTCCGGGATTAAAAGGAACCTTTGTTACTAAGCAATAGGACAAGTAGCCAATCTTCCATCAGTAAAATAATTTTGTTATCAAATCAGTACCTATTTTTATATCAATACATAAAACAAAATGTTTAAAAACCTCTTTTTAATATTAGTTAAGATAGAAAAATGTCTTGGAAATGGGTTACGGTAGTTAGGTTCTACCGTAAACCGTAACGCGTTTCTTGGACTATAGTGTAGGACTACCTAATCTTTCAAAGAAAATGGCCGCAAGGTACGCCATTAAACTCAACTTAGTTTATCTATGAGGTCTTGTAGAAATCCCGGCCTAAGCCTACAAAATGAGCACGCCACTATTGTGGTAAGTAAATATATAATAAGTCCCCTTTTTGAAGAGTTGTTAGTGAGGCGCCACGGTGTCTTCACCTTCCGCCTGACGCAGGTACTTACCGGACACGGATGGTTCGGGAGCTACCCGTTTCGGGTTCGGCGGGAGGACACGCCCGGATGTCATCACTGTGAGGATCGTCCGCAGAACACGGTAGAGCTCTGCCTTGCTTGGGCGGAGCACCGCTGTGTCTTCGTCGAGGCGATCGGGCGGCGGCGACCTCTCGCGTCCAGCTCTGGTTCAATCCATGGTCCGGAGAGAGGAAGCATGGGAAGCAGTCACCTCCTTCTGCGAAGCCGTAATGCTAGCAAAGGAGGAGGCAGGCCGCGTGAGGGAGATGCAATCCTCACGCCTCAGCCGCTGCAACAGAAGGAGGCGCCCCAGGCGTCGGCAGGTTTAGGGCGATTCCCAGCCACCGTAGGCGCCTATCAGAACCGGGCCCGGGTCTACGGCGCGTTGTCTTCCACGCGCGCCTCAAAGAGATCTACATAGATCATAATCTAAATGTATGTCGATGAAAAGGTAACAGACAGACAGAGTTACTTTCGCATTTATAATATTAAAATGGATTATTTAGAATAAAAAACAAAAATTTTTTCGCTGTACATTATTAGTTGAAATAAAAATGAGCCGGGAATGAAGCATGCCAGGAATTTGCACAAAAATTGACAAATTTGCTACCAAGTTAGCTGAAACGTCATGTTTGTCGTCAATTTGACAGTTGGTTAAAGGTAGATACGTTATTGAAACCGGCCGTTAGACAGTCACCAAGGAGATATAGATGTTACAAGCAGGAAAATGTTAAAATAAATCAATTTAACATATTAAATCGTAATTATAAATACCCATAATAAATGCAAATTCTTCCTTCTTGAGTCGCTGTTGGTTTTACCTGATCTAAATCTATTATTCTCTTGAGTGTTTCTAAAGCAACACCTGTGTAGCAGTAACGTGTTGCTACATTGCACATTACACATACATGCTACAGTTACTGCTACACAGTTTTTAAAAAACTGATTTAATTTGTAGACGAAAAGCGAAATTCACCAAAAAGTGATAAATGACAGTCACCAAAAAAGTGAAATAAGTGACAGTCACCAAATACGTGAAAAAAGTGACAGTCACCAAAAAAGTGAGTCATCAAAACGTGATAAAAGTGGCATTCACAAAAAAAGTGATAAATGTGACAGACACTAAAAAGTTACCTAATTAAAATTATAAAAGTGACAATAACCAGTCAATTAAAGTGACACAAGTGACACCATGTACGGTAATGACACCAATGCTACTCTTCTATCAGGGACCTATTTGTTCTATACACACTACACTTCGTTCGCCCTGACGACAGCTACGTTAGTTTATGGACTGATATCATGGTGCATCATGAAGAAGTTTCGTAACTTCTCCAACTGTATCTATTTCAATACTATTTTAGCAAACTGCTTACTCTATTCCATATCGACGGTGATTTTGTACGAGTTTCACGACGAAAATGGTATCACAAGAAACATAACAAATTCTTTGCTACTGAAAATTTTTTTTAGTGCATTTATTTATGTGTTGACCGCGAAAAACCACTGGTTATTAATTATATTGTATAATATGCATTACGCAGAAAATTTGAAAGCTTTCGAAGGGTTCACTCAAAGAAAATATTTGAAAAGTTGCATTTTTGGTTGGGCTGTCCCTTTAATAACGACTCTAGTGTGGCTCCTTGTGATATATTATAGCAATGTAACAAAAGATTTCGAAATATTGGCTCTTATTGTTTTAGGAAGTGGAGCATTACCTTTTTTGTTTAACTTATTTTTGTACATTATGTTTTTCAATAGATATTACTGGTGTAAATTACACTGTTATTTTATTACCAATTTTTTATTTATATTTATGGTGTTTCTTTTGGTGTCGAATTGTGCTTGGTTTCTGATGATAAGGGAGAATATTTTAGGAACATTACATTATTATATGGCAATTGTATTGGTTGTTATATTTGTTTGTGTAAATGTGTTTCCTCGAAAGCCGCGTCCTTCTGATCAGGATGCAAATGAGCACAGAAAATATAACAGGGATCATTTAATCCAGTTAATGCGAATTTGGGGACAAATTTTTTAGATCGGAAGATCGTAATTATTAATCATTCATCTTATTATGTTAATTTATGTGACATTATTTTTATTGTGTCACATGTCTATGATGCTGCAGTTTCAATAGGCAAAATAGATTTTTTGTGTTTTTTTTCTATCAACTGCGGTGTTTTCATAAATGTTGTCCCAGCATTTATTGTTTTCATTATAAAACTCTTCTATTTAACACAAATTTGACATATTCTAGAACTAAATACTTAGTGTAAATGTTATTATTATCTACTTATTTTTGGCAATAAACTTTGTTGAGAGATATTTTTTTGTTACTTTTTTTCGTTATTTGATAAATTATAACTATAATTAATAATACTCTTTTTTTTAGGGTGAGAAATCATCAAATGACTTCTTCCGCGCAGGGATGAGCGGAAGGGTGCGTCAGACTCTTTCTGACTAAAACCCATCCGTGTTCCTTCTTAAACCCTTTGCGTTCCAGGATCGTGGTGACTCTTTCGAACAAATTCCGCAACAAATTACAACAGCTCTACGGTTCGATCTTCGAGCTTAAGCAGCGCTTGCCAAGTTGATCATTCTCTGGTGAGATTCATTTAAGACCTGGTATTAAATCCTCTTCAGTGCCTTGGAAATCACGCCATTGATCTCGTCTGACATTTGTAGATCTTTGACCTGATCCTTTGGTATACTTATTACTACTATTATTGTTAGTACCTATTGTTTTATAACTTGGTTATTAGCGTTAGTTTTAATTTAATTTATTTTATTGTTTGCCCTTTGCGAGTGGTTAATCAATATTTTTCTTTTTTTGTTTCTTTCTTTCCTTCTATAATAAAGGAAAGCTCCATATTCCATGATAGAGAGCGTGTGAAATTATAAAGCCATAAATAAACCTCGATTCATGTGATCTCATTTAATTTTTCAACACAAATGCAGAAACTGACGTGATGTAATATGTAGGTAGTACGGTCTGCCGCTCTTGAGGTATAAATAACCGCCCTCAATGCTATCAAATACGGTATTTAACTACCACCACAATCGTACAAATTAATAATTTATTTCAAATGTGCAACAAAATAATACGATTCGGAATAAAATTTTCGATGGTAAATGAGTTCACCCCGCCTCCTTTTTATCCTGATTTTTTTTTCATTTGCTTTTTGTGTGCACCGGAAAATTGCAAACGCCGTAAGAATGTAAAATATCGCGTGAAATTGTAAACTATTTTTTCTAATTAAGACACGCATATTAAGGAAACTACTGGATTTTAGATGGGATTTATTGTATGCAAAACGTTTTTTTTTCATGATATATCGAGAAACTATAATCTAATCAAGATTTATTACATTCTTACGGAGTCTGCAATTTTCTGGAGACATAAATACTAAGTAATTTAATAGTCTGTTTGTTATACTATTAGTGAATAAATAGATAAAATCGATGGGCACATGGAAACGTTACACGCATATTATGAAGTTATGCGTCTACCCGTGTGCACGAAAAATGTCGGTTGTACTGAATTGAGCGAAGTCATTTAGCGCTCGTGTACCCAATGCCGCTGCTTTACCCCAACCGCGCCGACTCTGCACTGTGTGTTCGCGTCACCACCGCGTCTGAACCGCGCCACAGCACCGCGCCTTTTTAAAGCCCTAAAAAATCCCATACCACTAATTTACGCCCTTAATTTGGGGGGAAAAGCCCTAAGTTGGAAACTCTGGATGAAACCAAGAGGCGGCGGCGCTGTGGCAACGCGTATACACAGTGCAGAGGCGCGACGGCAGCGCGATGGCGGTGCGGCGGCGGTAACGTGTACACGAGCGCTCATGCGTTACTTGATCATGACGTCAGACGCATAAAGTGCTGTCTCTCGCCGGTTTTGAGATTTTTAATCAACTGATTTCTTCCTATGTCTTATCTTTTTCTATTGTTACCATGGCGTGAAGCCTACTGTACATAAGACATCGATGCCGTGGGTTGTCAACATTTTTTATGCAAATTACGTGTCATTATGGCGATTAAACCCCTTTGAACTGTACAACTGTCTTGTAAGCGTCCATTAAACTGACATCCTTGGTCGTTTGTGAAGCCTTTATTATTTATAAGCTAGCCTTACTTTGTAGCGGCTTTTATGCGGATTATTTTTAGCTATAATTTCCCGTAGGTAGTTATGTTTTTCCAAAGAAAATTTACATGATTCACAAAACGGAATAAGACTCCCGGGAATCTCGTAACAATGGATAAATTAAACTTGTTTTCTTATTAGAAGTTTGAAAAGTTAAACTCGAATGAAATAATTAGAATTGTAAAGAAATCACAAATAACGTCGAACTCTCTTAAAAAATATATTTTATATATTCCGTAAAGGGAACGGCTTAAGAATTTCTGATACATTTTAAAAATAATAACTAGCGCTCCATCGCATCTTTGCTTCTGATTAATCATGGTTCAGCTCACTAAAGCGTTCCGAATTCAAATACGTGAAAACGTCGAGGAATTTATAAAAAACATGTATTTTTTTCTTGGAACGAGGTCCTATGGGTTTTTCCTTGTCAATTCAATAAGTTGGCAAGAAAAAAAATGCAATAGTGTCATTCGTTCCGATTTGGTTCGTGCAAAAGGCTAGAGTTAGCAAAATATTTGGTAGAATTTCTCAAGTACCTATGTTCTGTAATGTGTCGGACATAAAATAATAGCACAATCCCATCACTTCCCGTGGGTGTCGTAAGAGGCGACTTAGGGACTCACCAGAGAATGGACAGCAGCATTCTCTGTGTATTGCAACAGCTACACTGCGATCGCCAACCCGCCTGCCAAGCGTGGCGATTATGGCAAACCACCCCTTGGGCGAGGCCTATGTCCAGCAGTGGCCGTCTTTCGGCTGATATGACTCAAGTAAGCAGTTTTTCTTTCATCTGAAATGAAAGACACATTTGTCTTTAACTTCTTGTTTTCTCAGTAAGCTTATTTTTCCAATGAATGTAATTTTGACTGGCCTTTTGGTCGAGTGGTTAGTGACTCTGACTTCTAAACCGGAGGTCGTGGGTTCGATTCCCACCCAGGACAAATCTTTGTGTGATGAGCATGATCATTGGTTCTGTGTCTAGGTGTAATTTTTATATAATATGTATGTATTTAGAAATATATAAGCATGTTTATCAGTTGTCTGGTTGCCATAGCACAGGCTCTGCCTAGTTTGGGATCGGATGACCGTGTGTGAGTTGTCCCAACATATATTATTATTATTATTTCGTAAATAATATTATTTGCCACTACTAGTAATTACCGGCATTAGTCAATACTCTTTTGTTTTTGTCACAAAAACAGAAATAAAAACCGTTTATGTATATAACTTTGGCTAGCCAGCTACATACTCGTGCAAAATCGATATAATATGTAAGTTCAAGTCAACTATTTCCGACCTTGCGATGAATATTTCAGGATTGCCAGGGCAAGTACTTGGGATTACGGGGGTCCGGACACCTTATCTAAATTTTTGGGCCGCAGTTACTCTCTGAGGATTATGCCGGCTATGTGGGTCGAATATTTTGTTGTTTAATTGTTTAGTTTTGGAACGAAGTTCTGTGGGCGTATTATCGGTTTTTCTTTCGACCTTGTTCGGCGGTTTTGAGTTTGTTAGTTATATTTTTCGATTAAAATTGTTCGTATAAATCAACAGGTAGCTTTTTGTCTGAAATGGGGTTTCTAAATGCGGTTTTATGTCAATTAGTTGGAAAATCGAGCTTTTGACATTTGTAATATTTGACACACTAATTTATTCTGTATGGTCTCAGACGTAAAGTAATAGCACCATCTCATTTCTTCTCGTGGGTGTTTTAAGCATAGCATTCTTTGTGCATTGCAACAGTTACCTACACCGCGATCACCAACTCGCCTGCCAAGCGTGGTGATTGACGATTGACGTGGGACGTCTTTTGGCTGGTATGATGATGATGATGAATTTATTCGATGAAATCAGAGGGCCAATTCTCACTATTAAATTTGCACTCTGAACCAAGATTGAAACGAAACAATTTTCAATCATTTAATTTTTGGGCACCAGATGATTAACTGGATTGACTGTCACATAATCGACTATAATATTTTCAAATCACTCGCTCCCAAAGGGTAAAAACATATCAACAAATATAAAAAATTTAATTAACTTCGAACTTTTAATTAACTTTAAAAAAATCGTAGAAGAAACGTGTTTTTTATGGTACGGAACCCTTCAATTGACTGTACGACTCACACTTGGTCGGTTTTTTTTTCAGTGTCGTACGTAACCATTATTAATCTTACCTCATTACGCAGCCTTAATAGATACACGAATTCACGTCTATTAACTTAAAGGCGTACCTCTCTTTGTTGACTGATATCTTGTAAGGAACTACTTCTATTTTATTGATTGCGATGCGACTTTGAAACTAAAGTACTTTCCTTCACAGTAAACGAAGAAAGAAAGAAAAATATTTGTTTGGGACTCGCACAAGACAAACAAAACAGTAAATTAAAATTAACAACTAAACAGTTATATAATATAACTAAACATGGATAATTGTATATAATTAATTATCTGTGCAGTAGTGGGCGTATTTGTAAGGAACGTCTAAAGACGGCTTAAGATTTAGCGTTATTCAAACCCGGGGCGTCTCACGAAAAGAAAATGCGGATTTTCTCAATTACTGGATTTTGCGCCCTTGTCTTGACTTGGCATCGTGACCTTCGAGTTGCATTGATTTATTTTTGAAGTGATAACTTCTTATGGGAGGGTAAACCGCTTCGTAACGTTACGTGTTACGGCGCCAGTCTGTCTGGCTTCTCTTTCTCTCACGCATACGGCAGCAGTAGGCAGGCTCTTCCTCTCTCAGTCTTACCCACAGCGCTAGTCGTATTTCGGACAGACGCTTCCATATTAAATAGTTCAACTTAGATTAGTTTAAGTTATCACTTTTTGTAATGAGAAAAATATCATTTGGTAAACACATTCTTTGGAAAATCTACATTCTACAGCAACACTGATCTTCTGAGGCATCTAGAATAGAATAGAAAACATTTATTCGATACAGACACAACACAACAGCAACAAAACACAAAGTAAAAAAGAGAACAGTCATCATAAGACATAACAATTATCTAGTAAAATTATGCTTTTTTTTTTTAAGGATTGGAAATCATCAAATGACTTCTTTGGCTCTGGGTGGAGCGGAAGGGCGTGTCAGACTCTTACTGACTAAAACCCATCCGTGTTCCTTCTAAAGCCCTTTGCGTTCCAGGGCGCGGTGACTATTTCGAACAAATTCCGCAACCCTGGCAGAGTAAAATTATGCTGAGCGTGCCTATACCGAAAGGGTTACCATCTCAGAATTTTCTGGGCGTCAGACACCCAGCGCTAGTTTTCAGTTGGCACCCCGCAGTGACACACGGATGTGGGTAAGAGAAATAAAAACATTCATACTTGAATATTAAAAATAAATAATGTTTTAGAATACGTTATTAAGTATTGTAATTATTTATGTTATTAAGTTTTTCTTTTTCATCTATCTTTTTAATTTCTCGTTTTAATTTCGACGAAAACCCCTAATCGCAGCTCAACATCTTTTAACAAAAGCTAAGTAAAAACATTAATTCTTTAAAATCATTTCTTTAATTTTAAAACACAAATATCTATACTCTCCCAATTTCCTTTTCAATTTCCGAATGTCAAGTTCAGAATAAACTCGCAAAGTGTAGCAGTATCTTCAAGACTAGATGTTTACACTTTAAAAAAAAAAACGTTTGTTTCCCGCCAATTTTCCCGGGTGATCAACAAGTGGCTACCCTGGATGGAGCTCTGGCTGGGTTCCGGGGGGTTTGGGGGATGTAAGGGGGGTGCACTCCGTAGCTAAGCAACTAAGCCTCTGGAGTAGGGTGACATGACTTTCGGTGAGAATTTATGGCTATTTGACCTTGGTTCTATTGCATTGGATTCTAAACTTGATTCTCGACATTTCGTATTTTCACAATCTGTCAAAAACATAAGTTTTAGACAATGACAAACGACGAGATAATATTGCGACATTAGTTTAAACTTTTTATAGTTCTGTACCCAAAGGGTAACGGGGCTCCGTCGTCCATTCGTCCGTCCGTCTGTCTGTCTGTCTGTTAGCGATCTATATCTCAAGAACCGTAATAGGTAGACAGTTGACATTTTTACAGATTGTGCAAGTATTTCTATTGCCGCTGTAACAACAAGTAATAAAAATAAAATATTTAAGGGGACTCCCGTACAAGAAACATGTATTTTTTTTTTCGGTTTACCTTACGGTGCCCATCGTGCGAGAGTCCGACTCGCACTTGGCCGGTTTTTTAACACGTAAATTGGCCCTCTGATCGGTTAATCTACTGTTAGTAGTTGATTGGCTTTGCTGAATGACAATGAATCAGTAACTGTTCACATGATATTAGACCCCAGATTACACACACAGCCTTTCGGAAACCGAGGCATACTGCATCAACACACTGCCACAGTGACAAAGTTCAGCGGTGGATTTTATGCTTTTGTACCAGTCGTTGCAATTACATACCAAAACGAAGTGAAATTACGAAAGAAACAACTTTGCCCATTTAATTCCCAAATAGCGTTCCACTGCTCAGTAAAACGCGACGTTATTTCAAGGTGATATCCCGAATAATACAAGATAAAACACAGCCACCCGACTCCAAGGCAACCAGTCGTAGTCACGTACTTAATGTTGGATTTTATTGAAATCGTGTTTTCGTGTAGTAAGGTTTTTTTTTGTGAAGATGTATTTAATAAAACTGATAGTCTGTACACGAATTTTTCGGGCTAGACAGAGACGTTAGTGCTCAAAGATGAAATCAGTCAATTTGAAAAGAAATAAATGTAAATCTGAGTAGCAAACAAAATAAAAAACTATTAAAATAGATACCACATCATCAAATTGTTACCACTGACTCGTGCGGTTAACGTTACGGGCATGGTCGGGTACACCAGGCTGACTGTAAGAGACGTCGCGCTGGTCAAGTATGTTGCTAGGCTGCGGCTGCGCGCGCCGAATGGGTGCGTGGGTGCGCCCCGTTCTGTTAGATGTAAGCTTCGAATCCATTAGGCAACATTTGACGCCCAACATGTTCAGCAACGTTGCACAACAACGCGCGACGTTGCCAGCAGGCGCGCAACATTGACAATGTTACTAAATAAAAGTTCTTCGTTGCCGTTCAACATGATGAGCAACATGTTGCCCATCATGTCGCGCGACAAATGTTGCCTAGTGGATACGAGACTATACCATTAGCTACGACAAATCTACTCAAGTTTACCCCTATGTCGCGAACCATACGTTTGATAAATGTTAAAGTGTTATCGGAAGATATATTTTGCCAAAACTTGCCGAGATTTGTAAAAGTAGCGCAAAATCTAATTGAAAAAGGTCTGGCCATATAAATAATTATTGTTGTATTTGATGTATTGTATTATATATTTTATATGCACCTAAGTTATAACATCGCCTTGGATGTATCTGTGAAGGTGTTATATACTTTTTGAAAAAAAAAATCGTTGTTCCTAAATTCTGACGTAACAGCTAGAAGTTATTCAATGAAAGGTTTGGTTACTATCCATCGATCAATAGTACCTTTTGTTACCTATTTTACGCCTACACGAGTAGATTGATTGGTCTGTATCGGACTTATTGAGGAATTACTAACACTCTTTATACTGTTAATATTTGTAAGCAACAAGTGCTGTATGGAAACACTTAGAGGCAAGTTGCCAGCCTGTGACTAATCAGGATTGTTTGTACGTCCATAATATCCATAATCCATAATCACACTAATATTATTAGGGCGAAAGTTTGTGAGTGTGTGTGTGTATCTTTGTTACTTCTTCACACGCAAACGGCTGGACCAATTTAAAAAAAAAATAATATGCAGGAAGCTGACACCCTGGATTAGCACATAGGCTACTTTTTATTCCGGAAGTGTGTTCCCTTCGGTTATTTTTTTACTTTCACGCAGAGTATCTGATAAACCACTTCACGCTTAAACCGCTGAACCGATTTAGATGAAATGTGGTATAGAGATAGTTTGAGTCCCGGGAAAGGACATAGGATATTTTTTATTCCGGGAGTATGTTCGTTTGGGATAATTATCGACATGCACGCGGGCGGCAGCTATATATAAGTACAACTTAGGTACTGCCATCTTTATCATGAAACAGGATCAATTCTTATGAAGAAGTTGTGAAAAGGAAACTGTGAAGTTTAGATAGGTAGATGTCTGTAGTCCCTGTAGCATAGCCTACCTATATATACTATATCTTATAAATGGAAGGTAACAATTAAGGCAAGCCATTATAGCCCATATTACAATAAATCTACGAAACCCCTTAGCAAGGCTGGCGTCCGATTTTCTGGCTTGCCGCTTGCTTAACGTTCTTTCCGAGGTATGGAGAGTTTTGATGTGTAATGACTGGTAACCATGACCTCGCCCAGCGTTGCATAACCTAGTAGATCGACCTGTACGGCTGTAATTATTTAACCACGAGCTCCCCATAATAGTCTTATTTACAACCACATTTTCCATGTAGCAGGATATTATGTAGTCTTTTAACTTGTACACTTTACAAAACTCAAAGCATTTATTTCAATTAAACCATTACAGGCATTTTTGAATTGTCAAAGTCGGTCTGTCCAAAGAGATGAAGCTATTTGCAAGTTCCAAAGCGTTGATCTCTATGGAGAAGAAAGTGCAAGAAACTCCACGAACACACTTTTAAATCAATGTTTTTTACAATGATATGGTTACATCATTCGTGTGAAAATTAAAAAAACATACATATGTATATAATAATAATAAGTTTATTCAATAAGTAGTTTGTATATGGTATACAAAGTTGTCTTATCTACTTAAATGCTATAAAAAAAAACAGTACAACAATTATTAAATGGGTCATAGGACTCCCTTTCCTAAGCTAGGCCGGAAACCTGTCTGTATCTTAAGAAAGAGTATCCATATGTGAGAACGATGTAGAAAGACTTGCACGATCAAGCGTCCCAAGTAAAAATAAATAAAAGCAACAATTTAAAGAACAAATAATTAAAATAAACCGTGGCAGCTGAGATCAACATCGTCGGATGTACAAGTTCAGGAGACGTCCAGAACAAGATATGATCTCCCATATAACACACATAAAATGCCAACTCCAAAGAATTGACTATCGGAACCAATACCCAATACCTAATCATATTTAAAAATAGAACTGAAACGATTACATAGAGCAAAGTATGAGCATTACACAACAATGTGGTAGGCGAGACGACAACGCCTGTGATTGGTCGACGGCGGCCATTACAGTCCGTATAGGGAAAGCGCGCGCGTATCATATTACATCTGCGCTTACGCAGATTTGATAGGGTTGGTGCATCTAGTTTTTGTGAGAGATTCGTTTTTATGGTGATTGGAAAATTGTGATGAAAATTAGAGTGATTTTTAATGATTACCTACTAGGCTATCTATAAGTATATTTACAACGAAAATAATAATGTTCATGAGTTTGTTGATTTGTTTGTTTGAGCGCGCTAATTTCTGGAACTACCAGTAATTTGTTGAAAATTATTTTTTTATATGATAGCCACAATCATGAGGAAGTCTGTAGGCTATACGGGAACCAGAAAAATGGTATATGCGCGCACGAAATTGTGGGCTACTACTAGTATTATATAACATACAATCACGCTATTTTTCTCCAGAAGGTATCAAGATTCAAGATGCAAAGCATTTATTTCAAATAAACCATTCACAAGTACTTTTGAACTGTCAGGTATGTTTGAAGATTGGTATGATTGAAGCGCATTATTACTTCCTTTATAAATTTGAAAGATTGAATAAGATTTGCAGTTGTCATATTTATTCCGTCAATACAAAATCTCTGATCTACCTCATTGGTGTATCTAGGATTTTTTTCCAGAGGCGGCCTTGACCCTTACCTGAGATGTGACGCCCACACACACACACCACAGTACGCACATCAACATTTTTTGAAATTTTCAAGTTTGTCCCCCAAAAGTGACCCCCATACTCAAAATTTATTTATTAACGTAACGCGTCCATATTTGGAATATAGAAGTTCATATGTGAACCAAATTTCATCAGAATCCGTCCAGTGGATTCGGAAAAAATTGGCTGTGACAGACTGACAGACAGACAGACAACCGAGTGATCCTATAGGGGTTCCGTTTCTTACGGATGTTCGGAACCCTAAAAACACCGAACTTCAGCAAGCATTTTCCTTACTATGTTTTCTAATATCCGGCTAAACTTACAAACGCCTTTAAAACTAAGAACTTGAAATAACAGTAAAACCACTTATACGTTTTTCTTCGAACTCCCAGTTCACGTGTTATCATTAACAAAGTTTTCATCCGTGCGTCACGCCCACAAACTTATCCTGCGTCATATTAAAACTGAAAATGATACCGCACGTTTCACAAATTAACAAGTTTCTCCAACTGTTTCCAATTTCGCAACACTCTCTCCAACTTTTTGTAAGATTGCCGTAAAGTTAACAACTTCCAATTTGTTGTTTGCCCACGTCAATTTTCTTAACGTGCGTAAATAACAGTAGGGGTCGTTGCAGGTTTCTTAAGGAAAAGGGGTTTGAAAAAAAAAAACAAAAGGCGTCGCGGTTAAACTTCATCAGGGGTACCTCGGTTCCCACGTCATGCGGTTTAACAAAAAAGTATTTTATTTTTCACATGGATTCTATCAACTTCGCTTTCAATTAAGCCCTGAACTCATGTCTTACTCACCCTAGTTGGGCTTTGAGGCCCAAATAACTGGATTTAAGAACCGGAGAACTAAGTGTAGTCGAATACGAGCTACCGTATTTGTCGATCCACTTATAAATGTTTATAAGGGAAAATAATTATATTTATAGTGTTCAAGAAGTAAGTGGTAATATTTAAGGGCGATGCGACACAGCTGTTATACTTTAAAGGTAAAAATAGCAAAACCAAAAAAAAAATAATGTTTAAAAAATGTTTTTTCAAAAAATATCCGCCACAAAAAACGACTACAAAGTTCCGAACAAAAACACACAAGCAGTATTTTACAGTTCAGCAATCACATATTTGATGTTACCAACTGCATCACACTGAAAGCAACACTTTCGGAAAAAGTATTTAATAGAGAATGTGTTTTATTTTTCAAAAACAATCTGCTCGATTCCTGAATTTAAAAAAAAATCGGTGTACCTAGATAACATTTTTTATAACATTATATATACACATAACATTTTTAAATTCAATGTTGCTGTTACAGTTTTCATCAAAATCGGGCTCGAGACTCCTTTCAGAGTTTTTCGCTATTCCTCATAGTTTTTGATTTGGACATCCAAAAATTCACCCTGTATACAACGTGTACCTTTTAATGTCCCATAACTATAGGGTAGAATCGAATAGCATATCAAATATTTTCTATTCAATATTTTTTGTTTTAAATCGCTCCTATAAAATAATTCGACAAAACTGCGACTGTCCATGTACTTGCCTGAAAAACGATAACATCATATTTTTACCTTAATTAGTGGATGACTGACCTTACCTATCAATGACATTTACTGGCGACAATATTGAATTATCTTAGTTAAGTTTGGTTTTAGCTGAGTAACTGTATATATCGGAACCTATGTTTCTTAGATATTTAGCATTATTTCTATTCATAAAATGTAATCTTAAAGTTACGATAAATCAAAAGGAAAACGTGAGGTACACGTTACAGCGGATATTTCTTCTAAAGCTTGAGTACAGTAAGTTATTATTAAGTTCTTGTTAATCTGTAGTACAAAACTAAATACAGTTTTCAATAAAAGTAAAACAAATATGACACCTCACTAATTGCTACCAATGTTGATCTAAGAAATAGATCCCTTCTTCAGCAATTTATTATTAATCAAGTAAGAAAAAGGATATAATTCCATCTGAAATCACGAGTATTGATTATCATCACAATTGGGGAGACTCTTAGATGAAGTGAATTACGACGTAACGTGAGATCTAGATAATTTGGACCCTTTGTAACTTTTTTTTTTAACACACAAACTAAATTTGGTTTATATAAGGTTCCAATAAATTAGGTGACCAACTTTTAACACAGTGTTCAGTACGTATAAGCAAAAATATCCAAGCAAAAAAAAAAACACTGATTAAAGTGATTTTATTTTGACCTATTATATTTTTTTCGGCACACTAGAATAAACACATCCATTATGGGTAGCTTATTAACGTGGTCACGTGTGCCTACACATTTGTAGTACCTATCAGAATTATAAGACAGCAAAGACATGGATGTGTTTATGCATTGGGTAACCAACTTTTTAATTCCTTTTTTCAAATTTTTTTTTTGGTGGTCTGTATGTTTTCTAAAAGTTTGTCCATCTATTTTTATGGGACCTTATGAATTGAGAACCTTTGGATAAACTAGTACTCCAATTTTCGTAAACACAGCTCAAACGGTTATATAGATTAACGTTTAAAAATCTTCATTTTTAGGATTGACAGACTGACATAGATGAAATACCTGACCCACTTCCAGAAGACCTAGAAATAAATTAAAGCTTAATTGGCTAGTTTTTACCCGTAATACAATTTTTTATAAGAGTTAGATATGTTGACCTTTCAATATGAAAACTCCAATTTTCGTGTTACATAAAAGATGATAAATTAAGCCAAATACAAAATAACGTGAATGTGATAACTAGCCAAGTCTAATCTTAAGTCTTAATTTTATTCATCCTATTTCCTATAGAAATTGGCACCCATTTAGATCTAAATTATTTTTTCGGTGAAGTTAACAATCATGCATAGGTATTATAAATGTTGAACTATTATTATTATACACTTTTGACGCATTTTCACATTAACCTTTTTGATGGGATACTTACGTACTAGTGATATCAAACGCCAATTACTTATTTACGGGAAAAAAACAAATAACGAAAAAAAAACTGGACAAGTACAAGTTGGACTTGCACATGAAGGGTTCCGTACCATAAGCCGAAAAAAAACATGTTGTGCTTTTTTTTTGAATTTCATTGCATTTTTATTATTTGTTATAGCGTTTAGCATTTTTATTATAGCTGTTCAGTTACCACGGTTCATGGTCCCGTTTTACCCTTTGGGTACGAAACCCTAGAAAAGCGTCCTGAAAGTATGAAACAAGAAAATATTAATATTTGTCATTCTGGTCTACAAAAAATCTTGTCAATATGTATCGTCTAATATGTAAACAACTTACATACATATCGTTTAATTTTATCCTCATATGTCAATCATAGACAAAATGATGTTCAAAGGACAACGTTTCATTGGAAAATACATTTATTTGGCCGTAGACAATGTTTAAAAACTTTTTCCTTCGGCTGTATTATAATTTATCATGGCCACACAAACCGAATGTTATACGTTGTTTCAGCCACATTTCTTTTCTGTGGTTTAATGATTGGTGTCTCTTGGCTTACTCCTTATTTTGTATCTTAGGTATTTCTGTAGGATATCCCTAAAATTAACACTTTTTGACAGATTTTATAATTTTTTGTAACTGATTTATTTACTATTGAAATAAGAATTAGTAACAAATTACATTAACACCATATTAACCTTAATAACTTTACTGAGTATCTAATAAACTGGCTCGCAACATTTACTGCTGGTTCTAAGGTAAACTGTATATCAGTGCAACGAACTGTAGCAACAATGACCAGATATTTGATGAACGGCAGGCTGCCTGAACGACTCTTACTGACTAAAATCGACCCGTGTTCCTCCAAATTTTACAGGCTGTCTTTTATTTCATTGGCAATGTTTGAGTTAGTGGATTTCCGTTTTTTATGTTGTCTCAAAATGAATAGTTCAACTTTTGGGATCGCCTCTGCACCTTAGAACAGATTAATCATCATCACCAGCCAAAAAAAATGTCATATCAATCGCACGCCACTTATCTGGATTCTCGGTAACTCTCATCCAGCTGCTACCAGCTACCCTGCGAAGATCGTCGCTCCACCCACCATGATGTCTATACCGACAAACGAAAGGTTGATAACCTTTCTTTTGTCGATGCCCGGTGTCCACGCAAGAACATGTCTGCACCAGCGGTCGTTGGTTCCGAGGCTAATATGAGCAAACATCCCTGGACATAAAAATCCACGAAGCGCTTCACAATTTACAGGCACCGATGGTAACCCATCGTCAACAAACTGACTTGACGTAAGGGGAATCAGGACCCTCATTAATGAGGAATACGACGCGAGAACTCCTTTTCGCTTCGGTGAAACATAAATATATGTATAGCAGCTAAGAATTTGTAGAAATTAAGTTAGGCAAATGAATTATATTGTTAACCACTTTGTTTTGTTACTAACTTTGCTTAGCTACAAAGGCTTTGTTTAAAGGATTGTGAGTGATCAAATAAGAAAGAACGTTTTACTTATGTACATAGTATAAAGTAAATGGAAGATAAAGTCTTAATCATTTGTTCAATGCTGTGTGTTGCTACATTCAAATTTAAAATGTGATTTCATTATTTTTCAATATGAATAGAATCTCATAAATGAATGCACTGACAACTGCTTCATTTTACGAAAAAAACTTGGCAACAACGCAATCTAGATTTCTAGAATGACTTAGGTCATAAGTCATAAATCATTTTCACAAAACTGAAAGAAAAAAAACATTTATCTGAAACTTTTCAATAGTCTTTGTCCTTCAAAATAATGTGTGGAAACCTCGACGTACTTAAGTATATGATGCGAGCCAAGTCACTACAGCGCGTTGAGAAAAAACAAATGCACCGCGGCTGCCGTGTAAACAAACATGCGCAGACGCAACTCTGAAGAATGAGAGGGAGATATGGCAGTAGGTAGAAAAGGGTTCGTTTTTATATTTGATTTTTTTTGCTGTATAATATGGAAATGTAAAGTAGATGGTGAGACGTGTATTCCTTAAGAATTGAGAGGAAGAGGCGGAAAATGATGACCCTTAAAAAGGAAGGAGAAATGCATATACCAAGCAGTGGGACAGTACGGTCTAGTATAATAATATATAAATTAAATGAAACGTTTATAATTTTGGTGGTGAAATAAAATATTCTAGATAGATAGATATTTATCATCATCAGCCCACAGCAGTCCAGTACTGGCCATAGGCCACTACATTCGCATGCCATTTATCGTTATTCTCAGCAACTGTCATTCTGCTGCTACCAGCCACCCTGGGAATATGTGTTTATTATAAAGGTTAATAGAGTGAAAAAGGAAGCGTGCCAATGTGCTTGGCGATGCGTCATATTTTTCTAATTGTTCGTTGTCGTATTTTAATCTATTATTCTGTACTAATAGAAGAATAGAATAAAAATAACGTCAGAATGGCTGAACGGATCTTGATGAAATTTGGCACAGAGGTAAATTATAGTCTGTAGTAACATAAAGGATACTTTAATCCCGGGAGTATGTTCCCTTGGGATAATTCTCGACATTAACGTGGGCAGAGCTGCGCTAGTGCAGCTAGTGAGGAATACGTTTTAACGGCATTAAAAACAGAGAAAATCTATGAAAAATGTAGGGTACCTATTAAATATTTCAGAGCATGACATTTGTAGATCACCCAGTCCATACTTAGTTCTTCTAGAGGTAAAACTGATTCAGATTTTTTTAAAGCGAGCGGCGTCTCATGCAAAACCTAGTTAAAGAAATTTCGTATCTGCAGTTTATTCTATGTCGAAACGTGAGCCAAGCGGTGTCGGAGGGCGGCCGGCGCGGAGAGACGTGGAGGGGAGGGGGGGCGCCCCGTATATGGCGTGCGCTGGCGCATTTGTTATACAGTTGAGAGCAAAAATCTGCCACGATTCATTGTTATTATTTTTATTTATTTATTTCATTAAATTTTGTGCTACTGTCCTTACACCATTTAATTTAAGATCCGCCCAGCATGGTTCTTCTTTCATACCGCGGCTTACACTATTTGATGACATATTTGTATCAATAGTTAACTCCTATTTAGTCTTTCCTTTTTGTTTTATTTGGTCATACAGAAAAAATGTGTGACGGTCTAGTTTTTTCAATAAAATAATAATACCTACTTATAGCGGTAAGTTTGAGCGAAAACACTGAAAATCAAACGATTTTCCTAAAAAGACGAGATAATTTTACTATGACTAAAACATCAATATCCGTCTTGTCTCTGAAGCTTAGCCAAAAGATTCAATGTAGTTTTAAGTAAAATGAATATGGCTTCAGCTTCTCTATTTTGATTAATTTTAAAATAAAAATCACCAAACTGATTAAAAAAAAATCAATACGAATTGCAAATTCTTTACGAAAGAGGTGTACTAACAGTAAAACGCTTTTAACCAGTTTAGAGACATTTTGAAAAGTCGGTTAAAATCGATTACATTTTAATATCTACCAAACACCCATCTCATCATATCAGCCGAAAGACGTCCACTGCTGGACATAGGCTTCCCCTAAAGGGGGCGTTTGCCATAATAGCCACGCTTGGCAGGCGGGTTGGCGATTGCAGTGCAGCTGTTGGCATGAACAGTGAATACTGCTGCCCATTCTATGGTGAATCCCTTTCTCGCCTCTTACGACACCCACGGGAAGTGATAGGATGGTGCTATTATTTTTCGTCCGACCCTATACCTACAGAACATCCATCTGATCACCGAAAATCCAAACCATTATAACTGACTTCCGACATTTTCTTCCCGACATTACGAAAGCACCGTTCTCCTCGACTGTACCCCGGGGCGCCGGCTGTTGTCGGCTGCGCGTGCGACGCGACGCCCCGCCCACTCGTCTTTGTGTGCGTGCATGACGCCGACAAGTCTTTCACACTCGCACCGGACTCATTCCTTCAGCTACTAGCTCTCTGACACCACTGAAATTTAATACAGGTTTTCCTGCCGCAGGTTTTAGGTTGGAGTAATGTTTTTTGGTCTGTTTGTGTAATGGAAAGAAAAGAAAATAAGCCATGAATGTGACGGGTCGTTGCTGTGGTGGGTCGTGCCTAAACGTGCCTAAACTTACATATATACGCATTTTTGTTCTGGAAAACGTCACATTCCAACTTCCTGCAAGAAATTATTTCAGTATTTCAATAAATCCAATCCTCTCTAGTTTTTATATGAAAACTCCTATATTAATTTAGGATAACCCTTATTTGTGAAAATAACTGTAAATTTCTTCTTTACGTAAAGTGCCTATCATAGCGTTTCTTCTTATATAGGTCAATCAAAACAAACGTGAATAAATAACTAATTTTGCGCGCAATGACGTCACGAATCAAATTTAGGTACTTACTTACTTACGAAAACTAATTTGCACCCTGAGTAGTAAATGAGTCTTTCAAAGTCACACAAAAAAAAACAAATATTACTAAGCATAAGAAACACCTGTCTTCTGTCTACAAAACTTTGACTTCCAATCATTAGTAACAGCTAACATTGCATTGGCGAGACACCCAGGGCCTCCTGTCAACACCTAAATATCTACATCAATATGGCAAGGCATAGCAACCATAGGTGTGACTTGGAATTGTCATTGAACTCTTAGAAACTGAGCTCATTTATTTTCATTATTGTTCGAAGAATTTTGTGACAGCCGTCAATATCTGTGCGAGTCCGTCCTTAGAAGTTCTCCACTATGCAGCGTAAGTCACACAGGTCGAAACCGACCACAGAAACTTTGGTCTGACAGTCTACTCAAACAAACTTAGGAAAGATTTTTGTCTTTATACTTTCTTGTGTGCGATCTTCGAAGGACTAACGATGATTAAGATTGCTTTTCAAATGTAGTACGTATAATATACATATATCTTTGAAATATAAAGCGATTAAAGGTTCAATTTTTGACAAAGATATACAGCGTTTTCTCCCAATCCGTACACATATTAATTGAATCGATAAGCGTTTTCCGGTAACCGCAAAATCTAATTTTTAAACTACGACCTACCACACATTGGCCAACATCCTACCTTTCCATATAAAGCGATGAAATAAAAATTATAACCTAATTAGTTTGACCGGTGGCCGGGAGTACTAGTAGGAAGACTTGAGGCGAGTATATAGGTCGAGTTACTGGCTCGTTGCCAAGGAATTAGTCACCCAGTGTGTAGCCAACGCATGACGATAGCGTTAAAGGTTACACTGATACGTGAGACGGGGGTTTTTGGGATTATGCTGTGAATCTGAACGGATCATCATTTTGCTCACGTTCATACATACACGTAGGTTTAAGTACCGTTTGGTCGATGGCGCGTTGTGTTCCATGTGCGCCTCAAAGAGATGTCAGCATAGGAGACGGAGCCCGCTAGAGCAAGAGTCTGCCACGGTTGCGGAATTTGATCGAAAGAGTCACCGCGGCCCTGGAACGCAAAGGACTTTAGAAAGAACACGGATGGGTTTTAGTTAGTAAGAGTCTGACACGCCTTTTACCGTTTGGTGGAATTGAGTAAGTACAATGATTGTAAGGAAAATCCAGGCGTTTTCAGGGAACATCCAAAGATGGCGAGTCATGATACAGCGAACTTTCAAAGAAACTTAAAAATCCACTGGCTTCTTATTCCAAAGAAGTCAGTAAGTTGTTACAGGAAAAAAAATCTCTGATATTGAGGAAAGCAAAAACTGAACATAAAGACAACTAGCGGACGGCACGCGGTTTTACCCTCGTAGTTCCCGTTCCCGTGGGAGTACGGGGATAAAATATAGCCTATGTTACTTGCTGATAATGTAGCTATCCATTGCTGAAAGAATTTTTCAAATCGGTGTAGTAGTTTTTAAGTTTGTTCGTTACATACAAAAATACACATCTTTCCTCGTTATAATATTAGTATCATAGTGTCTGAAAAGCGAGCGTTGTTTTTTGGGCATACTGGCATTCGGTATTCGAGCATTCTCTTGATTTATTAGTAAAAATAATTGCTGTAGTATTTATTAATTGAAAAAAAATTACAAGCATTCAAAAGCCTAGAAAATTTCGTTTCGCATTAACACAAGAGAAACGAGCCAAATAATATTTAGCACTAGCACATGAAGCGGATAAATTTAAAGTAAATCAAGTTATGTAAATAAACGTGAATAGCTGTTGATTAAGTGTCTACGGTATCACTAATGTATTCCGAATAATTATTACGTCTCTTAAGTACATGACGTACGTGTATTTATGTACGTCTAGTACTTTAGACAAACAGTTACGAGTTACCACGAGTTAGGTACAATCCAGTAAACACGTGTATCTACCTACAATGATTTTTAACCGACTTAAAAAAAGAGGAGGTTGTCAATTCAGTTGTTTTTTTTTGTGACCCGACTCCGTCATTTATCAAACGATTTGAAAAAATATTTTTTTTCATGTAAAGGGATATATGTACGTTCCGATTAGTCCCATAGATTTTTTATTAAAATCGGTTCAGTAGTTTGGTTTTTGAATCAAAATATCTGGAGGAAATATAAAATATATCATGCAAGTAAACAAAATTGCGTGTTTTGCTTTTCTTTGTTGTTGTTAGGTGTAGGGTACCTACCACTAAAAAATGTTAAATAAAAAACTTTTTTACAACCAATTTTAACACCGACTTCCGAAATTAAAGTTATTTAATACTTTGTAGTTTTTTTATTTGGAAGTCGGTTGTATTTTTTTGTAAAAAAGTTTTTTATTTAACATTTTTGAGATAATATTGTTTTATGGAAAATTTTATTCCATGTTTTAGAATAATTGAAAAGCTGTTTTCCTCGTGCGGCGTGATAAAAGATTGAAACAATACATATTTTTTGTGTTAAAAAAACATGAACGTGAAAAAAACCAACCAATATTTGTACAAATAATAAAACGTAAAAATCTCATCGATACTAACGATTCCCGAATTTCCGAAACAAAGCTGAAAAAGGTACCCAATAAGTGGTCTCTCAAAATCATTGCCTTACACTGTAAGGATGGAGCCGACCACGCGTTTTTCTGACGCCACAATTCGGCCCGACATAGGACCGAAGAAACCGAAGAGAACTCGTCACGCATTCGGCTATCTTTGAGAGCGGTCATGAGCGCGAGGGATTTAAAATGCCGTGTCTCTCGCATGGTGAACGCGTATAGGCAAAGGTTTGGACGGCCCTTCAAAAATACATTAGTTTTGTGTCAAATATTGAGAGGGTCAGACAAAGTGAATGAACATGACATTTTATGTAGTATGATGTAGTAGCACTCTAGTATTCAAGCCGACTTAAATAATATAACATTGCCTGAAGCTCTAGACAAGTGACATTCTGTTAGCAGTAGCGTGGTGAAGGCAACTGTTGCAACGTCAAAAAATTTAAATAAACGCTATCGAAATGGCACGTGATCAAACGCTTATAATTTTGGCATTTCGATAATCGCATTGGCTACTACTTGTCTGAAGCCTTTGGTCTTAATGGTTCTGTTCATTCGACCAAACATACTCCCTAAAGATTGCTCTTAAAACCTATAAAATAGTCTAAAATATTGAATGAGGTCAGTGAATCTGACTGGTGTATGTCTCTCATTGGCAGTGTTACGCTTTCCGCGAGTGATCGGCTAAATATTTACCACGTGGTATTTACTATGAATGGTTCAATTCTTCGATTCGAGGAACTCGAGGTAAACATTATTTTTTTATAGCTTCGGTAGGAAGTTCAGTATGAATTGGGTTTTGTGAAGCGATAAAGGAAAAAGCCTTATTGTGGAGAATTGGATTATCTGTGAAATTGGAAATAAATCAAACCCAAGGAAGGAATGAGTGTCATCGCCGTTATCCGTATCATGAGACAGAGGACTGCATAAACGTATGTATAAGCTATAATAGTGCTACTGAAGTATCTCATGAATATTGTCATGAGCATCAGGCTTACATTTTAAACAGGCTGGAGTGAGGTCAAGAAGTGGCTTTTTAAAAAAAAAAACTCGTTTTATGAGATCAGCCTGCTTATGCTAATCGCGTAGAGCTTGCAATCTAGAAGAAAACCGCGGAAAAAAAAATACCAAGCTTTCTACTTGACTGATTCTAACGTTGACCTTGAAAACAACCAAGAAAAGCTTCATGAAGAAGTGAGTAAGTTTTCAGCTCAGGAGCTAAATTAAATCAATAAACTAGCGGCTGTACGCAGGAAATTCAGTGAAGGAAGTTGTGGAGATAAAATAAAAATGGAAAGTTGAAGATTTTATCTTGGAAATCGAAAAGAAGCCCGTGGACTTTCTATCGTTGAGTGAAAGTTGATTTTAGAAGGTTGTTATTGTGCATGTCTCTGAGGAGCTCGTGGCTCAATAATAGCAATACGCGGGTCGAACGCTTGTCGAGGTCTTTCCGTTGATGGGTGACCATCTTAACATACCTAGATCCCTCTGTGCCGCAAAAAGCACGTTATGTTGTTTGCCCCGGATGACATTTGTAATGTCTTTGACAGTTACGGGTCGTCAGAAGTCAAGAAACCTGGCACTGGTCTTGCCGAGGGTTATTGTGTTACCAAGGTACTGTTTGTGGAAATAGGCAATCGCTTCATGTAAAATACTGATACTCAGCTGTATCAAGTTAGATTTGAAGACGATCCCAAAACAGTTGAGAAAAGACTACGCAGATTGATCAAATGTACAGTCAACAAAGCTAGTTGGAATACAAGCAAAAATATTATTTTTTCCACTGCACTGCCAATATTTATTTGTGTGCATTATAACTTTTTAATTTTATGACATACTTACGAGTGTGATGTACAATAATTGTATACTCAGCACGCTCACAACATTGTTTAAAAGTAGTTGCAAGTTAGCGGCCTGCATACCAAATAGCTTTGTTGACTGTACATGTATTTATTTGATAAAAGGAAAAAAAAGCAGTGCACGACGCATAAAGATGGGTTTGTAGTACCAGAGAAGAAGAATAACAAAGTTACTGATAATATTAGAGAAGAAGTAGATATCTCTAGAAACCATGTGAAAGATGATATGTGACTTCTGAGCTGACGGCTAATGGAGAAGTACGGAAGAATACCAGGTGCTGAACCTTAAATTATATAAGATAAGGGTAAGACAATGATTTGATGAGCAATTCCATAGAGTTGGCACCCGTATTACTTGTAGACAAAACTTAAAATAAACCCTTGTAGCGGCATCAATGCCGTCACATGAAAAACTAAGAAGCGAAATTTGTACGGCAACAAAAAAAAACGAACCGCAACGCCATTTATCCTGTCAGCGTCGAACTACCAAAAAAAACCTGCATCGCGCAAGCAAAGTTCTCCATGTGATTTGAAAATATACAACAGTCCGAATTTCAACTATCGGGCAGTTGCGCACCAGACACAACAACGGTCTGGTCGGAGGATCCTCCCAAATTATGTGGATGTATGCGGGACGTTACTTTCTGTTCCACATACCCTAGCCTGCTTAGCTTATGATGGTTGTTAACATAAATAAGAAAGGTAATGGAAAGCTACAAGTACAGAAAAACCATTGGGCCCTTTCACAATACGCTCTACTTTCCGTTGTTAACAGACCCAACCGCAAAAGTACTAAATGTCAATTAAAATGAAGGAATCAGGCCGCTATGGTGCACGTGGAACAAAACACACAAACACCATGGATGGTCAAAGTTTACAAAACAAGTCAGAACTGAATTGACTACTAATTTATCACCGTCAATGGCTTGTATTTATGAACAACATCTAACCTCTGTTTTCATTGTTCTGTTTTGGGTAAACACCTTTTGCTGTTTTGGTTTTGACCTATTTTATAATGATGGACCTGTAATCTAGGATATTGTAATCTAGCAAGGGGTCGTCCATTAATAACGTGAGGCTCAAAAGAGGGTCTTGTGAGATATCTCGTGTATTTATTTTTCCTTAAGCACGCGATTTTTGATCTAGTACTTACCTAATTAATTTTCCAGAATAAAATCAAATTGTACTTTTTCCAAGATTATAATATTTTAAGATAAATTGTACCAAAAAACGTGACTTTCTGTGGGGGGAAAACCTTACCAAGTATCAAATAAAAACATCACGTGATTATTGGACGACCCCAAGGGGCTCGCGGCCAAGCCACATTCATGGACCCCACAGGGTTTCAGCAAGCACCTTAAGCTTTTAGTCCGGGCTGAAATTTAAAGGGACAGTCGTTACAGGTAGCCAGAAGCTTGAAAAACTTACAACCAGTTTTACCATGGGGTTACCCAGTAACTGGGTTGCGGAGGCCTGTACACCTATCAGTCGCCCATGTATTGAGCTACATCGTTAGACTGGACATAGTTCAGAAAAGCCTGTACATATTGATTGGACATGTTAACTGGAAAAAGCCAAAACCTTCTTCATTGCAATGTGATTGCTAAGCTTCCATTATAATTTAATTATTTTGCAATAGAATATTGAAGACGATTCGACCTTGATAAATTTTCTATGACGTTTTTTTTTATCGTAAATTCCGTCTTTCATACCTTCTTTGCCTTCAAAGGTTTCAATTAATTGATTTAAAAGAGCACTTTTATGAAGGGTATCAGGTAATTTCATCTAAAACAACCTTTAGAATATATATTTTCCGTGGCATCTTTTTTGCGCGCATAATTTTATGTTATGGCGACTTTCAAAATTACATTAATTTTGTTTTTCCTTACTAGCTCCATATTTATTTCGTCATTGTAGGTTGGCCAACTTTCTAATACGAAATCTGGATAATGGGCAGAATGTCTGTCTGTATTTCATTCCATTCGTAAATATTGAAACTGGATTAATTTTCAGCTTAGGAGTAATAAAGTTATGTTCTCTGAGCTACATAACATAAAACAGACAAAGAAGAATATGGACAAATAAAAGAAAGTGGTTTAAGAAAACGCCTAATTAGTCAATCTTATTATAACCATTATGGATGTCCCGAATAAATCAACACAACAAACACATCTGTAATCATTAAAATTATGAATCACAGCTTTAAAATCAATTGGATTACTACTAAAATAAATTAGCACAGACACTAGCATGTTTCCGAAACACAAAATTTATTGGGACTGTCCGCTATAAAATTCAAAGATGGCGGCCGTACTATACGCCCACATAACTCGGACTTGGCTGAGGAAACATAAATATTGCTGAAACAGTCGTAGGTTTGTCAGAATATTGTCACTATTGCGATTTTTCGTTGCGTTTTGTTTTATAAATAAACTTTTGCGAGAATTTTATTGCGTTTATTATACGGTAGTGTGTATCTCAAATGACACTGAAGAATTTAAATCTTCAGCAATTTTGGTTGACTGCTAGTAGTATGAATTTCTTACAAGAGACTTAACGGAACCCAAAACTTTCAGGCCCACTTGCGCAAATCAGATTTAGCATTTAACTCACAGTTAGTTGGTAACACGAGGTTAATCTATACTTATATATTTATCTATACTTTCTATACTTATTTCTATATTATTCTATAATTTCTTTACTTACCTATATTATAATTGCGAAAGTTTGGATGTTTGGATGGGTGGATAGATGAATGTTTGTTGCTCAATCACGTCAGAACGGCTGAACGTATCTTAATGAAATGTGGCACAGAGGTAGATTATAGTCTGGAATTGTTACTCCAGACTATAATATACCTCTAACCCACACCCACACCTACATAGGGTAGGTACTTTATTACCCGTGAGTATGGTCCCTTGGAATAATTTTCGACATTCACGCGGGTGTAGCCGTGGGCGACAGCTAGTAGCAAATATAACATAGTATAATGACCCCGGGTTAAAACCAAGTCTAAGTTAAAAGAAACCTCTGGTTTGCGCAAGTGAACCTATTAACAGCGCTTACTCCTTACGGTGTTTCATACTAAATTTTCGTTTTTTTTTTCTAGGAAATGAATTACTTAAGTGATTTTAATTAAACATTTTCGAAACAGTTCAGTGCGAAAGATAGTGATTTTTCACTTTCTATAGAAAACTTTGAATCGCTTTTTCGCATTTTCTCAACTAACTATTTAGACCTGAATATCTAGCGTATGCATGCAAGTTTCATCAAAATCAGTTCATTCATTTCCAAGAATAAGGACTTGAAAGTTTGTATGAAACACTGTGAGGAGTAAGCGCTCTTAAGTAAACCAAAAATTAAAACAAAACATGAAAAAAGTTTGTCGCTTTCGCCAATCCTCAGTTCTTCGGATCGCCCTAAAATTAATGTGTAGGTACTCTGACAACGATTCATTACATTGTAATCAGTCAATCTTTATTACCTCGCATCTGTTACAGATTTTAATTTAGGTAGTTACGAAGAATTCTGTAAAAGATAATCCAGGGCTTAAATACTTTGTGGCCGAGGTTGAATCAATAAATATTAGGTAGGTTAGTCCCGTCTTTGAGGAGTGGCAAGAGGCCCTGGAACGCAAAGGGCATTTGGGGAAACACGGATGGGTTCTAGTCAGTAAGAGTCTGACACTTACCTTCCGCTCCGCCCAGAGCGAAAGGAGACATTTGATGATTACCCATCCATAAAAAAGGTACTTGTCTGCAGTAAAAAGTTAAAGAGGGAATATGAGGAACCTAGATATGCAAGTCACTTTAAATTTTCCTAAGTCCTTATTCGATTACGTAGTAGTTTCTGCCAGCGGCCTCGCCAATGAGATGGTATGTATCCAAGGAGAACGTATTGCCAGGATAAAAAATGCGCGGGACCCAGTGTCGCACCTCAATATTGTAACACTTTTTATGACCTAATAAACTATTATTATTATAAAATTGAGATAACGTACACTAAATCAAGTATTTTGCACTTCGAGATTCTATGTAACGGGTAGTTACAATGTTAAAAAAGTTATAAACTATTTATGGCGTGGACTAACCAAATAGTTATGTCGGGCTAACGAAATAGCGCTGTGCAAAACAAGTCTGTCAATTAATAAGTAAGTTAGTTAGTCTAGGCTAACTAGATAATTTGTTTATTTTTGTGCAAGTCGCCCTTACTCTCGCATTAATAATATTATCGTATGAAAATAACGGATAAGATTTATTCACTTGGAAATTTTACCTCCACTTAATAAATCTGCCCGTCATACTATAATTTAAATTATATTAAATCTAACAATTTCTAAACTACGCATAAATATCAACGCCCTAATTTTAAACACTTTAACAACTAAATTAATAAAACTTTTTGATTTTTATTGACGGGAAACGTCTTCGCGTAAATTCCTACATTATAATAAAACTTATAGTCGTATTAAAATGAAACTATTCTAGTAACCTTTTTATTGAAACACTTACCTATTTAATTCGACCAATTTTTTATTCAAGTTGTCGAAAAAAATAGGTTTGGGCATTTTAAAATATTTCATTAGGTATTCCTAATACGTACTAGAACTCATTTACTTTTAAGTTATTTGCAAAGGTCTGAACTTAGACTCGGTAAGAAATTCGTATTTTTCAATACTGTAATTTTATGTCTGCTCTGAACTTTTAGATAAGGTAAAAAAGAGATATGATTATACAGGCTGTCCTCTGAATAGTGCCACATCGCAAGACGTAATAGCTTAGGTTAGAACCCCCCAAAAGAACCCAATACAGTCAAGTAAAAAACGAAAGAAATAATTCCAAAATAAAGCCCTCAAAGATTAGAACTGCAGGTTAACCACTTCACATAAACGTTTTTAAACACTTTGAAGCTCACTTTTACATTCAAAAGTATGCAGTGCTTTCATTAAATCTGACTACCAGTATTTATTGTAAATGCCTCTTCTCATCTACATATATCTATAAAACAAAGTCGGGTTAGTTACACCATTTATAACTTAAGAACGGCTGGACCGATTTTGAAGTTCTTTGGTTCGTTGAATTTGTCTTTGCCCTGAATAGCAGAATAACTATTAAAACATTGGAAAAATAAAAGAAAAAAAAATATGGACAAAAATCATTTTCGAACACGACGCCATTTCTGATACATGACAAAAACAAAACACGGCAAAAATGTATTCTGAGGCTGTACGAAGTTTGCCGGGACCACTAGTACATTTATATGATAAGATATTCAATCTTAACCATTCATATACCTATGTAATGAAGAGGTCAAATTGTATATTTACAGATTTGTAAAGGATAAACTCAGGAAGTACTGATCCGACTGCAAAAAGCTTCCACTGAGAGGAAGAAACACTATCGCTAGAGTGTCAAATGCTACTATTGATCCAAGAAAAACAAACAGTTCCTGCGGGACAGGCTGCAAGAGTTAAGTCACGGGTAAAAGTTCGCGTGAAATAATAATTCATTAGCAACACTCCAAACTTCGAGTCCACCAAAATGATTGCACGCAATAAACCAGCTAATTGACACATGGAACTTATCACTGGATTCCAACTTACACCCAAATGATTGGTTGCAATCTGTTAGTACTTTCGAATAATTGAAGCCAGCTGTGTCGAAACAGCTCCAGTCTGGTCAGGGATCCTTTGAACCTTATTAATTGTGTTGACATTGATTAATTAATCAGCTTTAACTGGTAAAATTCGTAGCCACCATTGTTCCTCGTATTATTTTCAGACAAAAGACGATTTTCTGTTCAAAAGTGGAGTTATTGTATAAATTTCTGGCAGGTCTAGTTATTTAAAATTGTGTTTAAACGAACCTCAAAAGGGGACGGTTGCACTACTTACCTTAAGAAATATCACCCAAGTTTTTCAAACATTTTCCGAACTCACACGAGTCTCAACGAAAAGAAAATTACAGTTCGCCAAAGCAGCTCATAACTAGTGTGTTTAATTTATCCTTTTTTTTGGTAACAGTATCTTTCTTTCAATGTCTCGCTGATGGTGGCGCGCGTATTGGATCATTCAGTTCCCTTCAAAATGCTTGAGCTGAATGGTGCTGATGCACGCGTCATTTTCGAGAACGGGCGCCGTCAGTGGAGACAAGTCATCCTTTAGTTGCCACTGGCTCATTTTAATATTTGATACTGTAAATTGTTTTTTTTTTCATTTACATTGTTCTCATATGTATATAGAAGCAAAAAGGTTAATGTAACCAGGATTTTTGTAAACATAAAATGATTTAAAGAGTGTTCATGGAGTTTCTTGCACGTTCTTCTCCATAGAGATCTACGCTTTGGAACGTATAAATAACTTCATGTTTTTGACTGACTGACTTTGACAACTCAAAAGTACCTTAATGGTTTATTTGAAATAAATGCTTTGACTTTGACTTTCAGTTAAACAGGCTGTTCCTTCGTAAGTATTTTGATTTCAAGATTTCTACAAAAAATAAACCTATATGTGAATCTTATCGTTACAAAAACCTTCACAACCCATACTCAGTTCGACTTCACAAACTAACAAAGGCAGAAAAACAAAAGAAAAACTAACTCACCAAGTTTCCTCGCCAACTTCTTACGAGAACAAAACATTAGTTGCTAGGTTCAATATGGCGGATATTTTTCATAGTATTTCAGTCATCATCATCATCATACCAGCCGAAAGACGTCCACTGCTGGACATAGACCTCCCCCAAAGGAGAAGGGGGTGTTTGCCATAATAGCCACGCTTGGCACGCGGGTTGGCGATCGCAGTGTAGCTGTTACAATGCACAGAGAATGCTGCTGCCCATTCTCTGGTGAGTCCCTTAGTCGCCTCTTACGACATCCGCGGGAAGTGATGGGATGGTACTATTTTTTACGTCCGACACCATACAGGAGAAGTTTTTCAGTAACCTACGCAATCGGTTGCGTGTATATTTTATGCATAAATCGTTCTCGCTTGTTTATCTGTTAGGGACGTAACGCAAGATCGGCACGCCGACATTTGGCTAGACGACCATTCGAGGTCATCGTCTCTTAGCGGGTAGCGACGGCAAAACAGTTTTCTTTTGAATAAATACTTAAGCTCAACAAAGGGTTTCGTGTTTCGAGCCCAGAAATTTTCGAGTAGGAGGTAAACCTAAACAAAAGGCTTAACTTTAGAGATTACTAGAAAAGAAAACTTTCTTTTACTGTATTCATTATTGCTATGTAAAATTCTTATCTTTCTTTCTTGTCTTAATCAAAGTAAGGAGCAATATTTTTAACAAAAAAAATAAATCTGTTATGGTGTATTTAGGTACTCGTCAGTAAATAGACATTATGGAAACGAAAAGAGTTTTTGTTACCGCTGTAGAATAAGTTCACTAAAGCAGGTAAATTTTCTGAAAAGCCTTTGACTCTAAAAAACAATTTAAGTTTTAAACAAAAACCAAATAGTTAGTTTATTATTTTAGCATATATTTTTATTTTATTAGTATTGAGTATTTAAATTATTTGTATTTTCATTCCGAAACGTTAAAAAGCTGTTTTAAATTTTATTTATTGTATACCTACAGTAGTATAGTCTTTATAACCCAAAGGTTGAGTGGTAGAGAATGCCTTGATGCATTTAGTCCGCCCATGTGCCACTATTGTACATCAAGTTTAAATAAGTAAGTATTTGGTAAAATAACATTTTCTACTATATAATACTGTGAGCTAAAATCTAAACAGCTCAACCCACCAAATCACACTAATTTACCACCAACGCAGGCAATAAACTGATGACGTCAACAAAATCTAGGCTGAACTAAATTTCTTTTGCCGACCGTACTACTTTGGTACACACATATAAATTTTCACCACTACAACTTTCAGTCCTGGCTTTCAGCCAAAAACTCCTGTACTTATCTGTGATTCGCTCTTATATTCGAGTTCTGTAGAAAAATATATCATTGTGTTCGACGTTTTCGAGCAATTAATGTTATAAGGTAACGTATGGTCAGAATCCTCAATATTTTATTACATTTATACATTAGTAAACTCATGATTTTTTTGTCTTTGGGACATAAAAACACAACAGGACAAAAAATCTTGCCTCACAATATTTTTTATTAAACTAACAGTGGCTTCAGTCTTTCACAGAATTATTGAAAGGATTTAATAGATATGCGGGGAAATTCTTGTACTAATAATGGAACGTTCGCTTTCACATCTTAGTCGTAATCTATCAAAAACACCACAAATTTCCAAAAAAAAAAGGACCTTTGATAATAACTATTAAAATCTTACTTTACTTTACATGCTACCCTGTTGACATCAATACGTTACAATCGCTTTTTTAAATCCATCTGCGTCAAAGTATTTCAAGCCCATTTCTTACGTAAAATGCATTGTAGTTTTTTAAGAATAAATCTTAGAAATATACTCACGAGCTACATAGTTTTCGAAGAAAAATGCGTCTCAAATGAAAATGTTTAAAATCCCAAGCGTTCCTTGAATTGTTTGCGATGCTCTGAAATGTTTGAGTGGCGACATGAAAGTGCAGCGACGCAGTAGTTTATAATTGAATATATTCTCTTCTGTGTAAAACAGTCCCCTTAACTCTTTCCGTACTTAAAGACTTTTTGTCTAATTCCTACGCTATTTCTACAATTAAACTCTGGAATATGCTACCCCTTGACATCAAGAAGGCGGATTCAAAATTTTCCTTTAAGCGTAAAATCCGAAAACACTACTTAAAAGCTGATCATTTCTAGTTGTTCTTCGTCATGATTACTATGAGTTCTCTTAATCGGTATGATTATTATATATCATATTTATTAGTTTATTATTTTAGCATATATATGTATTTTATTAGTATTATATATATATATTATCTGTATATTCTTTCCGAATTGTTAAAATTCAATTTTGAATCTTATTTTTATTTATTGTACACCTACCACAGTATAGTCTTTATAACCCAAAGGTTGACTGGTAGAGAATGCCTCGATGCATTAAGTCCGCCCATGTACCACTATTGTACATAAAGTTTAAATAATAAATAAATAAATAAATATCATGGGAGTAGTATTGAGTATTAAGACTTCAAGACTTTTAGAGTTTAGTCTGAATATTGGAAGATCCGTTCTTTAACAACGAAATTTTCCAATCGTGGGTACCTACTGCAATAAATATTGGTTCAGACGATTGCATATCCAATTGCAGTTAGTAGCAGAAATAAAACTGTATAAGGCCATGTTTCTACCTGTAACCCGCTCGCATGCAAGTTTCGATAAATCGAAATAAACTTGCATGCGATAAGCTCTGCACGTGATAACGCGGCTTAAGAGACAGGCACCCATGCAGCAACGACTGCAATTTCAATTACTTTGTAACTTTATTAATCTGAACAACAATTTTCGGGGGATTCAAACGAAATTCCTTCATTTCCATTACCAATAGTCATGGGGGATGTTCTGATAAGACACACAGACACATCACTAGTACACAATTTTCCCAGTACTCTACGTTGTTTACCATAACTAAGTGATCTTTGAACCCCATTCATTTCAGTTCTGACGTCACGCATAACAAGAACTTCTGGTAAATGATTTATTTTGTTTGGAGCTCTCTTCCATTTGTAAACGATGATTTTGATGATGTAATAGCCTTTAGACGGATGGTTAACACAGCATCTTGTACTAACTGTACTGCTTACTAATTCATTGATACCACCAATGTAGACGTCTGGAAGTACCTGAACCTCTCTTTCATGTGTCACTGGCAGTTATTAAAAAAACCGGCCCATCATTGTCCCTTGTAGGGCAAATGCTCTTCCTCTTTGTCTTATTCAAAGATTTAAAGAAGTATAGAAGGGAAGAATAAAACATTCTACGCATTGATTGAGGGCTCTTTTTCTTCTTCAAAGAAAGAAAGAAGTCGAGAAAGAAACAATAAAGCCTACGCATTAAAAATGACCATCGCATAGCGTTGTTTTAAAATAACAGGGTCTAAAGTTGATAGGACTTGCTTACTACACATAATCAGCTTCTCCACCCATATCCACCTAATACATGGACCATATCGTGTTAACATGCCGTTAAAACAATATTTTTCCATAAATTTCTCATGACACGAAAACCGTAGTAGGACAGGCCGCCTGTTGCTCCTGGCGCAAAGCCAACAGAACCGTGCGGTTTTTCACGACGTCTTGTTCAACTAGATAATGTCGCCTATAAAATTTTGGACATATTTTAGAGAGTTTAAATCTTCTGTAGATGTTTGTAGGCACAGGTTTCTAAGAGCATATGGTGAAGTGGGTTGGCCTAGTTTTTGTTGTTTAAGATAAGTTCACCAATGTCGAATTGCTGTTCACTTGTAATTTGAATTGGTTGTGATTGATAGATATTAGTTTCTATCAATATCGTTATTATAGGAAAACTAGCTTTTGCCCGCGACTGCGTACGCGCATGTCCCGTTTTTTCACGTTTCCGTAGGAATTTCGGGAAATCCTCTTAATTCTCCCATGCACTCCCCAAGGGACCTTTTTTTTTTTTTTTTTTTTTTTTTTTTTTTTTTTTTTTTTTTTTTTTTTAGGATGGGAAATCATCAAATGACTTCTTCCGCTCTGGGTGGAGCGGAAGGGCGTGTCAGACTCTTACTGACTAAAACCCATCCGTGTTCCTTCTAAAGCCCTTTGCTTTCCAGGGCCGCGGTGACTCTTTCGAACAAATTCCGCAACCCTGGCAGGCTCTGGCCCTAGCGGGCCCCGTCCTCTATGCTGACATCTCTTTGAGGCGCGCGTGAAACACAACGCGCCATCGACCCGGGCCTGGTGGTGATCAGACAGCGAGCCACCCAACGCTCGCCGTCCGCAGGCCCGCGCCTACGGTGGCCGGGGATCGCCCTGCGACTCCCGACCAAGGGACCTACATGCCGAATTTCAGCTTTCTACGAGTTTCTGCTCTGCGTTGTCTGTCAGTCACCCGGTCTCAAAAAATATATAAATATTGATGATAACGATATTGATAGAAAATAATCCGTATACTGTACGTATCCGAAACTGTAGTACTTACTTTTGAAGTAATCTATACCCCAGCATAAATTACTTCTACATTGACATTGAAAATACTAGTAAAGTGATTCAAGTCTCTTTCCCCTCTCTGTCTGTTTTATATTGTTCTGTGTTCATGTTATTTTTATTCGCTCTCTTTTTTTTCTTTTCTGTATCTTTTTCTTCTTAAAATTATAAAAAATGCCTTCGATATCTATTATTTACTCACATTAAATGAGCAAATTAAAGGAGATCCTTATAAGTAGACAAATGCTTTCAGACACCTACTGAAAATTATGATTCGTTGACTCTTCAGACACCCACATGTATTGATAGGGCTATTTATATACCATACTCCACGCCATAATTAAGGAATTTTGATTAAAGTCGCCTGTGTGTGTCCTTAATTAAAATAATAATCACACACCTACTGTACACGATCATGTCCTTGGTATCTACTTGTTTCTAAAACATTGGAGGTGCTTATCATATACCACTTAATCGCTAATGATTTTATAAACATTTTATTTGGTATTGCCATACTTAACTGGCCAAGGAACTTTGACCGTTCCTTGCAGTCAGCAATTACAATTAAATGTTCGTGGTCTATTCGTGTTTACAACAGACACAGTAGCCATAGATAAGAGACCATAAATTACCGAATATCGTTAAATACTAGGGAAGATTTAATTAAGTTATGGTGAGGATATGGATCTCCTATCAAGATCGAAGACTCTACCCTCGAAATTGTAGACGTGTACCTACATCTATCTGGGACAAATGGTCCAGTTAGGTAGGGCTAACTTCGCAAAAGAGGTCAACCGTCGAATCCGACTCGGCTGGGCGGCGTTCGGGAAGTTGCGTGATATCTTCTCGTCTCACATAGCACTCAAGACGAAAGTGCGGGTTGCCAGTGATGACGTCCTTATGAAACCGAAACGTGATCGCCCAAAATGGGCCTCATTAGAAGGTTAAAGTCACTCAAAGGGCAATAGAGAGGGCAATACTCGGAGTTTCCTTGCGTGATCGAATCAGGAATGACGATATCAACAAAAGAACCGACATAGCCCGAAGGATCGCCAAACTGAAGTGACAGTGGGCAGGGCACATTGCTCGTAGAACAGCAGATGGTCGATGGGGCCGAAAATTTCTGGACTGGCGGCCGCGTACCGAAAGACGCAGCGTTGGAAGGCCTCCTACAAGGTGGACCGATGACCTGGTGGAGGTCGCGGGTAGCCAATAGATGCGATACGCACAGGACAGTTGTTGTGGTGACACTTGGGGGAGGCCTACGTCCAGCAGTGGACGTCTTTCGGTTGATATGATGATGATGATGATAGATCTGGATTTCGTGGATTATACTCAAGGGCTGGATCCTGACTTTTGTTTTCTCTTCCTCGTATAAGGCCAGTTACAAGTTGTCTATGCTAGTTTCATTTAGCTCTGCGCCAGGCTGACTTTACTGTTGACAGATTTGACATTAAAAGGATTTTTTTTTCAGCTCAATAGTGTGACTGGGCAACATCATTATCATGATTATCATTTCGGGAGAGATACGAAGTATTACGACGAAGTGTTCTGTATGGTGTCGGACGTAAAAGAATAGCACCTTCCCATCACTTCCCGTGGGTGTCGTAAGAGGCAACTAAGGGTCTTGACCAGGGAATGGGCAGCAGCATTATCTGTGCACCGGTGCATTGCAATAGCTACACTGAAATCACTAACCCGCCTACCAGGCGTGGGAATTATGGCAAACCCGCGGGGCCTATGTCTAGCAGTGGACGTCTTTCGGCTGATATGATGATGATGATGGATGACGAAGTATTACTTATCAGCCACACCTTATCGCTTGTCTACTTGTCCCTCAGTAATGTGTTTCATACCTAAAACCGGAAAAAAAGAGCATCGATACGATACGATCCAATCATTTTATTCACATATATTAGTTTAGTTAAATTCTAATTATAGCCGATAGTCTCTTGCGACACCCACATGTACTAAATAATAGACTTAGCCACGTATTGGGGTAGTCAAAATAATAATCTATTATTATTCAACCTTGATACTTGTTGCTTAAATAAATGAGTAAGTTAGGTGTGAACGTTGAACTTGGCGGTGGTTACATCAATCAATGTTGGAGTACTCCCGTGATGTATCGGTGCCTTTTGTATGGTATTATCATATTAGTGAATAACTAATTCAATATGCGAGAAGTATTTTACCTATACTTTTACGTGGAATAGGTTCTAATGGGCAGCTTGGGGTTTTGTAAGAAAATCATGGATTCTGTTTTGCTATCTTTATCCAGCTAGGTTTCACTTTCAGCCCGGGAATATTAAAATAATAGATGTATCCGGAATTGAAAAGGGAGCATCCTCCGACCAGACGGTTGTTGTGTCTGGTCGGCAACTGCCCAATAGTTGATATTTGGACTGTTGCATATGTTCAAATCGCACGGAGAACTTTGCTTGCGCGATGCAGGATTTCTTTGAGTTAGTTCACAGCTAGCGGGATAGATGGCGTTGCGGTTTTTTTTGTTGCGATGTAGATTTTGCTACATTGGTTTTCTGTAGATGATGTAGTATTGATGCCGCTACAAAACTACCACAAATGCGTATCAACGAGCATGTTATTTATACCAATCATATATCTTCGGTAATAATGGCCCAATCTAGTAATACTATATAAGCAAATTTAGCAGTCTTAGAAACAGTTAATGTACGTAGGTACATACTGAGCACTAGCGGACCTCACGCTAGCACCACTTAAGAATTTATTCAAATAAAACTCGGTTTAAGATTTAACTTCATTGCTAAATTGGGCACCTACCTTACAGGAGCGCTGGTACAAGAGTCCCATAAGTCATATAAGAACAAACCATATTTACTATATTCCTAATTCAAATACTCTTTTACTTTTACTGGACGCTTCCAAAATTCTGCCTTGTCTGCCAGTGACCTGCAGCCAAGGAGGCCAGCCTAACAATACCAACACTAATCTTTCCATCAAAATGGTTGAGCTGAATGTTGCTGATACACGCGTCATGTTCGTGAACGGGCGCGACTACTCATCTAGACTAGTCATCCCTTAGTTGCCACTGGCTCATTTTAATATTTGATACTGTAAATTGTTTTTTCTTTCTTAACATTGTTCTCATATATAGAAGCAACAAGGCTAATCATTAAATCATTTTATGTTTACAAAAATCCTGGTTACAGGATTTTTGTAAACATAAAATGATTTAAAACAGTGTCCGTGGAGTTTCTTGCACGTTCTTCTCCATAGAGATCTACGCTTTCGAACGTGCAAATAGCTTCATGTTTTTGACGGACTGACTTTGACAATTCAAAAGTACCTGATAATGGTTTATTTGAAATAAATACTTTGACTTTGACATTAACATGGCGCCAAAATACGCCATTAACCTCAACTCAGTTTTCCCACGAGGCTCCCGGCCTATATAACAGCTGAATTAGTTACAAAATTCTATACAAATATACTCAATAAGTGAAGTTTATTATTGCCCCAGTTTGAATTCAAACAAATCTAGTAATTGTTAATAACAAAACTATTGAGGCGAATATGAGAAGTTTGTAGAAGCTTCTAAATTATATAGGTTATAATAACCTAGGTATATAGTTTTGAAGCTCATAACAAATATTGTATTCATTGTTGCTATCCTAGTGATACTAATTCATGTGCCTCAATGAAGAGAATAATTCTGTATTATTCAGGGTGTGTATTATGTGAAGCATATAAATCTAGAGCTCCTTATAACAGCTGCTATTGTAACTATCAGCCCTCGATAAATAACAGACCCCCTTGCTTTTTAATATGATATATTCATTATTATATATATATATATATTTATATTTCCCGCCTATAGGACAGTTCCCTATCCATTTGCATCTAATTTTAAGATGCATGACAGTTATATAATATTATGTACATATAATTAAATCTGTTGCATTAAAATTAAAAATAAATCCGTTAAAATAACTTAAATTTGTTTCCATTATTCCTATTATTTTGTATGCCTTGATACTATTTTGCTAATAGTCATAACAAATGCGAATTAAAATTATGCCAAAACAAATTAACTTACAAGATGATTATGTGAACACAAACTGTATGCCAAAAACAAATAATGGCAAAGTATTATTATACTAAAATAGTTATGCCGAAGTATATTAGGAAAAAAAAAACATTTTGTGAAAAGAAGGGATCCCCTGCCAGCCCCTGGACGCCACTCAGTCGCGGCTTTGCTTCATCTTCGCCATCTGTCGACGGCGTGCCTTGTATTATATGAGGCTGGTACAGGAGTGTGGGGATTAGGACAGGAAAAGATATAGGTAGTGGATGATGATGATGACAGAAACGCTATGGGGTCCTTCTGGCCAATGATTATCACTGATAAAATGTAAGTGTGCTAAGAATCCAAGCTGACAACTCAAAACTGCACCGCACCTGGTACAAAATAGCTCGAAACTTCGCATTCAATTTGCGTCTAATATTGACCTGCTTTAGAAGTGTATGACAGCCGGCAACCTCCGATAACTCAGTGAAACGTAACACATTTTTCTCTTGAATTTCTCCATTCACAAACATTTTATGTCTGGCCGATTTCCAGCATTCCATGCAAGTTATGACATACGTTTTTCATGAAAAGAAAACTATAATGATTACATCGTATAGGTAGGTGTATACATGAAAATCTTCTCGGCTATAAACTGGTACAACCGCAATCAAAGATTTATATGTAACTTGTGGTTTCGAGAACATTTTATATGGATGCGTCCGCGCCGATTGACGCATTTCAATAGTTCCGAATACCTTTTTGTGACTTATATCTATTTATGTATGTATATTTGAATTTTTGTTAGTCGCTACTACGGTCTATTCATTATTTGCTGGGCAAAAGGATATAAGACTGAGAAGCTATAAAGAATTTAATCATAATCAAGATCAAATACAATAAAAATACTACACGTATAACGTACACTCGTGTCTTTGAAACGGCCACACCTCAACTGCAGTCAATATTTCAGCAAGGGATACCATTTCATGCCCCCCGTCCCTCCACCCACCTAGTCATTAACAACGTCCTCCTGAAACCCGTAACTAACGCCTACCATCTATCTTACACACAACGGCAATCAGTTTCATGGTCCAACCGCAATAAAACCTCTTTTATACATCGTGAAAAACATGTTACCGGCGAAGCGGGCTGCGCGTACGCCTCTGACGCATATCAAAGATGCGCGACGCCATTTCTTTTCCACTGTGCGCTCCGGATTTGGCTCGCGGCCAAAGACGCCGCCTGGCGTGCGGCCAACACACCAAATCACCCCCTCTTGACGCTTAGCGGGAGAGCTTTCGATAGTGATGGCGAAAATGTATGGATTGCTGAAAATTATTCGTCAAGAATATTCGATATTTCAAAATAAAAGAAAATAAAATGAAAATCCAATATTAATGTGGTTGCCTCGTGACATTAGAAGAAAGTGACTACTATCTACCACATGATTAATATAATTATTACGGTAATTACATGCGCACTAGATAAAGTCCAGATGTCCAATAACATCGAAGCGCGAACTAATTATCGTAAACAAGGGACACGTGCGATATTACCCTCATTCTACAAACTCGATGACAGATAAATACTTTGCAGGGGGCACTTTACCGATATGCTAGAATTTCGAAAAGCTGCTATAATAAAGCGAGACTTCGCTGTGCTTAATCGATTTTCAAAATTGGATTATACGTTTTCGACTCGATTCGATAATCGATTCTCGTTTCACCTCCCGTTAACAGCCGCAGCTTACGCGATCAACAACCTAAGGACATAGTTGAAACGCATTCCTAGCTATTGGTGTAGACTTTACGATTGAAACCGAGTCGATTCAACAAGCAGAGGTTGGCTGCTATCATAACAGATTTATTGCTATTCATTTGGGTTGAACTCAATGGAACATCCACTTAGTTAGTGAAGTGTTTTGGCTTTGGATGTCCGTGTTTTTTTTTCTTGATATTTATAATGGGATTTTGTTTGGGTATTCTGATTTAATGTATTTAAGTCAAATAGAACCTAGATTTCATTCAGATTTTTCTGTTTTATTTATTTAGGAGTACCCTATCATTAGGAAAATAATCTTCCTACCCAAATGTGTTATTTAAAAATCATTAAACGATTAAATTTCTGAAAAAAAAAAAACGTATCGATATAATTTTTTTTTATTTCGCTCAGTGTTTATGTTGGAATTTTCAGACGGACTTCAACGTAATAAGAGGCACTGATGAAAGTTGCATATTTTATTTTAATTCAAGTTTGATTTATGCCTCCTACTTTAGACCAACCACTATTTATAGCTCAGATGTACTTTTAAATAAAATCCCATAAACATGGAAGAAAATTGTGAATAATAAAACATGGGGAGAAGACTTATATTTTATATGAATCATATTAATGATACACACCGTCATGACATCATTGGCTCTCAATTTCTTACAAAGAAATAGGAATTGGAGTATTTTTTCAATGACGTTTGCTAATGTTCATATGAGTTGCCTCGTCGTGCCATTAACACAATTTCTAGGAGCAATTCTGAAAGCCGTTTTATTGTTTTAAATTACGTAGTTTGGGAATTTCGGCACTGACTCGCTTCTACATTATATTTATGCACTTCCCGCTGTTTTTGGGTAAATGGGTTTGTAGAGCAATCTTCCCAATCAATCAATCAAGATTGTCAAGATCTGATTTAAAAAAAACAGAAGCCGCAATTAAAACACGTCCAATATGTTGTTAATTCAAAGGTGTTTTTGACAGATTTAAACTGAGATTAATGCATGTATGCAATCAATGTGAACGTTCTAAAAAATAAGCAAAATAATAATTACTTACAGTCCAAGACAGATCTTGGATGCTTAAAAGTCTGCCAAATGGTCTCAACAGTCATACATTAGGTCTAAACAGTTGATATTATTCGTGTGTTCATTTCATATTTTAGGGTTCCATATCCAAAGGGTAAAAACGGGACCGTATTACTAAGACACTGTCCGTCTATCTGTCTGTCACCAGGCTGTATCTCATGAACATGTGATAGCTAGACAGTTGAAATTTTCACAGATTAATGATGATGTATTAACAACAAATAATAAAAATGAAATAAAATTAGGAATAAAAGGGGTCCCCATACAAAAAACATGTTTTTTTTTCGACCCTTCGAGTGCAAGTCCAACTTGCACTTGGCCAGTTTTTTATTTTTTTAAATTGGTCGCGTACGCCCAGCGGTGGACAAATTCGTTACGACTAGTCTATCTACATATAACCAACGTGTGTTTTCAAGTAATTAAACAACGTTTCAGAATGGCCCATTGCGTGTGAGTCACGAAGAGCCAAGCGTCACAATTGAGCCGCAGCTGCCAAAGGATCTCAGTTTACTTTGCGCACGGCGCACGTGTCGCCCTAACACCTCTATCAAAAACGACACATGTCACATTCGTTGCATAAGCCAATTTAATCGTTATGCCAAAACTGAAAAGGGTGGGTCTTCCGTAACAGCAGTGGGGTCTCCTTGAGGGAATCGAAAGCCAATTATTTATTTAGAAAGAGTAGCTGTTTTTTTAATGTATTTTTTTCTAATGAGGTAGGTGTTACACATTTTATTATTGCGATTTATGAATAACTTGGCAACTACTTGGTGGATGAAACGGATACTTTTAAAAACGGTATTATCTTATGACGTTTGCTTTTGCAAAACTCCGACCAGTTGAGTTAGTGATCTCTGTTACATTTACCTGCATTTGCAGAGCAAGAATACAAGCTACCTAAATTATCTAGCCCGCCAATAGCTGTAGGCGCTTCTTCAAAACAAACTACACATAGACTTAGCATCATTAGATAAATCCCGTAAAACTAAAGTTACGGTTGCTCACTTGAAGTAAATTTACGAGTTTAATGCGCAAGCGCAGCTGTCGTGGGTACTCTCACGTTCGCGACAGCTGCTTCGTGTAAACCTTGGAGATGTATGTTGAATTTCTTATTTCTTCAAGCCATTGTTTTAATACTGATTTTAAGACCATTGTTTAAGGATAAATAATTCCAAATAATCTACAAATATTTAACTGACTTCATGAAAGTTTTGGAGTAAGATTCTTACTGTAAGCACTGACATATTTGCATAATGCACGGACATTTCATATTGGCATAATGACAGCCGTGAGAAGCGAGATGCAGATGATTCTGGATTTGTTTTCATGGCATAGGCTCGCCGCCCGTCACGAGGGTGTGAGACAACATTTTTTTTAAAGAAGAATAAACCATAACTGGCTAAAGTGTGATTGTACTATATTCGCACCTAGGTAGCACCTTCTAGGCTTATGTTACAGACATGGCAACTTTAAATCTATGTGACTACATGCTCTTTACAGTTACACTAGTATCTGGCAGTGGCTCTGCCTGCGCGCAGCACACACATAAGTACATGTTCGTGCTTGTTTCCACGTACTGACTGCACGAATGCTCGTTTTGTAACATGTTACATTACGCCCCGTAACACCGGTCAGTACCCACCTTAAGAACCATTAGAATCGCTTCATTTACCTAGCCTCGCTCAGCGCAAGCGATTCTATTGGTTTTTAATACACATCCCTCGCTTCGCATCCTCGCACATCTCAGGTGAAAAGGTTAAACACACAGACAAACAGAGTTACTTTTGTGTTTTAAAATAATAGTACGGATTTCTCGAGCCACTTTTTAGTGACTATGTCTATGCTAACGCGTTGGCCTGCTTCAATAATACATCATAAATTGTCAATGGTATCACGACATGAAATAATTATCGCTTGATGTTCGTGCTGCTATAACAGTCCTCGGTTTCGACAACTTTGAACTGCATTGTTCTGATATATTGCAAAGTTAGTATAGGTTTTTATTGCAACCGAAATTGTATGCATGTTTTATTAAAAAACGTCAACTAGAGTCCAACATCTTTGCTTCTGACACTTTAGTAGCTTCAGAAGCAAAGATGTTGGACGCCAAACAATTCGATCATTGACAGTTTCTCGTCTATCTCTCATTACTATAAATATGCCTTGCATTGACCATGCGCCTTCTCAAAAATACATAAACAAATTCCTTCGCAGAAATTATGCCTAATTGATTTGTCATACATTTGTCTTGGCAAGCGTGTTGGATGTAGCGACATGTTCTTAAAACAGGTGGATGTCTGTCGATCCTTCTGATTAAATCTCTTAGTCACTTACAACACCCACGGCCACGGGAGGTCCCAATGAGGTCTATTTTTGGATCAGACTATTTATAGCAAAGTGGGAGTCTTAAAGTGGTGTTAAATTTAATTACTGGTAATTGGTTTAATTGCAAAGATCTGCCTAGAGCTTTTTCCTTTGCCAACGAATTAGTAACGGTTCGAAGTATGCAGCTGACCTAAAAATGAGCTTCCTAGCTTTTAATTGACTGAGGAAGATTTAAATGTCTAAGTCGATTTTTTTTCTCATTGCTTTTCGGGACATTTTTCTAATTTTTTTTACTATGTAAAAAAAAAGAAAATCAGTTTAAAAAACGCACAGAAACACTAACAACTAAAAAACTTATCAACAACAATTATAACAAAAATAAATAAAAACAAAAAACCGCATCACTGTCAGCCCATGTCAGGACCGGACATTAATAAAATTTTATATGTAGTAGGAACGTTGAGCATACAGATAAAACTTACCTTTAACTCCTAGATTCGTAATAAAATAACTGTTGGCAAACATTATCCATTATAGGGGTCCCCATACAAAAAACATGTTTTTTTTTCGACCCTTCGAGTGCAAGTCCAACTTGCACTTGGCCAGTTTTTTATTTTTTTAAATTGGTCGCGTACGCCCAGCGGTGGACAAATTCGTTACGACTAGTCTATCTACATATAACCAACGTGTGTTTTCAAGTAATTAAACAACGTTTCAGAATGGCCCATTGCGTGTGAGTCACGAAGAGCCAAGCGTCACAATTGAGCCGCAGCTGCCAAAGGATCTCAGTTTACTTTGCGCACGGCGCACGTGTCGCCCTAACACCTCTATCAAAAACGACACATGTCACATTCGTTGCATAAGCCAATTTAATCGTTATGCCAAAACTGAAAAGGGTGGGTCTTCCGTAACAGCAGTGGGGTCTCCTTGAGGGAATCGAAAGCCAATTATTTATTTAGAAAGAGTAGCTGTTTTTTTAATGTATTTTTTTCTAATGAGGTAGGTGTTACACATTTTATTATTGCGATTTATGAATAACTTGGCAACTACTTGGTGGATGAAACGGATACTTTTAAAAACGGTATTATCTTATGACGTTTGCTTTTGCAAAACTCCGACCAGTTGAGTTAGTGATCTCTGTTACATTTACCTGCATTTGCAGAGCAAGAATACAAGCTACCTAAATTATCTAGCCCGCCAATAGCTGTAGGCGCTTCTTCAAAACAAACTACACATAGACTTAGCATCATTAGATAAATCCCGTAAAACTAAAGTTACGGTTGCTCACTTGAAGTAAATTTACGAGTTTAATGCGCAAGCGCAGCTGTCGTGGGTACTCTCACGTTCGCGACAGCTGCTTCGTGTAAACCTTGGAGATGTATGTTGAATTTCTTATTTCTTCAAGCCATTGTTTTAATACTGATTTTAAGACCATTGTTTAAGGATAAATAATTCCAAATAATCTACAAATATTTAACTGACTTCATGAAAGTTTTGGAGTAAGATTCTTACTGTAAGCACTGACATATTTGCATAATGCACGGACATTTCATATTGGCATAATGACAGCCGTGAGAAGCGAGATGCAGATGATTCTGGATTTGTTTTCATGGCATAGGCTCGCCGCCCGTCACGAGGGTGTGAGACAACATTTTTTTTAAAGAAGAATAAACCATAACTGGCTAAAGTGTGATTGTACTATATTCGCACCTAGGTAGCACCTTCTAGGCTTATGTTACAGACATGGCAACTTTAAATCTATGTGACTACATGCTCTTTACAGTTACACTAGTATCTGGCAGTGGCTCTGCCTGCGCGCAGCACACACATAAGTACATGTTCGTGCTTGTTTCCACGTACTGACTGCACGAATGCTCGTTTTGTAACATGTTACATTACGCCCCGTAACACCGGTCAGTACCCACCTTAAGAACCATTAGAATCGCTTCATTTACCTAGCCTCGCTCAGCGCAAGCGATTCTATTGGTTTTTAATACACATCCCTCGCTTCGCATCCTCGCACATCTCAGGTGAAAAGGTTAAACACACAGACAAACAGAGTTACTTTTGTGTTTTAAAATAATAGTACGGATTTCTCGAGCCACTTTTTAGTGACTATGTCTATGCTAACGCGTTGGCCTGCTTCAATAATACATCATAAATTGTCAATGGTATCACGACATGAAATAATTATCGCTTGATGTTCGTGCTGCTATAACAGTCCTCGGTTTCGACAACTTTGAACTGCATTGTTCTGATATATTGCAAAGTTAGTATAGGTTTTTATTGCAACCGAAATTGTATGCATGTTTTATTAAAAAACGTCAACTAGAGTCCAACATCTTTGCTTCTGACACTTTAGTAGCTTCAGAAGCAAAGATGTTGGACGCCAAACAATTCGATCATTGACAGTTTCTCGTCTATCTCTCATTACTATAAATATGCCTTGCATTGACCATGCGCCTTCTCAAAAATACATAAACAAATTCCTTCGCAGAAATTATGCCTAATTGATTTGTCATACATTTGTCTTGGCAAGCGTGTTGGATGTAGCGACATGTTCTTAAAACAGGTGGATGTCTGTCGATCCTTCTGATTAAATCTCTTAGTCACTTACAACACCCACGGCCACGGGAGGTCCCAATGAGGTCTATTTTTGGATCAGACTATTTATAGCAAAGTGGGAGTCTTAAAGTGGTGTTAAATTTAATTACTGGTAATTGGTTTAATTGCAAAGATCTGCCTAGAGCTTTTTCCTTTGCCAACGAATTAGTAACGGTTCGAAGTATGCAGCTGACCTAAAAATGAGCTTCCTAGCTTTTAATTGACTGAGGAAGATTTAAATGTCTAAGTCGATTTTTTTTCTCATTGCTTTTCGGGACATTTTTCTAATTTTTTTTACTATGTAAAAAAAAAGAAAATCAGTTTAAAAAACGCACAGAAACACTAACAACTAAAAAACTTATCAACAACAATTATAACAAAAATAAATAAAAACAAAAAACCGCATCACTGTCAGCCCATGTCAGGACCGGACATTAATAAAATTTTATATGTAGTAGGAACGTTGAGCATACAGATAAAACTTACCTTTAACTCCTAGATTCGTAATAAAATAACTGTTGGCAAACATTATCTAGTCTAATTAAGTTTTTGGGGCACTTTATCCATGGCTTCGGGCACACATACGTATGTACCTAACATTGCCTTTGTCAATTAAACATACTGCCTATCTAGAGACTCGTCACGAGCTAAATATTGTTCAGTGATATCGTATGTAACAGGAGTCGTTTTAGAAAGCATTGTCAAGTATACGTTATGTCACAAAGGAAACTAGCCTGAGCTTATGTTATGAAACTGTCGCAGTGACGCATAAAGCGAATAACATATTTAATATTCGAGAAAAACAAATATACAAAATTTTGCTTTCCAATAGTAACACCGCTGGTACTTTATTTAGCGTGCAGACCTGGCCATCACAGATTGAGTGATTGATCGAGGACATTGCTTTCAATGTCTGAATGTTGCTTTGATGCATTGTGGTCAGTGGAACCCTTTGCTGTTAGCAACGCTTTCATTTTGTTGCTTGGCTAATATTTGACATACTATTCTGTTAATTCAGGACATGCCATTCTATCTACGAGAGTACCTTCCTTAGGGATTCAGGGAGAAGGGTTTTGAATTTTCTCTTAAAATTCATGATCATGTAAAACATTTTCTTTATTATGCTGACACACAGAGGGAGTATAAGTTCTATTACGATTTATAGTATACTAGTGGTCCCGACAGACGTTGTCCTGTCCGAACGTTCGCTTTATGTCTGACGAAAAATTATAGAAATCGATTGCAGCGCCACCTGCCGGGTCCAATTGTGCATCTAAACCATTCTCGAATCCCCTTGAACACACACAAAAAATTTCATAAACATCGGTCCAGCCGTTTAGGAAGAGTTCAGTGGCATACACACTTACACAAGAAATATATTTATTAAGATTTCCCCTGGTTTATACATGAAGTCCAGAAAACACGCGCAGATTTATTCATTCAAATATTAATTTACCAGGTGCCTCCTCGCTGACTGATCAAGCAAAGTCGCAACCGAAGCTCATATAAAACTGTTTAATGCCATTAATACAGGCACCCATTAAACAGGCACAATTTACGATGACTACTCATACTATCGTAAACAACATTACATAACCAAGCATCCCCATCACAAGGTTGACTGTGTATTTGGTGTTCTGCGTACTCTGATTTATTTATTTTAAACTAGTGGTCCCGGCGAACTATGTACCGGCTCAGAACAAATATTTGCCGTATTTTGTTTTTGTCATGTATCAGAAATGGTAATGTTTTCGAAAATGATTTTTGGAGGTATTTTTTGTTCTTTAATTTTTTCAATGTTTTAATAGTTATTCGGCTATTCGGAGCAAAGACAAATCCAACAGACCAAAGATCTTCAAAACCGGTCCAGCCGTTCTTGAGTTATAAATGGTGTAAGTAACCCGACTTTGTTTTTATATATAGATTTTCCGCTTTTTAGTTTTATGAGGATAAGGATTTTCGCAAATCAGTCTCGCGTAACGAAAAGGTCAATTTATTCAAATATGCATTTTGCGATGTAGCAAAAATTTAACTTTGTGTTTGCAAAAAAATGGTGATAAGCTTCTAGTATGTAGATTAACCTTACCGTTCGAGGAAACGTAGGACTTAAAGCAGACTTAAAGTGTACTACCGTTGATGATTTATCATTTTACGAACCTGAAACATTTGTTAGATGCTGAACACGTCAGCACAAGGCTTAACACTCAGATCTTCTATCATCTTAAAATTCTTTTTAGTTTTGTAGGTGTTGATTTAAGAACCCCATGTAGCTGAAAAATATATTTCAGGAAAGTGATATTATCTTGGCTTTCATGTGATATATCACACTTCACATCACACTAATATTATAAAGTCGAAAGTTTGTGAGTGTGTGTGTCTGTTTGTTACTTCTTCACGCGCAAACGTCTGAACCGATTTAGATGAAATTTGGTATAGAGATTGTTTGAGTACCGGGAAAGGACATAGGACATAGTTTTTATCCCGGGAGTATGTTCCTTTGGGATCATTTTCGACATTCACGCGGGCGGAGCCGCTGGCGGCAGCTAGTTTCAGTTATAATTCCGAAAAGTGTTTTTCTTATTCGTTTTCAAATGTGATCGTTGATTTTGGTCCTATCCAAAAGCCGATTCCTAAATTCACTTGTTCACTTTCTGCATCCTCATAATCCGGTAGACAGATTGCAATTTTTTTCTACCTCACTCAATAAATCTGGCACCATAACCTAATGATCTCATCCCAGAGTTTATGCGATCGTCTCTTTACCGTCTACTCTTTGTCATCTATCTCCAAGACTTGAAACAAATGGGTCGAGACACAATCGCCATCCGGATTGTGACGTTGCAAACTATTTAGTGGTAATTTGCCAAAACCTGGGCGATCGGGATATCTGTTGGTTAACAGTTTTTGGCGGATAGTTCATCCGGGTGAATGAGTGTTTATTCATTAATTTAAAGTGATTTCCTTCGAGGTAACGTAATTTGTGTGAAGTGGATGTATTTTATTTCATTCTTGAACTATATTCTTGCCAAAACACGGTGTTTAATTTGGCACATTTTTATTTCATCCCATTAAAATATCATTCTGGATATAATCTTCAAACAAATCACCCATAGTAAAAGACGATTTTCCAAGCCGTAACTCAAAGTCAGTGAACTACAAAAACACTCAATCAGTCCTCAGAAAATAATTTCCTCGTCCGTCAGAACCATCATCAGGTTACCGAACAGTGAATGAAAAAGAAAGAAAAAAAGCAATAATTAAGGAATCTTCAAGATCTCCAGCGGTTGGTAACGTCGCTCGACGGGAGGCGGCTATATTTAGCTGCGCGCGCGCCGGTGCGCGTGCTTCACTGCGCATGCGTGGCGCCCAAGATGTGTGCGTACGACTTGCGCTGTATGTACCTGCGAGAGCAGTGAACTTACGGTGCAGGTATATAAGAAAGAAAATATTTAATTTAATGATAGAGGGTGCTCTTTCTTATGAAATAGCTGAAAAAATGAGTGATTTTTATTGGTTAAACTTGAATAAGATTTGGAAAATGATGGGCAAGCTGAAGATTTGATATTTTATCGTAAAAGATTCAAAGTCAACGTAGGAAATTGATTAGGAAATATATTTTAATGGTTATTTCTCAAAATAATATTCACCTACTTTGTCAAAATAATAAAACTAAAACAGTAATAAAAATTTCGAAGCTTAAAGAATTTGAGATTGCTTTCCTCATGTTGCTTTTGACACTAAATTACGGCAAAAATTTGCAATCATAACATTTACGACTGTTTAAGAATTTATTGAATTACTTTTTTTCTTAACAACAATTTTTAGCATTGGTACAATATTTATTTACGTGGTCAACCAAAGGTGCGCCAAGTTTGACTTTGTTTGCATTTCATGGAAAGGCAAAGTTCAGTGTTTACTTTTACATTACCTATATAATATCTACCATGCTATGAATTTGCGCTTTGATTAAGACTTGCTGAAATCAGAATACTATTCCCACATGTGAAGCCGAAATCACACGCCTCCTTAATTCCACCTCCTAAACTGAAGAAAAATTACTCAATCTCTAGGAGACAAAAATTCCTTTCGTTATAGGTAATGTCTACCTATAGAACTTTAGAACCATTAATAACAATATATCCCAAAGACAAGTATTTGTTGATATAAACAGTGCAAAGACAGGTGGTCGGCCCATCGTCTGCCAACGCTCCAATAATTCAATAAAACAAAAGCAATTTAGACGAGAAACATGCTACAACGCTTTATAATACAGGGAGACAATAAGTTAACAATATAAATGAGCAGCATCGTGTAATATAAACTATAGAAGAACACACATATATACATACGATACAGTAAAGATTGAGATTGATGACAATCTTGGAAAAACTATTGTTACTTATAATCATTTGCATATACCTAGCCTTTTCCCAATTACATTGAGGTCGACATCCCGTCTAACCATAAGAGGTTAAGTGCTTTTATTTTACATAGAGCGAATACCTATGTGACCTCAACAATTAAGTTACTGGTTAACAGGATACCCCTTTGAAAAAAATTAGATGCCAGCTTATCGATATTGATGTGATACAAAATATAAAATTCTTCCGTTACTGACTGAGTGACTGACAGACAACGCACAGCCGAAACTACTGTTCGTAGAAAGCTGAAATTTCGCATGTAACTTCGCTGTAGTAAAGCACTAAGATGATTTCCCCAAATTCTTACGGGAACGGGAGAAAACAGGATATGCGCGTACGAAGTTGCGGGCAAAAGCTTGTTTTAATATAATAGGAAAAGATCAGGACAGCTTAAGAAAGATAACTGACCAAACTGCACCAAGAGACTTGGAGAAGAAGTGGTCAAAAATAAATTGAACCGATAGAAACAAGAGAGGGAAGTACCTAAAAGAGGGTACCTAGAGGAGAGTGAGTTGTCGTAATAAGAAGCATAAAACAAAGACGATAAAGCTTGGTCGGCTATAGCAGACAATAATGATGTGCCTACTCGGCGTTCGTCCAAAACAAAAGTTATCATCCACATCACCTTAATGTTTCATATCGTGGATAGAGTAGGTAAATCATCAGGTCAATCATCATCTTGTCATAATTTTGACTATTTAATTAGGAGTATAGATATTTTTACAATGCTGACATCGATTTTTCTAGAAACGACGGATTTTATTTTATTTTATTTATTTATTTTATTTATTTATTTGGGACAACAAACAGTATCACATTATATCAGCACAAATAATATAAATAAAGATGTTATATAAATGTGAAACTCACACCGTTATCCACAGCATATACAATTCATAAAACTATAATATAATAATATATTTAACAATCCTTAATAACATTATTTAGTAGCCGACCATCTAGCCAGTAGCAATGTCTTCACTATTAAAGAACAGGTTAGATCCAGCGCTGAAACTGACCAGACTCTCCACATGTCCAATTTCTTTTCCAAACATGCTGTATTCACTCAAAACAAACAAAATACGATCGGTGTCTATCACATCATTGTGATACTCTTTACTAGACACTGTCTTAGATAATTTATTTAATTCTACAGTCCCGTCAAACACACAGACTATCTCATTAATAAGTATGTGCATGATTCACGAATCTTTCCTGAAACGTCGACAGCGTCTGGTGGGATGGTGGCAGCATGTGCGAAGATTTGAGTGTTTGGTATACCTACAGGATGTGATGATAAGTTGATTCATAGCTTTCGTTGCGAGACTTTGTTTTTGGGGCTTATATAAAATCGTCTTGGAATGTCAAGTCTGGTAGTAGGCATATGATTTAGAGAAAAAATGACGCATAAGCATAGACAGTTTCATTATATTCTATTCACTTATTTAAATATAATAATAATTAATTCAAATAAAAACAGCAAAAACATTTTCTATTCAATTATAGTGCCCAAAAATAACTAAGAAATTTTTATTAAAGGTGCAATTAATAGTAGTTCGGAGTTGCAATGTTAGATAGCTATCCGCCCGATCTAGGTTACTTTAAACCTGTGTTTCAGGCCATCACTGTACAATCCAATTACTTTGGGAATAAATATAATTTGTATTTATTTACTTATAGGTTTAGATTTTGCTTGAATTTGTTACACTTTAATAAAATGTGACTACCATAACGTTGAATCCATTCAAATCAATCAATTTACTTCCCGCGAAAGGCAAAACATTATTCCAATTTTCTCTCTGCATTGCCAAACTATAACCAATTATGTAAAAACCAGACTTCGAACACCCAACACAAAAATCCATACCACCGCAATCGAATCTCCGCTCTCAAGCATCATAAACAGATTTTCCATGCATAACAATCTACCGCGCATTACGTGCCACAGTCGCTTGCACCGCTCACACACACACTCGCACACTTGCGCAGGCGCGGCGGCCATCTTGCATGCGCGTGGGCAGCCGGGCGAGCGGCACGTGCGGGCTATTTTGGGCGGCGCCCGCCCTCCCCCGCCCGCCCCGCCAACTCTCCACTGAATTGCGTAGACGCGACGATTGATTTGATTTTATTCTTTTGTGTGGGGTGGTGCGCTTGTAGGTGTCTTGTTGGAATCGTTGAGGGGGTTATTTAATGTTCTTTTTTATTTAAGCTTAATAGTTGTGAAACATAAGTCAACATTTTTGAAAATACTAAAATTTAAAAAACAGTTCTTTATGAAATCTTGCAATAAAATCACTATTTGAATCATCGTTGTTTGACATCACATTATGTCACGAGTCTTCGGTCAGAGGGTCATCTTAGGGTGATGCAAACAATTCTTCGTAGACGTTTCTAGAACATTCGAGAGATTCTGGAATGCTCGCTATCATAACAAGCCACAAAGCACAGTCACCTCTCCTCCCATTTTCTTTAATCTTTGCCGCCATACCTAGCCGTGGTCACTGGCAGCCCGTCTCACATTTTCCTTCTTGACGTCGTATTTAATGAGCCGTCCGCAGGCCTACAGATTGTGTTGTGTAAACAACCATAAATCCAAGTTTTTTTTCTTTGACAGTCATAGGTTTAGTTGGGGTTGTAAAATTTACGTGTTAATGACTTGAAATGCCGCTTTAAAAATCTTCGTAAATGTTACTTATGCGTAAAGTTATGTACTGTGATCAACTTACTATTTATTGACATCTTGTCTTAGGAAAAATAATCTAAAGATATCAGGGGAAAAATGGCTGTAAAGGATAGAACTTATGATGTAGTATGACCGAACCTAGACGATGACGATTGCTTTGAAAATCTGATGCAATGAAAACGGTCATGCATTCCGATCAACATTTCCATGATGTTACACCAGCCAATCAAAACAGATCGTTGCTGGCAGAGCTTGAGTGACATTTAATCAGATTTTCAAAGCAATTACAAAATGACTCAAATGCCTTATTAGATCTTTTAGATCTACCCTTATCAAAAGTAATTAGATATTTGAAGCCAAAACACCCACAGAATTTAATATAATTATTGCCCTGATCCTCAATATGGGACAGGAATTCTCGACCTATCTCTTTCATAAAATTATTTCTGAGAGGATGAACTGAAACCTTCTGTTACACAGACAGCCAAAAAAATAAATAAGGAGTGAATCTTGTTCTCGGGTCTCCCTTGTTTGACCGAAAGGGATTTGACAAATTTTCACTTCCCAAAAATTTTTTCGCATAATTTAATTTGCCAAATTATTACTTAGCAAAAATAGTAAAGCAAACCTAATCTTTGGGAAATTAACGATTAAACTATAACTTGTTTACCAACTAGTACTTTTGACATTTTTTGTTTAGTCAAATATTGCAGTTGGAATAACAGTATTATCCTAATCTAAATAGTCCAGTTGGGAACCTACTAAAAACAATCTCTTTTTTCTATTAATGCAAGTCGTTTCTGGCAGGTCGTAGAAGGTCACAGTTTTAACTTAACCTAACCTAACCATTTTGTTTAAAGAAGAGGTTAACCTAATCATACTGTCTGATGATTGTTTGCTGTAATAAATCATTTGATTAAAGACGAAATGCCATAATGAAATTATACTTGGTAATATTTTGCCAAGTAAAAATTTGACCAAATAAAAATATGCGTACTAAAATCATTCGAAATATTGCCATGGTATAAAAAAAGGTTGCTAAAATTTGTTTGGGTAATGAAATTTTGTCAAAATCTTTTTGGCAAAAGAGCAGGATCCCCTTGTTCTCAATTACCTTCCATAACTTTGATTTATCGTCAATTTTTTTTAGAAGTAAATGTGCAGTGTGAATCAGCACATTGACCTATCTCGACAAACAAGAAGAGTCACATCTACCACCTAAATACATACCTAAGCTTAGTGCATACATCAAAAACAAATAGCAGAGCGCAGTTCCTTCTCGCCGAAACAATCAAACACTGTCTTGTCTAGAAACAGGAAATCCGCGGGAACTATCGGCTTCAGGCTGACACCGTGCACTCGTAAAACCGTGAATAAATGATAAATGCTACTTCGTACCCTTCACTTGTACTTCCAGACGTGGAGCTACGAAAGTTAGTGTTTACTCGGTCTGTCGCCCGTCTGATACGAGGAACTTGAATACTAAATTTTTGATTGTGCTTTTGGTAGTTTGATGTTGAGGATTGCTATGGTTATTGTCCTTTATTCGTTTCCGTACACATGTAATGTTAAAAAAAATATTAAAAAAGTCTTTTTGTGTCGAAACACAGTTTATGCCCAGTTGGTGGCCTCGTTTGTAACGGTATCAGTGGCATTAGGAACCATTGAGAAAATGGTGGAGGTTGAAGGACACTTGGGGCAACAAGTTGGGCCGGCCATATGAGCCGAGAACCTTGGTTGGCTTGGTGGAGCGATAGTCGTTCAGCTGGATGGTAAATACTGAAAATCTATATGCATATCGTGCGATTGGACAGGTCACCTGCAGGCTGTAGCTTCTAGTAAAGAATGCTGTTAATATGAGCTCTGGTGCCGAAAAATCGTTTCCTGAATCATGAACTTGACTTAACTGTTTCACGAGAGTCTCTTTAAATATAGGTTGAAACTTTAATATTTTTTTAATTGTTTCTTCTTCTGCAGCAATTTTTTAGTTCAACAGAATGTTTTGGGATTAGATGGTAGGTATAATGTGATGGTAGGTAGGTATAGATATAAGGACCAAAACCCATCGTCATTCCACAGTTCACAAGTTTAAAACTCCTTGGACTTCAGAAAGACTTCTCTTGATTAAACATCACACAGCGATGATGACGTCACTGTTTATAAAAACTGTTGTGTGTTATTTTAGTGTATCTGATGTAAGCTTGATGTGTGTAATGCTTCTTACCGTTACTACGCTGGGATTACGGATACGTTCGCAATGTTTGAAAGCTTATAAATCATAGGTTCATGTAAGTATACAATATCTTATGTAGCGAAAAGAGTGTTATTTTTACCGGGTTAATTTAAAAATAGGCTTCATAATAATGGGAATAGACTACCGAGACACTTCGGCGGCTGCTAGAGACGGCAATGTCAAACTTTCCAACCTCACAAAGACGCTACCGTGACGGATTAACAGCACGGTACAAATGAGGACCGAGCCGCAAACGATGCTTCACCTCTTATCCTGCTCTCCTTGCTCTAAAACATGCAGCCAAACTGACCTATGCGCTGCCACCAACGATCCTGTGGAATTGACAAAGTTTTTTTTCGAACAAATCTGAGATTTGGTCCAACAACATGAAAAATAACAGTCAGACGGTGAGCCATCCAACGCTCTTCTTCTATTGCGGCAGCTAGGGCGTGAGGTTTGTCTCTCCCTCATGTTACCCTTCGCTAGCATTACTGCTTCGCAGAAGGAGGTCACTGCTCCCCATGTCTTTTCGCTCCGGACCATGGATTGAATCAGGGCCGAACGCGAGAGGTCGCCGCCGCCGATCGCCTTGACGAGGACACGGCGGCGCTCTGTCCAAGCAGGGCAGGCCTCCGCCGTATGCTCCACCGTGTCCTCCGGACGATCCTCACAGTGGTGATACCCGGGCGTGTCCTCCCGCCAAATCCGAAACAAGTATCTCCATCCTCATCAATAGAAACATCCGTGTCTGGTGAGTCCCTGTGTCACGTGGAAGGTGAGGACGCCGTGGCGCCTCTTTAGCCACTCCTCAAAGAGGGGACATATTGCCACAATAGTGGCGTGTCCAGCGCTGAGTTGCGACAGTCGTTGTCTCCATACCGTCATGATATCTTGCCGGAGCCGTGGCAGCAGAGTTTGCCGTGGCGCCACGCATAAACGTGCGCGAGAGCTCTCGCCTCCAGATCCCATGATGGCAATCCGGCAAAGAGGCTGGTCACCTCGCCGGAGACCGTGCGATATCCTCGGAACAGCCAGATGGCTATGATCCTTTGGAACGCGATTAGCTGGCGGGCTCTAAAGGACCCTAGTTGCTGCTGGACTGAAGATTATGTACTCTATGATACCTTGGAAGTAAATACGTGGAGGTTTTTCTGAATATTATTTATATTCAGTAAAACCTCCACGTATTTCATCTCGTTCATTTCAGCTTTTGATGAAGCCAGATGTAGCGAAATGCCATCATTTGAAAATAAGAATCGATCTGACTTTTCCTGCTTCTGACTATTACTAATCTCATAATTACTCATACGTTAAAGGCACAAACCTCTTTAGTTTCAAACCTATTTCCTCGTTTAAATAAATTCCATAGACTTTATTTTTTAACACTGTAGCTATAAAAAGCTCAGGTATAAGTGGGCACACAAGTAATTGTACCTTCGTGGCTACTGTGATTGAAACGTAACCTATCGTGAGTTCTTCGAGAATTTATTTTTTATGTTCGTGACTGTACAAGTGTACATTGTAGTGAAGTGAATACGCAAGTAGTGTATCGTTCTAGACAATCGATAGTCGGCTATTGTGGACGGAGGTAATGGGGTAGTGGTTGCAAGGAGTTCATGTTGACAGTTTTGAATTTAAAGAATATTTTCACATTGAAGTACCTTCGTTTCAGTACAGTAAAACAAATAACTGGTAAACAGAGGTTTGCAAATGTATTGGAAAAAAAAAGTATTCGTAAAGGCACTTTGGTTAGATTCAGACTAAAAATCACTTAATGGTCATTATAGCAAGAATACTTGCTGGTTTGTGGTAGGTAATATTTTGTTTTGAAAAATATCCACAAAAATCAGTAGATAGATAGATAGATAGAGAGGAACCCGTCAGAGTCAGAATAGTTTAAGTCGATATTATGGTCTTTCGAGCCGGATTCCTAAAATCAGAAATTGGTAACACTTAAACAGATAGTTCTAAATTAGTGTTAAATCAATTACCTAAAGGTCGATGCTCTCTAGCCCAGGCTCGATAAACATACAAGATAATTATAATTAATTAATCAGAAGGCGTCGAGATTTTAAGCTTACAAAACGGTTTAAAAAATAAATACGTCAACTCAACTCGAGTGGAGTTTGGCAACATTTTTCATAAGTTTGCTATGAAAGTTGTTTCTTGTGTCACGTTTTAAGCTGAGGGTAAAGTTTTTGAAGTCTTACAAAAAGTTTCGAAGCCTACACCGCAGGTCAGCGACATTAACGTTGCGTTATGTAAAATGTAGGCGGAAAAAGACTGCACGTTTTTTAAGAATAGGTATGAATTGGCGTGAAAAAGCTCAGCTAAGACAGAAAATGAAAGAATGAGAGGTGGCTTTTGCCCATGACTGGGACAGTTCAGACTAACATAAAAATATATAGATGTGATTTGTAGTTAGAACATTGAAGAGTAATATTTTCAATGGTATATTTCAATATTTACACTGTAAAATCCTTAAATTAGGCTGGTTTTGAATACAATTGTATCTTCATATAATACGTATAACTAATATAAGGTCCCCTTAAAATAGATGGTCAAATTTTAACACAGCGTTCAAGTCAAACCAAAAATATTAAAGCAAACAAAAAACACATATTAAAGTTATTTTATTATGCATTAAATCTTTTAGTGTATTTGTCGTTAGCTGATTTTTTTTTCTTGAAATTATATTTATAAAAAAAACTGCTTTTTTTACCATTGTCCTTATTTTGATGGTCTAAATGATTTCTAAAAGTTTGTCCATCTAGTTTGATAGGACCTTATATAATTATGTATATTTTATAGTTGATTTGTTAAACATATAAATCTGAAAGTTCAAAGATGACTGTAATTTAGGAAAAGAACACGTAGTAGTTACTTATTAAATATTAAAACCTTTAATTAAAGACACGTGACTAATAATGATTTTAGTACGGTACGGATATGCATGACTCCTCCTTTGTATTCACAAGGTCCATTCAAATTAATCGATAGAAGTCACAGATAGAATGGAAATAATTAATGTGCCTTCTGTTTTATTATAATTCCCTTTATTCATTGTATTTACTTATCATAATAATATAGCATAGCATATAACATAGCATCATCCTACTAATATAAACGCGAAAGTTTGTACATATGGATGGATGGATGGATGTTTGTTACTCTTTCACGTTAAAACTACTGAACGGATTTGATGAAATTTGGTACAGAGGTAGATTATAGTCTGGAATAACACATAGGATACTTTTTTATCTCGAGAATATGTTCCCTTGGGATAATTTTCGACAGTCACGCGGGCGGAGCCGCGGGCGGCAACTAGTATAACATAAAAAGATTGTTTCACGTTTGACCAAAGTCAAAGTCAAAGCATTTATTTCAAATAAACCATTCACAGGTACTTTTGAATTGTCAAAGTCAGTCCGTCAAAAATATGAAGCTATTTACACGTTTCAAAGCGTAGAGTTCTATGGAGAAGAACGTGCAAGAAACTCCACGGACACTCTTTTAACCACCATCGCTTGCCTAGATGAAACCTCTTTGTAACTCTTGTCTTAAAGCCCTCCTGTTAAAAGTATCAAGAAACAGCAGCACGCATAATAAAAGTAATCCCTAAACGTTTTCTTCGTATGGGTGGGACGAGACGTCCATCTTGTTGAGGTGGCGCTTCGCCGTACATGTCGCTGTCCAACGATAGAACTGGCTTGGTGAAATTTAAGTTGCGGGTTCCTTTTCATTTTATCTGACCTTAATTTCAAGGTTTTGAATGAAGACCGCATGAAATTGATCTTCAATCTTAATACTGCGCAGTAGGCAACATTTTGTTTGAGCACCGTCTTCTGTCATTTATCGTAAGTACCAAAGTGTCCTTTGTTTTGGGTGCTTAAGTTTCTGTGGACACCATTATCATCACTTTTTTAATACACTAATAATTTTTCCTATGCTTTTATTGTTTGTAGTATTTTTGAATTGATTGAGAGTATTGCCATGGCACTGTTACATTGTTGCAATACAACAGAATATTGTTTATAATTTAAACGCAATTAAAAGTCATGTAGATATTTGGCAGCTTCTTTAAGATTGACATTTGGATAACAAAAGACGAATGTCATCATGGTTTTTGGATAAACAATCCTACACGCCTAAAATTGATATAGTGCTTTGAATTTAGGGCGCCTTGATGGTTGATGCCACTCTGTTTGCGATAATGAAAAACGGGAACCAAAAAATGATTGTTTTAGCAAGGCTACAAACCTAGTACGTACGTTTGACTTATGTCAGGTTTTCGGGATACATGAAGTTATTTTTTGTAGTGTCACTTTGATTTTACAAAATCAAAATCAAATCAAAATCATGAGTCATTTATTCAAATTAGGCTGAGTGCCAGCACTTTTTGAACGTCAAAGTTCTACATAAAGACAGTCCCCCAAAACGCCCGCCCGCCACCACTTCCTAGCACTTCGAAGCACAAGAATATGTAAAACTTAAATGCAATGCCCTTTCCAAATGTCTGATTAATTGATGCAAGTGTTCAGTTTATCATGTGATTTGCACATAGCCTGGATTGGCCAGTTGCATCGATAATTATGATAAGTTCACAGTATAGTGTCCTTCATTGTCTCACTAAACATCACTGTGCCAAATTTCTAGTCGATCGACTGCAGCGTTGGGACGTGAATGCAGGATAAGTAAACAAAGATTATGAAAATGTATGGCAAACTCACACATTTTAGATTTATAGCTAATAGCCGTAGGAAAAGAAGAACAGATTACAACTATTCTCCGATTAGCAACGATTTAAAAAGACAGAGTTTACACAAGTTTTTTGACCGGCCCGCCCAAATCTCATACATTTTATTAACATCACACTATAGCTGGAAAGTTGCCAGTTTTATTTATAGAAACGATTTCAAGGATTCAATAGCGTAAAAACACATATGAGTCGAACTAAACGATCATCATAATGCTACGAATATTAAGAATTGAGAAATTGAAACAAAGAACAATATTTTTCGTAATTTTCCGCAACAGTTCGAGGTCATGTTTTTTATTGATATGGAAACTAAATAACAAGCATGATTTTCTTGACATATAATCGAATTAAGGAGTGTATTTTTTGTAGAAAATATTTCGCAGCAAAAGTAAATTATTAAGTAGCTATCTCAAGCTTCTCAAAATTTTCCACTTCACAAATAATTATGTTAAAAATCTTTCAGATATTCCCATTATTTATTTAAGTTGATAACATAATAAATAGCTCATAGTAGCGTCTCATGATATGTTTATTATTTCAAACACAGTCTACAATATTTTCACTGTTAGATTATGAAAACATCTCAATTAAGCGTGAGGTCAACTCAAATACGAAGTGACTTGTAAAAAGGGTCGCAAAAAATGGCAAAACTGTGGCCAGTGGACATTTCATATAATTATCCCGTCATTAAAATGGGCCGCTGTAAACAAAAGCCCCTGAAAAACCCTTTGATTTGCCGCTCCATCACATTTCCCCGGGTCAAAGGCTTCAAAACTCAATAGGGCCTGAAATTCGAGTAAATCTACTTTCACATGTTGCTTCAATAAATTTCTATAAAATTTTCTGCATGTGTGGTGAAAATTTGAAAAAAAAAAATGAAAATTTCACGAAAAAAAATCTCGCCTTCGCTTCGCAGCTGTCATAAACTTTTATTTTCGTAGTTTAGAAAGTTTTATGTTATTTACTATATCAAAGTAAATGTTTTTTTTTTAAATCTCCATACCTACTTTCATAACGCGGAAACAAATTAAGGCATCAAACATGCTTTTATGTTTATGAACACTCGTAAAATAAATTTTATTTGGAACAAAGATGATAAAGTAGGAATAAAAGGTAGGTATGGCTGTGATAGCATTGCGAAAAAAATTAAATTGTTGGATTTATTTTGAGGCAATTTTTTTATTAAAGTTATTAAAAACAGAGATGGCTGCTTAATTTTAATAACGACAGTTAAAGGCTGTGATTAAGCAATTTGTAGCAATTATAATTTAAAAAAAAAATCGCAAGGTAAGGAAGACAGGAACACAGCAAATTTAGCCAAATTACCAGCGGAAAAGACTGTCACAATTTCATTGGATGCACAACGTAAATCAGTGCATCACACCAAATTCATTAGTGGTGAGTGATACCGGATTATAAATGAGCGACAATAAGATGGCCGACCTGGCAACATGGCGGCCAATTCGTAAATGGAATGTCATAAGTTTGGCAGTTACTTACGTATCGGTCGCGATGGGTGGCGGGAGGTGAGTGAATGGACGCTGCGCTGGCGTCATGAGGAGCAGCAGACGGCGTCTCACTAATTTTACCATCTGGCTCGCACGCACCACTAAGTTTAGCCGCCCCAAGATAGCCTCGGTCCACGACCCATCGCGCATAAACTTTTCACAATTAGACTATTATTTTTGGTAGCAAAGTCAGTCGGTCGATTATTAATAGAGGCTTTTCCGAGTTTATATTCGTTACGTGTGTTGTGGTGTTAACTTTTAGTGAATTTATACATAGACGCTTATAAATAGGATGTGCTGAAGTTTCGTCTGACGGACGGGGGAATACCTTCCTGAAATATCGTACTACGGCCAGTGGTTTGCGTGTTTTCGGACGCATTGGTAAACGATTATTTATACATTGATTGTGAGGATTTTGCTCGCGGGAGTAAGCGCTACGTGGCGCGAGACGCGGTCCTGTGCGGCGCAGCGGGGCGGCGTAGCTCCCAGGCGTAGGGCCACCCTGAGGCGTGACCTCTAAGTTTCAGCTCTGCTTCCTTGCATCTGTAACATTTCGATCTCTTTCCAACCCTTCAGAGAAAATAACTGCAAGGTTTTCTTTATTTTTACTACACTTTTTCAAGCCTGTAATTATGCTAACTTACCAAATATATTCTGACTTTTGTAGCACCAATGCTACGCGCCTACAAATAAATATTATTCAACCAAATAATTCCAGTTGATGAACCTTGAAGTTGCGTAAAGTAGGAAATTGGTTTTTATAAAAGGAAAACTTTTATACAAGTTAAAAAGTTGTTTATAAGGTTTTGTTATTTACTTCTATTGAGTTATCAAGTATTATGGACTCAAGTTTATTAAACAAGAAAGCCTAATAAAATGTAGAAGCTTATAGTTGTAGTATTTTTGAGAATATTATTATTATAAACATAACTGTCAAAACTTTTCTTTTGGACCTCTTTTTAAATCCTATGACGTCGTAAAATCATCATAATTCCGATGTGGGCGAGAGACGGAGCTACAAGGCTAGCTTTTACAACGGACTCCAAAAAAAAAGGAGGTTCTCAATTCATCCTAATCTTTTTTTTTTTCACATCGAAATTATTATGTCTCGTCATGTTAGGGCCCCGGATACCTGAAGTGGTTTGTAGGGTTCCATATTCAAAGAGTAAAAGCGGGACCCTATTACTAAGACTCCACTGTCCGTCTGTCTGTCACCAGGCTGTATCTCATAAACCGTGATCGCTAGACAGTTGAAATTTTCACAGAATGATGATGTATTTCTGTTGCGGCTATAACAACAAATAATGAAATGAAATAAAAATAAAAGGGGCCTCACATACAAGAAACATGTTTTTTTCAGCTTCTGTCCCTGAATTTTTCAACTAAGTTCACACTTGCTAAAGCGTATATGTTTCTCTTTTGAGGACTGGGTTTTCTGCAAAAAGTACCTACCCTTATGATATTCCTCCTTAATTTCCATTATCTCGATCTTTTTCTTAAATTCGACGAGCTACCTAAATCCATCCTGTAAATTGATAACTTTTAACCCCTAATTCAAAGGTAGCAGCTGTAAAAAGCATTGATTTTCGCCCTAGTTACGTTAGTATTTTTATTTTTCTTCTTTGTCTCTTAAAACACATTGGATCTACGTTCATCTAAGTACTCTGCCGCAGATCTGCTGGCCAGTACTTTTGTGTTCTTCCTCGTATTTAAAATTTTCTTTTTAATTTTAGTTCATAAATAAAAAATATGCAAACCTGCAAATTAGCGATTCCCTAATAACAGATCGTCGTCAGCCTTTACATTGTCTGCCTTCTAATTTGTGACGGTCACTTTATGATTTTCTTTTTCCTCGATAAACGTCTTTGAAGGGCTTTTATTGCCTTAATTTAAAACGATTTTCTACTATGTAATTGTCTGTTAATTGTATGTAATGTTCTTTGACTTTTGTTCAGGGCTGGGTTCTTTGAATTTTAATTCCATACTATTTGTCCATTGTTCAGAGGGGGTTTTACTCACATTTTTATATCAGTAACTCAAACTTCTGAAACAGGACAAACTGGCATGCAGATCATACTAAAAACTCACGTCCATACTCAAACAAAAAATAAAAATCATCAAATTACGAAATGAACAACTCCGAATAATAAACTGAAAAATACATAACATAAAAGCTACACTGTCAAAAACCATTATGACAACAGTGAGCTGCGATATAAACTGAGAACTAAAGGGGGGTGTGCACTCCCCACACTCTGGCCCGGCCCGCTAGACGGGCAAAGGTATTTTGGTCTGGCCTGATCTGTCAATTTGAATTAGCAAGTGCAGTAACAGCCGAATGGATAATTGAGATGCGGAGTTAATGCACAGTTGGCGATGTATACTGCACTGTGGTAGGTCCTGTATCATTGGCTTGGCTGTGTCGGAGTGAGGTTCATTGATTTTGTGAAGCATGGTGAGGGCTGAGGACCTAGTAATGTATGTTTTTTTTATGTTCATATGTGAAGTTGTAGTCTTCTTAGTTCTAAAATGAAGAAATGTTTTCAACAAACAAAGTAATCGTGCTTCTGTTAAAGTAAAGGCTAATCTTAATCTAAATATGTAGGTACAAAACTTTTTAAGCTCTTCACTAAATTCTGTTTCTGATGGATTAGTAATTTTACTAATTGAATTTTAATCGGTCTTCGTCCTGACGTTTTTTTTTCCTTTGTCAATCAAAAATATCAGCGAAGAGCTAAATGGTAATTTTTGTTAGTGAGATACAAGATGACGTCACAGTCATCTGCAAAACAATAACAACACCATCCTGTAACGGTGTTACAAACACAAAAAAAGAATTGTGACAGGAAGCGAACGCAGCCGGTAAGCACAAAAAATGCGGCCCGGTCATCGCCCCGTGCGTTTGCGTTGCTGTGTGTACCTACCCTTAATACATCCGCCGTGAAATGATCCCGTTTTCCTAATTGACCTTAATTTTCAGGTTGACTTCAGCCTTGATTTAATTGATACGAGCGACCTGGAGCAATTTCAAATGTAAGTACCAACGTAATATGTTTAACGATTAATATTTTAGATTGATTTGAACTTTAGCTAACCAATTAATTTTGTGTTAAAGTATTCAGAATCATATTTTTTCACTGCTTTCAAAAAAATTCCAGGGATCTGAATTTGTACAGGTGAATGATGTTCAAAACTATTTCAATATTTAGCACTTAATTTTGTACAGAGCTGAAATTAATTTCAGTTCATAAAATTTGTGATCGCAAAAATTTTTTGATAGCTCTTTATTGCTGAAAATTAAACTGGGTCTTTGAATTAATTCAATAAAATAAATAAACTGCACACAATATAACCATCTCTGCCACCCATAAATGAAATGTCACCAATGACGAATACAAATACATAGTAAAAAAACCTTTCAGTACAAAATCCAAAGAAATAAACCTATTGACAGTGCATAAAAATTCGTCAAATGTGTTTCAAATCAATTGTCACGGCGGGTTAATTATTTTGTCGTTTTATGTCACCCTCCACGAAAATCGGCGCCGGCGCATCGGATCACTGAAACTCATTTGTTATAGTTTTGAAGTGTTTTCGTTGTAGTTTTTTTTATTGGTTGAGAGTTGTCTTGGGTATTGTTTTACAAAACAATACCCAAGACAACTCTCAACCAATAAAAAAAACTTAACGGCTTAACGGCTTAAAAAATGAAGAAATTTTGTGTTCTTAGTTGGTTCTGAAGTCGGACTGACATGGTGCCATTTTCATACAAACACTTCAGCACCTCGATGTACCGATAGTCAATCTGGCACCGTTGAAAAGACTGCAGTACAGTCCAAGTCTCGATCGAATCGAAGGCTCTCTCGTAGTCCACAAACGCTAAGCAGCATCGAAACCATGGGACCTCGAGACCTCCCACACTTGGGGGAGGCCTATGTCCAGCAGTGGACGTCTCTCGGCTGATATGATGATGATGATGAAGTTGGTCCTTCCTTACGCGATCTGGATACTGAAACTACCTACTCTAAAAGCCAAAGCTTCATCATATCAGCCGAAAGACGTCCACTGCTGACTGCTGGACATAGGCCTCCTCCAAGTGTCGCCACAACAACCGGTCCTGTAAGTCTCGCATTCATCGGCAACCCGCAACCCTCACCAGGTCATCCATCCACCTTGTGGGCGGCCTTCCAATGCTACGTCTTCCGGTACGCGGTCGCCACTCTAGAACTTTACGGCCCCATTGACCATCTTTTGACCATCTTCAGTTTGGCGATCCTTCGGGCTATATCGGTAGCCTTGGTCCTCTTGTTAAACAAAGATAATTATTACTTAATCCACCTTAAGGCAATTTCCTAATTTCGGTCTTCTGTCCAAAATCTCTTTATTGAACGAACCTCTTTGTCAAGTTTCTGACTTTGACTGTCTCCAAAATGAGATTGTGACTATATTTTAACTGACTTCAAAAAGAAGGAGTTTCTATGTTCGAATGTATGTATTTTTTTACATATATAGGGTAACTTTAATTTCGGAAGTCATCAGAAAACACCGTCTTCCGAAATGTCAAAAAAACACCATGGAGTTTCTTGTTCGTTCTTCTCCATAAGAATATACCTTTCCGAAAGGACAGTAGAATCTTTATTGATTGATGACGTTCAAAACTGCCGTTTAATGGCCTAATGGAAATCAACGCTTTGACTTTGACACCGACTTCCGAAATTAAAGTTATTTTATATTTTGTAGTGTTTTTTATTTGGAAGTCGGTTGTATTTTTTTTGTAAAAGTATGATGCAAAAAAAATCAAGTACAATAAAACACCTGAAATTCCACATAAACAAAAGTACAAAACACATTAGAAACATCAAACGACACGACAAACTGCACATGGAAATTTTCACAAGAAACATAATGTCGCTAATAACGGGTTTATGTCAAAGCAAAACAGCATTTGAAATGGTTCTCCAGTCGATAATGATCATATTTGTCCGCGGCCTATAATTAAAAGCCTTTAAATACACAAGTATAAGAGAGTTTACTTCAGGTAATTGTCCCTAATAGCGTGGTTCATTATTTATTGAAGTTTACCAAGTAAACTTGTTAGTTGTTGCGTTGTATTCGGTTTCAGGTGGCGGGGAATAGGATACATTGTGAAATTCTTGAGGAAATAGGGAATGATGAAGACGCGAAATAAATTTTTGCGGTGATAAAATGTTTAAACTTTTTTAATTTTAAAAATCTAAAGCTTTCGGTGACGATGACGCGAGTTCCATGATTTTTGTTCACCCACAAAGTACACATATACACACAGCATACATATAGCTCATGGAAAGCATTCGGTGACGATGACGCGAGTTCCATGATTTTTGTTCACCCAAAAAGTGCTCAACGCGCCTAAAGAAGTTTTCACTTCAAAAATCCAGGACAGAGATTATCTTCTGAACCCTTGTAGAACCCAATATTTCTTTCAAGTACTATATTACAACAATTTCATCCACCATAAAGCTAGGAGCAATATTAAACACAATTTACAACCCAAAACATTCAAGCAAGTACGTTAAACTCGAACAAATCTTTCGATACCCTACACTCCTGCAGGAAAGAAAACAAAAAACATAATAAAATCCGACATGCGACACGGAGTGTGCACCCTCAGTTCCTCTGCGCCCCTCCTCGCCCGCCCCTTCCTCCCGCGTTTCAGCCGCATCCGGCGGGACACCTGCGCGCGCGCATGTCACGCTTGCGTACTGAGTTATTAGTTTTTAATTCTCTTAGCTACGGTCCTGAATAGTGAACTTTTTAAGCGATGATTGAATAGAAAAATGGTTTTGTAATTATGCTGGTGGTGATGTTTTAGGAAGGGTACTTGAGTCGGTTGATGGATGGTGAATTTTACTGTTTGGTTATTTTGGAGATTAAGACTGAGTGAAACTTTCTAAGGGCCGATTTTTCAATCCCAAGATTTATCTGTAGAATGAATATGGTGGTTTTACATTTGAACTAGCCGTCGAAGACGTCCACTGGTGGGGCATATGCATCCCCCAAGTGTCGCCATATCGAGCGGACCTGTGCATTTTGCATCATTTTCGAAACTGCAGCGTTCACCAGGCCACGACGTTTAAATTCTGGTACTTATTCGAAAACAACTGTCAAAGTGTCATTTATTTCAGCAAATCTTAATTTAACGATTACAAATATGGCCCTTAGAAGGATAAACAGCGTAATTTACTTCTAGGTATACAACCACAACGATCAATACAGCTAAGATTCAGGTATTATTTTAGAACTGAGTGATATTGAAAATTAGTAATTGAGATTCGATACGTAAAGTGTATCATACGTGATACACTTTACTTATCGAAGATAATTAAAAAAAATATATCAAAATACTTCGCTAATTTACTTACTACCCTAAAAAGCTTCATAACTTTCCACATCCCCACAATTTTCCATAAACCTCTTCAACTCAAAGTTTTCCATAGCAGCTATGCAAACAGGGCCGTCTCCAAAGCTGCTGCATCCATTATTCAAGCACCGCTAAGTGGCAAAGCCATCCGGTTCACTGCCCATATATTATTCAGTTCCTGACTTGACACGTCGCCGTCGGCACTGACGCTTCGCCCCCTCGGGGGGTAGACGTCAGTTCCATCCCCAATTATGCACACGCTGAAATGTCACAGGCACTTAGCCCAGAATGACCCTTAAACCTATTGGCCTTTTATTTTAGTGCTTTGGGTTAGGGGCCCGGTTGATAGCAAGGTCGGGTTGTGTACTTTTGGTAGGTATTTTTTCTTGTCGTGTAAATACGTAATTTGGTCCGGTTGTTTAACTTTTTGTTAAGGTCTTTTTTGGGGTTTTGCATTTGTGCGTATGCTTATTAACGTGTGATCGGAATGAAAAGGGAGATTTTTTCGGTTGTGTGTTTTCTATAAAATTGTACAAATAAAAAACGAATAAGTTAAGGTGCTAGCAAGATTCGTACCTATATGTCTAAATAACTTTTATTCAAATAATCAAGAACTATTTTTACGTAAATGTCATTTAACCTCACAAACCTACTTTATGCACCACTATCTGCCTGAAAATGAGTAGCGAATAACCAATCCAACAAACTGAAAACCAAACAATCATAAAATCTGAATCAAAACAGTTCTAAAAGCGTTGCATAAAAGCGATACAATTTAAATGCAGTTTGCGACACTTTTAATCATTCCTGACATCTGAACCATATCTAGCGCTGCATTCAGCGAATCCAGCGCTTATTTTCGGACCATGGAACACAGAAAACCGCTTAACCCAACCAGAGAGCATATTAATGAAAATTGAGCGACATCCATTGTAACAGTCCGACTGTTTTAGACTAGACCTTATCCGAATCTAGGACAAGATATTTCCGAACTGGCTGGTCCACTGCAAATTAGTGAAGTTTCTAGATTGTTGCCGGCAAAAAGGAAATTAGCACATTGTATTTCTGTTCTATTTTGTACGTCTTATAAAATTCTGTGCTTCGAGAGAAAAAATATGGGTGGGAATGCCTTTAATGCTATTTACTTTTATCTACAAATCTAAGACAATGTATTATTATCCACACTTAAAAAATATTTTGAAAATGCCAGCACGCTTTAAGCAAGCTTGATAACAAATTACCGTACTTTATCTTTGGGAGAGGGCAGTTTTCCATAGGGAGGTGTATAAATAAAGACTGAAGTTAAATTCATAATTATTACAATTAGTTTAAAGGGCTTAAACTAACAAAATTTTAGTAACCGTATCACGTGGCGAATAAACCCTTCCTCAGCAAGTCACTTTGGAGTTATATGGGAAGTGAACGTAAACAAGATTCTTACAACTCGAAATATAAACATTTCCTATTGATATGAGAGAACTTGCCGAAAATAGTTATTAAGACAACTTCTAGGGCGTTGCGGAATTTGTTCGGAAGAGTCACCGCGGCCCTGGAACGCAAAAGGCTTTAAAAGGAAGAAGGATGGGTTTTAGTCAGTAAGAGTCTGACACGCCCTTCCACTCCACCCAGAGCGGAATAAGTCATTTGACGATATACTCTCCTTTAAAATAAAAACAAAAGACGAGTTCAAGAGATGTATGGAAGATGAAAACCTAAAGCACCGACCTCAAATAAGTAGGAATAAGAGTAGGCGGATGATTGTTCGTAGCTACTTATATCTCAATAATATTCCACTATGTATGTATATTCCACCATTCTGAATATTGATTCTGTTTTACAATGTTATTATAATCGTCTAGACAGGCTTTTCGAGTGTAGTCAGCAAAACTCCAGGCGCACGAGTGCCGTGGGCACTCACTACCTCTTGAAAACACTTTCAACAATGTCGGATCCATTTTCTTTGTACATTCTATTAGCTTTAGATTGGCGTTTGTAACTCTGTATATGTACAACAGCTAGATTTATGTAAAACGTAGTCTGTTCGTCTATAGAATATTTTAATATTACTGGATTAAAGATCTGCCTAAACTTAGTTCCGGGTTACTTACACAGGAAAAGTGGCATCCATACCCAAAATACTGGTATGAAATCCGCTAGTTTACATTTTATCGATCTCCAAGTGAACAGTACTTTCAAGAGCAACAAGTTAGATTTTAGCGATTTCAAAATTGATCCCGCGGTAAAAGTAGTTTATAATAATTTATGAGTCAAAAAGGGTGACCCTTTTTTTTAAAGATGGGTAATCATCAAATGACTTCTGCCGCTCTGGGTGGAGCGGAAGGGCGTGTCAGACTCTTACTGATTAAAACCCATCCGTGTTCCTTCTAAAGCTCTTTGCGTTCCAGGGCCGCGGTGACTCTTTCGAACCAATTCCGCAACGACTCATATAAACCCCTATTCAGGTTTAAGGTAAAAACAATTTCATTTATGTCGTGTAGTTCAAGTCATGGAGTTGTTTCTGACTTCCTACATGGTTTTAGACTATAGAGCATGGTACTTTTATTAAGTTTATCCAAATTTAACGCAATAGCAACTTACATGGGTCAATTGATTATCTACACCGATAGACTCTAAAAGACAAAATTGATTACGTACTGCAATTTCAATACAAAACGACCCAAATCCGCATCACAATAATCCTAATGATTTATTATGAAGCTGCTGGATTTGCTGACAATGTGACAATTAATGAGTAGCCACGTGTTGGCTCACACAGCCGGCAATGTGACTCACTCACGAGACACCTAGCTATTGCGTTGTTGTTGTTTTCATATTAAAATACTCGTCCATACGCTGGGCAGATTGTGGCGACAGCAGTGCGATGTACAGACGGTATTTTAAAATTTTGAATTTTTGTTTGTGGTCTTTTGTGGCTCGAATCTAACGATAGGTTAATGTAATTTTTCTTCTTACCGGTGAAGTGCAATTTGTAATTTCTCGTCAAATTTTCTATGCATTTCACGGAACGAAAGTAACATGAAATGTAATAAATAACGTTTATTAATACACACCTAGCTATTGAGTGACCGGGGTGCGATGCAATGGATTTGTGGGGATGGGATTTTTTAAATTTGTTTTTTTATTTATTTCTGGATAATGGAAGGTTGCTGTAATGTTTCTTCTTACTGGTTAAGTGCGAATTGTAATTCCTGGTCTTATTTTTTTTAATTTCACGTAATAAAGAACTAAGAATTTTATATTTGTTACGCTAAATATTTTTCAGGTTACCGAAGATAACCTGAAAAATATTTTATTATTCATTCACCTGCCTGCCCCGAAATTAAAAAACCAGTTTTCTTTTCTGCAATGATGATTATATTGTTGAAACCTGTAATTAAATACTTCGCAGAAAATAAAACGGATTGATAAATAAAATTTCACGCCACTATCACATGAATGATAAATATAAATGTATATATAAGTGTACGTGTAGATTACGCGATGGAATCCCGCATCGCAGTCCCCAGGTTTAAAATTAATAATAACAACAAAATTAATAACAAACAAATAACAAATATTAACAGTTTATAAGTTATTACTTAAAAACTGATAATATTTATAGAATTTTTAAAAAAGATCTTTAAGAAAAGGAAATTTCCAATAAAAAAGTCTGGAGTCCCGGAACATTACCTTTATTTATTATATACTTTATTGTACACCTCATAAAAAGAACAGGACAATTTATTATCATTATTTTTTTATTTATAATTTTAATTTAACGCCAAAAATAGGGCTCCGCGTAGCAGTTAAGTATGCACTGCCGCTAAAGTCAATGTGTGGTACATTGACTTTAGCGGCAGTGCAAAATATTTTGTTTTATAGTAACAAATATTGATTTTCAAAAATTTAATAAATGATGGCTTCATCCAGACACTTGTAAGAATAATCCCCGTTGATTTTTTTTAAGTTTAATTAACTATACTTAGTATACTTAACTTTTCGAAAATTCTTTCAAAAGGTAATGAATTTGATATTTCTAAATTTCTTTTCTAAGTAGGTACATCTTATTTTTCGCCAGAATAATTATTAAAAAAAAACTTTTTTTTTATTGTTTTCTTATATATTTCCGTCATTCCGAATCGAATGAGCTATCGCTCATATTATTAGGAGCTAAACAAGTAAAGCAAACAAAAATTAACACGTTTTTTATCTTGTTGACTAGCATATAGGTAAAATAATGAACACGAAAGAGAAGTTTCTAAATCGATAGTTTTTTGCATAATAAAGCTACTAAACGCCTCAACAATTTACTAAAATACAGTAAACAAACCACATTCTCTACCCGCAATGGCGATAATACACCCTCGTCCAATATGCACCGGGCGTCTTATTAGCTGCATACTTGATGTCCTGCCTTCAGCGGCTACTAACTTACTTAATCGGACCGATTAGCAGGTCTGTTATCCAATAATTACACTTAAATGTGGTTCTGTTTACTGTGTAAGCCATGGATGGACTTTGTGATAAATAATGCGATGGCGCGTCAACGTTTGTCATTTTTGAAGTTAGGTACTTTTTATGTATCACAAAAATACGCAATAATAATCTAAGTTATCTTTAAGTTTAAACGCTTATAACAGAACAGGACCGGTATTTTTGGCGTCTTTGGGAGAGGTCCATGTCCAGCTTTGGTCGTCTAAAATATGAAATTATGATGACCATGAGTTTAGAGCTACAATGAGACATCTAGTTATCTATTATCCATATTAAAATTTAAGTACGTGTGTGTATCGCGCGGCAGGTCACCTATGCGTTGGACTGATCTAGTTAAATCCGCACTAGGAAGCCGCGTATCTGATTGCGCCAGACAGTCTGCCAACAGGGAGAGATGGCGGGAGATCGTGCGGAGAGCTGTGTCCGCCTCTCCCTCGACCACGACCGCTCTGTCAAGAGTGAAACGACAGAGAAGAACAAGATATTCGGACTGGGAATGTAACCTAAATTTTCAAACGCTAAACGACCAATAGAGTTTTCTGAATAAACAAGCAAAGCTACATAAAAATACATAGAATTGAACACATTTTTAACTTAAAGGACGCATTTGAAGTCATCACGACTCAATGAAAACCTCGCACATGTCGCTAAGAGTTATACAACACATGTCTTTTCCATAATAAACATTATAAATACACATCATTCATAATAATATGACAATTTATGTGGACGAGTTCACAAACAAAAATAATATCCTTCATGCCAACTGCTTTACACACATAAAAATAGAGATAAATAATGATTTATTAAATCGTTAACACAATCTGGATGAAAAAGTCCTCTAACTAAAGGAAATCTTACCAATTATATTTTCATTAAGTAATTGATTTTCCAAACTGAAGTTTAACTCTCAAATTACTTTAACTAAGAGCTTAAGAGTTAGCCAAGCCTGATTAAACACAGCTTAGCAAATGTCACTCCTTTAATAAGTCTCAAGGACCAAAAATCCGTCTGCCGCCATTCTAATTTATTTGTAGTACAGAGTTTCTGGCCCATTCTTCTCCACAAGAATATACCTCTGCAAATGGACAACAAGAGTCACTACTTATTTTTTTTAACTGTAAATGTTGACATTCAAAAGTGCCCAGTCTACTTTGACTAATGAATGAATCGATTTTGACTTTATCTTCTGCCGTTCAAGTCTGCTTATTCTAGCCATATTATTTTTCGCATTCAAACTCGTTCACAAGGCCTACCTCACATATTCCCTCTGCCTCACATACCATGACAACCAATTTCCACCTACTTTCAAACTCTCTTCATCCTGCCCATACTCAATCCGCCATACTGCATTGATATGAACTAAAACAGTTCTGAATATAGCAGCAATTACTCTAGTAGTCCGAGAGGCATCGAACATCACAAGTGTTGTCGAACTACCGTTTGTCTGTTCATTACTGTGAAAGCATGTCGGAGAGACGCCGCAGCCGACTCCCCGTCTATAATTCAGTACTCTGAACATCTGCAATACCATTTTTCCGTGATATTTTGTTGTAGATTTATTGATTTTGACTTTGTTTTGATGGCATTGTTTATTGGTTTTATTATTGAGGTCAACTTAAATGTCTTTTGATGTACGTTTGTGGAAATCTATGGCGTAGAGTGAAATTTCAAATCAGTGGGACTTTGACATCAAATTGCGAAATATGCACGCTATAAATCACTATATAAATCTCAATAGCATGCGCTTAGTGGCGTTAATCTGACGCTACACTTATTTAAGTTTTGAAAACCTTACCAATGCATATTGTGTATGATAATATGCCTAAGTGAAGTAAACTTTAAAAACCCTTTGTCCATTCATCGACCCATTTGAATAAAAATAGCATACAATAGATCTACACAAACATATGACGTAAAGAAAGAAACACAATATCACTATTTGTAGGAAATAAGTGGCAAACGATCAGTCTTCAAGAGTTCACTATAAATGCTTTCAGTACAATTGTCGTTGTATTCACTGATTACAGCCATCGAGACGTTCTATTTAAAAAGAACATCAATGGTTCTGCACCATAAAAAAAATCACAGTACAAAATAATGATTCACAAATAATTACGAGAAATTTTGACACGTGCCGTCCACGCATTCATTACACGAGTTATTAATTAAAAGTCAAGCTGAAAGCTGCTGAAACACAATACGGATAAACATCAGTACAGGTTTTAATTAAGCGAAATAAAACATGCGAATGTCACTCCAAACAAGTTCCCTTTTACCAAAGAAAATTATATTTACATCAATCAAAATTATAAATATAATGAATCTGAATGGCTTCGTGATTAGTATAATTTTATCCAAACCCTAGTATTTTAGTCTTGTATCAGTCAGTCGGTCAAGGATCCCTCGGTAGTCGTATTTACGGATGTACGGAACTCCGAATGGATCGATAGCAGGATTTATAAATAAATACTGGCAACACACATCGGCTGGCATCATTACAGTTGACAACTCGGACAGTTCCTAGCGATCGACAAAGTGGTTTAAGTTGAAAAGTATGACACTGCAATTTTATTATTACTGGGCAGGGGTAGGGATTTCAATTGGTTAAATGGTAGGTACGTTACGTCTCAAGCGGCTGGTAACAGGGCTACTTTACTTCATTTTTTCACACGTTTATGACTTACGACGTAGGTAGTAACTCTACTAATAATTTAGATTGTTGAGAAATGAAGGTGCATTTTTTATTTTATGTGCAATGGCTTTGAGGGATTCAGTGATAAGTGTTGGAGAATGATCATGATTGCAAAGTCTATCTTCACTGTCATTCTTTAGAGGGGATCTCAGGACTTTTGGAAACATCTTCATCTTTCCGTATCAGGTGCTGGGTCTTGTCTCCTTGTAGATAACTCCTAATTAAAAAAACATCCGCATTTGGTCAGACCAATAGCCAAACTCGACGTAGCTTGAAATAGGAACATTGTACTTAAAAAATCATAACTTTCCATAAAAGTTGAGGGTAGTCCCAAGTAAGACACAAAAAATTTTGAGCTCCTAAATTATTAATTCAAAAAATTATAAAAACGTTTTTTAAATGAAAAAAAAATATTTAACATAGTACATTAACCTCTGGTGCACTCAGTCAGTTCATCAACTCTCCTTCACAACACTTCGGTCCACTGCCAGCACTGCACTTCACTACCATGGACTTATACGCCAAATTGTCAAGTTGTGTGGAAGAACTCTCTTCAACATTTGCTTCGAGGATGTCACAGTACGAGGAAGACTTAAAGAATGCCAGTGGAGAAGTATCACACAAGTCAGTAGCCAGTCTTTCCAAGGACTTCATCGAGTTCAAGGGACTTATGTGGAAAACTTTGAGTGCATTGAAAGCCCAGATGGAGTTGCTTGTTGTGGGGCTGGACAGACATGAAATGGCTTCCCGTGCTAAAGTTCTCCTACTGCATGGCTTAAAAGAGGACAAGGACGCTGACCCTAGCACTAGTCTCCTTAAAATATTATCAGAGCATCTGGAAATGAAAAATGTCCACCTGAAAGACATAACAGCCTGTCACCGCCTTGGTAGCAACACCAGCAAGCCTCGTCCCCTCTTGGTTCGCCTTGAAAGCCGCCTAGTGCGGAATGAGATGTGGCGAAATAAGACCAAATTGAAAGGGTCCGGTCTGACGCTGTCCGAGTTCCTCACTAAGCCCAGGCATGACATATTTATGAGTGCTCGGAAGTACTACGGGATACATAAGTGTTGGACGTCTGAGGGGAAGATTGTCATCCAGGTCGCCGATGGTACGCGACGGAAGATCGAGTCTGCTTTGGAATATCGAGAACTGGTAGCTAAGTTTTCCGTTGCCGAGTCCACAGCTGTAACATCAAAGCAAGTGCTTTCCCTTCAGCATGGAAGAGGGCTCATGTCCTACCGCTACCTAAAGTTTCAAATCCCTCCACACCATCCCAGTTCCGTCCGATATCCATCCTCCCAGTCCTCTCCAAAGTCCTCGAGAGTGTCGTACAAAGGCAACTGTCTTATTATCTTTCCTCTAATGGCCTGTTGAGTCCTTACCAATCTGGCTTCAGACCTGGCCATAGCACTGTGACAACTCTTGTCAAAATTACTGACGACATAAGGCTGGCTATGGAGAACAAATGTCTAACAGTATTGGTTCTACTGGACTTCAGCAGTGCTTTTAATTCAGTTGACTTACCATTCTTCTGGGAATCCTTTCCTCTCTTAATGTTTCTGCAACGGTAATTGAGTGGTTCAAATCCTATCTTCAGGGCCGCTCGCAGTCTGTTCGATCTGATGAAGTTTCCTCTGAATGGTGTGATTTGGCTGCGGGTGTTCCACAAGGTGGCGTCCTCTCACCTCTTCTCTTCTCAGTTTTTATAAACGTTATCGCAAAGGTCCTTACTTCAAACTATCATCTCTATGCAGACGACCTGCAGCTATATCGTCACTTTAAAGTGGATGAAGTGGCTGGAGCGGTAGCTGCCATCAATGATGACCTTGCAAGTATCAACACGTGGGCTAAATCCTTTGGACTTTTGCTGAACCCAACTAAATCTCAAGCGCTCATTATTGGTGGTAGATACATGCTCAGCCAATTAGATCACCGGGCTCTGCCGCCAGTAGTTTATGACTCAGTGCCTATAGCATACTCTAAAAGCGCTAAAAATCTCGGCGTATATATGGACACTAACCTCTCTTGGGAAGTTCATGTTGCTCATGTTAGTAAGAGGGTATTCTACACTTTCCAGTCTCTCAAACGTCTCCAAAAATTCTTACCATTTCGCACTAAGGTCAGTCTTGCTCAATCTCTTCTTCTTCCACTTATAGATTATGCGGATGTCTGTTTTCTAGATGCAACGGAGGTGCTCCTAGATAAACTTGAACGACTGCAGAACTTGTGCATTCGCTTTATTTTTGGCCTCCGGAAATATGACCACGTGTCGGAGTTCCGGACCAAACTGGAGTGGCTGCCAATTCGGCGTCGGCGAGATACTCACATCCTATCCCTTCTCTTTACTATCCTGCACACTCCTAATTCTCCTCAATACCTTCGTGAACGTTTTGAGTACCTCGTCCCGAGAGGTAAACCATGTCGTACTGCCACTTCTCTTCTCCTTCGTACTCCGCGTCACACTTCCAGCCGCTATGGTGGATCCTTCTCTGTTACTGCAGTGCGTCTCTGGAACTCTCTCCCACACTCCTTACGCGACAGCCCTTCTCTTGACATCTTCAAGAGGAAAGTTAAAGAGCATTTCCTTTCGCAAATGACATAATATTTATAGATATGTATGTATATATTTATATATTTATGTATGTAAGTATATTTATGTATGATACAGAATGTAGTATTGTAAAATGTGTGCACTGGATCCTACCCTCTATTGTGATCTCTCTCTATCACTCAAAGGTTTGCTGGTAGAAAACTCATTTTTGAGTTAAGCTCGCCTTTGTACATGAACTATTTAAATCACTGTGAATTAATATAAGCTGTTATGGTGTACAATAAAGAATTAAAGAATTAAAGAATTAAAGTACTTTTCATAGGAAAGAGAACGAGACAAGTGATTGATTTGTTTATGCAAGTCGGTATTAGGGTGCCCAACCTCTTGAATGAAAAATACATTACTGCTGCCCAAAATACGACAGCATGGTTGAACTGTATCCATTACGTGTTACCTTTGTTGTATTGTTTTCTTTGTAAGAATACTGACTACTTACATACCTTTGTATAAGTGATAGTTCTTATAACTCAACAGACAGATGTGTTGCTGGGGAGTTTGTTGCGCCACTTCTTCTTCCCAGCTAAAACACTAGGAAGTGGTGACGGGCGGGCGTTTTGGGGGACTGTCTTTATGTAGAACTTTGACGTTCAAAAAGTGCTGGCACTCAGCCTAATTTGAATAAATGACTTTTGAATTTTGAATTTTGAATTCAATAGTATACAATTCCCATCTTCAACAGGAACACATTGTTGCGTTTTCGGCACAATGCCAGTAGTAATACAAAAGGTTGTAAGCGCACATGTTTCGAACGACGTACTAGAGTTCCATCAACGTCTGTCCACGAACATAGGTAGGTATGTGTCTACGCATTTAATGTTCTCGTTTCAGGAATAAATCATTCTGCTTATCTGTGTGGCGAAAATGTATTGACAAGATCGTTTTTGAGATACAGATAAGAACATGAGAAACAACAAAACAGATAATCTGTCTCTATAAGTACAATGTACTCTAAGTAGGTACTGATATTTTTTAATGAAAAAAGTAAGGCCCACTATTTTAGCGAATATTCTGATTTTTAAGGCATTTTTTGGTAATTAGCTCTTCTAGTAGATATCTACAAAACACGCATACAAACTAAAATTCCCCTGACAATCATGTTTGTAAATCTTTAACTTGAATCTTCAAAGGAATGAATAAAATAGAACACCCCTAGCTCCAGACATATTTTCCAGAAACTTTTCCCTTTCTCACATATTTCCGTCAAATCGACAATTCCGTGGAATTCAGACTTGTGGCTCCAAAGACCGCGCATACTTTAACAGTTCTGTCTGGGGTAGAACCAAAAATGGTTTTGTCTTGTGCCCAAAGTTTAAACTTTATATTTATATATATATATTTATATTTTAGCCAATTGTGTCCCACTGCAGGGCAAAGGCCTCCCTTTCTTCCTTCCATTCCTCCCGGCTTTGGGCAAGTGTGGACCAATCTGGCCGATAGGCGTCAAGCTCGTCCCGCCATCTTCGCCTGGGTCTCCCGCGATGTCGTCGGACATTTTCTGCAGTTTCAACTTTGTCATAAGTATTTAGTAAGACTGTTTAGTTGCAAGCATGTGCGCCACCATTGATTGCATACAGTCAACGTTTGATGAGGACCATTTTGCGGCAGATCGTAACGTTACCGTTTTTCAATTTCCAAGATTGCGAACAGGCCCAACGCGAAAGTACAGCAATTCTCTTGTACTGAATTTTTTCTAAGTATCGTTGTTATATTGTCGCACCTGTACCCTGCAAACAGGTATTTAGCCTTGAAGCTCCGATCTGAGCCGAGATTCATGGTAAAGGTTCTAAGGCCTTTACCATGAAAATATTACACGCAAAAGGATGTTATGAACGGAAGGCGGGGGCACCCGCCGTCCTTTCTTCTTATAGAATGCAGTCAGATGACGTCAATTTTTATTTATATTTTGTATCATATTTATAGAAAACTGATAAGAAATGAAATAAAAATAGAGGAAACGAAGGAAAGGAGATTCTAGTTATAATATTTTTTTGCTATTTCTGGCTAATCATTTCCGTTACTAGCGGAAGCTGATATAATAGTCGCTACGTAGGTAGATTACATTGATGTACTTGAATTAAGAGTACGGTATAATATCAAATTAGGGAACAACAAACTGTCATACATGACAACGTTGAAATTTCATTGCAACCAACACTTTTTTAAGGATAATCAATTTAAATTTCACAACGCCAAGACTTGAGTTGTTGGTGATCGCTTTCATTACAAATTCAAGTCTTATCTACGCTATACCCAATGGGACTATGGTTCAAAATAACATGTTAAAAAAAAAATGTTCCGAACCCTGGGGCCCTACTATGAAGTCTTAGCACTATCCCTTTTACATCATCGGAATAGGGAATATGCATGCTTTTTTTTTGCAAAGTAAAATACTTATTATCCCTGATAAACACTTATGAAAGAGTTTTTAAAATACCTTCATCAGCGATGAAGTTATTTAACTTCAAAGTTGACAATTAGAAAGAGGAGTCCGATACCAACTCTGACATCAAATACTATGACGCCTATACAGCTGCCATAGAAAACGGCCCTTTCGGAGGGACAGATATATTTGTTTAAATAGTTATATCTCGTTTGTTTTTTGGTCAATTTCGATTCTATTTTCGCTGTTAGTATTATATTTTTTATTTTTTCTAGATAAACCGTTTAGACAATACATATTTTTTTCATGCATATTCCCTATTGGATGGTATTAGCACGTCATACGGCATCTGTACGTACAAGTCTGATTCGGAGCAAACGGTTTTATTTAGCTTTCCCTGTTTGTTGTTTATTTATTTGGGTCAAATTAAGTAGTTGAAATTTTAACCCCTTCCTGTTGACAGATTGATCTGATGTACAGCGTAGCAAAACTTGAGTAAATATGTAATTAGCCTTTATAATGATATGAGCGGTTGAGTGTTGATAGAAATTTCATGCGCCCCACGATTTTATAGGAGAGCGGTGTGATGACTGGTACCTAGGACCAACCGAATTATTTTTTAAGCTTTTAGTACATTATCTACATCACAATTATTATTATCTTAATCTATACTTCTATACTAATATTATAAAGAGGAAAGATTTGTATTTTTGTATGTAACGAATAACTTAAAACTATTGGATCGATTTGTAAAAAATTCTTTCAGCAATGGATAGCTACATTATCAGCAAGTAACATAGGCTATATTTTATTCCCGTACTCCCACGGGAACGGAGACTACTCGGGTGAAACCGCGTTACGTCCGCTAGTTTTCAATAAAACCCTTTAACTTAAAAAAAATACTTATTTTTTTGTCTATGACCTACACTAATATTTCTAGAATATTAAAAACGAATGTCGTATGATTACTCTTCAGTAACTTTCTGACCAACTCCCGATGGAACAAATCGAATCTACATGTAAATATCGTTTGGCATTGACAGTCAAGTTATTACCTCTGACAATTTCATAGGACCTTCAAAACTTTAGTCGTTAGATAAAAATAACTAGTGGAAATGCGACAGAGAAATAGAAAACCAATTTCATCGTTACAATGTTGTGAGAAGTAAGTTATGTTCTGGAATGTTGTTTACTATTATATACTAGTTGACCAAACATGCTTCTGCGTTCAGCAACACCTACGACGCAGTACGCTGTACGTGTCCCGGCTACATCACTCCACGAAGGTTGAGGAGATCGTGGAGTACATGAGTGTGAAGACCAACTGTACTTTGAGGGTCGAGAAGTTGGAGTCGCGTCACAACACAAACTTCAAGTCGTGTGTAGTGCGGGTTCCAACTCACCAGCTCGAGATGTTCCTCAAAGAAGAGTTTTGGCCGAAGGGTGTCGTGTATCGACGTTTACGCGGCCAGCTGCGCGACACCAGTCAGCGAAACACGACGCCGTCATTTCGTGTGTAATAGTTTAATAAGGTTTATTAATATGTATTAGTTTATTATTGTTTAAGATTATTTTGTGTATTGTGTCTATGGGCCTCAGTAGCCTGATAATAAAATGATTATTATTATTATTATTATTTCATGTGGCCTTTCTCCTCGTGGTTTCTGAATTCAGGGTCTAAGACGATGGACGCCGGAGTTTTTTGGATGTGGGAAGCACAGAGCTGATCGATGTGACTCTTGGGGTTCATGTCCAGCAGAAGAAGAGTTTCAACTGAAATGACAATGATGATGATGAATGAAGGGTTCTTAAAGTAGGGCCACGAGTTGCGTATAAAGGCGGCGTCAAGTGCAACTTGGGCTGACAGTTTCTCTACGACTGGCTTATATTCCAACAATGGCATGCGCCATTCTGGAGAAATGATACGAGAGCCTGATCGACTGATGACGAAATGGATTGACCACACGCCTTGATTCCGATCATATACCCAAACAAGCATTGGATTGGAATCCCCAAGGGAAATAAAACCGAGGCTAGGCAAAAGCCTCGCCAACCGTAGGTATAGCTCCATGTCGGACAGTAGGTACTAATCTTCTCGCATCCAGCGGATTTCCACAGTCACTCATTGGGCATGTTATATCTTAAACTTAGCTATGATTCTTACCAAATTAAATAACTGACTGCCAATTCTACTAATTAACCGAATTCACAAAAAGGAGGAGGTTCTCAATTCGGTTGTGTTTTTTAAATATATATTTGTTACCTCATAACTCCGTCATTTATAAACTGATTTGAATAACTATTATAATAACTTTAATTTCGGAAGATGGTGTTTTTGGTTGTTTCTTGGTAAATTTAACACCGACTTCCGAAATTAAAGTTTTTATAATTTATAGTGTTTTTTTTATTATTAAAAAAAAGGTTTTTACGCAAATTTATGGAAATTGTGGCTTTTTTGACAGATTGCGACTGAGATACGAATGTGAACATTGCCTTAAAATTAGTAGAATTGGCCCGCAGATACAACTCAAGGTAGGATCCCAAATATTATTAAATCAAAGTTCACAGACCTATTAATAGTAGTATTAACGACTTAGTAACTCATCCGTTAATATTGTTAGTGTAACATTGTACGGTAGTAAGTTTAAAAGTGTTTTATAACTGTCGTAAAATCGAACTATGGTGTCAAATCGTAAACTTTCACTCGCTCGTTAACAGTTCGTAAGAAAATTGTGGAAAAAAATTGATCACCTATTATTTTGTTAATGTCTTCAGTAGTTTTCGTTCTAGTTTCTTGTTTACCTTAAGTTTTTATGCAAAGTTTAACATATTAGATTCGATCGGATCGTTAACTTAGTTAATTATTCAAATTGATATAGTTGGTTTTAGTTGCTGCTTGTTTTGGTTTGAACCACCGAAAATGAATATGATGACTTTATAAACCATCACTCTAAGGTTTGTCCGGCCAAAAACAATGTCCGCCATTTTCACACGCTGCTACTAAATAAATCAGGGGCTCATGTTACTATGAAGTTGAATTCTCTCTAAGAACCGTCTAAGCTGATTTCTGTTAAGTAAATTTGGAAAACGATACAAATGTTTAAAGCGTTGCACGCTTGACCTCGTGTTTTCTAAAGTACAAATAACAGAATTTCTTAACTAATAATCTCTCATCCCTGTACAATTTCATAATTATTATTTTTCCCTTATCTCAAATTATTTGGAGTCGGCGTGACGTGATGTGTTCTTCTCGCAAACTTCTCTTTTAGTCGTCATCTCAGTGGTCGGGTTCTTTCTAGCCAATTCATCTTCAATATGGTTAATCAAGCTGTTCTCTGGACATTCCCTACTCTAATAGCCCTAAGCAATATAATAAGAAACAATATTTACGGCTGCCTTTACCAAAGCATTAGGTGCGGCCACTCTTGCATTCATCTGAAATCGTTGCACACGATGCTACTAAAAGGAATCAGGGGCTCATGTTACTATGAAGTGGAATTCGATCTAAGAACCGTTTAAGCTGATTTCTGTCAGGTAAATTTGGAAAACGATGCAAATGTTTACAGCGTTGCACGCTTGACCTCGTGTTTACTAAAGTACAAATAACAGAATTCCTTAACTAATAACGGCAATGATCGCATTTCACGATAAAAGGTGAGCTATATGGCTGAGATAAAGATGCTACTGATTACGCTAAGTTATCGCCAATGACGCCAGAGCCCTAGTTTTAACCAATATCACTCTGTACAAAATACAATTGTTAACTGATAAAACTGAACTGATATAAATTCGTAGAATTATTTTACTCGCATTCTTTGTCTGTCGTAAATACCATACGACTTTATATATTTTTCCTTGTCTTATTATACCTACTATTTTTTTGCAAGTACGTCACCATTTTTGTTTTTTACACGGAGTCGGAAACGAGTTTCCTATCTGAAAGATAATTCAGGGGCCATACTCATCATCTGCCTAGCCTTTTCCCAACTATATTGGGGTCGGCTTCCAGTCAAACCGGATTCAGCTGAATACCAGTATTTTACGTCGAGCGGCTGCCTACCAGACCTCCACAACCCATTAACTGGGTAACACGGTACTCCTTGGCAAGACTGGAGTCAGATTATCTGGCTTCTGACTATCCGTAACGACTGCCAGACCTACAAATGACAGCCGGGACCAACGGTTTAACGTGCTTTCCGAGGCACGGAGGAGTCTCGGTATGTTAAGATGGTCACCCATCCACAGACCAACCTCGGCAAGCGTTGCTTAACTTTGAAGATCGACCCGTGCGGCTGTTATTATTTAGCCACGAGCTCCTCCTACTATGAAGTCTTAAAACGATCATGATTCCGCTCTGAGAGGGAGACGGAGCATAGCGAATAGCACTATCCCGTTTACATCATCGGAATTGGATGGCATTAGCACGTCATATTAGGGCTGCGTAGATCCTTTTTAGACATCTGTTACTTACATTACCATCATGCCTAACCATTTCCCAATTACCTAAGTTAGGGTCATTTTCCAGACCAACCGGACACTAGATCCGGATGAATACCAATATCTTACATGAAGCAACTGGCTCTCAATCCGGCTCATCGTGAGCTCTGTTAAATTACAATGACATATACCCGCATATTACTCAATAATCCCTTATCTCTGTATTATTTCATAATTATTATTTTCCCCTTATCTCAAGTTATTTGGGGTTGGCGTTACATGTGTTCTTTTCTCAAACTTCTCTATTAGTCGTCATCTCAGTGGTTGGGTTCTTTCTAGTTAAGTCATATTCAATATAGTTAATCCAGTTTCCTGTTCTAATAGCCCTAAGCAATGTAATAAGAAACAATATTTACGACTGCCTTTACCAAAGCATTAGGTGCGGCCACTCTTGCATTCATCTGAAATCGTTGCACACGTGCCCCCAACGATTTTTAATGTTACTCACTGTTTCATTAAAAGATTAGTGTGGATATGACTAGAAATATATTTTTGCTTAAAATGTTTAGTAGGTAGGTATATTTTATTAAGACTTAGGTCATGTTATAACACAGAACAAGTAAAGTGGTTTTACCTCCCTAAAAATTTAATAAAATATTTTTTTTTTTACTATGGCAAAACTGTAGTTATAAAAAGAGGTTTTTACCGCTAGCAAGAAAACGATTAGTTTAGCAAGTAGGTAGGTACTAACTTTCTTTAACCGTCTTTTTTTGAAATCGTTCGCGTGCTGATACGTAAGTAACGGTTTCTGTACAAAAACTCAGGCATTCTCTTGAAGTTTACAAGGACGTCTTGCATATTTGAAAAGTTCTATAGCCTAGATGGGGAAAAAGCATTTAGGCTTATTAACATCGTAGCACGTGGCGTATTTAATTTTATTTGTATCTACAAAGTTACCAGTGGAATGTGATATCTTTTTTAAAGTTAGTTACTGCAGACTGCTTCTTGCGAAAGAGTAGAAGATAGGTATTGCAACAAAAAAGCTATAGGAATGTTGTGTTAGACGAAAACTGCAGTAAGAGGACAGTCACTCTTGACCGATTGACTGGAGATGGCAAAATCTGAAAAGAATTTGAGAAGTATGTGAGAGACTTGCTAGGGTTGCGGAATTTGTTCGAAAGAGTCACCGCGGCCCTGGAACGCAAAGGGCATTTGGAGGAACACGGATGGGTTTTAATCGGCAAAGAGTCTGACAGTCCCTTTCGCTCCGCCCAGAGCGGAAGAAGTCAGTTGATGTTTTCCTGTGTTTTATGAGTTAAGTTATTTTATGATTGAAACTCTCAAATCCCTAATCACTTTTTTGTATTCGATTATTTAATATTGATAGGCTCGCATTTAACCGTGAAGCACGCTTGCAAGACACCCAGCTTATATGTACATTATGGCTAAGGTACATCCCCACGTTTCTTACGTGCGGGCGCGAGGCGTGCCGCAGCCGTCTCCTGTGGGCCATGTGGCTCCACATCCGACGCACCTTGTTCAGGTTACAGAGTGACGAGTACCGCGCTGTTGTTCCAATGATTCAGATCCGCACATTATCGTACACTATTATTATTTCAGATTTTTGGGAGAGGGAATTTTCTAGGAAACTGTAGATAATGCTGAGGTTAGAAGCAGTTTATTTATTTATTTCGTATCTCCAACAAAAAATGAACTAATAAAATCGAATTTTATGAAGATATGAAGTTTAGAATAGTGCACTAATTCAATTACAGGAGGCAGGACCTTGCCTTTGCAACTAAGTTAACGAGAAACTATAATACGAAAATTGACGTCAATTATTAGCTTAATTAATGTTTATTTATTATTAAGCTTAATTGAATAGGTTTTTCTAGTTGTAATTACAATAGAGCGGAAAATACAGTTACAATAATTTGCATACTTTTTTAAAGTTTACCATTGATCTCTATAATCGCGCTGCACCATTATGTCACCAGGCAAGCGATGTTGTGGCCAACGATGGCGCACGCTTGGTACCGTTCAAATTACAGGTCAGCAGGTGGCATATGCCAGGTAAAATTACTGATCGATTCAAACGTAATGGCGTCTATTAAGTTTGCTTTTTACTAATCAGTAATTCAGTAGGTACCCCACTCCCCGATGTCACAATAATATACATATATATTACGACCATTAGCTTTCATTTTACCTTTACATATGTACGAGTGTAATAATCAGAAGCTAATCATCGTACGGAGAGATACATTGGCTCTAATATAATTTGATTTAACCGAGTAATTGATTAGGGAGGTACGTAATGTGATGCTCTTGAGTGCAGTAGTTTAGTTATCTTAGTATGGGTATCTTATCTCCTTTTATCGAATACACACCTCTTATAAAATCGAAAGACATATTTTTAAAGATGATTTAAAAAAAAAAGAAATACAAAAAAAATATGACTTGCGTTACTGTAGCTGTAGGTTTGCAATCTATTTTATTTAGTTTTTTTTTTTGTTTTTAATGTCATATTTTTTGTTAGGAATTTAAAGCAGGATTGAAATAACTATTTTGGTCCTTGTCTGTCGAGTACTATGTAGTTTTTAAAACCATAGAGAGCCCCTTTTTTTTTTGATTGGGCAATATTCAAGTGACTTTTGGTCGGAGTGGAATGGAGTGTTAGACTCTAACTGACTAAAACCTACCCGCCTTGTGTTCATCCAAATGCCCTTTGCGTTCCAGGGCCACGGTGACTCTTTCGAACAAATTCCGCAACCCTGGCTTCCCCTCCGTTTGCAATAGAGATTATGCATGAAAAAAATATACAAAATATAATAAGTACAACAGTGAAAATAGAATCAAAATTGATCGAAAAACAAAAGAGATATAACTATTTTAAACAAAAATATCTGTCCCTCTCGCGAAGACGCCGTTTTCTATGGCAGCTGTATAGGCGACATAGTATTTGTCGTCAGAGTTTGTATCGGACTTCTCTTTCTAACTGTCATCTTTGAAGCTTAATAACTTCGTCGCGGATGAATATATTTTTATCAATCTTTCATAATAGTTTACTAGAGCTATTATGTATTTCATTATGCAAATAAAAAAAAATGCATGCATATTCCATATTGGCATAGTGAAACTATGACAATAATTAATTAATTAATTCCATAATTATTCCGAGGTGAAAAAGGGATAGCGCGTTTTATATAGCTCCATCTCCCTTTTACACCGAAATCATGGTTTTAAGACGTTTTAATTGGGTAACCAAAAGCTAATTATATTTTTTAAATCGTCTACAAAAATCAAATATTTGCCGAACGTTGTTTACACCACACAATGCAGACCCAGATGTGGGACCAGAGGCCTGCAAATCTCCATTTTATAGCTTCGTCTGTTCTTGATAAACAAACTTAACTCGTATTTTAAAACGATCATGACTTCAAGTGCCTCGTATTAATAACTTTACGATTGGATTTAACTTATGAGTAGTTTTGATTCGGATAGGTATGTATTTATTTATTTATTAAAACTTTATGCACAAGTAAAATCACTGTACAAAAGCGGACTTAATGCACGGGTAAGTCATCGACATAATTTTTGCCGAGAGAAAGACGTCTACTGCTGGGCCCAAGTTCCGCCATATTCATATTCATATCTTTACTTGCATTCCATCATATATACACACGGTCATCCGATCCCAAACTAGGCAGAGCCTGTGCTATGGCAACCAGACAACTGATAACAACTGATAAACATACTTATATATTTCTAAATACATACATATTATAGACAAATTACACCCAGACACAGAACAAATGATCATGCTCATCACACAAAGATTTTTCCTGGGTGGGAATCGAACCCACGACCTCTGGTTTAGCAGTCAGGGTCACTAACCACTCGGCCAACAGACCAGTCGATCGGTGCTGCGCTCCTCGTATCCGACTTCTGCGTCCCTGACCAGGATATCAGTCTACCTTGAAGGTGGCCTACAAACGCTGTATCTTTCGGTTCGCGGTCGCATTTCCAGAATCTAATCTAATCTAAATTAGCCCGTTATGTCCCACTACTGGGCAAAGGTCTCCCTTTCTCTTTTCCACAAAATTTCAGAATATCATGATTTATATTTTCTAGCATTAGGTGATCTGAGGTAGATCACCTAATGTTAATAATTTATACTCACCTAACTAAATTTCACACAAGTATTTCCTTCCAAACTTTATGTACATTGCAACACAAAGGTAATAAATAACCTTTGTGTTGCAATGTACATATTCCTTCTAGAAAAGTGACTTCTCCGGCTCCATTTTGTTTTTCATTGTCTAAAATCCCTATGTAACATTATTGTGTGACCCCACGTTGCTGTACATGACTTGACCTCGGAGAGTTGACACGAGCGGCACGATGACGTGCGAACTCTGCACCTTCACGCAACTTATAACGCCCTGGTACTTTACTTTTGCAAAAAGAAATTACTCGCCTTGCTTTTCACCTACGAGCCTTATACTCTTTTCTGTATATATCATTGATATAATAAATAAATACTTTTGTTGGTTTTTCGATGAAATAATTATCTCAAAGTGCAAATGGTCATGTGCCAATTGCAAGCTATCACAAATCAATAATAAGTAGAAATATGTTAAGAGGGAGGAGGCAAGCAATTAAAACAAGTAAAATATAGGAAATATCAGAGTGCAGTATTAGCCATCATAACCAAAAAAAGTACACTGGTGCCGATAGTGGTGCTTTTAGGAATTCTGATTTCGTAGAAGTTATGGGACCAGCTATATTCATTACTTATGAATGTTTCAGTCAAAAATCAGGTAATTATATCCACCCTGTGGTGAAAAATAGTGGTGAAAGTAAATGCAATAAGTACAAACGACAAACAAAGATATATGTTAATCTTTATTGTAGGCTTATGTAATTGAAATAGAATAAGGAGAAATTGTTGTTGTGATACTAAAATAACTATTCACAATTTTTACTTCTATGAAGTCCTACATTCTATTGCAGATAGACAGAAAGTAGATTTTCAAAGTATACAAGGTGGAGACGACAATACGACAATAAAGCAACACACTGGCAATACTAGTTCATACGAATATGTTGTCTTGTATCACAGATTTGATGTCATTAACTGCAACAGACTGCTTGGCATATTTGTTAGAATAGTAGGTAGTCACTATCCTTGACTGGTTTGCGTTTTTTTTGACATTTTATGTAATTGGAAAGTTTAGTTTAATTTCAGTGACAGGATTTATATTTAATGGTTTCAAAATATTCCTATGAAACAGTATTGCCAGTGTTTTCATTTGTTATCGTATCGATGTCTCATAAACGAGAATTTAACTAAAATCTATGTACTAAATACTGTAATATACTAAAGCTGAAGAGTTTGTTTGATGTTTGTTTGTACGCGCTAATCTCTGGAACTACCAGTCGGATTTAGTTTTTTTTTGTACACCTATGAAAGAAGTCAGATTCATGAAGAAGGCTATGGCTATTGGGGGGAAAACAGGATATGCGCGTACGCACTCGCGGGCAAAAGCTAGTATATCATTTTAAGATTTAAATTTCAAACGCATTGGAAAATCTGTAGCTATTTCTGCCAATATATAGTACATAGATCTAAAATACTCTATCTTTTGGGAGATCAAAGATGCGATAGTTTGAAAAATAAGTACCTATTGATAGATATAGATAATCTTGAGGATTATCTATCAAAATCTTAGCGAAAACAACTACCAATCTTAGTGTGACTAAATCAACAATCATATCCAAATCTCGAAATTTAACAGTTTTATCTTTAAAGGGCACTTTTGTATTTATTTATTTAAACTTTATGTACAATAGTGGTACATGGGCGGACTTAATGCATCAAGGCATTCTCTACCAGTCAACCTTTGGGTTATAAAGACTATATTGTGGTAGGTGTACAATAAATAAAAATAAGATTCAAAATTGAATTTTAACAATTCGGAAAGAATATACAGATAATATATATAATACTAATAAAATACATATATATGCTAAAATAATAAACTAATAAATATGATATATAATAATCATACCGATTAAGAGAATTCATAGTAATCATGACGAAGAACAACTAAGAATGACAAGCTTTTAAGTAGTGTTTAATGATACAATTTAAATGTTTTCCAGGTTTTATTGAAAACACCATAAAAATGATTTAAGTAAATTCTCTATTTTTTAACAATATTTATTAATAATTAAATCTTCCAATAGTGCAGCATCTCACTTTCTAATTTTGTTATGCAATAAAATATTCTATGACTAAAATTATTATGAGAGTAATGGCAATGATGAAAAAAACAAACATAAAATTCTTTCGAATGGTTTTCTGTGCGAAATCCAAAGAAGGTTTTGATAATTCTTAGCAAAACAGCAACAGTAGCACTTTGGTCTACTGAACAGTTTCTTATGACATTATCTGCGAGGAATGAAGATGGCTCAGCAACGTAAATAGACCGACTATTAAGAAAGTACATCCGAATGCGGTAGATGCAGAATTACCATCGTCGGGAGCAGGTGTAGTAGTTGCATCTGTAGGAGGAGCTACCGAAGTATTTGGTTCAGTAACAGGAGCTAACGTTGTAGCATCGTCCTCGTTCCTGTCAATTATCGACCAATTGCTTTGGGCATCCAGGAAATAAAAAACATAAATATTTTCCCAGAAATTAACTGTCTCGGAATGAAGGTTATGTGCTGCATCTTCAAGGTTTGCGCCTACAGTATCGTCGTTGGCACGCACGCGGAGAAAATTGAAATTTGAGCTTGTATACGGCAACCAAGGTACAAGTGAGGTTGTACTTTGTGGGTTTCTGTAAAAGAAAAAACAATTTTTAAGTGTTAATTTATATGTTACACATTTTTTTAAAGTTTCATCATTCTAATGCTCACCCAGTTTTAGCAAAGTTTGTCCATCTTTCTGCAAGGATATCTCCAATAGTAAGGTCTCTCTCGGAAGCTCCCGTGGCAGGAGAATTGTGGAACATATAAGCCAATTCTTCACTGTGCGCTGCAGATTTTAGATTAGATATAGGACCTACAAATGGTTCTCCAAGCGTTCCTGAGTATGAAAATTGGTATATATAGAGAGGTGAGCTCGAAGTAAATGCACGACTTCTGACTTCCCTTACAGATGATACAATCATCATTGTATCGCCATGATATTTTAAATAATCAGCCACGTGGTCCATATTAATTTTGTTTTCCTGGAAGTAAAACTCTCTTATACGCTGAGCTATTGCTGACTGTTCCAGATCGGTATTGAATTTTAAGTCTGGTTGAATAAATTCATTGAATGATTTATCCATTCGCTCTAGCCAGTCATCATTCACCGCCTCTTCGGCTCTGATGGTACCTTCGTTTTCAACAAAGCCAATAATCATAGGTATTTGCAAAAACTCAGCATCACGGATGATTTGAGCAGGAGTTTTTATTAAAAAAGGTTCCACACCTTCCAACTCCTGCCTTTCCACACAAGGGGCAAAAGCTAATGAATTATCCGTTAAATCCAAATCGTTAATAACTCCCATCAAAGCTGACACACTAGTTCTAGTAAAAACTTCTGACAACTGTTCAATGGTCTCAATTTCATGACCAAGAGCTTCAGCTACTAGAAGAGCATACTCCAAGTTATCTCTTGATACAGCCCATGGGGCTAATGCGTTTCCACTCTGAGCAATCGCTTTTTGAACCAAACCTTTACCCATGGGGGACATTGTGACCAAGTCAACGGCAGCTGCTCCACTGCCGTGACCAAAAAGCGTAATATCCGCCGGGTTTCCTCCAAATTGTGCAATATTCGCTTGCACCCACTTTAATCCTGCAATAATATCTTTTAATCCAGCGTTGCCTGGAGCGGTTTCGGTCCCGAGACATAAGAATCCTAGGATTGACTCTCGGTAATTAAGAGAAACGACGACGACTCCTTTTTCAACAAAATTTCGAAACGACAAGTCTCGGCCATTGACTCTGTCGAACTCCTTTCCTCTAATCCAAACCATGACTGGCAGTCCTGCAGTATTAGCTAAATTTGGCGTGAAGATGTTCGCTACTAAACAATCTTCGGTGCCTTCGTAACCAAGACCCACGGCTCTTACACATTTTACATCTGACCGATTCGCCACAAAGGGAACTTGGAAGGCTGGGGCGGGTCGCGGTGCCTGAAAATTAATATTTGTGAAAATTTTAATCATCTTATTCCTCATCACTTCTAGTATATCTGATTTCTACTTGATTTAGGTTTATAGATGAGGATTTAACAATATCCCATGTTTTTTAAGTTAGTTCTTGAACGTTCTGTCTATTTACGTGGTGAATTTTATTTAAATAGCTATCTTGTATGGAGCCGGTAAAAGTGCTTGAAAACGAACGATTGTTATAAATATTCTTCAGCTCCATACAAGATAGTATACTTGTGAACTCATTGGTTGTGTAACAATTATACGGTAATTTATGTAACTGTTATAAGTACAACAAGACAGAAGTCCAATACAAGTGTGGTATATTAATCTATATTCTGTAGATACGAACTAAATAAATCATAAAATTAAAATTGAAGTGTCTGTTTGGATTATCAAAATAAGCTGTTTTACTAAATGCATTTGAAAGTAGACCTCTGCAAAACTTATAACAAAAACACGATTTTAATATTTTTGTCTGTGATTTTGACGGGAGTTAAACTGGTAGACAGCTGATGTTCTAAGGAGTAACTAACGTAACTTTTATTTAAGAAAAAGGATTATGATTTCTTGCAAAAAATTAAAACCCGTGCGAACTATTCACGCGTGCGAAGCTACGATAGTAATGTAGAAGAAGTTCTTTAACACCATTATTTTATTACCTTAACCTTCCTTTGAGGTACCTTTCTCTACCTTTGAGGTGCTCACTTTAATTCCAAAACAACAACTTAACGTGCGAGAAGAGACAAAAATCTGATGTGATTAGTGACTGTTGCTAATAAAATAATATGACTTACCTTGAACCTGTTGATGCCTGAGGTAGAGTCTGCATATGGTATTCCAAGGAATTCGTAGAAAGTCCCGGTGGGTGCGACTACCGCACTGCCTATAACGGCACCCTGTGCAATGGTAACTGTCGCTTGTTGCCCTGCAGCCGATGCTACGAGCACAGAACAAACACACAATAGCAATATCATCATTTCTATACAAATGTGGAATTGGTACTGAATATAGAGATCTAAAAGAGAACAAAATCATCTTGATAAGATATGTTTCAAGTTCGATAATGTCATGAAACCTGATTAAGGCATGAAAAATTTGCTCAGTTTAATCCCATCAAACTTTTTATGTAAATTGTTTGACAAGACTCACAGGCTTATTCTTTTGACCGCCACGTTCGGCTATAGCCGCCAAAAACAAATGCCCAACACGCCACCGTCGGCTAGAGCCGACAAAAAAACGTCGAATTTGTGGTTTGGCGTCGGGGGCACACCGCTGCGTTTAGGCAACTGTGGCGTGTTGGGCACTTTTTCATTTGTCGGCTATAGCCGACCGTGGTGGTCAAATATTATAACGCTTTCGCTGTTAAAAAGTTATTACATCTCGAGTCGGACCAGGCCCCGTAGTCTTAAAGAAGTGGAAACCTTACAAAAAAGTATGGCTTGGCTGCTAAATGTTTTTAATGTTTGTGAGACTATTGCTTGATACAGCACCAGTAGATAAGTTTAATAAGCAAAAAAACATTACCCTCCTTCTTGGGTAGTCGATTAGAAATAGTCCTGACCTGCACCTTCCTATTATGGATTAGTTTAAGGGTTTAAACTTAGAATTCTTTAATGTTTGCGGGTAATTCCTACCTTGCATACCAAGTTCTTAGTTCGTCAGTAGTGCTATACTATGACAATGTCACCGTGATAAAATAGGTAAAGTGAGCTATACATCCCTGCGTCGATTGGAATAAATACAATTGCAGCTCACTTCGTGCTCACTAACGCCCGGTCTCAATAACGTATCTACCTTTAAACAACTGTCAAATTAGCTACCAACAGTAGCTGAAACGTCATGTTACCAAGGCAAAAATGACGTTTCAGCTACTGTTTATAGCTAATTTGACAGTTGGTTATAGGGAGATACGTTATTGAAACGGGCCGTTAGCCTAACTTTTCATAGTGAGGTTTTTTACAGCATCAACCGGCAGAAAGAGCCCTAGTTTTATGACCATCATGGAGTGAGTCAGAGAGTACCAAAACGGTGGTACGTCGTATTTTAGATAGGTATTGATTAATCGAATACAGCTAAGTTTGACAAATGAAACTTCTGATTTTGACGTTTGTTTTTTTTTTAATAGGTCTAGACGACAACACCTGACATTATTTGGGAATATTAGACCAAAGTCAAGTAGTTGTGATCTACTGGCAACTAAGGCATTAACTCCACCTTTGCACTGTGGTTTTTACTTGTGCCAAACGGTCGCACCGTTGCTTGAACCCAATTGCCTGTCCTTCGTACTCTCAGCACTCAACCCTCTCTTACGTTGTGTTTCCACCAGAGATGTGCGAGAATTCGTAACGAGGGATGTTTATGTTAATAACCAATAGAATCGCTGCGCTGTGCGAGGCTTGGTAAATTAAGCGATTCTATTGGAATCTGGTGGAAACGCAGCCTTAGTCGTCAATTCTTACTGATGTGTTCGCGGACGAATCTTAGTCGACCATGCCCGTATGTCTGGATTTTTCAGTGCTGAGTGCGTGATCTTTAACTAATGTTATTGGCGGATAGCCGTTTTGTAAAAGTATTTACTTTTACAAAACGAAAAAATTAAATTAAATGAAAAAAGATATATATATTAAATAAAGTTTAATAAATGAATAATTTAAAAACAAAATAAGCTTTCAGAATCACATATCATTTTTCAAAACGTCATTGGCCAGGTACTTATTACTGGTTAAATCTAGAATATTCGATCTGTGTAAGACCAACAAAGCAAAGGTTTGGAACTATGAACCTTATCAAATTTGATAAGGTTTATCTAGATCATCCTGCTTGACTCAATCAACTCCAATAATCTCAAACGTGATAAAAGCATCTCAAGGAAGTTTATCTTAAAAGGTACTTTAATAATGACGCATTTTAGTTGTTTTACAGGTTTTATTTTATTCAAATTGACAAAGATGACCAAGTATTTTGATACGTAACACAATATTCGTTGAAGTTTATACTAATAAAATTTAAAATAATACACTAGTTATGCTGCACTATGGAAAGACATCATCTTATTTATTATACACACACTTACATACACTTATATCTAAAATTATTTAAAAATGGGGCATCACTAATTCTGCCCCACTAAGATATTAGGAAATGGTTTTCGTCATTCAATAATTGGTGATTTATTCGGCCCAATTTAAATGACTGATTTCTGATTATGTATTATTTTATTTTTATAATGATAGTTCGGAGTCTCTCGGATTAGTGCCCGATTGATGTCAAAAGGCTGGCCTTTATTACATAGGACTAAACCTGTCCTGCCATGTTTTTATACCACACAAGGCAGGGCAGACACACATAAACTATGTTTATTTTATGCAGTGATGGCATGATAAAATGAATAACTTGAAAGTCTTTCAAATGGATTCCTTTGCGGAACCCAAAGAAAGAATTATCAATCTTAACAAAACAGCAACAGTAGCACGTTAGTCTACTGAACAGTTTCTTATGACATTATCTGCGAGGAATGAAGATGGCTCAGCAACGAAAATAGACCGACTATTAAGAAAGTATATCCGACTGCGGTAGATGCAGAATTACCATCATCGGGAGCAGGTGTAGTAGTTGCATCTGTAGGAGGAGCTACCGAAGTATTTGGTTCAGTAACAGGAGCTACCGTTGTAGCATCGTCCTCGTTCCTGTCAATTATCGACCAATTGCTTTGGGCATCCAGGAAATAAAAAGAATAAATAGGCTCCCAGAAATTAATTTTCTGAGGATGAGGGTTTTGTAAAGCCATTTCAAAGTTTTGGTTTCCATTTTCTGAATCGTCAAGCACGCGAAGAAAGTGGAAATTTATGTTTGTAAATGGCAACCAAACTACTGCTGAAAGCGTACTTTCTGGGTTTCTGCAAAAGAAAATTCATAATTTAGTCGTTAATTATTGTTTATTAATAGGTATGTAAAGAAGTTTCAAATGCTCACCCTGTTTTTGCAAAGTTTGTCCATCTTTCTACAAGAATGTTTCCAACAACAATGTCTCTATTGGCTGTGTCCGTGGCAGGCGAATTGTGAAACATATAAGCCAATTCTTCACTGTGAGATGCAGTTTCTAGTGGTATAGGACCCTGGAATGGTGCCCCTAGCGTTCCTGAGTATGAAAATTGATATAAGTATACCGGTGATCTTGAATAGAATGCACGATTTCTGGCTTCCCTCACAGATGATACTAGCATCATTGTATCTCCATGATAATTTAAATATGCATCAACGTTGTCCATATCAATTTTGTTTTCCTGAAAGTAAAATTGTCTTATTTGCTGAGCTATTGCAGACTGTTCTAGATCGGTATTGAATTTTAAGTCTGGCTGAATAAACTCAGTGAATTTTTCATCCATTCGCTCTAGCCAATCATCATCCACCGCCTCTTCGGCTCTGATGGTACCTTCATTTTCAACAAAGCCAATAATCATAGGTATTGGCAAAAGCTCAGCATCACGGATGATTTGAGCAGGAGTTTTAACTAAGAAAGGTTCCACACCTTCCAATTCCTGCCTTTCCACACAAGGGGCGAAAGCTAATGAATTATCCGTTAAATCCAGATCGTTAATAACTCCCATCAAAGCTGACACACTAGTTCTAGTAAAAACATCTGACAACTGTTCAATGGTCTCAATTTCATGACCAAGAGCTTCAGCTACTAGAAGAGCATACTCCAAGTTATCTCTTGATACAGCCCATGGGGCTAATGCGTTTCCACTCTGAATAATCGCTTTTTGAACCAAACCTTTACCCATGGGGGACATTGTGACCAAGTCAACGGCAGCTGCTCCACTGCCGTGACCAAAAAGCGTAATATCCGCCGGGTTTCCTCCAAATTGCGCAATATTCGCTTGCACCCACTTTAATCCTGCAATAATATCTTTTAATCCAGCGTTGCCCGGAGCGGTTTCGGTCCCAAGACACAAGAATCCTAGGATTGACTCTCGGTAATTAAGGGAAACGACGACGACTCCTCTTTCAACAAATTTTCGAAACGACTGGTCTCGTTCATTGACTCTGTCAAACTCTTTTCCTCTAATCCAAACCATGACTGGCAGTCCTGCAGTATTAGCTAAATTTGGCGTGAAGATATTCGCTACTAAACAATCTTCGGTGCCTTCGTAACCAGGACCCAAGGCTCTTACACATTTTACATCTGACCGATCCGCCACAAAAGGAACTTGGAATGATGGGGCGGGTCGCGGTGCCTGAAAATGAATCATTGCTAAAATTTTACTCATCTATTGATCCTCACTTATAGTATGCCATCAGACACACTATAAATGGTGCTAATAATATTATTGCATCGTTCAAGTAGATCTTCATTTAACATTATTACAAATAATTAAAGTATAATTATGTTCTATCTACATATTTGTCATTTGAATTGCATTTTAATAGGTATAAAAATTCGTATGGGGCAAGATCTGCACAAACATACTGGTATTTTAGTACACTGGCTCTATGCATTCTTATATGTAATATGGTGTACGGAAAAAACAATGTTTGTTGTAATTTTACCTTGAACCTGTTGATACCCGAGGTGGAGTCTGCATACGGTATTCCATAGAACGCGTTATAACCCCCGTCGGTAACCACACTTCCCTGGACAATACCTTGTGCGATAGTTACAGTAGGGGCCTGGCCTGCAGCCGATGCTACGAGCACAGAACAAACAGACAATAGTAGTATCATCATTTCTTAATAACGGCGGAATTAGAACTGGATATAGAATAGAGATCTTTGAGAAAACAGAATCATCTTGATAAGATAAGTTCAAAGTTTTTTGTTTGATATACTCGTATCATGGTGCCAGATAATGTCATCGATACGATGATAAGAGGAGTCAGTCGATACGAGTAAATTAGGATAGTGAATTTGTAAAAGATTCCTTTAAGATGACAAACAATTTCAATACTGTTTAAGATTGCTCAATGTTTTTTCGTGATATGACCAATCATAGTGATGATGGTATAGAAGTAATTATTATAGCATATCGTTACTACTATCTCCAACAAGTTTTACGCAAGCAGTATAAAAGGGTTCAAAGTTGGAAAGTTTAATCAGAGCTGGTTACCGCAGTAGTGTTTATGATGGAGCGCTATTCCAACTACGAAGCATCGTTCCTGTATTTCAGTTTAAAGCTTTACGCTCTGGACTGAATGTTTATAGGCATCGGTATCGCTTGTTCGCCATTCAAATGACATAAACATGTCTATACATCCAGAAAAATCACGCCTTTTTCTCAAATAACGCTAGTTGCTACTACCCTTGCAAACTCTTTTTGGGCCAACTATCAGTTTACCATGTGATTTTAAATAGGTGGACTATTTAATATCACCTTTAAATAAGAGAAAATAAGGGAAACTTTAAATAAGAGACGTACTTTAGTTGTATCTCTGGTTGTATTTTATTTTCTGATTGTTTTTATTCTGGTTTTATTGATGAGAATGTCATTTACAGTGTAAATATAAACATACAATGAAACTTACTAAATTAAATGGTAAACAAATATAAACTTTAAGAAGAATCATCAAAAACATCATTTACATCTTTTTCAAGACTATAATTCATCTTATATATTCTACTCTATTTTACGAAACTAATAAATAGATGGATAACATCTTGATTGTACACCGTGACAAAATAGCCTAAGGGGTCACAAAATAAAATACGTATGATTTCTATCAAACATATCATAGAAAGGTACACTGGATATCACTTCAAGCTAGAAAATATGAAATCTGGGTAATGCTGCACTTTCGAAAGATAGCATCTTTTACACTAAGCATTTGTTAAATTATCATAACACTAAAATGATTAAATTAAATAAATACTACTAAACTAAAATTACCATGAAATAAATTATTGTGAGATAGCCCAATGATGTGCAAAATTCAGCACTTTAATAACAAACGTAAGTTGTTTCTTATAACATAATTTGTGTTGAGTGGAATTGGCTTAACACAGAAAACAGACTTATGATCAAGAATGTACTAGCGAATGCGGTAGATGCGGAATCACTGTCGTCTGGTGGGGCTTCCGTGGTAAAATCGTCCGTATCACCTCCATCCGCGCTAGGATCATCAGTAGTACTTCCCTCCGTTGGTGCCAGCGTTACTTCTTCAATAGTACTTTCTTCCGTAGGTGCCAACGTTACTTCTTCAGTAGTACTTCCCTGCGTAGGTGCCATCGTTATTTCTTCCGTTGTAGTTTCATCACCAGGTTGCGTAATAGTTCCGTCTGCGGGTGGTTGCTGCGTAGTAGTTCCGTCTGCGGGTGGTTGCTGCGTAGTAGTTCCGTCTGCGGGTGGTTGCTGCGTAGTAGTTCCGTCTGCGGGTGGTTGCTGCGTAGTAGTTCCGTCTGTGGGTGGTTGCTGTGTAGTAGTTCCGTCTGCAGGTGGTTGTTGCGTAGTAGTTCCATCTGCAGGTGGTTGCTGTGTAGTAGTTCCGTCCGCAGGTGGTTGTTGCGTGGTAGTTCCGTCCGCTGGTGGCTGTTGCGTTGTAGTTCCGTCCGTAGGTGGTTGTTGCGAGGTAGTTCCTTCCGCTGGTGGCTGTTGCGTAGTAGTTCCATCTGCGGGTGGTTGCTGTGTAGTAGTTCCATCTGCGGGTGGTTGCTGTGTAGTAGTTCCGTCCGCAGGTGGTTGTTGCGTGGTAGTTCCGTCCGCTGGTGGCTGTTGCGTTGTAGTTCCGTCCGCAGGTGGTTGTTGCGAGGTAGTTCCGTCCGCTGGTGGCTGTTGCGTAGTAGTTCCATCTGCGGGTGGTTGTTGCGTGGTAGTTCCATCTGCGGGTGGTTGCAGAGTAGTAGTTCCGTCTGCAGGTGGTTGTTGCGTAGTAGTTCCATCTGCAGGTGGTTGCTGCGTAGTAGTTCCATCTGCGGGTGGTTGCTGTGTAGTAGTTCCATCTGCGGGTGGTTGCTGTGTAGTAGTTCCGTCTGCAGGTGGTTGTTGCGTAGTAGTTCCATCTGCGGGTGGTTGCTGTGTTGTAGTTCCATCTGCAGGTGGTTGCTGCGTAGTAGTTCCATCTGCGGGTGGTTGCTGTGTAGTAGTTCCATCTGCGGGTGGTTGTTGCGTAGTAGTTCCATCTGCGGGTGGTTGCTGTGTTGTAGTTCCATCAGCAGGTGGTTGTTGCGTAGTAGTTCCATCTGCAGGTGGTTGCTGCGTAGTAGTTCCATCTGAGGGTGGTTGCTGTGTAGTAGTTCCATCTGCAGGTGGTTGCTGTGTAGTAGTTCCATCTGCAGGTGGTTGCTGCGTAGTAGTTCCATCTGCGGGTGGTTGCTGTGTAGTAGTTCCATCTGCGGGTGGTTGTTGCGTGGTAGTTCCATCTGCGGGTGGTTGCAGTGTAGTAGTTCCGTCTGCAGGTGGTTGTTGCGTAGTAGTTCCATCTGCAGGTGGTTGCTGCGTAGTAGTTCCATCTGCGGGTGGTTGCTGTGTAGTAGTTCCATCAGCGGGTGGTTGCTGTGTTGTAGTTCCATCAGCAGGTGGTTGTTGCGTGGTAGTTCCATCTGCAGGTGGTTGTTGTGTGGTAGTTCCATCTGCAGGTGGTTGCTGTGTAGTAGTTCCATCTGCAGGTGGTTGTTGCGTGGTAGTTCCATCTGCAGGTGGTTGCTGTGTAGTAGTTCCGTCCGCAGGTGGTTGTTGCGTGGTAGTTCCGTCCGCTGGTGGCTGTTGCGTTGTAGTTCCGTCCGTAGGTGGTTGTTGCGAGGTAGTTCCGTCCGCTGGTGGCTGTTGCGTAGTAGTTCCATCTGTGGGTGGTTGCTGCGTAGTAGTTCCATCTGCGGGTGGTTGCTGTGTAGTAGTTCCATCTGCGGGTGGTTGCTGTGTAGTAGTTCCGTCTGCAGGTGGTTGTTGCGTAGTAGTTCCATCTGCAGGTGGTTGCTGCGTAGTAGTTCCATCTGCGGGTGGTTGCTGTGTAGTAGTTCCATCTGCGGGTGGTTGCTGTGTAGTAGTTCCGTCTGCAGGTGGTTGTTGCGTAGTAGTTCCATCTGCGGGTGGTTGCTGTGTTGTAGTTTCATCAGCAGGTGGTTGTTGCGTGGTAGTTCCATCAAAGGGTGGTTGCTGTGTTGAAGTCTCATCTGCAGGCGGTTGCTGAGTAGTAGTTCCATCTGCGGGTGGTTGCTGTGTTGTAGTTCCATCAGCAGGTGGTTGTTGCGTGGTAGTTGCATCTGCGGGTGGTTGCAGTGTAGTAGTTCCGTCTGCAGGTGGTTGTTGCGTAGTAGTTCCATCTGCAGGTGGTTGTTGCGTGGTAGTTCCATCTGCAGGTGGTTGCTGTGTAGTAGTTCCGTCCGCAGGTGGTTGTTGCGTGGTAGTTCCGTCCGCTGGTGGCTGTTGCGTTGTAGTTCCGTCCGTAGGTGGTTGTTGCGAGGTAGTTCCGTCTGCTGGTGGCTGTTGCGTAGTAGTTCCATCTGCGGGTGGTTGTTGCGTGGTAGTTCCGTCTGCAGGTGGTTGTTGCGTAGTAGTTCCATCTGCAGGTGGTTGCTGCGTAGTAGTTCCATCTGCGGGTGGTTGCTGTGTAGTAGTTCCATCTGCGGGTGGTTGCTGTGTAGTAGTTCCGTCTGCAGGTGGTTGTTGCGTAGTAGTTCCATCTGCGGGTGGTTGCTGTGTTGTAGTTCCATCAGCAGGTGGTTGTTGCGTGGTAGTTCCATCTGTGGGTGGTTGCTGTGTTGAAGTCTCATCTGCAGGCGGTTGCTGAGTAGTAGTTCCATCTGCGGGTGGTTGCTGTGTTGTAGTTCCATCTGCGGGTGGTTGCTGTGTTGTAGTTCCATCAGCAGGTGGTTGTTGCGTGATAGTTCCATCTGTGAGTGGTTGCTGTGTTGTAGTCTCATCTGCAGGCGGTTGCTGAGTAGTAGTTCCATCTGCGGGTGGTTGCTGTGTTGTAGTTCCATCAGCAGGTGGTTGTTGCGTGGTAGTTCCATCTGCGGGTGGTTGCAGTGTAGTAGTTCCGTCTGCAGGTGGTTGTTGCGTAGTAGTTCCATCTGCAGGTGGTTGCTGCGTAGTAGTTCCATCTGCGGGTGGTTGCTGTGTAGTAGTTCCATCTGCGGGTGGTTGCTGTGTAGTAGTTCCGTCTGCAGGTGGTTGTTGCGTAGTAGTTCCATCTGCAGGTGGTTGCTGCGTAGTAGTTCCATCTGCGGGTGGTTGCTGTGTAGTAGTTCCATCTGCGGGTGGTTGCTGTGTAGTAGTTCCGTCTGCAGGTGGTTGTTGCGTAGTAGTTCCATCTGCGGGTGGTTGCTGTGTTGTAGTTTCATCAGCAGGTGGTTGTTGCGTGGTAGTTCCATCAAAGGGTGGTTGCTGTGTTGAAGTCTCATCTGCAGGCGGTTGCTGAGTAGTAGTTCCATCTGCGGGTGGTTGCTGTGTTGTAGTTCCATCAGCAGGTGGTTGTTGCGTGGTAGTTGCATCTGCGGGTGGTTGCAGTGTAGTAGTTCCGTCTGCAGGTGGTTGTTGCGTAGTAGTTCCATCTGCAGGTGGTTGTTGCGTGGTAGTTCCATCTGCAGGTGGTTGCTGTGTAGTAGTTCCGTCCGCAGGTGGTTGTTGCGTGGTAGTTCCGTCCGCTGGTGGCTGTTGCGTTGTAGTTCCGTCCGTAGGTGGTTGTTGCGAGGTAGTTCCGTCTGCTGGTGGCTGTTGCGTAGTAGTTCCATCTGCGGGTGGTTGTTGCGTGGTAGTTCCGTCTGCAGGTGGTTGTTGCGTAGTAGTTCCATCTGCAGGTGGTTGCTGCGTAGTAGTTCCATCTGCGGGTGGTTGCTGTGTAGTAGTTCCATCTGCGGGTGGTTGCTGTGTAGTAGTTCCGTCTGCAGGTGGTTGTTGCGTAGTAGTTCCATCTGCGGGTGGTTGCTGTGTTGTAGTTCCATCAGCAGGTGGTTGTTGCGTGGTAGTTCCATCTGTGGGTGGTTGCTGTGTTGAAGTCTCATCTGCAGGCGGTTGCTGAGTAGTAGTTCCATCTGCGGGTGGTTGCTGTGTTGTAGTTCCATCTGCGGGTGGTTGCTGTGTTGTAGTTCCATCAGCAGGTGGTTGTTGCGTGATAGTTCCATCTGTGAGTGGTTGCTGTGTTGTAGTCTCATCTGCAGGCGGTTGCTGAGTAGTAGTTCCATCTGCGGGTGGTTGCTGTGTTGTAGTTCCATCAGCAGGTGGTTGTTGCGTGGTAGTTCCATCTGCGGGTGGTTGCAGTGTAGTAGTTCCGTCTGCAGGTGGTTGTTGCGTAGTAGTTCCATCTGCAGGTGGTTGCTGCGTAGTAGTTCCATCTGCGGGTGGTTGCTGTGTAGTAGTTCCATCTGCGGGTGGTTGCTGTGTAGTAGTTCCGTCTGCAGGTGGTTGCTGCGTAGTAGTTCCATCTGCGGGTGGTTGCTGCGTAGAAGTTCCGTCTGCGGGTGATTGCTGCGTGGTAGTTCCATCTGCGGGTGGTTGCTGTGTAGTAGTTCCGTCTGCAGGTGGTGGCTGCGTAGTAGTCCCGTCTGCGGGTGGTTGCTGCGTAGTAGTTCCGTCTGCGGGTGGTTGCTGCGTAGTAGTTCCGTCTGCCGGTGGTTGCTGCGTAGTAGTTCCGTCTGCAGGCGGTTGCTGAGTCGTAGTTCCATCTGCAGGTGGTTGCTGTGTAGTAGTTCCATCAGCAGGTGGTTGTTGCGTGGTAGTTCCATCTGCGGGTGGTTGCTGTGTAGAAGTTCCGTCTGCAGGCGGTTGCAGAGTAGTAGTTCCATCTGCGGGTGGTTGCTGTGTAGTAGTTCCATCAGCAGGTGGTTGTTGCGTGGTAGTTCCATCTGCGGGTGGTTGCTGTGTAGAAGTTCCGTCTGCAGGCGGTTGCTGAGTAGTAGTTCCATCTGCGGGTGGTTGCTGTGTAGTAGTTCCATCCGCGGGTGGTTGTTGTGTAGTAGTTCCGTCCGCTTGTGGCTGTTGTGTAGTTGTTCCGTCTGCAGGTGGCTGTTGCGTAGTAGTTCCATCGGCAGGTGGCTCTTGCGTAGTAGTTCCATCTGCAGCAGGTTGTTGCGTAGTAGTTGCGTCTGTCGGAATAACTGGAGGAAGAGGGTTTAAAGTACTACCTACTGTGGTAGTAGAGTCTGTAGTATCATCTTCTATCTCCCAGTTACTTTCGGCATCCAGGAAATAATTATAGTAAATAAGGTCCCAGAAATTAATAGTCTGATCATGAGGGTTTTGTAGCGCAACTTCTAAATTCCCGGCTTCATATATTTCCGAACTGGCAAGCACGCGGAGGTAGTTAAAATTAAGCGATGTGCATGGCAACCAAAGCACGTTTGAAGTTTCACTCGTCGGGTTACTGGAAAAATAAATATTTCTCAATTATACCCCATGTTTTTTGTAATGGGAACATAGACAAAAGTATTAATACTCACCTAGTTTTAGCAAAGTTTGTCCATCTTTCTACAAGAATGTCTCCAATCTGATGGTCTAAATCGGGTGTACCAGTGACTGGAGTCTTGTAGAACATATACGCCAGTTCTTCGCTGTGAGCTGCAGATTCAACACTTATAGGACCTTCAAATGGTTCTCCGAGCGTTCCTGAGTAAGAAAACTGATAAAGATATAGCAGTGACTGAGATGCAAACATTCGATTTCGAACTTCTCTTATGGATGATACTAGCATCATTGTGTCGCCATGATATCGGAAATAATTTCCAATGGTTGTCATATCAATTTGATTTCCTCCGAAATAATATTCTCTAATTTGCTGAGCTATTGTCGACTTCTCAGCATCTGTGTCGAATTTCAAATCAGGTTGTATAAAGTCAGTGAAAGATGTTTCCATTCTCTGAAGCCAATTATTTTCCAATGCCTCTCTGGCTCTGATGGTTCCTTCGTTATCTACAAAGCCAAATATAGTCGGAATTTGAAGAAACTCAGCATCTCGGATAATTTGATAGGGAGTCTTAGTTAAAAAATGTTCCACACCTTCCAATTCATGCCTTTCCACACAAGGGGCGAAAGCTAGTGAATTATCAGTTAAATCTAGTTCGTTAATAACACCCATTAAAGCTGACACACTAGTTCTTGTAAATATATTTGATAATTGTTCAGTGGTAGTAACTTCATGTCCAAATGCTTCAGCTACTAGAATGGCATATTCCAAGTTATCTCTAGTTACAGCCCATGGGGCTAATGCATTTCCACTTTGAACAATAGCTTTTTGAACCAAACCTCTACCCATGGGGGACATAGTGACCAAGTCAACGGCAGCTGCTCCACTGCCGTGACCAAAAAGTGTAATATCCTCCGGGTTCCCTCCGAATTGGGCAATATTCGCTTGCACCCACTTCAATCCTGCAATGATATCTTTTAATCCAGCGTTTCCTGGTGCTGTTTCGGTTCCAAGACACAAGAATCCTAGGATAGATTCTCGGTAATTCAGTGACACAACGATGACGCCCTTTTCAACGAAATTTCGAAAAGACAGTTCTGGCATATTTGTTTGGTCAAATTCTTTTCCTTTGATCCAAACCATGACTGGCAGTCTTGCAGTATTAGCTAAATTTGGCGTGAAGATATTCGCTACCAAACAATCTTCTGTGCCTTCGAATCCAACACCCATGGCCCGAACACATTTTATGTTTTTTATGTTCGCCACAAAGGGAGTTGCGAAGGTGGGAGCGGCAGGCGGTGCCTGAAAAATAATGTTCATTAAAACATTGATAATTCTAAAAAAATCTCTCGGATTCACACACAAACTCGTTCACTACATCATCTTATCAGCCGAAAGGCGTCCAATGCTGGACATAGGCCTCCCCCAAGGGGAGGGTTTGCCATAATAGCCACGCAGGCAGGTCGGTTCGATCGCCAACCGACCTCTCTGGTTCTGTGCATTGGCACAGAACCACAGTTATTGCTGCTGCCCATTCTCTGGTGAGTCCCTTAGTCGCCTCTTACGACACCCACGGGAAGTGATGGGATGGGTCGGGGGGTTCACTGCATATCGTGATGCTTCTGCTGGTAGGCTCCTATCGGAGGTTCTTAGAAGCCTAAAAAGTATTAACCTATTTTAAATCCTTTCCTTTGTGAAAAAAACTCAGATTATAGTGCATTGATCTTGTTTTGGCATTTCCAACGACCAAATGCTAGTTTTCCTATTTGATTCGATGGATTGTATAATAAAAAGATATATATACATTGACGCTCAATTGTCGATTATTCTGATGGCGCATCATTATGCATCACGGTTTTATACAAAATGTGCTGCATCACGGTACGACTCGTCACAAGTCTAGTGCGAATCCAACTTGAATCATTCAGATACTATGAAATTAGAATGGGAAAATGACATATATTTTTATTTCCAGTAGATAATTTTTACTTATCTATACCTCGTCAAATTAAAAATAGTTACGCTCTCATTATCCTATAATATTTAGATAAAATACTTATGATTTAAATAATCCGGTTTGAAATGCCTGTGACTACATATTTGTTATAGGTATAAATACAAGCGGGAACAGGCAACTGCATTGCAATGGAGAACTAATAATACAAATGCAAACAATTTATTTTCTAGCACAAGTGTTTACTACGTGTAAAATTTGTTTTTTTACAACACTTAACAAAAGTAATAACAAAACTTTTCTAAACGGAAATGGCATAACTTATTTATGCTGGCCGCACAAGTACGCCTTCCTGATTAGGTTTTTCGATTAGAAAGAGTTCCCCGAGACATTTAATTTTCTGTTCTTCTGACCCGAACACGCGGCTTGTATTCGGAAAATCAAGAAACGCGCCTAGTTGAACATTTTTTATGTAAGATAAGCATTCAGGTTTTCGAATCTGAATTCCTGATCAGGAAACTATGTGTATGCGGCCAGTCTTAAGAGCGTTTACTCCTCACGGTACTTCATAAAAAGTGCAAGCTCTTATTCTTGGAAACTAAATGAACCGGGCTTAGAAAAACAAAGACAGTCATTATTCACTTTTTATAAATTGCTGTCACTTAATTTCTAAGGTCTTTGGCGAAATCTTGCGAATGCTAATCAAGTTTAATTAATGTTTAGCTTCAATCTATTACAAAAATGGCAAGAGTAAAAGAAGCCCAGGGATGGGATGGGAGAGGCTTATTTTCCTTGCGTAAGTATACGTATTAATATTCATTCATTTTTAGCTTTCATTTATTACAAACATTGCAAGAGTAGACCCACTGTCTACTCTTGCAATGTTTCAAGAGGTCAAAAAAGGTCATTAAAAAAAATGTTAAAAAAAGATATATAGTAAAATATTCACCTTGAACCTGTTGTTGCCTGCTGTGGACCCTGCATACGGTATGCCGTGGAATTCGTAGTAGTTCCCATCGCTTGCCGCACTGCCTATCACGGTACCTTGTGCGATGTTAACGGTCGCCTGTTGGGCTGCAGCTGATGCTGCGAGCAAAGAGCAAGCAGCCAACACCAGTATCATGTTTCCTCTGCAACCGCGGAATAAGGACTGAATATTGGGGAAAATGAAATCATATTTAATTAGATAAGTTTCAATATATGTTTCTTTTTTTGATAACGTCATCGATACAATGATAACGAGACTTAATTGATATGACAGTAAAGCTGCGTTTACACGGAGAGAGTTTCTTGACCGTTGAGAATGTCCACATAAGAATATTGACATTCACCTCTCAAACGGGTTCTTATCCAGAAAACGATCTATATATTATAAGGATAGTTAAACGATCTACCGCACTCATTATTTTGAAGATTTCTTGCCAAAGAGGCATCCTTTAGTGAAGGCGCGAAAACCTACTAACTTTTACTTTTCGAGCAAAAAATGAAGTTCTATATTTTCAACAGCGTCAATCTGTTTGGCCGGATTATCGCACTCGTGTATGATATTGATGATAATCCGGCTAGCTATGGTGGTTGCCGCCAACTAACCTTGTATGGACTTCACTTACCTCTCGACAACCGATAAACTGACCCATGTGAACACGGCTTAATACGATATTGTGTTTCCGAAAACATACCTTTTTGATGACGAACAGTAATTATCCTACGTTGGAATTTTTTGTCTACAATACCTCAAAAAGAAGAATGGAACTCAAGATCACTGTGCTGCCCGCTTTTCAAGAATGGATAAAAATACATACCAAATTTAAATAAATATTAAAATAATAATAAGCTAGTTTACCTTGTTTATTTTTAAAAACTCCAACTTCTAAGTCAATACAATTCAAAAATACGACCATTTATTCCACATAGTTAATTTGATACTTACTTACGATAACCTTAACTTAGATTTTATTAATCTTATAGTTTCCGGTTCACCGAGAAATCATTAAATTTGGTAGAAAGCAATTTCTTCACAGCATAATTAAGCCTGTTAGAAAAAAGGTGGATACCATACTAACTTTTGCCCGCGACTTCGTACGTGCATATCGCGTTTATCCCGTTCCCGTAGGAATTTCCCGTTACTGTATAGCATTCCTCATGAATGTGGTTATCACATACAAAAATAATTTTCAAAATCTGACTGGTAGTTCCAGAGATTACCGCGTTCAAACAAACCAACACTTCAGCTTTATTGTATTAAGTATAGATTACGTTTTTGTGCGATCAAAACCTTGCGTTGATAGTACAAACCTGGAGCTCAAGTCAGACCCGCAATTATATGGTTTAATTTCATTTACAATGCCCCCTGAAAGGATTGCTCAATGTTTTTAGGGTTTTAGCTTTACTCATGAATGTGGCTATCATATACGCAAAGAATTTCCCAAATTCGACGGGTAGTTCCACAGATTACCGCGTTCAAACAAAGCAACTCTTCAGCTTTATTATAAGTATTAATATAGATTACGTTTTTGTGCGCTCAAAACCTTGCGTTGTAATAGGGAATATGCATTATTTTTTTTTACTATCTGAACAGTTTATCTAGAAGTATTCAAAAAAATAATACTAACAGTGAAAAAGGAATTGGAATTGACCGAAACACAAACGAGATATAACTATTTTAAACAAATATAATATCTGTCCCTCTCGCGAAAACGCTGTTTTCTATGTATAGGTGTCATAGTATTTGACGTCCTGTATATTCCCTATTGTATTGTTTTATTTCATTTAGAATACCTTCTAACTGAAAGAATTGCTCAATATTTTTTGGGGTTTTAACCAATGACTAAAATATTGGAGTAGGTACACATTAGCTGTATCTATGCACAATTGCACATAATTATATGATAAATGATTATTTTATGACTAAGTAAGTAGGAATATCTAGATATTGTTGTTTCGAATGTCAGTGACGTCAGTCGCTTCGCGCGTGGGTTAATACTAGAATCATGAATGCAATGAGAGATTCAAGGTAGCCCAAGACAATGACGTTTTTATTATATATTTTTACTTTTAACACCTACTGCAAGATAATTAAAAGTAAGTCATGAGGAGTGGTGTCTGATCACCGAGTGTGGTGCTGGTCGCCTTTGCTGCTGAAATAACTTGGCTAACTCCTCAAGTTCAGAGAAAAATCTTGCGAAATGCTCTAAAAAACCCATTTTTGAGGTTCTCAATTCGATTGTATTTTTTTTGTTTATCACCTCATTACTCCATCATTTATGAACGTATTTTAAGTAAAAATATGTATATACTTATGAACCGATTGGTTCCATAGAAATTTCATCAAAATCGGTTTAGTAGTTTGGTTTTACAATCAAAATAGCTGAAAACAATTTGTCATCCAAGTAAACGAAATTGCGTATTTTGCACTCCTGTAACTTTCAAGTGGTACTGTTCGGTGTGGGGTACCACTAAAAATTAAAAACTTTTTACAAAAACTACTTTTTACTGAACTAAGCTGCAATTGGTGGTAATTAGCGAGAATCGGTTTTAAAAAATACCTGTAAAATATTCCGATGAGTTAAACAATATGTTATGTATATAGATATCATTTAAGATGAATAGATATTGCAGAGCTGCAACCTGCTCTTCTTAGTAATTTGAATAGTTATTAAAATACAAATTGATATTCTAAGGTCAAATTGTAATTAGACGAACAGAAATTGAACAAAGAAAAATATGTCAATATGTATGCCAAATAAAGAGGTTAACGACCTAATCCAAATGATTTGGAGAAAAAATAATGTCCCTTTGGATACCGTTACTCCATATTCTCATATTATTACAATTTAAACCGTTAGTCAATTGAAATAAGGGTCACTTTTTTCTAAAGTACTTTGTGGTCCATTTTTTCAGCGGTTCCCTTAGCGGGGGTTGGTACGTGTGCGAGGAGCGGAGGGTAGGGGGGTTTTACAAAATGTGCGGGACACGTGCATGCGCCCGCGCCGCTAAGAATTCATGAGAATTTCTGATTCATTGAGTCTTGTCATATTCGAAGTGAATTTTGTTTTGTCATAATTAACTTTTTTCGTTATTCAAACGCTTATGATTTATTTTATTGTAATGATAAAGTTAGGAGCTTATTTATAAGGAAATTGTGGGTAAGTATACATAGTTACATAAAATATTTTCATGACGACAGTGATTTCAGGATCCGGTTTTGTTGTTTCTTATCTTAAATTACGTGTTACGTACATTATATTATGACAAATAATAAAGTAACAAAGTGTTATAAAGTATTCTTTTTTTGCCCTCTGTACTGAAGATTTTCTAAAAAAATACTGAATTTTAAAGTAATCCTGCAATTCGCAATAAATACTTGAACGTAAAAACAACATGAAAAATACAAAACTAATATACATATATTACATAATAATTTAAATGGAACCTAATCCAAAAACTTTTATAAAACAGAAAATATGTAATTACAAAACCAACTGTAACCTTTTGATCTAAAAAGTAACGTTTAACGTAGCAACCTTAATAAGCCACTAAATTGATATTATTCTCTAAAACATCCCGAAAGTTGGAATTCAAAATTCATTTAGGAAGAGACAAATTTCCCCTAAATTGTATTATCTCGCATCTCCCGGGTTGGCTCGGGATGCGATGGTCCTAAACATGTGTTACACCACGTGGGTCCTGGGCAGGAAGATATTAAAACAAACAATCTTATACGACAACTAAACATTGCCGAAGAACGAACCTTAACTCAACCCAATAAGATCTCAATTCGAATTGTACAGATGCATTAGTTACGATGGGAGATGTTAATTTGTGTTACCTTGTGGGAGACTCCAATGAGACAGGCGAAAGGTTAAACGTTATGCGTACCACATTGAACAACATGCAGCTCCGAGGTAGGGAAAAAATGAGATTTGTAACAAAAAATGTTTTGGCCCACAGTTTGTAGCGTACTGTTACTTTAAATCTACAAAATGATATCTAGCTCAACAGATGAAGGCGGGACAGTTATTTTGAATTTATTAAAATTTTAACTAGGTAGTAAATAAGTGTCCTTATTGCTGAGCGTTGTGGTGTCCAACTAAACTTTTTGGCGGTCTTCCTCCTCTGGTGACAATATTTGGCCTGTAAAACTGGGTCACTGATTAAATTGGTGATTGTTATATCTTAAGGGCTTATTGTGTCAATGCTACTCGTAATAAGACGTGTTTTTTTTCAGTAGACTTAACACCAAAGCATTCCTAAACGCATCGGCGGACTTCCGACGCCAAGCCACAAATTCGCCGTATTTTTTGTCACATATTTGTGACGTTTGGCGTACAGGATAAGCTTTCGTTTGTCACATTATATGTGAAAAGGTTAATACACTTATACTGTCCCGTTACATTCTTACGATTTACGTGTAATGAAATGAGCAACCCCACACTGTTTTAATTACATATGAAAACGTAAACCAATACTTTGTTTAATAACAATAATATTACGTTTCCTCCACTAAGCGTGATGTTGTTCCGATTAATTTTAAGTTTTTATTGGTCGGCCGCGAGAGGGCGCCGCGGTCACGTTCCGTTGGTTTAATGTACGGTGGGGATTGTTTTAGCGTTTTGTGTACACATACGTGCTAACTGTAATAGCGGAAACTGGTCATAAGCTGCCTTGTATAGGCAGGCAATTACTCTGAAAGCTTGCCCGCTACGGACATTTTAGGAGTTCAAATACCTTGCGTATGAAGTGGGTTTTCTTTTGTATTTTGCAAAGATGTTTTGTATTTAGAATACCGTTTGATTTTTTGACATCGACAATTTTGTGCATAAAGCCAACTTGTTACATGGCTGCTTTAAAATAGAGTTTCTTTTTCCTCTAGTCACGTGAAATAAAATTGGCTAGTTTGCCTACTGCTACTTCTCTTTACTTATTATAGTTATATCAAATGTTTCTTATCACAGTTATATAAAAACTCATTTCTAAAAATGTTTCAGTTAGTTTTCGCTGGGTAAGATATTCGTAAGATAGTGTGATAAAAGTACGTATACATATATCGCATTAAGGGGAATCCCTTAATTTCCAATAGGTAGTTACATAAATGTGTGTGTGACGCGCTGTTTATCCTGTTTGATAGTAGCCCTCTATCAATTTAGTATTCTCATTAAAAAATATTGATAACAACATTAGCATTTTGCACTTCGTTCACGTGGTTTTCGTGCTTTCCTATATAAACTTCAATCATCCAACTTATTTAAAGGGGTTTTATAAAATAAATCATTTCTATCCTTATTATTGTGTTCTGTATGGTGTCGGGCGTAAAAGAATGGGACCATCCTGAGGGACTCACCAGAGAATGGGCAGCAGCATTCTCTGTACATTGCAACAGCTACACTGCGATCGCCAACCCGCCTGTCAAGGGTGGTGATTATGATAACCCCCATTGGGGGAGGCCTATGTCCAGCAGTGGACGACTTTTGGCTGATATGATGATGTTTATTATTTATCTATGTACTAAGTTTGAAAACCGTAGGAATGCATGTTTTTCTAAAAAACTTGTTCCCTTGTAATGCAAATTCAACACCCTCTCCACCCCCTAGTGTTAAATCATCTATCATTTATATCTTTGCTATTTATCCTGATAAGTATTTTACTTAACTGCAAGTTTCTTAATCGAAGAAATAAGATTTTTCAAACAAACCGTTTTTCCTCTTTTCACCCCAAGTGGTGGGACTTATGTCCCACTGTTCGGACACGAGGCTGTTGGGAAAGAAGATTTAAAATCAAAATATAGTTGTTAGTGTACTTCAAGCTATTTAGTATGCATTAAAAGAATTTCCAGACTGCCAATACAAAAGTACAACTTACTGCAGGTGATATTATAAGTAATACTACGAGTAAAGGCTCGGTTACACTGGGTAACCTTCCGACTGCAGCGTACCTATTCGTCGTCTGACGACTTAGTTTGGACTCAAGGTTGACCAAGTTCGACAGTGGCTTGTATACAAGCAAAGATTCGACGCCTTCGACATGCCCAAATCAGCAGTTGACCCAGTGCAAATCTCTTCTTTCTTCTTCTCTTCTCTTCTGGTATGAAAGAAAGTCCCTGTCTGCCTATGTTTCTCCGCTCACTTCTCCTTAAACACACCAAACACGACATAGTACACAGTTTATTAAATAAATGAATGTACAACGGCGAGCTTTACTCAAAAATGATCTAAGAGCGATAAACGAGGAGCTTTCTCATGTACAGAAAAAAAAATTATAGCTGAAGTATATATGTAAAAGTAATAATGATGATTTTATTACCATTTCTAGTTCGATCCAGCCCGTCCCTAACTGTCCTCCCTCCAGTGACGCCCTAAGCCGAGGCCCGTACCCCACAGTGGGTGCCCTTAGCGTGTAGTCGCTTAGTTTGTAAGTTTTTTATAAGACCTGGCTGGAGGCTTTAATATTATATTAAGGCCACCACAAGCAAGCCCGGTTAAGCAGTCGACAACCTCATAGGTTGAACTGCGAGACGCCACACAAAAAAAACAAAACACCATTTTGTGTTCGTCCTTGCAAAGAGGAAGAGATATACATCTACTTTATTTTAATTAAAGTATTATACAATATATTCACCTATATACTCACCTTGTACTACACACGTCATCAGCCTAGACTTGTGCGTCAATGCAACTACACCGGTCATAATATTAATGACAGTCAATCAAAAGCCTTTTCAATTAAAAAGTCCAATCTGTACTAATATAATAAAGCTAAATTTAATGATAATTAACGTGTCTTATAGAATACTAGCTATCAGCTTTCTACGACCAGTAGTTTCGGTTGTGCGTTGTCTGTCAGTCACTTAGTTACTCAGTCACTCAATCACTTAATCACTCAGTCACTCAGTGACGGAAGAGTTTTATAATTGTTTTAATTCTCAAGAACCTAGGTATATCCCACCAGAGAGTAACGTGTTTTCCATATGCTGGGTTTTGGAGGTTAAATAACAATTCGTCCATGTATATTAAACAGCTGTATGTTGGAGATCCCGTAAACTAGTAGCTAAACCAAACTTACCTTGTCGAGTACGTATCTACCTGACTAGAGATTTTGCCTTTCAACCATGACGTTTCAGCTACTGTTGGTAGCTAATTTGACAGTTGGTTAAAGGTAGATACGTTATTGAAACCGGCCTTTATCCTATAACGGTTATTTTACAATTCATTTGAATCAAAACGTCAAGTCGTATCGCATTATTTAACATTGACATTGTCAAACTATGACATTGAGCACGTCAACCCATCAGATTTTACACAAGGTTATTATTCAAGGTTGCATTCATCATCATCTTAGCAGCTGAAAGACGTCCACTGCTGGACATAGGCCTTCCCCAAGGGGGAAGGGGGATCTGCTTCCCCAAGGGGGTTTGGAAATGCTTCGTAAAAGTACGAACAATTTTTCTCCAAAGTTGTGGTGCTATTCTGTAAAAATCTCACCATGTTAACGTGGGTAAGTGTCAAGTGATCATGAAGTGAGCTGTCAATCCATACAAAAAATATGGAATGACAGTTCACTTCAACAAAGCATACACGGTGACATGTTAACAAGTATACCGATAAGTAACTTTCCAATCGATCGATCGATCTAATCTTTGCCGCAAATGTAGACTCTACCTTAGGCTCCATGTGAATTCTAATCTAAATTATCGTACAATTGCACGCATAAATGTAAGATTCATTTATCGCCGTCACACTGCACATTGATATCGATCAATGACGCTCGTATTATGGATTACTGTTATCAAAAAACGATTACTCATATCAAAATACCTAATACATTTTTCGGTAGATACTTCCGATATTTTGAACGCCACTAATTTATTTGATTAAATTATCACAGCTACTCGTTTTACGTGAAACTACTGAATTTATAATATTGTATCAGTACACAAAAATATAACGTTATTTCAAATATTACGAAAAAGTTATTATATTTTTACTAATTATGATGGAAGAATCGGTGACAGACAATATGTGAGAATTACGCACGTAACATGGCGGATGATGAAAAGGTGCTGTAAGTATATTTTATTACTATTCACTTAACGCTGTGTCTAGTATGTTTATGTAAAAGACTTTCTAAATAAAATGGTATTTAGGATAAAATAGCTAGCAATCTGGTCAAGGTCCACAGCCTATCATTTAATTCGTCGGCCTACAAAGAACTGAACAGGCATCTTTTGGACTCGTTCATTTTATCGTTCTCTTCACCCATCACTTTACATCAGGTAACATCGAGGTCAAGTGCCGGCTACTCATGAAAAGATCTTATTGCATAATACGTGCTAATTTTAATTGCTTATCTGCACAGGATATGAGTTGATTTCTGCAGATAAAAGTATTATGATTAAGTTCTTATAGATTTTCTGACTGCGATGAATGCACTGAATGTGATTATTGTTCTCTAGAACATTTTCTTTCAGTTTCAAAAATTTCATTCAGTTCGAGATTATGGAGGTATGCGGAACAGCGAGTAAAGTCCTGCACATCTCCACTGAAAATGGGAGGATCCTCCTGCCAGATGGTTATTGTGTCTGGTGGGCAACTGCCCGATGGTTGATATTCGGACTGTTGTGTGTGTTCAAATTGCAGGGAGAACTTTGCTTTCGCGATGCAGGATTTCGTTGTTAGTTCGTCGTAGATGGCGTTGCGGTTCTTTTTCGTTGCCATACAAATTTAATTTCTTTGTTTTTCGTGTTTTTAATTGATGCCGCTATATCACTCCCCTCCGGAGACTGGAGGTCGATAGTGGATGAGTCGTCCGTACATCTTGAGATGCTTGCCAGGCCAGTGGAAGGTTGGTTCCAGTGAGTCGGAACCGGAAGTCGCAGAGTTCTCGTCGAGTCGGAACTGTCTGCGGTGCCCCAGTGAGTCAGGGTGATGTCATCCCAGTGAGTCGGGATGATGCTGCAGGCTCCAGTGCATCGGAGTGATGCTGCTGGCTCCAGTGGATCGGAGCAGTGCGACGTTGTGACGTGACTGCTTGGGGTCGACCAGGAGAGGTTTTTCGTGGCTCTTCATGTGACTGGCCGAAGGTGCAGTGTGCTTGCCAAGGTCGCTGATGAGTTTGAGGATGATGAGAGGCTGAGGATGCTGACAGGAATGCGCATCAGCAGCATGCTGGTGGTCAGGACACCCGTCGAAGCCGTGGGTACTGGCTGGCTGTGTGACTCGCTCATGATGAGATGGCTGCAAGAAGGCTGCGCTGACGTTCTTTGTCGAGGGTCACCAGTATGGAGGTATGCGGTACAGATAGTAAAGTCCCGCATACCTCCACTGAAAATGGGAGGAAACTCCTGCCAGACGGTCATTGTGTCTGGTGGGCAACTGCCCGATGGTTGATATTCTGACTGTTGTATGCGTTCAAATTGCACGGAGGACTTTGCTTGCACGATGCAGGATTTCGTTGTTAGTTCATCGTAGATGGCGTTGCGGTTCTTTTTGTTGCCGTAAAAATTTCGTTTCATAGTTTTCATGTGGTGGCATTGATGCCGCTACAAGAGTTTTATGATTAACCGATTGGACCTCATACAAATACATTTTCTTTTTTTACAGATCTTCACCATCCTTGTAATCACGAGATGTCGAGCAGCTCCCTGGGGCACTGCTTAGTTTGGCACCACTATTTGAAATGCCATCCTGTCGGTGATACCGATTGTCAAAAGTCTGATTGTAAAATTATTCCAAAAGTATTTTCACTTTTCGGCATAGGATATCTGTGTCAAAGAAAACCGGCCAAGTGCGAGTCGTACTTGCATACAAAGGGTTCCGTGTCATCTAAATATTATCTTCATTTTTGCGTTGACTTATAGGGAACGTGCAGGAACTGAAGGTATTCTGTGCTGAAGGCAGCACAGAATTGTCAATGTCAAGCATTTATTAAATTAAAGTATCTAATTTGCAATACAAGATGGCGCAGACTACGCTATGCACGTTCACTATAAGCTTGAGTTTTTGTAGCTCCAAAAGACCATAGAAATATTTAATATTACTACTTGAGGGCTCCATAAGTTACTAAGAAAAAGGTTCTTAACAGACTGTCAGACAGATGGACAATGAAGTGATCCTACATGTGTGTTCCGCATTTTTTTTTTTCAGGTATGAACCCCTAAAAACATACATTTTGGGCTTAATGGCAATTTTAAGAATATCCCATTGTCTACACTAGATTTTCTAATACTTTGCAAAGTTCTTGTAACTGTGTCGCTGCCAGATAATTAGCATCGGCAACAAATGGCGAGCCTTACAAGAGCTAAATATCAGAGGGCTGAATCCTCAGTTTTTAAGGACATTCATGTTCTAATCTCATCCTCTAATAAAGAATTTTTAAAATAATGAATGTGAAATATAGTATTTGTACAACTCTACTTTAACCAGAAAAACTGTCAGTGTCAGTGTGTGTGTTTAACATTATGGAAGATAAGTTTTGACACTTAACTCTAACGGCCGGTCTCAATAATGTACATATCTAACTTTGACCAACTTGACATTTCAGTTGCTGTTGTTGAAACTTTATTGAAACCGGCCGTAAGTTCACAGTTCAAAAACTGGCCCTAAGTCTGATTCTGTCAAAAATACCTTCTTTTTTTTTTAATTTTTTGACATCGCTTAGATGAGATTGAATTTAGTTTGACGGGCTTACAGCAGTACATTTTCTCAATTCCAGTATCATTATGGGAATTGAGAAATTTACTGCCACCTAGGAAACCTACTTGATAATTAATTATGGCGACGATCAATTTCAGAAAATCATACGATTGTTTACGAATGATTAAAATGCGTTTGTGAATTTCAGATCAATACCGATGAACAACTTTTCAAATAACATCTGTTTCATTAAAAATCCGGATTTCCGATAAGACAACTTCCCCACTTTTTAATGAATAAAAAAACCTACATCTCACGTCCATTACACTTATTGGTGCATTAAACTCAAAAGTCTCCCTGAGGAGTGCGCCCGCGCCGATGGCGAGGGGAACCGTTCAAAAATAGAATCCTCATGGATTCCTGTGCTTGCATATTGCCATGGTGCTTGAACGTTAGCACGCGCCTAAGCTAAGCCGTTGTTATTTAAATTTAATTAAGTATGGGCGTATGAGTACCTACATGATTATGGTGCAACTGCCTTTTTTTCTAAAAGCAATAACAATTTTTACACAATTCATGAACGCTGTAAGCGATAAACGAATTTTAAACATATGTAATTTGTTTTATAATCTTTATAGTAGAGGAACCTAAGTGAGATCGACCTTCACTAACTTGCTTACCGGATGGAAATTATACTATATCAAATAAAATATGTTTTTGAACATATAACAATAGGGTTGCCGTAAAAAATATGGTCATGGCTATAACTCATTAAAAAAAAATTATTAAGCTTCCACTGACTTGCTTGCCAAACGAACGAAATTCCAATAGAAAGCTTAAAAGATACAGAATATGTAACAGCTAGGTTACCTTCCTTTTTTGTTTAGTGAAATTATAAATTTAAAAAAATATTTTAATAAAAATTTAAAAAATCGTCATGGCTATATTAAAAAAATATAATTTTCATCCTGTAAACAAGTGATTGAAGGTCGATCTTACTTGTGATTTTAGACTATTAAATAATTGACAAAAACAGAAATGCCTTTAGCTATTTGTGGACCTTTGACTACATAACATTGTCATGAAAAGGGCGGTCTGTATATTTTGCTGAACCGTAAAATTGATTATAGTAATTAAACTTTTCGGCAGCTGTTATTTTCTTCTGAGGGCCAATTCTAAAAATTTTTAAGCATCTCAGTCGCAATCTGTCAAAATAGCCTCAATTTCCATACATTTTTCACAAATTGCTTTTAAAATTAGTAGCACTCTGTTATTATTTTTTAATCATTTCAAAAAGGGAAGGTTATCAAATCGGATGTTTACATATGTTCGGGCATGAGTCCGTTACAGACAAATGGATTTGCAAAATTCCTTTTTTGTTCAAAAGAGGTTTATTCAAATGGTACATACCATTTAAATTTTGTAAAGATCTGATGAAGAACTTCGGAGATAGACAATTAAATAGATAATAGACTGGTAGAAATTTTTGGGGAGTACCAGCACTAATATATAAAACACTTTTTTACAAAAAAATACAATCGACTTGCAATTAAAAATCACTACCAAGTACAAAATAACTATAATTTTGGAATTTACTGTCAAAAAACGAAGAAACCACACCAGAAACACACACTGGTTTTTTTTTCAATCCCTCAGTTTTCAATATTATATAATTTATGTTAAGTTATTTTATGTTTTGAATGTTAACTTCAATGATATTAATATTGATGAAAGTACGTAGCTTCTTTTAAAAACAGAACATAATTAATTTAAAAAATACTTATTGCTATCAATCTGAGGGCCGAAGCGTTTAACTCTTGACAGATTTATCGTCCACCGATGTGCGACGCTGAAGATAGTTAATTATATGTCCCTATTACCTACTACGGTTGATTAAAAAGAGGGTGGACTCAATATTTGTTATAATAGCAAATTACATAAATACCATATCACCACAGAGAGATTCACTGTACTCATCCAAGCATTGTCTTTTTTTCATTTTGGCAAAATTCGCCAAACTAATGTTATTAAGTAAAAGTTGTGCACATTATCGATAGATGGCGTTGGCGTCGAAATTGATCGCAATGTCGATTGATGTGATGCGATTTGGTTATGGTCTTGCGACTTGCGATAATGCGCTATAGATCAATATACAATTAGGTTGTTTTATTAATACTCAGCCGTACTAGTTACGATATTAAGAGAAGTCAAAAGCCAAAAAAACCGATCGCTCTTTGTTAAGCTGATTATGACCAGCCCTACAAGGATACACATTAAAAAGAAACCAAAATCTACTTTTTATGTATTTTTAGTTTCAAAAATTGTAATGTACGATACTTTAGATTTCCTTATCTGCAACATTGTGCTATGTATGTATACTGCGTTATCGGTTTGTGTGCAAGGCACATTGCTCGTAGAACAGATGGTCGATGGGGCCGAAAAGTTCTGGAGTGGCGACCGCGTACCGGAAGACGCAGCGTTGGAAGACTTCCCACAAGGTGGACCGATGACCTGGTGAGGGTCGCGAGTAGCCGATGGATGCGAGGCGCTCAGGACCGGTTGTTGTGGCGACACTTGGGGGAGGCCTATGTCCAGCAGTGGACGTCTTTTGGCTGATATGATGATGATGATGAATATTTTGCATTTGTTTGGCAGTCGTTACAGATAGTCAGAAGCCAGAAAATCTGACACGTCTAGCCAAGGAGTACCGGGTTACCCTGTTAATGGGTTGTGGAGGTCTGGTAGGCAGCCGCTCGACGTAAAATACTGGTATTCAGCTGATATGCCAGCCGACCGACGATGACTTGTAAATAAATAAGTCCAAAACTTATTACTGAGTACCATCCTCGACGATAGATACTTATCAGACTGTGTTAAAAAACTTAAAACGAAATAAAAATTATATCCGCTAGCGGTGACCGGTACCTACAGCACAACTTTATTTGCGCAAAAACTTAGTTCAGGAACTCCTGACATTTCTCCCACAATTACAACTAAGTTAACAGCTCGAACATATAATTGTGTTGAATTACCTACTACTGAAGGTTTCTAAAGCTATTAAACAACATTTGTACAATCGTTCTGATTTTGTAGTCTTTCCATGTTTTTATCCTAAATTTTCTGAAAACGTTTTTAATTAAATTGTGTCATGAAAAAAGGTTCCGAAAACTCAGTAAAAAAGATAACAACCTGAACACAAACAGACCAAGATGAAAATTGTCCATTATCATCTCTAAAACTACTAAATCTACAATTTTGAAAAAAGAAACAATTATAATTCTCTACGTTCCCGTGGGCGACACCCACGGGAACGTAGAGAATTATAATTGTTTCTTTGGGCGACTAAGGCGACTTAGGCGACTAAGGGATTCACCAGAGAATGGACAGCAGCATTATCTGTGGTTCTGTGCATTGCAACAGTTACACTGCGATCGCCAACCCACCTGCCAAGCGTGGCGATAATGGCAAACCTTCCCTTTGGGGGAGGCCTATGTCCAGCAGTGGACGTTTTTCGGCTGATGATGATGATGAATTGTCTACTTTTAGATTACAGGATTATAGTTTTTATTTCGTGTTGTGCCAGCTCTTGACCTCGATAACACCTGATAGAAAGAAATTAATTATGCTGGAACGAGCGAACCCGATACCTGTTAATTCTTGCTTTGAAGGCTGACGGGTCATAGGTGGTAGGAAACATAGATACTGGCAAAGAGTTCCACATTGGCTGTGGCTTATAATAAATGTAAGGGAGAAGCATGACTTATCGGAATATCGACCAAGTGCCCTGCAGCACGTTTTCATTTTTGAGTGGCGTCTTGCAGATCAGCTTACAAGTAGCGAATTATTAAGTTTTAAGTTTTTACGTGTTACCTTTGTTGTATTGTTTTCTTTGTAAGAATACTGACTACTTACATACCTTTGTATAAGTGATAGTTCTTATAACTCAACAGACAAATGTGTTGCTGGGGAGTTTGTTGCGCCACTTCTTCTTCCCAGCTAAAACACTAGGAAATGGTGACGGGCGGGCGTTTTGGGGGACTGTCTTTATGTAGAACTTTGACGTTCAAAAAGTGCTGGCACTCAGCCTAATTTGAATAAATGAATTTTGTATTTTAAGCCTGAGGTTGTCGACTGTTTAACCGGGCTGGCCTGTGGTGGCCTTAATATAAATATTAAAGCCTCCAGCCAGCCCTGCAGCACATCTGATAGTAGTTCAGTTTAGTGAAAGGGCCGAGTTGTGGTGAGGTCGTGTAGCTCCTACGCACTTTCCCAAGTACAATCTGTAAACGACAATTAAATTACTTTAGTAAACTTCGGCCGTAATTTTGCAGATTAGACACTAAATTAGATTTTCAAACATTTTCATGACGAAAATTTTCGAATAGCGAAAAGTAGGTGTTACAGCTCTTTCGGCCCCTTTTAACATTTCAGGCGTGAAATTATATAATTTTGTTGTTTACAGGTTAAACTCCCTTGTTTGTTGTGGTCAGGATAGCTGACTTTGAAAAAGATTTCTTTTACTTTATTTTTCCCAAATCACAAAAACAAAACTGTTTGTTTCCTTCCGACGCGACTTGAATATGAAATTATTTTTTATGTTTTATGGTGACGTACTGGCCATCCATTAGCTTGTTTATTGGAAGGCTCCCGTAGGACCACCATCTCACTATGGTGTTTTTGACGATAGAGCACGCATATCTAGAAGTAAACTACTTATTCTTGACTTAAAATTCCCGAGTAAGCTATCAGGAAACACAGCCTCTGGCAGAGAATTCTAGTCTTTAGCAATACACACGAAGAAAATAATCCACATTTCAGTCTTATTACAAGCTTTTATTTAACTTGCTCTGTTCGTATGTACGTAAGTTGTCCATCAAAATTTGCAAACCATTTTTCGATCATTTGTTAGTATCAGATCCGATCGAGCTGAAATTTTGCGTACCTACACCTTTAGTTCGGGTGACAATACAATGTGCAATACTCAATATTGTAATAATTTCATTATGGCCGCCGCTCCAAGATGGCGTATTACATATTTTTCCTCAACCTCCTGAATATGGATATCAAATGAAAGGGCCTGAAAGGTAGAAAACGAAAAAGTTAGTAACACACTAGATTCAATATGGCCGCCGCTCCAAGATGGCGAGTTACATTTAAGTTCAATCCCCTTAATATTGGTATCAAACGAAAGGGCTAGATTAAAAACATATAATATATATTTCTAATAGGTACATCTTTTTTTTTTAATGATGGGGCTTCATCAAATAACTTCTTCCGCTCTGGGTGGACCGAAAAGGCGTGTCAGACCCTTACTGACTAAAATCCATCCGTGTTCCTTCTAAAGCCCTTTGCGTTACAGGGCCGCGGTGACTCTTTCTTATAAATTCCGCAACCCTGGGAGGCTTTGGCCCTAGCGGGCCCCGTCTTCTATGCTGACATATATCTCTTTGAAGCGCGCGTGGAACAGAACGCGCCATCGTCCTGGGCCTGGTGGTGATCGGACGGCGAGTCACCCAACGCTCGCCGTCCGCAGGCCCGCGCCTACGGTGTCCGAGGATCGCCCTGTAACTCCCGACACGCCCGGAGCGTCTTCTGCTGTAGCGGCGGTTCGGGCGAATACTTCGTCTTTTTCTCGCACGGCCCGCCTCCTCCTTCGATTAGGTACATCTTACTCATTAAAAACTAACAATAATGTAACATCTCCAATCACAGCAATTGTTCAATTTTCCTTGACTGTATGAAACAGAAACATTGTAGTGGAGTATCGTACATAATTTGAGTTAATTTCACACTATAGACAGCCACGTGGCTTTTCCCATCGATTATTTTAATCTATGTTCCTTCGGTTTGTTTACACTTCTTGGTATTGTTACTGTGTGTGTAATTAAGGCGTATTTAGAAACGTTTCCTTCTCGATTTACCTATTTTTAGCGGCATGGTTGAATGGTTATGGCATGGACTGTTATGGTTGGGTTCGATTGCAAATTGTTGCATTTATCTACGTGAACCCAATTAATACAAAAGACTTTGACTTTTTAAAATACGTAGTTGCAAAGATAATAAAATTATTTTGTCTCAAAAGTTTATTTCAGTTAGCAACGAATAAAATATTTCTATTCTGTTAGATTTGTGTAAAACAAAAATTGAAAGTTATAACTTCAAATATCAACAAAAAATCACAGCCAAATTAAAAAAAAAAAGTTATCAGCACTGGAATCCTTACACACACATTTCACTATTTCTCTAACACTTTTTCTACTTAAATCTCCGATACAATTTCCTGTAATATAATTACTTGAAGCCATTTCAAAACCAATCTTATGTGGCACTCAATAAAACTCAATTTGAATTTTCGCCAAAACGTATACGTATACTGCGAAGAAAGAGCTTTATATCTGTGTGGGAATTTTGGATTTTGGCTATGAGACGTTAAGGTTGGTTTTGGAATGTGGTGTTGGGTGGTTGTTATGAGCCGACGTGGGTGTTTAATGGCCAGGAGTGAGGCTTGGAGACAGCTGTCGTTCCCCCGGGCACCACTAAGGGTTTTGTTTACAGCACACTCTAATGACAAAGATCTCCGCCGTACCTACTGAATTGCTTTACTCTGAATATTTACTCACACCCGGATTTGTGGGTACCTACTTTGTGTTTTGTGGTGTTTTCAAGAATGTTGTGGATAAAATTTCTAATACTTTTAGGGAGCCATCTTTTAGTTTTGGGATTAGGGGATCATCTTATTTATACACCATTCATCATATTTTTTTATGATTACACAATTTATATGATATAAAAGCTCGTCGCGAGATTTATGTACGCGTATTTACTTAGTTTTAAAATATTAATATTTAAAATCAATCACATCAAGTTATTTAATTTACTTGTTTATCTACACAAGTAAATCTCGCGACAAGCTTTTTTATCATATAAATTGTATAAGACGTTATTATAGTTTTAAAGTAAAAGTTTTTTTTTGCACGATTAAGTTACTCCTTCTAATATCCGCCATCTGTCCGTAAAAATCAGCCCAGCAGTTTTGGAGATTAGCTAAAACAAACAGACAGGCACATAGACAGTCAGACAAACAAATTTTGAGAAATATATTTTTATAAGTATCGTTGGTAAGTATACGAATCCATATGCATGAAATAAAAAGATGATATTTGGACATTACATCTTTAAATTATTATTTTAAAAGCAAATCTTAAGAAATCCCAGTGACGTATAAATAATTCCGAAAGAGCTAGAAAAATAATGTTTAGACTGCTAAGGAACCGCGACCACGTCATCTCTTGCAAGGCCCAGAAATATTGAAAATTCCACTAAACCTGGAATCATAATTAAAAATTACATTGAAGAATAATTTTTAATACAATTCTATTAGATTCAATTGACTTTAGAATAAAGGTGTCTTCACAACTCTTCGTTCATCTTTTTTCTTCTCTATATAAATAAGGACGTTGGTACTTATACCATATACTATCCTATCCTATAAAAGCAATCTAGTATTATGCAGTACGATCATAATCTTCTGAACCCCGTCAATTTTGTTGTACGTGGTAAATAATGACTTTGACGGCCGTTGTGTTTAACAGCCCCTTCAAAAAGTCGATATTAGAAGTACCATAATGACACATTCGTCAATATTTCATGCGACCTTGGCCCTTGTGCCTGTCATTTACAATGGTCAAGGTTCTATGAATTTCAATCGAACCAATCGTTTGAACTACCGTACCGTTTTTCTAGAATAATATATGAAGGAAAGAGGCAATACTTTGTCAGCATCTGCCAACGGATTCGCCCGCGTATAAGTCGTTTTTTTTTTCACGAAAATGTGGGATAATTTCAACTTTTAACTTTTGTTGTGAAAAGTATCCTTCACTTCCATCTTTCGGGATACCAAAAGTATCCATTATAAGTCCTAATCAACCTATCCCAGTGCCAATTTTTATCGATAACAGTTACCGTTGTGGCATGGTCGATTTGAAACATCCAAACAAATAAATCTTAATTTATTAACGTTTAACTTATATTAAGTAAAAGTAACCTAAAGTAACTACTAAATAACAACTAGATTAATAATCGCGAAATTATGTACAAACGCGAGTAAAAACAAAATAATAATCATTGGGCATCAAAATATTCATCCACTTCAACAAATAAACAGTCTTTCCCATTTATAATATTAGTTGGATTGTCGAATTCAAATTCCAACACGACTTTGCCGATTGGGGTAAGAATTTTTACCGTGAGCTGTTATCGACGTCACCCCAAATCAGGGTGGAACACGTTACGAAATGGTTTTGAAGGGCAACCGCCTTTGAACAGCTGATTGGATTTAGTTTGTGTGTAGGGACGAAATACCGCAAAACTTTGACAAATCTACTTGGAGTACTTAGTATAACAAGTTGGACAGGCATACTTATAGCGAGTTGCTAAATTAAACAAAATGAATTTGAAATTAAACAAAATTTGTTTATGTGTCCATAGAATTTTTATTAGCTGAAGGCCAATGAGAGGACTTTCAGTCACAATAATAATAAATAATAATAATATCTTGGGATAACTCACACACGGTCATCCGATCCCAAACCAAGCAGAATTATCAGCAATGTAAAAACTTAAAAAACAGCTTTCAGAATCAGAATCAGACTTTATTTGTGAAACATAGGTATTTACATAAAGTTCTTAGGTTTAAACATATGGGCGCTATGTTTTGCCGTGAAGGCGTACAAATATTGAAAAAAATAACAGCAAATTATAAACTATATATAAAACAACAAACAGCTTTGCAAAAACGATCAGCAGACATATTAACAAATTCAAGTTTATTTATTTGATGATTGATAAATAAATAAACTGCCTTCATAATAAGGATATTTGTTAAAATAATATTTAATAAAAAAAAAATGAGAATCCGTGTAGTTAAAATTTTTGTAGCGTATATTTTTTTTTCAGGAAAATTCAAATTCAACTTAATCGTACTCGTAATTGAAAGTTTTTCTATTCTAACCCTTTCTTTGTTTAATGAAACGAACTTTTTTTTATTAATACCCTGTATTATTTAATAAACTACTTCTCTACTTCATAATCCTGTCAATTTATGTTGAACTGGGCAAAATGTAATCACTAATTCATTACTTCATAAATGGCGGCTACCCACGCTTCCTCAAACTTCAGACCTCGTCACATAAAATAAACAGTTTTAAATAAAACAAGTCCCTAAGCTAAATAATAATTTTCAGCAACTTCACCCCATTCAAAATTTTCTACTGAACTAAACTAAATTCATTCAACATTTAACGCAAGCTTGTATTTACAAAGTTCAGTTTCTTGTTCAACAATTTGTTTGTTAGTTTAGCAAATATAAATATTTCACTTGTTAAGAGATACTGAAACTTTCAATTGTGTAACTAGACTTGGTAATTTGAGCTCTAAACATAAACAACAAGGTAAACACGGCAAGTGAGTCCGATAAAATAATAATCCCCTTAATTTTCTTTCTTTCTGAAGAACAAAGGATCTAATACTCAAACAACATGTTACCCGAGGTCGATTTTCTGATCATTTTTGTATTTACTTAGCTCTCATGTATGTAAACCTTCTTCAGTATTTACTCAATACCGGATCTAATTTGAATAATCGTTTTGGATCCTGAAACGTTTTCATAAACGGAAAGGTTGCGACTATAAATAATAATTATTATTCTGATCAGTTGTGGATACCAAATAAATTATAATAATACATAATTCATTATGCCGTGATTTCTTTCCGTGCTGGCCGCCCGCAAAAGCACACGCCCTAGCTGAAGAAAGCTCTGTAGGGCGGGCGACTTCCTCGACAGCAGCGCCTCTCCCGGCAGGCGGCGCGAACTAAAGGCCGAGCGCTGATTGGCCACTTTGCGTGACGTCACGCTGTTTCCAACCAATGGGGGGGAGTGCGCTCTTGCTCGGCCGCAGTTCTCGTCGCCGCGCCTTCGTATGAGCCGTGTGTCGCTGCCGGTCTCCCCCCGCACCCCGCGACGAGCCGTCTCACCCGCATTCTAGTTGTGGGTGTCGCGCCGTGCAGTCCTCGCGTGTGCCGCTCAACTTAGTGCGCCGTTTGTGAGTGCTTTTTATCCCGCTCGAGTGTCAGTGTGACGGAGGATCCCGTGCCACCCCGCGGAGGATGTTAACAGCGCACGGTGAGTGATGTCGGCGAGTCGACGGACGCTTATCTCGCTGCGGCGCCACGTGAACGCGCTCTATTTATAAAATGTAAACACGCAGCTAATTTGATTTGGGTATATATTACGGTATTGCTACTTAAAAGCGAGAGTACGCTTCCGGAGCGCGCTCCTCTAGCGTTCGCAAATTAACAATAAAGAGTCGGCGCGCGACGGTCGAGATTGCCGAGTTCCTGTAAGACGTGCGAGTGACGTGTTGATGTCGATCATTTTAAAAATTGAGAGTAGACCCCGACGTGAATGTTCAAAAAGTAGATATTCGTCTGTTAGCCTTGGATTGGTTCAGGGCTGGCGATAGCACGATAACGTGACCTTGGAGCGGAGTCTCGCGAACGCCGGCCGGCGCTGGAAGCGCGCGAGCTCACGGAAAATGTCCAGACAAACAACGATAATGGTGTCGCAAACACAATGATAATTCTGTTAATGTGAGAGATTCGTGCAGGAAACACAATGAGAATATATATTTTATATGCACTGTCAACTGAAGCATTAAGAATTTAAATACGCTGATCTCATTGTAAAGACAAATATGCAAATTGAACGAGCGAAACAACAAATTAACAAATGACATTGATTGCCGTCATCGAGACTGATAAAGCGAAGGAGATCAAGCTAGTAATTTGGATGCGTTTCAATTAACGACGTGCAAGACTGTTTAAGTGACTAATGAAACGGTCCAATGATTAATTCAAATGAACATGAATCTGCTTAAGTAAGGTAGAGGAACCCAGAAACTGTCGTAAAGTATTTAAAGATCTGCCTCAACAAACAACACGCTACAAGTGTTCCCTTTTCTAAATGGCTGTAATTTCTGCAACACGGTTTTCCCTTATAGCTGTTGCATTTTTTTTATAATGGCAGTCGAGGCGAGTCTGTCCGGTTGAGATACCTCGATACGGTCAGGTTCGAGGCGTTGGTCCCACGCCTCGTTCCACATACTCAATTCTTTCGATTTGCAATCGTATGGTCAGTGGGCCTGACACCGATCAAGTGATTAACGTCTCCACTAAGAAGATTAGGTTCAATAACCGAAATGTCAACTTCTATTATTGTTTGAAAACTTCTAATAGAAAACTTGTATTCATCGGATGGTAAATGCAAGAAATATTTAAAGTAAAACTTGTCCAAATGTTTACCAAAACCTCATCGTGCCACAACACCAAGGTCAAAACACGTTTAATCTGAAAAACTGGTAGCAAAAACGAAACTTAACAAAAATTAAGAAGATTTGGGATTCTCATTCGCACTTACGCACATTCGAATGTTGAAAGAGCAGTTGCCATATATACTATATGTTCGTGTTCTGTCTAGCGTATAAGAACTGCGCACATGTGCGAGTAGGACGAAGATAATTCGCGTCGAGTGAGCGAACCGGCCATGCGAGATGCTCAGCCGTATCATAAATATTAATCAGGCGCTGGTGTCAACAGCCACCGCGTAACGTGACACCGCCACGATCCGCTGCTAGCCTGGTACTTGAAGTAGTGCCCAGACACTGTACTCCAGACAAACATGACAATTGGACGTAGGACTTATGACAAGGCTACTCATAGAATGCTAACAGTAAGGACAAATAAAAAAATGCAAATATTACGCAGTATTTAACAAACCTTACACTGAAATAAACGGAATTTTGCATCAGATTTTAAATGCTGCAGAAGATAGCTGGGATCAAATATTTGTTTTCTCTTAACTGGCTCTTTCTGCTGCAAACAGACTTGTGGAATAGTGATAATGTTATCGTTTGCACATCCGTTTGTGCTTACGCATTCAGCCATGACCTGCCCTACAACTCTCGGACTCCAACTGGTGAATGCACTACAGTTTTATGTTAATTTACTCTAAGAATTTGAACAGTAGTTAATTTAACAAGCAATCTGTTGGCTTAAAATGTCTGATTTATCTACTTTGATGGTAGATAAATGGTTCCTATTGGAGTTAAAAAATATTTCGCTCAACCATACGAGAGAATAGTCGTGCTCTCGTTCGGTAGTCGACTTAGATGATATTTTGGTATTCTGAAGTTTGGTGAACAGCGAAAGTATTTCCTTATTGATCGCTATTTTGATCTCTGATCTTTAGGAATAATTTAACATCTGTTTTTCAAAGAGTGAGTTCTTCTCTGATAAAATCGTCATTACAATGTATCGGAAGTCTTGTGTGTCGTCGTCGGTTCTTCGCACTATCGACCTTCATGTTTGACATTTTACATAAATCCACAAACAGGTTTCAGTTATGTATGTACGGAGAAATAAAAACAAGTATTAGAGACTTAATTTGTGTGTTTCCAAATGAACAATGAACACAGCGGGTGTTCACTTAATAGTTCTAGTTATAGAAGATAATGAAACTACCTCGTAATATGTTACGAAGGATTTTATAATATGAGCGTTGCTGCTCCTTTTCAGAAAATGTCATATGTATGAACAGTTGCTCATGAAATAATAACGTGACTGTATGTCAAATGATTATAATATTGATAGTCATAACATCTGCTTTGGAAAAAAAAAACACTCTTGACACGTCTCATGTTTCCAAGCGGTTTAAACATGCACTTAAAGAGGAAAATATTACATTGTTCACCGATGCACTAACGATTAAAATAGTATCAGCAACATTAATAATCATGGTACCTATCACTTGCTCTACATGTCTTATTATTATGATGACGACAGCATTACACCAAGCTCTGACATTCAAATAATGGACGACGATGTCGAGTTATGTCTCAAGAGTTGTTTTGTATAAGTAGATGTGTACTTAAAATGTAATTAAAAACGAGTTACCACTACGACAGCGCAGCTTAGGGATAATAAAGATTTAATTGCACAGGTGCTGAATAGAATAAAATGAGTGAAATTATTCAAAATAAAACAGAAAGAGAGTGTCCACTGGCGGGAGATCGCAGCCAAGATGATTATCTTCGCAGACATTTCACAAGAATGGAAGACTTTATCGGAAGACGGATTACAAAAGTTTGAGCGGTTATCGAATCATTTTTATATAATTAAACTGAAATCTTCGTTATCTTAGACTATTGTATTTTGGGAAAGAAAGACTTTAGCTCTAAAATAGAACAAGTTACTTAAGTGACATGAAAACTCGTAAAGTACATACAACTACATAGTTGTCGCACTAAACATTTAAAATGATTAAGAAAGGCGGTTTAAAAGGGACTAAATTCCAGAGAATTTTTATCAAGCAAAAGTATGAGAAATGAGGAGACACAAGCAAGCGGGTGGAACCTGCTGCTCCGTCGCAAGATCAAGACGCGCCGGTCGCTTTTTGCTCGACAACGATGCGTGTGAGCACATCTGCAAAGTTTTTGCTGCTGTATGTGTGTGTACGAACACGCTTTTTTACTAATGTGCGGGTACGCGCCAGCGGGCCGCTTGTGGGTTCCCGACGTGCGTGTTCAACTGTCTTTTTTGTTTTTTCTTCATTAATATTGTTCATTTTATTACCGAACTCTACTACTGAGCAAATACGAAAATACTTCTTTTATTCTTTGTTTCCAACATTACAAATATCATTAGTGTTAACAACAGCATTGTCTACTCATATTACGTTACTATCACCTGCTACTGTTGAAATGAAACTACATATTTTGTGAGAAGCATACCTGCATATAGATAAAGATATTATTGTACGAATGTAAAATAAATGATCTTTCAAATTTACAGTGAAATCCATGAGCATAACCGATTAAATAATTATGATTACTATATATGCACCAAAGCCTCACATTTTTTCTTACTATTTGTTTTAGACTACTGTTGATATTCTTTTGAGTATTTTTTCTGGAACTTAAAGGTTACTATTACGAGAAGTGTTAATGCATTATCCTTATTATGAACCTAAAAATAGTTGCAGTTATTCTTGACATTGAAATAACTTCATTCATGTGCAATGCCTCTTAGCGATGAAATAAACGATTGATTAATTAAAAATATACTACTCAAGTGTAATGTCTTTTCATTATCTGTAATACAAATCACAAGACTAAACCGTAGCGTTTTTAAAACGTCATCATGTTCTTATTAAGCAGGTATAAAATTGAATGTTACAATTTCAGCTTCCCCGTCCTCATTAAGTATGTTTCCCGTCAAAGGACCAAGTGGGCGTTCAGTCGGTGTACCCCAAAGATTCTCAGATTTCAATTAGTTAGGCGAAACTCGGAGAAATTCCATGTAGGTAGGTATTATTCAAGTTAATTTACGTTGAATTAAAACGTTAACTTAATACCTGAGAATCAAATCAAATGCTTTCATTCATTTTTTAAGAGATTTTATTCTAAATATAGCTTTGATAGCTTTTTTATTTAACATTTAGATGTACTATAAATAGCAGGTTTTTGTATATTATCACAATAACAATTAACGTACCTGCTAAATTATGTTCGGTTTTTCCCGATGACAGGGGGTCATTTACATGTTATCTATCTTCAAAGCAACTCAAAGCCATACCATAAGATAAGTCATACCATATTATCTTCCGAGCCCTCGTTGGGTGTTTTAACAAATAATATGTACATTTTTTTCTCTATTACTGAGAAATGTTATGTCACTGGTGATAGATGCTGTGGCTCGAGTCTCAAAATCTTCCACATACGGCGTCACCCTAGAGCATTCGTTGACAGACGCGCGTCGAGTGATGGATGTGCTCTTATCACGTTTGATAACCTTCCGACGTCTTCCCCCGGCACCCCTCCACAGAGATGCGATGTTTTAGCGAAAGTGCGCCTATAAATATCAAGAAAATATATTTTGAGATGGATTTCCATAAACCGTTCTATTTTTTAACATAAATAATTATACTCCTTGCCAAATCTGGAATGGAACTATAATAAGTTTTAAAGGGAGAAAAATATCCTGGATGTTGTTTTCAATTTATATTGTAGGTGCAATTTAAAGAAGCTATTAATAAGAGCAATGATCCAAAGTAATAAACATTGTTTGAATTCTCTGATGTTACCGAAAGTCGCGTGAAAAAGAGTTTTAATAAAGTAGAAGTTTCAATTGAAGTCCATCTTAGCTTCTTTAGCTTTATACAAAGCATAACGTCTACAATCATCTGTTTCCATCTTGTTATTTTTTTAACATAATGTTAATAATTATTAATGTTATGTTGTTGTGTATAACAATATGGAAATAGATACGTAGAGATTCCTTGATTTCTCCACTAACAACAGTGATGCTGATGACTCAGATGATCCTCATATTCCTAATAACGTTAACTCATTTTCTTTGATCTTTGACATTTTAATCTTCACTGTTGATCTCAAAAACAACAGATACATCTTTGTTTCAATTGTCAGTGTAGTAACAAGCCGTTATCGCGGAAGTGTTTGTACTAGTAGGTAAATTTACTCTGTCAGTAGCATGATCTACTGCAGACAAAGGTCAAATGTTTAGATAACCTCGTGACTTTTCATACGTTGCGAGTTTTTACATCTCCGTTCGCGTGAATATTTCGTTTTATTCGTCGTATCTGTTAAAATGCTTTCTGCATCTCCTCTCGCTCCTTCTAACTCTATCACTTTAGTGATTATTTCCTTTTCATCTTTATTGCTTAAACCCTAAAGCTGTTGCTTTAGCTGTCTTTTTTAGATTTATCTTCGATATATCATATTTCTTTCGGGTATTGAAACACTTTATTTTGTCTTGCTTTCTTCAACAACTTATATCCTCAAGTTTTTGCTCCAATTCACTTCGGTAATCAGTATCAATGAACAATCCAATACTGGAAAAGGGACTTTCGAATGACCTCGCTCTGACCTTACCACAGCCCATAATTATACAAAAAAGGCGATCGGCAGAAGTGAGAGGGTATTTTTTGTTTTTATTTAATGACTTCCACCCTTTATAAATCACAAACAATCTGACGTTTTACTAGATGTGTGAAGAATTCTTAGATTGTTTTATTCAAACTTATTTCTCTATAATACAAGATAGCTTATTAAAAATTAATAATACACAGGTAGATAATTTCCTTAATTAACTCCAAAATTATCTTGCTTACAGTTACTAGAATTCTAATGAATTAAACCGGTCTTATGCAAGTACACCTAACAATTTGGCAATGCAAAATTTTGTTATAATTTAAACTATATTTATGTAAATATGTCTGCACACTGCTAACTAACAATCGAAATTAAATATTCTAACATAATAGTTACTTCTTACATATCCTCGAATACTAGAGTTTAGATAAATAGATATACACGTCAAATAATGTATTGAATCTTATACGGCACAGACTAAAACAATCCATATTTAAAATAAATAAGTCCATAACTATACTCAGCCGAATCCATAGATATACATGTCAAAAAATTAGTCGAACATTTAGCATTAACAAAACAATTTTATTCGCGAAACACGTTCTGTTGGAGCGGCGACAGTATCTTTGTGTCCCGTTTTCATTAGTGAACTTGTCGCGTGTTATCGCACGCCGTGGCTAATGGCTCCATATCAAATATTGACTGTTTTGCTATCGCATTACGTCATCCATCCAGTAGTTCTACACCACTTGAGTATTGGTGTCTGTCGATTTGAATAATCATAAGTGCCAATACTAAAAGGCCGCGGTCTTTGATGTCTGCTGGTTCGAATAGTTCATCTGGTATTGGAGATTTTTCTTTTATGGATACTAGACTTATAAACAGATGTTGTGCTTCAGCGTTCATTGATGGATTACTTTTATTATCGTTTTTAATGTGGATTTTAGATGCGGAAGTGTATGAAGGAGACTCCATATTTAGTTTTTATTTTTTTTATTTATTCCCTTCCACATGAAATTTACTAAATTGTTATAGTCCATCCCGCTTCTAATTATATCTTAAAAGATAACCTTATCGTTTTTAAAAGATTTTACCTTTTATCTAAATATTTTCCACCAAAATACAATAACGAAGTAAATTGCCTCCGTATATTTTTTCCTGTTTTTTCTTCACCAACCTGTTTAGAGGTTCACGGTTTCAAATTAGCAACAGTTTTAAGATTCAAATGCTTGATTCGTTTTTTACCTGCAACTGTTTTTTATTGATCCTAAGAACTAGTTTGCTGGCTTTTGGGTTCTAGTTTTGATGCACCGTTTTACCAATGCACATTTGCACCAAAATCAGGTTTCTATAGTTGCAAATCTTCGTGACATACTGTAAACACTTCTGATTGGCTGGATTGCTGGTCTTTTCACATCCTGAATACAAATTATTTCACTCATTCGTTCCAAAAGAAAGATATTTGACAATTTCATTAATAATATCAGCTTATTATAATAATTGTATGTTATAATTAGGTGTGGAATTATTTATAGTCACTCTGATAACACTTATTGATAACTTTTTCTATGATTCGTTCTTTTTTTCTGCATCAGATATTTATAATAATGGTCTTATCTTCTTTTACGTAATGCATGTTGATAGTAAAAAGTATTAGGTATTTAATACGACTGTCCAATTTGGTTGTGAAAATTAATTCCATATAAGGAACTATTAAGCATAATTTATTAAATGATGCATTTAAGATAAAAAGCCATTTGATGTAATGCAAGATCATGTCATCGTCATAGCCTTATAATATTTAAAAAAAAATGACATTAATTCAGATGCATTGAAATATAAAATGATTTTTCTACGACATCTCAAGATCACTGACGTCTAAGATTTAATTTATGACGTCAAGTTTCAATTACCCTTGATCAAGAGATAATAACATTATTTTTAGCACACCTTATATTTTTAATATCAATTATATTTAAATTCAAGAAGGTATAAATAACTCAACATAATCTAATAATGCAAATCATAGTTGCAACCTGTTACTTATAACTTTATATCATAATTTTAATCAAGATTAAATCAAGTAGCTATAATATTAAAACTTTCGTTTTTGAGTAACTCTGTCTGATATGCTGATGGATAAAACAAAATGAATCCGACTCAACTACGAAATTCAATCATCACGGAAGATACATAACCAGTTTTATTTTCCTAAAAATTCCACCATTCGGACCTTGAGATGTATTTAATTATATAATATCGACACAACTAATGTCATCTAATAGCGACTGATGTATTAAAGTAATAAATTTTCCTAAGGTCATGCTAATATTGATATGAAGTGATAAGACGACCCTGCATTGTCTTTTGCAGGTTGCTTCAATACATCTTCCGTGGTTCTCAAAAGTATTTACAAAGCTACTAGAAATACCCTTGATGCATCGGAAGAACGTGTTGCTGATGTAAACTTTCCATTGATGTCACAACGTCAGAAAACGACAGACTATCAGACACTTTCGCCTTATCATCTAAAAAAAAATTACTTGGATCATATTGCTCATATTAAAACCAAATTCCTACAATCAATTCTAAAAATCGACAATTGTCAAAAAGATAACCTTATTTGGAAAGAAGCAAATTAATAGAATCAAAACAAAGATGATAGAGCAAAATGCGATAGCAAATATGAAGTGCACTCACCGTTCGGCTGAAGTATTTTCCAAGCAAACAAGTCCAGTTTTCAAACTCAATGTACTCGTGTGTGCTCTCAAAAACAATCTGAAAAGAAAAGATTAAGACAGATAAATAAGACACTGTCACAGTTTCAAATAAAAATATCCAAAATTCTACAATCGAATGCATCAAAACAAATGATTTGAGAATGATGTGAGATGTCACGAGGTTTAGTAAAGTTTCAAGAATAAAAATAATTCTATTCTATAATAACTCTCCTATTGGTGTTTTATTAGGTAATGAAATCCTTAGTAGTATTCAGCGTAGTAATTTTCCTATATCAATCATGCACGTAAAAGGATTCGACTCCAGTCTCATACCTTTCTGTAGACATTTCCTCATCAGTCATCCTTTCAAAATGAGCGACATCAGTAAATCTATCATATTATATTCAAGAAGTATTATTTTCATGGTCCACAACATTAATTATGTCAAGAAACTTTTTGGGAATTGTAAACATGGCAAGGCTATCAGCTATCCCTTTTGCTTGCCCATTTAAAGTAATAACTTAAACACCATTGGCCATGATGGTTGACTTGATTATTTTGTTTATTGATCAAAGAGAAAGGCAAAATATCTAAAGAATTTTGAGACAGTTTGCGTAGACATGTTTATTTAAAAGTAACTTTGACACCCTGTTATTTGTTAAAAATAAACCTTTTCGCTAAGGAGCGCCAGATAGCTGTCCATCTTCGTTATCAAACATTACTCATTTCACCTTCCTACTCAATTTCAGGGCTGAATTTTCTGAGTCTTATTAAATTCTTAATATACCAGCAATGACATCTGATCATAAAACACCGGTGCAAAAATACATGCGGGGCAGTCTTTGGGGACTGCCGATAGAAGTGAAAACTAAGCTAAAGCGTTCGGTGACGATGACGCGAGTTCCATGATTTTTAATAAGTACCCATAAGTGCTCAACGCGCCTAAAGAAGTTTCTACTTCAAAAAAAAAATCTAAACAAAGAATATCATCACTAAGCCTAAAAACTCCAACCCCAAAAGTGCTTTCGCACACCTATCTCAAGCATTCAAAAACCGTGCGGCATTAAGTATACATCATTAAAATTGGAAGCAGAAGGTTCCACCGTGGAAACTCAAATCCGCCCAGCCAACACTTGCGTGGGCGTTAGGCTCGGAATGAATGAACGCTTCGGTTCTTTTCGGAAACGCTCGACCATCTCCGCCACCCAAGGTCACAGGCAAAGGGAGGCCGACCCATTTCCACGGAGATCGATGGGAGCGTGAACCACCACCCCAAAAATTTTGGTGTTTAGGGTTTTCGGCGTTTTCAATGTCAAGTGATTCATGTAGGCTGAGGTTATGAATTTCACGTGTATATTACTATATGTCGTGACTACTGCCTGTTAGGTTCCTGGCTGTTTTGATTTGCACCCATAAGCTTTTGTTTTTTCCTACTGGCTTGGGGGTGATGTTCAAATATTCGTTTCGATGCAAATCAACTTTGTTTTTCTTTTGTTTTTTATTGGGTCCTTGTGAATTTACAAGATTTTTATTCTAAAATAAAATTGGTTCTTTATGTAGGTTAATAATATTTTTGATAAATTCCAGTATTAGAAATTGTCATCTAATATGATTTTTATTTTCATTCCGTTCTGATTTAATTTACTAACTTAAAGCGATAAATTTATCGCGACTAACAATATTTAATGTTGATTTTATAGCTCAATAACCGAGGCTTGTTACAACTAAATATTATAGATTGCCAAAGAGTTATTAAGGTATTTAAATTCTTCTATCCACTTCAATACTTGAATTAGGAAATAAGTTATCTTTTCATTATGAAGTTGTTATAAAAAAAACCGGATCCCAGGATCTTCCGCATTGCAATAAATCTATGGAAACATTAGCATGCCAATTCTGCCAAATTATTTCATATTATGTGGTATTCCAGAGAAAGCAAAAAGGCTGCCAATTAATAACAATAAGTTCAATTTATAGGACTAAGTGAATCTATAATGAAAATCAAATGAAACCCAATTTTCCTTTCTCAAATAAACCAAACATGTAAAGTTACAAGAATAAAGGGTTTAATTTATTAAAGTGGAAACAGTTGTTTTCTCCCACGGGGGGTGGGTGCATTTAAGAAAATGACTCAATAATAGCATTCGTACAGCAGTTTAAATATAATAACTTTCTTTACTTTGAAATGCTGTAACGTTCAATCAATTGCAGCAGGACTTGTACGTACTACGACTTGTGCGAGGTTTAAAAAGTTATCTTCATTAGTAAGTAATAGTAGTGAGTTGTATTTGCCTTATTTGGTCCTCATTCATACGTTAAGCTTTACTCAAATCAGTAGATACTTCATCTATCCTTATTTTAACTTTAAATAATCAAAAGTTAAATATAAGTTGTTTTGGTGTACCTACAATAAGGAATTAAAGATGAGTTAACATCAAAATTCAAAAATATGATTCCCGTTTTCCCTGAATAAGTGAACACATTTCACTAGCCAACTAGTTATATTTCAATTTAACATAATATTTATATTATATAATAAGCGGCAAGCCTGATATTACTATACATTCAAAAGGAACGTGGAAACTTGATATGAAAACAAAAATATTATCATTGTTATCGTTACACTACGTTCAGTTATCTCGAGTTATCAATTCTTCAATAACTAATAATCATAATTTATCGGAAGATTATTCGCTATCAGTCTTAGGGGATACTTAATTGATATTTCTGCGAAAAGCGTACGAAGTTTGCCGTAAAATTGTATTAAAAAATATAAAAATAGGTACAAGAGATAGATTTTCCTGGTAGTTTGTGTTGAGACAAGTTGCTGTAAATTGTTCTTTTTTTTTGAAAATATTCTAACTATTTCTCACCCTGACAGCATTGCTTAATCATAACCTGCTCACATTTGAAATATTATAAAAAAGGAAATTGTTTCTGTAGACACCAACGATTCCAAAGCGCAGAACAAATGTATAACTGCAAAAAAAAACATGAAAATCATCCCTTTATTTTCTATCTGGAGATTCCATCTCAAGTACAACAGATGAGACCAACGATACAGTGAACATCCTTTGGAATGACATAAAACTGTGTATATTTGCAGTTATGCCCTATGAAACTTGATCTTCGCAGTAACCACCTTGAAAAAGCTGGTCCCCGAGAATGTCATTACGTGCAATATTAGAAAGTAAATTATTATTTGTATGGACAATAAACTCCTGCATTTTAATGCACATGATATAGAAGATACAGCAGACAAAGTCCAAATACAAATGGCACGAGATAGAATAGATGTTACAAGTACATAACAAATCACTGAAGTAAAAAGCAATACAATAAATAAAGGTGAATCTTTCACAATTCAGAACAGAGATGAAGCAAAAAATAATTATATTGATAAATGAGACTCGTGTCACTTTTATCTCTGCGTAGTTGGCCGATTGTCGTGATAACCAAAGACTTCCTACTTCGGGCGGCAGTCTGCGCTTAAGTTGCAAAATCGCTCCGTGCATTGTCTATTCACTTCCTCACTTATGACCTTGAGTGACGCACTATATCGAATATCGAGTGTACAGTAAAATAAGTTGATAACTGTTAAACGTGTAACGGGAGTTTGAAAGGAGAGCTGATACAATAACCTTCTGGGGACATCTGTTATCAATCTCGTGAGAATGGTTGTTATTATTTATCGAGAAGGATCGCGTTAGATCATTTTTGGCAAAATTAGTTAATTTTGTGCCAGTAAAGCTTTCTAGCTTTCTGACGCAAAGGCGCATCACACCCTAACTTTCAAACCCCGCGCTGTCACTGAGACATCCTGGATCGCCTGGTCTGTCTCCGGTCGAGTAAGTCTACGGACCCATAGTCCGTAGAAGTTGAGGAAGCGAGAGTGCTTCTATGTTTGTGTACCAGTAATCTCCTCTTATATGATTTATCGCTATTACCGAAATTTTGTCAGGACTACTATACTGCTGTTTTTTCACATTTAACAAGCCTAATTGTTGGTACAGTTATCTTGAAATGTCTTCGAAGAATATTTTTTAGCGCTCCTGTATTGCTGTCTATATTGGAAGAACCAGCTCTATCATCATTCAAATCATCCGTCCAACCAAGACTGATAATAATTATGACTTTAACAGTAGTCTTATAGAAACGCCGTCTTTTGTTTTATTCGTCGATAGATAGGAACCTAAGTAAACCTTAATATACCGTGAAACATTTTAACAGTATAATCGTTCACTTTAACGATACAGTTGAATTTGAATACCACTGTTAAATGGTTGGATTCAACGAGATATCTAGATATTGCGGCAGATATCAGGCTGGTTGTAAATTGACTTGTAAATAATATTCAATGGGTTGAAAGATTGTTTAATCTACAGCAAATGATGAAGCTATTAAGACAATAATGCGGTGACACTTGAATTGTGGCTAGCTTCATTATGGAGAAGACAAAGAATAGAATAGACACAAATGGTGCAAAAGAGAAGCCTCACGTTGGCCTGAAAAAGGATGTAGATAATGATTATGATAATCATGAATGAATATTTAACATTGAAAAGAAATTGTATATCAGTGTAAATGGCAATGAATTTAATGAATATGAGACCTATAATACATTATAAGGAAAGTGTCCAATATTCAAGGTTCCCTATGAAACTTATATTTTAGGCTAAATGCCGAAATCAAATTAAGAGATTGGTGATTTAAATTAGAATCTGTGTCTCTATAGCGACAATGGATACCAAAATTTACCGAGTCACACTTAAAGTCTTAAAATGCAAATTTTATGACGAACAAACACAATGTAACAATACGGTTTAAATTCAGGATACACAGCATAAAATAACAAAAAACGTACCATCTCATACAAATTTAATTCTAAATAATGAATATAATTAAATATTTTAGCCGCTACTACAGCCGTTCAAGGCCGCGTGGCCAGATACTATGAAAAGTAAAAAAAATAACACATTGTGTAAATTATTACAAGAAGTACGCGAAACTGTGTAAAACTTTATCTTTGTTGATACAAATAATGAAGAACACGTTATGATTTGAGGAATCTACAGTTGTGTCTGCTTGTTCTACAGGGCATCATTATGATTTGTATCACATTTTGTGGGATGTCAAATGATGTATGTTACTGCAACCGCCAACCCCATTTAGCTGTGTCCGTCTGCTACATTATACAACTCAACATTTAACTGCGCTTACTGTCTTGCACTAGCTTGCATACTCAACTTGTTGTTCTATTTACCACATAAGGATTTCCTTTCGCGCTAAACCCTATTCACATGCCTTATGTTCTGCGCAAAATAAATCTGAGTTTTCCGTTCTACGTATGTACGAGTATTCGTAGCACTACCAAACAATTGTCTTAGCGTGGGTGGCGCTATGCAGCGTGAATATTAAGCGATAACGACCACTTAATCCTCCTCCGCAATAGAAAAAGGACGCAAGTCCTCATGATGCATTGGCGCCAACTAGCGGAGATTAATATAATTTTTGTTAATTGAAACGGACTTGGGACATGTCTTCACCAATTGGCCAACCAATTTTGGATTCTGGAGCGTCTAAATATAACATTTTCAGATGTCACAAGACCCAGAAATTTGGTTGTAACTAGTTGTTTAATGTTCGCAATTTGGGTCATAAGTATATATTTTTTGTTGTTGAAACTCCCGGGGTTATTCACTACTCAGCCTTCGAAGAACTTGAGTCACTGTTGTGTCTATTTTTCTGACCTTTGTTCTTTGTTTTTAAAGGATAATTAATCACTTTGCTTCTTTCCAATAATACCAAATTCACTTCTTGGGAATTTACAAGACCCTCAATATTCTTTGAAAATTGGCTCTGGCTCTACACTGCTATATTCTGACTACCGTTTTCATAGTCAATTGTCGAGTTCCGTTTTGATTAGGGATTGCACGTGCACTCGACGACCGCATGCCTGGTTCATATTTGATATGGTCACTATCTGGTTACAAACATATTTGAATTCAGAATTCGAGATTACTATAAGATTTTGGAACTATAAACTCTATAACAGACATAACAAAGTTCAAATTCTATTGCACCCCATACTTTTTAGGGCCTTTTAAGAAATCATTTTGTAGTAAGTAAATGGTGACTTAAAAATCAACTGTAAGTACACAAAATATTTGAGTTGATGATTTGAAATTATCTCGAATTATTAATTTAAGTATAGTTACAGATTTCAACTCACAGTGCCTGTTCATTTTTTTTTCCACGAATTTCAGATTCCCGCTTAATGTTCGTTAATAGTCATACTTCACGCTTATCCAATTTTAATTAACATTCGAGTAGTTAGGTATTCTGTCAATTGAACGACTCATTTTATTCTCTTTCCTTGTAGGATTTATGAGGTTGAAATTCTCGCACTAAAAGTATTTTTCCTATCACGTGAATAGTTCATAATTTATTATTTTCATTGGCATTATGTATCTCCGTACATTATGTCCTTAAAATTCTTCGTTAATTTATGTGGGTAGCTATCATGAAAAGTATGTGGAATGATAAGATTCTTTGTACATACCAGGTAATTAAATTACATGCTGCGGTTCTAGCTAAAACACATTCTCAACTGAAACAATGAAAGTTATTTGGGAAATAAGAACAATTGAGCATCACATCATCTGCCTAGCCTTTTCTCAACTACATTGGGCTTCCAGTCAAACCGGATTCAGCTGAATACCAGTATTTTACGTGGAGCGGCTGCCTACCAGACCTCCACAACCCATCAACTGGGTAACACGGTGATTCTTGGCTAGACTGGAGTCAGATTTACTGGCTTCTGACAATCCGTAACGACTGCCAAAGATCTACAAATGGCTGCCGGGACCAACGGCTTAACGTGCTTTCCGAGGGACGGAGGAAACTCGGTATGTTAAGATGGTCACCCATCCACAGACCAACCTCGGCAAGCGTTGCTTAACCTTGATCGAACCGTGCGGCTGATATTCTTTAGCCACGAACTCCACAAAGATCACAAAGATGTAAAATTAATTCGATATTGTCAAGGAGTTTTTGAAGATTTAAAATATATAACAGGTATTATTACCCCAGTCTTTTATGAATAAGAGCGCAAAATATGGCACAAGATCAGGACGGAACATCATATTTATTATTAGTCATTAGGAGTCCCTAACTATAAGTATTATAAGCTACTGGTCTCATTTAGAAAACACTTGCGGGAAAAAATAGATCAATAACTTTTGGGAAGAAAACTAAGTTAAGCAAACAAACCCTTGCTAACCTCAAAACTCATAATGAAGCCCTGAATACAGTTCTCGACCCAAAACCCACGCTGATTCGGTTGAACTTAATTAATGAATGTAAAAACTTCACAATACACCACTTAATGAAATAACCAATAACAACGGCGACAAAACAAAATAATATTTAATCCAATGTTGTTAAGATACCTTTTTATTCAATACTTGCTGCGTATGTTTACAATAGTACACGAAAAGTGACGTATTATGACCTTCACGTTTTTCAACAAGTCTGTACTTTTCAACTTGGTTCGGAGCGGTCGATTTGCGGAAACATAATAAGTTTTTTTGTGAGTTGATGTCGTAACGTCACGGTCAATGTCGACAAGTCGGCCTTGCTGGGCACTGAAGCACGTCTCACGCTCGATATCGTCCGAATACTGGACACCTAGTTACGTAAGCCAACTATTAATTTGCTAATGTACCCTCGCGTAGTGAATTTAAATCGAGTGCTAATCAAATCGTGTTAGTTGGCGACGCTCATTGGTCGCAAGTTTGATTAGCAAAACTTAAATCGAGACATGTATACTAATGTATGTTTATTTTGACGATTTTTATTCGCATGTGTAATTCAGAGATTACTAAGGCTTTGTGTGTGTACTTCGATTTAAAGACACTGTTTTGTGATCATAAAAACCCCGTGTTATTACTCTATTCTGTCTTAAGTTAAAACTGACATCAACTCCCAATGTTTTAAGGTTAAAAATACTAAGAGGCAGTGTAAAAATATATAAACAACACTGTTATGCTCCTAAGTGCACTTTCTCCATTACAATGACCTGTCTAATAGTCCAATGATTGGCGATAACCTCAGTTACGACGTTCTATGTCAATGTGCACGGTATAACCAATAAATTGCACCAAGTCATTGACACTGTTACATTACATGAGTAACATTAGTATTATCAAGTGTAAGCGTCATTGCTCGCCTCTACGATCGCTGTATTTTTAGCCTAGGCCGCACTAAAAATAGTACAACAGTTATTACTGAATTAATATTTCTAAAAACGGATCGTCTACGCGCGGTGATAACGTGCCCGAGACCGATAGTACGAGTGACGTTACGACGCCATATTGGATTGTTTGTTTTCGTTTCTTGTTGACGGAATTTTTTGTTATGCCAGTGTTTTTTTTATTATAAAAAGTTTTTGCTTCGAAATTGGACTTGGGGTACGATTTATAAAATGTTTATTTACAAGTTTTAGGTAAGCTGTTGTTTAATGCTTTGCTGGTCGGTATTTTCTTAGTATTTTAATACAGTCATACTTGTAGTTATTAGTATTCATAGTAAGTGAACCATGAAGTGTATAATTTATAATTAGTGAGTATTGATATAGTATCAGTACATTTTTTTGTATATTTACACTTGTCGTAAACTCTATGAAATGTATTTAACTTTGAAATATTTTGGTGCTGTGTATTGTATTTAGGTAGCGTATTTTGTGTATAAAAATTATACAGACCTAAAAACATCACACATATGTGCCTCTACCTACATATGTTTGAAAATACAACAATTAACTATTATGTAGGTAGTTGGTACATTGTCTTGTCTACCTTTCTCTTATTTAATTACTTAGTGAAAGGCGTACTCTACGTATATCTAATAACATTGGTTAACCAAATTTTGTTTACGGTTGTTAACCAAATTTTGTGTACGGTTATAAAACAAATGTAAAGGTATATTTATAGGTATCATATCAATAATACAGTAAGCTATTTTATTTAATAGTCACACAACAATTTTAATAGAAAATAAATCTACACAGTAAAAAATAAAGCCTTTACGAAAATTACTGTTTACTTAACTCATTATCTTCTTCTCTATAAAATTCTCGTGTCACAGTGTTTGTAACCAAACTCCTCCGAAACGGCTAGACCGATTCTTATGAAATTTTGTGTGTATATTCAGTAGGTCTGAGAATAGGACGCAAACTAATGTCATACCCCTAAGTGATAAGGGTGCTCAACACCAAAAAAAAATGGTTTGTTTTAACGTTTTTATTTTTGATTTAGCATTAAAAATATATATAGATATAACCCTAAATTTTCACCCTCATGCCACCAACTCCTATTTTTAATAGCGATATTAAACAGAGTCGGGTTAGTTACACTATTTATAACTCAAGAACGGCTGGACCGATTTTGAAGATTTGTCTCTACCCCGAATAGCAGAATAACTATCGAAAACATCGGAAAAAATCACGAAAAAAAAATCACGTATAATTCGTACGCAACGCCATTTCTGAGACATGAAAATTAATTATGATGCGGTACGAAGCTCGCCGGGACAGCTAATATTTTATAAAATTAAAGAATAAACGTTCGTAATTCAAACAGTACATCCAAAATCAGTTTTACAATCAGCCAGGCATGAAAAACTGAAAAGAGCCCAGAAAAAGAGCGTTTATAAAAAAAACTGAACATTTCAAGGATTTGGAATGTTCCCGTTCTTATAAATACTGATATTTCTGCATTATTCTACCGAATTATAAATGTAAACATGACCCGTCTGTTGTCTGGGGCCACGACTTCTTGCAGAGTATCAAGATAAGTCAGTGTTGTTGTTGGAGTATATTGATAACTAAATGATTACTCATTGAAATGTTTTCTTGGTTTGTAAATCACTCAAAAGCCCTTACCCATTTTTACTCAAGAAAAAATTAGTCACAATGTACTTAGGTCCCTAAGGGAGAGGCCGAGCAAGCGTAATTTTTTTGAGTTGTGGGTGACGTAAAATGAGTCGCAGAATTTACGTTGCTTTCGGTATCATTCTTAAGTCCTTTAATCTCATTTTGCGTCGCCGTGCGACTCACGACTCAAAAAATTACACTCGTTTGTCCTCTCCCTAAACGTGAATACTAAAAGCTTAAAATAGTAATAACTAAATAGGTATAGCTTAATAGGTAACTTCACGACTTAGTTTACTCAATGCCTTTGCCAATTTCCATCTTCAGCAATTAGTGTCTTTAAGATAATTAATAAAATAAACTCATACATACGTCTCTATTTGCATACAATCAGGCAAGTCTTCGTTTCTTCTTCTCCATAATAAGTTGCAATAATCAAACAATAATTTCATCAAATTCATCATTAACACTTAAAAGTCAATACACGAAGCTACCTATCTAGTTCCATTATTAAATATGTCGAAATGATGTAAAATCCTACGTTATGTCCCAAGTAAATGCTAAAATATTAACCGGTTAGTGTGAACGCTGCCATGACAGTTTATCCGAAATTACCTTTTGACACGCCAGTCTGACGAGTATTCGAAGACGTATTGAATGTCTAAAATACCTTTAAACCTCTGCTTAACAATTCAACCAAAAAAGGCATTGATTTATTTATAAATATGACAAAATTTCGAAGCCATTTAATTTAATTAATCACTTATTTGTAAGACACCAATTCGAAAAAGAGAAACTAGTCTAGACGAACTAGAAAATACGTGGATATGAACTCTATTTGATATATTTACTGGTTTGCTTCTTACTAATCACAGTAACAATAATACTTACAGACTTTTGCCAGAACTTTTCTAATCTTTACCTAGTTTTGGCTGTGCCTGCGTCAATTTGACTTTCCACCTAACCTATTTACTAGGTCGCTCGCTAGTTTAGGAAACGAGCTCTGAACACGCATGGAGGCTCTCTTGTCACTTCGTTAGTTTGGCTCACAGTATCTCGCGACGAAACTAACTACCCACGTTAAACTCAAAAACATTGACTTAATGATTTGTAGTAGATACTGAATACGACAACTGATAAGCTACGTACAGAACAAATTGAAACTCCGTATTTTCTATTTCCAAGTTGATTCAAAATACTGGTTGACACGTGGATCGATTTATAAATCAGCTTTATTATTTAAATTAACAACAAACAATGACTAAATATTATTTTTTTAAGGTTATTTGTGACGTTAGTAGGATTGATTTTTATTCGACGTTCCAAATAGCAATGAAATGTAATACTTACCTCTACATTGTAAGTGTTTACTTATGTATATTGAAATGAAATGCATTAATTTGCATTCTAAAGTCTGGACCAAATTTGGCGTAAAACGTGACGTAGTTTGATAATTTAATCGATTAATTTTAATACGACGCGAATGACAATTCATTAATTATTATAATTATCTTGTTTCAGGTATGTTCTGATCCAGTTCTTGGTGTCGATCCGAATGAGTTCAAGACACGGTCATCTGGTCGGGCGTATTATCGAATCGGTTGTACTCGCAGCTTGACCTCCGTGGTGGGTGTTCAACAGAACTCGACAATTTTGGCCGCGCTGACGTCACAACTTACGTGAGTATGTTTTGGAACAATGCCCTCCGTTCAAAACGCGATAGTAAAATATTTAAAACTTTTGGTTTATGGGTTTGGGTTTGAGTTTATATGATTAGTTGATTACAAAATACATAGTCACGCTCTGTTTAGATATTTGAACTTCGACTTAGAAGTAGCGGTAACAGAAACGAGCGGAAAATTTAAGATAGTGTGAGATTACATTAAAATGCTTTCAGTATACCAATTATACCAAAATATAATGTTTAAACTTGGATAATCATTAAATTGCGCTTATCAATCCAATACAGGCGACCCATATTCTGTTGTCAAAACAATATCTTACGAGTTTGATAATTATAAAAAGATAGGCCAAATAAATAGCTACACGTTCTCTGTCTTTAGGCTTCAAAACTGATACGTTATCGTTAACTTTCGCATAATCTCTATCGTAAACAAATCATGTTAGTTTATCTTTACGGAAAAGATTTAGATTGATCGACTGGCAGAAAGATAGACTCAAAAGACCAAAGTTATATCATGGAAAGAAAATGACAGTTAATGTTCCGTAGTTTGAAGGTTCTTTTAGTAGTTGTTTTAATATGAGTTCTTGTGTACACATTCATGTTTTGAAAGAAAATCAAAATAGTTTACCTTTTTTTTATTTAATATGGGTTTGCTCTTGACTTTAGTCTAGGTCATAGATTACAGAGACAAAGTCGACAATGGAGCGAGCTTACCCAGAAGAAGCCTGTTCACTCTAATTTTGAAGAGATTAGGGTTGTATGTACCTTTGTACCTTCTTTATACTATTCTGGTATTTGTTTTATACAGAATATCTAGTATTTGGTATTCGATCTTTGGCTATATAGCTATTGTCACGATTATAACAGTGACTGTGACTATACGTTATCAATGTTATCATCATTAAGGGACTAATTAGTACTCTCAATAACAATACGGCCTTTTAAACACATTTTATAAAAACCATTTTTTTTTGTTTATTACCATAAATTAATCAAAGTGATGTCAATATGTCTGCAGCGCCCCAATGTATGACATCATTGACGACGCCTTCTGACTTTAATGACAAGCTTTACTTATGATTACGACATCGCCTTAATATTTACGACTATTAAATACAAACCGAATTTAAAACAATTTTATCCTTGACAGACAAGATTTTTTTTCTGTTAATTTTTTAGTAGGTACTAGCTTCTGCAAGCGGCTACAACCGCGTGAATGTCGAAAATAATCACAAGGGAACATACTCCTGGGATAAAATAGCCTTAGTGGTATTCCAGACTATAACCTATCTCTGTGCCAAATTTCATCTAGATCCGTTCAGCCGTTCTAGCGTGATCGAGTAACAAACATACATACATCCATCCAAACTTTCGCATTTATAAAGTAGTAAGATAACATAGGCACATCACATTTCGTATCATCATTAAAATCATACATAAAAATAAAATAAATTTAAAACGCCATAAATTAGAAATTCTGTCGTATTAATCCCTGCCATTAGGTATGCACACCGCCATTACTTATTATTAACTATTCATAGCCTTATGGGCTTTAGTTTTCTAACTACCCTCCGATGATTATTAAATCTAATGTAGATAAAGTAGCTTCAGCCGGTCAGTACAGGGGACGGGTATCTTAGTGGAACGGCCGGATTTTTCTGCAGACACCTGTATTTCTAGGGTTGTCGATTGAGATACCCGTAACACATAGAAATTCCGGTTATCCAAGTCAAAGTCAAAGTCAAAACGTTTATTTCAATTAGGCCATTAAATTTTGAACGTCATCATTTACAGTTCAGTAAAATAATAGTATTACATTAATTAAGTGACTCTACTGTCCATTCGGAAAGGCTGATTCTTATGGAGAAGAACGGACAAGAAACTCCATAGTTACTCTTTTCAAATAATGATTTTACAAAATTTGGTATACAAAAATTAATTTAATATTATGTGAGGACGATACACCCATGAAATTGTTATACCTAGCAATTGTCTCTCTCTCTTACTCCTTTGCTGTTTTTTCTCAGTAGAATCGTTTCTCCAAGACATGTCTAGCTTCATTGACTAGGCATTTTTCTGGTGGTCGCCATTGTTGATTTTGGCTCGCAGGAGTTTTAGTGGTTGGGAGTATTGTTGGGCTTGTCCCCAAAAAAGTACCTTTAACAATTTTGTGGAAACAATTCATATATTAATATGTTTTTTGGTCTTGGATACAATTCATAATTTATTATTGTGTTTTTTGGTCTCTCCGATGACCAATGTTGGATCATTCGCCAAAGTCTAAATATTTTTTAAACCCCAAGAATGCTGCTTCGCTAAATCTCGTTTTCTGCCAAATCTAAACGTTTTCCTCGTTTGCAAGACACTATATTGTAAAAGAGTGATATAAACTAAAACTAGTTTTTAATCACAGCGTACTTATGTGAGGTACAAAAAGTTGAAGAGACTTACTTAAAATTAATTACCTTTGATATTCTGGAACCTTAATTACTGTAATTTAACTTACCTAGCGTTATTAAAATACCTGTTAAAATTTAACTTTAGCGGTGTTGGTTATGTGCATGTAACGTTCCGCTGTTAAATATTACAAAGCGATAACCATAAAATGGTATTTTGGAACTATTTTCTCTTTCAAAGTGTACACCTGCAAATAACACAGAATAAATGCTGAAGTTTTTTTTTTCTTAAGCAGCATGGCCAGCCCTAGACCGCAGCAGACTAGGGCACCAATCAGGCGCGGCACTGCGAGCGTGAACTGCGCGGACGCATCGCTTCGCAGATAGTAATTTAGTGTCGTTGCTACTTGCTACCGAGCTAGCCTCAACCGGTCCTCTAGCAATTAAGTGACACAGTAAAAGTATTAAAAATAATAACTTTTAACGCACACGTTTTACATCGCGTCGTTAAAAGGGTATTAGTTATCAGCAAACATAAATTATAGCTGTTTTTTTTTTGTCTTAGTTCGGATGTTGGTCTGGAGCATTCCAATTTATTTAATTATAAGAAAATATTATTTGACGGTAGTTTCAGCCAATTTTCTTTTCGAGGTCGAGTTTCGAGCCGTGTCGGAAAATAATCCTCCCTCACAGGTTAAAATATTAATTAAGCGGACTTAATAGGACTTCATAAAACTAATTGAGAAAAGTCAAAGTTGAATATGAAATTCTAGGAATTAAATTGAGAACTCACTCCTCAATTAAAAATTTGTAATCTTAACAATCACAATAAATGTTTACAAACATTATGGAACGCAGGTCTCTCAATTTTTTCCAGAACATGATATGCAAATTTAATGTAAGCTCAGTACTAAGTAGGTACAAAATTATATAAATTATATCGTTTGTTTCACGAAGGTCACCGGTTACCCAGTAAACAAACCAATTAATGTTTTTTCTTTCAACAAAATTCGTAATTGATTAGGGTTTTTAGTACTTTGATAACATCTTCATATTCATTTTGACAAAACACTTTATGTGAACGTTTATTAAAATAGAAAACAAGGGGAAATACTAACGCTTTATAATTTTTTTTTTACGATTTTTCCAAATTTTCTTTAATCTATGCTAATATGCAAAGAACGAAGAAAGATACAATATAATATCACAATATTTATTTAAAATGCAGACATAAAATTTATTGAAACGTTGCATAAATGTCATAGGTACCTCCTTTTTGTTTGTAGGTTAACTTTTAATCATTGTGATTTAAAACCTAATTCTTACAACCTGTCTAGTGGTGGGAGCCTAGTGACAGGTGCAACGCCATTTATGGGCCTTCCCACTTTTTTCAGCGGCATACATAAATTGTGTAAAACGGGTCTTATTGCGAAGGAATAAAGTCCAGCACGATTGGATAAAAAAATTGTAGAGCCGATGCGCTTACGACGTTCCCATGCGATCTTCACGTACAGAACTTTTTTTTTCTTATCTGAAACGGGTCTACAATGAGAAGATTCTGGTTTTGCAAGGCAACTTGCAATGTCGATACTCGATATTATCGCTGGATAGGTATTTCGGTTTTGTTTTAAATAAACTACGCCTAATTTTGTACCGACAGCATGTTGTATAAGTACTTTTATGGTTGATTTTAAAAGTTGGCAACATTATGTAACCAAATGTCATGAATTCAAGATGGTCTTCATAATGCAAGACGTAACAGTTTGGTTAGAGCTTAAAATTAGTTGTGCAAATATTAAATATAATATAACTATGTGTTACAGGTATTGTGACTTCTAAATATTTATCGATATCCATTCATACTCACTCAGCAAACGTGAAAATTTGTACACTCAACATTCACAACCCAGTGGAAATGTTCTCTACTACACAAAAAAACAGTTTAATTATATTATTTTAATAAATAAGTCATTATAGATTTCGCATAATACATTGATAGATTTCGTATAAAAATACAATCGTGAAAATAAAAATCAACGGCAAACGTTTAATTAAACGGCTAATAATTTTCAATTTATCAATACGACTGTTTATTATATCACGCTCCTGCTAGCGAGTTGTAATTTTGCATCATCTGAACTTAATTTGCTGTGGAATACCACATTTACAACCTGCATTACCTGTCTTAAGTCTCTGGCGCCATTAAATTCATACGATATTTTTTTTCTATTTTTTGGCGCGAACATCAACCAATATTTGTATTTTTTTTTGCCAATTGTGTGTTGGTATAAAACTGAAATAATTAAAATCAATGTGATAAATATTATAATAGTTATTAAAGGCAACGTTGCAGGCCCTGTATAAAAAAATGTAAATGCCCTCCGTGACTAGGACAGCTTCTTGTGACCTTGGCAGCGGCCATTACTTTTTTTTCGCGCGTTCAATGTTGCCAACACGACGCCGCGCAGTGCGTTCGCTATTTCGTTTTTATTTTTCTTATAAGGAAACTCGTTATGCAACTTCTTTTTGTTTGAACTAGGTATTACAGCAATTAATGGTGTTAATTTCTTTAATTATGTAATATTATTTTAAATTTGATAAACTATAATTACGTAAGGTTTAAACAGCTAACATTGCAATCTAATGTAAGTAATCTTTCTTCGCCCACAAGTAAACGATAAGCGTTTTATACAAGAATCACTCTAGATAATGTTATTTATCAACTTATCATAATACATCATCCAACAGAATGTGAGATTATTTTATGATTTTGACGTAGCCCTTCATAATATTTTAGCGTTAACAAAGTAGTCTTTAATTTGGCAGCTCACAGAACCAAAGATAATGAACAGTAGTCTTGCAACCTCATTAATGGGTCAATTTATCTATAACCATTAGAGGTTTGTTTATTTTTATCGTATCATGACTTATAAGCACGTCACGTGGTGCTATTTTTAACTTGACCGTTACCAGCAACTTTGATTTGTTTATATACATAAATAAAAATAGTTTTAGTGATTCATCGGTTTTCTATTTTTAAATTTTCAAAGCATCGACATTAGCTCTATCATTAATTTTTGTTCCAAAAATAGTATCTTTTGTTTTTATGGAAGTAGAGGCATATTAGGTCCATGTTTCGGCAAATTATTTACAACCACGTTTGGATACCTGTGTCCCTATCATTGTCAGATATACTAAATTACGTTGACACTGCAATAATCTTATCATGTTATTTGGCAAATAACGCGTGGAAGTAAATAAATATCGATTGCGATAGGCATTTGGCAAGGAGCATGTGATGTTGTTATCTATTACGCCTGACGGAGCTCTGTAATCCGCTTCCTAGAGTCGATAGCACGTTTGCCGGATTTACCGACGAATTTTGCTAATCGAGCGTTAAGATTAGTCTAACGGAAATGTTAGTTTATTAGAAACTTCGATTTACTTTCAGCTAAGATGTTTACTTTACCTGAAGATGTTGTGGTCTTAGAGGATTTGACTAGGTCTGAAGGAAATTAGGAGGAGTTCATGTGGAGAATTAGGCGGTAATTGTATTTGTTCTGATCGAAAATACGGTTGTTGTTTTTGTACCTCTCCTGTTGTTTTCTTAACCTTAGTCAAATGTTTACCTAAAATCTTTTTTTTTTTAACAAATTTTGAAAGCGTTTTATTAATCATCATTTAAGAGTCATCAATCAGTTTCGAATTGACCGCTGTAATTATGACGTCACCCTAACCATAAGCATATTCTAATTCTTAATCTACAGATTTGGATAAACTACACACAGATATAATCTTTAAAGCGAGACGTAAAACTGGTTCTAAAAGTTGCGTTACATAATTTAAATCGAAAGAAACAGACACAAAAAGTAACTGGGCTGATGACCGAGGAAACAAAAATCACAAACGTAATGTACAAAATAGTAGAAACTCGCACACAGCCCGATATTTCCACTTTCTTCCACACATCGTTAGCACCATATTCAAGGACAGAGACGATACACACCTACAAGGGCGTAGTCAAGTTCCCCATGAAGAGTGACACGACAATTTTCAACTCTACTAACTAAGTAAATAAATGCTAGTTTCGCTTGAGAAGTTTCTTAAGATTCTCGGCCCGCAGATTGAATAAACTGCTTGACACAGATTCGCGTTTTGGGTCAGACGGGTGCCAGAGCGCAGTAAACAAAATGCTATGCCCGTTACGACATCTCACGATTGGAAAGAAAGAATTCGACGAAACTGGTGTGCGAAACATAATAGTGTAGCGTTATCGTTGTAAGAATTTGCTTTAGTAATACTAGTAACAACTTTCGGTTTTGTCGATAGAGAACTTGCAGAATATCTAACGATACCTCCTTATCGTCAAGTACACAAATCTGATATTCCAAATATAATTGATATCGAATCGAATACTTGGGTTAATCAAGTACCTGTTGAGTTAAAGTTTGATTTTGATACTGAAATAATGCCTGAAAACGAAACTCAAACGTGGAACATTAGTAGGTATCACAGCTGAAATAATCACCTGTTAAGTAATGTTAGTAGATTATTTCGCAATGTGTTTTGACAATACTGATAAGATAGCAATCCGGCGAAACCTACAATTAACTGGATTTTTCATACTCATTCCCCCCTCATCCCCACACATGAAGATACTACTGCAAAAAATGTGTAACTACACCAAAAAATATTTTACTGTTAGACGTTTATGGTATAACTGGTCACCCTATTCTCATATCCAGTGTCAGTGGCGATACCATCGATACTGGCGCCATTCTCCCCAGACATTAGCATCTGAAGAGAACACTTAATACAATTTGACATTGTAATCTTCAACAACAAAGGAATGACCTGACATCTCCTTATCAGAAGCTTGCTCAACCATTTTATCATATACACCTCGACAACAGCGAACTCTTTATACTTTGCTAGAGAAGTGGCATATTCAACAGAAAATACAATTTTGTAATGAGTATCAGGCTACATCTTTTCAAAAGGAAGAAACGAAATGTTCCATTGTAGTGCAATAACTTCCCTAAAAGATGTTAATATACAATTTAGACGCTGATCCGAAAGAGAAGTTCACAAGAATGTAAACAATCCGAGTGAATTGAACTCCACAGCTTCATTTATTAGTTGTCTGTTGCCGAGAATTCCCAAATCGTCATGCAACAGGTTGATCAGATTCGTGAGTACCATACATCTATTATGCGCATTTTGATTCGAGTTTCAATACCTCCTCTGGATTGGACTGTATTTTTTCATAGCAATGTTTTTTTTTGTTTCAAAATAAGCAAAAGTGTAACTAGAATTTGATCATTATTATGGTTACGCAATTACGCATGGTATACAATTAAGTAGAGTACGGACTTCATTTTCCGTACTTAGATTACCATCCGGTCCGTTGTGCATGGTATGCAATACATATAATGAAAAGAAAAAATCCAGACCAAACGAACCATCCATAGGAATACAGGAATAATAAAAAAGCTATAAAACGAATTCATTAGATGGAAACAGAATGATAAGATAGACTTGAAGTTGGCTTAGCAGCAGTAAATGCTGTTAGTATTCAATTATGGCTAGATCTGTCTCTGATTCTGTGATTTTACTAATCCTTAGCAGTTACTAAGGGTAAAATATTTTAAGGATGGTAAGACAAGCTTTGGTAATAAAATGATCGTAAATATTGTTTATTGATTGCTAATTTGATTGCCTAATAAACATTGCCTAATAAACACTCTTTGTGTTTGAGATGGGTAAATAAATCTAAAGAAAGTATTTTCTGTAGAAAATTGTAAGTCTTCAATGATGAAGAAACCAAAACACTTTTATCAATATTCAAGAATAATAAAATTAAATCAATATTTATAGCACGCAAAGTATTTATACGTGCATATAAAACGGCACAGTTCTCAGTTCCGTAGTTTATTACACTTCTAATAGGTACTAATGTGCTTATAGTTGGAAAAGCACGATCCAGCGCAGCATTTGAAGCCTATGCATCATTCACAGTGTGTCGCGTTAAGCAGTTGCATATTTCATGTGTAGTCACACGTCTTCCGTACAATGCCTTACTACTGGCATAAGATTAAGTGTATTGTCGATGTCACCTTCACGTTTAGTACAAATCGAATGTGGATAGTAATTAATGGCGTTAAAGTGCCAGTGAATTGAACAAAATATTCTGATTCACAAGTGTGAACAGTGAGGCTACAATGTAAACGTTTATTTGAACTGTACTACCAAAAAACATAAATTGACCATGACAAAATTTGGCCCCCTTTCGTTTTTGACGATCATTATTCCACAGAATTTGCTTTTTTGTGTGTTGCTTTTGGACTTTCCTCAATGTTAAATAATTTTAATAGGTATGGTAATCCCATAAGTGAATTTGATGTCCAAATTTTGTTATGATGCAAAGTTCATTGCTGACCCAGTACCTTTTTGTGTCCGGATATTTGCATCCAGAATCACACTATGACCTTTTAAAATTCCAAAAATAGAACTGCAACCCGGTGTGGGTTTTTTTTTGTTCTATTTTTGACGGCAAATTCATAGAAACTTTATGTTATACCAATTTACGGAGAATGTAAAATTCATGTCGATAATTTTTTTTATGCTTCATCTATTTTAACAAAATCTACTTATTTCAGATAGATCTCGACTTTTCGGAGACCTGTCCATATCAATTTGTCAGTCACCGGATTGAATTACACTTTGCCAGTTTTCGCAAGTCACAATAATGGCATCAGTTTGCTCGGATTTAATTCCAAGTTTAGCTTCTGTTCAGGGAAACTTTCCTCTTAGGTATCTCATAATCCAATAAAGATTACTGTCACTCTTCCGATATCCTCTATCACAGGGAAGTTCACAAAGTTAATACAATAATACATCTTTCTAGTAATGTAACGAATAGTGATGTCTCGCCTTTTAAGTATTTATTGTCGTCTGCTCAAATAAATTCGTGTGTTTCGAATCGATAATATTTGAAGAGGACGCCCAATTCTCGTTAGTTGATCGTTTCATGGCGTTTGATCGATGGGCTTTCACAACTATTTTTTCAAGTTATGTATGTATGCGTCAGACTGCGATAATGGGTAAATGAAAGCAATGAGTAACACAGTGGTCCTGGGGAAAACTGTGAGAGAGGTAAATAAAGGTTTTTACGTTGTATATAAAGTGCTGGAAACTAATATTTAAGAATAAATAATTAAAGGTATCGATGATTGATTTACCCTTGACTTTCATATTCTAGTAATTACGAAAATTTAACATCGTTACATTTCAAATTCTAATCGAAATAATAATCCACTCAGGCGTGATCAGTTTTCCAATGATATTAAATTTCAGCAGAACCCATCATGATCAATTACATAACAGCAGCGGTAACAGGTAGCTTCAATTCAGCATATATTAACCAATTCACAGATTGTTGAAACCGACCTTGTCAGTCAGTACCAACAATGCGAGTTTGTGACAAACGTTTGACATATCACTATGAACCTATAGTAATTACATTTACAATCGTACCGGTCGACGGTAAACGAAACAGAATGTAATCTCCAACACCCACACATGTTTGTACACATACAACCACTGACAAACATTTGTGGTTTTCTTTATCAATACGTACTGGGCTAGTGTGGTTGTGTTAGTGGGGTGACGTCATGCAATTGTCATCGCTGTCACGGCTAACAAGCGGCACTCGGTCACTGTTCTTAGTTCTGTTCTGCGTGAAATTTTTTATTTGTTTATTGTAACAAATATTTGTGATAAATGAGTATGTTATTCCTGCATTCTTTATTTTTTCTGTTACAGGCTTTAGAGGTTATAAGAAAGTTGTTTCATTAATTAATAACTCTGTCTCATACATATTTCTGTCTCTACATTTTCGTCAGCAACGGGTCCTTTTCATTATATATTCAGCTTCCCTGTCAATGTCGAAATATTTTGTACTTTACGAATTTTACCTAGTTTGAACCTGTTTAAAGCACATTTTGCTTCACTGGCAAACGAGGACAATAAATTTATTATATTACGGATACAACTCAATTCCAGCCTTGTTTTGGTCGTTGCTACTATGTTTCGCTGATGTTACATTTTGTTCTGAGTGAGGAGCATCATTTACAACTCCATCGCGGGGCTGACACGTGTTTTTTATTCGAGTACGCCTTCTAAACTCACAATGTATACTTCGTTCATTAATACAATCATTGTTCATTGGAGCAGTTCGTAAAAAGTTAATATTCCTAACCGTTTAATTTGCAAGCAGTCCTTAGTAATATGAATCATTGTGTTTGTTTCATTAAAATGGATCAACTGTACTTCATGCTCAACGCTGCAGGATAATAATAATAAAACTTAGTGAACCTGTAAATCAATTAATTTATCTGAAAATATATAACAATATTTTTTTGCAAATCTCTCAACTAAACCGAAGGTAAGTTACGTTTCGCTAATTTTCGTCTGACATTGAAATTGTTGATACGTTTGCTGTTTTGACAGGTGCTTAACGGTTACTCGTGAGCACACACGTGGCTGAACGAATGGACTTTGAAAAAAGAACGTTCACTTTCTTTTTCACTGAACTTGACACGGGTCGAACAGTTAGGTGACACAGCTAAACAAAGCGTTTAGCTGATGTCATAGCCACACGACTTTGACTCGTAAACATACATATATGGTTAATAAACTGTATTGAACATTGTTTGGGCACATTGTTAAGTCTTTGAATGTTAATGTTTTAATCGAATTGTGGGTTGTGCCTGAAATACTGAAAGTAACGGAAAATGTTTGTTAAACTTTTTGTTACCTAGTTATTTCTGTAATTTTATCCCAAAAGGTTTCGTCCTGAAACGTTCTAACTTAAACTTCCTGCACCCTGATATCATTTTCCGTACCAGGGTCCTCATTACTCTAAACTTGATCTTATACTTATGCCTTCCGCCAAATTCAAGGACATCCCTTGATTCGGGTTCTCTCGAGTCTCTTTTTCATTGGGAAGTGACACGGTCGTCGGTCGACGTTGAGACCTTGCCCCCCTCCGCCCCCTCCCGTCGCTTGCCGCCGCCGTCCGCTGACGTCATCCGCGCCATCTTGCGACAGTGACGCGTTGCTTGGCAACCGAACACACGCGACGCACTTAGACAGGTTGTATCGCGAATTTTATCATGCAAATTGATTCTTTTATGGTTACTCCTAAGATTCGTTAACATTTTCCGTACGAAATTGCATTTTATATTATATTTAATGGTCGTCTATTTTGCATTTTCGCTTTTGTAGTTTTCGTTTAGGTTTTACGGTTTTTTAATGAAATGACCGTCCTTTACTGACGTCATGTTTGATGATTTATTACATCCTGTTTACATCTATTACATTTGACAAACAGTATTTTTCTCATCGTTTCAGCAACATTTGAAAGTTGCATTTACACTTTGACCAATATGCACTTAGGCAGGCTATTTGACACATGGGATGCCATAATCACTTTCAGCTGTCAAACGAAATTGATTCAAAACGCCCTCTTAATTGCTTAATTAGGACCTTCGTTAATGACAATCTAATCTTTTGTTGGAAGCACAAAACACGAGCGCGCTTTTTTGCAAAGCTTACAATGTTATGAGAATCTTCAATACCTACCGAGTCTTGTGTACCGAGGTGTATAATTTTACATTCAAATTAAAATGCAATCATTATGATGATCATATTTTCTAACAATGATCTACATACATAAGTCCACGTGTAAGTACCTACAAAAAACACTATTTTACACGTTGGGTTAAGTAAGTAAACAATACTAGCGTCGAGAGATGATTACATTTTGTTTTTGAACGACCAATCAAATGGATCACTTGATCGATACTGCAGAAGAAACACATATCCGCGATTTCCACAAAAACATTCTAACTCGTGACGGTTAACTACAATATTATCAAAAATGTAAATACTATGAAGTCAATTTTATGTGAATTACGTTGTAACAAATATTTGCCGCGAAACAGTTTTTTTTATTAAGGATTGGACATCATCAAACGACTTCTTCCACTCTGGGTGGAGCGGAAGGGCGTGTCAGACTCTTACTGACTAAAACCCATCCGTGTTCCTTCTAAAGCCCTTTGCGTTCCAGGGCCGCGGTGACTCTTTCGAACAAATTCAGGAGGAGGGAAACAGTACTAGTCTTATATTGTTATTACGCAGTTTAAATCTCAAACTGTGTAGTCATCCAAATGTCTTTCTAATACAACAGGAATGTGCGTTTCTGTGGAATTATGTGGTACATAGCCTTGTCTCGTAGAATCTTAATAAGAGGCTGCATTCGAAATGAAACATCTGAAGAGAAATTGACGGACATTTTCTTATTTTCTTTGTAACTATTTACATTGAAATTAAAATCTTTTCAATGAAAATATAGCGACACATACATATGTGTAGTGATAGATTATTTGTCCTATAGAATTTCTTATTTACCTAGTTATGTACTCAAAAAACGAAATAGGTACGCTTTAAGCAACGTTTTGCTTAACAAAAACTGGGTGATCAAATAAATTATCAATTATTTTGTCATTTTCTGGTAATATTTAGGGAAAACTTATTCAGAATTTGCCAAAAAAATACCGACAATATGGTAGGTACCTATTTTACGTGCGTCTCTTTTCCCACTAACATCTATACGTCATACAATTGTATTTTTCGAGGTAAAAATGGTGAATACGGTATTTTTTAACATGTGTATTTACTTTGAATAAAAGTAGTAGGTACATTTATTATGAAACAGTGCAATTCTATTCTTTGGCAGAATCAAAAGATAATATTTATATAACACCTGAAATACCCTGAAACATTATATTAAATGGAAATCTATTTTTGCAGCTGTTTAAAATGGTCTTAAATCTATTTAGGGCGATGGAATCTGGTTGATGTGACTCTTTCTAAAATAATGATAGAGACAATGTCTATATGCATAATACCTGTCGAAACTGAAAACTAAAAAAACAAAACGTATTGACTTAACAGTTACTTTCACAGTTAACTAAAACGATACAGGCAAGCTCAATTTCCAAAGCTATAAAACGGATACTTAGCTAAGCACCTCGAGAGAATAATAATTATGCCAAATCAATTTAAATATCCCCACTTAAGTACCGTTTAAGTACACATAAATGTACTTTTAAATACTCTCAACTTTAACAGGCCGATGCGTGAGTTGAACCAGTCAGGAAAATTAAATTTACGTGAGGAAGCATAAATAACAGCCGTGCTCTTATTCCAAAGGATCATAACAGTCACTGACTCCCAGTTAACTCCACGTAACTACTGACTCTCAGTAACTGACTCTTGGTTGACTCTCAGTAACTAACAGACTCCTAGTTCCTCAATATAGTTTTCAGCGACCCAATCATGAATTATTTTTCACTCAACTTAAATTCTATCTCAATCCCAAGAATTGTGTTAATTCCTAATTAATGCTTCATAGGTTAATACTTACACATACATGTGTGAACAATTTCTTGGAAACATAAATAATGCGATAAACATTGTTAAATTGTCCAAAGAAGGGCATTGCCATTTTTGTGTATTACGAAATCACTCGACATATCGCAGGTTCGAATTATTGTCATTGGGTTTTTTGTCCGGAATTTCTGAGTAGCTTGAAGTACCTTATTCTACATATAGATCTAATTTATAATAATAATAATAAATCTTTATTACAGACCATACAAGGTCCATATTCGCATTTAAAAAATAATCATTTTGTTTAAATAATAATAATAATCATCAAATTTATAATTTAAAAATATATATATAAATAATTTATATCTCTGCCCGCTTTTTTATAGGAATATAAGGCTGATTTTATCTAACTGTAATGCTGTCAATTATAATAACGAAACATAAAGCAGTAATGTGGAAGAACAAAGCATAACTGTAGGATAATAAGATGGGTCAAGATGTAATTAGTACTCCAGCATATAATTAATTAAAACATTGTACTGTCGATGTAAATAGCATCTTTTGTAGATGTTAATATCTAGTTATTCCGTTGTATGTAGGTAACGGAGTTAATGGCAATAATCTTGACACAGACAAAGATCAAACAATAAAATTTATTCTAGAACGTTTTGAATGTTATGATCTACAACTGTTTGTGACTATGTAGAAAAGTATGTGAACTGATATTCATTATATGCAATTTACAGTTATTCTAATATAAGCTTTGCATTGTATGACAATGACCCCCTGTTTTTCAATTGAGGTTAAGAACCAGTCGAACTCGAATACAAAAGTTTGACAATAAAGTATAGATTGAAAAGTTGACAAACCCGAGTTTCGAATTCCGAAACGGGTCATACTTGACACAACAATTGCTTGCAGCATCTGCTGAAAATTAAAAGTGCGTAGTGTGATCTCAGGTTATTTTCTTACACTATTAAAATTATTACTAAGCTTTTAGAACTAGACACAGTGTGATAGAGGATCAATTTATTAAGTTTTATCTTCAACGTCTAATTATCTCGTCCAGCCGTAGTCAGATTCTGTTCTCGTTTTTATCCATCCATTCCACCTGTGAAGGTCATTCATACGAGTCAACAATCTTTGTCTGAGGATGTCCAAAATTTGGCAGCAGCTCTACTCGACCTGGCACCTCGCCTGATAACGCGAGCCAAATATGATTAGTAAACAATACAGCTTACAATATGTCAATAAATTAATAATTATTCCACTTTTTTAACAAGGATTTGGGATTTGACAATTGGTTGAAATAATTGTAATAACTGCATTCAAGTTTGGTTGAAACAATTACTCTGCGTAAAAGATTTGTTCCACTGGTTTCCTCAGAATCAGAATCAGATTCAGAATGCTTTATTTGTAAAATAGGTACATAGATCTTCTATGTTTTGCCCAGAGGCGTACAAATTTATTTAAGTATGGTTAATTAACAAATTACAAATACAAAATACAAATTTAAAATACAATCAATGAATACAATCAATTTCAATTAAAATGTCAAATAGAATAAGTTACGTGTCATATTAGTGGTAATGTCAAACAATATTCAAGATCGTCAAAATAAGTGAGGCGATGTACAATTTTCTGAGGCAGTAATTATAGAATTGTCGCCTAAATAGTCCTGTAGTGAGTAATAGCATTCCTTTCCTTGCATTCTTTTCCTTTAAATTGAATTTCGTAATTTTACCTATTGGTTGACGTATGAGAGATTTTTCTTTTCCTTTCCATTGTTTTACAAAACTGATTGTATAAAAAAATTATAAAAGAACAAAGGTACAAATAAAAATACAAAAATAGCTGTACGAATCCATAAATAAATACAATTCCCTCCACTTCATTTTGAATTCCCAACATAAATTGTATATTTATCCTCTATAGACATAGGATAAATTGCAATAATAAAATAATCCTAGAAATTTCCCAATGCGTCACCTTGTACCTATGTAGGTATGTTGAACTAAATAATAAAACGTCAATTAAAACATCCACTGAAGCATTGGCCATGTTTAGGACCAATACTTTCCTCATTTCAACAAGCCAATGTTGACAATAAGAAAAATCACAAAAATTGGTAACAAACATCTTACTAAAAAATACCAAAACTTCACAGACGATCAAACTCAATAGATTGCATTCCTAGAAACAAAATAGAAAGCGCCAATAAACACGATCGTTTGAAGCTTATAATTTATATTTCGTACTACTAAAACATGTTTCTGCATAAATTTATAAAACTAAAAGCGCTTATCGAAGCTTAGTTGATCATGATTCGATAGAAAATTGGTTTTCAGGGAAACAAGAACAATTTAGTTTGATTAGAAAAATAAGAGCAAATTTGATGAAGTTACAAAAGAATATCCTAAAGTGATCCTTCGTATTCAGCTTGTCAACAAATTAGTTTCTAGCCAGCCAACCAAAATTTTCAAATAACACGACTCGAAAGTAACTCTACTTTACTAATCAAGTATCAAGGGGTACTAATGCCCGGTTTCTGAGGTATTTTATCGGTCGTTTATCTGTCCGTTAACCACTAACCAACCAATGGCGTTACGACAAATAGCGTTAACGGACAGATAAACTACCGATGAAGTACTTACCTCGGAAACCTGAAATAAGTGAATGTAGTTAGTTTCTTTGAAATTAATGTAGAGCATCATTCGTTCCGCTTATTGTTTAATTCATTCTTCCACCGTCCGGATCGACCATTGGCCTCATGACATCTCATGACATACGTCACCGCATACTCGTGGATAGACCCTGTTGTAGACATTAATGGCTTTATTTTCCTTATAAGCACGGAATTATATTGTAATTTATCTGTTTCGCCAACCAAGCTAAACCAAGTTTATTTGCTATGTAAAAGAATGAGAGTATTGTTTTTCCAATCTTTGAAAGCTTTTTTAAAGATCAGTTATGTAGCTAATTTGATTGCAGTCAACGCAAAACGGTTAGTCAATAATCCATTAATTTTATAAATGAAATGCGTGTGCATTTGCCGACGAATGCACCGATAAAACATTTGCATATTAAAAATAGCGAAAACTAAACCAATAGTAATTTTAATTTTGGTTATTTTTGTAACATGCATATTCATACAAATTACTCCACTTTCAAATATCAAACATAAACTTTCCTTCAACTAAGAATTGTCACGATAATCCACAAATACTACAGGCTACAGGTCTTGAAATAGTTATTAATTCGTACCTTACAAGCACACCTAACATTTATCAAATAAAACATTCAATTTTTAAACGCAACTGGTGTGGCGATAAATGCAGTGTCACCTGCAAATAACCCAGTAACACTGGCTAATTATTTGTTCATTTATTTACACTTGCTTTTCACAGTGTAGTATTTTCACACGGGTTTCCTCACTGTTTTAAATTTTCCGGCCTTATTTTCGTTGTTTGGATTAAATACTTAACGAAAACAAAATTCTGGAAAATGCAAATCATCTTAAGCTATATTTTCATCAACATTTTTCAGTCTTACATTACTAAGTGACATCACAAATAAGGTTTTCACATCTTATTACAGACAAATTAAACACACTCCTCTGTACCAACGTAAATACAAACAATCACTAAATCCGTTATTACACAATTTCCTCGAAAATCGGAATACAAAATGACGTACCTACCAAAGTTCCAATAAAAACAACAGCTAAAAAAACAGCGCTTAGAAATTTAAAACAAACTTCGAAGGAAAACTCCCGGCATCGCAAATAAATCGCATTTTCACTTAATATCATCATCGGATATCCGCAGGCAATAATTAAATCCACAGGACTTACACGTGCCGGCACACAGGCACATGTATTCCCTGTGCGCGTGTGTGCATGTGCGTGGGATGTGCAAAGTGCCACCCTTTCAGTGCAACCCACCTGTGCGGTTATGACCGGACTGGGGATACAATCAAATTGAATGGATACCTCATTTGGATACCTGAAGTGGTTGTGGAAATTAGGAGCTGGTTTACATTTTGTCTTGATTTAAGTAAGTAGATTAATGAAGGAATATTTTAGAGAGCTTTTCGTGTCGATGGTGAACGCCTTAAATTGTTTGGGGATTTGCTAGCATTAATTAAATCACCAAAGTACAGGTTTATGGGCACTTGGGACACTGCAACATGTGGCACATGTTCTGCAGCGCAGTCCCATAGGGTATGTAGTGATTAATGTCTAGATGCAATTAAGAAAGGCCAAATTGAGACTTCCTATCACCAAATCTTCTGCATCCTTAAAAAATCCAATCAAATTATTCCTCCTCTCAACACGAAAATATCTGCCAAAACAAATCGATACTGGTTGAGTAGAGATTCCGTCGCGATATCACACTATGTACATTAGGATTCTGGACATAATAAACGCGTGGGTGTACCCCGTTCGCCTCCCCCTGCACCGACAAGGTCGCGCCGCACCGTTCCGACTAGTTGCGCGAAAGGGTGGGGAAAACAGGTGTTTGAGTTATGTTGTAGTTGCAGGGATTCATAAAATTGCCGTTTGACTTAATTCGCGATAGTGATGTTTTGTTGTTAGTGTTTAGTTGTTAGGTGTGAATCTAAATTGTTAATTGGAATTTAGTTGCGGAAAATACAGGGTTTTAGGTAGATTTAAAGTCATAACGGTATTTGTGGGACCAATTAGTAAGTAGCGCATTACTTACTAATTGGTCCCGCAAATACCGTTGTAATAATAATAATAAAAAGTCTTAAATCTAAGTTTGTAACAAAATGAAATAAAAAAATAAAAAAGATTTTCATTTTTTCACATTTTTTTTTAAATCTTGTCTCTGTCTCGAGAAAACCTTCTCCATCCTCTTGGTAAGTCGTCCTCCCATCTTTTGATTTGACGTACTTGTTGTCTTTTCCCATTTCAAGGATACGATTCCATTACGTCCTTCGTCCATTCCGTTCCTTTATCTATCATTATATGTCCAGTCCAGTTCCATTTCAAAAATAACGTTAAAAATCATTAAATGTAGTTATTTTTTTTAACACCACAACATAGTTTTAATATGGTTGTAGCTAGCAACGAGTTCTTATAGTAAAATTTACATTGTTTGATATCAAAAGCCCTGTAGTTTTCCCTATACATCAGTAACTCCGCCCAATGAACAGCAATTTAATAGAATTCAGTTATATACATATATATAATTTAGCGATGTCAGGTAATTACATCACTAGTGCTCTTGACCGCGAAAAGCTCTACAATATTGTTAGGTACATTCCTTTCTCGTTCCACGAGGCGTTGCTATGGCAACCAGATTGCAGGTACCAGCATGGCAGCGTTATTTCATCCGGGATTTCCGCAAAGTGAAATGAATTTAAAGGACATTCAAAGGCACGTTATAAAGTGATTTTGGTTAACAGTTACTGGGAATAGTTGCCAGCGTTTTAATGTAATTACTGCCGTTTTGTGTCACTATTTAATGGATAGTTGGATTCGATTTTGCGCTAAAGTTATTATCAAATTTGTGAGGTGTGAAAACAATGTACGTTACGTTACGAACTAAACATACGTTTCACTTCTTTACACACTTTAATAAATATATCTTCATTTTAGGAATTGATAGTCCAGAAATACCTCTCTATTGGCGACCAGTATCAAAGCTTTAAAGGTCTGTCCAAAATTTGAAATGAAGAAACGAAAACCTAATATTTTTGCATCGAACAGAGTAAAGAGTTTGCAAAATAAAAAACGATTCATCTTTTTCAAAATACGAGCTAGTGAAGAATAAACCTGGATATACATAGGTACAACAAACATGGCTGTCATTTCATCGGCCAATTGTAAACGCGCTGTGTGATGGATAAGGTAGCAGAAAAATAACAAAATAATACAGATATTTTTTCCAAGTTGTCATATTGTCATCTCTCACATCTTATAAACATTATAGTCGGTAACTTATTCATGCTGTGATATTGTTTTTTAACAATTTTGTGTGTGTTCTAGTTATTATTTTCGGTCAGTGTTGGTTTCTATTAAAACAATTATTTTATTCATTACGAATACTGTGATAATAATGTTATTTGAACGATAAAAAACATCAGCTTAAGATAAAAAAAAAACGATAAGGGTACTTTTTGAAACTAGTATTAAAAACCGGTATTTTCAAGCTTAGCACAGTTTATCGTGAATATTCGCAGCATTCCGTTATGATTTCGTGCGATTTCTATTGCGTCTGTCTGTAACACTTGGCAAATTCCCATATTGACCCACAAACAAAAGATAAGCGCAGTGAATCAGCTTCTTATTATTCTCCACATGTTTTAGGTGGGAAGTGGGAAATACATTACTTACTAGCTACCGCAAAATCTAGGCAAATTATCTAATCCTTATTGAAAGTATACCAGTCGCAATCTTCTCCAATATTAGTGTGATTTTTAAATTAGTTGGTTGCATTAGTCATAAACATCAATCCACCAATTCATTAGGTATTTCTTTAGAAACCGTATTTTGTGTAACCGCGTATTTTCGTCACCTTCCATTACTAATATCCAGAGCACATCACACTTGCTTTGTACATAATATAAATATCAATCCTTCTCGGAATTTCCTTCTAAGAGTAAAATCAAAGATGTGCAAATTCGATAATGATATTAAATCTACAGGGTGAAACCCCTGGAATATCTACAAAGCTCAGTACCTAGACGAGAACCAACGTATATAATGTGACGTATATATACATCGATTACTGTAGACGAGGTGCCTGGAAACAGCGCGCCCACGCGCCTCGATCCTTGACTACCTATTTTTTCATTACTACACAAGTGAGTGTCATTATTGAAAATTTGATCTGTGTCACAATCAAATTTAAATGCGCTTGTCTCGGTTTTACGAACTGTAAACAGGACTTATAAATTACTTGTTTGGAGTTTAGCTTTAAGATTTGTTGTATCATTCATAATGTAGTTGTTTTTGTTATTGATATATTCTGCTTTATCTTCATGTTCCACTCCCCTGTTTATTTTAATGGGCAATTTGTTGATTGGTCCATATTCGGAATCTTTGGAAGTCTCCCAGCTAATAATGTGAACAGCATGATTTATCGTTGTGCCCTGCGAGGATTTACATGTGGTGATATTATATATTTGCTTAAGGATTCCACGATCTGTAATTGAATGCAGTTAATTAATGTGAGCGTGTTTTGCATTTGGCATAATTTGTTTCGCAATCTAAATTATTTGTCTTGTTAGTGTAGCATATAACTTCACTATTTACGATATTTTAATTGTGTCATTATCACTTTGAACCGAACGATGAACTAGACCAAGACCTGCTAGTACATCTGTCTAAAGTAAAATGCGTCCAATGTCATCTTTGGACGGATTTTCCTTTGAATCTTTAGTTAAACTTTCTGTTTCAACATAAAACGTGGGTGTATTAGCTATTAACAGGTGTATATCTTGTCCCTGCATTTCCCATTTCAAGGTTTCAGTGAAACGTTCCTGTTGGGAGCTCTCAGTAGAATAAATATAGGTAGAGTTATTGGATTCAAGGAATCGTTGAAGCGTGGCACGTGTAAAATTTTCTCTTTAAAATTGTTCACGAGAAAAATGAGATAGGGATGAAGCCTGGGTTAATAAAATATGATTCTATTTAGTCCGTCAGCTAAGTTATCGAAAAAATATTGGATAATTATTTTTATATTTTATCAAATCAATAAATAATTATGAAGATAAAACGCATCAAAGATAAGGAATGGAGTTTTCAACGCACTGTATCGTTTTAATTTTTTGTTTGCGTGACAAAAGAAACAATACGTGTCCAATATTATTAGAAATATATCTGACGGACTACTTAGATTTTTTAGTCAAATACCCTATTGTGATCGGGAGTCATGATTCCTGAATTCACAACGATTTAAACCTGCGTAATTTTGAGGTTCTTATGGTGTCGGACGTAAAAGAATAGCACGATCCCATCACTTACCGTGGGTGTCGTAAGAGGCGACTAAGGGACTCACCAGAGAATGGGCAGCAGCATTCTCTGTGCATTGCAACAGCTATACTACGATCGCCAACCCACCTCCCAAGCGTGGCGATTATGGCAACCCTTTGGGGGAGGCTCCCTTTGAGAGAGGCCTATGTCCAGCAGTAGACGTCTTTCGGCTGATGATGAATAATAATTATGAGTTGTTATCATTTTCTATCCCTGCATCTAGAATATTATTATTATGCTCATCTTTTTCTTATTAACATAGAGTGACTTGTAAAGATCTAGATCATGGCTACGATCTTGAGCAGACAGAATCATCTGTGCGTACACGCTTCATTTAACACTCATTTTGTTCTCATATTTCTTTCTAAAGCCACGCCATACTACCCTAAAGGAATTACATTGATCATAGACGCTCCAAACAGAATCTTAAATACATTTCGGGGAATTTTTGGCAGAATTCTGGCGAACTTTTTTACGTTTACCTCTAAACGGGGTGAGTTCATAAATAATTTTATCTGTACTAGATATATCTCAATTAAAGTATAAAGATAGGTAAAGCCACCAAATTCCAATTCCTTACTACACTAATTTGAGGACTCTGAACTCCAATTTTCCAAGAAAAACGAGCGTTCTTAATTCAAATTAATTTTGTTTTGCTTGTCGAGGTATTTCTTCCCATGTATCTATTGGCTTTCCTTTTTGAGTGTTGCGTTAAAGATATTCTCAGTTATTTACCTCTGAGCGCGGCCAGTTCACGGCTTTACGCTTATGTTAACCTTTTAAGAAAAAAACTTAATGAGCCGTGAGGAAAAAGGGAAAGACTGCGTCGTCGTTAATGCTTAGGCTTCACTTAAATTTGCATGTACTCTCTTCCAGTTCATTTAATTAAAGTAAATAAGGCTGAGGTCAGTATGACAAAAAAAAATTATGGCCGCACTGTAGGTACCTTGGCTTTGCAAGCTCTAGGGATAATTGAGTCGTAGTTATATGGGGAAAATATGCCACACTGCCATCAACGCACTGATTAGGTAACTTTAGTTTTTCTGATTAACCAAAATGTCCTGTTTATAGAGCTGGGATGCGTAATCCCTGTTGATAAAATTTCGAGGTAAAATCAAGTTTACCTCAATTAAATACCTTTTGCAACTATTATATTAAATAGTGTATAAATGTTTCGGTAATAATCTGTAAGCGATTCTGATAAAATAGACCACACGATAATCACCCGCAGAGGGAACCTGATAATGCATGATTAGACGCAAGAGCCGCGTAACAAGCCACCTATAAACACAGTGACCTGACACCCCCCCTGCCCCGCACCACTCTGCACCCCCTACAAACACCCTTTGACCTACACACGGGCAATGCCAGTTAAATGCACGAACGCACACACACCAACAAGCTTTCATGCGTAGGCCAACGCACACATGCAGCAAAATGGGGGAAAACTAGGCAAACATGACACCGTGAACTATATTTCAAGCACACATAGGAACGTACATGCACCAACACACACTAACAAAATCGAAATTTTGCGGTAGCGTGAATAATAAAATCTTTCTGTTGCCAACTGTAAAAATGGCGGAATTAAATGTTGACACTTTAATTTAGACTGTTCAAGTCCTAATCGCGCGGCGTCAAAATGAAAACATTTTTCGCTTTCACTTTTAATTGCTTCCAAAGAAAATATTCCATGCTATAAATTTCAGTTTTACGAGCTTAACTAGACGTCATTCATTTTGAAGCAAAATATTTGAGGGCTATTTTTAACATCAAACAGGTCTTAAGTTACTAGTACCTAGTAAGCAAAACATTATAATGATCTGAAATTCAATATTGAAATAAAAATTAGAAGAAGAAAAACAAAATGTTTTAGATATATTTGATAGTTGGAGACATATTATAACTACCAATGAATTAAAATATTCTCAAAATTGAAGAAAATTCCTTTGTATCAGCTTTAAAGGCAGCGTGAGTTGAAAAATAAACACCAGTTTATGTAGTGCAATTTTCTTGTAACATGATGAATTATGAAATTAGGTCACATAAAAAATAACCTAGAACTTAATCACGTCAACCAGTGCTCGCCATCACGCACTAATGGAAGCTAAGGGGACTGGGGTCGGTCTAAGAGCCTGTAGCGCAAACTATTTATTTGTAAAAACTTTAAAGCATATGCGAACTTCGAAGGAGATAGTTTCGAAGTTACAAATTGAGTATTCGTGTTTACGTCTTGGGCATTCACCGAACAATCCACTGTAAAGTTTGCAAACCAAGCAATTTTTGAATTAAGTAACCCAAGATGATATTTTATAAAATCTGGTTAACGAATAAAAAATCAAAACAATACCTAAAATCAGTGCTATTTATACTCGCAATATATGTAACATAGGTATATACGAAATCAGGGATGACATACCGACTACTGTTTTACCTGCTAATAAACCATTTTAAACGAACATCAACATCGATACCATTATATTAATTCACCTTCATATTTTCCCTTTGCGTTTTAATGCACGTCATATTCCCGGTGAGATGTAGCTTACCGATAATGTGATTAACACGACTACAGCAGAATTATTGCCGTAAGCTTAGTACTCAGGTGTGTATCATGAAACCTTGCAAGAAACACACGCCCTTTGCAACCGCTGACGTGTAGCACCCTCGCGTGTTCGCCCAGTGTGTTGGACCAGCGATAAATTACTTATGTATCGTAATGTTCTTTTCTCTTATACAGTGTATAGAAACGCAACGTTGTGCTAATTGAAACTAAAAATCAAAACAAAAGTGAATAAGGCAATGGTTTACAAAGAAAAGATTTCAAAGATGCTGAAGACAAAGACAGTTTTTAGCAACCCATTTAAGAAGCATTACACTTTAATAGTTCTACCGTTCGTAGATAGAATTCCGGTGGGAATTTCTGAGGACGTGTCTGAAATGAAATAAGATTTAATACAGCAACCTGTGGTCTGTTCGAATTAGAATTTAAGATCTTTCTCAATGTTTAAATAACTAGTCAATCCAATTTGCATATGATAATTCATTCAAATTAGATTAGAGACAGGAAGTAATTAAGTGATTATCTTCCAAATGATTCGTCATTTTCCTATATTATCGGCTAATTGCTTACCGAATTTGCCTTTATTGTATTTTACAATATCGGGAGCAATCAATGGTGTAACTATTTTAATTTTTTCCTTCATTTCTCTATTGTGTTCATTGACCGTTGTTTAATTATCGTCCGCGTATGCATAGACACAATACCTAGATTCAGGAATCATTACTATTATATTCATAGCAAAAGCGCACAAAAGTTTATGTGTTTCTATGAATATTGGTACTGTTGTTATGGCTTCGTTGGTTGTCACCACCCACGGTACCGTAACAGATACATTTATATCAGTGTTCATTTTCGTAGTTTTAGCTGTGATTAGTTTTACTTTTCAAATTTAGTTCTTGGTATTTAAATTAATCTCTTTCTGTAATACCAACACCAGCCTGTGTAGTTAATTTGAAATAAAATTGTATAAAGTATTTGTCTCAGAAGTTAATCACCAAAGTTAGAAAACCTACCAACCTAACATAAATATACGTACGCTACTAAAACATAATATAAATTTCTCTACCTCTCCATTTCAAATATTGCTTTCCTTACACCCACGCAAGTACGCAAATAATATACTCTGTTAAATATTCCGATATCAGCTCTCGGAAAATTAATTTTGAATTCAATGGTAGCAACAAGTTTTAATTTATAAATAACAGAAGTCTCGTCTTATGTGACGCAGTTTCATCTTCCTACTTATGGTACTAAATTACGATTTAAAATCATACATAGAATAGAGAAATAAAGTAAAAGAAACACGTGAATGTTAAGGTGTATAATTGGCTTTAAATCACTGTAACAACGACAATTTACAGAAAATAATGATAAAAAACAACACTGGCTGAGCGTAACCTCAAACATAGACAGCACACAACGAATCGATAAATACAACATTTGTCAAAATCCGTCAATTTACATGCTACGAGGGACATCCGTCATCCGTCCGCACTCAGAGCTTTAGTAGTCACAGCGTAGAATATACAAAATGGTTTTAAAAGCACCGCTGTCGACTGATCTTAACAAAGTGAAACATTACATTTACCATTAAATGCGTACAAGACAGCAGGTCACAGAGATTTACATAATGACCCTACTATCAGCCCACATGACCCCGTTTTTTGCCTAACTGTGTTGTTAACATTGGTAATCAACGTTTTCCTGTTACGAACACCGTGTCTGGTAGTCATCGCATTTTACGAATGCAACTTTCTAGCTGTCAAAATTTTGACTTTAGAATTCCCACCATCTTTAAAATTTTGGCTCCTCCAATTACTGATACCTACCTACAGTTTTTGGATTGTCTGTCCGCTTATGCGATTTGCATTTCTTCCGTTCATTCTTCAAACACTTGATCAATAAGAAAATAAACTTCACAATTGGGATTGTGCCAAATACTTTTTGTAATGTTTAAACGTAAAACGCCTACTTTGTTTTGTCGTTATTGTTCCACAAAGGCAGGCCATGAATTATGGATGTCGATATTAGGTACGATATCCATACCGTCATTGAGAGTCTCAAGTCGAAGAGATTTGCGGATAGTAAATAATGTTGTAGACATTTTAAAAGTTCCTTGTTATATTTTTTTCTACTTAGTATCAAGTTTTGCTCTGCTTAAAAGTTATTCTATATTTCGCCAAAATAAAAGTCTTCAATGTCTCATTTCACTATGTTATTTTCTCACACTTTTATTAACATTGAAGCAATCGTATTGATTTCTGAACACATAAAGGTTACATAAAGGTTTAAGCATCTTATAAATTAATAATGTATTCAAATTATGATTTTACTACGTTCTTGTCACACTAATAGATTAACGAGAGACCATATTTCGGAGCCCAATAGTCCAATAAAGCTGGTTCCACTACTGATTACGTAATCGTTGTAAACATTATCACTTAACTGTTAGGCACGTAGTAGGAATGTGTGATGTCCGGTCGTTTTGTCTCTGGCCTTGCTTTGGAGCTCACATTATTATTAATTTACAATATCTATCAAATTCGTTATTACTTCGTCATTTACATGTGCTTTTTTGTTTGATAACAAGTTTTTTACTTTTGGTCTCAAAGCACTTGAAGTATGATTAAGCTTGACTTCCATTGTAAATCATTCATCATCTATGGTATTACAAATAATTACCATGATTTTAAACAAATTTATGCATAATTGAATATTATATTATTAATACATAAACCCCATTTATCACCAGTCACAAACAATCATGAGGAAACATACGCTCAAAACAATCACTTAGTGACAATAATGCTTTGAAAACAGTGACAGATATCACTATCTGTTATGATGTACATCAGGGGGGCTACTCTCTAAGCCCGAAGTCTGTATGTTCGGGCTTAGTTGCGGGCGTATTCTAGTCCGTATCACCTAACCACTAAGAATGAATGACAACACGATTTGACAGTTACTGTCATTCTTAGTTCGGGTTCGGAACGAATCGTAAGTCCGTAGGTGATACGGACTTGAATACGTCCGCAACTAAATCCGAAACTACGGACTTCGGGCTTAGAGAGTAGCCCCCCAGTAACAGGATTACGGATAAATCGAAAACCAAACGTCTTATCTATATAACTACACAAAGATAAGCAAAGCGACTAATCCATAATGGGCATTACCTCCTTACCTAATATTCTACACGATTACCAAAATACTATTCTGTTTACGTAATTATCTTTGTATTTTTGTTACGTCACCCAGTTCTATAATATCTGTCATCGGCCTTGCTTCGCTATGGTCACAATCACGACCATGGCTCCATGGCACAAGCGCGATGACGAGAGCTTTTAACCTCAATAAATTGTCATTTAATACGACTTTATGACAATAGCAATAAGGGACACAATTAAGAATTGATTCATGTTATGATTTATCACTATCGTTTACTTGGAAATGTGTTTTATTGGAAGTGTTTATGAGTTAAGCTTCGTGATTTTTGTATTAATATTTGGTTTTGCTTGTCTGCAGGTAGCAGCTGTTGACGTCCGCAGTAGCAGCCAGCCCGAAGGCAACTCTTTTTCTCGCCCCCGCTCCCCGCATCCCCTTCCAAGATTGCTGCCACCATGGGTCGGAAGAAAATACAAATATCCCGGATTACGGACGAACGGAATCGACAGGTTGGTATTTTATAAAAATATTAAGTCATTAGTAATAGGGTCAGTACACACAAACCGTTAAATATACTATTTCATCGTATAGTTTGAGCAACCTCCATTATACTACTATGGCATGATAAGTATAGGTAATAAAACTATTACAAAAATTTTTCGAACCAAACCGACATAGAACAGTGATGGATGGTAAAACTTAACGTTGCCTTTGGCTGTATTTTGGCTTATGTAACTATAACCGAAACCAAAAGCGATATGTGCAATACGAAGTTCGAACATAATATTGGAGGAGAGTGAAATGACCTTACCATGAGGCATGACCTAACAGATGCGGCCTATCAACACTCCCACTGCAAAACATTATCGGGGCGGGACAATGACCGCTCCCGCTTGTAATTTATTAATTATACGATTACACTGTATATCAACCTTGTCCAGTTTATTATGACCCTACAAAGCAGTCCTCATGTGCCCCTCTCTCAAAGCACATTTTTAATTAGAAGAGGGCAGAGAAGCTCTTTGAATGTGGTCTAGTAACACTAATGCCAGACATTGAAAATTAAAATTGCGAAGGTCAATTTGCTTTCGGCGGTCCAGCTTCCTTTGTTCTTTATGGTAATAAGTACTTGAAATAAAACATGATCATTCTGCAATCAGATGACACATTCGGTGCCTATAAATAACAGGAAACATGTACAGTATTTACTAATAGTTAGTTGTTCCTAAACAATTGAGTTTACCAGAGCACCTATCGATTTTTTTAGTGTATTGAGGAAAATTACAAATTAACCGCAGATGATGTATAGGTACGAACAATGGTGCATTATTTAATAGCTTAGAATTTAAAACGTACTGAATGACAAATAATTTTGATGAGTTCCAGTAATAATAATTATTTGATTCCGTCCGTGACCCAATAAAATGCTTTTATTTTACTTTTATCAATATCAAAATTACTATTGAAGAGTCCGTGTAGTTTAATGATATACTTGTGTAGTCAAGCTTGAAAATGGAAGTGGTGGTAGTAGTTAAAAACTCAGTAATTGCTTTATGGACTTTGTGGTTTGACCCTGTGAAAATTTTAGGAATATTTCATCACTTTCATCGACTTGAAAAAAATAGTTCTCCATAAATATCGTCTCCTTCTCGTTACTGCCGACCATAAATTGTTGTTCCTTCATTTTCCTTTAATTAGTCATTTGAATATTTCAGGTGACCTTCAACAAGCGCAAATTCGGTGTGATGAAGAAAGCCTATGAGCTTAGCGTACTGTGTGACTGTGAGATCGCTCTCATCATCTTCAGCTCCAACAACAAACTCTACCAATATGCCAGCACTGATATGGACAAGGTTTGTGAGATTTACGTATTTAGCAATTATTCTCTTCTTATTAATCTTTTCAGTATTTCCTTTAGATCATTTGATTGTTCTTAGAGTATATATGTAGATTGCTTCAATTACAAATCTAGTCTACTCCTGTTTAAATTAGGTAGTGTGTGATTTTATTTGTATCCATTTGATCTCTTCTACATGTCAACCTCATTGAAGTTCGGATTTATAATTTGAATCTCAAATTATCAAACGTTTGTGAATTATTCTACGAATTTTGTAAATTCGTTCTTGATTATCATTCCTTTACGTAGATCTTCATTATTCATATTGTATGTGAATTCAGTTTTACTAGCTTCCTGTTATCTGTAATTTATTTTTTCAATGTAAGTACATGGCGTTGAAATATGAATGCTTAGTATTTTTTGAGATATGGTTTTCATTTAAATTATGCGTTTACAGGAAAAAATATTTTATTCCAACAGTAATGGAATTAATTTCTTTAACGTGGTTCGCTGTAATTTATCGTTACATGGCTAACACGTCCCACTTATAAATAGTGAGCTTTATATTTTAATAAAACTCTTGGTAATACCAGCTAGACTCAGGTTATTTGCATAAACATTTTTTTATCGTTTACTGCCAACAGTGACTGAATAAACCGCGCATAAAGATCATACGGTCGAGTCAAATGATCTCCTACTATTTGTAATTTTGTATTTAATGGTGTAAGGTCAAGGTGGCTTCGTTCAACTACACATTATGTTAAACAAAGAATATTTTTTCAAACAAATGTTATTTGAATAGATAAACAGAACTGTTGCCATGAAGCTAGTTAAGTGTCGGGAATTATTTGTAGATATTACATAAATTTAGATTTTACTATTGTGATGGCTAAATAAAAAAAACTATTAAACGATTTGTAAAAAAAGGAAAATCTAGATAGCTTTAAAACAGTTAATTAGTAAAGATAATTTATCAGGCGAGACGGTTCATTTAAGAAAGATCGTAAGGCAGGTTTTAAAAAAATTAAAATGGAATGAAAATAAAAGTAACGTTTATTTATTTGCAGGTTCTTTTGAAATACACGGAATACAACGAGCCGCACGAGTCTCTGACAAACCGCAACATCATCGAGGTACATTAAGTACGGCGTCATCTGTGTGCCCGTGATCGCAATGCAATGTCCATGCAAAATTGACTTATCCCATTAACCGCGTGCTTTGTACTTACACACAATACCCTAATGCATATATTTGATACTAAAACAATCCCCGACATAAACAAGCAAATGTTGATCGAACCTCACTAGATTATAGATGTAGATCTCGTACCCAAAGACCTTGTGTAAACGATATCACATCAATATACACATATAAGATAGACAAACACTATAAAGCAACAGCATGTTTATTTCCTGTTAGAAAAAAGGATGAAGTACAAAACACCAGACACCCCGTTTTATACTAACAGTTTATGACTAGATAGGTACCCCAAATATTTATTTTATTTTTCCTGTACCAGCATGGGTTTTGTAAATATATTTTGTGTTTATTTGAATTAACCGCGCCTACCTGACTCCGATGTTTTGATACAAGGGTAAAGTCAGTGTTGCATCATTGCGTTCGACACCACACAAATGTACGCTAAAAAATTTTGACACGTACAATTTTACCTAATCGTTACACTGTAGTTTTATTGAGAGCACTGTTTTATTTTGAACCCTCCACTACATACTGACGTGATAAAATCTCAACAAACGAAACAGTAGCAATTACGCTAAACGCGATTGAAGCTGATAACGCTAATGGTGTGTATAGAGGGTGTAATCTAATAATTTAACTGGATTTTAATGCATGCCAGATTAATACAGTACGAGTAGAGTATTTATAAGTTTGGCTCGTCAAGCCACCTGAGCTGTTTTCGCTGACACTTACAGGCACTAACGAAGAAAGAGCATAAGAACGGAGTGATGTCACCGGACAGCCCCGAGGCTGAGCCCGAGTACAACCTGACACCAAGGACCGAGGCAAAGTATTCCAAGATTGATGAGGAATTCCAAATGATGATGCAGAGAAACCAGTTGAACGGGAGCCGAGTGGGAGTGGGCGTGGCAGGAAGCAACTACAACCTGCCCGTCAGCGTCCCTGTCGGCAACTACGATCAGACACTACTGCAAGCTAGTCCACAGATGCATACTTCTATCAGTCCACGGCCCTCGTCTTCGGAAACCGATTCAGGTAGATCAATATCTAATTTCTATATTCCGTCTCTTTCTTTTTAAAGTCCTTTACTGTCGTTGATTTTGTGCACAGAAGTTATTTATAGCAGTGTAGTTTTATCGAGTAATTTTTCAAAATTAGCCTTGGATGCTTTTACGTATTTTATCTTTTTTAACTCCACCATCTTTACCTTCATTATTAACCTCGAGTTTTTCTGTTTCATTAAATCAGTTTTCAATACTAGCACTGGACGTTTTTACATAATGTCATCTTTTATAACTTCTCCATCTTTACCGTCATTATTAACCTCGACCGTCCCTTCTATTCCAGTATACCCAAGCGGCGGAATGTTAGAGATGTCAAACGGCTACCCCGGCTCAGGGTCTCCGCTGGACGCGGGTTGCACGCCGTCGCCGTCACCCGGGCCAGCGCCGTCGCCGCACCGGCACGCGCACAAGTCGCACGGACATGCGCCGCCGCCGCACCACTCACCGCGACACAACAACCTGCGCGTCGTCATACCCAGCTCTATGCCGCCACCGCAGGACGACATATCTTATGCTGGAGAGGTGATTGTGAGGCACTTTTCACTGTTATTAGTTTTATTGATCCGCTGGATGTGAGACGCATAGGACCGGTCGATGTGGCGAATCTTTTGGAGGCCTATGTCCATCAGTGTAGTAATGATGATGATGAGAAAAGAAAGAGAATCTCCTCCTTTTTGGAACTCGGTTAGTTATCAAACTCGTCGTCCGGCATTGAGTTGAGGATCAGGATGCCAATGCACAAAAAGAGAGGCCTGTGCTCATCAATACGCGAAGTCGGCCTGTGGATGATGATGATGGGGTGGATGTGGGTTTGCAACGGTTGCAAGAGTTGTAATCAGAGCTAAATCAGCCTAAATGTAGATAATTAGATGTATTTCAAGTTGCATGGTTTCATTCGAATCTGTTTCATTAAATTTATTTCATCCCACAGTAATGTCAATGACAATATTAGAAAAACTAGGTATACAAAAATATACAATCTGTTTTGTAAAATATCAGTATAAATTTTATAATCTTGATCTACAAGCTCAATTAAATGTATTGTCATTCGCATTATTACAAATTTTATTTAAAGCCACTAGTGTGTAAAGAGAACGCATATCACGATGGTTTAGAAAATATAATTGAAATAACCAAGTATCTTTCTTTTTCCAGACACCTCTCGGCTACTCAGGACTCGGCAACTTCGGACCACAGGACTTCAGCATCAACTCGGACATGGGCATCGGACTGACGTGGGGCGCGCACCAGCTGCAGACGCTACAGCACAACAGGTACATGTCTGTGATCACTTTCATATCACTTTTTATATGTGTCGCTTATGACCCTATCGACTCGTTCAAGCTGTGGGCTGGCGTTGGGTACTCAGTAGTGACTGTTTCGGTGAATTCTGAAAGTCTGTGTAACAGCTTTCATACTTATCGATATATTTCGCCATTGTGGATACGTTGTGGGCTATACGGCTTGATCGTGTGAATTGGGACTAATAGAAATCTTCTTGAACAAAGTCTATATTAAAAAAAATATAATGATAAATAAATTCTTGCCCCTACATAGAGGCTTGTGTGTCGCAATAAAAAATGTAATTCAAAATGTTCGATAGAAATCAATGTTACAAAAGACTCGGTTGTTGAAGATTTGTGTGATTGTTGTCCTCTAATTTAAGCTTTTAGTTAAGACTAACAAACGAAGTAATTCAGAAACACAACATTACATAAAAAACTGTATAACTATGATAGTGTGAAACCAGTATGAAAATCAGTATAAAAAACCAGCACGTTCCTGAATAACTTCGTCAATAAACTAACAAAAACCCAAAAAGAGTTCCGCCGTGACAGTGTAATCACTGCCGTGACCAGGATTCGAACCTGGGTTACTACGGCCACAACGTAGGGTCCTAACCACTAGACGATCACGGCTGTCGGAACTGCTGGTAACACTGTCGAAAACAACAATCGTTATAAAAGGTTACATCACATTTCATGAACATTCACGGTTGCGTGCGCCAGAACGATTAAAACTGCGTAAAAATGGCAGTTAACTCGCTAATACTTCGCAAAAAGAAACTGATCAATATATTATCATCACGCCTGTTCATTTTCAAAGGAGCATTTTCAGTAGCTGTATCCATTGTGTTAATATTCGCTAAATTATCTAATTTCCATAGCCTACAAAAAAGATTAAACACATTAAATTACAACCGAAGTAATTTATGTGATAGTAAAAAACAACTAAACGAATTTAAATTGCTGGTTGCCACGTGAAGCCAGTTGAATAAAAAACAAAAAAAAAAAAACAAAAACACATTTGAGAGACACGTGTAAGTACAAAAAACCAAAAATGATAATGTTAGCTTTGCGCATTCTAGAAGCGTTGAAAGTAATTTGTTTTTTGTGGTATGATATTAACCACTAAATTTAATGAATATGAAAAGATGGCATAAACCAAGAAATACGAATTGAATCGCAGTTATTTCAAGATCAGCTTAAGTATCTATCCAACTCACTAAAAAGTATGGGTAAGTTCAAGATGACACACAGCGTAAAATCAGTGAAGTTTCTAAACGAATGGAAGGCTAGCACAAGAGACAAGGACATTTTGTCAAGGACGCAACGCGAGATAAAATCTTACATCAGATTGTCTTCCGGGACGCGTAGCGTGTCAAATAAATGGCCGTTACGCATGAGCAGATTCAGATTGGATTCGTATTAAACCAACGAAAAAAAGAAGAAAAAACTTAAATTAATTTGTAAGAGTTTTTGTGCCAAGCAAGTGAATTGTTGAATCTGATAAGAAATTGGATAAGAGATTCTTGAACAATGTCCTTTTAAATTGTTTTGATGGAGAATTAGATGAATAACATTTAAATGGGGACGGAGAACCAACAAATACGAAATTAAATATACGTTGAATAGGTTCATCTGAACTTCCATTTAGAAGTAGGTCAAGCAACAAAAACGTATAGCGGTATTAATATAGCTTTGCCTATATTAATATCTGGCTTTCCTATGCGTCTTTAACTTTAACATTTTAATCAGAACAAATAACAAAAAATTATGCCTTCACCGCGACAGTGTAATCACTGCCGTGACCAGGATTCGAACCTGGGTTACTACGGCCACAACGTAGGGTCCTAACCACTAGACGATCACGGCTATTGGAGGCTGTGGCTGTATCAATAAAATTAATGGTCGCTTTGCAATGTGAAAGTCGTTGACCAGTTTTCTTTGCAACTGTTCGAGTTTTGTGCCCTTGCTCTTATTATTCAGATCACTGAGAAGTTCTTGTAGATCATAAAAGATGGCGTGTTTTTAAATAAAACAATATTTAGCATCAGTTTTTTAGAAATTTCCGCTTTTGCGATTTCGAAATGATATCGATAAAGTAATCCCTCTTAAATCTATTCGATTTTATTAACACCGTGCATCATTAGCTCGTTTAAAATATCAGGTTGCTTATTGATCTCTAAACTATTGGATTCTAAACGATGTGAAATAAATTATAGACCAATAACATACTGCACATAATTATTTCATTAGGAAACAATAGATTGATGACTTCCTTTAGCAGTTAATAAAGTTTGGCTGTGTATAGAGGAAACGCTGCCAGCTTCATATGCAGTCAATCATCTTACAGATGAAACTATTTGATATATTATTATTGGATGAATATTTATGACGGTTTTATGTAGGATCTTTACGCGTATTGTCGAGCTGTCAAATATTTACATATAGAGTGGCTGCCAATTTCAAATTGTCAGTGTCAATTTTCAATGCTGTTTTATTGCATTTTAAGTATAATAATCAAAAGCGAGCATAATTACCATAACAAGTATGGATAGCATTTTGCGGTTCCTTGGTATTTGTATCACTAAAATCTGTTTCCTTGATATTTTTTTGTATCCAAAAAGATTTGCTCCGCCGCGACAGTGTAATCACTGCCGTGACCAGGATTCGAACCTGGGTTACTACGGCCACAACGTAGGGTCCTAACCACTAGACGATCACGGCTACCGGAGCTGTTGATCACCGCACCAAAAACTGCAACTGTACCGTTAACTGCCTTAACCAACAGACCAGTATCAATAACCTACCCCGCCCCCCGCACCTGTAAAGAAACAAGGCGCAACAGGGGATTCGTACTGTTAAACGAAGTACAACTTTCACTTGGTCGTTGCGCTTGACTGCGCCAATCGAGCACACATAATTACAACATAAATTAACTTTATCGGTTGCTACGGGTTCTACGTTATTTGCATGTTTCTAATTGGTTGTTATGAATTAAACATAATGCTAATATACGCTTATCAGGTTAACGTACTGCCGTTATGACAGGTACTCGTGTGCTGGTTGGCTTGATGAAATGCCACATTTTTCATTTGGTATGCGTAGGTTCAATGAGAAGTCTGGAAACAATATAGGGAGTAATTTCTGCAACCTAATGCAATTATGTATTGTTTTTGTAACTAATAGAGTCTATCAGATCAAGTTAAAAATGACGGTTTAATTTTTATTTATTCATTGAACCTAGGCGTTATACAATGTACAAAATTTTGTATCTTGGACTATTTTTTACTAATGAGACAATTTTATGACCCCTTTTAACACAAAGTATATTTTTAAATGACTCTACTATTTGTGTTGATGTTTCAGGACCTTGTCTTGTTCCACCTTCCTCCATAACTAATCAGGCCAATCACTCAACAGTAGCAGCTTGCCAGTCCTGGGCGGCGGGACGCCCCCCCCGGCAGCGTCGCCCAGTAACGTGAAGATCAAAGCCGAGCCAGTGTCGCCTCCTCGCGCCCCGGATCACATGCATCGCGCGCCGCCGCCTGCGCCCGCGCCTCAGCCCGCCCATCTCTCTGGAGTCATTGATGGTGTGTATTTTGATATACTCACGTTTTGCTAACTGCTTGTGTTTGATTTTTTATTCTGTGATAAACCACTGCTAGGTAATGCCTGACTGAAGTTTTCTTGCAAGGTTGCATTCTTGGTCCTCTGTAGTTTTTTGTTTTTGAGTTGCAACGTTTGATCGATGGCTTTAACTCATATAAATGGCAATCGTTGAGCAAAAGACTAGTTTTTCTAAACAAAACGAATATTCGAGCATTGCCTTTTACAGCAGTGTAACAATATTTACATTTTTAATATGTAACATTGCTAAAATAAAATGAACATAATTGCTTAATCGCATGCAATAGCTAATAGTAGTAGTTGATTTAGTAACTAAAATGTGTTTGAAACCTAATAACTAACACTAACCTTACCAATTACAGTGTATCGGCACGTTGCAGGTTCAGTATCGTCGAGCAACATGGGCTCGCCAGCCGGGCAAGACATGCGCCACTCCAGCGCGGGACCGCTTGACTATGAGCAACCGCACACGAAGCGGCCGCGAATCGAGGGCTGGGCCACATAGCTAGGCTATGAGGCCTTCGGCTCGTATCCGAGGCCCCTGCACCCGCACTGCTAGGCCCCTCTCGCTCACCGTCCTCCGACAAGCTCTCCTGGACTGAACAGAGTACCCCCGCGGCACAGTGCTAATCTTATCACTCCAAAAGTCTGATAAGGAAAGGTGCATCCAATCAAACGGTGCTTAAATTTTTGATGGCACGGTCGACTAACCCTCTCCCACGAGAATCAAGCCCCACTTTCTGGGCACGTACGTTACATATTCGTAGATCTCTAATGGGATCGATATAATTGAATGTTCAACTTTACACTTCCCTCTATTAATACGTAATTAATTATTGTAATGCACACGAGTACACTAAAGATTAAGATTAAATGTTAAAATTAAGTACAATAGCAAACCTTCAGAACAATTTTGAACTGTAAGTACATATAGATAGATATTGAATTCCCCTGTAAATAGACGACATTATATGTGCAATCCGTGCCATTGTCTGTTTAGCTTAAAGTTAGTCAATTTAAAGATTAGTGACTGTAACACGTACTAGTGCACTAGATGTTGAAGTTTGTGCGGCACGAAGCGGCTAAGTTGTGCAGTGAGAAAGACACGGACCACAAGAGTGAAGTGCGATAAGACTATATAACAAACGACTGTTGACTTTTTGTGTTAGTGTTTTAAAAAGTTTTTTGTGCCATTTTAAAAATTATAATAATAGTGTGACATCCGAACTTGAATCTGTAAATTAGTAGTCGTAGTGTCATCACAGAAGATAATAAATTATATGTATTGTAAAATCTACTTTATCTATTGACATATTTATACATGAGAATCATAATGATATTTACATAATATGTATACACGTCCCGTTAGGAACGAATGTTATGTAAGTAAGTAGATAATGTTAGCTAGATATGAGTATATAAAGGTACCACACGAAGCTTTAAAATTTCTTATGATAACACTTGCACTTTAAGCAGATTTTGTAAGTAAACACAGTTTATAAAGTAAAAATTTAGGACACTTGAGTACACAGTTGAATTTAAAAGACAGAAAAAACTTGAATCAAAAGTTGTATCGCATCTTTTTCTGGATTTTGCTTTGAGCTATTTATCAAATAGTATTACAGTTTGTTCAATATTCAGGAAAAGGACAATGCGCATATAATTTTCACTTTCGACTTCAATCTGTCTTTGCTTCGATATACCTTTTACTATAAATCCCGTTACATTTATGTATGTATGGTCGTATCTCGTTGCAGACCAAAATATTATCGAGTCAATTTTGAATATCATATTTATGTAATTACTTGTTAAGTATGTGTAGATTTATTTAGTGGCTATAATGGGTTACAAAATTGAAAGGAACAACTTTGTTGATAGTACATTTACTTTTGATTTTGTTAATGTGATCTGAAGTAAGTTTTTATTTCTACGTAATAAAGTTAATACTAGTAGCTATTGTAACAATGAACAATATACCTACGAGTCAGCTTTAAGCACATACAAAATTATATTTTAAATTAAAATATTTACACTAAAGTATGCACTATATCACGATCCGCCCTATTTTTAGATGGTATTGTCTGAAACTGTACATTGTGTTGTCCATAGTTCATAATATCCTTCATTTCCTCGCTTTCCTGAAATGTTGCTTTCAATCCCTGTAGCACACGAGTCCAAGATATTCTTTGTATCCGGCCTGCACGATGGTCCAAAGAACCACTTGTCCCCTTCTCCCCTCCCATATCGTCTCACTGTAGTTGCCTTACTCACAGTGCCTAAATATACCATTTTGTACCAAATTTGTATGTTATAGCATTTTTGCTTTAATATTCACATCCTGGTAATATTAAGTCATTTGATAATGTCAATTGTTCTGGTCGTAGCACGCAGTGATGTTTCGATACAGTCAGAGGCAGAAGTAAGGAGAGTCTTGATCATTAGATATATGTTGGATGTCCTAATAAATATAAATGTTTCCTGCTTTTTAGAGTGTGACATCTGACCCCGCAGTTAGAACTCTTTTTATTTTTGCACTCGACTGTACACGCGTACCAGGTTCAGAACGATGTGTATAATATATTTCTGTACCACATTTGTCAGTAAAACTGTATAAATGTGATAATAACTATACAAATATAATTAAGTGTAACGAACAACTTTGCATCATAGACTATCATTAGAATAAACCTTCAAATCACAGTAACAAAATGTTAAATGTACATTTGTTAAATTTGTACAGGGAATTATCCATTTTTGAAGTTCAAAAGTCTGAACGCATAAGAATATTTAAAAAATAAAATGTATTTTCGCATTGTAAAATAAGTACACAGTTAGGTTTAACGAATTAATATTTTATTACCGGAACATAATGGATGTTGACCCGTTTATAGGAAACTATTATAACGATCATGTAAGTACACCTTGAATGTTAGACTAAATTGTTAATGTGATATGATTACCTACACTGTTACACCCGGGCCCGCTCGCGTAGAGCTCCCTCAGGTCGCCACAAACTTTTGTATTGAACGTTTCTACAAGGGTGAACCTTTTGCTTGTTGGTGCGTGGCGACCTTGTAAATGTCTCCTCTGGGCCGTAGTTTGAGATTCTACAATTGCGTTATCTGCTGTTTTCGGTCGTTCGTTCCTAAAAGTTCCTTTCTCTGGAAGCGTCGATGTGTTTTGTATTAAAATTTGCTCAATATGTTCGGCGATGATGCGATCCTTGTTTCTTGTTAGAGTTCATTTCTATTTGTCCGTTGTAGAACATGTTATGATATAGTTAAGTGTTGCATTGTACGATATCTGACACATTATTGTTACCTATATACCTATCACAGTACAGTGGCACTGGTATGAGGTCATAGCCAAATCAATTAACGCAATTTTGCACAAAAACACATTGTTATCGGATGAAAACGTTACAATAAAGTAAAGTTTCCTTTGTTTTCGCGTAGGATGATAAAATGGCGGACGTTATGTATTTATCGCTTGCACAGAGTATAGTATCGACTATATTGTATAATATTACGACAGTAAGCTGGTATTGGGAGCATAATTTCCGAGGTTGTGAGCTTTGCTATCGGGAATGAGTTTCAAGTTTAATTAATTATTAAATATATAAATATAATTATTCATTTGGACGCACAACTGTGTTGTGTGTTATTGTAAAAAGCGTTTGTTTGTTCTTTATATGTACCTACTTTCGTAATATATGTGTTTACCTGTATTTTATCTCGCTGTGTGACAATAGCAAAGGGCTTGTTCAGTTAACTTATAATCTAGTTCATTGCATTTAAAAAGATACGTAGTCATAAGATAACAGAAAATTTTGCTGAACTTCTTCACAGTAGATGTCGATGTATTTACGTTCCTCTCTCGTTGCTATTGCACCACAGTATCGCGAACAATCCAAATAGAATATAGGAATATAAATACATATCCTTATTGAATACTCAAAATCGATTTCACATTAATTTCTCTTGTTACAACAGTTGTGCAATACATATATAACAAAATGCTTAGGTAGGTATTAGGTATATTTTCGTTTGAATTTTACAAAGAATGCAAAATCTGTTGTATTTTATCGATATTTTTACTGATAATGAGAGAGACCGCCGACGGTGTTCCGGAGGTTCGTCTCGGGAATATTAAGTCATAATTGTGTAATTATTTTTTAAGATAAGGCCGGGCCAAATATTGCATTAATGTAGGTCATACGGCGCTGTATCTCTGTGTTGAGGCAGCCATTTCTGCCCTGTGTATTATAATTGTATGATGAATCAAACATCTCAGTGGCTGAATGGAATATTAATGTTTATCGACAGTGTTAGAAAATTGTTATAAATTATTTTGATGACTGTTCGAAGGATAATAAAGAGTTGGATGTCAAGTTTCGTTCTTTATTTCGTAGCTACACCTTGCCCATATATTTAATAAAACACATTAATAATACAAAAAAAAAACATGCATAACAAATGACAAAATAAATGTATAAGGTTAAGAGACTATTGAAGAAGCATTAGATTCTCGTCCCAAAATTATTATCTTATTTATCATGTTCTATAGGATCACCAAACGCAGCTTGAGAAACGGTGCTCCCATTTTCATCTAAAGACTCCATATCATGAGAAACGAATCTCCGTCTCTTCGAATCTTTCTCAAAGATCTCCCGAACTTCTCTATCCAGATCTAAAGAGCTTGATCGTCGAGAATCAAAACGACCAACATTGAAAGTGTTATGTACATCAATGCTGTCTTCAGTAACATTGATAACTTGACCTTCCAAAGTATCCGTAGACACGGCTGTAGATGGCCTACTATCAAAGTTCAGTCTACTCTCAGTGTCTCCTATAATCTTTATTTCACTATCAATATCGGTTTTTGGTGTAGGAATTAAGTGTTCTCTGGAATGGACACTGATTGGTGTGTCCACTTTTCTCGTGAATCTGCATCTTCTAGTGAAGCCTCCCATCCATTCTGAGACCAATGCTGTGCCAGCGATGATGAAGCCAGCTGCTAAGAGCAGGAACATGCCTTGTGTATCTTCTAGAGTGAGACCTTTTTCTTCTGCGGAGGGGATTTTTATTGTGCCACTGCCAGCCTGTAATTTTTAACAAAATTAAAATTGTTGAAGTTAGGCTTGCCATGCATCCGGATAAAACTTCGCATAGTTAGGGACTTTGGGTGCATTTCCTGTCAAATGAAATGGTGTCCAGTCTATCCGGCTTTTGTTAGGATTTTTACATTTGACCAATCACTTTTTTATAAAGAATGGCATAAAAAAATGAAGCAGGCTAAATGCTTAATTTATTTGTATGGTTTTTTATAAGTTATGAGGATAAAAGCATAGATAAACATATGATGATGGACCAAAAAACCTGGATATTCATACTACAATGATTTTCATTTGAAAATAAGATAAGAAGAAGATAAGATATTTAAGGCTGTTGGCGTTTTTACTCAAATGTCCGGCTTAATTGGAGGAACTGATCGGTTTTTCGGGTTATATACAGCTAAAGGAGTAACAGGTCCTTTATGCTACGGCCAATTTATTATTCTAACTATGAAAATTAAGTAGGTAAGTACCGTTATTTGGTGCCGTCATTCAATAGTCTATTTGTTATTAAAGTATTATACTGTCGATGTGTCTTTCTATTGCTAGAGATTGTATGTTTTATATTAAAAAAAAAACAAAAGGTATAACTCAAATAAATATTTTTTGCGCGGTAAAACGGCTTTCTAGTGAGGTGGTGTGAAAAGTAGGTAGGTATCTTGTCTTATACAAAAATTAATGGAATCGGTCGCATAATTATCTTCCATTTTGATATTGCAGTATTGGGTGTTTTGTATTGAGTGATTTTTAAACATATGGATCAACTAGCTGCCGCCCGCGGCTCCGCCTGCTTGAATGTCGATAATTATCCCAAGGGGACACCAGGATAGAAACTCTATGTCCTTGCCCGGGACTCAAAAAATCTCTATACCAAATTTAATCAAAATCAGTTCAGTCGTTTGCGTGTGAAGAAGTAACAAACATACACACACTCACAAACTTTCGCCTTAAGTTATAATATTAGTGTGAAGTGTGACAGTGTCATTAATCTGGAGTTTCTTTCCAAGTTAAATACAATTGTGGTGCAGATCTACCCTTGTGTGAGGTTTCATCTAAATCCATTCAGCCGTTAAAACGTGAAGTGACATTAAGACAGTTCCCTCCGTACCGTCGCCGGTGTGTGCAAATCTGAATATCGCTCCGGTTTTCAAATTCGGAAATCGTGTTCGGCTTGTGAATTGTTTCTAGCTAGTGTATTAAGTGCGTGTTTTGTAAGTTTTATACGTGTTTGTTTATTTATTTTCTGGTTATCCAGCACCAGCTTCAGCCTTAGGTAAGTGCATTTATTTTCTTTGTGTGTGGGTACCGCGAAATAATTTAATCGATCGTTATTTTTATTTACTTACTAGTTTTTTTTACTTTTGATTTGATTCATCCGCGATCTAATACGTCTATTTAGTGTTATCTCCATCAAACATGATGTCATCAAATGATTCGCCGATCGAGGCGGAGAAATATTTCGTAAAAAACTCAAAGGTCGCCCGTGGCGACCTCCGCTAATTCTAAACGCTTGTTTAGTCAAAACGGCTTCATCAGACATCCGAAACCGTGGAAAAATCCTCACCGATTTTAAACATCAGTGATGTGGGCAGTACCGATTATTGTGACTTAGTTTCCGAGGCGTTTCCGAAATTAACGTCATCAATGAAGGGTCCCGCCACTGTTGATTCTGGCTTTCAGGAGTTGCAGTGGTTGGGAATGTGGGGCGGGCTTGTCCCATAAAAAAAAAAGACGTGAAGTGGTAACAAGAGAGTTGCTTTGGCATTTTGAGGGTTCCGCACCCGAAGGGTGACCAACGGAACCCTATTACTAAGCCTCCGCTGTCCATCCGACCGTCTGTCTGTCAGCGGGCTGTATCTCAAGAACCGTAATCGGGAGACAGTTGAAATTTTCACAGAGTCGATCTATTGCCGCTATAACAACATATAAAAAAAGTTTTATTAAAAATTAAAGAAACAAGAAACGTGTTTTTTCGGTTTATGATACCTTCGTGTGAGAGTTCGACTCGCACTTATCCGGTTTTCTTAATATTAGTAGATACGCATTTAAGTAGAAAATACTTACAGCAAGTAACTTTCCAGTCAGACTTCGTTGCATTTCGAAGCGGACTTCATCAGTAATCTTATCAATAAGTCCACTTTGGATCATTCTACTGATATCGAAGTTCATTTTCGCCGAGTACACTGAGTTGTTAGGAAAACTCATCGCAACCCCAAATGGAACAAAGCATTCGTTGGAAATATGGAGAACAGATCGCTTGGATCTGAAAGATTTGATTAATAAATACGAGTAACTGTTACTATAGTAGGCGCCAGATAAATGTGGAATAAAGTATATTGACCTTTCCCTAATTACTGCTCATAGGTACCTGAACAATTAAATATGAATCGTTTTTCATTATTAGACCATGTTAAGGATCACGAGAGATGATGATTCGGGACAGTTTTGTGTCATTAATTCCGTTTTTCAAATTAACAATGTCAATAAATGTAGGTGGGTCAATGACCGATATTCCACGATTATCTGGCGCCTACTATAGTAACTGGAAAAAATTAAGTGTTAGCTAAGCGAACATAATTAAAGACCTTGCCCTAACCGGGTTTCGAACCCAGCCTAATGCTCAGTAGTCGCGGTTTGCAACCATTAGACCAGAAGCAGTTGCCCTGTAGTGAGTATCAATTCAATTCAAAACATTTATTTCAGACTTTTCGGTCCATAGAGTGTTAGTACATCAAGATAACTTAAAACTATGTTAATAATTTACACATACCTAGAAAATAATAAAATAACAAACAAAAAATATACATACAGGAAAGAAAACGCATATTGGCCTACAGCACATGCAAACCTATCCAATGCCTCCAAATAGGACTATGGATGCTCAGGTAGCTGTTGGGACTGCCCCTCACCCTTCGCATCAGCGATGCTGCTCTCTTTCGTATAATGGCGTGAAAGCCGTCCACTTGAGCATCAGCAAACATCAACGACAATAAATGATAACACTGGCAGTACGAATGTTTTGAAACGATTATAAATCCTTTCACCGAAACTAAAAGTATACTTTCCAATTGCGTAAAACGTCAAAAAAACTCAAACTAGTCAAGGATAGTGACTACTATAATTCTGATGAAATATTCCAAGCAGTCTGTTGCAGATACTAACATGAAATCTGTGATAAAAGAACATATTCGTATGAACTAGTATTGCCAGCGTTTTGATTTATTGTCGTATCGTTGTCTCCACCTTGGATTTGCCTGGATTGTATGGCAGAGTTATTAAAAATGGTATAAGTTATAAAGATAAATAAAACACTGCTACAAAACGCGTTTAGATGAAAGCAAACTACATTCAAATGTATCAGAATCTTACTTGGTCGCTGTAAAGTTAGCTTGTACAATATATTCAAGTTCAGCTTTAGATCCCAGAAATGCATAAGGCCAAAAAAACGCCTTAGTTGTATTTCTGATACCGGCTTCTACATTCGGTACTAATTCCAGTTTTTTTAACAATTTGACGGTATCAGGATCAGATGAATTTAGGAACCATTTTTCCCAACCACCTCGATCTGCCAATATAAAATCAATTACAAATATTAAAACTGTTGATGATTTTAAATATATCTATATCTACACAAATAATGGAGTCAACAGTGTTTTTTACCTAAGGTGCCAACTCTATAGAATCCTTTTAGTAGCTGTTTTATTGTATCCACAGTTTCAGGAAACACTGGTAACGTTACAAAAGCTATGATGGAACCAGTGTAGCAACTCGTAATTATGATTGTGAAAATCCAATACCAACCTGAACAAAAAAACATTATTGGACAAATTAATAACCAATCTGAAGGAGACTATAATATTAGTGATACTAGACTTACCAATTAACAATCGCGTAGTAATCTTATTCGTCTTGCTCCAAGAATTCTTACCGAGAAACGTAAAGCAATTAGTAAAAGTTCCGAAGACGTACCAGAACATATTTTCTATTTCCCCACTGTTATGCAATAGATGTCTTAGAGTATGTTTGTCAGAGAAAGCTAACGGAAACATTCCGAAAAGATAGGTAAATGTAAGGGCAACCCAAACATGCCAGTGGAACGGACCGAGGATAGCTCGATAGCTGAGGAAATATCAATACTAATTGTTAAACTGAAATAAATAACAGTAAACTAAAAGAAAGTTACAGTTAAGAAGAAGTTACCGGGGTAAAGCTGTCGACATTAGTGTTATAAAAATTGCACAATCTTGAGAATGCGGCAATGATACATCCATATCGTTTAGTCTCTCGCTGGTGACATACAGTCCAGCTATTCCAATATCTGCTCGTCCCATTTTCACTTCTTTAGCCACCGAATCTCCAGGCCTAACAGAGAAAAATCTTTGTTTACCATAAACTTCAAATCAAAACTAATCATTAAAAATGACGTCGTATTTTACCCCAAACTAGGTTCCTGAGGTTCAATGATTTCGATAGAAAAGTTATTTCTTTCAGCCAATAATTTTATAAGCCGTAGTTCAACTCCATCCCATACGACTCGAGGATTTCCACCATCAAGATCTGATTTTATCCTAAAATTCCAAATTAAAACATCAGAATTTAGCATTTTATGAATATATTTTCTACCATAACACATGAGTGGTTTTTGACATTACCTTCTGAATACGTATGGAGGCTGATTGGCAGCAGCAACGACAAATCTATGACCAGCATACCCTTCTGTCATTTTGGGAGGAAATAAGTTAACATTTCTTGAAAATTTTCCATGTGTCCAAGAATTTAGCACTACAGGCTGACTGGCACCCAATCCATCTGTATACAGTTTATGAGTATACAGAATGTATGGTGATTCCTAGATAGACATTAACTGGTTGTTAATTAAATATTTACCTATAACAGTTTTAAGTCTGTCGAAAAAATACTTACCAAAGTCGTATCGTCTCCTTCTTTAAAGCTCTGGCCAATTACAAGTAGATTAACAAAATTTCTTGAATTAACACTGGCTAGGAACTCCTGAACGGCCCATTGCGAGGACCTCGCAATGATTATGATCTTGTTTTCTGGTTGTTTACCCAATATTTTTGCACTGATTTTTATATCTGATAAAAACAGTATAAAATGTTGACAATCTGAATTAGCATGTAAAAGTTTAGGCTGGACGAGTTCACCGCTATCGTTTATGTACCCATGAACAAAAGTCATCGGGAATCCCTTGAGAAGATTTTGTACCAAATAACTTTCTTTAGATTTCACTTGACTGTCGTAAAGTATAACCGGTGTGCAGTCCTTCAAATAAGTTAGTGATATGTTATGGAGTAAGGTCACAAGCGAGGGTGTCTGATCAAAGCTAGAAGTTTCGTTTAGAAAACGCTCATTCCATAGTTCTTCTCTGGTTTTTGGATGCCCGCGAAACACGGGATCTAAAGCTCTTTTATGAATTTCTCCATCATCGTCATTTTGTTCTTGATTGAATTGCCGCCATTTATTTCCTTTGCTAGTATTATTTGTGTAAACATTTTCAGGTGTATCATTACTTTTTATTTCCCTTTTTCTTTCAACTTTGTACTGCTTGTCTAGAATAAATTGGGAAGGGTAATATTCGACCACTACCTCTTCACCAAACACATAATAGGCAAGAATGACCGCAAAGAACCAAGAGACTGCCATACTTTCTCAATTTGGTTTGAGTCGTGTGCTTCTGTGTGAGCTTTTTTATAGGCTTTCATTGACCTTGGTCTACGAAAACATCACAACACAGGTGTTATGATTGAAATTTAATTTTTGATGATCACTGCGGATTCTTTATGGTCACGGTCGTAACCGTGACTTTTGGATTTATTTCGTGGACTTAATTATTTCTTCGTACTTGGTACATTGTTTATTAAGGACAGAAACACTTATACCTAGTTGCTGTTAAAAAATAAATCATACGAAGGGTGAGGATATATATTTCATTAACACGTTGGTGTGTATGTAGAGAATGTATTTACATTCTAAAAAAGTTTTTGGATGAATTCGAAGTAAATTATTTCAAATAAGGTAAAGTAGAGCAAAATAAAAGAAAGACGTACTTTATAGCATTTTATTATTCAGCACTGGTCACAAAATTGTTACAGTTCTTGTACAATAATATAAATAATGATGCCGATACAAAATACGAAATCAACTTGTTCTAAAGTTTTGCACTAAAGGACCTCAGTGCAGTCATGTCCGAGATAAATTTTTCTAGCCGAGACGATAATAAAAAAGTGAAACTACCAATTTTAAATACTAATCCTATATTTACAGTAGGGCTTATTAAATAATGAATAATTTTTAAATAAGATTCGTAGCAAGCGCTTCCAATTACTCTAGTTGCAATAGCAGACCAAAGCTTTAATTCTAATAGAGAAAGAAGTGAATATACCGTTTGAGCCATAGTAAATAGTAAATTAGAAAGGTAAGCTAGAAGAATATAGGCAAAGTCAAAAAGGAAACATATGACTCAAAGGGGGATTCTCCTATCAATAATGATGTACTATAATACGTTCTCGAATGAATTAACAGTTGTATAGACATGTGCAACATCACAGATGAACACAAATGCGATGTAGACAGACATCTACACAATGCTACACACTACAAACTTTTTGTCCAAACCAAAACTTCTTGTATGTTTGAATTTATTTTAGCAATCAGTAAAAAGTATTTTCACGCAGGACTTTGATTTCAACACAGCTCGTTGAGAACGTACGTAATACAACCCTTAATTAACCATTAAACACTAATAACTATATCTATATTTACAAATTATAAAAAGGCAGTGTCAACCACGAAGCTGGCAAGATTAGAAAAACATATTTTCTAAATTTTAATATGGCTTTCGTTTAAAATTATTCGGAAAATGGTAATCATTTTTAGGATGTATGCGATCAATACGGGAGACTGTAACTTTATTATCACGATATGACAAATAAACGAGTCTAACTAAACATCTGTATTAATTTAAAGAGTATTACAACTAAAACGAACACAAAATAGGAAATATCATTATTGCAAAAAACATTGCACGAGTATTGTTACAAGTAGATCATGCAATTAAACCTAAGTCGACGCTATCTTCACACTAGCTAGACGATTGAAAACACTTAATATCACAGTTTCCAATACATTTAGGACGTATTTTAGAGAATTATAACGAACACCTTTCGTTACTAAGAAATTGTCAAAGTTTGCTTTGTGACCATCAAAATCTAAATGGCACTCTTCAGTTGGTGACAAAACAATTTCTACTGATGAGTCTATGAGTCTACCCAAACGAAACTTTTCTTGCCTCGTTGGTTTGATACATCTGATGTATCAACAATCAACATGTATTGCAACATCGAGGGTGGTAGTATTATAAAGCTATAGTAACTGTTCCGCTTATTCTCCAATGTCGTTGTCTATGCGTGAAGATCTGATGCCAGATTTGCCGGTCCAAGGGTAGACTTCGGGACAGGGTTGACACGTCCTCATGTATCTGACTCCAGATTTGTGCCAGAGGTTGCACACTTTAGGATTATTGCATTTCTTCGGCCGATCCTGGAATAAAACAATTTTAAAAGTTAGTGATCTTCTTGCAAATAATCTTCTAATTTACTCGTAGCGGCATCAGTGCCGGTCACATGAAAAACAAAGAAGCGAAATTTGTTCGGCAACAAAAAGAAATGCAACGCCATCTGTCCTGTCAGCGACGAACTACCAACGATTTCCTGCATCGCGCAAGCAAAGTTCTCCATGCAATTTGAACATATGCAACAGTCCGAATATCAACTATCGGGCAGTTGCCCACCAGATACAACAACCGTCTGGTCGGAAGATCCTCCTATTTCAGTGAAGGTATGCAGGACTTTACTCTCTGTACCGCATACGTTGACCCTCGACATTGAACGTCAGCGCAGCCTTCGTGCAACTACGTCAGCGTGGCGTGGCGTGTTTACTCTCTGTAACGCATACTTATACATATACTATAACTAGAAGGAACTGTTTAATAACCCAACCATACACACCTGGTAATTGCACTGGAAGGGCTGGAAGTTGTTAAGCCTGTTGATAGGCGTGGGGTCTCTGACCCACTGCAGCGCCTGCCAGTTGGTGACGATCCAAACGTCCTGCATCTGGTTGATAAAGTCCAGAAACATGAGGAAACCTTCTTTGTGGTGGGGTTGTGTGAACCACGCTGCGTGGTAGTAGAGACCGAAGGGTGCCCTGGAATTGTTGGAAAACATTATTAGTTGCGATTTGAAAAAAGTTTGTATCACTCCACAAGTAGTATTTATTATCAATCGACCTCTAAAAGGAGGTAAAGCCAAAATGTATTATTAATTTCCACTCAGTTTGATAGCTCGGTCATGAGACTGCAAGATCCTCAGTCATTAATGACAACTTCTAATAATTTCTTTCAATTATTGTGGAGTCGGCTGACTTGATTAGATAGGAATTCTTTAATTATTTGATGACATACCTGTTGGTAGTATAATGTCTGTCGAAGTTCTTTAGTATCATCTTGTATACGTTCTCGGCTTCGGGGGGATTGGCGCAGGCATCACCCATGGAACAACGGCCTCCGTTCAGGTCCTGCCACATCACCATAGGTACCTCCCAAACACCTGTAAATGAAGATTATTTGACATCAGTGAAAGAAAATTGTACTATAGGTACCTATTTAACAGATTTCTGTTTTTTTTTTAAATATATTTTTTTGTAAATTACCTGGATAAGATTTCGTTGGGCAAGGCGGTATCATACAATCGTGGAACAGCTTGTAGTCAAGAGTGTAAGGCCAGCTAGGTGGTTTGTTCTCATAAACGGGGAGTGAAGAATCGTAAGTGAAGTTAGCATCGTACAACATCTTGAACATCTTGTTGCCTCCAACGGAAAGGAAAGGCGCTCTCATGCCTCTTACGTCTTCAAGTTTCACTCCTCCGTACGCTGCCAAGATTTCTCGCTGACCACCTACTTCTCTGTACCATTTCTTCTGGGAGAACTGTTCTCCAAAACTATGACTAAAATCATTAATAAATTGCGTTAGTTGGTTATCGTACCTCGTAGTCGGTAAATATGAAAATTAGAAAGTAAATATTGTAGTAAAGGAAAACAAAAAAGTAAAAGCCAAAAAATAAACGGAGAAATACAATTAAGATACTTTTCAAAACAAAGTTAAAGCCAGAAATTAGAGTAATAGAAAATTCAGAATAGGAGCAGTCATATTGAGTCATAATTGAATCTGTGCATTGTGGATGGGTGCGAAAACTGTCAAATGTGCTGTAGTGAGTAGTCCAATGAACTTACGAAATCGTGTGTGATGCCATCTCGTGTCCAGCGGAGTAAAGGTTCTGTACTTGACTGTAATCGGTCCACTCATGGGACACGTAAAATGTTGCGGAGATCGGACAACCGTTGGGGTTGACGCGACCCTTCTCAAACAGATCAGCGTACAGGCCCTTGTTCAAGTCGTTTACAGAGTCGTCGAAGGTCAGAAGAACAATCTGAGGCACTTGTTCCACCGGCATGTCGCCTGTTATCGTAGGATGTATGTGCGTGTGGGTGTGTGAGTTGTGCCAGGAAGAGGAAGATAGAGAAACCAGGTATCAAGAAGGACGGAAGAGTTGAGGAAGACAAAAAAATAAAAATTATTAGTGTCAACATAATATACGATAATATAGTTTGTAAAATAAATATTATTATAAAGGTGGCCGTAAATAACCCTGTTAGTGGCAAACCTGCAGTCTACCAAAGATTTCAGAGAGAGGTTCAGAGAGAATTCTATGCTCATTGACTTACGAAACTGTGTGAGAGCCAAACTCGTGGCCATCAGCGTAAAGATTCTGAACTTGACTATAGTCAGTCCACTCGTGGGAGACGTAAAAAGTAGCACTTATTGGGCAGCCATTCGGATTCTTTCGCCCTCTCTCAAAAAGTTCTTCATAGTATATTTTATTCAAATCGTTCACAGCATCGTCGAATGTTATCAATACCATTTGTGGTACTTCGCTGACGGGCAAATTTCCTATGTCACAAATACCATTTACAACAATCATTTGAATATTTAGTCTATCAAATATTGTCTAGACTTAATATAATAATTTTAATAGTAGGTAGTAACAATAAAAATGCATTTTCCTAAGGTAAGAAGCCTTGACGATGACGTACCAGGTATTTCCTTGCCACCGCAGTAGCAGTCAGGTAGAAGACATACATCCTTCCTGCACTTGGCTGCAGTCTTGTCAGGGGTTGGCTGCGGGTATACTGGGTCAGGCCTACTAGGTGGGTGCGCGTAGACGTCGACGAACTCAGTCGTTTTGGAGACAATAGCCGTCGACGGTTTCAATGTTGGTCGGCTGCGACTGCTCAGAACAAAAATAGTTTTAGGTGCTGCAAGAACTAGTTGAAGATTTTGTGCATATAGTGATGAAATGAAGTGCATAAGTGCTAATTTACTTGAATTAATTTATAAATAATCTTGTAATAGATGAACAGCTAAGTAAAGTTTCGTTTAAAATTAGTGGCCTCAAAATTATATTTCAAGTTTGACTAGTGATATAAACATTTTCACAAAAAACACTAATAATTGTGAAAGTTAAAAGCAAAATAAAAAAAAATTGAATAAAGAAGTGAAAATGAAATGGATGATTGAGTTTGTATTCAGTTCTAACGTTGGTGGAGTTCCTCTGTTTGGGGGTGCCGGTGGTGACTGCGCATCGCTCGCGGTGGAGTAGTGCGCTGAACCACGGCCTCGAGTGCTGGTGGGCCTGCAAACAGTACATTACTAACTGAACAAAACGTTCGCTTATATAATCCTCAGTTAGTATGCGTGAATTTAAAGACGAAGCATTTCAAAATTATATTCAAGTAATGATTCAAATAAATTTTAATTGTAATCATGATGTAATGTTTTTTTCAAAGTATGAATGATCTAAAACTGATAATCAGACGTAGTTCTATGATATTCTGTATTATGATACCACAAATATGTTAATAACAGTGTTACACAACATGCAGTAGCGTACCAAACACGAACACATTTCGATACACTTATGATTTTGGTGCACTTATACTAATGATGAGTTTGCAATGTGGTGCAATACGATTACGTGAAGCTACATTGAGGAACTTGCTACCCAAATAGCTAATTTTCTTAACTACAAACATTCCACAAACTACACAAAATACCAATAGTGTGCAGGAAATGGAAAGGTCGCGTCAGGAGTTAACAATTCAGAAATTCAACTCAACCGACATGAAGTCCCCCAATGAGAACAGTATGTTAAGCGAAAGAGTTTAGATGTAGGTGCTATTAAACGATTGTCGGATAAGATGTTTGACTTCATGCTAGTTACTCGCGAGGCGGAAAATAAGGATGTTTTTAATAAACGAAGCCTCCACCCTCAATAAGTAATGTGAGATAACTTCAGGCTGCTTAGACTACTAGCCGGCGAGTTTTGTACCTCTGGTATTTGATTTCGTTGCATTTTGGATTCGCTTGCAGACTGTTATCTGATGAACATTTGGACGACGATTGGTAACTCCTGCGCCCACCTCCTGGGTTTGTCGCAGCTAACTTTATGGCGGGATTGACTCGTGAGGCTCGCGGTGGAAAGGATATGCTTTTAGTCGTCGAAGTCGTCGGTTCAAACTTCAAAGTCGTAGTCGATTTCGTAGTACTAGTCGTTGATGCAATTTCACTTTCGACTTTAGTATGTCGTCCATCAGTCTCAGGCGCAGCTCTATCCTCCACAATAGATTGAGTCGATTTTACCACTTCATCATTAATATCGACATCCCGAATATTACTTTCAGTAGACGGAACATCTTTAATAATGTTATGGAACTTATGTGAGCCTTCATTTTCTGGCGTACTTGTTATAAGACTACTGAATTTAGATTGATACGAATCCCTACTTGGTATGCTTCTAAAATCACTTGTTGAACTTTGTATTGGCATTGGAGATGTCGGTAAGTTGGCATAAGTGAAGGGAGTGCTACTCATGGTAGCCATAGTTGTAGTTGTCGATGAAAAATCTTTTATGTCGCTCTCCTCTTCACTGAAGCTAATAGATTCAGCACTCGGGGCAACATACCTACTAACAGGAGGTTCCGTTATGATCTGAAGCCGCTTCACATTGTGGCGCAAAGGTTTTTCATCCACATACTTCAACAGCTTTTTTTGGTACCCTATATTAACTATTTTCTCTTCATATCTTTGTGTGGTTGTTGTAGGTTTCGGTGTCGTTGTTGTAGGTTTAGGTGTCGTTGTTGTAGTAGTAGTTGTTGTTGTAGTTGAAAATTCTTCCACAAATTGTGGTGCAGGAGAACTTCCAAAATTGTTCAAGAATGCTTTGATGACAGTTTTAACTTTACCATTAAATATTTCCGTGGTTTGGTCTGGGACAACTTCATCTTCTACTCGGTAACTGTAATAAGAAGGCTTGCGCGAATGTTTCTGTTTCTTAGTGTTGCGGTGTCGGGATGGCCTACGTGTGGTAGTTGTTGATACAGTAGAGGATGTCGTAGAACTGGTGAAGTCGCGTGTATCCGCGTTTCTGTATGTATTGCGTAAATTATCCAATGTTTTGAAAGGTGAAACAGAAGGTTCGCTCCAAACGTATTGAGATCTATCGTACTCCCTTGTCGGTTGTTCCTCATTTAATGTGTTATTTAGAGCTACGGTTGATAGCTCATTAACACGGGCATTTTGCAAACCGGCATCAATCAATGCTTCTGTATTAATAGCATTCTCTGTAGAGTCAACAATTTCTTGATTGTTTGAAGAAAATGGGGTGGGTCGTGTATTGACTGATTTGATATAATATTTCGTAGACGTGGTGGAGGGAAGAGTAGTGCTCCTAAACCTAAACTTTACGGGTTTCGTTCTGCTTGTTGGTCTTATATAAACCGGAATATCGTAATCATCTTCGCTATTGTCAGGACCAAAATCATTTCTACGCATCGAGCTCTCGGAAGAAGTTGCGTATTTACTGTCGGGTTCAACTACTGGTTCTACAGATGCAGGCGCTGGTTCTTCAGAAGCCGGTTCTACAGACACTTCTTTGCTATTACTACTACTATCATAATAATACCTATCAGACTGCCTCTGCCTACCGCTACTACTAGCACCTCGACTACTCGATTTACGAGCCCTATCGAAATCCTCTAATGGTCTCGTTAGAACAGTCAACGTATAAGGATTATTGGTATTGTTAAGATTACGCCTGATTGAAAAACCAGATGTTAGTGACATTTTTTTATTGTTCCTATTGGACTTGGATCTTACCACTTCCACGTTATTATTATTGTTAGTCACTTCAGAAGATCGTCTTGATGAAAGCGTTTCAGTCGTAGGTAAAGTCTCTTTTAATCTATATAAATTGTCAGTCGCTTCAAAAGGTTTGGCAAGGGAAGAAAAGTTGAAGGTGGGTGGTTGCGTGGTAGGGATCGACGAAGTCTCGTCAGGTTTTGAAGAGGATTCAGGAATTGGACTTTCATCTGTGGATGATCTGTTGAATACAAAGCAAAATTTCTAATTGAAGCTCTAAAACAATACTACTTATATAAATATTTATTTTAACAGGCGGAATACTGTCTCGTTTTACAGATAAATTAGTTAAGTTAGTGAAAACGGAAACAAGTTATAATATGTTTAGTGTTCACTGCTGAGACAGATAAAGATACCACAAAAGCTACAACATTACATCAATATAATATGAAAGGATAGAAAAGAAATAGAACTGATAATGACTAGATACTGAAATGAAATTTTGAACAACCTTAAGACCGATACAAAGAGAAGAGAGAAATTAGTAAATAGTTAGAATTTTGAATCAGTTGAAAGGTTGCAAATGTGAGATGAAACTTAAATGAAAACGTAAGATGATAGAATGATGTTAATGAAAATTTTGAGAGAATGATTTAAGCCGGGATGATTTTACGTTTGAAGATTGATCTTTTGTAGTACCTTGGGCTATATCGAGACGGGGTCATTGCTTCAGTGTAGGGTGCTGTAGTAGGGCGTTGTGTTGTCGTGCTTGTGCTGGTAGTGGAAGGAGTTGTGCTAATAGTGGTAGCTTCGTACAAAGTCGTCCTTCCGCTGCTTGGGTTATGATCGTATCCCAATTCGTTACCTTCGCCCCTGGATCGTAGGCAATATTTCCATGTTAATTGTTTGCAAATATTACATTTGGATCTATTAGATTGAATACATTATTAAGATTAGTCATTTTAAACATAAAACTTACCTAGTCGATTGGCGAATTGGTGCTTGGTATTGATTCTGGTTCTGGTTGTTGTTTATCTGAAATGTTATATGACTTGGTTAGTATCTGCTTAAATTAAGCATGATTTTTAAGATAAATCTAATTATTAAAAAAATAAGTCTTTTTCTGACTATGCAGTAAGATTACGGCCATATTTTATTTGACAGTCATTAGCTATGACAACAGTAAAAAAAATTTCTCTTCATCTTAAAAACCCTTATTAAAAATAAAAGTGAAGAAATCAAATCAAAAAATTACCTGTGGTCGAATAAGTTCATCATCGTAGTCAACTGGCGCTGGCCTCGGCGTGTAGGTCTCAACGGGACGTCGGGCAGGCGCGGGGGGAGGGGTACCTCGGTACGTCTGCTGAACAGCTGGTCGGAGCGAGGCCGTGTTATATTGCTGAACGTAGTCTGCCAATACCAGTTAGTGGGTTACGTGCATGAAGTTTTCAGGTCATGTGCATTTAAATGGGTTTGTAGAATTAAGATTAGGAGGTTGGTTGCTTTTAGTGGATTTATGATTGAAGACTATATCACCAGTTTTAAAATCAAATTTTGAACCTTTACTTTTTCTTTAAACAATTAATTATTTACTATCAGGATTAAACAGATTCGATTTTAATGTAGTAAGAGGTTACGTTATATTATAATGTTGAAATATTTTGTAATGAGGGATGTTGTTAAAGTTCCAATTTTACAGATTAGTTTCAGTTGACTTTTAGTACAAAAAATCCAAAGGATATAAGTACATAGGTAATTAGAAAAAGAAAACCCATTGAATTGGTACTTAATAAGTTTAAAAGAAATTATAAACATGCTAATACCAAAGAAGTAAGACAAACCATTAAATAGTATTTAGTATAATCAAATAAAAGTAACTGAAAACTTATTCAAATACTTTATAAATTATTATGCGAAAGACTCTTAATTTTAAATTAAACGTCATCAGATTAAACATTTATGCTAAAATAATGCCAAAAATCATGTGTAATTGTTAATCATAAAGTTACCTGTATCTTTGTACAATTCACCATCTTCATCATAAACAGCATAGAAGGGGTCGTATTGATCGGGACTATAGTTTTGAGATCCATTGTACAACATCTTCGGACGAGGACTTGCTGAATAGGAGACTGGAGCTACGTTTTCTGTCGGTTCCAAGCTAAAAATGCCATTTGTTCTATTGAAATCTCAATAAACATGAAAAACTTATCACATATTCAAATATTTTCAACTTAAAAGTTGTATGTACAAATTGATTGGCAATATACAAAGCAATTTAGTCAGTCTTTTCTACAGTCAAAGTCATGATAGTCAATGTTAGTTTAGTCAAGATACGTTTAGTGCGATAGATCAAAATACCGAAGAAGTTTCTGTACAGAAAGTGTAAGTTAGTTGTGCCAAAGGTCATCTCCAGTACATCTCATAGTTAGTATTTATATAGTTTTGTGCTCTTCTAATTACCTGTTTGTTTTATCGTCATGTTTAGTCTTTGTAAATCTAGTCTCTTGGTTGTGGCTATCGCGAGGAGTAGTCAATTTCATTTGTGCAACAATATTTGGGTGTCTTAATCTTCCTCTCGTCTGTTTATCTTCATTTTGGGAAGTGTTTTTAAGAGTAGTCGGCTTAGCTAACCTATGCCTTACAGTATAGGGACGCAAAGTCGTTTGGTTCAAATATTTGGGAGGTATAACAGTGTTAGGGCCGTTTTCAGTTACTGGTCTTTTTATATGCATAATAGTTCTGTTTCGAGGCATATGATGTATGATTTGGTAATTAGATACTTCAGGACGAATCAAAGTATTAGGTGTAGGGGTACCATAGTCTACTAACACAGGGATCGGAATTTTTCCATTAATGTTTTTGTTAAAATCTTTCACTGGAGATTTTGTCACAATAGATACATCGTTATGATTCTTAGTGGCACTTTCTGGTTTGTGGTTATTGTATTTTACTGGTGCTCTTGTAGGCTTTGGCTTAACACTGGCTGGAGCAGAATTATCTTCAGAACTATCATCATATTCCTTGTAATTTTGGGCCATGGGTGGTCTTTGTGGTTTAACTTCAGTACTCGGCATATATTTAGGTTTAACTACAGGTTCGTAGTAATATTGTTCATCTTCGTCATCATAATAGTAATCATTCATTTCTGGCGAAGGCTTTGGTATCGGTCTGCGTTTAGGTGGCGCTCTTGTCGTGGTAGTTATGGGGCTGCTTATGAATCGTTGTTGGTTGTTGTACGAATTAGCCACATTTTGATGATTGCTATGATTTTTTACCGGAGTTGGAGTAGATTTTATGGCTTGCGAAAACAAATCTCCTAGGTTTTGAATATTTTTTGGTGTGCTTGGTTTGAATGAAACAGCACGGAACGGAGAATCTGTCGATGGATTATTCCAATATTGTTGTAAAGCTGAAAGTTGTTGATTTGCTAACGTCGTCAGGGGCTTCGGTGTTGAATGTTTCAGTGCAATATAGGCATTATGGGGTTTGATAGAGGACACTATGTAAGGTTTTGCGGTTGAAACGATATGCGGATGAAGTGATATAATTTTTTCAGGCTTTACAATGTACTGATGTTTCGGTGTTGTCACAATAATTGGCGATCCAGTCCCAGAGATTAATAAGTATGGCTTAGGACTAGCAGAATAAGATTTATGATCTTGATTAGGTTTAGGTGTGCTGCTTATTGGTCTGGTGAAACTGTAACTAATTGGTAACTGGCGATCGTCATTAAAATTTGGTGGTTTCAACTTTGGTCTGTTAGCATCTAAAGGAGTACCAGAAGTTTGTCGAAATATATATGTGTTTTGGTTTTGAGGTTGTTGCTGTTGTTGGTGGTGCGGTTGTTGTTGCTGTTGTTGTTGATGCTGTTGCTGTTGTTGCTGCTGCTGATTTTGAAGTTGTTGCTGCTTTTGCTGTTGTTGCTGGGTATGTCTAGTCGGTTCTGGTTTATGAACTCCCTGGTCATATGATTGTGTTTGTTTTATTGGTGATAAAGATGGTCTGAAACTACTAACAAATGTTGCTGCCGAACTACCAGGTCCAGATGGTACAGTGAAAGGTTTAGGTGTGCTCATTCCTATGTAGCTTAATGTTGAGCTGGGAACTCGAGAACCAAGCTGTGATGCTGTTGTAACTTCAATCGTTGGATTAACTATTGAAGCTGGTCTCGGGCTATTGTTTGCATTTCCAGGTGTATACTGACCATTGCTTAACTTTGTCAAATATGCGTCAAAATCAAAGTTAGGACTAGCAAAGGGATTTTCAATATCTTTGAATCTATGACTCGGATGTGTGAATTCGTATGGTGGAGCTGGGAAATCATCTTTGTGGCGATCATCATCTTCATCGTCTTCTTCTGAATTCTCTTCCTCTTCTTCACTAGAATTCTCTTCATCGTCATATTCTTTATCGTCCGATGGTCTTTTTTGAGGATGTTGCTGTAATACCTTTACGTTCCTAATTGGTTGTTGGTTATTGTTATTTGAGTGTTGGTTCAGTTGCTGGTATTTATTTCTGTCTTCTTGGGTTCTATAATTTTCTTGAGGTCGCGGTGATGTTGGCACTGGGACAGGTTTACCCGTAACAATAGTACTAGGGACATGCGATGAATCGGGAAATGATATCGGATTATTTTGATAATTCACAGCAGATGGTGTTGAAGAATAAAATTGATTTATGTACTGAATGTTACTTTGCTTTGGAGCGTTATTGTAAAAACCACCAGCTAATGAAGTGAATGGATCACTGTTAAGCGATGATATAGGCGGACTTTTGGTTATTATTTGGGTTGCAGCATTTAAAGGATTATGAGCTAATGGCTGACTAGATGGGTCTGGTAAACTAGGTTTAAAAAGTCCCTGCGTTTGTGAATTGCCTACTTGATAAGATAAAAAAGGATTGGCTGTAGAATATAAATTATTATTGTAGGATTGTGGGCGACGCGTGTCATAATAATTGTTATTATTAGGGTTGTTATTATAGGTTTGTTGGTTTCTAGAATTTTGAGTATTGGGATTGTATTGTGGGAACTCCACAATTTTATATGGCTTTACAAAGGCCCAATTTTTCCCAGGAGACTTGTAGCCATTTTTAACATAATATCTGACTTGTCTTTTTCCTCTTTCAGTATCATCGAGTGGTATACCATCTTCGTCATCTTTAGTATCTATTTCAACATACTCCATTTCTTCGCCACTGTCACTTCTTTTAGACATTTCTTCTAATTTTATTGTAGTAGTACCAGTTTCATTAGCAAATAAGTCTTGCCCTACCACTTCCCTTTTCTTTCTCAAGACTGGTTTTTCAGTCGGGTCATAAGTAATAATTTCATTCGTCTCAACGTCTAAGTGTCTGTCATTAGAAGAGTCAGTCACGCTGTCACTTTTGTCTTCACTGCAAATAACGACACTGTCTATTAGTTCTTTATTCATAGTCAATATTTTGTCTTGTGTAAAACTCTTGTTAGGACTTACCTGTAAGATTGGGGCGCGGGGGTGACAGTAGCAGTTCGTCGTTCATCGACTTGGGAGCCAAATGAGAAGGAGCCTATTTTACCATTATTTTGTGGTATGGACGCGGGAATAATATTAGAGTTAAGATTTCTTCCGGTGTTGATTTGTTGTGCTCCGTAACCATCTCTGTCCCTTTGAACTTGTCCTATGGTAGGAGGCTGTCCGCGGTAAACGCGTTGTTGTCTGTCACTTTCGATTTCCTCAACTGGTGGTAGGTCATCTACTTCCGCGTACAGTTGTTGTTGCTGTAAAGAAATCAGATGTTATAATATTTTCCACCAGTTAAAATACATTCACAAGGAAACCATCGTCTTTAATATTTTGACATTTTCGTTGTACCTTTTCGTATTCTTGTCGGCTGAATTTAGGCTGTCCTCTTGAGGTGATGACAGGATTGGGCTGAGCTCGCGGTTGTGGCGGTGGGGGTGTGCGGCGAGGCGGTGGGGGAGGAGGAGGGTTACGTTCATTGATGCGCTCCAGCTCCTCACCGCCGACCGCGCTGGTGCCGTCACAGCCTACGTTGCGCGGCCAATCACACGTTTGGAGCTCGTGGCTAGAAAGGAAAAGTAAGATATTTAAAGCAAAGAATCTTTGAAACCTTGTTGTCTGTAGTTTGGTATACCTGCTTGAAATTACACTATATTGTCACTTCACACTGTATGGCATGAATTTATATGCTTAGGAATAGGCTTGACTGATACAACAGACCGGATGCTATTGGTAATACCTTGAGCTGGGTTGGCTGCAGCATGGAATTCGTTAAATATAACCACTGGCGTGCGGTAGGTATACTGTGCCTATTATCATTGCATAAATCAGAAACTGCAGCGGGTGTGATAGCATAAAATAAAAGCATACAATCATAAAGGCATATAGGTCATTGATGTTCTTTCAAGTTTCCAACAACCTCAAAGTCATGTTACACAACGATTTCAATATTGTTAACGCTTTACTCATTATCTTCATTAAAATAAACTTTTTCGCTGTGAATTTCTCACGCTTAACAAGATGTTCCCATGTACCGGTACAGCGTGCCTATCTCTTTATATGATAGATGTTAATATAGTCACGTATTTTTTATTTGAATGGCATTTTCTCATTAGATTCTGATATCATGCAAGATCTAGCATCTAGTATAGAAAACTCCAAGCCATTTATAACACGACATGTACTGACAGGTATGAATGTCGTTCTACTTGAAATGGAAATGGTATAGTAACTCGATATATTGAGCATATTATTCTGATCATGTGAAGAACAAAATATCTTAGGGTTGTATCCATATGGAATCTAAGTGAAAAATAATCTTTTCTATGACCACATGTGTGCGAGTTAAAAATTGCTGCTGAGTGACTAAATATTGTTGGTAAGTGCTTATAGCAAGATCTTCCAGACAATCAGTCTATTTAAGTTAATAACTAGAAACAGAACTTAGGAACCCTATTATGCAGAGGAATAAGTACGGTAGATAACAATAATGATTGAAAATGATGATGATTCCTCACCTGTACATAAGGCCACCAGTGCATGACTCGAGTAGTGCGCCGCCAAACACGCAGACGTAGTACAAAGTGCAGTCGGTGGGGTGGGGGTAATAACCGAACTCTTCGGGACAGTCGAAGTCGACGTCACGCTTGATGTCGGCTGCTACGGGCACGCTGCGGACCGGGCCAGATCGGGACCGCGACCGGTCGGAGTGGGCGCCGAAGCATTCTGGAATTCAAAAATGGAAATGAGTTCTGGAGTTCGAAATTGGAAACTGTTCAGAAGGTCAATTCTCGTTCATAATAGGCGTTCAAATTTAAGCCGCGAAAGTCATTTTGACAGTTATTGTCGAAACTATGATTTCTGTGTATGGAAATAAGATGTGTTTTTGAGAACGAATGCTTCTTACAAATACGGAAATTGACTTTAGTTCAATCAATTAAACGCCTTTATTGAATGTAGGTTCTGTTTTTGCATGTTTCGTAGTTAAACTAAATGTATAGTATGCAGAGAAATATTCCAAAATAATAAATCTACTATAATAACTAACAATATTGATCACAAATTGGACCAATTACGCATAAACGACCACAATAGACCTATCGATCGAAATAATAGCATATCGCAAGGTATATCCAATGCAACACGCATAGACATTGTCTTCGAAACGCTTCGAAAGTGATATGAAACAATTGTCGCAAGCGGTTGCAATAACATGGAGAATGAGACCGTCGCAGATACACTTTAAGATACATAAAACCGCATACTAATCGGAATAATAAGCAGAAACCACCGACGCGAGCCTTAATGGCAGTACTTAGCACTGTAGGGATTCGAAAAGTATCGATAAATAAGAAGTATTTATAATTCTGTTTCGGTATCGAACAGCCTTCGTGTTTTCTTCAAAGGCAGTTTTGGAATAGAGTTGACAAATTCGTCAACTTTTGGAGTTAATCTTTTATTTGAAACTTTTTTCAATTTAAAGAAACCTTGAACGTAACCGCTAAATTGTTTTTAAAGGTATCCGTCACGAGATTACTGATTTTATATCGAACCTTTTTTTAATATCGATACTTTCGTAACACTTCCCTACACTAAACTATGCAGTTGCCTCACTGTCCTTGCAGGCTCATGCAGCGTACCTGCAACCGAATTCCTTATCCCACTATCTCTGCACAGTGAGCCGCTTATCAGATCTATGTCATCCGCACTACCTAATTGATTTCGCAAATGTGCAAAAGCCTGAAACCAGCTTTATAGCATATTCAATTGTGTAATACTAACTTATCGTAACAATAGATATTGTTATTTTTTTCCACATTCTTACAGCGTATAATGGTGGAAAACATATTGGCAATTGATGCTGTGTAACATTTGAAATTAGCGGCACTAACATAATAACGTTACATAGTCTTACATCAGCTGGTAATTAGTTAGTAATTAGTGAAACTTTGCACAGAACATTGAACACTGTTTCACAGAGTGATCTGGTTACCTATGCAAACATTGGATAACAATTCAAGATTTTTTTGCTCTGCGTAAATATTAGGTGAATAACAAGACAGTGAGTAACAAAGATAAGTAATAGGAAAACAGTCAGTCATTTTAATGACAAAAATATTTTTGAAGCGGCGTTGTGCACTTTTTGGGATGGGTAAAAAATGTTAAACTCGTGTCAGGTCACGTGACCCGATCAAAAATTCGTAAGACGGAGGGAGAGTAGACCGCCGTGAAGTGCTAAATTTTTAATGTAATATAAATTGTCATGTTTGTATACGATAGCGCTATAAATGAATATTGTATTTTACCACATAAATGATAGTACTTTTATACTGATAATTAAAGCAATTTGTGCGAATTTACTCCCTTACCATTCCAAAATTTTTCACTTCTGTTGCACCCGTTGTTTTTTTGTAAATTTATTGTCACACTCCGTGAGCTCTTGATTGTCCAAGAATCCCAAATGAATATTTTTTGCATGTGAAATGTCGCGTGGTTCATTCGCATGTTTTGGACTTTTGAATAACATTATCACTGGTAGAATGTCATTTTGTATGGCTCTTGGGACAGAAAACTTTATCTTTTTCTCCTGGCAAAATCACTATTTAATTATTATCATCGAACTTATCGGGAGAATTGCCAAGAAGTTCCTTCTTCACCTTCTGTCAACGGCTATATAGATACTAGAATATTTTCGAACTGGCAACACCCTATGCTAGGTCACATGCATTTCGCAACATTAATATTTAAATTCACATGCGATGTTATTATCAGCATTGTGAAAAGGAACCGAGAGTTAAGAGCTGTTATCTTAATCATAGACAATTTTGTCACGTTCGCATTGTAGCACGAATCACGTGGGATTTGGGACAGACAGCGAATCTCGCGCATGGATTTAAATATTAAGTAGTTAACCCCCAGTTTCACAAATGAAAATTATCGCCAAATCTAACTTGACAAATTATGACAGACTCGCTTAAGTTTTAAAATTTTAAGCAGCCAGTATCACTTACCGTTTAATTTGTGACGCGTCGAATATCATTCCTTAAACCGGGTTAAGGCTTTATTTATTTATTTAAACTTTGTGCACAATAGTGGTACATGGGCGGCAAAACTCTTTTTGTTTTTTGACGTGACAATTCGGTGACAAAAAACAAATCGATGAACGCCGGCTGCACGCACGAAAAAGGATGAGTCATTTTAACGTAACGCTCATTGTAACGTTACGATAATTTCATCAATGTTTTGTTATGACGTTGTCACGTTAAACTAACGTCCGTAAGCCGACTTTACAAACAACCAATTTTTTGTAGTTGATAGCTAGTTTGTAGGTGGTGTTGGCCAACTTCATTATTTAAATTTAAATGCGTGAGATGAGCAAAGAGTCCTTGGTTGTGGTGTGCGTATGCTTAGGAAGTACTTAATTTCGAAAATGTTGGTTACCTAAATGTAAATTCGTTTTCAAATACGTACTAATACAAACGATCAGAGCATTTCAGAAACTCCCCTTTAGTGTTCTATCGTATTGTCCAAACATTGATAAACAATAGAGGCAAGATGAAAAAATACTTGGTGCCTTACCATGACGTGCTAATGCCATCCAATTCCGACGATGTAAAAGGGATAGTGCTATATGCTATATATAGCTTCGTCTCTCTCTTAGAGCGGAAGACTTCATAGTAGGGCCCCTGGTAGGTGATGCAGAAAAACATTATAACAATTCCTACACAGCGATATTTGAAAAGTGCACCGATACTTTTACTTTCAAATAAAACCTTCACTTTAACAATAACTATAACTCAAGCTCTACACATAACTTTTTTTCTTCAAAACCATAGCCACCATTACTCACCTTATGGTGTGAAGTCACATAAATCTACAAAGCAATAACAGCACATAAAGTATAGTACACTTTCTGATTTTAATGGCGGCAAACACATCGCTAAGATCTCGTTACGATCTTATGTCATGTTTTATAGGGCTGTTCTCGATTTACACTGTTAATCACGGTAAATATTACTAGTGTTACGTTTGTTATGTAATCCACACAAATGTTGGTTTACGAGAACGGTTCTAAAATGTACGCCGATGGAATTTAGTTTCAAAAACGAGATACAACTCGCGTTAGTACCTCCTTATCCGACCTTACCACGTACCACGGTAACGCGTTAGTATGGTAGGCGCCAGATAAATGAGCAATAACGGTCATTGACTCCCATACATTTATTGCCGTTCTAAATATCAAAAACAGGTTGAAAGACATAAAGCTGTCCTGAATCGACTACTATCGTGATCCTTTTCTCTCTAGTTATACAAACGGTTCATGTTCAGGTATGTACAAAGGGATACTACGAAAAGGTCAATGTACTTTAGCTCTTGATAAGACTGTAGTTAGATTGTCTGGCTTCTGACTACCCGTTACGACAGTCCAAGTGGTACTAATGACAGCCGGAACCGATAGCTTTAAATGCTTTCCGAGGTCCGAAACACGAAGGAGTTTCAGTTTGGAATGGATGGTCACACATCCGCGTACCAACCTTATTCAGCTATAAGTTCCTTTATTATTGTAGCACAGCTATGTGCCAAATTCAGTTAATTAGCATCAAGCGCCATGCGCCGATAACTTAACACTCTCCAATTCAAGTTCACAGCTCAATGGCGAACCTTCTCCACCCACAAAACTATTTCATACACTCACTCCATCCAAATCTGCATACAATAATAAAGACACAGGTAGAAATAACCAAACAATATAATACTTATCCTCTAAAGGTAATAAGCAAACGTTATCTAGATAAGCCACCATCATGCCATACGTTTTGCAAGACAACCTTGTGTTTAAGACAACTACATACAATCTGCGAACAATAGTAATAGTCGAACAAATGCTTGAGTTTCCCACAAGTAGCTAATCCAAGAGCTTGTCGAACGAAAATCGACCGTAGGACGATTGACAGAAAAGTTAAACTATTGTCAGATATGATCCCAGTGTCGACACATCGACCGTCAACGCCCGGGCCGTGATTTGCGCACGCGCTGCCTCAAGTACCCTAAGGCTTTGTGTTTACACATACAACTTTGATGTTTATCAATAGTCTATTAGTGTTATATCGATAAGCATCCAATTTTATTTAGCCTAACAAACTTTTCAACATTACATGTTTGCCTCAAGCATATTTAAAATTACTTATGCCTCAATAATTTTGTATGCAAATTCTAACGTCCGTATTTGAGATCGAAGACCTTCAATACTGGTTACAGGACAATTTTTTGTCGAATCATTACTTCTTAGCCTGACGCAAAAACATTGTATTTAGATCATACATCCAATAAATCAAGCAAAAAAACTTCCTTATTATTTGTAATCAGGCAATCTTAGACGAAGAATGTTATGTCTGCAATGAAAACAGTAAATGAATTACAGCAACTAGTAATTTTATTAAAACAGTTGCATTGTTCAAACGACGGATGCAAAGTAGACACACGCCCAACCTAATGGTTAGCTAAACCATGGCAAAATTGTTGGCAAAACGCAACCAACTCTAGAATTAGCAGACAACGAAATCGACCCAGTTGTCGCAACGACCGGCTCTATACTCGTATTAGCTTATTAATCAATCAGCAGATCCCCTGATCGTGGCTGCAAAGTGTTGCAAACTATAATAAATCCATAATTATTCGCCGTGGACGAACCATAGAAGCATGAGATCCATAATAATGCCTGGTTGTGTGGGAAATGCTCGGGCAATAGGTGATTAATCTGCACATTGCAATATGACGTGTTGAAATATTCTCCAACCATTGTGTAGATACAGTCGATGCTCTAAATAAACTCGGATCCAACATTTCAAGATCGTTGACTCCGACATTCTCAAGCGTTTTCTTCCTATCCTACCGCAATTGCGTTTCCATGTTTGTGAAATCAAAAAAGGAACTCGTTGACTATTAGGCGATAACTACAGGATAATGTGGGCGGTAGAACGTCGAATATCGCCAAGTGTTGCGAGCATATTAGCATTCTGCAGCATGTTGAATGCATTTACGTACACCCACTGTGATTACGAATTCTCAGAAACAGATTTAAATTGCACTTGAAACAAAATAAAAATCCCTATCTCCTTAATTAGGAAAGAAGCAAAAACGTGTTTCATAGTCAACACGTTATTTCAATGTCTGCTAGTTTCTAGTAAATAAAGCCAAAGAATTGTCAAACAATAGAAAGAATTATCTGCGCAGGAAATTGTCAAGTATGAATGAGATGTTTTCACAAACAATGCTTGAATTATGTGGGTTCACCAAAGTCATATATCAATTCAAAAGAATATGTGATCACCCTGCCATCTATGTTACCTGGTTGTATAAGATTTTCGCAGCGGGCAATACCATCAAAGCTGTGGGGCCTGAGAGAACATGACGGCAGGATACGTATGTGTCCACGTGGGAGGTAAATGGACCAGGATAGTCAATAGGTGGGTGAACCTACTCCTAGGATGAGTAGGCGAGCATGGACAAACGTGATTGTATTGAATGATTTATGATATCTGTAATCTCGTAATGCTAATGTAGTTAATGCAAATAAGATTAAAATGCTGAAGAAAACAGTGTTGGATGTTTTCAACTCGATTTATGATACCTAGACATGTAAATGGCTAACTTGAGAGATGGTGCTCGACTGAACAACGCAGACGTGAGTTAAGAAGCAAAGGTTATTTATATCGATCGATGTCAAAACATTTCTTAGAAGAAATATTACAGATAAATTCTTTATTGGAGCATCCAGTTCTAGATCTAAGTCAGAGGTCAGTGCCTCGTTATTTTGAAACATTGCTGCAATTATGATTAGTTTGCTCTAGTATGAGGCAACAGCAGAAATTGTACGTTCTTTACACATGAACAATACATTAAAATCGTGATCGCGTGCCCTTTGTGGAGCGTTGACCTTTAAGCTTTAATTCCTATCTGCAACCTATATCACTTTGCCAAACTGCCCATTCGTGGTTTGCCTGCACAATATAGATAATGATACGTCAAAATCGGCCTTGGACCTCTCACTAACAATAAATTCATTATTAACAGTAACAGTCATGTGGGCGAGACTTCTGAATGTCTCATGCAATCCAATTTAAATTTGACAGTCAATATTTCATGTTATATCAATATTTTCAAAATATGCCAAACGTATCGCCTGCACCTAATCAAATGATACATGATCCAATTAATTTCACAGCAAATCGATAATCCAATTATAAATTCAAGCGAACATAACACTCAATTAAAGATGTTAAAAACTGAATGAGATAGCTCGATTCAATTATTAAATAACATCGATTTTATCTTGAAATACTTCTGACACTACTGAAAAATGAAGTTGACTTGGCTCTGATAATTTAGTATCATGTAACAATAGATTCTATTCAAATTCGACATCTAGACAATTTAAGTAAGGAAAAATCACAAAAAAAAATCAATCGTTTTTTGAGTAAATTGAAAGTTAAGTTTTGTGAGTAAATTTAAAGTAATATTTTACTATTTACTTCAAGTCATTTTTGTAAACTTGGACTTCATTCAAAAGCTTCATTTTAACAAAAATTTATACATCAAAATAATGGTACCTCCTTGTTTAGGAAAGACTCATTTTAAGTAGATCACCTCTTTTTAGCCAACTACTTGGACAAAGTCACGTTAGTACATATCTTGGTTCGGAAGGTGTATTAGTAGCTGGATGAGAGTTCCAAGAAATCATGATGAATAGCATGCGATCAGAAAGGCATATGTTCACCACTGTGGATAAGTTTGATGATAATATTAAAATGAATGTACTAAGTAACCTTATTTTTTATTACGGCATTATAGACGAATTGCTTAACATTTCTTTATATCCTACACGTGCCAGGACCAATAAAATTATTACTTCTTATATAATTACGAACGATTTATCGCTAATGCTCTCGTTAAGAGTAATTCATGCACGTTCTGTTTATTGCCGCAATATTAATAGTTTTGAACGCAAGTTTTGTGTGTGGCAACACTGCCCCAGGCAATGTTACTCGAATAATGGTCGAACACGCCCAAAATTTGTTATTAATGTTATTTATTATCTATTCGAGATATGGTGTTTTGAATCAATTTGTTCTTTGTGTTTGGCGCCTACTTAAAAATTCAGATGATACTGTTGAATGAAAATAAAAGTGAAATTCTTTTTTTCTCATTTGTTCATGGCGGAGATTGTGTGCTTTATCGTTATTGTTTAAAAACATTGTTTCTACATTAGTGTGTCTGAATAAAAAAGAAGGTGAAACAATTTATTCAGATCTAGGTTTATCTTAACTTTGCTACGCTTTTAGTGTGCACTTTAGTTCTTTGTTCTAGATTTTTATCTAAAACAATACAGGACTAGCTAATGGCAACATTGTGTTTATTTTCTTTGGATTTGAATTCACATTGACAAATACACACATTAAAATACAATTTTACGCCTTTGGGGTCAACAGGATTAAGATAAAATGACATTCTGAAGCAATAACGACTGTCAAAAAGTCCATACATGCGGGATTGGCATGTAGATCAAAAATTATCAGTACCAAATATTTGACAACTATTACATAAATCAGAACAGTTTTACAAAATTTTAGTAATTCAGAGAATTCTTACTTATATTTTTAACAACTTATTTTCTTTTTCTCGCCATAATACTGCTACATTCATATTTAATCATAATTTACTGCCTTTCAGTCTTTAAAACATAGACGTTGTCGTGATCACACAGAGTATGAAATATAAATTATACATGGCACATATAGACTGCGTGGATTTGGTCGATCATTGCACTTTGTTGCGACATGACGATACTTTCCGCGTCCGTGTTTTGAACAGTGTGCAAGACGTAAGCTTAGCGTTTGATAAATTCGATAATTGCTTCATTTTGCAGTCATCCTACTAATATTATAAACGCGAAAGTTTGTAAGGATGGATGGATGTTTGTTACTCTTTCACGAAAAAACTACTGAATGGATTTTGATGAAATTTGGCACAGTGGTAGATTATAGTCTGGAATAACACATAGAATACTTTTTAAACCGAAAATATGTTCCCTTGGGATCATTTTCGAAAATCACACGGGCGGAGCCGCGGGCGGCAACTACTAGAGATATTTTTCGTCTTAGATCGAAAATGATTATTATATATTATAGACAAGTCTTTTCCCGCGGCTCCCAGCATTGAGCTATCTATCCCACACTTATTTATTTTTTCGGTATATAAAGTTAACTTGTCTATAAACGATAGCGTAATGTTTCTATTAGCAAAGGAATTTTCGTAATTGGATCGAAATTTACAGACATTACATTCTTCAAACAAACAAACACATTATACCTGTTTTAAATATGTCATACAATATCAGAACAATAACTATATCAGACAACTAAGCTAAAATAAAACTTTTACATGCATTAACTCGAAGACAACAAATCAATTCATATGCATTCTTTTTATCACGAGCCAGTGGAACAAAAGTTTCACTCCACATAAAGTACACAGTGTGCCACTATCTGCACTTTATGGAAAAAATAGAGCACTTGTTATTTTATTATGGTATCATCGTGAGGTACGATGTTATCGCCTCCCACTCATCGCTTGGGCCTTAACGTTATTTTAGTTGTCACGGTGTACGGCCTCGGTATCGTAATAATAGCCGCCTTTTCACTTTTTTTATGCACAACTACTCTAAAATATGCCTCTACGTTGCAACATACTTTGCGATACTTGAAAATATCTCAAGGTCTATAGTGTTATTTTTTCTAAAGGAAAGATTGTTCTAAGCACACGTAATTCTTTTGTTTTGCTTAATAGTGTAATGTAGCAGTATTCTAGACTTGCTAATAGGTTGCTGTTAGTTTAAGTATGGTCATGGGAAGGACGTTCGTATTAAAATCAGTTGCCAATGACGCCCTCCACGCTGAGTTTTAATGAAGCACAAATTTGCAGTAAGTAAGAATATTGCAACGACGATTTTATTTAATCGTACGAACTTTTTGTGAAGCATAACTCAAGTTTACACATTTAAATAAACATGTAAGTAGGATATAAAATATACAGTAGGTACGGATTTATCATTGATTTGAATGTGGATGAAAAATGTCTGCCCGCCCAGAAACATGTTATTTATTTACCTTTATATGTATCACTTATCGCATGACAGCTAGCTTGCCTTGGCATTTTGTTCAGTTAGATGACATTTTCCACAAAAAAACCGGCCAACTGCGAATTGGACTCTCACACGAAGGGTTCCATGCCATAAACCAACAAAACACGTTTCTCGCATGGGAGCACCCTTTCATTTTTAAATTAATGTTTATTATTTGTTGTTATAGCGGCAACAGAAATACTGACTCTGTGAAAATGTCAACTACCTATTACGGTTCTTGATATACATCCTGCTGACAAAAAGACGGACGAACGGAGTCTTAGTAATAGGGTTCCGTTGGTTACCCTTAACGGAGCCCTAAAAATGAACATTTACCGCAAATAATTGTAGATATCGGTGTAAAATCAAGGCCACATAACTCCTTTAATATTGTCTGTTTGTGGTTTAAAAATTGATCTAATTTGATTTACAAAAAGTGAATTTATGACCACTTATCGCCTAGCGGTTGCTCGTAATAACTTCCTGCTCTATTTAAATCATTACCTTGAACAATTACGTTTATAATGTCATGAGCGGAATTCGCATGCCGCCAATAAATCAGCTACACCCAAGCTGCTTTTTATTTCATTTAGACCAGTAGTCAAACGAAACCGATCATTTAAATCATATGCTTTTTGTAGAACATTCTTATAATCTAAAAAATAAACTTCAATTTATTCTCAGACAGAAGAATAAATAGGTTTTTGCTTTTATACTTTTTGTCTAAGTCAAGATACATTTTAACCTCAGTGCAATATTAGATGTGGTTATTTCGAGCAGCCCACATAATATGCAAATTGTTTTTAATAGCGTTTCCTTTGAACTCGGCAAAATGTCAAGATTCTTAACTGTATTGTGGGTGGCAGATCGTGATGCTCAAGATAATGCCTATTGCGATGAGATAAAACATTTACATATAAATTATAATTTTGATACAGTGCTGTAGCAATGTTAAGTTAAATTCTTGGTAGTTACTTAAAAGTGCCTATGTTGATGACACAGTTCCGTGGATTGCCCTTGACTACAAAAACTAAACCCGATTATTATATGAAATCAATCGATTTTTTTGTTCTATGTTTCTATAATATTTAGACTATGCCTGAATCTTCAATTGAATGAATATATATATATAACTTTTCCGTTACTGAGTGACTGACAAACAACGCAGATTCGAAACTACTGGTCGTAGAAATCTGAAATTTGGCATGTATATTTTTGGTTCCCTGTGCAGTGTAGTGGAGCACTAAAAGAAGATTTCCCGAAATTCCTACAAGACCGGTAAAAAACGGGATATGCGCGTACGAAGTCGCGAGCAGAAGCTAGTTTAATATAATATTCCTCTCTTTAACCAAATTAATGTGCTGGCATTATGGCCAATTACATTCATAAATTCTAGAAAATAATTTAGGGCTTGATGAATCACTAACCTAACGTACTTAAACGCTTCAGACAACCCAGAATAGCATTCCAAAACCGTTTTACTCGATATTGATCTACAATTGTATTAAAACCTTAAAAAACTTTCAATATTTGTCACAAAAAATACTTTGAACTAAATAATTAATCTATGTAGATATCAATAAAGATCTTAATTAAAAAGACATGACTGTCGTAAAAGCGGCACTAAAAAAATAGTCATGCAAATAATATTTTAATCAAGACTGATTCTAATACGCCATTAACTCTATTGATTAGATCTTTAGGATGTTGAGTAGGCTCTTAATTAAAATATGAAATATTAAAATAATATGCATAAACAAAAAATGCAAATAAATATCAAATCTCATATCTTTATTATCCTCTTATCCTATTTATCATCGCGTATCGTGTCCATAATTTTGGTCCAGCTTATTTGTCATTTGTGTCACTGTGCTTTTTTGTCTGTTTTTTTTTTGTATCACAATAAAAGCTCTTATTCCTTGACAGTTCTCTCTAGTGAATGTCAAGGATATATAATCTGCATCCGGGTCTACATAAATTAAATACTGAAGTTTTAAATGCAAAGTAAAGTGCACTACAGTTCTTTTGGTACTCTTGTTATGCCCTTTTGTGTTCAATGTACTCTGAGGGACTTTATTGAGGTACCTTTTAAGCCTTTTTAGTTTTTCTCAGCGCAATGTTACAGCGGCAAGTGCCCTATAAAATATGGTAATGTTACAAGCGTAGAGTTAAGACAAAAAAGAGTTTTATTATTAGATCCACACTTTGCAGGTGAGATTAGTTTTTGCTATTTTTTGCTGCAAGCATGTACTAAAATATTTATGGAGCGTTCTAAAGCCAGGTATGGTGGGAGATAAAAGGAATATTGTGTTCGCGACATGTTATGATAGGAGATATCGTTACACGTATTTATTTTAGCATCAACATCTTGGCCGCATTGACTGAGACTTTAAAAGTTACTACTCACAAAAGAAATATTTTGTTTTGATATGATTAAAAAAAATAAAGTATATGACACAGGTCAATGCACAGCTGTGAAAACAACGTGGGTTTACAAAAATAAGAAAATTAATTTGTAAAATATGAGTACGAAATACTTTTTAGTTAAGTAACATAATTTTCAAATTCATGAAACTAACAATGCGAAAACTTGAAATTCCTATTGTGTGCAAAGGGCAGCCAATCTCAATTTACATTCACAAATCAGCTGACAGCCAGTCACGATTGGCGCTAGAAATTATTAATACCTAGGTATTTTAGACGTTTTAACGTTATTGCTATAGAAATCATATTTTATTTGTTTTAAAGTGAATTTTAATAGCCTGAAAAAGCTTCTTAAAATTAGTTCTTCGGTTCGGAACGCATTGGTAACCTATTGATGTGATTAATTTTATGCCAAACTTTTCAATGACCATTGTTCAAAAGAACTGTGCAATATTTTTCCTAAAAGAATATTTTAGGCTACAATGACTCCTAATACTATCTTCAGGTTAGTTCTACTTTTAACAGTGATAAATATCTATTTCTAAGTTTCTATAAAAGAAGTAAGTGGATTGGTGATCTAAAAAAACAATGTACGATATTCTCAACACTCAGCAACTAGCCCATCGACTCGTATAATTTTCCCACAATACACTTCAAATTTTTCCGTGACGATAGCTATCATTGTAATAGGCCACACTAAATGTCTATACCGTCAATATGTAGCAATAGACCATGGGAATCTTCAGTGTAACCTTAAATGTTAGCCCCTCTTCGATTGATTGCCTTCGAAACATTAGAATAATAGGTTCGTGCCTAGAAACTTACCTAGAACTTTGTAGTTTTCGTTAAAATTAAGTAACATCTTCTTAGCATGGAGTTGTTAAATGCAACGTTCACACCTTTCGCTTAAGACTGATGAAGTCATTCTCAAATATGTGCGACAGACATAATTAAGTATTTTCCCAAAGATCATCTAAAATTGGCAAATCATCTACGCCTTTCAATACCTATCCTCATAATAATAATAATATAAGTATAGAGGTATTCGAAACAGACAGTAAAGTCCCGCAAACCTCCATTGAAAAGGGAGGATCCTCCGACCGGACGGTTGTTGATTCCAGTTGGCAACTGTTGATATTCGGACTGTTGTATATGTTCAAATCGCACGAATAAATTTGCTTGCGCGATGCAGAATTTCGTTGATAGTTCGTCGCGGATGGGATAGATGACGTTGCGGTTCTTTTTGTTGCTGAATAGTTTCGTTTCTTAGTTTTTCATGTGGTATATGTACATACGTACATATCTATGACACGCTTTACATGCAGGGCGACCGTATTTTTAAAAAACGTATGCGTTCCTATTTCAGTCGCACCTAAAAATGTAATCGCCAGTTTTTTTTGGATTTTTACATCGATTGTTGCCTAGATGATATATTGCGACTTGAATTTAAACGTTTATAATAAGATAGTTGGCCTTCCGATGCCGCACTGAGGATTTAATTTAAAGTGATCCTTGTCATTTTCAACAGACATGATTGAATTCTAGTATAAGAGTAATTGCCAAATAAAATTCCAAAGACATAAAAGCCTTTTTACAACACAAAACAAATTAAAGGGTGCCACAATACCAGTCAGAATTATTTAGCGACTATTTTATTCTATATTTTAATTACTCGTAATAGGTCAGCCTATCCACTCGGGTCATAAAGCTGACAAGCCCAAATCTAATTTAATGAGACAGTTCGGTAACTTTATAGACTACACCTCTATTTAGGAATGTAGGAAAGGTGTTAGTTGTGAAATTGTATCGCCTAGATACTGTAGTAAAGTGTTTGGTATTCTCGAGAGCTGTATTAGAGGTGTCTATTGTAAGCTATTTTTCCAAAATAATTGATAGAGATGCCCTCCTGAGAATTTGTTTTGCAACGGATTACGTTCGGAAACAGTTTGAAATAAATAAGCATGAAAAAGGCGCGGGGAGGGTCTAATGCGCAGCATATTTCTCGGCTGTTATGATGATTTTCAAATTAAGCAAACTTCGTCTTATGTCCAGAAAATTGTATTGACAGCGGCGTCTCAACAAAATCTTCGACGCAGTTAGACGCAGTTGCTTCGCAGCAAGACAAATGATGATAAACTGTGACAAAATACCTTCTAACTTTAAACTAGCAAAATCTAAAATACACCCCACAATTTCGTGAGCCAACATTAATCTCTAGACAAACTCCCATTGTCAAGTCGGCACACTGACCACTCTTACCTCATAGGCAGTCGGGCCGGCGTCGCGTCGGTGCTCGCGTTCAATTGGATTCATTTCGACATTTCCTACATTCCCCGTGACAAGTGGGCGCGGGCTACAAGTGCCCGTTCCCGGCGACAGCGACACTGCGCGTGACTATCGCAATAATGCCGAATGGCTGCCGGGGTCGGCGCAAGTGATAGGCAGTGAGCGAGTTAGAAACGCGAAAGCAGGTTTTGTAGATCAGATTTATTGTTTGAAATAATAGGAGTCGATTCAGGTTTATTTAGTAGTTTCGACTAATGCAATGTTAGCGAGTGATTTATTAAATTTAAAGATTCCCCTAAGACAACCCACTGACCATTTCCTTAGTTTAGCTGTAAAAATATTCTACCAAACTGACAATGGTAAGTGTACAAAAGAACAAATTCTAGAAAAAAAATTGACATAGGTACACAAATATGGTGTTTGGAAAGTTATATAGGGACGTTCAAAATAAAAGCTACGGGCTAATTTCATATCAAAACTGCTTTTCAATAGGTTGGTTTTAGCGTCTAGCCAAGAACAGAATTAAAAAAATATAAATGCAGAGGCATAGTGAATCCTGACGAGGCTATCGCACTTGATGTTCATCACAATTAAGCTATAACTTATCGAGTAGATATTAATTGTTGAGCTGACACCTCTGACACCTTTTATTATTATATATTATTTTAGATAAATATTATATAAGTAAATAATACTTGACAGCATGCAGTGACCGCGGTCTGTCGTGAGTTCGTGACTATCGCAATATGAGTGTCAGGTATTTTGACTGTGTAAAGGTCAAATGTTAGGCGGAAATGTAGGTGGGCTGTAGGCCTTTCAAAGCTGCAATAGATAGGTACATGGGTTTAATCATTCAATAGACCTTATAATACCTTTCGAACGTATTACGGAATTTGATTTAAAACTCTTTTTCCATCTTTGGATATTATTGGGTATTTAAAAAAGACAATAAAGTGTTACGAGAGCTATTTTTTTTCGCGATTTCGGGTTTGGTGCCACAGCCAAAGTTGATCATATTTATCCTCCAGTGAGGAATGAAAAATGAATCTAAAGTATTTAAGGAATCTCGCTCCTCGCTTACGTCTTGGAAACCTTTAAAACTGAAGCGATTCGTAGTAGTTGTCTAAACATTGTTATTGTTTTATTAGAGCACTATATTTATAGAAAGTTGTATCATTATTCCATTACAATATAAATCGAATTCGTGTGATTGTGTATTGTTTTTTTATAAACACTATCATAGATACATGAGAACAATAAGTAAATGTCGCGTCAACAATGAGCCCATATGGTTTACTTTCCTGATTATTTTTTTGTCATGCTTTCGCTTATAAACCTAAGAAAACCCATTAAAGATATAATTATTTCTTATTATTGATAATACCTAGTTAATTGTCTTTTTTTTCTATTAAATATCTCACACACTGTAAAATCAATTCTTTGCAATATTTGTGAGTGAGTACCATTTATTGTAAAACTTTTATTTGAAAAGAGTAACTATGGAGTTTCTTGTCCGTTCTTCTCCATTAGAATCTACCTTTGTGAATGGAAAGTAGAGTCGCTTTATTTTATACATATTTTTTTAACTGTAATGTTGACGTTCAAAAGTGCATTTTAATGACTTCATTGGAGTAAACGTTTTGACTTTGACTTTATGATTTAGGAAATCTCTTTTCGTTCAATGATGCCATTTATCAACACCCCAATAAAATACTTATCCTATATTTTAAAAGAGGTCCAACTTCGTTACTTCTTAACCCAAATATGTATTTTTATATAGACCATTGAGCAACCAATATAGGTAATTGAGCTAAGAGACAGGCAGTCACAAGAAAAGCTACTACACAACAGCAATAAATGACTGGAATATCTTTCATCAGTCGACATTTCAAGCCTTCAACACTATGTTGGCATCTAGTATCAATATCGGTACTGTACCGCAAAAAAAAACCGGTAACCGATCAGCACCAAACGCTTGATTAACTTTCATACATATCGATACCGGTAACAGATAATCTAATAACAATTATTATTCGGTAACAAAAGTAGTTCCGTCATTCCGGGCGGAATCGGATCAGCTGGTCGATCACGAAATAATCGTGACAGGATAGAACTGTATCGCTTTCAAATTACATAAATTAATCCCCTGTAGCTTTGAGGTTTATTGTATAATGTAATAATAATGGTGAAGTATGTTACAGGTACTTATTTGGATTTAAGACACGCCCCTCGACCGTTGGTTCGTTGGTCTCGCGGACACATTTATCATTATACTAGTTGCCGCCCGCGTGATTGTCGAAAATTATCCCAAGGGAACATATTCCCGGGATACAAAGTATCCTATGTATTATTCCAGACTATAATCAACCATTGTGCCAAATTTCATCAAAATCCATTCAGTAGTTTTTACGTGAAAGAGTAACAAACATCCATCCATCCATCCATACTTACAAACTTTCGTGTTTATAATATTAGTAGGATCAGCTGGAAGACTGACTTTCTTGTATATCGCCTACAATGTGTCACTACTAACGGCCATTGCAACCAACGAGTGGCCATCGGAATAATTTGTATAAAATAGCCAGACCTTGCTTATTGAATAATTACAATGTTTTCAATACGCCAGAAAAGAAAAGTTTGAGCAGATGGCGCGACGCAACAATACGACACAGATGCGACAAACCTTTTTAGGGTTTCTTACCCAAAGGGTACCCTCGCGCACAACTCGCGCCAACGCAACCCTAATACTAAGCCTCCACCGTCCGTCCATGGGAATGTCTGTGAGCGGGCTATATCTCAAGGATCGTAATAGGTAGACACTTGAAATTTTCACAAGTGTGTATTTCGTAACAAATAATAAAAAATAAATATAATTAAAACTTAAAACGGGCTCTCCCCCTTCCATACAAGAAACGTGTTTTTTTTTTCGGGTTATGGTACGGAACTCATCGTGTGAGTGTCGGATTCGCACTTGGCCGGTGTTTTTTGTTGAGTCTACGCATTATTGCATCGTTTCCGAATAATCGTGTCGCGGTTGTCTTTGTCGCCTATATGAGCATAATCGTAATAATCGACAAGGCAAAACCCTGGCTTAGCCTGCCTGAACTGATCAAAGACTGAATATAACTCATTCAAGTGGACCACAGGAACTGTTGTACCAAATGGAATGTTATCACAAGACCATTGCAATCTCTTACATATTTAATTAAGACAAAGTAATGCTATATTATCTAAACATTTGATTACATGTTTTCGCAAGCTATGTTTATGGTATTGACAGCTCCATGCTAATATGAGTAATGGCCGAACAGACGGACATTCGTAACTTATTATTATCTCTAAAGTTTTGAAGCACTAATCGTATCTATTTGAAGATTTGAAAGTCCGTACAAGTGTGAAGTGCAATAAACTTACATAAAAGGTCGTTTAGTATAGATGTTGATTATAATTGATTTGGGGTATTCATTCTTCTATAAAGTTTGATTGAAGTATGCAAAGAAATAGTTTAGTCAGCCAGACATACTTGTGTATGCAGGGTTAGCAGCCCCCGTCAAAAATGCTGACATCTCTTCGAGGCGCGTTCACTCCATTCTTTGCGACAGTTCACTTCATAGGTACTCTCTCCACCTAAGTTTACACGGCGAGATGTTGTCAGAATAGACCGGCTGGTTCTGATTGGACGGCGAGCTACCTATTGCTCGCCGTCCGCAGGCCCGTGCCTGTGGTGGTCGGGAATCGCCCTGAATTGGGGAAGTGACATTAGAATCCAGAGGAAACTCTTAACTCGACAAAAGAGTCTTATTAAGAACGAGTATTATTATGGAATTACTTACTAACTGTAAGTAGGGATTTCATTTACATTGAACAAGCTAATATGTATTTCCTACAACTTGCACCAACGCATTTTGAAAGCCATATAATTAGGTCATTGCCCGTAAGAATGAATACGACAGTTATTATGTTCAAGATTGTAGCCTTAAAAATCCTATGAAGTACTCGTTTAAGACCAAAAGTAGTAGTAGTTTAAGTACTTGTTTTCGCTATCAGATTGCAAATAAAGTAACAATTACGTATGTACCATATGCTTACTGATTCAGGAACGAGCTTTTCTCCTTATAAAGAGAACATTAAAAGAAAACATAACTCACAAAGATTAGTTATGATACAAGTTGGTAGTTTTAATGATTAAGTGGTAGAATAGTACGCTTATAATTTATTTAATTAAATAAATTCGCACCTCTGATAATATCAGTGACTAATTAGTTTGTTTTTTAACTAGTTATAGAACAAACAAGGTTGTCAACTGTTCGAGTTTTAATTAGGCGGATTTTGTAGATAAGATAGAGGAATGACTTTGACTTAGCTAGATAGAAACAAACTAGAACAATTTGCTTAATTTACTAAAACTAATTTTTGCACCATTTATGGTTTTCTGGTTAAGGCACATAAGTACTTCTCTCTTTGATCTCACTGTAAAACTTCATCGTCACTTTACGAGCAGGGGGGCTACCATTAAAAAAACTTTTTTTCAAGATTTTATGTTACCACTTTGTCGCCGTGATTAATATGTATACCCGTACCAAATTTTAACTTTCTAGTGTTAAGCGTCTCTGAGCTAAACCGCAGACAGACAGACAGACGTACATGGCGAAACTATTCGGGTTCCTTGTTGACTACGGAACCCTAAAAACTGGCCATTTAACAACCCGGCACGCAATAATTCCAATAAATCCTGTTTTATAATAAAAATTACATATTTGACATTTTGTTGTATCATTTTATTAAGACAGTCATAACCTTTGACATATTATTATTGGCCAAACGTAGGATGAGTCACAATAGCCTTAACCCGCTTACACATTTCTTACACCTCTATTGAGATAAAGTCAACCTTATCACGAAGACATTAAAGGTCCTTTTGATGGCAAAGTTATGTTTGTAGAAATAATTATTCCTTTGATTAGGTGAAGATTAGTACAGTTGTTAATAAATAATTAAATGATCGTTAGTTCTAAATGATATACTAAAAACCATATTTTATTGGAAGATCAGCAAGGATCAGCAAATAATGTCGTGTTAATATCTTTTTATAGGTCAAACCATCTTCTTCTCTATTAATTAATCAGTTAGCAAATAATTTAGAATTAATTTTGTATTTATCATATGTCATCCTTCAAATGAGCTCTTTTTATTAATCTATAAACACATAGTTTTTGTATTCTCAACACTTTTATTACATACCAATTTATGCATTTCATTTTTAAATTTAGACTAGAAGTACTACAGAATTGGTGTATTGATTTTCTACCATATGATGAGAACTTAGCCAATTACGCGTTTTATATATCATTAAAAATTCTACCAAAATCCGTTACGTGGTTTAGAAGGAGTAAGCGGAGTAACAGACCGACGGACAGCCAGTTTATCTTAACTATTCATCATCTGCTTAGCCTTTTCTTAACTATATTGGAGTCGGCTTCCAGTCAAACCGGATTCCGCTGAATACCAGTACTTTACGTGGAGCGGCTGCCTACCAGACCTCCACAACCCATTAACTAGCGAACACGGTAGTTCTTGGCAAGACTGGAGTCAGATTTACTGGCTTCCGACAATCCGTAACGACTGCCAAAGATCTACAAATGACAGCCGGGACCAACGGCTTAACGTGCTTTCCGAGGCACGGATGAAATTCGGTATGTTATGGTCACCCATCCACAGACCAACCTTGGCAAGCGTTGCTTAACCATGATCGGCCCGTGCGGCTGTTATTCTTCATCCACGACTCTTCGTCTTAACTATTCGGAGAAAGAAAAACCACTTTTCACCAATGAAGTAAGAAAACTTAGTAATATACCATGAATACCTTTCATACGCTACCCAACTTTGTACCAGAAATATAGTTCACCGAGACAGGATTTAATTTCACCATCATTTTGGCAGCCATTACTCAGTCGACACGTTTCCTGTCAGACCATTGTCAGTAAAACAGACATCAGTTTTCCTTTCATTGCAATTCAACCATTGATTTATGGGTCAATAGTGACAGACAATAGCTACGGTATAATGATATAACGTTTATATAACTTCCCATAGACGTCAACTGACCCCATTGACCGATATAGCAAACTGTCATAGCGTGTTCGCTATGATTGGCAGGCGAATCCATGTTCAAAGTTTATAGGTCATCAGGCTTAGGTAGCTACCTAACTTGAAATGTCACTTGTCTTTTATCCTGGCGGTTTATATCCTGTTTCTACAGTGTGACTTTTCATTTGGAAGCAATCTTTAAGGACGTGAAAGTACACATGCATATGAATAACTTTCACTATGTGATCAACTTAGAGCTTTTTTTTTTGTGAGTGGCGTCTCGCAGTTCAACCTATAAGGTTGTCGACTGCTTAACCGGGCTTGCCTGTGGTGGCCTCAATATAATATTAAAGCCTCCATCCAGGGCTAACTAAGAGCTCTTATTCACCACGTTTTTGTCAGGCGCCGTCGACGCTCGTCTCACGCAACTGTAACGCGCTGCAAATGTTTTTGTTTTTGATAAATTTAGCAGCGCCGACAACGCGTGACAGCTCGAAATGTGACATATGTGTAATATGAAATAAATCAGCTGTTACCTCCATTGGCGAATGGAGTATAAATAAATATGCTCTGAGACACAACACTTGCTTGGTCGGAGGATCCCCTCTTTTCAATGCAGGCTTGCGAGACTTCACACCCTGTTCCAAATACCTCTATACTTTTTCTTTAAAAAAAATACTAACTCCTAACTAACTATTTCTGTTTACTTATGTAATAAAGCTTAGAACTCATCTTTGGGTCACGATAATACCTACAAAATTTATTTTAGCTTGCAAAATCAAACTTTTGAAGAGGTCACGATCAACGTATTACACACGTTTCTTCTCTTCAAAATGTCTATTCTTTCATGATTTATTCGCACATATTGACCTAACAACCTCAATCAATATATTATTCTACAAAATATGCATCTATAAAATTCAAACTTCATTAATACCTCATCATAATGCAATCCGGAACAAAATTTAATTAATTTCGTCTAAATGATATTTTTTTTTGCAAGTAGGTTAAACATAACAATTTTATACGTCAATCTTTTTTGGTAATTTTAAGCTAGATGAGGCCGGTGTTTCCTAGCTGACTACCCTGAGAAGAAACACTGAAACAAACACAGAGGTCAAAGTCTCTTTTAAAGTCCATACAATCTGTACTGGTCTGTATGAACATTGCTATGCCAAATCAATTTAGTGATTTTAGTTTACAGTAACCAATTTAAACTTATTTTGACTCTGACTGCTAAACCAGAGGTCGTTGGTTCGATTCCCACCCAGGACAAATCTTTGTGTGATGAGCATATCAATCATTTGTTCTGTGTCTGGGTGTAATTTGTCTATAATATGTATGTATTTAGAAATATATAAGTATGTTTATCAATTGTCTGGCTCTGCCTAGTTTGGGATCCGATGACCGTGTGTGAGTTGTCCCAAGATATTATTATTATTATTTTAAGAGTAGTGCGCAACCAATCACTTCTTTCATCAAGAAGAAGTCATTTATTTATATTCGAATGGTTGGATCTTTACAAGTTTTCAGCAACAGTAACCATCTGTGAAATTGAAGCGAATTTCAGACACGCTTTTAGTATTACAATATTCGCTTTATGTAATAAATACTGAATCTTTACGTTTTATTTGCTGTCAGGTAGGAAAACAAGATGTCTTCTCGAATGCAGTTGAATAAAAATAAATAAGATAGATGTTTTTATTTAGTTTCATTTCGTGTCAACTCTTACATCAACGGAACATTTGTTCATGTATTTTGTGGTGATTTATGCCCACATTTATTTAAATATTTGAATAGACAAAATATAACACACTGAACGCTTCCCACAGTAGTTTAAAAATACCTACTTTTTATGGCCTTTTTAATCGAAGCATCTAGCAACAAACTTATTTGGTCTGAAGTCATGAAACTAGTAAGTTTAACGACTGTTAGATACCAAAATAGGACGTCATCAGAATCGTAAAAAACCAGTTGCTAAAAGGCATATTTTCATAACATTTTTGGAACTTAAACCAAAAATCTACCAAGGTATAAAGTAAATATTCTTTTACAAAAAATTTATCACACTACGATTTCAACTGAATCGGTTCAGAAGATTCGTAGTAAATTGACTGTGACAGACGGATAGACAGACACACGAGATATTATCCCATAGAGGTTCAGTTTTGGATACGGACTTTCGAAACCATAAAAAACGTACTTTTTCTTCATTCAACAATCAAAACAAATATACAAAAAAATCTCCACCACTATGCATAACATTGCCTCATAATAACGAACCAACCTACACATTATAAAGTTCTAATATCCGTCTTTATCACGTACATTACATAGCCCATTATATCATTACACGACCTATATACCTACTTATCCGAAACAACATACAAAACGCAGAGTATCAGACATTACCTCTGTGACCTCTCACAATAGAATTTCTTTGAAAATGTCTGTGTCAATCAACTATACTGCTTGCTCTATGACCGCTAAAATGTTATGTAATAGTATTTACTGGCGCGTATATGATAGGAAAGATGAGCTATGTTCTGTTTGTTATATTGTAAAAAAAAACTATATTTCTGGGGTCTTAAAACGATCATGATTTCGCTCGAAGAGGGAGACGGAGCTATACATAGCAACTAGCACTATCCCGTTTACATCATCGGAATTGGATGGCATTAGCACTTCATAGTAGGGCTGCTGTGCCTCGGAAAGCACGTTAAGCCGTCGTCACGGATAGGCAGAAATCTGACACCAGTATTACCAAAAGGGTTTTGCGCAATTAAAAAAATATAATAAAGGCGATCCCAACATAGTTGGGAAAAGGCTAGATAGAAATATAGAGACTAAATAAACTTGCAATTGTCATCCATCCATCCTTGGCAACCTTTCTAATGTAAACATCATTTAACACACAGTCAACACATCAATAAACAATCAACATGATCATACAAACGAATACGACAGTAAGCCGACCAGTAAAATAACTAAAGAAGCATCCATTCACCCAAACACCAGTTTCGATTCAAAGCATTACAAGAAAAAAATTACAAGTAAACATTCTCATCTAAAACAGCACTATTTTACTTTACCCTGAAAGTCGAAACAAACGCGGGTGTTACATTACCCTGTCACAACACTTGCAGCAAGTAACATTAGAATGAAATGTGCAAGCCTGCAAGCTTGAAAGCCTGCAAGCGTCTGCAAGGGACCGTGCGTAAATTGTGCAAGACACCACCTGCTGTGTATCCGGCACGGCTGAGTTAGTCGAGCTGGGAGGGCGGTTACATTGTCTCATACGATACGTGATTTGAACTAGTAGTTGGATGTTTTTCTGTACTGTTTCCAATTAATATGTGTATGTGATTGGAGACCAAAGAAAATATGAATGGTTTGTGTGATGAATCGTGTAAAAAAAGGGAGCGAATGATAGACAGGGGAGAATGTAAGAAGATAATATGTTAGCAACATATTTTACCCTGAGTAACATGGGATAAAGGGACAAAGGATGATGAATTTTGACTTTAAATTCAATAAGAATTAATTTTGAAACAGATTTTGCATGATTTTATAAAGCAGAAGTTAATAGATCAATTATTTATCAGCAAAATGGCCAAATCCAGCCATTTTGAGTTGCATTGTTTATAATTCATATGCCTTCTTATGAAATCGTCTATCTCATTCGTTTGAAACCACAAACTTTCTGTTATGTAGAGCAAAATCGCATGTACCCACATACCATGTCGGATGACAGTGAAAACATTCACGAAGAACTAAGTCTACAGCACAGCGACAGCGCGAGATAAAATACATTACAAACATTCAGAGATTAATGAATAATTCACTACACTGTTACAAACGAGAACCTATCTTATTAAGTGATGTATTTACTGCAACTTCTGTATAATTGATAAGACATCCTTTCATAAAAGATGAGGTGGAGCAATCAGTTACATTTCTATGCACACCTGCCGGAAACGAGTATTATGTTGAATTGTCTTTAATAAGTAATTTATCATCTAGGTGTGCATATTCTTACATTAATTGCATGTGTAATCTAGCAATTGGATCACATATTTCGATACTAGAATGCAGTCATTATCTTCTTATTACAGCTCATCTTGGAGCATCAGCTTCATTGACGATGTGTGTCTATTCTGAGCGATAGCCTAGTTTTGTGGGTTGGTCTTCAGTTGTCCTACTCTCTCTCTCTCTTCTCTCTTTATCCTATTGTTATTTGGGGACGGCTCTCCTCCTCAGTCTTCGTCATCAACATCCCACCGTATCCACTTAGGTGGAGTGAACGACAAGTGAGCTGTCATTCCATCTTATTTGTATGCTTTGGCAGCTAACTTGTCATTCACTACGCCTAAGTGTTCACTTCGACATGTTTACAGAATTGCACTGCTGTTTTGCGTCATTGAGTCATCTTGACGTACTGCCTTCAAGTAGTTGTTTACGACAGACATCCAGGGTGGAGGGGTCTTACATTGTGATACTTTCTTTATATTAAGAATCGGAACTTATAAAATCAATAAAAATGTTCTTATTCACTTAGTTTTAGTTTGGCACTGACAAACTTAAAAAACTCGAACATTCGATGGTCGATAGCAATTTCGATCGACTTCTTGTGAATTAGTTAATGATGTCCATATAAAGTACAGAATTTGGAATTCAAAAGAAGGATATGATAGATTATCGAGTTTCGACGGATTATTTTACCAGATTTTTCGTAGCAATCAAATGTTTTAAGGCAAGTTTGTATTCAACACTCGTCCTTTGCAATTTGCAATCAAAAGTAATATATACTAAATATCTTGGGCAACCAGTTAAAATATGGGAATTGTAAGTGTCTGCATCCGTGACTTATTTTTCTTGGAATCGAGAATATTTTATTCTTTTTGTTAACCTTGTGTCATCAATTTCTTACCTTATCCACTTATGCGTATTATATTATCGATTAATCACCAAAAAAACCCGTAAAAGTCCACCTATAGACATGAAATTTCCAATGATTCATCTATAAATTACCTACTAGAGGAGTTTTAATTTGATTCAAATGAACCGCCACTCGTCCTTTGAAAGGTTCATTACAAAACCAGCGTCAGACAGCATCAGTCTGTCTGACATATCGCTGAAATGGACCTTTTTAGTGCAGCCGTGAGACACACACTTAGTTTTTGGCATAACTACCGTTTTTCTTGTTATTTTTACCGTACGTGTTTCATGTACCCGTGCTAAATAAATTATATTCTTTCTTTCTTTTACAATTCTATTCACTCCTTTACCTAGACGATGCAGATACCATACTAAGAACCTATATCACTAATTGCAACAACAAAACCTTTAAGTTTATTTCATCTAGCACACGTCACACATCATTTCCTAAACACATAATCAAGCCTACAGTTACATTCTTCTTATCAATCACATACAAAATTGACCAACATACAAATATTATAAAGTGTCGTAATTATTCACAAGTGTGGAGCCTTGGGCAAGTGGTTGTAGATAATTAGAACTAATAGCTTTATAGCCTTGAGTTCAATCTGCAGGTGACAAACTGAAGCTTGTCAGTTGTCAGATAATTAGGGCACTTATACATTGTGTTCCAATTAAACCTGCTTGTAACGCTGCTAAGTCTAGGTTCAAACTGATTGATCTAGCGCTTTTGAGACTAGTTTGCTGAACGAATCTGAATGAATTATAATAGTAAAATGAATTTATAGGGTTGCATAGTTTTCGGCCAAATTTCGTTTTTTTTTTTTTAATTTCTAGTTCAAAATAATTTTAATTCCGTGACTCCTAAACTAGGTGTATGTGCCTGTGTCTTAGGAGTCAGTGATTATCCGTAACAAACAAGACAAAGCCATAAATCGGGACGTTACAACGATAAGATTTAAAGTTTGATTATTATTATTGTTGTTTATTATTTCAAGCAATTAATTATTTGTTTTTATTATTGGTAAATAATTTGTTATTCTGAATTTTTTTGTTAAATTTTGTGTGTGTTACTTTTCAATTTTTAGGTTATGATTCTCTGTACGTGTTGGTTCGTACTGTAAGTGCAGAGAGTAATTAAAGCTAAATAAATAAATAAGCAAATGGTATAATAATAAAAAAAAAGTTATAAAACGTTTAAAATGTAAGTAGTGCAATAGTTGTCTCACTGCCAATCAATGTCGTCAAACATGATTGTATGGAATTTGTATTTTTGACGGATTGAGATTGTGAAAGTTTAAAATATAATTGCATCATAAAATTGATTTCAGATGAGACCTAACTGTGCCAAGTTTCAAAAGACAGGCGCCCCTATTACCACTTGAAGATTTAGGCTCTTGTAAAGTATATGTGTAAGATTCTAGAATTTTCCCAGCTATATTTACCACAGGGCTAATTCATTCATCAAATATATCGCAAGTTTCTGGTTTTGCGGAACCATTGCGGTCTCACTTTCACAACTTTGTTTCGTAAAAGCAGCTTTACTTTTTAATTATATTTATAAATTACTACTCTGTCACCGGCTTCACCCACGTTAGTAAAATGTTCAGACAGACATAATCATCTTCCTGCCCTTATTCCATATTACTTGGGGTCGGCGCAACACGTTTTTTTCTTCCATTCTGTCCTGTCAGCCGTCACACTATCACTAACTCCCTTTTCTTTCATATCATTCTATCTTTTCTTTGGCCTCCCTCTCCCTCTCCATCCATCCAGATTTATATTCATAACTATTTTAGTTACATGCATTTTCAGTACCAGACAGACAGACAATAAAAACAAACCTAGAAATTGGTATTTCAAACCTGTACTCCATGAGGCAGGTACAACGGATAATCAATTGCATGAGTGCGTTCTTATACCCGCTAAAAACAGCATGAGCTATACCTTCATATGATTAGCTATAAACATGGTATGGACAGGCACATATGACACCTTATAAACTTACCACACCACCGCCTTTTTTACCACCGCACCACGCTACCGCATTATATATTATCAAGCGTTCAAACTATACATATAGAAGTTGTGGATTTCTATACGTATAGTTTGAATGCTTGATAATATATAATTCGCTATCGCCTTACAAAAAGAACTGATTATTTTGTTTGTAATACGATAAGCATAATTAATTAATTACATTCACAGTAAGTAGGTATATAGCTGGTTTGAAACACGCACACGACAATCGTCACTACCTGACACGAAACCTAGTCGTGTTTACGTTTTTTTCAGTGATTGCATTTTGTTTTCTCACGCGTGATGAAAATCACTAAGTAATTTTCAGTTTATTTCTGCTCAATATTAATCAAAGATAATACCGATCTACTGGACTGGGCTGAACTTAGAAGACAAAAAACTAAAAATACAAAATAAAATATTATTATTATCTAATATTATCTTGGGACAACTCACACACGGTCATCCGATCCCAAACTAGGCAGAGCCTGTGCTATGGCAACCAGACAACTGATAAACATACTTATATATTTCTAAATACATACATATTATAGACAAATTACACCCAGACAGAACAAATGATCATACTCATCACACAAAGATTTGTCCTGGGTGGGAAGCGAACCCACGACCTCCGGTTTAGTAGGCAGGGTCACTAACCACTCGACCAACAGGCCAGTAAATCTAACTGGTTATAAAATCTAATAAAAAGTCGATAAAGAAGAATATAAAACGATAGAGAAGACATAACTAGATCATCTATGCTTATATCAATTCAAGAACCTGTTTAAATTCTAGTCCTTCGTCTTTTCCAACACTATTCCCAATTGAACTGTCTTGTTTGGAAGACATTTTTACCTGAAACAAACAAAAACAATTTATAAATACAAGTGGTATAAACATTGCATACTATAATAAAAACTCAAAGATAGAAAATTACATGCTTAAAATCTTACGTTATTTCTTATTTAAACGAAGTTAATCCTAATAATTTATCAAATTCATATACGAGTATAACATTTTACAGGCTTATAAATATGTACATATATGTTACCGGAAAATTGCAGACTCCGTAAGGTTGTGATAAATCTTTATAAGATTATAGGTAATTTCTCGATATATTATGAAAAAATCGTTTTGTAAACAATAAATCCCACCCATATCTAATATATCCGTGTCTTATTAAAAAAAAATAGTTTATAATTTCACGCGATGTTTTACAATCTTACGGCGTTTGCAATTTTCCGATCACATATAAAATGTCTTTTCCTATTTCTTATCCAGCAACATAATATTCGAACATGTAAAAATAATACATGTCTAGAACATTAAACCAAGCCTGTTCATAAGCGCATATTTAATGCCCTATCTAAAATATTAAGAACACCATGTCTACTTTGCCAAGTACAGTCAACAGAGCTATTTGATATGCAGGCTAACTAGCAACTACTTTTAAATAATGTTGTGAGTGGGCTGAGTAGACAATTTTTGTACACCACACTCGTGAATATGTCATAAGCAGAGATCTGAATAGGTAGACTATATTTACCTAATGTTCGTGGTAGGAAGTAACATAGAGTTGATAATACCTCCTGTAGAATCATAAATGGAATCATGATAATTAATACTCGGGATTATAAAAACATGAACTGGACTTAGAGTATAGTTACAAATGATTGATTCGAAGAATCAAAAGAAGAAAGAGTTGTGCGAAAACAAAGCTATTTAATTCAACAGTTTTAGTAGGTACGGAACTCTAAAAACATAATGAGATTCTTCAATATAATCATTTTGTTCAAATGTACTCAAAACGCAAAAAGTAATTTGCAATTTTTTAAATCTCGGGATACAATAGTCTTGTTTATGATTCCGGGATTTTAGAGGAGGTATTATCAACTCCACGTTATTTACTTCTACGAACATTAGGTAAATATAGTCTACCTATTCCGATCTCTGGTCATAAGCTTAAAAAGTTATAATAATGCACACATTAGATATAAATATTGGCAGTGCAAATAATATTTTTGCCCTATACCAAATAGCTTTGTTGACTGTACATAAGCCGCTTCATACCTAAGAAATAGCTGGATCACGATCTACGGTCGTAAATTATAATGCGCGCGCGCCGAATCGGGAGTAAAGTGTTATGTATCATTAAATCATTGGTTTATGAACTAGCCGTAAAATGGACTATGGGATGGGCTTAGCACGTTAGATAGTTAGTTTGCAGGTGATTTTGTAGAAAGTTAATTGAATGGATGTGTGCGCATGAGTTTGGTATAAATTTAATGTTAATGATGATTTTTGGTCGTGGATTGAAAGCATTGAACAATGAGTTGCAATATTGTAGTCCAAACGCTCTAAAAAGTTGAACTTCGTTAAAATAGTTTGATTGATGAATCTGTTTGCTATTTATGAGTTCATTAGTAACGTCACCATTTGAGAAAGAGACCGAAGACTAGGCAAAAGCGGAACAAAATAGCTGTTGTTGCTAATGTTACTAAAAGTTATACGGAAAATAGTTTGTAAAAGAGAGTAAGTTTTGATACTAAGTCTGAGGCAATCGATTCAATTGAAAGACGTCGCTATAAATATTGTCAGCTTCAAGTATATCTTCCGACGTTTAGAGTAACTGCAGGCGATACTATAATTTCTTTACAACCATGAACGCAAGATTGTAAGCCTAGTTCTAGTAGGGATGGGAAGCCTATGGCAGGCGATAAAATATTTTGAGCACGGTATTAATTGAGTACGACTTCTAATACAAATAATTACCTATGTACGTAAACTTATGCCTTTATCTTGAGGGACGGTAGAAACGACAGACCTCCACCTGCTATGATCTTTACACATTATTCTTGAACCGTTTACGTTCATACCATCTGCTAATCTGCTCTGTAAACATCTCACCGTCGCGAGTTATATAGTAGCTCGCATTTAAATAACTTTTTTTTTTTTGTTTTCACTCGCCTGTTACTTGACAATAACTCGCACAGCCGCTCGGACATCACTCGCATCGTTCGGAAGCGGTCGGCCCTGTCAGCAGGCAGTTGCGAGCGGAACCTGTATTTTTTATGCTGCGCCTCACAAGAGACTGGGTAGCTACTATCATCGTAAAGACAGGTTGGGCGAGCCGAGCTGCTGGCATACGAGTAGGCAATCCGAGTAGCTGTCAGTCTAGTCAGCAGCTCGCATCGTGTAAACTAGCCATTAGGTGGAGTGAGTTCGATGTGAACTGTCATTCCACCTTGATTGGGTGAACATGTCTATTAATTCTCACGTTGATATTTTTATAGAAAAGCGCTACTAGTCATGTTAGTCATATAAAAAAATCGATGCATAAATTATAAATATGTAGCTTGTTTGTTTGAACGCACTAATCTCTGTAACTACCAGTCGGATTTGGAAAATTCTTTTTCTATATGATAGCCACATTCATAAGGAAGGCCATAGGCTACGAACGGGAAAAAAGCTAGTATTTCAATAAATAGCAAATCTGTAGTGGGTTTTGATGGTTGAATTTAAAATCTACCTATCCTATGAATTGCCAAGTGAGTTTTAGATTAGATTTTCAGTAATTTTGCCTGAACTTTTCTTCCAATTTTTCCTCTACCTTGGTATGATTTTCCTGAGGTTTGCCATCCCTGCTTTACACCATTAATCTTATAATTCACTGCACACTGACCAGAACGAACGCATAGAATGAGCATAACAAAACGCGCCACGGACGGCGTTATGCAATACCGGAGCCGATGGCTATTTAGATATACGAAGAATTAATTCGTCTCTCATTATGTTGGAGCTGATTTATGGTTAGGCTTTAAAGCCGTGAAGTTGGGTAAGTGGTACCTGAAACCAGAGATAGTACGTAGGCCTAATCTTTTAAGGAATACGTATTAACGCCAGGCGTAGATGGCGGGGCGCGATGCGACGCAATGGATAGCGTGATGCCTACTGAAACGCCTGGCTCGCACTAGCTGAAAAATGAACTGAGTGAAAATAGGAGAGGAAGGCCTTTGCTCTGCCGTGATAATATACCGGCTAGTTAGGTTTGATATTAACACCTGTAAATCTTGCAAAAATGCGTGAAGTCGTCTAGTGAAGTCACCTAGCCTAGATGTAAATGTTTTCCATCCCCACATTGACCATTTCGAAATCTGTTCCATGTAAAGTAATACAGTGAAGTGAATAATGAAGGTAATAATGTCATTTAGTACACCAGATTTAGTGCAAAACACAAATCACAATTGAAACCAAATTCTGGACATAAATTCACGTCCTTATTCACCAAATAGCATTGATTTTAACACATTAATAGGAGCCAGTATCGTTTGTATAAAACATTGTCGTAAAAACAGTTCGTTTCACACTATTTCAGGCACGATCATAAGGCTGGTTCTCCACTAGAACTGAGCGAAGAATCTGAGCGGTGAGCGAGGAAAATAAGAATTGTTTTATGTTTAAAATGGAGCCGATTTATTGGTGGAATTTTCGGTCCGCTTCTCGCACAAGTGTAGTGGAAATCTAGCCTTAAGTTGCCGTCCGTGCGCAAAACATTTAATTTATAGACTTTCGTGTTCCGGATTCCATAAAGTGTTCCATAATATTACGCCATTGCAATGTTACGCTTGCAGTCTGGTAAATTGAAGTAATTGGATTTTGAACAAGTGTTGACGGCTCGACTGTACCCAGTACTGGCGCGCACAGAACTGGACCGCGGGAATGTGAATGAATTATGCAGTTCGGACTGTTGTAAATTCATGGATAGGAGAAATGTCATACTGGATTAGGTTAGGCCAGAGAACTACTGTAATACCCTCATAGTTATAAAGTTTTATGTCCTTATAAGGTATAAACTATCATGTGTCGTCCTAATACGAAACGGTAACGCATGATGTTTACCGTACAAAATGATCGCGATGGTCACGTACCTTGGTTACTGAAAATATTCTGTTTGTAAATTCCCATTGAATTTCGTCAAACCAGGAGAAATGCTTCGAAGGTAACGAGATCCGTTTAGTTTCTCTAATTAAGCAGTTGATTTACTATGATTTCACTTCTCCGACAGTACACTCATATATTAAACATGAATTATTCGACACAAAATCAACAATCCTAGGTACAGGTGAACACAAAAGTGCTACAGTTACTATGTATCATAGTCTTAATAAATTGCTCTAGAGCCGTATATTATGCCTAGACTAGATTAATTTGCATTTTAATGTTCTGAAGGCATTCTCGTTGATGTAACATTAGGTAGGTACTGGTAGTGTGGGACTCGGTGAGATTAATTGTAGCGAGAATTAGGTAGGAGGTATGAGATTTATGGACTGTATGTTGGTATGGCAAATTACAAGGAGTTGTTAGTACCGTATTTATAATATTACAGGCCTACAGACAGTCTTAATAGTCAAGTATCATCAAGTATGTTTAATAAACACACTCTGAAAAGCTCATGTAGTACAATTTTAGGTAATTAAATAACTGTCCTGTAAAGGACGGAAACGGAAATTAAGATTTTTTTGTAAAAATGTTTTTTTTTTTTTTTAGTGGTACCCCATGCCTTACAACACCACTGGAATGTCACAGGAAACAAAATACGCAATTTCGTTTACTTGGATGACATATTTCTTTCAGCAATTTTTTTTTTGAACCAAGCAGCAGAACCGATTTTGATGAAATTTCTATGGGACCAATCGAAAAGCCTTTAAGTTTTTTTCAAATCGTTACATAAATGACGAACTCCGTCATTTAGATAATACAATAAAAAACAACCGAGTTGAGAACCTCCTCCTTTTTTTGAAGTCGGTTTAAAATTAATACACGAGTCGTTGGTTATTTCAAACTTATATCTCTGCTTGGGTATTTTAAAAGGAACACATTGGATATGTATAAGGCAGAAAAACCATTACTTTCAACAAAATCTTTTTGCAATATTCATTACATTCAATAATTCACAGTCATGATATGGATCTCTTTAAAATTGAATGATAGATAGGAGGTTAGTCTCAAGTTTTCAACCAAATGTATGATTGGAATATAAATTGTTCCCTTAACTTTCACAGTGAGTGCAGAGATAGGAATAGAAAGAATCGATTTGGCATTTCGTTTTCATCCTTATCAAGAACTCAACTGAACTAATGACATTATCTTCCTCCGGAAATGTTATTCAAGTAAAAAAAAATGGAAGCACTGGCACCCACCACACTTTCGGCAAACGACAAACTATTTGTTAACATTTCCCAAGAAAATGCATGCCGATTATCTCTTTACCATCATCCACAGCCCGACTTCGCCCACTGCTGAGCATAGGCCTCTCTTCTCTCGTGCCAATCCCCACGTTCCTGTGCCACCCTCATCTACGTTCAACCCGCAATGGCAACGATGTCGTCCGCCCATCACACTGCCACGCCGGCCGACCCCCACTTCTTCACTACTTCACATATATTGCCAGTGAGTTAATACACTTTCGGTTGACACACAATTCAACCTTGAATCCTAAACGCTATCAAATGGTCTCATCATCTTATCTTCAAGACGTTGACTCGTTGAACCATTTGGCAAACGCGTGGGTCATATCAAGACATCTCTGTATGAAAAAGATCGTGAATCCACGATAGTTCCTGCGTAAGTCACGAATCTTATGCACTAAATTATACATAATATACCATATGTAAGAGTTTATATTCATGTGTTAAGTTGTATGAATGTAACAAAACGCAGGAACATTTTCATACACGATGATGTTTTCATATTATGATGCAATGTGCCTGTATAAGGAAGAGATGATACTAAACTGAAGTTTTAAATGTGCTTTTTTAGCACAAAGAAGAATTCGAATGGATTAGATTGATATTGAGGAATTGCCAGCAAACGATTGCCAGTAATTATGCTGTGATAGACCACGTGACATTTCGGCTGGGCATGTCAATCGCATATCTTTTTGACAGTCGTTATCGCTGTCACAACAGGACTTTGTTTAGGGCACCTAAGCCCGATCGGAACAAAACGTTGCAAAATATAATAATGACGTTTTACTGGCGAAAGATACAGGGGTGTTTTCTACGAGTACAATTAAAATAACAGGTATTTACTAAAAAAAATACTTCAATTTTCTCACCAACAAGAGCACTTACACATCCCTATCACAAATAAAATCCCACCAATAAATCCTTCTTGACCAACAAGGAACGCGTTACTTTAGATAATCCCTCACTGTGCTGGAACCAGTAGTGTCTACTTTTATCTGTGGCCATTAAACGAAGCATTACTGTTATGTTCATGTACAGTTAATAGCACAACTGATTATTTCAGAATACGTACATTCTAGCCGCAAGATGTTGAAGTTGGATAAGTATCCCAACCGTCGAAGTAGTCCGGTACACGATCGCTACTTCGGATTCGTCTTTCAGTACATGGTTGCCACTTCGGATTCGTCTTTCGGTACATGGTTGCCACTTTGGATTCGTTTTTCGGTACACGGTCGCCTTTCGGATTCGTCTTTCGGTACACAGTTGCCACCTGGGATTCGTCTTTCAGTACTCGGTCGCCACTTTGGATTCGTCTTTCGGTACACGGTCGCCACTTCGGATTCGTCTTTCTGTACATGGTTGCCTCTTTGGATTAGTCTTTCGGTACACAGTTGCCATTTCGGATTCGTCTCTTGGGAAACGATCGCCACTTCGGTACCTTTTAGCCCCATCAACCCTTCGTTCCGCGAGCGAGAGGTTAGTTAAACAATATTTGGCAGTTCGTGTGTTAAATTATAATGATAACACGAATTGGTCCTCGCTTCAATCTTTTTTTTTACAGATGTTCATGGTCTCATTGAACCTGTAGCACTATGTGGACTCTTGCTTAACTGCTTTTGATGCTGACTGTACTTACTTACAGATAAAAGTCTTTTACGTGTTGTTGCGCACACGCCACCGTTCTAAAGTGCTTGGTGCAAGTTTGATAAAGTAGCCGATATTATAAGTAGCTGTTGATATAAGCGCTTCTTATCGTGTAGGAAGAGATAAAAACATCTTGGGGAGTCGAAAGAGTAGAGTCTATTAGGATTTAGATAGTAGGTAGCGCCATCAATGCCGCCACATGAAAAACTAAGAAGCGAAATTTGTACGGCAACAAAAAGAACCGCAACGCTACCTATCCTGTCAGCGACGAACTAACAACGAAATCCTGCATCGCGCAAGCAAAGTTCTTAATGTGATTTGAACACATACAACAGTCCAAATATCCACTATCGGGCAGTTACCCACCAGACACAACAACCGTTTGGTCGGAGGATCCTCCCATTTTTCAGTGGAGGTATGCGGGACTTTACTCTCTATACCGCATACCTCTATCAGTAGCAAAATCTTTACTTGAAACACAGACTAAAATTAGGTAATATTTTTTCCAAGGAGAGGAGGAAGACTTGACAGATTTGTTAGAAACTAAAAGAACTCAATATTTGCCAGTAGCTTTGTCACGAATTGATGAATTAAAATCTGCTTATCATATACAAGTCAAGCAAATCAAAATCAAGCAAATTTTCAAGTAAAATTTATCAGCTCTACCAATATTCGCCTTTTCTATCCAAACATGGACAATTTCAAATCTGCTATTTACTTTAAATGTTATTGTTGCTGGGGAGTTTGTTGCGCCACTTCTTCTTCCCAGCTAAAACACTAGGAAGTGGTGACGGGCGGGCGTTTTGGGGGACTGTCTTTATGTAGAACTTTGACGTTCAAAAAGTGCTGGCACTCAGCCTAATTTGAATAAATGACTTTTGATTTTGATTGCATAAAAGCTTGATCAAGTCATGGTTTGCAAAATCTCGATTTTCTCGGATTTTCATCAACTTGGACCACTCCCCAATACATAGTGTGAGTCTTAAGGACTTGGTCATAAACCAAGTCCTTACTTGAGACTATCTATCTATCCGGCTAACAAGAGCGATCTAGTTACCTAGGTACCTTACATAAAAGCCAGAATGGAAATAATTTCCTTCATCGATGGAGTTAGTCACCCATTACTTAAACCCAAGTAATAAAGGTCTTGTGTAAGCTGTACAGGAATTATTTAGTTAAGGACGTTAAGTAATCGTGTTTTTAGGTCATTTCTAATTTGTGGTTTTCTGGTTTAGAATGTGTATGGCTTGTTATAATAATTAATTATGCAAGATAGTAATTGTACCATTGCAGAGCAAAAACCAGTCAACAGATGTAGATCGATTTATCAATCACTAAGTTTATAAGTGTACAATTTTAGCGATCGATTAATACTTGGATGATTTTTAGACATTGAGCGTTATCTGCCTTAAGTGTTTTTCTTTTGCAGACAGTTGCATCTATAAAAGATTAACCTTTTGAACAACACCATGATACAATTCCTTAAAAATATAAAATTAACGGATACAATATCGAACAGCTTTAAAAGAGACACCAAGAAGATTTTCAAACAATAAGCAACAGTCTGACAAAGAGTGATGGAACGCAGCATTCTGGACAGAATTAGAAACACCACGCTGCGTTCCTATACGGGAATTATAGACATGGGTAAGAAGGCTGCCAGGCTCAAATGGGATTCGGCAGGTCACGTAAGTCGCATGCACTGTGACCGTTGGGCAAAAGTCTCTACAAAATGGGTGCCCGAAGATGAACGGCGTCGCCGAGACCGGCCCAGAAAGAGGTGGTGAGACGACCTGGACGCGCATTATGAGGGCTGGCGCGAGGTGGCGTAGGGAAAGAACTTGGGGGAGGCCTTTGCCCAGCATTGGGACAGTGTAGTCTCAATAAAAAAAGCAACATTTAATGGAAAATTATGTAATCTAAAATCTTCAAAGCTAACTAATAATGTGGTTTTGGGACTGCCGTTAGTCTGTGGTTCAATGTACACAAATTAGGCATTTAAATAATGATCTTCGTTTTTTAATTTTTAACCAACACAAACTATTTTTTATTCAGTCATTCGAAAGGTCTAATCACAAGAACTATAGAGTTGATCGAATCATTCATATTATTCAAATCGTTGCGTCGACAAGAACCTCAACAACATCATTACATGTTGCTGAAATGTCACGTCAATCAAGTCCTAATTCAAATGTTGGGACCGACAAATAAATTGCAATGGACCTCAAAGTTTATTAGGATAGGGCTGTCAAAGAATCGAAAATGGTATCTGTGGTTGGAAATGTTGGGTGTTATATAATATTTTCTATAATCTCATTACACATTATCTGGTATTACAGTATCCTCACATTTCTGGCTTCCGCAGACAGGCATGATACGACAATACGACGAGGACACGATACCCATTTTTACCAAGAAAATGTTCTACTGGTAAATAAATGGTTGGTAATGTCGCGTCAAAAACATATTCCTTATAGAAAACCCAATAACACCTTTCTAGGCCCAGTGATCAAAACCAGACACAAATCCTCAACATTAGCTCTTCTAATATTAAACTAGACCAACAAGGTGAGTAGTTCATATTATTCTAAATAGTTCATGAATGGAACTGTAATCATTCATTCACGAAGTAATACTTCAAGAGTGTTGACAGATATATTATGTTAGTGCCGTAATCGTAAACTACGAGCAAGGAAGTTTACTGCATTTGAATATGGTCCATTAAGTCTGACTTTCAGACATGTTCGTGTGTTTTGGCATGTTTTATGCCGCGTATAAACCATTGAGGAAAACATTCATTCGAACATTATTCATATTATGTTTAGAAAAATATTAAGTTTATTAAATGTGCATTTTGATATTCAAAAAGGGTTAAGCTGAGTTTGTTACGTTATTTCTACATTTTAAAATTCGACTTATTTAAACAAGTAAATAAAGGTAGTAAAAAATAATCCTGTACAATTTTACCTCTTAGATAATATATGAATATTACCCATGCTTAACTACTCACTGAGTTTTATGATCTAATATTATTCATATCTCAAAAATTATCTGAATCATCATAACCATCATATTAAACAAACCGACCGCCCTATTCATAGCCATAGCCCATACCTTACGCCTCCGTGACTTGGCGTGAAAAGCTCGCGACAGATTTAGTCCAAACGATAGCAAAGTTAAGTAAGACGAGAGTAAAGTTAAGTAAGACGAGAGTAAGTCGCATTTCTGATATTACGCAAAACTACCAGCTTGTACCTGCTTCAGCTTATGCTAATTCGAACTGACAGTATTTTCGAATCGTATTGACTAATCAAATGCTTGTGTGAGGAAATAGTATAGATAAGGAATTTATTGTGTAAGGTACTGAGCTTTATATCGGGGAATGTGCTTGAGAATTGATAATAAAATAGCGCATGCTTATGGATGAATACATTATAAGCTTTATATATATGGGTAAATCGTACCTACGCTAGAAACGAAGCTAAAATAAAGTAAGCTTACTCCATCGAAACGGAATCTGAATAAAACAATTACAAACCAGTCATTAAATGTTCATGTTTGGGAACCTTGTGATTAAAATTAATTAATTTAAACATGCATTTGATGCATTCATTGGTCTTAATATAAACAAAAAAAAAAAATGAAACGCCCAGCCTTATTTTAGTACAGATCTGGACAAAAGTGTTTTATAAATTGTAGGAGTGTTTCTAATGTAAACTTTTCCAGACAATTATTTATCAAGGACCGGGCAATTCATATTGGGCAACATTGGATTTGGATTATCCAAATCCATCCAATTTGGACAACCAATAAAACTGCTTCCAAATAAACGGCCTTACTCACTCATTGTGATTATTTTATGCGTAGGCTCGGTTTGCAATTCTTAGATTTCTTATTGCAATATTTCGCAGATTTCTTTAGGATCAACCTTCAATCATTATTTTTATTGTGTCCACGGATTGCAGTTACGTAATATTATTTGGGTTTTTCTATAGGACACCTTTTCTTGTGCCTTGATTACTAAGAACTTATTTCAGCAAAACTAACTTTCCGATTGAATTGAAATTATTATTTGACCTAGTTTCACAAACGGATAAAAATCTATAATAATTTACAATAACGGAAGGCAGAAAATATGACGAAACTTTGCTATGACAATGTGTAGGTAACATGTAATGTAACCCATATAAAACAAGCGTGACGATTGTTAATCCTAGATAACATAACGTAACTTAGCGTAAGTGACAATACTCCTTCCTCATACAAATTACCATCGGTTACCGCACGACCGTAATACTACTTTAACAATTTAATAAACATTCCGTACTTACTATAAGTACTAAAGTGTGGCAACACTGCTACACACTTCGGTAGTATAAAATGACTTAATAAACAAAAGTGTTACGTAAGAAAAGTGTAACAGAAATCGCTTCCTGAACGGAAAATTGCCAGGTCGATTTACAGCCGATCTGCGGTAGTCGGATTTGCGGCACTGTCGACCGATTGATGCCAGTTTATGTTCATGTAAATATGCACGATTCTCCACTGTTGTACAACTATAATTACGTTGGGAAATACTTTTACTCTTTAAGACGTTACCAACGTAACAGACAGACGTGGAAACGCCTCTGAGGGATGTTGCATGCGGTAAGGAAGGAAGTGTTTAGTTAAATTACTTAATTGTTAGTGTTCAATAGCTAGAGCAAGATGAGTTTATTCGTTTAAAATTATAAAGATAGAGGAGAAATGTTTCCTTTTATTTAGTTTTCTGTGGAGAAAATTCTTCTCTGTTTCAGTTTCTGGAGAGGAATGCTGTCAAACGTATTATTTTGTACTTAACTATGTAGGTGCATTTGTTTGAAAGAGTCACCGCGACCCTGGAACACAAAGGGCATTAGGAGGAATTCGAATGGGTTTTAGTCAGTAAGAGTCTGCACTCCCTTTCGCTCCGCCACGAGCGGAAGGAGTCATTTGATGATTTCCCGTCCATAAAAAAGCACACATTATTATCTGTAAGTTAAGCACTTGATATTTAAACACAAAACTCATCTTATCTCACTAATTTGTTTAAATAACATCGACCTAAAAATTTGTATGCATCATACCAAAGTGTGTACATCCAATACATCAAAAGAGATACGCGTAAGCTACATGCTCAGTTACGTCAACAAGCCATTAAAAAGGCCGAAATTAACTAACAAACTATTTACTTAAATGTATGAAAATAAACATTTAAGAGTAACGACTGGTCAAACTTGCTTAGCGATCTTAATTACTCTACTAATCTTAACGCAATTTAATTAAAATATTGACACACTTATGCGCTGGACTGTACTTTTAGGGTTGCTCCACGTTAAGGTAAGAAAAAAATACCAAAAAAAATGCGGGATTAGAGTTACTAGTCGGATTTGGCCGACTTTTTAGTCGTTTGTTCGTACTGAGTCGAGCATTCTCATTCGTCTAGATTTTCCGTCTGAACGTTTTTTCTAGAAAATAAAAAAATAATGAGTAGGTTCATACCTAAATACTGAAAAAATAATGATCACATAGGTACCTACTGAAATTTCCTGAATGTATTTTTTTTCGGCTATGTGTCAGAAACTCAGAACCTTCCTGATTTTGAAAGTAAATTCTTGATTTCATATCGTATAAAGCGAAAATGTTCCGGAAAATCCACTATCGGGGCGACGCGTCTGTATGTATATTACCTACGCGTCAAATTCTCCGCATTTTCCCGGTAAAATTATAGTTTGTCCCTAGCCTTAGGGCTGCCCCACATTGCGCCACACGCAAATGTATTTATTACGATTACAAAAGTATTACCATTACGTCCACGTATAGAGAAAGTAGTTGCGACAAACGGAAGGACAGACAGAACGATCTTGCTATGTTTATGTACGTGATTTGAGATAATTTGAATCCTTGCATAAGAAACTGTAACATACGTTGATAACACTCAATAATCAACCTTATCGGCTAGACAATACGAATGATGTCACAGCAGTAAAAATAGACTACCAGTGGTTTTAAATGGATATGCACTAATGCTTATTATCTTAAGCGGGGACATTCAACCACTGTGGTCTGCGTTATGCAAGGAAGAGAAATCTCTTACTATTAATGAGATCTCCAGAGCATTATTGCCCTACAAGGAAAATGATCAATAAAGAGTCATTAAATATTATTTATTAGACATGGGAGCTGTAAAACCTATTTTCTTTCATGACTCAAATGAGGATACAGCCTTTCATTTGACTGGAGTGAGAAAACAATGCACTGTTATTTCCCTTTCGTTTAATTTTAATTAATTGTATTGCTACAAGATATAACAGATATCAGTTTAACAAAGAAAGAATACACAGATATACACCTGCTTTAAATTTTAACACAATCCGAATCTCTTTACTTACGTAACGGTTAAAACCAATAAAGGCTCTTTTTTTGAAATTCTGTAAAGCATAACCATTCCATTCACAAAAAAAAAAACAATTATTATAACAATTAGAAACTTTTTAATCGATATAAAACTACTTGATTATGATACGATATGATACCTACGTTCACTGGCCTTTTAATTCGAATCGATTTAGTTTTTGTTGTTTTAACAGTGGAATATAATATGGTTTTCAAAAGATGTGTTAAATAACAATTAAACAGCCTGAAACGAGGTTTTTTTCAGGTTTTTTTTCGGCATAATCTGACTTCTTTTGGCTGAAATTGTAAGAGTCCACGGTCAAGTGCGTATTTTGCGTACAAATATGTATGTCATTCGATCCAGCTCAGCTCCTCAGGAAGGCCAGTAGCTGGTGTTACTACTCCTCACGGAGGATGCCTGGGTTTCCGAAGTAGGCAGGGAATTGTTGGCTGAAATGCTGATGTTGCTGCTTTCCAGTATTTCATATTTCCGGTAGCTTTCAATGGTACGAAATAGACAAAAATTCCAACAACTAAAATTAAAAACTGGCTTTTGGCATCGTAACAAAAACAAAAGGGCTAATCCTAAAAACGGATTAACCCACCCATACGCTATTACCAACACTTCGCTCTACTTAACATTACATTCAACCCACATTCGCCGCATCGGGAATTAATCAACAATGGCTGGTGAAAGTGGTCGCGACTGTACGCTACCACAATACTTACGAGCACAGAAGTGTTACGTTTATCCTGCTTACTTCCAGCTAAAGTGTTATTATCACTTATTATGCAAAAGGTAACAAGGAGATCAAAGATAGAGTAGTAGGTGAAATAGTTAATACCGTTATGTCACTTATCTAAGTATCGATATTTTGGTCAGTGTTATGAAAGATAATGATAATAAATTTAGTTAATGCTGTTTTTCTTTTGCAAATAGCTTCGGTAAACAATAAAGTATTGCTGAATTTCAAAGACAAAAATTTAAAATAATAATAATAAACATTAACAACATTTATTTTTCACTTCTTCTGAATAATTATCTTCTCATAAACCTTATACTTAAAGAAAAGTTGATACTCAATTAAGTCTCAGAAGTTTAATTAAAATCGATCTTCCTTTAATGCCCTATAAAAGTCACATTACATCTTATCGATTTACGTAAACAATAGAAATCGGATTACATTCTTACGACAATCGAATACTAATCGATTAATCCACAAACCGAGACTTATAAAGATAGCATTCTTTGGCTAACAAAGAACATAACTTTACGCAGTGGAAGTTGCGAAACTAGATTGTCAATCTCTGACATTGACCGTTGGCGAAAGCTTGAAATCACCAGTTTTTTAATACCTCTTTTTTTAACCAAGTGTTTTTACACCTGTACCAGTATTGCTCTGCGTATCTGTAGTTCGAAGCATTGCGTACAGTTGAGCAATAAATTCTAACCCAATTTACTTTTGCTTGTTATATTATATTATAAGTTAGGACTGTCGTAACTTAGTGGTGTCGTGTTACTAATAGTCTTTGTAAGTCTGCATAAGTAATTATTTTTATGAGTTGGTACATTTATGTGGCAATGGTGATTAAAGAGCTCTGAGATTTAGGTATTTCTTTCTGGTTCGTATCCTCACTGCCTACATAATTGATGCAAGAATTATTTAGGTAAGGAAGTAGTTCTTAACACAAAATTATATTCTATCAGTGAAGTGATTGTCAGGAAGTCAAAAATGCTTGATATTGACATGCCAGCGATTTCACGTGTTTAATCCCTGTAATTTTAATGTCTGAATTGCTGATGGAAAGTCGCTATGTCTACAAATTCTTCATTTTGTTCTAAGCCGATGACAAAAAAATCTGTATAGGCTACTACAAATATCGGAAATAACCGGAACATTATTCAACTTTAACACTTTTATTTTCCAATACCCAAAACGCATAAATCACATTGAACGATAACCGTTAACCGTCTAGACAAAACCTAACCCACATACCGCAAAACAAACATTACCTAAATAATTACATAGGTATTACCTAAATAATTACATCCTATAGCGTTACAAAATAAATGAGCGGCTGTATAATAAGGCCCTAATTTCAGTGGCGTGTTGCGTAACGTTGCGCATGCGCGTTAATGCGGCGGGCGTGACGATGAGCCTGCGCAGAGATTCACGCACTTCCGACGTAATCATCAGTTGCTGGTAAATAGAGCTGAGAATGTGAGGAGATTCGTGAATGAAACGTACTCTGCTGGTAAATATGTAATTACAAGTGAAAAAATGTAGATAGAACAAGTGTGTAGACTTTGGCAGAAGCAAATTGACTCGCGATAAAATACTTTGTACACAAAAACGAATGACATCATTCCTTCGAAATGGTATGAAATTAGGCTTCCACTTACTCATCATTAATACCTACAATTTTCTTTACCATATCATTTTCTACGAAAACGAAACAAACCCAACAATGATTAACCAAATCCTATTCGATTCCACCACATCCTTGAATTCGCGCCTCATTTCTCAAAACCCGACCAATAAAACCCATTACCGACATTTACACAACAAACAGTAAACCACAGGCGACCCAATATTTATCTTTACACCATTCCATAGACAATGCAGAGACAATCGACTCAGGCGCAGACGTCACGACTCAGTCGCGCGACTCGTGCGACCGCGAGCACGTTCTCATAACCGCTACGACTAAATCTGGGTCATTTGCGCTACTGATCTCGATTTCATACAATAAATTCGTCTAGATTAGAATCTTATGGACTATTATGCCGACGACGTGAGGTTGAATTTGATGGTAAAAAGTTGACCTATGATGTGGCACGAGGCTGTAGGGAGTTTTTGTGGGTGCTCCTTGATATATTAATTTTAACTCTCATAATACATAGGTAAAACGATGAAGAAAGAAGATCTGATTCGAATCGCCTATCAATATTTGCTCTTCAGCCCACTTTTCGTTGAATAATTAACTAATCAGCTTAATTAACACAATCTACAGGATCCAGAATAGTTCATAAGCCTCATAAACTATACCTAATATTTAACTATATTACGAAATTTGACGGGAACAAGATGGCGGAAAGAATCGAATTCGACGATTAATTCTCATTCATTTTCCTGAATCGATTATCGATTTCGTAAGCCAAGTGTTAAGCTGTTGACGTAGACGTCCGATTAATCGGTAATTGAGAACGACCTTGTACAGCGCCACCTTGCGGAGACTAGAAGAACTACTGACGCCATATTGCAACTTTTCACCGTCGTCGTTAAGCCGCGGAGGTGGAAATGCATGGCCACTGTCGCTTTCTAAGCCAACAATTACCTCGTTGACGAAAGGAATAATAAATTATTACACAATATAATAACAGTTTTTAACAGCACCAGTTGCGTTGCAAAAGGCAGTTGATATTAATTTTCATTAGAACTGTAGCAACTCATATTTCTTGGGACATACCGCCCGCTAGGTGTTGATTGAAATTATTGAAGTATCATATTCATATTGAAATAATGAAAGCGTAAAAATAGATTTAGAACGCAATGATTATTACTTCAGAACCATCCAATTTGAAAAGAATGTGAACAAAGTCGAAAGAATTATAGCAAAATTAAAAATTTCCCCAGTTCATTTCATACTACAACTACTATTTAAAAATCAATTATGAGTGCTTTACCTTTTTGCTTTACTTTACTTCATTAAAGTAATTAATTTCATGAAATGCAAATGCAAATAACAACGGAAACTAGGGTTGGTAAACGTCACGCATGATTGGCATCACTATGTCGTAAGAAAGAATGCGAAATGAGAGACCGTTGATATAAATGTAACATAGTACCTATCAAATAATTACAGCCCTAGGGCTACAAATTGTTATGTACCGTAAATTGTTTGTTCTACATTTTATTTAACACCTTCGCTTGTCATTTGCATAATTTTACAATGTTTTTTAAGGCTGCCAACAACATGTTAAGCTTGCCAACAATAGATTTACGTCAAAATTTCAGTATTGAGGTCTTAAAAATAATTACTTGAATATAAATTCCTTGACCCTATTCTTATGAGACAAATCGAAAAAAAAAATCAGGGGGTTCAGACAGACTGTATATGTCACCGGAAAATTGCAGACTCTGTAAGATTGTAATAAATCTTTACTAAATTATAATTTAATAATTTCCAATATATGTATATTCTATCAGAGACAACGATTCTGATAGAATGTGATGATGGGCGTGTTTCATGTGAGTGCTAAATAAATACCTACTATTCTTTCTTTCTTTCTCAAAATGTAAGGGATTGATCAAGTGACATTTTTATAACTCATGTGAGTTCCATATATTTGGACCTTTGACAATCATTTTCGCTAATAAATTGCCAGTTCAGTTGTCTCGAGCCTAAGTTTAACTGAAAATTTAATAGATTTACTCTTATTCTACGGGACCTAATTTCCAATACTGACATGTGAGTATCATGTGAGAACACCAATATTTAGTTTTTCAAGTCCCGACGTTTTGGCCACTATTTGATAAAATGCGCTCCGCACATTTCTTGCAACGTTCTTCGTAACCCCGGTGCATGGCGCACCTCCCTTCTTTTAACCAACTTGACGGATATTGCTCAAAGTATATCATGAGCCACTTATTAATTCTGACGCAAGTAGACAGAGTAATTAAAATGAAACCGAGGTTTACGGTAAACGCAATTGAGCTTTATGGTCCTCAACTGTTGGTTTATTTATTTATTTATTTATTATGTACTTTATTGTACACCTCATTACAAACATAGTTTAATGATTGATAACATCTTATCGGGTGGTAGATTTATGTAAGGTCTTATTAGGTCGCCTTAGGGTGTAATTTGTTTCATCATCATCATCATTTAAGCCGAAAGACGTCCACTGCTGGACATAAGCCTCCCCCAAGAGGAGGGGTTTGCCAATTGTTTTGTAATTTGTTTATTCTATCAAAACTTGAGCCTCTATGATATAAGTTTTGTAATCTTTTTAATACTGTGTATTGTTACATTTAAGCTCCATTAAACAATTCTGAAAATAATAATATTGATGTAATGTGAACTGAGTACATTACATGGAATATAACATGTCAGAGTTGCCATGCTTCTAGCATATAGTACCTACAAAAAATATCAGCAAAGTCATAATTGACGGAAGACTTCCTACACGAGGCCTTATCAAGCCTCTATTCCATCATATTTCCGTGTAAAACCCTGAAATAACCCCAAAAGCAGCCACCAAGTATACCAAGAGCTAATTAGACATCGTTCAACACAGTCCATAAAATGGATCTATTTTTAAACATCTAATTCTCATTCTTCCGTATTTCGTACCCATCAACTAATTGTACAAAGCAACATAAAGATAAGGAAACATAGATCTGTCACGCATGAGCAAATAACGGAAAAACAAATGACGATGCCACACATGGAACGCTCGTAATTCAAAAGTAAACTGTCGCTCGATTCTGTAATAAAAATCACCGTGGAAACATAGGGGAAGTGAGCATGAAGTGAGTTGTCATTCCAATTGATGCTAGGGATTGATAGAAAGAAAGAAAGAAAGAAGAAGAAAGAAAGAAAACTAGTTTACTTGGCACACACAGACACACATTGTAGATGCAAATAAAATACAGCTTAATTTTAAAACAAAAACATTGTATGCCCCGCGGCTGCGCCAAATAGGTCCAGTTCAGCAAAATGCCAGACAACTGAACCTTCGTAACTCACTTCAATCTCACATCACCTAAGTTATCACGGTGAGATTGTGACAGAATAGCCCCACTGGACCATTAGGAACTGCGCGTTACGCTAAGGTGTAGTTCTCACACCTCACTTCCCACGGAACACATTACTTGGTATATTTATGATTTACTTACGCCATTATTCTTTATGGTTGTACTTAAGGGTTGCCTCATCTCGTGTGCGACAAGGGAAGAATGGAAAGCGAGATGAAAATGGTGTATGTGTGCGTGAAGTGGAACACGAAAAATCTGTTGGTGGTGAACTAGAAAAAATGTGAGAGATAGACGCTAAAGCTTTATATTTATAAGACAAGAAAAATAGAGCGAAAATTCATGTATACTGTTTAGATATGCTACCAGATAAACAGAGCAACATCTAAATCTATGGAGTAATTTACATTATCACAGGTCAAATACTAAATCAATGTTTCTAAATATTGACAGCTAATTCCAACATTGATTTTCATTTAAAAGTTACACGAGACAATCATTCAATTACACAAAAAATTAAAAAGATAGAAAATTAAAATCACTCTTCCGTAATAATCTTAGTCGCTTCTTTTCTCTCCTTGCACCACGCGATAAGGGTCAGTACACACGGTCATCTGATTGCCTGACGCGGTTGATGCAACCGCAAATGCATTTTATTGAGGGCAACGAACCACGACCGGATGATCGACGGATCATTTTGATGCATCTCCGCTGATGCGTGTTGCGCACGGATGCATGGATGCAATCGTCTCGTTTGAGAAATGAGATGATGCATTCATCGCTGGTGTAATGAAAGGATACATAGAAAAGGATAATATTGAGGCTTGTTTTTGTTGCCGTGCAAATCTGAAATGAGTTTAGAATCCTAGAAAATAGCTTCGCTGCAAAATAGACGTCATTACATTTCTAAACAAGAAACATATAACGAGGTTCCCAGTCGCCTCAACAATGTAATAAGCGACCACAAAAACCCATTAAAAACCATGAACTTTAAACCACATCATCAATAACAAACCTAAGGACATTATAGTACAAATGATGAACAAAAACAAACATCATAACGAACTAGCCAATCATATAATCGTTAACTAGTGACACGAGGAATCGATTCGTCAGACTTAGACATAATCGATCATAAACATCGATTGGGTCGACGGACTTTAATAAATGTTTCGCGGTCGACAAGTTGCGACATAGCATTAACTTATCAAGCTTGAGAGATGTTAAGACATGGATAAAGGGAAGATTGAAGCGGAGGCAAGAAGCGGTCAGTTTTGCTTGTGTCGATCGAATGTGGTTGATGAGGTAGCATAAAAAGAAGAAACAAGCCAAAATGGTATGGTATTTATTTTTAATGCACTGAAGAGATTAAGTAGATTTAAGTATCAAAATCAAGAACTGATTTCCCATCTGATTTCTGCTCGGACATTCTACTCTTATATGAATACAGCCTAACACATGCATTACAACTTTAAAGTACTTTCAGATTTCAACACTACACACATGGTAGAGTAACTACTTATAATGATATTGAGCACATATTGTTTTAGTGAAGTATTAGAACAAAAGAAGAAGCCATAAAAGTAATCGATGCTTATCTATCAGACAGTGTTACACTTATATTGAGAACGTTTAACTATGCTCCAAATGAATCTTTCAAAATAAATTCATAGGAATCGGAACTCAAAGCTGAATCGAGCAATGATGATAATAGAATGCATGCAATGCTTAAATACTTGGTATAGATTTTGACGTCTATCGAACGTTTGATGAATATTTTGTAATAACAACCGGATTTATTGGAGTTAATGTTGTAACTTCAGTTACTCTTATGTCATGACTAACCTGTTCTTAGATAGGTATCAAACCTAAGCAGGAAACCGTCGATTTTGAAAATTAATCAAACTTAAGCACTCCGATTACTGAAGCATAATTTATTGTATCTGTGTCAGCTACCAACCGAGTAATCGATTCAACGGATCTGATGGCATTTAATCGATATTGACAGATCACTTGATTGTTCCGAGATTAGAGGTTGTTCTTAATCAAGAGGCTAGTTATCGACACATTTTTTATATTGCAAAAGCATTGGATTTTTTATTCATAATAATAGATAATATATCAATCGATCAATCGTTGAGGTCTCGTTTACCATTTACGGCAAGTTTTATAAGCAAGGTCGGATTGCAACACTTTGTGTCAATGTGACTAACGATTCATAATGGAAAATTATATTGTTAGTGGATCGAAAGCAATTTGTACTGACAATGTTTCTAATTAATCCTATTGGATCTACATGTGTATTTCTAATTTGATTAATTATCTGATTAAGAGTTAAAATGATTAGATATTCAAATTAGATGTGATCATTTATTTTTTATCGAACTCGAAAAAATAGTGTTTTGAAGCAGTCGATATTTTAACACTGAAAAGTTCACAATACCAAACATAACTAAATACAGAACCTCGATCTAAAGCCAAATATAGACACAGCAATGCCGTAAAGCTCATACCTAGATCATTTTACCTATAAACCCCGCAACCTTGCACTCAGATCTCAGGTCGAAGAATCCACGTAATCGATTCCAGCGACATCGACATTAGGTAATAGGGTTGCACTTACAGTACCCGATGTCGCAACTCTAATGACCGACAAGGTCGAGGCTGCGCACGAGCAGAGGTCGCGTGCATTCGCGACCTCTTCGACAAGATTCAGCTTTCTATTTTCTATGAGTGAATCTCAGATTGATTGTGTTCTTGCTTCTATTAATATCGCTTTCGTTTGTTTCGTTTTGTTCTCGTGTGATAGCGAATATGGTTTTCTGTTTTATGGATTGTGTTGCATCATTAGGTACTGTTGCAAGCTTAGCTTCAGGTTTTTGATTATAAGGCACGTGTAAACTAACTGCCTTATAATTCCATCGTGCATTTTCATTTTCATCAACTCGATGCTATGCACCATTTCCATTTTCAAAAAAATCGTGAACTATTATTTAAATTCTAACACGATTAAAGGTTTGCATTAAAAAAATTTAATGTCCATCATCAATCCAAACACGGTTAAGGAAAGAATACATAATGTGATAACATGGTTGGTAAACCAGTTAACATTTTATCCTCTATCTTGACATGGGCATCCATCGATCGAAATTACTCAACATATCGAAACTATCTGTCGAATCTTAAAGAAATGGTCTCGGTCGGGCGACCTTTGATTGCGCCGGCGCCGATGCATCGAATCATCGATCTAGTGAAAGTGAACGATTACTGCAATCGAGTTATTAGGTGGGCTGATGTAATGATTACTTGTTGCACTTTTTATCGATTGTAAGTATTGTTATGCGATTACGATTCAATCATGAGATGTTCGCAGCGCTTCATTGCGTGTTACAGTTTGCTGTAACGATGTTGTTTATTGATTTGTCCCCTATTTCGATGCTTTACTTGACTTTCCTTACTGTTTATTATCAGCCTGTATTATCCCACTGCTGAGCAAAAGCCTTCGCCCATAAGATCCAACAGTCTCTGTTCTGGGCTAGTATTGACCTCATGGATAATTTTGTCTAGCTGGTCCGTCCATCTTCTTCTTCGTCTATCCTTATATATTATGTTAAACCCAGTTAGAACTGGAATCTGACCATTATGATCATTCATCATATTTAATTTGTCTTCTTTATCTTTGTCTTCTTTCGATTGGCTGTGGACTCCAATTTATTTGACTCTATTTCATGCACCTTCATATATCTTACGTAGTAACTGCCCGCTTAAAGGTATGTATCTAATGCAATACAGAATGTATAATGTGCAGTACATAGTTCTAGGTGATCAAGGTAGTGATTTGCCTAACGGCCGTTTAATTGCTTCATATTAATTGCGCCGGCGCATGAAACAAGTTCTTACTTACTTAATAGACGCCGTTGATGTAATGGTTTAATTCACGCTGCTTGCAAGTTTAGGGATATTTACCTGGGAGAAAAATAAAAGAAAAGTATTAGAAAATTACAAAACACAAAGAGCGTCGGAAGGCAATGGGGGAGACTCTTACCGAGACCTTTACTTCACGTCCTTCAATTAACAATTCTCAGCCCAAATACAAAAAAAAACCTGAACCAACCAAATTCTTCACCTCATCAGCAACCTTTAAAAGTTAATTATTAACCCCCATCAATAAATTAACAAGTTAACGCAAAATAACATTGACCAGTATAAAAGCCATAACCGCCATGCCTTATCATAATAAAAACGTGTCAGTCAGTAATAAATTCGCCCAAAAATGTCGTAATAATGCTTAAATCGAAGAAGAAAAGAATCTTACTGTGGCCAAGGAACATTTATCAGTAAACAAGTACATCATACACGACAATCGTGAAATTAAACTTCTTTGTAATGCTCTGGCCAGACTAAAATGACAGTAGCTGACTTTTGACGACCTTAATTAATTGGATTGTTTGCCTTTATACTGGGTAAAGTCAGTTGCTTAATTTAACATTGACCAAGAAGTCTAAGTATGTGACAATGTCCGATAAAGCTTGAATATCCAATGCATCGCGGTTTTGAGAACTTCGCCGAGACACTTGTTGCTGGTGGCGAGACTTTTTGTGTTCGTAGTCATGGCATTGTCAGACTTACTGCAAGGCTTATATTTAAAGAATCGAGTCTCTTGTCACCTTTATTTACCGTCACTGGAACACTATTTGTTTAGTCTTAAGCTGGGCTTCGTATGATCGCTGTCATTGCATTGCATGAGATGCTGAAAGCGACATGATAAGAATTGCAGTATATTTGTCCTCAACAAATTTTCTTGGCTTATTTATGTCTTGGCACTGTCATCTTTAAAAAGTAAGATAGCTAATATGTTATTTTACACGCAACACAATTTTCTTTTGCGTCAAACAAGACTGAAAGTTGAACCGACCAAAGTTGGGCAAGTAGGACTAATCTACGCATGTTACATTAAAGCAATCATAGATCACACGTTCATCGGTCAATTGCTAATGAGTTTAGAGTTATAAATCAAAGTCGCTGGCACAATCTGTAAACTACAGTTAGCTTAGAAAGGGTTGGCGGTAAACCGCTATCGGCGAGTTTTATCTAACCGCAGCTAAAGTATTTGCCTTCATCACATTTGGCATACGTCATTGTTTGAAAAGGTCGAATTCGTGGCTTGAATATAAAAGGACATTTTTAGTGTCTAACGGGATTAAACTGGGTGCTGTGTCAAGTTGAGAGCAGGAAACATTGTTGTACAGTTAGGTATTTAAGTAAACACGAAGTAATCTAAACAAAATTACACATCGGCAATCACCTGAAGGTTACAAATCTCAGAAAGCGGATACAACCAATTTGCGAGCATGATTCTATTTATAGTAATTGCTGAATAATCTAGTCAAAAACTCCGAATCAAATAGATTTCTTAAGAACAATTTAAACAACCCGAAAAGGATGACGAAGCTAAAGTTAGGCAAGGACACTTCAAATGCAAATTCTCTTCCGAATCACTAAGAAGTTATGTTCGGAGGCGATATTCAAGGCTTCATACATTCACGTATTGTTACCGCTACAATACTTCAAGCATGCACATTCCTTAACGGTGATATTTAAGAAACTAAAAAGTAAAATAACAAATGTAGGCTACAATAAATTTTATTATTCAACGCACACATGACAGCTTCGCAAGATTCGGAACAAGATACTGTTTTAGGATTATTTACAACGGTCGATAATAGAGGATATATTACTTATATTAATATTCCGGATGCAATTAATGGATCAGTTTCAAGGCAAACCGTTCGATATGTATCGAAAACTATTAAATTGCCGCGACTAAGTGATGTCAATTTTATGACGACAATGATAAATGTTTGATTGGAAACAAATCTCAAAACAGACAACGATAATATAACAGATTTTATGGTAAACGTTCAATATTCAAGGCTGAAAGGGAAAGAAAACATGGACAGAAAATACACAAGGTTACATACAATTGTGAGACCCTTTCGTTACATGAAAGCGAATCAATACAAACTCAAAGGGATTAAATTGATGCGGTCTCAAGGCGGTCACTCTAATGTCTGTTCTCAATAACACATGGTCATACAGCCTACAGGCGACATGCTAGACGAATCGCTAAAGTCAGATGTCATTGAGATAGATCTCGCAATTGTTCGCAGCAGAGACGACGCCAACAATGGTTCATGTAAACGCATTGTACTGTCCGCTTGAAGAATAACGGAGGAAGCTGAGGCCATGTGTCTAAACCTTGGACGGGTGAATAGCAATGAATGGACTCGACCCCATCGACGCTTTACATACAATAGTGAACCCAAAATGAGCCAAAGATGAGGCTTAATTGATGTTGTAAGATCCAGTAGTGTTGGAAGCGGAACTAAATAATAATTTCCGCTCTTGAAAGACAATGGATCGTTAAAAGGTGTCGGTTGTATAATACAGGTGCTGAACTGCTAACTTTGTCTCCTGTTAGTGTTGCTAAATGAATGAAAATGTAATTTACTTTGCAATTTAACACACCAACGGCTTAGCATTAGATAATAGTGCGACTTTTGTTTCTATTGAATTGTTTGCTCGCCGATCTTAATTTAGGAAATTGAGACAATTACACTTTTCCTTCTATGTTTGCGAATTGATAAAAAGTATAGGCATGATTTTTCGATGTTAACTTTTTGTCAGCCAAAGCTATTAAATCAACTAGGTGCAACATTTATTCAAGCTCCAATAAAATAAATCTTATAATACGACATTTCAAATTCGTTTTGACAGCTCTAACAGTAACAATATTCTAATATTTGTCAAGGTAAGCTATTAATATTTTTGATCTAGTATTCCGAGTTCTGACCTTAGCGTTTACTTTCAAGTCTAGTCTAGAAAATATAAATGTGACGTGCAAATACGTGCATGTCAAATAATATTACAATGAAATGGAAACTGAAACTGTAACAGAGTGAAACCTAGCAGTGTAATAGTATATGTAAAATATGTAGAACGTTAATTTGAAGGTTCTATTATAAAAATTGTTCCACTAGTCATTTTGTAAGTCACGTAATTTGGCCAGTCGTTTTTCTGAAGGATAGTGCTCCGATTACATACAATGATAAATACTACGATACGTGTATTTTATGTATATTTATGTTAATTGAGACCTTATGTATTGCTTCAGATTTCAGACAGAATGCGAAATGTTGCAACATCCGAATTTCAAAATGACCTCCTCTTTTTCATGCAGTATTTTTTCTGTATTTAAATTGCGTATATTATGTTTTAAGTACCTGTAGGAGCAACTTTTAGGTCTTCATTTGTTCAATATAATTATGTATTTAGTTAAACAAATACTTATCTCTGTCAAACTTTTAGTCCACTGAAAGAAACTGATCGAAATATCGGTTTAATATGATCTAAGAAGATGTATCTTCTTGATAAAAAGCAACAAATGACATTAACATCATCTTAATTGCTAATAAAATTCACTTATACATAAGTTCAACACAGCTGGCCAGCTGTGTTGAACTTATGTATAAGTGAATTTCAAAACGCATATTTCTTTTTTAAATATACTATTATTAATTTTGCACAAAACAGTTTTAACTAAGTTTTTGACAGTCGTATTTTGCAACAGTAGCGTGAGAAGTTTATGGCCCGTGTGAATTTATTTAGCGAATAATTAGCATTTTATTTATATGAATGCTAACGTTTTAACCGCCAAATTATTATAATTAGATCATTCAAAATCTTCTGCCTAGAAAACAAAACTGAATTTAAATACAATAATTTGGAAGAAACACTTTCGTTGGCTGTATTTGAAAACATTTACAGAAATATGGGATTCAGGAAATTTTTGTATTTCGCCTTCTTTCGGACCCAAATGCAAGTCTAGACAGAACATGGCTGGGTTGGTTGGTCTCGCGGTCGCAAGCGCGGCTGCCGAGCGTGGAGCCCTGGGTGAGTGTTATTGGGTTTTTCCAATAGGAATTTCCCAGTGACAGCCCGGAGTTTGGAAGTTTGTGGTTTGACACCTCCGTGCTTCGAAAAGCACGTTAAGGATTTGGTCTTGCACCAGATCTCTCTCCGGTCGTGTCGGTGATGGAAGAGGGAGTGCACCTGTTTTTCCACACACACTTGTACATTATAATATGTCCCGCACAGATGGCTAGTCTTGGTTGAGATTGGCGGCCATGACCGAAATCGGTCAGGAGAACTATATATTTATTGTGTATTTTCGCATCAGAGTCATCATCAGCCAAGCCTTTTCCTACCTATGTATTGTAGAAGTCTTCCCGTTCAGTACATTTTGTCGAGTTATGCGCATAGAAATGAGTAGGGAAGTCGATTTATTTTTCGCGATTTCGGGGTTGGTCCCATAGTAAAAATTGTTCATAATGATGAGTACAATGACCCCTTAAGAGGTATTGCGTTTATTCTGTTACACGTTGTATAGAACCTGACCTTCACAACCCATTCACTGAATAACAAGTAACTCCTTATAATTGCATTAGGGTTTTTTTTTTTTTAGGGATGGGAATCATCAAATGACTTCTTCCGCTCTGGGTGGAGCGGAAGGGCGTGTCAGACTTTGACTGACTAAAACCCATCCGTGTTCCTTCTAAAGCCCTTTGCGTTCCAGGGCCGCGGTGACTCTTTCGAAAAAATTCCGCAACCCTTGCAGGCTCTGGCCCTAGCGGGCCCGTCTTCTATGCTGATATCTCTTTGAGGCGCGCGTGAAACACAACGCGCCATCGACCTCCTCAAAATGTTAGCCAAAAACCAACGGTACCTTCTTTTAATGTTATTTAAGCAAAAAAACTTCACCATTTACTCGGTACCATTCGACACGACATTCCTTACCTACCGAAGTACCAACATCGTTCAGACATGCATGATTTGTTTTTATATCGACTAGTTTTGGGTTACTTGAATCAACTACACCTTTTTAAGGGTATACAAGTTGCCAAATTAAATTCATTAAGTTTTTTATGGAGTTTATTTCACTACTTTTTGGATTGCGCTGGGAACCATGTGTGAATAAGTGGCTTTTCGGAATAGCCGATCATTTTGTGGATATCTCTCTGCAACTTCGTTCACAGACAGCTTTGAGATCTATGCTGATCTGCTTTAGGTTTGACGGAAAATCATTGTTTGGCTATACAACTTCTTAAGATCATATTTTCCTTCGCATTTTATAGGTAGAGAATACAAGTTTTATATCAGTCCCGAAACAGTCTTGTATACGAACAGATAGAAGAAAAATTTCATCAAATTTCATCCTTTGAATGTCAGTCTCGAAACAGCTTCATAAGCAAACAGAATAGAGAGATTTTCTCAATAACTTTATCTAAAACTTTTCCAAACCTACCCAACTGCATTGGTTTCTATTTATAGCTTCCACCTATTAAGCATAACCTGACGTCATAACTCAGCCATTATACAATATGGCACCAAGTTCAATGCCGCTGGGCAAATGTCTCGAAGAAGGTGAAAGTTGGCTACGTCATCGAGGTAACCCGACCAATGTTGTAACACCCGAGCAGATGGTCCGTCTGAAGCAATCACGTGCTTTATGATTTAGCCGCGTTATGTGACTTCTGATCGTGAACTTTGTGTTACATTCGCCAATAGGTTGCAGTTGTGGAAAGTTTATTGATTTGTTTTATGAGGAGAATCACGACTGTAGGCCTTTGGGGTCGAAACACAGAACTGCGAATCGACATCATGCAAATTCGCAATGCAGAAAACTGCAACGCGAATTGCTGCCTTGTGAGTTCATGCTTTAAGACGTCTTTCTTTCACGGTTTGTGTAACCATACCATCGACGATCGTCAACCGCACTGAACGTATTTTGTACTAGGCATGCATCTAGGGTTGCGCACCATAAACCGAAAAAAAAACGTTTTGAATATGGAAGCCCTTTGAATTTTTTTGTTTTTATTATTTTTTATTATTATTTGTTGTTATAGCGGCAATAGCAATACATAATTTGTGAAAATTTCAACTGATGATGATAACGGTTATTACGGTTACGATGATGATAACGGTTATTACGGTTACGATGATGATTACGGTTCTTGAGGAACAGCCCGCTGAAGGAGGGACGGATCGACGGATGGACGAACAGTTAGCAGAGGCTTAGTAATATAGGTTCCGTTGGTTATCCTTCGGGTACGGAACCCGGTTTTGTTGATCAATTCGCAAGTTCTTGCGATGCGCTCCGCAGTTTTGTGTGCCACCCTAAATCTGACGTTTGACGTTTTAACATTAGTGTTTTGAAATCCATAAAAAAATTATTGCCTTCATAATTTTAGTGGACTTATGTCATTTGTATTAAGTATACCATCACTTATATCGCCAAATAGCTCATTTTCATCACCCTGCCTAGCCTCCTTATTCCCAACTATGTTGGGGTCGGCTTCCAATCAAACCGGATTCAGCTGAATACCAGTATTTTTCGTGGAGTGGCTACCTTCCAGACCTCCACGACCTATTAACTGAGGAACACGGTAGCTTTTAGAAGACTGCAGTCAGATTTACTGGCTTCTGACAATCCGTAACGACTGCCAAAGATCTACAAATGACAGCCGGGACCAACGGCTTAACGTGCTTTCCGAGGCACGGAGGAAACTCGGTATGTGAAGATGGTCGCCCACCCACATACCAACCTTGGCAAGTGTTGCTTAACCTTGATCGACCCGTGCGGCTGTTTTTCTTTAGCCACGAGCTCCTCCTGCTAGAAATAATGATAGTTATTAATATAGGCTATTAACTTTTATAAGAACGAATGAAATTTCTAGTAAGAAAGTCACATTAATAAACGCTACATTAAAATGGTATTACTTTCCATTTCTCTGACTGTAATTAATATTGGTATGATAATCGAAATATCTGTGTGATTAATCTTCAGGCCCTTTCGTATTTATAATTATAACATTTTATACTTGATTTCACTTATAAACAGCTAACAGAGAAACGCGTAGGTTTAGTGCCTTATTGGGGAACTGTCATCATTATATATTCTTTGGTTACTTTAATTAAATCCCGAAATGGGGATTTATTGTCTGGTTTAATGATTAAATATTGTTCTCTATTATCGATTTACTTTAACTTTGATTTAGGATTTAATTTGATTTGATAATCTAGGTATATCTTTATCTATTTTTATTTTTATAAATTAATAATGAATCACCTTAATGTATGTAGGCGCATAACTTGAGAACGACTCGAACGATTTAAATGATACTTTTTTGTTGTGTTTGTATTTGTCAGGGGTGGTTTGTATGAAAGAATATTATGAAAAAAAAAGTCCGGGCGAAGCCGGGGCGGGCTAATAGTATATAATTAAGTTGAAGAGTTTGTTTGTTTGAAAGCGCAGATCCCTGGAACTACCAGTCGGATTTGGAAAATTATTTTTGTATATGATAGCCACATTTATGAGGAAGGCTTATAGGTTACACGGGAACGGGAAAAAACAGGATATGCGCGAACGAAATAGTAGCTTAGGAGTAGAATTGTATATAGTTGAAATAATTACCAGCCAACTAGGCAACAAGGTCGAAGAACTAGCATTTTTGTTCACGTCAAGTTAAGCAAAAGGAGTAAGTGAGGATCTGCCTTATGGATTTCCCCCATGAGAAAAACTCATGTGCTTATGTATTTATTATAGTGTAAAATCCGGAGAAGTAACTGCCACTCCATTATAATACTTGTAATATATCCTACCAAACTTGGACAATCCTCCATCACCACCATGTTTGGACCAGTTAATAGTATACCTAGTTCTGGTGTCATTAAGGATAATTTAGCTTTGCAAACATTTCGAAACTTTGCACTTGTTAGTTCGTTCTGTCATTAACAAAATGAACTTGTTTTTGCTAGTATGATTACCTATTTGACAAGGTCGTGGATTCTATTTCTCAAATGACTGTATGTTACAATGTCTAGTCGGATTTTTTCTGTCATTTATTTTGTAGTTAAGTACCTATTGCTATTTTTTTTGTAGTGTTTTTTTTTTTGAAGAAAAACGTTTCCCCACACTAGGAATTTCCCCTGTATCGTGGGTGTGGTTTACAAACATACATACTCACATACACAAACAGCCAGACCCAGAACAACTATCTGTAGGCCATACAAATATTTGTTCAGAATGGGAATCGAACCCGCGACACGCAGCGCAGGAGTCAATCGCTCAACCACTGCGCCAAACGTGCTATTTACTAATTAAGACCAGCAGTGTAAAATCATATTAAAATTATTTAGTTAATCCCATAGGACCATTTTCTTTATTGTAATGAAGGTCCTGATTTCGAATCTCGGGTCGGCAAAATGCCATTGCTTTCTGGAATTTTCTCAGTAGCAGCCCTATTACATAATTATGATACTTAAACATGCATAGATTACCGGGTTATTGCAAACGCCGTAAGTTCATAGAATATCGCGTGAAATTGTTAACTCATTTTTCTTAATGGGGCACGCATAAATTGGAAACTATTGAATTTGGATGGAGTTTATTGTATTTAATATAATCTGTTCACAAAATTATAATCTAATAAGGATTGTTTACAATCTTACGAAGTTTGCACTTATCCGGTGCTACATACACATGTATGTAGTTACATCTGCCTATCCCTCAGAAGAATACAGGGCTCATGTAAATAGGCAAGTAATCTTTCAAAAAATTCATCTTTCTACTAACAAGCCTTCCGAACCAATTTATCATCCGGACAGAAAACTCACAAGCGTAACGAAGTGCAGAAAATAATAACAAAGCTGAGATTACAGGCGTCCATCACATCTCTAACAATATAACATATTGTAGTGAACATTAGGTAATCGAGTTATATCATGCGCACACGCACCACCTACTTACATACAATTTTACAATTACCGTTTGTCAGAACTGTCATAGGACGGCGTTTATTATGCAAGTATTTTTCTGGACAGCTCTTTATAAATAGTTTTAATTCGCAACATTGTGTTAAAAGTTCACATGTTCCGACAAAACCTAAATATCAACTGTTTTGTGGGTGGCGTAAAAGTTAAAGTCATATAGTAAGTAAGCCAATCTCAACCGAGACTAGCCATCGGCGCGAGACACATGCACTCCCTCTTCCATCACTCTCATATTCCGATGGGACGGCTATCCAACACGACCGGAGAGAGGTCTGGCGCAGGAAAAACGGCTTAACGTGCTTTCGAGACACGGGGGTGTCACACCACCTACTTCCAAACTCCGGGCTGTCACTGGGAAATTCCGGGAAGTTATTGGAAAAACCCAATAACAATTTTTGCTCGACCTCAGGTCGAGCAATCGAACTCAGGACTCCACGCTTGGCAGTCGCGCTAACAACGTAGCAGTTGGATAGTATAAGTATCTAGTACCTGGAGTTGGGCAGCAGAACTATCCTCATAATTATGTTATACTAGCTGTTGCCCGTAACTTCGAACGCGCATATCCTGTTTTTTTCCTGTTCCCGTAGGAATTTCCCGTTTAGCCCATAACATTCCTCAATAATGTGGCTATCATATACATCATTTGTTTTTTTATACATAAATAGGGAACTTAAAAGCATACAAGCACTATGTTCAATCTCTAGACAGAGGTCAAGAGCCAGCCACGTTACTACATAAACCCAGAACAGACAAACAAACGTTTTTGGTGTCGCCAATAAGCTTGACGCCACGGTTGGCGCAGTGGATGAGCGATTGACCGCTGCACTGCGTGTCGCGGGTTCGATTCCCGCACCGAACAAGGAAGGAGGGTAGGAGAAATTTAAAGAGTGGAGCAACGTTTAAAAAAAACGGAAATTTAATTGCATACCTACGGTTCTTAAAACAAAGCTTACACTCGCCCACGTATTTAAGCGGCTGCTTTGAAGGCTAATTATAAATGCCAAACGTGGACAATGCCCTTAGATTAATAAGATCTGTAGCGCGGCCTTTACAGTCACGATAAACGAGAAACATGACCTATTAAGTCAGTTACATTAAGTTCTAAGCATTCACTGCAACTACTGACAATAGATTTAGTAGCTTAGTTGAATATTATTGAGACAAGATCAATCAATTTGTAGTAATATCCGTTTATTGCTTATGTATTCCACCGGATTATTGCATACACCGTCAGTTTGTAATGAATCTTGTGTGATTATGATTATAAACTCTCTCGATATTTTTTGAAAAAATATTTCAAATACAATAAATAGTACCCAAATTAAATAGTTTACAATCCAGGGCTATATAACAACATAGGGACTAATACGTATGTATAATATGTATATCAGAAGCAATTAACGGATATTAAAATTAATTATATTGATATTAAAATAATAATAAGCAGTTCAAGAAATTCTATATAGTACCCACTAGTTCCTAGTACCAATCTATAAGTAACACGGTAGTGCAGTTTATTTTAATCAAATATGTGTGATAATTACATTACATACACTTAACACGTGTTTATGTCATACTAATCGTAAATATTTGCATCTTGTAATGGATTACTTTTTATTGACCATCCAATTAAAATACACGTGCAGATAACGCAATCCCGATCAATATATGTATGTACCTATTGTTGCTGAGTAAGTACCAATAAGGACCAATAAATATGTAGTAACTGGTCCTTACGTATACATAGGTACAGTCACCAGCATAAATACCATACACCTACGTAAAATCCGTATTGTTTATACCATTCCGATTATAACTTTGAGAAAATATCTATTACAGAATATTTAGTTCGTTTTCGAAAATACGATATTCCTAAGTGCATAAAATTTATATCTGCACTTTAGGAGAAAATCACAATTTATTTCTCTCACTGGGTCCGCACGGTGGAATAAGGCTCACCCCCTTTTTATCTTATTTTTTTTAGGTAAAGTTTTTGAAGACCGCTTTCAGACCCACTTCGAACCATCTTTAAAACTTGACAAAGATCCCGAAGGACCACTTCTTCTTTTTAATTATCTTTCATTGCCTCCTTCGTTGGTCTAGTGATCGCATTGGGAACATTATAGGATAATAATGCCTTGTCACATATGTATTTATGCTTGAGACTTGAGAATTTTCCAAACGACGTGTTTAATGCGTCTGTATCATTAAAAGTGGGCTAGTCGCAAGTGAGCGGACTCGACGACCTCGAGCCACGCCTTGTAAGGGCTGGTTGCCACGCGGAAACGAAGCCGCCTGGGAAACTGTATGACCGCAAAATTCCTTCACTTTAAACGTAAGAATATGGCTCAAAAGTTAATGACACTGGGTTCTGGAGCAGTTCGGAGGTTTCGTCAGTGGTTGCAAGGATAGGGGATCAAAAGGCAATTTCTGTCTTCAGGCCAGTCTCAATAACGTATCTACCTTTGACCAACTGTCAAATTAGCTACCAAGAGTAGCTGAAACTACTGCTAGTAAGCTACTGGTGGTAGCTAATTTGACAGTTACGTTATTGAAACCGGCCATTAAAGGACTAAAGATAAGCATTTTTTATTTCTTTTTTATGGGTACCCAAGTTACTGGGCGTGAATCTGACTGCAAGGATGAAGATCTAGAATCATTGAGTAAGAGGATAATTTTTCCGAAGGAAGCTGTTTAAAAAAGTTTAATACAAAATTAGCAACTAGAGATTTAAATTCAGTGTTATTTTAATAATCAATACAGTGATCTTTTAGCACCTGCAAGAATAATTAGGTTATTTTTGTAAATGCAACATTGTTCTAAATTCAAAGTGGTGCAATTGATTTACCGGGCGATTAAATCTGTTTAAACCAGATAGTCGATTTATTTTATCAGATTGCTATCATTCGACATTCAGAGTCAGGTATATATAGAACTACAAGACATGGTAGCCTTAGGTTTTAGTTTTTTCAAGAGTGGGTAGTTACCTGTCGATTATGTAATAGGCAGTTAGTTTGTTTATGCCTAATAAGTTAAGCAATCACTTAAAGAAATTGTTAAGTCTCAAATAAATATCTATACTAATAATAAAGCTGAAGAGTTTGTTGGAACGCGCTAATCTCTGGAACTACCAGTCGGATTTGGAAAATTATTTTTGTATATGATAGCCACATTCATAAGGAAATTGAGGAATGCTATACGAGAACGGGAAATTTTTACGGTTACGGGAAAAAACGGGATATGCGCGTATGAAGTCGCGGGTATAAGCTAGTTTAAGATAAATTAAAATCCTCTGTCTGCCACAGTCCTATTGACACTTTGACACGGATTCATGTACGTAGGTACGCTAGGTAGGTAGCTACAGTCGCTTGATTATGCAAGGAACTAAGTAAGACCGCCTTGCCTTGATGTAAATGCCTGTAGCTTGAATCAAGTTTACCTATGTGTTAATACTTTAGCTAATACCTAACGAATTGAAATTGCTGTCGTAGGAAATCGCATTATGTAGGTTTTTGAGTTCGAAAAGTTTATTTCACTATAGATTTTTACCATTTTCCATAATCAACAAATGAGAGAATTCTTCATGCGTGCTCACTTTATAAGGGTGATTGTTCTTTAGTTTGTTTGTACTTAAAGACCATTTTTCATATTATGAAATGAGCAAAGCATGAAGTACAAATAATACATCAGGGTATCAACCAATTCTTGGTCGGAATCAGCCGTAAGACATCCGCTGCTGGACCTCCCCCAAGTGTCGCCATTCATTGCAAGAACCAAATTCAATTAATCAAATTCATCAACTCAATTTTACAGCCACTATAAACGATTAATTTAATAAACATGAAACAATAACTATAAATAAATAAATACATATTACAATAAATTGAAAACTATATAAACTACTGCACACGAAATGACGGCGTCGTGTTTCGCTGACTGGTGTCGCGCAGCTGGCCACGGAAACGTCGAAACACGACACCCTTCGGCCAAAACTCAGCTTTGAGGAACATCTCGAGCTGAGGATGTGGACCTATAAATCCAGCTGAATTGCATCAATCACGCTACCTACCAGCCTAGTGAAAGGCTAGGGATGGAACGAGTCCTCGACCTTCACTTGTTCAAGACTGTTCCAAGACGTCATTAGCAACTGGACTTCCGCATACCAACATGCAAGCACACGCTTTTAAATTGCTGGATCAACATGACTAAATTATATGGGACCTTTAAATTTACATTTCAAGAAAGTGTTTTAAGAATGTTTTTTTCTTAAGAAAGTGAAGTTCGGAATCTTAATTTCGTTCCGGATAAATACTACCTACATTAAATATATACGCTCGCTCGCTCCATTCGAGATGGATTTCGCCTAACGAGTATTGACTTACCGCAACCTCGATTTAGCTCGCAATAAATGCATGTTTTGTCTTCATTAATCGATGGCTATAATTACCTGTAACAGAAAACAAATTGATTAACATTTCATTGACACTCAACAGAGATGTTGACATTTCAGTAAGTAGGCCATACGGTACCTACTCATATATTCTGCGAGCACGCCCTTACGACAGCCGGCAGTCGGCCGCACGAACGTAACGTTGTCGCGGCGATCGCTTGCATACGAATTTGTATGATATAAACAAATCTAATTTAGTTTGAGTTAATTGAATTTTAAGGCTTGCGGTTTTGCAATATACTTTAGAAAGTTTGGCGAACTAAAGTATTAATGCTCTGATTTATTTGATTACTAGTAAAACCGTGATTGATTACTTCAGTACCAGAAGTAGATCGATCCATTATCGATGTCAATAAAGACCTAAGACAAGAGGCCGTGGTAAAAAACTCAGTGATCTGATGCAATAATCACAAGAATATAACTTTTACGAGGTTCACCCTTGTTTGATAGAACAACGTTTGATATAACTAATATTACTAAATCGAACAACGTTTAAGAAAATCATCACTTTATATAATATCGTTTGACAGAATTTTCAGTTCATCGAATATTTATTTGCTATAACAACATTTGCGCTAATGATCAAAAGGTATAATGTTCATTTGAAGTAATGTTCAGATGGTATAACCATGTATTTAACACTTAACCAAACCTTAAAATATTCTATGCATGGTCGAGGGTGGGCTTGGTCGACGGAGCACCGCTTCGCGGGGCTCCTACTTCTGGGTGGTTTATAAAAAAAATAACCAGGAAGGGGATGGCGGGGTCTATTCGCTCGCTTCGCTCGCTCACACGACCCCGCCATCCCCTTCTAACCTAACCTATCCGAGTCGGGGTGCCCTAAAGTCCAGATTGCATCCAGTTTCTCCTGGTAACAATAGTTGAGGGTGGCAGGTGTATAGGGTATAAAGAATAAAATTAGTGCATTTGAAAATTCGGCGAAATGAAATTAATTCAAATGAAATTACTTCAAATAAATAATTACGCTAAATAAAAATTTACCAATGAATTATTCGGTCAAATGAATAATTCTTCGAAATGAAAATTTAGTTCGATTTAGTAATATTATATCAAACGTTGTTCTATCAAACAAGGGTGAACCCTTTTACGATCCCTAATTAAATCAAAGCGACAGACCACACGATTTCTCAGATGAGGTACACCTTTAAAACTGTCCAATTAACTTGAACTGATTGAAATGAGAACGTAGATGTGAGGTGACACGTGTCAGAGCCGTAATCACGACATTCACGTCGAGGTCTTATATGACACTCGGCGGCTGACCAAAGCCTTGAGAACAATTCGAAGAATATTCCTTCCAAGAAAAAGTAACGGATAGTTTTATTAATACCTAAAAAGTATTTAATACCTTCTGTAACTAAACTTAATAGTTCCTAAATGTGAGCATTGAACGTTTAAGTTTAAACATAATTACAGGCAAGCTAAATAATTACAGAGGAGATAATAAAGTCGTACTCAGCTTCATAATGATGGGGTTGCGAACTTAACACATAAGCACATGTTCAATTGACAGCGCACGTCACTACAAAAATATTAATGGCAAATCTATAACGTAATCCAAATCTTTGCATAATATGATATCTTATAAAAGCTCTACTTTTCAAACCGGTCGAAACGACCTTGTATCGCAGAAGTAGGCGTTCGAGATCTGTCAACTGTTATGAAAAGAGAAGTGTTAGTTTAAGAATAAATAAACAAAGACGACGTTGCAAGGTTAGTGCGTCCGCCCTAGCTTCCGGCGGAACAGAATCTTGAAAATCTTGACAGCCAATAGACCATAATACATGGGTGTTTGACCTCGTATTGTGCTTTTGGCTACGTTCTCAGAGGAAGCAATAAAACCGAGAGTACACAGTTATGGAATCGTTTTAATTGCAGTTAATGAGTGTATTCTTTATACGCAGTGTTCATAATCGTGTTGCGAAACATTTTGGTAGGCTCCACAGTTTTTATACCTTTGCCACAAACGAACATTGAAACGACAATTGTAATGAGATCCGGTAATTTTTTATCTGTCAGATACTTGTTTAGTCTTCCGGGTATTTGACATGGGTAAAATAATCTCTTTGAATGTTATCTACACTTGTTGTTGAATTTATTTATAATCCTGTTGCACCTTGTTTAAATCGATTCTTCTATTTTAATCGAAGTATTCACACATCTTTATGTCTTTAATTATGAAACTCTAAAATTATTTAATTTATTTTACATTCTTAGCCTAATGCAATTGCTAGTAAATATACGTAATTACCGGTCGACTGACGCATGATTGGAATTTAATTTAATTGAACTCAGACCCATATGGCCAAGGAATTTGATCCTCAGGGCTTTCGAATAACCGCAATCTAGCATCACCGGCAGCGATATTATATTATAAAGGAAGAAAAAAAAAGTTATTGATCAAAACTCGAAAGAATTAACTGATTCAAATGACCTATTAAAATCATCGCTAATAAATAGTCATTTTGCGATGTGACAGAGTAGAAATGATTTAAAACCTAACAGTTGGATAATGTAAATTCATACTAGCTAAAGGTTAAACAATCGGCTTTAGAGACTATCTACTTAGCACTTAAATTGATTGGATTAAAAAGAATAATTTCGTAACACCCGATTCTATTATATATTATGCCTTCACTTAGTTAGCCACGATCACCTCAATACTTAATACCAGGTTGACAATAGCCATAAACATTAATTTCTGCATGTTATATTAATGATAGCACAACCTTATTCCATTGCGCGAACCGTAATACTTCATATGATCAATTTAATTGCATGAGCATTGCATTAAAGGCTTAATGCACATGCATGCAATATAGGGGTGTCAAGTTAAACACTATCGCGTGAACACATCAGGGATTTCACGTTTTATAAATTATACGCAATAATTCAGCCTCCCAGGCTTCGGTAACTCGAGCCGAGGTAACCCGAGAATGGCCGAAGGGGCTTTCGTAATAGTCGTGTGCGACGGTACATGTTTAGTTTTAATTAAAACAGCATTATGGTGGCCATAGCGACGCTCGAAATGGACGTTTGTAATTGGTTACAATTTTCTTTAGATTGGAAATTGTGCATTTAAATATGATTGCTGGGACTATCTGCGGCACTTAATTTTCATTTAAATTGAAGTAGAAGGTATTACCTTAAGACTCTTTGCTTAATTGCCTTTTAAGGAAAGTGTTTTCTAATTGCTATAGATTACAATGGATAATAAGAAACATTGAACTGAATGGTCGTTCAATGTGAACATAACATTTACAATTTTACATAATGCTCAACTGATTCTGATAGTGTAATTAACAACTAGATCAGTGGAATTAAAAGTAATCAACTGTTAGATAATTCAAACAAAAGTAGACCTTAAGGCAATTGAAGGAAGGCTTAAGGCAATTGAAGGAACGTTTGTAGCGGCATCAATGCCGCCACATGAAAAACAAAGTAGCGAAATTTGTACGGCAACAAAAAGAACCGCAACGCCATCTACGACGAATTAACAACGAAATCCTGCATCGCGCAAGCAAAGTTCTCAGTGCGATTTGAACATATACAACAGTCCGAATATCATCTATCAGGCAGTTGCCCACCAGACACAACAACCGCCTGGTGCGGAGGATCCTCCCATTTTCAGTGGAGGTATGCGGGACTTTACTCTCTATACCGCATACCTCTAAACGTTCACTCGAATACTTTGTTTATCCAAATAACATTAGAAGAGACGAAAAGAAACTATGAACTAAAGAATTTTATTAATTTTATTTATTTCTCCATTTACTTATAACATTAGACAAACGTGGGGTATTTCTGGAGGCAAGCAAGTTGTTTACTTCTTATGTTCTCCTTTCTTCAACTTTTAATGTTTCTTTAACTTTATATCTCTTCTTAGACAACAGTTTTCTTATGTATTCTAAACTAGTGTAGACTCAAATTAAAGTTCACACAAAATCATCAATGCTAAAGCTCCATTTATTGCGGAATTTGTTCGAAAGAGTCACCGCGGCCCTGGAACGCAAAAGACTTTAGAAGGAACACGAATGGGTTTTAGTCAGTAAGAGTCTGACACGCCCTTCTGCTCCACCCGGAGCGGAAGAAGTCATTTGATGATTTCCCATACTTAAAAAAAAGTGTTCTCCATATAGGTATTCATAATATTAGACAAAAATTGTGTGTTGCTGAAGGCAAACACATTTTTGGTTAAACATTTCCTCCCTAAAACGGATCTTACTGTTCTAAACAGAGTAAACAAGCCAATGACAAGCAAACCCAAAGAAAACGCCACATTAAGTCATCAAATCCCAGATTGTCGCGCACTCGCGGTCACAGTAACTTCCTACCGCGAATAGAATAACAGCCCAACCACACGAGTTAACCACCGTTAAGATCTTACTACGGAAGAGTGATATCGAGATACGGTGGCCAGTGAAAATGCATTCCTTGCTGGAGCGATGCGGAAAGCGGAGAGATGCGCCCGACCGGGGAATGACGAGCGACGATTAGTCAATGTGGAGTGAGATTTGCTGGATGTGACAGGGAATAGTTGAGAGTGTTTCTGTTTAGTGATTGACAAATAAATCACTACTATACTTACAGAACTAAAAATATTGACAGGCAATTTGTTCGGATTTCCTCGACAAAAAAAAAGTTTTTGGGAGATTAAATTGTCACAATGAGTATTTTGTAAAATTTTAAAGGACTTTAAAACGAGGTGCCATAGAAAATCATTCTGATTTATAAACTGACTTCTAAAAAAATGGAGGTTCTCAATTCAACTGAATGTTTTTTCTTGTAAGTTTATGCAGCGATGTCTTGAAAAACTTGTTTTTGTAATTTGTTTTCTTGAAGTAAAATATAATGAGACTAGCCGCAAGACTGGACTGCCCGCGACTTCGTACTACCCGTTCTTTCCCGTTCCCGTAGGAATTTCGGGAAATGTCTCCTAGGGCCCTACGGAGTGTAGGAAAGCTACGTGCCAAACTTCAGCTTTCTACGACCAGTAGTTTCGGCTGTGCGCTGACTGTCAGTCACTCAGTCAGTCATTAACGGAAGAATTTGATATACTAGGATTGTTATATTAATACTTTAAAATAAGTATCAAATTCCCAACTTAAAAAAAAAAACACTGCATGAATGACAGAAACTAACTACGCTTGTGTCGTATCCAGTAACTCTTTATCTGTGAATTGTTTTCCTTGCACTACCATTAAATGTGAAGCTACACGCGTGATAAGCAGACGCGGAACAGTAATCTCAATGAAATAGAAACACAAACGGCTTTTAAATAATACATTTTCTTTATAAGTATTGTGGTCGAGAATCACGCGCAGCTCAAGTAAATAAATGTCAAATGAAAACTTTTGGAGAGTCTGAATAAGAAATGCAGAATTATTTTACAAACAGTTTAAAGCCGGTTACAGGCCAAGAGCTTAGCTATGTTTAGCTTAGCTGGCATAGCTGAGGTTATTTATCGTACTTAAATAGTTTGTAGTTTGCAAACGAGTAACAAAAACGATAGCTATGCGAGTTAGCTTAGCTCTTGGTGTCTGCAACCAGCTAATAATAAAGAAAATTTGATTAAAAAGCAAAGATCGCCAACCATCCCGGTCTTGAGCAGTCCACATCCATCCGCTGCCAACCACGTCCTTCAAATCATCGATCCATCGTGCCGCAGGGCGTTCCACACTACCTTTGCCCATACGCGGTCTCCATTCTAACACATGTCTGCTCCATCGACCGTCTGTCCATCTACAGACGTGTCCGGCCCACTTCCACTTCAGCATGCTGATCCTACGCGCAATGTCGGTGACTTTAGTTCTTTGGCGAATGACTCCGCTGCGAATTCTATCCATAGAGAAACCCCGAGCATTGCTCCCTCCATTGCACGCTGAGCAACCTTGAATTTGCCCACCAGGCCCATGGTGAGTGTTCACGTTTTGGCTCCGTTACTATACATTACATTGTTTTTTATTATGGGTACCGGAACTGCAAATCACAATATTATTTCTCCGAACTCATTATAAAAAATAAGAGTCATCAAAGAAATCTTCGCGAACAAGACGTATTTGAATGACAGAAGATATTCGATAGTGCACACTCACGTATCCGTCAGAAACCCTTGAATTAACGACTATAAAACGACTGTATATTTATCGACTGTATAATATATGCTTGAAGACTTGGAAGTTCTTATTGTTATAATAAACAGACATTATCCTTGGCGAATTTGTAGTGTGCAGCTTTCGAAAGTATTAACTGTTGTTACATCGGTAGAACTCGTTTATCAAAGACTACCAAACAATCTCGAAGATGTGATTTATCGCGTCTGTTCAATTCAAGTTTTTTTACTTCAAAACCTCACATTTATCCAGGCTTTAGCGTGCCCCTTGTATCTTAAACCGTTTTCCAACAAATATCGGATTTTCTACCAAAGTATTTTCTCTCGAAACCAACGCATAATTTCCGAATTTCCGGCCAGAGTAATTTTTGCAGAGTTCTCTGATGCAGATTGAATTACAGGAAAATTTAACATCAGACAATCTGATTAGGTCCGACGACCTGGTGAGGGCCGCCGAGGACCTGCAAAATAATGATGCTGGTGGATCAAAGGGCCAACTCTACTAATTTTCAAGCAACGTTTTCATTTGCATCTCAGTCGCGATCTAGCAAAAACCTCTCTAATTTTCCTACATTTTAACAGATTGCGACGTTGCTTAAAAATTTGTAGGTATAATTGACCCTCTGATCGTCTGATCGTCTGTTACGGCAGTGTTCTATAAATACTTGATTCAACATTCCATAGCACTAAATAAAAATACATACTGCAGCGTAGCGGATATTTCAACACCTCACACCGGTTGTGTTTTAGAATTAGCATGCCCAGAACTAGGATTACGAAAATACCTTAAGGCTCTAGTCGACTAAAAGTAGCGATCACGACGCTTATTATATAATATATAATACTGGGTACATAGGTGGAATTCGTGACAAAACCTATCGTTATGAACAAACGTGAGTTAAACTCGCCGTACATAATGTGACAGTTTTATTCTCAACTCTGAAGTTGGCTAAGTACCTATTTAGAATAATGTATGGTTTATTTAAATTACTTTGTTGTTGTAATGTACGATAATGTGTTTCATGAGAAAAGGCAAAGTAAATGAAGTGAAAATGCTTTGAATGGAAACTAAACCGATGCTGAAATCATTCAATCATATTGTTGTGATACATAAGAATGGATGAGCTTATAGAGAAACTAAAACAAAAAGACTGTCCGATTAATACCATATCGTTGAAAAGATAGAAAAGAAAACTACGAGTAGGTTAATGAAAAACGTCCACTCAAGACAGATTTAACCAAGGATAAAGACTCTAATGCCTTCCTTGTAACACACGGAATTGTACTTAGGTAAATAGGTACCCACAAAACAGTAGACAAAGAAACTAAGTAGGTTTAACCGCAAGACATCACGCCCTGCCTGTTAATCCGTGACAAAGTTTATGCAATCTTGTTGTAACTACACAAAACCTAAATAAAGGACATAATATAGAAAGCATCGTACATCAAAATTGTAGTTAACAATAAATTTAAAGTTGCTTGTTACAAATCAGATATTAATATTGCAACAACATTAAACATTATTAATACTTAACACGCTGATACCAATTTTTAAGCTGAAAAGGATTCTCAATCAATCAGACTCTCAAAGGTCCTGCAATTGTGTTGTAAAACATTTCGTTGCATACCATGACACAAGAGTATTGAATGTTGATGATCCATCACCGCAATATATCGATGGAGAAATTCAATAAAATAAAGTATGAACAGTTCTTTTGGAGGACCTCAAAGATGTCTTGCAAATAAACAAAACGTATACATCATAAGAAAACGATATTTTGATAAGTTAAGCTCATATCCATGTAAAATATAATCTCGAATTATTTTGATCTGAGCATAACATTATTACTGTTTACTAGCATATCAGCTGTGTACACATCTTCCCATATTTATATACATATGCATGTATTTCATAGACTTGAGTGCGCAATTCGTTACGGTCTTGTTTGTACACATGGGTCGACAACCTCTTCTCGGGTTGTGAGCATTACTTTATGAACTACTACAACAATATAAAGGTACCATTCTCATTTTCATTTATAAGATAAACTGTAGCACCACGGTCTTTGATACTTTGAAGCTCTAACAATGTCAATGCTACGACTGCCTACTCCTTATATTTTGGAACTACCTCCTTGAATAAATCTTTATTTGTAAAAACTTGACTAACCTCAAAATGTCTGTTCCTTCAAGTCAACCTGTTTTAATGCAGACATGTTTAACTTTATAAATTGGGGAAGTTTGTGACGTTTTCGAAAAATCTTCCTTTTGGTTTTTTCCTCAAAGATTCCTTGCTTTTTAGTTTTGTCAAGAATGATGCCACCACACTTACTCAATTCCGATTAAAGATGTAGTGAATTATACAACTTGAATCACGAGAAATGAGGCGTAGCATACCATCTTCTCAGTGTCCCATATCATTCAACATTATGAAATTCTTAAAGAATTCACACGAATATGGTCTTCGCCCTTGATACAAGACGTCTTGCGGTATTACATAAGTTTTTGAAAACATATTTTTATTCATTTTTTTTGTGTTTGTTGTTCATGATTCTCCAACCGCACTGGTTTGTGGACTTGCATCAAATACGTTTTTCACTGATTTGGTGTAGGTATATCTTCTAGAACATCACCATCATCATGCAAAATGTTAATTTGATGTCATTTGTATATCTTTGGCAGTCGTTAGGTTAGGATAATCAGAAGCCAGTTAAACTGACTCCAGTCTTGCCAAGAAGTACCGTGTTACCCAGTTAGTGGGTTATGGAGGTCTGGTAGGCAGCCGCTCCACGTAAATATAATATTGGTATTCAGCTGAATCCGGTTTAACTGGAAGCCGACCCCAATATAGCTGAGAAAAGGCTAGACAGATAATGATTGGTACTGGAGACAGACGACGGCCACATTACTTCTTTGATTTTATATTCTGGAAGTATGTTTACGTTATAATAAGAGCTATTCATTATCTATGGACAATTTTATGGACTGTCTCGTTAAAATACTTATTTCTGTAATTATTATTGACTATCAACCTAAATTAACATCTCTTATAACAAATAATAAAATCACTCTTTCAATTACGCTAGGTAAAATAATTGATCTTGATAATTACTTTATACCGTTTATTTAACTTAAAACTTCAATTAAACTTGCGTAATACCAACATCGACGCAAAAACGATAAAAGTCATAAAAGTAATCGATCTATATATAAACGTACATTTCTCTTCGCCAGCGAATCGCTCTAAGTCTTTCTTTCAATTTCTGTTAAATTGGCGATCGTTTTTAGATATGGATGAAAGAAATTCATTACATCATCGAAATCACTTGGTAAAAAATAGATAAAAATAGAAAACTTTAGCAAAAACGATGAGAATAAATTTGTAGTAGATAATAACACTTTTAACTGCATTGGTATAGCACATACTTCAATTCATATCCATAATGATTTCAAAGTAATAAAACTTGTTGATGATCAAATTAAAATATTTGGACTAGAAAGTAAGTACAGTAAAATGTTTAATATTTCATACCACGATTTCAACTATTGCATTTGCTCCAAATAAACCCAAAATTTAACCAACAAACCTTCACGAAACTCGAAACGCTCCAAAAACTGCAATTGCATTAGTTATTCCAAAATAATACGATCCAGATTATGATACACCTGATACGAATACTATACTGTAATATGACAATGAAGTAATCATAGCTACTGCTTTTAACTCACCGCCCGAAGGCTGTGCGCAGACTTGAGACAAATTTGACTTTACCACGGTACAAAAATCAAACGTATGCCAGGTAACATACAAAATTTACATCACATGTGAAAAAATTTAACAAGTGGTACTGGAGATTTGTCAGGATTGTACTAGGAGTGATATGAAAGAAAAGGGAGTTAGTGATAGCGTTACGGTTGACAGGACAGAATGGAAGAAAAAACGTGATGCGACGACCCCAAGTAACATGGGATAAGGGCAGGAAGATCATGATGATGACTGGAGTTTTGTCAGCTCGTCTTCAAGCATGTACAAACAAATGCTAAAAATATTAAAAAAAAAACAATTTATTGCTGACTTGGAACCGACTACCAATCAATGTAAACAGCGATGATGCACTGGCAAAGAAATAATGAGTCAACTGTCGACTTGTCAAAAAAAGACAAGCCGCCTTTGTTTTACTATTGTGTTTACCAATGAGTCATTCTACTTGTTCTGGACAAAGATCCTCAGCAGAAGAAGAAATTTTTTCTGTCTGCTTACGATAAAACTATTTTGCCTCTAGTATGCACACTATCTTAACGCCAAGTCCTTAACAGTCAGGTGGTGTAAGTTCATGCTGCAATTGCTCCAGTTTCCGAAATTACATAAACAACCTTATTGGACAAGTTTCTCGTTACGTGGACATTGTCGGTCGGTTTATGGCAATTTTCATAGTAATAGGGTATGGGGGACCAGAAATATTGGATGTTGCAACTGGCTTGTGAGAATGGAATGATACTTTTAAAGATGCTGATGAAATAGAAAGAAAAACAGAAAATGCGTTTATTGGCATTTGTATGGAAATCAAAGAAAATCGAGGAGATTTTAGAGTAATATGCTGAAGTAAATCGGGAATACGAGGAACATGTCGTATATGCAATGAGAAAAAAAATCTGAATATTACAGAATATTTAAAAAAGTTATGAATGAAATGATGAGTGTCCATGGAATTTTTGATTCTCGACAGAGGTCTAGTTTTGGAATAGACAATTATCTTCACCTGTCTGACTGACCGACACCTAGACGATTTAAATAAAGTTTAATTGCTTTGAGTTTAAAAACTTTGATTTTCTAAACAAAACAAGTAAAGAGCGTCTTTATTTAACTTTGACATTAACTTTAACAATAAGTTCACACATGCTCAACATGCACTCAAAACGTTCACATGTGACCTTCTATCAACAAACAACATAGAGACACGACAAACGCGTGGCTATTCAAGATAAAAGCAAATACTAACGGAAATCGGAACAAGTTTCAACTACATCCGAATGTTAAGAAGATATCCTTGTGGGTTTCTTTCTTAACATCCTGTCCTTTTAAATTCCATTTAATTATTGCTAGCCGGTTTTCGATATTTTACCTTAGAGAATAGAACTGATCGTAAAGCGACTAATCTCTATATGACTGGGATTCTCAAGCGCTATCAATATGCCACGTGGTCCATTTCAAATATTTCGACAATAATATATCTAATATACATAATACTGACAATCGCACATAAAATGTCACTTTACCTACATGCCCCATGACGATATAGAATTAAGTTATTTTATGTCTACCTAAAATTCATCTATTGTCGAATAACTGTGGTTATATTAAATTGACGCAAAACACAGTGTAATGATCCGGAAATCCCTCAGCAGGTTTAACTTACTAGGAAGAATTTAAAGTTCAGGTTAGTATTAGAAACAGTTGACTCGTAACTAAGGTCCAGTAAACCACTGTGTTATTTAACGTAAAACGCTGCAGGTTACACGTTTCTACTACCGAACAAAATGTGCCCTACTTCGGGCCTTTAGTGATGGCGAAAGATAAATATCGATTTATATGTAACTAACCAGGAAAGGCTGTAGCAACGGGACACGTTTCGTAACCCATTGTCGATATCTCACTAAGATCTAAAACATTACTGTTGCGGAATTGTCGATATTTTCCTTACGTAAAAGTAGTATCGAGAGATGTGGTTTGATTTTATCGTAGACATTGAAAAAGTACAGTTCATTAATTATTTAGTAGTCTCTATTTCTATGCATGCATTGTTTGAATTAATGTGAATATTGCGTTCATTTTGCTCAGATTGTTCGTTTGTACATATGATTTTCACGCGGAAATGTTTACGACAACAGACACTCATCAACATACTCGTACGCTTGTATAGAAAAGGTATTCAGTGAAAATAGCACGAGAAAACCGCATTCTGATCAAAACATTCGAAAGAATTGAATTACAACCGTGGTATAATGTTAAGTAATGATTTCTATTACAAACACAAATTACCATAACAAAACGTAACACCCAATTTCTTATTTCAACAACTAAACTTCATAATAGAACCGCAAATTGAAACAAAACACAATCACTTCACTACCGATTACCGATAATAACATAATCGATATTTCGCAAACAATTCTGAATCGAGTCGGGTGACAACCCGATTCGATTAGCACAGCTTAATTGGATCAAGTGCATTTTATGTAACGTCTTGCTGAAACACTTGTCTGGCTTTAAAATGTACCTACGTTATTTATTTGGAACGGAACAGGTATTTCTAGTTCGGTACGGATTAAGTGACAATATGTACCTGTTACCGTATGTGGCAATTTGTGTCCAAATCTGATACTTGTAATTTTGTGTGGCTATTTTGGGATGTTAGGGCTGTGGGCTAATAATAGGGTTGTACGCACGTTTTCGGACTTACAAGATGTGATTATCGATAGAGTGTAACTCTATCGTTTTGACTTTTCGATACGCTTTAACTTTGCTTATCGCCGAAAGCAAGATGAAGATATTGAGAAGATAAGCTCCCTATCTCTAATACCTTAATGAGATAAACTAAGCGGTATAATTTCAATTATTCTAGGGTTACCAAACGCAGCTATTTACACGTACATTTTGTAAGGATACGTATCACAATAAATTGATAGATATTATGTAACGTCTTGCTGAATATATTTAATAAGTTTTGTGGTCACAAGCTGTTAGCCACACAACAACACAAACAACATATTATTATTTATTGTGTCGTGTCCTTTGAAGCAAAGTGGGCCAAGTAATAGTTTATAATAAATGCCTAACAGTTGCCTGTAGACCTTGGAGTCGTGATAACGGCCATTATCAATACGATCGAGTCGTAGGATATGCAGGGCCTTAGGTCTAATTGACAAGCTGGACCTACTTTAACTCAATAACGTATCTAAATCCTAACTAATATTATGAATTAATGCCTAATTGAGTTTGTTTTGATTTTACGCCTATTTTTTTCATGTAATAGGCTACTTTAACGCGGGCGAAGTCTCGGGCAAAAAATAATCTTGTACAACCATAAGTAAAAACATCTAAAATCATTTTTACTGACGCTTAAACCTTTTAAACTTATTTACATACGTAATGATTATCCAAATCTTATTACATACTGCTAAAATAAAAGAAACTCATTCATCACTCACTCATTCGTGACAAAGCCAGCGAGAAAAACTCAAACTGTATCAATGATTATATTAATCTTTTTAAACATATTTTGAACATTTATTTAAGTATAACACTTTTTCAAACTGGCAATAAACACAAAAAATATCCCCACACGTTCCATTGTTCCAAAATTCAAATTGTATAACACAGATTTTTAAAAAATCATACCACAGATAATCTAAATCCTAACCTACTTGCTGAATTACGCAACTAGTTCAAAGAGGTTCTAATTAATAATGGTTGTCAGTACTGAAAGAGTCGTTACTCTAACTTCTTAAGCTCCATATTAGATTGATTTATTATCTAGAATAAAAGAAACTGTATCTGACAGATTGCTATCAATAGCAACTGTTGTTTTCCGTTTACGAAATGTAACAGATGTCTTGAGTTTTGACTGTTGCGCAATTGTTTCGCGTGCGGGCTGTCAGTTATTTTGAATGAAAGATGGCCACGATATTTTATAATTTGTTATGGTTAATACATATTATCTAGTCGGCTACATTAAAAATATTTAAGTTAGTAATCTATCACTGTTCAAAAGTGTAGGTAACATTTCCTTTTGACGTACAAAAAAAACGTCAAAAAAGTTGTTTTTGCTCTTGTAAAGTTTTTTAATGAAGTGTCAGCCATATTTTTTTGTAAGCCGGCAATTATCTAGATAGCCGGACTGTCATTACTCAATGTCACAGAGAACTAATCTAGGTAGACTAACACACTTGGGTCTTAATTATTTAACTTACCTAAGTGTTAAAGAACATAATCTGCGGACTTTTTGAGTAATATTGATGATGATTACCTGTAACAAAAATAATAAAATATCATTAGTTTTGCTGTTTAAAACATATCGTCAGAATCACATACAAATTTCACGGTAGAATGTTGGTTTCAAATTCTAAGCTTATTTTTTCTTATGTCCGTAAAGCATGAATGGGCAGTAGTGCAAACATAAACTAGACGTGACAAAACCATGAAAGCAATTTCCATACAACAAACATGAATCAGTGTAGGTTAATCCCAATTCACCATCAATCGATCCCATAATTCACATAACTATCGATTTGTTCCGCCCGTATTACCATGGGCTCTCAATTCAAAACCATCGATAAACGGCCATAACTAATTCGCTTACATAACGCTCTGTACTAATTTTCAACCATATTTTGGTGCGACTCGATCATAGCAGTCCCCGGTTTCGTAAATTCATTAATTAATCGATCACTAGCTCGTTAATTGAGTGTTTGTTTAGCAGTCATTAATTATTATTGCGATTGTTTTTTGCTATTTCAATTAGGGGCTTCCTCGGAATGTGTTTGTTTTCTAATCAACAGTTTTTTTTTGTTTTAATTAGTTATCTGTTGGCGTTGGATTTAGTTTCAACTGAACAGTGTAGTAGTCAAAGTACAGTTTTTCACTTACATACCTAACATAACATCACGACATTTTTTTTCTGATAGGCAAGGCAGAGGTTTACAAATTGCTTATTTTTAAAAGAGTTGTTAAGCTCTCAATCTAAATAATAATAGTCTGATGTTTTGAATTGATTATCAGGTATTTAAAGTAGTTTTTTTTTTTTAGTTGCGTCTCGCAGTTCAACCTGAGGTTGTCGACTGCTTAACCGGGCTTGCCTGTGGTGGCCTTAATATAAATATTAAAGCTTCCAGGCAGGGCTTATAAAAAAAACTTACAAACTAAGCAACAACACGCTGAGGGCACCCCCTGTGGGGCACGGGCCTCGGCTTAAGGCGTCCCTGAGGGGACAGCTAGGGATGGGCTGGATCGAACTAAGATTTACTGTAGGAGCATTAAAATAACTCTATTGTGTTGTTATAAAATCCAGATGTCAGATCCTAAACAATACAATTCAGGTCAAGGATTCATTTTGTAATAGGACATTAATTTCGTAATGTAAAATCAAACTTCAGAATCCAGTCAAATGCAGCGGAATGTGTTTGTCTTTTGTTTTAACAAATGACATTGATGAATGAGTCAAATTATCTACGACTTAAATACCGAGTAATAATAGGTATTTAAAATAGACAAGAGAAAGGCTCGACTATGCCTGACAGCTACTTAATAATTTGTACATGCAAATTATAATATTACTAGCTTTTGCCCGCGACTTGGTACCCGCAAATCCCGTTCCCGTAGGATTTTTGGGAAGATTTATACACTTTAACCTTCGTCATGAAAAACCCCATCCATTGGTGAAAACTGCATGAAACCCGTTCAGTAGTTTTTGAGTTTATCGTGAACAGACAGACAAACGCGGCGGGTGACTTTGTTTTATAATATATAGTGATAGTGATTATGTTTGGCAAATCGGTCTGATTATTGCAGTTTATGTACCTGGCTCTTATTTATGATTTTATTAGTATAATAAAACCAGGTTATATCTTAGCTATAAGCTTCTAGAATAAGCCTTAAAATCTTGATTAAGTGGACGGTTGTTTCGTCGTCTCGGTATGGGTTGTCAAGCTAAAAATTTCTTTGACAGATAGAAGAACTAATGATACGCATCTAGAAGCTACGTTATGAAACTTGTAAATACCGCACGTTTGGTCTACTTTAGTTACTTTCACAGCATTATGTCGTACGGTATTTTGCTGTGGGGTCGGGCTGCTGACATTGAATCCATATTTATTTTACAAAAGAGAGCTGTCAGAGCCCTTTATAATCTGCGTCGCCGTGATTCTCTTAGGGAACTTTTTACAAAGATTAATATTATGACAGTCCCTTGCCAATTCATTTATGAAAATATTATGTATGTGCGGAAAAACCGACATCTTTTTAGTAAAATTTGTGATAGACATAATTTTAATACTAGAAATAAAGACAAATTAGATCAACCATTTTTTAGATTAGCTAAAGTCCACACTTCTTTCATGGGGTATTGTGTTAAATGTTACAACAAAATACCTTCTGACATATTAGAACTAAATGAAAGAAAATTTAAAACTCATGTTAAAAGTACACTTTGTGAACAAGCATATTACAAATTAGAAGATTACATTCAGGATAAGAATGCTTGGAAACATGCTGGTCCATAGGACAATCAAGGGTGAAGGTCAAACTGGTTGATTTATGTATTAACTTTATAGATATACTGTTTCTTTTTTTGTGTTTTTATTTTTCTGTTGACTCACACACTGTTGTTTAATTAATGGTTCCAATGTTTGTAAATATGTGAGTACCATTTACCTAAATTTCTTTAGGAAATTAATAAGTTTACCTCTGCTGATGATACTTTGTTCTTTAAGTAGCATGCTCTGGGTGCATCGTCCTCACATAATATTAAATTAATTTTTGTAAACCAAATTTTGTAAAATCATTATTTAAAAAGAGTAACTATGGAGTTTCTTGTCCGTTCTTCTCCATATGAACCTTTCCGAATGGACAGTAGATTCACTTTATTAATGTAATTCTATTATTTTTACTGAACTGTAAACGATGACGTTCAAAAGTGCCGTTTAATGGCCTAATTGAAATAAACGTTTTGACTTTTGAAATACGAGCCTTTCATCATAATGATAATTTAAGCAGAAAAACGTCCATTGCTGGACATAGAGCTCCCCCAAGTGTCGCCACTTCGACCGGTTCTGTGAGCTTTGCATCCAGCGGAACCCCAGCGAGCCTCACCAGGTTATCGGTCTATCTTGTGGGAGTCCTTTCAGTACGCCATCGCCACTCCAGAACCTCTCGACCCGTCGACTATTTCTCTCGTGATCTCGAGCAAAGTGCCCCGTCCACTGCCATATACGTTTGGCAATTTTTCTAGTTACGTCGGTAACAAGCCCCTTGCAATTACAAAAACGCTAAGGGGATCCACTTTATACTTAGGGCTTAAACCGTATTAAGACATCAATTTCCTTCATGGGTACCCTGTATCCTTCAGCTTTTCAGCTGGGTCCTTCAGTATCAGTTCATTTAGCTCAGAGCATCCTATAAATTGTCAGGTTACATGAACCTAATTTATAAACAAATTAGGTTCATGTAATGTGGGTCATGACCTGATATTACGGTAAAGTACATAATATTATTATAAGTTTAGTCACTCAGCCAAAACAGTGGGCGGTTCAAGTGCTATTGGATAATAATCTCAACTTCACACTGTATTTTTTTTTTTTAAGAATGGGAAATCATTAAATGACTTCCGCTCTGGGTGGAGCGGAGGGGCGTGTCAGACTCTTAATGACTAAAACCCATCCGTGTTCCTTCTAAAGCCCTTTGCGTTCCAGGGCCGCGGTAACGTTTTCGAACAAATTCCGCAACCCTATTTGTTCGCCGCAACCCTGATTAGTCATTATTTACGTATGTAATATAAACTGGTCCTTATTATAGACCTATTTCATTTTATTGAGGTTTACGGTTGGTATTTCATTTTAAATTAAATAAATCCTATCCAGTTTCAATAGTTTACGCTACTATATACCCGTGTCTTACTTATTGAGTAGAAATAGCTTTAAAACCTACGCGGTTTGGTGTTAACAATAATCCGGTGACGCGTGTTCCATGCTTGCTGCGAGGCTATTAGGCCGAGTTTGAAACGAAGTGATGCCGAAGACTTACGTCTTCGATATCGGAAAACGACTTATGGAAGGCGAATGGAGCTGGGCAGGACACACGGCAAGACGCAGAGATGACAGATAGTATACGGCAGTGACGGAGTGGCATACAAGAAAGGGAAAGGAGGAGTGGTTGTTCGGCAGCTATATGGGCTGACGACATTATTACAATCGCGTGTTGACCCAGGTTAAAGATAAGAGAAGTTAAACCCATTCCCAGCATTAGGCGTAGTCGGGCTGTGAATGAAGATGACAGACACATTTTGCCAAATTGTTCAGCTCAACTCCAGTAACTGGACACCAATCTTAAGTACAAACTTTAAAAATTTCGGCAGTCATGCCTATTTCCTCGTTAAATGTCAATTGTATGCAAATTAATTGGCAACCCACGCCTGCCAAATCCGTATAATGATTTAATTGAATAATTGGGTACAGAGTGTAGCCAAAAATTCAAAGACAATATTTGAACATGTTTTGATCTCTAGTAATCTGCAATGGATTCACGCGACGTGGATTATGTGGCCTTCTCCCTCTCACAGAGAGGAGGCGCGAACCTCAGTTGTGAGAACATTATAGCCTTGATTTGTGGGGCCCTTGCTGATTAGGTTATAAGATAATAATCATCTTTGCACCCTTATCTCGTCACTGCCACCGACTCCATTGTCCTTCATATTACTCCTCATGCAATCCATCCAGTTTTTCTTTGTCTCCCTTCTCCCTCTTCATCCATACACATTTATATTCATCACTACATTTAACTTGTCACCTCACTAGTTCCTTTCAGTGAATTGATAGTGTATATACTTCCCAATACACAAATGAATCAGCGAAAATTAAACTCTATTTTTAAAAGCATTGGGTGTATTTTTCTTTCGTACGTATTGCAATAAAAGGTGGGTTCAATGGTGTTTTAAGGAAGGTTGCAGTGTCTAGGTCGCGGTTAAAAGCTAAAGGTCACAACAGAAGTTTTATAGTTCAGCTAAGAGTCTTGAGTATTAAACGAAAACAAAAAATAATATATTTCAAGTAACAATTCTGTTATGTCTTTTAATTTTAGCATTTTTGACCAATTTTGACCGGAATTTCAGATTCGAATTTTCATATGAAACGCTACTCTTATCATGAGAGTTAGACTAAAATATTTTATTTATAAAAACTTGACATTGATTGATGTAGAGAAATCAAACAAGACATAAAACAAATAGAATTAGAAAATATTTAATCAAAGCAAAACATGGCCTTACTGGGTAGGTCTTCGTATCATAAATTGTATAAGAAAAACATTATAATTCTTTAAAATTTTGAGAAAGTAGTCATGTCAATAAAATTCTATTACTGACACTAAAACGGCACTATCACTTATGCAAACTCGAAACATTATTCATAATAACGGTTCACTCGTGTTTTATAAGAAAAATACAAATAATCTAAAACAAGCGGTTAGGCCTTTATTTTTAACTAGCACTTCGCCCGCGACTTCGTACGTGCATATCCCGTTCCCGTATAGCCTTTCTCATGAATGTGGCTATCATATACAATAATATTTTTCCAAATCCGACTGGTCGTTCCAGAGATTAGCGCCTTCAAACAACAAATAAATCAGCTTTATTATATTAGAATAGATTTAAAGGGGAAAACGACATCATTTCTGTACACAATAAACCACATTTTTTTTCCAAATCCTTGAATAGCATCAGAATAACGAACTAACTTTAGTTTCTGATGTTAGTTGTCAAACACTTAACAACACCAAACAATGCGCAGAAAGCAAACATTTTAATCCCTACTTGTATTTTAAACCATAATTCTGACAAATGCAAATAAGATCTACAAATCACCAATCCAAGATCGTTCAACTTATCTTAAATACAGTCATGTCAATGTCAGCATTACCATCATAATTACAAACTTTTTCTTTCACTGCACATTGCAAAACCTCCTTTATTGTAACTCACATAAGAGTAAAACTAACGGCAGCGAGAAAAAAGTCGAAATTCTCCCCCGAAATCGTTTTAAGTGTCGGAGATCAGTTGCGCAAGAGTTTTCACCGCGTACGCATGACAACATTGAGACAAGTCGGCCATTGTACAATGGCGTCCGCGGAAAGAATTCTCTAATAATAAGGCGATTAATCAAGCTCTTGTTGGTTACATGTACGGATGTGAAGACACTTTCTATATGGAGTATAATAATGCACAATTGAACTGCGATCAGAGGTTTGCTTGAAACTGAAGTTTTGCATGCGAGGTTCCCACTGCCTTGGGTTTAGCGTTTCCTGAATATAATAATAGGCCTGTTTAAATAATAATTATGGCATAAAGGAAAGAAGAAAGAACTCCACTCAAGACCATAACCTTTCATTTTGTCTTTGAAGACTTATGATTATGTGTTTTGGAATCATTACCTTATATTCTACCTATAGAAATCTAAACAGTCATCAATCTTATTAAATCTAAGTAGCTTACACATTTCCACAGAATTCTGTTCTCCAATAGTACGAGTCAAACCTCTCAATAAAGCTTAAAAAAGGGCACACATTTTTACTCCAAAAACATCACGAATAATACATATTTCTTTACAGTGACACAAAACGTGCTCAAATTAACATTTGTGAAAACCTCATTCACATTATTTTTAATAATTTAATCAAAGCTTAATCAGATTTGATTCCACAATCCCAAATAAAAATGGTGACTTCAAAAGTTCCCGGAACCTAACCTTGGCAGGAAATGTGAAACTTACAAGAAAGTTTAAAATTAAAGTATCTTCATAACAATGTTATAAAAGTTCGACACTGAAAGTAGAAGTGAAAATACGAAATCCAGTTTGAGAATTTTAGTCTGTCATCTTAAGTATTAAGAAATTTTATAAGCCAAATGAGATGAGGAGAAAGATTTTATGTTATCAAGTTCGGTTGGTTGCGGCCCACGTGATATAAATAAGGTAAGATGTTGATATATTTTTAAAATAATCTGTGTTAAGAATTTGGCTGAGTTGGGAAATCATCAAATGACTTCTGCCGCTCTGGGTGGAGCGGAAGGGCGTCTTACTGACTAAAACCCATCCGTGTTGCTTCTAAAGCCCTTTGCGTTCCAGGGCCGCGGTGACTCTTTCGAACAAATTCCGCAACCCCCTGGCAGTGAGTTGGCTGCCTACCATACAAACTACGAATATTTTTTTCCATACTTTGGCAGAAGATAAATCGGGTAGGTCCTTGTAGTATTCAGAACCCATAGACCGTGGCACACTAAATCTCCATCTTAACACCTTATCTCCTCCAAATCATGAGATAACCTACAGATAGAACAATAAATTACTATACTACCAATACCATCGTCGTGGTTCGTGGTACTCGCTCGCGTGTCAGGGCTACAAAGGAAATTAAAACGTTCATATATACACGCCTCGACCAACACCAGAAGGTTAATACAGTCTTACTTAATTAAATGTTTATTTAACAATTATTTTAACCTCGGGCGTATCCTGCCTTTTCTTTTTTTATTGGTATCAGCATGAAGATGTTTAGTTTTAGTTGTTAAGGTAGTTTGATTTAATCTCAACAGCTCACCTCGTGATCACTTCACCCATCCCACCACTTCACCCTTCACTTCGACATGTTTACAGAATCGACCGGCTGTGCTGGGGATGTTAAGGAGGTAATGAGTGTCTATTTCATTGGAAGGCTTAGATGACGATATATTTTTGAGTCACGTTCGCTTAAAGGGGAGTAATTTTTGACATACTAGGTCAAAAATGTGTCTCCATATAACGTTCCTCCGTTATATGGAGACACATTTTTGACCTAATTACGTTAAATGGAGAGACATTATGAATGGGGGCATAATTTTGACCTACGTAGTTATGTGCGCTAATTAAGGATTTACAACAAACCTTACATTGAGATATAAGTTTTAAGAATATTATTTTGTGTCGGTGTATTCATGATTTATGGTGTATTCTCATTGTTAGATTACCTTTGCGTTTGTTGATTGTGCACTGAACTTACACAGAACATTAAACAATTAGCACATCGTGCATTATCTAGATTGTGAATCAAGGGAACTTCTATGACCTAAGTATGCATCATAACGCACTACCTTGAAATAGAAGTGCATCCTACATGTGCACCCACTAATCATATTATAAGGACCGTTTCGTTAGGATTTGAATAATTGCATAATTATGAATAATTAGGTTACTCTCAGTGGTCTCACAGTATCTTTTGTCTGTAAGGGAACTAGAACAAAAACCTTTTCAAGCAACTTCACTTCTACATATACTATAAAGGGTCAAAATAGTTGGTTTGTAGAAAGTAATCTCTAGAAGTACTTAGCTGATAATGAAAGCTACACTATTGCTGAGTATTTTTATCCCGGAAAAGTTCACGGTTCATGTTGGGTAGCCCGCGGAAGCCGAACCACAAAGAAACGCAAGGAAATCACTAAATAGAGGTAAACACAAAATTGTTCAGAAATATAACACCATAGATACCACCTTTTTTTAAGGATGGGAAATTTTCAAATGACTTCTTCCGCTCTTGGGACTAGACTCTTACTGACTAAAACCCATCCGTGTTCCTCCAAATACCCTTTGCGTTCCAGGGGGGCTACTCTCTTGACTTTAATTCCGATTTGACAGTAACTGTCAAATCATGTTGTCATTCATTTTTAGTGGTTAGGTGACACGGACTAGAATACGCCCGCAATTAAGCCCGAAACTACGGACTTCGGGCTTAGAGAATAGCCCCCCAGGGCCGCGGTGACTCTTTCGGACAAATTCCGCAACAACACCATAAACAATAACAAACGATATTAGATTACAAAAACAGGTGACATCAAAATCAGCTGGTCATCTAGAAATAGTAGCACCTTCCGGCCGCGGGCACAATAAAGTTTTTTTTTCTACAAAACGAGTTCACCAAAAACTAGACACCATTATGAGTTCATTTACACAACCGACGAGACGAGTCGTTTTTTCTTTTATTACTGTTTCAACGGAAGTTTCTTACGTAACAATAGTTTTTGCGACAAAGCGACGAAGTTCCGAGTTCAGATTAATAATTAGCATATATTGTTATGTGCTGTGAAATTGTCCTGAGGTGACGTTGTTAACCTGAATTTGTTTGTTCCAAATTAAATGTCGAAGTAGATTTAGCTAGTGTGTGATGCAAGTCTATTTATGTGCGAAAATAGCTTGCAAATTGAGAAGTGACAAATCGGACTTCTGATTACTGCAGGTAATCAAATTGGTCAACTTAACTATTAGGTCTTTGGGCTCCTGCAGATAGACTTGATGCCACAATTTAATTTTGTTCAGAAAGAAAACTATTCTACGGATAGAACCATTTGTGTGAAAACTCTGTAACAGTAACGAAGGTTCTGTGTTGGATGGCAAGGTTTTTTTTTAAATGTTTTGTGAGGGCAAGTTCGACGGCCATTTTCATTGGCATTTTCGACCCTATTCCATTTCCATGGCAAATCTGCTACATTTTACATCCTTTCGCTTCTATGTATAAGTCTAATGCAATCCAAGTCTGCACATTTGACCTTTCGGAAGCCTCAAATGTCAAATGAATCCGATTCTGTTGCTATTGAAGTTATACAGTAGGCAGCAAGACCATTATAAATGTTAATAAATATCTTTATTTATACTAGTATAAAAAGCTGAAGAGTTTGCATGTTTGAACGCGCTAATCTCTGGAACTACCAGTCGGATTTGAAAAATTATTTTTGTATATGATATCCATATTCATGAGGAATAGCTATACAAGAACGGAAGTACCAACGGGAACGGGATAAAACGGGATATGCGCATAATAAGTCGCAGACCAAAGCTAGTAATCTTATAAGCCTGTAAGAAGACGGCGGGATTCAGTGTAACAACTATATGAGCCTTCTCTATTAGAATAGAATAGAATACTCTTTATTATGTACACCATATAAGTTACTGAAATGATAGATGACGAAAAACATTACAGAGGGTGACACAATGGGCGGCCTTATCGCTAGAAGCGATCTTTAAAGTTTTTCTAAGATCCTACAGCAACCTGGAAATGTAGATTGATAAGAGGAGAGCCCATCCCACCACACTATTCCCAATCACTGCAACTCCTGAAAACCTGAATCAAGAGGCCACTCTTGATACAGGCGTTAGTGTTTGTGCAGCAAATTGCAAAAAAATTGGTTGTCTGTAAAGTCGGTTTACTGGCGACAGTAAACATTGATGAAATTAATGTAACGTTACAATGAGCGTAATGTTACAATGAGTCATCCTTTTTCGTGCGTGCAGCCGGCGTTCATCGATTTATTAGATGATGTCACGTCAAAAAGCGCTGATCAATGAAGCTCGAAAAGTCAAGAAAGAACGATTATTAAGTACTGTTTCTCAAAACAAAAAGGTTTTAATCCTAACCTGCTTTTATAACCCACGTTTACAGAAGATGGGCCTGTTTATAGCTGAAACCAATTAGAATTCCATTTAGTTTTTGCATTTTTAAAATCCATTGACGTAATTTTGAGGTCTCAGGTAAGATCTAAGGCCACTGACCCGTCCTATCAAAAGTAACAAGATGACCCTAAATGCTGGGACCTAAAATATCTCCTTACTCCCAATAAATCTTATACGATTAGGTACGTAAAACGGATTTCCAAGGAATAAACTTAATATTCGAGAATTCATAAGAAAGGGTAGGGCCCTTTTTTATGAATTCTCAAAATGCATTATGTACTGGTTTCTTTTTTTATTTTATTTTTTGTTGTTCGGAACAAAATAACGTCTTCAATGTCTTATTTTTTTGGTTTAATTTTATTTGTGCAAATTGTTTTGCTGGAAGGAAACCAAAATTCTGAAAACATTGTTCCGTCATCGAATGCTTTTAAGTCATCATCATCACCAACTTCCTGCCCTTCTCCCGTTTTACTTGGGGTCGACTTAACTCGTTTTCCTCTACCATTCCGTCCTGTTAACCATCGAGCTAGCAATAACATATTTTTCTTTCATATCGTTCCTCACATAATCCAGCCATCTTGTCTTTAGTTCTCGTTTCTTTTTCACGAATCTAAGTTTACTTGGCAATACGAATTATGATTCATGATGATAAGCCTGAAATCTGAGTGCCAATTCTACTAATTTTCAAGCAACGGTCGCAATCTGTGAAAAAATAGGTTTTTTGACAGATATCGACTGCGATGCGAATGCGAACTTTGCATACACATTGATAGAATATTGGCCCTCTGATTAAAATCAGAGGGCCAATATTCTACCAATGATATGTATGCAATACAATATAGGATAAAGGGTTACCTCAATAATTTCCAAACCAAAGTATAGGTACTTCGAATTTTGTATTTAGCATAACATATGAGCTTGATTGTGGGTAACTGGCAATTTCTACCACATTTTTCTTTTGGCAACATTCACATACCAAAAACAAGCAACTTTTTTTTTAAACTTGACTCTTTTGACAAAGGCAATGACCTAAACAGGACTTGCCATTTTGCTTAACAATTTCATAATTTATACAATGACGTAAGGATTTTAAGATTTTTAAAGTTCATAAGGTTAAATTGTTGTTGCATTTTGTTGTGACTAACACTTGATGTCATATTCTTATCGATTATAACATGCTTATTAATAGAGATTTATTTAGAGGGATTTTAATTATTGAAACCTGTTCAGTGCATCTTATTGCATGCCGTAATAAATATAAAAGAGCAATTTTGGTAATTTGTTCATCGAATATCGATGACTTATGGTCATTAATTATTTACTAATCCTTCTTGTTGTTTAATATTGCTAATATTTACTTATTTTTAACAACTTGATAAACTATACCACAACATAATTTTTTTTTTTCTACACACTGATATATTTTACGGAATGTTTTGAAGAAACTCCAACAAATAGAGGTTACTTAATATGTAAGTAAACAGTAAATAACTCAATGGATATTATGGAAAACAACCATCATTTACCATACATCTTCCAAATACAAGACAAACATCACAAAATATACAAAACTTAACCTTTAAACTTTTAAAGGAACAAAACCATTTTTCGACTATTTTTAAAGATAAATAAAATTGACACCTACCTTGTAGGTTTGCACTCATATGAAAAAGATACTAACGCAACTTAATCTAAAAATTTGGAATTTCGACAACTTATATTTCATTGTTTCATTCGTTTACTCCTATCAAATAGACCGATCGCAATCTACAACCGCTATCCCTTCAACTGACCTACAAAATCACCAATTCCGAATCGAATGCAGCTCCCTGTACTTTCAAGTAAGACTTTGACATTCACAAAGTATCAATTTTACTGTCCTACAAATAAATACTGTAAAATACAACCATTCAACATTCGCTCAAAGAGCAAAGCAAACTATCTACGCGACCTTAAGACGCGACATTTGAGTGATTTTCACGGCACTTCACTTTTGTTACCGGTAATTTGTTTTGCAACACAGTGTATATCGTAAACCGTAGTATCGTTTTGTAAGGCATAATACACAGTTATCAACATAAAATAGAATAAATATCCGTTACTGTTTCGACTACAATTACAAGGCCTCAAAAAGGCAAACAAGATCTTTTGTATAACATCATCATCATCATCATATCAGCCGAAAGACGCCCCCTGCTGGACATAGGCCTCTCCCAAGTGTCGCCACGACAACCGGTCCTGTGCGTCTCGCATTCATCGGCTACCCGCGACCCTCACCAGGTCATCGGTCCACCTTTTGGGAGGCCTTCCAACGCTACATCTTCCGTTCCGCGATCGCCACTCCAGAACATTTGTACAAAGATAGGATAATTATAATCTTTAAGGGGAAAACTTGACGTAAGTCGGTAGGCCATAAGTGTCTGTGGCAAGGGATGATGGCTGCGAAGGCAAAGACCGAAACAAGTGGTAAGAGATGATTCCGCGTGGGTGTCACGACTTTCAGTAATGAGGAGCAGCATAAGACGTGAGGAGGAGGGAGCCATTTGGGCAGGCAGACTCAACCCAGAAAAATATGAATATAAAAGAATATTTTTCATGTTTGAACTAAAAATGTCATTTCATTTTTGTGTATTTTATCTGTGGGCCTCAGTTGCCTCATAATAAAATTATTATTATTTTTATTAACACACACTTAAGTAAGTCCTTTTGGCAACCTCACCAACGAAAAAAACATTCGGTGTAGTTTTTGGGGACTGCCGATAGAAGTGAAAACTAAGCGAAAGCGTTCGGTGACGATGACGTGAGTTCCATGATTTTTGTTCACCCAAAAAGTGCTCAACGCGCCTAAAGAAGTTTTCACTTCAAAAATATTTTTGTGAAATCTGTAGAGATTTATGAAATGAAGCAATAAATGTGGGACAAAATGATCTGTTTGTCCGGTCTGTAGCGTGCCTAAGGCATTGTAATGTAATGTAATACCAGTGGAAATAGTAAGGCTTTAGCGAAGGTGCGTCCGTTTCACAAATTCAATAAAATTGTTCAACCAAATAGCAGGGGTCACGGTGACAGCGTTAGACATAGACGCAAAGGTAAAGAATACAACGATAAAATAACGATTTATTTACAAGTGTGTATTTCATAGAACAAGTGAAATATTTTTCATTAAGTACTTATTTTGAATAAGACCTTAGAAATAATTAGGTACTTTGACTAAGACCCAAGGAAGCCCATTCCATATAATGCAGGTAAAGTAGGTACTATTGCGATGATTTTTTTTTGTTTTAATAAGTAAAGTCGTAGGTATTAACACCTGTGTTTTAAATAAATAAAAACCTTGACATAGTAATTTGTCACCTCATAAAGGATGTTTTTAAATATTAAAGTATTATTATGTTATCATCGTAAATTTTTATTAAGTACTAGTTTTTGCCCGCGACTTCGTTCGCGCATATCCCGTTTTTTTCCTTATGAATGTGGCTATCATATACAAAAAAGCATCCATATTCGACTGGTAGTTCCAGAGATATGCGCGTTTAAACATCAAAGCTTCAGCTTCATTATATTAGTATAGATTTAAACTTGTGAGCCTTCGAATTGAACGATAAATAACTAAAATAAAACTAACAGTGACACTGTGATAAAGTGTTTTCACAGTTTTCTTAAACAAGGGATACCGCATCGCTAGGGCCAGAGCCTGCCAGGGTTGCGGAATTTGTTCGAAAGAGTCACCGCGGCCCTGGAGGGCAAAGGGCTTTGGAAGGAACACGGATGGGTTTTAGTCAGTAAGAGTCTGACACGCCCTTCCGCTCCACCCAGAGCGGAAGAAGTCATTTGATGATTTCCCATCCTTAAAAAAAAAAAAAAAAAAAAAAATCGTTGTCGCACAGCTGCGTTGCACCAATCTGTGCCTTAAGTTACCTGTCCATGTCCTTTAGAACATGTCCAAAAATGCGCAGAAATCTAACAAAAAAAATACAATGTGCACATCAAGATACCTGAAACTGAATAATTTTCCCAATCAACCTTGGACCTAATATTTCGGTGATAAAGTTGAAAATCTATTAAAGAAAATTGACAGATTTTTGTGGCTTGATATGCTGGCATTGTCTGTTCATTTGATTTCGTATGGAATGTATTTGTTCGCGTTTTAGTCCATGAGAAAAAGACGTGAGTATGTATGTTCGTTCACGTAGGGTGCTTATCACATACATACATAATATCAATAATCATAATTTCCTTGGCTAAATTCCGATAACACTACTTACATAACAAAAATGTAGTTCAACCTAAAATCAGGTTAGAAAACAAGAGTAGGCCTACCGGTTCTATTCAAATCCACCTTACTTGTTATATTGACCGTTTTGGAGGAAACCTACATTCTATAGTAAGCTGTTACGTTATTTGTAAACCAGGCATAGCCGCGGGCTATAGTTAGTCGAGCGTTTATAAGGCGATGACCGATGCTTGCTTGAATTCTGGTATTTGTGACCCAGTTGACCTTTACGCCTTCATTTGGTCAGTGATGCTCAATTCTCGCAAACTTATAATTAAATTGGACTTGAGAATAATTCAGATAATGAATGGCCGAGTCATCATTTAAATTATTTTAGTAGGCACCCTAATGGGAATGCAAAATTCAATTCTGCGGATAGCATTATAAATAATTAAAGTACAAATTACTATTCGACTAAGGTTTGTATTAATGTTACCCAATGAAGATGGGTGTGATCAAAACTGATGACTATTGCAACACTGTAAAGGACATTGCTGTTGATAATTAAAATATTGATGCGTTCATAAATTATCAAAACACAGAGAAAGAGACGCAGATAAAGTTTACCAATAGCGTTCTAATTCCATCAGTGCCTCAACAATAGTTAAGATGCTACTTTTCTTCCAGATCTAAACTAAAATTATTATTAAGGGGTAACATTATTGCTTAAATATGTTTGTCAAGGGTAATCTGTGGAACTACCGATTTTATTACGAAAATTATTACAATGATACAGCTACACTATCGCCGCGTGCAATTTGTAATAATATTTAATTCGGGAAAATCAGCGCTTCTTGCAGGAAAACACAGGAGCAGGGTAACAACACTATAAGGCCAATTGAGTAATCACTTAACTAAGAAGGCGCCGCACAGCCTTCATTTACGAGTACCTACCGACTTTAAATTCCCAAAGTCCGCAGAATTAAGGATACCATTATGTAGTAAATAACAATCTCGGCCAGCATTACTTTTAAACCGTATTTTCGAGGTCTGTTTGACAGTCATGTGGGTGGATATGCATAATTATTGAGTGACTAGTGTTGGGCCGACTATGGACTTTGCCGGCTAGACGACTATTCGGCGCTCATATGGCCGACTAGTTCACAGACGATAAATGTGGCCAGATCGTCGTCTTTCTCGACCAGTCAGTTAAATTTTTTTGATATTTTTGTTTTCAGCTTTAAAATATTGAAGTAACGTTAACAAAAATATAAATAAAAATTTAATAAAACGTACTGTTCTGGATAGACTGGCTTAGTTCTACAAATAAATAAAACGTAGACGTAAGTACATACTGCTGATTTGCATTTTTATTTCCGGCCATCTTTTGCCGATCATCGGCCGACTAGTCGGCTAGCCAAATAGTTGGCTTCCCCAACTATTCGGCGAGAAGCCAGCCCAATCTCTATCTTATCGCTAACAGCCGGTGTCACAACGTGATAAATGTCTCATTAAGCAAACTTCTACATGCGTTAGCTTTTGCAAAACCATATTTTGTAAATCATTACATAAATCGCTCCGTAAATTGATAAACACGGTTTAGGCGGCAACTAAATAGGTAGTGAAGTGAATAAGTGTGCAATTATAGTTTTTTGTTAGAGTTTAGTGAAATGAGGTTAGCGTTTTTCATACGCTTTGGTATTTATGTTTTTTACGCTGGCAATAATGTGACAATGAGGTTTTCAAAACAATGTTCTACATTGTAGCGTCTTCATTGTCTACTAATTTGAAATTTTCTTCACTTGTTCTTATTCGAATTAGGTTTTAATTGGAAAATCGGAAAACTTTTAACAGAAAGGTATTGTTGAAATTACGGATTTTTATAGGCAATATTTTGAGTTTAATATGTTTGTTAGTATAGATTTTCAGTTTTTACTTACTGATGAATCCTATGTGATAACATCACCATTTTTTCAGTTTTTTCTTTGTACTTTTAAAAAGCAAGCTCTCTTATTCTCTTCCTCTCTTTGGTTCTTAATGTTAATCTTACATCATCAACATCATTCATCATTGATACTATTCTACTAATTACCATTTAATACTGATACAGTCACGAATTCCATATTAATTTATTTTTTATGAAGTTATAAATCTGTGATTGTAATGATGATGTTTAATTACTAATATTTTATGCATGTGTGCGATTTTATTGAATAGTTTATGATGTAAAAATATTTAGATTTAAATTTCCTTGTTGAATATGAATGTTTGTTTTACACAGATTTTGTTTTATTGTACGAGTATTTACTTTCCGGAGTAAGTTTTATTTGAACTAGTAAACACTTTAATATTGGTCAGTTACGTAAGAATAATATGACACTGAATTTGTTTGCCATAAAGTAAATAAAATAATTAACTGGTCACACCAACTTCAGCTTACAGGAACCATACAAATAAAACAGAATGGCGACAGGTAAAAATCCGTCAATTATGTATAGCACTGTCTGTTCTGAAAATGCAACAATTTTGGTTTTTGTTTTTGTCAAACTGACAATGCCAGATGGTCAGTTATTTTAATAGGGCCCATCAAACAACATTTACGCAGGAGACACTGTGTTTTTAAATGATTAAAAAATATTTGTATATACAAAATGTTGCCAACGCATGCACTATAAAACTACCACTCCCATAAAACAAATCCATTTTTTTACGTCAACGTTTATTGACTATCAAAGTCATCCCAAATTATAACAAAAGACAGTGTTCCAAATTCAAACACTCCATTTACCGAACAATGTAATTTTTGACGTCAACAAAACGCAAACAAAATCATTTTCATGTTAACTGTCCATATCAGCTTTCCTACCAATATATCTTCCTACTAGACATTGATGAATATGGATGGACAAATAGACACGCTACGGTGGCTAATAGTGATGTGTTGTAGCTATTTATATCGAATTAACTTAATCCCAGCAGCGACAGTGTGGTATGGTTGGCATCCGGAACCGTTGGTTTCCTCAATAATTGCGATGTGTTTTGCTTGGAGTTCGATATCTAATTAGTAGCTAGAGATGACCATTTTATAAGCGGTAATTGATAGCATATCTATGCTAAAACCGCACTGCTTTAGTATATCGCAAAGGCCTTGCCGAATAAGCACGTTTGATCTTTTCTTGAATAAACAATGATTAATCCTGAATTCTTCAGAAACAAACCTATTCTTACCAATTTACCAAGTACGTCTAGGTCTTCGGAAAACGAATTGGTTTTTATTGATTGCTTGTCAGATAAGTATCTAACTATCAAGCAATCAAATTCAAAAAGAGAACTTTCAAACAACAGACTGCTTGGTATATTTTTTTTTGAGAATTTACTGACCTGGCTATGGAGGCGTTTAAGTCTTTAGTTTCCGTAGTATCTATTTTAAGTAACATCATATACCAAGGCTATCCTATGGAATTTTCATCACAATACATAATTTCCGTACACATACTAATTAATTTAAAAGTACCTGTGCCTCTTATGAGTTATTTAAGTTCTATTGTTCTAAGCCATTGTTTAACAGCACCGGATAAAGAGTTTTCTCACAGTTCGGAAGTTACCTCATATGCTGAGTTTTTGTTTGTCTGTCTCTGTGTTAGTTTGTCACGAGTGCTGTCGGAAGAGAAACAATACTTTGTGTATGTATGTATGTTTGTGTGTGAATATTTATGATTATGATGTTACGTGTTTTGAGATGAGTGATTGATGTTTTATTATGCATGATATAAGGTTGTTCTGTCGGAAAAAGGTAGCGGAAAATGTTGTATTAAAGGTGCATATAAAAGTTATTAGGTAAGAATATAAAATAAAACCGGAATTACCCGTTTTCAGGAAGCTGTCAAAACTATAGCAGAAATATCGTTTCCAGTTTGTTTTAACTGAGTTTTCATTTAAATGTTATAAAGTGTAATTAAAAGATGCACTTTGAGTGGTTGCGGAATCAATGGGGCTACACCAGTTTAGGTAATCCTCCGCAGTCATAGCTAGATGCTATGACTGCGGAGGATTCCAGCAGTAGGTTTATCTCTTCAAGTGCCTTATACAATTTCATTGTTAACAAGTATAACAAGGTAGGTTTATTATCAAATACATCAATAAGCACATCATCAAATGCATGTTAATATGTCACTGAACACCAATTCTCACAAAACTACGTGCTAAACTGTGTCGCAACTGTTGCGCAACTCTCAATGCTACGAACTATGCGTACACGCATCCTTGAATGAGTGTGTTTGTAAGTAGTCTATTCAAATCCTTGTCTCCAATTGATGTTAAACGAAATTTGAACTCTACTAAAAGTAAATTAGGTTCTTTTCAGAATTACGGTCTCTGTAAAAAAACTTATGTAAATGTTTGAAGTGGATGTGCAAACTGGACTTTGTTGTTTAAGTTTAAAGCTGTTTTTTCAATGACGCATGTTTTTATACATGCTTGGAAACTAAATCGCGAACGCAGTATAGAAGATGGGTGGCTCGTATGAATCAGACGGGTTTCATAATACAAATGATGAACGGAATCCTAATTGAACTGTATGTAGCAATGTACCTCTATAGTAAAAATGTCTTTTCCTTGATGAGTGAGGTGAATTTAAAACAATGTGTAGCATACATAATATTGAAAAGAGCAATTACTAATTTATTTGGTTTAAAAATAAACATATCACACATATATTCTTGTGTGTGTGTGTATCTTGGTTTATTTTTAAACCAACTAAATATAACCATAACCAAACCATATAAATATATGTGTGATATGTTTTATTAAAACCAACTAAATTAGTAATTGCTCTTTTCAATATTATCGATAGTTTAATATTAAGTTTTATGAAATAGGTATATATTGAAGTAATTTATAACGTTTTTGTGCAAAATACATAGATGTTAAATTCATGGGCATATTTCAAGCAACTAAATTACAGTAGATTAGAATTCAATTAAAGCACATTACTTACTTACTTTTAATTAATTTAGGACCAATAATTATTTCCTACACAATATTCATTACATATTTCAACTGATTAACCTACAAATGCCAAATAACATTGAAATTGAATTCGAACAGATTTCTCAATAATTCGTAAATAACGATGTGATTAAAGTGGACGTTAACGCACTGAAATTTAATTAAGTTTCTCAAGTACACTCAAGTTATGGTCTGTTTTGATAGGATCGGATTAGTCTGTGTTTATACTAGAGTCAAAACATATGTAGCTTTAAGCCGTGGACAGAACGAGGTCCAGAGGAAACGAAACCTGCCAAGGTTGCGGAATTTGTTCGAAAGAGTCACCGCGGCCCTGGAACGCAAAGGGCTTTAGAAGGAACACGGATGGGTTTTAGTCAGTAAGAGTCTGACACGCCCTTCCGGTCCAACTAGAGCGGAAGAAGTCATTTGATGATTTCCCATTAAAAAAAAAATTCAATCCCTTTAGTATCACATAATTAATTATTTCAACATTTAACCATTATTTGTGACTATTTACTAATTTAAAAGAGTGTCCATGGAGTTTCTTGCACTTTCGTCCCCATTGAGATCTATGCTTCATGTTTTTAACTGACAATTCAAAAGTGCCTGTAAATGGTTTACTTGAAATAAACGCTTTGTCTTTTTTATATTTATTTTGCTTTGTTTTTTCTGGAAATGTAAAACGCTTAGAAAATCAAAAGATGAACCTGCCGCAACTATGCTTGATTTTCGGGTGCTTTTCAACTCCATAAGTTGACAGCAGATACTTTTTCCTACTGGACTAATGCTGACATGGACATTCCGCTCCCTCTACGGCCTTTTTTGGCTTATATGAAATAATGTATATACAGTAGATTGTGACTACTTTTACTAGTAGAATATTTTGTTCCTATAAGCGGCAGACCTCGAAGAAGATGGCGGAACGAACTGGATGTATTCCTTAATTATTTCCAGGAGAGATACTCTAAACACTTTCTGTGCACAGCCTTATCTAGATATCTAGTATGTGATCATGTATTTGAGCTCAATTCACGGTAATGTATGGCCGTTGGCCAGTTCTTGTAGGCTAGTTGCGAAATGTGAGCCCGATGCAATATATGAGCTTGAGATCTGGATAATATCTTTAGAATCTAGTTTTATTAATCATATTTTGCGAGCAAGGTCTTCTTCAATATTAGTTTTGAAGTTTAATTTAATGTTTACTGGCATTTTGAAATAACAACTTACAATTTTAACATAATTATTTAATCATCAAAATATTTCTTAATTATAAAGCAATTAGTTTTCTGATTAATTCCAAGTGTTGAGATTAAATTAATGAGTTTTGATTTTTTAGATTTCCACTCCACTGTGTTGTGTTTTCTGCTTTGAGCTTATATTAATATAACTCAGTAATAGTCGTTACGGATAGTCAGAATCGAAAGCCAGAACATCTGACACCAGTTTCCCAAGGGCTCCATGAAGAATCCGATTGGACTTGAAGCCGATCCCAACACAGTTAAAAAAAACCGAGGCAGATTGATTGAGATGTATGTGAATTTGTATGATTCAACACACACTTACGATACAGGAGAAATTCTTAGTGTGGGGCAACGTTAATGAAATATATATATCTTTCTCTAGTACCAACTCGCTGTCACTTGAGACTTACTACTTCAGTGTCTAAGCTAAGTACATCGCCAGTAATGCATGTGTATACAACATGGCGTTAACATAAGTAGCAATGATCTATTGCAAAATGATTTATGATTACAAACAATCTGACTGCTTCGAACGGGAACACCTACTCGTACAGACAGAGTTTCAACCAGCTATTACCTATCATTAGCGAAGCTAGCTTTGTTGCGGAATTTGTTCGAAAGAGTCACCGCGGTCCTGGAACGCAAAGGGCTTTAGAAGGAACACGGATGGGTTTTAGTCAGTAAGAGTCTGACACGCCTTTCCGCTCCACCCAGAGGGGAAGAAGTCATTTGATGATTTCCCATCCTTATAAAAAATTGCTAGCTTTAAGGCGCTAACCCACCTTGCCTTTATGGTTGCCCATGCATTTACCTACTAGGTATAGTGTAAAATGCATTGATAAGGGAGGTTTGGTACCAATCTAGTGACAATATGCAACTTCAAATATAGTCAAAGATCAGACAGAATAGCTGTGTGTTGATGATTTCAGACCAAATTGTTACTTTGAAAAGAACTTTTCATGCTGTTTTCTTTTATGTACCTATTCAATTTTCAGCTATGTGAACCCAAATTAGAATTTAAATCATCATCTTGACTGAAAACCCATAATATTATGCAGTTCACTAGTTAAAATCGTGCGCTATGCCTTAATCTGAACCCATAACCTAAATCCTACACAATGTTGCAAAAGTCTATAGCCATAACCTTATTCCAAAAAAAAAAAAACCCCTCCCCCTTTTTTCTTTAGTTCTCAGTGTCCTTTATAGGTTTATAACATAATTATCGTGGCTCTCAGTCTATAATATTACCAGAGAAAGGTTAGTGGCCCGCAGTTAACATTTCCTTTGAAACACTGGCTAAATGTTAAACCCGATACTTTGTGTATCTTAACTACAAACGGATAATATCAAAAGATTTTATTACCGGATTCTGTAAAACAATTTAATTCACGTTTCCCTTGGCGAAGTTATCATGACCACAGTCTCTAAAGAATCGAAATTTGGGTACGACATTCTATCGGTTGCCAATATTCATTATCAACGCCCAAGACACGAATTCAACCCCCAGAGTTGAAGCATATAGGTCCTAAGTGCTTCATTCTCCTAAATGGCCTATGTGATCGATCACTGAGCATTTTATGGTTTGGTCAGGTCAAGACTTGCAGTGCTGAGAGAAAAAACCGGCCAAGTGCGAGTCGGACTCGCGCACGAAGGGTTCCGTACCATTATCTATACGATAAAAAAAATCACATTTGTTGTATGTAAGCCCCCTTAATAACTAAATATTCTGTGAATATTTCAAGCGTCTACCTGTTGCCGTTATCATCGAACAAAAACGAGCAAAAAATCACGTTTGTTGTATGGGAGCCTCCTTAAATATTTATTTTATTCTGTTTTTTAGTATTTGTTGTTATAGCGGCAACAGAAATACATCATCTGTGAAAATTTCAACTGTTTAACTATCACGGTTCATGAGATACAGCCTGGTGATAGACGGACGGACAGCGGAGTCTTAGTAATAGGGTCCCGTTTTACCCTTTGGGTAAGGAACCCTAATAAAATTACACGACCGATGTAAATTCTATACTCCACTCCTGTATAACACCAGTATAAATATAGGTTACTGACCCATCTACAACACTAAATGCCCTAAAATTCTTTATAAAAATTATACTAATACAACGAAACCAATATAGAACGATAAGAATGTTATTAGAACTTCAATATCTTTTTTCAAACCAGTTTCCAAGTAGGCATTATATAAAAATGATAATCCAGTATAATTCGTTGACGGTCATGGTGGCATTAACCTTCCCAAAACATACAAGTTGAGATTGAAAGTTAATTTTATTCGGAGAAATGCGAATGCATTTTAAACGTAGGTACATTCAGTTTTCCCTTAAATAACAAAAAAATCTAATTATATATTATAGATTTCCAAAAAATATATTGGACACGTATTTTTTCTTTTGTCACGTAAACAAAAAATGAAGACCTGACAGATCGTTGAAAACTCGGGTGACGTCACCAATACACTTTTTACTGGAAAGTGACGTTACAAGCCCCCACTCCTTATCTTTGATGCGTTTTATCTTCGAATTTTTTTATTGATTTGATTGATTGATACGCATCCAATATTTTTCGATAATCTGACGCTGACGGGCTCAACAGAATCATATTTTGTAACGCAAGCAACATCCCTATTTTTAGATAAATACAGTTTTACGCTCGCGAAAAAAAATCTGCTGTTCAGTACATTTTATCGAGTTTTGCACACATAAATGTATGAGGGACTAGTTGTTTTTCGCGATTTCAGTGTTGGTCCTTTAGTGAAAGTTGTTCATAATGATGAGTACAATAACCCCTTAGGAGGTAATGCGTTTATTTTAGGTTTTAGGTTGTATTTATTGATTAGGTGGCTATAACATAAATCAAGATTTATTTTAAAAACTATGTCGAACACAGAGCGGTGGCATTTAATCGACTCCGTATGTCGATGTCGCCACTGCCCGCCACCTCATCGGCTGCTACATCAGCCCGCCAATTTTCTCTCAAGTCTCGCAACCTCACTTACAAAATATCAATTTATTTATAAATAACCTACTAAATAGTACATCTTCCTAATTGCATCACTAACATAATAACATAAGGTGTTATTAAATGATAATCTAAAAGAACTATTAACCTTTAAGATGGGAAAATGCGCGCGAGTCGGTTTCAAAACACTGGGTTTGTAAGGCATTGTACCGCCTCACTCGTGTGAATGACGTGGGAAATATACTTGTACAATAACAATTATTTTGTGTAATTAATTCTTTCTTAGGGTTCACAATTGCAGGTTGGTTACAGAACCCCAAATCCGGGACTAGGATGTGTCTTACTGTGGGTCTGTTGTCTTAAGGGTTAGTTGATATGATATATTATTTATATTTACACAGATCTGTTAGTACTAAGTAAACTTCTGGCTTGATTCTCTTGGCCTAGCATTATCATATTATTTGAGGTCGACTTTTTGCGTCTTTCTTCGCCAAATGTGTCTGCGCTGGGCCATCGAGACATCTTGATGTCATCGGGCCGTTGTTTACGACGGGCCTCCAAGAGATGGATAACAACAGGGTACCTATGACGCACATGGGTGTGCAGTAGGCTACAGTAAGGGTAGGTCAGCCCATACATAAAGCAAAAAAGAAAAAATCTCTGACGATGCGAATTTTCGCGGACGAAATTATTTTTTTTGGGCATTATGTATGGGCTGGCCTACCCTTACTGTAGCCTACTGCACGCGCATGATTGACGCAGTACTCACTAAGCCATAATTTCAGCAGAAAGACCATCACTTTTGGATATAAGCCCCCTTCAAGTGTTGCCACATCGACCGGCCACTAGGCCATCAACACCACACAATTGTAATCGACTTACCTAATTTGAATTTAGAACCCACCAATCATATTTTTAAACTAATCAAAAAAGGTTAGTATATTTTATGAATAAACCTGTCGCTGTGATCTTTTGACACTGGCTGGCACAGCATGTATGCTGATAACTACATAGCTACAGGTTCACAAAAGTAATATTTACTTGCATGTTTCATTGACCAGTGCTGTGAACTTTAACCTCACCTACACCTATAGTCAATTGCCACATGGGACTGTAAAGGGCGCTTATGTAAGCTTTAAATATCACCTAAAGGCTTTTCTTACGTCGTAAACTCGTAAATCAAAATTAGAAATAAAAACGTTTGAGTATGAATATTTATAGTAGGTAACAATACGAACGTAGATAGGAACGGTATTGTATTTAGATATACAGGGTGTAACGGAAAGAGATACCCACTCAAATAAAAAAAACTGCTTCTGCGATTTTATGTTTTTGGGAATTGATTAGGTCTTTCAAGAAATTGTTCATTTATATGGGCTGAAGAAGTTTCGAAAATATGCTTACTTACACCAAACACACACGCGCACACCTCATAGTACTAATATGCTGGTTTTATGCAAAAATAGGTGTTAAAGACTCATAAACGCAACGACGATGCGATAATGCGACTCGTTTTCATAGATCTTTTGATGTGACAACGTCTAATAAATCGATGAACGCCGGCTGCACGCACGAAAACGGATGACTCATTGTAACGTTACGATCATTTCATCAATGTTTTGTTATGACGTTGTCACGTTAAACTATCGTCCGTAAACCGACTTTACAGACAAGCAATTTTGTTTGTAAGATCAGACTTAAGCTATTCATTGATGTATTTTATTTTTAAAACCAACTGTGCTAAAAAAAACAAGAGATTCATACAGTTTTTTCAAGGGTTGAATGACCTTCAAATCATCTGAGAAAAAAAGCCTTTTGACAGAAAGTACGATAAACTTTCTCTCCTGGGAAATAAAAATCAAGGTAAATAACACTTATTACTTAATGAAGGTGACAATACGAAAGTACACGAATTTTTCCTTCCCATTCATACCTTTACAAACGTATAAGATTTTCTCTCACGGCTAGACGATCAGTAAAGTATTTACCTGTAACAAAAACAAAAGGTCGTTATTAGAAAGTGAAATAAGTCACATAAGGCCTTTTTAAATTAAACATTCAGTCTTTTGTTTTAAACAAGAAAGCATGGACAGTGAGTACTTGCAAAATTAGAAGAAAACTTGCTTCTTGGAATATTCAATGTTATTTTCGTAATTGAATCTGACCACTTGTATGAAATACTCAGAAATACTCGTTCTGCGGTTTCTGAAAGCACCTAGTTAAGTACCTGTAGTGGGTGTCTTAAGTGTAATCATGACATCATCATAACGCTATTATATCCAATCTGTTTGCTAAGTGATTTGTGGCTTGAATTGGTCCACGGGATAATATTTAGTACTTTTGACCTTTGACTGTACATAGTACAGTCAAAGGTCAAAAGTGTAGTTGCATAAAGCAAAAGCTTAAGTACAGGCGCTAGCACATCAAGCTACTACAATCTGTCAAATTTCTTAATTAGATTTTCAACTTTATTGTTAAAGCATTAGGTTCAAGGTTGATTGGGAAAATTTGACAGTTTCGGGTAGCTTATATTTAATTTTACAAGAAGTTCACTGGTCCTCAACAGATTTAATCTCTGGTTTAGAAACTAAAGTGTGGATAGTATTTTATTACTCGTGGACGATTGAGCTTCTTAAATAGACATAAAGTGCCTAAACATTTTGGCTGATGGAGACTGCATTTTTGACCCTCCCTGACTGTTGATATCATTTTAAAATTGGTCATTTTGTAAAAGTACTCATGTACATATGAAGTGACATTAATGCCGGAAATAGACGTACATTCGCGACTGACATTTCCTCAATGTCTGTCTACGTAACCTTCTGTGATAAAGGTAGACATAGTACCGACATTTAATACACAAAATACCCTCACCATAACTGCAAATTAAATCCTAAAGTTCAACAAATCCAGCTCCAATTGAACCACTTATGTCCTAAAAGGATTAGCCAATCAGACTCCTACACAGGCTCAACAACAAAGAGGCTGTATGCTGGTAGTTACCTCACTTTAATTCCACATAATCCATACGCAAATGACATGCAATTTGCGGGCCGCAACCACATTTCTTATGGGAAACGGTTGAGCACACCTGACTTCAGGGCCGGATTGAGTGAATGGTACGATTGTACGATTGGTACGATTTGGTCAAGAGTGACAAAATGTGAATGTTGATCGCGCTTTGTTTTTGTAATTTTATTCGGTGGTATTGTTTTGTGGAATTGCAACAGTCTTCTTCAGTCTAGCATTTTCTCAGACTGCACTTTAAATAAGAGCTGAACAGTACATATTATCCATCTTAATGTCAGTGGCTTTTATTTTGCAAGTGTGACTGGCTTCAAATATACCAGACGTTTTTCTCTAAAGGTAAGACGCCAGGTCATCAAGCTACAACAATCTGTCAAATTTCTTTAATAGATTTTCAACTTTATCGCTGAAGCATTAGGTTTAAGGTTGATTGGGAAAATTTTATAGTTTCGGGTAGCTGGATGTGCAATTCCACGCATCATGGCCGATCCGAAAATGTATGGCATCGTTTCCGAAGTCGGCCGCACGGGTCTGTCGCAGGCCATACATTCTCATTCTGCACGGATTGTTTTCCGAGACTAGCCATCGGCGCGGGACATATTATAGTGCACAAGTGTGAGCGCAAACACAGGTGCACTCCCTCTTCCATCTCCACATCATCCACTCTCATATTCCAATGGGGCGGCAACCCGACACGACCGGAGAGATCTGGCGCAGGACCAACGGCTTAATGTGCTTTCCGGGACACGGGGGTAACACACCACAGTTACTATGTCATCAAACAAGTGTACTTAATCGCAGTATTTTTTCTCGCGTTGTGCAAACAAAAATGAATGGAGTTCTTGATTTTTTCTTTTCGTGATTTCAGGGTTGTCCTCATAGTAGAAATCACAGTAATATTATAAAGGCGAAAGTTTGTGAGTGTGTGTGTGTGTATGTTTGTTACTTCTTCACGCGCAATCGGCTGGGCCAATTTTGATAAAATTTGGTATGCAGGAAGCTGACACCCTGGATTACCACATGGGCTACTTTAATTCTGTTACAACCTGTATTTTTAAACATCATCACTCGTCCCAAATTCTTCCCTGTCGCTTATCACTATGTCAAAACCCAACCGTAGTCACCAGCAGAGGTTACAAACATTCTGTGAGAAGAAAACTAATTGCACAGATTCGCAACCTGTGAGACTTGAGTGTGAAACAAAGCCAGTTAGCGGTGCGCAGGCGCAACTCCGTCTAATTGATGATCTCATATAGTAAGTAGCACAGTTTTGCAATATATATGCTTTATTTTCTATGTCTATTTATGTAGATTTTTGTTTAAATTTAAATAATTCTCACGACAGGGTTAAGTACCTAGCGATCTATACTAATATAATAAAGTTGAAAAGTTTGTTTGTTTGAACGCGCTTATCTCTAGAACTGCTGGTCGGATTTGGAAAATTAGTTTTGTATATGGTAGCCATATTCATAAGGAATACTATAATTTTATCTAGTATCTACTGCTTCTCTAATAGCTGTAATGGATGTTGTGTAAACCATATTATTTTTCAGATGGCCTAATCTATGAAACTGCTACCGTGAATAGTAAGGTGAAGGGAGCAGTCAATCCACGAAAATGTATGACGTCTGTCCGCGCGCCCGCGACTCGAAGTATATTAACGCTCCTTTGACGCCATACATTTTATCTTCACAGCGCCGTGTCCGCTGTCCGCTTTGTACGTTAAGTCTCTAAATCTGAGGGGTGATTGTCGGTTTTTTAAGGAACGACTGCATTGGCATCGCAGCTTCAATCTGTCAAAAGCACCGCTTATTTCCCAACATTTTGAGAAGTTTTTGAAGTGATAACTTCTTATGGGAGAGTACACCGCTTCGTAACGTAACGCGTCACGGCGCCAGTCTGTCTGGCTTCTCTTTCTCTCACGCATACGGCAGCGGTAGGCAGGCTCTTCCTCTCTCACTCTAACCTACATCGCTAGTCGTATTTCAGACAGACGCTTCCCATATTCAATAGTTCAACTTAGATTAGTTTAAGTTATCATTTCTGTCGGGCGTCCCGAGACGCACACGTTTTTTTTTTAACATTTATTGTCTCCGATATAATATGCAGTTTGTAATTGAAAGCTTTCTTAGAAAGAGTATTGCCATCTGGTGATGGATGACATAAAACTAAAGTAAACTAAGATAGAGATTAACGATTTTTTTATTATTAACGATTTTTTTTTATCAATTGTATTAGTGTAATTTATTTTATTTTGTAATGCATTGTTTAAATTTAATTATTATTTTGTTTTTTAATTATTATTATATAAGTGAATATTTGCACAGAATTCAATACCTATAATTTCCAGTTTTTTTTTTTAAATTGTAAATATCTCGTTGGTGTGCCTCACTTAATAAATAATAAATAAAGATTATTCTAAGAGAAAAGTATACAAGACATAAAGAACTATGGGCGGTGCCAAATGAGCGTCGTAGAAATTTTCAATTGGCTGTTGTAAGAGTTGTTAATTACAGTACTGATTATAATTTGAATGAGATAAGCACCTATTTAATTACGTTTTTATATTCCCAGATGATATTATCGCGCAAAACGCAATGATAACTTTGTGAAAAGTTCCAAATTAAATACTTTTGTTTGTTAACAATGTAACCTTGCCTATATTTATTTTTATATCTGACTAGTTGCCGCCCGCGGCTCCGCCCGCGTGATTGTTGAAAATTATCCCTCGGGAACATATTCCCGGGATAAAAAGTATTCTATGTGTTATTCAAGACTATAATCTACCACTGTGCCAAATTTAATCAAAATCCATTCAGTAGTTTTTGCGTGAAAGAGTAACAAACATCCATCTTCACAAACTTTCGCATTTATAATATTAATAGGATTGAATTAATATCGCTGGAAACGGATTTTTAAAATAAAGTTTTAAACTTTCTTCCTTTTCCTGTAATTTTCTCTTTTTTTATATCTCTCTTGTAGTTCTGTAAGCTAAAAACTTTTTTATACCAATAAAATAAATAATTTTATTTTTACCCTATCAAAGAAACAAACTGCACCATTTTGCTTATAAAAGATTCCTTCGATTTAACACCCTAATAAACTTAGGTATAAACATCAGCTAGTTGAATCTTATATATATTTTTAGCGGTGATTACAAACACGTTTAGTAAAACAAAATCAATAAAGCTTTCTTAACAATTGCATCATCGTCTTATAAAGCCGAAACACATCGCAAATGTTTTTAGCGCACGAGTGTAACAAATTATAAGGTGTGGTGTACACAAACAAGCTTTATTACTAAGGTAACATTGGCTAATGCATAGTAAAAACCATGCCTAAAAATGACATCACTCACGTCTCAACACTCAACCAATACTACCAAACACTGAAGAAAGTTCTAAAAATACATTTTTATCATTGGAAAACCAATCTTATCATTAGAAACATAAGAGTTATAAAGATAACTGCGTTTAATTTACCCAAAAAGAAAGCACTACAATATTTTTACTAATAGAATGACTTATAGCCATATCGGTCGATCACCAAACCGGATGTCTTCCTAACAGTACAGACGCTAGCACATCAAGCTACCCGAAACTGTCAAATTTTCCCAATTAACCTTGAACCTAACGCTTTTGCGATAAAGTTGAAAATCTATCAAAGAAATTTGACAGATTTTTGTAGCTTGATGTGCTGACGTGTGTACATGTAGTATTATTTCAAATTCTCTAATGGAAATAGACATACGAAAAATTATAATACAACGCAGATTTTTTGTTGAAAGCCTTCAATTTTACGAGGTGACCTTCTTTAGGCTTAAGCTGCGTTTAAACGACGCTATTTAAATCGGTCAACGTGAATTTCGAATCGAATGACAATCCTATCTTGACAACACGCTTCCAATTCAAGTTGATCGACTTTTGATTTTGATTTTACTCGGTCAAATACTTGACCGATTGACTTGCCTCATGTGAACACTGCATGAAACAGAAAATCAATACTTTTCGATGCGTCAACCACGTGTTTTTAATTTTAATATATTATTGCAATAAAGACGCATTTAGCAACTTAATAATGCAAACTTTGACATTGACGCAATCATTATCCGTCTATATAAAAACTAATTTTACGCTTTTGACATTTACTGTGTGACGTTTGATACTTTGCAGTCGTTTTGACAGCGAAATCTTTTCGTAAGTTTTATTTGAAATAAGTCATTATTGGTTTTATTTCCGTGTTTTTCACGTAGAAAATACAATCAGTAGATTCTAATATACCTAAATAACGTTCATTTGAAAGCATGCTTATGTCACGGGAAAATTGCAGGCTCCGTAAAATTGTTATAAATCTTGATTAGATTATTATTTCTCGATATCTTATGACAAAATGGTTTTGTATACAATAAATCCCATCCAAATTCAATAGTTTCCAATATATCCATGTCTTATGTAGAAAAAAATACTTTCAAATCTGTTACGGCATTTGCCATTTTCCCGTGACACATACATGATATACGGGTATAAAATAAACTGTATTCCTTGTCAATCTCTGGTGCAGCACAAAACAGGCCACATTTATTGCACAATAATTTACCGCCAAATTGGCACCGACTTCCTTCACTAAAATTGGCAGCAGGTGTAAATTTATATTGACCACAAACACGAAAAAAGTCACCTTATTCAGGAAGCTTACGAACCGCTTTTACAGCCTATATCCAAGTAAAATACTTGATGAAAGCGGTTCTGAACGTTCCTGTAGCGTACACTAGTCACTGGTGGTATACCTAACCCACCCGGAGACACATGTGATTAGTGACATCGCCATAAGACGATGTTTCGTAATCTGTGAATTAAAATGCCCATATGTTCACCCGTCAGTGAGGCGACGGGTTAATCTTGTATGGGTTAATATGAAGTTAGTACATTGATATAAGTACCTTAGAGATAGAGGTACCAGTAGGAACCGTAAGCTGTTGAATTTGAAGTGGAAAAAGCAGATTGAAGATAGTTATGGTTTCTTGATTCTAACGTAAGCCTATGTCCGTTTCCTTAGAATTGTGAAAGTCTAATTTTGGGATGTTAAAAAACACTGTGGTCTCTTATAACTGTCCCTGCTCCCCCTTTGGGGATAGGGTATATTGGCGCTTCTGACAAATGCTTAACCCGTACCTTAATTTTTGTTTTTAAGGATTACCAATGACAAGTACACTACAAAAAAACTTCTGCAAAATACAAACTTGTAACACTATACATTTTCGTGAAATGCACACTCAATTACAGGTAACCACAACTTACACATTAATGAGTCTACATGCTCCGACTGAATATTACAATAAAAGAATTTTAAAAATATCCAAATAATAGCGATTGACATAGTAATTCTAAGATTAAGATAACATAATTAAAAAAAAAATACAAGTTGATTTGAAATAATATTATTAATGTCAGTTACAAAAAATGACAATTAATGGAAGTAAGTCAATATTTAAAATTATTATGTCAAAATTAAACATATATATCTTAGTTCTAGGCTGCTAGTAAAAAAGAAATGGGTGTTTAAAACCCATCAGAAGATCCACTGAATAATATTATGTTATTAGAACATTATCTTTACTCGAAGTATCATTATAATATCTTACTACAGCTCATTACTGCCCCATTCTGCTAATGAACCATCGTCGACCATCTTCGACCATCTAGAAAGTCCTTGTACCATAAACGAGTATGCATTTACAGAAGCTTAAGTAGTTATTTCACTCTATATTAATACTTAATGAAGATGATCTGCTCTTGTTGATCTTGAATCGAGGCGAAAATTACGAAATTCTTCAAAAGATCAAAAAATAAATCTTCCGAAAATTTTATTAGTTCAATAGATGCATCAGATTCATCTAGAACTTGTACTATTTAATTTAAAAAATAAATATTTAAATAATTGCAAACTCAGTGACACAATCGGATCGGCAATCTGATATAAATCAAAAGATTTGCAAGCTCGCTTGTGCGGTGTGACAAAATCCACTAAAACATAACCTTGGATTAGTATTAGAGATGCTAATGTATCAAGATTCTTCGTATTGTTCACAGTTTGTTCATCTAAACTAATAGTATAGAGCTTTTTTTGTTTGTAGGAGGCAATCTTTGGAAATACAGATTTGTTTATGAATTATTTTTTGACGTGACAACGTCTAATAAATCGATGAACGCCGGCTGCACGCACGAAAAAGGATGACTCATTGTAACGTTACGCTCATTGTAACGTTACGATCATTTCATCAATGTTTCGTTATGAAGTTGTCACGTTAAACTATCGTCCGTAAACCTAATACTCTCGCTCTCTAATTTTTCTCGGGTAAAAAATAGTGGATGACACTGATGTCATCCACTTTTTTTATTCCGGAAAAAATAACTGTTTCAATGGAATAGGCAGCAGAAGCGGAGCTGCGGGGAAGCTAATGTTTAATGGTTGACGATAAAGACAGATTTAAAAAGATATTAAGAGGATTTGTGCATAAGCTGGTAATGTATTTAATTAAAGAGAAAACATCTGTCGTCTGGCTGTCTGCTTCCTGTGTTTCGAATTTTCTACATTTTCGTATCTCTACATTTCTTACACAATTTCGTTAACTGTGTTCAGGTATATTCAATTTATCCTTATTATAAAACAAAAAAAAAATAAAGGAATTTTGTGATTTAGAAATTTAGATAGAAATTTAATTTATTTATATCTTTGTTTTCCATCTGAATTACATAACATATCACACGCCCTCAAAATAACTAACAAAAACTCAACTAACACAATTAACCAACAAAACAAGTCAACATTCACTGTTTACAAACACGTTTAAACAAAAATTTCCCTGGAAAAATCAGGCTTATTATAACGCCGACACTTCCAGTTTACAACAAGGTGAAAACGCAACGACAGACACCGACGCAAGCGCATACATACACACACATACATACACACACACACTCGTAGGCAAGTATACTGTCGTGTGTGAGTTAGCTCTTTCTTCATTGGTGAGTATTATTGGCGAAAGACATTTCTTTAGCTATATTTCTTAAGTTTATCATCAATACATATTAAAATAAAAGTCCTGACTTATATACTCACTCATTTATCAACGCCTAGCCCAATCCCATGGGTGCATTTCATAACGTATAAACTCATTTGGTCTAACGTTTAATATAATATATAAAAAGTCATCATGGTTAACACCCCGACTCGGATAGGTTAGGTTAGAAGGCTAAGGCTCAGAGGTTCCCTATGTATGTAGACGAGGAATAACGAAACAACAAAAATAAAATTGCAATTCCCACTCTATGGGTACATAGAACGGACGACGCCACTTTCAAAGCACTAGTCACTTGTAGTACATAATTAAGCGATCATAGTTATTATGAAATGCAAAAGATATGAGCAGATATGGTTTCCTTTTCCGCAAATGTGTTGAGTGACATATGTAGATCTCTCGGAGACTCTGCTTTGCCAACTAGAAACGGTTATTAAGTCAATGAAAAGCCATATTGACTTGAAATATTCTACTTACTTACCTATTTTTGTGGCGAAATTGTAATAGCGGAATCCTACCGACTAAAAAAATAAATAAAATAATATCTTCGGACAACTCACGCACGGTCATCCGATCCTAAACTAGACAGAGCCTGTGCTATGGCAACCAGACAACTGATAAACATGCTTATATAATTCTAAATACAAACATATTATAGACAAATTACACCCAGACACAGAACAAATGATCATGCTCATCACACAAAGATTTGTCCTGGGTGGGAATCGAACCCACGACCTCCGGTTTAGCAGTCAGGGTCACTAACTACTCGACCAACAGGCCAGTCAAAACAAAAACCCCACAGTTCCTACCGCTACCATGTGTCTGGGATCCGGGATATAGAGGATATCCCCCCCTTAAGGACAGTGATTTAAAATAGCCATGTTTTTGGTGTCAATACTTTTAGGGCAAGCAATGTTGCTTGCTTTTGTTATTTTAGAAGTCAATAAACCTGCTTCGCGATACCTATTTTGCAATTTAAAACAGTTATTAAAGGTATGGTCGGGTAAGCAATAAATTATATAAATAGGCAATTAAACACATACTTAATAATATGTTTCTCCTTAGAATTGATACTACGAGCACATACTCGTAAAGTATATGAACGGGTCAAGGGGCAGATATACCGCAAACTGTTAATTCGATAGGTTTTGAAGTTATGGTAGAAAAACTGTTAGTATATAATTCTATGATTTTTTATAAACTTACCTACACTTCACATATTCCAAAATATATTTCATTAAAATGTGATTCGAATTATACTGTAGGAAATAAAAGTTATATAAATAATATTACTAATGCTTGTCCATCAATAAATCATTATACGATGAAATATTTTGCAAAGGATTTAAAGTTTCTGATTAATTAGCTATTTCTTTGCACATATATTTTAAACCAGCTTTTGCTCGCGACTTCGTTCGCGTGGAATAATTTTATTATATGGGGCACACATTTTTATTTTAAGATTATGAAGTTTAGTCAATGCTACTGAACAGAGAAAGAATGGATAGATATTAAAATAATGTTCGACGTGATTCTTCAAATTGGCATAACTTTTTTATTTATGAACCGATTGACATGAAACAAGCACTAAATGTTAAGTGAAGCTTACCATAATGTATAATTGAGAACCAGATCTAATCGTTTCTGAGATAATCGTGCACAAACGCACAGACAAACAGACAAAAATTCTAACAATCATTGTTTTGGGTGCTATTTGCGTTGATAAAGGTCCCAATAATATTTTTTCTTATATATCTTCCATGTACAGACAGCGATCAGTTACATTTTTATTATATGTATAGATACATATATAATATATTATGTCTCCTTTAACCGCAGGTGTCCTCGATAGTGAAATGTTGCACATGCTTGATCGGTATTACGCTCGTAACTTATGAGATGACAAATTATTTAGAAACAGTTCTCTGAGTTCAGAGAGCAGAGAAACTCTTTATTATTGTTTTTTTTTTTTTATTAATGTTCAAAATATATCGCAGAGTATCAAATATACATGCTAAAAACCACAGAAGCCTTTGAGGGCTTAGATATGGCTAGTGAGTTCGGAATAATTATTTCTAAGACTATTAATAAATACTAAGATACAGATGATAAGTTTGTGAGTTTTACATTCTATTAATGCTTTTAAGTACCCAATGTAGCACAATTCAAGATGGTAGTGAGTATATCAAACTAAGGTGTATACTCGTAATGTGTTATTTGCATGAAATGATTTTTTAATTTACCTTTTGCTTTTTTATTCCATGATAGATAATAATAACATAACATCACGCCTTATTCCCCGGTAAAATGTTAGGCAGAGATATAGCATTCTCACAGAAAAACAATGTATTTCTTTTCTTATTGAAAAAATATGCACTACAATAATTTAGATAATACACCTCACATATAGATCTTACTTTGATCCGCTTGTACGGGTACTTAATTTAAACCCAATTAAAAAGTTATAATTTCGAAACTTTTGTTCTATTAACGTTGCGTTGGTACACGGATCTCTTTTCATTGTTAACTAATTGAATTGTTTTGTTCTACCCACGGCTATAACAAGCAGGTTTTAGTTTATAAGTTACAAACAAGAGCCATGATCGGTCTCGGTATGCCTAATTAACTAATTACTTAAGAAAAAGTTATCAAACAAAAAATAATCAAGAACATAATTAGTAATTGCAACCTGTGCGTTTCAATTCAAGAGTGGAATAGGTTACCTAATTCAAGCATGCTCCATCGCTGACCACATCATCGTGCACCACCAAGAGAGATATTGGTCAAACAAAAATAATAATAATAAAAAACGGCAAAAAAAGTCACGTTTGTTGTATGGGAGCCCCCTTAAATATTTATTGTATTGTTTTTTTTTGTATAATACATCATCTGTGAAAATTTCAACTTGTCTAGATATCACGGTTCATGAGATACAGGTCTGGTGACAGACGGACAGACAGATGGACAGCGGAGTCTTAGTAATAGGGTCCCGTTTTACCCTTTAGGTACGGAACCCTAAAAACTTTCAAAACCAACTATATTCTTACAGTGAATGTATTCACTATACAGATATAGTTAACCTTTGTTCATGATCTCTCCTCACCCAATACTACGACTAATTGATTAAAACCAGAACTAACAACGATCTATGAGATCCGCTCTCTTAAGACAGATTAGCAACAAACTAACAAACAATCAATACAAACATCTCTCCATACACTTCCTGTCTCACTAATCACTTACTAATAAAATTACCGTTCAATTGTGAACCACAAATATGTGCATATATTACCAACAGCAGTAAAATGTTTCCTTCCGCCAAACGACACTTTCTTTCCTTCATTAAACGGAATACATACGTTACTCGGTACTAATTACCTGCGCAAGTATTGCACAATGTAGGAAGTGCTCCATAAGAAGCATCTTGATTGATACTTTGACTATGTTACTTCCATGGGAGAAATGGAGAATAAAGCGTGGAGGCGGTATAGAAAAGTTGATGGTTTAATTGTGTAGGCGAGCTGGGAAAATAAAACTGTGACAACCCTGCAGTACTAGGCACTCGTATACAAGCTGAAATTTTTATGGTTGTTTTTCCGCAGCGAAATGAATTTGCCTGGGCAATACAATCGATCTATGAAAAATAATAAATTTAAAACCCAGAAATGGCAGAATAACAATTGAGATAACATTTTTGAATCGCTTTTCACTTTGTCGGCGCGCCGCCTCTCTGCCAGTAGTACCTACGTCACGTCTAGTGAGTTTCTATTGCTTCTCACGCCTTCGAGTTTATGAATATTTTTTAATTATTTGAAAACAAAAACATTTTTATTTTTTAAGTTTAATTTTATGTCGATAGTACTACTGATGGCTAATCGTTCTGCCGCGAGAAAACAATCGTTAAAATTTCAGCGTGTATACACTGTATACCTAGACCCAATGATATTATAAAGGAAAAACTATGATGTTATCGGATTCGTACCTACTGTACGAATGCGATAGATAATACGGAACGTATGATATAGAAAGAGATAGCTATAGGTATGACAAATTACAACAATTGTCTAAATTTGTCTGCAATAATTTGCACGCGCTAGTGCGATATCTGCCTCTCTTTTACATAATATCATTGCCTAGACCAGTATACACTGCCAGGGTTGCGGAATTTGTTCGAAAGATTCACCGCGGCCCTGGAACGCAAAGGGCTTTAGAAGGAACACGGATGGGTTTTAGTCAGTAAGAGTCTGACAAGCCCTTCCGCTCCACTTAGAGCAAAAGAAGTCATTTGATAATATCCCACATTTTTCCACTGATTGATAGATATGGTAGCTAATGTACCAATTGTTTGAGTATTTTATTGTAGGAGAGCGCTTTTTTGCTAACATACATCTGGCAATACCAGAAGGCCATTTCTCTGAGATAATTTTGCGATTTGTATTTGAAATAACTTAGAGAAAATAACAAAAACTTGTGCCCTCTTTGGCCAACAACCGGTAAAAGTTTAATTGTGCCAAATAAACTATTTTGGTTTAAGATTCAACCAGGTGCACTTATCTGCATAGATTGCTAAATAAGTCAAGATTATTCGAATGTTTATAACATATTTCTTAATAATTAAAGATGCATCTATACTTGAATATTCTTTAGATTTTAATTAAGTATTTTGGAACCAGTTGACAGTTTTAATGAGTTATGATTGAATGACCGACAAATTCAGTCAAGATGAAGTAAATTAAATATGTCAATCTTGTTCAAAGTATCTCAATACTTAAATAAAGATGGTCTATTGAACCTTGGATGACTCACTTTTTGATAAATAACGTATACTGATTTTATATATTTAGTTACTACTTTAATAACTAAAACTACTTTACTACTACTAACGTACGTACGTTACTACTTTTAGTTACTAAAATTCAATTTTGAATCTTATTTTTATTTATTGTACACCTACTACAGTATAGTCTTTATAACCCAAAGGTTGGCTGGTAGAGAATGCCTTGATGCATTAATTCCGCCCATGTACCACTTTTGTACATAAAGTTTAAATAAATAAATAAATATGTATTGATTCGATTCGATTTTATTAGTCGCTCTCATCAAATAAGACATAGGATTATACCAAAAATTCTCCACAGTATATGTAAAGTAATTAAACGACATCTCCGTTGCGTAAGACGGCGCGACTCGAGAAATGCGAAAGTGCCCATTTCACCTCAACATAACGTTAAGAGTGTATTGCTGACGCGATTTCTCACTGACTTTGCATATAACGCTCGAGATTGGTCGCGTGAAATATGATTTGGCTCGTATATCCAAAAGCACAGGTTAGCATGAGGTTTTAAGTTCGATTCCGGAGTCGGGCAAAGTGTTATTGCGTTTTTCCATCTGGCAGCCTGGAGTCTGGCCAAATGTGGATATACTTAAGGCACACCTCTGCCTCATAATTTAAACATAAAGGCGTGAAGTGAGGTATGATACGTATTAAAAATGATTTAACCTGACATTGGTCGAAACCTTGACTAGTCAACTAAATCTGGTTGTTAAAAATAATCTTTTACTGTGAAGCGGAAACTTGGGTCATTCGGTAAAACACGTTTTTTTAATTGTGTATTCAGTAATGTATTCTAAATATTTACCGATTTACACGTCAATCACGTCATTGTGAAGAGGGTTTTTTAGAAATCAGTCGTCATTTTGTCTTAATCTTCCTGTAAATAAAAAAAACGTTAACAAGCAAGAAACTCAAATTAAACAAACAAATAAAGCATTCAATCATATCCATAAGCGTATCAATCAGCACCATACTGTCCAAAAAAAAAATATAATGGTGTAAATGCCAAATCAATAAATAAAACTCAGCCTCTTCCTTTATAAGACGTTTAAAAAAGGATTAACAATTTTTTTCCTAACGGAAAAATGACATAACCGCCAGTGCACACAAAACACTTGAACCTTGAATAGACGTAAAATGTAAAATCTTAACTAAAGCACGTTGTCTGGTCAGAGATCGTAACTAAACAGTGAACAAACATCGCATGATCAGATTACTGTGCGCGGCAGTACGACTCATTAGCACTTACGTACGGGTCATCTCCGTCTGTTTGTCAAGTACTGTTGAGTTCACAAGTGATAGTGAATGAATGATGTTGTATGTTCAAACGGTCTGGAGATTATCTGTCACTTCCACTTTTAAGAGGTTTACGTAAACGGATGTTATTGGGTTTACCAGATAAATAGTAGTTAAAATATCTTAATCTAAAATAATATTATAAAAAGCGGAACTGTTCGTTTGTTTGTAAGGTCTTTAACTCTAGAATAACTGATCCGATAAGGACAATTTACTTTTAGGTAAACTATCGCTGAATAGCTCATACAACTTTTGATTCCTGAAAAAAATACGGATCTGTGAGACTGGCCACAAGAGTGAAACCACAGAAAAACCTAGTAATAAATACATAAAGATTATAAGCATCATCAGGAAATCTTATCCTTTCTAATTCTTTGCAAACAGGATTTAAAAGATCTCTTTTTGTGATAAGGAAATTACTTTTATCATATTAAACAGTCAATGTTCCTTCCGTTGCATTTGTAAGTGGTATTTATTGATCAATTAAGTAATTTTATTTTATTATAGGGGAAACGGAAAGAAAATACAATAATGTGACATACATCAATGTAATATTTTAAAGTTTGTCACTGTAGACTCTATAGTTTCTTTAGCAGTTTACATTTAATTCGCTTTCGCAAATAGGAAGGAGCTATAAAATATTTTGATGTCCACATTTTTAATGATACTTTCATTAAGAACAAGTCCTCACGTAATAAACCATTAGTTAACTATGTTTATTTCTTAATTAATTAATGATATTACATTTCTACCATTTAATCCGAATATTACTTGAATATACAACAACAATATGAACGTAAAAAATTATATATCATACAATTTTAAATAAACTACGTCTTAACCTTTGACATAATAACTACACATACTTTGTCATAATATTTACATACCATAAATTTAATAAATTCAATTTGACTTAATTTAACAAGTTTCTAGCTCAAAATAATTTGCAAACACGATAGACACTGCGAGTATCAAATTTAACGCATTTATAGTTGTTCTTTTTTAAATCGATCCTGACCAGAAGCAAGAAAAAACTAGGTAGCAATTCTGTTGTGTTCGGTACTTCAAGATAGATGTCCTGGAATTACAAGGCGGTCGCGGAAGACTACGGGACTCTTACGAACAATCATAATAGTATAATATAATTATATATTTTATTTTAAAAATTATTAATAATAATAATTTATTTTAATAATTAATAATATAGTATTAATAATGTATTTTATTCATTAAATATATTATTAATAATTTAATTTATAACTAACAATTTATTTTCACCAAAAAAAAACAAAATTTCACATTAGGGCTAAAGACATTAAAGACTTTCAAAAACAAAAAAAAATTAAATACCCTGACTCCTAAATGAGCCTGTGACTTAGAAGTCAGTGATCCTCCATGGTAACTGAGCCATAAAATATAATATGTAGCTGACATTATAAGGCTACACAATAAATGGTGTAAAAGAAAAAAGTAATAGTATGTTACAATGATAATAACGCATTAAAAAAAAACATTTCTGAAAGGCGGGGTGACACGGATGTCTTCTTTAGGAAATAATAAGAAGCTGCGCAAAACCGGGAACAACGGAAAGATTCCATTCTTTCCGTTGTTCCCAAAGTCAAAAGCCAAAGTCCTGTAGCGGGACATTACAGGCTAGCTATAAAAACAATAGTTTAAAAAACAATTCACGCACCATTACTCAAAGACAATACTGTTCCAAAATCGATTTGTCATTCGTTCATTACGCAACCGATTACGCGAAAAGTCACCGTGATTAGCCGAAATAATTACCAACGATGACATTGCATCACCGGTCAACGTGAAACCACCTGTTGAATGCTCTTGCGCACCAAAAGAAAGTCACCCACGCGACGCACCATTCATGTGACCGTGAAAGTTAAAACGTTGAAACAATAAAAAAATAACAATTCCGTGACTTTACGTCGGACAACGTAAGTTATGTAACGGATAATGATCGCCTTCTACTTATGTATAACGTGTTACTTGATGAGGCAATTAATGAAATGTAGATGTACTGTCTGTAAGTCATGTTTGGACAGCTGAACTGTAGTTTATGTTTTTGGTAAAATATCTGTGACGTGACACCTCAAGTTAACTCCAAATTTAAAAAATGTTCCCCTCATCAAGCTGCATACTATATTATTAATTCATTATTTGGATCTCAGAGAAAGAATACCCAGATATAGCAGAAATCACAATACAAATGCTATTAATAAAAAAATACTAAGAGCCAATTTTTCAATCGTCAGGTTAGTTTGCAATTGTTTTTCAGCCCTTACTTTAAAAGAAAACCATATTGACTCGTGGATTTTATTATCTGTGCACCTCGATGTATTTTGCAAATTCCATTGACAATTTCAATGTTATGCATTTTCCAAAGAGTCTCATTTTAAATCTGAATTATATGCGTATGCATCCAAAAACAAACTCAAAATGTTATTTTATTTTACATAACATACATAAGAACATCACTACCACACAATAACCGCATAGATTAATGACAACGTACAAGGTTGTCGTAAAATATTTGTCAATAAAACCTACACGCGTGTCAGAGAGTGACCATCCGTCAGATGTCCGCAACCGATGGATGATTGTGTCATGATATCATCGGTCTTGTTCACACCTCGTCTGTGAATTTTATAATGAAATACTTTTGTAACATCATCTATACTAGGGATGATATATATATATATATATCAGCTGTATCTGATGATTCACTTCTCACTATCAAATGAATCAGTTTGGCGAGTCAAATTGTAAAGAAACCTAAACCTTATCTGCTTGAATAATAGTGATATATGGATTGAGTGATGAAGATTTGCGAATAGATACGATGTTATGTCGACTTATCAAATTAATTAATAGAGTTTTTCTCAATAATCTTGTGGTTCAATAATAATAAGGAAATAGTTGCACCGTCTCAGCATTTATAATATGACCAATATGATTTGGTCCTTAAGATTTTAATTATGGTATTTTAGGAATTAACAAATTGATTAATAGTCACGCTACATAAGGTGTTAAAACAGATAAAAAGGAATATATCTTGGTTCCGATTATAAAAAAAATGTGGCACATCACTTTAATGACAATAGATAACATACCTTTTGGACATGTGCAATAAATCGAACATCGCCAAACAATGAATGCAATTATCAATTCGTGACAACGGCCCATGTCACGATTCTTATGCTCTTATGCAAATGTTATCGCCAATATATTAGGCAAACTTTGACATATTAGATAACTAAATATAAACACTAGTATTACTGTAGCGTGTTGAAGAATTTTTGCTATTTATACCGTTGCAGAGAAGCTGTGTCGATGATCGAAGGTCGCGAACGATGTGGGCGTTTATTGACGCGTTTTCTACTTTACCATTTCTAATGCTCTATGCTATGCATAAGTAACTTTGAACATTCAAATATTTTTATATATCCTCGTTTTAATTACAAAAAAAGTATTAAGATGCAAAAGAGTCGATGACACACTGTCAAATTCAATGAAATAATTTAAATTAAATATTATAATAATTTATTTCCTCAAATATACATTTTCGAAGTCATTAACATTCTAAATCAAAATTAATAAAGTTATTTTTATAACTAAGTTATTATAGCTTTAATGTAAAGTTAACTTACTTCTCACCCAACTCTATTAAAACACCATAAAGTTTCAATAGCAAATAAACGTATCCGCTTTCCATAAAATAAAATAAGTTACAGCAATTAAGTATAAAATGTCGAAACATTAACTTTACAACATTCTATGAAGCAATCAACTAAAGGCTGCTTGCAAACCCTACAAATAGTTGCAACAATAGATTTTAAATAAAAATAATTGATTTACACATGAAACATTTAAGGGCACGCTTCGAACGGTAAATCAGAATGATAGCAATCGCACCAAAATGTGTCAATTAAAATGTTTAATTGACATAAAATAATATCCACACTATACCGTATTGTCATATGGCCTTTCGGAACTAATAATGTTCTTATCAGTTAAAAAAGGCAAATTATTTTCCTGTGAACTGAAGCCAACGGTCAACACTAATTAAGCTGCGTTAAAATAAGTGGCAGAAAAATATTAGTATACTGTTTTTATTTCATACCATAATAGCATCGATCAAACCAAATATATCAGCTGTTGTAGAGGAACCGAAGTCCCCACTTTATCGTATTTACAAACATCGTGAATTGATGTAACGTCTCATCATACCTAGCCTTTTCCCAACTATATTGGGGTCGGCTTCCAGTCAAACCGGATTCAGCTGAATACCAGTATTTTACATGGAGCAGCTGCCTACCAGACCTCCACAACCCATTAACTGGGTAACACGGTACTCCTTGGCAAGACTGCTGTCAGATTATCTGGCATCTGACTATCCGTAACGAATGTCCAAGATCTACAAATGACAGCCGGGACCAACGGTTTAACGTGCTTTCCGAGGCACGAAGGAGTCTCGGTATGTTAAGATGGTCACCCATCCACAGACCAACCTCGGCAAGCGTTGCTTTACCTTGAAGATTGACCCGTGCGGCTGTTATTATTTAGCCACGAGTTCCTCGCTGCTGATGTAACGTCTCTTACAACAGTATTCGTCTAGACTACCACGCGCTACTGTTTATTTATATTTCATTATTTTTTCATATTTTATTTAACACATCCATGTACAGTAGTCACGACTAAATTGTTGACTTTTCATTATCTGTGCAATTAATTAAACAAAGCATAAATCCTTTTCCAAATAATGCTTAAAGGAACTCCTACGCATAACCAAAGATTTGATATTTTAGAGTATAATCTCATAAGTTGCTCTAGCTTATAAGGGAAATATGAATTATATGACCTAGTCTTGTTTTAATTAAATACCATAAAATATGCTATGGGGTCAACCTTGACCCCATCGACATTTTTGTCACAAAGTTTATGGTAAATATGGTAATATACTTCTGAAATGTGCGTGAGCGTCGCGGTCATATGTCTTTGCTGACGATAAATTACGCTAGCGTTGGTTATATAACTTATTTATTTTATTGTGTTTTGAAAGAATTACACATTAGACACGTGTTTTGTAAAAATAAAGAAATAGCACGAGACAAGACACTTTTCAATGGCAATCAGTAATACTTCAAAAACTCGACGCAGTGTGAACTCAAACCCTGACTAACTTGACCCTGGTACAATTCGACCCAGCAAAAATTTTACCCCGTCAACTGTCTACAAAAATGTTGTCACTTAGATTGCTAAAATGTAAAAGATACGTACACTAACACACAACAATGCTATGTTAAAATACCCAACAGAACAACAACCTCTTATTCTAGGACCATTAATCACACTGATCGATATTCTATCGCCTAGAAGGACAAAACATCAATATCACTTAGATACCTATCTCCTATAGTATCAAGAAAGGCGAGCTGCTGTTGCCGACAATACCAAACGGCTGGTAAGACATTGACTAACGACTCGTAGTTCGTAAGGTCATGCCGCTCGTAAAGATATTGTGGTCGAACCTTGTTTGAACTTAGGACAAGAATGTTGTTAACGCCTGCTGTTTGTTGAGAGTGGATTTATAGTGAAATGTGTTTAACCCCTGTAGACCAAAAATGTTGGTTAAAATAGTGAGAGATTTTTATATTTTTCTTCAGGTCTACAGTCAACTTCAGAGAGGCTTCTTTAGATAGTGACAAAGATTTATAATGATAGTGCTAATGCAGAAAATCTTGTCTGTTATGTATCTAATTATTTATAGATCCCAGGCTGAAAATAGATGTATGTTTTATAAGGGTTTAAAATAATACACCTAGGCAAAATCGGGTGGCAGAGCTGACTTAACTTTAATCGCTAACCACCGTATTAATCTAAGTAGCTTATAATAAGCAAGAGCTTACACAAAGATTTGTGTCAGTGTCATGTCAACTGTCAAACTGACAGATTCGATTAAACAGAACAAAGAAATCGAATTTAAAATATTATGGCTTTTCTTGTTATTATAAACTTTCTCATCTATCAAGATTATTATTATAAATTATTGTGCTTACTCAACAGAAACAAAACAAGTATTTTTATTTTATTTTATTTAAAAAAAAAATATTTATTTACAATTATTTATTATTGAAAAAAAATAATTAAAAAGCTTTGCATTCTAATGTCTTGGCCAGACTTTCATTTGCTAATAAACCATGTTTCATAGCGATAGATCCACGTTATATTCATACTAATTGCGGTACTTAAATTTACTCAAGCTTTACGTCTTTCACAGCGTTTAACACGATTTATTTGTCAACTACCAACTCATTAACTAGCATTCTTATGCAGACCAAATAACTGATTTCTGGTTCTAAAATCTAGACCTAGAATTCTAGACGCATGCCTTAAATTTCGAAATTCCTTGGCCACAGATTTAAAACTATTTCGTCAAAATTCGCAAGTTGATTAATCAATGAATTTTACTTTCCAGGAAAGGAAATCCCTTTCAAGATATTTAGCGAAAGAAAAGGTTATATACATAGTTTTCTAGTAAAAGCTAGGTAATATATAGGATATATATATTTTGTAGGCAGTATTTATATACTGCCTACAAAATATATATATTTCAAGATTTCGACAGTTAGAAGATTGATGTATGAATTGATTGATATTAAGTGATTCAGCTGATGAACCAAACTGAATGTCTAAACTATTCTCGACCTTGCAACCATCCCCTGGGGTTATACCCCACTTAAAGAAACACTGACCCAGATTCTTTTGTTCCTACATCTGTGCCTAGGACGAGACAAGCAGACAGACAGACATGCCTCGAATGTCTAATGCTAGCGTTTGTGTAACTGCAGTGGCCTTGGCCGACATTATCGAACGAATATTGTAGGATTTATAGCTATAAAACTGAGAATTTGTTAAGCAAGTGTGTTTTAGATCTTATGTTATATTACTTAAGAATGTTATTATTATGTAAATGAAGATGTGTTATAAAGCCAAGCCTATTCTTCTTTCTTAAAACTATTTTAGCTTACTACTACAGTTCGACGGTTGTGGTAACTGGTTTTCCATTAAACGTGTTTGGTTTTTGCGGCCTTTAAGACAAATATTGCGGTGAATAATAAAGACTGTGATGTCAAAGGAATATCTCGGTATTTTTAGCTTGTTAATGACTACTTTTGTTTATTTAAAATTTAAACTTCATGCACAAAGGTACAGTGGCGAACTTAATGCCTTAGGCATTCTCTGCCGTTGCGGGATTTGTTCCAAAGAGTAACCGCTGCCCTGGAACGCAAAGGGCATTTGGGGGAGCACGGATGGGTTTTAGTCAGTAAGAGTCTGACACTCTCTCGCTCCGTCTAGACCGGAAGGATCCATTTGATGATTTCCCATCCTTAAAAACAAGGCATTCTCTACCAGTCAACAAAGGGTGGTAAAGAGATGAGGTGAATCTGTTGCACATGCTTTCTGCATATTTTGTAGATCAGCCCTTGTCACGCACAAACCACAGTTTTTGAGGTATAATCCCTAAGCATAAGTTTTAATCAAATTCATGATCTACTCAGTTCATAATCCATTTTCAATTACTTACAATTCATAACAGAACATAAAAAACACACGCACATTGCGCACGTATTACATATAGCTACATAACATCAATATGACCGTATGACTTGTCAAGAAAGTGACAGTGCCACTCGCCACTACAAAGTACCAACCCACGCGGGAAAGTGGCCATGAGCCACAGTTCACTAGAACTCAGTATATCAACTGGAAAAACTGTTTGCATAAAGAAGCAAAGACAATGATACTCGTATGTATATTAAGTAACTATTGCTTTTGTTGGTCCGCTGGTGATAAATGCCCGTGGCCATATCAATTTTTTACACTGTGGCTTGTGTAAAGTTTGTGCGTATGTATGTGCCGTAACGCGTGGAACAAAGGAGTGTGAAGGCCGGAAAATTTTTGGGTGAAAAAAGAATGCATAGACTTTGTTCATGGCTGACATGAAATGATTGTGTATCTTGCAAGGCTATTCATGAAGATAAATAGGTTTATTTTCAGTTAATTAGGAATTGTTTCAAAGGTTGTATGTTTTGATTTAACTCATCGTACGTCGTTTTTTAAACGTTGCCCCACTGTAAGAATTTATCATGTAACGTGGGTGCGTTTACAAACATACAAAGTCACATACACAAACAGCCAGACACGGATTTTCAGAAACACCAAAATAAACAAAAACAGCTACTTGTAGATATACTCCTGGCTATTTATGAACTGTTCGAAACCGCTCGCTGCATTTTAAGCTTAAATTATTCATAAAATGATTGTCATAGTTTCTAGAAGAAAAAAAAAATGCATTTAGTCTTAAATGAAGAGATTTGATCTACAAAGAGACAACGAGACGCCACACGCGCGTCGCACATCACAAGGATAAAATCAACAATTCAAATCATTCATAAATTAAAAATTAAATCAAAACCAGATCTCTCAGACGTGTGACTTTAACAATTCATTTAAATGCACATTATCTATTATTGTGTAGAAATAAAATTGAGAAACCGGATTCACACGAGACTAGCGGAAAAACTTTAGGTACCTACACGTCTTCTGTAATTTATGTTTTTTACACATATGGAAAAATAAATAGATAACAATACATTTCTGCCACACTGACCCACAGACATTTGAATAGCATTTACGGGACTTTATGAGCCACTTATGTCATTTACCTTTAAATGAATTTATTGGCATCATTTAGTCGTTTTTTTTTCACATTTCTATGTATGATGTTGACTATAAATTCTGATTATTTTGTTTATTACGCCATATTTTATTAAAGAATGCTTTGTTTTTTTTCACGCCTCTGCTGTCTAGACATTACAAAAAGGTGCAAAAAGATAAATACCATATTTATGTAAGTTTATGACTGTCGTTAATACCATTAGTGGTTATGGAATTTTATTTAAAATCTTAGGAACGTGTCATTGAAAAAAGGACGCGGGCTTATTTTTAGCACAATGCCAATTGCATGTTTAACAACATGCTTTTAAGTATAACACATAGGCATTGTAAAACTTTCCGGGCAAATATTTGTTTCAAAACTCGTACAATTATTTATTATTTTCCGGAGAGCGTCATTCCCGCTGCCATAAACTATGATAGCGTACCAAAGTAAGAATCAAATACAAAAATAACAGTTTGAAGATCTCTCTTATTTGACACTTCACGTGACCCAAGGGCTGGCTTTTACCTTGGTCAAAAAATAAGCATTGCCATACAACATGGCAATGCCGCTAGTCTTTTGGGTACACTTCCAGTCGACAGCGATGCGGATTAATTTTTTGACGCCATATTTCTAGTGTATATTGTTAGTTAAGTATTTATTAAAAGAGTTGTAAATATCTATGTACATAAAAATAAAAGTTTTAACTTGTAAACCGAGCATAAAGCCACATTTATAACAATCACAATCAGACATGAGGAAAGACATAACGAGACGTCAATGACCAAGTAATCATTTCAAACGGACTTTTTCAACAAATCATCGTTACATAATGTTTGCAACTATCAATAAGCGTCTAATATGTTTACTAGCCAATCACAAAAAGGAAAACGAATGATATATTTTCACCGACACTTTTGCGCGTTAAATGCTTGCGGCAGCGTTGTACTGCGCGCGCGCACGTTGAAGAAAAAACAAAGCGGAGATTACGCAAAAAATACGATAGTAATTATAGACATACTTATGAATTACAATGCGTTAACAGTTAAGTGTGTGCCTGTTATTATAATACTGCAGGGTAAAGGCCTTTACTTGCAGAAAAGAAGCGTTTACATTTTATTACTGCGTCCAATTTTAGACAGCATTTCCTTATTAGGTTTTTTTTCAAGGTAATTAATTAAATGTCATAAGAAAGTACCAACATAATTATGACATTAAAAATAACATTGCTGCATGAAGTATTACACTTAAATGCATTGCCTAAGTGTGGCTATGGTATAAACTTTTTCTCCCGCCGATTTTCCCATGCGCGCGCAATGAAAACTCTGTTGACAGAGCCTCGTGCGCAAGCGCAACTGGTTCTAGAGAACGAAAGTGATTAAAAATATAAAATGAATATTTAACTTATAAAAACTTAAAATTGGAAAGTATGCCTTTTTGTTAGAATTCTTAACAGGCTTCTGTTTTATTTATTATTTTAATGTATATTGTTACGAAATGTTAACTTTTTAAATATGTATTTATTTATTAGCTGGCATTGAAAGTGATATGATAATGACCGACATAATAATTAATGCATGTATTTATTTATAAAATTTCGAAATAAAAAAGTTTTAAAATGTAGACCATTCATATTCAGAGCACAATTTGAAGAAAAACGGTTATCAACCAAAAAATAAGATTTTAATTTAGAAATTGTTTGACGTAAGTTTCGTACGGAAAAGAAAAGTAATTACAGCCAGACAACATTACCGTGAGCTGACATTCTAAACTTCCTACACCATTCAATTTCATGACTGCACATTTTTACACTGCAAGACCAATTAAAATCACCCACAAAAAAAGGCACAACTTTCAGCGGATTAATTTAGATAGAAAAAAGTCTTACCTGTTATTATCGCTAGAGTAAGAAGCGCTACAGCGCTGAAAGACCTCATGGTTGCAGTATAAGCACAGATCACGGTCTTTGTACAAAATCGATATCGTACACAACACTGGCACTATCACCACCGACGCATATTACACAGGGAACGCGCGTAAGCTCAGCGCGTTTGCGCAGAGTGATCGTACCGCGGCGAGGTGCGCCCGCGCTGCTGAGCGCAAGTAGTGGGGGGTTGCGATACAATTGTTACACTTGAAGGCTGAGGGTCGGGTGGTGGTGACAGCGGTTAGATAGGCTCTAGAGGAATGGGAGTAAGGTACTTGTTTTAGAGTTGGATTTCCTTTGGCATGAGTCTGGAGTGGAGTTTAGGTTTTTAGCATGTGAAGGTTTTGTTGTAGTTTCAGTTGATGTTACGAGATTTAGAGTTAGCTATCTCTATCACAGCGAAAGACGATGATTTTGTATTAATTACTGTATAGAATGAATATATTTTTCACGTCCCCGTCTAAACGAAACTTATGCACTAGGGTTAGTAGCAAAATTTATAGATGAATATTAATAAGTCATGTACTTACGAGGCATTTTATGCGGACAATGATTTCGCATGAGATGCCTCAGCACAGGAGCTAATATAGCTATATATATAGGAGCTATTAATCGCTGCCGCTACCGTCCAAGGCCCTAAAAACCGCTGACACTAAAACCCCGCCCAAGGGTTACGGAAGCGAGCGAAATGTCAGGGATTTGGCGCTAAGGCGGATATCGAGTAGGGCGGGATAATGCAACATTCCGACTGACCGGCAACTAGATACTGTAGATAGCAAGCAACCAGTAACGTTGCATTATATTGAAAATTGAACCTTTTCTGGACATAAATCTGTAATACAATGGACTGACTGGAAACGATTTTGAATGGTTAAAGTGCAGCTTTATATGTAATAGCTTTCTTTTATTAACTTAATATAACGAATTCATAACAAACAAATTGTTCCACTGGCTTTGTGAAATTAAAGCATCAAATAAAGAAGGTCGAATGAGTTATATTTATGTCACAACAAAAACGTACAATTAATATTTTATTCGTCTCTGTTTTTTTCCAACGCCTTGAAATGACAGCTTCAGGCATTCCATAACTAGATAAAGTATATCAATGCTACAATAATGCATTTAAAACAGATAATTTAATTACAGAAATATTTGATATCCATTAATAAAAAATAATTAAAGTGAAATAATTATAATCCTTGTAACGATTTAAAAGCAATTATTTACGCTAATTTAAAGGTAATGTGCGTTATTTCCTTCAAAAAGCAATTTATCGCGTTTCATCTCGGACTTGGTAAACTCGTAAAATAACTAAGAAAACAAGATTTAAAATACCATGGAAATAAAATCATATGAAATTGTTCCGGTTCCTACTTACGACTTTATAGCATTTATTACCTGCAAATGGCGCGAAATATTTATAAAGACGTCATGGTAACGACACATTAAAGCTTTTTAATACTATTTAAATAAATAAGGCTCTGTAAGGAAACCAAAACATTTTGAAGAAAATGTAGGTAACTTCTCTTGATTTACGTAGGTCTTTAAGTTTATGTGAATGCGTTGATGTCTTTTGTATGAAAGTTCAAACAAAGTTTTGTACGGGAATTTATTTTATATTTTCGACATTTATTAAAGCAACACTGAATTTACTTTACCCCAGGCTTCACTTATGTGGACTATAGATAACGTCACGCCTGTATTTACCGGAAGGGTGGGCAGTAATGTTTGGAACTCTGACATTTTAATACTTAAGTTTTACTTGGCTTGGCTGTTGGTCTTCTACTGGCTGTACTTCGGAGAGTGTGCGAAGGAATTCCGCTCTTGGTTGATATCCTGACTAGTCATACTCAGCGCTTCTCCTCCACATATGTTATGCGCACAGCCAAAGTGTGGACCTCTCTGCCAGCGTCTGTGTTCCCTTCCACGAGAACAGGCATCTTCTGGGCACGCTCGCTCTATCATAGACCTCATCCATCACTTTCCATCAGGCGTGATCGTGGTCAAGAGTAAGTCCATTCCCCAGTAAAAAAATGTAGATATAAAATGGAGATAGTAAGAGATAGTAATTTTTTCATGTATTAAATAAGAAAGGTGAGTTTATTGGGGACTAGCATATCAATACTAATAATATAAATATTCCTCCAGTCTATTTGATATCTTTTCATCTAAATGGATTTGGAGGCAACTTTGTTCCCGAACTTTTCCGGTATGATGTTGACTTGGGATAATTTTAGACTTGCACGTGGACGAAGCCACTAGCAGAAGGAAGAACAATTAATATAAAATGTAAAAACAAAAACAAACCCAAAAAATAAAACCTTTAACTTTCATCCATCATTTCATCTTTTATAATGCGCACAGCAAAGGAGTGGAACTCTCTGCCTGCGTCTGTGTTTCCGAACGCATACAACCCTAATCTCTTCAAAATTAGAGTGAACAGGCTTCTTCTGGGTAAGCTCGCTCCATCGTCGACTTTGTCTCTGTCATCTATGACCTAGACTAGAGTCAAGAGCAAACCCATATTAAATAAAAAAAAAAAAAAAACAAGTTATTCCATTTGGTGACGTCATAACTAGACTCACAAATAGGCAAGCAGACAAGTGACGTTTTTATAATACGAAAGGATGATATCATCTATGGTATAATTAGTATAATAAGATGTCCTAAGAGTTCAAGGTCGCGTTGCATACCTTTATTTTAATTTTATTCGCCAGTATGTTAATTAGTTGATATAACTTTTTCTTCGCGTTTGATTGAACTTGATAAGGAATGTTTGACCACAAAAGACCTTAAAACGACTATTAATTTCGATAAAGACTGAAGAATTGAATGTATTTTTTTAATAAATTGATTATTTATTTATTTCAATTGTATGTACAGTAGTGTTACATCGGCGGACTTAGTGCAACAAGGCATTATCTACCAGTCAACCTAAATAAACACAAAACTTATTTACAATGGATCTACTGGCACAGGTTGGCGAAGCTTGGGGGCCCTGTATCCAACACAACATGCCTTTGGCTGAAATGATCATGATGCTGACGCAACTCTTCCTACATGAGCATATTTTGCGTACCTTTTTTTTTAAGGATAAGAAATCATCAAATGACTTCTTCCGCTCTGGGTGGAGCGGAAGGGCGTGTCAGACTCTTACTGACAAAAACCCATTCGTGTTCCTTCTAAAGCCCTTTGCGTTCCAGGGCCGCGGTGACTCTTTCGAACAAATTCCGCAACCCTGGCAGACTCTGGCCCTAGCGGGCCCCGTCTCCTATGCTGACATCTTTTTGATGTGCGCGTGGAACACAGCGCGCCATCGACCTGGGCTTGGTGGTGATCGGACAGCGAGCCACCCAACACTCGCCGCCCGCAAGCCCGCGCCTACGGTGGCCGGGGATCGCCCTGCGACTCGTATATTTCGTGTAACTACTATCACGTTTTAATGATCGAACATAATATCATAAACAAACTATAATTCTCACAAATCGAAATAACAGTCTATTTAATCGATTTCCCGTGAATTAGCCTCGGAAATAATTCCTCAATAATCGCTGCAATTAAATTCAATAACTTAAACGTCGCCTTACTTCCACTTTCGAATAAATCTTGAGCCTATAAGCAACTGACTTAATACCTAAAACTACTTATTTCGACTTCCAATTTCAATAAAAAGGGAAAGTCCAGGATGTCTATTAAAACTTCCTTTTTCGATCAAAATTGAACTTGAAAAAAGAACGCTTCACTACCACTCTTACTTTTGGTCGAAACTAAAGCAATCCACTTCTCCTTTCGTCCAAAACTAGAAACTTTGAACATGATATGCTACCGTTAAAGACTCTCAACTAAAATTTAGATAATTGATTTAGAAACAAGATCTTAATTAACTTAACGAACAATTCCATACCTACTTCCAAAAGCAAGAAAGCCCACTCAGTTGTCCAATTTCAATTTTACACCACCACCATTTTACCCCTGTATACTCCGAAGGGTTAGGCACAGAGGCACCTATAGTACACCCACATCTCCCTCGTTGATCTAGTGGTTGCAATTGCTACTGTCAAGCAGGAGGTCCTGAGTTTCATACCCAAGTCCGCCAAAATTTTATTGGATTCTGGACTTGTGAGCAGTTTATTAGTAGTACTATTTCATGGTACTATTTTCAATTCTTTTAAATGAAAATCAAAATAAAAAACAACGGGTTGCACTTCGGGAGTGCCGGCAGAAGTGAAAACTTAAACATTAACGTTGTGCATTTTTGATATTTTGAGGGTGTAAAATAAATTCGTTTTGCGGCGGTCTACTCTCCCTCCGTCTTACGAATTTTCGATCAGGTCACGTGTCCTGACGCGATTTTAACATTTTTTACCCATCCCAAACAGTGCACAACGCCGCTAAAGAAGTTTTCACTTCAAAAAATATAATATGCCTTATGATCAAATACAGTAAATAAGTTCATACAAGCCAATAGTCAAAACTCTCAATCAGACCAGCCTCGACTACTCCAATACTTCCACTTTCGGTCGACCCAGCAATGCACCAGTGCAGCATTACGCAACTGCCCAAAAACGTGAAGTAGGCCGCGAAACACTTTCGTTTTCGCACGAACTGAACCGAATACCGACGATGGCCGAAGATAACCGATGATTGCCGATCACGGCCACGCTGCTCGAATTACTGACATAGATAGCATGATCGAAAATGGAATTTGGAATTCGGACCTTATATTGTTGACAACATCGTTAGTAATAGTAACATGTTTTGAGTGAAAATAAAATGGCATAACAGAGCATTAAGTAATTTCTTGAGCTCCTATAATTATTACAAGTGTACGGAAACACGGGACATTTTAATAAGCGAGAAATGATTTGTTCCGGAAACCGATGGTACCATGAATGTGCAATAAGTACCTGCACTGGGTGTCTGAAGAATCTATTGAAGCCCATTTTGTTGATTTATAGCTGTAATAATTCGATAATCTAGTTATCCATTAAGCTGGGTCATCAGTAGTCCGAAGTGATTTCAGGCAAAATCTAGCCTTGAAATCACTTCGGCTTAGTTAAAACCAAAGTAATGTTAAGGAGCAAGAGAAGAAGATATGGTCTAAAGTACCTTCCGCAAGACCACACTCACACAGGGAACTATCCCGGACATGGATCTTGTTCAGGAACACTGCACTACAACAATGCCCGCCGAGTCTTAGTCTACAGAGGGACGAAACAGTTTTCTTCGACAAGCCCTTCATAAAATTGTATGACGTCGTCTAAGAAAACAACCGTCACTATTTCTAATTAACATAACGAATAGATCCTGTTTCAAAGGCTAATACAACATAAGTTATAGTTATAGAAGTATAAAAAGTAAATCATGGTATTAAACAGTAGCCACATAAGTGTTTGGGTATTTCCATAGGACGTGCCTTTATATGCGGAACTGCTAAAGTATGAGTGAATTGAGCTCCGAAAGTTTTTGTCTATACATTGATAGTCTTAACACGTGTGAGTTTCTTGTGAGTGGCGTACTTGAAATTCATTACTCAGAATTGGTGGAATAGTTTGATTGTGACATCGAAGTGTGGTCATCTTTTATTGTAGGTAGCTTCGATGGTGACAAAAGCCAGCAAATAACACGTGCTATTGTGACAAGAGGGGTGGCATGTTTAAATGTTCCAAAAGTTGTATTTGTTGTATTGTACTTCGGGGAGAGTGACCAGGAACTCCACGACCTTATCCCACCGGCTCCCTTCTACCATCGGACATCTAGACGCGCTGCCGTTTACCATCCATATCTTGTTGCTATTCCACCAATTCGCACTAAACGTTTCCAAACATCTTTTATAATGCGCAAAGCAAAGGAGTGGAACTCTCTGCCTGCGTCTGTGTTTCCGAACGCATACAACCCTAAATCTCTTCAAAATTAGAATGAACAGGCTTCTTCTGGGTAAGCTCGCTCCATCGTCGACTTTGTCTCTGTCATCCATGACCCAGACTAGAGTCAAGAGCAAACCCGCGTTAAATAAAATAAAAAAGTTGATCCGGGTGGTGATCCATATCTCACCAAAACGAAAATGTGAAAGAAAGCAAAGTTATTTATAATGACTAAGGTGATAAAATCAGTGAGATCTCACTGTATACCAAGTTCACTCGAAGTCTTTAAATCATGGTTCATACTAGGGGTTTTTATTGAAATTTAAGATTTAATCATTAGAAGAGGTTCTTACTGGACACGCAAAATAGCAAGCTTTTAGGTGAAACAGATTTGAAGTTAAGCCCGGTTTCCACCGCGAGCGGAGCGGACCCATTAATGACTTCTTTTACCTCGCAAGAGAAAACTGCTTACATGTGTTTCCACCAACAAAGAGTCGAGCGGAAATTACTCAGCGTGCAAAAAGAGTAAAAATGAGCTTGCAATGGAAATCAGACGACTAAACTGACTAAACTCTTTTTTGGTGGAAACGCAAACCTATTTCATGAAAACGAAGTCCGCTCCGCTTATCCATTTTCGGCTCATTACTCTTTCGCGGTGGAAACCGGGCTTTATGCGGGAGTCAAAAGTGATCCGAAATCGTTCATGTGTGTGTGTGTATGTGTGTGTGGGTGTGTGTGTGTGTGAACCTTTGGTTTGCGAACTTATTATATTAGTTTGGAATAGGCTTTTTGTTTTGCGAACTTGGCTAGCTTGGAAAATCGCAGCACTGCATCACCGCTGTGGTTTTAATGCTGAACAAATGACGATCAATGTCCGCTGTAATAACTGTTGGCTCGGTGAGTTGTTCAAATCTCATCTCTATAATGATCCGAATAAAATTTCTTCTGATATGTTTATTCTTAAAGATGTTATGGCTAGAATAGTAATAGTTACTATTGAGATGTCGGAAATTAAGGAACAGGTGTGTGGGACAAAACACATAAAACGCTGACCCCAAGTAAATTGGAATAACAGTGGAAAAAATATGATCTCCATTTATTACTTCATATACATAATTCGCCAGTAAGAATATAATAAAATTAAGGTAAAATTCAGTTACGAATTTTAAATGCGTTTGCAATAATATAGGAAATATTTAACACATAACAGTTGTTTCACCTGGCCTTATTTATTTGTGTATTAGATTAAACAATTCTTTGTAATAAATTACAATTTCAAATGAGATATTAAATATTCAGCGCAATTATGATATCTTTAACATTTTTACAACTTTTTAGAGCAAAATAATTGGGTGTACAGTCAGATTAACAAGTAACATCCTACTAATATTACAATCTCGAAAGTTTGTAAGTATGGAGTATAAGTACGCAAAAACTACTGAATGGATTTTGATGAAATTTGGCACATTGGTAGATTATAGTCTGGAATAACACATAGGATACTTTTTATCCCGGGAACATGTTCCTTTGGGATCATTTTCGACAATCACGCGGACGGAGCCGTGGGCGGCAACTAGTAGTAAATATTTTCAAATTACTCTCATTATATTGAACAGTCAGTCTGTTTAAATTTACAAATGTAAATGTAGCGAATAAACCGATTCCGTGTGTAGAGAATGGAATAGAATAAAAATACTCTCCATCGTATCCAAACAAAAATAACATTAGGTTCTTAAAATTAGAAGGGTGCAACAATGGGTGGTCTTATCGCTTCTGATGGTATTTAGTAAGACGGACACAAAATATTTGATTCTCTACCGTACGTACTATGGCATCTGAAACCCGGTGTGGGAGAGAGAGACGGAGCTATAGAAAACGCATAGCCATATCCCCTTTTCGCAACGGAATCATGATGGTGGTAAGTGGATTGCTCTCGTGTTGGTTAGAGCTAGACATTAATTTCAGACATACGAATTTCTACATCCTCTAGCAGTCCACTACTTTCTGCCAGGGTTGCAGAATTTGCTAGAAAGAGTTACCGCGGCCCTGGAACGCAAAGGACATTAAGAGAAACACGAATGGGTTTTAGTCAGTAAGAGTTTGACACTCCCTTCTACTCCATTTCACAACCACAAAAAAAAAGCAGTCCACTACTTGACATAGGCCCCAATAACTCTCCGTCTTCAAACAAAAGATAAGTAAATCGGCAAAATTAGTATCGACATTGACAGCCTAGAGCACACCGGATGCAACGACTTAAGTACCAGAACTTGTAGAGGCTGTTCCAAAGTATTAACGGAGTTAAATTATTGCTAAATTGGATGTAAGTACTTAAGTATCGTTCCTCGTTAAAGCTCTTAAATCGACCCTTACTGCTGTATCTAGTCTGAAGTAATCAAATCCTTAAACTTAAGCCAATACTATGAATAGATAAAATGGTTTGCTTGTTAATACATTTGTTAAATCTTGAATGTCTAATTCGACGACGTTTTGCGTGACAATGATCGAAGAATAACTCTGAAGTTGTTCTCTATTTTTGAACTGTTTTATTTATTATTTCACAGAGATTTTATTTTTAGTAGCATAAAATAAGCAGTACAAATAAGTTTGTACTCATGTAGACTTTTGATGGTAGTCAAATTCACCATTCTGCAATTAATAGTAAGCTATACTATGGTGTCATTGGCTTCTTTTTGCCTCATATAAAATACAAGTTACCTGTTGTCTAAGCCGCGGGAGCAAAGCCGTAAAAAAAGCAAGTCGTAACTAAAATATTCTCCACACCTGCTTTCAAAATCACTTTCGAGCTTGCCAGTACAAGTTCCACATTCGCAAAAAAAAGCAAAGGCCTACATTTCGGTAAGTGGTCTTTTAGGGTTCCGTACCCAAAGAGTAACCAACGGAACCCTATTACTAAACCTCCGCTGTCCGTCCGTTCGTCTGTTTGTCTATCTGTCAGCGGGGTGTATCTCAAGAACCGTAATAGGTAGACAGTTGAAATTTTCACAGAGTGTGTAGCTCTATTCCCGCTATAACAACAAATAACGTGTAATAACATACAGAGAACGTGTTTTTTTTTCGGTTTATGATATGGAACTCTTCGTGTGAGAGTCCGACTTGCACTTGACCGGTTTTTTTATATCGTCACCGAATTGTTATAAGTATTATGTTTATGATAATTGTATAAGTAGGTACTCCTACATAATTGTGGGTTACCAAATATTCGTACAGGTTGTATAATAAGTAGATCAGATAAGTAGGTGAGATATGCCGCGATATTGTTGATACATAATATAAATGGCCTCGATTGTTTTGTCATCAGTCTCGCTGGGGCTGCTGATAACGTCTTTGTACCCTGAGGCTAGTGCATTGTGGGTGCTGAAATAATTTATGTAATAGAAGTAAGAAAAGTTAGGACTGAATTATTAATCTAAAACTAATCTGTTTTGGATGCCAATCGATTTGCGTCACGAATAATTTAAAGCTATCAACAAAAAAATATTTTGTTAACCAGTATAAAATATAAAATACTTACTATATTTAAGGTTAAGACTTTCTTATTAAGGTATATCGTACAACCCAGCAACCTTCGCTCCAAGTGAAATACTGTTATTTAGCACAATAGCAGTTTCACAGAAAACCGAGCCCTTTTTTTTAAGGATGGAAAATCATCAAATGACTTCATTCATTCAGAAAGTCATTTGATGATTTCAAGGAAAGGCGTGTCAGACTCTTACTGACTAAAACCCATCCGTGTTCCTTCTAAAGCCCTTTACGTTCCAGGGCCGCGGTGACTCTTTCGAACAAATTCAACCCTGGAGAAAACTGACCCCTTCATACATAGTTTTGAAGAAGCAAATCAGATGATTCTTCTTTTTTTAGTCGGAGGCCACATTTAAAGCAGCACCAGTATCATCTATTAGGCCCTCAATGGTGGAGGTGTAAAGGCAATTGGGGCACTGCAGCAAGTGGGCCATATTTATACACGCTGAAATATTAATGGTTATTTTCCTGTGGCAGAACGATTAGCCATCTACTATCGAAACATAAAGTTAAACTTCGAGAATAAAAATGTTTCTGTTTTCAAATAATTAAAAAATATTCATAAACTCGAAAGCGTGAGAAGCAATAGTAACTCACTAGACGTAACATAGGCAGAGCAGCGGCGCGCCGACAAAGTGAAAAGCGATTCATAAATGTTCAGAGCAAAATAAGCTCTCGCGCATAGTTATACGGCATTAACTTGCCTTCAAGCACGCGGCGAGTGAAGCCCCGCTCACCGCACGCGGTATCCTTTTATGTTGTACCTATCAGCTGGTTGATACGCGAAGGGCAACGATCGCGGCCGCTTTGCGCGAAACTATCGCGAAGTATAACTATTGGTTCGAAGTCGCTTTCTAGTTTTGTTTATCACAATTGTTATTCTGCCATTTCTTGATTTTGAATTTATTATTTTCCATAAATCGATTCTATTACCAAAACAAACTCATTTCGCTTCCGGAAAAAACCACTAAAATTTCAGCTTGTATTTATCAGATGATGAATAATCTAAAGTTGATTGCTTAGCCCACCATAACCCGTATTCCCCCGCGTGATAACTATGGAAAATAACGGATAGAATTTTAATTGAATTAATCTAAATAACCATATAAATACTAAACACGCCCACCATAACCCGTATTCCCCCGCGTGGTAACTATGGAAAATAACGGATAGAACTTTAATTGAATGAATCTAAATAACCATGTAACTACTATAACACTGAAAACTGGACGCTAAAGCTCACAATCTCTATAATATTAGTAATTCGTTTGAAGGACAGCGAACGCACGCAACTAACTGTAGTTAGATTTGCCCTTACTTAATCAATTACTTACTTGATACTTAGTTTTAACTTCCAATTGTTCTGTTAAGTTGAACTGTTTGACCTTTCAACGAAGTTTGATAGTGTATGACCTCCTTGATAATTGATATAGGAAATGGTTACCTATGTATGGAGAAAAGGTCACTTAAAACACACTCGGTATATGGTCTAATTGAAGAATAGGAAAACGGTGCCAAAAATTGTATTGAATAGATGTGAAAATAGTTGTTTACTTTGCCTCCTAGACTAGGAATGACGTTTGACCAGGGAGGTCAAACGTCATTCCTAGTCTAGGAGGATTCAGGAGAATATATCGCACCCTTAGATTGAAAGTGACGTTACTCAAAATTCCTGTTACTTGTAATTTTGATATAAACTGATCTTAAAAAGCATACTCTAAAACCCTGTGGTGAAAAAGAGTCCAAATTATGAGTGGGGAAGGGCAGCTTATACAGACGCTAGCACATCAAACTAAAACAATTTGTCAAATTTCTTTAATAGAATTTCAACTTTATCGCTATAATGTTAGGTTCAAGGTTAATTGGGAAAAAGTGACAGTTTCGGGTAGCCTGATGTGTTGGCGTCTGGTAACGGGAGAGATTTTTTTGAAGTGAAAACTTCTTTAGCGGCTTTGTGCACTTTTTGGGATGGGTAAACTCGCGTCAGGACATGTGAACTGATCGAAAATTCGTAAGGCGGAGGGAGAGGAAGTAATATTCCCCTATTTTTCTACCGCGCGGCGAAAATGTATGCATGCATTGCATGCATTTGCAATTTGTGCGAAATGATTCCCTAATCATTCCTATATCATATCAAAAATGCACAACGTTAATGTTCAAGTTTACACTTCTGCCGGCAATCCCGGAGTGCAACCCGTTGTTTTTCTACCTAACACTACTTTTTAAAGATTTTCTTGACTGTCGCAATTTTTGCGTTAGGTCACTTTCATTGTCAGGGTGCGATATGTAGGTCATGTGTGAGGGTAATAAAAACCTACTAAATTTATAATTCATAAATTTTGTGTGGAAAAGAACTAGGTTTTGAACGGATTTTGATGGAATTTGCTACACATAATTTAAAACCAGGATGACTTTTTATCCCGATCTATCCACGCAGACTAGACAAGCTAGCACAGTAACAAATACACCGAACCATACGTTTCCCCGATTAACAGCCGGTCTCATTAACGTAAGGTATATAAATTATTGAAACCGGCCGTAAATGATGAATAACATCCTACTTCGATTACTTCAAATTTAATGTTTAGCAAAGCTTTTTGTTCAACAACAATGTTGAAATTAACCCAATCACTGAAGAGTACTCCAAGTACACTGCTATTGTCGAAATTATAATTAAGTAATTTGCTATCACACGGCCTCATCTCCAAAACGACCAGCCTTCAAGACCTTCATTTCGAAAACAACTACATTTCCTCCAGCGGTCTTTGAAAACTGGCTTCTATTAAAATATGTATTGTAATAATTTCATCAACTGTTCAATAAATCACTTAGTTCCTAATCTTGTTATGTACTCTTAATTTACTTTTTTATTGCTGACTGTTTCGAAAAGCTGTCAAGAATTTCAATGCATTGTTTCAAGTCAATTGTTACATGAGTAATAATTTGCACCTACTTTGTAATAATTTGCAAAATTCTTGCTGAATATATTCGGAACATATAATAATAACTTTCATGAAGGCTAGGTTTATAATAGTCCACACGGTTCAGACTTTTGCCTGCACAAACTTTGAAGTCATAAAAAATATTTTTATTAATTTATATTTAATTAATAAAAATATTATTAGTATGATTATATTTATTACTTTTTTTATTATTAATTAATTTGTTGTTATTATATGTATACTTAGGTTAGGGTTTTCTATGGGTCTTTGTAACCTGAAAATAAATGGTTTTTTTTATTATTATAAACAATTTCACAACGAAATTTGACTGCCTTGCTTTATTGCATCGACAAGATTCTATGGAAGTTTATGGAAGGCTGTATCGCGTGGTCCAAAACGCAGGTCCAAAACGCATTTCTAAAGAGAAAAAAACTAAGTTAGTTGGCATAGCTTTGGGTGATCTTTAAGTAGGGTGTTTTAACAGAAACAAAACAAAAAAAATATTTGTAGCAAAAAAACCGTTCTGAAGACAGAGTGGGCTGGGTGTTTTATATAAGTAATTTTTTGTTTACTATAGTTTTATGTTACATTTTTGGAATCGTCTCTTCGAGCCCTTTATGTTGATATCCCACATAACTATGTCAAAAACACGACTTCACTAACCTAGCGGTGAAGAAATAGAAATAAAAACACACATAAATTACATACATACACTCTCGAAAAATAGTAACCTCCTTCAGCGTCGTATAAAAACAACAATAATGACAAATCTTTATTCAGAAATGATGAGGCCGCGAGTACATAACAATTCCATGGGGCACACCCACCAAAAACAATCAGCCAAAAAAAAAGACAGTCGAACTTCGACACGCAATTCAAAATTGGAACCAGATCGATCCCATAACCCTGACGTACGTACCTACAAGGCTGCCTCGCGAATCATGCGGAAATCCTTCAAAGTCGCACGCGCAAGTTCAAGCGTGATTCTAGATCACTTATCGAATTCCACACGTCGACTTGTATCGTCTCTTGCGCCGTCTTGTGACCCAAGTGAGTGATATCTGTCACGTTTCGTTGTGGATAACATGGTTTATTTTGTAAGGCTTACAGCTTAATCGTGAGGTAAAGCTAGTTGGTTTTGGCTGCTGTGGAATTAAGCCAATGTGGTCATGTCATTTAAGGTTATGTTTGACAAATCACTGTGTAACCAACTATTGCAAGCTTGATGGTGCGACCGTTATAATTTATCTAAGTAAAAACAAGATGTAAGAAATATACAGTAATTGGACAATGAAGCTAAAGGTAGAATGTCGCTTCAAAGACAATGCTGGTGTTCAACTGTATCTGGTAAGAACGGAAGCTGAACTGAACATTTCTATAAAGGCTAGGCAGATGATAATGATTTACATGGACCTAAAGTAGAACGCGGAAGTGAAAAACTCTACAGGGCATGAAACATAAAAATGAAAAGTCACTGATCCCATGTACAGCTAAAATTGAGCTCATCAACTTCACTTATTATTAAACGGACAATACAAAACGTCATCTCTTTTACAATCTTTTATAAGATAAAAGTATCCCTTTTCACAAAAAAAAACTATGTACAAGTAGCATAACTCCAAAAAATAAACACAAAATATTCCATTTATGCAAAATAGTTTAACATTCCACGTATTCCAACTGTCCAAACTCATTCCATCGACATTCACTCACTCACTCATTCATTCACTAAGATTGAGGTCATGAAACAAAGCATTTTCTAAATTGCTGCTTCAATTCTCTTTGGGTACGACCTTATTTAGTACATAGCTGCTATTAAGCGCACAAAGAGCTGGTAAAACGAGACTGACGGTTTTCTGAATGCATTGCATGTTTAGACATATAAGTAATTAATAGTTGGACTGTTTCGGTAGAAATATTTTGTATCAATTGACTGAAGACCAAATATCTGCCTTATGTTATTTGAAGATGAAGTTCGGATGAAATTTTTGAGTGAGTTTTTGTATAGTTTTTAGTGTTGGAAACCCTATCTCAGCTTTCATGGATAATCTTTTTCTATCAATATTATCAGAAATAGGTATTATTTCGAGTTATTGAAAAAAAAAAAAATTGCCACTTCATCATCATCAGTCGAGAGACATCCACTGCTGGACATAAGCCTCTCCCAAGTGTCGCCGCAACAACCGATCCTGTGCGTCTCGCATCCATCAGCTACCCGCGACCCTCACCAGGTTATCGATTCACCTTGTGGGAGGTCTTCCAACTTGGGGTGCGTGCAGAAAACCTCCTCGTGTGCCTGACGGCTGCTGGTTCCTTACGAATCCGTTCGGGGGAAAGAGCAGCTGTCGGGCCGGTGCACCCTGGGCACGGCCAATAGTCTCTCCATGTCGGAGGGGCTATTGTCTGTGGCGGATTTCTGCGGGGGAGGGGGAGCTTTTGTTGCTCCACGACGGCTCCTCCACGTGTCCCTCTGATTATCAGAGGGCACTGTGGAGGAACGTCTGAGTTGGGGTCGCTCCTGTCCGATCGACAGTCGTCGATTGGCGAAGGATGCGACCAATGCCGCTGCGGTGCAGGCGCACCAAAGCGGCAGTTCCTCTCTCTTCACGGAGCAATCCTGAAGAGAGAGTTCCCGGCGGGTCCGCTGAGTCGGGTTGTCCGGACAGCGGACGGAGGCATGTGTAATGCCGCCGTCGGGGGCTTGGCTTAACCGCCCGGCCCAGAGGAAGGATACCTCTAAGATAAAAAACCCCCAATCCTAAGCTCTGAAGCGCGGTGAGAGGATGCATGGCTGGAGGGAGTCCAGTCGTTAGCGCTTCCCCTGCAGAGCACCTGCCGCACTCTGCAGTATGTAGGCTTACCGGGCATCTAGGCTCTGCCCGGTGGACATTCACGACCTATATTATCTCGTGGGAACAGAAATGGACTACACAAATAATAAAAATAAAAAAGATGTCGGGCCAGTAATGGCGGTGATGGACGAGTCGTCTGCCGGAAGCGGCAGCGACTTGCAAGGAGGCTCACGCGCTCCCTCAAAATTCTGGGGGAAGCGGTCGCGCGGGGAGGGTGTTAATCCCTCCTCGAGCGAGGAGGAACTGTCGGCCGCAAAAGTGCCGACATCCCGGAGAGGTGGTCGCGCAGTGATTCCACAGCGCGACCAAAAGGGTCGATTCTTGCGGCCCGCTACGCCGATGCCGGCGGCGGCCGTCCGCATGGAGCCCGAAGAGCTGGAGAGTGACGAGCTGCTGAGCGAAGATTCCGCTGCGTCCCCGCTATTGCTAGAGAGCAATAAAGCGGAAGCTAACGCTGCAAAGCGGGCGCAGCGGAAGGCGGTCGCTGCCGATGAGGTCAGCGAGCTAGCTCGGCAGGCTCGAGAGCGGCGGGCCGCTCAAGTGGCCTCTGGAGAGGGCTTAACGGCGGCGGCGCTCAGTCGCCAAGTTTTGGACGGCGTGGACGTGATCCTTAAGGTTGCCACTAAATCTGGCAGCTTGAAGGGCACGTTCACCCGTGCCCTGAAGGAGGCGGCTGAGGGCATCAAGGAGGCGGTTGGGGTCCTCCTTGATCGAACTAGCTCTGAGGAGACGGCGAAATTGTGGGAGGAGAACGGCCGTCTCCGAGCAGAGATGGAGGACCTCAAGAGGGAGGTCGCCGCACAGAGGGGGTCTGCCCCTCAACAGAAGCGTGCGGCTCCTGCAGCTGCCGGCTCTCGGGCAGTTGTGGCCCCGCCGTCGGCCCCTGCCCCTGCACAAGCACCCGATGCGGACATCGAAAAGATTGTCCGCATCTGCATGCAACAGTGTGGGGGCATGATGAATGCCCGCCTGGAGGCCTTGGAGTCAAGGCTCCTCCCGGCGCAGAACCTCCGGCCACCGCTTGCGGCGGACAGGCGGAGGATGGAGGAGGCCACAAGGCCCGGGCCCCCAGCCGAGGCGGCCAGAGCTGGTAGGGGGGGCAAAAAGCCCGCGGAGGGGCCCAAGAAGCCCGCGGAGGGTGCGTCAGCACCCCCTCCCAGCTCGACTGCGACCCCGGCGACCGCATCCCAGCCCACGGAGGCTTGGACGACGGTTGTCAAACGGGGTCGCAAGAAGAAGGCGGCGCCGCCAGCTCAGCCCAAGCCCGCGCCTAAAAGGAAAAGGAGGTCCCGGAAGGGTAAGGCCCCACGCTCGGCTGCTGTGGTTATCACACTGCAGCCCGCAGCTATCGAGAGGGGCCTCACCTACAAGCAGGTCCTCGAACAGGCGAAGGCTAAGGTCGCATTTCCCGACCTCGGCACACCGACCGGCTTCAGGATGAAGTCGGCGGTTACAGGGGCGCGTCTGTTCGAGGTGTCGGGACCCTCGGGCAGCAAGAAGGCGGACATCCTGGCCGCCAAACTTAGGGAAGTCCTCAGGGAAGAGGACGTCCGAGTGTCCAGGCCCGTGAAGACCGCTGATTTGCGCGTCGATGGCCTGGACGACTCGACGACCCCGGAGGAGGTCGTGGCGGCCGTCGCCCGAATCGGTGGATGTCCGCCGGGCGACGTGCGGGCGGGCGAGATTCGCGCCGACGCTGCCGGGCTCGGCACCATAACGGTGAAGTGCCCGGTAGCGGCGGCGAATAAAATAGCCGTCAGCGGACGGCTATTGGTGGGGTGGGTTGCAGCACGCGTCAAGCTGCTGCAACCCAGGGCTATGCGGTGCTACCGCTGCCTCGACGTTGGGCACGTCAGGGCACGGTGCGCCGCCGCAACTGACCGCAGCGAGCAGTGCTATCGCTGCGGTAAGCCCGGTCACAAGGCGGCAGCGTGCTCCGCGACGCCAAACTGCAGCCTCTGCACGGATGCAGGGAGGCCCGCGGGGCACGTCGTCGGCAGGAAGGCCTGCCCGCCCGCCCCAAAATTGGGCAACAAGAAGGGGACAACCAAGGCTGTCGGGGGCCCTTTACACCCCCCTCAGCCTGGTTGCTCTTCGGCCGACTCCCGGCCTAAGAATGGTGCCGAGGGAATGGATTGTGTTTAATGGCACAATTCCATTTCCTCCAGGGCAATATCAACCACTGTGCCAGGGCTCAGGATCTCTTACTCCAGAGCATGGCAGAGTGGTCGATCCATGTGGCTGTGGTCGCCGAGCCGTATTACGTCCCCCCCCGAGATGATTGGGTGGGTGACCTGGACGGCTCGGTGGCCATCATCGGAGGGGCTCTTGTCGACCCGTCCCGAGGTCACGGCTGGGTGGCCGCCCTCGTGGACGGCGTTGGCATTGTTGGGGCGTATTTCTCGCCCAACAAGAGCCTCGCCGACTTCGAGAGCTTCCTTGTCGAGTTGGGTGCCGTCGTGAACCGGTACCACCCTCGCCCGGTGCTGCTGCTCGGGGATCTCAACGCCAAGTCTGCGGCGTGGGGATCCCCGGTCACCGATGCCAAGGGCGAGGCGTTGGAGGAGTGGGCGGTCACGACCGGCTTGACCGTCCTGAATCGGGGCTCGGTCTACACGTGCGTGCGACAGCGGGGTGGTTCTATAGTGGACGTTTCGTTCGCTAGCCCCTCTGTCGCAAGCCGTGTCCGCGATTGGCGTGTCGCCGTGGAGGTGGAGACGTTGTCGGATCATCGATATATCCGTTTCAACGTCTCCCCCCAGACCGCGGGCGGCCGCAATCCAACGGCCCCGCGAACGGACGGTCCGCGTTGGGCGCGAAAGCGCCTCGACAGGGAGCTACTCGAGGAGGCTGCTATTGTGCAGGCCTGGATCCGGGAGTCGGCAACGACCGGACCCGTCGACGTCGAAGAGGAGGCGCAGTGGTTCCACGGGGCGATGACGCAAATTTGCGATGCGTCAATGCCCCGGGTTCGCACACAACCCAGAAGGCGCCAGGTGTACTGGTGGTCCGCCGAGATCGCGCAGTTGCGCGACTCGTGCGTGGAGGTCAGGCGCCAGTACACCCGATACCGGAGAAGACGTCGTCGGGTCCCTGACGAAGAAGCCGCGCGGTATGAGGTGTATCGCGCGGCTAAGAAGGCTCTGTGGCTGGCCATCGGCGAGGCGAAGACGCGAGCCAGGGAGGAGATGTTGGAGACTCTCAACGGGGATCCGTGGGGGCGTCCTTATCGCTCGGTCCGGGGTAAACTCGGACCATGGGCGCCCCCGCTTACGGAGAGTCTCCAACCCGAGCTGCTGGAGGACGTGGTAGCAGCCCTCTTCCCGGCACGAGCGGAGCACGCTCCGCCGCCGATGGCTCTGCCCACAGCCGCAGAGCCCGAAGAGGACGCCAGCGTCCCAGAGGTGACACAACCAGAGTTGAGGGCGGCCGTGACACGGCTCCGGGCGAAGAACACTGCCCCGGGGCCCGACGGAATTCACGGCTGCGCGTTGGCCCTAGCTCTGAAGGAGCTGGAGCCCCGACTGAGAGGACTCTACTCGGCGTGCCTTGAGCAGGGCCAGTTTCCCGCTCAGTGGAAATCTGGTCGTCTGGTCCTGCTCAGGAAAGCGGGGCGCCCTGCGGACTCGCCGTCCGCGTACCGGCCCATAGTGCTGCTCGACGAGGTGGGAAAGCTGTTTGAGCGGATAGTCTCAGCCCGCCTCGTCAGCCACTTGTGCGGAGAGGGGCCGGACCTGGCCGAAAGCCAGTACGGCTTTCGGCAAGGGCGCTCCACTATCACGGCGATATCGCGAGTGAGAGTCCTGGCGGAGGAAGCGGTGTCGCAGGGCGGTGTGTTGTTGGCGGTGTCCTTGGACATCTCCAACGCCTTCAACACCCTGCCCTGGAGTTGTATTCGGGAGGCACTACGATATCATCGAGTGCCTTCCTACCTCCGCCGCGTCGTCGGGGCTTATTTGGCGGAAAGGTGTGTCACCTATCTGGGACGCGATGGCAGATGCCAGCGCCCTATGTCGTGCGGTGTTCCACAGGGTTCGGTCTTGGGCCCGCTCCTGTGGAACATCGGGTACGACTGGGCGCTGAGGGGCGAGCTCCGGCCGGGAGTGCAGCTGGTGTGTTACGCTGACGACACACTGGTCACTGCCCGGGGGAGCTCGCACAGGGAGGCAGCGTTGCTGGCGACGGCTGCGGTCTCACAGGTGGTGAGCCGCATACGGCGCCTCGGCCTGGAGGTGGCCCTCAACAAGTCGGAGGCCATTGTTTTTCATGGCCCCCGGCGAGCGCCGCCGCCGGGATCGCACATCGTGGTCGGGGGGGCCCGTATCGCTGTCGAGTCCACCATGAAGTACCTGGGATTGGTGCTCGACAGCCGGTGGGATTTCGGCCCCCACTTCCGGCGGCTGGCGCCCAAGTTGTTGGGCGCGGCGGGGGCGCTGTCAACGCTGCTTCCAAATCTGGGGGACCCGAGCACCGCCTGTAGGCGGTTGTACGTGGGGATCGTGCGATCGATGGCCCTGTATGGGGCCCCGATCTGGGCGGCTGACCTGACGGCCAGCACCATCACTGTTCTGCGGAGGCCGCAGAGGGTGATGGCCGTCAGAGTCATCAGGGGATATCGCACGATCTCCTACGAGGCGGCTTGCGCACTGGCCGGATCTCCGCCGTGGGACCTGGAGGCGAAAGTGCTCGCGTCACTGCATAGGTGGCGCGAGGGCGCGCGGGCGCGCGGCGAAAGACTGACGCAGCAACACTTGGAGCTGCGTCGGTCGCAGCTGCGCGAGGTCCTGGTGGCGGAATGGCGGGACAGGCTTTCGAGCCCTACCGCCGGCCTCATCACCATCGAGGCCATCCGGCCAGTGCTCGACCTCTGGCTCGGGAGAAGGCACGGCTCCCTATCGTTCCGTGCGACGCAGGTCCTCTCGGGGCATGGCTGCTTCGGGAGGTTCTTGTGTCGCATAGGCAGGGAGCCGGACGCTCGATGCCACCACTGCGTCGACTGTCGGGAGGACACGGTGCGGCATACGCTTGCAGAGTGTGCAGCTTGGGAGGAGCCGCGCCGTGCCCTCATCTCTGTTGTAGGCGGTGACCTCTCGCTGCCGGCCGTAGTCCATGCTATGGTCGGCGGTGAGGAGTCCTGGGACGCGGTGGTCTCCTTCTGCGAGACAGTTATCGCGCAGAAGGAGGCTGCGGAAAGGGAGAGGGAGATCACAACCGCTCTCCCTGCCCGCAGCAGGCGCATCGGGCGTCGGAGGAGGGCTTACGCTGCCCTCTTCCGGCCCCCCTAACTGGGTCCAGGGGCGGCGGACTTGGGGCTGTCCGTCGCCCCCCATTCATCCGGACCCGAGGTGGCGGCGCGTGGTGTTCCCGTGCGCCCCTCTTTGACGTAGCGAGGGGAGTCAAACACCTCACTCCCCTCGCCGACGCGAGGTGGCCCGCAGAGGCGGGCCGGCACCAGCCGGGGATTGCGGATGTCGCATACGTTCCCGCGGATCCCCGGCGCAGGTGGAAGATGGAACACCGGGGTGGTTTTAGTCAGTAAGAGTCTGACAGACCCCTCCACCCGCCCCAGGGTGGAGGATTTCCATGAGGATTTCCCCCCGAGATCAAAAAAAAAAAAAAAAAAAAAAGGTCTTCCAACTTTTCGGCCCCATCTACCATCTGTTTTGCGAGCAATATGCCCAGCCAACTACGACTTCAGTTTGGCGATCCTTCGGGCTATGTCGGTAACCTTGGTTCTCTTGCGGATATCATCATTCTTGTTTAAAACTTATGAGTAAGGATTAGGTAAGCAGTCCTTCTTCCTATCCCACTATCCTATGTATAATAAATGTGAAAGCTTGTGAGGATGGATGGATGGATTTTCACTCTTTCACGGACAGATTTTGATGAAAGGCACACAAATAGTTTATAGTCTATTTGTGTATGTGACTTTGTATGTTTGTAAACGCACTCACGATACATGAAAAATTCCTAGTGGGCACACTTTGGGGCACGTTTTTTTTTTAGATTAATTCTGGGGAATATTATGAAACGTTCTTCCGGGATAAAAGAACGTTTCTTTAGAACAATTTCCGACTTTCAAACAGGCAAATTGACATAAGCTAGTTCTCAATAAACTAAAATATAATGTACAGATATTTTATACACTTAAAAATCATTTCTTAGCATGCAAACGCCAATCTGGCAAAGCTTTACACAGCTAACCACTTTAAATTATCGACTTAACACATTGTCATTCATTCTAATTAGCTGTAAAACCAGTCAATCGCAACTCATTAACTCTGCCACTACTTGCTGGGACCTAATTCCGACGAATTATTCATACATTATAATTATAACAGCCTTTGTCGGCCTTGCCAACGACCTCTGCGTCAACCGGGGAACCTTTTCAACTATCACCAACGTTATAGCGACACAACATAATGTGGCACTCCACTTGACGTATTTGCGCAAATATTCGCCTTACGTTAAGTCATCGAGAAAAACTTTATCTCGATGACTTTAGGGTAATATAGGGTGTTCCAGAAGTGTGTGGTCATATTTATGAGTGACTAGTTGCCGCCCGCGGCTCCGCCCGCGTGATTGTCGAAAACTATCCTAAGGGAACATATTCCCGGGATAAAAAGTATCCTATGTGTTATTCCAGACTATAATCTACCTCTGTGCCAAATTTCATCAAAATCCATTCAGTAGTTTTTACGTGAAAGAGTAACAAACATCCATACATACATCCATACTTACAAACTTTCGCCTTTATAATAGTAGTAGGATAAACGTTAAGGAAAACATAGCAAAACAAAAAAAAAACTACTAAAAAGTTCCTATTAAATGACTTTGTAGCAGTTTTTTACAGATTTGTTGTCACCAACTGCATCAAACTGTTTGAAAAGTGATTTGTTTTGAACTTTTGAGACGGTTTTTGGGTTTGGGATTTTTGCTAGTTTTTCCTTAATTGTTATCAGCTACCTAAAATCATCCTTAAATCATCATCATCATACTAGCCGAAAAACGTCCACTGCTGGACATAAGGTCTGCTGGACCTATGTCCAGCAGTGAGGGCTGTGGGAGCTCCGGGGGTTGGGCGTTCGGGGGGTATGACCACACAATTCAGGAACAACATGTATTTTCTATCCTCAAAGTAACGCGAAAGTATTTTAACAAATACACCAAATAAAGTGCACCTTCACAGTTACGTGCTACAAAACCTTAAGTGTTATTCACTTTTTGGGGCCGGGACTATAAATGAACTGAAAATTAACACATTGCATAGAAAAATGATTGTTCTTGTTGATAAAGTTACTTTGCTGTTCATTTAGGTGCTACATTTAGCAGATAGTGAACGGCAAAATAGTTAGCATGTTAGACAAATATAGACCCTAAGACGCAAAGATATAGAGCACATTTTGGCCTTTCATTCTATACTAGCTATGTTCAGCTACGGTCAAGTACGCTAGGGTCAACTTATGGTCAAATATTTGTATCCGCATTTTTTCCCAATGTCCTGTACTAACACGAATGAATTAGATTAAAAAATATGATACCTTTCGGACGATTTTAAATAGGTTTCCTGGATCGGTTAATAGTTCTGTATGGTGTCGGACGTAAAAGAATAGCACCATCCCATCACTTCCCGTGGGTGTCGTAAGAGGCGACTAAGGGACTCACCAGAGAATGGGCAGCAGCATTCTCTGTGCATTGCAACTGCTACACTGCGATCGCCAACCCGCTTGCCAAGCGTGACGGACGTGGACGTCTTTCGGCTGATGATGAAATAGTACCAGTGCATTTGCAGACTCTGTGCAGGGTTTGTTATCAACACTTCCCGGAAAATAGAATCTACATCTGTAATAATAAAGCTGAAGAGTTTGTTTAATCGCGCTAATCTCTGATTTGGAAATATCAAATATTAATTAATAAAAATCAGTCGGATTTGGAAAATTATTTTTGGAGATGATAGCCACATTCATGAGGAAGGTTATAGGATATACGGGAACAGGAAAAAACGAAATATGCGCGTACGAAGTCGCGAGCAAAAGCTAGTTCTAAATAAGTTTGAACAAAGTTTTAGAGCCTTCTTTCAAAGGTCTTTTTCATACGAATTAGTCTAGATAATGTCACGTCGAACTCCTACCTAGCCTAGTACATTATCTACCTAATAATAGTAATCTAGATACAGTCAAGACATTTTGCGGTCGCCGCCATTGCCTACAACAATGTACTTTTATCTCGAATCTAAAGTATGTTGTATATGGGCTGTAATTATCACTCACGGGCATAATAAGTCTGCGCTCATTTCGTTTTGTTTTTTGCTGTGTTACCTTTTGTGAATTTGATAAAATAAATTTAGGTAATAGTTTTTTTATTCTGTCTGAATAGGAAACACAGGGGCTCGTGGCTAAATTAAAACTGGTCCATGAGGTTAAGCGATGCTTACCGAGGTTGGGTGACAACCCATCACACACCAAAACTGCCCTGGCTGGGGGCCTTAGATTCATTTAAGGCCACAACAGGATAGTCCGGTTAAGCAGTTACCAGCCCTAGCGTGCTCAACTGCGAGTCATGTCCAAAAAAAAAAAAAATCTTTGACAGTCGTGTCGGAATTTTCATTCAAGCGATTTTGCCATATCTATTACTGGAATCAAAAGAAGCTCACAATTTAGGACCCATTAGTATTATTGTTAATAAATAATCCGTGGTACTTGGAAACTGGGCTTAACCCAGTTGTATATGTCCTTTGGTGCCTATTGGCCTAGCTCAATTCTGTCACCTGCTTGAATGGAGGGAAGACTCCTACGCTTTGCTTTTCTGATTAATTTCGTTGAGGGATCCAAGACAATTAAATCGTTTCTTCTTCGAGCTTCATTGACTCAGCGTTTTTTTCCGGTGGTCGCCACTATTGATTCTGGTTTTCAGGAGTTGCAGTGGTTGGGAATGTGTGGCGGGCTTGTCCCAATAAGAGTCGTTTCGGTAGTAACAAGCCGGAAAATCTGACCAGTCTTGCCTAGGGTATAGTATTTAATTATCTGGTCACTGGGTTGAAGAGAGCTCAGATATGCAGTCGTATTTTATATATTGACTAAAACATTAAAGCGACACTTCGTCATCAATGATAAGATAATACGTGTGTTAAAAAATTTACTGCAAGAAATTTAAGGAGTCATTGTACTCATCATTATGAACAATTTTTACTATAGGACCAACCCCGAAATCGCGAAAAGTTCGCGATTTCGTTGCTAAGAGGTATTGCGTTTATTCTGTTACACGTTGTATATATTATTTTCCAAATAAGGCTGATTGTTTCACACGTTGTTAAGAACTTTAAAACGCAAATTGTGGGATTTGAGAAAATTGAGGTTTGTCAGGAATCAAATAAACAGAGAGCCAATTCAACAAAATGTATGCATCGTTCGTCTGGCATCTCAGTCGCAATCTATAAAAAATCCTCAATTTTAATATATTTTTAATAGATATAACGACTGAGATGCGAATGCGAACTTTGCTTAAAAAATAGTAGAATTGGTACTCAGAACACAGATTGTATCAGTTTTGAGTATACGTCATATAACAAATATACTTGACTTGACCATAATATGTCAAGTAGAAACTACACGGAAATCATTGTACTACCACGTGTATTACCATAAATGCCACTGAGACCTGCTTAAACTGTAAAATATTTACATTAAGATCATTTCTACGAAATCCCAGTAATATTCCATGTTTAAAGGTAATTGTAAATCTGTTTAATTGTAAATATCAGAGCAAAAACACTGGAAAATACGGTGGCGTAAATCATCCATAATAACATACCTACATTTGTATTTGTATTTTTTAAGTTTAATTTTTTTTATTCTGTTTTTAAAAGATATCAGAAACAAAAGAATTTGTCCTTGCTAGCTTTTGCATGCTCATTAATTAAGACATTAAAATTGCGATATTTCATTGTTGCCTACAGTTTAAATAATTACTACTATATACAATTTAGCTCAGGGGTGCCAAACGCGTGGGCTGTGGAATTTGAGCGACCCGTCAAGGTTTAACTTATGTGCAATTCTATGCCTATCACTTCCAGTGCCGGACATAGGAGTTTCTCAATACAGGATACTAGGTAACTATGGCTACGTGTACGACATTGGTTAATGATTTATACACAAGCTGTTTGAGATTGTTAAAAATTTACATTCAATAAGACAATTTACTTACACACAATCAATGGTAATATCTGTCATTTTGACAATTCAATCATTTTCATTGCATTATTTACGTTGTGGAGCAGCTGAATTAGCATTAAGCATTGGATTGGAAATCCCCTTGAAAATCCTTCAGATTTTGATAAGTATGTTACATATTTTGAGTCCTGTTCTTCACTTAGAAACTGATAGTTGAAGTTAGTTGTGAGGAGCTCGTGGCTTAATAATAACAGCCGCACGGGTCGATCTTCAAGGTTAAGCAACGCTTGCCAAGGTCGATTTGTGGATGGGTGGCCATCTCAACATACTGAAACTCCTCCGTGCCTCAGAAAGCATGTTAAGCTGTTGGTCCCGGCTGTCATTTTTAGATATTTGGTAGTCGTTACGGATTTTCAGGAGTCAGAAAATTTTACTCTAGTCTTGCCAAGAAGTACCGTGTCACCCAGTTAATGGGTTTTGGAGGTCTGATAGGCAGACGCTCTATTTAAAATACTGGTATTCAGCTGAATCCGGTTTGACTGAAAGCCGATCCCAATAAAGTTGGAAAAGGCTAGGCACACGATGATGAGTGGAAGTTAACTTTCAATACCGCTCTAATACTTAATATTAAAAAATACTTCCTGTCTTACCTACATTGGTCATAAATTTACTCAATAGAAACAAAGATTAAAATGACTGCATTAACCTTATATTCACACCAAAACAATAAAATACCTTTTCCGCAAACCCATAAAATGCATAACACTAATAATAACTCAACAAAAATTTGCATAGATGAACTATTTAAACGCGAAATTCGCGAAATTACGTTATTATTCGTAGCCATAGAGGACTGGTAACCGTAAGCAATTATCTTACCTTTTGTGGGGGCAAATTATCTTCAGACAAAGGAAATGAGATCACGGCTGTTCCAAAACTAAGGTCTGAAACCACAACTCCTTGTAAGGAAGATTAACTCCGCGAGTGTATCTTGATTTTCTTCTCAGGAAGTTCTGCATCAGGCTAAGCTTTAAGTGGTGTGCTAATTTAAGGGGTATTTATGATAATCGCTGCAATTTTTTCTTAGTTTATTTCGAACTGTTACACTATCGTGTCTCCATCGTGGTGGACGGAGCGGCTGTCTTGCTTGATACTTGAAGTTTGGTTCCCAAGTTCTGCTGTCATATCAAAACGAATCCAGATTAGCCATAAGAAAACTACCGTTGCTATGGGCCTGTTTAATAAAAACGTGTGCGTCTCGGGACGCCCGACAGAAGTGATAACTTAAACTAATCTAATTTAAACTATTTAATATGGGAATTGTCTATCCGAAATACAACTAGCGCTGTGGGTTAGAGTGAGAGAGGAAGAGCTTGCTACCGCTGCCGTATGCGTGAGAGAAAGGGAAGCCAGACAGACTGGCGCCGTAACGCGTCACGTTACGAAGCGGTTTACCCTCCCATAAGAAGTTATCACTTCAAAAACCTCCTTTACCTACTATAGGGGGATATATGCAAGAAGCTCTAAACCGATCAATGTAGCGACGCTTGAGAGAGAGACCTATGTCCAACAGTGGACGTATTCCAGGTGAAATGATGATGATGATGATGGCTCATTCTGTGAAACTGCCTCATTTCTGTCAGCTCATGCTTAGCGTATACCGCGATTAGACAACCAAAATTAACGTTTCATACATTCCATCCATTAATACTCCATTGCGACAATTTGCAATAAAATAACAATAGATACAAAATACACGGGCAGCCTTATTATTGTTGGACAATGATGATACCGCCATCACATTGCGAAGCGACTTCTCAAATAATGTCTGCGTTGAGTAACTGCGGCGAATTGGCGGAATACTCGGTATTATGCCTGGCATTGTGCTGTGGCGGCATAATATAATGTCCTGTGCTCGAAATGGACACCTATTGATGGTAACAAACAAGTGGTACAAGGTTTGTCTATGGTTGCAACGTTTCCTAGTGTCGTAAAGCGCATCGTTCACGACTAATTTCATGTTCAGCGGATTTCTTGCGGCATAGCGTAAGTCTCACGCTGCTCTAGCTTGAGAGTTACGCTATCATCGGTTACTTACGCTTGCATCGATTTCGAAGCATGAAGATGCTCATCTTGCTTCGAAATCGATGCCAGATTGATCTCCGAGTTTTCTATCGATCAAGATCAATTGCTCAGTTGTAGACGATTAGGAGATAAGGATCTCATTCTCTTAATCTTATCGTCTCCGTTGTCCAAAGGGACTACGGCAATGAAAAAATACTCATATCTCTGTCGAGTGGAAAACTTTTTTTTGCTCCTTTAAAAGTCTTAACGGGAGTATAATATTCAAGTTTTAACAGAATTAACGCAAAACCCAAAAGGCACTGTACTCAAAATAATGAACAACTTTAATCTGAACCAACCATGAAATCGCAAATAAACATCAACAGCCCCACACATTTTATGTTTGCATAACTTAACAAAATGTACTGAACAGCAAATTCTTTCGCGATTTCAGGCTTGGTCCATATTTAAGTTGTTCATTATGTTGAGTACAGTGCTTTTTGGGTTTTGCGTTAATTCTGTTAAACCCTGAATATTATACCCCCGTTTAGACTTTTAAAGGAGCAAAATTTTCGTGTGTCTAAGACAGTAGTCTCACACAATTTAACCATCGCAGTTAAATACAAAAAGGCCTTGACTGATGACTATCTACACTACACAGACATCACAATCAAAAAATGTATAAACCACATGAATTTCTCACGGCACTTACTTCGTACTAAATGTAAAACTACTGTGTTGTGATATGAAGGGCTTAGTGATTCGTTCAGCCAATCGTCGGCACAAGGGTGTAACTGATTCGTTTATAATCTGTGATGGTACTGCTAGCAACACAAGTGGTCAATATGCGTACTAAAAAGAACTGCTAAGAAAAGCTGCTTTGTAAAAAGCAGATTAAAAACTGAAAAACTGCGGAGCCAAAATATGAGTGATTAGCCCTCCATTAATTCCTGAATATTGATTTTTAAAGGTACTTTTGCATATACTTTTTTATTTCGTTCAAAAAGCACGCGCCTAATGTCCTCGAAAATAAAATTTATTAGGAATTGGTATTCAGATAATTCTATCTACTTAAGATCTAATAAATACGCAGGCAAGGATGATGCATGAGGTTTGAAGGAGGTTTGATATTGAACTATGAAATAGACCTTATATTGGACCTTATTTATGAAATTTTCGGAACTGTTTATCTACTTCAGAATATTTAAGTTTAGAATCAGCTAATCAGTCACAAAACAGTTCCAAATTGTTATGAATATAAGTAAGTACAAGTCTTAAAACAGTTTTTTTTAACAATTTGTGTACAAACATTTAACAAATAGATAAGAAGAAGGAAACAGAAATGACAAAGGTGATGCTTATTTCTAAAGAAATCTCTTCCAGCATACCTGCGAAAGGAGAGTCGAATAAAAGAGATGTAACTAGACATCGTTTGTAAAAGTTATACTTACGTAGAAAAAAGCTAAAAAACTTTAAATATAACAAACTATACTTAAATATGACCAACATTTATATCATACTAAAACATACTACTTCTATAATAATATAAGATAAATAATGAAATATACTTTAAATATGCAACTATGATGGAATTTTTTATTGTAAGTACTTATTTCTTGATAAAATCATTCCGACTATACCAAACAACAATGTTTCGGTAAATGTGAATCGACCACCAAAACAACTGAGTTGCGACACTCATACGCATGTGTTGCAAAGTCGCCTTGAATTTAGCTCGAATGATTGTAGCCAGCGAGTAATGGTGTACCACTAGTTGCAGCATGCCTTTTAATTGGGTAAGAAAGGGTAAATTACTGTCTCAAAGGCTAATCTGCCGGGGATTGGCAAAGAAAACGGTCGATTCTGTAAACATGTCAAAGTTTCAGGCTTGGGTGAAGTGATCACGAGGTGAGTGTCATTCCATCTTGATTGTATGGATTGACAGCTCACTTTGTGATCACTTCACCCAAGCCTTCACTTCGACTTGTTTACAAAATCGCACTGCTGGAGTTGGTTGCCGAAAATTACTTTGGCCGAAACTTTGAACTGATGGGAATAAACGCGTCTCGTAGTCGTGAGATATAGGATCAAATACTTTATGAGAGTGTTTTATATTAGGTAGTGGCGGCGCAAGACTAAAATTTGATGTGGGCAAGATTGGCATTTTGCGAGGCCCTCTAGGTCTACCTACGTATGCATATTTTTTTTTCAGAGGTTGGAGGCAAACAAACTTCAGCTTTATTATATTCAAATACATTTGTCTATTAACCATTCATGTAGAGTAGAAAAGCTGAAGAACTTATTTCAGAATTCAAGAGCGAGCGAAGCGAGCTTGAAAATATACACCAAACCTACCATTGGCTCGAATAAAAAAAAAAAAAATAGACTCGGTTAACTTGCTTTTTTTTGCATCAAGCCTTTGCTACAATTTTTAAAGCCAAAGCTGCGAGGCCCTTAGTGCCGCGAGGCCGTAGGCGCCCACGCCTAGCGCCGCCTCTGATATTAGGCTGTGAACTGCCGAATGATCATCGTTTCTCTTCCCTTCAAACTTCTTCGATTCTACTTGTCAACAGTCACGTATTCACACCCTCGTATCACTCCCTTTTGTTACAAATGAATCCTCGCACAAAATTGGCCTCTCTCTCCCTCTCCATTCGTCTACATAATCCCTGAAACACTTCACCAGGACATAATGATCCATAACAAAGTTTACTTAAAATTTTCACTGCTTTTAAGAAATCAGCAAAATGTCTGGTTTTCAAACAGCACGGCCAGCAAGCGCTACTATGTGCTTGACATTTAAGTAGATACATAAATATTTCTGCACGTAACAAAAACAAAACAATCTTTTAATTAGAGGATATTGTGACACTTACTGCAGAGTGGAGCAGACGCTCGATGAAACTGATTGATCATTTATGAATAGTTTTTGCAGCAATGGTACATTGAAATAATACGTCAGGAAATAATACGACATTTACTTAAAATTCTTAATGCTCCTACGAATGTAGAAGCATGTCTGGTTTTCAAACAGCACTGCTATCGGTTGTCTAGGTCCTGCCAGGGTAGCGGAATTTGTTCCAAAGAGACACCGCGGCCCTGGAACGCAAAGGGCTTTAGAAGGAACACGGATGGATTTTAGTCAGTAAGAGTGTGACACGCCCTCCCGCTCCACGCAGAGCGGAAGAAGTCATTTGATGATTTCCCATCATACTTAAAAAAAAAAAGTTGTCTAGGTAATTAGGTTAGTAACTATGTGCTTGACATTTACTTAAATAGATACATAAATAGTTCTTCAAGTAGCAAAAACAAAACAATATTTTAATTAGAGGATATTGCGACACTCACTGCAGAGTAGAGCAGACGATGAAACTGATTGATCATTCATTTACCATTGCTGCAATTGTCATTTCGTAGCTATTTAGTAATTAATCGTGATTTGTAATAAAAGCCATTCAATGTAATTGCCAAAGAATCATTGTCATATTGTTTTTTTTTTAAAGTGATTTCTAGTTTGATAATCATTTTGTGACCCTAAATAATATTTTCACGATTATATTTGAATACATATTTTTCATTGACACCTAGATTTTTCGAGTACCTACCAATAATAAGGCTGATTCAAGCTCAAATTCAAGTGAACAATTTTAAAAAAATGTTACGAAAATTAGGCTCCGCGCAAACGGGCCACTGACAGCCACCGGTGGCATTCGTGCGCCAAGTTCTTTGGTACCGCACAAACGAAGGTGGTAGGTGGCTGCCGGGTTGCGGAATTTATTCGAAGGAGTCACCGCGGCTCTGGAACGCAAAGGGCTTTACAAGGAACACGGATAGGTTTTAGTCAGTAACAGTTCGTTCTCACGTTCTTCCACTCCACCTAGAGCGGAAGAAGTCATTTGATGATTTCCAATTCTCTAAAAAAAAAAAATGTGGCTGCCACGAGTGATCGGTGCGGCGGAGCCTTAGAGTTTTGACAGATTAGGTGTGAGATGAATATGCGAACGTTCCTTAAATATACTATAAAAATTGCTCCTGTGATACCTCAGTAGTATATTCCTGAACTTTTATTAATATTTATTTATTTATGTAGGTACACATATTATGTCACCGGTTTGCCATTTTCCGGTGAAATAACTTAAGAGATTATAAACTCTCGATAAATTGTCAACTGAACATTAGGAATACTTTTTACGCATCAAAATTTGATAATCCTTAATATCTCCGTGTCGGTTCGAGAAATTGTGGACTGACATAAACTGGCGACCAATCAGCACTGGTCTACAATTTATCTGTTTTGGTGTGCTCCCTCAAGTTATTTTATAATCTTATGGAGTTTGCCATTTTCCGGTGACATACACACACAAGACACTTGTAAGAATAAATTACATACAGTGAGAAAAGCATAAAGGTACAAACTATTGTCTTGCAGGATACTTGCGACGGAAGAGTAGGATGGTAAACATATATATAATAAAGATAAAGTAGGAAATCTAAATGATCGACTCAGGCAATAGGCATTTAAGCTGTATCACTTGGTCTTGGTGGAGTTGAGTTTGGATTGGCTAATACTTTTTGTATCTACACCTTTTTCATCCACACATCTCAATCATTACAGCTATCTTTCAGCAGATGCATTAGACATAGATGTAAAATGACTTTATAAATCAATCATTTTATCAATTCACATCTATATAATGTTCGATCGTAATTAAGATATTGCCCGTTAAGGAAGATTAATTACACCATTAGATGTTAAATGTCGAGTTAATTAGTATTAGACGTGTGCAACCTTGTGCACGTAGGTGTTGCTGCAGAAATATGAATCTGGTATATTTTGAAAATGACTGGGAACTGCCATGCAAGCTAATTTCACTTCTGAATTGACTCGTTGTCATTCATATCAGCTTCTTCCTTAGGACTACCGCAGACAGACAACAGTGCGACACGAAAGGTTACATGCATTTCCAGCAAATCGTCATTCATGCCTGTCTTTAGGAAACTATAGTCGTGAGCTCTGAGTTGCAGGTGCTAGCTGCTGGACCTGTCTTTAAAGTTATGTATAAAGTTGTCTACTTTGCCTTAATTCCATCCCTTATAGGCCGAGATTCCTCAGATGTCCAGTGGAAAATTCCCGCTCCTGAGCATAGGTGTCCCTTAACTTCTTTGCTTTGACTTTAACCATATCTGGCAGTTTTCTGGTGCATGCCAGCACACACAAAATGGCACGCCAATTTCACCGTGATAGCAACGTCCCTCAAGTAAATAAAGTGCTCCTGACCGATTTCGGCAATGACAGCCACTCTCAACCGAGACTAGCCATCGGCCCGGGACATATTATAGTGCACAAGTGTGTGCGCAAACACAGGTGCACTCCCTCTTCCATCACTCTCATATTCCGCCGATGGGACGGCAACCCGGCACGACGAGAGAGAGATCTGGCGCAGGACCAACGGCTTAACGTGCTTACCGAGGCACTGGGGTGTCACACCACCAACTTCCAAACTCCGGGCTGTCACTGGGAAATTCCTATTGGAAAAACTCAATAACACTTTTTTCCCGACCTAGGAATCGAACCCAGGACTCCACGCTCGGCAGTCGCACTTGCGACCGCGAGACCAACGGAGTAGTTCCCTTCTTCAGTTGTCCCTCAAGTATCTAGTGTGTGAACACCTTTCAAATATTGCTCAGTGCATTCTCCTGACATGGTTTGGCTAGCACCGTGTCATGTTAGTCAATAAAAATGATAAATGCTAAACACGCCGTCATGTTTCACGGATTTTGTCGCATTTTGTAAGTTAGATTCAAGTAAATCCGTGACATTTGTCTTGTCACGATAGTGTAGGTACGTGCAAGGCCGAGTAGCGCAACAATAGCAAAGGTAGTACGAGTAGGGACAGAAATAGGTACGTACGTATAGTATGTCACAAACATACAAAGAACAGTCGTCTCATTAACGTAGTCCGGTATTATTCTAGCAATGTTTCATTAGATTCATAATTATTTAATGCCTCGTTCGTTGTTCGTTCGCTAAGCGTGTGATCCTGGGTTCGATAACTGCAACAGTCAAAGTTATTGAGTGTTTCCATCTGGCATTTCTTCGTAGTAAGTCGAAGTCTGAAGTCGTAACTATATTCGAACCGGACACGAATTCATACTGCCCGTCCCCCTATAATATGTAACCTGCGAAAAGGTGTGATCCTCGACCGACATATTACGTTCGGTGAGCACATAAAGAAGGTACGTTCGCGTGCCTCCGGTAGGCTTCACTCCATGCTGAATGCACGCAGCAAGCTGTCCCTAAGATGTAAACTGCGCATCTTCACGACGTCACCACGCCACTTTCGCGCACGCAAAGTCGCACCATATCCATAGGATGCAAGTAGTTCAAAATCGATTTCTCCGAAAGGCCACGGGCGCCCCGTGTTTCATTAGGAACAAACGACTCCATGTCGACCTTAAAATCCCGACAGTGAAGCAGTTCATGAAACGACTATCGCAGCGTTTCATCGAAACTGCTTCAAAACACCAAAATTCCCTTATCGCATCGGCCACTCGATACGCTCCCTCACAGATCAGTAGGACTCGCCGCCCGCGGCATACCCTCGTCGAACCCGACGACCCCATCACCCTGATTCAAGAGAGCCGTAGGGAAACCAGCACTCTTCGAAAACACACACGACACAGACCGCGTTCCGTTTTCCGGCCCCGCCGCCGGGGCCCGTCGCGACGTCCCAGTAATAACCCTCCCCGACCTTTGATTACCGAGCCAGCCCGCGTCGCTGAGCCAGTAGTTTTAAACTCCCCAAATAATGCTATGACCCAGCCTGTCCCTTGCTGTTCCTCCCAAAATGACGCCGCTAGCCGAGGTCCGTATCCCACAGGGGATGCCCTAGCGAGCGGTCATTTACTATAATTTAGCTAGTATGTAAGCCCTGGCTGGGGGCCTTAAATTCATTTGAGGCCACCACAGGATAGTCCGGTTAAGCAGTAACCAGCCTTAGTGTGCTGAACTGCGAGTGGTAATAGTAAAAAAAAAAAAATATGGCGTACTAGAGGTACCTATAGTTTCTGCCAGGGTTGTGGAATTACATCGAAAGAGTCACCGCGGCCCTAGAACGCAAAGGGCATTAGTAGGAACACGGATGGGTTTTAGTCAGTAAGAATCTGACACTCCCTTCTGCTCCGCCCAGCATCATTTCCTTTCCAAAAAATAAAAAAAGAGAAATAATTTATACCCTTGCCTAAATCTTCGCGCAATACAGGCATCATGATTTATGTTATTAAATATTATTTGTCAGTCATTTTAGGGTAACGATATCCCGAAACCTCAACGTTTGTCGTTCTCCAATTCAAGGCGTCTATAGGCGGTCTAGCGTTAAACATATCAAATCAAATAATGAAATCAAACTTAGTTATTATGGATATTCCTAATAAAATATTAAAAATCTGTTTTTAAATTGAATCAGACAGGCATGTAGGTATCATTATATTATTGCGTGTCTAAAATATTAATGTCTTTTTACCAGACAGACTTAAGGAAATAGCATTAGAAAAAATCCGGTTATTTATTATCAATTACCAGAAATTGCTCTAGTAATCTGACCATAGAGAATTAACCTTTTGCGTGTCTACCACAGATTTTTATCGTCCAATCCTGACCAAGCCCTTAAGTGTAACTGTCCGACTTAAGTCATTTGGAGCATTTTTTCTTATGTCGAACTGTGTAACTTAAGACACGCAAAAGGTTAATTCAAAGCAAGAACAAGTACTTGTCTTTCTTGAGTTCCGTATCTACTAATTGTGTTTTTATGTGATAGGTCAACAAGTAGTGTATATTAGCTATTAATTTTTTTTCATTGTAATTGATGGGCTAGCTATTCGCCCCAATCTCGCCTGATCCATCAGGTGAGATTGCGTTTTTTTTTTGATCGACGATAGGGCAGGCTTGCCTAGATGTAACCTATTCACTCTTGACTAAAATACCCCCAGGTTCTAGCTATTAGCAACTTTTTTTGGTCAGATGTCACTGCTGGATAAAGTCTCAATTTTTTTTCCACTCCTCTTACAGCCAGTTTCAATAACGTAACGTAACGTAACCTTTGACAAACTGTCAAATTACCTACCAACAATAGCCGAAACCGGCCGTTAAGGAAAATTACATTTAAACATAAGTTGGGGCTGTTTGGGGCATGTTAGGGCTTGATTATTTCCAAAATCCGAAGTCGAGAAAACAAATGACTAATTAATCCAGTCAATATTGATTAAAATAAAAGCTTGTACAAAATAAAAACAAAATAATTGCTTCAAAGCTCCTAATTTGCAAGAAACAATGACCATCTTATTTTGCCGGTGTCATGTTACTTGGAGTCAGAGCAAAAATGTTGTAATTATTTATTTAAACTTTATGTATACACGCGGACTTACTAATAATAATAAATTCATTTTATTTCAGACATTGTCCACACAATATATTAAATTAAAAGTCAATAAAAACGAATCACATTAAAACAATAAATTAAATTTACATATACACATTATAATTACATAAACAATGTCACAATTAAATTAAATATGTAAATTAAAATTTTACACAAACAATTTATAACAAAATTAGACACAATACAAAACATAATCAAAATCATGTCACAAAATACGAGGAGAGGCGCTGACATGAAGCTGCATGCACCTCTTTATCAGGGATTTACTATCTTTATTCTTCACAAAGTCAAAGTCAAAACGTTTATTTCAATTAGGCCATTAAACGGCACTTTTGAACGTCGTCGTTTACAGTTCAGTAAAAATAATAGAATTACATTAATAAAGTGACTCTACTGTCCATTCGGAAAGGTAGATTCTTATGGAGAAGAACGGACAAGAAACTCCATAGTTACTCTTTTCAAATAATGATTTACAAAATTTGGTATACAAAAATTAATTTAATATTATGTGAGGACGATGCACCCAGAGTATGCTACTTATAAGAACAAAGTATCACCAGCAGAGGTAAACTTATTCATTTTCTAAAGAAATTTAGGTACTCACATGGTACTCACATATTTACAAACATTGGAACCATTAATTAAACAGTGTGTGAGTCAACAGAAAAATAGAAACACAAAAAAAGAAACAGTATGTCTATAAAGTTAATACATAAATCAACTAGTTGGATTTTGTCTACACCCTTGATTGTCCTATGGAGCAGGACCAGCATGTTTCCAAGCATTCTTATCCTGAATGTAATCTTCTAATTTGTAATATGCTTGTTTACAAAGTGTACTTTTAACATAAGTTTTAAATTTTCCTTCATTTAGTTTTAATATATCAGAAGGTATCTATCTTATTGTAACATTTAACACAATACCCCATGAAAGAAGTGTGGACTTTAGCTAATCTAAAAAATGGTTGATCTAATTTGTCTTTATTTCTAGTATTCGGAAGCGGAGCGCTTCACTTAATAGTGAAGCGCTCCGCTTCCTTATGATCGCGAAAAAATGATCGGTCCGCGCCTCAGCAAACAGTCGAAGCACTACAAAACCGCGGAAGCCCTAAAAGTATCCTGAAGGCATTGTGCTTCATCAATCAAATTTTATCTTCAATTCACCTACGTCCTAGTTTTGAGATTTATCTCAGACACCTAGGTACTAATTGTAAAATCAGTAAATATTTCGCCGCAGGACCCAAATCATTCAAGTCAATTTCTGTAGCATTGATCTTGATCTACATAACCCATTTCCTATATCTATCTCATTCTGGCGACAACATAAAAATATTACAGCCATTACAGTCAAGGCCATACAGAACCAGACAAGCAAAAAACACTAGTATTCGGATATCATAAAACTAATAGGAATCACAGGAAATTAGATAATTCGCAATGGTACGTTCATAATTAAATTATCTACGTAATTTTCAATAATTACTTTTAGTCATAAAGTTAATACGCGGATAGGATGATTGGTGGAGGGAAATCTTTGATTGTTAACTTAAAACATTGTTGTGTTGTTTAAATAATTATGCCTGCAACTCATTATGAATAGGCAACTAATTTTGTAGTAGCAACCTGTAATGACTGTGAATGAGACCTTTTGTAGTGAACAGAAACTACTTATCCATGCTATATAATATACTAATCACATTACATCACAGTAATATTATAAAGGCGAAAGTTTGTGAGTGTGTGTGTATGTTTGTTACTTCTTCACGCGCAAACGGCTGGACCAATTTTAATAAAATTTGGTATGCAGGAAGCTGACACCCTTGATTAACAAATAGGCTCTTTATATACAATATAGTAGTCAAATTTTAATTTTATTTCTAATAATTTCTTGTCGCTTGTAATCTTTAATATTGTGGTGAGAAAATAAATGAATTTTATTATTATTTATTATTATATATACTAGCCGCGCGGGTAACACCGCGGGGCGCAGCTAATAATATTATAAATGCAAAAGTGTGTATCTCTGTCTGTCTGTTACCTCTTCACGCTTAAACCGCTGAACCGATTTTGATGAAATCTTGGTACAGACATAGATTAGACCTTGGAATAGGACTTGGAAGGGGTTGAAATAGAAGATGGAAGTTTGTATGGGAGGCATTTGATAAAAAATAAATAAACATAAATATGTACAAGCGTTTTAAAAAAAAATGTAAAATTAGTATCTTTAAAATAAAATGGCTGCCCCAATAAAGTAACTATTCCACGCAGACAAAGTCGCGAGCAAAATCTAGCACCTTATAATGTTAAATGTTACACCTGCAGTTTTTGTATTGCGCTCATACTCTGTTGGCATTATCGCTTAGCTGTGATCACTTAATGCACCATATGTAGTTCCTTTACTCTCATAGCCCGATGGGGTGGCAATCCAACACGTCCGAGAGAAGATCAGGCGCAGGGAGTGTCAAACCACAAACTTCTATACTCCTACTGCGAAACTCCTTATGGAATAACGATAACCCAATAATTGCGACCACGAGACCAACAATAAAAGGATTTCAATCTCAATACGTATCTAAACAATCATCCCATTCTTACATCAGAGGATTAAAATTAACTCCAAGGCGCCTATTTGCATGAAAATCAATTCAGTTATCCTGTTCATCGCCAACAATTATGCAAGAATGTCGACACAAGCTCAATACTTATTAACAAATGATTTACATTCAGATTCCTGGGACAAAGAAAGCTAAGATAAGACAGAGCTTAAGATATTACCATTCCAGGGTTCCGTACGCTAACGGAAACCATCGAACATCATAAGCCGCAATTGGTAGAGATATTTACAGAGAGCGTAGGTCTATTGCTACTATAACAAATAATGATCATCATCATCATTACAGCCGAAGGACGTCCGCTGTTGGACATAGGCCTCCCCCAAGAGTCGCCCAATTGACCCTCACCAGAGCATCGGTGCACCTTGTGGGAGGCCTTCCAACGCTTCGCCTTCCGGTACGCGGTCGCCAACAATAAATAAAACAGTTAATGAAATCAGAGGGAACCCTACAAGAAATGTGATTTTTTCGATGTATGATACGGAACGATTCGAGAGCAAGTCCAACTCGCACTTGGCCGGGTTTTTATAGAGTTTTGGCAATCTTTCGGCGGGCGGGACTATCGGTCATGAAAGATTATATTGTTAAAACTATAATGGTAATAGCTCGTTATGAAACAAACAAAACGCCCCAAATAATATTGCATAGCAATTGTGAAGCCCTATTATGGAAATCGAGTTTTTGTTGTAATCGAAAGTAAAATTTTATTGCTTTCATTCGGGGCCTGGTTTCATTGACGCAATTTGCTGTACATATGACATTAATTTTCGAGTTTGGTGCATTGCTAAATGCGAAATGTAGGCATAAATTGTAGCACCTATTCGCATGTGTGTCGCTTGTACTTGCAACATGTTGGAGTTGAAATTACGGTGTTAACACAGTTTAAAGTGGAATATAAATTGTGGCAGGTACATGATTTTGAAGTCGTAGTTCATAAACGAGATGCATGTTGCATGATAAACACATAATTACCTTAGTTTATTTTGTTTTTATTGCGATTTGTCTTAAAAATAGTTTTTTTTTTGTTCTCAAAACGGTAGACTATTCTAGTTCATAAAACAACGTTGTAAATCACGGTTCTACAGTCACTAATCCCTTAACGTACACCTAATCTTCTCTCTCTTCTTTATAGCCAATTCCCTTCGATTTTCGAATTTCATGTATTTGTAATACTCTAGCCCAAAACCTATCAAAGTTAAGCATTCAATTAGGTTTTGACACATTCCCTACTCCAAATCTAAATTCACAAACCTGCTCTTAGTCACGTCCATTTTCGCCGTGAACCATATCGTGAAGGACGCTACAGTTCCCACATTACTTAACCTTTACCCCACCTGCGCAAGCGCAAGCCTAGCTAATTGCAATATAAATTAGACGGAACATGACGTGGCTGCTTTATGCCCTAGAGCTGGAAAATCTGTAACAAAGAGCGTTGAGCTCTGGATGCGATGCATTTTCATTGAAGTTGGGTGTCTTTTTAACCGACTTACAAAAAGAGAAGGTTCTCAATTCGGTGGTTTTGTTTAATATACACCGCTTACTACTAGGTTTCTGATCCGATTTATATGATTCTTTTTAGTTCGATACTTGCCATTCAGTCCCGTAAAAATTTGATTCAGTCTGGCTCAGCAATTTTTACTTTATGAGCATTTTTGCTTACTTGGATGATGTAATTTAATTATCCTACCTTACCACAATATTTGCTTTGTTTTTTTTTCGGTTTTAGTTTTTGTAAAAATGTTTTCGTCATTACAGTTAAACTACAGAATGTCTGTCTCTTGAAGATGACGATTGACATGACTGAATGAAAGCAGAAAACGTATTGCGCCGATCCCAAGTAACATGAGGCAAGAGATTATGAGAGATTTTATTAATAATTGTAATTTTTTATGCAACATTTTTGCAGATAAATATTCAGGAAGACTTTAAAGTTCAACTACCTAGAGGTAATAAGATAAAATAAATAAATACTTTAATGTATTATTTATCTCAGGAAATGATTTGCGCATTTTGACACATGTTACCCGTTGGGGATCATAAAAATTCTTTGTACACTCGTTAATCTGTATTAAATTAATTTTCGCTTCAGGCAGTCGCAGCCAGTTTCAATTTGACTGTTAACACCTTGCCCAAAGATGTTTAAATTTAAATACAAATGTAGCTACTCACTTATGAGACAAAAAAAAACATATTAATAAAAAAAATCGTTAAGGTCAAAGTCAAAATGAATTGACTTTGACTTTGACAACACAGTTATTTTGCAGAGAAGTTCCTTATGAACCAGTAGTGAGAGAATGAAATCAGCCTAGCCATTCCCTAACTATGTTGGAGTTGGCTTCACGTCTAACCGGTTACAGTTGAGGTTCCAGAAAGCTGATGGAAGGTCAAAAGAAAAACCACATAATCGCACAGTTCAAGCTGGTATAATTTTCACCTATACCACGTCACAACTTTCCTCCAAACACTTCAAATTTAAATCTACTTCTTAAAAGTCTGTATATACAATTAGTTTGTTTATCCATTAGTTGGGTACCAGAATTATAAAACCTAGGAATGGGGTAAGGTAACATGATAGTCATGAGGCTCTAGACAAAGTGCCATTTTATCAGTGAATGCAATTATCCAAATTTTGTTGGTGTTAATCAAAATTTTGTCGAATGAAGTTTAGCGGCTGTTTTAAATTATTCATAAATTGATTCCTAGTGGATATTGTGATTTAAATTGGTGTAGTTGTGTGTCTCAAGTGTCCACGCACCTGGAAAATTTGTGGAATAATTAAAACAGGCGCGATATCGGTTAAGTAGAGCTGAGTATATTATTGTAGTATTGACTTACTCGAAACTTCGAATAGATATGTTTGTTACCAGATACTCCAAAAACCATTACAACGTATAACATCCGCATTCTAATGCAAAACACAACAAATTAAGACTAGACATTATGGTCAAAAGACTACAGCCTTCCCTTCGGGGTAAATTTAAAAAAAAAACACTAAATCGCATGGAGCATAACAGTTACAATAGAAGTTCGTCATTTACGCCAATTGGAAATCCGACACACGGCTTGTTGCTATCATTAAAATATTATGCCCATAAAAATATATCGTGCACCAAGGTCCCAATAATATCAATTCTGATTGATATTTAATTTATTGCCTCAGCTACCGCGAGTTTTATTTCATTAGCGTTATTAAACACAATAAGAAAAATGTTAATAAAGGCCTCCATTTTATTTTTATCGATTTTTGAAAGCCTCCTAACCTTAACATTGCTGACAGATACCAAAATTTAAATGCTATCTGTATTAAAACGTAATAAAATATAATGCGTAGTGTATAGCATTGATGGAAACTGAAACTCATTGGTTTTAATTAATAAAATATTTATTAAGGTTAAAAAATCTATTTTTCATTGATACATATTTTTCTACATAAATGGATTGTGGAACCACTTGAAAAACAAACAAATAACATTTTAAGTTGTTTTGGTCTAACAATAAAAATCAGACACTGAACTTGCAATAAAAGTAAAAAAATTAAACAAATTCAACAAAGGTGTATCCTGTATGAAAAATCGGCCTATCAAGCATTTTGAATTTAGTTTAACCATCGGCTTGAAAACCGAGAGTGGACATTTCACGGTATATTATCACGGCATAAATGGTCAAAGTCAAAATCAAAAGTTTTACATAAAGACAGTCCCCCAAAACGCCCACCCGTCACCACTTCCTAGTGTTTTAGCTGGGAAGAAGAAGTGGCGCAACAAACTCCCCAGCAAAAGGTGATACCAGACATACCCATGTCATGTTGCACAAAAAACTGCGTTTAATATGTCTGCATAAAAAACACCATATTAATTGCCAAGTCACTTCTAATCTGATCTAATTCATTTGTACCTCAACTATTCTAGAGTGACCTTTAAATAAATAGTCATATTAATAGGTACTGTGAGAACCGACACCGTATAAAATCTGAACTGGACAGCCATTTGTTAAAGACCTCCTTCGCCTCCCTGTTTTGTGAAAATTCAGGCCAGTAAAGGGGTAGCTATAGTTTTTGGCAGCTCAAGTTACGATAGCCGGTAACATAAGTCCAACTGGTAATGTCTTACGCCTTGGCATTTGAAAATTGGTTCAAGCTGTTGACGCAGGACGATGATTGATAAATGCAATGGTCAATAAAATAAGTCCTTGTTCAATTAAATGTTAGAAAGATACAAAATGTAATTGTACTAATGAGAAACCTTGAAATATTCATGAGATGTTAAGATGGACTACTTAATATGGAGCAATGATGAAAGAGCTTGATGAATCGCCGCTTAAATAAAAAAGAATCAATTAAATCCTTTCACTTTTTTATGTTTTTAATGCATATACTTGCATACATAATTACGCAAAAATTTATACAACATTTATTCGAGTTTCAGAAACACAAAAAAAATTTTTTTTTGAAATCGTAAAAGGAAATTAGCAATAACAATGGCTGGAACCATGAAATCAAAATAAATCATTGTCAAAGCTCTCCAACAACATGTTACGACATTAATTTAATTGATTGCTAAACGAACTGTTGTAAATTCAATAAATCTCAGTCAGTGAAAATATAATGTGTTTCGTTTATTATTTAATAGAACCATTATCAACAGGACCTTGTATAAACTAGTCTTGTTTTTAGACCTAGTTTTAGATACATTTATTTAGGCGTTGGTCCCGGCTGTCATTTGTCAGTAAATCCAGTAAATCTGACTCCAGTCTTGCCAAGAAGTACTGTGTTACCCAGTTAATGGGTTGTGCAGGTCTGGTAGGCAGCCGCTCCACGTAAAATACTGGTATTCAGCTGAAGGTTTGACTGGAAGCCGACCCCAATATAATTGGGAAAAAGGCTAAGCGGATGATGTATTTCTGTTGCCGCTATAACAACAAATACTAAAAAACAGAATAATTAAATATTTAAGGGGGCTCCCATCCTACAAACGTGATTTTTTTGCCGTTTTTATAGATAATGGTACGGAACCCATCGTGCGCGAGTCCGACTCGCACTTGGCCGGTTTTTTAAATAGTAGACCTCTAGCCTAGATCCTTGAGTTTGAGGTAGGGCCTTTGTATTGATTAGACCCTGAGCTTTTAATTGTACGATTAATTTTATTAATTAAATTAATCCTTTATTTCAGGCATCTAGGGCCCATAAAATAAAATATATAAACAATAACTATAAATAATTTAGTACATATTATAATAAATTGAAAACTATGAACTACTTACTGCACACGAAATGACGGCGTCGTGTTTCGCTGACTGGTGTCGCCGCAGCTGGCCGCGGAAACCTCGATACACGACACCCTTCGGCCAAAACTCATCTTGAGCTGATGATAATGATATTATAACATGGTTTTTAATATCTCTCCTATTAAGGCTAATCTTTTCTATGACCCCATTATTTTTTATATGACTTCATAACATTTGAACCCCACTATGTCAAGTCTTCAACAACGGAAAAGGTGTTGTAGCACCATCTTAGAAGACCATACATGTAATGTGGCTAGATTTTTCGAGGTTTATTTTGTTCAAAGAACTCAGATCTTGTCCAATGCATACAACAGTAATCTAAAAATTTACAAAGTATAGTGACCCCTATTTTCACACAGATTTTCGGTTTTTACTTTTTCAGCGTCAATTTGACTTGCTTGACCCCAAGGGTTAACTAACTACGAAACAGTAAAACAGCACACAACTGAAATATGGCTTAGCTTTCTTCTTAAGAATGTGTTACTGTTTTCTGTACACCTAATTCATACCATACAAACTAACTACTAATCTAATCAGTAGTTATTTTGTACGGAACAGACGGATTAACATAATTAAAGGTTCATTTCATTTTATTTCTTAAGAAAACTTACAGCTAGGATATAGATAGTTGACAATTAGTGAAAGAAGGCCAATTAAAATGTTTCACTGACAATATTAAAGTAGCACAAGAAACAGTAGACAGGCAAGAGAAAGTAAGAATTAGTAAGCACTTAAATTATTATACAATGAAAACTGAAAATTAAGAAAAAAAAAAGGTTTTAGTGAACTTCAAAGAAGTTTTTATACAGTATTTTTTTTAGTTTCGGAACACTGGTGGAGAACAAGTCAAAGGTTCGTTTTTATCCTGTTAGTATTGAACCCTTAAAAGTACCAATATAAAATTCAAATCAACCTCTGAAAGGAAAACCATTAAAAAACAATTTACTATTATAAATCGTAACATAATATTATACACCTCCAAATCTAAGTGCATATTACCACGGCACATAGTCGTTTGTCACGAGAGCGGTCTATTTTTGGTCGTATGTCCGCCTAGCCTAGGCCCAAGGTCCACCATTCTCCTAGGCTAGGCACACCGGCTGCGAAGTTAGAAAATCTAGTAGGTATAATAGGATAAGTGATCTAATATCTGAATTGAATTTGTTATTTCCTTGGACAGTAAAAAGTTATAGACATGTTGATGCTTATAGAATTTTGTTTTTAATGTTTTGCTTCTGAATTAAGATCGATGGTGATAAAATATATATATGAAGTGGGTTTTCTAATGAATATTGATGACCAGGAAATTAGAATCATCCAACATTTATGCTAAGAAAACATTCAAAAAAAAAGAAACAAAAAAATAAAACAAACAAAAGTCTCTAGTCAGTGAGAATAATGTAAATTAGATCCATTCTCAAATGGATACGATATTAGCAAGATAAAATCTAAGGCAACACTACCTATCCTGAAAACACATTTTTTGTGGTTTCCCGTCTTCCCGAAATTTCACACAATTTATGTTGTCGAATTTCCAAACAACTTATTTGTTCGGTTGTTGTTATTGACGGCCGGTCTCAATAACGTATCTACCTTTAACCAACCGTCAAATTAGCTACCAACAGTAGCTGAAACGTCATGTTTGAAAGGTAAACATGACGTTTCAGCTACTTTTGATAGCTAATTTGACAGTTGGTTAAAGGCAGATACGTTATTGAAATCGGCCGTAAATTGACTGTAGATCTACAGCAAACGGAGGTTAAATACAATTATACCAACATTAGAAAATACGCGTCCTGACAAAAAAAAACCAGAGAGCGGACCAGGTACCCACCAGAACGATTGAAGGTACCTTACGTACCTACATTCGACATTCTCGTCGGTCTGCGTAAGTAATATACCGAATACCTCTACATAATCGGTAACTTGTACTTCAAGTACCAGTACCGTATGAAGTAAGTACAGTCACCAGAATAAATGCTCTTCTTATAAAATAACGACCTTTAAAAAAAACCAATAGTTTGGTTTAAAATCCCATGTTTATTTATTAATGGCACATCAACAACACAAACCTCATTTTTGAGGTCATAGACTAGTGTTTATAAAATAAAGAAAGTTAAAATAGCAAAACTTAAGGAGAAAATAATCCTTTGAAAATAAAAAAAAATCAGCTGTTCTGTACTTTAATAGCATAATAACAGCTAGTTATTTTATTCTTTTTGCGAGTTGATTGCATAAATTGTGTCTTTCATTAATGCCTGCAGAAAATTTTAGACTGTAATAAAAAAAAACAACGTTATAATTCATGTTCATGACTGTACATAGGTACAGATTTTCTTACCGAGCCCCACAAGAGGAATTTCTCTTACATTTCATATTAATTATAATTGAATTGCGAAAAAAATAAATGCTTGTGACATTCATTAAGCTTACTTAATTATATTTATAGCGATCCATTTATGAAAGAGGGTGGGGCAAACAATAATCGGCCCAGGGTTTAAATATTTCATAATAATTTTATAGGTTAATAAAATAACATGTTTTTTTTTATCTGTGATGCTTGGAAACTGGGCTTTTTCTAATTGTAATCAATGTGATGCTAACATAGTTTTAAGTTATATTTATCTATGGGTCTTTGTAACCTGAAAATAAATGGTTTATCATTATTGGCATACTGGTACTCTCTCCTTATTAAACAGAAGAGAAGTAGAAGTTACATTTTTCTTACTTCTCCGTTGTTCTTTTCTGATGGAGTCGTTGCTACCGGCTCCGTGCTACAAGTTACATAGAGGACAATACACTAACTGTCACTCTCTGGCATTCCGCCAATGAGCAGGAAATAATGTTCAACCGCTGAGAGATTATATAAATGATCTTAACGCCCAACACAACTTTAACAGGTCTGTACCGGCTACCGGAGTTTTAAACAGACTCTCCCCCGTCCCCAACCGTGGCCTAATAAATTGAGGACTGTATATCATATCATATCACATCGTCTTTTATAATGCGCACAGCAAAGGAGTGGAACTGTCTGCCTGCGTCTGTGTTTCCGAACGCATACAACCCTAATCTCTTCAAAATTAGAGTGAACAGGCTTCTTCTGGGTAAGCTCGCTCTATCGTTGACTTTATCTCTGTCATCTATGACTAGTCAAGAGCAAACTCATCTCAAATAAAAAAAAAAACATGTCTTAACGTAATTGTGGCTGAAATATTTTAGATTTCGAAAGAGATTTAGCCTTAATTAATTATTGTAATTAGTGCAGAAAGATAAAACGCTGATACACTCCATTTACTCATAATCCGGTGATAGAGTAGATTGTAAACTGAAATATTTCATTAGATAAATATCAACTCGATATTTAGGTAAATCTTGATCGTCTGGCTGTAAGTTACTGTCTGTAATAAATACCTGAATGAGATGTAGGTACCACACCAAAGAATAATTCAAAAATTACAAGACCATTTTATTTTTTTTCTTTGTGATATGATGATTTGGCCTCTCGCGGTTCAACCGAGGAGGTTGTCGACTGCTTTACTTGCCTGTGGCGGACTTAATATAAATATTAAAACCTCCAAGCAGGGCTTATTAAAAACAAACTTACAAACTAAGCGGCTATACGCTTAGGGCACCCCCTGTGGGGTGCGGACTCGGCTTAGGGCGTCGCTGGGGGGAGGACAGCTAAGGACGGGCTGGATCGAACTAGAATACAAGACGATGAGTTCGGAAAGAATTTACACCTTTTTAAAATTTCACTTTTTTGCTCGGGGCTCTAAACAAAATGACCTTAGATCAGCGATAACGAATATGGCGTAGGTATTTGTCGCACATACTTGTAAAACAGTTTTCTTTATCTCGTTACTGAAAACAACAATCAATGCACCTCATAATGAATAACTAAAAGAAAATGAATGAATTAATCATGAATGACACTCTGTTGAACTATTTCATGTATCTCAGTTGAACACCTGCGTTAGAGCAGTTCCGCCACATGAGTAGATAATCATGTGGTTCCGCACTGCATCCGATCCGAATCCGAGAATTGTCGGTCCGAAATAGCTATATTATTCTAGGAGGCGTTACGCATTAGATCCGAACTCCGTCCGTCCGAATTCAGTACATTTCCAATCAGGATAAAACTCGGAACTCCAATTCGGATTCGGATCGGATGCAGTGCATAAACGCCATTAACATGAAGTAGGTACCGAGTTTGCATCCGGGTTGAAGGGTTACCAACTTTTTTTCAAGAAATTGAGTAGTTTAGAGAGGGTAAATGAAGAGTGCCTACAGACTTTTAAAAGAGTACATTTTACTGTACTATTTTTAAAATAGAACTTTTTACTTTGAAATACGAAAACTCCCTCAATTTGATGACAGGAATTCATTCAATTAGTAGTAGAGTTCAATGAATAGAGTATTTAACGTATTCTTTTGCTTTTGTAGATTATAAAGTACGCATAAGCGAAACAGAGTACCTACAATCTATACGAATGCTGAAGAGTTAGTCTGTTTGAACCTCGCGCTATTCTCAGGAGCTTCTCTTCGGATTTAGAAAATTCATTTTGGATATGATAGTCACATTCATGAGGAATGCTACAGGAACGGGACTTTATATTCGAGTACAGTGTTGGCAACCGTACTTGAGGCATATCACTGCAATCTCTCATGAGAGGTAGGAAGTGTGGGTGCATGACAAAATAAGATCACGTTTGATAAGCTGATAACGTTTTAATGTTTTAAAAATGATGCAATGTTTCATTGAGATGTCCTTTATTGTTTTCGTGAATGGCTTTCAGTGAGAGGAAATTATGTAATAAAAGTTACATATTTTTTGCAGGAAATGTTGATGTCATTTTATCTTTTGTAAGGTGTGCTGCAGGAAATTGCAGCCATGTCGTGGAAGCTGAATTTTGAGACTAGGGGTTATTGGCATTGATACCTTAACTTACTTACTCCTAAATCTCAAATACCTGGATATGGCATGGGTATTAATAATTTATACCTGAAAAATTAAGTACACTGGGTTCTTTTGAAAACTTTGCATTTTTAAAAATATTAAAGCTTGGAAGTAACCTTGTATTTTGATGCAGTTTCTTTGAACACCAGTATAGCTAGCTATACGTAATATCTGTGAAATCGACACCAAAAACCTAACACCAACGATCAAAATCTAATTGTTCATAATAATACATTGACGCATTTCAACAAAACCATTGGAAAACAATTAAAATATAGCTGTCACCGGAAAATTGCGGACTTCGTAAGATTGTAATAAATCTTTATTAGATTATAATTTCTCGATATATTTTTAAAAAATCGTTTTGTATATGTCACAGGAAAATAGCAAACTCCGTAAGATTATCAAATAACTTGAGAGATTGTAAACTCTCGATAAATTGTCAACTGAACATTTGGAATACTTTTTTACGCATCTAAATTTGATAATCTATAATCTCTCGAAGTCATTCCGAGAAATTGTGGACTGACATTAAATGGCGACCAATCAGAGCACAAGTCTACAATTTATCTGTTTATGGTGTGATGTTTAAATTGGAAACTTGGCTCCTCATTGGTCTTTTTTTTCTCTGAAAAGACCAATGAGAGCTCTATTCCCAGGTTCCCTGTTCACGAAAACAGACAAATTGTAGACTAGTGCTCTGATTGGACGCCATTTTATCATAATGTTCTATCTTATGACGTTTGCAATTTTCCGGTGACATAATAGCTATATAAAACACGCAGTGACCTGAAAAAAACATAATCACCATCGCCTACCCTTTTCCATTAAGCTTCTAGTCTTATCGAAGTAGCTGGTCACCAGAGTTTTACATGAAACCTGCCTATTTGACCCACTAACTGGATATAGTAGGCGCCAGATAAATGTGGAATAAAGTATATTAACCTTTCCCTAATAACTGTTCATAGGTACCTGAACAATTAAATATGAATCGTTTTTCATTATTAGACAATGTTAAGGATCACGAGAGATGATGATTCGGGACAGCTTTGTGTCATTAATTCCGTTTTTCAAATTAAAAATGTCAATAATTGTAGGTGGGTCAATGACCGTTATTCCACGATTATCTGGCGCCTACTATAGTACAACACATAAAACAAATGCCTTTTTCCGTCAAATAATTACAGAATTCAAACAAACAAGACGTTTCACCGGATAACAGTCGTGTTCTCGATTTACGTAAACGATTGTTAAAAAAGCTATTATTGTTTTTGTTTTTTGCCTAAACTCTGAAGGCATGATTTACCCCGTTCTTGATTATGCAAGCTAAGACACGAATAAACTGGTGCACAATGTTAGATCGTGCTGATTTCTATTTCGTGTTAATTATTTAGTTGAATTACCTAAACACGAGAATTTAAGTAGGTATTTCATTGTCTTTAGTCAAAGTTTTCCTGTCTTCAGCCTTTTAAGTTATTTTTTTAATCATTCACCCCATCTCCTAGATTAATTTAATTTCACGATATCTATGAAGAACTCCCAAGTCCATTTCTGAGATAGAGATAAGAAGAACAATTAATGTTATCGAACTCAATTGAATGTTTTGTTGAAAATGATTTACGACCGGTTTCAATAACGTCGTAATAATGTCATGTTACAAAGGCAAACATGACGTTTGAGCTACTGTTGGTAGCTAATTTGACAGTTGGTTTAAGGTAGATACGTTATTGAAACGGGCCGTTATTCATACCTCGTACAGAGAATTGCCTTGCAGTGAAACAAATAGTACCTAATACAACGTGAAAAAGAATAAAACGCAATATCTAAAAAAGGGTCATTGTACTCATCATTGAAAAAAATCTGCTGTTCAGTCAGTCCATTTTGTCGAGTTAAGCGAACTTAAATTTCTTAATTTTTTTTTTTTTCTTAATTTTTTTTCGCCATTGTCGCCCCTTTTCAGATATACGTTTATTTTACACATTGCATAAGGTATAAGTAAAATCAAAATGCATGCAAGGCATAGTAACAATACGTTTACTCAAAGTCGAGCACATTTTGTTCCACACATACCAGCACACGATTAGTGTTACTATTTCATCATCAACAAATCATCGGCTAACATAACAATACGTACAAATAGCTGTTAATTATTACCTATTAATTATTCCACATTTCATACTAAAATACTCATTCCACGCGCAGTTTCGTCAGCCCCACTCAACCGATCATTACCAACATTTGATAATACCCTATTCAACGATATTACCTCACACGAGTTACAGGCGAATATGGGAAATGTAGCTTGTACAAAAACAGTTGAATATTGACACAATAACAATGGAAACTGGCAACCACATGCGCAAGAGTTGTGTCCATTTGTCTTCTGAACGATAAATGCGAGTTTTATTTTTAGGGTTCCGTACCCAAAGGGTAAAACGGGACCTTATTACTAAGACTCCTCTGTCCGTCCGTCTGCCTGTCCGTCTGTCACCAGGCTGTATCTCATGTACCATGATATTTAGACAGTTGAAATTTTCACAGATGATGTATTTTTGTTGCCGCTATAACAAAAAATAATAAATATGAAATAAAATTAAAAATAAAAGGGCCCCCATAAAAAAAAAACTTTTTTTTTTTCGGCTTATGGTACGAAACCCAAGTGCATGACGAATTTGCACTTGGCCACTTTTTAATTCAAGTCATATTTAATAGAGTCCATAGCTTTTGCAGGATTTTGGGTATTACCTCGGCTGATCCGAGAAAAAGATGATGGAATCAAAAGTCAATAAACGCAATGTCCTTATTTGTATTCTTTCTAATCAGAATAGCATCACACTTTTAAAGAGAGGCTCTGAAAGTGATTTAACGCAAAGTACCAGATTCTTCATTGGGTTACTGAAGTTACAAACGCGTCAAACTCTACTTTAATGCCAGTGTTTGACAGGTTTTCAAGTCAAAGTTGAGTTTGACAAAAACTTAACTTACAAATTGGGCGATATAGAATCCAATCCTCAAGTTATGTTCATTTCATGTGAGTCTAACAAATATTATTAACTAGCTTTTGCCCGCGACTTAGTAGACGCATATCCCGTTCTAGTAGATATTTCCCGTTGTATCTAGCCTTCCTCATGAATAAGACTATCATGTACAAAAACAAAAATAATTTTCCAAATCCGACTGGTAGTTCCAGATATAAGCGCGTTCAAACAAACAAACATCTTTAGCTTTATTATAGTTGTATAGGTAACTAAGTGGGTGCAGTCAGATCAATCTAGAATATTATTGTTCGTCGGAAAGTTAACATAGGTTCGCCTACAAAATATCATAACTCCCATTCTAGGTAACGCCAAGGTCTTAACCCTACAGCGCATACTGTGCCTCATATGGGCCATACAGGAATATTGCTCATAGTTTCGTACAAAACGTAGTTAAGCGCCATCTAGTGAAAATTATGATAATTACGCACTCCAGTGAAGTATAAAATAGGTCACCTTTTTTGCCACAGTGGCGGTAAAGGTTAGGGAGTAAGTTTGAATTTGAATTTGCAGGCAGTTGAAAAAAAGTTCAATTACGTGAGTTTCGATCCAACAAAATAAATTGAAAATATCGGATTTTTGTACATATCAAAATGTCGAAGGTAAGTTTATGTTATTATTGTCTTGTGAATTACTTTTATATACAATATTTATAGTAAATCAATGATTTATCGAGGTTTTATTGTATGTGCCCAATGAGGCACAGCGTGCAATAAGGGTAATATAAAACTTTGTTGCTATTTCAGATGAAGCCTCACAAATCGGTGACAGAATCAGAAATTGAACACTTTTTGAATGTGCCATCGGGGAGTGAAGATGAACTGGAATAATCTGATGGGGAAAGTGGTGATGACCTGATCAAACTCAGTGATTTGGGGATAGATGAAGTAGTTTGGGGATAGGGGATAGAAGAGAACACCTCAACTGCTGCAGGATGACTTTTTGAGTGAAACATTCGATTTCCTTCACGTGCAGGTAACTTGTCAGCAATTATTGATAATAGCACTAGTCAAACCGAACCCAGCGTTTCGGATTGCTCGTTTGGGATTGAATATTCAAATGCCATCTCAAAAAGAACTCCTAAAGGCCAAAAAACCACGTGGTTATTCTGAAGAGTGGCAAACTACTGTTGAAGGAATACCAGTGGTCACTGTCATGTGGTTAGATAATAAACCTGTGACACTTGCGTCTTCATTTGTCGGCAAACAACCTAAAGATAAAGTCAGAAGATTTTGTAAGAAGACTAAGCAGTACATCGATGTCGACTGCCCTGACATTATTCGTCACTACAACCGCCATATGGGTGGTGTAGACCTGCTGGACTCTTTCATCGGAAAGTATAAAATAAAAATGCGTACAAGGAAATGGTACATGAGGATATTCTACCATCTGCTCGATCATAAACAGTTGGCTTCTTTACAAGAGAGTTGAACAGCAGAAACAAAATAATACAAAAATAAAACTACGTGAATTTCGGCTAGAAGTTGCTAAAGCTCTTTGTCTATCTGGACCCTCAATTACACGCAAAAGAGGAAGACCGTCATCGTTCGTCGCCGATATGCTTGAGGAAAGGAAGAAGAAAAAGCCAAAGCTGTAGTACCACCTAAAGACGCCAGAACTGATGGCATCAACCACTTCCCATTATGGTCCACTGCTAGACAACGTTGTAAATTACCTGCTTGTAAGGGAAAATCATTCATTATGTGCCAGAAATGCGGAGTGGCACTGTGTTTGAATAAAGATAAGAACTGTTTTTTGGCATTTCATCAATAAATAAAATAATTGTAATGTCAAAGAGTAAATAACTTGCATTTATAAAATTTTGATCTCAATTTTTTCCTTTTTTTAAAAACTTTATTTCATTGTTTACTTAATATCTACTATAATTTGTGGATAATTTCATTAGTTTGTTTATACTTTCATTAAAGTTTGTTTATTTTTTCATTATAGTTTAATTAAATACTATTTTGTTTAATTCCTGCTGAGTATCCTACATAATACTTTTTAAAGCCTTAATGCTTTTTGGGACATATTGGGCACATACACAAAAATCGATATAACTCAATAAATATTGCATAATGTTTTTTTTAATTATTTTTCCATGTATAAGAATGGCATTTTAAATCATATATATTTTTTTTGTAGCTTAATAAAAAATCGTGCATTGTAGGGTTAAAGTTTATATTCGGTAAATTAGCGGTTTGCAGACGCAGTTATTCATTCAAACGAATACGTCATTATCAGAGGTCGGAATTAGGTACAGGTTTCAATTGTGTAAAAGTAAATAACTTTTTTATTTAATAAAGCTGCTCTTTAAAATTAATCTCGGGATTTCAGGCATATTCACTTTATTCTTCCACTGTATGAAATCAGTGTTAATACATAAATAACTCTACCTAATTCCGACATCTGGTCATTATACAAATTGCACTGTGCCAATATAAATGTATTTCAGTTATGTTCTTTATTATGAACACCATGTAAGTAACAGCTACATAGGGTGACACAATGGGCGGCGTTATTGCTACAAGTGATCTTTACAAGACAACCTTTGGATTGATTTTAAATGGTAACAGGAAATACAGTAGTAGTATTATTCCAGTTCTATTATTTGCTAATTACTTTAAATTTATTTGCTGCCTCAAAGGCCTAGTGTCTGCAAGCGCTACTGCTGCCGACCTACTATGACGTGCTAATGCCATCCAATTCCGATGATGTAAACGGGATAGTGTTATTCGCTATGTACAGCTCCATCTCCCTCTTAAAGCGGAATCATGATCGTTTTAAGACATTCGGATTCCATTCTCGAGTTGTGCAAATTGTTACGGGATTTCTGAGTAGCTGTCCCGGCATTGTCTGAATTTGTGCCAAGTCTATGGCAAATCGGAGGTTTTTTTTTGGATGAGATATCATCAAATGACTCCTTCCACTCTGGGCGGAGCGGAATGGAGTGTAAATTTACTGACTAAAACCCAACCGTGTTCCTCCAAATGCCCTTTGCGTTCCAGTGCCGCGGTAACTCTTTCGAACAAATTCCGCAACCCTAGCGGGCCCACCATCGTGGGGTACTGTAGGCACACGTCTACCTAAGCCTTCGGGAAACTAAGACGTGACGTTATGTTGCATCTTCTGACGATCAGAAAAGACCACAATTATTTCCGAATATTGTTGTTACCGATTGTAATTTTAACAATTATTTTTAATCGTTCCATTGAACAGTTTACGTAACGCAATGGAAACAGTGAAAAATATATCAAATTGCGTTCCGGCCGCATCTCACGGTATATAGCCTATTGTTTCCACGGAATTAAGCACTCACATTTGTAATTGACACGGAAAACGCCAAAGCCAGCAGAATACATTAAACTCCTTGACTTAATCCATTAAGATGTACCCAACACTTGCGTAAAAACAGCGCAGCGAGCTCAAAAATTAAGACACCCCTCTCTAAACTGCTTTTATTTGAGTTAGAGATGAAAATAGAGTATTTTTCGTGCTATATTATTTTTCTAAAATGTAAATAAATAATTTTATTTTGTACGGAATACAAAGATAGTAGGTACAGAATATGTCTTTAAAGTAAGTTGTACAACAGTGACAAAAATTCAAGGTCGAACGTCTGACTTCTAAACTAGGCAGTAAGCCTGTATCTTATAAATATAGTACAATACTATATAATATAGTACGGACGGCAACCCTACAACCATACGACGTTATTCTGTGTCATTTAATGTTAATTACTTTGCATGTCATACTATTATTTTGTGCTGGCTAATAGTTTCTGGTAACACTTCATGTACCTCTAAGGTGCGTATTTTCATAGCATTAGAAGTGAAATTATCATCAACAGTTGAAGGTCAAATCAATTGAAACAATACGCGACATTGAACGAAGAGGTCAATTATCGAATCCGCGACAACTGCATTACGAGCGATACGTAAGAACGGGTAACACACGCTAACAAAATTATCCAACGAAATTTCACAACCCTCGCTGACTAGAAGGCTGATTTCATCACCCCATTCACACCCCTCGATATTCTAAACAGAAAATTTGGCACCTCACTCCTAATTCTCATAATAACTTTTGCTCATGACCTTTGGCACGACAATGCGTAAGTTTCGAAACTTAAACAAAAGTCACACAAGTTCAATGGTAGGTTTATAAATATCGTATAAGTACATAATAGACCTCGTGTTGGTCGTCAACTTCGTGATCGTTGACAAAAGATTTCGCAACGCTATCGATGGATAATTGAATTAAAAAAGTCCTAAATCAACGAGTCATTATTAAAAATCTTTTTATTAAGCCTTCGATATTTAGACACGCATTAAAAAAGTTCAAGTTGCCATTATGATATGAGTTCTTGAACCTAATTTCGTTCGAATCCGGGGCAGCCACAACAAAGACAATAATAGCCCAATGCCGTTTCCATCACGATCTAAATCCGTCATATTTGCTGTTGAGTATCGAACTATCGATTATTCGGCATGTCAATGTTCGATACTGGATCGTAATATCGTATACGCTGTATCGATACCAAGGCTACGAGATTTACACGGTCGTAATTAGAGAAACGTATTAATAAAAGCGAACAATGAGTTAATAGACACACACGCTATTCGATAGTAAATCTATTGTGCTTGTGCACCATTGATCTCTTATTTGAATGCGAAATTGAATTTCACACTCTTACGAGCCTTATATTGTGGAGGTCTACCACAACTAACAAGAGAGTTTCAAATCACACACAAAGAAACTTAAAAGACACGGTAATTAATCAAGTAAACATTGTATTTTATCCGGTACCTTAAGATTAAGGGCCGTTATTTCTCAAGGTTTGGACGTTCACATTTCATTTGTTCCTAGATCTTTGGATTTCTAGATCGTTCATTCCTGAAAATAAGCTGAATAATTCACGTAGATGTAACCGAAGAGCAAGAGTTACCAGCTGGAGTGCACGAAGTGTGCAACTGAGGTCCAGTTGAACGCCACTGATGCTGCTTCTATTCTGCCAGTGTCACATCGTGTACATAAAAGTTAACTTTTCAATTATGGTTGGCGCCAAATAAATTTGCAATAGCGGCCATTGAGTACCTACATTTTTTGACATTCTTAATTCCAAAAATCTGAAAAAATTTAAAAGCTGTCCTGAATCTATGTACAGCTATCGAGATTCTCTACATTTTCTAGTAATGATCAACCATTCATAATTTATTTTTCGGGTACCTATGAAGAGATATAAGGGAAAAGTCAATGTCCTTAATTGCAAATTTATCTGGCGCCAACCATACACAACTTATCAAATTGATAAAAAAATAATGTAGCAGGTAGATATTTCGTTAATACAAATAAACAAACCATGAGACCAATCTGATGGCCAATTCTCGTATTTCTAAGAAGCATTCACATTTGCGTCGCATTCGCAAACTCTCAAACACTTCTAATATCCCTACGCCAGATTTTCGCTGCTGTGCTATTTTATTATTGTTTTGTTTATTCATTTTTTTAAACTTACTTTTTACATTTTTAAATATTTCTTACAAAATACAAAAAAAATAGTAGCCCACCGGTATCGGGAACAAGGTCCAAGCTACAGGTCAGGGCTCCAGAGAGAGGAACCTCCTAACAATGCGAGCCGTGTCCAGAAGTATCTACTGCTTTCTGAATCAAGCTCTTGATCCAGCTGCCTAACGAGAGCTTCCTGAGGTGTTGGTCGAGGCTCGTGGCTATTAAGCCGTTGGCTGACACGACGATTATTGTTATTATTATAAGCCTGTAGTGTCCCACTGCAGGGCAAAGGCCTCCCTTCCTTTCTTCCACTGTTCTCTGTCCTTTGCCACATCTGGCCAATCCTTTCGGTAGGTACTCGTCCCGCCATTTCCTCCTGGGTCTACCGCGTTGCCGGTTCCTGTTGTTTGGAACCCAATCAGTGGCCACTTTGCCACACTTGCGATGCAATTGCGAGAATTTGGCCTTCTTATCTGAGACATAACAAACAGTAATAAGATAATGATAACTTCACAAAACCAAATCAGTAAGATTAAAAGCTTCTCAGGAATCCAAACAAGGTCCACCTATAGTAATTGTTCACTTATCTACACCTCTAATTAGACTATCAGTTCACGCTTGACACAAATGCGTTGCGAGCGCAAGGTAACCCCATGACCTTTTCGCAGTCACACAGAATATTATTATTTAATTAATTATATGAATTATTAACACCTATATCGTGTACTGAAGTACTTAGTGATCATCAATCAAAGTAAATTATAGCCGAATCTTGGGCGCTTTTGCTGTTTTGTTAACATGACAAATGATCCCTAATTTGTGGTTCTTTGTCTATCATACACAATAACTAAATATGTAATTATCTAACGTTTTTAATCTACGGATAGGATATTAAACTGTGATTAGCTTCTGATTTTGCTTGGCTTAGCTTTTCATTTTATCTTCTGCCCTAATCCCATATGACTTTTATTATTAATCTTTGGTTATTACTTTACAAAATCATCATTGTAAATTTTCAGTTAACAATAAGTCGTCGCAATACGTTTTTAGGGTTCCGTACCCAAAGAGTAAAACGGTGCCCTATTACTAAGACTTCGCTGTCCGTCTGTCACCTGGTTGAATATCATGAACCGTGATAGTTAGACACTTGAAATTTTCACAGATGATTTTTTTTGTTGCCGCTATTACAACATTAAACAGAATAAAATAAATATTCAAGGGGGCTTCCATATAACAAACGTGATTTTTTTGCGCGTTTCTGCTCGATATTGATAACGGCAACAGCTAGACGCTTTAAATATTCACAGAATATTTAGTTCACTTTAAAAATAAATAATTTTATTAAAATTAAATTAATATTTAAGGGGGGCTCCGATAAAAGAAACGTGTTTTTTTGCCGTTTTTATAGATAATGATACGGAACCCTTCGTACGCAAGTCCGACTCGCACTTGGCTGGTTTTTTCCTCCATTCTGTTCCGACAACCGTCATGCGATTACTGACTTTCTTCTCTTTTCACTCCACGCACAATCAGTGCATCTTTTCTCTGGCCAACCTCTCCCTCTCCATCCTTCCATATTTATATTCATAACTCTGTTAGTAACGTTTCAACTCTCGTCTTCACATGACCATATCAAGACAAACGATTGCCACTCCAACTCCACTATTCTGTCACTGGCGCCACTTTTAAACTTAGCTTAGTGTCTGATTTTGCACAACAATTTCTTAGGGCTGTTTATGTACATAAAGCCTCGTTAAACTTGTTAATAAATGAGATTTGTAGAAGGAAACAATTTATCTTGAACTGGTCCTTTATGTCGTCCAATCAACAGAGTATTTTAGGGTCATGGCTGACCAAATTGACAGTAAGTTGTAGGTGTGTTTGATAAATTATTGGACTGGTCGGCAAGACTGGCTCAATTTTTTTGTCAACTTAAAAATCAACTTTAAATTATTATAGTCACAATGATTATGGGCGGGCCTACTGATTCATTAATCTATACTAATACTATAAAGAGGAAAGATTTGTATTTTTTAATGTAACGAATAAACTTAAAAACTACAGGACCGATTTGAAAAATTCTTTATTATATCTGCGAGTAACATAGGTTAGATTTTATCCCCGTACTCCCACGGGAAAGGGAACTACGCGGGTAAAACCGCGTGACGTCCGCTAGTAAATTATAAAGAGTTATAATGTGACTACCTATTACGTAGAAGAAAAGGTGATATGTCATTAACATAATATTTATTTCATAATCAATGTCCAATCAAGAGATTAGGGTCAATAAATAAGGCTCAACCACCATAGTGATATTAAATAGTATATATTTATGCCGTTGCTGCCTTTTTTATCTAAGCTGCTGGTTGATTTGTGAATAATATTTTAAATATTTATTTTTATTTGTTGTACATCTACCACAGTATAGTCTTCATAACCCAAAGGCTGACTGGTAGAGAATGCCTTGATAAAACGTTTAAATAAATTCTGTAAAACATTTCACCGTAAAACTTAGGATGAAGTGAGCTTAATAGCTTCTAATTGATGCTAGATTGTCAGTTCACTTCATGCTCACTTCACCTCAGTTATCACGGTGAAATAGTTTTACAGAATTATTGTATTTTCCATACAACGTTATTATCAGCTGATCAAAACAAGTGTAAGAGGTGCATTGACTATGACTGTAGCGGAATCAATGCCGCCACAAGAAAAAATAACGAAACGGAATTTGTACGGCAACAAAAAGGACTACAACGCCATCTATCCCGCCAGCAGAGAACTACTCACGAAATCCTGCATCACGGTATCAGTTTTCCGTGCGATTAGAACAAATACAATAGTCCAAATATCAACTATCGGGTAATAAAATGCCCACCAGACACAACAACCGTCTGGTCGGAGGATCCCCCCTTTTTTTATTGAGGTTTGCGGGACTTTACTCTCTATTCCGCATACCTCTTTATGACTTCCTTCAAGAAAGTTATTAATTTACATAGGCAAAGCAGTTTTCAAAAGCATGCCAAATAAACATATCGAAAATCCAACGATGCAATTACAGTTTTCATCAAAATCGGGCCCGAGATACCTTTGAGTGTTTTTAGCTATTGTAATTTTGGATTTTGCCATCCACACCCGCTTATAAAATTCACCCTGTTTACTGAAAACCTTGATTGCATTTAACTTTATTGCACCTAGGTATGCCTAAACAAAACTCAGTGCAAATCAATTATGATTATTTAGAATTTATATTTCTGGGGCACAAGCATTAGCCAGCTTGTCGACTTAGGTCAAACATAACGAACTCTAATTTACATACACGAACAGAATAAACTAAACAAACATAAAACCGTCAATCGTATGATAAATACGACCTTGATAAGTGCACTGTCTCACTGTCCGAGCGGCAAACACTCGACTAGCGGACACTTACACAACGCCAGTGAAAGGTGCCTATTGTGCAACCCACCTTATCAAACTGAACTATTTCATTGAATGTCGGCTACGGACCTTATACTCGATACACGACGTGGAATCAGGTGGCCAATGTCGCAAATTCTTGCCAATATTGATAACAGGTTCATTGCAGTAATTCATTTTAACTAATTGCTGGTAGGATTTAAATGTTGGTGTTATGTTTGTTATGTAATTTTATCATAATGGTGTCTGGTATGAATAATACGTTCAATAATTTGTTTTTGGAATGGTTTCTCCGATTTATGCATACAGCACGTTTACTCCCGGCCGTATTCGAAATTGTGCCAAATTGAATTTGATTCGAATTATTTTCAAATTCGGAGTAATCGACACGTATTCGAGAGTCAAATTCGATTTGACAATTTCGAAGATTTTTAAAGTTTGATTGGTTTTTTTGGTAGACCTTCTCTACTGCCTAAATTGACCACATAGACTTAGCCTAATTACTTTATATCCTAACTTCCTAACTAAATGTTCGTTAGATACGCTTTTACGCCTAAATTGCTGAACCGATTTTGATCAATTTGGGTACGGAGATAGATGGGACCCTGAAACGAAGACGGTTATAAGTGAAAATCTACGTGAACGCTAGCGAAGTCAAACGAGCAAACGAAAAAGATGTCACGTGATCACGAAGTGAGCTGTCATTCCATTTTGATTATATGGATTGACAGCTCACCTCGCGATCACTTCACCCAAGCCTTCACTTCGACATGTTAACAGAATCGACCGGCGGAACAACATACATAGACAAGACCATGACCAAACACAAAAGAGGCCACGCTTATGTCAACATTATTACACCTAGCAACAAATCATTTGTTTTATTACATGCCAGTCTCTGACATAATGCACACTGACCTATGTACAGTACAATGTCAATGACTTTAATGAAGTACTAAGTACATTCCGTATGTAATAATAACATAATCAAGATGTCTATAACTAATAAAATGTAGGTACTATATAAAGGTCTCGCATAGGTCAGATCTTTATGTCCTTTGATATGCAGCAAGCTAGATTGCCTATTGAACGGACAGCCTAAGGCAATACGGCGCTGGGCAGAGACCACTCCCAGTTCTATATTTCGCAAATATGTAACAAATATCGTACCTATTGTTTAAAGGAAATCGCTTTTAGAATCGGGTTCGTTGTCATATTACAAAAGAGTAGCTTTTGCCCGCGACTTCGTACGCGCATATCCAGTTTTTTCCCGTTCCTGTATAACATAAAACCTTCCTCATGGATGTGGCTATCATATAAGAATTTTCCAAATCCGACTGGTAGTTCTACAGATTAGCGCGTTCAAACAAACAAACAATCTCTGCAGCTTTATTATATTAAGTATAGATATTATACATGTATAATATATTCTATACTTATATATACATTGTATATATAAGTATAGAATTATATATGTATAATAAGACAAAAAGTTACTTGAAAGCGAAAATATGTCTTTATAAAATAAGAAAAGCAAGGACTGATAGGAGCATTAGGAAACCTAGTTTTGACCTTTGAGGGGAATATGGGAAGAAAAGTACGAATTTCATTCAAATGCTACAAGAATTAAAGAAAGAAAGAAAGAAGAAAAAAAGAAGAAAGCAAGAAGAAAGAAAGAAAGAAGAAAGAAAAATAGTTTATTTGCGACAAACATGACGCATACCAAAAAAAAAAACTAAATTACAAAATTAGCAATCATAGACATTGGAGTGACTTTTTCGAAGATGATATTGCAGAATTAAAGATGACAGCATTGTTAAAAGTATGCAAACCAGACACTCCAGAACCAACGAAGAAGTTCTTACAAACTTTCTTACAATCACCCTACAATTCAATATACCTACCACAATCGAATGACGTAAAAGAGACACAATTCTACAATCCTACAATAGAAAGGTACCTACTACATCCTAACATGCATTTTACAAAACTATCACTCAGCCTTAGAACACACAACAATAGTGCTACAATATCTATTATTCAACCAAAATTCATTGGCTACGTGTTTGCGAAACAAATTTATAATACCTAATACTGTGGATAGAATAGAGTTGTCACTAGTTGTAATAGTGTTTATTTTGGGATGTCACGGATCAATTATTTTCGATTAAAGCGAGAAATTGAAGCTGATTTTGTGTACTTTTTGCGACGCTGTTGTTGGTTGTAGGGACTTCTGTCAATGTTTTTTGTTGATAGGTTATTTAGTTGGCATACCGGAGTTTTTAGTATAACTCTAAAGCAGCTATACTCAACCTGCGGTCGCGGGCCGCATGTGGCCCATCAAGCTTTTCCGTGGCCCTGCAGCCCAGCACAATATGGATGCTATATTTAGCCAGTGTATTAATCTATACTGTACTGATTCACTCCTTGACGATGTGCTATGACTACTTCTCACCCACTATCAACGTGAAGAAGTTGGGCTATGAATGCCATATGAAAACTGTCCTTTCGTCACAAATTCAACAATCCAGTACAGATTTATATAGAAACACTATTAAAAGTAGATTTTTATTATTGCGGCCCATCATGATAATAGTAGAAGCGCAATGTGGCCAAAGTGAGAAAAAAGGTTGAGTACAGCTGCTTAAAGCAAATGGTTGAGTGGAAAAAAGTGGAATAAGGATCTCAAACTTAGATCACCAGCCTGATTCCCAAGCCGATTGAATAATACCACTTGACACAATAACACGAAATCCTTACTAAAATATCAATGTAATGCCTCTCTGAGTCAGGACTCAGGACTCAGGGTTCTTCTGCATTTAGAGCAGCAATAATTTAAATAGTCTTACTACGTTCAATCGAATGGCCGGAACTCTTGTTCCCAAAACTTTATTGTAAAGAGAAATAAACCCAATCAATTGGCTACAATTAAGCACAAGAACTGAGTCCTTTAAAGGACTCAATATGACGAAATATTACCAATAATATCCGGTCTACTTTACGACTAAAAACTTATTAATACATGATCCAATTTATTTAATAGGTGTAACACGTTCAGAAAGGCCCAGTTGTTTTCAATTAAATTTCGTGATTAAGTTGATAGCACGGAACTGTTACATCAGACTACATAACATTCCAGATCACGGCTGATGAGACGGTTTAATTATAGACTCGCATCATCAAGTGTTTAATTGAAAAGAAGACGGGTTTTGTCAATATTGTGTAATGGAATGTATACTTTATGAAGTTTTGTATGTTATTAGGAGGAAAACTTGTTTTTGGATAGATAGATAGATATATAAAACACTAGTTGCCGCCCGCGGCTCCGCCCGCGTTAATGTCGAAAATTATCCCAAGAGAACAAACTCCCAGCATTAAAAGTCCTATGTCCTTTCCCAGGACTCAAACAATCTCTTTACCAAATTTCATCTAAATCGGTCCAGCCGTTTGCGCGTGAAGAAGTAACAAACATACACACACATACGCACTCAAAAACTTTCGCCTTTATAATATTAGTGTGATTAGTGTGATGTGATGATTTATTTGGTACAAGAACAGAAAACACAACACACAAAAGCACAGTTACATAAATCATAATACTAGAAAATACAAATATGAGAGCACAGGCTCTAGACATGTCATGAAAGTGGTATTCGTTCAGCAATACCGGTTTCATAAATCCAATTTACAATAAACTTCTCGACCCAATTTCGATCACGGTGGCTAATCTCAAGGAAAATTAGTCAAGTACGCAGCAGATTAATAGTGCACAAATGTGTGCGCAAACTGAGAGATCAGGCGCAGGAACAATGGCTCTACTTATTTTCCGAGGCACAGGGGCCACTACCATCTTCCAAACTCCGAGTTGCTACTGAGAAGTTCCTAATGGATAAACCCAAGAACTCTTTTGCCCGACACCATTGTCAATCCCATAGGCATATTTTAGACTTATGATAACCGCTGTCATTCGATAGGACCTTGTCCAGGTACTGACGCCAACATTCGTTTTTTACTCGCTTCCCTTAGGGTTAACTTGTATATATTAGGGGATTTGATGCAAAAAAATTACACGTACTTGCTTGAACGGTAACCCCCGACTGGAGTATTCCATTCGTTCAAGCATCTGTACAATCAAAAAAAATCCGTAACCACCAGGAAGAGTACAGTTACACAATAAAGACAATGAATAGGTACCAATACCAACATTGACACGGAAATTATCTTAGTCATCTCCAAAATGAATAAAGTTGTTTTTAACACGAGATCAATTAAATTTTAATTACTGAGAAATCCAGGAAGTGTATGCGACTGTACCTACTGTTTCCAACTGCTGAATTTAACGCTTTGCAAGCTACTTCTGCTATAAGCCTTAAGGTTCATATTGTCGCTATCTTTATTGCTGGATAAACCTTGCTAAAAATATGTTAAATATTTTAAGACAGTTTCAATATGAATTCTCCGATACGTGATGTTTATTGCACGACATGATAAAACTCCTACTTTGAAAGACGCCACTTCCACCAACATCAACAATAGTAGGTTTTTTTATTTTATTTTTTGATTGAATATGGGTTTGCTCTTGACTCTACTCTAGTTCATAGATGACAGAGACAAAGTCGACGATGGAGCGAGCTTACCCAGAATGTAAAGTAGTAGTGGACGGACTAATGCAAAAGGCATCCTATCCCAGTAAGTAAAGTTAAAAATACTAAACAAGTATGACAAAGCTACTGAAACAGACAAAAGTTTGCACATTGGTTAGATAATTGAATACCACACAAAGAGCAAGATAGTATTCAGTCAGTCAGTTAAAAATAGTGAAAAGTTATAAAATACAGACTACTTCAACAGAACCACAACGACTCCTATGTTTCTTGCTACAGCCGAGCTAAGAGTGAATAGGTTACTTCTAGGCAAGCGTGCTGATGAATGATGCAGATAGTCGATCCCAAATAAATGAGGCATATGGGTAGACAAAGAGAGATATATAAAAACCCAAAAACTGAGATTGATGGTCAATAAATGGTTTAAAACCGTACATTTTGATATTGTTAAGATATTTATTGTATTAGCAGTGGCAGTATTCTCTTCTTCTCTGTCGTTTCACTCTTGGCAGAGCAGTCGTGGTCACGTCGAAGCGTCCCCGTCGGTGGTAGAGGCTAACACAGCTCTTCGCACGATCTCCCGCCTTCTCTCCCTGTTGGCAGACTTTTTGGCGCAATCAATCGTGGCACTATTAGTCGTCAGCAATAACAGCTTATCAAGATAAAGATCGCACCAGTACACAAACATTGACATTCACTTGACTTTTACAACTGGTTCAAGATAATAGCTGCTACAGCTTTCGGTAAAGGTATCTCTTCCTTGACAGAACTCGTTTGTAAATACTATAGAGGCATGCAGAATAGGTGTACAGTCCCGCAAGCCTCTGTTGAAAAGGGAGAATCCTTCACCCGGACGGTTGTTGTGTCCGGTGGGCAACTGCCCGATAGTTGATATTCGGACTGTTGTATATATTTAAATCGCACGAAAAACTTTGAACCCGCGATGCAGGATTTCGTTCAGTAGTTCTTTGGTACAATACTTAATGTATGTTAAAATAAAAGCTTATTCAAAGTATAGCGAGTGAAGTACTATCTATATTGTACAATTTCATGTAAAAGGCAATACTTACTGATGTAGACCATCCTTGGTAATTTTCGCTAAACATAAGGCTGTAATTAAAGCAATTATTATGCATCTTGCAATATCATTCAGTATAGCTATTAGACTCACTCGTCATCCATACTAATATTATAAATGCGAAAGTGTGTCCGTCTGTCTGTCCGTCTTTCTGTCTGACTGTCTGTCTGTTACCTCTTCACGCGTAAACCGCTGAACCGATTTAGATAAAATTTGGTTTGGAGAAAGTTTGAGTCCCGGAACCTATCCCGGGACAACATAGTTACTCCCCGGATAAAAACTATCTTATGTCCTTACATAGGATAGTTTTTATCCGGGGAGTTGTTCTCTTTTGATAATTCTCGACACTCACGCAAGCGGAGCCGCGGGCAAAAGCTAGTAATACATACATCTATTGTAATAAACCTATTTTCGAAAATTCAAAATTATTTTTCTTTAAATTCAATTTTATAAAGAAAGAAAGAAAGAAAACTAGTTTATTTGGCACACACTGGTACACAATGTTGATACAAATAAAAGGAAACTTAATTACAATAACATCGTGTGCTCCGCGACTGCACCAAATAGGTCCAGTTCAGCATAATGCTAGACAACTAGTAGTTGCCTGACGCTGGTTTTCAACTGTACCTTACGTTGAAGTGTATGGATGTAAATCGTTCTTCTTCATAAGAGTATACCTTCCCGAATGGACAGTAGAGTCACTTTATTAATGTAATACTATTATTTTACTAAGCTGTAAATGATGACGTTCAAAAGTGCCGTTTAATGGCCTAATTGAAATAAACGTTTTGACGTTGACTTCAGCTATGTAAGGTGATATTAATATACAAAAAAAATAGATATACTTAATAATATGTTAATTTGTAGTATAGTATGTATCAATTGCATCATCCGCTTCAAACATTACCAAGCCTGTTAAGGCTTTATATTATAGGAGTCAGGTTTTCTATAGTCATCTATATATAGCAAAGATCCTTAAAATAGCTGACCTAATCGCTGATTAAATCCGATTATCTTGCGAATACACCCACACGAATCAAAATAAAACAAAACATTGGTCCATCTAATCGATCAGGCTGCTATTAATCATCGCTGGACCATCGCCTGCCCACGTGGACCACTTTCACGCGAACCTATCACGGATGTGTTATAGTTACGGAACAGTTCTTTTTGTCTATGCTTTGGTACTTCCGATTGAGATGCTTTAGATGCGGTGGGGTTCCATTGTTATGCGGTATTTTTATCAGATATTGTATGTTGACTGTTGTGAATGATGAGGATTGCTACATGCATACTTGTGTGTGGAAGAGAATGTAGATCGATAAGCTGAACGTGTTCCTATCCAATCTTAACTTAAATTACAAAAAGGCAAAATTGTTTTGACTTTAGGAGGTAATCTATGGAAGAACTGATCTGATTATGAAACTTCTTTTATCTATAGGAAGTTCTTTCAAAGTCAAAGTCAAAACGTTTATTCCAATTAGGCCATTAAAAGGCACTTTTGAACGTCAAAATTACAGTTAAAAGAGTATGTATAAAAAAAAACCGACTCTAATGAATGATCCGACTCGAATGAAATCTTATAGAGAAGAACGGACAATTTTTTTAAATAGAAGTTTACAATAAATGGTACTCACATATTTACAAATATTGCAAACAATTGATTTTACAGTGTGTGAGTTATATAATGGAAAAATAAAATAAAAAAACAAAAAAGTACATCTATATAGTTAAATACATTATGCCTACTAGTTTAATTTACTCTACACTCTTGATTGTCCTATGGATCAGGACCAGCATGCTTCCAAGCATTCTTATCCTGAATGTATTATCGCTGAAGCTATTTCGGTAATATTCACAGTTCTGGTGATATAAGCCACGGAGGCAAAGCTATGGGAGAAAGCTAATACGATAAAGAAATAATGGCTTGAGCTCCGGAAAACTATCAATATTCAAAAGAAAGAAATAGTTAAGTTACTACGGAACTATCCTAGAAAACTAAACTTTTTTCAAGCACCCAACGATCCTAAATATCTTAGGAAGGTGTTACAATAAGTTCCTAGAGCCCCCAGACGTTACTTATTACCTCTGTAATAACAGGAGTGGTTTAGTGTTAGTATGTACCTTCAACGTACGCATAGCTGCTAGCGTCTGTATGTAGTCGGACGTAAAAGAATAGCACCATCCCATCACTTCCCGTGGGTGTCGTAAGAGGCGACTAAGGGACTCACGAGAGAATGGGCAGCAGCATTCTCTGTGCATTGCAACAGCTACACTGCGATCGCCAACCTGCTTGCCAAGCGTGGCGATTATGGCAACACCCCCTCCCTCCTTTGGAGAGAAGCCTACGTCCAGCAGTGGACGTCTTTCGGCTGATGTGATGATACCTGCGGCCATTTTGCCATTATTTAGTGTAATGGAAACGCACCACTTCCTTAGAACATCTGCCTCCATTTTAAATCAAAACAATAGGCAAATTACACGTTCAGTCCAGTTATCTAATGCGTTATAATTAATGGGTTTTATATCAATCGTATGGCGTTACATCAGGCCTTTCTATATAGGCAATTGTAATTACACACTTTGCTTGTAAGAATATTTTAAGTTTACTGTCTTTTTACTTAGAGTAATGACCGTATGCATCTTTCTATGTAATAACAGTGGCGCGGTTTTCGAGGTTAAGCAATGCTTGCCGAGGTCGATTCAGGGATGAGGTACCACCGTCAATTATATACCAAGACTCCTCCGTGTCTCGGAAAGCTCGTTAAGCTGTTGGTCCTCGGCTATCACATTAATATCTCTATTTGTTTTCCATAATGGATGAAAATCTTACAATAAATGGGCTTACAGCTAAGGTATAATAACGGACCCTGAAGGGCACAAGAAAAAGTAAGTATACAATTAAAGTTTGCTATAAAATTAATACATAATTAAAAAAATTAGGACATGCCCTTAACATTAATTACCTCAATTATAATTTTAGAATTTATTTAAAGATCAATTATTTCAGATCAGTTTATTATAACACAAAAAAAATTTGGTAACATTAAATTATAACATATGTATTTTATGATTTAAGTAACAATATCATATTTATCTATGTATGTATGTATGTCTATCTATGTATGCATGTCATTTCTAGATCTTTCATAAAATCTGACATGCCACTACAAAGTATAAAATAACTTCAAGTCTGTGTTTTTAGCTGTGTCTTCGTATTTTAACACCGATTTCCGAAATTAAAGTTATTTTATATTTTGTCGTGTTTTTTTTATTTGGATGTTGGTTGTTTTTTTTTTTACCTAACAACACCACTGGAAAGTCACAGGAAAGCGAAACACGCAATTTCGTTTACTTGTAAGATATATTTTCTATTTTCTTTCTCATCAATTTCATCAAAATCGGTTCAGTCGTTTAAAACCCAATCGACTGAACCGATTTTGATGACATTTCTATGGGACCAATCAGAACGTATATTTTTTCAAATCGGTTCATAGTCTTTATAACCCAAAGGTTGACTGGTAGAGAATGCTTTAATGCATTAAGTCCGCCGATGTACCGCTATTGTACATAAAGTTTAAATCAATAAATGACAGAGTAAAGAGGAAACAAACATTAAAAAAAAAAATACAACCAAATTGAGAACCTCCTCCTTTATTTGAAGTCGGTTAAAAAGTATTTTTAACCGACTTCAAATAAAGGAGGAGGTTCTCAATTTGGTTGTATTTTTTGTACTAGTGCTAAGCTGCATCTGGAAGTCGAACCCAATATACATAGTTGGGCAAAGGCTAGGCAGATCGATTAATAAGTATCGTATGTAACATCGATCCTTTCTATAAGAAATCGCCAACAGTATAATTATTCTCATTGCATCCACGAATAATTAAGTTTTTACAGTCTAGTGTCTAATTACTTAGAGTAATGACCCTGTGCAATATAGTGCAGATGGTATCTAGCATCTAAATAGAGCAATTATTTTTGCATTAGGTGAATATTAAATTGGAGATGGAGTGGACTATTTTTGCAATATATTCTCCAGTGAATGGTTCATAGACATAGTAAATGTTACACATTATTATGACGGCACTTCCATTCATGAATAATAAATAAAAGGAAAAACATATTTATTAAAAATTGCATGTAACACAGGTTATCGACCTCTGGCACCCAAGCTAAGATTAAACTTGTGTTATGGGTGCCAGGGTCTATTAATTACATCCACTTATTGAATTGAATGAAGGTAACATAACATCACGCTTGTGATCCGGATCAAAGGTGGACCTCAATCGCGGTGCGTGTACCAACATGTTTTCTGTACCTCGTCTTGGAAGAGGACTTTTGGCTGCAGGACGTGGCGTTCCGTCGCTTCCGTGCCACTGGAACGCACTATACAACAAGTAACAGAATAAACGCAATACAAGAGGCTTTGATTATTTACATGTCAAATAATCAAAGACAAGAGGTATTAAGGGGTATTTGTACTCATCATTATGAACAACTTTTACTATGGGACCAACTCCGAAAACGTAAAAAAAAACAGCTGTACTGAACATTTTGTCGAGTTATGCGCACAAAAATGTATCGAGAATCGATTTTTTTTCGCGAAGGAGGTTGCAAACGCCACTGCTGACACTGGACTGGAATGGCGCTTGCGACCATTGGATCAAAGAGTCAGTTACAAAGAAGAAGTTTTTACTCAAACTCTTCTTTCAAATCTCCAAAAACACTGGCACATACCAAAATTAAGAACTAGATAAATGTGTGTGTGGGCACGCCACTATTGCGGCGGCTTTGGGGAGTGGCTGGAGAGGCGCCACGGCGTCCTCACCTTCCGCCTGACGCAGGTGCTTACCGGACACGGCTGTTTCGGGAGGTACCTGTTTCGGATTAAGCGGAAGGACACGCCCGGGTGTCAGCACTGTGAGGATCGCCCGAAGGCCACGGTGGAGGTCCTGCTTCGGCTGAGCACCGCCGTGTCCTCGTCGAGGCGATCGGCGGCGGCGACCTCTCGCGTCCGGCCCTGGTTGAATCCATGGTCCGGAGCGAGGAGGCTTGGGAAGCGGTCGCCTCCTTCTGCGAATCAGTAATGCTAGCGAAGGAGAAGGCGGGCCACGCGAGGGAAAGGCAAGGCCTTCGCTCCACCCGCCGCTACAGGTAAAGACGCCCCGGCCGTCGGGCAGGGCAGGGCGATCCCGCAGGGCGATCCCCGGCCACCGTAGGCGCGGGCCTGCGGACGGCGAGTGTTGGGTGGCTCGCTGTCCGATTACCAACAGGCCCGGGTCGATGGCGCGTTGTGTTTCACGCGCGCCTCAAAGAGATTTCAGCATAGGAGAGGGGACCCGGTAGGGCCAGAGCCTGCCAGAGTTGCGGAATTTGTTCGAAAGAGTCACCACGGCCCTGGAACGTAAAGGGCTTTAGAAGGAACACGGATGGGTTTAGTCAGTAAGAGTCTGACATGCCCTCCCGCTCCACCCAGAGCGGAAGAAGTCATTTGATGATATACAACCTTAAAAAAAAAAATAACGATATGTCTGTGCATGTTATGTTAAAAATAGAAGGATGTTTTTTTTTCTGTTAACGCCGAGCGGTACTTAGGCACTGCCTAACTCCAGATAGCCCAAATCGAAAGTGAAAATGATTAAGCGATTATTATCGGATCTGTGTCAATTTCGTGATCGTTAGAAACGATGAACCGATACATGTTACACAATCGTATAGGTTATTTTATTGGTAATGTAATAAGAGCCTAGTTAAAGTAAAATATTTGCCGATTATCTGCTGCTTAATCGAATAGATAAATACCTAGTTTAGGAAATTGGCAAAACGGAATTATTTTTTGTAATATTATTTTACTTTCGAAAATGTTACTTTACCATACCAATAACATTTTTAACATTATTTTGTTGAGACTGATTGTGAAATTAAATTGAATATACTTTATAAAAATCTTGGATTTTCTGACAGAAAACGCACAACCTAAACACAACACAACCTTGTTTTGTCCAAGAATTTATGAATGCGAAAGTAGCTGTGTCTGTCTGTCTGTTTGTTACCATTGCACGTCTTAACAGCTGAAAGGATTGTGTAACGAACGAACGATAAAACTTGGCACACGGGTCACGGGTAGACCTGCTGGTCAATTCTGTAAACATGTCGAAGTGAAGGCTTGGACATGTTTATGGAATCGACCGGCTGTAATGTTCAATCCATATAATCAAGATGGAATGACAGCTCACTTCGTGATCACGTGACAACTTGATTGTATGGATTGACAGCTCACTTCCTGATCACTTCACCCAAGCCTTCACTTGGACATGTTTACAGAATCGACCGGCTGTAATGTTCCCTTTGAATTTTCGACTTTTTCGTAAGCGATACCGCTGTTCCGCTGTTTGAGTTCTAGAAGGTGAACAAAAATACCTCCATAATATATTATTAAATACTATTGTAACAAAGGAAGTATTTGCGAAAAAAAACTCTCAAAGGTACTGAATTTTTTCGCTGACGAGAAATCCAATCGGGCCCACGACCAGTTCCTAGACTAGATTAAAAATAAATGTGTGAAGACATAGATCGGGTTTTTCCATGTCAGTAGGAAACAGGTGCTCAAAACAAGAACCTCGAGATTGGGGCTCATGGCCACGACATTTCCTCCTGGCTTCATTTATTTTAATTAGACAATCAAGTTTCAGTTTAGTGACGTTATCCATTTACTTCTTTACTCTCGGTTCTTCCATTAATCGAGTTACATTTGGTTCATAATCGGTAACTAGACTATAGCTACGAGTAGCTTATCATTCGACATTTTAATAATAACCATATTAACGATTTCTCTCTGCTTACGCCTCTGCCACTGTCCTTCCGGCCACCAAAGGCAGATAACCTTGAGCCCGGAACCGCCATACACTCTCGGATTGGTCAGATCAAACGAATTTTCTAACAGTCAGCTCCTGGCTCTGTTTGTAAGGGTTTTTGCTGAAATAGCGTCATTTCCGTTACTAGCAAGAAAAACTTTTAGTTTTATATTTAAACAATTACTTTTCTAAGTAAGCGAACTTACCGAGGTAGTTCGGGTGAATATTGTGTTGGTATGAGATGTTTATTTTACGACTTTTCTGCTGCAAAAATGAAAGACGGATTGCGATTTTGAGAGATTTGGTTTCAAAACAACTAAACGAGATGGTCTCAGTACCTAAACGGCCACTCCAAACGTGACATCGATCGGTAGCGGGTTTAGACCCTCGGAAGTACAGGTTTTAGACTCCCCATATTTCCATTCGAAAAGGAGAACCGTATTCACACTGAGTGTCGGTGGGATCTATCTCGTGGGTCACTGGTTCAAAAGTTATAAGGGTTTGTACGTGGCCGATCTAGAGAGAATATCCCAACTTGGCCAGATTTAAAATAATATAAATGTGGTCAAGCTGAGAAGATTCTCCGTAGGTCGGCCACCTAAAATCGCTTAAAACCTTTGAACCAGTGATCGACAGATTTTGATATTTAGTGACTGATTCCGACTAATGAGCGACAAAATTTAGAAGAAAACAGATTTTCGCTAGTTAGGTAGCTTTTGAGATTCAAATTGGGCCAAGATGGGGAGATGCTCCCCAGGTCGGGCTAGGTGGCCCTTATAACTTTTGAACCAGTGACCGACCCCACAAATTCTCATATTTGGCGACAAATTTCGACTAATAAGCGATTATTTTATTGTGTTTTCAAAATCCCTGATGCCAGTCACACCAGTGTCGTCTAGTTTGTGCTTGAAGCGGTCCATTCGGCTATCTATAAAGCTGAAGCGTTCTAATTATTCACAGCACGACACACGAGTTACGACAGTATTTTCTACCTACTACACCATATTACAAAGTCGTACGGCTATCCTATGACCGCTACGGTGAACGTAATGTCACGCCGAGCCAAAGGTTAGCGTACCAGCACCATTCGCCCACGGAATGTCCGATCTGAATGCAATTTTAGCCTACCTTAATGCACTGACATTAGTATTCATTGGATTTGTCAGTCTAAATATATTAGGGGTTAATTGCCTCGTATGGTATGTGCGTCTTAACGATTGCCTTGTACGCAATATTGTAGTACGAAGTGCTCATCACAGAGCTTAGATCTATTTTTCTCGCCTACTCTGTTACTCACAAAAGTTTCATCAACTAAAATATTGCCCTTAGGCCCGGTTTCTCGAACGAAAATTATCGTGGCAAATTGTCTAACACACGTTATCTATCTGGAATTGTTTGAATGAGTTTTTAGCGAATCGCATCACTTGACTTGCATGTGACTGGTCCAGAAACCGGGAGTTGTTCTTCTATCATACATTTCAAAAATGTATAATAGAAGAACAACCGGATAATAGACTCTATTATCCGGTTATTTAGTGCTAGCAGTCACCTAAATTCCTTTCTAGTATTATCCCCTTTACGCATCCATCGTTTCTTCGGACATCATTTACAGCTACTCTTGTAACCAAGAACTCACATTTTGAAATATCAGGAGTGTATAGAGCTGATGGAAAAGTGAAAAAAAAAAGAAAAAGTGTTTACTCACAGTAACACATTGCTAACAATATAATTATTACCTTTGCCAAACTTGGCAGATGTAGCTCCTTTTCTTCAGCACACATGTAAAGAAATACACACAAAAATACAAGTATTTTTTAATATTTTTAAATATTATCTTTGACAAAACACATTGAAGAGGTACTTACCTATGTATTTAATTTTTAAAAGAGCGTCTTTTAAAAATAAAATACATAAGTACCTCTTCAATGTGTTTGTAACACAACTGTTTAACAACCTTTTACTGTTCCTTTGAGATCTTGTACTTATAATATTGTTTTTAAATATGTCCCTACCATACTGTTGTAAAGCTACTGACAACATTACGGAGCAGATGGTGTCTCACCAATCGTCAAAAGTAAGCACTTGGAGTCTATCAACGAGCTATGGAACGAAGTATACTGGGTGTCAAACTCACAGACCGCATTAGAAACTCTATATTTCGTTCAAAAACACAAATATCGGACGTTGGCCACACAGCTGCGAGGTTAAAGTGGAACTGGGCTGATCATATCTGCCGCATGTCGGAGGTGCAATGGGCAAAGATCCCAAACGCAATGCAACGACAACGGGGCACAAGGGGCCCAGAAAGAGATGGTGGGACGAGCTAGACTCCTTCTCAAAGGATTGGCCCAAAATTGCAGGGCAAACACCTTTGTATTTGCCCTGCAGTGAGTGAGACAGCACAGGCTCCTAATAATAATAAAACAAATGAAGTGACTTGACTTGGCTCGCGAGGTTGTCGACATGTGGGATGTGAATACAACAGTCATTGTGCTGATAATCGTGACGGCCAATGGCATAATTGCCAAGAGCCTCGACTAACAGCTCAAGAGGCTCTCGTTGGGTAGCTGAATCAAGGGCTTGATCCAGAAAGCAGTACTCCTGAACACGGCGCGCATAGTTAGGAGGTTCCTCTCTCAGGAGCCCTGACCACCGGTAGCTTGGACCCTGTTCCCGATACCGGTGAGCTACTGTCTTTTATATTTTTTTAATGTTTTATTGAATTATTTAAAATGTTAATAATATGTGTATACATGAATAAATGGATAATAGATACGGAGCCGTTAGGATCTTTCTTTCATGTAGTAATATCTCCATAAACGGGTACGGAACTTTGGTTGTTAAATAGAAATACTAATTACCGAAAGCATAAGAGGGACCGTACTGACGAGAACTGGACACTATTTAAGGTTTCGAGGAATAGATGCAACCAGTTGATACGCAATGCTATATCGGCAAACCACGACATTTAGACCTTCCGAATTCTATAGACTTAGACGATCTTAACTGTCATTTCGCTACTGTACCCACAATGGATCGTCAAGCCAAACAATTTACTCTGTCTCTAATCTCTGGTCTAACGCCTCCTCAAATAAATTCTTTTCGTTTCGTCCCAGTTGAACCGGGAGAGATCAGAAAGATCATTCTTTCCATAAAATCCAAAGCGGTTGGCTGTGATAATGTCACTCGGGGCATGATCATTACCATTCTCGAGCACATTTTACCTGCAATCAGCCATATTCTAAATTTTTCCCTGTACTCTGGAGTATTCCCCTCAGTGTGGCATAAAGCCTATGTTCGTCCACTACCAAAAGTTTCCAATCCCACTCTTCCAACCCACTTCCGTCCAATTTCTATACTCCCTTTTCTGTCCAAAGTGCTCGAGGCCTGTGTCCACAAACAACTTTCCAGCTTTGTGCATTTTAATTCTATCATAAGCCCTCTACAATCTGGATTTAGGCCCGGGCACAGCACTGGTTCCACTCTCCTTAAAGTTACTGGCGATATAAGAGCTGGACTTGAAGACGCCAAAGTCACTGCACTAGTGCTGGTCGATTTCTCTAATGCCTTCAATACAGTCAGTCACGACATCCTTTTAGCCATTCTTTCCTATGTCATGGTCTCTCTTGAAGCACTGGAGTGGTTCACCTCCTATCTTCAGGGACGTCAGCAGTCGGTTCGCGTTGCGCTCTAGCTGGCGTGATTTGGGAACTGGCTTTCCTCAAGGCGGTATTCTTTCTCCTCTTCTGTTTTCTATTTTTATTAATCTTATTATTTCCGAACTTCAATGTGCGTATCATCTGTATGCAGATGACCTGCAGTTGTACCATCACGAGAGGGTCGACGAATTACCTGACGCTATCAACAAAATAAACAGGGACTTATTAGCCATAAAAACTTGGTCGGACAGATTTGGTGTTGCCGTAAACCCCGGTAAGTGTCAGGCGATTATCATTGGGAGTTCTCGAAGCATCGCTAAAGTGGATGAAACAGCTTTGCCACCAGTTTTGTTCGACAGTAAAATCATCCCATTCAGCACTGATGTGAAAAATCTAGGTTTGCACATCGACAGTACCCTAAACTGGCGTACTCAAGTCGCTAGTGTCAGTCAGAAGGTTACTGGAACGCTGAGGGCCCTGTACCGTTTGAAAAACTTTTTGCCATCAAGCACGAAGACGATGCTTGTACAGACCTTAATTTTTCCTATCATAGATTATGGTGACGTGTGCTACTATGACCTGAATGCAGATCTCCTCAACAAACTTGACCGTCTTCTAAATTACTGCATTCGATTTGTTTTCAACCTGCGCAAATATGATCATGTCTCCGCGTATCGGTCGCTTTTAAAGTGGATGCCCATACGCGAGCGTAGGGAGCAAAGAATTCTTACTACCTTGTTTTCATTTCTCAACTCTCCTAACTCTCCCAGTTATCTAGCCCCTCACTTTCAATATATTTGCGCCAACCACAATCGGAATTTACGCTCATCACATAACCGTCTTCTTCAATTTCCCACTCACCGACTTTATTCACTCTTCCTTCTTTGTTCAGTCTATTTCTTTGTGGAATTCGCTACCCCAGGAAATCAGGATGGTCACCAACCGATTAGCCTTCAAAGTTAAAGTTCGCGAACATATTCGTAAGAAGTTGGCAGTAGTATCATCACATCGCTAATGTTTTCCAATTACCTATTTGTTGTAATTGTTTATGTATTTCGTGTACCTATTTATCTTGTTAATTTGAGTATTTATTATATATTTATATTGTATGTATAGTTTATATATTCGTATTACTTATTAAAATGTTTGTATGTATTAATTAAATATCAATCGCTTTTTATTCACCATATTGCACCTACCACCATTCTCTGCATCACCCAAAGGTTCACTGGTAGAGAATGCCTATGGCATTAAGTCTGCCTCTGTACATTTGTGTGCGTCAAGTGTAAATAAATAAATGAAAATAAATAAATAATTAGTTTTAGTGCGTTGCGCTCGACTTTTGTACGGTTGACCGGCTAGGCGAACATTTTCTAACTCCACTCAAAAATACATGCTGAATAAAAACCTAATTCTGTGAATTTTCCTTTATGATCATGATCACGACATGATCATGACAGTATTGAGAGAATTGATTGAAATCTCTTGTAAACTAATAGCAATTTACAAGACATTTCAATCAATTCTCTCGTTTCCATCAATCGTCCAAGTTTAATTGAATCAATTTCCTACATAATGAAGACTTAATCTAAATTAAATTAACATCTTATAAAACCATATTGCCCAAGAGCACATAGCAGTATCTACGTCATTACATCCGACAAATGCTGTGACAATGAAATCAATCTCGCAAATACAACGCAATTTACTTTCAAAGAGTTTCGCAACTTCAAAGAAATATTAAAAAAGAAATAGTTCGCCTACGCTGAACGCCTGTTCAGTCTAGACTATGGATTATGGGTTACTCAACTATTGGCAGAGTACTTTAGCCTCTTTAACTAAGTAGTAACTAGTAACCCGCCCCGGCTTCGCTCTGGTAGCAGATCATTCAAAACTTGCAGTCGGCATGATCTTTTCTGACATCTTCAGCAATTGTCTTCAAATGTATACAGGGTGTTTGCCAAATGCGAGTTCACATTTCTGGGTTGCGTTCTGTATCTGATATTAAGTAAAGAAACAATAGCAAAAATATTAAAAAATTCAAAACAAATATTTTTTCAAGCAGTTTCATGCCGTTGGTGGCATTTATTTTAATTCAAACATAGAATTGATGCTACCAACTGCATCAGATTGCTTGAAAAGTATTTATTTTGAAGGATTTTTTAATAAGTATTTTTTTTTTTGCTATTCCTTTCTTGCTGTATATCATTAACAGAATGTCACCCTTAAATATGATCTCGTACTTCTGGAACACCCTGTATAATAATATGTGTATCAGCCAATTTACTCAAAATATATACCTTAAACTTCCTCATTAATCACTCCGTCCATTGGTGATGGTGAAACCGTATGAAAATCCGTTCGGTAGCTTTTGAGTTAGTCGCGTTCAGACAGATAGACAGATACACGGGGTTCTGTTTTATTATTAAGTAGTGATAGTGACGTATAATAACAAGCGGCACGGGTCGATCTTCAAGGTTAAGCTACGCTTGCCTAGGTTGGTCTGCGGATGGGTGACCATCTTTTAAAATATCGACTTTCCTCCGTGCCTCGGAAAGCACGTTAAGCCGTTGGTCCTTGCTGTAATTTGTAGATCTTTGGCAGGCGTTACGGATTGCCAGAAGCCAGTAAATCTGACTACAGTTTTGCCAAGAACTACCGTGTTACCCAGTTAATTGGTTGTGGAGGTCTGGTAGGCAGCTGCTCCACGTAAAATACTGGTATTCAGCGAATCCGGTTTGACTGGAAGCCGACCCCAATATAGTTAGGAAAAGGCTAGGCAGATGAGTGACGTAGCTTCACACAATCCGAGTAACTTTGGGGACGCAGATGGAAGGTATTTTATATGTCCCCTTGATGCGTCTTACGACGAGGTTGATGATCGGAGGCAGAGTGAAAGTCAAAATTGCAGTAAATAAAAAATATTGCAAAACAGTAGCAGTTAGGAAGTAAACCTGAAAACAAGGCTCTCATTGGTCTATTCAGAGAAAACAAAGACCAATGAGGGGCCAAGTTTCCAATTTAACTATCATACCAAAACAGATAAATTGTAGACCAGACAACTGATTGGTCGCCAGTTTATGTCAGTCCACAATTTCTCGGAATAACGCCGCGAGGTTATAGACTATAAATTTTGATGCGTAAAATAGTATTCCAAATGACAGTTGACAATTTTTCGAGAGTTTACAATCTCTCAAGTTATTTTTTAATCTTATGGAGTTTGCTATTTTGCGGTGTCATATATAACTATACAAAATTTAATGGACCTACGTATTCCGTGCCTCGCGGCGTTGACTGGTGAGCGAGGGACGCTAAGGGTAGCAACCGGAATAGTCTCTTGTGTTACCCCTTAACAAGGGTGCGTTCTTCCCTTAAATATAAAAACATGCAATCCTATATTTAAGGTGTGTTCACAATATATGCACAATACGTGCCGCCACACAAACAATATAAAGAAAGAGTAATATTTATTTTGCACTTACATGAAACACGCACGATGCATAGAAAAAACAAAAAAAATAGGTATGCTAAAAACTAAGTGTGTCTCACGCTTGTTTATTATATCTATGGTCTCACGGCTGCACTAAAAAGGTCCATTTCAGCGATATGTCAGACAGACTGACGCTGTCTGACATATCGGCTGGTTTTCTAATAAACCTTTTCAATGGTCGAGTGGCGGTTCATTTGAATCAATATAAATAATTCATCATTATGCTTGTCAAAATTATCTTCCTTTCTTTTTTAGTGTTCCCAAAGGGTACCGTCTGTCTGGGCTGTCACCAGGCTGTATCTCATGAACCGTGATAGCTAGACATTGAAATTTTCACAGATGATGTATTTCTGTTGCCGCTCTATCAACAAATAATCAAAATGAAATAAAATTGAAAATAAAAGGGGACCCCACGGAAGAAACATGTGTTTTCGGCTTATGGTACGGAACCCTTCGCGTGCAAGTCCAACTTGCACTTGGCCAGTTTTTCCAATTATTTTAGTGTTGGCTTAGTCGTATAACTCGGACTTGAATTTGTATTAAACCCTTTTCTGGCCTTGTGTGTATCTACTTTGATCTATCCCTAGGCACAGATAATAATAATAATAGCGTAGATAAGTATTCCTACAGGCTTACAGCTATGCCGATTTATATCATTTACCTACATAATTTTTTTTATATCATAACTTTCCTAAGACACTTTCCTTAACTTTCCGCATCACATACTCATTAGGTACTTATACGTAAAGGTGGATCCAAATCCTACTGGATTTTGTTCTGAAATTATAATACTTAGCCGGTAAACGAATTGAAACACCACTGAGCTGTTTTCATTTTATTTTCCGTTGCCGTCCGTGCCGGTGGCATGTTATCTACTGTGAGCCCTTTATTCCTGGTTCGATAACACAGGGCAACAAAAAATACTTTACTTCTGCGGCATAAACCCTGTTATTTTAAAACAGTTCAATTAGGATTTTTACTTATAGGTAATGTTTACTTTGTCTGGGTTATTCTGGTTCCATTGTGTTATCCGACAATAACAGTTTTTATTTTATATGGGGCAAATATAATCATCAAAAACAAAGAAAAAATTTCACATTTTGTATTAGTCGCCAATATTCTGTATCAGAATTACAAAGCACTAGAGTGTCCTAAACTAGCCATTAAAGTACTTCAGATTTTTATCCACGTAGGTATGTGCTAAACGTAGGCATTACATTGGATTCTTACATAGCCATTTGGACGAATATTCCCGGTCAAACTGGATGATAACTGTGAGGAACAAGAATAACTGTTCCACCAGGGTATGCAAGCAGTGGAGGAAATATACCTAGCCCGATGGGACTATCATTACCTATATCTAATGGCAGACTGTAGCTTGATTTTTCAAAGCATCAAATAAACATTCTAAATTTATCTCATAAACTAGAGTCAATATGAAAAATCCGTTTTTTTTTTATTCTGAACTCATACAAAATTGACTTCCGACTATACCATGCCGCAAAATTATTGTAATAAACTCGTGTGAAGTTAGCGGCAAGCGGCACCGCGACGCGTTTTGTCAATAAATCCCTAACTAGATGGCGTTGTACTTTTACGTCACGTTTCTGAATCGCGGTGTTAAGATTCTCCGCCGTTGAATGACGCTCGCGCGGCACTGTTGTAGAATCATACTTACCTGGCATAGGGGACACCATGATCATTAAGGTGGTTCCCCCAGGGCGAGGCCTTCCCATTGCACTGCGGTTAGGTTGACCCCTGCGATTATCCCTAATGTGGATAACTCGGATGCGTAATTTTTGATAGTGGGGACTGCGTTCGCGCCGTCCCCCTCATAATTAATAATGAATTGTATGACTTCGTAAGAAACTTGATGAGTGACATTTTTATGAAAGATCTCATCTGATAAGATCATCCAAACTTGGTATGAAATGAACGATAAGACTGTAGTACTTTGGTTATCCTTACCGTGGCTTGGTTGAATTGAACCATTGTAATTTTATTATTATTAATAAACGAAGATTAGATATTTATAATGTACTCAAACCTCAGCTCTAAGTCCACACAATTTGTGGACTTAGAGCTGAGGTTTGAGTACATTTAATATTATGACATAATAAATAATTAAAAAATATTTATTATGTCATAATAAATATTTTTTACGGCTGAAACCGAATTTCGGCTCAGCAACAGAAAAAACTGCAAGATTAACTTTGGCTTTTACGATTGTTTTATAAATGACTAGCTCCAAAATAATCTGACTCTTATCTCTGACCACGATCTGTGTATTCACATTCGATATCGTGCCTACACAAACCTGCCAGTCGCTGATTATACGCAATTACGAGCCAAATCCACCAACATCCGTAAAACAACGCCCTACTAAATCTATAATAACAATTAATCTACAATTTATAACACCATGTTCATTTACATACAATGAAAATCGCCCCTACGTTCTAGAAAATAAGAGTCATGCGGATTTGCACGAAACGTGAATGTGCCACTATAAGGACCTTGGGATTTGAAAGTGCACGCAGTAACCGGAACATAGACGTACTAACCCGTATTACGTTCCAGGAAAAGTCGAGAACATAAAAATTGATACATTTTAATTACATTATTAAACCTTCATCATGTCGATATGGTATGTTGAGCAATGGACTTATGACATGAAACATTCTTCAGATTGTTTCTGATTCATATCCATTTTGGTAGGTAGCGATCATTCATTCACAAAGTCATTTTGTGTAGTCAACTCCGAATCATTACAAGTTCTACTACCTACTTAACCATATTGCTAACATTCAACTTTACAATAGGTACAACCAATCTTCTTATTCGTAAAGTAGGTAATAATAATAATAGGTGAGCTAGCATCCTAAGCAATTGTAGAATAACGCTGACCAATCTATAGTCCGGTTAAGCAGTAACCAGCCCTAGCGTGCTGAACTGCGAGTGGTCCCCGACAAAAAAAAAAAGAAAAAAGCTGACCAATCTATTACGAAAAGAACGTAAGTACCTACCTACTCGTCATATCACACGCTGAAACAAAAACAACTTTTTAAAAGCTTTAAAGCTGAAAAATAAAACCTTTAAAAAAATCCATATTAAAAGTGTTTTTAATAACATTTTAAATCCAAAAAAATCCGTTTGTTTGAGTTGAATATGATTATTGTACGAATAAAATTGCAAAAGAAACGGGTCTGATTTTATTGGTCAGGCTGATACTGAGCGCCCACTCCCGGCCGCTATCCCACTACTGCCCGATGCGGGGACTTTTGGCTGCTGGGTTTCCCCCCTGGCCCGATTCGCCCCTCCTTAGATGACCTGCATCCCCCAGACTCCTCCGGGGGATCCATATCAACACCAGGCTTAGTGTGGACGTCCAGTCAACATGGGCCACTCAGCACCAGGACCCCCGACCTCAAACCATCCTCCGTTTCCGACCTCCGAGAAGCCGGATTACAGGAGACGCCACGCTCCCAGTCGAAAGAGTAGTTGAAATTTACACACACTTTCTGTTAAATGGGTGCAAATTCGGATCTTGCTAAAAAAAAATATTATTTAAGACAAACTTTTATATTTTCGTTGGTCATGTATGTTGTGGGATTTTTATTTTTAATTTGTTATGCAAGTTTAGATGCCAAAAACTCTCAAAAGTGCAGCGCCATCTACTTGAAATCAATTGAAATGCATAAAAACAACTTTGTCTTACTTTGACCACGAAGCGAGATTAGAGATATAGATGGAAGTATTCTCAGTTTTGAAGAAATTTTAATGATTGTTTTATTTCTTATTTATTATGCTAGTCGCATCTGCCAGTTTAATTTGATGCATTAGCACTAAAAATAAAAACTTGAAAAATTGAATTGTTAATGAGAAAAATGTTACGAGTACAAAAAATTGGAATTGAAACTGAACCATAATGCGAATTTGACAACCGACTCAGCTGTTCAATTTGTTTCTTTTGTTTGAAAACTCAAGCAACGGTGAATTTCGAATAGTCGAGATTGTATTCATTTCATCCGATAGAATATCGTAAAATAACTTATATAATTTGCGGCTTCCCGACATGGAATCTGCTAGTTTGCTAAACTACCAAAGGTAAAAGTGGTATACAAACTTTTTTCTCCTCCTTTTTATATTTTGAACTTGCGCGCTATAATTTATTGATTTTCCATCCCAAAATAAGTTAGAACGATGTAAATAAATCATAAAGCGGACCTTTAGCATTTTCGTAGCATTTAGTTTATCAAACAAGCTTTCAATCGGAGTTTCAGGTGTTTTGATAACTGGAATTGTGTATTGTAGGAATAGTGTCGGCGATTCGTCTAGCTTGACTCCTGTGAAGCCTAGACTCGGAAGATTTGTGGATGTTTACTCGCCCGAGCACCTAAATATAACACCGCGACCAGTAAGTAATTTATTTATAGCAAAATTCAATAAGTTCTTTGTATGATTGATAAATGTTCTTGCTTTTAATCTTTCAGAAACCAAAAATCACATTCACTGAAGCCAGGGATGATAGTCCAAATTTACACACTCCAGAAAAGTTTCCTGAAGTGGATTTTAAATGCAGGTAAGTTAGTCATTTACCTTTATTAACTCTGACATTTCATTGACCCTCTTCTTTTCATAGATAGGTACTTTTAATTTCTTCCTGTACTGCAAGTCTGCAACCCATCTTTCTAAAGCCTAAGTTCCAGTTGTTATGGTGAAATAATAACTAAAACAAGTGATGTTTGTGTGATCTTTACAGCCAAGGAGTGCTTATCTTATTTTTTTTTTGTAGAACTGCAAAGGCCCAGCTCCGTTTCCGGAATGTGTTCAGCAACTGTTCATTTGAAGGCAACCAGAGCTTCCCTCGCCTGAGCCGAAAGGCGCGACCCATGACCATGGAACTGGAGACACCAACCAAACTGAAACAAGCAGTTGATCTTGTTCGAGGTTTGTTTTTATTCAATTCTATTTGTATGGTTCTACCGTATAATATTTGTTGGGGAATCAGTTATTTGTGCTAATGCATTTCATAATTATATCTCCAAGCACATTAATCAAATTGTGGACATCACTGATAAACAATGATGTTAAAGCTCCTTCGAGCATAACACCATTACCAACCATCAGTGACACCATTGCTTAGTGATGCATTGGCTAATAATAATAATAATATCTTGGGACAACTCACACACGGTCATCCAATCCCAAACTAGGCAGAGCCTGTGCTATGGCAACCAGACAACTGATAAACATACTTATATATTTCTAAATACATACATATTATAGACAAATTAGACCCAGACACAGAACAAATGATCATGCTCATCACACAAAGATTTGTCCTGGGTGGGAATCGAACCCACAACCTCCGGTTTAGCAGTCAGGGTCACTAACCACCGGACCAACTGGCCAGTGGCTAATGCCAACATAGTTGCAGAAAAGCAGGTTGTGATCCAACATATCAATAGTTGCCCTGGAAATTCTGAATAGGGAACTAAGATGGAAAGTAGGTGTAGTTAGTTTCTAAAATATTTAATTTTGTGGCAAAAGAAAAATCAAATCAATCAACTGCACAACTTGGGGTCTAAGGTTACAGTACAATCAATATGTCACAGGCACCAATATTTGATGTTGTCCACAGTGGATGGGCCTAACGGGCTCAGGTTCAACACATCCCTAGCAAGTGAGGTAGCAGGCTCCCCTGCACCGTCCCAGACTGAACGCTTACAACAGACCATCAACCCCAGCAAGGCTGTCTTCACTATTGAACCTAACACATCTAAGGTAAGAAGTAATGGTGGAACTTGTTGCAGGCAAAAAACAGAGTAAAAAAAAAAGATGTGGCTTCGGGTGCTGAAAAATCGGCGCACTTAAACTAAAAGGCTAGGCACCAATTAAACGGCTAATTAAGCTATTTGGTTGCGATATTTATGTTACTTACTTGCACTGTAGTAATAGTGAAACATGACTTACTCAAATTTGCTAACCATATAGCATAGCGTCTTTATGACAGAACCACTTATGACTAATAATTGGACCAAAATGGTTTGTTTATACAAGAAATATAAGTCAACCCCAATATATTTTGGAAAAGGCTAGGCAGATGAGATAATTTGTTTAAAAAAATTACCAAAAATATTTGTTATGTGCTGACAATCACATCTATTGTTTCAGCAACTCTTCAGTTTTCTCAATACGCATGATATTAATAATTCTAATAACAACTTTCAGATCCTAATAGTAAACAACAAGGCCTGTTCATTGCTGGGCTATTCTTCGGGAGAGTTGTGTGGCCTGCGCTTCTCTGACCTTCTCCGCAATAGGAACTGTAAGACGTTCAGCTTACATGAGCCTGAGGACTGTGATACTTCTGAAGACGGGACTGTTGTTTTGCTCAGTGGGAAGGTGAATATGATAATTTTATTTAAATATTGATTTTATACTAAAATATTGGTGGTTATTAGTTGTTCTAAACTGTCTTGTTAGACTAGCACTCACAATATGGGAATTAAAAATACGAGTGTTGTGGGTTGGTTGGATTTTTATCATTGGACAAATAAAAAGGATTGGAGAAATTCTCTGTCAGGCCTAAGACTAGATTTGATTTGCACCTCCCAATATTACATAGCTAGTTTTCTCTTAACCTTCAACTTTGAAAGCTTAAATTTAATAGTGTTGTGTTCGTTTAGCAGAAATATTAGTCAGTAAGCAAGTTGCTAGCGTGTTTGAATCGCCAGGTTACGCTGGCCGTGTGTATTTCAGTATTCTTATTCGTGTACACTATTTTAATGCACCCTTTATGCTATTATTACTTCCCTTGTGTAAATAAAAAGGGATGAGTTCTATTTTAAGCTCGTTCCCCACAGCTGTTATAAACGGTTGACCTTCTGCTTGCAAATGTCAAACCAATTTAAATATATCTTTCAGGTAGTTGAACTTATATCAAAGGACGGCGGTTCGGTTCAGGTGTCGTTGTGGATAAGGCAGCTAGATAACGATGGGCCATGTTTAGTTGTTGCCGAGCCAGTCAACTGTAAGAGTGTTGTGGTTAGTTTTTATATATTGATTTTGTCTTGGTTTCTGAAAGCAGGATTAAGTCCCTGATGATAAGTAAATCTGGGGTGGCACAAATGACAACCGTATCGGTCAGCGGCACTTCGTAATACAGAAAAAAAAACCACGGCGATGCGAAGCGATCTTTGCAGTACGGCGCGGCTAACCCAAAATTATAATTATAGTTATGCCTCTCGCGGACGCAAGCGCGACTGCCCAGCGTGGATTCCTGGGTTCGATTCTCAGGTCGGGTAAAAAGTGATATTGGGTTTTGGTTGTTGGTGTGACACCCCCGGGCCTCAGAAAGCGCGTTAAGCCGTTGGTCCTGCGCCAGATCTCCGGTCGTGTCTGGTTGGCGTCCCATCGGAATATGAGAGTGATGGAAGAGGGAGTGCACCTGTGTTTGCGTAAACACTTGTGCATTATAATATATCAATTGGCTAGTCTCGGTTGAGATTGGCCGCCATGGCCGAAATCGGTCAAGAGGACTATATATGGCTTAAAAAAAAGTGGTTTGACAACAGTTTCAAATGATACCGCTTCCAAAAACCGAGATTCAAATATTTCCTCACTGGAAATAACCATATCTAAAACTTATCGCTATTTTCCAGTTAACAGTAGAAGCAGACACAGGCATAGTTGTATCGTGTGAGGGTGCGTCGGCGGCTGTGCTGTTCGGGGCGGAGTCTCGCGACAAGCTAGTGGGGGTGCCGCTCGCGTCGCTCATACCCAACGCGCGCCTGCCGTCTTACGACGCTCCTATGCCCAAGAATATGGCTAAGCAAAAACTTACAGGTAAAGTGATCTTTCAAAATTGAATTGACTGTGGCTAACTTTTGTTTCCTTTAGTTAAGCAAATGTGAAGCTTTCTAGTTCAAGGTTACATTTCTGTCAGCTGGCTTCTTTCATCAATTCTGCGGTATTCTGCTGTGGGGAAATGCCGCCGATATCCAGACAGTATTTGTTTCACAAAAAGGGCTATTCGTGCAATTTATAAATTAAGTCCTAGAGTCTATTTAAAAGATACAGTGATATCCATAACTTAAATACGAGGAATAAACATAATTTTGTCATTCCTAAAACCAGGCTCAATAAAATAGGTGGTTCATTTAGATGCCAATGTTTACGTTTTTTATAATAAACTCCCTAGCCATGTTCAAGACCTTAGTATTAATAAATTCAAATGATTTATTAAACGTAAGCTATGCCAGAAAGATTTTTACACAGTTAAAGACCTTTAAGATAGGCAAAAAGGCTAGGGATTGAGCTGCTTCAATGATGTACATAGCCCAATGTTTATATTTCCGTTTTTATATTATTTTCTTATTTTTACACATTGACATTTTATATTCTCATTTTGGTATTCTTTTCGACATGAGTGTTTACTTTGGTAAGTATTATATTTTTTTTATTTTATTTTAATTCATTATTGTGAGTATGAGGACTATATTATGGATATTTTTTTTTCAAGTATTTTTTAACAATGTCTAGCAGTTTGAGTTCTATATGCGGCCTAACCAAATTAAAGCTCTTAAAGTTTTATGTTTGAGCGACACGATACCTGACCAAGGCTTGCACTGAATGGACAGGTCCACTCAAATCCGTGTGGTACTTTCCTTAAAAGACTACTTCAGACATTAACCTACATGGTTCTCATATGATTTTGACCACCACGATTGTATGGACTTTAAAAGAGACTCAGACCTCTGAGTTTGTTTCGGTGTTTCTTCTTAGGGTAGTCAGCTAGGAAACGCCGGCCTCATCTAGTTTAAAATTACCCAAAAAGATTGACGTGTAAAAGTGTTATGTTTAACCTACTTACAAAATAAATATCATTTATCATTATCATTTATAAGCTATCCAGATTGTAAAACATAATAATTTACGTCAATTTATTTTAAACTAGGTACTATTTGTTTAACTTTGTTAGCTACTATCATTTTATTGTTATTATTTACTTCTTGCATCTCACGAGACCTGATCAGGTCTCAGGTATCTTTCTGCCTTACCCTTCTGCGTATTCAGGCGTAATATTATATTTGATGGTCGCTGGCCTCAAAATCTCTGGTGTATTAGTTATCCTATTCCATAGTAGTATTATAAATGCGAAAGTAACTCGATTGTCTGTTTTAAACCTCTACCCTTCCAAACTGCTGACCGGATTTGGATGCAAATTGGCACATAGGATACGTTTGTCCCGAGAGTGTTTTATAATAATAATAATAAAACCTTCATTTCCGATTTTTTTTACATTTTAACTTAAAATAAAATGTTGGTAACTATTCACAGTGTATCTCTTTGCTCGGTATGCCTTACAGCATAGGCCTCCTCCAATGCCTTCCACTGCTTCCTATCCGCCACTACTCTCAGCCAGAGTGGACCTAAAGTTATTTTGAGATCGTCCTCCCATCTTCTCACTTTGCGCCCTCGACTCCTAAACCCATCTCTTGGATACCAGACAGTCACGTGCTTACTCCAGTTTTTGTATTTGCAAATCTCCAGTCCATTCGAGAGTGTTTTACTTAAGGATAATTCCCGGCAAGCGCGCAAGCGAAGGCGCCGGCAGTAGTTAGTCATCAATAAAAAAACAACAAATAATTGTACAGGGAGAACGCTTGATGGCGGGTGCTTCCCGCTTTGCTTGTGGATATCGAAGCCAGATATCACAGACAGCTCGCTATGGCCTACTGTCTGTGGAGTAAAGACACATCGACCTGTGTTCGAAGTTAATGTCAGGGTAAGAACTTGCTGTAATAATATTTTTTATGCATTTCTTCATTGTTGATATGATGCTCCCCCATGTTGTTTCACAATAAATAAGGAGCTAAGAATAAATTATATTATTTATCTTTATTATTACATAGTATGAAATGAAGTGGCTTCCGCTGTCTGTTCGCTAAGAACTTTGAAACTTCTTAACGGATTTTAATGCAATTTTCAGCAATAGATACAGTGATTCAAGAGGAAGGTTTATATGTATAATTCGTCTCGAAATTCTTACGGGAACGGGATAAATGGAATATAATGTAATGGAAGTCGCGGGCAAAAGCTACTTAAAAATATATTTTACCAAATGGAAAATAAATAAATGCAATTCCTCAAGTCCTGACAGAATTAGCAACCAATAACAAAACAAAATAGTTTTCAATACGAAGAACAATAACGTATAATTCAACAATCAAAGTCTTTGTCATGTGACCTCATTCCCAGGTCACATACAACGTCAGCGGTCTCCTGGTAGTAGACGAAAGCGGTATAATAACGGCCTGCAACCATCACTTCGCCATGCTGACCTTCGGGAAGCCGCACTCCGAGGTCATCGGCCACCACATTGAGGACGTCATACAGAACTTCTGCCAGGCCGCCGATATTGTGAAGATGCCTGAGAGGAACAGGAATATGACGCTGTCGCCCGTCAATAATGATGATAATGGGTCTGGTATGTTGACATTTTTTTTTATTGCATTAAACTTTTTATTTTTGTAATACTTGATTTTCAGTCAGTAACTCTCAGACACACAAACATGGAATGTCATATCTCTGTAATACCTATTTTTTCTTATTTGTCCGGCTGGTACGGTTCCACTATTAAATATTGAAATAAAAAACAATGTTTCTCGTTCCTTCCAATGTAAGATTCAAACCTGCTAAAACTCTGTATAATTGCAATACACTTAAAACCTCATTATTTTTCCATTTCTTTTCAGCATCAGACACTGACGACGATTCATGCGGGGCATTCAACGGCAGTCAAAAATCCGCCTGCATGTCGCTCAACGTCCATCCATCAATTCTATCCACAACCCGAGAAAAATCGTCCAGCGCCCTCTGTCTGGACAAGTCATGCAGCATGGTCACCCACACACCCACCCCCACACAAGACATGGTCTCCAGCATCAGCACTACGGAACAACGAAACGACATATCCGCCCTGCCTGACGTCACGTCCGGGATGTCAGGGATATCTATAGACGACGAGAATTATTGTCACAGCAGCATATCGAAATCTCGGAGCGAGAATATTCTACGCTCGGAGCAAAGTAACCCGACGAGGCCTATTGCCAAGCCTGCGGAGAAGTCTGATTCTATTTATTATACTTCGCAGCATTCTCAGGAGGTTACTCCAACTGGTAACACTCCTAGAGTGAGGCTTAACGATCCTTCTTTAAGACTTTCCTTTGATTCAAGTAAATATAGATCTCTTAAAGCTAATCTACCGGGGAAGGATGACAAGACAAGTTTATCTTTAGACTTCTGTGACTCAAATGAGACCAGTGCGGACTTCTTAACTCCCATAAATGAAATGCCGCCTCCAGGTTGTGAAATTGAAGACTTGCCGAAACATAACGGAAATGAAAGCGTTGATAGCTTGAGCAATGATAACGATTTGGAGACACAGACTGAATCTGCACCTAGGAAATTGTATTCAGGTAAGTTTACAATAAAACCTTATACATTTTGACATGCAAAAGTGTATTTTAATGGTGTAATCAAAATAATGGTGAAACTTTCACAACTGTGTATATTTGATAAAGTAGAATTGTAACTTAAAAAAACATGTCTAGCAAGAAAGAAAGATGTATTCCAGACAAACAAAAATAATATCCACTTCGACATCGTTGAAAAAACCTCATAAATTTACTAGTTTTTGAAGTGAAAACTTCTTTAGGTGCGTTGAGCATTTTTTGGGTGAAAAAAAATCATGGAACTCGCGTCATTGTCACCGAACGCTTTCCATGAGCTATATGTATACTGTGTTTCATGGGCGTGCAGTAGGCTACAGTAAGGGTAGGCCAGCCCATACATAATGCCCAAAAAAAAAAAAAACTCACCACATTATTCAGGGTTGAAATCACGATACTGACGATACGAATTTTGGGCTGGCCTACCCTTACTGTAGCCTACTCCACGCGCATGCTGTGTTTATATGTGTACTTTTTGGGTCAATAGCTCGACGATACAATTCACCTACCTGATGATATGTAATCTCCACCTACCTGATGATATGTGAGTTTATACTGTATGTATAGCCGTAATGTTTTGATAAGTTATGTGTGTATTCCTTCCCACAGACGACGCGCCCGAAACTCCGTGCGTAGCGAAGCGCATAGTCCGTACGTTAGTGATGACGTCAACACCTCAACACTCGCGGAACAAAGCGGAGCCCTGTGAATGTGCGGCAGACTGCCAGCATAAGGACGGCACCTACAGGGGCGTAGTGCTGCACAAGGACGGCACTCATCTAAGTGAGTATATCTAGAATCAGATGCACATCTTCCGCCTTATCCAACAAATCCCATGAGGCGAGTCTGTTGCTGTGAACAGATGTTTTTGATTTCTTAGTCATCGCCACTGTTCAGCGTGCGGGATGCTTTGTTGCCACCTCAACGGCCGAGTGTCTCGTCTTTCCACTTTATTCTATAAAAAAATTATGAACGTATCTCCACATGACGATGAAATCGCATCGCGGCGTTTCGACGAGTGATATTGACGGGAAATTTTATACTACCGTTTTTTTTACACCGTTACTGTTATCTTTTTTTCAGATGTCCTATATACAGTATCAAGCATGCAGCTCAACACAGGCTGTCGCGTGCAGTGCGTTTGGCTGGGCGTACAGCTAGGGGACGCAGCTCGGCACACCACGCTGGCGTCCAGCATCGCGTCCACGGCCGACAACTCGCTAGTCCTCGTTAGTAACACTGTGGTATAGTATGTCTTGTGTATTAGTTAGACACACATTCTGTAGTACAGCTAGGGGACGCAGCTCGGCACACCACGCTGGCGTCCAGCATCGCGTCCACGGCCGACAACTCGCTAGTCCTCGTTAGTAACACTGTGGTATAGTATGTCTTGTGTATTAGTTAGACACACATTCTGTAGTACAGCTAGGGCACGCAGCTCGGCACACCACGCTGGCGTCCAGCATCGCGTCCACGGCCGACAACTCGCTAGTCCTCGTTAGTAACACTGTGGTATAGTATGTCTTGTGTATTAGTTAGACACACATTCTGTAGTACAGCTAGGGGACGCAGCTCGGCACACCACGCTGGCGTCCAGCATCGCGTCCACGGCCGACAACTCGCTAGTCCTCGTTAGTAACACTGTGGTATAGTATGTCTTGTGTATTAGTTTGACACACATTCTGTAGTACAGCTAGGGGACGCAGCTCGGCACACCACGCTGGCGTCCAGCATCGCGTCCACGGCCGACAACTCGCTAGTCCTCGTTAGTAACACTGTGGTATAGTATGTCTTGTGTATTAGTTAGACACACATTCTGTAGTACAGCTAGGGGACGCAGCTCGGCACACCTCGCTGGCGTCCAGCATCGCGTCCACGGCCGACAACTCGCTAGTCCTCGTTAGTAACACTGTGGTATAGTATGTCTTGTGTATTAGTTAGACACACATTCTGTAGTACAGCTAGGGGACGCAGCTCGGCACACCACGCTGGCGTCCAGCATCGCGTCCACGGCCGACAACTCGCTAGTCCTCGTTAGTAACACTGTGGTATAGTATGTCTTGTGTATTAGTTAGACACACATTCTGTAGTACAGCTAGGGGACGCAGCTCGGCACACCATACTGGCGTCCAGCATCGCGTCCACGGCCGACAACTCGCTAGTCCTCGTTAGTAACACTGTGGTATAGTATGTCTTGTGTATTAGTTAGACACACATTCTGTAGTACAGCTAGGGGACGCAGCTCGGCACACCACGCTGGCGTCCAGCATCGCGTCCACGGCCGACAACTCGCTAGTCCTCGTTAGTAACACTGTGGTATAGTATGTCTTGTGTATTAGTTTGACACACATTCTGTAGTACAGCTAGGGGACGCAGCTCGGCACACCACGCTGGCGTCCAGCATCGCGTCCACGGCCGACAACTCGCTAGTCCTCGTTAGTAACACTGTGGTATAGTATGTCTTGTGTATTAGTTAGACACACATTCTGTAGTACAGCTAGGGGACGCAGCTCGGCACACCACGCTGGCGTCCAGCATCGCGTCCACGGCCGACAACTCGCTAGTCCTCGTTAGTAACACTGTGGTATAGTATGTCTTGTGTATTAGTTAGACACACATTCTGTAGTACAGCTAGGGGACGCAGCTCGGCACACCACGCTGGCGTCCAGCATCGCGTCCACGGCCGACAACTCGCTAGTCCTCGTTAGTAACACTGTGGTATAGTATGTCTTGTGTATTAGTTAGACACACATTCTGTAGTACAGCTAGGGGACGCAGCTCGGCACACCACGCTGGCGTCCAGCATCGCGTCCACGGCCGACAACTCGCTACTCCTCGTTAGTAACACTGTGGTATAGTATGTCTTGTGTATTAGTTAGACACACATTCTGTAGTACAGCTGGGTGACGCAGCTCAGCACACCACGCTGGCGTCCAGCATCGCGTCCACGGCCGACAACTCGCTAGTCCTCGTTAGTAACACTGTGGTATAGTATGTCTTGTGTATTAGTTAGACACACATTCTGTAGTACAGCTAGGGGACGCAGCTCGGCACACCACGCTGGCGCCCAGCATCGCATCCACGGCCGACAACTCGCTAGTCCTCGTTAGTAACACTGTGGTATAGTATGTCTTGTGTATTAGTTAGACACATATTCTGTAGTACAGCTAGGGGACGCAGCTCGGCACACCACGCTGGCGTCCAGCATCGCGTCCACGGCCGACAACTCGCTAGTCCTCGTTAGTAACACTGTGGTATAGTATGTCTTGTGTATTAGTTAGACACACATTCTGTAGTACAGCTAGGGCACGCAGCTCGGCACACCACGCTGGCGTCCAGCATCGCGTCCACGGCCGACAACTCGCTAGTCCTCGTTAGTAACACTGTGGTATAGTATGTCTTGTGTATTAGTTAGACACACATTCTGTAGTACAGCTAGGGCACGCAGCTCGGCACACCACGCTGGCGTCCAGCATCGCGTCCACGGCCGACAACTCGCTAGTCCTCGTTAGTAACACTGTGGTATAGTATGTCTTGTGTATTAGTTAGACACACATTCTGTAGTACAGCTAGGGGACGCAGCTCGGCGCACCACGCTGGCGTCCAGCATCGCGTCCACGGCCGACAACTCGCTAGTCCTCGTTAGTAACACTGTGGTATAGTATGTCTTGTGTATTAGTTAGACACACATTCTGTAGTACAGCTAGGGCACGCAGCTCGGCACACCACGCTGGCGTCCAGCATCGCGTCCACGGCCGACAACTCGCTAGTCCTCGTTAGTAACACTGTGGTATAGTATGTCTTGTGTATTAGTTAGACACACATTCTGTAGTACAGCTAGGGGACGCAGCTCGGCACACCACGCTGGCGTCCAGCATCGCGTCCACGGCCGACAACTCGCTAGTCCTCGTTAGTAACACTGTGGTATAGTATGTCTTGTGTATTAGTTAGACACACATTCTGTAGTACAGCTAGGGGACGCAGCTCGGCACACCTCGCTGGCGTCCAGCATCGCGTCCACGGCCGACAACTCGCTAGTCCTCGTTAGTAACACTGTGGTATAGTATGTCTTGTGTATTAGTTAGACACACATTCTGTAGTACAGCTAGGGGACGCAGCTCGGCACACCTCGCTGGCGTCCAGCATCGCGTCCACGGCCGACAACTCGCTAGTCCTCGTTAGTAACACTGTGGTATAGTATGTCTTGTGTATTAGTTAGACACACATTCTGTAGTACAGCTAGGGGACGCAGCTCGGCACACCACGCTGGCGTCCAGCATCGCGTCCACGGCCGACAACTCGCTAGTCCTCGTTAGTAACACTGTGGTATAGTATGTCTTGTGTATTAGTTAGACACACATTCTGTAGTACAGCTAGGGGACGCAGCTCGGCACACCTCGCTGGCGTCCAGCATCGCGTCCACGGCCGACAACTCGCTAGTCCTCGTTAGTAACACTGTGGTATAGTATGTCTTGTGTATTAGTTAGACACACATTCTGTAGTACAGCTAGGGGACGCAGCTCGGCACACCACGCTGGCGTCCAGCATCGCGTCCACGGCCGACAACTCGCTAATCCTCGTTAGTAACACTGTGGTATAGTATGTCTTGTGTATGTTGATTTATAAAGGACGGTTCAAATTGGGGCGTATTCCAATAGGACTCGAGCGCGACTGAGTGCGTCAATTAATTTAATAGTTGTTAAGTCACACGACTATTCGCGCCCGTTTGAATTTCGTCCCGTTTCCCGTCCGGTATTTGTCTCAGTTTGGCCAGAATTTAATTAGTAGGGCCTAAGTAAAGTAGGTTTAAAAAAAATATCTTAAATTTAATTGACATGACATAATAATTTGATAATAAAATGATAGCTACTGCAATAATATTATCAATCATATTATCATCTCATTATCATAACAATCATTATCTTGTTGCTAAAGAACAAGCGCAAACGTAAATAAAGTTAAAGTAATTAATTTATACAAATCGAGTGGTTAACTTTCTAATACTTACATGAAAAGTGCATTGAAAACACATCTTTATTTGTTTTGTTCGTAGGGTAACAAGTCGGGTAGCAGCAGGCCTCAATCGATGTCGCTAGTGAGCCAGTGTGGCGACGAGCAAGTCTCCGGAGAATACAACAAACATTATGTTACGATAAAGCAGATTGGTAAGCAAAACAAAAATCTTTTTAACAAGTTTTTTTTTTTTAGTTTTTGTATCATTCTCTGTATCAAAACGAAAAGCCTGTATGAATTTATCCTCCGCCCTTCATTATTTGGAGGGGCAACAAAAGGACAATACAAGAATATCAGCATCCTGACACTGTTCCATTCATAACTTGAAATACGACTTTATGATCTTTCTTTCGATGAGTAGTTTATATGTATGGTATTCCACCATACACCATACATATAAACTAACTAACTAAAGTAAGTGTCAAACATATACAAAAGCAGCACTAAAACAGAAATGCGTAACGAAGACACTAGCATGGATTGGATACCCCTATGTATGTAATAGCCAAAAGAAAGGAGCTAATGGATGCACCTGTAAGTACAAATGGCTCCCGTATTCGCACTCGCCAATAGGCATCATTAGCAAAAGCATAAACATAGAGAATGGACTGAGATAAATATGAAGGAAATAGACATAAAAATGTGCGAGAGAATAAGCGATGTGTAGCCAGTAGTCATCTTTTTCTAGTCTCCTGATTGGACCAAGTCACAGGCAGTAGGAGCGAATGAATTCTGAACGTATGAAGAGAAGGTGAAAAGTTTACCTGCACAACCGCATTTTCTCTTTCTACACAGTTTTAAATTTTGTGAAGGTACTGCTCAGTGTATCCCCGATGTCTGTGGTTCTAAGTACTTCAGTACAAAAAAATGAAATAATACGCCATATTTTAGGGTTACGAGTTTTTATTAAATTTTAAGTGTGTATAGTTTATATATGGTCCACCATGAAAAAAAAAAAAAATAGTACCTTACGGTTTCTAGGTAAAGGCGCGTACGGCTGCGTGAAGATGGCGTACCGTCGCTCTGACAGACTGCTAACAGTAGCCAAGTTCATACTCAAAGAGAAGGTGGGCGCACAGTTCTGGGTGGACGCGCCCGATGGACGCCGCGTGCCGCTGGAGCTGAGTCTCTTGCTCACGCTCAAACATCCTAATATTGTGAGTAATCTATACTTCTATACCTATTTATGTATTTAACACTTTATGAACACACATTTGACAAATAGATAACAAGAAGGAAACAGGAAAAAAGGTACAAAGGTGATGCTTATTTCTAAAGAGATTTCTTCCAGCATACCTGCGAAACACACATTCTGTAGTACAGCTAGGGGACGCAGCTCGGCACACCACGCTGGCGTCCAGCATCGAAGTAACTAGACATATTTTGTAAAAGTTATACTTACATAGAAAAAAGACAAAAAACTATACTAATATTATAAATGCGAAATTTTGATTGAATGGATATTTGTTACTTCAGAACGGCTGAACGGATCTAGATGAAATTTGGCACAGAGGTAGATTATAGTCTGGAATAGCACATAGGATACCTTTAATTCCAGGTGTGTTCCCTTGGAATATTTTTTGACATTCACGCGTGCGGAGCCGCGGGCGGCAACTAGTGCATTATAAACACTAAAAATGGTTCGATTTGGTATACTTGAGGTTAAAAACGAAGGTGCTTCGAATGAAACATGATGATTGAACAAAAGAAAACAATAATGAAATCTTACCAACTACATGGAATAGTTTTTAAGCTAGCGAAGGGTCCAGAGCATTTAGTGACTGGCTGACAACAGACTGGCTTTATGGCCACAATTAGGCCCTGGCTGACCATCGTCTTCTTTGATAGTTATTACCGGTAGTCAGAAGCCAAAAAATCACACCGACACCAGTCTTACCATGGGGTATCGTGTCGTAACAGGGTTGTGGAGGTCAAATCAGGCAATCGATCTATGTAAAAAACTAGTACCTGCAACCGGTTGGACTGGAAGTCGACCGCAATACAACGTGTTACAGAATACACGCGATACCTCTTGTTTTTTTTTTTGCGCGATTTCTGGTTTGGTCCCATAGTAAAAGTTGTTCATAATGAAGACTACAATAACCCCTTAAGAGGTATTGCGTTAATTCTGTTACACGTTGTATAGCCAACTATACAACGTGTAACAGAATCACATCATCTATTCTAATAAACAGTGATCGAATAATCGGGCGCTAAAATACCTATACGGACATGCTTTTCAGAATCCCGGATCCCGGAATCGTTCGAAATTCCTGAGATTGCTAAAAATGCCCGCATACAAAATATAGTTAGAACTGGTTGTGAACTCTCATTGTATTTTTTTTAATTTTAAAATGCTGATTCTAATGGAACTTTTAATTTACAGTGAAACTTTTTATGAGAACTGGTTTAGCAACAACCAGCAGCCTTGACTACTTAGGGAATTGAAACAATTGTAATTTTATGTGTAGCTCCATTTATTGCTCAATCCTGGGAACCCGGGATTACTTATTTATTCAGAAAGGAATGTCCATATTATTCTTTCACGGAATGAAGTTTAGGTATATAAGCGCCCGATTATCCGATCACTGCTGATAAAGCTGCCAGTCTTTTCCCAAGAAAAGATTTATTAGAATAAAATAGAAAACATTTTATTCGATACAGACACAACACAGCAGCAACAAACACATTGATGATTAACAAGTCCTCATTTCACACCTTGAAACCTTATTTTTGCAGGTGAGCGTGATAGACGTGTTCGAGAACGAGAAGTACTTCCAAATGGTGATGGAGAAACATGGCGCGGGCATGGACCTCTTCGAGTTCATCGAGCGCAGGCCGAGGCTCGATGAACCGCTGCTTAGTTATATATTTAGACAGGTATGTAGCTATAGTAGACTTATCTGGCCTGGTGACTGAAAGCAAGGCTCAGATCGCGGTTAAATTTTCAAACCGTTATTATGTACTTGACGCTAAACCTTATCATTCGGGTTTCGTTCGAATAAACCGGTATTCGGAGGAGTCTTTACATAAAGGTTTTTTCGTATTAAACGGTTTAGACTCTAGTATTAACGGTTTTTAATGCTCTAAACTTTAGAGCATTAAAAACCGTTAATACTGACGCACGAGAAACAAACGCCGCGCCGCGCGCATTCTCACAAGTTGCAACGCGTTTACCGACATGCACGCCGCGCGCGCCGCTCGTCGAATAAACCGGTTAATTTAGCTAAAGTTAGTTAGGTTAGGTTAAAAATTAAGAAAGTTCTGAAAACGTTCACGTTCTTTAGTAAAGTTCGGAGCAAAACCGCAATAAACTGTTATTTTTTTAACCGGTTCCGAGCCTTGCCTGAAGTAAAATTAACGAAGCCATAACTAAGCGTGCCTAGGTCTGCCATCTTTGTTCATGTAAATTGTATGTAACAGCCCCCGTAAATATGAGTTCTTCTTAAAGATACATTAATAACATGCACTACTTAAAGTTTTAACAACGTGAGACAGGCCACAACACCAAAAGTGATATTCAAAGCTACATCAATGCCACTTTTGAATCATCTATGACCTGCAAATGCTTATTAAAATCCTTGTTTCGGACAATTATCTGATTTTAGCACACAGCTTATTAACTTTTTGTCCCTAAACTATTGTGTACTACATTGTAATGTTAATATTTTATTCCACTTAACTTATTAAATAACTAATCAAGCTCTCTATAAACGCATTTACAGATAGGACTAGCAGTCGAATACCTCCACTCGCTTAACATCTTGCACCGCGACATAAAAGACGAGAACGTGATCATAGACAACAAGTTCCACGTCAAACTTATAGACTTCGGCTCGGCGACGTTCATGAGCAAAGACACGCTGTTCTCCACCTTCTACGGTACCACAGAGTATTGCAGCCCTGAAGTGTTAGCTGGGAACAAGTGAGTACGACGTTCGAAGATTTGTTCAAAGCATTTGATTTAGTTAATCACAGAATAATTATAAAAATAGTTTTTTTTAGACGTAGAAAGAGGAGAACCTTATTTCTTACTAATCAAAATAATCAAAAAGTTACTAGTTTACCATAATGAGCCATTCAGGGTGTCTTGCCATGTTTGGAGTTCCACAAGGCACGATACTTAGCCCACTTCTGTTGCAATATTAATATAAAGTATTTTTTTTTTTGTGACGAAATTCCCTTCCGATTGCTTATTACCGCTGATTGATTCACCAGTGGACATTTATGAGCTTACTTTAAGACTTCGCTTACTGTTACAGATACGCAGGTCCTGAGTTAGAGATGTGGTCAATGGGGATAACTCTGTATGTGCTGACATTCTTTGTTAACCCGTTTTCGGACATCGAGGATACGATACAAGGGCCGCTAGCGTTCCCGCAGGTGGTTTCTGAAGGTAACATTTATTCCACATTATATTTACTTGCGTCAGGTTATAAGTTTTGACTAATGTAAGTATCTTGCCTTGAAATAATAATAAAAAGACGTCAATAACCTAGTGTTTCATAAGAACACATGAAACTGTTTTCTATCAACTAACATTTTTTCAATAACTCTTTTTTTAACTCACGTTACTCCAACACTATCATTAGAATCACCTTTTTTACCTTGATTTTGATTGAAGCTTATAGTTTATTTCTAAACAGCATCTGTGAAGGTTAATTTTACCTTGTGCTTTACAGATTTAGAACAACTCCTCCGCTGGATGCTGTGCAAGGAGCCAGCCAACAGATGCACGATATCGCAGCTGATGTCACACCCGTGGATCCGGCAGCCCGTCGTCACTGCCAGCTACGTGTTCCACGAGATAATCGACTGTGGTGAGATAAACATTATTATATGAATACTAGCTGACCCACGCAACTTCGTCTGCGTCACTTCGTCGACATCACAGCGTGATGTCATATAGCCTATAGGCTCCCTCAATAAATAGACTTCCTTTGGATTAGCGCGTTCTATACCAAACAAATAGTCAAGAATAACTAACTGATCGAGTGGTAAATCATCAATTATCGACCGCCGAGAGTAGAAAATAATTAAAGCCCTAATATCGCTATTAAAAAATAGGGGTTGGTGATAGAAGGGTGAAAATTTAGGATTGTATGTATTTTAAATGGCACATAATAAAATAAAAAGGTTGTCCAAAAAAAAATAATATTAGGGGTGGACAACCCTTATTCGGGGTATGAAAAATAGTTAGTAGCCGATTCTCAGGCCTACTGAATATGCATATAAAATTTCATAAAAATCGGTCAAGCCGTTTCGGAGGAGTATGGTAACTAACATTGTGACACGAGAATTTTATATTAAGGATACGCAAGCAGACAACTATCAGATCATGAGTTGGACGTCGTAGGTTCCATTATGAGTGTGATGGGAAAGGGAGCGCATCAGTATTCGGCAATTATATTTCCCGCGCCTTTTTTAATTGATTGGCCGCCATCGTCGAGATTGGTCATTATCATTAGGAGCACTATTATTCTTCACTGAAAACAAAATCAGTCCGTTGAGTTTTATTAAAATGTTAATATTTTTAAACGGTTTTATTTAGCTTGCCCTGTTTGATTATTTATTTGTATTTTTTTTTATTACAGATCGGCATGAGGCGAATCCTGAAATGTATTACAGTGGCAGTCTAGAGTCGCCACGCAGCGAATCACAGGTGTCACTTGCAGATCCGCTAGTCAAAGGTTAGTTCTTCTCCAAAGATTTCATTCACTTTGTCCGCGTAGATTTCGGGTTTACAGAACAAAGACTTTCCTACAAAGTTCTCCCACCCATTTCCCTCCCCCCTTGAAATTTCCAAAAAACCTAACCTAACGGAAACTTATGTTATAAAATAAACCTATATTTAAATTTTTATATTTTGAAATTTCTACATTTCAATTTAAATTTCAGCTTTCTGGACTAGTTTTGGCTGTGCGTTCAGAATCAGAATGCTTTATTTGTAAAAGTAGGTCAAATTACAACAGAGTGTGAGATGTTATAAATAGGTACATAGATCTTCTATGTTTTGCCCAGAGGCGTACAAATTTATTTAACTATGGTTAATTAACAAATTACAAATACAAAATACAAATTTAAAAGACAATCAATTTCAATAAAAATGTCAAATAGAATAAGTTACGTGTCATATTAATGGTAATGTCAAACAATATTCAAGATCGTCAAAATAAGTGAGGCGATGTATAATTTTCTGAGGCAATAATTATAGAATTGTCGTCTAAATAGTCCTGTAGTAAGTAATAGCATACATTTTTAATAGTTCTTTTTTTAAATTGTCTAGATTTAACGTTTTTATTTTTTCAGGTAGTTTATTAAATATTTTTTTGGCCATACAGAAGGTACTTTTATTCTTTAGTGCAGTTTTGCCATAAGTCACTTCGAGTTCTGACTTATCTTTATCGCGTAATTTTCTATAGTAACTTTTAGTAGCTATTTTGTATAATGAGATGTTAGATTTGACAAACACATTTGTTTCGTAAATGTACAATGATGGCAAGGTAAGAATTTTTAGACGTATAAAGAACGGTTGACAGCTGTCTGTGCTTTTAAGACCAAACATAGCTCTGACACATCTTTTTAGGGCTCTAAATACGAGTTCTCTATCTACTGAATTGCCCCAGTATATTACGCCATATCTGAGTGTTGATGCAACATAGCCGTGATAGGCTGTCAGTACGGACTGTAGGCTCACTGGTTTCAATAGTTTATAGAGAATATAGGCAAATTTATTAAGTTTTTTGCATATTTCGTCTGCCTGGTATAGATCGATATATTTGACTTGGAGTGCTCCAAGTCAAATTGTTGTCTATATTAATACCGAGAAATTTAGTAGCAGTAGTTGGTTTTATTTTTGTCCCTAAATAGCTAATGTTAAATAATTTATATGGGATCCTTTGATAAAAATGCATAATATTCATTGATAGTCAGTCAAGACAGACGATTTTATAAGTATGGATTTATTTAAATACTGTCAAAATTTTAAGTTATAGCCCGTCGGCCATTAACTCGGCTCTTTCTTTCAAATAATTATCCGGAAACGAGCACAAGACCGTCAGCCCACGACAAATGTAGATGATCAATATTCCTACTGCGAGCTAGCTGCTCAAATCTTCATCAACACAGTTTTGCTTACATGTTTGGAAAAAAAACGTGAACACATAACAGATCTTTACCAGATTAAATCATTGCAACGTACGTTATTCCAGATCATCCAAAAATGTATTTATTTTTCTGTTGAAAAGAAAGAAAAAGTATTTACTGTCCGGCACACAAATAATAAACTGACACTACAAGTCCCTAGAACAAGTAGTAGTACTTCAATTTTGTTGTTTTTTTTCCAGAGCGTTCGAATCCTTCAGAAGTAGCAGTCCGGTCAGACGGCAAGAACCTATCCCGCGAAGAGCCCAAACGCAACTCCTTGGCGCTGCACGCGCTCTCCACGGCCGACAGAGATGCGCAATCTGACAACTACAGTCTTCGCTCTTCAGCCGATGTATTAAGTCTATATTATTCATGTAATTTGTACTAGGAAGATACAAAAGAGGCTAAACATGGAGTATTGAACAAATGGAGTGAGGACGTGTAACCACTGACTAACAAAAATATTTGTATTTAATCATCAGTAAATAACATCATTTCGCCATTGGGCTGGCAATAATTACTCCATTTGTTGATTATTCCATATTCTTAAGTTTTACACGGTAACAATGGAAATACAATTGGAAAATGAAACAGGAATGTGGTATAAGTAAATTATTTATTTTTGAATAAAACGCGTTCTAACAATTGTATTTTCATTGTTTTGTATTTTGTATATAGAAGTTGTAAAATTTCAAATAATATACATACATCATATCAAATAATTTGTCTGTCTGACAATGGAACAATGAACTCGCAATATGTAACAAATAGTACTGAATAAGATGCGACACAGACTTACCTTGAATAAATTTACTAAACTTGAATCACAATATTCACACAACACAAGAAAGCTCATCCTCCAAAACTTGACAAAAAAAGTTTGTAAGTATACCTAACCTTTTTTTCCAGATCTTGGACATATCATCGAAGCCGGTATCCGAAGCGGCGCTGACCGACATCAGCTCAGACGCAACGGGCCACGCGGCGTGCGACATCGACTATGACTGCGACCAGTACGAATGTGACAGCTGGGACGAGTGCGAACAGGACAGCTTCTCCTAAACTTACAGTATAGCCACAGTGTATCTTAAAAATGGTACCTACAGGCTAACGGTAGCTACAGTATAACGACTCGGGACGCACGCTCCGACCTCGAATGTTTTGCGATGGTAAAGGTAGACTGTGGTAATAGACAGGAAGCTAAGTATCGGTTCATTTATATAAGAATAGTGAACATGATTCAACATAACATACAAGAACTGTGAACCGTGTGAAGGAGATGACAAGTAAAAGAATGTTTTATGTTTTGGTAGATCCAGTTATCGAGTATGATGGTAGAAGTTTTAATGGGGTGTCAACTTGTGCCGAAATTGAGACGATTATAAAAAATAAATAAAAAACAAATTACGCGCCTTTTTCATAAAAGGTAAATGAGATGTAATTTATCAAGAACGGCTTATACATGTAATGAAATTCTTATTATTATCGTCAATGTTGCCGTCGTTGTGCTTCGTCGTGTTGCCATCGTTGTGCTGTCTCTGTATCCAAAGACGTTTACTACGCGGGTGCCGTCTAATATAGACGCGAAATTTAGCACTGTCTGTCTAAAATTATATATTTCAGTGTTGTATCTAAAGGACTTCACACTGGATGCGTTCTGCGTCCCACGGTCCGGTCAAATCGAGAGAAGCCCGCATGCTATTTTCGAGTTGACAGGACCGCTGGACGCAGAAGGTGTGACAAGTCTTTTAATGGTCCCTTGGTGGAGCCCTCCCGGGCTTTGGCAGGTTGATCAAAATCTGCTGTCAAATTGTGTGTTAATTGTTGTGATTAGTTGAACAGAATAACAATATGAATCCAACAAGTTTTGACTTTTAGAAACTGGAAATTCGTTATAAATTATTTGTGGAAATTATTCCATCTATCTTTTCTATGATTTTATTCGTTAGGATCAAAAATATAGAGCGTATTTTTTAAATTTGATAGCTTGTTCCTTTTGTCTGTTAATAAGTCCAGTACCGATTAGTTGTGCGTGAAACAGTATTAAGTTTAGCTTGTAAAGAATAACTTTATTCTATTAAAATTACAAGACAAGTAGCATATTAAAATTCGAGTAAAATTGAGACCAAAATTGATATAAGCGTAGAATCTTTGCGTAGTCATCATTAATTTATTAATTAATCTTAAAAATTTACACATTGTGTTTTAGTGTGTAAATGAATGCTATAAATCGATTAATTAAATGCATTGTTTAAATTTAAATGAAGTCACTTAAATATTGCTAATTAAATGATCTCAATTATATGATAGGAATTGCATAACATCACTTGTTTACATTAAAAGCACTTTGTAATTATATTTGCAGAGTCTTGCTGTTTTAGATAAATAAGATACCATTGTTTTCTGTAACCAAATTCTATCACCTTTTCGTCAGATTGTAAGAAATATATTAGATACACTTTGGAATAGCAAATAAAACCACAGGGCTGTCTTCCTATTGGTGACACTGATATTTCAAAAATATTTTACGACAAGGCCATGTGCACACCTGGCTTTAGTATTGTGGCGTTTGATTTAAACTGACACCTTATTTTGAAAATAGCGTCGAATAAAAATGTATGGCGATCTTAGGTCACGTTTCAACCAGCCAACAGCTCGCATGCAAGTTGCCGGGCCACCCAGGTATAATGTGATCAATCACTCGATCGTGCCCCACAATGTTATTAAACTTACATGCGAGTTGCTTGTAGTTGGAAACGCGGCTTTACTGTAAGCCGCTAACTATTTGCCAGGTGTGACAGCGGCCTTAGTTCACGTTACACTTGTCACATGGCCATAATTCTCTTCCATACTTCTTGTTATATGTAAGAATACATTTAGAATTTCACTAAATGCACTATATTGGCTAAATAATTAGTTTACAAAGCCACCTAGTGCATAATTAAGCCAAAACAATTTATTGTTATATTCATTGTTATCGTGTTAAGTCTTGTGCTACGAATACATCTGCAATCGCAAACACATGTAAGCGGGCCGGCACAATCGGTTCGGCGGTACTTTTTAAAGGAAAGGGCTGGCCCCTATCAATTCGACCACAAGACGTACGGCGATCATCATCGACATCTCACCCACACGCACTAAACATTTTGGGAACACATTCATTGTGCGTACAGCTAAGGAGTGGAATTCCCTGTCTGAGTCTGTGTTTCCTGATAGCTACAACCTGGAAGTCTTTAAGTCAAGAGTGAATAGGTTACTTCTAGGCGAGCGGGCTCCATCTTCGACTAAATGATCGCTTACCATCAGGTGAGATAGTGGTCAAACGCGTGCCTATCGCGTGCGTGTCTTGTAATTTATTCGTCTTGCGCCGATCTTTTAGTCCATTAAAAATAACCGAACTAATATATTTGATCGCTAAAACCAGATTGAAATAATTGAAATTGAAGTAAACCAGATTGAAATAATTGAAATCGAGTTTGGTCGTATTGTAAACGGTCTTCTTATTGATGAGTACAATGGCCCCTTTTCAGTTATTGCGTTTATTCTGTTACATGTTTTATATTCAATTTTGCCGACCGGTGAAATAACTGTATAGCGCCCCTAAGAAAACTAAATAACACATCTGAAATTCTTTGTTTTTTGGATGTAGGTGTATTCAAAGCACATTTATGTCATAGTTATTTATCATTATAAAATTAGTAAGATAGCTCATAATATGTATAAAATTAAATATCCAGGAGTGTGCAGTGAACTCTTATTGCAATATTTTATCTGATTCATTCCATTTTGCCAAATCTGAACAAGAATTGCAATAACACTTCATTGTACTACATCCAACTCTTATGACTAAAATTATCAAGAATCAGTATTAAGACAATACTATACATTTTTCTTACAGTCTAATTACTAAATCTAGTTAGAGTTATTAGAAATCCTAAAAGAACCAAAACTTATTCGTATTATTTGAATAACATTGTAAATATCATGAAGTAAATGTTAACATATCTGTGTTGGGTTCAAATTAGTAGATTTTCAATGGTTTGCTTGTAAAATTGTGGTTCAGTACAATTTTATACGCGAATCGTAGAGCAGTATTTAATTGATATAGTAAGAATTATATTTTTGTAGTGTTTGATTAGGTTGTGTTAATTTCAAGTGTAGTAATTATTTATGTCCGGTGCGTCCGTTTCTTACTTAGTGCCTTACGACGGACGGCGGGTTACGTTGCTCGTGTAGGACGCTGTGACCACTCATCGTAAATAAACGATATGAATTCCCAACTTTTTTCTTTTATTTTTTTATAAATATTGTTTTGTCGTTTTTTTATATTGTGTGCGGTAGATACTTGTACAGACAATACAAGTGTAGACTGTGTCTTTCTTTAGGTACAGCCGGGTAAAATCTTCAGCGTTTGCCCAATATAAATACCTACCTAAGCAGCGCAGCATTAGAACCTTCAAATTGAATGGCTGCGCGGAACATAAGCGAGTGCTTAGATGAAAATTCATCTGGGAGTGGTGGTGAGGTAGGTCTTTTGTTCATATACATTGTTTAGCAGTGAAAATCTACGGTGTACACACGGTTTTTGTCTACAAGGTTCCATAGTGATCCACACAACAATAACGACGTACCTACTCACGGCCAATCAACCGTGGTTTTACGCAGCAAATATGTCTAAAGATTGGCTGGTAAAGAATGTCTTGTTTCATAGTCGGCCCATGTACCGCTACTGCAAAAAAAATATAAATACATAAAGAAACTTCGTAGCCGCTATTGAGTTTGAACCTACATTATACCAAAGAGGATGGAAGTCCAAATTAATAATTCGTCTGGGCGGCCGTTGCGATTGCACGACTCCGTACTTTGTACTGGTCGTTTATTTATTATAATAAATATTAATTGGAACAAAAGGTACCTATATACTCAGACCGAACTGTTTGATTGAAACAATGCAATCAATGAGGGTGCAATGGTCTTATCGCTCATAGCAATGTCATCCAGCGCAACCTTTAGATGGGCGAAAAAACAAACGTACACATGCACAAATGAAGAAAATATAATGAGTAGGGACAGTTATTGTCATTACAGTAATCCGTGATAAGGACTGACTATAATAGGGTTTGTGAAATCGTGAAACTTGAATCTGACAATCAAATAAAAATAATATCTACCAAAACCTACCAAACTTTGTATCTTGACATCATTATTTATTTTCATGGCTGGCAACGCCGGCGTTAAAATGTCAAATTGCATGGCGGTGCGTCGCTTTTTTGCCAATCATTGCCGTATTACTACAAAAATACCCGTATTTACGACTCCACAACGCAAAATATTCATTTGTGCACGTACTACAACAAATTTTGTTACTAAAAAAGGATTATTGGTAAGATTTATCTTTGTTTACATTGTTAACTTAGGCGCAATATGTGTCTGATTTCTACGATAAGAATTTGAATTTGAACTTATTGTCCTACTTATTTGGTGTGCTAGTTTCCCGCTGCTGAATTAAAAATGTGTCATTTGAGTCAGTATTCCAAAGATAAGTTTGCAAAGTCAGAAATAACCTTAAAGTTGTTTGACAAAATTGTCAGTCAGTTGGGTCGTTATTGATGTTTCCAATAAGTGGCATATCCGTTCTACTGTGCGTCTTAATGTCGACCTTATTTCCTTTTCAATAAATCTAGTTTGTGCTGTTGTCACGCTGCGGTCATATAACTAACCATTTTTTGATATTGTCCCTTATTGGAATTGCTATTTGATTCTCATACTGTTGATTGTTGAGGAGAAACACATTGCCACTGTGTATGGGTCTGTTATGATACCTAATTATTGGTCAGCCTTGTTCTATATGTGCCAATTCAGCTCATTATAATTTAGACTGCCGTGGTACAGTTGGAACTACAAGCCTATAACACTACTCCAATAGTACTTATTTCTTTTAGAACACATTTCTATATAATTAGATGAGTAGGTATATCATAGATATTATTTACCTACCTACATATCAAAATTTATAAACACTACCCACAATCAAAACTGAGAAATTGTGTCAACAATATACTCAATTCAAACACTTCCAATTTGAATTTCTGGCACTATTTAATTGGTCACATATTTTTCTGATTGGCATGTATACTGACAACTATTTCATGCACTGTATTTGTAGCTGAGCTTGTAATGTGATTTAATAAATATTTAACAGGCATAAAATAACAGTGTTACAGAAGTATTGTTCATATGGGGGTATTTGGAAATTATGTCACACAGCATGCTACATTTCTCACATTTTTATTTTGCTGGTTACCCATTCATGCATCATTCCAAACTTGCAAGCTGGTTGGGAGTACTTCACACTTATACTTATTGAAGGAGAATATATATCAGGTCAGTAAAATATATCATTATGGGGAGACATTTTTTCTGTAGAATTTTCTCTCACTTTTGCCTTTACAATATGTACCTACCTATTTAAAAATCATCTATTAAGAAGATGCTGCTATCCGATATTAATTTCTGCAAAAGATTGGTCTCCGTTAATTCCTTCACTGATTTACCACAGTAACACTTTTTAACTCAAATCATGAAAGAATTGTACAAGCTATGACTGTGTCATCTTAAAATGGAATACAATTTGAATTGTAAACAATGCAGAACAAGCAAGCTCTAACATTAACTGCATATCAATAAGGCTAACTCTATATCCTCGATATGATGAATTGTCAGTTAAAACAATGGGCTTTGCTATGTTGTCTTCATATATGATAATTTCCTTTATACAGTCTATAAATAAATGTGCAAAATGCACTTGCATATCAAGAAAACAGTTTCTAAGTAACATGGATGTTGTTGAAACAGAAAAGAATTTATTTTTGTAATTTGCACTTGTAATCATCATCATTTGATAGCCAGTGATAGTAGATATTATTGTATTGTATTCTATTGGACTGTGTTAGCAACTACACACAAACAACATAACAACATCATAACTATAGTAGGCGCCAGATAAATGTGGAATAAAGTACATTGACCTTTCCCTAATAACTGTTCATAGGTACCTGAACAATTAAATATGAATCGTTTTTCATTATTAGACAATGTTAAGGATCACGAGAGATGATGATTCGGGACAGCTTTGTGTCATTAATTCCGTTTTTCAAATTAAAAATGTCAATAATTGTAGGTGGGTCAATGACCGTTATTCCACGATTATCTGGCGCCTACTATACATCCAAGCGCGTATTTTGCATTTAAAATTGGTGGTATCAATTGGCAATATTATTTAACCTTTTGAACGCCAAAGCATAAACGCACCGGCGTGCCCCCGACGCCAAGCCACAAATTTGCCGTACTTTTTGTTTGTCACATATTTGTGACGTTTGGCGTACAGGGTACGCGCTTGCTTGTCATGTATTCGTGACAATGGCGTTCAAAAGGTTAATTGTTGCATCATAATACCTATAGACAGCCCGCTGTTAGCCTAATTAAACTAACGCCACAAAAGTGCTGCAATTTACACAATATACATAAATCGTTATCGCGCTTTCGTCTCCACTCCAAATACGATACGCCAGTCCATATCTAACAAAACGTTCACTCAGGCTACATAACAGCTTCATTTATCTCTATTTACTCCAGTTATCAATCACGTACCTACGAGACGCTGTATAATGTGAAATAATAACGAACAATCCACTGGGTATAGTGCACGTATTACGTACAAAATAATATTATATCAACACAACACTTTCACAAATTTCGTAACGGTCCGTAATTACACACGTAAGTAGCTGGAACTATTAATAGAATTGTAATAGGATCTAGGTAGTCAGCGGTCCTTAAGAGTGTAATTTTTAGGCTTCGCGATTTTATATCTCTCTGGAAACCCAGCCCAGTTGTCTATGTATGTATGTATGTATATAAACGAATGTATTTTTGCCTCTGTTATCATGTCGAAATCGGTACGATCTATGTACATGTGAATATTCTCTAGTTCGCAAGAGGTTCTATCATACTTAGTATAAAGATTTGTCAATCAGAAGAATGCCGTCAGCACAACTCAACGCCGCTGACGGCGTGAGGCGTGACGACATAGGGTGGGACACTTTTAGTGTACCTATTTCAGTTTTTGTTTAAAAAAATTGAGATAGATCTTTTCTACGCGTTTTCGGTACTACATGTAGAACCGCCTCTAGTGAAAGCTCTATTATTGACCTCCAAACAAAAACTAAGTCGCTGGTCTTCATTCCGTTTTAGTAGCACAGAGAGAACTATATTTTTCGCGACTGCAGCGGCTGTTCGGGATGTTGTGGGCGTACTAATCGGGTCCATGATCTTAAACCGAGCTCTTTGTTAATAAAACACGATTAATTTAACACGTAATTGCGTGCGATAATAACGTTAGCTGGAGTAATATGATAAGCGCAAGTACCGTATTGTGTGTGTCGAATGGTGATAGACGTACTTGAAGTTAATAAGAGTAGGGTTGCAAAATTACGTAATTTTACTGAAAACGCTGGTAAAATGCGGTTATTTTACGGTAATTCATATAAATTACGTTAAAATTACTGGCAACTGTCCTCGGCTCTGCCTCTGCACATAAATGATATTATTATAATCCATGACATGGTGTGATTGAATCTTAAATTCTTGTCTTGAGAATTAAGTTTTAGGGATTTTGAGTACGCATGAGTGGCACGAGCCCAGTTTTGTTTTTTTTTACTGCATCTCTGTCAAATTTCATTCAAATCCATTTATAAGTTAACAGTGAAGTAGGTAGTAACATACACACAAACATATTCACTTCTGTATTAATAGTGTTAGTGGGTGAAAATTACCATATTTTACCGCAAAATACCTAAAATGACGTTTTATACCGTATTGTACCAGGGTAATTTTACCGTTTTTAACCCCTAATTAAGAGACAAGATATTACATTACGAAACGGAATTTTGGTGCAGTCAAGTCGTATTTTATAAATTTTCTGGTCACATACAGTTTCAGAAGGTCTGGTCTGGATTGTCCCAGTTCAGGGACACAGGCCTCTTTCTCTCTCTCTCTCTTTTCAAACACTTCGGTTTCTGTGCTGATCGGGACCAGGAGACTACAGTTGCCCTCGCCATCGCTGTTCTGCCACTAATCAAAACCTCTCGCGGTATTAGTTATTTTTGCCCTCAACTCATCTTACAAGGCTGGACCGGCCTAATCCTACTTAAGCTAAGCAGCTTGAACGTCATAGTTAAGTAGGCCTGATTAGGTAGGTACCTACGTATGGGTTTTAGTCAGTAAGTCTGACACGCCCTTCCGCTCCACCCACAGCGGAAGAAGTCATTTGATATTTTCCCATCCCTAAAAAAAAGGCCTGATTAGGTATTAAAACGATATCCTTATTCCTTAATTACTCAGAGGAAACTACAATCATGACTGCATTAATTACCCACAAACAAGGAGAAATTCGTGGGTAAACGTAGAAATGATCACCTTTCGTTTACTCATTTCCTCATTATGTGATCACTCACGAAAACATACGAATTAATGGGTACATTGGACAACTAACCTTATCAGAGAGATCAGACCACGACTAAATCCCTCCCGGTATGAGTGTCAAGCATTAAGGTCCCTATTTCCCCTCAATCCAAAAAAATCCAAATGGATAATTGTATAAAAACTCCATGTTTCGGATACGCTATGATCTCACTGTCTAATGAAATAAAATGTGTGTGTAAAATGCAGCAACCAAAGCCAGCATGTGTGAAATCTTAACCCTTAACTTCATCTCAATCATCTCAGTCATCTCAATTCTGTAATCGCCTTTTACACACTTCATCATCACCTATTAATTCACCTGCCTGTTATCATTTCTTCTTCTTGTTTTCGTGTCGATTGACGCAAATTAAATTTAGTTCCACCAGAATTTAGTATCCCGTACAGCTCTATCATTGACCTCGTTTAAATCCTGGAAGGTGCAGGTGGTTGTGCACGACGGGCAACAAAGGTTTGTTGCTGATGCCGGACAAACCATCGATCAAGCATGACCACGTAGGTACTTGCCCATTTTTAGGACATATCAATCAAAACTGCCTCGTTTATCTAGTGGACGCAAGCAAGCACGATTGTGAGGGTCGTTCCTAGTTTCGATTCCTTGTAGGTCAGGCACAGTGTTATTAGATACCTATCTAATAACACTGTGCCTGACCTACAAGGAATCAAGGATGCGAGCTTAGTGTCAAGTCAAACCTACCTAGGTTTGACTTGACACTAAGCTCGCATCCTTTAATGTGGGACTCACGAATGTTGGTTTGTGTTACTAATAGACACTTCTCTGCCCAACCCCTTTGGAATACAGGCGCGTTGTTGTGTTATCAAAGCATGACCGACAAGCGCAGTAGACCGATTTAAATCACAGACTGCCATATTGTACCGGGCATACACGACTGAATCACTGAAGGACCTTCATGGTTGTGAAAAGGCTTTTCTCGACCATTGAGACTATTCCTATTTCTGCCTCTTAATTCAGCATTCAGGTTTGCTGAAGAAGTATAAACGTCGGTGAAATTAAAGAAATAATTTTCTTTTTTTTTTCATAATATTTTTTTTAATTCTGTGTGGATCAAAGTATTTGCCGGACGCAAAATTCTTGATGTTGTTTTAAAACATTCTTTCGCTAATGAATGTTGAAAGGTTTTTCTACGTCGCATCTAAAAAGATTTTAACGCTCAAGTTATTCACCTTATAATCTTCTATTTCTCAAACAAACCTGTTTGGTAGCAACGAAATCATAGCTGGCTGTCTAGAAAAAAAAAACAAGCAATCACGTCAAATATGTGATGGAAAAAACAGCAAGAATGTCTAGCAAGAGCGTCAAAGGCGCCGTATTTTCGGAGCTGTGTCGCCAGAAAGACGATAGTAGCTTGTTAAACACGGTTGGTTGGCTCCGATGGTGTTACCATATAAGTCGTTGGTTTCCCTGAAGGCGGCCAGTCTTTACCGAGAGTTAGAGCGCGCAAGGTTCGCCATGCGTGTGTTTGAGTATGCCTGTGTTGTGTCAGTGTGTGCGTTGTTGCAGTGCGCGGGCGCATCCACTTCAGCCCCGGAGAAAATGCTCTTCCACTACCCGGAGGCGAGGAGGGATGAGACCGTCGTTGACGACTACCATGGCACTAAGGTACTGTATCTAAAACCAATGCGATCCTTTTACTTCTTTATTAATGTAATAAACAATCCATCAAGTATCTATTACTTTAAAGATAAGATACAATAGCTTCCGTTCCTTCCACTTGTGTGAATGCAAGTATATCAAATCAATCTTAGACATAAGATAATAAGCCATCGATGTAAACAATACACGTAAACAGCTACTTACTAAAGAGTTTAATTAGCGTGTCGATTGTCGGAAAATCCGTCAACAAGGCACGACATAGCGGTACAATATCGATTAGTAGCAGTTGACATAAACACAACTACACAATGGTGGAGCCACGAACACTCAACTTACAAACTTAAAAGTCTCCAGGAATAATCACCACATTATTTTACGGCAATTTAATATTTAAATCAGTCTTATAAGCAAAGGCCGATGAACATGCGCGATCGCACGTGACAATCTTTATCAGAGACAACCCAATTATTATAGGGAATCAAACTTTAAAGAGCGCTCAATAATAATGATAATGTTGACTGCAAATAATAATGTGATGTCGCTAGCTGGCTATTATAAAAGCTCGTTCCACGGACCATTACCATAAATACGTGTTAACGTTGTATTGAACGCCTTGCAGGCGCGTTATTTCCATATAAATGTATCGACCCGTTGTCAAGGACACTGTACTGCATCGAGCCTTAAAAAAAACTGTATGTAAGAAATTTTGGGAACTTAATTTCACGGTCAGGTGCTCATGATTTTATTTTGATTGCAACACGTGCAATCAAAATAAAATCATGAGCACCTGATAAAAATAATTATACGGACCTAAACGTTACGTGTCTTCATGCTTTGTCATTTTTAGGGTTCCGTAACAAAAAGGTAAAACGGGACCCTATTACTAAGACATTGCTGTCCGTCTGTCTGTCACCAGGCTGTATCTCATGAAACGTAATAGTAAGACAGTTGAAATTTTCACAGATGATGTATTTCTATTGCCGCTATAACAACAAATACTAAAAAACAGAATAAAATAAATATTTAAGAGGACTCCGATACAACCAACGTGATTTTTTTGCCTTTTTTTATATATAATGGTACGGAACCCTTCGTGCGCGAGTTCGACTTGCTCTTGGCCGGTTTTTTTTTTGTGTGACCTGTAATCAAAATATTTACATTGCTGATGTTGGTATAAAAACAGTGTCGTGCCGATAAAGTTTAGCCTAATAATCAAGTTTCAGAAAAAAAAACAGACAGATCATTTTTTTGCTTCATCAAACGTCTATCGAAGCAAGCATTCTGCAAATCTAAACTAACAATAATAGTATAATAAAATTATGATTGCTAATTGCTATAACTTCTAATAGATCCGGGATCAACGCTCGGCGTCTTTAGGATATCGCAAAAGACTTATGAGAAAAAACATAAACCGCAGGTTTTTTGCCTATTTCATAACTGTTTGTTCCATAGAGAAGAGACTACTATTAGCTTGATTACATATAAAAAGTTAACCACCGATTTGCAATTTCACGTTTGATAAGGCTGTTTGGCTGCGATGAGATTTGGAATTGCGTCAAAATACAGTTTTTCTCTGTAATAAAATTTTATGGGGCACATTTTTGCTTCTTAATAAAACCATTTTTGCAGTTTCATTTATTGCTGCAAACCTGTGAATCAATAATATTTATTAAATGTTAACAGACATAAAATTATTCACCATAAATAAGGATCAACTAGGTGTCCTTACTGAGAATAAGATACCTGGATACTTTATCTTCCTTAAGATCAAATAAAACGTGAATAATGATGTATTCAATGGATGGACAGCAAAAACGACTTAGCTTCATAGCCTTTCCCTATGGATCGTAGAGGTCATACGACAGGGCTGTCACTAGAGACAAACCAAACAACTAAACACAAATAATAACAAATAACTAGCTGCCGCCCGCGGCTCCGCCCGCATGAATGTCGAAAATTATCCCAAGGGCACATACTCCCGGGATAAAAAGTATACTTTGTGTTATTCCAGACTATAATCTACCTCTATGCCGAATTTCATGTAGATCCGTTCCGTCGTTCTGACGTGATTAAATAACAAACATCCATCCATCCAAACATCTAAACTTTCGCATTTATAATATTAGTATAAAGTATAATATAATCCATACTATATATACATATATATCATCACACTAATATTATAAAGGCGAAAGTTTGTGAGTGTGTGTGTTTGTGTGTATGTTTGTTACTTCTTCACGCGCAAACGGCTGGACCAATTTTGATAAAATTTGGTATGCAGGTAGCTGACACACTGGATTAACACATTGGCTTTTTATTCCGGGAGTGTGTTCCTTTCGTATAATTTTCGACATTAACGCGGAGTGTCTGATAAACCGCGGGGCGAAGCTAGTAATATTATAAATGCGAAAGTGTGTCTGTCTGTCTGTTTGTTTGTTTGTTACCTATTACGCTTAAACCGCTGAACCGATTTAGATGAAATTTGGTATAGAGATAGATTGAGTTCCGGGATAGGTTTTTATCCCAGAAATTCTCCTTGAAGGAGGTGAAGCCCCCTTGGATGAAAGTTTGTATGCGAGTCTGTCGTTATTGAAGATAAAACCATTGACCTTTGTATTTAGGCACTTGATAAAAAATAAATAAAAATGTTTAAGCGTTTTTGAAAAATAAAAATGGCTGCTCAAAGTAACTATTCCACGCGGAAGAAGTCGCGGACAAAGGCTAGTATAATATAAAGTATAAGTATATTAGTAAAGTAAAAAAAACTAGCTAAGAATTGCTCTATTTTATGACCACAACTACTAGTCACACATATTAAAAAGTTCAAAAAACTCAAAATCGGTGAACTCGTTTCGAAAACGGGATTTCGTGTAGTAAATTTGCCGCTTGCTACACAATTTAGATTTGTGTTTATGGTCCCTAGAAACGAACTAACTGTTTTGGTCATCAAATAAAACACTTGTATAAACTCCATCGCATGTTATCTCGGAATAAATGTATGTGTGTCCAGATGGTTATTTATGTCCGTGTTATAATCAAATCTTTTTTATAATATCATTATTCGAAGTATCTTTATACACGAACGAAGTCATCTTTTATTTATTCTACACAATCGCTTCTTCTCGTGACTTCGTCTGCGTGAATGCGTGTTTACTTTAGCACCCCATTACACCCTTTTATGGGGTGATGTTATAAGTAAAAATGCCTTTTCCTTTCAACTTCAAGCTGTCTCTTTATATATGTCCCCGGGAAATTGCAGACGCCCGTAAGATTGTAATAAATCTTTATTGGATTAAAAATTTATTGGAAAAAATCTTTTTGTATGTAATAAATCGCATCAAAATTTAATAGTTTCCAATATATTCGAGTCTTATTAAGAAAAAATAGTTCACAATAGTTTCGATATTTTACAATCTAATGGCGTTTGCAATTTTCCGGTGATATATACAACTAGCTTTTGCCTGCGACTTCGTACGCGCATATCCCGTTTATTCCCGAATTTCGGGAAATCTCGTAGTGCTCCCCTACGGAGCGTAGGGAAGCTACATGCCAAATTTCAGCTTTACACGACCAGTAATTTCGGCTGTGCGTTGTCTGTCATTCACTTAGTCAGTAACGGAAGAGTTTTAGATATATTGATTTTCTCTAAATTATTTCATCAGTAGCTATGAAAACGTAAACAAACAGAAAAACATATCGCATGTTTAATTTTAAGTACCGAAGCAAGGTCTCTCTGCGATTCGAGCAAGCACAGAATACTAAATTTATTAATGGTGTTGTGACATGAACAATGAGCCCACGTCATCAGAACTCGGAAGCCATTAGTTTTAACGTCAGATTGCAAGTGGTGACTTATTCGCCGTGTATTTTCAGGCTTCATAGAGCATTTGAAGGATACATCATGCATTTATTATTTCAAATTTATTATTGGCCAAGCACATTTATTCTGCGGGGAGGATATTTTTGACTTGCAGTAGTTTGTGAAGCAATTTTGTTATTATTTTCTAATTATATTATTAAATGCAAATATGGTGGACAGGATTGACCAATTATGGCCCAGTAGTCCCCTTTCTACACCGGATTTTCCACCTACAACATACATACATATATCCACTGTTGCTAATCGATTTTCTTGAAAAACTCGTTAGACGAGCGCATATTGGTAACTTGACAACCCTATGCATAGGTTTACCTTGTATTCAATATTCTCTAAGCATATCGCAAACGTGTTCAATATTAATGGAGCCTTCTATATATAAAAAAAAATTAAAGGCCTGTTTTTGCCAACGATCGCAATGATATCTCATTGTCCCCTTTTAATAACAAATGGTTTTTATATCAAAAGTTTCCTCTGCGATTCGGTTTCAGATTATTTATTCGCACGTGAATTGAACTTTTTTCTTAGATTTTTAAATTGAAAAAGTATCAAGCTCTTAGACTAAAGTGCTTGCCAACTTGTGTTATCAAGCCAAAACTAAATTTTTAACTAAGATTTGTTGACACGAAAAGCCTTTTTTTGTAAACCCCGCCCGGACGCTCCCGGCGGGACGCCCCACCAAACGACAAATCCGCAGTGAAAAATAAACGACAATAAGTAATTATTTAGTCGAGCTCGTGGCTAAATAATAACAGCCGCACGGGTCGATCTTCAAGGTTAAGCAACGCTTGCCGAGGTTGGTCTGTGGATGGGTGACCATCTTAACATACCGAGACTCCTCCGTGCCTCGGAAAGCACGTTAAGCCGTTGGTCCCGGCTGTCATTTGTAGATCTTTGGCAGTCGTTACGGATAGTCAGAAGCCAGATAATCTGACACCAGTCTTGCCAAGGAGTACCGTGTTACCCAGTTAATGGGTTGTGGAGGTCTGGTAGGCAGCCGCTCCACGTAAAATACTGGTATTCAGCTGAATCCGGTTTGACTGGAAGCCGACCCCAATATTGTTGGGAAGAGGCTAGGCAGATGATGAAGTAATTATTTAGTCGTTACTTTTAATTTCAAAGCAATCCAATTCTTATTTTACTACTTACATATTTTTTTCGCTATAAAAACATAGTTACAATATAATTTATGATCAATTTTGTTGCAAATCTACAACATACATATGTATATGATATTGCACGTGTAAAGGTTTCATAGTAAAAGTTACATGATAACGTATTTACAAAATTCGTCATGTTACTGCAGACGGGTATAGTTATAATAATACTTAAACTTACTTCGCTTTTAGCGAAAAGGCCACCCAGTGTGTCACCCTATGTAATGTTTTCTTCATCCATATTTACGTATTACAGAATATTCTATTCTTATATAGAAACATAGTTATATGGTGAATAATTTAATAGAATGTAGCAATAATAGAAAATGGCGTACCGCTTGAGAGGATACGGTGAATAAAAATAGAATGTAAAACTTAATTGACAACACGGTTGGCGCAGTGGTTGAGCGATTGGCTGCTGCGCTGCGTGTCGCGGGTTCGATTCCCGCACGGACCAAATATTTGTTAAGCCTACATATAGTTGATCCGGGTCTGGCTGTTTGTGTATGTGAGTTTGTAATAGGAGAAATTCCTAGTGTGGAGAAAAAAAAAAAAATTAAATCCACGTGTTTATGAGTATCACGTGCGAACGTTTATTTATTATACACTAGTACGCAAACAAGCGTAAATAATTTCTTGCGTAAAAGAAATCAAAAGGCAATATCATTATGCTGCTATAATTATAGATATTTCTAAACAAACGTGTATGTTAATTTTGATACTATGTAACATATATGTATGTTCCTTGCTTGGAATAATAACTGACCAAATTACAGAGGTTCGCAATTATGATTCAATTTAAAAATGTGAAGATCGAACTCGAATCTAATCAAGGATATTGTTTACTCGTTTCATATTTTATTTACGACACCCGAGTATCAATTGTGATATTCTTTTAATTAAAGCATTAATGGCATTGCTATTTAAACTATAATATTTAAAGATTTTTATTAGATTTCAGGAGGACCTATATTTATTTAAAAGCACTTCGCCTTTTTTTTTTAAGGATGGGAAATCACTAAATGACTTCCGCTCTGGGTGGAGCGGAAGGGCGTGTCAGACTCTTACTGAATAAAAACCCATCCGTGTTCCTTCTAAAGCCCTTTGCGTTCCAGGGCCGCGGTGACTCTTTCGGACAAATTCCGCAACACGAGCACTTCGCAAACGACCGCGACTTCATCGGCTTTCTGAAAATAAAATATAGCCTATGTTATTTAGTTTTACATGTGAAAGATTTTTTATTCCATAAATACTTAACTAACTATATACACTAGAAATAAAAATAAAATCTCCTAACTAAATAAACCCTAAAATATGGCGTCAAAAAATTCATCCGCATCGCTGTCGACTGGAAGTGTACCCAAAAGACTGGCGGCATTGCCACGTTGTATGGCAATGCTTTTTTTTAAATAGGAGTAGTAGTATAAGAGCATATTCATTACAAACAAACATACAAAAATACTTAATAAGATAATATTAGTGTAAATGTAGACTAGAGCCTGTAAAACATACAGCCAAAACAAACAAAAACCGGCCAAGTGCGAGTCGGACTCGCGCGTAAAGAGTTCCGTACCATCGTACAAGATTTTAATACTATGTATTTTTATTATTTGTTGTAATAGCTACAACATAAATTCACACTCTGAAAATTTCAACTGTCGACCCATAACGGTTCATGAGATACAGCCCTCTCACAGACAGACAGACGGACGGGCGTACAGCGGAAGCTTAGTAATAGGGTCCCGTTGGCCTTTAGGTACGGAACCCCTTAAAAAGAACAACTGGAAAACAATAAGAAGTCTCCAAGTTTGAAGTTTCTTTCACTAATCTACACTTTTCATCCGCAGATCCCAGATCCGTACCGTTGGCTAGAGGACCCCGACTCGAACGAAACCAAAGAGTTCATAGATGCTGAGAACAGAATCACGCGACCGTACCTCGACGCGTGCCCTGTGAAGAGCGCCGTCAACCAGAGGCTAACAGAGCTCTGGAACTATCCCAAATACTCGTGCCCCTTCAGAAGGGGGAATAGATACTTCTTCTTCAAAAATACTGGTCTGCAGAATCAGAAGTGAGTTGTTTTTTTTTTGTTTTTAGGTTTCAGAACATCCATAAATAACGTAACTCTTATAGGATCACTCGCGTGTCTCTCTGTGTATCCGTCTGTCTATCACAGCCAATTTTCTCCGAATTTCCTGGACCCATTCTGTGAAAATTTGGTACAAATGAAGTGACAAGTGACCCAACTCACAGAAGTTCATTTGTACCAAATTTGCTTACTACTATCACATACTTGGTTTTTAGTCATTTTCTATGCTATTTTTAGGAATTTTTACGCACCCAGTTCCATTTTATAAGTTGGTTGACTGTTACTTATAAACTCATTAAGCTAGCTACTCTAGGTAGCAGTAATAGTTTCCCTTAGTAATTCGTTATATATACTACTACCATGTTTTTTTTTCAAATCCAAAAACAACCGTTTAAAGCTTAATATTTCGCAAACGAATCCTGGAATGGAAAAATGGTTTGAGCACACCCTCAATATTTTTAATTTACCTATCCAACGACATCCCACACCATGGCATAACGGTAAAAAAAAAAATCATAGCCCCTTGTAAAAATTTTTTTTTTTTAAGATTTTATTTTACCAGTTTGTCCGCGTATTTAATGGTTATGGGTATACAAACCCATACCAAATTTCAACTTTCTAGCGTTAAGCGTCTCTGAGCTACACCGCGGACGGACAGACAGACGAACATGGCGAACGAAACTATAAAGGTTCCTTGTTGACTACGGAACCCTAAAAAACGGAAAATGTCTTTGCTGAAATATGCCATCTCAATTATTTTATTTTTCTCCGCCAGTGTCCTATACGTACAAGACAGTCTGGACGGTGAGCCCCGTGTCTTCCTGGACCCCAACACCTTGTCTGAAGATGGCACCATCGCCCTCTCAGGCAGTCGGTTCACAGAGGACGGTAACACCTTCGCCTACGGACTGTCCGCCAGCGGCTCCGATTGGATCACTATACATCTCAAGGACGTTGCCACAGGTAAAAACTAGATGAAGACACAACTGTATTAACAGTACAGATTTCTGTACATCAAAATTCAATATGTTGTGTATTTTAGACTCAGAATTTGAATTTATAAATCAATAAGAAGTGTGCATGTCATCGAAACACCTTAACTTTATAATAAATCTTAGTGGATTGTAAACTCTTTCTAAATAAATAAATAATAACAAAATTATTTGTTAGAATATTTTTGTTACAAGGTGTTATAGCTACATAATATACGTCCATATTCTGCTGTTTCCAGCGTACAAATATTTCAAAGACAAACATTAAGACATGGATAGATCATATACTATTGAATTTGGTTGGGACTAACTTTATTTAAAATGATTTGTTCACAATAATATCGAGAGTTATATATCTATATATCGCACATTTGGAGCGACAGTGACACAACTGCAAAAAAAATGCGAAACTGACCTAATTACACCAAAATTATCTGCCTGATAATCTACGTTAGGAGTAAAAATGTCACATTTGTAAGTTCAAAAAACGTTCGCTAGAGAGTGAAAAGTCGATGTTGAAATATTCCATTTTGGCGCGCGGATTCCGGAAAAAATCTTAAAACGGCTGGACCAATTTCGCTAATTCTTTTTGTTGCGTTTGTTATTGTCAGGAGAAGGTTCTTATGAAAGAAAATTTTGAAAAAAAAATATAAATCCGGGCGAAGCCAGGGCGGGCCACTAGTAATATATATAACTCTCGATACATATAATTTAAAGAAGATTATTACTGTCACGACATACATAAGAATTTATGATTACTTCAATGTGTCCTTCCCCAAGTCCCTGGGAATATTAAAGAAACATGATGAGAGGATCATGTTTTTGTAAGAGTGCTCCAGCACTGCTGTTAAAAATATTTACAAACATTAGTAAACATTTTTAAACGTAAGTAACGTAGGATAAAGTGATAAATGTTTAGTGTTAGAAAACATTTTTAACAGCAGTGTGGTAGCACCATAAGATCGGCAGATTAAGCTGAGGAATGATTTGATTTTGTTGATAACTTTATCCTCGTCGTCTTATGATATTATTTGCATCCTTCTCCCTCCTTCACCTCTGTAAAAGCTAATTCTAGCCGTGGAAGGGGTGGTGACCTGTAACACAGGTTTTTCCCAAAAACCTATATCATATGGACTGGCCTGTTGGTCGAGTGGTTAGTGACCCTGACTGCTAAACCGGAAGTCGTGGGTTCGATTCCCACCCAGGACAGATCTCTGTGTGATGAGCATGATCATTTGTTCTGTGTCTGGGTGTAATTTGTCTATAATATGTATGTATTTAGAAATATATAAGTATGTGTATCAGTTGTCTGGTTGCCATAGCACAGGCTCTGCCTAGTTGGGGGTCGGATGACCGTGTGTGAGTTGTCCCAAGAAGATATTATTATATTATTATAAGTGGAATATAGCTGAGACATTTTTGTACACATTAACTTGAAGTCATTTTTGTGAAAAGAGAATAAATGATACTTATTATTATTATTATCCTTGACTATGTTAAACTTAATTTCATTGATATGTTGTTTTCCTGTTGCATGAATGGAATTTTAAAGTTGAGTAACCCGTCGAATAATGATAGTAATAACAAAATAAAAACATTTTTCCATAATGCTTTTAAAAGTGATTTGTAAAAATTGCTAAAAATGAAGCATTAATTGCACCTTATTTTGTTCAATACAAAAAATATTAAATTTGGGATGAGTTTTCCTTATTTAATTTTTCTAATGTTATTGCTTTGACCATTAATCAGTGTCCATAAAAATTTAATTAAACTTCCCAAAAAAATTGTTTCAAACTATCATAATTATACGTTTCAGGTGAAGATTACCCAGAGGTGCTAAAAAAAGTAAAGTTCGCTTCAATGTCGTGGACCAAGGACAATAAAGGGTTATTCTATTCGGTGAGTGTTGGTTTTTTACAAGGAAATCATTAACTATTCCTGTTTTCTTGTCTTCATGATCAAGATCACGTTTATCCTATTAATATTATAGATGTCTGTATGGTTATTAATGTATGTTTGTTAATGAATCACTCCTCAACAGCTGTTCTGATTTGGATGAAATTTGGAGAACAGGTAGATCTATTCTTGATTTAGGTTACATATCCCAATAGCTCCTTTATGCGATAATTTTTAACACTTACGCGAGCGAAAACGCTGGCAAAAGCAACTAAGCACATAAAAACTTGAGTTGCGCCTGCGCAGATGTCTACATACGTCATTGCGGTTGTTGACGTGATGCGGATACTAATTTGTCAATTCTTTTCCTAGTATGTTGGTAAGAAATTGAGGAAAAAGTAACTGATATTTAGTTTTTGTCTTTTATTTTTTTTCGACTTGAGGAAGTATAGAGATGAATACGGATAATTATGTAACTATTTCTATACTTAATAAATATTTAAATACTAGTGGACTGCCCCGGCTTCGCCCGGATATTAATGTTTTTCAAAATTTTCTTTCATAAGAACCTTCGCCTGACAATAACAAACACGACAAAAAAAGAATAAGCGAAATTGGTCCAGCCGTTCTCGATTTTTGCGCTTAGCAACACATTTAGCGATTCATTTTTATTATATAGATAGATAAATATAATAAGCGATATATTTGACAGCTAATTGCAACGTTGGCAACTTTCGGAATTCACTTTCTTAATTTAAAAGCCAGGATGATAAATTCTAACAAAGACTCCTGTTGGCAGCGTTACCCAGACCAAGCAGGCAAGACTGACGGCTCAGAGACGGAAGTGAACCGCGACCAGAAGCTGTGTTACCATCGACTGAACACGCCGCAAGCTGATGACGTCATTGTTGTTGAGTTCCCCGAGGAGCCTCTATGGAGGATGTGAGTATTCATATTTTGGTCGTATTTAGATGAATCTATGCTTCGGCTACGTAGTGATAACGTGTCATCGAGTTATTTGCAAACAAGATGTAATTAAAATAGCTGAAAAACGTCATTGTAACTACTATAATAAGGGAGCAATCCTGAAACGGGGAAAAATTCCCTACATTTTATCGATTTATGGCAAAACAAATATACCGAACAGGCTGGTTCCAAAGTAAAAGTAGTTTATAATAATGAGTATATTGACCTCGAAAAATCCTCTCAGTCATTTCAGTTGCACCTTGTTTATTTTTATTTCTACTTTTTCGATTTTTACCCCAAGAAGTTTAGTTATTTTTTGCGGTTTTATGTGACGCGTTTAAACCATGCACTTTCGAAAATAATAATACTAAACGTGTTTAGATAATAATCGTTTGTTTTAGATTTTTTTCTTGCAATGAGAAAATGTGTTTAGTAGGAATGTTTGTTCAAAGTGTAATGTATGTTTTTTTTTATTTATCTGCAGTGACATTCACACTCAGTTGTACTACAGTGAAGATAAACGCGCGTAACATTATTTTGTCTTTACTTATATTTTTCACAGTATATTTGAATCATTTCATTTTCATTTATTGTAGAAACATAAAGGTCGTTAATATTTAAGGACACTTTGAACAAACTAAACGCTTGTTGTAGGAAAAAAACATTGTCAAATTACCGTAATTTAGTCATTTTAAAGGATATTATTTCATCCAGGTAAAAATATGAGTATTTGTTCATAAAACTACATATTGTTCGTGAATAATAATTGTACTTCGGTAGGTACAAACATGGTAAGCAAATAGTTCTAAATCATAGATCAGCGTAGAAGATTGCCAATGTATAATACAAACTTTCCTCCAAATTCTAAATGCCGCTCCGTTGTTACAGCGGCGCGGAAGTGACAGACTGCGGCAGATACCTGATCGTATCCCCCGTGAAGGACTGCCGCGACAACCTATTGTTCTACGCGGACCTCAGCAAGCAGCCCGAGATCAACGGCAAGCTGCAGCTCACGCAGATCGTGCACAAGTTCGAGGCGGACTATGAGGTGAGTGACACACTGCGGCAGGTGACAACCTGCTGTTCTACGCGGACCTCAGCAAGCAGCCCGAGATCAACGGCAAGCTGCAGCTCACGCAGATCGTGCACAAGTTCGAGGCGGACTATGAGGTGAGTGACACACTGCGGCAGGTGACAACCTGCTGTTCTACGCGGACCTCAGCAAGCAGCCCGAGATCAACGGCAAGCTGCAGCTCACGCAGATCGTGCACAAGTTCGAGGCGGACTATGAGGTGAGTGACACACTGCGGCAGGTGACAACCTGCTGTTCTACGCGGACCTCAGCAAGCAGCCCGAGATCAACGGCAAGCTGCAGCTCACGCAGATCGTGCACAAGTTCGAGGCGGACTATGAGGTGAGTGACACACTGCGGCAGATGACAACCTGCTGTTCTACGCGGACCTCAGCAAGCAGCCCGAGATCAACGGCAAGCTGCAGCTCACGCAGATCGTGCACAAGTTCGAGGCGGACTATGAGGTGAGTAACACACTGCGGCAGGTGACAACCTGCTGTTCTACGCGGACCTCAGCAAGCAGCCCGAGATCAACGGCAAGCTGCAGCTCACGCAGATCGTGCACAAGTTCGAGGCGGACTATGAGGTGAGTGACACACTGCGGCAGGTGACAACCTGCTGTTCTACGCGGACCTCAGCAAGCAGCCCGAGATCAACGGCAAGCTGCAGCTCACGCAGATCGTGCACAAGTTCGAGGCGGACTATGAGGTGAGTGACACACTGCGGCAGGTGACAACCTGCTGTTCTACGCGGACCTCAGCAAGCAGCCCGAGATCAACGGCAAGCTGCAGCTCACGCAGATCGTGCACAAGTTCGAGGCGGACTATGAGGTGAGTGACACACTGCGGCAGGTGACAACCTGCTGTTCTACGCGGACCTCAGCAAGCAGCCCGAGATCAACGGCAAGCTGCAGCTCACGCAGATCGTGCACAAGTTCGAGGCGGACTATGAGGTGAGTGACACACTGCGGCAGGTGACAACCTGCTGTTCTACGCGGACCTCAGCAAGCAGCCCGAGATCAACGGCAAGCTGCAGCTCACGCAGATCGTGCACAAGTTCGAGGCGGACTATGAGGTGAGTAACACACTGCGGCAGGTGACAACCTGCTGTTCTACGCGGACCTCAGCAAGCAGCCCGAGATCAACGGCAAGCTGCAGCTCACGCAGATCGTGCACAAGTTCGAGGCGGACTATGAGGTGAGTGACACACTGCGGCAGGTGACAACCTGCTGTTCTACGCGGACCTCAGCAAGCAAGCTGCAGCTCAGAAATGTTTCTTTTTTGTACTTTCTTTATCCTTTGCTTTGGGGAAACAAGGGAAGAAGGGTTTTTCTTATAAGAGAAATTTTTTCGTTCTCTAGAATCTGGGTTGAACGAAATCGCGGGCGGATTATAACTGCACCATAATCAAATTGCGTTTGGATGCCGAAACTTCACTCAAATTCTAGTCAGGCCAAAAGTCGCCCTCGATTGTTTGGAATACCAAACCATTTTCGGAACTTCATGATGATTACTTTTACTTTACTGCCTCAAATATTTATTCAAATACTGTAATAATCGTGTTTTCTATTTCAGTACGTAACAAACGAAGGCTCCGTGTGTATATTCCGTACGAACAAGAACGCGCCCAACTACAGACTCGTCAAGATAGACCTGCACAACCCAGCAGAAGAAAACTGGCAGACTCTCATACCTGTAAGTAAACGGTACTAACACACCTTACACCTAACACACACCTTACACCTTGTTACACACCTTACACCTTGTTACACACCTAACACCTTGTTACACACCTACACCTTGTTACACACCTACGCCTTGTTACACACCAACACCTTGTTAGACACCAACACCTTGTTACACACCTCACACCTTGTTATACACCTTACACCTTGTTACACCTTATGCATACTGTTGAGGTTGGGACGCGGTACCATTCAATATTAGGTCTTATTTTAGGCAGGCTTATTTTTTAACAGACATAGGATATATTCCTATTGAATCAATTACTTTTTACATCATCCATTAACCTTTTGCGTGTCTTAAGTTACACAGTTCGACATAAGAAAAAATGCTCCAAATGTCTTAAGTCGGACAGTTACACTTAAGGGCTTGGTCAGGATTGGACGATAAAAATCTGTGGTAGACACGCAAAAGGTTAAACTTGACTACGGCTTGACAGCCTTACCTGTGATGTGACAATTTTTTTATTTTGTATTTTTATTCATAGTGTGCCATTAGGTTTCTAAACTTCTAAGGATGTCCTGAGTCCTGATGAAAGAGGTCGGCTCTTCAGTACTGCAATATTGCTAAATTCAATTTGAATGCTGTAAGCCATTTGTTAGGTATATAACCACACAAATTGTCTAGTTTTAAGCCAACTTCAGAAAGAAGGCAATCTTTTTTAGAGTATATTTATTAGCTATAACGCTAGATGAGAAACACTCACTTTTTCTTGATACTTACTTACTTAAGTTTAAATTGATTTAACGTTATGATTAATTTGTGTATAATTTAATTAATTAATATTTTAAAATTGAATTAATTTTTTGCGGATGAAAATTCAATTGATTGGTTTTAATTTAATTTGGGAATTTTTATGTAATCTTTTTGTTTGACATAATTATTTTTATTTTATTATTTCTGTTGTGTTGTCTAAATTAATGTAGAGGTATAATTGTTTTAATGTTACTGTGCAAATTACCTGAATATATGAATTTGTTATTATTATAAACCTTATTTCAAGTCCGATAAGGTTGTATTTATCTGATTCTTATTGTGTTTGTTACAGGAACATCCTAGCGACGTATTGGACTGGGCATCAGCCGTGGATAACGATAAACTAGTCATTCACTACGTCAGAGATGTGAAGGTACATTGTTTTTAATTATATTTTCTGTATAATGTCACAACTGATTCTGTTTTCTTCGGCTGGTGGTTGCAGGGACGAACATCAGTCATTAAGATTTTTCGCAATTTATTAACCGAAACGCAATATACGTAAAATTTCTAAATAGATTTTCGCTGATTAATAATATATTTCTAATACTTATTTTCCAAAGGTTACAAGTACAGTAATATGATACAGCAAAATAGTGCGCTTATAGTATTATCTCCTGGCTCCCAAACTAGGTTTATAGCCTGTGACTTGGGGACCAGGTTGATGTTTATTAACGTACATTGTGTACACAATTAGTATTGCAGTGCAATGCCTCTACTAAGACTAACTATAAACAAAATAGAATGGTGAGAAGATGGTTGCAAAATGGTGTGGATTAAAAAATGACATGTGTAAAAGTTATATTTATTAATGCATAAAACACAGCTAAGTTTACTCCAATTTCATAGTTCAACCTAACATTTGAAAAACAAATAATGTTTTTTTTTTTTTTTCTTTCCAGAGTGTCCTCCAACTGCACAACATGAGCTCAGGCGTGCTGCTGCAGACGTTCGCGCTGGACGTCGGCTCCGTGGTGGGCTTCTCGGGCAAGAAGGAGCACTCGGAGATCTTCTACCACTTCATGTCGTTCCTATCGCCCGGCGTCATCTACCACGTGGACTTCACTAAGCAACCCTACCAGCCTACCGTGAGTGTTGTTGTACTTTTTTACGTTTTAGAGAATGATAAAGGCTATCATTCGTTGAGCTTTCACAGTGATTTGGGTGTTCAGTATCACGTAAGTTCGACAGCCAGAATTACCCCAGGATATCGTTGTATCCCTTACCCAGTAACTGGGTTTTGGAAAGTGGAGGCCAGAATGCAGCGTCCCAAGTAAAATTCAGTTATTCAGCTGTATTGGCTAAAGTGGAGCCAACCCCAACATAGTTTGGGAAAAGGCTGAGCAAATGTTTATATTGAAAGATGCAATTACACGACACATTCACGTATTAACCTTTTGAACGCCAGAGCATAATCGCGTCGGCGTGCCCCCAACGCCACATATGTGACAACGGGATTCAAAAGGTTAAGCCTACCATAGATACGTTGCTAAATTAGACGTATTTGCGTCAGTTTAGCCTAATTGTATGCTTGCGTTCAAGTATTTGCTTCAAATTATGGTTGCCTTGGGGTTGTGGGCGGCAAAACCAAATTTAATTTTATAAGCAACTAGTTTTATTATTCACAATATAAAACTAACTCTTCCCAAACGACATGGGCTTGGGCATAAAATGATAATAAATCAAATAAAAAAGTGATGTTCTAAGCTTGAACTTTTTAATCAGCTGTAGCAAAAGTATTTTTCAATGAATAATTATTCTGAAACTGTAAGTAATTAATAACTAAAAAAAAGACCTTAAATGTACCGTGTTTTTATTCAAATAAAATATTCTTATAATCTTAATTGTATTTTTTCTTGTTTTGCAGGTTTTCAGAGAAGTAAAAGTGAAAGGCTTCGACGCGTCACAGTACGAGGCTAAGCAGATCTTCTACTCAAGCAAAGATGGCACTAAAGTTCCTATGTTTATCGTTTCTAAAAAGGTAATTTAATAACACTACTGCTTTACTATATTCCTTATAGAGGTATGCGGAACAGGGTGTAAAGTCCCGCAAGTCTACATTGAAAAGGGAGGATCCTCCGACCGAATGGTTGTCTGGTGGGCAACTGCCTAATAATCGGGCTGTTTGATATGTTCAAATCCCACGGAAAACTCTGATACCGCAATGCAGGATTTCCTCCAGTAGTCTGTCGGGATAGATGGCGCTGCGTTTCTTTTCCTTGCGGTACAAATTTTGCTTCGTTAGTTTGTCTTGTGGCTGCATTGATGCCGCTACAACATAGAATTTTTTTCAGTGAATTTATTAAATATTGAAGTTAAAATCCTACCTGACACTTTCACTCGGTATCATTGAGCGTCATGTCTGTCACTCACAGACAAGTAATGTTCTGTTTGGTAACCGTATGCAGCTGAATAGTATTTCGAGCAGCTGCCGATCTGAACGACAATTTTCAAAGCGTTCAAATTGAAGTCGCTGAGATGATATATCTCAGCGACAATCGAATGTTAAAATTTAGGGAAACTACAGTAATTTTTAACTGTTTGCGTCTGCGATGCGAATTTGAACGCTCCTCAAAAATACATTATGAGGATTGCACCTCTGACCTCCAATCCAATTGCTGGGTAATACGCAACTAAATAACTTATGATACATTTTTTTATCACAGGGTCTAAAACACGACGGATCCAACCCGGCGCTCATCTACGGCTATGGCGGCTTCAACATCAACATCCAGCCCAGCTTCAGCGTCACGAGGCTGGTGTTCATGCAGCACTTCAACGGCATCGTCGCCATACCCAACATACGAGGAGGAGGGTCAGTCAAACATCCATTTTGTTAAATGGACCTTTTACATGTTGGGTTCTAGCTATTTATTTTGGCATCTCTGTTCCTTTGCCGAGATTTCCTCTGAAAGTCGGAGATCTAAAGTGTCCCGTATAGATAGAGAACTTAAAGGAATATTGACAGAGCGACATACAAGCGAGAATATAAGCATTGCATTCTTAGTTCACTTGCAGAGTCTGTATTTACGAGCAAAGCTGTGCAACAGCTTTGCTCGTAAATACAGACTCTGCACTTTTTCTGTACTTTTTCTTGGCATATATATCTGTTAATTGATCGCACTGAATAACGGTTTCCTGACTACGTTATAGGAAAACAAGCTAATTTTGTGCTCAGGGCTCAAAACATTTATTTCAACTAAAGCCATTTACGAGCCGAAAAGTTTTGGAGTGTCGACCGCGTACCGGAAGACGTAGCGTGGGAAGGCCCCACAAGGTGGACTGGTGACCTGGTGAGGTTCGCGGGTAGCCAGTGGATGCGAGACACACAGGACCGGTGGGGGAGACCTTTGCCCAGCTGTGAGACAAAAAAAAACGGTTTATGATTAAACAATTAAACCTTACCTTTTCCAGAGAATACGGCGAGAGATGGCACAACGCAGGCCGCCTGCTGAACAAACAGAACGTGTTCGACGACTTCCAAGCGGCCGCGGAGTACCTCATCAAGGAGAAGTACACCAGCCCCTCGCTCGTCACCATCCAGGGAGGCTCCAACGGCGGCCTGCTGGTAGCCGCCTGCATCAACCAGCGCCCGGACCTGTACGGAGCTGCCATCGTGCAGGTCGGGTGAGTGGAATAACTAATCTTTATGTTTTATTTTTTGCACTTGAAAATAATAAGATTGATAATTCGTTAATCCGTAAAAAAACTTTTTTATAGTCCACGCCAAATATCGTGCACGCAAGCATTAAACATATCCAACATCATATCATGATGTAAAAATTAAACTTACACGGCACCTTATTGGTGCTGTGTAAGTAATGGTAATTGGTACTATATCAGGTTTTGTTATTTTGAAATTTATTAGTTGTCTGGGATTTACAGCTCGATATTGCCCTGATTTATTAGGTGTAAGCTCGTTCCCCACATACCGCCACTTTTTTAACCTTTTGAACGCCACTGTTACGTATACATGACAAGTAAGCGCGTGCCCTGTCCGCCAAACGTCACAAATAGGTGACAAAAAGTACGCCGAATTTGTGGCTTGGCATCGGGGGCACGCCGATGCGTTTATGCTCTGGCGTTCAAAAGGTTAAACACTGCAGTGTTTTAAAAAAAGGCGATATATGCTTGAACCCCTGCCTACTTCTTCCGGAAATTCAAGCCTAATTATTAAATTAAATATTATCACTTCCAGAGTGTTAGACATGCTGAGGTTCCAAAAGTTCACGATCGGTCACGCGTGGGTGTCGGACTACGGCAGCTCGGACAACAAGACGCAGTTCGACTACCTGCTCAAGTACTCGCCGCTGCACAACATACATAAGCCTGAAAATGGTGAGCTTCGTTACTTATCCTTCTTTTATTAAGGCTATACAGATTTATTACAATCTTACGGAGTTTGCAATTTTCCGGTGACTATCATAATAGTTTCTGGGTCTTAAGCTTCATAATGGTCTTGGTACAAGAAGAACCTGATGAACAAAAATGTCATCACACTGAGATGACGTTTCCGCCGCCTTCCGGGTGCGCCGGCCAGGTAGGCGAGGCTGTACAGAGCGACGCAGGCCGTCTTTCAAGAGGGAATCCGGTGGGCCCTGGAATTGGCTTACGAGGAGATGCTGAAAACCCTGAATGGGGACCTATGGGGACGCTTCTACAAAACTGTGCGGGATAAACTCCGCATCTGGACCACGCCGCTGACGCAGTGTCCTGCCCCAGCCAGGGGACGACGGGCTGAGAGCTCTGTTCCCCTCGCGAGCAGACCATACTCCCCCGCTCCGCCACCTGCGGGGCCCGATGCAGACCACACCGACAACGGCGACGACGACGATGCTGTGCAGGTGACCAGGGGTAGACCGTTGGCGTTTAAAAGGCTGAAGGAAAAAATCACGCATCCCGCTGCCTTCTTCGCTTGCATTACTACTTCGCAAGAGGTTATTCCGTTCCATGTCCTCTTACCCTCGACCTCGAGGTCACCGCTACGAGGACAAGGCGGTGCTCCGCCCAAGCGGGGCAGATCTATACGCTTGCGTGTCCTCGCGCTGAGTCCGAAACAGGTACCTCGCGAAATAGTCGTGTCCGGTGAGTACCTGCGTCAGGCGGAAGGCGAGGACGCCGTGGCGCCTCTCCAGCCACTCCTCGGAGGGCACTAATTGCCACGATTGCATGCCCAGCACTGGGTTGTGACAATCGCTTTCTCAATGCTGTCGGTCCGCCGTGCTGCGATTTACCGCCGCGGCGAAGTTTCGCCCCGGCGGAGCCGCCTCCACACGCCACTCGTACACGTGCAGGAGGGCTCTTACCTCCAGAGCCAATGGTGGCGAGCTCGGGGTTACCCGGGCGAGCCGGATGGCTGTGACCTTCTAGGACGCGTGCAGCTGGCGGGCTGGTGGCCGCTTCAGGGAATGCGCCCACACCAGGGCCCCATAAAAGGCCAGGAACCGCACGCTTTTTTTGGTGTCGGGGGGAAATCCTCCACCCTGGGGCGGATGGAGGGGTCTGTCAGACTCTTACTGACTAAAAACCACCCCGGTGTTCCATCTCTCACCCACGCCGGGGATCGCGGGAACGTATGCGGCCGGGGTAGTGAGGTGTTTGACTCCCCTCGCTACGTCAAAGAGGGGCGCACGGGAACACCACTCGCCGCCACCTCGGGTCCGGATGAATGGGGGGCGACGGACATCCCCAAGTCCGCCGCCCCTGGACCCAGTTAGGGGGGCCGGAAGAGGGCAGCGTATGCCCTCCGACGCTCGATGCTCCCTGCTGCGGGCCGGGAGAGCGGTTGAGATCTCCCTCTCCCTTTCCGCAGCCTCCTTCTGCGCGATAACTGTCTCGCAGAAGGAGACCACCGCGTCCCAGGACTCCTCACCGCCGACCATAGCATGAACTACGGCCGGCAGCGAGAGGTCTCTGCCTACCACAGAGGTGCACGGCGCGGCTCCTCCCAAGCTGCACACTCTGCCAGCGTATGCCGTGCCGTGTCCTCCCGACAGTCGACGCAGTGGTGGCATCGAGCGGCCGGCTCCCTGCCTATGCGACACAAGAACCTCCCGAAGCAGCCATGCCCCGAGAGGACCTGCGTCGAACAGAACGACAGGGAGCCGTGCCTTCTCCCGAGCCAGAGGTCGAGCACTGGCCGGATGGCCTCGATGGTGATGAGGCCGGCGGAAGGTCTCGAAAGCCTGTCCCGCCATTCCGCCACCAGGACCTCGCGCAGCTGCGACCGACGCAACTCCAAGTGTTGCTGCGTCAGTCGCTCGCCTCGCGTCCTCGCGCCACCTGTGCAGTGATGTGAGCACTTTCGCCTCCAGGTCCTACGGCGGAGATCCGGCCAGTGCGCAAGCCGCCTCGTAGGAGATCGTGCGATATCCCCTGATGACTCTGACGGCCATCACCCTCTGCGGCTTCCGCAGAACTGTGATGGTGCTGGCCGTCAGGTCAGCCGCCCAGATTGGGGCCCCATAAAGGGCCATCGATCGCACGATCCCCACGTACAACCGCCTACAGGCGGTGCTCGGGTCCCCCAGATTGGGAAGCAGCGTTGACAGCTCCCCCGCCGCGCCCAACAACTTGGGCGCCAGCCGCCGGAAGTGGGGGCCGAAATCCCACCGGCTGTCGAGCACCAATCCCACATACTTCATGGTGGACTCGACAGCGATACGGGCCCCCCCGACCACAATGTGCGATCCCGGCGGCGGCGCTCGCCGGGGGCCATGAAAAACAATGGCCTCCGACTTGTTGAGGGCCACCTCCAGGCCGAGGCGCCGTATGCGGCTCACCACCAGTGAGACCGCAGCCGTCGCCAGCAACGCTGCCTCCCTGTGCGAGCTCCCCCGGGCAGTGACCAGTGTGTCGTCAGCGTAACACACCAGCTGCACTCCAGCCGGAGCTCGCCCTTCAGCACCCAGTCGTACCCGATGTTCCACAGGAGCGAGCCCAAGACCGAACCCTGCGGAACACCGCACGACATGGGGCGCTGGTATCAGCCATCGCGTCCCAGATGGGTGACACACCTTTCCGCCAAATAAGCCCCGACGACGCGGCGGAGGTAGGAAGGCACTCGATGATATCGAAGTGCCTCCCGAATACAACTCCAGGGCAGGGTGTTGAAGGCGTTGGAGATGTCCAAGGACACCGCCAACAACACACCGCCCCGCGACACCGCTTCCTCCGCCAGGACTCTCACTCGGGATATCGCTGTGATAGTGGAGCGCCCTTGCCGAAAGCCGTACTGGCATTCGGCCAGGTCCGGCCCCTCTCCGCACAAGTGGCTGACGAGGCGGGCTGAGACTATCCGCTCAAACAGCTTTCCCACCTCGTCCAGCAGCATTATGGGCCGGTACGCGGACGGCGAATCCGCAGGGCGCCCCGCTTTCCTGAGCAGGACCAGACGACCAGATTTCCACTGAGCGGGAAACTGGCCCTGCTCCAGGCCCGCCAAGTAGAGTCCTCTCAGTCGGGGCTTCAGCTCCTTCAGAGCTAGGGCCAACGCGCAGCCGTGAATTCCGTCGGGCCCCGGGCGCCGGTTCTTCGCCCGGAGCCGTGTCACGGCCGCCCTCGACTCTGGTTGTGTCACCTCTGCCACGTAAAGCCCCTCGGGCAAGAGGCGTTTGGACAACCTAGATTGGGCAAGAGATGCAATGTGTGGTTCCACGAAACCGTTTGCAACTATTTATAATATGAATTGCGTTACAGCCGCGCTTATTGACGAACAATTTCTGGTGATTTCGTGATGGAGCGACCGATCCGACCATCCTCATTAGGCTGGTTGGTTTAAAAAAAACAACGAGCCAGAAAACTGGATTCCAGTGTAATCAAACTGCTAAATTCCGCTATTTTACTTTGAGCGACTGGGAACCGAGAACATAACAGTGTAACCTTGTTTCCAGGCACGGAGTACCCAGCGACGCTGGTGCTGACGGCGGACCACGATGACCGCGTGGTGCCGCTGCACTCGCTGAAGTTCATCGCGGCGCTGCAGCACGCGGCGGCGGACAGTGCGCAGCGCCGCCCGCTGCTGGCGCGTGTGGACACCAAGGCCGGCCACGGCGGGGGGAAACCTACCGCCAAAATTGTTAGTATTACCACTATTTTACAAGTACACGGTGACATTTAATGTACAATCGACAGTTAAATAATATACTCACCAGCTGAGTTTTGATGAACACTTTCAGTGCCCAGAACTCAGCATTTGGTCTGCAGCCGAACAAATTATTGTTCGACCCATAATTATGCTGAGTTTTTGGGCACTGAAAGTGTTAAGTCACAGATTTAGTACATCATTTAACTCGACAAAATATAGGTAACAACTATTAATTTAGGAAGATATGATATCAACTTTAATCATAAAAATTGGTTCCATGATAAAAGTTGTTCATATCTTGCGAGTTGTTATTGCGAATCGTGCGCGATTCCGAATCCGAATATAAGTAACAAACTTCTTACAAAACTGATAAAAAAAAAGGAATATTTTAGTTGTATTATAATCGGAAATATAGGTGATAAGTGATATTACTATAAGCGCGTCTATTGAAGCTAGTCATTTCATTTCGTGTGACAGTCTTCATGGACTTACCTTCAAATCAAAGGGCTCGAAACACTTAAGCTTAACGTTAAAAGCGTGAATCAACTATTGCCACTGGTTCACCCTTGTTTGATATAATATTACTAAATCGAACAACGTTTAAGAAAATCATCACTTTGTATAATATCGTTTGACAGAATTTTCAGTTCATCGAATATTTATTTGCTATAACAACATTTGCGCTAATGATCAAAAGGTATAATGTTCATTTGATGTAATGTTCAGATGGTATAACCATGTATTTAACACTTAACCAAACCTTAAAATATTCTATGCATGGTCGAGGGTGGGCTTGGTCGACGGGCTCCTACTTCTGGGTGGTTTATAAAAAAATAACCACGAAGGGGATGGCGGGGTCTATTCGCTCGCTTCGCTCGCTCACACGACCCACTCTCACTCGCTAACCTAACCTAACCTAACCTATCCGAGTCGGGGTGCCCTAAAGTCCAGATTGCATCCAGTTTCTCCTGGTAACAATAGTTGAGGGTGGCAGGTGTATAGGGTATAAAAAATAAAATTAGTGCATTTGAAAATTCGGCGAAATGAAATTAGTTCAAATAAATAATTACGCTAAATAAAAATTTACCAATGAATTATTCGGTCAAATGAATAATTCTTCGAAATGACTTTATTGCAACTAAAATTCGATTTAGTAATATTATATCAAACGTTGTTATATCAAACAAGGGTGAACCCAGGTGTATAGGGTATAAAGAATAAAATTAGTGCATTTGAAAATTCGGCGAAATGAAATTAGTTCAAATGAAATTAGTTCAAATAAATAATTACGCTAAATAAAAATTTACCAATGAATTATTCGGTCAAATGAATAATTCTTCGAAATGACTTTATTGCAACTAAAATTCGATTTAGTAATATTATATCAAACGTTGTTCTATCAAACAAGGGTGAACCATTGCCACTAGTACCTCAGACGAGTTCATTAGCATTATTTATAATACTTTCACGATTGTAACGTGTACATTGTTGTTTCAGATCGAGGAGCACACCGACATCTTGTGCTTCATGAGCCAAGCGCTCGACCTCAAATTCATCAAGTGATCCCACCTGCCATACGTCACAACTAGTATTAAATATAACGAGATGAACGCTAATAGTATTATGTAAATATAGCAACAACCACAGTGTCTCGATGATTACCTCGGGGTCTTAGCTAAGACTGGTGATATTGTTACGCATTGCTACTATTTTTATTAATAAAACTTTGTTTTTATTTTTGACGTTTGCGTTTTATTTTGCACTGAATATAACATTGAATTTTGTTTTGTTATGAACCAATTAATGCAGCTGATTCCAGCAAGACGCTTAACCTGTGAATGACTACCGCTGAACCACCAACGCCAATCGCTTTCATTATAATTGGTCACTAAATTAGCACTCGAACAACAGAATAGTAGTTTTGGAGAAAATCGACTTTGAAGGTGGTCAGCGGTAGTCACGCTCCGTTCAGCAGCACCACCATGAGCACCGAAAAAGGGGGCATGCTACAGCTATTCTAAGTATACAAATAATTATGTGATTCTTTTCGTAAAAAAAAACAGAACTGAAACATTTGTATTTACCGAGAAATCAACGATGATTGCTTTCGCGCGCTCGTTCAGCAGGACCACGACTTTTAATGTTAATTCCAAGTTTGAGGAGCTTGCCGCTTTCCTCAAACCTACATAGAAAATCAGTACCCTGCCCGATAAAATTAGTACCCAAAATTAGTATTACCAACTGTATTGCCTTCATACACGCTTGTTTTGTCGCGGACGAAGTACTATAATCAGCTGATCGGGCCGCGGTAGGGTATGCGTATAGGTGTATTATGAAAAAAAAGATTAGAACTGACCGCACAACGCGAGAATGCGAGCGTGCAGCGGCAGCTGCCGCCAAGCGCCAATTTCCTCTTTTGTCTAGTACCTAATCACATGCCACCGTGTGTGTATAAAAAGAACTAGTTTGTCCTGAAATCGGGTTTGGCCGGTAACATATATACGCCTCGAACGGCAGTTTCGAAAAGGCTACAACACCGTGGACCATATACACACACTTAGGCAAATAATCCAAAAGACCGAGGAATATAATCAGCCTCTATGCCTAGCGTATGTGGACTACGAGAAAGCCTTCGACAACGTTGAGACCTGGGTTGTCCTGGAGGCCATGCAGAGATGTCTCATCGACTGCCGCTACGTCGAGGTGATGTGCATGTGATGTCTGTATAAGGCCGCAACAATGACCATCCAAGTACAAGAACACTGCCAGGGTTGCGGAATCTGTTCGAAAGAGTCACCGCGGCCCTGGAACGCAAAGGGCTTTAGAAGGAACACGGATGGGTTTTATTCAGTAAGAGTCTGACACGCCCTTCCGCTCCACCCAGAGCGGAAGAAGTCATTTGATGATTTCTCATCCTTAAAAAAAAAAAAAAAGTACAAGAACAGAGCACAAAAATGACATTTTCATCATGGCAGAATCTCTGCAGGAGCTGGAAGGGATGCTTAACAGCCTGAGCGATTCTTCAAGGCGGGTGGGTCTCGGGATGAATCTGGACAAAACCAAAGTTGGTCCATGGACCATGGTCATATCCCCCCGAGACTTGTAATCGTAAATGGCGCTACCCTCGAGGTTGTGCATGAATACATATATCTAGGCCAAACTATACAACTGGGGCGGCACAACTTTGAGAAGGAAGCGACCAGAAGAATACGCTTGGGCTGGGCGGCCTTCAGGAAGCTACGTGGTATCTTTGAATCGTCGATCCCACAATCCCTTAAGACCAGGGTCTTTAACCAGTGCGTCCTTCCCGTCATGACTTACGGAGCCGAAACGTGGACACTCACAATAGGCCTGGTCCACAAATTCAAGGTTGCTCAGCGTGCCATGGAGAGAGCAATGCTCGGGATTTCTCTGGTGGATAGAATTCGCAACAAGTCATTCGCCAGAGAACAAAAGTCACCGACATTGCGCGTAGAATGAGCTGTAGACGGACAGACGGTCGATGGAGCAGACATGTGGTAGAGTGGAGACCGCGTATGGGCAAACGTAGTCTGGGACGCCCTGCGGCACGATGGATCGATGATTTCAAGAAGGTGGCTGGCAGCGGATGGATGCGGACCGCTCAAAACCGGGATGGTTGGCGATCTTACGGGGAGGCTTACGTTCAGCAGTGGACGGCAATTGGCTGATATGATATATACGCCTCGGAAACTAAGTCGCAATAATCGGCACTGCCCGCATCACTAATGATTAAAATCGGCGAGGTTTTTTCCACGGTTTCGTATGTCTGACAAGGGCGTACCCAGGTAGTGGCTTCAATTTTCTTGGAAATTTCTATTAAATACCTACTGGAAACTAGAACGTGAAAATTTAAAATGTGTTGCTCTGTGCAAAACGAAGTGTTGGATAATTCAATTTTCACTCGTTAAGTTTTATTAGATATTTATGACATTATTTTATCTAGAACTAGCACTTCAACCGCGACTTCGTCCGCGCGCTTTTAGTAGATATGTTACCTACTCCACAAGATTCAACGCCCCCTCTACCCTGTTTTAAAGGTAAAGCATTTCTGCTACTGGTACTGTGGTCTCAGGATCAGCACAACGATTCACCCCGTCCGGGGTTAATTATGCAAAAATTCTTAGATCTGTTTCACTTATCCCACTTTTAGTTTGTTCATATCAATTTCCACGTAAATTGAAGCAAGCAGTAATGTCCTCTAAAAACTTCATCACCCCTTTGGCCCCTTTAGGGGTTTATTTTCGAAAAATCCAAACATTTGTTATTCTTATTTTTTTTTATCGAAATCATTAAATGCCGTCTTTCAACTTCATCGGACCAAGGTTTAATTAAGATTCTCCCCAGTTCAAACTACAACATTTTTATTATTACGAGCATTTTTATACCCGTCGTAACCTTTAACCGAATAAAGGGTCCGATTTAAATAATTTAAAGCGTAATTTACGTGTACATAATCAACTTTAATTATCAATCATTTTTAAAATGGATAAAATTAATATATGATGATTCAAAAAATATCACATTTCTATTCCAGCCGGGTTTTGATTGAATAATTTGAACAAAAAGCCGTCATTGTGACTTAACCATAATAGTTAGATATATACCCTCGCGGACTTTTTATAGATAATAATAAGTACTTTAATCATGTAGTACATTATTTCTAAGTATCATCAATAGTTTTCTCAGCGCACGCTATATAATGAATTTATTAGGCAAAATGTTGCTACTTTGGGTTACATTATTGCAATTCGTAGCTATTATTTTCTAAAATAAAATATAGCTTACGTTTTAAGTTAATAATGTAGCTTTCTAATGGTGAAATAATACTTAAAGCCGGTTGAGTACCCAGTTTTGAGCTAAATCGTAACAAGCAAATAAATCTTTCCTCTTTTAGATATTCCACAGCATTCGATTCTATATAATATAGAATTCTATCGTGTCTATCAAGGCTATCCTTCTAGTGCCAAGTAGACGTACTACGTAGGATGGGCCGAATATTCCCATTCGCCCCACATGGATTGCCACCAGGTGGCAATAAGAAATAAAATTTCCAGTTGCCACAGAGTGGCGCCTGGGAAGTGTATTGCGCGTTGTTGTGCAACGTTGCTGAACATGTTGGGCGTCATGTGTTGCGCGTCAAATGTTGCCTAATGGATTCGAGGCTTCAAGATGCTAATGGATCCAATATTTTATCAAATTTACTTCAGTGGTAAGGGGCGTTCCACAGGGATCTGGGTCCCCCATTATTTATTTTGAAAACTGCAGATGGATATAGTAAATGTTATAAAAATATTTATTCATATTTATGCTGACGATATTCAGTTATACCTACGTTTCTTTTAAACCTGAACACTATGAAACCGCAGTCAAATTATTAAATGATGACTTGGACTGGACGTGGTAGAAGCAAAACTCCCTATTACTCAACCCTACCTAAACTAAATATATGCTTTTCGGCTTTAACTGGATAAAATATATTCAAATCTTACTAGCGTGATCGTTATGAGCCAATGTATTGATCGAGTTTATGAGGCAAGAAATCTGGGTTTGATAATGGATCAAGATTAACGTTTTGAGGCTCAAACTGCAAATTGTGTAAAAAACTGCTTCTACCGTCTTAAAGTGCTATAAATGATGCGGAACAACGTGTACAGCTTGTTGAAAGTCTGGTTCTATCTAAGTTAAAATATGCCGATACTGTAGTGGGACCTCGACGTCTGGCACGTACCGTACGACTAATTGAAAGGGTTCAAAATGCTTGCGCGCGATTTCACATCAAGTACCATTACATCATTTCTAAATAAAAATAATATTTTGAAAATGAAATCCCATCGGAAGTTGCACTTAGCCTGTCTTCTTTTCGGCGTTATCAAGTGTAAAAAAATGTCCGTCATACCTGTACTAGAGGCTTGCGTGGGTAAATAGTTACCGGCAACGCAAGGCCAGGCATTGTGCTCAGCAGCTGGCTACCTCGCATCACCGTACTGCAGCCGTCCGAGGAAGTTTTCGTTACGCAGCCTCCAAATGTTCGAACAACATTCCACCACCCATTAGGGACCTAAAAACATAAGTACATTTAAGGCTAGACTTAACAAATTGATTTTAAATTTACAAATCGAATATAATGACATAAAAATTGATAAATCCTTAGTTTAATTCTTTTATTTAATCCAATAGTTATTTATACATAATTAATCTAATTATGTATGTTCAAGCAATCACCAATTTAAGTGTGACTTCTTTATTTTTATTTATTTCAATCACTTAGGAAAGAAACTAACCTTATGTTGGGCTGAATGTGATGCAGTAGGTATGTATCCAGGAACCACAAGACTCGATCACTTATCTTCTCTTTTCCGTATACAATTTAAACTTTGACTGTTGGTAGGTAGGCTCTACATCCTGGAAATTTTAGTTTCATTTGCTGGCACATAAGTATATTTTATGGAAGGCAACGTTTCGTATTTCCTTCACGACAACGGCAGCCAAAGAGTATAATAATGACGGCAGCTACTCGATTGCGTCCTCGCGTCGAGCGGCCCGCGTTATTTTATATTGCAGATTCGCAGGTAGGTACTTTAAAAATTTACTCTGGACAGTGTAGCACACATAAAAAAAATATCACCTATTTTATATTATTTATCTATATTCTGTAAAATTATTTATTACCTGAATATAATATTCAAGTACCTATGTATCTATTTTATTTACCCACGTCCGTGTGGCACTGCGGGGTGCTAACTGAACACCAGCGCTGGGTGTCTGACGCCCAGCAAATGCTGAGATGGTATGGGCACACTCAGCACTATTTTACTGGGTACATAATTGTTCCGTTTCATTTTGTTATTTTTTTTTGTTTTATTATGTGTTTGTTGGTGTTGTGTCTGTGTCGAATAAATGTTTTCTATTCTATTCTATATTCTATTCACTTACCGAATGCTGAAGAAATTAACTTATTACCAGAAAATAAATAAACAGACACCTTTAAAAACTTACAAAACACGCACTTAATACACTAGGGCACAGCTTGAAACAATTCACAAGCCTTTAAGGCTAAACACGGAACACGATTTCCGAATTTAAAAACCGAAGCGATATCGGAGCATACACCGTCGACGGTACGGAGGGAGGGAAGTGACATTTATATACTATTACTAATTCAAGTTCTAAAAACTGTAGCAGCATAACAGACAGATGTGTTGCTAGGGAGTTTGTTGCGCCACTTCTTCTTCCCAGCTAAAACACTAGGAAGTGGTGACGGGCGGCCGTTTTCGGGGACTGTCTATATGTAGAACTTTGACGTTCAAAAAATGCTGGAACCCAGCCTTATTTGAATAAATGACTTTTGATTTGATTAAATTGATTTGGTACGACGCCATAGAGTGACTCGTTATGACGACGCTTTAGAGCGAAGTTCAAAAGAGCATTAAAAACTCAGCATCAAACTTTTTTTGGATCACTTATTGGTTCATCTTCATCAACACCCTCTTCACCCGGACTACGATTTAATGCGTCTATTGCGTTTGTGCATTAATGGCTGTGTATCAAGTTCCGATGTTAATACAGATGTTGTTACAGTGGCTTGTTCGAAACATCTTTTTTTTTTTTTTTTTTTTTTCTTGGACATTTGTGATCGCAATGCGTATGTCAGTCCCATCGTACCCTAAATACACATTAGTCATATCTGGGCCATGAACCTAAACAGACTCTTCGCATCATCGCCATTTGGTTGAGTCAAGATTTTATTAAATGTGCCTACTTCAAGTCTGTTCAACCTCAAGGCCCTAAACAAATCATTTCTCCCAGACTCATACCGAACACAGTCCATCAATAAGTGGTGTAAGTCTTCAACAACTCCACACTCCACACAGTTAGGAGAGTTAGTTTTCCTCATCATGAACGCAAACTTATTGCATGGAATGTGTCCAGATCTGAGTCTATGAGCCGTTACAACTAATTTTCGACTTAGATTACTATTTACAAACCAAGGCACACGAAAAGGCTGGAAACATCTTTGTCTTTATGTTTCCAAATAAGAGTTTCTTTATATCGATAGAAATAGGTAATCCAATTAAGTGGTTAAGCTAAGCTGGCGCCCAGGCAAAAGCTAGGTAACTTTTGTGGTAAAACCGTACCTACATGGTTTCGATGCCAATGGAAACCGGACTCACAAATTGAAAAAGAAATACCATTTTGATTTAACTAAACCATATTATTAAGTTCGGTACATGCCGCTCCATATTCACACAGGTATTACATTTCGTGTCAAGGATGACTGGCCACAACCCTCAAACTGATTCCCTGCGGTTCGATTCTATATTAAATTTCATATAGGTACCTAGTGGCATAAATTTCTCACATCTCGACTTACGTTTTGCTTAATTTCATTTTATACTATATTTTTGGTGCGGCTGCGCTCCCGTGGGAACCGTTGATTTTTTTTTCAGGTTTGAAAACATTTCCAGTCATGGCCTCCTACAAAGAAACAATTTTACATCAATCAATATTTTAAAATGCTTCCGTTACTGTCGTGTAACTGACAGACAACGCACAGCCGAAACTACTGGTCTTAGAAAGCTGAAATTTGGCATAAGTTAAGTATAGGTTCCTTGGGATGATTTGCCGAAATTCCTACGGGAACGGGAAGAAACAGGATATGCGTATACGAAGTCGCGGGCAAAAGCAAGTCCTGTATAAAACATTAATCGAGTAGATTATTACTCCGTCGACGATCGGAATTTTTTATCAGATTATATTGGAAATCGTATTATTTACAGACGTGTAAACGTCTAGATTCGATATGCGATACCATTAGTATCATATCTGGTTTTTTTTTTGTAAATAATGAATATGTAGAGTCAATGATGAGGATATTGACCTTTTGAACGACAGAGCATAAACGCATAGGCGTACCCCCGACGCGAAGCCAAAAACGTGCCGTGTTTTTTGCCACATATTTGTGACGTTTGACGTATAGGGCACGCGCTATCTTGCTAACTTGACAATGGCGTTGAAAAGGTTAATTGTCTTAAAGAAAACAAAATGTAATATTCAACTTTTATTGTTATATCCTTACAGTACAGTTGCTAAAAGCACGAAATCCAATTGGGACTTGCTCCAACCTACGTAATAATATAAAATATTAGTTGCTTACAACAAAATAAATAAACTTCTTAATGCCCTTTTGGCGTTTTTCTTTATCCAATAATAAGTTAATTTCTTTATGCTTAGTTACTTGTGCAACTTTGAACATGAAGAAATTGATCGATGGCCTCGATTTAAAATCGTTTGAAGATACAAACGAAGAAGTAAACACATCGCTAGTGATTATAATATGCTTAGTGCATATACTACGGTTCATTACAGTTGTAAAAGTAAAAGTCACGGTTACGATTATTTTTCGTGTGATAACGGACCCATTACAATGAAATGTACAATCGGTTGTTACTGAACATACAATTGACCGGTGCCTGGGTCCCGCTTGGATCGCATCCTCACGACAACAAAAATTAAACGATACATACACACTTAATCCATTCTAGATATGATTATTATCATTAAAATACATAAATATCGTACCGATCAATTGTATTACACTTATCATATTTAAACACCTAGAAAGAACATTGTTTAAATGTCATTAATAAAACGCTATGCTAAACAATTATGTGGTACATGCATTAAATATAGGTTACACAGAGCCTAGGTATAATACGCAACCTTCAACCTCGTACCGACTCGAAAGCGTTCGCTCTCGAGTTAGCTTCATGTACACTATCATCATAAGTCTAAAATTACACATTTCATAGCTTAGGGTCGGGGGAACTATTCTTACACGCTCATCCACTACAAAGTCCGTTAAAAATCGAGGCCAAACATCGTTCTAATCGCCGTAGCCCCCGCATGCGTATCCTAACTATACAGGAATAGTACCGAAGAACCGTAGAAAATACTGGAGACAGAGAGCCGCGCACCTACAGCTACAGCTAACAGCGACGAGGGCCACGGCGATTACTACTGTACAGCTAAACTAAGTGACACCATGGCCGCATGATGCAACTAGCGTCCGTCGGGACGGCACGACGCCCGAGCGAGCCGCATGCGGCCGCGCCTCGCATGCTGCCCGCACGCCGCCCGCATGCCGCAGTGCGCGCGCGAGAGGGCGCTGCCCAGTCCCAAGGAAACTGATTTGGTTTGGCTTCACAGCCCCAGTTTCGTTACAATATTCGTTCCTACATAATTTTAATGATATTTTATTTCTTTATTTACTACTACACTTATAAATAACAGACAAGTTTCAGTATATATTATAGCCAATAAATATAGCGATATTTTAGATCGTGTATGGCTAACGTGTCTTTATAATCTAATTTAAACATTTATGTCAGATGAGCGCTGCTCCTACAACAGAAACAATTCTACCGAATGATTGTAATTTCTTCAGCATGAAATATAAATATAAACTTTATTCTAATTTGTGAGCGATATTACATAATTCCAGGAAATGTAAAAAATAAAATAATTAAATAGTTTCCTTACAGATCATTATGTATAACAAAAAATATACATTTGAAATTCTAATACTATGAAAATTCATAGAGGAAATCAACTAAAAGTTGTTGCAAGATTGGAGATCAAACAAAACGTCGTGAATATATCATAGCCGGAAACGGCACAAGTCAAAAGGTTGAGTTTTAGCGAGGTCGCGTCGTCCCGAACATTTCGTGCTGTGAGATATTCACATGGGCTAATATTGCAATATAATCGAGAGGTAAGCGAGATGAGGGTGATCGATGACTGCGAGTGCGCGTGTGTGAGTTACTCCGCGATGCCGTTGCTCACCACGCCCGCCTTCGGCGGAGTGCCACCCACGCTCTGGATCCTGGAACGTAATCACGAACATTTTAGCTAAGGAAATAGACAACTGGCCTTCAATAAGGGTGTATGTATGCAGTATGCGGTACGTACGGGTGCGTGGGCGCATCGAGTCCCATGAGGGCGAGCGCTCGCAGCGCTGCGCGGGAGCACTGCTCGTGCGAGTGCGCGGTGGAGGCGCCGCCGCCGTGGCACATGACGGGTGGCTCCGTCGACAGCGACACTAGCGACAGGTACTCGCCGTGGTTGCGCTGCAAGTAGATACAAACATTTTAACAAGCTCTTAAGACCGTAAACTGGATGGCAGCGGGCGGACGGTGGCTGCGGAGGCGCGGGCAGCGGCAGCGTTCTCGATGCCAGCGGCAAGATCGCTTAGTCTTGCGGTAGTGTAATGTTGTGATTTTATGATTAACATCTTTGCTATTCCATGATCTATTAAAAATAGCAGAAATTATTTCCTCCACTGACATGTAACTATCGAAAAAACAAGGGTGGAACGTCACTATGTCAACTTAAACACGGAGAAACTGCTCTCGACTAGAGCGCTCCGCTCGTACGCCCCGCGCTGCTGTCATCGAGAACACTTCAATACAAGTAGATGTATGTAAACGCGCCGCCGCCACCGCTGTGAGGCTCGGGCGAGACGGTTCTGTCATGCCGCGACGCTAAATAGCGGGATACTTTTATTACGCTACGCGGCTAGGTCACAGTCAAAAACTGCACTTCGGCAGTGACGGCTAAGTGCTGAGCTGTGCGTGACCCTTCCAAGAGGTTGGTTGCGTCTACACTTTGCGCTTATCAAGATACTGCAGCGACAAGAACTGTCAGTTCGTTATTGACTAAATGACAATTATGATGGTCGGTAGCGTCAATGAATGGCGTGACAGAACAACCAACCTAGTTATGTTTTTTAAATTGAACAAAGGTGTTTTTGAAAAAATAGTAATTACCTTGGGGAAGTCTGAGAACTGCACGCTGAAGCCCAGCAGCTGCGCCAGGTACATGAGCTGGTCCTTGGCGCCCGGCGTGCTGCCGCCCGCGCTGCTCTCGCTGACGCCTGCACAACATGCCTCACATACTTACATACACTCAACAGTGACTTCGAAATCGCCAATAGAGTAACAGTGCGTAAGTCATTTTTGGCGGTTTTGAAGAAAGATCACGAGGTTTGTTACACTTCTTCTAAAAATTATATTCTACTGTTGGATATCATAATTTCTCGTAGTTATTTTGCTCTCCTGAAAAGTAGTTTTTTTTTTGGTTTGGCGTAGTAGGTCTTGTTCAATCTCTATCCAGTGACTACTATTCTAACGAAATATTACAGGCAGTCTGATGTTTTGATTTAATGTCGTATCGTCGTCTCCATCTTGTAGATAAGTGATGCCAAAGTGTGTGGAATTTCACATTCAGACTTTAATTTACAGTACCTGGATGAAGATGGTAAACGTTTTCTAAAAATTAAATCTAGCTAGATGATTTATCGCCCCCGAAGCCTGCATACAAAATTTCATGAAAATCGTTAGAGCCGTTTCCGAGATTCAGATTATACAAATACAAGAATTGCTTGTTGAAAGGTATACTCATTCCTTATTCTATCCATTCGAATTCAAACACGTTAGAAAAAATAAGTACTAATAAATATTTGAGAGTTTTTGGAAAGATGTAGCAGTAATGTTTGAGCATATATTTTAATATTATTTGTAGATGAAGTAATACTGACCGTTGGGCTGGTGCGGCTGGGCGGTGCGCGAGTGGTAGTCCATGAGCAGCACGCCGGGCACGGGCTGCCGCACCTCGCCGCACGCAGCCTCGCCCTCCTGCCACACCACGGCACATTACATTACATTACACGGTTACTTTTTGACGTAGCCCTTTATGTGACTATTTGGACCATACGACTGTAACAGCGAATGGTATTCACCGAGTACTGGGCCAAATATAACATTTTTTGCCATCGACACGCTAAGAAGATTATTTCAGATAGTGCCACTATCACAAGTCAATGTTTTCGGTATGGGCACAAAAAATGTAGTAAAATATATTATCCATTAACGACCAATTGCAAGCAAGTTTAATTAAATTACGGGGCCCGAGTTGATTCCAATAACACGTCGGTAGTCCGCAATGTAAAGCAACGTGCAAGCGCACAGTTAGGTGATGGCGTGACTCACTTTCCGCTTGACGTCGGCGGCGCCGGGCGGCGGGTCCGCGGGCGCCGCGCCCGGCTCGGGGGGCTCGGCCGGCTTGCTGCTCATCTCCATCGCTAGTAACACGTCTGCAACGTTACACACACCCCATATACACGTATATCTTGTTTAGTAACAACATTCAAATATCTCACGTGGCGTCGTCGGTTTTAGTGTGTAACATGTTATTGCAAATTGTTTCGGGGAACCCGGAATTGGGTGAATTGCTCTCAATTTATTGAGACCATTACATTTAAATTAAAAAAAAAACATTATGAGATGCACATTTTTATACATATACGATATATATTTTTTTTTAAGGATGGTTAATCATTGAATGACTTCTTCCGCTCTGGACGGAGCGGAAGGGAGTGTCAGATTCTTGCTGAATAAAACCCATCCAGATTGCGGTGACACTTTAGAACCAATTCCGCAATCCTGGCAGATAATTATATATGTATTATTTTATTGGTGAAAGTGTGAAAGAGAACTAGATGTACAATGAATGTTTTCATGGCACCATACGACACTACATAAATGCCTCTGGTTGTTGCGAGAGGGCCGGTACAATACCCAGGCGTATTTCCATAGAGTAAAGCGAGAAAGAGAGCAGGTCGGCGGGCATCAGTTCGAGGTGAGTACTCACTGTGCGCGGCGCGTCGCTTGGCGGTCTTCTTGTTGGGCCCCAGGCCCGTGGCGGAGTGCGGCGGCGCGTCGCACTGCACCAGGAACTCTCTGCGCCGCGCCGCGCCGCGCTCCTCCAGCACGCGGTACTGCGGCGAGCGCGCGCGCACGGCGTGGCGCGCCACCGCCAGCCGCGAGATGGGGTTGTCGGCGCCGCCCGCGCCCTCCGCGCCGCCCGCGCCGCCCGCGCCGCCCGTGCTGCCCTCCTGCGATACAACAATAAACCCTATTTACAACACAGGGCTCGATTCACACCGAGATGACGGCTACCGATAATGCCTAGCTCGCCGAGCAACGTTGCGACGACCGACTTCTTTACTTGTAAATAATGAAATGAGGGTCACCTTGATGAGATTCCTAGGTTTCTTCTTGGTGGGCTGCTGGCGACGCTTGTCGTGCACAGGCCGGGCACGCAGCAGCGCGGGCGGCCAACGCGCGCGCATCTCGTCCAGCATGCGCTCGGCGGCGCGCCGCTTCGACACCTTCTTGCCGTTGCCCTCGCCCTCCGTCTCCATGTCGCCCACCGTGCACGCCGTCACGAATACCTAAGAATTAACAGTCAATATTTGATGAAAGTGTTATATTGTAAGCACTTATTGATTCAAGTAACTAGAATACTATTCTGTAAATACCTTACCGTCAAAACTTAGGCAAAATGACCTGTCAATGCATAGCCTCAGATGGAATGACGGTTCACTTCAAGCTAACTTAACCTACTTTTTCTCGGTGATAATTTGATATAATGGACTGACTGTTCTTGAACGGTGACAGTGTTTATCGACATCATTTTAGACAAATGTCAAGCAAACAAACCAAATGGCATGCATGGTGCAAATAGCGCAACGTAATTTCAGCCTTAGGCCTTAGGGACTTGATATACAAAGCGGACAGGGCGCTATCAAAATTAAATGTATGGAGTCAAAAGAACGAAATTTACTTAGCGTCGCAGGCATACATTTTCATCACAGCGCCCGCCGGAGCATTTTATATATCTTAATGTCAAAACACACTGAGAGTATCTAGCGCCGCGTACTGCTCGCTGTTAAAGACTAGAAGTCATTTAAGACGTTAGAGGCCTAGACGTAACTTTAGAATGAACTGCGTAACATACGCTCAGTGCGTTTGGGTACTTTTAGGCAGTTGAAAAGCATAAATGTCGCCACAAAACAGTATAAAACTCACTCGCATATGCGGCGGGCCGCGCTCTGACTTGACGGTGAACTGCACGGAGAGGTTGCGCTTGAGAGCCAGCTCGTGCACCAGCGACACCGGCGACTTCACCTCGGAGCTCAGCAGGTCTGCGCTCGCCTCGCCTGCTGTGAGTGCACAAACAGTTCATTTGTATTTGGTATACCACCGGTCTTGGCAAGGGGTGACGTATCGCCCAGTTACTGGGTTGTGGCGGTCATATGGGCTGTCGCCCCTGTTAAAATGAATGAACAAACAAATCAAGATTAATTTTGATTTGTTTGTTGATTCACTAGTTTTATGCTTTCTTTAACATTATTTTTATCAATCACAATAAATTGCAAAAATGGAAATGTATAATTTAAATATAATAGTGCATGTGGTGTCAGCCTGTAAGTCATTGTTGCACTTATAAATGCATTTCGTGTACTTTTAAATGAAATGTAATGTGTAAACAATTGATGGCTTAAGTAAATAAAAAAATGCTGGTACTCAGAATACTGGCACTCAGCTGCATCCGCTTAGACTGGAAGCCAATCTCAATATAATTGGTAAAGATCTACACAGAATGACTACTTGATTGATGTGACAATTAAATTGTAATGAGCAATGTTTTTATTTTACTGACGTGATTACGTAGATTATTAATTGATTTGTGTTTAGATATTCTATTTTTGTTTCGTTCTTTGAAGGTCAATTTTCTGTTAAGTCATGTGATTCTAATTACATGTTTGGTCCAGGGGTTCATGTGATAATTGCGGTCATAAAACTTGGGAGTGAGCTAAGAGTGGAAATCTTTTTGGATGTGATGTGAAACCTGCATCATTAAATTACCATTATCATCATCATTATTGCGGAAGAACTTAAGAGTTATTCGTAACATCTTTTACCAATGAAAAATTTTATATTATTTACTATTTGGGTTTGGGTCAGCAAACAGATTTTATGAAAAGGGCAGTAACAACTACTGCTACAAAATTGGGCCGACCTGCTTCTGTATCCGTATTAGCGGCAGCAGCGGCGGCGGGCGGCGTCTCGGCGGCGTCGGCGGCGGGGCGCAGGTCGCGCAGCGCACGCGCCGCAGCGTCGTGCCGCGCGGCCTGCGGCGTGGCGCCCTCGCCCAGCCACGCGCGCCCGCCCACGCACACGCGCACGCGGTACAGCAGCGCCGGCGCGGCGTACGCGGGCGCCAGCAGCGGCGCGCCGCGGTACCCGCCGCCCGGCGCGCCGCCGCGCGCGCGCACCAGCCGCGCCGGGCCCGCCACCGGGGGGATGGATGTGTACACCGCCGGTTGGCACAGCTTCATTGCTAGCGCGTTCAGTTCCACGGTCGGCATGACTGCGCCTGAAACGACATCATACAATTTTAAGCATCACACTGAAAAACAATCTAGGCCAGTAAAAAAATAATAAATATATTCGGCGGCGGCGGATAGCTGGACGCCGACTGAGCGCCTACTACACTATACATGATGTACGTACCAGCGTGTCGATGGTGCGGGTGATGAGCGGCGTGCGGCGCGGGTGCGCGCGGCGGCGGCGGCGGGAAGCTGGTCGCTGACAGAGCCGCCTGCGCCGCCGCATGCTGCGCGCGTTTTATTGACGAGCCCTATAAACATACCAATGAATAGAGCTCATCACACCATACTATTTTCCCTAAAAGGGATCTAAGATGTCGAAAATTGCTGATCGCAACTTTCAACCTTATCTATGGACAAAAGTGTGAAAAGTGGTAAAACGGATTCTCCTATATATACATTGTTCATCCTGCAAGGGTCAACGCGGGTGATTGAATAAGACTAGAATCATTTTCTAGATTAGAAGACAATCCTTTTCTAATTTTAATTGATCTTGAAGTAAGAATCGACCAGCTTGTTTCCATCATGCAGTATATTGTGGCACACTCAAAGGTCCCAAGAAGTTTAAAAAGCACTCACCTCTGCAGTATATTCCTCAGTATCACCCAGTCGGAGTGTTACTGTGAATACTTTTTTGTGCGCGGGTCCCGTCTCTGATGTGAGGCGATATTGATGCTTAATCTGAAATAGATCACATAAAACGTGAGACTATCTCACTGAAAAAGTCGAATGTCAGTCATTTTAGTAGTCATGGTGTTTTTTTTTTTTTGCTTATTCAAAGGTTCGCAGACTCTGAAGGCTGAAAGGATCTGCAGGGACGTATTACGGCCATACTCATTCGCCAAGAAGCACCAAATGGTATCACGAGACGCACCAAATGGGTCTCCGGGATGACAACAGATCTACGTGTTATCCATAGGCATCGGTGTCCACTTACCTCACGTGGGCAGCTTGTTTGTTAACCACCAATAACCATAAAGAAATTGGCCAGTGCAAGACAGACTCGCACACTAAAGGCGAGGTTTCAAGAGCTGTCAGTGTCAATATCCCATAGCAATGTAACACTGACTGCTTTTGAACTTGGTTTAGATGTGCTGATCAAGATCAGTTTCATCTGTAAAATGCACCCCAAGTGTTTATGCCATAACTTCAAGCAGGAAAAATAATAAATAACAAAAGCTAATAGGTTTTGTGATAAGAACTCAGTTATTGCTGATATCTGAGTTATCTTTACAGTAGTTATCTTTATATTTCTATTACCTACGTCAGTGAAGAATGACGTAACAATTTTCTGATATCCGCTTTACGGGGTTTATTTGAGAAATTAATTACGTATACTCCGTGTTTATTAACGATTTAAATTGCCGTCAACTATTGGTTTTTTTACCATAGTTACTTTTAATCAAAGTAGTGGGAATCGCATTTTCAGTTTGTGAGCAAAGAAACACTCAAAGATTTCATTTGGGTACACTGGTTTATTTCGTAAAGAATACATGTGATCTAGATTAAACAAATACATTGAATTAAATCCACAATACAAGGCTACAAGCATGGCACTGAAATTCGTATTCCCATGGAAATTGAACTGGAAATTCAAACTAAAGTTTATTGAACAGAACTGGGAATCCGCAATATTAACTAAGCTATGACTAGCAAACTCTTAAATTACAACACTTTTCAAAATGTTAACTTATTTAACATGCTGCAAGACTATACAACCTCAATCATGGATGCACCATCAGATCACCCCTACCCAACACAATAATTGCACTGTCCGTTGGACGAGATAAAGTTAAAAAAATCAACTTGTTAGGCCAAGAGGAAGTTCAAAATTATCTTACAAAATTCATTGTTATTGGAATTAGGCTAAGAATTCGTAAGTGTTAAACAGTCACAGGATTGCCCCCAAAACACCCACCTCTCACCACTTTCTTGTAATTAAGCTGGGTAGAAGAATTAGCGCAACAGCTTGGCCAGCCACACAACTTTATTGTTCATACATTTTTAAAGTATTTACTTACTTTTAAACTATTTTAAATTCTACTAGGTCTAGTTGGCTTGCAGGTGGTGTGTGTCATAAGAGCATCTATTTTCTGGGATTCGTTGGACAAGTCTATTGTCCAACTCAATTCCATTTAAGAAAGAGGGTTACCCCTTCTCGTTGATTAGTCATTAAGATATTTACATTAGGCGTTAGCACAGAGAAGTAGAAGATGGCTGCATTTTGGTACGGAAACCAAGTTTTGCATTCCCGCCTCGCTCTTTTCCGATTTTCTTCTGTTCTTTAGTGACTTCCTTAGCTTTCTCCTCTTTTAAACACTTCTGATTTTGGTCTACCCAAGTTACAAAAAATCTGCCGAAAACTTGTGATATTTTAAACATCATCGTTATGTAATTTTCATTTATATCAGGATTTCTGACATGCTCATAAATATCCTTTAGATTATATGAATCCGCTGCTTGTAAATCGTCTTCCTGTTCGCTTGAGCAATTAAAATTGGATGTGCTGGAATTCAGATTAGATGGTTTCCAGTTTTTATTTTCCAGTATATAGCGAAAACCGGTAAGGCTGTCAGCCCATCTGATATTTTCAGGTAAACTGACATTAAACTCCTGAAGTTGTTCCTGAAGCTTGAGTATGGGAGAATCAAAGACACCTTCATTATGGGAGATAAAACATACAGGTGTTTCTCTTCCATTGATAAAACTAATGAAATCATAAAAGGTATTCATATCAAACGCAGGTTGGTCATCTTCATTACGTTTTCTGTACAATCGGAATCTAAGCTCCTCGGGTGCTACCTTGCTGTCATCCGTTTCTTGATATTGACTGCGGTGTTCAGCTAACAGGCACACTTCAGTTATCCTGGTTGTTGTATTCACTTCATTTCGTTCAGTCGACAAATCCATGAAAATGTATGTTTCTATCGGAGTCATTTTTAAAACTGATAACTGCTGTCCAATATGAAGTATTAATGGTTTCGCCGTTATCCATAATGCATTCGGCGATCACTAATCACTTGTCATTGAATGCCTCGGAATTGGTAGTCTGATAATGGATTATTATCTTCAACAAATATAATGTAGATAAGTGAGCTGATACACTTGTATTTTTTAGGGTTCCTTGGAACCTCTATGCAGTAATTACATGATCATTTGTTAATTTGATTGTTTACGTACTTAATCAAAGTTCACTTTCTTACGGAAATGAAATATTCTCGTTCTTTAGAGACTTAACTGGAGAAATGTTACTATATGGCCATAGGAACACCTCTCCCGATACCTGCGGGGTCACGAATACGGGCTATATTATATGCAATCATTACAATGGGTCATATATATTTATATTACCCACCGTAATATATAAAATTTTGGTGAGTCATTGACCCAGCTTATTTTGCACTGCTGTTGGCATCAACCTAGCTCGTCCATTATCAATTTATCATATAATAGCGTATCGCCACTGCTTCGCACGGGTGCAATCTATTGAACCAGCTTTCGCCCGCGACTTCGTACGCTCATATCCCGTTTTTTCCCGTTCCCGTACAGCCTTCTTCATGAATGTGGCTATTATTAGTAAGTATAGATAGATTTATTATATTTTTTTATGTTGTTGGGTGGCAAACAAATAGGGCATCTAATAAATGGAAATGTATATTGGATATCTGCAATATTAAAGGCTCGCATTCCCACCCCAGAGAAAAAGTTGTCATGGTTGCATGTATAGAGAGAAAGTTCAGCATCCGCCATTGACAAGGGATGATCATCTGGCGGGTGATGTGTCTGCTGGGCAACTGCCCGATAGAGGATCGCTCGGAAAACGTAAATATAGCGAAGTAGGATTTGTGTGACGTTCGCTCTATTTTTGTAGTTCATATATGGCTGCATAGATGTCGCTACACATGCATCAGCTACGCATAACCCTTTACCCCAGATAATCTGCTTGGCAACAGAACTCTACCATACGTACATCATCTGCCTAGCCTTTTTTCCCAACTATATTGGGGTCGGCATCCAGTCAAACCGGATTCAGCTGAATACTAGTTTTTTGCGTGGAGCGGCTGCCTACCAGACCTTCACAACCCATTAACTAGGTAACACGGTACTCCTTGGCAAGACTGGTGTCAGATTTACTGGCTTCTGACAATCCGTAACGACTGCCAAAGATCTACAAATGACAGCCGGGACCAACGGCTTAACGTGCTTTCCGAAGCACGGAGGAAACTCGGTAAGTTAAGATGGTTACCCATCCACAGACCAACCTTGGCAAGCGTTACTTAACCTTGATCGACCCGTGCGGCTAATATTCTTTAGCCACAAGCTCCTCTACCTAACTCCTAAGTCTACCATACATACATACAAAGCGTGGAAACTGGGCTTATACCATCATCTGTAGGGTAGATTAAGTGGTGGGCAGTTATATGGTAGCATCGCGTTTAGTCTATGCATTGACTCATTCAGAATCATAATCACTTTACTCAACACATTTTTTGCAAAGGAATTTGAACGTTGTCTCGTACGACATTGAGTTGGTATTACAAAAGCATGATACTCTAGAATTCTAAATTCATTTTTGTTTTAAAAGTTACCTTATTGTACCTGGCCAGCTCGTTGACCAGGCACATGGGGGTCTTCTCTTTACTGTTGGCCTCGGCGCGCGGGCTGTCGTCCAGCACGTCGTCGTCAGGCGCGGCGCCCGCAGCGCCCTCGGGCGGCGCGGGGGGCTCGGCCGCGTGCGCCGCCACTTTGTGTGATGATGCTGACACGACTGGAACGATATAAGCATTTAATCGGCTTCTTCATGGTGGGGCATCTAAAAATTAACTTCTCCAGTTCCATGGCATCGTCAGTCGTAAGTCGCTTCGGCAGCAGGTTTTTGGGCATAGAGTGCAGTGACACCCGTACCTATCAGTTAAACTCAACCATAGCTTTTGTACCTTAATTTTAATAAAATCTGAACACAGACTAGTATTTTTTGGTGGTTCTAAGGTCCCCATTTTTAGTTTGTAATATAGGAAACATGAATCCATATGATATCAGACAATTAGTAACTTTTATTTATTATTATTTCGAAGTAGAAAACTACAAAGACAAAATAATTCAAATTTTAAGCATGGTACACATTCAAAGTAACTGCTTTCTATTGTCTTGATAAAAAAACGTTTTTTACAAAAAAATACAACCAACTTCCAAATAAAAACCACTACGTACAAAATAACTTTAATTGTGGAAGTTGGTGTCAAAAAACGAAGAAACCACACGAAAACAATTTTTTTTTGTAAAATGTTTATTCTTTCACTTTTTAGTGCTGGTAAATTAAATTGATAGTTCTTCATTAGATCTTTACAAAACAATTGATTCGGTGTTTAAATTACACGAAATTATCAACCGTTTTTCAATATCGTCTTTATTCCTTAGCAATTCAAAAGTGCCTGTAAATGGTCCAATTGAAATTAACGCTTTGAGTCTTTGATTCCCCAAAGGGATAGAAAGGCGTATTATATGTATACGTAGTACACAAGAATTTAGCTAGGTGTGTTTTGAGTTCCACGTAATAGGGGATTGGAGGCGATGAGAGGGAAGACAAGAGGGAGTGCACCTTAGTTTTTCCCTGACGGGACTCTGACCCTGTAATGTAAATATGTGGCTGGCGTCTTATGGTTGATCTTCCCATATCTGGACCTGGACATGCGTGATCGAGTTCATATAATATATGTACGCAACGACATTTTTTGAGCTCTTGACGGACCGTAGTCCGTCCACGACCCTGGCGCGGCCGGAATTTGTGTGGATTAACCTTTATATGTTGTCTATTGGCTAAATAGCTAGTGGTGTGTGTAGGTGGGTTAGGTACCTGCATGTGGGATGGGCATGGCGGCCGGCTGCAGCGGCGGCGGCTGCGCGTACGGCGGCGCCAGCACGGCCGCGCCCGGCCCGTAGCCCCCGCCCACCGCGTACGGCCGGCGAAGCGCCTTCATTTGCTGCTGCCGACGTCAACACATTACTACTTACGACACACGACACAAGAACTCATGAAAGAGTCGCCACTTTAAGTACAAAGTACCTACGAATAGGTTACTTCTGGTACTATTGCTTCTAGGAAAACGTGATCTATCGTCGATCATATCATCGCTTACCAACAAGTTAGGCTGTAAATTCAAACGCGAGCTAATATCAGGGAAGCGGAATCTACTGAAATGTGGTAAAAAAGGGATCTATTCCAATTTGTTTCGTTTCAGCGTGGCATGCTAAATAAAAGTACTGGATTTGACAGATTTTTGACATCTCTCTCTCATCACAAGCAGCCCCGACGACCATGCTTGATTATTTATCTCCGTCTATCCGTGTCGGATTGTAAATTCCGTATGAAATTACTCAATGTTCAGTTCAATTCGCCAAATTCGCTCATTTAGAACTAGTACTAAATGAACAAAAGCAAGCCAGAAGGTTCAATAAATAAAGAGTGACAGACAAAGAATTAGTTATTGGAAACTGGCATGTTGTTTGAAATTTTATTCCTTTAAATTATAATATGGGAAAAAGCAATATAGATACTGAGGAGATAGCAACTTAGATCCGACATTTTAATTCATATTTTACGATCTTCTACCAGAACCTTTTCTGTCAAGTAGGTCGGCCTTTTATATGGTCTATTTGTCTGCTCAATATATTGAACCAAATTAATAAAATATCGAGTTTGTAACAACCTCCAGATGCACTAATAATAATTTGAGAGAATTATGTTGATCGATTTAGCAACGTGCTGGATATATATTTTTATGAGAAAATGTGGGACTTGTGGCGACAAGCTAAATGTTACTCTTTAGTAAAGTAATGTGTCTCTCACCGGTGGTACGGAGTGGTGCTGTGCTTGCGGATGATGAGGCATAGCCCTGATGGGGTGAGGAGGTCGCTGCTGCGTGTGGTGCGGCGGCGGCACGCCCATGGCGCCCAGGGCGCTCAGCGCCTGTCCGTGCGCGCCCATCGCGCCGCCCGCCTGCGGCCCCAGCGGCACCCTTCACACCGAAACGCAGTCAGAATCGCGCACTATCACCACGTTACCATTAGTCAATAAAGCAATTTCACGAGCACCACACAGCGCTGTATACATCACAACTTTTTAAGACCGATAGTCACAAAATATTGGCTAGACTGTCGCAGCACCGGCTCAGCTCGGTGAAAGTAATCTGTCCAGCTCCGCAGATGGCGAGACACTGTTATTTCAACTGTCCGGTGCTCAATGGACGTGATATATTAGTCTGAGCGAAGAAAGGTCGTCTCGCATTCAAAACCTCGCTCCCCGCGCATCAATAGAGACGTCGTCATATGTTCCTTTGTCAGTTTCATTCGCAACCAGTTTGCGCGACAAAGGGCGCCGCAAAAGACCCTCGACATATCAACAAATTACACAATATTTGCATATCAATGCGGCCGCCACTCTTTCCTCGGATAAAGACAGTGTTATTTTATTAAATAGTGCCAAAGTTCGAATACCCAGCTCGTATTCAGTTATTATTACTGCAAGGATCGTGTAATACGAACCTTCTGAGACTTTCAACACTTTACATTGCTAAAAGACTTTCTTGGGTGTTGTTTAAATTCTACTGGCTGGACACTGAATAAAATTTGCTACCCTACTATTACAGATTTAGTATGGGGTAATTACAGTTTTCTTTTACGCACGATTTAAATGGCGCGAAATTTCATAAAGGTTGATGATGGACGGTACCCCTTAAGTACACTTTACTGCCAAGAACAACTATCGTTCTCGGCCGTAAACTCTACCAGTCCGTACTGATATCGATACGGATATATCTTCTGCCATGCACCACACTATATTGATCTGAACTATCTGGATGGGTCATGTCGGCTTCTTTACACTACCTCGACAGGATGGCTCAGTTTGGAGCATTCGACATAAAGCTATACGAACGCTTGGAACAGCACAGCTGCAGCCTAAGGCCAGCAGCCGGTTTAAGCAGCGCTTCGAGCGAGCAGACATTGGCGAACCATACTTGTCCCCAAGTTTGCTGACGACACAGTATGAATGAGTCTTTGCTCATTCACACTGGCTTCTGCTAGCTGACTGATAGACTGTTGAGTGTAACAGTCAGTAAACGGAAGTCAACAGTCGCTTCTGTGTAAGCAACGCTTCGATCGAGCCGCTTTCGTCTCTCCGAAGACCTCTGAAAAATTCGGCAGCGATTTACCGTGCCGTGTAAATTAGCCCTTACTTAAGACAAGTCGTCTATTTTCGAGTGACGTATCATAGTGACAGCTAGTGTAGTTAGGGTGGGCAAAGAAAGAGAAATTATCAATTATTGATGATGATATCTATAATAATATTATAAAGCTGAAGAGTTTGTTTGGTTGCACACACTAATCTCAGGAACTACTGATCTCAATTGGAAAAATTCATTTAGTATAAAGTCAGTTAATTTACTTCAACTAGACCATTTAGGCACTTTTGAGAGTCAATTATAGTTATAGTGACTCTAGTTGTCCATTTGTAAAAATTAGTAAGTAGATTATTATGGAGAAGAATGGACAAGAAACGCCATAGTTACTTTTTTCAAATATAAGTTTTACAATATTTGTATACATTAATCAATTGATTATACATGACGACAATGCACCCAAAATAACACTACTATGCTACTAATACATACTAAGTTATACAAGTACAGGTTTTTTAGTTTTGGATAGCCCATTTATAGAGGAAGGCTATCCATACTAATATTATAAATGCGAAAGTGCGTCTGTCTGTCTGTTACCTCTTCACACTTAAACCGCTGAACCGATTTGGATGGAATTTGGTATAGAGTTCCGGGAAAGGATAGTTCATAGACATAGGATAGTTTTTATCCCAGGAGTATGTTCCCCTGGGATAATTTTCGACTTTCACTAGGGCGGTGCCGCAGGCAGCGGCTAGTAGGCTATATAACATCACGCTAAGACCAATAGGAGCGAAGCTTCAATAAAAACCGGACAAGTGCGAGTTAGACTCGTGCACCGAGGGTTCTGATCGAGTTTTGATTTTTTTTCGAGTATACATTACCTACGGATACATCAATGTACGTCACGGTCATTTCTTCAACCAAAAATATAAGTTTGTAGTCGCATTTTTTTTGTATATTATACAAGAAAAAATTCCTTATTTTCGAACTTTTTCCTGTACCTATACTGTAAGATCTATCTTATTGGCAAATTTAAGGACTGTGGGTCAACGGGAAGTTCCCTATAGGTTTTGATTCCCTTGCAAGCGTCAAATAATTTGCCATAAAGGGAGCTTAAACGGCCTTATCTTTAGACTGCGTTGACTTACAAGTTTGGTTTTTTCACTGCTCCAAGAGGTAGGTGTTCTGAATACTTGCGAGTTAATTTCAGCTTGATTGCTTTATGTGTTCCTGAGAAAAAAGGTCTTGCCAGAGAGACAGACAGACAACAAAGTGATCCTATAAACCCTTATAGGATCACTTTGTTGTCTATCTGTCTGTCTCTCTGTCAAGACACAAAACTGGAACCCTCCAGTTTTGCTGAGTGAGGTATGGAACCCTAAAAAAGTAGCAATGTGACGCAGATGAAGTTGCGTGGGTCAGTTCATTTTAAGAGGCACTGATTGAGCGATCACATTATGTCTTAGTAGCCTGCTATGGATATGTGGCCTAAAATATGTATTTGACGAAAAGAGCTATACCAAGAAATAACCTGAAAGGAGAGTTGTGGTATTGTTTTAACTATAAGCTAGGTGTTCAGCATTGAATATGTCTGCCTACTTTACTTAGGTTTAAAAAAGTTGTCATTAGCAACTAAACAATTATGAGAAGTTGATGCATCAGCCATGAGGTTGTAAGCTTGTGCCCTTCTTCTTTCTATTTATTATTAAAGAAATGACTGTTACGAAAGCCCATGATAAGCAATGACATACTCTTCAATAATAAAATATTAATGATTAATAGAAACTTCTTTTATGCATCCTGCATGAATAACTAAATTATTATTGGTTTCGCTTAAGGTTAATGACTGCTGACTCATTCCTCCAAAATCATTTAGGTTAAACTGCAGTAACCGCAAGGTGATGTGTTTTATGGAATTTAATTGATTTATCTATTAATTAGTTAACAGTATTCTCACATGAGTTTCATACATCATATTTTCTCATGAACACAAGTTAATTTACTTTTACTTAGGAAATAACATGAATTTTCTGTAACAGATACAGAAAATTCATGTTATTTCCTAAGTAAATTATAGTAATATATATGCCTTATAGAAGTCTTGCACAGCATTTAATTTTGTTAATAATAACCAGACTTATAGAGAAATGTGAAAGTTATCATTTGGCAGAAAAATCTAATTTCATATTCAGCAAACATTGTTTGTTTCCATTCCTTGGCTCTAATAAGCAAGTCACTCAACAGGTTAGCTGGTATTAATTTATTTGTTTAGAAGTACTTACATTGTTAGATAGTGTTCCAGATACAATAAATTATTATCAGTAAACATAGAATAGGTTATAAACAACTTTTGACAGAAAAGTGCAACATTTGTGTCACGGACCTTTTGTTGTTTATAAGAAACTATATGAAAATTCTACAACTGTATGATTTCAAAACACTTATTCAATCTTACTAATATGATCAACTATTTTGACCTATTTAAGTGCACGATTTACGACTCTCGGTCTGATACTGATACTGTTACTACAAAGCGTCTGGCTTTGTTTTGTTGCTACTAAACGATCTATGATATGATTGTGTGTACAGCGATATCTGGGCGCGAAGCATTACAAACAAATAAAATAATGAAAAGCCGAACGTTACTCTACCTAGTTAGGGTTACGTGCCTGTTCTCTCTGTGCATCTGGTGTGGAGCCATTTGATGGTGCCCAGGCATGCCCTGGTGCCCGCCCATGTGCTGCGGCGGGAGCCCTGACATCGCCTGATGATGCATGTTCGGGTGATGCATCATCTTCACGAACCACTGTCGTTGTGACACAAACAAACTATAAATATCGCGAATTGCCACCAAATAAACACCGCAAACTTCTCATGTCAAATACATCGTTTCACACTGAATTTCTTACCCTTACTTTATGTCACCAGCAAATCAGATCTTCAGCTATGCAATCTACATAAATCCGCTCACTAATTACGCCTATATTAGTTTATTTTGGCAAACAGTAAAGAAAATCGTTTCGTTCAACATGCGGCCATGTTAAAAATGTTGCCATTGGCATGAAAAGTCATTTCACCTAAATAATTTTCAAAAAGTACTAAAATCTACCAAACCATGATAAAACTACCAATTGCCAGATGTCCCTGCCCTGCTATCATTAGTCCATAAATATCACTGCTTCATGCCACTTTCCATGCATGTTTGTAACGAAGCTACTTTTTTTACAAATCATTACTAATCTTGACCCTTTCAGCTATTAAATGCATAAATGGGAACGCTAAGTTTTCAGTGCCCCGGAAGAAGAACCAGCAGAGTAAAAATTATAAGAAAAACTACTTTTTATCTTGTGGATGTAATTTAATTATTATTGATCTTTTGTCCTTTTTAAGTGTTTTTTCATTACACTCTCATGGAAGCGTCACCCAATTCCAAAAGTCATGAATGACGAATGACTGATGGTGAGTGATAATATATCAACATTACACGCTCATTCTGAATGATCGTCATATATGTATATACCCATGATTTTACTGAGAATGTACGAATGCGTGTTTTGAAAAAAAATCGAAATTTTGCTATTGTTCCCTTACGGCCGGTTTCAATAACGTATCTTTACCAACTGTCAAATTAGCTACCAACAGAAGCTGAAACGTCATGTTACAAAGGCAAACATGACGTTTCGGCTACTGTTGGTAGCGTTCAGTAACTTAGCTCAGTAGTTTAGGAGACTTATCTCCATAATCTCCAATGACCATTACCCCTTGAGTAATTGCCATTATTTTCATCAAATTTCTTGCATGATCTCTGTCCGACTCCATCGCTGCCGCGCGCTCTGACGGGTGATTGATGGACGCGACCACACGTTTACTCAGAAGTCATGACTGATGGTTGCATGATGAATATCCAGATTTTCATCAAATCAATTACAAGCAACCATCAGTCACTGCATTATACGATAGGTTATCCGTCAGTCACAGTTTTGACTATTTTACGTAGTTAAGTAACATAATAGCTTTCACATCGCATCCTTAGTTTCTAGGGTACCTAATATATGCCACTGAGATAGAATAGTTAACCCATCATATTCTATCGCTATGGCAATGGATAACGAATAGAGCAGGCAGGGTGTACAGTTTGTTAAAATTTCAATAAAAGTCAGCTTAGTAGGAAAAAACTTGTTTATTTCATTCACTTAACCTAACTCATGAAAAATTATAAATCCGTTTGACAAATGTAAAGAAAAACTACTGACATAAAGTGAAAGTAATCTTCGTCATTATTGATTTGTACATCAGTTAAATTAGAGTAGGCAGGCTCTTCGATTTCCTGCAACGAGCTATCTAGAGTTTCATCGCTATCCCTGGTGGTCTCTGCCCAGGAGACACGCTTCGAGCTTCGAGAAGTTTCCTTTTTCTTATCGGATGTTGGTGTGGAATGAGAAACAGGAGATGGCGAGCCTTTAGTTGGCGTTTGAGCGCATTTGACAAGGTAGTGTTTTCGAAGTATGTACTCGCGCATCGAGTCATGCGCCGCACGTTTAGGAGGCGGAGGCGGGGGCAGCGACTTGTCCATTTCACTGTCACTAATTTGCATGCAGGGGGTTCCCTCTTTCCTGGCCTCTTCAATGCGTTTAGTTTCCTCTTCGTTGGCGGTGAGCGGCCAGGCGCCGAGCTTGTTGCGCACGAGGTGCGGGCGCGCGTGCGCGGCGCACAGGATGCGCTTGCGCACGAAGTCGTGGAACATGGTCAGCTCGGAGCTTAGCTCGCGGCGGATCAGCTGCTTGTGGCGCGCCGGCACGCTGGGGTCACGTACTGCGAGGAGCGCCTGACAAGCAAACAACATATAAATCTCAGCAAATATATTGGATTTAAAGTTACTCGAACTTTGAACTATCCTGTGTTTCCAAACATATAAAACAAAATTATGTGTTTTTAGACAAATTATACACTCATAAAATGTTAGTTTTTACCACAACTTCGACAGGCAGTAACTATGTGGTCATTCCGAAATCGAATTAATTCAAACTGACATGAACAAGATCAATGGAAATGGTAGCAATTTGAGAACAAGGATTTGAATTTGGAATAATTTTTAATGCTTGACGCCACTAGTTTGAATGCTACGTTACCTGCGAGGCGAGCAGCGTGGCGGTGGCGTCGAGCGCGCCGGCGACCAGTCTCTCATCGAGCGCGGGCAGCGAGGCGGCGGAGGAGATGCTGGTGAGCGACTCGCTGCGGTTGGCGCGGCGCTCGGCGGCTGCCGGGGAGCCACACGAGCACGCGCGGCGCCGCGCGCGCGGGGATCGCGAGCCGCTGCCTTCTTCTGTGTGGTATGCCTGCCACGACAAAGATACAAAGCTCATCATCCTCCTGACTTTATGCTAATTTATTTGGGGTCAGCGCAGTATATCTTTTTGTGTTTTCCATACATACATATTGATAAAAAATTTAATGCGTAACGACACTATTTTGCTATCGAAACATATCAAATTGGTAACTGTCTCTAAGTCCTAAAAAAAATTTGCAAGATTTATTTGTTTGTTTGTTACGATTTGACTCATAAACTACTCAACCGATTTTCAAAATTCTTTCGCCATTACAAAGCTTCATTACTTACTTAAAACAGGTTATAATTTATTTTCGAAAAAAAAATTACCTATGAAAATTGCAACAATATAACCCAAAGTAGAAAAAAATTGCCTAATAAATTCATTATTTGGCGTGCGCTGAAAAAACTTGGTGATACATAAAAATGATTTACCTACTACATGATTAAAGTACTTATCATTACCCATAAAAATGTCAGCGAGGGTATAGGTCTATTATGGTTAAGTGACAACGACCACTTTTTGTTCAAACATATTCAATCAAAACCCGGGTGGAATGAAGTAGTTGTGATTTTGGTTTCATTATATTAATCTTATCCATTTAAATATTAAAATACCCGTTTGATCATTAAGGTTGATTATTTAAATGTTAATTTCCCTTTAAATTATTCAAATCGGATCTTCCGTTTAAAAGTTACGACGTATATAAAAATGCTCTAAGTAAGAAAAAATGTTGCGGTTTGAGCTAACTGCCCAACGGTTAATCTATTAATAAGTAATTTACACATTACCCTATAAGAGGGTAGTTTGAAGTTCGAGGAGTGCTTTAGCAAGAACGGAGTCGCGGGCGAAGTGCTAGTTACCTTTGTTGCTGATGCTACCTTTATAAAACCACTAGCAACCCGCCCCCGTTTCGCACGAGTAATGTTTACTGCTGTGCGGACACTTGACAAAACATTAACTTTTCTACACTATTTATTATCATTTTAATTATGCATATAAATCTTCAGGAACAAATTCTCAAATTAATAGTGAAAACCGCATTACAATCCGCTGCGCAGTTTAAAAGATCTAAGCGTACAGACGGAGGGAAGCTACTTTGTTTTATAGAAGACTAGCTGTCGCCCACGGTTCCTCCCGCGTTAATGTTGAAAATTATCCCTAGGGAACATACTCTCGGGTTAAAAACTATCCTACGTCCTTTCCCGGGACTCAAACTATTTCTATACCAAATTTCATCTAAATCGGTGCAGCCGTTTGCGCGTGAAGAAGTAACAAACATGCACACACACACACACACTCATAAACTTTCGCCTTTATAATATTAGTGTGATGTGATAACTTGCCACCGATAAATGCTCGAAGTATTACTCACATGATTAAGAGATCTTGTCAACAAAACGATGGCCGAGACCAAGGTCCCGAAGGTTAGTTGCGGGAATGGCTCGTAGGATATCTTGGGGGCTCCGAAGTGCAACTCGACGAGGGGCTGCCAGCGCTCCAGGTCGAGCCCAGGGTCGGCCAGCAGAGACAGCAGTTCCGGGCTGAAGGAGAGCAGGCACAGTGTTGCCATGTGCAGAATCTCCAGAGTTCTGGGGACGAAAGTAAATGTTTAATCTGTTTTAACGGCGATTTCGGGATGGCTTGTTTAATCTATTTGTAGACAAAAGAAGAGAAGCAGAAAAAAAAGAATTTCCGAATCTTTTGTTCATCAGAATCAGATAGAGGTGTTTTCGAGTGAGTTAATAATTTATTACAATCATGGATAACGAAAAGGTGGACATTGTTTCAGCAACATGTTTTTGTGGTGTAGGAATAGTACATTGTTCACCGAGAGGAGAAAGTGACCGATTACCGTCGAGGGTGTCGTTTGAAGCCCGAGCCGTAGGCGAGGGCTTTAAAACACCCAAGATCGGGAATCGCAGTTTCTCTCGAGTGATACATAGTGCTTTATACTACACCTAGAAGGAAAATAAAAAACGAAATCTTTACTAATTGAAATTTATATTGAAATTGTTGCAGTTAAAACTGAATCCTCAAACAACACACAAATTGGAAATGGCGCCAATGGCGTCTGCAATTTTCACATGTTCTTTTTTCAAATTGTTTATCCTGCCGCCGCAGGGTCGCACTGCCAGCCCGACACCATCCAACACACAGCTAGTGGCCAGTGTCATTTTGCGAACTTGGAGATAAAAACTCACTGTAAAAACTTTTTGGCTTTTGATATTTAGGTTACCGGCGCATAGTCTTACCCAAAATTAAAAAAGAAAAACCACGTAAGAAATGGATTTTCATACACTTTTCTCTCCCGCTCAGATGCGTTTTCTCCCCGCATATTTGTTCGATATGCAATGACGTACTTTCTACCGTAAATTTGATAAAGTATCAAGGTACTTTCCAAGCAGGTGTAGTATAAAGTATTTTGACTGTGAAAAATGATCCTGGCATCACAAAATGATGTTGGTGTAACTAAAATGGCGTGCAAACCGGATCTTGACTTAAATAAATCATACATAAAATTAAACTTTTTTTCCCCATGTGTGTGGGCAGAAAGTACATCACCCTCTACGGCCCTTATTTACTTCTATTTTGTTTACGATCATGTACAGACGCCAGCACATCAAGCTACACGAAACTATCAAATTTTCCCAGTCAACCTTGAACCTAATTCTTAAGAAATAAAGTTGAAAATCGATTAAAGAAAATTGACAGATTTTTGTAGCTTGATGTGGGCGTCTGTAGACACGCCAGTAGCAAATACTCAGAGCCGAAAGTTATGAAGAGATCAAAAGACTTAGATATTCTCTAACCTGTGAAGCACGTTGGGAGCCTGGCTATGCGCGTCGTCGGAGCGGCGCGAGCGCATCATCAGCGTCACACACTGGTACAGGCACGCGCTTATACTTCGCTGTATAAATGACACAACCAAATATTAAACACGCGTCTTATTAATATGAAATAGTGTTCTATGCGTTAGCGATTACATGAGACATTGGCGGCTAGACAAAGTGAAATTGTCGAAATGTCCAAAACATACGGGATTGACACATTGGGTTTATGAAGTAAAATACACTGTGCCATTTTAGTCGTCTTGCTACGGCAGCCCATTTCATCTATCCAATGACTACTAAACATTCGTTAATAAAAAAGATATTTAAGAACTTTAAAATTATTAAAAAAATCAAATATTATTCGTTATCATGACGCATGACGTAGTTTGAAACATCCTAAAGCGAGCGCAGTCGGAGCCTTGTGCCATTCCGAATGGATCGGCAATATTGTTCAGGTAACAGGGTATTTCATAATTCTAATGCATTATTTAGAATTATTAAAAAAAAATCGAGCGTATATGTTGTTTATGTCGGGTACATGAAGTGGGCCGCCTTTGTAAGACGACTAAAATGGCACCGTGTATAAAAAGCTGTATCGTTATCGATGCCAGAATGTTATTTTGAGTGTGGAAACGTTACACCCGTAATTTAATTATCTAAGTGCGAAAGGGATCGGGAGAAGAGTCGCCGGATATTCCACGCAGGTCTCAGTAATCCTACACGCTTAGTGCAGCATTTAAACTCACCATAATCCCAGTCAAAGAGTTAATATTCTGGATACGCCACCTCGCCTCAAACTCCACTAACTGCACAACCAGATTGAGTGTAGACGCGCACAAGTTGAGAGCATCGATATTGAACACCTGCCTTGGCAAGAGCACCGCCTCAATCAGATGTTCTAAATGTACCCCTACGAACGTTATAGCGTCACTGGCGAAGAACTGCCCATGCTTCATCACCATCATGGAAATAAAGTCCAAACTGTAGGCGTAAACGCGCCACCATTCTTGTGGCTTCCATTGCGAACCTTCATCGAATTTCGGAGGCAGTAACTGCAACCATAGAAACTGATCCACATCAGACATTAGCAAGTCTTTATTGAATGGACCTCTCGAGTAAGCCGTCAAACATCGAAGGGCAGCTAAGGACGTGTGATAGTGCCGTCTGTTCTGCAAACATGTTTGCAAACAACAAAGGATCTTGTTGATGAATCTACTGGACTGGAACCACTGCGACAATCCTGTGAACATGTCATCATACAAGTCCAAACACTGTTCTAACATCGCCAGAGATAGCACCACGGGCGGAATGTCTTCATTTACTGGATGACCATTGACTTTGGGTTCAGGAGCTTTCGGGTCATCTTTGATGTCATCCAACAGCTTTTCCAGCTCCAAACTGTTGATATTCGTGACAGATCTTATAATACTCTGGGCAGTCACGCTGTTGGCTTTTATTTCATAATCTAAGCTGCTAATAGCGACTGTGCAAATTGAGAGGATCGCACGAATTGCTCTCGGGTGCAGACATTCGTAAACAATAGTCGTATTGGTCAGCAGATTGTCTACTTGTTTTGCGCTTGACTTTCTGTTATCGAAACAGTCGTCTTTCCAATTAGCCAGCATGATTACATAAAGCTCAGCGAGAATTACGACTAATCTTCCATCTTTCAAGTCGTCTAGTTCATTCAACAAAGCGCTCATGCACGGCGCGACCATCTTAGCTTTGTGTGCTATATTCAAAGTAATAGGCCGACACTTGCAGAATATTGTAATGAAATCTTTCCACGAAGTCAACAGACCAAGCCAGACAGGCACTTTATCGATCGTTTCGTCACTCTCACATCTACAGTTGAAGGAAAATATGTGGTCGATCCATCGATCTAAATGTTTCTTGTTCGTGTCGAAAAACTGTTCTAACATTTCTTTCAGATTAGGTTCTAGTTTATCCCTTGAGACGAAAAGCTCTATTCCAATAACGTTAAAAATTTGCGAGTAAGTTCTAAGTCCTGGTTGAATTTCGCTGAACAGTGGACTGGTCAAGTGTTCCCAAAATTTAGGATTTTCACGTAATTTCTTGACGAGTATTTGCATGTTGTTTTTCCATAATGCGTGGAATAGAGCCATGATGCATGACAGCAAGGGGCTGTGAAGTAGTTTGGGGTCCTGAAATCAAATACACAATTTATTAAAACCATTTTCAAATGATGAAACAGTATGAATGTTAAGAATTGTACTGACACTCTTCACGGTCCCAAGGTAGTCAGCCATGTAACCTAAAATGCCTTCAAAACTGTCTTCAGTCTCAGGTTTCTTTTCAGCCACAATTTTCTTGTCTTTGCCATCCTCCTCTGTATCCATCTTGTGATGGTTCATCATGAAGAAGGCTTCAGTAAGCCCTGGCTGGGTGCCAACACAGGTGGCCACGAATTCTAAGATGGCTACTTTGAGCTCCATCGTTTCGTACTCGTCTCGTAAGCGGTCGAGGAACATCACTCGAACTTGGTAAGCGGTCATGTCTAGGGATGCGAAAAGAGACATTTGGAAGCGCTGAAACACAAACAATCATTCATATATTTACAGAAATCAAATCTACAGGAAGAGATTTATTTTTACCACGAAAAGTTGAACCCAAGGAATATTGAAATCATATTTTTTTTTGTTCACAACTTACCTCAGCAAATCTCTTGAGCAGTCGACAGCACAGCACTGGCAGGCTCTTATTAAATGCATGGTTAATATAACTGGTAACTCGAGGAACAACCTTCAAGGAGTCTTTCTGTTTATTCTGTGCAAAAATAAGATGTTCCAACGGCGTCACTTCCGTAGCTTCGGTAACCATCGGCTTCAGTCGTAGAGCGAAGATGACGATAGCCACACAGCGCTGTATCGTTGATATGTATTGAGAACCGGTGCCCGATATCCAGTTCGTTTCGTTGCGAATAACGCTTTCTAGTTGGTCGTTACCTGAATAAATTGAAAGGAGTTGTTAAGTTGAACTAAAGAACAGTAATGTTTTATGCTGCCACAACATTTTGCAAATATTCCCATATTTCGTTCATACAAAATGAATGAATGGTTTATTTCTTTATAAAAAGGAAGTGTCAAGTCATACATACCAACAGAAATAAACTTCAATAATTCAAGAGCATTCTCAGTGTGTAACAAACTATAAACACAAGTCTGTTTCAGCAACATGTTGCAGGGTTTATTGCTCTTAGTGTCTTGCAGCACGAGCGTCAAGAAGTGCGCGCAACGCTGTATCATGTCGCGACGTTCGCGAGTGTTACTGTAACGCCAGCCGTAGACGTTTGGGAATACTTCCCGTAATATCAAAATTAGGCCAGGGAGGATGACTTCAGTTGTGATGCGATCGTCACTTGAAGCTTGCTGAAAAAAATAAATAAATTGATCTTAAATTACTATCTATTTAAATATTTGTGCGATTTATTTTTAAAGTTTGGCATTGGAGGCGACAATCATTATGTTTTACCAAAATCAAACAATAGTATGGATATTTTGGCCTAGTTATGTTGTAAATATTTTTAGCCAAAATAATAATGATTTTTCTATTAACATACCTCATGAAAAGCGCACAGCAGATCTATGTAGGCTCCCAAGAACTTATAAGTACCGCTCAGTTGTTCTATGGTCACTAAATAGGAGCCAACGGCCGCTGAGTCGAAGGACGCACCGTTCGCGTATTCTATGTGAGACAGTTTCTGGTTCATGACGCGCGGTAGGAGTCCTGTGTTTATCAGTCTGAAAGAAAAAAATACATTTTTGGATATGGTTAGAAAAATATCTAGAACAATGTAGCTATTATAGCTGCAAACTCAGATGCACTACATTCTGAGATTTAAGTACAAGTAGTTTAGTCTCATACAGACAGTATGACACTTACGGCGATTTAAAGCACGTATTTTTAGCAATAGAAGACTTTCAAGAACTCTGAGCTTTAGGTGGAGTTAAACTTTTTGAATTAATAACTTGTTTATGAAATACAAACCTCAAATGGATTTCCTTAGGAAACACAGGCACCAGGGCAGTACAAACGGCAAGGCACTCTACCAGCAAAGCTAATGGCGGCGTATCAGCCCTCATAAACCTAACCAGCACATCAAACACCCCCTCACTCGGCCCCACCAGACTCTTCGGGATCTCCCGATCTTCCACTAACGCTGACAACACCCCTTTCAAGACTTTGGTGCCCTGGTAGATCCTTTCCAATGTCGTATTAATATTATTTTGATGATGTTGCTTTCTATCCAAGGCTTTCGCAATCTCACTGTTGAAGACGGTCCAGTAAGAATATGGAGTTCTAAAATGTATCATGGTAGCTTCTTTTCGTTCCATTAGAGTGGCTTTGGAGCCAACTTCGATGCGGTACGAAGGGTCTCCAAGAGGGTGGTATTCTCTGCCAATGACGGCGTCATCGGCATGTAGTGACATCACAGGAACTGCGCTTGGATTGTAAATCTCTGTGTAGACTGGTAGGTTCTTGAGTTCAGCTAGAAGCTGCATTTAATGAAGTTGTTATTAGATTAGTGCAAATTTAATAAACACAATATATAAGGTACACTGAACTTTTCATGAAATTAAAACAAGACAAGAGTCTTTTGCGCTGTTACAAAATGGGGGTGGGAAAAAGATAAAAAGTTCTATACTCACATTCAAAACACTGCACTTCCCACCCTGAGCAAGTCCGCTCGCTAAGATAGACAGAGCATTAAAATTATATGGGAAGTATTCCAGCGCCGTGTTCCACAGTGACACGACGCCAAAGTTCTCCTCTCTCTGATGCAGTTTCCAGTACTGGCAGTTGATCTCAGGGGATGAAAGCAGGTGGGAACAAAGCTGCATGACTCCAACCTGGTGGCTGAGCGTGCCGTCTCCGTCGAACTTGTCGCAGAGGTCGTTTAGAAGTCGGAATACTCGCTGTCGTGCGATTAGCGAGCATTTTGATTTGTCCTGTGTAGAAATTTATTGATATTTAGTAGAAACTTGTAGATGTTTTTATGTTGATTCAGATACTTTGTTATAAGAGTTTCTAAATACTTTTATCATACTTACAGTAAATACAGTACTATTCAGCATTTGTAGTAGGAATTCAAAAACTTGCATCCTCAGGGCTGTGGCTCCAAAGTGTTGATACTGACTCTCAAACAATTTTACATGTTGATCACTCTGAAATAGAAACAGGTGAAATAAGATTCATCAAAATAAACACAAGCCAAGCCAAAACCCAGTTTCTATGTAGAACAATAGTTTGTGCTCACAAATTGCCTCATCATATCTTCATGTAACTAGCTAACACAGTTACATGTAGATATGATGATAAGTGTCAAATATTATAATTATGTCAAGCAGATAAAGAGTATTCCATTCTGTTACATGAGCTTGGGAGTGAAAGTCTTAACATGACATGCACTTGCTTGTCATGTATATGTGACTATAGCATTCAAAAGGTTAAGTTCTTTTTTTTTAAAGCCTAATTATTGTGTCACACTGCTCTTTCCACATCTCTATCCCGTGCAGTAAGTATAAATTACATTAAAATACCTGCAGAGTGAGCATCATCCAAGTGATAAGCATGGCACTGTGCTCAGCATTCATGTGCAGTTTGGTGAGCTCACCCTCAACTAACTCTTTCGTACCATCTATCCATGTGCCCAAGTTGTTGCTGAAATCAAGTCAACTATTAACCCAAATCCTCAAGAAAAACAAAATTCTGGACAGTGGAGGATGTTGTTGAGGACTGTTTCCAGCAAGGGCCCACAAGCAGTGGGCCCTTGCTGGAAACAGTGCAAGTGTTTGCCAGGATTTTTTTAAATAACAAATAGTAAGGGGGCTCAGGCCTTTTAAAAATATACGAAAAGTAATCCAAGGAGGTTTTTTTTTATAATTAATAAGCATTGACCATTTTATTTTGCTTAACACTTAACATTAAGCAAAATAAAATGGTCAATGCTTATTAATTATTTACTTTGTTAAAACCCATCCTCAGTGAGGTTAAGCTCCCGCCCCCAAACAACAATCCTGGATCCCCCTGTGACAAAAAGGCATACATACCACTTACGCACAGGCAAATTAATCAAACTGAAAAGGGCTAACAAAAAAATAAAAGATCTATTGATACTTACATTTTCATACCATCTGCAATAACCATAAAGATGCACACTTCCATGTACATGATCCTCATGCATGGCTCCTTGTGCCTATCCTCGAGCAGTTCACTGTACCCCTGGCTCTTGCCAAAACCATGCTTCCTGAACAGCATGAACAACTTGTTGAACTCCGATTCACTAAATATCTCCTCTTCAGCTATATGAAGTAGAATCTGCAAGATTGCCAACTGCTCCCTCAAGTTACAGTCGGCCCATTCCTGACGAATGTTCTCATTTGAGAACTCTTTCTGCATTCTTCTTGAAGGAGCTGCTGTATTCAATAACTTATCAAACTGAGATATCAGGGAAGTTTTCAAGTTTTGTATTCCTATTTCTTTTATTATTTTCTTGAATTGCTCATTATACATATGATTAGGCTCATCTCTGAACTGAACTATGTATTGTAACAGCTTGAGCAGGAACAATCTCTCTGCATAGTAGAATGTCCACACATTAGGCAGTAGGAACACAGGTCTGGTATCGACAAATGCAACATTTTTCAGGGCATTTGCAGGGGTACCATATGATATATCACAAAGGTAATTTTTCATAATTTCCCATATTTGAAAGCAATCCACATCCTATAAATAGACAGGAGTTAGTTAGTTAATTTTACAAACCAATGTAGTAAAACAATTTAATTATAAATGTTGATTCATATTCAGTAACTTTAATTTATAAACATATGCATTAATAACTGTATACTTGTTACTTACGATATAGTTTTGTAGTGTTTGCACCACACTCAACAGTTTAGTTTGATCTGCATGTTTGGTTTGTAGCTGTGAAAAGCTTACAGCTTTGTGTGGCTTGTAACTAGCAAGGCCTTGTTTGAGGCCTTCTACAACTTCCTTATTTCCGAGTACGGAAGCTAACTCTTCATTCGAAAAGCTCTCAGATGTGGTCCAGCGCCATAATCGCTTCCAATAGCTGTAAAATTATATCAATAATCAAATGGCAAAACGACTGGGTGAAAACATAGCAGAATATAATTTAGGTATACACACCTTACTCCGTTTGCGGCCATGATTTTAAATGTATCTTTTAGAGAAACTACACTTATTTTTTGTTAGATTTATTTACCGCCATGGCATTTTAGGTTACACCGTTTCAAGAATAAAGATAAACCGTCACATTTGACAAATGTCAACAATCGAGTGTCATCTTCATTGTCAAATTAAAAATGTTAATTCCAGGCTCCGAAAATCAATAAGTTAAGCATTAAGGAAGTTTAGGGTAAACCCACTCTAGTAACTGGCCACTAAAGTGGCGAGTAGGAAGTCGTGAGTATGTTCCTATAGGATAATTTCTGATATTCTCGCGGGCAAAGCCGCTGGCAGAAGCTAGTACGAATCTATAGAATATCGTTAAAATATTTCGTTCGTCGAAATATTTTTTATATTTAATAATAATTTTTTTATATTTTCGAAGAAAGACACTCAAAAGTGAACACAGACCAGACAAATAAACCAACCAGTCGAAGAAATATAATATGTGAACCTGGAACGCATCGGTGAAAGATTTACGTTTTGTTTTCTTCTTGGGTTCGTATCAAAATAATATTGGTGCAGTGTGAAGAAAAACATTTCACAGCAGTAAAGAATTTTAAAACAAAATATTTTATGATTCAGATTTTCATCAGTTCATTCGTTGAAATTATCGTTCTGCCTGACTTAGGTTTTATTATTTTTGTCTTTTGTTTATTTGTCCGACTGAATGAATGACATTTGTTGACATTTATCGACCGACGTCACCACATGAGGGTCGGCAGCTTTACTCTAAATTATCAATTTTAATTTTGGTAGGTGCGATATAGTGACTTAATTGAGATAATAAGCAGTTCACGTGACGGTTATACTGTAGGTGAACGTATGTATACAATTTCATTTATACATTCGAATATTTGTTGGTTATAGTTTTCCTTTCCCGGTGCTTGATTGACCAGCGACATGGCTCCAGCGGCTCCTGCACAAAAGCTTATGCCTGAAAGTGACCCCATAGGTATTAAGGCAGTACTCCTTGGACCACCAGGTTCCGGGAAAGGCACTCAGGTAACATCAGTTTGTGATCTTTGACCTTTAGTCCATTACCTTTTATATAAATGTAGTTTTGTATGCATACTTACATTTATATGTAAGTAATTAATACAGTTTGTATATAAGATAATTTTTATGTTATGTAATCATAACTAAGTATCTGAGTCTGTAATGAGTATAGTTATGAACTTGTTTACAGTTAATTGAGTAAGTAAAAAGTATAAATAAGAAAGATATTACTTCTTTTTTGTAAGAAGTAATATCTTTCTTATTTATATAAAATATATAATTACATAATTGTCCTGTGTCTGTTTATAGGCACCTCGCCTCAAGCAGAAATACAGTGTTTGCCACTTATCTACTGGAGACATGCTCCGGGAAGAAGTAGCATCTGGCTCAGAGTTGGGTCGATCACTTAAGAAGACGATGGATGATGGAAAGCTGGTGTCTGATGAGATGGTTGTAGACATGATAGATAAAAATCTTGATCAACCTGCTTGTAAGAATGGTTTTCTCCTTGATGGCTTCCCTAGAACTGTACCTCAAGCTCAAAAGGTGAAGTTTGTTTTACTTTAATCTTATCTTTTGTTTACCAACTAGTCTTCTTGCTACATTTATTTGACAAATCCTGCTATTTAATCTGACTGTAATAATTTACTGTAGAAATAGTTATTATGTAAGTTGTTGTTCAGTTTGAGTCTTTCTATGTAACTTTTTGTTTGGAAATTAATTACTTATTGTTTGCCTTGAGGAAAATTGTTTGTTATGGTATTACTATAATCTGGTTACTAAGAAGGTTTCAGCTCTGCCTTGAAAGTAAAATTGTAAAAATATTGCAGTGGAACACAATGATTTTTAATTTCATGATAAGAATTATCTTATCTGCACTAGCATTAGCTAGTGATAATAAATGATTAACTAGGCCCATAATAAAAATAACATTTGTATTTTCTTATCATTGCAGTTAGATGACCTGTTGGAAAAACGTAGAACTGCACTGGATGCTGTCATTGAGTTTGACATTAAGGATAGCTTGTTGGTACGCAGAATCACAGGCAGACTAATTCACCCACCCAGTGGTCGTAGCTACCATGAAGAGTTCCATCCCCCCAAGAAGGCCATGGTAGATGATATCACTGGAGAACCCTTGATAAGGAGGTCGGACGACAATGTAGATGCTTTGAAAAAGCGACTCGCAACATATCATGCACAGACTGTACCTCTTGTGGACTATTATATGAGGAAAGGTCTTCACTGGAGAATAGATGCCGCTAGCACTTCTGAGCAAGTGTTTAGCAAGATTGATAACATCTTCAAAACTAGGATCTTTTCAAGGCAAAGGGCGGCCCAGTAACTTAGGATATAAGAAAACATGTTTTGTACAAATCTAATTTCCATATTGCAGTATTTTAACTGTCATTTGTTTGGTTTTGTGAATCTATACCTATTTTAGAGACTATTTTTCTTGAACAAATACAGTGGACTGGAATCATGGAATTTCTTGTTTGATTAATTCAAGATCATAATTTATCAATTACTAAAAATAGAGCTGAACTTTTTTATGTTATTGCACTTATTTATCAGCAATATACATTAAAATGCTGCAGTTTAGCTAAGAAACAAGTAAAACAATGAAAAGCTGATAAGTTTTTAGAACTTTATTATAATCCATTAACTTCAGTTCAGAAAAAGTACTAAACACAACATGGTAAGCTCGAAGAAAGGCTAATACACATTACTTTATACCAGGTTACACTTAAATAATATGAATATCTCCAGAGTCTGGAGACATCAGAAACTTCAGAACACCATATTGAGAATATAATTAATTGTGTTCTGTAGTTCCTGCCTACGTTCAAAGAATGAAAACTTGAGTAAAATGTAGAAATTGATCATCTATCGACCTTATAATTGCTTTTACCATCTTCTTTTTCTACCTGCAACAAGCTGACATGCAATTTGCATTACAAATATACTTGTATGCGAATTATTTGCAGGTAGAAACGCAGCCTTAGGTTAAATCTCACTTGCTCGTCATAAAATCGAAAGATGGTCGAAGGTGCTTAGACCAATGTGACTTAGTAAAGTTATTTACTGAGAGCTTTTGTCTAGTGAAAGTGGTAAACCAATTACGAGGTTGACAATGCAATAATACTGCCAACACATATTTAGTTTGAAGGCATTTAGAGTGGCTTAGGTGTTAAAACAACATATTATTTTATGTTCACCACTCCAATTTACAAAGATTAACGTTGAGTATAATATAAATGACCGATACTACAGTGTCATTCTTAAATCTAAGTGTTCTGTTTTGTTTTCATATTGATTTGAGAGAAAGTCGCCTCTGATTGGCCCTGATTCACTATACCTACTAATCGTGAGACTAATTTTGTTCTAGTATTTTTATTTTATTTAGTTTATTGTCTTTTAAGGGATTGTTTTTATGCACACTAGGTACATAAATTAATGCACATGTAATAAGTACCTATAAAATTTTATATTAAAAAGTTGGTATAGGTACTATAAAACGCACTTGCTATAAGTAAGTACCTATAGGTTTTTCGAAACATTTACTTTATGTGTAGGTAAATTATTATATATTGAAGTGATAATTAGATAGAATTTCGATAACTAATATACTTACTACGGTACGATTTAATAATCCGGAAAGGCGGATACCGACTGGGAATATTATTGTATTACTGATGTAGGTATCAGCATACAGGGAATGTCGCGAGCCAAGAGTTAACCTTATCTACGAACTAGATGAGCGCAGAGGATTTTTCTTGACAGTGAATAATTAGTTAAGTTTATCACATATGACCTATAATATTATTAATACAACTATTAACATTGCCGCAGACTGCAAACACCTCTTAACACTTCATTAAGCGCGGTCGCTTGAAAGAAAATAACCACTTGCACTTTAGGATCCTGCCAATAAAGTGCGTTATTCAGGATTTTAATTTTGCTAACACAAAAAAAGAGTCGTTTATTAGTCTAAATGTGTCGCCAAATATCAGAGTTTGTCGATCACTGGTTCAAAAGTTATAAGGGTTTATAGGTAGCCCATCTGGGGAGCATCTCCCCAGCTTGGCCCAATTTGAATCTCAAAAGCTAGGGCAGCTAGCGAAGATCTGTTTTCTCCCAAATTTTGTCGCTAATTAGTAGGAATTAGTCGGCAAATATCAGAATCTTTCGGTCACTGGTTCAAAAGTTATAAGCGTTTCTAGGTGGCCGACTTGGGGAGAATCTCCCAACTTCGCCACATTTATATCTCGAAAATAATTTTTGTGTTATCAAAATTAAAATCCCTGATTGTGGCCATGCGAGTGTTAGTCACACCTATCTAGCATACCACAACGATGCGTTGGGCGCGAATCTTCAAGTCAGGCCAACAAGGGGTATCCAATGCAGTTGGAAGCGAAGTAGTTAATATGTTCACTTGCGTTCAAATCTTCTACTGTTCGTGCCACGATATAAAGCTCACATTTCGTTGCTTTTTTCGCTGATCTGATGTCGAGTCGTTAAGTGTGTGATGGCCTTTATAAGTTATGGTTAAGGGTACCTACCATCTAGTTTTATTACAATTAAGGAGTCAATTATAGGTAAAAATTTATAAATTTCATCACTGGGTAATTTCACAGCCGTGTCATATATTTGCACTATATGGAATCGAGATTTTAGAAAATTTTAAACGTTATATAAGTATAGGTAGGTTAGGTAGTTACAAGTTTACAATGCCGGTACATAGGTAGGTAATTAATTAAATCTATTACCTGGATAACAATGCGTATTTTACTAATTACATAATAATTACAAAACGTTATTATAAACGATAGACACAAGCATTGACCTATTGCGTATATCTATTATCTACTATTTACAATCATTTAAAAAAATAACATTGTAACAACGGCGCGCGGCGTGTCAAAGCTAAGTCGTGTCTGTGTAAACTGATTGTCTATTGATAATTTAATCATCAACAAATTACAGCACTTGTGACATGTGTAGGCAAATTTTTGAGTTGATTTTCGCACCAAAAATTCTCAAAATAAAGTTAACTGCTTTGGCCTTAACGAACACATCAAGGTTCTAATTTTGTTATGTTATAACTTATATGTTTAGATTTATAATGGTTCTACAAAGTGTAAACAGCGCTAAGTCAATTAAAGGTTATCAATGATATAATACATAATAATGACAGTATGCAAGCTAAAAGGAATTAAATAAAACACAAAATAAATGGACCGATTCAGTGTAATTGTGATCATTTTCAATAAGTATAAACGTAATTTTATACAAAAGAACAATTATTATAATAGTAGGTACAATTTATATGTAGATTTTACATTACAACAATGAGACGTTACTGAGGCGAAACAAAAGTAAAATAAAGTGATATACCTAATCAAAAAATATAAAAGCAAAAATGAAACTTCATGATACGCTAAATTGATAGAACCTAGTTAGATCGTAAAAATAATTCACGCCGACTAGCAAAACACATTAACATTTAAGTGTAATCCTCGAAGTATTACACCAGTAAGATTAAAATTTCCATCATTTAGATTTTTAATTTAATTATAATAACGTAGGTATTATTTGCACCAAATGACATATTTTAAGATACTGAGATATGATAGCTAGGAAATAACAAATTATATTATGAAAACGATCGATTATGTAATAGATAGAAGTGGCTTAAGAACCACCACTGACAAAAGACACTATAAAATTTTTCGTAGGTCCCTACAAAAGGGAAAACAGTACAGGGTCTGTCATGGAAAATTGAGACATTAACACGAATGAACACCGAAAGCTCAACTAGCATCAAATAAATAACTATAGTTAAAAATAAACGTAGGTAGATTATATACAGAAATGATACGATACCAGTCGCAGCTACTTAACAACGTCCTACGCCACTATAGATAGCTTTGGATAATCGTAACGACAACACGTTTGGGCTAAAACTAATTTACAATAAAGCTTTTTAGAACAACATTTACATACATTGAAAAATATTAACAAGTGGGGTTCCGGGGCGTCGCTACTGGTGCTGGGAAACAACTTTATTATCTACACCTGTACCGAATATGATTACGAAGAAGACTATCTGAGGCACTTGGTCTAAAAATTTAGCAGATTTAGTGACAGTCAGGTCTTCTACACAGGCATATTTCAAGCTAACTGGGTGTCTACTGTCTGACCGGGGACTTGAGATGTCGAGAAGGAACGAGCACTAGATGTACAGCCAAACTGTGTGTGTAGACAGTAGAGTCCGCCAAACGATAGGCTAGTAGAGTACCGGTTGTGTTGTGACGGTCGCAGTGGCTCAGTGCTCGTGCAGGCGGTCGTGCGAGCGCGACGACGAGCGCGACGTCTTGCGCTGGTCCAGGTACGCCGCTGGCGCCCAGCCCTCGCCCTGGCCCCCTGTGGAAACAAACAATCAATTTGTAGATCAATTACTCAAGTAACTTCAGCCACCGGACTTCATTTTCAGGGGAGGCTCCTTCCAGCCAGGGTTGCGGAATTTGTTCGAAAGAGTCACCGTGGCCCTGGAACACAAAGGGCTTTAGAAGGAATACGGATGGGTTTTAGTCAGTAAGAGTCTGACACGCCCTTCCGCTCCACCCAGAGCGAGAGAGAGAAGTCATTTGATGATTTATTTCCCATCCTTGGAGGCTCCTTTCATGCACCCCCATGAAAGGGGCCTCCCCGAGCAACGTACTAACTCCCCCGAGCAAACCATTTCGCTGTTGCCAATCCGTAGGCAGTATTTTAGGTGTAAATAAAATGTATACTTAGGTACTTAACAAAAACTAATACCATACATTCAGGGTACTTCCTTGAAATATCGAAAATAAAAATCCGGTGTTCATTAGGTACATGAGATTGAAGAACAGCAGATTTTTTGTTTTCGCATTTTCAGAGTAGCGCTCATAGTAAAAGTGGTTCGTGATTATGAGTACAATGACCCTTGAATAACTTGTTTGCGGTCATGCAGCTGTACTTACATTTTTGCAACATAACTAGCTATCGTAACCTTCACTGTTGGGAGGGATAACATCGAACTTGGTTTGGACGCATGGTTTAGTAGGTGTATCGTGTAATTCAGGGTTGTGAAGATCAGATAGACAGTAACTTCATGTTAAAACTGATTTCCTGCATCCGGTTACATTGGAAGTTGACCCCAACATAAATTTATTTTGATGAATTGAACCGACGAGCCCGCTCTTGACCCCAATCTCGTCAGATCTAAGATGATTCTATGATGGTGGAGGGTTCTATCATAGAGCCAACAAGCCCAGAAGATGCCTGTTCACTCTTGTTTTATGGCTGACGAGTCTAGTTGGTAGGGAACACAGATACTGGCAGAGCGTCGTTTGGGGAGAAGGCTAGGCACATTAAAAGGTTTGGTTGTTTACGTACCCGCAAGTCGCACGTACCACCAGCCGGCGCAGCCCACCTTGAGCAGCTCGGCGTGCTGGCCCTCTCGCAGCGACACCTCGCTAGGCCCCACGGCCGTGTAGTCTGACAGCGCCACCAGCGCGCACCCCACCGCCTGACACATCACACACGCTTAGCACCCGCGGACACACTGTTCTACTCTCTAGCCCGCTATGTATTACTGACATGTTTCACTGTAGCCAAGAATCCTTTCAATTTCAACGGTTGTTGCAACTTTGAGCAGCGAAACTTGTACGCGATGATGTAATTTATCAATTAAGTAAATGGCACGACGACCCGTCCATGACCTATAACGTCCAGACTCAACGTCATTCGAAAGCTCTTTTCATAACCGTATTTTAAATTTAATGTCGGTCAGTCTCGAGTTAAAACAAAATATGAGAATAAAATGGTATGCTATGGTAACATAATGTGAGCTTGAAAATAATATAATAAATGCTGTCTTTTCGTTTTCGGTGGTGGACCGTCGTTTTCGTGCAATACCTTTAGAAACTATTGTACGACAGTAACATATTGCCATAATGTTAGTTTTGATGCAATAATCGTTGAAAGAAAAGCTCTCTTTATGTTTTAATGGAGTTCAGTTTGCTTTATGTTTTAATGTTGCCTCGACTTTTGGTTCCAATGTAGGTCCAGAAAAAGTGTGTTGTGTACTGTCGTGATTCTAGCGTTATAATGACTGTAGCAATCACAATGTAGTAAATAAAACACCATTCATCCTGTACATCGATCAACATGCATTCCTTCACCACTGGTCAAACAGAGAGCGTAGAGCCACATTGAAGTCAAATAACCCAGAATAAGAAACGGCTATCATGCGAAACAAAGTTGGCTTAAATTTTATAAGAGTAGCCCTCAAAATAAAAATTTCTCATTATTGAAATCTAGATACTGTTTCATCAGTTAGTATTTTGGTCATAAATGGGGTAGATATTTGACAGTAATCTGACTCTGCCCCCTAACACAAACATGCATTTATTTTTTGTAAAGTACTTAGTACAAAAAGTAAACTTTTTGTATTTCCATCTACTCGTAGTTTGGTGTTTGACCAGACCATGCATGTTAGTAAAGCGATTAGTAGAACATTAGATAACACTGATAATTAATATATTAATCAAGTCATTGTTAGAAACACTTATTGTAAGTAGTTATAAACGGCAGAGATGACAGACATATAAAATACTTTTAGAAGATAGATATAGCATTATGTTGACATCAAACGTAGGCGAATATTACATAATAATATAATAAATATAGACAGTTTTCAGGTAAGGTATAGTCGCACTAAACACTCCAGTAATATGTAGTTATAAATATTCATAGAAATACGTCCATAAGTCCAGTTGATTCGGGTGCTAATATTATCTAAAAACTGATTAATATATTATGAGCTTAATAAATTTGTAACTAATAATAATTTTAATGTAGTTACATTAATAACCGCAAAATATGTAGATAATGTTGCTGATACAGATGTAATGATAAGATAATATCGACTTTTCGTGTAAGTAAATCAATGATAATTAATAATAAGAAACATTGTAAAAAAAAAAGATAAAAATATTAGGTACCTACCGAGCAAAAGATTTAAAATTGTAGAATGTAAATAGTAGGTATGGTATTAATCAATAATATAAGTCAGCCACGTGGGCTACTTTGGATTAATTTAAAATAAAATATAGGTTTAGGTACTTTGTAAGCTCATAATACGTTATCAGTTTTCAGATAGAAGAAATACATAATATAAGTAGTATCAGATCAGTAGTCGTATCACACTGAAGTAAACAAAACATTACAGTAAAGCTATTTGATTGCACGTCCAAAGCGGTGGTCAGTGAATGATGCAAGCTGTGATGCCGTGCTCAGCTGTGTCCAATCACGCTACATATCATTTTAACCTTGTTGCTCATACTTAGATTGACATTAATTTTGAAGAATTAGGTACTGTAAATATACGAAGATTCGGTTTGATATATTTACGGGACATGTCTGCACGAAATTATTCATTGGCTCTAGATAGTGCACACGATATTGCGCAATTTTAATCAAGCGAGATATTTATGCGCCAAAATATGTTTATGTAATATATAATAAGGAAGATATATGTATTTGTATGTTTTACATAATAGACAGTGTGTTTTCGCTAAATGTTTCATGATATTGTAGGTAATACAAAGATAAAAATAATATTTATCGACACTGATGTATAACATTTAATCGAAGCAAGCGCATAATTTAACATAATAAAAACCAATAAGCACACTGACAATGAGTGACATAACAAACAAAACATGACTTACACGATAGTTAATGTTCAGCGAAACAACCGAAATATCCATGTTCTCTTTGGTTAGATAGTTTAAGCTTTGGATATAAACTCAGTCTTTTCATTATGTACAAAGCCTCTATTGGCTGTATGCTCGAAACATTTATAATATTCAGTACTGTGACACGTAAAACGTGGATGTGGCTTGTGCGGAGCCGGCCACTGAAAAGAACTGAACCATTCTGTGGATGGTTCCGTTGAGACCGACTGCCACGGCCTCCGTCACCTGTAGAACAATACAACTTGAGCATGGCTTCGTTAACGACGCCTCCTTACAGCAGGCACCTCTGCAGTGTTGGTAATGTGAGGTGCCACGTGGACCGTGCAGTTACTAAATTCATAAGTTTTCAGTGCTAGTGTCGCTAAATCATTTAAAAGGAACTAAAAGCGATGATGGCTAACTTAACTTTTATGCTGTGAGGGCGTGACACCTATTGGACTAGGGCAGGACGTTATGATTTTAATCGTGTTTCGAGAATTTGTAGTATTTACATAATTTACACGACTAGATCTAAGTAAGCAGATACTGCAAATTCTCAGACGATGCGCAAGTTCTACCACCGTTTGACCAATATTTAAATCCCGTATCCACAATTTAGACAGTAATGTTATCGGGAAGCATCATGTGCGTGGGGTTGCCAGCGTTGTCATGCGCTACCCGTGACTATTCAGCCCGCATTCCTTTAAAAATACACTTTACACTTACATAAAGAGTGGGTTTCACTTCACTCAACACTGCAAACCCAAAATTAGTTGGCATTAATTTAAGAGACCCACGGTTTAGTAAAGCTACCCCGACAGTAAGCGCTACAGTCCTATGTTAGTAGTCGTTACCGGAGAGGACATTACTGACAATGACTGTGAACATAAGTTATTATTTTACTGACAAGTATTTTTTATCAATCCTTTTTACCGACACAAATTTCCCAAACAAGTCACATTTAACAAAACAAAACAAAGTTCCTGCTCTAATTTCATCAGACCAACATTTCAATTTCATTTCAAACAATTTCATCAAGCATTCATATTATTTTTAATAGTAATTATTGATTGACTAAGTAGGTATTTTTTCAGCATTCACAACTAACTCTTTAAAAAGATCATAGGCCGTCCCCTGTGTTATAGTGGGCCCACACGATACAGACTTTTATCTGCATAGACTTTGAAGTCTAAATAAAAATAAATCTATCACACCGCCATTTCTCTGCATTGCTTTGTTGCATAGACAAAGTTCTAGAAGTTTATAGAAGTCACTTTAGAAGTTTGTATCGTGTGGACGGTCTATTAGGCGGATGGTCCGCGACGGCTGATCCGCGTCTTCTATTTCAGAACAAATCAAAGTAGCACCGCTACTTGGAGTGGGCCGACCGTCGGAAGAGTTATCAGCCGCGGACGTGCGTCTAATGGACCGTCTTCCCGATACAGACTTGTCTGGAAATGTCTATTACACCGACATTTGGCTGCGCAACTAAGTCTGTGTAGGCAAATATCGGTGTGATGGTTTTTTTTTTACTCGGAGTTCAAAGTCTGTGCAGACGAAAGTCTGTATCGTGTGGCTTAAACGCAGCGGAATACCATAAAAGTTAAAGTGAACGTGTTACTTGGTCAATCAATCCGTCCGTGTCCACAGCCTACCCTCACACACGCGTACGTACCGGCGGGTGGTCGGGCTCGTCGTCGTCGTCGTCGGAGGGGTCGGTGGACCAGCAGGGCTCGTCGTGCGTGTCGCAGGACGCCGCGCGCGCGGGCGCCGGCAGCGCCGCCGCCTTCACGGGCAGCGCGGCCGGCGGGCCCAGCTCCCACGAGCTGGTCTGGATTAGTGTTCTGTGGGGATGATAGGGTTGAACTTTAAACAAATGGCTCACGCTTGTAAAGTCTAAAATAAAATGTTGGTGGTACTGGGTCATTGCTATCAAAGTTGGTCGCAGTCTAAATAGGATGACGATCCATCTACATAGGCTTTTAGAAGGTAAACTACAGTTACCAACTTATTATACCTACTATCTCAAATTAAACTCACGTTTAATCCCGCATAAAAGTTGTTCATAAGCAAGAATGCAAGAACAGGACCTCTTAAAGGTTTCAACTCAATTGGAACCTGAAAAGGTTACACCTCGCTGCGGCCCTGGCGCCACACCACGAACTTGCGCACATAGTGTGTCGTACCTGTGCTGCGCGCTGTACTGGCGCACGCGCTCGCCCTTGAGCTCGTTGAGCTGGTCCAGCAGCACGCGCTTGACGCGCTCCACCCAGGCGCGCTTGACGTCTGCGCTGGCGGCGGTGAGCGTGTGCACCTCGCTGCGGCCCTGGCGCCACACCACGAACTTGCGCACATAGTGTGTCGTACCTGTGCTGCGCGCTGTACTGGCGCACGCGCTCGCCCTTGAGCTCGTTGAGCTGGTCCAGCAGCACGCGCTTGACGCGCTCCACCCAGGCGCGCTTGACGTCTGCGCTGGCGGCGGTGAGCGTGTGCACCTCGCTGCGGCCCTGGCGCCACACCACGAACTTGCGCACATAGTGTGTCGTACCTGTGCTGCGCGCTGTACTGGCGCACGCGCTCGCCCTTGAGCTCGTTGAGCTGGTCCAGCAGCACGCGCTTGACGCGCTCCACCCAGGCGCGCTTGACGTCTGCGCTGGCGGCGGTGAGCGTGTGCACCTCGCTGCGGCCCTGGCGCCACACCACGAACTTGCGCACATAGTGTGTCGTACCTGTGCTGCGCGCTGTACTGGCGCACGCGCTCGCCCTTGAGCTCGTTGAGCTGGTCCAGCAGCACGCGCTTGACGCGCTCCACCCAGGCGCGCTTGACGTCTGCGCTGGCGGCGGTGAGCGTGTGCACCTCGCTGCGGCCCTGGCGCCACACCACGAACTTGCGCACATAGTGTGTCGTACCTGTGCTGCGCGCTGTACTGGCGCACGCGCTCGCCCTTGAGCTCGTTGAGCTGGTCCAGCAGCACGCGCTTGACGCGCTCCACCCAGGCGCGCTTGACGTCTGCGCTGGCGGCGGTGAGCGTGTGCACCTCGCTGCGGCCCTGGCGCCACACCACGAACTTGCGCACATAGTGTGTCGTACCTGTGCTGCGCGCTGTACTGGCGCACGCGCTCGCCCTTGAGCTCGTTGAGCTGGTCCAGCAGCACGCGCTTGACGCGCTCCACCCAGGCGCGCTTGACGTCTGCGCTGGCGGCGGTGAGCGTGTGCACCTCGCTGCGGCCCTGGCGCCACACCACGAACTTGCGCACATAGTGTGTCGTACCTGTGCTGCGCGCTGTACTGGCGCACGCGCTCGCCCTTGAGCTCGTTGAGCTGGTCCAGCAGCACGCGCTTGACGCGCTCCACCCAGGCGCGCTTGACGTCTGCGCTGGCGGCGGTGAGCGTGTGCACCTCGCTGCGGCCCTGGCGCCACACCTCGAACTTGCGCACGTCGCCTTTCACCGACTCCGTGAGGCCGATTTGTGACATCTGTGGCCGAAAATAACGGTAAAATTGTAGTAATTTTGTCATAAATTTCACGAGACTTAAAACCAAAACCTAGTCGAAGCCTCTCATGCTAGCTTCTTTGATCGAGGAATTCAGTAGACGGTCTTGCCGCGGTCATATCTTAGTACTATGGTTGTCCTGCCATTCGTTCTATACTTTCATTGACAGACCTATTGTACAAAATCTCGCGGACATGGATCGCAAGCATACCGTAGGCCATGTAGTGAATTCTCCACTTTACGGATTAACAAATTGACTTGGGCGGCAATTTTAAACTGCTTCTTACGGCAATATTTTAGAAAGCAGAAATAAACATTAAACACTCTTTTAATAATCAGAATTTGACTGATATTTAGGTATCTTACCTGTAAATCATGTTTGAAGTGATAGGTGGCCTTATTATGACTGTTCTTGGTGGCAGGCTTGCAGAACAGCATGGCCTTCTCGTAGAGGAAGATGTGTCTTCTACGCGGACGTATCCTGAGGCGGATGTCGCGCTTGTTCTCCGACACCACGAGGAATGAACCCTGCATCAGCAGCTCGCCTTGCTGACTTATGTCCAGCTGGGGAAAAGGAAATTATGATAGTATTTAGTAAATACGTTTGTGATATCTGCTTTGTTAGGAATGATTATTATGAGTCGCCAAGTGATGCATCAACCGCAAGCCAAAGACGGGAAGGAAGTAGCTGAATCCCAAGTCCAAAAGTTAAAACAGTTTATTTTAGATTAAGGTTTTCTTTAAGTGTTTTTATTTTGGTGTACAATAAAGTATACAGGGTGAAAAATCCGAAACTATGAGGAATGTTGAAAAACACTGAATGGAGTCTTGAGCCAGATTTTGGTGAAAACTAAAACTGCATAATTGGATTTTTGAAAAATCGGTATAACCTAACGTAACCTGGAATCGAACCAACCTGTTCGATTCCTGGTTAGGAATACATATTTTGAAAAATCGACGTTTGAAATTATTACAAGTATATAGGTTTCATACATGAACCCTGCTAGGGCACATCAATACAAATAGTTTAATGTGCTACAGTGTCACAATAATAAACAAACCACTGTACTTAACATAAATACAAATTTTAACATGTTTATCAGGTAAATCTAAATGTGAACAGAACATTGTGTATGAAATTGTCTGAAAGATTAATTTACTGGAGTGGTGAAAAAGGCTATGAGGCTATGGCTATGAGGTATTATGTTCCGTCGCAGTATGCGTAAGTAGTGAAGAGGAAAACATGTCCGGCACCGCATACCGCAGCGTTGTGCGTTGCAATCAAGGGATCGAAAGTTTAGAGTCGTCAAAGTCAATTCATTTATTTCAACTAGACCATTTAAAGGCACTTTTGAACGTCAATTTTATATATTATATATTATAGTGACTCTAGTTGTTAATTTAATTAAAACTAAATTGAAGTAAACATGGGCCGCACTTACAAGTTTGGACAAATAAATTACCCATACAATAAACCCATTAATCTTATGAAAGTGGCAGCAAAATCAGCAAGTAATGAGTTTATAACTGTATTGCATGCCGTAGTGCAAACATGCATACGTTAATGAGCTAATCTTCTGGTCTATAATGACATGCATGACTAACTGTACCTTGATTTAGTTATTTCTTTGCACGCTAACTTGAGCCTTATAATATGAGGGTATTAAGTTATTATCTGATCATTAGGTATTATTATTTATTACAAAAATGTGAATTTCAACAAGATTTGGTTATTTTATCTTGTAGGGACCCAAACAACGAGAGTCATGGCGTGCCAAAAGATAATGGTAAAGGCGAGATGATGGTATCTTTAGCATTCTTTAGCATAATTTCACGCTTCAACTCAGTTTCTCGAAATTCCATAATGTAATCGAGATAAGTCGTTTATATTCAAAGCAGATATCTAAGATTGCTATTGACACGGAACTGCTCAATTTTCTCATTCGCTTCGTCCTTGAGGAAAGACAGAACGAAATGGTTGTAATGAGGGCAAAATACTCGATTTACTTCGGCTTTAACGAGTTCTTATCGAGTTCTAAACGAGATATTATGTAAAAATTGTTAATGTGGAAATAAAGTTTTATTTATTTATTATTATTATACTGGCACTTCACTTGGCGTATTTGTCAAAATATTTGCGTTACATTGTCAATACAAAATTAATCTTATTTCGAGTTTTATAAGGCATAATTTGTATTACCCAAGTGACGGGAATATTTGGAAAAATACGCCAAGTGAAGTGCCAGCATTATATTGTACAGGAAAGTACGTCCTACGAGGTTTATTACTAAACTATAGGTACTTATTTTAGAGCAAAAATACTGAAAAGGATTTGGATGACGTTTATTTTATAAGTGTAATGTAGTTGGAAATAGAATAGGTACTAGATGAGATCCTAAAAATGACACTTTTTAATGTATATGACGGAAAAGTAACCCACTAAAACCACAAGAGTTCTTTATCGATCGAGAACATTTTCATTCTACAAAGGGATACTTTCGCTTCGCCCTGGGCGGAGTGGGAGGGAGTGGCATACTTACTGACTGAAACCCGTCCGTGTTCCTTCAATTGCCCCTTCCATTCCAGGGCCTCGGTGACTTTTTCCAACAATCTCCCTGGCAGGCACTGGCCCAAGCGGCTCTGCTAACTATTCAAAGGTATACTTACAGGGACGCCAGTGATGGCGATCTGATGCATGGAGTCATTGACGCACTTGAGGACCACAAGCATGCAGTCCAGCGCTGACTGTAGCCCCGTCGTCATCGACCCGCACTCGCCGTACCTAAGCAGATCCTGCAAACAAAACATGTCATATAGGTAAACATTTAATGAAACCGGTAAAATGTTTGATCCTTCCCGTATGGAAAATACAACGGTATTGTGTGAGTAACATTGTGGGTGGAGTTTTAGGAAACCGCATTGGAATTTAAAAATAGGAAAGATAATAATTACAGTATATACCTACTGCTAGTAAAACGGATAAGGGCAGAGTCTGAACACCAAGCAATTGTATGATCGGCGAGGTGTTAGGATTAGTCATGTTTGTTAGTTCATTATTATTTATTTAGTAAGCATGGGGCGAGAATGTATGTTGAAGTCTGTTTTATATGGATAGATGGGATGCGAAGGGTCTCATCGAGATAATCAAAGATGTCTCTCTTGAGAATTGGCGAAAAGAAAAGTAACATCGAGTGAGGTTGAATATATAATGGGGGAATATAAAAGGCCATTTCAGGCCCAGGGGGGCTATACTCTAAACCCGAAGTCCGTTCAGTCCCTTAGTTGCGGGCGTATTCTACTCTGTATCACCTACGGACTTACGATTAGTTCCGAACCAGAAGAATGAATGACAACACGATTTGACAGTAACTGTCATATCGTGTTGTCATTAAATCTTAGTGGTTAGGTTATACGGACTAGAATACGCCCGCAACTAAGCCCGAAACTACGGACTTCGGGCTTATAGAGTAGCCCCCCAAAATGGAAGCAAAATATACTGCTAATACTATTAACTGGGCAGCAGATTATACGTATGGTATGAAAAAATAAAATAAGGTGTAGTGCTACTTCATTGGTCAATGGCCAGCAACAGTTAAATAAGCCTCAAGTCGAGTGGAAAACTCCTTTATAACCTAATAGAGTACGAACCTTTAACAGAAGCTGATACTTGGTAATCCGCTGTACCGGCTTCAGCAGGTATGCAGCGAGAGGAAGCTTGTGTCCCAGTCGTAGCTGACACGCTTGAAGGAACAGATGTGTGTCCACCAGCGTCTCTCGCAGTCGCTCCGACCGCGGGATGTTCTGGCAGTAGTAGCTGTATAGCCGGAAGAATGTGTCCCTCTGGTCATGGAAAAAGAAACGATTGAATAACAGGAAGATCTATTGGGTAATGATTTAAGCTGTAAAGTTCAGCTGTTAAGAGAAGCTGTAAAGCGTGAAAAGGCGCCGTCAGCTTGGACTCGTCATTTCTCGGCGGCCACGGTTTATTTTAATTGTTTCTTTGAATTGTTCTATTCACTCCGGACGGTTTTGTCCTTAATTTTATGTCTTTTACATCGTTCTCACATATATGTATAATTTCAATATGAATAATGTAACCATAACTTTGTAAAAAAATATTATTTTTAAAAGATTGTCCGTGGAGTTTCTTGAACGTTCTTCTCCATAGAGATGTACGCTTTGGAACGTGCAAATAACTACATCTTTTTGACCGACCGACTTTAACTTGTCTTATTGAAATAAATGCTTTGAGTCTTTGAAAGCCAAAATCTTAATGAGCTAAAGTAATTCGCTCGTTAAAGATTTTTAGGTAGGTAATTTTTTAACACGTCTGAGCAAAAATCTGTAAAGAATGGTATGAATAAAGGCAGTGTTTACTACTGCATAACAAACACAAACAGACATGGGAAATTTATAATTAAAAAGTTAAATATTGTCTGCCCAATCGGATGATGAGCTGAAATAATAGTGTCGAAAGGGTAATTTTATAAGTGGAAACGGAAAGTTTGCAGGAAGTGATCCGTCAGTTCCTTGAAATAGGCTGCTATTTGGAAATACAGGAAACCGGCATAATGAAGGTCTTAAAATTGTATTTACGGTTGAAACAATATTCCGAATTAATTAAGATCTCGTGATTGTAAATAAAGATATAAAAACGTACCTTTTCAACAAAACATAAGGCAACGAGTTCTGTCGCAGAAATAGATTTCTCTAAATCTTTTAGGAACACGTCTTGGTGGAATGTGAACAATTCGTGTAAGTTGCCGAATAGCACGTCAGCTTGTCCAACTAGTGCTGCAGGCAACAGATGCTGGTTTTCTGGCTTTTCGATTTCTTCTTTGTAACCCTGAAAAGACAAATAAAAGAATTGTAGCTCCATCAAGATATTAGAGCTGAAGGATCAGGAGTCTAAATTGTATAAACTGGTGTACCGGGTTGAGTAGCGATGTGCAATGGCTGATAGTATCACACCAGTCCTGCAAGCGTCTGTCATAGTCTTCATAGATGGTCTCCAAGCATTTACACTCTGAAGGCGTCAAACTGTGATTCATCTTCCAAAACATTGTCTTCTTCTTTAACACCTGTAGTGTCGACGTCCAATTACTAAAGGTTTGGTTGCGATTCAAGCTTTGAGTTTTCCTTTTATCATTAACGTTGCTTTGTTTTTCATTGCAAATTCGGGAAGCATATGCGTAACTGTAATGATTATTGCTTGTAGATTTGAGACATCTATTAGGTTTCCGACATGACAAGGTGGAGTGCAGGCTTCGTACGTAACTATTGGTGTTACTTCTTCTACACGTAGTTGAATCTCTTTTACTGCTATGTGTGCAGTGAGAGACTGATGAACAATGATCTTTTATGGTATGGTTCCATTCTTTCATAATTCTTTTGTAATCTTTTAGGATACTTGTAAGGATATCCCCTGAGTCTTTACTGCTTCCCATTGTGTTTCTGAGCTCGGTACAGCTGGATGATTTTAACTGAGAATCTTTTGAAACTACTGAGCTAGACAAATATTCGGGTGTGGATAGATCCACATCGAGACATCCATAGAGAGGATTCTTAACCAATTCCGGAACATCGAGTACTGTGGGCGCAGTGGTCGTCAGAGATTCTCCAGTGGTGTCCTCGGAGGCAGTGACCGCGTCGGAATCCGGTAAGTAAGTTATTTTTTCCTCACTTTTTTGCATGTACTCGTAGCCGGGTAATGTTTTACCGTAAAAGAAATTTCCAGTGAACGGTTCCATACGCACCGGTTTAATGTTACGCGGGTTATATTTAACACGACTACTTTTTCCCACATCACTCACTGATTTCTTGCACTTTTTATCTCGGAGCTTCCCTCTTTCAAACAGAGATATTTGGTTAACGTAGTCACTGAAGAGTGTGGAGTCGGATGCGGCTCTGGCGAGCCGTTTCTTTTTCCGCGGGGTGGGGTTTTCGTTTTTTCTGTAGTACCACGAGTAGGAAGTGCCGACGCTGAGATTCGCGGAAGATTTATGGAGGTCGTATTTTCCATATTTCATGGTGCAGAGGGTGGCGAAGTGTAACAAGCGACCGAGAGCCTGCACTGGCGTGCAGCTGGCGAATGAGTAGCATGCATTGCGTTCCGCTCGAGGGGCTGACGCAGTCGGTTGCGTGCGGTGCATCCAGTGCACTAGATAGAGTACTGAGCCGCCTGCCGCGAGCTGTGCGGCGGCGGGAGGGACACTAACATTTAGCGCACGCACTGTATGTAGTGGCACAATTGTTTTTCAGAGCGCGGCGATGGCATGGAGATATGCATGTGTTTTATTGGAACTAATCTTCCGTGACAGAACGTTTGATTTGATCTAAATAACATCCATATCATTAGCTGCAATTTGCCAGGCCCTTATATTGTGATACTTATGACGATAACTACTACAGGAAGTTATCTATTACTTTGTTATATGTGTATCTAGTTTGGATAGTTTAATAGCTATTATTACGTTTCATTTATATTACTTTCTTCACTAATTGATGAAATGCACCTCACGTGGCTGCATGGTGATTAATTTCGCCAGTTATGACAGCTTTGTTTTTTAAGGTGCTTTTATGTGGTGTGTCATATAATAGCATCACCATACTGGGCAGAGCTATCACCACTGTCGAGTTACGTGGTCCTGGCACCAGAGAAAGGCGTGTTTGCTTTCGCTTCGTATTCCAATTCTGACACTTTGTATGAATATTTAAGAGAGTTTGTTCGACAGGTTAACGGTCTTGTTTTTATATATAGACATTTCGGCGCATGACGTCACGAGACAAAAAGTGTGAGCATCCGTTTCAATGAGTTACATCCTTTATCCTGGCATCTGGGCCGCAAAAAATGCAACGCTGGATGTGATTTGTCAGCTGTTGTGGAATTCCGTATCCGATTTATTATAAGAAGATTGATTAACGTGAGTTTCATTTCTCTTACCTTTTGCAAGTTAACGTAGATTGATAGAGTCATTATATCTAGGCCTATCCTGAGGTACTTTTCTTGGCCTATGAATGAATGTGACGATGATTTCTCTTATTGTATTAATTTGTTTTGTGCTACTCACAGAGAGTATGGAGCCGAGTTCCTGCACGTAGACGCGCTCGGTCTGCATGAGCTCGGCCAGCACATGACCGCGCCGCGCCCGCCGCGCCTCCGCGTCTTCTCCGCCCGAACTCTCCGAACCGCCCGACGTCTCCATCTGTTTATAATAAAACAATAATATTAGTACCGCATCATTAAACAGAGTCATCATTGGTATAAAGTCCCAGAAGTATACAATGGGTGAACTAAAAAAGTGTCACATAAAGGAAATTGATTGAGGTGAAGAACTGCAAACCTACTAGTACATACACTAAGGAAAGTTTGGCTAGATACATCTACTTGAGAAAAACAAATTACAGACACAATTTAGTTTATAAATGACTACATAATAAACTCAAGGATTTATTTGAGAAGCACTGCTTATAAAGAAGGAAATAAGGATTTGTTTTCCATATTCATTGTACCTAAATAAAGCTTACGCACCACTTTCGTTCGTAATTCATCATTGTCTTTCCCATTTACTTTGTTGCTCATAGGTAAACGATTAATTAAGCTTTCAATGTACAGCATGTCTGTGGTAAATGTTTACCGACTTTGAATGAAACACTGTAAACAAAAGGTTTTGTAGGTAGAAATGTTTACGTTAAACAACAATGTTATTTCCATTTTTAGTAAAGCTCTTTCAATAATTTATCTAAGTAACTACTATAGTTGGCGCCAGATAATCGTGGAATAACGGTCATTGACCCACCTACATTTATTGAAATTTTAAATTTGAAAAACGGAATTAATGACACAAAGCTGTCCCGAATCATCATCTCTCGTGATCCTTAACATTGTTTAATAATGAAAAACGATTTATATTTTATTGTTTAGGTACCTATGAACAGTTATTAGGGAAAGGTCAATATACTTTATTCCACATTTATATGGCGCCTACTATAGTTAAAATCAAGTTTTCCGTTGTTTGTCCACAATAAGAATAACTGCGCAAAACATGTCAATACCTCTGAAAGCCTCATAACGCTCACAGATTTAAATGATATACTAAACAATTCAGCGTATTTTTCATTCCTTTTTGTTAGTTTGTGTGATTGGTGTCCAATTTAATAAGCATTTAATGCGTAATTTCTGTGAAAATTCTTTGAGACACGTTACTTTTTGACATTTTTGTATTAGAACTATTTTGACGATGACGTTCGTCTTGACGTTCCTAAAATTTAAAACATATCTGGGCAAAGAACAGTGGCGTAGACATGCTACAATTAACGAAAAAGTTTCTAAGTAGGATAGGGCTAATCTCTAGTAGGTTAAACCAACTGCTTAGACCAAATAATTTGGTACATAGCAGGTAAACTGTGCTGATATTAGTCAATCCAGTGAGCTTTTCTCAGCCAAAATATGTAATACCCAGGTAACAATAGAATCATAAAACGTATAAACTGTTTTCCGTTGTGTGAATCCTACTCACAATAATAATAAGCTTGTTACTCAAGATTGGAATTCAGCAAAGCGACAGTTAAACGAAGAGTTTAAGGTGAACAGTTGAGTGCTAAACTTTATAGGACGACATTAAAACGCTTAGTGAAGTGTGCAGCTAATTACTTACAGGTTTATGTTGTTCTGAAAAATCTTTAACTATTTTATATCCAGTTTTGAGCACAACGTTTAACGTATCCATAGTTAACAAACAACTTGGCTGTTATCACAAAAACAAACACACGTATCACAAAAATCACTTAGGTAGTCCACTGTAAAGTGTTTTCTAGATTATTTTTAAGCGTAATCAGTTTGTTGAAAGTTGAACCCGAGCACATGGTGTCTGTGTCTGTTAAACGCGTGTAAGAATAAGGAACTGATGGCACTGGGCCGGGATGAGAAGGGGCCGCGGGAATACGTTGGGACCGTAAAAAAAGTTGTTGCCTCCACTTTTGTGCAGCGAAACTGGCACGGTAGATGCTCTACTTTATTTATACGGCGATAAAAGGGACATCGACGGTTAGCCGTATAAAAAGCTTGTCAACTCTGTAGCCTCGTTTTATGTTTGATTTATTTTATTATATTAGTTAAACAGGAATAGAGCAAGGTTGTAAATTCAGTCGGATGAACCAATGAGAAATTAAATAGCACGTGCTATTTATAAAGATTAAGAGATGCTATAAGTATAAGGAAATAGCTCTAAACTGCGTTTAAATTGTTTACGAAATGTAATAAAATGAAGAGTTGCGTCGGTTTTGAAATATCCTATACTATTGACGAAATTGCACTTTACGAAAGCTATACGCTATATCTCCATTGTATATATGTATATACATATGTAGTTATTTGGGTTAACCATTTACTTTAAAAAATAACTTAAGAGTTGCGGTTTGGCTCGTTTCGATTACGAAAACCAAATTATAGCATTCGTATAAAATCTTAAAGCTTAGCCGTCTTACATAACAACTGAAGATGCTTGTTTTCAGGGTTCCGAACATCCGTAAGAAACGGAATCTTTATAGGATCAGGTGGTAGATGTCTGTCTGTCCGTCCGTCGCAGACAATTTAAAAAAAAAAGTTTTTCAAACTGTTCCGTGTGATATATCAAATTAAGAGGCTTATTGTGAGGGTTTTAATTATATTTTTTCATAATTCTAAAATAAACAGTATTGAAGTTATTCAACAAATTAGACGAAACATGACCATTCCCCCCTCCCTTATTTCCGAAACTCCTAGCCTAAAAACAGCAGATAATAGTTTTTTTCCGATAGATTACAGGGAAACCTATTAGAAGTCTATATATAAGTTACAAAAATGTAATTCTTTCGGAACCCTTTGCACGCGAGCCCGACCCGCACTGCACTTGGCCAGTTTTTTTGGCCAAGTGTAGTATTCATGTAGAATTGTAGACAAACAAGATGGTGTGATAGGTGGTAGGTATGTAGATTTGTACGTCAAATTGCACACACCACAGTGCACGGAATCGCCGAGGCAGTGGCTTGGGAGGCCATAACTAATAAATAGTACTAGCTTTTGCCCGCGTCTTCGTATGCGCATATTCCGATTTTTTCCGTAGGAATTTCGGGAAATCCTCTCTTAGTGCTCCCCAACGGAGTGCAGGGAAGCTATATGCCAAATTTCAGCTTTCTACAACCAGTAGTTTCGGCGAGTGGTCTATCAGTCACTCAGTTACCAGTAAGGGAAGAATTTTATATAAATTAGGATTAGTGCCCGTGCAACGTGCGCTGCACAAGTAAATTTCGGCTGTCACAGCCGTAGTCGAATTTCCCTGACACGCTTAGTTTGTTTGGAACGTTTTGACAGTGTCGTCTCTAGCAGTGGTTGCCGAGGCGTCACTGTGCTCTGTAGTTAACACATACAGAATGCTAATGAAGAAATGCTCCGTAATGATAACTAATTGTTTTCCTTTAGAAGTAATCTAAAAAGCTCAGAGAAAAGGGTACTTAAAATACGTTTAAGATTGTTTGTGAAGAAGTAAGATTTTCTCGAAGTAGAGCAGAGTTCCTGTTGGTAGTGTTACAACGGTAATAAAGGGCGGCGTGGCGTGCAGCTACGTGCGCCATCACTACTCTGAGCACGTTGTACTGACACCGTCTATGTGTGCGTGTGTTTCTACACGACGCGACACTCGTGTTTGTAGGCCACCACCACCTGCCAACGTCTTCGTACTTCCAAGGGTCTCTTTCTATTCTACAAGTTTTGTTCTCAACGCTATTTATCTCAAATATTCAAGTCGAGATTTATTTTGTTTTTTTTTCTTTATCTCGTTTCTCCGAAACATCTGTGGATTTCCTTTGTTTTGTGTACGGTTCGGACATGAGTTTGAGCACGTGCTGGTGGGAATATTATTAGTTTATGTTTGAGAGCGAGGCGGTTAGAAGGATGTGACAATAGTTTCTGGTATGAAAATCAAGGCTAAAACATTCTAGGTTTTAAAACTAAATGACTGGTTGTTAGGTTCCTAATACCTTCCATATTCTTTTTGAGTGGGTAATCGTGACGATTTAGAGCTTACATTTTTTTTCAATTATCGCACTGATATTATAAAGGCAAAAGTTTGTAAGTGTGTGTGTGTGTATATTTGTTACTCTTTCACGTCAAAATGGCTGAACGGATCTTGATGAAATTTGGCACGGAGGTAGATTATAGTCTGGAATAACACATAGGATACTTTTCATTTCGGGAGTATGTTCCTTTAGGGTAATTTTCGACATAAACGTGGGCGGAGCCGCGGGCGGTAGCTGGTTTATTCATAATCGCGAACTCTTATAGGAATCAATAATTGTAAACTCTAATTAAAACATAAACTGCGTTAAATTCTACCCTTTTACATTAACATGGCGTCATTTTAATAAGGAATATATCTAATTGAACTAAATAGTATCGAAAAGGTTAATATGCGTTTCAATATGTAACACAAAGTAGGTAAAAAATGTGTCACAATAATATCATTTGTCATCAGTTTGTCACCGTAATAATGCAACATAATAAATCCATAGTTCAGGATGGAGGAAATAAGCAATTCATAAATCGTTTATGATAAAATCTCAACGAGCTTTCATTCATTCTTCGATTACAAGCAACTTGCTACACCTAAAAACTAGATTTTTTTTTACACACGCGTTTTTAATTATATTCCTACCTTAAATCATTGACTTAGTATCTGTGAAGGTGTTATAATAATGCATGAATGAATAAATAAATAAATAAACTTTTCCAGACGAAACAGGTTTTTTTTTAAATAATATTTTCAATAAACCAAACGAGACTATTACTGCCTAAAGCTTTAATGTAAGTATTTGTTGGTAGGCACTAACACATTATCTAGGTGGCATTTGTCACGGTATACAAACGATTAACAAAGTTACTCCCCAGTAAAAGCCAGTCGTTTTTTAATGTCAGTCGTTAAATTTTACTTTCGCGTGAAAAGTCAAGGCATTTTTAAAGCCATTATTTTTTAAATGTTTCTTACACTGCGGAGTTGGAATTGTTCTTAAATTCACGCAATTTTGGCTAAATCGTAAATGGCTTTACTTTGATAGATGAGAATAAATTATTAAGTGTAGATAAAGGGCAGACCGTTACAAGTGAAGGGTAACCTTGATTGCAGTATACATCTTAATACTAGGTGCAAATTAGCAATTTTTCAGTAGGTATGAAAATGATGTCATTTATAATGATTCACATTCCGAATTGTTCTCGGTTCGTTATCATACCACAAGCGGCATTTGATGCGGTGTGAATGAATATATGGCAGCTCTATTAATCCATGACCCTCGACAGTAAATGCACTTGAACTGATTGACCATATTATGTGTTCAATTGCCGCGCGGCGGCTGCGCGCGAGTCGCTTGCTGTGATTCACCGGGACTCGGTGAACTCAGTGTATGAGGCACTTATTTAATTAACAATGAGTGTCTACAATGATACCTAGTATACCAACATTATTCTGTCCTTTTGATTATCTTACATAGTTACAAAGCCATTTAATTACGTGATGGCTGTGTCACACACTCTTAAGGGGTTCCCGGTCTGTCTATCGTCAAAGCGAGCATGGTCGAAAAACTTTTTGTTTCATCCAGCCCAATGTTGTTGACTTACAAGCAAGTGAGAACGCGATAACATGGAACGAAAATTGGAGTTTGAAAATTTCATAAAACTTGTTCCAGGCTATACGTGTTTTTGAATAAGACTTACAAGTTTGTGAATATTTATTTCACAAACTTGTAGTTTGTGAAATAAATATTTGTGTCCATTACATGTGCAAGATTTCTATGAAGATGTTTTCTTTTCTTGTACAATTTGAGCAAAACAGCAGATTTTTGGAGGCGTATACTGAATATGTTTCTCCGAATTTGTATGTTTTGCTTTCATAGAAACCTAGATATCTTTTTGACGCAGCGCTAGCACATGCAGCCTCTACGCGATCCTACGCAGTGAATTCGCAGCGCCTATAATCAGCTACGTGGGAGCTCCGGCGGTGATACGCGGGTGCTCCGTTGGTGCTCCGCCGGTGCTACGCGCGGGTGTCCACTGCTACGAGAGCACCTACGCTGCGTCTACGCGGAGTCTAGTATTAAACCGCGTGTCCACTAGGCAACATAATTATGACGCGCGACATGATGAACAACATGTTGCTCATCATATTTATCGGCAACGATAAACTCTTATTTAGTAAAGTTTTCATGATGGCCACAAGCTGGCGCTGTTGTGCAACATTGCGTGTTGCGCGTCAAATGTTGCTTAGAGGATACGCGGCTTTAGATAGCGTACATTGCAAAATCGCCTAATTCGAAAGCACTAATACCTAGTTGGTATTATTATAAATTCTTAAGGACTTTATAGTAGACGTTTCCTAACAAAAAAATAATAATTTCACGGAGCGATTATTTGATTGAATTTCTCTGTTGGGAAGTGGCTTTAGACGTCACGTTAAGTTAATAAACGTTTACATTAGCTTAAAATTCAAATGACCGGAGCATATAAGTGCTAACGTGACGTTTGAATAGCTATATCAATACAAAAGCAACTCTGAAGTGTTCCAAATTAGTAGCAAAATATGCAAACGATTTTTATTCAAATTCTTTGGCAATGTCTTTCACTTCCGCGATATGTAACAATCATGGTTGACGGTAGCGACTGAAGAAATAAGCTTAGGTAATAGATCATTATAGTCTACGATTATTGAAGTTTGTCTCGATTCATTTTGAAATATTTTAATGTTCGCTACACGGTACAAGGTAGAAACAATAGTCTCATGTGTACATTAACCTCACTTGATAATAATCATATAATTTGGTTAATTTTCAGCGAAGGCTAATGCAACTTATAAGACGACATTAATACGAAATCAGAGTGATTATAGACTGAAATGTTTATAACATATATTACTAGCATTGAACGCAACAATAGCTTCCTGAGAGAACTGGTATATATGTAAATTACTAGCTTTTGGCCGCGACTTCGTCAGCGAGGAATTAGTAATTTGGGTAGACCACCTATAAAACTGCAGTAACCTTTAAATCTTAGGAAAAGTAAAATAATATTATAATATTATTCCTTAGAAATTATTGATTTTTAAGATTTTTGGGATTCCCCATACAAACTTCCACACCTTTTCAAAGGAGTGACTAATTGGTCAAAAATGCATTAACATTCTTTATTTCTAACGAAAATCGATCCTTTGTGAGAGACTGGAGTCCATACTAGGATACCCTGTGTGACGGATCATCAGGCCCTCACCCCGAATTTGTATCGAAAGCTAATTTTACACAAGACAAACCGTATAAAGCGGAGGTATTGACAACAAAAACAAAATGGTGAGTTTACAAAAGGAAAATGGAAATAAATATTAAATACCTGATATATATCTAACTGGTATGTTAAATTGCATTGGGCAGAAAGAAAGCAATGAGTGGCAAAAGTGATAGGTCTAAGCAGTGCATCGTTTTGTCATCTTATCTTTTCACACAAATGAGTTAAACTTTGACATGATATGAATCCCAAAAGCTTCTCAATAAATTCCCAGGAACAACAGTTGTGTAAGTGCACGCTCTCCCGTTACGCAGACCGTTACTGTGATCACGGTTACATGGAACTCATGTTACTTTACAAAGAATGAATATAATAACATCTTAATTTTTACAATTATCATTTCAAGGAAGTGATCATTTGCACTTACGCGCAGTATGTTTTAGGAATACTCTTATTGTGCCCACATCTAAAGAGTGGAATTCCCTACTGGAGTCAGTGTTTCCTGATAAGTATAACAAGGATGGTGTTTAAATCAAGAGTGTGAAGGTTTCTTTTTAGGCAGGCGTGCTTCATCGTCAACCTCATCATCGCTTATCAATGAAATATCTATCGATAATAAGAAAAGACATTTTGTGATTTGGTAGACTACGCATGACGCAGGCAAATATTTATCTAAATGATGTCTAAATGAATGTACCTAGACGTTAAACGTTTGAGATACTACATTGATTTATCGATTTACTATTTATAAAACTCTGTGTTGACCTCAACGCACTCATGCACCTAGTGTTTCTGTCAAAGTATCGACGTTTTGTAAAGTCATTAATTAATTTCTGCTAATATGATCCATCGTTTAGCCGCAATTTTATAATATTTTAGTATTTTCTGTTACCGCCTGTTATGAAGACGTGGAATTCTACCCATTATGGAAATAGTGTATTATTTTTCATTAAATGTCCCGTATTTTTCTAGACAACTTACATAAGAATACACAGTCATAATATATATGTAGATTATTAGGTAACTGGGTAAGCTTGCAATCGATAATGCTCGACAGATTTTTTTTCGTGTGATCGATGATATTAATCTTAAGTTCAGCTAGTTCACATAATTAAATTCAAATTTATTCAGATTGTGACATCGCAATCAATAACATTGGTCGAAAATTTAAATTTTAGAAGAGAGAAATATTGCATCTTTTGTAATATGAAGATAATTACGAGTATATAGACACCGAATATTAAAATCAATAAAGTAAGAGTCAGTAGCTACATGATCTTGATTAAACTTTTGGATGATTTAAGTAATGATTTCATCAATGATATTTGTGATGAAAGAATCTTCGTGTTAAATTATCAGAAACCGGGATCGTGTATGTATGTCCGTGATGTGTTTCATACAATTTAAACAGGTAATGAGGCAGATAACAATTTTAGCGTCATACGATGTATAAGTGATATGAGGATACCAGAACCTACCTAATTATTACACAAAACAGTAAGGAACTTTATAAGCTTGCGGATGAGATTTTAGATAAAAGTTTAAACACTAGCGTGTGTTTCATATCTTCCATGGGAAATGCGAATTTATCATTTTATTTCTTATCGGTCAGAAAAACAAATAGCAGCATAGCATAGCATTCGGGAAATGGTAACGTTTTCTTAATATTGTGCTCTAAAGAGGCGTGCATACCGTAATAATTGTACATCGAGAATGAAATACAAGCGAATATATAGGTACTAATAGCGATGATTAACACAGAAAATTGGGCAGTGGGTTAACTAATTTTTTAACGATACAATTTGAATTGATAGATATGCTTTTATATGCATCAGGTTAGTGACAATACAAATAGTCACATTGAACAAAAACTCACTGTGCTTAATTTCCATGATAGCTCTTCCACAACTTGAGCCCATCCCATTTGAAAACTTTTCACTCTTGGCTGATGAAAACGAGGAGTAGATCTGATCTCCACCGGCGAGGCAGGTGTTGAGTCGTTATTCAAGACCTTAATTTCAGCGGTCGATGCCACCTTCGGTTTCGGCGAGCCAGGTATCGAGTTCTTACCCGAGACTCCAATTTCGACCTTTAATGCCACCCTCGGCTTTGGTAAGCTCCGTATCGAGCTCTTACTCGTGACCCCCGTTTCGAACTTCGATGCCGCCTTCGGCGTCGATAAGTCAGGTGTCAAGTCTTTTTTCGAGTCCTCTATTTCGTTGGTCGATGCCACCCTCGGATTCGGTAAGGTCTGTATCGAGTTCTTACTCGTGACCCCCGTTTCCAACTTCGATGCCACCTTCAGCATCGATGAGTCAGGTGTCGAGTTCTTATTCGAGTCCTCTATTTCGTTTGTCAATGCCACCCTCGGATTCGGTAAGGTCCGTATCGAGTTCTTACTCGTGACCCCCGTTTCCAACTTCGATGCCACCTTCAGCATCGATGAGTCAGGTGTCGAGTTCTTATTCGAGTCCTCTATTTCGTTTGTCAATGCCACCCTCGGATTCGGTAAGGTCCGTATCGAGTTCTTACTCGTGACCCCCGTCTCGAACTTCGATGCCGCCTTCGGCGTCGATAAGTCAGATGTCGAGTTCTCTATTTTGTTTGTCAATGCCACCCTCGGATTCGGTAAAGTCCGTATCGAGTTCTTACTCGTGACCCCCGTCTCGAACTTCGATGCCGTCTTCGGCGTCGATAAGTCAGGTGTCGAGTTCTCTATTTTGTTTGTCAATGCCACCCTCGGATTCGGTAAGGTCCGTATCGAGTTCTTACTCGTGACCCCTGTTTCCAACTTCGATGCCCCCCTCGGCGTGGGTAAGTGAGGTACTAAGTTCTTATCCGAGGCCTCTATTTCGTTTGCCAATGCCACTCTCGGATTCAGTAAGGTCCGTATCGAGTTGTTACTCGTGACCCCCGAACCGAATTTCAATGTTGCCTTCAGCGTTGATAAGTCAGGTACTGAGTTCTTATTCGAGACCTCTATTTCGTTTGCCAATGCTGTACTCGATATACTTGAGGCAGGGTTACTCGAAAATTCCGTTGCAAACTTCAATGCCGCCTTCGGAAAGGCAGGGGTTGAGTTCTTATCCGAGACCCCCTTTTGGGCTTTCAATAACGCATTCGACCTGGGTGAGGCTGGAATCGAGTTCGTACTCGAGACCCCCATTTCGACTGTCAATGACACTTTATTGTCCGTCACTACACTGTCACTTTCTGATAGTTCTGTTGGTCTTGATGACGTCATTGTAACATTGTTAATTTATTAAAACTCTGCGAGGCACAGTTGCCGAGCTCACCAACATACGTAACTGAGTTTGTGCATAAAGGATGATGCATTTTAGTTATAAAACAAACAAAGGACAATAGCTCATACAGATAACTCAGTAATCACTTCATTTGAAGACTAGTAAATTGTATTAGATATAATGAGGTCGAAGAGTATCCTTCCGGTAACAATAAATTAATGATCATTGAAACCCAAAGACTATTATTAATATTAGACGATTCCGAGTTTGCTATTAGTCGACGGGCTTTGATTGAACATCCTAGACAGCCGGCATCTAAAAAGGTGAAAGTTTAGTTCTATTTTAGACAAGACGATAAACGAAACTAACGTCTCAATAAATCAACTAGATTAAGGCAGAATCACGACAACTATGCAACTAAAAATGTCAGTCTATGACGAGAGAGTGGATTACATGCCTATATCTAAAATACTGTAATAAATGAATATTAAATCATTAAAACAAGTAAAAATTAGTAGACAGTAATTTATTCTTTGAAGTTATGAAGAAAGATTTGGCCAGTAATCAACATACGGATGACGAGAATATCGAAACTGTCGGAAATGAATTCGATTGACCTGGATGATGGCTCGTGGGCTCGTTCGTACCGTTCCGCGACTATGTTTTTGTTAGTCTCGATCACGGAGCAATCAAAACAACCGGTCTCGCGGAAACGAGCCAGGAAGTGGGACAGCGCTGTAGAAACTCGAAACTTTACATGCAAGTCGACATACAGACGACCTTCAGATTTAAATAAAATGAAAAGCTAACGACCGAATTCTCAATTCAAAACACTCTCTGCGGTGGTGGTTGAGACACATGTCGATAAGAAGATTGGATTCAAAATATCGTATATTGTTAGCAGCGTTTTGTTTAGTTATAATCATTATAAAAGCTGTATAAAGGAAGCATACGAAAAATAAGTAATTAATTGTAAATCTCGTTATACAATGTTAAATCATCATAAACCTAACTGATAATTATCTCATCAGTTATGATCATTACACAATAATCATATGAACTTTGATTTCAAAACAGTGTCATAAACGAAACATTTAATTATTGGAGGCGTCTGAATTCATAAAACATTGGGAAGGATGTACCACGGAAGATCAGTTACATCACTTAGATGGAAGAAACAGAAATAATTGGCTTGAACTGTGACCTAAAACGAAGCACTTCGGCAGACTTTCACAGACCAGAGCGTTTTGAAGGAACTCGAGGTCTCGAACGCTGAGAAATAAATTCGCAGATCGCTAGATGACCTATTGAGTGTCTACAATTCATACACTGACTACCATTATAAGGTTTAAAGATGAGATGGATTTGATTTAACATTGTTGATTTTGTTGAACATCAGATGATAAACGGTCCTTGTGAGACTCAGTAGTCTGTACCAACCAATCCGAATGAAAAAACCAACTGGACATAACATGAACCAAATGGACATGACATCGACATAAGAATAAGGAAGAAGTTGTATTGAACGGTCACAGTTAATTTTACTGATCCTTAAGCAAAGAACAGCTTTTGAAGAACACTGCACGACAACAATATGTACGCAAAAAATATGATCATAAAAAGTTTTTGCAGGTAAAGCAAATTTAGTTTAATATTCATAGCTAGAAAAAAGTGGTTTTGTTACCGGTACCCATTATCATACAGGCATATAATTATTGCATATACACGCGAGTTCCATTGATTCTCTTTAAACGTAAATACACTTTAAACAGACACTGTCTCTTGAACTGGTTTCACCAGTTTTGCAAACTCTAGAACGTAATCAATACCCTCATGCAACGCTCTGAAGATAGTTCTGGCAAACCAGACATTTGTAAGTACAGACGCCAGCACATCAAGCTACAACAATCTGCCAAATTTCTTTAAGACTTTAAACTTTATCGCTGAAGCATTAGGTTCAAGGTTGATTGGGAAAATTTGACAGTTTCGGGTAGCTTGATGTGCCGGCGCGACGCGCGGCGTCTGTACTCGGTTCAGACAACGATTTCCTAAAAGACACATTAGCATCTAAAATATTCATAAACGAGTAAGTAAATAGAAAAGAAAAGTAAAACTGCCAAACGTGTTTCATTGCTTGGACATAATCAGATGAAACAAGAGTACCTAACTTGCTTGCCTAAAGTGCGAGTATTTCCGGGTGACATTTCGCTAGGCGAAAAAGTTCTTACAACAAGTTTCTACGGTCAATTGAAAATGACTAATGGACTTGCTTTTGTCATTTATCCAGTTGCTTTCAGTCGTTAATGCTAAACGTGAACATGATGCGTGCATTAGTGGTGAGTAGGTAGTCAGCTAGTGGTGACGGTTTTGCTGTGCGGAGTACGACGATCACATCCGTTAAACCTGCGACACATGCATCGAGGGAAATAGCGTCATAAAGTATATGTGTAAAAAGTTGCGGTGCACCAACGCATCGTTACAATCCCGTTAGCTCCGTGACAACAATGGAATTGATTCTGCGAAGATCAGCACAACACTAATAAGCTCATGTAACGCTATGGACAGTTATGCTGAGAAGTGGGAACTCATTATTGATGCATGTAGGTAGGTACAGATTTATGTCACTTATAGCAGACAGATCAAAAGATTCACGAAAGCCGTCATGCACGATCGCAATAATCTGACAACGGTATATTAATCGCACAAGTACTGAACGAGTATTTAAATTGATTGAATGTGGGTCGTTGAATTTTCAAGCATCAAGTTCTGTTAAAATCTGTATTAACCAACTGGCTGGATGAGAAGATGCTAAATACCGGAACAGGTACAAAAATGGCAGGTATAATCAGGGGCTATTTATATAATTTCAGGAAAACTTCTAACGATATAATTTTCCCCTGGTTATGATTAAACATTAAATTGCCCTCAATGCAGTGAAATTTTATACGACCTCTTTGTGGCCCAGTGTTATATGATTAAAATTGATAAATTGCCCAGAAGTCGAATAAGTTTACTTTCACTTGGACCAACGTATTCCGTTACTAGTGAGAAATCGGAGTTCGCAATTAAACCACGACGAACCGAACGAGTAATTTGTGTGATTGTCCAGTTTTAAACACAGGAAACGAAACGATTGTAGAATTACTACTAGACACGAAAGCACGTGTTCAGAAGAATAAATCTGATAGAAAGATAATTGTTTTCATTTTTAACAAGAAAAAAAATTGCAGCATGCATAAGTTAAAGAAAGTTATATTTTTAGTGGTGTTTATCGTAGTTTGCGTCTCCATTAAAGATATATATATTGAAAATATTATTGAAGCCAAGTGAATGCAGACGTAGCTAAATAGTACAAGGATGTAGAGTGCTAATAAAAACAAGAAGATGAAACCCGTCAAGCTCATAAAAATGGGTACCTAAGATGCCGCTAAGAAAGAATTTTTAACCACAGACCGCATCCTTGACGGCCTAGTTGAACAAGTTGAACCGGCGGACGAGAGCTGGGATGGGAGTATGGGAGGGAGGCTGAGCAAGCCTGGCTATCTCGTAAAGAGCGCCTGAAAGGGCAATGCCCGGCCACATGTAAACAAAAACAATATTAAATCCAGAAATAGAGCTGCCATTAATGAGGAATGAGTAGATCATAATTTATAACGGATTTCGATTATGCACTCAAGTTTGTATTTAAAAGTATACATTAAATAATGCTAGGTATAACAGGATAAAGTCACGCATTGCCTGCGTGTTTTCGAGTTGGTACTCGATTATATCAATCACGCTAGTTGATAAATAGACTATTAAGAAATTTAATAACCAGATTACTAGAGACCGAAATGTTGGAAACTATGAAATAGTAGTAGTCAGTTGAACTGTAATACCAAGCTAGGAAAATGTTGGTAGTGACTTCTACAACAAATCTGCGCAATCATATCTGTTGAGGCAAATAATGTCAAGGCGCATTGAGTATCATCATTTGTCGCAGCGGAAACAATGCAAAATATTGTCCTGTTTAGTTAAACACTGCAGTGTTTAGATGAATTAACTGTATAACTATCATTTCGTTGCAATCTTAAAGTATGTATAAATGAAATCGAGGTTGATTTTGAGGTGATGGTTTATGTAAATGCATATTGACTGCACAATTACCTAATTGTTGTATGTCTCATCATATTTTATAACGGCACTAATTCAATGAATATTATGCGCACATTACAGAAATATTGAGAATTAATACAACACCGGTAGTGAACGCGTTATCTGCAAAGCTGTGTTAATGGCGATGCGTGTTTGTTTCTCAAATATGTAGTTAGCACCTCGACGACGCTAAACAGCTCTTTGTTTGCTGTGCGCATAAGCAAGCAAAAAGGTCACTCTTTTTCTAAACTTGAATCGAAACACAATTTTCGCCACCTCTTTGGCATCGTGTTAGTACGTTTCCGCGTCGTATTTGTTAAGCATAAAGCCGTTCACAAACAATTTAAAGAAAGTTTCAAAATTGTCGTATGCAGATCAGTTTAAAGAATTAGTTATGATTTTATTGGAACGATCTAGAAACGTAGACAGCACTCCCCGATCATGATCAATTCACTGCGAATATTCACTTTCACACTGTAATGTAACCCCAAAATCAGAAACATGTCCACAATAATGCAATTTCGTAAATTCTTTATAGTCATAAGTTTTAAGTCACATTATATTTGTTGTAAGCATTGTATATTATTGAAACAATGTATTTTAAACACACGTTTGGCCCGCACGGTGTTCAGGAAAACTGATGAACTAGTATTAAATAACATTGTAGTAACTTTCCTCATTTGTCACATTAATATCTATTTTTAATACTTGTTATATTTTAAATGAATTCCTTCTATGATACTAGTTTTCAATATCATTAAACAATTTAAAACCAAAATCTGTTTGATAAAATTGATATTACGGGCAATTTCAGTGTAGGTCTTTAAACAATTCGCACATGGTGTTGAGAATCATAAAACAATTGCTTCGAAAAAGCTGCTTTGAAATTCTGTATGGAGCCAATGTATTCATCTCGTTGATACAAAATCGCGTGAGTTATCCAATACATAGAACGTGAAAGGCCAACATATGGTAATGTGGTTATTAGAAATCAGAAAACTGCTAGCTCGTACCGTTTTGACGTGTCCCGGCACGGCACGAACGCCGGAACAAGTGGTATACCATCAGAACTATCTTAAAACGAGTTTTTTTCTCAATCAGCTGTTGTGCTTGCGTTTGAGTGTGATAATTTTTGATGCGACTTTTATTTTTATTATCATCGCGATTTCTCTTTCGATTTTCGCGTCGCTTCTCAGTTTCTTTTTCGCATAATTTGTTGAAAAAATCTTGATCACCAAACTGAATCTCTCAGAACAAGTTCTTGTAATTGTTTTATTTTCTTATTCATTGTTTAAAAGGAAGGGTTCATACTGGAGTGAACCCTATCAAATTAAACATTATTTTGACTAGGTAAGGTAGGCACTACATGCAGTCCTAAAAACAATAATTGTGAACAACAGACTTTCAGTGCCTGTAAATAAATATAGAATTTATAAAGATCACCTCAAGCGCTTTAATGGAAATGATTCCACTGAAAACATTCAGTGCAAGTTCATTTACCTAACTACTTATGGAGTATTGAGTCATCGAATATCAAAATGACGTCATAAAAGACGAAAGTACCAATGTTTCTTTTGGATCATAATTGTTCTGGAGTTACGTCCCTAATGCTCGAAGTGAGCTATTAAACAACTGACATCATTAAATACCTACATAATATTTGATAACAACACGACACCAATTGTCAGACAAACATAAGCAATCAATTGTTCCTATTGATTACATATCATGACGACGAGTACTGTAAAGATGCACTTGACTAACTAATTCGGGAACCTATCGTTGCAGCACTGCTTTTATAGAACAGAGGCTCTAGACAAGGAGTCACCCCATCAGTGATAAAATAATATATATGAACATGTAATTAATACCTTCTTATATACCTAATTTTTGAGGTTTTCTTTGCTTTATTTCAATAAGTGCTCTTCATCCTCTCCTCTATATAAACTATAACTTTGATGTGCCCGACAGGGTCCATAATTGGTGCTACTTTAAGACTTACCAACTGTTGTACATTACATTATGGAATGCAATAAAGTATTGAGTGATAGATAACGACTGTCAAAAAGTTTAAAATGTGTGGGTTGACACGCACTACTGAAATATCATATGGACAATGGTCAATCCCATTTTGATGAATAGATTTTATCGTTTTCGTTGATAGAATGTCAGTCTGTATAGAGCCAGGCTAGTTCATTAACGTCCTCAACAGCACATTACTGGTGAATGAAGAATAATACGAGTTGTAAGCGTAACGAATGGGAATTATTGTATGAGGGCATTCACGAGATGTTAATGAGTTTCATCATTTCTAAGCTTGGAAACAAATTCGGAATAATAAAAAAAAAATTGCTCCAAATTGTCGAAATCAATTCTATGTTCATTAATATATGTAACAGAAAGGCAAGTTAATATAGTGAAAACAGTCTAACATAAAAATACTAGCATTATTAAAGAACAAAGTTCAATTAAATTGAATAGAATGAGATTGCTTAATAAATAAGTAATTAGGTCGATTTAACAACAAGTAGTTTTGGAAAGCAATAAACCTAAATCAACAAAGATAAGATCGTGGACTTTATAAACCAATACTCAAGAACATGAAATCAATGAATGCAGCAACAACAATTAAAGTACATAACAACATAAATATAGAGCAAAGGTTTCGCCTGACAAATATTTAGTAAACAGTAAATATTTTTGTCAATTGGAAGTGTACACCTACACATACTGTTTTTAATGTGATATTAAACCATTTATTAAACTCACTTTAAAGTAATTTACCTGCTATAATTAATTAGGTAAATAAAATTTAGCAGACGATTTCGATTTACGACTTAGTTTACAATAAAAGCGTCACAAAAATCAAAGCTCTGACTTAATTCTTAATTACAGGAAAATGTATCATCATTATAGTTAGCTTGTAGGTAGGTATAAGTATGAAGGGTCAAATTATATTGAAATATTTTTCCTGTATACTGATACGAGTTTAAGAATGAAGCAACACAAATAACACCAAGTTTGAGCAAGAAACGAGCCATATCGTTGTTGAGAACAACGGACAGCAATCAACATAGTACGTAATACAAATGAAACATCTTGTCTTACAGCACTATCACCATCGTAAATCACGAGAAAGATTGAAGCGAACCAGGTTCCCAGCAACACTATCGCACAATCGATAAACAATATCACAAAAGCTTTTCCCAGGCGGCATACGGGTAAAACAGCTCGTTTCACGTATGCGGTGCGCGCTTTAGACAAAGCCGGAGGAAGGCAAGAAAAAACCCCTCTTGAGTTTCACTTTCCTCATATATTGTACAGCGGCATTGTATATGATACTACATAAAGGCAAGAGACTAGACGTCTTTTTGTCAAGGGTTTCATTCGCCACCTTGAAAGACATCTTCAAGAAGGAACAAAACAACAAATTTTCTGATATAATATACAAGATTCATAAGATCCTCAGACGACATATCTGTGTATTAATGTCATAAAGACCATTTTTGGCATTATCGTTAAAACTGATTTGGTAGGCGTGACTTATATGGTTATACAATAATGATGAAGTAACCCAGTCATTTCAAGGTGGGACGATGAACTTAATAACATATTTTAATGGATGCTATCAAGCAAAATTTCACAAGAATTTAGAAATCTATAATGGCGTTGCTAAAAAAGCCAGACATTGAGAGAAACACTAAACCCCAGTTTAGCTAAGGTGCTACAGATGCTAACAACAGATGCAATTGAGGGATGAGGAGGAGCCCTCATCCTTAATTTCATATCTTCTTAAAATGCCATATCAAAGTATAAGATTGGTCTATATCGCTCAACCGATCAAAACAGCTAGCATGGCATTTGACAGCAGATTTACTGATGAAGTTTGCAGAAACGATTGAATGGCAGAATATCCTTTTTTTGTCTGAATTTCTCTCATATCTTGATCGTCAGCAATGTGTAGTGTGGATGGCATTCGAGTTTCTTTATTTATTTTGAGCCTGATCAGTAGACATGTACGAATATCAACGAATCCGTGCATTCCCATGTTGATGACAACTGCTGCTGACAACAGATCAGCTAGGACAGCAACTGATCTACTTTTGCATCATACTCTCTGATAACATCCGATTGCAACAATATGATTTGCTCTAGGATTACAGAGCGGATTATGGACCATGGGTATTCATGTAAAATACGTCTCGAATCATGGCAAAACATCCTAAAAAGAAAACAAAATAGAGCTGCAATGAATTTCAAGACAAAAATGCGACCATAAAAATTTACCTTATGAGCATATATCCACAATTCCACATGTCTGAGACAAGTTACATGGCTGCATGCTAAAGTTCCGCGGCCATCAATGTCTCATCATATTCCGAGTTAGAGGTGATTTGCCTCAATAGTTTTTCTCAGCGTTAAGAACATTAACTTGTACATACGAAAGTAGGTTATCTATGTAAGCTTTACAATTTATAGACAAGTTTCTATGTCAAATGTTATAGTTTGTCCATAATACAAGCAACCTTTCAAAACGCAGGGAATTGTGAATGTTATAATTACTTTGTACAAAAATTCACACGACTTGAAAGGTCGACGGACCTTGAAGATTGAGTTAGCAAATATTTGTTCATTACGAAAAGAGATAACCATGCTCAAATTTTGTTTATCAGTAAGTTGCCTTTCTGTCTACTGTGTGTGAGCTAAAGAGTTACTGCAATGCAGCAGTCGGGAATAAGCAAGTACATAGTTCTTTCAGTTTTAAATTACATATAAAATATGTTTATTAAACATTGTTTGCGATTAAGAATGACAATTTTGTGTTACAAAAACAACAACATGTAAACTGTACACTGTCAGGATGTACGGCAGCTGCCAGAATGTCCACAGTTAGTCATAATACCTTGTCACTACACACGCAAACGTAGTTTGGGTTGCAGTACGAGCAATCGCAGTCAGCGCATTCGCTCCAGAAGATCTCGCCGTTGCAGCCGAGGCGGCCGCCCGTTTCCACGTCCACCCACGTCGAACGCTTCATCAGGATGATCTCCCGGGACACGACACTCTTAATAACTAATTAAACGTTCTAAAACACTGGCACCCTTTGAAAAGAAGTCAACATCACCAAATGATGTAATTCACGTAGGCGTCCTAATTCATCACTTAACACTGGATAAACTGTCACTGACACTTCGAATATATTCAATGCATGCACAGTTTAATCCCTGAACATCACAGATTTAAATTCCACACTGAAAAACTTTCACGAAACTTGCCGAGCTCATTCTAAAAATGTTAAAATGTTGTCGAAAAGTATGCAGTACACATGAGCGGTGCTAAGGTTACGCGAGCATGGCGGCAAGACCGCCGCGCTACGGCTCATCGGGCAGACTGCTATGCGCGCAAACCCGCCGCGCCTGGCACTCTCCTCGGGCAAGGAAGTCCTCCATCAGCGCAAACACCAATATTCTTTTGGTTTTTATATTTATATTCTAAGGAATTACCTAGCTTAGCCCTAAAATAGGAAAAAAAAACCGAAGCAAGATTATGGTATAGTGTTTGGCGATAACTTATAGCTCTCTAGTCAGAGTAGCATTCGAAATAGTACTGTAGGAATCATATTTGTTGGCAAACCTGGTAGAACATTGGGATCTCTCATTATAATAAAAAAACAATTATTATGCACAACACAAAACACACACACTGCAGCCAAGAATTGCACGAAAATCCAAAAACAACGATAGCACTGTTGTCACGTCCAACGAAACTGAATCACTGAATGGTGGAGGCGATCACGTAGTAAATTAAATAGTTTTTATTCAATGCGACATAAAGCTTTGTTGACAAATATCTAACGCAAACATGCATTCTTTGCTTCAGTTTCATTCAACCAAGTCACCGGCTTGCATTTCACTTTATTTTAGATTTATTTGATAGTTAACGAACAATCTGCATGTCCTCACTGACATTCGCACGACTTGCAAACATAATGGTTTTCCCACGAATTGAAGTGCTTAGAACTAATATAAATGAAGTAATACTATTAATTAACACAAGCAGTTGAGTAATTGAATGCTGTATTGCATCGCACATACCTTGCCTTGTAAGAATACCTAATTGAGCTAAAGAAAATATCTGTGTCAGAGTTTAAATTGAGTAACAGCAGGCAGTGTTGTCTTAAAATGTATGAAATTATTCCCTAATCATGATTGGTTTGGCTAGTGATCTGACTAAAATTGTTCATAGTCTTGAAAGATCTCAAAATTAGTCTTATGGTAAATTAGATTAACAAAATTGTTTTTCTTTCATATTCCTAAAGGTCATGGCCATAACAACGTTGAATGCACAAAAAAAGGCCGGCTTTATTACGGAGTGACCTTCGATTCGTAATCATTCCATTACAATATTGAGCAAAGAGTGATATAAATTCATCCATTTGTCATATAACATTATACTGCAAAGTAAGGTACACGGAACCTATTAAATGTTTCAGTTGTATAGGTACCTAGTTAGAATTATAGATAGGTAAGTTTCATCACAGCCAAACGGCTAAACACTTTCGATTCTAAACAAAACATTTTAGTGAAATCTTGTCGGACTCAAGCAGTTCCACAATTCAGGGTTAACTTATTCATTTAATTCGGCCACAAATCTGGACTCGTATTCTGTCTGCGGTCTCTTTTGGTGTCACTACCTGTACGTGCTTCGGATTTTTTGGAAACTGGAGCACAAACGTATTGCAATTTGTATGTATTTGAAAAAAAGTGGCAAATACTTTCCTTTAGTTTCTCAACATGGTCCTCAGCTAATAAAACTGCAAGACAGAATGCGGCAATGAAAGCTTGCTAATTGATAAAGCCAGTACTGCTTCTAAATATAGCGGTGTGATCAGAAAACCCTTGTGAATTACCGGTTGTGCTAGCGCATAATCCGCTCTACCGTTGCGCCAGCGGCTATACTTGTCATGTCCATATTTGTATTGTACTAACCAAATAGGAGTGTAAAGTAAACAACAATTTGCCATGTGGCAAATATACACATATGGCCACTGCTTTAAAAGATTCATACATTATACATAAAATCACCTACAAAAACGAAATTAAGATTTAACGAAGTAATCCCGCCTAGGGACAATAGTTGTGGGTTAGTAGCACTCAGACATACGCGGGCTTGTATCGTATAAATACGATGCGATGATATTGCAGAAACCAGATTCAATTTTTTGTATTGAGATGCCAGTCATCGTTTTCGTTGGTGCTGCTGTCTACGGCATTGAACTTCAAATCGTGTCCGTCGATTGATAGACACGCGTAGATAGTAACTTGATCGAATAAATTTGGTAGGTAATTAGAAATCGTGATCTCGCATTCACACAACATTGATAAATATTGTTTTAAAATGTAAATTTTTCGAAGCCTATCATGTCGATTTCACCGATGTATTCATTGTCTTTCAGACGTGCGTCTAGTTTTAGTGCGGCATTATTTATATGTTAATTATATCATTACTGCTAGTTCATACGAGCACCACGTTAAGATAGATGCTAAATATGAAAGCAAGGGACAACTTAAGAGGTTTCTTGAGGTATAAATAGGTACCTCTTAGAAAGTTTTCTCATTTTTATAGTCAAATTAGGACATTGCAAATGAGTTCCTGCAAAGACAGCGACTGTGAATGTCCGATGTAGGCGGAACGAAGGAGAACGTGGTTTGCCGACTGACTAATATTAATATACACACATAATAATAACGGGCGGTATGGTTTTCATATCTTTTGTCATTGTTACACAAAGCCAATGCTCATTAACATTGTGCTTATCAGATCTAAAACTTGTGACGGCTTTTGATCCATTCGCAATTAACTTTCCGGGCTTCTTATAATGTTATCGGATTAAATTATAGCTTCTTATGTGGCAAACAAAGGGGAATGAAAGGAAAACTGTTTATTGCCAAACAATGATTTCAATTAACAATCAACTAAGTTAAAGCTTAGGCTAATTTACATAGAAATGCGTTTGGCACTTTACAGGCAAGTTAATTTGCCAGGTGGATTGACGTTGTAGCCACAGATTTGATAATAGAAGTCTTACAAATTGAGATTTAAATATTGAACACAATCATTAACTTTTAGCAGTACACAAACCTGTCAAGAGGTTTCGCTCAAAAATCTACCAAAGCCTTATCAAACAAAGAAGATGACACATGGGTACATGCGCCCTGATTCTTTGTTCAATGACCAGATACCCAATATTCATTTATATCAAATAATAAATAAAACATTAAATGCTGCTTCTAAAGTGGTCTTTTTAACTGACCAGAGCCCATACACGCTAAATACGGTCGTAAGTGGGCGAACGGCATTTAGGCTACACGCCATCATACTTGGAGATTTGCGGATGACTTGAAGCATTTCATATTACAAACTTGGAAATACGAGGTTGTTAAAATTGAGATACGGTTAGGAAACGCGTAGTCGCGATTCTTTAGCTACGCCAAGGTAAGCTTTGATATGGAACATGAAAGAAAATCGCAACTTCTCAGTAACAGCAATTTTGTTCGTTTCCTAAAACAATTGAACACTACACTAATTAAATATCAATCGCTTTTTATTCACCATATTGCATCTACCACCATTCTCTGCATCACTCAAAGCTTGACTGGTAGAGAATGCCTATAGCATTAAGTCCGCCTCTGTACATTTGTGTGCGTAAAGTGTTTATAAATAAGTAAGGTAATGAATTACATAACAGCTGATAACCCAGTACAAATCAACCTCTTAGTCCTCAGTGACGCGGTGGAAACCTTTATCTTCACAAGTAAGGTTTCTTTATTGTGTAATTTCACATTGACAGTATAGAAACTGTACCACATAACGGATCTGGGCCACGATTGTTTTACAATAAATTCTGGGAAGAAATATGTTTCCCACGTCGAATTCAAGCTCATGTTCAGAGTGCACTTACTCGAGGGAACATAATAGATCACTCATAAATCGACCACAGTTTAACAAAGCAGCGGAAAAGGGACAAAAACGAAGACAATGCGACATGCATCAGCTACTGGCAGGAAACAGGTGCGACCCAAAGAAACATGTTCATTCTACATTGTGTCACTGGTATTGCACGAACAGAAAAGCTCGAGTAAAAAGTGCAAAGGTATTGTAAATGTGAAAATCTCGCGTTTTGCAGGTCTTTTATGATGTGTTAATTAACTGCGAAGTATTTTGCGGCTAATAAAGACATTGCAACTGAATGTTAACAGCAAGTAGGCAGATATGGACATTGAACAACACAAAATGTTCTTTTTCAGCAACGTCGAACTATTATGTTTGCATGTTACAACAACTCAAGAATTAGGTACTTGCGGTTGACATTTGAAATGGAACACTAATAAATCTAAATTTTTTGTCAAGACCTCTAAGGAATAACTTGTCAAGACATACGATGTACATAATGGCAGACAAGTTTGTAGCGAGAATTACGTCCCTATTGTCGGACATGACATAAAATATTTTTATGAATTGTAAACGTACTAAACATTAGCTAAACCATAATCTGCTCACCTTGGGAATGGAATGTTACCATTTACTATGCAACCAGGCCGTCCGAGGCTATAGAACATAATAACAAAGCTATATTATTCCCAGGACCGCCTTGTCAGTTTCAGTTCACGTAGAAGGAATCTCAAATCCAATTAAGCAGAGTCCTGTACAATCGGGAATGTAATTTTCTATGACAGGAAAAGCCATATAAGGGGCTGGTCATTGAAAATAAGCCCTGTCTCTATCAGGATTAAGGTTAAATTACAAAAAGCTTGTAAACCGAACCACATAGAGTCCGTTCACCCCGCAACAGCTGGCCACGTTATATGGAATCTCGAAGCGCCACCTCGCTATGGATTATTATATTTCTACAGCAAAAGACCTTTAAGAACACCAAATAAGAAAAAAAAATATTACAACGAGCAAAAATAAACACAGAACAGTTTCAAGTGCAACGATTTCTGAACGCGAGGAAACTGTTGAACCTTGAAATGTTTCAACAATTTAGTAACTAGATATTATGATTATGTGCTTAAGCCCACACATTAAAATAATATAACATTACGTTGGGTCCGATGTGTTTTTAAATCGAGAGATACTCCCACGTTTCATATGCAATATGCTTGGTACGAGTGATCGATCATGGAAGGCGTCGGATCGGTCCTGTCACCAACTTGCCTTGATGCCAACATTCCTTGAAGCGGGAAGTGGAGCCAGTATTGGAAAGGCCGTTACGTAATACGTACCTAGTGCACAAGAAAAATATTTAGGACGGCACCGCACGGCACAAGTAAAAAGAAACACACCGACTGTTCAATAAGCATGAGCTTAGTTTTCAGAATGGAAATAAGTAGCTGTTAAACTAATGAGCTAATTAGAAAACGAATTTATTTATTTTCCTTGTTCGATTCATTTAGGTTAACCTTTCTACGACTCCTTGAAGGCGTAACATTGTAACTATGTTGTAGTTGAAGTACAACACTACCAAGTCTACCAATTGCACAGTCGAGGCTGCACCGTTATGAAATCTCATTAGAACTCGAGTCAACATTTAATAATCACCAATATTTGATGGGCTGGACCGGTGATGGATCACAATAAACAGTTTTCAATTTAAGTTTGGATGCAACATCGTTATATTTTGCAACTTGCAAATTGATGGATCAAATGTCAGGCATGTGTAGTAACATGGTGAGCATCGGTAAAGGATAAAAGTGAGTGTTTTGGCGCCAGCGAGAAGTGAGGACAGCTAATGCAAGGGTCGTGAACTTTCCAAATAGGTGCAGTGGCCCGAGGCTCCTTTATTCAATTGGTTTGTATTGACTCACAGTGCGCAAACGCAGCTGTTGTGTACTATGCATCGAGGACGTTCAGATACAACCGGTTAAATTGGTTCACATCTGACGTTTACCTACATACTGCATATTTTATGTAAGTAGCTAAGTTGTTGTTACTTGGCACGTTGATCAAGAAGTTTTACTATCTTTGGGATACCTCCTAAGTTCTGAGTAATTATTTTTTCAATACAAGATTACTTTACGGTGAGATTTGTTCATTTACTTCAGCCTAGAGAAGTCTATTAGTGCTTTAATAAGGCCCCTCCGTTTTCTTAATACTGGTAATTAGTTTCTTTTGTTTTCGGTTCATATTGGCTATATTGTATAAAGTTTCTGAAAATGTGTTTAATAAATTGTCGCATGTAAATGTGAACATTGGGTCAATGGAACGCGGAACGATAAAGTGTGTTAATAGACACAGACAACGTTCTATTGCAAATTTGTCGATTTACAAAGCAAATAGCTATGATTGAATATTCATTCGCGAATTATACTCGAACAATTACTATTCAGTGCGAAAGGAATTTTAACGTGATTATCTTATCAGCCTCTTGAGACTTTGGAATGAGTCAGTAGATTTCTCACAAACTTTCAAGAACTGAGCAAAGACTCTTGTAGGAAACTCCCGAGGATAATGTCAAGAATGTTTTTTTTTTTTTGTTATTGAGGTATTCACTGAATACAATTACTATTTATTAATCACAGAAAATCTTAAAAATCGAGAAGTGCAAGCCTAAGAACACGAAATTGAAAACCTCAGAATCTTAGCATCCCTTAAATGCCTGAGGAATCTGTATTGTCTTGACTCTGTGTTTATTTAATCTATCTACACTCTTGGTCGTTTACAGATCTATTTCTGCCTGAATTTAGATCTCCTTTATTTCACTTGCATTAGTCGATATTTATAAAGGCCGCAGGAGCGTATTTGTGGTAGGCTGAGTTGATGTAAATTTAAGGTCGAATCAAATAACGAATCTGTCAGTCGATTTAATTACAGAGATAGGCTTTTGACATTACTCAAATGGAACTTTTTTAAATCTCTCATCATCATCACTAAGAAAATCAATCGGCTGTTTCCGTTTGATAATTGGCGATATAGGTACTTATATCGGCAATGTCTTCGACAGAAACTAGTCCTTTCTACAGTATAATATCAAGGATATTGCGCCACCAGCCCATGGTCGCCATGACCATTATTATATACGATACTTTCACTTACACCATAAATATTATTGCGCGACTTATTTGTCAATGATACACCATGGTATACACCACCATAAGCGTCATGGACTCTTATGACATTTAATAGGTATACATATTGATGATTCGTGACAAGGTTAATATGAGGCTGAATGTTTAATGGGCTTCTTTTCTAAGGGCCATCCTTTGTTTAGAAAAGTAGGTACAAACCCACTTTTCTAAACAAAGGATGGCGGGACGGTTGGAAATGGTAAATTCAAAGACAACGGTGGTTAAAAATTGACGAAACTCTTCTGAATACGTGCCATGGCACTAACCTCCGGTATCAGACTTATTCCATGTCGAAGATTATACCTTACTAGTCAACTAATACTGTAGCTACATTCTGGTTATCACTTACAGCCGGTCTCAATAACGTATCTACCTTTAACCAACATTAGCTGAAACGTCATGTTTGAAAGGCAAACATGACGTTTCAACTACTGTTGGTAGCTAATTTGATAGTTGGTAAAAGGTAGATACGTTATTGAAACCGGCCGTTAGTCCAAGATTGTACGTTAAAGCTATTTAGTAGCTGACCTGCAAATGTAGAGCTTAACTAGCTAGTTCAGCAGCTTTACTGTTATGTTTGCTGTTCTGAATAAGCTTAATAACTATTGCAGCTTCATGTGAAGTCAGTAAAAGGAAAATTATTGCTTGAAAATTGACTAGCATCCTAAATTGCTCATAAATTTGAAATTACAACTTTTTTTCTTTGAAAGTTATATGGATTAGCTATAGTTCAACACATATTTAATGTGTCAAGTGTCGATCTGCACTCATCTACTGCTTTTCTTACTTCTATTCGCATTGTGTACAGGTGTTATATGGGTCCATAAATAAATAACGTGACAGCAATACTCGTATACATAGTTTATTCACAATAACGCATTTTAATAGATCTACAAAATGTTATTACTTAATTCGTAAAGAGAAAACGTTATGTTCGATTGTTATGATGCTCGTGTACATGAACACATCAATGTATGTATGTGTATATATTGGCTTCAAGCTCCTAAAATTCTTCAAAAAGAAAGCGTTCTATATTATTAGGTACAATGTAATAAACAAGCAAAGAAAGACAACGCAAGATATGCATGTTCTCGAATGAGCTTCGAAAGACTAGAATTCTAGACACTTTAATTGCTGAATATTTGCATTTTAGAATGTTTTCAATTCATGGCAGAAAAAAATAAAAATACCGGTTGTTTTTGATCGTTGCAAATGTGAAAGAAGAAAATATAAAAAGCCAGCTGGCTCGTGTGATATAATTATCTAAGTAGGTTCAATATCGCTTCAATAAATCCAGGTTTCAAATAAAAAATTCCTACACAAAAGTAAATAAGGGGCAAGCAGTCCGCACCAAAGTAAACATGGCTAATCTCAGTTATCTGTGTTCGATGAACGATTAGCCTTTTTTCATCGAGGGCACAAGATTCAATTTGGCGTAAAATTAGTGTCTGTTACGTGTATCGGTCAATAGGTTGATTTTACGAAGACATCAAACGAAAGAAATATTTTTAAAATAGTCGCGGAAGCAAAGTTTATTTTCAGACACGGATAAGGAAGAGTTGAAAAAACCAATCGTAAGGACGTGAATATGGGTGAACGGTTAAAAGTTATAGATGAGATTATACGAGCCATGTAGGTAATAGTCTTTTATACTACACCTGCTTGGAAAGTACCTTGATACTTTATCAAATTTACGGTAGAAAGTACGTCATTGCATATCGAACAAATATGCGGGGAGAAAACGCATCTGAGCGGGAGAGAAAAGTGTATGAAAATCCATTTCTTACGTGGTTTTTCTTTTTTAATTTTGGGTAAGACTATGCGCCGGTAACCTAAATATCAAAAGCCAAAAAGTTTTTACAGTGAGTTTTTATCTCCAAGTTCGCAAAATGACACTGGCCACTAGCTGTGTGTTGGATGGTGTCGGGCTGGCAGTGCGACCCTGCGGCGGCAGGATAAACAATTTGAAAAAAGAACATGTGAAAATTGCAGACGCCATTGGCGCCATTTCCAATTTGTGTGTTGTTTGAGGATTCAGTTTTAACTGCAACAATTTCAATATAAATTTCAATTAGTAAAGATTTCGTTTTTTATTTTCCTTGTAGGTGTAGTATAAAGCACTATGTATCACTCGAGAGAAACTGCGATTCCCGATCTTGGGTGTTTTAAAGCCCTCGCCTACGGCTCGGGCTTCAAACGACACCCTCGACGGTAATCGGTCACTTTCTCCTCTCGGTGAACAATGTACTATTGTTCGTTTAGCTCCTTGCTTCTTTACATGCTACAGAAATGGTTGTATCTAATCAAAATAAAGTAGAAATAAGAAGTGTTCCCTATACAAGAGGAATCTTAGCAAAAGTCTCACCATCGAAAATATGTTTGTAATCGATTAAACCAAAATTAAACGTACCCAAACTTGCTAAAATCAATACATATTTTGGTAAAGCAGCAATGTTTCATACGTATTGACATTACATAGAACCCTATTGCAACGTCTCATCGAAAGCAAAACCATATTTATATCAGTTGAAATGTTCAATTTCCCCAAGGAAATCAAAGTTTGTAAAGAAACGGGTGTATTTGCGGACGCACGCAATCCTTTTACTAGTTTAACAGGTTTTTGTCGATTTCTCCCTCTTAGATTATATCTGCTATGGAACGTGGGTAATCGACATTTTGTGGAATTTGTCGTGATTCGTAGACTTATGAAGTTCTTCCAACATTATTTTCTGAATTCCAACCGTAAATAGGAAGCTTTAGATAGATACATTGCCTTGCCAGAGAAAGTTCTACTTAAGTAGGTGATATTATATAGATGGTCATTATTTGGTGGTTACCCCAGTTTTGTTTGATAACATATTTATTTTTAATTCGGTAATATGATTTCATTGACTTGACCTAATTACAAAATTGTTGACTCGATCTTGTTTGATTTACTATTGCTTCTATGTTTTGGTTTAATATTTAATGGATAACAATAGAAAACACCAACTAACTAAAATGACGTCACATCATTACAACCCATACGGTATGAAAGCTACGCTTTGACATGCGCAGTGCGCGACCTCTGTGGGTTGCGCACTTTCTACGAGATAGCGCAGATTATCTACGTTTTTGCGAGCGATTTGCGATAAATCGCGCGATTCACGTGTCTTCATTAGCGATAACGAGACTATATTTTATAGCCGGAAGCGAATCTGGCGGGTTTACTGAGTTATTGGTTAGAGAGTCAATTATCTTTATTTAAGAAAGTATTTTATGAGTAAACCAACGCGGTCGGTAGCGCTAATTGGGGGTCATTTTGCGAATGCGCGTTTATTTTGCAGTTCTTGCGAAACTCGTTATAATCGTTATTACAGTTGGGAAGCTAGATTTAATGACACATACCTACTCGTATAAGCATTAATGGATTTAAACTCATTCAAGTTTCAATTTATGTTTGCCCAGTGTCAGGAGTCAACTTTCTTTGCAAAACCTGTCTTACAATTCAAATCCTTAAGTAATCGGTCCCTCAAGTATCCCGGCAACTTTCATGTGTGTAGTGGGCAGGCAGAATAGGTACTTTGAGTAGTTTCCTTGTAAAGTTGTAATGCGTGGCGCGTATCGGTCACAGTCAGAATGTACTGGTAATATGCGCGTGCGCAAGAAAGTGGTCTTGCAGGTGTCGCACGCGTTAACACTGCACTTGATTGTTGAGTAATTACATCATGTTATCATGACGAAAGATACGCGTTTTACGCCCGCTTGCTTTTATTAGGTGTTCGTTTAGCAGACAGTCGGGCGGCTAATTAATTAAATGTTTTATAATTAGGCATCGTCTACGGCCAAATTATTTTCGTAGTCGAAGGAAGTGAAAATCCTTGGCATTGACAATGTTTCTGTAAGAATGATTGGTTTTCTAACTACCGCCTCAATGTGTAAAAAAATAAATCCAAGTGTGACTATTAGTAGGTACCTACGATTCTCATAATGGGATGGGATTAAGAATAATAACAACTATTATAAATAAAGAATATACAACGTGTAACAGAATAAACGCAATACCTGAAAAGGGGTCATTGTACTCAACTTTTTCTATGGGACCAAACCCAAAATCGCGAAAAAACATCAGCTGGTCAGTACATTTACATACGAGTTGGCTTCGGGCCCTCTCGTACGCCTACCAACGGACCGGGACCTCAGGGTCCCGAGATTATATAATAATTTAATTATTAGGTACTGTGACTGTGAGGTCTGAACGGATTTTCATGAAACTTTACAGTAATATAGCCTATGCATCAGAATAACGCATAAGCTATAATTTAATAAAGAGGGGAAGAACTAATTCCCCGCGGGCAGAGCCGCTGACGCTATATTTGTTATAATTAAAGTACGTAAAGTTGTTCTTGAGTCTCATAAATAATCCAGTTGTCAAACTATGAACATGCTGACAACATAATTCAGAGGGAGGAAGGAAAAAATATATACAAAAAGAATGGATACTTACTTGTAACGGCTCGGTTTTATTTCAGTACCTACCTTCTTTTTTTACTTGGATACAATAAAACTAAGTAGCTAATTATGAGATACAATTAAATAATATGTTCAATCAAGTTTTTTGCGATTTCTGTCATTTCTAGTACTCATACCTTAAATGGTCCCATTAAGTATTTTGATCCCTACATGAAATAGGATAGATACTAGATAGGCATAAAAACATATTTTTTTTTGTATTTTAGCAGTTTTTTCTATAACTATAACGGCCCTTACTGTGCCGTTTCAAAAATCCACCTTGTATTTAGGCCTTTGGCCTTTTAGCCTTTTAGCGATCTTCCTTAGAAAAACACACGAGCAAAGAGCATTCCGGCAAACACTTGTGCAAAATAAAACATTAGACGAGGGATGACAACAACGCAACTCTCTTAATTACAGAGAGAAGAAAAGTTTTTGCGATATCTGTCATTTCTAGTACTCATACCTTAAATGGTCCCATAGAGTATTTTGATCCCTACATGAAAAAGGATCGATAGGCATAAAAACATTTTTTTTTTTGTATTTTAACATTTTTTCGCTGACCTGACCGTACATTTTTTCCAAAATCTGTGAATGCATTTCAGAATATCTCAAAAAGACACGGATTGTCTCCTAGGAACGTTTTCCTGTAACTATAGCGGTGAAGGTACCTGCCTTTACTGTCCCGTCTCAAAAATCCACTCTGTATTTAGGCCTTTTGGCCTTTTAGCCATCTTCCTTAGAAAAACACACGAGCAATGAGTCATTCCGGCAAACACTTGTGCATAATAAAACATTAGACGAGCGATGACAACAACGCAACTCTCTTAATTACAAATGTAGATAGATTCAAATTGCAGATGTATCTAGTGGTTAATAAACTGTCCTTTTCCCTTTTGCTATGTGGATATACCTACGAGTATAGTCGTCTCCGTAGTTGCTTTACAAACATTCCCGGTTTCTCAAACCATCCACAAGTGATTGATGATAATTTCACCACTGAGACTGAACCGCGTTCTTCGTAGTTTAACCGTAGATTTGGAAAAATCTCATCATGAAAATGAAGGTGAAGAGATCTGCCAATCGCTAGCATTACTTGGAATGGCAATTCATTTCAAGTTCACTTCACATACGTTTTAAAGGTGACAGGTTTTTATAGAATCGACCGGGTGTTTTAATGGTGAAAATCACGATAGGGGTCAATCTAACTGTCACATAGATCTTGCCATTTTTTGACGTGCACGTGACAAATGGCTTTCGGTTGATAAAGCTATTAATATAAGTGACTATGCCGACTATACACAGCTGTTCTATAAGAGTACCTGTAAAAAACCCTATTCTCACTGACCTGATGGTTGGTAGGAGCTATGGCGGCACTTTGCGGTGGAACTGACTGTACTGGACGCGCAGGCTTCGCAGCAGCTCGCTGAAGAGATGCGCGCTTCACAGACACCATCAGCCATACATCTTCTACCCTTTGTGCCACCTGGAAAAAAGTAGCTGTTAGATATCGGTCAGAAGATTACGACCAATGAGTTAGTAGCCTTTTTGGAGATAAAATAGAAATTCAAAGAAACCTGATTCTTGGGATTTCTTTCATAGATTTTAAGTTTGATTCTATGTTTATATCTTCTGGCTCATAAACCCATAATTGATAAAAAGTCTTTTTTTTTTTTGCCATGATTTTGGAGCCATCAGATATTTTTTTATAAACAGATATCATAGCCTTGCTTCGACCTCGATCTATATTTTCATGGTTTTGTACGATTTTTGTCCTTTCTTGGACCACTCTTTCGTACAGAGGAGACTTGTATCCCAGCATCGGGAAAATTATAGCTGATTATGCAAATTTTTGCAGCTATAAGTTATTTTTGCCGCCAGCTATAGCCACTATTGGCCATCTTACAATTGCTGTACCCTTGTATAACTCAGTATTTTTTTTGTATTCGCTTTTTCTTTCTTTTTACCTGTGCGACAAGTGCCCTGGTCTCCTGTGTAGCAGACTGCATGAGCATGTCCCGGAACTGGTCGGGAGCTGTCAGTCCGAAGCTGGTGGCGTCTTCTAACAATTTGTCCACTGCTATTAATCCTCCTTCTCCTGCTAAGATTTCCACTCCCGTTGCGCACCATTCGTTCGCCTAGTATAAGACAATTTGAAATAAGAAAATCTGCAAGCGTAGCTCTTGTGATTTAATTAGTGGACATAGGTTAAAAGTACAATGCTCATTAAAGACAATATTAAACATAATATGCTACTTGCACTGGCAGCGAAAACAATACGTTGTGACTTGGTTGTGGTGACTACAATATGATTTAAATAGATTTGCAATACTTATGATTATTATGGGGCTAAATGTTGCATGCCATACGGTAGAATGTACTGGATCCAATTGTTTTTCCCTTTACACCATCAAAACTGTTTTGTTACCTACATTCTTTGCAAATAAATGATTTAGTTTGGAAATTTTATATTGGTAACAAATTATTTCATTTTACCTTATCTATCCTGTCCATAAGTTCCCTAGCTTTAGTCAGAAGTAGATTTCGTTTTTGAATCTTTTCAAGAAGCAAAGCACTCGTTCGTCTTAGTTCCTCGCATTTAGATTCTATGTGGTCGACTTGACTTAGCGGGTCTTGCATTAATTTTTCTCCTGTAACAAAACAAAATAATTCAATCAATCATTTGTTACGTTGTATCCCACAATAATAATAAATAAAAAACAAATTCTAATTGCGTATAAATATTGGAAGCTCATTCGACGCTAAATTATCAGTTCTAAATTCAAAACTTGAACCCAGACTTTTTATTTAAATTCTTTTTTCCCGCCAGATTTTTTTTGCTAAAGATGTGATAACAAAGTTTTTTTTAAATGATGTATCACTGACTGATATCGTTATTTAGTGTAGTTAACAAGAACATCGAGTTTGTACGTATTGTGTACGAGCCGATTATCTATTTGTAAAATTTTATTCATTTTAATAAAAATCTCAATAAGTACTTTACCGTCGTCAATAACTGAGGTTGCTGTATCGAGATCACAGTTACAAAGTTTCTCAAAGTCGCCAGCCTCTTGTAGAAGGTTGTCCACCCTAATTGCTGTCTCGCCCACCTCCGTCATGTCGCATGCTGCCTTTAGATGGTTATCTAAAGTGGCCTACAAAAAAAATACATATTATTGGAAATAATGACTAATGGAGATGATCCTATATTTTATCAATGGATATTCTAGTTACTTTTTACAGTTTTGTGAGAACCGTAATACCTTTTTGAACATAAAAAAGCAACAAGGAGGTCCAATGCGAATGAAACAGCCAGCATGACAGGATTTAAAAAAAGAGGCGTCTTACATGATTAAAAAATAAATTTTGACACATAACCTTTATTTAATAATTAATATGTAAGGAAAAGTGTTTATTTAGTGTAAAATAAAGATTAATAAATAGAGCAATGAAAAACAACAAGTGATAATAATGGCTATGGAAATTGTGTGCAACTTTCGAAAATGCAGAAAGTCTCTATCAAATCAAGCGTGGGTAACGACTTGTTCACATGCATTTTGTGTTGAACACGGAAAAAGAGAGTTCAAGCGAACTGCCGAAAACTCATTGACTTGTCCGGCGTGTGGCACCGAACTACGTGATAAGTTTGATGTGATTCAGGCAGATCTTAGACCCAATGAAACTTTCAAATCAATAGTTTTGGCGGGAATGAGGCCCGACACGATCATGGATATTGCTATGCGTGCGATGTCTTTTTGGGCGTACCAGGTTGAACAAGAGACGATGTACCAAGAAAGCGTAGCAAAACACGCGAGAGAGAAACTAGAATGTATGGAAGAAATAAACACATTGAAAATTCAAAAACTTAAAGCAGAACTCGAAACTTGTAAACGGAAGGTAAATAATTTACAATCAGAATGTAACAAGAAGGCTAAACAAGCGGAGGATTTCAAGGCGCGTCTAGAAGAAAAGTCAAGAAAAATACAGAAGTTAACATTTCAACTAGACGCGCAGAAAAGGAAGGACATTCGCAATTTCGAAAGTATGGATAGTAAAGAGAAATGTATGGACATATCGGACTTGGTCGCCAACAGAGCAGTTTCAGACTTGGTCTCAAACAGAGCTTCAGATTTTGTTTTTCGTCCAGCTAAAGAGCCTGACGAATCACACAGAGTGTGTTCACCAAGAACACCAATGTTTGACTTTCGAAACAGAAATAAACAGGGGTCGCATTTCCAGTTCCGGCCAGTAAAATCTTAACAAAATTGTTAAACTATATCTGATCAACTGATTTGTAATAAGATTAAGCGTAAGTTACCTGCATCTGTTTAAAGTTTAATAAAAACGTTCTGAACTTCAGCCAGTGGTTTAGTTTCGTGGAATGTTTTTGCCAGTTACTGTCGAATTGTTTTTCAGTCTCGTCCAGTTGCACCAGTAATCTGAAACAACATGTTAGTATTTAATATTTTTATTCTAGTTTTCCCTGTTTTTTTACTTACTTTGTTATAAAGGTCAACGTCTTTAAGTTGACCAATGCAGGTTGACATAGGTAATTGATTCTTTGACAATCATTACTTCCATAAAATATCGTCGGTCTAGTCGCATCTTTTTACAATTATCTCTTTTCTATATATAAGGCCCCATTACAATAGATGGACAAATTTTTACACAGCGTTCAGTACGCCTAACCAAAGATATCCAAGCAAAAAAAAACACTAATTAAAGTGATTTTATATTGACCTAAAATAATAAATTGCCAACATTTTTAGTGTATTTTCGTTACCTGCTTTTTTTTTCTTGTAAGTATCTAATGCGTTTTTCTTTTTTTTTTCTTGTAAGTATCTAATGCGTTTTTCTTTTTTTTTTCTTGTAAGTATCTAATGCGTTTTTCTTTTTTTTTTCCATTGTCTTTATTTTGATGGTCTGAATGATTTTTAAAATGTTGTCCATCTATTTTAATGGGACCTTATAGGTAGGTTTTTTGGGTCATTTTAAACTGGTCGAGGGTCATAGTTAAAAAGTGAACTTGGTATAATTCATATAAATCTCTCAAAATGGAAAATTACCTCTCAACAGCAGCGACATGGCTGATAATATTATAAGTAAGGTTTGGTTTCCGTACTTGCGTCAGTAACTCTTCGCCTTGCGACGTTGCCGACGATAGTTCAGTTTTTAAAGCTTTATACCTAAAACAGAAAATATAAAATCAACATAAAACAATACTACGATATGGAAAAACATCGAGCATTTACTTATTACATGTACTGAGGTTATTTAGGTTACCTATTTTCCTGACAGTCTAATAATTCTTTGGTTTGTGTCGGGTCGTTTCCCATATCGCAGTCTACAATCTCATGCATAAACTCGTCCAATTTGCTTGAGATTTCCTTCATTAACGTAGAAAATTTCTCTAGTGCCTGAAAAACAATTATTTTAAGGCAAACTCATACTTAATTACCCACTTAATTCGAAAAGGAAATTAAAAAGATAAAACTGCTATTCTCATACTTATTCAAATGACTGTTTAATTGCAAAAACGCACTTGAATAGGTATTTCAGGTAGGTAATTGTTCTCAGTATTTCACACAGGCGATCGGCGCTGTATGAAACTTCCCATATTTCCACACGAATAATTCGGTGCGCAAGGATAGACATCATTGAACATTACAAAAACAAACACAACTCTCCGCCTCTGTTAAAATTGGCAGGAAAACTTTGATATCGCGATTCAGGTTTTTGTTTACTTAAACAGAACTAGATGGCGCCACTGTGATCCCAGTATAAACTGCTATGATAGGGTTTTTATAATATTCTGACTAGATTTATTGTTAATATTATTTTATTTTATTTTTTAATTATTTTTAAATATTTTATAATAATAAAATAGTAATCTTACTATCCGCTGCTGTATCCACTCCGCATGTGAATACTGTAGTTCCCCGCCTAGGTCTGGCGTGAGCTGTGACCTGTCGAAGTGTTCATACAACTCCTCAACTGACGAACAGACTAGCACCCTGAACCGGAACTCCTCCTTAAATAATTTACTACTGACTTCTGACAGCGCCTTCTGTAGGAAACTTGCTGGCCGAAGGACGTACACAGCGTGAATTATGCCTGGGAAGAATTCCTGGAAATAAGAAAAAAAAACTTTGTAGGTGTTTGGTAGGTAGGTTTTAATTTTCAATAGTAATTAACTTAAACTTAACTAATTTCTGCCAGCAGCTTAACCCTGGGGAACTTCCACTCTATATCTATGCCAAAATTGGAGCAGCGGTTTATAGTGGGCACAGACAAAATTACACTCCTATTTTTTTTTTTTTTTTTTTTCCTTAGCCTGTTATGTCCCACTGCAGGGCAAAGGCCTCCCCTATATCCTTCCAGACATTCTTTTCTTGTGCCACCTCGAACCAGCCTTCGCGGTGTGCATCCAAGTCATCTCGCCACCGCTTTCTGGGCCGGCCTCGGCGACGCCGTCCATCCTCTGGCACCCATTGTGTGGAGACTTTTGCCCAGCGGTCATTATGCATGCGGCTGGTGTGACCCGCCCAGTCCCATTTTAGCCGGTATCATTGACGTAGGCAAAAAAGCTGCCAGCTTTTTTGCCTACGTCAATGATACCGGTTTTGGAGCGCAGCGTGGTGTTCCGTACTCTATTAATTCTTTTTAAACCTAAAATACTGCGCTCCATTGCCCTTTGACATACCCCTCCTATACAAGTTTTTTTTTTCTTTTATTTAAAAATGTTGCCCCACACTAGGAATTTCTCCTGTATCGTGGGTAACATATAAACTCACACACACAAACAGCCAGACCTGGAACAATTATCTGCAGGCCATACAAATATTTGTTCCGTGCGGGAATCGAACCCGCGACCCGCAGCGCAGCAGCCAATCGCTCAACCACTGCCGTCAAGTTTATGGAAGTCTGTATCGTGTGGACGGACCTTTAGACGTGAAAACGTAACAAACCAACAGGCAGGCAGCAACTGCTATCACAAATTATAATATTAGTTTGGATACAATTATGTATTTGTTCAACAATACAAGTCCAACTAACTTTGTATTTACTAACATCCTTATCGTGTCCCAATTAAACTTATTTATTGATTTCTGTATTACCTGCCTACTTAAACTTGGTTAGCTATTTATTATGGGCCAATTACTTAGATAATATACCCAAAGGTTGACTGGCAGAGAATGTCTTGATATGCGCCCATGTACCTACCACTATTGTACATAAAGTTTAAATAAATAAATAATGAATACTTACTGAGATCCTTAATAATACTGTTTTGACAGAGTTCCATCGATCTTTTCTTCTGTCTATAATAATGTGGAAGCCCATATCTGCTTCCAATAACCTGTAATGAGAAACAAATCATCCATGAATAATGAAACTGGATATTGATTAGTGATGCCGGCTATCATTTAGTTATCAATCAGTCATGAGTTCTGTCTGGTATCGATTCTCATGTGGCCGTGATACTAAATAACCTATCGAATTCTGAATCACCACAACATTTCATTTAGTACCTTATTTACCTACAGGGTTTCAGTAATAATTTGATACCCTCATTATAAGTTAAAGATCAATCATGAATTTAACGAGAGCTTTTAACAGTTTCTTCTAAAGTTAATTTACAATTTTAATGAACTGCCTTTAGTTAATTTGTGTTAGTTAATAAATTGGCCTCTAGGGAACGTAAGCGAGCCATTAATATTTTAGTTCGTGGTAGACCGCTGGCCGTCAGGCGATAAACGCTACGTAGGTACTAAAACATGATATTTTTGACGTCGAACTTCGACACGTCTATGACGACAGCAGCCGCTATTACATACACGAAACTTATACTTTATTCATATTGGGAGCCTAAAGAATAAAATAGGTACCTTCTTTTCAAACAATAAAGGGCTAATACAATACATTATTATATTAGTCAAAGCGCTGTAGTGCTCACTGCTCATTGAAGCGTAACATTCTCTGCGGGTGGTCTACGCTTTTAGCGTAAGCAGTGAAATGTCACAAATATCAACGGGATATAAAATGTTGACAAAATACGGCCGTCACGAAAGATTTTAAGAAATATACCTACAGTACAGAGAAAAAGAAAGACAGTGACCGGCTTTTGTTGCCGAAACAGGACAATTCACAAAATTGTTTTTATTTGACTCAGAGAAATAGGCGACTGTAGCTTCTTACCTAATACACAGTTATTTTGGTTAGTTATTTTTGAGTGGGTAAACAAGTATTTACAGCCAGAAAAAGCTACATATGTCTCTCAAACGATGTCGGACTAACGACAAAGTTCACGAGATAGCCGTCCAGTTCATTATTTTCAATCTTCGGTCTACAACAAAAGTCAAAACGTTTATTTAAATTAGGCCATTAAACGGCACTTTTGAACGTCAGCATTTACAGTTCAGTAAAATAATAATATTACATTAATAAAGTGACTCTACTGTCAACTCAACTCAACTCAACATACCCAACTCAACATAGATCCTACATTGTAGGACACTATTAAAAGTAAATAGCGCTGTTCCAAAGGTATATAAGACAGTAGCTTTGTTAATGTCACAGGAACCAAGAATTTATACACATTCCTTTGTTCACATCTCGACTTAACTGTTGCAAATGGCGTGAGTATACTCGTACAATGTTTCTACTGCTAAGACCTAGGCGCCGTCAGACCTCTACTCTGTGCTGTGAGTGGCCCATACAGGACATGGTGTCCCACCACGAAGGCACAGTCCCCCAACAATCGAAGCGTAGTTGATCTTGGTCAACTCGCTTCGTAAAAAAGCATCAATGGATAGGTAAGACTTAATTTCTACCAGAGATCTGCTGACCTAGCGATGCATGACTGGGCACGATATCAATCCATAGAAGCTAAGTTACTTAGGTATCTCTAGTAGAACAAGTCAGATAATTTCGTAGAAAAGCTTTACTGCTTAGGCTCTAAACAGACTACAGTAGTTCAAATGAAGACAGCATTTGTAGTGCAAGTCAACTGCTAAATTGCAGCGTGGATTTGGATGCAGTCATTGTACAATTGACACAACTGTATTCAAACTACTAACAGACTGCGCAGTCCTCCTGCAATCGGCGTACATTTGCTTACGAAGCAACATCGCACATATCTGATGGAAAATCAGCCTTCGTAGAATAATTATACTTGCTACTTACGAGGGCACAGAGGTGAGGTAAAGCAGCAGCCGTCGGTACTCGGAGGGCGTGATGATGTGGAAGTTGTTGTTGTCGGGGAAGGTGATGAGGGGTCGGTGGTCCCGCGCCAGGCCTCCGGTGGCCAGTGCGTACTGCGGGAGCAGCAGCTCGCTGACGTTGCGGCCCTCGTCGCCATCGCCGCCGCAGCCGTCGCACTCCGCTTCTGATGGTACCAGAGAAGTTGACGTCATTAAATTAAGTCATTGCACCCGTTTTTTTTAGGTATCAAATCATCAAATGCCTAATCAAATGAGGGAGTGCCATACTCATACTGGCTAAAACCCACCCGTGTTCTTTCTAATGCCCTTTGTGTTCCAGGGCTGCGGTAACTCTTTCGAATCTGCCAGGGTTGCGAAATTTGTTCGAAACAGTCACCGCGGCCCTGGAACGCAAAGGGCTTTAGAAGGAACACGGATGGGTTTTAGTCAGTAAAAGTCTGACACGCCCTTCCGCTCCACCCAGAGCGGAAGAAGTCATTTGATGATTTCCCATCTTTAAAAAAAAAACTCTTTCTAATAATCCCGCAACCCCGGCCGGATGTCATTGTACTCTACAGAGTACAGAGAGTACAGAGTACAGGGCGTGCATAACAATGCACGCCCTGTGCTCTAGCGCGAGACGTATTCAATATTCAAACAAAAATCTATGAGATAACGACCGTGAAGTGAGTGTCCAGTTTACTGGCCACATTTATGAGCCGTCCTATTATTTATTTATTTATTTATTAAAAAAGGCAAACCAACAGCTTCTGTATACAGCATTACATAAGAATAATGGTAACAAAAGCATCAGACTTATACAGTCGCCAATAAAAGGTCGACCAACATTCTATGTAAGTAAAATAACACTTAATTATTATCAACTATTAAAATCTTGACAAAAGGAATTACGACATAAAATTACAAATAATCAAATTAGAGTTAAAAAGAAAACATAACGAAATTACAAATATTGGGTACAAAAAAAAAAAATTAAAATAAAATAAAATTAAAATAGAGAAAGAAAAAAACAAAATCAAAATAATTACAGTTATCAGAAAACAATGACATAAAAATTTCAAGAATTTATAATTGTATAATCAAATCATATTATAAACACTTAATTAATTATTCAGTTGCGTTCTTCGGTACTGTTGTATTTTGGCCTTAAAGACTTTCAAGGAATCATGGTAAATGTCAACTTCTGGTACAGATTTTACAAAAGAATTCATCTCTCTACAGAGTCTGTTAACTGGGGAGTTTAGCCCTATAAACTATAAATATAATATTAAGAGTTAAAAAGAAAATACATATCCAGGAAAGCTAAGGTAAGGTAGATATTTGACGTCATTGATTGCGTCGGCGTTGATGAAGTCTTGTCTAGGAGAGTTAATAACTATAACAGATTGTTGTTGTTAAGGTGCTCCCTCACTTGGAGCATTCGCTTGTAATGTAACGTTACAGAATCGAGCATTACATTGGTGAAGGAAGAGAACCGAGCATTACAGTGCGCAACTTGATGATGCAATGTGTAAAATCGAATCTGAAATGTTACATAACAGGCGAACGCTCTAGGTCGAATGCTCGCTAATGCTCGTCAAGTCAGGGAGGCAGTACTGCAACGTAATGCTCAAAATCGAATCTGAAATGTTACATTACAGACGAACGCTCTAGGTCAGGGAGCACCTTTAATGTTTTAATCAGTTTAAAACGAAAGGTAGGTAATGGTGAGAAGTTGTTTGTTTATTTACAAAAACTTTTGATTCCAAACTGGGAATATGATTGTGGGAGTCAGTTGTTTGATTTTGTCTATATTATTGTAATATTTATCAAACAAATGATTGGTTTGTATTAACAGGTTCAATAGATAAGGAAAAATAAAATGTTCCACTCGCAGATAGGTAGGTACTTATCTAATCACAGTTTTTATTTTTACATATTCTTGAAGCTAACTTATGATACCACAGACATAAAACGTCAAGAAAATCAAGCCCTAAGGACTTCCCAGGAATCACTTTATCATGTAAAGTTATCAATGATATTAATAACAGGTACCAACACCAAACCTTTTCATTTACCTTAATTAATAATTTAATAATAAATGTGGAATATCGGGTTGACTAATGAGTTCGTCAAGTTGAAAGAGTTACCCGCGCACTAACGAGTTAACTTGGAGAATTCGTTTAGTTTCCAGTCAAGTAGACTTTAATCAGCAGGTACTGGAGAAGTTCGCTTCATTACAGTTTGCAAATAATTGACCAACTTTTCGCGCAGAGATGTGGATTCACCAAAAATGTCTAAATAGAACATCGCAATTTCTCCCTCTTGTATGTGCTTCAGTGGTTAAAACTACCCCATAAAAATCATGCTCATTATCATCATATCAGCCGAAAGGTAGGGAAGTGGTGAGTCTCTTACGATCTGTCTCAATAAAGTATTTACCTTTAACCAACTGTCAAAATAGCTTCCAACAGTAGCTGAAACGTCATGTTTGCCTTTGTAACATGACATTTCAGCTACTGTTGGTAGCTAATTTGACAGTTGGTTAAAGGTAGATACGTTATTGAAACCGGCCGTTAGTCACACTATAAAAATAAAAACAAATAAATTTCTAACTGCGCATCACATTCACTTGAACAAAGCATTTTACTTAAGTGAAGATGATTCCTGTCGCATCCTTTGTGTACGGGATCTTTTAACTTTTCGACGATTCAATCCACAAAGAACAGAAAAATAACGACGAAAAAAGGCGGAAAAATAACGACCAAATATTGTAAGTAACCTTCAATTTCATAGTCGACTTTAGGAAGGTATTTAAAGAAATTATACCAATTTATCCTTGTAGCAAATTGCTTTGTAAGCAATCTGTATAAAGCTCGCTACAAAAAGCGCAATCGCGTGATGCCTAACAATTAATTATTTAGAACAGGGTAGAAAGAACTTAAGGTACCTTACCCACAGCGTGATGGATTTATCAAGATGGATTTTCAGGAATTTATTTAATGTGAACATGCTTACATTTCTCGGTCACCTAATAGCGTCGTAAAATATGTCGGAGTAAAGAGGAACAGTGATTTGCGTTTTTTGTCGCATGCCTCACTATAATAATACCATGATAATATCGCGGAAATTACTTATATTACTTTGACCGAGAAGGTTTTAATGTCAAGGGTTTTGCGGAAAATTAATGGCCATTATTGAGTAGCTACTGTAGCTAGTATTTGAAAGCCTACCACCGCATTATAAAACCGTCAGAATAAGTATTCTGGAAGTATTTAGTATTCGCAAAGCACAACACACTGTACGAACGTATTCGTCAAATAGTACAACCACAAAACATTATCACAGTCTATTGAAACGGTTTTATTAATCTAGCAACACAGCCGGCAGGTCAGGGATGGTCCAACCTCAATAGAGTACAGCTACACAAAATGACAAACAAATGCCGGACAAACGGGGACCATTTACCTGAACGTATTAGGCACAAAGTCCTCTTTGTACATAGGTAACTGCTAATAGCTAACTTCCAGATTAGGACGTTGTTAGGAGATAGAAGGGACACTTTATTATCATGTGCTTCGGTAAGTAATGGTGGAGAACTTTCTTGAATAGCCTTTTGTTTTAATGCCTTTCTAGACTCTTACTTATAAGACTTGTCAATTTCTTATTCCTTATCTGAGTTTAGTATTCCTATCACAGTGTTTCTTGGTTAAGATGTTGCTTAAATGGAGCAAACCTACTGCCAAATGGATCCAAGTCTAGACACCTGCAGCAGAGCGCGAAGCGTACTTACGTCGCGATGAAATAAGGCTGACCCAATTTTACAAGAATGCTCCAAATAGGCCCAGTAGTGGTGCTACAGGAAGCATTGGATGGAGAGCACAGAGAGGCTCAAATGCTTTGTCTTCGTCAACAGTAAGTGGGTATGGGTACTATGGGCAGGTGCACTTTATCATCTTACTTAGTGTGTGTATTAATAAAGATGTATCCGCAACCATGTTAAAGCATAGCGTTGCAAAGTGAATATTGTATTTCAAAGCCATACGATCGGATATCCTTCCTTAGTGTTCCCAGCTACAAGGGTATCACACACCAACAGTTACTCGATCTAACCACGGTAAGCATCAACCGCAACATTCTAATGGTTCACTAACAAGACCAGAATATCTTACATTGTACGTACCAGGGCACTATAAGTCACCTAGGTATTATTACGTACGTACCTACGTGTTACGTTAACGGCATACCCGACACCTCGCTCGCTTCGCTGCTTCGTTCAAGAAAAGTTGTATGTTAATTTTGTGTGCAAAATTAGACCTCAAAGGCATTATTTAAACTTGAATGAATAACCGCAAAGGAAAATTTATTCGGCCGGAGATTTTGTACAAAGTAGGAACATTTTTATTTAGACTTGGTTGACTTGGACCTACAAAGAATTTTGGCATGGCTCCTAACTAGTAAAGCAAAAATGTTAAAGAACTAAAGACCTGTTTGAAATATAGAAATGAAAGGCATGAAACAAGAAATAATTCTCTTTCTAAAATCCTTTGTAACCGAGGTCTCATACCGCTCGGTATTCTGCTAAATGTGCCAAGTGTCAAAACAGACTAAGCCTATGCATTAAAAATTGTTCTTGTAAATTTATACATACACACTTTCAATTTGTTTACTAAAGAATCTTCAAGAAGCAGAACTAATCCATTCATAATTATTTATTTATGCTAACTGGTTATTTTTTCACACAATAAACTGCTGCAAGACTGGCAAGACATGGTGCAAACTGCCAACGGTCATTATTCAAATCGAGTTCGGCGACCGAGCGACTCGCGCGCAAAGGTCAAGATAATTGATTTCGAGCCGAGGCGAAGAAACGCAGGTTCACAACCAAACAAAAGATTCTACACAATGATTTTATGTGTATTAAACGAGATAAATGCGGAAGTGTGTAAAATTTTAAGTTGCTTTACGAGACAATTTTATTTAATCTGTGCAATTTTTGCAGTAATCGAGGTTCGTAAACCTAACTCAGTTGATCTTACAGGTTGCACATAAGTTTCTGCAGTCAATTGTAATTGATGACGTCTAGACACAGCCGTCTGATTAACTGCTACAAGTTTTATAAGAGGTGATGAAATAGTACATTGTTCACCGAGAGGAGAAAGTGACCGATTACCGTCGAGGGTGTCGTTTGAAGCCCGAGCCGTAGGCGAGGGCTTTAAAACACCCAAGATCGGGAATCGCAGTTTCTCTCGAGTGATACATAGTGCTTTATACTACACCTAGAAGGAAAATAAAAAACGAAATCTTTACTAATTGAAATTAATATTGAAATTGTTGCAGTTAAAACTGAATCCTCAAACAACACACAAATTGGAAATGGCGCCAATGGCGTCTGCAATTTTCACATGTTCTTTTTTCAAATTGTTTATCCTGCCGCCGCAGGGTCGCACTGCCAGCCCGACACCATCCAACACACAGCTAGTGGCCAGTGTCATTTTGCGAACTTGGAGATAAAAACTCACTGTAAAACTTTTTGGCTTCTGATATTTAGGTTACCGGCGCATAGTCTTACCCAAAATTAAAAAAGAAAAACCACGTAAGAAATGGATTTTCATACACTTTTCTCTCCCGCTCAGATGCGTTTTCTCCCCGCATATTTGTTCGATATGCAATGACGTACTTTCTACCGTAAATTTGATAAAGTATCAAGGTACTTTCCAAGCAGGTGTAGTATAAATAATATTTTGCACGTACATTAGAACTTTTTAAGACTTCAAAAGGCAAACTCAAAATCTCCAATAATTATAACATGTGTTCTTCAGAAAACTAGAGCACAACTATCTCACGAGTGCTCACGACCTGTTTTAGGCTTGTTCAGTAGCTGACTCGTACCTAGTTAAAACATGTTTATCATCCGAAAACTATACATGACAACAATAGGTACCTCGAGCTGTGAAATAAGACTAGTTCATAAAGTTTCACTATGCATACTGCGAAGCTGAAAACTTGTCAACACAAACGTTATACGAAGAGAAGATAACTTTTCCGTTGTTTCAGGCTTTATGAACATTATAGATGTATAACAATCGCAATTTTGGAAGAGACTATACAGTCAACTGAGAAAACTATAGTCATCTAAAATAGTAGTAGATACAGTGTAATAGTGAAATGGTTATGATAAACATATGGTTTTCTTTTGTAAACATTCATGTCTCATACATAGAAGTAAAACACGAATAACATCCGTACAAGGAAGTCATTCATGAGTGAAAACTGAAAACACTATTTACTCGCTAAAAGATACGTAATGTTTATACATATATTGTGATATACACAAATAGCTACGTAAGACTACCATTTGCGATCAACCAGTACCAACAAAGTTAGATAACATTTGTTTACATAAAGTTTTAGTATTCTAACGTAGTCTTGTTAAATACATGTAAATATTACTGAAATGGTGAGATTATGTCGTCTTTTCACGTCTTTTTGTGGAGAGAACTAAAGGCACGTAAGTGGAAATAGCGTAAAATTAGTCTCATTTTTAACCGACTTCAAAAAAAGGAGGATTTTTTTTATGTTTGTTGCCTACCTCATAACTCCGTCATTTATGAACAGATTTGAAAAAATATTATATCATGTGAAAGGCTGTAAATTCCGTTCTGATTGGTCCGATAGAAATTTCATCAAAATCGGTTGAGAAGTATGGTTTTTCGTGTTTTGCTTTTCTGTGACTTCGAGTGATTTTGTTAGGTGTGGGTGGGTACCACTATAAAGTGAAAAAATAAAAAAAAAACTTTTTATAAAAAATGCAACCAAATTCCAATCATTTGTAACTAACTGCATTACCTGACATGCAATGGCTACTTGGGTAATGTTTAAAATTATGTTTATTAGATAATTTTCAATAGATACTCAAGTTACCTTGCCTAACACAAAACAACAACATGTCTACTACAATATTAATTCTCTTAAAAAACAATAACCACATAAAATACAGATGGTATATTATTAGCAATGTCATGCATTGTGAATCAAACAAAGCTAAAGTAGACACAACAACGGCTCATTAATAACGTAACAATTCAAGAGATCTTCCACAAGGTCACTTATAACATAACAATCGCTACAAGAAACATATAGTTTATGTGTTTTTACTGGAAAACACTAATTTTACCTCCGTAAAAGATATTACTTCTGCTACTTTACACGATTTTCTTATCACCTATATTTTATGGCTCTACCGAGTCAAACACGTTTTCACGCAGTAAAATGCTTTATACACTTCAGGAGAACTGTAATATAAGGTAGGAAGAGTCCAATACTTACGACAACTCACGATATTGTTACGAAACGACGGACGACAGCCGACAATTTAATACTATGTAAATATCGGTATAAGAAAATATTTCCTGCGGTATTTGTTCTCGGTACCTGGTATGACGGCCATCAAGGAGGAATTACTTCCGCAATATGCGGCACCTAGCTATCGAGTACGCTACTCTAATGATCCGAACGTGGTATTCAAATCACCGTCATTGTTGCGACGGTCACATTCTAGGCCCAGTTATAATGATGGAGGCGGAATCCCCATCGTAATCGGATTCTCGATCATACAAATGACAGAGTTGATGAGCGAATCGTATGATGCATCATTTTGTTGGTAAATTGATCACGAATAACAGATTACGCTCGATCCAGCGAAATATCAACATCATCGTTAAACTTTCAACGACCCCATCCAATCCAGTGGTCCAAAACAATGTATTCTCCATATCCTTAAGCAAGGTTCTTCCTAGGCATATGTACAGTAGATATACCGTCTTTATGTTTAATATTTCTTTGTTACTTTGCCTCAGTTTGTTGCCACAAACAATATTCTTACCGTATAATCTGCGTCTTTGTAGCCTAAACCAAGTTCCTCGCAACAACAATGTTACCAGTTACAGCGCAAATTCCCACGGCCTCGCAAACTATAATAAGGAGTATTATGTCCCCTTTGTTCACTATGCAGATCCTATCTCTAAAGGATACCAACATCCTTTGGGTAATTAAACTCGATCGTCTACGGCTTAGATCGTTGATCCTAAATGATGAGATAATGAGAGCTCTCGACTCATGAGCATCTTGTTTTTTCGAGTCGTCAATTACCTTTGTCGTCGTTACTCGGGCAGTTCCGTCATTAAAGGCCCTTAATGATAATCACCATTACCCTGCTTCGAAAGTAATCAAAGATACATAACAGAACGGAGGGAAACCTTCCGGGAACACAACCAAACGAGTCCAATTTATCTTTCTTGGAGTTTTCGGTCATTTTCCGATAGCAATTCTCCATATTTTACTTTGAACGATGCTTGGCAGAAAATCAGTTACATTTGCAAGAGCCTATTAGAGTATTTTCCGTGATATCTCTTGACTTTTGATTTGGTAATTGACCTTATTTAAATCAGCACTTATTCCTTTCCTTATTCAATAATCAACAGTCAAGAACAGCTTTTGAGATCCTCAGCTTATTCAGTTAAGCAGATAACCCGGAGGCTGCGTTGTCAGCGTCCTATCAATGGCCGGTATTGTGGCTGGGCCAAAGAGCTCTTAAAGTGCCATTCCGACCTCATTGCTATGCGGCGTGCAACCCAATCCCGAGATCCCTTATGTTGTCCTGATGTTTCTTTAAGCATGTTAGTAGTTCGGGCTTATTCTTGGAATCTAGGATTAGGTACATAATCTAATTTGAAAATTACTTTCTGAAATGAAGTTAACACTTAAGGGATCTTGTGTAGCGCAAAATGTTGTCTAGACATTTTTTTTCGACTATTTAAAGCCCTTAAGCCTAAACGGTGTGTTTATGAAGGTACTGTCCATTTTTTCGGATAATGTGATTTTAAAAAGAAAACCTCGTTTCGGTTTTCATTCGCTGTAATAAAACGTTTCCATTTTGATAGCTCCCTATTACGGAGCAATACAACTATCCCAGCATCCCAACCCCCTGGCGAGATAAAGTTATTTCATTTTCCGAGTGCTATCAATACAGTGCTAACGGACTGACGTAACGTGCGTGTCTGTAACATATAGATCTACACAATCTATGTCAGAGTATGTTTTATACCACACCATCTAGCTAACGAACTGAGGAAGATTTGTGGTTTAAACAGTGAAAGAAAACTAGAACGACGTTAAGTCTATTTTCGATCTGATAGAATTTGAGCAGTACCGTTAATTAACTTAAGGCGTGTTTTATTTAATGCAGTAGTTTTCAATCAATGGGAATGTACTGCATTGCTGGATGCGGATTTCTGAACGCCTGGCATGCCAAATACGCGGAAATTAGGGGCTGGGACTGGAACTCGTGGAGGGGAAAGTACATTGTTGGGGGTAAATTGAAAGGTAGATAAACCAAACATTGGTACGTTAATCTAAATTAACTACTTTATGTCAGTGGCCGAGCTAATCCGGTTATCAAGCCTAGGATCCTTTTCATTTTGATCACTGGAAATTATAATTATATAACAGGTAGATTGAAGAGATTTTGCTAAAAACATTTAATGGTGGTCTAGCAATTATCTGTTTCCAGCGAAAATATTATGCGTCGCTTTAAATCTTAATTTATAGTCTTTAACCATACGAAATTAATTATCTTTAGAGAGTGAAGTGTATCACTAAAAGTAGGATCTACCTACTTTTAGTGATACACTTCACTCTCTAAAGATAATTAATTTCTACTAATTAATTTCTACTAAGTACCTATCTAGGTACTTAGTGCTAATGATAAATTACGTGGACTTTGATCGAAATCTCGCTTAAATATACAGGTAGGTATCTTATTATGGTTTAATTAAGTTGACGATGGTTTTACTTTCTCTTAAACTATGTACTCAACTACCCCACTTTAAAAATGTTTGCTTAAAAATAAATTATAAATTAAACAATGGGAACCATTTAAAATAGCTTCAACGGTTTTGGCTTTCATTTCTAATTAAAATCATTTTATATAAGTAAAAAATAATAATTATTTTTGTTCGACATTATGTTCAATGTTAGATACCTGTATTTCCATCAATATAATTTATAAAACTCTTCCGTTACTGAGTGACTGACAGCCGAAATTTCTGGTCGTAGAAAGCTACAATTTGGCATGTCCTTGAGGATGAAGCAGTAATGCTAGCGAAGGAGGAGGCAGACCGCGTGAGGGAGAGGCTAACCTCACGCCCAAGCTGCCGCAACAGAAGGACCCCGGACCCCGGACCCGGGCGTCCCGGACGTCTGGAGTCGCTGGGCGATTCCGGCGCGGGCCTGCGGATGGTGAGCGCTGGGTGGCTCGCCGTTCGATCAGAAACAGGCCCGGGTCGACGGTGCATTGTATACCACGCGCGCCTCAAAGAGATGTCAGTATAGGAGACTGGGCCCACTAGGGCCAGTGCCTACCAGGGTTGGGGAATTTGTTTGAAAGAGTCATTGCGGCCCTGGAACGCAGAGGAGGAGCACGGATGGGTTTTAGTCAGTAAGAGTCTGACGCTCCCTGTCGCTCCGCCCAAAGCGGAAGGAGTATTTCCCATTATTAAAAAAAAGGTTTCTTGCAGGGGAGGATTTTCCGAAATTCCTACGGGAACGGTTTTCGTTATGCAATGATATTGCATGACATTACACATAATAGGGACAATTCATTGCTAAGCGTTGTCCCTAATTTGGTTGTTTTTGGATCCCAACCGCAGTAGATACACTTACTTAATTAAATAGGCAATATTGTTATTGTATTTCATCGAGATTAGCGTGTTATCGAATCCGTCTGCATAATTGTGTAGGTACACACAATTCAATTATTTGTGTTATGTCCACGTGTTTATCGCGCTTATTGTGTTTGTTAATCAGTTATTTTATTTTCCTTTGCGCGACCTACCAATTAGGTTTAAGTACGTATCTTCTTGCATTACTATAAAAGGAAAAGGTGACGTGAATCGAATTTGTAACTGTTTATCCTTCCGTTACCTTTTACATGTCACCAATGTTATAATCATTCTAAAATAATATGTTCATCTTTTGATATTAAATAATATTATTTAAGTACTTTTTAAGTAAGTATATTGTTAAAAATTAGCGCTTTCCTTTAGTTTTCCATGTATTTGTACTTCCCAGAATTTGATCCTTATTAACGACTTTTAGTTTTTATCAAAATCGGGTTCGAGACTCCTTTCGGTGTTTTTCGATATTCCTCATAGTTTCGGATTTGGCCACCCCCCACGCACACTTTAAAAAATCTCATTATAACATTCCTGAAATGCTTCTATAGTCAGCCATAAGCCGCGTTCACAATCATAACTCAATATGCTATAAACCTAGTTAGGAAGTTTTTCTAATAACACTTTTAAATTACAAATTTTCTTTGAGCGTAACACGATCCACGAGTAACACTTAATTCACTTTAATTCTCACATATAAACCTCACACGCGCATATTTCGTGACGCAAACTTCGCACACAATAAAAACATTAACAAAAACTTGAAGCAATACATAATCACTTGCCTATTTTCTCGGTCTTGATGAAAAAGAAACTCAGTCGCATCTGTGCAACCCACACGCGAAACACAATGCGACACATCCGTCTGCGCGCGCGCAGGCTTGTGCGCTTCCCGCCTTCTAACCATCAACGTTCATCCAAGTCTTCAATCACTAGCGGGATGAATACAGTACCAAGCGTCATCGAGTCGAAAAACTAAGCGGTAAATCGATTATACGCATCGGTAATCTTCGTTTGAAAACAAATTGACGACGTAGTTGCGTTTCTTCAGTCACGAAAATTCGCTGATCGTCGCATGGTTTCCGATTACAAGCGTCATCGAGGCATTACAACGTGTGCTTGGCGCGCGTGCTTGTTCGTTATTAATTAAAGGCATTACCTTGAAATCCGAAGCACTGCATCCTGCGTCGCACGCGGCAGCACGCGCCCCTCGCGGCCACACTAACACTACAATTGTCACACTCTGACATCACATCACCCTTTGACATTTACGACCTTTGTTACCTACATTTGCCTTACACGCACTCGTGGCTTTATCACGAGGCAATAAGGTGCACGGAACGCCACACAGAGTATAATGCGCGCGCTGAACCGAAACCGACGGTCCGATTTGTTCAGCATTCGATATAATCAGTTCTATCAATAAGATTATTGATAAGCACTGGATCAGAACGAGATGATTTCTGTATCTCTTCTTTGATTGGGTGACCCTTTACACAAACTGTGCCGTGAGTGAAGTATCTGTCAACTTTATCATGAAAGAAATGTTCCGTTTCTTGATTGTATCGTATCAGGAATGGTTTTTATCACATTTTAGTTAGGGTTACGATGGGATTGTCGCATGTTCTTTCTTTTTTTGACTTATAAATAAAATAAAAACAAAATATGATTAAGCAAATCAACACTCTATGATCCGTGTTCAATCATTCGACGTCCGTGTCAAAATATTTGTGTTGAGGCTATGAACGTGGTTCGTTGACCGAGAGGAAGTAATAAGCTTTGTTTTGAAAAATGAAAAATATGGATAAACTACGTTCGAGTCAAACAACTTTTTATTAAATACCGTGGCAGAGTGCCTGCAAAAAATAGAAGTTCAGATTAAACGGTCGGAATGTAGGCAGACATCCGAATGATTCGGTTCCGATGGCGAGTCAAACGGGGCCACCGCGCTACGGAATGCAGGCAAACAGACTGGAACACCGATCTTTAACTAAACTGGACTTTCTGACAGACGAGATAATGAACTGCCGGTACAACATGCACCGGCTATTAAAACGATGAATGAAAAACTTTTTTACAAAAAAATACAACCGACTTCCAAATAAAAAACAATACAAAGTATAAAATAGCTTTAATTTCGGTAGTCGGTGTTTTTAGTTGATTTTTCGGTTTTGACAACGACTTCCGAAATTAAAGTTATTTTATACTTAGTAGTGTTTTTTATTTGGAAGTCGGTTGTATTTCTTTGTAAAAAAGTTTTTTATTTTCCACTTTTTAGTGATGATACCCCACAACTAAGTGACATTATTCCCATAATGAGTGTTTGCACTATTTGCCGTTAAGGAATTTATGTCATCAAAGTTATTGATTTTAAGTTGAAGAGGTCACTGGTTTATCTTTGAAATTCACCGACCAATGCAAATGAAATATAGCTATAACTAAACCCAACACAAAAATAATCATCAAGATCGGTTTATAAACAATAATGTTATGCCCGAATAGATAACCCCAAAAATATGTTAATTCAGATTGACTTGCATCTGCGTACCCCTTCACAGCGTGCCGGCGTGATGTTATGCTATGAACTGGTGTAAACAATAAACAGACATGCGATTTCAGCAATCCCGGGTGATTTGCTATCATTTATTGAAGAGTTCCGTTGCCTACCTCCGAAGTACTTCATCAGATTTTCACCAAATTGAAACGGGACCAGTTTATGAAAATACTCTTCCAAACAACAAAAGAATCATCCAAATCGGTTGACAATTGGCGAAAATATCGCTTAACAAACATTTTTTCTAGCATTCCACCAACAGATCCTGACTTATACCTTCCATCATTAGCTCAGCAAGATGAGTTGTTGATTACCAGGCACAATTATCTGAATTGCGTTATAAAATATATGAAAAACATTGTATGTGCCTTTATAATTTTAGGGTTGTCCTCGATTTCCCTGGGATCACATCATCAGATTCTGACTTGGTGCCAATAGGACTACCTCAGGAGTACCTATAGGCTTTTCAATAAAAAAAATGATTAAAATCCATTCATATTTGGCGAAATTATCGCATAATAAATACAAAAAAAAAACAGTCGAATTGAGAACCTCCTCCTTTTTTGAAGTCGGTTAAAAAGGAGATGTTTTCAAACACGATCATAAGTTTATATTTCCCGCGTTTACGTTGTTTATGCAATGGACAGACCACCCACATGATACATTACTCATACATAACGCTTGATTAACTACTCATTAATAATATTTAGGTGGTATTTATTACGGTAGGCCGCAAATCACGCGAATATGCTATAGCTCCAATATGCTCCGATCTGAATTCAAAGCGGCGGTAAAAAAAAACAAAACAATCAGGTTGCCATGAGAAAGAAAACATGAGTGTTTATTCTGTGTATGTCACCCGGGGAACAATCGATGAAGCTTGGAAACAATCGTAACAGAAAACAAAAGTGAGCATGTGAACGGTTAACGGGAAGGAGATATTATTACCTGCGTAGGTATATTTTATTCGAATCACGGTTATTTATCTTAAAGAACAGACAAACAAATATTTTTTGAATTAAAAAATATTTGATTAACATTCATTCACTTAGGACTTACTGCAATAACTTGCCTGGCTGGCTTGTTTTCCGTGTCCAAGTGTGTACATTATGATGTACCTAAGCAAGCAAGAAGACTACTTTTGTATCTCTAAACTACTGTGGATGAATCAATTCCTCAGAGTGATCAAAAGAAGACTTCGAAATAATAGTAGTGTCTATACCTGGTCGAGGAATATATTCAGCAAAGGACGAAGAAGATACGAATATAATTGGTTGGTAAAGTATTAATAAACTTGCAATACACTATTGATTTTTTACTCTTATCAGTGCACCAACCTTATCTCCCATTATCCCAGCTCAACACTGCGCCACAATGTTTTGTTCTCAACGATTGAGTCACGTTCAGCAGTAACACATTGTTTGAAACAGTGCTAACGACCGACAGGTTGGAAACCCATCAGCTGTTCTGAGCCCCATTACTTAACCTATTTCTTTTACTGACTCTTCAAAAGTTGCGCAAGGAGGCCAACGTCTTTAACACGTTGGATTTTTCCTTTGATTACTTAATACGGAATCCTTTGTGTGGATCGGGAACTGGAAAGCATGAAGCAACTTTTGGAAGTTGTTGCGATGTTTATGATGCAGGAATACTTACAAATAAAACATTAACATACATATTTTGTGAAAAACGTAATATTTGTACAGATGACACACATCATGACCTTGGTCGAAGCCAGCGTCTCTGCGTCGTGGTTGGTGCTGCCGGCGCCTGCGCATCCGCGCATTGTCACGTCGACCTTGCCATTGCGCACTTGTGGTCGACCGGAAGCTCTTCACTAATTCCACATTTATTTTATAAGACTGTATCATTTTTAATACGAAATGCTTCAAGTAATTTGGAATTCGCCAAAACTCATGAAGTCTTGACTCACAAAGCCCTCTTTGATGTAGTGGTTATATTTAAAGTTAAATGAAAATGAGAAATGTAATTAAAGCCAAACGAGAATCCTTTCTTTACCGCTGGTACAAAAGGTTCGCTACACCAGTCTATTGAGGTTTGAACATTATCCCTGTTCATTTAATACCGTGGAACATGAACTATTCAATAGATTCTAATGGATTAAAATCCAGGCAGGTTTTCTGAAGATTCAGTTACGATAAGAGCGTCTCCTTTGATTGGAAGCGTATTGGATAAAAAACGAGAGGCAGGTCGGTGATTGAATTAAGTAAACGTCTCCAAAGACCGCTAGATTTAATTTAGCTTTCGAGAAATACGATTTCCAAACGAAATTGGTAGCAGTTGAAGAAAGAGATTCTTTTACAGCATGTTTTCCAACCGGTATGATTGCATTTTGATCTCACATATAAAATGACAAAGGTGTAATACGGCCATTGTAAGTAATCAAAGGGCCAGGATGTTATAGTTTTTGTAGCGATGGTTCTTAAATATTTATATAGGTAACAATGCCTCTTCGACATTGTCTGCTAACGGATGGAAGGCTAATGAGCCGAAGTACCTGTTAGAAATTAAACCTTCTAATCTATTCATGTTACTATTCACGCGTGTACGTTGTTATTTACATTTAGATAGTCGCGTGTGATCGATACGATGCGTTGTGAACCACAAGTATCTAAGTCAGGGTCGCATCAGCGCACAATGCCCAGATAACGTCTGTACCTATGTACTTCTGTACCTAGCTTTATGTCCACTGTGTCGTATCGTGCCTACATGCACTCTTTCTATACTTGATGATACTACAACCTGATGTGTTCCTGGCCTTACTCGGAGTCCGATCGAGTTTTCGTCGTTTTAATTACAGTTTTGGTAACGGAATTCCAGACCAGATTTTTGTTCAGCTCGAGGTCTCGATCACAAATGAAACTGTCGTCTGACAATTTTGGTGATTGATATGCTATCAGGTTTCCTGTAAAGCATTACTGCATGCATATAGTTAAAATATAGTTATCTCTATTTGCATTAGCAGTGTAGTTGGAAATACAGATTAGTAAGCGAATTAGGGCAATATGATAAACAGGAGATTAGCAAACCCAATTCTCACGTTAGGGGCGAATATATTGATTGCTGGTGATTCATCGTGATGCACCACAGTGACTGACTTTCAATTAAATGTCTCGTTTACGCTGGGGACCCAGTCTGCCGTTACTTTCTATAGCACACATCCAATGGAAATCAGACTTCATGGAATGACTAAAGACTCTATCACAAGTTTTTGCATTTGTTTTAGCTGATCCGCTAAACTTTAGAAACTTGTAACACAAGGCAGAGAAAGTTGGCGGTAAACGAAAGAAGGTGGTTACCGTACCAGCCAGTGCGTAATCCGTAGCTGTGAGATAATGATGATGAAAAAAGTTCGTCTTGAAGTTTACTTCGTGAAACTAAAGGCAAACAACAAAACTTTAAAATAGATGACAAATGCACAGATATCAAAATCCTCTACCAGGACCTCAAACAGAATAGTCCGTGTTTCAATTATTCAACAATGAGCTCAAATGCGGATGGCCGCAATGTATGACAGTTCAGTCCAACTACAAAAGGCTACGGATAGCCGTAGTTCTGAAATGTTGATAAGCTTAGTCGACATTACGTAGAAATGGGCATACAGAACCGTAGCACGCGAATGGAAAGTATAGTATGACCGAACTTATTAGAAAACTTTTACTATTGTATCAAAGCATTTGCTTCATCAACTTTCATACAATCACCAACTAAACTATTCCAGTCAGCAGGATAACGAACGGGGCTGAACCTTAAAACTCCTCTAAAATAGGGTGTTCTCTGTATCTAGAATATTCTGTGGCATTCAAAACCATTCTATTTAATTTATGTGCTTCAATGAATAATAGACCGTTGTCAGCTGTCCACGTTTCAATGGTTGAAGGGTCGATCAGGGGAAGCGGCTGTCGGGTCACGGCCATTCTTGTTGCAATATTGACACTAGCATTCACCAGCCAGTAACTTTACCGCTGAATTGACATGCTTTCATACCCAATGCGAAATATCTTCCCAGATCGAAGTAAGTAGGTACTATACTGTACTTTTTTTTTTTTTTTTTAAGGATGGGAAATCATCAAATGACTTCTTCCGCTCTGGGTGGAGCGGAAGGGCGTGTCAGACTCTTACTGACTAAAACCCATCCGTGTTCCTTCTAAAGCCCTTTGCTTTCCAGGGCCGCGGTGACTCTTTCGAACAAATTCCGCAACCCTGGCAGGTACTATACTGTACTTACAAATTGCCTTTTAAGTAAGTGCCTCTTCGTTTGGTCGTTTTAACGCTCGTTCTGAACCGTTAATGGATCGGTTATCGAGTGGCCGTCACACATCTACCTGAGCGTACTGCTCTTATTGGAGAGCATACATCCCGCTCGGCAGCTGCTACTCGGGCTCAAATGTTTGCCTGACATAAATCTTACATTCACATCAAAGGCTCAACTGGCCACTCAAAGCGCTTTACCGCTTCTACACTAACGTTCCATGACTTACCTACGGCTAATGAAACTATTCACGCAAATAATTTAGTTGAAGCCCTACACGCGCTGTAGTAAATCTAACATTATAAAGGGAAGCATTACACCGCGTAGGCGCGCAAAGCCGGCGCCACTTACAAAGCCTTTACATAGATTCTATTAAACGAGTTACGTTGCTTACATACTTGTAATATGCCACGGATAATAAGGGACTAGCCTATTTTGCCAAAACCTCGTTTTCGCTACAGTCAACAACCCTTATTACGATATGATTTTAGGTGAGGCAGAAAATTGTTACGAGAACTCAAAGAGCTTAGAAAATCCCTTCGAGTGATAAAAGGCAAAAATTTTACAATATTGGCTCTTTCGAAGTTCCTAAATGCTGTCAAAAATGGCGATGAAAGTCGTTGCTGTTGCTGATTGTACTGAAAAAGGTCAGTAACCAGTTTTCTCCAGCATTCGCGTAAACTTGAACGAAACTGGTTATGCTAACGAAATATAAATTTTTCATGAAATAGAAATAATTTACTAGCAATGAAGGTGTTTATTTACCTGTTCTCGACAGTCTGGACAGCGCCTGTATTACCAACATGGTAATAAACAATAAATAAAGCACAAAATATCATAACACTATGTACCTCTTCCGAAAAGTATCTCCAATTTGTTTGGCACCTCGAATCGTATTTTCATATCACTCGTTTTTCTATCACATGTAACACGAAACACTTCTATTTCGGCGCCGGCAGAATTTCGAAATTCAAAATTCGTAGTTCGCGCCGCGTGGGGCAATGGAGCGGATCGGATATTCGTCGGTGACAACAGAGCGCGTACTGAGCGCGGCCGTCCTTCCGCACTGGGATGGCTCCCGCCGCGTCGCCCTACATACATCTACACCGAATGCGACGCGTGAGATGTGATGTAATCTGCATGTGACGAAATGCACACACAGATTAGAGCCGATCTTATAGCGTCACAACTATTACTTTATCAGTTCAAACAACAAACGTCCCGCGCTACCGTGTCGCACTCGTCAAGAGCTCTGCTCTGACTAACTCAGACTGTCAACTTCGGAACTGCAATTTAAAATTAGTTTGTTATTAAAACAAAGGCGCTTTACAATACTGTAAACATTGTGTGAATGCTGGGACACAAAAGAAACCAAACTGGAACAGGTCATTGGAAGCCGTCCATCCATTGCACAACTATGGGATTTAATTAGCATAAACCAACGTTTGAATATGGGGGAGATCAATTTTATCTCGTATAACATTTAAACTTTGAAAGCGTATACAAAACATTGGGATACATATTCCGCACTGACTGCCATTGAAGTGTAAAATTTTATTCCATCAAATATATTTTGATCGAGTGAGCGTTTAAAATGTTTCGTATGCAATGCTCAATGAACGATGAACGAACAAACATGACAAATCGAGCACTAGTTCATCAGCCACCAGGAAGTATTGAATAAGGCGACTATGACGAATTGGGATTGCAGTTTAATGATAGACATAATACAAGGAACCGTTATTATTATACACAACTACACATTATGATCGGCAGCAGTCACTCGGTAAGGAAGGAACTTAGATTGATAACTATGACGAAGAAGATGAAATTCTTCAAGATAATGATCACCAATTGTAAGAACAACGAAAACATAAACAAGAAGACTTTTACTTAATTTAGACAAAAATGGTCGATGGTCTATGTTGTTCACACGTTGGTTAACTTTGTAAACATGTTACTGTTGAGTTCTTTATCATTCAGCTTACGATAAATAAGATGTTTGACACGTATTTGATGCAAGAGACGAAGACAGGCATCAGGACTATGTTTTTTAAGAAAATCATACCTAGACATAAAAGACGATCTAGTTACCGTTAATATTAATATACGAACAATATTACTACAAGGTCTACAAGTACACACTGCACTAGGTCAAGTAAAAATCTAACCATCTGATTGTTTTGGGAAAACTTTTACAGTTATAAAATTTATAGAAATTCGCATAAACGCAAAGAGGTAGCCGAAACTACGCATTGGTTCCGAAGTGCGAGCCTATCACAGAACCTATCTGGCAATGTGCCAAAACAAATTGTAGTGTAAGATTTTTTAGACTGAAACGACCCAGTAACTGATTTCCGCAACACATTTCTGATGGTAATGGGACTAGCGGTGCTGTGAAATATCCAGTACAGCTAATTTTTCCCCAACATTTTTTTTTCTGTATAAACTTTTAGGACAGACGTGGCCAAAAATTGCGCAGTATAGTTTGGTCCTGTAAAAGTTGGAGGCTTTAAGCAAAAGGCTTTTCACCAGCTAGCTGAAATGAAATGTTTTCTACAAATAATTCAGTAAAGGACACGATGCACACAAGCTATTTATTTATGTACGTAACGTTTGTAATGAAGGAGGTAAGTTATGAAGTACTTTCAATAGAATTATGTACAATTTACATAAATGAGCGATGTATAGCTCGTAGCAAGGCACACGTACAGCCTTGAAATTGCTAAGGAATGGGGAGCCAACGTGTTTTTTGAGTTGCAAATGAGTCTATAGAAGACACACATTAAAGGCGTATGTTACCCGATATAGAAATTCATTCCTAAAGGAATAAATAGGTTCATGAATGTAAATAAGGCTGAAAGTATTGAGTTTAAAGATTGCCAGGTATTATAAAGTACGGAAGTTATTGCGGGTCATAAACAGTAATTGTTAACACATCGCCCACAAACGCTGTAATAAGCTGAACATATTCCTATGACCGGGAGATACATGATAAGATAAAACTTTATGATCAATTTGCTTTACCTGTTCTACTAATTTAAGCAATTACCAGAAGATGTAATAGAATTGAAACTGAAATAAAATAAATCCAGCTATTCCGGATTTGCATCCTGGTGCCTAAATTATGCGAATCATTGATTTTAATTAGCGGAACGATGCTATCTATAATATTTCTAACATGTAAAGTGTGTTATCTATTTACACACGAAGATATTTTTTGTTAGTCAGAAAATATTCTTCTTTTTCAAGAATTCCTTTGTCAGAAAAAAATAAAAGCCTCTTTATTTAACGTATCTTTAATATTCTTGGATAGCGGTTTCGGTCTCGTACAAGCTTTATCCAGTACTCATTCCAGCGTAAACATAACGAAACTACAGAACGAAGTGTATGCAAAATAACGTGAAATGCAAGTAAACCATTAAAAAGAAATATACCACTACCAGAAATAGCACCATCCCGGGATTACAACTGCAAGAAATAACACTTCCATTCATGAAACATTTGTAAGGCATGTCCAGTAAAATGGAACAACATTTCACTTTGGCCTTTAATATTACAGCCCTCCGTTGTTTTTCAGAATACCCTTTTATTTGACGAAGAAAATAAAAGTTTTATGTCATTAATGTATCCGTCTTGATATTGCGACAGTTTGTATACTCAGTAAATATCCGAGAGCGCAAGTCAGAAAATAAGGGAAACTGTGTATCCAAGAAACAGAAATTAGTTGTTACTTAGCTGTTCTGTCTGTAGTTGTCATTCGTTCCAGTTTCGTTGAATCTGTTCTACTTTACAAGGCTTTAAACTGCCTTGAAGTGTTTGAAAACTTCTGCGATTCGATTTTCAACTGTGTCAATCAGAACTTTGTTTTTTTTTTCTAACAGTTTACTGCGAAAATGATCGTGGAAGCTATACGGGGGAAACCGACCCAAACATAGATACCTAATTTAGATAATTTAGGAAAAACCAAAAGTTTATTAGTCTTGGGTAATTAAGGAATCGCCACATGTTTATTGTCAGGAAGTAGTGCAAATCTTAAAATCGGCTTCTGAATGTACTGATCTCAAGCAGAATTGTTAAAAGCATATCTATTTATAGGCAGTAAGTCGACATGGCGACAACTTCGTAGTCGCACCCGTTTACAGCTCGTCTAGGAAGCGGGCCCTGATTGGATTACTCGTTAGGACGTCTGTACTAAAATACTGCACGAAAGTTTATTAGCCTGAACGCAAGCGGTTTGAGCGTATTCAATAATAGTTTACATATGGCTACCGATTAAAACTATAAATAGGAGCGGCTAGGACTCACTCTGGGTACTTGGTCTATCACAAGAGCTCAATCCATAACTGAACAGCAAACAATTTAGGTAGGTCCTATAATCGTAATATCCTCAGCGGAAAACGCCTCCAATTACCACTGCGATTATCAGGCCGGATATTGTAGGCTTACTCTCAACGGTTTAGCTTCTAGGGATTCACTAACTTTCATCGTCTTGTTATTGTCCATATGCTAGGCATGCCTAGGCTTTATCGTATCATACAAGCAAGGAAAAGGCACATGCTACACTGATTCGGGTTCTTCTACGTTTTTTTTTCAAATAATCTATGCCTACGGTTCATTTATTTATTTAAACTTTATGTACAATAGTGGTACACGGGCGGCCTTAATGCAATAATGCATTCTGTACCAGTCAACCGGTCGGTCGTTTTTATCCTGTGCATCAACTGCAAGACTTAAGGTATATCCTAGTAGCTAGTATGATATAACCATAAGTCATAAACCACCAAATAAATCTGAGTACCTACATATACTATTGCAATCTAGCAGTAGTTTAGTTATAAACTTATAACTTAATATACAGGGTGATTGAGTGTGTTCCTTCAAATGGGATGTTTTAGAGCTGATTTGCAACAATTCTAACGCCGAAAACTTGGGGTCCATATTGAGTTCGCGTTATTTATTTATTTATTGGCCTATCTACAATTGTTACACTGTTAGTCCTAATAATAAAAGCAATATGATAAAAACATAGTGTACAATTATAATATGATACGATTGACACAGCATGCAAAAACAAAATTATAACATCAATAAAATAAGAATAATAGTGCAGAAATAACACTTACAACAACTAGTGGGTAGTTTTGGAAACATCGTAGATACAAAGATGACAAGGAAAAAAATAGTCAATACGGTAGTTATTTTTTGATGGACTTGGCGCTTGAATTTTTAGAGTAATGAGTAAGAAAAATCAATTGATTCATCGCAATTATTAAGAAGCCTGCAAAGTCTGGGGATGGGGGAGTTGGATCCAGATACAGTTTTGCGGAAGGGGGGACGTAATAGTTTGATAGGGTGCCGCGGATAATTGTAAGGTAGGTTAAAATTAAACTTACTTAACAACTGAGGACAGTCTATTTTACTCCGAAGTATTTTTAAAAAAATAATTAAATCTATTATAATATTATGCCAAATTTTTCAAGACGTTTTGCGTAGCTCGGAACTTTTCTGGCTAATCGCGCAGAATAGGCAAAAATCTTTTCTGAATACGAGTACGAGTTCCACCGTGGCACCAGTGCAGAAACGGCTCGAAGGATTAATGATGTGTATGGCGGCGGTGTCGTAAAAGAAAACACAGTGCGTTTTTGGTTCCAACGTTTACGTTATGGAAATTTCGACCTGCAGAACAAGCCCTGTGGACGGCCGGAGACCAAAGTTGATAATGAAGAATTGAAGGCTATTGTGGAAGCGGATCTATCGCAAACCACGTACGACTTAGCTGCACTGCAGGTTGCGGTGTTAAAACTGTTTTAATCCACTTGAAGCAAATTGGGAAGGTGAAAAAGCTTCAAAGGTACCTCACGAATTGAGTGAAGAAAATCGACAAACGCGCGTCGACTGCTGCGTTACATTACTTAACCGGCACAATAATGAAGGGATTGTAAATCGAATAATTACCTGTGATAAAAAGTGGATCCTGTACGATAATCGGAAGCGCTCATCGCAATGGCGCACAGTGGTCCGGATTTTCAAAAAAGTGGACATAGGATGAAAAATGCATATTTCACCTTACAAAAAATTGAGTTGAATATGAAATTTAACGTTGATTAATACTTATTACTACAACTTTTCAAAAAAATTGCTCCTTCACATAAAAAAAATATTGAAAAAAAAAATGTATGGGAGAAAATCTTTTTTATTTTTTTTCTCAGTTCAGTATCAAAGTATAGCAAGCAAACCTTAAATTCTGGTAAGTACCTGTTGCCTCTAATACGACGACATATAAATTGCTTGCGTATCCCTGCGGCCTTGGCGTCTACGATGCTTCAAAGTTGAAAAAATCAAGTTGGGCTTTTTTATTATTATTAATGAGTTTTTGGAATAAGCCGAACTTGAAATATCATTTTTAATAATATAAGTATTAAAACATACACACTCAGGCATTTGGCAAGTATATATTTTTATATTATAATAAAAAGCAGTAATAAAATCTTCACCTTTAGTTTTGTTATAGTTATGTAATTAGACACGTGCTGATTAGTTGCCTATTTGCAACCGACTGGAACTACTCCTGTGATAAAAGAATCATTTACCCCCACCACCGGAGATATCGACGACGATGATTGGTTGTTGAAGATGTGGTACTAACTTTGTTAGTCACTACTTGCGAGTGGGTGTTTGTTATTAATATCTGCGCATGACACAATTAAAGGCACTTGTTTCTCAACCCTTGAGGAAGCAACATATATCTAATTATCTGTGCTGAAAGTGCTGTGTGTGAAAGTTTAGTAATGGCTGCATTTGTTACGAACTTGGACACTTTTATGTTCCTCCGTGTTGAAGGAGACATGAAAAATTGGACACGACTCTATGAAGCTATTATTCTACGCATCCCAGTTGAAACATGTTCGGAAGATTTAGAAATAATCAAGACCTTTTTAAAGAATTACTATTAGTAATATCAATCGCAGATGGGCAAGTGCTTCCAGAAATCAGAAGACTTTCATAAATAGACATACTGACTGGTTACAATCAAATATTAGTTGGCCAAATTGCTCAACTGTGAATTTAGCTGAGATTTTTCAAGCACAAGATGAAGTTATCAAGAACATATCGTCAGACAATACTTCAATCGACATCGATACTATAGCAGCTGTAATTCCGTCGACATCAAGTACAACAACTGTGGGCACATCTACCGAAGTTCAGATTAGGAAACCTTTTGTTGACCTCAGTAACAAACAGAAGAAAAGACGTTCAGAGTCTCTTTTGGACTATTCACCGGAAGAACTCATTTTCGCATTAGTTGAAAGACTTAGTATAGACAAAAAGAATGACTTAGCTTGTATTATTGACCATACAACAAAAAACCCTGATAGTGTTGCTATTGTTCAAGCCACATTGTTAAAGCGAAATAAGAAAAAATCATTTGATGAAGATTATGCTCTTGGTCTTTATACTTCACTGAACCTGTCAAAGTGGAAAGTGATGTTAGATTGTGAAGTTCCAGTGTTACCATCGTATCACAAACTCCTTGAAGCTAAAAAGAGATGCTATCCACATGATTTAGAAATTACTGAGAGAGGAGCCAAAGTGAAGCTTCAAGCCCTATTGGATCTGACAGTCCAGAAGGTTCTTCAAGTTACCGGTACCCAGATTGATTCGTCAACTGAAGGATTGAAGTTAATCAGTAAATGGGGTTTCGATGGGGCTTCTTCACAAAGCACCTACAAGCAAAGGAGTGAAGATGTAGATTTTAGTGATTCATCGGTTTTCATGTCAAGTCTTGTCCCTCTTAAATTAGTTTTTAATAATAGCACCATATGGGAAAACCCGACACCTTCTTCAACACTTTATTGCAGGCCCCTTAAGTTCGAGTTTTGTAAAGAGACAGCAGAATACATCAAGCAAGAAGAAGCTGCATTAAAAGAAGAAATAAAAAACATCCAATCTACAAAATGGGCCGGGCTGGAGATTAGTCACGACCTTCATATGACAATGATCGACGGAAAAGTGGCCACTATTATAACTGATACTTCGTCTGCATCTGCCTGCAATATTTGCCTTGCCAAGCCCACTGAGATGAACAAGCTGTCAGAAGTATTTTCAAGACCTGTTCGAAAAGATGTTTATAAATATGGACTTTCTACTCTTCATATGTGGATCCGTTGTATGGAGTGTATTTTACACATGTCTTACAATATGGACTTTGAGATGTGGACTGCACGAGTTGCAAACAAGCATCTAAAAGCTGCGAAGAAACACTTGACCCAAGAAGAATTCAAACAGAAAATGGGACACCACATGGGGAAACCACAAACGATGGAAACACAGCCAGAAGGTTTTTTAGAGATTATGAGAAATCTGCCGAAATAACCAAAGTTGACAAAGACCTACTAAAGCATTTTGCGGTTATTCTTCAAACGATTTCATCAGGATGTGCCATAGATATTGATAAATTCAGGATTTATTGCAGAAATACTGCCGAGATGTTTGTTCATCTATACCCGTGGTTTTATATGCCCGCAAGTGTGCACAAGCTACTTATACACGGTGCAGACATTTGTCATCACTTTGGCCTCCTACCAATTGGCATTCTTTCCGAAGAAGCAGGTGAAGCAAGAAATAAAGAATTTCGAAGAGTTCGTGAACATCATACAAGAAAATTTAACAGGACGAAGACCAACGAGGACTTGCTCCATAATTTTTTAATTAGTTTAGACCCATATTTATCCCATATTCGACCAAAATACAGCCAATCAAAGCAATACGATTTCTTTGCAGATGTTAAAGAGCTTTTGTTGTTGCCTGAAGTAGTAACAGAAGAAACCGAAAATATGGATGTACAGGAGTTGCAGTCAGAAGATGATCCATTAATGCAAACGTGACAGATTTAGTGTTGTTGTTATTGTAATAATTGAGTTTGTTAGTAGTAAGTAGTTGTTTAGTTGCAGTCCTTTTCAGGACTAATTAAAATAGTCTTGTTCAGGACTACTTCAAATAGTCCTTTTCAGGACTTCCAAAAATAGCCCTTTTCAGGGCTACATCTATTTCTGATTGTTTCTTTTAAGATGAGTCACGCTAGTAGTATAACCAACAATACCAATTATTGGTAAACTTTATTAGTAATAATAATAATAATTTGTATCAATATAGCTTCATATGTGATACCTAGTTACCCCAAATACTGATATTTTGGAACGTAATCATACTTTGCGGTAATATAATGATATTACCCCAAAGTATGATATGCAGAATAATAGATTTTGACACTTTTATGATTATCATTAACTAAATTTATCAACAATATAGTCGCAAATTTTTACTTTATGAACATGCAACTTAAACCAGCGTTGTCATATGCAAAAACTTCAGAAAATTTGAATTTCGCGCACTGCACCGGAGCAATTCCCTTAAATTCCATATAATAGGTGGCGAGGCTAATAGAGGGTTGGGGAGACTTGTTTTATTAAAAATTATATTTTGGATTCATTTCAATTGGAAAACTTGTTAATAATATTAAGATAATTCAACATTAAAATTTTAAACTTTGAAGCATCGTAGACGCCAAGGCCGCAGGGATACGCAAGCAATTTATATGTCGTCGTATTAAAGGCAACAGGTACTTACCAGAATATAAGGTTTGTTTGCTATACTTTGATACTGAACGGAGAAAAAAAATAAAAAAGATTTATTCCCATACATTTTTTTTTTCAATATTTTTTTTTTATATGAAGGAGCAATTTTTTTGGAAAATTGTAGTAATAAGTATTAATCAGCGTTAAATTTCCTATACAACTCAATTTTTTGTTAAGTCAAATATGCATTTTTCATCCTATGTCCACCTTTTTAAAATCCGGACCACTGTGTGGCGTACCAGTCAAATCATGCCCCAAGCGAAAATTCACTCAAAAAAAGTTACTTGTGAGCGTTTGGTGGACCAGTGCCGGTGTTGGTCACTACAGCTTTCTTAAATCTGGCCAGACGATAACGGCAATGTTTATTGTCAGCAACTGCAAACCATGATGGAAAAGCTAGCTGCTAAACAACCGAGGCTGGTCAACCGCTTTAGGCCACTGCTGCTTCAGGACAACGCTAGACCACACACTGCAAAACAGACGGCTAGCAAATTAGAGGAGCTTCAATTGGAATGTCTTTGACATCCACCGTACTCTCCGGACCTTGCTCTAACAGATTACCATTTTTTTCGAAATTTGGATAACTTTTTGCAACGGAAAAAAATCAACTCCGATGGGGCAGTCCAAACTGCCTTCAAAGATTTTATTGATTCCCGTCCGAATGGTTTTTTCAGTAAAGGGATCAATAAACTACAGGCTGTGAGATGGCAAAAGTGCATAGATAGCGATGGTACATATATTATATTTAATATTTTTTGATTAATTAAATATATTAAGTATATTTAAAAAAAAACGACTTTATGATTCTCTCATACAAAACGCCAATTTCATATCACTTTATAGAAACGGCAGAATTTAGGTCGCAAGGGCGAGCGAAGCGAGCTCGAAAAATTAAGCAGCTTACAAAAACAAACTTAAAAAGCAGGGTTTTTCCAGAGTCCGATTTTGGTGGGAAAATATGAGAAAGCACAAATCGTTTTATACCTGTGTGCTAGCTGTATTCATTTTTCTTGTTAAAATAACGATCAAAGTACAGACTAAGGAACTTCGCGAATATGGCGTCCCGATCGATCTGAATACATTCAATATTCTGCGATTTATATATGCCCCCATGGGCCTACTGTTATGCCATTTCAGTAAGCTAAGGAAGTGTCTCCTGTTATTTGTACGTCAAATGCCATCCATTTATTACGAGAAAACAGCCAAATTAACAAGACACGTTTCAAGAAATTTGATTGTAAGGAAGGTGTTTCATTCTTTCGGTTAACAAATATTAATATTTAGACATGACTGCTCCTAAATTACCTTAGGCTAATTAAATTTTCGTTTTTCCAAAATAATCCTACTTAGTTTTAGTCGGTTTTCCCCGTAAATAATACAGGTTTTGATATCGCTTTAGAGAGCTTCATATTTTGTGTAAAAGGAAAACAAATTAATATTCGTAAATACAACCTCTAATCTAATTAAGGGGATGCAAAGTTTAAATGGAACATTTTTATTGTGGTCAGATTTACTTGACACTTGATCTAAATGTTCTTTGATATAATTAATGAAACACCTTTTTCGACATTTTCTATGGGCGGCAAACTACGACGCAGACCATGTCCTGGAATAAGACATAGTATATGTTTTATCACGGGAATATGTTCCCTTCGGATACCTAATATTCGAATTTCACGAGGGCGAAGCCGCTGGCAGAAGCTAGTTTATTATAAAACAGTAGAAGATTGAAAAACGAATTGGAAATCAATTTTGACATTCTACAACCTGGAAAACGTGGAGAACTAAAACCACAAAGAGTTCCTCCAGCCCAGTAACCCTTTTCGCTGGCATCCTCACAGTCTGGTCAGAGTCAGAATCGAGCCGCGCGATGGGCAGTTTGTTCTGCTACTTCTTTCTAGCTCTTTTTTTACACCTCTTAAGAAATTTTGTTTTGTAAGCCGGGCATTTCAGGCTAATCAACAAAAAAAAATCTTAATTCCGTTACTTTTGCACTAAGTAGTTCTCATATTATCCTTGTTACATTAGCTGGAATGTAGTTATGTCTAATTTCGGTTTAACTCCTACGTCAGAGCCGGTCATTGTCGGCTAGGACGATGGTCTATTGTATTCATAACGTGGGCATTGTGTCCTGGATCCGAAATTAATAATAATGTCCCTGTGAAGATATGCGACCGCTCCGATTGTCTTGTGATATTCACTGCCTACTCTGATGTTTGAGGTGGACAGTTGATGGACACTGGGTTCTGGAATAACTACAACTACAAAAACTCTTTATGCACCTGACGGAAAATAAAAACCTTAATTTTAGTGTTGAACTTCGGCTCCTGCGCTGGAATGTAATAATTTTGAAGAAAATTTTATTCCGTTTATGCGTTTAAAATCTTTATGTAGGTACCTACTGCTTTAAAACTTGTGAAGGCACAAGTTTTCATATACCTGGGCAGCAGATTAGATGTCTGTTTCTAACACCCACTTCAAGAATGAACTTCGTTTACTACATTCAGTTCCTAAAGAAAAGTCCGTTTACTGTTGAACAAGATAAAAGCAAATAAACGTGTTAACTTCAGTTCTTGCCCTCATTCCGTAGTTTGCGCCACTCATCCACGTAGGTTTACGATCTTTCGGATTGTATTACTTACAGTTGTTGGCTGTTGTAAACAATAATGGGGGCTTAGGCATCACTGAATGAAAAATCGATAGGTAGCTGTAGCTGATAGATAACGCGCTGACGCTGACAAAAATGTAGTGTTGGACGAATTTCTGGCCGACTCGTCTGTCGCCGTCCACTGAAACCCTTCTTCCCCTTTCGTAGTGTGGATAGTTACCTACGGCTTGCCAAATCACTTGGTCAGTAAGTAAATTAATATTTGTATTCTCCGAGTACAGCAGTCAGTTTTCACACCGAAATTTTTTTTCACTGAAGGAAGGTGCTTGGTCTCCGGGTTCACTACCGTGTTAATAAAATTGTTTTCCATTCCATACAGTTAGGGTAGGTACTTAGATAAATCTAATCCAGTAAAACTATAGTGTATGACTATAATATTTATAAGCAAGTAATTAGTCAACAGCCGCTGCACTTCAGTTTCTTATCCGAAAAGCTGGGTACCATTGGGCATTAACCGATGAAGAAACTACCTGCACGTTAGTCTAACGGATCAATTAACTTGATTATCGAAATATTGCTGCCTTCCGCTATAACCTGCAATGAAATTTTAATGAAAATCAAACAATGCCTCGTATTCAGTAAAAGTTGGAATGGAAAGGAAGGATGGGGACAATGTGAAACGCAAACAAAGGCCGATGGTTGGCGGATTGCGGCTCGCATAGCAATCAGGCTGGAGCCAGTACCGCTTTGCCAATGTATGTAGTGGGCACACAGTCGCCGCCAGCATGAGACAGCTCTATAGATATATCGTAAACGTCACTAGCATCGATATGCCCAAACGTACGTGAATCGATTTTATAAAACTGATTGGCACGTGTCTCAAATTCCTTTTGACGAACCGTATTGTCTGCCGCTTTTAAAAGGCACCAAGTTGACGACTGTATGACGAGTGAAGATTGAAAGACTGAACTTTTGGGATGATGAAACATCTAGGTATCTTTGCCTTCCGAAATGAAATGTTAGGTTTTAACACGTAGGAAAGTAATTACTTAAGTAAGTATTGGTATTTGTATCTACTATCTACATGGTATAAAATAAACAAGTTAGGCATAGAATAAATAGAGAACCAGTTGGTGTTGTAAGAATAGCTTAACTTGATTGAAACTTGTGTCCAGAAATGTAGGGACTGCGGGTAGGGCTCGTATATAACCTTTAAGTGGCCTCACCCTAACTAGAAGTTTTCATGTAGGTAGGTAGCCTAATCGGTTATCTTTATCACAAAGCCGGGAATAACCGAGCCGTTGTAATAAACGCCTGTCGCCTAATTCCCCCACACATATGTCCGCCCCAGGCGAAATAAACGAGCTTAACTGAAACAGCACAAAAAGAAAGGTCCGTTTTGTACACAAAGTAATAAAGATTGGCGGTCACGCTCATACCGCTGCGGACTTCATGCTGACTTCTAATAAACAAGTTTCCTTTACTGGTGGGTGTTCTTCTACTTAAAAGGTAATTTCTGGTATAGGCACCGTTATGAGAGAACAAATTGGATAATAACTAGAATAGTGTTAAATTATCGCAGTTTCATTAAGGATGGTGCTCACTCATAAATGGGTAAGTACCTACCTAGTGAGTAGCAATTCGGACCTCTTCAGATTTTCCTGCTGCCAAAGGAAGGAAAGATATATAGTTAAAGATTTGACCGCGACGTGTTACGAGACTGAAATATTGAATAAGCATAAGTAGGTACTTGGTTACCTGATTGATATTAGGTGGGTAACTGGGTACCTACTCGTAATTATCCAACTTCGATCGTTATTTTGTACACCGTTGCAGTGCAGTAAGTAGCAATCATTGTTTTGTTTTACACCTTCATAGCAAAATTTCGACCTAATAGGTACTTACCTACATAATGTACCTAAGACCTTTGTTTGTTAAAGTTTCATCGTTAAAACGTTTATGCTATTGCGCTTTGTCTTGACTGGATGGATTCAGCAAATTATACTGAAGTTGTGACACTGCTTGAAAATCAGACTCAGGTTTGTTTTTTTTTTTTTAACAAGAGTAGATTTACAGACAACCAAATACGCAGAAAATACCTAGACTGAACAGGCTCTTGAAACGATTTGGTTTGGTTCGGTTTTCGGCGAAAATCAATTTCCATATCTTCAGGGCGTCGCAGATCTACGCTGCGGTTTGCTTTCCTACTAAGGTAGGTGATGAAATCATCTTTATTTTTGCCAGTCTTCGTTTATTATTTTCCATTTCATCTCATTGTGAGTAGAATTTGAAGCTTATTTATTAGTGTGGTGAGAAGGTCAGCATTCGATTACTTAGGTATATCATCAATTAATCGGGCCTTTTGACATTTTAATACTAAGTAGTTCCAAGAACAGATGTCTGTATTAATACTAAGAAAAAAGTTAAGCAAGTTTTTACCTACTGTAGCTAAGGAATTAGAAGTTATTCGCTATTGGTACCTACTTTTAATTAATTAAGACAGTCAATTGATGGTTCAGTGACTTCTTGTTTACAATGCGTAGAACTGTATCTTGTCCGCACTCCGTAATCAAGACAAATTACAGATATTGCTTCAGCGAACCGGCCCGAAACTGGGTTAATTTAATAACTTCAAGTAGGTTGAGGCACATATTTGTCTAATCATATAATATTAAATGCACTTCGTGCTTTCGTGCGCGATAATATTGACCTACGAACGTTATTGTTAGCGCTCATGAACCCGTTTAGCAAAACAAAGGAAAGTGCTTGCACTCACCGATAGCAGCTGCTCGTCGCTCGCTTTTAGTACTACACTTCCAAAACTTCATGTTTTATCGAGTTTCGCAGAGGTCACCAAGTAGCGAGATGACACCGCGCGCGCCCGCTAAGGCAAGTCGCCATCGTCAAACTGTCCGATTGGGGCCGAAACAATGACTTTTGTTTACAAATGAACGACGCGGAGGATTTATTAAATTGTCGAGTGAAGTGGCCGGCTGCAGGAGACCAATGAGCCGAGGCAGAACGAGTGCGACGAACGTACACCCCCGGCGGACAATCTCCGGTTGTAACTCAGCACCGGTCTATTGGAGGATGGCGTGGGAGCCTCGACCCCGATCACACCTAACGTCCCTAATCCCTGCTTACTGGAAATGGGTTAATTGAAACACATATTGTAGCGTAAAAAAGTTTAATTTCTATCACATCATGTCTTCCTACGGTAATAATTTTGGAACATATATAGATGCCGAATATCTTGCTAAGGGCAAATCACTACGATTCGAAGCAAATATCTGTTTCATGAGCTTGATCAATTTGAAGATGATGGTTGAAGAGGACACGATTTGCTGTAGGCATTCGGCTCTACTTTCCACTGTTGTTATACGTTTATAATATTGTGAATTTATCGGCGATCTTTTTAGTAGAAGTAAAATATGCTCCGAATCTTACACGTTATTGCACTATAAAAATACATGGATAAGCATAATTTCTAGGCACATTTCTGTACTGTCTATAGTAAGTTGATTATGATTACACACTTTTATCAGTTATACATAAGTTACTCTAAATCTATCTTATTTATTTTAAAATCAAAATGAGATTTTCAGTTTCATCTGCTGCTCGAAAACTACTTACTAGTCTTGTCATCGCGAGGATTTCAATTAAATCAATTTTGTCACTTTTTTTTTTCAATGTATTCAATCAGTAAAAGAAATTGTATCTATCTATTAATAATGCAGTTATAAGTAAAATATCGTTGGGATAAATATACCAATTAATTGTGTACAATTATGTAAAATATGTAGCCTATAGTGGCAATTAAAAACTTGAGCTTGTCTTGTGACATTTGCAATGCTGCGGTGAACAAGCACAACTGCTAATTAATATCCCTTGAACACTTCAGATACTTTCTACTTCTCTGCGTATTATTAGATTTTGTTTAGACCATGGCTCTTCGACTCTTTCGATATTTTGAAATTAAGCACCTTGTAGAATCCTGGAAAACTGTAAATCAATCGCCATCATAGGTGTGAAATATTTGAAGCCATAATAAAACCATAAGAAACTAAAACAGGCACTTTTGCAGTGTATTTTGAGGTGCTTAAGAGATATTATTTATTGCAGTTAAATTTAATATGAATAATATTAATCAAATTAAACATTATCTTAAGATGCGCTAACGCGGGCAATTACTTTTGCAAATTCGAATCCCGAAACGTTATATTGACCACAAATAGCTAATAATTGTACAATTAATTGAAGGGCTTTTTACAAAAACCGCACAACTTTTTTTTTATTAATTTTTCAATAAAGACAAAAACTTCACAGCATTGTCAACATTAAAAATAAAAATTTGCATATAATTTATGATAATGTTTTTGAGTCATGATTTAAATTATGTATTATTTTAATCTTAAATGCTTCACATTTCTGCAAACTATTTATAAGAATACTTTACAGATGTGATGTTTTTGTAAAATGTGTTTTCGTGAAGTTGACACGTCTTGTCACAAATGGCGGAAATGTGACCAATCAGTCTGGAAGTGAACTGGACAATGAAAATAATTAATAGCAGCGGTGAAGATGGATATAAATTTTGTGTCTATTAAATAATTATTTTTTTTATTTTCTCATACTAGTTTTGTTATTATTTAACAAAAAAAGCCAAACTTCAAAAATATTTTCACAAAAACACGTTTTTGTTTTTACAACTCCATAGAGTTGTTCGGAAATACGCGGTATTTCCGGCTAAGCTTTTCAATGCTTTAGTGTTGTTTTGTAAAAAGTTAAATAAAGCTAACGAATGCTACTCAGCCATAGATTACAAAGCAAAAAATAAAAAAAGGATGAAAATGCGCGTTATGTAGTTTTTGTAAAAACCCTTCAATTGTACGTGTCAGAGCATCTTAAGCTAAACATTAGAGTACATGCGACGACTAATATCAAAATCAGCAAGTGTTTTCTGAATGAAATTCACATGGTTCTTCAAAACGATTTTATTGCAGTGTAATAAAATAACTACCTAAATTTGTCTGCACTTAAAATAATCCTTACTAATTTATGAACTCATAGCTGAGGTCTCGTAACTCAGCAATCTGAAAGTCAGCCTTGATCCACAATTAAATAGTTTTAGAAAACTAAGTGCGCCTTGTTGCCACTGAACAAATGCATTTCTTTGATTTAAATTGTCTTTATAATAAGCGTTCTTTTGTTGTGATACACTAAACATCTAAAATGTGATAAGTAAATAGACACTAAATCGAAATCACAATATACATAATGTTGGTTATTTATTTAAGTAAGACTTTCAAGTAGTATTGCTATGAGAATTATTGCTGGTCTGCAATAATTATTGAATTGAAATAACAGCACAGGAAGCGTGATTAACTGATAAGAAATCACTAAAATTATTTTATGGTACAGAATAAAATCGATGGCAGCAAAGTAGTACAACGGACATCTACAAAATCGCAACTTTACAGGAGAACAGATTTAGTTTAAAAGAGTGGTTATTTTGAGAGTTATGGACCGATTAACCTGAAATTTTCATTATTTCATTTTCTTCAATTAATTCATTTTCTGAGTCAAACTCTGAAAAATCATAATAAACAAAAATGGTAGTAGTAAAAACAAGAAATCATTACATTCATAGATTGAGACTTATACAAAAAGTCCGACGTATAAACAAACAAGTGGCAGATGTCCGTGTTTACGTCGTTTCATTCATCTGTCAAAGCTCCGAAGTAAAGGCGGACAAATTCAAATGTCCGTTTCTACAGCGATGTTTTTTAAAAATCCAGTGTAGACGGTGTTTACGTGTCAAATTTTCTTTATTTTTTTGAATTTTGAAAAAAAATTAATACAGACTTGTGGATAGGATTAATATAAGCTCATTTTTGTAAAAAAAGCATTTTCGAAAAAATTTAGATGTCCGATGATTTCTACTTTGCTGCCATCGGAATGGTACATTGTCCCAAACTGCCACAGTATAAGTAACATTTAAAATGCTAGAAATAGTATCAATGTTTGCCCACTCTTATTACAACATATTATTTTCATCAGAACATTTTCAACAGAACACAGGCATAGCTAAAAAATTTACTAATGCTTTATTTCTTGATATGTATGTATGTTCCATCGAAGAAAATTACGTTATTACAAAACCAAAGTAGGTGCCTACTGAAAGTGAAATTTTATTCTTTCAAAAATTCCAAGATACTAAAATAATTTGGTTATTCTGTTATTACATTGAAACTTTACTAAAGCACTGTAATACATCACTTGGTTAAAATCCTATTTATACTTTATTCTAAACATTTAATTCCGAAATCATAAATCTCATATTATAATGCACAAGTTATCGCACAATTTATGTCAAAATCCATGTCATTATGAAGGCACTGCTTTTTTGATACATGAAAATAACTTGTTGATCATAATATTGTGATAAACGAATTGATCGCTATTGTAAAACATTCTCCTACAAAATTGCTAGCTGTCATTACCAATCTCTTCATGACTCTATTATGAGAGCAAGATGCTTTGTAAAGCCTTGAGTGGTAATCAATGGGATTCACTGGATGGATTAACATCTGTGCTTGTTACTGTCAGATAGATTGTACTGTCCCCCACCTTCCACATACATCCAAGTTAACTATTGTGGATTTGAGTGTGAACTAGCTGACTCAGTTCCAATACAAAACCATCTAATAACTATCACACAATAGTATTTTAGGATGTACGCACCCCTCTAACATAATTCTGATCACACGCAGCCCATGGAAGCTTCTACACAATGTCTTATCTATACTCATAATAAAAATAATTTTAGTTATCTGTGTTCAAAAACCACATTTTATATTTCTAAAATAAACTACTTAGCTAATTGCTAATATAAATGGTGTAAATATGATTAACTTTTATACTTACAGATAGTTTTATTAAATTAGTTTTTCAACCAATACTGAAAAGGTGTTACCTAACTATCCTTGCTAACTTATTGCCAAAGTTACGTGTGGCGTTTCAAATTAACCAGATTTTTCAGGAACCGTTTCAATTTACAACAGTTCAGTCGTCGCGAGATCGAAGGTTACGTACAAATGTTTTGCATCTGCTACATTATGTTTCGCATTACTTGAAACTTATGCGGTAGCTCGAAATGGCTGTCAATGCCTGTACCATGTTCCCTGAACACGAGTTTGGAAGTGTGAAACAGGGGTCACAATGTAGGTTTGTTGTGGTTGTTGGACTACAGCCAATGGTATAACTTGCTGTGCCATTTCTACAGGCTGTCCATTCTCCTCTGAAACTCCCAGTGGCTGCACACAATGCTGCTGTGCCACTTGTTGTACACCTTGCTGTGTTAGCACTTGTTGGTGCTGGCTCACCTGCGGCACCAACATTTGTTGTTGCATTTGCTGCTGTTGTTGAGGCTGCTGCTGGTGTATGACAACATGGGCCTGGTTCTGCATCTGCTGGTGCTGCTGAACTTGTACTTGTTGCACTTGTTGTTGCTGCTGTTGTTGTTGCTGCTGCTGTTGTTGTTGTTGTTGCTGCTGTTGTTGTTGTTGTTGCTGCACTTGCTGTTGTTGCTGCGCTTGTTGCTGTGCCTGCTGTTCTCTATCATGTTCCTCTTTCTTCTTAGCCTCCATAGCTGCCTTTTTAGCATCGGCCTTCTCTTTCTCCTGCTGTAGTCTAATAGGATCCTTGTTCTTATCATATGACATACATTTACCACTGCGGAATGGCACCATGTCTTTTGGAATATCTTGCTTCTTTGTTGCAAATTTGACATGAGGGAACTGATCCTTCATGAATGCACGGAAAGTTGAATAGCCCATAAGCTTTACACCTGGCTCTAAAATTTCTCCATATTCCTTGTAAGCCTCGAATAAATGTTTCCTTGAGTCTCCTTGAATAATGACAGTCTTACTGGCTTTTTTACCTTCTCCAGATGGTTGAACATCTTTAGGAGAACTTGCATGTTGTTTTAAGTATTCCTTCAAGAAATTAGTTGCATGCTTGTAAATGTCTAGAGTGAATGTGTTATATGGTTTCTTACCGACATTGCCGTGTATCCGAGGTGCGACACCGTGCGTCATTACGTGTTGCCTGATCCGCTTTAGCTGGTAATGAGTAACATTCTCAAGATACAAGAAAGCCTCTAGGCAAACCTTCCTTCCTTGATAAACATAGCATGCTCGCAGTCTCCTCCTGACTTTGTGCCGTGAAGTCTCAGCAGGATTAGCCAAGCTAGCCATTGTGATGCCCATCAGGTACATATCATGCTCACTCTTAGTCAGTTCAGCAATATTGAGTCTATGCCGATAAACTGCTTCTGGGTTTAGCCCACGGTAACAGTTGTCTTTACAATCGCAACCTCTCCTCAGTCTTTCTTTCACCTGAAATAGCATTATTATAATTTTAATAAAAACTCAAAACTTTGTTTCACTTAGTTAAAGGGTCATATCCAAGAAAAAAAGAAATTGTTATCTTTAGATGTAGATGAGTAAATGAGTTGATGAGTTAGGTCTTAATATACACACAAGATGAAACTCTCTGCAGACTGCTGGTGCATGTCAGCCTAACTCAAGATCCATTGACTCTTCAAATGGATCTTGAGTTGAGGGATTATTATAAGCTCAGGCATCAGTTAATAAAGTTTGATTGCAAAATAATGTCAAAAAATATCCAGCAAACTTAAAAATAACATGCTCTGTTATGCTGAACTTTGGGAAAATAACCTCAAAAAAATAAATGTTTTATTAAGAATTTCTCACCTGTGTGGGATTATCTTCCAGCTTATTGTCAAGAACTTCTTCATCGCTATCAGATTCAGCTTTTTTCTTTTTTTTAGTGCCAGTCTTCTTTTCAACTTTGGGTTTAGTATCAATTTCCATGTCCCCAGGCTCTGGTTCCACATGCTGTTCAAACTCAATACTGTAGGTACCAGGTATATTCTGCAAATTGCCTGCACCATTTTCCACCTGTATTGTGTGTCCTTGCCATAAAACCTGTTAATTAAAAAATTTGAACATGTACATCTTTAATGGATGAAGATCCTTTCCATTGCTATGCAGAGAAGTATGCTATATAGCTAAATAGGTGGTGTGGTTGTGTTAATACCTGCTCTTGGTGACCATTGTAGTTATGCTGTTGCATGTTTTGTGCTCCCATTTCAAAGACAGAGTGCTGGCCCATGACGGGAGTATGCCACTGAGCACTCTCGCCATACTCTCCGCCGCCGTTCTGGTCCGGTGGTATGGACACGATTATCGCCTCCTTGCTGTCCACGCTTCGCCGCTCCACAGAAAGCAGCGAATGCAGTACCTCGCTCGCCTCTTTCTCAGCAGGATTCACCACTTCCATTTTTTCGAACGACATTCCGCCTGCTCGACACTACAACCGATCGTTCACATCAAATCACATGTATGTACATACGTGTATGTACAAAGCCACACGACAAACCCGCCCCGACCGCTAGGAGAATCGACAACCCCAAGACACAATACAAGAAAAACCGCGACAACTTTTCAAATTCATGTAAATAAACATAACAAAAACCGCGCAATTATTAACCTTAATCGCATTTTTTAAGTTTCATTATCGCATAGCGGATCGAACTCCCGTGGAATATTGGGCCATATAGTCATAGCAAAGGAAGAATAAAACTCACCTATTTCACGCTATTTCAGAGACTGTGATGCAAAAAAACGTATCCCCACAGTTTATAACAGACTGTGGTTTGTTTTAATTCACTTCATTTTGATATTACAGTCATAATTAGAGAGAAATGCACAAATAATTCACTGAGTTCACGGAAGCAATATGGCGATACACTTTCCGTGAATAAAATCGGAGGACGCCGTAGAACATGTAATTTGTACAGTGCGACACCACCAGACGGCGCTGAAGACGCGTTTCCGTATCGACGCTTTTGTCGGGAACAAGCGCGGCAAAATTTAAACAATAACGTTTAATGTAGCAACGAACGACAGAAAATTGCTTAAGAAACACATGGATTATAAATGATTAACTTTTAATGGCGAAATATTGCTATCGCTGTATGTTTAAATAAATAAATTCTGGGTAATTTGCACTGCAAGGTAAAAGTAAAGAATTTGACTATATGTTTAAATTCAGGTAAATGTACAAGTTGTACGAAGTTGCTATAAAATGTTAAAAAATTGAGGACAATAAATATAAATTGTAATGGTTTGAAAGATAATACGAAGACGTCAATGTTGGTATTGACGGCAAAAACAGTTGAATTAGCCGTGAGCGAGAATAAATTAAGAAAGACATTTAATTAACTTACGTATTTATTCCGTCTTAAGCTTCATCATTCACCTAAAATTTACTCATCGACATGTTTTATTTCCCTATAATATTACATTTTTGAGTGAAAACTGTTGTCAGTCAATAACCTTCTTTTAAACTTATATGTATTCTTGCGGGTACCTACTTTACTTGTATTACGCGGTTTGTTCAACTTTTAGGTACGTATTTTATTTCTATATATTTCTTAAAACCAATCTATAACAATAAGCTTCAGAAATGAACTATTGATTTTCTTTTTACGCATCAAAAATAATAGTCCGAAAAAATCTACGCACAATTAAAGCAGGGTTCGACGTACATGAGGGTCCGCAACGACGTGGAACAAAACCAACCGCCACACAGAACAACCCTGGCATTTAATTAAATGTACAGGTATACATAAGTAGGTATGGTAAAGGCCCACTTATTTATTGAAAAAGATAATAAACGTAATTTTAATATTCGTAAAGAAGTCGACACACAGGCACCGGTTGTTCTATTAAAGTCATTTCCTTTCTTCATCCGCGCTTCTATTTCCTTCGATATCACTCAAATACGTAGATTTAGACCATAATGGTCTTTGTCTCATTGAATAATATTCGACTACCTGTTTTAGGCCTACCTATGTACATGCAAGATTTTTTCAACTAGGTACATGTATACTGTTTTAATCTAGGTAGGTGTATGTTATAGGTTGCGTAGGTTAAGATTGATATGTTAAATTTGTTATTTTGTGTGAACCTTAATGTTATTGCATATAGGTACTTATTTTAAACATTGAATGGAATGTATGAACCATTTCGTAATAAAAGAAAACACTCGAAAAAAGTAAAACGAGAAAATTATTTATTACATTCGTTTAGCGCATAACAAGGTCACACACCCTAAAAAAAGTTAACTGTCATCAGTCGGAGAAAACAAACCGCCTTCTTTAGCATTTGCTTTTTAATTTGTTTGTTTGCTGTTTTGCTCTCAACAGTGTTTATATTAATTAAATAAATCATAAATATGTGACGATAGATAAGAATTCTTTAACTCAAAGAATACTGTAACTATGTAATCTAATTAGAAATGGTCAAGAAAGTCTACACTTTCTTCTCAATTATGCGCCGACATAAGAGTATTTGTTATTGTGATTAATTATTAAAGTAGGTACCTACCTTTATTTTGTTGTACCTGCGTACAATATAGGTTAGTACAAATTTTGTATTTTTGCTTTATGATTATCGGCTGCTTCCTAGTTCCTTTCGGCTTTTAATGCGCGCAGGTGTATGTTTGGTGATTTGACGAGTATTTAGCATTCGCTCATTATTATGACGTCATTGTATTGTTCAGCTATTAAGTCTAGGTCTATTACTCACCAGCTGCTGCGTCTAGGGCGAAGCAGCTACTGCGAGACTTCACGACACCTCCTGGCGACGGTCCATCGGGCCACTCCATTCTCTCCTCCATCGCCTTCGACGCACTTCTCTTAAATTGCTCCAAAAAACTGTCTATTTGTGTTTCTATACTAGTCGGGGAGTTGGCCATCGTTTCCACCGAAACACCGAAAACAAACACAACACGCTAACCTGCCGTTTACGACATTTTTCGTTTAAAACGTCCTTTCTTTGTTTTCCAACACAACTCCGTTGTTACGGACTCTCCAAATTGTATCGTATTGCATAATTGACCGTCATTTTTTGCCGAATTCGTTCATCGACCCGACTTCGCGTACAATAATATCAAAGAAGACCGCGGAACGTCCCCGAGTATGAAAGAGACTATTGGATAGCGATGTAGGGATGTAATAAGTGTTTAGAAAATATCGATAAAAGTAAAAATCGACACCACCGATGTGAGTATTCCATTCAAAAGCGATGATATAAAAGAAATAGTCTAGTGTCACCAAAACGGTATGATAGTACCTATCACTTTTTTTTGTGAAACAGGTGGAAAAACAAGTAATTGCTGATTTTTTGACAAAAGCGTCGTACAATTGTTGAGATTTTGACTTGTTTACCTATGGACAAGATTTAACACCAATTCAAATTTGATGATTAGAAAAACTTTATATCTAAAGCACAGTTACAATCGAAATCTCGATACGTCTAAAAGTGTAAACTACTCGTATTATCGATGTTTCTAAAAACGACTAACATCCCTACAATGAAATGATTTTACTACGGATACCGTTATGCTATATACGGCAACGAAAATAAAGCGACACCTACTGACATCTATCGATCGCCTCGAGCAGCTGTTTGAGTGTGGCTTGACTTGGAGTTGCCAGTTAATAAGTGGTTGAAAGAAAAAAAATGCAGTAAGTATTTTTCATTTATTATTTTTAAATCGTTTGCTTCTGATTAGATATTGCTTCTATGAATTAAGCCCTTCAAAAAATTGCTGAAATTGTTTGTTCTGTTTATTGATACGCATGCGTCGTGTTCTCGTGTGTGTGCGCGTTGAATACGATGACGTTTGTGCGATAGTGTGCGTATCTTGGCGGCGAGGGGGTCGCGGTCGCCGGTCGCGCACGCTGCGTGCATTAGCTAGTGCTGCGCGAAGAGCGCGTGTAGTTCGTGATATCAGACGTGACTGGAACTGTCACACACGAGACTACACCCGGCCACAAAATGTCAAGTAAGCTTCATAGTACCTACTTCAATACCCGTAATTTTTTATAATTCCTCAATTTCATGCATTATTAACTTTAATTATCACAATTGTTAATTGAGTAGAATTTGCACTATTTAACTAGGTACTTAATTGAAATGGTTTAAAAATTTAATACCTAAGGGTAGTTAAATTATATTTTTTGTATTTTTATTGAGTGTATCAGTCTCAGAAAAACTCGAATTAATATTTATTCCGATAGGGCTACCAGTTCACAATATTAATTCGCTTTATGAAATAAGAACTCTTCAAGGAAAAATGTTGTAATAATGGTTTTATGGTTGCCTACCTACTTTTATTTAAAGTTTCCCTAGAAAGTATGTACTATCCCAACAGCTAATTTATTTCGTTCAACATACGTCGTAACATTTTTCTCGCGTAGTTATACAACGCACAACTATTTCCCAATAAGATGAACTATAATGTGGTCCACGACATCTATCTTAAACTTGTTATCTATAATTAAATCGACAAAATTGTCCGTATTTATTATAATTTTTGTGTAAAGTGTGTGAGGAAGCTGGATAACCTTGAATTATTCTGGTCTAGCATGTGTGTCCGATATCTTTATTGACCCCACAAACATCGACGTCACTCTACGTTAGCAGCCAAAGATTATGAATTGTTCCACCCCGCGTTTAATTTCTTTCGTATCAGTGAGAGATCGTAAACAGAGTATCGTTATCTGCTACAAATACCTACATTCATAAACACTGGCCTATCAACTACGTGATATGAACTGTTATGGAAACTGCACTATTGTGTACAGTCACACTAGTCCAAATTTAAAAAGCATTTATTGTAATCGCAGTTTTGGACATTTCATTAACAAAATTGTTTAATTTGAAAAAAGTGGGTAAGAACTTACTGGGACCCTAACCAGAAAGGCATAATTATGTCTCATGCATGATATAGCTGCTGCACTAGCTATAGTATCTCCATGAAGCAGGTTTTGTGTTGTTTGGATTCTGGCAATACCCCACAGCTATTGCTAGAATCCAAACAATACAGATCTATAATAGTCATCTAATAAGTGACTTCATCCGATTACAGTATTGCTGGACTGGCGCCTAGGCCTTGTACTATTGTATGTACTGCGTGATATCCGATATTCAATACTAACCACAAAGGTTCATCCGACCTGATTGCGGCTAAACTGGCGCCGGCTATATACCAATCTGCTACATCGTTCTCATTTGTATGCAATTATGCATTCAACTTTCGAGACAATAGCAATAGTCCATTATTCGAAAGTCCCTAATTACCATTACCAAAGAGATCTGCAGTCAGCTGCATCTACGAATATAATTTGAAGTATTATTGCATGTTCAAAAGGAATTTGAATTTGCAGAACATGGAGTCGTTCAGTTTTATAGTACAATACCTAGAAAGATTTATGGGTTTCGTCTGTACTAAACCCCGATCACTCGCAAACCAGTCCCGCTTTCTCCAACGACAAGTCTTAGTCTTCGGTTTTCACTTTACAACTGAAAATTGAATATTGTCCGAGTGAAATGCATTTCGCTGACGGCGCATAGCGTGTGCATCATAGATACGAACTTAGAAAGTGTGGATCACGAAGGCCACTTTTTCAAACGGTGATAATTTCCTACTTTTGAATAGGCATGTGTGACAATATAAAAAGATGGACACGTCATCATTGCATTCCTTTATTCCGTTAAACGGTCGACTGCCCGCGTGGTTCCATCCCGCCGGACCGGCCGCACCTAAATAGAAACCGCAGGGACATTGCTCCCGAGCGCGCCTGATCCTGCATCTCAACTCTCGAGTGCCTTGTTGGGGTGCCTTTTGCCAGGAGAACATTTCCATGCAATAAATAAACGAGAAGATATTTTAGGTTTCCCATTTAATCATCCTGCTAGCTATCGAACTGATATTTCAGAAAATAAATCGGGGCTTTACGATGTTGATAAACCATTAATGCTGCAAAAACATGTAATGAGCAGATTTCTGGCCACAAAATTTGGCCTCGAACATTGACGGAATTTCCTGAGATAAAATTAATGCAAGGTTTTGATAGTTTTATGGCTTGGAGGATGTATGAAGATTCAACGTCTGCAATGGTGGAGATCACAAGCGACAAATAAATAAAAGACTTCGCTGTGAGTCTACCTATTCATATATATTTGCAGACAATTGGATAATCATACGTAGTCGTTTTATGCACACGTGGGGAATGTCCTGTTGTCTGGAACGTTATTACATAGAGGCAGCTCGCGCTGATAAAGAAGACTTACGAGTTTAATTGTGGAATACATAGGCGTGGACGGGCTCGACACCAAATATCTAACGCTACACAGTAGTTTTATTTTGAATTTTATTTGTGTCGCGCTATTTCGGAACTGAACGTGCGGCACTTGTCTATTACTTGGTGGGATATGTAATGGCCCACGCAGACTGAATGCCGGGAGCTATTCCCGTGAATATTTTTGTGGAATCTGAGACGTTTGCCCATATTATAATCGGGTATAACTCAGTCAGTAATGATGTTCTTAATGTAGTAAGTATCTTACCTTGTTGCGAAACTAAAGCAGTCTAATAAATCGCTTGGCATGCCAATGTTACACAAGGCATGATAATAAATGACTAGACAATAGATGTTTCCCAATTAGACTTAATGTCGAGACAACAGTATGAACACGTGGTGATATTGACAGGTGAAAAAATAATAATGCGCATACGCATCTGCGGCGCCAAGTCTCGTAGCACGTGCCAATATTATAAATGTACCTACTACATAATATACCTACGTAGATGCTATGCGTCTTTCTCGAGAGGAAGAAACTGCGCACTTCCTCATAGCATTTTACGATGACGACGGCGACGCCCCGACATGAACAGACAGATCGCTAAAATACGGCTACGTAATCCTCCAAAACGACGTTTCTCCAGTTATTTTAGATATTTACGTCTTTGGCACCAAAGGCGACTACCAGAAATGTGATTAGACTCGTGCGTTTGGAAATTAGACATAAATTATAATGTGGATGATATATGTATATAACCTGTGAAATTACTAAAATATATTCGGGAAATGAGAAAGTAAAAACGTGACGATAGTCTTATAATGACAGCTATTATGAAGTTAACTGCGAATGCTGCATAATTTATTTGAGTAAGATAGTAGGAGCAGAGATGAGGTCTTACTTCAGCTGACTAATATTCTTCGGTCTTGAATCTCACATGAAAATATCGCATGAGGCAACGTTAAAGTAGGAGTAAAAGGCGCGCCTGGAGGGAGTTACTTATATAATTCATACTTATATCTGAAGTTCTGATTAGCGATATTAGGTTGGAATTGGATCCTCTTCGTCTTCCTTCAGTTTCTTGCTCACTACTGAGGATCGTGAATTGATTTGACCAATTAAAGTTTCAATTTTATCTTTCTCCGTTGGCAATTTTTGACCTACTGTAGTGCGTCGGAAATTCAAGTGGGTCGTTGAAAACAGCCCAAAACAGAAATGTCAAAAACTCCTAAAGGATGTCTTTTTTTAAGCAGTGGAAACCGTCAAATGACGGAATGGCGTGTCTGACTCTTACTGACTAAAACCCATCCGTGTTCCTTTTGCGTTCCAGGGTCGCGGTGACTCTTTCGAACAAATTCCGTAACCCTACCCTGGCCTACAAAGGATTTTAGATTTTTTAAAATTTTTATTTAATATGGGTTTGTTCTTGACTATAGTCTAGGTCAGAGACAAAGTCGACGATAGGCTAAAACAGCTTATGTCTTATCTCATGTTATTCTATTCTGAAATAAAAGTCAATTTTCAAACCTGATGAGAATAAGGTAGGTACGGGAAGTAGGTACAGACGCTAGTACGTTCTTAACTAACTTTAAAGCTGAAGCATTAGGTTCTTTAATAATACATTTTTTGTTTATTGTAACGGCTTTTGTTGCCATTAAGACTACCAAAATAATGATTGAAAAAAATAGATATCTTGTAGCCCTACTCTGTATGGTGGTAAAACGAAAATCAAGGAGCATTAACAAGTGTAATGTAGGTATATCTGTTTCGAGTCCTAAACATGTTTTTAGAGGTCACTTTTGCTAGTGTTTTTTTAAAGTAAAAAAGAAATAGTTTTATACGTAATTTTAACGGACTACGGATAACGTTACTGGTATCTAAGCGTCCTCTGCCTGAATCGTACTTCGATTTGGTGTATTTATATAAGAAACTGCTGGCCCGCCCCGGCTTCGCCCTGATGCATATTTTAATCAAATATCTTTCATAAGAACCTTCTCATGACAATAAGAAACAAAAAAAAAAAATTAGCGAAATTGGTCCACCCGTTCACGCGTGATGGAAATATGGATTCATTTTTCAATATAAATAGATGACAAAACCCGAAAATGCTCTAGGAAAATAAATCAATGCATTGATATAATGTACCCAGTTCCTTCCTGTACTTTCCATCATGATTTCCTTGTCATGGTAGGAACCATAAGCAAATATAGGTACCATTTTGGTTTGCTTTGTAAAACTAACAACATACCTAGCTACTGTACGCATCATTTACAAGTGCAAATATTGGCCATTATCGACAAACACTCTGAAGTGGCAGGCTGTAGGTGTGGTCCACATCGCGCAGCTAAATTGGAAAGTAGCGGTAGCCAGTCCGCAAGCCCATTTTTTTCTAATGTAAATTTATTAAATCAACGGCCGGTAGATACCATCAGTGGCCCTGCTGCCAGTGTTGATAAAATAATACTGTTGTTGATCGTCCGTTTGGTGTCTTCTTACCCATTTGTTTTGTATGCAGATCGAGCATGGGTGACGTTAGCCACAAACGACTCTTACGGTCTTGGAGCCCTGGTGCTGGCGCATTCGCTGCGCCGCGTCGGCTCCACGTACCCTGCCGTGGTACTCATCACACCGTCCGTCACTGAGCCCATGAGGTATGTAAACTTCTTTAAGCCAACTGTATGCAGGTCTTCTAATTCTGAATCTATCTTAAGCCATGGTGAATCCCTTCGTCCAAGGTTTGGTAAGCTTTCCCTATTATTTGTAGTGACGTGAGTCTGCCAATAACATGATGTTACCATCGTTGCACGCGGAGCTTGGTGCCTACTCATCCCAAATATTCTCCGACTATACGGTCACACCCACAAGTAGAGGTGGTTCCTATTCTTAGTTTTGAATGACAAGACAAAAAAACAGTGTGTAAACATATTAGTCCTATATTCCTGTTATGTTTTGTTATAATGCATGTTTTGGGCGGTTGGTACTGACTCTAAAGTATGACTAAAATGAAGAGTTAGGATTTAAATTGGATTCCTGAAGCTGACAAAGCATCCATTAAATACTTTCGAAAAACTGCAGTTAACGACCGTTTAAAATGTCGCTTTGGTTCTAAATTTATTTTACACAAATTGAAAATTTACTGATTGGTTAGAAATAAAGTTACGAATGTACAAACAATATAAATCTCAGCTGCTGTGCTTATTATAAGTCACGCACCATTCGTATTCGCAGTTTAAATGAACATAATTGAAATTCAATAAAAAAGTAGGCAGTGAACACTGGTGGATCTTACTCAGCGTGTACGAAGATAACACCTATTTTTAAATTGCCATTATTGACTGATTGTGTGATTGTTGAAGCATAGTCATACGCCACAAACACTGTGCCATTATATTTATTACGCACTTTACAATATTCAGTTAAGTGTTTATGTGTAATGTATGCATTCGTCAATATTCAGAAATGATTACCCAAATAATGTTTCACGTACAGCACACGGACACTTGTCTCTTTTATGTATTCATTGTGGACGTATGAACGACTACGCAAATACCTACAGTCAATTCGAATGCTTATATTTCAAGCGTAAGCGTAGCGGTATCACCTAAAACACGATGGTATGATTCTTTCTGAAAATGCAATAAATTGACATGCAGATTGCATGGGCCTCAAGATCAATGTCAATTGATCTTAAGTGGTTAACAACGGACACATATGTTTTCAAATCAACTGCTCACAACGGGAGGGTAGTACCTATGAATATATTGGTAAATGGTTTGTTGTTGGGTGTTCTCAGAGAGCGACTTCGCGCAGTGTTTGCGGAGGTGATCACAGTGGACGTGCTGGACTCACAGGACGCAGCCCACCTGGCTCTACTCCAGCGTCCCGAGCTCGGCATCACCTTCACCAAGATTCACTGCTGGAATCTCACGCAGTACGAGAAGTGCGTGTTCCTGGATGCCGATACATTGGTGAGCTTTCTTGGCAGCTGTCTCAGACAGATCTGTCTTCTCTGTAAAGTTTAATTAATGAGCGTCCTATAACGTCGACAGCTCTAATGAATTAAACTAAATTAGATCGTACATGTTAAGCTGTTTGCCGGCAACGCTTTAGTAAACAGTTTCATGTCCTAGCGTCACATTCCCATTTTAGCTGCATGTAAGTTTATTCGAGATGATTTGGATTCTATATATGTAATATAAACTTTCCAGGGTAAATATTTTTGTAATATCAAAGAGCAATTCAGATAAACGTCGTTTTCGGAGATTGTTTCAATCAATTCTCATTTACAGTCGCCAGACAGATGAAACTATATCCAATCAAAAAGTATTCAAACTCAACACTCAAGACTATTAGTGAGACGGTTTTATTAAAAGTATGCTAAATTAATGTTCAAACATTTAACACTGTTATTTAGTCTGTTGTTCAGCCAAATTTGCAAATGTTTAACGAGCGTGATGTGATGGCTCGAGCTTCGGCTGTAGATTTTGCGTCAACACGTCCTAAACGTTGTAAATCGTTTTCGATTTTCCTATACGAGCGTATGTAAAAGTCGTTAATTCTATTTCGATATATAACTGTTTATGCGATAAGAAAGTCAATGTTACCGGATGTGGACGTTAGTGCAGTAACACGAGATGATGAGACGCATAACCGTGGCCCAAATATTTTGTTCCCGACAATTTTGGACCAGCTCCAATATTTTACACTTTCATTCTTTAGTTCTTTTGAAGGTACCACATGTGTTGTGAAAGTAAAACTATCATTACACGATGTTTGCATGCTGTTATCTTTTATATCATGAAATTACATAATGTAAACGTGAAGAAAATTTCAATTTATGGATTCTTAAGTTCCAATAATAAACAATGAGATAGTGTCTCGATAGAATCCATTGAATCGCCGAGTTTTTTATTTATCGCAGGTTATTGAGTCAACTCGAAGTTATTATCCACGAGCAGATAAAGAATTCTTGATAAACATACCAGTTATTTGTTATACATGTTCCTCACGTGGATCACAACGAAATCTTTGTATAATGAGAGCATTATAATTCGTTATTTTGATTAGATCTATAAAATTGCTGAGATGAAAAAGGTCAAAAGGATAAGATCACATTATGCGATAGTATACCAATTTGTGCTTAATATATGTGCCTACTTCTGATTTTTAATACAAAAAGCAAATAAAAGCCTTGATCCACGCGAAAAAAAGAGTCCTGCAGAAGGTTCATTCTTAGAAATACCATAACGACTCGCCTGTGAACTCCCTTCTCCATTCTGTAAGTCTCTCACCCTGAAAGCTTTGATGAAGTGAACATGAAGTGTGCTGTCAATTCATACACACAAGATGAAAGGTTGTCTGGAAGAGATTGCCTTGTGCGATAAGACCGCCCATTGTGCACTTATTTTATGTATGACTAGTTGCCGCCCGCGGCTCCGCCCGCGTGATTGTCGAAAACTATCCTAAGGGAACATATTCCCGGGATAAAAAGTATCCTATGTGTTATTCCAGACTATAATCTACCTCTGTGCCAAATTTCATCAAAATCCATTCAGTCGTTTTTACGTGAAAGAGTAACAAACATCCATACATACATCCATACTTACAAACTTTCGCCTTTATAATAGTAGTAGGATTGTCCTGTTCTTATTATGAGGTGTACAATTAAGTATATAATAAATAAATAATAAATTAAATGACAGTTCACTTCATGCTCTCTCCACCTGTTCTCTCCACGATGTTGACAGAATATAGCGGCAATCCTTTCAAAGAGATAATGTCTCATACATGGGAATATAAATAGGCGTATTCACTAGGTTGTCCAAAACTGCGACGAGTTGTTCGAGCGTGAGCAGCTTTCCGCAGCCCCAGACGTCGGCTGGCCCGACTGCTTCAACTCGGGAGTGTTCGTGTACTCACCCTCAGCCGACACCTTCAGCAAGCTCATCACCTTCGCACAGGAACGCGGCAGCTTTGATGGTAAGACCCTTTTGTAACCCAAGGCCAATTCTCGCATTTAAAAGCATTTAAATTCAAGTCACAATATCATTTCAGCGAGAATCAATGTCAAATATTTGTCAAAATGTAGGGAAATTAGAGGTGTTTTATCAGAAACACGAATAGAACGCTCCTTTAAAATACGAAAATTGGCCCATCGATTTTCCCTGTGCCTACAATAAAGTCTTCATCAGAGATTGCGTGAAGATTTACATGTTGTAAAATTATTTTTTTGATAACATATTGTATCATTCTTAGCGGAAACTCATAAAGTAAATTTTATTTGTACAGCTGAAATAAATTCATCATAAAATTTTATGAAAACTGTCACGGAAACTAATATGAAACGTGTTACTTTTAGCTTTCAAGTGTTCCCACATTAGTGATGTGTCAAGTGGTTCAGCGTGTAACATCATTGGTATTTGGTAACAGGTGGCGACCAAGGTCTGTTGAACTCTTTCTTCTCGGACTGGGCGCGTGGAGATATCAGCAAGCATCTGCCTTTCCTCTACAACGTTACTTCTGCCGCCTTCTACTCCTACCTGCCCGCTTTGAAACAGTGAGTCATGTTCCTACTTTATTTGTTTTCAGTCAACAATCTGCAACTCCATTCACCATCTACAAGTTTCAATAAAACATTATACCTTCGAGTATCTCAGTAAATTTTTCATCAATCATTGAATTCCTAACTGGATCAGTATAAGTGGCGACGCTTCTGGGAGGCATATGCTTAGCAGTGACATCTTTTCGCTGAAATGATGATGATGGTAATATTTTGCAAAATGAGAACCGAGCAAATATATTTCTATTGTATAAACAACCTGCATACTTATATGAGAAGTGACTCACACAAACTTCATTATAACCAAGAAACCGTTTATCTCGCCCCTTTGATCCGCACGAGTGAAAATACCTGATGCATTCGCACGCCCGATATTGACGTTGGCAATCATGAATACAATGTCGCAACCGCCAGCTAACACTTATGGACATACGTCATACTGTACATTTTGTATGACGCTAGCAGAAATTTAAAATAGCAATACTCCAAATCTTGCTACAGAAGCTAAAATTATTCATGATCCAGCAATGTTTTTTTTTATGTATGCTGCTTGTGTTATCTCACCCAACTTCGACGAACTGCCGCAATTATAGTGAAAGGGTTGGTCCATATCTAATCATCCGGTATTATCAGCGGAAGATACACCTAATTCTATTGTTAAACTTGTTTAAAATATTCGGCATGAGTCTGCAATGAGCGGTTGCCAAATGGATTTATGATCGATTGACAGGGGCGTTGTTGTTGTTTCAGCCCTTCATTGACTATAGGCGTGACTACATTATGCTGTTACCTATCCTCTTATACGTTATTTAGGACAAATTTCTCTGTCAAACAATATCAATCGTCCTAACGAATTGCCTCTTCCAGTTACGGGCAGAACCTGAAGATCATACACTTCATCGGCGCCGCCAAGCCTTGGCTGCAACAGTTCAACTTCGAGTCCGGCTCTGTCGATGCTCCCGAACACATTCGCGGCCTCCTCCAACTATGGTGGGATATCTTCGTGGGACAGGTTCACACTCAGCTCGACACTGGCATGGTAAGCTCAAAGTTCTATCAGATTCTTCGATAAATCAGACAGGGATAATCTCGGATTCTATAATGGCTTTGGTGATCTTCTAAGAACACAAATAGGGAAGTGAATGAGCCTATAAATAACACAAGACACGCCAAACAATGTCTAGTCCGTCCAGTCATATGAATGCAGACTTGTTTAGCTGAATATGCAACGAATCGAAATAGAATGAACGAAATCGATAGTCCTATATCGGATTACCACGAAAATAATATACTCAATTGGATTGTAACCTCAAGATGTCTTAAGTATTACATATTGCGATTGATCTAGATTAATTTCCATATCGGTTACACATTGTTGAAATCGATCCCGTCTGTGTGCGGTTTGTGTCGACCGCGGGTGCCTCGAGGCGCCCTGCTCGGTCCAGTAAGTCGATCCATTGTCATTTCAACCTCCGATCTGAACACTACAACATGTTTTCCAAGCATTCACGGAAGGACTCTAACTCTAAAGTTCCAGAGGTGAGACTTACACATTTCAACTTTAGCTTTTAACTTTACTTTTATACAATCTTATCACTATGTATGTGTAGGTTTATTGATTTCAATCTTTTCTTTTTATAATACAGCACCGTGTTAGGACTTGTGAACCCTGAGTGACTAAACAGTAACTCCCTGTACCAATAGCTTGCACTCTGCGCTTGTGCACTACTACTGCTACTTGACGCACCTTTTGTTTGAAGCATTCTTTACCCGTGTTACATAATATTTCTCCAAAATACTAACATTTTCTAACTTTACCAAGTATGTTGTCTGCTTTTGCACGGTTTGTTTAATATCTGTATGGGACTGAGTAGATGGTGTTGGTATTTTGGTGGAATACTCACCGCGGAATCTTTATAAACATACCGAAGGATAGTTGCTTTTTAAATTTTTAGTTTAAAGTTTTTCATTTAATTTATTTTTAGTTCGCCTCTTTTCCGCAAGTCTGCATCAGGACCGTTGTTTAAATCAGTATGTTTATTTAGTGACGCATTATGATTTTGTAACTAATAGTCGCTTGGACAAAGTTTTTTGCACTGTATAGAGAGATGGCTAGTGCGCGAAGCTTAGTTCAAGTGTTTGTGTGCATGCATACTACTGAGTTGTTTCACTTCAACCGATAGGTTGAGGTGGCGGCACATGACGCACACGAAGCGCAACCAGAGTTACTCCCACTAGACGTGCGACACCAATTCCTCTATCAACCCACCCCGGATCCAGAATCGGAATTCGCTTGGCATCACCCCGATGTCCAAACCAAAGAAGACACGCAAGCGAAAGAAATAGACATTACAGAGTTCCACGACCCTTGGCAAATTTATAGAGGAAATATACCACCAAATACAGACGATGCACACAGTCATCATGAGGAACTAGGAAGAGTAGAAGATCATGAAGAAATTAGAAAGTATGCCTGGGATTATCAGGCTCAAGAACCTCCGTCCACTTATACAGAATATAACGAGAATCGAGATAGTCAAGCGCATTATACAGATCATTGGCAACACGATACTCAACATGAACACAGACACGATCAACATCAACACGACAGCCACTGGCATCAGGAACACGATCACAACTGGAGCAGTCATGACCATCACCGTCATGATCATCACTCCCATAGCCATGGTCATCACCCTCAGAGCTATGACCATCACCATCACGATCATAATGATCATCACTCTCATAGCCATGATCATCACCCTCAGAGCTATGAGCATCACCATCACGATCATAATGATCATCACACTCATAGCCATGATCAACACCGTAACGATTATAATGATCATCACACTCACAGTTTCGGGCACCACGACCAGAGCTATGACCATGATCATCATAGCCACAGCCATGATCACACACACGGTCAAGATCATCATCGTCATGCTCATACACATAACCAACAGCACGATAATAACAATCATGCACAACACTTTGAACCACCAACACATTACCACATTGATGATCAAAAACATGAACACTCTTATAGCAACCCTACTTCGTACGCTCCGCAAAAATCGGCAATACATGATGAGATAGCAGTACATCATGTTCAATTGGCCAAAGAAAAGAAGAGACCTCGCCGCAGTCGGAGACTGCATCGTATTGATATGTATAAAGAACAAGTGATGATGAATGGAGACGTCTCCGGGACTGAAAGTGATGATTACGACGACATAGTGCCGCGGCATCCTTACGACGGCTTCTACCTAAGACACAGAGCCACCGTCGACTCTCGAGGGCGGAAAGTTTGCTCGCATGAAGTACCCCCCACTCCGTCTCCTTCCCCACCGCCCGACTCCCCGTCGCCGATAGACGACTTGCTCTTACCAGAAGACGAGCCACAGGAAACCAACGACTCTGAAGTCCAAGTAAGTTACACCCAGAAATACTCATCCTCGACAACCTCAGGTAAATCGTTTTTCTTATTAAAAAGCTTAAATGCAAGATTTTGCCATTTTAATGTAAGCTCAGTTTGTAGATAAGCTTTGCATGCTCACCACTTGATTGTACTCCGCACGTAATTAACTATTTATTAACATTATTCCTTAGAAATGTAAATAAAAACCTATTAGAAATGTAGTCGTATCATTAGTATGGGACGAGCTGAAAGTACATATTAGTAACGTCTGTTCCAGAGCGGCGTGGCGGGCAACCTGGCGCGCGTGGCGCCGGGCGGGCTGGGCCCGCGCGACGCGCTGGACGAGCTGTCGCGCCGCCAGGGCTGGGAGGCCGGCAACATCGACTACATGGGCGCCGACTCCTTTGCAAACATTTGGGCGAAGATCTCGCAGACGTTGAGCCAGCCTCGCACCTCGCCGGCTAAACAGTCGCCTCCGAGGGAGCCCGCGCCGCAGCCCGCTCCCGAGCCGGTGCCCGTTCAGTCCGGTGAGGTCGTACAGGAACCAGTGGTTGAACAAGTGGAAGTGGCAAAGGAAGTCGTCCCCGAGGCCGCGCCCGCACCTGCAGCCCCCGTACCCGAGCCAGCTGCTGAAGTGCCCGTCACAGTAGAGGCCGTGGCCCCCGTGGAAGCCCCCGCGCCCGCTGAAGTAGCACCTGTGCAGAAGCCAGCCTCGCCTGTGCCTGTGCCACTGAAAGAATCTCCTCTTGCAGTTCCTGTATCTGTAGAAACCATCGTCCCAGATGTGCCCGCGCCTGTGGAAGCACTGGCACCTGTGGAAGTAGTCGCTCCGGCCGCATCCGCTAAGGTGGAAGCTCCAGCGGCTCCTGAAGCCGTACCCGTCGTAGAGAAGCCGGCGCAAAAGACTGAAATTCCCGCAGCAGCCGCTGCAGCCCCCGTAGCAGTACCCGTGGTTGCAGCTCAGGTGGCGGCGCCCGCAGCCGCTGCCCCCACACCAGCGGCAGCCACCCCCGCGCCCGCAGCCGCCGCCCCCACACCAGCAGCAGCCAGCCCCGCGCCAGCAGCCGCCAAGCCCGCGCCCGTAGCCGCCGCCCCCGCGCCCGCTAGCCCGGTGACCCCTAAGAAGGCGGCCCCCGCGCTGGCCTCAGACAGTCCGCCCCTGGCGACCACGCCGTCTAAGGAAGACTTGCCCGCGGCCCCCGCTGCCAAAAGTGAGTATGCGCACAAGGGCGAACGCGCCACCGACGGTTAACAGCTTTGCACTGTCAATTCTCACCGAGTTCATTTTGCAGTTTTCAGACTTCTACTAATATGTTGATAGTTTAGCTGCATCCTCGTTACGTGGCTCGGTCGCTGAGCCGATGTATGTGAACAGCTCGGACGGCCGGCACGTAACTCGATGTGTCGACATGTTTTCTTTTGTGCCGTTTTGTGATGTTTGGTTTTATGTTTATTTTATCAGCATACGTTTCAAAATTCGTTGTTATTTCACCCAGCTTCCGAGGAGGCAGCGCAAGAGACGCGGCTTTGATAGATCAGGTAATAATTATTATTTTACTTGGACTCAACGCAACTTCATATTTGCGCTGAATTTGGGTTACGGTGGAGGAACTAAATGTTTGTGAATAAAGCTTCCTCACCTTGTCAAGTCTATAAATCCTATACACGACTATTTTCATTTCCAATGAATTCCAATCAGAGTAAATTTTTCACCAAAAAATTTACATTAGTCTAATTGAAATTCCTCATTGTTGTTTATACAATTTTCGACTGAAATACTCTGTGGCTGTTGGGTTGCGTCCAAGTAGATGCAGATCGTAGGGACATTTGGTCGACCACTCATTCAGCTATTCCTGGAGAAATTATTCTGATGGCGATTCTCCTAAAGTGATAAATGCCATGTTCATTCTCTGAATGAGTTGTTACTGTGCGGTTGCATCCATTATTTGATGCAACGTCGCATGTCTGTGTGATGCACCCATGGAGATCGTTACAATTAGCTACAACCTCTCCACTTGTCGTAATTGTAACAGATCTTGTCCGACGCTTTTTTGTTTTACACATTGCAAGGAACATTATTCAATGCTTTTCATAGCGATACACCTTCACGTAGAGAGCACACGATTTGTTCACACATGTAGAACCTATTTATAAATAATTATAATATAATTATTAATTATTCATACCTATAACTTCGATCTGTTTTCAAATATAATGACTCGTTATCCTCGCCAGACAACCGAAACCAAAAATAAAATAATAATCCTTGTAATGGACATCGAAGCTTTGAGACTCCACTAAACACAGTTCTAACTTTCCGCTTGCATCGTTTCTTATTAACCAAGTAGCTATGTTTTCCCTCGACTTTGTTCCAGGCCCTAACCGAGCTTGCATTCTAATGTGACCGCCATACTAACGCCACGTCTAATCGCTCGAGAGTATAAAGGCGAGAAATTGGTTCTGTAGCCGAGGAGCGTCGCAAGCCGGCCGGCAAGCTCAAGCTGAGCCCCCCCGCCGCCGCCGACCCGCTGCCCACCCCCGACAGCGAGCTGGAGGACGCCGCCGCGCTCGCGCAGGACATCATCGCGCGCGAGCTGCGCACGCCCACCGTCACGTCACCCGCCGCCGGGCCCGCCGCCAGCCCGCGCGCCGCGCTGGACGCTCAGCGCCTGTCGGTGGACGGGCCCGAGGTGCCCACGCCGCCCGTGGGCGCCGTGTCGCTCGCGCAGATCGGCGTCAAGACCCCCGCCAAGGGCTCCAAGTCCTCCATCGCCGCGCAGATAGAGTCCTCCATCACGGAGCCCCCGCTGACGCCCACCTCCCCCTCAGCCCCCGCGCCCCCCGCGACACCCGCGGCCCCGGCGGCGACGCCCGCGGATGCGCCCAAGAAGAAGGTGGTAAAGAAGGTGGTGAAGAAGGAGGCCGTGGGCGGCGCCGAGGCTCCCGTGCCGCCGCCGCGCAAGAAGGAGAAGAAGCCCAAAGAGAAGTGAGCGCGCGCGACTCGCTCCCGATAGTTCCTCTGTGCCATAATCGTAGCCTTTCTAACGTTAAAAATGTCTATTTAATTTTCGAATAATTATGCTTTTATGTATCGCGTAATTTTTTACTAGTATGATGTTAGAATTAATTTTATACTCACTATCACACGGCAAATGTATTGTTTAGTTTGATTTTTTATACCTTTACTTTTTCTATTAATTCTATGATTTATTTATGTTTTAACAAGTGATGATAATCGGTTTTATTGTTCTGAAAATTGATCTACCAAAGGACGAGACGTATTTATTATGAAAACGAAAGTTTTTTATGAAATTTTATATTAAAAGTCTATTTTGGAATACCTACTGCTTGTTTTAATTGTCTTCATACCATTGTTTATTATGTGAGTAATCAGATAAATATATAAAGGGTGAATTTTTAAAGCGTGCGTATGTGGCCAAAACCGAAACCATGAGGAATATCGAAAAACTCCGAAAGGAGTCTCGAGCCCGATTTTGATGAAAAGTTCGTTTTCCTAGTCAGGAATCAAACCCGTTGATTTTGAAAAATAAAACACATCCTGTATTATTACACCATCCGAAAGTGTCACTACTAAGGATTAAATTCTGGGAAGTAATAACACATGGCAAACTAAAGGAAAGTGCTCATTTTTAACATATTACTTGTAAGGTTTCTGACTAAACCTAAACCTTTACTGAAATCGGGTTCGTGACTCCTTTCAGTGTTTTTCGATATTCCTCAAAGTTTCGGATCTGAACATCCACACACACTTTAAAAATTCACCCTGTATACAACGTGTAGAAGAATAAACGCAATACCTCTTAAGGGGTAATTGTACTCATCATTAGAACAACTTTTACTATATGACCAACCGCGAAATCGCGAAAAAAAACAGCTTTTTAGTACATTTTCTCGAGTTATGCGCACAGAAATGTATGGAGGAGTCGATTTTTTTTTCACGATTTCCATGTTGGTGCCATAATAAAAGTTGTTCATGATAATGAGTACAATAACCCCTTAAGAGGTATTGCGTTTATTCTGTTACACGTTGTATATCAGTGAATACTTACATACCTACAGCACCAAAACCTAATCACAGTGGTTAAGTATCTACCTACCTACAGGCACACATAATACCCAGCTTAGATCATCAATTAGATCAGTCGTTATAATCATGATTAATAATATAATTGTAGAGTGAATGATATTTACTAATAATTACCTACAAATCAATGATAAATTCAAACTGGGGCATTATTAGTTCTCCAGAGAGAATTTGCAAATCTTATCAATTGCGAGAAACACTACTAGTTTCACGGTAGTGATAATGAAACACACGCATAAGGCACACATAAATACAGTGCGTTGTCTGCTGTGTTATTAAAAACTGATAAAATGAAAATAGCGGTCAAATGCTAGTCTTAAGATAATGAAAGAATTCAGACGCCGCGGGATTTCATGGCCACGACGGTGACTGTGCCGGCGATTAGACTATAAATATCGAGATAAAACTGTTACGTAAGAGTTACCGAATATAATGTTTTGAGGGGAACATAGGGCGCCACTACATGCCAAAGTAAAGTCGGTCACATGCAAAGAAGCTGAATGGCAAACAAACTAGGCACACTGAACGGGTATTACTTACCATGCAGACCACACTAGGGCATATCGATACCAGAAGTATCAATTGACGTATGGCACATTTACCTAAAATGCAAAAATAGCTCTACGACAGTCAAATTACGTAAGGTTCATTTACGCAAAATGCCAAAATGTCCATTTCGTTATTACGTTATGATATTTCTGCACATCAAGCTACCCGAAACTGTCTTTTCCCAATCAACCTTAAGCCTAATGCTATTGCGATAAAGTTGAATAGCTATTAAAGAAATTTGGCAGTTCGTTGTAGCTTGATGTGCTGGCGTCTGTACATTGGTACAGGTCTATGAATAAATGCTACGAGGACGAGCTACGATTACAGCCATTACACCTTGGAACCACTGTACACTAGTTCGATCCAGTCCGTCCCTAGCTGTCCTCCCCCCAGCGACGCCCTTAGCCGAGGCCCGTATCCATTGCCCGTACCCCACAGCGGGTGCCCTTAGCGTGTAGTCGCTTAGTTTGTAAGTTTTTTATAAGCCCTGCCTGGAGGCTTTAATATTTATATTAAGGCCACCACTGGCAAGCCCGGTTAAGCAGTCGACAACCTCAGGTTGAACTGCGACTCTCAAGAAAAAAAAATCTACGATTACAGCGAAATACGCTACGACGGCGATGTCCAATCGTCCAAATTCTTTCTGAATTTAATAAACCTCTCATAGTTGAAAAGACATAAATGTATGTTCAATAGAAAAAACCGTATACCCACTACATTTTAGACGTAGGAAGTTAAAAAAGAATTACAAAAAGATTCTCTCCGGCGGGGAATCGAACCCCGGTCTCCCGCGTGACAGGCGGGGATACTTACCACTATACTACCGAAGATGTGATAACGGTGGCCGAAAAATTGTATTTGTATCAACTTAGCAGACTTCACATTTTGACATTAGTTATTTTTTACAATATTGTAAACATTACTTGAAAGAAATAAACAATAATTATCAACACGAGTGATACATCAATTAATAAAATAAACATTCCTATCAGTTACTGGTATGTTCAAACCAGCGCCATCTAGAGTTATCCGGCTCAAACAATAAGTTACTCGTTTTGTAATGCTTACGGACTAAAAGTATAGATGTCAGTAGTGCTTACGAGAATGAAGATTATCATCACGACGATGATGTCTCTTGCGAGGTAGGTTGGTAATAAGTATTTACCTAACACCATCAAGTTTATGGTTAAACGTATGAAAATGAAGAGGAATTCGAATTATAAACTAGGCATCAAGGTTACGACAAATATCAGGTCAGGTTTTACCTGGGGAATGTGAATGAAGGAATCAAAACCTACTTTTATAGAGCTACTAAGTAATACGAACGTATTAAAAAAATAAAATAAAAAAAATAAAAATTGTTTTGAAACAAATTCAGGCCAAAAATATTAATGTAGGTACCTAATCTAAAAAAATATATTACCATACGTAATTATAAAGATACATATTCGAGTATGAAGCCTGAGATACCTTTATATTGTGGAAGACATAATTACCTAAACTTGGTGGGCCTAACATGACGGTAGCTATACCTACTTATTGAGTTGGTGATTAGGGCTACCGATTTTCTATCAACTGCCCAAAGGATTACCAAACCAAGCCGATTTGTGGTTATACTTCGGAAAGGCTGAGACGCCTTACAACAGTTCCAAGGTTCCAACCTACATAAAAATCAGTACAATAATGTCAATTTCATGTCAAATTACAAACACACTGTCATACCAGTTAACAAGAACTTATAGTGCAGCAGCAAGCATATCTGACCCGCTGGCTTTTAAAATCATCGTGTAAATTGACAAGCTCTACCATCAGACCTGGGCCAGGGGGGCTACTCTCTAAACCCGAAGTCCGTAGTTTCGGGCTTAGTTGCGGGCGTATTCTACTCCGTATCCCCTACGGACTAACGATTGGTTCCGAACCGAACTAAGAATTAATGACAACACGATTTGACAGTTACTGTCAAATCGTGTTGTCATTAATTCTTAGTGGTTAGGTGATACGGACTAGAATACGCCGCAACAAAGCCCGAAACTACGGACGTCGGGTTTAGAGAGTAGCCCCCCTGATATGCTTCACAATAGTGCAGTAGGTACAATAACTGCAGTGCCAAAACCAAAAAAAAATGCCAACAGGCTTTTTAATCAACATGTCATATCTTTCAAACTAGAAGTTAAAGTCAAGGCGGTCTTTATGTCAATAAGGCTAAATTGTGTTTATTTTGAATCTTTTAAAGCTCGATTCTTGGAGTAAAGCTAACACCACTATATTTCCTAGCCTTCTGAGCTAATTTACCTATATTCCTACTTATGCAGAGTTAGCTAAGTACAGTTGGTAGCCCTGGAGGTGGTTCGTGAGAGGCGTGTCTCAGACTGCGCAGGCGGCGAGCGAGGTCTATAATTTGGACGAAATTGCGGAGAAACAAACAAGAGCCTTGTTCCGCCGATCTTGTTAACGTTATGTGCCTTAATTACGTTACGATTTATCTGGTAATCATGTTAGTTTGGTTACTATTGTTACGCGCCAGAATTAATGTCGGGTACATTAAGTTACTACTAGCGCCATCTAGTATCGAGTAGCAGAACTAGTAGAGTCAAGTACCTTCTAGACATTTCTTTGCCAGAACATTCTACACTTCTCGGTATCTGGTCAGTCGGCAGCGGTAGTTACGAGTACTTTCCAGATGTTTCGAGAATAGAAGTTTCTAGAATAAACTGACCTATAAAAGGAGCGCGTATTCCGCGACCGAGTCAGTATTGGATTAGCGATACAAGCGAATACTTTGGAAGCGATCTTCAAGTGCTAATAAAGTGATCAGTGGTGAACTTGTGTTTAATAATTAGTGAGTTTAAAAGTTGTAATTAGTGTTTTTAAATTAAAGTGTCATTTTGGTATTTAATCGGCTGTTTTTATTGTCACGAACCTCAAGCTCGTAACAATTGGTGTCAGAAGTGGGATATTTAAATCATGCCGATTCTACCAAAGGACGACACGGAGGGTATCCGTACCCGGAGTCAACGTCAGCAGGAGACGGACCATAGGCGTTTTGGAGGTACAACGCCGCAGACGTCGGAGGGCCAGTTGCCGATCATGGAGGCCGGTCCGTCCACAGGAGCTCCAGCATCTGCAGCACCAGACTTTGCTGCACTGATGATGATGCTGCAGGAGCAGGCCCGCCGACAAGAGGAACAGGCCCGCCGACAAGAGGAACAAGCCCGTCGGCTGGAAGAACAGCTACAGCGAGACAAGGAGGAACAGGCTCGCCGACAGGAGGAACAGGCTCGCCGACAGGAGGAACAGGCTCGCCGACAGGAGGAACAGGCTCGCCGACAGGAGGAACAGGCCCGTCGGTTGGAAGAACAGCTCCAGCGTGACAAGGAGGAGCAGGCGCGCCGCCAGGAAGAACAGATGTTCGTTATGAAGGATCTACACGCTACTTTCGGCAAAGAAATAAGTGTTGTAAAAGAAAAGGTGGTCCAGCATGAGAACCGCCTGGCGGAAGCCGAAACGCGAATCGACCAAATGAATGATCGAGTTGACAACGTGATTGCTGACGTGAAGAAAACGCTGGACAACCTTAAAGTAGGGGATGGAATTGCCACTTACGTAGCTTCTACACCTTCGCTACGTGGATTCAAAGTGCCACCGTTCGACGGGACATCTTCCTGGTCGGCCTACAAAATACAGTTTGAGGCTGTTATGAAGGCGAATGGGTGGACTAAAGATCAGGCCATGACTGCTCTCACCCTCGGCCTGCGCGACCAGGCCTTAACTGTCCTGGAAGCTCTCGGTAAAGAAGTGACGTACGAGCAACTCCTTGAGGCGTTGGAAGCTAGGTATGGCGACGCTCATCTGGAACATGTGTTTCGTGCGAAGCTCAAGGATCGCGTGCAACGCAGCAGTGAAAACCTGCAGCAGTAGGCCCTCGAAGTCGAAAAACTGGTACGAAAAGCATACCAGTCCGTACCTGCGCTCATTGAAGGGAACCTGGTGCAGGCATTCATCGATGGCATCCGCGACCTTGAAGTTAGAGCTGCTGTGAGGCTCGGGCACCACGGGACGCTTAAGGACGCCTTGGCTCATGCACTGGAGGTGGAAGCTGTGCGACAGGATCATCGTTCCCATCGCATCAGGGAGGTTGCAGCGCCTACAGTTCGCGACCGTTTAAAAGGATACAGCCCTAGGTGCTACGGCTGTGGGGAAAGGGGCCACCTTCGATCCAGTTGCCCTAAGCGGACTGCAGAAAGGGAAGATAGCCAATCTCAAGAGGGTAGGGCGGCTAACAGCACCGCCCAGCAACAGCAGGGAAACGAGTGAAAGCCAGGACTGCGGGGCGGGTGCTGGCTGATGTTCAAAGAGCCCCAAGGATTTCGATCTCACAAACCCATGACGGGAATAGCCTAATCATCAAGGGCGAGGTCAACGGAATGCCTTGTAAGCTGACTATAGACACTGGAGCTTCTCGCACGGTTGTCAGTTCCCAACTTGTAAGTCGGTTCCTTGGGGACTCCGTACACAACCGAGACCGCATAAATTTGGTAACAGCCACTGGTCAGCGTATACCCGTCCGAGGAGAGAGAGAGATGGAGCTGAAGCTAGGCAACGGAATCTACCTGCATAATGTTGTCGTGGCTGATATAATGGACGATTGCATCCTGGGCTTAGACTTTATGAGGAAGACTTGTTGTGAGATAGACGTTAATCAAGGAGTTATGAAATGTGGACAAGAGGAACTCTTCATGGAAGGGGCGTTACCAGGAAATGTGTACAGCCTAAAGAAGATTGTTCTTCCTCCGAGATCGGAAACGATAGTGCCGGTTAGTCTTCCTCGGAATCCTGGGCAGAATCATCGTTGTGTACTCGTGGAAAAGGTAGACAATGACCTTCCATGGAAAGTGGCACGAACTTTGGTCAGAGCCACCGACATCTCAGGGGTACGTGTGCTGAACCTTAGTGATAAGGAACAGATGATAGAAAAAGGCACTCTGATTGGTACTTGCGAGGAAGTGGATTGGTTGCGTCGATGCCAATATCTTTCGACCGGGACCCTCAGCAAGGACGCACAAACGAAAGTGACCACACTTTTAGACGACTGTCGCAGCGCTCTGTCTCAAAATGAACTGGTCAAGGCAAAGAAGATGTTACAGAAGTACGCCAGTGTTTTCTCTTCAAACGATGGTGACATCGGAAAGACTGGCTTAGTTCAACACAAAATAAACACAGGAGAAGAATTGCCTATCCGTCAGCGGCCAAGGAGATTGCCGGTAGCACGTGAAAAGGAAGTGGAAACCATGATTGAAGGAATGGTGAAGGATGGTGTTATAGAACCTTCATCCAGTCCATGGTGTTCACCAGTAGTGCTGGTAAGAAAGAAGGATGGCAGCATGCGGTTTTGTGTTGACTATCGTCGTCTAAACGACGTCACGAAGAAGGACAGCTATCCTTTGCCAAGAATTGATGACACGCTGGACATGCTTACTGGAGTGAAGTGGTTTAGCACGCTAGACCTAAAAAGTGGTTACTGGCAAGTTGAAATTGACCCTAAGGACAAGGAGAAAACTGCATTCTCGACAGGAAAGGGTCTGTGGCAATTTAAAGTTATGCCGTTTGGATTGTGCAATGCTCCGGCAACGTTTGAAAGGTTGATGGAACTTGTACTAACCGGGTTAATTGGCGATGCCTGCCTGGTCTACTTGGATGACATCGTCATCGTAGGCCGTACGTTTGAAGAACATCTTCAAAACCTGGAACGCGTGCTCATGAAGATCCAGAGTGCAAATCTCAAGTTGAGTCCAAAGAAATGTTCACTTTTCAAACGTCAAGTCAGCTTTTTGGGATACGTAGTGTCGGAAGAAGGCATCCGCACGGACCCAGAGAAAATCGCCGCTGTCAAGGATTGGCCAATTCCAAAAGACAAGACGCAGGTCAGAGCATTTTTGGGTTTGTGCTCCTATTATAGGCGATTCGTCAAAAACTTTGCGGACATAGCCAAACCCCTCCACAAACTAACCGAGGAAAAGCGACATTTCTGCTGGGATGAAAGTTGCGACTTCGCATTCCAGGAGCTAAAGGAACGTTTGTGCCGAACACCTATTTTGGGGTATCCTGATACGAACAAGGAATTTATAGTTGACACAGACGCTAGTGATATCGGACTTGGCGGTGTGTTATCGCAACGGAATGGCGATCAAGAGGTTGTGATAGCGTACTTCAGCAAGTCATTGTCGAAACCAGAAAGGAACTATTGTGTCACGAGAATTGCTTGCTATGGTAAAGTCATTGCAGCATTTTAGCAAATATCTGCTGGGACGGAAATTCCATTTACGTACAGACCATGCTGCACTCAAATGGCTACTGCAGTTCAAAAATCCAGAAGGACAAGTTGCGAGATGGATTGAACTACTGCAGGAATACGACTTTGTGATTGAACATCGCAGCGGAAGATCTCATGGCAACGCCGACGCATTGTCAAGAAGACCTTGCCCTGAAGACTGCAAGCACTGTACTAGGCAAGAGGGTAAAGAAGTCGTACCTGTGAGGATGCTCAAGACAGACCTCAGCAACGAGTGGAAGGAAAGCCTACAATGTGCACAGCAGGAAGATTCGGACATCAAGCCGATTCTGGAGTGGATGAAGGCCAGTGCTCCTAAGCCCACGTGGAGTGATGTCTCAGCGATGAGTTCGATCACAAAAAGTTATTGGGCCCAATGGGACAGCTTAGTGATTCAGGATGGAGTCCTGTGCCGTAAATGGGAAAATGCTCGGGGAGACAGCTGTCATTTGCAAATGGTTGTCCCTAAAGCAAAAGTACCGAATGTCCTACAGCTGTACCATAATGGTTCTTCAGGAGGCCATATGGGAGTAAAACGGACTCTACTGAAGATAAGAGAACGGTTTTACTGGGTCCACTGTCGTGACGATGTCGAGGACTGGTGTCGCAAATGTACAAGTTGTGCTGCTGTAAAAGGACCTCAGACTCGCAGTAGAGGTGCATTAAAATTGTACAACGTCGGTGCACCATGGGAAAGGATAGCCCTAGATGTTGCGGGACCTTTTCCGGAAAGTGAAAGTGGTAACAAGTATTTCATAGTTGTAATGGATTACTTCACTAAGTGGCCGGAAGTCTTCGCCATTCCAAATCAAGAAGCCTCAACAGTTGCAGATAAACTAGTTCATGAAGTCTTCTGTCGTTTTGGAGTACCCTTGGAGATTCACAGCGATCAAGGAAGGAATTTTGAGTCCCAAATATTCCAGGAAACTTGTCGAGTTATGGGTACTCATAAAACGAGAACAACTTCTTACCACCCACAATCGGATGGAATGGTGGAAAGATTTAATCAGACATTGGAGAGATACCTGGCAAAAGTCGTGGAAAACCGGCAACGCGATTGGGACAAGCATATACAACCGTTTTTGCTGTCATACCGAAGTGCTGTTCATGAAAGTACATCGGTGACACCAGCCTTCGCAAACTTTGGAAGAGAATTACGGCTGCCCGCAGATCTGATCACCGGAATACCACCTGATGCCCCACGCAATATAACCGATTATGCGAATGACTTGCGGAACAAAATGAATGACATTTATGAGCACGTCAGACAATCGGGCCAGCAAATGTCTGAAAAGATGAAAACCCGTTATGACCGTAAAATGAACAATAAAGGGTTCGACGAAGGTTCACTAGTGTGGTTGCACAATCCAGTTCGCAGTAAAGGGAAATCTCCTAAGCTTCAAGCTAAATGGGACGGGCCGTACCGGATTGTGACAAAAATTAACGACGTGACCTACCGTATACAGAAAGGTACAAGAAGTGCTCCTAAGATCGTCCATGTGGATCGATTGGCGCGTTATTATGGGACCGAAAATGCTCGGGACGAGCATGTCTTAGGAGGGGGCAGTGTTACGCGCCAGAATTAATGTCGGGTACATTAAGTTACTACTAGCGCCATCTAGTATCGAGTAGCAGAACTAGTAGAGTCAAGTACCTTCTAGACATTTCTTTGCCAGAACATTCTACACTTCTCGGTATCTGGTCAGTCGGCAGCGGTAGTTACGAGTACTTTCCAGATGTTTCGAGAATAGAAGTTTCTAGAATAAACTGACCTATAAAAGGAGCGCGTATTCCGCGACCGAGTCAGTATTGGATTAGCGATACAAGCGAATACTTTGGAAGCGATCTTCAAGTGCTAATAAAGTGATCAGTGGTGAACTTGTGTTTAATAATTAGTGAGTTTAAAAGTTGTAATTAGTGTTTTTAAATTAAAGTGTCATTTTGGTATTTAATCGGCTGTTTTTATTGTCACGAACCTCAAGCTCGTAACACTATGTTGACGAACTTATAATCAATTCTTTGAGGCATGTGTAGGTAACGGACATTAATACTTAACAACTCTTTTTTTTAATTTTTAATGTAGGTAATGTCGTTTCTAAAATTAGCGTCGGTTGTGTGTTTGTGAACAACAAGGTCACCCAGAAACCATATATGTTAAATCTCTCTCTAATAGACATCATCAGATTCCTTATCTTTGAAAATATTCTCATTTAAATAACAATAGTGTAGTAAGTATATGTCATCGGAAAATTGCAGACTCCGTAAGATTGTAATAAATCTTTATTAGATTACCTATAGTTTCTCGAAATATTGTGAAAAAATCGTTTGTTTACAATAAATCCCATCCAAATTCAATAGTTATTATCCGTGTCTTATTGGGAAATAATAGTTATTAATAGCGATATTTTACAATCTTACGGCGTTTGCAATTTTCCGGTGACATATATAAGGGCAGCATATAGGTAACTTAAAAGCGATTGAAGGATATCAACAGTCCTCCAGTCCTTCAATGTGTTGATTCAACACACAACGGAAGCAGGGCGTCAGAATCCCACCAAGGGCCGCTTCCCGACGCCTCGTTACTCGTATCTCGTACTTACTTATTGACGAAGTGGCAAGACTGGCAAGTGCAGCGAGCAGCGAATGCAGCGACTTTCACACCCCATCGATCGTAACTCGCTCGTGATTCGATATCGACTTGTTTACACGCTTGTTAGTCACAATGAGCTTCTCATTATGAGACGGTGGCTCAGTGGCTGTCTGTGGGTGGTCCCACACCGTTCACAGACATCGTTAGCACTACCAAAGTACTCTCACTCGATACTCGTAATGAGTTTGTATTGGAACTTAGATACCTACTTACATACTCAGTAAGAAAGTAGGTAACACTCTGGAATTTATTGAACCTACCCAGGAGGTACTGACATGAATATATAGAAGGTAGGTACCTATTGTACCTATATTGGCTGTTAGTTCTATTCTGTTCTATATTTTTTTTAGTAAGTAATTAAGACAGTAAGGTTAAAGGTGCCTATGTGTTTTTTTTATAATTCAATGTTGCCTATGTTGTAAAGAAACCTTTTTAGGGTTCCGTAGCCGAATGTCAAAAAACGGAACCCTTATGGATTCGTCATGTCTGTCTGTCTGTCCGTCCGTATGTCACAGCCACTTTTTTCCGAAACTATACTGTTGAAACTTGGTAAGTAGATGTACTTATTCTGTGAACCGCATTAAGATTTTCACACAAAAATAGAAAAAAAACATCAAATTTTGGGGGTGCCCTATACTTAGAACTGAAAATCATTTTTTTTTTTTCATCAAACCCATATCTATGGATAGGTTTTCAAAAATTATATTGAGGTTTCAAATATCATTTTTTTCTTAACTGAATAGTTTGCGCGAGAGTGATAAAACTAAAAAAAGTATTTGATGTACATTACCATGCAAACTTCCACCGAAAATTGGTTTGAACGAGATCTAGTAAGTAGTTTTTTTTAATACATCATAAATCGTAAAACGCAATTTACCTTTCATTCAATCAACTCAAATATAAAAATAAAAAATAAAAATTTTATTTCATAAACATAAACCTTATGCATAAACCTTGAACCATTATTTTATAATAATAAATCTGTAATAGCTGCCTAAGTAAATAATAATTATAATTCGCGCGGGGCGTGGCTTGATCGGTAGCGGGTGAGAAGTTACAACGAACTACAAGAACTTTTATATTATGTTACTTGCTGCTACGGAACCCTTCATGGGCGAGTCCGACTCGTACTTGGCCGCTTTTTATTATGTGGATTCGGGGAGTAACGTATTTTTTTTTTCTTTACAACACACGAATAGTACTGTCCCTACTACTTACATTTTTTTTTTAATATTTTTTGTTGTTGTATTGTTTTGGTGAAATAAATATATTATTATTATTTAAGTAAATATAAGTAATCTCAAGTTAGAAACAACTATTATTAGAAATATTTAGAAAATCTTTTTGTGAAATATTCGTGTCGCCAACGCCATCTAGTGTATGCCATTAGTAGTTTTTAAAAAGTTCGTGGCCTCCGCTTCACTCCGCGTCCGTCATCATCTCTTTTCCCACTCATACAAAAATGTTCGTTCACAAACGCACACATAGAAGCGCACTCGCTACGCACGCGGCGACGCAACGCAACACAAACAACCAGTTTGACAGGAACCGTGGCGCGCGGTGGTAGTGTCGCTTTGTTTCGTAAAGTAACATTGACAATATCAATGTTTATAAACAGAATTTGATAAGAAACCAAAACTAAAACATCTATTCATGAATAAAGTTAACGACTTTCGTGTATTAACGTGTTAATTCGCGAGTTTACTTGGGTTTTCTGTTGGATTTGTACGTTTTATTCGAGTGTGTAATCTTGTATCTGCGAGAACTCAGCATCGTTGATTTCGTTGGGACGGTGGATGAAAATGTGAAACAAATGTGTGTTGGTGAACTTACCGTGGTGTTGGACTTGGAGTTGGTACTTTGAGACGATTGTGGTGATCAGAGCCAGCAGGATGAGGAGTTTGGTGTTCGTGTTGTTGTTGCCTGCGTGCCTGGCACACCTCAATGTTTACCTGAGCAGCGCTGAAGTATGGAGGTTATTAGGTAAGTTCAACTGCATTTGTCAATAACGATGAAACAGCTGCACGTAGCTGCAAGTGTTATCTTTGATATCGATAATCTCTTACTGATAAGCCGGTCAGGTGCGCTATGCTATCAAAAAGGTTAAAATAGAATGATCAAGAATCAAGTCGACGTAATTTGTTTAGTTCAGATTAATGTTTGCGAATACAAATCATAAAACTACTTTTAGAACAACATACAAATCAAAATAAACTGGCCAGCATGATCAAGCGTAACCTACTAACTCATTATCGTGTGAAGGTTATGTACCTATAACTATTGCCGATAAATTAGCTAAATATAAAAAGTATTCTATTCTATTATATCACGGTTCACCTAGTTCTAATTGCTAAATGTTTCATTCGGTAGTCAATTAAAGTCGATTCGATTCTGGAAGTATCAGATAACGTAAAGGACATTTACCCAAAATGTTACTTATGTTAATTGATACTTCTGGCATCGAATTGTATAAGGTACCTACTCACCTAGTTGGCTTACAATCGCTTTACATCTCGAAAAGCAACTTGTTCAAACGATGACAACAGTTTGTAAAATAAACCAAATTAGAAACACGTAAAGTTATCAATCAATAAGCTCTCATCATCAATCTGCCTCATCCTAAAAATGCTGTCATTCTTTTGAGTTTGTGCTGGGAACACAACATTTTTGCGTTTGTTTACAGTGGCGTGCATGAAAACGTATCTATCACTCACTAGGTTCTACCAATTATTGTTCATAGTTGGAAAAATAAATTAAATCTTGGTTTGTAATTTCTATGAGTTCCATTCAAATCTAAATCCTATACATATACATATTTTGCTTACAACATAGCAAAATTACTATATAGGTAGGTATTGGATACCTACACGAAACCTCGCTAATGTAGGTATAAGTAGATACAATTCTGTCAATTTATGAAATCAATTTATGCTAGAACTTTCATAGTTCATCAAACAACAGCGCTTCAAAAATAACAATACTTGCGGTGTAGTAACGGGGATTTAAAATTTGCAGTAATTTCTATTTTTTCGTATTTTTATTTACTAACTAACGGTGAGAGGCTTAAAATAAAAACACTTAACATCAAGCGGGAAAATTGTTTTTACGTCTAAGAACTTAATCCTCACGATTTTAATTAGACGAACGTCACAACTAATGCCTGTGAGCTCGTCATTTATGTCTTTGAGGTAAGCTGAGGTGACATTTTTGAAAAGGCCCGTGCGCGCGCGCAGGTAATGAGCTTAGAGATGTGACGCTCCTTACAAAAAGCCAGTTTTTGTCCCCTCCTATTGTGCCAACCTGCCTCCGTCATAGACTGCAATCCATCTTTGTCAACGGCCGAACCATCTGCCTTTTGTTCTTGCTTAAAAATTAGAATAATAATAAACAATATTAAGGACTAAACGAGACCATCGGTTTCCTTACTTGATAAAAAGTATAGTTTCCTTGACGAAAGTAAAACGTTTTCTGTACAAATTGAGAAGTAAGTAATAAAATTATAAATGTATGTAAATTACCTTACGTAGAACAAACACAAATGTTGGAGCGGCACCATTCTGTTACCTCCGCAGCTCCGCGCTTTACGAAAGATAATTTATTTCCAACGATAGTAACAAAAAAATTAACATATCAAGAAGAATATTTATGTGCTATCTGGTAAAGCTTCTACGGTGAGAGCCCGGGCGCGGTGTATCAGGCAGTGCGATCGGCTCTACGGGTACCTTCGTGGCTACATGTCATTTATTTCAGATGACATTTATGGAGATTCTATGGTGCAAAGCTAATAAACGACGCCTAAAATGTGTAATCTGAGACGATGCGACGCATATTTTTACCTCGCCTTGATTAAAAACTACAAGATCGCAAAATCAAATTTTATTTGCCTAGTCGCTTTATGGATATTGAAATTTTATTCCACGCCCACATGTTTGATGTTCCGACACAGAATGTAAATTAATTTAACGCTATCATCATTTAGGAATTTTCATTAAATAGGCTTGGCGTGTCTAATGCTGAGGTAGAATTAACGTTACACTTTACAAATGTACCAATACAATTAATGATTGCGGTATCCATAGCTCTACTCCTGGACGTCTGCGCCCTTGCCTAGCTAAGGCGGTATCAGACGACAGGATAGTTTATGGTCACCTGTTATCGTTCATCTGTATTCTGTAGAACTTACGGACCAACAAACATCCAAGTCTTGCGAGTTCAGCGTTTTAAGACTTTTATTTTCTGAACTATTTGGTTTTACGACAGTCAGACATGATATGCGTTTTAAGGGCCGAATAAAAGTGCAATATAAAGAAAGCATGTTAGTAGTGGACATACTCGACTAGACATTCAGAACAAAAAGCTTTTATAAAACGCATAATTCTTACAAATTGTACCATTATTTTGCTTCTGAAGAAAGGTGGCCATGCGCATTGTTCGCCGAACAGCCCTCAACCAGGAACATAGGCGCAAACCTATAATATTTCCTTGCTTGATCCAGCCGAGATAACTACAACTCGTTACTTATAATGCTTGGTTATTCGAAAGTTTGGTTTGAATCCGAGAACAAAAGCAATTTTGCGGTGATATAAAGCAAAACAAAATAAAATGAGAACAGTTGGACTTATTACGGCAATCATGCTTTCTGTAACCACAGTATTTTTGCCAGATTACATCACGTAACAAGTCTTTTCTAACGGTACTATAAATTAGTTGTATGTACATAGATATTTATTTAAAATATCTAGGTACTTGGTATTGAATTCCTGCATCCGATGAAGGTAAAAATATCTTGTACCATCGTCTTGGGTTACATGGCTAGAGCTGTGGTGGGCACGCGAAATACACAAAAAATCTTGCGTAATTCGATACTAAGATGCAGTATTGGATTCCGTCTAGTCACCATAACCTCCTTACGCGGTTACAGAATAGTTGACACTGGACTATCTGTTTGAACACAAAAAGTATTTACATTTGTAACATTTACAATTTGTCGCAGCCTTTTTTTAGTTTTCTTCGCATTTCCGGCAGTGTTATCTTACTTGGTTATCTACCAAGGGATGCTTTTTTAGACCTATACCAATATTATCAGTCCCGCTGGCATTAAACTGGTCGACGTGTGAATCGTAGCAGTCCAAAAGCTTAAGCTTCTCATCCGGACCATCATCTTAGAGATAACACTTTCTTTACCATTCAGGTATTAGGAACGACAATAGAATAAATAAAAACAGCCAGGAATAGTCATTGTTATTTTAATAAATACTATTAATGCTGCATTCAGCCCGCGCCATTCGGATCTCGTCCCCCAAAACGAAGACGTCGTTTAGAGAATTAACAATGAAATATTTCAATAAACAGCCAGCGACGGCACAATATAAATATGGGCTCACGTCCTTCTCGAAACTATTCTTTATGTAAATACAGTTGACACGCGGGATGATGTGGAGTGGGCCCTAAATAAATTTAATTTCATGGACGGTTGGGTAGCAGTTTTTAATCTGTGGGGGTGTGATATGTTTCCTGCGGGCAGGTGCGGCTTAGGCGAAACACGGTACGCTTACGTGATCAGAATGAATGTGGTTAATTAAAAATATAAATTGTGCACGATTTTATGCTGGCGAGAAGATTACAAATATTATAAAACGTTGGTAAATCCCAAGCCCTGGTATAACTTTTATCGTACCACGTAGGAAGGAAGGAATGGGCGTAGAATGCTAATCAAGTAAGAGCAGCTTACTTCGATCAAGTAATCATTCTAGTAGTTAGTTAGTCATCTACACCAACTAACCCTAAAACTAGATGATTTAGTTTTGAATGCATAAATGTTGGGTGTGGAATAGGAGGTTAATTTAAAAGCAATTATAAAAGCCTTGTCGACGCAGACTGGATAGCAGAAATAGAATTAGGTGCGCAAGCAGCAAGCCGCGGGCGACAGACGGATTACTTACTACCTATGTGCAGTTGTGCACCACATGAATATGCATCTCGTTATTTTCAATTACGCTTGACGTCGGCTTAGCTTTAATCGTTTAAACTCTGCAATCCATTGTCGTCGACACCTCATGCAATTTTAATGATTAGTCATTGTCATAGCTTTATTAAATCCAAGTTGTTTTACCATTCATTATCCTCGAGATCTGAAATTCTAATGCAACAGCTTTGTAATCACATGTTGGTTTTGCCTTTTAGATTTCACTTTCTTAATTAAACAAGAAACAACTTACTTATTGATTGCTGTATTAACTGCATTTCATTCAAAACTATGGATTGAATAGTGAAAAGCCTTAAAAACTAATATTGTTTCATTTATAGGTTATATGTCTTTTTAAGGCAATCACCTGCGACGAGGATGATCGATTCAATGCGGGAGATCGATCAACTTCACATAATATCTCTCCAAGTTTTTGCACTCCAATGCTCAGAGGGACAAAAAATATGACAATAAAATTTTATCACCCTTTGCAATATTTTCTATTATCTGCCAATTTTGCTGCAGTTGCTGGCTATTGTGACAAATCTTCATGTTTATAAAGGCGTTTTTTTGAACACTTACTACAGTAACTATGTAGTAAGTAACAATAAGAAGTGCAGAGTGGCCCAATTATTCTTGCTCGCCACTGTTATTTGTGTGAAATGTTTCACCAAAATCATTCAATCATTTAACTATTTTATTTATGTGATAAGTCTAGTACATTAACACAGTAGATTTTTCGGTAAAAACAATAAGTGTATCGTAAAAATAGTAAAATGTGCTTCAGTATTATTGGAATTATTTATTAGTTTTTCTTTTAAATTCATTATATATGTACTTATATGCTACTACCATGAATTTTTTCACTTCTCCAAAACAATCGTTTAGCTGGCAGAGGGGGCCGGGCGGGGGCACTTGAATCTAACAAAAATTAGCACTTTAAAGCTTAATAATTTAAAGATCTTTGGTTGGTTAACCGTCAATATTTTAAAGACCAATCCAACGACACCGCGTTATGCGGTAGACGATAAAAAAATACATCGCCACTTTACAAGTTTTTATTTTACCACCCTTAAAGATTTTATTTTACCACTAAGTCGTCGTGATTAATATGTGCCCATACCAAATTTCAACTTTCTAGCGCTAAGCTTCTCTGAGATAAGCGGACGGACAGACAGACGGACATGGCGAAACTATAAGGGTACCTTGTTGACTACGGAACCCTAAAAAGGTAGGTATATTCTAAAAATCAATTTTTGTTCTGAACTTAAAGTTTTTTGTTTGCACCTCGATGATGGGATCTTGTTACACCATCCATGGCTGTGTACCATCAGTCAAGTCTGCGGTTTGCGGTGTACTATCAATAAACAAGACAGATAAGGGCTTTGTTATTAACTCGTAACATTAGACCCTCGTGCTAACACTTGAAATTTTCCTATCTCGGTCTTTACGTACATTTTTGATAAAGTAACGAAATGCGTACACTACGCACTCAACCCTATCTATCTAATAGCCCAATCACAACACAATACTTGATAGTACTATCAGAACACACAAAGCATTTAATAGACTGTTACGCTGTGTCCATTAAACTATGCTAACTAAACAATGCAATCGGTGCACGTGCGGTGTTAAGTCCCACACTCAGCATTCCCGCCATTACGCGCTATGGTATAGAAACTTGTACCATAAACTATCATGCGGCGGCCATTCTCGTTCTCACCACCTAAAGTGTTACAAGTTTTTACGTCTGTGGCTCACAAGCATGTACTTACAAGGTGCAGCACATCTTGTTATGCAGATCCGCGTAATATTCGCGCATCTTTATGACGCTGATGAAATAGCTTTTTCTGCCATTTTGCTCTTTACTTATAAGGTGAAATATTTTTATTTTCACACGTTAACAAACTTTAATTGTTTAACATGTTTATTTATGAATGAACAGCCGTTTGTTTCTTTTATAAGTTTATTAAGTTGGTCATGTGGCAAGAATAAGAACAATCTTCGTAGCTGAACTTTTAATTTATTTTCATTTTGAATAGGTATAATAAATGATGAAAATTAATCGAAATGTTAAACGCAGCTGGCAAACGTTATCAACTTCTCTAAGTATATCTAATCTGGTCTCCATCAAAGGTCGAATCCAAAACACAATAAAAGCACAAAAATGTCAAACACCAAAACAGAAAGTAAACCGCGAGACGGCTTGCAGCCAATAGTGACAAGTTGGCGATGTATCCAGGTCAGGCAACAGCTGAATAAATAGATCTTTTATAAATACCGCTAAACGCCGGTAATAAACCGCGAGAAGGCACGGCTAATTTGTTCACTGCACCTCACTGGCCCCTTGTCAATTGGACTTAATCTGGTGAGAAATCTGTTGTTTTCAGGTGGCAGGTGAGGGGGTTTATTTGATAATTTGAAAATTCTAGTTCAACGACTCAATATTCTAGCTTCCTTAACACAAAACACATTGTAATCTTTAAACTGCATTTGAACCTTATGAACCATACATTATGCATGGCAATGGAACAAAAAAACGTGTAGAAAGCTCGTTCATCTGTCGAGCTGACAATGAAAAATCTTTGTGCTGTACGCGGCACATATCACGTGGAAAGATCAACGTTCTAAAATTACTTTTCTCTGCGTGATCGATAGTTGAACATATTCAAAATAATGGTTTCGGGCGTCGGCGAGGGTCGACCTCTCAATCACACCTCGGTTTTGTGCCCGCTCGGCAATTTGCCCGAATGGATGGAGATGTCAACGCGACAAAAAGCTTCGATCGATCAGCGATGCTGCGCCAGCGCAAGTCGCACGCGGTCGCTTTTTGTGTGACCCTCTATGTGTTTAGAAATTCGTTCGTTCGGATTTGTTTGCTTTTATGCGATGAGATTTTGTTTGAACAATTTTTAATTTCAACTTTGAAACAGTATTTATATAGATAATTCTAGTTTTAAGATTCGCATCAATAACCAAGTGTGACATAACAATCGTGGACAGTAGAATCTGTGAAATACCCATCACTGCAAATCTCCCGTGGGAGGATGGGGGAGCGCTTCCAGACTAGGACAATGGGCATGCGCCTGAAAAACGTGTCACTAGCGAGCGAGATGAGGTGCAACGGCCGCCCGACGAGATGCTTCCGCCACTCGATGACTAAAACTAGCACAATTACCGCGAGTAATGCGCAAAACAGTAGCGCATGTAGCATTGTGCCATAGATAGAGAGAGGTCAGATGTTGTGCGCGTCCCTGCGGCTGGTAAGCGAACGTCGGCGAGCCGTCACGACGCGTCCATCAACTGCCACCGCTGACGAGCCAGCACCGAACCCAGTTTAAGCTCAGTTTAAAACCTGACAGTTCTCCGGCATGATAGATGATATACGACCGCGTGGAATGTGCCCAAACCGAAATAGCAGCCGCTTCGACATGGACACTCGTTAACGTTTTAGCTAATGACATTACGGCTCATTTTTGTTTTTGTTCGGCTATTAAAGATGAGATGTGTGTTTGTTTTGGGGCGAAGGATTACCGGCTGACCCATAATCCCACGTCCATGGTTAATGACTGCTTTAATAGCCCACGAAGGAAGTATCTCGCAGCGCGACTATGATGCGACGAGCACAATATTAGAACTCCCGTAGTGATGGCACACGACACGACTAGTATTTTATATTCCCTTTGTGTTTGTGGGAGCTCAAAAATGTGCCATTAGGGATAATGCTGTGACAATTTTGTTGGCTACGCAGCGTAATTGAATAGGCGGCCGGGTGGCGCACGCGACCCAGCTCTGCTTTAGGAGAGAATGTGCAAATAAATGTGTCTAATGTAATGTAATATTATGTGTGTTTACGCACATTATTATACGAATCAAAGCTGTTATTCTCTTTCTACGGGCGTTGCGCTACTAAAAGCGTCGTAATGTTTTGAATATTCGCAAAGCTCCTGCGTCTCAGAGACATTATCTTAATTGTTTGATGCACTTAGAGACAGCGCGAAGGAAGGCACATTATTAAAATTTCACACATCGTAAACTTAGTATGACTGTTTGCTACCTAATGGGTGAAGGGTTTTTATGTTCGATCTGATCGGGAAAACATTACTTCATGTGTAAACAAATAAATACTCCTGTTTTGGTTGTCGGTTATTTTATTTAAAATATAAAATAGGGACCACACACACGGGCCGATGGGCGCGCGGGAGCAAACATGGCTGGCGTCAGCTCCGACTCACCGAGCGTACCTGCCTCTCCCAGCTTCTGTCTGTGTGTACACTCCCGCTTAGCTTGTGCGTGGTGCTAATCACTTCTAAACACGATACCACATACTATCATTATGGAACACCATTCTTTTCCTTGTTAACAGCTCGATAATTCTAAGTACTTTCACGGATCACTGGTATCTACTCATTTTGTTTGACCATCCAATCTCTCCTAACCAGTTTTTGTCCAGTATGCAATGTTTTGCGTTGAGTGTACAATTTTCAAAAGCCATGACAAATGTTTCTGAAATGTGCTTTGTTGGCAAAACATTTTCTCAATTCACATTGTCGTAATTAAGGACCGTGAAATATGGTCCCACTCAATTGTGTCGTAGTTTTGTGACAATACTGTATTTACGAAGAAGGACCGAAAATAAACAAACATCGCGCACAATCGGACGAATAAATATGCTGGCACAATGCACGGGCCAGCACGTCATAATAAGGCAGTGGCTTTTGTACGGCGGCTGTAAATCATACAGTCCTTTGAAGAGAATGGCACACCATAAATAATGGCCCAAAATTCGGCTGCGATGCTCTCCGCCGGGACATTTTTGTAGCCCGTGAAGAGAATTCTAATGGTGAAACAAATTAATCAATGGGGTCGCGACTGTATTTAACTTTTTTGCCACAAGCCCTTTTGTAATAGATTTTATGGGTGTCGATAAAGCCCTAAACGTTTGGCATCAAAATAGCTTTAATGTATAGTACCGATATTAATATTAAACCATAACTTGCACTAGTTAGAACTGAACAATGGAAATTCTCTTCCCTAATGTGGTAATTGTTTCGATTTAATAACGTTACGCTTTAAATTTAAACCGGAGTCGTAAATATTGAACTACAGCCACTTTAGATTTTTATGGGTTCGTAAGAAAGCAATTAAAGTTGAGCATTATGATAGTATTGAAGAATTTAACGCGGTCGACGTTGTTACGACTCAACTGAGCTTTAATGGTTCAGTGCACCCCTGAATAAACAAGGCTATTCGGAGTTAAATTTGCTTGCACCGGATATGGCTGCCACTCGAACATATCCATCATGTGCCTCTAAATGAGGACTTGGTCAACGGCGCACTGGCAATTGAAACTGCTCTAGGATCAACAATGAATAAAGGAATTCTTATTCGTGTTGGGATGTGGTCACCTGACCTTATTTTATGATCAGTAAATCTTTTCAGTTATGAGCTCCTAAATAATAACATTTTATAGGCCTCCGTCGTAGAATTGACGAATGTACACTTACGTTTTATCGTCGATGGGTAACCAAAGTGTCCCTGGATTTATGTTTTCCAATGAAAATCCAAGTTTATTGCTAATGCAATGGGTGTTCCTTGATTTTGTGGACAGGACAATCCCTTAAGTTATTATTGTTAAAACATCAGGAGAGGTAGTGGCGATATATTTGGCTTACCCATACGTGCGTTATCAAAGGGACGACCACCCAAAAGTGGTCCTAAAACAGCGTGAAATGGCATCCTACGTTATCTTTACATCTTATTATGTTGCATCGTGTGACGTTTGTTTGGACCTGCAGTTTGTTTACACAGGACTCTAAGAAACCAAACATATGACATAGATTGATTTGGACAGAAAATCTTAACATGTCTCAAAGTGAATTCGTGTGTTTCGCAGCATGGCGTAGAGATGGGTCGAGTCATGGTGTTTCTGTTGCCTGACCTCCCGCGGCGCAGGGCCCGCTGCGAGGACCCGCATGCCCCAAAATTTACATTCTGACTTCGAGTAAGGGTTATTGTAATGCGCTGTGAGTTCCTAGCAGTCTGATAACGTCTAGTCACTTTTGAATCAATAAAATACACACAAATTTGTCAATGCGATCCCTGGGGACCGACCCTGGCCTTGTCCTCTAGTTTTGTTAACATGGACTCCCAAACTGGTTATTGTGTCCGATGTTTATTTTATTAAGAATGTAAATAAACATTACCCAGTCGTCCCGATCACCCGATGTGACTGGATATTTTATTTTCATCTGGAATGTATTATTATGCTGCTTGTAAATTTTTGGGGCCTAGATGTTTATCGTTTTATTGCAGTTGCCTGTACAAAACAAAAAACAAATACTGATTAATTAAATAAAGCGATGCTGTCTTCATGAGAAGTGAATGTTTGCTCAGTGGAGGCAGGTTAGTCAAACATCGTGACACCCTCGCGGGCGTTGAACGGTAGAAGTTGTTGAATAAGAAAATACACTTTTGGGAAGCAGTTGTAGAGGCAAATATTGGTTGAATCCGTTCGGAGGTGTGCGTGGACTAATATTTGGTAACTAGAGGTCGTTATTACATGCTAAAGGTGGTCATACTCATAACCAAACTACGATTTAATTCTATTTTCAACCATATTGTGGGAATGTAACGAAGGAATTCAGAATATAAGTATGTACGTGGCTGAGTTGCATCGAAATGATCTGTTTTTTTATGTGTTCCCACAATTTTATCGAATTGATATTCAAGAAAGTCTCAATTGAGTACCAAAGTAAACGTTTGGATTTATTTATTGTATTTTATTTTATAGCGCAACGTCCGTAAAACTCATTTCCTTAATTTGTAATGTCGCTCGATACGATTACCTTCACGTTCGGGTTAAACTTTATTTCTGGCTCAGTGAGTTCGAGGCAATCGTACGTATTAATGGCAGTAATGGGAGACTGCGTTTATTTAACCGCTCGTAACTCGACTCGTTATGGCCGCGTGTGGATTTTTAAAAGATGTCTGCAGTACCACCGTACGTCATTTCCTCGCCTCGTCCATCAATCTTGTCGGATTAAGTTTAGACTGCGATGGTGTTAATAAGCTTAATGAGGTTCTTGGTAAATGATTTACGTTTATTGGGTAATGATTGAAAGTACCTACAAGTTTTTTGATAAATAATGGTGTATCGATGATATCTTATCTGCATCATTCAAGGCGTATGCCTCATTATGTCTTATGTAAAATAGGCGAAAGTACCCGAAACAGTTTCAAACGACTGTTAGATATGTAAACTGAAGTACTGCAAGATTCAGTAGTCCAATTCTGAGATCTAGTAATACAAGCTAAAACCCTAATCTCAAGTAAATCAGGAGTCCTCAAATACTGGTTAGATGTGAAGAACGTTAAAGCTAACGAGGTATGCTGGGTTGCTAGGTTAATTGTGTCCGTAGAGTCTATCGTGGATCTCGTGCGCTGTGCCCACATTAGCATGTACGAGTGTCCCACTGTCGACTGATCGCATCGCACCGTCGTGATCGGGGAAATGCTCGCCTCCGCTCTACGGTCACGTTTCTACCTGGAAGAAAAAAGACATAAAACCCATGCAAATAATGTGCTATAAAAGTCAATATGGATTTACCGTCGCAGCTGCATTTTATACCAACTTTATACCTATGTATAAATTATGGAAAGGTTTTTCTGTAAAGAAAAAATCTGTCGTGTAGCTAGCTGGTCGGCGTGGGGACGTGTCGTGTGGTTATAAAGAGGAATGCAAGTACGCGAGCTAATGTAAGCGAGGTTTGGGCGCACCAAGCCTCGCACTCTTTTTGCAAATGCAAATTCAATTACAACTCGGAAATCTTTACGAGAATATTCCGAATGGAAATGTTTACTTTACTCTTTTACTGCATGTTTTTATTTGCCAGCTCACCAGTGTAGCGGAGTCGTGCGAAAGATTAATATTGACTAGTATGCTAATACTCTTCCACATTCACCCGTGGGTACTGTAGTCAAAATATGCGGTTTTGTTTGGGTTGTTAAGGTCGGCGGTTACCATTAGACCCGCTCGCTCGAGTTTAGAGCATCAGATAATTTACAGGAGACTGCTCAGACTCCTCCGTTCTACATGTTCCCTCATTAACGACTCGACTAAATTCTTTCTTTTGTTCACTTCGATTGGTAGGACCTCTACTTTTCCTGATCATTTAAAAATCTACTGAATAAGTTTTTTACTTTTTACACTGGCGAGACCGCGGCGTATTTGGTTTTTATTTTCGTTTGTAATTCGCTTTTTCGCTGTTGTTTTAGGAACGCTACTGTTTTAACTGATCGTAGTTCGCAACCTTGCGTGGTCTGCTACACAATTTTTATTTGTTTTTGTCCAGCTATTCGTGACTCGAGGACTTTAAGTATTTTAGAAACAATGTGATGTGTCGTTTGGCAGTTTTGTAAGAACCTGCTACCGGTTCTTTCAAAAGAGGTCCGTCTAATTGTAATAGGCAGCAACCAGGTGGAATAATTCTCGGATTCGCCCGAAGGCTTTAAAAAAGAAACAAGAGGCGTGGTTAAGATCCTGTTTGTTTTCGAGTCGAGTTTAAACGACGCCGAAAACTAAATCTCTCCGGTTACGTCCTTAATTCTGATTTATAGACACCGCATGCTGTTATTATAAAGTTATGGTTACATCTCCTGCGACGGGTGAATTCCCCTCGACGTTCCCAAGTCATAATATCAATTAACTCATTCATAATTCTTAATTAGAACTCTTAATTAAAATACTGACTTCAAAAGTCTTTTGATGTAAAGTTAGAGTTTTAATATTTTTTAAATGGAGCCAAACGTTTCGCAGGAAGTGCAGCTGCGCGCTGCACGAGGGCTCATTGTTGCGGATATTCCAGCCTTCTATAAGCGGTAAACGTAAATCACTTGCCGTACACTGAGACACCAGATAGATCTCACGGGGACGTTGTTATTATTGCCATTTCTAGAGACAAGCTATCCTTGTTAGTTATTCCTTCAAGCAAAATTGAACCGCTGTACAAATAGGTGACTTGGACAGATTGTCGGCAATTGAAACTCGGTCGGTTATCCGGAGGTGCTTGTTGGGATAATACGGGCAATCCATCTTAGCAGCCGGCACTCGATGATGGATCTGTGATGGAGATCACGACTCGTTTCTTTGTTGTTTTGTTTTGTTGATAAACGCAGCGTCCGCGCCGCTTTTTCCGCCCTGTTAGAACCTTGTTACGTTTGAATAGGTTATTTATGAAGTTAATTGGTTATCTGCTAGTGGTGATACTTTGAAATGTGCTTTATTTATCTGTTCAATTTCTTGTTGCAAAGATTGTGCTTGTTTCAACATGTAAGAGTAAAGTATCAAGTTAATACGTTTTCAAATTTCGTTCAGACGTTTTAGAAAAACTTCCGATAGATTGAAAGCTCGTAGAAACAGTTAACTACTACGGCTGTCGGGAATCAAACTTCAGGCGAAAGCTAGTAACTTAGAAGGTATTCGATACGGTAAATATTTGTGGTTGTTGCCCAATGATTCATGAAGTTGATGACTATCGAACTGTGTTAATGATTATCGAAATATTGGAATCTGAAGTTGTATCCACTAAAATGACGACGAGGTAGGCGATGCGTAGGCTTGAAATGTTACTGTGAGATAACATCATCTCGTCTTGTTTCGTAGGGTGTCTCCTTAGCTTTCACCGGTGCGTCAGCGATGCCCAATGGGCGCGTGTTGTGACAGCCTCCCACGATAAACTCCATGTTTATATGCGCGCGCGCCAGCCGCCATGTTTGTTTTATCTCGATCCACTGCGCGTCCGTGTTAATAAATGTCTCGTATTCGAAAAAAATCTTATCCTCCTTTTTTATTCAATATTTTTATGTTGCCCGTATGTTTTATTTAGACATCGATTTATTAATAATAATGGATCCTTCAGGGTCGTTAGATCAAAATTTAAGATGTACGTACGTGTAGGCGTTTTTATGTATTGTTTTTTGTTATAGTCAGTTGTGTGGGTCTCATTTTTATTGGGGTTTGAACAAGGGACGACGCTACGTGTTGGTGTATTTTATATTCAAAACAGATGTTATCCTGCGGCGATAGTCGGTAAATTAATTGAATTTGTTTTGTTTGTTATTCGATTCGAATCACACGCATATTTAAACGTTCCCACATTTGAATTAACTAGCTACTAACGTTACACGTCTGGTGGATAATATCCATCAAGTGGTTACCTAGCTGGTTAATATTCAAGCGCGTCGCTCGTAATGGTAGGCTCTGGAGTGATATCAAACCGATCATTTGTAGTTAGTGTCGATTGCCCAATCTCGTTCTGGTCTGTTGGGCATCGAACACGTCTAGTTAGTGAGGGGCGCATCCAATTTGTGATCGGAGCTGTGAGCGTAGTCGGCCCGGAAGCTGTCGCGTGACGGAAGGCGTGGAGAACCGTGTAATTAAATAGCTAAATAACCTCATCCTCTACACTTGCTGGTTGCATAGGCGCATACCTTCTTATAGAAATTGTGGGCTCTATAAACTGATAGATATCGAAGTCCCGTTTTTTGTTAAGGTCTTCGGTTGTGTTGTAGTTACCTATGTCAAAAAAGTATTAAGAGGCAAAAAGTAATCTTCGTTTGAAGGGCACATAGTTCAGATTCCTATGTGGTTAGTAAAGACGGCAGTTAAAATTCTCCAGGAAAGTTATCTAGTATTAAAATGATATCTGCCAGTGCAAGAACTACTTGTAGAAATAAGTGTTTCAAACGTCTTCATTTTACAAGCGAGTTCGTGAGGCCGAAGTTCCTGAAGCCGAGAATTCCGCCACAATTCATGCCGTAACCACCCGCTTGGTGCTTTTGATACTTACAATTTTATTTTATAAGAGCTGAGATGAGAAATAACACGAGTGCGGGCAGGCACCCGAGTCCGGAGGGCAGGCCTCGCTTACACCCACCATTTATAAATTTTGCTCTTTTTGCCCATTGTTTACTTAACGGGCGGTGATTTAAATTTTATGATTTCCATTATGACTGACGGCGGCGGCGGATCAAATTATATTCTGAACGGTTGCCAAGTCGATAATTCCAGATCGTGTGTGCGATTCTTTTCGATTGCCTTTAATTTATTTGATGGGGTCCGGTGTTCAATTACGTGTTTTTAATGGTTTTGGATCGGCTGGCTCGGCGCAGCGACGTCCTTAACGTGGAATATAATTTCGTGCTTCAGGTTTACAAGTGTATATGATACGATACGTAGGTGTTCGCCGGTGTAAACAGGGCAGGTTGAGCACGCTGGCTGGCGTCGACGCTCGTTTGGAGGGCCCTCGTCGAGAGCACTTCACAAACTGCTCTCTTCAAGCCTTCGTTCAACAGACGATTTTTTAAACTGCCCGTCCGTATTGTTTTCCTTCTTTTCGTTTTATTTCTTTCCTACACAAATAATAGAGGCGCAGTTGGTGTCAAAATTTCAAAAAAGTATTTGCCCGTTCTGTGTAATATTTTTCTCCTGGCGAGCGTTATAACCTTTCTAAGTTTGAGTGCAAACAGTGGCCGCGTCGTGCTTCTGTCCCGTACAGTGGTCGTGTTAGTACAAATCCACGACATAATACAGTGTGGCGGTCGGATAATATTTGGTGAGCGTTGTTTGACAAGCGTGTTCGTGTGTTTTGTTATTGGACACCTCCACTCCGCACACAGTTTCTATTTGAATTGCCCTGACACAAACTAATGGGAGTTTTCAGGAACGCGGTGGCCCTCCGTCCGGTACAGCTGTTTGTTTGTACATCTGACGATGCGAGTCATTTTCCCAAATAAATGGAATCCGGTAGCCAACGGATATTTGTACACGTATTTCTTATCGAGCGATGATAAGTCAAAAATAAATCATATCGGACGATAAGGCATCGATTTTAACAGCAGGGCTACCGTGCGATAACCTCTTCGGAAGGATTGTGGTAATCTAATAGATAAGCTCGAGAAATTCGTCGTCGTGTGTACGAGCGTGCACGTGGACTGACTCAGTAATTGTAATATAAACGATACAAGACACAAATTCATGCGGAGGGGTTGCTTATAATCTCGCAACATTTACAAACATGTCACGACTGTGTTCGTGCTCAGTTTTTTTCTAGTTTACGTGGTGCTGTTTGTCACATCGCAGGCCTCGAGCTGCCGAGTGAAATGGGTTCCTTTTTTGTATGAGATGCATGTTTCGTTAACTGCAGAGACAGGCAATTTAATATTTCAGCATCGCTATTAGGGCGAGGCCACAACACTGCGTTGCGGCGTCGCATCGCAGAAATCTATTTGTTATTGAATTGTAAATGCAAAGCTGTGCGACGTCGTTTTGCGATGCGACGCCGCAACGCAGTATTGTGGCCTCGCCTTTAGAGTGTTTCCCGAAGCGATGGTGGAGTAGCGGTGCTAAGTTCTAGTTGCGGTTTTTGTGGTCCGCGGGCGAACACGAGGTATGGTCGCGTTATGTGGTCACGACTTCGTGTGGTCTGCTTCGCGTAACTAGACTGGGATTAGCTTGATCTCAGTGGAAGCAAATATTCTGACAAACTAGATGGAAATGTGGGGCCCACTTATCGCTTTCTATAAACTTGTGGCTTTGGATAGCAATTTACATCCAAGCTGCATGATTCCCTTGGGGAGGCCTATGTCCAGCAGTGGACGTCTTCCGGCTGGTATGATGATGATCGCACAACTGAGCTATTTTTGCCATGATATGAACGAGCTTGTTTTTATTACAATGTCGTGAATTTCGTCTATTACACATTAAGGTGGGCCAGACTTCAATTGAAATAGTGTAAAGTTATAAATATCACTAAGCGGAGGAGCTCATAACTAAGTTGAACTTAATTTCCTCTGAAGTGTAGCGCACGTGATGTCATAAATTTTCACACTTCTGCCGACGAAGCTTAGGCGAATCTTCTAGGGTTGCCTATTGTCTGGAATTCGAGATTGACAATAATAAACTTTTGCTAGAATTCATCTTTGAAAAGTACTGTAGAGGTGGTTGGTCGGTACTTTAAAAATGTCGAGCTGACGAGGTGGGTTCAATAAGTATTCTCCTCGATCCTAATAATGTGTTTATCGTGTTGCGACTCGAATACAATACCGTTGTATTGTAATGTTTTACAAGAGTAAGTTTTGGTTTGGTGTGGTAATAACCAGAGGTCGGAATTAGGTGAGAGTTATTTGTGTACTACTGATTTAATACAGCGAAAGAATAAAGTGGATATGCCTCAAAACCCGAGATTAATTTTTCAGACAGAAAATTCTGATTTATTAAATAAAAAAGTTATTACCTAGGCTAGAAGCAAAAGTATTTTCGTATTAAAAGGCGAAGTATAAGTATGAGAATATGCTTAAAACTGTTAATAATTTGTATTTTGAATTAAAGACTAATAAAAATTGTAAGTATGTGAATTATTTTTGTTTTATTTGTCTTATAGAATCTATCTCCGAGGTTTTTATTATTATTTATTTGTAATATTGTTGGCCACACGGGATTGTGTATTAGAAATCCCGGGAAGATCCATATTAATATCAACATTTCCATGCAAGTACATAAATAACTCTACCTCACCTCTGGTAATAACCCTAGCCTTTCGCCATCTTCCTCATCTCTATACAGCACAAACACAAGACAGGCGAGTTTGTTTTGATGTTCCTATATTAATGCTACTTACGTTAATGTAACGGTAATGTTTACGTATCCGCAATAATTCAGCGTCAGGTGCTGTACTACCACCACTCGTAGATCAGTCCGCATAGCACTTCGCCTCACTGATCGTAAACACACACTGTTTATTTTATTACAACACTTATTTATTATATCGTTAACGCACGCACGTCTGATAATTGCTGCTCAAAGTACAACAGCCAACATTCTCCTGCCCGCATGTAAATATAAAATAACTTATAATTAATTAGACAGAGCTGTAAATAATCGACACTGTTTCCGTATCGCTGCACATCATTAGGGGCAAAATCTCAATAAACATGTGGTAGAGTGGCATCCACAGACAAAAACTCAGGAAAAGATTCCGACTGTCAAACTAATTCGTCGGGATTACGTTTGAGGGGCACGCGGGCAAAAAGACGCATCAATCAACGCGCCAATGCGCCGCGGGATATTTTTTTAACGTTTCTTTCGACTATTCAATCGAGTATCGCTGGCAGCTTTCGCTAATTTAAACTGCGTCGTCAACAGTACCAGCAATGTAAACCCAGCATCATTCCAGTCGTCGGAACTTGTTTGAGATAAAAGAAAAACCGCGGCTAATTTGCTTGATATGGGCGATGGCACGCATATCACACTTATTAGTGATTATACCTCAATTAATTGATCGTTTTCATTCGAATTAATTCATTACAAATGCCTGTTAAAGTTTTTTTTGAGATTTCTGTTTGCGTAATTTTCTGATTGGTGGATAAGATAGCCTTTGGTTTAATCGTTGCAATAAAACTGCAATTTGTTTTAATAAAGTGCGCGAACTGCGAACTTGTGAAGACAGCAGTGTTTTATTGTTTGCTTAACTTGTTTCAATTGGTACAGTATTGTTGTGATTAATTCAATAAATTGTTTTAATGAATGCACGTGTTGTTGCATTAATGTGTAATTAAATGGAAGGGAGGTCGGGGGTAAATGGGACATGTAAGGGCGCGGCGGTGAGGGATGGTCGTGATTATTGCACACATTATCTGCTCCAAGGTCTTCGCCCCTTCGAATTCTGCACCTTGATTTCATTGAGGAAAACTCACTGCCTACTTTATTATTTTCCTTGTGATAATACCTAGTTTGACGTCAAAATGTGCAAATCTAAAACAGCTTCGCATGCTGTTTTTTTGAGTATATTTTTCTTTCGCTAATCCTGTAGAATATGTATGCTATAAGTTCCTTACCGTTTTATTAAATAGTATTTCCGAGAATAGATGTAGATCCACAAAAGCAGGCACCGCTTTTTCAACTCAATTCTATTCGGATTCATATTAAAATGGCTTCAGTATTTCTTCAACATGAAGCTCGTAAATTGACTCTGGATCGATCCAAGGAATAGTTTTACAAGAATATTGCAGACTGATTTTTTAGAAACCATGCTGTCTTGCATATTTATTTTTCAATTTACAGAAAGCTGTTAAACTATAGTATAACGGCCGGTCTCAATAACGTATCTACCTTTAACCAACTGTCAAATTAGCTACCAACAGTAGATGAAACGTCATCTTTGCCTTGGTAACATGACGTTTCAGCTACTGTTGGTAGCTAATTTGACAGTTGGTTAAAGGTAGATACGTTATTGAAACCAGCCGTTAATCTGTGTTAGATATCTAAAGCTTTTGTTTCATCCTCCTCCGTTAAACAAAAGGAGTAAAAACATTTAATTTTCGTATTTATTTCGCAAATGAAAGGCTGACTGATTTTTTTCGTGGTATCTATAAAAATAAAGTGAGCTCTTCGCGCCTCTCATTCTTACAGACTTTAATTTCAAGGCTTTTGTGTCGCCGTCGATCAGCTTTGATCGCAAGACGTTCGTCCAAATCTTGTTAGGGACAAAGCCCAGGCAGGCAGACGGACGAACAGGCGAACAATGGTGGATCGCATTACCCCACCTCACTTCCGGCACGCTGACTCCGAAAACCTCAAAGTTTTACACCTGACTACACTTCTGTCTACCATTTTTTCGACAAATGCCATTACGCAATTATCTATGGTCCAATTGCCATGTAATGTAACGCGATATATTACCTTTTTAGTATCTCCACCATGCGGCGAATCGTGCGGTCCTCAATTGTCGATAATGTAGTCAATTTATTTTTTTCAAGGGTCTTTGTTAGTTTTTGCACATCCAAATTGGTCACGAAACCTTTTCGTTTTATCAGTTTGTTCCTCCCACATGTTTTATTTTGACAACTTTTATGTGTATTACACAAGAAAAATCGTTATTATTAAGTTCTTTTCTGCATTAAGGCCATATCGTTTCTGGGAAATAACAATTTATTGTGGTAGAAACATAAAATTGTTCGTAACTTTTACAATCCATGTCAGGATGTGTGGAACATGTTTTCTTTTTACGAACGTCGATATGTATCGATAAATAACCGATTACGAGCGTCTTTTACGAGCAAATAGACTATCTCGAGAGCATTGCGATCCCATATTTTATGGCTGTTTACAATTAAGGCGACAAATTTGGTTCGTGTCGTGTGCTGGTGTCGCAGATTTATAATCGGCTAATTCTGTCTAGCGCGGCGCGCCCGTGCTGTGACTAATGAAAACTTTATATTGGATGCAGGGATAATTAAATGTCACCTCACAAAAATGAAAAATACATGCTTCTTCGGGACGTTCCGTGCTGAGAATATAATGTTTCTTCAACAGTCTCTTATACATAGAGACGGTAACCTTAAAACTATATAGTTAAAAAGTTCATACAAGACCATAGAAAAGCAGTTGCCGATAACCATACTCGATATTTCACACCATTAACGTTGAGAACACGTATGATATCACCGCTGTTGCAACCTGTATCACCTAAAACGTTTTTAATTTTACGTCCACTATCTATTCTTAGCACATTACTGTGTTTTATGGCATCTATTATCACACGTCGTTATGGGATGTGGTAATGCTGTAAAATGTTAAACAGTTATTTATTTAGCGGTTTTCCGGCCGGTTGTATGTTCCCTCCGCCGTACAAAATGTACTTCATAATACAAATGTGTGGGAGAAATAATAAACGACGACATTTTTCCCCGCCGAAACTTACCCCCGCGCCTCGCGTCGACCACCGAAGTACATTTTACATATAAACGTGCAACCTTATGGTATAGTGTTGTACCGTTGCATACATTTTATCGACTAATTAATTAGGCTTAGGGAGTACAGCGGCGATTTATCATTATTGTATTAAACGTACAATTAATACGTTATACGAAACGAGTTTAGCTGATTTATAGTTTATGGTTATTTTAGAAAGGCTCGTTTGCTATTAATTTTATTAATGCTGAGCTCTTAATTGAAGATTATATAGTTTTCCATTTTATGTTAAGTAGTAAATTCTGCCGATAAAGATCAACAGTAGTCTACAGTCACCTGATCAAATATATAATATAATATATCTTGGGACAACTCACACACGGTCATCCGATCCCAAACTAGGCAGAGCCTGTGCTATGGCAATCAGACAACTGATAAACAAACTTATATATTTCTAAATACATACATATTATAGACAAATTACACCCAGACACAGAACAAATGATCATGCTCATCACACAAAGGTTTGTCCTGGGTGGGAATCGAACCCACGACCTCCGGTTTAGCAGTCAGGGTCACTAACCACTCGACCAACAGGCCAGTAAAATAAATATCGCGAGTAATGTTTTCCTACACATTTGCACGTCTCTTTTCTCACCTTTATATTTCATCGACACCTCTGCACTTTGTTTTATTTCCTCGCACGCCTCGTCCGCATAATTCCACAATAAAGCTTCTGTTCAGCCCTAAAATCTTTACATCCATTCCTCGAAGGGGAACTTTCTATACGAAATATCAAGACGTCCATTGTGCGTCTTTCTATTTTATTCTTCACAAATGGGTTTTTGTACGAGTGTAATGAGGCTTTATTCGGAGGTGCGAATGTAGAATGCGTCAATAGTGAGGAGCACGCGGATCGCGCGCCATTTTGTTGGCATTCAACTTATTAAATTTTATTATTAGAATTTCGGTGGCAAGGCATGCAAGAATCCGCGATAAGAGGCTAAAAGCTCCGTTAGCGTGTCGGGGAATTAGTTTGAATAAGCAGAAAAAAGCGGGCGCCAGTGGAGGCGGGTGCCGGTTATCTCTAGTTATTTGTCGTATCAAGTAGTTTCTTTTTGCCCCGCCGCGACTTCAAAGGTGCCGCGCACGGTAGCACTCCCGCTGCTTATTACTATGTGGGAATGTAACAGAACAGCTTTATGTCATACGTATTTATTTTTTATAGCTCCTCGTAAAAGTTAGAGATAACTCTTGTCTGGCCTATTCCTAAACTACACCGAACTTTGATTTCGTAGAAACAATTTATTGAAACTATTCAGGTATTGGTTTAACTTTGAGAGATATCTTCACTAGATAAGCGACCAACACCGGTTGTAGAATTTGTTAATAAATTAGGTGTTCTATTGGAAAGTTCTTCAACCTCTTTATTGTACCACCATTCGGTTTTATAATCATTTTGTTAAACTATAAATAATTTATCACCGTATAAATATTATGCATTATTAATGTATGTTATTATAAAGTTCGTTTGGATCATCTGAATAATATGAGAAATATTTATGGATTTAAAAGTCAGTTGTTTAATATTTACATAAAATATTGTCGCAACGTTTTGATCTTTATCATGTTATTTTTATCTCAGATTTTATAGGTATCGCTATATCCAGAATACCTTGTAAAATCTTGAAATCAATAAATAACATCTTCTCAAATTTAAACAGCCAATTAAATAAAACATATTGCATATTAAAGTGTAGATAGGTACAGTCGTAAGCAACGGTGCGATAAAACTCGGACATATAAAGCGCTCGCGCCTGTCGCAGGTCGCAGCGATTTGTCGCAAGTCGCGGCGAGTCGTCGCACGCGGCGCATATGCAAATTATATCGTTCTTTATCGTCACTCGTTAGCGGTTAATCGCCTTTATCGCGCCACGAATAAACAAATACCCATTAAAAGCGTTAAAATTATTAATATAATCGCATTGACGCCTGTTTCGGAGCTTCATTTGCATGCATACCTGTGTACTTACCATGTGTTTAGATAGGACTTTATTATTTTATGATAATAGTGTTAATAACGTCGCTGTCATACCCACTGCAAGGATCCTGCTGCTATGATTGTAGAACCGGTCACAATATTAAACTTGTTTACGATTATACGTTTATGACACTTCCAACAAATGTAAATGTATTTCGAGGTTGACGCTTATTATTTTTCTCACTTAGATTTTAATCAAGAATTCATAACGATTAGCAAGCAGGACGTAAAATTAAATTATTTAATTAGGCATTATACCTACCTACGAAGCTGTAAAAGGACAGGGTCTTATTTATTTTTCTGTATGGTGTTAATTCAACTGTAGGTGTTAGTTATTGTCAAGCAACATCTCGTTTTGGCAACGTTCAATTGTTATGAATTCAATTATCTTTCTGTATCTTCACACCCAGACAGGACATTCTCAAGAATATTACGACAGTATTGACATAAACTCCAGGAGTAACTTGATACCAAAAAAATGTTCATAAAAATCATAAAGTTAATGATGTTGGAACATGATATGGTCCTTAACGAGGCACGTATAATAACTGCGCGACTTCGGAGAAACGACTTCGGCGCAGGAAGCTCGTATTAGGTGGTGGTTATCTACAGTATGACAGGCATAACTCATACGTGGGTACAGTAGCTCATTAGGTTATTTGAACAGGAGACTGCTTAAAGGACATTTACCTTTGACCAAATTATAGGCATCGAATTTCGGCTGACACGCTATAATTGAAGAGAAGTTCCAAAAACAAACATGAGTCGCCAGTCGCCAAAACCTAAATTGCGTCAATTAGTTTGGAATGTCGGAAGGGTTTTAGTTGAATAACATTATGTTTTCACCGTCCCCTGTTAGTTTTACGACGTGAAAAGTAATACCTTCTCCATAAAAAACTTTAATTGGCGTTAGACTATCCACCTTTCAAGAAATACGTGAAATGCTAACATAGGCATGTAAATTTTAATAACTCGAAGCTAATTCTTTATAATTATTCGCCACATGCAATTACGTGTAAGCTTTAAAACTTGGAAACGAATACCCGTCTGCAATGGGTTAATAATATTACAATCACGAAAGCCCACTTGTTGTTATTTTAAGTGCCTTCAAGAGTTTCCAATTTGGCCTGTGTGCACTTAAAAGTGTGCTTACACCACAGGGAAGATAATAAGCGAGATACGAAAGTGTTTTTACTTTTTATGGAAGGTATAAAATATTAAACGAATTGTCTAACGGTCGGTTTCAATAACGCATCTACCTTTGAACAACTGTCAAATTGCTACCAATAGTAGCTTTTTTTTTGTTTTTTAAGTTTGGGAAATCATCAAATGACTTCTTCCGCTCTGGGTGGAGCGGAAGGGCGTCTCAGACTCTTACTGACTCAAACCCATCCGTGTTCCTTCTTGCCCTTCAGCCCTTTGCGTTCCAGGGCCGCGGTGACACTTTCGAACAAATTCCGCAACTATTTCCAACAGTAGCTGTAACGTCATTTTCGCGTTTCAAACATGACGTTTTAGCTACGGTTGGTAGCTAATTTGACAGTTGTTTAAAGGTACGTTATTGAGACCGGCCGTAAAACTTACTGGTGGCTCCAACTCTATAGACACAATTCTCCAAGGTTTATCACATGATAGATAGGACTTTACAAACTTTCCACAAGTTATCCAAATAAAATTTCGCTCGCAAAAAACCGCTCAGTAGTCAGATTTTGGTCATGGAAGCTTTTTTTCTCTAAACCAGGTTCTCATGATTTGTGGACAGGTGGCGCGGGCGTCGTTCGCGGCGTCTTTGAGGTAGCTCTTTGATCTCGCCGCCTCATTGTACGCTCGCGCACAAAACTTTTTGCGTCAGATTCGATATTGACGCGTACTGATTTGTTGTGAACTCTCAATAGATTCGGTAGTGCTTAGAGAAGCTTTCAAAGTAGGGAGACTGACTGGCGTCGTATTTCTCGTATTGTGTAATAGAGGGAAGTCAATAAAAGGGAATAACAAACCATTTTGATGATTTTTATGAATGGAAATATAATATCCGTTCGTATTTCATAAAAAGCGTATTCCTTTTGCTGGTTAGCTACCTATACATTATGCAATCCGCAATATACACCACAATTTTTCAATCAATCCTTTTTTCTACTCTAACCGGATGCAGCTGAACTCTAGTTTATTACATGGAGCGACTGTCTATCTGTCCTCGACAGCCCAGTTCCTGAGAATGATACCCGTTAGGAAACTTCTTAGAAAACCATGGATGTATTTATGCAAGCAAAGCTTTCATATTTTCGCTTCTACAGTCTCCGAAGCCGAACCCATAATTTCCATGTCAATCGTGAAGCCTACTTGACTGACTAATAACCTCCTTCTCCCTTGCCTCCAGGTCTGACGGCGGAGCTGTTCTACGTGCGAGACGGGCAGATCAACGAGTACGCGCTGAACTTCGTGGTGCCTGTCCCTGCCACCATTGCGGACCTGCACTTCACCTGGCAGAGTCTTACTAGGAAACCGGTAAATATTACACACTAATAGAAAGAATACTACATAGAATATATACTTAATTGTACAGACTCCAGCATATCAAGCTACCCGAACCTCAAATTTTCCCAATCAACCTTGATCCTAATGCTTTGGCAATAAAGTTGAAAATCCATTAAAGAAATTTGACAGATTGTTATAGCTTCATGTGCTGTCTGTATATACACCAAAAATTGTTAAACAACTGTTTTACGATAACTGATTTTATTCCTGGAAAACTCCTGCAGACGGTTCCACAGTCCGTCGTGGACGGGACAATTCGATAACGATGCGAAAACTCAAGAAATGGTCCTACGGATAAGAACAATTTGCTAAGAAAACGTTGTTGCATTGTTGCGTTGCGTCCCTTTCGGGAATCTTTAAGGTGTTAAGGGTAGAAATAGGTAAAAGACTATATGGGTATGGAAAAGGTGAGAAAGCTTTTAAACGCCCACATTTTTTAATTACGTGGGAGTTGCTGTTGGCCAGGGTGAGTTCGAGAGCAAAAATCTAACTGTTGAAGTTATTTCCATCGTCGAGCCCTTCCATGGCTTTCCATAAGGCGTGATTGAGGTTAAGAGCTGGCTCATCAAGAAAAGAAAACTAAATGGAATTTATCAGGCTCGAAATGTCAAAATTGAAATTGCTCAGCCGGTCGATTCTATAAACATATCGAAGTGAAGGCTTACGTGAAGTGATCACGAGGTCAGCTGTAATCCATATAATCAAGATGGAATGACAGTTCACTCCGTGATCACGTGACATCTTGATTGTATGGATTGGCAGCTCACCTCGTGATAACTTCACCCAAGCCATCACTTCGACATGTTTACAGAATCGACCGGCTGTTCCTAATAGGAGCTGTCTGCAACGATACCTATGATATTATTACTGGCTAATTTAAGAGTATCCTCAAATGAAATGGGCAATTTCATACTTATGTCTGCTCAAATGTTTAATTCGAGATTTTTGTTTTAGTATCTTTATATTACGGGCCAAATTCGCATGATATTGAATTTCCATGAGAATATAGGTACCTATTGAATAAGCTGAACCTCAATTCGCGCTAGTTTTTAAAGCAAACAAAATCGTAAAACGGATAGTAAGCACAATTACATCGGAATTTAAATAACTATTACAAAAACTCGTAGGTAAAAGCTATCCAGTTTGAAACCAGTCGATAGAAATAGAGCTGTGTTGGTTTAACGAACAATTGATTTGATGAAACAATCGCGCTATTATGGTAATGTGCGACACGGAACGAATGCGAAATTGATCACGATCATCGAGTCTCGCACGTTCTCAACTGTTTATCCGCACAATTAGCGAGTTGTTTTGTTAAAAACTTTTTTACTTATTGTTGGAAGCGTCAACAACCTCAGCCAAAGCAATTAATTCTGAGAGGAAAGTTTATTCTTTCAAGTTACCGGACAAGGCATCCCATGTTTACTCGCAGCCCCGCAAACGAGCCATTCTTATGGTAATGCAGCATCCCCTACCCGAGTTTAGAGAACTTTCTTTTAGTTAGGTACTATTAAAACATCATTACACACATCTGCTACGGCTTTTGATTGATCATACTGTGTTATCGAATGTTCCTTACATTTTCCTCGTTTGGTTCTAATTCAAATTGCATCGCTTTTCATGCTAATGCCGCCGCTGGCTGATCACGACGCAGCGCCGCATTATGCACCACGTATCCCGGGCGCTGCATCTCTAACCAAATATTATGTGCATTTATTTATTTTATCCGTAGCCGTCAGCACACACGGCAACACAGAATAAAAGAAATCAGTTGAGCCTTGAGCGGCATTGCATTTTGATCGGGAGCGACGCTGCGGCGACGTCCACTTTACATATTCAATAGTCAGCCAACAAAAGTAGCATCCGACCATCCGACGAACTCCGCAAACAAGTTCAGCGAACTTGTCAATAAGACATCTGCTTGTTTAGGATGTTATTTGCAAGTCATACGTACGCTCGCCAGATTACGGGATGCTTCATCAATTTGAATGTATTCATGGCGCCGTCTGCAGGATTTGATGTCGTCAGCTATATTAACTCCACGTACAGCGCTTAACATAATGAATAGCTTTCAGATGTTGCCGCCTAACATCTAATACGAAGGCTTTAGGATTTACATGTATGAATAACACTAAAACTGTTTTGAAATAAAATTGTCCACGCTCTGCTTTGCAGGATTTAAAAAATAAACAAAGTGCTGGGTATGGTTCGGTTGCGATCACGCGCCGAGCCCTTAGCTCGTTATCATCATCTCGGCGAGCTTTGTGCGCGCACTATCAGATCTGCGATTCCCCTTCACTCCACAGCGCTACTCCCTTATTTATATGGCGGCGCCTTTGACTAGGCAGAGCAAATATTTGGGAACCGGTTAACTAGCGCCGATGAGCGGCCGCCGCCATTGTCTGTGCGCACCGCACCGACTGATAATATTTAATTAGCGGCCGCGGTGTCACACCTCCGCGGTCTCTGCTCCGCGGCCGCCACTTACAGGCGCTGCCTCTGTGATGCATCTCTGATGAGCCGGCCAAAGTGCCCGCAGCGAATGCTGTTTGTTTAACAATTCAAGTAACGCCGCCTGATGATTAGTTAGATAATGAGCGTCCCATGATCATAATGTTTAACGACCGACTTCAAAACAAACCAAACGAGCTACAACATATGTGCAGCAAGCTCCCCGCGGCGTGTCACAATACGTCCACGTCATCCACATAAGGGAAACATAAACCACATCGAATGACCCGACATCTACATATGCAAATATAGTCGATGGCCAACGGTAACAAAGTATGTCGTTTACTCATCCGATAAAGGAGCGATGTTCGTGCTCTCACGGTGGGTTACTCTCGAAGTCTCGACATTTGATCTCTTCTGACTCGGATCAGATGGGCCGTTTAGGGTCACCTTGCGTGCCGTGGTCCGTCAATTGCGTACTGATACAGTTACACTGTGATGGGGTTGTACCGTTAGGAATGTGTCGACTCTACTTAGATTTAAGGTGTTTTGGGCTTGAGTCACGAATTATTATTTTTGTTACAGTTGCCATACACGCTACACGTGGATGTGACGGACCAGCACAATGCGATGAACCCGCCAACTGTCAATATATCAAACGAGGGGTTTGTGCCGACCGAGCCACAAACATGGAGAGTTGACTTGCCTTGTACGCACACGGTCGCTGCTGAAGTGGACATCATTATATTTCTGAACGTGTCGACGGGCTCCTCATCCTCTACGTTGCGATTCAGACGGAAAAAGATATGTCTGAAGGAGGCGCACAGACCCGCCGTTAGAGTGGATAGTGTGCCGCATGCACCTACATCTGCTGATATATTCTACGCGGGAGCTGGTTGCGCTGGCGGAGCGCTGCTGATAGCGGCAGTGGCCGCTGCAGCTTGTAGAGCTCGAGCGAGGAAGCTGCGACGAGCACGAAGTGACGAACAAGACGCCCATGCATTCTTGCCGGACTCGTCCTGCAAATCTGCCGCCAGCTACACCAGCTATCGTCGACCTACGTCACTGCCTGCTGTGGCGGCTGAAGAGAAAGCAAGGGACCTACAACAAAGAATAGCGGAGCTAACGATACAGCGATGCCGAGTGAGGCTGCGCTCTGTGGCTATGGAGGGAACCTTCGGGCGCGTGTACAGAGGAACTTACGCTGATGAAGACGCAAGGGAACAGGAGGTGCTCGTGAAGACGGTTGCTGAACACGCTTCTCAAGTGCAGGTAATTATGGTTCTGTAATTTGTTAATTACTTATGCCACCAATCAGTTTGTGTAGTTTGAACATAATTACGTGCTAGATATACATGATCGTAGATCTTCAGTTAGTAACGACAATGTTCTTTCCTAGGTGTCACTGCTGCTTCAAGAAGGCTGCATGCTATACGGGCTTCACCATGAGCGACTCCTATCAGTCCTGGGTGTGAGCATCGAGGATCAAACGGCTCCATTCCTGCTGTACCCCTGGAATTCAACGTGGCGGAACTTGAAGCAATTCCTCCTGGCTTGTCGAGGAGTTACAGTGGGCGGTGCAGCCGGTGGGGCTCCACCGCCGCCCCCTCTTACCACGCAACATGTCGTCAGGATGGCACTTCATGCATTAGATGGACTGCTATACCTTCATTCACAGCATGTCTTACACAAAGATATCGCTGCTAGGAATTGCATGTAAGTATGAAATTCCTTATTTAGTTCGGGTTGAATTCATTTTCTCATATGTTGAAAAAAAAAGTCAATTTCCAAAGAAATATCCTAACCAATCTTCTTTTCAACAGAGTTGACGAAAATCTCCGAGTGATGATCGCGGACAACGCTCTCTCACGAGACCTGTTCCCCGCGGACTACCACTGCCTCGGCGACAACGAGAACAGGCCAATCAAGTGGTTGGCACTAGAAGCCCTCACAAAGAGACAGTTCAGCCCAGCGGCCGATGTCTGGGCATTAGGCGTGTTGCTATGGGAACTAACGACCCTAGCACATCAGCCATACGCAGAGGTGGACCCCTTCGAAGTAGCTGCTTACCTAAGAGACGGGTACCGGTTGCAGCAGCCAGCCAACTGTCCCGATGAACTGTAAGTAGCATCTGTAGTATTCTGGTATGATTTGTTCGGCACGTAAACTTCTGTCTGGGCCGCAGCCAATTGCAATAGTATTTTGGTAGTTGAGTGGTGTTTATGCTCGCTAATGTAAAGTTCATTCTCCTCGTTATAGAAGTACGCGCCAAAGTTAAATGTTCGTTCAATATACTAAGGTTCGTGTTTCTTCCTAGGTTCGCAGTGATGGCGTACTGTTGGGCGATGTCGCCCGACGATCGGCCGACGTTGCCGCAACTGCAGATCTTCCTGCGAGACTTCCACACGCAACTCACGAGATTCGTGTAAAGCATTCCTTACTAACTCTTAAAGACATCCCAAAGACGACAATAAAGTGTTATTTAAAGAATAAAGTCAAGTATAGTGAGATATGGAGAAGGTGAGAGGCCTTACCGTGACGTGAGTGACAAGTGACTGTGTACAGTGAAAATGTTAAAGAGACTGATTTTTATGCGTTTATTTGATTTGTATTAAATTATTTAATTGACATAGTCATCACATATTTGGTTTTCATCTTGTAGTGCTTTTCCACTATTGATGTACTGTTCTGATCGCGATTTTGTTACGTGAGTAACACGATTTTTTTTAACTCACTTTCTGGTACACTGTGCTGTATTTGGAATAATATCGAGAATTACTTGATAATTGTTCAAAGTATTTCTAATCAAGGTAATGAACCACCAAGAGCATTTGATGACCACCATTAAGCCATATATTTTTTCCATCGAAGTACGAAATGCAGTAATTGTGCTCTATTTAGAATGATCTCATTCAACACCAGTATAGTTAGTTACAAATACTCGTTATACTCGTACATATGGCAGACGAATACGGCGTAGTGGACCAAGTAAGTAGTTTATACCTTATTTACATATCTACAAATTGGAAGTTATTGAGTAAATCGTGGCCAAAGCAGTGTTTCTTTAAGGTTTGTTCTAAACTAAGATGAAAACTTCCGTTTTGATTACAAAATACTTCAGACTGCAGTCAGTTCGATATGTTGCTACATATCGAACTGACTGCAGCAGGCAGTTTTTGTTATTCCTTGAAAGTATTGGATTACAAAGTCATAACAATTCTACTAACGAATCATAGTAACATGGCGTGCTTTTATGCGATAAGGCCACCTTATGTTGCCATATTTGAATCTATTAAGAAGTTAGTTGTAATGGCCTATCACCACAGTACAACTATCCACGCTTGCAACTCAGTTCTTCAAGACCTACAGCTCAGTGACTAATAGTGTGTCCACACGAGACAGATTTTTTTGGAGTAGACTTTGAACCCTGAAGATTTATAGAAGTCTGTATCGTGTGGACATTTCATAACATCTCACAGCTCAACATTTCGAGTTGGTCTACTGCAACGGATAGTTACACTGTGGTCATACTAAGACATCTCTAAAGTTTATTTGTTATCAAAACCTAAAATATGTGATCACTATTGATACCATTTGTCAGTTCTCTAATACTTCAATGTAGGAAACAATATTGTTTACTGTTAGAAAATTGACACTAATAAATATTATTTGAACCTCGATACTGCCATATTAGAATAGTTAAATTTTGTAAATATTTATAAGATAGCGACTGTATTGTAAAATACGTAATATTAAATGTGCCTCAGAGTTTATCAAGACGTTTATAAGTGTTTAGAACTTTAGAGTATTATAATTATTGATTAAGACTGGACTAGAAACAATTTTACTCATAAACTACATAATAAAATGTTCTGCCTTACAATATCTTGTCTATGGACTATGATTCTTAATTCGGAAGTAGTTTTAATCAGGCACTGAACAAAAATTATCTATGGTGTCATTTTGAATTTTTAACCAAGATTTTCGAAAAAATATTAATTTATTGGAATACCTGTCTTTTTAGATGTTCTAAGTGTATCTTGAATCATGATTATTAACAAAATTAAATAATAAATTGTAGTAGTACCATTTGGATGCATAAAATATTATAATGATTTATTGAAAATTACTTGTAATAAATTATTAAACAGTAACTAATGATCGAATCATGCAAAGGTAGAAAAGTACTGATTAAATTAGCAACTACTAAATCAATAAGGATTTGAAGTTATAAGTGTTAATTATTAAAACCCAATTAATTTTATTATTCGAATTGACCAAAAACTCGTTCATTTGTGAGACTTAACATTTATGTGACTAAAACTTAATATTTTATTAACATTAGGAACTGATAATTAGAACTGGCATTATAAATACGACATTTATTATCAACACATTCAAATAATAGGGAATATGCATGCATTTTTTTTGTTTGCAAAATAAAATACTTATTGGCTCTAGTAGGTTAACAATTATGAAATAATTTTTAAAATACCTTCAACAGCGAGAAAGTTATATAGCTTCAAAGATGCCAATTAGACAGAGAAGTCCGATACGAACTCTGACGTCAAATACCATGTCGCCTTATACCGCTGCCATAAAAAACAGCGTCTTAGCGAGAGGGACAGATATATTTGTTTCAAACAGTTATATCTCGTTTGTTTTTCGATCAATTTTGATTTTATTTTCACTGTTAGTATTATATTTTTGTATATTTTATATAAACTGTATAGATAGGTACTAAATATTTTTTTCATGCATATTCCCTATTGTCTTTTTAATTTCCAAGAAATTGTACCATTCATGTTAAGTCCATAAACATTATTCCTAATGATCTAGCTCTAGTACTTGTCAATAATTTTGTTAAATATTTCCCAAATAGAGTTGATACCTACTTATTATAAATTAATCGATGTGTATACTTTGACCTGTTATTTGGGGCAGCAATAAATTTTGTACATGTGTAAATATTGTATGACTACACAAATGTGAATATACGAGTGATTAATATTCTAAACGTGTTTTTGTTCCTTACGATTACCTGTACTGTACCTAAACGAACGATGATTGAGTAACCCTCCATCAATCGCAATGTCTTTTATATTGGCCGTTTAACAACATTAATTCCGTTGTTCACGATGTCACGCGTTCTGCGTGTTTTATTCTTATTTTTTTGGCTGGCTACAAAGTTTTCAAACATAAGAGACAAACGTGAATGAGAGTGGCGTATCGCAATTAGTGATCGGGTATTATTCCATTACACAGTCTAGGGGTACACTTCCTAAGTCATTTTCCTTTTGCCTCTTAATTTGACCTACCATAATTTGTACCAAATCCCCATGGGCTAGGCGCGGGAAGCTACGTAATTTTCCGGGGTTCAGAGCAGCTTATTTTCACATCTTGGCCTTGACCTAGTTTCCTACATTCAACATCTTTTGATCCCGTTGATCGTTCGCAATATCATGTTATTAAGAACCGAGGGCATTTTCAAATTAGAAATTAAATTCATAAAACTAACAGTTATAAAAACCGATTTGAGCTATTGCAATAAGTAGAACAACACAATCAGCGATGACATGATTAATGACGCGTAAGAAAGCACCTTTTAAAAGAAGAAAGAATAAAAATAAAATCGGTTGTCTGTAAAGTCGGTTTACTGACGATAGTTGAATGTGACAACGTCATAAGAAAATACTGATGGAATGGTTTCATTGTACAAAAGAAAATTTTAATTTTGTTTGGAACGTCTCAGAGCGAGGTAACGTGCAGCCGGCTCCATCGAATTATAAGACGTTGTCACGTCAAAATCCAGATTAGGACATACAATATACCTAAATGCACAAAAATGCATTTGAGTTGTGTTGTGTAGATACCTCACGAATGCTAGGCAACTATTGCCTGATTGGTTTTCATCTTTCCCTTGTACTGTTGTGGATGTCTTTCCCTCCAATAAATTCGAAATCCTTCTCATGGACAAAAGTCCATTAATTTCGTTAATTTCGTAGTAAGTAAATGATTTTTAGAAAAAAATCATGTACTTACTACGAAATTCAAACGCTTCGAAGTTCAAATGCAAGTTCACCACAGATAACATTATTTTTTATACCACACGCACGTAAATGAGTCACCACAAGCCTCACCCCATATCGTATTCAAGGAACAAATTGTAGCATTTTTCAAACAAATGAGCATGTTTTATTGCCTCTGCTTCTCCTTACATACAAATACAGCTCGATATTTACGTTTTGCCACCCTCTTTGTAGAAAGCTATGACTGGGTAGTGATACAAATCGACACTAATTTCAGTAGAAAAATAAATGTTCGTACATTTCAGTCATAGGGATTAAAATAATGTGTATGTATTTTAAAACTGCAATGACTCGTCAGAGAAGAGCCGCAGTACATTTATTAAAATGATGACGTTCACACAACAATGCTCATTATTTATGCATAACAAACAATAATATCTTTGAATATCTTATTTAAGGCTCGGTATGTTTATGGACCTGGCTAACAATAATAAGAAAAGTCAGCGGAAATAATAAGTTCAACAACAGAAATTATAAAATTTGCAGAAAAAAACATAAAAAGTATGGTTCTCAACACACCAGGCCCCGACGAGATTCGAACTCGTGATCTCCTGTTTACTAGACAGGCGCTTTAACCAACTAAGCCACGGCGCCTTATGACTGTGTGCCGAAACTTTGAAACACATTCACACACTTACAAAAGATTTATTTTAGTTTGCTGATAATGGAGAATTTATTATGAGCGCCTGAATAAACAATTTGTATTGTGTTTGAATTAAATTATGATTAAACAGTGTTGCCGAGCATTGTTATTATCGATAAAGTGCGAAGATAATTTATTAGGTTTACATAATTACATAACTAACGATAATAATGATTGCGGCAGGATTTCTAATTAGTAGTGCTTGACTTATGTTACTTTTGCAATTGGTAGGTGAACACTATAGCTTCTAGACACCCCTTTTTTGGTAGTGCTTCCCAAGTAGAGCAGGGGTTACCTACTTGTACTATGTACTTGACGTGGCTAGATACGGCACGATACGAGCCTTAAATCGTTACCTAATGCAATATACAGACGCCAGCATCAATGAAGCTACGACAATCTGTCAATATATTTAATAGATTTTCAACTTTGTCGCCAAAGCATTAAGTTCAAGGTTGATTGGGAAAATTTGACAGTTTCGGGTAGCTTTGGTAGGTATGTGCTGGCGTAGTATTTCTTCTGTATCCAATTAGTAGGCAGTAGGTACGGTTTAATGGAGTCATCTTTTAACCTTGCGATAGGTATTGTTTCTTTTAGTTTTGAACTATAGTAGGCGCCAGATAAATGTGGAATAAAGTATATTGACCTTTCCCTAATAACTGTTCATAGGTACCTGAACAATTAAATATGAATCGTTTTTCATTATTAGACAATGTTAAGGATCACGAGAGATGATGATTCGGGACAGCTTTGTGTCATTAATTCCGTTTTTCAAATTAAAGATGTCAATAATTGTAGGTGGGTCTATGACCGTTATTCCACGATTATCTGGCGCCTACTATAGTAACATCAATCTAGATGTGTACAGGTGCTGCTAAATTTTTTTAATTTAAGGTCAATGTGTGCAAATCCGTCTACGGGGCTATTCCATACACATGCATTTGCTGTTCATTCCAGAAAATTTACGCTATTACTGGTTCAGTCGATAAAAAAGGATCATTTTTTAGTTCCAACTATGATTCATAGTAGGCGTAAGGTTGTCTACAAGAGTAAAAAAATACATGAAGTGCTGCTGTTTTTTATAAGGTAAATATTATATTTTACATGTTAGGACTTTCTGAGTACCTATGCATAACATGTAGTTTAATAAGTGTTTCAACGGATTTTACTATTTGTTTTGAATAAAAACCAGCAGATACAGAAAGAATTGTTTTAAAAAATACTTAACCTCAAAATGGTCAAGTGGGAAATTCCGTCTAATTTCAATGGGGCTAAATCGTCATATACCAGAATTACCCCATTGCAGATGTCGTCAACCTTTTCATCCTTCCTATTTTTAGTTTTAGTGTTAAACTTTGAAAGTCCATTCATAACTGACAATTGATGCGAGTTGCTACCTGTTTACCCGTGAATATGGCGCTTACAAGTATAAATGTCTAAAACTCAGAATATGATAATTAAGTTATAAATAATACTAGATTTGGCCTATGGTCAGATAATATGTTCATTAATATTATAATTTTGTTTGTTTTCAGTTTTCTTATAATTACTAAATAATAGTAATCATGGTGAGAAATTATAAAAGAAAAACAACAAAGGGTTCCTATAGCAAGGACAAGTTGCATGCAGCTGTACCTACTGGCAGTCCGAAATGGTACATTAACTGGATATAAAGCAGCGCAACTCTACCAAATTCCACGGATGACCAACATGGACCAAACTTTTTGGAAAGGTTTATAGTCTCTGGTTATAAAAATAGGCCGGATTTGCCCCCAAAAAAGATTTCAGGGAATAAAACGTAACTTAAACCTTATTTTAATGATGTTACAAAACATTTTTCTTTGTCATCTGCATTTACTTATTAATAAATTTACATACTTTGATATAACGGCGTAATTCGAGAAAAATCTGCTATTAGACGGATTTGCCCTAATCCTCGGGAAAATCCGTCTAACGACTGATTTTTAAAAAAACCTCATTATTTACACATGAAGGGCTGTTTTTTGTTTGGAAAGGACGTATATACAAGACAATAAAATTCTTTATCGCTTACAACCAACAAATTTATATTAAAGTAGTAAGTGTTCCAGTAATAGTTTACCAAATCCAACTTTCAAAAAAGTATGACGTATTTGCCCACATTGACCTTAATTTGTTAATTTTTTTAATAAATAAAATTATTTAAAAGAGTGTCCGTAGAGTGCCTTGCATAGATCATAGAGATCTACGCTTTGGAACGTACAAATAGCTACATGTTTTAATAATAACAATAATAATAGATCCTTTACTTCAGGCAACTAAGGCCCATTAAACAAAATACATTTATAAGTTTAAAAACAATAACTAGGTATAAACTAATACATATTTGATAAACAAAACTTAAAAACTACTGCACACAAAGTGACGGCGTCGTGTTACGCTGCGGCACACCTTTCGGCCAAAACTCTTCCTTGAGGAAGGTCACCAAATGATGAGTTGGAACGCGCACCGCGGACAACTTGAAATTAGTGTTATGGCGCGCCTCCAACTTCTCCACTCTCAAGGTCCAGTTATACGGTACGGTACGGTACGATTGATTGATTGTGTGTTTTTGACTGACTGACCTTGTGTACGTACCTAAATGGTTTGTTTGTAACAAAAGCGTTGAATCTGAAAGACGGTACAGCTCGGATCGACCCCTCAGCTACAATTATAGAACAAGTTACTGGATCAGACTCGATGTGGAAGGCTGAGGATCATGTGTGGTGTCGTGCTTGTAATAGGTAGACTGCGATAGGTTCAGATACCTAGTTTAATTGACTGAAAAATTGTTTTCTTTCTATTTGCGTCTTCTTCTATTCTCTTTCCTTATGCACCTACTAAATTTTTAAGCGAGTTACCTACTCACAAACAAATTTTTATGCTATGAAAGGGGAGCTGGGAACTTAGTAGATATTAAGTTTGGCGGCATCGCACTAATTTGGGACCGTTCACTTATCGATAAGTTATCAGTGTTCATTAGAAATCTAATATATAAAATTTCTCGTCTAATATATAAAATTCTCTTGTCACAGTGTTTGTAACCAAACTTCTGCGAAACTGCTTGACCGATTCTTATGAAATTTGTGTGTAAATTCAGTAGGTCTGAAAATAGGCCGTAAACTATATTTCATACCCCTAAATGATAAAGGTGGTCCACCCCAAAAAATTTTTTTTTTGTAAAACATATTTGAAGTGAAAACTTCTTTAGCGGCTAAACTCGCGTCAGGACACGTGACCTGATCGAAAATTCATAAGCGGAGGGAGAGTAGACCGCCGGCGCGGCGTAGGAGAGGAAGTAATATCCCCCTCTCTTTCTACCGCGCGGCGAAAATGTATCCCTCAATGCATGCATAATTATGCATTATGCTATTCGTGCGAAATTTCCCTAACCATTCCAAAATATCAAAAATGCACAACGTTAATGTTCAAGTTTTCACTTCTGCCGGCACTCCCAGAGTGCAAACCGTTGTTTATTTTTTTGGTATTTTTTTTTATTTTGATTTATTTATGATTCGGCATTAAAAATACATACAACCCTAAATTTTCACCCTTTTACCACCAACCCCTATTTTTTAATAGCGATATTAAACAAAGTCGGGTTAGTTACACCATTTATAACTCAAGAACGGCTGGACGAAGAATTGAAGATCTTATTAAAGATTTTCAAAATCAGTCCAGAGACAAATCCAACAAACTATTGTTGGATTTGTCTCTACCTCGAATAGCGGAATAACTATTAAAACATAGGAAAAATCCATTTTCTCGTACAATAATTCGTACGCAACGCCATTTCTGAAACATAACCGAAACGAATAGAAGCAAAAGTTAATTATGATGCGGTACAAAGTTTACCGGGACACCTAATATTATTTTTATATAACTTTCTAATTGTACGTAATATTCAATGGCAATAGATGGTTCATTTTACATCAATGTATGTAGCAGCCGTGGCCGAGCGGTTAAGGCGTCTGACTAGAAATCAGATTCCCTCTGGGAGCGTAGGTTCGAATCCTACCGGCTGCGGACACTTTTTGTGTTTATTATGACTTTAATTGCCACGTTACCACGATTATTGGGGTAATTTATTTTTTATCAGCCATCGTTATTGCGATTGTAGACGAAACGATCGTTTTATTGCACGCACGGGCAATATTTTGTGCGGTATTTCATTAAGTGGTTATCTGACGTGTTCCCATAATTCGAACGAAGGAACCCCTTGCTTGCGCCTGGAGTTTAAATTTTTTACGAAAAAAAAAAATGTGGTTCGGTCTAATGACGTCAAAAATGCGCGGGACAGGGGGTTACCTACTGTTCCCTTTCGATTAATTAGCTATATTTGTTTATCACCGAAGCCATTAAAATGGCGTTTTATATGTGTTAGGAGCATTACGGACATTCCCATATAGGCTATAAATTACCGGATGTTGTGCTCGGTCATAAAAATGCGAACAAATTCACATGGTTACATTCACATGAACCATGGATTTATTGGGTTTGTTTTTTGGCCAATAGAAAAATGGGTTAAAGATGTAATATTTTTTTTAAAGAGTAATGGAAAAATAAATGAAGGCACTTTGACAAACTAACTGTTACTTTATTTACTTACTTAAAATAGTGATTGCCATTCTGGTGATAATATTACAAGACCTGTTTCTTCTTGCCTTCCTACAGTCCCGAAATCCAATTTGCCTTAAGAAAAACCCGACACTTTAAGCTACTAAGACAGGGCCTAGCCACTAAGCTCAGCTTAATTGCAGTAGCACGTGTTCACAATCCTACCATATGGCGAAGACAACAACCACACATCCTAGCTAAGCCAGGCCTTTTTTCAAGATTAAAAAGGATTACCACAGTCTAAGAAACTTTACTTCTAACTAGCAGTTGTACAAGAGATCATAAATATTCATTGACCAGCTTTTTTCTGAACAATTTGCAATTTTAATGTCTAACTTTTATGGAATGAGAAAATATCTGAGAAGTGTATTTATTCATGTTGGCACTAGTCGTACCCTAGATGGGATACAATACTTCAAGTGTTGATAACACGATAGATCATCATTTAAGATGGTGGGATCGAATAGTTTTTACGATATTATATAGCAGGCTAGATTGGACAGGTTTCTATGTAGCCTTCTATGGAAAGTTTTCCTGCAGTACTAAGTGGGTAGATCCAGTTTGATATATTATTATTTTATTATTATTTATTTAAACTATACTAAGTCCCAGCTCAGCATTTTAGGAAGTATCTAACTCACTAAAATTATAATGTTGTACATCTAAGTATTAATGTTATTTTACTTGCCTAATTATTATTGTTATCATTGAGTTCACATGACGTGTTAACAATGTGTGGAATATGAACAATTAAAAAAATATGCTGGGGCACTCGCACGGGCACACATTTTTTTATGAGACACCTTTTTATATAATTATAGATTAGTTATTTTTTTTGGTAACTTAAACACACCAATCTTTGGAAGAAATGACTCTCATTTTTCATTCTCCTTTCTGTCCGTTGCCTTAAAAACTGAAAAACCTCATTGTCTCATGCTGAAATACATGTTAAACTTCTATTACTCATAAGGCATTCCACTATTCAGTGCCTACTCTCAGATAACAATCAAACAATGGTAAAATCGCCCATTCTGTGGATGACTCACACACAATATTTATAGTCACAGCCAGCACTTTCTCCAGATAATAAGAAATGGCCAATAAAGAGGTCTTATTGCTAAATATTTCACTGCTTCATACAGAACGAGTCCATTACTCGTCTGACGTCGCACATTTTAGCGCGATAAGCGGTTACGACTCTCAATAGTCAATTGTTGTTAAGAAAATGGCGAAATATCGAGCCTCTCGAAATGCGGACACAGGGCGGGAGTTGGGGTTTGTTTAAATTACCTACAATATGAAAATGAATCGTCATTCTCTTCTCCATATAAGAATTTGTTTGGGATCAGCGAAAATTTCTTCTTTTATTTTATTTATTAAGTGTGTTATTGTGTATACGTGTGTTCTTTGTTAACATCTCTATTAGTTGTTATCAGGTCGTCTCAGTTATCTATACTAATATGATAAAGTTGAAGAGTTTGTTTCTTTGTTTGCGCAAATCTCTGGAACTACCAGTCGGATTTAGAAAATTCTTTTTGCATATGTTAGCCACATTCATGAGGAATAGGAAAAAACGGGATATGCGCGTACGAAGTCGCGGGCAAAAGCTAGTCCCCTCATATTTAGATACAATCGTTATGGAAATGACTCAAAGACTGATTGATGGTACATTTAATAATGGACTTCACGGCCTACGCAGTTTTTCTCAGTTAGGGCAGGCTCCTCCCAGAGCGGAAGAAGTCATTTGATGATTTCACATCCTAAAAAAAAAAGTGCAGGTCGGCGTCGAATCTAAATGTAGTTAAGTAAATAAAAGTACATGGGGATCTTCCTGTGCCTTTATTGAACTAAATATACCGAGGTATTTTTTCATAGATAAGCAATATCTTAGTCCATATTTTATACATTTGTTTGTTGTTGCTTTTTAACTCAATTCCTACGTAACACTTGCCAAGTCCAACCCTGTACTTTTGCGGTCATAATGAACTTCAAGTTATGTGTCCTATAACATGGGGGAGTAATTACTGATGGGTCTCTTTGTGTTCAGATAACAGCGATGGGGTCTGAATGTAATCCTGCCAGCTGATAACACGGCGGTCGAAACAACAGCGATTGGAAATTACAAGATAGTGCAGTATAGGCGGATTGGGCCGCAGACCCTCGGTCGGGCTAGGTATGTGTAGTTTATAATTAATCAATTTAGATATTTGGTTTGATAGATTCAGTATTTATAATTATCAGCAAAATTAAAATACTTAGTAGTTAACCAAAAACTTCACTTACTGGTTTCGTGTTTAAGATAATGATTATGGTATGTTTAGTTTTGTTTTAGTTTCTAATTAATTAGTTTAGATAACAGATAATTATTATCAACAAAACTAATTAAACAAAAAAGGTTTAGGTAAGGGCGTGGGTTCTAAATTTATGCCCCGTCCCTTTGCGAAATATGGTTGAAAATTAAAGGTACACCTGGGTACACCTCTGCCTGACCCCTTGGGGCAAGACAAGCGTTAATATTTCATGTGATTACAAGTATCGAAGAATCAATCGTAGTTTTTCGCTAGAAGCCAACTTGCAAACCGAAGTAAAACTCGGGAATTCACAATTTCAGGCAAGTCAAGTCTGTGTTAAGTTTTCATTACATTAAATTAAGCAAAACAAATTCCATCATGATTTTTTTGGAAACAAAAGTGTAAAATAATTTTGCGAGTTAGAGGCTCAAACGAAGGGTGCATTCGGCACAATATCAGTGAGTGCACGAGTCTGCCGGTGAAAATCAGTGAAACCCCATGTCCCATGGGATGGGATCTTGCAACCACCCCACCGCAGCTGATGGAGAGAGCAATCACTACTAGCGATCTTTAATTAAAATCGGAGAATATCATCAAGATAATGGGTATTTGCAACTTGGAAGTTTATAAAACTGTTGATAATAGAGATACCACAATAAGAGGTAAAGGGAGAGGCAGATAAGATTTTTATTGCTTAATTTCAGTAGTTCAGCTTTAACAGTAGATATAGCCGGTCTATTCTGTCAACGTTTCACCGTGTAAACTTAGGTGGAGTGAGCATGAAGTGAACTGTCATTCCATCTTGTTTGTATGAATTGTCAGCTCACTTCACCTAAGCTTTCATGGTGAGAGGTTTACAGAATCGCACTGCTGATGTAAGACGTGAACTATTCTAAAAGTCTTGCAAAGGAAGCGTTTAGTGCGCAGAGTAATAGTGAACTAAATATACCTAGGTACATAAAACATACCTATCAGCGAAGCAGACATATTTACATACCTACCTTTATTCGGCCAACAAAGAAAATCAATTAATGTGTTTATATTTTTATGTGACAGTTTCGCGACACAAAACGAATATTTGTACACATTCATAGACAGAATTGCGCCAATTCTACCTTTTCCTTCAAAACGTCTAGCACGTTCCATACAACTGAAATGAAGAAAGTAATTAGTCGTTTTACAGAAGCAATATATTCTGTAGGCGCCTAATTTTGAGAGAAAAACGCGACAATTACACCGCTGCCTCCCAAACACAGGTAGTCTGGAATTTCTCATTTACAACAGACTGTGAAAAAATGTTTGCGTATTTAAGCTTGAACACTTGCTTAATTGGCTCGGCTTTGCATTTTTTCACGTTTTTTTCTGTAAAACTAAACGTGCAGACCTATATTAAAACGGCGACTAATAATAGAGAGTAATTATTTTTTGCTAAAAATTTTACAGGTAGTAAAAAGAATAAAAATATTCTGGTGTAAAACAAAGTTTGTGCATAATATAATGTAGAAATGGCGTCATTTCTACTACAAATTATCACTATCAAATTAAGTACGTACTTAATTCATATTTCAAATATTTGCCAAGTTAAACGAACTGCGGAAGAAAAACAATAAGGAAAGCGGGGGAGAACGGAATACTGTAATATTTACCTGCTTCACATTAAGGCCTGGTTCACAAGAGCAGTTTGTTAATGTTGTATGCAACATTCAACAACATCTGGTACTAATGCTGTCAACTTTCTGAAGCTTGGTGACGACAACATAATTTCAAATTTTGAGGAAGTGCAATAGGGCAAGTCTGAAACTTTGCATATTGCAGTTGCTTATCTGACATGGCAGACCTACTGCATTCCAGTAACTTAGGTCATTGTAGTGCATTTTTTTTAACTCTCTTTTAAAACATGGTTATAGTGCACTCGACGTGAGTCGGTTGATCACTATAGTAGGCGCCAGATAAATGTGGAATAAAGTACATTGACCTTTCCCTAATAACTGTTCATAGGTACCTGAACAATTAAATATGAATCGTTTTTCATTATTAGACAATGTTAAGGATCACGAGAGATGATGATTCGGGACAGCTTTGTGTCATTAATTCCGTTTTTCAAATTAAAAATGTCAATAATTGTAGGTGGGTCAATGACCGTTATTCCACGATTATCTGGCGCCTACTATAGTGTCAGGCCCAATTTACCTATGCTTTGATATTTTGCAACATAGCTCATACACCTCACAATGTGTTGCTTGAAATAAGTACCTATACTTAGGTACTTTAAAAAAAATGTAACAATACCTAGCACAAATTAACCTGATCGTTTGCCAAGCCTTAGGGAAAGAATTTTGAAGGAGGGAGAGTAAAAGCGGAATTATTTAATCTGTCCACGGAAACGGTGATTGATGACTATCATCATATTCATTTACATGACGCGAAAAAACGGTTTAAGGAAGATCGTTAGTGTTGTTTGTGGAATCAAGGGTTTCTACCAGTTTGCCAGCAATGTTAGTGATTTATTCATGGTCTTTTCGCTAGCACTGAACATTGCTGAGCCTTCAATTTACATAGTAAACGCTTAAATTATGAGCTTTAGTATCGATATTTATTATAATGGTTGCATTTTGACAGGAACATGCATTTAGTATTTATTTTTATTCGTTTCAAAGTCGAAATAACAAATTCAAATTAGTTAACGTAACTTGTGTCTTATACTTATTAATACAAATTATAAAACGACATGTTCTTCATTAATAATGGTTATTAAATGTCCGGTTATGAATATCTTTAGGCAGCGGCAACACTATAATGCTTATAAATTCTATAATATTTATTAAGCGTACTAATTGCCTCGTAAAACAAAAAGGAAACACTTGCAAATGACATTCATTATTCTGACAACGACATTTGTTTGACAATGTATCGGTTGCATTAAAATTCTGACGTTATTATCATCATTATGATTACTTGCTATATTACACATGTTGGTATAATTCAGCTCATTATGCTATCATGTCGTTAATGCTCGCGGCGTAAGCTCGGTGCACCGTGAGTGTCCGTGAGTGACTGGCCTGTCGCGACTGTCAGTCGTGATTGATTGCGTGAAGTGAAATCGCTCCTGTCAGGTGCGAGCGGGACGCGCAATCAATCATTCTCATTTTTAATCAATTTACTTGCTCATCTATGAAATTGTGAGATTTATTAATGAATATTGCCTGGTGTCGATGTGTCGTGAGGTTCGTTAGCGAGATTAAAAGTGGTTCGATGATGGGGACCGATTTAATTAATTGATGTAATATAATAATTATTAAAATATTTTGGTCCTCAACTAGTTGTATTGTGGACGTGTGGCGAGTAATTACTTTGGTACAAATGAGTCCTTATGGGTATGATTTGTTTGTTCTTAATACGGCATCAATTTAGATATATTTGAATTGGTTCGTGTTACTACACTACAATATTTTTAATCTCCATTGGAATCCTCACTTCAGTAATCTCGTATCCCTTATATATATAATACTCTTAAAAAAACTCGATGCTATTCACGCTTCGTTTCCCAAAACCTACGACCCGATATTCAAAACAGAACATGATCGCATTACGATTCAAAAAACACTACAGCGTCCAATGTGGCGAAAAACATTCCACGCTTGCGGTTTCGTGACTCGACCCCCGACCCCCAGCACCCCCGCCGTGTGGCGTCAGTGGCGTAGGTGGCGTGTCACATTATCCCCTGTTTACCCGCGAAGAGGTGACACTTCATTTTCCTTTCATTGGACGCGGTTTGTGATACCTTGCATCCCTTCTATGTCGCAGGATAATTGGAAAAATCGCTTTCTTACGAAAAACCTAGGATTTATGCATATTTATGAATTAAGTACGATATAAACTTCTGATCAGGAGTTTTGCAAAAAAAATGTGTTTTGATTGAAAGCTTGAATGCTGATAAGATAATCTAATAATGTTTTTGTTCTGGATGGTAAAAAGATAGCTGAAATGTAGCTTTTAATCAATATGTCATGATCACGTTCAATATCAGTCAATCAGCGTTCAAATTCGTTTTAATTTAACGATTAACCAAGATAATTTGGGTTTTTATACGAGTACCTAAACTGGCATATCGTAATCCAATAGAAAAATGCCAGCACATTTACAAAAAATATTTTTTCCAAGTTTACTGCGACATACTCATTATACTTCTACATAATGAATTTCCAACGGCCCATAAGTCTTCAAAACATCGTTAATATTATGAAACGGCTCCGGTTATCATCCGGCGTCGTCTCCGGAAAATCAATTTGATTGTTTTCAAATCCGGATATCTTAATTTTCGGGATTTAATGCAGATTATGCTTTTGTTTAGTAATTACTTTCGAATTTGCTCTTTAATGATGGATTCGTTTGATGGAGAAGTTTAGTGAGTTTGGAGCGTTGTTGTTTTAATTGAATATTAGTTAAGTAGGTTCTTCCTTTTCCCGTGCCTTCATTCCCATGGCTTTTCCCGTAGGAACCATACCTTTTCCCAATTTGCGTATGTCACTCAGAGTAAATTACGCTTTCTATCTGTGAAAGACTTTCGAAATCGGATCAGTACTTTGAGAAATTAGCTACCCGAAACTGTGAAGTTTTCCTAATCAACCTTGAACCTACTGCTTCAGCGATAAAGTTGAAAATCTATCAAAGAAATTTGTCAGATGGTTGTAGCTTGAAGTGCTGGCGTCCGTACTTTACTTCTTTATAAAGTCTTTATAAAAATCATCATCATCGTCATATCAGTCGAAAGACGGTCTACTGCTGGACATAGGCCTCTCCCAAGTGTCGCCACAACAACCGGTCCTGTGCGTCTCGCATCTATCGGCTACCCGCGATCCTCACCAAGTCATCGGTCCACCTTGTGGGAGGCCTTCCAACGCTGCGTCTTCCGGTACGCGCTCGCCACTCCAGAATTTTTCGGCCCCATCGACCACATTCACACATTCTGCGAGCAATGTGCCCTGCCCACTGCCACTTCAGTTTGGCGATCCTTTGGACTATGTCGGTAACCTTGGAAAAAGTTGAAATATTTGATTCAAATAAACCATATAGAGACACTTTTAAATAGTTAAGGTCGATCAGACAAAAATATGAAGCTAGTTGTCCTACAAAATTGTACACATCTTAGAATGCCATTTTTTTTAAACTTACCTGAAGCGAAGCCAACAGCAACAAGACTATAGCAACGACATTTCAGAACGGCACATAGTCGTTACAGTTCGGTTTTAATATTCCCGGATTGGCATTCTTACCGGGGACGAGTACTTTTTCTCCATTTTGTGAGGGGGAGCTGGTCGGCTGTCGTCACTCATCGTTTTGGGCCAGTCAGCTGTGGCGGCGTGAATCTTGGCCGAGAATGGGCGCATCTCTTAGCAGTTCATTAGGCTGAACTGTTGGACGTGTGTGTTCGGTGATGTGTATTTTGTTTCTGGACGAGTTTAATGTTTGCTTTTTTTAGTGACGTTTGATGATATTCTGTAGTGAAAAAAAAAACTTTTATTTAAGATGGGTACTGTTTTCGAATAGAGATTTTTACTTAAGGCAACTGCTGTTTTATGAGTTATTTTATTTAGGCTACGTTAGTTGTAGGTAAGGAAACTCAGAAAAAAATATCCACAACGAAAAAAAAATAGATTGATTTCACAAAAACTCCCTTTAGTTATTAAAATTTCGAAAGGTTACCTACAGAAATATCAAAAAAAAAATTCACGTACTGAAATAACCATAAAATAAACCCAAGCCTTTGACCACGCAGCCCATCATATCGATTTGTCGTCGTTGAAATAAAACCAATGATACGTCCTAAACCTTCACAATTTCCCCTGGAGGAGTTCCCGTGATCCTTCAAAGGTTTCTTTAAGCCGACACTTCATTTTCTTCAGCCCTTTTATACGACATGTGTTGCCATGCTCAAATAATACAGGTACTGACATAGCTTGCTACACGTATGTACCGTCGGCTGGAAAAGTGACTTAGTTCTCTACGCTTAAAATTCGTTGCAAAGTATAAAGTACTTAGAATAAGTTATTTTATTCTCGGTAAAATAATAATCTAGTAACCGCTTTGCTTCTTCTTGCCGCTCCGCGTAAAATACTGGTATTCAGCTGAATTCGGTTTGACTGGAAGCCGACCCCCATATAGTTGGGAAAAGGCTAGGCAGATGATGAATCGCTTTGCTTCTTCGTAAAGAAACTAGATTGTCTTGAAAATAATTCAAAAACTTAACCTATTAAACATTTTCGAGCTCTACATTCTCGTGTCACTCATGAGTGTTTCAGCATAAGTTGACCAAGTTTGTCTTACCTATTTCTATATGAATGGACTATTGAAGGCGAGTGCTTATTCAACAAGTCTGCCGGCGCCCATGGATGTGATGTGGAAATAGTGTATTTGACAAAAAAAATCTAATAAGTCCGTCAGATAGATTTCCAAAAAATAATGGACACGTATTTTTTCTTTTGTCACGTAAACAAAAAATGAAAACAATATAGTGCGTTGAAAACACGTGTGACGTCACTTACCAGTACGCTTTTCACTGGAAACTGACGTTACAAGCCCCCACTCCTTATCTTTGATGCGTTTTATCTTTGATTTGACAAAATAAAAAATATGTATCCAAAATTTGTGGATATTCTAACTGACGGATTAAATAAAATCATATTTTTTTTAACCCAGGCAACATCCCTATTGACGAGGTATTACTTTTCTCAACTGTTAGACTTTTCTTGCTGACTGTACCTGTCTGTGGATATGAAAATGGCGAGAGATAACATTACAGGTAGGGCAAGGGATTTATCCGACGAATGTGTTTAATGTTCGATGATATTGGAACACATTTCCTCATACGATTTTTGGAGATAATGTTGAATTTTAATGTAGGTAGATAAGTAGAGTATTTTTAGAGATAGGTATGTTTTTGTTTTTGGTTAGAAAAAAATTCCATAGAGTAGAGTACCTAACAAAGCATTAGAAGACTAAGTTTGTGTAGGTATGTTGTCTTTGGAAAACTAAAACATCATTACCACTTAATCTGCTAGGGATGTAATTATTTAATAGATCAAGAAAATTCTATATAACCTACTTCCGTAGTATCTACTTCCTTAGATGCGAAAGCTAAGTTAGTAAGTAAATAAATCTTGCCCACTTTTAACAGTAGCATAAAAAACCCTTGTAAAAGGATTTTATTACAATTTCATGCCTATCATTTCCCTGGAGCGTTGGATCTCTGCCATCTTTGCACGACTTATCTTGCGTATCAAGTTCATTCCTTATTCCTCTCCCTCAGATTTGGCAACGCAACGCTATCAAGGTGCTCACTCAACCGTTTTTATGCAAACAGAGCAAATATAATTAATCACCGTCGACTCTTCAGCCCTCGCGCAATTACCTCATTTTCGGTAAAACAAACACCCGCTGAAAATTAAAGGAAAATTAACGAAGTGGGGCGCGTATTACTGTGAAATAATAATTAAATTCCGCGTTGGTTATCAGCAATACAACTTAAGTGTACCAGATAACCAATTTATCTTTGCAGGTGGCGAAATGCGGAACTAAATTTAAGTGTACGGAATCTGACGTTTCGTTGACAGTTCCCTTGACAAGCAGCGCCGCTTTGAACTGCAAGGTTAAGTTGGGAATTGAGTAATACTGTAATCAGCGCTGAAAACTTTCCTTTTTGTTGCCCAAAAGTTGTGCTTTGTTATTAATTTTGCAGGAATTTTGTTCGCAAATGTAATTATTTGGTTCTAAATGATGATTTGCGGTTTGGTGTTAAGTAAATTGTTTGCTGAAGCTGTGGTGCGTTGTTTGACTTGTTCCGTGTTTGGTGGCACTGTATGCTTTGTATTCTCAAAGGATATATGGAATTGAGTATGTTTTACTTTGATGTTAACCACTGAGGGGTTAACTTTAAATGCATAATTTTAATGTCGACTTTTTGGCGAATACCCATGTTAACATTCACTTACTGAGATGAACAGGGTTTAAATAAAAAAAAGTATGTGTAGTGTGTTTTCAGGAGCGTTTCAAGTATTTTCTTCAACAGTTAAACTACTACTATAATAAATAGTATTGTTAACTGTGTTAAGCTTTTTCTTTGGCTATTAGTTTTCGTTAATTTAATGATTTAGCTGAGCCACGCATTTTTATTAGACTCCATTTGTGTGTTAAAAACGATTTTGTTTTTCTGTTCATTCAAACTGATGTGTGTGTCATAGGAGATACCTACTTCTTTCAACCCGAGGGATGTATGAAAAGGTGCACGAACGTGGAACGAGCTAAAGGAGCACTGTCAAGGTAGCTTGAATCTCTTTTCAAATTCACATAACCCCTCCTATAGGTACCAAAGTTCATTAATGCATGTATTCATCTGAATAGATTACCTAGCGTGACAACAGCGCACGCTTGCACTCCTAATCACGTTGTAGGATCTAGTGTAGCAACCGTGTATTGTCTCCTAATTCCGTGGCAACCTCCCCGGCGTGAAGATAAGTAGGTAATAGGGATGTAACGGAGGTCGGAACCGAAGTGGGTGTCGGAGTTTTTAAAATTGTTTGGAGGTGGAGGCACAGTGGGAGGTGGTGACAGAAGAAAATGTGTTAAGGGCCTAATAAGAAGAAATCGACGACGGAACGCACATGGTAAGGAGGTTTCACGCGCCAACGCTATCCGCTACGCTTCGGTCTCTGATTCAAAAGTGTCGGAACTGAAGGTGTAATTTCAATCGGAAGTTTCGACTTATCGTAGTCGGTGTGGAAGCTTCGTAACATCCGTAGTAAGTAATCCTTGCACGTCGTATCTATGCAGCGTGTCGGCTAGACGTGATAAGAGGTAGCGGAAGACGGGCTTGTCATGTCGCTGATGTCGCTTGAGGAGCTTGTAGGTCGCTCGATACGCGCCGCGTGACGGGAATTTGTAGTTATGAATGTGGTTCCGCTGTGCGAGTGCTGTTATAATTTTGAGGTGGGTTCCGCTATGGTTTGCAGTTTTAAGTATGATATTTATTATCACTAACTGAACTCTTTTAACTTCTTCACTGATAAATTAATCAGGAATATTCTAGTTTATACACTGATTGATTTTGATGTGCCGTGCTTCACCGAGGCTTAAAAGGCCTGGAGACTCGCTTGCCCGAAATCAAATCCGCCCGACTACCCTTCATCCCAGAGACGGTGGGATGAGCCGCTTTGCAGGCAAGTTCAGGTAAACCTTATTGCCATATCAAGTACCACTGCAGAGCGTGCGCGCCTGCTGGCTGTGGGTGAGTGGGAGTCGGGTCAGTGGCTTCACGCACTACCGTCGTCGAACATTGGCACCTTGTTCGACGATAGTACTTCATCACTGCTACTGTGGCGAAGTTGTCAACAGCTTCGGACGCCACGGACACACATTTGTAGTGTATATAGTTAGTTATGTATTTATTAAAACATTTGTGAATATCTATGTAAGTAAATAAATAAAACTTTTTAAATTACCCATTTGATTATTACAATTGCCAATTTTCACCAGCCACATTATTGACACTTACACACGTCTTGCGATCCTAACACACATTTTTTCAACTCTTCCTACGCTCAGATTACTTGGTATTCTAATCAGTTGCTCGCCTAGTTGTATAACAGTAGTGTTGGAAACATATACGGTAGTTTACCCAGGAAAAGAAGAGCTGTATAAAAGTAGTGCTAAAAAGTATAGCGCTTTTCAAGGAAGAGAAAATCAAATCTTTTACACAGAACAAAATCTAGGAAAGGACCATAGATAACAAGAACTGTGTCACCATTAACTACAGTGATAAAACAGTTACCTGTTTGTTCAAACTAGCACAACTAACACTGGTGTGAACAGGCACTGGTAAGTAGTTAAGTACTAGTAGTTAGTTCTATCCTATAGTTTCCAGCTGAGTCACCGCTTGAGGTATCAGCTTGAATACTACTTATGTTTAAGTACAAATGTATAAGTGCATCCTGTGGATATGGTTAGTGCATCCGTTATCTATTAGCAAGGCTGAACAGTATTTTTAAACTATGTAGTATTTAGCCTAGTTTCGCTTTAGTGGCTGATCAGTTATTATCATCACACAGGAATAGAGTTTTTTCACGATAGAAAAGGCTCTGAGCGATGTACTTTTCGTTCGTCATTCCTTATTCGTTTTCTATATCCCGGTCGATTCTGTAAACATGTCGAAGTGAAGGCATGGGTGAAGTGATCACGTGGTGAGCTGTCAATCCGTATAATCAAGATGGGATGACAGCTCACTCCGTGATCACATGCTCACCTCGTGATCACTTCACCCAAGCCTTCACTTCGACATGTTTACAGAATTGGTGCAAGCCTGTAAAAATCTCAACACGAAAACTAAGGTGAAGTTAACAACATGAAGTGAGTTGTCAATCCAGCCAATCAATAGAGGAATCGTTCACTAAGCTCTATATTACATATATGAAAAGAATTGACTGGTTCAACTGGCTGTACCAACTACTTTCAGAGAGAACTGGTTAAAAACAAACAATTCTAACTGTTATCAGTAAAAAAAGTCAGTCGATTTTCAGGATTTTGTACAGTAAAGATCAACTTTTTATACAAAAACTCGAAAGTACTACTTAAAGCACCGTTTACCAATAACACAAGTGGAAAAAACACATCCTAGATATATTTCGACAGCCTGGCAATACAGAGCACATTCTAGCAATAAAATCAAAAGCACGCAATCCCGGATATTTGAACATTTTTCAGTACAATCGCGAACACTCGCGCACAAGAGATTGTCTACTGAGGCAGTACAGATGAGCGGACAAAGGCAGATTTTTTATTAGAATCTCTTCTATTGTTCTGTTGTAACAAATATCTCTAGTCATTACTAGAGATATTTGTTTGTAAAAGTTCTGGAGTGGCGACCGCGTACCGGAAGACGCAGCGTTGGAAGGCCTCCCCCAAGGTGGACCGATGATCTGGTGAGAGTCGCGCGTAGCCGATGGATACGAGACGCACAGGACCGATTGTTGTAGCGACACTTGGGGGAGGCCTATGCCCAGAAGTAGACGATTTTCGGCTGATATGATGATGATGATGACCTTCTTCAGTTAATGTTGTGCGTAAACCGGATCCCAATAGCGTAACACAGCTTTTGACAGACAGATGCACTCTCTGTTCGTTTACCTATTCTCATAGTCCGATGGGAGACGACCGGGGAGAGATCAGGCGTAGGACCAGCGACACGGGGGTACTACACCACCCACTTCAAAACTCACAGTTATGAAAAACCCAATAACACTTTGCCCGATCCGGGAATCAGACCCAGGACCTCACCACGCGACTAGTAATAATATCTCTTTACTCATCAAGCCAAACAAATCGTGTTGTTATTAATTCTTCGTGGTTAGAATACGCCGAAATTCCGCAACCATGGCTGATACCTACTACCCTTGCAGACTATAGCTGTGTGCCTAAGACATCTAAAATGCACGGTTTCTGTGGAATAATCCAAGAGAGTGAAGCCACGGGAGCGAAGCCACGAGTAAAAGTAAGTCTAAAATAAGGCCAGACAAGTCCATCTGAACAAAAAGGTAGGTAAAGAGGTGATGAGCGAACTCTATTAGTAAACCGACCGACACCAATATATTTCCCATTTCCCGAACTAGCACAATGAGGTATCGCGTGTAAGTTGCTATATCATTAACGGTTTAACTTAATTACTTAATGAGCTACCTTCTCAGATAGTAAGTGTGTAATCTGTTTTACTGGGATGCATAATTAGGTTGTAGAGACCGACATTCTTTGACATAATTATAGATTACTTGGCAAAGACCGCATGGTTGACAGTTGACTGATGACCTGATGAAGGCCATGGGAGTCATGCTTGCAAGACCGGTGACCGGCTGTAATGATGACGATGAAGCAGACTTAAACATCTTAAAGAATAATTGACCACTACCTTCTGCAGGAATGACGATATCCGCAAGAGAACCAAGGCTACCGACATAGCCCGAAGGATGGCCAAACTGAAGTGTCAGTGTGCAGGGCACATTGCTCACAGAACAGATGGTAGATGGGGCTGAAAAGTTCTGGAGTGGCGACCGCGTACCGGAAGACGCAGCGTTGGAAGGCCTCCCCCAAGGTGTCCGTATCACCTACGGACTTACGATTAGTTCCGAACCCGAACTAAGAATAAATGTCAACACGATTTGACTGTTACTGTCAAATCGTGAATTCTTAGTGGTTAGGTGGTTAAGTTACATTTGGTGGTAAGTGGTTGGTGAGGGCATTAGGAGGAACACGGATGGGTTTTAGTCAATAAGAGTCTGATACTTCCTTCCGCTTTCTGCTGAGCGTAAGGAGTATCAGCGAAATAATTTTCGTAATTAAACAGAACTAGCTCTTACAGAGATTACCTCCTAGAGAAAGAACAAATACACAAACAATTTACTTCTTTATAATAATATTAGGTAAGATGCCTTCTGGCCAGCAGTAGCTTGTGACGGCGTAGGAACATGGGTTGACGCAATAGGTATAGAAAGAGGCTTTAGAAATAGTATAAGAATATAGTAAAGACTGGTTCGTTTTATTTAGAAATGGAATGCATGCCTAATATGCTTGCCTAGGCGAACACTCTTGCCCAAGTGTGCCTGGATTTGGCTAGATTAGAATAATGTGTTTGAAGTATATAGGTACCTTAAATTTTTTAACGTCTGTTTGTTAAAGGAATGTTACGTATGAACGTATCAGTTTTATGGTCCCTAATGAGGTAATTAGTTCCAAAATATATTGCTAGTTACCTCTTTGGCTTGTAGGTTAGTATATGGTGTGGCGACATTACTAGGACACTACATACCTTTTTTACTGATTGTATGCCCCTGTTTCTTTATTTGTGTACTTATATACTAATCGTTAAGTAGGTACAGCAATCAGCACACCAGTGGTAACTAAACTGGTACTTCGAAAATCGTTCTTCATCAATCAGGACAGCCTATGTTAGAATCGGCTTCAAGTCTAACCGTATCTGAATTACAGTCCTTTCAGGACATAAAGGCACTGTCAATTACGAATTGTTATCACGGAGGTGTGGTATCTGCCACGGACGTAGCTATAGCTTTCGCAGGGTTTCCAAGGGTACAAAGATGCTAGTTTTTGCCCGTGCTTCACGGAGGATTTTGAACTTCAATCTCATTCGTTATAGTGCTTGTAATTATATACCTCGGGCACGGATTACATGCGATCCGTTCAATATTTATTATAGATTTTTATTTTCGTCGTATGCTAAGGGGGGTGTCCGGACCCCCTAAATACTCCCCTTATACATATATGCCCATGGTATCTGTATTGGAGCAAGTAGTTAGATATCACTGTGTAGAGGTATGCGGAACAGTGAGTAAAGTCCCGCAAACCTCCATTGAAAAGGGAGGATCCTCCGACCAGTCTGCTGTTGTGTCTCGTGGTCAACTGCCCGCTAGTTGATATTCGGACTGTTGTATATATTAATATCTTAATATCTTAATATCTTCTGCTTTCTGCCGTACAAATTTTGCTTCTTGGTTTTTCATATGGCGGTATTGATGCCGCTACAACTGCTTATTTATTAGAGATCTGTGCTCTTTTTTCGTGTCGAGATCTTGCGAGAATTTGGATTAAAGACAATGTAAAAAGACTGAAGTAAAAAATAAAGCACTGAAGATTCCCACGCCTCAAACTTTTTCTTAAAGCACTTAAAGCACACAAAACATGATTTAAAGCAACTAAGATAGCGCTTTGAAGCATCAAGTAATACTACAAAGTGAAACAATGGCATAAGGCCAGGTCATAAGAGTAAGTAGCGGCTCTAATAACTTATGTATGTGGAGTATGGAGGGCTCACAAGAGGATCGGCTCAGAACTAATAGTTCTTTCAGTTGTAGGACAATGGGGGACGTGGGAGGAAGCTCTATGAGGAGTGAACGAGAGGAAAACGATATGAGTGAGTTAAAAGTGCGTGTTGTTTTAATCGGGATGTGGGGTGTGGATGTAGGATTGTGAGATGTAAATTAGTGGATACTTGCAGACGTTATGGGTAACAATATTTAACCTTTGGAACGCCATTATCACGTATAGGTACATGACAAACAAGCACGTGCCCTGTACGCTAAACATCACAAATATGTGACAAAAAGTACGGCGAATTTGTGGCTTGACGTTGGGGGCACGCCGATGCGTTCATGCTCTGGCGTTCAAAAGTTTAATATCATATAGAAGCCTTTCACCACAATTAAAATAATTTAATTTGACCTTGTATGAAACCACTTCCGCTTGAAGCTTGCTGCTTAAAACCTTCTCACGAGCTGAGTTTTTCTTTTGAAAAGCTACAATTTGATATAGATCGTTGCAGTATTTATGTCTCCACGCGGTATTCTCTGATTCAAACCTTTCGATCTCAAATCTCAGCACTCCTAAAACCCCTTAGCTCAGCATCATCCAGGCAGCGTCAGACGCGCGAGGTGATTACAGTAATAGCCTGCTCATTGCTTGCTCAGCAGTACCGGTAAGGCTTCAGTACCTACCAGGGTTGTGGAATTTGTTCGAAAGAGTCACCGATGCCCTAGAACGCAAAGGGCTTTAGAAGGAACACGGATGGGTTTTAGTCAGTAACAGTCTGACACGCTCTTCCGCTCCACTCAGAGCGGAAGAAGTTGTTTGATGATTTTCCATCCTTAACAAAAAATGGCTTCAGTAGGTACTAACAATCCTATACGCTTTGCATAAGAATATCAAAGCCAACCGCTGGATTTGAAGCAATTTAAGTTTAACATTGTGATGTCCTACAGAATGAAAACCAAGAATTTTCACTTCTTCCTTCCGATACCGAACCTCAAATCTCGGCACTCCTAAAAGCCCATGGCTCAGAATCATCTAAGCTGCGACAGACGCGCAGGTGATTAAAGTAATTGCCTGCTCATTGCTCACTTAGCGAGTACTTAGCATAGGTCAGCGACCCCGACACGTGGTCTGACATACCTTCGGCCTGTCTTTGTGGGCTTTTCATGGTAAAAGGGTGGGAAATGTGTGATTTTTTAAATGGTTTTAGTAAGACAGGAATTTAAAAGGGAAGGTTTTGTTCGTCCTTGGTTATTATTATGATTTTTGGAAAGGCCTATGTGTTTTGTAAACTTTTCTTAGTAAAATTAGTCGATTTTGTCCCTCTTATTTTGTTCAGGTTTACAAAATGGCATCAAATGCATGAGTTAGGATTAAATGTAAAGATAACGGCACGAGTTTGTTTTCAAATCAAGGAGATTACATAAATCGAAGCCGCTCATCAACTTTGAATGTTGTTCGACCAGCCGGTCGATTCTATAAACATGTTGAAGTGAAGGCTTGGGTGAAGTGATCACGAAAAGAGCTGTCATTCCATCTTGATTACATGAATTGATAGCTCACTTCGTGATCACTACACCCAAGCCTTCACTTCGAAGTGTTTATAGAATCGCACTGCTGTGCTGTGTCCTAGGATCCTTGACGAAGTGAGACTATAATACAGACACTATAATATAGTGTCATATATGTGCAGAAGTCCAAAATGTGTGTTTGGCATAGAGCACGTGACATTTCTTCGGTAGCGCACTTCAATCTCATGCATTTTGGGATTTAAGACAATCGTTATCGCTGATATAAAAAGAGCTCGTGGCTAATAACAGCTGCACGGGTCGATCGTTAAGGTTAAGCAACGGTTGCCGAGGTCGGTCTGTGGATGCGTGACCATCTCAACATACTGAGACTCCTTCGTGCCTTGGAAAGCACGTTAAGCCGTTGTTCTAGGTTGTCATTTGTAGGTCTTTGGCAGTCGTTACGGATTGTCAGCAGTCGAATATCTGACAGTCCAGTCTTGCCAAGAAGTACCGTGTCATCCAGATAATGGGTTGTGGAGGTCTGGTAGGCAGTCACTCCACGTGAAATACTGGTATTCATCTGAATTCGGTTTGACTGGAAGCCGACCCCAATATAGCTGGGAAAAGGCTAGGCAGATGATACAATGTCTATAAGATGTCATTATGCCTTACAAATTGTCCTAGCGATGGTTACATAGGTACATATTCTTTGTTCCATAATACCATGAGACGCACAGCCTGCCTGGGGCTCTCGACAAGTGACATTCTGCCAGCAGTAGCGTAGCGAAGGTGTTTGTCAATATGTGTGCCAAATTTCAGCTCGATAGCTTCAGTGGAAGTGAGTGAAATATTTGATTGCAAGATTCCAGGACATACATACATACATACAGGTGAAGTTAAATTAAAGCTTTAAATAATAAAATGGATGGGAATTCATGGGAGTGCAGTAGGCTACAGTAAGGGTAGGCCAGCCCATACCTACATAATGGCCAAAAAAAAAACTCACCACATTATTCAGGGTTGAAATCACGATACTGACGATGCGAATTTTCGTCGACGAATAATTTTTTTTTGGGCATTTTGTATGGGCTGGCCTACCCTTACTGTAGCCTACTGCACGCGCAATACGCGCATGGATGGGATTGGCAAACCTCCTTCCTGTATTTGGATAGATGATGATCCTGATATTTGTCATTTCGGCAATCGAATGTACTAATAGAATGCAGTCTGTCCATCTCCTCTGGCCTATACAACGTGTAACAGAATTAACGCAATACCAGAAAAGGGGTAATTCTACTCATCATTAAACAAGTTTCACTATGGAACCAACCACAAAATCGCGAGAAACAATCACATGTTCAGTACCTACAGTTTGTAGAGTTAAATAAAATAAAATAAAAAATAAAAATATCCCTTTATTTCTTGCTTGAAAACTAAAAAAACAAAAATAATATTGATATTGCTTGCAATCTTGATATAACATTACATAGTCAAGTTCATAACTACGATTTTAAATCTATTTGGAATGTATTTTTAACATTAGAGTTTTTTATCAATCTCAATAGAAAATTTTGGCAAATTAAGAAAATTAAAAAAAAATTGTCGTGTTATGCGCACATAAATGTATGGGACAGTCGATTTTTTTTTGCGAATTCAGCGTTGGTCCATAGTAAAAGTAGTTCATAATTATGAGTAGAATTACCCCTTTTCAGGTATTGCGTTTATTCTGTTACACGTTGTATAAACAAAGGGGAAGAGAATAAATCATTATTTTATTCTTATAAAGGTGTTAATTGCATATAATATAATCCCCTGTGATACACATTAGCTGAAAACACACACTTAACATAAAAGGCTTCGCTATAGCGCCCTAATTCTAAAACACGCGTGCGTAATTCACAAATGGGATATTCCCATACATTAGGTCGTATGGCGGTATCGAATGTCGCAATATTAATTAACGCGCGCAAACCTTGTTATCCACTCATTTATATTCAAATTGAAACGGGAAGCGCACACAATTTGATTAAATTTTAATCAATATATATGATACACTGTATTAGGCGCGGATATATGTAGAGGGGGCGGTGGGCGATACGACAACGCGTAAAGCTCTAAATTATTACACCATAGTTTTACCTAATTTTTAATTTATTATCTAGGGACATTGTACTAAGATTTGTCGTCATCCTTGAAGGAGCCCATATTCTCGACTTTGAGCAAATGCAGATTTTTCGTTAGCACAATTAACAAATTACAATTAACCTACGTTAATTGTGATTTGCTCATCGTACGCAATACTAGTCATTGAGCCTGCCACAATGTGACTGCAACATATTATGGGAATGACTGTTCAAAAATAATGTAGCCTCTCTGAGAAGGGATTTTATTAAGTACACTTTTTCTTCCCTTCCTCCATTCTTAAGAAAGAAGAAAAAGAAGAAAGAATAAGTATTTAATTGCCACAATAGCTATTAAAAAGCTATTTTTCTGTATCAAATGTTCCAAATTGCCAAGGATTAGCCCCCTTTGATTGAAAATAAGGAACCGCGCCTGCACTGTATTTTGTACTGAAAACCACAAAATTCGTACGTTCACGTTCAAGGGATAGACTAAGGTATTGTTTAGCAGAAAATAGGCTTATTTCCGCTATAGTTAATCCGATTTTGGCAAACTTCCAAATACGATATAATTTAACTAATGTTGAACTCTCTGGTGGAAGTTTAGTTTAGGAAGTTAAGCTGTAACAGGAATTGAGATTTAATTTTAAAGTTAAACAGAAGACGTTACCGTCGCTTGATTATTTAATACAGGTGTCTTATAGCTGAACATCTTCATGAGAATAAATTACGACGAATCTAATAAAAAATCTGAAACACCATTGTCAGTCCCGTAAAAAAGTAAAGTAACAGTAAAGTAACAGTAGTAAAGTAACAGTAAAATCATAAGTATCAAAAGCGAAACGAACAAAAAAGAAAGACAAAAAAGGAATACAACATAAAACGTAAATAAAACGAAAAGAGCATAATATTAATCAACAAAATAAGTTAAGTAACTACCCACTCCTATCAAACCTTTTCAAAGAGTATTCCATTAAAAAAAAAAAAATCGGTATAGCTCATACTCTATAGGTAGGTAACCTACTTTACCTACTCATTTCTGCGTAAACCGCCGAGCACGTCGCACGTGGGCGCGACACAATAAAATAAACTAAATATTTTCAGCGCTCGCTCGCGGGTCGCGATAACAACCGGCATTGTTCTGCTGTGTGCCCGTAAATCTGGGCTGAGGTGTAACGAGCGCCATTGTCGAACAACTATAACTAACACACGTCCATTGTCGCTGCGTTATTTTAACATGGGGTTGTACTTTCTGCCTAGTGTATTTCTGCTTTAGAAGCTTTTTGGAAAGAACTTTTCAGCCTTATTTTAGAACTGGTTTACCTTTGGTGCAAGAAGCGTCGTTAAGTCAAGCAATAGCTATTAGAAATGTGTGGCTAAATAAAAAACAGCTATAGGGTCGATCTTCAAGGTTGAGCAATGTTTGCTGATATCTGTGACCATCGTGACATCAGTGCCAACCGAGACCATCATCCCAGAGTTGGGAGAGGCTGTAGATTTTTGAAAATCGTCGTGAGAGGTGGTCAGAAGTCCGATAACTAGATAACACAATACTCCATGGAAAAACTTTTCCGAGAAGTATTGCGTTATATGGTAACAGGGTTTCGGAGGTCAGGTAAAATACTGGTATTCAGGTGCATCTGGTTAGATACATAGTCCGGAAAAGTCTAGTCCATAGGTTCCCAACCTTTTGTGGACTCCGCCTCCTTTTACAAGTAGAATTCCAACGCCCCTTTTACATTATAGTTAATTATACCAATTTAATATGTCTGTCTATTATCTGTTAATAATCACAAATTAAAAATTAATTCTCTCTCTCTCTCACTCTCAGTAATCGCACTCCTCGTGGTCATGGCTGAGAAAAATGTTATAGGTAATAAAAATATTTAATTCAGACAATGATAATACATTCCCCCTCATTTGTCTTTGGACCCGCTACCGCCCCCACGAAAAGCTCCAGCACCCACTAGGTGGCAGCATCGTCCCCGTTGGAAACCTATGGTATAGACAGATAGATCAGTAACTTTGGCGCATAGAAAAAACTGTCACTCAGTCCTCAAATCCATTATTTAAGGACTGAGTGACAGTTTTTTCCTTTATCCTGCCGGTCGATTTTGTGAACATGTCGAAGTGAAGGCTTGGGTAAAGTGATCACGAGCTGAGCTGTCAATCCATATAATCAAGATAAAAGAAAGAAATGAAAATGTTTATTTGGGATTCGTACAAGACAAACAAAGCAGTAAAATAAAATTAATAACTAAACGTAAACAGTTTAATAAAATAATTATCTGTGAGAGGCGAAAATGGTCCCTATCTCAGCTTATGCTGCTATATCTAAAAAAATAATAACGCAGCGCTGGTATTCTGATAGGGCTAGTCAGTGGGGCCACGGATACACTGACGAAGCATATATAAAAGAAATATACAAATAAAATAATAAGTATAAATATGGGTAAAAATGCAACAATTATAAATATATATATAAATAATAATAAAAAACCGGTACATACATACAATAAATAAGCTGACACCCAATACACGGAGTGAGCTGTCATTCCATAAAGATGGATGACAGCTCACTCCGTGATCACGTGACATCTTGATTGTATGGATTGACCGCTCATCACGTGATCACTTCACCCAAGCCTTCACTTCGACATGTTTACAGAATCGACCGGCTGACTATATTTACATATCACATCGACTTTAAAATCAGATTACTCCTCGCTGCAGCGCCGTTGTAAAACCATTTTAGTCGGCATCCATTTGACTCGCAGTGTCGGGAGTATTTATGCCTGATTTAATTAATGCCTGTTTGGAGACGCCGTCGTCTCATGGAGTTATGGCCAAATTAAATTAAGAAAATATCTTGTAAACTATGATTTAAGATAACACATAAAGAACGCCTGTTTTCTCTGAAGCTTAAGGGAAGGTGTCGTTGTAACACACCCACTTTTTGACCGGTATTTCTAAGTCACATGTAATAGGAGGAAAGACATCAACTGGGTACAAATCCAGATTCTGCGTAACAAAGACATTCCTAATGGAAAAACCCAATATTAAAACTGGCCAAACTACAGGCACACAACTTGTTCCATAACAAAAGAAAAGCGTACTAAAAGTTTCTTCAAGAGTAACAAAGCAGAAATGCAGAGAAACTAGATCATGGCCCTAGATGTAGAAAAACCCAATAATGATCAACCTGCATACAACTCACTCCATTACAAATAAAATCTTCATAAAAGTTTCTTCAAGACTCATCATCTGCCTCATCTGCCTAGCCTTTTCCCAACTACATATATTGGGGTCGGCTTCCAGTCAAACTGGATTCAGCTGAATACCAGTATCTTACGTGGAGCGGCTGCCTACCAGACCTACACAACCCATTACCTGGGTAACAACACGGTACTTCTTGGCAAGACTGGAGTCAGATTTGACAGCTGGGACCAACGGCTTAACGTGATTTCTTCAAGATTAAGGGTGCGTTTCCACCAGAGATGCGTAGCGCTAGCGAGGGATGTGTTTTTAAGAACCCATAGATTCGCCCAGCCTGTAGCGAGGCTAGGTAATAGAAGTGATTCTATTGGTTCACACAAACATATTCCTCGCTACGCATCCTCGCACATCGTGGAAACACAGCCTAAGAAAGGAGTAAAACAGAAAAGCTTCAGAAGTCCAGATAAAATCTACTTCCAAGCCAAAATCCAAACTTGATACTATTTCAGCTCCTCCTTTCTCCAAAATTATGTCGTGCGCCAATGAAGCCGTCCCATCCGCGGGTGTTGTTTCCGATAAGCCGGCAGCGCGCGTGCTTCCCACTTGGCTTGCTGCGTTGGCCACGCGGCTTCCAAGTCTCGGCCTTAACGCTACGGGACTGGCTATTAAGATCTGAACTAGGCTAACAAATAGACATTACCGGGAAAAGGAATACGGGAATGTAGTGGAACAATGAAGTGTACGGGTTTAGTTTTAACAAAACGTTTAAACGAAGGCTTGTTGATTCAGTCAATTTAGGAAATCTGTTCCTAAACTCAAAACGTATAAGCTCAATGATTTTTGGCACTGGTTTTTTTTTTTACAAATTTGTTGTATGTATGTATGATCAATAGAAAAGGATTTCATAAAATAAACCACAATTTGTTTTTATCGTGTTAAGACTCGTTCCTGCTTTTAAACAAAAGCCAGTACGTAAGGTAAGGTATGTACAAATACTAGTCACCATGATTTAAATTACGACAAACTTAATTACATTTTGAAACGCAGCAATTGAATAATGTTCGTCTCGATACGGTGGCAGGCGGCACCACACAGCCAGCATCAATTTGTTTAGCAACAAGAGGAACATAATTTCGATTTAACTCAATAAACTACGCTCCTACTAACTCGATTCACTAGAAATAGTCCGTCTTTGTTTGTTAATGTAATTCGCGCCCATCCAATGCCGATTTGTAATGATTTTAATGTACGAATGATGCCCTCACAACGTGTTCGATATCCAGCATAACCTGAGCTGCGGCGAAAAATGAAACTATCTTTTTGACGGCCCGTTTGACATTTCCTTGACATTTATCTTCGCAAGCAGCGCTACCGCTAAATGTCAATATATGCTGGTGACCCTGGCACATGCGATGTATTGTTCCCGCCCCCTCTGGTGGCGACTATTGTCCTCAAGTGTATTATAATTGCCGGTTATTTATCGTGGCGCGGCGGGAGACAATTCTGCTACATAAAATTCGCTTCAACTTAAATAAATTAAGCTCTCGTTAAAATGAGAAGTATTTTCCAGTTTCACTTCGGAATGCCGTTCCCGAGCTGTTATTAATTACATTTTTCATTTTACGTATTCTTTTCGTACTAGCGTCTGCCCAAAACTCGCCCGCGTGTTCATAAAACATAACTATCCTATGACACTCTTCAATAGTGTAGCTCTCCGTCAGTGAAACATTGTTAGTAATCGGGTCACTACTTCTAGAGATTTCCTGTTACAAGCATTAAACAAAATTGCCTCTTTATATTTACATTAGTTTTGAAAAACGAGCCAAATGGAATTATATAGATCCATCCCAAAAACAGTGCAATTGTGGAGCCCCTTTGCAGGATAACTATGACACTTCTTTCGTGCCTTTTATGCACGTGTACCTTCCAAGATCGAGAACATCAAGAACGAATCAAATGGGAAAGCTGTCCCGGACAGCTTCGTTTAGACATAGTAATCTAAAGATGTATTTTCTGCGTTCTTTCATTAATTTTATTTACAAATGACAAGATCCTTTGCTTATTCAAAGACTCAAAGCGTACCTTTCGTATTATTTCTAGCATTCATTCATTTTATCATCATAATGGGTACGCTTTCATTCCATTATGACTTGTAACCGTCACATAAACACCTTTATTTTCCTTCATATCTTTTCAGTGCGTGAAAACTTTGGCAGCATTCTCACAATTTTTTGAAAACATTGGAAGACTGCCAGATTTCAGCGTTTATTCGCGCGTTCCGTCCAATACACACAGGCCGTCCATCAATTAGTTACAAATAGTTTCTGTATTAAACGTACATATGCGAAGCCCCTTGTAATCCGGCGTCATATTCAATCTGGTAACAAAGTTAGTCGACGGCATGTCGACGGTTAATCCGACACGCTTTGTCGCGAGAGCCACCATATGGCGTCTTACAATTTTTTTGTCACCACCCAACACAATAGCAGATTTAGACGTGTTTGATGACGTTTGATATTTCACGGGGGCCGCTAAATATCAGTACAATTGGTGTGAAATTACAACAAAAAATAATGACCGTTTTAATCGATGAATTGTTAAGCTCCATTGTGTGAATTGTATCAATAGAGTTTGTTATTCTTCACTAAGAAATGTTTTGGATTTAAGGTGTGAAATTTCGGTCGATAAACGTTTTCTGTGTATAATTTGAGGTTGTTTTAATAAGGCCGGTTTTATGTAGTACATTTGCTTACGTTTTCAGACTAATATTGTTAGAGATAATCTCAAAATTAATATGCATGGTGTAACACAGTTTTCAATAGAATTTCCACCGTAACCATCTTTTTAATATGATTTAGCTTTTCGGAGAGGCTTTTCTTGGAAATACGACAGGCATTAGAGGTGATTCAAATTCAGCTATTGTTGTGCAAATCTCCGCCAGGGGGCGCCTGCTACGGCTGTTGATTACGGACAAGGTGCAGAATTAAGATTATTTGGAAGAATGGCGGGAAACGCACGAAGGGAGTTTAGATTTAGAATTATAAAGATGGCGGGTGACTGAGGGTCATTGTTATGGAAAGTGGAAATCGGATTGCAATGAATACTGTTATCAAATAATACATATTATTTTTCTCATTTAATATTTCAAGGGCTGCATAAACACAGTCGTACTTGTTATAATTAATATTAATTTATAGGATTCGTCTTATTTTTACAGGTACCTAGGCGTTTCGAAAATTTGTGCATTTAAATGAAATGAAATTGTTTGTTGCCGGATTAATTAGTACTTATTGATGGAGTTCTTTTCTGGATTGTCTTAAAATTCTGAGGTTTTTAAAGTAGGTACCTAACATAAGTGATGAGTTATAATTTATTGAACAAACAGGAAACCATGAAATGGGAAGCTTATTAAAGCACAGCTGTGTCCAATTCCTGGTTGAAATATTGATAAAGACAATTTGTAGAAAATTAAACAAATTAATAATACTTAGTAAGAAAAACGAAACCAGCGCATGTTGAAACTATTTCCAACTTTAGAATGCAGAATAACTCTTCTTCGTCATGACGTACTGAGTTGGTTTGATGCAAATATCGCGAGACAGCCGGACGGCATACATCACCGTGTTTTATGGCAAGTATGGCAACCCTACGCGTTTGTTTACAATCCGTAGATCTGCCGGATAGCTTACAACTTGTATACTTATTGCGGATTATATGAGCCAATATTGTAGCTAGCTTGTAGGCAATCATGTAGATTTCGCTTTACATGTCATGTAACAGGGATCAAATAACATGAACGACGGGAAGTGGACGCAGACCAGAGACAATAATAAAATAGTAAGGTTACAATCGGATCAGGGTGGCTACTCTCTAAACCCGAAGTCTGTAGTTTCGGGCTTAGTTGCGGGCGTATTCTACTCCGTGTCACCTACGGACTTACGATTAGTTCCGAACCCGAACTAAGAATTAATGACAACACGATTTGACAGTAACTGTCAAATCGTGTTGTCATTAATGCTTAGTGGTTAGGTTATACGGACTAGAATAGGCCCGCAACTAAGCCCGAAACTACGGACTTTGGGCTTAGAGAGTAGCCCCCCGGAACAGAAGGCAGAGGAAAGGAAGGTAAAGAAAAATATCCGAAAATTTCTTGCCGATCCAAAGATGAAACTGTTTTCAAAGTTAAATAGCAATAAATTCAAATATTTCAACTACAAATTCCATCAAGCATAAGACCCTAAAATAATAAAATTTCCACCAACCTCATAAGAATAATGTGTCCCGTACCCAAAGGAATCAGGGACTATCTATCATCCGCAGATCTTTTCTAATTTCACGATTTATCCGTTGCGAGTGAAGACACGGAAGCCCTGGCTGGTATAAATCACCTTTATGGTTAGCACCCCTGACCCCTGGCCCTCACGCGATCCTTGGCCGCAGAAAAGAGGATTTTAATTGTGAATTTGGTACAGGAGGGATAGTTAATGGAGTAGATAAATTTAAAAAAATATACATAGGTACTTGGTTTAGTCTCAAAAGCGTTCTTTTCGGTTTGACACCACGTCTTTTACGGGTCTTGTAACAAAATCTGTAACTGGTATCACACTGATTAAGTAAAAAAACAATATTTATAAAGTTCTTCCGTTACTGAATGACTGAGTGAATGACTGACAGTCAACGCACAGCCGAAACTGCTGGTCGTAGAATGCTGAACTTTGGCATGTACCTAGCTTCTTGCAAAATTCCTGCGGGAACGGAGAAAAACGGGTCATTGGTGTACGAAGTAGCGGGAAAAACCTAGTAATCTATAACTTTGCTTCAAGTAGTCAAAAGAAGCGATCAACTAAAAAGTCCCAATTTAATAGGCCACATTCAAAATATAAGTCAGACATAAAACCAACCACACGAAGTAAATATTACACACGATACTATTTGCATGCATTAATTCATCATATTCCAACCCCTGTTCAGTTTATGATCCTTAAAAATGACTATATTTTGCACCCTAAAGGATGGCTATGAAGTTGACTGAATGCACGTTATATCTCGAATATTGCCAGTAATATGTCAGCGAATTTGCGAGGCTAACCCATCTTCCAAGCACGAGAAATTCGACGATTTATATGGACCCTTTGAAGTATTTGAATATTGTTAATGCCACATAAATTTCCAACGTTTTCTTGAATCTGCACTATTTTAAACAACATAAACTCGTATTAATCACTCAAGACTTTTCCAAACTATTTTTTAAAGTTGTCTTCCATTCTATCCGGATTCAGCTGAGTGTTAGCATTTTACATATGGCGATTGCCTATTCGACCTCTACAACCCAGAAATTATACCCAGATTCTTACAAAATACCCCTATTTCACTGTTTTCAACTATCAGCTAATTATTTTAAGTCCTTATTAATTTTCGGCTTCTAAAGCTGGGTCGTAATGTAACATTCGCAGCGAGCATGTTATGTTACGTCGTGTCCTTAAATTCGTGTAAAACAAAACACACACGCACATGTTCGTGCTCGTACCACGTCCACGTACTGACTTCCCGAACGTTCGTTTTGTAACATGTTACATAACGCCTTGTAACACCGGTCAGTACCCACCTTAAGGAACAAAGCTTCTACACTTAGCATATTAAAATTCTCATTAATTGTCCATTTCACGAATCCCAAAGGAAAACCTGAGAGAAAAGCTGGATAATATAAGAGAAATATTTATGTTCACTTAGCATGTTAATGATTACAATTTGTCTTTAAGAAACTAGACTTTCGTAAGTGCTTTGAGTTTTTAATTAGGCATAGAATCGTGATGAAATGTGCGTTCGTTACCTATTCGACTACTTACTCAGTTTTCCTTTCACAGAATAGGGAATATATGAGTACATGTAATTTTTTTGTCCTTAATAAAAGTATTTGCTCTTGTAACTAAATCTGAAAGAATTTATTGAAGTATCTTCACCAGTGACAAAGTTAGAAATAAAGAAATGTCCGATATAGAATCTGACATCAATGTCTAAAGTAGTTATATATTTTTTGTTCCTGAGTTCCTGTTAACATAATATTAGATTAATTATTTTATTTGCATTTAAATATCTCATTTTAGCATATGTCCCGTGAGTGTATCCGTGGCATCACAGAATAGACATTGACATTCTTAGATGTTCTTCGTCATGACTATTATTTTTTTTTTTTTAATTTAATATGGGTTTGCTCTTGACTCTAGTCTAGGTCATAGATGACAGAGACAAAGTCGACGATGGAGCGAGCTAACCCAGAAGAAGCCTGTTCACTATAATTTTGAAGAGATTAGGGTTGTATGCGTTCGGAAACACTGACGCAGGCAGAGAGTTCCACTCCTTTGCTGTGCGCATTATAAAAGACGTTTATTGCGAATTGGTGGAATAGCAACAAGGTAGGGATGGTAACTTGCAGTGCGTCTAGATGTCCGATGGTAGAAGGGGGCCGGCCGGTGGGATGAGATCGTGGAGTTCCTGGACACTCTCCCCGAAGTACAATCTGTAGAAGACCGACAAGCAGGCAACCTTGCGGCGATGAGCCAAGCTGTGAAGCTTGGCATCCACCAGTCTTACGTCGCCAATGAGCCTTATTTATGAATTCTCTTAATCGTTATGATTGTTATATATCATATTTATTAGTTTACTATTTTAGCATATATATGTATTTTATTAGTATTATATATATTATCTGTATATTCTTTCCGAAACGTTAAAACTCTATTCTATTTTTTTTATTGTACACCTACCACAGTATAGTCTTTATAACCCAAAGGTTGACTGGTAGAGAATGCCTTGCATTAAGTCTGCCCATGTACCACTATTGTACATAAAGTTTAAATAAATAAATACCAGGGCTGAGTTATTTATTTTTAAATAACGCAGCATGTAATATGCTGTGATAGGTACCTTTTTTGCCTCGCAAATACTAAATTCATGCTGTTTTAGTTGCTGTTATTTTTTTATGACTGTTAGTTTTAATTTGTTGTACTTTTCTATGTGTTTTTTGCGAGTCCCAAATAAATATTTTTCTTTCTTTCTTTCTTTAGTTCGAGTTTTTCACATAAACGTTCGCTTATGTCAAATTGTATGAAAAAAGGTTTTCCGTTTTTGTCACCAGACGGCACTTAATCAGTTTTAATACAAATTGTCTAACGTATACACTAACGCGATCGAGAACGTTAAAACGCACTTAGGCCACAGAAACTGGGCCTCATTCTCACAAACATGTGATACCTTATTGGAAAGAATATCTCAATCTACCATCCGCTATACATCTCTATAAGTGTTCTATAGTTTCGGTTCGGAACAAATAGTTCTCGTGGCCATCCATCAGACCCTTTTCTGTTTAGCATACGTACAGCATCGCTCAGCGCCATTCGCATACTCCCACACACTCCGCTCCAAATGGGCCATTATAAGAGTACTTATTGCTATTGCTATGCGAAATATTATATTTTATGCATACTTGAGTGAAAGAGCTTCTAATGTGGCTATGGAGTTTCCTTTGACGTTATGATATAATATAATAATAATAATATCTTGGGACAACTAACATACTGTCATCCAATCCTAAACTAGGCAGAGCCTGTGCTATGGCAACCAGACAACCGATAAACATATATTTCTAAATACATACATATTATAGACAAATTATACCCACACACAGAACAAATGATCATGCTCATCATACAAAGATTTGTCCTGAGTGGGAATCGAACCCACGACCTCCGGTTTAGCAGTCAGGGTCACTAACCACTCGACCAACAGGCCAGTCAAGTCGTTGTTTGTGTTCTACTTCATACTTTAATATAACGTCTTGTTCCGATTTTTCGACAGTGGTACGTTGAAGTTTGTTCGCAGAAATTGAAGAGCTTTGTGAACATTTCCTCCTATTAGAACTTCAAGATCGCTGTAAAATCAAGCAGTTAACGATTATTTTTATGTATTTTACTTATATGACTGCTTCCTACAACCATAATCTCCTCTTCTTTGCGTCAATTCCACGAGGGTTTTGCAAACTTTGTAGGGTTCATCCATTATTCCACATATTTGCTGGTTCCTGGAATAATCATCTCACTTCGTAGATGTTTAGTTTTCATTCCTTTGTTCCGCATAAAATGCCTGTATCCCTTGTTCTTGAATAATTTCCGATTTGCCAACAGACTGCGTGATTAAATCATTGAATATCACACACTTAACGTCTAGAGTTCAAGACTCAAAAGTCCATTGCCTCGCAGGTCCAGCACGTAAACGCGCCCAGAGCCGGCCATTCCTCTTGCCTCTCGTGCCATATGATTTACTGCCGAGGCGTGCACCTGCGCGCGTCAGCAACTCTCGTCTACACTGGAAGATGTGCTGACTCCCTAATTGTTTTAATATCGCTTGTCTAGAAGAAGGATTGCTGTTTGTAGCTTTGCAGTTCTTTGTGCATACTTTTAAGGTTTCGAACGTCTGTATGATAAAGAACACTTATAGGATCATCTCGTCTGTCTGTTTGTCCCTTCCCAGGGGGGGACTTCCGAAACCAACCAATAACTACAAAATTATGAAAAAATGTAGATAATGGTTCTTAACGTTTTGATTACCTAGAGGGAAACCTATATTTCTATTTGATGTTTATGGTTTCAAAAAACATGTTTAAAAATACCTATGTTTCCTTCGGAACCACTTGCACGTGAGCCCGACTCGCACTTGGCCGGTTTTCTTTAAGGGTTTTGAAGTCCATGTATAGATAAACTGACATTCTATCGGCAGCAGCGATTGGTGAAATCCCAAAATGTTTGGGATGGACCTCGAGCTTCGTAATCTCATTCCATGTTGACATTTAGACAATCTTAATAGCTGCTAAACATAATGTCACTTTGTTCAGAGGCGCTAAAGGATATTTTAGTTATTATTTTCAAGTGTTTGTTCAAAAATATGATTCATCTTTACCCACACCGTAGCTTAGTTGGTTTTATGATGTTTGCTTAAATGCCACCCGCTACTATATCTGCCACAACTTTGTTTATCACGACTTGATGCATCCCTTTCCTGTCGGTTAATAGATTCGCATAAGACGGGAAAGAGGAAATCGATCCGTCAGAACACGATTCCACGTAGATATAATAAACGTAATATCAAGCAATAATGTATGTACATAACTATCTTAAAAATATTTACTTAAACTATTTACATCTACTAAACCTAAGTATGTACATATACAAAAACAAAATACACTCAGGCGTCGAAGTATTCCTCCGCATCGCTGTCATCCGGAATCGTGCCCAATAGACTAGCAGCATTGCCACTTTGAATGGCAATGCTAATAATTATACATTTCTTAAATCCTCTTAGACTCTTATGACTATCGAATACTTATTACAGATAACATTTTGAGAACCTTCTCTAACAGGAACATTCAGTTTACTGATAATAGTCTTCTTTATTCTGGACAAAAAATAAAATACGTACCGGAAGCTTATCATAAGAGAACCTACATGTACATGCAAAAAAAAAACTTGCGGGCAGTCTTTGGGGACTGCCGATAGAAGGGAAAACTAAGCGAAAGCTAAAGCGTTCGGTGACGATGACGCGAGTTCCATGATTTTTATTCAACCAAAGCGTTCGGTGAAGATGACGCGAGTTCCATGATTTTTGTTCACTCAAAAAGTGCTCAACGCGCCGAAAGAAATTTCACTTCAAAAATCTAGTCTCTCAATATGAACATGGCAGTGAATCTACGGCACGGAGCTTCCTAATTTCGTTATTTATCGCTCTACGGAGCGACGCAAAAATGTCCGGCGCGCGACCCCCTAAATCATACGCAGTCCTTTTAATTGAGAAAAATAATAATACCTCCCACTAAATTGGTTTGGAATGACTTAAGAATTTTCCATGGTACGAATATTAAATGTTTTTTAAAGAAACATCTTCCATTAATTTAGAACTGAACGTAAATAACAGAAGTGCTGTAAATTCTCACGACAGCCATTCTATAAAAAGTTAAAAAGTGGGGCAGCCTGATGGAATTTATGCGAATAATCACGGTAATGTAATAATGAAGTTAGTTCAGTTTTATGTATGGAGGAAAAGTCGTCCAACCCCGCTTTTCTCCGTGGAATGCGGAACCAAGCCTTGGGAACAATATTTTTGAGTGAAAATAGGTTAAACTTTTTAACAAACTTCCAGATTCCGGATACAGGAAATTGTATACGAACTCTTGAATATTCTTTCTTAGATAGTAATCTAGTAGGGTTTCTATTTATTGCTGATGATTAGCAAGAATACTCTCCTTATGAAGAAGCATACGATAAAAGAAACGGTACGCAAAAATCAAAACAAAAAATCCATTATCCAAACAAAACATTTTCAAGCAGTTGCAATCTTAAGAACATTCATTCTATGTCATTCCTTCTTTACAAACTAAAGATAAGAACACAAAAACAATAGCCAGTTATCACTTACAAAATAAACGCAGACAAGATTTACAAGTCGTTACTCATAAGAGATATGGTTACTTACTCCACGCTGGCGCATACCATATCTCGGTTAATTTATCATCTACCGCAAGAAATTGATATATGCACCCAGCCCGCATGCCGTCAGATCTTCTATATACATTCTGAACTTGTTACACGAACTTAACCTTGAGAAGCACAATGAAACACCAAAGGATACTCAACTTTAGAAGAGTGAAAGTAGAATTCAATATAGATTGGGCTGGTTTGAGGATTGGAACGTGTAAGAAGGCCCCGTGTGGTGCCAAAGCTCAACGGGTGGTAAACTTCTTATTTGCATATGTGTTTGTTTTATAATAACAAATCAGAAATGGTCGTATGCTTATTAGTGAGCGGATGTCTGACATGTTACTTTTTATTTGAACGTGCTCTTTTTGACTTCTATGGGGATATTTATGGATAGTTTGATGTTTATCGTGGAGTCAGGCGCAGCCATGGCGCAGCGTGATCATGGTTAGTCAATGTTAATGTGTGGGGAAGAGTTTTTACTATGGGAAAGTTGAAAATAAAGCTATCAGAATGTTTCTTAATATTTTTAAAGATTCTCGAAGATTATTGAATTATTTCAATAAATTATTTAGGGACCCTTTTTGTTTCAGTGGGTTATATCTGAATACAAACAGCAGTTTTAAAACAGTCTGAAAAGCTTCGAACAACCATCTAAAGCGGAAGAAAAAGCCGGAGATCCTACCGAACTTTTAACTAAAACTCTTTTCAAATTACCATCCAAACGAACAAACATAACTCTTTCAGCAAAGGAGGAAAGAATCCCATCCTCTATAAAGCACAGGCACGCACCTACCGACGATCACGCGCCTGCTCCCAGAAATCTTATGCCTCGTCCAGAGTGGACGGGCGGAGACTAGGGAGGGAGCGGGCGCGGTGGCGGCTGCGATTAAAGGCACACACACAGTAAGCGAATGCGATTGACGAAATGCCAAAATATAAGGGATTGATCCCATACATTTTGACGTTTTGACAATAGCTTTGCTTCTCTGACGCTGGCAGAGTGCCATCAATCAAAGCATCGCGAACTTTTGAATCAGGCAATAGAGGTTACTTGTGATCCCTCAGGGTAAAACAATAGACGATTGCTTGGTGGCGAGGTCACTCTGTCAATATCAAATAGTTTTCGCAGCACTCCAGTACATTGTTTACCATAAATTATTCAGTATTTTCGCTCTAATATAAATTTAGTCAAAATGACTTGAGCGGTGTTGTTTGCTAAGCAACACATAGTCACTTCAATATGGACGCAAATCGCAGTATCCCAAGTATAACTCGCCTTCGCCTCAGTCCCAGTGCAAGCTCATCACCCTGGCTGTAGCCTGAGCATTCGTAAAGAGAGCGTTTATTACTATGAGCCGGTAACCGGTGTTATTTATGTGGGAGTCGTGAATACATCCGTGCTGTTCTCATTGTAGCACAAAAGGTTTGTATAGGGAGTCAGGATAATAGGGCTTGATGTAAAATTATTACCTGGTGGGTAGGCTTTTATATCATACATCTTCGCTGGGAGATATAGATGTATAAGGAGTTTATGAGCATTCTAGTCTTCCGTTTTCAAGATTGAAGTTAACTGTCCAAGTTTTGTAATATTCATGAATAAGACACCATAATTTTTACTACTTGAATGCAGCATCGGCCATCTTTGCTAAGGATAGCACGATCGTGATACTATGTTCATGCTTAAGTTAACACCATAAAATTGAACACTTATTCATGCCTTATTTTGTAATATAAAGGCTTTCATATCACTAGAAAACTTGCCTTAACGAGGTAAAAACAGCGCAGCTATTTAAGGAGGAAAGACAAGAAAAAAGTTGTTGGCTTTAAAAAATATCTGAAGCCTGATCGTATACTGTAAATTCAATTAAGTACATGTTATAACATTGTTGTGATCATAAAGTAAGTGTAGCGGAGGCAATAATGTTCTGTATGAAATGGGACGTAAGGACGAGAATAGCGTGTATATTGTGAGCTTGTTGGGTTCAGTAACTGGTCGTTCGAAGTTGCGGTTTTCCGTATCCTAGATAATTTATTAGATTATCAACGGCTCGCGCACTGCAGTTCATTCGCCGATGATTAATAGGAGCGGAGCAGAGCGGAGTTTCCAGCGAGCTTTAGTTTCGAAAGTTGTAGGGAATTTTACATGAGATCAAACAAGAACATGAGAAAAACGTTGCAAACTTCTTTAAAATCGTTAGGAGTTAAAATTCTGGTCATAGTTTGTATACTCTTGGGAGAAGTTTGTGTAATTTTTCAGAGGTAATTCTTTTTTCGTTCCTATGTTTTGAGTTAATGTGATTCTGGCTAGACTAGACATTGCTTGTAGTTTTACTTACATAAGAGAGGTATGTTTTCGTCATTTAACCACCTGATAATAAATGTGTACTATGATTTAACGTAGCTAGAGCATGTTTAATTGGTGTGCCAAAATATACCCAAATCTGTTCTCCGGCTTATGCTCGATTGACGAACAAATATCTTCAAATATATAATATTATATAGACATGAACTTCATATCTAAGTATTATATATATAATATAGTCCACCTGACCGATTTCGGCCATGGCGGTCAATCTCAACCAAGACTAGCCATCAGCGCGGAACATATTATAGTGCACAAGTGTGTGCGCAAACACAGGTGCACTCCCTCTTCTGTCACTCTCATATTCCAATGGGACGGTAACACGACACGGGGGTGTCACACCACCAACTTCCAAACTCCGGGCTGTCACTGATCAATTCTGCAAAGCTTTTTGTTCGACCTGTGAATCGAACCCAGAACTCTACGCTCGGTAGTCGCGCTTGCGACCGCGAGACCAACGGAGCAGTTATATACTATCTATCTATACTAATAAAGTTTGATTGTTTGAACGCTCTAATCTCTGTAACCAGTCGGATTTGGATATTTTTTTTTGTATATGATAGCCACATTCATGAGAAAGACTATCAGATATACGGGAACGGGAAATACCGGGATATGCGCGTACGAAGTCGCGGGCAAAAGCTAGTAACCGATTTGACCTCTCGTCTCTCCAAAGGACATTCATCCATGAACACAAGACGCATGAATCAGCATCGTTTAGCTGAACCGCAGAACTGTTGCTAGCTCAACGACCCGAGGCAGCCGACGTTTCCATCAGCCTGTCACTTGTGACCAACGAGCGTGATATGCTCTGCGGCAATCGAGGCTATTTGAATTAATTTATTGGCTGTGCGATGCTCAATTTGTGTAACTTGAGATTCGAACTTGTGAGCGAAATGACATCATGTATTGATATATGTATGTCTGTTTGTTTTTGATGCCTGTAAGTAGAAAGACACAAATATTTTTATATTTTGTTTTATGGGCATTAGTTGCCTGAAATACAGGATCTATTATTATTGTTATAAGGGAAACCCATAGGGCGAGGCAAACTTTAACTAAGATGCTTTTAATGGGTCTGGTCTGCAAAGAGGTCATTGGTGGGGAAATATTTTTTATTAAATTAAATTAACACCTGATAAAAGGTAATTCAGTAAGTTTGTTTCTCTTAATCGTTCCTTGTATAACTTCTATTGCAATCCGTTAGAATGAAATCTTCCAAAACTCAACTAATAGTCTTAAATGCGCTTATAAATGAGCACAGCAGGAAGTTTACTATAGAAAACTACAAAGTAGCTTGAGCTTCATCTTGTGTCTAAGTAAAGTGTTTATTACGCCGTATGAGGTCCTAATTGTCACAGCTTTGACAAGAGCTTACCTTTATATTGCGACTAGATACAAAATAGATGCAGAAGGTACGTTCTGTTTTTCTGTTGACACAAAGTAGTGCGAGAAGAGAGAGGGTAAGAGGACTTCAACGTGGCCTTCTATCAAGACTCACGGCAGTGTTTCAGCTAAGTTTACAAGGCAAGTTGGTGGGTAAAAACTTGACAAATCGCACTATTGAGTGGCAAAGAATATAAAAAAAAAACTAAAAACAACTGAAGGATCCATGAGAGGAACTAGGATTTGAGGAACATCGAGAGAACCGGGTATACAGTTACATCTCTCGTATTTTATAACTTGGCATTCTTTAACATTTTGTTTTTGATGAGATCAAATACCCGTATTTTTTTTAAAAAATACGGGATTGACATAATATTATGTAACTGAAATACCACGTGGTCAGTAACAAAAATTTTGGACATCGATATCGTCACTTTATCTAGAGGAAAGCTCACGAGAGCAGGAAAAAAGCATACAAAACAGATATAACAGAAAATGGTTTTGAAGCTACACCCATTTCAAGCATGAACGAGGGCGATGAAATAAACAATAACTTTTGATGTCCTTTGAGGGAATCCGCAAAGGTTACTTTGAATGTTTGCTATTTGCTATTTGTGTTTTTAGGTCGAACTGTGTAAAAGGTTCTAAGGCTACATGGACAGTAGAAGCCAAACTGGATGGTAAGGTCCAGTTTCGATGGAAAATTTTGGCAAAATATGTCAACAACGCGGAAACTGATACGATTGATTGACTGAAGTTTCAACAGCCATTCAGCCAATCACATAACTTGACTTGCGTTTAATTTGTAGCGAGTCTATAATTTCTTCCCAGTAACTTGTGGGCTAGTTACCGATATATTGAGATACAGATATGTTGAGATTAACTCGTTTTTTTTACTAAAGCAACTGTTTTAAGGACGGCAGAATAGTCTGTGTTGTGTTTTAACTTTAGAAAGATATGCTGCGCACAGGCAGCTGGTTTGCGTTTATTTATCTCCAGCCTTTAGATCCTTGCGATTAATTGTGAACAGTTTTTTATCGTGCCACAGTCAGCGGGTCTTCTGCATCTTCTTATTCCGCGCTTCTAGCACATGCGTTGTCGTCAGTCGATCTGTCTGTCAGCGCACGCGCAGCCGGCGACCACTAAACCCGTCTGCGCCGACGTTACGGTTTCCGATACTATTTCCATTTGTTGCTGTTTCCTCGATTTCTTGCTATACGTGATGGAGGAAGCTTTATGTCTATTGGGATATTTATTTGGCTTTTATTATGTGCGGTAGGTAGGGACTTCAAAACGTTGGGAAATAATTATGTATGAAGTTTTGGGGATCGAATTTTATTTGATCTCTTTTGGAAATAGTTGTTTTTTTGTGATCTGCGGTAATGGTTATAGGTTGTTGAAAATTATTGGTTCAGATTTGGAGATACAAACAGTCAATAAAATCGATTTATCGATGATACTGCTGGCACAACACACGCTTTGCTGTATAAAAAATCATCCCTGAAATTCTTGTCTACATTTCTCGTTAACCTACATCCATACTGTTTGTATTTATTTTCTAATTAATCTAAAAGCTCCGAAGCGCTTCAGATTAGATTACACAGAAACACGACATACTTAATTTGATTTCTATTCATCCAAACATTGTTTCCGCCATTCCCGGCCGGAATTAGGTTACTGAGTCAACGGTGCCTCTCTATCTGTTCCTAAAATCGGCCAAACGAGGTTTATGGGACATTTCTGTACGACTTTATAGACTTTTCGTTGTTGGACGGGAGAAGAGCGCAGTAAACGTAACTTTTCAGGTCGTTAAAGTTATTTCACTTTTCGGTATAAATGTCTTGCGAATCTCTGAGATTTATGACATGTGTAAACCTTGTGTGGAATGTGAACGCGATTTGACAGTTTGCATGGTAACATTTAAATGCAGGTAAAATGTAAATGGGTATTAAAAACGTAATATCCTGCTTGGATTCAGTAGGCATTTTAATTATATGAGTCTTATCATACGTGTAGTTTCCTCATTTGTAATTGGTACTCAAGAATATGGAAATAGAAAAAACGAAATAAAAATACTTATTAAATATTCTTTTTTTCCTACTCGAGTGAACGTTTGATTTAATTTATACCATAAACAATATAATTATTAAATACATAATATAATAAAGCTGAAGAGTATAATATAATATAATAAAGCGGATTCGAGTCGCGGGCAAAAGCTAGTTGAATATAAAATAACTATGGTCTGGTTCCTGAATTGAGTATTTGGTGTTTAAAACGTGTCAAATCCTACATTAATGTCAAAGTTTGACAGGTGTTCTGGCTAAAGTATAAATACTGAACTTCAAATTCTTAATTCAGAAATCTGTGGTCAGCAAGTCAGTCTCATTACCTACTTCTCTTCTCATTTATTCTATATTTTTATTCGCGCTGAAATGGCTTTTAGATAATCTCATTTTATATCAACTTTTCTCGAATAAATCTTGAAGATATTAATCCTAGGTGCTTCAGAACAAGCTTGATTATTGTTTCAGCTGCAACTTGTGCCTTGTGGACTTGTCTTACAATAAACAGTGCACTGAGGGACTCCTTATCTGAATGTCACAACACTGAGTAAATTATTGCTACTCTTTTGTTTATTTGTTTTTCAGAAGTGTCGACTGCCAGCATTTGGTTTGTGTATCATCAACAACATGTGTTTTTTTTTAGAAGACAATTTGTTTGTGTTGTTTTTTTTTCTTTGTCTGTCACTAAGTTATTTTTTGGGTCATTCATAACAGAAACTTTATCTTCTGTTTGTTGAAAAGGTTAAGCTGGATTTTCAATGTTATTGTGTTGTGTCGTGTCGTGGCGTCTTCTGACGCAGTTGATCATTTCATTGGTGTATCCTGCGCCACGACACAACACGACATAGTAATATAAATCGAGCTTTATGGTAAAGTCTACAAAAATATGCTTGAACTTGCAAAATCAAGTACCTACCTAGAACGTGTCACTTTATTTCCGAGAAGTAGATGCAAAGTCTTGAAACACACGATAACATCTAATTTACGGGACGAGAGCACCTTAGGTACTAGTTTAGAACCAATTCGTTCAGTAATTCAGTACCGAGCAGAAGATTCAACTGTCGATAAAATAACATAACATAGGAAGTACATAAATTTGCCACCTACATTTCGCGTTCCAACAAGTATCTCGGTAGTTTGCGAACTCCGAACGCAGAGTTATAAAATGGTCCATTTTACTACCTCCAGTCTTGGAATAAGGTGATAATACCAGGTAGTTATCTTGTCGCCATGTCGTAAGTATTCAGGGAGAGAAATAGCACGTGTTTTCTCCGCTACCAATATGTTGGGATGTGTTTGTGCACTATTTCTATCTCCGAGATCGTTACGTTGGTCGGAATGGGTCTAACGAGGAACGAATATCCTCTAATCGATCAAAGTGAGTGTGTGAAGTGTTCGATAAATCTGTGTTCATGTGTGTTTGTTTGAACATTAGTTTAATGGATTTCTGTGGGTAACGTGAATATTAAACGCACAACTGAAAGCAAAGCAACCGCGGGAATAATTAAGATGTGCTGTCTAAGATTTTCCATTTCTTGCTTTAAAGGAATTTTCTTTGAATTCTTTCAGATGATAATGCTGCTTCAGTAGTTCTTTGCTGAAACTTTGTTTTCGTCTTGCTCCTCTATTTTTTGAGCTTCCGAGAAAGTTTGAGAAATTGTTTATTTAAGATAATAAGATTTTAACAACGAAATCTGGTATATTACATATTTGTATGTATCTACTTATTTAAACGATTCATCGTACCCAATAATTTCATTACAAATTGATATATCCAATGGTATTATGATATCGTTTTCGATTGCCAAAGAAGACTAGACTAAATCCGCTTACTAATATAACCCTAAAAATATCTTTCCAATATCTATTATCGGAACAAATAGTCCCATTTCATATCTTTAGACCTTCTTTAGAGATTCTAACCGTATCGTCGCTGCAGCGCTTTAGTTTAGCATAATCCAGCTATTTGTCGGGAGTTCGGGACAGCCGCGGGCTGATAGACCTGACCCTCATATTTTCCAGATTATCCCACTTCTGCTGAGAGAGGTCAATTCACTTTTCCCATAAATCTTTGCCACATTTGAATGTGGGTCTGTCGGATAGGATTGTATTGCTTATTTTCTTGGTGAGATAGAATTATGTATCTAAGTGAAATAAGTATGGTAAACTCGAAAGATTTTGTCAACATTTCTTTTTTAGAAAACTACCTTGTTGATGAAGTGATTGCAAGCGCAGTAAGTTACTGCTAAACATGAGATGTTCTGATCGATTCTCGAGTCTAGCATTTCTCAGTAATAACACGAAGGCTGGCCAAAGACTCGCCCTAAATACATTTATACTAATATAATAAAGCTGAAAAGGTTTTTTGTTTCTTTGAACGCGCTAATCTCTGGAACTACCAGTCGGATTTGGAAAAATATTTTTGTATATAATAGCCGCATTCATGAGAGAGGCTCTATAGGCTATACTGGAAAGAGAAATTTCTACGGGAACGGGATAAAACGTTTTAATATACGACTTAAACTGTCAATCATAACTGGTGAAATGTAGGATTTCTATCTATGGTTCAACTCTGCCTTACGCCTCGGGGATAGCAGACGTGCAAACGTGTTATGGAAAATCTATTAAAAGTGTAGGTTCTAGCCATTTAGTAACATAGGTAAAAACTTGCTGACGTGACCATAAACAAAACGCCCAACACACGGGAAACACCAATATGCCACCAATTTCATAGCCCAATAAAATAACTACAACAATAAATAAAGTTGTTTACCCCTGAACTGACGTGGCTATTGCAACAAACACATAAATCCAGGGTTCCGTCCATTTCCCCTTTGCTATCGGGTTCCGCTTCCGTTTTGACACCGTTGTAATTGTCGTGGGAGCCGCCATCTTGATTGTTCTGTAGTTTGAATTATTTGTATTGCTGTCTCATTTGCTTGCTTGTTGGAAGAAAGAGATGGGTAATGTTTTAATAGTGAATTAAACGATAGATGATAGATTTTTTGGAATTGGTCGGTGTTGAATGAAAGAGTTGTATTTTTTGGATGTGGCACTTTTGTTTCCTGTTAAAGGACGTTGGATAATAAAGCCTTCCTTTAAGTTTTTTCTAATTTTCTTTAATATGTTATTTTTTATTACAATGTTACCAGTAGATAGGTCAAGAGTGTTAGGAATCTTAATATGTGCCCGATTTGCCTCTAATACCTATATGCGACTTAAATCAAAATGGCGAATTCTGGGGTATACCTATGAGACTGCCTAACCCTTTGTGGAAAATAGATATATTTCATGTTAGATAACATAGGTAAAGTACTCGCGAAGCCTCGTTAACGTAGGTAAAATAATAACTACTTCATTTATAATTACACAGTGCTAAACTTTAACGCTCCTTAACTTTAATAGAAGATGCCACCTCCAAAACTATCTTAGTTCTTCAGGACCATAAAACTATTTGATTGACGGACAGATAAGTTTATTTACGATAATTTATAATGTCAGTAGCCTTTCGATCATCCATCGCTCATTTGAGCTTTTATACCCGTTTACCATTCCTAATTGTATTCTCTATACCACGGTCGCCCAACTCCAGGCCCGGGCTACAGGGTGGTCTGCTTGCGTATTTGGGTTTGTCCGCCGACGGTGGTCAGCAGCTGGCGATAGTCTTTTGGAAGGGCCAGATTTCAGCATTTACTGATGGAATACTTTGCTGTTTTTCTCCTTTTCGAGTTGATGGTCAACTCCTTAGATCGTTTGGACCCAGTAGGTAACTACGTTAATTGCTGCATCGTTGGCATTCATTAAATCCCCCAAACAACAGGTGTATCGGCACTTGGGGCACTGTAACATGTGGCTCATGCTATGAACAGGGGCACCGCACTCACATTGAGAATCCGACGGGTCTATGATTTCGCCAAGTTGCGCCAACTAATTTTAATTCCAATCTAAGGCCAATACGATTAAAAATTCCAATATAATAGTTGCAGTCACGTGATTCGTTACTCTTGTAAACAATATTGTCAACATTAGATTGGGATTGGAATTGGCCCGCGATTGTTTTGTTACACTTGATGTTGGCAAAAGTGTTTTTCGACGAATAAGGGTTATCGCGTTTTAATTCACCACTAGAGGCGCTAGTGTGGCGTGAGGTCTTCGAAATGTCAAATTTCACCGTTGGTTGGCCTTTGACGCGAGTTTTTTTACTCATTTGTTGTAGTTTATGAGAATATTTTACTAAATCCGCCTAACTATGGCAGGTTAAGTTACGGTTTTACTGGTCACTGCATCAGTTCTTTTCTGTCGAAAATATGTATACCTACTTATGTCCTTTTTTACAAACAAATGTGAGCGCGTAACAACACTTAGGCACTATCTGTGTTGCATTATATATTATTTTACTTCTAACTTTGCTCACGTGCGCGTAATAACAACTTTTAATGTTATGCTTAAGGACCTTCCTAACTCGCCAGTGGCGCCAACAGGTGAGCATGAAAACGGTAGCCTTCATTACGATAAACTAGTCAATAGGGTTTTAAATTGATTAATCCTTAAAACAACAAGGTGACTAAAATGTATTTAGTCACCTTGTTGTTTGATGATATACATAAATAGTTGCTTCATTGATTAATTGTAATGTATTAAATTAATTTGGGCGTAAGATTTTTTTATAAATCATAATTTTATCATGACTTTGGTTGCATGCGGTGGGATCGTTGCTTACACTACAAAAAATTAAAAAGGGCGTTAAAGTTCTCCAATTTCAAAAATATATTCAAGTGGTTCTGGAAGTGAATTCGAAATGCAAGTTTGTTTAGATTAGAGCATTATCGTATAGATGCTGTTCGCGTTTGGTTCCTTTTAGTAAGAAGTTATTAAGAATGTGATTTATGAAAAATTGTTTTCCTTGTCAGGAATCGAACGAGTTGGTTTTGAAAAAAATAACACACCATCCGAAAGTGGCGCTAATAAGGATCAAGTTCTGGGAAGTTTTAATTACTTTCCGGAATCTGATCCTTATTAGCATTATATTTAATTGTTTCATAAATCCAATAACGCAGTTTTAGTTTTCATCAAAATCGGGTGCGAGACTCCTTTCGGTGTTTTTAGATATTCCTTGTAGTTACACACAACAACATAACATATAGCATGAGCCTGTAATAGTGTAGTGCATACCTACATAACATAACTTAAACCAACAATAACTCTGATATGTAAACCCTAATAATAGATAACTGTTTGAAACTAATCTGTAATTTGAAGTGAGATGTTTCCTCTACATACGTGCGAATTTTCGGTCCAAAATTACTCGCCTAGATCCAGCTGCATCCTAATAAAAAAAAATAAAAAAAATTGATACTTCAGGCGATAAACATTTCAATCGAAGCTGTTTTTCCTGGATAAGATAGTAATCTAAATTAGAAGGTATGTCATTCTAAAAAAAGTTAATTAAATTATTTATTCAAAGCGATCGTTATAACTAAGGCGTTCGTTACAAAAACATATTACCAATAAGTACAATGCAATCAACAGGTGTGAGTACCTAAGTATTTCTTTTTTTTTTTAATGTAGCTTTGACTCGAGTAATAATAAATGTTTATTGTTTATGTCGTTTGTAATTCATTAAGTATCTAATTAACATTTGATTAAGTAACTCAAAGAATAGCATAGCTTCCGGTAGGCTAAAAATTTACCTGCGACATTTATGTACGTAAACTTTCATGGGAAAACAAATGACTAAAACATCATAACTATATAAAAAATGTAGAAGTAATTGTATGTATAACCTATGGATATTCGTGATCATTAGATAAACAGGAACATTTTTCATAAATTTTATTATATACCTTGGTAATTCTTAAGCAATAAAATTCACCCGGATGTATTTTTTTTCAATATTTTCTTTCATACAAACCTCGCCCTGACAATTATAAACACAACAAAAAATAATTATTAAAATCGTTCAGGTCGTTCTCAATTTATACACATGTACATACATTTCGACGATCCATTTTTATTTATATAGAAGATAGATACAACTATACCTAATCGACATCCACCGATCCTTTTATTAAGCCAACATAGTTTCTATTTTGGGGTTGGATTCCAGTCTAGCGAGATGCAGCTGGGCACCAGTATTTTACATGAAGCTGCCGATCTGACCTTCACAATTCAATTACTGGGCATCACGTCGATACCCCTTAGAAATACTGTCTGTCTAAAACTTTATGTACAGTCAACAAAGGTATACAGGCAAAATATTTTTTTTCCACTGCACTGCCAATATTTATTACTAATGTGTGCATTATAACTTTTGAAGCTTATTGACATGCTTACGAGTGTGGCGTACAATAATTGTCTACTCAGTACACTCACAACATTGTTTAAAAGTAGTTGCAAATTAGCTGCCTGCATACCAAATAGCTTTGTTGACTGTACACAACAATATCTCTACAACTTTCATAGCTACCACCATTCATTTAACAATTAACGTCACTTCATATCAGATCAATATCAACAAAAGGCTCCCACACACTAGACCATTAAACTCAATTTAAAAATTAAATGGTGTTATGACGTGTCAATAAATACTTTACTGCAATTATACGCACTCCGCAGCAATTACTTAGGGTGTCTTTATTATATAGTAGTTAGGGCTGTCACTACAAAATATTAAAGATGACACAGTGTCTGAAACAATTCCGAATTAGTTAATGTTGCCACTGTAATTTGGATTGCGTAATTTTATTGACAGTGAGAAAAGAAAGAGGTACGCAATTAAATCTTACATGTAAGTGCAATATGTATAAATTTAATAATTATGATTAATAGTTATCATACATTAATCTATTTAACGATTTACTCAAAAATAAGTTCAGTTGTTTAATTTATAAATAAGATAAATATGACTTGTTATTGTTATTATTTTACCGAGCTACGTTGACAAGTAATTCAAATTACATTCTTATTAGGTTAATGTAAAATAAAGCTAAGTTTTCCGAAGATCAACTTATAAGCCTCAAAATGATGGCATTTTTTAAAATAAATAAAAACTTTTTTTTTCCGAATGACCTCGCCTTTAATGTTGTCTGTCATGTACAAAATGGATAAGCATGACCTTTGCTGTTTTGGCATAACATAACATTTTAAATAACACATGTTTAAAATCTGACAACTACATTTCGTTCTAAATAAAACGTCATTTCGGACGTTGATTGAAGTCCAGGAATTTCACGAGGAAACGTTTTAGAAGCGGTACAGGTATAACTAAGCATGACTCGCATTTAGGTACCTGCTGTTTATACTTAAAGACATTTTATGGACTTATTAATTTATATACAGACATTTTTTTTTTATGTAACATTTAATTATGTTATGAATTCCCGTTTAATGGATATTGGCAGTCAAATTAATTATTTATGTGTGTGGAAAACAGTAGAATGTTCTCTTTAGATTTCAGGGTTCTTAGATTTAATTTGTTTTTATACGTGTTTGTATAAGTCTAGGTGTTTATTAGTATTTAGTAGTTACTTTAGGTTACCTGTTCGTAATATATGTATATAAATCTAGTTTATGGTTCTAACATACAAAATATATTAAAAAGCTATGTTTACTGGTATTTAGGTGCATCTGCTTAGAATTGGAAAATTGAGAATTGGGAAAAATAAAAATAAATTTTTTGAGACAAAGCAAAGGTGCATCGGTGTAAATCATAAACTAGATAGAATAAACTAAGACTGAAAAAACTGGAATGACAGATGACGAAATATTACAAAAAGAAAACAGAATAACAAAAAAAAACAGTAAAACATGCAATCTTTCAGATCATCTTTTGACGCAGAAGATAGTTTGACTAACTGCTTAAAGTGCCAACCTTACTTTCCATAGGGTTATTACTCACACCTCACGTCATACGAAACGCTACAGTTTTTACGTAACACAGTGTCGTGCTTTATCACGAGTTATTAATTACTGGTGTATACAGCTCATGTCTAATTAACACGGGAATGGTCACCGGGGATGCTAAATTAGTTTAGTGGAATAATGTCTTATTTTAATGTTTGGTTCCAAAGGGGTCGTTTGGTTTATCTTGATGGTTTGTGAGCAGGCTTTTGTTTTTGTGAACGATAGAGTATGGGTTGAAAGTTACAAATTTTGGTTGAAAAGAAAAATCGCTTTCGATATTTAGTTGCAAGTTGCACCATCAAAAACAACAGGCTAGGTTATGGCTATTTCCTTGTGGGAGTTTGGTTGGCATGTAAGCAAGAAAAAACCAGCCAAGTACAAGTCGGACTCGCATGCAAATGGTTCCGAACGAATTTCTTTTTTGAAACATGTTAAGGTAACAATTTAGACTTCTTACAGGTTTTCCTGTAATTTATAGGTAAAGATCTGTATTTTTATTCAAAATAGGTTCAGTAGTTTTGGAGATAAGGGGGGGGGGATGGTAATTTTTCGTCTAATTTCTTGAATAACTTCAAAACTATTTGTTTAAAATTATGAAAAAAAATACGTACTTAACGCGTCCGTGTTTGGGTAACAGAAGTTAATATGTGTACTAAATTTCAACAGAATCTGACTAGTAGAAAATTGGCTGTGACAGACGGGCAGTCAGACACCCCAGTGACCCTATAAGGGTTCCGTTTTTTACGGATATTCGGCACCCCAAAAAAGAAAGAATGAAGAAAAATTGAACTGACATGCATATCTACAAATTAATTTAGGAAAGACAAATAATATTTGAATTTGAAGTTAAGTGTGGCAAAACATATTATGCAATGTCTGCCTTTTAATTTTGACTCATATCGTCTTCTACCACAAATCACGACTACATCCACCAAAATCTGATGGACCTTCGAGCCGGATTCCGAAATTGAAGAAATTTACGCATTCAACGGCTCGTACATTTTCTTATGTTTTATTCTACTTACTTACTAATAAATCTACTGTTACTTATAATGTAGCAACAAAAATGCGCATAAAAGTAACAGTTCCTAGTTCCGTTGATCTTTTAAAAGAAAAGAATGTAAAGTATTTAGTACTTCTACGAAGCGTGAATTCGTTTGATATTCGGAATAGATATAACTTTTTACGACGAATCAGCTGAGATTTATTGTTATTGCACTGTTAATGCCCCTTGGCTTTGCCGCACTAATTTTATACTAAAATTAAGGTACTTTATCTTTTCGTCAACAGCTCAGGCTTGTTATTTGAATGGGTGTCGTAAAATTAATATTACCTGTATTAGTGTTTATGTTTTATAATAAGCGGCTTCTATGACTGGAAAACCCATTTCTATTTATAAACTGGTGGGAATCTATAACAGGCTTACTCGCAATTTAGTAAATATAGGATTGACATAGCCCCAAGGATCGCCAAACTGAAGTGGCAGTGGGTAGGGCACATTGCTCGCAGAACAGATGGTCGATGGGGCCGAAAAGTTCTGGAGTGGCGACCGCGTACCGGAAAACGTAGCGTTGGAAAACCTCCCACAAGGTGGACTAATGAACTGGTGAGGGTCGCGGGTAGCCGATGGATGCGAGACGCACAGGGCCGGTTGTTGTGGCGACACTTGGTGGAGGCCTATGTCAAGCAGTGGACATCTTTAGGCTGATATGATGGTGATGATGATGAGTATTCAGCCTGTAACATTACTTTTTGCATTGTTATAAAAAACTTAGCCCTATTGGCATTTAGCAGCCTCTCAAAACTACCTTTGTATCAATCTTATAAAATTGGAATGAGTCTTTTGAACAAAAAATAAAAAAAAAACATTTACTTCTAACGCGGTCCCAATGAAAGAGGATCTCTTCAATATTTACCTATTCTGAAGCTTTAGTACTAGTTCTGTTCTGTGTCCTGCTTATATAAAGGGAAGAATCTTTTCTTCCTATGAATAGGGAAGGTGTAAGAAACTTAGTTAATATTCTCTTACACCTTCTCTTTTTTTTTGTTTTTGTCGTGGACGCTTCAAGACGTCGAATCGTTTCTCCGAGGCTCGGCGAGCTTCATTGTCTCGGCGTTTTCTGGAGGTGGCCTCTGTTAATTCTGGCTTCCTGGATTTGGAAATAGTGTGTTGGGCTTTCCTCCAACTTTCCTAATTCCTGCTGTGTTCATAAAACCCGCTTTCCTCGGTCTTCCAAGTTGATGATTTTGAAAATAAAAAAATAACAAAGCCGTTGTTTCAGAAAGTCATAAATTAAGATTGTAAAAAACTAAACCGGGCAGACTTGATTTCAAAGAAGTTTGATTCATAAATAAAGCTCCGTGAAAGTTCTGGAGATAAAGCTATAGGATTACGTACTTGGTTGCACCCGCGACTACTGACGCTGAATAATGCTTGAAACCGAATGGAAAATGTTAAAGTCAAAAGGAAGACGGGACAAAATAATGCCAAAGTATTTATTTAAATGAAAACATTCACAGGCTCTATTATATTTAAATATATTGAATTGGAACTCTTATATGATAATCTAGATATTAAAACTGTTTTGTAAGTTTGTTACTGGAAAAAAGTGCCCAAAATGCCAGCCGGAGTCTGTGTTTCCTGTTCGCTACAATTCTGCCGGTGGATTCTGTAAACATGTCGAAATGAAGTGACTTGGGTGAAGTGATCACGAAGTGAGCTGTCAATCCATCTTGATTACATGGATTGACAGCTCACTTCAGTATACAGAATCGCACTGCAGGTTACTTCTAGGCAAGCGCGCTCCATCATCGCTTTCACCATAATCTCACCTGATCAACCTGATGGGGTCAGATTATGGTTAAACGCACACTCGTCAATAATAATTCAAAAAAGTAACTGGAGTACTAACTGCTTTGGTTATAGCAGTTAGTAATCGTGTAGCTTTATTTTAGTGAAAGAAGTTTTATAACCGGATCAATCTTTTTCGAGATTACCTTTTAATGTTATTAGTATACATAATATTAACAAACAACTTTATTACAATCACAAAATCCATTCATCATCACTTACTTATCAAAACAACGAACAAATTCGTCGCCTTAAAAATGCAATAAATTGTAAAATTAAAAACATCTGTAACTAACGCGGACCTGCTAAATGGCTCGTATGTGGGATTAAAAAGATTTCCCGGCTCACTTCTGGGTCATAAAAGCTTTTAAATTTTAAGGCGATCTGTCGGGAGCAAACGGTACGCATTCGCACTTTATAAAGATGTTTTAATCCTGCTCTTGAAATATGTTCGGGGGTACGCCTCGGGGGATGGCGTCCAATTCACTGACAACCATCTAGTCGTAGCGTAGATTAACGGATATCTTCCCTTTTTTAGGGTAGGTCTAAACGATTATAGATATAGAGCAGTTTTCACTTCGGTCTTGTTTATTTTCGCAGTGTATTTTTTTTTTGCTTTTTGGACCTGTAGTAGTCTATTTGAATATTCTTTTAGTCTAAATTCTAAGGCTCCGTGCAAACGGGCCACCGACCACAACCACCAGTGCCGGTGGCTAGAGCGGGCCACGTCCTTTGGTACCGCACAAACGAAGGAGGTCAGAGACCGCCACCAGTGACATGTCACAGACACTGAGTCGCCAGTGGACGCCACTCGCTACACGTATGCAGTGATTCCATACAAAACGTATTAAAAATCATGCTAACAGCTTGTCGCCACCCACCGGTGGCTGTAGTCGGTGGCCCGTTTGCGCGGAGGCTTAGGATCGATGAGGGTGCTTCAACAGGCTTGAATAACATAATGTTATTGTCAACGTTTTTATTAAATCATATTATTTTTGATTAAGATCAAGACCATTAGGTATTACCTACTTAATTTATTATTGTTTGACCTAGCTGATCCCAATGACAACCCAATGTGACTAACAATGAAAAGATATATGTTTCTGATTAACGACTTTAGGTATGTAAAATACCAACGTCTAAAAAACTTTTAATAAACGGGTCTTTTCTCAGAAGTAGCATTAGGTATCTCAGCATGAAATCGCTCTTGAACCAGATTCGTAAATTAAACTGATTATAACTTAATACTTGGAACGAGTGATGACTTCAAGTGAACTGAATTTGATCTTTTTAATGAGACTTTCGTAAATCTAATGAGTAAATACACCTATATAAAGTTGGAATCCTTCACTCTTTCTATTGGTTTTTTTAAACCGATGAGTAGAAACTTATTTCAAACCACTTCTATTGCCTATATCGGAGATCCTTAAAATTAAACTGCTTGAAAAAAAAGTCACACTAAAATGATAGTCAGACACACTAGCTTCAAACTCTATTGCATGGAAACAATATAGCGACGTGTCACGTCCCCACAGGGCAGGGTTACGAAAATTAGACCCCGGGGAGCAAACTGCATCCGACCTGCATATGTGCATAGCACGGTTCATGCAATATACGAGAAAATACTTTAGAGAGAATTTTGGACGGCTGTGCTTTAAGAGCAGGCTTTTCGAATATGTACTGAGTTTTTGTCCTCGAGCTCTAAAAAAGGAATATGAGTATATGTATATGTTACTTTTAGAAACCAGTATAAAGGACCTAAGAGACAAAGTGGCTGTATCAGCGTATAAGTATTATAAGCGCATCGTCCTAAAATATTATTCATTAATGCATGCCTACCAAATATTGTAAAACTTTAATAGAAAAGAGTAAGTGGAGTTTCTGGTCAGTTCTTCTTCATAAGAATTTACCTTTGCAAATGGACAACTAGACTCACTTAATATTTTATGAAAAAATGTTTTTAATGGTCTAATTGATTTAGACGAGTTTTTTCTTGACTCTAGTCTAGGTCAGAGGTGACAGTGACCCAGAAAAAGCCTGTTTACTTTAACTTTGAAGAGATTAGGTTTGTATGCGTTCGGAAATACAGACGCAGCCAGAGAGTTCCACTCCTTTGCTGTGCGTATTGTAAAAGACGTTTGAAAACTCTTAGTTATTGGTGGAATAGCAACAAGGTAGGGTAAATTGACTTTGTCAAGAGGTCAATCTCTTACATTTTCTTACGCTTCAACAATTGTTATCGCTCATAGAATGCGACATTGTCCAGGTCCACTTAGCATCTTAATTTTTTTTCTAAAAGTCTTGTAGATAGATCTTCACAATCTTCAGTGACAAATATTTTTACCACCAACTGTTGCAATCACAACCTTGGAATTTCCGGATTCCAATTCCAATGAGACCAATTTATATCGAAATTCGTGTTAAGTTTGTTGTGACATTCCAATTATTTCACTAGACATTTTAATATTATGATTGCTATCTTAATTATAAAATAAAGTAAAGATAGTCGAGGCTATTTACAGCCTATTGGTATTAAGTATTACAAGAATTTTAACAAAGGATGTCGGATGTACTGGCAAAAAGACTGATACACATAACTTAACTATTAACTAGAAGACCATATACCTCCTAACGAGTAAAAACCCCAGGTGCCAAACTAGTTGGCAAACTTTAAAACAGATATCACACAAAACAAAAGAAGATTCAATTAAAAACTAGAACATCTCGGAGAACAAACAGCTAACAAAATAAAAACTGCAAATCATGTTCCATTCTTGTTGAACAACGTCCACAGATCGCTGCTCGCATTCCCAATGAAGTTATCAAGAAATACAGGGGTCCTCACAACAGGGGGTTACTAACGCAGTCCGAACAAAAAAGCTAACATGTCGCACAGAAATTGCGTTACTTCTGTCAAGGGGTGCTCGCGAAATAGTGAATAATGTAGGCTTCCATTCATACAGTTGAAAGTTTAAACACCCTCTATTGACTGAACAATCGCTGGGTGTGAAATGATAAATGTAAAGTCTGCTTGAGTTTGTTTGCTATTGAACGATATGAATGATTGTATTTCATCGATTTGTGAATGGAATAGCGGTTCTTTTGCAGTTGTGGAGACGGAAGGGTCTTTGTTGGGTGGAATATCTGCATCTAATAGTGCTTTACCATACATTGCATATTAATTATTCTTTTTCATATTTGCTTAGCGGCGCGGCGTATAACGCCATTGGCTCAATTTGTAAGTAACCCAACATCAACCAATAAAGTTTTCCCAAAGTTACCACTACATAAATCAGAAACAAAATATTTCATTTGAGGCCTCCATTACGCCTACCATCCTTCACATCGTCCCAGAAGCCTCGTTTCAAGGAACCTTGGAACAAACATCCATCTACATTCCTCCTGTTCTCTCATTCCCACATCAGCCATTTTGTTTTATAATACGCTCATGTATACTTGTCCTTTTTAATAAAAACTATTCCCGAGAGCCTTCATAAAACTTGGAGGAGGAATAAGGAGAAAACTAATTCTTATTCAAGCTGAGTGCGAACACTTATAACTTTCAACTGTTAGATATCGTCGCTAGTATAGCATTATTTTCATGACTTTACTTTTGTTATTATTCTGGGTATGTTGTTAATGGATGAGTTGATTTTTATCTTGCCTATGGAATAATTCGGATATTTGATACAACAGTAATTTTTACAGATAGATTCAAAAAAATTTTTTTTATTAAAAACTACTCAATCAACAAATTTAATGAACAGAGCTAGGCTAATGGACTTCCAAAAGGGACAGTTAATGGTCATACGATGAAATCATCGATCAGTATAGATAAGATAGACTAACTACCATAAGGTAGACGGAGTAATGAGCAAACCATGAAATATAGTTACAAAGTACGTTTGGAAAATTGTAACAAAAGTTGCTTTGGCACTTCATTCAGGAAAATAACTACCGCACTTTAAAACCTTGCCAACCACTTTAATAAAATCTCAGCCATCTGTTTGCCCACTCGGTCATCGAGGAGCGTTGTACAATTTCCAATTGTTCAGTGGGGTACAAAGAAAAAGTTCCTTACTATGAACAAAGGCCTAGCAGTGGCAGGCGATGGACCGTGGCATTTACACTCGGTATTAATCAATGAAGTTCTGGAGCGATAGGACTCACCACAAAGGAAATTATTGAGTCGGGAAATGGTTGAGACTGGATGAAGATGCTGGCGCAAGTTAGGAACGGTTGATGAGGATAGTATATATTTGAGTTTGAGGATTAGTTTTTTTCTTATGAGCCTGATAACAGACTAGGAAGTGGGATTAACTTCACTTTTGAAAGACTAGCTTTCGTAATGGCTAGAAAATTTTAAGTTATCTGACAAAAAGTAAACTTAACCAGCGTGTAAATATCGTCCGTTCAACCGTTGAGACGTGATTGAGTAGCAAACATCGAACGAAACATACAAACTTTTATAGGCATAATAATTATTATAGTAAGATATGACAGAAAGTAGGAAGTCTGCAAAATGTTCATAATAGTTTTTAGTTTATCAAAACGTATCTCTTTATCATTTGATAATATTAAAACCAACTTATTTTCAGCAACCATAAATTACAGCTATAAAGTGGACAGAAATTATTATAACGTTATAATCATAAAACAGTAGTAAAATTTGATTTACAACAAAACCCTATTGGTTCTGAAGATATTCTCAGAGCCATCATTGATAAAGTTTATGAGGTAATAAAACTTCAGAAAGAAAAGAATAGAAATGATACAATAGATTTACCTTTAGCTGTTTGAAATAAAACCAACGAAAAAGTAATCTTGGCATCATACAAAAAGTTTTTGGACACGAGAGAGAGAGGATTTATCGAAGTTGTAAATGTTTTTTGCTACTTTAAAAAACTTGTGAGGCCAATCGTAAGTAAATACAAATTCCCTTATCAAAATGGATGGAAATTTGGTGTGTGCCCATGTCATCCTTTATCGTTGACATGGGCAAATAATTCGATATCCGTTTCCCGATTCGGGGCTGCTTATCGGTGTCGTGGTCCTTAGAAGACACCGGGCCTTTGAGTCGCTTTGAAGTGTAAGGATGATAGGGTTTTGGGATTGTTACCTTTTCACACTATGTTTAATTAGAGTTAAGGGCTATTAATATTAAACTTGTAACTGAAAGACCAGTGAGTTGTGACTGAATGTATAAAACTTCGGTGTAAGTTAAATAAAATATATTCTATCTAAGTGGTTTGTTGATAGTTCATTACTTTCCAGTGTGAAAATATCCGTTTTTCTATTTGTTTCTGATATCTGTATTGTTTTTTTTTAATATTCTTTATTGGTATTTTGGAGTACCGTGTTACCGAGTTAATGGGTTGTGGAGGTCTGGTAGGCAGCCGCTCCACGTAAAATATGATATTCAGCTGAATCTGGTTTAACTGGAAGCCGACCCCAATATAGTATTTTGGCACCATGATTCTGGCTCAAATTTATGTAAGAGGGGTAGTGTTAGTAGGCATTGGACTTTCATCCTGTTCTATGCGATCCGATCATAATTATAAAGATCATAATTGATACTGCAAAGTTTGGAATGCCCGCTGGCAGCTTCGTCTTAGAACAGCTTGGTCAAAATATCCGCCGTTGTCTTGGACCGGAATGCTGCAGCTGCATTCGGATTGTCAGAGTCTTTATTGAATTGTGGCAGTCGTGAGACAGCTTCCTACTTGTATTGATAGCTCGCATTCAATAGGCGAATGGTAGAAAAATTGCTTTTCGCAACAATGAAACGTGTTGTCTCTTAGAATATTTTGCTTCGATACAATGTGATATTGCTACTTGTGAAGTCTTACAGATGCTGATATTAAATTGAATCGTCTTGGGAAGTGTATTGTATGAGGTGCACGATTGATTTTCTACGATTGTTCTATTTGTTTGCCATACTATACGGACGGCTTAAACGTTTTTAAAGTCATGTGGTTCATAAAAACTTAAAGTTGCTCCTATAAATGTTTCGTGATTCCCTGACACACAAGTAACAGTAAAAAGAAAATGCAAAGTAAGAACGTAAGTATGCCAAACAATGTCAAAGAACGATAATAAACGAGAGACAATTTGCACGAAATAACGGAAAACATTTCGGATGTTTCACTCATAAAACTTCATAAAATAAAAAAAACCGTCGGAGTGTCATCAGGGGGAACGATCTTGCCGAGTTCTTTGGCCAAGTTGAATTACTTCCAAGTCTTGGCATTCATAAACGTGATCGTAATATTTCTTTCTCATACCACTTTGTTTTCGAAAAGTTTTATTTTGTAATTTACTTGAAAGTAAGCCTCGTTCGCAAACGAGATAAAAATGACAAAACTGTAAATATTGCGACCGACGAAGATTGCTTATAAATTGAAGGATTTGTTTAAGAGCGGGAAATATGAAATAATTTCCATTTCGAAGTGAACAATGAAGAAATATTAAGTGCTGTAATTGTCGTTCTGGGTGCTCTACAAAAGAAGCAATTGAGCGGAATTGTCATTGTGTTTGTAACCCATAATTGTTGCCCTTTGCGATGCGTTTTGATCACCCATGTCCTCCCATGGGCGTCATAAAAAGAGATTATGAGATTGGGTTTGAATAGGCTAAGTATCACACACTACGACGTACCAATGCACCAGTACCAAGGTATTGTCTGTTAATGTGCTACTATAATTTCAACAGCGGTTTTTCTATTTTATTTATCATGTTTACCACAATCTAAGATCATTAAATAAGTTGTATTAAGATATTTCTCTCTTAATACACCATTTTACAAACAGTATCGCACTGTTTGCAGAACGGTGTCTAAGCAGTTTGACTTTACAGTAGCTTCTAGTTAGTTAGAACTGTCACTTCTCTAACGATATTAGACTCGTGTTTTCAAATGAAATTATTTTATTTGATTAGTCGCTTGAGCAGTCACAACGTTAACGATGAGCTCGTTAATTCTGTCAATATCACTGAGCATGAAAACAGCTAAAATGTCGTCTTGACAACTATTCCATGTTTTAAATTAACGGGTATCATATTCATGACTTGTTTGACGGTTTTAATCTGGTCAAGAAATTAAACCACTGCTGCACTGCCACAATTGACCAAAATGGGCCAAACACAATTTGTGTTAGATTAAGACATGTTGTTGTTCATGAGTCAGAATATACTAGTTTAAATGACTTTTTTTTTCATGACTTTCTAAGTTCATTGGGTTGATTTTTCACTCATGTTTCTCTACAAGTTTAATTTGTTCTTAGCTACGTACTTCTCACCAGGGGTCAAGTTTACTTTGAATATCCTACTTCCCCCCACTCATCTTATGAATGTGAAAATTTGGATGCTTTTTCACCAATCGCGCTTCAACGCGCTACCCGGTTTTGAATGATACCAGACACACGGCTAGACGTGGGGGTTGTTAAGTCAAGGAGTGAACTGCCGGTCGATCCCGAAGTGAGCTGTCATTCCATCTTGATTATATGGATTGACACTTCACCCAAGCCTTCACTGCGACATGTTTACAGAATCGACCGGCAGGTTACTTCTACGTAAATGTGGTAAGTGAGATTGTGGTCAAAAGCGAGGTTTTAAATTGTAAAATAAAACAATGACCTGGATTACGAATGAAATGACTTGTATTTGTAACTTTCACGCGGGTGAAGCTAGTGATAACATAATTCCGAGTCCAAAACATCACAAACCAAACCGTATCGAACAAAAGACTTTTTTGGAAGTCCACTCCCAGCCCCTTACTAATGGTGATATAAAACCTCATTATAAACCCCCTTTGGATCGCACTGGCTGACGGGGCGGCGAGGAATTAGGGATGCGTGGTCACGTCGCGGGTATGAAAATAACAAGGCGTCAGATGAATGGACGTATGGCTAAAATTTATTGGAATGAACTTATGCTGCTGCCGATTTGTTTGGACGTGAAGAGGTTTGGAATTAAATGATTTAAGGTAGCTGGGAAAAATATCTCAAATTTAGTTACAGCATAAAATCGTCTCAATAAATATCAAACAGGTATCTTTTAAACCAGAAAAGACATTCGTAGTTCTTTATATTCACTGGGGGCAAATTCGCGGGGTAAAGCTAAAAATAATTTGTTATTAACAAAAAACTAAACTTTCAAAGTTTTATCAGAGGCCGCTAAATACCTATGAGATATTTTGTCTATCTATAATATCAACTATATACACCAGTGGTCACTTTTATCTTTCTCTACACAGCTGCTGCCAGCGTCATTTTAGCGGCCTCGATCACCGATCGTCGAGGGTAAGCACAGGGGCGGATTAGCGCCCCTGACCCGGTGACTGCGACGACTCAATCGGACCTTCTCATTACCACGCCTGCATTGACGCCCGATAAGTATCCTATATTATTATAATTTGTTTCGGGGATCAATGTTGTTGGGATTCCGGCCTTGTTAGAGGGATTTTGATTTTATTTATTTAACGTCCAGTCCAGATGTGGGTGTTGTTCAATATTTAGCGATTACTTCTGAAGTTGCAAATGTACACTTTTTCTATTCTAACACCGTCTTTGTTCTTCTTATCTAGGATTCCAAAGGCCTCTTTTTTTTAAGGATAGGAAATCATCAAGTGAATTCTTCCGCTCTGAGTTGAGTGGAAGGGTCGTGTCAGACTCTTACCGATTTATCGCTGAAACACTGTAATTTGGCAAATTATTGAAAGATTTTTAAAATTGTAAACTCAACCAATGTCTGCAAAAGTATTATAATTATCTGGATATGTTCTATGATGTTGTCCAATGCAAGGAATTCGGAAAATAGCCAATGCCTTCAACACCCAAGAAAAAGTAATCAAACAAGAAAGACAGCAACATATAACTCAGAACAACCCATTCAAAACCAAACATAATCCCGAAATTGCCACAGATCGATATTTCAATAAAAGTAATAATGTTGCGGATCTCAATAATGAGGGTGACACCCATTAGCGGCACGTGATGCAGCATGCGTGATTTGATTCTGAACGACTGATATTCACCAAGTATGATCAGAAGGATCACTAGAAAGAATAAAGAAATCAGCCTGGGCCTGTAGGTACCAAACCACTGATGAGGCTGAAGGTGAAACGAGACAAAAAATTTACTGGCCTTGGTGGAATGAATTTAAAAGAAAATTCACATTTTTAAGCAAAATTCGCATTCGCATCTCAGTCTCGCAAAAATACCTATAATTTCCCTACATTGTTCTGATTTAACAATAACAGGCAACGACCTGTAACTGTCTCGCCGCAAATGTCTCTTCTATCAAAAACAAGGCACTCAGAAAAGGAAGGCAATGAGAATTCAGACTTCACACTGATATTAAAGATCCAGGTTCACCCATGATGTTTGTCTTCATCTGTGCCTGAGATGACTAAGATAAACTTAGACAGAAGATTTATAAATTATTATTATTAATATATTATAATATTGATCACACAAAACCCACTAGATAAGTTTTGATGAGTAACCAAGTGTATTTTTTTGTATCAATTGCTTCATAAAGTTCTAGCTTCACCGACTATACCTTGATTTTGATCTCTATGAACAAAATCAACCTTCTGAATCCTTTCAATTATGGTTCGACTATAAATAAAGCTGGGCCTTGATTGCGTTCGGTGCATAGAATTGCAAATATTTGTTCGATGGCCACTGATGGGACGTGTGGCGTAAGTAATTTAACAATTGAATATTGTTTCTTCAAAAGCTGTTGGTGTTTTCATGAGTATGTTATTTTTTATAAGATTTCGCAAGCATTTTGACGACACGTCTTACAGTCTATTGTAAGTTAATATGATTGTAAAAAGTAGTGCTTGCTTCTCGAATTGTAAGGGAAATAGCTATATATCAAACCACTTTATCACTTAGTTACAAGACAATGGTAATGATTTTAAGTACGTGGTGTCTCGAATGAGATCTGCCGGTCGATTGTGTGAAAATGTCGAAGTGAAGGCTTGGGTGAAGTGATCACGAGCTGTCAATGTCAATTATATTTATTTATTGATAGGAAACTCAACAGCTTTAGTTTTACAATGTTCAAGGTGGGATAATAATGTCATATGGGGTTCTGAAGCCTATTATAGAGTTTCACAGCATGCATTATATAAAACTAGAAAATAGTGGAAAATGTAGCTTAAATATTGTAGCTTAAAAGAAAAAATTGTGCTTATAAAATTTTAACTAAAACGAAAGGAATAATATAACAACTGGTAAACAAAATACAAATATTATTCACTTACTGGTGAGTATTTTTACTAGCAATTTACGAAAAGATACCTTGGATAACTGAAATATATCTAAATATGTTTACAGGATCGAACGGCTGAACGCGAACTGGCCCACATTTTGGTGAACGAGCGAATGTGCATTCTTGCGTTCGATGTAATTATGCATGTTCGCTTAGTGTTCGATTAAAACTAGAACAATGATTATTTTAAACTTTACCAAATTTATTTGTCACTAGCTTTTTCCTCGGCTCCACAAAACCGGTGGTTTTTCAGGATAAAAAGTAGTCTATGGCATGGCATTCAGCGACTGTGTCGCTTTATAACAGTGAATATTTTTTTCGTAATCTCATTAGTATTTTCAGAGATATTTTTTTACAAATAGACTTCTTTGCGTCTCGATTCGAAAAAATGCTCAAGAGATAAAATAGACATACGCAATTAGCATCATAATGAACATGCTGACAAACACTAAATAATCATCCCTTTTCTAAAAGCTTTCTTTTGTCTCTCTTGACTCCACTTGTTAGTAATTAATCTCTATCAAGCAAAGGCACGCGACGTTCAGCCGCAGTCTATGAAATGAGTTCGAAACTATTTTGTTTACAAACTATTCAATTAAGCGGGGCTGTGGAGTGCCATACTGCCGACGTAAGCAAAATGGCACATCTGACTAAAACACAAAATGGCGAAGAATAAATACAAAATCTGAAATGTTGACAATTTGTTCTGCGAAACCAGACTTTTTACTAGTGTGACTCGAGCATGTTAGCGTATAAAAAAAATGGAATCAGAGAAATCGAAACTCCAAAGACAAAATAGGAACAAGCCAGAATACATACCGAAATATTTATTATATTCGCGGGACAGCACACTGGAAGTGAGTTCACAATAATACTTAACAATTTTGCTTATAAATTCGCCGAAAGAAAATTTATTAATGTTTTTCGACACAGATTTTCCTATAATGACGTTCTCGCTTCTGTTGTGTCTTTATCTTTGTCTTGTCAATCGAACTTTAAAAATTTGAAATGTGCAATGGGCCAGTCTGACAACTTAAAAAAAGGCTATGACGAAAAGTCTTGTAGCGAATTTTGCTATACTATGTAAATAACACAATTTACCTTAAAACGACAGTTGCCCCCTTTGTCGAAGGCACCATAAAGTTTTGTTGTTGATTATCCAGCGATTAGGAATAAGTGACACGCGATTTACAAGCGGAAACTATACATGTTACCATAGTGTGATTATTAGTGTGATAACAGGAAAAATGTCCGAGCCGATAAGACATTCTTGGTGAAAGTTTGGTGATGTTTTGGGGAAATTGAAAAAGTTTTAGAGATTATGAGCTTGAAAAGGGATAAGAAATGTTTCAGGGAATGGAAAATAGTCATGCCTTAAATTGTGGCTATTGAAAGATACAAACATGTAAGTATGTATTTTAGCAAGTTGGGAGAGTTTTCTGTGTGAAAACTTAAGCTTTGCAACTATCATTCTTAGCTGTTGCAATGCTGCAAAATGTATGTTTCAAAGGGCATTTGTCAACTTAAGACTTTGAGACTTTGGCTATCTTAAGCCAGTTTGGTTTACTTTTTACGCAGTCGAGTTTTTTTTTAATTTTATTTTTTTATAAATAAGCCTGTACTTAGTTTTTTTGTGCAACTACAAGGTGGAACCCAGCTGTACATAGATAACGGTAATTTCTAGCTTCCACTAACGAGGATCAAGAAACAATAATGTTTCAAGTGCCTATTTCATCTACCCATCCTTAATTCATAAGCTAGTGCAAAGCTTGCGAGCTCAACCAAATTAAACCAAGATGATTTAGATCCCATGTCTCTTTGCTTTTCTTACTTCCACTCTTGCATTGTAACCAATACATCTGTTATTTTAATTCAGCATCGTTATTTAAATTGCAAAACGTATGAGAACCCATTTAAATCTCACAGCATTATTCTCACTGCAGTTCGATATTAATTATATTGTTAACGATACAGTAAGTTATGAAAATAAAACTTTCAACCTCCATTTTAAACCCCATTGTCCAGAAAATAGAGTTGAAATTTCGTTACGGCGTTCTGGATTTATTCTCGATCACAATTACTCATTTCATTGCGCCTGAGTCTGGGGCTGCTCTCAGACCCATACGTCTTGCCAGAGACAATATTATTTATCCGAGGTACACTGACAGGGGGTAACAACTGCGCGCGCAGTGTAAACTCAAAGGAGTGGGAGAGTAAATCAACTATTTGCATCTTGCGCGGGCGCAGGACGATATGCACGCGACTGCGAGAAGCACGCGGGTTTTGTTAGGGTGTTGCTGGTTTATTTTAATGTGAATTTTAGGAAATTAATTTTATTTTCCAGGCTTATGAGCAGAAATGACTAATTGAAAAGTTGTAGTACTAGTAATACATGCTGCATTTTTGAGAACTACTAACGCCATTTTATTTTTCGTCACAAAAAACGGAAATGACCATAAAGAAACATAATTAAGTAAAATACACAAATAATTACGTCAAAAGTACAAATTACGGAATTCTACAATATCTTCTTACAAAGTAAATAGTTTTTATTTTCCTATCTTTTAAAATAATAGGAGCTTGTAACATGCTACGTCTAAGGACCAATTATTCATTAATACCATAAACAGTAAAACTTTACGTTAAGCAACTTCATTAAAGTCTGAACACCCTATTTAGTCGTGTAGTGGCTGCGCGCCTCCAGCCAGGATCTCGTTAGCGACAGGCGCACGCGCATACGACGCGACACGGCGCCGGCGCGACAAATGCGACGTCGTAACTCACACCCGCCACGACGCACAATGAGAGAAACATGAGACAATCACCTTGGGTATGCGAATGTTCAGACGGTAAAAATTAAGAATTATTGTGTCAGTTCGGTTTGTGACGTCTTGTTGTAGCAATAAAGGTTTAAAATAACACTATTGTCGCACTTGTTCGGTTAAGAACGGAAGTCTAAAATGTCTTTCTTATTTTGGTGCTTTAAAACCTTGAAAGGAAAGGATAATATTGAGACGAGCAGGTCTCTGGCAGACAAGGTAGCCCTTTGGAAGCGTCTGGCGAAAAGTAAAAGAGAATTTGAAATAGGATTATAAAAATTTGTTTTGTTTTTATATGGGACTCCGGTACCAACGTTCGTTGAAGGCAGATGCCAAATATATTATGAAGTTTAAACCTTAAACATAGTTTCATTGTATAATAATATCAATAAGTAGCACTAGCGTGAGTCCGCTGGTGTTACAATATAATAGTTAACATGAACCCTTGGGAGTTTCGGTCGAAAATACGGGTCTCTTCGATTTTGTCTACAGATATTCTATTTCACGAAGTCCGTTTGGCTCTGGTTGTAGTAGTGACGTGTAGTGATAGGCGCGCTAGTGTGTGTAAACGTAGGTAGCGTTAGGAAAGAAATCTGACACGCATTATATATTTATTTAATAAATTATATAGACAATTTAAGTAAATAATATTTAGCTATTAGAATGATAAGTTGCAGAGAAAAGAAACAACAGTTGAAAGTAAATAATATTTTTATTTATTACAGAGAAGAAACAAAAAAATCAGCAACTTTACGGTTATTCTCTGTTTTACGCCACTTGTAACCTAACTTCAGTAACAATTGACGAACAGTTTCGATACAACCATCAAAACCAATTTTTTCATTTAATACAGTTTTTAACTTAGCCAACGTTGGAATTTCTTTATGGATGACATGGAAATTTTGTATAGTACTGCGAACAACATCGGCTGTAAAATTATCTATTTCTATCTTACTATCCCGCTTTCTTCTTTTCTTCATAGGAGAAGTGAAATTTGATGAGCAGGATGGCAATTCCTTCTCTTCTTATAATACCTATCCGTTGAACAGTTTTCATAGAAACACCTGTAGCCTCAGCTGTACGCCTTGTAATATCTCGTAAATGAGACAAATCACAGTTAGGTTCCGCAACTGATTTTGTGAATTCATACTCTTCTCGCAGGAAATGATAAACGCTAGCTATCATGCTTCGACCCTAGAACAAAACCAAATCGAAATACCTATTTAAGTAACAAGTTTCATAATATTAGATAGATAAACTCTTAATAGCACACAAAAAGTAGTAACAATAGTTAAAAAAAAATGTTACCTCACTGTGGACAACTTTTCTGCGTTTACTTGCCATGCTGACGTTACTCTTTGAATTTTTTAGCGCGGAAACAAAACACTAGTGACTCTGACCGCGTCGCGATCGTGACTGAGCGCTCCCGAGGTTACGCACACTAAAACAGTGTGCACGTACAGACCTTACAACATTCATAGTCAAACGGACTTCGTGAAATAGAATATCTGTACCAATAACCTCAGTAACTCCGAAGCAGTCCCTTGGGTATTGCAGATATCCATAATTGGCGGAAAGAACTTCCGTTCAGGCGGACCACTTGTTTATCTGCCAGCCCGTCAAGAACAAAAAATACGCCTACCAATCCCGTTGTAGTAGATACACTTACAATGAAACAAAAATAAATCCAAATAAAACCGCACGTCATTTCTAATTACGTACACAAGCCAGATGTAGTACCTAACAGAGTCAAGTGCGGAGACAATTTACAATCCGCTGAACATTTTAATTGTGGACCGTTTAAATCGTATTACATTTAAACGTACGAGCATTTATCAAAATGTCCTGATGCGGGGCTATAATAGGCATAATGAATGAACTGGGAGGCAAGTAAGTTTTATTGTTTTATATCCTCGTAAATCAAAGAGCTTTTATTGTTTCTTAACTTTGTTATGGGTTTTTGTTTGAGAAATATGGTAGGTCTGCATATGGTGGTACGGTTTTATTTCCTGTTAAGATTGATGGTAATTCCTCACGTATAGCGAATGTCGACTGCATGTGTACCTTTCCGGTGTATGGAGCACTTCCTCGATTCTAAAACCCGTAAGAATGCAGATGACAAATGTCACCAACACCATCACCCATTTTCTGTGTTAGTTTTTGAAGTGAAAACTTCTTTAGCGGCGTTGTGCACTTTTTGGGATGGGTAAAAAATGTTAAACTCGCGTCAGGACACGTGACCTAATCGAAAATTCGTAAGACGGAGGGAAAGTTCTGAAGTGTTAAATTTTTAATGTAATATAAATTGTCATGTTTGTGTACAATAGCGCAATAATTTATACTGATAATTAAAGCAATTCATGCAAAATTATTCCCTAACCATTCCAAAATATCAAAAATGCACAACGTTAATGTTCAAGTTTTCACTTCTGCCGGCACTCCCGGATTACAACCCGTTGTTTTTTTTATACCATAATATGTGCCTTATGAAGAGAAAAGGGACAGTTTCGGGCCATTGCTCCTAAACAAACACATACTACATATAGGCGCCACAGACAGCCCACTCTGCCGAGACTGCGTTAGTTCCGAAGAATTAGCTGCCCACATCATCCTGAAATGCTAATCTGTGTCTCCCCAACGCGCACAAATTCTCAGAACATAAGTATCACACCGCCAAGCTTGTGAAGCCTTCAAGATACTTCTGTGCTTCTGGGAGGAGCTAAGCTGGCTATGAGAGCCAGGTTCCCCATGCACAACGGGTTGAATGGGCCTAAAAGTTTTTTCTCGTTTCTCCTTCTCTGCAGTTTTGTCAAAAACAAGAATTTGAATCACAAATCTAGTTTTCATTTACCATAATTGGCCGTTTTGTTTCACTGGAATTTTTAGGATACGTCCATTTTTTGCTCCTAGATCTCCTAGATCCAATAAATCCTTCCAAATTCCCTAAGTTATGTAAATCCTTTAAGGATCCCACGTATCCCTGACAGCAAGATTGTTAGTTTCACATTAGTATGCCAGACCTGAGCCAGCTCTGGCTGAGGTCTCGGTAACCCTGCTTCTATTATCGTCTAAGTTATAGCTTCGTACCTGGCTCAGCTAACCCGCCTGCATTATTTCGAAAAGTTTATAAAGAAAGAATAAGTTAATGTTAATAGAACTTGGCTTTTGAACTAAAGTTTTAAGACTGCGCTTTTGCCGTACTGAAAAGATCTTGCTTGTTGAAATGAAAGAATTTTATAAAACGGGCAAAACATGGACCTGTCTGATAATAAACTCAGCAGAACTTACGGCCAGGCAATCTTATGGTAATAATCATAACCTATTTAGTAGCTACACCTATATGAATAAACATTTTATTGCTATTAAAGCACCCGGAACTCAAAAACAAATTCTTAATCCTTTAACTAAATATACACATAAAATTCCTGAATAAAACACATTAGGGAACGACCTATTTCCAAAAGCAGCAGCAAGGGTCACCGAACGCGCGCTTCCATAAATCATAGCGATACAAAACGAATGCCAACGTAATTGTCATGCAAGGAGGAGTGCAGGACTCACTCACGTTTATGATATGCTCGTAATTTTTCAGTATTTGGTTACGTGACAACGGGATGCAGCGGTTTTATGAGCGGAGCGAGAAGTTTGTGAGAGAGAATGATTAAGGAGCTGAGCGGGAATCTTCACAAAACATGAAGTTACTGGTTACATTATAGAGGTATTTGGAACAGGATGTAATGTCCCGTAACGTTAATTAAAAAGGGGGGATCCTCTGACCAGATGCGTGTTGTATCTGGTGGGTAACTTCCAAATGGTTGTTGTTGGGTTGTTGTATGATTGTATATGTACTTAAAAATCGCGCGGCAATGTGGCTGTACAGATGGCGCTTCAATATTTTAATAAGCTGTCATAATCTCTTATCTCAAAATTAATCAGTAGCGGTTTCATCTGTCTTTACACTATAACTTTTATAACTCTATCATTGGCATAAACTATCTATTCCATCACTGCCACAATCTACAGATCTTTCCGGTCTTCAAAATTAACGACTAAATGCATAAAATTAATTAACCAATTCACGTTCAAACATCATCATCAAATTAATTTTAAGCATCAATTTTGTGGTAGCAATCAGAACTCGGAACTGATTGGGTATATTAAAATAGCCGATTAAGTTTCGAGCGGCTGTAAAGTGGTTGGATTGACCGCTTTTTGCTGTTCTGTGGTCGCAGCCTGGCCATACATCACGCCAGACCACGTGCGGTTAGATCCACAGATAAGCAATAAACGGAGGGCCGAATAATTCACGAGTCCTGTCATAAATTTGTATCTGTCTATCGGGTATCGGGATCGGGTAACTTGAGAAGTGAAGGGTTAGGGGATGATGGACGATCGGTAATTTTAATGGTAGTCGAATATCTGATGAATGAGGGTTAATTAGTCAACGTTTTGACGTTATGAAGTACCTTTCGTGTACCTTTTAATGTGTTGTTTGAGTAGAGGTATGTGTGGAAATACCAATGTAACAGAGACTGGAACGAAAATAATCAACTAGGTAAGTATATTTATCGAAGCTGAATTGGACATACGTTCTTGTTATTCTTAAAAATATTAATGAAGTCTTTCCTCTGTTCAATTCTATGAATGAAGTCACTAAATTAAGCAAAAATCCCTCACATTGAGTACTCAACATTTACAAAGTTGCTATCATCTCTACGTCTGCACTTCAACATCAACCCTAACGGACGCAACGCCTTCCCAATAACATTAGTTGCCTTGAAGCCGTACAAGCAAATTGATCGATCGTGTCACCCCAGTACCGACAGGGCTGCAGGGGTGTCATAGTGAAAAATTTGGGCTATTTGTTGCAATTAGGAAACATCTTGTGATCTCAGTGCTTTTCGTAAAAAGTCGGGGTGACATGATGGAAGTGATGGAACCGAGGGTCTTTCTAAAAATCGTTATTGCGATGGAATAGTCGATGAAGTGAGCCTTTTTCTAAGGGTTGCGTTAGTTTGGTTCCTTTTTGTGTCTTTCTTTGGGGCTGATGACAAGTTTTAAAAGCAAATATTTCCATCCATACTGGTGCAAAGGCATACATAATTACAAATCATGAAATTATGATTTACTTAATACCTACATATTATAAGTCGATCTGGAAAAGCAATAGGCGACTTAATTATAAGTATCTGTATGAATGTATATGGTCATGAAATGACAGTACGCATAACTTTGACTTTGGAGTAATATAGATGCTAGAAGAGCACTTGACACTTTGACAATTTGGAAAACAACTTAAATATCCTTTACAGCATCTAACACCTGATTTATCCCTTCCTGCAGGGTAACACTAGCCTTTACCGAACCAACTTTATTCGATTACAAGTACATAAATCGAAAGAGCTGATAATAAAATATGAGGAGTTGTCGGGAGTGCGCGGGCGGCGGATGGCTGGAGGCTGCGCGGGAGTATTGTATGGAGATGTGGCCACGACGTGTTGTGTCCAATAAAACAATGATGGTAAACAAACAAGCCTTCGGAGCCGACGCAGCGTCATCGTTAGCTTGGGCTTTTTTATTGTTATTCGGAGGATTGAAGTGGTGAGGAGCTGTTCATTGAAGTTAAGAAAGTAATGTATCAGCATTACTTTCTTAACTTCAATAAACAGCTCGAGCAACTTTTATACGAGAAATATTTTCGAGCAAAAGTCTTTGTTTTGTTGGTTGAGGCTTTTGAAGAAATTTTAACCGGTTTAATTGTATTTGACACTTTCCGTAAAATTAATAAATACAAGTACCTATATATACGTACGATAGGTACAAGTCCAATTAGTATTTGTAACTCATATTGTAATGCGAAAGTAACTCGGTGTGTGTTTCTGTTTGTTACGTTTTTACATCTTAACCGTTGAAGCACTTTTGGTGTATTTTGGGGCACCACATAAGACAGATTTTTGTCCTGGAGTACTTACCTTGGGATAATTTTCGATTTTCGGTTAAAAATTCGGTGAAGCCGCTGGCAGAAGCTGGTGTAAGTAATTAACACAAACATTGCAAATCAAGGAAGCAGAAAGAAAGGAAACGCCAGATAGAACCTTCTTTGAGGATCTCATCAGTAATCATATAAAGAGGTACTTAACAGGGTATTTGACTAAAAAAATCTAATTAGTCCGTCATATAGATTTCCAAAAAATATTGTACACGTATTTTTTTTTAGGTCGCGTTACCAAAAAATTATAACGCAACAGTGCGATGGCTTTGATGCATTTTAGCTACGTATTTTTTTACTGATTTGATAAAATAAAAAACTACATATCCAATATTTTTCGATAATCTAACTGACGGACCAAATAGGATCATATTTTTTTTTACCTAGGTAACATCCCTATTCATTCATTGGAATATCAAGCACGCTTAACCGCTCCACACATGGTCTTGTTCCACGTTTCAATATGTAACATTTACGCGTCGTCATCGTCCGTCCGTCTGTCACATCGTTAATACTTTAACAGTCTAATTGTACCTTAATGTGATGTAAAAAAAGCAATTAAAGAACAATTTGTGTGACTACCGACCACGGACCCGATTTGTTTTGTACTTCCAAATAGAATTTGATGGTGTTACAGATACATTTTATCTTGGATACCAATTAAACTCTGTACTTAAAACGAGGTTCTGGTGTGTTTAATTAAAGAATACGAATGTATTTTAAGTAATTGTTAAGTAAAATGGTAGGTATCATTGTAAATTAGTAATTTAACTAAAAATACTAATGTCTGGACAGTCGTGTTTATTGGTTTATCGCTTTTTATGGTCTAATACTTTTCGTCTTTTGTTTAATTTATTAGTTGTGCCTGTATCTATATCACAGTCGATCATGCAATTAATTATTGTTGATTTAACTAACAATTAATTTTTACAGTTAAAATGTATTTTTAGTATTCCGCCAGCATTCCACCCCAATTTATTGATAACCCATACACTCGTACATTCCGCGTATGATGAATAACAATTAGGTATATCAATTATTATGATCAGCAGTTGTGTTTACTAATTTGGGATAGCAACATTTTTATTTGTTCAATATAATCTGTAATTTTGCACAATACAATTTTGGCGAAATTCAAGTTATTTTCGACAGTCAACATGGATGCTGATGAAGTACAAAATATCGATAAACATGCTAAACCAGGGGTTCCCAAAGTGTGCGCCGCGGCGCCCTGGTGTGCCGCCGTAAGACGCTCCTCTTTTCCATTCTTCGGGAACTAGACTTATGTATTCGTGGGTACAAAATTTTATTAACAGTTCAAATCCCGCTTGCTGCTTTGTATTTTAGTTCCTTTTTGTCTTTTTGTGTATCAATATGTAAAAAAAAGCTCAACATCCGTGGTTGTTTTAATTTTTGTGCCTAGTACTATCTATTTTGGCAAGCTAGGGCGCCGGGGCATAATACTCAACGGTGTAAGTGCGCCACGGATTGAAATAGTTTGGGAAACTCTGTGCTAAACCAAATGACGTCACATCGAACGAACGAACTGACAGAAACACGTAAAGGAAAATATTCTCTAGACTAAGTGCGTAGACGACATTACGTCCGTCATGCAAGGGCTGCAGGAAAGGAAGTGACTCATACATTATTCAAGCATGCAGGATAATCGTCCGATACTCCGATACTGTTTGTTAGTCAAATAAGCCATTGTGAATGTTAACATCTGATATGGGAATTGGATAGACTTTGGGACAAGAGTTTCGGTGTTAGTCGGGTATTGGGTTTCTGTGACCGGAATAAGTTAGTTTTTTTGTTGTTGTAATGAATTGGAATGTAGGTAGGAATATTATGCAAGACTTGATGTTTTGGGGTTGTAGTTGGCTTTGAAACATATAATGTAATCTACCTTAGCCTATCGCAATCCCTAGTTCGATCCAGCCCGTCCCTAGCTGTCCTCCCCCCAGCGACGCCCTAAGCCGAGGCCCGTACCCCACAGGGGGTGCCCTTAGCGTGTAGTCGCTTAGTTTGTAAGTTTTTTATAAGCCCTGGCTGGAGGCTTTAATATTATATTAAAGCCACCACAGGCAAGCCCGGCTAAGCAGTAGACAACCTTATAGGTTGAACTGCGAGACGCCACTCACAAAAAAAAAACCTATCGCAATCCACTACCTACGGAAAATAGTAACTACATTTCTATGCAAGTGAGCACGTCAGCTGAAGCCGAGGCCGTTATGGAGCCGAAAACTGAAATGAGAATTTCCCACGTGATACATTTTTCAACAGATTTATAACTTACTTATATTAAGTACCTATATGAATATTATATCTATTATTTTTTTGCATTAATAAATAATTAATTGCGGGAATATCATATCATTTGGATGTTATTATCACAACTCGGCCTGAGCAGTCTATTGTTGGACAAATAATTTCTCTATGTTGCATCTCACGAAACCCGGTGGCCACCTTCAGCATCCAGTTAATCTCGTCCTGTCACAGTCTCTTACAATATTTTTGGGGGATCCCACATTAACCAGTGGTTTTCTAAATTAATTCTTGTTGATAACATGGAATAGGTAAAATAATCAACCCACCAAATTAATTGTAATAATAACGACAAAACCTAAACTAATAATTCTTCGATGACACAAACACAGTGCATCCGTTTATTAACAAGTTGTTTTAAAATCAATTAAATAAAATTAATTCAACATGAATGTGTTCTGTTATCTTAATCTTGTACAACATGCATTAACTACCGACTTCCTTTACGAAGTCGACGAAGTCGATTTACAGCGTTAAAATCTTGTACCGACTATTTTATTGCATTCACGTAACGTATTCAATCAAACGATAGAGCTGCCATATCCCTATAGTTCTGGTATTTTGTTGAAATTTTTTATTCTGGTATTTTGTTATTAATACCTGTTACTAAAAAGACATAAAATTTATTGTATCTTTAAATCTCTGTCTGGTATTAGTATTCGGAATGCTTTTTGGTAAAAGGTGATCGTCAAGAATTTATTCCGAGACAGCTTATTGCTAGAATAATGTTCAGTTTTGATTTTATTTTAATAAAATTTATTATTATAATGTGTATTGCATTGCTGTTATTGCAACCTATGCCTAAGCAAGCATCTTCATACACAAATTTGTTGGTCAAAACCAAAACAAACATTTTCCACACTGTGACATTTCCTGCGTCGTATTGTAGTTTTCGAACAATGTCCTATTTCTGTCACTTTTTTTCTACGATAGCTTTTTCCAAGAACACAAATCACTGCTTCAATTTACCTGTTATTTATCATAACAGTTTCATTCCCCATCCTTACTGGTAACGCGTAGAATATTAATCGTTTTTATACGAGCTCCGGATGCGTCCACGCTAGCGATTCCACAACTAATGTTTATTAACACCGATTACATTTTATTTGTATAAAAACCTTGTTTATTTTGTTACGGGTCTGAGGTTCACGAGTTGCATTTCGAATGATTTCCTGTATATTTTTGTGGCAGATTTAGATTTGGTGGTATCGGTGTAGAATTACAGATTTTTGTGTAAGTCCTGCACAACGAGGCGAAATTGATAAAATTGTGAAAATGTATTCTAAGATTGTTCTAAGTAAAACGTGAATCAATCTTATAGATGACAAGCTGTGCCCGCGGCTTCGCTCCCTTCACCAACAACCGTCAACCGTTACCTACCCTACTCTACCTACCCTACATACCTACCCTACTCTACCTACCCTACATACCTACCCTACTTCCCTTTTTTTTTTGTTTTAAAACCTTCCCTGTAATCTGGCGACCAAAACAAAAAAAGAATTAGCCAAATCGGTCAAGCCGTTCTCGAGTTTTTGCGAGACTAACGAACAGCAATTGATTTTTATATATATAGATAGATAGAAGATAGATAATAGCTTGTTAGTTATTGATATTAATTCCTTTCAAAGTACCAAGAATAATATAGGTCTTTGAAACTCATAATATTGTCTTTACTTTTGCATCTATAGTCCGGGAGCCGTTTCTCTCTTCGTCCAAACAATAATTTAGGAATACGTATCTAATCTACATACGGTACTTAACTAAAGCAGTTGGCTTTTGGTTGGTTTTAGCAAATTAATAGGTCCTCCGCTAATCTATTATCACGGCCCCTCACCCGTTTCCACAGTCATTATGCCGGACACTAACTACTAACTGCCTTCATCCGTACTTAATTCAACTCCAAAGAAAACTAGTAATTTATGCCTAACACATTACCCCAATTGCCAAATATACCTTATTCCACAAACTTCACTGAAAGAACTTTAAACTTTATTTTGGTTACGTAAGGTTGAAATTCCCTTGTCGAAATAATTTGATAGCCATTCTAGCCCAGTGTCCCCTTACGGTCCGGTGAACAACGGACGGGGGCACTTAATTACGTGATAGTGGCGGTCCATTTTAGTAACACTCCCTCTCAAGTGTTTTGCACGTGTGCCCGCTATTAAGCCACAGATTAAACTTGTTCGATGAAAACTTTATACGAACATTCGCAGAGGGCTCATATTATGGTGGAGATTTTGTTACTCTGTGTCATTAGTGTTGACAGTAGCCAAAGGATCCATTTTCGGACCATGTGTCGGTTTGACAATACAATTTAAGGGTACAGGGTGTGCCTTAGATTTGGGGCTATCGTCCCTTTGATTAATACTATCCTAATGGTCCACCGGAATTTGTAATTCGGAAGTTGTGGTAGTAATGTTCTTAGTTAAATTAATGTTTGTGTAATTTGACTGGAATTATTTGTTGTATCTATGTAGATGGAAGAGGATGGCTAAGCTGGATTTGATATGCATAGGATCGGTTGACGAGCGCTTGAGGGATCAAGCGCTCACCAAGCCAAAGGACATGGTTCGGGTACTGTACGGTACGGTTTTAAATAAAAAAAAAACTAAATGTATTAGATTTTCTTTACCAAATGTTAAAAGTAGCGAATGTGACATCATATTGAATGGAGAAAAACTGGAGTTCATTAATCAGACGGTTTTCCTAGGTATCAAATTGGACGAAAAATTACAAGGGGGGCCTCATATAACATCTCTTGCGGGTCGTCTAAGCTCAGCCGTGTATGCTGTTAGAAAGATAAGACAGTTAACAGACGTAGAAACCGCACGTTTGGTCTACTTTAGTTACTTTCACAGCATTATGTCGTACGGTATTTTGCTGTGGGGTCAGGCTGCTGACATTGAATCCATATTTATTTTACAAAAGAGAGCTGTCAGAGCCCTTTATAATCTGCGTCGCCGTGATTCTCTTAGGGAACTTTTTAAAAAGATTAATATTATGACAGTCCCTTGCCAATTCATTTATGAAAATATTATGTATGTGCGGAAAAACCGACATCTTTTTAGTAAAATTAGTGATAGACATAATTTTAATACTAGAAATAAAGACAAATTAGATCAACCATTTTTTAGATTAGCTAAAGTCCACACTTCTTTCATGGGGTATTGTGTTAAATGTTACAACAAAATACCTTCTGACATATTAGAACTAAATGAAAGAAAATTTAAAACTCATGTTAAAAGTACACTTTGTGAACAAGCATATTACAAATTAGAAGATTACATTCAGGATAAGAATGCTTGGAAACATGCTGGTCCTGCCCCATAGGACAATCAAGGGTGAAGGTCAAACTGGTTGATTTATGTATTAACTTTATAGATATACTGTTTCTTTTTTTGTGTTTTTATTTTTCTGTTGACTCACACACTGTTGTTTAATTAATGGTTCCAATGTTTGTAAATATGTGAGTACCATTTACCTAAATTTCTTTAGGAAATTAATAAGTTTACCTCTGCTGGTGATACTTTGTTCTTATAAGTAGCATACTCTGGGTGCATCGTAATATTAAATTAATTTTTGTAAACCAAATTTTGTAAAATCATAATTTGAAAAGAGTAACTATGGAGTTTCTTGTCCGTTCTTCTCCATAAGAATCTACCTTTCCGAATGGACAGTAGAGTCACTTTATTAATGTAATTCTATTATTTTTACTGAACTGTAAACGATGACGTTCAAAAGTGCCGTTTAATGGCCTAATTGAAATAAACGTTTTGACTTTTGACTTTTGACTGAATCAAGGAGTTTGATGTTTTTTCTGCCAGGTTCGACGTGACTCTAGAATTCTATATCTTATGGTTTGCTCTTAGAATTAAATACCAGTAACTATATCATAATATTTTCCTTCCCAAAGCATATGCACAGCTATACCTAATCATTTGATACTTACCTAAATAATTTTAAATGAAAGCGATGATTTTCATGAGAAAGCTTCTCCAAAACACCACAGGCGCTTTCAAACATGTCGAGCGTTAAACGTTCTAAATTCAAAGTTCGCAAAGGAAACAATCCGATGCTCGTTTGAGTTCGGACGACAAACGGTCGTCGAGGATTTGAAAATGGAACGAGGCGCAATCACGAAGGATTGTGCCCGAATCCTATTCTACTCACATATCTATGGACGACCAATTAGATAAGAGCTTCAGTAAACCGTACGATCTCTCCTTTGTCGCCTGGATTAGTGAAGAGTGAGGGAGGCAGGGTTGGTCTTGTACGGTTGGTGTGCAGAAGCGTGAAGGGGTCGCGTGAATGACATTTGCGTAAGCGGCTGCCCGCCCTCAAGATTAGCTCAACGATGATTCTCGGCTGCCTAGTCTTGAGAACAGTGGAATGTGTTGGAGACTTCATTTATTTTCTGGTTAGTTATGTTTCAATAGAAATGAGAGCCAGTGTTAAGAATGTTCAAGTTGTTGGTTTCTGGATACGGAAAACTTTGTCCAACTTAGGTATTAAGTACCTACTGTTTCAGTTAAGATGAGAATGAGTCTAAATCAAAAGTCATTTATTCAAATTAGGCTGAGTGCCAGCACTTTTTGAACGTCAAAGTTCTACATAAAGACAGTCCCCCAGAACGCCCGCCCGTCACCACATCCTAGTGTTTTAGCTGGGAAGACGAAGTGGCGCAACAAACTCCCCAGCGATACCTACATCTCTGTTAAGTTTATCTGTTAAAATTAAATAGAACATAATTCCTAATTAGTATCTATGAATAACTTTCTTTGATGACCATCCTCTGTTGCCAGGCAAAAGTCTTGTGACAGTCGCATTCCAAAATATTTTCACCAGCTCCTGCTTGTGGTTTTGCCAGTGAGAAAGTTGTAATTCATACCAAAGGAACCGTTCTCCCAATAAAAATAGTACCTACATATTTTCTGCCGTAATCAAGGACATGGTCAACCATTGTGCGAAGTTTATTCCAAATCTGTTCAGCCGGTGAGGCGTGACTGAATAACAAACATTCAAACATCCAGTCATTCACATTTATAATATTAATCATCATTATCAGTCTGCAGCTGAGTTACTCAAATCACCATCCATCGATCGTCGGCAACTCCACCCAAAAAAGATCGTCGCTCCATCTTCCTCTTTGCACAAACCAGACAACATAATTTAACTGAGAGTTAATTTCTAAAATAAATATTTCATACACTAGCTTAAATTTAAAAAAAAACGTGTTGCGCCGATCCCAAGTAACATGGGATAAGGGCAGGAAGATGATGATGACACTAGCTTAAATTTGGCACGCGACTTCGTACGCGCATATTCCGTTTTTCCCGCTCCCGTAAGAATATCCCGTTTCCGTATAGCCTATATCATTCCTCATGAATGTAGTAGCTCTCATATGTAAAAATAATTTTCCAAATCCGACTGGTAGTTCCAGAGAATAGCGCGTTCAAACAAACAAACAAACAAACTCTTCAGCTTATTTGTTTGTATTACTTATTACTCTTATTAGTATAGATAACGGCCCTGGGCTAGCAACTACTGGAAGTAAAAGGCAACTCTGGTTAGTGTAAGCCTGACTTGTAATATTAGTAGGATAGCAATGGAGGCTCCTCGGGTTCCTCTGTGCAATCAATGGGAAGGCTCAAGCGTATCCCTAATTTAGCAGTATCGGCGGCATGTTGTGAGCGAAGTTGTAATGGTGGCCATCAACCCTCGCCTACCCGCTGTAGTCAAACCGTACTAGATATATCTTATTTATGGTTTGAGCAAGGTTCCGTATTTATATTTTTTGAAATTGCCAAATAGCCAATAAGTAACGATATTTAGGCCAGCACGTATTCTCTTCGTAAAAATTATGATACCTACGGTAACTTCGTCGCATGGTTTTTTAGGGTTCCGCACATACTATGCCTTCGCTGTCCGTCCGTCCGTACGTCCGTCTGTCTGTCAGCTGGCTGTATCTCAAGAACCGTAATAGATAGACAGTTAAATATGTCACATAGTGTGTATTTCTATTGCCGCTATAACAACAAATAATAAAAATTTAATTGAATTAAAAATTAAACATGAATGTACCAAACCATACATGAATCCGGTCCGAATATCAAATATCGGGCAGTTGCCCACCAGACTCAACAACCGTCTCGGTCGGAGGATCCTCCCATTTTCAGTGGAGGTATGCGGTACTTTACTCTCTGTACCGCATACCTCTATAGTTCTGCCGGCGCCCATGCTTACACAACGTACTTAGGTATACGTTTCAGGAATGAATCCCAGCTGACGAGAGCTACCTTTCAACCCGAAGACTTTATTGCAGCAAACAAACTTTTCACTTTAACATTTACATCGTTTCAGCTCAGTTGGTCCCCTGAAATTAATTTTCCTCTGAAAAACATTTAAAATGACTTCTGCCGCCAGTTGCCGAACTTTCGCGACGCTTTTGTGCGACAACACCACTTTTAACTTCCTCGCTTTAGTTTTAATTATAGTTTTAACGTTTCTGTAGTCGCTGTGGAGGTCGCTGGTAGTTAAAAGTTGATGTTCCGTTTATTTATTAGTTTTTCATGCAAATGTTTCAATTTTAAAACAGTTTTTCGAGTTGCGACTGAATTTAAAATATTTAAGTACTGCTATTCTTTTACGCTCGTATTTTTGTTTCTCAGGTAGGTAAATACTTTGCTATAAAAGACCACCCAAAGTGCCTCCGTGTGTGTCGTAAAGGGCATACCGTGTTTTATGACGCGTATTTCAGCAGCGTTTAATTCACGAAAAGGACGAAATCAACAGACGAGACACCAAGCAGAAGATAAATATAGCCACAGAATGCAAAATATCGTACTTAAAAAAAATGGTTTAGTTGGTGGTATCAGATCTGTGATTGAACTGCATCAGACTGCTTGAAAAACGACTCGTTTGGAACTTTTTAGTCGTTTTTATCGATCAGGTTTTTTGACAAAGTATTTTTTTTAATTTACTTTTTATTGAGTTACATCTTTAGAATCGTCTCCTCGAGCCCTTTATCTTGATACCCCACTGGATATGTTTTGAGGAAAAATAAATTTATGAAGACATAATATGGCGCCAAAAATCGGCCATTTAATTTTTATAAACCCAATGTTATTCTTATTCTCACAACCAAGACGCATCTCAGACACCTCTCAAGCTAAAAGTCGTTTAGGTTACAGAGCGTGCCAAAGAAACATACATAAAAACATACATTCGAAAAACATAACCTTTCTTCTGGCGCAGTCGGGTAATAAACAGCGATTTGAATTTGGACAAATTCAAATCGCAATATTATCGTCTCAGCGACAAATATTGAAAAAAAACTTGTTAAAATAAAATTGTCGATAAGGAAAGGAGGTAAGTTGGTGTTTTTGACCGTTTAAGGCTGCAATGCGACCGCGAACGCTCCTTAAAAACACGAGAATTGCCCCTCCGGAGACCTTCAAATACATTTGCATATATTTCGGAATAAGTACCTAAAACAAAAGTCAAACAATATAATCCCGTTAGCTTTCGGGTTTCGGTAACTTTGTACTACAAAGAGGACTGAAGATCTTCAACTTGATCTCTAACTTTAGAACCGACTCATATTGTATGCAAATGACCTGTGTCAAGTAGGTACATAATTCCTTCAATTCCATTGAAATGTCATTAGGATAGTTTTGAAAGGACATTGTCGCTTGACACGGGTCTCAGTTAATTTCCGCCGGGATTCGGAAACTCCCGGACTCATAATAGACTTGATTTTGTAAACGAAGCTTGAATATTCGGGAGAAACTGGAGGGCAGTGGCGCAGGGTAAATCAAAGTGATTGTGAATAGTGGCATCGCGTATGGTTCAAAATTGCTTGACATTTCGGAACACCTAACTTTTTAACTATTTTCCTGGCTGGAAGCAAAGTGAAGCTTGTTTTCCATGCTTGAATATTTGGGACTCCTTTGTGCAACTATAAAACAAATGAAAGTTGATTCTGTTTTCAAACCATTGAGATTGTACAACGTCATTGAATGTATGGAGGAAAAGGATTGAAAAGAACGCTTCGTGTAATAACAACCGCAAAATACAATGGCTTTTGTGAAAAAATTTTTCGGAAAACTGATTTATTATCGTCGACGTCGTCTGATATACTTAGTTGTAATTTTTTCAAGAAGAGATTAAATTCTCGGAAAAGAGTAAAGTTTCAAAGTTGCTCAGTGGAGTTCAAAACTTAATTTGTCATCCAGACTGCTAGCTCCCGAATCAAATAACCCCGACCGACTGCAAGTGAGAATTACTCCAAGAAAATTTCGTTAGCCAAAAGTGTTTAGGGTTGAGTGCTGTCCTACTTTCAAAATTAATTCAGTTAGGAATTCTCGTTCCCATAATTTGTAGGTTTACGTCCAATGAGATAACTTTTCTGTTTTTACAATCTTCACTTGGGCCCATATTTTCTGAACTCGAAGCAAATTGTCAGGCTTCCTGCAGGAACATTTTCCTTCATTAAAAGTTTTATTTAATCACAGTTCCTCTGTCATAAACAGGTTAGTGTAGGTGTGTTGCCACTTAAGTTAACGACGCTTTTCTAATTTATTATATGCTTACTAATTCTGGGTTTTCCACTAAGTTATTTTCTTGTCTATTTCCGTGGGAAAATTATGGCTGGTATAACTGCACCTGTATTTTCCCTAGCAGAACGACCGTGCTTATTATTTCATAGGAAAATAAACTTGGGTATGTTAATGTGTTCAATCTTTCTTCACATACTAATAACGTGACCATAACCACTAAATTCGCTCCCACGTTATTAAATCCTTCGGGGACGTGCCGCAACAAAATAAATACACAAAATAAATTATCCGTTTCCAATAAAACAACATCCTTGCTACGCTTCGAGAAGCACTAAGTGCGGGGTAAAATGGTACAGAACGATTCATTTTGTAGCGTATTTTGTGGGAACTAAAGTTGAATTTCGGTTATGTCAAGGGCAGGTTCGTGGCACGCGACGCATATCTTTCGGGCGTTCGTCGATTTTTCAAAAACCCATCCTCTGCTTAATCGAGCGGATGTAAACATCCATTTTTCGCGTCTCGCGGAAAAATATCGATATCTGGCATTGTAGTGGAGAGACAGCGGAATAGAGGGGTCTACGAATGAATATGTTTTCGAAGTCTGCAATCATTAATCATGCATTGAGTGGTGGCACAATGCGACGTGTAATGGAGGGTTTTGTCGCGAAACAGCGGTGGAGTATAATGCACGTAGCGAGGATTCCCAACAATGGGAATGAAAAGCTTTGTTTCAGACTTCAGTTAAGATAATTCATCTTGCCCCCACGATGTACAGTTGACGGAGCGCGGCTTAGTGGATTAAACTATTGCATGAAGTGGCTGTGGGGTAAGCTGGCTGTGCGTGGAACCTTCTTAGACTGTGGCTGAGGTCGCGGGGCTGTTTGAAACAATACTAATTTACTTGCAACTTTGCCAAGTTAAGGCACAGTAAAGCTAATTGAGAATTTATTTAATAAAGTTAATTAAGGTATTCAAGGTTATAAGGTATCATGGCATTCAATAATCTAGAAATATGGCTCATTTATCCGCACTATACAAATGTGTATTATAAATGCGAAAGTAACTAATTATGGAGAAAGAAAAATAAGATAATATTCTATTAGGTATGGGCCGATTTCCCAATATTTAACCAGATAAGTTTTAACTGACGAATACGATGCACATTTCTTTGAAACCGACATTTTATTCCTGATGTAAAAGTTTACTGCCTATTGAAAAATCGGCTCATATCTTTGTCATTTACATCTCCGAAATCTATTTTTCTTTGAAAACCATCCAAGTGGACATCTCTGCTTTATCACGACAGGACATGTTATTTGACAGCGGAACTCATATTAAACACATAAGCACATCATTGATTCAATTTATAAGCCGTCAAGACCGCTACTTACAAAATCAAAACGAACCGTCGCTGTAGAGGTTAGAGTTTAATTTCGGTTGTAGCGTAAAGGTGTTTATGGCTATGTAAATGCTTTACAGGGGACGATTAAAAATGGTCCGAAGCTATCCATCAAGCGACAAGTCGCCTGCGATACGCAGCGCGTCTTATTTGAATAACGCCCTTTGGATAGCGAATGGCGTGGAGACTCTTGACTTTTTCTCTTGTTCGACTTGAAGTTAATAAATTTTAAAGAGAACTTAAATGCTTTGCCGAGAAAACATTTGGACCCTCAATAGTCAGTTCTGTATCTAAATTTTCCGCTCCATAGTTCGGCATTAGGTATCTGAATTGAAGCCTAAGGCAGCTATATGATCATTTATACAATAAATAGGCTTACTTTTGCCGATATGAAAGTTAAAATTTTTGAAGATGTCGTCTAATTTCACGACTGCCTGTAATTAAAAATGAAAATGAGGGTTTTTAAATAACTATTTAGAAATTGGTAGCTCTTCAACTGACATTTTTCTTTGGAAATTTCGAACCAGCTTTCTCTCTTATGAATCATTTTTGCTACACAAGCTTGCAAATTAACAAAATTAATTTCCTGTCTTGGACAGGAAATAAAATTTTATCTTTCGGGAAGGACGGGCCCAAAATGGCAGAGGATAGACGTGTGTGAAAAGGGGAAAGGGAGGCATTTGCCCAGCAGTGGGACTCAACGAGCTCATAGATAAATAACTTAATCGAAGTATCACCAACAAACAAATAGTTTTAAAGAGATTAAAAAAAAATACATTTTCTTTTTTTTTTTCATCCACAGTTCGACTCCACCCCACCTCAACCCACGTACAGGGTGTGTTCAATCCGGTAGATTGATCGTTCCGTATCGGCAGCGCACAAATTGCAGCTCATTTTAATATTAGATCCGGATAACTAGTCTAACAAGTGCATGCATAAGTTAGCCAGACGGATTGTTGGTAAGTACCGTGTTGTACGAATAATAGCCGTGTAGGACATGTCTGGGGACTGGATAATCAATGAGGAACGTTTTGCAGGGTTTCGTTAAGTATTTTCAGTAGAAAAATTACAGGAAGAAAACCTTATTTATTTTATTATTTATGTACACACAGGAATACAGATAGGTACCTACTTACTGTTTACTGGTTTTTATTTCGAGGTAATTTTGTGTGACAGTTATTAGCTATTTTAGACGTCAATGTTGTTAGATCATTTCGTTGTAAATTTATTCTATCTATAGAAAACATATTAAAAGTGCTCTCATTCTCTGACTGAACTGTTTTCGTTATAGTTAGTAATTATATTTTTGGACAATTTCTTGCGTATGCGTATTAAGTAGCATGTTGCTCGCATGATAGCCGTTTAGGACATGTCTGGATAATCAATGAGGAACGGTTTTGCTTGGTATTATTAAGTGATTTCAGTAGGAAAATTATGTATAAGTTAGCCAAACAGATTGTTGGTAAGTACCGTGTGTACGGATGATAGCCGTGAGGACATGTCTGGGGATTGTATAATCAATGTGCAACGGTTTTACTTGGTTTTGTTAAGTGATTTGAATAGGAAAATTACCTGAAAGAAATACAGTTTTCTCTTTTGTTTCAATGACCCACATGAAACCAATGGAACGTAGAAAAAAAAACGTAAGGACTCCCGGTAGAAAAAAAGTAGACTGTCCTATTCCAGAACATCGTCTACCCGTATGCCAAATCCGTTAAGACGCAAAGAGTTAAGAAGTAGACAGACAGAGTTAGTTTCGTATTTAATTTAGTATGAATAGAAATAGACATCTACCAATTGTGTTCAAAAACAAAAATATCCAAAATAAGAAAGTCCTCAAAAAAAATAAAGTCGACAACTCAATATCAGAGCACTCATTCAAATTTCGATTAACCCCCAATGATGGATGCCCCAATAACCAGTATCCAATGGGTTTATAATCATAATCCCAATGTTTGTTTACGGCCCGTATCACCGAGCACAGGCGACTCGCCATACAGCCAGGCGCCTAATTGATCAAACTGTTTGCAGGACTAATAGTAACTACATATGTATGTATACGTCTTGTAGGTTTATAAAAGGTTTGGTTTAGATCAAGTTTCGTTGAATTTCGTTGAATTAGCTTTAGAAATATTAGATCATAGGGTGACACGTAAGGTTGGTTTTGCAACGTTTTAGTTTTGCTATTATGTTAGAAGAAAATAATGTACAGTCAACGGTCAAAAATGCATTAGCATGCTAAGGTTTGTTTACTATTACGACTTTCAGAGCTTCTGTTCATGTAGGTTTTGTTGTTGGATAGTGTACCTATCTTTAATTCACCAAAGTCTATTGTTTACATACCTATAATTTATAGTAAAAATGTATTCATAAAAAACTTTTACAAAAAGGTGTGTGAGATAGCCACAGAAAGTTAATCTATCTTATATAATGGTTAAATTAGTGCTTTAATTAAAACAATATGCATAACACTGTATGGCTAAGTTATATATATATTCATTACAGGTACAAGATATTTAACTAGGCATCTATATTAAATGTAGCTGAGGGTAGGGAGGGTACGTTTTCCATATACCTTAAAAAAAACTCCGTTTTCCCTATATTTTCACAAGTTTTTGAAATTGACTGTCGCTTGTCGCCAAGTTGATAAATGATATACGATGAGAGGGTCAATTTTACTAGGTATGTTTTAAACAACGTCGCATTCGCATCTCAGTCGCAATCTGTCAAAAACCTCTCTATGGCAGACACGAGATAAATGTGCAATAACGGTCATTTCCCCACAAACATTTATTGACTTTTATTATCATAACAAGAGCGAGTCTTACAGTAGTCGTATATATGTGTAACACTGACGTCTCACCTTGGTGAAAAGCTACATTCACACTAAAAGTATCAACTGACAGCTAACTCGACCACTGCGCGCACTCATTGCTCAAATCGAATAGGGCGCGCTCATTGGTCAAATCAAATTCCTCGGCTTCCTGTTACACACTTCCGTCCCATTTCACGAAATCACTCCCACAGATTGCAGGAAAGCGAGAGGAAAGATGTTACACATCAAAAACAGAAAGACATAAAGTTGTCCTGAATCGACTTCTATCGTGATCCTTTACGTTCTTTAGTAATGAAAAACAGGTCATAATTTATTATAGTTCGGGTATCCACGAAGGGGTATTAGGGAAACGTCAATGTACTTTATTGCAAGTTTATCTGGCGCCTACCATAATTTCCCCAAATTTTGAAAGATTGCGATTGAGATGCAAATGCAAACGTTGCTTAAAAATTAGTAGCATTGGCCCTCTTATGAACGAGGATTATAAACTCGATTTAAACACGAGCTTGTCGAAAATAAATCGAGTTGGATTTTGAGCACCAATTTGTTCGAGTGGACTAGTCGGGGCTAAACATACCTACGAGTATCTGTAGTTTGTTTGTTTTACGACCCCTGTTTGTTCGGTAGCCACGTCTTATCTATTTAATGTTTCCTTTAGTCCTGTTCTTCAAAATTGGTAGTAAAATGTTAAAAGTCCATTGGAGATTGGTTGAAAAAACTACGTACTTCAGTGAAATATGTATGGGAAAGACTCCAATAAAATCTAAATAGTGATAAAAGACAACTTTGTTCTTTTAAGCGTGGATCATAAACAAACATAACTCTGGTCAACAAGATTCTTCAACGAGGAATGATTTTATTATCTACTAATTTTGAACACATTGCTACAACAATTTACATCATTTTCCCTTTATCTTTCGATAATTCATTATTTTTTTGTTTTTCAGAAATATTTTTTGAAGTATCTGTTTTGTAGTTTACTGAGTTTTTTATTCATATTATAATGTCGAAAAAAAGTTCAAATCATTCTGACAAGTTTCGTTACAGTTGTGGTGAAATTATATTTTAAATTCGTAAAAAAAATCTGCACCAACACCAGTTTACAAAAAAAAAAACTTTGAATATAAGTAATATGAAAGGATAGTTGGGAATCCTGACGTGCCAACTGCTAAACAACCGATCCTTTACAGAGAAAATATGCCTATATATATACTAGAACCACCTGAAAACTTTCGGTCGATTCTGTAAACATCGAAGTGAATGGCGAAGGACGATGTGAGCTATTTTTTGATTTATTATCAATTCATATAATCAAGATGGAATGACAGTTCACTTCGTGATCACGTGACATATTGATTATTTGGATTGACAGCTCACCTCGTGATCACTTCACCCAATCCTTCACTTCAACATGTTTACAGAATCGACCGTTATCCACTTCAAAGCTCTAATTCAAAATCATATTGCAGTCAAACTGTTCGTATCTATATCATAATAATCTCAGCTCTATGATACTTAACCATGTTCTTAACATAATCAGCTATTTTTTTCTTGTTACACATAACAAGTGTTCTCTTTTTGAAAAGTTTAATCTGATAAAATCCTCAAAAAACTAAATTCTTTTACCAAAACCTGTTTCAGGCCATCTACATTTTAATTACGTAAGTGAAACATGACAAACGCGTTCTTAATTTAAAAATTCTATGCACGAGCACCTCCGAATTGCTTCGCGTAGCATCGTAAGGGTACGTTTCCATTGATACGGAGTGGAGCGGAGCGGCGCAGCGTGGATAGAGCCATATTTTGTTGAAACAAGTTTGTTGTATTTCTATAGATAGAGTTGTTTGATCGGTTTTTTATATTTCTATGGATAGAGCGGAGAGCGGCGAGATCGATTGGTCCCCGACAAAGAGAGCAAGGCAAGAAGACTTCACAAGGCTCTACTCCGGTCCGCTCTATTCTACTCCGCTTCGCTTGGCTCCACTCCACCTCGCTTTGTTCCGCTTCAGAGTTAACACTTACCACTTTTCATTGCTCTGTTTTACTCCACTCGGTCCCACCCAGCTCCACCTCAATAGAAACGCACCCTTATCCAGTTACTATCGACCATAACTAAAGTTAGGGTAAACAGGGTCGAAAATTTTGTCGCAAAAACTGTCGCGTCATGTGGGGAGCTGCGACAGTTTAGTCGCATGATGTCAAAAGATTTGTATGAAGTGCTGCGTCACTGCGAAAGGTAGAAACTCATGTTATATTGTACACATGTGACAGTTTCGATGCGATTATGCAGAAACGGCCGTGTCACTATTTTTTATGAGGTTTTGAGGGTGCGACAGAGGAACGTAATAATGAAACGGATAGAAATATTTTCAATTCAACGAAATTATTATGAAATGGCGGTATTTTTACAGATGAGACGAGGCAAAGCAATTGCCCTAATATCAATTTCAGGGAGCCTTAAATATGTGTTTCTAATAAATAGTTAATTATAGGTACCAAGAGAAGTAGGGAATAAAGTCATTAAATGTTACGTCAAATCAATGTCATACCCACTAAGTTTTTTCATTCAAATCCTCCAATCAAATGTATTTAATCAAATAACCAATATTGATACTTAACCATCCCATACGGCATAGGGCTCAACTAAAAGTATCATTTATTAAACAGCGTCATTCTCAGAGATCACCCCAGGCATCTGCCATTCCCACGCACAACGCCTCCGTACAATGGAACGTTATTTTTTATTTAAACCGATGTTTATTTTATTTATCCCTCTCGTTATTTTATTGGGGACACAATAGTTTTTGCGACAATCCTCAGGCGACACGCGACGTAAATGAGTCGTAATTTTTGTATATGGCAATATTTACGATGAAATAAATTATTAATAATGATCTAGGTAGATACTTTGGCTATTTATTATTTATACGGTTGTTGCATAAATCGGAATGGGGACTCCGCTTTGTCTTTCCTGACGTCTAATATTTTTGAAATTGTGGGAACTCAAAAATAAGTCACGGGACACTAGTTATTTTAGTATATATGTAGAAGCCAAATAGATAAATCAGCCGTTTCATTAAAGCCTAACCTTTTCATTGAACTGCACCGTTTAATCAGCGATATTAGTGACATGGGCAAGTCATAAAACGATATTGAACCAAATATGTCACTTAGGTCGCTGAAAAATCGGCGTAGTTAAATGAAAAGGCTAGGCAACCAATTACACGGCGTATTAAGCTATTTGGCTGCGACATACTTATTATATATAGTCCTTATACACGCTGAAATTTTAATGGTTGTTTTCCCGCCGCAGAACGATTAGCCATGAGTAGTAAGTACTATCAAAACAAAAATTAAACTTAATTTTTTTTTTTTTTTTCAAATAATTAAAAAAAAAGCGGCGTGCCGATAAAGTGAAAGCAATTCATAAACGTTCAGAGCAAAATAAGCTCTCACGCGTAGTATTTTTTTTTTGTTTATCACAATTTGTTATTCTGCCATTTCTTGATTTTAAATTTATTATTTTTCCATAAATCGATTGTATTACCAAGACAAACTCATTTCGCTGCGGGAAAATAACCATGAAAATTTCAGCTTGTATAATAATATAAACTCTCAGATATGTACAGACAATGACACAAACAGTCATACAAATAAGAAAAGAACATGCTTAAATATGACAGAGAAAATTATACTGAGGGTCGCTTATTGTAGTTATACTGCTAATTCGTATGTAGGTAAGTAACTGAACTAAAGCTGCGACGACAAACAGTTATTTTAAAATAACAACATTATTTTTGAATAATGCTTCAACAGAAACGAACGGTACAATTTTCATTACATTTAATTAATTAATAATACCTCCATTTTGAACACACGCGAAATGAAATAACCACCTTATTTAGTTATACAACAAGCAACGACGATAATTTGCTTTAAAATAATAAGACAATCACAACTAAATTGGTATGTCAAGGCAACATTATCATAATTGTAGGGCACAGAAACGTAATCAATAAGCCGTCTGCCCGGGCAATTTGCCCAAGTATTGATGGGCAAAACAAACATGGGCACATGTCTGTTTTGAAGAAATGACTTCTTGTAAAAAATCGTGGGTAATTTTCCGATGTGTGTGTTTTTGTGCCGGTAGGCATTATTGGCTTATTGCCTGTGCCTTCATTACAGAGGTACTTGTTTGAACCATAGAGCTTACATAGTTATTATAAAATTTGTGCTCAGCTACTAACGTATAACAGTTAGATTATTGACGTGCATGTTAGCCACATGATTTCTAATGCCATGGATATCAGTATTAGGTAGCGGTCCGTTGTTTCTGCCTACCCCATGGGGAAAAAGGCAAAAGAAGATAAAAGGAAAATCGATTCGATTCTTCTCATCATAAAAGTTTCTTTATCTTGTTTAGTTTAAAAAAAATGCATGAGCTGACCTGGACCGAGTATACTTCCTTGTGGCACTCCCACAAAAACAAAAGCAGAAAATTGATTATTTTTCCAAAATACAACATTTTAAATACTTACTCAAGTCGCACTAGACACCCAAAATAAAATAAACAGAGGTTTAAATGAAGAGCATCGTTAGCCTGAACGTGTTTTCAGGTAAGAAGGAATGCAATTTGCAATTTTGTCGGATCAATATCGGATAACGAGTGAGCGGAGAGATTTTAAATTGCAGCCTCCGCAACTCGTTCGACGAGCTGTAATGAGGATAGAGTATTTGTTTGTTGAAATTATTTATTGCCAGATAGTTTGTGGGTGAAGAAATTACATTATTGGCAGATTTGATCTGGTAAGTTATGTGATAAAGGATTTTATATTAGAATTATAAGCAAATAACATCTAACGTAGGTATACTTTTTTATACCAGAGTGACTTTTTTCAAGTATTTTTAACGATGTCTGGCAGTTTAAGTACTGTTGCGGCCTACCCGAATGTCCTTTCTTTGGCATTGTTCGTCGAGTCGTTGAGCTCCATATTGTTTTTAAATTGATGTACTCGACTACTGACAAAGGCTTGCACTGACTGGACAAGTCACTCAAATTTGTGTGGTTCTTTCCTCCAAATACCATTTTAGACACCGATCTGCATGGTCCTCATATAACATATTATGAATATAAGGACATGTAGATCCCTTTATTAGGTGTTCATTTCATCTTAGTCTGGCATTTTGAGTTGCCTACCCAAATGTCCTTACTTTAGTATTGTTCGTCAAATAGTTGAGCTCCTAAAGTTCTAAGTTTGAGCTACACGATAACTGACAAATGTTTGCACTGTCTGGACAAGTCCACTCATATCTGTGTGGTACTTTCCTCAAGAGACATAAGTACATAATTATCATATGATTTGACCACTACAGATTGTATGGATTTTAAAAGAGACTTTGACCTCTATGTTTCTTTCGATGCTTCATCACGTATCTATTTATCATGTCGCTCGAAACGATCGACAATTGACAAAAATCCCTTGACGTGGGTTCGAGATGTAGGACCTGAGAATATTTTCAAACTAAGCACTTACCGTTTGCATTGTAATACTTAAATACTCGACTATGAATAAAGCAACAAGATTGACTACTCATAAATCTACTAAAACCTAAGCTTTCACATCTAAAAACAAAAACAAAACGAGCCATCTTTAGATACCGCAATTATCAAAATACAAAAAGGGAGTGTAAACAAAAATTCACGCAGATCCCCGTAAAAAAATTTGCAGCAGCTTGTATAATAATAAATTACCCAGTTCTTGAACCGGTATAATGCATAACAATATTTTTCTTTAGTTACCTTCCTGCCCTCTTTACTAACCAAAGCTTGTCGGGCTCTCAACTTCTCCATACTTCCTTATTATGTCGTATTTCTTCATCGCCCTCCTTAAATTATGATTAAAATTTACGATAACCGCAATTTTCCTATCTAGCAACCCAAAGTTGTTTGCTCAAGCGAATTTTAGATGATTTTATGCAAAATTTACTTTGATTATGGGTAAAATTTGCAGTTGTAAACGCAGTAAGAGGGTTAAAATGCTGAATGTATAATTTGGTCGTCTTTGTTTATTAACTTCGTGTAATCCTTGATAAATTTTAACAGCAATTAAAAATAATGGTTCAAAGATATACTGTGAAGATACCTTTGTTACTACTATATGTAAGAAACTTGTGAAATTTTGTAGTGGTGGTTTTCACTACAAAATTTCACAAGTCACTGTCGATCCCAAGAATTAGTTGCTTTCTCCTAAGTTTTCGCAGTGAGATTTTTACAGAATAGAGTGACTGATTTGAATGATGACGACTTGAGTGAATCTAGACGACATATAATATGTAGATAGCCTCTCCAAGAAAACGATTGCAGCATCGCTTTTAAAAACAGCGTAATATCAAGATTGCGAGAGGGATGCAACAAAGCTATTTCATCAAAATTTTAGTAACTAAAGAACCCTCTTCGGGAGTTTTAACAATGTTCTACAATCCTAACTTGGCGCTGCAGCGCTGTCAGGACTCAGTAAGTATCATTATGATAACTAGCCGCAGGTGTCCTCCCTATTATAACCTTCCAGATGACTGGTTCTAAACTGTACATCACCAAAACACTTCACGGCTAACGTTGCATCAGCTACAACAACATAGGCTTCTACAAACTTATTGTCCAACTTTGAACCACACCGTTTTCATGCAATTTTCGACCCTGGATCCTACATTTAAGGGATGTTTAGTATTTGCCTTAAGTAAATGTAGGTGTAGTTAAGTTATGGCGGTGCATTCGGCGCAGGTGGTTGTCCCCATCGTCTTAAGTTACGAGATTCAAATAAATGGTTGTTTCCTTGACATTATTTAATTATTCATGCGCCTTTACTCACACTCCTGGAATAATAAAATCCTTTGTAAAAGATTGATCACTCTGCCCAATACATCAATGTAATTGTATTGATGTAATTTTCATTTCAGATCTCTTAGAAAAGTTTTCTTTAATTCATTCACGCACTCAATTACTGTATCTTGAAATAGCAATTTATTTAAAATCACCGAACAATTTGTCTCTTAAAATGTCATAACTGTCAAAGCACATTTAAACTCGAAAAAATAAACTATAAAGTTACTAAATCGTAAGTGCTTAAACACTTGATAATTTAAATAAAATATAATAAGTATTTTGGACGTCGCTCGCTCATATGTCATGTCATGACGAAACTCGTAACTTGACTTTGAAGTAAAAAGTATAGTGACCATGAATGATTTTCAAAGGAGATTATTTCAGTATTGATTCATGTGTGACTTGTATTTGCTTTAAAGAGCAAGGTGTCATCTGTCTTTTCCAAATTAGCCACAAACCCTGATTTTGCAATAACTACCAGCCAGCACCCAAACTAAAACTAAAAGCATTAACACTTAATTAAACTATTCGCAGGCACTTTGTAATTGTAAAATAGTCGGCCAGACAGAAAGATGAAGCTAAATGCGCGTTCGAAAGCGTAGACCTCTATAAAGAAGAAATAAAGAAAGAAAGACATACGGTACAATTATTTTTTTTACAATTTCGTCGTTGAAGTTGTATCCTCAAAAATATATTATATTCCTTTTATTTGTAGACATATTGTGCGTATTTGTGTGTGCCAAATAAACTACTTTTCTTTCTTTCATAATACAGAACACTACACTACTTGGTCACCCTACTCCTCATTCGTCTGACATGAGGTGATTACGGGCCTTGTTTATTTTGTTGTTATTGTTTCTTTTTTATCTAAACACGATCGTGATTATCGAATGTAAGTGGACGGCCAGACTTGTGAGTGATTTCTTTTATTTATTATATTTTTATTTAACCTTTGGGATTGTCCGTCGTAGCCACTTGTAAAGTTGGTGACCTTACACTGCGGCGCGTTTATCGGACTTAATTGAATATTTCACGGTGATGGTTATTTTATTTGATTATTCGGTTTACTTATGTTATTATAACGCAATATGTAAAAGTAAGATTTGCTTAATTGGATGAACGGTAAATTAATTGGTTTCAACACTAGGGGGAACTATTAAATAAATTTTTGGTGTTGATTTCAACAGGTAATTTATGATTTGTAATCAAGCTTAGTTCTAAACCATAACGAAACATTACGTCTGTATTCTCCGAAGAGTTAGACGGGGTATACCTACCGGTCTATTTTGTTTCTTTCGATTTATTCTATCTTACCGTTTAAATGAGCTGTCAATCCATACAAACGAGATGGAATTAGTCTTGTTTAGTTTGCGAACGAACTAGTTCATAAGAACGCTCTCACAGTGCAAACTACGCGAACTAGGTCTCTTTAGTTCGTTAGTTCCTTCGAAATGACCGACCTAATAGTATAGTGAGAGTGAGCGGGAGAGCGGAGCTGCCTCGTCGCTGCTCACTTACCTACTCAATGGTATGCAATCTTTCATCTTTCAATGCAATGCAATATACAATCTACTATTTAGTACTATTTAGGATAAACACGTCACTTAGTATATTTCATAGGAAATTTTCTATATTGAACTAACAAATCAATAAAAATAATACGAGTACTTACATTGAACTAACAAATCAATAAAAATAATACGAGTACAACGTCAAGTAAAAAAAAGGCAAAATAGCTACTTTGTAAACAGTAGAACGCGCGCTCCCGTCTCGAAACATTGAGTTGGGAGCTGGTGAACTAAAAAAGCGGACTAGTTCGCCAAGGAGCCGCGAACTAAAATGAGCGCTCGCGATCGCGAACTACTATGCACAAGTCTAGATGGAATGACAGTTCCCTTCATGCTCACTTCACCTAAGCCTATACGGTGAGATGTTTACAGAATCGCACTGCACAGCCACATTGGGCCAGTTTTGCTTAAGTCACATGTTCTAGGGTACAAGTCTAGATATTGCCATCAGCCAGATTCTAATGAGAAATAATTTGGCCTGTTGGTCGAGTGGTTAGTGATCCTGACTGCTTAACCGGAGGTCGTGGGTTCGATTCCCACCCAGGACGAATCTTTGTGCGATGAGCATGATCATTTGTTCTGTGTCTGGGTGTAATTTGTCTATAATATGTATGTATTTAGAAATATAAAAGTATGTTTATCAGTTGTCTGGTTGCCATAGTACAGGCTCTGCCTAGTTTGGGATCGGATGACCGTGTGTGAGTTGTCCCAGGATATATTATTATTATACAGGGCAGCTAATGAGAAATACCAGATTGTAAAACCCAATTACAATGAGTAAAAAAGAAAACTCTCTCTTCTTCGCCAAAAATCAGTGAGAAAAAACTATGGTAAGTAATTTAATTATTAATAACGTGTCGAGCGTTCAATATTTGCTCATAAATATCGAGCAATAACAATGTAGCCGATACTTATCTCACACTATGAATATAGGTGGGTACTTGTATATCAAAGGCTTTGCCGGCAATGATCAAAGTAATAGGTATTCTGTATAGTGGCCAGAATAACTTGACCGGTGGCGAAATGAGGATCCTGATTTGTATTGTAATTAATTTGTTTTCATTTCTGATGTCTCATGGAATCAAAAGTTCAATCATTCCTGGGGTCGTACTATTGAGTGCCAATATCATCTTATTCAGTTGTGAGAAAGAGATGACGGATTCGTCCTGTATAGCTATGTATCTCTCTGACACTGGAATCATAATGGTTTTAAGGTGTTTTTAAGGTCCCCCTGTAGGAGTTTTTTTATTAATACGAGTAAATAGCTCGTTTTTTCGCGTGGTGTATCCTACAGGAATCGTGGTTTTCCGGGAAGTCGTAAACGGATCAATAGATGCTTCCTTGATTTAGAATTTCAATCCTTTGCTTTGGTGATTTTTATAACGAAACTTGACGAGATTCGCGTGATTTGAGAATCTCGCTGGCCAGCACCTTCCAATTAACATCTAAGAGCCCAATATACACTGGCCACTAAATAAATTCGGTCCAAAGCTTCAAGCTAACTTTTCAACTTGACAGATAACTTGTTATAAGTGAATAACTTTTGACCCGCCCTCTTCGCAAGTAGGGTGCATACGAATATTGGCTACGCGGGATTAGTCATCACTGACTCATTGGTTTTTAAAGTGCACTACAAGTTGGTGTTCGCGTGGAGTTGATTGATTTTTCATACGGATGGTTTAGAAAAAGAAATAGGTACTTAAGTAGTTTTGCCTGCTTGTTGTTTAACATTAACTTAGGGTAAAGAAATTAAAAACATGTTACTAAATGTGTGCCTCATTGTTAAACTGTGACTTATGTGATACATAATTCACAGTTTCAAAATTAGAGAAAACAAAAACTGATACATCACTAATTAAAAGGCAAGACATTTCGACACATTGAATTTTCGCTAAAGAAACACACATAGTGACTTCCAAATATACGTTCATCATTCTAGTTGTTGAATTTTCTGTCTCTAAACTAACGACAAAGAAACACAAGGAAATGACAAGTCATTCACTAGGAAAATGAACCAAACCCATTTCCATTACTCACGTGCCATTTCGTGTTGAGAAAATTGAATTCACCGGAAGAATAATGTAATGTATGGAGGAAAAACATCGAGTTTTGGACGAAAAGAAAGGTGATGGAAAGTACATCGTTGATCAAGAGTGTTTTATATTCCACAATAGGACGTCTTAGCACTAACCTACCTGTACAAGCAAACTAGGTAAGTCCTTAAAAAAAAAAATAGTGGGATACGGGCACAATATCACCGTTTCTGATTTTTCTGCTGCGACGTTTTATAATTGGTTTCTGAATTGAGAAGATATTTGGAGTTAGGAACATGTCAAACTCTTTTTTCATTTATTTTAAAAACGTTGGCCCACACTAGGATTTATTTAATTCTGCAGATTGACAGGTTATCAGGCAGGTTAATTAGAGTTTGACAAATACTTAACTTTAAATTCTTAATTCAGATATCGGAGGTCAGTGTGTTGGATTTTAATTGTAATAAGCACAGCTTTCTTTAGTAAAAGTGGACATCAAACACGCAATGAAACAATAGGAAAGTAAACCCAGGCTGATTGTCCTATATATATATTGGAGATGACATTTTCACACAATTCTAGAGTAATAGAGGATAATATTTATTTATAATTGGCTAACCAACAATTTTTTAAACATTTGTACAGTAGGCACATACAGGTGCCTACTGTACAAATGTTTAAAAAATTGTTTTATATTTACTAAGGTTAGTATTGCAATTTCTTATAGGTTAGCTCCGCATGCCCCAAAGAAGTAAAAACTAAATTGCTACAAGTTTACATTTTACTTTAAATTATTTAAAAAAAAATGGCTGTCTGTAAAGTCGATTTTCGGACGACAGTTTAACGTGACAACGTCATAACAAAACATTGATGAAATGATCGTAACGTTACAATGAGCGTAACGTTACAATGAGCGTAACGTTACAATGAGTCATCCTTTTTCGTGCGTGCAGCCGGCGTTCATCGATTTATTAGACGTTGTCACGTCAAAAGGACTAGTAAAAAAAGTATTAAAATTGAATCCTTATATAACAAAACGAAAATTACAAAATTATATATTAAAGTGATGGGTAGCACAGCCACCTGTGAACTAATAACAATTTACTACGTATATTATCATTATTACCGTGCCTCCCCACGCTGTGGTTTCGGTTGTCTCGGTGTACCCCTCCTGTCATATTTCAATTAATGGCGGAAGCCTTATTACCGGTAGTTTCCAGTTTCAATGTTCAGGCAGTGTAAATGGATTGTTGTAAGTACTTATCAAGTAAATTTTGAACGTTACTCAAATAGTTTTTCAGGAGTAATTTGACGCTGTTTGATTTAAAAGGTTTCAGTATTGGTGTTTTTAATAATACTTCGATAAATATTGAATTTACCTTGTGTACGATCAGTAATGTTTTCCGGACAAATAATTTTCATTATTTTGTTGTCGATATACCTAATATCAATTTCGTTTGTAAATAAATGTTTTTTCTTTCTTTGCTTGTTAAACTTCGAATTTCCTCGGCCTGGCTAAATTAAATCAATCCCGGAAAAAACACTGATATGAAAAACACGTAAGTGAGCACTGTCCCGTCTATTTCCCAAACCATGGAGACTGCAAACCGATGCTCTCAGAAGTAGCCGCCAGTTTATCTCCAATTGAATTTACATTGTGTCCGTTTTTTTTGTCCCAGTCGTGACTGCCTGATAACCACTAACCAGGTACCTACATAAGTACATACTCGTACAAATCAGTTATTTTGCATGCTATAAATTCCTCAGCGCTTTGTGTGTGCTGATATTTTTTGCCTTGTTAGCAAAGTATGAAAAAGTTATTATTAAAATAACACGCTCTGATCAGCTGTCAAAACTTTTATTAGTTTACTGTGTTATAAATTGGAAACTATTTGTTATGAAGGTTCCGTGTTTGACTTGTGGGCAGATCTTTTTAGGGTTCCGTACCCAAAGGGTAAAACGGGACCCTATTACTAAGACTCTGCTGTCCGTCCGTCTGTCTGTCTGTCCGTCTGTCACCAGGCTGTATCTCATGAACTGTGATAGTTAGACAGTTGAAATTTTCACAGATGATGTATTTCTGATGCCACAATAACAACAAATACTAAAAAACAGAATAAAGAAAATATTTAAGGGGGCTCCCATTCAACAGACATGATTTTTTTGCCGTTTTTATAGATAATGGTACGGAACCCTTCGTGCGCGAGTCCGAGTCGCACTTGGCCGGTTTTTTTTTGTTTTTGCTGTTGTTCATTCTCTTGTGCTACCTAAGAAGGGTTTTCTAGTCTGATGATTTCTCCTAGTAGGTACTAATTTAGGATTTAGTAACCAAACCCCACCTTATTCTAAGATAATTAATGCACGCTGTGTGTAGGTACTAGCAACTCATATAAATTCAAATAGGTAAGTACACAGGTACGCAAGTGTGCTTTGAAAATGAGTGGACCTACATACCTTTCTCACTATCCTTTAAGCATTAGCTAATTGAAAAGGTAACGGCTATCAATAGCATTTGGAATCTTATTTGACCGGTACCTAATGGAAAGTGGCCACGATCCGTAAGTGTTTTCCTTGAAAAACTTAGCATATATGCAATATTTAGCTTTAGAGAGGTAGGAGTAGGTACAGGTGAGTAGTGACGGTGTGGGCCCACTTCGCTGATTGCGAGCGCGCCATTTGCATCAGCCATATTGGTGTACTGTGAACACCGGTTGTACACTTGGGTGGAAAAATAGATGTGAGGTTTACTGGGTCTATAGACTGTTATCCTTCTAATATTATAAACGCGAAACTTTGTAAGTATGGATGGATGGATGTTTGTTACTCTTTCACGCAAAAACTACTAAATGGATTTTGATGACATTTGGCACAGACTTAGGGTTGCCAGGTCTTCAAAACGAAAAGCCGGACAGCCAAGCCAGTTTAGCCGGATCAACAATAAAATTGTATGAATCAGTCTTGTGTTCTTTATTTTTAATCATTCAATATTCATTTCTATCATTGCAATGGAAGACGTACTAATACTGTTGCAATTATAGAAATTAGCTAGCGATACAAGGTGGGATAGGCGATACGGGGCGATAGCGGAAATCAACACATGAAAAATTAAAAAAAATGTTCAAATTCAAAAAGCCTAACAAAAGCCACCGTCTAATTTGGCCGGACACACAACTAAAAAGCCTGACTGTGTCCGGCTTTATCTGGACGCCTGGCAACGCTAGGCACAGTGGTAGATTATAGTCTGGAATAACACATAGGATACTTTTATCCCGGAAATATGTTCCCTTGGGATAATTCTTAACAACCACGCGGGCGGAGCCGCGGGCTGCAACTAGTATTAAAATAAAGTAAAGAAATTGGTTGTTCATCTAAAGCTGCAGATTTGTTCACTTTTCAAAAAGTGAATAATCTTATTGATATGAAATTTTCTTAGTTGGGCTATTCTGATTCTGATGGTGATGTGTCACGATGTAAGTGTTTAATCAATGTTTATCAAAGCTTGAGTTCTTTTTTTTTGTTCGCGTTATCTTGTAGCGGCATCAATGAAAAAATAACGAAGCAAAATTTGCACCGCAACCAAAAGAAACGCAGTGCCATCTATTCCGTCAGCATCGCATTTCGGAGCGAAATCCTGTATGACGCTATCAGTTTCCCGTGCGATTTGAACATATACAACAGTTCGAATATCAAACATCAACCGTCTGGTCGGAGGAAACTCCCTTTTCTATTGAGTTTTACGGGACTTTACACCCTGTTCCAAATTACCTCTATAATTTCTATGTAACCAGTTGCTGTAGACAAGTACCGTTGTATTAGCGAATGGGTTTGTCGAAATGCCAAAATATAAGGGATTGATCTCGTGACATTACGACTGCGTTTGTCAATCCCGTAATTTATAACGTTTTGACAGTCGCTTTCCCCACGGTACCGCTTACAGAATCTCGCCAGTCTAGAGCCTCAGTATCATAGGCGTTTTTCCACTTATTTTCCCTGTCGACTGTACGAGTGTACTGTAGGAAACTAGCACAGCATCTTGGTAATTTGAAAGCGTCACCCGCACCCCGCTCCCCTGTTTACCATAAGAAAAACACAACTTTTCTTGCGGTTTCACTTTCCATAATCATTGTACATACCTGACGAACCCTGTGTATAGTGTACTCTATGAATATAGGTATGTATGTATGGGTATTTTTATAAGGAATGTGAATTTCGATTTCATTCTGGAGTCTTCTTTTTTTTCAGGTGTTGGCTTGGTAATCTTCTAAACTGTGCGGTTAGTACCTCTCCAAGATTCGTTGCCTAATATGTACTTGCTCTGATATTACCTATCTAAACAGGTTAGATAGCTGCTAAGGTATATCGGACCTTTGTCAGTCTTTTTTTACCCGACTACGGCAGAGCCTAAAGGAATGTTTGTATGTTCCACCGTAGCGCCTAAACTAGGTACTGAATTGATTTTGATGAATGGTATCAAAAGATTTGTAAAAATACTCCGGGTTGGCATAGGCTATGTAAAATGTCACATTTTTAGTTGCCTAGTTTCTTCAAAATCTGAGTGAAGAGTCTACTTCTGTGTAAGCTCGCTTCATCGTCGACTTTGTCTGTCATCTCTGACTTAAACTAGAGTCAAGAGCAAACCCATCTCCAATACCCACTCCCGCCCATCTCAAATAACCACTGCAACTTCTGAGTGGCAGAATCAACAGTGGCTGCCATTACAAAAGCTCGAGGACTCCCAGAGAAACGATTCATCTGTCTAGGATCCCTCATTGGACCCCGTAACGAAAATTACCAGGAAAGCAAGAAGAGATCATTTCCATTTTCCAAGTCTTGGCGTTTTGCATGAAATGTTGACCAATTCTTAAGATGAAGAACAGCTAGTGACATCTATTTAATTCAGGTACTTAGGTACATAAGCAAATTAACCAATTGTTAAAATTATTATTATTATTGGACCCCTGGCGCTAATCCTTTGCCAGGAAAAAGCGTAGTAGGTACCTTTAAAACACAATTTCCCATCGGAAAAAGATTCTAATCACCAACGCCCCATACCATTAGCGAAGTCAAATAGAACCCGTTTGACGTAACAAGTTACTCTATATTTCTCAAATACCGTGCGCAATCCCCCTAGGAGGTACAGCTCAGCTTTGAGCTTTGAGCGCGCAATATCCACGGGCAAACATGTCCTATCTGCCCGGAAGAGAGTTAGTTCTTTGTGGCACTCTGTGCTTACTAAGATATCACAACTTCTGACTTGGTTTTGTTTGCTGGTACAGTGGGTAAAGGGAATACGTTTATTTGCGGATTGGTTATTTGGATCTTAGACTTATGAAATTGTTTATCAAACTATCAAAGTACCTGATTTAAATAAAACTATTAGGCAGGTACCTAAGTCTAAAAAGCTATTTCGTAAAAATCCGCTGAGATAGAATTTTTAGAAATTTAAAATACTCAACCTTGAATTTTTATTTCACAGCGGGATCTTTAGTTATAAAATATGTCTCTTTGTATGACAGATTTTGTTTTTTGAAGCTGACATCTACGTTGACATTTTTTAAGATTTAATATCTACCGGTCATTTTTTGAAACGATATGATTGAGGCACCTAGGTACTACATTACATCCCATCATGCCTGTAACAAAATGTAGGTGTTGCTCAGGAAAACCTCTGCCTTGCCCTTCAGGAAATACAGGCGTGATGTTTGTTAGAGGTGAAAGTTAAGTACCTATTAGGTACTTAACTTTAATACACTCTGTAATTGCATTTTGATGACATTTTAGAATTGCACGCACAAAAAAATCTCACAGTTGCAAATATTCATAGAATTCAGTATTCGCAAAAAACAAGGTGCAACAACTACTGATTTTACTTATCGTAGAAACTAAACCATAATTTCGCCAGTACTCTCACAGCCCGGCTAGCTCAGTCGGTAGAGCATGAGACTCTTAATCTCAGGGTCGTGGGTTCGAGCCCCACGTTGGGCGATATCTTTTTGCTTTTCACAAATATGATTCAGATCAGCGCCATCTACCAAAAATATCAGAAATTTCTACGGAGAGAGAGGTTACTGTGACGATAATAGTTCATCAATATGTTCATAGATGGCGCTGATTTCAAAATAAACTGGTTGTTGTTGCACACGGTGTTATTTATATCTAATTGTTTTATTTTGCTAAAGAATTGTATTAGACGGCCTTTAATTATTTACATTCTTAATTTGTGTCAATTATAGATCGAGACGGGTACCTACCAACAATCTGCAAATTGTGATATGAACATGTTTTCCAGCGCCACATTTGTCAACGTCCATACTACGTTGAAAACACCGGTTCTCGTCCGATCACCGAAGTTAAGCAACATCGGGCGTGGTCAGTACTTGGATGGGTGACCGCCTGGGAACACCACGTGACGTTGACTTTTTGATGTTTTTAGTTGAATTGGATTTAATTTTTTTATTGCTACCGCTTACAATATTGAACATTTTACAACAGATTGTTACAATGTAGCTCGTACCCATAACATCCGTAAATAGTACTTATTACCAGACATATCTGACCATAAATAACACTTTTTACCACCACTTAGAAATTAGCATACAAACGATTCGCTATTGTATGAGACTACCTACACTAGAATCGGTCCTATCTTAGCTTAGGATCTAAGTATTCTTGATGATTTCAATACCCATGGCGACTGCAGAAGGTACGGTGAAGAATGCCTCTTGATGGAAACCTTAGGTCCGCTTGCACACACCAGCCATCATTTAACACCGAGTTGCTAACCCGGGGCCATTTTGTATGGAATATTGGTTACTCAACCTCGCGTTAGCATCTAAGTCTGAGTTAAAAAGATAACTCTGGTTTATGCAAGCGGGCCTTTCAGTAGGTAACTAATTAAACTTGTCATCGTCGAGCGTTGGTGCATTCAGAGACTTGCAGAATCTTTGTTACACTCAAGGGTCAATCTTTTTACCTCTTGCCATGTGACTGGCACTAAACAACACTACTGCGTGCGTTCAAACCATGACAAATCAACATTAACGTACCTACCTACCATCATTACTGTGCAGGTGTCGTACGTTTCTTATAGCTTCTATACGGGAGGTAATTGTGCAGCTTCCTTTGCGACATCATTTAGAGCAATTTTGTATAGTTTATATAAAACGGCGGTAGCACGCGAAGGATGCCATATTGTTTGTGTGCAAGTGACAAGATGACAGGGCTGTTGTATTTCTGCTTGAGTGTTTGTGGTGAGAAATTGATGATATATTTAGGTACTTATGAGGTACCTAGATGTTGGGTTTCGAGTATATTATTTTGCTTAAAATTAGTACTATAAACTTCAAAAAAATGCATCGAAGTAAAAATTTATATCCATACATTATTTTCACCCGCCATCTAGGTGTTGATTTCCTTCTAAGTCAAAGCATTTTTCACATTTGTAAACCATTCCCTATGTGTGCTTTATTTCCTGTGTGTTTGTCTCCGAGATCTTTATCATAATTACTTTGTTTTTATATGTTTCCTTAACTGGGCTTAAAGTGCACGTTTGCAAGAATAGCCCACGATTGACCGTAGGTCGTCACATCACGGAACTTTTTTTTTTCAAGAAATCAGAAAAGCATCGATGGCGGTTAGTTCTTTATCAATCAATCGTATTGTGTCGTGTGTTGTAATCATTATTATTTCGTATCTCGAGAGATTTTCTTCGGCTAAAGAATCAGCATTGCCATTCAACGTGACAATGCTCTCACACGCGTTTCTATATTATTATTAGTTTTTATATCCTAAGTTGTTTATTAGTCATAATTGTAATTGGGATTTGTGTATAGTAAAATTTTCATTTGTTTTGGTTCTCAAAAGATGACCACACCACAAACTTACAATAGGGATGTAGCCTGGGTAAAAACATGATTCTATTAAGTCCGTTAGTTAGATTATCAATAAATATTGGATACGTATTTTTATTTTATAAAATCAATAAAATAATACGAAGATAAAACGCATCAAAGATCAGGAGTGGGGGCCGGTAACGTCACTTTCCAGTAAAAAGTGTCCTGATAAGTGACGTCACACGAGTTTTCAACGCACTGTATCATCTTCACTTTTTGTTTATGTGACGGACTTATGACCTATTAGTCGAATACCCTTTTATAACACAATAACCACAATTTTCTCAGCCTAAAATAGATCATTAAACAAAGCAAACATTCAATAGGTACAGACAAAAGCCCAAGGATTATCTATTCTGTGCTCAAGGTATCCTTGACTGTTGACATTGACATATTGGAAAGCGAAGCCTTGGGACGAAAATATACATGGCCAATGACAACGTAGAGCAATTTCCCGAGGAGAAAGGGTCTAAAGAGCAAGGCCAAGACCAATAGCTTCTTGACTTTGATTAATAGACTCTAGCAGTTGTGATTTGAAAATATGGTTTCATTTAAATAACTTGTGCTAATGTTCAGGAAACTCTATGTACTTATAGAATTAGAATTTCAGGCATTCATTTAATTTGTATTAAGTTTTTCATCCATTAGCAGTTATCTTTTCCTTGTAAGCAGATTTACGGATTTTGATAAAACTGTTACTGAGTGTTATTTTATTACATTTTCTTGGAAGCAGATTTTCATATTTCGGTTTAACGAATTGATCACATTCGGCTTTAACTCCCACGTCCCAATGTCGTATCGTCAAGTTACTCGAATCCTAATCGAAATTGCAATCAATACCTACCTACCTATGGGATTTTTTCTCAAAAACTATAATAGCGAATAGTTTAGCATCAGGATTGTCTTTAAATTAGTTCTCAGTCCATTGATGAACATCTTTCATAAACCTATGATTTCTTGGCAAAACAGAAGAAAATGTTCAGTTAAAAACGATAAAACAAAGAGTATTCAGAGTTACATACCAATAGCACATGTAATATCTACACACTTTATTATAAAAAAAAAACATAAAAAATTTCAGCTTTTGCTGGCTGGAGTGATGCTGTCTCAACAAAAATGGATTTTGGAGGAGACGACGTCGTTACGTCAGTCACCAATTCCACTCGAGTGGAAGACGAAGACGTTGAAGTGCAGCACACTATTGTTCTGTCAACCAAACTCAAAAACAATAATCGAAGAGGACTGCATAGCTCTAGTGATGGTAAGACTACTAATTATGCATCTATACTTCTGTATCTATATCTTCTATACTAATATTACAAATGCGAAAGTTTGGATGGATGGATGAAATGGCACTCAGGTAAATTATAGTCTGGAATAACACATAGGATACTTCTTATCCCGGGAGTATGATCCCTAGAGATAATTTTCGAGATTCACGCGGGTGGCAGCTAGTGTTCATTGTAAACCAGCGAGTCTTATTTCAAGATCACTGAACAACTGATACATTCACCATTTTTCTGTTTGTATTTTATTTGTCTGGCGAGGAGACAATAAAATCGTAGCACTGTGGTTGCAAAGCAAGGCGCTAGAAATAAGTGTAGGTACATTTTTATAATACGTAGGACCTCTTGCACGTGAGTGGGGCAATGGACGCAATCGTAATTTTCCGGCCGGCTGATCCGAGCCCACTTGCAGATGGTCTTTCAGATAATGAGATCATTAAAATTCAACATTAGACTACCATGCAATCTTGAACGAATGTTTTAGTTGAGATTATTGATCTAATTGATTGAATAACAAACAAAATTTCGTGAATTTATCAATATCTGCACAAGGTCGGTGCTACTGACCTGATTAACATAACTTAGTTATCTGTGGACATTTACGTGTTAATGTGAAGACTATGCCCTGACAATCTCTTTGTCTATTTACGTAAAATTATATCGACTGCTGCGTGTAGGTTCATTAGCTGTACTCCAACGTTAACTGGCCGCATCCAGCTTGATTGATTCTTACTATGGCATCGACAATTTAGGTTTCTAAATATATACCTCTGTTAACATTTCCATATTTTTCATCACTTTCAGGTAACCCAGGAACGCTATCGTACAATATCGGTAACAAAGAAGCCAAAGAAGATAGTGGTGAAGTTCCCGTAGTTAACGGATACAAATCAGTGGAAACTACACAAATAAGAACACCAGACACAAGAACAAGAGGTCAATTCTATCCAGATTCTGCATTTATCAATAGAAATGTTCGAGATGAATTCGATATATACCCTAACTACATAACGAACCCATCGCAGTGGAAGCCTTCAAGTTTCTACAATAATATCAACTGGATGAGTCAAGATGTACCAATAACAGAGTATAATACAGGCTGGAAAGTCAGCAGACCGGCTTACCAGACTCCTGGGAAGTTCCATAGAAGGATAACAGATGACGGCATGAAGGAGTTCTATTGCAAGAAATGTAGGGAGATGAACGGCATGAGAGGCTGTCCTCAAGATCCACAAGGCTTACAACAAAGGCGAAATTCGTGGATATACGAGACAACAACGCCTAAACTGAAGTTGGATGGCAAATTGGCGAAATTAAACTAATTTGTTTGCGGTCATTGTTTTTGTTCATCCCGTATCCGTAAGTGTGCAGAAAAAACTTGAAGATGTTATCTCAGCGACCTTGAGACGGAGCTCAGAGGTTGAAAGGCATGGAATAATGATATGTTCATAATTGTGCGCACGTTTCTTAGTATTCGCTAATGCTTATGTTTTCGTCAGATGTCCGTATCTCCTCCTTCATCAGTAGGTGAACATTCTCAATTATTTATGTAAGCGCAGGATTGTAGTTAATTACTGCCTCTGTCTCTAAGGTTTACGAACCATTTTTTGTTACTTTTTATAAAAACTAGACTAAAGCTGATATTATCAAAGAAAATGTGCAAAAAGTATTGTTTTACATTTCAATTAGAGATTAAAAATCATACATAAATTATTTTTAGCTAACTTAAATTAATTATAATCTCAGCTGACTATAGGTAATAGATACCTCGATACCATGTTTGCAAGGGTAAACCCCTTAATGAGGAAAAGCATTAGATGACCAAGATAAGTCGTAAAAACTTGATCAAATATCAATAACAGTCTCTTACAATTTGTCTTGATGAGTCATTAAAAAAAAACTTCTAATAACACCCTCGATTCATATGTCGAAAGATATTATTGTACAGCGTTTTTACAATAGTTTTTCTGTGCCTGTAAATGAGCAGCCATGAACCGTATAATCAATTTATTGATACATCTTCATTTAAAAATACTTTTTTAATATTTCAACATTCGTATAATTTCTGTCCGCCGCTACATAACGTAATACTAGATTCATAATTTGGATAATCTAATAACAATAAGTTTTCATTATTTTGCGAAGCATCGTCGGTAAATTTTGTATCATCATGAGATCCATGTTTTGAATAAATAGATATATATAATAATAATATATAGAGTAGGGGCGTTTAAAACATCGTTTATTTCGGTTTAGGATTGTACTTTGTAATGGGTGACTTTTCCGTTGTCGTTAACCACGGTTTCAGCTCCCCTGTTGTTTAACTCCTTGCCGTTCACGTTGGAAGACGAGGAGTATGAATTGCTGGAGACTGAGTAGAATCCACTGCGTGGTGCCGAGGTGTCGGAGAAGTGGTTTATCGTTCGATCCACGTTGGGGTTGGCCTGAAAGTTTAGGATATGTTAGATTTATTATTAGGATAATGCTGATATCCTGTAAAGTGAGTTTTCAAATGAATGAATGAATTGCTACTAATTAATTTGCCTATACTTTTCCCAACTATGTTGCAGCCAGTCTTACCGGATGCTGCTGAATATCAGTCTTTAGTTATATTGGTACTGGATAATTAATATTGCAAGTTCTTTATATTTTTTTAAGTATATATTATATAGAATTGATGTATATACTATTCAATATTAGTCGTGGATGTAGGTACTGAAATAAAATTATATTTTGTGCAGTTTAGTCACGACTGATAAGGCCACGTCAGTAAATAGCTATGCAAACATCGAAATAAACCTTATGTTTAAATATCGGCTTAGTTTAAATGCGAAAACAATAAAATATTCAATCGGAAAATTCTTTTTCGTGATCAGAATAAGGAAGAGGGATCCAATGATCATAAATCGTTAGATGATATTGATCAAATAAAACATTAACTAACGATGAAAAATAACACAAAGGTAATCTGTTCACAAGAAAATAAGAATAAAAAAAAATATACACAAAAACAGTCAGGATTCACAGGTAGGCACTAAAGGTAAAATTCGTGATCTAATCATTATAAAGATATATAACGAACATGTACTAGATTTTCTCACAGATAAATAAAACCAAAAACTTACTGGATTGCTGGGATTAATGGACGCAACGTGATGTTGGTAGCCTGGTCCAGCCGCCGCGCTGGCGTAAGCACTATTTCCGAAATTCATTGGTCGAGGCATTGTGAACGTAGGGAAACTCGGGAACGCTGGGTACCTGGAGGCAATGTTTGGATTCGGATAGTAACCACCTGAGTAGCCACCAGAGTAGCCACCAGCGTAGCCACCAGCCTGATTCGACGTTAAGTCGAAGGCTTTTCTTGCGGCGTTGAACGCTAGCTTCTGGCTCTCTAGATTCTTATTGAACACCCTGTAAGCACAAAATTAGTAATAAATCACTCTGCATGGTTTAGTATCGAATGTTAGACGCAGCTGATGGAAGCGCTAGAGAAGGTAAAGCGGTATTAGTCTGATTGGAACACTGGAAAGTTATGACGATCATAAGGCACTCCACACACATGCAGTGTACAAGTTTACCTTTTTACCCGGGCTCCGTGTGGGCTACTATCGCTATAAAATGCAAGTTATTCATTAAAAGTATTGTTCAATGCGTCAGACAAACGTAGTGGTTGGAAAAGTACATAATTATATAGTTGGGTAGCTCTACTGAATACTAGTTAATGTTTCTAATTATTTCAAAGTCTCATTATTCTATCTGTTATATGTAATCTATTGTGTTTATGTTATATCAAGGTCTCAATCAGAGACACGAACAAGCGATTTAGTAATGTGGAGTGCTTTCTAGGAAATTTGACATCTCCTGGCAAAAACTGCATAAATGCATGTGCCACGAAATTTGTCTGATGCAAGATTATAATTATTGTTAAACTTAAGCCAATTTCGTAAACTTAAAATAAGATTTCTATCTAAAACTTATTATACAGGTGCCTTTGTGCTACGTGCTCAAAAAGTGCAATATTTGTGCAACTTGACCATAGAGCTAGGCGAAAGTCATTTTGCGGGGATGTAACGCATATCTTTCCAAATTGAATAAGCTTTTGAATTAGTTTTTGGTATGCGCTAATAAACTCTTTTTCTTTCTTTACACAATAAAATAAAGAACTGCGGAACCCTTCACCACCAAGAAACACGGCTTTTCCTCCACCGGAAGCGTGCAGCTTCAGTCACGTTTTAGGTCTTACTCTTGAAGCAAATTCTCGAGATTCGAGAAATAGGCCTGGCCGAAGTCTTCTTCGAGTGGGTACACGGTATCAGCGAAGTTTTGGTACGGGATATTATCGCCGAAGTTTTGGTACGGGATATTATTGGCGAAGTTTGGGTACGGGATGTTTTCGGCGAAATGCTGGGGGAACGGGTCGCCAGTTCTGCTGACGACCTTCCCGTCCTTCAGGCCGTATGTACCTCCGTACCTATTGCCTGATGAGTCCACGAACGCGAATGCCCCACCTCCTTCTGAATTTGGTACTCCTGGAAACAGAGAAGACACCTTGTTATTGGTGATGGCAGAGACAGTCTAGGCACCGACAATAGACGCGCGTGGGCAGAATATTATTAACAAGTGAAAACGATTAATCAAAACATTCAATATTAAAAAACTCCAGATATGGAGAGATACACCTACGATGGTAATCATAGTAATTGAATTGACGTCATTTGTAGATTTAAGTAAAATGGAGTCACTGAGTCAATCAATTTTGAACCCATTAATTTTAATAATCGAAACGATAAACTATTCATTAGCAAGATGAATAATTTTAGAAGTTATGTGTACGTTGACAAGAATAGCTACTTATTAAGGCTTTATTGAATTTGTAGGTTGAATAAATGTTCAATGATAAAAAACAGGTTTTGTAGGTATTACAATAATCACTCTTACTTTTTACCTACTTATCTGTGCTATCTTTGATAGCACAGATAAGCTTTGGCTTTGACATGAGCCACATTTGCATGAGCCACTTGTGGCAGACTATACTGCAATAAACGTACTCCTCTGTGCCCAAACAATCTGAAGAATGAACCATCGACAAGAATAAAAAAGAAGACCATAGCATTTATAAATTGTCAGAACCTTCAATCAAAATCTAAAAAGTAGCCACTAAACAGAATGGGGAAAACCCTGTCCATGAATCACATCTCAAAACAATACATCAATTCGAATCGCTAATTTGGTAAGTCCTTTAAAATTAGTACATCGATCACGTGTTTGTACTCATGTAAAAAGCCGATACATCTTCAATTATGGACAGATAAGTAAACGTGTCAAAGCGTTTAACGTGGTCATCCATTAGCACTGTGGTTAGTTTATTATTATATGTATAAAAACTCAAGCGCATCGGACTGAGATCATTATTTAATCGACGGGAATCCCTGTAATGTAATAGGTTGTTATAGACTGTGTAATTATGAATTTAATTACGTCTTATTAGTTCGCGAAAAGATGCAAAGTCATAAAAGCTTTGCTTTTGAAAATTACAAAGCAAAGAGATTCCTTTTGTTAGTAAAAATAAACATGACGCTGTGTCTGCTGCAGAAATCACCTACGATTAAATGTTGTATTAAGTTGATGCAATCATGAAGATGTATAATTTTACACTGTAAGATCAATTTCCGGATCACATTAACTTTTTACAGCACCTAAAAACTGAGCTATTTGTGCTGCAAATTTAACAAATCTATTTCAAAACACTGGTCACTGGCAAATCAAGATCAAGGAAAAAAAATAGACATTAATAAAAACAATAACGAAATTGCAAAAAAAAGAATGTCAAACCTGAAGTTGTGAACGCCTAAGCTGCGATGAATGTACTAAAATCAATGCGGTAGGGGACACACAGGTGTGAACTGTATGCAACTAATAATATAATGGCAAAGGCTGCATGAACACATCAAATGACGCAATTCACGTAGGTATAGAATTGAAAAGAAAGGCGTAGTTTATCGTTCTAGAATAGTCTATGAACCATGTTGATAACATAAGTATCAGTGCTATAAAATTGCTAGAACTCTAGGTCTGTTTTGGCACGCTTAAGGTTTAATAATGTACCTTTATGAGAGAAATAAACCATATTATTATTATTATTATTAATTAATGAGACATGACTAATACCGTAAATAAATTTACCGATCATAAGAAAGGTATTATCTGTTCTTTTACGGAAGGAAATAATAACAACGAATTACCAAAGGGTATCTAGTAACTGTTACCCAGTAACTGGGTTGTAGATGTCTGAGGGTAGTTGGACCCAACATATTTGGGAAAAGGCTAGGCATCTTGATGCTTAATGGGGAAGACAGTTTCGTTGCCATGGGTGTCGTGGGTATATATATTATCAATAAACCCAATTCAATGAAAGTCATAACATAACATTAAATGATAAAGGATTAGCAGAAATTGACAAATGAAGTGCTTGCTGCAGAAGAATTTAAGAGTCAGAGATAATGGTTTTGATTATAGCTCAATAATAATTATCCTTAACACTAACAGTACTCTTGTTTGACTGACAATACCTATAAAGTAAAGTAAATTTACACCAAATCACCGGACGTTCGTTGTACCGGATAACAATCACGTCTTTATAATGAGTGTAAATTAATGAGACTCGGTACTGCAAAATGAAGTCGGCGATCAAAATCTAGTTAAAGAAATACAAGTAAAATAAATTAAACATGTAATTAAAGGAATGTTCTTGCATTGTTAAAATGGAGCTGGCTAGAATGCTAACGAATTTGGTTTAGATTTTTAAGATAACTAAGATACAAGTCAGTAATTTCTTGTGAGAAATTACCGAGGCTCAGTTAACGGTTTTCTTAGAACAATAGAAAATGTATTCCAGGACAAGCCGTTTGCCCAATTTCTCATCGCCAAAATTGTCAAACTATTTAAAAAACTATTTATCTCTATTAGGGGTGAATTAATCAAAATCTTTCGTTTCTGCTCATTTTCATTATCAGGAACTGCCGGTCGATTATGTAAACATGACGAAGTGAAGGCTTGGGTGAAGTGATCACGAGGTGAGCTGTCAATCCGTATAATCAAGATTGAATAACAGCTCGCTTCGTGATCACATGACATCTTGATTACATGAATTGACAGCACACCTCGTGATCACTTCACCCAAGCCTTCACTTCGACATGTTTCCAGAAGCGACCGGCAGTAACCTTCCAAAATTTAATCGATGCCTATGAACGAGCTATCCAGAGGCTAGACAAGTGACATTCTGACAGCGGTAGCGTGGTGATTGTCAAAACATCAAAAATCTATGGGATTTCCAAACGCTGTCGATATGTCATGTGATCAATTACAATCGATATTTTGGCTTTTGGCACTTTGGTTTGTGCTTCTGATCAGACAAAATTTGAGAAGAAAAAGAAGGATATAAAATTCTTATTAAGACGATGGTAGAATACATCTCACTCAAGACTGCTCAATGTTGTTGAAATTAGAGCATATGTTACTTGCTGATAATGTAGCTTTCCAATGGTGAAAGAATTTTTGAAATCGGCGCAGTAGTTTTTGAGTTTATTCATTACAAACATACACACACAAAAATACAAATTTTTCCTCTTTATAATATTAGTGTAGATGTAGATACTTTGTTCATCACTTCAATCGAATGAAGTAGAAACTGTCAACGCTTCATCTATCATTTTAATGTCCTGTTGCGTGAGACAGAAATGATCATTAGCACCTTATTCATTACTGACCAGAGTTATTGTGGAAAATTTACTTTGTACAGAAAATTATGTTTGTATTGATGAATCATTTCATGTTTTGTTTACTGATGTTATTCCTTTATTGTTTCTTGCGATTTCAACGGTGAGTTGGTGGTATTGTTTGTAAGATTACTTATAGTTATTTTAGGTACGTCTACCCAGGTTTCTATAGTTTGTTTAGTTACGTCTCTTCATTGCTTTGTTGAAAAGAGGTATTCCTCGTAGCGCTCCCGTTTTGAAACGCTCCCATCTAAGCGCTCCCGTTTTGTTCCTCCAAGCGCTCCCAAAAGGAGCGCTTCGAGGAACGATTAAAAATATTAAAATTTATTTCCTCGAAGCGCTCCCACGTTTAAAAATAGGGAAAAGCATGAAGTAAACGTAATGAATTATATCGATAATTTTTAAAAACTCATGTGTGCATCATCAACATCGAAGTTGCTTAACCAAATTACGAAATTGAGAGAATAATATCTTTTTGCTTTCGGCACTCTTATGTGTATACAAGGACCAATATTATTGTGTATTCAAAGAGGATGTTATAAATAAAACGCATAGATATACTTATTATAAATTATATACGTATAATAATCACATTGCAGTAGGACCTACATAATAATTACAAGAGTACTTTGTGTGTACCACTGAGGTTGGCAAAACATTGAGGTGTGCGGGGACGGGGGTAGGTAGTAATGGGAAACATAATGGAGAGAAATCATAAGCTTTCTAAACAATAAAAAAATATGAATAGGTACATATGTCGGCAGATTATATTCATCTATTTGGTGGACTAAAGTATTTACAATAAAACAAAAAAAAAACCAAACCCGTGCGTAGCCGGGACGGGCCGCTAGTTGTATATTATAACAATGTGTTCTACTTATTACCTAGTTATTATCGATAATTTCAGTTAGTATAATCCCATCTCTATCCGAAAGTTAATCATGGGAGCGCTTCGAGGAAATAAAGCGCTCCTTTTGGGAGCGCTTGGAGGAACAAAACGGGAGCGCTTAGATGGGAGCGTTTCAAAACGGGAGCGCTACGAGGAATACCTCGTTGAAAATGCAGTTTCATAAATAGTAGTTTATACTTTTGAAATGTTTAGGCCGTCACAAATTTCATGAATACCATCATAAGATATCAAGTTAGTCCCGTTTAAAGCTTGTAAATTTCCAGTTCAAGCAGATGCAACCAAAAGCACAAGTTTTAGTAATAACTTATCATATTGGTATCCAACCTTCACATCATAAGGTTTTTGACTAAATGTCAAGGATTAAGTCATTCATTGCTCTTAGCCACACATTACGAATTCCCAAGACATCCAACATCCGAAATCCATTGTTGTTACTTTGTAGGTATTTTCTCGGTCAGTGCCATAAACACAGGGTTTAAATTTACTGCTATTTGCGATGCATTCACAACGATATGAATGACAGACAGTTTCGCCTTGTGAATACTAAGACAAACCTCAGACAAGCCCATTCAGTTGCATACTGCATAATGTAGAATTGTGGATATTCGTCATGCATTTAAAATTCATATTGCTAAGAAACTAGGTCTTGGAATAGCCTATCATTTTTATAGGGCGTGTCTCCAACAGTCTCCAATAGACAGGCGCGACAATGTGACAACGATGCGACGATCATTATCATAGACATTTTTGTCTGCGGGGGTCTTAACTAAAATCTCTAGAGGCAGAACAGTTATTTGGCAGTTTAATTATAATAATATTTATAATCTTTTAGATAAATCCCTTTTGAATAAATGAATATATTTTAACTTTGTTGTAATAAAATAGAAAAGATTTGATTGTAATATTATGCGTAGCTCAATAATAAATCTACAAATATACGTTACTTGGGTTTGGGTTACTCTGCCTAGTTCCGTTTCAATAAACCTAAAATTGATTTTAAATTGCCAGGCAAAATTATATTCTTACAGTTTCTGCCCGTGGCTTCGCTCGCCTTTAAAATTGTATTTATTTTATTTTAATTTATTTATTAATTTCAAATGTTTTATCATGCCAAGGGAAGCTACTACTGATACCTGGATGAAAATTACGTATGTTAAACTCATCGTGATAACTTATTTGAAGTGAGCTTGAAGCATGGGCGTGCAGTAGGCTACTGTTGGTATACTGCCCAAAAAAAAACTCAACATAATTCAGGGTCGAAATCACGATACTGACGATGCGAATTTTGTTCACTTTGAAAGTGGACGAAATTTTGGGCATTGTGTATGGGCTGGCCTACCCATATTGTAGCCTACTGCACGCGCATGGCTTTAAGTGATCTGTCAATCCCTAGCATCAATTGGAACGACAGCTCACTTCACCTAGGTAAGTTTCAACGGCAATTTTTTTTCAGATACTGATTAGTTGTTCATAGTCTAACCGTGTGCCAAGTTTCTTCAAAATATTTCCAGCAATTTAGATACTAAAACGTTGCAGATAAACAGAAACACTTTTGAATTTATATTAATGGATCCATCTTTATTAATATTTTAATAACTTTATTAATATTTTAATATTTTAGATTCTTTTAGTATCTACGTACTTAAATTATTATTTCATAGAGCCTGAAATGTCAAGCATTTCAAATATAATAGATACCTACTAACAAACAGCTGCATCCGGTTACACTGGACGCCAACCTAAACTTAATTAGAACAGGCCAGGCAAATTGAATACACCTAAATATGCGTGTGCGCAAAAATAAATAGGTACCATATTCATTTAATGGGAGACCAGAAAAGTGTGAAATTCTTCCATGTACAGCAAGTTCAATGACTTTCAAATCAGGAAAGATGTTATCATAATGTATTACTTCACAGTTTTCAATGGGACGATTCCGTCATCTTACGTGTATCTTAGGTACTTATATGTTTTTGCCAATTTTAGATGTGTACTGCGACTTCTAAGAAGTTTGTGTACTTTGGCACTTAGCGGTTTGCACATAGTGAGAAAAATCATATCGATTCTATACGCATGGTGATTTTCCTCGTCGGGGACTTATTTGGTCTGCTTCAGATTTTGCATGTCAAAATTGAGAATCATGCACACTTTAAAAACTGAGTTGAAGATACTACATTGAATGCTAACACTAAACGTACAACGTCTCACGTATCAAAATCATCAGAAGCTATACGAGATATATACAAAAATAGCTCATATATATACAGAAATAACTTTCGCAAAGGGCATTAGGAGGAACACGGATGGGTTTTAGTCAGTGAGAGTCTGACACTTCTACACTGCCCATCCTAAAAAAAAAATGCCTGAGTGCCGTGGAACACTCGGTTGGAACGAAGTTCCTATTGTATTAGGTATGTTATTATTAATAAGCGTTGATTGACAGACTTTTTACGCCTAGCCCCCATTCGCCAAGTCCGTACCGTGCGAAGAAGAAAAAAGTTCCCAGGCTTAAAAAAATACCCCCCTTTTGCGATACTCGGGCAAAAAGAGGTAAAATTGTTTGTTTTTAGGAAGTTAGTATGTTTACTGTATAATGGACATCAGATAAATAGGCAGTTGCTCCATGTAAAGTGCTGGTACTGGTACCGATACAAACATACATGGAAAACAGCTATAGTAGGCGCCAGATAAATGTGGAATAAAGTATATTGACCTTTCCCTAATAACTGTTCATAGGTACCTGAACAATTAAATATGAATCGTTTTTCATTATTAGACAATGTTAAGGATCACGAGAGATGATGATTCGGGACAGCTTTGTGTCATTAATTCCGTTTTTCAAATTAAAAATGTCAATAATTGTAGGTGGGTCAATGACCGTTATTCCACGATTATCTGGCGCCTACTATAGGCAGATAGATTGTAGGAGATAATCTTTGGAAGTGCTTGTCCGTCCAGTTTTTTTTGTGTATGTAATGTTGTGCCTTGCATTTTCTTTTCGTCAAGAGTTTATCTCCTGCAGTTACATTCACAACTTGGAAGTATCATCAAGGATAAAACGTGTTGGGTCAAAGATTAGTCCTTCAAGACCAGATCTGCCATCAGATATGTATGACTACGTTTGTAAGGAGTTTTACCTACTTTCACAATAAACAATCACTAAAGCTTTCTTGTTTTTGAGCACAGTAGGTGAAATGCACCATGATTTTTTTAATCTTTCACGAGAATGTCTTTTATCTAATGAGTGTTTTACTTTTCAGTAGGTACTCGTATGTTTGTAGGTAGGTCCTAATTTTTGACATGAAAGTACATTTTTAAAGTCTTGATTTAGATTGTGTTTTTATATTTTCTAATTGTTTTACATGTATCTAACCATGACTGTACTTTACTGATGATGAGTTTGCATTTGTCTATAATAGATTCCAAAATTTCATTTTATATGTTGTGTTGAAGGTGCTTAATAAATAAATAAATGACTCAAGTTGTTTTATTGTTTAAATTATTTTGTTAAAATGCCTACACATTGTATTATTTACCTTAATATTCTCAAGTTACTGACTTTCTTATGTTTTATGTTAATCTTAAGGCATTCTTGACTTAAACAAGTTTATTAGATATAGTAGTCAGACATTCCTTTGTTTTGTTAATTGGTAGAAACTTGATTTCTTTTATTTTATTTTTGTAAAACAGCGATTTTAGCAAGATGAGCACCTCCATTATCGTTTAATGTTGTTCGATTAAGCAGTTTTAGCAAAATATATTTTTTATTTGTGTGTTGTTGCTAGGTTGATTATAAAAATCTTTTTCTATTTCATCGAAAAGCAAACCCTAAAAAACATCGAAAGATTGTGTGATCGTGATTTTTAGTTAAGTTAAATCAATCCAATCAAAATAAAATACAGACGACAGATGAAGTTTGTTCTGTATGGCGACGGACGTAAAAGAATAGCACCAGCCCATCACTTCCCGTGGGTGTCGTAAGAGACGACTAAGGGACTCACCAGAGAATGGGTAGCAGCTTTCTCTGTGCATTGCAACAGCTACACTGCGATCGCCAAAACCCGCTTGCCAAGCGTGGCGATAAAGGATAACCCCCTCCCCTTTGGGGGAGGCACATGTCCAGCAGTGAACGTCTTTCGGCTGATATGAAAATTTACAACTTTTTATTTATTTACACAAACCGGAATTACAAAACGTATTATTCCTTATCAATTAAGTACAAACTATATATGCAGTATAAATTGTCAAATTTACGGTAAGGAAGTACATTTACCTATTTTTCGTTGAAGTAATTCATATTTTTGAGACATAATAGATAATTGTGTAGATGTTGCCCATAAATGTTTCCAAGAGAATAAAGTAAATTGAATCTCACATGTAATTAAGTAGTTAGTTATTTTGAATGGATCTTGCATGCGTGGGAGAGTATTTTAATAGGTTTCTAAGTATTTTTCGCCAAAAGCGAAGTCTTCAGTCATAAAGAATGTATTTAACTAAATCCTTTGAATTATGAAAGTGTTACAAACGAACAAATTGTTATTCATTTGTAAAATAGAAAATACCCAAGAAATGATGCTAAAGTAGCAATTAGTGAACTGAACTTGCCTGCAGGCGTTTCTATATCGCTTTAAAATTGTTTGAAATAAGTTATTGCTAATAAGAAAGACATCTTTCGATGATGTATTTGCTTATTTAAACAGTTTTACTGTGAAAGTTTAATAAATCTGTCAACTAATGCTGAATAATGAGCTCATCTTTATTAATTTTTAAGCAGTTAATTTGTGCTTTTTTATCACCAAACTTAGTCGCCCCCAGCGGTTTGGTCCGAGTGGAAATATTACAACAAAAAATAACGGAAAGGATGTCATTAAAAGCAATTTGACATTCATAAGATTTATATGGATTAAAAAATGCATTTGAATTTTCAGACCCGGATACAAAAGAAAAAAAAAATGGACATTATTATTTTGGCTAATTGCAAATTATTAAGAGAATCGATCTATTCGGAATCAGTAGTGCCATTCTGTAAAAATCTCAACTTGAAAGCTTAAAAGAAGTAAACATGACGTAACCTGTCAATCCATACGACCAAGATGGCATGACAGTTCACTTCACACCTAAGTTTTCACGGCAAGAGGTTTACAGTAGTGATATTCTGTAAGGATCTCTCCGTGATAACTAAGCTGATGTGAGCTGCCAATTCCTAGCATCAGTTGAAATGACAGCTCACTTCCCCTTACTTTTCACGTCGAGTTTTATCCATAATCGACCGGCTGAATATAACGGATAAGGTGTAACTGATCCTTAAGCATGCATACAGCAGCATGCTATTAAAATTCTCTCTGAGTGTGACCAAAGAATTTATTTAATCAAAATATTCGTCACGCTCTGTGGCACATGAGCACCTATAGCTGTTTAAGGTGCATATGGAATAATAACGTTTATTAATCCGAATAAATTTTGGTTTCATGCTTTTAAATTGCTTTACGCTAATTTGGACCATAAGGTGTTGACGGGTTATTGATAATGCTTGAGATCCTATTTCGTATTTGTTCAGACGAATCAAATAGCATTATGTTTGGAGTTGTCAGTAAATTTGTTACCTAAATAACTTTTGCCCGGCTAGTTTAGCGAGAGTCAAGTAAAAGTAAACTTTTACTGGACTCTGAGTATGATTATTAATATCTGCCGGTCTTTTCAAAAAAACTCACCGTGACAACTTATGTCAAGTGAGCTTGAAGAATCCTGTCAGTCATACATTTGCTAGCAATTGACAGCTCACTTCACCTAAGTATTCGCGATTTGATTTTTACAAAGTAGCACTTTACTACTAACGGCCTGTCTCAATCTCTACTATCTACTTAGCTACCAACAGTCGCTGGAATGTCATGTTCCCCTTTCAAATATGACGTTTCAGCTACTGTTGGTAGCTAATTTGACAGTTAGTTAAAGGTAGATACGTTATGTGATGTGAAACCGGTCGTAAGTCATTGTAGATAAAGGCGATGTCAAAATATTACCTTCGCATCAATTTATTTTATGAACAATGGGCTAAATGGATTCAAGGGTAAAGTCCTTAAAACAGCTTTATTGTCCATTGCTCAATTTGATCAGTAAACCTATTTGAATTACAACTGATACACCATCAATGTCGGAACAACTTCTGTTTATGCCGCTGCCTTAATACACTTCTAAACGAACAGATGTGTTGCTGGGGAGTTTGTTACGCCACTTCTTCCCAGCTGAAACATTAGGAAGCTGTGACGTTGTGCACGTTTTGGAGATCTGGGCCCTACTATGAAGTCTTAAAACGATCATGATTCCACTCTAAGAGGGAGACGGAGCTATACAGCACTATCCCGTTTACATCATCGGAATTAAATGGCATTAGCACGTCATAGTAGGGCTCCTGTTTGTAAGGTAAGTACTGGGAAACGGCCTAAATTGAAAAAAAAATACTATTTGTTTTGGTTTTGAAAATACACAACGTGGCCCAATGGTTAGGAACACTGAAGGCCACTTGAAGAGGAAATCAATAAAGTATCAAGTGCATCCAACGCTTATCATGCCGACAGTTTACGATGTAATAAAAACATATCAGCTGGGAAAAACTGTTCAAAGCTTCATCCATAAGCTACTACTAAAGCTGAGAAATTACGTTTATGAAATGTAGTCATACCACATATTAAATGTTAGCAATTACATACTTCCAATATTTTTGTTTTGTATATTTTCACCAACACGCATCGGAGGCAAAATGTATTTATTTAGATATAAACAATTACTTTGTATCACATTGTAAGTGAACCTATGTATTGTTCTTATGAGAATAAATTCTTTAAACCGAAGTATTTTGCTATGGTGAGACGCTTGAATTACATGAAGAACATAGTACAAAGGACCTTCAAAGACTGAACAGCATGCTACAAATCGTCTTTGGAGTAGGATGTAGGTAGGTATGCAAAAAAAGGCATGAAATTAAACAGAAGTTCCGCTACTAAGGATATCCAAAAGAAGTGAGGGAAATGGAGACCTACAGCTGCACGTTGCATGGGCTCTAGAACTGCTACTAGAGCCCTTGCAGCGTGCAGCGTAGGCTAAAAATTGTGTTTTATTGTAAAAATTTAACATAAAACACAATTTTTTATAAAAATCTCGACGGGTCTTAAGCAACTGATTAGCAGTCTCTAAATAAAATTTCTCCATAATTAAGAATTTACTAAGTAATTACAAAATAGTGTCGAGATTTAAAAAAACCGGACAAGTGCGAGTCTGACTCGCGCACCGAGGGTTCCGTACAAACTCGTATCTAAGTAAATATGGTTCATCTTTTACGGGAATCGTGTCTAGAATTTTTGCTTGTTTAGATTACATATTGAAGTGTATAAACTATGAAAACACTCTCATTGCTTTGATAAAACGATAAGTACGATTAAAGGACAAACATAACTTTGCAGTTGAAAAAAATTTTCTCCCTCTTCAACTGTAAATTTGAGTTTGTAATTTATGTCAATGTGATAAAACTACAAATTAACAATTTTCAGACTAATTATTTGTGCTGTAAAACCTTACTTCATGCCAAATTTAATTATTCTAGGTCAACGGGAAGTACTCCATTGCTTAACTTGCGAGTTCCAAATTATGTCACAAAAATGATGCATCAATAGCCGTATCTTTTTATTACGTTGACTTACTAAACTTCATATTTTTAGAGCTCCAAGGTACTATCAGCCTACGTATTTGATTTCAACATGACCACGAGTTCCTTCACGAGTTCTTGAGAAAAAGGGTCGTGACAGACCGACAGGCGAACAACGAAGTGATCTTATGAAGATTCCGTTTTTTCCATTTAAGTACGGAACCCTAAAACGTATCGAGATAAAGAAGGTCATTACTTGGCCCCCTGATCTTTTTTTGTGGATAAAGTTCCGTGTTTAGTATACCCCATAAGTTCACAGGTCGTTACTTTATCCTCGCCTAAAATAAATTTACGTGGCCACATATCTTACAAACTCTTCTGTTTCCTAGTCTCTAGAATGTCTAATTTCCCAAAAATCCCTGCTTGAATTCAAAATGTTACTTAATAATTGGCATTTGTATTCAAGTCCTTAACTCTTGACTTAAGGAAATTATAAATAGGCTACTTAAATTTGCTGTTATGTTATTGCTCTCAAGTACTTAATCTTATTGTAATTGCTTCAAAACAATTGTTCATACAAAGTAAAAGGTATTATTCCAATCCCTGGTTTCTATTTAAAATGAAATTAAGTCACCGCGATTGTCCGACTGAATGCGATTGTCCGGTAACATTTACCAATCACACTAACGTGTGTTCGATATTAGCATCTTAATTTTATGATACCTAATTATCGTAATAGAAACTGGGCTTAGGGCTCCCACACATATCTGCGAATTCGCAACGCATCGCGAATATCTGCGAGCTCGCACGTACAAGTTCCTGCGATTGCGGCGTCGTATCGGAAAGGATTATTGTTTCTGTGAGCAAAATGAGTCTAAGTCTATCCCGGAGCCTGCCTGCGTGATTTTTTATAGAGTAAAAACAACATGCATTTTAAATCAGACATCAGATTTGCGCTCGTAGATTTAATAAACCGCTTTGTAATTAAATTTTACTCGATCTTTGTAGCTTAATTAAATTGTATTCGATCTTTGTAGTTTAATTAATTTTATACCAAGTTGTTTTTCTTTTTTAATCTTGTTTACTCAACCTGTAATCTGACGTATTATTGAAACGGGCAGACATGTGGTCGGAAATGCATTTTAACCTGACCCTGACCTTAATGCAATTTTATAAACTTGTGCATGTCGCTTGTAACATTTTATTGTAGGGATTTAATACCAACTGGAAAAAAAATCTTTGTTTATTCAAACCGGCTACCAAGACTATCAAGATCCTCTTCAAAATATGGCCATGTTGTATGAGAAATAATATGGATGGACTGGACAAACATTGTACTTTTTATATCCCTGACGTAATGCATCTTGACCTGATGCAATGTTTACATTTATGTTATTGCTACTTTGTATTAGGTATTCTTAAATAAATTGCATTTGGATGCTGGTCATCAGATCATTAGAATCTTAAGAATAAAAAAATAGTCAATCTTTTTAACACCGTCCCGTTTTTTGTAGGTAGGTACGAAGACATGATATTTACAAAAAAAAAAATTAAAGAAAAGAAAATAATAAAGTTCTCCACATTTTTTCGGCTTATGCATACAAATGTTTCGATTTTTTTCCTTTTTTGCGAGATTTAGTTTGACGCATTTACTGATACCTGATGCCTGGAAAAATTGCAAGGTGATAAAAGAATCAAGCTATTTTACTAACTAGTGCATGTCAAGGATAATTTATTTCCCATACATGAAAGCATTCCTTATCAAAACAACAGTGTATGACTGAGTATGACAAACACGTTTACATGTAAACCGTCATACAGTAAATACGAAACATAAGTATAACTTGTTTAGTCGTTAACGACCGCATTGTTAACTTTATAGTTTACTAAATACCTTTTAATTGTAATTGTGTTAATGAATGGAGTTTTCCACCAACTTTTTAAAAACTGTTTTTAATTTATAAATAAAAGAGAAAGTTAAAAAAGTACGTACCATAACTCCAAGCCAAAGATAGCATCACTACGAATAATATTTTCATCATATTGACACGTTCATTGAAGATTCTATTTTCAAATTTAAATACGGAACGAGTAGCACCTCTAATGGAACACAATTAGAGTATCGATACACGAGTATGTCGGCCGGATGGTCGGAGTGTTATGCGAACTTGGAACACGCGCGTTATATTAAATATTTTTCACTGCGCTTATCACTTCACTAGCGATTAAACGAACAGACTGTTCTGCTTTTATTATTATTTATTTATTTGATTCGATTTTCACGGTTTAAATTAAATAATAATAAATAATTATATAGGTATGTTTACTGATGCGTGTGGTTAAAGAGCGGAGTGTTCTGAGTTATGAAATTTTTATTTTATGTTTGAATAAAATATGTGATTTATTTGCAGTAAAATGTGGTATACAGTCTGTAGCAAAAGTACAATTTAAATTTTGGGATTGGCCGCCCATTTTGTCATCCTGTGTAATGTTTTCTTTAGCTATTTTTTCTGTAACTTATACGGTGTATATAATAACGAGTAAGTTTTTAATCGCTAGAACAATGAGTATCAGTAACAATAATAATTACAATTTTTGATTAAAAAAAAAACAATTGGCTTAAGGATTCTTATTTTTTTAGATTCCGTTTTAGTGTCAATTCCAGCCAATTCGTAAATCACAACCACTTCTTATGAAAGTTTTTTTTAACAACTATAGATAACTTTGTCGCGTTTTATAATTAAAATAATAAGATAAACAATAACTATTTTATCTGTTAACTATGTCATTAGGTTCAAACTCATTATAAATATTTATGATTTTATCAGCTTATTGTAAAAAGATAGGTATCCAATAAAATACAGCTTATTATAATAGTTAATTATTATTCCTACAAAAGTAGTTAATAGGGCCGATGTCTATGGATGAGTCACCAACTGGTTTGCAACACATAAAATTATACGATTATGATAAAAAACGAAAAATACTGTTAATTTAGCCAGAGGTGTGCCCATGCCCTTGAATATAATTTAACTTTTATCATTTTATATTAAAATTCGAAGCCGGTAAAAAAGAACGCCGTGTATCACTATTTGAAGTGTGAAAGTAGAAACTAGGTGTTTAGATTTTTTTTTTGTATATTTTGTATGCTCCACAGGAATACTAAGCGCTAATGGTCAAACAATATTTAACAGCTATTTGACATATTTTTACTAGCTTTTGCCCGTGACTTCGTATGCACATATCCCATTTTTGACATTCCCTTAGGAATTTCGAGACGAATTATAAACCTAAAACTTCCTCATGAATAACCCCATCCATTGGTTAAAACCGCATGAAAATTCGTTGAGTTGTTTTTGAGTACATCGCGAACAGACAGACAGATGCGGCGGAAGACTTAGTTTTCATAATATGTAGTGATACAAAAGCAGTCAAACCGCCATTTCTATAACTCAGACAAAATTTCCCTAAATAAGGTTAGTCGGAACGGGCTTGGTGCAAATTACAGGATAGATTTATTCGTAATAGCTAGTGCCCGTGGCTTCGGTCGGGTTTTATAGATTTTCGCATATACCCAGTCTCATCTATTGAGAATCAAATCAAACGCATTTTCGCAACTATCATATTACGATTTTCTGTCTATGCAAGTCGAGTAATTGATTGTCTGTCTGTCACTCATTTTATGTAGATACAAGGTAAATTTTCTGTGGTTTTTCGTGCAGCACATATTTTGTGGAATACAACCTAAACTAATATTGTATTCCTGAGAATAGCTTAACAAGAAGTGTTTCGGGAATCCCATTCCTATTAGCATTACAAGTTCTGAGTAGGTAAATAATTATACCTACTTATCTTACGTATTGTTTATGAAATGTACAACGTGTTGTTTTTCATAATTTGGGATTTTTGCGTCTTCAGCTTCGGGGTCAAGGTTTCTTTTTATTCTTATATTGTAAGTGAGGGTTTAACCTGTCTTTTAATCTTTTAATTTTGTTTTAATAACGATGAATAGCATGGTTAATTTATACATAGACACAGAGAATGGACTGACCGATATCCTCACAAACTTGACCACTCTGTAGAAAGAGATTAAATGACGTCACGGCGTATATCTGTCGCTTTTTAGTAGGTTTTCCTACCTCAAAAGGTAAAAAAGGAACCCTTATAAGATCACTCTCTTGTCTGTCTGTCCGTGTATCACCACCGATTTTGATTTTATATTTTTGTACAAAACCATGTTCTAAGTGCATTTACTCCTCACAGTATTTACACAAACATCCAACTTCTTTTTCTTGGAAATCAATAAACCGATTTTATGAACCTGACTTGCAAATACAAGATGCCTAGTTCTAAAATTGAACTGAGATCTTTAAAAAAAAACGGCTTAGAGAAAAGTTGTTGCCATAGAAAAATTCTCGTTACTAAACTGCCGGTCGATTCTGTAAACATGTCCAAGTGAAGGCTTGGGCACGAGGGGCGCTGTCAATCCATATAATCAAAATGGAATGACAGCTCACTTCGACATGTTTACAGAATTGCCATGGGGTGTCGTGTTTTCCAGTTACTGGGTTGAAAAGGTCAGGTCGGCAGTTGCTCCATGTAATATTCTGGTATTTAGCCTCTCCGGTAAGACTGGAAGCCGACCCAGCTTATGGAGTACCTGTGAGTTTTACCGGGAAACATAGACATGTGCCGATCAGGTGTTTGAAAACAACCGCGGCCAATGTCACTGATGTTACAATAACAGTTCCTTCTAGGGCCGGTCATGAATAACACACAGCTCTTCGATAAGGATGCATCGCTATATTAATATTTCAATAGACATTCTTTTTAAATTTCTAGATTTGTATGTCTATATAAAATAAAATGTTTGAAGAACAATGATTTTTTCTATTAGGGTGCGCACGCGACTGATTTTTAATATCTTACTGTTTAACGACTCGTGTCTGATATAGCTTATTATCGCGGTTAAATAATAGCAGCCGCACGGGTCGATCTTGAAGATTAAGCAACGCTTGCCGAGGTCGGTCTGTGGATGGGTCACCATCTTTACATAGGAGGAGTCTCGGACTCCCCCGTGCCTTATAAAGCAAGTGAAGCCGTTGGTCCCGGCTGTCATTTGTAGATCTTTGGCAGTTGTTACGGAATGTCTGACTCCAGTCTTGCCAAGAAGTACCGTGGTACCCAGTAAATGGGTTGTGGTAGTCTGGTAGGCAGCCGCTCCTCGTAAAATACTGGTATTCAGCTGAATCCGGTTTGGCTGTAAGCCGACCCCAATATATTTGGGAAATGGTTAGGGTGGTTATGTGATGATATATCGCTTATGTACGATTACTCTTTCCCGACCTTCTTGTTATTAAAAAAAACTTAATGTTATGTTACTTGTGGCAAATTTATTTATTTCACATTAAATTAGAATAAGGGAAAGAACGATTCAACCCCAACACAAATATTATTAAAATATAAAAAAAATAATTTACGGTGGGTCAGTGGCTGCCTCAACTCGGTGTACGATTGTAACAATTTGAGACACAACCAACATTTTATTTTGTTATTTATTTCAACCACTCGTCCAGAAAAAATATGAAAACGTAGCATGTTATTTATATGTTGATAGTTGTAATTTTGTATTGTATTTCAATCTGTTATTAATTAACTATTTTTCATATTTCAGAGATCCTGAAAAGTGTGCGAAAATCTTAACAAAAAAATGTTAAACAACATAATTGAATAGCAATGTTTGTTTATATAGACAGCCCTTAAGTCAAGTATTTTCAGCCTTATTTACCCCTAACACAAATGATATAGTAAAGATTTTGAATTACTTAATTAAAATGATAATAGTCGCGAGCATTATCTTGTAAATGCATACCGTTGAATTCTTAGGTCAAGGTTAGATGGCGCTATCTGACGAGGTCACATCTGATATCATTATGAGATAGGATAGCAATTATGTATTTGTTATGTTTTTAATACCACTGCGAAAATTTTTAGCCTTATTAACCCGTTAAAAAAAAATTAACCAAATTATTAGTTTAAATATACTAATCTGGCAGACTCTAAATTCAAAATATCTATAGAAAATTGGAATTAAGATATTGCTAATCAGTGTATTTACACTAATCTTGTCACATGTACCCCGTGTCTAAGTAACCAAAACAGAACGAAATGTGGTAATAGGCAACTACACGTTCCAATCTCAATTTATATCGCATCACTAATACTTACAGTATAATAAGTTCAGGTATATTATGACGAGAATATAGGTACCTATGACTATAGTTTCATCAAAGGATAGGGATGCCTTTTGCCTGCATCAGAGTGGCTGAATCAGTAATTTATACGTGTTCCTTTTGATATCACATAAAGGTTACAAATGTAAAAGTAATTCAAAAAGTCCGAGAACAAGTGTTCCAAACAAAAGCACTAGACCCTCAATGTGTGTTTCTGTCACCGGAAAAATTATAATTTCTAGATATAATATGAAAAAATCGTTTTGTATACAATAAATCCCATCCAAATTCAATAGTTTCCAATATATCCGTGTTTTATTAAGAAAAAATAGTTTAAAATTTTACGCGATATTCTACAATCTTACGGCGTTTGCAATTTTCCGGTGACATATCTTAGTTTCATTGAAAAGTATGAGTACTTAAATCTTTTTTTTTATTTCACTCAAATCAATAATTCGTATATAAGCTAAGAAAATGCGACGTTGTCATATTTCACGTAAGGGTGTTTTACATAAATATCGTTACTTTGACGAATTATTTTGTATGAAAAAATAAAACGAAAAAAAAAAAATTGGAAAGTAATTCATGTGCCACGTGATTCTTTTACATGGTCTTATTGATACCCTTTTTTTTTTTTTTTTTAAGGATGGGAAATCATCAAAATGACTTCTTCCGCTCTGGGTGGAGCGGAAGGGCGTGCCAGACTCTTACTGACTAAACCCCATCCGTGTTCCTTCTAATGCCCTTTGCTTTCCAGGGCCGCGGTGACTCTTTCGAACAAATTCCGCAACCCTGGCAGGCTCTGGCCCTCTTATTGATACCCTAGAGTTATGGGATATCAAAAAGAATAGGTACGTTGTAAGTATACTACTTACTGCCAGCAGTTACGTCAAAGTCATGAACTATGTTGAAAGTAATTAATTCCCGAAACAATAAAAATCTTACGGATATGGTAGCCGTGTGCCAGGTTTCATCCAAATCCTTCCAGCCGTTAAGACGTGAAGGGGTAACAAACGTACAGACACACTTTTGCTTTTTTAAGTTTTATATGGATGGCTCTTTGTAGGTTCTACATACCTCAGTATCGTATCAGAAAAGCTCATGAACAATGCATGTGCTTAATCAATAAAATTTAGGGAAGTTAAATGTGAAAATTATTTACCAGTACCGTACCATTTGGTGTGCCTTGCTTTATAAAAGTAAGCAAATTCAAGTATGAAAATAAAATTATGAAAGTTAATAATTTCAACTTCAATGATTTCAATTTTAAATTCTCTAAAAGATTCATAAAAAGTCCTACTGTGCGATGTTGAATGGTGCACACATTTCATTTCTAGAAAATAATGATGACACAGTACAAACAAAGGCATAATCGAAACTTCTTGAACTTCTTTGTAATAAAGCTGAGCAGTGTTGACACATTAATCAATACTTGTGTGTGTGTACAAGTGTTCCATATTGCGCGTTATTATTTAACTTGTTTTGTTACTTTTAGTATAACACAACATGATTACATCTGCTGTACTTAGAATCATGTTTTAAACTGAAACTTAGTCTATAGCAACTTAGTTATCTTAATGTCCTACGAAAACTGCTACGAATCTTGCACTTACAGTGGCAAAGCGACAATGCGTCAACGCGTTCTCAAAGCCTTTTCTAAAATTGCTCTAGGTACATATACTAAGAACAAAAAAGTTGTCGCATTTCTTACTAGTTATTGGTTGCAATTTTATTATTGCTTGATTGATTAAATAAAAAACTGTTACAGACAACAACACAACAACAACAACAACAACAACAACAACAATTACATCTGTACAAACGCCAGCACATCAAGCTACCCGAAACTGTCAAATTTTCCCAATCAATCTTAAACCTAATGCATTAGCGATAAAGTTGAAAATCTATTAAAGAAATTTGACAGACTGTTTGTAGCTTGATGTGCTGGCGTCTATACATTTACCATCATCTCTCTCTAATGTTAATAAAATTACAGTGACAGAAGAAATAAATTGAAAATTAAAATGGATGATAAAGCCGTACATTTATTAAACTAACTGGTAAAACAGATTAGGTATATTGTAAAGATGTTGAATTTAATAACGATAATAGTCTCGCGCATTATCTTGAAAATGCACACCGTTGAATATCTCTGGTCAAGGTTAGATGGCGCTATTTGAAGAGGTCACATCTGATATCACTATGAGATAGGATAGCAATTACCTATGTATTTGTTATGATTTTAATACCAGTTCGAAACTTAGGAGTAACTAAAATTAATTTGTAAATAAACCACAGGCATGCCAAATTCCACACTAATTTAAATCTATTTTTTTTATTATTGATATGCTTGCGCTGCACCACATCTCAAATGATGGAAAAAGATGATGAGGTCGACACTGGAGCCATACTGGAGCACTCTTGCCTAGGAGTAACCTATTCACTGTTGACTTGAAGGTCTGCTGTTTGTTGTGTTCTTCGATCCCAATATTATTCTAATACTAGTGGCCCGCCCCGGCTTCGTTCTGATGTAGGTATATTTATTTCAAAATTTTCTTTCATAAGAACCTTCTCCTGACAATAACAAACACGACAAAAAAAGAATTAGCGAAATTGGTCCAGCCGTTCACGCGTGATGCCGTGACCAAGGGAAATAGGGATTAATTTTAATATATTTAGATATAAAATTCTTCCGTTCTGACTAACTGAGTGAGTGACTGACAGACAACGCACAGCCGAAACTACTGGTCGTAGAAACCTGAAATTTGGCATGTAGCTTCCCTGCACTCCATTGGGGAGCATTTAGAGATTAAGGATTTCCCGAAATTCCTACGGGAACAGGAAGAAAAGGAATATGCGCGTACGAAGTCGCGGGTAAAAACTAGTCATTGTATAAAACTCAAAGCTTACGCATTTGCTAATAAAATAACACCAACAAGGTACAAACCCACATCATCGCGGTCGCTTCCAGTTCTGAATAACTTAGAAACTAGCAAAACTGCGTCGTAATAAAAATAACGATTAAAAATGACGCAGGCACTCATTAATGGAAAACGGTGTTATCCTGTCTGTTCAGTTTACTTTATTATTGTAACAGCCCTGATTATAAATATTACACACTAGTTTTAGCTCTCGACTTTGTTCGCCAACGAACTTTTCAATTTCCTTGACAGTTTTTGTACCTACTCTTATTTTCAGGGGTGTTCCGTTTGTTCCTTGCCAGTCGGTTACGGAACTGTTTTATTGATGTATAATTATACATACACAGGTATAATATGTATAAATATATGTGCTGGGAGTATAATTAATGGTAATCGTGCCTCACGACCCACTTGTAGATATGCTCGCACAGTGGGTACCATGACGCCACTGAAGGCCGGATGTTTGCATTATCAAAACGACTAGTTTTTATACGTCAAAGTATAAAAAAGAATACCTATTTGCCAAGGTAAACAACGATGCCACTGCAGGTTCCACGGATAAGGGAAAATCAAGTAGGTAAACAAACACAGCTATATCCCATTGGCTTGGTTTGGTTTGGTACAAACGTCAGCTCATCAAGCTACACCAATCTGTCAAATTTCTCTAATAGATTTTCATCTTTATCGCTAAAGCATTAGGTTCAAGGTTGATTGGGAAATTTTTACAGTTTCGGGTAGCTTGATGTGCTTGCGTCTGTACCTGACTTCGAAAAACGTTTCGTCGACGATCGAAACTAGATGTCTTTATTTTGTCTTGTTTTTTTTATATCGAGATGTCAATTTCAAATAAATTGGGATAAGGCAGTTGACTGATACGAACCATCAATAAACGTGCCTTCGAAGCAAAAATCCTTCGAGGTTTTAAAACTGTCAATTGATCGACCTTCGAGGAAAAGACATCGAGATATGAGACCGTGTTGACAAAACGTGCCGTTACCAAGTAAAGGGTGCGGAATGCTGTTTTTAACAGCAAAAACCAATAAAACCAATACACATTTTAACACATTAATTTATTTACAATACATAGATCTAATAATTTCGATCACAGAACATCAAGGACTAAATAATCTCATTATAGTTAAATTAATTAAAAAGGTAGGTAAAAATATCTTGGAATTATACAATAGGCAAGTTCAAAATGTTACTACTTAGGTAACTACTGGTATTCATAGTATCAATCGATACCCATTTTTGTTTGAAAGTTCCCTGTACTTACTCCTAGCAATATCAATCTGATACGTTATACAGCTAACTCATCGTCAGAAAGCTTGCATTGTTAAAAGTAACTTTTATTAGTAAGGTAATATTCTTACTAAAAGAGTTATACTGGTTCATAACTGTTCCTGTTATAGTTTCTTTGAGCCATCTTAAATATCAGACAGTTAATTAAATTATTATGGCAACACTTAACGCATAAAAGATGATCGTCTGTTTCGAAAGAATACGGACAAAAGCAACTTATTGCTCTAAGAAACGTTCAGGCGTTAACTTCTTGTTTAACATCTAAAAATACATTCCATCGAAAAACTGTGTATTCCTAAGATGGAACATGTAAGACTAACAGAGGGATGTAAACGATTCTCAACAATTAATAATATTAATTAAAATAAGTTGTGACGGGTGACTTCTTGGGACTTGGCGTGTAATCAAACTCCTGGACTTGGCCATTGTTGTTGATGATCTTGTGGCCTCCTTGGTCCTCGGAAACCTTGCCGTTGATGTTGGAAGAGGTGTGGTACTGGAACTGTGCCTCTCCAAATACCTGGCCGCCCTGAGGAGGCTTCAAGTCTCGTACGTTGGTGAAGGAGATCGGCTGGAATGAGGAAGTTAACAAATTTTACCAAAGTCAAGGGAGGTGGAGGTTTTTGCACATTGAAGCATTTAAGCTGGGTACTGACCGGGGTGTTACGGGCCGTAATGTAACATTCGCAGCGAGCATGTTTTGTAACGCCATGTCCTACAATCCGTGTAAAATAAAACACAAACGCATCATGTTTGTGTTCTTTTCCCCGTACTGACTATACGAATGCTCCCTATGTAACATCTTTCATTATGGCTCGTAACACCGGACAGTCCAGCTTTATATGTCAAAGAGAGCCGGAGGCTGAAAACACACTGACCTGACAGGCGTCTTGCTTATCACCTAGGACCTAGAGCCTAGCAAGTATCCAAGCAAGAAGCGAAGTGAAACAAACTTTCTAAAATACTAGGAAGTAGTGACGGGCGGGTGTTTTGGGAGACTGTTATGTAAAATTGACGTTAAAAAAGTGCTGGTTCTCAGCCTTATTTGAATAAATTACTTTTGATTTTATGTTAGCAGCCTGTCAATGCGTTTTTTAGATGAAAGCTTCTTATCTACTATACACGCTGGTTTGGTATATAATACGAAGAATATCCTCCTATTAACAAGATCTAAGAGGTGCCAGCAGTCAACTTTGACCATATCGATGCTGGATAGGAAAAAAACTGAAACATAAAGAATCGGTCTGCAATGATACAGGCACCGTTATGTCCAGTTTTATTTAAATTCAATTGTAGGCCACTCTCTATTCTACCATTATTTTTTATTTTGTTAGGGTTATGTTATTAGCAGCAGATGTTGAGGGGATGCATAAAAATACTTACATTAATGTTGGACTTCTCCAGATTGAAGTTGCCGCCGTTATTGACGTCCACTGGTTTACCATTGACGAACTGATGCGAGTGTGAGTACGAGTATTGATGGTTGTATGAGTTATGGCTGCCAGGAGCTCCCTGACTTGGTATGCCGGTGAAAGATTGTGGCTGGAATAAAATGATGTATGGTGTAAGGATAATTGCGCTCACCGGTCGCTCTAACGACGTTTGGCGTAGGTCTTGGTTAGCGATGAACTGGTTTTGGTTTTAATGATGATGAAGACGACGAAGTAAGGTGCCTGTGCAACACATAATCTTTCAATAGTCCGTCCGTGGGTCGAACATTGCTTAAGGCAAATACAATCCCATATGTATATTGAAAAACATATGTATTTCGTCACTATCTATGCTATAAAGACTATGTAGGTGGTTAAAGTATTAGACAGATGAACCTGCAAACAATATGCACGTTTCCATAGTAACGTTTTCTGAATCAAACAATAGATCGAACTGCTAGAGAGTCTAGGTTCATTGCTAGTGTGCTATTGATTCAAATATTCGTATAAAATACTCACATTAACGGGCAGATTTGTTGGCTGTCCAATGATGACGTTGTTGACCGGTTTTTTGCCGCCGGTGAAGTCAGCTGACTGATCGGCAGAAACAGGAGCATACTGGAAGGAGTAGTCCGAAGCGCTGTAGTCATTGCCGATCTGCGACTGGGGGTTGATCTGGTGAAGCTGAAATAGAATAAGAATTTCGAGTTTAGAACAGGGTGTGAGAAAATTTGTGTGCTTTAAGGGCTTTCAAGAGCCTTAGTGATCAGGTTATGTTCCTACATGTACTTGATGGACAAGTCATCAAGTGCAAGTAGGTATACATGTTCATTTCGAGTGCTGTAATGTAACCTCGACCCCTTTGAGATATCGATACACGAACGTTACTTAAGTTAATTTTAAGTGTCTTCGGTAGGCTTACTACAGGTTATGGCCATCAAGCTCATCATCAATTCCTATGTTTCGCAATGTTACTTTGTATCCCTGTGTTTAAAATCTATGTTTAGCAGTAATGGATTAGTGGTGCTTAGCTTGTTTTCTATTTGGATGTACCAATCCAAACACGAGTAGAATATAATATTATAAAGGCGAAAGTTTGTCAATGTGTATGTATGTTTGTTACTTCTTCCCGCGCAACCGGCTGGCCCGATTTTATTTATTTATTTATTGGCCTATCTACAATTGTTACACTGTTTGTCCTAATAATAAAAGCAATATGATAAAAACATAGTGTACAATATGATGCGATAGTCACAGCATACATGCATGATTTAGATGAAATTTGGTATAAAGATTGTTTGAGTCCCGGGAAAGGACATAGGATAGTTTTTATCCCGGGAGTATGTTCCCTTGGGATAATTTTCGATATTCACGCGGGCGGAGCCGCGGGCGGCAGCTAGTAAATCATAAACCCTTCTTTTTGGCCCTGCCTTAGTCGAGCAAAATAAGTCACTTCATTGTAATATTTACCCCCTAACACATAAAAAAATTACTCACAAGGGGCGATAGATCAGTTTTGGGTGTGAAATCGAACTCCTTGACTTTCCCGTCGTTGTTGATAACTTTGTGGCCGGCATGGTCCTCTTTTGTCTGGCCATCGATGTTGGAGGCCGAGTGGAAGGAGTACTCAGCTTCACCGTACACGTGGCCACCGTCTACTGGCTTCAGGTTCCGCACACCGTCGAACACAACAGGCTGAAACAAAAAAGTTTATATTCGTCAGCATCTCGTTAATCTGGCCTGATATAATTTAGTTTTTGTTTTTCTACTGCAAACACACTGGTTGCTATAGGCATTCAATGATTAATTTGAGGTCTTCAATTTATAATTTAAAAACCGTTTTGTTGTTTGTTTGAAATGGCTTTTTGCTTGAAAAAGATGCTTTTGCCATTAATTCAATGACGATATGGTATCGTATTTATTTGCATTTAGTCTTAGTGTGTTTTATACGGCATACCTAAAAGCCATTTCAAATTCCATAAATGCATGTGACCTTAATTTACGACCAATTAAGACTCGATGTAGTTACCTATATTGAATCAATATGACTGCATGGAGTCCTTAATTGATCTGAACTAATAGCCGATTAAAAATGACACGCTGTGACGCTGTAAACGCGACTTGGTGAAATGGGGCTTTATAGACCCGTTGGATACCCAATAATTAAAATAATAAAAACCATTTATTTTCAGGTAACAAAGACCCATAGATAAATACCTCAACCTAAGTATACATATAATAACAATAATTGTGTTAGATATATACAACTTAAAACTATGTTAGCATCACTAGTTATCTTAAATTTGTAATGTGAGTGGGGATGTGAGTAGGTACAGTGATAGCAGTGCTATTGTTTAGAACATGAGCCCCATGTTGGAGTGCCCCAAGTGCTCATCGTCATCACACCTCCCCTTTGGAGGACATAATGAGTGCCACCGATGCGGTAATTATACAATGTAGCCACGTATTGGGCCTTATCAATCTAAGGAGTTTTCAATACGAAATTCAATTAAAGCGGCTCTGTCACTAAACTGGGGGGCTGCTCTCTAAGTCCGAAGTCCGTAATTTTGGGCTTAGTTGCGGGCGTATTCTAGTCCGTATCACCTAACCATTAAGAATTAATGACAAAGCGATTTGACAGTAACAGTCAAATCGTGTTGTTTATTCATTCTCAGTTCGGGTTCGGAACTAATCGTAAGTCCGTAGGTGATACGGAGCAGAATACGGCCGCAACTAAGCCAGAAACTATGGACTTCGGGTTTAGAGAGTAGCCCCTCTGCTCCTGTGACCGCAGTAACTATCAAAGGGCGAGTTCAAAGACGGCTTTTGTAAATATTGACGACTTTTTCTCGTATTAATACGCATTTAGGTAGGTCGTGCTGTATGTTGTCTCCAATAGAATATCTTGACTATGATGCGAATCTTTATGTACAAACAAGATTTAAAACGTAGTAGCTATACTAGCTATATAGCAATGGCCGAGACTTGATACCATTGCCAACAGGAAAACTATTGCGTATAACATTTATTATAAAAAGGGTTTTCCAATTCCTTGTGAAACTACTTGGTTACTTGACAACTGAGGCTCTTAAAACCAATTAATTTACCTTATTATTTCTATGACATATTGCGTATGCGAATTAAAACACGATAATAGATTATTTGTCTAACATACCTTAAAGTCAGCATTTTTAGCGAAGTTGTTGCGTAACCTGTAAACAAAATAAAATTTTAAAAAAAGTCAGTGCAAAATTAACAAGTACAACAGATTCCTTTCAGTCAGTTTCAATGAATTTTATTTCTGTGTAATAAAATATACTGTATGATATTTTATTGTTTGCAGTGCGTTTATACCTAAATCGAAATGACAATTTGTTGATGTTGAATATTGTGTGTCCAACCCAGGATGGTTTAGAATCTGAACCATCCTGGGTTGGGCACACATCACCGGATCTAATTGAGAATCTAAACTTCAGATTCTCCATTGGACCCGGGAGGTGCTGCAATCGAGTTCCAGATGTTTTTTTCGAAAACCAACGCTCGGGCAGTGCAACTACTGCCGGGACTCGTGACTGTTAATTTTGTATAAGTAATGATTTTATTTTTTCTACGTAGGTATCATAATATGGTACCTGTCTGTGATGATTTTGGTAATATTAAAATCTTTAATTACATATAAAATTCTTCCGTTACTGACTAACTGTCTGAGTGACTGAGAGACAACGCACAGTCTAAACTACTGGTCGTAGAATGCTGAAATTTGGCATGTAGCTTCCATACAGTCCGTAATAGAGCAATAAGAGAGGATTTCCCGAAATTTCTACGGAAACGGGAAAAAACGGGATATGCGCGCACGAAGTTGCGGGCAAAAGCTAGTTATAAAGAAACATCTTCCATGGTGCGTGTTTTTTATGTTATATTTTTGTTTGTTTCTACAAAAACATGATGTACTGCAGGGCTTTTTGTGAACGTTTGTTTGTTTACACAATTAAGTACATTTCAAGCTGATTGTTTCCTCGTTCCAACTCTTGAATGTCATCAACAAAACAATGGACGAGAACTATGTACCTATGTATAACGTACACAATATTGTTTGAGATGATCACATGGATTATACCATCCTTGTAATGAACGCATGTTTAGTTTGTCTGTATATTTATTGTCCTCGTGGTCATTACAGCCAATGATGTAACTAGCATTGCTCTGAATAATTTCTATGAACAAGCGTCGTCGCATGGTTGTAGCATGGTCGCCAGTTTGCGAAAGCGTTTATTTCACATGCACGCTTTTATATTAAGATAGTGTAAGATCCCACCTTATTCATCATTATAGTAGATTATGCACCGAGGGGATAAAGCAGTGTCTTATGTCACGGGCGTCATATTGAATCCCGAACGCAATGAAGGATTCGAGAGTTACCTCCCATACAAGAATCCTGAATGCAGCGAGGGATTTAAGCTCCCCCCACCACCATTCACCTTTATCCTTTATACTCTACTTTTCACAGCTATTGCGAGAAAATTGTGCTCGCACCATGACTCTAGGTGGCTGTCCACCTCGACGCACTCGGAGCAGGTCGCGCGTCCGAAGCTCTGCCCCTATCCACTACTACTACTGAACTACATACTACTACTGAATTTCATTATAACCCGCCGGGTAATAATGTGATTTGAATTTGGCTTTAAATGACGTACTTTAGGTTAGGTTTGCATAGCATTTAATTTGGCGTTTTCGTGCAAGTGATGTGAAAAAATGTTTAGGAGCTTAAGTGCACATTATGAATAAAACTTAATTAACATTAATTCGAATGTTAAGACAGACATAGATTGGAGGCTGTCCATGCCATAGCTATGGGCAGGTTGTATAATTTTGACATGTTATGAAATTAATAGGAATATATCCTATTTCTCATCCAAATAAGTCGATTTATTTTATGGCTCCTCGCTAAGTCCCTACTTACGACCTACATGACGTGCAAATTTTTTTACATGATATTTAATAAAGGTCCAAAATGTTGTTTTTCTATGAATAATAAATAAAACCAGCTACGCGAGCTGCATCTTTGCACGCAGATGACCATCATTTAACTTAAAGTATATAATTGAGGATTTCCCCAGTTGTGTTAACAAGCCATTTGGAAGCGAACCACTCGGCCATGGATGATAGAGGTACGTTATTACAGCTGTTATCTTAACGATCTGTGACCTGCAGCTACCTCAGAGGCATTTTAAAAGGATTACGATGTAGACTTTGAGGATCGTCCCACTCAAAAGCGGTAAAATCCCACCGACTATGAAAATGACGAGAAATAGAAACCGACTTTCGAATAGTATAAAGTCTAGAAAGTTCACGTTTTCTAGTTCTTCGTTAATGTCTTTACATTATACAAGGTGGAGACGATGATACGCAAATAAAAACACTGGCAATACTAGTTCATACGAATATGTCTGCAACAGACTGATTGGAATGTACAGAATAGTAGCCACTTATCTTGACTAGCTTGAGTTTTTTTGGCGTTTTATCTATTTGGAAAGTTTATTTTTAATTTCGGTGACTGGATTTATAATATTTTCAAATCATTCCAATGAACCAGTATTGCCAGTGTTTCCATTTATTGTCGTATCGATGTCTCCACATTGCATAACTTCATTGAAACTTCTAACGTAGCAGTTAAACACCCATTAAAAGTTCTGTATGTGTAATTTCACTGAACCAATGCTGATACTACATATTATTATTCTATTACACAATTATCTTTGTTTAAGTCGTCAATGTCTCTCATTGTTTATGTTTATAATTTGTTTAATGATGAAGGATCAATCAAAAAGCACAGATTTTAAAACCATAAGATAGTTGACAAAATAAAACGATTATTTGATCTAGAGATATCCCTATCTACACACACGCATGCACCAAAACACACACACACACGCCTATCCACCTTACTAACTACTCAGAACCCATTAAACTGCAATCTCAGTCTCCTAGTTTAAGAGACAGGGTTTATAATTTTTGGTTATATAGATTTTGTCAAATAATTTCTATGTATGACCTACCACTTTATGTCTAATCTGTTATTACTTTTGGATGAATAAACATTTAATATTATTATTTGTTATTATTTATTATTATAATTAAAGATTATTTTAAGATAAGTAAGCTTTGTTTGTGATCAAAATACTTACAGTTCTTGAACCTGGTCCCATTGGTTTTCCCGTGCCGCTGATAAGATTTCATCGTATGTAGGAGGTAGTGCTGAAAAGACAAAACATTCATATTAATACTAGCTTTTGCCCGCGACTAGGACGCGCATATCCCGTTTTATCCCGTTCCCGCAGAAATTTCGAGAAATCCTCTCTTAGTGCTCCCCGACACTCCCCAATGAACCTACATGCCAAATTTCAGCTTTCTACGAACAGTAGTTTCGACTGTGCGTTGACTGTCAGTCAGTCACTGACTTAACTTGCTAATTACCCATTGACAGCATATTCAGCGCGTTGTTTTCACTACAATGGATTAAAATAGATAGAATAGACACCATTTGACATTGTAATTTTTTCTTAAGTGGACGACTAAGAAACTCCAAGACGAATAGTGTTAACTTATTTAAAAGCCTTTAGAATGACGTCTGTAGTTTGTTTCAATGTTTTTATTTTCATAAATTATTTTGAGTTGTTCCATTAGAAACTCGATGATAATATTCGTTTAAATACGGATGTCGGTAAAGATCATTCTTTGTATCACAATCAATTCACACTTTTTTTACCAGGACTTTTAACATTTTTGATAATATTTGCACACGCATTTACTTTGGGATGGAGTCAGTAAGCGGAACTAGTGAAGTAATAAAAACACAGAAAAGTAAATACGTCGCCTTGAAAGAATACTATGGACATTCCTTTCTGAATAAATAAGTAATACCGGGTACCCTGGATTGAACAAAAAATGGAGCTACACATAAAATTACAATTGTTTCAATTCCCTAAGCAGTCAAGGCTGCTGGCCTGTTATTAAACCAGTTCTCATAAAAACTTTCATTGTAAATTAAAAGTTCCATTAGAATCGGCTTTTTTAATTTTAAAAAATTACAATGAGAGTTCACGAGTTAGGCATTTTTAGCAATCTCAGGAATTTCAAACGATTCCGGGATCCGGGATTCTGAAAAGCATGTCCGTATTATACTTTCGTGGGAATAAAAGTTAAGTTTAGGTATATTGGCGCTCGATTATCCGATCACTGATTATCATTCACAGACCGACTTCGCCTTCTGTTTTGTTCTCTTTTTTGAATGGCCACTCGCAGTTCAACCTAGAAGGTTGTCGACTGCTTAACCGGACCTGCCTGTGGCGGCTTTGATATAAATATTAAGGCCAAGAGCCAGGGCTTATTAAAAACTTACAAACTAAGCAACTACACGCTAAGGGCATCCCCTGTGAGGACTCCTCTGTTAGGCTTAGGTCTCCCTTTTCTTTTACAAATCCCCACTTTCCTATAACACCCTTTTTTATAGCGAGGTGAAATCCTCATGGATGTCCTCTGCCCTGGGGCGGGCGGAGGGGTATGTCAGACTCTTACTGACTAAAACCACCCCGGTGTTCCATCTCCCACCTACGCCGGGGATCGCGGGGACATATCCGTAATCCCCGGCTGTTCACCCGCTCTACGTGCCACCTCTGGTCATCCAGGTTCTGCCTACGATGGCAAGATTTTTGTCAGCCCACCTCGAGCTGCGCTAGTCCCACGTGGATTGATTTTTCGAAAAAATTGTCTACAGACCCTAAAGGAAACAGACAATTTTTTAAACTGTCATCGAATTTGGGATTGGCCACTCAAAATGCTAATCCAACAGTAGACTTTCTTCAGTATCAGATAGTGCACTGTGCGATCCATAATACTAGCTAAGGTATTTAAATAAGAAAAACCTGTCCAAGTGACACACGAAGGGTTCCGTACCATAAGCTGAAAAAAACATGTTACTTGTATGGCCCCCCCCTTTTATTTTTAATTTAATTTTTATTATTTGTTGTTATAGCGGCAACAGAAATTCATCATCTGTGAAAATTTCAACTAACTATCACGGTTCATGAGATATAGCCTAGTGACAGACGGACAGACAGACGGATGGACAGCGGAATCTTAGTAAAAGGGTCCCGTTTTACCCTTTGGGTACGGAACACTAAAAACAGTTATTAACTTTAGCAATATATTCAGGGTGAATATATTTTTAAAGGCCAAATCGCAACTGAATTAGCATTTGATAAATCACAACTTTAATAATTCTTGCAAAAGTATTCAGCCTTTTTTCTGTGATAATGTTTTACCTATCTTTTGGCAACTCATTAAATAATACTATCATGACATTTAACTAATAATAAGTTATAATATAAGTTATATTCAAGAAGATGTTCATTTGTGTTATTAAATGAACATCTTCATCAGATAATTATTTCCTTGAAGAATTTAGTTTTTAATATAAGTTAATATGTTTCCTCAAAGACGTTTTGTTTGCCTTATTACGGGGCCACAAGGAGGAAAAACTACGTCGTTTTAAAATTATAATTTAAGAATGTTCCATTTTGAGTTTCGGTAGATAGACCCAAGATGAATAAAAAACCTAATACAAAGAGAGATGTTTGCACGTCTTGAAAAAATTGCCAAACTACACTAGTACCCGTGTGGGATCCTGTCTATGACTGTGAGGTAGTCCTCTCATTAAGTAGAGGATTGCCCTCCTCCCTGTGTTTTGGTCCAAGCAGTGGTTTCAATGTTATAATCAAATTCATTTTTATTTCCTAGCTATTTCCCAAATGTGGGAATCGGATTCCAATCTAACCGAATGTAGCTGAATATCAGTTTTTCATATGGGTAGTTGATCTCCACAACTCAATCAATTATTGAGTTGTGGAGATCAACTACGTAACGCGATACCCCTTGACAAGACTGCTGTCAGATTTTTTGACTTCTGACTACCCGTAGCAACTGCCAAAGATCTAAAAATGATCTGCCGGATTAAACGGCTTAACATGCTTTAAAGTTAAAGGCTGATTTTGTTATGTAAAAACTGTAAACTAAACCATTTACTGGTTTGCTCTTAGGTAACTCTGTAGTTTACTATTTCCATTTCTTATTTTCCAGTGAAAACTCGAGAAACAAAGGTATATTGTGTTTAGGTTAGCACTTATTACGTGTACACTATTCCTAGTATAAATTACGTGCAGAATGAGTATTTTCAAATGCCTCATTGTTTGGCGAGTCCAGTCCTGAACTGACAAATATACTATCTAATTTATTTATTTATTTATTATTTATTATATACTTTATTGTACACCTCATTACAAACAATTTAGTTATTGAAGAAATCTCTGATGAAATAACTGAAGCTGGATAAGTGATTGATTCTGTTTAATTTGATGTTTAATGATTTGTTTTGAAAAAAATAAAGTGTTTCGAGGTTGAATTTGAACGGCTATAGGTAATGGTAGGGGAATGGCTACATTAAAAATGGGGCTGCATAAAAGTTGATATATCTAGAAAGGGTACGACTACTGAAGTTATAACCTATTGATAAGTATTCGAAAGAAACAGACATTTTAAAATGTCGCCTTCATAATGTAGGTGTACACCTAGGACAAGCGAATGGTGAATATTAAATGCAGGTACCAGTGAACCCTAGCTAGTCATTTTTCAATTAATTTATTGAGTTAAACCGTCATCTTTAGCACTTAATAATTTCAATGTTATTGAACTTGTCGCCAAGTTATGTTGCTGACCATGACATAACTTGCATCTACATATTATGTTTGATATTTGCAATATTGATAGATAAGATACATGTTTATTATTTTAACAATTTGACCCTCAAACCAAAGATCAGCCGAAGTTATTTAAAAATCTATCAACATACGAGGAAAAATAAAATTACCTCGTATTTTAGTAGGTTTTGCTATTGGGTATTTTTAATTCGCGTTACTTATTTTGCCTATCCTAAAACGTCATCTTTCAAATATAGATTTTATCCGAATTGAAATATTTTCCGCTTAACTTTAAGTAGACTAAGCAAATACCTGTCTTACTCCCGGATAACAATAAAAAAACGTTTCAAAAATAGTTCATCTACACTACATATTTGACATTTTGATTTTGGAAACAGATTTTTTGTTTCGTTTTTTTTTTCTGTCACGAGCAAAAGGCGCGAGTTCATTTTTTTTAACTTGATAAAAGCTATGGTTATCATTGAATGTTGTATGAAATAACATGCATGGGAAAAACAACGTTATCAAGTGAGATTATTTTGTGACTAGCTTAAAATTATTTTAGACAATCTAATTTAATAGTTTCGATTTAATTTTTAGTTTAGCATGGAAATACAATTTAAAAGTGTAACGATCGAATTTGAACAGTAATTAAACAGGTAAAACATTTTTTAACGTATTGTTTGACTTTTCATTCGGAAAAGTCTTGTATGTAATCTTGTTTGATTTCCGCATTTGAAACAAAATGCTTTTAAAGTTGATGTGCAGTGCAAAATCCAAACATGTTTCGATGACATTTTAGGAAAAATATCACTAAGCAAAAACAATTCGGTATTCACGAGATTTTTTTATATAAAATCAACCTAATTAATTAAGTTTGATTAGATCATTTAAAAATCATTCTTTTTTAATTTTCCTCTTATATGGACTAAAAAATACGAGATGTGGCTTACCTTGGACGGCGATAATAACACCCACTAGTATTAATATCGAAGCGAATTTTGCCATTTCGTATGAATTTGTAACTAACTTGTCTCACGTGAGCACGCGCGTTCTGTTTGAGTTGTCGCGTCTAAATGGGGCTGTCGGAAGCGAGCAAGACTTATAAACGAGAATATTTTGCACGCACTATATCTATGTATCTTTAGCAGGATATTCTTAAAGGGTCGCAACTCTCATTTGTTTTTTCTTTATGTTAGTATCCATTTAGCAATCGTTCTTTTACCTAAATTCTTCTGTCAGATAAGTACCTTTTGTTTTGTAGAGAATCCGTTTTGCGTTTTATCATCGGAAATAAACAGATTTTATTGGTGTTTATTTGAAAGCTTTTAATATTATCATATTATGCTATATGTTTATTAGTCTGATGTCAGTTTAATAAAGTTGAAGCACCTTTATATTCGTCATTAAATCGGTTTACGAGAACACGTGTATTTTAATCATATAGGTACTTTGTATGTATTGTTAGTCAGACAGTTAAACCTCTCCGGGTGGCAATTTTGTTGATATTCTATCGTAGTTTTCCGGACATAGATCGCTCTCATAAATGATTATAGCATGCGCACCCAGTATACCTTAGAATTTGGAAAATGACTTCTTAGTTTAATTATTTAATTTATCGTAATCAATAAATGAAACGTTGAAATTATTTGCTGGCTTTCATTGTACGTACAGCTAAGGAGTGGAATTCCCTGCCGGAGCTCCATCGTCACTTTCCACTAGGTGACATTGTGGCCTAATGAAATCACCAATAATAATAAAAATAAGTACTAAGTATCTCGACTAAGCACACGAGGTTGTCGACATGTGGAATGTAGACTCTGCTGTCATTGTGCCGATTGTCGCTACGGCCAATGGCTTGATGACCAAAAGCTTCGACGACCATCTGTCGAAGCTGGCGTTACGCGGTTGAATAAAGGGCCTGATACAGAAGGCAGTACTCCTCGATACGGCTCGTATTGTGAGGAGGTTCCCTTCTCTGGAGCCCTAACCACTGGTGGATTGGATTTTGCTCCCGACACCGGCGGACTACTGCTTTTTTACATTTTTAGATGTTTTATTGTTAAGAAATATTTAAAAATGTAAGTAGTGTGTACTTTAAATGTATAAAGAGATAAAATAATAAATTATTAATGTATTTTGAATCCTTGTGTGACCACGTTCTTCAGAAAGATTCGAACGTGCGTGAAAATTGCAACAATCATAAATTCTGAATAAAATCCCACAAACAATATTGTTTATTATAATGTTATTGAAATTTAAGGACAGTGTGCTATTTATAACTAGTTTATCTATAATAGTGATCTAAACAGGTGGTTTAGCAAGCAAGGATGGCTGGCTAAGGTTCCTTCGAGACCTTGTCCAACTGGCTTGACTACTACTGCTGTCCCTTGCAGTAGTACGATCAAGAATGATGATGACTTATAAGATGTTCCTATCATCATAAATAACTTAGTCCTTCTTCCGTTTTCCAACAAATTTTCCTTATTACCACAAACAAGTTGTTTGGGCCGATAAACTCGACTGGAATTTGACGTAAGATTGACATGCGTTGAATACTTTAATTGTTTGTTTTCATACTCTCACTGCTGGGCCAAGGAGTCCTCCAATTCCCTTCTCAGGCCACGTCGAACCAGATCTCCACCATCAGACCAGATCGTCTAGTTCTTTGAGCCGGCTTCGGCGGCGCCTCTCATCTTCAGGCAGCCTTTGTGTGGAGACTTGTGCCCAACTTTCACTGTGCTTGTGACCCTGTTTAAGGTTGTTTTAATTTTTCACTATCCTCATCATTTCAGACGTGGGCTTCTACTGCTGGACATAGCTCCAAGTGTCGCCGCATCGACTGTACCTGGGCGTTTTGCATCCAGTGTATTCGCCTTCACCAGGACAATGCAACGGTCCAACGCCATGATGATGGATGCCTTCTAACGCTGCGTCTATCGGTACACGTTCGCCTCTCCAGAAACTTTCTGCCCCGTCGACCATCAGCTGTTCCGGTTACCATGCTTCTCTAAAAAAACGATGTTTCTTAATATTTACCTTGAATTAATTGTATTTTGCTAGCTTTCACTTTAAATACTATAGAGGTAATTTGATGATTTGATAACATAAGGAAAAAGCATTGATTTTGTACACGCATCAATTAGGTTAGCTTAAATGCTCAAGAAATCTGCCTTTCTCCTTTCCTGTGTATACTACACACATCTATTGGTAATGATGAATCATTGTAGAAAAAAATACATTTTTCAGTGTTAAGTCTATAGTCTCTGTTAGTCCATGTGTATACGCTGTATTCTTCTAATCTACATTAAGAGAATTGATTCGGAAAGTTTATGTCATACTTGTAAAAAGAAAAAAAATTACTGAAATATAATAATGAAAATATCTCAATGATTTGTCAACCCGGTGCTGATTGCTGTAGTGTTTAGTGTAGGTAAACATCGTGTTCATAGAAATTCTCGATGCTAGAAAGTTTGAGTAAAACTTACAGTTAAACATTATCCCTTTTATTTGAGCCTATAACCGTACAGTATAATAGTAGCACCGAGGGGATAAAGCAGTGTCTTATGTCACGGGCGTCATATTGAATCCCGAACGTAATGAAGAATTCAGCGCAGCAATGGAGTTAATTCAATAACCCTGAATGCAGCGAGGGATTTAAGCTACCCCAAGGCAAAGACACCTTTATCCCTGAGGAGGATACTCTACTTTTCACACATACTGTGAAAAAATAAGAAGCCATAATAAATTTACAAGCAGTAGATAAATTTAGAACAACATATACACTTACAAAAAGTTAGTTAAATAGCATAAGGATTTGCAATATTGGGGCCTTTTTTGCGTTCTCCTTGCGTTCGCCTTTTATCCCCTCGGTGCATAATCGAATAATTCTATGTTGTGTCCTAACTTTACGATAAACATTTCGATAAAATTCTGCTCAATAAAAATGTCACAGTAAATTAGTTTTAATGAGCAGATTTTTATGTTGCACGTGATTATCACAATAAGATGGCTTATTTTATTTTGAATCATGAGATCCACTTTATTAGCTATTCAGCTCACTACACTGGTTGAGGGCAATGACATTGTACCTAAACAACCCAAGTATGTTTCTGGCATTTTAACCTTAGCAAACAAAAGTGTAAATCAGTGATAAGTACGTACATATTTGAGTTTCAGTTTTTAAATTTATTAAATCTGCCTAGCATTATCCCAACTAGGCTATAATTGGGGTCGGTTTAAGTCAAACCGGATGTTGCTGAAAACCAGTACTATGCGTAATTACTTGCAAAGATTTATTTATTACTAGCTGCCGCCCGTGGCACCGTCCGCGTGAATGTCGAAAATTATCCCAAGGGAACACACTCCCGCGATAAAAACGAATCCTATGTCCTTTACCGAGAATCAAACAATCTCTATACCAAATTCTAAATCAGTCCAGGCGTTTGCGCGCACACATACACACACACTCACAAACTTTCGCCTTTATAATATTAGTGTGATTTATGCAATTTCAATGCCAGAACCAATGGCTTAACGTGCTTTCCGAGGCTAAGAGGAGTGTCGGTATGTAAAAGACGGTCACCCATCCAAGGACTAACCTCGGCTAGCATTGCTTAACTATGAAGAGCGACCGGTGCGGCTGTTATTTTAGCCACGTAATTTTCTTCTCTATCTCCTCCCACCTATTTTCTGTATTAATAGGTATAGATAGAAAATAGGTTGGAGGAGAAGGAGATATGTCACCGGAAAATTACAAACGCCGTAAGATTGTAAAATATCACGTGCATTTGTAAACTATTTATTTTTAATAAGACACGGATATTTGGGAAATTATTGAATTTGACTGGGATTTATTGTTTACAAAACGATATTTTCATAATATATCTAGAAATCCTAATCCAACAAAGATTTATTACAATCTTACGGATTCTACAACTTTCGTTGACATTAATTCGCCTACGCTAATCGATAGGACCTACCTACCTAGAACCTAAATAAGTGTGTTATTGTTGTAGTGTCTATAAGTAAACTATTTCTAGCGTGTCTACTATATTATCCTGAAGTGAAAACAATAGCCTCTTACGTCATAATGTAACAGGGTTTACGTCATAGATGGTATTGAGTTACCTTGTAGTCTATTTTGTTACTTCTACATCGATGTTTGGAGTTCCAGGCAGTAAATGGGGTTGCGGAAATTTTTTCGAAAGAGTCACCGCGGCCCTGGAACGCAAAGGGCATTTGGAGGAACACGGATGGGTTTTAGTCAGTAAGAGTCTGACACGCCGTTCCGCTCCACCCAGAGCGGTAGAAGTCATTTGATGATTACCCATCCTTAAAAAAATAGAGTTACCAATAATCCTAAAAGAAGTTTAGGTATTTATTAACGTCATCAAAAAAGGAAAACTATCTCTCAATTATAAACATGTTTTTATTAGAATATAGACACCGATTTCTCCGATATTTTTTTGTACACATGTAAACAATATGATATAGTAAAGAAAAGTACTCGCATATTGCTTTACACACACTAAAGGGCAGCCGAAAAAGCACTAAGTTATAATAGTCCTCGTTTAGCAATGGACCCCTCTAGAGAAAATACGTTACATCAGCGATTACGAATATCAGAAATCAAACATGTTTGGAATTGACCGCTTGCCAATTGGATAGCGTATGTCAACCCTACATAAGGTGGAAACGATAATACGTTGACTTTTTAATAATAATTCTAGTTCGATCCAGCCCGCCCTAGCTGTCCTCCCCCCAACGACGCCCTGAGCCGAGGCCCGTACCCCACAGGGGGTGCCCTTAGCGTGTAGTCGCTTAGTTTGTAAGTTTTTTAAAAGCCCTGGCTGGAGGCTTTAATATTATATTAACGCCACCACAGGCAAGCCCGGTTAAGCAGTCGACAACTTTATAGGTTGAACTGCGAGACGCCACTCAAAAACAAAAAAAAATACATTGTCTTTGATCACAGATTTGATGTCACTAACTGCAACAGACTACTTGGAATATTTCTTCAGAATAGAAGTGACTATCCTTGACGAGTTTTGGTTTTTTGACGTTTTATGTATTTGGAAAGTTTATATTTAATTTTGGTGACAGGATTTATAAAAGTTTCAAAATATTCTTATGAACCAGTATTGCCAGTGTTTTCATTTAGGTATAGTCGTATCGATGTCTCCACAATGTACCTATGTTCTGGACCTTTAGGAAATCGTATCGTGTCGTTTTTCTTCATCTATCTTTTCTGTAACTTATATGGTGTACATAATAAGGAGTATTCTATTCTATTCTATTCTATCGCTGATAGAATTTCAATTGGCCACTTTGTTTGTCCTGTCCAACCGACGAATGCGAATGTTTGACAAGACAAAATACTCACATTACGCATCGAGGCATTGCTTCAACGTTTTGTTCAGGCGCGAGGCGTCATCCAAACGATTTTCTTGCTTGATTCAAGATCGAAGAATCCTTTTTTTCAGTAACAAGAAACTTTTTACTTGCCAAGAAGAACTGTGTTATCCAGTTTATGGGTTGTCGATGTCTGTTAAGTAGCCTCTCCACGTAAAATACTGGTAGTCAGCTGAAACTGGTTTGACTGAGAGCCGACCCCAATATAATTGGGAAAAGACTGGACAGATGATGATGTCTTGCAGTAATGGAGATATATATATAAATATTCTGAACTTGCCTGGGTGAGACCGAAATAAATATTTTCTTTTATTTATTTCTGACGTAAGCAAGTTTAGGTTATCTATTTTTTATTATGACGATGCATTTACCTTTATAATAGGAATGCCATAAAATTATCATATCAATATGGCACGTAATAACGTACCTACGTTAGGTACCTACTTATTAATCAAATAATTTAGTAGACATTCTTTGGGATTGTTAAATAAAATCATCAGGTTTGTGTAAATCTAGTTTATTGGAATAATTTAAATAAATTAACATGACAATATAGATGACAAGTTTTGCCAATAACATACAAAGTCGACATAGTTTTTAATGTTACAATTATAATAAAAACTGGTTCTAAAATAAAGGTAATGTTTATGTACTTTTGGTCCAGTTCAAGTGACACCATTTTTTTTTTGGTAAGTGAATAACAAAATATGCCAGCGGAAAAAATGTTACTTAATTTTTCTTCGTGATTTTTTAGTAAAGTAAATAAAATGAGAGTTCCGTTACTATTATTTTATTGACATCAGAAATTTTACAAGAAATATTACTAATATTACGCATATTTGCAGAAGTCAGCATTGAAAGTTATAGCCCGTTATAAGTTGTTCGGTAGATTTTAGTCAAAGTTTTCCACGAGTGACATATTCTTACTTAAGACAGTGTAGGTACATGACCAGTGCGTGCGTCTCGCATTCGTGTTGCGTATTTCCCGCCTAAAATATACAGGATGCTTATAATTTTGTAAAGCATCAGCAGCACCGGTCCTCATCTCAGTACTACTAAATTCTTCATAACAGATTCTAAAAAATATTTTTTCTTCAAACGTATACTTATTTTCTTATATTACTTATTTAAGAGGGTTAGATTGCATAAGTCGTCTCCTTTCCATTATTGTTATGTTTGACGACAGTGTGGACCTGTCCGTCTCCGTTCTGGTCACTCCTCATGTAGGTTGAATGGAAATTTTGACCCGTCCCTGGCTTCATATTATATATTTGTTCGGGAGTCTTCAAGTTCTGTAAAACGTAAAGATATTTTTCAGCATAGGGGAGTGTTAGAGTCCGGTTTAAGCGTTTAAGGATCAATGGACTACCATGCATTTGATTATGGCACTTTGAGATGGCGACGATAAAGAGCAGTGTGGAAGATAAAGTCAAGTTACGCTCAAATAATAATGATGATCATAATTATTTCCATCAGATTCAGTTGATAGAAAAACTATGGTCATAAATAGCTTTATATAAATTTCTGCAACTGAAAAAGAAAAAAGAATGGAACTTAAAAAAAAAACTAAAACCGTTTTTCGTCATCAATTGACAAAAAAAGTTTTCATTCGGGAATTTACGTTAGTCTAGATTATGAAGATTGTTTATTTATTTATTTAACATCTTAAAACTATCTTTACAGGTTGCCCTAATATGATAGTCAAGTCAAAAATATAAACATATAAAACGTTTTTTAACACGCTCTAACTAACTTAATTAATAAAATTAAGAATAAATATAACTTCAAAACGTAACTTAATCATTATAATAACATAACACTTTAGAAGTCATTACAGTGAAGAATTATTTTAGAATGAACTAATAATAAACTCACTTTAAACATGAGTGAATCAAGAAGACCGAGACCGCCTCTGTAAATCATAAATAAAATATATTAAGTGCGTATTATAATCATTAAAATAGTCTCTTCGCTAGAAGGGGCTAGCGAGGCGAAGCAGGGAGCAGCTATGCTTCGATTGCGTTTAAGTGGGGTATTATACCAAGGGAACATAATATTATGTAGTACCAGGATAACAAGCAGGTACCTATGCTATGTCCTTCTCCAAGGACGAATCTATCTCTTTTACAATATTCATCTTAATTGGTTCAGCGGTTTAAGCATGAAAACGCATCAAACACACGGGCAAATAGCTTTGCCGGTTCTTCCGTGGCGTTGCGCGTTGCAACCACACGAAACGTGCCTTTTTTTTTGGATTAAAATTCAGCAGTTTTGAAGATTTCTACCCGTAAATAAACAGATCTGTACCTACTTCTTAAGATAAACCCCCGGTTTAATGAATATCGACCCGTCACAAATTAAACGCCAGTCAAATTATGCGATTAGCTGTTGAAAACTCATTCAACCCATATTAGTTTTTAATAATATCTCGAAAAAAAAATCAGTCGTGTAGTACGTTTTGTCGAGTTATGCGCACATATATAGTTGTCGTATGGGGCAGACTATATTCTTTTCGCGATTTCGGATTAGGTATATAGTAAAAGTTGTTTATTTATGAGTACAATGACCCCTTTTCAGATATAACGTTTATTCTGTTACATGTAGTATACACGGGGTGACTGGTACTTGGGGTCCATATTAGGTTAGATATCGAAGATTTTTTTAAATTTGATTTGAAACCCTGGATACCCATAAACAAATGCTTTTTTTGGAAAAAAAGTTGTAAAGTTTAGGAGATAAAACGTCATTAATAAACATTTAAGTATTTATGTCAAAAGCAGACTGAAAGTTCAAGCATAACTACTATATTTGATTATACTTACTGAGCTCGGATAATGTCAAAAGGAAAATTATCTTGTGCTGAAAACAAAGAGAAAACCAGTTAAAAGTCAAAAATAAAACAACAAACAATGTTCATGTCGTAGCCATATCAAAGAAATCGCCAGTATATGAAGTGGTCGGTCAAAAAAAATGGTTGGTTATTTCATGAAATGGCCAATTGGTTATAGTAGGCGCCAGATAAATTTGCAATATAAACCATAGACCTTTCCCTAACATGTCTTCGTAGGTACCAGAAAAATAAATGGATTTTGATCCAGGGCAGCGTTAAGTCTTTATTTCCGTTTTTGAAATTAAGAATGTCAATAAAGTAGGTGAGTCAATGACTGTAATTGCAAATTTATTTGGCGCCTACTATACGACATAATTATAACGTGTCGTTTTGAAAAACACGAACAGAAAATTTGAGTGGAAAAATAGTGGCAGGATATAAAAATAAATCTATATTAATATAATAAACCTAAAGAGTCAGTTTGTTTAAACGCGCTAATCTCTGGGAATACCAGTCAGATTTGTAAATTTCGTTTTGTTTATGATAGCCCATTCATAAGGAAGGCTATAGATAGGCTATACGGGAAAGGGAAACGGGATATACGCGTTCGAAGTCGCGGGCTAGTTAATAAATGTAAATAAAACTAAAAAGTTTAACTTAAGTAGTAAGTATAGGTACTTTCTTAACTTGAACTTTTTTTCAAGAGTTGTTTTTATGTTATTTCTGACAACTCGACTAAAATTATGTTTGCGCATGTGTATATTCCGTGAATGTAAATCATTCTAGTCGAAACGAAAACAACAAGGTACCCACAAATACTGAGAGAATACTAGCTAAAATTTAATATGCAGCGTTGAACTAATTGCCTTTTCAAGTTAAATTCACTAAACGAGCCAACCAGTGGCGTGTTTACAAATGGGTTTCATTGCTTATTAAAATAAAAACAATATAAACATGGAATGTGTGGAAACCCGATTATAGGTAGATGTTGACAAACAAAAATACCAAGTAAATTAAAATATAATCCTGGTACGATGGACTTAAATGTGCTATGGTTAGAGACGTGAATAGTAATCACAGACAATAGAAGTATCTATTATCGGATGCGAATTTTTAGAATAGGCACATGAAGCACTACTTGTGGCTTATCTACTTGTGATTTAATACACATTCACACTGTTACTATACCTAAGTAAACCGACGAAATTTAGCTATATTTCTTTCGACTTGTATCGAGGAGGTACTTGTATCGAGAGAAGACATAGCTGATTTTCGTAAAATGTCACTGTTTTACGGAAATCAGTAAAAATGTAATTATAATAATAAATACCATTAACACACGCCAACGCAACGAGTGCAACAAATATGACGATTTTCACCATGTTTCAATGTTTTATTTTTATTGTAGATGACAAGTGTTTGTACTGAAACTCACAATATTATGAAAAATATTGAAAATTCAGGACGTATTTATACGTAGCGAGCGTTCACCTTGAACAGTCAATAGCTCTTCTAACACATGTAAAGGGGAGAATCGGGTAAAGTGGTTTTTTTTGCATTGGATAGACTCGCTTGATTTTTTTATTTTTTCAGTTAGTATGAAGTTATATCATTTAATCATTTTTTTTCAATATTTGTAGATAGATAACATTGTTCAAGGTGTGGTTTTTTAAGTTCAAATGCAGTAAAGCGCTTTATAATAAAATTTCCTGTATTTTAATATTTGTTCTCAGTTTAAATATTTTTTAAGGTTTATCGGAGCAGTATAGGCTGTGCGTATGAATTTAATTAGAAAACATTCTCTGAAAGACAGTGAGTGAATTTTAGGAAGCCATGTTTGTGGGCACATTTTTTACATCTGATACCATACGGTTAAACTTCCCCTTTCATGCACAACACCATTTGTCAAAATTCGTGAATGCCTATCGTTTCAAGAATAGATTTGAACGACACCATTTCAATATCTATGGTAGGATAAATGTGCACACCAATTTATTTTTACGACAAACAATTTTCTTTTGTTTCATTTTTCTCCGAATTTAAAACAAATGTTCTAAGTTAACAAAAGGCTATAGAATATTATGGAAAATTTTGTACTACGCACATTTAATATGTCCATTATATTTAGGTATTCCAAAATGGCGTTACTTTCAAAGGCAAAACTAACTAAGTTTTAAATTCCGTGAATTATCTTTTAGTTTTATTCTAGATGCCTAAGAATAATTAGTGTAGGTAAAAACAAACATGTTTTCTTCAAAAATTAAACAATTTCGCTTCGGGTATTCCATGTGCATATCATAGTCGTTTTTCTTTTATTACGAGAATAATAATTATGTCAGACTTTTGAAGTGAAAACTTCTTGAGACGCGTTGAGCACTTTTTGGGTGAACAAAAATCATGGAAATCGCGTCATCGTCACCAAACGCTTTCCATGAGCTATATGTATACCTACTGTGTAAATGTATATGTGTACGTTTTGGGTGAACAAAAATCATGGAAATCGCGTCGTCGTCACCGAACGCTTTGGATGAACAAAAATCATGGAACTCGCGTCATCGACACCGAACGCTTTGGGTGAACAAAAATCATGGAACTCGCGTCATCGACACGGAACGCTTTGGGTGAACAAAAATCATGGAACTCGCGTCATCGACACCGAACGCTTTGGGTGAACAAAAATCTTGGAACTCACGCCATAGTCACCGAACGCTTTAGTTGAACAAAAATCATGAAACACGCGCCATCATCACGAACGCTTTAGCTTTCGCTTAGTTACCCCAAAGACTGCCCCGCATTGTAGATCTGAGAGGTCATAAAATGATTAGAAAGATATAAGTGTACATCGGCAGGACTCTGGTCTTCAATATTATTTCGCCTTTCATCCTGGACCATCAAAGCCGCGGACTGGCACCGTATGGACGCGTTTGAGATGTGTTGTTAGAGACATAATTATGTTGCGCATATCCATGACAGCACACAAGAATGCATCCGTAAACATCCGAGGACCTGTCTCCAAAGTGTGTTGCTAGATTTCGGTCATATCGCTCAAAAGCAATCCGACAGCGGAAAATGTTATGCTTACTGGAAAAATTAAAGAATGGGAGATCCACTGGTCGTAGGCTATGGTCTAAAGAAATCAAGCAAGATCAAGACAAAATTTCCGGTGCAATACCCACAGACTAAAGACCAGATTATCAAAAATTTGGGGTACGCAGCCGCAGTGTTGTTCATGAAGCGTATAGTGACCAGTGTACTGCTGAGTAATCACTAAATAACACAACCCACGATGGTACAAGATAGATAGAATGATATAATATACTTAATTGTACATCTAATTCCATGGGATCAATGGCGGACTTATCGCTGACAGCGAGACTCCAGACACCTTTGGATGCACTGAAAAAACTATAAATAAAAAGAGGTAAGTTAGATGCCGAATGCAACGTGCTGCGCGCAATTACAGCGCTGTTGATGCGCAGTGAAATGCACTACCGAGTTAAGGCTTTTATCCTCTACAATCAAAATAATGGTAATAAAATAATGCCGGTAGGTATGCTTCCAAAGTAATAGCGATCTGGCCATAACATATTCCGTAACATATGATTTTTCTAAGTAAGCCCCCTTAGTGACTTTAGTGACCAAACCACTGAAGGAGGATTGCCGATTCGTTGATTCAGGCACATACGATATAAGCCCTTGTAGTATGCTGTTTAACTCTTAGACAATCATGCCTCTGTTTCCACGGTAAATTCTCAGTCATTAATTTTTCTGGCTTTATCGGGAGTAAGCATGAGTTATGTTAAAAAATCCAGGTTTCACTTACTACCTAAGTAAGCGTATAATTTCCTAGAATTCAATAATAGCAAAATGTAGAGAAACTGCTCTGAGGTATAACATAAACGCCAGGGGCTTAATATTCTAATCTACTACTATTAAGCATAACTTCACGCTTTTATTTCTCGAAGGGTAGCCAGTATTGATGGTACACTCATTTTTCACCAGTAATGTTAAGTCATGCTGACATTAAGTGGTCACAAACTCTCCATTAACCAGAATTAAATTTTGGCTAGTTTATTTACGTTGTTAATGCAGACTCATCATGTCTTTGGGATAACGTATAAGAATAACAAACTAAGTATGATCCGATCCACGGCATAAAACAAAATAATAATGGAATAAAGTACTAATCTTATCCGAATTTATGTCTAACCCGTGTGTATGAATGGTGCAATACTTTCATAATGTACGGATAGAATTGCGCAATGATTTTTGGCGGATGATCAATATTGCATTCTTGTGTTGTTAAGACGTGGGTCCGATAGACATCTGGTATATGTAAACACTAAAATAGTTCTACATTTTTCAATACTGACCTGTCTCAATGAATATTGTAACTTTGTAGTACTGACATTTTCATTGATTTCAAATTCTATTTTTATCTTCAAGTACTTCATGAGCGCTGAGTCAGCGATTACACGTCAGATTACTTTTTTGTTGGAATGATGGCACGGTTGTTTATGTGGTTTGCTTCTTTTTTTTGAATGAAACTAAGCTCTGTCTAGCTATTTGGCTGTGATCTCAAAGGATTCACAAACAAACACACAACCAATACATGAGAGATTTCTAAAAGAGACCTTGACACTGTATTTATTTTAGTACATACTTTAGTTACTTGACCTTTTTAGATTCAGAGAAACAATTGACATATTTTTTCTACCCTATGGTATTTGAGCGACTGTACGGGCTGCAGTCACCAATGTTCACAAGAAACTGCGATCACCTAGCTATCTTCGGTCACTGTGATAGTGATAATTCCTCTTGTAAATTTTCTAATCGTTGATGAAATTAGATAAGTGTCCCTCTGATTAGATATGTATTTGAGTACACTACCACTTCTCCTACATTTCAGAAAATTAATTAGATGCGTCAGAAATAATGTGTTGTGCAATCGCAACTTTTGATGCATTTTAAACCCGAAAAGTTATCTTAAGACCTCAAATATACTCTGAAATTCATTGTGATTCTAAATTGTTTTCTTCAGTTTAACATTGTATGTTTTCCTTCGTGTCTAGTCAACAAAATACCGATAGCATCGTTTTCAAGCTTCGCATATACAGGTCGGTGAATGAGTCGGCTGCTCTACTGTAGAGCGCTACGAAATCGGTACTATTGTGGATCGCATGATGTGGGCATGCCAACCGATTCAGTGGATTGAGCGAATGTTCGCCAACAGAACTCGACTTTTCTAATTGAGACTACGTTTTGAACGGTTGAACAAAGTATTGGTTGATCTGGATGTATTAGGGGTAAACATACAAAGCAGATCTAACGTTTTCAGATTAATTTCTGATTTAAAGAATGTGGGACCACACTTAAATTAAACCAAATAAAACATAACCATTTATTTATGTACCAATTACCAAGGTGTAAACTATTACCCTGAACGGTGGATCACTTGGCTCACGGGTCGATGAAGAACGCATTAAATTGCGCGTCATAGTGTGAACTGACACTTTTGAACATCGACATTTCGAACGCACATTGCGGTCCGTGGAAACACTTCCAGGACCACTCCTGTCTGAGGGCCGGCTGTAAAAAAACAGAGCCACATTGCGCTGAACGTGGTTGTTCGTCTCCACCTAATTGGGTGTGTTGACGGTCGAAAACGTTGATGTGCAAATGACAGTTCAATAACGCGGATATCCATGATGTCCTCGATTTATTGTCTGTTTAAAAATATATCAGAGAACGTACAATAGCACATAGCCATACAATTTGACGTACCCAAAAGCAGTGTGCGTGCTGAGCTAGCTCCGATGCGTATCGTCATCTAACCGCGATGGCGAGGACACGCGTTGTTGTTTGCGAACGCACGTACGCTGAACTCTTTGGTTGGTTTCATTTAACTAACTTGAGGGCAGCAAACTGCTTTTGTTCTGCTTCCTTTGCAGGAAGTCGAATACGGCTGTATGATAGCGTCTTTTTTGTATGTACAAGTAAGGAGACTCGACATATGAGTCTGCTTCGCTAATATCGTTGGCCTCAGATCAGGGAGGATCACCCGCCGAATTTAAGCATATTAGTAAGCGGAGGAAAAGAAACTAACCAGGATTTCCTTAGTAGCGGCGAGCGAACAGGAAAGAAGCCCAGCACTGAATCCCGCCGTTGTTCAGACGGCGGGAGATGTGGTGTTCGGGAGGTTCCGCTTTCTCGTTACGGTCGCTCCTGTCCAAGTTCGTCTTGAACGGGGCCGTTTTCCCGCAGAGGGTGCCAGGCCCGTAGTGACGGATCACCGTGGCGAGAGGGATTCTCCTTAGAGTCGGGTTGCTTGAGAGTGCAACCCTAAGTGGGTGGTAAACTCCATCTAAGGCTAAATATTACCGTGAGACCGATAGCGAACAAGTACCGTGAGGGAAAGTTGAAAAGAACTTTGAAGAGAGAGTTCAAGAGTACGTGAAACCGTTCAGGGGTAAACCTGCGAAACTCGAATGAACGAACGGAGAGATTCATCATTCTTCTGCGGCCTACGACACGCGCCTCGATGCAGCTGACTTTTGCAAGTCGGTAATCACGGGCCGTGCCCGTCCACGTCTGCGGAAGGTGTGCACTTCTCTCTTAGTAAATGCATCGCGACCCGTTTGATGTCGGTTTAGGCGCTGTTCGGCTCCTCGCCCCATTGCCTTGAGGTAGTGGGACCGCGACGGTGGCTGACCGGCCGTCGGACGGTAGATTTGACGAATCGCGCACGCGTTCTAAACGCGTCCGGCCCGACGCAAGTCAGCGTCGCATACAACGTCTTCGCCATAGTGCGGACGTTGCTGAGACGCGTCTGTTGTCGCCGCCGTGTTGTCTCGGACTGTGCGCGTATCAGTCAGCGATGATTAAGTTTCGGGCACTTGCAGGACCCGTCTTGAAACACGGACCAAGGAGTCTAGCATGTATGCGAGTCATTGAGATAACAAAACTGACAGGCGCAACGAAAGTGAAGGCGCGCGCTAGCCGCGTGCTCAAGGAGGATGGAGCGTCGATCTAGGTCGATCTCTCGCACTCCCGAGGCGTCTCGTTTCCAACTCGTGAATGTAGGCGCGCTCTGAGCATAAATGCTGGGACCCGAAAGATGGTGAACTATGCCTGGTCGGTCGGTCGGTCGAAGTCATGGGAAACCCTGATGGAGGACCGTAGCGATTCTGACGTGCAAATCGATCGTCGGAACTGGGTATAGGGGCGAAAGACTAATCGAACCATCTAGTAGCTGGTTCCGTCCGAAGTTTCCCTCAGGATAGCTGGCGCCGATTTTAACAGTCTCATCCGGTAAAGCGAATGATTAGAGGCATTGGGGCCGAAACGGCCTCGACCTATTCTCAAACTTTAAATGGGTGAGTACCCCGGCTTGCTTGAATTATGAAGCCGGGGACTGATGACCGTGCCAAGTGGGCCAATTTTGGTAAGCAGAACTGGCGCTGTGGGATGAACCAAACGTAGTGTTAAGGCGCCCAAAAAACGCTCAAAGATACCACAAAAGACGTAAAGCAAATGAGACAGCAGGACGGTGGCCATGGAAGTCGGTATCCGCTAAGGAGTGTGTAACAGCTCACCTGAATAGGATGCTTTGCTCTGAAAATGGATGGCGCTTAAGCGTTTTGCCTATACACTACCGTTACGAGCATGTGCGACATCTTTTCTGATGTCATTAAGCCGTAACGAGTAGGACGTGCGCGGCGGAGAGCGCAGAAGGGTCTGGGCGTGAGCCCGCTTGGAGCCTCCGTCGGTGCAGATCTTGGTGGTAGTAGCAAATACTCCAGCGAGGCCCTGGAGGACTGACGTGGAGAAGGGTTTCGCGTAAACAGTAGTTGGTCGCGAGTCAGTCGATCCTAAGCTCAAGGAGAAATCCTATGTCGATGTGGCGTGTTTTTCAATTGTGATATATATCACATATATTATACTGATAAATAACGCCCTTTGAGCGAAAGGGAATCCGGTTCCTATTCCGGAACCCGGCAGCGGAACCGTTTCAATAATCGTTCCCTCGTTTTTATAGCGAGTGTTCGACGGGGTAACCCAAAGTGGCCTGAAGACGCCGCCGAGAGGTTCGGGAAGAGTTTTCTTTTCTGCCTGAGCGTTCGAGTTCCATGGAATCCTATAGAAGGGAGATATGGTTCGGAACGCGAAGAGCACCGCATTTGCGCCGGTGTCCGGATACTCTCTGCGGACCTTGAAAATTCAGGTGAGGGATATACGTGGAGATGTCGCGCCGGTTCGTACCCATATCCGCAGCAGGTCTCCAAGGTGAAGAGCCTCTAGTCGATAGAATAATGTAGGTAAGGGAAGTCGGCAAATTGGATCCGTAACTTCGGAATAAGGATTGGCTCTGAGGACCGGGTTGGTTGAGTTGGGACATGAAACATATTTCATCAGAAGTTTGTAGATTTTTCCAGCTATAAGTCCACGTCGGTTTCGTCTCGTGCGCGATCGACGCGGTTCTTAACAACCGCCGCCAACGGTCAGCTCAGAACTGGCACGGACAAGGGGAATCCGACTGTCTAATTAAAACAAAGCATTGCGATGGCCCTCGCAGGTGTTGACGCAATGTGATTTCTGCCCAGTGCTTAGAATGTCAACGTGAAGAAATTCAAGTAAGCGCGGGTAAACGGCAAGAGTAACTATGACTCTTCAAAGGTAGCCAAATGCCTCGTCATCTAATTAGTGACGCGCATGAATGGATTAACGAGATTCCCACTGTCCCTATCTACTATCTAGCGAAACCACAGCCAAGGGAACGGGCTTGGGAGAATCAGCGGGGAAAGAAGACCCTGTTGAGCTTGACTCTAGTCTGGCATTGTAAGGAGACATGAGAGGTGTAGCATAAGTGGGAGATCGTTCGCGCGATCGTCGCTGAAAAACCACTACTTTCATAGTTTCATTACTAACTCGGTTGGGCGGAAGCGGTGCGCGGTCGATATTATTGGCCAGCGTGCGGTTTTTGTGATTCAAGCGTTAAAAAGTGGCGATTTAGTGGAAACGCTTGTTGCTCACTATAGCGTGATCCGATTCGAGAACACTGCCAGGTGGGGAGTTTGACTGGGGCGGTACACCTGTCAAATAATAACGCAGGTGTCCTAAGGCCAGCTCAGCGAGGACAGAAACCTCGCGTAGAGCAAAAGGGCAAAAGCTGGCTTGATCCAGATGTTCAGTACGCATAAGGACTGCGAAAGCACGGCCTATCGATATTCTTGTTTAAAGAGTTTTTAGCAAGAAGTGTCAGAAAAGTTACCACAGGGATAAGTGGTTTGTGGCAGCCGAGCGTCCACAGCGACGTTGCTTTTTGATCCTTCGATGTCGGCTCTTCCTATCATTGTGAAGCGAAAATCACAAAGCGTTGGATTGTTCACCCACTAACAGGGAACGTGAGCTGGGTTTAGACCGTCGTGAGACAGGTCAGTTTTACCCTACTGATGGCACGTCGTTGCGATAGTAATACCGTTTAGTCCCACAATAACAACGGTGTCGGACATTTGGTTCATGCACTCGGTCGAACGGCCGGTGGTGCGAAGCTATCATCCGCAGGGATATACTCTGATCGCCATTAAGGGTGAAACCCATCTAGTCAAATCCGGCAAGGATATCTGTGTGGAGCCCCGAGAGTCGGGAGGCTCTAAACAATGTGACTCTGCTAGTCGCGCTTCACCACGTGAGGTGCGACGTCGAAGCCCATTTGGATCGCGGAGATCGATGCTGTCCGTTAAACGCGTGCATCACGGTTCCGAAGATCCGAATTTACTTCAGTTCGATGTCGGGGCTCGGAATAGTCTGTAGACGACTTCCGTTCCTGGCGGGGTGTTGTGCGCGGTAGAGTAGTATATCTACGATCCGTTGAGACTTAGCCCTAGCTAGGTGATTCGTTTTCGAAATTATTTAATACACGAACTGTCAGTAATCGCTCTGAGCGTCTTTGTAGTTTGTATGTTATGTTGATAAATACTACAAATATCTATAAAACGCACACTATGCAGGCAAGCGTATGGAACTAGGGGCGCAATATTGTTATGATACTTTTTTTTTACATTACGTTACGTTCCTACTATAACATTCGTGCTAGGCCATCTGAACTCCTTCGTTAATTTATTAATTTTGAGAAACTACAAACAGCAAAATGTTTAGATTTACCTTCTAATAAATAAATGTGGCAGTGCCACTCCATTTCAAGAAAACTGACGGCCTCGTAAATCAATATTTAAAAAGTGCACTAAATACCACATTTGGTGAACTTGTTGGAAGGTTTTCTTTAACGATGATTACAGGTATTTCAGGGTATCCAAGAAGGTTCATTAGCCTCGAATAAGGTTAATGAACATTAAAACTATTTTATAGTCATAAACTATATTATACCTAAGTACTACCTTAGTTAATGAACATTAAATGAAAGTATATAACAGGAAATAAATTAAACCTAAAACATAGTATTCAAAAAGTTTATTAACATTATTAATCGAAAAGGAATGCATTCGTATAACAAAACTTCAAAATACGGATTAAAACATTGAAAAAAGGTTATGATTTTACGAATACTTTACAAATAAGCCTTGATTTAAGATAAATTAAAGTTTACGTCCATTATTAAACACTGATTGCACAAACTAAAATAAAGATGCGAGTAAGCTCCTTAGACATGCGCGACTTGAAAATGCGACAGCAATGTCACAAACAGTGTTTGCGAAATTGTTTTGCCGGTATAGTATCCGTAAAGCAATTCAGATGGTCGTTGCATCGTTGTCGCATAGTCGCGTCGTGCCTGTCTGCAGGAGCCTTTACAAAAGCAGCTTCATCAGGGCGGAGTACCAAAAGTATGATGCTGTTGTTTTACGCGACCGTTGTCATTGTCAATCATGTGCAAGCTGCCTCCTTGATTGACCTTGCCATTGTAATTAGTGGAAAAGGCTGAACTTCTGATGGATGAGCCCTTGTAGGTCTCTCCTGGACCCGGAACGTAGCTCTCTATCTTCTTCGGATCAACGAACGGAATTGAGTGGCGGAAACTGGAGTACCCAAACTGGTAAGGGTTATGAGGCGGGATCTAGACATAGAGAACAATAGATAAATTAATGTATGTTGAAAAACTACAAAACCCCGTTTGAAGACCATTTGAAGGAAACTTCATCCACTCCAATAGAATCAGTCACCATGACAACTAAAAGCCCTTGATTAATTTATTATTTCAATTGACGAGATGTAACTGTCATTTTGATTGATTCGATTCGAAATTAGCTGTTAGAATATAGGGGTTAAGCTCACTTGCACCGTTCCTAAATGATTGAAGGCATTTGGCAACAGTGTATTTAAAAATAATTCTGTTAATAAGTATACATAGTATCAGTGTATATATAGTATCAGTTGTGGTGCAAATGACTCTACGAGCTAGTCTTGTCATCATCCATTGTTAGGCTATTGAATGGCATTTTAACGGACTACTAAGGATAGCGATACAGTGCCTTTAAATACTAAAAAGATCATAATAACCAACAGAGTATAAAAAAACTGTAATTTTTAAAACAAAAAAAAAACTCGCAGATACTAATCTAATATGAAAGAAAATGAGCTCCATCTTTCTAAAATCCACGCCGGCTCAGGCATTGGAATCTTTGGATGAAATTATTGATTTGTTAGACATCGAGAAGTAGATATTACGAGCCCCAGTAGACAGAAATTGCATTCGTGAAAGAAAACACACTACTCTAACGCTGGTTATAGACTAAGATCTAAACATGCTTTCCAGCCGAGTAAATTATTCAGACTGAAAACCATGTGAACAAGTATAAAACATTTGGAAGCTTTGCGAGATAAACTAACTTAGCTTAACTCTTGGTCTGGAGTCGGGCTTAAAGACATACACATCAAAGGGTTGTGAAAGATAGACAGAAATTAAAATAACAATTGTACTTATAGAAGTGAAGAAATATAAGAAAATAAGTTTTTGGGAAGACATTTTAAAACACACAAACTTCAGAAAAATCGAGATAAAAAAACACTAGAATATTAGCGTGGACCTTTTACATACAAGAAACTTGCCTAACTGAAAAGTACCGCTACGAAGAAATTGCTCAGTGGTGTGTGAAAACGAAGCGAAGTTTCTAAGCCCGGTTTGTAATGACTTAGGGCCTGTTTCACGACTTCCGAATAACCACCAATCATATACATTCGAACATATAAATTCTAAAAATGTGTGTAATGTGTTTTGTATGGAATTATCTGCCAAGTAAATTAACGGGAACTTAATAGTAGGAGGTGAAACAGGCCAGAACCCTTTTATCATTACAGGTCATATCCGACTTATCTACTCGGAAAGGGATCGAAATCGTATCGCCTTATCGCCGTATTGCCCCAAGGCGAGGCGATTCCGATTAGGGTGCGTTGCAGTAGGGAGTTTCATACAAATAATACTGCACGGCTCGCGTTGATACGGTGACGATCCCTTTCCGAGTTGATACGTGTGCTATGACCTTAATCCGGAGTAAAGTTAAACTGTCAGTGACTTTCAGCTGTCAGTGTCAATGTTCTACAACAATGATGACCTGACAGCTCTTAAACTCGGTTCAGATGTGCCGATTGCGTACGTAGTTACATTGGTGAACTTCAAAAACTATATGGAGAAACCAAAGCTAACACTGGTTTTCCTTTACTTCGTGTTTAAAAGGTTTTTAGGTTAGGAACCGGGCATTAGGAATTAACTTGATTACGTACAAAATGTCAGTGCAGCAGGCTGCAAGATAAACGAAAAGTATTGTTATACATGTAGACAAACCGTAGCCAGAACTTATTTTCTGGACTTTATTTTAGCAAAAATATATTTCATTCTCAGGCCCATTTGGACCAACAAACAAAAAATGCAATTAACGCTATACCTACTATGTAAAACGTCAAAAATCTGTTTCTGCAAATGATTGACAAAAATAAAACGTATTGATTTATTTATTAAAGTATTGGTGAGAACTTTTCAACATTTTGAAAACTGATTCTAGATTCAAACTCAGAATAAAATTCGAAAAAAGAAAGAGCTTAAAATAATCATGTTTTCAAAGTTTTTTTTTGACAACCTACAGAGTGCTGATATGCAACCTGGGTCAGTCTGGCTACGGTAAAACATTAAATATAGAAAAATTTAATAATCCGGTATACCTTTGGGTAGGCGAAAACAAAAGGCTGTAACAAAAAAAGAAATAAGATTAGTATCATTTAAAAAAAAATAAGAGAAAAGTGTAAAAGTGTAAAGTGTAAAGTTGTAGAAAGTAGAGAAGAAGAAGAAGAGCGGAGTTCGTCTTTAGAAGTTAGTTTTTAGTATGATTAGTGGTTATTATTTACCTCATTCTGTATTTTCATCCTCCTGTGATTAATAAATTAAAATGTTTTAGTATGTGTTATAATATAGTAATATTTTATATTTTTTATAAGTATGCATTAATAAATTATTTATAATTTTGATTCCATCTATTCCTGCTATTCACTGCTTACCGTTGTTGGTGGAGTACTGAAATAAATAGAAAATATTGTGTTACATTTAAATTTTAAATATATTTAATATTCATTCAAAGCCATTAATAACCACGTGGTGCGGCAAGATTTCCACAATAGTCCCTTTTTAGTCCATTTTCCCAGAGATCATAGAGCAAAACAAAAAATTGGTGGGCGGCTCAAACTATCTGATAGATATGTTCTTTCCCACACATTTTGTTGGAGCTCTGGGATCTCACTCTATTAAGAAAAAGAGTGACCACTAGGCAAGAATTTTGGAAAATTCACCCCCTAAAACTACCCGTAATAGAGGTGAATTTTTGCCCATGACTAATCCTATCGGTAAATCGGGTCATAAGCAAACCATTGATATTGAGATTTTTTTTTAATTCTTTCGGGCAATAAAAAAGGATATTACAAGTAAAACAAAAATGTATCGTTATCTGCATAGCTACACAACATTTCACACGATGTTAGAGTAGCTACACAACTAACCTAGAATTTAGTTAATCCCATTATCGTTAGGCAGAACATTATGAGTTTAATAAATCGTAGAATAATCGCTACGTGTTTACTTGACAACGATCGTGCACATTTAGTGACACTCAACGAATACGTACTTGGTGGATATATCGGGTGCGTTTCCAGCTGAAAATGTTTAAATGTTTCATTAAACCTTCTTTAAAATACAAACAATTTGTAGAATTTTAACACTAAAATAGTTTTGAAAGTGCAAGTTGCAAATGGGAACACTTCTACACAACTTGCACTCTACAGTGCAAGCTACGCCGTAGTACGTGTAGCAAGCACATAACGAGATGATTTCGCCCTACAGTTTATTTTTATTTTTTGTGTGTGGTTTTGATTGACTTAGCTACTTATAAAATGTGGAGACATCGATACGACAATAATATACTGGCAATACTGGTTCGTTCATTACTTCTCGTCTACTCGTTCACTGGTTGGAATATTTTGAAACTATTATAAATCCTGTCACCGAAATTAAAAATAAACTTTCCAATTACATAAAATGTCAAAAAAATTTCAAACTATAGTAGGCGCCAGATAAATGTGGAATAAAGTATATTGACCTTTCCCTAATAACTGTTCATAGGTACCTGAACAATTAAATATGAATCGTTTTTCATTATTAGACAATGTTAAGGATCACGAGAGATGATGATTCGGGACAGCTTTGTGTCATTAATTCCGTTTTTCAAATTAAAAATGTCAATAATTGTAGGTGGGTCAATGACCGTTAATCCACGATTATCTGGCGCCTACTATAGTCAAGGATACTACTACTTAACTACTCTGACGAAATATTTGAAGAAGTCTGTTGCAGTTAGTGACATCAAATCTGGCTAGTGTTGCCAGTGTTTGCTTTTTTCGTCGTTTCGTCGTCTCCACGTTGTATAATAGAAACCGTATTCTTAACTTAACATTTTAGAATTTGTCAGCAATTTCAGCGCTTTTTGTTGTGTAGGTATTACGCTACAATACAAAAAAGCGCTTCGTGTGTTCAGCGCTCGTAATGTTCATTTCCCTAATTGCAGTTGTATATAGTGACAACTTCCTTCTAATAATATATGTGAAAGTGTATTTCAAATGTGTATTCTGTACACACAGACTTTCACATAAATGATACCAGTACGAGAATGTTAACAAACAAAAGGAGATATCAACCTTAAAAACTGTTAGTTAACCAAAAAAACATTGCTAATAGGTACATACATTTCTTCACTGTAACCACTCCATCGTTGTTCATCAAGATCGTGGAACCGCTTTCTTTGACAATGGTTCCATCGTCCTTTCTCTTGGCTTCAGTCTTCGAGGTGATGACCACGCCGGTGAAGGTTCCCCCCTTGCCCGGTTTTGCATTAGCTATGTCTGAAGCTGATGGCAAAGACGGGAAAGTCATGGCAGGCATGGTGGGGAAAGCGGGGAGCTGGAAGAAGGGAAAGTTTTGCCCGAAATTGGGCATTCCGGGTAAAGATGATTGAGAAGCCAGGGGACCGAAGCGCAGTGATGGCATCTGGAAATAATGACATATAAAACCCATCACCTTCCCTTTTCCCAATATTTTGGGGGTCAGCTTCGCCTGAATATTTACTGTTAGGTCAGAGACGAACTATGCTCATTTTATGCATGTGTTGTGTAGTGAGTACGTGGCCTTATATGTACGTAGAGTTCTAGAATCTTACCATCGGTCCGGCGAATCTGAAACAATTATTTATTAAATTAGTTGCTCGTTTTTATGACAATACAGCGTATAACAGAATATATGCAGACATCCCAATTAGAATACTAAATTATAAAGCATCATAATCACACTAATATTATAAAAGCGAAAGTTCGTGAGTGTGTGTGTTTGTTACTTCTTCACGCGCAAACGGCTGGATCAATTTTGATAAAACATGTATATAAGGTATGCAGGAAGCTGATTAACACATGGACTACTTTTTTTTCCGGGATTGTGTTCCCTTCGGATAATTTTCGAAATTCACGCGGAGTATCTGATAAACCGCGGGTAACACCGCGGAGTGCAGCTAGTTTAAATAAATGTGAAACGTTTAAGCGGACCACAGAATCTGCTGTGCATTTAAGTAGGTAACATTCACAGAAATTGATTCAGAAGCCGATTCTGCGTTCAGAAGCCGATTCTGCGTTCAGAAGCCGATTCTGTGTTCAGAATTCGATGCTGCGTTCAGAATCGGCTGACTTACTACGCTGGGGGCTTTGCGTTTAATCTGCTACACGTTGTATATTGGTCTATTACCGCTGAAGATCTTCTTTTTTTTTGTTTACTGAAGACACGATGATTTAAACTTTTGGTCGAAGGATAGGTACAGTAAGCTTGTTTGTTCTTCATGCTCTACTCACCCTGGGAATGGATTATCGTTGTGAGGCCATCCAGCTAAAAAGAAGTGGCCAAAATTAAACCCTGTTTAGGTGAAAACAAACAATTGATTATACAAAAATATTGTCGCTCCAAAACCAGTATCATTGACGTAGGCAAAAAAGCTGCCAGGCTAAAATGCGACTGGGCGGGTCACACCAGCCGCATGCATAATGACCACTGGGCAAAAGTCTCCACGCAATGGGTGCCAGAGGATGGACGGCGTCGCCGAGGCCGGCCCAGAAAGCGGTGGAGATGACTTGGATGCACACCGCGAGGGCTGGTTCGAGGTGGCACAAGAAAAGAATGTCTGGAAGGATATGGGGGAGGCCTTTGCCCAGCAGTGGGACACAATGGGTTAAGGAAAAAAAAATTGTCCTTATGATCTAGTAAGGATGGCGGTTATTTTACAATGGTTACGAATCTGTGAGTAACTGTTATTGTATAAAAAGTAAGCCTTGCATCGAAAACATAATTGGGAGCATTAAAGACGGGAACCAAACTTATAAAACTAAGAGGACCCGTTTAATGGCGGCAATTCACGTTACGGTCCACTGAAGGCTGAGATTGAAAAGGGAAGGTAATTTCTAAATAGTTAAACCTTTAAAATACACAATCGAAACCATTGTTTTAAATATAACCAAAATCAGTTAATGCTGGCCATTAACTGATTTTGGTTGCTAGCTTGATCTTTTAAAAAAATAATGTTATGAAAGATCTTTTTTTTTTTAAATGATCGTGTTGAAAATTAATGTATTTATAATGTTGAATGTAGCTCGACATAGATCTATGACCGCGGTCTGTATTTACACAACTGTGCGTACGCGTAATATTCTAGAAATGTATCATCATGTTAAGCTTGGAATTTTTTGTTTAATTTTGCATTGTGGGACGATATATTTTAAGAATATTCGCATACGCATCTTAATCGGCAAAGACCAAAAACCAAGGAGCCAATTTCTGTGTCAAACTTTACTTATTTAATGCCAACTTTTGACAGGTTTTCAGGCTAGAATTTGACATTTGTCAAATATTGAACTTCAAATTCCAAATTTAAAATAATGACAGATTATGACTACGATGAGAATGCAAAAAAAAAATCGTACCTAACGGGAATTGGCCCTTTGGTGTTAATATAACAAAAGTTGTACTGAAATTGCAGTGAGCTCAAACTGAAAGTCTAGGTCATCGAATCCGCCTTTATATAGAAGTAACTATAGTATGTGGCATCTATAGATACGTCTACATTGAGGCGTTTATTACTGTTCAGTGAATTTATAAAATCATAAACAAGAACGACAAAGATGACAATCAAAGGATGCAGGAATGATTTTTTGCTCGAGTGTAATGACACTAACTAATAATACCTCACTAGTGGTCGACCAGCTGTCGAAATTCGACTATAATATTATTAATTTGACCCATTTAATGTATTTTTAAGCAACACTACAAACAAATATAAGCTTTTTTTGCACTTCTTCACCATATACCTTTGACTGTGCCAAATTCCTCATACTCCTCCATCAGCGTAATATTTATAAATGGAGTACAAAATTTTTGCTTCACGTGTTAATTTATACTCGTAGATATCAATTTTGAACACTTTAAAATACTTGTATTAAATCACTTTAAGGGCAACTACATATTTCATTATCGTCATCATCATCATCATATCAGCCGAAAGACGTCCACTGCGGGACATAGGCCTCCCCCAAGGGGGGGAGGGGCATGGCTATAATCGCCACGCTTGGCAGGCGGGCGATCGCAGTGTAGCTGTTGCAATGCACAGAACTAGAGACAATGCTGCTGCCCATATTCTAGTGATACCCTTAGTCGCCTCTTACGACATCCACGGGAAATGATGGGATGGTGAAAAAATAGCAATTCTTTTACGTTCGACACCATACAAAACACTACAATACATATTCAAAACATGAAAAAAAGACAAAGTAACAAACGCACTTACCATTTGCGATGGCGACCATTGAAACGGTCACAAGTAACGTCGTGAAAGCCATAATATGGCCGGATTTTATTTTAAGTGATAAGCTTTTCGCTATGTATGTAGTTAACAAACACTTGAAGAGTTACTGAGCTGCATGCAATAAAGATTCTTTTAAATATCGTTGTTGTTCATCAGACAAGCTGTACAAATACTATGACGAACAGCGCTTTCAGGGAACCTTTCAATACTGCTCAGCGGCTGAAACATACACCACATTCATTAACAGAACTAGCTACCGCCAGCGGGTTCGTCCGAGAGAAAGTCGGAAATTATCCCAGGGGATCGTACATTTAGGACAAAACATCGATCCTTCTTGTGTTGTGTTTGGTATGGAGACAGATGTCGGTACCAAAATCGAATGGATCAATGGTTTAGTCGTGGAAATGTAACAAAAAAACAGACCGACAAAGTTAATTTGGATTTATGAAATACTAGCTTTTGCCCGCGACTTCGTACGCGCAGATCCCGTTCATTTCCGTTCTTGTACAGCCTATAGCCTTCCTCATGAACTGACCTTAAGGCTATCAATAAAGAATTTTCAACATCCGACTGGCAGCTGCAGAGATTTTCGCGTTCAAACAAACAAACTCTTCAGCATTATTATTAGTATGGATAGATATATAATATATAGTATAGAAGTGTGGTGCCTTTACACTTTGTGTGTAGAAAGGACGTTGTGGCTGCCTATCATTGGTTGTTGCTTATGCACATTATGTGTAGTACCAGCACCACAATATACCAATGCAAAATAGTTTTGTTACACGCACTTAACCAGCACTTTTGTTTTTGCAAATCTTCTGTCTTGTACAGGTTGTGTGTGACGAAACTCGATCCATTGTTCTTTAACAAATCATAATTTATTACAAGTACATACTCGGAAAATGTACCAGTTTTCGATTCGATATGCATGTGAGTAGAGGCACTGTACCTACTCGTAAGATGTGATTATAGTTAGGCTGAACGATTTAAGCAAATTCATAATTTTGAAGTTTTTGCTTGCGCGAGTTTTGGGTTGACTATGTGCCATTTACCGTTGTAATCTTAGTCAATAGTCATAAGTACATTATTACCTAAGAGTACCTGCCAATTATTCTCCACCACTCTTGGTTGCCTGGTAGAAAAGCCTAGGGCATTCATTCCACCGTTGAACCTATATGCATGAAGTTCTAACTAATAACACCGATAGAAAACTTAAACAATTCGCAATTTGCCAACATCTCAGGATAAGTCTGTCTACTGAACATCCTCCATAATCACTCAAATGTCAATACAATAGACACTACAAGTGGTCCGATGCTACCAGTTTCCAGCAGGATCCACACGACCTTCAACAGATCTTCGATCCATCGTATGAAGGGCGACACATTACTCTTATTAAGTACACAACAAGACACAAAGAAAACAAGTAAACAGTTATGGTTAAAAGTAAACTTAAGCAGAAAACTTTATAGGCAATGGGTTTTTCGACTTGGTCTTTTCTTTGAAAGCAACACGCAAAATATTTAATTGGTTTCATCCTCCATGATTGATGAGCTGAAAGGGCTCGAACATTTTTCTATGGGAGCTGGCATAACCACCTGCAGCCACCATTTAGATCTTTTTCAAAATCGCGGTGCACGTTGTAACATTTATATATGGATAGAGGACACTTACAGGAACAAAAAATGTTAGGAACATGGTGCCCCAAAGTGTCACGTTGCTAGGTATGTAGAGGTAAAGTCGCTATGTGAGAACAATGATAATCATTAAAAAAGAACTAATCACGTTCTTATCAAGTCATTTTTAAGAATAGTCATGAATATCACATTGTGTCTTTACCACGAAATATCTCGGTAACGTGACACTTTAGGGCACCAAGCTGTTAATATTTTTGTTTGTTGAATGTCCTCTACCCATATATAAGTTAGATATGTTAGATTGTGCGCAGCAACTTTGAAAAAAAGAAGACTTCGGGGAGGCTTGCCACAAATTTTTGTATCTCTGTAATTACATCGGCATTCAAATTTATTTTTTATGAGCAAAACACATTTTCTGTGTCCTCTATTTTTTGTTATTATGTTTTCTGTCCCCTTGTGACAATTATGTATACTAAAGTACACGTAATTGTCACAAATAGTGTGCTAAGAGCTGGCTGACGGAGATCTCTAGAGATGAAATAAATATAACTTTAAAGAACAAAATTCTTCTTTTCAGGTTCCAAGTATGATCATTTTCGCCATGCCCTTCCCCATGTTACTTGGGGTCGGTGCAACACGTTTGTTTCTTCCATTATATACTATTAACTGTCACGCTACCCATGACTCCGTTTTCTTTCATATCATTCCTTTCCTCAATACATTCCGTCTTTTCTTGTGTAACTCTCCCTCTCTTTCTCATTATATTTTCATTCCAACTTATCTTACCATGTCCCATCTGCATCATTGTTATATAGACCCACTTCAAACGAAGAAATGATAACATTTCGATTTTATTTTTGAAGTGAAAACTTCTTTAGTGGCTTTGTTCACTTTTTGGGATGGGTAAAAAATGTTAAACTCGCATCAGGACACGTGACCTGATCGAAAATTCGTAAGACGGAGGGAAAGTTCTGAAGTGTTAAATTATTTATTTAATATGAATTGTCATGATTGTGTACGATAGCGCAATAAATTAATATTGTATTTTACCACATAAATACTTTACATAATACTTTTATACTGATAATTAAAGAAATTTGTGAGAAATTATTCCCTAACCATTCCATAATATCAAAAATGCACAACGTTAATGTTCAAGTTTTCACTTCTGCCGGCACTCCTGGAGTGCAACCCGTTGTTTTTTTTTAGAAAATATCAGCTGGATTAGGAATTGAGTCATCTGAAGTAACTTAAACGTGTGTAGGCAACACACGTTTATCAACATCACCTAAAAGCCTTTTTGACTCATACTCACTCATGATTCACACTGGTCCTATTTAAAACACAATGAGATACATATTTACCTTTGATGTTTGTCATTTCCATATCAATACCGTTACTTAATATATTATGCCGTTGAATAACATTTATTTGTTCTCCTTTGTTTGTTTTAAAGTTGACTTCTGCACAGTAAACTCCAGTTGGGTGCGCCACACTGACACAATACTATTGGGCGAATGAATTGTGTGTCCAACATTGATTTTTGTGTACAGGAGCCACTTTGTTTTAACGTAGTCAACAAAACAAGTTCGTCCGCACTCTTCACATACACTAAATATGACTATATTAACAATTTAACAAATCGTGATTTGCTGCATTTTTTATTGCCGGTGACGCATGTTGTCTAGTAAAATGTTACATTAATTGGTCATGACAGTAGCCAACAATGTTTTTCGTTGCCTATTTTGTTGTTTTACTTACTTTTTAACCGACTGTTCCAGAAGGAGGGTTATGTTTTTCGCAGTCCAAGATGGCGCATGGACGGATGCCTGAAAACTCCACACTCTCACTTTCAAGTACGATATAAAACGAAGGAAATTCCTCCTGAGTATATAATACTGCTCGTCACAAAAACATGACTTTTAATGACCATATTAAACCTGACGTGTTTATGCATTAACCGTACAGTTTTCATGGAAAATAAAACTGATAAGTCTTACAATAATGTTTTTTTACGTGTAGCTATTTGAGTGGAAAAGTGCTTGACTTCAATCGAAACCGAATTCTTAAAAAAACAAAAAAGATGAAATCTCTTTGGAATTTTAAGTAAGGGATCTACATACGTATTTCGTTTTTGGATAAATAATTGACACATTTGAATTATTTTATTTTTTGAGATGAGTTTGCTCTTGACTCTAGTCTAGGTTATAGATGACAGAGACAAAGTCGACGATGGAGCGAACTTACCCAGAAGAACCCTGTTCACTCTAATTTCGAAGAGATTAGGGTTGTATGCGTTCGGAAACACAGACGCAGGCAGAGAGTTCCACTCCTTTGCTGTGCGCATTATAAAAGACGTTTGGAAACGTTTAGTGCGAATTGGTGGAATAGCAACAAGGTAGGGATGGTAACTTGCAGTGCGTCTAGATGTCCGATGATAGAAGGGGGCCGGTGGGATGAGGTCGTGAAGTTCCTGGACACTCTCCCCGAAGGACAATCTGTAGAAGACCGACAAGCAGGCAACCTTGCTGCGATGAGCCAAGCTGTGAAGCTTGGCATCCACCAGTTTTATGTCGCTAATGAGCCTCTAGCTCTTTTAGCTCTGCGTTCCACCTAGTCAAGCGCGGCAAGTTGGTATTTAGCTGAGCCATCCCAAAGGTGGCTGCAATACTCCATGCAGGACTCTCGGACTTGTGCTTTGTAAAGGGTTAAAAGCTGTCCGGCGTGAAGTATCGCTTCACTCTATTTAGTATGCCCAGCTTTTTGGCTGCAGTTTGGGCTTTGTGCTCAATGATGGCGCCGAAGTTGAGACTGCGTGTCAACTCCATGTCTAGGAGCTCGAATCGATCGGTTACAGGGGCAGATGTACCCCGAAAAGTAGGAGTTAGGTCAAAACAACTCCCGGCAAAAAGACACGCTTATTATGCAGCTTTTTATTTAAATACACCAACCTTATTTATTTAGCTAATCTTATTTATTAACGAAAGTATGGGCGAACCCTATTGCTAAACTGGACTGAAAGAGACACTCCATAACTTTGAAGCAGATCAAGTTCATCCAATGTAACCGAAGCCGGACAAACTTCTAGGTCAGTGAATAAAGTCGTTAAGAATGTTGTGTCTTACGCAAAACATGCCGCAACATATGGTTTAAAGTAATTTGGTCCAAAACGTATAAACACATCCGCGTCGGGCTACGTAGATCCCAACGCCTACCTGAGTCCACATGACTTGTGACGTCACCCAATGCAACCTTGCCTTAATGAATGCGCTTTCGAAGTTGCAACAGTTTAGTATTATATAAATTGTGACGTCATATGAACTCAGATTAGCAGTAAAACCTTTTTTTATTAAAGAATTGAACTGTTTCATGCTTCGAGTTAATTCCAAGTTTTATTAGTGATCAACGATTTTTAATGCCACGGTTTAAATTGTTATGAAAATGATTTGGGTTTTGGTTACATGATATGGACGAAAATAAATGAGTTTTTATGCGGACTCATTTATTTGCAGCTCTGGTAAAAGAAGAGTTGAGTGGTTTCCAAAATTCGATACACTGTGTGATTAGTTAGATGATGTACAACACATTCTTGTACAGTGTGATAAGTACCGGAATGGGAGGGAGGCAAAAAAAATGATGCAAATATTTTATTTAAACAAATACGACCAAGGCGCATTCCTAATATGCGCGCATATTAGCAGAACCAAATCTGACGCAGCAAAATCAATTGTTGACAATAATTATAATTTCACACCAGTGACTCTTGCCCTTTCCTTTTTTTATAAACTAAGGATGTAATTTAGTTTAGGTTACGACACGACACGAGATAAATGTATGGAGATAAATGACCCTAAATAAATAAAGATTAAATAAAATCGATATGGAGAATATTATAACTTGAGTTATGACTGTTTGCTACTTGCTAGTAAGTTGCGGGCAATAGCGTATTTAGTGTTCCTATTCTGAAACAAATAAATCATTAAGTCGTGTTAATTCTAAAACAATTTGTTCTTGTCAACACTTAGGATTGATAGCTAACTTGGTATGGATTAGGCAGCATTCCAAGCTGAAAATGTTCATCAAATAATTATTTATATGTCAAAGTGCCTTATCATATCATGGAGCAATTTTCTTAGGTTACATAACTATTTAACAAACATGAGACTGCTTTATCTCTGGGGAAATGCCTATAGATTTGTAGATGCTTGTACGAGGGCTGTCTCCCCGGGTCGACGGCGCGTTGTGTTACACTCTTGCCTAAAAGAGATGTCAGCATAGTAGACGGGACCCGCTAGGGCCAAAGCCTGCCAGGGTTGCGGAATTTGTGCGAAACAGACACCGCGGCCCTGGAACGCAAAGGGCATTGGGAGGAACACGGATGGGTCTGACACTCCCTTCCGCTCCGCCCAGAGTTGAAGGAGTCATTTGATGAATACCCATCAAAAATAAAAAGGAGGGTTGTCTTATCTGGTTGACAGTCAATCTGCCTCAGCCGAGCCTTTCCCCAACTATATGAGGACAGCTTCTAGTCTACCTGGATGACTACCAGTATTTTATACTAGTTTTTTATTTTCATCGTCTTATGTTTCGCGGGTCATACACGTTCAAGTAATTCGACCCAATAGGGTGGATCAATCAGTTTAATCAAATTGGCATGAATGTCTGAGGGAAAATTTGATCAAAAATGAGTTTTCAAATGGCATGAAGTAGGTAATATGAAATTTCGTATTTCTATTTGATCAAACAGTTTGAACCAGCCTGTTTAATCAAATTACTTGAACGTGTATGGTTCTTATTATCTGGTAAGCAACCTCCTTAAAACCAAGAAGTTTGTCAAAATAGATTATAGGTTATTCAAGCCTGCAGACCGAAATAAGGTCCCATGGAGCGGGGCTCCAATTTTACGTATAGTCGATATCTACAATAATATAGATGACGAAGCCATTAAGCTAAATAGCCAACATTTAGAACACTTCTTGTTCATGTTATATCTATTGCTTCCAAGAAAGGGTTACGACTTTAAATGTCAGCCTTGAATTAAGATATAGTTCCGTTTCCATGTAGCCTACAAAATACCCAAACACTGAATCAGACTGAATCTTAGTTCTAAAGTTTCAGAAACAATATTAGGTACTTAGTTATTCTCGGCGCACACAGTCAGACTTAGCAAAGACTAGAACGTTGAAAATTAGGAGAATACCGTTTTAGTACATTTTTTAGTCAAATTCAATTCGCAATATGATCTCATGAAACTTCAACTTTGGTTGGTCTTTTAAGTTTAGTAGAATACCGTTTTTGACGTTTTGAGATTGAGATGAGATTGCGACTTGAATGTGAACATTTTAAAATTAGTGGAATTGGCCTCCTGATGATGTTGATTTTTGATAAGGTGTACCTACGATTAAAATGATTTCTGATTGATGGGCAGTTTTATTATTTATTGTTATAGCGGCATCAGAAATACATCATCTATGAAAATTTCAACTGTCTAGCTATCACGGTTCATGAGATACAGCCTGGTGACAGACACACAGAAGGACAGTGGAGTCTTTGTAATAGGATCCCATTTTTACCCTTTGGGTACGCAACCCTAAAACGATGTGTTATCTAGTTTAAAAAAATATCGCTAAATAGCTAGAGGATTGCTATAGGTTCTGTCCTGGTTTGTGCCGAATCTGATGTGACTCATTTATGTCGTAATAGTTATTACAAATCATACTTATACGATTATTATTACACGTAATCTGCTGAGAACTTAGCATGTGTTTCATCTCCAGCAGGTGGACCTGCGCAAGTTTTCCAACGTGACGAAGCGCCCTGACGAAACATCAATTTGAAGAAAACCGTGTGGTTTTAATCAAAAGGAGTCTGACGGACCCCTCCAGATCAGGAGAAAATCCATTAGGTTCCATTCAATCGGATAAAAATGAAGATATCTCAACTGTCAACTCCTTCATTAGACCACAAAATTACTTTGAAAAGTGAAGAAAAAAAATCCCTTACTAGCCATCAATATACTGCACTAAAACAATCGAAGTCCGCCCCTGTGGTATAAGTCCTGAGTTCATTGACAGACTCAACCGACAAGATTCCGGGTCCCAGATAATGTTATGACGTCAGAGTTGACTAGTTCTCATAAGTCGCCTTTCTATCGTAGGTAGATTGCCACCACAAGCGGATCTAACACTTAAGCCCAAAAATAACGGTGTCGCGGTAGTAAAATAATAAATGTCTCGTTTGCATATTGGCTATTGAAATCTTAAGTTGTTCTTTAGTCTAATACGAAACCAGTTGGCATCAATATCTCCTCAATATATGATGCTAACTGGTTTTGTTATTATATTCTTTTGGTCAATAACTAGAAATACGTTGTTAGTGTCTCAGGTGATGTTTCTTATTTATAGCTTTAACGTGAGTTACATTAACTTCAGTACGTAATGTTTAGGTTTGCAATCGGAAAAAACAGAGACTTGATTCTCGTTACGAAGTGGATGGACTAAATTCGAGATTGTACGGAACCTTTGGTCCGCGAGCCAGACTTGCATTCGTCCGGTTTCTTTAATATATATATTTTTTTTAAATAATCATTGCATCAAATAGGGATGGTGTCTGGATTAAAAATATACTTAATTCTATTTAGTTCGTCAGGTAGGTTATCGAAAAATATTGTCAACGTATTTTTTATTTTATCAAATCAATAACAAATACGAAGATAAAATTCAATGCACTGTTTCATCTTATTTTTTTGTTTACGTGACAAAAGAAAAAATACGTGTACAATATTTTTTGGAAATCTATCTGACGGACTAATTAGATTTTTTAGTCAAATACCCTATTCCACACTGTTTTATACGACTTTCAGAAAACACCGTAAACTTACCGTAAGTTTATAATTTCCGTGAAACCGATTACTATCTAATCTCCGGACAAATCTTGCTGTAACAGTAGCATAAACATTACCCTTCTTTACCTCCACAAACGGGTCATAAAACAACTAAACACCGTGCCACATGACTTACAACATTATCACTAGAGTCTACAAGACAGTTCAGTCGGCCAACGGTACTACTAAGTATTAACACAAATAATTTTACAACATTTTCTGTCGTTATTTACATGCGACATAAGACGTTGGGACACACATGACATGATCGACTTATTGCTTCAGAGCACGAGACACAAAGATTAGCATAGTAAGTATACTGGTGTTACTTCTGTTCTCCGAACATCACAGTTTTTCTTGATTCTTCGATTATCTCGTCAGTCTAGTCATTAATTCTACTATTTTAAAGCAACGTGCGCATTCGCATCTCAGTGGCAATATGTCCAAAATTTATGGAAAATAAGTATTTTTTCACAGATTTCGAATGAGAATCGCATGCGAAAACGTCTTAAATTTTGTAGAAAAGGCCCTGTGGGCCTTTTTAGCAAAACAATAACAATGTCAATGCGACATCTTGTCAAAAGTTGACATAATAGGGTATTGAATGGTAAAATAGGCCAGTGAAGGTTGAACTGCTGGGTTCTGGGAGATCATGGTGATTTCGGCAACGCCAAGTCAATCCCATGCATTTCGTTTCTTTTTGGCAATCGTACTGAGAGAATGTCACATGTCTTGGCTATCTCGGTATCATCAGATGATGATACCGAGATGGCCTACCACCTAGCCTTTTCCCAAGTATATTGGGGTCGGCTTCCAGTCAAACCGGATTCAGCTGGAAACCAGTATTTTACGTGGAGCAGCTGCCTACTAGACATCCACAACATGCCTACAACCTGCCAACCTCCTTAACTGGGTAACACGGTAGTTCTGGCCATCTCGGTATGAAAAGTCAAGCATTGTTATGTCCAGTTATGGCAAAGAATAAACAAAGGTTCTCTGTATTCCTGAAATCAATGGTGCCTAAAAGCGGATAGTCGAGGGAAACACCTGGACGAGGGACATACAGAACCAGGAAGCATGGCAGAATTGAAGGGAGGCTAGATGAGATGATGATGATGATGATGATCACTATTCGCCCCTACAGTGCCCCCTTTTAACGTTAGTTCTCTGTCACGAGAACACAAAAAGTAAACACATAGTAGCTAACTAAGTACATCTTTAATATGAAGCTTGTTTTCCACCGCTACCACAGAGCTACACTATGTTCTCTACTTAAAAGTTTTCTTAGTTTAAATTAAGAAAATGGAAACACTTTCCAATGGAGCCTTGTCTTCTTTGGTCTTAATTTATTGCGTCAGCCCAGAGTTTAGTAACGATAAAAAATTAGTTATAGTTTAACTGCAAAAACACCTGTGATTTATCGACATTTTGACAAGTTATAGGCATTGATTGTCGCTTAAATGATACTGCGACTTTTATTTGAACGTAAAAATCGTTCTATTTTGTACGAGAATTGGCTATCAGAGTGATCGGCACTTTCAAGATCCCTGATTTTCTCTGGATACCACGCAGGCCACGTCTTCCCTGGAAGTCATACGCGAAAAAGTATGACAACTAGTCTGATCAAGGGGATCGCATTACCAAATAACCTAGTTGTGAAGAACAGACTGGAAGCCAATCCACGTGAAGTGAGAACTGATATTATAGTATACACAAGTTAATAAATATGTGTATATATGTACAAACGGGATAAAAAGGGAAAGGGAAGAACTCATTGGGCATAGAAAAATTTGTCCACAAATCTGTCAACGGAAAAAGTGTCCAGAATATTGGCAGCATTGCCACTTTGAATGGCAGTGCTGATTCTTTGGTCGAAGAAAAAGCCAGACGTGAAAAGTCGACTAAATGCTTGCACTTGATTTCACGGCTGTATGTATCAGTAAATAAATTCATGAAAATGACATTTAAAAAAAAAAGACGTTCCTATAGCTAACATAACGATAAATCAGTAGCTTGCAGTGGGCAGTGCCCCTTACCCTTAAACCAGATAATGTATTCGTATCTCGTTAAATAAATTAAGCAACGCGTTCAATGTCATTGCTACCTGATGCGCACGCGGCAATTGTGTAATGTGACGCATCTACAAACTGAACGTTAGAATTCCGATGTGCCCACGATTTCGTCTTCAAAAATAAATCTAATTAGAAAATATTGGTGCCGCCATGGGTGTCTTTGTAATCTGAGTCTTTAAGATTTTTGTGGCCGTAACTAAATAGTCAGACATTCTAGATGTAAACAAGTAATATTACTTTGATTTATTTCTTATTATTTAATTTTTTGTTTAAAAATAATAAATTTTATTTATAAAACAGTCAATTCAAAAAATAATAAAATTAAAATTAAAAATGGATGGGGAGTGCTGATTACGAAAATTCTTTCTCTGGTATATTTTTTTTACTAACTATCGCTGAGTTTCATGTTTAAGCTATTTTTCAATAAAAATGTACGGTTCCTGTAGGATACCGGGAGCAAGCAGCGGAAAATAGCATGTTCTAAATACTATGTTTATAAGTTGTGATAATTTAAGTATGAAACAAATTGTATAAAACGTCAAAGAACGCCTTTTTTGCAAATTCCTTTCTGCGCCAATATACCTACGGAAACTAACATTACTTAAAAAAAAATGGTTAACATAAAAAAAAACAAAGTGTCTTTTATAGCCACCATTGTATGCCACCTTTACATAATTATATAAAAAACTAAATTTAGTTTTTTATTCAAAATTTTAGTAGGAATAAAATTACCAGTAGTCCTGCTCTTGTAGAACCGACCATCATTGGAAGAGTTATTGGTTTACGACCGAGCATGTTCTCTCTCTCTAGCTCTCTTACTCTCTCTCTCTCTCTCTCTGCCTAGCCTTTTCCCAACCATATTAGGGTCGTCTTCCAGTCTGACCGGGTGCAGCTGAGTACCAGTATTCTTCATGGAGCGACTGCTCATCTGACCTCCACAACCAGTAACTGGGTAATACGGTACCCCTCGGCAAGACTGATTTATTTTTCGTTCGAGTATATTGATACAGCTTTATTTTACAGGCGGTATAATGTAAATATTTACGCTGTTTTAATATTATTGCATAGTAAATAACGTATTTATATGAAGACTATGTACCTAGTTAGGATCTCATAACTTCGCAGTTATATTACCGTAGAATGGCTGACGATATTTTTGCAATAGGTATTCTGGAATATCGGGTTGTGTAGTTTCAATATTTCAAATTATTTCATAAATGTCTAACATTAAACAAACAATGGGTTAACATAACACACAAGTTAACTACATTTAAGTGATTGGAAAAAAACCGTTATTCGAATGAGTACCTATTAAACGTATTTATATATTTTTTAAACACAGACAGTGTAAATAAGTTCGCAAGAGTTCCAGACAAATAAGGTCAAGATTACAACTAGCGTACGTGAACAATTTTATCAATGAACGGCTAGACGTTCAAGATGAATCGATATGCGAAGGTCCATAACAGTGTCTCAAAAATAAAAGTAAAAGAGAAAATTCGACAAAATTACAGTTAAAGCACAGACTACAAAAGAACTAAGTTTTGAGTCTTAGGGAATTGATATACAAAGCGGGCAGGGCGCGTATAGGACGCGGACAGGGCAATGACAAGATAAAATGTATGGCGTCAAAGGAACGAAATACATAATTATACTTAGAGTCGCGGGCGCGCGGACAGACAATGTGAGGTTACCGCAGCAAGTCGTCTTCTTCTGAACACATCTCTATTTGCCGTCATCTCAATAATAAAATCTCCTTTGTCATGCCATCTTTCACAAAATCCACCTATTCGTTTACTTGGCCTACCTATAGCTAACACTGCACATTATTTTACATTTTATAAGGTAGGTATGTATTCTACTATAGTAGGCGCCAGATAAATGTGGAATAAAGTACATTGACCTTTCCCTAATAACTGTTCATAGGTACCTGAACAATTAAATATGAATCGTTTTTCATTATTAGACAATGTTAAGGATCACGAGAGATGATGATTCGGGACAGCTTTGTGTCATTAATTCCGTTTTTCAAATTAAAAATGTCAATAATTGTAGGTGGGTCAATGACCGTTATTCCACGATTATCTGGCGCCTACTATAACAAAATTGACTATAATGTTGCCCGCTGTAAATAAATAAATTAAAAATTAAATTGCTACTTTAATAGACACCAAGATTTTTTTTTTCTTTCTTTACATTGTTCTCATATATAGAAGCTGTAATGTAACCAGGATTTTTGTAAATATAAAATGATTTAGAAGAGTGTCCGTGGAGTTTCTTGCACATTCTTCTCCATAGAGATCTACGCTTTCGAACGTGCAAATAGCTTCATGTTTTTGACGGACTGACTTTGACAATTCAAAAGTACCTGATAATGGTTTATTTGAAATAAATGCTTTGACTTTGACTTTGACTTTGAATGCAAACGGACAATATTGTTTTAGTTAAACAAGCAATTGGTCAATTTCTCAATTTCATATTCAAAGATCTCAACAGTGAATAACAGCTGTTTCTATGTATATGTAAAATTTGTACAAAAATTCTGATATCGCTTCTTTGCTTCAATAACTTGATAATTCCGACAATACATTTGTTTTTTTGATCATTTTTTGAAAAAATAAAATCGGTCACGGCGGATTTTCTTCAATAACGTGATAAGTCCGACAATATTTTATTTTTACGTTTTTTGAAAAAATTAAAACATTTTCGGTTTCAATAAAAAAAATAACCGTCGAATTTATCACGTTATTGAAACAAGGAGGCGATATCATCAAGACGGTGACTCAGTGTGAACGCCTTTCACAATTAGCAGACAATAACATTCGCACTAGTGACTCATTTGCAAGCCGAGCTGTCGATTTTATATGAATATTTTTCTCTTATAATAACATTTATATAACTTAGGTATAAGTTAATGTTACTGTACATTAACTTTTTGGTTTGGTTATCTTGAAATAGTTGTAAGAGTTAAGTAAGTACATAAATCGTGGAAATATTTAACTTAATTTTCCTACGCTATGTATTCGACATGATTATATAATAAAAGGGAAAAAACGCGTTGGCGACTACCCATGAAAACTCAATTCCATGATGTTTAGTAGAACACAGTAAAAACAGCTATTACGTAGTACTATGTAACTGCAATCTCATGGAAATCGATGAACGCGTACGTCAATAATTAGGTAATTGGTTTAACATCCTGAATGACTCATTCTTTTCATTGAAACACCTCACTTTCAACAAGGAGTATAAAATGCCTGGTTGACCGTGACTTTGGCCACGTCAGTTGGATGGAAGAAGACAAAAGGAAGGAACTGCAACAACAGGCTGCCACTGGATATGTTCAAGAAAACATTTGCACCCGGGTTAGAGATCAACGGTTGCTATAATCACTAATCCGTCTGCTAAAGGCAATGACCAGAATATACCATTTCCTAAATCACTATCATAATTTCTAATTAAGTCATTATAACTTTAAAAGGTGCTTCAATAACTTGATTTAAATGAAGTTATATGATAATATCCAGTTGACATCAAAGCTTCAAGTGGTTAAAAATAAATAAAATCATCGAACAGCACGTGTCGATCTTCCAGGTTAAGCATTCAACGTTCCGTAGATAGGTGACCATCTTAAAATTCCGTGATTCTTCCCTGTCTCAAAAAGCATATTAAGCTTCAAACCCAGTTGTCATTTGTAGATCTTTGACACTGGTAACGGCTGGTTCGAAGCCAGAAAATCTGACATCAAGCTTACCAAGGGACGTTGTGATACTCAGTTGTTTTGGACGTCAGATAGGCAGCCGATCCCAACATAGCCAAAGGCCTAGGCAGTTTGATTGATTAGAAATTGATCAAAATTGGAGCAAAATCCTGTCTTTTTTTCGCACGCGTATCACCGCGCTTGGTACCACTGCCACGGCGATGGTAAAACCATGTGTATCTACTTACAATGATATGTATCTACACGTAGGCATGTATACGATAATGTGCATTGATCGCCGACCGTGACACGAGACGTGTGACCCCGGCCCTGTTCACACTCACCTTACACTTCGAACCACTACTGTTTAGGGCTATCACACGTCATGTCCAGTGACCAGTCAAATAACAATTTGGTTAATAACCCCGCCTTTCTATCATAGTCGGGAGGAAACAGGAATAACTTTTGTAGGTTACTCAATCAGTATTGTTGATGTCAGGAATGGAAGGGTGAGAGGTATACCTGAAGTGCACCGGTCACACGAAGCAGGTCGTAAACTAAACCGTATATTGGAATAGGGTTTAGTTGCATTTTTAAGTTCACTTATTTGATCTTTATATCTCCGCAATTTTATAAATTTATGTGTCCAAAAACAAGTTTTTGAGGAAAACACTGATTAAAAATAAAATTCAAAAATTCATTTTAACACTAGAATTTAAGTAGGTATCTTGACTAAGTCGCATATCAAAGCAAATAATTCTAAAACACTTTATGTTCTCTGTTTTTGTGAAATAAAAATGCCAATTTTTGTTAAATATATTGATAATTTATTTGATGAATTTTGACTTTTAAATGATTATGGCAAAATTGCATTTTCGTCTTCCTCCTTCCCTGGTCCCACTATTTTATATTTCCTTTCGGCACCTGAGCCGATGTCTACTATTTTGACAGTATTATGGTCCCATTATTTAGGGTTGGGTGTCCTCACTTTACTGCACCGAGTGGCTATCGTTTTGGGTTGTCAGTTCTGGCAACTGGGCTTGCTTGACGTCTCTCTATATATTGGACCACCGAAGGCTCTGGACATTTGACGTTCTAATAGCGGTAGCGTGGCATAGGCGACTGCCAAAACATCAAAAATGTATGGGATTGACAATTAATGCTATCTAAATGTCATCAATCGCGAATGTCCTTTTGACATTCGCATTCGCTGATAAAATGGCACTGTCACCGGAAAATTTCAAACTCCGTAAGATTGTAAAATATCGAGTGAAATTGTAAACATATTTTTTAACGACACGGATATATTGGAAACTATTAAATTTAGATGGGATTGACTGTATGCAAAACGATTTTTTCATAATATATCGAAAAATTATAGATAATTTAAAAGTGATTTATTACAATCTTATGGAGTCTGCAATTTTCCGATGACAGCACCATCTCTATACAAAGAACAAAATACATATATAACTTGAACATTTCGCCAACCCTAGTTTTAATGATATTAACCGATAGGGCAATCTTATAACTGCTGTTTTATGACAAGTTTATAGCAACTTGACTTAAGACTTACTTACTTATAGACATATATAGGTCTCGACGTGAATCATGTCGTTTATAAGGTTCGAAGAATGAGGATACAGTCATTAAAGTGCCCGATCGGAAATGATGGATTCTTATGAGTTTACTGCACCCAGACTCTGACAGCCTCGCACTGTGACCTGCTATGCCATCATTGTTCAGTTTTGATATACTGACAGTGTGATTTACCCTGTACAGCTCCATCTCTCTTTTACCATCTGCCTAGTCTTTTCCGACCCCAATATACCATCTGCCTAGTCTTTTCCAAACTATATTGGGGTCGGCTTCCAGTCAAACCGGATTCAGCTGAATATCAGTATTTTACGTGGAGCGACTGCCTACCAGACCGCCACAAACGATTAACTGAATAACACGGTACTTCTTGGCAAACACTGGTGTCATATTTTCTGGCTTCTGACAATCCGTAAGACTGCCAAAGATCCCCAAATGACAGCCAGGACCAACGGCTTAATGTGCTTTCGAAGGCACGGAGGAGTCTCGGTATGTTTAGATAGTAGTAGTTTTTGTAGTTTTAGACTATTTGAAAGTTAAGTAGGCTTTACAAGTTAACGAGTAATAGTCGAGCATAAAACGACCTCACTATTATTAGATTAATAATAGTGAAGTCTTTTTATTATTTTTCTGACATGGTTTAGGAGACGGTTAACTACGGAACCCTACACTGTGCGTGGTCCGACACGCACTTGGCCGGTTTTTAAATTTTACGAATGCGCTGCGAATGTTTCTTTAAAATACAAGAATTGCCCGTCAGATCCGGTCTGTCATATTGTTCTCAGATCAAAACTGTTGGTTTCTCTTTGCGCAGCAACAGCCTTGTTTTGATGTGGTTTTTGGCGTGAAGGCTTGATTGACTGGATAGAGACGAAAGCTAGTTTTCAACCCAGGAACAAAACCAGAATTAGAGCGAAAACAACCAGCAAATTTAATCAAATTACTCCAAAAAAAACAAATTAGTACTAGATAATAGACAGGACAATCACGAGGTGTGATTTGAAAACGGAATATTGATTAGGCTTTCAGGAACTGTTTTTTTTTTTTAGTTCGTTGGATCAGTCGCAATAATAGTTAAGTACCAACATATGAGTACACTGTCGTAGAATTTACGGTACTAATATAAAATGTTTGCAGGTGTGTAGTAGAGTAGCTACTTACAACATTCTTGCGGTAAAAGGTAATGACGTGAATTACTAGAATTTTTGTAAGTGCGCACATAACGTTACAATATTGTTCCTTTACTATTCGTGCTTTTCTAGGTATTTCTAAAATTAAACCTATTTACATACCTATTGGTTTTCGTATTTAAGTGGTTAATAAAGTCCGTTAGAAAATAATTAATAAACCTTATAAATTCCTCACAAACATTGTATACGATACCGCTACTCTTTTGCATATTCAATATAGGAAAAGATTTTTTTTCGAGATAATAAAATATCGTATGAATAAATTTAACACGAAGCCAAAAGACTGCCCTCTGACCTTTCTAAAATAAAATTGATAGTTTATTCTTCTATTAGCGAAATAACAACCGTTTAGGATTATAATATAATTATATTAAGTGGACCTAGTTCATTAGTTATTCGTTTCGCTGTTTTTATAAATATTTTTAAATTATAAAAACCACAAAACGAAAATGTTGCTAGGTGAGATAATGAGATGTGCATAGAATAAAACCTACTAACTCATCTCCTTCCGCGGCTGACCACACAATGCCAACGTGCTCTGAGTGTTTAACTGTACAAATAAAGTAGGACACTTGGATTTCCCAATCACGAGCTGCACCTTAACCATCTAATTTTCCCGCCACAACACTGGAGACAATAAAGTCGTTAAATTTAAAAGGAATACGTCTTTTATGGACATGGGCGTGTAGGGGGGGATGAATAGTTGGCAGGATGTCGTCGCAGGCGCAGCGCAGTGGGTTTTCTGAAGGCTGCGGCGCGTGCCGCATGCCAACACCGCCGGCGACCTCGTGCGACCCTATTAAAACAAGATACATCGTCAATCTCACGTAGTCATCAGCAAACACCATGAGGTTCATCTGCTTGTGCTTGTGCTTCGCCTCTGTGCTGAAGATCGCGCTGCCTGCGCCGGCGGACGGATTCGTGTTCCCGGACGAAAGGAGACGGGAGAAGAAGCTGGAGCCAGTGATCACTCCACCTGTTCTACCTGTGCTGGAACATCTGGAGCGTGATCCGAGTACCTTGTTACCGCATGAGAGACGGGCCTCGGGACCTACTCCAGTGAAGCCGAGGTTTGGCTCCTTCGGGGGCGGTTTCAATGTGGCTCCTTCCGGGAATGGCGGGTTGACAGCCAGTGTCAGCAGCAGTGCCAGCGGGCTCGGTGCCAGCCATTCAGCGTCGCAGTCCTTCTCGTTCGGGTTCAACGAAGGCTTCAGCGCTTCGCAGTCCGCCAGCCAAGCTTCGTCGTTCAATGGTTTCGGAAGGTCAGTCACCTTATTGTTTACGTAATATTTTGGATGAATGGAAGTGATGAAACATTATTGTGGGACGAATTTAAATATCGGTCGCGTAGCCAAAGTTTTGAAATGACAGTCATATTCGAAGACAAAGATGACTTTGTGAAACTTATTTCTTAATTTTTGCGTTAAGTACCTATCTGTGATTTAAATATGTAGTAACAAAAGTTTTGCGAATGACACTGGGTACCTACTTACCTACCAAATTAAACAACTTCAAGTTTTAAATTCTTTTGCTTAGTCATCACGACTTTTATTTTTATGAAGTCGAAACCGGAGATGACAAATCTGAAAACAACATTAATTTTATGTTTAGGTACAGCAAATCTTACTTTCAAAAAGCTCTGTATCTCTCTCGATCTCTCTGTAGGTATCAAGTTACCAACATGACCCAAATATAGGCAACACCACAAAAAAAATGCCCGGATTTCCTAAATATGAGTCAACACTTCAGTGACTTATATACTTTTACGGTACGGACATGTGTTATATGTGTACACACTGAACTATGTCCACCTATATAAAAACCCATCAATAACATAGTTGTTTCAACTTATCATTCGTTTCATATACGTTTTTAATCTGATTAATAAGAATAGAATAGGTTAGAAAACATTTATTCGGCACAGACCCAAAACATACAGCAACAAAGACAAAGTAACAGAAATAATACAGTAGTAGCCAAATAAGTGTTTTGTTGGATTATTAGAACCTGCTACGCTTGTCCCCCTATTTGATGGAACTTGAATCTTAAAGCCAGAGTTGGTCATCTCTTCAATTAAGAGATATAGCGTGATGTAAAAATATATGTAGTGTTTGATGACATATCTTTTCCAATTTAATGTTAAGTGTTAAACTTCATGGTAAAAGCATTTTTTACCATTCATGAGGAGGGCCATAGTTGTTATTTTATTAGATAAAACACCCTATAAGATACATAATAAGCGTTATAACAGAGACAACCTTTGAATGGATTCGATTGAGCTAATTATCATTTTGACTCCAAATCACCAAATTTAAAGGTGAAGGAAAACATCTTGAGGAAACAGGCATGAACTGAACTTTAAAAGACATATGACCAATCAATCCACATTGGGCGGCCCGCGTGGTAGTTTACAGCGTACTGCCTCTCACAGAGAGGAGGCCAGTGTCCTAGGTCTTAGTAGGAAGATTAAAGGAGTGAAAATAGTTTGTACTAAATCTGCGCAGACGAGATCGCGGAAGAAGTGCTAGTCAGCCAAGCACTTCTCTCGCGATCGCGATCGCGATTGTCTGCGCAGATTTAGTACAAACTATTTTCACACCTTTTAAGATTGAATTGAAGATTTTGCTTATGTTAAATACGAAATTCAATCACTAATAAAATTATTTTCGTGTTTCCAGCGGCTTCAGCGGTAGCCAGGCGAGTAGTCAAGCGGCTTCATTCGGCGGCTCTGGGTTGTCCGGATCAGGGGCCGCGTCTTCAGCCTCGGCCCTCGGCAGTGGGTTTGGTGGTGGTGGGAGTCAGAGCCAGAGTGCATCCTCGGCTTTTGGCTTTAACTCCCTGAACGGCTTCCACCAACAGCAGCCTGATGTGAGTTGATTTGTTTTTTTAGACTTGTCGTTTGGTTGGTTGCGGTTTCATTTTTAATCCGTGGCTAAGTATTAAAGGCTTGGACTTAAAAAAATACATTTAAAATCAATAAGTTAGTCTTTAGAGACACAATAAATTACTTTATTATAACGTTATATTGTTGAATTGAAAGCTTTAAATTTGGCGCAACAAATGAGGTTCTACAGTTAAGATGGATTCGCAAAAATAATTCTCTATATATGTAGTTATGTTTCTAAAAATATTAAAGTATATACATAACTTTTGTGAAGGAAAATTCCTTCACAAAAGTTACCACGCAACTCTGTAAAGGTTAATAATTTCATTTTATTATTCTAATTTCTTCAAATGTTTTCACTTTTCAGTTCTTCGGCGACGGCCTCTTAGATGTCAGGCATAGAGGAGTCCCCAACTTCCCGTTCCCGAATTTCGGGGGCAGAAGCAAGGGGGTCGGTGCTGCAGCTTTCCGAAGCGGGAAGACTGGTCCCTCATCGAGGAATAGGGACGACTTCCTGGCAGTTCTCGTCTCTGACTAAACGACACTAGTAGCGCTGTAGGTTCGCTGTAAAAATGGGTCATGACATGAGAGAAGTGAATCAAAGGCCTTTAATTTACCATGCGATATTTTTATGCACTTTTGAAGTATTGCAAAACGCACTGTTGATAACTTTTAAGTCTGTAGCAATCTTTCAGGGGTTAAGAAGTACTCTTTAATATGAACCACATTTACCATAGTAAACATTCAGTGCTTCAACATTGAAATGTGAAAAAGATATCATCTGTTCAGTTCATTTCTGTTCACATACGTAGGTACTAATATTTATTTATTTATTAACACTTTACGCACACAAATGTGACAGAGGCGGACTTAATGCCATATGCATTCTCTACCAGTCAACCTTTGGGTGTTGCAGAAAATTGTGGTATAGTAGGCGCCAGATAAATGTGGAATAAAGTACATTGACCTTTCCCTAATAACTTTTCATAGGTACCTGAACAATTAAATATGAATCGTTTTTCATTATTAGACAATGTTGAGGATCACGAGAGATGATGATTCGGGACAGCTTTGTGTCATTAATTCCGTTTTTCAAATTAAAAATGTCAATAATTGTAGGTGGGTCAATGACCGTTATTCCACGATTATCTGGCGCCTACTATAGGTGCAACATGGAGAATAAAAAGCGATTGATATTTAATTAATACATACAAACATTTAAATAAATAAAACGAATAAATGACGAATATGTATGTACTAACTCGATAAAATGTAGGGAATAGCGGATTTTTATCGCGACTTCAACTTAAACTTACTACTTACTTTTCGTGTAGTTTTTAATTTTGAAAGACATGCGTAGTGCAATAATTGAAATTAAACGATTTATTTATTTTTAATTATTAAATTCACCTTAGCTTTCAAAGCCGTAAAGTTTTTTACAAATGAAATTTAATTTTCAACAGCAAGGCGTTATTAAATCACGCAACCAACCTTTTATTCGGATAGAAAACTGTCATAACTATTAAAAAAACGGCATGTTCTTGACTATTTAAAAAAAAAAAAAATCAAAAGAGGTCGCTTCGTAAATAGATGTCATTTAAAATGTGCCATATACTTTGTAATTAATTTAAACTACCTACCTGCTTAGTTCGTCAAAATTGGTTTGAAACAAAGCAGGTCCCTTCTTAAGGACCCTTTGGTATATAGGGTATTTAAACTATTTGGACTTAAGATAGTATGTTTTACTTGTCTTCTGAACTACTTTGAACTCTGAACAAACTTCTCTTTATCTACAAAGAAATAAGGTCTTACCTAATCGTCGACTGCGAATTATTTATTAATTTATTATTTAAGTTGTTGTGTTAATTTAATATTATTTCATAAAATAAATACTGTGTTCTAAAATTGTATTTTGTTACTGTACCGATTTATTTAATTAAATCCCACTATTAGTTATGATCACACGATACACTACTTTTTTTTTTTTTAAGGATGGGAAATCATCAAATGACTTCTTCCGCTCTGGGTGGAGCGTAAGGGCGTGTCAGACTCTTACTGACTAAAACCCATCCGTGTTCCTTCTAAAGCTCTTTGCGTTCCAGGGCCGCGACTCTTTCGAACAAATTCCGCAACCCTGACAGGCTCTGGCCCTAGCGCGCCCCGTCTTTTATGCTGACATCTCTTTGAGGCGTGCGTGAAACTCAGCGCGCCATCGACCCGGGCCTGGTGGTAATCGGACAGCGAGCCACCCAACGCTCGCCGTCCGCATACCCGTGCCTACGGTGGCCGGGGATCGCCCTGCGACTCCTGTAGCGGCGGTTGGGGCGAAGGCCTTGCCTTTCCCTCGCGCGGCCCGCCTCCTCCTTCGCTAGCATTACTGCTTCGCAGAAGGACGTGACCGCTTCCCAAGCCTCATCGCTCCGGACCATGGATTCAACCAGGGCCGGTCGCGAGAGGTCGCCGCCGCTGATCGCCTCGACAAGGACACTGCGGTGCTCAGCCCAAGCAAGGCAGACTTCCACCGTATGATCCACCGTGTCCTCCAGGCAATCATCACAGTGGTACGATACGCTACTGTAGAATTAGAGTGCATGTGCATATCACTAGATTATGCCAGACCTCTAGTTTATAACGAACTCTTTTAATTATGATTTTTTCCTTTAAAATATGCTGCCGGTGTTGCGAAAAAGCTCAGAAGCACTCCTTAAAGTGCTTTTCCACCAAAAAGGTGAGGGTGAGTGGAAACGATGTGGTGCACGAGGAAGCATCCACCAATGGATATGTGTAAATGGATCACTACATTTTCCTAGCTAGGCTTACCAAATTTCTGGTGGAAAAGAGCTAGCGGAGCTAAGTATTTTACATACTTAAACCGGACAAGTGCGAGTCAGACTCGGGCACCGAGGGTTCCGATCGTTTCTTGATTTTTTTCCGATTATACCTACCTCACCTAAGGAAGTTTAAAACCTATAAAAGCCAATCATAGCAGGTAAGATTGAAGGACACACTTAACTTTCTTGTTGAAAAAGTAATAAAACGGAGCATAAACGGCGTTATCTTTAATTGCGTTGACTTATAAGTTTGATTTTATCAATGCTCCTACCAAGGGGTAGCAGACCTGAGTATTTGATATTTATTTCAGTTTGATTCCTCCACGCGTTCCTGAGAAAAACGGTCTTGACAGACGGACATACTGACGGACAGACAGACAGACGGACAGACAAACGAACAACAGTGATCCTGATATAAGGGTTTCGTTTTTACCGACTATGGTACGGAACACTAAAAAACCAGAGATCCCTTATGCGGACGATGAATATGTGCAAGGGACGCGAACGGGGAATATGTGTGCCACATCAGAACAGAATCTCCTACGCATTCTCGCACCACCAGTTTCTCGTACTACACACTGTTTATAATAAAGTGTGTGTGTGTGTGCAAGCCGTGGAAGCTACTCTCGAACTTTGGTGGAAGAACACCCTTTAAGTTCATTCATACACACACATGTCACGTCGCCGAGCAATTACTGCCAGTCTATTCTGTAAAACTTTCACCAAGAAAAGTTTGGTGGAGTGAGCATGAAGTGAACTGTCACTTCACCTTGTTTGGATGAATTGACAGCTCACTGCAAAATTTCAAAAATGCACAACGTTAATGTTCAAGATTTCACTTCTGCCGGCACTCCCGGAGTGCAAACCGTTGTTTTTTTTTTTTGACGTAACCATCATCGATTTGAAGGCAACGTGATGTGAAAGTACAAAAATAAAAATCTACCAACAGGTAATGAACAAAGCAATAGTTCAGGTTCAGGGTCCTACTTTGGTGACGTGTTAAAACCTTAAAACCATCATGATATTGGTGTGGAAAGGAGACGAAGCTATACAAGAGAACTGCAGGGATGGTACCTATCTGTTTTTCAAAACAGAATCATGATGGAGTTGGCACGTCATAGCAGGGTCCTGTAAAATTAATAAACGAATAGTTCTGTTCTGTAACAAAACAAAGACACTGCTAATGCCGCTTGCTGCCCCAAAGTTTTCATTGGAGCGCCATAAACACATAAACTCACGCCGTTTTACCCATGGGGTATGCGCATACTTATAAAATTAAGTTTTTAGATTAATTTCATTAGGTACCTACTTCGACGCCTAAAAAATATACTGTGCACACTTTATTGAACTGTGGCCTCAGTGCTATTTTTTATACATACTCGTAAACGTCTATTTGTATTAAAACTGGATAAGCGAGCTGCTGACAATAACAAAAAATCACATCTCTATATTAGTATTTGAAGCAAAAACTTTGTACACCCTTTAACGAAAATTACGCGAACGGAGTATTAAATTTGGCACAGTTAAAGTTTAGGCAGGTATATGGAAAAGGAGTGCAGAAAGCTTATATTTTGAAAGAAAGAAGAAAGAAAGAAAAAGTTTGTTTGCGACAAGCATGACGCATACCAAAAAAATAAACTAAATTACAAAAGTTATGCAAGTTGGGAAGATATGCGTGATATGATTTTAAATTAATAATGGTTGAATTTCGACCGCTGGGCGACCACTAGTTTTATAATACAAACTGAGATAATTGAAGACCTCTAGAGATTTCTCTCTTCTTTGAGTTTGTCGGGCTTGTCGGCTTGTCTAGCGCCTACCTAACCTTTGCACAATGCAAAACATGCAATTGCTCGAACAAGATAGTCAGGCAAACGGTACTCAATTTCAACATGACATTATGACATAACTTTTGCATTGTCCGGAAGGGTAGGCGCACAGAGGTGCTAACCTCACGCATATCTTCTATAAATAAAAATGAGTTGCTAAGCGCAAAACTCGAGAACGGCTGGGCCAATTTAGCTAATTCTTCTTTTGTTGTGTTTGTTATTGTCAGGAGAAGGTTCTTATATACATTTGGGCGAAGCCGGGGCGGGCCACTAGTTGACGATAAAGGTAACGAGTTTGTAGCCTGTTTTTTACTGGCATTTGCCCGCGACCTCGTACGCACATGTCCCATTTCTTCCACTCCTCAAGGAACTGACATGCCAAATTTCAGCTTTCTACGACCAGTAGTTTCGGCTGTGTGTTGTCTGTCAGTCACTCAGTCAGTAACGGAAGAATTTTATATAAATATCGATGATGATAAGGGTGGCATGTTGCCACCAAATAGGTACAAATCAAGCTCACCATTCCAACCTGCTGCGGAGAAAGTAACAGGAGGTAATTATTGACATGATGATAAGAGTTATTGTGTGAAAGGAGAAGACATTTCTGCACCAATTCTATTTAAATTAACGGTGATTGTGAGTTGTTTGTTATATTTTGTATACCATTTATCAGAATTCGAGAGTTATTGAAGTTAAATTTTTTTATGCGGCATCGTGCACTTTTTGGGATGGGTAAAAAATGTTGAACTCGCGTCATGACAAGTGACCTGATCGAAAATTCGTAAGACTGAGGGAGAGTAGACCGCCGCAAAATGAATATATTTTATATCCGCAAAATATCAAAAATGCACAACGTTAATGTTCAAGTTTTCACTTCTGCCGGCACTCCCGGTGTGCAACCCGTTGTTTTTTTTTCTGAAGATCATATGATAAACAGCAGAAACATCCTGCAAATCTGCATATTTTTTAATATTATTATCCACTTTTATTGTTTTTTTTCCCAGCTATATCTAAGCTCCATCTCCTTCCCAGTCTTTATTAGTTCCTGCAGTTTGGCATTGTGTTGCTATATTTCTGGGGTCTGGATTATCATCTATATATTTACATATATCTGGCACATAATTCTGTTTTATTCTTCCAAGCAGAATACAAATATAAACAGGTACAGGTTGAAGTCGTACCGCATCTTCAAGGACCACGGAACCGGTCCCGCCCGCCTCCTTGGCTAAAAATATCTTAAGTGTATACTTTTTGTTTTATATCCTTACAAGTAGCCGCAAGTAGGTTCCGCTCGTTGACACGGACTTCAGTAAAACTTCTTTTGTAAGATAGCTTATAGAGCAAGGTCCTGGAGTCCCCAATCATTCCTTCTCAGTAATAAAATGTGTGAGATTTCGGTCACACGCATACCCGCTATCTTGGGTTGAACCCAAAAGAAAATAAAAGAGTACGAACCCCTTTTGAGTGAATCGGCCCGCCCTGGGCGGGAAGTCTCGACTTTTTTTAGGTTGGGAAATCATCAAATGTCTTCTTCCAATCTGGGTGGAGCAGAAGGGCGTGTTAGACTCTTACTGACTAAAACCTATCCGTGTTCCTTCTTAAGCCCTTTGCGTTCCAGGGCCGCGGTGACTCTTTCGAACACATTCCGTAACCCTGGCAAGTTTAGCAAGTGGACTTAATACCTAACTACCGAATTCGGTCGGTAGGCGATCAGTTACTATGTCGAGACTCATAGTAACCGATCACCTACCGAGAAAATTTACTAAAGATTACAGGAAACCTATAAGAACTCAACGGTTTCAAAGACACTTGTTAAATTGATAACCTCCTTTTTTTGAAGTCGCTTAATTAAAATATGATTAGTTCGGAACCCCTTGCGCGCTGGTCCGACTAGCACCTGGCTCATGGCTGATTCATTTCTCGTTGGCAACTCAAATCTAACCAGCAACAAAAACCATTTTACTGTTTCTTTATTAACATTCAATACAGAAACAATCATTGAAAGACCAAAAACATCAAGGATTTCCCGCTTGTCTCATTGAATTGAAACGATCACAGATGCCTACATGGATTATTACGTAATTTGACTACGAACAAAGCAAACTTGTCATAATTCGATCATCACTTACATTCAGGTAGTTCTAATGACTCACAATTTAGTCTCAGCTCCGACCTTCGACTACAAACGATCCTTAAAATAAATTTACACAGCACAGGTACTTATAGTGCATATTAACGTATTAAATTTGTCACAGCTTTTTTTTTATGGGAAGTTTCGGGGACGCATGTGGATGGTATTCTTTCTGTCACCTTGATCTGTCTTACGATGAGGTAGATGATTCGGAGACGAAATGAAAATCCAACTTGTAGTTATTATTATGTATTGATTATGAAAAACTTTTAATATGGGACCAACACCCGATTTTCGCGTTTTCAGTGTTGGTCCCATAAGAGGTATTGCGTTTATTCTGTTACATGTTAAATTTCAACTTCAGTAGATTTGGAGAAAATCAGCTAAGACAGACAAACCGACATCCGAGTGATCCTATCCTATAAGGGTTCCGTTTTTCCATACAGAGGTTCGGAACTCTAAAAATGTATTTGCGGAGAGCTGTGAACTCAAACCAACAATAGTTGGGTGCTGATGAAGTCGTGCAGACATCATCAGAGATTAGCAATGTAATGCTCCATTATTTTTAGTTTTAGTGTAAGCATGTTTCTAAGCATTCAGAAGCCCGGGTCCGAATTTTAGGCGATACCTAGGTTCAAGGTATTAGTTACTTTTGTAATCAGCATATTATTTGTGATAGCTTGCAAGGCTAGTGTTATATTCAACGATACCACAACTCCGCCTCTTTCGACAGAAGACGACTTACAAGGTTTATTAGCCTGGGCACGCCACAATTGCGGCGGTAAGGCCCCTCTTTGGGGAGTGGCTGAAGAGGCGCCACGGCGTCCTCACCTTCCGCCTGACGCAGGTACTTACCGGACACGGCTGTTTCGGGAGGTACCTGTTTTGGATTAAGCGGGAGGAAACGCCCGGGTATCAGCACTGTGAGGATCGCCCGGAGGACACGGTGGAGCTGAGCAACGCCGTGTCCTTATCGAGGCGATCGGCGGAGGTGACCTCTCGCGTCCGGCCCTGGTTGACACGCCCATGACACGCCCTTCCGCTCCACCCAGAGCGGAAGAAGTCATTTGATGATTTCAAATACTTAAAAAAAAGTAAAGGTTTATGAGCCAGTTCTGATCTACGTACAACGGACCGAATAAGAGTCTAAATGCGGAAAATGGAGTCCCTACTCTACTCTACTCTAGCCAGTTCTGATTTCCTGATCCGGCACAACATTACATTGTAATTAACTGTTCCGTTGTCTCGGGGTCGGAAGTGCGACTGCCGAGCGTGGAGTCCTGAGTTCGATTCCCAGGTCCGGCAACAAGTGTTATTGAGTTTTTCCAACAGGAATTGCTCTGTGACATCCCAGAGTTTGGAAGTTGGTGGTGTGACGCCCCCGTGCCTCAAAAAGCAAGTTAAGCCGTTGTTTCTGCGCCTGATCTCTCACCGGTCGTATCGGGTTGCCGTCCCATCGGAATATGAGAGTGATGGAAGCGGGAGTGGGACCTGTGTTTGCGCACACACTTGTGCACTATAATATGTCCCGCGCCGATGGCTAGTAGGTATCCGTCGGGAGTGGCCGCCATGGCAGAAATCGGTCAGAAGGACTATACATTGTAATTGGTGAGTGCAGTTTATATTTCAGACAGACAGCTCAGTCAAATTTGTCATTTTTTTTTAAACTTATATTAGAAAAAAAAGCAATTATTTTATTATTTGTCCCCCAAAAATGACCCCATAATATATTTATACATTTCAACTGAATTGGTCCGTCTGTTTTCTCGGAATCTACTGGACCGATGGAGTTGAAATTTAGTACAAATATAGACTTCTTTGACTTAAAAATGAGATATATAAATAAAAATGTTTTGAATATGGGGTCACTATAGATAGATACGTATAGCTATAGTGCAAAAGTAGAACAATTACAGTACAGGTATTGCTGAAAATCTTTTGAACCAAATTTTATTAAATGAACTGAACGCCGTTGGGTTGGTAATCCTGGTAAAACCAGATAAACAAATCTGCATGTACTTGTAGAAAGCTGTGAACTCAAACCAACAATAGTTTGGTGCTGATGAAATGGTGCAGACACCATTAACAGCATTAGACGTGATGATGATGTTCCATTTTCTTGTTTGTAGCAAGCTAAGCATTCAGAAAACATGTCTCCGAATTTTGGGCGATAACTAGGTTCAAAGTATCTGAAGTTATTGCGTCATAATTTTGTGATAAGCCAAAATTATCTCGCGAACTAGACAACGTACAAACGTTTTCATTTTATTCCCAATTTACTGTACACTTATTGTTGTTCATCGCTGAATTAGGTTCTTTTGGCTGCCAACATCATGAAGATTTTTTGGTTAGCTGCTTTTGTAATCAGCGTATTATTTGTGATTACTTGCAAGGCTGGTGTTATATTCAACGATACCGCTACTATTCCACCCATCGAGTCTAGGACAATGCCGCCTTCCCATTTTCTACCATGTTCTGATATGATGGAGACGCACAGTGACGTGAACTACTGCTAAATCGGTGAGTGCAGTTTATATTTATTTGATCATGCAAAGTCAGACAGCTACAAGCAGCATCTAGCAGCAGGCAGCAACTTAAGCAGCTATCTTTAAAAAATAATTGACTTAATTTTGGAAACAAAAAAATAGAACTTCAAAATAAATAATTATAACATTATGAGAATACTAAAGGTATTTGATGCCGTCACCGCAAGTCCTTTCATTTTATACTTCATACGGCGCAGTTTGAAATCCCTCTGTTTTATTACCCCCGACTTCTTTTCTAATTTGTCCCCCAAACGGAACCCCATAATCAATATTTATACATTTGTATATCATATGTGTGTAATGTCCGTCTGTTACAGCCAATTTTCTCGGATTCTACTAACGATTCTGTTGAAATTTGGTATAAATATGTAGGCACTTCTGTGACCCAAACATCGACGAGTAATGTAAATAAATAAATTTTGATTATGGGGTCATGTCTGAGGGACAAATTAGTTTTTTTAACTGGCGCGTGACATACCTTTACTGCCGGTCGATTCTGTAAACATGTCCAAGTGAAAGCTTGGGTGAAGTGAGCTGTCAATCCATATAATCAAGGTGGATTGACAGCTCACCTCGTGATCACTTCACAAGCCAAGCAAAAGCCTTTCACTTCGACATGTTTACAGAATCGACCAGCTTTTATATGTACTGTTAACAAAGGTATTTGGTATACAAGCAAAAATATATTTTTTTCCACTGCACTGCCAATATTTATTTGTAATGTGTGCATTTTAACTTTTTAAGCTTATGACATACTTACAGTGTGCTGTTCAAGAATTGTCTACTCAGCACACTCACAATATTGTTTAAAAATAGTTGTAAGTTAGCTGCCGGCATATAAATAGCTTTGTTGACTGTACATAGTTTGTTTTGCCATATGGATGTTCGGAACCCTAAAGTAGCCAAATCCTAGATCGCATTATTACCAGGTGCATACAGTCAATTGCCTTTCGTTCATCTCTTTTAGTGTTACGGAATAAAGATTATTTTTACTTCGCGCCATATCAAGGGGATGTGGCGGTGGAATAGACAGGCACGGAATACCTTGACTAGGTATTCAGCTAGTGAGTCTCCGCTCCATCTGAGCAGAGCCGGAAAGATACCATCCAACCCTGCTGCCTTGAACGGTAAGAAGGTGTTGATTGCCCATGTTATTTTATCTTTGTCTATTACTTCTGATGCCACCTCCCAGTCTAGGTAGCTCATGGACCTTTCCCTATGTGGTCCCCAGATCTGTTGGGTCGCAATCCGGCAGCCGACAGTTCGATGGATTGTTGTATAACAGTCGCAGTCGCCTGGCGACCGTGTGTTCATGGCTCTGTTGAACAGCTTTCTCAGCCTGTGTCGGTGTCTTTCTAGTTCTGGACCCCACCAGGATTGCCTTGGTACAGTAAGTGGGCAAGACTGTTCATAGCTAGTTAGAAGGATTGATGTAAGGTTGTTTACGTGTTCATCTAAGTTGGTTAAAGGGATTTCAGCTGGAAGGAGGGGCAATTTACCAAACTCTACCTTGACTACCCGGCTGAATTTGGATTTGTCTGTGTTACGAGGAATCCTCCTCGGTTGTGGCTGTGCATATGGGAAATAGTCACTTTATTACTTAAAAAAAAACAACTACAACGGTTGACGTTTAAAAGTGTCTTTGAATGGTTAAATTGAAATAAACGTTTTGACTTCGACTTTGACTTCGAAACCCTTTTGAAAGTATGTGTCGCTCTTGACCGGTGTTCTATTATAACCCTGCGACATTTTGATCTCATAAATATTCTTATCATGTCATGATAACTAATTAACTATGCAAGTTAAGACTTAGCTCATTCAGTGATAGCTAAACTGTTACATTTATTGGATTTGTCTCCACTAGTATTTATTACCATATTAAAATTAAGTATTGGTTTAATTATATCCATCGATTCAACGGAATATAGTGAGAAGTATACCACTAGGAACCAGGACTATAATCCCGTGATAGATGTTGCAAATTCCCGATGAGTTTTAAACTTGAGGTAACCTTCATGTTTTCTAGGCACTATTGATTTAATTAATGTATGTATGTACATACACTATTTAAAATCCTTACTATGCAGACACTGATATTAATAGAACATCTGTGAAGGAATTTTAAATAGGTTGCTCATGTTTACCCAATTGCGGTCCACAGTTGAATATCTCGAGGTGTAGGGATTTTTGTGTTTCACATGGCGTGCCAGTGTCCAATCGTAATAAAATCATCTTATCATCTTCTGCGGATCATCTAATGTGTAGATTTAGACTCGACACCGATCTTGTTTCAGGGTGAGCAACTCTTACTTAAGAATTTATGTAAATACAACACTTCAGTGGAGTGCTAAAATCTCCATAAATTAAAAGCAAGACATTCATTCCAGTTTTAACAGTCGACCAGTTCTTTCGTGTTGGCTAAGTAAAATATTTAAAAAAAATGAGTAGGAATTATTTCGTGTTGTTCGTTTTGTCTATGGTTTTATGTTTTGTTAATGGTTGGAGAGTGTTTCCTTTGCCCGATGCGCCGGCGCCTGCACCGACAATCCCAGTGAAGCCTACTCCGGTGTTGCCACGGTTACCGGTAGCAGCTTCAAAAGAATCTACAAATAATCTCGTGAAGCCTACTCCAGTTTTGCCGCGGTTTCCAGTAGCGTCTACAACAGACAATTTTTCTTTAAATAAATTTAATCTATTGTCCAAGAGCGTGAGTCCCGTATTGTCTACAAAAGATGTCAGCGTGCCGTCATCAGATCTGCTTCCACCTAAGGTATTGATTCAGTTATTATTACTTTCTAGTCTTTTGTTTGTACTTTTTCTTTTACTCAATATGTCTAACTTGACCGTTACGGCCCACTACTAAGCAAAGGCTCCCGTCTCCCTTTTCCCACAAATGTCTGTCCTCTGCCATTGTGGGCCAATCCAGCACTTAAGTTGAGCCCTCAACTTCCGTCTCGATATTTATGTGCTACATATTTTCATATTACGAATTTATCTATCGATACTATTTTGTGGGTCACTTCCCGTGGGTGTCGTGGGAGGCGACCCGACTAGCGATGCGATACCAAGCGTGGCGATTATGGCAAACCGAACTTCGGGGAGACCTATGCCGCTGCCGCGCATACTGCTAGACATGATGATGATTATTATGTGAACCAATCTGAAGTCAACATTAAAGTGGGCATGACGCCATTCGAAGGGGAGAGCCACAGGTCAAAAGAAGTTTACTGTATGAAGTAGAGAAAGTCTGTAACTTTGTGATGTTTGTTGCCTTGACATTATTGAACATAATATCAATCATCGGATTATTTGCACAGTCAGAAGCGTACTTACTATTTACATAGATATTAAAATTATATGTTATAAAACTACACGTAAGAATATGTCTGTGACTAAAGTGAACTTCACTGATATTAATCGCATGTAAACGAGAAGCCATTTTTAAACAGATGATCTTTCAAATTATCAGTCCCTTAATAATATCAGCCTGTTACTGTTCCATTCCAGAGCAATGGCTCTCTTCTCAAACAGAGAAGGCACGAGAATTAATCACCACGTTTGCTCAAGGAGTGGCGATTTCAAACCTGTAATGACTTACAAGTCCTCCTCACGATGTTTTGCTTTTCTGATGCCAGTTCTATACAATAGATATTATAACATAACTATGGAACAACCACGTGTCGAATCTGTGGCTAAGGAAGAGCTTCTTTTGAGCATAATTTTATTATTTTTCTTCGTCGTTCCCTCAACGCTGAGTAATCGCGATCACAATTGATGCGTCCCCTCGCGTCATGCAGTCTTCTGCAGGGTGGACTCTGCTTCCAACAGCCTTCTTTATTTATGTAAAGGAAACAATGAAAAGTAGTTACCAGCAAATTGAGGATGAATTCACGGCTATTCTATCCCACTTAATTTTACAAGAACCTGGTTAGGGTCACTATCACGGTACCCTAATGGTATTTTTCCATCATCACAGGTCATAATAATATTTTGGTTTAATTTCATTCAATTGCCTCTCCATCTGGAACGAATCCATTCTCCATGCGAAAGGTTCTCTATCTGCCTGCCTAAACGTCCATCTGTTTGTTTGTAACGGTTGCGCCTAAACCGCTGAACCAATTTTGATGAATTTTGGTACAAAGATAGATTGAACCTTAGACATAAGATACCTTTCATCCCGAGAGTACATTCCCTTAGGGTAGTTTCAGACTTCAGGCGGACGAAGGCGCTGGCAACAGCTAGCATATATATATATACACTTAAGACTGGACTTGGGAAATTAAATATTTTTAATTAAAAAACCTTTGTGGTTTAAGAATAATAATTTATGTAAAACATCTTCTAAGTCATCAATCAAGTTTTATGTGTATTCATTATAAAATCATGTACTTCAAGGCTGACAAGATTCTACAACCGGTGTATTTACCTAACTGGGTCTTCCGCAAAATGTATAACATTTTGAGATTGTTTTAAAGCAGAGTTAAGCTAGCGGTTCTCTGCCAGGGTTGCGGATTTTTTTCGAAAGTGTCACCGCAGCCCTAGAACGCAAAGGGCATTAAGAGGAACACGGATGGGTTTAGTCAGTAAGAGTCTGACAATCCCTTCTGCTCCGCCTAGAGCGGAAGGAGTCATTTGATGATTTTCCAACCATAAAAAGCTAGCGGTTCTATTTATCTTAAAACATATTTTAAGTATTGCCCTATTATACTTGGCCCTGTGTGTGAGAGTACTTCTATTCTATCTCTTTATTTGGTCTCAATTCAAAGTTTAATTTTTCTTTAAACGTCATCTTCCGTTTCCGTTTGGAAATTCTTCGGCAAGCAAGATTATTTTATTTGAAAGGATGTATTGGATTGAACTACACCTGCCATCTTCATCAGAGAAAGAATGGATATTTGACTTCGACTGACACCAGTCAGAATTACTGACCATATCTATGAATTTAGTAAGAAACGCAAAATAAAAGCAATTTTGTAGAACAAACTTATAGCGACTAACTTATGTCTATAAAATTGGTGATGAAATAGTGTTTATCTGTTTATGGATAATATTACGATGTTTTGAAGTTCTAGAATCTAGAATGACATCAACTTTGCAAGTTATAAACAACTGATATAATCTCTTTATGCATTCAAATGCATCAGTCGCAATCATCTGCTCCACATTCGCTTCCGTGAGTTTGTCCAATGCTTGTTTTCAACGAATACTCGTTTACATTAGCTCGCAAATCACGCAATGGATAACTAAATCCTCATTTGATGCGACGCGATAATGCGTCATCATTCCATAATTTTGTTATGTTTAGAATGTTGTACAACAACTCTAAGTCGAGCATTATTAGGCAATTCTTTTCAAGGGTTGTGGGAGCGTTTTAAAAAGTTAAATATTAAAAGTACACTTACATAAAAGGTGGCCGTTGTCATCCTAACGTCACATACTAAAAAGGTACTTGGAGAATATACTTAAAGGGAATTTATTGCAAACGATAGGAGAGTAACCAGTCTGAGACGAGCTCCACATGATCATGAGGATTTCGGGATAAACCGACCCTACACTTCAGTTAGGAAAAATGAAAATTGTATCAGCTTATGGGCCTACCTACCATAGGCAACGTTGGGTAAATAGGGCCATCCGATAAGGAACAGACCCGGGTCGCCTCAAAGAGATGTCAGCATAATTGACGGGGCCCGCTAGAACCGATGCATGCCAGGTTTGCGGAATTGAAATTCAAAAGTTACAGCGGTCCTGGAACGCAACAGATATTTGCAGGAACACGGATGGGTTTTAGTCAGTAAGAAACTGACACTCCCTTCCGGTCCACCCAGAGCGGGAGGAGTCATTTGAAGATCCAATAAAAAAAGAAAAATTGGGATCAATCACATGTATATCGCGAAGTAGGTCTTCCTTGAAGGCTTTTCTTTCGTTTAATAAAAATCTTCGAAAGACTAGTGTGACGTGACACTACGATTTCGTAGTTCAAGTAGAGAGAGTAGTAAATTGGCGTATGTTTGTGTTGTTGTTGTTGTTGTTAAGTAATTTTAGAACAATTTAAATGTAAAAACAGGTTATTGCACTGTCACGCTGTAGCTCTCTGCGGGAGACTAGTTAATAACTTCATTTCAAAAATACATACAAAATATCGGCATTAACTACAGATAATATATATGTTTGTCACAGTAAACTGAAGCACACCTTTCAGTGGTTTTAATTATGCAGAAAATATGCTATCTTTATCCACATAAGAAAGCTAGAGTATCTTAATTCAAAATCTAAAACAGCTCGAAACTTTGGGACTAGACAAAACGACATTCTATGTCGAAAGTGACCTAGACTAGAGTCAAGAGCAAGCCCATATTAAATAAAATAAAAATAAAACAGTCCAAAATGTACGGGAATGACATGCTCTACTAAAAAGGTCACATTTACAAACACTCGCTGATGGAGAATGTCACTTTTTCAAAAAAAAAAAATTCAAAAGTCATTTATTCAAATTAGGCTGATTGCCAGCATTTTTTGAACGTCAAAGTTCTACATAAAGACAGTCCCCCAAAACGCCCGCCCGTCACCACTTCCTAGTGTTTTATTTAGGTTATTTAGGTTATTCATATTTACCCAGGCTATCCGTGAACCATTTGACTCACCAATATTTTTCTATTTTTTCAGACGGAGTACGTTGAATACGAGCCATGAACGTCACAGCTGATATCTACAGGAGCAAATACTACGATTATACGAGCAGTAACCTTACAAAAAGCACATTTAAAAGTACTGTAGACTTATCATGAAACATTGAAAATATCTATACCTAGTCAAAACTAAACAATGGAATGCGTTTCAACAATTTTTTGGGTGTTTGTCGTTTCATTTGTTGGTCTGTTTATATTTCTATGTATATGTTTGTGCACGCATCACTTTAAAAGTAATGGATAGATTTATATAAAATTTGCACAATGATAGCTTAAACTTGGGTTTGTTTTTATCTGTCCCACAAATTCTTTCTTTGGATACTCTCGATATCGGGAAAAAGAATCTTCGAAATTGCTAAATTGAAAAAACATTTAATATCATAAAAACATGGTGGACATTGCCCCTCTTGCACACCCAACCATTTTGTAAACTTCGTATTTTTGCACAAAAATAACTTCATGTCAATAACCTAATAAGCTTTTTTCTGACTTTAATGCATACGGAACTAGCACAGCTCGTTAACATAATAAATTAAGATGTATTTTTTTGTCAAATGGGTAATTTGGGAATCCCCTTAGTTTTCACGAAAATTCAAGCATCATTGTCGAGTAGCGTATAACTTAGTGTTTTTCACAGCGAATGTATATTTATCTGACAAATGAAATTACACAGTTTATACTTATGTATGGGTGTATTATTATTGGCTGGTTTATGCAGGGTTCACACTTCATTAGAAGATATTTTGTTGATAAGAATAACTAAACAATAGTCAATTAGTTCAACTGTTTTTATTATTCGGTTATTTTGTCATTTTTTTATTTTCTAGTTTTATTAGGTTATTAAATGTCGTTACTTAATTCAACCAAATGTCACCAATTCTATAATGAGAAATAATGTGAAATGTTAACTACGGAAAAAAACATTATAATTGCATTAGGTAGGTACTTATAAAATTAATTAATAATTATATAGAAACAATTACTTCTTCTTGATTATGCGGGGTTAATTGGCGACGATCTTATCTTCCATAATTATTATTATTTGCACAATATATTTTATAAGCACAGATTACCAAGAGTTTAAGTAGGTACCAGTATTATGATATAAACTGAGACAAGTACAAAACTAAAATCGATCAACGCAACAGAAAAATATCCTGAAATATAGGTACAAATGCTAAGTTTGTATTCGCTTACAATATTTTAAGGAGTGAAAGCATAAACATTTGTTGAGAATAACTTTTGATTAATTGGCAAACTAAAATGGGTGAAAGTGCTCATGAAAAAAAAAGCGAAAAATCTTTCAGCTCTGAAAAAAGCTATTTTGATTTCACGATTTCTGTTTTACTAAGCTAAGTGGCTACTTGGTTCACAAACACTTCATCGCTGATAGCCCTATCAAAGAGGTACATAACAAAGGCAGAACGGACACGATGCCTTTGTCTCGCATGTTGATCATGGAGAATCCCCGGTGACCAGCCAAACCACTATGTTATATGACCAACATAATAAACGCACTCAAGTCATTGCCTTTTATTTCCCATCATTGTACATTAATTATATCATACATTGAAATAGTGCTGTGGAGATACTCGTCAACCATTAGATGAATAATCGGGTAAAGCCTTCGTTCTGTGATTGTATCATACAGTATACTTGTAATTAAACTATACCTACTGCAATTAACTTAAACTTAATAATAGACACGAGTATCATCTTTGTCCTTACAAAGAAAAAACACTCATAAGGAAAAATTTAAGGTACAATTCAGTCTTGTCAAAAGTTAAGAATAAGCGGTATAGTAATATCCCAACCTAAATTTAATCTTATAAATGCTAAAGTTAGTTTGTTTGTTTGTTACACTTTCACGTCTAAATTGCCGTACCGATTTTGATAGATTGTGGTGCAGATATAGATGTTACCCTGGGGAGGGTTATAGGCTACTTTAACGCGAGCGAAACCACGGAAAAAAGATAGTTTATTTATAGTAATAATAATAATTTTAATATCGGGCAACTGAGGCCCATACATAAAATATACAAAATTATCTGAAACATTAATAAACTAATACTTATTAATAAACCTTATTGAAGTTATAGTAAAACTATAACTAAACACGTTACGTTGTCAACTGCTAAAACTAACTTTAAAGGGTTCCCCGTCCTAATACTATAGTCAAGTGCTATGTAGTAAACTAATCCACTAACACACCATAGACATATCAATAACAGAAACTAAAAACCTTTTAAATTCTAATAGGTAGTCATTAAGAATCTTACATTGTCTAAGCATAAAATACTTATGATTGATCGATAAAGTCAGCATAAACAACACTAATGTATACCTATTCTACCTCAATTACATATACTAAACTTAATGGCTAAGCTTAGGGTAACCTTATATAAGACCGATCAAATTATTCAAAAAACATTTCTGTTTATATTTTCCTTGTGACACAACCTATCAGTGATAATGAAGTGGCTATCGTTTATAATACTAGTTATTTTAGTGCAAGACAATGTGTCTAAAGAAACTGCGACATACCAAGTGTCAGGCATCGAAGTCGTTGACCTGATTCGCGGCTTCAAGCCAAAGGATAACATGTTAAGATTGACCAAAGTGACTGGAGACCCGTCAAGCTTTCCTGATGGAATCTACTTCAAGCCCGAGGATGAAGCTCTAACTGGGGAATCTAAGTATTTGAATTATAAAGTAAGAGACAATGCTGAATTATTTTGTTTAGTTTGCAAACGATAGTTCTAGAAATTACTCGCGAATCACTTTATTACACATTTTTCGTTGCATCCGTATTTAAATATATTGCGGTAAACTTATGTGGCCCTGTGGCTGTTATTGAAACTACCGAAATTGATTTGAAACTGCCGAAATTAATGTGTGTGTAATTTTTGTTCACCGATGCGCCGCCATTACCGGCCCCGATAAGCTTACGGCATAATAAACATGCTAATAACAATTAAACAAATGTACAGTCAGCAAAGCTATTTGGTGTACAGGCAGATAAAAACATTTTTGCACTGCACTGCCAATATTTATTTCTAATGTGTAAATTATAACTTTTAAGCTTGTGACATACTTACGAGTGTGGTATACAAATAGTAAAAAAAAAAACTACTTTTAAACAAAGTAGTTGCAAGTTGCATGCTTGCATACCAAATAGCTTTGTTGAGTGTACGTGAAGTCGGACTGTGAATGATGAAGATGACTATCGCAAGAATAGCAGATCAGCCAGTAGTTACCAAATTAGAATATAGAAACCATGTCATAGTAAGTTAAAATAATAATCTGGCATAATGAGACCCCGCTATTACTAATAATAGAAAGGTCAAATGACAATAAAAGAACCAAACTTGTTCACTTATTAGTATTCATAACACGAGTCTAGAAAATCCACAGAACGATTAGAATATAGTAAACAAACAAGTAAAAATAAAATTCGGAAATAATTTACGAATTGTTTGAGCTGACCTCGACCCTGTTGAAGAGCGTGAAATAATATTAAACACTTGAACTAACGAACTTGTTGATCAATTATTAGTAGTCTTTGAATTCTGAATGATTTTGCTGGTCGAAATGTTGTTTATTTAAAGACAAAAATACCTGCATGCTCTGTGATCGTTGGGCGAAAGTCTCCACAGAATTGGACTCAAAAGAGGTGGCGTGACGACCTGGACGTGTACCATGACAGTTGATACGAGGTGGCGCGGGAAAGATTTCCTTGTAATACTCGGAGGAGCCCTTCGCCCTGCAGCGGGACAATATGGGTTAATACGTAATAAATTATAAACAGTGGAACTTAAGAAGGCCAACGAGGGGCCTAAACCAACTCGCCGAGGCCCGTTAGGCACTTTCAATTATATGACGCTCCAACCGACTACTACACATGAAAACCCTCACAAAACTCTTCAATTTCAAAGCTTCCTTCCTAGTCAGCTTAAACTTTAACAAAAACCTTCCGTAGACTTTTATATTATTAGTCTGCTCGTGAAGTAATGTGTCTATGATGAGGTGTGGGTATTAATAGTAAATAGATGTATTGTTTTCAATAAGTTTTTTATACTAATATCTCGTATCGTTCCAGGGACAAGAAAAAAAGGCAAGTTTGGACAAAAAACGGACGTCAGTCACGAACGACGAGCAATTAGGTTGAATGTTGATCCATTCGGAGATCAATCACAATAATATGATTATTATTCGAAATAAAATGTATTGAGTACTGGGCGTTTTTATTTCTTACTTCCATCACGATGGATGTAAAAGGTCAAGCAAAAAATATAAAAATGTTTCCTTTACATTTTCATCACTATACTCAAAGAGTCACAGAGCATGTTTTGTGCCTTCGCTCAACACTGTTTACAACCCTGCTTTATAACGAACGAACGTTTCCTGCCCTTATCCTATATTGGATTCATAAAACACTTTTTCATCCTCTATTCTCTTCTTTCTTCAACCGCCACGCTCACTCCCTTTTTTTTCATTAAACTTATCATAGAATCCATGCATTTTTTCGCAGTTCAACCTCTGATGTTGTCGACTGCTTAACCGCACTTGCCTGTGGCGACCTTTATATAAATATTAAAGCCTCCAGCCAGGGATTGTTAAAAACTTACAAACTAAGCGACTACACGCTAAGGGCACCCCCTGTGGGGTACGGGCTTCGGCTTAGGCCGTCGCTGGGGGGAGGACAGCTAGAAACGGGTTGGATCGAACTAGTCTTTGGCTTTCTCATGTTCATCCACTTTTATAGGCAAATACTTTTTATACCTCCTCATCACTTGCCCTTACCAAGACAAACGACTCCTTATCAAGTCTTCTTTCTTCTTCGGTCTTTGCCACTGTCAACCCTATTAAACTTTCTCAGTTTATAAACAGAAATAGTAAACAAAATACAAAGCTCTTTTATTTTAAAAGGCACTTATTATTTATGCTCATTAATTTAAAAATATTGCTTGGGAGGAAACATTTTGCGCATCTCCAACGACACTGACAGTGTTGAAGACGATAAAATGGCACGATATTTAAAGAATTAATTCCTTAATCATTTTCATATCGCTATTTTAAGCAGGAAGTTTTTAAACCGTTTGATTCTTTGTAGCTGTATACCCTAATTGTCTGCAAGATAAATCCTTTAATGTACAGACGGTGCAAAAAGCGATGAGATGAGCTCATTGACCATCTACATGCAAATTTTACAATCCTTTAAGAGATCTAATTCACGATAACTAGACAATTATGAATACATTGAGCACTGAGTTTTTGTATTGTTTGGGTGTGTCACGAAACGTGCTACAGCAGTTAATTAATAGTTTCTACTTCAAATATACCATGGAATACTCTATGTCAGTTAGTATCAGTTTCTTCTTATTATTGTCTATGTAAAATAATAAGAAGAAACTGATGAAAATGTGTACCTATTAGTAGAGAGCAAGTCAGGGCGAATTTCACCGATGGTACTAAACCCCATGCATCGGTAGAATATATTAGCTGCGTTTAACTGCAGACCTCCCTTGAACGCTGTTTAGGTGTGCAATTTAATGATTTGTAATAATTTGTTGTAGTTTTTTTTTATGGAAAATAAATGGACAATGATGTAGGTACCCAATTTGTTATCCCCATGCTACAACATTTTAAAAAACTATTTTTTGTGCCAAAGCAAAAAACCTAATCACATATTTATTTTTGACATCTGCAAACATTAATCAGAAAAACACTATATTGTCTGCATTATTTACGAGATTAAATGCATAAATCTTTCCGTGACTAAATAAGAATATTCTCAAGTCTGGTGTCCATCATTTCAGAAAATCGTGATGTTATTGAACAAGGATCGTATATAAGGCTTCCTGAGAACACCATGTACACATTTATATTCGTACACGATGCGATATACTCGTTTAATACTCAAATTGTTATTATTACTCTTCATTTCTAGTGTGAAAAGTGAGATAAGTAAGGATGAGAAAGTAGTGCTGGTATCGCCGGTTTTAGCTCCTTATAGAAATGCGAGAGCTGAGAAAAATGAAACGGCTAAAGATTTTCCTTTGCTAATGTTACTGGCCAGTGATAATAAAGAAGCGGGATCCAATGGAGCGAGAATGATGGATAACTTTGCAGTACCACAGCCTGTATACGTGAAAGTAAGTTTTAAGTCGAACTAGATAATGTCATGTTCGTGAACGGGCGCCGTCAGTGGAGACTGGTCATCCCTTAGTTGCCACTGGCTCATTTTAATATTTGATACGTTTTTTTTTCTTTACTTTGTTCTCATTTATAGAAGCAATAAGGTTAATGTAACCAGGATTTTTGTAAACATTAACTGATTTAAAGAGTGTTCATGGAGTCTCTTGCACGTTCTTCTCCATAGAGATCTACGCTTTGGAACGTGCAAATAGCTTCATATTTTTGACGGACTGACTTTGACAATGCAAAAGTACCTGTTAATGGTTTATTGAAATAAATGCTTTGACTTTGATCAATCTAATTTTAATGCTTGATTCTGATAAGTGCCTGAGAATTAAACAGACATATTTATAGAATGACTGATCAAAAATTACAATAATGAGTACGTATGGGGTTCTGAATTCCATTCCCAAGCTGGGCAAGGAATACTGGAAAGCTCGGGGTCTGAATTCTTGATCAGTTGATGGCAATATTTATTTATTTAACACTTTAAGCACACAAATGTTCAGGGGCGGAATGGGCTCTCTCTTTTGTCTTAAGCTAATTAACATTATTTAAATAGGTACATAATGTTGATTGGTCTAACTTGGCAGAGGATTTTTGGCGAGAGGATTTTTCCACATTTGGAAATAAGGAAGGGAGCCCTTTGTCCTGTAGTGGCTCAGAACAAGCTAAAAATAAATAAATAATATCTAATAGTTGTATTATATTTTCCAGAAACTAGAAGACCAAAAACAACTGTTGAGACGTCGGAGGAAAACAAGCAGGATCTACTTCGTACAGAAATACTAACACTTGGACAAAAACAAGAATACTGATGAGCATTTATTGCCAGAACGAATTAAGTATTTTGATTGAAACGCTTATAAAAAAGGTAGAAGGAAGTAAACACGTAAATATGTTATGGATGAAGGGGTCAATTTACTTGGTCAGAGACCTCAACATTAAAATATTGATTTTGGAGAGAGTACCTGGATAACATAGCAACTATTGGACAGTCATATTGTGCAGTCAGGTCCACATATACAAAAAAATTAGGAACTTAATAGCTTGTGATCGTCATATGACGTCTTAAAACTATCATGGTTCCGAGAGACCGAGACGAAGCTGCACAGGACGTATAGAACTATTCCTTATTCTTGGCAAAATCACTCGTAGTACAACCCCTGCAAAGGCAGCAAGCATGAGTGCACACACGATCTAAAAATCCATTGGTTTCTAAGTCCATAATATTGTTTTTAGTTTTTTAATTTCACTGTACTTTAGATGTCCTAATCTGTAATGTTGTGCAGGTTTAATAAATAAATCCAAGGACCAATTTTATTATATCATATATGTATAGACTACAAACGAATATCAAATATGAAAATCTAGTTTATTCGGCATTTAAAACCTGAATCCATGACACTATTGCTCTACTAAATACTAACTTAACGATAACATACCTATTATAAGAATTAAATGTAAACAATTTATTAATAAAAATAAAGTTTTTAGTAAAAAACTCTGGTGTTTTTCTTCAAATGACGTCTAGAAAAATTCCACTATTTTGCCATGATACTGGGCTTGTTAAATATGGTGTAAACTGCGTAACTATGGGTGTAATTAAACACATAAAGAACACAATAATTATGTTTGAGATACCATCTGCAGTTGACAATTTATATATAAAGAACTTTCAGTACTATATTGTAGACCATTTAATAAAAATATAGCGGAAACCAGACACAACATGTCATTTAAATTGAGTTTTTGTTTAATTTTGACCCTACTTTGTATGAGTACGAATTGTTTTTCAAATATTCAGCAGAAACGAATTCTTCTGACTTATGAACAGGTAAACAACACTTATTTATTTTAAGATAGACAATTAAATACAGTGCAAAGTTGTGCAATACTTATAATAAAACTTACCTACCTACTTTTTGTTACAGGGCGCCCTAAGACATTCTTCACTAAGCCGGTTTAAGCGGCAGAGTCCTATGTATGGTATGTATATTTTTATGTACGATCACGTAATACTATATCGATTTATCCTTTCTTTGTCGGCTTTTGATGAAAACACCAGGGAGTGTGGAATTTCTACCTCACTAAAACCATCCCGGTGATCACCATCAGCACATAGCACCCCCTTTTCAAAAAACAACTCTTAAAAAAACACTTCGGAACCCCCCCTTAGCCTCGCTGTGCACGGCAGCACGTGATCACTGTGCCACCGCCTTTCCTGGGATCACTGGGTGGGCGGACAGAGTCCCCAATCTGAGCGCCCGCGACCCCGGAGTCCCCACCTGCTTTTAATGATGCAGGCTGGGTTTCGGCGTTTTAGGCGTCGAAGCGGTTGCGTCCCCGACGTCTCTTCCTCCGACCGGTATCGGCTCTCTCACAATCCGCCCGGCGGCCTCCTTCTGGACCTTCACTCCCTCACTACCGCTGGCAGAACCGGAGATTCACGTATCTTTTTTTTATTCTAGTCTTCTAATCTAGCTACAAAAAGCCTGTCAGTATATAAGGCTTTTTAAAATATGTAAATTAATAGTAATTTACATATATTAATGCATACATATTACCCGGATTAGAATTACTAATGTTTCTTGATTATGATGTAAATGATATTGTACTTAATTACAGGTAATAAGAACTACATGCAAGGAACGCCGGTTCAGCCGAGTGTGGTCGTCATACCTAGCGGGGGTAAGTCACAATCACTTACGTGTTGTTTTTATTGGAAACTAGTGGCCTGCCCCGGCTTTGCCCGGATGCACAATTTTCTTTCATAAGAACCTTCTCCTGACAATAACAAACACAACAAAAAAAATATGAGCAAAATTGGTCCAGCCGTTCACGCGTGTTACTGTGACCAAGGGGAATAGGGATTCATTTTTATTTACATAGATAGATGATAGATGATGTCGTCTCTCTAATTATATCCTATGAATTATTATATACTAGATACTAGTAGACGCCCGCGGCTCCGTCCGCGTAGAATTAGTACAATATACAGTACAGTAGAGTACTGTACTGAGTGTACTGTACAGTAGTAGTGTTGTTATGTAAACTTTCATTAAAATCCGTTCAGTAATTTTCTCGTAAAAAGTACTTTTTTAAATGCCAAGTTTGCCAAATACAACTCAAACTTCCGTACACGTTGAGCTACAGTTAAATGTTTGTCACGGGTCGATCCTTAAAGTTAAGCAAAGCTTGCCAAGGTTAGTCTGTGGATGGGTCACCATCTTAACATACCGAGACCTCCGTACCTCGGAAAGCTCGTCAAGCTGTCATTCGTCTTTGGAAGTTGTAACAGATGGTTAGAAGCCAGAAAATTTGACACCAGTCTTACCAAGAAGTACCGTGTTACCCAGTTAATGGGTAGTGGAGGTCTGGTCAGCAGACGCTCCACGTAAAATACTGGTATCCGGAATGAATCCGGTATGACTAGAAGCCGACCCCAATATAGTCAGGAAAAGGCGAGATGATGATGAAGCTACGAGGATAATTATTATCAAAGGGAATTGGAGATATTTTTGGCAGTTTGCTACTGAAAGACGACTACGATAGTTTCTTTAAAATACAGGAATTACCCCTCGGATGTATACCTAAGTATATTTGACAGTTAGTTTTTTTGGCAATAGTCCCTGGCTATTCAAGAAACCTTTTAAATATATCGCCTTAACAACTAAAAGATATTAGAAGTCGTTTGACCACTAAATAAACCTTTACAGTTGTTTTCCCGCATACTTATGTGTTATTAAAATTATAAAATAGCAAATTAGCATCACAATCTTTGCCTTTAAATACATTCGATAAAGGGACTTGTTTGTAAAACAAAACTACAAAAATGTGTATACAGAAATTCTATCATGTGAACAATAATTTCATTGTTAGTATTGATCTTTGCCTTAACCTTTGATCTATGCACGTAAGCATAGTAGAGAATTAACTGTTGTGCACGCCACTGCATACTTGACTGAAATAGCCACTGCAAATGCGACTTGAACAAAAATGTACACATTTTTATTTTAATGCACTGCTCTACTGTGCGCGTAGGCCATATTCGTAGCCTGCGCTAGCTTCTTGCTTTTCCTCTCCGTCTTGCTTGAATCTATAGTCATTAGATATTGTCACAGCGTAGCTGCTGCAATAAGGCGTAGCAACGATACGCACCTTCGTCGCTGCTGTACAGCTTAGCTGCTACTGCTATAAAGCGTAGCAGCGCTACGCAACGTAGTCGCTGCTACACAGCTTACTTAGCTGCTGCAATAACGCGTAGCAACGATACGCACCTTCGTCGCTGCTGTACAGCTTAGCTGCTACTGCTATAAAGCGTAGCAGCGCTACGCAACGTAGTCGCTGCTACACAGCTTACTTAGCTGTTGCAATAACGCGTAGCAGCGCTACGCACCGTAGTCGCTGCTACACAGACTAGCTGCTGCAATAAGTTGTAGCAGTGCTATGCACCGTAGTCGCTGCTACACAGACTAGCTGCTGCAATAAGTTGTAGCAGTGCTATGCACCGTAGTCGCTGCTACACAGCGTAGCTGCTGCAATATGGCACATGACACATGCGTCGTCGAAATCGGGGGTTTTAAGCAGTTTACGGCATAAATGGCAAGCAATCATATTTAATAGCGCCCATATTCTTTAGTGATGAATTATGGCTAAATAATACGAACCTAACGGTTATTATAATCTCAAGTTTTAAAATCCGGTTTTATTACCTACTGGGTTTTTGGCCTTTACATATTCCTTAACTTTAGGTAAATAATCTTTTTGGGCTGGCAGTGATGAGTTATTTTTCAGTTTTTATTTATTTTAGATTATTGTAGTTGATAAGTTTCTTAGTTTTTAGTGTTCTGTGCGTTTTTTCCGGCAGAATAAATTGATTTTCTTTCTTTTTCTTTCTTTTTTTTTTGTTTAGGTCCACCTACATACCGGGGTGCAGGGTCCTCATATGGACCTCCTTCCGTTATGGTTCCGAATTCCTATGGAAGATATGGAACCCAAGGGGTACATGGTGCCAACAACCCAACTGTGATAGTGAACATGCCAGGTAAATTAATATTTTTGCACAAAAGTCTTTGTTAATGTACCTAGTGGTCGCAAACGTTACCTACTTCTGAGCATAAGGTTCTGGGTGCGGTTCCCGGGTCAAGCAGTTTTATGGGATTTTTCTATCGAGAGTTGGTTTCTAGGTGTGTTACTTGGGACTTTAAGACACGTTAAACTGACAAATGTAAGAGGCCAGGTTTTATGATATACCTACCCTACTAGCCCTCTTTATTATAGTGATTAATGAGTGTTGAGTTCATTTCGAAGGTGATTAAGTAATGTGTAGTCTGAATGAGATTTTTTTTCTGCTACAGATAGCAGTAGCTGTACAAAAAAGAAAAATAAGAAGAAAAAGATTTTAGAATAATCTAAAAGTAGATCCTGCTTACACGCAGGGTAAGCAAAACTTTTATATTAATGCATATTATATAAAAATAATAAATTATGAAATAAACAATAACTTAGTATAATAATAACTAAGATTTGTCCTTCTTTGAAAAATCTTTCAGTATTCAAGCAGCTCGTTTGTGGAATGTATTACCTATAGAAGTGAGGCGTGCTCAAACGCTACCAGCGTTTAAAAAAACGGTGAAGGAGCATTACTTTTCACAATATTTTTTCCGCTCCTTTCTCAATTATATATTTGATATTTATTTGTATATTAATTGGTATTGTATTTATGTATTTTATATGATTATGTCTAATTAGTATAATTTAGAACATTTGTACACTGACAGCTCTAAATCTATCTCATTTCGTTCAGTCCATCCAAAGGTTGTCCGTAAGAGATTGCCCTGTGCGATAAGACCGCCCACTGTACACTTGTTTATATAAATGTTTGTCCTGTTCTTATTATGAGGTTTATATAATAACTATATAATATTTTCTAATAATACCAGCATGTTACTTTACTGTACCATTGCTAAGCAAAGACCCTTTTTCTTATACTGAAGACATGAGCATTTATCACCACGTTTACTCAAGTCGGGCTAATTCAGTCTTCAAACTATTAATAAGTATCCTTAGGTAAAATAAGAAAAAATCTCATTCAAACCACACAATACAAATAGTTATACAAAAAATGCATAAGGAATATGTTATTTTAAGTTCTACGTAGAATAATAGCAATAATAACCCACATTCCAAGTTAGTTTTCCATACATTTGTGGTCATCGGATTTTCCAAACGAAAGATATGCGCTATTATTATAAAATTATCATAATACTACTTCGCTAGCAGTCTATTTTATTTAAAATTATCTATCTTCTCTATTCAGGCATTGTTTGTCAATTAAAAAAAACTTTGTTGTTAGCGACTTATGTCTTGATTGAAATAGTAATTATTCACGTTGGGCGTCCATTTCCATTTGATTTCCATAGCAGAAAATTAACCATGTATATATTTTATTTAAAATAATTACCATAGGTAATTTCTTTGGCCATAAGTAAGTAATAAACAACTAAGTAAATTTTAAAATTGACACTGTAATCCTCTATCCACACATATTTAAATTGACACAACAAAATAAAATCATACTTTAAAAATAGGAAATCCCATGCCAGTGTTTTTAATTTTTATCACCAACTCGGGGATTATTTACATTTAAATCTTTCTATGAATATTCATTGGTATCGAATTATTTTTCGTACATGGCAACAACGACGGTTGATAATGTTTTAAGGTAAAAGGCCCGATTAGCTTTAATGTTTTTCTTTTTAATTTTTATTCTTATTCATCATTTTTTATTTTTCAGATGACAACTAACATCACGCCTGTTATAAGTCCCTACGCTGTTCCGCCAAGATTATAGACTATGCAGCCTCATTATCTTAATGTGATAAGAGTCCATACTTGTTATTGAAAATAAAGCTCTATTAACACGTTTGCTCGTTTCTTATTCCTTTGTATAATGGCAGAGGTCAGGTAATTTACCTTTTCCGATAGAATTGAATATCAGTGGGCATAATTATGCGATGCGTTGATGTGGATTAAAAAAATTATCTACTCGTGCAACAAATTGATGTCGTTTCATATACTAAAGTTCCGGCTGACTTTGTTTCTAGTAGAGGAGTTAATGGCGAAGAAACTGAAGTACTTAATTGAAGACTATCATTTGAAGTTAATGGTACCAAGAAAGTGTTATTGTCGATGATTAGATAAAAATCCCCCATTGTTGTCGTTGTTTTTATTTCCTTCTCTGTTAACTTTGTATGGTTTTTTGTTTGCAAAATATAGGCCGATCTTAGAGGAATTATCACAATACTACTGCCGTGGTCATTGAGTGATCAGTAAGTCAGAATAGGCGGTTTCGAGAAAATAGGTATTATTTTTATTTCAGGAACTAGATAAATTGAATACAATAGTATGCCTTGATTATAAAGCAGCAAAACCAAATCATTCGCGATTTTTTTGACGTATAGTAACGTTACAGTATCGTTAACATACCTAAGTGAATTTGAATATAAAAACTACAACCCCATAGTATTTTGGATTAATTTTATGCGACACGCACAATTTGTATCATACAAAAATATGAAAATGGTTATTATGTGCGAAACGAAAATTATAGTTAAAGTAAAATTTTACGTTACGATACTATACGTCAAAAACATTCGTGCTAGGCTCTATACTGTCTACTGACAATCGATATTGCGTTTTATTTTATCCTTAGAATGTGAGTCTATTTCCATCCCCGCATTACTGGGCGCCATGTATAGGTTGCTTTTTTTGCCAACTTCGGTAGAATGTTGGACAGGCACTTTACATTAGCATTTATATCGTAGCTTACGTCAATTCATTGGTTATTATTTTATATTTACTGAAGACGTAAACTAGTTTGTAAGCTTAACGTTTTAATCTACGTATTTGTATTTAACAACAGAGTTATCTTCGTAATCGGCCACAAAAACCATAAAGAACCTGTTCGCTGTTATTAAGTATGGGTCCACACACACACCGACGTGCATCCGGTTTATGGGAATAACCAGCTTAATACGTGTATGGACTCCGCAAATTGGCAGGCGTGTAACATCACGTTTTTCACGTTCAACCACACGGACAAATGTACATCTTTGTTTTTCTATATGGCGAATTATATCTGATGCGTGGATATTAATTATTCTCGTCATATTGAAAACAATCCGTTTGTCAACGTCAATGTGGGAATCGTTCGTTCCGCGAAGTGACCCCGCGGACCGATGGCAGCAGCGGTCGGTCCTAACGTAGTAGCGTCCGCAGGAAAATCGCGTCATATAAATAGGTTTGCTTTGTTGGTCCTGCGTCAGTGATCGCGATGGGATACAGTAGTGTGGTGGTGAGCGTGCTGGCGCTTTCTGCGCTTGCGGCGGCAGTGCCGTCTATCGGAGACAACTCTTTGGACGGTGGGGAGCGAGTGGTCCTCGTGTCACCGGTGCTAGCCCCCCCGAGGGACTCCAGAAGACACGACACGACGCGCTCGAGGCAGTTCCCGATCCTTGTACTCCTCGCCCAGGCCAACCCGCAGTATGGGCGTCAGGAACCCGAGGCTAAGTCCTTAAAAGGAAACCTTCAACCAATTTACGTTCAGGTAATTATTTCTTTCATGTTTTCATGGATAAACTTTTGAAGATGGGTCGTGTATGTCCAAAATATAGAAACCACTATGTTTAAGGAATCACTACGCCTGCACCCTCGTATTACGATCGTGAATGAAGAAAATAAATTATAATAATATGTAGTTACATGCATAATTAATAATGCATTGAATAATTATATATTTAAATATTCAATGTATAAATTTTCACACTTGTTTATAATGAAAACTTTTGAAAGCGACTTCATGAACTAACTTTAATTTTTTTTTTGAGTTTTGCTCATATGTTTAGTTTTGTTCTAAAATATTTTAGCAATGCCATTTTTTGTTTGTTCTATTTATTTTATATTTGTTCGTTATGAATTTTACTATCAGTCATGGTAACGTAGAACAACAGACATGGCATGGTTCCAAACGTGATCGTTAATGAGTAGGTTTTCTAACTAATATCAGGCTGAAACTGCTTGTTAACTATCGTTAGACGACTTAATTCCAGTTTAGCATAAACAACACGAGGCAAGATTGAACTACATCGTTGAAGAATCAAGAATTATTAAGATTATTAAGACAATCAAATCTTATACAATATACATACCGACGTAGATGAGAAAGATGGCTTTTAATTATTTTGATTTGTACCTTTACGATTTTTTTTTCGACCAACAGATCAATTCTTCAATATTAACAATAATATTCAAATTCCACCATCTCAATTGAATAATCTTGGTGATTAATCGCGGGCAAAAACTTTTCAAAATTTTGGAAAATTAGAGGTGTTTTTGACATATTGTTCCTTAAAAATATGGAATAGGGTTTTCGACTGGATTTTTTTTTACATTTCTCAAACCCAGAGACCAGACAAAACGCAGTTTAAAAATATTGCATACAATCTCAAAAAATTGGCGGTGATGTCCGTTTTAAAATCTGTAATAAATAGAGACAGCACTAATTGCGTGTGATGTCATACACAAGTCCCACAATATTGAATTGAAGCCATCCAGTACAAATGACATTTTGTGTGACAAGGATAAAAAAGTATTCACACATTTAGATTTTTTAAACTAATCAAATACCCCATTGATGACAGATCATCAACGTGGAAATAATTCAAGACACGGGTCAAGTAGTAGATCAGAAAAGACTGAAATGATGATGACGACATGAAATGACGCTACAAGTTTATCACCCAGAATAAAGGCATCAGCTATTAAGTTATAAATCCAATCAATTTTCATAATCACAATAAACAATTCCAAGACATAATTGACTTGACACAACGTTAGCATATGTATAAGTTCAAGTTGAATGTGCCGGTTGGCTGTCCTCAGTGCGTATATGTTTATATTTTATTAAATAGATTTTTATTTATCTTTCGCAGAAACTCGAAGACCAAGAACAGCCTGGATTGAACAGACAGAAGCGTCATTTGCTGAAGAAGAAGTTATTAGGTCTGGGAGGAGGAGGCCTTTCCTTCGGTGGAGGTTTTGAGATCGGAGGGGGTGGCATCGGCTTTGGCGATGGCGGCTACGGCCACGGCGGCGGCGACCACTATAGCGGAGGGCATGGCGGCGGCTATGGCGGTGGCTATGGCGGTGGCTACGGAGGGGGCTATGGAGGAGGCTATGGCGGCCATGGTGGCGGCTATGAAGAACCATCCAAAACAATTATTGTTAAAGTGGTGAAAGAGCATGGTACGGACGCACTGCACAGCTTTTTGCGCACACACACCTTTATGTGCTTTTTTTGTGAACGCTTTTTGTGTTTCTGTGTAATAATCAAAGCAATATTAGAATTGGTGATGACTGTCGTCAACTGATGCAATAACTAGTATGCTTGTGTAGATGATTTAGTTTCCAAATCCAATGGAGGTCCGAAGTTCCAATTCTCGTACCGAACTAATGTCAAACTGGTTTTGAATTTATTTCATGTGAATAAATTCGAAACTAGATTGATATTATTTACTAGTTACGGATTTAGTGATGGATATTTTTATTCCATGTGGATGGAAAAGTGTTTTCCAGCTTAACAGCACAATGTTGGTTTTGCACGCTTGTAGTAATTACCTACTTTCTAAAAATGTGTAGATTTTGATTGTAGTTTGATAGGTAATAATGTAGTTAGATTTTGACAATATTATGACTGTTGTGATATGGTAGAGCTTTACAGGCACCACCTAAGTTACGCAACATTTCAGGTTCTTCGATTACTTTTATTTCGGAATTCTTATTTTAGTTTATCTTTCAGGTCATGGCGGCGGCCATCACCATGGAGGCGGCGGCTATGACGGCGGCTACGGTGGAAATGGCAACTATGGACACGGCGGCGGCCAAGGTGGAGGCTATGGCGGCGGCTACGGCGGAGGCTATGGCGGAGGCGGCGGCGGAGGCGGAGGCGGTGGCGGAGGTGGAGGCTACGGGGGCGGTGGAGGCTACGGCGGCGGTGGCGGCTACGGAGGCGGCAACAGTGGACACGGATACCAACAACCCAACTACGGTGGTGGTGGATGCGGTGGCGGCTGTGGCGGCAATGGCGGCTACGGGGGTAGCAGTGCCACTGCAACAGCTACCGCCACTGCAACGGCACACTCCAGCAGCTACGGGTAAGGATCTTTACTCTTACCAGCTTAACTTAATTAACGATTTACGATATATTAGTATTCAGCTCGAAAAAAACCTTCCAAAGAAAAACGTAACGAAATTAATAGCTACGTAACTGTAGGCAACATAAACTGGCAAAAACGTCAGTGACGATAGTTTCTGTGTTGAAAAATTTGAGAAGATTAAAAGACTTAAGTAATAAAAATATTCTAGTCGTTCACTACCTGTGCACTGGAGGAACAATTTATCATTTAGTAAAGAGTCAAAGACTGACAGATGGATTTGTCCTGAGACTGAGACAATGACAGTAATTGAAGTCGTTGCACTCTTTATAATGACATATTCTTCATTGAAGCGTTTTTTCACTTTGCTAGTTGATCACAATCAAATATCATTATCATTTATTGTGGTATAATGTTATTATGTTACATGAGATGACATGAATGTTTTTTTTTTCTAGTTTTCAAAAACCTAGAAATAATTGTTTTGTTTTTCATTAGTGAATTAATATTTCCACAAATCTATGTAGTCTAGGTAACTTAACTTAACTTAAATAAATCTTTCTTTCAATTCATCCACATTGTGCTTTGACTGTTTATTGGAAGAAAAGTTAAAAATAATGGGGATGATAAAAAAATGAATATTTTATACAACTCGAAAATAGTTACACCTTGGAAAATACATATTATGGTTAAACATGATGTAGCTCAATAAGGGCTGGTTCATGGCTGTTATTATGATGGCGACCTTGTACCTTAAAATATCTGCGTGTACTTTGCCGAAATGGCCCATTAATTGCCGTTCGCCTTCAAATCAATAATTCAAGGTATTCTTCTCTTTCTTTTCCAGTAAAAAATAACTTCGGACTACTCAGTGAGTTAACAGAGTGTTACGAAGTGCATTGAACAAGCTGTGATTTACGGTGACCGGACGATAATCGCTAAACACCAAATAGCTTTAATAACAAAAAATATTACTAGTTATACATGTAATTTGTAGACAATAAAATATACTGTACATTGCTCAAGGAAATTTAACATTATTTTTTTTGTGAATGACCAAACTTACTTTAAGTATGAATTGGTTTTATAACTTGTTTAAACTGATTCTCTGATTCTGAATTAGCATTTTAAGTTCGTTTCATTTTATGTTTTTGTTAAACTTTGTCTATCATATTGGCTTATGTATAAATATAATTAAAATGACTTTATTCATTTAAATATGTGTGTAAGCTGTCAGTCAACATAAGATTCTTATATGATTGTGCAATATTTTGACTGTTCACAAAAGCTGCAAGTTTTTTTTGTTTTTCACTTCAATGGACATAAATGATGTCATATTTAACTTGTGTAACTATGGTAAGTAAGACTGAAAATGTTTTCAACAACTACAAATAATAATGTATAGTCTTCCGCCAGTAAAATAATTACCTATTGTTACATGTGTAACTTGTAATTTTGATATAAATAAGTAATGAAATACAGATTTTTTATAATTGTTTTGTTTTAATCTATCCTATGTTATTTGTCTTGTGTTGTTTATTTTAAAGTTAGAACCAAGCTAGGAATTTTTGAATTTGTAAATGTTTTTCACCAGTCATTTTCGAATCCCATGTGAAAGGTTTGAGCTTTAATTTCAAAGGATTGATGCTCACAATCAGAAACAGAACTGCTTCCAAGAAATTCTTGATGTAAAATCTAATAATTCTTTCCCCGACTAGATCCGCCACTACCTTTGCTAACCAATTGGCAGCCACTTCAAAATAAAATGAACTCATTCAGATTCCTCGAAAAACCACAAGGTATTAAGAGCACGACAGGGAAATGTAGAAACAATACTCAACAACTTTGTAACTGTTCGTGATGGTAATTACAGCCACTGTAATGAAGTTCTTATTCACACGATTTGATCTCGATATTCCCCTGTCATTATTGATGACGTTATAACGTTATAAAACCTTTTTTTTTTCAAGGATGCGTAATCATCAAATGACTTCTTCCACTCTGGGTGGAGCGGAAGGGCGTGTCAGACTCTTACTGACTAAAACCCATCCGTGTTCCTTCTAAAGCCCTTTGCGTTCCAGGGCCGCGGTGACTCTTTCGAACAAATTCCGCAACCCTACTAACCTACAAAAGTAACCAAGTAGACATAAACCTATCCACACACTGCCTTTTCTTTCCGCTGCAGTGCCAGTGTAGGTATAATTGGTTGAATGTTATTTCATCATTATCATCTTCCTGCCCTAATCACACTTTTTTCCTGCAATCTGACTAAAACCCATCCGTGTTCCATCTTAAGCCCTTTGCGTTCCAGGGCCGCGGTCACTCTTTCGAAGAAATTCCGCAACCCTGGCAGGCTCTGGCCCTAGCGGGCCCCGTCCCCCCTACGCTTATCGAGCGCTGATTTCTGCAGAACCCATTAATAAGATTGCTAAATGTATTCATGTTCAAACGTATTTTGAAGTACCTAATAAGTATTTAAAATACTAACTACAAAATACCTTAGCGTCATGTATTTCAAATACCAATTACAAATTACATTTTTAAGAAGCATTTGAAGAACAAATACCAAATACGTATTTGTATTTCAATGACGTATTTAATTACAAGTAATTCAAATACTACCCAACCCTGTGTAGAGTATATCTTTTAATTCATTCAATTCGCATCTTGACAAAGGCCTCCCCTAGCCGTTAACTGTTGTCTATCACGAGCCACTCACCTCTAGTTAGGACCCGCAGTATGTCTTTTCTCATCCTCCCATCTCCACTTTTGTTTACCCCTTCTCCGTTTACTATTTCTGGGAAACGACATCCTATGTCTACCTTAATGTTATTTATTCCTTTTTTTTAAGGATGGGAAATCATCAAATGACTTTTTCCGCTTTGGGTGGGAAGGGCGTGTCAGACTCTCACTGACTAAAACCCATCCGTGTTCCTTCTAAAGCCCTTTGCGTTAAATTGGTTTTTGTTTATTTATGTAAATTTTATGTACAGTAGAGGTGCATTTAATGCAATAAGGAACTACCAGTCAACCTGGTTTATCATAAAATAATATTTTAAAACTAGATGACGCTGATTGATTAACACATTCCCTAAATTAGTGCTAGAAGAAAACTTACTTCTATTTTCCCGTATCAGGTCCTGACTTCAAAGGTCCTTAAACACCACTTTTCGATTCGTTCTCAAAACATTTGGCTTATGCACGTGTTCACGTGTGTAAATGCGATTTTTTTACACACTAATTTACACTTTAGTTTTTACAGATTCAACTTATATTTACATTTTAATCTGTTGTTCTCAACATGGCGTCATCAAATTAATTACCTACTCTCCAAAAAACTTAAACAAAACAAAAAATAAAAACCAATGAAATAAAAAACCTTTTAAAATCATTGAAAGCTTTGTAAAGGGAGTTTATAAATTCGAGCGTTGAACAGCTTATTTTATATTTTCAATAAAAAAGGGACTCAATCATCATAATTTATTATTTATTAAGTCCTTGACCTTGTTGTTACTTCAGATCAGTTAGATTCTTCCATTTCGTCCTTTTAACCGCCATGCTATCACTGTTTCGTTAATACCACCTCGCACAATCCATCCATCTCTTCTGTGGCCTCCCTCTTCCTCTCCATCCATCCAAGAAGGAAAGGAAGAAGGAGATCTACACTAATATAATAAAGCTGAAGAGTTTGTTTGTTTGAACGCGCTAATCTCTGGAACTACCAGTCGGATTTGGAAAAGCCACATTCTTAAGGAAGACAGACTATACGGGAGCAGGATATTCCTACGGGAAGGCTATAGGTTATATGTTAACGGGAAAAAACGGGATATGCGCTAGTTCATATTCATATTTAATATAATAATAATAATTCTTTATTATCAGGCAACTAAGGCCCATAGATACACTACATAAAAATTGAAGTAGGTAGTTGCTCAATAACTCGCTTTATTTATTTTTCTTAAATAAAAACACGTTTCTTTTTAAATATCCACGCAGTCGTTCCTATGAGGCATTCACCCTGATCTCATCTTTAATTACGCCACCTGCAAATCGTGATTATCATGTTTCTCAGTAAAATCAATGCGAAGTAAACAAGAATATCAGATTATTATTGTTAAACCACAAGCTATGGGGAAATACTCGTGTTTAATAACTTGAATGAGACGATAATAAATGCCTTAACTTGTCATTAATAAGAATAAAATCTAATCCCCATGGCTTTACCTAACTACTCTCTTTAAATGAAGAGTGAATATATTACTTCTAGGCACCATAATCTACTTCTTCATGGCTTCCCATCAAGCTAGATTGCAGTCAAAAGCGTTTAGATGTGACACCTCGTAAATGCAAACTGATTAACTTTTCAGAAAAGACAAAAAACTGTTTTACAAAATAGATGTAATTCGAATCTTTTATTAATTTTATCTGTTATAACCTCGTAAGATCTAAATAGACAAGTATATCTTACGGGGTAACACCAAATTAAGGTTGTTATTATGCTTGTTGCGAGAGGTCACTGCGGTCAAATGAATGACAATTCTGTCAAATGCAAGAGGCATTTACGAGTGAACTCCAGAGTTATTGTTTGAAACTTTTTGCATAATAATCGATTTTTACCAAAATATTGTAGTTACGAGGTGTCACATCTAGACCGGCCATATGTAGATATGATTCTTCTGTACGTGTGTATGTCACTAAACTCCTAAACAGCTGGACAGATTTTAATAAAAAAAATTGTGTAAGTATTATGGGTCTTTGAATGGTTTCTATTCACAATTGGACCCGTTAGGTGGCGCTACCTTTAGATTTAGCTTTAGATTTTTTCTCCCGACGTTCGAGTAGGACAATTAAATATAAAACGAAGGTAAAAACATTTTTTTACAGACTAAAAAAAAACTACAAAGTTTAAATAAAATAACTTTAAAATCGGAAGTCGTTGTTTTCCCGGAAACAAAATACGCAATTTCGTTTACTTGGATGACATATTTTTTCCAGCAATTTTGATTTAAAAACTTAACTATTGAACCGTTCTATGAGATCAATCTGAAAGTATATCATATCACATAAATGTTTTTCAAATCGGTTCATAAATGACGGAGTTATGAGGTAACAAACTTAAAAAAAATGAAAAAAACGACCGAATTCAGAACCTCTGATCGACACCCCTGGTTTGATTTGATTTAAATGGAGCATAATTGATCTGTAAGTATCTAGTAAAATCTTTACAAATACAGTTACAAACCAAACGTAGGTAACTATACTCATACCTACACAAATACGAATGTGTCACAATTGCCCGAAGTTCACAATCGTTCTTTCGAAAAACAGTTCTTCGGGCAAACGTTAATTCGGACGTTATCCCGAAGAACTGGTGGTCGAACGAACGATTGCTTGAAAAACCGGCCGCGACATGCGGTTGTTAAGCGCCTGTTACATTGTCGTTGTGATTAAGATGCCTTTAATAAACTCGTAGGAGTTTCATTTTGATGTACGACAAATATAATCGCAGAACGCTTGATGCAGTTACTATAATTTAGGTAAACATAGATAAAAATATGAGGATCACTTTGAAGATCCTCGAAAACTGACAGCAAAGGCCGTCCAATTAAATTCCACTAATTGCTTACCTAAGAAGTATTTTACCTACCTATAACAAACAAGCAACCTGCCTTACTGAGCCTGCCTGTTGCTGAGATAGGGACCATTTTGGCCTCGCGCAGATAATTATTTTTTTATACTGTTTAGTTTTTAATTTTATTTTACTAGTTTGTTAGTCTTGTGCGAGTCCCAAATAAACATTTTTCTTTCTTTCTTTCTTTTTTCTCGTAGTTTCAATATCTGCAAAAGTTCTTTAACAGGCGCTTTTAAACATAAAAACTTTTTTTCTTTTCATTAATTTAGCAAATCCTTTTGCTTTTAGTGCATACTTAAGTTACCTGTCACTCTTACCAGTAGGTACTTGAAACAACACATAAAAGCTACTCCAAGATCAACTGTGTGGAAAAAATAGCATAAAACATTAAAAAGAGCCTTTTTCAGGCACAAATGTATATAACACAGAACTGTTGAAATTCATCCGGTGGTGGCAGCCAACTCTGCTCCCTCTATCATTCTCCATTTTGACCTTATCTAAAGGTCTTCGTACCACGAATCAATCATCTCAAACTACACTCCATGAATTTCATCTTCCCATCTTAAGTTACGATTACGATCTCGTTTCGGTTTTCCATCTGTCGGGTATCTACCATTATAGTGGCTTTGCTCCGTTTATCATATTCTCTTGCTCTGTGCCCTGCCCATTTCCTTTTTAACAATTTAATTTTAACTTTGAATTCTTTTATTTGGTTATCATAATAAGCAACTTTTTTCATTTGTATTGTGGCGCTTTTCTTTCAGCATCATTCCCATAGCAAACTTGCATGTTTCATGGCTTTTTTTTTAAGTTTTGGAAATCATCAAATGACTTCTTCCGCTCTGGGTGGAGTGAAAGGGCGTGTCAGACTCTTACTGACTAAAACCCATCCGTGTTCCTTCTACAGCCCTTGGCGTTCCAGGGCCGCGGTGACACTTTCGAACAAATTCCGCAACCCGCCCCGTCTTCTATGCTGACATCTCTTAGAGGCGCGCGTGAAACACAACGCGCCATCGACCCGGGCCTGGTGGTGATCGAACAGCGAGCCACCCAACGCTCGCCGTCCGCAGGCCCGCGCCTACGGTGGCCGGGGATCGCCCTGCGACTCCCTACACCCGGGGCGTCTTCTCCTGTGTGTGTTTCATGTTTAATGACATGAACTTTCCCATGTTTGGCAACCATGGCAATACTTACACATATAAAAAATCCGTGTAGCTTTCTTTCGCTTTAAGATATCCACGAAAGCTTACTTCGTATTTCAGGGAAAATGAGCGGCAGGGTGACCTATCCAATGATTGTAGGTTACTGTGTGCCTAGTGTTTCCAGATTCTCAGCATTTGGTTCATGGTCAAGCAAACATTTTCTTAAACCTGACGCACATCCTGTTTATCATGCCCACTATTGCATTTAATTCCGTTATCTCAACACAATATGCTATTAATATCCCAGTGCATGCACATGATGTCCGTATCTTGCACGATTCTTCATTCATTCCAAGAATAGCTATATTTTAATATTCATTCGATAATTTGCAGCAATAACTTAGTTTAATTGTTAAAATCGTCGAGGAGAATCAAAGGCGCAAATGAGGGGTTATCGTCTGAAGTCTAGGCAATTAATTATGTTTAACGGTTAAGATTTAATGTGAAGATATTCTGAGAAGAGTCAATAAACCTTTAAACCTAGAGATAACTGTTACTGTAGTTTTAAATTGTGTATCGAGAGAGACTTCTTTGTATCCCAGAGAAGAAATAATAAACAGAAAATAAAGCTACTACTGTATACGGCAGTCAAGTCTATCAGACAACAGGTCACCTGTCTCATGCAACACTGAATAAAGCAGTTCTTGGGTTCAATAAAGTGCCAGAATTAAGAACCATAGTTCTTAATTCTGGCACTGGCAATTCTTGCTAGCTAAAAACTTGAACTAGGTTCTTAAGCTTAACTGGGCGGCTGACCTGACGGCCAGCACCATCACTGTTCTGCGGAGGCCGCAGAGGGTGATGGCCGTCAGAGTCATCAGGGGATATCGCACGATCTCCTACGAGGCGGCTTGCGCACTGGCCGGATCTCCGCCGTGGGACCTGGAGGCGAAAGTGCTCGCGTCACTACACAGGTGGCGCGAGGACGCGCGGGCGCGTGGCGAGCGACTGACGCAGCGACACCTGGGGTTGCGTCGGTCGCAGCTGCGCGAGGTCCTGGTGGCGGAATGGCGGGACAGGCTTTCGAGCCCTACCGCCGGCCTCATCACCATCGAGGCCATCCGGCCAGTGCTCGACCTTTGGCTCGGGAGAAGGCACGGCTCCCTGTCGTTTCGTGCGACGCAGGTCCTCTCGGGGCATGGCTGCTTCGGGAGGTTTCTGTGTCGTATAGGCAGGGAGCCGGACGCTCGATGTCACCACTGCGTCGACTGTCGGGAGGACACGGCGCGGCATACGCTGGCAGAGTGTGCCGCTTGGGAGGAGCCGCGCCGTGCCCTCATCTCTGTGGTAGGCGGTGACCTCTCGCTGCCGGCCGTGGTCCATGCTATGGTCGGCGGTGAGGAGTCCTGGGACGCGGTGGTCTCCTTCTGCGAGACAGTTATCGCGCAGAAGGAGGCTGCGGAAAGGGAGAGGGAGATCACAACCGCTCTCCCTGCCCGCAGCAGGCGCATCGGGCGTCGGAGGAGGGCTTACGCTGCCCTCTTCCGGCCCCCCTAACTGGGTCCAGGGGCGGCGGACTTGGGGATGTCTGTCGCCCCCCATTCATCCGGACCCGAGGTGGCGGCGCGTGGTGTTCCCGTGCGCCCCTCTTTGACGTAGCGAGGGGAGTCAAACACCTCACTCCCCTCGCCGACGCGAGGTGGCCCGCAGAGGCGGGCCGGCACCAGCCGGGGATTGCGGATGTCGCATACGTACCCGCGATCCCCGGCGTAGGTGGAAGATGGAACACCGGGGTGGTTTTAGTCAGTAAGAGTCTGACAGACCCCTCCACCCGCCCCAGGGTGGAGGATTTCCATGAGGATTTCCCCCCGAGATCAAAAAAAAAAAAAAAAAGGTTCTTAAGCTTAAAATATTTTCTAACACTAACGTAGGTATAAATTGCACAATGTGATATATTTTTGTACTTCTAGGTAATTATAGAAGACATAAATCATTTATGGAAGATAAATATAACATAACATCACTTCCGTATTCCCCAAAAGGGTTAGGCAGTGTCTTTATATTTCTATGGTCAGTGCCTACATAATAAATACAACATAATCTATAGGTAGTAATATAATAAAACTGAAGATAGAGTTTGTTTATTTGAACGCGCTAATCTCTGGAACTACCAGTCGGATTTGCTATTCGGGAAATTCCTACGGGAACGGGAAAAAACAGTATGTGCGCGAACAAAGTCGCAGGCAAAAGCTAGCGTTATAATATTAACAGAATTATAATTTAAACATCACGATCATGAATTTAAACTATTCCATAAATCAATGCCAAAAATTAATTAATTCACACCTACTAATATTTATGCACAATTGATACACAAATAAACAAATAAATCTAAATAAAATAAACCAATACTCAAAACAAAGATCTACCTACCTCATCACAATGTAGGAAGAATCAATCAAAATTATTGTTTCCGTGACCTTACTTACATCCTGATCCTGATAGCTGGTTTATTTTGATGCTGGGTCGAACTCATGGCCAGCTTTTGGCCAGCGTCTATAATTTAGTGCTATCAAATAAAACCGTTGTTCGCTAAACGTTTTCGCCCGTTTCAAATGAGTTATAGGTACAAGTAGCAATAAAATGATCATATCTTCTCGCCTGCCGTAAGTGAGATTTAGAAAGGCGAACCTTTTGCCCGAACAAGACTCCAGCTGCCACTGAAAATTTTCAGAAGGAAAAATTACAATAACACTTGGCCCGACCCAAAAATCAAACCCAGGACCTCAAATAAGGAATATGACCATTAACACCATGTGTATGACATACCTAATATGTATCATCACTCAAGCATACATCCACTTATCACTGATGAAGAAGACATGACGGGTCAACCCCAAGTAAATCGGGATGAGGGAAAGAGGATGGCAATGAGAATAACGTCTTACCATGTAGCAAGTTTTGCTTAGAAATTGTTTAAAAGTGTTGCTTATTTTAATTATGCCATTAAACGGCACTTTTGAACGTCATCATTAAAAAAATAATAGTACCTATAAAAATAATAAAGTGACTGTCCATTCGGAGAAGAATAGACAAGAAACTCCATAGTTACTCTTTTTAACCGACTTCAAAAAAAGGAGAAGGTTCTCAATTCGTCGGAACCTTTTTTTTATTCCTTTTTTTTATGTATGTTCCTCGATTACTCGAAGACGGGCGGGACCGATTTGAGTTTGTTATTGTTTGAAGGGAAGTCAGTTGTATTTTTTTGTAAAAAGTTTTTCAAGTAATGGTTTTACAGTATTTAATTTAATATTATGTAAGGACAATGCACTCAGATTATGCTACTTATAGGAACAAAGTATTATCAGGGGCAATTCTTATAGTTGGCGGTGTGTTCGGTCCTTTAGAACACACCGCCATGGCGGTCTGCGTAGGTACTGCGGTCGAGTAGGAGTACAGTATTTACAGTAATCTTTAGATAACACGTTACATGCTCTTTTTACTGAAAATCAAATAACACTCTCCACCAAATGTCTCGCAAATTATAAAGAAAACGTTTGTCTCTCACTAGGTAATTCAAAACTTATCGATTTCGGGACATCGTGACCTTCCAGTTTATGCAAAAAATGGAACTCTGACATAACGCGCATTCACTTTGACCGTCGCGGTCTGACTGCTTTTGTGGTGTTGGATTCCAAGCCACAGAGAACGCGGAACGCAGAACTCAGAACACTGACCGCTAGACTGCACGCAGTAGGGCTATCGCCTTAGGCCGCGTTCCCACTATGTCGCGACGACAGATTATCGTGTCGTTTAAAGCGTCGTGGCTTGTGTATTTAAATTACGACACGATTAACCGTCGTCCACGACTTTTTACATACAAAATGTATGGCAGTCGTCCAAAATGAAAAAATCGTCGCGACATAGTGGGAACGCGACCTTAGGGATAGTTCGCATGCATCTCGCAGTCGAAAACTGTCAAAAACATCTCCAATTTCCCTAAATTTTGACAAGTTTTTGTAATTGGTAGTCGTGCATTGGTTATTTATTGTTGTGTGGATTTGAACGCTTTTAAGTAGGCTCTCATCGTTTTTCACAAGTCAATACTTTATTACAAATGAAATTCGCAGGTTCGATGATTGCAATCAGCGAATCAATGGCATTTTTTGATGGAAAACAATTTGCCTTAATTGGCGATCGTGACCTACAATTCACAGGGCGTTGTTGTTGATAAACAATGATAAGTTTGATCGTAGGTTGCGGTCGAACGGTGACTCATGTAATGGTATCTTTATTTTATGATGACGCTCATGCCTGCGATTTCGGTTGTGGAAGTTCAAAATACTAAATAGGTAAACGTCAGTTACAGATTGGAAGAGATTTTTGTTGCACAGACAAGGTAGGTATTTCGATGTATTCAATTCTTTTCAGGTAGAAACAAATCATATCGTTACGAATTCATCCCAAGCTGCCACCTGTTAAAACTCTGACTATTAATGTAGGCGTCTTTCGCCCGTGAATTTGTGATACGCAGACCAATAGCAGTGTTATTGTATAATACTGGTGCCCCGTGAAAGGTGAAATGAATATGAAGTCATCATCTGCCTAGCATTTTCCCAACTATATTGGGGTCGGCTTCCAGTCAAACCGGATTCAGCTGAATACCAGTATTTTAAGTGGAGCGGCTGCCTGACCTCCACAACCCATTAACTGGGTAACACGGTACTCCTTGGTAAGGTCTGGTGTCAGATTGTCTGCCTTCTGACTATCCGTAACGACTGCCATAGATCTACAAATGACAGCCGTGACAAACGGCTTAACGTGCTTTCCGAGGCACGGAGGACGGAGGTGTCTCGGTATGTTAAGATGGTAAACGCCCTTACAAAAAAAAACAGTTCTGTGAAATATCATAAAACCAACGGACAGAAAGCTTAGTATTAGTACGCCAGCAAATCATAAGCACTGGCATCCCATGGCCGAGTAATTCAATTATCTAAATAGTTTTACAACCGGCAAATCTCGTCTGGTAATAACATCTTCCGATGAGTTAACAGTTAGATCTTTTATTTTGTAATTGTTCCGTCTTTGCGAATATTTTAATTAAGGTCTCAAACTAATAAATTTGACGGTTCTGGGGGGCTACTCTCTAAGCCCGAAATCCGTAGTTTCGGGCTTCATAGCGGGCGTATTCTAGTTCGTATCACCTTACCACTAAGAATTAATGACAACACGATCTGACAGTTACTGTCAAATCGTGTTGTCATTCATTCTTAGTTCGGGTTCGGGTTCGGAACTAATCGTAAGTCCGTAGGTGATACAGAGTAGAATACGCCCGCAACTAAGCCCGAAACTACGGACTTCGGGTTTAGAGAGTAGCCCCTGGTTTTGTTTTGTCAGCCGTAACTATTATTGTTCAAAAGAAGAGAAGTTTTTGCCCTGGAGTTGGACACAACAGGCTTTTGAGAAGATAGTAGGTACACTCCAGTTCTTACTGGAGTGCACTGTCTTCTTTCGGGGAATGGGGAATGCTGCTAGGGATCTTGACCGTACATTCGGTATTATCCTGTCTGAAGAATACTTTTCCACAGCTCAAGATATCATGCTCCTTGGTCCTATGAGTATGTAATTATGTTCTAGCGACCATTTCCGCGAGCCCTCAATTGAGTGTGCTTCTGATAATGCGTAATCTTACTGATTGTAAACAAAATCCACGTACATGGGATAGGTGATTGATTTTCCTCATACCTAATAATCAGCAGTGTATTGAGCATACAGAGGTATGCGGTACAGAGAGTAAAGTCACGCATACCTCCAATGGAAATGGGAGGATCCTTCAACCGGACGGTTATTGTGTCTGGTGGGCAACTGCCCTATTCGGACTGTAGTAGGTATATGTTCAAATCGCAAGGAGAACTTTGCTTGCGAGATGCAGAATTTCGTTGTTAGTTCGTCGTAGATGGCGTTGCGGTTCTTTTTGTTGCCGTACAAATTTCGTTTCTTAGTTTTTCATGTGGCGGTATTGATGTCGCTACAAGCATTTTGATACTTACCTACATTCAACGAATATCTAACGATTTGCGATAAACTTCACCTCTAGAAATAACCTCTTCCATGATTTAATCAGTCATCGGTGACATAGTATTATGCAGTCTTATCAAACAGTACCTACCTATAATCTTCTGGTGACTTTCAATCTTCACTACCGTTTTAATCTGTAAATCGTAGAAAGAAAAAAGAAAGAGAGAAAGAAAACACGTTCATTCCGCCAGAAATGACGCACAAAAACACAACTAACTTTTTCGCAGAAAATAACATCACTAAATAAAAACTGTTAGGTACACTTCATCATCCACAATTGCATTAAAAGTCAGCCCCAAAAATTGGTGATTAGGGCACATTGCTCGCAGAAGGGATGGCCGATTGGGCCAAAAGAAGTGGCGACCGCGTACCCAAAGACGCGTTGGCCTCCCACAAGGTGGACCAATAACCTTTAAAACCTGCTCGGTAGAACACAGATGCTGGCACAGTTCCATTTTTGGGCAATGCACATAATAAATCAGGAAAAGTCATAAGTTCCTTATCTTTAAGTAGGTAGGTATTTTTTTTTTTTATAGTAAGGGAAGTCATCAAATGACTTCTTCCGCTCTGGGTGGAGCGGAAGGGCGTGTGACTCTTACTGACTAAAACCCATCCGTGTTCCTTCCAAAGCCTTTTGCGTTCCAGGGCCGCGGTGACTCTTTCGAACAAATTCCGCAACCCTGGCAGGCTCTAGCCCTAGCGGGCCCCGTCTTCTATGCTGCCATCTCTTTGAGGTGCGCGTGAAACACAACGCGCCATCGACTCGGGCTGGTGATCGGACAGCTAGCCACCCAACGCTCGCCGTCCGCAGGCCCGGATATGGTAGATATTGTGGTCCTTTCTACGTGTAGAACCATCACGTGCTAAATTTATACATTTATAGCGTATGTATCACCCGATGCGATTCATTGACGCATTTTCAAGTTCCTAGGTCAGATAAACAAACTTTCACATTTCCATTAATTACTGCCGAAAGCGTCACAGGCCTTAGTCCAGCTCTGGTCTCGCAGATAATGTAGCTGAAGCCAATTGGAGCCAGTTTAGTCAAATTATACCCAGCATCGGCCATATTTTTTCTGAAGGAGACTTTCTGCGCTAAAGAGGATCGTCATTTAAGTCAGCAATGGGGTACAAAAAGCCTGTTAGTATAACAGGGCTTATTGGATTTCTTGTTCTTACTCCTCTGCTGTTATTTTCTGATTAATTTCGTTGCGTGAACCTAGACGGTAAAATCTGCTGAAGAACTTCGACGAACCCAGGAGAAACAATTTAACTGTTCTCGTTGCTTTACTGGTGGTCCCCACAGTTTTGGATTTTCAGGAGTTGCAATAGTTGAGAATAGAATGGCGGGCTTATTTATACCTAAAAGTTCTGCCAGTCGATTCTGTAAACATGTCGAAGTGAAGGCTTGGGTGAAGTGATCACGAGGTGAGCTGTCAATCCATATCAAGATGGAATGACAGCTCACTTCGTGATCACGTGACATCTTGATCATATGGACTGACAGCTCACCTCGTAATCACTGCACCCAAGCCTTCACATCGACTCGTCTCGACTGGACTTTAATAAAGAATTAGCTAAAATAAGCCAAGTAGGTAAGGCCCAACGTAAAAAGAAAAGCAAACTCAACAACAGTCTTGGACTTTGACAACAGACCAACGGATAACAAGCTAATAGTAATAATATTATTATAGAGTGCAACAACAACAACGCATTATCATTTAAAATTCTGTCTAGTGTCATTGTAGATACCTAACGTAGGTACTTATGAAAGGATCATTGCTATCTAAAGCCTTGGTTCCCAACCTTTTTAGGACCTGCGATCATTTTATTTATTTTGTTGTCAGCAGGGATCCCAAGTCCAAAAGAAAATTCAACTGCGTTCTAAAATTAAATCATTTGAATATTCAAAGTTTTTCAAAATTCTATTATAAAAACAAAAGTAACGAGTAGGTAGCTACTGACATAAAAAACAGCATTTCTGATTTAAAATCGGTTTGTTGTTCTTTTTTAATTGAAAAGTTTGAAATTAGAAACCTTTCGAGGACCATATTTTAGCTCTTGCGAACCAACACAGTTTGAGAACCAATGTCCTAGAGGAGCAGCCATACTCAACCTACGGCCCGCGGGCCGCAACAAGCAAGTAAGCTTTTCTGTGTGGGCTTGTAGCCAGTATATTAGTGTTTCAAACTATGACTCGTATATGATGTGCAGAGACTATTCACTTCATAACAAATCGAAAAATTTGGCAAATGCCATAGCAAGTAGCAATTTCATTGTAACTACAATTGTCATAAATTCAAAAATCCCATTCATGTCCAGACACCAGCACATCAAGCTACCCGAAACTGTAAAATTTTCCCAATCAACCTAGTACCTAATGCTATATCAATAAAGTTGAAAATCGATTAAAAAAATTGACAGATTGTTGTAGCTCGATGTGCAGTCAGTACTTCTTCTATTAAATATAGAGATTTTCGTTTTGCTGTACCTAGGTGGTTATTGTGGCCCATCATGATAATAGTTCAACAACTATGTGGCCCAGGAAGAACAAAGGTTGAGTATGGCTGTCCTAGAGACTCATAAGATATATATTTTGTTGCCTTTGCACAGCTCAGACACCTATAATGGATGTTCCAATGGACATAAAATTTTGTACGCACTTAACTTTATTCGATAGTGCCAATATTTGTTTTGGATTTGAATATTTTACAGCTTTTTCAACATTTTTGCTTGATGTTTATGCAAAGTCGTGATTCTATCGGAGATTGATGGTGTCTGTCAGATACTCAAACACATGTGTCTAGCGGCTCTCGGCCGTATTTCTGTCAATGTTATAAAATTCGAATTAGCGTTATGTCTTTAATATTTATAATGTGCTATTTAAGTTCCTAAATCTCTAAAAAGGTCCTGGTGAAAGAGGATCTCTACAGTACTACCTGGTTAATTATCATGACGTTGATGCTGTTCAGGAAACAGATGTGGTAGTTATGGGCAGCATAAGCTGCAGATAATACACCTGAGATATGTGTGTGTCATCTGCAGCCACAAACCTACCACGGCAGCCTTTATCTACAGGGTAGGGATGTTTTCTGAATAAATGTTAAACGTAAGGAAAATCCTAACGAGTCTGGAGATGTACAAGCTATAAGAGACCTTATATTTAGTGACTTGTTCTTGAATAAAATTTAACAGTCGCATCCTAGATTTTGTCAAATCAACTTAGAGCCAAAAAACGTCACTAAGCCGTATCGAATACATCATCTTTATGACTTCGCATAGACTGGTCGTGGTCACATACCTATGCAATAAATGATGGGCAAATCGGTAGGTAGATACAGCTAGTATATCTACAATAATATGCAATAGGCAAACAAGAAATAACGCCGAGCTTTTAGAGGAAAATATATAACTACGTTGCCAAATTCTACATAATAATAAATAGCTCGAACAAATCGATCTGCGAGCCTTTCCCCAACTATTCTGAGGTCGACTTCCAGTGTAACTGGATGCAGCTAATTCTGGCACTTCACTTGGAGTATTTGACCAAACATTTGCGTCATTTGTGCAATACAAAATTAAACTTATTTCGAATTCCACAAAGTTTATTTTGTATTCAAAAAGTGACGCAAATATTTTGCCAAATACGCCAAGTGAAGTGCCAGCATATGATTCAGTATTTGACATGTAGCGACTACCTAGCTGACTTCCAACACCCACTAAATGGGTAACACAGTCCCACTTGGTAAGACTGGTGTCAGATTTTTATGGCTTCTGACTACCTGTATATATGTATATAACGCTTGTCAAAGACCTTCAAATGACAGCTGGGACAAACGGCTTAACGTGCTTTTCGGGGCGCAGAGGAGTCGGAGTAAATAAAAACCGAGCAAGTGCATATCGGGCCACGCACGGTATAGGGTTCCGTGGTTGCCCCCATAACCATGAAAATAACACTCATGTCGAGCAATGTGCATTACTGGTGTGCAATGTGGTTACTGTGCGTAACCGCAGACGAACGGAAGGACTTGGCGAAACTTGGTTCCGTATTCTTTTAAGTAACCATAAAAAGCTCGAAGACTATGACTAATTTAAAAGCTCTTCAAAGCCACTATTACGACTCTACCACAAACCCACACATTGGTTTCCTGACGCAATAAAAAAGCTGAACAACCGTCCATCATAAAAGAGATAGTCCTTGCTTTAGCAAGGAGAATGAGGGCGTGAGGGTTGCATCAGGGATTAGGCAGAAGGCCACGCAAGGCCCCCGCAGGTGCGTCGACCTCGCGCGAGCGTTGACCGGCGCCCGGCACCCGGCGCCTGCGCCGACCACTTGCAGGCCGCGGCGAAACAAACCAAGTAGGCAGACAGGCGATCATCGTACACACTTATGACAAGGTTTAAAAAACTGAAATCAGACTACTGACTATTGAGAATTTTTTATTTATAGCATGATAAATTTATATTTTCGGAGTGAGCTTATTCAAACCTTCACTAAAAATGCTTGATAATTTAAATATTTGTAAATCTTTTTCCATATTTTAGGGCGAGCTTTTTTACCCATTGGTTTTTGGGTACGTTAACATGCGTTTTTCGACCATTTGTTTATTTTATTTCTTCAATAACTTTGTTGTAAGTTTAGTTATTATGGGTAAATTTTTGTTATTATTGTCAATTTGTTAGTTTTCTTTTTCATCTTCCACTGACCATAATACATTTTTAAAAGTTAATAATTTGACCATTGGTCAAGCTAAATATTGATCTAAAAACGCACATTAACAAAATCTTGGTTCCCATAATTGTTAACCAAAGGGTAACCATAGGTACATAAAAAAACTAGCCCTTCGCTGTCGTTTTAGATTTATCGATACGTCATAGCCTACGCTACACTGAATATTCATACAAATCCAGCAATACCTCCTAAAGATAACCTCCTCAAGTGGAGGTTCTCGGATGACTCCGATCTTCAGTGTTTGTGTGGCGTCGCTCCGCAGTCTATGGCCCACCTCCTGTCTTGCGCCGTATGCCCTGGTGGTGTCACCTGCACATGTGAAGACCTTATGACTGCGTCAGCGAACGGTGTTGCCGTTGCCGAATACTGGGCCAAGCATACAATTTAATAAGTGTGCGACCGACACGCTAAGAAAAAGCGAAACCTCAGTTGTTCCAATCTGATGAATAGTTAAGAGCAGCCGTACACACATGCATGGACTGCGAATTTCATAACCATCCTCCTTAGCAGTCGAGTAAAAAGAATACTTTATCATCAATTTCCTCGGTGGGTTTATTAACGTTACGTTGGTATACTGCACAGATTACAACTTTACTAAAATGAGTAATTGTACCTACCTCTTTAGACAAGATAATGCAGATCATGAAGCTAAGTAAACAAATTTGCGGTATAACGAGAAAGGAACTCTCCGAAATTCCTAAAAAAGAAATCATTTCTTACACTTGGGCCGGTTTCTGAATTAAGAATTTGGGTTTAAGAACTTGTCAAACCCTATTTTAATGCCAAGTTTGAACAGTTTTCAGGCCAAAGTAGAATTTAGCAACACATTATCATAAACTTAAAATTCTTAAAAGGGATTTTGGTTCTGTAGAGGAAATCCTTCTAAGTTTATCACAAATCCTCAGGCAGTGTGGAAATGAAAGTTATAAATGAAATTGCATCATGTTTGCTTATCAAAGTTACTGTCCGCATAATTTATGTATCTACTATGTATAGATATCTTAATACGCAGCTCTGGCGTGGAGTGATGAAAGTGAAGCCTAACATTTCGTAGAATAAGATATAAGTCAGAAACAGTGATCTAACGGCCGGTCTCAATAACGTTTGACCAACTGTCAAACTAGCTACCAACAGTAGCTGAAACGTCATGTTTGACAGTTGGTTAAAGGTAGATATGTTATTGAAACCGGCCGTTAGTGCGAGTTTTTAAACGTGGGTACTCTAGTACAAAATGACAAAATTTTACTATCCCGTCCCCGTATACTACTTGAAAATTAATGCTACTTTAAAAGACTGATGAAGAATAATCCATACAGACCTACTACCTAATATTTGAATGCCAAAGTAACTCTGGCTAATCGGGAGTATGTTCCCTTAGGATTACAACAAAATCAACAAAAGTCATTTATTCAAATTAGGCTGAGTGCAAGCACTTTTCAAACGTCAAAGTTCTACATAAAGACAGTCCCCCAAAACGCCCGCCCGTCACCACTTCATAGTGTTTTCGCTGGGAAGAAGAAGTAGCGCATCAAACTCCCCAGCAACATATTAAGCATCATGTGGGTGCCATTGGCAAAGCTAGATTTTGTATAATTTCTAGTCATTAAATTCAAAATTCAAATTCAAAAGTCATTTATTCAAATTAGGCTGAGTGCCAGCACTTTTTGAACGTCAAAGTTCTACATAAAGACAGTCCCCCAAAACGCCCGCCCGTCACCACTTCCTAGTGTTTTAACTGTTACACTATTACACTTCATTATCCAACAGAAGGGCAAAGGCCTCCATATTCTGAAGATTAAAACAGATACAGACCAGTGTTTACTGTCCATAGACTGAATAGCTCGTAGTTTGTATACCTACCGTATGCAAACTGATAAGAGACAAGCGGTAGGTATGCAAGCTGCGAGCTATTTAGTCGATAGCAAATTTATTGCCATTTCTTAATCTACACAAATTCTCAGAACAATAATAATTTGTTGTTCGCCTACTACAGCGTAAGCATTTCTTGTTTAGGTTAAATACTCTTATTGTCATGTTTGTTCATGTGCTATTACTGCCTAGCCTTTTTCCCAACTATATTGGGGTCGGCTTCCAGTCAGACCGGATTCAGCAGAATACCTGTATTTACGTAAAATACAGGTACAACTGCCTACCAGACCTCCACAACCCAGTAACTGGATAACATAGTACTTCTTGGCAGGACTGGTGTCAGATTTTCTGACTTCTGACAATCCGTAACGACTATCGAAGATCTACAAATGACAGCCAGGACCAACGCGCTTTCCACGCCCAAAGGAGTTTCGGTATGTTAAGGTGCTCGCCCATTCACAGATCGACATAGGCAAGCGTTGCTTTATCTTCAAGATCGACCCGTGCGGCTGCACTAGCTCCTATTTAGCCACGAGTTCCTATTTAGCCACGAGTTCCTATTTAGCCATGAGTTCCTATTTAGCCACGAGTTCCTATTTAGTCACGAGTTCCTATTTAGCCACGAGCTCCTATTTAGCCACGAGTTCCTGTTTAGCCGCGAGCTACTATTTAGCAACGAGTTCCTATTTAGCCACGAGCTCCTATTTAGCAACGAGTTCCTATTTAGCCACGGGTTCCCATTTAGCCACAAGTTCCTATTTAGCCACGAGTTCCTATTTAGCCACGAGTTTCTCCAAAATGTGTGTTTGGTTTTTAAAATACCACATCATAATGCCCTGACATCTGAACTACGTAACTTAAAGCAATTTCAGGTATGTACCTATGTAATGCGTTCTTAGAAACCTATATCTGGTCTTTGAGAGCATTTATTCCTTACCGTATTTCAACAAACGCAAGTCCTTTTACTTGGTAACGAATAAACTTATTTTAATGAAAATTGTCAATCTCTAAGAAGTAACTTAAAAACTTCTTCAAGAAGTTACAAAAAACATTATAAGTGCACCGACACAAAACAGTGAGACCGATTGTAAACATAAACCATACAAAACAAATAACACAGCTTCGGTTGAAATAAACTTACAGCCCATAAAAAGCTAACTTTTCCGTAGTCATAAAAAGCTTTTCCGCTCCTCTTACTTTGTTCAAGCGATTTTCCTTTGGAGTGCGCTCCCTCTGAGCATCAGGACGGCAACAAGTCGGTTGTCCTTTAAGGTGAAGGCACGTGAGCACATTCGCAAGAAGTTGGTAGAATCATCACAGCGTTAATTCGTTGGATTGGTTTTTTCTTAATAACTTTGTTTATGTGTATGTATGTATCTATGTATTTTTAAATGTTTTTTATATTTTTTCTTCTCTCTATTTTTAGTTTTTCTTTAAGTTGCACCTGCCATGTTGTCTCTGCACCACCCTAAGGTCGACTGGTAGAAAATGCCTAAGGCATTAAGTCCGCCTTTGTACAGTGTTTTTACTAGTGCATAAAGTTTTAATAAATAAATAATAAGTGGGTAAGTGTTTTGACAGCAGTCTATATTTCTACAACAACTCCATTGCGGTAGTCGTTATGTTCATGTTTTAATGCTAACGTTTTATGTGGCAAGCAGAAAGCTAAGTTATGTTTGGACTTGTTGACTTTCACGGTAGTTTCAGGTTGGCCCGGTGAATGTAAAAGCTCATTGAAGCTTATCGTATTTATTTAGACTTAAACTCGAATTGCTGGGCTGTGTGGAAATAACAGAATGGGGAACATGTTTTTGAAGTGCAGTTTATTCTAGACTATCTTTCACGCCGTTTTTAAACCCCGACCAAAAAGAGGGGTGTTATTTGAAGAAATAAGTGGAAATCGACTCCAACAATCCCAAAAGACTGATCGTAGCCGTCTCTTTAGTTGTTTACATCTCCGAGATTACCGTTTTCATCGCCTTACCCGACACAATCCTAAGCACTTACGCCTTTACTCAAGCAAGCCTGCAAAGGGGCTTGCCTCAGGGACGCCTTACGTCTGCTGTAAAAAGCGTCTGCCAACACGAATCTCGAATACTTCGGTTTTCTTGTTAGTGCATTACACTGATGACGTAGGTACCACCAAACAAAAATAGATTATCTTCTGTTATATTATTTTGTGAGAATTACCTACATATTATATTCCAATGATGCAGTTTTAGTTCTCATCAAAATCGAGCCCGAGAATTAAATATTTATGGCTATGGCTCATAGTTTCGGATTTGACCATCCACACCCACTTGAAAACCCCACCCAGTAAGTATCTAAAGATACGGTTAGAAAGAATCAGTCCTGTGCGGCTGTAACATTTAGGCAGAGGGCACCTTAGAGTCCCGTTTGCACCTTTTGAGTACAGAACTGTAAAGAGCCAGTCTTTACTAGGCCACCCACATTGTATCCAGTTCCTTTGTTAGCGCTGACCTCGCACGGTTGTGTCCGATAACCTTAGAACTAAGTACTTAAAATTGTGCGGAATATGGTCTTATCTGCTCAAGAGTCATAGCCAGCGTGTATGCGGCTCTCAGGATCTTCTTGCCAAGAATATGTGTGTGTGTGTATATCTTTAGGTATGCCTTTGATATTTTGAATATCGATGTTTCGTGATACTGTCGATATGTAGGTATGTAGATGTGAGTCATTGTGGTAAAATGGTGTTCTTTATTAACTCGCGACATCGAAACTGGCTGGACTGATTTCTACAATTTTTTTTTTGATTCCTTGGATTTCACTTCACTAGGCAACCTGTTCGAGGATAGGTGACGTCAAAAGAGAATTTAAATGGCGGGTTTTAGATTAAAGTGCGTTTACAATCTTTCGCAGGGAATACAAATTCCTTGAGGAGACGATTTCAAAAACGTTTATTTCACAATATTTATCATCTAAGATATAACTTGCCTGCCTAAATAATTGCCGCCAACTAATTGGACTTAGAACGCAGCAGTCCAATTAGTTGGCGGATGCTGGATGTAAAAGAATAGCACCACCCATCACTTCACGTGGGTGTCGTAAGTCGTAAGAGGAATAAGGGACTCACCAGAGAATGGGCACCAGCATTCTCTGTACATTGCAACAGCTACAATTCGATCGCCAACCCGCCTGCCAAGCGTGGCGATTATGGCAACCCCCTTTGGGGAGGCCTGTGTCCAGCAGTAGACGTCGTACGGCCGCTATGAATTCGACTGCTTGAAAAGTAACAATTTGTGGAACTTTTAATTGTATGTACTTGCAGTATTTTATTTTTATCGTTTTTTGTGCAAATCCTCTACCTAGCAACATTTAGCACTGTTGTATGCAATACAATTTATTCAATTCATTGGTTTGTAACTAAATTCCTTTCCGCTGCTCCTAGTCGCTCCGTGTAGTTTTATTGTTTAAATAATCTTAACATTTCCTCATTATGTGGGCGTTTCTTGGGACAAGTACCTATAACCCCCACGTTTTGAACGCCAGAGTATAAATGCATCGGCGTACCTTCGACGCCAAGCCACAAATTCGCCGTATGTTTTGTCACATATTTGTGACGTTTGGCGTACAGGGCACGAGCGAGCTTGTCACGTATATGTGACAATGGCGTTCAAAAGGTTAACAATGTATTCAGGATACTGTTGGGTCTACCACGCTTTAGTAGCACTTCCGGGACGTTCACTGAGGCCAGGGTTGATGGTTTTCATGCCATTATACAGAAAACGGTGCGCTTCTATTCTCGGTAGAATACGTGCTAGGTCCCACAGCATCCTGAGTGTATTGTGTGATAGGTGGGACAGCCTCATGCTGGCTCACTGGATACGGCTACATACGTAGGTGTCAGTCGTTTCAATTTTATATTGAAACGACTTTTGTATTTTGTTTTGTTTTGTGGTTTTTTACTAACATAAGTTTAAAACTTTTACTAACATGGATCTTGTAATTTGATCTGAAATAAAATATTGTTATTCTAGTATGGTTATTCTACTCACAAATTCACATTAATTCATATTTAGAATATGTACTCAGTTAGGTTTCCTATTTAGCTCGTGGATAAATAATAACTGCCGCACGGGTCGATCTTTAAAGTTAAGCAATGCTTGCTGAGGTCAGTCCGGGGATGGGTGACCATCCATAACGTACCGAGACTATTGATCCCGGCTTTCATAGGAACTTGTTTAACAGTGGTTACGGTTAGCCAGAAGCCAGAAAATCTAACACTAGTCTTGCCAATTAGTATAGTGTTACCCAGTTACTGGGTTGTAGAGGTCAATTAGTGTAAAATGCTGGTACTGAGTTGCATCCGGATAGATTGGAAGTCAAACCGAACATAGTTTAGAAAAGACTAGGCCAGCATTAAGCTTTAGGTACCTACCTATTACAGGCATAAGAAAAGATTAACATTATTTTCGTCTTTACATTGAGTAATTTTGTGCAGTTTTAATAACAAACACAAGCGGTTTAAATTAAAATTAATCTTGATGACTTTGGCCCAAAATAACCTAACCTTATGAATAAATATTTAACTACTTAGGTTTTTCCCCTTTATACACTATGTTATGTTGTGATAAAGGTTTTTAATATTTAAGCTCTTTCAATAACACAGCTGTGTGGTATCGGACGAAAAAGAATAGCACCATCCCATCTGTTCCCGTGGGTGTCGTAAGAGGCGACTAAGGGACTCACCAGAGAATGGGCTGCAGCATTTTCTGTACATTGCAACAGCTACACTGCGATCGCCTATCCGCCTTCCAAGGGAGGCGATTATGGCACCCTCCCCCCTTGGGAGGAGGCCTATGTCCAGCAGTGGATGTCTTTCCCTGGTATGATGATGATGAATAACAGAGATACAAATGTATAAGTAGGAATAGGTAACGCCCGGTCTTCCAATCCAAGACAGTTGAATCGTTTCTCTGGGACCCATCGAGATTCATTGACTCGGCGCTTTTCCGGTGGTCGTCACTGTTGATTCCGGTTTTCAGTAGTAGCAGTGTTAGGGAACAGTGTGGCGGACATCTCTCTCCCAAAAAATGTCTTCATATTTTATCTGAACCGATACTTTAAACGTCTATAGAAAACCTGATATAAACTATGGTGGGCCACACAAAGTTTATTTTTTCTTCCTATTCCTGAATCGCGTGACACTACAAATGGAGGCATTATTTTCTGACAGCCTGTATGCTGCAAGAACCGTTGCAATATGTAGGTATCACATGAGTCACAGTAGATACCTATACTGATTTTATATGTCTTACAAATATTTTTTAAAAACCCGAGGTTAGAGGTGCAACACAAAATAACAGCCAAGATAAAATTGTCATACCTAATAAATGTCGCATCAAAATAATACCTAAATAGAATCTTAAAAAACAAGTTCAAATGGAAATCACAATGAATCATTTTGAGATAACCCTGTGAATTTTGTTTGGCGGAAAAAATACAGTCGTTATCGGGACGGAGTCATTAATTCACCTTATCTAAGTAGAATAATATTATGGACCGCTCTGAGCACAGGTAACAGGTCAAGAAAACAATTTTATATAACATAAACCGATGTTGTTCATCAAAAGTTGCCCTGTTTTCAAAAAACTTCAGACTTCAGGTTATTACAATTTTTGGTAAGTTTCTCACCCTCGCAAACCTTCATAGCTATTTTCTTAAAAAAATCCACTCTATGAGCAGTACGTCGCTAACGGTCGGTTTCAAATTTTTTTTTTTTTTTTTGTGAGTGGCTTCTCGCAGTTCAACCTATAAGGTTGTCGACTGCTTAACCGGGCTTGCCTGTGGTGGCCTTAATATAATATTAAAGCCTCCAGCCAGGGATAAAAAACTTACAAACTAAGCGACTACACGCTAAGGGCACCCCCTGTGGGGTACGGGCCTCGGCTTAGGGCGTCGCTGGGGAGAGGACAGCTAGGGACGGGCTGGATCGAACTGGAATTATTATTAAGGGGCGAATTTAAGACTACAGGCTCAGCGGCGCGGGCTGGCTCGAGCAAGGGTCGGGGCGGATTTTGACGGGGACGTCGCGGCGGGCCTCGGCGGCGAGGGCGGAAGGACGGCGGTCGTGGTTTGCGAAGAATGCTGGTCTCTTTGCGACTCTCTTGGAGGAGAGTGGTAGAGTCGTCGGTCGTGACGAGGGTATGCCTCGGTCGGCGTACCTTGGAGATGCGGGAGGGTTCGTATCGGGCGGCCGATGTGATAAGGGGGTTACGGTGATTTACAGCAGTGTCGAAGAAACGTTTGGCTATGCGTTTCATGAACTGCTGTATGGTGGGCAATTTGAGATCTACATGTAGGGTCTCATTTCGGACGTAGAAGGGGGCACCCGTGATTTTGCGCAGGAAACGGTTTTGGAGCGTCTGCATCCTGTGGAGATGACGTGGCTTTGCGTGTGCAAAGACGGCGCAAGCGTACGTCATGATGGGACGGATGACCGCGGTGAAGAGTCGCAATTTGCACTTGAGTGACAATTTGCTACGGGCGGTCGTGATATAATGGAGCCTTCCCTGAGCGAAGGCGGCGCGAGAACGGGCCTGCCTTATGTGCTCAGCAAAGGTGAGGTGGCTGTCCAGGATGACCCCCAGGTATTTGGCTTGCTTCTCCCAGGGGATCGGCTTGCCATACATGGTGATCGGACGAGGGGATCAGACAAACCCCCTCCGGTTTGTGCCGCGGTTTCGTAAACAAAACCGCCTGACTCTTGTCGGGGTTAACCTCGATTCTCCATTTCCGGAACCATCTGCCCAAGATGTTTGCAGATGTTTGGAGAGTGCGAGCGATAGCGTCAGGTTCGCGACCGGTGTAGTAAATGGCGGTGTCGTCGGCGAATAGGGCCAACTGCGCCTTTTTACTTTTGGGGATATCGCTGGTGAACAGCGTAAAGACTAGGGGGGATAGCACTGAGCCCTGGGGGACTCCTGCTCGGATGGGGTGAGGGGACGAGAGTGCACCCTCGATGCGGTAGCGAAAGGTGCGGTTCGACAAAAATTCTCGCAAGATGAGCACGAGGCGGTCTGGCACGCCGAGTTGGTAGAGCTTGTAAATTAAGCCATTGTGCCAGACTTTGTCGAATGCTTTCGCTATGTCGAAGAACAAGGCACCCGTCATCGAGCCACGCTGAAAACCAGCGCTTAGATGCTCGACGATGCGGTGAACTTGTTCGGTTTCAAAATCGTAGGTACTACCTTTATGACGGTTCAGCTACTGTTGCTGGCTAATTTGACAGTTGGTTAAAGGTAGGAACGTTATTGAGACCGGCCGTTAATAAATACCATTTAGCGACGTACTGCTCATAGAGTAACCGCTCGATTCGATATCCGAGGTAATGCAACGCTTCGGTCGCCCCGTGGATGGGTGTCTATCCAATAGGTAAATAACGAGACTCCTCCGTGCCTCGGAAAGCACGTAAAGCCGTTGCTCTCGGCTATCATCAGTAGGTCTTTGACAGTCGTTATGGATAATAAGAAGCCAGGAAATCTGACAACAACTTTCCAAGGGGTTCCGTGTGATCTAGTTACTGGGTTGTGAAGGTCAGATAGGCAGCACCATGTAATACTACTACTAGTACCTCATCAGCTTTTTCATTTTTTCATCAGAGGTTTTCGGATGACTCCGATCTTCAGTGTTTGTGTGGTGTCGCTCCGTAGTCTATGGCCCGCCTCTTGTCTTGCGCTGCATGCTCTGTCACCTGTACATGTGAAGACCTTCTTTATGACTGCGTCAGCGAACGGTGTTGCCGTTGCTGAGTACTGGGCCAAGCATAAAATTTGATAGGTGTATTTGCCACCGACACGCTAAGAAGAAAACCTGATCAGCTGCTTGCGGTCAGACTGGGAGCCCAATCATAATTGAAAAAAGGCTAGGCAGATAAATTCAGTACTACCCTGTAGGTTGCCATAATGTATTGTTATAGTTAAATACAAGATAACAATTTTAAGAACCCGAGAGATATGATGTTGCTTCCCGTTGCATGGCAAAAACTTCGTACCTACTGAGGAATAAAATTTTAAAACTTAAAGCTGGGTACTGACTGGTGTTGCAAGCCGTAATTCGCAGCGAGCATGTCATTGTTATGTTACGCCGTGTCCTGAAATCCGTGTTAAACAAAAACACATACGCACATGCTCATGCTCGTTTCCACGTACACCGAACTGAATGCACGAATGCTAGCTTTGTAGCATGTTTGTAACACCGGTCAGTACCTCCCACCTTAAGATCTCCTCGGCACGGAAGTTTTCAAACTTTTCCAAAAGTTTTTGGCATATAACTCACTTCAACCAGAATGAGTTGTGTAGCAAAATATGAAAACGCCCGTATTTTGCTTGTTACTCGTAGACTTTGTCGAAATTCATCTTCAGGCTTTATTATATTTATATAGGCTGAGATCCCAAAGCTGCCAGACCTCTCTTATTTTCTCACTAACAAAATATGTGGGATAGAGTAGTGTTAGTATATTCTTTTAACATACGGGTAAGTATTTCTGTAGTCAAGGAGGTAGTTTTGCATCCTCCCAATCCTGGCAGACTTAAGCTTTCGTTATTTGCACCTACTAAATAAACTATGCCCAAATTTCAGCCTTATCAATAGAATCTCACTCGAGGTGGCGACCAGCTCTAAGTCTTTTACAATGACTTATCAGTCATTAAAATATTATTTAATTACTAATTATTTAACAATATTCCGTAAATATAAACAAAGATTTGCACTCAGACTTAAAACAAAGAGTGATTTAATGGCTTTAGCACCTAATACCGAATACTGTATAAGGTGTACCTACTGTATTAGAATACTGAACAAATAAAATAAATAAAATAATACCTGGAAATCAGCCGTCGTCGGCCCAAAGTAGCAGGTACGCGTACGTTAAAACTTCATACTAACACTACTCTATCCCAAACATTTTTATGAGAAAATAAGAGAAGTCTGGACGCTCTGGGATCTTAATCCAATAGACTTGTCCCACTGGCCACTGTCTCACCTAATGGTGGTTATTTAATATGATTATGGTCTACGATAGCACACGCATGCTTATAAGTAACTTATTCACTCTCAACCTCGACTCAAAACACCTAGAGTCCTAAACTATCAGAAAACAGACTCCTGCAACGATTTTCACTCCTTAGCACGTTTTTCGCTAGTGAAAACACACAAAAAACTTTTTGTCCTTCTTTTCCAAGTTTTACACCACCTCACTCTAAGTTACAGCTTAAAAAAGCGGCTAAAAGTACAAAGTTAATAGTCTCCATCAGTTTGTTTTAAAGAAAGTTTGCGGAAATCGCTGCAATTGCTCTCAGCTAGAAGTTTATTGGTCTAAAGGAGACATAATCAATAATCATCCACCTTGGCCAAGCTCGGGGTCAGCAACCCGATACTATCGACTGCACAGACTATTGGTGACGTCAGAGGTACTTGATAATAATTGGCGTAGACGCAGAACATCCATACAGGCTGCCGTTTAGATTTCCAAACAGAATAGCCATTAACGACTTAGAAACTAGCAGTTGGTCATAAAAAAATTCTTCAATTCAATTGCTGATGTCAAATAACGTGAAATAGATTATAATTGTATAGATTTATGAGTTCTTTACCAGAAAACTTGGAACACGAGAAACTACCTATTCGAAGTACTCGAGAAAGTGACCAGACCGAAACTTTCTCAAGAACAATGGTCGTACTAGACCTTATCTATCCCGAGTAGTGCACCAGTTGCCAATGGCAGTGTGTGCAGGTCCTAGTCCTTTTAATCCGGTTATGTGTGCGCCCGCGCATCACTCGCTAGCTCGCAGTCTCTCGCGCAGCCCGTCACTTGTGCAAGCGCACTCGACAAAGACCGCGAATTTTTAAAACAATTATATTTTTTTTTATTGCAACGTTATAATATTAAACAAAATGTACAAGTCGTTGGTAGTTCTTTGTGTAGTTTTCTGTGTTGTTATTGGTGAGTTTTATTTTATTTATTACTTAATTCTTAATAGAATTTTTAAATATAATTTTCTAACGCCACAAAAAATCATGCTATTTTAGATTTTTATTTTAGCGTTGACGTCACTAAATTAATTTCCCTACTGCATTGTATTACTCGAAATCAATTTATTCTAATAGACTATTAAATCTTTATGATGTAACATAGATGTCTATGCACCATTTAAGAAACATAAATCTCAATTTAAACTGTAATACTCACGCAGTGCTTTTTGTCCATCAGTTCGTAATTATTACTTTAAGAAACGGAAAAAAAAACTTCGAAGAGTACTACTTATAGAACATCCTCCTTTTTTTAAGTCGGTCAAAAAAAAACAAACGTATCGAAGAATTAAGTGTTTAAACAAAAACAGTTCACGATGTTAATTATTGAGTATTATCTTAGTTAGTCATCGTTAAGTCACGGAGATATCGGGCGTGGATCAAATCGTGACATGACGAGCCTTTTCCGTGATCGTGAGCCCAGATCACTAGTTTTTTTTTTTCATAAAATTCAAAATTCAATTAAAGACTATTCAGTATTCATAACATTAAAACAAAATTTAAAAAATAAACAAATGTTAACAAGTTTTTCTGCAGTCAAATCAGAAGATGATTCAAATTCTGTCTGACACCTATTTTGAGATGCTAATTGGTAGTGTCAATTAAATCGAAAAATTGTAATGTTTCCATTCCAATTAAAATAAAATTTGATTACTACCAGCGTAATTGAATGATCTAATTGAACAGTTTTATTAATTAAGCAAAATTAAGTTACGGTTACCGAAAAAGTTAATAGCTAACGCGTTAGTCACGTTTAACTTTGATACCGTGATTACTGTGCCTTGTTTGTTAACTCCATCTACTAAAAAAGTTAATGTACCGGTAAACAATTTTATAGTAGCATACACCCACTGTTATTTAACAAAACAGTAGGCTTGTAATTAAAACAAAAAAAAGCAAAGGGTAATACCGCCGTGTTGTACATATTATAAACATAAAAATATCTTCGTTAGTACCTGGACTAAACTAATTTGTAGTAACGAGTTAAAAAAACCAAAAGAATATTTTTTATTGCCTTATTATCTAAAAATAGACATCGATAGGATTGGTCCACACTTGCCCAAAACCGGGAGGATTGGAACGAAGAAAGGAAAGCCACTCTTAGGGAGGGGAGACACTGTAGCATGTAGAACAGGCTGAAAATAAACGATAAATAAATAAAAACAGACAGATAAATTAAGACTGCATACAAGACAGGAGTGCTGGCGTATCTAAGACACTGCGCACACCGTAACCTCAAGCACCAGAGTCAAAATTCATAACTGTTTGTCAAACTTATTGTATTACCTACTATGCAACAATCGATTTATAAAAATATAGACTTTTGCCCGCGACTTCGTACGCACATATCCCGTTTCGTGCCTTCCTCATGAATGTAGCTATCATATACAAAAATATTTTTACAAATCCAACTGGTAGTTCCATAGATTAGGTCGTTCAAACAAACAAACAAACTCTTCAACTTTATTCTTTTAGTATAGAAATATATTGTAGTTTGTCAGAGTAGTTGAATAAGGCAGAAACCTTATTCAACTACTCTGACCAAGTCAGAACCGTTTTGATTTGAATCAAGAAAGTATTCAGTTTATTTATAAAAACGCTTTTGCTGTAAGTACTTACGTCCTGTGTTGCAAGAGTGTCAAAATTATTTTCAGAGCGATATTCGTGTCAAAAGACGACCAATTCGACAATCAATTCTACCTTGGTAGAATACCTTATGAGGTATTGGTACCTAGAACCTGGGGTGTGAAAATAAAATTGGTAGTCGGTCCATGTTAAACTCTGACTAGAAATCGACCCCTTCCACCCTACACATACTCAATCGACCCTACTTATACCCATATAGCTTGCAAAAGGCTAAGCAGGATGATGACTCTGTCACACACAAGACAGTTTTGACTCATGTCTGCGCACAACCTTAGATATTCTACGAACTAGTTAGGCTCGTCCGGATGCTCGGGTCTATCTTAAGCTTCAATTTTACTGTCTTGAGAAACAAGAATCAAGTAATTACGAGGCATTCCTAACGGAATTTATATTTGCTAATTGCGATATCCGTAAAACAAATCTATCATTGACAGGAATTGATGACTCTTCTCTGAATATCTGCTAACGTTACTTAATAAAAAGTAATTGGCATATGAGAATTCTTATTATTACAAACTTATCTCATTGCCCATCAATATTAGTCATCTGGCCACAAGTATTTTTTGCTCACCTGTTTTTATTAAAATCGAAACTTCGGAAAATGATATCATCGACCCACGGGGCAAATTAATTCCGGGAAAGGTTACATTAGGTATCTTAAAAGAATTGCCAACGATGCTCGTTAAAATAAAATTGTCTGAAATAAAAACAAAAACAACCTGAAGACAGGTGGAATAACGCCAAAAGCTTCGTCTCAACATACACTAACGAGAAAACTCCTGCAACGCTCTTTATAGTAGAACTTAAAAAGCATTGGACGGTGAACAAGGCAATAATGTATGATTTGAACGGTTTATGGAAGGAATTTTATAATAATGCAAAAACAAACACGATTGGTCCGGTCCGAGCTGGCTGGTTACACACCACTGGACAGGACAGGACAATGACTCTCACATTACGACCCAGCGCGATTAAAAAGCTTTTATATCACTTTTATAGGTAGGTTACCATACAATTTCTCTAGAAAACAAAAGTACAGTTGAAAATTCGCTCTTAATTCTCATTCACAGCGAAGCATATTTAGTATTTTATTGGCCCAATTTTATAACATCACACACATACACGACTCTCTAAAACATTTTATTTTTAATTGTATGTTTTCTTTTAGTTTTAAGAGTAGTTAAGTATTTATAATGCTGTTAAAGTAAACAACCAAATTGTAAGGAATCGATTCGTCGGATATATTAAAATATAGTACACTTATGTAGGGAGGCAACTGTTTCTCCTTAATACAGCAAACTAGCAAGGAGAACAGCAGCTCACCCAGTAATTCGTAATATCTATGCACATTTTCTTAAATGCACACAGTGTTTACCAAAATACCATTTTTAGAAATAAAGATTTTATTATTATATTATTAGATACTAGCTGCCGCCCGCGTGAATGTCGAAAATTATCCCCAGGGAACATAATCGCGGGATAAAAAACTATCCTATGTCCTTTCCCGGGAAACAGACAGTCTCTATACCAAATTTCATCTAAATCGGTCCACCCGTCCACCCGTCCACCCGTTTGCGCGTGAAGAAGTAACAAACATACATACACACTCACAAACTTTCGCCTTTATAATATTAGTGTGATAGTGTGATTATTAAAAGTAATGAACAATGGTTGGGTGCTGCAGAGGAGATCGAAGGTAGCATGTTAAATTAGTTGAAGTAATTAAGAATCATTTGATGAAAGTCTATTTAATGAAAAGCAGAAAAAAAAAGAAAAATATGTAGAGTCAATCTGAAAGCCAATGTAGTTAGGTAGGTAAAAGTGAAGTAGACACCTGAATACGACAATGACAGCTTCTTAAAAAACAGAACTAAATCACTACCTACTGGACCATAATAATATTGACTCCATATTGCACAAATCAACATTCTGTCAGCTGTGTCGATTACAAAAGTCCAATCCATTAACCCGAATATATGTATATAATTCTAATCTACACTAATATTATAAAGAGGAATAAAGTGGTATTTTTGTGTGTGTATGTTTGTAATGAATAAACACAAAAACTACTGGACCGATTTGAAAAATTCTTTCAGTAATGGATAGCTACATTATCAGTGAGTTACATAGGCGATATTTTATCCCCGTACTCCCACGGGAACGGGAACTATGCGGGTGAAACCGCGTGACGTCCGCTAGTGATATATATTTCGGTAGCGCATGTCAATCCAAAACTATTTCGGACTTTTGACTATGTTCATTGCGGTTTCGAAAATCAGGCTTAAATGAGAAGCTAATTAATGAAAATATTGTTTGCAATAACTAAACATAACCCAAGAACGAACTAATAAATAGATCGTCTCTAATGGAGCTTTGATGGATCGATGATTTATAAATCAATCGATCAAAAAGAGCAACGGCTCAATCGATCATTTACTCCGCAATCATTAAGACGCACTCTCAAATAAATTGTCAGCTTTAATTAATACAACGTAGTCTGGATTGCCGCCATGTAGGTATTCAATGTTGTTTTGACTTATATAGATAAGAAACTTGCGGAATGACTCTTCAATGACCCACTTTCGTGGTCACTTAGTTAAACTTGTTGCATTTCACTCCTATCTTCTTAATTAATCGAAAACATTCGTGAGATCGAAGTCTTTCGGAATGCGAAAACTAATTCAAGCGTCTAGCAAAGAATTTAAGGGTCCCAAAGACAGGTGCGACTTGAAAATGCGACAACGATTTAATGATTCCATGTCATAGAAATTATTCTAGGTAACTGTAGTACAGATATTTAAGAACTATTTCTATAAAAACGCATTGTCAAACAAAAGTTGAATGTTACATTGCACTTGTCTGCAGCAGTCTATAAGTAAAAGCACCGTCAATGATAGAATGAAATAATTAAAATTTATTAATCACCACTTTCGTTTCCATTCTATGACAAAATATACCTAATACAACATTTTAAATTGCTAACATTTATAACAAAAATGATAGACACCCGACAAATTGGACCATTTGAATTTTTGTATCAAAATACTACTTCGCGTGTCTTTATAGATTACGAGTGTGAATAAGAGGAACAATTATAATTACTCACGTTCATTAATTGTATTAAGTTTTTACACTATCTTTGGAAAAAATATATAGTGCGCAATACTTTAATGATCGGGTATGACCGTTGTATGATATCTACCTAAGTTCAAGTCGTTTAACTGCGTATTAGTCCAGTTGTTTTCGGTCTACTCGCTACATAGACCGATTACATTGTTTTTATATACCTAGTACCTACTTTTTAACAATAATAAGGAAAAGTCACGTAAAATAAACATTGCAGATTGCAGGTAACGGACTGTCCCGTTCCGTAGTGATCATATTTGTTCCGATTTTTGAACATCAAAACTAGGGCAAAGAAATAAAATTAAACAGCATTATAAGACGAAGACACCTTCACTTGTATCTGTAGAATGTGCGATTCTGAATCTTACCAGTGTTGGGTTTAAGATGAAAATCGATGGATGCGGGATATGTTTAGGTGAAATGTGCTGGACAAATGCAGGTACAGTTAGCGTTTTGACAAGCAAAAACTCAGCCTTGAGTCGGATGGTCCGGCGAGGCGACCGTTAGAAAGCCGGTGCGGCCATACATTCACATCCACGACTCTAACACACAAACAAACTGGTACTTGTTAGAACATTTTATAGGTAATCATGAAGGCATTTTAATTTTAACGGTTTTACTCAGCAGTCAGCCGCCGCCGCGCCGCTCGTTATTTGTGGGCAATCAGTGTAAAAAGGCATGCACGGCGAGCGACGAGATGCCAATGCAGCTTCGGTTAAGGTTCGTTCGCTTAGATCTTTTAAACTGCTCAACGGATTTTGATGCAGTTTTCAGCAATAGATAGAGTGATTCAAATCAGCCGAAATTCCTATGGGTACGGGAAAAATGGGAGATGCGCGTATGAAGTCGCGGGCAAAAGCTAGTAATTTTATAAAACACAGTCCCCCGTCGCGTATGTCTGTTCGCAATAAACTCAAAATGTACTGAACGGGTTTACATGCGGTTTTCTCCAATGGATGGGGTTATTCATGAGGGAGGTTTAGGTGTATACTTAATTCGTCCCGAAATTTCTTCGGGAACGGGCAAAATAGGATATGCGCGTAGTCGTGGGCTAAAGCTAGTAGGTACCTAGTCAATAAAAAATAATCAAACACCCTAATAATCTGGGATAGATCTCCTATAGACCCGAGTAGAATTCGCCTAAAAATTAAGCTTGTTCTCTTCAAGCTTGTTCTCTTCACATTTGTGTAGGCAAATTAATCTTAATTTGCCTACACAAATGCACAACAACAGCCATTAATAAAAAAATATTTCATGATCTTAAAGTGCAATGATGCGCATGAGGCCTTAAACTGCGTCACCGCCACAGATAGACCGTATAGATAGAATCTGTGGTCACCGCAACATAGATAGGTAGGTAGGTACTTACCGAACTATTTACATATAATATCACAGAATTATTTACCTATCTACTGTTGTGCACACAGAGCTCTAATTGGAAAGATACAATTTCATATTTCAAAACCCACCTATAGTAATTTTTTATTGATAATCTGACGTTCATAGAAGCCAGATTTGAACACAATCACCTCATTAAAAAGCTTTGTGTAAGTATGAAATAAATAAAATAAAGAAAAAACTCTACATCATGGCCAAATATTTTCAAATAAATAGCACCTCTTATACACTACAAAAACTAACTTAGCCATTAATAGCTTAGTTTTCTAGGAAACTACCTTCCGTCAGTCTTCGTAGGTAGGTTCTAATAAATAGGTTAGCCCTTTTTTCCGATTTTACATAATATTATAAAATAGTTTGTTTTTCATAGGTTGTATAAAAACACTAATCTACAACTATTCAGTTTTACAACAACAATAAAAGGTGTTTTCGTTGAAACCCAGTATAAGATTAAACGTGTGTTTAGGGTACCGGCGTTCTCGCATACAGTTTGAACATATAGCAGAACTTCTATGACGAAGACAGTAAATTAATAAAAAAAAAAAAAAAAAAAGTACTAAGATGTAGCCTCATGTGTGATAGGATGTGTGTGTGTGTTGTTATGTATGTATGTTCGAGATATATTTTTAAACCGACTTCAAAAAAAGGAGGAGTTTCTTTACCTTAACGGTTCGATATATTTATCAGATCATCAGTCTTATTTTAATCAAGTGTTACGCCACTTAGAAACAGTGGTCTATAATAACTATACTACGCTATCATAAGTTTACTCAACCATGTAACCAGCTATTTAGATATCTACCTTCTTCTCTTTGAGTCAATATGGTCAACTCCCTAGATAGTTTGAGCCCAGTAGGTGGCTACGTTAATTGCAACATCGGTGGCATTCATTAAATCTCCCAAAGTACAGGTGTGTTTGGGGCACTCTAACATGTGGCTCATGTATTGACATGGGGCACCGCCCTCACTTTAAATATCCAACCGTATCTACCAAATATACTAGGTAGGTAGTACCATGATACAGTTTAAGCTAAGCCAGCATTTGTAATCCTTGCTGGCTTAGCTTCAACTCTTTCGATTTCGGGATTTCACCGATCAGCTTAATATCTGACCGGTGAAATCCGGAAATCGAATCATCCTATCTATTCTAATAATCCTTGCCTAGCAATTATCTAACTATGTTGCGGCTTCCAGTTTAAACAGACTGCATGCAACTGAAACTATGATTACTCTTGAAAAGGCACAATTAACCTTTTGACCGCCATTGTCACGTTTACATGACAAGCAAGCGCGTGCTCTGTACGCCAAACATCACAAATATGTGACAAAAAGTACGGCGAATTTGTGGCTTGGCGTCGGGGGTACGCCGATGCGTTTATGCTCTGGCGTTTAAAAGGTTAAATTAGCTATGCCTTTTGAAGTGTCAGTCTATCATCATCCAGGTATACCCACATCCTATCCTTTCATTCTGCGCAAGTGCATATGACCTTTACACATTGTGTAAAGGTTTTCGAATGGACGTGGATGGTACCTTAGACACTATCCTCCTTCTAGGCGGTAGGTCACAATTTGACCCCGTTAAAAACATGTTAACGAAACGATGTTTTGGAGCAGTCCAGACCCATGAGTCCCAGCTCAAGGGGACAAGTTTATGACAACTAAATCTAGCTCTCTATCTCGCTGCGCAGAAATTCTATTTATTGCAATGAATTGCAGCAATTGTCTAATCGAAACAGCGAGATTGCGGCCCGGAGAACTACGTAGTTATCTCGAGAATGGCTCGCGTCTACGTCAAACGCTCAAGTGGCTAGATCGTGACCATTCGTGACCGCGATACTTGCAGGTTAGGTGACATTTAGCACTTAGTATCTTATCAATAGATACTATGTTTGGTGAAAGCGTGAATAGTCAGGATAACTGGATAAACCTTAATGCGCGGACATGAAAACAAGAGTAAACAGCCATCTCGCTCGTTCCATCGTAGACCTCATCCATTGTCAAGAGTGCAAAGAGCACAAAGTTCCGACTTGTTTATTATATATATAGCTAATAAATAACTACCATTCGTTTCCCATGTCTCTCACATCTGCAGTTTTGCACGGCGAATCAGGAACGTGTCTCATTGTTCCCACAATTAAAACTGGGACTATCAAGTTCCACGTACCCCGTTCCCGTCCGTGGCTCTTCCAACTTTACAGACTATTCTGATTCTGACTGAGGAATTGAAAGTGTGATGAGTTTAGGTACTTGCCTACATCTCAACTCAAGCTATGGCATTTTGCAGGTCCCTACTCTCAAGTTGCGCCAAAACTCCCGGTTATACGTCTCGCACAGCCATTCTATCTCAGACTCTTAAGCCTTTACAGGTCCATTCAGCTGGTTTTTATTTTAGACTCTGATTTTCGCCACTTTCAATGGGCTGCTTAAACCTATAAAAGGCACAATTAATATTTAGTAGGTACAAAATCCGTGTTATACCTACAAAAGTAAATACTTACCTATGAGAAAACTTAAGGCTCGAATTCTCTCAAAATAAGACGCGACCATAAACGCTTCGCCTTCGCATCGTCTATCTGCGTATCGGCATCTCGTTTCATCTGCATTTAATAGCCGGTTGAACGACCGCAGTAACATGGAAAGCGACCTAAACAAGCCCCGGCCTAGCCATTATCTTCTAGGTATTAGTAAATTTACGACGCTCGGATGCATGCGATCACATCGTGCATCGCGCGATCTTCCGACGTACTGTGATCGTGCAAGCCGGTGAATTTAATTTCGGCAACTTTCTTTGCATATACATTAGACACCTTTACTAGCGGCCATATATATATGTTTCTACTAATTAAAAGAGCAACGCTTGTGGCTAACACATGCATTGGTCGATCATCAAGGTTAAGCAACGCTTACCGAAGGCGATCCGTGGATGGGTGACCATTTCTTACATAGGTAGGTCCAAGACCAAGACCCGTCGAACGTTATTTGTAGATCTTTGACAGTCGTTTCCGATGTCCAGAAGCCCGTAAGTCTGTCAACCAGTATTGCCAGGGCCTGTTACCATAGCCAGGCTAGTCACTGGGCAGTAGAGAATAGATCAGTCTCTTCATGTAAAATACTGATACATATTCATTTGCATCCAGTAAGACTAAAGCCGGCCTACCTTTTATGGTTGGGAAAAGGCCAAGCAGATGGTGATGAAAACTGTTTTCACACGTTATACGCGGCTATAAAACAAAGACTATGAGATGAAGTCTCATAGACTTCGTTTTATAGCCTCTATATAACTAGTTATATCTAACGAGTTGCCTCCTCAACATCCTGCCATATATTAACCTTTTGCATGTCTACCACAGATTTTTATCGTCCAATCCTGACCAAGCCCTTAAGTGTAACTGTCCGACTTAAGACATTTGGAGCATTTTTTCTTATGTCGAACTGTGTAACTTAAGACACGCAAAAGGTTAATTACTACCTTTTGCCCGGCACTTCGGCCGCGTGGAAATGTTACTTTGAGCAGCCATTTTTATTTTTAAGATATTTTTTTTTTCAAAAGCGCTTGAAAATCCGAAAAAACTACTTAAAAGCTTGTCATTTTTAGTTGTTCTTCGTCATGATTACTATGAATTCTCTTAATCGGTATGATTATTATATATCATATTTATTATTTTAGCATATATATGTATTTTATTAGTATTATATATATATTATCTGTATATTCTTTCCGAATTGTTAAAATTCAATTTTGAATCTTATTTTTATTTATTGTACACCTACCACAGTATAGTCTTTATAACCCAAAGGTTGACTGGTAGAGAATGCCTTGATGCATTAAGTCCGCCCATGTACCACTATTGTACATAAAGTTTAAATAAATAAATATAAATATATATTTTTTTTTTATCAACCTAAAAACAAAGGTTCATGTTTTTATGTTTAATAATGACGGACTCCCATACAAAGTTTCATCCCCTATTTTAACCCCTTTAAAATAGGGGTGAAGGACATAGGCTACCTTTTCTCGCGACAAAAGCCTATGTCCTTCGGGTTGCGGAATTTGTTCGAAAGAGTCACCGCGGCCCTGGAACGCAAAGGGCTGGGGAAAACGAACACGGAAAGAAGGAACACGGATGGGTTTTAGTCAGTAAGAGTCTGACACGCCCTTCCACTCCACCCAGAGCGGAAGAAGTCATTTGATGATTTCTTTAAAAAAATTTAAAAAAATGTCCTTCTCCACTACGACACACGAGTCCCAGCATTATGCTGAGCAATGGCCGTTTTCCGCGAATGTGACGCATATCTTCCCAACTTGAATAACTTTTGTAATTTTGTTTATTTTATTTTTTGGTATGCGTCATGCTTGTCACAAATAAACTCTTTTACTTTTCTTTTCGTTCAAGGTCTGAACTATCTCTGTACCAAATTTCATCTAAATCGGTTCAGCGGTGTAAGCGTGAAGAGGTAACAGACACAGACACCCTGTCGCATTTATATTAGAATGGATCCTATTTGTTATTTTGATGTTTGCCTTATTACTGTAAAGTTTCAACATAATCTTTTCAGTAGTTTTTGCGTGAAAGAGTAACAAACATTCAACCATGGATTCTCACAAATTTTCGCGTTTATAAGAGTAGAAGAATTAAAACAGCGCATTAGATAAAGTTAAGACTGGTTAAGACTGTCAGAGTTCGCGTGCAGTACCTAGGTAGCATTCGTGGATGTTATGTTAGAGTTGATAAATTGAATATATTCAATGCGCATAACACGCTTGGCTTGTCACGGAAGATCGTACAATACGATACTAAGCGCGTCGCACACGCAGCCGTTTAAATCACAAGAAATATTATGAAATCTAAATAAATTATGTTTAAGATGAGCTAAATTAATGAGGTATTATTTGTATAGCTAGAATTGGTCATGACTTTTCGCTAACAACAATGTTATTCATCATAGTTGGAGGTCAGTTGTAACATGTTACATAATAGCTAAAGTTAAATGTGTAGGTATTAAAAGCTATTTTAAATATATTAAAGTTGAATTATTAAAACAAATGTCAGTTTGAAAAAGCGTTAAGCATCCACAAGTCATTCATAAAAAAAAATCTTATTAAAACAACTGACTTCTGAAAACACAATAAAGGGTAAATAGATACATTTGGTTTCAGAAGTCGCTATTTTTGTATTTCTTTTTTACGGACTTCAAAGGAGGAGCTTTTTCGAGTTTTTAACGCGTATTTACAGCAGTGGCAATTAAAACTTGGTTTAAAAAGCGACCTCTCAGTCCGCTACATCGAATGCCCTACTTTTGAAAATTACCAACGATAAAAAATGCTATCAAACTGTAAACTGGCCTTGAGGTCGCCAAGCGTCAGGAAGTGGGTTATTACGGTGTTCTAGACGATAAGGGGTTCTAAACAACAAGTCAGTTCTCCCGACTCCTCAGGATAACTATTATTCAATCAAAATCCTTAACGCCCAGGCCACCAGGCTGCTCTAAGAACTGGTTTAAACTGATGTGTGCAGCGGTTATTGCATCTGTGATAAGCCATGCATCAGATAGACCTGAAACGCTCTTTGGCCCAAGCCTGTCTGTGTGACGAGTTACCGACTATGCTTGCCTACTGCCTACAAAAAAAACATAATATATTACAACATCATGTTTCCGAACGCATACAACCCTAATCTCTTCAAAATTAGAGCGAACAGGCTTCTTCTGGGTAAGCTCGCTTCATCGTCGACTTTGTCTACGTCATCTATGACCTAGACTAGAGTCAAGAGCAAACCCATCTCAAAAAAAATCATACCTGTACTCTCCGCAGGGTTGGGTAAAGGTTTAAGTTGGTAAATCCAAAATTACCCATCTATGTCAAGTCCCACATAACTTATGTTAGTTAGGGCTCACCATTTGCCATCAAATTCCTACACTGGGCTCTTACTTACTGGGAAATTCCAAATACCCAACAAGACTTTACGTGACTTGAAAATCGAACCCAAGAGCTTACGTCGCACTTGCGGCTTTAAAAACGATGCAGACATAAACAATACCTGTCACATAAATAACAACTAACTTTTCTATTCCAGAGGCCCGTCCCAAATGGCAGGTCCTGCCTCCGGTGCCCGGTTACGTGCCAGTCTACATCAGGTCGGGCGACACACCGCTTGAGGAGATCAACCTGGACTTGGCTGAGGCTTTCCACGAACTGCCTTCCGGAAGAAGCGTAGGAAAGCAGGTGGAAGCTTCCCCGGAGACCCCAGAACAGGCAGACCAGCCCCAAGCAGACGAGATCCCAGTGCCCGCCGACGAAACCGTCGACCGCCGCCCCTACGAGAAGAAACTACTCGAAAAGAAAAAGAAAGTCAACTCCGAAATCCCGAAACCAATCGAACGTAGATAGATAAAACGTACTTAAGTCCTAGTTCTAAGATACTAATTTTAAATACTACTCAATTCAAATTTCGAATACTCAGTTTCCTAAAAGCTTGCCATTAGCTTTATTTATTAACACAATGTGTAATCGTAGCCGTTTGCCATTTTGTATTTAGAATACTCTCGAATCTTACTGAAGTAAATAATTTATTTTTAATGTGTATTGAATTTTTCTTTTTCCTAGATGTGTCCTAGTATGTAGAATGCTGATCAGCAGTGATTTTATTGAAGGCTGAAAATACTTTTCCTGAAGGAACACTAACTAAAGTGGCACAGATCAAAAACTCGGCTAGGTAGGTAGTAACCCAATTCTTCCGAGGAAATTTCTCGTAGTCAAGAGGCTTGCCTATTTCGCCAGCTTCCTCGTAAGATCTCAATGGAGAAGGGCCTACTATTAAGTTTTTTTCTTCAAAAAGCAATGTATTCCATAGGCTAAACCTTAGAAAAATGTTGGTTCGAACTAGGGTTGCCAACCGTATTCAAAAATAGATTATTGTACTCTATTTTGCGTAGACGTACTTTATAATCTACATAAGCAATAGGGTACACTAAAATAGTCTATTTATTTTGACTCGACATTTTAATTAAATTGAATGACATCCTACCATTTCCGTATACCACTGAAGGAGTTTTTAACTTTTCGGCCAATTTGAAAATTGGTGATAAAAGAAATCTATGGCTTCATTGGAATGTTCTAGTTGTCGAACAATTAATTTAAAAACAACAAAATGTAGGTTTCGCAATGAGCAATATCATAAAAGGCACTCTTTTTCTAAGACTGTACTCTTCCTTTACCCTTTCTAAAATAAAAAATAACCGGCGAAGTGCGAGTCGGACTTGCGCACGGAGGGTTCCTTACCGTTATCTATTAAAACGGGAAAAAAACACGTTTGTTGCATGGGAGCCCCCTTAAATTTTTATTTTATTGTATTTTAGTATTTATTGTTATAGCGGCAACAGAAATACATCATCTGTGAAAATTTCAACTGTCTAACTATCACAATTCATGAGATACAGTTTGGTGACAGACGGACAGCGAAGACTTAGTAAGTGTCCCGTTTTACCCTTTGGGTACGGAACCCTAAAAATATTGTATTTCTTCTAAAAAAAAGTTGGCAACCCTAGTACGAACTCCCAGTCTCTCCTGGCTATGTAAGCCTCAATCATGGGGCTATTGTAACTTAAAAATGCAAATTAACGAACTCCTGCGCACAATGGTCCAATATTTGACAGCCATAAAATACTCTCGACTACAAAAGCATTGTAATCGGCCATCATGACATCAGTAGCCATGACACGATTGTCAAACAAATAAAAAAGGTCAGTCTCTTCAATAAAACTACGATATACGAAAGATTCTTATTATTACTTATTTCTAAATTGTATCTATAAATAATACAACATTACTTATCTAACTACGCAACTACTACACGACTATTTACACAAGTATTTCCATAATATAAACAGTTAAACAAGATTAGTGTTTAGTCTACGAAAAGCAAGGTTGCTTTCGCCTCGAGGCATCAGCTGCCTTCGTCATCCTGGAATGGCTGTACCTTACCAATGCGCTTAAATCCTCGGAATTGGAAGGGCGCTAGGAATACTCTGTGCTTCTGGGTGGTACTAGGCTGATAATTCCCCAGGACCTCCACGCACAGTAGACCAAATGGGAATGTAACAGTCCCTCAAATGAAAACTGTCACAAAACTGCTGTGATTGGTTGAACACAACAGTAAACAGTCAATCACAACATACACTGTTGTGATTGACTTTTTACTTTAATTTTACACTAATTTTCGTTTGAGAAACTGGGAACCTAAGTGCAATGAGGAGTCTTTTCAAAAGGGGATATTTACAAATGTATAATTATTTCAACTGAATATGAGGTCTTCTCACTTATGCTAAAATACATAATTATACATCTTCAACGAATGCAAAAAGGGATATTCCACCTAGCAAATTGGACTTGAAAAAGCGTGTTCAAAACAAAACAGAATATTTTCTCCAGGAAATCGCCACAGTTCACATAGTTCACGTTTAGTTAGTACTATTTTCTGAAAACTAAGATAACATAAAGATGTCCCCTTTTGAAAAGACACTCCTTCAATATTCAGAACTCGGTAACTAAAATGTTTCCTGTCTGCATGTATTATGACCGCGGCTTTGGATTGTCTTATGCCACCCTAATTGCGTAACACACTAAATCACAGTTTCAATTGTAATTGAATGTTATTCCACGACTGGCAAGTTACGAATACTGGTGAATCGATTTCATTTTGTCAAATGAAAGTAATTGCAATCGATTCTGTGAATATGTGTGCAACGCAACTACCCCACGGAACTTCGTTAACAATATTAAAAGGTCAAGATAGCCACATTTACACTATTTCTTTTCCAGGTAGGGAATAATGTACCCTAAGGTTCAAAGAAACTACATCAAAGAACAGACAACTGCATATCAAGCTACAATCTGTCAAGTTTATTTTATAGATTTTCAACTTTATCGCCACAGTATTAGTTTCAAGGTTGATTGTGAAAATTTGAAAGTTTCGGGTAGCTTGATGTGCTGGCGTCTGTACAAGGCAACTTTGTAACTTAAACATTTCTTGTAAATTGCCATGTTTTCAAAAAAATACTTTCTAACTTAAATATTTCTTGTAAATGGCCAAGTTTTCAAAAAAATACTGATGCAGTATCTAAGGCTGGTACATAAGCTTAAAAAAAGCAAATTTGAAAATGGAATGATCACTACATAAGTGGTGGTCTCGAAAAGAAAAGTTACGCATAGTCTAAGGCTAACGTGTTATTATATTATAGGGTTTAAAATCGATTATTTCACAATTTTCTTTAATCACAATCAATTAACTGTCGAAAAGAATTGAATTACTGTCTTTTATTCGTTATCTGGACACCATTTCCTGTCTTTAATATGGACATATCGACCAAAAAGGCAAAGTGTAGTATTAGTGCAGTATGGCTTAGAACTAACGAACAATATTTGGCAATGAATTCTAAACCAGTCTATGGTTTATACAAAAGGTTTTTGGAGCCAGTGTTCTGTGAAATGAAGACGAGTTACTACCCCTAGTAATGCCTGGTTTGGACATAATGACGACTTTCTTGCAAAATAAAGCACACAAACCATAAGAAAAACAATCGACGAATATGATAACACCTCCTCCGGGCGAGCAAAAGTTTTAAAGTGGTCTAGTCCTGACTTAAACAGTTCCTCAGTAAATTTTTGAAAACTTGACAGTTTCCAAAAATATTTCAGTTTGAGAGTTGTCTTGTACTTTGATGCAGTTTCTTTGAAAGTCAATGTATTAAATTTCTCACAAATCATGAGCGAGCATCACGTGATTTTCATATCAGTGACGTAAGTTACAAAATGCTTACAGCTAACAACACTAAACTAAGATCTCCGCATAGTCAACATTACGTTTATCTCCCAAATTATTGTCCTCAAGTTAGTTATCACTTCCTTCAACTGTTTGTTTTTTAACACCACCTGAAACAATTATAAAGCTCTATATTAGAACCTTTCATGTGACCCTCAAATCGAGCTTTTCCGGGCACCTATTTATATTAACCGATTGTGGGCCCAGGTTAGCTGCTGTAGAAACTGCTGGCCAAATGCAGTAGAATAGACCCATCCCAAACACGGTGCCAGTATGCAGCCCCTTTGCGGAATATGCCCCACCTACTTTCGTGCCCTTTATGCCCAACCACCTGCACCTTCCAGGACCTGAACGTGACTAATGACAAAACGGTCCTAGTAGCCACATAGGTACTGCTCGGACAAAAGTGATGAGTCAAAGACGAAAAGAAGATTGGTATTACGGCAGTCAGTCCCATCGGTGACTAGCCAGGGGAAACAGCTGCACCTGCATATTCCCTCAAAGTAACCATCCGATGAGGCGACAATCCAACACGACGAAAGCGATCGGGGGTAGGACCAACGGATTTACGTGCGTCATTCTATCAACGCCGCGCGCCGGTTGTCGCTGAAAACCACCGCTGTGACTGTCTCGCTCACGAGTCCCAGCATTATGCTGAGCGATGGCCGTTTTGCGCGAATGTGACGCATATCTTCCCAACTTGAATAACTTTTGTATTTTTTGGTATGCGTCATGCTTGTCGCAAATAAACTCTTTTTCTTTCTACCACCACAGTGCAGTGCAAAGGGGTGCAACCACCAACTTCTAAAGTTTAGAACTAATCTGCTTCCTCTGACAAGCAGATAAGTTAAGCAACTCTTTCAGAATAAAAGATATACAAGTGACGTTCTCACCTGTTCTGTGAGCTCCCTATTTTCTTCTAATGCTAGTCTGTATGATTCAGTGTTCCGTCTTTCATCCAACGCCTTGTTTTCTGCTTCATCCTTCAGTGGTATCAGACTTTCCATGTGAGTATACTCCATCCCCTGAAAATTAATACAGGACTGTTCAAGATCACGGTAAGGCATGGTCGAGGAAATCTCAAACATCAACCTCTAATTCACTATTAAATAGTTTTTAGTCTCGGCCGTTAAGTACAAAGTGTTAAAGATTATTTTCAAAGATTTAATTTATTTTAAATTGATTTATATTATTGTTTAATAAATTATAATTACTTTAAAATTAATAATAATATTTTTTTTAATTATAATATTTTTTATAATACTTTTTTGTTTTATAAAAATATGGTTCAAATAATATGGCTGAGACACCACCTATTTTCAGTAACAATTTAAAACTGAATTCACACTCGAGGGGTTTCTCGCGCGGGACTTACAACTCTCCCTGCACCTGCAATCTCTCTGTGTAGGTAAATAAAACTCTCTGTGTAAAAGTGAAATGTCTCTCGAAAGTGCCTTTTCCATTTAATATCTGATATTAACGACACATAGGAAAAAAAAACAAAAATATCAAAAGCTAAAAATCTCGAAACAAGAGCAGGATTCAAATGTCTAGTGGTAGATTTAATAGTACCAACTACTACGAGGGATCCAGTTTCTACCAACCTGACATGTCTCGTTACATTTCTCGTAAATAAGCCGAAGTCTCTTGAACAGCAGCCTGATCGTGCGCAGTTGTTCTTGCATTTTAGCTTTCTTATCGTTGCTGGCATTTTCGCCGTTATGTGTACCATTTGGCGGCTGAAATCAACAGAAACCAAGTTAATTAACTTGAGAAATATGGCAATCTCTTGTTAGAAACTGCCCGGAAGGTAGATAGAAAGAAACTACGACAAGACAATAAAAAAACTGGCCAAGTGCAAGTTGGGCTTGCACGCGAAAGGTTCCGTACCATTAGCCTAAAAACATGTTTCTTTTATTTTTAATTTTATTTCATTTTTATTATTTGCTGTTATAGCGGCAACAGAAATACATCTGTGAACATTTCAACTGTCTAGCTATCACGGTTCATGAGATACAGCCTGATGACAGACAGACTGACGGACAGTGGAGTCTTAGTACCTTGGTACGGAACCCTAAAAACAGAGTTTACGATTTCATTGTGTAAAACATATGAGTACTGATTGTTTAAAACTTACTTGAATGGCTTTTAATGTCTGGAAAACATCTTGAGTTCTGCTAACAATATCTTGTACAGTCTCCTGTCCAAATCTGAAAATGTATGCCCCAACAATCAGTTTTGAATACAAAAGTGAACAATTCAAAGATTAGCTCCATTTCATGTCCTAGAAGCTTACTGGATGTCTAATAGATGAGCAAAAAGCTTTCTTTTAAAAAAGTCTGCAATTTTGCGTTGTATTCCACAATCAAATGTTCATACAAAGCCCACGTTGAGCAGAAAACATATGCAAACTACATTGAAATACATACTTGCACAACGACGCTGTATTAAACTCCTTGTTCTGTGGCGGCTGCGCAGCGGGGGGCTGTGCGGGAGGGGGCGCCACGTTGTTAGACACCGCACCGCCCGCCTGCATGCCACCTGAAAGTAAAAGCAAAATATAAAATAAAACACATACCGCCTTATCATCTATATAAATAAAAATGAATCGCTAAATGTGTTGCTAAGCGCAAACTCGAGAACGGCTGGACCAATTTCGCTAATTCTTTTTTTGTTGTTTGTTATTGTCAGGAGAAGGTTCTTATGAAAGAAAATTTTGAAAAAACATTTACACCCGGTTGAAGCCAGGGCGGTCCACTAGTCTATATAATAAAAATGAATCGCTATATGTGTTGCTAAGCGCAAAACTCGAGAACGGCTGGACCAATTTCGCTAATTCTTTTTTGTTGCGTTTGTTATTATCAGGAGAAGGTTCTTATGAAAGAAAATTGTGAAAAAACGTTAATATCCGGGGGAAGCCGGGACGGTCAACTAGTACTTAAATAAAAATGAATCGGTATATGTGTTGCTAAGCGCAAAACTTGAGAACGCCTGGACCAATTTCGCAAATTCTTTTTTTGTTATGTTTGTTATTGTCAGGAGATTTTGAAAAAACACTTATATCCGGACGAAGCCGGGGCGGTCCACTAGTTAAATATAGAATAGAGCAAGATTAAATTTATTCCAAGTTTTAAGTTTAAATTAATAAAATTCAGTATTAAACATATACTTAGTAAGAAGGGAGTAAACTAACCCTACTTTCGGAATAAAAGTTAATCCTTCACTACACAAAGTTTAACGACTGAATAAGCATCTCTAGTATTGTCTCTCGTAGACTACTTCTGTGTGTGTATTCTGACATTTGAAATAAAAATAAATTCACCTTTGATAAATCGTTGTTTGTTGTGCAAGTAAGATGGATAGAGATTATTTTATTGATAATTTGGGGGGTTATAAATGAGGTTAGAAATCAGATTCCATTAATGAGGCATTTGAAATGTTATAAAATTAGTAGAAATACAACTGGAAGAACTTCAAGAAGACGAATTTAAATCTAAGTACAGAAACCTGTACTTAGATTTAAATTCCCAACTGCCGTTTTCATTATTGACTTGGCGAAAAATGATTTAGCTGGCGATGCAAGAGGTGGCTTTATCACCACATTAACTTTAAGAACATGGGCCTATGGAGAGGTAAATAAAACTATCATCAATATCTTCCACTACGCATCTCCGATTCACTATTTTTTAATTCTTCAGATTCAAGATGATGCAGGAAATCTAAGTAGAACGAGACAATATCACTGATATGCAAACAAGTTGCTTTATTACTAGTAACACAAAGAGCTCATTGGAATAAAATAAAAAACACTACAAAGTATTAAGTAGGTAGGTACCTACCTACCTAACTTTAATTTCTGCAGTGGGTGTTTTTTCGTTTTTGACACCGACTTCCGAAATTAAAGTTATTTATACTTTGTAGTGTTTCTTATTTGGAAGTCGGTTGCATTTTTTAGTAAAAAGTTTTTTTTTTTAATTTTTAGGGGGTCTCATATGCTTACCCCTTCACAGCGTACCGGCGTGATGTTATGTTATGAACTGGTGTGAAAAATAGACAGATATGAGATTTCAGCAATCCCAGTCCATTTGCTATCATTTATTGAGGAGTTCCGTTGCCTATCTCCGAATTTCTTCATCAGATCTGCACCAAATTGAAATGGGACCACTCCGAGAAAGTACTCTTCCAAAAACTACCCAAATCGTTTCAAGTGTGCCTATAAAATTTGAAGAGTTCTCTCTATTTTTCCAGGATCCCATCATCAGATCCTCCTCCTTTTTTTGAAGTCGGTTAAAAATGCCACAAACTGATGTGGAGCAGACTAATGTGATTGCAAGTTTTTATTCATTGTATGGATTTAGACAAGTGGTAGGAACTATTGATTGCAATACTACATCAATAGGAAGGGATACAGTTCAATATATTTAATGTACAAGTAAGTTTTATAGTCCCTACTAGGCAATCCATCTTTAGTACATGGGGGACATACAAGTTAGTCAGATCCAATAAAATCGATTCAATCTGTGACTTCATACTCAGGCAGCTGTGTACATTTTTTCAGGTTGTGTCAAATGCTAATTTAGAAATCATGGATATAGTACATTGGCGAATCAGCACATGTGGTTCAAGAATATTTAATAAAACAAAGAAAATCAGAATTTAAAGACAGACTATTAGGAGGTTCTGGATATGCTTGTACTCCCATATTTATTTATCCCTAATCTGCATTGTAATACACAAAAAGAAGAAATGTACAACCATGCACACATAAGGACCCGAAACACTAGAATGATGCTTAGTAGCGATGGGCGACTCGAGTTATCTAACTCGAGTAACTCGGGTCAGACCGTAAGCGAGTCAGCCCGAGCTAAAATATTTGTAAACCGAGTTGACCCGGGGAGCGCGCGCGGCGGGCGCGGACGGTGCGGTGGGTTGGCGGCTCGCGGCTAGTCGCCTAGCCCGCGAGTCGCGAGGCCCGAACCGTTCGGGCTTCACGACTCGCGGGCATTTCGGAGCAGTTCGGGCCGAGCAACTCCGAACGAGCTCGAATCACCCCGACCGACGACCGAACGTCCGAGCCGATAATTTTTGTTGCTAATATAAGAAATTAAAAACCTATTATGGTATGCGTTGTGTTAAGTAAGAAACATTTATCTAGAGTCGTTTTTCGCCATTATACATAGTCATTTTATATAAGTAATAACTTACCAAGTAAATATTGTTGTATTTAAGACTGATAGTCTAATATTTAGAAATAAGAGCCTTTAGATTTATAGGTACATACGGTCTATTAAGTATATTTAAAAGTTGATTAGTTTGTATTACAGTTATTTTTATAGAGTTACCTACAAGGTATTTTTTGATCTTAAGACTGGTATTCATTCAGAAATAAGTGCCATTACTTAGATGTTGATTAGCTTTTTTTATAGGTGTTAGTTGATAGATAGATGACCAAATACCAATCGTAAGTTTAGTTTCTTATTATTTACTAGGTAAAAAATGTTACCATTCTTTTGCGCTACATAGGTAGTTCCTTTTGTGATGTTTTGTTTGTAAACACTTAATAATAATAAACGTCTGATTTTTGAACGGGCTCAATTTTATTTGACTACCATTGACTCGACGCCACTCAGCCCGCCGTACCCAACCCGACGAACCTTGAACGTAGCAAACTAGCAACCCGCGGAACGATGCACCGAGTTGAGTATTTACTGACTCGGACGGCGGACCCGGCGGGCGACGCGACGGACCTTAAGGCAGACTGAGTCGAGTCAACTCGAGTTGATAAGCGAGTCAACTCGAGTTACTCGAGTTACCATAAAGTCGACTCGGCCCATCGCTAATGCTTAGGAGTATGGAAGCAAAGGTTTTGTTGTTTATCGCAAGGATTCACAACAAAATTAATACCTACATACTAAACTATATTGTTGCAGTGACAATACTACATGCAATGCAAAAGCAAGATCTGCTCGAGGCTGTAGATGGCAACGTTCCAGTGACACAGATGATAAATAACTCTCTTAGAGGAAATTCAGCATGGGCAGCATTTATTAATGAATTTCTTATAAATAAATATAATTGATATTTAGAAAAAAAAAAAATTGGCTTTTCTATGGAGAATTTGAATTTAGAATCTCTTACAACAGTATTTTAACTAAACAATGTTTAACGAGTTTTTATGAATAAGGCTGATAGCTTCTATTTTTTTTAAAGTTATACATAAACATGGAGTTAGTACCTAACTCCAACATTGACTTGTGATAACATGACTATTGTAAGGTAACTGGTGATGTGATCTGACAGGCTTTACTGATCAATTAAATCATTATGGAGGTTAATAAAAAAAATGTGGTTTAAGAGATAATTTTAATTTCTTATACATATAACTAGAAATCACAAACGGTACAAAAAATCAGTGTTTCAATTCACATACTTTTTTAACCTTTTGAACGCCATTGTCACATATACATGACAAGCAAGCGCGTGCCCTATAGATGTCAAACGTCACAAATAGCATATGGCAAAGAGTATGGCGAATTTGTGGCTCGGCATCGGGGGCACGACTATGCATTTATGCTCTGGCATTGGCACTGGAGGTTAAATTCTAAAATTTCTCTTTCTAATATGGCACATTTAAGTTTTTCTCTATGTATTGCCATTTTTATTGAATGTTCTTCTTCAGCCATTTCCATTCGTCTCATGTGTTCTTCATCTTTTAACATTTTGGTATGGCTTAGCATGTTGTTTACAAACTCATCATGGTCCTGTAAATAACAAACAGTTAAATAAATTATATTAATGGTTGAATGATAAACAAAGTAAGTTGAACATAACTAGCAGTAGGTATAAATATCATTTTTGAAGGTGCTGTATGTTTTCCGAGCATTTACCTTAATTGTTTTCCGTTTAATTTTCAGCTGGCTTGGTTCTCGATCTCGGCTATTTAACTCATTCAACCTAGTACAGAAGATGAATTATGTTAATAATTGCACAGTTGCACACTTTCTTAATGTGTGTTTAATTATTGAGCAAAAACTCTAAAACAGATTTGGAACAAATTTAGCAGAAATATAAATCATATTCTGGAAAAACACACAGCAGACTAGGTACTACGAACGAAATCGCGGGCAAACCTACGGAGATCATAAAATATACAGAAAACCAAATAAGTATCTTACTTTTTGTAAACTTCATCCCAGGCTTTAGTTTTCATCTTGTTTGTATTCGTATCTAGGGATTTATTCTCAATAACTTGTGCAAGTTCTTTAAGTACTGAGCGAAATAAGTGCTGTAACAATTAAGGACATTATTATAAATAAACATCACGCCACCAATATAATTAAATACCACACCATCGACATGACTTACTGTTTCTTCTTCTTCTTCCCAGTTAAGAGAACAAATACGTTTTTGGCTCATTTTTATGTGAAGAATAATAATGTTTATTAAAATAAGGAAATTTCTTAAAAACTGCTAAAACCTTGTTTTATTCAAGCCACCGAGAACAAAAGTGAGTCGTTTATTTCAAAATGGTAACTGTTACTGTCATAAATTCATTCAATCATAAATTCATTCAGTGACTCATTCTTTTTACTTTTAAAATAAGTGGGTTGCCATCAGTGTTTCCAATTTAGCGACTTTGTCGCTAACTCTAGCGACATTTCGTTCAAAATCTAGCGACTATTCTAACGACTTATATGAGTTTTTAAATAAAAAAATAAATAAGTATAATTAACTATTTCCAAAATTATGATTGAGATGAGATCTTGCCATATTAAAATATGGCAAGATCTCATATATATATATATATATATTTTCGGAACTGTGTTCCGAAATCGGATATCATTTTGACAACAAAGTCTTTAAACTCTATGGATCTCGTCAAACTCTTGGAATATTTGGTACAGGTCACTCGTATTGGTTACGTGACTAGTCGCTCCATTGTCCACGCATGACTCTCTATCTTGCGGTATGAATGCCATAATATCCACGTTCATAATAGCCAAATTCGCACCTTGACTTGAAGATGGCTTGTCTTTACTGTCTTTTGGCGGGCGACCATCTTTCATCCACTTTTGGCAGGATCTTACCTGATGTCCCATCTCATGGCAGTAATTGCATCTCATATGCTTATCCTTATTCTTCTTATAAAGATAAGAAGAATAAGACTGTGACGACACAGAATAGCGCTATTCTAATACCTCTGTACTCGATCCAATGTTCTTCTTTTCAAGTGACTTCTCATGAGCGCAAAGGTTAGGTACTTGTCAAACCTTTTACTGTCCTCTGTTCTTTGGCTAATAACAACCAACTTGATTTTAATTCGAAATAATATTCTTATCTAATGTATCCAGAATTTTGAAAATAAGGAATATTTCTGGCAGTTTCAAATTGGGATCATCTTTACGAATCTCTCTATTCAACTGACACCTGAGAGTCTTCAATTTGCAAATATGTGTGACCATATCATCAGAATGATCTAATTTAAATCCGAAGAAATCTAGGCAGAGTTTATAAGCTCGATTCTCACTATCTCTGTCAAATAACCGATGTAGTTCTAGCCAAACTTCGCTTGGACATGTGAATGACATTACCTTTGTAACGGTATCTTTGTTCAAGTTTGTTGAAAGCAGGATCATAGCATTGTTCTCTGCCTGTATAAAACGCGCTAGTTTTATTCTAAATGCTTTTGCGTCTCCTACACCTGCCGGCAACACGGGTCTCTTACATTTTCTTTCTACTATATCCAATGCATCGGGTATGCTTCTAAGCAGGATGGATATTTTATATTTCCAGTTATCCTAGTTACTCTTGCCTTGAAGTGTTATTATATGAACCTTTGTACTTAAATTTTCCACATTTTTGCTTGTTTCCATTTTTCCGCTAGCACATAACCTGTAGCAGAGTGCTGACTATGCGGTGTAGTGTCTCAAGCGAAACTTAAAGGATTGTAATGAGAATAACAGAAAATAGAAAATGTATATTAAACGACAATTGAGTTGTGACAGACAAAAGTCTGATTAAAAAGAAAACACATAAGAAAACTCATGTCACTGCAGCTGAAAAATGCCAAAGAGGCTTTAACATGTTTTTTGGAAGTAAAAAAGTTTAAAACTTGTTGTTCAAGAAATAAAATATGTCTGATCCTATGGATGATGAATTAGACCATCAATGATTTGATATAAGTAGGAATAGAAATTGATTTCTACACTTAGATAACACACTTTGTATGTCTCAAAGTTCAGCTTATCTAAAGAAAAATATAACCTCTGAAATTGGTGAAACACCACATAGGTGTGATAATTGCCTGTTGCCGACTGGCCTGTTGGTCGAGTGGTTAGTGACCCTGACTGCTAAACCGGAGGTCGTGGGTTTGATTCCTACCCAGGACAAATCTTTGTGTGATGAGCATGATCATTTGTCCTGTGTCTGGGTGTAATTTGTCTATAATATGTATGTATTTAGAAATATATAAGTATGTTTATCAGTTGTCTGGTTGCCATAGCACAGGCTCTGCCTAGTTTGGGATCGGATGACCGTGTGTAAGTTGTCAAACAAAAAAAAAAAAAAAAAAAAATTAACTGTGATGATTTGTATGTACCTGATTGCTGAACTGTCTGAGGCCCCATTCCTGGACCACCAGGTCCACTGCTGACACCAACTCCCATTCCCTGGAAAAGCAGTAAAAAAATCATTACAATTGTCCGATTGTGTCTTCAGAAATTTCTGTGAAAATTCCTTTAGTTTACGGGATGCAAAAGCAAAAAAAGCAAAAAGAATATTTAAATTATACAGTAGTAAGTACCTAAGATGCCCGTTGGCATAGATTATTAGTTGAATTTTTAATCGTTTTTTTTTTTGTTTAATTACCATTTTTAGTAACTCTAGTAGCCTGATAGTAGATAAATGATCAAATATGACATACCTGAGGTCCCATGCCCATATTGCCCATCTGATTTTGGATAGTGGCCCCATATGGTGGCACCATTTGATTGCCCATGCCAACCATTCCACCAGTATTAGCCATGGGCCCACCCATCACGCCTGTAAAGTACATTATTTTTCAAGATTAGAATACATTAATGACATTACTAGCTTGTGCCAGTGACTTTGATAAATGATATTTATTTTGCAAATAGGTTACAAGTAACTCTTTTACACATAAATTTTTAGTAACTCTTTCAGACATTAATTTTTTTTGCTTATTATAATCTAGATGAGGCTAAGCTTTGTCTATGTGGTAGCCATTAATAATACCTTAGGACAATCCCACATTTCATTATGGTATATGAATAACCAGATGACCAGCACAATAACTGCGGTCTCTGATAGTGAGACTGATTTTAATGTTTTACAGAATATTGTTAAATAATTAGTAATAAAATAATATTTTAACAATTTATTAGTCATTGAAATAGTCTAAGAGCTGGTTGCACCTTGTGTAAGATCCTATTCACAAGGCTGAAATTAGGGCATAGTTTATTTAGTAGATGCAAATAACGAAAGCTAGTCTGCCAGGATTTGGGAGGATGCAAAACTACTTCCTTGACTACTGAAATACTTTTGATACATCACAAAAAAAAATATATATATTGGCCGTCGGCCCAAGCTAACAGGTATGTTTATGTTAAAAGTACATACTAACACTACCTAACATTTTATTAGTAAGAAAATGTGGGAGGGGTGGCAGCTCTGGGATCTCAGTCTATCAAGATGCATCACACAAGACAAGGCGAACGTCACAGGAACACAACATCAACCGAGAATTTTACTCAAGGAATACAAGAACGGGCTGAGAATATACTCAGTGTCCGGTAGTATTACCATAAAACTCAAGAGTGGTGTTTATTATACCTGCTAGTTGATTCGGCATTGACTGCATCTGCCCGCTCATCGGTCCCCCGCCGAAGCCAGATCTCATGCCGGCAGCATTGCCTTGGAAGTTGCCGGGAAACTGATGACCTTGACCAGCCATAGCTAAGGTTTTTATTTACACTTTTAAATAATTCAGTATTTAAATAATAATACACTTTAGGATCAACAAATAACCAAAAATCTGATTAAACTGTCACTGGTTCTCAGACATCTGTCAATTGTGTTGACAGCTTTTGTTTTTTTTATTTATCCTGAAGGGAAGGCTACAGTTTTTTGACCATATTGCCTAGTCTTACGTCCTTTCTTGTGTTTTGCATTAGAAGGCAGATGTAACACATGCTAATGGTTTTTGGAGTATTAGTTATTGGGTAACAAGTATATCGATTCGGCCTTCTCGGCAAGTTTTGACTGAGGAAGTCAATACTACAATAAAATTCTCAGCTCCACTTAACCGAGATCGCACCTGTTTCAATTTATTTCAAATATTTTCCCAGTGCGGGGACACTTGAGACTACAATTTTCACCAATTTACGTCACAATATTCACTAGGAATCAATTCCAACAGCCGCTAACTTCACTCGACAAAATCCCGCCAAAAACTCCTGACCGATTTTGATGTTTCTCAGAATTCACTGTTTATCCGGATTTAAATTCCAAGTCCTTTTCTCATCAACTGTTTATTCTCAACTCAGTGCTGAACTGCCACCAACACTTAAGCGGAACACGCTGACTAATGGCACAGTACCGCCACACCACCACCACGTGTAGCTGACTCTGCCCTAGAGGGTTTAACGTTGCGCATTTTTCAGTATAGTAGTGCTGACTAGAGCTCCTAAGTAGGTCTACGTAGCTGAGCTTTACGATTGGCTTGCATGGCATTGCAAAAATACTTGTCTCAATAGCCAGGTCGCTACATTAAAAAAAAAATCTGACATTGACAGAAATGGATAGAATGGCGGGAGTATTAATTTTAAGCAAATTAATTTTTAGTTCGTTTCGTTTTCTTTCAATTAAATTTTGAATGAACGACCGAACCGAATTGAACTACTTGTTTATATTTGTACCAACGTACTTACTATCAAAAATTAATTTTACTTACTAACAATAATCCTCCTATTTATCGTGGACTAACCATATCGCTGAAGTCAGTCGCAAGGTGCACTACACATTTCACTCGCTAAAATGCCTCCAGAGCTTTTTGCCCTTGAACACTAAAATCTCCCTTGCCCAAACTCTCATTCAGCCCATCATAGACTACGCTGATGCCTGTTATTTGGATGCCACCGAGGAGCTTTTAAATAAACTTGAGCGTTTGCAAAATATTTGTATTCGTTTTGTTTTCAACCTCAAAAAATACGATCATGTTTCAGGATTTCGCAAGGTACTCAAGTGGCTCCCTATCCGACTTCGCAGGAACTCTCGGATATTGTGTTTGCTATTTAACATCCTTCACAACCCTAAAACGCCTTCCTATTTGCGTGAACGCTTCTCCTATTCCCGTCCTTCTGATGCGCCTTGCAGGTCGCATCTTAGAAATCTCCTTAAATCCCCTCCCCACTCTACCGATTTTTATTCCTATTCATTTACTGTGCACGCGGTACGGTTGTGGAATGCACTGCCGCCTGACATTAGGGAATGCAAAACTCTTCCAGATTTTAAAAGAAGAGTGAAAGAACACTAGGTACCTTTCGGTACCATCATAGTTGCATATTTAAAGTATATATTATTATTATTCTTATAGTATTATTTAAGTAGTACGTATTAGTATGATATTAATTTTAGTCATATTTATTATAGAATGTTATATTTAAAGTTTTTTTGTCTTTTTATGTTAACATAACTTTTACACACGATGTCTACATATCTTTTATTCGACTCTCCTTTCGCAGGTATGCTGGAAGAGATTTCTTTAGAAATAAGCATCACCTTTGTACCTATTTTTCTGTTCCTTTCTTCTTATTTAGTTGTTAAATGTGTGTACATAAACTGTTAAATAAATAAATAAATAATATAGAAACTCCTGCTTAAATGTTGAGTTATCGAACAAATTGAATATTAAATTCAAAGGTGAGAAAAATTTTGTAAGAGTACCTACTGCTAAACTGAATCCCAAGCCGAGTCTGCCGGTGAGCGTGGCAGGAATTTCTCCCGGAGGAAGTGACCCTCAAGCCATTTCGAATTTGTTTGTAAATCAGTTCCAAGTTGATCCCTTGTCGGGACCGGTAACGCCCGTGTCTTCGTCGGTTATTGACGCTGAGGCTGTAGTTTAAGGTTTTTGGCCAAAGAAATAGATGATGTCATTAGAAAGATGGTCGGAGGTAAGTCTCCGGGGCATGACCACCTCAGCGTCGAGCATTTGCTATACGCGGGAGTTCATTTACCGAGGGTGTTGGCAACATGTTATTCGTTATGTACAAGTCACTCGTACTTACCCGATAAGCTTATGAAGACCACAGTCGTGCCAATAGTAAAGAAAAGAACGATGTGATGTTACAGGCCCCGCAAACTTTAGGCCTATTTCCTTGACGACTGTTACTGCCAATATACTGGACTGTGTGCTTGATAAACATGGCGAGTCGTATAAATGTACACGATGCCCAATTTGATTTCAGACCCGGATTATCGACAGAGTCTGACATCATGTGCCTCAAGCAGACTGTTCCGTATTATGCTGATAGGAGTTTTCCTATCAGCATAATACGGAACAGTCTGCTTGACCGGTGTTTACCGGTCAATGCATGATTTCTGGACTTATCGAGGGCTTTTGACCTGGTGTCATACGATAGCTTGTGGGAAAAGCTGCGAAAAAAAAGCAGCATTGACTGTACCGTTATTTCTTTATTTAAATTTGGTATGAGCATCAGACGAACTATGTCAGGTGGGGTGCAACTATATCTGTGTATGGGTTGAAGTGCGGGTGAGACAGGGGGGTATTACCTCACCTCGTCTCTTTAACCTTTACATAAATCAGCTGATTGTTGATCTCAGCAGAACCCGTATAGGCTGTCACATTGACGGAGTTTGCGTTACCAACATAAGTTCGCTGACGACATGGTACTGCTGAGTCCATCAATAAACGCACTGCGGTCACTCAGGGACAATGCAAAAAAATGCTGACTCACTGGATACGGCTGCACACGTAGTTGTCAGTCGTTTCAATTTTGTATATAATGTGTGGTTTCTACTAACATTAGGTTAAGACTTTTACTAACAACATGGATCTTGTCATTGGTCTGAAATAAAATATTTATTATTTCCTTTATTCATCCATATGAATAACATTTTTAATTATTAAAATACAAAGATATAAAAATATTTTTAAATATAAAAATAGTAGCCCACCGGTATCGGGAATACGGTCCAAGCTACGGTCCTGAGAGAGGATCCTCCTAACTATACGCGCCGTGTCCAGGAGTACTGCTTTCTGGATCAACTCTGATCCAGCTGCCCAACGAGAGCCTCTTTAGATGTTGGTCGAGGCTCTTGGCAATTGTGCCATTGGCCGTCACGATTATCGGCACAATGACGGCTGTATTCACATCGTACATGTCGACAACCTCGCGAGCCAAGTCAAGATACTTAGTATTTTTATCTTTCTCAGTTTTCACGAGGTTCTCGTCATGAGGGACTGCTATATCAACAATCATTGCGCGACACTCTAGTCGGTCATCACCACTTTGTCAGGCTTATTGGCAACAATAGTCCTGTCAGTTATGATAGACCGATCCCAATACAATGTGCAATTGCCATTTTCGAGAACTGGGTCGGGCACAAACCAATAGTACGGTACTTCCAATTCCACAAGATTGTATTTAAGAGCAAGTTGCTGGTGGATAATCCTGGCTACAAGCTGGCTGTTCAAATGTTCTCCGTTAGCCAGATTAGAACAACCGCAATTAATGTGGCGGATGGATTCCCCGGGCCGGTGACATGCCCGACATATGTCAACCGTACCGTCCTTCACAATGTTTTTCCGGTAGTTGTTCATCATCATAATTTCGTCCATAATCGCACAGACAAAACCTTCGGTTTCCCCGAAGGGGTCACCAAAACGCAGCCAGGCTACGGACGCCAAAAGTCTACATCGGGCCCATGTAGGACCCGATAAAAGCGCCCGTGAAGCTCCTTGCTCTGCTAACATGTGTTGGGCAGTTCTCACAGTCTCAACCTTCGAGCATCTAAAAACTTACTTCTTCATATCCCTTCTCACCGCACCGGGTTTTTGTCTAATTCCTACGCTATTTCTACAATTAAACTCTGGAATATGAAAATTTTCCTTTAAGCGTAAAATCCGAAAACACTACTTAAAAGCTTGTCATTCTTAGTTGTTCTTCGTCATGATTACTATGAATTCTCTTAATCGGTATGATTATTATATATCATATTTATTAGTTAAATTAGTTTATTATTTTAGCATATATATGTATTTTATTAGTATTAACTTTCCGAATTGTTAAAATTCAATTTTGAATCTTATTTTTATTTATTGTACACCTACCACAGTATAGTCTTTATAACCCAAAGGTTGACTGGTAGAGAATGCCTTGATGCATTAAGTCCGCCCATGTACCACTATTGTACATAAAGTTTAAATAAATAAATAAACATGTTAGGTAGCTTTATCCTTACAAATCCAATCATGTAATACCTGTTTAGTACTACAAGATTCGATTGGTAATAGAGTATGTAGTTTTTATTTAATGATGATTTAAAACTTTAAAGGGTGCTGCACTTTTAATATCTTTGAATCTCAATCTACAAAAAAAAGCTGGCCAAGTATGAGTCGGACTTGCAAAGGGTTCCGAACGCAATCATTTGTTCATCCGTGAAAGAATTGCATTTTCCGATTTATCATTATACCTAGCCCCGCGTGTATGGGGAGCCACCCGGACCCTTCCGACCCAGTCCCTGGGTAATGAAACACTTTGTAGAGTCCGGTTCTCATTTGTTAACTTAATTTTCAATCGGCACAGAAGTTTTCTAATCTCAAAATTTTGCCCACTTTATCCCACTGCGGGGCAAAGATATCCCTCTCCCTTTTCCGCACATGAACGTTGCCCCACACTAGGATTTCACTTGTATCGTGGGTGCGTGTACAGACATATAAACTCACATAAACAAACAATCAGACCCGAAACAACTACCTGAAGGCCATAAAAATATTTGTTCCGTGCGGGAATCGAACCCGCGACACGCAGCGTAGCAGCCGATCGCTCAACACAATGCGTCAACCATGTCTTTTGCTATTTAGGGCCAGTCCTTTTGGTGAGATTCAATTTCGGTCCTCCACCCTCGCCTACCTCGGTCTGCCGCGATGTCGCCTAGCATTGAGTTTTTAACAGATAATTTTATTCTTCAATTAAGAGATATCTGACTATTAAAATATCAGTACTAAAAAGTGTATCGAAAGTATAAATACAAATACTTATGGCTGTCTGAAATATCTTCTGTACAAAACCTGTCGAATACCTAGCCATTGATATTCCTCAAATAAAAATTATCTGACTACTTACAAATCGGCCTTTAAGGGTATTTTATTTCAGAAAACGAATACCTTAGGTATTTTTTTCTTTAACCAAGATAACATAATCTTACAAAAGAAGATTAGAATTCAGTTCTAGAATTCAACCGGAATTTGTCTAGAAACACCAATTTATATGTTATTTTGGTGCATCAACTTTGTCAAAACGGACAGGCAATGTTGGAACCACGCCAAATGCTTGACGACACACATTTTTTCAAAGATAAACTACATATTCCTGTTTATAAATAGATTTGGATGTGCCACATAGATTGGGTTCACTGCTTTCAGAGAAAAATAAAAGACGTAAAATGTACCTTAAAAATTTATTTTCCATTTTATATTAACCTAAATTAAGTACGATACTATAATTTTAGAGTTATTATAACAGTTATTAAGTATTTATTATGAATTCACGTTCATATAGTTATGTAATACATAAAAATACAATAGTAATTGTGCTTAAAATTACTGTGAATGAAATGCACTATCATGGACAAGTCAGTGCGTCATGCCGCTCTGAAAATTTTATACATTTGATGATATGTGTATATAATTTTAGTGTTATATATCTAGGTTCAATATTTTCATCTATATGTATATAAGGCAAGATGGCCACGTCTATGGCTAACTATCTTCCTTTTGGTATGCATCTACTTATAATTTTATTCCACTTATATTTAAAAGTATAATGAATGTATATAATTCATATATTAGACCGAATCATGTTTTCAATCAAACTGTGAGCTCCGGGCGGTAAGAGATTCGATTCGGTCGGTAAATATTCAACAATTTTTATTTATCTTCCACATAATAAATAGTTATCAACATGTAGATTTACAAATATCAACAAAATAAATTACGAATAACAGAATATTACAATTAGAATTAAGCTTACATACTATGTATCAGTGATACCTACCTACTTGGGCTAATACCCCTAACTTGTACTATGTCGCCGTCCAAGATCTCGCCTGCATGTGAGATGAATCTCATTCCCATTCAAATCCTTTAATGGCTGCTGAACGAAATAAATAGTTAGTTATAAGCCATTACATATTCACTGAAATGCTGTAATTCCGTTCAAAAGATGGCACGTCTTTAAAGGGCTTCTGACGATGTAATTCATTTACTTAAAATAATCCAGTTTTATTGCATCTAGTGTTTCTTTGATAGAATGGCCGGCGACCGCCTATAATTCAATACATTAAAATTACATGGACTAGTAATTGAATTATCCTAACTATTTTAATACTACTAAGTACCCTTAACCGCTGTGGAGAACAAATTATAAGTAATAATATGTTAATTATTACAAGGGCATTATAGGTAGTGTACAAAAAATATTGATGTTTTTCACTGAGACAGTAATAAGTAGATTACTTAAAGTTACATTAATTACTTAACTCTTTATTGCTCTCCCTCTATCTTACGCTAAACCAAGTCCATTTTCGGACTTATTGAGCAATGTGGACATGTTAATACAGAACTAGGAAACCTAAGTTATTATCTATGGCGTCTTACAATGAAAACAAATCGACTAATAACAGCTTCATTTTGAATGAAGCCTTGGTGATATAGTCTCCATGTCTTGCGTACTTAGAACTGGAATCGCAAACCATAAAAAATGCTCAAGTCATATTGTTTTCGATCATGACTTTATTTTCTTTTTAAATAATGTTTGTAGAAGATTTGTCTAGGATTAGGTTGGTTATACCAGAGCAAATCTTGCATCTTGTACAAAATTCTAAAATCCGATCAGAAAATACGTGACTGAGACATTCATTTCGTTCTAAGGCGTCCGTTAGATCAATCGCTGGATTAATGCGTTTAAAGTACCTTATTAAAATATAAAGCTACGTAAAATGGAAATTATGGATAGGAAGTACACAATAGTATGCGGTGTGATGATACAATCGGAAGTATTGAGAAGTTTTTCTTGCATTTTAGCTTTCTTATCGTTGCTGGCATTTTCGCCGTTATGTGTACCATTTGGCGGCTGAAATCAACAGAAACCAAGTTAATTAATTTGAGAAATATGGCAATCTCTTGTTAGAAACTGCCCGGAAGGTAGATAGAAAGAAACTACGACAAGACAATAAAAAAACTGGCCAAGTGCAAGTTGGGCTTGCACGCGAAAGGTTCCGTACCATTAGCCTAAAAAACATGTTTCTTTTATTTTTAATTTTATTTCATTTTTATTATTTGCTGTTATAGCGGCAACAGAAATACATCTGTGAACATTTCAACTGTCTAGCTATCACGGTTCATGAGATACAGCCTGATGACAGACAGACTGACGGACAGTGGAGTCTTAGTACCTTGGTACGGAACCCTAAAAAGAGAGTTTACAATTTCATTGTGTAAAAAATATGAGTATCTACTGATTGTTTAAAACTTACTTGAATGGCTTTTAATGTCTGGAAAACATCTTGAGTTCTGCTAACAATATCTTGTACAGTCTCCTGTCCAAATCTGAAAATGTATGCCCCAACAATCAGTTTTGAATACAAAAGTGAACAATTCAAAGATTAGCTCCATTTCATGTCCTAGAAGCTTACTGGATGTCTAATAGATGAGCAAAAAGCTTTCTTTTAAAAAAGTCTGCAATTTTGCGTTGTATTCCACAATCAAATGTTCATACAAAGCCCACGTTGAGCAGAAAACATATGCAAACTACATTGAAATACATACTTGCACAACGACGCTGTATTAAACTCCTTGTTCTGTGGCGGCTGCGCAGCGGGGGGCTGTGCGGGAGGGGGCGCCACGTTGTTAGACACCGCACCGCCCGCCTGCATGCCACCTGAAAGTAAAAGCAAAATATAAAATAAAACACATACCGCCTTATCATCTATATAAATAAAAATGAATCGCTAAATGTGTTGCTAAGCGCAAACTCGAGAACGGCTGGACCAATTTCGCTAATTCTTTTTTTGTTGTTTGTTATTGTCAGGAGAAGGTTCTTATGAAAGAAAATTTTGAAAAAACACTTATATCCGGGCGAAGCCGGGGCGGTCCACTAGTTAAATATAGAATAGAGCAAGATTAACTTTATTCCAAGTTTTAAGTTTAAATTAATAAAATTCAGTATTAAACATATAATTAGTAAGAAGGGAGTAAACTAATCCGACCCTACTTTCGGAATAAAAGTTAATCCTTCACTCCACAAAGTTTAACGACTGAATAAGCATCTCTAGTATTGTCTCTCGTAGACTACTTCTGTGTGTGTATTCTGACATTTGAAATAAAAATAAATTCACCTTTGATAAATCGTTGTTTGTTGTGCAAGTAAGATGGATAGAGATTATTTTATTGATAATTTGGGGGGTTATAAATGAGGTTAGAAATCAGATTCCATTAATGAGGCATTTGAAATGTTATAAAATTAGTAGAAATACAACTGGAAGAACTTCAAGAAGACGAATTTAAATCTAAGTACAGAAACCTGTAAGTACTTAGATTTAAATTCCCAACTGCCGTTTTCATTATTGACTTGGCGAAAAATGATTTAGCTGGCGATGCAAGAGGTGGCTTTATACACCCCATTAACTTTAAGAACATGGGCCTATGGAGAGGTAAATAAAACTATCATCAATATCTTCCACTACGCATCTCCGATTCATTATTTTTTAATTCTTCAGATTCAAGATGATGTAGGAAATCTAAGTGGAACGAGACAATATCACTGATATGCAAACAAGTTGCTTTATTACTAGTAACACAAAGAGCTCATTGGAATAAAATAAAAAACACTACAAAGTATTAAGTAGGTAGGTACCTACCTACCTAACTTTAATTTCTGCAGTGGGTGTTTTTTCGTTTTTGACACCGACTTCCGAAATTAAAGTTATTTTATACTTTGTAGTGTTTCTTATTTGGAAGTCGGTTGTATTTTTTAGTAAAAAGTTTTTTTTTTTTTAATTTTTAGGGGGTCACATATGCTTACCCCTTCAGAGCGTACCGGCGTGATGTTATGTTATGAACTGGTGTGAAAAATAGACAGATATGAGATTTCAGCAATCCCAGTCCATTTGCTATCATTTATTGAGGAGTTCCGTTGCCTATCTCCGAATTTCTTCATCAGATCTGCACCAAATTGAAATGGGACCACTCCGAGAAAGTACTCTTCCAAAAACTACCCAAATCGTTTCAAGTGTGCCTATAAAATTTGAAGAGTTCTCTCTATTTTTCCAGGATCCCATCATCAGATCCTCCTCCTTTTTTTGAAGTCGGTTAAAAATGCCACAAACTGATGTGGAGCAGACTAATGTGATTGCAAGTTTTTATTCATTGTATGGATTAAGACAAGTGGTAGGAACTATTGATTGCAATACTACATCAATAGGAAGGGATACAGTTCAATATATTTAATGTACAAGTAAGTTTTATAGTCCCTACTAGGCAATCCATCTTTAGTACATGGGGGACATACAAGTTAGTCAGATCCAATAAAATCGATTCAATCTGTGACTTCATATTCAGGCAGCTGTGTACATTTTTTCAGGTTGTGTCAAATGCTAATTTAGAAAAAATCATGGATATAGTGGCACATTGGCGAATCAGCACATGTGGTTCAAGAATATTTAATAAAACAAAGAAAATCAGAATTTAAAGACAGACTATTAGGAGGTTCTGGATATGCTTGTACTCCCATATTTATTTATCCCTAATCTGCATTGTAATACACAAAAAGAAGAAATGTACAACCATGCACACATAAGGACCCGAAACACTAGAATGATGCTTAGGAGTATGGAAGCAAAGGTTTTGTTGTTTATCGCAAGGATTCACAACAAAATTAATACCTACATACTAAACTATATTGTTGCAGTGACAATACTACATGCAATGCAAAAGCAAGATCTGCTCGAGGCTGTAGATGGCAACGTTCCAGTGACACAGATGATAAATAACTCTCTTAGAGGAAATTCAGCATGGGCAGCATTTATGAATGAATTTCTTATAAATATGATATTTAGAAAAAAAAAATTGGCTTTTCTATGGAGAATTTGAATTTAGAATCTCTTACAACAGTATTTTAACTAAACAATGTTTAACGAGTTTTTATGAATAAGGCTGATAGCTTCTATTTTTTTTAAAGTTATACATAAACATGGAGTTAGTACCTAACTCCAACATTGACTTGTGATAACATGACTATTGTAAGGTAACTGGTGATGTGATCTGACAGGCTTTACTGATCAATTAAATCATTATGGAGGTTAATAAAAAAAATGTGGTTTAAGAGATAATTTTAATTTCTTATACATATAACTAGAAATCACAAACGGTACAAAAAATCAGTGTTTCAATTCACATACTTTTTTAACCTTTTGAACGCCATTGTCACATATACATGACAAGCAAGCGCGTGCCCTATAGATGTCAAACGTCACAAATAGCATATGGCAAAGAGTATGGCGAATTTGTGGCTCGGCATCGGGGGCACGACTATGCATTTATGCTCTGGCATTGGCACTGGAGGTTAAATTCTAAAATTTCTCTTTCTAATATGGCACATTTAAGTTTTTCTCTATGTATTGCCATTTTTATTGAATGTTCTTCTTCAGCCATTTCCATTCGTCTCATGTGTTCTTCATCTTTTAACATTTTGGTATGGCTTAGCATGTTGTTTACAAACTCATCATGGTCCTGTAAATAACAAACAGTTAAATAAATTATATTAATGGTTGAATGATAAACAAAGCAAGTTGAACATAACTAGCAGTAGGTATAAATATCATTTTTGAAGGTGCTGTATGTTTTCCGAGCATTTACCTTAATTGTTTTCCGTTTAATTTTCAGCTGGCTTGGTTCTCGATCTCGGCTATTTAACTCATTCAACCTAGTACAGAAGATGAATTATGTTAATAATTGCACAGTTGCACACTTTCTTAATGTGTGTTTAATTATTGAGCAAAAACTCTAAAACAGATTTGGAACAAATTTAGCAGAAATATAAATCATATTCTGGAAAAACACACAGCAGACTAGGTACTACGAACGAAATCGCGGGCAAACCTACGGAGATCATAAAATATACAGAAAACCAAATAAGTATCTTACTTTTTGTAAACTTCATCCCAGGCTTTAGTTTTCATCTTGTTTGTATTCGTATCTAGGGATTTATTCTCAATAACTTGTACAAGTTCTTTAAGTACTGAGCGAAATAAGTGCTGTAACAATTAAGGACATTATTATAAATAAACACCACGCCACCAATATAATTAAATACCACACCATCGACATGACTTACTGTTTCTTCTTCTTCCCAGTTAAGAGAACAAATACGTTTTTGGCTCATTTTTATGTGAAGAATAATAATGTTTATTAAAATAAGGAAATTTCTTAAAAACTGCTAAAACCTTGTTTTATTCAAGCCACCGAGAACAAAAGTGAGTCGTTTATTTCAAAATGGTAACTGTTACTGTCATAAATTCATTCAATCATAAATTCATTCAGTGACTCATTCTTTTTACTTTTAAAATAAGTGGGTTGTAATCAGTGTTTCCAATTTAGCGACTTTGTCGCTAACTCTAGCGACATTTCGTTCAAAATCTAGCGACTATTCTAACGACTTATATGAGTTTTTAAATAAAAAAATAAATAAGTATAATTAACTATTTCCAAAATTATGATTGAGATGAGATCTTGCCATATTAAAATATGGCAAGATCTCATATATATATATATATATATATTTTCGGAACTGTGTTCCGAAATCGGATATCATTTTGACAACAAAGTCTTTAAACTCTATGGATCTCGTCAAACTCTTGGAATATTTGGTACAGGTCACTCGTATTGGTTACGTGACTAGTCGCTCCATTGTCCACGCATGACTCTCTATCTTGCGGTATAAATGCCATAATATCCACGTTCATAATAGCCAAATTCGCACCTTGACTTGAAGATGGCTTGTCTTTACTGTCTTTTGGCGGGCGGCCATCTTTCATCAACTTCTTCTTATAAAGACAAGAAGAATAAGACTGTGACGACACAGAATAGCGCTATTCTAATACCTCTGTACTCGATCCAATGTTCTTCTTTTCAAGTGACTTCTCATGAGCGCAAAGGTTAGGTACTTGTCAAACCTTCTACTGTCCTCTGTTCTTTGGCTAATAACAACCAACTTGATTTTAATTCGAAATAATTCTTATCTAATGTATCCAGATTTTTGAAAATAAGGAATATTTCTGGCAGTTTCAAATTGGGATCATCTTTACGAATCTCTCTATTCAACTGACACCTGAGAGTCTTCAATTTGCAAATATGTGTGACCATATCATCAGAATGATCTAATTTAAATCCGAAGAAATCTAGGCAGAGATTATAAGCTCGATTCTCACTATCTCTGTCAAATAACTGATGTAGTTCTAGCCAAACTTCGCTTGGACATGTGAATGACATTACCTTTGTAACGGTATCTTTGTTCAAGTTTGTTGAAAGCAGGATCATAGCATTGTTCTCTGCCTGTATAAAACGCGCTAGTTTTATTCTAAATGCTTTTGCGTCTCCTACACCTGCCGGCAACACGGGTCTCTTACATTTTCTTTCTACTATATCCAATGCATCGGGTATGCTTCTAAGCAGGATGGATATTTTATATTTCCAGATATCCTAGTTACTCTTGCCTTGAAGTGTTATTATATGAACCTTTGTACTTAAATTTTCCACATTTTTGCTCGTTTCCATTTTTCCGCTAGCACATAACCTGTAGCAGAGTGCTGACTATGCGGTGTAGTGTCTCAAGCAAAGAGTATAGTAAGTAATAGGGAAAAGAGAGCCCTCTCACGTAAATTTTTGAACCACAAATTGAGAGTAACATGAGTACCTCATAGCAGAGATGGCGCTGTGAGGAGTTTTACACATACGCACACAATCACAACCTCTTCACGCACACATACACACACTCTGCACACACACATACACAAGCTCTGCACGCACACAGCTATCTATAACTGGCTGGAGGCCTCTCATGGTCATAGGTCCAATTTTGTAACATTTAAACTAGGGATATTATTATCTCAAAATACACTTTCTCCAAATACATTTGAAAAGTAAAACATTACTGAGCATTTAGTGGATAATAACGTAAATAAGTAATATTTTACTTTTAGGAGATTGTTTATTTTGCGTTTATATCTCCAGTTTAAATGTTACAAAATTGGACTTGTTGCATGTTATGTAATTATGTGTATATGTGTATGTGTGTATTTGTGTGTTGTGTTGTTATGTTGTGTAATTGTTTTTTTTTTTATTTCTAATATAGTACAATATTTTCAAGCCCTATTTGTGAAAAAATATTATTACAAACATGGTGTTGTAAATATTCTATATTCAAGATAGTGGAATGGAATCACAAATAAAAGAAGTAATAAATTTATCTTTCATTTATTGTTTTTATAATGTTTATTTTTATTATAAGTAATATTTTTGTGCTTCATTTCAATAAAATATTACCTTGGGCAAAAGTGGCTTCTGCATTATCAGATGTTGTATTTGTTGAATCCATTTCAGCAGTAGATGATGTAGATGCTGAAACCAAGAATTACCATTTTCCACTGATAAAATTTTTCCGAATATGGGTATTCACTTGGTGGAAAGTGGTGAACTGTTCCTGAAAGATAAAAAACTGGTCAACAAATTTGTATTAATTGTAAAATTGTAATTGTTGTATTTTCAGCCACAGGTTTGAAATCGTCACTAAAAAATTGTCTGATGATTGTTATTTTACATGATGTATCATGTAACTTAGCCCAATCACCGGAACTGCTGTTATGCAGTGCAATATTATCAACTGGTAAAACTGTTTACAATAAATTTGTGATATATATAGAGCTAAACGAATTTGATGAGATGTAAATAATTAATGTGGGAACCAACCTTTATAAGGAATACATCCAAAATAGCACTTAAAGGCAGACTTTCTCCTCGGCATTTTGCAAGTTTCGTCAATTCCAAATCAAAAGGTAACATCGAGGTCCAGTATGTACACGGCGTTGGGTCAATCGTTTACGTATCTTATCACAAAGTCCAGAGAAGAAGCAGGGTCAAAAGTTTAAAGCAAGCGTCGTAAAAGAGCACAAAACAGAAAACTAGAACACCACACGAAACAAACGAACACGGCACGAAAAAATCTTTTCTGCTTTTCAAATGACAACGTACTTTTCCATTACACATTTACGTTTCGTTTCACTTATTCAATACAAATACATGAACTTTAAAAACTGTTTATAATTTTGCTAGTATGTTTTTTTTTAATTTATTGATAATTAACTTATTGAAATATTAATAAATAATAATAGATATTTATTGTTAATAGTTGGATGGTTGGATGTATATTGTTGCACCGTTGTCAACTAGCTCTACCTATCGGCAAAAATTTGAAACTATGGTCAAAATTGCGGTTCCTTGTCACAAAGATGGCAGCACAATCAGTGAATATTTTGTCAGCGAAGCCAATGTATGGAAGTGTCACCCCCCTGGTCTCAAGCGAAACTTAAAGGATTGTAATGAGAATAACAGAAAATAGAAAATGTATATTAAACGACAATTGAGTTGTGACAGACAAAAGTCTGATTAAAAAGAAAACACATAAGAAAACTCATGTCACTGCAGCTGAAAAATGCCAAAGAGGCTTTAACATGTTTTTTGGAAGTTCTTGTTGTTAAAGAAATAAAATATGTCTGATCCTATGGATGATGAATTAGACCATCAATGATTTGATATAAGTAGGAATAGAAATTGATTTCTACACTTAGATAACACACTTTGTATGTCTCAAAGTTCAGCTTATCTAAAGAAAAACATAACCTCTGAAATTGGTGAAACACCACATAGGTGTGATAATTAAATTAACTGTGATGATTTGTATGTACCTGATTGCTGAACTGTCTGAGGCCCCATTCCTGGACCACCAGGTCCACTGCTGACACCAACTAACAAAAAATCAAAAAATAAAAATCAAAAGCAGTAACAAAATCATTACAATTGTCCGATTGTGTCTTCAGAAATTTCTGTGAAAATTCCTTTAGTTTTTAAGCAAAAAGAATTTTTAAATTATACAGTAGTACCTAAGATGCCCGTTGGCATAGATTATTAGTTGAATTTTTAATTATTTTTTTTTGTTTAATTACCATTTTTAGTAACTCTAGTAGCCTGATAGTAGATAAATGATCAAATATGACATACCTGAGGTCCCATGCCCATATTGCCCATCTGATTTTGAATAGTGGCCCCATACGGTGGCACCATTTGATTGCCCATGCCAACCATTCCACCAGTATTAGCCATGGGCCCACCCATCACGCCTGTAAAGTACATTATTTTTCAAGATTAGAATACATTAATGACATTACTAGCTTGTGCCAGTGACTTTGATAAATGATATTTATTTTGCAAATAGGTTACAAGTAACTCTTTTACACATAAATTTTTAGTAACTCTTTCAGACATTAATTTTTTTTGCTTATTATAATCTAGATGAGGCTAGGCTTTGTCTATGTGGTAGCCATTAATAATACCTTAGGACAATCCCACATTTCATTATGGTATATGAATAACCAGATGACCATTACAATAACTGCGGTATCTGATAGTGAGACTGATTTTAATGTTTTACAGAATATTGTTAAATAATTAGTAATAAAATAATATTTTAACAGTTTATTAGTCATTGAAATAGTCTAAGAGCTGGTTGCACCTTGTGTAAGATCCTATTCACAAGGCCGAAATTAGGGCATGGTTTATTTAGTAGATGCAAATAACGAAAGCTAGTCTGCCAGGATTTGGGAGGATGCAAAACTACTTCCTTGACTACTGAAATACTTTTGATACATCACAAAAAAAATATATATATTGGCCGTCGGCCCAAGCTAAGAGGTATGTTTATGTTAAAAGTACATACTAACACTACCTAACATTTTATTATTAAGAAAATGTGGGAGGGGTGGCAGCTCTGGGATCTCAGTCTATCAAGATGCATCACACAAGACAAGGCGAACGTCACAGGAACACAACATCAACCGAGAATTTTACACAAGGAATACAAGAACGGGCTGAGAATATCCTCAGTGTCCGGTAGTATTACCATAAAAGTCAAGAGTTTATTATACCTGCTAGTTGATTCGGCATTGACTGCATCTGCCCGCTCATCGGTGGGGCCGAAGCCAGATCTCATGCCGGCAGCATTGCCTTGGAAGTTGCCGGGAAACTGATGACCTTGACCAGCCATAGCTAAGGTTTTTATTTACACTTAAATAATTCAGTATTTAAATAATAATACACTTTAGGATCAACAAATAACCAAAAATCTGATTAAACTGTCACTGGTTCTCAGACATCTGTCAATTGTGTTGACAGCTTTTGTTTTTTTTTATTTATCCTGAAGGGAAGGCTACAGTTTTTTGACCATATTGCCTAGTCTTACGTCCTTTCTTGTGTTTTGCCTTAGAATGCAGATGTAACACATGCTAATGGTTTTTGGAGTATTAGATATTGGGTAACAAATATATCGATTCGGCCTTCTCGGCAAGTTTTGACTGAGGAAGTCAATACTACAATAAAATTCTCAGCTCCACTTAACCGAGATCGCGCCTGTTTCGATTTATTTCAAATATTTTCCAAGTGCGGGGACATTTGAGACACAAAACAACAATTTTCACCAATTTACGTCATAATATCCACTTATGGGAATCAATTCCAACAGCCGCTAACTTCACTCGACAAAATCCCGCTAAAAACTCCTGACCGATTTTGATGTTTCTCAGAATTCACTGTTTATCCGGATTTAAATTCCAAGTCCTTTTCTCATCAACTGTTTATTCTCAACTCAGTGCTGAACTGCCACCAACACTTAAGCGGAACACGCTGACTAATGGCACAGTACCGCCACATCTTTCAATAAAACGTGTAGCTGACTCTGCCCTAGAGGGATTAACGTTGCGCATTTTTCAGTATAGTAGTGCTGACTAGAGCTCCTAAGTAGGTCTACGTAGCTGAGCTTTACGATTGGCTTGCATGGTATTGCAAAAATACTTGTCTCAATAGCCAGGTCGCTACATTAAAAAAAAAATCTGACATTGACAGAAATGGATAGAATGGCGGGAGTATTAATTTTAAGCAAATTAATTTTTAGTTCGTTTCGTTTTCTTTAAATTAAATATTGAATGAACGACCGAACCGAATTGAACTACTTGTTTATATTTGTACCAACGTACTTACTATCAAAAATTAATTTTACTTACTAACAATAATATAGAAACTCCTGCTTAAATGTTGAGTTATCGAACAAATTGAATATTAAATTCAAAGGTGAGAAAAATAATTTATTTAAAAAGCTGTTTAATTGCATGCTCAAGAAATACTTGTTAGCTGTAAAATTGTATGTATAGCTTACAGCTAAAAAAGTATTTTTGTAGGTACCTATTATATCTAGTGTATATTCTAAGATCACCTACTTAGCTTTGCCTTTCATAGTTACCACCACATAAGTTGCTAAATTGCTAAAAATCTGGTATATAATAAAGTACCGTAGGTAGCTGTACGTATCTACCTTAGTCACAAGTTATTAAGTAATAGGTAGTTAATTTTCAAGAAAACGTTCAACGGATGGCACCCAACTGTAAAAGATCTCACTTGGAGAGGCACTCCTGAGTCTGGGAGTCTGGGAGACAGGTACCCACTTACTTACTTGGTATAAAATCTAATATAGAGAATCAAACAAATGCTATCTCATCATAGGCGATAGCGACATATGTTGTCCCCTCAATTCAGTACTTCATTTCTGAAGACCCCAACCCCACCTCGCTATCTAACTTAGTAGTAGGTATAGGTATGTATGTTTTGATCACTGAATGATCAACATAATGTATGTGTATGTCTGCACCCACCATTGGAACAAGAAGAAGTTGGTCCAATGGTGGCTGTAGACATGCTCGACCTGTGGCTCGGGAGAAGGCACGGCTCTCTGACGTTTCGTGCGACGCAGGTCCTCTCGGGGCATGGCTGCTTCGGGAGGTTCTTGTGTCGCATAGGCAGGGAGCCGGACGCTCGATGCCACCACTGCGTCGACTGTCGGGAGGACACGGTGCGGCATACGCTTGCAGAGTGTGCAGCTTGGGAGGAGCCGCGCCGTGCCCTCATCTCTGTTGTAGGCGGTGACCTCTCGCTGCCGGCCGTAGTCCATGCTATGGTCGGCGGTGAGGAGTCCTGGGACGCGGTGGTCTCCTTCTGCGAGACAGTTATCGCGCAGAAGGAGGCTGCGGAAAGGGAGAGGGAGATCACAACCGCTCTCCCTGCCCGCAGCAGGCGCATCGGGCGTCGGAGGAGGGCATACGCTGCCCTCTTCCGGCCCCCCTAACTGGGTCCAGGGGCGGCGGACTTGGGGATGTCTGTCGCCCCCCACTCATCCGGACCCGAGGCGGCGGCGCGTGGTGTTCCCGTGCGCCCCTCTTTGACGTAGCGAGGGGAGTTAAACACCTCACTCCCCTCGCCGACGGGAGGCGGGCCGGCACCAGCCGGGGATTGCGGAAGTCGCATACGTTCCCGCGATCCCCGGCGTAGGTGGGAGATGGAACACCGGGGTGGTTTTAGTCAGTAAGAGTCTGACAGACCCCTCCACCCGCCCCAGGGTGGAGGATTTCCATGAGGATTTCCCCCCGAGATCAAAAAAAACAAAAAAAAAAAAAAAATGGTGGCTGTAGACATACCTACACATACATAATGTTGATTTTACGAGTGTATTAATTATGCGGATAAAATTTGCGGCAATGTGACTCACAGAGTGGAGGAGCTCGTGGCTAAATAAAAACAGCCGCACGGGTCGATCTTTAAGGTTAAGCAACGCTTGCCGAGGTTGGTCTGTGGATGGGTGACCATCTTAACATACCGAGACACCTCCGTGCCTCGGAGAGCACGTTAAGCCGTTGGTCCCGGCTGTCATTTGTAGATCTTTGGCAGTCGTTACGGATAATCAGAAGCCAGATAATCTGACACCAGTCTTGCCAATGAGTACCGTGTTACCCAGTTAATGGGTTGTGGAGGTCTGGTAGGCAGCCGCTCCACGTAAAATACTGGTATTCAGCCGAATCCGGTTTGACTGGAAGCCGACCCCAATATAATTGGGAAAAGGCTAGGCAGATGATGTGACTCACAGAGTGGTTTCAGACAATATGTATAAGTACAATAATCATTACATCATACAAAAATGTTTTAAACAAGGTATATAAGCATGTTAGAAGTGTTCACTTTCAGGCTCGGCTTGCTTTCCAGATGTGGCATTTATATGGAAATCTAACTTCAGAATCTATTTATGAGAATATGCGAAATACACGTAACATTTATAAAGCCAAATTAAAATGGTGTCGTAATAATCAAGCACAAATAAAACTAGATATAATAGCTGAGCAGCGTTAATCCAAAGATTTCATGAAATTTTGTAAGAGTACTGCTAAACTGAATCCCAAGCCGAGTCTGCCGGTGAGCGTGGCAGGAATTTCTCCTGGAGGAAGTGACCCTCAAGCCATTTCGAATTTGTTTGTAAATCAGTTCCAAGTTGATCCCTTGTCGGGACCGGTAACGCCCGTGTCTTCGTCGGTTATTGACGCTGAGGCTGTAGTTTAAGGTTTTTGGCCAAAGAAATAGATGATGTCATTAGAAAGATGGTCGGAGGTAAGTCTCCGGGGCATGACCACCTCAGCGTCGAGCATTTGCTATACGCGGGAGTTCATTTACCGAGGGTGTTGGCAACATGTTATTCGTTATGTTTAAGTCACTCGTACTTACCCGATAAGCTTATGAAGACCACAGTCGTGCCAATAGTAAAGAAAAGAACGATGTGATGTTACAGGCCCCGCAAACTTTAGGCCTATTTCCTTGACGACTGTTACTGCTAATATACTGGACTGTTTGCTTGATAAACATGGCGATTCGTATAAATGTACACGATGCCCAATTTGATTTCAGACCCGGATTATCGACAGAGTCTGACATCATGTGCCTCAAGCAGACTGTTCCGTATTATGCTGATAGGAGTTTTCCTATCAGCATAATACGGAACAGTCTGCTTGACCGGTGTTTACCGGTCAATGCATGATTTCTGGACTTATCGAGGGCTTTTGACCTGGTGTCATACGATAGCTTGTGGGAAAAGCTGCGAAAAAAAAGCAGCGTTGACTGTACCGTTATTTCTTTATTTAAATTTGGTATGAGCATCAGACGAACTATGTCAGGTGGGGTGCAACTCTATCTGTGTATGGGTTGAAGTGCGGGTGAGACAGGGGGTATTACCTCACCTCGTCTCTTTAACCTTTACATAAATCAGCTGATTGTTGATCACAGCAGAACCCGTATAGGCTGTCACATTGACGGAGTTTGCGTTACCAACATAAGTTCGCTGACGACATGGTGCTGCTGAGTCCATCAATAAACGCACTGCGGTCACTCAGGGACAATGCAAAAAAATGCTGACTCACTGGATACGGCTGCACACGTAGTTGTCAGTCGTTTCAATTTTGTATATAATGTGTGGTTTCTACTAACATTAGGTTAAGACTTTTACTAACAACATGGATCTTGTCATTGGTCTGAAACAAAATATTTATTATTTCCTTTATTCATTAATATGAATAACATTTTTAATTATTAAAATACAAAGATATAAAAATATTTTAAATATAAAAATAGTAGCCCACCGGTATCGGGAATACGGTCCAAGCTACGATCCTGAGAGAGGATCCTCCTAACTATACGCGCCGTGTCCAGGAGTACTGCTTTCTGGATCAACTCTGATCCAGCTGCCCAACGAGAGCCTCTTTAGATGTTGGTCGAGGCTCTTGGCAATTGTGCCATTGGCCGTCACGATTATCGGCACAATGACGGCTGTATTCACATCCTACATGTCGACAACCTCGCGAGCCACGTAAAGATACTTAGTATTTTTATCTTTCTCAGCTTTCACGAGGTTCTCGTCATGAGGGACTGCTATATCAACAATCATTGCGCGACACTCTAGTCGGTCATCACCACTTTGTCAGGCTTATTGGCAACAATAGTCCTGACAGTTATGATAGACCGATCCCAATACAATGTGCAATTGCCATTTTCGAGAACTGGGTCGGGCACAAACCAATAGTACGGTACTTCCAATTCCACAAGATTGTATTTAAGAGCAAGTTGCTGGTGGATAATCCTGGCTACAAGCTGGCTGTTCAAATGTTCTCCGTTAGCCAGATTAGAACAACCGCAATTAATGTGGCGGATGGATTCCCCGGGCCGGTGACATGCCCGACATATGTCAACCGTACCGTCCTTCACAATGTTTTTCCGGTAGTTGTTCATCATCATAATTTCGTCCATAATCGCACAGACAAAACCTTCGGTTTCCCCGAAGAGGTCACCAAAACGCAGCCAGGCTACGGACGCCAAAAGTCTACATCGGGCCCATGTAGGACCCGATAAAAGCGCCCGTGAAGCTCCTTGCTCTGCTAACATGTGTTGGGCAGTTCTCACAGTCTCAACCTTCGAGCATCTAAAAACTTACTTCTTCATATCCCTTCTCACCGCACCGGGTTTTTGTCTAATTCCTACGCTATTTCTACAATTAAACTCTGGAATATGAAAATTTTCCTTTAAGCGTAAAATCCGAAAACACTACTTAAAAGCTTGTCATTCTTAGTTGTTCTTCGTCATGATTACTATGAATTCTCTTAATCGGTATGATTATTATATATCATATTTATTAGTTAAATTAGTTTATTATTTTAGCATATATATGTATTTTATTAGTATTAACTTTCCGAATTGTTAAAATTCAATTTTGAATCTTATTTTTATTTATTGTACACCTACCACAGTATAGTCTTTATAACCCAAAGGTTGACTGGTAGAGAATGCCTTGATGCATTAAGTCCGCCCATGTACCACTATTGTACATAAAGTTTAAATAAATAAATAAACATGTTAGGTAGCTTTATCCTTACAAATCCAATCATGTAATACCTGTTTAGTACTACAAGATTCGATTGGTAATAGAGTATGTAGTTTTTATTTAATGATGATTTAAAACTTTAAAGGGTGCTGCACTTTTAATATCTTTGAATCTCAATCTACAAAAAAAAGCTGGCCAAGTATGAGTCGGACTTGCAAAGGGTTCCGAACGCAATCATTTGTTCATCCGTGAAAGAATTGCATTTTCCGATTTATCATTATACCTAGCCCCGCGTGTATGGGGAGCCACCCGGACCCTTCCGACCCAGTCCCTGGGTAATGAAACACTTTGTAGAGTCCGGTTCTCATTTGTTAACTTAATTTTCAATCGGCACAGAAGTTTTCTAATCTCAAAATTTTGCCCACTTTATCCCACTGCGGGGCAAAGATATCCCTCTCCCTTTTCCGCACATGAACGTTGCCCCACACTAGGATTTCACTTGTATCGTGGGTGCGTGTACAGACATATAAACTCACATAAACAAACAATCAGACCCGAAACAACTACCTGAAGGCCATAAAAATATTTGTTCCGTGCGGGAATCGAACCCGCGACACGCAGCGTAGCAGCCGATCGCTCAACACAATGCGTCAACCATGTCTTTTGCTATTTAGGGCCAGTCCTTTTGGTGAGATTCAATTTCGGTCCTCCACCCTCGCCTACCTCGGTCTGCCGCGATGTCGCCTAGCATTGAGTTTTTAACAGATAATTTTATTCTTCAATTAAGAGATATCTGACTATTAAAATATCAGTACTAAAAAGTGTATCGAAAGTATAAATACAAATACTTATGGCTGTCTGAAATATCTTCTGTACAAAACCTGTCGAATACCTAGCCATTGATATTCCTCAAATAAAAATTATCTGACTACTTACAAATCGGCCTTTAAGGGTATTTTATTTCAGAAAACGAATACCTTAGGTATTTTTTTCTTTAACCAAGATAACATAATCTTACAAAAGAAGATTAGAATTCAGTTCTAGAATTCAACCGGAATTTGTCTAGAAACACCAATTTATATGTTATTTTGGTGCATCAACTTTGTCAAAACGGACAGGCAATGTTGGAACCACGCCAAATGCTTGACGACACACATTTTTTCAAAGATAAACTACATATTCCTGTTTATAAATAGATTTGGATGTGCCACATAGATTGGGTTCACTGCTTTCAGAGAAAAATAAAAGACGTAAAATGTACCTTAAAAATTTATTTTCCATTTTATATTAACCTAAATTAAGTACGATACTATAATTTTAGAGTTATTATAACAGTTATTAAGTATTTATTATGAATTCACGTTCATATAGTTATGTAATACATAAAAATACAATAGTAATTGTGCTTAAAATTACTGTGAATGAAATGCACTATCATGGACAAGTCAGTGCGTCATGCCGCTCTGAAAATTTTATACATTTGATGATATGTGTATATAATTTTAGTGTTATATATCTAGGTTCAATATTTTCATCTATATGTATATAAGGCAAGATGGCCACGTCTATGGCTAACTATCTTCCTTTTGGTATGCATCTACTTATAATTTTATTCCACTTATATTTAAAAGTATAATGAATGTATATAATTCATATATTAGACCGAATCATGTTTTCAATCAAACTGTGAGCTCCGGGCGGTAAGAGATTCGATTCGGTCGGTAAATATTCAACAATTTTTATTTATCTTCCACATAATAAATAGTTATCATCACGCCTGTGCACAAGGATGGGGACAAGACCGATGTTAATAATTATCGACCTATTTCCGTCTTACCGTCACTTTCAAAAATAATAGAAAAAATATTAAATAAAAGGCTTACAAATTACTTCAATAAATATAACATTATTTCTGACTCGCAATATGGATTTAGACAAGGCCGGTCAACTCAGGACGCGGTTATCGCTCTAACTTCTGAAATTACAGATAAGGTAGACAAGGGATATAAATGCATTACGGTCTTTCTAGACCTGAAAAAAGCGTTTGACACCGTGTCTGTTCCCATTCTTGTGCAGAAGCTTGAGGCTATAGGGATTAGAGGCAAGGCTCTTTCTCTTTTTGACAGTTATCTGCGGGGGAGGAAACAGCAGGTTAAAATAGGCAAAACGTGTAGCAATGAGGAAAACGTTGTTTTCGGTGTTCCGCAGGGCTCAGTGCTCGGCCCGCCACTGTTTCTAGTGTACATTAACGAACTCTGTAACCTACGAGACGGTGACGGGAAAATTTTCTCATATGCGGACGATACGGCTATTGTCTACTTTGGCGAGACCTGGGAAATGGTACGTAACAAGGCCGAACAAGGCTTAGTCGTTATAAATAGGTGGCTAAAAGCAAATCTGTTAACACTTAATATTGCTAAAACAAAGTACATTTGTTTCTCTCCAAGTACAAGGTCCAAAGCTTGTCCAAATTTCAATATTCGTATCCATATGTGTGCAAACATCTTGGAGCGGAATTGTGACTGTAAACCCATTAAACAAGTACCGTCTACAAGATACTTGGGAGTTATAGTCGATGGGTGTCTAACATGGCACTCGCACGTCGAGGTTATTATGTCGCGCGTTCGTAAATTTATATGGATTTTTAAAAATCTACGACATGTGATGCCCCAAAAGACACTCAACAACATTTATGTAGCTCTAGCGCAGTCAGTAATTACATACTGCTTACCAGTTTGGGGAGGGGCCACCAAAACTAAATTTCTGGAGTTAGAAAGAGCCCAAAGGTCACTATTAAAAGTAATCTATTTTAAGCCTTATAGATTTCCCACGGTCGATCTTAATAGAATAAGTGGCCTTTTATCAGTCAGGAAACTATACTATTTATACACCATTATATACTTACACAAATACCTTCCAGTCAACCCTGAAAGCCAGTCTAGGAGGCGAAAAGATATTGTGGCGTATTCTCCTCGGGTGCGTACGGTTTTTGCAAGGCGCCAGTATGTATGCCAATCAGCCTACATATACAACAAAATTAACGCAAAACTAAATTTCCACCACGAGGTCTCGCATAAATGTAAAAAAGTGATAACCGAGTGGTTAAAAACACTAACTTATGAAGAAACAGAGCATATATTAGTCAGGATTACATGAATAATGATCTTTTTTTTTTTTTTTTTTCTAAAATTTCATTCTATTATTATTTTTTCAAAATTTCGTATTTCTTAGGGTAAAAACGTGTATCTTGTGATCACAATTCATTATAAAATGGCACTATCAGCAAACACTTAAATTCACGCATAAACGCACACACACACACCATCTACCCACGCACACACACACACACACACTCAAACCCTAACTCATACACTACTATAGACACACATATGCATACTCACAATTACACACTACACAGAGCTGCTAATAACTTTATAAATCAATGTTAATCTTCAGTTTTAATTTTAATTTTAACTTCTAGTTTAAATTTTTCTTTTAGTCTCAATATTGTTAACTTTTAATTAAGGGAAGGAGCGAGACAACCCCAACACAAGTATTATTAATTACTTACTGGGGCTGTTTCATTCACATTTGTAAATGTAACCGTTTGAGACAAATAAACAATTTTTTTTTTTTTTTTTTTTTTTTTTTTTGTTATCAACATGTAGATTTACAAATATCAACAAAATAAATTACGAATAACAGAATATTACAATTAGAATTAAGCTTACATACTATGTATCAGTGATACCTACCTACTTGGGCTAATACCCCTAACTTGTACTATGTCGCCGTCCAAGATCTCGCCTGCATGTGAGATGAATCTCATTCCCATTCAAATCCTTTAATGGCTGCTGAACGAAATAAATAGTTAGTTATAAGCCATTACATATTCACTGAAATGCTGTAATTCCGTTCAAAAGATGGCACGTCTTTAAAGGGCTTCTGACGATGTAATTCATTTACTTAAAATAATCCAGTTTTATTGCATCTAGTGTTTCTTTGATAGAATGGCCGGCGACCGCCTATAATTCAATACATTAAAATTACATGGACTAGTAATTGAATTATCCTAACTATTTTAATACTACTAAGTACCCTTAACCGCTGTGGAGAACAAATTATAAGTAATAATATGTTAATTATTACAAGGGCATTATAGGTAGTGTACAAAAAATATTGATGTTTTTCACTGAGACAGTAATAAGTAGATTACTTAAAGTTACATTAATTACTTAACTCTTTATTGCTCTCCCTCTATCTTACGCTAAACCAAGTCCATTTTCGGACTTATTGAGCAATGTGGACATGTTAATACAGAACTAGGAAACCTAAGTTATTATCTATGGCGTCTTACAATGAAAACAAATCGACTAATAACAGCTTCATTTTGAATGAAGCCTTGGTGATATAGTCTCCATGTCTTGCGTACTTAGAACTGGAATCGCAAACCATAAAAAATGCTCAAGTCATATTGTTTTCGATCATGACTTTATTTTCTTTTTAAATAATGTTTGTAGAAGATTTGTCTAGGATTAGGTTGGTTATACCAGAGCAAATCTTGCATCTTGTACAAAATTCTAAAATCCGATCAGAAAATACGTGACTGAGACATTCATTTCGTTCTAAGGCGTCCGTTAGATCAATCGCTGGATTAATGCGTTTAAAGTACCTTATTAAAATATAAAGCTACGTAAAATGGAAATTATGGATAGGAAGTACACAATAGTATGCGGTGTGATGATACAATCGGAAGTATTGAGAAGTTTTTCTTGCATTTTAGCTTTCTTATCGTTGCTGGCATTTTCGCCGTTATGTGTACCATTTGGCGGCTGAAATCAACAGAAACCAAGTTAATTAATTTGAGAAATATGGCAATCTCTTGTTAGAAACTGCCCGGAAGGTAGATAGAAAGAAACTACGACAAGACAATAAAAAAACTGGCCAAGTGCAAGTTGGGCTTGCACGCGAAAGGTTCCGTACCATTAGCCTAAAAAACATGTTTCTTTTATTTTTAATTTTATTTCATTTTTATTATTTGCTGTTATAGCGGCAACAGAAATACATCTGTGAACATTTCAACTGTCTAGCTATCACGGTTCATGAGATACAGCCTGATGACAGACAGACTGACGGACAGTGGAGTCTTAGTACCTTGGTACGGAACCCTAAAAAGAGAGTTTACAATTTCATTGTGTAAAAAATATGAGTACTGATTGTTTAAAACTTACTTGAATGGCTTTTAATGTCTGGAAAACATCTTGAGTTCTGCTAACAATATCTTGTACAGTCTCCTGTCCAAATCTGAAAATGTATGCCCCAACAATCAGTTTTGAATACAAAAGTGAACAATTCAAAGATTAGCTCCATTTCATGTCCTAGAAGCTTACTGGATGTCTAATAGATGAGCAAAAAGCTTTCTTTTAAAAAAGTCTGCAATTTTGCGTTGTATTCCACAATCAAATGTTCATACAAAGCCCACGTTGAGCAGAAAACATATGCAAACTACATTGAAATACATACTTGCACAACGACGCTGTATTAAACTCCTTGTTCTGTGGCGGCTGCGCAGCGGGGGGCTGTGCGGGAGGGGGCGCCACGTTGTTAGACACCGCACCGCCCGCCTGCATGCCACCTGAAAGTAAAAGCAAAATATAAAATAAAACACATACCGCCTTATCATCTATATAAATAAAAATGAATCGCTAAATGTGTTGCTAAGCGCAAACTCGAGAACGGCTGGACCAATTTCGCTAATTCTTTTTTTGTTGTTTGTTATTGTCAGGAGAAGGTTCTTATGAAAGAAAATTTTGAAAAAACACTTATATCCGGGCGAAGCCGGGGCGGTCCACTAGTTAAATATAGAATAGAGCAAGATTAACTTTATTCCAAGTTTTAAGTTTAAATTAATAAAATTCAGTATTAAACATATAATTAGTAAGAAGGGAGTAAACTAATCCGACCCTACTTTCGGAATAAAAGTTAATCCTTCACTCCACAAAGTTTAACGACTGAATAAGCATCTCTAGTATTGTCTCTCGTAGACTACTTCTGTGTGTGTATTCTGACATTTGAAATAAAAATAAATTCACCTTTGATAAATCGTTGTTTGTTGTGCAAGTAAGATGGATAGAGATTATTTTATTGATAATTTGGGGGGTTATAAATGAGGTTAGAAATCAGATTCCATTAATGAGGCATTTGAAATGTTATAAAATTAGTAGAAATACAACTGGAAGAACTTCAAGAAGACGAATTTAAATCTAAGTACAGAAACCTGTAAGTACTTAGATTTAAATTCCCAACTGCCGTTTTCATTATTGACTTGGCGAAAAATGATTTAGCTGGCGATGCAAGAGGTGGCTTTATACACCCCATTAACTTTAAGAACATGGGCCTATGGAGAGGTAAATAAAACTATCATCAATATCTTCCACTACGCATCTCCGATTCATTATTTTTTAATTCTTCAGATTCAAGATGATGTAGGAAATCTAAGTGGAACGAGACAATATCACTGATATGCAAACAAGTTGCTTTATTACTAGTAACACAAAGAGCTCATTGGAATAAAATAAAAAACACTACAAAGTATTAAGTAGGTAGGTACCTACCTACCTAACTTTAATTTCTGCAGTGGGTGTTTTTTCGTTTTTGACACCGACTTCCGAAATTAAAGTTATTTTATACTTTGTAGTGTTTCTTATTTGGAAGTCGGTTGTATTTTTTAGTAAAAAGTTTTTTTTTTTTTAATTTTTAGGGGGTCACATATGCTTACCCCTTCAGAGCGTACCGGCGTGATGTTATGTTATGAACTGGTGTGAAAAATAGACAGATATGAGATTTCAGCAATCCCAGTCCATTTGCTATCATTTATTGAGGAGTTCCGTTGCCTATCTCCGAATTTCTTCATCAGATCTGCACCAAATTGAAATGGGACCACTCCGAGAAAGTACTCTTCCAAAAACTACCCAAATCGTTTCAAGTGTGCCTATAAAATTTGAAGAGTTCTCTCTATTTTTCCAGGATCCCATCATCAGATCCTCCTCCTTTTTTTGAAGTCGGTTAAAAATGCCACAAACTGATGTGGAGCAGACTAATGTGATTGCAAGTTTTTATTCATTGTATGGATTAAGACAAGTGGTAGGAACTATTGATTGCAATACTACATCAATAGGAAGGGATACAGTTCAATATATTTAATGTACAAGTAAGTTTTATAGTCCCTACTAGGCAATCCATCTTTAGTACATGGGGGACATACAAGTTAGTCAGATCCAATAAAATCGATTCAATCTGTGACTTCATATTCAGGCAGCTGTGTACATTTTTTCAGGTTGTGTCAAATGCTAATTTAGAAAAAATCATGGATATAGTGGCACATTGGCGAATCAGCACATGTGGTTCAAGAATATTTAATAAAACAAAGAAAATCAGAATTTAAAGACAGACTATTAGGAGGTTCTGGATATGCTTGTACTCCCATATTTATTTATCCCTAATCTGCATTGTAATACACAAAAAGAAGAAATGTACAACCATGCACACATAAGGACCCGAAACACTAGAATGATGCTTAGGAGTATGGAAGCAAAGGTTTTGTTGTTTATCGCAAGGATTCACAACAAAATTAATACCTACATACTAAACTATATTGTTGCAGTGACAATACTACATGCAATGCAAAAGCAAGATCTGCTCGAGGCTGTAGATGGCAACGTTCCAGTGACACAGATGATAAATAACTCTCTTAGAGGAAATTCAGCATGGGCAGCATTTATGAATGAATTTCTTATAAATATGATATTTAGAAAAAAAAAATTGGCTTTTCTATGGAGAATTTGAATTTAGAATCTCTTACAACAGTATTTTAACTAAACAATGTTTAACGAGTTTTTATGAATAAGGCTGATAGCTTCTATTTTTTTTAAAGTTATACATAAACATGGAGTTAGTACCTAACTCCAACATTGACTTGTGATAACATGACTATTGTAAGGTAACTGGTGATGTGATCTGACAGGCTTTACTGATCAATTAAATCATTATGGAGGTTAATAAAAAAAATGTGGTTTAAGAGATAATTTTAATTTCTTATACATATAACTAGAAATCACAAACGGTACAAAAAATCAGTGTTTCAATTCACATACTTTTTTAACCTTTTGAACGCCATTGTCACATATACATGACAAGCAAGCGCGTGCCCTATAGATGTCAAACGTCACAAATAGCATATGGCAAAGAGTATGGCGAATTTGTGGCTCGGCATCGGGGGCACGACTATGCATTTATGCTCTGGCATTGGCACTGGAGGTTAAATTCTAAAATTTCTCTTTCTAATATGGCACATTTAAGTTTTTCTCTATGTATTGCCATTTTTATTGAATGTTCTTCTTCAGCCATTTCCATTCGTCTCATGTGTTCTTCATCTTTTAACATTTTGGTATGGCTTAGCATGTTGTTTACAAACTCATCATGGTCCTGTAAATAACAAACAGTTAAATAAATTATATTAATGGTTGAATGATAAACAAAGCAAGTTGAACATAACTAGCAGTAGGTATAAATATCATTTTTGAAGGTGCTGTATGTTTTCCGAGCATTTACCTTAATTGTTTTCCGTTTAATTTTCAGCTGGCTTGGTTCTCGATCTCGGCTATTTAACTCATTCAACCTAGTACAGAAGATGAATTATGTTAATAATTGCACAGTTGCACACTTTCTTAATGTGTGTTTAATTATTGAGCAAAAACTCTAAAACAGATTTGGAACAAATTTAGCAGAAATATAAATCATATTCTGGAAAAACACACAGCAGACTAGGTACTACGAACGAAATCGCGGGCAAACCTACGGAGATCATAAAATATACAGAAAACCAAATAAGTATCTTACTTTTTGTAAACTTCATCCCAGGCTTTAGTTTTCATCTTGTTTGTATTCGTATCTAGGGATTTATTCTCAATAACTTGTACAAGTTCTTTAAGTACTGAGCGAAATAAGTGCTGTAACAATTAAGGACATTATTATAAATAAACACCACGCCACCAATATAATTAAATACCACACCATCGACATGACTTACTGTTTCTTCTTCTTCCCAGTTAAGAGAACAAATACGTTTTTGGCTCATTTTTATGTGAAGAATAATAATGTTTATTAAAATAAGGAAATTTCTTAAAAACTGCTAAAACCTTGTTTTATTCAAGCCACCGAGAACAAAAGTGAGTCGTTTATTTCAAAATGGTAACTGTTACTGTCATAAATTCATTCAATCATAAATTCATTCAGTGACTCATTCTTTTTACTTTTAAAATAAGTGGGTTGCCATCAGTGTTTCCAATTTAGCGACTTTGTCGCTAACTCTAGCGACATTTCGTTCAAAATCTAGCGACTATTCTAACGACTTATATGAGTTTTTAAATAAAAAAATAAATAAGTATAATTAACTATTTCCAAAATTATGATTGAGATGAGATCTTGCCATATTAAAATATGGCAAGATCTCATATATATATATATATATATTTTCGGAACTGTGTTCCGAAATCGGATATCATTTTGACAACAAAGTCTTTAAACTCTATGGATCTCGTCAAACTCTTGGAATATTTGGTACAGGTCACTCGTATTGGTTACGTGACTAGTCGCTCCATTGTCCACGCATGACTCTCTATCTTGCGGTATAAATGCCATAATATCCACGTTCATAATAGCCAAATTCGCACCTTGACTTGAAGATGGCTTGTCTTTACTGTCTTTTGGCGGGCGGCCATCTTTCATCAACTTCTTCTTATAAAGACAAGAAGAATAAGACTGTGACGACACAGAATAGCGCTATTCTAATACCTCTGTACTCGATCCAATGTTCTTCTTTTCAAGTGACTTCTCATGAGCGCAAAGGTTAGGTACTTGTCAAACCTTCTACTGTCCTCTGTTCTTTGGCTAATAACAACCAACTTGATTTTAATTCGAAATAATTCTTATCTAATGTATCCAGATTTTTGAAAATAAGGAATATTTCTGGCAGTTTCAAATTGGGATCATCTTTACGAATCTCTCTATTCAACTGACACCTGAGAGTCTTCAATTTGCAAATATGTGTGACCATATCATCAGAATGATCTAATTTAAATCCGAAGAAATCTAGGCAGAGATTATAAGCTCGATTCTCACTATCTCTGTCAAATAACTGATGTAGTTCTAGCCAAACTTCGCTTGGACATGTGAATGACATTACCTTTGTAACGGTATCTTTGTTCAAGTTTGTTGAAAGCAGGATCATAGCATTGTTCTCTGCCTGTATAAAACGCGCTAGTTTTATTCTAAATGCTTTTGCGTCTCCTACACCTGCCGGCAACACGACCCGTGTTGCCTTCCTCTTCCTGCCTTGCGTCTTACATTTTCTTTCTACTATATCCAATGCATCGGGTATGCTTCTAAGCAGGATGGATATTTTATATTTCCAGATATCCTAGTTACTCTTGCCTTGAAGTGTTATTATATGAACCTTTGTACTTAAATTTTCCACATTTTTGCTCATTTCCATTTTTCCGCTAGCACATAACCTGTAGCAGAGTGCTGACTATGCGGTGTAGTGTCTCAAGCGAAACTTAAAGGATTGTAATGAGAATAACAGAAAATAGAAAATGTATATTAAACGACAATTGAGTTGTGACAGACAAAAGTCTGATTAAAAAGAAAACACATAAGAAAACTCATGTCACTGCAGCTGAAAAATGCCAAAGAGGCTTTAACATGTTTTTTGGAAGTTCTTGTTGTTAAAGAAATAAAATATGTCTGATCCTATGGATGATGAATTAGACCATCAATGATTTGATATAAGTAGGAATAGAAATTGATTTCTACACTTAGATAACACACTTTGTATGTCTCAAAGTTCAGCTTATCTAAAGAAAAACATAACCTCTGAAATTGGTGAAACACCACATAGGTGTGATAATTAAATTAACTGTGATGATTTGTATGTACCTGATTGCTGAACTGTCTGAGGCCCCATTCCTGGACCACCAGGTCCACTGCTGACACCAACTAACAAAAAATAAAAAAATAAAAATCAAAAGCAGTAACAAAATCATTACAATTGTCCGATTGTGTCTTCAGAAATTTCTGTGAAAATTCCTTTAGTTTTTAAGCAAAAAGAATTTTTTAATTATACAGTAGTACCTAAGATGCCCGTTGGCATAGATTATTAGTTGAATTTTTAATTATTTTTTTTTGTTTAATTACCATTTTTAGTAACTCTAGTAGCCTGATAGTAGATAAATGATCAAATATGACATACCTGAGGTCCCATGCCCATATTGCCCATCTGATTTTGAATAGTGGCCCCATACGGTGGCACCATTTGATTGCCCATGCCAACCATTCCACCAGTATTAGCCATGGGCCCACCCATCACGCCTGTAAAGTACATTATTTTTCAAGATTAGAATACATTAATGACATTACTAGCTTGTGCCAGTGACTTTGATAAATGATATTTATTTTGCAAATAGGTTACAAGTAACTCTTTTACACATAAATTTTTAGTTCTCTTTCAGACATTAATTTTTTTTGCTTATTATAATCTAGATGAGGCTAGGCTTTGTCTATGTGGTAGCCATTAATAATACCTTAGGACAATCCCACATTTCATTATGGTATATGAATAACCAGATGACCATTACAATAACTGCGGTATCTGATAGTGAGACTGATTTTAATGTTTTACAGAATATTGTTAAATAATTAGTAATAAAATAATATTTTAACAGTTTATTAGTCATTGAAATAGTCTAAGAGCTGGTTGCACCTTGTGTAAGATCCTATTCACAAGGCCGAAATTAGGGCATGGTTTATTTAGTAGATGCAAATAACGAAAGCTAGTCTGCCAGGATTTGGGAGGATGCAAAACTACTTCCTTGACTACTGAAATACTTTTGATACATCACAAAAAAAATATATATATTGGCCGTCGGCCCAAGCTAAGAGGTATGTTTATGTTAAAAGTACATACTAACACTACCTAACATTTTATTATTAAGAAAATGTGGGAGGGGTGGCAGCTCTGGGATCTCAGTCTATCAAGATGCATCACACAAGACAAGGCGAACGTCACAGGAACACAACATCAACCGAGAATTTTACACAAGGAATACAAGAACGGGCTGAGAATATCCTCAGTGTCCGGTAGTATTACCATAAAAGTCAAGAGTTTATTATACCTGCTAGTTGATTCGGCATTGACTGCATCTGCCCGCTCATCGGTGGGGCCGAAGCCAGATCTCATGCCGGCAGCATTGCCTTGGAAGTTGCCGGGAAACTGATGACCTTGACCAGCCATAGCTAAGGTTTTTATTTACACTTAAATAATTCAGTATTTAAATAATAATACACTTTAGGATCAACAAATAACCAAAAATCTGATTAAACTGTCACTGGTTCTCAGACATCTGTCAATTGTGTTGACAGCTTTTGTTTTTTTTTATTTATCCTGAAGGGAAGGCTACAGTTTTTTGACCATATTGCCTAGTCTTACGTCCTTTCTTGTGTTTTGCCTTAGAATGCAGATGTAACACATGCTAATGGTTTTTGGAGTATTAGATATTGGGTAACAAATATATCGATTCGGCCTTCTCGGCAAGTTTTGACTGAGGAAGTCAATACTACAATAAAATTCTCAGCTCCACTTAACCGAGATCGCGCCTGTTTCGATTTATTTCAAATATTTTCCAAGTGCGGGGACATTTGAGACACAAAACAACAATTTTCACCAATTTACGTCATAATATCCACTTATGGGAATCAATTCCAACAGCCGCTAACTTCACTCGACAAAATCCCGCTAAAAACTCCTGACCGATTTTGATGTTTCTCAGAATTCACTGTTTATCCGGATTTAAATTCCAAGTCCTTTTCTCATCAACTGTTTATTCTCAACTCAGTGCTGAACTGCCACCAACACTTAAGCGGAACACGCTGACTAATGGCACAGTACCGCCACATCTTTCAATAAAACGTGTAGCTGACTCTGCCCTAGAGGGATTAACGTTGCGCATTTTTCAGTATAGTAGTGCTGACTAGAGCTCCTAAGTAGGTCTACGTAGCTGAGCTTTACGATTGGCTTGCATGGTATTGCAAAAATACTTGTCTCAATAGCCAGGTCGCTACATTAAAAAAAAAATCTGACATTGACAGAAATGGATAGAATGGCGGGAGTATTAATTTTAAGCAAATTAATTTTTAGTTCGTTTCGTTTTCTTTAAATTAAATATTGAATGAACGACCGAACCGAATTGAACTACTTGTTTATATTTGTACCAACGTACTTACTATCAAAAATTAATTTTACTTACTAACAATAATATAGAAACTCCTGCTTAAATGTTGAGTTATCGAACAAATTGAATATTAAATTCAAAGGTGAGAAAAATAATTTATTTAAAAAGCTGTTTAATTGCATGCTCAAGAAATACTTGTTAGCTGTAAAATTGTATGTATAGCTTACAGCTAAAAAAGTATTTTTGTAGGTACCTATTATATCTAGTGTATATTCTAAGATCACCTACTTAGCTTTGCCTTTCATAGTTACCACCACATAAGTTGCTAAATTGCTAAAAATCTGGTATATAATAAAGTACCGTAGGTAGCTGTACGTATCTACCTTAGTCACAAGTTATTAAGTAATAGGTAGTTAATTTTCAAGAAAACGTTCAACGGATGGCACCCAACTGTAAAAGATCTCACTTGGAGAGGCACTCCTGAGTCTGGGAGTCTGGGAGACAGGTACCCACTTACTTACTTGGTATAAAATCTAATATAGAGAATCAAACAAATGCTATCTCATCATAGGCGATAGCGACATATGTTGTCCCCTCAATTCAGTACTTCATTTCTGAAGACCCCAACCCCACCTCGCTATCTAACTTAGTAGTAGGTATAGGTATGTATGTTTTGATCACTGAATGATCAACATAATGTATGTGTATGTCTGCACCCACCATTGGAACAAGAAGAAGTTGGTCCAATGGTGGCTGTAGACATGCTCGACCTGTGGCTCGGGAGAAGGCACGGCTCTCTGACGTTTCGTGCGACGCAGGTCCTCTCGGGGCATGGCTGCTTCGGGAGGTTCTTGTGTCGCATAGGCAGGGAGCCGGACGCTCGATGCCACCACTGCGTCGACTGTCGGGAGGACACGGTGCGGCATACGCTTGCAGAGTGTGCAGCTTGGGAGGAGCCGCGCCGTGCCCTCATCTCTGTTGTAGGCGGTGACCTCTCGCTGCCGGCCGTAGTCCATGCTATGGTCGGCGGTGAGGAGTCCTGGGACGCGGTGGTCTCCTTCTGCGAGACAGTTATCGCGCAGAAGGAGGCTGCGGAAAGGGAGAGGGAGATCACAACCGCTCTCCCTGCCCGCAGCAGGCGCATCGGGCGTCGGAGGAGGGCATACGCTGCCCTCTTCCGGCCCCCCTAACTGGGTCCAGGGGCGGCGGACTTGGGGATGTCTGTCGCCCCCCACTCATCCGGACCCGAGGCGGCGGCGCGTGGTGTTCCCGTGCGCCCCTCTTTGACGTAGCGAGGGGAGTTAAACACCTCACTCCCCTCGCCGACGCGAGGTGGCCCGCAGAGGCGGGCCGACGCGAGGTGGCCCGCAGAGGCGGGCCGGCACCAGCCGGGGATTGCGGAAGTCGCATACGTTCCCGCGATCCCCGGCGTAGGTGGGAGATGGAACACCGGGGTGGTTTTAGTCAGTAAGAGTCTGACAGACCCCTCCACCCGCCCCAGGGTGGAGGATTTCCATGAGGATTTCCCCCCGAGATCAAAAAAAACAAAAAAAAAAAAAAAAATGGTGGCTGTAGACATACCTACACATACATAATGTTGATTTTACGAGTGTATTAATTATGCGGATAAAATTTGCGGCAATGTGACTCACAGAGTGGAGGAGCTCGTGGCTAAATAAAAACAGCCGCACGGGTCGATCTTTAAGGTTAAGCAACGCTTGCCGAGGTTGGTCTGTGGATGGGTGACCATCTTAACATACCGAGACACCTCCGTGCCTCGGAGAGCACGTTAAGCCGTTGGTCCCGGCTGTCATTTGTAGATCTTTGGCAGTCGTTACGGATAATCAGAAGCCAGATAATCTGACACCAGTCTTGCCAATGAGTACCGTGTTACCCAGTTAATGGGTTGTGGAGGTCTGGTAGGCAGCCGCTCCACGTAAAATACTGGTATTCAGCCGAATCCGGTTTGACTGGAAGCCGACCCCAATATAATTGGGAAAAGGCTAGGCAGATGATGTGACTCACAGAGTGGTTTCAGACAATATGTATAAGTACAATAATCATTACATCATACAAAAATGTTTTAAACAAGGTATATAAGCATGTTAGAAGTGTTCACTTTCAGGCTCGGCTTGCTTTCCAGATGTGGCATTTATATGGAAATCTAACTTCAGAATCTATTTATGAGAATATGCGAAATACACGTAACATTTATAAAGCCAAATTAAAATGGTGTCGTAATAATCAAGCACAAATAAAACTAGATATAATAGCTGAGCAGCGTTAATCCAAAGATTTCATGAAATTTTGTAAGAGTACTGCTAAACTGAATCCCAAGCCGAGTCTGCCGGTGAGCGTGGCAGGAATTTCTCCTGGAGGAAGTGACCCTCAAGCCATTTCGAATTTGTTTGTAAATCAGTTCCAAGTTGATCCCTTGTCGGGACCGGTAACGCCCGTGTCTTCGTCGGTTATTGACGCTGAGGCTGTAGTTTAAGGTTTTTGGCCAAAGAAATAGATGATGTCATTAGAAAGATGGTCGGAGGTAAGTCTCCGGGGCATGACCACCTCAGCGTCGAGCATTTGCTATACGCGGGAGTTCATTTACCGAGGGTGTTGGCAACATGTTATTCGTTATGTTTAAGTCACTCGTACTTACCCGATAAGCTTATGAAGACCACAGTCGTGCCAATAGTAAAGAAAAGAACGATGTGATGTTACAGGCCCCGCAAACTTTAGGCCTATTTCCTTGACGACTGTTACTGCTAATATACTGGACTGTTTGCTTGATAAACATGGCGAGTCGTATAAATGTACACGATGCCCAATTTGATTTCAGACCCGGATTATCGACAGAGTCTGACATCATGTGCCTCAAGCAGACTGTTCCGTATTATGCTGATAGGAGTTTTCCTATCAGCATAATACGGAACAGTCTGCTTGACCAGTGTTTACCGGTCAATGCATGATTCCTGGACTTATCGAGGGCTTTTGACCTGGTGTCATACGATAGCTTGTGGGAAAAGCTGCGAAAAAAAAGCAGCGTTGACTGTACCGTTATTTCTTTATTTAAATTTGGTATGAGCATCAGACGAACTATGTCAGGTGGGGTGCAACTCTATCTGTGTATGGGTTGAAGTGCGGGTGAGACAGGGGGTATTACCTCACCTCGTCTCTTTAACCTTTACATAAATCAGCTGATTGTTGATCACAGCAGAACCCGTATAGGCTGTCACATTGACGGAGTTTGCGTTACCAACATAAGTTCGCTGACGACATGGTGCTGCTGAGTCCATCAATAAACGCACTGCGGTCACTCAGGGACAATGCAAAAAAATGCTGACTCACTGGATACGGCTGCACACGTAGTTGTCAGTCGTTTCAATTTTGTATATAATGTGTGGTTTCTACTAACATTAGGTTAAGACTTTTACTAACAACATGGATCTTGTCATTGGTCTGAAACAAAATATTTATTATTTCCTTTATTCATTAATATGAATAACATTTTTAATTATTAAAATACAAAGATATAAAAATATTTTAAATATAAAAATAGTAGCCCACCGGTATCGGGAATACGGTCCAAGCTACGATCCTGAGAGAGGATCCTCCTAACTATACGCGCCGTGTCCAGGAGTACTGCTTTCTGGATCAACTCTGATCCAGCTGCCCAACGAGAGCCTCTTTAGATGTTGGTCGAGGCTCTTGGCAATTGTGCCATTGGCCGTCACGATTATCGGCACAATGACGGCTGTATTCACATCCTACATGTCGACAACCTCGCGAGCCACGTAAAGATACTTAGTACTTATTTTTATCTTTCTCAGCTTTCACGAGGTTCTCGTCATGAGGGACTGCTATATCAACAATCATTGCGCGACACTCTAGTCGGTCATCACCACTTTGTCAGGCTTATTGGCAACAATAGTCCTGACAGTTATGATAGACCGATCCCAATACAATGTGCAATTGCCATTTTCGAGAACTGGGTCGGGCACAAACCAATAGTACGGTACTTCCAATTCCACAAGATTGTATTTAAGAGCAAGTTGCTGGTGGATAATCCTGGCTACAAGCTGGCTGTTCAAATGTTCTCCGTTAGCCAGATTAGAACAACCGCAATTAATGTGGCGGATGGATTCCCCGGGCCGGTGACATGCCCGACATATGTCAACCGTACCGTCCTTCACAATGTTTTTCCGGTAGTTGTTCATCATCATAATTTCGTCCATAATCGCACAGACAAAACCTTCGGTTTCCCCGAAGGGGTCACCAAAACGCAGCCAGGCTACGGACGCCAAAAGTCTACATCGGGCCCATGTAGGACCCGATAAAAGCGCCCGTGAAGCTCCTTGCTCTGCTAACATGTGTTGGGCAGTTCTCACAGTCTCAACCTTCGAGCATCTAAAAACTTACTTCTTCATATCCCTTCTCACCGCACCGGGTTTTTGTCTAATTCCTACGCTATTTCTACAATTAAACTCTGGAATATGAAAATTTTCCTTTAAGCGTAAAATCCGAAAACACTACTTAAAAGCTTGTCATTCTTAGTTGTTCTTCGTCATGATTACTATGAATTCTCTTAATCGGTATGATTATTATATATCATATTTATTAGTTAAATTAGTTTATTATTTTAGCATATATATGTATTTTATTAGTATTAACTTTCCGAATTGTTAAAATTCAATTTTGAATCTTATTTTTATTTATTGTACACCTACCACAGTATAGTCTTTATAACCCAAAGGTTGACTGGTAGAGAATGCCTTGATGCATTAAGTCCGCCCATGTACCACTATTGTACATAAAGTTTAAATAAATAAATAAACATGTTAGGTAGCTTTATCCTTACAAATCCAATCATGTAATACCTGTTTAGTACTACAAGATTCGATTGGTAATAGAGTATGTAGTTTTTATTTAATGATGATTTAAAACTTTAAAGGGTGCTGCACTTTTAATATCTTTGAATCTCAATCTACAAAAAAAAGCTGGCCAAGTATGAGTCGGACTTGCAAAGGGTTCCGAACGCAATCATTTGTTCATCCGTGAAAGAATTGCATTTTCCGATTTATCATTATACCTAGCCCCGCGTGTATGGGGAGCCACCCGGACCCTTCCGACCCAGTCCCTGGGTAATGAAACACTTTGTAGAGTCCGGTTCTCATTTGTTAACTTAATTTTCAATCGGCACAGAAGTTTTCTAATCTCAAAATTTTGCCCACTTTATCCCACTGCGGGGCAAAGATATCCCTCTCCCTTTTCCGCACATGAACGTTGCCCCACACTAGGATTTCACTTGTATCGTGGGTGCGTGTACAGACATATAAACTCACATAAACAAACAATCAGACCCGAAACAACTACCTGAAGGCCATAAAAATATTTGTTCCGTGCGGGAATCGAACCCGCGACACGCAGCGTAGCAGCCGATCGCTCAACACAATGCGTCAACCATGTCTTTTGCTATTTAGGGCCAGTCCTTTTGGTGAGATTCAATTTCGGTCCTCCACCCTCGCCTACCTCGGTCTGCCGCGATGTCGCCTAGCATTGAGTTTTTAACAGATAATTTTATTCTTCAATTAAGAGATATCTGACTATTAAAATATCAGTACTAAAAAGTGTATCGAAAGTATAAATACAAATACTTATGGCTGTCTGAAATATCTTCTGTACAAAACCTGTCGAATACCTAGCCATTGATATTCCTCAAATAAAAATTATCTGACTACTTACAAATCGGCCTTTAAGGGTATTTTATTTCAGAAAACGAATACCTTAGGTATTTTTTTCTTTAACCAAGATAACATAATCTTACAAAAGAAGATTAGAATTCAGTTCTAGAATTCAACCGGAATTTGTCTAGAAACACCAATTTATATGTTATTTTGGTGCATCAACTTTGTCAAAACGGACAGGCAATGTTGGAACCACGCCAAATGCTTGACGACACACATTTTTTCAAAGATAAACTACATATTCCTGTTTATAAATAGATTTGGATGTGCCACATAGATTGGGTTCACTGCTTTCAGAGAAAAATAAAAGACGTAAAATGTACCTTAAAAATTTATTTTCCATTTTATATTAACCTAAATTAAGTACGATACTATAATTTTAGAGTTATTATAACAGTTATTAAGTATTTATTATGAATTCACGTTCATATAGTTATGTAATACATAAAAATACAATAGTAATTGTGCTTAAAATTACTGTGAATGAAATGCACTATCATGGACAAGTCAGTGCGTCATGCCGCTCTGAAAATTTTATACATTTGATGATATGTGTATATAATTTTAGTGTTATATATCTAGGTTCAATATTTTCATCTATATGTATATAAGGCAAGATGGCCACGTCTATGGCTAACTATCTTCCTTTTGGTATGCATCTACTTATAATTTTATTCCACTTATATTTAAAAGTATAATGAATGTATATAATTCATATATTAGACCGAATCATGTTTTCAATCAAACTGTGAGCTCCGGGCGGTAAGAGATTCGATTCGGTCGGTAAATATTTAACAATTTTTATTTATCTTCCACATAATAAATAGTTATCAACATGTAGATTTACAAATATCAACAAAATAAATTACGAATAACAGAATATTACAATTAGAATTAAGCTTACATACTATGTATCAGTGATACCTACCTACTTGGGCTAATACCCCTAACTTGTACTATGTCGCCGTCCAAGATCTCGCCTGCATGTGAGATGAATCTCATTCCCATTCAAATCCTTTAATGGCTGCTGAACGAAATAAATAGTTAGTTATAAGCCATTACATATTCACTGAAATGCTGTAATTCCGTTCAAAAGATGGCACGTCTTTAAAGGGCTTCTGACGATGTAATTCATTTACTTAAAATAATCCAGTTTTATTGCATCTAGTGTTTCTTTGATAGAATGGCCGGCGACCGCCTATAATTCAATACATTAAAATTACATGGACTAGTAATTGAATTATCCTAACTATTTTAATACTACTAAGTACCCTTAACCGCTGTGGAGAACAAATTATAAGTAATAATATGTTAATTATTACAAGGGCATTATAGGTAGTGTACAAAAAATATTGATGTTTTTCACTGAGACAGTAATAAGTAGATTACTTAAAGTTACATTAATTACTTAACTCTTTATTGCTCTCCCTCTATCTTACGCTAAACCAAGTCCATTTTCGGACTTATTGAGCAATGTGGACATGTTAATACAGAACTAGGAAACCTAAGTTATTATCTATGGCGTCTTACAATGAAAACAAATCGACTAATAACAGCTTCATTTTGAATGAAGCCTTGGTGATATAGTCTCCATGTCTTGCGTACTTAGAACTGGAATCGCAAACCATAAAAAATGCTCAAGTCATATTGTTTTCGATCATGACTTTATTTTCTTTTTAAATAATGTTTGTAGAAGATTTGTCTAGGATTAGGTTGGTTATACCAGAGCAAATCTTGCATCTTGTACAAAATTCTAAAATCCGATCAGAAAATACGTGACTGAGACATTCATTTCGTTCTAAGGCGTCCGTTAGATCAATCGCTGGATTAATGCGTTTAAAGTACCTTATTAAAATATAAAGCTACGTAAAATGGAAATTATGGATAGGAAGTACACAATAGTATGCGGTGTGATGATACAATCGGAAGTATTGAGAAGTTTTTCTTGCATTTTAGCTTTCTTATCGTTGCTGGCATTTTCGCCGTTATGTGTACCATTTGGCGGCTGAAATCAACAGAAACCAAGTTAATTAATTTGAGAAATATGGCAATCTCTTGTTAGAAACTGCCCGGAAGGTAGATAGAAAGAAACTACGACAAGACAATAAAAAAACTGGCCAAGTGCAAGTTGGGCTTGCACGCGAAAGGTTCCGTACCATTAGCCTAAAAAACATGTTTCTTTTATTTTTAATTTTATTTCATTTTTATTATTTGCTGTTATAGCGGCAACAGAAATACATCTGTGAACATTTCAACTGTCTAGCTATCACGGTTCATGAGATACAGCCTGATGACAGACAGACTGACGGACAGTGGAGTCTTAGTACCTTGGTACGGAACCCTAAAAAGAGAGTTTACAATTTCATTGTGTAAAAAATATGAGTACTGATTGTTTAAAACTTACTTGAATGGCTTTTAATGTCTGGAAAACATCTTGAGTTCTGCTAACAATATCTTGTACAGTCTCCTGTCCAAATCTGAAAATGTATGCCCCAACAATCAGTTTTGAATACAAAAGTGAACAATTCAAAGATTAGCTCCATTTCATGTCCTAGAAGCTTACTGGATGTCTAATAGATGAGCAAAAAGCTTTCTTTTAAAAAAGTCTGCAATTTTGCGTTGTATTCCACAATCAAATGTTCATACAAAGCCCACGTTGAGCAGAAAACATATGCAAACTACATTGAAATACATACTTGCACAACGACGCTGTATTAAACTCCTTGTTCTGTGGCGGCTGCGCAGCGGGGGGCTGTGCGGGAGGGGGCGCCACGTTGTTAGACACCGCACCGCCCGCCTGCATGCCACCTGAAAGTAAAAGCAAAATATAAAATAAAACACATACCGCCTTATCATCTATATAAATAAAAATGAATCGCTAAATGTGTTGCTAAGCGCAAACTCGAGAACGGCTGGACCAATTTCGCTAATTCTTTTTTTGTTGTTTGTTATTGTCAGGAGAAGGTTCTTATGAAAGAAAATTTTGAAAAAACACTTATATCCGGGCGAAGCCGGGGCGGTCCACTAGTTAAATATAGAATAGAGCAAGATTAACTTTATTCCAAGTTTTAAGTTTAAATTAATAAAATTCAGTATTAAACATATAATTAGTAAGAAGGGAGTAAACTAATCCGACCCTACTTTCGGAATAAAAGTTAATCCTTCACTCCACAAAGTTTAACGACTGAATAAGCATCTCTAGTATTGTCTCTCGTAGACTACTTCTGTGTGTGTATTCTGACATTTGAAATAAAAATAAATTCACCTTTGATAAATCGTTGTTTGTTGTGCAAGTAAGATGGATAGAGATTATTTTATTGATAATTTGGGGGGTTATAAATGAGGTTAGAAATCAGATTCCATTAATGAGGCATTTGAAATGTTATAAAATTAGTAGAAATACAACTGGAAGAACTTCAAGAAGACGAATTTAAATCTAAGTACAGAAACCTGTAAGTACTTAGATTTAAATTCCCAACTGCCGTTTTCATTATTGACTTGGCGAAAAATGATTTAGCTGGCGATGCAAGAGGTGGCTTTATACACCCCATTAACTTTAAGAACATGGGCCTATGGAGAGGTAAATAAAACTATCATCAATATCTTCCACTACGCATCTCCGATTCATTATTTTTTAATTCTTCAGATTCAAGATGATGTAGGAAATCTAAGTGGAACGAGACAATATCACTGATATGCAAACAAGTTGCTTTATTACTAGTAACACAAAGAGCTCATTGGAATAAAATAAAAAACACTACAAAGTATTAAGTAGGTAGGTACCTACCTACCTAACTTTAATTTCTGCAGTGGGTGTTTTTTCGTTTTTGACACCGACTTCCGAAATTAAAGTTATTTTATACTTTGTAGTGTTTCTTATTTGGAAGTCGGTTGTATTTTTTAGTAAAAAGTTTTTTTTTTTTTAATTTTTAGGGGGTCACATATGCTTACCCCTTCAGAGCGTACCGGCGTGATGTTATGTTATGAACTGGTGTGAAAAATAGACAGATATGAGATTTCAGCAATCCCAGTCCATTTGCTATCATTTATTGAGGAGTTCCGTTGCCTATCTCCGAATTTCTTCATCAGATCTGCACCAAATTGAAATGGGACCACTCCGAGAAAGTACTCTTCCAAAAACTACCCAAATCGTTTCAAGTGTGCCTATAAAATTTGAAGAGTTCTCTCTATTTTTCCAGGATCCCATCATCAGATCCTCCTCCTTTTTTTGAAGTCGGTTAAAAATGCCACAAACTGATGTGGAGCAGACTAATGTGATTGCAAGTTTTTATTCATTGTATGGATTAAGACAAGTGGTAGGAACTATTGATTGCAATACTACATCAATAGGAAGGGATACAGTTCAATATATTTAATGTACAAGTAAGTTTTATAGTCCCTACTAGGCAATCCATCTTTAGTACATGGGGGACATACAAGTTAGTCAGATCCAATAAAATCGATTCAATCTGTGACTTCATATTCAGGCAGCTGTGTACATTTTTTCAGGTTGTGTCAAATGCTAATTTAGAAAAAATCATGGATATAGTGGCACATTGGCGAATCAGCACATGTGGTTCAAGAATATTTAATAAAACAAAGAAAATCAGAATTTAAAGACAGACTATTAGGAGGTTCTGGATATGCTTGTACTCCCATATTTATTTATCCCTAATCTGCATTGTAATACACAAAAAGAAGAAATGTACAACCATGCACACATAAGGACCCGAAACACTAGAATGATGCTTAGGAGTATGGAAGCAAAGGTTTTGTTGTTTATCGCAAGGATTCACAACAAAATTAATACCTACATACTAAACTATATTGTTGCAGTGACAATACTACATGCAATGCAAAAGCAAGATCTGCTCGAGGCTGTAGATGGCAACGTTCCAGTGACACAGATGATAAATAACTCTCTTAGAGGAAATTCAGCATGGGCAGCATTTATGAATGAATTTCTTATAAATATGATATTTAGAAAAAAAAAATTGGCTTTTCTATGGAGAATTTGAATTTAGAATCTCTTACAACAGTATTTTAACTAAACAATGTTTAACGAGTTTTTATGAATAAGGCTGATAGCTTCTATTTTTTTTAAAGTTATACATAAACATGGAGTTAGTACCTAACTCCAACATTGACTTGTGATAACATGACTATTGTAAGGTAACTGGTGATGTGATCTGACAGGCTTTACTGATCAATTAAATCATTATGGAGGTTAATAAAAAAAATGTGGTTTAAGAGATAATTTTAATTTCTTATACATATAACTAGAAATCACAAACGGTACAAAAAATCAGTGTTTCAATTCACATACTTTTTTAACCTTTTGAACGCCATTGTCACATATACATGACAAGCAAGCGCGTGCCCTATAGATGTCAAACGTCACAAATAGCATATGGCAAAGAGTATGGCGAATTTGTGGCTCGGCATCGGGGGCACGACTATGCATTTATGCTCTGGCATTGGCACTGGAGGTTAAATTCTAAAATTTCTCTTTCTAATATGGCACATTTAAGTTTTTCTCTATGTATTGCCATTTTTATTGAATGTTCTTCTTCAGCCATTTCCATTCGTCTCATGTGTTCTTCATCTTTTAACATTTTGGTATGGCTTAGCATGTTGTTTACAAACTCATCATGGTCCTGTAAATAACAAACAGTTAAATAAATTATATTAATGGTTGAATGATAAACAAAGCAAGTTGAACATAACTAGCAGTAGGTATAAATATCATTTTTGAAGGTGCTGTATGTTTTCCGAGCATTTACCTTAATTGTTTTCCGTTTAATTTTCAGCTGGCTTGGTTCTCGATCTCGGCTATTTAACTCATTCAACCTAGTACAGAAGATGAATTATGTTAATAATTGCACAGTTGCACACTTTCTTAATGTGTGTTTAATTATTGAGCAAAAACTCTAAAACAGATTTGGAACAAATTTAGCAGAAATATAAATCATATTCTGGAAAAACACACAGCAGACTAGGTACTACGAACGAAATCGCGGGCAAACCTACGGAGATCATAAAATATACAGAAAACCAAATAAGTATCTTACTTTTTGTAAACTTCATCCCAGGCTTTAGTTTTCATCTTGTTTGTATTCGTATCTAGGGATTTATTCTCAATAACTTGTACAAGTTCTTTAAGTACTGAGCGAAATAAGTGCTGTAACAATTAAGGACATTATTATAAATAAACACCACGCCACCAATATAATTAAATACCACACCATCGACATGACTTACTGTTTCTTCTTCTTCCCAGTTAAGAGAACAAATACGTTTTTGGCTCATTTTTATGTGAAGAATAATAATGTTTATTAAAATAAGGAAATTTCTTAAAAACTGCTAAAACCTTGTTTTATTCAAGCCACCGAGAACAAAAGTGAGTCGTTTATTTCAAAATGGTAACTGTTACTGTCATAAATTCATTCAATCATAAATTCATTCAGTGACTCATTCTTTTTACTTTTAAAATAAGTGGGTTGCCATCAGTGTTTCCAATTTAGCGACTTTGTCGCTAACTCTAGCGACATTTCGTTCAAAATCTAGCGACTATTCTAACGACTTATATGAGTTTTTAAATAAAAAAATAAATAAGTATAATTAACTATTTCCAAAATTATGATTGAGATGAGATCTTGCCATATTAAAATATGGCAAGATCTCATATATATATATATATATATTTTCGGAACTGTGTTCCGAAATCGGATATCATTTTGACAACAAAGTCTTTAAACTCTATGGATCTCGTCAAACTCTTGGAATATTTGGTACAGGTCACTCGTATTGGTTACGTGACTAGTCGCTCCATTGTCCACGCATGACTCTCTATCTTGCGGTATAAATGCCATAATATCCACGTTCATAATAGCCAAATTCGCACCTTGACTTGAAGATGGCTTGTCTTTACTGTCTTTTGGCGGGCGGCCATCTTTCATCAACTTCTTCTTATAAAGACAAGAAGAATAAGACTGTGACGACACAGAATAGCGCTATTCTAATACCTCTGTACTCGATCCAATGTTCTTCTTTTCAAGTGACTTCTCATGAGCGCAAAGGTTAGGTACTTGTCAAACCTTCTACTGTCCTCTGTTCTTTGGCTAATAACAACCAACTTGATTTTAATTCGAAATAATTCTTATCTAATGTATCCAGATTTTTGAAAATAAGGAATATTTCTGGCAGTTTCAAATTGGGATCATCTTTACGAATCTCTCTATTCAACTGACACCTGAGAGTCTTCAATTTGCAAATATGTGTGACCATATCATCAGAATGATCTAATTTAAATCCGAAGAAATCTAGGCAGAGATTATAAGCTCGATTCTCACTATCTCTGTCAAATAACTGATGTAGTTCTAGCCAAACTTCGCTTGGACATGTGAATGACATTACCTTTGTAACGGTATCTTTGTTCAAGTTTGTTGAAAGCAGGATCATAGCATTGTTCTCTGCCTGTATAAAACGCGCTAGTTTTATTCTAAATGCTTTTGCGTCTCCTACACCTGCCGGCAACACGACCCGTGTTGCCTTCCTCTTCCTGCCTTGCGTCTTACATTTTCTTTCTACTATATCCAATGCATCGGGTATGCTTCTAAGCAGGATGGATATTTTATATTTCCAGATATCCTAGTTACTCTTGCCTTGAAGTGTTATTATATGAACCTTTGTACTTAAATTTTCCACATTTTTGCTCATTTCCATTTTTCCGCTAGCACATAACCTGTAGCAGAGTGCTGACTATGCGGTGTAGTGTCTCAAGCGAAACTTAAAGGATTGTAATGAGAATAACAGAAAATAGAAAATGTATATTAAACGACAATTGAGTTGTGACAGACAAAAGTCTGATTAAAAAGAAAACACATAAGAAAACTCATGTCACTGCAGCTGAAAAATGCCAAAGAGGCTTTAACATGTTTTTTGGAAGTTCTTGTTGTTAAAGAAATAAAATATGTCTGATCCTATGGATGATGAATTAGACCATCAATGATTTGATATAAGTAGGAATAGAAATTGATTTCTACACTTAGATAACACACTTTGTATGTCTCAAAGTTCAGCTTATCTAAAGAAAAACATAACCTCTGAAATTGGTGAAACACCACATAGGTGTGATAATTAAATTAACTGTGATGATTTGTATGTACCTGATTGCTGAACTGTCTGAGGCCCCATTCCTGGACCACCAGGTCCACTGCTGACACCAACTAACAAAAAATAAAAAAATAAAAATCAAAAGCAGTAACAAAATCATTACAATTGTCCGATTGTGTCTTCAGAAATTTCTGTGAAAATTCCTTTAGTTTTTAAGCAAAAAGAATTTTTAAATTATACAGTAGTACCTAAGATGCCCGTTGGCATAGATTATTAGTTGAATTTTTAATTATTTTTTTTTGTTTAATTACCATTTTTAGTAACTCTAGTAGCCTGATAGTAGATAAATGATCAAATATGACATACCTGAGGTCCCATGCCCATATTGCCCATCTGATTTTGAATAGTGGCCCCATACGGTGGCACCATTTGATTGCCCATGCCAACCATTCCACCAGTATTAGCCATGGGCCCACCCATCACGCCTGTAAAGTACATTATTTTTCAAGATTAGAATACATTAATGACATTACTAGCTTGTGCCAGTGACTTTGATAAATGATATTTATTTTGCAAATAGGTTACAAGTAACTCTTTTACACATAAATTTTTAGTAACTCTTTCAGACATTAATTTTTTTTGCTTATTATAATCTAGATGAGGCTAGGCTTTGTCTATGTGGTAGCCATTAATAATACCTTAGGACAATCCCACATTTCATTATGGTATATGAATAACCAGATGACCATTACAATAACTGCGGTATCTGATAGTGAGACTGATTTTAATGTTTTACAGAATATTGTTAAATAATTAGTAATAAAATAATATTTTAACAGTTTATTAGTCATTGAAATAGTCTAAGAGCTGGTTGCACCTTGTGTAAGATCCTATTCACAAGGCCGAAATTAGGGCATGGTTTATTTAGTAGATGCAAATAACGAAAGCTAGTCTGCCAGGATTTGGGAGGATGCAAAACTACTTCCTTGACTACTGAAATACTTTTGATACATCACAAAAAAAATATATATATTGGCCGTCGGCCCAAGCTAAGAGGTATGTTTATGTTAAAAGTACATACTAACACTACCTAACATTTTATTAATAAGAAAATGTGGGAGGGGTGGCAGCTCTGGGATCTCAGTCTATCAAGATGCATCACACAAGACAAGGCGAACGTCACAGGAACACAACATCAACCGAGAATTTTACACAAGGAACACAAGAACGGGCTGAGAATATCCTCAGTGTCCGGTAGCATTACCATAAAACTCAAGAGTTTATTATACCTGCTAGTTGATTCGGCATTGACTGCATCTGCCCGCTCATCGGTGGGGCCGAAGCCAGATCTCATGCCGGCAGCATTGCCTTGGAAGTTGCCGGGAAACTGATGACCTTGACCAGCCATAGCTAAGGTTTTTATTTACACTTAAATAATTCAGTATTTAAATAATAATACACTTTAGGATCAACAAATAACCAAAAATCTGATTAAACTGTCACTGGTTCTCAGACATCTGTCAATTGTGTTGACAGCTTTTGTTTTTTTTTATTTATCCTGAAGGGAAGGCTACAGTTTTTTGACCATATTGCCTAGTCTTACGTCCTTTCTTGTGTTTTGCCTTAGAATGCAGATGTAACACATGCTAATGGTTTTTGGAGTATTAGATATTGGGTAACAAATATATCGATTCGGCCTTCTCGGCAAGTTTTGACTGAGGAAGTCAATACTACAATAAAATTCCCGCCACCACTTAACCGAGATCGCGCCTGTTTCGATTTATTTCAAATATTCTCCAAGTGCGGGGACATTTGAGACACAAAACAACAATTTTCACCAATTTACGTCATAATATCCACTTATGGGAATCAATTCCAACAGCCGCTAACTTCACTCGACAAAATCCCGCTAAAAACTCCTGACCGATTTTGATGTTTCTCAGAATTCACTGTTTATCCGGATTTAAATTCCAAGTCCTTTTCTCATCAACTGTTTATTCTCAACTCAGTGCTGAACTGCCACCAACACTTAAGCGGAACACGCTGACTAATGGCACAGTACCGCCACATCTTTCAATAAAACGTGTAGCTGACTCTGCCCTAGAGGGATTAACGTTGCGCATTTTTCAGTATAGTAGTGCTGACTAGAGCTCCTAAGTAGGTCTACGTAGCTGAGCTTTACGATTGGCTTGCATGGCATTGCAAAAATACTTGTCTCAATAGCCAGGTCGCTACATTAAAAAAAAAATCTGACATTGACAGAAATGGATAGAATGGCGGGAGTATTAATTTTAAGCAAATTAATTTTTAGTTCGTTTCGTTTTCTTTAAATTAAATATTGAATGAACGACCGAACCGAATTGAACTACTTGTTTATATTTGTACCAACGTACTTACTATCAAAAATTAATTTTACTTACTAACAATAATATAGAAACTCCTGCTTAAATGTTGAGTTATCGAACAAATTGAATATTAAATTCAAAGGTGAGAAAAATAATTTATTTAAAAAGCTGTTTAATTGCATGCTCAAGAAATACTTTTTTAGCTGTAAAATTGTATGTATAGCTTACAGCTAAAAAAGTATTTTTGTAGGTACCTATTATATCTAGTGTATATTCTAAGATCACCTACTTAGCTTTGCCTTTCATAGTTACCACCACATAAGTTGCTAAATTGCTAAAAATCTGGTATATAATAAAGTACCGTAGGTAGCTGTACGTATCTACCTTAGTCACAAGTTATTAAGTAATAGTTAATTTTCAAGAAAACGTTCAACGGATGGCACCCAACTGTAAAAGATCTCACTTGGAGAGGCACTCCTGAGTCTGGGAGTCTGGGAGACAGGTACCCACTTACTTACTTGGTATAAAATCTAATATAGAGAATCAAACAAATGCTATCTCATCATAGGCGATAGCGACATATGTTGTCCCCTCAATTCAGTACTTCATTTCTGAAGACCCCAACCCCACCTCGCTATCTAACTTAGTAGTAGGTATAGGTATGTATGTTTTGATCACTGAATGATCAACATAATGTATGTGTATGTCTGCACCCACCATTGGAACAAGAAGAAGTTGGTCCAATGGTGGCTGTAGACATGCTCGACCTGTGGCTCGGGAGAAGGCACGGCTCTCTGACGTTTCGTGCGACGCAGGTCCTCTCGGGGCATGGCTGCTTCGGGAGGTTCTTGTGTCGCATAGGCAGGGAGCCGGACGCTCGATGCCACCACTGCGTCGACTGTCGGGAGGACACGGTGCGGCATACGCTTGCAGAGTGTGCAGCTTGGGAGGAGCCGCGCCGTGCCCTCATCTCTGTTGTAGGCGGTGACCTCTCGCTGCCGGCCGTAGTCCATGCTATGGTCGGCGGTGAGGAGTCCTGGGACGCGGTGGTCTCCTTCTGCGAGACAGTTATCGCGCAGAAGGAGGCTGCGGAAAGGGAGAGGGAGATCACAACCGCTCTCCCTGCCCGCAGCAGGCGCATCGGGCGTCGGAGGAGGGCATACGCTGCCCTCTTCCGGCCCCCCTAACTGGGTCCAGGGGCGGCGGACTTGGGGATGTCTGTCGCCCCCCACTCATCCGGACCCGAGGCGGCAGCGCGTGGTGTTCCCGTGCGCCCCTCTTTGACGTAGCGAGGGGAGTTAAACACCTCACTCCCCTCCCCGACGCGAGGTGGCCCGCAGAGGCGGGCCGGCACCAGCCGGGGATTGCGGAAGTCGCATACGTTCCCGCGATCCCCGGCGTAGGTGGGAGATGGAACACCGGGGTGGTTTTAGTCAGTAAGAGTCTGACAGACCCCTCCACCCGCCCCAGGGTGGAGGATTTCCATGAGGATTTCCCCCCGAGATCAAAAAAAAACAAAAAAAAAAAAAAAAAATGGTGGCTGTAGACATACACATACATAATGTTGATTTTACGAGTGTATTAATTATGCGGATAAAATTTGCGGCAATGTGACTCACAGAGTGGAGGAGCTCGTGGCTAAATAAAAACAGCCGCACGGGTCGATCTTTAAGGTTAAGCAACGCTTGCCGAGGTTGGTCTGTGGATGGGTGACCATCTTAACATACCGAGACACCTCCGTGCCTCGGAGAGCACGTTAAGCCGTTGGTCCCGGCTGTCATTTGTAGATCTTTGGCAGTCGTTACGGATAATCAGAAGCCAGATAATCTGACACCAGTCTTGCCAATGAGTACCGTGTTACCCAGTTAATGGGTTGTGGAGGTCTGGTAGGCAGCCGCTCCACGTAAAATACTGGTATTCAGCCGAATCCGGTTTGACTGGAAGCCGACCCCAATATAATTGGGAAAAGGCTAGGCAGATGATGTGACTCACAGAGTGGTTTTAGACAATATGTATAAGTACAATAATCATTACATCATACAAAAATGTTTTAAACAAGGTATATAAGCATGTTAGAAGTGTTCACTTTCAGGCTTGCTTTCCAGATTTGGCATTTATATGGAAATCTAACTTCAGAATCTATTTATGAGAATATGCGAAATACACGTAACATTTATAAAGCCAAATTAAAATGGTGTCGTAATAATCAAGCACAAATAAAACTAGATATAATAGCTGAGCAGCGTTAATCCAAAGATTTCATGAAATTTTGTAAGAGTACTGCTAAACTGAATCCCAAGCCGAGTCTGCCGGTGAGCGTGGCAGGAATTTCTCCTGGAGGAAGTGACCCTCAAGCCATTTCGAATTTGTTTGTAAATCAGTTCCAAGTTGATCCCTTGTCGGGACCGGTAACGCCCGTGTCTTCGTCGGTTATTGACGCTGAGGCTGTAGTTTAAGGTTTTTGGCCAAAGAAATAGATGATGTCATTAGAAAGATGGTCGGAGGTAAGTCTCCGGGGCATGACCACCTCAGCGTCGAGCATTTGCTATACGCGGGAGTTCATTTACCGAGGGTGTTGGCAACATGTTATTCGTTATGTATAAGTCACTCGTACTTACCCGATAAGCTTATGAAGACCACAGTCGTGCCAATAGTAAAGAAAAGAACGATGTGATGTTACAGGCCCCGCAAACTTTAGGCCTATTTCCTTGACGACTGTTACTGCTAATATACTGGACTGTTTGCTTGATAAACATGGCGAGTCGTATAAATGTACACGATGCCCAATTTGATTTCAGACCCGGATTATCGACAGAGTCTGACATCATGTGCCTCAAGCAGACTGTTCCGTATTATGCTGATAGGAGTTTTCCTATCAGCATAATACGGAACAGTCTGCTTGACCAGTGTTTACCGGTCAATGCATGATTCCTGGACTTATCGAGGGCTTTTGACCTGGTGTCATACGATAGCTTGTGGGAAAAGCTGCGAAAAAAAAGCAGCGTTGACTGTACCGTTATTTCTTTATTTAAATTTGGTATGAGCATCAGACGAACTATGTCAGGTGGGGTGCAACTCTATCTGTGTATGGGTTGAAGTGCGGGTGAGACAGGGGGTATTACCTCACCTCGTCTCTTTAACCTTTACATAAATCAGCTGATTGTTGATCACAGCAGAACCCGTATAGGCTGTCACATTGACGGAGTTTGCGTTACCAACATAAGTTCGCTGACGACATGGTGCTGCTGAGTCCATCAATAAACGCACTGCGGTCACTCAGGGACAATGCAAAAAAATGCTGACTCACTGGATACGGCTGCACACGTAGTTGTCAGTCGTTTCAATTTTGTATATAATGTGTGGTTTCTACTAACATTAGGTTAAGACTTTTACTAACAACATGGATCTTGTCATTGGTCTGAAACAAAATATTTATTATTTCCTTTATTCATTAATATGAATAACATTTTTAATTATTAAAATACAAAGATATAAAAATATTTTAAATATAAAAATAGTAGCCCACCGGTATCGGGAATACGGTCCAAGCTACGATCCTGAGAGAGGATCCTCCTAACTATACGCGCCGTGTCCAGGAGTACTGCTTTCTGGATCAACTCTGATCCAGCTGCCCAACGAGAGCCTCTTTAGATGTTGGTCGAGGCTCTTGGCAATTGTGCCATTGGCCGTCACGATTATCGGCACAATGACGGCTGTATTCACATCCTACATGTCGACAACCTCGCGAGCCACGTAAAGATACTTAGTATTTTTATCTTTCTCAGCTTTCACGAGGTTCTCGTCATGAGGGACTGCTATATCAACAATCATTGCGCGACACTCTAGTCGGTCATCACCACTTTGTCAGGCTTATTGGCAACAATAGTCCTGACAGTTATGATAGACCGATCCCAATACAATGTGCAATTGCCATTTTCGAGAACTGGGTCGGGCACAAACCAATAGTACGGTACTTCCAATTCCACAAGATTGTATTTAAGAGCAAGTTGCTGGTGGATAATCCTGGCTACAAGCTGGCTGTTCAAATGTTCTCCGTTAGCCAGATTAGAACAACCGCAATTAATGTGGCGGATGGATTCCCCTGGCCGGTGACATGCCCGACATATGTCAACCGTACCGTCCTTCACAATGTTTTTCCGGTAGTTGTTCATCATCATAATTTCGTCCATAATCGCACAGACAAAACCTTCGGTTTCCCCGAAGAGGTCACCAAAACGCAGCCAGGCTACGGACGCCAAAAGTCTACATCGGGCCCATGTAGGACCCGATAAAAGCGCCCGTGAAGCTCCTTGCTCTGCTAACATGTGTTGGGCAGTTCTCACAGTCTCAACCTTCGAGCATCTAAAAACTTACTTCTTCATATCCCTTCTCACCGCACCGGGTTTTTGTCTAATTCCTACGCTATTTCTACAATTAAACTCTGGAATATGAAAATTTTCCTTTAAGCGTAAAATCCGAAAACACTACTTAAAAGCTTGTCATTCTTAGTTGTTCTTCGTCATGATTACTATGAATTCTCTTAATCGGTATGATTATTATATATCATATTTATTAGTTAAATTAGTTTATTATTTTAGCATATATATGTATTTTATTAGTATTAACTTTCCGAATTGTTAAAATTCAATTTTGAATCTTATTTTTATTTATTGTACACCTACCACAGTATAGTCTTTATAACCCAAAGGTTGACTGGTAGAGAATGCCTTGATGCATTAAGTCCGCCCATGTACCACTATTGTACATAAAGTTTAAATAAATAAATAAACATGTTAGGTAGCTTTATCCTTACAAATCCAATCATGTAATACCTATTTAGTACTACAAGATTCGATTGGTAATAGAGTATGTAGTTTTTATTTAATGATGATTTAAAACTTTAAAGGGTGCTGCACTTTTAATATCTTTGAATCTCAATCTACAAAAAAAAGCTGGCCAAGTATGAGTCGGACTTGCAAAGGGTTCCGAACGCAATCATTTGTTCATCCGTGAAAGAATTGCATTTTCCGATTTATCATTATACCTAGCCCCGCGTGTATGGGGAGCCACCCGGACCCTTCCGACCCAGTCCCTGGGTAATGAAACACTTTGTAGAGTCCGGTTCTCATTTGTTAACTTAATTTTCAATCGGCACAGAAGTTTTCTAATCTCAAAATTTTGCCCACTTTATCCCACTGCGGGGCAAAGATATCCCTCTCCCTTTTCCGCACATGAACGTTGCCCCACACTAGGATTTCACTTGTATCGTGGGTGCGTGTACAGACATATAAACTCACATAAACAAACAATCAGACCCGAAACAACTACCTGAAGGCCATAAAAATATTTGTTCCGTGCGGGAATCGAACCCGCGACACGCAGCGTAGCAGCCGCGATCGCTCAACACAATGCGTCAACCATGTCTTTTGCTATTTAGGGCCAGTCCTTTTGGTGAGATTCAATTTCGGTCCTCCACCCTCGCCTACCTCGGTCTGCCGCGATGTCGCCTAGCATTGAGTTTTTAACAGATAATTTTATTCTTCAATTAAGAGATATCTGACTATTAAAATATCAGTACTAAAAAGTGTATCGAAAGTATAAATACAAATACTTATGGCTGTCTGAAATATCTTCTGTACAAAACCTGTCGAATACCTAGCCATTGATATTCCTCAAATAAAAATTATCTGACTACTTACAAATCGGCCTTTAAGGGTATTTTAATTCAGAAAACGAATACCTTAGGTATTTTTTTCTTTAACCAAGATAACATAATCTTACAAAAGAAGATTAGAATTCAGTTCTAGAATTCAACCGGAATTTGTCTAGAAACACCAATTTATATGTTATTTTGGTGCATCAACTTTGTCAAAACGGACAGGCAATGTTGGAACCACGCCAAATGCTTGACGACACACATTTTTTCAAAGATAAACTACATATTCCTGTTTATAAATAGATTTGGATGTGCCACATAGATTGGGTTCACTGCTTTCAGAGAAAAATAAAAGACGTAAAATGTACCTTAAAAATTTATTTTCCATTTTATATTAACCTAAATTAAGTACGATACTATAATTTTAGAGTTATTATAACAGTTATTAAGTATTTATTATGAATTCACGTTCATATAGTTATGTAATACATAAAAATACAATAGTAATTGTGCTTAAAATTACTGTGAATGAAATGCACTATCATGGACAAGTCAGTGCGTCATGCCGCTCTGAAAATTTTATACATTTGATGATATGTGTATATAATTTTAGTGTTATATATCTAGGTTCAATATTTTCATCTATATGTATATAAGGCAAGATGGCCACGTCTATGGCTAACTATCTTCCTTTTGGTATGCATCTACTTATAATTTTATTCCACTTATATTTAAAAGTATAATGAATGTATATAATTCATATATTAGACCGAATCATGTTTTCAATCAAACTGTGAGCTCCGGGCGGTAAGAGATTCGATTCGGTCGGTAAATATTCAACAATTTTTATTTATCTTCCACATAATAAATAGTTATCAACATGTAGATTACAAATATCAACAAAATAAATTACGAATAACAGAATATTACAATTAGAATTAAGCTTACATACTATGTATCAGTGATACCTACCTACTTGGGCTAATACCCCTAACTTGTACTATGTCGCCGTCCAAGATCTCGCCTGCATGTGAGATGAATCTCATTCCCATTCAAATCCTTTAATGGCTGCTGAACGAAATAAATAGTTAGTTATAAGCCATTACATATTCACTGAAATGCTGTAATTCCGTTCAAAAGATGGCACGTCTTTAAAGGGCTTCTGACGATGTAATTCATTTACTTAAAATAATCCAGTTTTATTGCATCTAGTGTTTCTTTGATAGAATGGCCGGCGACCGCCTATAATTCAATACATTAAAATTACATGGACTAGTAATTGAATTATCCTAACTATTTTAATACTACTAAGTACCCTTAACCGCTGTGGAGAACAAATTATAAGTAATAATATGTTAATTATTACAAGGGCATTATAGGTAGTGTACAAAAAATATTGATGTTTTTCACTGAGACAGTAATAAGTAGATTACTTAAAGTTACATTAATTACTTAACTCTTTATTGCTCTCCCTCTATCTTACGCTAAACCAAGTCCATTTTCGGACTTATTGAGCAATGTGGACATGTTAATACAGAACTAGGAAACCTAAGTTATTATCTATGGCGTCTTACAATGAAAACAAATCGACTAATAACAGCTTCATTTTGAATGAAGCCTTGGTGATATAGTCTCCATGTCTTGCGTACTTAGAACTGGAATCGCAAACCATAAAAAATGCTCAAGTCATATTGTTTTCGATCATGACTTTATTTTCTTTTTAAATAATGTTTGTAGAAGATTTGTCTAGGATTAGGTTGGTTATACCAGAGCAAATCTTGCATCTTGTACAAAATTCTAAAATCCGATCAGAAAATACGTGACTGAGACATTCATTTCGTTCTAAGGCGTCCGTTAGATCAATCGCTGGATTAATGCGTTTAAAGTACCTTATTAAAATATAAAGCTACGTAAAATGGAAATTATGGATAGGAAGTACACAATAGTATGCGGTGTGATGATACAATCGGAAGTATTGAGAAGTTTTTCTTGCATTTTAGCTTTCTTATCGTTGCTGGCATTTTCGCCGTTATGTGTACCATTTGGCGGCTGAAATCAACAGAAACCAAGTTAATTAATTTGAGAAATATGGCAATCTCTTGTTAGAAACTGCCCGGAAGGTAGATAGAAAGAAACTACGACAAGACAATAAAAAAACTGGCCAAGTGCAAGTTGGGCTTGCACGCGAAAGGTTCCGTACCATTAGCCTAAAAAACATGTTTCTTTTATTTTTAATTTTATTTCATTTTTATTATTTGCTGTTATAGCGGCAACAGAAATACATCTGTGAACATTTCAACTGTCTAGCTATCACGGTTCATGAGATACAGCCTGATGACAGACAGACTGACGGACAGTGGAGTCTTAGTACCTTGGTACGGAACCCTAAAAAGAGAGTTTACAATTTCATTGTGTAAAAAATATGAGTACTGATTGTTTAAAACTTACTTGAATGGCTTTTAATGTCTGGAAAACATCTTGAGTTCTGCTAACAATATCTTGTACAGTCTCCTGTCCAAATCTGAAAATGTATGCCCCAACAATCAGTTTTGAATACAAAAGTGAACAATTCAAAGATTAGCTCCATTTCATGTCCTAGAAGCTTACTGGATGTCTAATAGATGAGCAAAAAGCTTTCTTTTAAAAAAGTCTGCAATTTTGCGTTGTATTCCACAATCAAATGTTCATACAAAGCCCACGTTGAGCAGAAAACATATGCAAACTACATTGAAATACATACTTGCACAACGACGCTGTATTAAACTCCTTGTTCTGTGGCGGCTGCGCAGCGGGGGGCTGTGCGGGAGGGGGCGCCACGTTGTTAGACACCGCACCGCCCGCCTGCATGCCACCTGAAAGTAAAAGCAAAATATAAAATAAAACACATACCGCCTTATCATCTATATAAATAAAAATGAATCGCTAAATGTGTTGCTAAGCGCAAACTCGAGAACGGCTGGACCAATTTCGCTAATTCTTTTTTTGTTGTTTGTTATTGTCAGGAGAAGGTTCTTATGAAAGAAAATTTTGAAAAAACACTTATATCCGGGCGAAGCCGGGGCGGTCCACTAGTTAAATATAGAATAGAGCAAGATTAACTTTATTCCAAGTTTTAAGTTTAAATTAATAAAATTCAGTATTAAACATATAATTAGTAAGAAGGGAGTAAACTAATCCGACCCTACTTTCGGAATAAAAGTTAATCCTTCACTCCACAAAGTTTAACGACTGAATAAGCATCTCTAGTATTGTCTCTCGTAGACTACTTCTGTGTGTGTATTCTGACATTTGAAATAAAAATAAATTCACCTTTGATAAATCGTTGTTTGTTGTGCAAGTAAGATGGATAGAGATTATTTTATTGATAATTTGGGGGGTTATAAATGAGGTTAGAAATCAGATTCCATTAATGAGGCATTTGAAATGTTATAAAATTAGTAGAAATACAACTGGAAGAACTTCAAGAAGACGAATTTAAATCTAAGTACAGAAACCTGTAAGTACTTAGATTTAAATTCCCAACTGCCGTTTTCATTATTGACTTGGCGAAAAATGATTTAGCTGGCGATGCAAGAGGTGGCTTTATACACCCCATTAACTTTAAGAACATGGGCCTATGGAGAGGTAAATAAAACTATCATCAATATCTTCCACTACGCATCTCCGATTCATTATTTTTTAATTCTTCAGATTCAAGATGATGTAGGAAATCTAAGTGGAACGAGACAATATCACTGATATGCAAACAAGTTGCTTTATTACTAGTAACACAAAGAGCTCATTGGAATAAAATAAAAAACACTACAAAGTATTAAGTAGGTAGGTACCTACCTACCTAACTTTAATTTCTGCAGTGGGTGTTTTTTCGTTTTTGACACCGACTTCCGAAATTAAAGTTATTTTATACTTTGTAGTGTTTCTTATTTGGAAGTCGGTTGTATTTTTTAGTAAAAAGTTTTTTTTTTTTTAATTTTTAGGGGGTCACATATGCTTACCCCTTCAGAGCGTACCGGCGTGATGTTATGTTATGAACTGGTGTGAAAAATAGACAGATATGAGATTTCAGCAATCCCAGTCCATTTGCTATCATTTATTGAGGAGTTCCGTTGCCTATCTCCGAATTTCTTCATCAGATCTGCACCAAATTGAAATGGGACCACTCCGAGAAAGTACTCTTCCAAAAACTACCCAAATCGTTTCAAGTGTGCCTATAAAATTTGAAGAGTTCTCTCTATTTTTCCAGGATCCCATCATCAGATCCTCCTCCTTTTTTTGAAGTCGGTTAAAAATGCCACAAACTGATGTGGAGCAGACTAATGTGATTGCAAGTTTTTATTCATTGTATGGATTAAGACAAGTGGTAGGAACTATTGATTGCAATACTACATCAATAGGAAGGGATACAGTTCAATATATTTAATGTACAAGTAAGTTTTATAGTCCCTACTAGGCAATCCATCTTTAGTACATGGGGGACATACAAGTTAGTCAGATCCAATAAAATCGATTCAATCTGTGACTTCATATTCAGGCAGCTGTGTACATTTTTTCAGGTTGTGTCAAATGCTAATTTAGAAAAAATCATGGATATAGTGGCACATTGGCGAATCAGCACATGTGGTTCAAGAATATTTAATAAAACAAAGAAAATCAGAATTTAAAGACAGACTATTAGGAGGTTCTGGATATGCTTGTACTCCCATATTTATTTATCCCTAATCTGCATTGTAATACACAAAAAGAAGAAATGTACAACCATGCACACATAAGGACCCGAAACACTAGAATGATGCTTAGGAGTATGGAAGCAAAGGTTTTGTTGTTTATCGCAAGGATTCACAACAAAATTAATACCTACATACTAAACTATATTGTTGCAGTGACAATACTACATGCAATGCAAAAGCAAGATCTGCTCGAGGCTGTAGATGGCAACGTTCCAGTGACACAGATGATAAATAACTCTCTTAGAGGAAATTCAGCATGGGCAGCATTTATGAATGAATTTCTTATAAATATGATATTTAGAAAAAAAAAATTGGCTTTTCTATGGAGAATTTGAATTTAGAATCTCTTACAACAGTATTTTAACTAAACAATGTTTAACGAGTTTTTATGAATAAGGCTGATAGCTTCTATTTTTTTTAAAGTTATACATAAACATGGAGTTAGTACCTAACTCCAACATTGACTTGTGATAACATGACTATTGTAAGGTAACTGGTGATGTGATCTGACAGGCTTTACTGATCAATTAAATCATTATGGAGGTTAATAAAAAAAATGTGGTTTAAGAGATAATTTTAATTTCTTATACATATAACTAGAAATCACAAACGGTACAAAAAATCAGTGTTTCAATTCACATACTTTTTTAACCTTTTGAACGCCATTGTCACATATACATGACAAGCAAGCGCGTGCCCTATAGATGTCAAACGTCACAAATAGCATATGGCAAAGAGTATGGCGAATTTGTGGCTCGGCATCGGGGGCACGACTATGCATTTATGCTCTGGCATTGGCACTGGAGGTTAAATTCTAAAATTTCTCTTTCTAATATGGCACATTTAAGTTTTTCTCTATGTATTGCCATTTTTATTGAATGTTCTTCTTCAGCCATTTCCATTCGTCTCATGTGTTCTTCATCTTTTAACATTTTGGTATGGCTTAGCATGTTGTTTACAAACTCATCATGGTCCTGTAAATAACAAACAGTTAAATAAATTATATTAATGGTTGAATGATAAACAAAGCAAGTTGAACATAACTAGCAGTAGGTATAAATATCATTTTTGAAGGTGCTGTATGTTTTCCGAGCATTTACCTTAATTGTTTTCCGTTTAATTTTCAGCTGGCTTGGTTCTCGATCTCGGCTATTTAACTCATTCAACCTAGTACAGAAGATGAATTATGTTAATAATTGCACAGTTGCACACTTTCTTAATGTGTGTTTAATTATTGAGCAAAAACTCTAAAACAGATTTGGAACAAATTTAGCAGAAATATAAATCATATTCTGGAAAAACACACAGCAGACTAGGTACTACGAACGAAATCGCGGGCAAACCTACGGAGATCATAAAATATACAGAAAACCAAATAAGTATCTTACTTTTTGTAAACTTCATCCCAGGCTTTAGTTTTCATCTTGTTTGTATTCGTATCTAGGGATTTATTCTCAATAACTTGTACAAGTTCTTTAAGTACTGAGCGAAATAAGTGCTGTAACAATTAAGGACATTATTATAAATAAACACCACGCCACCAATATAATTAAATACCACACCATCGACATGACTTACTGTTTCTTCTTCTTCCCAGTTAAGAGAACAAATACGTTTTTGGCTCATTTTTATGTGAAGAATAATAATGTTTATTAAAATAAGGAAATTTCTTAAAAACTGCTAAAACCTTGTTTTATTCAAGCCACCGAGAACAAAAGTGAGTCGTTTATTTCAAAATGGTAACTGTTACTGTCATAAATTCATTCAATCATAAATTCATTCAGTGACTCATTCTTTTTACTTTTAAAATAAGTGGGTTGTAATCAGTGTTTCCAATTTAGCGACTTTGTCGCTAACTCTAGCGACATTTCGTTCAAAATCTAGCGACTATTCTAACGACTTATATGAGTTTTTAAATAAAAAAATAAATAAGTATAATTAACTATTTCCAAAATTATGATTGAGATGAGATCTTGCCATATTAAAATATGGCAAGATCTCATATATATATATATATATATATTTTCGGAACTGTGTTCCGAAATCGGATATCATTTTGACAACAAAGTCTTTAAACTCTATGGATCTCGTCAAACTCTTGGAATATTTGGTACAGGTCACTCGTATTGGTTACGTGACTAGTCGCTCCATTGTCCACGCATGACTCTCTATCTTGCGGTATAAATGCCATAATATCCACGTTCATAATAGCCAAATTCGCACCTTGACTTGAAGATGGCTTGTCTTTACTGTCTTTTGGCGGGCGGCCATCTTTCATCAACTTCTTCTTATAAAGACAAGAAGAATAAGACTGTGACGACACAGAATAGCGCTATTCTAATACCTCTGTACTCGATCCAATGTTCTTCTTTTCAAGTGACTTCTCATGAGCGCAAAGGTTAGGTACTTGTCAAACCTTCTACTGTCCTCTGTTCTTTGGCTAATAACAACCAACTTGATTTTAATTCGAAATAATTCTTATCTAATGTATCCAGATTTTTGAAAATAAGGAATATTTCTGGCAGTTTCAAATTGGGATCATCTTTACGAATCTCTCTATTCAACTGACACCTGAGAGTCTTCAATTTGCAAATATGTGTGACCATATCATCAGAATGATCTAATTTAAATCCGAAGAAATCTAGGCAGAGATTATAAGCTCGATTCTCACTATCTCTGTCAAATAACTGATGTAGTTCTAGCCAAACTTCGCTTGGACATGTGAATGACATTACCTTTGTAACGGTATCTTTGTTCAAGTTTGTTGAAAGCAGGATCATAGCATTGTTCTCTGCCTGTATAAAACGCGCTAGTTTTATTCTAAATGCTTTTGCGTCTCCTACACCTGCCGGCAACACGGGTCTCTTACATTTTCTTTCTACTATATCCAATGCATCGGGTATGCTTCTAAGCAGGATGGATATTTTATATTTCCAGATATCCTAGTTACTCTTGCCTTGAAGTGTTATTATATGAACCTTTGTACTTAAATTTTCCACATTTTTGCTCGTTTCCATTTTTCCGCTAGCACATAACCTGTAGCAGAGTGCTGACTATGCGGTGTAGTGTCTCAAGCAAAGAGTATAGTAAGTAATAGGGAAAAGAGAGCCCTCTCACGTAAATTTTTGAACCACAAATTGAGAGTAACATGAGTACCTCATAGCAGAGATGGCGCTGTGAGGAGTTTTACACATACGCACACAATCACAACCTCTTCACGCACACATACACACACTCTGCACACACACATACACAAGCTCTGCACGCACACAGCTATCTATAACTGGCTGGAGGCCTCTCATGGTCATAGGTCCAATTTTGTAACATTTAAACTAGGGATATTATTATCTCAAAATACACTTTCTCCAAATACATTTGAAAAGTAAAACATTACTGAGCATTTAGTGGATAATAACGTAAATAAGTAATATTTTACTTTTAGGAGATTGTTTATTTTGCGTTTATATCTCCAGTTTAAATGTTACAAAATTGGACTTGTTGCATGTTATGTAATTATGTGTATATGTGTATGTGTGTATTTGTGTGTTGTGTTGTTATGTTGTGTAATTGTTTTTTTTTTTATTTCTAATATAGTACAATATTTTCAAGCCCTATTTGTGAAAAAATATTATTACAAACATGGTGTTGTAAATATTCTATATTCAAGATAGTGGAATGGAATCACAAATAAAAGAAGTAATAAATTTATCTTTCATTTATTGTTTTTATAATGTTTATTTTTATTATAAGTAATATTTTTGTGCTTCATTTCAATAAAATATTACCTTGGGCAAAAGTGGCTTCTGCATTATCAGATGTTGTATTTGTTGAATCCATTTCAGCAGTAGATGATGTAGATGCTGAAACCAAGAATTACCATTTTCCACTGATAAAATTTTTCCGAATATGGGTATTCACTTGGTGGAAAGTGGTGAACTGTTCCTGAAAGATAAAAAACTGGTCAACAAATTTGTATTAATTGTAAAATTGTAATTGTTGTATTTTCAGCCACAGGTTTGAAATCGTCACTAAAAAATTGTCTGATGATTGTTATTTTACATGATGTATCATGTAACTTAGCCCAATCACCGGAACTGCTGTTATGCAGTGCAATATTATCAACTGGTAAAACTGTTTACAATAAATTTGTGATATATATAGAGCTAAACGAATTTGATGAGATGTAAATAATTAATGTGGGAACCAACCTTTATAAGGAATACATCCAAAATAGCACTTAAAGGCAGACTTTCTCCTCGGCATTTTGCAAGTTTCGTCAATTCCAAATCAAAAGGTAACATCGAGGTCCAGTATGTACACGGCGTTGGGTCAATCGTTTACGTATCTTATCACAAAGTCCAGAGAAGAAGCAGGGTCAAAAGTTTAAAGCAAGCGTCGTAAAAGAGCACAAAACAGAAAACTAGAACACCACACGAAACAAACGAACACGGCACGAAAAAATCTTTTCTGCTTTTCAAATGACAACGTACTTTTCCATTACACATTTACGTTTCGTTTCACTTATTCAATACAAATACATGAACTTTAAAAACTGTTTATAATTTTGCTAGTATGTTTTTTTTTAATTTATTGATAATTAACTTATTGAAATATTAATAAATAATAATAGATATTTATTGTTAATAGTTGGATGGTTGGATGTATATTGTTGCACCGTTGTCAACTAGCTCTACCTATCGGCAAAAATTTGAAACTATGGTCAAAATTGCGGTTCCTTGTCACAAAGATGGCAGCACAATCAGTGAATATTTTGTCAGCGAAGCCAATGTATGGAAGTGTCACCCCCCTGGTCTCAAGCGAAACTTAAAGGATTGTAATGAGAATAACAGAAAATAGAAAATGTATATTAAACGACAATTGAGTTGTGACAGACAAAAGTCTGATTAAAAAGAAAACACATAAGAAAACTCATGTCACTGCAGCTGAAAAATGCCAAAGAGGCTTTAACATGTTTTTTGGAAGTTCTTGTTGTTAAAGAAATAAAATATGTCTGATCCTATGGATGATGAATTAGACCATCAATGATTTGATATAAGTAGGAATAGAAATTGATTTCTACACTTAGATAACACACTTTGTATGTCTCAAAGTTCAGCTTATCTAAAGAAAAACATAACCTCTGAAATTGGTGAAACACCACATAGGTGTGATAATTAAATTAACTGTGATGATTTGTATGTACCTGATTGCTGAACTGTCTGAGGCCCCATTCCTGGACCACCAGGTCCACTGCTGACACCAACTAACAAAAAATCAAAAAATAAAAATCAAAAGCAGTAACAAAATCATTACAATTGTCCGATTGTGTCTTCAGAAATTTCTGTGAAAATTCCTTTAGTTTTTAAGCAAAAAGAATTTTTAAATTATACAGTAGTACCTAAGATGCCCGTTGGCATAGATTATTAGTTGAATTTTTAATTATTTTTTTTTGTTTAATTACCATTTTTAGTAACTCTAGTAGCCTGATAGTAGATAAATGATCAAATATGACATACCTGAGGTCCCATGCCCATATTGCCCATCTGATTTTGAATAGTGGCCCCATACGGTGGCACCATTTGATTGCCCATGCCAACCATTCCACCAGTATTAGCCATGGGCCCACCCATCACGCCTGTAAAGTACATTATTTTTCAAGATTAGAATACATTAATGACATTACTAGCTTGTGCCAGTGACTTTGATAAATGATATTTATTTTGCAAATAGGTTACAAGTAACTCTTTTACACATAAATTTTTAGTAACTCTTTCAGACATTAATTTTTTTTGCTTATTATAATCTAGATGAGGCTAGGCTTTGTCTATGTGGTAGCCATTAATAATACCTTAGGACAATCCCACATTTCATTATGGTATATGAATAACCAGATGACCATTACAATAACTGCGGTATCTGATAGTGAGACTGATTTTAATGTTTTACAGAATATTGTTAAATAATTAGTAATAAAATAATATTTTAACAGTTTATTAGTCATTGAAATAGTCTAAGAGCTGGTTGCACCTTGTGTAAGATCCTATTCACAAGGCCGAAATTAGGGCATGGTTTATTTAGTAGATGCAAATAACGAAAGCTAGTCTGCCAGGATTTGGGAGGATGCAAAACTACTTCCTTGACTACTGAAATACTTTTGATACATCACAAAAAAAATATATATATTGGCCGTCGGCCCAAGCTAAGAGGTATGTTTATGTTAAAAGTACATACTAACACTACCTAACATTTTATTATTAAGAAAATGTGGGAGGGGTGGCAGCTCTGGGATCTCAGTCTATCAAGATGCATCACACAAGACAAGGCGAACGTCACAGGAACACAACATCAACCGAGAATTTTACACAAGGAATACAAGAACGGGCTGAGAATATCCTCAGTGTCCGGTAGTATTACCATAAAAGTCAAGAGTTTATTATACCTGCTAGTTGATTCGGCATTGACTGCATCTGCCCGCTCATCGGTGGGGCCGAAGCCAGATCTCATGCCGGCAGCATTGCCTTGGAAGTTGCCGGGAAACTGATGACCTTGACCAGCCATAGCTAAGGTTTTTATTTACACTTAAATAATTCAGTATTTAAATAATAATACACTTTAGGATCAACAAATAACCAAAAATCTGATTAAACTGTCACTGGTTCTCAGACATCTGTCAATTGTGTTGACAGCTTTTGTTTTTTTTTATTTATCCTGAAGGGAAGGCTACAGTTTTTTGACCATATTGCCTAGTCTTACGTCCTTTCTTGTGTTTTGCCTTAGAATGCAGATGTAACACATGCTAATGGTTTTTGGAGTATTAGATATTGGGTAACAAATATATCGATTCGGCCTTCTCGGCAAGTTTTGACTGAGGAAGTCAATACTACAATAAAATTCTCAGCTCCACTTAACCGAGATCGCGCCTGTTTCGATTTATTTCAAATATTTTCCAAGTGCGGGGACATTTGAGACACAAAACAACAATTTTCACCAATTTACGTCATAATATCCACTTATGGGAATCAATTCCAACAGCCGCTAACTTCACTCGACAAAATCCCGCTAAAAACTCCTGACCGATTTTGATGTTTCTCAGAATTCACTGTTTATCCGGATTTAAATTCCAAGTCCTTTTCTCATCAACTGTTTATTCTCAACTCAGTGCTGAACTGCCACCAACACTTAAGCGGAACACGCTGACTAATGGCACAGTACCGCCACATCTTTCAATAAAACGTGTAGCTGACTCTGCCCTAGAGGGATTAACGTTGCGCATTTTTCAGTATAGTAGTGCTGACTAGAGCTCCTAAGTAGGTCTACGTAGCTGAGCTTTACGATTGGCTTGCATGGTATTGCAAAAATACTTGTCTCAATAGCCAGGTCGCTACATTAAAAAAAAAATCTGACATTGACAGAAATGGATAGAATGGCGGGAGTATTAATTTTAAGCAAATTAATTTTTAGTTCGTTTCGTTTTCTTTAAATTAAATATTGAATGAACGACCGAACCGAATTGAACTACTTGTTTATATTTGTACCAACGTACTTACTATCAAAAATTAATTTTACTTACTAACAATAATATAGAAACTCCTGCTTAAATGTTGAGTTATCGAACAAATTGAATATTAAATTCAAAGGTGAGAAAAATAATTTATTTAAAAAGCTGTTTAATTGCATGCTCAAGAAATACTTGTTAGCTGTAAAATTGTATGTATAGCTTACAGCTAAAAAAGTATTTTTGTAGGTACCTATTATATCTAGTGTATATTCTAAGATCACCTACTTAGCTTTGCCTTTCATAGTTACCACCACATAAGTTGCTAAATTGCTAAAAATCTGGTATATAATAAAGTACCGTAGGTAGCTGTACGTATCTACCTTAGTCACAAGTTATTAAGTAATAGGTAGTTAATTTTCAAGAAAACGTTCAACGGATGGCACCCAACTGTAAAAGATCTCACTTGGAGAGGCACTCCTGAGTCTGGGAGTCTGGGAGACAGGTACCCACTTACTTACTTGGTATAAAATCTAATATAGAGAATCAAACAAATGCTATCTCATCATAGGCGATAGCGACATATGTTGTCCCCTCAATTCAGTACTTCATTTCTGAAGACCCCAACCCCACCTCGCTATCTAACTTAGTAGTAGGTATAGGTATGTATGTTTTGATCACTGAATGATCAACATAATGTATGTGTATGTCTGCACCCACCATTGGAACAAGAAGAAGTTGGTCCAATGGTGGCTGTAGACATGCTCGACCTGTGGCTCGGGAGAAGGCACGGCTCTCTGACGTTTCGTGCGACGCAGGTCCTCTCGGGGCATGGCTGCTTCGGGAGGTTCTTGTGTCGCATAGGCAGGGAGCCGGACGCTCGATGCCACCACTGCGTCGACTGTCGGGAGGACACGGTGCGGCATACGCTTGCAGAGTGTGCAGCTTGGGAGGAGCCGCGCCGTGCCCTCATCTCTGTTGTAGGCGGTGACCTCTCGCTGCCGGCCGTAGTCCATGCTATGGTCGGCGGTGAGGAGTCCTGGGACGCGGTGGTCTCCTTCTGCGAGACAGTTATCGCGCAGAAGGAGGCTGCGGAAAGGGAGAGGGAGATCACAACCGCTCTCCCTGCCCGCAGCAGGCGCATCGGGCGTCGGAGGAGGGCATACGCTGCCCTCTTCCGGCCCCCCTAACTGGGTCCAGGGGCGGCGGACTTGGGGATGTCTGTCGCCCTCATCCGGACCCGAGGCGGCGGCGCGTGGTGTTCCCGTGCGCCCCTCTTTGACGTAGCGAGGGGAGTTAAACACCTCACTCCCCTCGCCGACGGGAGGCGGGCCGGCACCAGCCGGGGATTGCGGAAGTCGCATACGTTCCCGCGATCCCCGGCGTAGGTGGGAGATGGAACACCGGGGTGGTTTTAGTCAGTAAGAGTCTGACAGACCCCTCCACCCGCCCCAGGGTGGAGGATTTCCATGAGGATTTCCCCCCGAGATCAAAAAAAACAAAAAAAAAAAAAAAAAATGGTGGCTGTAGACATACCTACACATACATAATGTTGATTTTACGAGTGTATTAATTATGCGGATAAAATTTGCGGCAATGTGACTCACAGAGTGGAGGAGCTCGTGGCTAAATAAAAACAGCCGCACGGGTCGATCTTTAAGGTTAAGCAACGCTTGCCGAGGTTGGTCTGTGGATGGGTGACCATCTTAACATACCGAGACACCTCCGTGCCTCGGAGAGCACGTTAAGCCGTTGGTCCCGGCTGTCATTTGTAGATCTTTGGCAGTCGTTACGGATAATCAGAAGCCAGATAATCTGACACCAGTCTTGCCAATGAGTACCGTGTTACCCAGTTAATGGGTTGTGGAGGTCTGGTAGGCAGCCGCTCCACGTAAAATACTGGTATTCAGCCGAATCCGGTTTGACTGGAAGCCGACCCCAATATAATTGGGAAAAGGCTAGGCAGATGATGTGACTCACAGAGTGGTTTCAGACAATATGTATAAGTACAATAATCATTACATCATACAAAAATGTTTTAAACAAGGTATATAAGCATGTTAGAAGTGTTCACTTTCAGGCTCGGCTTGCTTTCCAGATGTGGCATTTATATGGAAATCTAACTTCAGAATCTATTTATGAGAATATGCGAAATACACGTAACATTTATAAAGCCAAATTAAAATGGTGTCGTAATAATCAAGCACAAATAAAACTAGATATAATAGCTGAGCAGCGTTAATCCAAAGATTTCATGAAATTTTGTAAGAGTACTGCTAAACTGAATCCCAAGCCGAGTCTGCCGGTGAGCGTGGCAGGAATTTCTCCTGGAGGAAGTGACCCTCAAGCCATTTCGAATTTGTTTGTAAATCAGTTCCAAGTTGATCCCTTGTCGGGACCGGTAACGCCCGTGTCTTCGTCGGTTATTGACGCTGAGGCTGTAGTTTAAGGTTTTTGGCCAAAGAAATAGATGATGTCATTAGAAAGATGGTCGGAGGTAAGTCTCCGGGGCATGACCACCTCAGCGTCGAGCATTTGCTATACGCGGGAGTTCATTTACCGAGGGTGTTGGCAACATGTTATTCGTTATGTTTAAGTCACTCGTACTTACCCGATAAGCTTATGAAGACCACAGTCGTGCCAATAGTAAAGAAAAGAACGATGTGATGTTACAGGCCCCGCAAACTTTAGGCCTATTTCCTTGACGACTGTTACTGCTAATATACTGGACTGTTTGCTTGATAAACATGGCGATTCGTATAAATGTACACGATGCCCAATTTGATTTCAGACCCGTATTATCGACAGAGTCTGACATCATGTGCCTCAAGCAGACTGTTCCGTATTATGCTGATAGGAGTTTTCCTATCAGCATAATACGGAACAGTCTGCTTGACCGGTGTTTACCGGTCAATGCATGATTTCTGGACTTATCGAGGGCTTTTGACCTGGTGTCATACGATAGCTTGTGGGAAAAGCTGCGAAAAAAAAGCAGCGTTGACTGTACCGTTATTTCTTTATTTAAATTTGGTATGAGCATCAGACGAACTATGTCAGGTGGGGTGCAACTCTATCTGTGTATGGGTTGAAGTGCGGGTGAGACAGGGGGTATTACCTCACCTCGTCTCTTTAACCTTTACATAAATCAGCTGATTGTTGATCACAGCAGAACCCGTATAGGCTGTCACATTGACGGAGTTTGCGTTACCAACATAAGTTCGCTGACGACATGGTGCTGCTGAGTCCATCAATAAACGCACTGCGGTCACTCAGGGACAATGCAAAAAAATGCTGACTCACTGGATACGGCTGCACACGTAGTTGTCAGTCGTTTCAATTTTGTATATAATGTGTGGTTTCTACTAACATTAGGTTAAGACTTTTACTAACAACATGGATCTTGTCATTGGTCTGAAACAAAATATTTATTATTTCCTTTATTCATTAATATGAATAACATTTTTAATTATTAAAATACAAAGATATAAAAATATTTTAAATATAAAAATAGTAGCCCACCGGTATCGGGAATACGGTCCAAGCTACGATCCTGAGAGAGGATCCTCCTAACTATACGCGCCGTGTCCAGGAGTACTGCTTTCTGGATCAACTCTGATCCAGCTGCCCAACGAGAGCCTCTTTAGATGTTGGTCGAGGCTCTTGGCAATTGTGCCATTGGCCGTCACGATTATCGGCACAATGACGGCTGTATTCACATCCTACATGTCGACAACCTCGCGAGCCACGTAAAGATACTTAGTATTTTTATCTTTCTCAGCTTTCACGAGGTTCTCGTCATGAGGGACTGCTATATCAACAATCATTGCGCGACACTCTAGTCGGTCATCACCACTTTGTCAGGCTTATTGGCAACAATAGTCCTGACAGTTATGATAGACCGATCCCAATACAATGTGCAATTGCCATTTTCGAGAACTGGGTCGGGCACAAACCAATAGTACGGTACTTCCAATTCCACAAGATTGTATTTAAGAGCAAGTTGCTGGTGGATAATCCTGGCTACAAGCTGGCTGTTCAAATGTTCTCCGTTAGCCAGATTAGAACAACCGCAATTAATGTGGCGGATGGATTCCCCGGGCCGGTGACATGCCCGACATATGTCAACCGTACCGTCCTTCACAATGTTTTTCCGGTAGTTGTTCATCATCATAATTTCGTCCATAATCGCACAGACAAAACCTTCGGTTTCCCCGAAGAGGTCACCAAAACGCAGCCAGGCTACGGACGCCAAAAGTCTACATCGGGCCCATGTAGGACCCGATAAAAGCGCCCGTGAAGCTCCTTGCTCTGCTAACATGTGTTGGGCAGTTCTCACAGTCTCAACCTTCGAGCATCTAAAAACTTACTTCTTCATATCCCTTCTCACCGCACCGGGTTTTTGTCTAATTCCTACGCTATTTCTACAATTAAACTCTGGAATATGAAAATTTTCCTTTAAGCGTAAAATCCGAAAACACTACTTAAAAGCTTGTCATTCTTAGTTGTTCTTCGTCATGATTACTATGAATTCTCTTAATCGGTATGATTATTATATATCATATTTATTAGTTAAATTAGTTTATTATTTTAGCATATATATGTATTTTATTAGTATTAACTTTCCGAATTGTTAAAATTCAATTTTGAATCTTATTTTTATTTATTGTACACCTACCACAGTATAGTCTTTATAACCCAAAGGTTGACTGGTAGAGAATGCCTTGATGCATTAAGTCCGCCCATGTACCACTATTGTACATAAAGTTTAAATAAATAAATAAACATGTTAGGTAGCTTTATCCTTACAAATCCAATCATGTAATACCTGTTTAGTACTACAAGATTCGATTGGTAATAGAGTATGTAGTTTTTATTTAATGATGATTTAAAACTTTAAAGGGTGCTGCACTTTTAATATCTTTGAATCTCAATCTACAAAAAAAAGCTGGCCAAGTATGAGTCGGACTTGCAAAGGGTTCCGAACGCAATCATTTGTTCATCCGTGAAAGAATTGCATTTTCCGATTTATCATTATACCTAGCCCCGCGTGTATGGGGAGCCACCCGGACCCTTCCGACCCAGTCCCTGGGTAATGAAACACTTTGTAGAGTCCGGTTCTCATTTGTTAACTTAATTTTCAATCGGCACAGAAGTTTTCTAATCTCAAAATTTTGCCCACTTTATCCCACTGCGGGGCAAAGATATCCCTCTCCCTTTTCCGCACATGAACGTTGCCCCACACTAGGATTTCACTTGTATCGTGGGTGCGTGTACAGACATATAAACTCACATAAACAAACAATCAGACCCGAAACAACTACCTGAAGGCCATAAAAATATTTGTTCCGTGCGGGAATCGAACCCGCGACACGCAGCGTAGCAGCCGATCGCTCAACACAATGCGTCAACCATGTCTTTTGCTATTTAGGGCCAGTCCTTTTGGTGAGATTCAATTTCGGTCCTCCACCCTCGCCTACCTCGGTCTGCCGCGATGTCGCCTAGCATTGAGTTTTTAACAGATAATTTTATTCTTCAATTAAGAGATATCTGACTATTAAAATATCAGTACTAAAAAGTGTATCGAAAGTATAAATACAAATACTTATGGCTGTCTGAAATATCTTCTGTACAAAACCTGTCGAATACCTAGCCATTGATATTCCTCAAATAAAAATTATCTGACTACTTACAAATCGGCCTTTAAGGGTATTTTATTTCAGAAAACGAATACCTTAGGTATTTTTTTCTTTAACCAAGATAACATAATCTTACAAAAGAAGATTAGAATTCAGTTCTAGAATTCAACCGGAATTTGTCTAGAAACACCAATTTATATGTTATTTTGGTGCATCAACTTTGTCAAAACGGACAGGCAATGTTGGAACCACGCCAAATGCTTGACGACACACATTTTTTCAAAGATAAACTACATATTCCTGTTTATAAATAGATTTGGATGTGCCACATAGATTGGGTTCACTGCTTTCAGAGAAAAATAAAAGACGTAAAATGTACCTTAAAAATTTATTTTCCATTTTATATTAACCTAAATTAAGTACGATACTATAATTTTAGAGTTATTATAACAGTTATTAAGTATTTATTATGAATTCACGTTCATATAGTTATGTAATACATAAAAATACAATAGTAATTGTGCTTAAAATTACTGTGAATGAAATGCACTATCATGGACAAGTCAGTGCGTCATGCCGCTCTGAAAATTTTATACATTTGATGATATGTGTATATAATTTTAGTGTTATATATCTAGGTTCAATATTTTCATCTATATGTATATAAGGCAAGATGGCCACGTCTATGGCTAACTATCTTCCTTTTGGTATGCATCTACTTATAATTTTATTCCACTTATATTTAAAAGTATAATGAATGTATATAATTCATATATTAGACCGAATCATGTTTTCAATCAAACTGTGAGCTCCGGGCGGTAAGAGATTCGATTCGGTCGGTAAATATTCAACAATTTTTATTTATCTTCCACATAATAAATAGTTATCATCACGCCTGTGCACAAGGATGGGGACAAGACCGATGTTAATAATTATCGACCTATTTCCGTCTTACCGTCACTTTCAAAAATAATAGAAAAAATATTAAATAAAAGGCTTACAAATTACTTCAATAAATATAACATTATTTCTGACTCGCAATATGGATTTAGACAAGGCCGGTCAACTCAGGACGCGGTTATCGCTCTAACTTCTGAAATTACAGATAAGGTAGACAAGGGATATAAATGCATTACGGTCTTTCTAGACCTGAAAAAAGCGTTTGACACCGTGTCTGTTCCCATTCTTGTGCAGAAGCTTGAGGCTATAGGGATTAGAGGCAAGGCTCTTTCTCTTTTTGACAGTTATCTGCGGGGGAGGAAACAGCAGGTTAAAATAGGCAAAACGTGTAGCAATGAGGAAAACGTTGTTTTCGGTGTTCCGCAGGGCTCAGTGCTCGGCCCGCCACTGTTTCTAGTGTACATTAACGAACTCTGTAACCTACGAGACGGTGACGGGAAAATTTTCTCATATGCGGACGATACGGCTATTGTCTACTTTGGCGAGACCTGGGAAATGGTACGTAACAAGGCCGAACAAGGCTTAGTCGTTATAAATAGGTGGCTAAAAGCAAATCTGTTAACACTTAATATTGCTAAAACAAAGTACATTTGTTTCTCTCCAAGTACAAGGTCCAAAGCTTGTCCAAATTTCAATATTCGTATCCATATGTGTGCAAACATCTTGGAGCGGAATTGTGACTGTAAACCCATTAAACAAGTACCGTCTACAAGATACTTGGGAGTTATAGTCGATGGGTGTCTAACATGGCACTCGCACGTCGAGGTTATTATGTCGCGCGTTCGTAAATTTATATGGATTTTTAAAAATCTACGACATGTGATGCCCCAAAAGACACTCAACAACATTTATGTAGCTCTAGCGCAGTCAGTAATTACATACTGCTTACCAGTTTGGGGAGGGGCCACCAAAACTAAATTTCTGGAGTTAGAAAGAGCCCAAAGGTCACTATTAAAAGTAATCTATTTTAAGCCTTATAGATTTCCCACGGTCGATCTTAATAGAATAAGTGGCCTTTTATCAGTCAGGAAACTATACTATTTATACACCATTATATACTTACACAAATACCTTCCAGTCAACCCTGAAAGCCAGTCTAGGAGGCGAAAAGATATTGTGGCGTATTCTCCTCGGGTGCGTACGGTTTTTGCAAGGCGCCAGTATGTATGCCAATCAGCCTACATATACAACAAAATTAACGCAAAACTAAATTTCCACCACGAGGTCTCGCATAAATGTAAAAAAGTGATAACCGAGTGGTTAAAAACACTAACTTATGAAGAAACAGAGCATATATTAGTCAGGATTACATGAATAATGATCTTTTTTTTTTTTTTTTTTCTAAAATTTCATTCTATTATTATTTTTTCAAAATTTCGTATTTCTTAGGGTAAAAACGTGTATCTTGTGATCACAATTCATTATAAAATGGCACTATCAGCAAACACTTAAATTCACGCATAAACGCACACACACACACCATCTACCCACGCACACACACACACACACACTCAAACCCTAACTCATACACTACTATAGACACACATATGCATACTCACAATTACACACTACACAGAGCTGCTAATAACTTTATAAATCAATGTTAATCTTCAGTTTTAATTTTAATTTTAACTTCTAGTTTAAATTTTTCTTTTAGTCTCAATATTGTTAACTTTTAATTAAGGGAAGGAGCGAGACAACCCCAACACAAGTATTATTAATTACTTACTGGGGCTGTTTCATTCACATTTGTAAATGTAACCGTTTGAGAAAAATAAACAATTTTTTTTTTTTTTTTTTTTTTTTTTTAGTTATCAACATGTAGATTTACAAATATCAACAAAATAAATTACGAATAACAGAATATTACAATTAGAATTAAGCTTACATACTATGTATCAGTGATACCTACCTACTTGGGCTAATACCCCTAACTTGTACTATGTCGCCGTCCAAGATCTCGCCTGCATGTGAGATGAATCTCATTCCCATTCAAATCCTTTAATGGCTGCTGAACGAAATAAATAGTTAGTTATAAGCCATTACATATTCACTGAAATGCTGTAATTCCGTTCAAAAGATGGCACGTCTTTAAAGGGCTTCTGACGATGTAATTCATTTACTTAAAATAATCCAGTTTTATTGCATCTAGTGTTTCTTTGATAGAATGGCCGGCGACCGCCTATAATTCAATACATTAAAATTACATGGACTAGTAATTGAATTATCCTAACTATTTTAATACTACTAAGTACCCTTAACCGCTGTGGAGAACAAATTATAAGTAATAATATGTTAATTATTACAAGGGCATTATAGGTAGTGTACAAAAAATATTGATGTTTTTCACTGAGACAGTAATAAGTAGATTACTTAAAGTTACATTAATTACTTAACTCTTTATTGCTCTCCCTCTATCTTACGCTAAACCAAGTCCATTTTCGGACTTATTGAGCAATGTGGACATGTTAATACAGAACTAGGAAACCTAAGTTATTATCTATGGCGTCTTACAATGAAAACAAATCGACTAATAACAGCTTCATTTTGAATGAAGCCTTGGTGATATAGTCTCCATGTCTTGCGTACTTAGAACTGGAATCGCAAACCATAAAAAATGCTCAAGTCATATTGTTTTCGATCATGACTTTATTTTCTTTTTAAATAATGTTTGTAGAAGATTTGTCTAGGATTAGGTTGGTTATACCAGAGCAAATCTTGCATCTTGTACAAAATTCTAAAATCCGATCAGAAAATACGTGACTGAGACATTCATTTCGTTCTAAGGCGTCCGTTAGATCAATCGCTGGATTAATGCGTTTAAAGTACCTTATTAAAATATAAAGCTACGTAAAATGGAAATTATGGATAGGAAGTACACAATAGTATGCGGTGTGATGATACAATCGGAAGTATTGAGAAGTTTTTCTTGCATTTTAGCTTTCTTATCGTTGCTGGCATTTTCGCCGTTATGTGTACCATTTGGCGGCTGAAATCAACAGAAACCAAGTTAATTAATTTGAGAAATATGGCAATCTCTTGTTAGAAACTGCCCGGAAGGTAGATAGAAAGAAACTACGACAAGACAATAAAAAAACTGGCCAAGTGCAAGTTGGGCTTGCACGCGAAAGGTTCCGTACCATTAGCCTAAAAAACATGTTTCTTTTATTTTTAATTTTATTTCATTTTTATTATTTGCTGTTATAGCGGCAACAGAAATACATCTGTGAACATTTCAACTGTCTAGCTATCACGGTTCATGAGATACAGCCTGATGACAGACAGACTGACGGACAGTGGAGTCTTAGTACCTTGGTACGGAACCCTAAAAAGAGAGTTTACAATTTCATTGTGTAAAAAATATGAGTACTGATTGTTTAAAACTTACTTGAATGGCTTTTAATGTCTGGAAAACATCTTGAGTTCTGCTAACAATATCTTGTACAGTCTCCTGTCCAAATCTGAAAATGTATGCCCCAACAATCAGTTTTGAATACAAAAGTGAACAATTCAAAGATTAGCTCCATTTCATGTCCTAGAAGCTTACTGGATGTCTAATAGATGAGCAAAAAGCTTTCTTTTAAAAAAGTCTGCAATTTTGCGTTGTATTCCACAATCAAATGTTCATACAAAGCCCACGTTGAGCAGAAAACATATGCAAACTACATTGAAATACATACTTGCACAACGACGCTGTATTAAACTCCTTGTTCTGTGGCGGCTGCGCAGCGGGGGGCTGTGCGGGAGGGGGCGCCACGTTGTTAGACACCGCACCGCCCGCCTGCATGCCACCTGAAAGTAAAAGCAAAATATAAAATAAAACACATACCGCCTTATCATCTATATAAATAAAAATGAATCGCTAAATGTGTTGCTAAGCGCAAACTCGAGAACGGCTGGACCAATTTCGCTAATTCTTTTTTTGTTGTTTGTTATTGTCAGGAGAAGGTTCTTATGAAAGAAAATTTTGAAAAAACACTTATATCCGGGCGAAGCCGGGGCGGTCCACTAGTTAAATATAGAATAGAGCAAGATTAACTTTATTCCAAGTTTTAAGTTTAAATTAATAAAATTCAGTATTAAACATATAATTAGTAAGAAGGGAGTAAACTAATCCGACCCTACTTTCGGAATAAAAGTTAATCCTTCACTCCACAAAGTTTAACGACTGAATAAGCATCTCTAGTATTGTCTCTCGTAGACTACTTCTGTGTGTGTATTCTGACATTTGAAATAAAAATAAATTCACCTTTGATAAATCGTTGTTTGTTGTGCAAGTAAGATGGATAGAGATTATTTTATTGATAATTTGGGGGGTTATAAATGAGGTTAGAAATCAGATTCCATTAATGAGGCATTTGAAATGTTATAAAATTAGTAGAAATACAACTGGAAGAACTTCAAGAAGACGAATTTAAATCTAAGTACAGAAACCTGTAAGTACTTAGATTTAAATTCCCAACTGCCGTTTTCATTATTGACTTGGCGAAAAATGATTTAGCTGGCGATGCAAGAGGTGGCTTTATACACCCCATTAACTTTAAGAACATGGGCCTATGGAGAGGTAAATAAAACTATCATCAATATCTTCCACTACGCATCTCCGATTCATTATTTTTTAATTCTTCAGATTCAAGATGATGTAGGAAATCTAAGTGGAACGAGACAATATCACTGATATGCAAACAAGTTGCTTTATTACTAGTAACACAAAGAGCTCATTGGAATAAAATAAAAAACACTACAAAGTATTAAGTAGGTAGGTACCTACCTACCTAACTTTAATTTCTGCAGTGGGTGTTTTTTCGTTTTTGACACCGACTTCCGAAATTAAAGTTATTTTATACTTTGTAGTGTTTCTTATTTGGAAGTCGGTTGTATTTTTTAGTAAAAAGTTTTTTTTTTTTTAATTTTTAGGGGGTCACATATGCTTACCCCTTCAGAGCGTACCGGCGTGATGTTATGTTATGAACTGGTGTGAAAAATAGACAGATATGAGATTTCAGCAATCCCAGTCCATTTGCTATCATTTATTGAGGAGTTCCGTTGCCTATCTCCGAATTTCTTCATCAGATCTGCACCAAATTGAAATGGGACCACTCCGAGAAAGTACTCTTCCAAAAACTACCCAAATCGTTTCAAGTGTGCCTATAAAATTTGAAGAGTTCTCTCTATTTTTCCAGGATCCCATCATCAGATCCTCCTCCTTTTTTTGAAGTCGGTTAAAAATGCCACAAACTGATGTGGAGCAGACTAATGTGATTGCAAGTTTTTATTCATTGTATGGATTAAGACAAGTGGTAGGAACTATTGATTGCAATACTACATCAATAGGAAGGGATACAGTTCAATATATTTAATGTACAAGTAAGTTTTATAGTCCCTACTAGGCAATCCATCTTTAGTACATGGGGGACATACAAGTTAGTCAGATCCAATAAAATCGATTCAATCTGTGACTTCATATTCAGGCAGCTGTGTACATTTTTTCAGGTTGTGTCAAATGCTAATTTAGAAAAAATCATGGATATAGTGGCACATTGGCGAATCAGCACATGTGGTTCAAGAATATTTAATAAAACAAAGAAAATCAGAATTTAAAGACAGACTATTAGGAGGTTCTGGATATGCTTGTACTCCCATATTTATTTATCCCTAATCTGCATTGTAATACACAAAAAGAAGAAATGTACAACCATGCACACATAAGGACCCGAAACACTAGAATGATGCTTAGGAGTATGGAAGCAAAGGTTTTGTTGTTTATCGCAAGGATTCACAACAAAATTAATACCTACATACTAAACTATATTGTTGCAGTGACAATACTACATGCAATGCAAAAGCAAGATCTGCTCGAGGCTGTAGATGGCAACGTTCCAGTGACACAGATGATAAATAACTCTCTTAGAGGAAATTCAGCATGGGCAGCATTTATGAATGAATTTCTTATAAATATGATATTTAGAAAAAAAAAATTGGCTTTTCTATGGAGAATTTGAATTTAGAATCTCTTACAACAGTATTTTAACTAAACAATGTTTAACGAGTTTTTATGAATAAGGCTGATAGCTTCTATTTTTTTTAAAGTTATACATAAACATGGAGTTAGTACCTAACTCCAACATTGACTTGTGATAACATGACTATTGTAAGGTAACTGGTGATGTGATCTGACAGGCTTTACTGATCAATTAAATCATTATGGAGGTTAATAAAAAAAATGTGGTTTAAGAGATAATTTTAATTTCTTATACATATAACTAGAAATCACAAACGGTACAAAAAATCAGTGTTTCAATTCACATACTTTTTTAACCTTTTGAACGCCATTGTCACATATACATGACAAGCAAGCGCGTGCCCTATAGATGTCAAACGTCACAAATAGCATATGGCAAAGAGTATGGCGAATTTGTGGCTCGGCATCGGGGGCACGACTATGCATTTATGCTCTGGCATTGGCACTGGAGGTTAAATTCTAAAATTTCTCTTTCTAATATGGCACATTTAAGTTTTTCTCTATGTATTGCCATTTTTATTGAATGTTCTTCTTCAGCCATTTCCATTCGTCTCATGTGTTCTTCATCTTTTAACATTTTGGTATGGCTTAGCATGTTGTTTACAAACTCATCATGGTCCTGTAAATAACAAACAGTTAAATAAATTATATTAATGGTTGAATGATAAACAAAGCAAGTTGAACATAACTAGCAGTAGGTATAAATATCATTTTTGAAGGTGCTGTATGTTTTCCGAGCATTTACCTTAATTGTTTTCCGTTTAATTTTCAGCTGGCTTGGTTCTCGATCTCGGCTATTTAACTCATTCAACCTAGTACAGAAGATGAATTATGTTAATAATTGCACAGTTGCACACTTTCTTAATGTGTGTTTAATTATTGAGCAAAAACTCTAAAACAGATTTGGAACAAATTTAGCAGAAATATAAATCATATTCTGGAAAAACACACAGCAGACTAGGTACTACGAACGAAATCGCGGGCAAACCTACGGAGATCATAAAATATACAGAAAACCAAATAAGTATCTTACTTTTTGTAAACTTCATCCCAGGCTTTAGTTTTCATCTTGTTTGTATTCGTATCTAGGGATTTATTCTCAATAACTTGTACAAGTTCTTTAAGTACTGAGCGAAATAAGTGCTGTAACAATTAAGGACATTATTATAAATAAACACCACGCCACCAATATAATTAAATACCACACCATCGACATGACTTACTGTTTCTTCTTCTTCCCAGTTAAGAGAACAAATACGTTTTTGGCTCATTTTTATGTGAAGAATAATAATGTTTATTAAAATAAGGAAATTTCTTAAAAACTGCTAAAACCTTGTTTTATTCAAGCCACCGAGAACAAAAGTGAGTCGTTTATTTCAAAATGGTAACTGTTACTGTCATAAATTCATTCAATCATAAATTCATTCAGTGACTCATTCTTTTTACTTTTAAAATAAGTGGGTTGCCATCAGTGTTTCCAATTTAGCGACTTTGTCGCTAACTCTAGCGACATTTCGTTCAAAATCTAGCGACTATTCTAACGACTTATATGAGTTTTTAAATAAAAAAATAAATAAGTATAATTAACTATTTCCAAAATTATGATTGAGATGAGATCTTGCCATATTAAAATATGGCAAGATCTCATATATATATATATATATATTTTCGGAACTGTGTTCCGAAATCGGATATCATTTTGACAACAAAGTCTTTAAACTCTATGGATCTCGTCAAACTCTTGGAATATTTGGTACAGGTCACTCGTATTGGTTACGTGACTAGTCGCTCCATTGTCCACGCATGACTCTCTATCTTGCGGTATAAATGCCATAATATCCACGTTCATAATAGCCAAATTCGCACCTTGACTTGAAGATGGCTTGTCTTTACTGTCTTTTGGCGGGCGGCCATCTTTCATCAACTTCTTCTTATAAAGACAAGAAGAATAAGACTGTGACGACACAGAATAGCGCTATTCTAATACCTCTGTACTCGATCCAATGTTCTTCTTTTCAAGTGACTTCTCATGAGCGCAAAGGTTAGGTACTTGTCAAACCTTCTACTGTCCTCTGTTCTTTGGCTAATAACAACCAACTTGATTTTAATTCGAAATAATTCTTATCTAATGTATCCAGATTTTTGAAAATAAGGAATATTTCTGGCAGTTTCAAATTGGGATCATCTTTACGAATCTCTCTATTCAACTGACACCTGAGAGTCTTCAATTTGCAAATATGTGTGACCATATCATCAGAATGATCTAATTTAAATCCGAAGAAATCTAGGCAGAGATTATAAGCTCGATTCTCACTATCTCTGTCAAATAACTGATGTAGTTCTAGCCAAACTTCGCTTGGACATGTGAATGACATTACCTTTGTAACGGTATCTTTGTTCAAGTTTGTTGAAAGCAGGATCATAGCATTGTTCTCTGCCTGTATAAAACGCGCTAGTTTTATTCTAAATGCTTTTGCGTCTCCTACACCTGCCGGCAACACGACCCGTGTTGCCTTCCTCTTCCTGCCTTGCGTCTTACATTTTCTTTCTACTATATCCAATGCATCGGGTATGCTTCTAAGCAGGATGGATATTTTATATTTCCAGATATCCTAGTTACTCTTGCCTTGAAGTGTTATTATATGAACCTTTGTACTTAAATTTTCCACATTTTTGCTCATTTCCATTTTTCCGCTAGCACATAACCTGTAGCAGAGTGCTGACTATGCGGTGTAGTGTCTCAAGCGAAACTTAAAGGATTGTAATGAGAATAACAGAAAATAGAAAATGTATATTAAACGACAATTGAGTTGTGACAGACAAAAGTCTGATTAAAAAGAAAACACATAAGAAAACTCATGTCACTGCAGCTGAAAAATGCCAAAGAGGCTTTAACATGTTTTTTGGAAGTTCTTGTTGTTAAAGAAATAAAATATGTCTGATCCTATGGATGATGAATTAGACCATCAATGATTTGATATAAGTAGGAATAGAAATTGATTTCTACACTTAGATAACACACTTTGTATGTCTCAAAGTTCAGCTTATCTAAAGAAAAACATAACCTCTGAAATTGGTGAAACACCACATAGGTGTGATAATTAAATTAACTGTGATGATTTGTATGTACCTGATTGCTGAACTGTCTGAGGCCCCATTCCTGGACCACCAGGTCCACTGCTGACACCAACTAACAAAAAATAAAAAAATAAAAATCAAAAGCAGTAACAAAATCATTACAATTGTCCGATTGTGTCTTCAGAAATTTCTGTGAAAATTCCTTTAGTTTTTAAGCAAAAAGAATTTTTAAATTATACAGTAGTACCTAAGATGCCCGTTGGCATAGATTATTAGTTGAATTTTTAATTATTTTTTTTTGTTTAATTACCATTTTTAGTAACTCTAGTAGCCTGATAGTAGATAAATGATCAAATATGACATACCTGAGGTCCCATGCCCATATTGCCCATCTGATTTTGAATAGTGGCCCCATACGGTGGCACCATTTGATTGCCCATGCCAACCATTCCACCAGTATTAGCCATGGGCCCACCCATCACGCCTGTAAAGTACATTATTTTTCAAGATTAGAATACATTAATGACATTACTAGCTTGTGCCAGTGACTTTGATAAATGATATTTATTTTGCAAATAGGTTACAAGTAACTCTTTTACACATAAATTTTTAGTAACTCTTTCAGACATTAATTTTTTTTGCTTATTATAATCTAGATGAGGCTAGGCTTTGTCTATGTGGTAGCCATTAATAATACCTTAGGACAATCCCACATTTCATTATGGTATATGAATAACCAGATGACCATTACAATAACTGCGGTATCTGATAGTGAGACTGATTTTAATGTTTTACAGAATATTGTTAAATAATTAGTAATAAAATAATATTTTAACAGTTTATTAGTCATTGAAATAGTCTAAGAGCTGGTTGCACCTTGTGTAAGATCCTATTCACAAGGCCGAAATTAGGGCATGGTTTATTTAGTAGATGCAAATAACGAAAGCTAGTCTGCCAGGATTTGGGAGGATGCAAAACTACTTCCTTGACTACTGAAATACTTTTGATACATCACAAAAAAAATATATATATTGGCCGTCGGCCCAAGCTAAGAGGTATGTTTATGTTAAAAGTACATACTAACACTACCTAACATTTTATTATTAAGAAAATGTGGGAGGGGTGGCAGCTCTGGGATCTCAGTCTATCAAGATGCATCACACAAGACAAGGCGAACGTCACAGGAACACAACATCAACCGAGAATTTTACACAAGGAATACAAGAACGGGCTGAGAATATCCTCAGTGTCCGGTAGTATTACCATAAAAGTCAAGAGTTTATTATACCTGCTAGTTGATTCGGCATTGACTGCATCTGCCCGCTCATCGGTGGGGCCGAAGCCAGATCTCATGCCGGCAGCATTGCCTTGGAAGTTGCCGGGAAACTGATGACCTTGACCAGCCATAGCTAAGGTTTTTATTTACACTTAAATAATTCAGTATTTAAATAATAATACACTTTAGGATCAACAAATAACCAAAAATCTGATTAAACTGTCACTGGTTCTCAGACATCTGTCAATTGTGTTGACAGCTTTTGTTTTTTTTTATTTATCCTGAAGGGAAGGCTACAGTTTTTTGACCATATTGCCTAGTCTTACGTCCTTTCTTGTGTTTTGCCTTAGAATGCAGATGTAACACATGCTAATGGTTTTTGGAGTATTAGATATTGGGTAACAAATATATCGATTCGGCCTTCTCGGCAAGTTTTGACTGAGGAAGTCAATACTACAATAAAATTCTCAGCTCCACTTAACCGAGATCGCGCCTGTTTCGATTTATTTCAAATATTTTCCAAGTGCGGGGACATTTGAGACACAAAACAACAATTTTCACCAATTTACGTCATAATATCCACTTATGGGAATCAATTCCAACAGCCGCTAACTTCACTCGACAAAATCCCGCTAAAAACTCCTGACCGATTTTGATGTTTCTCAGAATTCACTGTTTATCCGGATTTAAATTCCAAGTCCTTTTCTCATCAACTGTTTATTCTCAACTCAGTGCTGAACTGCCACCAACACTTAAGCGGAACACGCTGACTAATGGCACAGTACCGCCACATCTTTCAATAAAACGTGTAGCTGACTCTGCCCTAGAGGGATTAACGTTGCGCATTTTTCAGTATAGTAGTGCTGACTAGAGCTCCTAAGTAGGTCTACGTAGCTGAGCTTTACGATTGGCTTGCATGGTATTGCAAAAATACTTGTCTCAATAGCCAGGTCGCTACATTAAAAAAAAAATCTGACATTGACAGAAATGGATAGAATGGCGGGAGTATTAATTTTAAGCAAATTAATTTTTAGTTCGTTTCGTTTTCTTTAAATTAAATATTGAATGAACGACCGAACCGAATTGAACTACTTGTTTATATTTGTACCAACGTACTTACTATCAAAAATTAATTTTACTTACTAACAATAATATAGAAACTCCTGCTTAAATGTTGAGTTATCGAACAAATTGAATATTAAATTCAAAGGTGAGAAAAATAATTTATTTAAAAAGCTGTTTAATTGCATGCTCAAGAAATACTTGTTAGCTGTAAAATTGTATGTATAGCTTACAGCTAAAAAAGTATTTTTGTAGGTACCTATTATATCTAGTGTATATTCTAAGATCACCTACTTAGCTTTGCCTTTCATAGTTACCACCACATAAGTTGCTAAATTGCTAAAAATCTGGTATATAATAAAGTACCGTAGGTAGCTGTACGTATCTACCTTAGTCACAAGTTATTAAGTAATAGGTAGTTAATTTTCAAGAAAACGTTCAACGGATGGCACCCAACTGTAAAAGATCTCACTTGGAGAGGCACTCCTGAGTCTGGGAGTCTGGGAGACAGGTACCCACTTACTTACTTGGTATAAAATCTAATATAGAGAATCAAACAAATGCTATCTCATCATAGGCGATAGCGACATATGTTGTCCCCTCAATTCAGTACTTCATTTCTGAAGACCCCAACCCCACCTCGCTATCTAACTTAGTAGTAGGTATAGGTATGTATGTTTTGATCACTGAATGATCAACATAATGTATGTGTATGTCTGCACCCACCATTGGAACAAGAAGAAGTTGGTCCAATGGTGGCTGTAGACATGCTCGACCTGTGGCTCGGGAGAAGGCACGGCTCTCTGACGTTTCGTGCGACGCAGGTCCTCTCGGGGCATGGCTGCTTCGGGAGGTTCTTGTGTCGCATAGGCAGGGAGCCGGACGCTCGATGCCACCACTGCGTCGACTGTCGGGAGGACACGGTGCGGCATACGCTTGCAGAGTGTGCAGCTTGGGAGGAGCCGCGCCGTGCCCTCATCTCTGTTGTAGGCGGTGACCTCTCGCTGCCGGCCGTAGTCCATGCTATGGTCGGCGGTGAGGAGTCCTGGGACGCGGTGGTCTCCTTCTGCGAGACAGTTATCGCGCAGAAGGAGGCTGCGGAAAGGGAGAGGGAGATCACAACCGCTCTCCCTGCCCGCAGCAGGCGCATCGGGCGTCGGAGGAGGGCATACGCTGCCCTCTTCCGGCCCCCCTAACTGGGTCCAGGGGCGGCGGACTTGGGGATGTCTGTCGCCCCCCACTCATCCGGACCCGAGGCGGCGGCGCGTGGTGTTCCCGTGCGCCCCTCTTTGACGTAGCGAGGGGAGTTAAACACCTCACTCCCCTCGCCGACGCGAGGTGGCCCGCAGAGGCGGGCCGACGCGAGGTGGCCCGCAGAGGCGGGCCGGCACCAGCCGGGGATTGCGGAAGTCGCATACGTTCCCGCGATCCCCGGCGTAGGTGGGAGATGGAACACCGGGGTGGTTTTAGTCAGTAAGAGTCTGACAGACCCCTCCACCCGCCCCAGGGTGGAGGATTTCCATGAGGATTTCCCCCCGAGATCAAAAAAAACAAAAAAAAAAAAAAAAATGGTGGCTGTAGACATACCTACACATACATAATGTTGATTTTACGAGTGTATTAATTATGCGGATAAAATTTGCGGCAATGTGACTCACAGAGTGGAGGAGCTCGTGGCTAAATAAAAACAGCCGCACGGGTCGATCTTTAAGGTTAAGCAACGCTTGCCGAGGTTGGTCTGTGGATGGGTGACCATCTTAACATACCGAGACACCTCCGTGCCTCGGAGAGCACGTTAAGCCGTTGGTCCCGGCTGTCATTTGTAGATCTTTGGCAGTCGTTACGGATAATCAGAAGCCAGATAATCTGACACCAGTCTTGCCAATGAGTACCGTGTTACCCAGTTAATGGGTTGTGGAGGTCTGGTAGGCAGCCGCTCCACGTAAAATACTGGTATTCAGCCGAATCCGGTTTGACTGGAAGCCGACCCCAATATAATTGGGAAAAGGCTAGGCAGATGATGTGACTCACAGAGTGGTTTCAGACAATATGTATAAGTACAATAATCATTACATCATACAAAAATGTTTTAAACAAGGTATATAAGCATGTTAGAAGTGTTCACTTTCAGGCTCGGCTTGCTTTCCAGATGTGGCATTTATATGGAAATCTAACTTCAGAATCTATTTATGAGAATATGCGAAATACACGTAACATTTATAAAGCCAAATTAAAATGGTGTCGTAATAATCAAGCACAAATAAAACTAGATATAATAGCTGAGCAGCGTTAATCCAAAGATTTCATGAAATTTTGTAAGAGTACTGCTAAACTGAATCCCAAGCCGAGTCTGCCGGTGAGCGTGGCAGGAATTTCTCCTGGAGGAAGTGACCCTCAAGCCATTTCGAATTTGTTTGTAAATCAGTTCCAAGTTGATCCCTTGTCGGGACCGGTAACGCCCGTGTCTTCGTCGGTTATTGACGCTGAGGCTGTAGTTTAAGGTTTTTGGCCAAAGAAATAGATGATGTCATTAGAAAGATGGTCGGAGGTAAGTCTCCGGGGCATGACCACCTCAGCGTCGAGCATTTGCTATACGCGGGAGTTCATTTACCGAGGGTGTTGGCAACATGTTATTCGTTATGTTTAAGTCACTCGTACTTACCCGATAAGCTTATGAAGACCACAGTCGTGCCAATAGTAAAGAAAAGAACGATGTGATGTTACAGGCCCCGCAAACTTTAGGCCTATTTCCTTGACGACTGTTACTGCTAATATACTGGACTGTTTGCTTGATAAACATGGCGAGTCGTATAAATGTACACGATGCCCAATTTGATTTCAGACCCGGATTATCGACAGAGTCTGACATCATGTGCCTCAAGCAGACTGTTCCGTATTATGCTGATAGGAGTTTTCCTATCAGCATAATACGGAACAGTCTGCTTGACCAGTGTTTACCGGTCAATGCATGATTCCTGGACTTATCGAGGGCTTTTGACCTGGTGTCATACGATAGCTTGTGGGAAAAGCTGCGAATAAAAAGCAGCGTTGACTGTACCGTTATTTCTTTATTTAAATTTGGTATGAGCATCAGACGAACTATGTCAGGTGGGGTGCAACTCTATCTGTGTATGGGTTGAAGTGCGGGTGAGACAGGGGGTATTACCTCACCTCGTCTCTTTAACCTTTACATAAATCAGCTGATTGTTGATCACAGCAGAACCCGTATAGGCTGTCACATTGACGGAGTTTGCGTTACCAACATAAGTTCGCTGACGACATGGTGCTGCTGAGTCCATCAATAAACGCACTGCGGTCACTCAGGGACAATGCAAAAAAATGCTGACTCACTGGATACGGCTGCACACGTAGTTGTCAGTCGTTTCAATTTTGTATATAATGTGTGGTTTCTACTAACATTAGGTTAAGACTTTTACTAACAACATGGATCTTGTCATTGGTCTGAAACAAAATATTTATTATTTCCTTTATTCATTAATATGAATAACATTTTTAATTATTAAAATACAAAGATATAAAAATATTTTAAATATAAAAATAGTAGCCCACCGGTATCGGGAATACGGTCCAAGCTACGATCCTGAGAGAGGATCCTCCTAACTATACGCGCCGTGTCCAGGAGTACTGCTTTCTGGATCAACTCTGATCCAGCTGCCCAACGAGAGCCTCTTTAGATGTTGGTCGAGGCTCTTGGCAATTGTGCCATTGGCCGTCACGATTATCGGCACAATGACGGCTGTATTCACATCCTACATGTCGACAACCTCGCGAGCCACGTAAAGATACTTAGTACTTATTTTTATCTTTCTCAGCTTTCACGAGGTTCTCGTCATGAGGGACTGCTATATCAACAATCATTGCGCGACACTCTAGTCGGTCATCACCACTTTGTCAGGCTTATTGGCAACAATAGTCCTGACAGTTATGATAGACCGATCCCAATACAATGTGCAATTGCCATTTTCGAGAACTGGGTCGGACACAAACCAATAGTACGGTACTTCCAATTCCACAAGATTGTATTTAAGAGCAAGTTGCTGGTGGATAATCCTGGCTACAAGCTGGCTGTTCAAATGTTCTCCGTTAGCCAGATTAGAACAACCGCAATTAATGTGGCGGATGGATTCCCCGGGCCGGTGACATGCCCGACATATGTCAACCGTACCGTCCTTCACAATGTTTTTCCGGTAGTTGTTCATCATCATAATTTCGTCCATAATCGCACAGACAAAACCTTCGGTTTCCCCGAAGGGGTCACCAAAACGCAGCCAGGCTACGGACGCCAAAAGTCTACATCGGGCCCATGTAGGACCCGATAAAAGCGCCCGTGAAGCTCCTTGCTCTGCTAACATGTGTTGGGCAGTTCTCACAGTCTCAACCTTCGAGCATCTAAAAACTTACTTCTTCATATCCCTTCTCACCGCACCGGGTTTTTGTCTAATTCCTACGCTATTTCTACAATTAAACTCTGGAATATGAAAATTTTCCTTTAAGCGTAAAATCTGAAAACACTACTTAAAAGCTTGTCATTCTTAGTTGTTCTTCGTCATGATTACTATGAATTCTCTTAATCGGTATGATTATTATATATCATATTTATTAGTTAAATTAGTTTATTATTTTAGCATATATATGTATTTTATTAGTATTAACTTTCCGAATTGTTAAAATTCAATTTTGAATCTTATTTTTATTTATTGTACACCTACCACAGTATAGTCTTTATAACCCAAAGGTTGACTGGTAGAGAATGCCTTGATGCATTAAGTCCGCCCATGTACCACTATTGTACATAAAGTTTAAATAAATAAATAAACATGTTAGGTAGCTTTATCCTTACAAATCCAATCATGTAATACCTGTTTAGTACTACAAGATTCGATTGGTAATAGAGTATGTAGTTTTTATTTAATGATGATTTAAAACTTTAAAGGGTGCTGCACTTTTAATATCTTTGAATCTCAATCTACAAAAAAAAGCTGGCCAAGTATGAGTCGGACTTGCAAAGGGTTCCGAACGCAATCATTTGTTCATCCGTGAAAGAATTGCATTTTCCGATTTATCATTATACCTAGCCCCGCGTGTATGGGGAGCCACCCGGACCCTTCCGACCCAGTCCCTGGGTAATGAAACACTTTGTAGAGTCCGGTTCTCATTTGTTAACTTAATTTTCAATCGGCACAGAAGTTTTCTAATCTCAAAATTTTGCCCACTTTATCCCACTGCGGGGCAAAGATATCCCTCTCCCTTTTCCGCACATGAACGTTGCCCCACACTAGGATTTCACTTGTATCGTGGGTGCGTGTACAGACATATAAACTCACATAAACAAACAATCAGACCCGAAACAACTACCTGAAGGCCATAAAAATATTTGTTCCGTGCGGGAATCGAACCCGCGACACGCAGCGTAGCAGCCGATCGCTCAACACAATGCGTCAACCATGTCTTTTGCTATTTAGGGCCAGTCCTTTTGGTGAGATTCAATTTCGGTCCTCCACCCTCGCCTACCTCGGTCTGCCGCGATGTCGCCTAGCATTGAGTTTTTAACAGATAATTTTATTCTTCAATTAAGAGATATCTGACTATTAAAATATCAGTACTAAAAAGTGTATCGAAAGTATAAATACAAATACTTATGGCTGTCTGAAATATCTTCTGTACAAAACCTGTCGAATACCTAGCCATTGATATTCCTCAAATAAAAATTATCTGACTACTTACAAATCGGCCTTTAAGGGTATTTTATTTCAGAAAACGAATACCTTAGGTATTTTTTTCTTTAACCAAGATAACATAATCTTACAAAAGATTAGAATTCAGTTCTAGAATTCAACCGGAATTTGTCTAGAAACACCAATTTATATGTTATTTTGGTGCATCAACTTTGTCAAAACGGACAGGCAATGTTGGAACCACGCCAAATGCTTGACGACACACATTTTTTCAAAGATAAACTACATATTCCTGTTTATAAATAGATTTGGATGTGCCACATAGATTGGGTTCACTGCTTTCAGAGAAAAATAAAAGACGTAAAATGTACCTTAAAAATTTATTTTCCATTTTATATTAACCTAAATTAAGTACGATACTATAATTTTAGAGTTATTATAACAGTTATTAAGTATTTATTATGAATTCACGTTCATATAGTTATGTAATACATAAAAATACAATAGTAATTGTGCTTAAAATTACTGTGAATGAAATGCACTATCATGGACAAGTCAGTGCGTCATGCCGCTCTGAAAATTTTATACATTTGATGATATGTGTATATAATTTTAGTGTTATATATCTAGGTTCAATATTTTCATCTATATGTATATAAGGCAAGATGGCCACGTCTATGGCTAACTATCTTCCTTTTGGTATGCATCTACTTATAATTTTATTCCACTTATATTTAAAAGTATAATGAATGTATATAATTCATATATTAGACCGAATCATGTTTTCAATCAAACTGTGAGCTCCGGGCGGTAAGAGATTCGATTCGGTCGGTAAATATTCAACAATTTTTATTTATCTTCCACATAATAAATAGTTATCAACATGTAGATTTACAAATATCAACAAAATAAATTACGAATAACAGAATATTACAATTAGAATTAAGCTTACATACTATGTATCAGTGATACCTACCTACTTGGGCTAATACCCCTAACTTGTACTATGTCGCCGTCCAAGATCTCGCCTGCATGTGAGATGAATCTCATTCCCATTCAAATCCTTTAATGGCTGCTGAACGAAATAAATAGTTAGTTATAAGCCATTACATATTCACTGAAATGCTGTAATTCCGTTCAAAAGATGGCACGTCTTTAAAGGGCTTCTGACGATGTAATTCATTTACTTAAAATAATCCAGTTTTATTGCATCTAGTGTTTCTTTGATAGAATGGCCGGCGACCGCCTATAATTCAATACATTAAAATTACATGGACTAGTAATTGAATTATCCTAACTATTTTAATACTACTAAGTACCCTTAACCGCTGTGGAGAACAAATTATAAGTAATAATATGTTAATTATTACAAGGGCATTATAGGTAGTGTACAAAAAATATTGATGTTTTTCACTGAGACAGTAATAAGTAGATTACTTAAAGTTACATTAATTACTTAACTCTTTATTGCTCTCCCTCTATCTTACGCTAAACCAAGTCCATTTTCGGACTTATTGAGCAATGTGGACATGTTAATACAGAACTAGGAAACCTAAGTTATTATCTATGGCGTCTTACAATGAAAACAAATCGACTAATAACAGCTTCATTTTGAATGAAGCCTTGGTGATATAGTCTCCATGTCTTGCGTACTTAGAACTGGAATCGCAAACCATAAAAAATGCTCAAGTCATATTGTTTTCGATCATGACTTTATTTTCTTTTTAAATAATGTTTGTAGAAGATTTGTCTAGGATTAGGTTGGTTATACCAGAGCAAATCTTGCATCTTGTACAAAATTCTAAAATCCGATCAGAAAATACGTGACTGAGACATTCATTTCGTTCTAAGGCGTCCGTTAGATCAATCGCTGGATTAATGCGTTTAAAGTACCTTATTAAAATATAAAGCTACGTAAAATGGAAATTATGGATAGGAAGTACACAATAGTATGCGGTGTGATGATACAATCGGAAGTATTGAGAAGTTTTTCTTGCATTTTAGCTTTCTTATCGTTGCTGGCATTTTCGCCGTTATGTGTACCATTTGGCGGCTGAAATCAACAGAAACCAAGTTAATTAATTTGAGAAATATGGCAATCTCTTGTTAGAAACTGCCCGGAAGGTAGATAGAAAGAAACTACGACAAGACAATAAAAAAACTGGCCAAGTGCAAGTTGGGCTTGCACGCGAAAGGTTCCGTACCATTAGCCTAAAAAACATGTTTCTTTTATTTTTAATTTTATTTCATTTTTATTATTTGCTGTTATAGCGGCAACAGAAATACATCTGTGAACATTTCAACTGTCTAGCTATCACGGTTCATGAGATACAGCCTGATGACAGACAGACTGACGGACAGTGGAGTCTTAGTACCTTGGTACGGAACCCTAAAAAGAGAGTTTACAATTTCATTGTGTAAAAAATATGAGTACTGATTGTTTAAAACTTACTTGAATGGCTTTTAATGTCTGGAAAACATCTTGAGTTCTGCTAACAATATCTTGTACAGTCTCCTGTCCAAATCTGAAAATGTATGCCCCAACAATCAGTTTTGAATACAAAAGTGAACAATTCAAAGATTAGCTCCATTTCATGTCCTAGAAGCTTACTGGATGTCTAATAGATGAGCAAAAAGCTTTCTTTTAAAAAAGTCTGCAATTTTGCGTTGTATTCCACAATCAAATGTTCATACAAAGCCCACGTTGAGCAGAAAACATATGCAAACTACATTGAAATACATACTTGCACAACGACGCTGTATTAAACTCCTTGTTCTGTGGCGGCTGCGCAGCGGGGGGCTGTGCGGGAGGGGGCGCCACGTTGTTAGACACCGCACCGCCCGCCTGCATGCCACCTGAAAGTAAAAGCAAAATATAAAATAAAACACATACCGCCTTATCATCTATATAAATAAAAATGAATCGCTAAATGTGTTGCTAAGCGCAAACTCGAGAACGGCTGGACCAATTTCGCTAATTCTTTTTTTGTTGTTTGTTATTGTCAGGAGAAGGTTCTTATGAAAGAAAATTTTGAAAAAACATTTACACCCGGTTGAAGCCAGGGCGGTCCACTAGTCTATATAATAAAAATGAAAAAAATGAAATGAAATGAAATTGTTTTATTGCCAGATTAATATCCAAATAATAATACACAAATAACAATAAATAATAAATAATAAATAATAAAAATAAGTTAAAATTTATACGTCGCGAATCATGTTATCGGCGTATGATAGGACAGCCATCTTTGATGAAGAGGGCTGTTGTCCCAGTCTCGCACCGCGGCCACCAAGGAGTTAGCGGAGCGATGTATGGCGGAGCGTGTGGCGGCTGAGCGGCTCCTCAGCAGGGCCGGCCAGCCGGGCGCGCGGCCCTCGCAGAACATGGCGCTCGCGCTGCACCACCGAGGCAGCCGGAACATGGCACGCCACGCGTCATTGTATTGCACTCGCATGTCGCTGAGTGCAGCTTTGGTGGAGTTAGATTTGGTTTGGATGAATCGCTATATGAGTTGCTAAGCGCAAAACTCGAGAACGGCTGGACCAATTTCGCTAATTTTTTTTTGTTGCGTTTGTTATTATCAGGAGAAGGTTCTTATGAAAGAAAATGTTAATATCCGGGCGAAGCCGGGGCGGTCCACTAGTACTTAAATAAAAATAAATCAGTATATGTGTTGCTAAGCGCAAAACTTGAGAACGCCTGGACCAATTTCGCAAATTCTTTTTTTGTTATGTTTGTTATTGTCAGGAGAAGATTCTAATGAAAGAAAATTTTGAAAAAACACTTATATCCGGGCGAAGCCGGGGCGGTCCACTAGTTAAATATAGAATAGAGCAAGATTAACTTTATTCCAAGTTTTAAGTTTAAATTAATAAAATTCAGTATTAAACATATAATTAGTAAGAAGGGAGTAAACTAATCCGACCCTACTTTCGGAATAAAAGTTAATCCTTCACTCCACAAAGTTTAACGACTGAATAAGCATCTCTAGTATTGTCTCTCGTAGACTACTTCTGTGTGTGTATTCTGACATTTGAAATAAAAATAAATTCACCTTTGATAAATCGTTGTTTGTTGTGCAAGTAAGATGGATAGAGATTATTTTATTGATAATTTGGGGGGTTATAAATGAGGTTAGAAATCAGATTCCATTAATGAGGCATTTGAAGTTTTATAAAATTAGTAGAAAAACAACTAGAAGAACTTCAAGAAGACGAATTTAAATCTAAGTACAGAAACCTGTAAGTACTTAGATTTAAATTCCCAACTGCCGTTTTCATTATTGACTTGGCGAAAAATGATTTAGCTGGCGATGCAAGAGGTGGCTTTATACACCACATTAACTTTAAGAACATGGGCCTATGGAGAGGTAAATAAAACTATCATCAATATCTTCCACTACGCATCTCCGATTCATTATTTTTTAATTCTTCAGATTCAAGATGATGTAGGAAATCTAAGTGGAACGAGACAATATCACTGATATGCAAACAAGTTGCTTTATTACTAGTAACACAAAGAGCTCATTGGAATAAAATAAAAAACACTACAAAGTATTAAGTAGGTAGGTACCTACCTACCTAACTTTAATTTCTGCAGTGGGTGTTTTTTCGTTTTTGACACCGACTTCCAAAATTAAAGTTATTTTATACTTTGTAGTGTTTCTTATTTGGAAGTCGGTTGCATTTTTTAGTAAAAAGTTTTTTTTTTAATTTTTAGGGGGTCTCATATGCTTACCCCTTCACAGCGTACCGGCGTGATGTTATGTTATGAACTGGTGTGAAAATTAGACAGATATGAGATTTCAGCAATCCCAGTCCATTTGCTATCATTTATTGAGGAGTTCCGTTGCCTATCTCCGAATTTCTTCATCAGATCTGCACCAAATTGAAATGGGACCACTCCGAGAAAGTACTCTTCCAAAAACTACCCACATCGTTTCAAGTGTGCCTATAAAATTTGAAGTTCTCTCTATTTTTCCAGGATCCCATCATCAGATCCTCCTCCTTTTTTTGAAGTCGGTTAAAAATGCCACAAACTGATGTGGAGCAGACTAATGTGATTGCAAGTTTTTATTCATTGTATGGATTTAGACAAGTGGTAGGAACTATTGATTGCAATACTACATCAATAGGAAGGGATACAGTTCAATATATTTAATGTACAAGTAAGTTTTATAGTCCCTACTAGGCAATCCATCTTTAGTACATGGGGGACATACAAGTTAGTCAGATCCAATAAAATCGATTCAATCTGTGACTTCATATTCAGGCAGCTGTGTACATTTTTTCAGGTTGTGTCAAATGCTAATTTAGAAAAAATCATGGATATAGTGGCACATTGGCGAATCAGCACATGTGGTTCAAGAATATTTAATAAAACAAAGAAAATCAGAATTTAAAGACAGACTATTAGGAGGTTCTGGATATGCTTGTACTCCCATATTTATTTATCCCTAATCTGCATTGTAATACACAAAAAGAAGAAATGTACAACCATGCACACATAAGGACCCAAAACACTAGAATGATGCTTAGGAGTATGGAAGCAAAGGTTTTGTTGTTTATCGCAAGGATTCACAACAAAATTAATACCTACATACTAAACTATATTGTTGCAGTGACAATACTACATGCAATGCAAAAGCAAGATCTGCTCGAGGCTGTAGATGGCAACGTTCCAGTGACACAGATGATAAATAACTCTCTTAGAGGAAATTCAGCATGGGCAGCATTTATGAATGAATTTCTTATAAATATGATATTTAGAAAAAAAAAATTGGCTTTTCTATGGAGAATTTGAATTTAGAATCTCTTACAACAGTATTTTAACTAAACAATGTTTAACGAGTTTTTATGAATAAGGCTGATAGCTTCTATTTTTTTTAAAGTTATACATAAACATGGAGTTAGTACCTAACTCCAACATTGACTTGTGATAACATGACTATTGTAAGGTAACTGGTGATGTGATCTGACAGGCTTTACTGATCAATTAAATCATTATGGAGGTTAATAAAAAAAATGTGGTTTAAGAGATAATTTTAATTTCTTATACATATAACTAGAAATCACAAACGGTACAAAAAATCAGTGTTTCAATTCACATACTTTTTTAACCTTTTGAACGCCATTGTCACATATACATGACAAGCAAGCGCGTGCCCTATAGATGTCAAACGTCACAAATAGCATATGGCAAAGAGTATGGCGAATTTGTGGCTCGGCATCGGGGGCACGACTATGCATTTATGCTCTGGCATTGGCACTGGGGGTTAAATTCTAAAATTTCTCTTTCTAATATGGCACATTTAAGTTTTTCTCTATGTATTGCCATTTTTATTGAATGTTCTTCTTCAGCCATTTCCATTCGTCTCATGTGTTCTTCATCTTTTAACATTTTGGTATGGCTTAGCATGTTGTTTACAAACTCATCATGGTCCTGTAAATAACAAACAGTTAAATAAATTATATTAATGGTTGAATGATAAACAAAGCAAGTTGAACATAACTAGCAGTAGGTATAAATATCATTTTTGAAGGTGCTGTATGTTTTCCGAGCATTTACCTTAATTGTTTTCCGTTTAATTTTCAGCTGGCTTGGTTCTCGATCTCGGCTATTTAACTCATTCAACCTAGTACAGAAGATGAATTATGTTAATAATTGCACAGTTGCACACTTTCTTAATGTGTGTTTAATTATTGAGCAAAAACTCTAAAACAGATTTGGAACAAATTTAGCAGAAATATAAATCATATTCTGGAAAAACACACAGCAGACTAGGTACTACGAACGAAATCGCGGGCAAACCTACGGAGATCATAAAATATACAGAAAACCAAATAAGTATCTTACTTTTTGTAAACTTCATCCCAGGCTTTAGTTTTCATCTTGTTTGTATTCGTATCTAGGGGTTTATTCTCAATAACTTGTGCAAGTTCTTTAAGTACTGAGCGAAATAAGTGCTGTAACAATTAAGGACATTATTATAAATAAACACCACGCCACCAATATAATTAAATACCACACCATCGACATGACTTACTGTTTCTTCTTCTTCTTCCCAGTTAAGAGAACAAATACGTTTTTGGCTCATTTTTATGTGAAGAATAATAATGTTTATTAAAATAAGGAAATTTCTTAAAAACTGCTAAAACCTTGTTTTATTCAAGCCACCGAGAACAAAAGTGAGTCGTTTATTTCAAAATGGTAACTGTTACTGTCATAAATTCATTCAATCATAAATTCATTCAGTGACTCATTCTTTTTACTTTTAAAATAAGTGGGTTGCCATCAGTGTTGCCAATTTAGCGACTTTGTCGCTAACTCTAGCGACATTTCGTTCAAAATCTAGCGACTATTCTAATGACTAATGAATTAACTATTTCCAAAATTATGATTGAGATGAGATCTTGCCATATTAAAATATGGCAAGATCTCATATATATATATATATATATTTTCGGAACTGTGTTCCGAAATCTGATATCATTTTGACAACCAGTCTTGCCAGAAGGTCACTTTTGTAACCTTTTAGGTAATTTTTGAGCTGCATTGGTTACTTTTAGGTTACACTAATAAAAAGGTTACTTTTAGGTGATTTTCTGAAATTTATAGAATTAACTTTTAATTTCCTACGTCAAACGGAACGCTCTTTTAGAATTTACATGTTGGTACAATACGCTTCGTTCACTAAAACCACAGACCATAAGAACAATCTTAGCCGTCATTGGAACAACACGTTGTACTCTTTCACACTTATACCACTTGTATCTCGCTTACTCGCTCGATCAGTCTGATCGGGTTCATCATTCATTCGTTGCATGGATTTGGATTCGTTGTTTGTTTTGTTTGTTCGTTTGCCGTCCGGGTCCGGTGTCCTGTCGTGTCGTATCGTGTCGTGTCGTGCTCGTGTGTGCTCGTGCCTCTGTTGCCGCCCGCCAGAACTTTATTTTGTTGTTACCAAAAGTTTTTAATTTGTGTTTTGTGATAACCAAGACGACCCACTGGCCAATTAATTATTACAATACAACAATTTCCTACCGCACAATTACAGGAAGCTTGGTAAGTGTATTTACAAATTACAGTGTATATTTGTGTGTGCTGTGTGTTTCACTTTGTACTGGTTATGTACTAATAATTAACAAAGAATATGAATCTGACCAATATGTAGGGACCTATTACACGCTATGCATGCTTTGTTTTTTTTTAAACTTGATTTCAGAAACAATAAAATAATAAGTAGGTACAAGGCAGTTAGTAATATTATAGCAGTCAGTGGCGTAATTATAGGGTGGCAGGGCTGGCAAAATGCTATGGGCCCCCGACCCAAGAGGGCCCCGGCCCAAGAGGCCGCGAGCTCAGAAATAACCTAACATTTCTAACATTTGTAGGTACTTAAGTACTTAAAAATTATATTTTTTTTAAATACTCATAATCAATTAAAGTGGGGCACAACTAAAGACTGATTTACCTACCCCTCCCCCCCCCATCCGAAGAATTTGCCACGGGCCTCAGATGGTATAGTTACGCCACTGACAGCAGTATAAAAAGTTACTGAGATTAAACCTCTGACGGCTCTGACCTGGTACTATATGTAGGTACTATAGAGGTCAGTGGATTAATTAAACCAAGAGGCTTCATGTTTTTTTTTAATATTATGGCTTTGGCAAAAAGAGCTATCAAGTATCAGCCAAAGTGTTGTAAAATTCACAATCCCACCAAAAATAATGTCATGATGACATTATTTTAGTAGTGTTACCCCATCTAAAGTTGTATCCACAAAATATGGGAGGATAAAATTTTCCTAATGAATACCCACCGACCAAGTTAATAAAATGTATCGCTTTCTATCAGTCCAATCTAAGTATATTTAGGTATATCAAGTTCAGCAGCCGTATTTGCGTTTCCGTGAAATGTCTTTTTCGAATTCGAAACGTTCTTCTTGTCTCTAGAACTAACTACTTTATACACCAGAGTAAGATAGAGAACGCTTCTGAGTCGAATTCGAGATTCATCGCAAACGGGAATACGTTGACAGGAATTATTATTCACACGTATTGCGTTACGTTGTTTTTTCATACTAATACCCTGGTGGAGTTATTAATTTTATTTGTTTGATTTCTTTTCATGACTTCGGTGTTGGTGCTTATGCTTTGCATGGTTTTAACTAACTTAATCTACTAAAAATATGAATTCAGTCTAAGCTAAGCAAATGGACAAATTCTTAATCCCTTTTGCCTCGACTTCAAGGCAAGAGGAGAGAAGAGACATTAACAATGATTGCGATAGTAGTAATACGATGCATGAGGAACCTTTACCAAAGAAACAAAAAAATAATCGCGACTTCAATGAAAAGTGGCTAACAAACACTACATTTAAAAATTGGATTTCTAAGAGAGAACAAGAATGTGGCATGATTACCGCTTATTGCAAAGTGTGCAATTGTACTGTTTTAAATCATAAACCAGCACTTGTCAAGCACATGAATACGGCTAAACATGTTCAAAACATTAGCTCAAAAAGCCAAACAACGCCTATTCAACAAATGCTAAAACCCAAACCAGAAGATGAATTAAAAAAAAGAGCAGAGCTTAAAATATGCGCTTTTCTTGCACAGCACAATTTATCGTTTTCTTTGATGGATGAATTAATTCCATTTTTAAAAAATACTTTTACCGATTCGAATACAATAAAATCGATTAACTTAGGTAGGACGAAAGCAACAAATACTATAAAAACTGTCCTTGGCCCCATTTTAGCACAAGAACTCATAGATAAGTTAAAGAAAACTCCATTCAGTATTATAATGGACGAGACAACTGACATCAGTGTCAAAAAACAATGTGCACTCGCAGTTATATATTATGACGAAGTAGACTGTGTTCGCACACAATTTCTCGACATATATGAAGTGAAATCTGGAAAGGCTGAAGATCTTTGTAATAGTTTATTAACTTGGCTTCAAGACCGGCAAATTCCTTTAAATAAATTCGTAGGCTTTGCATCGGACACAACCAATAGCATGGTAGGCGAACACCATTCTGTGTTTAGTCACTTAAAACTAAAAGTACCGTACATTGCATGCATCAAGTGTAGTTGCCATATGATCCATCTCGTGGCATCTAAAGCGTGCCTTAAGCTGCCAAGATCCGTAGAAGATTTTTTAAGGAATATTGGAGCTCATTTTAGCCGAAGCACTAAGAGGCAAAACAAATTAAAAGAATTCCAGGATTTTTTCAAAGTCGATATTCATCAGATATTAAGCCCAGCAACAACGAGGTGGCTATCATTAGAGGCATGTGTCAATAGAACCTTGGAACAATATCAGGTACTCAGTGAATACTTCAAATTGGAAGTATTCGAGGATCCAAGCAAAATAACGGAAGATATTCTTACAACTCTAAATAATACATTTACAAAAATATATCTCGAATTTATGTCTTACGTACTAAATCTATTCAATGACTTTAATAGACTATTTCAATCTGAGAAACCATTGCTACATCAATTAAAACCAGAAGTACACAAATTAATTAAAACAATAGCCAGTAATTATATGGATTTCATTTATTGTAAGACTACTGATGCCTACAAAATAGAGTATGCCAATCCAAGATTCTATTTGCCACTTGAGAAGTTATATTTAGGTGTGGCAGCACAGGCATCAATTGATGAATTTTCGAAAGAAATACCTCCTACACAGCTTGCAGATTTCCGAAAAACATGTCTATCTTTTTATATCGAAGCTGTAGCACAAATTAGAAAACGCTTTAGTTTTGAAGACCCTCTTTTTGATTTATTAGAAAATGTACTGAACCCAATTAAAGCTCAAAAATTTGAAGTAAAAGACTTATCATGCGTAATAAAAAGATTTCCAAATATAATATCTGATACAGAAAATTTACATAAAGAATGGAAGAAACACGCTTTTCTCGACTTCAGCGAATTAAACATGTCGCCTGACTTGCCAGTCGAAGAATACTGGAATAAAATCCTAAAAATGACAGATGGGACAGGAGAACCCATGTTCCCAAATTTGAAGGAAGTAATAATGGTTTTGCTCGTTTTGCCATTTTCCAATGCATGTGTAGAACGAGTTTTCAGCCAATTAAAATTGATAAAATCGGACCACAGAAACAAATTAAATACGGACACAATTGCAGCTTTGATGGCTACCAAAGCGGCTGTGAAAAATGCCATAACATTTGAGCCATCGAAAGCATTAATGCATGCTAAAGTAAAATACAGCAAGGATAGTGATGATGATGGTGAAGGCCGGTACTTACTACTTTTTCTTATATTTTCACAAATCGATTGCCAGTTTTTTTCCTAGAGAATATTTTCGAAAGTTTTATTTAAAGACGCAGAAAACATATATGGTTTTCAAATTGCAGATGCTGATATGCTGTCTTCGGTCATGCACCCTTGAGATATCATTTTAATTTCATATAATTATATTAGTGTCATAATCACAATTGTTGTACATAATGAATATAATAACTTTCTACTACTGCCCGTTATTGTACCTGCTTAATAGATATATCTATGGTGCAGTCAGACATACAGGTAAAAAAATATTTACAAGTCAATTTAATATAGAAATCTTGAATTGTACACTCACGACTACTCACGAGTATGTACTTCTTAAAATCACTAGTTAAATTTATAAAATATAGATTTTGAAATTATAATAACTAATAAAGAAATTGAAATTCATAATTAGTACGTAATGTACTAACTAGAATTATTTTTGCGATATTTCGACACTTGTGTAACTTCTTAATTATCAATTCTTAATGCATCAATTTTATTATTTAGGATATCCATGAATAAGTCAAGAAATGCGGGCAGGAGCTCAAATACACATCGATGTTTCTGTAAGCAGCTAATATTCTATTCCATCAACTTAATACCTCTAGTAAAAAAAATATGAAAGGTTATTTTTTATACAAAAAGGTTACATTTTTTTATATTTCAGGTAATTTCTGATGAGACCCGACTGGCAACACTGTTGACAACAAAGTCTTTAAACTCTATGGATCTCGTCAAACTCTTGGAATATTTGGTACAGGTCACTCGTATTGGTTACGTGACTAGTCGCTCCATTGTCCACGCATGACTCTCTATCTTGCGGTATGAATGCCATAATATCCACGTTCATAATAGCCAAATTCGCACCTTGACTTGAAGATGGCTTGTCTTTACTGTCTTTTGGCGGGCGGCCATCTTTCATCCACTTTTGGCAGGATCTTACCTGATGTCCCATCTCATGGCAGTAATTGCATCACATATGCTTATCCTTATTCTTCTTATAAAGACAAGAAGAATAAGACTGTGACGACACAGAATAGCGCTATTCTAATACCTCTGTACTCGATCCAATGTTCTTCTTTTCAAGTGACTTCTCATGAGCGCAAAGGTTAGGTACTTGTCAAACCTTCTACTGTCCTCTGTTCTTTGGCTAATAACAACCAACTTGATTTTAATTCGAAATAATTCTTATCTAATGTATCCAGAATTTTGAAAATAAGGAATATTTCTGGCAGTTTCAAATTGGGATCATCTTTACGAATCTCTCTATTCAACTGACACCTGAGAGTCTTCAATTTGCAAATATGTGTGACCATATCATCAGAATGATCTAATTTAAATCCGGAGAAATCTAGGCAGAGATTATAAGCTCGATTCTCACTATCTCTGTCAAATAACCGATGTAGTTCTAGCCAAACTTCGCTTGGACATGTGAATGACATTACCTTTGTAACGGTATCTTTGTTCAAGTTTGTTGAAAGCAGGATCATAGCATTGTTCTCTGCCTGTATAAAACGCGCTAGTTTTATTCTAAATGCTTTTGCGTCTCCTACACCTGCCGGCAACACGGGTCTCTTACATTTTCTTTCTACTATATCCAATGCATCGGGTATGCTTCTAAGCAGGATGGATATTTTATATTTCCAGTTATCCTTGTTACTCTTGCCTTGAAGTGTTATTATATGAACCTTTGTACTTAAATTTTTCACATTTTTGCTTGTTTCCATTTTTCCGCTAGCACATAACCTGTAGCAGAGTGCTGACTATGCGGTGTAGTGTCTCAAGCGAAACTTAAAGGATTGTAATGAGAATAACAGAAAATAGAAAATGTATATTAAACGACAATTGAGTTGTGACAGACAAAAGTCTGATTAAAAAGAAAACACATAAGAAAACTCATGTCACTGCAGCTGAAAAATGCCAAAGAGGCTTTAACATGTTTTTTGGAAGTTCTTGTTGTTAAAGAAATAAAATATGTCTGATCCTATGGATGATGAATTAGACCATCAATGATTTGATATAAGTAGGAATAGAAATTGATTTCTACACTTAGATAACACACTTTGTATGTCTCAAAGTTCAGCTTATCTAAAGAAAAAATATAACCTCTGAAATTGGTGAAACACCACATAGGTGTGATAATTGCCTGTTGCCGACTGGCCTGTTGGTCGAGTGGTTAGTGACCCTGACTGCTAAACCGGAGGTCGTGGGTTCGATTCCTACCCAGGACAAATCTTTGTGTGATGAGCATGATCATTTGTCCTGTGTCTGGGTGTAATTTGTCTATAATATGTATGTATTTAGAAATATATAAGTATGTTTATCAGTTGTCTGGTTGCCATAGCACAGGCTCTGCCTAGTTTGGGATCGGATGACTGTGTGTAAGTTGTCAAATAAAAAATAAAAAAAATAATAATTAACTGTGATGATTTTTATGTACCTGATTGCTGAACTGTCTGAGGCCCCATTCCTGGACCACCAGGTCCACTGCTGACACCAACTCCCATTCCCTGGAAAAGCAGTAACAAAATCATTACAATTGTCCGATTGTGTCTTCAGAAATTTCTGTGAAAATTCCTTTAGTTTACGGGATGCAAAAGCAAAAAGAATATTTAAATTATACAGTAGTAAGTACCTAAGATGCCCGTTGGCATAGATTATTAGTTGAATTTTAATTGTTTTTTTTTTTGTTTAATTACCATTTTTAGTAACTCTAGTAGCCTGATAGTAGATAAATGATCAAATATGACATACCTGAGGTCCCATGCCCATATTGCCCATCTGATTTTGAATAGTGGCCCCATATGGTGGCACCATTTGATTGCCCATGCCAACCATTCCACCAGTATTAGCCATGGGCCCACCCATCACGCCTGTAAAGTACATTATTTTTCAAGATTAGAATACATTAATGACATTACTAGCTTGTGCCAGTGACTTTGATAAATGATATTTATTTTGCAAATAGGTTACAAGTAACTCTTTTACACATAAATTTTTAGTAACTCTTTCAGACATTAATTTTTTTTGCTTATTATAATCTAGATGAGGCTAAGCTTTGTCTATGTGGTAGCCATTAATAATACCTTAGGACAATCCCACATTTCATTATGGTATATGAATAACCAGATGACCAGCACAATAACTGCGGTCTCTGATAGTGAGACTGATTTAAATGTTTTACAGAATATTGTTAAATAATTAGTAATAAAATAATACTTTAACAATTTATTAGTCATTGAAATAGTCTAAGAGCTGGTTGCACCTTGTGTAAGATCCTATTCACAAGGCTGAAATTAGGGCATAGTTTATTTAGTAGATGCAAATAACGAAAGCTAGTCTCCCAGGATTTGGGAGGATGCAAAACTACTTCCTTGACTACTGAAATACTTTTGATACATCACAAAAAAAATATATATATTGGCCGTCGGCCCAAGCTAACAGGTATGTTTATGTTAAAAGTACATACTAACACTCCCTAATATTTTATTAGTAAGAAAATGTGGGAGGGGTGGCAGCTCTGGGATCTCAGTCTATCAAGATGCATCACACAAGACAAGGCGAACGTCACAGGAACACAACATCAACCGAGAATTTTACTCAAGGAATACAAGAACGGGCTGAGAATATACTCAGTGTCCGGTAGTATTACCATAAAACTCAAGAGTGGTGTTTATTATACCTGCTAGTTGATTCGGCATTGACTGCATCTGCCCGCTCATCGGTCCCCCGCCGAAGCCAGATCTCATGCCGGCAGCATTGCCTTGGAAGTTGCCGGGAAACTGATGACCTTGACCAGCCATAGCTAAGGTTTTTATTTACACTTTTAAATAATTCAGTATTTAAATAATAATACACTTTAGGATCAACAAATAACCAAAAATCTGATTAAACTGTCACTGGTTCTCAGACATCTGTCAATTGTGTTGACAGCTTTTGTTTTTTTTTATTTATCCTGAAGGGAAGGCTACAGTTTTTTGACCATATTGCCTAGTCTTACGTCCTTTCTTGTGTTTTGCATTAGAAGGCAGATGTAACACATGCTAATGGTTTTTGGAGTATTAGTTATTGGGTAACAAAAATATCGATTCGGCCTTCTCGGCAAGTTTTGACTGAGGAAGTCAATACTACAATTAAATTGTCAGCTCCACTTAACCGAGATCGCACCTGTTTCAATTTATTTCAAATATTTTCCCAGTGCGGGGACACTTGAGACTACAATTTTCACCAATTTACGTCACAATATTCACTAGGAATCAATTCCAACAGCCGCTAACTTCACTCGACAAAATCCCGCCAAAAACTCCTGACAGATTTTGATGTTTCTCAGAATTCACTGTTTATCCGGTTTTAAATTCCAAGTCCTTTTCTCATCAACTGTTTATTCTCAACTCAGTGCTGAACTGCCACCAACACTTAAGCGGAACACGCTGACTAATGGCACAGTACCGCCACACCACCACCACGTGTAGCTGACTCTGCCCTAGAGGGATTAACGTTGCGCATTTTTCAGTATAGTAGTGCTGACTAGAGCTCCTAAGTAGGTCTACGTAGCTGAGCTTTACGATTGGCTTGCATGGCATTGCAAAAATACTTGTCTCAATAGCCAGGTCGCTACATTAAAAAAAAAATCTGTCATTGACAGAAATGGATAGAATGGCGGGAGTATTAATTTAAGCAAATTAATTTTGAGTTCGTTTCGTTTTCTTTAAATTAAATATTGAATGAACGACCGAACCGAATTGAACTACTTGTTTATATTTGTACCAACGTACTTACTATCAAAAATTAATTTTACTTACTAACAATAATATAGAAACTCCTGCTTAAATGTTGAGTTATCGAACAAATTGAATATTAAATTCAAAGGTGAGAAAAATAATTTATTTAAAAAGCTGTTTAATTGCATGCTCAAGAAATACTTTTTTAGCTGTAAAATTGTATGTATAGCTTACAGCTAAAAAAGTATTTTTGTAGGTACCTATTATATCTAGTGTATATTCTAAGATCACCTACTTAGCTTTGCCTTTCATAGTTACCACCACATAAGTTGCTAAATTGCTAAAAATCTGGTATATAATAAAGTACCGTAGGTAGCTGTACGTATCTACCTTAGTCACAAGTTATTAAGTAATAGTTAATTTTCAAGAAAACGTTCAACGGATGACACCGCACCGCCCGCCTGCATGCCACCTGAAAGTAAAAGCAAAATATAAAATAAAACACAAACCGCCTTATTCTCTATATAAATAAAAATGAATCGCTAAATGTGTTGCTAAGCGCAAAACTCGAGAACGGCTGGACCAATTTCGCTAATTCTTTTTCGTTGCGTTTGTTATTATCAGGAGAAGGTTCTTATGAAAGAAAATTGTGAAAAAACGTTAATATCCGGGGGAAGCCGGGGCGGTCAACTAGTACTTAAATAAAAATGAATCGGTATATGTGTAGCTAAGCGCAAAACTTGAGAACGCCTGGACCAATTTCGCAAATTCTTTTTTTGTTATGTTTGTTATTGTCAGGAGATTTTGAAAAAACACTTATATCCGGACGAAGCCGGGGCGGTCCACTAGTTAAATATAGAATGGAGCAAGATTAAATTTATTCCAAGTTTTAAGTTTAAATTAATGAAATTCAGTATTAAACATATACTTAGTAAGAAGGGAGTAAACTAATCCGACCCTACTTTCGGAATAAAAGTTAATCCTTCACTCCACAAAGTTTAACGACTGAATAAGCATCTCTAGTATTGTCTCTCGTAGACTACTTCTGTGTGTGTATTCTGACATTTGAAATAAAAATAAATTCACCTTTGATAAATCGTTGTTTGTTGTGCAAGTAAGATGGATAGAGATTATTTTATTGATAATTTGGGGGGTTATAAATAAGGTTAGAAATCAGATTCCATTAATGAGGCATTTGAAGTTTTATAAAATTAGTAGAAAAACAACTAGAAGAACTTCAAGAAGACGAATTTAAATCTAAGTACAGAAACCTGTACTTAGATTTAAATTCCCAACTGCCGTTTTCATTATTGACTTGGCGAAACATGATTTAGCTGGCGATGCAAGAGGTGGCTTTATACACCACATTAACTTTAAGAACATGGGCCTATGGAGAGGTAAATAAAACTATCATCAATATCTTCCACTACGCATCTCCGATTCATTATTTTTTAATTCTTCAGATTCAAGATGATGCAGGAAATCTAAGTGGAACGAGACAATATCACTGATATGCAAACAAGTTGCTTTATTACTAGTAACACAAAGAGCTCATTGGAATAAAATAAAAAACACTACAAAGTATTAAGTAGGTACCTAACTAACTTTAATTTCTGCAGTGGGTGTTTTTTCGTTTTTGACACCGACTTCCGAAATTAAAGTTATTTTATACTTTGTAGTGTTTCTTATTTGGAAGTCGGTTGCATTTTTTAGTAAAAAGTTTTTTTTTTTTAATTTTTAGGGGGTCTCATATACTTACCCCTTCACAGCGTACCGGCGTGATGTTATGTTATGAACTGGTGTGAAAAATAGACAGATATGAGATTTCAGCAATCCCAGTCCATTTGCTATCATTTATTGAGGAGTTCCGTTGCCTATCTCCGAATTTCTTCATCAGATCTGCACCAAATTGAAATGGGACCACTCCGAGAAAGTACTCTTCCAAAAACTACCCAAATCGTTTCAAGTGTGCCTATAAAATTTGAAGAGTTCTCTCTATTTTTCCAGGATCCCATCATCAGATCCTCCTCCTTTTTTTGAAGTCGGTTAAAAATGCCACAAACTGATGTGGAGCAGACTAATGTGATTGCAAGTTTTTATTCATTGTATGGATTAAGACAAGTGGTAGGAACTATTGATTGCAATACTACATCAATAGGAAGGGATACAGTTCAATATATTTAATGTACAAGTAAGTTTTATAGTCCCTACTAGGCAATCCATCTTTAGTACATGGGGGACATACAAGTTAGTCAGATCCAATAAAATCGATTCAATCTGTGACTTCATATTCAGGCAGCTGTGTACATTTTTTCAGGTTGTGTCAAATGCTAATTTAGAAAAAATCATGGATATAGTGGCACATTGGCAAATCAGCACATGTGGTTCAAGAATATTTAATAAAACAAAGAAAATCAGAATTTAAAGACAGACTATTAGGAGGTTCTGGATATGCTTGTACTCCCATATTTATTTATCCCTAATCTGCATTGTAATACACAAAAAGAAGAAATGTACAACCATGCACACATAAGGACCCGAAACACTAGAATGATGCTTAGGAGTATGGAAGCAAAGGTTTTGTTGTTTATCGCAAGGATTCACAACAAAATTAATACCTACATACTAAACTATATTGTTGCAGTGACAATACTACATGCAATGCAAAAGCAAGATCTGCTCGAGGCTGTAGATGGCAACGTTCCAGTGACACAGATGATAAATAACTCTCTTAGAGGAAATTCAGCATGGGCAGCATTTATTAATGAATTTCTTATAAATATAATTGATATTTAGAAAAAAAAAATTGGCTTTTCTATGGAGAATTTGAATTTAGAATCTCTTACAACAGTATTTTAACTAAACAATGTTTAACGAGTTTTTATGAATAAGGCTGATAGCTTCTATTTTTTTTAAAGTTATAGGTACATAAACATGGAGTTAGTACCTAACTCCAACATTGACTTGTGATAACATGACTATTGTAAGGTAACTGGTGATGTGATCTGACAGGCTTTACTGATCAATTAAATCATTATGGAGGTTAATAAAAAAAATGTGGTTTAAGAGATAATTTTAATTTCTTATACATATAACTAGAAATCACAAACGGTACAAAAAATCAGTGTTTCAATTCACATACTTTTTCAACCTTTTGAACGCCATTGTCACATATACATGACAAGCAAGCGCGTGCCCTATAGATGTCAAACGTCACAAATAGCATATGGCAAAGAGTATGGCGAATTTGTGGCTCGGCATCGGGGGCACAACTATGCATTTATGCTCTGGCATTGGCACTGGAGGTTAAATTCTAAAATTTCTCTTTCTAATATGGCACATTTAAGTTTTTCTCTATGTATTGCCATTTTTATTGAATGTTCTTCTTCAGCCATTTCCATTCGTCTCATGTGTTCTTCATCTTTTAACATTTTGGTATGGCTTAGCATGTTGTTTACAAACTCATCATGGTCCTGTAAATAACAAACAGTTAAATAAATTATATTAATGGTTGAATGATAAACAAAGCAAGTTGAACATAACTAGCAGTAGGTATAATTATCATTTTTGAAGGTGTTGTATGTTTTCCGAGCCTTTACCTTAATTGTTTTCCGTTTAATTTTCAGCTGGCTTGGTTCTCGATCTCGGCTATTTAACTCATTCAACCTAGTACAGAAGATGAATTATGTTAATAATTGCACAGTTGCACACTTTCTTAATGTGTGTTTAATTATTGAGCAAAAACTCTAAAACAGATTTGGAACAAATTTAGCAGAAATATAAATCATATTCTGGAAAAACACACAGCAGACTAGGTACTACGAACGAAATCGCGGGCAAACCTACGGAGATCATAAAATATACAGAAAACCAAATAAGTATCTTACTTTTTGTAAACTTCATCCCAGGCTTTAGTTTTCATCTTGTTTGTATTCGTATCTAGGGATTTATTCTCAATAACTTGTGCAAGTTCTTTAAGTACTGAGCGAAATAAGTGCTGTAACAATTAAGGACATTATTATAAATAAACACCACGCCACCAATATAATTAAATACCACACCATCGACATGACTTACTGTTTCTTCTTCTTCTTCCCAGTTAAGAGAACAAATACGTTTTTGGCTCATTTTTATGTGAAGAATAATAATGTTTATTAAAATAAGGAAATTTCTTAAAAACTGCTAAAACCTTGTTTTATTCAAGCCACCGAGAACAAAAGTGAGTCGTTTATTTCAAAATGGTAACTGTTACTGTCATAAATTCATTCAATCATAAATTCATTCAGTGACTCATTCTTTTTACTTTTAAAATAAGTGGGTTGCCATCAGTGTTGCCAATTTAGCGACTTTGTCGCTAACTCTAGCGACATTTCGTTCAAAATCTAGCGACTGTTCTAATGACTTATGTGAGTTTTTAAACTGTCACTGGTTCTCAGACATCTGTCAATTGTGTTGACAGCTTTTGTTTTTTTTTATTTATCCTGAAGGGAAGGCTACAGTTTTTTGACCATATTGCCTAGTCTTACGTCCTTTCTTGTGTTTTGCATTAGAAGGCAGATGTAACACATGCTAATGGTTTTTGGAGTATTAGTTATTGGGTAACAAATATATCGATTCGGCCTTCTCGGCAAGTTTTGACTGAGGAAGTCAATACTACAATAAAATTGTCAGCTCCACTTAACCGAGATCGCACCTGTTTCAATTTATTTCAAATATTTTCCCAGTGCGGGGACACTTGAGACTACAATTTTCACCAATTTACGTCACAATATTCACTAGGAATCAATTCCAACAGCCGCTAACTTCACTCGACAAAATCCCGCCAAAAACTCCTGACAGATTTTGATGTTTCTCAGAATTCACTGTTTATCCGGTTTTAAATTCCAAGTCCTTTTCTCATCAACTGTTTATTCTCAACTCAGTGCTGAACTGCCACCAACACTTAAGCGGAACACGCTGACTAATGGCACAGTACCGCCACACCACCACCACGTGTAGCTGACTCTGCCCTAGAGGGTTTAACGTTGCGCATTTTTCAGTATAGTAGTGCTGACTAGAGCTCCTAAGTAGGTCTACGTAGCTGAGCTTTACGATTGGCTTGCATGGCATTGCAAAAATACTTGTCTCAATAGCCAGGTCGCTACATTAAAAAAAAAATCTGACATTGACAGAAATGGATAGAATGGCGGGAGTATTAATTTTAAGCAAATTAATTTTTAGTTCGTTTCGTTTTCTTTAAATTAAATTTTGAATGAACGACCGAACCGAATTGAACTACTTGTTTATATTTGTACCAACGTACTTACTATCAAAAATTAATTTTACTTACTAACAATAATATAGAAACTCCTGCTTAAATGTTGAGTTATCGAACAAATTGAATATTAAATTCAAAGGTGAGAAAAATTTTGTAAGAGTACCTACTGCTAAACTGAATCCCAAGCCGAGTCTGCCGGTGAGCGTGGCAGGAATTTCTCCCGGAGGAAGTGACCCTCAAGCCATTTCGAATTTGTTTGTAAATCAGTTCCAAGTTGATCCCTTGTCGGGACCGGTAACGCCCGTGTCTTCGTCGCTTATTGACGCTGGCTGAGGCTGTAGTTTAAGGTTTTTGGCCAAAGAAATAGATGATGTCATTAGAAAGATGGTCGGAGGTAAGTCTCCGGGGCATGACCACCTCAGCGTCGAGCATTTGCTATACGCGGGAGTTCATTTACCGAGGGTGTTGGCAACATGTTATTCGTTATGTACCTATAAGTCACTCGTACTTACCCGATAAGCTTATGAAGACCACAGTCGTGCCAATAGTAAAGAAAAGAACGATGTGATGTTACAGGCCCCGCAAACTTTAGGCCTATTTCCTTGACGACTGTTACTGCTAATATACTGGACTGTGTGCTTGATAAACATGGCGAGTCGTATAAATGTACACGATGCCCAATTTGATTTCAGACCCGGATTATCGACAGAGTCTGACATCATGTGCCTCAAGCAGACTGTTCCGTATTATGCTGATAGGAGTTTTCCTATCAGCATAATACGGAACAGTCTGCTTGACCAGTGTTTACCGGTCAATGCATGATTTCTGGACTTATCGAGGGCTTTTGACCTGGTGTCATACGATAGCTTGTGGGAAAAGCTGCGAAAAAAAAGGAGCGTTGACTGTACCGTTATTTCTTTATTTAAATTTGGTATGAGCATCAGACGAACTATGTCAGGTGGGGTGCAACTCTATCTGTGTATGGGTTGAAGTGCGGGTGAGACAGGGGGGTATTACCTCACCTCGTCTCTTTAACCTTTACATAAATCAGCTGATTGTTGATCTCAGCAGAACCCGTATAGGCTGTCACATTGACGGAGTTTGCGTTACCAACATAAGTTCGCTGACGACATGGTGCTGCTGAGTCCATCAATAAACGCACTGCGGTCACTCAGGGACAATGCAAAAAAATGCTGACTCACTGGATACGGCTGCACACGTAGTTGTCAGTCGTTTCAATTTTGTATATAATGTGTGGTTTCTACTAACATTAGGTTAAGACTTTTACTAACAACATGGATCTTGTCATTGGTCTGAAATAAAATATTTATTATTTCCTTTATTCATTCATATGAATAACATTTTTAATTATTAAAATACAAAGATATAAAAATATTTTTAAATATAAAAATAGTAGCCCACCGGTATCGGGAATACGGTCCAAGCTACGGTCCTGAGAGAGGATCCTCCTAACTATACGCGCCGTGTCCAGGAGTACTGCTTTCTGGATCAACTCTGATCCAGCTGCCCAACGAGAGCCTCTTTAGATGTTGGTCGAGGCTCTTGGCAATTGTGCCATTGGCCGTCACGATTATCGGCACAATGACGGCTGTATTCACATCGTACATGTCGACAACCTCGCGAGCCAAGTCAAGATACTTAGTATTTTTATCTTTCTTAGCTTTCACGAGGTTCTCGTCATGAGGGACTGCTATATCAACAATCATTGCGCGACACTCTAGTCGGTCATCACCACTTTGTCAGGCTTATTGGCAACAATAGTCCTGTCAGTTATGATAGACCGATCCCAATACAATGTGCAATTGCCATTTTCGAGAACTGGGTCGGGCACAAACCAATAGTACGGTACTTCCAATTCCACAAGATTGTATTTAAGAGCAAGTTGCTGGTGGATAATCCTGGCTACAAGCTGGCTGTTCAAATGTTCTCCGTTAGCCAGATTAGAACAACCGGAATTAATGTGGCGGATGGATTCCCCGGGCCGGTGACATGCCCGACATATGTCAACCGTACCGTCCTTCACAATGTTTTTCCGGTAGTTGTTCATCATCATAATTTCGTCCATAATCGCACAGACAAAACCTTCGGTTTCCCCGAAGAGGTCACCAAAACGCAGCCAGGCTACGGACGCCAAAAGTCTACATCGGGCCCATGTAGGACCCGATAATAGCGCCCGTGAAGCTCCTTGCTCTGCCAACATGTTAAGTAGCTTTATCCTAACAAATCCAATCATGTAATACCTGTTTAGTACTACAAGATTCGATTGGTAATAGAGTATGTAGTTTTTATTTAATGATGATTTAAAACTTTAAGAGTGCTGCACTTTTAATATCTTTGAATCTCAATCTACAAAAAAAAAACTGGCCAAGTATGAGTTGGACTTGCAAAGGGTTCCGAACGCAATCATTTGTTCATCCGTGAAAGAATTGCATTTTCCCATTTATCATTATACCTAGCCCCGCGTGTGTGGGGAGCCACCCGGATCCTTCCGACCCAGTCCCTGGGTAATGAAACACTTTGTAGAGTCCGGTTCTCATTTGTTAACTTAATTTTCAATCGGCACAGAAGTTTTCTAATCTCAAAATTTTGCCCACTTTATCCCACTGCGGGGCAAAGATATCCCTCTCCCTTTTCCGCACATGAACGTTGCCCCACACTAGGATTTCACTTGTATCGTGGGTGCGTGTACAGACATATAAACTCACATAAACAAACAATCAGACCCGAAACAACTACCTGAAGGCCATAAAAATATTTGTTCCGTGCGGGAATCGAACCCGCGACACGCAGCGTAGCAGCCGATCGCTCAACACAATGCGTCAACCATGTCTTTTGCTATTTAGGGCCAGTCCTTTTGGTGAGATTCAAGTTCGGTCCTCCACCCTCGCCTACCTCGGTCTGACGCGATGTCGCCTAGCATTGAGTTTTTAACAGATAATTTTATTCTTCAATTAAGAGATATCTGACTATTAAAATATCAGTACTAAAAAGTGTATCGAAAGTATAAATACAAATACTTATGGCTGTCTGAAATATCTTCTGTACAAAACCTGTCGAATACCTAGCCATTGATATTCCTCAAATAAAAATTATCTGACTACTTACAAATCGGCCTTTAAGGGTATTTTATTTCAGAAAACGAATACCTTAGGTATTTTTTTCTTTAACCAAGATAACATAATCTTACAAAAGAAGATTAGAATTCAGTTCTAGAATTCAACCGGAATTTGTCTAGAAACACCAATTTATAAGTTATTTTGGTGCATCAACTTTGTCAAAACGGACAGGCAATGTTGGAACCACGCCAAATGCTTGACGACACACATTTTTTCAAAGATAAACTACATATTCCTGTTTATAAATAGATTTGGATGTGCCACATGGATTGGGTTCACTGCTTTCAGAGAAAAATAAAAGACGTAAAATGTACCTTAAAAATTTATTTTCCATTTTATATTAACCTAAATTAAGTACGATACTATAATTTTAGAGTTATTATAACAGTTATTAAGTATTTATTATGAATTCACGTTCATATAGTTATGTAATACATAAAAATACAATAGTAATTGTGCTTAAAATTACTGTGAATGAAATGCACTATCATGGACAAGTCAGTGCGTCATGCCGCTCTGAAAATTTTATACATTTGATGATATGTGTATATAATTTTAGTGTTATATATCTAGGTTCAATATTTTCATCTAAATGTATATAAGGCAAGATGGCCACGTCTATGGCTAACTATCTTCCTTTTGGTATGCATCTACTTATATTTTTATTCTACTTATATTTAAAAGTATAATGAATGTATATAATTCATATATTAGACCGAATCATGTTTTCAATCAAACTGTGAGCTCCGGGCGGTAAGAGATTCGATTCGGTCGGTAAATATTCAACAATTTTTATTTATCTTCCACATAATAAATAGTTATCAACATGTAGATTTACAAATATCAACAAAATAAATTACGAATAACAGAATATTACAATTAGAATTAAGCTTACATACTATGTATCAGTGATACCTACCTACTTGGGCTAATACCCCTAACTTGTACTATGTCGCCGTCCAAGATCTCGCCTGCATGTGAGATGAATCTCATTCCCATTCAAATCCTTTAATGGCTGCTGAACGAAATAAATAGTTAGTTATAAGCCATTACATATTCACTGAAATGCTGTAATTCCGTTCAAAAGATGGCACGTCTTTAAAGGGCTTCTGACGATGTAATTCATTTACTTAAAATAATCCAGTTTTATTGCATCTAGTGTTTCTTTGATAGAATGGCCGGCGACCGCCTATAATTCAATACATTAAAATTACATGGACTAGTAATTGAATTATCCTAACTATTTTAATACTACTAAGTACCCTTAACCGCTGTGGAGAACAAATTATAAGTAATAATATGTTAATATTACAAGGGCATTATAGGTAGTGTACAAAAAATATTGATGTTTTTCACTGAGACAGTAATAAGTAGATTACTTAAAGTTACATTAATTACTTAACTCTTTATTGCTCTCCCTCTATCTTACGCTAAACCAAGTCCATTTTCGGACTTATTGAGCAATGTGGACATGTTAATACAGAACTAGGAAACCTAAGTTATTATCTATGGCGTCTTACAATGAAAACAAATCGACTAATAACAGCTTCATTTTGAATGAAGCCTTGGTGATATAGTCTCCATGTCTTGCGTACTTAGAACTGGAATCGCAAACCATAAAAAATGCTCAAGTCATATTGTTTTCGATCATGACTTTATTTTCTTTTTAAATAATGTTTGTAGAAGATTTGTCTAGGATTAGGTTGGTTATACCAGGGCAAATCTTGCATCTTGTACAAAATTCTAAAATCCGATCAGAAAATACGTGACTGAGACATTCATTTCGTTCTAAGGCGTCCGTTAGATCAATCGCTGGATTAATGCGTTTAAAGTACCTTATTAAAATATAAAGCTACGTAAAATGGAAATTATGGATAGGAAGTACACAATAGTATGCGGTGTGATGATACAATCGGAAGTATTGAGAAGTTTTTCTTGCATTTTAGCTTTCTTATCGTTGCTGGCATTTTCGCCGTTATGTGTACCATTTGGCGGCTGAAATCAACAGAAACCAAGTTAATTAATTTGAGAAATATGGCAATCTCTTGTTAGAAACTGCCCGGAAGGTAGATAGAAAGAAACTACGACAAGACAATAAAAAAACTGGCCAAGTGCAAGTTGGGCTTGCACGCGAAAGGTTCCGTACCATTAGCCTAAAAAACATGTTTCTTTTATTTTTAATTTTATTTCATTTTTATTATTTGCTGTTATAGCGGCAACATAAATACATCTGTGAACATTTCAACTGTCTAGCTATCACGGTTCATGAGATACAGCCTGATGACAGACAGACTGACGGACAGTGGAGTCTTAGTACCTTGGTACGGAACCCTAAAAAGAGAGTTTACAATTTCATTGTGTAAAAAATATGAGTACTGATTGTTTAAAACTTACTTGAATGGCTTTTAATGTCTGGAAAACATCTTGAGTTCTGCTAACAATATCTTGTACAGTCTCCTGTCCAAATCTGAAAATGTATGCCCCGACAATCAGTTTTGAATACAAAAGTGAACAATTCAAAGATTAGCTCCATTCTATGTCCTAGAAGCTTACTGGATGTCTAATAGATGAGCAAAAACACTCTTCTGACACAATGGCAAGTAGGTACATAACCATTTTCTATAGGTACTTATTTTTCTATTTGCCAGGCTAGATATCATAAAGTTTTTCGTTTATTATACATACGATTAGACTAGGTAAACGACGACGGCCACATAAGGACCAAGTTAGTGTGGAAAGCAAACACCCTAATACAAACTAATATATTTATAAAGTCACTTTCTTTTAAAAAAGTCTGCAATTTTGCGTTGTATTCCACAATCAAATGTTCATACAAAGCCCACGTTGAGCAGAAAACATATGCAAACTACATTGAAATACATACTTGCACAACGACGCTGTATTAAACTCCTTGTTCTGTGGCGGCTGCGCAGCGGGGGGCTGTGCGGGAGGGGGCGCCACGTTGTTAGACACCGCACCGCCCGCCTGCATGCCACCTGAAAGTAAAAGCAAAATATAAAATAAAACACATACCGTCTTATCATCTATATAAATAAAAATGAATCGCTAAATGTGTTGCTAAGCGCAAACTCGAGAACGGCTGGACCAATTTCGCTAATTCTTTTTTTGTTGTTTGTTATTGTCAGGAGAAGGTTCTTATGAAAGAAAATTTTGAAAAAACATTTACACCCGGTTGAAGCCAGGGCGGTCCACTAGTCTATATAATAAAAATGAATCGCTAAATGTGTTGCTAAGCGCAAAACTCGAGAACGGCTGGACCAATTTCGCTAATTTTTTTTTGTTGCGTTTGTTATTATCAGGAGAAAGTTCTTATGAAAGAAAATGTTAATATCCGGGCGAAGCCGGGGCGGTCCACTAGTACTTAAATAAAAATAAATCGGTATATGTGTTGCTAAGCGCAAAACTTGAGAACGCCTGGACCAATTTCGCAAATTCTTTTTTTGTTATGTTTGTTATTGTCAGGAGAAGATTCTAATGAAAGAAAATTTTGAAAAAACACTTATATCCGGGCGAAGCCGGGGCGGTCCACTAGTTAAATATAGAATAGAGCAAGATTAACTTTATTCCAAGTTTTAAGTTTAAATTAATAAAATTCAGTATTAAACATATAATTAGTAAGAAGGGAGTAAACTAATCCGACCCTACTTTCGGAATAAAAGTTAATCCTTCACTCCACAAAGTTTAACGACTGAATAAGCATCTCTAGTATTGTCTCTCGTAGACTACTTCTGTGTGTGTATACTGACATTTGAAATAAAAATAAATTCACCTTTGATAAATCGTTGTTTGTTGTGCAAGTAAGATGGATAGAGATTATTTTATTGATAATTTGGGGGGTTATAAATGAGGTTAGAAATCAGATTCCATTAATGAGGCATTTGAAATGTTATAAAATTAGTAGAAATACAACTGGAAGAACTTCAAGAAGACGAATTTAAATCTAAGTACAGAAACCTGTAAGTACTTAGATTTAAATTCCCAACTGCCGTTTTCATTATTGACTTGGCGAAAAATGATTTAGCTGGCGATGCAAGAGGTGGCTTTATACACCCCATTAACTTTAAGAACATGGGCCTATGGAGAGGTAAATAAAACTATCATCAATATCTTCCACTACGCATCTCCGATTCATTATTTTTTAATTCTTCAGATTCAAGATGATGTAGGAAATCTAAGTGGAACGAGACAATATCACTGATATGCAAACAAGTTGCTTTATTACTAGTAACACAAAGAGCTCATTGGAATAAAATAAAAAACACTACAAAGTATTAAGTAGGTAGGTACCTACCTACCTAACTTTAATTTCTGCAGTGGGTGTTTTTTCGTTTTTGACACCGACTTCCGAAATTAAAGTTATTTTATACTTTGTAGTGTTTCTTATTTGGAAGTCGGTTGTATTTTTTAGTAAAAAGTTTTTTTTTTTTTAATTTTTAGGGGGTCACATATGCTTACCCCTTCAGAGCGTACCGGCGTGATGTTATGTTATGAACTGGTGTGAAAAATAGACAGATATGAGATTTCAGCAATCCCAGTCCATTTGCTATCATTTATTGAGGAGTTCCGTAGCCTATCTCCGAATTTCTTCATCAGATCTGCACCAAATTGAAATGGGACCACTCCGAGAAAGTACTCTTCCAAAAACTACCCAAATCGTTTCAAGTGTGCCTATAAAATTTGAAGAGTTCTCTCTATTTTTCCAGGATCCCATCATCAGATCCTCCTCCTTTTTTTGAAGTCGGTTAAAAATTCCACAAACTGATGTGGAGCAGACTAATGTGATTGCAAGTTTTTATTCATTGTATGGATTTAGACAAGTGGTAGGAACTATTGATTGCAATACTACATCAATAGGAAGGGATACAGTTCAATATATTTAATGTACAAGTAAGTTTTATAGTCCCTACTAGGCAATCCATCTTTAGTACATGGGGGACATACAAGTTAGTCAGATCCAATAAAATCGATTCAATCTGTGACTTCATATTCAGGCAGCTGTGTACATTTTTTCAGGTTGTGTCAAATGCTAATTTAGAAAAAATCATGGATATAGTGGCACATTGGCGAATCAGCACATGTGGTTCAAGAATATTTAATAAAACAAAGAAAATCAGAATTTAAAGACAGACTACTAGGAGGTTCTGGATATGCTTGTACTCCCATATTTATTTATCCCTAATCTGCATTGTAATACACAAAAAGAAGAAATGTACAACCATGCACACATAAGGACCCGAAACACTAGAATGATGCTTAGGAGTATGGAAGCAAAGGTTTTGTTGTTTATCGCAAGGATTCACAACAAAATTAATACCTACATACTAAACTATATTGTTGCAGTGACAATACTACATGCAATGCAAAAGCAAGATCTGCTCGAGGCTGTAGATGGCAACGTTCCAGTGACACAGATGATAAATAACTCTCTTAGAGGAAATTCAGCATGGGCAGCATTTATTAATGAATTTCTTATAAATATAATTGATATTTAGAAAAAAAAAATTGGCTTTTCTATGGAGAATTTGAATTTAGAATCTCTTACAACAGTATTTTAACTAAACAATGTTTAACGAGATTTTATGAATAAGGCTGATAGCTTCTATTTTTTTTAAAGTTATACATAAACATGGAGTTAGTACCTAACTCCAACATTGACTTGTGATAACATGACTATTGTAAGGTAACTGGTGATGTGATCTGACAGGCTTTACTGATCAATTAAATCATTATGGAGGTTAATAAAAAAAATGTGGTTTAAGAGATAATTTTAATTTCTTATACATATAACTAGAAATCACAAACGGTACAAAAAATCAGTGTTTCAATTCACATACTTTTTTAACCTTTTGAACGCCATTGTCACATATACATGACAAGCAAGCGCGTGCCCTATAGATGTCAAACGTCACAAATAGCATATGGCAAAGAGTATGGCAAATTTGTGGCTCGGCATCGGGGGCACGACTATGCATTTATGCTCTGGCATTGGCACTGGAGGTTAAATTCTAAAATTTCTCTTTCTAATATGGCACATTTAAGTTTTTCTCTATGTATTGCCATTTTTATTGAATGTTCTTCTTCAGCCATTTCCATTCGTCTCATGTGTTCTTCATCTTTTAACATTTTGGTATGGCTTAGCATGTTGTTTACAAACTCATCATGGTCCTGTAAATAACAAACAGTTAAATAAATTATATTAATGGTTGAATGATAAACAAAGAAAGTTGAACATAACTAGCAGTAGGTATAAATATCATTTTTGAAGGTGTTGTATGTTTTCCGAGCATTTACCTTAATTGTTTTCCGTTTAATTTTCAGCTGGCTTGGTTCTCGATCTCGGCTATTTAACTCATTCAACCTAGTACAGAAGATGAATTATGTTAATAATTGCACAGTTGCACACTTTCTTAATGTGTGTTTAATTATTGAGCAAAAACTCTAAAACAGATTTGGAACAAATTTAGCAGAAATATAAATCATATTCTGGAAAAACACACAGCAGACTAGGTACTACGAACGAAATCGCGGGCAAACCTACGGAGATCATAAAATATACAGAAAACCAAATAAGTATCTTACTTTTTGTAAACTTCATCCCAGGCTTTAGTTTTCATCTTGTTTGTATTCGTATCTAGGGATTTATTCTCAATAACTTGTGCATGTTCTTTAAGTACTGAGCGAAATAAGTGCTGTAACAATTAAGGACATTACTATAAATAAACACCACGCCACCAATATAATTAAATACCACACCATCGACATGACTTACTGTTTCTTCTTCTTCTTCCCAGTTAAGAGAACAAATACGTTTTTGGCTCATTTTTATGTGAAGAATAATAATGTTTATTAAAATAAGGAAATTTCTTAAAAACTGCTAAAACCTTGTTTTATTCAAGCCACCGAGAACAAAAGTGAGTCGTTTATTTCAAAATGGTAACTGTTACTGTCATAAATTCATTCAATCATAAATTCATTCAGTGACTCATTCTTTTTACGTTTAAAATAAGTGGGTTGCCATCAGTGTTGCCAATTTAGCGACTTTGTCGCTAACTCTAGCGACATTTCGTTCAAAATCTAGCGACTATTCTAACGACTTATATGAGTTTTTAAATAAAAAAATAAATAAGTATAATTAACTATTTCCAAAATTATGATTGAGATGAGATCTTGCCATATTAAAATATGGCAAGATCTCATATATATATATATATACTAGTTGCCGCCCGCGGCTCCGCCCGCGTGATTGTCGAAAACTATCCTAAGGGAACATATTCCCGGGATAAAAAGTATCCTATGTGTTATTCCAGACTATAATCTACCTCTGTGCCAAATTTCATCAAAATCCATTCAGTAGTTTTTACGTGAAAGAGTAACAAACATCCATACATACATCCATACTTACAAACTTTCGCCTTTATAATAGTAGTAGGATATATATTTTCGGAACTGTGTTCCGAAATCGGATATCATTTTGACAACAAAGTCTTTAAACTCTATGGATCTCGTCAAACTCTTGGAATATTTGGTACAGGTCACTCGTATTGGTTACGTGACTAGTCGCTCCATTGTCCACGCATGACTCTCTATCTTGCGGTATGAATGCCATAATATCCACGTTCATAATAGCAAAATTCGCACCTTGACTTGAAGATGGCTTGTCTTTACTGTCTTTTGGCGGGCGACCATCTTTCATCCACTTTTGGCAGGATCTTACCTGATGTCCCATCTCATGGCAGTAATTGCATCTCATATGCTTATCCTTATTCTTCTTATAAAGACAAGAAGAATAAGACTGTGACGACACAGAATAGCGCTATTCTAATACCTCTGTACTCGATCCAATGTTCTTCTTTTCAAGTGACTTCTCATGAGCGCAAAGGTTAGGTACTTGTCAAACCTTCTACTGTCCTCTGTTCTTTGGCTAATAACAACCAACTTGATTTTAATTCGAAATAATTCTTATCTAATGTATCCAGAATTTTGAAAATAAGGAATATTTCTGGCAGTTTCAAATTGGGATCATCTTTACGAATCTCTCTATTCAACTGACACCTGAGAGTCTTCAATTTGCAAATATGTGTGACCATATCATCAGAATGATCTAATTTAAATCCGAAGAAATCTAGGCAGAGATTATAAGCTCGATTCTCACTATCTCTGTCAAATAACCGATGTAGTTCTAGCCAAACTTCGCTTGGACATGTGAATGACATTACCTTTGTAACGGTATCTTTGTTCAAGTTTGTTGAAAGCAGGATCATAGCATTGTTCTCTGCCTGTATAAAACGCGCTAGTTTTATTCTAAATGCTTTTGCGTCTCCTACACCTGCCGGCAACACGGGTCTCTTACATTTTCTTTCTACTATATCCAATGCATCGGGTATGCTTCTAAGCAGGATGGATATTTTATATTTCCAGATATCCTAGTTACTCTTGCCTTGAAGTGTTATTATATGAACCTTTGTACTTAAATTTTCCACATTTTTGCTCGTTTCCATTTTTCCGCTAGCACATAACCTGTAGCAGAGTGCTGACTATGCGGTGTAGTGTCTCAAGCGAAACTTAAAGGATTGTAATGAGAATAACAGAAAATAGAAAATGTATATTAAACGACAATTGAGTTGTGACAGACAAAAGTCTGATTAAAAAGAAAACACATAAGAAAACTCATGTCACTGCAGCTGAAAAAACCAAAGAGGCTTTAACATGTTTTTTGGAAGTTCTTGTTGTTAAAGAAATAAAATATGTCTGATCCTATGGATGATGAATTAGACCATCAATGATTTGATATAAGTAGGAATAGAAATTGATTTCTACACTTAGATAACACACTTTGTATGTCTCAAAGTTCAGCTTATCTAAAGAAAAACATAACCACTGAAATTGGTGAAACACCACATAGGTGTGATAATTAAATTAACTGTGATGATTTGTATGTACCTGATTGCTGAACTGTCTGAGGCCCCATTCCTGGACCACCAGGTCCACTGCTGACACCAACTAACAAAAAATAAAAAAATAAAAATCAAAAGCAGTAACAAAATCATTACAATTGTCCGATTGTGTCTTCAGAAATTTCTGTGAAAATTCCTTTAGTTTTTAAGCAAAAAGAATTTTTAAATTATACAGTAGTACCTAAGATGCCCGTTGGCATAGATTATTAGTTGAATTTTTAATTATTTTTTTTTGTTTAATTACCATTTTTAGTAACTCTAGTAGCCTGATAGTAGATAAATGATCAAATATGACATACCTGAGGTCCCATGCCCATATTGCCCATCTGATTTTGAATAGTGGCCCCATACGGTGGCACCATTTGATTGCCCATGCCAACCATTCCACCAGTATTAGCCATGGGCCCACCCATCACGCCTGTAAAGTACATTATTTTTCAAGATTAGAATACATTGATGACATTACTAGCTTGTGCCAGTGACTTTGATAAATGATATTTATTTTGCAAATAGGTTACAAGTAACTCTTTTACACATAAATTTTTAGTAACTCTTTCAGACATTAATTTTATTTGCTTATTATAATCTAGATGAGGCTAGGCTTTGTCTATGTGGTAGCCATTAATAATACCTTAGGACAATCCCACATTTCATTATGGTATATGAATAACAAGATGACCATTACAATAACTGCGGTATCTGATAGTGAGACTGATTTTGATGTTTTACAGAATATTGTTAAATAATTAGTAATAAAATAATATTTTAACAGTTTATTAGTCATTGAAATAGTCTAAGAGCTGGTTGCACCTTGTGTAAGATCCTATTCACAAGGCCGAAATTAGGGCATGGTTTATTTAGTAGATGCAAATAACGAAAGCGTGCCTAGCTTTTAGATACGTGCCTAAAGGTTGGAGGGAAGTGAAAGTCATTTTCATTCCAAAGCCAGGTAAGAGTGACTATACAAACGCCAAATCCTATCGACCAATCAGTCTGACCTCCTTCTTGCTAAAGACCATGGAAAGACTGTGCGAAAGAGAACTACGAGATGGCGTTTTAAAAACATTACCACTGCATGGTAACCAACACGCATACAGCTCAGGTAAGACGACAGAGTCTGCTCTTCACCTGGTGGTGAGCCAAATAGAGGACGCGATCCACCAGAAAGGCTCCTGTCTGGGCACTTTCATAGACATCGAAGGAGCCTTCGACAAAACAAACTTCTCCAGCATTAGTGCCGCCCTCTCCAAGCACGGAGTAGAACAGGTATTAAATGACTGGATAACTAATATGCTAAGTAAGCGAGTAGTTCGACTTGAGGAAGAGCAGCAGTTGGCCTTAATAGCCAGAGGCTGCCCGCAGGGAGGAGTGCTCTCCCCTCTTCTGTGGAATCTGGTGATAAATGACCTTATCACCAAACTCAACGCACATCGGTACTATACAATAGGCTATGCAGATGACCTCGCAATCCTTGTGCCTGGGAAGGTGACTGGTACGATTTGCAACCTAACGCAGCAAGCACTACGCATCGTGGAGAGTTGGTGCGGAGAATTTGATCTATCAGTAAACCCCACTAAAACTGAATTAGTCATGTTCACACAAAAGCGAGTTCTAGGCGACGACCGCCTACCCAAACTCTTTAACACTGAACTCCAGTTATCTAACGAGGTTAAGTACCTGGGGGTCATCCTAGACAGTAAGTTAAACTGGAGTAATCATCTAGACTACAAACTAAACAGGGCATGCATCACCTTCTGGCAATGCAGGAAAATGATAGGTAAGAAGTGGGGCCTATCTCCCAAAATAATACTATGGCTATACAGCGCAATAATTCGGCCCATGATCACCTACGGGGCCGTGGTGTGGTGGACCCGCACAAAGCTAGGTACAGCCGTAAACAAACTTCAGCGCATGCAAAGGCTAGCCTGCATGGCAACGACGGGCTGCATGAGGACTACTCCGACTGCGGCGCTGGAAGCCATACTGGGACTCCCTCCGCTCCACCTGTTCATACAACAGGAAGCGACGATGGCAGCAGTCCGTCTTAAAACACTGGATCTCTGGGGTAAGAGAGAAACACAACACACCGCTCTGCTCGAGGAGCTCAACAATGAACTCCCCATAACAAAAGCAATCAATGACCGGATACCCAAGCAATTTATCTTTGATAAAAAATACAAAATCCAATTGCATGAAGATCACCGCTGCGAAGGGCTGTGCCCCACAGAGCTGCGGGTCTTCACCGATGGATCAAAAACAGGTACTGGCACGGGTGCGGGAATCTTCTCAGAGGATCTCAACATTCATATAGCCACACCATTGGGGGTCCACAACACAGTGTTTCAAGCTGAGTGCATGGGCATTTCCCTGGCGACTTCAGCCATCATAAACAGGGAAGTTAAGGACCACTCAATACGCATACTCTCGGACAGCATGGCCGTCCTGCAAGCTCTGAACAGTCACACAGTTAACTCTGGTCTGATTCTCGAGTGTCACCAACGTCTCAACCAGGTTGGTAGATACAACAAGGTAACCATTCAATGGATCAAAGGACACAGCGAATCCCGAGGCAACGATGCAGCGGACGAACTCGCCAGAAGGGGGTCGAGTATGACAACGATAGGACCTGAACCTATTGTACCACTCCCCTTCGGTCACCTACGCAATCTGGTAAGAACACGCACTAATGATAAACATCACAAGCTATGGGTTGACCATAGTGAGTGCAGGCAGGCCAAAGAGGCACTTCCCTCTATTGATGGCCGTTTCACGAAAAAAGCCCTAAGACTTACTAAACAGCAGTTGCGTATAGTCACAGCCGTCACAACTGGCCATGGGTCTTTTAATAAACACCTCTATGTCATAGGAGTCACCGACAGCCCACTTTGCAGAGCCTGCATGGAGGAGGACGAGACAGCAGCACACCTGCTACTAAGCTGCCCGGTAGTCGCTGATTACAGGGCTAAGTACTTCGGTAACCCAGGTACCCTTTGTGAGATAGTTAGTAACACCAAGGCGTTGCTGGCCTTCCTTGGGGAGCTGGGGTGGATCGAATGACACATTTGTCCCACCTGCACGCAAAATACGCGCTTAGTCGTGGAGTTGCGGAAACCAGCCCGAGTTACATACATACATACATACATAACGAAAGCTAGTCTGCCAGGATTTGGGAGGATGCAAAACTACTTCCTTGACTACTGAAATACTTTTACTTCACAAAAAAAAAATATATATTGGCCGTCGGCCCAAGCTAACAGGTATGTTTATGTTAAAAGTACATACTAACACTACCTAACATTTTATTAATAAGAAAATGTGGGAGGGGTGGCAGCTCTGGGATCTCAGTCTATCAAGATGCATCACACAAGACAAGGCGAACGTCACAGGAACACAACATCAACCGAGAATTTTACACAAGGAATACAAGAACGGGCTGAGAATATCCTCAGTGTCCGGTAGTATTACCATAAAACTCAAGAGTTTATTATACCTGCTAGTTGATTCGGCATTGACTGCATCTGCCCGCTCATCGGTGGGGCCGAAGCCAGATCTCATGCCGGCAGCATTGCCTTGGAAGTTGCCGGGAAACTGATGACCTTGACCAGCCATAGCTAAGGTTTTTATTTACACTTAAATAATTCAGTATTTAAATAATAATACACTTTAGGATCAACAAATAACCAAAAATCTGATTAAACTGTCACTGGTTCTCAGACATCTGTCAATTGTGTTGACAGCTTTTGTTTTTTTCTATTTATCCTGAAGGGAAGGCTACAGTTTTTTGACTATATTGCCTAGTCTGACGTCCTTTCTTGTGTTTTGCCTTAGAATGCAGATGTAACACATGCTAATGGTTTTTGGAGTATTAGATATTGGGTAACAAATATATCGATTCGGCCTTCTCGGCAAGTTTTGACTGAGGAAGTCAATACTACAATAAAATTCTCAGCTCCACTTAACCGAGATCGCGCCTGTTTCAATTTATTTCAAATATTTACCAAGTGCGGGGACATTTGAGACACAAAACAACAATTTTCACCAATTTACGTCATAATATCCACTTATGGGAATCAATTCCAACAGCCGCTAACTTCACTCGACAAAATCCCGCTAAAAACTCCTGACCGATTTTGATGTTTCTCAGAATTCACTGTTTATCCGGATTTAAATTCCAAGTCCTTTTCTCATCAACTGTTTATTCTCAACTCAGTGCTGAACTGCCACCAACACTTAAGCGGAACACGCTGACTAATGGCACAGTACCGCCACATCTTTCAATAAAACGTGTAGCTGACTCTGCCCTAGAGGGATTAACGTTGCGCATTTTTCAGTATAGTAGTGCTGACTAGAGCTCCTAAGTAGGTCTACGTAGCTGAGCTTTACGATTGGCTTGCATGGCATTGCAAAAATACTTGTCTCAATAGCCAGGTCGCTACATTAAAAAAAAAATCTGTCATTGACAGAAATGGATAGAATGGCGGGAGTATTAATTTTAAGCAAATTAATTTTTAGTTCGTTTCGTTTTCTTTAAATTAAATATTGAATGAACGACCGAACCGAATTGAACTACTTGTTTATATTTGTACCAACGTACTTACTATCAAAAATTAATTTTACTTACTAACAATAATATAGAAACTCCTGCTTAAATGTTGAGTTATCGAACAAATTGAATATTAAATTCAAAGGTGAGAAAAATGTTGTAAGAGTACCTACTGCTAAACTGAATCCCAAGCCGAGTCTGCCGGTGAGCGTGGCAGGAATTTCTCCCGGAGGAAGTGACCCTCAAGCCATTTCGAATTTGTTTGTAAATCAGTTCCAAGTTGATCCCTTGTCGGGACCGGTAACGCCCGTGTCTTCGTCGGTTATTGACGCTGAGGCTGTAGTTTAAGGTTTTTGGCCAAAGAAATAGATGATGTCATTAGAAAGATGGTCGGAGGTAAGTCTCCGGGGCATGACCACCTCAGCGTCGAGCATTTGCTATACGCGGGAGTTCATTTACCGAGGGTGTTGGCAACATGTTATTCGTTATGTACAAGTCACTCGTACTTACCCGATAAGCTTATGAAGACCACAGTCGTGCCAATAGTAAAGAAAAGAACGATGTGATGTTACAGGCCCCGCAAACTTTAGGCCTATTTCCTTGACGACTGTTACTGCTAATATACTGGACTGTGTGCTTGATAAACATGGCGAGTCGTATAAATGTACACGATGCCCAATTTGATTTCAGACCCGGATTATCGACAGAGTCTGACATCATGTGCCTCAAGCAGACTGTTCCGTATTATGCTGATAGGAGTTTTCCTATCAGCATAATACGGAACAGTCTGCTTGACCGGTGTTTACCGGTCAATGCATGATTTCTGGACTTATCGAGGGCTTTTGACCTGGTGTCATACGATAGCTTGTGGGAAAAGCTGCGAAAAAAAAGCAGCGTTGACTGTACCGTTATTTCTTTATTTAAATTTGGTATGAGCATCAGACGAACTATGTCAGGTGGGGTGCAACTCTATCTGTGTATGGGTTGAAGTGCGGGTGAGACAGGGGGGTATTACCTCACCTCGTCTCTTTAACCTTTACATAAATCAGCTGATTGTTGATCTCAGCAGAACCCGTATAGGCTGTCACATTGACGGAGTTTGCGTTACCAACATAAGTTCGCTGACGACATGGTACTGCTGAGTCCATCAATAAACGCACTGCGGTCACTCAGGGACAATGCAAAAAAATGCTGACTCACTGGATACGGCTGCACACGTAGTTGTCAGTCGTTTCAATTTTGTATATAATGTGTGGTTTCTACTAACATTAGGTTAAGACTTTTACTAACAACATGGATCTTGTCATTGGTCTGAAACAAAATATTTATTATTTCCTTTATTCATTAATATGAATAACATTTTTAATTATTAAAATACAAAGATATAAAAATATTTTTAAATATAAAAATAGTAGCCCACCGGTATCGGGAATACGGTCCAAGCTACGGTCCTGAGAGAGGATCCTCCTAACTATACGCGCCGTGTCCAGGAGTACTGCTTTCTGGATCAACTCTGATCCAGCTGCCCAACGAGAGCCTCTTTAGATGTTGGTCGAGGCTCTTGGCAATTGTGCCATTGGCCGTCACGATTATCGGCACAATGACGGCTGTATTCACATCGTACATGTCGACAACCTCGCGAGCCAAGTCAAGATACTTAGTATTTTTATCTTTCTTAGCTTTCACGAGGTTCTCGTCATGAGGGACTGCTATATCAACAATCATTGCGCGACACTCTAGTCGGTCATCACCACTTTGTCAGGCTTATTGGCAACAATAGTCCTGTCAGTTATGATAGACCGATCCCAATACAATGTGCAATTGCCATTTTCGAGAACTGGGTCGGGCACAAACCAATAGTACGGTACTTCCAATTCCACAAGATTGTATTTAAGAGCAAGTTGCTGGTGGATAATCCTGGCTACAAGCTGGCTGTTCAAATGTTCTCCGTTAGCCAGATTAGAACAACCGCAATTAATGTGGCGGATGGATTCCCCGGGCCGGTGACATGCCCGACATATGTCAACCGTACCGTCCTTCACAATGTTTTTCCGGTAGTTGTTCATCATCATAATTTCGTCCATAATCGCACAGACAAAACCTTCGGTTTCCCCGAAGAGGTCACCAAAACGCAGCCAGGCTACGGACGCCAAAAGTCTACATCGGGCCCATGTAGGACCCGATAAAAGCGCCCGTGAAGCTCCTTGCTCTGCTAACATGTGTTGGGCAGTTCTCACAGTCTCAACCTTCGAGCATCTAAAAACTTACTTCTTCATATCCCTTCTCACCGCACCGGGTTTTTGTCTAATTCCTACGCTATTTCTACAATTAAACTCTGGAATATGAAAATTTTCCTTTAAGCGTAAAATCTGAAAACACTACTTAAAAGCTTGTCATTCTTAGTTGTTCTTCGTCATGATTACTATGAATTCTCTTAATCGGTATGATTATTATATATCATATTTATTAGTTAAATTAGTTTATTATTTTAGCATATATATGTATTTTATTAGTATTAACTTTCCGAATTGTTAAAATTCAATTTTGAATCTTATTTTTATTTATTGTACACCTACCACAGTATAGTCTTTATAACCCAAAGGTTGACTGGTAGAGAATGCCTTGATGCATTAAGTCCGCCCATGTACCACTATTGTACATAAAGTTTAAATAAATAAATAAACATGTTAGGTAGCTTTATCCTTACAAATCCAATCATGTAATACCTGTTTAGTACTACAAGATTCGATTGGTAATAGAGTATGTAGTTTTTATTTAATGATGATTTAAAACTTTAAAGGGTGCTGCACTTTTAATATCTTTGAATCTCAATCTACAAAAAAAACTGGCCAAGTATGAGTCGGACTTGCAAAGGGTTCCGAACGCAATCATTTGTTCATCCGTGAAAGAATTGCATTTTCCGATTTATCATTATACCTAGCCCCGCGTGTATGGGGAGCCACCCGGACCCTTCCGACCCAGTCCCTGGGTAATGAAACACTTTGTAGTCCGGTTCTCATTTGTTAACTTAATTTTCAATCGGCACAGAAGTTTTCTAATCTCAAAATTTTGCCCACTTTATCCCAGTGCGGGGCAAAGATATCCCTCTCCCTTTTCCGCACATGAACGTTGCCCCACACTAGGATTTCACTTGTATCGTGGGTGCGTGTACAGACATATAAACTCACATAAACAAACAATCAGACCCGAAACAACTACCTGAAGGCCATAAAAATATTTGTTCCGTGCGGGAATCGAACCCGCGACACGCAGCGTAGCAGCCGATCGCTCAACACAATGCGTCAACCATGTCTTTTGCTATTTAGGGCCAGTCCTTTTGGTGAGATTCAAGTTCGGTCCTCCACCCTCGCCTACCTCGGTCTGCCGCGATGTCGCCTAGCATTGAGTTTTTAACAGATAATTTTATTCTTCAATTAAGAGATATCTGACTATTAAAATATCAGTACTAAAAAGTGTATCGAAAGTATAAATACAAATACTTATGGCTGTCTGAAATATCTTCTGTACAAAACCTGTCGAATACCTAGCCATTGATATTCCTCAAATAAAAATTATCTGACTACTTACAAATCGGCCTTTAAGGGTATTTTATTTCAGAAAACGAATACCTTGGGTATTTTTTTCTTTAACCAAGATAACATAATCTTACAAAAGAAGATTAGAATTCAGTTCTAGAATTCAACCGGAATTTGTCTAGAAACACCAATTTATATGTTATTTTGGTGCATCAACTTTGTCAAAACGGACAGGCAATGTTGGAACCACGCCAAATGCTTGACGACACACATTTTTTCAAAGATAAACTACATATTCCTGTTTATAAATAGATTTGGATGTGCCACATGGATTGGGTTCACTGCTTTCAGAGAAAAATAAAAGACGTAAAATGTACCTTAAAAATTTATTTTCCATTTTATATTAACCTAAATTAAGTACGATACTATAATTTTAGAGTAATTATAACAGTTATTAAGTATTTATTATGAATTCACGTTCATATAGTTATGTAATACATAAAAATACAATAGTAATTGTGCTTAAAATTACTGTGAATGAAATGCACTATCATGGACAAGTCAGTGCGTCATGCCGCTCTGAAAATTTTATACATTTGATGATATGTGTATATAATTTTAGTGTTATATATCTAGGTTCAATATTTTCATCTATATGTATATAAGGCAAGATGGCCACGTCTATGGCTAACTATATTCCTTTTGGTATGCATCTACTTATAATTTTATTCTACTTATATTTAAAAGTATAATGAATGTATATAATTCATATATTAGACCGAATCATGTTTTCAATCAAACTGTGAGCTCCGGGCGGTAAGAGATTCGATTCGGTCGGTAAATATTCAACAATTTTTATTTATCTTCCACATAATAAATAGTTATCAACATGTAGATTTACAAATATCAACAAAATAAATTACGAATAACAGAATATTACAATTAGAATTAAGCTTACATACTATGTATCAGTGATACCTACCTACTTGGGCTAATACCCCTAACTTGTACTATGTCGCCGTCCAAGATCTCGCCTGCATGTGAGATGAATCTCATTCCCATTCAAATCCTTTAATGGCTGCTGAACGAAATAAATAGTTATAAGCCATTACATATTCACTGAAATGCTGTAATTCCGTTCAAAAGATGGCACGTCTTTAAAGGGCTTCTGACGACGTAATTCATTTAAGTACTTAAAATAATCCAGTTTTATTGAATCTAGTGTTTCTTTGATAGAATGGCCGGCGACCGCCTATAATTCAATACATTAAAATTACATGGACTAGTAATTGAATTATCCTAACTATTTTAATACTACTAAGTACCCTTAACCGCTGTGGAGAACAAATTATAAGTAATAATATGTTAATATTACAAGGGCATTATAGGTAGTGTACAAAAAATATTGATGTTTTTCACTGAGACAGTAATAAGTAGATTACTTAAAGTTACATTAATTACTTAACTGTTTATTGCTCTCCCTCTATCTTACGCTAAACCAAGTCCATTTTCGGACTTATTGAGCAATGTGGACATGTTAATACAGAACTAGGAAACCTAAGTTATTATCTATGGCGTCTTACAATGAAAACAAATCGACTAATAACAGCTTCATTTTGAATGAAGCCTTGGTGATATAGTCTCCATGTCTTGCGTACTTAGAACTGGAATCGCAAACCATAAAAAATGCTCAAGTCATATTGTTTTCGATCATGACTTTATTTTCTTTTTAAATAATGTTTGTAGAAGATTTGTCTAGGATTAGGTTGGTTATACCAGAGCAAATCTTGCATCTTGTACAAAATTCTAAAATCCGATCAGAAAATACGTGACTGAGACATTCATTTCGTTCTAAGGCGTCCGTTAGATCAATCGCTGGATTAATGCGTTTAAAGTACCTTATTAAAATATAAAGCTACGTAAAATGGAAATTATGGATAGGAAGTACACAATAGTATGCGGTGTGATGATACAATCGGAAGTATTGAGAAGTTTTTCTTGCATTTTAGCTTTCTTATCGTTGCTGGCATTTTCGCCGTTATGTGTACCATTTGGCGGCTGAAATCAACAGAAACCAAGTTAATTAATTTGAGAAATATGGCAATCTCTTGTTAGAAACTGCCCGGAAGGTAGATAGAAAGAAACTACGACAAGACAATAAAAAAACTGGCCAAGTGCAAGTTGGGCTTGCACGCGAAAGGTTCCGTACCATTAGCCTAAAAAACATGTTTCTTTTATTTTTAATTTTATTTCATTTTTATTATTTGCTGTTATAGCGGCAACAGAAATACATCTGTGAACATTTCAACTGTCTAGCTATCACGGTTCATGAGATACAGCCTGATGACAGACAGACTGACGGACAGTGGAGTCTTAGTACCTTGGTACGGAACCCTAAAAAGAGAGTTTACAATTTCATTGTGTAAAAAATATGAGTACTGATTGTTTAAAACTTACTTGAATGGCTTTTAATGTCTGGAAAACATCTTGAGTTCTGCTAACAATATCTTGTACAGTCTGCTGTCCAAATCTGAAAATGTATGCCCCAACAATCAGTTTTGAATACAAAATGAACAATTCAAAGATTAGCTCCATTCTATGTCCTAGAAGCTTACTGGATGTCTAATAGATGAGCAAAAACATTTCCCAGGCTAGATATCATAAAGTTTTTCGTTTATTATACATACGATTAGACTAGGTAAACGACGACGGCCACATAAGGACCAAGTTAGTGTGGAAAGCAAACACCCTAATACAAACTAATATATTTATAAAGTCACTTTCTTTTAAAAAAGTCTGCAATTTTGCGTTGTATTCCACAATCAAATGTTCATACAAAGCCCACGTTGAGCAGAAAACATATGCAAACTACATTGAAATACATACTTGCACAACGACGCTGTATTAAACTCCTTGTTCTGTGGCGGCTGCGCAGCGGGGGGCTGTGCGGGAGGGGGCGCCACGTTGTTAGACACCGCACCGCCCGCCTGCATGCCACCTGAAAGTAAAAGCAAAATATAAAATAAAACACATACCGCCTTATCATCTATATAAATAAAAATGAATCGCTAAATGTGTTGCTAAGCGCAAACTCGAGAACGGCTGGACCAATTTCGCTAATTCTTTTTTTGTTGTTTGTTATTGTCAGGAGAAGGTTCTTATGAAAGAAAATTTTGAAAAAACATTTACACCCGGTTGAAGCCAGGGCGGTCCACTAGTCTATATCATAAAAATGAATCGCTAAATGTGTTGCTAAGCGCAAAACTCGAGAACGGCTGGACCAATTTCGCTAATTTTTTTTTGTTGCGTTTGTTATTATCAGGAGAAGGTTCTTATGAAAGAAAATGTTAATATCCGGGCGAAGCCGGGGCGGTCCACTAGTACTTAAATAAAAATAAATCGGTATATGTGTTGCTAAGCGCAAAACTTGAGAACGCCTGGACCAATTTCGCAAATTCTTTTTTTGTTATGTTTGTTATTGTCAGGAGAAGATTCTAATGAAAGAAAATTTTGAAAAAACACTTATATCCGGGCGAAGCCGGGGCGGTCCACTAGTTAAATATAGAATAGAGCAAGATTAACTTTATTCCAAGTTTTAAGTTTAAATTAATAAAATTCAGTATTAAACATATAATTAGTAAGAAGGGAGTAAACTAATCCGACCCTACTTTCGGAATAAAAGTTAATCCTTCACTCCACAAAGTTTAACGACTGAATAAGCATCTCTAGTATTGTCTCTCGCAGACTACTTCTGTGTGTGTATTCTGACATTTGAAATAAAAATAAATTCACCTTTGATAAATCGTTGTTTGTTGTGCAAGTAAGATGGATAGAGATTATTTTATTGATAATTTGGGGGGTTATAAATGAGGTTAGAAATCAGATTCCATTAATGAGGCATTTGAAATGTTATAAAATTAGTAGAAATACAACTGGAAGAACTTCAAGAAGACGAATTTAAATCTAAGTACAGAAACCTGTAAGTACTTAGATTTAAATTCCCAACTGCCGTTTTCATTATTGACTTGGCGAAAAATGATTTAGCTGGCGATGCAAGAGGTGGCTTTATACACCCCATTAACTTTAAGAACATGGGCCTATGGAGAGGTAAATAAAACTATCATCAATATCTTCCACTACGCATCTCCGATTCATTATTTTTTAATTCTTCAGATTCAAGATGATGTAGGAAATCTAAGTGGAACGAGACAATATCACTGATATGCAAACAAGTTGCTTTATTACTAGTAACACAAAGAGCTCATTGGAATAAAATAAAAAACACTACAAAGTATTAAGTAGGTAGGTACCTACCTACCTAACTTTAATTTCTGCAGTGGGTGTTTTTTCGTTTTTGACACCGACTTCCGAAATTAAAGTTATTTTATACTTTGTAGTGTTTCTTATTTGGAAGTCGGTTGTATTTTTTAGTAAAAAGTTTTTTTTTTTTTAATTTTTAGGGGGTCACATATGCTTACCCCTTCAGAGCGTACCGGCGTGATGTTATGTTATGAACTGGTGTGAAAAATAGACAGATATGAGATTTCAGCAATCCCAGTCCATTTGCTATCATTTATTGAGGAGTTCCGTTGCCTATCTCCGAATTTCTTCATCAGATCTGCACCAAATTGAAATGAGACCACTCCGAGAAAGTACTCTTCCAAAAACTACCCAAATCGATTCAAGTGTGCCTATAAAATTTGAAGAGTTCTCTCTATTTTTCCAGGATCCCATCATCAGATCCTCCTCCTTTTTTTGAAGTCGGTTAAAAATGCCACAAACTGATGTGGAGCAGACTAATGTGATTGCAAGTTTTTATTCATTGTATGGATTAAGACAAGTGGTAGGAACTATTGATTGCAATACTACATCAATAGGAAGGGATACAGTTCAATATATTTAATGTACAAGTAAGTTTTATAGTCCCTACTAGGCAATCCATCTTTAGTACATGGGGGACATACAAGTTAGTCAGATCCAATAAAATCGATTCAATCTGTGACTTCATATTCAGGCAGCTGTGTACATTTTTTCAGGTTGTGTCAAATGCTAATTTAGAAAAAATCATGGATATAGTGGCACATTGGCAAATCAGCACATGTGGTTCAAGAATATTTAATAAAACAAAGAAAATCAGAATTTAAAGACAGACTATTAGGAGGTTCTGGATATGCTTGTACTCCCATATTTATTTATCCCTAATCTGCATTGTAATACACAAAAAGAAGAAATGTACAACCATGCACACATAAGGACCCGAAACACTAGAATGATGCTTAGGAGTATGGAAGCAAAGGTTTTGTTGTTTATCGCAAGGATTCACAACAAAATTAATACCTACATACTAAACTATATTGTTGCAGTGACAATACTACATGCAATGCAAAAGCAAGATCTGCTCGAGGCTGTAGATGGCAACGTTCCAGTGACACAGATGATAAATAACTCTCTTAGAGGAAATTCAGCATGGGCAGCATTTATTAATGAATTTCTTATAAATATATTTAGAAAAAAAAAATTGGCTTTTCTATGGAGAATTTGAATTTAGAATCTCTTACAACAGTATTTTAACTAAACAATGTTTAACGAGTTTTTATGAATAAGGCTGATAGTTTCTATTTTTTTTAAAGTTATACATAAACATGGAGTTAGTACCTAACTCCAACATTGACTTGTGATAACATGACTATTGTAAGGTAACTGGTGATGTGATCTGACAGGCTTTACTGATCAATTAAATCATTATGGAGGTTAATAAAAAAAATGTGGTTTAAGAGATAATTTTAATTTCTTATACATATAACTAGAAATCACAAACGGTACAAAAAATCAGTGTTTCAATTCACATACTTTTTTAACCTTTTGAACGCCATTGTCACATATACATGACAAGCAAGCGCGTGCCCTATAGATGTCAAACGTCACAAATAGCATATGGCAAAGAGTATGGCGAATTTGTGGCTCGGCATCGGGGGCACAACTATGCATTTATGCTCTGGCATTGGCACTGGAGGTTAAATTCTAAAATTTCTCTTTCTAATATGGCACATTTAAGTTTTTCTCTATGTATTGCCATTTTTATTGAATGTTCTTCTTCAGCCATTTCCATTTGTCTCATGTGTTCTTCATCTTTTAACATTTTGGTATGGCTTAGCATGTTGTTTACAAACTCATCATGGTCCTGTAAATAACAAACAGTTAAATAAATTATATTAATGGTTGAATGATAAACAAAGCAAGTTGAACATAACTAGCAGTAGGTATAAATATCATTTTTGAAGGTGCTGTATGTTTTCCGAGCATTTACCTTAATTGTTTTCCGTTTAATTTTCAGCTGGCTTGGTTCTCGATCTCGGCTATTTAACTCATTCAACCTAGTACAGAAGATGAATTAATTAATAATTGCACAGTTGCACACTTTCTTAATGTGTGTTTAATTATTGAGCAAAAACTCTAAAACAGATTTGGAACAAATTTAGCAGAAATATAAATCATATTCTGGAAAAACACACAGCAGACTAGGTACTACGAACGAAATCGCGGGCAAACCTACGGAGATCATAAAATATACAGAAAACCAAATAAGTATCTTACTTTTTGTAAACTTCATCCCAGGCTTTAGTTTTCATCTTGTTTGTATTCGTATCTAGGGATTTATTCTCAATAACTTGTGCATGTTCTTTAAGTACTGAGCGAAATAAGTGCTGTAACAATTAAGGACATTATTATAAATAAACACCACGCCACCAATATAATTAAATACCACACCATCGACATGACTTACTGTTTCTTCTTCTTCTTCCCAGTTAAGAGAACAAATACGTTTTTGGCTCATTTTTATGTGAAGAATAATAACGTTTATTAAAATAAGGAAATTTCTTAAAAACTGCTAAAACCTTGTTTTATTCAAGCCACCGAGAACAAAAGTGAGTCGTTTATTTCAAAATGGTAACTGTTACTGTCATAAATTCATTCAATCATAAATTCATTCAGTGACTCATTCTTTTTACTTTTAAAATAAGTGGGTTGCCATCAGTGTTGCCAATTTAGCGACTTTGTCGCTAACTCTAGCGACATTTCGTTCAAAATCTAGCGACTATTCTAACGACTTATATGAGTTTTTAAATAAAAAAATAAATAAGTATAATTAACTATTTCCAAAATTATGATTGAGATGAGATCTTGCCATATTAAAATATGGCAAGATCTCATATATATATATATATATATATATATATTTTCGGAACTGTGTTCCGAAATCGGATATCATTTTGACAACAAAGTCTTTAAACTCTATGGATCTCGTCAAACTCTTGGAATATTTGGTACAGGTCACTCGTATTGGTTACGTGACTAGTCGCTCCATTGTCCACGCATGACTCTCTATCTTGCGGTATGAATGCCATAATATCCACGTTCATAATAGCAAAATTCGCACCTTGACTTGAAGATGGCTTGTCTTTACTGTCTTTTGGCGGGCGACCATCTTTCATCCACTTTTGGCAGGATCTTACCTGATGTCCCATCTCATGGCAGTAATTGCATCTCATATGCTTATCCTTATTCTTCTTATAAAGACAAGAAGAATAAGACTGTGACGACACAGAATAGCGCTATTCTAATACCTCTGTACTCGATCCAATGTTCTTCTTTTCAAGTGACTTCTCATGAGCGCAAAGGTTAGGTACTTGTCAAACCTTCTACTGTCCTCTGTTCTTTGGCTAATAACAACCAACTTGATTTTAATTCGAAATAATTCTTATCTAATGTATCCAGAATTTTGAAAATAAGGAATATTTCTGGCAGTTTCAAATTGGGATCATCTTTACGAATCTCTCTATTCAACTGACACCTGAGAGTCTTCAATTTGCAAATATGTGTGACCATATCATCAGAATGATCTAATTTAAATCCGAAGAAATCTAGGCAGAGATTATAAGCTCGATTCTCACTATCTCTGTCAAATAACCGATGTAGTTCTAGCCAAACTTCGCTTGGACATGTGAATGACATTACCTTTGTAACGGTATCTTTGTTCAAGTTTGTTGAAAGCAGGATCATAGCATTGTTCTCTGCCTGTATAAAACGCGCTAGTTTTATTCGAAATGCTTTTGCGTCTCCTACACCTGCCGGCAACACGGGTCTCTTACATTTTCTTTCTACTATATCCAATGCATCGGGTATGCTTCTAAGCAGGATGGATATTTTATATTTCCAGTTATCCTAGTTACTCTTGCCTTGAAGTGTTATTATATGAACCTTTGTACTTAAATTTTCCACATTTTTGCTCGTTTCCATTTTTCCGCTAGCACATAACCTGTAGCAGAGTGCTGACTATGCGGTGTAGTGTCTCAAGCGAAACTTAAAGGATTGTAATGAGAATAACAGAAAATAGAAAATGTATATTAAACGACAATTGAGTTGTGACAGACAAAAGTCTGATTAAAAAGAAAACACATAAGAAAACTCATGTCACTGCAGCTGAAAAATGCCAAAGAGGCTTTAACATGTTTTTTGGAAGTTCTTGTTGTTAAAGAAATAAAATATGTCTGATCCTATGGATGATGAATTAGACCATCAATGATTTGATATAAGTAGGAATAGAAATTGATTTCTACACTTAGATAACACACTTTGTATGTCTCAAAGTTCAGCTTATCTAAAGAAAAACATAACCTCTGAAATTGGTGAAACACCACATAGGTGTGATAATTAAATTAACTGTGATGATTTGTATGTACCTGATTGCTGAACTGTCTGAGGCCCCATTCCTGGACCACCAGGTCCACTGCTGACACCAACTAACAAAAAATCAAAAAATAAAAATCAAAAGCAGTAACAAAATCATTACAATTGTCCGATTGTGTCTTCAGAAATTTCTGTGAAAATTCCTTTAGTTTTTAAGCAAAAAGAATTTTTAAATTATACAGTAGTACCTAAGATGCCCGTTGGCATAGATTATTAGTTGAATTTTTAATTATTTTTTTTTGTTTAATTACCATTTTTAGTAACTCTAGTAGCCTGATAGTAGATAAATGATCAAATATGACATACCTGAGGTCCCATGCCCATATTGCCCATCTGATTTTGAATAGTGGCCCCATACGGTGGCACCATTTGATTGCCCATGCCAACCATTCCACCAGTATTAGCCATGGGCCCACCCATCACGCCTGTAAAGTACATTATTTTTCAAGATTAGAATACATTAATGACATTACTAGCTTGTGCCAGTGACTTTGATAAATGATATTTATTTTGCAAATAGGTTACAAGTAACTCTTTTACACATAAATTTTTAGTAACTCTTTCAGACATTAATTTTTTTTGCTTATTATAATCTAGATGAGGCTAGGCTTTGTCTATGTGGTAGCCATTAATAATACCTTAGGACAATCCCACATTTCATTATGGTATATGAATAACCAGATGACCATTACAATAACTGCGGTATCTGATAGTGAGACTGATTTTAATGTTTTACAGAATATTGTTAAATAATTAGTAATAAAATAATATTTTAACAGTTTATTAGTCATTGAAATAGTCTAAGAGCTGGTTGCACCTTGTGTAAGATCCTATTCACAAGGCCGAAATTAGGGCATGGTTTATTTAGTAGATGCAAATAACGAAAGCTAGTCTGCCAGGATTTGGGAGGATGCAAAACTACTTCCTTGACTACTGAAATACTTTTGATACATCACAAAAAAAATATATATATTGGCCGTCGGCCCAAGCTAACAGGTATGTTTATGTTAAAAGTACATACTAACACTACCTAACATTTTATTAGTAAGAAAATGTGGGAGGGGTGGCAGCTCTGGGATCTCAGTCTATCAAGATGCATCACACAAGACAAGGCGAACGTCACAGGAACACAACATCAACCGAGAATTTTACACAAGGAATACAAGAACGGGCTGAGAATATCCTCAGTGTCCGGTAGTATTACCATAAAACTCAAGAGTTTATTATACCTGCTAGTTGATTCGGCATTGACTGCATCTGCCCGCTCATCGGTGGGGCCGAAGCCAGATCTCATGCCGGCAGCATTGCCTTGGAAGTTGCCGGGAAACTGATGACCTTGACCAGCCATAGCTAAGGTTTTTATTTACACTTAAATAATTCAGTATTTAAATAATAATACACTTTAGGATCAACAAATAACCAAAAATCTGATTAAACTGTCACTGGTTCTCAGACATCTGTCAATTGTGTTGACAGCTTTTGTTTTTTTTTATTTATCCTGAAGGGAAGGCTACAGTTTTTTGACCATATTGCCTAGTCTTACGTCCTTTCTTGTTTTGCCTTAGAATGCAGATGTAACACATGCTAATGGTTTTTGGAGTATTAGATATTGGGTAACAAATATATCGATTCGGCCTTCTCGGCAAGTTTTGACTGAGGAAGTCAATACTACAATAAAATTCTCAGCTCCACTTAACCGAGATCGCGCCTGTTTCGATTTATTTCAAATATTTTCCCAGTGCGGGGACATTTGAGACACAAAACAACAATTTTCACCAATTTACGTCATAATATCCACTTATGGGAATCAATTCCAACAGCCGCTAACTTCACTCGACAAAATCCCGCTAAAAACTCCTGACCGATTTTGATGTTTCTCAGAATTCACTGTTTATCCGGATTTAAATTCCAAGTCCTTTTCTCATCAACTGTTTATTCTCAACTCAGTGCTGAACTGCCACCAACACTTAAGCGGAACACGCTGACTAATGGCACAGTACCGCCACATCTTTCAATAAAACGTGTAGCTGACTCTGCCCTAAAGGGATTAACGTTGCGCATTTTTCAGTATAGTAGTGCTGACTAGAGCTCCTAAGTAGGTCTACGTAGCTGAGCTTTACGATTGGCTTGCATGGCATTGCAAAAATACTTGTCTCAATAGCCAGGTCGCTACATTAAAAAAAAAATCTGACATTGACAGAAATGGATAGAATGGCGGGAGTATTAATTTTAAGCAAATTAATTTTTAGTTCGTTTCGTTTTCTTTAAATTAAATATTGAATGAACGACCGAACCGAATTGAACTACTTGTTTATATTTGTACCAACGTACTTACTATCAAAAATTAATTTTACTTACTAACAATAATATAGAAACTCCTGCTTAAATGTTGAGTTATCGAACAAATTGAATACCTATTAAATTCAAAGGTGAGAAAAATAATTTATTTAAAAAGCTGTTTAATTGCATGCTCAAGAAATACTTTTTTAGCTGTAAAATTGTATGTATAGCTTACAGCTAAAAAAGTATTTTTGTAGGTACCTATTATATCTAGTGTATATTCTAAGATCACCTACTTAGCTTTGCCTTTCATAGTTACCACCACATAAGTTGCTAAATTGCTAAAAATCTGGTATATAATAAAGTACCGTAGGTAGCTGTACGTATCTACCTTAGTCACAAGTTATTAAGTAATAGTTAATTTTCAAGAAAACGTTCAACGGATGACACCGCACCGCCCGCCTGCATGCCACCTGAAAGTAAAAGCAAAATCCTACTACTATTATAAAGGCGAAAGTTTGTAAGTATGGATGTATGTATGGATGTTTGTTACTCTTTCACGTAAAAACTACTGAATGGATTTTGATGAAATTTGGCACAGAGGTAGATTATAGTCTGGAATAACACATAGGATACTTTTTATCCCGGGAATATGTTCCCTTAGGATAGTTTTCGACAATCACGCGGGCGGAGCCGCGGGCGGCAACTAGTATAAAATAAAACACAAACCGCCTTATTCTCTATATAAATAAAAATGAATCGCTAAATGTGTTGCTAAGCGCAAAACTCGAGAACGGCTGGACCAATTTCGCTAATTCTTTTTCGTTGCGTTTGTTATTATCAGGAGAAGGTTCTTATGAAAGAAAATTGTGAAAAAACGTTAATATCCGGGGGAAGCCGGGGCGGTCAACTAGTACTTAAATAAAAATGAATCGGTATATGTGTTGCTAAGCGCAAAACTTGAGAACGCCTGGACCAATTTCGCAAATTCTTTTTTTGTTATGTTTTTTATTGTCAGGAGATTTTGAAAAAACACTTATATCCGGACGAAGCCGGGGCGGTCCACTAGTTAAATATAGAATAGAGCAAGATTAAATTTATTCCAAGTTTTAAGTTTAAATTAATAAAATTCAGTATTAAACATATACTTAGTAAGAAGGGAGTAAACTAACCCTACTTTCGGAATAAAAGTTAATCCTTTACTACACAAAGTTTAACGACTGAATAAGCATCTCTAGTATTGTCTCTCGTAGACTACTTCTGTGTGTGTATTCTGACATTTGAAATAAAAATAAATTCACCTTTGATAAATCGTTGTTTGTTGTGCAAGTAAGATGGATAGAGATTATTTTATTGATAATTTGGGGGGTTATAAATGAGGTTAGAAATCAGATTCCATTAATGAGGCATTTGAAGTTTTATAAAATTAGTAGAAAAACAACTAGAAGAACTTCAAGAAGACGAATTTAAATCTAAGTACAGAAACCTGTACTTAGATTTAAATTCCCAACTGCCGTTTTCATTATTGACTTGGCGAAAAATGATTTAGCTGGCGATGCAAGAGGTGGCTTTATACACCACATTAAATTTAAGAACATGGGCCTATGGAGAGGTAAATAAAACTATCATCAATATCTTCCACTACGCATCTCCGATTCATTATTTTTTAATTCTTCAGATTCAAGATGATGCAGGAAATCTAAGTGGAACGAGACAATATCACTGATATGCAAACAAGTTGCTTTATTACTAGTAACACAAAGAGCTCATTGGAATAAAATAAAAAACACTACAAAGTATTAAGTAGGTACCTACCTAACTTTAATTTCTGCAGTGGGTGTTTTTTCGTTTTTGACACCGACTTCCGAAATTAAAGTTATTTTATACTTTGTAGTGTTTCTTAACCTCTCGAAGGCGCAATAGTGACAAAAGTCACTTTTTCGATTTTCCAGTCGCGTGCACAAAGTGACAAATGTCCCTTTTTGAGCTTTACGATAATCCGTCTCAAATATATCTATTTCTTTCTACTCCAGGATGTTATAGATTATTTTTCTCTTTTCTACTCGAACCTTTATGCATTTTTGCATGCTAAAAATACGACAATCGTTCCACAATTGCTCATTCGGATTTAAAAAATAATGTCAAACGTCAGCCGTTAGTTCTCGTGCTACACGGAAAGTTTGTTACTTGTATTTTTTGTTAATGGCTATTAAATAACAAGTGTGATACATCACTGGAAAGGGCTGTAGAAAATAGTTACATATGATGTACTTTCTTTACCCAAACTTCACTGCACAAAAAAACGCAAGAAATGTTACCTAAGTGCATTTTTACGTAAATGGGAATACCTTCAATCAATCCCATATTTTTCTGTATTAGATAAACCTATCAACATAACATTTGCACATAAGTTACAATATGAACTAAGCTTTCAGATGGTAACAATATTTTTAATATAAGTGCTATGGTATAGTTGTACTAAATTATTTAATTTGTGTGAAAAAATTTTCACCGTCAGCAAATGTTTCGAGGTAGGTAGTTATACGCCTATAAATAAATATTTTTAACGTGAAGTATGTTTATTTTTACTTTATCGCATGTAGATAGAACCCACCCACCATATAAAGTCATAAAATATATATGTCAACGATTTACTTTTCGAAATAATCCTTTTTAAAGTTCACATATTGTATTTTTCAACTATAGTCAATGTTTACCGCTTAATATAACAAATTAGAAACTAAATGTTAACAAACACTTGACACGACTAGAAAGAGTCATTCATAAGATTGCACAAAAACATTACTTGAGGTGACTCATGTTACCCACAAGTCAACAAAAAATGATTTTGTGTGCTCGGCCATCTGGCGCGCGGCGGCGCGTCTTTTGTTATCGGACCGTGCGCGTATAACGACGTAATACGAATGCGCGCGTGGTCAGCCAGAGGTTATTTGCAAGTCGGTTGCATTTTTTAGTAAAAAGTTTTTTTTTTTTATTTTTAGGGGGTCTCATATACTTACCCCTTCAGAGCGTACCGGCGTGATGTTATGTTATGAACTGGTGTGAAAAATAGACAGATATGAGATTTCAGCAATCCCAGTCCATTTGCTATCATTTATTGAGGAGTTCCGTTGCCTATCTCCGAATTTCTTCATCAGATCTGCACCAAATTGAAATGGGACCACTCCGAGGTTGTGTCAAATGCTAATTTAGAAAAAATCATGGATATAGTGGCACATTGGCGAATCAGCACATGTGGTTCAAGAATATTTAATAAAACAAAGAAAATCAGAATTTAAAGACAGACTATTAGGAGGTTCTGGATATGCTTGTACTCCCATATTTATTTATCCCTAATCTGCATTGTAATACACAAAAAGAAGAAATGTACAACCATGCACACATAAGGACCCGAAACACTAGAATGATGCTTAGGAGTATGGAAGCAAAGGTTTTGTTGTTTATCGCAAGGATTCACAACAAAATTAATACCTACATACTAAACTATATTGTTGCAGTGACAATACTACATGCAATGCAAAAGCAAGATCTGCTCGAGGCTGTAGATGGCAACGTTCCAGTGACACAGATGATAAATAACTCTCTCAGAGGAAATTCAGCATGGGCAGCATTTATTAATGAATTTCTTTTCAATAAATATAATTGATATTTAGAAAAAAAAAAAATTGGCTTTTCTATGGAGAATTTGAATTTAGAATCTCTTACAACAGTATTTTAACTAAACAATGTTTAACGAGTTTTTATGAATAAGGCTGATAGCTTCTATTTTTTTTAAAGTTATAGGTACATAAACATGGAGTTAGTACCTAACTCCAACATTGACTTGTGATAACATGACTATTGTAAGGTAACTGGTGATGTGATCTCACAGGCTTTACTGATCAATTAAATCATTATGGAGGTTAATAAAAAAAATGTGGTTTAAGAGATAATTTTAATTTCTTATACATATAACTAGAAATCACAAACGGTACAAAAAATCAGTGTTTCAATTCACATACTTTTTTAACCTTTTGAACGCCATTGTCACATATACATGACAAGCAAGCGCGTGCCCTATAGATGTCAAACGTCACAAATAGCATATGGCAAAGAGTATGGCGAATTTGTGGCTCGGCATCGGGGGCACGACTATGCATTTATGCTCTGGCATTGGCACTGGAGGTTAAATTCTAAAATTTCTCTTTCTAATATGGCACATTTAAGTTTTTCTCTATGTATTGCCATTTTTATTGAATGTTCTTCTTCAGCCATTTCCATTTGTCTCATGTGTTCTTCATCTTTTAACATTTTGGTATGGCTTAGCATGTTGTTTACAAACTCATCATGGTCCTGTAAATAACAAACAGTTAAATAAATTATATTAATGGTTGAATGATAAACAAAGCAAGTTGAACATAACTAGCAGTAGGTATAATTATCATTTTTGAAGGTGTTGTATGTTTTCCGAGCCTTTACCTTAATTGTTTTCCGTTTAATTTTCAGCTGGCTTGGTTCTCGATCTCGGCTATTTAACTCATTCAACCTAGTACAGAAGATGAATTATGTTAATAATTGCACAGTTGCACACTTTCTTAATGTGTGTTTAATTATTGAGCAAAAACTCTAAAACAGATTTGGAACAAATTTAGCAGAAATATAAATCATATTCTGGAAAAACACACAGCAGACTAGGTACTACGAACGAAATCGCGGGCAAACCTACGGAGATCATAAAATATACAGAAAACCAAATAAGTATCTTACTTTTTGTAAACTTCATCCCAGGCTTTAGTTTTCATCTTGTTTGTATTCGTATCTAGGGATTTATTCTCAATAACTTGTGCATGTTCTTTAAGTACTGAGCGAAATAAGTGCTGTAACAATTAAGGACATTATTATAAATAAACACCACGCCACCAATATAATTAAATACCACACCATCGACATGACTTACTGTTTCTTCTTCTTCCCAGTTAAGAGAACAAATACGTTTTTGGCTCATTTTTATGTGAAGAATAATAATGTTTATTAAAATAAGGAAATTTCTTAAAAACTGCTAAAACCTTGTTTTATTCAAGCCACCGAGAACAAAAGTGAGTCGTTTATTTCAAAATGGTAACTGTTACTGTCATAAATTCATTCAATCATAAATTCATTCAGTGACTCATTCTTTTTACTTTTAAAATAAGTGGGTTGCCATCAGTGTTGCCAATTTAGCGACTTTGTCGCTAACTCTAGCGACATTTCGTTCAAAATCTAGCGACTATTCTAATGACTTATGTGAGTTTTTAAATAAAAAAATAAATAAGTATAATTAACTATTTCCAAAATTATGATTGAGATGAGATCTTGCCATATTAAAATATGGCAAGATCTCATATATATATATATATATATATATTCGGAACTGTGTTCCGAAATCGGATATCATTTTGACAACAAAGTCTTTAAACTCTATGGATCTCGTCACTCTTGGAATATTTGGTACAGGTCACTCGTATTGGTTACGTGACTAGTCGCTCCATTGTCCACGCATGACTCTCTATCTTGCGGTATGAATGCCATAACATCCACGTTCATAATAGCCAAATTCGCACCTTGACTTGAAGATGGCTTGTCTTTACTGTCTTTTGGCGGGCGGCCATCTTTCATCCACTTTTGGCAGGATCTTACCTGATGTCCCATCTCATGGCAGTAATTGCATCTCATATGCTTATCCTTATTCTTCTTATAAAGACAAGAAGAATAAGACTGTGACGACACAGAATAGCGCTATTCTAATACCTCTGTACTCGATCCAATGTTCTTCTTTTCAAGTGACTTCTCATGAGCGCAAAGGTTAGGTACTTGTCAAACCTTCTACTGTCCTCTGTTCTTTGGCTAATAACAACCAACTTGATTTTAATTCGAAATAATTCTTATCTAATGTATCCAGAATTTTGAAAATAAGGAATATTTCTGGCAGTTTCAAATTGGGATCATCTTTACGAATCTCTCTATTCAACTGACACCTGAGAGTCTTCAATTTGCAAATATGTGTGACCATATCATCAGAATGATCTAATTTAAATCCGAAGAAATCTAGGCAGAGATTATAAGCTCGATTCTCACTATCTCTGTCAAATAACCGATGTAGTTCTAGCCAAACTTCGCTTGGACATGTGAATGACATTACCTTTGTAACGGTATCTTTGTTCAAGTTTGTTGAAAGCAGGATCATAGTATTGTTCTCTGCCTGTATAAAACGCGCTAGTTTTATTCTAAATGCTTTTGCGTCTCCTACACCTGCCGGCAACACGGGTCTCTTACATTTTCTTTCTACTATATCCAATGCATCGGGTATGCTTCTAAGCAGGATGGATATTTTATATTTCCAGTTATCCTAGTTACTCTTGCCTTGAAGTGTTATTATATGAACCTTTGTACTTAAATTTTCCACATTTTTGCTTGTTTCCATTTTTCCGCTAGCACATAACCTGTAGCAGAGTGCTGACTATGCGGTGTAGTGTCTCAAGCGAAACTTAAAGGATTGTAATGAGAATAACAGAAAATAGAAAATGTATATTAAACGACAATTGAGTTGTGACAGACAAAAGTCTGATTAAAAAGAAAACACATAAGAAAACTCATGTCACTGCAGCTGAAAAATGCCAAAGAGGCTTTAACATGTTTTTTGGAAGTAAAAAAGTTTAAAACTTGTTGTTAAAGAAATAAAATATGTCTGATCCTATGGATGATGAATTAGACCATCAATGATTTGATATAAGTAGGAATAGAAATTGATTTCTACACTTAGATAACACACTTTGTATGTCTCAAAGTTCAGCTTATCTAAAGAAAAATATAACCTCTGAAATTGGTGAAACACCACATAGGTGTGATAATTGCCTGTTGCCGACTGGCCTGTTGGTCGAGTGGTTAGTGACCCTGACTGCTAAACCGGAGGTCGTGGGTTCGATTCCTACCCAGGACAAATCTTTGTGTGATGAGCATGATCATTTGTCCTGTGTCTGGGTGTAATTTGTCTATAATATGTATGTATTTAGAAATATATAAGTATGTTTATCAGTTGTCTGGTTGCCATAGCACAGGCTCTGCCTAGTTTGGGATCGGATGACCGTGTGTAAGTTGTCAAATAAAAAATAAAAAAAATAATAATTAACTGTGATGATTTGTATGTACCTGATTGCTGAACTGTCTGAGGCCCCATTCCTGGAACACCAGGTCTACTGCTGACACCAACTCCCATTCCCTGGAAAAGCAGTAACAAAATCATTACAATTGTCCGATTGTGTCTTCAGAAATTTCTGTGAAAATTCCTTTAGTTTACGGGATGCAAAAGCAAAAAAAGCAAAAAGAATATTTAAATTATACAGTAGTAAGTACCTAAGATGCCCGTTGGCATAGATTATTAGTTGAATTTTTAATTGTTTTTTTTTTTGTTTAACATTTTTAGTAACTCTAGTAGCCTGATAGTAGATAAATGATCAAATATGACATACCTGAGGTCCCATGCCCATATTGCCCATCTGATTTTGAATAGTGGCCCCATATGGTGGCACCATTTGATTGCCCATGCCAACCATTCCACCAGTATTAGCCATGGGCCCACCCATCACGCCTGTAAAGTACATTATTTTTCAAGATTAGAATACATTAATGACATTACTAGCTTGTGCCAGTGACTTTGATAAATGATATTTATTTTGCAAATAGGTTACAAGTAACTCTTTTACACATAAATTTTTAGTAACTCTTTCAGACATTATTTTTTTTTGCTTATTATAATCTAGATGAGGCTAAGCTTCGTCTATGTGGTAGCCATTAATATACCTTAGGACAATCCCACATTTCATTATGGTATATGAATAACCAGATGACCAGCACAATAACTGCGGTCTCTGATAGTGAGACTGATTTTAATGTTTTACAGAATATTGTTAAATAATTAGTAATAAAATAATACTTTAACAATTTATTAGTCATTGAAATAGTCTAAGAGCTGGTTGCACCTTGTGTAAGATCCTATTCACAAGGCCGAAATTAGGGCATGGTTTATTTAGTAGATGCAAATAACGAAAGCTAGTCTGCCAGGATTTGGGAGGATGCAAAACTACTTCCTTGACTACTGAAATACTTTTGAAACATCACAAAAAAAATATATATATTGGCCGTCGGCCCAAGCTAACAGGTATGTTTATGTTAAAAGTACATACTAACACTACCTAACATTTTATTAGTAAGAAAATGTGGGAGGGGTGGCAGCTCTGGGATCTCAGTCTATCAAGATGCATCACACAAGACAAGGCGAACGTCACAGGAACAAGGAATACAAGAACGGGCTGAGAATATCCTCAGTGTCCGGTAGTATTACCATAAAACTCAAGAGTTTATTATACCTGCTAGTTGATTCGGCATTGACTGCATCTGCCCGCTCATCGGTCCCCCGCCGAAGCCAGATCTCATGCCGGCAGCATTGCCTTGGAAGTTGCCGGGAAACTGATGACCTAGACCAGCCATAGCTAAGGTTTTTATTTACACTTAAATAATTCAGTATTTAAATAATAATACACTTTAGGATCAACAAATAACCAAAAATCTGATTAAACTGTCACTGGTTCTCAGACATCTGTCAATTGTGTTGACAGCTTTTGTTTTTTTTTATTTATCCTGAAGGGAAGGCTACAGTTTTTTGACCATATTGCCTAGTCTTACGTCCTTTCTTGTGTTTTGCCTTAGAATGCAGATGTAACACATGCTAATGGTTTTTGGAGTATTAGATATTGGGTAACAAATATATCGATTCGGCCTTCTCGGCAAGTTTTGACTGAGGAAGTCAATACTACAATAAAATTCCCGCCACCACTTAACCGAGATCGCGCCTGTTTCGATTTATTTCAAATATTCTCCAAGTGCGGGGACATTTGAGACACAAAACAACAATTTTCACCAATTTACGTCATAATATCCACTTATGGGAATCAATTCCAACAGCCGCTAACTTCACTCGACAAAATCCCGCTAAAAACTCCTGACCGATTTTGATGTTTCTCAGAATTCACTGTTTATCCGGATTTAAATTCCAAGTCCTTTTCTCATCAACTGTTTATTCTCAACTCAGTGCTGAACTGCCACCAACACTTAAGCGGAACACGCTGACTAATGGCACAGTACCGCCACATCTTTCAATAAAACGTGTAGCTGACTCTGCCCTAGAGGGATTAACGTTGCGCATTTTTCAGTATAGTAGTGCTGACTAGAGCTCCTAAGTAGGTCTACGTAGCTGAGCTTTACGATTGGCTTGCATGGCATTGCAAAAATACTTGTCTCAATAGCCAGGTCGCTACATTAAAAAAAAAATCTGACATTGACAGAAATGGATAGAATGGCGGGAGTATTAATTTTAAGCAAATTAATTTTTAGTTCGTTTCGTTTTCTTTAAATTAAATATTGAATGAACGACCGAACCGAATTGAACTACTTGTTTATATTTGTACCAACGTACTTACTATCAAAAATTAATTTTACTTACTAACAATAATATAGAAACTCCTGCTTAAATGTTGAGTTATCGAACAAATTGAATACCTATTAAATTCAAAGGTGAGAAAAATAATTTATTTAAAAAGCTGTTTAATTGCATGCTCAAGAAATACTTTTTTAGCTGTAAAATTGTATGTATAGCTTACAGCTAAAAAAGTATTTTTGTAGGTACCTATTATATCTAGTGTATATTCTAAGATCACCTACTTAGCTTTGCCTTTCATAGTTACCACCACATAAGTTGCTAAATTGCTAAAAATCTGGTATATAATAAAGTACCGTAGGTAGCTGTACGTATCTACCTTAGTCACAAGTTATTAAGTAATAGTTAATTTTCAAGAAAACGTTCAACGGATGGCACCCAACTGTAAAAGATCTCACTTGGAGAGGCACTCCTGAGTCTGGGAGTCTGGGAGACAGGTACCCACTTACTTACTTGGTATAAAATCTAATATAGAGAATCAAACAAATGCTATCTCATCATAGGCGATAGCGACATATGTTGTCCCCTCAATTCAGTACTTCATTTCTGAAGACCCCAACCCCACCTCGCTATCTAACTTAGTAGTAGGTATAGGTATGTATGTTTTGATCACTGAATGATCAACATAATGTATGTGTATGTCTGCACCCACCATTGGAACAAGAAGAAGTTGGTCCAATGGTGGCTGTAGACATGCTCGACCTGTGGCTCGGGAGAAGGCACGGCTCTCTGACGTTTCGTGCGACGCAGGTCCTCTCGGGGCATGGCTGCTTCGGGAGGTTCTTGTGTCGCATAGGCAGGGAGCCGGACGCTCGATGCCACCACTGCGTCGACTGTCGGGAGGACACGGTGCGGCATACGCTTGCAGAGTGTGCAGCTTGGGAGGAGCCGCGCCGTGCCCTCATCTCTGTTGTAGGCGGTGACCTCTCGCTGCCGGCCGTAGTCCATGCTATGGTCGGCGGTGAGGTGTCCTGGGACGCGGTGGTCTCCTTCTGCGAGACAGTTATCGCGCAGAAGGAGGCTGCGGAAAGGGAGAGGGAGATCACAACCGCTCTCCCTGCCCGCAGCAGGCGCATCGGGCGTCGGAGGAGGGCATACGCTGCCCTCTTCCGGCCCCCCTAACTGGGTCCAGGGGCGGCGGACTTGGGGATGTCTGTCGCCCCCCACTCATCCGGACCCGAGGCGGCGGCGCGTGGTGTTCCCGTGCGCCCCTCTTTGACGTAGCGAGGGGAGTTAAACACCTCACTCCCCTCGCCGACGCGAGGTGGCCCGCAGAGGCGGGCCGGCACCAGCCGGGGATTGCGGAAGTCGCATACGTTCCCGCGATCCCCGGCGTAGGTGGGAGATGGAACACCGGGGTGGTTTTAGTCAGTAAGAGTCTGACAGACCCCTCCACCCGCCCCAGGGTGGAGGATTTCCATGAGGATTTCCCCCCGAGATCAAAAAAAACAAAAAAAAAAAAAAAATGGTGGCTGTAGACATACCTACACATACATAATGTTGATTTTACGAGTGTATTAATTATGCGGATAAAATTTGCGGCAATGTGACTCACAGAGTGGAGGAGCTCGTGGCTAAATAAAAACAGCCGCACGGGTCGATCTTTAAGGTTAAGCAACGCTTGCCGAGGTTGGTCTGTGGATGGGTGACCATCTTAACATACCGAGACACCTCCGTGCCTCGGAGAGCACGTTAAGCCGTTGGTCCCGGCTGTCATTTGTAGATCTTTGGCAGTCGTTACGGATAATCAGAAGCCAGATAATCTGACACCAGTCTTGCCAATGAGTACCGTGTTACCCAGTTAATGGGTTGTGGAGTTCTGGTAGGCAGCCGCTCCACGTAAAATACTGGTATTCAGCCGAATCCGGTTTGACTGGAAGCCGACCCCAATATAATTGGGAAAAGGCTAGGCAGATGATGTGACTCACAGAGTGGTTTTAGACAATATGTATAAGTACAATAATCATTACATCATACAAAAATGTTTTAAACAAGGTATATAAGCATGTTAGAAGTGTTCACTTTCAGGCTCGGCTTCTTTTCCAGATGTGGCATTTATATGGAAATCTAACTTCAGAATCTATTTATGAGAATATGCGAAATACACGTAACATTTATAAAGCCAAATTAAAATGGTGTCGTAATAATCAAGCACAAATAAAACTAGATATAATAGCTGAGCAGCGTTAATCCAAAGATTTCATGAAATTTTGTAAGAGTACTGCTAAACTGAATCCCAAGCCGAGTCTGCCGGTGAGCGTGGCAGGAATTTCTCCTGGAGGAAGTGACCCTCAAGCCATTTCGAATTTGTTTGTAAATCAGTTCCAAGTTGATCCCTTGTCGGGACCGGTAACGCCCGTGTCTTCGTCGGTTATTGACGCTGAGGCTGTAGTTTAAGGTTTTTGGCCAAAGAAATAGATGATGTCATTAGAAAGATGGTCGGAGGTAAGTCTCCGGGGCATGACCACCTCAGCGTCGAGCATTTGCTATACGCGGGAGTTCATTTACCGAGGGTGTTGGCAACATGTTATTCGTTATGTATAAGTCACTCGTACTTACCCGATAAGCTTATGAAGACCACAGTCGTGCCAATAGTAAAGAAAAGAACGATGTGATGTTACAGGCCCCGCAAACTTTAGGCCTATTTCCTTGACGACTGTTACTGCTAATATACTGGACTGTTTGCTTGATAAACATGGCGAGTCGTATAAATGTACACGATGCCCAATTTGATTTCAGACCCGGATTATCGACAGAGTCTGACATCATGTGCCTCAAGCAGACTGTTCCGTATTATGCTGATAGGAGTTTTCCTATCAGCATAATACGGAACAGTCTGCTTGACCGGTGTTTACCGGTCAATGCATGATTTCTGGACTTATCGAGGGCTTTTGACCTGGTGTCATACGATAGCTTGTGGGAAAAGCTGCGAAAAAAAAGCAGCGTTGACTGTACCGTTATTTCTTTATTTAAATTTGGTATGAGCATCAGACGAACTATGTCAGGTGGGGTGCAACTCTATCTGTGTATGGGTTGAAGTGCGGGTGAGACAGGGGGTATTACCTCACCTCGTTTCTTTAACCTTTACATAAATCAGCTGATTGTTGATCACAGCAGAACCCGTATAGGCTGTCACATTGACGGAGTTTGCGTTACCAACATAAGTTCGCTGACGACATGGTGCTGCTGAGTCCATCAATAAACGCACTGCGGTCACTCAGGGACAATGCAAAAAAATGCTGACTCACTGGATACGGCTGCACACGTAGTTGTCAGTCGTTTCAATTTTGTATATAATGTGTGGTTTCTACTAACATTAGGTTAAGACTTTTACTAACAACATGGATCTTGTCATTGGTCTGAAACAAAATATTTATTATTTCCTTTATTCATTAATATGAATAACATTTTTAATTATTAAAATACAAAGATATAAAAATATTTTAAATATAAAAATAGTAGCCCACCGGTATCGGGAATACGGTCCAAGCTACGGTCCTGAGAGAGGATCCTCCTAACTATACGCGCCGTGTCCAGGAGTACTGCTTTCTGGATCAACTCTGATCCAGCTGCCCAACGAGAGCCTCTTTAGATGTTGGTCGAGGCTCTTGGCAATTGTGCCATTGGCCGTCACGATTATCGGCACAATGACGGCTGTATTCACATCGTACATGTCGACAACCTCGCGAGCCAAGTCAAGATACTTAGTATTTTTATCTTTCTTAGCTTTCACGAGGTTCTCGTCATGAGGGACTGCTATATCAACAATCATTGCGCGACACTCTAGTCGGTCATCACCACTTTGTCAGGCTTATTGGCAACAATAGTCCTGTCAGTTATGATAGACCGATCCCAATACAATGTGCAATTGCCATTTTCGAGAACTGGGTCGGGCACAAACCAATAGTACGGTACTTCCAATTCCACAAGATTGTATTTAAGAGCAAGTTGCTGGTGGATAATCCTGGCTACAAGCTGGCTGTTCAAATGTTCTCCGTTAGCCAGATTAGAACAACCGCAATTAATGTGGCGGATGGATTCCCCGGGCCGGTGACATGCCCGACATATGTCAACCGTACCGTCCTTCACAATGTTTTTCCGGTAGTTGTTCATCATCATAATTTCGTCCATAATCGCACAGACAAAACCTTCGGTTTCCCCGAAGAGGTCACCAAAACGCAGCCAGGCTACGGACGCCAAAAGTCTACATCGGGCCCATGTAGGACCCGATAAAAGCGCCCGTGAAGCTCCTTGCTCTGCTAACATGTGTTGGGCAGTTCTCACAGTCTCAACCTTCGAGCATCTAAAAACTTACTTCTTCATATCCCTTCTCACCGCACCGGGTTTTTGTCTAATTCCTACGCTATTTCTACAATTAAACTCTGGAATATGAAAATTTTCCTTTAAGCGTAAAATCTGAAAACACTACTTAAAAGCTTGTCATTCTTAGTTGTTCTTCGTCATGATTACTATGAATTCTCTTAATCGGTATGATTATTATATATCATATTTATTAGTTAAATTAGTTTATTATTTTAGCATATATATGTATTTTATTAGTATTAACTTTCCGAATTGTTAAAATTCAATTTTGAATCTTATTTTTATTTATTGTACACCTACCACAGTATAGTCTTTATAACCCAAAGGTTGACTGGTAGAGAATGCCTTGATGCATTAAGTCCGCCCATGTACCACTATTGTACATAAAGTTTAAATAAATAAATAAACATGTTAGGTAGCTTTATCCTTACAAATCCAATCATGTAATACCTGTTTAGTACTACAAGATTCGATTGGTAATAGAGTATGTAGTTTTTATTTAATGATGATTTAAAACTTTAAAGGGTGCTGCACTTTTAATATCTTTGAATCTCAATCTACAAAAAAAACTGGCCAAGTATGAGTCGGACTTGCAAAGGGTTCCGAACGCAATCATTTGTTCATCCGTGAAAGAATTGCATTTTCCGATTTATCATTATACCTAGCCCCGCGTGTATGGGGAGCCACCCGGACCCTTCCGACCCAGTCCCTGGGTAATGAAACACTTTGTAGTCCGGTTCTCATTTGTTAACTTAATTTTCAATCGGCACAGAAGTTTTCTAATCTCAAAATTTTGCCCACTTTATCCCAGTGCGGGGCAAAGATATCCCTCTCCCTTTTCCGCACATGAACGTTGCCCCACACTAGGATTTCACTTGTATCGTGGGTGCGTGTACAGACATATAAACTCACATAAACAAACAATCAGACCCGAAACAACTACCTGAAGGCCATAAAAATATTTGTTCCGTGCGGGAATCGAACCCGCGACACGCAGCGTAGCAGCCGATCGCTCAACACAATGCGTCAACCATGTCTTTTGCTATTTAGGGCCAGTCCTTTTGGTGAGATTCAAGTTCGGTCCTCCACCCTCGCCTACCTCGGTCTGCCGCGATGTCGCCTAGCATTGAGTTTTTAACAGATAATTTTATTCTTCAATTAAGAGATATCTGACTATTAAAATATCAGTACTAAAAAGTGTATCGAAAGTATAAATACAAATACTTATGGCTGTCTGAAATATCTTCTGTACAAAACCTGTCGAATACCTAGCCATTGATATTCCTCAAATAAAAATTATCTGACTACTTACAAATCGGCCTTTAAGGGTATTTTATTTCAGAAAACGAATACCTTGGGTATTTTTTTCTTTAACCAAGATAACATAATCTTACAAAAGAAGATTAGAATTCAGTTCTAGAATTCAACCGGAATTTGTCTAGAAACACCAATTTATATGTTATTTTGGTGCATCAACTTTGTCAAAACGGACAGGCAATGTTGGAACCACGCCAAATGCTTGACGACACACATTTTTTCAAAGATAAACTACATATTCCTGTTTATAAATAGATTTGGATGTGCCACATGGATTGGGTTCACTGCTTTCAGAGAAAAATAAAAGACGTAAAATGTACCTTAAAAATTTATTTTCCATTTTATATTAACCTAAATTAAGTACGATACTATAATTTTAGAGTAATTATAACAGTTATTAAGTATTTATTATGAATTCACGTTCATATAGTTATGTAATACATAAAAATACAATAGTAATTGTGCTTAAAATTACTGTGAATGAAATGCACTATCATGGACAAGTCAGTGCGTCATGCCGCTCTGAAAATTTTATACATTTGATGATATGTGTATATAATTTTAGTGTTATATATCTAGGTTCAATATTTTCATCTATATGTATATAAGGCAAGATGGCCACGTCTATGGCTAACTATATTCCTTTTGGTATGCATCTACTTATAATTTTATTCTACTTATATTTAAAAGTATAATGAATGTATATAATTCATATATTAGACCGAATCATGTTTTCAATCAAACTGTGAGCTCCGGGCGGTAAGAGATTCGATTCGGTCGGTAAATATTCAACAATTTTTATTTATCTTCCACATAATAAATAGTTATCAACATGTAGATTTACAAATATCAACAAAATAAATTACGAATAACAGAATATTACAATTAGAATTAAGCTTACATACTATGTATCAGTGATACCTACCTACTTGGGCTAATACCCCTAACTTGTACTATGTCGCCGTCCAAGATCTCGCCTGCATGTGAGATGAATCTCATTCCCATTCAAATCCTTTAATGGCTGCTGAACGAAATAAATAGTTATAAGCCATTACATATTCACTGAAATGCTGTAATTCCGTTCAAAAGATGGCACGTCTTTAAAGGGCTTCTGACGACGTAATTCATTTAAGTACTTAAAATAATCCAGTTTTATTGAATCTAGTGTTTCTTTGATAGAATGGCCGGCGACCGCCTATAATTCAATACATTAAAATTACATGGACTAGTAATTGAATTATCCTAACTATTTTAATACTACTAAGTACCCTTAACCGCTGTGGAGAACAAATTATAAGTAATAATATGTTAATATTACAAGGGCATTATAGGTAGTGTACAAAAAATATTGATGTTTTTCACTGAGACAGTAATAAGTAGATTACTTAAAGTTACATTAATTACTTAACTCTTTATTGCTCTCCCTCTATCTTACGCTAAACCAAGTCCATTTTCGGACTTATTGAGCAATGTGGACATGTTAATACAGAACTAGGAAACCTAAGTTATTATCTATGGCGTCTTACAATGAAAACAAATCGACTAATAACAGCTTCATTTTGAATGAAGCCTTGGTGATATAGTCTCCATGTCTTGCGTACTTAGAACTGGAATCGCAAACCATAAAAAATGCTCAAGTCATATTGTTTTCGATCATGACTTTATTTTCTTTTTAAATAATGTTTGTAGAAGATTTGTCTAGGATTAGGTTGGTTATACCAGAGCAAATCTTGCATCTTGTACAAAATTCTAAAATCCGATCAGAAAATACGTGACTGAGACATTCATTTCGTTCTAAGGCGTCCGTTAGATCAATCGCTGGATTAATGCGTTTAAAGTACCTTATTAAAATATAAAGCTACGTAAAATGGAAATTATGGATAGGAAGTACACAATAGTATGCGGTGTGATGATACAATCGGAAGTATTGAGAAGTTTTTCTTTAACTGATGATCCCACTGATCATCTTAAAAACAGCTGTCAGAGAGTTAATGCGTTTTCGTAAGCGTTGATCGATAGATGCCACAAATATAATGAGGATTTTACACTTCTTTCGATGATTTATACCAAGAAACGTAAAACATTTTTTGAAAGCAACTTGTAGATCAATTCATCAGTAGGTTATTCAATTCCTAAAATATCTAATATCGTACGACACGTGATACTGAAGTTTTTGTTGCTCAAAGTTATTTTTCAAAAAATAAAGCCAAGTGTAAAATAATTTGCCAAACTTTGTCTCTTCTCATAATGTTACCATCAAAATAAAGTTATTTCTTTAATTATTTATTGTCATTTAACAGCTATACGCTTTTAAATGTTACTTTCATTTTAAAATATAAATAGACATTTGAATATGAAGGGTATCTAATATGAAAATATATCTTACTATCGTCTATACGTATAAAAATATGTGATGTTAGGAAGTTGAATGAATGAGGCAAGAATATTTCAACATAGCTATTTTTACGTTTGTATCTTAATGATAAAATGGTATTGGTGCTTTTATAGTTAAACGTACGAATAAGTACGTAATTTTACCTAAATAGTTTCTTTTCATAGGCTAAGTACAGAGGTCTTAATTCTAAATAAAAAGCTCAAAGCCTTTGGTCATTCTTTAACATTTTTTTGGTTTATGGATTCAACTAGATTCTAGACGTTTAGTCTATACCTATATTTGGCCTTGCTTCAATCAGAGTGTAAATCATTAAAATTTTCTAATGACATGGTTTGCTATCGTCTTTAACTACCGTTCAACAAGAGCCATCGAACGTTTTGCTGTAACAGCGTTGTCATTATTTTATTTCATTCCACATTCAGACCTATAACCGAGTTAAGAGTTCTCGAATTCATCACTACTGAAAGCTGATATTCTTACTAGCAAGTTATCATAACGTATTTTTTTTTCTTTGAAACTCAGATCTGAATTGATACTAACATCACGCATGTCATCAGTAATGTTTCCGGGAACAGTTACGTCAATCCTACTGCATCCGAGCCTCTTGCAGCTGCGGAGGGTATGGTAGTGGAGGCAGGAGAGGGGCCTGCATGCCGCCGCCCTGTAGCGTGTAGTAGGGAGACACATAGCCGGCACCGCTAGCTGCCGCCGCCGCTGCTGCTGAAACATATATTATTTTTGCATGAAGTCATAGAAATTTTTACTTTGAATGGCTTCTTTAAAATAATTTGAAGTTGCAAGCAAGAAAATGAATGAAAAGTCAATAGTACATAATGAATATAATCTAAACACCTGAATATTTCTTTAGTTGAGAGTGTAGTACAAACCGGCGGCTGTAGCATACGGGTCGAAGCCGGCTGCGGCGTACTGCTGCTGATAGGCTGCCGCACCCTGAGCTGCTGCAGCCTGGTACTCGTACAGGTGGTTGGCGGCAGCCACGGCCGCGGCGTGCTGCAGCTGCGGGAGTTGCACCAGCCCGCCCGCTCCCGTGCCCACGCTGGCGCCCACCCCGCTCATCGCATTCATGTACTGCGGCGTGCTGTACATGTATCCGGGCGACAACCTGCCAATTTACAACAAAGTTAAATCCAAAAGTCCTCCTGACATCAAAGACGTCAAACCTTCAGATACTCCACAAAGTAACTGCCCATTTGACGCCTACTGTCACCCGCGATGTCCTCTCACTGAGGTTTTATACTCTCGTGAGAAGACATCAAAAATTAATACTCTTTAAAACGGTCACACTACCTAGCCCCAGCAGCCTCGACAGGCACGAGCATCTAATCTTGTTAGGTTAGTAGACATCGATAAACTGTTATAATTATGTAAGTATGCGACTGTCTGGCTATGTCGCCATTACGGAACCGCCGCCGTGCGTCAGTGCCAGGAAAGTTTAAGAAAATGTAATAAAAATATACAACGGGCGGCACTCCGCCTCGACCGAAATATCCGAACCACTCGGTATTTGCCTAGTTATCGTTACATCGTGAACAGTCGGGAAAATTAAGATTTAGATGGCAGCCCATTATCCCGTTTTATTTCGAAAAGAAGAGAGAGACTAAAAAATAAGTTTTTCGAATTCAGACTAAGATATTATTTGACGGAATTAAAAACCATATCGTGCCGATTTGCCACACGCACGGACTAACCATATGATTCTACCAATAAATTCAGAAATCACATATACGTGTGCCAATTATTAATTTTCCATTACAGGAAATTCCTTTTCGGGGGAATCAGAACGAAATTTTCCAAAGGCCTTGTTATTACTGAGAATTATATCTGAGACCTTCATGGTCTAAGCATTTTAATGATGTAACACAAAATGTCATGAATTAAAAATGCCAATTCTGCTTAATTTGCTTATGAAGGCGGCCAAGTTTGTTCAAGAGCATCTTGAATTCGCTTCAAGCCGCGTCAGCGTTTTTAGAGGGCTCTCTTCATCCATACTATTAAGCATCGCACCACTTCTGATGCAATTATCCGTCTTTTTCTACCACTATAAGATGTGATAGAGACGGGCTGACTGTTGTTTGTTCTATTTCGACTGAATTAGCATGGTACAGGGATCGGAGGCAATACGCATGCGTGGTCCACGCCCGCATCCACGCCCCGCCCGCCTCATACGCCCACCTGTGGTCTACTGCTGTACTTCTAAATACCTACTTGATGTTAGTAGATGAATTAAAAGTACAAGTGTAGCTATGAAGACCACGATTACCTAATCTATAGAAAAACTACCATAGTCGGGAAACTAGAACAGTCGTCAGTTCGTCACTACGATCGCAAGGCTACGTCACACGGCTTTCTGTTTAACTTATGTACGATACCCGAGTTAATATACTCATCTACTATGAAGAGAGAAAAAATAAAGTAGTAGTAGGTGAAAACAAACAGCATTATTAAAACTGGCATAATTATATACTCACACAAGCCGAGCTGACACATCTACTAAAATACAAACACAACCACATACTAGTCTGACAGCTAATAGAGGATGTATATAGGATCTTAAGTTAAATGCCACTTTCAACGTTCTTCGGAGAAAGTATATAATAATTACATAAATTACATGCAAACAATTATCGGAAGAATTATAGGTACTAAGCTTCCTATTTAAATGGATAATCCGATTAAACTATTTCTAATACAATTTGCCTATGACAGTGAAAAATAAAATTTACCTACACGCTTACATAAATCAATACGTACTTAGGTACTATATAATTTCAGGCCAATATTTTAGTGCGTACTTTAAAATTAGTCATCATTTTATTACCATTAGTCTGTGTTCACTAAATCAATCGTAGGATCATAAAACCTAGGTTTTTGATAATTTTGACATTTGGGAGTAAAGGAAAGCGTACCAAACGACGTAGATCGATCCCCATACATCGCACTAAAACGTAATTCGATTGTAAACGAAAATAAAAGCGTTAATTCGATTGAAGCTTTCACTTGATTATGTTCCATTAAAACAAGAGTGTTTCTGAATAATAAATGGACAGTTGTGTTGGCGTGGTGGCCCTGGCTGAGCATCGATCGAGCTCACGTCAATATGTAATTAACCGGGACACGATGACTGCAGGGCCAGCAGTCGGCGGGGCACGGAAAGGCCGCGTTGTATCGATGCAGGTTAGACAGCACGGCGGGCCCGGCGGCGACGGCGACGGCGGTGGTCGAGAGCGCGCTCACACCTACGCACACACAGCGCGCCCTCGACACCGCCGTCGCCGCACTACGACAATTACTTAGTAAGTGATTAAACGAAATCCACCACCAACAAAACTCAATTCAAATCAACAAATCTTACACGAACACGGCATAAAACATAAAAGTAAAGAAAACATTGAGTGTCGAGAACGATGCGTAAAGTGTGACGGCGGTGGGCGGCGCCCGCGACCGACGACGTCGCCGCCGGCGCCGCCCATGCTCCGGTATAGCTTTATAAAACGTAAACATTAAAAAACCCAATCGACTAATTCACACCCAAAACGAAAAAAAATCCACTCTCACGCTCACGCTTGCCATAGATACCTATGTGAAAATGTTTGATAATTTAGTCTAGGTGTGGTCCGCCGGCCGCCGCGCCGCTAGCCGTCAGGAGACGCCGCTCGCCTCATCTACCGAGACAAAAGTCAGCAAACTATATTTGTACCGCCAAACGAGGGGAACCTGGACCTCAACTGCTCAGTTCCTACAGTTCTGACTCAGGAGCAATTCATGAATCTCTTTATTTTAAAACTCCTCGCAATGTTTTTGATGCAATATATTCCATAAAAACCTACATCGTGAGAAAAGTAGGTACGTGTTTTTGTAATGAAAAAGTTGGGAAAACATTGGATGAGTGTCTATAACGACACTCATCAAAGTAAAGTTTAGACACAACCCATTCGTAGACATTACGAACGCACGTACGGAATAGTGAAAAATCTTTGATCCAACAAAAGATTTCGAGCTTTTCCGGTAGCATCTACGTAAGATTAATCTAAGTCTGATTTTTGTCTCGTGAGATGTATTCAGAGCGGCATGCGGCGCCGCTAGTGCTGGCAAATATCGAAGTGTTGAACCACTGAACATTGATACATGATACAGATATGGTACAGAAGTGACCAGGCGAATGGGTACTTACCCATAAGGCGATGGCAGCACAGTTTGGTAACCGGCGCGAACACCCGCTGCAGCTGCGGCAGCCAAACCGAAACCTGGAAAGAATACAACTATGTTACAATTTCATAATTCTTCACGGATATGATACCTAATCAAAGTCAACAAAATGAGGACATGGAAAAATTAAAAAAATAAATCTTAGAGACGACATCATTACTCTTTCATCGTCATCATTAATGTTCGTGAAGACGTTATTTTCAGTCTCACTTAGCGGAAGTGGCTAGAGCGAAGTCAAACTAAAATATATCTCGAAGAGATTGGACCACATCCAAATGACACGAGAGTCAACTTAGCTCAGGGAACGTCACTGTTAATTTCTTTTTATTGCATTGTTAAGTCGCGCGAGGCGGCGTCTATTTTGGTCGCTCGCCGCCCGCCCGGGCTCCGGCATCCATGGACATACCTCTTGACAAGAAGACGACAAACACTCGCTATAAATGGCTTTCGAACTTTGGCACAGGCCGATGTACGTTACCAAAACGATCGCAGAGACATGTTCCACCTATGTGGAGGTAGCCAAGTTGAAGACACTTCGCGGGTGTCATGTAACCATCTACCTACGTGTTTTTTACGAATCGGTTATTGCAGGGCAATTAATTTCGAAAACCAAATGATATGTCATATTTAGGAAATGAGCAATCACAGTAATTGTGTGTTTGAATCATAATCTGTGATTAATGGTTAATATTCAGAAGAGCGTAACCTCTACCGGCCTGTAAATAAGTTTGCTATTGTGTGGCGAAATTTCACCGGTGATTACAGTGGATCACATCCGCAGCCTCTCCGGATGGTGTTGCGGTTCGTTTGCTATGGGAGTAGTTGTAGTGTGACCTTGCTACTTTCAATAATGATGATACTGATAGATATTGCAATGGCTACTTTGTCAACTTACGGTTTTTTATGAAGTTCGATATTTTAAACCATAGATGAGTCGTCATTCGAACTAAGTTTCATAACAGCAAATGCGGAGTCTGGTGCCTAACTGGCTGGTTTGTGTCCAGCCGACACAATAGATAATAAAACTAGTGCTGATCGGCTCCGAAGTCTGGGGCTAATCGCGTGTCGTACAATGCGCGTGATGTGCCACCGCATTTGTTCGATCGATGCGGTGCCATTTGACGGCCGAGGTCGAACCAATGTCCACCACAAAGCTTATCTTGATTCATTAAATTTTTTCTCTTTCCTTTTATATCCATTGTCAGTTGGCCTGAATGTAGCGCGATGGTCTTTTGTTGCTTATATGTGACCCAGATAGATTTAAGTCGTAATCGATTGTCAAATACGATACAAAAGGCAAACAGTTGAATTTATTCACAACAATGTAGAACAAAATATGACGCAGTGCAAACACGGTTTTAAGCTCTAAAATGAGTCACCCATCAAAGTTTCGAGGGTATAATTAGTCATGGGTCCTCATGAAAAATATCCCGGTCATTTGTGTAGGTGGTACGTATAAAGCTTTGTCTGAATTCCTGTGCGGGTTTTTTTTTGTTTTCAGGACGTCTTCTGGAGCTCAGGTCGTCGAACTGCAAAGCCGACAGTAAGTGCTTAACGTCGCTTGTAAGGATTCTACGGAAATACGATTTTAGACGCGAGCTGCCTGAGCGGGATAGAAAGAGGGTATTATTATATGTAGGCATTCGACTCGACTCATGTACTCAAGTATTTTCAATGCCATTAACTTTTGTACGTTCTACATCTCCACAATATATCTAAGCATAAGTACCTATATACGTATCATATAAACATGTCTAATTTCAAACAATTGAAGCATCTCCGAGTGTAATTATTTCGTTTATGAGCTCTAGATTTAGGTATACGAAATGTGTTTGAGCAGCCAAATATTTCCCATAAATTAAAATTAAACCTCTCATTATTATGAACACGGTTTCATGAATACATTGTAGATTAAATATGTCGTGTTAGTTTATCGATACGAGAATAGAACTAGATGTGTCGTGGCCCAGTTTCGTATGACCAAACTGGCCGTGTTGGACTCACGGCCGTCACGGTTTTGTGTTTGGCGAGCCTTTGATCTGACTGATGTCGTCTGCGACACTATCCACCATCAATCCGATGCCTATTCCGCGGTCCTGTAGACGATTGCCGGGAGCGATTAATTACATCCCTCCCCGTCGCGACCTCAGTTCCTGGGACACTTATTTTTGGACAAAACACGTGCGCGTATGAGCCAACGGCGATTTTTATAGCCGACGTGTCTTTCCTCTCACACCGATGACTCGCTGGCAGCATGTTTAAGTTACGGGAGATTATTTGGCGATGTTTTGTATTTTAACGTGGGTCTTGCAGTAGGCATAATATATGTATGTAGTTATCTACATCTTTCATGATTTTCCAATTCAGTCGCCCAATAAGAGAAGTTAAAAGATATCCCAGACATGAAGCTACTTGCGAGTTATGCTTTGTAGGTCCCGACAAAAGATAAGCTGGCGAGGAAAGATGAGGTTCTGGCTCGATGCCAAAACTGGTGTCGCGGCAGAGTCGGCCGCGACGACGTTCCCAAAACTGCGTATATTTAGACAAAATAAAGAGCGCGCCGAAGACAAAACGAGACGCAACTCTGTTTTATAAATAACCGCGTCGTTCGCCGGACGGACTCAGCCTCGCCCGACCAACCTCTGCACGCCAGCTGTTGTACATAAATAATAATTAAGACACGAAGAAAGCTCCACGTCCATCTTTTGAGGATCATCAGATCAGGGCGAAAATTATAGAAAAGCTAAACTTTGAGAAACGAGCTCTAAATGGTTTAAAGTGTAACTAGAAATGTAATCTAGGTACTATGTAGGAGGATTATCGGAGGATCGAAGGGCTTCGTGCGGAAGCCGTGAACGGGGATCGTGTTTCAGATGGTGACAAAGGGAACGGAACTACTACAGTGAAGTGTTCCTGTGTGAACTGGGGTCACTGCACGATGCCAGGAGTGTAAGCTGTTTTATGCCAGCTCCCTACGCTCATAGCTCAATAGCTCAACAGTTCAGTTTCCTTCAGCGCGCAAATATAACTTGTAATGTTGGAAGGAGTCATAGTTTTTATTTAATCGATCATCGGCCTTCGTTTAACGGGCAGAGGATACATACCGATTAGAAAGATTAATAGACAGAGATCCATAAAAATTGCAGAGTTTATAGAGCAATGTAATTAACTAAGATTTTTGGGACACATGCCACGCATCCGCATGATACGGAAGACGCTGTTATTTACTTGGACAGCGTTCAACAACTTCGAGGTTATTAGTGTGGCGACGACGTCGCAAATTAATTTATCTGTGCGCGCACTAAATCTGGTTTACTTCTAATTCACTGTGAATTTCCAAATATCTGGAAAATAACTAGACATGGCCTAGAATAAACCGTCAAAATATTACAAAGTAGTATTTTATAATTCGAAAAGCAATAATTTTATTAATTTCGAGTCTTCTAGAACCTTCCTCTACCAACTTAAAACACTAACACAAATCACATTAGATATGCCTACTGGCATAAGCATACCTATGCCAGAAACGCAAGCGCAATCTCAATAGCCATTAACGAAGTAACCTGCGTCTCTTTCTACCTTCAAATTAGAAAACTATAAATCTATGAGAAGGGAAACGTAGACCTATACAAACAAACACAGGTAGAAGAGTGTCACTCCTAATTTATGTTCGAAATCACATCAAAGCGACACTGTGGCGGTAATTACAAGTTTCCGTTGCAATAAAACAAAGATAGTAACCATTGGTGTGAAGCGAGATCGTATCACAATCCACGCGACCGCCATTGCCACCGGCTGACCATTATGGCTTCGCTTCATACAATTATAAACGATGCTCGCCTGGTATCGATTTGTGGTTATGCTTTTTGAAGATATGCTACTCAAACTAGAATAAATGACAGCCACAAAATTGAGTATCTTCGACATGTGGACGAATTACTTACCTACATTCCAATAACGATAAGACAGTTTGATATTATGAAGTGTTCATACTTGATATAGGTACCTAGATACTTAAAGATTTGTCACAAAGAAGCAGGCAGCTCCCAAAACATATCGCCAAAATATTTTGGTACCTTCTATAAGCAGAAACTAATAAAAGTGCATTGTATTCAAACGTTAAACAATCGACGACCCTCGCCGACGTCTAAAACGCCATTAGTTAACACGTACAACACGCTGAAAATAAACAATCCCATCAATTTACGTCTATCTAAAATTACCACAGAAAGTAGGCGCACAAAAATCGGTTAATTAAATGAGCCGACTCGCTGTGCCATATCGATTGTGAGCGAGCGGCGCGTGCGTACCCATCAGTGCATTCATCGCCTAAATCCCAAAGACTAAATAAAAATAGTTGCTAGGGTGTGCTGCCCACTGCGGGGGGCTTGGGCACATGCATAAGTAATGCACAAGCGAAGGGCGGCCGGCGCACGCGATCTGCCTGCAATGCCAAACACAGGGACAACCCCTTCCAAACACCGCAAAGGGCCAAGCTATCCATTAATCAATGATGACTTATATGCTCATAGCTTAACTCAAGTAGTGCCTATGTAGCATCCATAACCTACTTGAAACGTGCGTCGTTAGCAGACTTTCGTAATTTTCCATAGAAAGCTCACTGAAGCCCGTCAAATTACTTACAAACTATTTTCCCCTACTCAAATGTTCCAGTACTACTTGGCCGAATTAATTTATTTATATATCGTAAAAAGTTTTGTTTCAAGTATATTTCCTCTACCTAAAGGAATTAAGTAATGGATCATCATAATAATCAAATTAAGGTCGAATGTTCTAAGACGTTGGTCGAATGTTTTCGATTGGGAACCTTTCATAGACAGGTGTGAATCGATTAGTGCGCTGCTCGTTCCACTCAATAATTCATAGTGTCGCCTCGTGTGTTTGGACAAGTGGCCCGCTCGGCCTTCATCAACACGCCCATATAATAAAACTTTAACAATGTTTTCATAATCGACGCCAGGCCCGCTGAAATCGCCCATTGGCTGCAACCACTACGGTGTATTTAGAAACTGGGCTACACGAATTTCTTACCACAGCAGTTAACGTGTACATTATGTACGTAAACAACATACCTACCGCCGCGTTACAATGTAACAGAACAATTTAGTTTCCATTTATAATATTGTGCAAAAAAACACCTAATCAAATACAAACAGGGACCGTCATATAAACTGGCTCGCATGACACATTTTATGAAGCTACGAGTAAATATTTTCGTCTTTTATAGTGAACTGAAAATGGAACTATAAATTTTGAGAAATAATGTAGATTATGGAACAAAGTATATCGATTTCCTTTTACTTCTACGTACGCGTTCGGCTTGCTTATTTATTTTGGCGCGAACCACGATGCGCGCACGCCGAAGACAGACAAGCCGTTACGCCTCCATCAAACCCCGTGAATGGATTTCCATAAAAAAATATTATTCCGGCCTAATCCAAACCAAAGTTTTGCCTACTTGGTGAAACAAATGTAGATTTATTCTAAGAGAAGATTCTTATTTCTCTCATGAATATCAAAAACCAACAAACTAATTCATAATACAGTTCGTACAATGCAGGAGATATATATAAACTATACTGTCATTTAAATTCAGTTCTTTTCAATGTGTCAATACATAACGAAAAAAGTTGGTTGTTTTTTACACTGTTTGTTTTGAGGTGTAGTAGGGTTGCCAACTGTACTCTAAACTAAAGTATTGTACTCTATTTTGCGTAGGCGTACTCTTTAATCTACAAAAGCAATAGAGTACGCTAAAATACTCTATTTATTTTGTCTGATATGATAGGTATAGTGACTGTCTTTTAATTAAACTGAATGAAATTCTGCAATTCAGTATTCCACTGAAGGATTTTTTGTCTATTTCGTCATAATTGCAAATTGGTGATAAAAGAAAGCCATGGTTTCATTGGAATACTTAATTATTTTAAAAACAACAACATTTTAGTTTCGCAATAAGTAATATAATAAAAAAGTACTCTTTTTTTCAACGAATATACTCTTCATTTACCCTTCCTAACATAAAAAAATACTCTATTTCTTCTAAAAAAAGTTGGCAACCCTAGTGTAGCTGCCAAGCTGAATGTGGTGCACATGCATATCATTTTCTATAAATCGCAGCCCCTCTGTTACGGTAACGGGCAAAGCGTTGCACTCGCATTATTTGAGAACAAAACGGTCTCCCTAAAACCGGCTTAGCTAACGGTCATTTTCTTTTCAAAGCCCATGAACCGAATCTAGATAAGGGGATCAGAATTCGCAACGAGTGTTTCAAATGTGCGTACGTTGAACAGACTCTGTGAATATTATTTCAACGTATCAGTGTAAAGGTGCACGTTTGAAGGGCTTCGTAAACAAACACTGTATGCCTCAGGCGTTGTGTATAAACCAATTTTACAAGACACAGAATGTAGACTAAACAGGCTCTGCGGCGGCAGATTTAATGCGTTTCCCGCACTGTTTCCAGTGGTGAGCTAAAACTGTTTGAATCAAATATTTGGGCGCGCATGCTTTCAAAATTACCGACGAAATAATGGACAAGTTGTTGACTACCCAGAGTGGAAATGTTACAAGATATTCATTTATAGTTTCCTATTACGCTAATCAATTCCTATTATTCTCTTTCACCAGAAAGAAAATTTAAGAGATAGGCAAATAGATGTTTAAATTAATTCTTGCTCTTTATCAGAATTTCAAAGAGCTTGACGAGTGCGTTTTTAAAAGCAGAAAAAGACCGAACTATGTTTACAGAAATATCTAGATACTGAAAAACTCTTGATTTACATCGATCTCGTAAAACTAGACAGTTTTATAACCGTTTATCGCAAAAAACACCCTATGAACGTTTAACCAGATCAACTTATTCGAGAATTCAGATTTTTTATTATAGTTCCGTTCGTCTTATAGTTTATGTAATGTAAAGTGCAAACACGAAACGTAGACAGCCGTAAACATGCGAATGAAAACCAACAAATTGAAGATTCTAGCTCTGATGACGCAGGGCTGGCAATGCCACGCGTGTCGGACGTACTCATAGTGCGCGCGCATATCACAGGGAGTGTGGCATATGGCGTAGCCGGTACAGCGAACCAGGTGTCTCGTCATGCGCGCCCGCACCCATTGTGTGGCACCCCTCCACCCCTCCCCGCGGCGCCCGCGCAACTGTTTTCAATGTGTGCACCACCCGACACATCGAACAATACCGCGACCTCCAGTAAACGTTGCTGTAGCAAGGATACGGATCCATTCATTCGATCTTTAATTTTCTCAGACATATTCTGACAAAGACTCGACGATCAGCTGTTCCGGCCGTCAATGAACTGGTTTTTGTAACGGCCGTTTAATATTTAGAATCTGGACGGATTATACATGAATCCGCTGAACCTTTTTATACATTGTTGCAATTTTACAGGTTTCCGCTCTAAAAATCAATTATAAGCAAAAAGAAAAAATGAAATAAAGCAAAGTCAATTTAAGTAGAATTCGTTTCGTTTGTTTCATAAATCACATAAACCACAGAATAATCATGCTGGGACAATTTGTCCTGTAATCACTTCGTAACTGTAATGGTTCTTTTGCATAAAATGATATGTGGCATGAGTTGCTATCAAGGTATTGTTGATTGCGTATGCGCGGAAGTTTCATTATGCTATGTCATTCATGTTAGTCGCCTCCTGACCATGTGATGGTCGGTTATAGTAAATTGGTTTATGTGCTGAATCGTTTGAATCCCTGCCAATGCGCTCTGCACTCGTCCCGAACGAATTGATTTGAGAAATTGTAATTAGGTACTCGTACCTTGATTATATGAATGAAACTATCATTCATATATAATTTGTGTTTGTGGATGGTGGCGCCCAAATGAGTCGAAGTAACTTGGAATTTTTCGCAACATTTTGATGATTACAATTGTAACAGAAACAATGGTAAATTAAAATCGAGTGCCCTTTGTAGCTATAAAGATTTGAAAACGAAAAATATAAAAAGACCAAAAATTTTCTTGATCAAAAACAATATGAGGCTATTGTAATCAATTATAATGTGCATATACATATGTATATAGGTAATAATAAGTTATACGTAACCATTATCAGTTCGTATCGAAGATAATATTTCATATCCGATGCTATGATGCAGAACGACAGACCGGTAACCCATTAATAGCAATAGTAACAATTCCTTTAATTGTCTATGCTTGACGTGACAACAAAAATTATTCTCTATCCTTTTTGTATGGTTATTATGATTACAATACTGTGGGTAGGTATGTTTCACCTACGAATGGATGTACCCTCATTAGTCTAAATTGCCGACTGAATTACGGACCATGATAAATTACGTATCGATCGATCAAATTCAAACATGTCGTCCGGTAAAAGTAATGTAATAACGTGGCTATTTCATAATTTTACTGGACACTTTTTCCTTGTACCAGGAATGTAGATGCAGAGATTGGACGAAGGTTACAGTATGTCACCTTGCAAGGGTTGCGGTGCGTGTCCGTGGGGCGCAATCAATTAGCGAGCGGGGTATACCGAGCACTTCCGTTTCCGAGCGTTTAGGGACTTCCGGCGGGGGCGGAACGCTGATCGCTCCCCATATTCCACGGTACAACCGTCAGCGAGACACTTTTTAACCACACGTTTGTGAAATTCAAACTTTACGTGTTCGACTTAAAGTTTAAAATATTTTAGAAGTTCTTTTTTATGTCCTGTGAGTTAGACTGTACTAATCACTACTGTGTTCGACACATCACCCCGAGAGTCGCAATAAATTGTAATTAATGGCATCGTCGCTCATTAGTTTATAGACGATTAAAGTAAGGTTGCTTGATGTGATTATGATAGACTAAACAAACATGAATAATTGAATACCCAATTTCAATTTCGAATTTCAGCGAATACTTGCTACCGCGGCTACCACTGATTGTTTTCAGAATTTGTAGCAAAGCATGAAAGTTTTTACTCCTTTCTTAGAAACAGTATCTACTTATCTTCAATCGATGGCAATACGTTTTATTAAAAACAATAATTTAGAAAAAGAATATGACCCCTGCTCCCTGCCTTTGCTGTCGCGAAGTCAGGTAAAAATACTGATGAATCGGACGCTTTTTCAGATGAATTAAGTGCTACTTATTATAAGGTTACCCTGATTAAAGTATTTAATCACTTTTCAAAGTGCATCTGTCCTTCTACGTTTGTAAACTCTTCCTGCCAATGTTGTCATTGAATGGCACTTTATTAACACCCACCTCACTACACTCAAAGATAACATTAAATAAATTGATATCAGAGCACTCGCTATCGGATTGCTATCGTGAACTTAATCAAACGATATAATTATAAAACGACCCACTTGTGCCTTAGCGGTAATTAAATACATATTTTACATTATTAAAGCAAACCTTTTAGACTAATTGAATTAAAGCGCAGTAGACTGAAAAGGAATTAGTGTAGAATAAGATAATGCAGCATAAATTGCAGCCTGTCCTATTTTCTAATTATTTTTTTATCTGGAATTTATTTATATTGGCTGTACATAGGTACGATGCCGACAGGTCTAAATAAATAAAAATTGGTTCCCATCAAATTAAATGTGATAATTTTACTGCAGAGATTCTACTCTCACTTCTGCTTCAAAGCTCACAATCACAATAATGTACATATTCCTAGCTACTTATATTTATTTTTCCACCATTTTATTCAGTTACAATAATTACCATAATATATAAATGATAATGCGGCACAGCACACATGTATAACTGACCCCCACGAAGGCATTGTATCACACACGACGCGATCTCACCATTTTTTTGTCCGTTGACAACACGCTGGCTTCGAAAATGAAGGCAAAGCACAAAAAAGAATCATGTGTACGTTAGTTCGAACAAAAAATGCTCCTTTTACAAACAGCTGAGCGTTTGATAAGCATTGCTCCGGAGTTGTCGAGGTTAAACAACCCAAAGTATAACATCCCGTGAAGATGTACTCCGTGATTTATTCTTTATCCGTTAACGTGTCTTCATAAACGGGTTTCAGACCCTTTCATTTCTGCCACAAGGACTGGCCACTTAGCTCAGTTTTACATGTGAATGGCGATAATGTGGTAATTTTATTTGGCAATCCCGTGTAGCAACGGCCAGTTTCTTCAGTCAATCCAACAGGACAAACCTCATAAAATTAACAATGATTAACGTTCTTAAAGTCACATTTTAGCACGCATTATATTTATCTTATTTTGAACTGTTTCGACCGCAATTTCCTGTTCTTTTATTTTCATTTAATTCATCAAGTCGGTATATCGGTTGTTCATTCGGATATTAACCAATTGTTCTCAGTAAAACTTGATAATAAATATCTACACTATTATTATTTTGTTCCCTGCTTATAACAAATTGGATATTGTTTTTTTAGACTGTTCAAAACAGTTCACAAACACTTTGTGGGTTAGTGTTGCCAAAATAGGTCGTAATGCGAAGTGTTACACTACTTTGCGTAAAATATTACCTGCATTAAAACATGAAATTGTTACTCAAATGGCATGTACAAGTTGCCTTCTCTATGTCGACCTATTTCCCGTAGCCGGCAGTTACTTATCTTTAATATCGATAAGGCAAGCGTGTCACTAACCTGGCGCCAGGTTCCCTCTGGGTTTGGCTCCAAGAATGGCGAGATTGACGTTTGCTTTCCTCCCGTCTATGATTGGATTCGGGTCCTTGCACGCCCTCTCCGCCGCCGCTCGGTCACCCATTATTACCTGCAAACAAATGTTTAACTTAGTCCTGTCTTTTACGTAATTTTATATTGAATCCATTTTACTAACAAATGCGACGTAGGATGACGTCGAGGCAGCATTACCTATTGTAATGCATGCGTGATCCGCGGGTCGCCACCTCATCGGTTCTACTATTGAATCGACCAATTTCAATTGACCTTCCTTGTCCCCCTGCTGTAGATATAGGTTTCAATAGTGAGAACCAAACAATATAACGCCGGGGTTCAATTTAAATTGGAACGCCGGTCTAAAGCAAATGCTTGATGACCTCCAGATATCGAAATTCTGGAATAATTGAAAATTCAAATGAATTTAGTTTTTTTTTAGGATTTCCGTCCTTTGCGTGAGATCAACATAATGCTGAATTGGATTCAAATATATTTCGTCATTCATCACTTTGTAAAGAATCTTTCCTATGACACAAAAAACCACGTACACACAAAGTTGGTTATTTTTAAAGCGATATTAACACATTCATCAGAAATACCCAGTGAAGTCTGAAATTCAGTAGGTATTGTATGTAAATTTCCCCGGCATCAAGGAACAAGTATAAATTAAATAAGTGAATCGGTTAGGTGTAGACTTTATATCGTTTGTACACCGTACAAATCGTAGTTAGGCGCGCTGCGCGATAACGAACACTATCAACGTGCTGCTAACTACCAGTTAGTTGATTGGCAGTGTGTTTGTTCTGCCGAACTGATCTTAAAGTAGCTCCTAAGCAACAGCAACGATTTCAAATTCTGCTTGTAATTTGACCACATATTGGAACGTAATGGTTTGTGTTTCGATTAGAAACACTCAATACTTACACTTGAATTGAAATGAAAACAACCAGTTTTTAAAGCACTACTTATAGGTACATCGTTTCAGCCAGTGTTGACGGTAATTTAATTTCAGTCTACATAATTTCTCAATTTTAGGCGGTGAAAACTCCTACAGCTAGCTTCCTACTCTAAATTATAATAGTAAAAGATACTGCTGCTCGTAAATAGAGCGCTTTGCTCAAAACAAAGCGCCAGTGAGCAACGATTTCGTAGAATTGCGATTAGTACGCCTTGATCAACAAATTGAAATAGACTAGATTGCACACAAAATTTCCGAAATATATGATGAATCTTCCTAACGAAGTTTTTTCGTGGCATTTAGCGTAACAAACGTACTTCGTTTGATTTTGTAAAGAAATAAAATGTAAACCTTCAAAAGACTCGTACTCAAATAGCTACAAAAACTGAAGATGTAACAACTATTAGTACTTTAGTGATAGTAAAAACTAATTTAAGTGCTGGCTAAGAAATCTTCAGCAGCACATGACAGTCAAAAATATTTACACATTCAGCTTGATGGTGAAAAAACTGTTAAACATTGAAACAGGTCCAACTTATCCGTAAACCGTTGAACGGTTCGACTTATCAACTGCATGGTAGGTATACATACATGCATAATTACTTGAGCGTCGTGCATTTTACGTGAAACATGACAAGAATGCACAGCGTATTTAAATTTTATTTTTCCGACATCGTCGGCGAAGCCATAATTTAATACTTCAGGATTAGCACAACATGTTCAAGAACGTATTCTTATGCTTTTTAAGCAAAGGTGTCTACAGACTGGTTCGGTTTTGTGGGCATGGAATCAAAAGGTAGAATGTGTGTTTGGTATCCAGCGATAGTATCGATCGGAATAATCGAGCCAGTCTGCGGGCATCTCAACCTTCAGCACACACACACTATTTCGATTTGTGTAATATATTGTGGTAAAAAAATATCTTGTGCATTGAGAACAAAAATGCACTGTCTAAAAGGTACCAAGTGCCGAGCTATTCGCAGTGTGCTATTCGAAGTGACATATTCCTCACAGTTGCGGAAACATAAATAAATAACTTACTCCATTGTCTAGATAAAGACGGTCATTATTTTAATATTCGTCGACAAGTTAGATTCCCGCATCTGAGTAAAATATTTGTAATGGCCTTCGCAATAAGAATTACATTGCAATAGTATTATTTAATAGTTTAATCTTCCTTTCAGTTTAGCCAGGTGAAAGAGTATTCCTTTTTAGGGTTCCGCACCTGAAGGCTTACTTTCTTACTTTGTTATCACTCACGTGTTCGTCTGTGCGTCGACTGTCACTCAGGTTACAGCCAAACGGTTGGAGTTACAGTCTTCAAATTTTCACAGTACTAGCAACTTGTTGACCCAAAGCCAGTCAAAAAATAATTTTAAAAGTTTTAAATATCGTTATCGTTATCGTGTATACAATTAAATATCGTTGCTTAGAGCTCGTTGAGTAGATAAATAAAGGGAAAACAAAAGAATGAGAAGTCTCAAAATGTGTGTGTGTTCAGAAGTGCGCGGTCATATTTAAGGGTAGTTATCTGTATCTGCTATACAATTAGGAAAAAGACAATATTTTTGTTTGGTGATATCAAAACAAAAATAATGGCTTTTTTCAAAAAACCTGACTACAAAAACCGACTTAATAATTGAGAAACTATTTTACACTTTTAAAGCCTGATGTATTTAGTGTTATTTATTTTAATTCAATCACAGATTCGATGCCCCCGACTGCATCAGACTGCTTGAAAAGTGTTCTTTTTTTAACTTTTTGGCCGTTTCTCGAGGACGGATTTAAGTTATTTTTTTTTATATTTTGATATTGTTTATTTATTCTATAGCAGCTACAGAACACCACCCTTAAATATGACCTCACAATTCTGGAACATCCTATATTGATAAATCAGATTGAGGTCGGATAAATGTGCGAAGTCCCGATACGCACTTGCCCGTTTTTTTTATGAACCCACGTTTTCCTCGATCTCGCAAACTAACTCTAATGTGTTTTGAATTCGTTGTGCAGATGTGTTCTGAAGTCATTCTTTCAGATCAAAAAGAAAACTGCAAGGACGCATTTCCTTGCCATTGTAGCAGTAGCCTTAAGTGGCTACGCCGTAGCCCGTAGCCACAGGAGGCGTGTCCATGATCCGCCCACATTAACGCGCCTCATACGACACTCTTTCATCAACTTAAATGAACACTACTTACTGTCTTTAAGTTTAATAATTTATTGAGTTGTTAGGTTTTTCTATCATACAAATAAGTTAGTCATTCTGCGTAATGTTGTTTTTTCTGAGGCTAATTTACTGAATAGTTGGTTTTATTATTTAATTTGAATGTTGGTTCTTGTTATTAGTGTGTAGTTTATCAAATAAATAAATTTGTATAATTAAAAAACATAGGGCGGTTTTTTGAATGGAGTATTTGGAAATAAGAACGTGTCAAACCCTACTTTAAATAGAGTTCTGTAACGGCCTGTCTCAAAAACGTATCTACCTTTGATCAACTGTCAAATTAGTTACCAACAGTAGCTGAAACGTTATGTTATAAAGGCAAACATGGCGTTTCAGCTACTGTTGGTAGCTAATTTGACAGTTGGTTAAAGGTAGATAAGTTATTAAGGCCGGCCATCAGCGCCTAAATTAAAAAATCGGAATAATGTAATTTTTCACACAAAAACTTATTGTCTTTTCATGTCTATGATAATATTTATTCGGCAACTTTATCTATCAAAATGAGAACTGTCTAAGACTAGACGTTGGATGTTAATTGCTATAATTAATCCGGAAATTCACTTCACCAAGTAAAGATTTTATCAAACAAAATAGTGTTAATAGCATTGAACTGAAGTAAAATATTATACAAATTAAATAAGGATGCAATTTTATGTTCAAAAGGAATAGGTACCTAATGTTCGCGAATGGTTTTACCCTTGAACTTAAGATTTCTTAATATTATGCATAGCATTTATTGCAAAAATATCTAATGAAGAGTTGATTTAAGATCGCAATTTGGCCGTCAAAATGTTCATCATGGTTGATTAAGATATTTAATAAGAATGATGGAAGCACTACCAAAGTTACTTATAAATTTATGTAGACAAATTGATCCACACACCGGGCAAATTGTGTAATACAAAATCACTCACACTGACAATTCGACAGTAGTCATAGCGTTCTAATCGTTGTGTAGCAGACGATTTGTTGACCAATGTGAACCAATGGATCGGGAATTCCCTTCAACTGTGATAGGTTTGTTTCGCAATCAGGGCGCAGAATTATTAATAAGGAATCTAACGAGCAATATAGTCATGAATTTTGATGAAGAAACATCCGGCCAAGTGAGATGGACTCTCACGAAAAGGGTTCCGAACGAATCATATGTTAACATGTTAATTTAGATTATATAGGTACTGCTTAAAGGTTTTCTATCCTGTAATTCTCCTAATTGGTTTTCATGTATGAGTCACAGAAGTTCAAATGTTTACAAAATATCAATTGTATCGGTCAAGTAGATTCGGAGCGAACAGGCTTTGGAAGACGGACAGACAAACAGACGAGTGATCAAGGGTTCCCTTTTTCAAAGGAACGTACGGAACCCTAAAAACGTATTATAAAAAAGCAAGAGTGAAGTAAATGTTAAGAAAAGACAGCGACATAGGATGTGGTGACTTAAGACCACATTCTGCAATCAACATTTCTAATTAATTGATTAGCCGGTTTCATTAAAAGTTCCTGAAACAGAAACGGGTCAGGTTTTTTTCTTATCTTGTAACTTCATTTTGCGCCCCAAAATACATGACGAGGTACTAGTTACAATGCTGAATGCTTTTTTTATGACGTTAATGGTATTTTTTTATAATCCTATGTATTTAGTTTGTTTAAATAATGTTGTGATTTCTAACCGACTTTAAAAAAGGAGGTTCTCAAATCGGTTTTTTTTTGTGATTATTACCTCATAACTCCGTCATTTATGAACTGATTTGAAAAAATATTGTTTAAGTGAAAGGATATACTTTCCGGTGGGTTCCATTGAAATTTTATCAAAATCGGTTCAGTAGTTTGGTTTTTAAATCAAAATAGCTGGAAAAATATATCATCCAAGCAAACGAAATTGCGTATTTTGAATTCCTGTGACTTTCCAGTGTTGTTGTTAGGTGTGGGGTACAACTAAAAAGTTAAAAACAAAAAACTTTTTTACCAAAAAATACAACAGACTTCCAAAAAAAGAAATTACAAAGTATAAAATACTTTAATTTCGGAGGTGTTAAAATATGAACAACAAAAACACCAACTTCCGAAATTAAAGTTATTTTTATACTTTGTAGTGTTTTTTTATTATCGTTTTTAGAAGACTGTTCATCATCACGATCTTCTTATCCTTGTCCTTTCGTTGTTATCCTATGTTTGAACTGGATTAGGCTTATTGTGTTGGCAGCATTACATCGGACGTTTTTTATTTCGTAGGCTGATCAAGTGATAAAGGTTGCAATTATGAGACATAATCACGTCGTTAAACAATGTTATCCGTATCTTCTGAGTTTACTGATTACGGACTTCCTCAGTATCTGATTTGGGAATGTTACTTTGAAAATAATATTATGATTACACAGATCTTTCCTTTCTGATATCTATACTAATCTATACTAATATTATAAAGAGGACAGATTTGTATTTTTGTATGTAACGAATATACTTAAAAACTACAGGACCGATTTGACAAATTCAGCAATGGATAGCTACATTATCAGCAAGTAACATAGGCTATATTTTATCCCTGTACTCCCACGGGAACTACGCCGGTGAAACCGCGTGACGTCCGCTAGTGCATTAATATATTGACAACATAACATGAAAATTCAAACTGTTTTGTCGCTTACTAAGCCCGTTATTTAAAGCATCTTAGGTCGCAGTAAATTGCACTGTCCTGATTTTTAAGGATGTTGTTTACACTCAAATTGTAGGAAATTTTGAAGTTTTCCGTACACTACGCAGTTATAGCACAGGGGCCCAGTCTTAAAACGATCATGATTCCGCTCTAAGAGGGAGACGGAGCTATACACAGCGAATAGCACTATCCCGTTTACATCATCGGAATTGGATGGCATTAGCACGTCATAGTAAGGCTGCAGGTCCTTTGAAGTTGACAAATTGGGTGTACACTACTAGCATCTATATTAACAATATCCCAAAAAATCAGGACAGTGCAATTAACTGCAACCTAACGCGTTTAATCTGTCTACGGTGACTGTACAAATGATTCGTAAACAAAAAGTTGTCAGTTTTTGTGATTGAAGGTGTTACTTGAAAATATTTTTTCCTCTTTTCTCACCATCTATCGGGTTTTATTGTATTCGTTGTTAGAAGGCAGTTCAGCCTGTACACTATGCTATCAGATTACAGTCTTTTGTTTCGTGTGAGTACTTCGGCACGTCCCGCCTGGAGCCGGCTGCGGCTTCGACCCAATGGCTATGTAGAGCAAAGGGACTTACACCAGCTCAGACGAGTTTAACCTTTTGAACGCCAGAACATAAACGCATCGGCGTGCCCCCGACGCCAAGCCACAAATTCGCCGTACTTTTTGTCACATATTTGTGACGTTTGGCGTACTGGGCAAGCGCTTGCTTGTCATGTATACGTGACAATGGCATTCAAAAGGTTAAAAGTGATCACTCTAAAATAGACTATTACGTCATGTTTTATATTGTCCCTACAATTTGGAAGTTGGTTTGAGAAGTTCTGTCAAGTAAAAGTAACTAGCTAAACATTTCATTTTGATTTTTTAAATTTCATTCACTGTAACCAATATCCGAGGTTTTCATGTTTTTAACGCCTCGGGCACTCCACTAAAGGGTGTACTATCAGCTTATTAATAGGCTCCACCTAATACAACATAATTCTACGCATTATTTAAACCCAATTGGCAACAAATCGTCGATTATAAATTGAATATGATACAAAGTTTACATCCGAATCAAATCTTTGATCGTTTCTCATACAAATAGTATATTAATAACAATTATGTTGCAAACACTAATCATTTTGTCGAAACAAAGTTACTCCACCATAAAGTTTATGAATGTCTTTCGAAAATGAAATTTTACTTTATGACACATAGTGAAGTGTTACGAACGATGTATTGCGATTATTACAGCTATTTGGATGTCACAGCGAGGGTGCTACGCGGCGGCGTGCTCCCTCAGGGTCCAACCACCCCAAGTAAGAATTGAAAATGGGGTTGTGATTCATTTCCCACGAGCCCCACAAGCCCCACGCTGCACCAAACAAAAAGCCTCAAACTCTATTACATTCAACTAGCTGCATTGAAAAAAATCGTTTACTGCATCTGTTTCTTAGAAAAATAATGTAATCGAAATAACTAAGTACGAAAGAAATCATCATATAATGTTGCGCATCTAATTCATTCTTCGCACAATGATTCGCCAAGGAGGACCGATGCATCATGAAGAAATTTAACTTATTGTAATACATATATGTATTCTGATTCACGTCTCCGTGACATCGACAAGTCTAATTTTGGCAATGAAAATGTTTTTCCCGATACGACGCTACGCCGTCCTGTAAATCTTCAGCGATGATGATGCATCTTAAAAGCAATGCGCATCGTGCCCTGTATTTTCAGTAGTTACCTTCATTGTTTGACATTATACCTGCGTGGAACAACTTCCGTGTTTGATGTAATTTCGCGATATACCTCGTGTGTGTACATGTATGTACTTAGCTGCGGGTGGGTTAGGTATAATGTAGGTAGCAGTGAGGTGCGATAACGCGCTAACTGTGCGATACGGTCGCTGTTTCAGCCAACACGAATAGAATGCGCACGAGCATTCGAAGTTTACGTGTCAATTCAGTTCCACATAATGCTTTCGTTTCACGAAAATAAGCTACGTTGTTAGTTGCAGGTGACGTTTCATATGTCGTAAGAAAATGCGCAGTTATTCGTTAAAAAATACTTACAAAGCCATATCCTCTGCTTTTGCTGGTCTGTCTGTCTGTGATGACGACTGCCTCCTCGATGTCTCCGTAGACCGCGAAGTGCTCTCTCAAGCTTTTGTCGGTCGTGTGGTACGGAAGTCCTCCGACGAATAGTTTGGTCCAGGTTGTGTCTTTCTGGCCTGGCAGCGCGCCCAATGCCAGCAGCCCCTCGGGCTCGGCCGGCAGAGCGCCCGCCATCAACATGCCTTGCACAGCCTCCGTCGCGCCGGCCACCGTCGCACTCTGCTAACACTGTCACTGCCGCCGCTGTCGCGGGCTACCTGGCTACGGGTCGCGCGAGTGTGTAGGTTAAGTTACAGTTGTAAACACTGGCGTGTTGCGGGAGCGACCGGTCGTCGTGGTGGTTGAGCGCGGACTGATGCTCGTTCGCCGCGCACGTGGCGCTCCGGTACTAATTTTAGCCCCCGCCGCGCCCCCCTCGTCACCAGATGCGTCGGCACCGTCCCGGCCACATGCGTTGCGTGCCCTACCATGCCCTACTGCCTGCTACCCTCCACTCACGCTTAATGATATGCCTCGTTATCACAGTTGTGTTGCTCTTCAAGTTTCAAACTCCGAGGCACCTATTGCCAATATCTGATATGAAACTTTTTCCTTAAAATTACAGTTTAGTTAGATATTTTACGAGGAACACCTCAATCAATCCAAACTCTTATTATAATAATCAAAACCCAATTTTTTTAGACCCAATTGAGCTAAATACCAACACATTACGTATCTACTGTTCAAAGCATACAATAGTACTTTATCTTCTGCTGCTTATGTAAGTTTAACCAAAGCACAGATTTAAATGACCAACGACCAAGGTATTTTCGTAAAAGTAAAATCGCGCAAGTCTATTTAAAACTAGAACAAAAGACAAACAATGAGGCAGACACGCGTAAATAATTAGAAATGGTAATGAATTGGTCAAAATGTCTGAACAATGAGACCTCATAATACACTGGAGATTAAACATTTCGTGATATTTTTTGACCTTGTGTAGTAAGTAATGTTTCTAAGCTACGTTGCCAAATACGAGAAGCCTCATTGGTAAAGAACCACAGATGTTTTTTTTTTTCACTGAGACCCAATGACTTACCCATTTTGTTTTAAATGGCTACACCGTTTGTGTTTTATATTTTGTCTTCAGCTTTTGTACTAATGTATACAATACAATTTATTTACATAAACCAAGACGCGACAAAAAAGCTCAAAGAACTTATCTACGATGCAAAGACTTCGATCACTTTTAAAGAACAATTATAATATTAGTGATCGAAGTGCAAAGAGCTGTAATTTTAAGTAACAAAGTTTGTAAAATGTTTCTCTGTGATTAATTTAGGTACCTACATAGGATTTTACTCACAGGAATTCAAAACTACAAGATACAAGATAAGGTGATACCCTTCTGAGTAAAGACAAAGCTTTAACATCATCATCATATACCAGCCGAAAGACGTCCACTGCTGGACATAGGCCTCCCCAAGGGGTTTGCCATAATCATCACGCTGGGCAGGCGGATTGGTTATCGCAGTGTAGCTGTTGCAATGCACAGAAGCACAGAGAATGCTGCTGCCTATTATCTGGTGAATCCCCTAGTCGCCTCTTACGACACCCACGGGAAGTGATAGGATGGTGCTATTTTTTACGTCCGACACCATACAGAACCTTGGTAAGACAAAGCTTACCAAGTTATAATTAATAAAACCTCGGCTACCTATGTGTGACAAGATAAGAACTCGTGTTTTTGCGAGCCATCAAAGAATACAACTGTGGCAACTTTCGTTTTAGCCCTGCCTCCTTAGAAAAAGGGCCCTGGCATAAAAACTCGGAAACAATAATGTGCTCCGTACGGATTCCAGAATCCAAACAAAAATCACTTTTAAATAGAAACAAAGAAATCAAAATAGTAGGTACGCCAGTCAAAACCATAGAAATTATATCTATGGTCCAAACGGATAGGTTGCGAGGGTTGTATGATACTAATACTTGAAATATGAAAATGAAATTTATGAAATTATTTACTCGTCACAGTCCACGGTGTTCCATTCAAACTTTCAAGTGATTATTTTTGAAAATTCATGAAACGCTTTTAATGAAATTCGGAACACGCAAGATATCTAGATCTAAAAAGTTGTTACTAAAACTAACTTTAAATAAAATATTCTTATTCTTTACGCGAATAACAGAGGGACAGAGAGAGAGTGAATTTTCACTTTCTTAAGATTTCGAGAAATAGCTTAGAAGGAATGAGAGGGCAATTTTAAGTTTTCTATAGAAATTGAAATTTCGTAACTAACTGACCAAGTTTCATTAAAATCAGTTCATTCCTTTCCAAGAACTAGTGTGGGCGCCCAGTGCTCGAAATACGACCTTTTTTTTTATTTAATGTACTTTACAGCCAGCCAGCTACTTAAAAAAAATGAGCTTTCTGCACTCCTTGTCCATATGATTATAAACTTTAACTGTGCCAGATTTCATACTCCTCCGTCCGCGTTATTTTCGTAAAAAGGGTTACAAAGTTTTTGCTTCACTTATTAATAAATCAAGTCCTTTATCTACTCGTATATATACGATTAGATAAAGGACTTGATAGTTTGAATGAAAAACCTTGATGCGTAAACGGTAGTCTCTCAAGCACGATGTAGGTATACTACGAATAATTTCCTTCTTGAGAAAACATACCGCGGCTGTCCGATCTGGCGTGACCTGGGTATCAAACCGAGGATTCCACACTCAGTCGCCTTTTGTAACCACGAGACCGACGTGGAGTCTTTTTTCATACCTAATAAAGTAACAGTCATAGCTAGGTAGGTATAAGTACCTCCTTACCAGCTATTGTTTGTTTGATCAAGGAGTTTAGTACTTAGGTAGTTTAGTTAGTATACTTGGCATAGTCTGTTGTGTACAATTCCGCAATGTGTTAAGACCGGATGGGCGACTAAAGCCAGGTTTAATATTTAGTTATTTATGTTTAAGTTTCATTAATAAATAAACCACCATAATTTACTTGGGAAATGAGTGTCTGTCTTGAAAATGTGCCGAACGTAGAACGAAAGTGAAGTTTTGCTTTTGATTCTATTGTTTTGTTTTATTTGTGACTTGCTGTCACTGACCGCTGTGGATGGTGCCTACTATGAACATTGCTTTTGATTAATTGATTAGCGATCATATCTTGTTGGTTTTGGAGGACGTTGCTGTCTTTTGTCTTGAAGGATCTTCCAAATTTCTTGCATTAACGTTGATCAAGAATCAATATTATGTTTCAGATCAAACCATCAGTCGCATCAACTACACGTCCTGTAATATTGATACCGGAGTTGCAAACTTAGACGTTAACGATCTAAGGTTGCAAAGTTGCTGTCCACTTTTGGCCCAGATTTATGGGACCGTTACTGTCGTAACTGAAAAATACATCTTTCTAAGTGGAGAGAATTTGTAAATTGCGGGAGGATTTTTATAAGGGAAGACCATACTGTCTAGGTCACTAAAGATTATAATGATCTTCCTGCCCTTATCCCATGTTATTTGGGGTCGGCGCAACACGTTTACTAGGGCACTATAGATGATGATGCTAGTCCAGTAGATGCTCCAGCTACAAGTACATTATCACAAGATATTTATAATTGTCAATCGACATCAATGGTCGGTTTCGTATTCGGCCGGCCGGAAGCGAAGTGCGGTACGCCTGCTGTGGGAAACGCATTGTTCTTATGAACACTATGTGGAACCGAACGTTTCCTCTACGTCACTAATGCGGCCTGGTTCGTAATCACATACTATTTCCTTTAACAGTAGGTGTGTAGAGGAGAGGTATTCAGGTGATCGAAAATAGCACGTGGGTTTGAGTTTCTGTTGCTTCAGCTTGGATGCTTGACTGCAACGTGAAAGTTTAATAAAAATGTAGGTATACGGAGATTTTGAAAATGACTAAGTATCTTCATTATGACATATTGTTTGAAAGATATAAAGGACTACTGCAGAAATTAAATCAAATTGTTTATCAAGCAAGTGGGATATTAGAACGACTTTTACACGTTTAATTCTTTACAAACCGGTGGAGTCGGCATTTCCGAACTGACTACATCACTACTGAAAGTAACTCAGGGGTCGGCACAAGATATAGAGAAAGACTCTTAAAATCACCTGATACTTTCGCTTTCTGAAAAGCTAGAATTAGTTTAAATTGATGTCTATGACGTCCATGGCCCATCCTGCGCTGTGTCGTATTCTTTGTCAAAATTCTGATGTCTCCGCTTCACTTCGTAATTTTCACCCTAAATCTCAGAAGGAAGAATCAAAGATACAAATGCATCAGCTGTAGAATCAGCTGTTCGTAATTTTTTCTGCACATTTTTATTTTATTTTTTGTTTAATGTTCCAAAAAGTAGGTAGTCAGAAAGAAGAACGGTATGGTACCTGATATGAAGGGTGAGGGGTGCCGGGTTCATTGATCGCGACCATTGTTGAAGCAGCGCGTGCGACGGCAGCTGCACCCCGCCGCCCTAACGCTTTGGGGTAGGCAGATGGTAGATATTGAACTTTTTTTTCTATCAAACAATATCTATTATGCGTGATAAGTGAATAAACTTGGTGATAGATGAACGGGTATAGCGATATGGAAATGATTTGGGTGATGTTAGGGAAGAAACCATAACCGAGTGGTAGGTAGTATCAAAATAATCTACTTGAACACTACTTACTTAGTAGTAAAAAGAACCGGTCCACGTCTTTCAAATATTTGCAATACAAAGAGCCAAAACTGAAAGTCGTTATTATTTCCCAAGCATCTTAAACATGTCTGACCAATGTAGTCCACCGTTGCATCTTATTCGCACAGTGTTTAATCAGAATAAAGTTGTCTTTCTATAAAACACGTTCATCCCATTCATAATCTTTGTCCTAAATGTCCAGTGAACGATACTACTGTGAAGTTCTCACAGTATCCGCCAAAAAAAAAGATGAATCCTTTTTGTACAAAATCAATAGAAACTCTGCGCTGCGCCGTGCATCGGTCAGCCCGTCGCTCGCGCACCCCTGGTTGGGGCCCTGTGGGGCTCGCATCCCTTGCAAATGCACACCAATAACGGCAAACTTATCCGGAGAAAAAATTATATAATCTGTGTAACATACATAGTAATTATAATGTTATATCTGTATAGTTTCTCTGTGTGTACATAAATTGTAAAATAAATAAATAATTATAGGCCATACTATGCTATGTCTTATTTATTGATCTAGGAGCAAATGTTATTGTATTTTAAATAATTCCCTGGCAACTCCAATGCTACCAAAGGGAAAACTTAACTAACCTATATTATTCTAATCTTGAAACTGCATAGAAAATAGACATGACTTTGTATCACATAGCACCTGAAACAAAACTTGTTCCCAACAATATTTTTCCCATTAGCTTTGCTGAAAACTAGAACAGTAATTTTCTAATGCTGTACTACGGCCAGTAATAATATTTGTATTCCTATAAATAAATGCTATGACAGCGCCATATTCATTTAATTTATAGACCTACATTAGAATATGTGGGTTACAATAATAATTACTTAATAACTTTTTGAAAAAGACAAACGACGTCAACGCGTTTGAAACGAACCCCAAGGCCCTATATGATTAGAAGTGGAAGATATAAAAACCATAATATTATTACAATGACTTTTTAAGTACCTACCTATAATGTGTCTTACATACATTTTGAAAAAATTTGAATATTATTTCGTCCACCATTTGCCCAATCATGTAGGAAGGTATCTCAATATTACCTCTTTCTTAGTATTTAACTTCGTTGTAAATAAAGTTGTTATATACCTCTTGTAATTTCGGACTCTACGATTGCAGCCGGTCGATTCTGGTGAAGTGAAAACGAGGTGAGCTGTCAATCCATAAAATCAAGATGGAATGACAGCTCACTTCGTGATCACGTGACATCTTGATTGTTTGGATTGATCGCTCACCTCGTGATCACTTCACCCAAGCCTTCACTTCAACATGTTTACAGAATCGACCGGCAGGCTTTTCCACAAAGTACCGGCCAGCGCGCCACTATCAGCCATTCATTACATATTTAACTGTTTCTGCATTCAATTACCCAGCAAAAATACTACGTCAGTACTTAATTAACAAGCTAAATATTACTGATCAATTATACATAATCTATTTTATCATTCCTAAATCAACAAAAAAAAATACTAGAGTTAGGTCCACTTGCTCAAACTATTGTCATTTTTTTAAATCCAAGTTAGTTTTACCCGGTGTCATTAATGTTGTGTTATGTATGGAATATTTGTTGTTTAACCTCGTGATAGCAACAACTCTCAGTTATCTTAAAACTCTGATCAATGCAAGTGGGCCTTAAAAAACTTTTCTGAACAACTAAGTAGGTACTCCAACACATTACACTCTGCCATACCTACTTAATAAAAGAAAATAATGGCCCAAATTCACGTCCCAATGTATGTATCTGTATACCTAACAAAAGACAATGAAACAAGACCACACAAATCTGGCAAGCTGAACTGAGGCTGCTCTATGCATTGAGACGGGGTTTTTAGGGTTCCGTAGTCAACAAACGTAGGAACTCTTATAGTTTCGCCATGTCCTTCAGCCTGTCCGCGGTTTAGCTCAGATACGCTTAGCACTAGAAATTTAGAATTTGGTATGGGTAATGTATATGACACCGGAAAATTGCAGACTGCAGATTGTAATAAATCTTGATTAAGTAGATTGTAATTTCTCGATATATTATGAAAAAATCGTTTTGTATACAATAAATCCCATACAAATTCAATAGGTATTTCTCAGTCTTATTTAGAAAAAAGAGTTTACAATTGCACGCGATATTTTACATTCTTACGGCGTGTGCCATTTTCTGGTGACATATACATATTACTCACGCCGACAATATGGTCAAAGAGAATTTTAAAAAAATATTTTTTGGGGCGTTTTCAAGGCTCCGCATAAAAGCGATGAATTTAAAAATCGTGGTAGAAGCATAAATTACGAATTAAAAAGGAATATTTATTAATAGGTAGTCAACCAATTTATATTCATAGAATTAAACAAAAAGCACCGTTCTAAGTCGGCAATGTGACGTGCCACTACGGAACCCTGCGCGTGGCCCGACACGCTCTTGGCCGGTTTTATTAGTAAATCAAACAATAGGTAGCATGAAGGTAAAACAACAGATGAGACTTCATGAGACAGTGCAAGCATCTGGGATAGTAGTTTATTAAGTAGATAGTCAGAACGTTAGATGTGTAGGTCTACTATAAGTATCCTAATACCTATTATAAATGCGAAAGTAAGTTTGTAACGCTTTATCGCTGAACCGATTTTGATGAAGTTCAGTGCAGGGATAGATGGGTCCTTGAAGACAGCTATAGGCTAAAACGAAAACCTATATTAACGCGAGCAAAGCTGCACGCAAAAACTAGTATTTTTGTATTAAATTGAGCCTCAGAAATACTTCTAGTAATGTTTCACGTAAGTAATCCATCAGTACAGTCATACGTTCGTCTCTCTAATCGATACTAATTTAATTAGAGACAAATATTTGTAATCAGCATTAGGTTTTGTGCCAAAAAACGTTAAGAATCAAACCAACAGTGGAGACAGTTTATTTATTTTTCCTGACTGTCTGAAATTAGTTTGCTGGACTAGAAATGTCCCAGAACTTCGATTTTAAGTGGGATAGGTTTATTTTTAGTCTGTACTTGCCTAGAAAATCTTTGAATCACCTTTATTTCTAAATGTTATTGATATGAGAAAAACAACCACGCTCTGTCACACACCGATAGGTACTTAACGACGCAGTAATGTAGACAAGGAACCGTCGTCCATCAAAACAATTCTTTCTATCTCCACCTATGGCCTATTAGCCAATGTGAAAACATTCCCACCACTCAGTGATGTAGATGAGATTGTGTGGATGGTAGGTACCTTCTTATCTCACAGATTGATTCCAACGTTTTTTATTATTTTTTTAGCCAATTGTGTCCCACTTCAGAGCAAAGGCCTCCCTTTCTTCCTTCCATTCCTCCCGGCTTTGGGCAAGTGTGGACCAATCCTGCCGATAGGCGTCAAGCTCGTCCCGCCATCTTCGCCTGGGTCTCCCGCGATGTCGTCGGGCATTTTCTGGGACCCACATTGTGGTTGCTTTAGCCCATGAGGCCCGTTCGACGTAGGGCAGACGTGGCCGGCCCAGTCCCACTTTAGTTGGGCTTTTTTTTGTGTGACGTCGACAATTTTTGTTTTGGAACGCAGCACTGTGTTCCTGGCAAACCTCAAGCTTGAACTTCTGCTGAACATTGCCATTTTTCAATTTCGCCATAATAGTTGGGACTCTAAAATTTCTTCAATAAACATTTTCAGGTCAGTGATCCGATTCACACTACCATTATTGATCGAAACTGAATGAAGAAAATGATTTAGTTTTGATTTTCTGGTCTTCGTAATATTGTGTGCATGATTATGTTGCGAGAGAGAGACGGAGCTATACAGTTCGAATAGCACTTTCCTTTCCACAACGGATTCATGATGGCGACGACACGTGATAGTAGGGGGCAGATAGAATAGCTCTATGTAGACTACTGGTTATGGAGCTGCATCCGATTAGAGTAGGAACCACTTCAACATGGGTCGACTTGATTTGACCTTTCCTAGGTCGTGTGAAGTCACGCAAGTTGAAGTTGATACAACTCAGCCCTTACTCTATACTTCTACAGCTGGCTCTCATAACGTTATTTTAGTTCAAAAACACCTAACGCACTTTGCTAGAAACCATTGCACTTATTTCTAGCCAAATTTCATTAAAGCGACACCGAAAACTATAAAAATGAGAAACATGACGAAATATAATTAAAATAGGTACAGCCAACAAAGCTATTTGGTATACAGGCAAACATATTATTTTTTCCACTGTATTTCTAATGTGTACCTACGTTATAACTTTTTAAGCTTATGACAAACTTACGACGTGGTGTACAATAATTGTCTACTCAGCACATTCAAAAAATTGTTTTGAAGTAGTTGCAAGTTAGCTGCCTGCATACTGAATACCTTTGTTGACTGTACCTACTGAAATTCATAAAGTATGAAAGTACCGAACATTACTCTGACGACAGGATAAGTAGGATTGAAGGACAACATAAACTTTGCAGTTTAAAAAATGTTCGCCCATACATCGTTGCTTACGTCACAGTCTTACTTTGTATAACTTTAATCACAAAACAATTTTTTTGTTGTTATTACAAAGTTATACAACTACAAATTAACATTTTTCAACTTTCCCTTTACTTGTGCCATGAATGTGCCTTGCTTCTTGTCAAATTTCATGATACTAGATCAACGGGAAGTTTCCTATAGGCTTAGATTTGCTTGCGAAGGATCAAAATATGTATCATAAATGGCAGTATTTACCATGTACATTGAAATATGCCTTGTGTGTAACCTTCACCTGTTCTTGAGAATAACACTACCGACAGACGGACTACGAAGTGGTCCTATTGAGGTCCCTGGGAGGACCCTATATAAATCAGCAATAAGCTTGCTACGCCAAAAAGAATTTTCGTTGCAATCCTTGAAAATTTTCTTTATGTTAAGTAACGCAGTAAGCTTTTTATGGAAAAGACAACCAGGTGGAGATACGATCTAGATGTGTTGTGTTAAGAAGAGTCTGGCGACTATCACGCCATCTAATGTTTAATTTACACACTTACTAGCCCGCACTCCGCTCAACAGACCGAGCGTTTATGTACCAAACGAAAAGGTACGTAAGAAAGCGAGAGAAGTCTCTGGTTCACACGTTCATATATAGATGGCGCTGCAATCGGCGAAAATTAAAACCAAATGCACTATTAAGTTGTTAACTATAAATTTAATAATATTAACATAAAGCGCGTTATCAGCAAATATTTGGTATGGTAATAATGATTTTATTTTTAGCACTGCTGTTTTAGTTTTTGAATAAAATCTGTTTGGTAAAACAAATGAAGGACGTTTTTTATCTTGTTATCCTACTACAACTACTCGTTATGGTCCAGTGGGTCGGACGTTACAAAACCAGTATAAGCTGGCCTTTTATGCTATTGAGACTCCGTACTACAGTAGGCCAGGTGAAGGTCAAAGCGTTACCCGTTGCACCATGTAATGTAATGTAACTGATTCCTCAGGATCCAGTATAATATCATACTAATGCCACTCTCATTCATAAAAATAAATAATGATGACGTTGCCAGACACGTCACGGTTTAAAATAAAATGTGAGTCGTTTCTCGTACGGTCTGCAGGTATGGTTGTCAAAACAAAAAACAGGTACAGGTAGAAATACCAATGCAGAGACATTTTTTACTTCTTTATTAGTTGTTTTTTAAGAAAGCTGTTTTGAATTTAGCAAGTAAGTAGTCATACGGGTGACTCTAAAATAGATCAAGAACGTGAAACTCGAATATTCAACTAAAATCTGAAAATTCGCTCTGTGGCATTAAAACCATTCATCATCATCCCACACACTTTCTTTAACATCGATATAAACTCTTCGACTACGCCACTTTTGCTCGACGATATAATAATAAAATGTGCGCACAATCGTCGGGTTATGATAGGAATTATTTTCTACACACCCGAGCGAGTAAAGGGCGTCAACGTGCATTCTAAGCAGCGTTTATACATTCGGACTGCAACATGCCAGCAAAGCAGAGTCATTCTAAGTCGCGTAGCAGTTGCGTCCAGCAGAGCCTTCGCAGATATTACGCAACGTAGCAGCCGCGTCTTCAAGCTACCAGGGTTGCGGAATTTGTTCGAAAGAGCCACCGCGGCCCTGGAACACTAAGTGCATTAGGAGGAACACGGATGGGTTTTAGTCAGTAAGAGTCTGACACGCCCTTCCGCTCCACCCAGATGATGATTTCAATCCCTAAAAAAAAGGCTTTAGCAGCCCCCACGCCGCGTAGTGGCGTTGTATACGAGAACCATCGCAGCGCCAACAAATCATAGCAGCTGCGTCGACGAGAGCCTACGCCGTGCCTACGCGGCGTAGCAGCTGGTCTTACGCGACGTAGCAGCTGGGCCTACGCGGCGTAGCAGCTGGTCCTACGCGACGTAGCACCTGGGTCTACGCGGCGTAGCATATGTCATGTGCCAACGTTGCGTAGCAGCTGGGTCTACGTGGCATATCAGCTGGGCCTACGTAGCGACTAAATGTCGTAGAAGCTATGTCTACAGGTGCCTACGGCGACGATTGCGACATTACGGCGCCGGCGTAGACATTTGCTGGCACCCGGGCTTACTCTTATTGTATCTCTAGTAGATGTGTGCTCGCTTCGGGACCCAAACAAAAAGTTATGTAGATACCGCAGCGAGCTCTGAGGCAGAAGGGTTATTCCTATGATGTTACATACTTTTCACTTTTAAAATTGTAATTTTGCTAATTATTTTATAACCTTGCAGTTACCCGCTACTTCGTCTGCGTCAAACTCGTAAAATAGCACACATATGACACTTAGTTCACAATCATCGGTTTTAATTGTTTTAGGCGGAACCCTAATACTTTTTAATTTTTTCTAAAATAAAAGTAAACTAAGTTACTCCTTATAAACTCAGCTTTTAGCAGAGGTTAACCGAAATAAACAAAAGACAAAACATTTAGAAATTGTTTGATGTTCACTGTTAGCAGTAGCAGCCACTAATTTGCACAAGGAACAGATGACACTTCTGTTCTAGTCAATGTTTACTATAGTATACATAGATTTGTAGAAGATTAGCACTAAGCTAACAAACAAACAATACATTTACTCAACATAGTACCGACAACCGAGACAACAAAATTACGCGCCATTGCATGTCACTAGTACAATAGAATGATTCACAGTATTATAGTCAGTCAGTCAGAGCTCGCCAGATCAAGGTTGTCCGCACCTCGCTCATTGTACACTAATAAAATAGTATAATACTACTGGCCGGTGACGTCATAAAGCCGTTAGCTCGAGCAGGCGACCTGGGATAGCGTTTGATTAGTTTTATATAGTTGATGACATCAGTTTATTGGTCGTAAACCAAATCTAGAGATGTCATGATGTCTTTACTGAGAATTCTGAAATTAGAAACAACAGAAATTACTGTTGTATCGATGAATTGTAAATGCAGATAATATTCTAACATCCTTCCTAGATTTATAAGATTTACAGCAATTCGTATTGTTGGTTTGGTATTACTAAAAAAAACCGGCCAAGTGCGAGTCGGACTCGCGCACGGGTTCCGTTCCATTATTGTAAAAACGGCAAAAAATCATGTCTGTTGTATGGGAGCCCCTTAAATATTTATTTTATTCTGTTTTTTAGTATTTGTTGCTATAGCGGCAACAGAAATACATCATCTGTGAAAATTTCAATTGTCTAACTATTACGGTTCATGCGATACAGCCTGGTGACAGACGGACAGCGGAATCTTAGTTATAGTTTGGATACGGAACCCTAAAAAAAAGTACTATCGATATATCTGTTAAACATGAGGCCTTATGTGCAATTCCCAGGTCAGTCGGGCAATGTTAGGATTCATGCCCGGTTCCTGACAATTTAGGCTCATGCTCATTTCCTAGCCATCATCTGCCTAGCCTTTTTCCAACTATATTGGGGTCGGCTTCCAGTCAAGAGTGGCTACCTACCAGACCACCACAATCCATTAATTAGGTGACATGGTACTTCTTGGCAAAACTGGAGTCAGTTTTTCTGGTTTCTGACAATCCGTAACGACTGCCAAAGATCTAAAAATGACAGCCGGGACCTACGGCTTTACGTGTTTTTCAAGGCAAGGAAGAGTCTCGGTATGTTAAATGATCACCCATCCAAAGACTGACCTCGGCAAGCGTTGCTTATTCTTTAGCCACAAGCTCCTCCTCATGTCCCAGTATGTAGGATTAAACATAACTACTAAGGAAATGTGACTGTACCAACTATATAGATACCTCTGCTTTACCATCCGGGGAATACAGCCGCGGCGTTATGTCATTCCAGGTATCACTTCCACAAAACAAAGATTGTATTGCCTGCAGTAGTTTTTCTTCATTATCCGTCCATTTGCGTCTGTTTAGTTATGTTATATTGCAGGGTCAACTTGACCTTCCATTTCAATGATGTCCATATTATGACGTCACAGAACGGACAAATACAAGAACATTTTTAGAAGAAAACAAAGTAGTTATTTAGTTCTAATAGCTGCGGTCACCGTGCCGTCCACTAACACCCGGTTTCTTAAAAGAAATTATCAATGCATCACAAATTGAACGCAAAAAGTAAAGTGATTCAATTGACGGTTGAAACTCATTCTAACAATCACAGCAGCTGATACGCATTTAACTATTTCTAACATTTATTTTGTTGGATAATTTACTTTCCAGAAGCTGGGCCTATGTGGTCAGACATGGTGGTGATTAGGGTAATTGCTCGTTTTTGCAGCTATCATTAGAAGATTTTGGAGGCCAGTATTCAGCAAAGGAGCGTCATCGCTCCTTTGCTGAATACTGGCCTCCAAAATCTTCTAATCTTCTCTCTAAAAATAAAATTTACAATAACAATGAGGCTCTAAAAATTGTATACAAATACTCAGCATTTAGGTAGGTTATTCGGAATAAATACGAGATGGCAAACTATTATAATACACATTTCAGGATCTTATAAAAACTCTGCGCTCAATTTCGTCAAGTAGAAACAACAAACAAACTTTCTTGTCCAAATGTTAAGGAAAAAATCAATCAAAAATAAAAACATGCCTTGAAAGTCTTTTGAGTTCAAGGTGAAGATTCATTTAGTTTAAACAACTTATTAGCATATTAATATCGTTGTTTTTAACCAGCTTATGATTCTCAAACAGAAAACAGAGTAATAAAACAAAAAGATGCTATATAAAATCCTGATTCTAAATCCTGTTGCGGAATTGTTCGAAGGCGTAACAGCGGCCCTGGAACGCAAAGGGCATTTGAAGGAACACGGGTGGGTTTTAGTTTGTAAGAGTTTGACATTCCCTCCCGCTCTGCCCAGAGCGAGAGGAGTAATCTTATGATTTCCCATTAAAAATATATATATTTGTCTTATATAGTCTTACCATATTTCATAAACAGCTAAACAGTCTAAAAAATTAATTAGCCTGCCCCAATTGTGCTAAGATTTAGTGCTAGAACTTTTCGTACCGTACCTCTATAAAAACCTGTCTACCCATTGAGGTATTTAGGTGACCCGTATGCTTACGTCATACTGCTGAAACCTTGCCCTTTTCATGTTGTGCTCAAATACTTAGTAATGATCGTCGCCTCGACCACCTCGTTTAAATCTAGGTGAGCCACAACTTATGGCCGATAAAAATGGCCATTGGAACCTTTTTCGTCATTAGTTTGATGACAGAACCATGACGACACCTACTAATTGTAAGTCATGACTTCATAAGATGACTGCTCATGACGTATTTTTGTTTTGACGCAGCAGAATGTCGCACCAAACAAGCAAAAGCGCATTCTATGGAGATAAAAATCTTTTATTTTATCAGGCATAGAGCAATTTTTTTGCATCATTCAAATTCTTGATATCCTTTTTTACTCTATGTCTGTGTATAATCTTAAAAACATCTTGTCGTTTTCTAGACGGTTCTATAATTTCTAATACATATTCACAATTTCCTACAGCATAAATTAAAAATATCAGACGGATAAAATAAGCAACTAAGTACCAAAATAGTAAAAAAAAAACAATTACGCACGCAAATAACTGTAAGTATCATCGGGTCAACTAGACATAACAAGTAGCATAATGTTCGTAGATGATTCATAAATAATCAGACAGTTTAAATGCCATTTGTATGATACATGACAGAGACCTGACTCTGTGCTCTTCCTAGGTACATCTTCAAAAGCAACTGATAATTATCCACTAGAAAATTCTAGGTTCATGGAATCCAAGAAAAACTAAAGTATGCCTGCGACGAATTTAAATGCGAAGTCTAGTCGGTTGAAAAAAAAAACGACAAGTGGAATTTGAAGTAGTTTTATTTTAAATGTATTTGAGCATGGCATCAGACTCAGTCTACCAATGCGCCGCCATTATGCGACTAACCTTGACCACCAAAGCAAGGGCCCGCGAAGGTCGTCGATTGTTTTATTTATGTAATACCTTGTCAGTATATCAACAGAGATATTCTTTATAGATTATCCTGTTTACTGCATCGGAAGTTTGTTAAAACAATCCTATTTTGCAAACGCCATCTCGACTGAGTCAAAGCTTACCATCTATCCTCAATATTTAAAACGTCAGAAGTGCTAGGCATGTAGTAAAGTAAAAATTGTACTTAAAACTTCAAAGAGAGAACTTTATTTTCAAAGTACTGTATGACATCATCTTGAGTTACGCCGCGTCGGCGTCAGGCGTCGAGGCCACCAGACGTGGTCGCACCAACATCGCTCCGTTCCGCAGGGCCCAGTTTGAAATAGCGCTCACGGTGGACACCACGTACGTTACAAATTCAGTGGAAAAAATATCAACCACTTCATAAATCATGGCAAATATAATGGGTAAGTCAATTATTTTTAACTTGTACATAATTATAATATCACCGGTAAATTTTACCGGTCATTTTGTTACTTTTATCGCATCTTTGGTACCGGCTGCCGACTGACGCCTAAATTTTCAAACATAATCTTAAAGTAGGTATAGTCTACAATTATTTCAATGGATATTTCTAGTCCCAAATATTTAACAATCTAGTGTTCAAGTGTTGTTTTTTGAGAAGCCGGTGCCGCAAATACCGGACCGGCGTTTTCTTGGCACAAGGCCAGAATCGGGCGTGGTGATACGGAATAGAAAACTTCGTAAGAAACAATCAATACAACAAACATTCTAGGCGGCTAACACGAAAATATCTCATCAATTATTATTACTATGAGAAGAACCATTTGGCTGCAATGAGTGATCATGCAGCCATACCTCCTTAAACTAATGTAGGTGTTTTTCAACAAGAATGTCGGGCATCGTAATCTCCCACAATTAACTGGTTTTTCATTATTTATGTTAGCTAGGTCACATAGTTTGATAGTACTTACTTAGTTAACGTAGTATGAGATCATCCTCAATTCCGTCATCACCGAAGGTTACCTTACTGGTTCTAGGTGCGAGCCTGTTTTATGTAATTGTTTTCCTACATACTAATATGTAGGTAATTGGTAAAATATGTGTAGAATATGCTAATTCAAGTAAATGATTCATATTGCTCTCACAAACGATATGTACATAGATATATTTAAATTTAGACCAAGGTTAAGTGCATAACTACTTGTTTTTTGATATATTTTTCCTTTACCGTTTTGGATTCCTGAAATACGAACTCGAGTCTTGAAAAAACAATACCAAATAAATGTATCGCGTCATCCACAAAATGTAGTCATGCATCGTCTTAGGTCAAAATGATAGATTCGTTTAATTGACCTAATAGATCTCTGCATACCGCGAAAATGTTCGTGCATTTGCCGAACCGGTCCCAAACGACGACTGACAATCTTACTCAACTGATAACGTTTAAACATTGTTTTAAAACATGAAATGTAAACATTATGTCAGTCACAAGTTATCACCTTTGTGTTAATCTACGTAAACGAGTAATTTTAAACGTTAGACAAGAATAACTTGGTAGATAGCTACAGCAGTTCAATCGTCACGGCTTATTGCACCTTAATTACTGATTAGCATCCAAAGTCATGTCCATTGTAGACTTTTATGGAACACTAGATATCTACTTACAGTCAGGTAACTGTACTAATTATACCTACCTACATAGAATTTACAATATGGACGAAAACTTTTATATTATACTTCCTTTTGCCCGCGTATTATATTTCGTACTCGCATATCCCGTAGGAATTTCGGAAAATCCTTCATCCATCTCTTAGTGCTCCCCTACACTCCCGAAGGAGCCTAAATACCAAATTTCGGCTTTCTACAACCAGTTATTTCGGCTGTGCCTTATCTGTCAGTCACCCACTCAGTCACTCAGTACCTAACGGAAGAATTTTATATATTATAATTATTGATTAATAGGTATTATGACTTCCTTCCTCATAAGTTATGCACTTGCTTGTAACAAGCTATTTGGAATACCTTGCAAATTGCCAGGGTTTGGTCAAATGCCGGTTATAAATAATATACGAGACAACGTTGGACAGAATAAATTAAATTTGATTGAAGCACCTATCTATCTCATAATAAATTGATATAGCTGTTATAGTCTGAGCATGTAAAACAAACTCACTAGCAGTGATGGCGATCAAAACCGAATCCCTTAACAAAACAGTGAGGAAAAACAATAAATTAACATTAGTAATAAATTGTTCTCACTGTACATACACTGTACAATCCGATTTGACTCAATTCGCAGATAAACTCAACTACACATAGGTAGAGGTTGAAACAGAATTGATTTGATAGGATGACATCATCGTGGACTACTTTCATAATAAGCGACGCGACAGAGTCCCACAGCGCAGGCGCCATGGACGTGTTTCTAGCGTCCAGCGAAAAAACAAGCTCTATATAGACAGCAGTGAAAAGCTTCCACTAAGGCAATGACATAATGGAGTTATGAATTCGTGGGTGCCGCCGCCTGTCGGGACACCTAGCTCGCATACCCGCATACCAATACACCGGCCTATATTTAGAGCCGAGTAAAGACATGCCTCGAATGGAAGGCAATGGCCGTATATCGTTAGACTAAATAGGAATCGAGGAAAGCACTAAGAAGTGTTTACAGAATTTTAAATAGCTCTTATGTCATCGACCCCAGCGTTTGGAATGCAAGGATCTAGCTAGACTCGAGTGAAAATAGATATTCAGCTATTAGATTAAAGCGAGTTTTTACATATTAGCATTCACGGATAGATTTTAGACAAGCCAGTAACATAGGTTGATTTTGCAACTCACGCAAAAACTTAACATTTTGCACATTTTATGAAGCTGATAGTAAAATGTCTGCAGGTTGATTTTTAATTTCAGTGAAATTATACTTTTATTATTGTTGTTTACAGATTTGTCTACCGAGGACAAACTCGAGTACCACTTCTTCCCGGTATCAAGCGGCTCCGTGCAGTTCAAAGTCAGAACTCCCAATGACGCTCACATTGCCCTCACCATGGGACCCCAAGAAAGCGATCCTATGATTGAGGTGGGTACCTTCATATCCTTAATATCTTTATAATATAGTAATGAAACAGAAAGTAAAGCAACTAATCGTTTCTTAATTATTTGCCAGATCTTCCTTGGAGGTTGGGGCAACACGAAGAGTGTGATCAGGAGGAACAGAACCAAGCCCGACAAAGTTGAAATCGAAACCCCTAACATTTTGAACGGCGGTGAATTCCGTGGTTTCTGGGTTCGTTGGGACGGTGGCATTATCTCAGCGGGACGGGAAGGCGAAGCTATCCCCTTCCTGTCTTGGGCGGATCCCGAACCGTTCCCGATTGCCTTTTTCGGAGTGTGCACAGGATGGGGTGCGACCGGCTCCTGGAAAATTGAAGGTAAATGCTTTTAAATCACCGCTTACAATCGTCATCACATAAAATGTACCCAACAATTTAAATTGTGCGCTTTATTATCGGTACAGATGGGGCGGAATTCAATACTCCGGACCAGTTACAGTATACATTCGGACCGGTTCTCGCGGGTTCTCTGAAATTTGAATATCGCGGTCCCCACAACTGCCATATAGCCCTGACGCCAGCCCCCGCTGAAGTGGATCCTATGTATGAAATTATGCTCGGTGGTTGGGAGAACACCAAGTCGGTTATTAGACACTGCAGGCAGAAGCCAGATAAGGTAGGCTAGAATGTCGTGATCGCCGTTGTATTATTTATTGGAACGTTTCGTTAAAAAACACCCTGTTGCCCCATAGGTTGAGGTACCGACTCCTGGAATTATGAATCCTAACGAGTTCAGGCTATTTTTGATCGAATGGAGGAGCGGCAGAGTGATGGTCCGCGATGGCCAGTCTGGCATGGTTATCATGGAGTGGGTGGACCCCGCGCCGTTCGGCATCACGCACTTCGGAGTGCGGACCGGCTGGGGCGCGCGCGGACAGTGGCGTATCACCCACTTCAACAATCCCGGCGCACAGCCTCGTTGAGTTATCTTTTATTAGAGAATGCTTGGATGTTAATTGCTGACTTCTAATTCGCATTTAATGCGTAGTATTTCTAAATGTTTTAATCGATAGATCAACTAAATTTTTAATCGTTGTCAACACCACCGTTAGACTAACAATAAATATTGTGTCGTAAAGAAAATTGCGTGTGTTTGCGGACTCCCGATGTGTGGTAAAGTGAAGACTTGAAGTCTGCATTGGATGTTACCAATCGGTGTTTGGTACGTTGGGTACATTTTGTGGCTAAGCTTTCAATTCTTTTGTTTGTTTCCTTTTTTCTTTTTATACGCCTTTTCTTTCTGTACTACCTAATCGACAAGGTACCTTTTTTAGCATTATACCATATTTGTTTAGGTATTTATTTGACTACATAAACATAACTACTTTTTTTGACCAGCTTTCATTTCGGCAGTGGGTGAAAAGCTAATTTGTTATGTTTTTAGTCCTGCAGATACCTACCTAATCAATATCGTACATAGACAACTTTTTATTCATACTTACACAACATTGCTAACGCAAAGTGCATTGCATGCCATATTCACTGAATGTTCAATGCACCGACTTGGCAATATTAAGGCTAAGTCAATGCATTCATGCATTGATAACTGTACTGACTAAAATAGCATACAAATAAAATAATAACATAGTTTTACTAAGATTACTTCTACATTTATACCCACTGGTGATAGTGTCACTCAAGTTGTCGATATGAACATCCGTCTTCGTGCAAGTAAGGTAATAAAGTAATAATTGTACCATTGAAATGATTGTGCAATTATTCACAGGGTACCCTTTTATTGAATTGCATTTAATTGCGTGATAATTGCCTGCTGCTTGCTATCGATAAATTGTCTGAACCCGATAACGTATACCCAATATTTATTACTGTATGCACATTCTGCTTATCCATCCATGTCTTCTGAAAATGTTAGTTTTTATCATTGTTTAATGTCTTATTTTGTAGTTGGTCCTTCGGCGCCCGTGGCTGCGCCCCTGTACGCCGCGCCACCCGGCTACCCCGGGTACCCTGGTGCACAACCCGGTTACCCTGGGGGCCAGCCCGGGTACCCTGGGGCCCAGCCCGGCTTCAACGCGCCGCCTCCCCACGTTATGGCCAGTGCCGGCCAGTGGGTAGATGCCAGTGGCGGACAAATCCCCCCCGGCGCCGTCGTCGGTGGTCAGGACTGCAGCGGTGAACCCCTGTACGTGGCCAGGGCACAGCACGAGGGCGCTGTGATTCCCGGAAAACTGTGCGCTTCCCACGGATGCGCCTACGTACCTTGGGGCGGTCAGGAACACGGCAAACCTCAGTACCAAGTAAGTTTCACGAACATCGCTTTCGAAGTGTATGAAAGCCGCTCTGTAATTAATCTATGAATGCAACTGAATTCTATGGGCGAGTTTTTTCAGTTTTCAGTTAAAAATGCCAAGTTTGACAGGTTTTCAGGCTTTCTGCTTGATTCAGAAATCGGGGTGTGACTGACTCCCGGCCCTGATGACCTCTGACTTGTAAGGGACTTGATATACAAAACGGACAGGGCGCGCGGCCTGGGCGCTGACAAGATAAAATGAATGGTGTAAAGGAACGAAACATACTTAGCGTCGTAGGCGCTCGGACAGACATTCTCGTCACAGTGCCCGCCGCGCGTCGGGTGCGTTTTGTATATATCCCTAATGCGTTTATTTTAAACGTCAAGATCCGACAACAAAAGGTTGTTGAGCGCAGCGTGACCTGCCTGTCTATTCTGTAAACATCTCGCCGTGAAAGTTAAGGTGAAGTGAGCGTGAAGGGAACTGTCATTCTTCCTAAAGCTAAGGGTTGACAGCTCACTTCACCTTTATTTCCACGGCGAGATATTTACAGAATAGACAGGCGTTTACAGGCTTTATACGGAATCACTCCAAAGATCGTAGACCCTAACCTTAAACTCATATTTTTTTTCCTGTCGCCCAGGTGCTGGTAGGTGGCCCCAACAACTGGGTCCGCACAAACGGCTCCAACGTGCCTCCCGGAGCGTTCCCCGGCGGCCAGTCTGAGGACGGCGAGCCGCTGTTCGTGGGCCGCGTCAACCACGAGGGCAGCCTCACCACCGGCAAGGTCCAGCAGTCCCACGGCGTCTGCTACATCTCCTTCGCTGGACAGGAACTCGGATTCCCTGATTACGAAGTCCTCATGCCCTAAATGCCGCAGATTGTTTATGAATCTCAGGATTTGTGCATACGTGTAACTTAAGAAAACTGCTTCCACAATTAAATGAGCAATTAATGGTGCATTTTAGTACCTTGATACATAATGTCTTGTCACGCTGTGCCTGTTCGTACGTATGTTACTTGTTTTAATGCACTGCATAATATTATTTTGTCTGGTGTAGAAATGTTATGTAGGTACCACATAAGTAACGGCATCTATATGTAATATTTTTGTTAAATTATTATTATAAAATATTTACCTATTAATTTTGATGTTTTATTTATTATGGCAATCCTAAAATTTAGTTACTTGGGGTAGATGTCTGCCCAGCAGTAGAAATTTTTCGAATACTGGTGATATACGTACAACATATTTTTTTTGTATATGTTACGCCCAAAGAGCTTTTTTCAACACATGGGCACATCGCGAAAAAAGGTTAGGTTTTAGAGAACTTGGGTCACCCCGGCACTGATACGAATGGAATGTCTGTCCTGTCATTCCATTCATGTTAGGTTTCTTTCAACCTATAGGGTTGAAAGAAACCGAAATAGGTGCCCGCCCCCGCGCAGCGAGGCTCCTTCGTCGAGGTTAGAATGTTGAAATTGATTGTTGTTTGAATTTAGAATTCCCAAACTTAAATATTTTATAATTATATATTTTCGTCACACGGCCTGACCATGTGATAGCTTGTTCAATAAATGTTGTATGAGACGAATTGGCTGGATGGCCATTTTTTTAAGGCCGCTGATTTCTGTCACCGTTCAATGAAAAGGCTAGGCAGCCAATTAAATGGCTAATTAAGCCAGTTGACTGCGACATCTATTCAACATACTGAAAAAGCGTCGTGGTTTTTCTTCATTGCCCCAACGCTTTGTGTCCGTTTTCCTTAGTGCCACGAAGCGAAATTCGTGAAATATTTGTTTGAAAGAAGCCACATAATATGCAAAAACCGATCCACGTGTAAAAAATCTATAGGTAATACAATATCCAGGGTCTTGAAGACACACATGCTTGTTGTAATGTCTCAACCTCCAGCTTCTGTTCGACTTAATGACGCCGGTGCTGTGAATGTTGCGCTGTGGTCCGCAGAGGCGGGCCAGCCGGGGTTTACGGAAGTCGCATGCGTTCCCGCGGTCCCCGGCGTAGGTTGGTGACATGGGCGTGCAGTAGGCTACGGTAAGGGTAGGCCAGCCCATACATAATGCCCATAAAAAAAATCACCACATTATTCAGGGTTGAAATCACGATACTGACGATGCGAATTTTCGTCCACTTTAACCTTTTGAGCGCCATTGTCATATATACGTGACAAGCGAGCGCGTGCCCTGTACGTCAAACGTCACAAATATGTGACAAAAAGTACGGGGATTTTGTGGCTTGGCGTCGGGGACACGCCGATGTGTTTATGCTCTGGCGTTCAAAAGGTTAAAAGAGGATGAAATTTTTTTTTCCTGGGCTGGCCTACCCTTACTGTAGCCTACTGCACGCGCATGGTTGGTGATGCAACACCGGGGTGGTTTTAGTCAGTAAGAGTCTGACAGACCCCTCCGCCCGTCCCAGGGCGGCGGACATCCATGAGGATTTCCCCCCGAGATCAAAAAAATAAAATCAAAAAAGGGGATGGATTCGTGTTGTCGCTATGACCTCCAATGACCTGAATCGCGCACGGTTGATAGCGACAACTAAGCAACAAAGTAACTTGGTGTAAAAAAGATTACTTTCGATTCTGTTACTGATTCTAAACTAACAGTTATCTGGTTTTCAAATAGGCGTATGTTGCCAAATCCGAAACTATGAGGCCGAGACTCTTTTGACTCGGGCTCGATATTGATGATTCCTAAACCTGTATCACTGGATTTTCGAGAAATAAAATACAAAATGTTCCTTGGTAAGTTAATTGCAATAAGTATACAAGTTCTTTCGGATGCGACGCTATCGGATGGTGTAATGATACTAGAGTTGTATTTTTTTTCAAAATCACCGGTTTCTTGATCTTTGGAAAATCGAAGTAGGCTTGCAGTTTTAGTTTCCATCAAAATTGGGCCCGAGAATCCTTTGAGTATTTTTCGCTATTCCTCATGGTTTCGGATTTTCCACGCCACCCACGCCCACTTGAAAAATGTACCCGTAGGTACCTAGGTATGTCAAAAATAAGGTTTTATATGTATTTGTTTCTTAATATCCGATCGATGTGACGATGCTTTGGTGAGGCCTATGTCCATTGGCTAAAAATATGATGATGGACAAAAGCAAAAACCCTACAGTTATCCAGTACACTTGATTAACCTTTTGGACGACATTGTGACATATATGTGACAAACGAGAGCTTACCCTGTACGCCAAACGTCACAAATATGTGACAAAAAGTACGGCGAATTTGTGGCTTGGCGTCGGGAGCACGCCGATGCGTTAATACTTTGGCGTTCAAAAGGTTAATCCAAGTTTTGCAAAATGTGGTATATAAACCAAGATGTTTTCATCGTTACAGCATCACCAGTCAAATTGGACTCAGTATCCCGAAAAATGTTTTGGTGGGCTTAAAAATGAACATTTTAAAATAGTCAGAACTAGCCACAACGGTTCGCTGTGTCCTGGGAAGAATGTGAGGTCAGCCAGTAAGGCATTCGTACCTTGGGGAGGCACGAACATTGCCAAGACGAGTTTCAGGTAAAATTATTGCTTTGAAGTAGATACAGTCAGCGTCAAAAATATCGGGACGAGCAGATTGTTCAAAATAATCTCAACAACTATCAAAGAGTATCTTAGTTAGTAATATGACAACTATGAAGATTTAACTTTATCTCAATTGGATAAAGTTTTTGACAACGACTGTTGACAAATTAATGACAAGTGACAGTTGTCGTGTACTGTTTTCATTCTGAAACATTCCTTGTGTCTAAGTTAGTATTTAATTTTCATAGTTATCTAAAATTTTGAACAGTCTGTTCGTCCTGCTATTATTGACGCTGACTTTATGTATTATTATTTGTTTTATTATTAAACCACTAACGAATACGCGCTCAATAAGGTTTCAATACTGTAATTAATTGGTTTCAAAGCAATTTACTAACATTAAATGCTGACAAGACGAAAAAATCTGTCACTTCTCCATGCGCAAGACTCATTTTAACATAACTAATCTTCATCTCACAAATGTGGACTCCACCCAATCAGTATATGTCATTGCCCTTTATCCTCCAAACATGCAACATAAAATCTCGGAGTTATAATTATAAGTAATTATTATAGACCAAACCCTTTCTTTAAGACCACAAATTGAATGTCTACTTAAAAGAGTGCGCAAATTAATCTATATTTTTTAAAAGTCGGTGGTGACACTTGGACAGACAGGGTTCCTTTTTACCCTTTGAGGTACGGAACCCTAAAACTGCGAGCTATTGCGGATTCAAAATTAATCGCACAAGTTTATTTGGCCCTAGGTCAATCTGTAATCCAGAACTGTATCACTTCATGGGGTGGAGCACCCTAAACTCACTTACTCCCTCTTGAAAGAGCTCAGAGAGCAGCCATTTTCAAAGTAGCCAATTTCCAAACCTTTCTCTATCCCACAGATCTGCTGTACAAATCCTGCAACGTACTGACTGTTCGCCAGCTTTCATTACGCACTTGGTATTAAAACAACACACCATGCTTTCATACAACACCGAAACAACTAATAGAGACGGAATGATATTGTATACGAATCCATTTTCAAAATATGTTTTGTAAAAAGTTTTTTTACATTTTTAGGTCCACTTCTATACAATAGAAAACTAAGTATCTATAAGTTAAATAATTATTCCTGTAAAAATACTATTCTGAAATATTTACTAAGCATCTGTTACAAAGAGAAAGATCGTATTTTTAAATTGTAAATAAAACATGATGTGTCCTTTACTTCAAGTTTATTATAATAGGCAATTGATCCATTGTTGTGATTTAACTTAATATACCTAAGCACTATCTAGCTTGAAACACAGATTCAACCTATAACTGTGTTCGTTTAAAATTGTAAGATATATTATTGTAAATGTGCCTATTTATGAATAAACGAAATTATTATGAACGATATTATTATTATTTTTCCTTTAAAATGAAATGAAACCTTTTTATGATTAGGATGTTTTTCATCCACACTGCCAAAGATCTTTTTCTTAAACGTGAATTATTGTAATGTGATCACTTTACGGCAGTTTTGACTAGATTTATTTTTGGAGAACCAATAATCGATTTAGGTGTTCAAGTTTGTATGGAAGAATGTTATTTTTTTAGGTTTATAAACTTGAAACTTGGTACAAATTCTGAGATAAATAAATAATGGTATTATTAATTTTTCACATCTTCCCCCCAACGGAGATTTAGGGGTGTTAAAGTTTCCGGGGCTGCCTTTAAGCGGCTCCTGCCCAATCTAGGGGGTCCAAACGCCTCCTGCCGGAGGCTTTATGCGGGGATCGTGCGGTCCATGGCCCTTTATGGGGCCCCAGTGTGGGCACTCACGTTGAAGAGGCGACCAGCCCGCCAAGTGGCTGGAGAGGCGCCACGGCGTCCTTACCTTCCGCCTGACGCAGGTACTAACCGGACACAGCTGTTTCGGGAGGTACCTGTTTCGGATTAAGCGGGAGGACACGCCCGGGTGTCAGCACTGTGAGGATCGCCCGGAGGACACGGTGGAGCATACGGTGGAGGTCTGCCCTGCTTGGGCAGAGCCGTGTCCTTGTCGAGGCGATCGGCGGCGGCAACCTCTCGCGTCCGGCCCTGGTTGAATCCATGGTCCGGAGCGAGGAGGCTTGGGAAGCGGTCACCTCCTTCTGAGAAGCAGTAATGCTTGCGAAGAAGGAGGCGGGCCGCGCGAGGGAAAGGCAAGGCCTTCGCCCCAACCGCCGCAACAGGAGAAGACGCCCCGGGCGTCGGGAGTCGCAGGGCGATCCCCGGCCACCGTAGGCGCGGGCCTGCGGACGGCGAGCGTTGGGTGGCTCGCTGTCCGATCACCACCAGGCCCGGATCGATGGCGCGTTGTGTTTCACGCGCGCCTCAAAGAGATGTCAGCAAAGAGGACGGGGCCCGCTAGGGCCAGAGCCTGCCAGGGTTGCGGAATTTGTTCGAAAGAGTCACCGCGGCCCTGGAACGCAAAGGGCTTTAGAAGGAACACGGATGGGTTTTAGTCAGTAAGAGTCTGACACGCCCTTCCGCTCCACCCAGAGCGGAAGAAGTCATTTGATGATTTCCCATGGGGTGTTAAAGTTTGCATGGAAGAATCTTGAATTGAATGAAGTTTAAGCTCGGCATTAACATACTTGATACAAAAATAAGAAATATATGTTTTGGATTCTTCTTAAATCAACCCCAAAAGGGCTGTAAAGGGGTGGTGAAGTATTAAGGAGAGGATTTTACTGCTTGCTTCTATTAACTGGAAAAATCGAGATAAACAACCTAAAACTGTAAAAATCGAAAGGCAGCATACGATTTCTTTAAAATCAACTCCCAACGGGGTGAAGCACTGATCCTGTCTCCTGTGACAATTTACGGGGTTAATGTTTGTATGAAAGAATTTTTTTCCTCGGGTTTATGAACTTGAAACTTGGCATGAATATTGACACAAATAAATAAAAAATAATGTTATTATAAGGTTTTTAAAAACTTACCCCCCAAGGGGTTTTAATGTGTTAATGTTAAAGTTTGTACGGAGGAATCTTAACGCTGGGTTCGATGAAGTTGCATTAAAAATCTTGATAATAAAATACGTGTTTTAGAAGTTTTTTAAAATCAACCCCTTAAGGGGTGTAAATGGGTGATGAAGTTTTGCGGGGAGGAAATTACTACTTGGTTCAATTTAATTAAAAATTGGTATAAACAATCTTAAAGTGGAATAATTCAAACGATTTTTTCATTATCAACAGGGTGAATAGGCAACAATTGCGCTGATACTGTGGTTTCAACAGATAAAAATAATTTCGCTCGAAGGTATATGTGTAGGAGACGTCAGCTAAGAATGGATTTAAAAAAAAAACCCCCGTAAAGGGTTAGAAATGGGGGGTGAAAGTCTATGTTATTTCTGGGCTTAGAAGTATCTATGTAAATTGTTATGTATGACTACAAATCAAAATTATCTGTTTCAATATTACAACCCCTCAAATGGGGACTCCAATACAAACATGTATTGGAATATCGTCATTATTGGAGTTGTAAACCTGGCAGTTGGTTCTACCTTTAGAAACGAGTGAATGGAGTCTGAAATTCTTAAGGATCAGAACGAAATCCACACAGATAAAGTGCAAAATAAATAATTATGAATACAGCAGCAAAGAAAATAACAATTTATTTCGCGGGCTACATTCACACATCTTTTGGCCAAAAAAAAGGCTCAAGTCGTGACCTACTAGAAAAACTCTGATTTTGCTTTTAGGTAATAATATAAAATCCCCAAGTCAAATAAGGCTAAAACACAAAAAGAAGGAAACTGCTCAATTTCGGTGATGAAACTATTTTGTAGATGAAAAGAAATCCATAAAATCATGGCAAGTAATAATATAAAGGGTGAGTTAACTATAATTAAAATTTGATAATTATTAGTTTCTTAATAAGGTAAGACATTTCTTTTACATGTGTTTTTTTTTTAACTAGATGCACATGCACAATGGCATAATCTTAGACATTCTCTACTGGCAATCTTGGTTCTCAAATCAATCATCAATATAGCGCTGATTGTGAATAGATGGTGTCAGGTATACCGGAAATCCTGTTTGGGTCGGTGTCTACATATTTGATAGCAGTTAGGTATAATTATGTGTACTACTTACATACTTTCAAAAAATGTTTCTTTGTAGTGGAAACCATACCACTACTTAATAAGCAGGGATTTAGTTAGATACCACTCGTTTTTCCAGTTGAGGTTTGATAAATTGATTACAGAATTATCTACCGAGGACAACCTTCGATACAGATTCTTTCCGGTATCGTGCGGATCCGTGGAATTTAAAGTTAAAGCTGCCAATGATGCCCACATTGCTCTTACCAAGGAACGCAAAGAAAGTGATCCTATGCTTGAGGTGGGTAATATTATTGACTTAGGTACATGTTTGCTTTCGCGATCATCATAGCGTGTCGATGGAAATCTAAATTCAGCCTCTCAGGGATCTGACCTCTGCCCGAGTCTGTGTTTCCTGACAGCTACAACCTTAGGGGTTTTAAGTCAAGAGTGAACAGGTTACTTATAGGCAAGCGAGCTCCATCGTCGACCACATCGTCGCTTCCCATCAGGTGAGATGGTGGTCAAATGCGAGCAAACCAATAATTTTAAAAAAACAGCGGGTTGCACTCCGGGAGTGCCGGCAGAAGTGAAAACTTGAACATTAATGGTTAGGGAATAATTTCGCACGAATTGCTTAATTATCAGTATAAAAGTACTATTATTTATGTGGTAAAATACAACAATTTATTGCGCTATCGTACACAAACATGACAATCTATATTACATTAAAAATTTAACACTTTTAACCATCTCAAAAAGTGCACAACGCCGCTAAAAAAGTTTTCACTTCAAAAAAACATGTGCGTCTCGGGACATCCAACAGAAGTGATAACTTAAACTAATCTAAGTTGGACTATTTAATATGGGAAGCGTCTGTCCGAAATACGACTAGCGCTGTGGCTAGTCGTATTTTAGGGTTGAGAGAGGAAGAGCCTACTACCGCTGCAGTATACGTGAAAGAGAAGCCAGATAGACTGGCGCCGTAACGCGTTACGTTACGAAGCGGTTTACCCTCCCATAAGAAGTTATCACTTCAAAAAGCCGGTAGTAGAGTTTGACGCCGTTATTGGTCTCTTCTAGTAAGTGCAGGCACCAGGACACGAAGTACTTGACATCATTTTAAAGCGCTCGTCGTGTGTGAAACTGTGTTTCTTTCTTCTCATATTTGCACTCAGGGTGAACTGGTCTGTACCTGTAATCAGTAGATCAAGTTTCCTTTACTTCGATCAACCTGTGTCCACTTCCCCTTGAAATCTGTCGATCTTTAAAGGCAGGTACTGACCGGTGCTACGGAGCGTAATGTTACATGTTACAAAGCGAGCATTCGTGCAGTCATTAGGTACGTGGAAACGACCACGAACATGTGCGTATGTGATTTGTTTTACACTGATTTTAGGACACGGCGTAACATAACATGCTCGCTGCTTATGTTACATTACGCCCGTAACACCGGTCAGTACCCAGCTTAAGCCGTACCTACATAGTCCGGCGGGGTGCTGTGTGCATTTCTAGTTCTAGTTATTCATGTAGGACAACAAATGTCAAAAATGCTGAACTCAGATGTGATTTTATTATTTTTGGACGTTTTGTTTCACTATTTAAATTTGCGGGTAGGAAATAGTTTACGGTACCTCCCACCATTACGATTTTTTTCCCATTTGATTTGCTAGGTCTTTTTTGGAGGTTGGAAAAACACAAAAAGTGTGATTAGGAGGAACAGAACCAAGCCAGACAAAGCTGAAATCGAAACCCCCAATATATTAGACAGCGGTGAATTTCGGGGTTTCTGGATTCGTTGGGACAGGGGCAGCATCTCCGCAGGACGTGAAGACGAAGATAGCCCCTTACTCTCTTGGGAAGATCCCGAACCTTTCCCGATTGCCTTCGTCGGAGTGAGCACAGGAAAGGGCGCGCAAGGCGCTTGGAAAATTGAAGGTTTTAAATTATTTCAAATTACCTCCCACTTCAAAACATCATCATTAATGCAGTCATCCGACTATATTGATTTGTGCCCTTTACTACGGTTCAGGTTTGATTGAATTCAGTACTTCGGATAACTTCGAGTATAAATTCCAACCCATTCTCGCGGGTTCCCTGACATTTGAACATCGCGGTCCCCACAACTGCCATGTAGCCTTGACACCAGCTCCAGCTGAAATGGATCCTATGTACGAAATTATACTCGGCGGTTGGGGGAACACCAAGTCTGTTATTAGATACTGCAGAAAGAAGCCAGATAAGGTAGGATAGAACGTCGTGATCGTCTGTGTTCTGGTTTGAACCACAGGCGAAACAGTAGTCAACACGTCAGTGGTACCAAACCCACATTGAGCCGGACTCGCAATCAACTGAACTTCGTAGGTACTATCTATGCTTCACGCTACGATCAGAAGTGCGATTCTGTACCCTCTCACCGTATAGGCTTAAGTGAAGGGAACATGAAGTGAGCTGTGTATCTATAAAAACGGAAAGATATTTCACTTCCTGCTCACTCCACCTAAATTTACACTGTGAGATGTTGACAGCATAGACACATATATGGTCACAGTCAAAATGTTACCACCGACGTGCCGTCTATTGTACCAGTAGAGAAAATTATGTAGATACCTATTGAAACAACGTATTGGAACATTTGTTTAAAATACACTGTTAACCCGAAGGTTACCGTACGGACTCCCGGCATCCTGAGTCCCGACAACTTCAAGAAATTTTTAATCGAATGGAGAAAAGGCAAGGTGACAGTCCGCGACGGTGATTCGGGTGAGGTCATCATGGAGTGGCAGGACTTCACGTCATTCGGCATTACGCACTTCGGAGTGCGGACCGTTTATGGAGCGAGCGGAGAGTGGCATATTAACTTCCCAGTGTCGTAGCTAGGGGGGGGATACACCTGGCACGGTCGGGTGTCACCTCTAAATGGGTGTCACCGACTGGAACCTAAATAGTTACTTAATTGACTTACAAATTATCAAAAAGAAAACAACCCTATACAAGTGGTGGTGGTGGAGCTAGACATTTTTGAGTTCGCTACGCTCGCACTTGCATTCTGCCCTCTCTTAATGGACTTGCCTGCATCAGTCAATAATGTCACTTCTATTAAGTATGAATGATTAAAAGAAAATCAAACCTATGCGATTCGCTGCGCCTGCTCTCGATTTCACAGTAAGATAAAAAGTTACTTATCTCGGGTGACACCACAATATCCGCACCGCATATCACCCATGCTAGCTACGCCACTGCAACTACCATCATTTAAGTTTTATTTTATTAGAGAAAATGCTTGTATGTTTACTGCTGACCTTAAACCCGCAAATAATGAGTATTATTACTAAATTTTTTAATCGTATATACCCATTATGTTAATCTTAATATATTATGTTGGGTACCTTCGTACATTTTGTGGCTGAGTATTACATCCCTTATTTCTTTACTACGAATGACGATTATCCCTTTAAGCACTATATTATGCAAGATCACCTAAGAACAACCCGGCTGGTGCAGGATTATTCCAAGAGAACGAAGGTTTTAGGTGACTAAAGTGGACTGGTAACCTAGAACTATGGAGGCCACGAAGGGTCTATGAATGGCCACTGCCTGATCAATGTTATAAATATACTAGCATCACCCGCGACTTCATCCGCGCGGATTTAGTAGGTACCTACTCCACAAACTTCAACGCCCCCTCTAAACCTTTTTAAAGGTAAGTTTTGGAAAATACTACGATATCCATTCAACGGTCTCAGGATCAGCCTACTATTCACCCCGTTCACCCCGTCAGGGTTTGATTATGTAAAAATTGTTAGATCTGATTCAAATATCCCATTTTTAGTTTGTTCATTTAAATTTCCACGTAAATTGAAGTAAGCAATAATGTCCTCTCCTAAAAACTTCTCCCCTTTTCGCCCCTTAGGGGGTTTATTGTCGAAAAATCCAAATATTTGTTAATCTTATTTCTTCATCCAAATCATTAATGCCATGTTTTAACTTCATCGGACCAAGCATTAAGATTCTCCCCAGTTCGCTCAAACCGCAACATTTTTCTTACTTAGAGCATTTTTATACCCGTCGTAACTTTGGAACGAAATGTCCGATTTGAATAATTTAAAGTGTAATTTATATGTAGATACATAATCAACCTTAATAATCAAACCATTTAAATGGATAAGGATTACGAGTTAGAGCGATAAGAAGTGGAAGTCACACCCCGCAGAAGCCTAGGAGGCAACTGAAATACACGAAACTTTCATTTATTATAGTTCGCTCACACTGAAACGTTTTCGAGCTACTTTATAGCATCATCAAAGACTTATTAGAAAGATTTTTGTTAAACTAGCAACTTTTGAATGTCACTGACTCATTATTTGATTTCATTGGAGTTTTTGGCGGGATTTTAACGAGTGAAGTTTATGAAATCGGTGTACTTTTTTGACGTGATGTCATGTCACCAAAGAGTAATTACCACCATAACTAATAAAGGAAGTTGTCTCGCAACTGGACAATATGTGGAATCATTGAAACAGGCGTATCTCGCTAAAGTGGAGCGTTTTATCGTAGTATTGACTACCACAGCAAAGCTTGCTGAGAAGGCTGACTTTGTTGCCGAATACTCCAACAAAACATTAGAAAAGCAAAAGGCCTCAATAGCCAGACCAGGAAACTTAAAAAAAAATTATTGCGTTGCTGTCACTGTCGTATCACCTGTGTCAAATCAGCTGTCAGCAGTGTCCACAAGTCAACATTGGGAAGTTGGAATCGGAAAATCGATATTTCGACAAATAGATTCACCATTTAACACCTGTGATTTACACTATTAAATGGACGCAAAAACTAGTGAGTGAAAAAGGCACCTCAGTTACATTTTAATAGTGATCACCGTAAGAACCCGACTATTAGATATTTCAACATGGGTGAAATATTCGGTAATTATTTTTATTTTTATCTGCTACTTAGTTTAGAAGCATTTGAATCATAGAAATAATTGAATTTGAATAAGAAAATGATAAGTAATTAAAAACCCAAGTTTTAAAATTGCATCCAATTTTCATTTTAATTATTAACTATATGAGTCACTTTCAGAATTTACAACATGGCCAAGACACCAAAATATATTTTATAAAATCACAAGCAATGGGATTAATTTTGAAATCAAAGCTCCTGGTAATGCAGGCATTGGATTAGCAAGTAAACCAATTAAGTGTGATTATATGGTAAATACCTACTTTTATTAATAGTTTTTTCTTTAAACAAGAAGCTACTTTTAGCTTCTTGTTATTGAATAATTTTGCAAAAAAAAGTATTTACTCATTTTCAGGTTGCTATAGGTCATAACCAAAACACTTGGATAAGGAAAATGACACCAAGAATAACTAAAGAGATAGTAGAAACACCAAACATTTTGTCCTCCCAGGAGTATAGACGATTCTGGCTTTCCTGGTATGGAGACGTTCTACGTATAGGTATAGATGGAACACCGAAACCTTTAGTAACATTTAATAGTAAAAATGCAAATTTAAAATATGTTACTTTTACTTCCATTGATGATAACAGAAACCCTGTGTATTGGAAAATTGAATGTGAGTGATCAATTCCTTTTTATAATATTTTTGTAGTGTTCCTATTGAGGGATTTCTCTGCAAGCAACACCAAACAATTTCATAATACTTTGAGATCATTTATTATGGTATCATTGATATCTTTAAATTAACAAGAATACAATGTTATTTTCCAGTGCCACCGATACTAGAAAGGCCTCTCCTGAAGCCAGTGACTGAGGGTGAACTGTATTGGGTCCAGGTTGATGCAGAAACACAGTTCCCAGATGGTGCATACATCGGTGGTTATGAGAAAGAAAACCTGTACATAATTAGGGCTAAGCACAGAGGATCATTGACACCTGGCAAGTTTGTGTCCTCAGAAGGATTGGGATATATACCATGGGGTGGAGAAGCTGCTGAGAAAAATTCGTTTGAGGTATGTATGGTATATTTTTTCAACTATACATACTGTCGCTTAGCAAAAAGCACAACTCAACTAACTGACAGTATTACACTCTGGCCATTCAACCAAACCTAGGCCAATATTCAAATGGTTATCACAGAGTTCATTGGTTACAATAAATTAATCAGTTTTCTCTCTCTCTCTCTCTCTCTCTCTCTCTCTCTCTCTACTGTAAAGCTAGTCAAAATGAATTGAGGGTGCTGTTTGCTAAGCGCCAATTTAAGACTACAATTGTAAAATTCTTAATAATACTGCATTTTGTTTCAGGTTTTATGTGGATTTGATTGTACCTGGATGCCCAGTAAACAAGATAACATACCAGTAGGAGCTGTTGTGGCTGGTCACTCAGAAGACTTTGGACATGAAAAACTTTACATTGGAAGAGTCAAATACTATGATCACATAATCCCAGGGAAAGTCCAGCCATCACATAAAGTATGTTACATACCATATGATGGAAAAGAAATAGGCATAGATACCTATGAAATAATGATAGTTCCTGAGAAATATAGATGTGCTAACAAGTTCTTGCTACCTGGTATAGAATACAGTATGCTTGAATCTGATGATGAAAACGATGACAATGATGATCACATGAATTATGAAGAATATGATGAGTTTTTTTATGCTGATAATAATGTTATGTAATAATGTAATTTCCTTAACTCTAACATGAGTATCCTTAATTCTAATCTAATTTAATTATAAATTACGATCATGCAATGTATTTACAGTGTTGAGTTGAGATCAGATGCAATGGCCACAGATGTTTTGATAGCCAGCAGTCAGCCATCAGGCTATAAATCACACATTATTATTCGGTACCTTAACAGATTCAAAACAGATAACATTCATTTTTTTCTTATAAAATATTAAACACAGTTTACTTGATTCTTATTTTTTATATATGATTGATTACCAATAAATTATATTAAAACGAAATAAAATAATTTATTGGTAATCATTTATTACATTTAAATCATTTCTAAAATGGTATAGCCTGTGGTATTTCATTACCTGGTGTTACTAATATATCATATGTTGGTTGTTCAATCTCACGACCCTGAAAGGGCACATAGCACACGTCATATAGGAGATTCACTTTTCCACATATAAGTCTTCCCTCAATCATTGCTCTACCTATATACAAAGGTTCATTGTTCACTTCAGTATATCCGCCGATTAATGCATTTTGTAGGACATAGTTTGTTCCTGTTTTAACCCACGTACCATTAATCCCACATAATATCTAAAAATTAAGTACACATTATTGTTTTCATAATTATTGACAACTGACTACATAGAACTTCGAAAAACAACAAGAAGCTTTTACCTCAAACTTTTCTTTTGCATATTCTTTTTTTCCCCAAGGGACAAATGCTTTACCAGTCGATGGTACATATTTTCCAGGACACAATGAAGAAAAATGTTTCGCTCTGGCTATGTAAATAAGTTCATTATCGAATCCACCAATCATTGCATTTAGTGGCAATTTACCATCTCTCATTTTGCGCCAGTGAAGTTTTCCACTCAGTTTTTTAAAGGGTATTGATTTCAATAGTACTGGTGAAGCTGAAACATTAAAAAAAAAAATTGTTGAATTATTTTATTTATAATATATAATTTTGTATTTAATTAAGTAAGTACTTATTAAATAAAAACAATGGCAAAACTGCACTTTAAACAAAATAGATAGGAAATTTAATGGCTAAAAAGCCCTCTGATTATTTAAATATATTTTTTTATGGGAATTAATAAATGATTGAATTATATGAATATCCATTTGCTTTTTAGATATTATCCTCCATCAAGATTTTGCAAGATAATTGTGAAGGTTTTAATGAGAGTTTTCTGTACCCAGTTTTTAAGCTTGCAATGCAATAGCGAAATCCTTACCAAGTATATTTTATCTGTTAGCCATGTATATGGGCGATTCAACATCATGCTGTGCCTATCTGCAAGTACCTAATGTATATTTCTCGTGCTGTGATTGCATGATGTGTTTTCTTTGTTTTCATACAACGTAAAGTATTTCGTTGATATACGAGATGGTATATAATATACTGCACCAATGTGACAGGTTGCTAAGTGCGAGCGAGAGAGACGAAAGATCAAGCGTTGTCACATCACATACTTCGTAGTCAGTGCAGCACCTCCTAAATTATTGCATTTACAAAGTCCGTTAATATTGCTGACAATATTGTGGCTTTCATTATAATTTCACCTTTGTGTTTAAACAAAGCATAGCTACGCAGTTAGCAGCAAAGCAAGTTTTCTATTTTCATTATAATCTGTGGTGTGGTGATATTGTAGAATCTCCCTTATTTGTATACCATTATGCTACCACTATGTGGACTAAGGGTCCAGACATACTGTAGCGTATGAATAAATACCGACATGCTGGTGGGGGTGCGGTCGAGTAGTGGTTGCAGAGACCGCACACTCTGTGCTGGCCTGCCGTGCGAGTAAGACGTGCCCGTTGAAACATTGAATTTACTCCATACCTAACAGTGACCTGTACAAGTGGCGACCGTGACAGGACACAAAGTGTAAGTACGTACCGAATTTAAAAACTGAGTGTGAACTTAGTAACTAATAGTAACTAAGAGGTAAATCGGTAGCAAATCAGTGTTGTTGTTATATTTATGCCTTACCTACATAATATTTTTCAATTTTTTTAGCATCTTTAAGGAAATCAATTCTGACCTTTGGTGATGATGTCACCCATGACAAAATTATTTCCGAAGCCAACGCTTTAGAGACTGTAAAACGACAACTTATTAACTTTGGGCTGCCGGGATCAAACAAAGATCTGTCGGTTAATAAAGTGGAGGCTTCTAATAAGACTTAAAATGTAAATTCATGTGGACGTTGTGGTGGTAGTCATTAAAGCGATATTAATTAAAATAGCTTTAGTAAGAAGTCCAAAAAGTCCAAGTCTGAAGAGGTAGATTATATTTTCCATATTGAAAATGACGACAACATTAAATGTATGTTAGGGGGCGTTGAAATTGAGATGTTAATAGACTCTGGCAGTAAATGTAATATATTAACGATGCAACGTGGAAAATTCTCAAGAACAATGGAGTCCTTGTTGAAAATCAAGTAAAATCTCCAAACAAGAGATTTATGGCCTACGGAAGTAGTAAGGCTGTACTTGGGTCTTTTGACTCTACCATAACAATTGGTAACAATTTTCCTAGAGCCAAAGCCACTTTTTTGTTGTAAAAGATGGCACTAGAAATTTGTTTGGTAAAGACACAGCCACGTGCCTTGGAGTTCTAAAAATTGGATTAGGAGTAATGCAGTCGATGGTATGTTCCCTAAATTTAAAGATGTTCAAATTCATATCCCCATAGATAAATCAATTAAAAACCTGTTGCTCAGCCTCGTCGAAGACAGGGAGTCTTCGACGAGGCTGAGCAACAGGTTTTTCCCTCTTGAGTCTAAAATTAATAAAAAAAAACCAAGAGCTTGTTGAATTAGATATTATAGAGCCAGTTAATGGTCCATCTGACTAGATCTCTCCGTTAGTACCTGTCTTAAAGCGGATGGCGATGTTCGTATCTGTGTGGATATGAGGAGAACCAATTGAGCTATCATTAGGGCAAGCACCCTTTGCCCACTATGGAACAGTTAATTCCAAAGTTTAGAAATTCAAGGGTATTCTCCAAACTAGATTTAAAAAAAATAATTTCACCAATTAGAGTTAAGTGAAGACACATCACGACATTTATTTGTAGCCAAGAATTATTTAGGTACAAGCGTCTCATGTTTGGAATCTCGTGCGCTCCCGAATATTTTCAAAAAAATTTGGAAAGGGTTCTCTTGCCTTGTAAAGGAGTTGTTAACTTCATTGATGACATAGTCGTTTACGGTAGCGATGAGGTCGAACATAGCGTAAGGCTCAAAAAAGTCTTACAGGCTTTAAAAGATAATAATGTTTTGCTAAATGATACAAAATGTGCTTATGGCGTAAATCAAATTGATTTCTCGGTCATCAGTTATCTTGTAAGGGGATTAAGCCTCACGATAAATATGTAAAGGCAATATAATTGTTTCGAAAACCAATAGTCATGGAGGAAATACAAAGCTTCTTAGGGCTAGTAAATTATGTATGAAAATGGATCCCTAATTTAGCTACATGGACCGATCCTTTGCGCGAACTTCTAAGACTAAAACTAGGCAAAGGTGTCGGTATCACCTCTTATTGGCACGATAAACAAACTCAGGCTGTTAATGGGTTGAAACGTGCCATGACTCAAATTCAAACTTTAGGCTACTATGATTCGTTTGACCGTACCCAAGTCTATGCCGGCGTTAGTCCAGTTGGTTTGGGAGCTGTGCTCGTCCAACATGGTACTAATGGTCCGCGAATAATTGCATATGGCAATAAGAGTCTCACAGACCGTGAGAAACGGTACTACTACTGTCAGACCGAGAAGGAGGCTCTTGCGTTGCTTTGGGCAGTGGAACATTTTGATATGTACCTACCTGTTTGGAAAGGACAGTTTTGAACTTTTAGTGATCTCAAGCCGTTAGAGGTGATATTTGGACCTGATTTTAAACCGTGTGCGAGAATCGAGCGTTGGGCTTTGCGCCTACAATCTTATAATTTTAAAGTAGGTAGTCTATAGCCCGGGCAAATATTGCAGACACACTGTCAAGACTGTGTCCGTATACTAAGTTTCCGCAGCCTTTTGATGTTGATAACTATTTGAACCTAGTTGTTGATCAATATCGCCCTGTAGCAATAACTTTGCGTGAGTTAAGGCAAGGTATGGAATGTACAACAATATCTGGGACCAGAGTGTCAACGTTTATAAGGTCTTTGAACAAGAACTTTGTTTTCAAGACAATTTACTGTTGCGTGGAAATAAAACAGTTATCCCTTCATGTTTGAGGACAAAGGTTTTAGCAGCTGCTCATGAAGGCAGGCAGGAATTGTAGCTATGAAAATGAGACTACGTTCCAAAGTGTGGTGGCCCAAAATTAACAGAGATGCTGAACATTGTGTTATAGCTTGTAAGGGTTGCACTCTGGTTTCTGCTGCAAATTCTCCTAACCCAATGCGCAGAAGAGAACTGCCTACACAGCCCTGGGTTGATATAGCAATTGATTATCTCGGACCCTTACCTACTGGTCATTATCTTTTAGTCATTATAGATTATTGTAGCAGATATAAAGAAATCAAAATCACTGAAAACATAGAATCTGTTCACTCCATTAGCATGCTTAAAGAGGTTTTTTCTCGGTTCGGCACACCCGTAAGCGTAACCACTGATAATGGTCGGCAGTTTGTTAGTACAGAATTTGAAAATTTTTGCAAACAATTTGGTATTCAGTTGTTTCTAGGGATTGCAAAATCCGGTTTTTTTTTTATTCCGGATTTCTGTACTCTCGTCCGATTAAATCCGGATTATCCGGATTTTTCTTTTGCGTGTTTTGAGTTGATTTGATAAAACTAAAAAAAAATAGCATTAATTATTTAAAATTTGCATGTTTTTGCTCAATTGTCAGCACGACAGAATAAAATCAACTAAAATAATCAACAAAACTTTGGGCATCAGTCATTTTTCCCATACGCGATACGCGAGGCGCGAGGCGCAGGCGAGGGGACGCGCGCGTATCGGCGTGAAGCCGCGCTTTTTGGTTTATAGGCATAAACTGAATCGCGGATTTCGCGCCAAATTCGCGCAAACAATGCTACATCTATTCTTAACAATTCAAATGTTGTTCGGATTTGCGCATTAAGGTAGGTAATATCGATCTACCGATTACTTACAATGAAAATTTGTGGATAAATACAAATAATATCCGTGAAAATCAGTTATGACTGAAATCCGAAAAAACCGAATTTGAGTCCTAAAATCGGATTTAAAAAAGTCAAGAAAATCCGGATTTTTCAGTTATTTTCGAATTTCGAAGAATCCGGATTGCAATCCCTAGTTGTTTCATACCATTCCCTATTGGCTTCAGCAAAATGGCAAAATTGAGAGGCAGAACCGCAGTATATTAAAACGATTACGCATTAGCCAAAACCAAAAATCTTATTGGCAAGAAGATTTGCTCAAATACCTTACTATGTATAATAGCACCCCCCCCCTCTGTCACACCTGTGAAGGAGGGGGGGGTGCTATTATGAAAAACTCCTGCAGAACTCTTTTTCAGGTGTTAGTTTAGAGATAAACTGCCTTCCGTTGTAGATATAGAATTTACTGATCTAGGAGCTAGAGACAGGGATACTTTTATGAAAAGCAAAGGAAAAGAATATGCAGATAGAAAAAGGCAAGCAACGGAATCTAATATAGATATTGGTGAAAAAGTATATGTTAAGAATACTGTAAAGGAAAACAAGTTGTCCACCACATACAACGATACGACACACAAAGTGGTAAATAAAGAAGGAAACGATGTTGAATTGGTCAATGATGATAGTGGACAACGGTTACGAAGAAATGTAGTACATTTGAAGAGGGTTGAAGGAAAGTGGGAAGTTTGCACAAACGAGAATGATAAATCTTCAGGACATAACAATACCGTTGATAACAAAATGAATAAGTTGATTGTTTAATTATTCGATGATTGTTTTTGAAAGAAACTGATTTTTATTTGATTACACTTATACAAAATAATGCTATTTTTTTAATTTTGTAAAAGGTAGATGTAGCATATCAGAAAATACCGACATGCCTTGCTGGTGGGGCGAGCGGTGGTGGGGGTGCGGTCAAGTAGTCTTTGAACTGACCACACACTCGCTGCTGGCCTGCCGTGCGAGTAAGACGTGCCCGTTGAAACCAAACTGTTGTTTCATTTAATTTACTACGTACCTAACACCCTAACAGTGACCTGTACACATACCATGTTTAAATCACACCAAAAACCAAAACCAAATTGCTCATTGCTCTTGAACCAAAACAGGCCAAACAGATAATTTTTCTAATGATGATGATGTAAAACCACTTACTTTCAATAAACCACTCCACAGAATGTGAACTGTTACATTTAGTTTTGAATTGGATATACCCAAGTATGGGATCAGTAATCACCTTCTGATAGTCAACAAGAGCCTCTTGACCAACTATCCCAAATTTAATTTTATTATTGTGCCAAGTTAAGTAGTACTCTCTGAATTCATTAAAATTAGAAATAGCCTTAGAGGGAAACTTCTCTGTTTGGTTCTCACCCATACTGTAGACTTCGGTTTCATATCCAAATGTAAGCTGTAACAAAAATCTATTTATAGTATTGGTTTTCCTTGATTATACTGATTAGATAAAAAGTATGAAATAAAACTTGTTCAGGCAAAAAATGTCAAGGGAAATTCCAATTAAATACCTAAATTGGGAACGAAACTCAGGACATTCTGAATCATTTTACCATAATCATATAAAATAAATACCTGCCTTATAGAGACAAATGTTTGGCTCATGGAGTGCTATCATTATCAACTCTGGAGAGTCACCCTCACTCCTCATTTTAAATCTTATGCCACCACTGCTCGCCTTACAAATTGCTTGGTGGTCAGATAGTCCAAGAACTAAAAGATAAATAATAGTATCGGCCTCATGAATAAGTCCACAATTATAGCAAAATATTTTTATTGCATTGAATACAAATGCATTGCATAAAAAGCAGCAGCTGCTCTGAAATAGGTCAGTTTAAACTAAAAAATAGTAAGTAAAAATTTACATATTTAATAAACATACTTTTTTCATATGCCATAATTGTTTTAAGTGCTTGAAACCTCAGACCAAGTATATTAGATGGAAAGTTGTTGTTTTTGAATAATTTTAGAACATTTCAAAATAGAATGTGATTCAGTCAGAATAATCCGTGGTTATAATAATGAATCACTTGTCAATATTATTGTGTAATTCACAATAAGGAAAACCGTTTCACATTTTCACGATAACAAACAAGAAATTACAATACAATCCTAAAACAAACAATTGTCAAATTAATGGCATTGACGTTGACATTTTGTCGCTTTATCTTGTCTATGCGCGATGGGTTACGAAGGTCTGACCTTACCCTTACTAACGAGAGCAAAAGGAATTCTTTGTCAGAACCATTTATGCTCTTTTAAATCTTTACAAATAATAACATAATGATTTAATGTAACCGGGTTAGCAGCTGCTATTTATAGATCTAAAATGAATAAAATGGAAGTGTCTGTTTGTAATTTCAAAACAGCAGCATTTTGCCATGCATAAATATATATTATCTATATAATTATATATCTTGATGTTCTGGCGCCTGTACGAATCTTATTCAAAACGATTTTTTTTTGTCTGCCTGTTTTTTCGACTAATTTCTGAAATGGCTGGATCGATTTTGACGGAGCTTTCACTGGCAGATGTTATAAGGAGTAATATTGACTTACTATGCTACTCATAGTAGTTTAGAAAATTAACTAGGTATGGTTCCGTGCAAAAAATAGAACCCATGAAAATACTTTTTCACACCAACTGCACAATCGTCAAATGAGGGGTATAAAAGCAAAAACGCCACTGTCCATTTTCGTCCGAATTGAACTATGAATGCCATCTATTAGGTTTTTTTGAAATCATTTTGGTGTATCAACTAGTTCAGAAGCAATGTTCACACTGTCCCATAGAAAACTAAGTATGAAGTTTGGAGTGAGAAGCAAAAATTGACACTGTCCTTAACCAATCAAATGCAAAAGCGCCATTGTCCAAACGGACCAATCATAAGACGTCGGCCATGTCGTATCTAAGATGGCGTCGAACTCTTTTTCTAGGGAAGTCGTTGCTCTTTTTTATTAATTTTTCAAGAGATTTTGTGTGTTAATTTGTTAAATTATGGAAGAAAATGTGTCAGAAGTGGTTCCAGAGAAGGCAAGAAAACGAAACCGTGCTCCAGACACATAGAAAAGAGCAAAAGCGAAGGTTGAAAGGTAGGTTGTTATTCCTTGTAATATACCTATGTAGGGTCAGAAATTAAATCGTGTTATTTTTCAAAACATTCGACAAGTTAACTTTTCGTAGCTATTTTTTTTAAAGTTTAATTATATTGTAGAAACATATTTCATGGTTTTGTCAGTCAAACTCAGCCCATGTTTTATTATATTTTTTTAAGGGCTTGACTGCAAACTAATTTTTAGGGTTCCGTACCCAAAGGGTAAAAACAACCTATTACTGAGACTTCGCTATTTGTCTGTCTGTCCGGCCGTTTGTCTGTCCGTCTGTCTGTATGTGCTCTGTCACCAGGCTATATCTCATGGAGCGTGATAGCTAGAAGGTTGAATTTTTCACAGATGTGTGTATTTCTTTCTGTTGCCACTATAACAACAAGATGGGTGGATAACCAAGTTTTTTGATGATTGTTTTTCTTTTACCTGTTTGTACGGAACTCTCTGTCTCGCGAGTATGACTCGCACTTGACCGGTTTTTTTATTCAGTTTGTTTCTATTTTTACAGGTATTGAGCTCGTGCTCCACCTAGTTTGCCTCGATGCAATCACGGTCAAGAAAATAAACTTTTTAAATGCTCTAAATTAACATTGTTGGATATCCAAACTTTCCATGGGGAGTTTTACAAGACAAGTATTAAAAAGGATCAAGACGCATTTCTTCTTAAACATTGTTCTGTAAAGAAAAGCCAAAGACGGCGCCCAAGAGTTGGTACGCAAAGCTACAGAAAGTACAATGCGGCTCTTTGCTCGACGGAGAGATTCTCTTAAATTGCTAAGAGTGTGCCAAACAACTTTTTTAAGCATTTTGAATATCACAGTGCATAGGATCAGAATGGTAGCAAAAACATATGCCAATAGCGGGTCGGTAGTTCAAGAAAGGAGAGGTGGCGACCATACGTCTTTTAAAAACAGATACAAGCTTAGAGCAGTCAAAACTTTTATTGAGAAATTTCAATGCCTTGAATCGCATTACTGCAGGTCGACGGTTAATAGAAAATATTTACCATCAACCTTAAATGTTCGCAAAATGTGGAAATTATATTCACAAGAATGTGAAAGAAACCTGAGGGTTCGAGAAAGTTATTTCAGGTCTATTTTCAATAGATGTTATAACCTTGGATTTGGAAACCCTCGCACCGACACTTGTTCAAAGTGTAGTGAACTGACAGAAAAGATAAAAACTTCTACGGATCCCGCTCAAAGGCAGAACTTGATTACGGAGAAGAGGGTGCATTCATTAAAATACCGAGCATTTTACAAACTATTGAAGGAAAAAAGGGAGGATATGATGGTGTTTGCGTTTGACTGTCAAAAAAATCAGGCCTTGCCTAAAGTTTCCGACGGGGCGGCGTACTACAGTCGTCAACTTTATATCTATAATTTTGCGGTAGTGAGGATGGTACCTGCAAACACTTTGAACCGACACAATGTTACACTTTATACATGGACAGAGGACGAACATCGAAAGGGAAGCAACGAAATCTCTTCAGCAGTTTTCGATACACTTTGTAATACAACATTCGACGTTAATATAACAACCGTCAGATTGGTAGCCGACGGGTGCGGTGCCCAAAATAAAAATACTACTATGGTTGGCATGTGCTCCACTTGGTTGAATCGTTTTGCACCACAGCACATCAAGTCTGTAGAATTGATATTTCCCGTGCCAGGCCATTCTTTTCTTCCTCCAGACCGCGTATTTGGTTTAATTGAGCAAGAAATTAAGAAGATGGAGGTAATTTTATCTCCGAATCAGTACATTGAAGTATTTGAAAGGTATGGAACAGTTAAACGTTTCGACGACGTATATGATTGGAAATCAGAAATAGAAAAAGTTCTTCGTCCGCCTGGAAATTGGCATTTCCAATTCCAACAGTCAAAAAGATTTTATTTTAAAAGGAATAATAATAATATAATAGTTAGAGGGGAATGTCATTACATTGCTGATTTAGGAGTTTATAGATCGGTCATGAAAACCCGAAAATCAATACACGATATTAACCCAACACGTGTTAACAAAAACAGTGTTGTGGTAAAGAAAGCCAAATTAGAAGACGTAAAAAACCTACTGAAAAAACATTTTGGTGAAGGCTGGGAGACACGACAAGAGTTGAATTATTATAGCCAAGTTCTGAGTAGAGCTGATAATGTCGATAACGCGCAGGAGGATGAGGAAGAAATTTGTGGACAAGCAGAACCTGATTCGGATTTAAGAATATAAGTTTTACTTTAAATTTAAGTTTCAATACTTTATTAACCATTATTGCTATTTTTTTTAATTTCATTGTATTTTTAAATATAATAAATACATACTTCACATTTTTGATGTTTTCGATTTTTTTACTAACCATACATTCCATAAACTAAGTTAGGTGCAAATGTGCCACTGTCCAGAACTTTAGGTGCAAATCTGCTACTGTCCATCATTGAGATGCAAAATTGACACTGTGGAGTCGAAATGTTTTAGTTATTTTCTGATTCTTGTCGTATATCAATAAAGTTTCCTTATTATTATTGTTTTATTTAAAATTCAGAATTAAAAAAACATTTTAATTTAGTTTATTCTATACCCAAACAGGCCAGAGACATTTTTCTTAATTTTGACCAAATATTGTTTTTGGACAGTGGCATTTTTGCTTTTATACCCCTCAAATTATATGCTATACAAACCTAACCTAATCGTGGATTATGCACCCAAGGGATAAAGCAGTGTCTTATGTCACGGGTGTCATATTGAATCCCGAACTTAAGGATTCGATAGTTAACTTTCAAGCGAGTAAGGTAAGGAGCTTAGAGTTTACAATAATCCTGAATTCGGCGAGGAATTTAAGCTAGCCCAAGGCAAAGACACCTTTATCCCTGAGGAGCATACTCTAATTTTCACACCTACTGCGAGAAAATTGTGCTCAAGCCATGAAGAGAGGTGATTGAAGACACTGCTTTAGCACCTCGGTGCATAATCTACTATTTACGCGGGTAAAGCCGTAGACAGGAGCTAGTAAGTTATAAATAATAGGTACGTCTGGAATCGTAATTCCGCTTTAATGCAAGTCTCAATTAATCAAAGCACGTGCGGTATTGCCATTTCTATAAGGGAAGGAGTAAATAATAGAGAACTGTTTTTATTTAATGTAAGTAGGTAGGTACCTACTTATATTTAATTTTCTAAAACTAAAATTTCATAAGATGAAACGCTTATCTCGGCGCCGTCATATGGCAAATAGCATAAGTGGTAGCGGACATGTACTTTTCCGCATATAAGTTTTCCATCAATCATAGCTCTACCTATGTACAAGGGGTCGTTTTGCACTTCAGAACGTCCTCCGATGATTGCATTGCTTGGTATGTTGTTTGAACTTGTCTTGACCCATTTTGAATTGTATCCACATAAAATCTGAAAAACCAATAAAACTTTCGAAAAAAGAAAGTGTTTACATAAATTCTAAAGTAAAATCAATGTTGTTCAGCCTTCTTGTGGCCTTTATAGGTGCTGGCTCTTTCAGTAAGATGTGTTCGGGTTTGAATTATAGGTAGTTAGATAGTACTTATCTACAGCGTTCTAACAACAAAAATTAGGTAGGTACCTACACAAAACAAAAAAATACTGGGTCCCTAGCCTGGCAGAGCCAGCCAGAAGCCTTTAACCAGCCTTAACATTAGGTACTCTTCTGCGAGCCTTCAAGAGCGTTTACGCCGTACGGTATTTCATACAAACTTTCAAGTCCTCATTCATGAAAATGAAAGAACTGATTTTAATGAAACTTGGTATGCATACGCTAGATATCCAGGTCTAAGTAGTAAGTAGAGAACCTTTTTGGAAAAAGAGTTCAGGGGGAACAATAGTGATTTTTCCCTTTCTATAGAAAACCGCTCTCTCTCTACCTCTCGTAAACGCTCTGAACAGGGCAAAAGGTTAGTGTAGACTTCGCGCTACAACTGGGAATCGAGTAATAATAATGTTTGTTAAATTAATAATTATATTTAAATATTAAGTACCTCAAACTGGTCCTTACGATGTTCCCTAAAGCCCCAAGGGACGAATGCCATGCCAGTTGATGGCACATATTTTCCAGGACACATCGAACTATTGTGGTGAGCTCTAGCTATATAGATGAATTCTTTTTCAAATCCACCAATCATCGCATCTGGGGGCAACTTGCCGTTTATCATTGAACACCAATAAAGAGCTTCACCAAATGATTTACAAGGTACTGGTTCCAGTTTGACTGGTGAGGCTGTAACGATGAGAATAAAATCAATGTTATTAGATACCATGACGACGAACAAACAAAGAACACATAAAACGCAAGAAGACATCGATGTTTTAAAGCCCTTATAATCCAGGCATGTATATCATAGGTACGTACCTACGCAGCTGCCCCCTGACCGCCAACCTGACCCCTCATTGCGGCAGTAAGACAGACAGCGATGAGGGGGGTAAGCGAATTTTGCGATCCACGCCGCAGTGTACAGCAATTTTAAGTGGGGGGCAATAACTTGCCAGCCGCCACCCGGTGAATGTTATTCCCCGCTGCCACCTGGTGGCAATCCATGTGGGGCGAATGGGAGTAGTACGTCTACTTGGCACTATGGCTGGCAATCCACGCCGCAGTGTATAGCGATTTGAAGAGGGGGCTAAAACTTCCCAGGCGCCACCCGGTGACAACTGAGAATTTTATTCCCGATTGCCATCTGGTGACAATCCATGTGGAGGCAACTTGGAATATTCGGGATGGGCGCGAACGTATGCCCCGCCCGCACCCGAACTCGTTGACATGCCTATGCCATTGAGCACAATAAACTACGTAACAGGTATGAGCTGCCTTCCCCCCCTTGCTCAAATCCTGGGTACGCCCTTGGAAGGCGCCAAGAAGTGACGAAAAACTGGGGAGAATGGAGAGGGTCTTTACCCATTAGTGGGACAGCACAAGCTAATATCTAATGATAAAGGTAAGTATACCTACTTTCAACAATCCACTGCAGGGGAATTCGATCTTCTTCAGTACTTGTTCGAAAATTAACGAATCCTATTTTCGGTTCATCATATCGCCTAGGGCAGTCAACAAAAGGCTCTTCTCCCGCTAAACCTACTTTAATTCTGTGGCTATGCCAAGAAACATAGAGTTCTTTGGATGTAGTATTTGAAGAATGAGAGAAAATTTCTAAAAGTTGTCTTGATGTAAATTTTCTTTCAATTCCGTCATCCAAAGTTTGGACTGTGGTTTCATGGCCAAGTATAAGCTGAAACAAAATTTAAAGATTATTTTAATTTTTAGATTAAAAAATATCCCGTAGAAACTCAGAAACTTCTAATAGCTAACTAATATAGGATGGATGAAAGGCTTAGCTGGCGTCCCCATATTGAACTGACGGCCTCCCGGGTCAGAAAACTTATATGGGCGTTTAAGAGACTTCGACAGGTGTGCAACTTGAGCTTTTTTTTTAAGGATGGGAAGCCTTCAAATGACTTCTCTCGCTCTGGGTGGAGCGGAAGGGCGTGTCAGACTCTTACTGACTAAAACCGGGTGAACGGGCTGAATAGTTGCGCTGATCCTGAGACCACAGAATCAGCAGCAGAAGTAGCTGGGTAATAAAGGTGTAATGGCCCCTGCACACAATGGCTGATGGTGGTGTAAACAATGGCTGACGGTGGTGCATGTTTGACGTGCATCGAGTGCTAATTACTTTGGTTGGAGTTAAGTGCTCGTACTGATGGAGCAATGGAGATTAAAACATTAAAAAAAAACGTTTTTTTTATTATAAAACTACTTTGGTCTCTCTTGGCTTCGCTCTCTTGGCCTACACCACAAATCCTGTTTTTTATTTCTAAACCATTCATTTTCATACTTTTTAGGGTTCCTAACAGCCGTAAAATCGGGACCCTTATGGGATCACTCGGTTGTCCGTCTGTCACAGACAATTTTCTCTGAATCTACTTGACAGATTCTGTTGAAATTTGGAATAGATATCGAGTTTTGTGACCCAAACACGGATGCATTACGCGAATAGTCGCGAGCCATACGTTTGATACAATCAAGTTATCGGAAGATATATTTTGCCAAAACCTGCCGACACTTGTTAAAATAGCGCAAAATTGAATTGAAAAAGGTTTGGCCATATAAATAATGATTGATGTTTATAATGTATTGTATAATATGTTTTATATGTACCCAAGTTTAAAGTTATAACATCGCCTTGGATGTATCTGTGAAGGTGTTATAATGATTAATGAACAAATAAAATAAGAAGATTTTGAGCATGGGTGTCACTTTTGGGGCCAAACTAGAAAATTTGTAAAAAATTAGGTTTTAAACTGTAGGTACCGTTGTGCTTACTTTTCCAAAGCTAACCTTTAAATTTGTGGACTACCTATTTAATCGCGGACGAAGTCGCAGGCGAAGTGCTAGTTGATCATAAAAACCTGGTGTAAATTCGTTTAACAGATAATCAAAGTATTTGCAATAATTAAAATACCTAACAAAAGCGAAACATTTTTACAACTGGGAATTTTATTCCCGAATGCCACCTGGTCGCAAACCATGTGGGGGTGACGGGGAATATTCGGCCCATCCTACGTATTGTAGTACGTTTACTAGGCAATAGCTGGATGGCCCTTGAATGCCCTTGATATGCATGATGGAATTCTATACTATGGCGAATCGAATGCCGTGGAATATTCTAGATAAAATAATGTAATAAATATCAAATAAAAAATAATCAATGAGTGGAAAGATGTTAATTTTCCAACACTTCATTTTGCACAGAGATACACGTTTTTAATTCTCATGTTCTAGTTTGCAGTACTTACCTAATGGAAATTGCCAAGAAAATACAAGTTTATTTTCCTCTTCTAGAAGGGGGGCAGCTGCCCCCCCACTGCCCCTAGCTGGGTACGCCCTTGCATTTATTATTAATATAAAATGCCCTAAACTGTGTCTGTAGCAAATGCCTAATCAGCAAAATGCAAACTAAAACTCGGGTAACTAATGACTTTTATTCGGCTTGGAAATTGATACCAGGACTTCATATTCAGCGGGAACGCATGGCATGCGACCAACAAGTTTAAACCCATACTTAATCGTATTCTGCAGTAAGATTCTGTAAACTGCTCAGTTGCTCACCGTGTAAGCTTACGTGAAGTGAACATGAAGTAAGCTGTCAATCCGTACAAACAAGATGAAATGACAGTTCACTTCATGCTCACTTCACCTAAGTTTACACGGTGAGGTTGACAGAATTGGCCGGCAGTATTTTGAAAGTCTAAATCACTGCGGCGGAGCCCAGGTAAGTAACTAATTTTGTTTATCAAATTACTAAAAAACTAACCTTATAGAGAAAAACACTCGGATCGTGGGCCGCAGCTAGTATTATTTCAGGAGGGTGCTGTATGTCCGCCTGTACTTCAAACTGAACACCGCCATTGTTGATTTTAAACATGGCGTATCCCGTAGGCGATGTCCGAACAACTGAGAACAAGGGAAACACAATAATAAGGACTAACACGCAGTAGCGCAATTTACTAGACGAATCCTCCACTGTTGGTGATTCGATTGAATCGTTATATCTCAGAAACGGTGGCTCGTAGGAAAAAACGTAGATATTGATACGGATACCTATGACCTCGAATATTTTTTTTTTCCATACACGGGAATGATGGGGAACTTTTAAATTTTATTTATAATGTTTTGAACAATTTTACTGATTTTCAGCTTGTTGGGATTTTATGCACCTTCGAATGTCTAAATTAACCGGGCTAATATCATCTTTGAGATTAATTTTTCGATGAAATCTATAAAATCATCAATTTTCAAAACTCCCAGAGAAAAATCCAGGTAACCCCGGTTTTGAACACCAACTGACTGTATTACAAGTAGATAATAGTCCTGACCGATTTAAGCCATGGCGGCCAATCTTAACCGAGACTAGCCATCGGCGCGGGACATATTATAGTGCACAAGTTTAGTGTGTGCGCTAACACAAGTGCACTTCCTCTTCCATCACTCTAAAACCCAATAACACTTTTTGCCCGACCTGGGAATCGAACCATGACTCCACCGACCGAAGGTTCGGTTTCGGTCAGTTTCGGTTTCGACTAATAATTTATTGAACTACTACTTAATTTCTGACTAAACCTACCTACATGCAGTGTGCATGTATGCATGTACGTTCTTTGTAGAAACGATGTTGATGAAACTAAAAGGCTAGAACAAATTTTTGAAAAAAAATCTGGGTTTTTTTTTAAAGTCATAAATGTATTTTGTTAAAAATGAGCTTTTTTCGCATCATGTGACTTTGATCTTTATTCGCGACACTTTCGAATGGTGTTATAATAATACTGGTTGTTGTTTTTTTCAAAATCAATCGGTTTCGATTCCTGGCTAGGAATAAGTACTTACTCAAAAATCCATTGCTGCCCTCCTTTTTTTCTGTTTGTTCCTCGATTACTTGAAGATGGCTGGACCGATTTGGATTTTGTTTTTTTCATTATCACTACATACTCGTATGTAGTATAAAACAAAGTTGCTTCCCGCTGTCTGTCCCAATGTATGCTTAGATCTTTAAAACTACGCAACGGACTTTGATGCGGTTTTTAATAAATAGAGTGATTCAAGAGGAAGGTTTATATGTATAATACATGCACAATATAGTAGAGAAACACTGATAATTTCAGAGGTTTCTAATGTGATGTCGTAAATAAGCACATTTTTTTGCGCTTACATTGCAAACGCTGGCTGAACCCTACGAGATAGATCAAAATAATGTACTATAGTATTATACACCTTAAAAAGGTCTACAAAAAAGCCCACGATGGTATATGTACACATGATGGTATATATCTCTTAGGGATAACCCACAATAACCATTTTTTATCTTTTACTTTTACGAGAAATAATGGCTTATTTACGAAGCGATTTTAAGCAATACAGCATTAATCCTTATCCAATTAAGTACCTTAAATAATATAGATATATGTGGCCCTTTACAGCAGGTAATTTAAATGAATATTTTCGAAGATATTACAGATTTAAAATGCAGTGACATAGCGGTTGCGGCGGTACTGGCCGGGGGAGCGGCGGCGCGTGCCTATAAATAGCGTTCCAAGTTATGTGCTCAAGATGATTTCGCGAAAACACTGACATATGACGCACACTTGAAAAATTCAACCTGTATAATTATATTATATGTCTATATAAGTTTCGGTTTCGGCCGAAACTGAGATCAGAAACGAAGGTTCAGTTTCGGCTTAAAGTCCTGTTTCGGTCGGACACAAATTACAAGACGGCATGGCGAGCGGTGGCATGAGCCACCCCTACCTACCTAATACTTGCTATTATTCATAACACAAGCACTGCTATAGGTTAGCGACTGTTCTTTATAGTCTGTCACCCTGTAGACTTGTCTACAAAAAGAAAATCTAACTTATTCGAGACGGAATTCAAACATTTTTGAGCTTGCTTCGCTCTCTCTTGGAATCGGAGCATGAGCATTAACGACAAAGTAACTTCGATATCTGAATAAATAGATAATAAAAATAATATCGACCCTAAAAAGAAGGCGAGTTTTAAAAAAATACTGATACAGACACCGGACACGCTTAATATGACAGGATGATAGAGTCACGTCACGGTGAAATGTCCTAGTATGCACCCAGCTTTATGTCGCCGAGCGCACCTACCATCTACCTAGGGTCAACCGCACTCTTATATCGAGTATGGTACTCTATTTTGCGTAAGCATACTTTATAATCTACAAAACCAAAAAAGTACGCATAAATATTTTATTAATAGTGGACTGAATGAAGTCCAGGTATAGGAAAAATTTAAAAACCACGAATTGTTTTTTTTTATTAATGTAAAACAATTAAGGGTAATTCTTTTTTTTGACAACACTACTGTATTTGCCCTTTTAAACATCAAATATACCTACTCTATTTCTTCTAAAAAAAGATGGCATCCCTACACTACTACCTACTACTGTTTATTAATTAAATCTATACATATAATAATAATATAATATATATGATAAAAATGTAACGGATCGCTGTTTGTATATGGAAGATATATGAGAAAAAATATTATTGGGACCTTTATGAACGCAAACTCAGAAACGGGTTATCCGATTTAGATGTTTGTCACTAGTACATTGTAGTAAGCTTCGCTTAACATTTAGTGTTTGTTTCATGACAATCGGTTAATAAATTAAAAAGTTATGCCAATTTAAAGAATTACGTCGAACATTTGTTAAACTACCTATATCTATCTATTCTTTCCCTTTTCAGAAGCATTGACTGAAACTTTACTAAACTTCATAAAAATGGTCAATATAAAATTATGATTATAAAATAATAATACTTAAATAATTTATTATATAATCATAATTTTATATAGAAAACCATTATTATGAAGTTTTCATTAATAAGGAATGTATAGGGTACCTATACGGGAACGGGAACAACCGGGATATGCACGTGCGAAGTCGCGGGTAAAAGCTAGTTTAAAATATTGACTCTTCCATCAATACATATTTTTGAAGTTGCTGTATTTGTTAAGACCAATACTAAGTGGTTTAAAAAAATTCGGACATTAATAACCGAAGTGGCCCTTCCACTTCGGTTATTAATGTCCGAATTTTTTAACAGTAGTTTATACGTAAGAAGGTCCCATTGCATCGCAGCGGACGGAGCTCCGGCAGGATACTATGGCGGTTTGGAGACTGAGACTATCGCGGCCCAGCGCTGGGCACGCCACAATTCCGGCGCTAAGGCCCCTCTTTGAGGAGTGGCTGGAGAGGCGCCACGGCGTCCTCACCTTCCGCCTGACGCAGGTACTTACCGGACACGGCTGTTTCGGGAGGTACCTGTTTCGGATTAAGCGGGAGGACACGCCCGGGTGTCAGCACTGTGAGGATCGCCCTGAGGACACAGTGGAGCATACGGTGGAGGTCTGCCCTGCTTGGGCGGAGCACCGCCGTGTCCTCATCGAGGCGATCGACGGCGGCAACCTCTCGCGTCCGGCCCTGGTTGAATCCATGGTCCGGAGCGAAGAGGCTTGGGAAGCGGTCACCTCCTTTCTGCGAAGCAGTAATGCTAGCGAAGGAGGAGGCGGGCCGCGCGAGGGAAAGGCATGTCCTTCGCCCCAACCGCCGCAGCAGGAGAAGACGCCCCGGGCGTCGGGAGTCGCAGGGCGATCCCCGGCCACCGTAGACGCGCGCCTCAAAGAGATGTCAGCATAGAGGACGGGGCCCCGCTAGGGCCAGAGCCTGCCAGGGTTGCGGAATTTGTTCGAAAGAGTCACCGCGGCCCTGGAACGCAAAGGGCTTTAGAAGGAACACGGATGGGTTTTAGTCAGTAAGAGTCTGACACGCCCTTCCGCTCCACCCAGAGCGGAAGAAGTCATTTGATGATTTCCCATTCTTAAAAAAAAAAAGAAAAAAAAAAAAAAAAAAAGAAGGTCCCATTCCAAATTAATGTATAAAAGTGTGTTTTGCATGGCGCCAATCATATTTAACCATTTACCACGGTCAATCAAAGAATTGAACGTAAGCCTTTTTTAAAAAACAGCTAAAATGACAAAAATGTTGGGATAGATTGTTGACGTGCTAGTCAAATATATAAGTGTAGTTTGTCCTTATTTTAATTTTATATAGGTATTGAAATTAGTACTGTATATTGACATTAGTATCGTATGTTGTAAATTGACATTAGCATTGACAATTATTGGCATTAGTATCATATGTTGACATTAGTTGTAAATTGACATTAGCATTATAAATTGACATTAGCATTGTAAATTGACATTAGCATTGTAAATTGACATTAATATTGTATATTGACATTAGCATTGGCAATTATTGGCATTAGTATCGTATGTTGACATTAGTTGTAAATTGACATTAGTATTGTATCTTGACATCAGCATTGAAAATTGACATAAGTGCCTATTGCTTATTGAAATTGTCTTATTATTTGTCTTCGATCTGCGCCTTGACATTGATTTGTATTGATATGTATTATTAATTTATTTGTTTTATGTAATTCTTTTTTTTTTTTGTTTAGTCGTTTTATTTTAATGATTGAATTGGCTTCATTTGTTAATCTAATACAAACATTTGTACGCCCTCTAGCATAACATAGCGCTCTCTTTGTTACTTTACTACACCATTATTATTTTACCTATGTTAGACGAATGAATAAATGACTTATGACTATGACTTACTGCAGCACCGATTAGATTAGATATTTCTCTATGGTAGGTACCTTAATCTAGATAAAGTTAGTAGAAGAGTTCTGCAGAAAAAACATACTTAATATAAGAATATATCGTATAAAAAACGTACCTTCCAAGTCTCCCATGATTTAGTCAAAAACAAAATAAGTAACTAAATCGAAATTCTTGCAAAATCAGACCGATATCCAACGAGTGCAGCGTAGTGTTTGTTTGGATTCTGCGAAGTATGAATCATTATAATGAGCGTTTCAAAAATAACATTGCGCAATACGTTCTGATTGGACGGACCGGTTCACGATGATCCGATACGGTAATACCAACAACCAATAGAATTCTATTATCTTTAAACAATAGTGCCATCTAGCGTACATTGTAGGAAGCTGTTTATGATTAGTAACTAGCTTTTGCCCGCAACTTTGTGCGTGTGGAATAGTTACTTCGGACAGCCATTTTTATTTTTAAGATAGGTACTCATTTTTAGCCGACTTCCAAAAAGGAGGAGGTTCTCAATTCGACTGAATGGCGGAAGAATCGCATAAAAACACTCAAAAATGTAAATTTTTGAGTGTTTTTATGCGATTATTCCGCCAATTATGAGTGGATTTTGATGATTCTTTTTTTATTCGAAAGTTTATTCTCCTGAGGTGGGCCCTTTGGCACCAAGTTAGAATCTGATGATGAGATCCCAGGGAAATCGAGGGCAACCCTCAAATTGTAAAGGCACATTTTTCATTGCTTTCTAACGCAATTCAGATAATTGTGCCTGGTAATCAACATCTAATCTTACTGAGCTGATGATGGAAGGTATAAGCCAGGATCTGATGCTAGGATCCTAGAAAAAATGTTTGTTCAGCGATATTTTCGCCTATTGTCAACCGATTTGGATGATTCTTTTGTTGTTTGGAACAGTATTTTTCTAAACTGGCCGTTTCGATTTGGTGAAGATCAGATGAAGTACTTTGGAGGTAGGCAACGTAACTCTTCAATAAATGATAATAATATTGAATATATGTATTTGATTAGGTAGTATTACATATATTATCTGTATATTCTTTCCGAAATGTTGAAATTCAATTTTGAATCATTTTTTTATTTATTGTACACCTACCACAGTATAGTCTTTATAACCCAAAGGTTGACTGGTAGAGAATGCCTTGATGCATTAAGTCCGCCCATGTACCACTATTGTACATAAAGTTTAAATAAATAATTAAATCATAGCAAATTTCTCGGGATTGCTGAAATCACATGTCTGTTTATTGTTTACAATAATATTATTATTAAAAATAATATTAGTAAGTAGGTATAGATGTGTTGGCCTGAAATTGAACAGAATCAAAACGAAGAGTACCTATAGAGTTGTGGAAGACTTAAATACATCACCTATTTATGAATTGTATTCGATATGAGTCTGATAGAAATTATCTCTTTGGGGGCTTGAAGAAGAAAGCAAAAATTCACACTCCTATAAAAGTTAAGTTTGTTTCATGTCTGTCAAATGGCATCCGTCAGGGCTATCACAATAATGTTATTATGATCACTTGGATAACACTTTTCATGATTAAATTTTCTATTCGTGCGAATGTAGATAATTTAAAAAAAAAAACGTGTTCGTCTCGGGACGCCCGACAGAAGTGATAACTTAAACTAATCTAAGTCGAACTATTTAATATGGGAAGCGTCTGTCCCAAATACGACTAGCGCTGTGGGTTAGAGTGAGAGAAGAAGAGCTTTCCTACCGCTGCCGTATGCGTAAGAGAAAGAGAAGTCAAAATCAGTTACGTTACGAAGCGGTTTATCCTCCCATAAGAAGTTATAACTTCAAAAATACGAGTTGATTTTATTAGGTACTTACTTATAGTAGATGCTTATGACAAGGATTTTTCAAAAGCTAAAACATTCGAAGTCCAGTACATGCTAAGATCGTAACACTCGTAGCGCTATCAGTTATGCCGTAGTTGCATTATCTATTTCTACTTTTCCCAGACAAGTTTGGGTTTTCTTTAAGTCGATGCTAGGGGAAAAATAAGTTAACTTTAAGTAAATTTACACCAAAACATATTAGAATTTACAATCAATATCGTACAACTTAAAATGTTAGATAGGAGTACGTTTACAGCATGTTCACTTCTTACACTTGTACAGGGACTACCGAGAACCTTAGAGCGTTTACCATCCACGGTATTTCATAAAAACCTGCAAGTCCTTATTCTTGAAAATTAATGAACCGATTTTAATGAAACTAGATACATATACAAGTACCTACGTAAGATACTTAAGTATAAATAGTTGGTTGAGACCTTTTTCGAAATAGAGTTTTGAATGAGTACAATTTTAAAAATATGTATGTGGAAAACATATAAAAATGTCGAATGGTGAATTGAATTTATTATTGTAACATCCCTTTTTTTTAAGGGTGGGAAACCCATCCGTGTTCCTTCTAAAGCCCCTTGCGTTCCAGGGCCGCGGTGACTCTTTCGAACAAATTCCGCAACCCTGGCAGGCTCTGGCACTAGCGGGCCCCGTCTTATATGCTGACATCTCTTTGAGGCGCGCGTGAAACACAACGCGCCATCGACCCGGCCTGGTGGTGATCGGACAGCGAGCCACCCAACGCTCGTCGTCCGCAGGCCCACGCCTACGGTGGCCGGGGATCGCCCTGCGACTCCCGACGCCCGGAGCGTCTTCTCCGGCGGCGGCGGTTGGGGCGAAGGCCTTGTCTTTCCCCCGCGCGGCCCGCCTCCTCCTTCGCTAGCATTACTGCTTCGCAGAAGGAGATGACCGCTCCCCAAGCCTCCTTGCTCCGGACCATGGATTCAACCAGAGCCGGACGCGAGAGGTCACCGCTGCCGATCGCCTCGACGAGGACACGGCGTTGCTCAGCCCAAGCAGGGCAGGCCTCCACCGTATGCTCCACCGTGTCCTCCGGGCGATCCTCACAGTGCTGACACCCGGGCGTGTCCTCCCGCTTAATCCGAAACAGGTACCTCCCGAAACAGCCGTGTCCGGTAGGTACCTACGTCAGGCGGAAGGTGAGGACGCCGTGGCGCCTCTTCAGCCACTCCGCAAAGAGGGGCCTTACCGCCGCAATTGTGGCGAGCCCAATTGTAACATCCCTTTTTTTTTTTATGGATGGGAAATCATCAAATGACTTCTTCCGCTCTGGGTGGAGCGGAAGGGCTTGTCAGACTCTTACTGACTAAAACCCATCCGTGTTCCTTCTAAAGCCCTTTGCGTTCCAGGGCCGCGGTGACTCTTTCGAACAAATTCCGCAACCCTGGCAGGCTTTGGCCCTAGCGGGCCCCGTCTTCGACCATGGATTCAACCAGGGCCGGACGCGAGGGGTCGCCGCCGCCGATCGCCTCGACGAGGACACGGCGGTGCTCAATTGTAACATCCCTACCTACCACATTTATACAAATAAATGATTATGATATAACCATCTTTCTTACTCAACTCATTTTCAAGAGCATTACAATGGAACTTTGTTTATGGTAGAACTCGAAAGAAGTCTTAAGATTAAATTAGAAAACTAAACTAATACTGGCCTCAAAGAAATATCTGCAAGAATAGTCAAATAAGTCATTTGAAATTCATGTCATTCTTTAAAATGCAAGCAAAACGGAAGAACCTGGAGATAAACTTTCAATTTTAATAAATATCTTCAAGGACTGTTTCTAGAATAAGACGTAATAATACAAGATGTTGAGGTCTACGTCGCCCACGACGTCGGGAGGCGGCTCTGACATGGATGGTACGAAAGCGACTTTTCTCTTAACACATGATAATAATGGACAGAGATCCCTGAGGCCCAAAACCTAAGATCAGTAAAAGAAAGAAAATAAGTAAGATCAGCAGCCCTACTATGACGTGCTAATGCCATCCAATTCCGATGATGTAAACGGGATAGTGCTATTCGCTTTGTACAGCTCCGTCCCCCTCTTAGAGAGGAATCATGATCGTTTTAAGACTTCATAGTAGCCCCTGGCCTCTTTAAGCATCGTCGCGTTTCGCGTCGCATTGCATCTCGGTGTTGAGCTGACCCTTAGGACTGCATGAAAATAGACAAAATAATCGCAATTAATACAGTGCCCAAATGTCAACTACTACTAGTTACCTAGTACCTTTACTAGTTGACCCAGCGAACTTCGTACCGCCTAAGAATTCATTTTTTCTGTCATGTATCATAGATGGCGTTGCATACGAATGTTGGTATGAGAAAATTAATTTAAGTAAATAAATTCGAGAATGAAATACACATGATAAAATCAAATCCAAAAAACGACAGCTTTTCAAATTCGGTCCAGCCGTTCTCGAGTTAAGTATCACCATGCATAACTCAAGACCGGTTTGACAAATACAAAAATCTATGTCTACAAAGTTAGGTTAGTAACACTTTACTAATCCGACTTTGTAGAGGCAGATTAGAAACCGGAAGAACGAACATCAGGACATTAGGTGGCTAATGTGTGCTTCTGAACAGGAGGTCGCAAAGGGTTCCCACCGTACCCTGCGTACGTCAATCCCGCGCCGCCATCTGTAGCTGAAACCGTCGCCGCCGGCCATGGCTTGCGACAGCAGCATAAGTCCAAGCCCCGGAAGTCCATACGCCCTCTTCCTAAGCCAGCCAAACCAAGGTAAGACAAGGCAAACTTAAATTTTTTCCTCCGTATTTAAACGTTTTATATATAGTCCTCCTCTGTTGGATCAAAGGGTTTGGAACGACAGACAAATAAGTGATTGCAATGTGCCTACATTGCACGAAGTAATCACTGCTGCCTGTCATAAATAGGTTCAATAAGGTTATACGACACGATTTTGTGACGTCTGTTTCTGTTCGCGTTTACAAGGGCAATGAAAATTGATTAATTATAGGCAAACTGGTGACGTCACAAAATATCAAGCAATTTACAGCAACCAACGGCAGCAAGCGAAAATTTGGTGAAATGTTTTACAATGACAACACAGTAATTAAGTTGAAAAAAAAAAACAAAACACAGAGCAATATGGAATATATGGAGTAATTGGAAACAATATTGCCGAAAAAATTGCCGCATTTTATTGAAGTTGTTGCACATTGGTCCACTAATGCCTCAGATTGATCCATACGTGTTGCCGCACCATAAAATTATTGATGAAACTTAAGTCATGCGATGTTCTGTCTAAAGCGTGCCACTGTTGTCACGTTTTCCTGCTCTGTACATCACCAGCCTGTGTGTTTTCCAGGAGCCCCAAAGCGACCGATGTGAAGATGTCGTACCACGCAATGAAGGCGCAAGCGCGGTGCTTGCGCAGACATGGCGGCATGCTCAGCGACCGACTGGAGCGCATGGCCAAGCCGCGCCGGCGCACAATCATATACTTTTGGCGGGATAACGCAAACACTCTGCCAGCAGATACGGTCAGTCCTAAATATAAAAAAAAAAATATCTGATCCCTACAGTAGTAGGCATCGGATATTTTTTTCGGACAGTAGTCCGCTAAGCAGCTCCATCCTATACATGGTAATAAAATAAGCTCTTTGTGGGATAACTCGAGGTCACACGGGAAAAAATAAGCTGAGAAAGACTTGGGGAGACCTTTCCACTCCACAGCACTCCAGCAGTGGATAAAAAAAAAAATCTTGTTCCCTATAATTAAATATTGCGATTTGTGCCGTGATGGTAGATTAGTACTTGCGACCAGATTAGATTTTACTTAAATCCAGCCAAACTGAAACACTTCGACTCAATCTGACCCATCTCTTTTCTTTCTGTTAAGATTTCTCGTTTGAGGTCCATGTTGGATGCTGATGAACCTTTCAAGCCCGATCAGGCCTACGCATATTTTGTTAACTTGAAAAAGTCTAAGAAGAAAGCTGCTGGGTAAGTTTTCAACAAAAAATCCTTTTAAGAGTTTGTGCCCTATGGTAACAAGGATCACTTAGGCGCAGGGCACGCCACTGTCGTGGCGATAAGGTCCCCTCTTTGAGGAGTGGCTAGAGAGGCGCCAAGGCCCCCACCTTCCCCACCTTCCTTCCACCCGGGTGTCTGGGAAGCAGTCACCTCCTTCTGTGAAGCAGCAGTGCGGTTCTGTAAACATGTCGAAGTGAAGGGTTAGTGAGTCTTCAATAAATTTAATCAAGTTTTTTTTTATTAAATTGATTGTCAAATCGACGTTGTAAAAAAAAAACTTGCCAAGTATCAACTTGGCAAGTTTTTAAGATAATAATATTTTTAAGAAAACGATTTTTCGAGTGTTTACTCATTTTTATACGGTCAGGAACGTTCCAAGCTCTCTTCACTGGTATTCTGTTTTCACATTTTTGTTTTTTTGGGGGATATCATGTCTTTTTCCAAGTAAATGATAGGAATGAGTTGAGAGTTCCTTTTATACCAAATTTCAACTTTTTAGAAGCAAATAAAATAAAATTATTACCTCATGAGGACCGACCCTGATTTCAACCTTTTAACTTTAAAAAAATGTTCTTTTCCGATTTTTTCCATCAATTGTAGTTTAAGACCTCTCTTCACACCAAATTTGAAGTTTCTAGCATGACTGGAAGTGCCCCATAATTTTGATGAGTCATGAGAAAATCTTTACTTTTTGGTCCTCTGTATCTCCTGTACGGTTTAACCTAAAGTTTTGAAACTTTTCAGTAATCTTCAACTAGGTGATGGAAATAACTAGTCTAACTTTCTTCAAGTTGCAATTATTACAAGAAAAGTTATGATGGGGGTAAAAATAGCTCGAAATGTACACACTGCGTCGTTAGGCCGGTTGTTTACAGAATCGACCGGCAGTAATGCTAGTGAAGGAGGAGGCGGGCCCTCGAGGAAGAGTCAAACCTCATGCCGCTCCGACAGAAGAAGACGCCCCGAGTATCGGGAGTCGCAGGGCGATTCCCGGCCACGCACCTTAGGCGCGGACCTGCGGACGGCGAGCGTTAGTTGGCTCGCCGACCCAATAAGAACCAGCCGGTCAATTCTGTAAACATGTCGAAGTGAAGGCATAGGTGAAGTGATCACGAGGTGAGCTGTCAATCCATATAATCAAGATGGAATGACAGCTCACCTCGTGATCACTTTAACCAAGCCTTCACTTCGAAATGTTTCCAGAATCGACCAGCAGGCCCGACAGGTCGACGGCTCGTTGTGATCTACGCGCACCTCAAAGACATGTCAGCATAGTAGTCGGGGCCCGCTAGGGCAAGTGCCTGCCAGGGTTGCAGAATTTGTTCGAAAGAGTTACCGTGGCCCCGGAACGCAAAGGACATTTGGAGGAACACGGATGGGATTTAGTAAGAGGCTGATACTTCCTTCCGCTTCGGCCAGAGCGAAAGAATTCATTTGATATTAATCCACAAAAAAGGTGCGCTCTCGTCTCGTCTCACGACGACACGTTCGGATTTGCTACACAAATGAATGCGACGATCGCGTATTCGCGCGATGACCGCTTCCTATTAAAACAACGCTTTTGGTGCGATTATTTCTGTCTTCGCATATTTTTAAATTGGTTTGATCATGGTCACACATCATAATCAGCCGAAAGACGTCCACTGCTGGTCATAGCATAATCGCCACGCTTGGCAGGCGGGTTGGCGATTGCAGTGTAGCTGTTGCAATGCACAGAGAATGCTGCTGTCTATTCTCTGGTGAGTCCCTTAGTCGAAACCCACGGGAAGTGATGGGATGGAGCCATGCTTTTACGTCCGACACCATACAGACCGAGGATCAGTTGATCACACACCTACTTGCAATTAATATTTTTAACGCTTAAACTTCCACGCCAAATGACATTGATATTGCTCCGAGTACAATCTTAATTTCTTTGTAGAGCTTCAGGCCTTTGTGGCGGAAAAAAAGACTTGATGGCTATGTGCAACGACAAAAACTACGTTTGGGCACGACATGCTACTGTTGCTTTCGCTAAGGGCATACAGCTACGTTTGGGTAAGCCTGGACGCTTTGCACTCGCTGACGGGTAAGCTTTAATCTTCTTTTCTTCATTTTATGTCGATAGCAATTTTTTTTTTTAATTTTTTTTTTTAATATATTTAAGGGTGCCAAACGTCCCCATCAATCTGTCTCAGCCAATTCTTTTATTGTAACTGTAAATTCTTTTCCACCTTTTATTGTGAATATCTTATACCTACTGACTATAACATATTTAATCGTTTGTTACTGTGGATGGATCACTGACTCCCAAGTCACAGGAACTTACACCTAGTTTAACAGACAGAGTATTTCTAAAATTTTATATACTTTTCAGGCCTTTTATATTTTTGTGTTAGCTTTTTGTTTTATTTTTTTTGGGCCCATTGGTAGGCCACGTTAATGCAGCGTTAGTTGCGATAATCAGGTTCGTATGAAACGGGTCTGTGGAACCCCATTATGTTATTCAGTTTTTTTTGCTGTTGCCTACACATATGTATGTTATAAAACCAAAGCCATCTCTTTATTCAACTATTTTATAAATGGTAAACTTTTTTTTTCTTGCTTCTATTTCAACAATTAAAATCCAAAAGATTAAACTAGAAATCGGTTGGAATAAAAACTTCTTCAAGTGTGTAGCGCTACGCTTGGCTACGGCGTAGCACCTGCTACGACCATGCTCGCGAAGACTTAATATAATGTGGCTCTAAAGGCGCAGTCCCACCTCGGCGCACGGAGAGGCCACGTTTGTAAACTTCGCTTTACATGATAAAAAACTTTATTACAAAAAAAAACCGACATCCGAAATTAAAGTTATTTTATACTTTGTAGTGTTTTTTATTGGGAAGTCGGTTTTTTTTTTTGTAAAATAGTTTTTTATTTTCCACTTTTTAGTGGTGATACCGCACAACTAAGTGACACTATTCCCATAATGAGTGGTTGTACTATTTGCCGTTAAGAAGTTACTTTGTGTGCCTTCACAGTCCAAGTCCAGACCAGCTCATAGTTAAATATCTACTTTGCTTTGGTACTAGTTTTTACTGATTTTAAGGTGAGGAGGTCACTGGTTTATCTTTGAAGTCTACAGTACAGTGCAAATGCAATATAGCTATAACTAAATCCAATGCAAAAAGAATCATCAAGATCGGTTAATGAACAATAAAGTTATGCCCGAATGGATACCCCAAAAACATGTTAATTCAGGTTGACTAATAGGGCGAGATGTTATTTTATGAACTGGTGTAATCACTAAACAGATATGCAATTTCTGCAATCCCATTTATTAAAGAATTCCGTTACCTACCTCCGAAATCCGAAAAATACTCTTCCAAACAAAAAATAATCATCCAAATCGGTTGACAATAGGAGAAAATATCGCTGATCAAACATATGTCCTGGGATCCCAGCATCAGATCCTGGCTTATACCTTCCATCATCAGCTCAGAAAGATGAGATGTTGATTACCAGGCACAATTATCTGAATTGCGTTAGAAAGTATATGAAGAACAATGTATGTGCCTTTAAAATTTAAGGGTTGCCTTCGATTTCCCTAGGATCCCATCATCAGATTCTGACTTGATGCCAATGGGACCAACTCAGGAGTATAGGCTTTTGAATAAAAAAAGAATCATCAAAATCCATTCATAATTGACGGAATGATCGCATAACAAACACAAAAAAAAAAAAAAAATTCAGTCGAATTGATAACCTCCTTCTTTTGGAAGTCGGTTGAAAATGTATGTGATTGTGTCCACTGCAACCCACGGACACACTCAGCATCAATTGACATCATTGGTACACGAGCTCGAATCGATTTACCCACGAATATGTAAAACTGTATCGCGGCACCTGTGCGCCGCGGTGGGCCACGCTATAGTTGTACATAGTTGCGGGTGTGTATTGTGTACTGCAGTGGAAACGTAGACCCACGTAGTCAAACAAATGAGTCCACGCAGCTAAAATGCGCCGCGTGCCCCCGTGCACAACATGCACCGCGCTGGGTTGGCGCCTTAATGTTATTTCTGATTTTTATTATTCCTATTCCTTAGAATGTTAAGATTGTCTAATAACATATTGCGAGATATATGCGGCATTATGAAAATGAAAACGCCGTCAAGGCGTAGTAAAAAACCCAAAGCGAAGTTTATGATGGAGATGTCAGACAAGGTACATACCTACTTATGTATTTAAAAAAAACATGTTTCGTTGTGATATGAACTAATCAAATTGTATGTCAGGTTTTGGTAAAATACACTTTTTTTGCAAACAGATTGCCGTTTGGATCGACGAAATTCTATCGGAATCAGATGACAGAATGCTTATGATGGACGTCGACGAGGACGATGGTGAGTACTTACAGGATACATAACTAACTTTATTAGGAACTATTGTCAACATTTTATTTGGAGCCCGCGATACTTAACACAATCCAACATCCAAAGGTAAGCCGTGCCGTTTGAAATTGTGACAATCGTTCATTAATGTGTTTGATCTTTGATTATAAAGTATTCATGTTTCCGAGAAAAATGGTGATTGAACATCATCAAACGATATTGAACAATTGTTTACAAATTCAAATAACTTAACTCTATTAATTATGATAAGCCAATTTTCTCGGAAGCTCAAGAATTTCATGCATGGCTTAAGGTACGTTACTCAAATGGTTTATTTTTTTTTACGAGAAGAAGTGGAAAGTTTCTTCATTTCTGAAGGGAAGAATAAGGATGGAACTAAGAAGACGGGTAAAGATAAAGGTAGCAGGGACGTGTCACCGAGTGGCTCGCCGCCTGGCGCCGCCACGCCGGCTGCCACGCCTCGGTCCACACCCAGCACCACGCCCGGTTCCAAGTCTCCCATCACCTCACCACCACGCTCCTCACCTACCAATACTTCTGGTGTTCAAACACCTAAGAGTCCCAGCAGGACCTCAACCAATACCAAGAGCAAAGGTTCGGGTTCTGATACCCAAAAATAAATATGTAAGTATCTCTAAAAAACTTCTGCGCTAGTTAAACACGTATCGGAATCCTGCTTCTTAATGTATACTATTAATTTTTAATTAATGAATGCTTCTTAATACATGTTTGTTCACAGACGTATTATTGGCTGAAAGAGGTGGTGGCTTGTATGGCGACGATGATGATGATGGCGGCAGTAGTGGAGTAAGTGACCTTCAATATTTCTTTGCCCTTTGTTAAAACTTCCTAATCCTCATTTATTAAAGCACAATTATTTTAATAGGATACAATCTTCAAGACTAACTTTATGATCTCCAAGAAAAAGAAACCAATGGCATTTCAATATTTCAAAGACAATTTAGAAACAGCCCTAGAAAGAGCATTCGTATATAGGCCTGAACCGACTGCTCCAACTTGATGCTTATAATAAAATGAACCTTAAAGAATATGAAACGAAACTTTTAATAAAATAGCGTGATCTGACATTACTAAAGTAGTTTTAAAACGTAAAAAATAAAGTAAAATTGATAAAGTAAGATTAATATTTTTCTTTTCCATCTGTACAAGTGAACACGGCGCGATGAGGTATATGATTTCACAAAATTATTTTTGCTTGAATCTTCATTTTCCACATCTGAGTCACTTTTCATATAAAATGTAATCCGTATGCTAAAATGATTCTATTCTCTCAAATTGCACTTGATTTAGTCTCATCGTTGTGTTCATTTGTGGTCAGGTGGAGAATGAAGATTTACGTCATTATTGAAATAAGTAGGTTGTATTTTCGTGAAGTTAATATGGGCACTATGTTTCCAGGCCAGCGGTGCTGGTGGGCCGAGAGGGAGTAAGTAAGGCCTCATGATGTAGTACCTACTTGAAGTGAATCTCCCAACGTAATTAAAACTGTTTATTGTTTTCTTATAGAGCGATTCGCATATATGAAGTTTGAGGGTAAGTCTTTTATATGTAAAGTATCAGTAAAATCTAAAAATATCTATTTATCTAGCCTATAGTCTCCTCCCACAGTTGGGCAAAGGCCTCGCTCTCCTTTTTCCACACAGCTCGGTCCTAAACCTAAAACGAATTATTCCAAAAAAAAAAATAATTAATATGCTTACGACACACATTTTGATATTTCAGGAAATATGAAGAAATCTTTCGGGATTTTAACGGACGCGATGGTGGAAAAAGGCGCCGAGAATTTATTAACGGTTGGGAAATTTGACCAAACATACGAAAACGCCGCTATGGAGTAAGTTACTCATTCATATAATTTCTCCTCGATTGTACGCCGGAATTTATTTTTGGTGGTCTTATCGATCTAAAGGCAATAACAGTTCGATAAATTCGTTTCAACGTTTACATTTAAGAAATCAGTTGCCACATGTATGGCTGAGAATCGCTTGAGAATGACTCGACCGATTTGGCTGGGTTTTTTTATGTGCTCATAATTACCAGGACACCCACCCGTGAGACACCAGGACGGGGAATTATAAATAAAAGAGATTCTGAATATAAACACAATCAACTACCAATTTGAAGAATCTTAGTTTTTAAATTAAAGTTTTTTTTTGTAACACCATAATATTGTTCACAGGTTAAAACGTGCGACTGACCTGAAAGCTACAGATTTTAGTGCGGGGGAAGGAGAAAAAATTTACGACAAACTTGATGAATTGACCAAAGACAAAACTCCGCCAGAACTTGGAACGGCTAAGATAGGTGGCTTAACAATCTATACTAATATTATAAATGAGAAAGTAACACTGTCTGTCAGTTTGTTACGCTTTAATGCCTGAACCGCTGTACCAATTTTGATGAATTTTCGTACTGAGTTAAATTGGAACTTTAAGAATAGAATAGGAAAAAAGAATACTCTTTATTTTGTACACCATATAAGTTACAGAAAAGATAAATGAAGAAAAACATTACTGTAGATGCTGGGTGTTTGTTGGTAGTGAAAGAAATGAAAAGACAGAATTATATTTGAGTAGACTGGCAGAACGGAATACGCGGGCGGGAATTTTACGCGCGTTGGGTTTGCGGGCAGTTCGTAGCGACACTGTTTTGTTCCTTTTTTGCAAAATGGCGGTCCGCGGTGGTAGCGGGGTGAGAGCCTCGCGCATTGGCTAATCACAGCCGGCGCCCGTTCGCAGTCCGTTCTTGGCGGTCATTTTTATTAAATTTAAAATTTGTCATTAGACGGGCGGACCGTAACACCGTCGCTAACAATTACATAAGACGAAAGACACGACACACGACACGACGATTACATACGATAGTGACAATTTGCTAATAGGTCATTTTGCGAATAAGAAGTTTTGATACGGAGACAATTATTTACATGTAATCACACACTCACAAATTCCCGTTTGTGAGTTCAGTTGTAATCTCTAAATTCCATAATTATCGGTTGGTTATATTAGGAGTTTGGGTATATTAACTAACCTATTTATATTTTTTCAGATGTACTCGAAATATGTACGAACTATTTGGCGCAAAATGCAGAACACAATAGTATGGACTTAACGTTATTATCTATTAACATACCTATTTATGCATTATAGATTAAATACTTTTGAAAGTTGTTATATCTTGAATACACATTTTGATCTCGAATGTACTTAAAAATAAGATTTATATCTTCTAATCGGTCCCTTTGCTGTTTCTCGTGTACATCTTCAATAATAATTTCTTTTCAGAGGACAAGGGCCCAGCATTTAAATTGTTAGTCAGCGAACTGAATAAACAGCCAAACGTAAAAATGTATGAAAAGGGTAAAATACAACGGACAAACGCTGAGGCGGCCAAAGAGTTAGTTCAGTCTTTTTTATTATTGGAGACCTAGTTGGTGTTAGAAAAAGTAGCTCCTACCTACATACCTAGTGCGTATAACGTAAAATATGCTAGTTGTAGTATAGGTAATACCTAAAATACAGTTTTTTTACTATTTTTTTTATTTAAAATGGGTTTGCGCTTGACTCTACTCTAGGTCATAGATGACAGAGACAAAGTCGACGATGGAGCAAGCTTACCCAGAAGAAGCCTGTTCACTCTAATTTTGAAGAGATTAGGGTTGTATGCGTTTGGAAACACAGACGCAGGCAGAGAGTTCCACTCCTTTGCTGTGCGCATTATAAAAGACGTAATTATGGCATATTTCGAATGAAGCTGCAGAGTCCTTGGGAGCGTCGTAATGTTAATTCTGCGCCTTTGTCGCTAACACCAAAGCCTCGATTCATCGGTTCTCGAAAGTACTCTCATTCGAACAATTTTTAATTACGAAACCAACCCTCAGTCAAATTTGGTTCCTTAGTATATTCAAGGGTTGTTTTTGTTTTTGCGGTCTGTTAGGACTGATTCCTATATTGTACTGAACTTATAATGAAATAAATATTATTTATGAATATAGTTTAGGAATCAGTTCTAACAGACCGCAAAGGTTTTTGTCACCCCTTGAAAAATCGAAACCAAAATCAAAAGTCATTTATTCAAAATGCCAGAACTTTTTGAACGTCTAAGTTTTACATAAAGACAGTCCCCCAAAACGCCCGCGTCAGATTGTCAATTAATTTAAAGTCACCTTGTATGTTAATTATTTAACTAGTATGAGATTCTTAACTTTTTAGACTCGAAAAAGCTAAAGGCTTGGAGAGCAATCATGATGATCCCACCTTAACAGGAACCATTTTTGAAGCAATGAAAAAACTGGTATCTAGAGCTACACCTAAGGAATTAAAAACGGAAATGAACGGTATGTAAGCATTATATAACTATTTGAAGATTAATGCATGAAATGAAATAGTTTCTTACTGATAGTTTCAATTCATCAAAAAATTTTTTTTTTTTTTGTAGAAACTGTGGATACCTGCTCTAAATATTTGTCTCAGAAAACTATAGACGACCGTAAGTACCATATATATAAGTACCAATCATTTTAACATTATTATTTAGTATGTCGTAGTATAAAGTATGTACATTACTCTGAGGTCCAAGTTGGTTGGGTACCCATTTTCCTCACGATTATTCATCGAACTTGTACTTCTTAATCTGTTTCACCCATAGATATAATAAAGAAGTTCACCCAAATCATTAGATATTTTTTTAAGTCTGTTTTTACCTTTTTTGAGACCTTCACGTCAGGGTAATAAAAGAATGATTGATTCTGTAGTTCAATCGGGTGTTACAGGTAACGTGCAGTTGTCGTACATTTGATTAAATTGCCCTAACCACTAGAAATGTCTCATTTTCAGTTGAACGCGGTCCAGCCTTTGATCTCTTGATAAAGGTTCTAGAGAAACAAGGAGATACGCACTTCACTGACTTCCCCGCGCTCACAACGACAGCCGCCGCGGGATACGTGTGAGTTTTACATGTTGCATTAATTAATATTTTTTTCATCATATTCTGTGAAGTGCAAGGGGCACTAGATAAACTGGCAAATCAAGGTAGACAAAGGAAATGTTGAACTGAATAAAGTGACCCAGAGGGCTTAAATTTAACCTCTTCACGAGCTGTTGGGGAAAACAAAACTTGAAGCAGAGTTTCGTACAAGTTGTCTACGAAAAACAACCTAAGTTAGCTGTCAACTACTGGAAATGATGAAAACTTTTGCCATCTTAACGTGAGAATCATATTTTCAGGTTAAAGTCAGCGCCTGGTCTAGGGAGTTCCAAGCCCAATCCTAGTAAAGTGGGGGTGTTTCAGAAAGCCCTTCATAAAGCGGTAGATTCCAGCACGCCTGAAGAAATGACAGAAGATATGAACAGTATGTGACTATCATCTATTTAATTCATAAAATGTATTTGCTTAAGAGAAACTAGTCACCTAACACAAAGCAAGCGATAACAGCGCGAATATGCGATCGCTGCATTCATTTAATTTTGTACGGCAAAACGATAACGTTGCGCCGACACAGCATGCCTTCCCGTCTTGCCGAACAAAAGGCTTTGTATGAGAACGAAGCCCAAAATAAATACAAAATAAATAAATACTTAACAAGAAACTCTTTTTCGCACTAGCAAATCTATTTAAAATAAAAAGTTTTTACTGCTAAATTCGTTGCGTTTATCTGTTTTACTCAGAAGACTAAGTTCTGCTATTTTCATTATGGTTATTATAGGTTCCATACGTTCAAAAGATATGTTGACAATAATACCAATACACATGAGTCCTAATGTAAAAACTTTGTTTCCTTCCAGATGTGATTATTCTTTGTAGCAGTTACTTGTCGGCGTTCATTCGTGACAGAAGTTGGTTCTTTTTAATTCTTTTGAATGCTCACTAACGGCCCGTCTCAATAATATACATACCTTTGACCGACTGTCAAATTAGAAACTAACAGTAGCTGAAACGTCATGCCTTTCAAACATGACGTTGTATCTACTTTGACAGTTTGTTGAAGGTAGATACGTTATTGACATGGCTGTTAAATGGTCTTTGGCTTTGTCAGAATGTTTGCTTTGTGGCAGCATCCATTAGAAAGGATGCTGCCACAGGCACTGTAGGTGCAGTTAGAGTCGTTACTAAAAATAATTCACAATAGCTTGGCACATGACATTAGAATTGAAATATTTTCAAGTCACTCTTCAAACATATAAGTAGTTAGAAATGAATAAAATTTTCACTAACGGCACAAATTTCTAGACAATAGCAATGGTTTTATTATACTTTTCTAATAATTCGGTTCGTTACATTTTATTTTTTTATTTTTAGCTCTTGCGATGGAATGTTTGTTAGGTATGATGAAGGGTAGTCCGTCGACTGTGTTTGCTAAAAGAAAAGAGTATGAGATGGACTACAAGATCGCCGGAGATGAGTAAGATTAACCTTTTCTTTAACAAAACGAATGTCAAACCCATTAAATTATCAAAAATTATTTATATTGAAATCGACCTTTTTATAACAGCCGTGAGACACACGTAGTTTTTGGCAAACCATTTTTTTGTGATTTCTATGTACCGTGCGTTTTTCAATGTTCTAAATAAGTTTTATTCTATTTCAATATTTTAGAATTGAGAGTGCGCCCACACTAATCCCATATCTTCCTGTAAAAGACATTGCTGATGAAGGAAAAGCTAATTTAACTAGAGACATGAAGGGTCTGACGCCTCCAGAACTGACTGTTGCAATGAAATGTAGGTTGGAATACAACGCATTAACTTTACATATTTTCCTACTTCCTACTACTAATACCTATAAACGCGAATGTTTATGAGTTGGATAGATCGATCAATGTTGATTACTCTTTCCGGCAATAATTACTGAACGAATTTTGATGAAGTTTTCCAGTTAAACACAGTGTAATTTATAAAAAAGGGTTCCCTTTATCAATTATAACCTGTTTGGTGGTGTGTGGTGTCTACTAATTACACGCAGATGGAAAAGCGACCGGTATAAGTTAAAATACACATATTATTATTGTAAAGATGGATAGATGTTTATTATTCTTTCACGCAAAATGTACTGAGCGGATTTCGATGAAACTTTACTGTAGTGTAGCTTACACTTAGGTACATCAAACCACCACATAATACTTTAATTTTGTTTCTTGCAGCATTGATCGATGACGCTTCTAAACATTTGTCCCAACTGGTCGCTATGCGAAGTAAGTTAAAGGAAATAATAATTTATTTAGCCAATAACATTACATTTTTTTTTAAATAAAATAATTAGTTTGCTATTAACTAAAAAATAAACAAGATCAGGTAAGTGATTGTAATGAATAGTGTTCCTTTAATGAAACTTGAATAAGTGACTGTCGGCCCGTCCCGGCTTCGCTCGGATGTATATTTTTTTCAAAATTTTCTTTCATAAGAACCTTCTCCTGACAATAAAACACACAACAAAAAATAATTAGCGAAATTGGTCCACTCGTTCTCGCGTGATGCCGTGACCAAGGGAAATGGGGATTCATTTTTATATAATACTAGTGGCCCGCCCCGGCTTCGCCCGAATGTATACTTTTTTTCATTTTTTTTTCATAAGTACCTTCTCCTGACAATAACAAACACAACAAAAAAAGAATTAGCGAAATTGGTCCAGCCGTTCCCGCGTGATGCCGTGACCAACGGAAATAGGGAGTCATTTTTATAAATATAATATAGAGATAACAGTTCACATAATATGTATTGTGTTTACTAGGTGGAGCAGCTGGTGAAAGATACAAGATGAATTTCGTATCTGCGGTCACACACTCTTTAGGGGCAAGGCCCCTTTTTAAATATAAGACCTACGCGAAAACGTATGGTGATGCATCAGATGAGTGAGTTATACCTCCTAATGTATTGTTTATATGCTTCCATGTTTCGCAAGCCCCCACATCATTTCAAGATTTGCCTGTAGAAAATATAAATTTTCATAATATTGTATATTTTTGCGTACATAGAAACTTTTAGCGTAATCACATAATTCGTCGCTCGCATGACTAGGAACCATATATGTAACATAGAAAAAAGGCGGTTAGTGAAAAATGTAAAGAATTACGAATAAAACAATATAGTTGTCCTAACTCAAATCGGCTAAAAAATGAGAAAGGTCTTTTAGTCATGGGAGCGACGAATTATGGTGCCAAAAAGAGTCTTATGATTCTGATGAGTAGGTACTATGATTTGATCATTTCATTAATTGTTTAAGACGTTGAAAGAAGACAAATTCTCTACTGTTCCTGATTGGAGTAGTTAGCTAGGAAACACCGGCCTCATCGTCAACATCAGAATGATTGGCAAAAATGAACGATCAGCTTTAAAATATTACTTAAATCTACCTACCTGTCTTGTACCTATTTGCTACTATTTGATTCCTTTGTTTAAATAATTGGTACCTATTTAATAACTGAGAATATGAATTTAAAAAATGGGTAGTCATTTTGACTGCTTTTTGTTATTCAAAACCATTGATTAAAATTTAAAAGACGTTTTTACTTTTGAACCAGACTCTGATAATACTGATTTACCAACAGATATGGTGTTACTGAATACAGAATCTTGTCTTTAATAGATGTTGTACCTCCACCAAGTTCTGAATGTATTTGACATTATAAATAACTCATTGTCGCAGGGGCACAAAATGGCAATACTTTGACGATTTTTCCACCAAAATAACAACAAAAAGCAGTAAAAGCTACTACGTACATTGCATTTTGTGTGCAAGAAATGATTAATTTGTTTTATTTAGATCAAAAGCAAATAATTCAGCAAGGTATTTGAAAAAGTAATGCTTAATTAATTGTATAATCTTTCATGATAAACAGTATGGATTCACCAAAGGACGTTATACAACTAATGCTGATGTTACCTTATTAAAGCACATCTTTAATACGTGCACAAGATGCCATAGGTATCATTTGTGATCTATCTAAGGCATTTGATTGCGTTGATCACGAAACATTACTCCGGAAGCTCGAGCATTACGGACTAGGCAAAACAGCGTTAAACTTAGTAAAATCCTATTTGAACGATAGACAGCAATTAGTTCAAATAAACGATTACAATTCGTTGGGATTAAACGTGAAAATGGGCGTCCCCCAGAGCTCGATTTTGGCTCTTTGTTTATTTTTTATATATTTTAATGATTTACTCTATTTATTGCAAAATAAACTAAACATGTTTGCCGACGATATTTCTTTGATTTATAAGATAAATAGACGTATTAATAATCTTGACGACCTAAATAACGCCTTTCTGCAGGTCCAAATTTGGTTCACTGCTAATAATTTGGTATTAAATGGTAAAAGAACGAAGTGCATAAGGTTTGCCTTACCAAACGTCAAAAGTAGTGATTGTGACATAATAATGAACGGTGAGAAACTCGAATTCGTCGATAGAACGGTTTTGCTGGGAATTGCGCTTGACCCGAGGCTAAAATGGAGTCCTCATTTAGCATCTCTTGCAGGGCGGCTAAGTTCAGCAGCATATGTTGTTAGAAAAATCCACCAGTTTACCGATGTTGATAATGCGCTACTACTCTACTTTAGTTACTTTCACAGTATCATGTCTTACGGTATTTTACTATGGGGACGGGCTGCAGACATGCGAGTCTATTTTTTGTCTGCAGAAAAGAGCCATCAAAGACATATACAATCTCGGCCAGCGCGATTCTTTAAGGGAACTGTTTAAGAATATTAACATCATGACGGTACCTTCTTCATCATCTTTCATGGGATGCTGTTTAAAATTTTAAATAAAATACCTCCCCATATATTGGAACTAAATGAGACAAAAATTAAATCATGGTTGAGCCGAATGGTGCTAGCGCATGCGTCATGTTCGTGAACGGGCGCCGTCAGCTGGGACTGGTCATTTCTCGGCTGCTACGGTTTATTTTAATTGTTTCTTTTTACTCCGGACACTTTTATCCTTCACGTCTTTTACATCGTTCTCGCATATATATATATATATATATATATATATAATTTCAGCATTAATTATGAAACCATAACATTGACAAAAAAAAATATTTTTAAAAGAGTGTCCGCGGAGTTTCTTGCACGTTCTTCTCCATAAAGATCTACGCTTTGGAGCGTGCAAATAGCTTCATGTTTTTGAGCAACCGACCTTGACAATTCAAAAGTGCCTGTAAGGTCTAATTGAAATAAACGCTTTGAGTTGAATTGAATAGGTTAGATTTTAGTAATATTTTAAAGCTGATCGGTAATTTTTGTCAGTCATTCTGATGTTCACGGCCCAATCTAGTATTATTTGAAAAAAAAATTAACGTGTAAAAATGATATTTTTAACAATTTCGTTTCTGTAGATTACAGAACGTAGATTCTACGGAACCGCAAGATCTCGACAAACCAGCGGAGACGTTGGGCCATGAGATTGAATCCGAATTGAAAAGAGGAATGCCAATGAAACTGGCACCCACTGTTGTTCAAGACACATCACGTAATCTGTTTCAATTTTAATAAATATAACAACACCCATATACTGAGTTCTTTTGGAGGAATCTTCCTCTACTCCACTCGACTCAATCGCCATGATAAAATTTAAAAAAAAACTCTCGAATCGACAGCTAAAATGTAAATTTATAACGAAGCTATAAATGAAAATTTAATTAAATGAGGTCCCCCCTCGTTTAATTAAGTTTCCATTCATAGCTTCGTTGCTTATGAGCTTAGAATGAGACCAGCGGAGGAATATTTATTTATTTAGAGATAACAAACAGCAGTGTTATAATAAGTAAACATATAACTTAGAATATGGTGTACATTGATGACTGCGAAGTTCTCTAGAACGTTTAGGCCATTAAGTTATAAATTTAACATTAATTAATACTTAAATATTAACTTGATTTTGTAGCCACTGTGGATGTAGCTGCAATGCATTTAGCAAAAATTGGAGTTGAAAAAGGTATAATAAGTAACTATGGGTCTAAAGCAATGCAATACGACTTTTGAATCGGTTCTGACTTTGTAACTGTGTTTTCTACAGGAGAAGCTATGGATTATGTGGTATCCCTCATGAAAGATAAGGGAGATCAAAACCTTGCCAAACTGCAAGGGTATGATCAAACTTACGCTGACGGCGCGAGGAGGTAAGATACCTAATTATTGACAGAGGTTAGTTGAAAACAAACGTCTGACAACTACAAGTTAGTTATTTGGCATTTTGCTGAACTTGACCTATTAGGTTTTTAAAATTATTCTCGATTTTTGTTCGTACATTGTGCGAAATAAACATGCTTTCTATATTTCCTTCTTAGACTTGAGAATACATCAACTCTACATAATTCGACTGTGGACATGAAAGCTTACGCAGATGTGAAAGACAAACTCACTGACATGACCAAAGAGAATCCAGACGAGAGATATGAACAAGTTCTACCTGGTAATTCATTAATGTTAAATTAAGTCATGGAATTCATTGTTCACCAGTTTGACTAGGTTGAAACTATCTAACTGTAACATAACGTCTAGACCTTGTCGTTTTATCTCGTGAAAGTGATATTCATTCAACCTAAGGCGTCGTCCTGATAAGAATCAATCATTACACGGCAACACGCCTGGATCAATTTAAAGTACGTGGAGAAACTTATAAAATGCTGCAATTATTTCAGCAATATTGTTTCTAATTGCTCCATATATATTGCTCTCTCTGTGTTTTGTTTTATTTTTCAACTATTACTCGCGTATTGCCTATTTTCTTTATTGTAAAACATTACGCCAAATTGACGCGTGCTGCCGTTGCCGTAAATTGCTTGATATTTTATGACATCACAATCGACCACAGTACTGCTCATAAATTGATCAATTTTTATTGCCCGTGTACACGACCATTAGGACGACGCTACAAGGTGCTATTTTTTTAAATAGAATGTGAGAATAAAATAAGGACCTCCATTGGAGAAATATGAGTGTTTTTAGAATAATTACATTTGATACTTACTGTATTTGTAGAGGCTGACTCTTCGAAATCGTTCTTAAGTCCATCTACCCTGTTTATTATTTTTTAAATGCAATTGTTACAATGGTTAATTTCTTACATTTCAATGTTATAATATCTATTATCATAACGTACATTTCGCAGAGGTAATCGAAGATTCTGCAAATTATCTAGCGAAGCCAGTACCGGAGAGTAAGTGAACATACAGCTTTTAACATTTTTCTTTCTTGTAATTATTATTTCCATTCGTAACTTTAACTGTATTACTCAGCAAACGCCGAAAAAAAACAAGTTTTAGCGGATTTACTGGGTCGAAAAGGAAGTGAAATCATTGGAGAAAAAGAGGCTTATAAAATGACTTATCGAGAGGGCGGGAAAGAGTAAGTCCTCATTTGAGTTACTTTAAAATTAACGAGAAATACATGTACACATACAACATGTACAGGTACAGGGAACTACGCATGTACATACAGGGAACTTATATTCTGGGGGCACTGGCGTAGCTTCCTGTATCTGTTTTTGTACAATATTATATATTACGATACAACAAAATAACACTAGAAAGTAATGTTTTTCTAAATTTAGCGTCAACATTGATTAGGCAATTACAATTTCAAATATAGGTGGCGTGTAAGTGTGTAAGAGTGGGAAGTCCCCCACTCTTCCGCATACCAATATCCGTGGTGGAAACTTTTTGGAACGCGCGTAATCTAATGACGGTGACGTCACAAGTCAGTTGGTACAACCTTTTTCTATTACATGACAATTTCCCGTTCCATCAGATTTGAAAAGTTTCTAACTTACTTAATTAAGAACAGATTAAACAAAACGATTTCCAGTTTTGGAAAAAGTTACTTTTTGAAACAAATAATAGAAAAAAACATGTAATATTTACCTGGATTTTATAACAGCCTTAGGAACGCTCCAGTGGGCGTCACGAAAGCCTACGATGAAGAGAAGAAGGAAGAGATGGTTAAACAAATAACAGCCGTTATTCCAGATAAGAAGATGGAGACCATTTTGGAAGGTCTCGTTATAAATTATAATCATACTTCGTAGAATAACACGCTAGACATTATAATTTTTATATAAATCAGTTTGACCATAAAAGATCTAAACATCTCATTCCAACCTTTAAACGAGCAATTCTTGTATTTATGTATATATAATCTGAATCTCGGAAACGGCTCCAACGCTTTTCAGGAAATTTTGTACGCAGCCTCCTGCGTTTTCGTAGTTTTTGGGGGCGATAAATCGATCTAGCTAGGTTTCACTTTTAGAAAACGTGAACAAAAACCAAAAGCTCGGTCATCCAGGCACTGTGTTATTATCAGTCTGTGATTTAGGCATGGCCTAGTGTTAGTGCAAACGGGTATTAGTAACTCAGATGATGGATTGTTGGTCAGAAAAATGAGCATGATCATAATAAAAATAAAATGTATTTTATCATATAAAGTTCACAATCATGATTCATGATAGCCATCATCTATTTAGCCGTTACCCGCTATGATGTTGGAGTCGACTTCCAGACTATAGTAGGCGCCAGATAATCGTGGAATAACGGTCATTGACCCACCTACAATTATTGACATTTTTAATTTGAAAAACGGAATTAATGACACAAAGCTGTCCCGAATCATCATCTCTCGTGATCCTTAACATTGTCTAATAATGAAAAACGATTCATATTTAATTGTTCAGGTACCTATGAACAGTTATTAGGGAAAGGTCAATATACTTTATTCCACATTTATCTGATGAAATGTGGTATGATGCAGCGGTATATGAGTAGTTCTCATGAAACGTCTGACGATCGTACCATCTCAACTCAGTTCAGTCTGGGTGCATCAAACCATAGGTACCTATTTTGTCAAACCGGTTGCCATGCTATTCAGTCTTCTGATAACATATTTATTAAGATGTTACCTTATTTGCTTTTGTCTGTACAAACGTGTTAATTTTCAGAATCCACGAAGGAAGGCGCAGCTTATTTGACAGATGCCATAGAAGGACGAGGTAATTTAGTTTTTATAGAGCTACCGAAATTAAGAACTCGACAAATAGAATTTGAAAAATCTTAGAAAATATTATGAAATGGCTTAAACACTGCCGATATTGACGAAGTATAGGATCAAACTGTTTTTTTCGACATACATAATATTATGATACAATAATAGCACATTAATCTAAGTCCAGAATATTTTCACTTATAGGCCAAGCGTTGGAAGTTTTAGAAGGCAATTTAAAAAAAGAAGGTCCAAAGGAATTTATAGATGTAGGAGACTACAAGAAAGATCACACTCAAGTAGCCGAAATGTATGAATGAATCAATTAAACTTTCAAGAAGCCTTTTGGTATGAACAATAATAAATAATATAAGTTTAACGTCCGACTTTTCCAGGCTGGTTACGGCGCCACATTTAAAGAGCGATAAACCTTCACCTGTGATATTGGAGAACGTGGAGTACCACCTCGACGTGTTACCGAAAGAAACCCCTATGGGCAAGCCAATGGCTGAGCAGCATATGAAAAGTGATTTTATTACAATAACCACTTGTGCCTTCCATCATCATCATCATCATTTTAGCCGAAAGACGTCCAATGCTGGACAAAGGTCTCCCCAAGCGTCACCACATCGACCGGTCCTGTGCGTCTCGCATCTAGCGAATACCCCTGACCTTCACTAGGTCTTCGGTTCTCCTTGTGGGGGCTTTACAACGCTGTATGTTCCGGTACGGCGTCGTCACCCCAGAACTTTCGGCCCCATTGACCAACAGTTCGAGCAATGTGCCCAGCCCACTGCCAATTAAGTTTGGTGATTCTTCGGGCTATGTCAGTAACCTTGGTTCTCCTGCGGATATCTTTTTTTATGATTCGACACGCAAGGAAACTCAGAGCATAGCCAAGGCTAGCCACCCGAAGGGTCTCTCCATTGCCCTTTGGGTGTCTGACTTTGGTTATCTATGCTGCATTGTTATAGTATGTAAGTTCGGAAAAGTATAAGTATCATTAACGCCTTAGAATTGGTTTGGCACTGTTGAATTTAATAGATTGCATTATCAATTTATCAAAACTATTCAATATTACAGGTATGACTGATATTGCTGCTCAATACATCGCTGCGGAGGCAACAAAGGAGTGTATGTTGACGGTGCAAATTTGAAATAATTATTTTAAAAAATTGCTCTTAAATGAAACATATTTTATGGCAAACGCGTGGCAAAATTTTCAACTAAAATTCTACTGGATGGTTCTGAATTAGTCGTAACTTCAGATAAATACTAAATGCCATGCATTATTAGGTATATGGTTCCAATAAAGAAGCGATCGGTTTTACTAAAATGATGGCAAAGTTACAATATTGCGGGAAGCCTATTTAGTAAAAATGTGGCCCATCTAAGAGCACCATTGGAGCGTTTACGCACTGCATCTGATCTGAAGTAGGGAAAATACGATCCGAAGTAGTGATAGAACTAATTCTATGGTAGTTTACGTACTAGATCCGACTTCCGTCATCCGATTTTTCTCCGACATCCGTGTCTCCAATTTGGAAGAAATATTGACGGACCGAAGTAACTGTAGTACTGTTTGTATGAACGCTTTCGCTTAACCTCAACTTCAAATCGGACATATCCAAAGGTGGCCCCTGAATAGCTAACATTTGGATCAGAGATCAGCTAGTGCGTAAGCAACATCCGAATTATGTCCGAGTTTTTGTGAATCCAAATCCGTATTTTCACGGATTCGGATCGTGTGCAACGCGTAACCGCTTTAAGGCGTCATCCTAATAGAAAGCGATCATCGGGAGACTACGCGAACGTCTCGTTCATTTGTTTGGGAAAAAACGAAACCGTTGATGCGCCGATAGAGGGCACTTTTCGTTGTCACCGACCAAAGTAATGCGACGATGACATGTTAGATTTTTTGTAAACCGAATAATAAAAATACCGTCGTTGTTTAAGGTGGTCTGGATGCTGAGCAATTAGCAGCACTCGACGCTGCAGGATTTAATGCTGATGCCAAAGCCTTAGCGTATGAATTTTTTGGTCCTTTATATGTATGTGATGGAAATCGTAGTCTTAGTTCATCTTCTGTGTGTTTGCGGTTTGCAGTGAGCAACGGAGATTGGCTGCAATGGCAGCTGGCCCAGGAGGTGGTGGTCTAAAAATAAAAATAACTGAATCCTATAAAGATCGTGTAGCGAGATTAGCCGCGGAGGAAGAAGCCAGAAAACTAGCAGAAGAAGAGAGAAGGAAGTTGGCAGCAGAGGATGCAGAAAAATTGAGACGAGCAAGGGGTAAAATCACATTTTTTTTTTGACGATGACCACTCGCATTTCAGCACACTAAGGCTGGTTACTGCTTAACCGGTATCCTGTGGTGGCCTCAAATGAATTTACGGCCCCCAGCCAGGGCTTACAGACTAAATTAAAAACTACATGACCGCTCGCTAAGGGCATACCCTGTAGGATACGGACCTCGGCTTAGCGGCGTCATTTTGGGAGGACAGTAAAAGACAGGCTGGGTCATAACATTATTATTTAGGGAATTTGAAACTACTGGCTCAGCGACGCGGGCTGGCTCGGTAAACAAAGGTCGGGGAGGGATTTTACTGCGACATCGCGACGGGCCTCGGTGGCAAGACCGGGTTACGGAACGCGGACTGTATTTGTATTTTCGAAACGTGCTGGTTTCCCTTTTTTCCTATGTAGGTAGTTACTACCTACTCAAGTATTTATTGGCGTTCTAGTGATGTAAGTGCTACTGCTGAGTATGCGGTCCTAGGTTCGATTCACACATCGGGCGTACCGTTATTGTGTTATTCTATGAGCAACGGGCTCGCTCGCAACGTACATATCGTCGTTGACGAGTGAAAACCTCGTAAATCGATTTTTTTACCAAAAACACTTATAAAAATGTTATAAGTAAGAAAACTTCTCAACGCACATTTCTAGCTCACCTATATTCGAATGGGATGATTGTAGTGCCATCTATCGCGTTCAATGAAAACCTCGTGAGTACTAGGCGTCCGCCATTATAGAAGTATAAACTCGGCATGACGTAAGTTGCCTTTGACACAGAATAAGGATGCACACTAAGATATTGGTTACATACATTAATAACTAATGTTTTTCTTTGTAATAAATATCAAAAACCGGGAAAACGTTTCATACAAAAATATTCAGGAGACGGTTTTTTGTCTCTGCTGAAAAATTTTGTTTTCGGTACTCCCGAGGTTTTCACTCGTCAACGACGATATAGTGAAATGAAGCTCAAGCTACTGCGCCTTAGAAAAAGAGGGTTGATGTTGTATTTTTACAGTACCTATCATAACTAAAATTCTATGAGTAATACAATTATTTAATTTATCTTTACAGAAAAATATCGCGGTAGAGCACTGGGCGCTGGTAAGTGCAACATAAAGATGCCATTTTGACAAAGTATTTTTTTAAAGCTACTAGTACCTGCAAATTACTGACTCCGTAAGATTGTAATAAATCCTTATTAGGTTGTGATTTCTCGATATATTATGAAAAAATTTCAATAGTTTCCAATAAATCCGTGTCTTATTAAGAAAAAATAGTCTGAATCGATAACCCGCTAAATGGAAAAAAATATAACCTGTAATTTTACCGTACCCTACCGATCGAAAGGATCTTATTTCTGCTCAATAATTTTTAAATAAATGTAAATTTCATGATATTCCTTTTATTTCAGTTGCTATGTTATTTAGAAAAATATTTAACAAATATATGTGTATGATTGAGCTTGCTTGAAGCTAAACTGGACTTGTAGTTATTTATTACGTACAGATTATGACCTGGAGCACTTGGGGGCCTTGGACATCCTGCACGAAGAGCTTCAGGCGCATGCGCCCGAGATATTCTACGAGCAGCCGCAAACGATGCTCACGCACGGAAAAGCTTCAGATTGGTACTATGACTTTTTCTATTTCAATAACTTTATTTTGAAAAACTCATTGAGTCCCAAAATAATGTGTATATGGATTTAAATAGCTTCTATCACAATACCCTATACTATTTACTAAATCAAATACCTGTAGACATTAAGAGACTCAATGAATAGGTAGTAAAAACATAAAGCGCAAACTGAAAGAACATTACATCAAATCGATTAAAACTTAACAGTTAATAGCGCGTAGATCAAATGTCAGGCCATGGCATGCTAGGACAGACCCCTGAGGTCTACTTGTGTGCTTTGTTTTAGTGAAGGAAGAAAAAACAAAACTTGTCATTTATAATACAAAAAAAAATGTGAAACCCTAGAGAAGCGGTGACCTGATGCCGCGTAAGTAAGTGGACATGATCCACCGCTGTTCATGCGATGTCAACCACTCCACAGCGCACAGGCTGTTGGGAAGCAGCAGATTCTAAAGTGCCATCGCCTGCAGTCGATGGCTCAGGATGCGCCGGACGTAACAGACGGTCTGAAAGTACGTATATAATATAGACAAATAAATAAGTCCTTGTTATGTTTGATTCTCAGGCTGATAGATCCGGATCCCATGAAAGTAGACAAGTCGGTGAGAGATTCCAATGACACCGCTCGCCTTCATAAGAAGTTTGAAAGAAAACTGAGCGTGCTCGTCAAGAATAAGACACCAGCCCATCTTAACGACGCAATGCAAGGTCAACCTTTTTAGGATATACCTTATTATTTAAACAAAGTCATCTGCCTAGCCTTTTCCCAACTATATTGTGGTCGGCTTCCAGTCAAACCGGATAGTATTAAACATACAAAGTATCATGTATTACACGCTCAATAAACCACAATTGTCTAGGATACATTCTTATGTATCCTAGACAATTGTGGTTCTAGATATACTGGGTTCTTACCCAGTATATCTAGAACAGATAGTCGATGGGATGGGGTCAATGTTTCTGGAGTGGTGACCGTGACAATTTGGCCGATAACGTGGTAAAGGCCGCGGGAACCTGTTGGATGCGAGACGCATAGGATCGGTCGACGGGCGACACCTGGGGGAGGCCTATGCGCAGAAGTGGACCTCTTTCTGCGGATCATGATGAATGATGGTTAATAGACAGTTATCACTATTATTTCAAAGGCACTAGTACCATGCCTCTTTCTGACAAAATGGAGTGTCAGACTCTTACTGACTAAAACCCATGCGTGTTCCTTCAAATGCCCTTTGCGTTCCAGGGCCGCGGTAACTCTTTCGAACAAATTCCGCAACCCTGGCAGGCCTTACCTAAGCTCTGTAATGCCACTTCTAAAAAAAATGCTTCATGATTTTGTATTAATAATTAATTTGATTGTAATATGCGCACAGATGTCATAATTGAGGCCGCACGAAAAACTGCAGAATTCTTCGTTGTTTCACGTGAGTTAATATTTTCTTTAAGATTTGTTTTAATAAACTTGTCGTGGAAAATTTAATTCCACTGAGCGCAACTGCTGACAACTGCGCAACTGACAATAACTTCTTCAAAATGAATCAATCATCAACTTTATTTGACGAGCTTATGTCGAAAAATTGAAATGTCCTCTAGCCCTAGAATTTTGAGTGAACAACTTGTCAAACTTTAGCATTTCATTATAGTTTTAGAATTTTCAAATTATATATTCAGCCACCGTCTATCGTATTTTCACTACTGCCAAGGCAAACAACGTTCCAAAACACATTCACAATTATGGGTAAGTTAATGATGAATTATTTAAATTCTTTTAATAGGTACACCAAATATTATTTGACTCCCCAGATTTCAAAGCCCTCGTAAAAGATGGCTTGGTGTCAGCAATGCAAAATCGCGGTAACGAAATACTTGTAGAAGTGGATGGTGCGGCAGAAACACATTTCTTTGCCGCTCAAAGGTTTCAAAAGTTTTTTTAATGTTCTGACCTCCTCCGACAGCAAATGTAATAGACCCATCGTCACGCGAAGTCAATTTCTTGTTCGTTACTCCATTATTCTTTAGGATCGTATGGATGCTAAAAAATCCTAGCCTATTTTCAAAACCAGTATCAAATGTTCTAACCAGTGTGACATCTTTTAACCAGTGTGAAATGTTCTAACCAAATTTATAGGGAACAGTTTTACAATACTTACTCGAAAACTGGCTCCCTCCCCAACCGCTTAGGCTCTCAATGAAGGATTTTTGGTACTCAAATTTGTGTTTATTAAATTTTTATTACTTTTTCGATTAAGACTATTGAAAAACGTCGTTTGGTACACGTGAGCTCTTGTCATGCCTCCAGCGACTACTTTTTGTGTAATGAAATAGTATCTACATTTTGATGCAAGTGGGAAAACTTTGTCATTGCAGCCGAGGCGGAACAGACACCCGAGTGTCTAACGTAGGCACTATTTCATAACAAGAAAAACTTTGTTTCGTACAGTTACCGTTATGTTAGTTGGCAAAAAATTTCGTAGTGGGGAAGTTCGCGCACGCACAATTTCATACATTTTTACATGCTCGAACTTCCCCCACTATGAAATTCTTTACCAATTTATTTTTGCTCCTTATTATTTACTCGTAGTTACATGAACAGAACACGTGATATTGGTATTGGATCTTTTTTAACCTGTATAATACACTAGCTGTGCCCGCGACTTCGTCCGCGTGGAAAAGTAGACACTATGGGTATCATTTTTAATTAATCAGGCTAATTATTGCTTGGCAAGTTTCTTACTCGCGTGAACTTCAGTTTCACATTTTGTAATGACATAAATGTTACATCAGAATGACTCTAATATTTAGTCTCTTGTCGCAAACTTATAAAACACTAGCACTTCGCCCGCGACTTCGTCCGCGCGGATTTAGTAGGTACTCCACAAACTTCAACGCCCCCTCAAACCCTTTTTAAAGGTAAGTTTTGGAAAATTAAGCACTACGATATCCATTCAACGGTCTCAGGATCAGCCTACTATCCACCCAGTTCACCCCGTTCACCCCGCCAGAGGTTGACTATGTAAACATTGTTAGATCTGTTTCAAATTTCCCACTTTTAGCTTGTTCATTCCAATTTCCACGTAAATTGAAGTAAGCAATAATGTCCTCCCCTGAAAAATTCATCAACTCTTTTCGCCCCTTTTATTTGTTATTCTTAATTTTTTATCCAAAACATTAATGCCGTGCATTAAGTTTCTCCCCAGTTCGCTCAAACCGCAACACTTTTCTTACTTAGAGCATCGAAAAATCCAAATATTTGTTATTTTTCTTTTTTTATCCAAAACATTAATGCCGTGTTTCAGCTTCATCGGACTAAGCGTTAAGATTCTCCCCAGTTCGCTCAAACCGTAACATTTTTCTTACTTAGACCATTTTTATGCCGAAAACGAAAGGTCCGATTTGAGTAATTTGAAGTGTAGTTTACATGTACATTATCAACCTTAATTCTAAACAAACAAACTAACTAATCTTTACTCTTTATAATATCAGTTTAGATAGATTAGATATATAATCCTGATGATGTGTCTGTTTGAGTATTATTCGCAAATTATCGGCATTCGATTGAACTGAGTCTATAAAATAATCATTAAAATGTCTTGCTATCATTTTAGGAATATTAAATTTCATAGAATTGGTTACCTCCCAAGTTGCTTTAGACTTGTTAGTGCTAGTTCCTATAAAATAGCTGTTTTGAGCCCTTTGTGTTAATTTGATCACTTTTTAATATCTCTTTGAGAATTATTTGAAAGCCGCTTTTGTATCACTATTTCGCTTTATTCTGTATTGCTATAATAAAGATCAAATAAGTTCATTGAACTTTATAGAATTTACTGGTGATTGTGGAATACTGAGCATACAAATGATAAAAGCACTCAATACAATTGCAAAATAACTTGGCCCAAAGGAAATAAATACTAAAAATATTCTGCTTTTAATTTTCAAGATTAGAAACAAAATTTAGGATTCGTTGAATCTCGTGAGTTTGGAGGAATTACGTTACCCAAAAAATTGGGGCGTTTTTCAATTCTATTAGATTAAAACTCCTTTAATTGTATTAGAAGTTTCAACTATAGTAGGCGCCAGATAAATGTGGAATAAAGTAGATACATTGACCTTTCCCTAATAACTGTTCATAGGTACCTGAACAATTAAATATGAATCGTTTTTCATTATTAGACAATGTTAAGGATCACGAGAGATGATGATTCGGGACAGCTTTGTGTCATTAATTCCGTTTTTCAAATTAAAAATGTCAATAATTGTAGGTGGGTCAATGACCGTTATTCCACCATTATCTGGCGCCTACTATACCATTACCGAAGTTAATGCAATTATCAATGTCTTCAGAACTGTTCAAAACATTATGCGCGCGTGGATTTCCTTAGCAGAGTTATTTTAGAAATGTATTTATTATACTCTTCAAAGATCTTATACTTACAATCATCAACAAATATATTTCGAAAAAGATTATTACAGGATTTTATGTTGATAAAAAACTCTATGGCCCATAACTCATTAATAGGTACCAACTCTTAACATCTTACACACGTGATAACTTTTAAACGAAATATCCGATTGAGATGAAACAAAAAGTATTTTACTTCTACATAAATACTCTTGATAACATAATGCTTAATTTCGATAAAGATTAATATTACGATACGTATTTAACGTAGTTTTTTTTTCTTTAGACGATTTAATAATTATTTTGAACACAGAATGGGTTATTGTGATTAAACCATGATAGCTAGATATATGTTCTTGCGGACTTTTTTGTAGGTCTTAATGGGATCTTCTAACCCGTCGTACATCATTTTGTTTTATTGTCAATAGTTTTTGCAGCGCACGCAAAAAAAGGTTTTTGATTTTACACCTTGTGTTACGAAATAGCAATTTTATTACGGATCCCTAATTTTGAAAAAAAAATATAGCCTATAGCCTTCCTCGATAAATGGACTACCCAACACTGAAAGAATCATTCAAATCGGACCAGTAATTCCAGAGATTAGCGCGTTCAAACAAACAAACAAACAAACTCTTCAGCTTTATAATATTAGTATAGATGTCACGTAACAATAATGTATAAAATGTAATCGTAGGATAAAGAGGAAAGACCCAGACGCCGTTCGCGAACCATGCTACCAAGTCGCTAATGAAATCGAGAAGAAATTGGACGATGTGGTCCGTTCTCGTCCTATGCCAAAAAAACTGAGCATAACAATGAGAGGTACCGACATCACATATCACTATATCTGGATTATTTTGATAATAACCAATTCATTTAAATCGTAAAATCTCGAATTGATGATCGGCAATCATCAATTCGAGATTTTTCCTTTTTTTTTTGACTTGATTGTTGAAGAACATTTTCTAAATGTCTTCGGCTCAGCGAAATACACATTTTTTTTAACATATTGCTATCTAGTTTTAGTCTTGGCAGTTGAAAGCTAGTTCTTATAACCACCTACAATCACAAGTAAATAATATCTTGAGTTCGTAATATACCTACAATCATAAGTATTAATTATATGTTGCAGAAAACGTTAAAGAGTCTTCTAAGTATTTATCAGCTGTAGCGACCAAACCCGGTAAGCACTCGGGCAGAAACTTTTTATTTTTTTGTTATAATTTTTTCATAAAAAAAAAAAAAACAAAAAAGAAAAGAGAGTTTTAAAGAGTTTCAAAATCAACGACTTTTACAGATGACTACATTGAGGCTTATGTCGCGCTGTTGGCCGAAATGGAAGCAGCTGGTGACGCCGTGCTTGTTGAGGGCGACGTTCCTAAAACAGCTAAAGAATCTGCAAACTAGTTAGTTCTGCTTTTATTTTTAGCTCTGCTTTTATTTTTAGCTCGTGTTGTTCTCATCTCTCAGGAGCTCGTGGCTAAATAACAGCCACACGGGTCCAACTTCAAGGTTAAGCAACGCTTGCCGAGGTCGGTCTATGGATGGGTGACCATCCTAACATATCGAGAATAAAAAACCTCCGGACCTGTGAAAGCACGTTAAGCCGTTCCCCAATATCTAGTTGGGAAAAGCATCGCAGGGTTTGCCCAAAAACAAGACAGGCTGCCCCTTTATCTGTTCCGCCCGCGTTTAGGCCAGTTCTATCATGCATTGTACAACCTATCTTAGTATATAGTTACACATACCGCTTAGTCTCTTTATGCAATATATTACCGTGAAAAAGACTTAGTTCCAAATATCTCATTCCATTTCTTAATACCTCCATTTGATGCACTTCTGAAAAACCTCGAAGGGTTGGGAAACAGTTTCAATCCAATATTTACTTTTACAGTCTTCGTACACTCACCACGTTTAAGGACAATATTATACGTCCGAATAGGCCATTGCAAACTGGAATTGAGAACAAACTCAAGAACATGATGGCGCATGTACCAGCAACCGGCAGAATGAACACCGTCGCGGTTATGAATTGTAAGTGAATTGAGGGGCTACCCCAGTGATCCCTGATGTTTCACCTACCTTTTTATTATTTTAGTTATATATTTTTTTTTTACTTTTCATGATACATTCTTGAAAAAATATTTTCATCTAAAAATTCGTTATACTAACTATAACGAATTTTTAGATGAAAATATTTTAGTTCGGTTCTACTAAAAATAATTTTGTATATCTCCATGTTCCCAAAACCTTACCAAATTAATAAATTTTTCTTCTTATCTTATCTTATGAAAGTAAGCTTCTTCATTCTGTAATTTGCTTTGTTTTAGCCGTCATCACTGATGCTGCATCGCTATTAGTGTCGTATGTTATGTTTCAAGGTATGGTATGTGCATATTATATTAAGATATATTTGAAAAATTAAAATTTTAACCAATATTTTCCTCATCCCACTTTATTGGGAACCTCGTATTCAAAACTCAAAATAATTGTATCTATTCACGTATAAATCAAAACTGCGTTATTTTAGCCGCAAAGGCTGAGGCATTGGATTTGCTTGTAAAAGAGATGAAAGAAGCAGGAGACGTAGCGCTGTTGAGACATGGACCTATTCGCAAGTCTTTTAAAGAGGGTGCCGATTTGTTAGTACGAGTATTTTATTCATTTTGTATATGACGTGATTTTTTTCTTACTTTATTTTTTTTCCGGGCATTAAAATTATGTATCAAACAAAGACTATTGAAAGAGTTTGTTATACCTACGAATAAAAACGTGTTTTTTATATTCTTTAAGAGTTGATTTTGGGTTGTGGTTAAACAATCAAGCACACGTGTCGATATTATTGAAAGTGAGTTTTTGCAGAGCAATCTATCAGAGTCGATTTTTTAGCAAATTTATATTGTATTCCTCTCCTACATCAACTTCTGTGTCACTTAATCTAGGTTGGATGGGAAAACTACAGATGAACTCCACGTACGCAATGCAGATCCCGTCGTTGCCAGAAAAATACAAATAAAACTAAATAACATGATGATGCTTGCAACCCCAGCTAAGTTTGAGGAACTCATGAATGGCAAGTTATTTTTTATTTTCTCTAGTAGGGACTAAAAAAGTTATACATGTTAGGCACTTTCATAAATGGTTTTGCGAAAATCAACCTTTAAAGTACTAATTTCAATACTTCGGTTGTATTTTTATCAAAAGTCGCCCAAATGGAGCGGTCAAAGAAAGGAATTTATGGGGTAAATATGAAATCGGCGGAAGAAAACGCAGGCAAATAGCTAATGTCACGCCTGATTAAAAATAGTCACACTATATAATAAAAAAATATATATCATAATTTCAACGTAAATCATTGAAACGATCCATGCAATAAAAGGAACGGATATTAATTAGCTAAATGATGTTTTCAGAGGTCATCGCAGAAGCCACAATGTTTTTGGCTACTCATTTTATGGAACCAAGTAAGATTAATATAGATACCTACTAATAATAACTAATAGTCATTTTCATCTTGATCATCTTCCTGACCTTATCTCATGTTACTATGGGTCGGCGCAACACGTTTTTTCTTTCATTGTGTTCTGTCAACCGTCACGCTATCACTGATTCCCTTTTCTATGCACGCTATCACTTCTTACATATTTTTTTTTGGCCTCATCCATTCATATTATTAACTTGTTGTTGACAGAGGTGTTCAAAGTGTGCAAGTGCTACAAGAACGTGTTTGTGCAGTGCGAGCTGTGGTGCGACGAGATCCTGCGGCGCGTGGCGCGCCCGTGCTGCACGTGCTCGCGCCACGTGTCCGCGCAGGCGCTAGCCGACCTTGCACCTGCCGACTTCCTCGCGACCAATCCCGACCAGTCCCACGTCCTCGCCCCCGGCGTCGAGATATCCTTCAAATCCTGCCCCAATCAAGCCAGACTGCCCAAAGGAGTCCCCTTACCGCTCTGCCCCGGTGTACCCCAAACTACCTCATACCTCCTGTATGAAACGACGCATAAAATATATAGCTCCAAAGATATAGCCGCGCAGCCGCAACCGTCACCCTCACTGACACCGAGCACTTCGAATTCTGATTCTTACACACCGAAGTCGCCTTTGTCGTCAGAGTCTCCCCTAACGACGATGAAACCATCTTCGCCCCTTAAACCTGTTTTGCATGATATTCAAGCGGATAACCCACAATTTGTACGAAAGCAACAAGAACAATTGATTGCCTACACATTAGAGGAGTCGCAGTCTCCTTCGTTCTCTTCGACTAGTTCGTTAGAGTTCGAAGCATCGTCATCACATTCGGAACCCAGCCGCGAGCGCTCTCAACAGATGTCATCTAAGATCTCACAAGCTAAGAGTGGATACAGCTCGCGTAAGTAATTTATCCTTTTGAATTAATCCAGTTGAAAACTTAACTATATTCATGGTGCTAATCACAATTTTCTAGGTACCCCTATCACATCGCCGGAGCACATTGTCGACTGGGACTCCACGATGGTGAGTTTGCTGTGGAATGTGCTGGCGTGGCGGGATTGGATTCAGGAGATTGTTGATCACGCCATAGCATACCAATACACCAATATCGGCAGAGGTGTTTATTACTTTATTACTCATCACATAAGAATTTTTAGTTAACCTGTAATATTCAGTTATATTCTATTCTTAGGATTTCTTAGATTTTAACTGAACTTTACTTAAATTCTAGGAGAAACGTCAGTCTCTTCTTGGTTATCATTCTATAGGAGGGTGTCTACGGAAGCGTTGCAATGGCGTCAGTACAGCGTGTTCAGCCGACAACTGACGAATCGTCTACACTTGCGGTACAGGGACAAAGAAGTAAGACTTACTTACCAATATGATATTACCCATTTCATTATATTCAAATCCGTATTTAGATATTCTAAAATGATAAATCCTTTTATAAGTAATCATCCACGAATTTGAGAGGATTGCCGGATATATTTCCTTATTCATAAAATTTTACATTTCTGTTTTAGATCGTGTCCCCGAAGCGCTCCACAGTGCAAACCAAAACCTACATAGAATGCCAGGAGGCAATGTTAGAAATTATAGAGATGTTCAACAGGTGGACCCAGTGGCTTACTTTAGTCGTAAGTAGCGTTACTAATCGTCTAAACAAAATCCTTATTCTCCTCAATTCCTTCGTGAACGCTTCGATTACCTCGTGTCGCGGGTTTACCCCGGTAACTTGTGGAGGTAACTTTTTTGTCGCAATTTGCATTGGTTCGAATTGGTTAAACAACATATATCGTAAGTAAGTCTCTTAAGATTTTAAATATTCTTTCTTACCATTGTTTACCTATCCACTATATTTTAACAGGCCAAAGAAACCGATGCGTTGCAACAAATCCCTGGCTCAGAGATCCCGTTACATGAAATGTAAGCAATTGATTTATATTTTTGTGGCACATTATAAGCCTTTCCGACGACCTTGCTTATATTTTACTGTTTTGTTTAAATACAGGCGTTGGAATCATTTGAAAATGAAAGTTGAGGGGTATTCCAAGGATTGGGTGAATTACAACAAGTTCTTGAAGGTATCCTGGGAAAAAAAGTACAGTGCGATTATAGCGGGTATGTTCTTACACATTAAGATATTTTGTGACCTGTAAGGATATGGTTCCATGCCTTGGATACCTCCTGCCAGGGTTGCGGAATCTTTTCGAAAGAGTCACCGCGGCCCTGGAACGCAAAGGGCTTTAGAAGGAACTCGGATGGGTTTTAGTCAGTAAGAGTCTGACACGCCCTTCCGCTCCACCCAGAGCGGAAGAAGTCATTTGATGATTTCCCATCCTTATGCCTTGGATACCTATCATATAACAACCTCAATCGGATCAACAGAGATTACAGTACCTGTTCTGCTACGGCCACACTACCGTGATAAGGCAATAATTAAATCAACACTTAGGTGTAGCCACGATTTATGGCCATAATTTTACAATGTCAATCAATATGGCATATGACGGTGGGCAATGGCCTCGGTGACGGTGTTTTTTCGCATATCAAAGACGATTACCGCGGTAATTTTCGCATGAAGTAGCCACACTATAGTTTGTTCAGTTTGCGACATGAGCTCAACGGAAACGCACGATTTACGCGCGTGCCGACCGACATGGTCAAATGAAAGGGTGCTCGAGTTTTTGGAACCATTCCAATCGGAACCAAATCTACGGGAGAAGAATTATAAAAATGTCCATATCTATGCTTAGTTCATTGTCATATCGAGAAACTGTAGTGTAACCACACCACTTCACACAATCTTCGGCAGTCATTTAATGCCTTAATTATTGCGGTATACGGTCGGTAATTCGGTATACGGTAAGGTAATGTAGCCGCAGCATTAGAAACTTCCCACAATTTTCATGATCATTGTCAAATTAAGCCACAAATTAATCGCCAGCAAAAATCCTCATGTTGAGGTGCATTTTGATATAAAACATCGGAGTTGTAGGAGCGGCTCTCTCCAGTCGTGTTGTCGGTTTACCGCCCCGGACTTGATTAGTGTGGCAAGAGTTGCCTGTGTTGGACTTGGCACGCACACGTCTTGTGTAGGTATATAATATCTCCCGAGGCTAGACTTCGCTGGCTTAATAGTATAGGACTACTCCTTGAAGCCCATTTAATTCATGTAACTTGTATATTAGCTAGTTTGTTTGTCGGACAGACTACTTGCCTTCATGGAAGAAGCCGGGTCCGGTGTGGGTGGTGAGCGCGAGCGGCGCCGTGCCCAGCGGCGCGGTGGCGGCCGGCGTCTGCGACGGAGAAGTCATATGGGTCGCCAGGACGATGCACAGGTATTTAAACGTAACGGTCAATTCAAACTTTAATAACGTCTGTGACGTTCGCTTTTCGCTGCGCAGTATCCCACCCCTCACCCCCGCTGTCACATGAATTTGCCACTGCGCAGTGACACGCGGAGTGTTCCGAGACGCCTTTCGCCATTAGCTTTAATTTGATTCTATCTAGCGGTTGATAGACTGTACGTTAGGGCTTTTAAAAATGTATTTTATTTATAATGTGCTAAACGTTCAATGTCGCGCATTCTCTACAGATTTTATATGTATAAGGTCAATCAATGTATGTACATGTCACCGGAAAATTGCAGACTCCGTAAGATTGTTATTAATCTTTAATTTAAATTTTTAATTGATATTATAATCTAATAAAGATTAATTACAATCTTAGGGAGTCTGCAATTTGTGTTCATATTAAGGAAAATGTTTTACAATTTCACGCGATATTTTACGATCTTACGGCGTTTGCAATTTGCCGGTGACATATTTAATAAAAAATGATATTATTCGGCACAGAATAATTACCTATGGGTATCTTGTGTAGTAGGTAGTACCACGGTAGTACTTACCTTTCTTTTAAACAGCCCGTAGACCATGATTACCGACCGCTTGTAGATGTAATTTGTAAAAAGAGATATGAACTTCCTCTTCCGAATGTTGAATGATGATTCATCGTGTGCATGCAGGTGTACGGTACTACCAGCCACGTTGTTGCCCTCCAAGCACTGCTGCCTAGTGTACGCCGAGGGACAAGTCCATAGCTACAGCAAGTATCAGGTGAGGAATTAAATAACAAATGCTGGAGGTTGACAGGTTGGATCCTGTTAGCACCTTTTGCTCACGAACTGCTCAACTGCATTACATCACTGTTCTTATTCCAACAGAAACCCTTTGTTCACGTTCAGATACACACCGTGTAGTTGCAAATCGTTGATACAGTCATCTCTAGGGATTGAATGGAGGGTTACCATGTCTCAAAGAAATCGAAGGTGCTCATTTCATGAAACTGTTGTATTTTTTTTATTATTGCTAGGCTCTTTGGACCACAACTTCACCTGATGGAAAGCGATGATGTGGTCGACCAAGGAGTCTGAAACCCTCGTGCACGCTAAAATGGTTCATTCTCCCAGGTGATGTGCAACGCTGAGGTGCGCTGGCTGGCGTGGCGCGGCAGCTCCATCACGGAGCGCGCTGTGAGCGTGGCGCCCGGCATGTACGTGGGTCGCGTGCACTACCACGGAGACCACCTCCTGGGCGCCGTGTACGAGCCCGAGTACCACTGCCACGTCGTCATCTTCGACAGACCCTTTGCCTTCAACTGCTACGAACTGCTCATGGTCGCAGGCGATGATGACTAATGAGCTTGCTACAAACTACGGTAGGCGATAGCGTAATAGCGACACGGATATTTGAGTAATATTCGTGAAATTTGAGTATATAGGGTATTTTTCTGAAAAAATCAGTCTGATTACAAAAAAAACATTGGACACGTATTTTTCCTTTTTTCACGTAAACAAAATATTGACGTCACCAGCCTCAACTCCTGAACTTTGATGCTAATACGTGTTAAAATACGTGTTTAAAAATACGTAATTTTTTTATTTATCTAGCGGACGGACTCACGTAATACCATTTTTTCTATCTAGGAAAAGTGGTTGCCCTTGCTCCACTCAGCTTTTTAATTTCCGTCGTAATTCGGCTGTTTTGCCTTATTCTCATGAAATTATCTTTAGATGTAGATAAAGCTGTCGCGTACTGTAGATACTTTGGAATTATTTTTAGGGAATTGGGACTTGATTTTATGCGATTCATTGTTCGAAATCCTTAATGATTCCGACTACATACGGGATCGATAATGTGATAAAAAATATGACGTGGTCACTCTGGGATTATCTAATCGAATCCTGTCCGGATTAAGATATTCTGATTATACCAAATCGTGACAGTGTTTTGTATTGCCTTATATTTGGCGTGTCGATGGATTTGTGAAAATGTTTTAATTATGAATGTTTAATTTTTATTGATTTTTTATGTATTTGTTTATTTGAATTACATAGATTTCTTGACAAAACGATATTTTACTTCATTACACTTTAACCCGTTTGTACGCATCATTTTGTTTTTTAGTTCTATCCACTTTCATCTTTTTGCTCTTCTTGCACCTCCACTTTTTCTATGATGCCTTTCGTTCCAGAGAGTCGTACTAAATCTCCGGTTTTGAATATGTCTGTAGCATTTGCAGCGCCTACGATGCAGGGTAATCCATATTCTCGAGCTATTACGGCACCTGGGGAATTGAAAACCTATTATTATTTCACTTGTTTAAAGAGAACTTTTTACAGCTGCAGTAACTACACTCGCGGTCTCGCGATCAATAAACTGGAATCACTTGATTGCGCGTTGCACAAAACCCATTTTTTACAATTTCAATGCAACCAACTAGTTCCTGTAAAGGGAGCGTGTAGGAACTATAGGTGGCAGAAGCGTCAATGTCATGTTTTTTATAAATACATTTCTTCGCCGTGCACATCTTTGTATTTAGATGGTATATATGACGTACCGTGAGATATAAGTCCGCCGAGCTCGGTGACGATGCCGGTCAGGAGCGGGAAGTAAGGCGACCAGCCGATGTCGGTCGCGTGCGTGATCAGGACGTCTCCGCGCTGAAGACCTCCAATCTGTTTAAAGAAATCCATTATCGAACATGTACTAAATTGTCGGTACACCCGAAAAACAACGATTAAAAGGTTAAAGGTAAAACCATCAAGTCGCTGGTTAGGGACGTAAAAAAATAAGTTTGGAAGTCAAACATCGGCCCACACATCATTCACGTCACGACCGGCGTGTCCTCAGTCATTAATATACCTAAAATCGTAACGTCGACTTAACTACTCTGCTTTTTGACGGTGTCAAGTACCATCTAAGTTTAAAACAGGCCAAAACAAACAAGGATACTGACTTCTGATTCAAGATCCTTTATGACGCAGGCCCTCGCGACCACCTCTCCTCCGCACACTGAGGTAGCGGATATCTTCACGTCGCCAGCCATCAGGTTCGGTGCCCTGGGTTCCAGCTTGTTCACCCAGCCTACGTTCAGCTCCGCAAACTTTAGCTTACACCAGCCTGGATGGTACTGTTGGCGTTGCAATGCTCTGAAAAATTACCAAGGGTTCTTTCACTGCCAATATTCTACACTTTTATTATCTTCTGTTTACATGTTGTGTTTGTGATTTATTTATTTTATTTATTATTATTTCCATTTATTATCTTAGTCAAACCAAATGATTGATGATCACGAGCCTTTATTGATAGAGCTTTCAGTTAATGAGCTCATTCAAATGTTTTTAGTCATGTTTCATATTTTTTTTAAGTAGATGGTCACTTACCTACTTATTTTACAAAAAAAAAGTGTCCAAATATACAAGAGAAATTCTTACTTTTTCAATAAAGCAGGATCTCTTGTAGCAAGATATTTCCTGAGCTCCTCTTTACGGAAGAAGAAGACCAGGTCAGAATTCGGTATGTACCACTTTTTAACCAACAAGTTGCCGAGTCTGAGGAAACCGATTCGCATTTTGTGAATAACGTTCACCAAAAGTGCCTTCGTGGTTTCTCTGTGGCGCACAGTACGGTGGCATAACGGCAGAACCCAGCGAAGAACTTTCCTGTAACAAATCATGTGAAACTTTAAACAAACAAGTTTCCAATGTTCCCACACTGACCACCTCAAAACGACCGAACCTCAGGTTTACAAAAGAACAAGAAACTTGGATACGCTGGTACGCACCTTGTGTTTGGCTTCTGAGGAGTTCTTAAAGAGTCTACTATCTCCTGGCTAGTTTTGTTATGTTTTGTACCTTCAGTGGTAACGCGCAAGTTTTGAAGAACTGTCATCATGTTCTCGGGCACCAAAACCCACGGTTTAGTAACTAAATCAAACTGAAACCCAAATACATATCAATAAAATAATTTTTAAAGGGGAAATACCATCACATAGATCAACTTTCTGTTCAAGTTACCTCCATTACAGCTCTGTAACCATGTTGTTCCAAAAAATCTCTAACGTCAATGTAAATGTCATCGTGCGCATATTCTTTTAGCCATTCCAGGGCTTTCTTGGGGTCCTGAGCTCTAAATTCTTCGGCTAGCCCAGATTTCTCCAATTTCTGCACTATGTTGGCCAAAGCCGTGGGCACTCCTGCTGATAGCACGTCACCCGAGCTAAACAATGAACTTATTTCACTGCACTGCTCCGCAGTAAATTCTAAAAGTGAAATATTACTAGATATTATCTATCTTTTCTATTATTTTTAAATATTTTTTTCAGTAATTTAATATTTCCCAGTGCTGTTTATAGCACATTTGAGTTCGTTTGTAATGATATGATACCTGATTTTCCCTCCAAAAATATTGTCATGGCCACAAACTGGCTGCAGGTGCTTCCCGTGGTGGAATAAGCATGGTTATACGAGACGCGTTCCATTACGTGACGAGATTCCAAAAGAGCTTCGAACAGCTTCTCGGGATTTTCGATTGGAATGTCATAATTCACACCACGCACCGCTTTCTCAGAGTCATTTACTGCCCATTTGGACAAAGCAACCGTCTGGAAGTCAAATAAAACATAATTTATTTTAGTTAAAACTTAATAACAATGGATGCACATGAGTAACTTAATCTAAATACCTATTTAATTTATATATATGTACTAAACCTAAGTACGTTAAAAAAAAACAATTAGGCGTCGAGGTATTCCTTACAGCAGCGCTGTCATCCGAAAATGGTCCCAGAAGACTAGCAGCATTGCCACGTCACATAAGCTCGTCGAGCTGTGCTGGCGCTGTCGCTGCGACTGCTGAGAAACTCAAACGGCGGAAATATAACAACCTAGTTGGTAGTTTTTACATTTTCGACCCGTTTGGAGTTGGAACTCTACGACCGTGGGGTCCGAGTTTTCATGCACTATTCAACGATCTGTCCAGACGCTTTGACACTTCGTGTGACTTAAGGGCTGGCTTTTACCTTGGACAGAGGATATGCATTGCCATGCAACGCGGCAATGCTGCCAGTGTTTTGGGCACACTTCCAGTCGACAGCGATGCATTTTCTTTTTAGTGTATATTGGTTAGTTAAGTATTAATTATTAAAACAGCTGTAGTGACAACTCTGATGGGAAACATTGTGAAAAATTACCTTTATCATGAGCCATATCCCCAGAGGCTGGTCGCTCCAGTGAGGGGGTCGCCTGTGCTGTGCTGTTTTCAGTATCTGCTCATCTGCTACGAAATGTCCATGAACAGCCATTTCCATCATTCGTATGTTTACATCTAGTTTTTTGGGTGCCCTCTTATATAAGGTCTATAAATCAAAATAGTAATTTAGAGTATTTCGGTATTGGGTAATTTTCTTCTCAAATCAGAGTCAAGGACTTCCGAGCATTCCGGGCTTAAAAAAATTTCACTCTAAGCAGTCCACTAAGTCCTTAGTGCTGTAGAGACGATTCCTCTGACTGATGACGGTGCGACAAGACAGGTGAGTGTGTATGAACCTTTACTGAAGTGGCTCAGAGCCCTGAAGGCTGTTAAAACGTGGACAGAGCAAATATAAGTTACCCTGTAACTTCAAAAACATAACATTTTCAATAAACCGGCCTAGTGCGAGTCCCGAGTCCATCCGAGACCGGTAAAGGAACTCGCGCGTAAAGACTACCAAATGATATTTCTATGGTTCCGAACAAATCACTATTTTTTAAGAACTATTTTCATCATAGTTATATCGGTAGTAGGATATATGTATATAGTTTCGGAGATGGGGGGGTCCAGTTGATTCGGAGCCAATTGGCTGTGACAGACGGTCAGACAGACACACGAGTGATCGTATACCTTAGTGTTTCGTTTGTTCATATGGACGTTCGGACGTTCGGAACCCTAAAAAGAAAAATGAAGGCGATGCTCACATTGTAGAGTGATAAGGCGCATCTGTTGTGGGTGAGTACAACGGATTTGTCGTAACCGCTTTCGTTGGTACCGACAGCCTTGTCCATGCCGATTAACAACATAGAGGTCACCACATCGTAACTCATCGGAGATAATGGTTTGGGGAGGACCTGTCGAAAGGAGAACAATTATGCTATTAGTGTTTACTTCTAAAACGATTGATGTACTACATAGATGCCATAGTTTTATTATATGGCTGAAATCCTTTTGCAAAACTAAATCATTTTGATTAAGCTCAGGGCAGTATTACTGAGTATTATTTGCTACACACATCTTACCTCGCCACAGTTACCGAACGAGGTGATTTCGTCATCTGCCATAACAGGTGAGTCCAGTTCAAACAGTAACTCCTCTTCGGTCCAGCGGTCCAGAGACGTGATGGGTCGCGCTTGCAGGAGGAATACTTCGTTCTGGGATGAAAGGGATTAATTTACTACAACTTTAAAGTAAGAACACAAAATCTTAATTGTTGAACACTTGCACTTCTTTAACCTGCTTAAATCGATATTACTCATACATAAAGTTTTCACCTCTGTAACAGCCCACTCAATATCTCTGCCAGCTCCCCACAACTCTTCTTGAGATGCTCCGATGGTAGCCAGTTTCAGTACTTCCTCATCAGAGATACAAGCCACGTTCCTTTCTCCTTCTGGTACATCCTCCATAGCGATACCACTGCCTTCCGTCTTGACTCGACGACTCTTGGATCCTAGCTCTTTCTTCGCAATAGCGAGCTGACCGTTCCTTGTTCGCTTTATTATCATGGTGTCAGGTTCTACTGCGCCGGATACAACACTCTGTAAATTAAACATGAATAGTGTGTTAAGGAAACTGTTTTGTCAGAAACAGCAGTTTGATGAACAAGCACCATCGATACTAGGAAAAGAGGATGTTGAACCTTCGAAACACACCGTCTTTATGTAAAAAATTACGTTCAAAAAGTGCTAGCTATCAGCCTTATTTGAATAAGTGACTTGATTTTGAATAGCATTAGAAGGAATAATACCTCGCCAAGGCCATAATTGGCTGTTATGAGCAGCCTGGAGGGGTCTCCGTGCGAAGGGTGTCGCGTGAACATGACGCCGGCGGCTCGAGGAGTCACCAGGGCCTGCACCACTACGCCACCGCCACAAAGGCATGGCTGCCCGTTCTGTCTGTAATAAGTACATCATATGTTAAGAACTTGATACATTATTATTGCATCCCCGACTATATATATATATAAAACGATTTTTGGTATTTGACAGAAGGAGCCTCAAATGTGCTAGTTTTTTAAATAAAATAAAAACTTGCCTCGGAGAAGGAATGAGTGGCATTAAATTCTTTCACAAAGAAAATCTCATAAGGTACGTGGGTAAGCGCCACTATTGAGTGTACCATAATGCAGGAATCTGCAACATATGCTTACCTGCGATAATAAGTGCTGGTGAAAGCGAACATCGATGCCCAGCACTTTTTGACTCCCTCTATGATGTCACTGTCACTAATACATCCAAGAATTGTTTCGTTCTGTCCGGCAGCTGACAACTCTTCACTGTCTTCTCCTACGGCTGTATCAAAAATAACTTGTATGAAGCTGAATATTTCCAATACAACATTCGTTAATCCTTGGAGTTGCCAACTTACCAGATGATCGAACCGCAAACCGTAGTTCAGACCCTAACTTCTCTTCAGTAGCTTTGATTCTTAATTCCTTCATGTTAATCAATATTTCATCTCTCACATCTCCTTTTATTTCTGTGGTGACAAACAATTCTGATGCCCTGGAAAGTTATGATACGCTCTCAGTTATAAAATCTCCTTCATCTCATCATTGAATAATCTCTGAATCATGAATCACTTACTTTTTACATATTTCTTTGAATGTAGTTTCGTTGTAATTTTCATTCGCAGCCTCAATTTCTCGAATTGCGACCAGCAGTGGTGGGTTTACTTCCAGGTGCTTCTCCAAAGCTTTAGTGGTCAAGCAGAATCCGGGTGGAACTCGGTAACCCTGCAAACAGCACTGTATTCAGTAACATCGAAAAAGAACATGAATTATCTGGTCGAAAAAGGGCCAAACTGGTCTGTTGTTATAATGTACCTCATCCTTCTGCATGGAAGCCAACAAAGCTAGCGAAGCTCCTTTGCCTCCAACATACATAGGGCATGCAGCGGCCCGGTCCTCAAATATGACGCAGTAGCCCACGTCACCAGCTTGCTTCTCTGTCAACCACTTCAGCAGTCGTGGTGGAAGAATACGTGAAGATGGCTCCGACACAACTTTGAAAAAAAAACAGGTTGATTTCATTGGTGCAAAAATCCAAGTTTTTAACACCAGCTTTACTGTTCCTCTGAGTATTTCATAGTTACCTGAAGGTTCATATCCAAGTTCTAAGATGCCTGTTCCCGGTATGCAGTTGATATCCACATGCATGGTGCGATACACCACTTCCTGCTGGTAAGGGACCCCGCTGAACAATTTGCCGCCATCAGCGTTAATTCTTAGCACCAACGTCAGAAAATTGTCGTCAGCTGAAAAATCGAACTTCAATTTTAACTTCTGTACCAAATTGTATTGTAGAAAGTTCAAGGATGTAATGAAAAAAACTGTTTCTTACTAAAATTATTGAGAATATTTTCGCCAAAGCTTTCAACCAGTAACATTTCAACTACCACAGCATTCCTTAAGACACAGGTTTTCCAAACACACACACTCGTCTAACCTTACATGACGAAAAAAATACAAGCACAGTTAAAACATTATGTACAACTTACTGCTCACATTTATCGTGTAAACATCGGGCAAGCCGTCAGGTCGCTCGCAGAAGTCCTTCATCACAATGTCGGTGGACGTAATACCCTTGGTTATAAAGTCTGGGAATCTGACACAGCCAGATACACAACTGAGAAACAAAACAATAGAAGCGTTGGTAACAAGATTAACTTAACAAGATCCCACAATAACTTAACCAGATAATCTAGAATGCCATAACAACTGCACAATTTCATCATCATAAACCGCAGGATGTTGTGTGTTTTTCGCAGTTGATAAAAAATTGTTGACCTGCTACTTCTTCGACAAAAGCCTAAAATATGAATCAGGCGAAATACTCACTGGGTCAATACATTTTTGTACGATAAGCACCGTAGTTGTACGGCGGTTCCATCACTGGCCATTGCAGTGATGTTGACGGATCGTCTGAGACCCTCATATGCTTTGGGAGCCCATCTCCGCTCCTTTGTGCCTCGAGTCCGCAAGAAAACGCTTTTGTCCACAATTCCTTCCTCATCGAACGATTCAAAACGACCTTGCGCTACTCCCCATTGAAGCCAGCCGCCTTCTTCAAACTTGCTCCTGTAAAATGTTTTATGATTACCTACTATATAACACATCAAATGATCCACACATTCTATTCTGATTGTTTAACGTTGGGATCGTTTTTTTGTTTTCTATTTCAACACCAACTGGGTTTTCAGATTTATGTTCTGGGGAAAATTTACTTACAGCATATAGGGCCACTGGTCGTCTCGCCACGATTCAAGAGCTAATGCTTCTGCTGCTAGTTTATTGCTCCAATCATCAGGGTACCGGACTGGTTTCGTAGCAGAGCCCCAACTGAAAAAATCATTAAAACTCAAAACAGGTTTTTCTTTTTAATTATATGATGATGATGATGATGATGATGATGATGATGATGATGATGACAAACCGAACAAACCGTGGGGTGTATCCATGGCTTTTATTTATGTATTGTATGCTTTTTTTTTATTGACACCTCATTTCTAATGACAGGACAACATTTATAAAAAAATAAGGAATAACATGAAAACCAAGTGGGCGGTCTTATCACACAGGACAATCTCTAGACAACCTTTGGTTGGATTGGACGATCGGAGATAGGTAAGATTGTATTTAGCCCAGCCCAGCCAGTAACTGGATTGTGGATTACAGATACGCAGCCGTTGCAAGCCTGCTGAATCAGGTTGAACTGGAAGCTCATTCCGACATAGTTTAGAAAAGGTCAAGCAGATGGCAATGTTAGGACATAAACTTAATCCAATAGTCGGAAGTTATCATTTCACATCTCCAACGTTCCCGCATTTCCACACCGACAACTTTACGCTTTGGACTGTTGATGCACAAATTGGATGATAAGAAATTACTTACACCATGTTCAGCTTCACATGCTGTGTAACCCCGTCTTGTACTCTTGTTAAGAGTCCATTATATAAGAATCTATATCGTTCTTTTTCTTCTAAAACTTGGATCTTCAGCCCATCAGCGCTCCAACCACCTTCGACGTTCTGCCATGCACAAACTGCTGTATCTGGATGCTCTGAAGTCATAAGAAACACGTGAATGTTTTGTCACGATTTTTTTTAAATGTGACCCATATTAGTCCGTCTGACCATTTCAAGGAGATTAGCCATCGGCGCGGGTGATATTATGGTTCACAAGTGTATGCGCAAACACATATTTACTCCTTCCTCCATCACTCTCCCGGGGAGAAATCTGGCGCATAACCAATGGCTTAACGTGCTTTCCAAGGCACGGGGGTGTCGCAACACCAGCTTCCAAACTGTCTGTCACAGAGAAATTTATAATGGAAAAACCCAATAACACTTTTTTGTCCGACCTGGGTATCGTGATCCTGTGACTCAAAACATTGTTATCGAGGTAGTAAGATTCGAATCCCTCCCGTTGTGTCCTTGTATGTGGTAGTATATTGGCAAACATTGATATTCGCAAACGGCACTATAAATCCCTTGTTTTAATATTGTGTAATCGTTTGTAATTAAGATAAGATGCGTGACGCCAAACAGGATATGCTCAAATAACTGCAGTAAAACTAAATAAAACCGGCCAAGCTCGAGTCGGACTCGCATAAATCAAATCTTTAAACATGTAATGTTAGAACGGCACACTTCTTACGGCCGATCTCTTTTAACCTTATAATTTGACAGCTGGTTAAAGGTAGATACGTTACTGAAACCGGCCGTAAAGGCTTTCCTGTAATCTTTATATAGAGAACTGTTTCCGTTGTTTTTTATCAAATTCAAGATAGTGAATTTTCATTTTATTATTTTGTTTTTAAAAACTTTGAAACTGTTTATGTATTTGATAATTTTCTAAGTTTTTTCGAAGCAAATTGGCTGTGACAGACGGACAAACACACCCACAAACGATCCTATGATGGTTCCGTTTTTTTTTTATTGTGACGTACCCTAAATATGCTTCCAACTACTTACGCGGTAACTTGTAAGTGGTTCCATCAGGTAACTTGACGTGCACCACAATTTCCGCGAGCGGTTGCCTTCCACACAGCTTGCGTATGGCCAGCAGAAGCGCTGTGCCGTCGGAGTTGGTGGTCCGCACAGCGAAGCTGTCCCATCCCTGGTACTGCTCCGGCCTAGGCAGCTCGTCAAGCCGCGTCGGCTTCAGCTGCGACTTCCAGCGGCGCACAGCATAACGCGCGAATAACAGCCGGAGGTGGTAGTTCCATCCTAGCCAACAGAGACCTTTGTGTGTTATACAGTTTTAAATCAAGAATGCTGCCAGGGTTGCGGGATTTGTTCGAAAAATTCACCGCGGCCCTGGAACGCAAATGGCATTAGGAGGAACACGAATGGGTTTTAGTCAGTTAGAGTCTGGCACTCCCATTCGCTCCGCTCAAAGCGGAAGGAGTTTTGATGATTTTCCATCCATAAAACAAAAAAGCCAAAGAATAACTTGTTATTATGTAATGGTTCAAGGTCCGCAGTGTCCAAAAAAAAACTATGTATGGGTAATCATAACTAGGCTTTCGATCGAAAGCGAAGTTAAGCGAGCCCGCTGTTTGTTCAAGGTTTGTGCTCTATATCAATTCGGCATGACACGGCGATGACCTAACCAACAAGATACCTGGTAAAAAGGCTCCAAGTAAGTAAGAAGTCAAAAAAACTTGCTTGAGCTAATGACAGATGGTGTTGACTACTCAAGATCAACATTCCGTTAGCTTTCGATCCAATTTAGAGAGTTATAGTTATGCATACCTATTTATTTTGGCGGCGGGAGGTCACTGGTTTATCTTTAAAGTTCACCGTACAGTCCAAATGCAATATAGCTATAACTAAACCCAACGCAAAAAGAATCATCAAGATCGGTTAATAAAAAATGAAGTTATGCCCGAATAGATAACCCCTAAAACATGTTAATTCATATTGACTTGTTTGCATGTGTTCCCCTTCGTACCGGCGTGATGTTTTGTTATGAACTGGTGTAAACAATAAACAGACTTCAGCAATCCCTGGAGATTTGCTATGATTTTTTTAGAGTTCCGTTGCCTACCTCCGAAGTTCTTCATCAGATCTTCACCAAATTAAAACGGGACCAGTTTAGAAAAATACTCTTCCAAACAACAAAAGAATCATCCAAATCGATTGACAATTGGCGAAAATATCGCTGAACAAACATTTTTACCAGCACCAAAACAGTATTTATTAGAGTTATTTATTCAGCTAAGTGCCGTATCTTTTAACTTTAATCATTTCTATAATTTAACATCCCAATTAGGCATGCTATTCATTTAAAACTTTCTTACTAGCTCACCATGTAGGCCATATGTAGGGAGCAGAAGTTCCCAGGAGTTCAGAAGATGACGAGTTCCTAGAAGCTCACAGGTCTGAGTTCAGAAGATGATGCTCTATAAAAGCAACTTTAGAAAAAACTCTGTTTAAGTACCTTTAAACAATTGCATAGGTATACTTACTGCTCACCACAACTCTAACAGCACTATCTAATGAGTTGGTTTAACTTCATACTAGCACTGGTGATTGGTGACCCCATTCTCAATCTATCTTTGAAAATAATCACTTTGTAACCAGTTAAACCCCACTATCGTAAGTAATTTAAATACTTCATACAGTTTTATTTACTATCTTATAATGGGTACAGAATCCACCAGCATAATATCTAATCATCTTTAATCGTTTATAATCGTCTGCGATGGCTTTCATGCACGTTCACGTTCGTTTTATTGTGGTCGGTCACACATTCAATAATAGACAACAATTTATTCATTTCATAGTTTCATTCCCTATAGATATTAATCCATCACACTCGCGTAACTTGGACCCAAACTATGAATCCCTATTTCCCTTGGTCACGGCATCCCTCGTGAACGGCTGGACCAATTTCAATAGAAAAATTTTTGTTGTCTTTGTTATTGTTAGGAGAAGGTTCTTGTGAAAAAAATGTTAAAAAAAAATACCTACATCCGGACGAAGCCGGGGTGGGCCACTAGTTATTTATAAGACCCTCCCAGCAGTTTTATAAGAACAAGTCACGTATATACGACTCCTAAGGCTTGAAATTTGGTTTTTTAAATTATTAGCTGAACAATAAAGAAATAAAAACGTCGTTTTTTAATAATGTACTTTAGCATTACTTACCAACTTCTCTATAATGTCCCTTATTTGGCGTTTTCTTCTTAATAAACACCAAGTAGAACACAATAGCACCGGTTATCAATCCAGACTGGAGGAGGATATCGTAAATATCCATTTTTTAGATTCTAAACTACACGATTTACATTAGTAAACAATCTCATTAAGACCACTCGAGCGTTCAATGTCAGTCGGAATTAGAGACCTTGACACAGCGAATGCGACGAGCGACAAGCGTGTGCGGGGACTGGCAAACGCGGAATGTGACATCACAAGTTCACAACAGAGTTCCTAATCATGGCTGATGATAATAAATAATTAATCAATGCTAGGTAACAATGTAGTATCGAAGTCATCAGCAGGTGTTACGGCTGAAGTAGACGTCTGTAATCTTAATCCAGTTATCTTATATAGATAGGTATATCGCGTAATTATTTGTAAAACACAGTAGGTATATACTACTATCAACTACAATAATAATTATCAGTGCTAGGTACCTCATGATGCAAATGTGTTAAATAAATAGTTAAACTAATGTACCTGAACAAGAACTAATCAGTTAAGTACTAAGATAAGCCATTGCAGACGTAGGTACCCAATAGAACTTAATGTTTCTGATCAAATCAATTATCAATTAATTCTCTGAATGCTAGCTACATATTCCAAAGTTCTTTAGATACCTAGATACAGGTACAACACGATTTAGATATCCAGATATCTGAAACTGGAGATAACAGCTATTTTTATCATAGACATTTTGATTTGAAATGAGAAATCATTCTTTATAAATAGAAATAAACCCTTTTTCAAAAAAACGGACACTTTCTTTGATTGGTTTTCTTCTCTTAGATAAATAAATATTACAAGAAAAGGTTTTAATTAATTTGGCGATGTTATTTGAAATATGCTGGCTGGAAAGCAGTTCCAAAATTATTTTTTTTAATTAACAAAGACAACTAGGTAGGTAATGATCACTGTAAAATTGTTTTATGTATGGCGCGAATTTTTTAAACTGTTACTTGCTTATTTTAAATTATTTTTAACTTTTTGGATAATTTATGGCAATTAATTCATTTAATTGTTTATGTCCTTTTTTACTATGGTTGATAGGTAAAGCTATGAGCCGGCAAAATTATAGCGCTACTTGAAGAAGGTTGTTAGCAAACTTACGTGTCTCAGTGGCCAAATGTGAGTCGTTCTACTGACCGAGAACGAGATCGACGGTATCAAGAGACCGACTAGGACAAAAGAAGACCAGGTTCGGTAAGAAAGCGATGCACAGAACCACGAGAAGACCGGTTTTTGGTCAGGCGTTACGGAATCGTAAGGTGTCAAGTGTGGAGCTAAAGAAGTGCCCTGAAAAAGTATGAGGAGTAGAAGTTAGCGTGTTAATAGTTAGCCTCCTCTTGACCGTCCAGTCAGGAAGAGGCGCTTGGCTTCCGATACTAGCAGTTACCGCTCGGCCCGGGGCCCTAAATTAGTTCGTGGGCACCGAGTTGCTCGACTTCAGTTTGCTAAAAATTGTGCATCATGGACTATGGATGACTAGAACAAAGTATTGTTTTCAATTGAATTATATGGTGAGGATCGACGCTCAATACGATTGGACATGTCTGGAATGACCTAAAAAGATGGGAAGGTAACATCAGTGCTATTCCTACTTTGATGGGTATACCTAATGTGTGGTTGTAGGTAGAGTGATGATTGCGGAATTTGTTCGAAAGAGTCACCGCGGCCCTGAAACGCAAAGGGCTTTAGAAGGAACACGGATGGGTTTTAGTCAGTAAGAGTCTGACACGCCCTTCCACTCCAGCGGAAGAAGTCATTTGATGATTTCCCATCCTTAAAAAAAAACATCAGTGCAACCTGCTCCACAAAACATAAGGCAGCTAAAAAGAGTCATTGCAAAAGAGTATTCCACAAAACGTTATAAAAGTATCGTGGAAATCATGCCCAGGAGGATTTTGGCAAGAGGAGGTCACACTAATTTACATTTTTCATTAAAAAACTAAAAAAAAATCAGCTTGTCTTTATTGCTGACCCCTTCATATTGCTTGGACGGTGACATCGATTTTATTGAATTCATCGAAATGTTTATGTGGCATATTGCCAGAATTCACTTCACGCATATTCATTTACAAGATTATAACGATACAGTCGACGTCAAACAATTAAATTAAATTAAATTAACTGTTATCGGTCTTAGAACATAAAATTCTTTAGGTGGCCGTTTTTCTTGCAAAGGCCGTTTGATTGATTGCCTAGCCCTTTCATTTAACTGCGCCGATTTTTCAGCAACCTAAGTGACATCTTTAGATCAATTTCGTTTAATGACTTGCCCATGTCACATGTCGCTGATTATACGGCGCAGTTCAGTGAAATGGCTTTATTCAACTAGTTGGCTACGACATAAACAGGGTGAATTTTTAAAGCGTGAATGGCCAAATCCGAAACTATGAGGAATATCGAAAAACCACCACCAAAAATTGCCAGTTCCCATACGTGCACAAAAACAGTTTTTTTTTTTTGTGGCTATTGTATTGTACCTGTACCATCCCATAATTTAACACACTGGATCTGGCAACGCTATTTCAGATACAGGTACACGGGCACGGATAATAAGAGTCACAAAATTCCTAAAATATTTGGACCCGCGGACCCAGACCCTTGCGAAAGCTATAGGGCCAGAATTGGATCCTTATAAGTGACACTCTCGGATGGTGTAGGTACCAAATAATGTATTATTACACCATCCGAGTTTGTTTTTTTTTTGCAAATCGAACGGTTCGATCCCTGACTAGGAATACCAATTTTTCAAAAATCCTATGATGCCGTTTTAGTTTTCATCAAAATCAGGCTCGATTGTTTTTCGAAATTCCCCATAGTTCCGGATTTGGCCATCCACGCACATTTTAAAAATTCATCCGGTATCTTGATGTTATTTAGATATCAAATAATAAGTACCTATAGAAATATTGCGCAGTTGTTGGTTAGTATGTAGACGGATGGATCCCTAATGTTGCCTAAAGAATTGGTTAAGGTATGATATCATCACCGTTCTATATCAATGTCTAAGGCTGCCTGTCCATTGGAGCTAAGCGATGTAGAGCTAGAAGATTTCGCTTATTCCGTTTATACATCCTAAAACAACCACCAACCAGCTGGGGTGGACACTCGGAAACGAATGTTCCAGCTCAGACTAACATAGATGGAGTGTGGATGTTTTAGGGTGGATAAACGAAAGATTTAAAACGAATTTCACAAAATATACGACTTCGTTGGGCGTGGCAACATCGGACCGTAGTTTGGTAGATAGGTTAACTATGTAGAGATATTATAAACTACGTATGATTCCAACACCTTGTCGTCCTAGCATCGTGCCTTCGCGCTGCTTCGCTTCAGTTTATTGACGCTTCGATTCGCCGCACGTAGGTACTCTTTTCCCCCATGGATCGCGGAAGTGGGGGAAAGAGGGGCCAAATGCTCCTCCTAAAATCAAACCGGCGGTCCGCGCCCGTTCCAATTTTACTACCTGGTAAGGAAGTATTCTCTGTTTTCTTATCATTAACAGAGCTTTGTTTTTTCTGACATGAAAAAGCGCTTGTGACATGAAAAATTGCCAGAGAGAGCGGAGCATAAGAATATTTTTAACACGGTTTTATTAGTTCCACCAATATGTTTGTTTGTAATGGAATCTAAGAACGCATTTTCAACCACTCCAAAACTTCAGATTGAACTGCAACTTTGCACCCTATTAAGGACCGATGACAATACGACAATTTGATAAGTTTGTCCCATTATCCTGACCAGAAGCTTCAGGATCAACGACTTTTACCTTTAAACTTGAATGAGAATTATGAGGTGTGTACTTTTGGATTTTCCAAACTTTCTATTAATCATTCCTTAATTCAAAATTAAAATTATCTATGAAATATAAGTTTTTTTTTTGATTTGACTGATAATTTGATTGCCGGAAGCGGTATAATTGGATTAAAGGAAGGGGGTGACCAAAGAAGTTTGCCCCCCATTCTCTGTCATAGAGTAGGTACTTTCGCGGTCTCCATTCTCCGCTTCAATTTAAACGCAGCCTAAGATATTTGAGCTCTTCATTGTAAACATCCATCTACTCGACATGCAATTTTGATCGTTTAAGCCCGTTAATAATGAATAAATTTGGCAAGACAGCTTGTTGGTCTTACACCGGTGTATGTGACCATGAAGTTTTATTCACTCCGCTAAGAGAAAAGGCTTTGAAGTCTATCGCCTCATGTCCACTGTCCCACTTTTGTCAAAAATGGACAAAAGGTGTAAAACATGTTGCACAGTTTCCTGGTAAAGATGTAAAACATCCACCCGACCCCTTTCTCTTCCGAAAGGGTCGACGTCGATCTTCAGTTCCTATCCCACCAATAGCCACCACACAGACGATTATTTTATATCGACTTAGTAACTAAAAGGTTAAAATAAATAAAAGTTATTATTTAAGACATAATTTTATTCGCAAAATAAGTCAACCACAAGAATTGATTTCGTTCATAAATAAACAAACAATAAATAGGGTTCAAGTCACATTTTAACAATTTAATCAGTACCCGAACGTAAATACAATGTCTAATTAAATTATATAGCTCTCTAAGTAGCTCCGTAGACGTGACGGGTAGCGGTAAAAAAAACTAAACTTTTAACATCAAGTATGCTGCAACCTCTATTGAAAAGGGAGGATCCTCCGACTAAACGGTTGTTGTGTATAGTGGACGAATGCCCGATAGTTTTTGTCGGGCTGTTGTAGGTACGTGTTCAAATCGCGTGGAAAATTTGATGGCGCGATGTAAGATTTGTGGGACAACAGATCTTTTTGTAGTTCATATGGAGCGATAATGCCGCTTCATCGATAACCATCTGTACATGTGAAATTCCGCTAATTTGACTTGACCCTGTACAGTACCCAGATTAAAAAAGCGACTGACACATAATTTAATGAAAATAAATTTTAATCATCCATTTCACTTAGTAGATTATAGTCCATGACCTTTAACAGAAGCTATTGGAGTTACGATTCTTGAAGAGCGAGGCGTCGTCGTAATAAAAAGCGATCATCACGCGAATACGTAATCGTCGCATTCACGTATACGGGAAAATCGGAAGATGTCCTCTGTCGGTGCGACTGTTTACCGTAAAAATTAATGCGACGATCGCGTATTCGCGTGATGATCGCACGCTATTATACCGTGTTTTTACCGGCAAGTTTTTTTTTTATAACATTGCGGGGTACGATTGAGCGATTGATGACATTATACCATTTATACCTCGGTAACCCGGCAAGTGAAAATGAGGCCTTAGGACGACGTCTAACTAAACTGAACTGATGACAAAAGTCGAAAAAACTCCCAAAACTGGAAATAACATATTACAATTGGGTACAATAATTTAAATACATTGGTAATAACAGCAAGCAACAAAACAACCTGTACGCAATACAATTTATTTACTAACTAGAAGTAGGTACTCTATACATTATTGCTATGTAACAGTTTTGTGTATATAGGTCAACAGACGATAGCGTTGTTTTATCTATGTTTGTCTACAACAATATGGAAGGAAGCTCTATTTATTATTTACTCAACTTGTAACATACACGGTCGGATAAATGCTTAAATCACATTTTAATTAACTGTCATAAAATTTAAAGGTTTATTTATAAATCTAAATAAATAGATTATACTACCTAGCATAAATAGTTCTGATATTGTGATGAGACAATAATAATTACTGAATTTAAATTAATTACTGAATTTAAATTAAGAATTAATTCATAACAAAATCTACGTTATTCGTAGATGAAATATAATAATACATACACAATTCACATGTACACAACCACACCATTTATGACATATTTAATAAGTTCTACATAGTACATAATAAGTTCAAATAATATATGTAATACATTAATATAAAGGCCCGTACCTATTGTGAGCATTGGCTTCGCGAATTTGCTTTACAGATCGCTACTGAACGAGCTTTTGATACGCAATAAACATTCACTCTTGGAAGAAACAGTTTTTTAATCCAAACATCAAAAACTATGGCTGTGCTCGCGCACGAATTTTCGTTGTTTTTACGAGTGCCTACAAAACCAACTCGCGGAGCAAATTCTCGCGGTGAGAACTATTGAGAATGATTGTCTATGAATTAGAAAATAATAGTATAACGCATACCTAAGTTTCAGCGGGGCTAAGCAGAGGATTCGCTTGGTGTCATTGAATTTCACACATTATAGTCATTGGCATACAGAGCAAAGTCGTCAAACTAAACGGCTCATCAGGTGTGTCTAAACTCCTAAAGCGAGCTGTTACGATTGCATCTTATGACTCTAAATATAAAGTTTGTAATTCAATGTTATAAAAAAATCCTCTGCTCCGCAATACTGATGGTGTATGCGCTTAGTCTTAATCCACAGCCGTTTTATTCAAAGAAGGGCTGCGGGACTCGAAAGCTTTGATCAGGCAGGCGGCCTCTCATTGAACGAACTGCGAAAATCCACAAAGACATTAAAGGTTTTCTACCCACACCCGTCTGCTCCTACTATTAAATAAAATTTAAGTTTTGTGACACAGCGAGTATTTTACAGGCCCTGATGTTTTGTTTTTTTGCTTCTTGAAACCCTATCAAAGTTATACGACTCCGTATGTGTATTGATTTCGATGAAATTTCAGCGAATAGGGAAAGTCCAGGGCGAAAGACAGGTCACATAAGAAGTGCAATCGCATTTAACCTACAAACAAAAATGTGGTAGCGCCGAAGTCAAGCAAAAAGAAGCCTATAATACCCCTGTTTTCTGACGAATATGAGGTAATACAAATATTTTTTCAGGGATCAGAAACCCTCAAATTAAACATGAAATAATAAATTTAAAAAATTCCATTTAATTTGCTAATAATCACGAAAAATATTCTAATATACAGAAAACAATCCTATGTTATTTCATTGTTAAATATCTATCACAAATTAATTTAAATAAAATATCGAATTGTAATTATAAAATAATCTCTCTCAAGTCTCTTGTACGAGAATGCTGTGATCGCATGAATGTTTAATTAAAACGAATCCTTATTGAGTTCAGTGCTTTATATTTTCACTAGTTGCCGCCCGCGGCTCCGCCCGCGTGATTGTCGAAAACTATCCTAAGGGAACATATTCCCGGGATAAAAAGTATCCTATGTGTTATTCCAGACTATAATCTACCTCTGTGCCAAATTTCATCAAAATCCATTCAGTAGTTTTTACGTGAAAGAGTAACAAACATCCATACATACATCCATACTTACAAACTTTCGCCTTTATAATAGTAGTAGGATTAATCGATCGCTCTCGATGCGTAGTATGCAATCTTTCTCGGTGTACTTATGAATATGAACAACTTTAGAAGTCGATTTTTAGGTTGCCCCAGTACTTAAAATTATATATATTCATTACTTACGCCCCCTAAAAGATTGCCAATTAGATCAACCTGTATATTATGCGGCAATTGACTGCATTGACCTTAGATGTGCGAGCTCATTTAGGCACAGAACAAAATTTTCAATCACTGATATCTCAAGTTGTTGCAGTTAACGATTCATGTAATAATTTATCGATCATGCATAAAAGTTTCTCATGCTATTCAAGTCAGACAAATAATATTATAACTAATAAGGCTGGTTTCACAGCTGTCCGGGAGACCCGTAGGGGTAGCGCCCGCAGTGCTCTGAAACGAGGGTTCAGTTCGATGTGGTTGCTTGCGGGAGACAGACACATAAAAAATAAATGCGAACGTTTCTTTCAATCTACTCATCTCAACTGTACTCCCGGAGCACCGGCGTTCGGCGTCGCAGTGAAACGATGAATGAGCAGAGATGCACTCGTAGCAGCATGTGGGCGGGTCCGGGCCCAGGACGCGGGTGGCGTTGTACGGGCTTTACCCGGAGCGGGTCACGTACGGACCAATCCGCGTCGCCGTGAAACAATGTTCTAGCGCCTCACGTTTGTCTCCGTTCCGCAGCCAGTACGGGCGACCCGTACGAGTCTCCCAGACAGCTGTGAAACCAGCCTAATAAAATAATAGATAAGAAAACCCTGAACTCAAGATGAGCGAATGTCTACCTAAAAATCTTCTAGTCTTCTACTCTAAGTTTATAGGAAACAAATATGAGGTAATAGCAACTCATGAAGTACCGTCATATCATAAACATCTCATAATAATCTATTTCGTAATAAAGTAAATATCATAGCATAGGTTCAAGTCACTTTCAAAATAACCGATCCAAAAATTCTGCTAAAAAAATGTAAAATATTTATTTTCATAAATTAATTTCGCTATGATGCAGTCTACTAAATGCATAATACAGGGTCAATTAAATTAGCTACTGAACCCCGCACGCGTGACGGGTATATCTAATGAAGAAAGTATCGAGATAGCTCGACAGTCACTGCTAAAGGAAATATCAAAACTATCCGTACGAAGCAAGCGTGTCACAGAGATCAGTTCAGTTCACTCGAGGAAAATTATAGATGACCGTGAATAACAGCCGAAACTTGTACTCATCGCAATGAGAGTTTTCTGAAAAGAAACAGACCACCAGTTGGCGCTTTGGTCCAAGTTTTTTAACGTACACGATCGCGTTAGCGTAAACGTTCGCTTATGTCAAATTTTAAGGAAAATAAAGGTTTTCCGTAATTGTCACCAGACAGCGCTTATTGAGATTCAATACAAATTTTACGTTTACGCTAACGCGATCGAGAACGTCAAAAATACTCGCACTAAGCGCACAGAGCGTCTTCGACGTTGAATTCGTGGCTTACGACGTCAACATGACGTTGACACCAAATGTCACGAAATCTAAGAGCTTTGAGACGTGCCAGAACCTGACGCCTCAGTGCGTAGTGCACGTCATTTCAGAAAACCCTCATTGTGCGGCCACAAACATTAGCAATGGCGCCTCTAGCTGCAGCCAGCGAGCGCAGCGTTCCGTATTCTGTTGTTTTTTTTATTTTTTTATTCTGATCTCGTGTCGGAGGATTTCTCCAGCTAATATAATTTGACCTTATTTTTTAGTCTTGTCTTTTTTGCACAACATATCAAAGACAATGAAAATGCCTTTTTAATAAAGTCCAGTCGTAGCGCTGACCCAAGTAGCACCTTAAACAGCCTCTTTATGGTACTATAGTAATCTCAAAAAAAAATTTAGCTGACAACTATTCTTCTTTCTGCTTGATGGGCTCCAACTCCTCAGGGTTTTCATCCATGCTGGATGCGGTGTCCGTACGGGACTTGTCAACTGGGTACAACCTGAAATACAAGATATGTTTATATAGATAAAGCATAATATTGATTATTGTTTAGGCCGTAGTAACAAAGGGTGTCTAAATGAGCGTTTGATCGGCGATATCACCGAAGACGCGGGTAACTCCTGATTGAGAGAACAGGGAATTAAGTTTCATGAATTATTTGAGGTCAGATTCTTAGGTACAATTTTTAACAACACTGCATAGCCATCATCATCATCATATCAGCCGAAAGACGTCCATTGCTGGACGTAGGCCTCCTTCAAGGGGGAGGGGAGATTGCCATAATCGCCACGCTTGGCAGGCGGGTTGGCGATCGAAGTGTAGCTCGTGCAATGCACAGAGAATGCTGCTGCCCATTCTCTGGTGAGTAGTGAGTGGTAGTTCACTGCATAGTAACTTGATAGACAAGTAAGACCGCAAGAAAAATGTGCTGATGAAATAAGCTAAGTGGCTGACAAAAATGGAAAAAAACTTGGCATAAAATGAAGGACGCCTTGGATCCCTAACCGAGCATATTAATTCGCGAAAATTTATTGAATTGTCACTGTTATTTCTAATAAAGGAATAAATTGCCTTTTTTATCTTAACTTGATTAAAAGTTGCAAATTAATCGTTAGTTCTGCTATATTCCGGTTAGTTTATGGGTCCAATGTACATCCACTGCCGCATTTATTGCGGCTATAGAGAACCGAGCGATAATATGGTACGGAGCGATAATTACCATGTTTGGAAACGAATTAGTTGCGGTGATAACAGTAACTAATCTGTTTGTTGAAACTTAATGTGCATAATGTGTACGACTTGTGCGAGTATAGTTTCTCACAAATATTCTATTGTGCGATATTTAAAAGCGGAAAGAGAGGCATCATATTCTTAGGGTCTTCTTCAGACTGGGATTTAAGTTTATTCTTCTTCTTCGTGTCGCTGGCACGACATTAGCTTAGATTTTATTGGTCCAAAACATTTCCACTTCCACGGCAACGTTGATGGCAGCGCATCATTTTGGCTGCATGTTATGGAGCACAGAAGGCAGGATAGGAGGTAGAGCATAGCTTGTGGCTCGGACCCTTTGCGAAGTTGGAGTTTAACCTTCACTTTACTCTGTTAAGTTAGCGTTTCATACGAATTTTAACTGAATAGTTTTCATATTTTTTCAAGCAAGAGACCACATAGACCTCTCTGTCATCTATGACCTAGACTAGAGTCAAGAGCAAACTCAACTCAAGTAAAAAAAAAAAACTAAAAATACAAAATAATCAAAAAATTCAACTCACCATCTCTGATACAAATAAACTAGGAAGACGAGATCATCTCTGAAGCAAGCTACCCGATGCGCGGTGGGCATGGTGATGATGAACGCGAACACATCGTCTATGAAGGTGTTGAACGCCTTGTACATGAAGGCGCGCCAAGGTAACGCGGCCACCGAGCGCAGCCGATAGTTCACGAACAGTTGCGGCAACATGAACAAGAACCCGAATGCGTATACGCCGTTGACAATGCTGTGTAGCGCCCAGGAGTACCAACTGCAAAGAATAATGCTGTTTTCAATAACACATTTCTAAACTAAAAAAAGATTTTACTTTCAAATGGCCGAAACTGAGTGCTTGCTTGCTACGGGCAAGTATGTCTTCGAAGTTATACAAATATTTAACGGCAGAGAACTTAACGACCCCATTGTTGAATGCACATTCGACTGGTCACGGATAGCTGGGCCTGGTGAAGTGTAGTGCACTGCCGTCTATTGCAATAAAGTCGAAAATAAATAAGCGTGCCTATTACGGCTCTCGTCAACACGAATCTGCATTCACTGCTTCGTCACTATTGCACAGACTCTTAACACTCCATTACACGCGCATCTAAAAGTTACACGATTCCGTGCTTGGGTGCCCCAAAGAAATGGATGGATTTCTGGTTATTGGTGTAGATTCAAAAAATATTTTTGTATACTTGTACTTAAATAAAGATGATTACTCATAATAAAACCATTATTAATTACTTTTTAGACTCGTTTTACGATCTTACAAACATGTAAAAACTCAACATAGGAACACCAAATTTGTAATTTTTGACATTTTGTGACATTTCGAGGGAATTCAATCTTTCGTTATAAGATGGGATACATATGTTATACTTATCGCCGTTTGGTAAGTTTTTAATATTTCTTACTTGCTGTTCTAGTCACTTGATTATGGCCAACTTCCCCCCCCCCCCCCCCCCACTACTACAATCATGGCTTCGTTTATTTTTATGATATTATGTCGTTTTTCTAAGTTCTCATCACCTACGCCATAAGTACGTCTACATCACCCTCTTCTACCTCCTCAGAATTTTGGAGCTAGTTCATTGTCAGATGTTCCTTACAAACCCTTTTGACTCATAAGTGAAACCAAAACTGAAGAAAAATACTTATTTATCTCATTATTATAAAAACACAAATAGTGTTGCCATTCCATGTTTTAAAATAACACTAAAATCAATCGTTGTTTATTTAAGTAAATAGCTAAAACTGCTTACTATTGTTATGCTTCAAATAGTTACATTATTCCACGCACGGGGCACAGGCGCGAACCACTCCAGAACCACTAAAACGTTTGCAAAAACTATGTCCGAGCGCTGGAGCTGCTGATGCGATGCTGACAATAGCTCAAGAATACTAGCTACAGCTAAAATAATAAGTAGTGGCGCGTGTTATAGAGTGTTAATCTTTATAGCAGACAATTAGCGTCTTTCTATCTATCTATTGGGTTATGGATTCCGCACTTAGTCCTGATGTTGGACCAATGTGCGTGGGTCATGGCGGCCGTCATTCCAACCAGCCAACCTCCTTCCAGAAGCAGATCCGTCAGTCCTCCTAAAGAGTTCAGGATGTTAATTAGCGAATAGCTATAATTAACAAAGCTTTCGTTTTCTTTGTCGCAATGAGTCTGTTTCAAGTCCGACCTCGCTTAACCCTTTCCCAACTGACGTTTCTAAATTGCACCAGGTGATTTGTTCCCAAAAATCTCGGCAATACGATCGCGCATTGGGCAAATGGTGTTTTCTTGATTTCCCCTAATTGGTACAAAAACATAAGAACTTTAAAAATAATTTTCCGCGTAGGAAAGGGTTAAGGAAAGGAAACGGAAATCATTACCTCTTGTGCGGCTCGTAAACCAGCGAGTAGATAGCGCCGGCGAAGCAGAGCGGATACAGCAACATGGAGAGGTACTTCATGGCCTCAGCGTCGGCCTGCGCCGTGCTCCTCTCTCCCGCGTCCGCGCTCGTGTCCCGCCACACGCGGACTCGCCAGCCCGAGAACGATATGCGCAGGTGCAAGACTTTTGTCACTTTCCATAACTGAAAGACGTAGGTAGATATTATTTTATTTGCAGTACCTTTGCAAATAACAGTACAAAAGATTTTGGCAGAGTAGGCTGTCTGATTGACTGAAAGAATGAGTACAAATGAACTGACATTAACGAATTGAATAAATAAATCCACCTTTGATCCTGTGGTTACATGCATGAAGTTAAAAAAAAAAATTAAAATCAATCAATGAATAGAAAAAACTTGAACTTGTACAAATATACCTTACCTCAATAATCGCGCTGATACCGGCTGGTATAAGTACAAGGAGCGAGGTCTGCTCATCCAGTAAATAGAAGAATATGACCATCTGTGAGAATGCTCGCCAGAACACGGTACGTGCTGATAATCCCGCCAGAGAGCGCTTGCGGCGCCAGAACGATACGTCATTCTTGAATGCCAGGAAGTCAAACAACAGCTGGAATAGAAATAGTTTCATTTTACTGTAAAACTCTGCAGTATGGCCCATTGACAGCAAAACAGAGTGAACAGGCTTCTTCTGGGTAAGCTCGCTCCATCGTCGACTTTGTCTCTGTCATCTATGACCTAGACTAGAGTCAAGAGAAAACCCATTTTAAATAAAAAAAAAGCTGTTTAAATTTATATTACATATTATAATTTGTTTTGAACTAGATAACATTAACAAACCAAGCAGTACCTTCAAGCCAAAGTTAAAGAATTATATTCAAGGTTTGTAGAACATGCTATAGTTTCTTATTATCTGATTTATGCCAGGCAAATGCTCTTGACAATTTAGATATGGTATTAGAATTATTCTTAGTGTCTGATGAAAGTTACTTACATGACAACTAGCAATCAACACCGTAGCTGATAGTAAATACAAGTTGGTGTCAGCGAATATTCCTTTTACATCATCCACATCTTTCTCACTGAAGCCTAGAGAAAACAGCTGTTCCAATGCCAATCGTACATGTAGTGCCAACCGTAAAGAACCATACGATGTTGGCGCCACATTGACCGTAATATTCACTTCTGTTGAGCTGGTGTTCAGTAGTTGGTAGTGTGCTAATCTGGACTTCAGAACATTGTGTTGTAGTATAGGCAGGAATTTACCGCTTCTAACCCTAAAAGGAGAGATAACATAGAAATTAAGCATTGTAATGATGAAAATTTCTTGAATTTTTTTCTTTGTTGAGGCAGTTTAATAATACTACTGTAGTAGAATAATACTGCCCACTGTTTCACATGCTGGAAAAAAACTTTAGTTGTTTCCAACAAGAGTGTTGTTTTGAAGGTACTGGGTAGTACACAGTCTTGAATGCATAAATTGCTATTTTCTTAATATGCTAGCTGTCTGGCTTACTGCAAGCAAGAGGTGCAATTTACAGATTTCTCTTTAACCTTTTGAACGCCATGGTCACGTATATGTGACAAGCAAGTGCATGCCCTGTACGCCAAACGTCACAAATATGTGACAAACAGTACGGCAAATGTGAGGCTTGTCGTCGGGGGCATGTTTATGCGGTTATGCTCTGGCGTTCAAAAGGTTAAAGCAGTCGTTTTTGTCTATTTCACAGCCTCAATTTGGGCATGATGAATGTTTGAATGCTAGCATCAGGAACAACACGTATTAAATAGGTGCAGTTATTCGCTTCAATCATCATTGAACCCAACAGTGCTATCAATATGTGAATGCTATAAATTTTTCACACCCAAATGCAATTTGAAAAAATTTAAAGTATAACTCACCTTTAAGACAGACTCAATTGGGCCAGCTAGAATAGCTTCTTCATAAAAGAGCTAAATAGTACATGATGTTATGAATTGTACTACTCATAAGTATGATTATAAGAATATATTACCTTATGTAAGGATACAGCTCTCCAGGTATCTTATTGCTAGGCAGTCTCAATTCATCTGTGAGAATGGACAGTGGAGCTACTGTAGTTATGTGAGAATATCGACGAACTGCTTTCTTTTCTACAAATTTTTTGCCCTCGGCCTGAGGAATAACATACAATTAATAGACCATGACCATCTGATAGAAAGCATTAACATAAAGATACAAATACTAAATAGCTCACGTTTTGCTGAAGAAGATTAAATGTTGCAGCTTGTGGTTCAGTATGCGTCACAAGCGGAAGAGTGTGTATGGACTCCGTGCGAACTATCTCGTCAAAGTCCTTGTATAAGTGGCCATCATCCAATAAAACTGCATGCATAAACAACGTTCCATTGTTGCGTGTTTTACGAGGCACTTTCAATGTAATATCACTAAAAACAAGTAAACATTTATTGACTCACGAAAGTCTTGACAGTACAGATTTTATACCGAAACCATAGGCGAAGAATACGTACAAAGTTGCCGGATTTCGATAGTCAAACTTGAGAGAAGTATACACTTTTGAGACACTTTCCACAGTAGAACCGTCTAAGTATGGATGCTCTTTTACAGAAGTATACAGAACTAGATGCTGCACTGGATTTGAAGTTAAATAAGATGAAAAACATCTCTCGCCACGACTACATTCTGGCGGTATAAATATTTCAGCTAAGGTCCAAATAGTATTGATAACATAAACAGCAAAAATTATAGACAGTATAAAACTAGCAGATATATATTTCATTCCGGAGGTTAGCTAGTCTACTTCTATTGGAATAAAAATATTTGTATTTCGTAAAATTACGATTTGACACGATCGTGCACGCACTTTTTTCAACTAAAGAAAGATGTAATTATTTTTGAAATTGTCAAAGTCAAACTGACATTATCAAGCTTCATCTCTTTTCCTCCATTACAATCTATGGTTACAATTGCCGAAGCGAACGTGTTCCTATTAGTGGTGTATGTACAAGACCTCAAATCTACTTAGTCTTTTTACCGATTGACGAATGGTCGCCAAAAGTCAACAAAATCGACTAACAAAATTTAGCCAAATGTTTATGTTCTAAGGTTAGATCTCTTGAAAAATATACCTTTCAATTTATAAAATATATTGTTTATTGTTTAGTATGAATGAAAAACTGTAATTTTTATGAGGACTTTATTTTTTCTATCCATTCTGTGAAACTACGCACAACCCTGCTGTCTATTGTTTTTTTTTATTTGGGTAACATCATAGTTTATGGGCGACTTCAAAACGTAATAAATCGGTGTTTCCTTGGAAATAATATTGATGTTTCATGAAATTAGAAGAAATACTAAAGGTATATTTGATATTATAAGTTGATACTCAAAGTGTTAGGCTTTCTATCCCAAATAAAAAGGGGGGCCTATGTGGCATATTGTTTTGACAGTTGTCACTTAATCTATCTAATATTTTGTTTATATTTCAGAATCGAAATGGTTTTGTGCAACCTCTGGTTATTGAGTTGTTCCAAGGAATTTAAATTGTCCCTCAACTGAAAAATGTTAACACCGAATACGAATATGCGTCCAAGTTACCGTGGCAATGGATGCTAAAGACTTGAGGACCGAGTCTGCTGTGAGTGAACGCAACAATGACGGCAGCAAGTACTCTCAAGGCGGAGGTATCGCGCTCCACTGTGACAGAAATAAGTCATATCAAGAAATTGGATCTAACTCATTGGGCAAAGTGGATGTACCGAACGCGCGGCCGTGCGCCGTCATCGGACCCGACCGAGTCGTGCCTCCGCCCGCCGTTAGTGAAGCGTATTACTTAAAAAAAGGTCCTGTCGAGCCATGGCCATGCATGGACAACGCGTATCGACGGCCACCCGAATACCCCCATAAGCTAACCAATTACCAGAACCCCACAAGAAACATATCACCAAGACAAACATTCCAAGAGAACATGCAGCGTATCATGGTACCGCCTACATACAGCTCTGTCAAAGTAAATGAAGACACCAATTATGCTCAAGTATCAGATAGAAGTAATGGTCTATCTAAAAATATCAACTTAAACATGCCTTCCGAGGCAAAGTTCTGTGATGTGCCTTATGCTGTTAATCCTACTAATAATGAACATAAAAATGTTAGGAACCCCGAAATGTGTTTACCTAGTGCGAATCCCACTCATACACGGACTGCTCCCCATGGATGGCCTCCAGGCAGTGTTAATTTACGTTCTACAAGGATGTACGGTGCTCCTGAACTGTACCAATATCATCAAGACTACCCCAGCTGTGCCGGTCCTCGACCAGTAGTGCCGCGACCTCATAGAACTGTTCCAGAGGAACAAGGCTATGTCTATGCTGATCCATACTATCAAGAAGGAAACCTCCGTTTCAAGCCGTATCCAACTTCGAAGGAAAGGTATCCCCAGCAAAGGTATGAATACATTGGTAATTATGCTAATCCGTTTCATCCCCCACCTGGCTTTCCATCTCATAAATATGAGGTACAGAAACCTATGGCCCCTCATCCCTACCCCCCATATCCTCCCATTAAATATCTGGATAGCCGAATTGCTGAACCTGTTATTGAAGGATATCAACGAAATCCTCAAGGTCTAGGCCCAAACTACAATATTCAATATCGTAATCAAGTTATCCATCCAAACTATGGACCAGTAGTTGGAAATGGTCCTCAAAGTAAAATGCATTCCTACCCACCTGATGCTCATGTAAAATCCATACCTCCTAACAAACTACCTTATGATAGCAATGCTAAAGCATATATTGAATATGAAAATAGTCGACCCAAAATATATCCCCCGTCTGATAGCTACTTTATCAATGAAATGGCAAGGATGCCCGTGAAAAGTCAAGTAATAATGCCTAATTATTCAGCATTAAATATGCACAACATACCACCAAACCCATATTACAAGAAAGACACCCAACATATTAAAAATTATGAACATATGGCTCATTTTAGAACCATGGACCCTAATTTAATACATAATCCTATGACGAGACATGCACCAGTGTTTTCACCCAACACACTAGCAATTTCACCCACTGATTCTAACACCAGTAATGATACCACACAAACTCATGGAACTTCTCAAGAAGACTGTGGTTATGTGAGCCAATCATCAACTGCAAGTGTTCGAAGTATTGATTCAGGCATCAACAGACTACCAAATGAATACATTAGAAAATATTATGAAAATAGATATGGACCAATAGTCAGAACATCACCTATGATGTCAAAGTCTCAAATAAACTCTAATAATAACACATCCAAAGACAAAAAGCAAATAGACGTTAGACAGTTCCTGCAAATGTGGAATGAAGGTGATGAAGAACAAGAAGAAAATGTCACCAAAGAAACAACAATGCATACAGGTTCTAGTGATAAGAACAATTTTGGCAAGTCACACTCACATGATGCTATAAATAGTCAACAGTCACAGGAACAACTATATGTCCTAGGGTTGGTGAATGTTCCCAGTGAGGAACTTGCAAAATATGAACATATTCAAAAAGTTTCTAAATTGCCTGAAAACATTAAAGGATATAATAGTATTGAATTGCTCAATCAGTTTGAAGAAGTGATAGAATCGTCACATATGAAAAACTACAAGTCACCTACCCCTAAAGAGTCAATGTACCATATGCCAATGAAAGGAGGTCATCCAAAACAGGCGACAGGGATAATTCCACCGAGACCAGTATCGCCTTTGGATGTGGAAGCTAAAATAAGTCAGTCAGTCATTCATAAAGATGTTGGATGTAATTTTGAAATAAAACCTTGTAGTCCTAAAATGCTCAATGTAGAAGTTGCAGCACCGGTCCAAAACATTTTGGCTGAGAGGTCAATAGAGAAAGTCTCGAATCCAGTCATGCTGAGATCACCCATGTTAAATGGCATGAATGAAAATATTGACTGTAACATGATGAAAAGAACTGATCACCGTATGAATATGAATGAAAACTTAAGAATTCCAAGCTGCAAAATGCTAAATACCCAATATTCCAATAGCAACTCTATTGACCCAATGAAAAGTAGCTACAGTATACACGACTTGGAAAGTAACTCTGGCTTATGTTTAGCCTCTCTACCCAGACTTGACAATGATATTGAATTGAACTTCCCTGAAGTCAATCAACAATTCATTAATGCAAATAAAGGAGATAAAACCGTTTTATCAAATTCAATAAGAGACCTGCCAACACTAGAAGTATTGGATCAATCACCAAACCAAATTAAAGATAAATTCAATCATACAAATTCTCCTAGGCGAGATTATGAAATCGTGAAATCACCATATATGGTTGACTCTGAAAAAGAGTTTTCTAAATTGAGTAAATACCGTAAATCTAAAACTTATGAGCCAAAAGAAACTCGTATACAACACAATGTTAATGCTCTCAGAACTGACAGTGTTATCATAAAAAATCCTGAAAACATAAAGAATTATGAAGAAAATGCAGATTTTTCAAATGGCTTCAATAAAGTCATCATGGATATTCAGCAGGCTCCAATAAACTTGACTTCACAAGGAAACCTTTCAAGTAATTTAGAAAATCCACCTGATACGATTGATCTCCAAGTTGCAGAAGAAGAAAAACACTTGCCTGTAGAGATTGCAATAGACTTCAGTTTAAACAAGACAGGCATCCTTAACCATACTGACAATATAGACACAAAAACTGAGACACAAATGAATACTTCAACACACATAAAAGAAAATTCTTTAAACAAATTAAATGAAAATAAATCATCTGATTCGGTTCATTTACTTCCTGTATTTACTGAAGAAAGTGAAAATTTGGGTAGTGTGAATAATAAAGATGTAAATTATAGTCTGAATTCTATAAAAAACAGTCAGGATGTATCTAAACCAATCGCAATAATCAATAATAAAAATAATTATGAAGTAGACTTCAAAGAAATCCCAGCAAGTAATAAGAGCTATAAAAATATAAAAGGCAAGACAAACAAAAATACATCCACTGTTCCGGAAGAGACAATTGTAGAAGTTAGCAGTGCCCGATTGGCTTCAAAAATAAAAATACCTGCCAATGAACATGGAAGCAACATTATTACAGAAAAGGAATTCTGCAACAGTGAGGACTTAAGGACAGACGAATTGAATGAAGACGCAAACAAAACTTTAACGGATATTGATTCAAGAATTACATCAAATCTTACGCAAACTTTAGGAGAAAAATATGAAATGGACACAGCTGAAAACATCACAAACATTGCGATAGATGAAGACTTCGGTCATAATCAGAATTTTGTTGATAAATTAATTAGTCCGGTACATACTGAATCTATAACGGATTTTGACGCTTCAGATATTAATAATGCTAGCGAAATAGTCGATTCCGTGGTGTCTGAACAAACACATCAACCTGACGAAAAAGATCTCGTAAAGATTGAAGAAACATGCTACAATGGCTGTGAAAGTCCCGACTTGAATACGAGTTCAGAATCGCATACAATTTTAAAGGACTATGTGATCGATCATGCCAGTATAAATGAAAACATTGAAGACAGTACGTCTCAATCATCAGAAGAGCTCATATCAGCCCACGAAACAGAATTGAAGGATTTAGGGGAGACATATTGTGAAGATACACAGATCTCCCAAGACAATTTTAAAGAAAGATATTGCGAAGATACGCAGAGCAGCTCAGAAAATATTGAAGAAACAGATTGTGAAGATACACAGAGCAGCCCAGAAAATACTGATCTATGTGACTTTGATCTGTCAGCCGTCGACAACTTAGAACACAAATTTGAAGAACCGTTTCGAAGAAACTTATGGTATGGCAGTAAAGAATTGCATTCACCTTGGATTCAAAAATTACTTACGTTTTCTGAAGGCAATTGTAACAATGCCACAAAGGAAAATGACTCGGAGGATAAAAGCGATGATATAGCAACACAAACAACAACAACTAAAGAAAGTAATGATAATCACGATGATTCTGATTTGGAGAAATGCAAATCAATAACTTTAGAAGAAGTAACTACGGAAAATGATTCTGATTATGCTGATATTAATTTTGAAAGTAGAAAATCTTTTTCTATTTCTTCTGCAATAGAAAAAGTTACAACTGAAAATAATGAGTGTGATGATTCTGAATTTGAGATGGAAAAATCAGTACCAATGGAAGAATTAACAACAGCAAATGATGAGTATGATGATTCTGATTTTGAGATGAAAGAAACAGTACCAATAGAAAAAGCAACTACGGGAAGTAATAACGATAATGATAATTCTGATTTTGAGATGAAAACATCAGTACCAATGCAAGAAGTATTTACAGAAGATAATGGTCATGATAATTCTGATTTTGAGATAAGAAAATCCGTACCACCAGAAGTTACAATAGAAAATAATTATGATCATGATGATTCTGATTTTGAGTTGAGTAAATCAGGACCAAAAGAAGAAGTTACTATAGAAAATAATGACGATCATAATGATTATGATTTTGAGATAAGAAAAACAATACCACCAGAAGAATTAACAACAGAAAATAATGAGTATGATGATACTGATTTTGAGATGAAAGAAACAGTACCAATAGAAAAAGTAACTACGGGAAGTAATAACGATAAGGATAATTCTGATTTTGAGATGAAAACATCAGTACCAATACAAGAAATAACTACAGAAGATAATGGTCATGATAATTCTGATTTTGAGATAAGAAAAACATTACCACCAGAAGAATTTACCACAGAAAATAATAATGAAAATGATGATTCTGATTTTGAGATAAGAAAATCAGTACCACCAGACGTTACTTCAGAAAATAATTATGATTATGATGATTCTCATTTTGAGTTAAAAAACTTAGGACCAAAAGAAGAAGCAACCACAGAAAATAATGACGATCATGATGATTCTGATATTGAGATAAGAAAAACGATACCACCAGAAGAAGTTACTACAAAAAATAATTATGATGATTCTGATTTTGAGAAAAGAAAATCAGTACCACCAGACGTCACTTCAGAAAATAATTATGGTCATGATGATTCTGATTTTGAGTTGAAAAAATCAGGACAAAAAGAAGAAATCACAGAAAATAGTGACGATCATGATGATTCTGATTTTGAGATAAGAAAAACAATACAACCAGAAGAAGTTGCTACGGAAAATAATTATGATGATTCTGATTTTAAGAAAAGAAAATCAGTACCACCAGACGTTACGTCAGAAAATGGTTATGATCATGATGATTGTGATTTAGAATTAAAAAAATCAGGACCAAAAGAAGAAGAAACCACAGAAAATAATGACGATCATGATGAATCTGATTCTGAGATAAGAAAAACAGTACCACCAAAAGAAGTTACTACAGAAAATAATCATGATCATGATGATTCTGATTTTGAGATCAAAATATCAGGACCAAAAGAAAAAGTAACTGGAGAAAATGAAGATCACGATGATTCTAATTTTAATAATAGAAAATCACTACCAATAGCAGAAGGAACAACAGAAAATAATTATGATGATTCTGATTTCGAGATAAGAAAACGAGTACAACGAGAAGAAGTAACTACAGAGAATAATGATGGTTCTACCATGGTACCACTAGAAAAAGTGTCTCATAAAAATGTAACAGAAGATGTGAATGAAGGTCAAAACAAAGATACAGCGGATGAAACAGTAGGTACCGGTATTTTAAATACACGTCTTTTAGACAACAACCTTGAGGAAACTATAAACTTGGAGGCTCACTACGAATGTGAATATATTACTAAAAATGAAGCAATTAATCATAAGGAAAATGAGCGCGCAGTAGATGAAATCGATAACATTGTAACTGCTGGCACTGCATTGGCCATTTGCGCATTCAACGAAACCAAAATTATCCATACTTCTTTAGAATCCGAAGCTGACAACAATGAAAATACAGACATCAATTCTGGAACGCAACTTATCAGTGATATTGATACTCAATGTGAAGCACCCGATACTTCTTCTAATATAGAAGAAGCTTTGTGCGAGTCGTACCAAGAAGATGCAGAGCATTGTAGCGAACAGCCCGACGAACTAGGATCATCTGATCACTTTGAACATGTGCGATTTTCCTTCAATGGATTACAAGGAAATCACGTTCCATATAAAAAACCTCAGCGGCTTAAGAGGTCACTATCGGACTCTGCGTTAAATATATACAATAGTGATGAACGGACAAAACCGGATAGTGAAGAGAATGTTCAATTTATCTGGCCGTTTAAGCGCAGAAAAATGAATGCTGTAGAGAATAACTTACTAGCACAAAACTTGTGCAGCATCATAAATCATAACCGCCGAAACTCTGTTTCTTCTTTCTATAACGAAGACAATGTTTCGTTTTGTATTTTAATAGATAATAGCTGTCTTATAACCGAGGAAGAAAATGAGGAACCAGAAAAGGTGTGTTACACAGAGCTGTCAGAAGAATGTTTAGCTGAAATACAAAGTAACTGTACAAAACACGATGAAAATATAGAGACATTGACGGGAGTCGCATTAAGTCCACAACAAAAAATCGCGTGTGAAAATTCAGATTCCTTTGTGTTGGACTGTGAAGAAGATAAAACACTCGAAGAGTCTTGGGATGAAGATGTTGGTTGTGTAGAAACAGTTATCAGTGACGATATTGCAGAAGATATTGAAATCTGCGGGCCTTCTTCTCCAAAAGATGACTCCTTGTCTGATAACGACGAGTCCGGTGTATTTAGTTGCAGTGATCACACTGACAAAGTTAAATTCATATATGGTGACAAAATGTGCAATGATGACGCTCTATTTGTGGAAACCTTGTATAAAACTCCACAAATGGATGTAAATAAAACTTTATATAACAGAGAAACACGCGTCTCTGAAGAGTATGATAGGTATTATGATAACGATTCTTTGGAAAAAATGCTTTCAGAATCTAATGAGCCACCAGTGTCACCTTATGTTCCACAATACATAGATGCAATGTTTCCTTCGGGAAAAGTAAATCGTAAGGAAACTCCAGAAAACAAAGAAAATATGGACACGGAAGCATATCCTCCACTCCAAAACGGGAATGCCTTAGATATTGTTGTCGACATTAATGTTGATAAAAATGAGCGTGAAAGTACGCATTCAATAGAAATTATTGCGAAAACTAGAGATGATACCGCACATTCTCGCGAATCAAGTGTTGATAATGTATTTACATATAATCAAAAAGATGAAGACGCAATCTATACGTCCAGTTCTCCAGAAGTTTCTTCAACAACATCTGAGGAAAAGAACTCGGGAATATTACTAAAAATAACAAATTATCAAGGTTCTAGAATATCACAATTTAATGATATTAGTAGAGTTAGTAAGAGATCAAGTTGCAAATTTACCGAAGAAAAGGAATATTTACATACTCATGCTAATTATTCCTCTAATCGGCCATTATTGACAAAAGCAGCTCAAAAATATATTCCTCCGCTAAGAGAATCAATTCGTGACCTAAAAGTCAAACTTTCATTACCTCAACACAGCCTTATGAAACTTAAACAATTAAAAATATCCAAAGATGAACCAAAGGTAAATAAACAAAACGTTACTACTAATCCGCGAATTCCTAAGAAACCAAAGCCTAAATTTGAAGATGTCCTTAAAAGTATAGATGAAATTCAATTTAAAAAGCATAAAGAAAAGACTAAGAAAACAAAAAAAGCTATTCCTAAAGTAGTTATTAAGAAAAATCGAAATGGTTCTCATTATGCTAGTACTTCAAATAAAGATGATTTCAACCCAGATTTAACTGGTAGGAAATGGCAACCGTGGGTATTCATAGAAAAAAACCATTTCATTGATAAAATGGCGACCAGAAAAAAAACTAAAGCTGTATACAGCCATAGGACAAAAACGTATGTTTTAGCTGAAAAGTTTCAGAAGTATAAGTCGGCAAGCAGCGCTAAATTTGTGATATCGCCACCGATATCAGACAACCCTTCTACGGGACTTAAATACACCATAAGATTGAAACACAACTACTGAGGTAGTTTGTTTTGAGCATTGCAGTTCCTGTTTTGAGCATCGCCGTTCCTTGGGTCTATTTATGATGATTAACAGCCATATTGGCTGTCGTGTTAATGGATCCCACCCCAATAAAGGTCTCGTATTATCATTCCTGCGATTCCATTTTAGTTTTTTTAGTAGTTACCCATGTTAGTTTATTATGTAGTTTAATATCGAAGCCAAATTCAGAACGAAGTGTGATATGGGAAAGAAAGCAAAGACATTTTATTGTTTGATAGTGCAATTTGATCTGATCTGTAATTTGTTACTAGGTTTCAAATTTTATTATAATTGTTTTACCTGCTGTGCCTGTCATTCCATTTTTTTATTAGTGTTATTGTAACTAATTTATTTCATAGAATTGCACCTTCAAGATTTTAGGTAGCCATAATTTATGAGTATTATCTCCGTTAAATATTCCAAATAATACTGATATTTTTAATTATGTTGATAGAATATTTAGGTGTTTTTTTTTGGTAATTTTAATTATTCTTATTGGCGGCGGAGTCCATATATCCGAGTTAGTATATTGATTGTAAATATTGTAATTGTGTGAAGTTGTGTGTGAAATCAAGGTCACCTAACATTTTAATGTACTTATGCCTAGTCTATGATAATTGGTAATAGAAAAGTCTTATTCCGATATATCTCATATTTTTGTGTACCTGTATTTAAAGAGTTTATTTTTAATCAAGATATCGATTAGTCGACTTACTCCATTGTAATGTAATATGTCGTTACCTTCTGTCTTCCGTCGCCAACGTTGAGAACGTCGCTGTCGTGCGTATTGTGGTGCTGCAATCTGAACCCAACTTGGTGAGCACCATTTGTGCATTAAGTGCATCAGCTTTATATCGTCCCGCGCAATACAGCTTGCCAAAGACCAGATCATAATTATAAAATGTCCAAAGAACGCTGCACCATCACCATCGGCCGATATAAAGTTGATGTACGAACTTTGATATTTATCTAGGCAATGAAATAATCACTGTGTGGTTTTGACAAAGATGTTATATTAGGGTTAGTATGGTCAGTGCCTTCGGTACTGTCAAGATTGCTCACATATATTATACTGTAAGCACATGTGTAATCATGTCTAATTACATATTGATTTGACTGCGAAATGTGTATCTATGCTACTGTGTAGGCGAAGTACAAAATTTGCACACTTTAATTGTTAATACCATATAATCTTAACATGTATTTTGTAAGCAAGTTTTCGTTTAATATCATTCAATAATTTTGTTTGTAATGATGTTGCATTGAAACAACATAGTGTAGGTAGGTAATAAAATTAAAGCGTGAAATAACCAAAGCCAATACTCAGAAATAATAGATGTTGCGAAAGAGTGTACGTTGGTACTACTTTGAATTTATACCTACACGACAAATAACTACCGATACGGTACGTCTGGAACGCATTGAAGAGCCAAACGTATCGTAATCAATCTAAAATATTATCCAATATATTGCAAATTATTGCACCCAGAATATTTATCTGGAATATTTTCATAATTATACGTACCTAGGTTGCGAAGTTGAAATAAATTTTAATGTTCCAATATACAGGTACAGTAGGGTGTCCCTGAAAAGGTCGAAAAATTTTGTTTTCACTTATCGAAACTCATACCCTCTTGTGTTTATTAGGTAATAGTTACCCGAATACAGAATTTCATCTTCCTAGGTTAATTTTAACCCGTGCCGACGGGGCCTCAAAATTTTAGAAAACAGACAAATATTGGTGAAAACACAATTTGATATAACACCTTTCTTGTATTTTTCAAAAAATGTACAAGTTTAAAATTAATTATTTTGGATTTTTTCTCTTTAAAGTGTCTTTTATAGTCTGGATACTTAAATAATTGCTTCTGTTCTCCATAGGCGGTAATGAAATCATGGAAGACTTGCATTCGTTTAACAGCTCTTTCAGATGTCTCATAAATAGCTTTGAAGCAAGACACCTTATTTTTAGCTTCTACAAACATCGCGTTTCCATTCCACGAAGATACATTTTCTTGAAGGAAACTGTTGTCAAGTTTTAGTCGTGAAAATAAATCTTTGTTGACAGTAATAAAATCACTCAACGATTTTCCTAAAACAAGATAAAAATCCTTGTAGTATAGATAAAACAAATAAGTTTTAAATTAATTAATAGATTATATAATACTACCAATCATAGAAAGAGCCAGACATGTGTTCCTTCGATGGAACATATCTCTTTTCAGAATCACCAAAGCTTTATTTTTGTAAGTTTTCTACAATTTTCCTTTTGGTCTGCTCATCAACTTCGTCATCAAAAATTTAAAGGACGGCTATTTCCTCTCATAAGTACCACAAATATTGACTAGATATGTTTTTAAAGCCGCTTTGGAAATCAACTTGTCAACTCTTTCGTAATCTTTTAATGTCTCTGGATTCGGCGCTTTTACCGCCAAACTACATCCCACCCAGGGTTTTATATAGACTTCCACAGTAAAAAAACAAATATCTCGTAAAGCTTATTTGTCTTTAGCGCTCATTTTAAACTGAGACTGCAGCAAAGATATTTTTAAAGAGTAAATAGCTCTTGCCATCCATATTGCGCAAAGAGGTCTGATTTTTATTTTATTTTCATAAGTTCTCGATAATCAGTCAAATCAATAAGTTTGCAAGCTCATTATTAAAAACCGTCACCAGTTTGTTAAAATTTGCCTCACAGAGATGTTGTGGACAAAATCAGTCCGGTTGTCTCTAAACTGTTCGAAAGATGTGCAAAGAACAGATCGACAGTAAGCTTTTGGAAGGCATTTGCTTAAGTTTTTTTTTTATCTTCTGCTAATTTATTTCTTGAATTTTAGCTAAATTTTTGTCAACACCCGCCCTGGCTCTCTTTGTTTTAACAAAAATTTTGTATCTTGTTCGATTCTTATTCTTTCAAGTGCATCAGCGTGTGCGATATCGAATAAAATATACAATTTTTTTTTGCAGCCCTCTTCTGACCTGATAAAGATCCACTAGCTTCTTAACAAAATTTGGAACAGCTCTGGTAGATATTCTAGCCTTTTCCCAGAATATAATGCACTCCCAATTGACAAGATTTCCGCTTTCACTAACAGTCAACATAACTTCGCATATATTGATAAATAGCGAGATCTTGACGATTTGACGGTAATTTTGCACCCTTTATTTGGTGATTTACTTTACCAACCATGTACATGTTTACGCTCAAGTCGGCAGGTGTCACATTGTTCCGAATATGGAAAAAAAAATTTTGAGTGTTTTATGTCCAAATTAAAAATAATAGCTTATGCGTTGTAAAAATTAAACTTTGAAAAATAAGGGACACCCTTAGGTACAGTCAGTTACATTTACAATTAGCCGAATCGATAGAATTTATAATTCTTTTATATTTTTACCATTTCAGCAAAGTAAATGAAATATAAAAAAATATAAAATTCTATTGATTCGTATGCAAAGGTGGGTTAGCTAATTGTGGTAACTGACTGTACTTGTTTTACTAAATGAGGGCGCGTTAGAATGCGCTGACAGTGCCTTTGACATTGTGCTGATATTAATATATCAAGTAGCATATTTAGGATCCAAACGTTTTGGCCATTTTAAACATTTTGGAAATATCTGTTGATCTCATAAACAAGGCACTCACCGATTCATGTTTTGCCTTATCGTGCCTATGAATATATTTTATAATATTAAATACACTATTTTGATATAATGTACAGGGTGTTCAATAAATATACCAAATATATGTGCTTTTAAGTCCTGCATACATGTATTTGCAAAGTGTTGCCTTCGTAGATAAAATATTTTAGAATTAATTATTGTATAGTATAAGTTATTAAATTAAAATATTTTAAATGTGTTAAAATTCCGTATAGAATTATCGGTTAAACTGTTTAATTTATTTATAAATCATAATATATTGGTATGAGAAATGGTAATTGTAAGTACTAGATTAAGTTTTAAGGAAATAAATGTACAAAGGTAAAGTTAAGAAATGCGTTGATTTGTGTCCAGTGTTGATTTGGACGTCATAACCTCAGTTAATGTTGAGGCTGAGTATTTAATAAAATTATAGAATTTGCTAGTGCACGTGTATGTAATGAATATTCGAGGAGCAACGCCGCGGCGCTACACCCGCGCCACCCTGCGCCGCTCGCGAGTGCGTTCGTTCGCTTGCTCACAGATGCTCGGGGTTGCTCGGAGACGCTCGGCGCTGCCTCTCGGTGACTGATGACTGATTACTTCACGTTTACTTACCAATACCGTAGAATTTATTTTCATCGTAGTTTTCGATACCTTGTATGTTTGTTATGCACTATTGAGTGGATTGTTGTTTTAGTTTTCCTGCACTTGTTGGCCATTGTTATAACTTTAAGTTAATGGTATATTCTATTGTGGTTAAATTATTTAAATTAAGGGTTATGGATTAGTTATTATTGATGATTTTAATAATTAGATATTTGTTTGTCGTTTAAATGTTAATGCATATCTTTTTATGCCAGTAACGCACGTGATAATGTATGGTGATAGACGTAATATTGGACACACTTGCTCTAAAACTGAGTGTTTATAAACTGAAGTGTGACACATTATACTGTTAATTAATGGGATGTTATTATGTATTACGTTTTCGAGTGGTACCTAGTTTTGAAATTGTTCTATAATTGACCAAAATAAATGTGTTCGCAGTAATATATGTTTATTATTTCAAAATGCATTACAATTACACGGGTATATTCACTTTAACAGCTTCTTGCCGAATGGCGCTGATAAGTTCTTGATTCACCAGAAAAACGAAGCGAAGACCGGCAATCTGGGTGGAACAAACAGAAAAGCATTAATTATTCATATCATAAACAACAGATTCTGTTTCTCAAAAGAAATCATCAAACAAAAGGATATTGAATCCAACAGCAAAGCAATACGGCGTTTCATGCATCACTCAACTACCAGCCGATGTTGTATTTCAAAACTTTCCTTGCACTAAAACAGCCATACAGCAGCTAATGACGTGACGTCCAAAATCAAGGTTTGCAACACAATAGGCGTGATATAATCAGCAAAACTAATGATACGCAAAACATTACGGGTACCAACCTCAATGACGGCGTTGTGATTAAGCTTGACTTTGTTGCCCGGCAGCACGGGTCGTCCGTCCACAAAAATGGGCCGTTTACCCTCGGATGACATGAAGAAATCGCCACTGTTCCGCAGCCGGATTGTGGCTTGCTTCCGAGACACTTTCGCCGCGGGCCCTTCCAGTGTTAAGTCCACATCAATGGAATTGTCCCGCGTGCTGCGACCAACTGCGATCTAAACAACAACAAAAAAGTTTATTTTTGAGTTAATCAAGTTTTGCTTTTTAAAATCATGTGTTTGACGCACGTAATTTGCATACAATGTCTTTAAAAATGATTTGAAGTGCCTCCGTAATTAACGTTTGAAGTTAAATTTATTCCAAGTTAATGATCATTTTCATAGTATTTTATTATGAAATGAATTCGTACGTGTGTCGATAGTCGCCATTGCGCACGATATTGAACTAATTATTGCAGTAGGTAAGCCATAAATGCAGTCGCTAATTGATATGCTCGATTAAAGCAGAGTGGGCGAACTATGGCACACTTGCAGCCGTCGTCGAAGTTACCTATCAGAAAAATAGCCAAGTACATCGTTTTCAATAAACTCGCCGAATGCATAACCTCCTCATTTACTAAGTCGGTAAAGAGATATCGCTTCAACTCCTACCGTTCAGATAAGTTGTTAGGTATGTAGTTACAGTGCGTGTGTATCAATAAAAATTCACGTTTTCTCCATAAACGTATAACTGTTCAATGTTCACATAGTCACCCACACGTGTCGTAATAATGTACAACGATATCTTTCTTCACATGTTCGTAACAGAAGCCATCAAAATACTGAAACCACTGTACAATTTTTGCGTAAAATCGACGTTTATTAAACACGCACGCAAGCAATTAAAACACAATCGAAATCGGAAACTAATTAACGAAGGCACTCTGAAACGAATGGTTTTGATAATAGCCGTTTAAAACAATACCTGGTTATAATAATTTGTAATTATGGTGAGAAACCGTCAGCACACAAATTATAACATTATAGGCACATGTCTTATCTTCATTTGCGTGACTATAAAATAAACGGCCATGTATTTTATTTATATTTGAAGAATACCTACATAAAATTATGAAAGCATGTAGACAGCGTCACTGATATTTTAAATTCTTAAATAAATTACATAAAGCATGATACTTCGTTTACATAATTTAAAAGCTAATGTGAGCCGCCATAGTTGAACGTGGAATGGTGTTGATGATCTTGACTTTTTGTACGACTGTACTGTTTAATGATTCTGTTCATTAGTATTGTGTTATTAACAAACCAGATAGAGCTGTTGACATACTAATTGAACAGATAAGGTTATCAAGTACCTAACTAGTTATTCGTAAAGCTGATTATGTGTAAGTACCTCGCAATGTTTGTATCGTGCATTATTTTCCTCTAGTTCGTCGGCTGTGCGACTTATTCTAAATGTATTTTACTTGTTTGAATTTTATTATGGTTTCTTATGGTTTTCCGTTTTAATTTTATAAAGTGGTACAAGTTTTGCTGGTTCTTTTCCCTATGTTAATATCTTCACATGGTAACAATTAAACTACTCGGATCGATGCTTCTGGCGCAGTCGAGGCAAATACTAAATGCAGATACGGTTCCAATCTGCAACTACAATGAAAGACAGACAACCTGGCTCTAAAATCCCTGAAGGTATTTTTACGTTATGTAGAATTCCCTTGATAATCCCCATGGTTTTTTATTTAGCTTTCATTACTTAATTTTGTCTATCTCCATGTCATCAATTTGAAAGATCCATTTGAGATTCCGTCCCCGAAATTCAAAAGCGTCGTGTAAATCCCCGACACGTCAGCCAATGATAATGACAATAATGATACCTACTAGAGGGGTCGATGTACATCATAATGGACACTTACGGGTTAAACATGATAAACTCTTTCGTTAAGAATATCTTAGAACAACTACATACTGACTGCCCAGTTGGCAAATGGAAGAAGCAATAAAACGCTACCAGACGAAATATTGTACTAAGTAACAATCTGCAATAGATAACTCGAGAAGTGCAGTGGGTTCATTGTCATGGATATTACAGACGCAGTGACACGGATATGCGCTTTCTTTAGCCGTGCCACGGTGGTTTTAACCACAGTGCCATGAACACGACTCGACGACGTAAACCTACCTAAAGCCTTGGCTACGCGCTCAATCTTATTTGCACCAATTGTTGTTTTTGCAAGCAAACATGTGCGTTAAGACGGCAAAACGGTATACCGTACAAATGGCTAGCACACCATGCAGTTTTTACGCCAATGATTGAGCGTGTAGCCGACCTTAATCTTAATGGAGAAGCACCGTTCTGAATAGCCAGGGGAAAGAAGCCTTTCTCTAGAGGTTTTTGCAAACAGTACTAACTGTAACTGCCTACCTACATGGGTGGTGACTGGTGAGTGGTGTAAACATTTGCAACTAATTGAAGAGGAAACCTGCGGAATTAAATACAAATATAGACTGATTATATCGGGACAATTATGATGCTACGATTTTCTAAACGGCGGGTAGAGTAACAAAGTTTTTGGTTAACCAATGTAATTAGTGCATATATTTCCTCGCCAACTAAAGACAGACAAGTCAAAAAGTATAGGTACATCACATTGTTTTAGTAACTTCAAAAGTTATGGATAGAGTAGCAGATACCAAAATCTGATTGAAACATTGCTCTAAAAGCCGAAGCGAATTTCGGCCTCCGCCAAAGTTTCGGTCGAAACCGATACCAATAATTCCGTTTAACATTTTTACGTTTTATTTGTTCGCCTCTCTATATCTCACAACGTGGTAGCCCTATGATTATGTAATACGCCCCGAAACGATTTAGGTAACTTTAGTTTCTTGAATATTGATTTGAAATCGTGATTGTTGGTTTCCACGTTGCGGATGGGACGGCCGCGCGTTTGTAACTTACTAATAATGTAAGAACTGTGCTGTCTGCCGAGTGGAGCGGCACCGCGTGAACAATTGTACATAGATGGGAGCATCCGCCTCCGCACCCGTAATCATAGTAAACGGTTTCTTTTTTTTTTGTTTTACGCAAAAATATAGTTATGCTGGTCGCCATTAAGCCTCGTATCCACTAGGCAACATTTGAATACTGACCTTGCGACATGATGAACAATGCACAACACGTTGCTTATCATGTTGAACAGCAACGAGGAACTTTTTTAACCTTTTGAACGCCATTGTCATGACAAGCAAGCGTGTGCCCTGTACGCCAAACGTCACACATATGTGACAAAAAGTACGGCGAATTTGTGACATGGCGTCAGGGGCACGCCGATGCGTTTGTGCTCTGGTGCTCAAAAGATTAATAACATTGTCAATGTTGCGCGCCTGCTGGCAACGTCGCATCGCGCGTTGTTGTGCACGTTGCTGTTGCTGAACATATTGGGCGTCAAATGTTGCATAATGGATACGAGGCTTTAATCGCATTGTTGCACATAAACCGACTCTGTTATTCAACAACCTGGTTTCGGGTTTCGGTGTCATGCAGCAAGTTGAACGCCGAAATATTTTATAATTTTGGTAAAATAGAACGGGCCATGGCTCCGGTTTTATGGGTTTTTTACTATCAGCAAATGATCCATTGTAAAATTTTTGTTATCCAACGTCCTGCCTTAAACAAAATGGCCGGAAAACAAGAAAGAGTATTTTTTTTTAAGTTCGTACCCTAAATGTATGCTTTGGATTTCTTGTTTTCTCTCTTAGAACGTCACAGGCAGACACCTTTATCATTACTTTTGCAAAAACAGTCAATAACAGATACTTATTGAAACAAAACAACCCAATATTTATCTTTCTTTACGAAAGGTTACGAACTCTGAACACGTCAACGTTAATCTTATTGTTATATTTGCTATTAATATTATTTTATCATTGTCGTGCTTTTGTAACATTCAGTTTTTGTTCAGTCAGACACTTCCATCAAGATAACTTGATCGAAGCCCATAGACAACACGACTGTAGTCGACTGATTGTAGCATAACAGGAATGACTATGGTTGACTATAAAATTATTATCTGTGGGCCAAGTACCCTGAGCCCAATATTATTAGGGACAAACCGATCAGTATATTATTATTAATCAATACTGTACAATTACGTCACGCTGTTTTTTTATGGCGGACGATGGCGGCTCTTTTATTCGCCTTCGCCCAAAGACGTTATAACCAGCTTTAACATAGAAAAAAAAAAGTTGGTTGTCTGTAAAATCGGTTTATGGACGATAGTTTAACGGGACAACGTCATAACAAAACATTGATGAAATGATCGTAACGTTACAATGAGTCATCCTTTTTCGTGTGTGCAGCCGGCGTTCATCGATTTATTAGACGTGGTCACGTCAAAAAAAAAAGAAGTGTTATTTGCTTTTATATTCACTCCCTATTATCTGTGCTGTGCTTCATTATCTCATCCGTTCGTGTTTAATTTCGATAATATTTTTATAAGCAGTTATTATAAATTAAACCTCTATTTATTTACTTCGCAAACATTAACAAGCGGAACGCTTGCCAAAGTTTCGTCATTTAACACCGCTCGCTTCTCGAATTTCCATTTGCTTGCATTCAGTGGAAGTGCAGCCATTCTTGGTACTAAAGCGATAAAGATAATGCGAGTTAAACAGCGTCTGAGTACTTTCTTCGAACATTGAACAGTAGGTTTTTGTGTGTGTTACCTACTTAAATGTTTTTCAGCACAGATTTCTCGCACACCAATCCAGTCTTCCTGTGGGATCCTTGTGTGGCTATGGGGATTTATATGAGAACGATCAGCAGTTATTACCTTACTGTGTGTAAACGAGATGTTCAGCAAGTGAGAGACACACTCGAATTACTAAAATGTTAATTATCCACAAGGAGTCGTGAAAATTGTACGATCACTACAATAAACTAAATAACTCTCGCACTGCTATAAAGTTAACATACAATTTATCCGGTTTCCAAATTGGTATGACATTAAAATTAATATAAATAAACGAACAAGGTCATCACATTTATGATAAAGCATTTAAACAAATATGTGAAACCCTCGTATTCTTATCCGATCTTATGAAACAAAGACTACTTAAAACAAATTGATAAAGTGACTATCTTTATCGAAAAGTACAATTAGCCGTCGATCGATCATGATAAATACAATAGATAAACACATCAATAATGCATTTCTGCGATATGTATATCTACCCAAGTACCGCTGCGCAACGAAATGAATTATTAATTAATTATTGTTGGTCACTACTATGAAATCGTACCCTTTTATAGATAGTTAGCATTTTATGAAACGACTTGAATCAGACTTACCAAAACTAGAATAATTAATTGATTTGCTCTTATAAACGCTAAATCAATCTAATCTTAACTACCTACATGCAATTAATAAGTATCTAATAATTTTGCCCGAGTCCCTTAAACACAGAGCGAACATTGGACAGGTGTCTTCAACAGGTGGTAACTGAAAATAACTATTTAAATATGTGACTCGGTAAGTTGCGACAGCTTTATAAACAGTATAGCTGAAAAATACTTAATATTAAAATTACCATTTGTCTCAATTTGCTATCGAGTGTTGCGCGCTATTCACGATTAATTATTACCTACAAGTCAACATTTTAGCTTGTCCTTATCAATTTACTGAGGTAATTAAACGCTTACTTATCAAATAAATATATTCACTAGAAAAAATATGTAAACCGGCGCTCACAAGGCGTGAATATGTTTTAGAAATAAACACGTTTTCCTAGTGACTGATACACACTTAACTCTCTATCTCAAAAACTACTGAACCAATTTTAATTAAACGTGCACCATTCCCTAAGTTGGGACTATACCTAGTCCAACTATTTTTTTTTTTGCAATCCGACTAATAGGTTTTGAGATAAACGCGGACAAACATACATCTATGCACTTGTGAAATTTGGCACACATGTTTAGAAGCTGGTATAGACTAACATACATAAAAACTGTGCAACTCTTACATTGTTACATACATACGGGTCGAATTGATAACCTCCTTTTTTGAAGTCGGTTAAAACGCGCTTCACTACAACTTACTACGTAAATACATACTAAACTGTTGTTATTTTACTTCTGAATTGCGCACAATCAAATGACATTTGGCCCCTCGCTGTCCTCGAGACTAATTCTGTACTACCCTTCCATGCGTAACAAAGAAATGACCACTACCTATCGGTATAATAAATTCGTATTACATTGTTTCCATATTCATTGAGCGACGTAGTATGAATATTACCTATTCGGAAGAGCAAACTTATTAGTTGGTTAGTGCTGTGATAGTGACAAAGATTCGGAGTAAGCGCCTTTCCTATTTACGGAACCTATTAGTGCTTTTAACATCATTAGCGGGATGCTAACGGTAACTTCTGTCGTGTATACTTTAAATTGTACTAAATGAAACAGCCGTTACGCGGTGACAACTACGACTAACTCACAAGACTTACTGTTCCGAAGTAAAAACTTCCACTTAGTTATGGACTGGTTCAGGTAAATAGTTGAACAAGAAATGTTGGCGGGAACATCGGATCTAAAACGTTGGTGACACTAGTTACTTATTCATAAGCTGGTTGGAAGTTCATCTTACTCACACAGGGTTGTGAACTATAATAGCTATTCAGGACAAGAAAATCGATAAGTTACGATTATGAATAACCTACATACTGCCCTCTAAACGCAGCAGGTAGGTTTACACCTGTCAAATATTTGCTAAAGCCTTGAAACTGAAACAATATAGCAATAAAACGACGTGTTTTAATTATAATTATGGCGCTATTTGTGGAAGATTTATAATTATTATCCCTGTTTACTTGTGGTTGTTTAGTGTTTCATGTGAGGTAACTGAATTACATGCAATTACGTTCTGGTGTTACTTAGCTCCATGAAAAACATAGCACTTAATAAGATTTTGTATTAGTGAGCAAAATTGCGGGTTTATTTAAGAGTTTGTGTTGTGTAATCGTTGTTAAAAACAGGAAAATTCTGTTTGTAAAATACCAGGAAATATTTAAGTAAATGGGTACCTACTGCATTTTATTAATTAAACTAGGTTTTAATCGATATTATTAATAAATATACTTACAAAAGGTTTTTATTTGTAAAATAATTGGTCAGACCCCATACTCATTTAATATAAAGTGCAATGAAAAGTGAAAAACTTGTGACATTGACAATTATATTGTCATCAGCAAATGTCAAAATTGACAATGATCGCCGATAAAACCAAAAGGTATACTTATGTAATTTTATATATAGTCATGAATGTAGTTAGGGGTACACTACTTCGTATATACTGGTTTATTTTTATAGGTATATAAAATGACCTGATGTTATCTACGACAGAATCGTGCATTTTAACATCAGATAACAACTTTTATTTGACGTGTAATTCTGTTTACTATTGCAATAATGACCTTTTCGACTGTTAGTGATATCGATGACTTCACATACTTTGTACAATAATACTGTAAACAGAATAACTTTTTGACTATAGTAGGCGCCAGATAAATGTGGAATAAAGTACATTGACCTTTCCCTAATAACTGCTCATAGGTACCTGAACAATTAAATATGAATCGTTTTTCATTATTAGACAATGTTAAGGATCACGAGAGATGATGATTCGGGACAGTTTTGTGTCATTAATTCCGTTTTTCAAATTAACAATGTCAATAAATGTAGGTGGGTCAATGACCGATATTCCACGATTATCTGGCGCCTACTATACCTACTGTACCTACTACATTCTTAAATATTTCTTTTACCGAAAAAAAAATAAGTTTTACAACTACTGTTTTGTTCTTAACGTTTTAAGCTATAGTTTTGGTTTCGGCTTATGGTCTAAATTATTTCGGTTTCGGCGAACGAGTCGAGACCATGATGGCTATGGATATGACTCCGTAAGATTGTAATAATCTTTATTAGATTATAATTTCTCGATATATTATGAAACAATCGTTGTGTATACAATAAACCCCATCCAAATTCAATAGTTTCCAATATATCCGTGTCTTATAAAGAAGAAATAGTTTACAATTTCACGAGATATTTTACAATATTACGGCGTTTGCAATTTTCCGGTGACAGATCCATAATATAGGAAGAGCAGAAAACCACTCCACCACATTGTGAATGATAACCTACTTCGTTTCTCAAGGTTTCAACGCAAGGTTATGAATCGATCTATTGCCTAGAAATCCAGAATTTCGAATTTTCGTATGAAGACATTTAAACTGAATTTTACTGGAAATTACTTAAGCGATTAAACATTTATAGTCAATTAGCAGCAACATTATGGACCAATCTTACAGCATTTAGAAATTAGACTCAAGTATATAAAGATTCAAGTGAGCAGTGTAAGGAAGGCATTGCCATCAATCGAACAGAAATTACGATTCCTTAGTTTCAAACTTCCAATAAAACAAATAATTAATTAAGTAAAGTGTCTATTCCTATAGGTATCTTTCTATGTGACCTCGCTGACCCACATGAAGTACGTAAGACCTGCTGGTATATATAGAAGGTTACCGCTAAGCAGCCCTTGGACAAGATCCGAGCAGTGAATCAAGTCGACTGACTGTAATAAGGGTAGTTATTTTTGAAAATAATTAAGATAACACCTGCCCCTAATAAATTGGTAACACATTCGCTTCTGTGGACCTTTAGACAAGACATTGACTGATGATGATGACCAAAATACCGTAATGATGTTCAGACTAGAACTGCCTGTCTGACTGGAAGTTTGCTTTTACCTTAATAATATTTCTGAACTTGAGACTGTGACATTCTGTCAGCGGTAGCGTGGTGAAGGCGATTGTAAAACGTCAAAAATTTATGGCATTGACAAACGCTATCGAAATGTCACGTAATCAATCCCATAGATATTTTGGCATTCCTATAATCATGCACATCATGTTTAGAGCCTTTCATAGTGATGCAGCGCGCACAGGTCCTGTCATCGCGAAGTATGGGTCGCGAATGCCTCAGTAATCCTGCTACGTGTGGTTGGTGTCGAGGCGAATGCTCACTGCGCGAATGCACGTTGGCAGCGTATAATCGCAGTAAAGCAACAGGAACTATTAACTTTGTACGGTACACGAGAAAGACGCCATGACATCCATAGAAGAAGCATGTCAAAGGAGAAGGCATTTAACAGATGCTGTTGAATATCAATGATTTTGCTAGAGCGACTGTTTTCTGATCTTGCAATGCAATTAAGTAGATATTGGAAATTGTTGTTATTCGTATCGTGCCCACGAAGCCAGGAGCTCTTGATTATTAAGATTGGGTCTAGCCAATAAGCTTCATTGAAGCTGAGCCGTTGAATACAACTAAATACGTATTTAGCATTATACCTAAACGCCTTACAAATGTGACAAAAACCACCCTGTTTTATTCATTTATCATGGAAAAGCATATACCTACATAAATACCTGCCACGGTATTATAATGACCATCACATAAACGTCAACGTTTGACAATATCCGTGATCAATTATAATAATGTCTACTTATTTTAAATATACCGTTGACCTCAAAAGTAGGATGTCCCATAAATTATGAGGATTAAACTATTAAGCAGGTTTTATTAAATGTTTTTTATTCATATTTCAAAATCAGAAGTTTTTTGAATTAAGATTGTATCTATTTAATTTGATGCCCATTGTTAACAAGGCAGTATTTACGTACTAAAACCTTTTTTGGCTTTTTATATAATGAATAATGTAATGAGACACGTCATTACTTACTTCACTTATCAAGCAAATACGATCTTGTTATTCATAATATAATTTGGGAAATGTCTATAACAGTACTTTCAGGGTTTCTTATAATATGAAATACTTCAAGAAACCAATTTACCTAGAAAGGCTACAACAAATTGGAACCTCAAATTTGATTGAAGATCGTTGTCCTTTTCACATGACTATAAATCAAACATCAAAATATTGTTGATTGCTTTTCTTATAAAAAATTAAAACGCCTATAACAACATTAATATGAATTAATTTTAAAAAAATAGTAGGAAAAACCCGGCGAAAGTGCGTATCGGGCCACGCGCAGTGTAGGGTTCCGTAGTTGCACGGGACAATTGCCAACTTAGAATGGTGCTTTTTGTTTGATTTTATGAATATGTTACCGGCAATCTGTATAACCCGGTATTTTATATAATGCCAACGCAATGTATAGAATACTTAAAACATTAAGGTAAGTAATGTATAACATATTATTCATTTTATACTTTGCCTAGGTATTCTTTACAATACCGTATGGTATGCGCAGCCGGCGTGTAAAACACGATAGCAGAGAAAGACGAGCGGGAGCAGGCAGTAACGTGACGAAAATATCGTGTAGCTATATCGTATAATCAGCTATTTCATGAAATTACCACCTCATAACTAACCTCGAAGACGGAGCCCCGCTGCGGGCTTCGAGGCTCCTATTTCTGTCTGCAGGGTTTAAACTACCCTAACATGAATGGTATGATGGACCATCCCAATTGAACCTAACCTATCCGTGTTGGGGTGCCCTAAGTTCCCAAATGACTTGGCTTAGCAAGTCATTAAACGATATCGAACTAAGTACTTCGCCTAGCTGTTCAATTAAATGCCAGGATGTCACTTATTATATAGGCCAAAATCTATTTATTTTACACATTTCCGGTGGACTAGCAGGTACTCTATACAATCCCTTGGACTTATACGTTACCTAGGTAAAGTTTATAATCGAAAATAATACTCATAATATTTCATACATTGGCTAGACGCCCCAGGTATTCTACACATTACCTAGGTATTGTAAGAACTACCTGAATTATATAGATTGCCGGTAACAAAAATATTAATTTATTGCACGGTTTAACGGTTAAAAAAACTCTAAAAACGGGCCCACATACATAGAATGATGGTAACTGAAGAGATGGTATTTTATGATGCTTGATTATTACTCGTTACTTGTAAAGCCTTCTTAGCTGTGATTTTCCTTTAATGCCATGATTTTTTACGGCTCCACAAACTACCGTTTAGCTGGCAGAGAGGGGGACACTTTACTTTAACAGAAATTAGCACTATAAAGCTTAATATTTCGCAAACGGAGCCTTGGATGGAAACGTGGTTTTCGCACACCCATAACGCACACGCGCAATATTTTTAAACGACCTATTCAATGACATCCCACACCATAGGATAGACGATAAAAAAAAACATCGCCACTTTACGCGTAGGGTACCTACGCCTACGCTAAAAAATTTTTTTACTTCTTGATACACTATGGTATGTGAGACGAAAAGATACCACGCAACTTCCCGAACGCCGCCCAGCCGACAACAAGAGCCTTTCTTCTACAATCAGACGAATCAAAATCCTGTATTCTATCATCTGCTCGTGTCGTTCCGCATAAACTGACGACCAATCAGCACACTGGTTTACAATATATCTGTTTTAGTGTGATATTAAAATTGGAAAATGTTCCTCATTGGTCTGTGTCGGTGTGAGCTAACCTGTACCTAACGCCGTAGAGTTGCAAATTAAATTGACCGACCGAAATTATCCGGTGACATCTTCATTCAAATCAGAGCCAAGACAGGATAAATGGAAGGTGCTGTTCCGAGCTACAATATACTAGCTCGGGACATAACCCCGGCCCATTTCCCCATACCACCGCACAAATGATAGGCGAATAAGTCATTCGCTTTGCAAGAATGATATAATTGACTAAGCAATTACCAAAATCAAATTAACCTCACCCTCTACCTCTATCTATCTTTAGACCGTACAACAAAAAACAAGTTTCAGTTCTTTTTAAGCCTATTTGACGTTTTGTATGGACTAAATTAAACATTGAGTACTCGAAATAAACTTATGAAACCAGAAGTCAAAAGTAAAAAACTAAAATCAAGCTTACACGAGTCTTCACTTCCGCACAATCTAAATATAGCCAACAATATATATGTAAATGAGCAGGCTTAAAAAAAGAAGTAAGAACAGCAAGATGGTCGGGTATCAGAAACTTCGCTCAGTGGATTCACCGGACATCGACCAAGTTCCACAAGTTTACCATTCCATTCTCTATTGATACTCATTGTTTTGAATATCCAATTCACTACTAGTGCCCAAACAATCGCCTTGTTTTAAAAGAATGTTATGTCAACAACGGTGGTTGCCACCGACCAGTTCTCAAAACATGAGCCACAGTAGGATTTTTCTTCGGTACATACTTATTTTCCTTTACTCACAAGTGAATTGTTAACTGTCCCTCGAAGAAAACTAACTTTAATATCCAATTCAATTAATTTTGAATGTAATTAAAATGTTATTTATACGGTTTCGTATCGCTGACTGAAAAACTGTGTAATTACAGAGTGTGAACTTTTTCTAAATTCAAATAAAACCATCAAAATTGTACAATACAAACGAGTCTGGTGTAGAAATCCCACTAATTATTAAACATGACGCATTTGCCTGGAATTAATAAAAATTGCATTATTTTAAAATGAATGGCTACAAAATAGTAGCTCAAAAATACCCAGGTAGCTATGTCAAAGGACAAATACAGAATCGTTATAGGTGTATACTAAAGATAAACAAGATAACGCTATCTTAAACTTCCTTGTGAAGATAACACCTGAAATTGTGTATGTATTTTAAAATAGAAGACATGAAGTTATTGAAACGAGGGCAATCGATACAATATGAAGATATGAGGGCTAGATAGTGAAATGAATAGATATTTTTTTATGTCGGCGGGTGGTGACCGTGTCATTAGGGGGTGGGATGTCCTTGAAACCGTCGTCAGGGTCCACGTGAACCAGTATATTGTACGCCATATTGACGGACAGGGGGAAATGCGCTGTGGAAACGTTATTACGATGCATAACACTAATTACTTTTGTTTGCTATTCTGTGGACTTTATAAACATGCAAGTGCCTTTTGCTACGTTAAAATTAATTATAGTTGTGTGTTTTAGATTTCTCTGTGTACCTACTGTCGTTATTAATTAACGACTAGTTTTCACCCGCGGTTTTATTGGCAACCTAGAGGAACATGTGTCCGTGCAAGTAATATCATAACGATATACATTGGCAGGGCCTGTACAGGGGCCTAGTGTATACCATCGTGAATACTATCAAGTTTGTAGACCCATTTAATCAAGATTGAGTAAAGATTTATATTGTAAGTACAAATTGTTCGTAAGAGTCACCGCGGCCCTGGAACGTAAAGGGCTTTAGAAGGAAGACGGATGGGTTTTAGTCAGTAAGAGTCTGACACGCCCTCCCGCTCCACCCAGAGCGGAAGAAGTCATTTGATGATTTCCCATCCTTAAAAAAAAAAGTAAAAATATATTGTAAGTATAAGTCGAAACATACAATGTGGAGACATCGATACGACAATAAATAAAAACTATGGCAAAACTGGTTCATAGGAATATTTTGAAACTTATAAATCGTGTCACCGAAATTAAAAATAAAATTTCCAATTATATAAAACGTCATAAAAAAAACTAGTCAAGGATAGTGACTACTATTGTGGCGAAATATTCCAAGCAGGCTGTTGCAGTTAGTGACATCAAATCCTAACATATAAAATTCATCCGTTTCTGAGTGAGTGACTGATAGACAACGCACAGCCGAAACAACTGGTCGTAGAAAGCTGAAATTTGGCATGTAGGTTCCTTGGGGAGTGTAGGAGAGCACTAAGAAATGATTTCCCGAAATTCCTACGGGAACGGAAAAAAACGGGATATGCGCGTTCGAAGTCGCGGGCAAAAGCTAGTCTGTGATAAAAGACAACATATTCATATGAACTAGTATTGCCAGTGTTTTGATTTAATGTCGTATCGTCGTCTACACCTTGTATATTGTATATATGTCGCAGCCAAATAGCTTAATCAGTCGTTTAATTGGTTGCCTAGCCTTTTCTTTTAACTGCGCCGATTTTTCAGCGATCTTTGGTTCAATATTGTTTAATGACTTGCCCGGTCACTTATGTCGCTGATTAAACGGCGCAGTTCAATTAAAAGGCTAGGCTTTTAATGAAACTGCTGATTAAGCTTATCGGCTGTATATTTCGAGGGTTTTTCCAGGCCAGAACACCTACGTTGACATGATATTGTCTGAAGGAGCAATGAACGCAGAATTTTGAAGTATCTGGCATCCGTAAATGTGTGTATGTCACCGGAAAATTGCAAACGCCGTAAGATTGTAAAATATCGCGTGTAATTGTAAACTATTTTATTGATATATTGGAAACTATTGAATTTGGATGGGATTTATTGTATGCAAAACGATTTTTTCTAATACATCGGGAAATTATAATCTAATAGATTTATTACAATCTTGCGGAATCAGCAAATTTCCGGTGACATGTACACAAGATTTAAGTATTATGTAACCTTATGTAATGTTTTCTTCATCTATCTATTCAGTAACTTATATGGTGTACACAATAAAGAGTATTCTATTCTATATCTGAGTCGGAATGGGAGTATAAATGCGGATAACGGAGTCCATACTCAACTTTACTCAGTCTACACTAATATTATAAAGAGGAAAAATTTATATTTTTGTGTGTGCTCCGGTTTCAAAAATCTTTCACCATTGGAAAGCTACATTATCAGCGAGTAAAATAGGCTATATTTCATCCCAGTATTCCCACGGAAACGGGAACTACGAGGGTGAAACCGCGTGACGTCCGCTAGTCGTAAATATGCTGAGCACGAGAAGCACAGCACCGGTCAATGTGGCGTCGTTTAGGGGAGGCCTTTGTCCACGAGTGGAGTACTTTCGGCTGAAATGATGATGATGATAACTGAGTCATTTCCGGCGAAGAAGAAAAACTGCAAAGATATGTCTTAACGGGATGTACCTTAAGACTTTTCAGGAAGGCAGATCATGGAACATTCCTTTTACTTTACTAACACGTAATGCTGATATCAATAAGACGCCATACTTTATGAAAACATGACTAATGCCGTATCATAATCTATAATTATAACACTTGAATCCTTGCTTTTAAAACATACTTTAAGTTATACTTTGTAGAGTACAATTCTCAAGACAATCAATGAAAAATATGTTCTTTTTTTTAATATCGCACCCTTAGAATGAATGTGACCTAACTCAAAATTCCTGTTACTTATAATTTTGATATAAACTGATCTTAAAAAGCATACTCTAAAACCCTGTGGTGAAAAAGAGTCCAAATTATGAATGGGAAAGGGCAGCTTATACATAGGTCACGGGAGAGATTTTTCTTGTACCTACTCGTAACACTACTTTTTTACGATTTTCTTGCTTGTTGCAATTTTTGCGTTAGGTCACTTTCATTCTAAGGGTGCGATATTACCTGTACTGTTCGTGCACTTAACTTGATATCGGCTCACTGCCTAACTCGCCGCACGCGCGTCCGTCCAGCTTCGTGGTTCCAGGCCAAGTAAGTGAGGGAGGGGAAGCACCTCCCCCACCATACTATAGCGCGCGGCGTGTACGCATGAGACGACAGGACTATATAATATAATCTACAAACACTACATCTCTTCCTTATTTTAATGAAAGTTTTAGATATAATAATAACTTTTATTATATTTAGTAACATCTTCATTTGAGCATCATAACAACCTTCTACATTTTAATTGACATCACAAAGGTAATGTACTCTTTAGTTTAAAACTATTTTGATCAACCTTTTTCATTACCTTTTCCATTAACTTTTCAAATATCATAATCAACTAAAGTTTACGATTCAGCATAACATTAATAGCATCAATAATCTTTCCAATATTCTGGTTTTAACAAACACTTTGTAATAACTAATTTAATACTTCCTTCACTTCCCAATTAATCTTTTATTATTAACATTTAACCTCATAACACTTCGCTTGTTCCTGTTCCTAACTTCCTTCGCTTTTCTAATGACAATTTATCAACTATAACTAACATCATGCTTCCTAGTTCTTAATTTTAAGCATAGCCTAGATCATAACATCAGATTTTCATCTATTTTAGTAATTTATTCTTCGTTAGCAAGTTCGTGCTTCTAATTTATTACTTCTTAAACTATAATTCTTCTAGTCCTCTTCATCTCTTTCTGGAACTTCTGTTTCGTCCTCTCTTATAACTTTCCATTCTCCTTCTACCTTTTTTAGGTGTACTATATTTCGTCTCAAACGTTGTCCTGTTTCCTCGTTTTCTACCTCAACATCGCCTCCCATTCGTGATTTAACTGTATATTGTGTTGGTTCAAAATTTGTACTAAGTTTATTTGCTTTATTCATATCTTTGATATATACTTTCTCTCCTGGTTCTAGGTCAATATCTTGTGCTTTCCTTCTTCTGTCCGCGTACTCTCTCCCTCTTTCCTTCTGTTCTCTGTCCTTGTCTCGTAAGTCCATGTCATCATTCCTATGCTCAACGTCATCGATCATAGGTATTTTATCCCTGATTTTCCTCTGGAAGAACAACTCTGCTGGTGTTTTTCCTGTGACTGTATGGGGGGTATTATTGTACATAGTCAGATAATCGACTAACGATTCTCTCCAGTGAATTTTATTTTCAGCCTGGCATATTCGTAGTCGTTTCAGTATACTTCTGTTCTGGCGCTCGACTTCTCCATTTTGTTGCGGCCAGTACGGAACAGAGTGATATAGTTTTATGTCATTTTCCTTACAAAATGACTTAAATTGTTCACTAACAAACTGTTTTCCGTTATCTGCCATTAAGGAAACTGGATACCCGAGCCTACTGAAAACTTCTCTCAGGAGTTTTATCATTTCCTTACTGGATATATCTCGACAAATCTTTATTTCTTGATATCTAGAGTAATAATCGACTACTACCAAAAGATAGTCGTTGGATGGTAATGGTCCTAAAAGATCGATTGCAATATCAACCCATGGGTGTGATGGCAATTCTCTTCTTTTCAAAGGGTGTGGTGCATTAGGTACAGACACGAGTGTGCATCCTTTACATGATTTAACCATCCTCTCCACATCTTGATCGTATCTAGGCCACCACACTTTTGTTCTGAGTCTCGCTTTCATTGCCACGATACCTGGGTGTCCCTCATGCGCCGCTGATAGTACTCTGTTTCGCAATACTTTTGGTATAACGATTTTAGTTCCTCTGAGTAGAATTCCTTCGTGAAAGCAGAGTTCATTTTCAATCAGCTTGTAACATTTTACAGCTGCATCCCACTTGCGCTCATGAACACCTTCTTTAACTTTTTGAATTTCTAGGTCTTCATTAGAAGAACGCTCAATATCACTCAATGATACCGCTATGGGTCTAACATGCTCGATTATGTTTTGTACATAATCGACATTTGGGGCACTATTTTCCGGGGTGAGTTTACATAGTCTAGAAAGAGGATCAGCAATGTTGTTTTTTCCCGGGCGATAAATAACCTTATACTGGTATGATTGTAACCGGAGCATCCATCTTTCGATTCTCGCACACGGTTTTGACTTTGGACTAAATATCACTTCTAGAGGCTTGTGATCAGTCACCAAGTCGAATTCTTTTCCGTAAAGGAACATGTGAAAGTGTTCTACCGCCCATACCAGTGCTAATGCCTCTTTTTCAGTCTGACAATAGCGGCGTTCGCAATCGGTAAGAGTTTTATTTCCAAATGCAATAACACGTGGTCCAGAATCATTTTCCTGTACTAGAACAGCACCTATAGCAACCGGACTTGCATCGGCAAATACAAGTGTTCTATCTTGTACATTATAATAGCCCAAGTCAGATATGTCAGCAAGGTCAACTTTTAAAGAGTTAAAAGAAGCTTGCTGACTCTCTCCCCACAACTCACGTATGTCAGCGTTTCTACCAAATTTGTTACGAAGCAATTGTTTAAGAGGTTCTGTTTTTGTAGCTAAGTTAGGAATCCATTTGCCTACGTAATTTATCAAGCCCATAAAGCTTTGTAATTCAGAAACAGTTGTAGGAGCCCTAAATTTTTCAATGGTACTTAAGTATTTATCTAATGGTCTTATACCCTGTTTAGATAGTTTGTGGCCTAAGAATTCTACTTCGTTTGTACTAAGAATACATTTTTCATGCCTTAATATAACATTATTGGCTTCTAACACTTCAGTGACTTTTTCAAGTCTGGCATCATGTTCTGTTCGATTTTTCCCATACACTAAGATGTCATCAATGAAGTTAATAACCCCTTTACAAGGTAAGAGAATACGCTCAAGAGTTTTCTGAAATATTTCCGGAGCACAAGAAATACCGAACATCATCCTTTTGTACCGGTAAAGACCTTTGGCTGAGATGAACGTTGTGATGGATCTGGAATCCGGATGAAGTTCCAATTGGTGGAAAGCATCACAAATATCCAATTTACTGAAAATAACCGCATCTCTTATCTTCGGTAGCAACTGATCCATCGTTGGTAACGGGTGGTTTTCGCGTTTTATTGCTGAATTTGCTCGTCGCATATCTATACATAGGCGGATATCTCCATTCTCTTTCAATATGGGAACTATAGGCGATATCCATTCTGAAGGGCCATCAACTTTTTCAATTATGTCTTTTTCAAGAAGTTCATTTATTTTAGCATTACTTTGTCTTCTAGAGGAATTGGTATACGTCTATAAGGCTGTGCAATCGGTTTTACTTTATCGTCTATTGGAATGTGTATTAGAACATTTTTGAATTTTGGAAATACTTTACTTCGTATCTCATTTACTGCTACACCAATCCTTAATACTCCTAATGCCAAGGCTGTCTCTTTTCCTAATAAATTTCTAGTGCCATTTTCAACTACGTAGAAAATTGAATGCTTAGTTTTTCCTGCAAGTTCTATTGAAGATTTAAAAGCTCCTAACAACTTTAGAGGAGAATCGGATCCATATGCATAAAATTTTTTTCTTGGATTTTGTGTTTGTTCCATTACTTTTATCTTATTTCTCTTCATAACACTCCAAGATTTACTTGTAATCAAATTGTACTTGCAGCCGGAATCAATCAACATGTCGATTTCCACGCCTCCTATTTTACAAATTACAATATCATCGTTGTTCATGTTAAACACATAATCAATTTCTTCATCTGAATTACTATTTTTTTGTTCGTCTATGTTGTTAGTATCTTTTCTCGGTCTCTTGAATTTCTTTGTATCTTTATTGCGTGTTTGTTTTGCGTCTTCTTCTAGTTTCCTTTTTAACGGGTTTGTCTTGCACTGCAGTTTGAAATGCCCGATTCTTCCACATTTTGTGCACTTCTTTCCCCTTGCTGGACATTTCTCATCGTATGCTAAGTGATTCCACCCGCCACATCGAAAACATTCTCTTTTTCCTCTTTGATTTTTATTCTTACTGTTATATTCCACTTGATTTACGTCTTCATTTCTTTTCTGTTTTTGACTAAAATCTTCTAATTGTCTGTTTATTACTTCTAACGCATTTGCTTCAGCTATAACATCTTCAAGAGTCATTTTATCTCCATTTTTTAAGATTTTCTTCCTTAATTCTTCTGAACTGCATCTGTCAGTAATCTGATCCAGGAGCTGGTCGTCTACATCAACGAATTGGCATTTAGCAGCTTGTTGCCGCAACCGGACAACGAATTTTTCAAACTTCTCGTTTTCTTCCTGCTTTATTAATCTAAACACGTGCCTTTCAAATCTTTTACTTTGTTTGGGTGCAAAATACTCATCCAGTTTCTTAATTGCCATTTTAAAAACGTCTGTTTCAGCTTCTGAGGTATTCGTTGCGGCTTCGTCAGGAATGTTATAGAATATTTCTTGTAATTCTGATCCACCCCAATGTAAGAGACTTGCTCGCTTCTGACTTGGTGTAGTAACATTTGCAGCTTCTAGGTATACGTACAAGCTTCTTTTCCATCGTCCCCATCTTACGCACACGGATGTCACCTCACCCTCGCACTCAAATTTTTCTAACGTTAGGTTTGCCATTGTTACCTGTAAATAACGAAATAGGTCACAAAACGGGCACCATCCGTTCTATGACTTCGGAAAACACATTTATGAAAGCTTCCATCATCTCTTATCATAATACTTCTGGTCATGAACAGGCATCATCCGTTCTGACCAACAACATTCACCATAATACTTTTAGTCATGAAAGGGCATCATCCGTTCTGATCAACATAATTCATAACACTTCTAGTCATGAACGGGCATCATCCGTTCTGACTAACTTCCAATACTCGTCGCCAAAATGTACTGTTCGTGCACTTAACTTGATATCGGCTCACTGCCTAACTCGCCGCACGCGCGTCCGTCCAGCTTCGTGGTTCCAGGCCAAGTAAGTGAGGGAGGGGAAGCACCTCCCCCACCATACTATAGCGCGCGGCGTGTACGCATGAGACGACAGGACTATATAATATAATCTACAAACACTACATTACCTATTGACAATGCATGATTGATTGATCCGCTTAAACACAAACAGTATCTACATTGTCTTGAAATAGTGATGGAATAAACATTATTAAGATATCGAATTAAGTAATGTTCCTTTAGAGCAACACGTTTTAATTTTAATTTGTCACTGTCATATCACCCGACATGTTTGTACTTCTTAAACAAAATAAATATTGAGAGGTCAAGCTGTGTTCTTTAGTATTACTTACTACCTACGAGGACGTGTCTATTACTTACAACAAATAAAATTAATTCACTTATGTCTACTACATCTTGCTTTAAGATATATTTTCCGTTTATACAAGGATAAATTACATTCCTGTTGGAATTCCACAAGGTTGCATGATAACCCTTATTTCCATACCAAATCCCATGCCGCATGTTGGCTGTTCCTCTATGTGAACTCATACTCGTTAACTGGAAAAGTATTTTGTATTTCGTATTCTTTTTTTTTTTTTTAGAAGAGTTTGCTCTTGACTCTAGTCTAGGTCATAGATGACAGAGACAAAGTCGACGATGGAGCGAGCTTACCCAGAAGAAGCCTGTTCACTCTAATTTTAAATACATGTGAGATTATATTTTGTAAATTGTATTTTAATTAAAGCAAAGCATGTATTTTGCCCAGCTCTGCCTGTAACAATACCTATAAAAGTGTAACTTTGGAAAGCTCCAATATGTGTGTACTTGGAGACACTACTAACATAACGTGTCGACTGCACGTTCAGAAGTGTACCTAAAGTGTACCGAACCCACGTGTTTTTTTTTTTTTTTACCGAGCCACCGAACCCACGTGTTGCCAGTTGTTTTAGTCCCATGTAATAGCGGGCGAGTCTATTGCCATCTACCGGGCATAAATGTAGTCTCCGGGCTGCTGCTAAGGATTGCTAGTTGGAGAACTCAAGATACTAGTATAGTTACCAGTATCTTTAGCAACTAAACTGCCAATTATAGTATTACAATACACAACATTATTTTTATCTACTTAATCACAAGAACAAAACAGGCGACTAACTGAAAAAAAAACGGTCAGGCAGTACTCGTACCTAAAGATATGCTAGTTTACGACAATGTATATGAGTAACAAAGAAGAATAAACAAAAAGTTATGGACGAGGAAAACCCTAAACAAAAAATACATTTATCAATCAATTACAATTGGTTTTAACTCTAAACTTGACGTGGATTTTACTATAGTAGGCGCCAGATAATCGTGGAATAACGGTCATTGACCCACCTACAATTATTGACATTTTTAATTTGAAAAACGGAATTAATGACACAAAGCTGTCCCGAATCATCATCTCTCGTGATCCTTAACATTGTCTAATAATGAAAAACGATTCATATTTAATTGTTCAGGTACCTATGAACAGTTATTAGGGAAAGATCTGGCGCCTACTATAGTGTCGTGGTAACGAGATTGGAAGCCGAAACCAAATTTTGGTATTCAGCTTTTAGCCGAAACCGAAAGTCATATTTTATTGTTATAATCAGAGGTCGGAATTAGGTTGAGTTATTTATGTACTTGCATCGAAATGTTGATATTAATATGGATCTGCCCGGGATTTCTAATAGACAATCCTGTGTGGCCAACAATATTACAAATAAATAAAAACAAAAAACTTTTGTTCTCATAAGCTATGTTGTGTGAACTAGAAATGTGGCAACATCGCGCGTGTGCGCGTTGGAATTTTGCAACTTCGGACATCCGATGTCGTTGATGTAAATTTGGCAACCTCGCGCGTGCAGTGGTTTAAATTGTGTAAAAGTAAATAACTTTTTTATTTAACAAATCACGGGATTTTTCTGCTCTTTAAAATTAATCTCGGGATTTGAGGCATATCCACTTTATTCTTTCGCTGTATGAAATCAGTGCAAGTACATAAATAACTACCTAATTCCGACCTCTGGTTATAATATAAACATTGATTGCCAACACTTTTCAGATGTGAAGTTTAATGGTCATACCTATTTGCTAGTTTAGCTTGGTGTCATAAATCAGAGTGACCTACAAAGCAGAAGTAGAAGAAAGGAGTATGGCAGCAACCTAATGGCGTCTAAAAACTGACTGGTAGAGGAGTGTTGGTCATCCGGCAGAGCTGTGTAGATGACATTGCGGGTAGGATCGCGGTGAAGGTGGCACAGCGTGGGGATTGGCACAAGAAAATAGAGGTCTATGCCTAGCAGTGGGCGAAGTCGGTCTATGGATTAGAATGGTAAAGCAAAATCTTAATGTACCGGTTTACCCAGTTAATGGGTTGTGGAGGTCTGAAAAGCAGCCGCTCCACTAAAATCCTATTCAGGTATTACAGCTGAATCCGGTTTCACTGGAAGCAGACGCCAATATACAGTGGATTTTATTTCTTACGACCTTGGCTGTAGCGACCATTTAGCTGTAGCGATGTTAAATCTAAGTCCCTTGAATTTAAAGCATACTTTAGTACAAAATTCATATGGCTATAGCGACTTTGGATGTAACGCCGAGTTCGGGTATAGCAACTGTTTATAATGAATCATTTGTAATATAAATCCCATGCAGATATTGCGACCGGAGCTGCGGAGTCGGCCGCCAAAGACACAAAGAGCTTTCTTATCTTTTGTTTACAATCACACAGACGGTCAGCAAATGTGGAGGTCTTTACCTTTTGTTAATAGATATTGGATTTTGTAAAGCTAGTTTTTAAATACTTTTAATTGTAATCTGTGGGGAACGTAGTGGGTAGCATAATGGTTTAAAATTTAATATTTAAGATATTATGACTATTTCTTATTATGCTACTGTTTGTTTTTCCTTAAATAAATAAAATAAAATGAAAATTGGCTAAGTAGGTAGTAGTAAGCGTGTTCGTTTCGGAGTTAAATTTATGGTTCAGTTACAAAGTGATATTCTGAGTAGCAACTGTTTTTTGTAAAATTTTGAATAAGTAGGGATCATAGACGCACAAAAAAAAAATTGAAGCAAAGTAATATTACTTACACAATTTTTTACATGTACCAGTGAATAACTATGTGTGCTAATATTTTCAACAATAAATAAATATAAACTATACATGTGGTTGTATCTCTTTACCTTTGCCTGTAGCGACGTATAACGACACAATTAGAGTAGTCCCTTCGTCGGAAAGGGGGCAGATGATGATGCTAAATCTTAATGTATTTCCGACTTCGGATTGTTGTTTCACCCTAGGGTTGAATTTCACTTACACATCATTAAACGGCAGGGTCTATTTCTTTTCTACGTGACGGTTAAATAGTTTCAAACTAAGTAAAGTTCCGAATTTATGTGAGAAGTGGTCTTTATCGATTGTCAGCCTCTGATTCATTCTTCAGTTTATGATTGATTGTTATGTCTATGGTAGGAGTATGTAGGAGAGCGATATGGTCGTCGCCAGATAAATTTGCAATAAATGTCATTGACCCACTTACATTTTTTGACATACTTAGTTCCGAAAACAGAAACAAAGACATTTTTTTTTTCTCTTTATGTTTAGGGACTTTTATCCTTATAAGGCATGTCAGCCCCATCATAACCTAACCTAGGTTTAATCAACATTAACATGTTAAACTAATTACATGCAAGATTTAGCATACTACAAAAAGTGGAGTCATCGACAAATTGCCATATCGTAAATAATTTTAGCGGCGTCACTTTCTGAAATAATTTTAAATATTTATATAAAAATAAATTTTATAAATAAAGACATAAAGCTGCCCTGAATCGACATCTACAATGATCCTTTACATTGTTTATTGACCAGGTAAATACGACGAGACATTAAGGAAAGGGCAATGAACGTTATTGCACATTTATCAGGCGTCGCTAGCGAATTAACTAAATACACTACAGTGTAGTTACCATAACTGCACTGTAGTGTATTTAGTTAATTCGCAAGCTGTTGTTTCATATTTGACTCATTTATTTAATTATTTTCATTTAATTTGGCTGTTCTTTCGTACTCGCAATCATCTGTTAAACAATACGAGTCAAAACATGTTTTAATTATGTTATTGGACAGTAAACAAGCCCTAGGCCCATCAGACGGTAATTCGTGCCGCCTGTGGACGTCTGCAATACTAAAAGCATCGCAAATATGTTGGCGTGCCAGAGTCAAAGCTAAACACACAAATACACCCTTTAAACTGGTACACCGTAACGCTGCTTGGCGGTAAACGTAGGTAAGTTGGAGGTATAATTCATCTAAGAAATACATTCTGTTGTTTCTTACAAGACTGGACCTTACGAAATGGAAACTTGCTACTAGTCACATCTGCTTATTTTATACAAATAGAGCATTAACATACATTTCTGCAGCTCATGAGGAAATAAGTCTGCCTCAAAGCGAACGTGTCCTTGTGTTGCTCTACAATACACATCGCACCTTTAAAGTAAAACCGTTACTAAACGAAATTATGAAATTTTATGGGGGAGCCAATATTAGGAAATAGTCACTGTTTTTAGATAGATGGCATTGATACCATAATTCATGAAAATTATCGTTTAGTAACGGTTTTACTTTAACCTTGAACTATGGACGTTCCATTTTTGTTACACTATTATGGACGTGCGGCCTCACAGACCGCTACATTTACGGGCTGGTTTCTATCTTGATGAGTAAGTATTGTATTATTTTTTGTTTTTATCCCTTAGGAGAGTTACTAAAGATAAATAAAAGAAGTAATTTTAATGAAAAATAATATTTATTATAAACTAAATCTAACGATATAACAATCAAAGGCACTTTTCAGACTTTTTAGTTTGAGATCACTTTATAAGTATATAACCACAGTAAAATGCCTTTTTTAATTAGTTTAATTTCTTTTACAATAAAATATAAGGAACAAAGAACATAAAAATCGTAATATAATCTTCTCAGAACTAAACATAAAAATTTTGACAAGAACCCAAGTTGGCCATTTTTATTGGCAGTCTTTGCATAACGGCTTAGAGCACCTAGCCTACACAAGAGTGGGTCGTCTTTCGTTTTATCTTTGGTGGGCATAGGCTGTAGCCCATTTGTAGCGATTTTTACCATAGTAATACTTTGAAGGTCGTAACTCTGCTATAGGTATATTGTCGTCATCTGAACTTTCACTGTCCAATCTCCGTATGCCACCGTCAGCTCCGGAAGTACTACCACTTACTTCAATAGTCTCTTCTTCACTCAAACGATTTTCTTCAATGTCGGCTTCATAAAACAAACAATCATCAACATCCCCATCGCTCGCGCCCTGATCCGATTCTAAAAGCAATCGTTGAAACTCGTCTTCAAAAGTAGGATCATCTAATCGCAATATTTTACTGGCTCTCTGAGTCGACGAACTCGATGTTCGTTTGCCTGCAGTCGTAAATTGATCGTTTTTGACATTTTGACTTACTAAATCTAAGACAAACAAAATCACCGTCAGCGGTAATTTACAACACAAACGTGGACGCGCGGTCTCACAGACCGCACTCAAATTATAAATTGAATTTACTTACGCAATATTCAGCCGGCGACGTTAAAATCACTCTCAACGGTCGTTTCGCCACTAAAACCGAAGCTACTGACGCGGGCATACGAGTGGGGTACGCGGGAGGTGGGGGAGGCGAGAATCGCAAACTGCAAGCGGCCTGTGAGACCGCACGTCCATAGTTAAAGGTTAAAGGTGCGACATGATTGCATAGTAAAAACAAAAAAAAACTTGCGGGGCAGTCTTTGGGGACTAGGTACCGATAGAAGTGAAAACTAAGCGAAAGCTAAAGCGTTCGGTGACGATGACGCGAATTCCATGATTTTTATTCACCCAAAAAGTACACATATATACACAGTATACATATAGCTCATGGAAAGCGTTCGGTGACGATGACGCGAGTTCCATGAATTTTGTTCACCCAAAAACGTGCTCAACGCGCCTAAAGAAGTTTTCACTTCAAAGACTTCATTGTATCTGTGTGGAGCTCACGATGCAAGAAACACGTGTGCCTTACAACATTACATGCGAGTCCTAGTTCAGCTAGAAACACAGTATGGCCACGGGCAAATCTAATAAGAATAAAATTAAATAACCTACCTCTGTGTGCCACATAATGTAAGAATCAGTTCCACCTTTCTACATAAGAAATATGTGCTAGTGTTGCTTCACAATAATAAAGCCCGGTTTCCACTGTGAGCGGGGCGGACCCATTAACCGCCACGGCCGACACGACAAAAAAATACCGCGTATTTGTGGTTTGGCGTCGGGGGCACACCGATGCGTTTATGCTCTAGCGTTCAAAAGGTTAATGACTTATTTTACCTCGCAAGAGAAAACTATTAACATGTGTTTCCACCAACACAGTCGAGCGGAAATGACTCAGCAGGGAAAAAGAGTAAAAATGAGCTTGAGGTGGGACACACACGACTAAACTCTTTCTTGGTGGAAACACAAACCTATTTCATGAAAACCCAGTCCGCTCCGCTTAGCCATTTCCGGCTCATTACTCTTACGCGGTGGAAACCGGGCTTTACATTGTTAACTGTCAATTCACAACGTCAGGGCCTCAAGGCTTGGACCGCCCAAGTATTCTAACTGTTCAGTCTGGGACAGGAAAGCCTGCTCTTATTTTACCATCCAAACCATCAGTGTTCTGGATCCCAAAAAGCCCTGAGCTGTGTAGATAGAGTTTGAAATAAATAAAGTTACATAACCCACCTCTCGGGACCTCATCAGGAATCGAACAAGCCGGCCTCGCAGCACAGCAAGTGTGTTCTTATCCAGCTCCACAGATGTCCCTGACAGTGACTGCACCAACACCTGCCAACGCGTCAATGAAGCCTCGAGAAGACGAATGTCTTTCTTGTCCACTCTGAAACACAAGATTTTGAATGTAGAATGTCCGCTAAACCGATTACCGCTAAGCAATTCGTAAGAAAAATACACGCTTTGAGGATGGAGTTGCTACACCAGCCTAATTGCCCGAGAAGCTATATCGTATGATATAATTCTGCTAAAAAAGACATGTGACATGTATCAATCTACACTGGACCTGCATGGTGAATTACAGCTCACTCTCTCGTACAGAGGCTGTGTCCCACTTGTCCCAGCAGTGGGGACATTATCGGCTAAATATGCTATGTTATGTTATTGTTAAAAAATACAATATTTCTTTGTTCGTCACCAGTGTCGCTACTCTAAAAGACATCATCAATTTACCAAACAAGCACTGCCGTGATTCACAAGACAGTTATTAAGACTTTCAAGTATGAGGCAGAAAAAAGTATGTGTACTTGGTTTCCTGATAGTAATTTTGAGGCATTGCAAATAAAACAATAAAGTCACTTCATTGTTTAATTTGTAACGCGTCGAAAATTTGCGATTAGCTGTAGAAAATTCATTAAGTAAATCAATCACAATAGCTAATGCCTATAATAATAAATGATTGATTTGTCACATAGATTTTGCGATAACTTTTGTTTCAGAAGCCCAAGGGTTACTGTTTTAGTGTCCGACCGAGGGTAAGGCAGGAAGGGACCATAGGAATGTTAATCGCCGTACTTCGAATAAAATTTCGAAGTAATATAGGACCTTCAGCTAGGGTCAAAACTTCTGAACTCGAAGATTTCGCCGAAGGCGGTTTATTAGGCTGAAACTGACCAAATTTCGATCCGACACTACTGTTTTGTTAAATAAACAACATAGCTTCGATCCGACACTACTGTTTTGTTAAATGAACAACGTAGCTTCGATCCGACACTACTGTTTTGTTAAATGAACAACGTAGCTTCGATCCGACACTACTGTTTTGTTAAATGAACAACGTAGCTTCGATCCGACACTACTGTTTTGTTAAATGAACAACGTAGCTTCGATCCGACACTACTGTTTTGTTAAATGAACAACGTAGCTTCGAGGCGACACTACTTTTTTAGTTAAATGAACAACGTAGCTTCGATCTCACACTACTGTTTTGGTTAAATGAACAACTTAGCTTCGATCCGACACTACTGTTTTGTTAAATGAACAACGTAGCTTCGATCCGACACTACTGTTTTGTTAAACGAACAACGTAGCTTCGATCCGACACTACTGTTTTGTTAAATGAACAACGTAGCTTCGATCCGACACTACTGTTTTGTTAAATGAACAACGTAGCTTCGATCCGACACTACTGTTTTGTTAAATGAACAACGTAGCTTCGATCCGACACTACTGTTTTGTTAAATGAACAACGTAGCTTCGATCCGACACTACTGTTTTGTTAAATGAACAACGTAGCTTCGATCCGACACTACTGTTTTGTTAAATGAACAACGTAGCTTCGATCCGACACTACTGTTTTGTTAAATGAACAACGTAGCTTCGATCCGACACTACTGTTTTGTTAAATGAACAACGTAGCTTCGAGGCGACACTACTTTTTTAGTTAAATGAACAACGTAGCTTCGATCTCACACTACTGTTTTGGTTAAATGAACAACTTAGCTTCGATCCGACACTACTGTTTTGTTAAATGAACAACGTAGCTTCGATCCAACACTACTGTTTTGGGTAAATGAACAACATAACTTCGATCCGACACTACTGTTTTAGTTAAATGAACAACATAGCTTCGATCTCACACTACTGTTTTGGTTAAATGAACAACTTAGCTTCGATCCGACACTACTGTTTTGGTTAAATGAACAACGTAGCTTCGATCCGACACTACTGTTTTGGTTAAATGAACAACGTAGCTTCGATCCGACACTACTGTTTTGGTTAAGTGACTGATGACTTGTAGCTGGGTAAGTCCTTAGTGAGGCTGTTTTAGAGCAACCAGACAGCTGAGCTTAATTTGATTTATCAGTTACTGTGCTGTTACTTGACCACATACTGTGGATACTTTATTGTGACTATAAAAATAGCTTTAATTAGTGTTAAAATATGCACCTGTCAGCTAGTTGCATCTCAACATCCATGCCATCTTCCTTGTAGTCTGGCAGCTCATTGTCATTCATTGTCTCTTCAGCGTCAGAGAATGTCATTACTTCAGATGAGTCTGGAACATTTCAACATAATATTACACTGAATTCTTGTAACACATGAAGTTTTTTAAGCATGTGATGGTTGGAAAAAATGTTAAATTGCGGCTATTTTCTAAATAAACTTTCATGCATCAATGGTACTTTACTTATGCTGACATTAAAGCAAAACAAAGTAATTATCTTCTTTAAGTGTAATATTAAATTTCTGAAAAAGATAGTATAAATGATTTCATACTTTTGGGCAATGGTTGTACAGCCTGGTTCGGCAAAAGATGATACTGTTTCAGTAGCTGCCAATGTGCCAACAAGGTCTTTGCGTTCCGGGATGGATAGAATACATGCGGGTTCTGGTCCAACAGCTCTTGAAACTTCTCCAGTGGTGGGAGAGATGACTGCAATCAAATAAAAATACAAAAATGAAAGGTTATGTACCATAAACAAAAAAAATAATAGAGTAATAGAGTTCCGTTGGTTACTCCCATACTATTAACCCATACTATTAGAGTTCTCCTTGTTATGATTATAATCAAAGACTACATTGGATTTTTATGCCATAAAGTGGCAAACAAGCAGACCCCCCTCCTAATGATAAGTGATGTTGTATGATCTACAATAGGGTATTTCACTACTATCAAAAACTCCATACTAAAATAGTATGATATGTGAAAAACTAAACGAAATTAATGGAACAATATAGAAATTACACGCTTTTTATGTTATTCTCTTATCCTTGTCATGTTTACTTTGTTTTGTCTTTTCTATAGGATTTGACAAATGATTTTAAAAAATCCCAATCAAATAATTACAGAAAATTTCAATATCATTGAATATGACATACCTCAGTTACTGTTGTGTTAAAATTAAATTAAATAAGTTTCATTGTAATTAGCAGGCTGATAAAAATAATGATAATAAAATGCCAATAACAACTTACTGGAACCATTTGTATTGTTGCAAGTAATTCTTCTTCAGCATTTGAGTACAGTGCTTGCTGCTGCACTAATGCTACCAAGTCTGGATGCAAGTTACGCATAGCTGCGATTGCCACTCGTGATATTTCAGCATTGTACAACAGGGCGTACCAACGAGACTGCAGCTCACTGACTGTAAATCGGCAGGAGAACTTCACTCCTCGGTGCACTATGCGCAAGTCATTGGTCTGGAAATAAATGGAATAACCTATTTATTCCAAATTAATCATGAACACAACAACAATCTACTTTTTTTTTTCACTTTATTAGTAAGAACAAATTTCTTAATAATTAATTATGATCTAGCCTGAAAGACTAACAAGCAATTTAACTGTAACTTAATATGTTACGTGATAGATTATGTTAAAACTAAGAATAGTGTCCATTTGCACTTTTACACAAGTCCGTAAGTAGTACTTTCTTAGAGTCTGATACAATTTATAGAAACACTATGTTCATGTGTTATATGTGTAGCACAACATTGTTACTATTATTCATTCACTTTGTACACTACACGAATTATAAAAGTTTAGTTCTTTTTAGCCTATGCACTAAGTCTGTGTTGTTTAGCAGCTGGATTGCCTCAACATTCACGTGTCGATGAAGTCTGTGTTCGAGGGCTTCAGTCTTTTTTTATGTACCAGGGTACATTGACAGCATCCCTGAGTACTTTATTTTGGATTATTTTGATGTTGCTTTGTTTAGTACAGCCCTAAAGTTGGATACCATATGTCCAAATCGGCGTCAGAATACGCTTGTATAGGGTTATTTTACTATGTACTGATAGACAGGATTTCCTTCCGAGTATATTGAGTTCCTATCTTTTCTTTTTTCCAAATACCTTGGCATCGAGAGTTATGCCAAGGTATTTGGCAGTATTAGCATAAGGGCATGCCATTTATGTAGATTGGGTGATAGTCCATGTACTAAATCCATGTAACTAACATTAGTTGTTATATATAATTATTTATTTTGTGGATTGCTAATAAGAAATGCAAAAAAAATACACATTGCTAATATAGATATTTGCTGTACAAAATTCTTACCTGTTGCACTCCCAAGATCAATGCGAGATCATCTGTCGGCTTCCAACGTCCAAGATCCTTCGTCGACAAGTGACTCAGTTGGCCTTTACGGCGGATCTTACGACCAATGCTCCCTCCGGCAGAAATCTTGCTGGAAGCCCTGCGACGTTCTGGAGCTGGATGCGCAGGGGGCGTGGGCGCGCTGGCTAAAGGGATCTCTGACACTTGGCTCGTATACGACTGTGTGCGCATTCTTTTGTCCCCTTTCCCGAGTGAAGACCCAGGCAAACCACTGTATTCCACCAATTCATCGTCAAATCGCCTCCTTTTTATTGATCTTGATGAACTGAAACGTGAAATCAATCAACCAAATATTACTATAACACAATCTTATATGAGTTTTTCATGTTTTTCATAAATCCATAAAACATTACCTGCGTCTTTTATTGTCGTCTGGCGCATTATGAAACGGAGATCGCGTAGTGTTTGGGTATTCATTGCTGTCCGAAGCATTAGATGGTGTGGCTGGGAAATCCATTGTTTACTCTTAAAACAAACACGATTTACAAGTAAAACACCATTAAATTGATTGGTTTTTCTCACTCAAACAAAATTGTCAGATTGTCAGTCAATAATCCAGGGGTAGGACAATTCCATATATTGTCAGATTTGGGATATTTTTTTTCGAAAAGCGACATCTGCTATCGCCATCCGAAACAATTAGTTACTTTAAGCACCGCAGATGGCGACACCATCGACACAAAAATGATTTGTGACAAAAAAAAAAAACATTTAAATATTAATTTCATTACCTTATCATTTAATTAACACGTATTATGATTATTTGTAAATATTTGTCTAAAATAAAAGCTGCGTAATAATTACGATAGCAACACAGTGAATTATTGATTTCATATTGATTGTTAAATGTCAAATTCACAAATATGGCGACTGCTCTTTGTAGTTTTCGTTCTGAGCTGGAGGGAAGTTAGAAATTCCTGCTGATTATGAACTTTATAGGAAGAAGGTCATCTGTGATATCCATTTTACAGACAATTATTCATGTGCTTATATATAGTTGGTGCCGTTCAATAAACCGGATTTTGTCTGGCAAAATCACTTATCATGGTGAGGATGAAACCAAGGCAGCAGCGCAAGCTTATAGAAATAAACATAAAACAATTAAATAATCAATATCGTAGAAGAAAAGTTGTTTTTTTGTATGTATCCCTCACTTGAAATTGATGCTTTCTTACTAATTTGCTTGTTTTTAATTTGATAAAGTTTTACTTTTTGTTACTTAAGATAAAAAATAAGTAAAATTTATCAACTTGAATACAAGTAAAATGTAAGGAAGCCAAAGATTTATCCACTATTGTATAGTATACTGGATAAAGGAAGCCTACCTAAGTATAGGCACCTATTGCGTTAGTACCTATAGCTAGCTATAGCTATACATGTCACAAGTTTGTGGATGGAGATAATAGATGGCGTTATTTATCCGATCAAATGACATTAGCGGTCTTCAATAAATTCTGCGAGGGGGCTCTCTATACCCGATATATTACTTTCCTCTATGCAATAATCACAATAAAAAAATCATAGAGTAAAGATTGGGTGTATTCCGATTTTATTGATCGTAGGCGAAAGTTTTAAATTATTTGGATCATATTCTCGATAATGCATGAATTAATCTATATTGTTTATGACAGAAGATTTCATCAAGTCGATTCATTTCGTTATTTTAGGGCACTTCACTATTTTTCTCTGAGACAAAAACAGAGTTTTTGGCGGGATTTTGTCGAGTGAAGTCTAGCCACGGCTGTTCTAATTATTCATAAATTGATTCCTAGTAGATATTGTGATGTAAATTTGTGTCTCAAGTGTCCACGCCCCTGGAAAATATGTGGAATAATTGAAACAGGCGCGATCTCGCTTAAATGGAGCTGAGCATTTAATCATTATTGTAGTTTGACTACCTCACTCGAAACTTGCCGAGAAGGACGAATCGATACGTTTGTTACCAGATACTCCAAAAACCATTAGAATGTGTTACATCCGCATTCTAATGCAACACAAGAAATAATAAGGACGTAAGACAAGCAATATGGTCAAAAGACTATAGCCTTCTCCTCGAGGTAAATGGAAAAAAAACAGTCAGCTGTCAATATCAAAAAACATACTAGGTTATATTTTGGACTAAATTGTAATTATTTTAAGACATTTTCTATTAAAATGGCTCATTTAATTCGAGCAATAGCATTTAAACCACGAGAAATAATTGCCAGATGTTACAATAAAATCGTTATAACTGATGATGGTTCAACAATAGTCGCGCTTCATAAAGAGAAAGAATTTCCTTATGAACATTCAAGACCTCTTCCGGATGAAACCATTACTGATACATCAATTTTAAGAATGAGTGATAAAAAGGAAGTGTACAGAGTATTTAAGGATTTGAAGCCCGAAATAGCAAGAAAACAGCTGTCCTCCATAACCTTAACAACAGAGCATCGGTGGTGGCCCAGGGCTAGAGACAAGAGAGCTAAGAAAACAGAAATGAACCGCCCTTATTTGTAAAAGAACCAATATACCAACCTATTAGTTTAGCATATTGTAGTATTTAATAAAACATTGTTCATTAAACTATATATATTTTTACTCATTGAAACCTCATACCATCCGCACTACTGCTTGCAGACAAAATGATATTACTCAAAGCATTTTCTGACTGTGAAAGTTAATAGCCTCTTACTTACACTATTTTTTTCTCTCTATTTTTGACAACTGTAAATTTATTAACATAAGCCATAGGAATGCTTAAAAGCTCACTGGCCTGATAAATGCAGTGTACATACCTACTAAAATATTATTCCCTACAGTTATGGGCTTCTATCATCTACTGGGCTGTGTGACCTTTTGCAATGTAGCATGCTGCATTGCCTGCCAGTTTGCCATAACACATTGACAATATTCAAATCTCTAAAATCGAAATACTATAAATAGGTACTACGGTGCATTGCACCCAAACACCGCGCTGCGCCGCGCCGGGTCCGTCCTTCATAATGTAAGTTATTGCCATTACCGACTATAAAATTTCATGGGTCGGCGAGCGAATCGATTGATTCGAGGTTAAGTTACCATCGTACGGCTCGTACCCTACATGTTGAAATACCATCATAAGTAAGTTGGAGTGTACGTTTATTAAAGTATGTGTTGGTACTTTTAGGTACCTAGGTACTTTTTACCTACCCTTGGTAGCGTAGCATTCGCAATCAGCGAGCGTCGGCGGCACGGATATTGTTCTAGCAAAGGCTAAGGGCCAAAAAGCTAAGAACGATCAAAGTTACGTTCCTACATACCTGTTATATTATTATATCAATAGTTACAGACACTGAGTATATTGAATATACAGTGTGTCCGGGTATGGACTAGCGATATTCTAAATACTTAAATATAAACTATTTTAAAGTACAATTACACTCTAAGGATGGGAAATCATCAAATGACTTCTTCCGCTCTGGGTGGAGCGGAAGGGCGTGTCAGACTCTTACTGACTAAAACCCATCCGTGTTCCTTCTAAAGCCCTTTGCGTTCCAGGGCCGCGGTGACTCTTTCGAACAGATTCCGCAACCCTGGCAGGCTTTGGCCCTAGCGGGCCCCGTCTTTTATGCTGACATCTCTTTGAGGCGCGCGTGAAACACAACGCGCCATCGACCCGGGCCTGGTGGTGATCGGACGGCGAGCCACCCAATGCTCGCCGTCCGCAGGCCCGCGCCTACGGTGGCCGGGGATCGCCCTGCGACTCCCGACGCCCGGGGCGTCTTCTCCTGTTGCGGCGGTTGGGGCGAAGGCCTTGCCTTTCCCTCGCGCGGCCCGCCTCCTCCTTCGCTAGCATTACTGCTTCGCAGAAGGAGGTGACCGCTTCCCAAGCCTCCTCGCTCCGGACCATGGATTCAACCAGGGCCGGACGCGAGAGGTCGCCGCCACCGATCGCCGCGATGAGGACACGGCGGTGCTCAGCCCAAGCAGGGCAGACCTCCACCGTATGCTCCACCGTGTCCTCCGGGCGATCCTCACAGTGCTGATACCCAGGCGTGTCCTCCCGCTTAATCCGAAACAGGTACCTCCCGAAACAGCCGTGTCCGGTTAGTACCTGCGTCAGGCGGAAGGTGAGGACGCCGTAGCGCCTCTCCAGCCACTCCTCAAAGAGGGGTCTTATCGCCGCAATTGTGGCGTGCCCAGCGCTGGGTTGCGACACTCTAGGCTTGGGTCCAATACACTTCCCCGCTATGTGGCAACCATTTTGTTTTTTTTGTTGAAATATGCTCTATGCGAGTACAAAAAAAATCATAAATCTCGAAGTTTTAGTCATACTGAGATAAAAATAGGCTTATTCGAAAGGTAAAAGGTAAGATGGTGCACCCGCGCATTTTTCTCGAGCAGTGAGAGAATATTTGAACAATAATTTATCGCCGTGGATCGGTCGCGGTGGTGTAGTAGCGTGGCCGCCTCGGTCACCCGATTTGACACCCTTAGATTATTTTTTGTGGGGTCATATGAAGCAAAAAGTATAGGTACGCTACAGTTCCGAACACCAGGGAAGAACTCGTCGCAAGAATTATGGCAGTCGCCGAAGAAATTAGATCCGATTTGGATTTAATTAGGCGCTCATCAGCCCAGGTGGCACAGAAAGCCGTAGTGTGTCTACAAGCTGGAGGTGGCCACTTTGAGCAACTGCTTTAGATATTTTAATCATAGTTTAATATTGAAAAAAACTTTAAATAAAATTCAATATGAATGTTATGTGTTTTTAATGATTTTCTGTTTAGGGTTCCGACAAAGGCCTTTTGTGCTTGCGCATACGCTATGTTCAAACAACAATAACTCTTAAAATATTAGACATACAGTTGTCAGTTGTGAATTTTATGTTGTATTGTAGCTTAGCTCAAAATCTGTCGATCGAGTAAAAAAAATAAAAAAGTTGTCGGGTACGTTTTTGTAGTAATTAACAGTTATTGGTTGAATTGCATAATTTTTGTTTTTTTTTTCGACTTTCACATTTTTTTTTTCAACAGTTATGGAATTGTGAACACATTGTTTTGTATTGCAGATGGTTGACAATATTACTGCCTTTCGAATAAGTCTATTTTTATCTCAGTATGACTAAAACTTCGAGATTTATGATTTTTTTTGTACTCGCATAGAGCATATTTCAACAAAAAAAAAACAAAATGGTTGCCACATAGCGGGGAAGTGTATTGGACCCAAGCCTAGAGTGTATTGTACTTTAAAATAGTTTATATTTAAGTATTTAGAATATCGCTAGTCCATGCCCGGACACACTGTATATACAGACGCCAGCACACTTGATAATGTGTGTGTCTACCCGAAACTGCCAAATTTTCCCAATCAACCTTGAACCTAATAGGCCTACTGTAGGTATGATCCAAACACGGACGTGTAAAACAAACAAATATTTTTTGACTATCGTGGTCACTTTTGGGGGACAAACTGGAAAATTTCAAAATTGAGTTTTTCAAATTGTACCACAAGACATCAAAATGAAAGGGCTTATTGTCAGGGTTTCAAATCCTTATTCATTATTTTTTTAAATAAATTGTTTGAAGTTGTGCAATAAATTAGATGAAAAATTTCCATTTCCCTCCCGTTATCGCTAAAACTTTTAAAAATACCAGATAATGTTTGTTTACCTACACAGCTTACAGGAAAACCTATGAGAAATACCTGGGTAGGTATATAGTTACAAAAATGAGATTCGTTCAGCCCTTTGCACGCGGTTCGTTGACGGGGACCTAAATAAATGTAATTATTTACCTACTCAAAAATCCCATGAAAATGCAATACCTACCTGTATGGATGTAAGAATTTACGAAAACAAGATAGGTAGGTAGGTATATTTTGAGCTGTTTCGATCAGAGGGCCTAGCACTAATATTTTCAAGTAGGTAGGTATAGTAACGTTACAGTAAGTGAACTTCGTCAGTTCGTTGAGTCGTTAACGTAAGTGTGATTTAATTTCATGCGACATACAAAAATGTAAATGTAGGTAGTATCCAATTCATATAAATAGGTAAGAAGTGCGAAACGAGTAGGTATTATTGTTTTAATAAAATTTTACGTTACGTTACTATACGTCCAAAACATTAGTGCGCTAGGCCCTCTGGAGTAACGTTTTTTTTATGTTTTTTTTTATCTGATTGATAAAAAAACTTAAGGGCCAATTTATTGAAATACGGATACCGAAATGTTCTGCAAGCTTCTTTATGTTGACCTTGATGTCGATTCGATATTTGTTTAGTTCCAAAGTCATTCACATGGCGCTGTTACGAATTTCAATGTTACCTGCCCGAACACGAAACCCGCAACGGGTGATCCGTTGAGGAAATGAGTCAGTGATCAGTAGAAGGTATTGAAAAATCTTCTCCTTCTAGGTATATTTGATCTTTACGCATATTAAGTACCTATGGATATTCTTCAAAAGTTAACTAGTACATAGAATTTTACTTGGGAATTTATTTGTTGTTTTTCAAGGGCAAACGACCTTCAACCTTGGGGTGGTAAAGCTATTAGTGATTAGGTACGAGGTTGTAGGCCTGGTAATAATAGGATTTAAATGCTTCTTTTTTCGGATTTTTGTCGAATAGGTACGTAACTATTGTAAAGGAATGCACCAAACATTTACAATACCTACCAACCGACAGACTTTCGTTGTTACCTAACTGTCTGTCTATAAATGATTTTACTTGAATTTTTCAACAACCGGGTTAAGAACGCGGTGTCAATCATGCCGTGCAAAAATACTGACCCTGACATACCACCAGACTTTCGCTGGCGCCCCGAGCGTGGTATGTCGAGCTCGCGACGGAGGGTAGGTATGTCTGGCACCGAATCAGTTCTGTGCGTCCTGTGAAAAGTGATATAAGTCAACTTATATCGAATGTGATATTATTGTTGCACCTTCATCAGAAAAAAATGCTCTTTTTTTCTGTCTAATTAACATTTTGATACGTCTATTAGTTTTCGAGATCGTATGGTACATCTAAGACGAAATGGCGTGTTTTGATAAATATTTTTGTGTAAATAAATACATATTGACATGTATCGTTCACAATATTCAAGTTATGAAATAAATAATTGTGTTTTAAGATGTATCTCAAGTCATATCATTATTCACATATATATATTACGTTCTAATAAGGTGTCACCTGATACATGTTTAGTTATATCAATTGACACAAAGTAAATTCGTACATTGCATCGGTACAACTAAAGTTGTATTATTGCTCACAAACATAGAAAACTAATATTGTCTGTGTAAAGTGATTCAATTAAAGTTATATCACTAATCACGAGAAAATTAGAACGGTTTTGATCCAAAATATGTGCAAAGTAATACATCTGCAGAACGCGGGTGTTGCGCGGGGCGCGGGGGACGTTATTGCGGGGGTATCGCCGTCTGCGCGGGGTCAGTGCCGCACATACTACTGGACAAGGTGCCCGCGCGCGCTGTTACAGCAATCCAACATGGCGCACAACGTACGTATTAGATGTATCAGTTTACACAAAATTCTAAATTTTTTCGCGTGGTCATAATAACAAGGCCTAATATTAATTTACACATAATAATTACTCCAGTTACATCAAAATACACGAAATCTATTTATTATTGTGAATTTTATAATTATAAAGTAATGAATTCTTGTTCATGATATCGCTTATTTTTCTTTGTTATTATTATGTTTTATGATGATCTACAATGTAAAATATCATTGTTGCAGCTTCGTTCTTGCCGTGCAAAACGCATGTTAGACATGTTAAACATAAATAATGAGAATGAAAAAGATGATGTTTTCATGGATGAAAACATTTCTTCTTCTTCCTGTCAAAATAATAAATATAACTGTATTAAGTCGAATAGCAAGGAAATATTATTAGAGCAGAGTCCTTCTAAAAATAACATGTTAGTCAAAGAAATATGCGGCGACGAGGATAATGGTTCATCTCCTGATGGTGATTTCGGTTCTTCGAGTAGTGATGATTATATACCTGGTTCTGATGAATATAGCAGTGACAGTTCTTATGATTCTATAAATGGATCTGTATTGCGATTAACAGGAAAACCACATATAAGAATTTCAACTTCTGACAGTTCATGCAGTAGTACCTGTAGCAAAGATAATAAAAATTGTGATACTTTAACCGAAGAAAATAGGAATATTAATCTAAATAACTTGCCTGAAGAACCAAACCTATGCAATGATATAGCACCGACTTATTCACGCAATTCATGTTATTCTGAAGAAGGAAATAACGAATGCAATACTTTACCCGAGCAAAATATTAGTGATGAGTTACACAACTTATCTGAAGAACCAAATCAGTGCAATAATGCGGTACCATCTTATTCATTTTGGGATAACAAAACCGTGACTAGGGACGGCCGTAAGAGGAAGAAAAGAGATGCTAAAAAAGAACGTAGATGTGAAAGAATTGCACGAAATATCTCTAGAAACAAGGGAGAAGAGTATTTTACAAAGACTGGTAAATTAAAGAAACGTAAAGAATTAAAAGAGTTACCGGACTGTAGAGCAAAATGTAAGGAAAAAATTCCAAAGCAGGTATTGGAAAATGTTTTTACAGAATACTGGCACTTAGGCTCATATGAAAAAAGAGCAAATTATATCGGTAATTTTATAATTATTGGCAAAAAGAAGGTTGCTAAAATTGATCCAAAAAAGAGAAGAGAGCATGCTAACAAATATGTGCTAAAATGCGATAACAGTGTCTATGATATATGCAAGAAATGTTTTTTAACAACTTTTGATGAAAGCAACAAATTTATCCAAACTATTTGTGAGAAAAAAATTAAATGCGGTAACGTAATATCGAGTGAAAGGGGTCGTGCAGCAAGTTACAAAAAAATCCATGATGATCGTTTGGAATTCGCAAGACAGCATATTTTGAAATTCCCTGCATATGAAAGTCACTATGGGCGCAGCAAAACCAGCAAAACTTTCTTAAGTTCTGATTTATCGTTGGCTAAAATGTATGATCTATATAAGGAAACTACAACTGAGCCCATTAGTAAAACAGTGTACAATCACGTGTTCAAGACTTTAAATCTATCTTTCAAACAGCCTTCCGTAGACACATGCCAGAAGTGTGATAGACTGAATAAACAGTTGGAAACGGCAACGTCGGAAGAACTTAAAACTCAAATAAAAACCCAATTGCAAGAACACCAAGCTTGCGCCGCCTTTGCATATGATCTGAAGGACAAAGATAAAAATTATGCAAAAGAATCAACAGATACCCTGGTTTTGACATTCGATTTGCAGCAATGCTTACCCACTCCTTATCTTAAGACGGGTATGGTATTTTACAAACGCCAACTTTGGACGTATAATCTTACGATACATGATTGTGTGGGTAATAAAGCTCATTGCTACATTTGGGATGAAAGTATTTCTGGTCGAGGAGCAAACCAAATAGCTTCATGTGTTTACGATTTTTTAAAATATCGTGTTCCTAATCAATGGCCCAACGTTTCAAAAATTATTTTGTACTCCGACACTTGCGCTGGACAAAATAAAAACTCCATAATGGTGACTATGATGCTCGTAGCTGCTCACGATTTGCCGTATATCATTTCCATAGAGCACAAATTTTTGACTCCTGGTCATACAAGAATGGAAGTAGATAGTGACCATTCACTAATAGAAAGAGCTAAAAAAAGAACGACTATGAATATTCATCATCCTCGAGATTGGGCTCAATTAATACGATCGGTAGGGAGACCTGGGAAATTTACTGTTATCGAGATGGCTGAATCTAACTTTTACGATTTTAGTGATTTTTTGAAACAAAACTTTATAATGAAAAAATATAATGAAGACAACATTAAGTTCGTTTGGGCCGATGTTAAACTTTTACGGTTTGACAAGACGTTGTTTCCGTGCCTCAAATATAAAACGGATTTGCAAGGTGATGACTTTAATATGATCTCGTTTGCAAAAAGGGGTAAAAGTTATGGATTAGAAGTACTTGCCAGTAATTTAATAAACTGCAAGGGACCAAATTTCATTTCAAACGAGAAGAAGAATGATTTAATTTCGTTATTGCCCTATATTGACAGTAGCTATCATAATTATTATAAAAATTTAAAAACTAAGGCTGATATTAGAAATATTGATCCTGATTTGATCTCTAGTGATGAAGACTGAAAAATATTTAATTTTAGGAGTAAGTTGTTGATTTATTTAGTTCCACAAATTAATATTGAATTATGTTTAATTTGATACGGAAGTCGAATATTATTTTAAGTTTAAGTTTTTTAATTAATGTTATTATAGGTACTAACATGTGATATTGTTGATTCATTCACAGAATTCCAAAGTTTAATTTTGAAGAAAGTTTAAGTTTAATTTAGTTTGAAATTTGTTTTAATTTATATATAGTTACACAAAGAATACCGAGAATTTGATTTTTGTTCAAGTACTTCCTGTATGAAAAATTTCCTATTATTCGTTAAAGTTATTTTGTTGATTTATGTCGTTGATTTCGTTCTTTCCTTTTTTTAATACCTATTGAATATGGTCATTACAAAATTAAAGTTTAACTAAGATTGAGCTAAATTAAAATAATTTAATTTTCAATTAAGTATTACTTAATATCATTAAAAATAAATAAAGGTAAATGTTTTTTTTTTTCTTTTTATTACTTTATTTTATGCCTTTTGTCATTAAACTGTTTCTTGTATCATATTACACAAAATTGAGTTGAGATATAAGTCAACTTATATCCGAAAACACATAATAACACGACCGTTATTCTCGTGTAAAATGATATAAATAACAAAAACAACAAATTTTACGAGTTTTGTGTTTACAGTGCTTCTGCCGACTGAAAAATATTACTCGTTTGTTTGACAGCTTTGAACAGGAGTTGATTTAGTTTCGTATAAAACTACCTGACAATGCAACAATATCATCTTTCACCAAAGCTTCACACAAAGTGTAAAGCGATACAACTCATTTAGAATCATTATACACGATCATTCATTTGGTGTGTTTTGATACAACAAATAGCTTTTTTTAAATATCTCTTCCTGTATTAACGCCTTTTGAGCAGGAACTTGATAGATTGTAAACAATACGACACTAATACAAATTGTGTCACTATTTTTGTAAAATAATTATCCTAACAAAATGTTATAATTTTTTACACACAAAAACTACTATATTGTAAAGTTGACATTTTCGAGATGTATCAGTTTTCACAGGACGCACAGAGTTAGGCCCATTGCCACATTGTTGGTATCCACCAGCCAACAGGCGATGTATGATAAGTAAAAATGAAATGCTGTTCATTGGTAAGCCGCATCACTTGAGGAAGGCTGCTTTTTTAGAATATTCTTAATCTGCATAGCGCAAGGAGAACTGGAATTGGATAGGGCAACGTGTTGGGGTTATTAGTATTTTTTTTAATTTTTTGCCTATTCTGTCCCAATGCAGGGTACAGGCCTCCCTTTCTTTATTTATTTTTCAACAAAATTGAAAACTTTGGATTTCGGCGTATAAATTCGTTCTAAATTCACATAAGGGTTATTAAATGTTCTGAAAACTTTTAGCTCTTAAATGAATTAACTGTAACTTTTGGCTGGCCTTAGGGTCAATTTATACTAGCGCAGAGTCGAAGCGTCAATCTGAAACTTCTCATAGCAAATTCACTCATATTTCCACAACGTAATGCATATATTTCTACTGAGATATTTCTTCCGCTCCGACGCGCGAATTACCTACGTCGAATTCGCGCGTCTTCTTTTTATCTCAAAAATAAAAGTGCGTTATGTTGTGGAGATAAAAGTAAATTTGCTATGTCAAGTTTCAGATTGACGCTTCGATTCTGCGCTAGTATAAATTGACCCTTATGAAAGTGCTGGTACTTAATTTGAAGATAAAGAATAGAAAAAAAGGTTTATAAATAAATAACTTTATTTTGATAAATACTTTGTATATTAATTTCAATAAATTAATGACGCTATTAATGCAATCAGTAGCCTAGTATTCCTTTAATTAATAATATGTTAAACTGTCATAATGTAATTAACAGGTACATATTCGTTATTATTTTTATAATACATGCAATTTTTACTCTATATAATATTATTTTATTTATGATAAATCATGTATTACTTAATAACGTAGTAAAGTAACATTTCATTAACAGTACAATGTAATAAAGGATAACATGCTTCATCTATCATTTTGTAACTACCTAGCAAGGCTTCGGAATTCGCCATAATAAAATTTAAGTCGATAATTAACGGCTTATCTTATAATATTGCTAATAAATAGAAACTATATGATCTGTAGGTACTATGTTCACAAACTACAATAATTTCTCTTTCTAAACACAATATTTATTCCTTCACATTCAATATCACAATGATTGCTTCCTTTGGTGCTCTTTACATCTAAATATTGCACTTATAAACATCGACTAGGTCATCATCAGTCACGAACCACATCTTAATCCAACCACGAGTTTCCCACGTAACCATTGTAACTGGAAATAAGTTGTTAGCTTATACTGTGCTAATTAGTCTCTATGAAATAGTTAATCTAAAATAAATAACATAGAAAGATTTACAAAAATAGGTCTTCTGATTTATTGCACTATGTGATGAGAGGTATGATTCAAAATAGAATTAAATAGTGACACATATGTGCAGCCAAATGTCACGTGTGTTGGCAACTAGTGCGAGTCCTCGAACAATGAGTGCTCACTGTGTGTAACACCTGCCCACGAGGCAATGACAAACATGTTAAGCTAAATACCACCCACTACTATCAGCAAGCCATCACTCAAGTGATGATTGCCAGTCTTGAAGAAAAACTTAACGTTAATAAAAATATACTCTCGGGAATATGGACATTATTGCATACGACGATTCGTCATCTCATGACCATAAGGCTAGGAAAAATTGTACTATAGTCAGATACCAATAGTTACTTGCTATATAGAAGCTTCAACATCTTATTAACTGGACATAGTCTTAATCTACATTAAAGAGTTAAAAAATTATTTCTCCACCTCTACAAAATAACAGCCATAAATATATCTATCAATACAAAACAAAATGGCACACGAGAATATAACCCAGATACAAAGTTCTATTCAATATTAAAAATATAGAATTATCTTCTTTGTGAAACATATTATATTATCATTGTATCAAAAAAAAATGGCGATGCAATTACAGTAAAATAATAAAAAAATAAATGTAGGTTCTTTGGATTAAATAAAGCTTTTAAATTAATTTTATTTTCTTCGTAAATTTCTTACATTATTAAAGTGAGTTGAAATTCTATAACTTTTTTTATTCATAATTTCTTCCTTTTTACTTTATTTTTGTATCACTATTATTTTAATTTAATATTTAATATGATCAAATAACAGTCAAAATATGTACAGTACATATAAGGTAGACTTTGAATTTCAGACTCTATACATAAGTTTCAAAAAACGTTATAAAATAGTTTAACAATTAGACTTTTCAAGGTATTATAATAAATGTCACAAACAAAACCATTACCCGCTAGATTTTAATTTTTGGCGACATGCGGGCGCAATCTGTCCAGAGTTCTCAATATAACACTAGGCCAAAAATACCGATATTGTACTATTTTATAAAAAGTTACTCTAAATTAAGTGTAAATGTTATAAATGTGTGTTTGTTCACGAGTTGCACGAGTGTTTTGTTCTCTTCAGTTCTCCAGTACCTATAACGAAATTGGATACGACCTTGGGGAAGTAGCAGTGTAGTTAGATAGGTCTCTATGTGGACATTTGAATCTTACTGGTAAGATACAAATAGACACATACAGTGAACATATTGGTTAGTTATAGTAAAATATCTCTAGTAATGGTAGAGGTAACTTCGATCGAGACTTCGTACCCGGCGCCGTCTATCTGCATCGTCTAGTGAAAAATCGAAGAGAGACTGAAGAGAACTGTTTCGGTAGGGTCAGCGGATCCGATTGAGGCGCAGCTCCCTGTCCAGCTGCTGCAGTTGACGGATGAAACCCTCGTTGGGGTGAATGTCGCGGCGAGAACGGACTGTTCCCAGCGCTTCGGCCAAAGACATGCCACGCTTAATCATGAGAAAAGCTAGAGCACACGTGGCAGACCGAGACACACCCATAAAGCAGTGAACCAAGACACGTCCTAAAAAGTAATATTTTTGGTCAACTAATTTTATCTAATACAAAATAAGTAAAATATGGCACTGAACAGGAATACATACCTCCACTCGAAATTCCTTCGTCGATGAAGTTAGCAGCTATATGGAAATATCTTGAAATATCAGTTGAGGGCAGGTCCATAAGCCGAAAACCTTTGTAGCGCAGTCCGGGGCAATCGCGATAGTAGAGGTGGTCTGTATCCACCTGGGTGTAACGGTTGCCTTCAGCGGTATTGAGCACATAATTAATGCCCATGCGCCGCAAGAATGCTTTGTCCTTGGCAGCAACTCTAAATAAACAGGAATTATATTTGTGTAAGGCACACACTAGATCAGTTATAATGGGCACAAAAGGTAGCCAAGTGTTCGGAGTATCAGCACGATACCGTCCGGTCAATAAGCCATGCAAGAAGCAGGAAGATATTAATACTTACGCGTCTCCGACATACAGGCCCGGATAGACTTCATTTAGATCCGGAGTGGCACTGTACGAGATATCCGCGAATGGGCGAGAGCGGAACGACGATAGTGAACTCAGCACGGATGACGGCGACGAACCAAAACTCTGCGTATGAAAGGGGCCCGTTATACATTTACACAAATCCTGACCCATATTTTATATCTTCAAACACTCAGTATGTTAACTAAAGAGCACGAAAAGTTAGTACATAGATGCTTGAACAGATAATGCACAGTACAAATATTTACACATACATTAGTAACAACGTAATTTCATTGCAAATATTGATAAACAACTGCAATAATTAGCATTTAGTGTCACAGTTAGATAAGGATGAAAGCGCACATACATAATTAAGAAACATTTAAGAGTGACCACTGAATAACGTTAAACATTTCCTGTAGTTTGCGTTTGTTACTTTAATTGCAATAAAACTTCTTGCTTCACAAGATTTTGGTAAAAAAGGAAGTAGAAAAATTTACAAATTTTTTAACCTTTTGAACGCCAGAGCATAAACGCATCGGCGTACCCCCGACGGCAAGCCACAAATTCGCCATACTTTTTGTCACATATTTGTGACGTTTGGCGTACAGGGCACGCGCTTGCTTGTCATGTATATGTGACAATGGCATTCAAAAGGTTAAAAGTAAAGTTTTCTATCTCCAAAAGTTAAAAGAACAACAAATAAATTAGGTACTGATATAATTTTATGACTGTATAATAAAAGCAAAGCATGCATGCCTGATTCTACACACCCACATACAACTCCAATGAAATTAAGTATTAAATTAAGGGAAATTGTATTATCATGTAGATATCTTTTGAAATAATGAATTGTTGAATGAAATAAATTAGACTTGGTAACTCTTGAACCATTAGAGGCATCAATTTATTAAATGCATGAATTCACATTTTTATTATACCCATGATTATTTTTGTTTGAAATCAAATGGGAATTTCATTGAAATTTTATAAGAACCTTTACCATATTGTTTGTGTAGTTGGATAATAACAAGCACAGCCAACTGTGCGATTTATGCATGGGGCACACAAAAATAGGCCGACGATAAATACCATTAGAGTCCTTAGGTAGGATCCTACACGCTGCTCTTTTGCCGCACAGTATGAATGAGTTCTTGGAAAAAGCGAGTACTGCCGATAACATAACATAATTATTATTGTGACGTTATTAAGCACAAGATATTATTTATATTTAATTTTTAACATCGTGACAATAATTTATTACATAAATATGAAGAAGCATGTGTGATGTACGTGTGTTAGATGTAACTTATGGCAAAACAACAAAACCAGCTAGATTGCATGAATTGATACATGAAAAATTCAGTGCTACATTCCATGGTCATCTATTTTTAAATCTCTTACATAAATAGATTGGAGTGTAAAGTTTTCAACCGTGTATCTTTATAACATACAGTAGAATTTTTGTGGTACTTGTGCAAAACTTTTTCATATTTCTTTTTCCCTTCTATTCTATTTTTTCAATTATTTATACTTATTATTTTTAAATACATAAGAAAAAAATATAATTAATATCAAAAATACTTGACTATCTGTTAATAGAAATGTGCAGAAAAATATGGAAAAAAAAAATACTTTCTAAGATTAAACTACACATTTAAAAAAATATATATAATAAGATACTACTGAAATAGACAAATAACGGTAAAAATTAAGTTATTTCTTTATTACTATTAGAAATGTAACAAAATTGTAAAACTCAAAAAGTATTAAGACGTAAGCAGTGCTTTTATAAAAAAAATGTCTGATGGCAAAAGATTAAAAAAACAAAACTCATTCAAAATATATTTTTAAGTAGTAAAAATAACTCGGCTAGTTCTATTATGATTTTCAAATAATCAGAACACAGATATTTTTTGTAAGAAAAACCAGTTGAAATAACCTGGGCCATTTTCATATTTATATGTAGGTTTGATCTTTTATTGGCTCAGATATGTTTTAATAATTAGTGTTTTTTTTTTAATTCTGTGTTCAGATCATTTTGAACATAATAGTGTAGTACATACATCACAATAAGTAACTTGACGTCGGGAATACCGGGGGTATAAAAGCTGTGGAAAAATTAATTTGCCATCTTTACTTTGACTATCAACAAACAGTATATTACGAAAATAAAATTATTTAATCTTTCAATATCTACATATACATCCCGAAAGAAACAGGTACAATGGGAAAATTGATATCCCTTCTTCAAGTATGTACATATAGACCACAGCAACCTTGAAACTAGTGACTAATAAAAGGGTAAAAATAGATCTGGGTTAAATATGTTGAAATCTCTTTTAGGTGATATGAAAAAATTGAGTATTTGTTGCTGAGTTAAATAAGTTCTCAGCTAACAAGATACAATAAGATGCTCTGGAAAAATAAATTCATAAAAAAATATCCATTTTTGCGACGTAATTTAAAATTTCACTTACCGTATCCCTGTAACTCATGTTGAATATTTTCTTGACAGTTAATCAAAAATTATTAAATGTGAGTATTTACAAAATGCGTGATATTTTCTTCTTTTCTAAGCGAAAACACAGCGCTCGCAAAATATCGAAATTCAAGAACTACGTGCCATGACAGCAGGACTAGAGTCAGGGGGGTGTTCCCTATTACTTACTATACTCTTTGACTAGAGTGTTAGAGAGGAACCAACACTATTGAGTGGGGTAGAGTAAGTTGACTATGATACAGCAAAGTTTTAGTTTGCTTACTTTCTGAGTCTAAAATAAATTGTTCTTTTTTTAACGCTAAACGTAGTTTCTTTACTTGCGATAGAAATATAATGCGTGAGAGGTCAGTGTTACAGAGATTTTACGGTATTTCACAAATTAATCTATACGAAGATCATTCAACTCAAATAGCTTTAGTTGAAATAACCGAAACATTTTGAAAGGACCAAGGTCTAGAAAAAAAAAAAGCTTTGATTGTTTATGGGTTCGACTTGTTTCATTGTCTGTAGTTTATGGTATTACTTAGGGAAGTCCGTGCTATAAAATTAATCGATTAAAAAAAAAATCTATTCGATTTCAGCGATTAAAATGTTACTTGAGTCATAATCACATTTCAACTACAAAATTGTATTATTTAGCACCAGAAAATTAGTATGGCAATAGAGAAAAGATATACAACAACATAACTCCATAGGCCCTTTTTTCAAAAGCCCTTTTGTGTGGAGACTAGGTTTGTTTATTTGGTTCTATAAATTCCCTCTGAATAATTTCAGATTCAGATAAATACCTGACGACATTAAATACCCAATTACTGAGGAAATTGGTAGTTAGGAAATATTATTATAGCCTAGATGGGCTATTACTATATAATTGACATTATTTAAATAAAGAAACTAGCTAACTAACTTATGAAACTAAATATTCTCAGACGGTAGAAAAGATGCAGAACAAGTTTACACGATACCTATAGATGAGGCAATTTGGCGTCTATCCGTTTTACCCGCTTATGTACCCAACTCTCATTGTGATAAGGATGGTTGGGTAGTATAAGTTGGAAGTAAGGCCCAATCTTGCTCTGGTGAAATATGTTTTTATAGTGTTTCGTGGGATGCCAAACAATCCGCAAATTTTGGAATCGTTAGGATTCCAAACAGTCGGCTGCGGTTGGGGCCGAGGGAAATTCTGTTTAAAACTCCGGTAGCCCGTACAAACCTATTAAAGTTTGCACCCGTGTGTCGGGCAGTTAATAGCATCTCTCAGGAGTTAAACATTTTTTCCTGCTCATAGGCGTAATTCCAGATAGTGACAGTTAGTGTATTGTTCTCTATGTAACTGGTAGTGGCACACGGAGCCGTTACTTGGGACTGGTCAATCATGGACGCGAGTAGGTGTGTGATCAGTTTTTGAGGGGCGTCTCTGGGTGTCACATTGTATGACTACTTTTACTACCTTGGGTTCTGTCTGTCAAAATAATTGAATGTGTAAAACAATAAATAAAATCCATTATAATAGTTAGAATAATTTGCACTTTCCGCTTTTAACGGGAGGATGTTCTAATTGGTTATTAATTTTCCTTCACTTACTTTCACGATGACAATCAATCGTTGTTTTGAAATCGAAACATACTGAGTTGAGATTTCTGAAATTCTCTTACGTCACTAGTTCCTATATAACCGCGCCTTGTTTGCGTGATAATATTTCTAAATACTGTAAATCCTACTACTGAAATATGATGGAAACTTTTAATCTGTGAAGTTTCTTTAGATTCCGGCACATTTTCTTGTGAAAATGGATGAAAAAGAAGAATTGCATCTAACCTCTCCGGAGTTACAAGTTTTGTCGGAACTTGACAGGTACGTAACTAAAAATATTGAAATAATTTACAAATGATAGTTATTGGCATTAATCTAAATTAATTATGTGTGTTGCTTGTTATAAAACTTATGAAAAGTTACGATAAATGTTCTCAATGTGATGACAACTTACCAAAATAAAAGAAAAACAAATAGTCAATGACGACTTGTTTCTACGTAAGTTCAACAGTAGCAATACTGTTTTCTGTGTATTTTGATAAGAAAATTCGTCTAGTTTGTTAATATGTACAATAAATCGTGTTTTATTTGCTAACTTTTTTAACTAGGAAACTACTTAATTAAATATTGATGGAAAAGTTTCATCATCAATATTTTTGATGTACCTACTAACCTACTACTACGACAGTTTCATCATCTTATCCTCTCGAAGGCGCAATAGTGACAAAAGTCACTTTTTCGATTTTCCAGTCGCGTGCACAAAGTGACAAATGTCCCTTTTTGAGCTTTACGATAATCCGTCTCAAATATATCTATTTCTTTCTACTCCAGGATGTTATAGATTATTTTTCTCTTTTCTACTCGAACCTTTATGCATTTTTGCATGCTAAAAATACGACAATCGTTCCACAATTGCTCATTCGGATTTAAAAAATAATGTCAAACGTCAGCCGTTAGTTCTCGTGCTACACGGAAAGTTTGTTACTTGTATTTTTTGTTAATGGCTATTGAATAACAAGTGTGATACATCATTGGAAAGGGCATTTCTTGTAGAAAATAGTTACATATGATGTACTTTCTTTACCCAAACTTCACTGCACAAAAAAACGCAAGAAATGTTAAGTGCATTTTTACGTAAATGGGAATACCTTCAATCAATCCCATATTTTTCTGTATTAGATAAACCTATCAACATAACATTTGCACATAAGTTACAATATGAACTAAGCTTTCAGATGGTAACAATATTTTTAATATAAGTGCTATGGTATAGTTGTACTAAATTATTTAATTTGTGTGAAAAAATTTTCACCGTCAGCAAATGTTTCGAGGTAGTTATACGCCTATAAATAAATATTTTTAACGTGAAGTATGTTTATTTTTACTTTATCGCATGTAGATAGAACCCACCCACCATATAAAGTCATAAAATATATATGTCAACGATTTACTTTTCGAAATAATCCTTTTTAAAGTTCACATATTGTATTTTTCAACTATAGTCAATGTTTACCGCTTAATATAACAAATTAGAAACTAAATGTTAACAAACACTTGACACGACTAGAAAGAGTCATTCATAAGATTGCACAAAAACATTACTTGAGGTGACTCATGTTACCCACAAGTCAACAAAAAATGATTTTGTGTGCTCGGCCATCTGGCGCGCGGCGGCGCGTCTTTTGTTATCGGACCGTGCGCGTATAACGACGTAATACGAATGCGCGCGTGGTCAGCCAGAGGTTATTATTATAAGCAACGACAAAGTAAAGATTCAAAGCATTTATTTCTAATAAATCATTTACAGGCACTTTTGAATTGCCATGGTTGGTCAGCCAAAAACAAAGCTATTTGCACAAAATTAGATATCATCTTTAATGGGACAATAACTTGATTTCAGCCGGCAGTTTGGTTTCCTGAAGCTGCGTGGTACTGAACATGGCAGAACGCGAGCACTTGTACTCAAAGCTGTCAAGTACCTTGAAGGAATGCTGGTACAAGTCAAGGTAGTGTATTATTGTAATTGCCCTGGGATATTGATAATTTACAAAAAGTTTTTAGTGTCATTTGATAACAATTTATGAAATGAGTTGTAATGTCAGGGAAATGTAATAAGAAGCTAGTTTACCACTTTTTACAATAATTTCCTGTCAACTATCTAAATGTTAAAAATAAATGTGAAAATAGTTCATTTTCCTAAATGAGCCTTTAGTAGGCAAAATTAATGACTAAAATCCAACCAGACTTACATACAAAGGCAAGTTAATATAAAGCTTAAAGAATAAAATTGGTCATGAAGCAATGTATAGAAAAATGGCCATCCTTTTTGGCAAGTAGATTTGTAGGGCTACTGCTAGAATAACATGTGCGAACTTCCCCCAGAAATCTGTTGCCAACTTACGTGCCGGTAACTGTACATGTAAATGATTCTGTGTAAGCATTTCTGTGTAGTTGAGAAGCAATCAATGCCCAATTAGAATTTAAATTTTCTGGCAAATTTATGAATAACGAATATTTCTTAATTGGACAAAAATAATCGAGTAATCATTGAACTTTTTTTTTGGTAAACTTCAAATACTTACCTAAAATATTTTTTTTAACAACCAGATAAATAGATACTAAAATACTTATTTAATCATCAGGAAGAAGAAAGGGCTTGTTCTCCAGGAGCCAGGAGAGAAATATGCATAGACCCCAAGACATTCTGCAAACTGGGTCATTTTCATCTGCTGCTCGAGGATTATGCTAAAGGTCAGATATTTACAAACAAGCATACTTTGTGGTGTGTTGTGTGGGGTGTAAGCATGTAGTTTGATCCTATACCCAAATAAAACATGAGTAGTAGTAGGTTGTTACCATAAACAGGTTACTTTTAACTCATTTGCTAACATTCAAAGGGTGAAAATATTGAAATAATATTAAAAAAAAAACAATATAATCCCTACATTTTGTTTTGGAAGCCATTATTACACAGTTCTGTGTTAGGCACATCCAGGCTATTTTCATCCTGGAGCAGGTTCTTATAAACACACAAAGAACTCAGAAATTAGTGGATTGTACCTTATGTAAGCAAGCAAAATGTACTGAAAAGCTGATGTTCTTTTCTGAAATTGCAGACTGGATCCAATAGTAAATATTGTTTAGATTCGTGAGTATTATCACCAGAGGTCGGAATTAGGTAGAGATATTTGTGGTACTTACACTGATTTCATATAGCAAAAGAATGAAGTGGATATGCCTCAAATCCCGAGATTAATTTTAAAGAACAGAAAAATCCCTTGATTTATTGTGAAAAATAAAAGAGCATTTACTTTTTCACAATTTAAACCACTGCACGCGCGATGCTGCCAAATTTACATCAACGACATTGGATGTCATCAACGACATTGATGTTAGATGTTGCAAAATTCCAATGCCCACATGCGCAAGGTTCCACATTTGTAGTTCGCACAACATAGCTTGTGAGAACGAAAGAAAATAATAGCGGAAATGCAGAGCACTCCCCGCTTAACGAAATGTACTAGATTTTTGTCTCTTTCTACCGCATTCAAACTTTGTATTAGCAATAAATCGGTTAACACATTCACACAGTTCATTCACTTATCTCTGAGGTTTTTATTATTATTTATTTGTAACACTGTTGGCCACACGGGATTGCGTATTAGGAATCCCGGGAAGAGATCCATATAAATATCAACATTTCGATGCAAGTACATAAATAACTCTACCTAATTCCCACCTCTGATTATCACCTCTGAATTAAAAGCCAATGAATTAAAAGTCACCTTGTATGATTATGCAATGATCCTGTATTTTAATTGTTAAAAATGTTTAATGCATCAAATAGAAAAGTGCTGCTTCAATTTCTTTAGAAGCTGGTAAACTTTAACATAAGCGTGGAGCAGGGCCAGGTTTGCCATTATATTATCTAACAAGCTTTTGCCCGCGACTTCGTCCGCGTGGAATAATAATATAATAATAATAATATCTTGGGACAACTCACACACGGTCATCCAATCCCAAACTAGGCAGAGCCTGTGCTATGGCAACCAGACAACTGATAAACATACTTATATATTTCTAAATACATACATATTATAGACAAATTACACCCAGACACAGAACAATTGATCATGCTCATCACACAAAGATTTGTCCTGGGTGGGAATCGAACCCACAACCTCCGGTTTAGCAGTCAGGGTCACTAACCACTCAACCAACAGGCCAGTCACTTAGTTACTTGGGGCAGATATTTCTATTTTAAGATTATGAAGTTTAGTAAAGTTTATGTCAATGCTACTGAACAGAGAAAGAATAGATAGATATAGATAGTTTAACAAATGTTTGGCGTGATTCTTTAAATTGGCATAACTTTTTTATTTATGAAGTTATTGACATGAAACAAACACTAAATGTTAAGTGAAGCGAATAACACCACATCTAAATCGGATAAGCCAAACAGAAACAAATTCTAACAATCATTGTTTTGGGTACTATTAGTGTTGATAAAGGTCCGGCAGCCGCTCCACGTAAAATACTGGTATTCAGCTGAATCCGGTTTGACTGGAAGCCGACCCCAATATAATTCGGAAAAGGCTAGGTAGATGATGAGTGTTGATAAAGGTCCCAATAATATTTTTTATTATATATCTTTCATGTTCAGACAGCAATCCGTTACATTTTTATTATATGTAGAAAACCACATTTCATAAGTGAGAGATTTTCAATATCCAACCTACTTTCATAGGACTCATAGAGCATGGAATCGCCACGCCGACGGTCTTTTTACCCGACTACCTTAGATCGAGGGTAATACTGAATATATATATTTTTTTTTTTAGATAGTCTTTTTTGCGTGCGGTTATTTATTCTTCTTTGAATGGGTGAATAATTCTTTTTTTTTTCACAATGCTGTCTTTAGCCACCGAGGCGAGGCGTCTCCATGCCACATGCCACATGATAGTGCGTTCCTTGAAATAGGTTATACTAGAGCTGATTTGCATCGATTTTGACCCCGAAAACTTGGGATCCCTATAGGGTGATTTTCGAGTTATCATTGATAACTCAAAAATGAGTATTTGAGATTTTTGCAAATGGTGAGAAATCTTTTCCACTCTGGCCGTATGATACTTTTCGGATGGCTCTATGGTATTTGGCGTACAAATTACCCGAGACACTTTTTGTTTAATAAGCTTTCTAAACAAGTTTCCAACAAGGTAGTTCATTAATGTTTCTTGGTAGTATTCGGGGTCAAAATCGTTGCAAATCAGCTCTATTATAATCCATTTCAACTAGGTACCAATCCCCCTGTATATATTATATTTAAACTTTTCTGCAATAACTTAAAACCCTTTTTATGATACTTACACAATAAAAAATGTGGCTTTCATATAGTGTGCTACCACAGTTGCTATAACTGCTTCGCTTTATTTGACTTCATTCTCATTTATGCTAATCAATATGTATGGTTGTTAATTTTACTAATAATTGCAATGTCCTTCTGCTTGTTGGATGTATACCTTTTTCATCTAAAATGACGTAACAAACTCGTAATTACTACAGTTTTAAAAAGCGTACCTTTTTTTTAAATAAGTAAACTACATAATAGGGCACTTAGGTATCGCATTATCAAAACAAGAGTGACTGTGATTACAAATGGTTTACAGGAAAAGAGTGCCGTGGGGAGGTTTTCTTATTGATAACTTCATAAAGCAAAAATACAGCGAGCTCATCAAGTGCGAGACATACCCATTTTGATCTTCTGAATGTTCTTTGAGTCAAAACGCTCAGAACTTTAAATAACATAATGCTGGATTTTGGTCACATCAACAATACTGTTTGCCTTTACGGGGTGACAGATCATGTCATTATTCAGGTGTCATATTTGTGGTCAGTGTAATTTATCAGAAAAAGCATACTTAACCTATTTTCGTCAAAACATCTCATTGAATTTTCTTGGTTAGTTACAAAAATATGGTCGCACTGCACCAAAGACATTAAATTTATACTACCAATAGACAGGACATAGCGAACAATATAAATATCGTTATCCGATACTGATGTCCTAGTGGACAAAAGCTTAGTTACGCTTAGTCTGGTGTGGCACCACTGCATGTGAAGTCGTATTTGCGTTCACCATAAAAAACACTTTTTCTAAAATATGCCGAGTTACGCATTACGTTATTGTAAATCTCGTTATCGTCAAACGACTGGACCTAACTTCGGTTTATTTTCGTAAATATTTTTTATATTTACTCAGTAATAAATCATAATTCAATAATTTATTTTTATAAATAGTTCGAGACAAAGAGATTTAAAGATACAATAGAGCGGTTATCAGAAGAAATGTTATAGAAAAACTGTGATCCCATGCCTCAGTAACGCCATCTAGCTTTGAATAGCAAACATACAAATTTAATTTATAAATTCAGCTATCACTCTGTAGGTGGCCAGGGTGTACTAGGGATGTTACCAACCATTTAGATATCAGGTATCGACTATCGATAGTAAAAGTTGAAATTTGTTTCTTCAATAAATGCCAAAAAAATAGGAAAGCAATAAAATGCAGTAGTTTCCATGTAAATTACGTATTTAGAACATTCTTTTAACATACAAATGACTAAAGTACCATTATACGGTACTAGCAGACCCGCGCAACTTAGTCGTCTACGTCACATTTTCATTAATGCTCCGCTCTTATTGGTTGCAGCGTGATGTTATATAGTATATCCTTCCTCGTTAAATAGGCTATCCAACACTTAAAAAATAATAAAGGGAGAATAAAGAAGAATAACCATAATAATGAAGGGTTAAAGCAAATTTACGAAGAGCCGAACAAAATTTACGACAGGATAATCCTGATTTTGTGAAATTTCTATTGAGTCTATCATTTGAGGGTTTTGTTTCTGCTGCAGCTTTAAGACAGTTGGCCACGTTTTTTTGGATGTAAACTTTTGTTCGACCTTTCTTTCCGTAGTATATGTCTCCTTTCTTAACCTTTTGAACCCCAGAGCATAAATGCATCGGCGTGCCCCCGACGCCAAGCCACAAATTCGCCGTACTTTTTGTCACAAATTTGTGACGTTTGGCATACAGGGTACAGGGTATACTTGTCATGTATACGTGACAATGGCGCTCAAAAGGTTAAAATGCTTCGAGCGTAACGTTGACGAAGCAGGTGGAAGCCAGTTTTCTTCTTTACGGTCTATCTGCACAAACCGTGTCCACTTTTCGGGTTCTTCACTACTATTTTCATTCGGAAACTTAAAATAGCAGAAACCTACTTAAACCTTGTTCCTTTATTGGCATTTAAATTAAATAACAGGATTATGTTCAATTATTTACTTACCTCACTGGATTTTCTTTCGATAAAATATCGATATTAAAATCGATTAACAACAATACATCTCTTACAAGGCGAAGTTATGCTACTCAGCAATAGAGGGCGTATATTAGGATTAGATTATATTATTAGGATATTAGGACAAAGGCAAAGATTGCTACAATTTGAGTGCGATCGTAGCTCTGTAGATCTAATAGCTTCGGAAATACAGCACTGTAAGCACTGACCATATTTTCTCCAAAATTTAGTTTTATAAATGAAGCCTGACGAATTGTAGACGTTTTTACAGGACGTTAATTCGTTATTTTCATATTATCGTTGGACATGAAATTAACGAATTAACATAACCTGAGACGTGAAATGTTGAACGTGAAGTAAGGGCGAGATCCTGCAATCTCCTGCGTCAGAAATTCAAAATGTACCTAAATTAGTATTTATTATAATTAATGCTTGTCTTTAAGCACTTAGCGAGACACTCGTGTTCTTTTGGAAGGCTCAGGTTCATCAGACGTCTTTTAGGGTTCCGGGGCACTTCTCTTTGGCCGGATCTAGTGATTTCCTCGACCCAGGGTAAAGGTTTTCAGAGCACCACGTAGTTAGCATTGACTAAAAAGAAGACTTACTTCTTAATTTATTTCAGTTTTTGCACCACACCGGAGTAAAGCATAGGCATTGCATATCCGACACCTGATCCTATTTTCTGAACAGACAAATAGAGAACCTCTCGCTCTTGGAGTCTGTTAACCCATTAATCTTGCGTTTGTGCGCAGCTCAAGACAGGAAGTCTAGTCATAGAGCGTTAGATGCCTTTACATAGCGGTAAGATTTATAGGCTGCCAGTTACTGTAATAGAGTTTATTACTATTACTGCGAGAGAGACGTTTATGTGCTAGAATAGTTTATATTAGGAAACACTCTGAATGTACCCTCACCTCATACGGTCGTTCGTGCTTATTTTTAGAACTTAGAAGACAACACTCGGTTTTGTTTAGAAAGTTAGCGCCGCGATGTTTCATGTCGTTTGTTCTCCCATTGTAATTAAGTCTTGATCAGACTTAAAACTTTGAAGGTATAATCCTGAATCGAACTCTTTAATGAATGAAGCCAAATCCTCTTTTTCGTTTCGCTGCCACGACAATAATTCAGATTTTTTTGGGCCAAAACTCAGCTACTTTCATATTTCCAGTTGTCTCGGATCTATCTGCCAGTACCATCTCCATCTTATTTTTTATTTTATTTTATTTTTATTTTATTTGATAGGTACACCAACGACCTCTTCACTAGGGACATTAACATAATAAGAATTACACATGCATTGAGTTATGGTGAATTAGTCACTTACAGGCGTACACAGCACTTACTTAAAACATTACTTCTTAAACATACGTTTCAACAAGATTCTTTACTCGTGAGGTTACAAAAAACTAAATTAGAAACAAAGAACAAAACATTAAGTAAATAAAAAAAACACAAAATCATAGTAGAAATTAGAATCAGAGATCAAAATTATCATTAAAACATTAAGATTAAGAAACAAAAGTAAAATCAATATTCAAAAAGGCAGAATGCGGTAACGAGTGCATTATGAAATCATTCCAAAAGATTACAAAAAACAAGTAGAAAGTAAAAAGTGGGCTATAAAATTATGATACGTCGCTATTAGTTATAAGTTTTCTGCGAAATTGGAAATATGAGTCTGTAAATACATCAATATTGTTACAGATATCTATTTTATTATAATTAGCCATTAAGCGGTTCAGGGGGGCATTGAGACCAAGGTTGGTTCTTGATGAGGACGGTGCAAAGGTATTTATTTTGCGTAGAGATCTAGTGACAGTACGTCTAGGTACAGATATATTAATTTCTGATAATAACTCAGGTACATCCACCAGGTTATGGATAATTTTATAAAATAAGAGCTGATCAGAAGTGCTTCTACGTTGTTCAAGTGAAAACATATTGAAGTGATTAAGCCTTTGGGAATAATCAGCGTCATGAGGGCAACTAGAGCATCTAAAGCGTAAGTACCTGGTGAAGGCCTTCTGTATTCGTTCAATCCTGTTAATATGGACACGATATTTGGGATTCCAAACTGGAGATGCGTAGTCAAGTATGCTTCTGACAAGAGTGTTGTAAAGCACTTTTAGTGTCGATGTGGACCGAAACTCCGAACAAGTTCTCTTCACAAAACCCGAAATTTTTGACGCTTTAGCTACAATCGTGTCAATATGATTGTTGAAAGTTAGCTTGCTATCGAGTTGGACACCCAAATCACGAATGGTATCAACCTTTTGCAGAGGAACACCATTCAACGCATAAGATGATGATAGTACTTGTTTGTTTCGCGTAAAAGTCATGTGATAGCATTTACTTGCATTAAGGGTCATCATATTAAGTTGACACCATTCCTGCACTGCATCCAAATCTTCCTGAAGAAGAAGAATGTCGCAGTCTGTTTTAATTTCCCTGTACAATTTCAAATCATCCGCAAACATGGAACATTTACAGTGCCGTATTGAATGAACAATGTCATTGACGAAAATCAAAAAAAGAATCGGTCCCAGGTGAGATCCCTGTGGCACCCCGGAGGTGGAAAGATATAACGGTGACTCATAACATAACCCCTCACAACCACTTTCTGTTTTCGCTCAAATAGGTATGAGATAAACCACATGAGTAGTTGGCCGGATATGCCAAACTGTTCGAGCTTTGTGATAAGTACCTTGTGGTTAACCTTGTCAAAGGCACTGCTGAAATCTGTATAGATGGAGTCAACCTGTGTGCGGGAGTCAAGAGATTTGCTAATGTCATTTACGTAATGTACCAAATTAGTGGTAGTAGATTTGCGAGCACAGAAACCGTGCTGTTGGGGAGCCAACTGCGCCCTTATGTGCGAAGTCAATATGGGACAGACAAGCACTTCAAACAGCTTCGCAAAGACGGAAAGAAGCAATATGGGGCGATAGTTCGAAGAATCGTCGACCTCGCCCTTCTTAAAAATGGGCACAACATTAGCAACTTTCCATTGCGAGGGGAACGTAGATGATTTAATTGACTTGTTAAAAATCAACTTAAGCGGAAGAGACAGGTTAGCTGCACATTTCTTGATAAATAACGGTGGCAGGCCATCAGGTCCCGGACCCTTGCAAGCGTCAAGTTTCTTTAACTCCCTAAACACGTCTCTCTCAGTAAAAGTCATCCCACGCAAAGCGGCTTGAAAATAATTATGTGAGCTAGTACTGGGAGCATTCGGGCTAGCGGATGGTGTGAAGGATGAAGAAAAGTGTGAGGCAAATTGTTTGCTAATTTCTTCACCAGATTTTGCAACATTCTGTCCCAAATGCATAGTGGAAGGAATGACGCTAGAATTAGATTTTTTGGCTTTCACAAAGGACCAGAAGAGTTTTGGGTTTTGAGCAATATTCTTTTCCGTGTTCATTACGTATGTCTTATAACAGTCCTTGATCATTATACTTGCGGGGTCCCCTAGGATTTTATATTCATAATTATCTCTAGGATTTTTATATTTTTTATAGCGAGATCTAACTTTTTCCTTTTCGTTCAGTAATCTAATAAGAGACCCAGAAAACCAAAATGGAAATTTACCATTAGATACTTTGGAAAGAGGAACACACTCATTTATAACACAACGAATATGTTCGTAAAGCACATGTACCATAGCATCGACATCAGGCAGTTCAGAAAATATTTTTGTCCAATCTATATCTCTGAGTTTCAAGTTAATTAACGCATAGTTAGCACGTTTGAAATTCGGTTTTGATATTTTTCTGTTTCTTAAAGGAGCTGGTAAAATATTACTGACAGTGATCATAATGGGTGGGTGGTGTACATCTACCTTGGACATTGGATCATTGCATTCGTTAACACTTCCCCCGTAAAAGTTGGAAAAAATTAGGTCTAAGGTTTTATTGTAACAATTTTTAACACTATTTAGTTGTAACATATTATTTTCCGACATAAAATCTATTAAAGAGTGGCCTAACCTGTTGGCGTAGTTAGTTGGGGTTGTACATGGGGAGTTACCAAGAGCATTGTGCATGTGCCAACTGATAAAACTGAGATTGAAGTCTCCTGCTATAATCGTATCTTCTCCTGTAGATTCCATCAATGAAGATACTCTGTCTAAAAATGAATCCAGTAAGACTTGTTGAACTGGAGGTGGCAGGTAAACGGCGCAGACATTTAAATTACGGTGCCTTTTTCCCTTGGTGATTTTAAGTCTTACCCATAGATCTTCGATATCCGATTCCCATTTTGGCATACGTATGGAATCAATAAGCTTAGACACTGCGATCAGAACACCTCCACCCCTCTTGGTTCCCAGAGTAGTTGAAGCCCTATCCCTGCGATAGACGTGATACCTGGAGTCCAAAATTTCACTGTCACTTATGCCATCATCCAGCCACGTTTCTGTTCCAATTATAACGTCATAGTTGCCCAGTTGTGCAGCCAGCTTTATTGAATTAAGTTTGGTTTTCAAGCCTCTGAAATTCTGGTAATAAATTGTGAATTTTTAATTACTGGTGCACGGTATCATATCATCTTGGATAGCATTCGATCTTCAAGCTGCAAATCAAGATTATCTGTGCATCCAAATCCCAAATACCAATTCCTAATACTAGAGTGTCAAATAATAACAATTCAATCCGTTAAAGCACGTGTAGGCGTAATCTTGTAATAAGAAAAATAGCGTTTACTACGCTACGACGATAGTATTGACACATTTTTACCCCGAGACGAGAATCCCTTCTTGGAATAAAATGTGTAAATAAAAATAGACGTCTGAGCTTGTAACCTTGACCATTGAACTCTTATAGACAAGCTTTAATGTTTACTCTAGGAACTTTGCTCTGAACTTTGCAGGTTCCTGTCGCAGGTAAAGGTAGGAGTTTTTCTTAGAATCTGAAGTTGTCGTAGTATTGTATTTTGTAAGGATTGCCTTGCGGATTGGGATTGCTCAAAGTTTGAAGAAATGAAAGCAGTTCTTAATGACTTTGCGATAAGTTTTTTGTTTTAGACAGTTAATTGGTGTTTTTCCGCATTTCTTTTGTGCAACTTTTTATCCCAAGAATAAGTTTGTTATGTTAATTAATAGTACACAACTGTTTAAGTTTCGGAAGAAAGTTTCGGTATTGGTCCAGCTAAGTACATCACATCCTGATTTTGTATTCTATAATATTTTTAGTAAAGAACAATGGCCGCTCGGCTAACATGCATTTTTTTTTTTTAAGGATGGGAAATCATCAAATGACTTCTTCCGCTCTGGGTGGAGCGGAAGGGCGTGTCAGACTCTTACTGACTAAAACCCATCCGTGTTCCTTCTAAAGCCCTTTGCGTTCCAGGGCCGCGGTTACTCTTCCGAACAAATTCCGTAACCCTGGTAGGCGGCTAACATGCTTGGATTTGTAAAATCTAACAAAACGTAACTTGATGAAACATAAATTATGTCGTTTCATTCGGCTTTATAAATATTACTAGGTACGGCCTTGAGGAAGTATGGACTTCTCTAGTAACGTGAGTAATTATAATTACGGATGCGTTCGAAGTTAGAAATTTTATACTGCGTTCTGATAAAATCAATATTTTCTTTTAAAGATTTTCTATATTTTCCCAGATTTTAAAAATAAACGAAGGTATTCAATAATTACATTAACAATCCACTACATATTGGTGACAGTTTCATCTCGGTACCAATTTCTGTTTTTCCCTAATCCAAAGTGACCATTGTTCTTTCTTAAAATAAATTAATAAAACTCTTTCGTTACTGAGTGATTTACTTACTGAGTGACTGACAGACAACGCACACCCGAAACTACTGGTAGTAGAATGCTGAAATTTGGCATTTAGGTTCCCGAAATTAAGGGGTATGCGCGGGCAAAAACTAGTTATCCTACGCATATGGCTTAAGAGATCTGCCCTCTTCCCTTTACTCGTATCATCTTGTGGTATAATTTGCGTGTGCCACTATGCTTTGCTTCTACAATGGTATAATCTGTGTCTTTTTCTTGAGCCCCTTGATAACAGTAATGTTTCTGTAAAGCGTAGCTGTTCTGTTCAATTGTAGTGTGTTTGACCATACTTACTGTGTTATGGGCCGATATTCAGTAACCATTTTTGAATTGACACAAATATCACGTATCTCGAAGGAATTATTTTCCTACGTATAAACCTGTATAATGTGAAAACCCCAGAAGCGAAAAACATGTTTTTCTTCAACTATGGTTTTCACGTTCTCTCACGACATCAATTTACCAATTTGAATATAAAATGATTTATTTGCTTACTATTTACGTTATCATTCTTTCGTACGTATTAATACACATTAATTAATTAATTCCATACTATGCGTCACGCATACCTACGTCTGATGACCTAATACATTTATATTTATATGTGGCTATCATGCGGTCATTGACTATTAATGCTGAATTAATATATTTAAATTTTTCCAGTATTCGCTTCCTCTACACTACTCTACAGGATAAGCTAATCAAGGCAATTCCGTGGTTATTCCAAATCGACCTCTAGGGTGGTTATTCCCATTCCACGTCATAGATGGCGCTATCTACCTCATTATAGTAAAAAATATGTAGAACAGTACAATATTGTAATAATAATAGTCTTAAATTGAGAAAATAAATACACAGGAGAATTTAACAATATTGTATTTTTATATTATTGTTTGGGTCGGCTTACTAAATCAATGATATTTATTTTAAAAAATAGGGCTCGCGTAATTATAGAACGAAATAGCTTGAATGAATTAAATGATGAAAAATATATAAGTACCATCATCTGTAATTTGATGATGACCAAGTTTATATTTTAGATAATAGTACGTTGATAAATTGCACATGAGTTGCCTAGCTAAAACCTGGAACCAACACTGTTAGTATTATTATTATAATATGATTTGAACTTGTATTTTTTGGGTCAATTTTCCCAAAGCTTAAAACGTAAGTGAATAAAATAATAAAACATTCAGCCTGTAAGTACACTACTTGCACTCAAGAATAGAAGGCCGGAAAAATATGCAGCTATATTTCTTATTCGGGCTTTATTACATTAAACACCTTGGTTCCGCATTAGGCGATAGAAAATTCCGTCAGCTGCTCACTGTATAAGGGCGTAACTTAAGTATAGAAAGGGGCAGATGGGCTTACTCCAAGACGGCATACAATTACGCAATGTCAAATAAATTCTGTAACCCTGATCTGTGAACCAAACAATAAGGGGTGAAACCGGTATCCGCGTGACATTGATTTTTAATAAGTATTATGTAAATTGTAAATTAAAAATACTGTTGCAAGTCGGTTTCTTTCGTTTCCTATTAGCGTTCATACAATTTGCGTTAATTTTAAAACAGCACGTTTTGTGTTAAATTGTTATGAAACAATATTATTTCCGTGTGATCTTTTAATTTTTGTCACAACTTTGTCTCTGTTTTTGTTCTACATTATTATTATGCAAAGTGGTTATTTGAAGTAGGTATAGGGTTTATTTATTTTATTCATTTAGATATATCAAGTACTTGGATAAATAACCAGATGTAGCATTAAAATATAAGTATGTTGCGCAAATAGAAAACTTGGGACACACGGTTAAATCAAGTTGTTTTTTAGCATGGATATTTGATTCGAACTCATTCAATGTCTTTTTACAGCGATGTCAGCGTATCAGAAGTTCTACGCCCTGGAGCCTGATAACTGGAAGGACCCGCTGTTCTTATATGGATTGGGACTCTGCTACTATCACTATAACGCTTTTGAATGGTAAGGATTTTCAGAACAAAGAACTGCTGAAAGTAAAAAATAACTTAGCTTTTATTTTTTATGGTGGATGGATGGGGCCGTAAATTTTATTTAAGTTTTTTTTATGGAGAGCATGAGTTTATTGCGGTTATTGTGGCAGAATTGTGTTTCTACGTTTAGTTACAAAAAAAAAACAGCCTCGTTCTAATATTTTTATAGGCCAATATTCAATTGTATAAGGATTGAGTACCAATAGTACCTACTCGATCGTCGTTTGTGTACCTACCTCAATATCGAGTCGATACAATAAGTCAACTCAAAATTTAGGAAATAATCGGTTATTGTGCTATGAGTATTAGTATGAATTGAACAAGTGGGTACCTAAGTGTTTAGAATATGGCCCAGAGGTTTGATCGATGAAGATTGCAAAAGTGCGGACGGAACTACTTTCTAAAGAAGCTACAATGCTTTCAGTCCCATGTTTGAATTGCCTGTAAAATTATACAAACTAATCCAATTTATAAATAAACTTTTCCAAATGTACGTCAATGAAACGAATACCGTATAGACTAAAATAAAAAAATGTGTGTTATGTAAATAGGAATGTTAACGAGCTTTGCGTGTTTCGTTTCATCACATACCGGACGGACGTCGCTCTTCGGGAATATCTAACTTCAATAATAATTTCGGTCGGAGCAAAAGCACTGCAAGCTGTGGCTTGTCATGTCGACATCGTGAGTCGTGATTCACCGGACGTAGGACGAGCGGGCTCGACGCGGCGCGGGGAGCGCTAGGGCCGGGCGCGGGGCGCGGGGCGCGGCGCGGCGTGCGCGAGGGGCGCAGGGCGCGGCGCGGCGGCGCGGGGCGGGACGGTGCACGCTGCAGCGAGGTCGTCGCTCGCTCGCGGCGCGCTTTGCCAGTCGGGAGCGGGATGCGGTGACGTAAACTGCATCGGCGCGGGCCGCGACACCGTAGTGTAGGACGGGACGAATCGTGTTCGTATGTACCGTGTGCGTGCTGAACTACCCTGTGTGATCGAGTGCTTGTGCTGTTTTCGCTGACGACGTCTCCGCTCTTCACTACGTGGGCCGCTGCGGCCGCTCCGAACAGCAACGGATCCAAAGATCCCCGAAATGGTGAGTGCGGTCGAAGCTCCCAACTCGCGGTTTGTTTACGTCGGCCCTCGTGCCGGCTCTCTCTATCTACCTGCCGCCCGTATCCCTGCGTCGCGTTCGCACGCGACTCTTTCTATTGTGTTTTGTTTCCGAAATGCAGACACCAACGTCGACGGCTCCGGACCAAGTCCCGTCGAGAGGTCGCGTTTTTGTTCGTTTGAATGGTTTTTGCATGTTTTTTGTAGTGTTTTCGCAGGTAGCTGTTTGGTGCAATTCTCCTTATTCATCTGGACTTTGGTAGCACGACATGAACAGGAACAGGAAGGGTAAATGACATGATGAGGGTGGTCAGTGCGTGCGTTAAGGCTAGTAAATAATGAGTGTGCCGCCGCGCCGCGCCGCATAAAATGTAGGTCGGTGGAGTGTGGTCGCAACAGTGCCGCACGCGATGCCTCGCCTCACCTCACCCTATAGCAGGCCATTGCTAACCCATTGTATACATTGCCAAGAGCTCATCAATCACTTGCCATTGCGTACATGATATCTACTCTCAATTTTGTAATAACTAAAAACAAAAACATAACGGGCCGCCTGGCTATTTTTTGTGTTGTGTTGATGCCTGTGATTTTAATTCAGAACGTACAATTATGATGGTCCCAACCATTTTTTGGATTTGATCATTATCTAAGCCCATCTAATCATGATTCGCATTAATGGCTACACATGGATAAGTACCTATGACCTACTTGCTTGCTTACTGCTTACCTTCGCGACACCATGGGACATACGGATTCGTCTGATGAGTAAGCCTTCATTGCCGTGTATATAATTAAAATGATTTGTAGAGGGAAATCTGTGAGTCATGATTACTGACTGGAATCCGTTGTCCGATAGCTAAATGAGGCAAAATTCGCGCACTTTTGTCTTGCGTCATTGGTCATTGTACCGGTAGTGGCGACACTGCTCGGATATTTAATGAGGCAACGTAAGGCACCGGCCTGGAGTACTTCCATATACATACATAGGAAAAACCACTCCTCGCTGGCTGGTTTTGCTTGAGGAACGTAATAATTGTTAACTTCCTGGTAAATTAACGGTCATTTTACCATTAAATGAAATTTCATGCGGCAAATTGTATTTTATCCTTTTAGAAATATCTATAAAACCCCAACTTGTATTATTTTGGGAGTCACGATTTCATTAACTAGCACAGATTACTGCGATAGACATCCGTTTTTGGTTTGCTTCAAGCTTATTCACATTATCACATTCGAATTCCATAAAATCACAATATGATATTAGCGTCAACATGACGCAAAAAGTACAAACCTTACGTCGATATCTTTGATATCTAGTTACTATGTTTTTATCTCATTCATCAGCGGTATCGTAATAGTTATCACGAATCATATTGGCTATCAGTCGCAGACCGGTCCGCGCATTATCTACGCAACGCCGCTAACCAGTAACGGTATTCCACTCTCTGGACTCCTCCAGCGACTAGACTTGCTAGGCCCGTTTTGTAAACTTGTTCATCGATATGCTCGCCTAGTCCTTTTTTGTAGATCCCCCGGAAATGTGTTCGCTGGTTAAAACAAGTCGAAGCTTCTTAGAGTTCAAGACACATTGAATAAGTTGATTTAACATGACATAAAGATTTTCGCATATTTAAGCAACTTTTTTCTGAACCCATCTGGTTTTACGCAGTTCCAAAAACGGACAAGTTTAAGTCTAGACTGGTGTATAAAAGCTTTATTTACTAATTACTTCAAAGTATAGTTTTTGAAAAAATTATCTCACAGATGCTTATATACAGAATTGACCAAGCTAAGTTGTAGGTTTTGCACAATAGCCAACCCCAAGTTGTAGCAGATTTTGTATCAACAGCTTTTTCATTTATTTGAAAGGCTTGTAAGGCAGTGTTAAATGAAGCCCAGGGTTTTGAGTCGGGCAACTTTTCAGAGTACAATAATATTATAAACTCCTAAAGTTTTCAACAAATAGCATTGCATTTGCGATTCTCAGACCATGAGTTCACATCATAATAAAATTAAGTCTGTTTTTGTTTTTTCGAGGGCGCATTATCATTCATTTATTCTAATGGATATTTTAGAATGCTCCAGTATTCGACGCGTGGCCGAGTTTATGCGTATCGAACAATCTACAGACTTTTACACAATAATGTTAAATAAACTAGGTTCTTGATAAGTGGAAAGGCGACTTACATGCATCCCTGCTGGGTTGTTAAATAATTCATTACATTATGTAAGGAATGGAAGTCAGCTGCTGGGTAATGTCAGACTAGCTAGGTAATGTCAGGTCGTTTAGTATCGATTGTGATGTAGTAATGAATGCTATGTAATTGTTAGAGCAGCTTGCGGTGGCGCGTGCGGCGGCAGGTGCCTGCCGGCTGCCACCACACCTGTCACGACATCAGCTGCTCCTTGAACTAGTTATTATATTGTTTAGCTACTCACGACTATGTGAATCCGTCTTTACACACAAAGAAGTTCCGAGTTTCTTTTCCATGGGGCATCGTTAATATTTTTGTGATTGTTACGTATCTACTGAACTGTCACGTTACAGTATTCGGTTTAACAGTACCATCATTATCAGCTTACACGTGCTGAACGTTGCTTTGAGTTAAATGAGATATTTTTGTAGATAAAACTGCTCGGCCAGTGCAGTGTAAAAACAGAAATCCAATGTTTTATCGCTGAATTAGCAACATACACGTTGCAAGTATCAACGTAACTTGGTGTGCTGATAATATTGTTAGGTTTAACCACGCATTTCGTAGTAAATAAACAGACTGTGCGTAGAAAGCGATAAAAATTTCTCGACATGTTTGCCTGCTCGCTGCTTTGCACAGTAATTGCATTCGGTAGTTAATTTCACCATTACCGGCAAACTTCTCCGGTAGTTCGGACCGTATCCTGTCCCTGAGAGGATTTCACGTAAAATGTTGCGTCTATATATGTAGAAACAGAGCTAGGTGAACTGCCAGCACATTCAGCTTATGTATACCTAGGTAGTTTCAGCGAAGAGGAAGTCTTATTAGGGCCAGTTGTACACAGCCGTTGGCAGGCGCGCTCAGCGTGTACCGTTTGAATGCATCATGAATATTGTTGTCTTCCAATCGTCTGTGCTGATGAAATACGTTCACGATTCTTGTTAATGTATTCATCCCTCAGAGTCGAGTTCGTAAAATTAAAATAATGTATTGGTATACATAAAACATAATAACAGGTGACTTGAAGGTTTCTTAAAATCGACGTTTCACTCGAATCTTTCGGGTCATAAAAGTTTCAAAATATTATTTGTTACTAAGAGACTATAACATTATTTATACAAATAATACACATCCATTTATACACCGCGTGAAAATTATTACGTCAAAACGACTGTGTTATTATTCGTACATAATATCATGTGGGACTCGGCTTGGTTTGTTGAATACCGCCTAGCAACATCATAGAGCGGACAAACCGGAATTTGACAGCGTTTCTCATGCTAGCTAGTGGTATAATGTGAAGTTACTGCCAAAGAAAATAGCGGTACATGCATATAGTTTTATCTATGTAAATTGGCTCGCAACAGGACTAACAAGTATTAGGTGCGCAGTAGAGAACGCGGTCTCCGACCCTAGGCTAGTAGTGCATCTAAGTTGTGTTAGAGATGTGCGGGCGGGGCGCAGGCTCTCGCCCTTCGTCCCGCGGTGTGCGGCGCGTCACGTACGCACGGCCCTTCCACGCACAGGGAGGGCACCACGGCGAGGGGGCCGCGCGCGCACCGACAACGACAAGCCGACTATCGAGTTGCCGAAAACCGTATGCATTATTAGCTCTCCCCCTTCACCCATCCCTATCCGGGCCCTGCCGTCCGGCCACCCGTCCCGATTTAGGAACGTAGCTCGACACCCTGCCCTCTCATACCCCCTAACCTCTGCGGTGGGAACGACTTTTCGATTTAAGTAAGAGCGCGCTACGCCCTTTTTTCCCCTGACGTAAGTCGTAACGATAGTCTATGTTTTTTTTTGTAATCTAGGTCACGGCTCAGAGTTAAGAGCAGGGTGAATGTAGTGATGTCGGCGCGCGGTCGTCGACACTAACGGATCGCTATTTATACCTGGTGCGTAGTGCACCGGAACTCGCTCGCTGCACTCGCTGCATCCGCGCCGTCCTCGCCTCCGCCTTCACTCTGTCAATGACCCCGTCACCACGAACATTCGGTTCCTAAAACGTACTGGGCTAACTTAAAATGTATTCTTACATTGAACAGTCAAAGCGAGCTCGTTTATATCGGCTAGATGTCCAAACGTTCATAATTCTCGTACAATAGTCGTAGGACTCGTAGGGCGAGCGTTGCGAAAGGCTCTGTAGCAAGCGGGTGCCCTTCGGCTTTGTTTGAGTTACGTAAGCAGACCCACCCACATCGGTACTGTAGGGCAACCACCCACGCAGGGCATGAACTGTGTCAAGCAGCCTGTCCTAGTTTCTATGTTCACCACAATTTTTCTGTTTACACGTGCAAAAGGTAAACCGCCCCTGGCTTGTTGAAATTTTAGGGAGTAAATGGTCTTTTTTATTTTATTGAGTCCTCGGCGGCGTCGTAAACAATTACTGCCGAATTATAATCTCTTCAACTTGTATTTGTGCAATAATACAAATGTTCGGATAATCTCAAACAATTCGCAAATTAGATAATAGGTATGACGTATTAATTTTACGTCAATTTCGCTTAATTAATAAAATTTACCTATTTACCTGCTGGCAGTGACGTATTGATGTGTAAATTACTTTATTAATCATCAGGATAAAGTAAAGCTACGCGTTGATACGTAGAAAATTATTGTTCAGAATTCATTTTCCTTGTTACTAAACGCTTATTTCTTCCACAATATTAATTTGAGGATATCACCAGTCGGATAAATTTTATGTAATGTAACAATTCTGTCAAATTCTTTTGGTATGGAGTCGAGCGGCGTTGCTAGGTCCGCGTGAATTCGCAATCTCCGCGAGCGATGTCCGCGATGGAATTTCCGCGAAAAAAGCCATACGTCACACAAGACCACGTCACGGCAGCGGGCGGGTGCGTAACGTCACGCCAAGCAAGGCCGCGGCTGAGTAAGCACACAGTAAGCTTTTTGTTTACACCACCACTGACTAATATGGTCGTGTGATGTAATGTCAATGAGACACAAATGTCTATTGCATTCCTTTTATGAAAATCAGTGGTCTATTTTTTTTTCTCGTAATTTTAAACTTATTTTTAGTGAATACTACTATTCTTTGGACCGTTAAATAGTTGATCAAATATTCAAAAAACGTATTTAGTAAGCTCTGCACTAAAACTCCTGGTAATTCACAATATTACGCCTTTTCCGAGTAATTTGGACAGCCGGCTGCCACTAGATATGTCGATCACGTAGATGGTAAATGATGATTCGCGTGAACAACGTGCGTTACGTAAATTACTTGCGTACTTCACAATAGGCATATTGTGCACAGATAACAAGCCGCGAATTGGGTTTATCACCGTCACGACAAATAGTGTTTTGATAGTTCATGACTTCAGCACACGACCAAACACGTGGTTGACGTATTATTGATACTGACCCGTAAATATTTGAACTTAGTAGGCGCAAGTTTATTCTGTTAAAAACTGCTCTCATTTTGTTTCTCTGTAGGTACATCTTTTTCTGTCACGGTTAAGAAACCCAACAGCATTTACAAGAGACAATAATACGAATATGTAATGAATTTATGATTTATGAATAATGTTTTCTAAACTTAACAAAATGATGATTCAGCTTGTCAATTCGTAAACTTTCTAAAGTAGCGTATCGTATCCAATAAGCAGAAAACGTTTCTTCTTACACGTATGTGTGCATTCCGTACATCTCATCGCTGATGTATTTTTTTGGACAACTTCAGATCGACGGTATCTTTCTTAGTACTGTGTCCTCTTCATGTTTTTAGCCAAGCACAATTAAATGACTTAGAGCAACGAGTCAATCTTGTGTGAAAAAGATCTTGTGCTATTGGACAAGCACAGTTATTTACTTACCTGCATTCTACATACTTACATATATTACGTACCTATATGTTATCTGGAAATAACATGTTACGCTCACACGCATACGAGCACGCATAATTATCGAGCAGCGGAGCTATTCTCACGGATGCCGATCTGTACTTACAATTTAGCCGTCACTTTATACGCACAATGGGCATTAGAATAAGAAAGCGACCGGTGACCGCAAAAAGGTAGCATTCGAAAGGGCTCGCAGCTTGCAAGATTGTGTTACGTCAGTATTGAACGATCAGCAATTTTCCCTTGCGCCTCAGCCACGCTAGGGAGGGCTCGCCATCTAATGTTCGTGGTGCGTGTCGCGCCGATTCTACCATGCACGTATGTGCTACTGCCCTCGCTTTTGTCCGAACAACAATCTATGACGTCGATGAAGGCTTAAAAATTTCGTTCTCAAAGGGTTCAACCCTTCTAAACTGTAATGTTAGGGATGGGGCTCATTTTTAATTCTGCTGCATGTAAATAAGTATTGTACTTGTTAGAACACTTGTGAGCTGTGTGTGAATCGTATGGGGTAGTTATCAAGGGCACTACCGCCGATTGTAATGTAATAATAGTGCAGAATGTTCTGTTCTTTTTATGTTAGGGGGAAGCTTTGCATGTTCGTGACTGCGCATCAGATTTGAGTTTTAAAATATTACAATTTTAGTTCGGTTTATTCATTTTGGAAGCAACGCAAAGAATTTTGTTATGCCTGTTTATTTATTGACAGGTACAATAATCTACGGGTTAAGTAGAAACAGCTGACGTATATTATTGGCTATTATAATTATTACGTTATACAACACAACATGTGCAAATAAAACATCAGTTGAGTAGTCCCGAAGAACCTGTTCAGTAATGAAGTCGCATAATTTTGCTGAGCCACGAACATCTGATTTTATGGACGTGCTGAATATCAAGTATTCAAGTCGTGTGAGTGTGAGTAAGTCGCGATGTGCAGCTGTGACCGGCTCACTTCCGCGTCAGTCTTTGTATCTGTTTGCTCGTGTCGCTTTATAATTAAAAAAAACCTTATTATATTTTAACGCACTTATGCCATGATGCAAATATACTACAGTGGCAACATTATCCGTAACCAGTCGAGGCCTTTGTCGCATTTACTATATGCCTGTTAATTATAATTAGTGGATAACACGGTAGTCATATAAGTATGAGTATGTAGAAATATTATTGCGTATATATGTGGATAGTCGTTGGGGAGTTAAACAGCTAATTTATTATAATTATTATAATTCGTGATATCATAATGAACTTTATACGTATCGCACGAGAGGCTTGCGACGTGTTTGCGTTCTTACAATACTCATGGGCAGTCAAGAGTGTGCTCATAAGAATATAAATTGCGAACATAATGCAATAATATTTTAACTGCCGGCTTAGGTCTCTGGTACCGTAAGCGTAGCCTCTAGCTGCCATCTTTATAACTACCTTGTACACTGTGGTATAGAATAACAGGCTTATCTATCTATACTTTATTTCTTTAGTACGTCAGGTTTAGCATTGAAATCGATAATACGGCTTTTAATATCACAGTTGTTATCGAGAACTAACCTTATTTCGTCATCCGGTATTTGAACATGGAGTTTCTATTTGAAGTCTGGTACAAATCTGGTACACATAAAGGTTTCATAGGTACAGGCGGTCGGAATTCTCGGTAGTACGACTTGATGATACACTTCAAAACGAATTATGCGGAATAGAATTTTCTCGCCTGTAAATACAGACGACCCACATTTTCGTTTGGCCTTAGAATAAAATAGAATTGGATATGAATTGCTTCAACTTTATGAGCACTCAATTTCAAATTCTGTATAGTGAATTGCGCCGTTACTGAAAATAGCCGGCACATATCTGAAATATCGCGTTCATGAGATCATTTTTGTGAGTAGGTAGGCCACTGAATGTATATAAGTGGTATCGAATGGGACGAAAGTGGGTCAACGAGCATGACGTCGCCGATAAACGAGCCCTCGTTCATAATCAATTATGTGCATAGCGGCACGTACGTTTCCCAAACTAGCTAAATTTGTGCCCTAACCGACGCGAACCTTGGTATCGCAATCTGCACGGTGCGCCATCATGTCGTCAGATCCCTTTCGAAAGTTTAAACCGCAAAATAGTATCTATACAAGTACCATACCAAGTAGTGCTAACATTATCCAACTTATTTCAGCTTTTGTGGATATAAACATTGAGTGTCGTCCGTCAGACGTAACTCGTAAGCGACATGCAATCAAAATACCATTGTGTTTGCGAACTCTATTGAGCGAAGGTAATCCTCCAATCAGCGGGTGTGGCTTGGTTATCGTCATCGTTGCTATGTTGTACAATTCATCAGGTGGCATCTGCTATGAAGGAAGTAATAAAATCATGCATGTGTTCGTAACGCACTACGTTGCGAACCTTCACTGTGACTATCTAGTTATATAGTGCATACAATTGCAGTTTGTATTGCATTCTGTTGCCGTGGAACCAAGGCCGTGATGCAATGAGTACAGTCAGGTGAATTGTACGTTCACGTTGCATGCATCTCGTGATTGTATCATATCACGGGAACTATTGTATCAAATGGTACAAACTCCTCATGTGTAACTGTTGACACTATCGGTTAATTTGTCTTTTTGATTGCACATGATATCTTCTGTTTTGTCATAGCATTTCGTCTCGATCCGTGTATGCAACTTATACCTTGTAGGTATCTAGGTAAGTAGGTCGGTCAACAAGTCAAACAGTCTAGGTTTCCGATAGGGCTCGTTTTCATCATCAGAATGTAGCCATCTGATAAACACATAAACCAACTTGTCTTAACGCAATGCCCGACTCAGTTTTGTCTTAGTCATTTTAATTACGTAATTGAAAATTTCCGGTTGTAATCAGGATCGCACAAGTGTATGACTTTGACCTTATTTCTCAGCACCACGTGTGCTCTATTCAATCTTGAGCATCCCTCGTTAAATAGGTTTATTATTGTGCGTATGTTCCCCGAGGTCGGCAGTTCCGTGGGAAAGTATCGCGAGTTCATTATGTGCAGCGGGATCACGTGTCGAGCGACGCACCTAGCGACTGCTTACTTCAGTTATGTAAAGTGAGTATGACGACCGACGAATGAACTCTATAAATAGCGGTCGATCCGTCCTTGAGCCGCGCGACTGTGCAGAACTAGGTCAAGCCGAGCTGCCTCATGCCGTGTCCTCTCCCCGCGCCACCAGCGCTCCCGCCCGAGCGTTGCTCGCTGTTCACCGTACCCGCGCCGACTGCGTCGCCAAACACCTCGAATACCGCACACATTCCATGCTTCCTGGTTATTTGTTTTACTTTTGCTATTGTGCAGGAATAACTACGGACGTCACCGGCCGAAACTATTCAGCTTATACTGCGTTTGGTTTTTGTCTGAAAGTTACTTTATTTTATGGGGGCTCTAAAATCCTAACATTGAACGTAACAACTCACCAGATGTTTGTTCATTCAGTAAATTAAAAATTTCATTTGAATAGAAGTAAGAATTTCGTTTGTATAAGTAGGGTTCTATAAGTTCTATACAATCCCCTTACCTGAGTGAACTGATAATGGCCAAGGTTGGGACCGGGCAGGTAGCGAACCGGATTATAATCGATCCAGTCGTTTACTCAGGATATTAATTATTTTTCAATACCATCATGTGGTTCATGTATTATTGTAAACAGATGTGCAGATGAGAAATCTACAAGAAAGCCTTAAAAACCGTGAATTTATACGACTAGTCTTGGTTACACGCAAGTAAGAGATAGCGAATAATTAAAACATGAGCATCCTGATGTTAGTACATCATGAACATGTAGGTATTATATAAAGAGGTATAAATACAATTATATTTAATTCGTTATATTCGTACACTGACTTGTCGTGCTTACTAAACACAAACGCTAAATATTTTGATCAATATTGTTATCACGACAGTCGTATACATGTCATGTTATTATCGTAGCGCGTGGGTGGGTGGGTGTGAATGTGAAGTAGTGAACCATAAACCTAGTCGGCGATATCGCACAAAGACCAATGTGTTATCTTTGTATAGGGGCACCCTGGGCACTAGCTGCCCTGTTATACGATGTCTTATCGTTCTTCAGGGACGATAAATACTACTTCGAGCCGCCATGCATGGTGAAATTGTAAACTTTTCGTAATTTTACATTGTTGAAATTTTATGTATTTAATTAACATTTTTTATCATATCCGTCGACAAAGCTTATCCAACGAAGGTCACAGTATGATGTAATTTGTTAATTGTAAATTACGTGGGAAGAAGTCTGAAAATGTGGAATTAATTGAGAACTCTTTAGGTTTTTTCATGAAACATGTTCGAGACAGTTCAGTTCCATTCTTATTTCTAATGTATTTATGTCCCAACTGGCTTGTGCTCAGTCTGCAGTGAAGGTGGGAATTTGAGCATCGCGTGACAATCGGCAATCACACCTCATTCCGAAGAACAGTGAATGTGAATAAGAAGTTATGTGAAATATAATATTATTATGTATGTCGAGCATCGCCGGCGGCGACACGGCCGGTGAAAGCTCTCTAAGGCCCGCCACACTGACGGATGCGTGTGTGTGCGTCGTATCGTCATTTAATTTTAGTCGTGGACTTCGGGGTGAACTCGGCACAGCACCTGTCTCACTCCTTTGTTTCGGCTCCCAAATGTCAGCGGAGGTCATCTAAATACAGGCGTTATAGGCATCGGATTCGGACGACGATCGCTGTCTAGACGTTGTGTTGCATCGTCCGATCGATTGCACGACCGAGCCTCAGACGGTCATCGACCCCGCGGGCGCATCGGTGACGTTACGCTCCGGTGATGCGCTCCTCAATAACCCTACGGATATTATGGTTCAATTCCGTATTTTATTTTTTACGCACCGATGTCTTCATCGCATTCTTCATCTTGTTGTATTCTACGAAACGCATTACACGCTCGAGTTTTTACTTTCTCATTCTGATTTCTGTAAGAATCCAAGCCTAGGTTAGGTGTGTAAGTATATTCCTTTTCCAAAGATGAGTTCTTTTCATAGAATCCAAAATGCGTGATATTAACAAAAAAAAAATAAGAGCAGTACACGTTTAATGTGTTCGGATATATTTTAAGAAAAAAGAACGTAAAAACAGCAGCATTGTCGTTCCATCCGTTCATTTCAAAAGTTTTCAATAGGTCTTTGAAGATTTATTTCACAAAAAAGTGAAATTTAAAGTCCGCATTACGTTTTCGCTTTTTGTTCTCTTGTTTGGTATCTGTACGGAGAGTTGTTATGATAATCTGTACTCATTCTTTATACTATTATTTACAATTCGTCTGACCTTGTACGACAGTCAAGTTCAGGCTGTAACTTTGACATTGTTTTCTAGCCGGCCGGCAGAAAACAAAGTCCTTTGTAAGGCTTTTCAAATGTAAACGATTCAGTTTATTGCTTGCGATCTTTTGTTTACAATTGATTTGACAGGATTCTGCTTAACAATAGTCCGCACTGCGCAATAAAACTCTTGTTCCCCTTCACAATATTGATGGGGAGGTTTAGGTAAACGTTATGTATGGCAGGGCGACAAAGGCGTTGCAAATGGCACTGTACGTGTCGCCGGGGTTCACCCGCGCGGCGGACGCGCACCTGCGGCTGGCGCTGATGTTCAAGGCGCGCCGCCACTGGTCCATCGCCGCCGTGCACTTCCGGCGCGCACGCCTCGCGCCGCACCAGGATGCCACATTCACGCGCCTCGAGCTCAGCTTCCACGCCGCGCATCTACTCGAAGCTAGAGGCCTGAGGAAAGCCGCCAGAGACGCCTACGAAAGACTACTAAAGGAGCCTCAGTTGTCCTCGACATTGAAAGCAGACGTCTGCAGACAATTGGGTGAGTCTACAATTTGAAAAATTGAAACAGCTTTGGTATATCACTCCGCTGCTACGCTACTCAAAATAATTACCTGATCATCATTGAAAATATGTGACGGAATGCAGGCTGGCTGTACCACCGCTGCGTGTCGCTGGGCGAGCCGGCGGCGCGCGCGCGTGCTGCCATCTGGTGCCTGCAGCGCGCGGTGGCCGCCGAGCCGGAGTCGGGAGCAGGGCTGTACCTGCTCGGACGATGCTTTGCGGCGCAGGGGAAGGTGCACGATGCCTTCATAGCGTATAGGAACTCCGTGGAAAAGTCCGAGGGAAATGCCGACACTTGGTGCTCTATAGGGTGAGGAAGAAGATATTAGTTAAATAATGGCTTGTTTGATATGATTTCAGAAGACTTCTATTTTATATATCTTATTTTTTTTCAGTGTATTATATCAGCAACAAAACCAGCCGATGGATGCATTACAAGCGTACATTTGTGCAGTACAACTAGACAAGGGTCACTCCGCGGCGTGGACAAATCTCGGCAGTTTATATGAAAGCTGTCAGATGCCCAGGGACGCGTTCGCTTGTTACACGAACGGAGGGGCAGCTGCGACCGCGTCGCACTCCGCCTTGCGACAGAGGCTCGCCTTCCTGAGATCACATCTGGCACACGCGCCTATGCCCTCTGTCACTGGAAAGTAAGTGAATGCCCTGTTATTTTATTTGCTGAACCTTTTAGTATTTGCGTGATTTGTTTAATGTTTATATTCAGCCGCATCATTTCGGCCTGTAAAAATAATCTTATAAACTTTTCGCAGACGTCGTCAGCTCCCATCTATCGAGGAAGCCTGGAACCTGCCTATATCCGCGGAGATGTCATCCCGGGCACCCAAGTCGGCGCCGCCGCCGTACCCGGGCAAGCGGCCAGAGGAACCGCCCCCGCTCACGCAACACCAGCTACAGACTCTGCAGTACTTACAGAAGAACGCCAACAATCTATCGCCACAGCAACAAGTACTAATCTCTTGTTCATGAATTAAACTTTAAGCTGATTCCCGAACACGCAACAATGATGCTGAAATAAGAAGCCTATCTTTATTGACCCCTGTAGTGTGCCCTAAAATTGTAATGACCACCAAAAGAAATCGGTCTCTTAGATTAAGTTTAGTGTGCTTCCGTGAATTGTCTAATTTAGCTTAATGTATCTATCGTACTACGAAGTTGTAGTAACGATCGTAATATTGTTTTCAGACAATGATGCAGCAGCTTCTGACACAGTATCGACAAGCGCAGGCGGCGAGAGCGCGTACGGTTTGTACTAACTTTAATTTCCCTTTTTTCCCGGGCGGTAGGATTTAGCATTATCGGTAGGGCTCCCTAAAGGTCTAGTTCGTGGTGATAATGTTATGTTTGTATTACAGGTGACGAAAAGCGAAGGTAACGCCACCGGCGGCGACAGCGCTGAGTCGCTCGCCGAAGATCTGTTGAAGAGATTCTCAGATACGCAACCTGAAATTAAGAAGGAGCCTGGGAGCAGTAAGTCTATATTTTATTTTTCCACTTAAGGCTAACACAGAGAACAAAGGTGGAACGAGCAATTACTTTATCATCAGTCATCAACTCATCACTTAACTCACAAGCAAGTTCTCGAAATATTTTGTATTTTATGCCTTTTACATGCAACATAGAAAATGTTTGAAAATATCAGCAAAATTGTGTCACATGTACGTTGATCCAATTAACACTCCTTTGTGTAAAAACACAAAAAGTTTCCTCTTATATATTTTTGGAAACAGCTCCACAAAAAGTAACCAAGCTATCTTAAGACGACATGAATTCCACCGAAAATTCCTTTGTATCTCGACAAGGAGACAAACATTATGACTCAAGCTCGAAATGTTATTTTGTTGAACTAATCTGGTGCAAATCTTGAAGTATTTTAATTGACTTCCACGTTAGGAGATAAATTAATAAACAATAATATTCTCCCGTGACTTTTTAATAAAATTACCACTGAGTGAATGACCAGAATGAACTGAAGATCCGAATGCAAACTAAGACAACCTGCTTCGTTTCTGGGACTTAGCTCCTACCTGCCTCATCTGTGCAAAAAAACGTTCCACCGCATCCGCGCATCTGTTACGGCCATATTTCGTCTAAGCTCTCTTTTAAAGCTTCCATTATATCCATATCTTTAAGCCAGCGAGAATATGAGAATAATGCGGTGGCTAAACGCTCAGCGAACAAAGCCGTGCAAAAGCCTCAGGTCGTCTTACGAATGATTGAGCGCCTTTGTTATCCCTCAAAACATATTCTATGATTTAAAAGGGAATGCATTACAGTTTTTGTTCCGGATAATAGAAAATAAATCATTACTTGTTGGTGTAATAAATAATACAGTCGAATGGATTTTAATGATGAATGAGGATAAATAAACGAAATCTCTTTCCGTGACTGGTTGAATTTTGTCGAGTTATTATTAGGAAAGTTGATAGAACGATTCCTGGCCGCAGCTTATCTGTTGTAATGTAACACTCCTTGCCACTAAATAATGTAGATGTAGAGCAATTAACATTTCCGTGTGTAAACTCGTTACACGTAAAGCTTTTTTTCTGTAATTTATTTTTCGAGTAAATTATCACTGTCAATGTCATTGCTATCTTCGACAGATTTAGTATCTCGTCTGGAAAATTGTGTCAGCAAGAAATATGAAGAATAAAAATAAAAGTTAGTACATAGAAGATTTTATCGGTTCAAGTACAAATATTAAATTTTTTTTTTAAGATAAATTTTTAACATTTTAAGTTTGATTTTGGAACTGGTTTTTGTTCATTTCTACGCGATTATGGATGTGATTTATCATTAGGTACGGTATCACTTTTGTCAGTTATTTTTCGATTGAATCATTTGTACATGTCGTAGGATAATTTGATACTTCGAATCTTCGCGAAAATCCTAGGGGTTTTGCGAAAACGCGGATAATTAGACATAGGCGAAAAATTATCAAATCTTACTGGACAAAGTCAGGATTTTTGCGAAAATACTCGTTACTATAGTAAGATTTGATGTGCTCAACACTGATTGGCTACAATTTTGCTGGCTGACTTCTAATTGGTTCCTAGTTAATAACGTGCGGCAACAAATGATTGACATTTAAGACGTCAACCAATCAGAGACGATCTCTTATTGAACGCGCTGACCGACCAATCAGCGTTCTTATTTCATAACAGCCAGCGTTTCGTTTCGCAATATTGCTATAATAACGAGTATTTTCGCAAAAATCCTGACTTTGTCCAGTAAGATTTGATAATTTTTCGCCTATGTCTAATTATCCGCGTTTTCGCAAAACCCCTAGGATTTTCGCGAAGATTCGAAGTATCAAATTATCCTACGACATACATATAACGCGAAATTACTAACCTGAATTTAAGATTTTTACGTAATTCTTGTTTATTTATTAAGTGCAACATTATTTTATTATTCGGGCAGTTTATTAAATGCTGTTTTGTTTTCAGCGGAAACTACTAGTAATGCAGGATGCAGTAATGAGACCATGCTGGGCGGTCGGCAACCGGTCGTGAAGCTGGAGCCTCTCAAGACGGACCCACTCAAGCCTGTCACCTACCACATCGGCATGACATCCAAGCAAATAATGGATGCTTGCAAGTAAGTCTCGCCTCTTTACTTCGATTAGGCTTGTTCGTGGCTCGTCTAACGTAACGTTTGACGCTTCAGGGACAACGCGGGCCCGCCCACGTCGTGGTCGGTGCTGGGCGACGGCTGCGGGCCGCCCGAGCCGCCGTCCGTGCCGCCGCCGCGCCTCGAGCCCGAGCAGCTGGCGCCGCCTGCGCCCTTTGTCTACGTGGAGTCCAAGCGCGACGCCTTCTCGCCGCAGCTGCAGGACTTCTGCCTCAAGCACCCCATCGCCGTGGTGCGCGGCCTCACCGCCGCGCTCAAGCTCGACCTCGGCCTGTTCTCCACCAAGACTCTGGTGGAAGCGTGGCCTGACCACGCCGTGGAGGTGCGCACGCAGCTCATGCAGTCTGCCGACGAGAACTGGGACCCCACCGGGCGGCGCCGAGTGTGGGCCTGCGCCTCGCACCGCTCGCACACCACTGTGCGCAAGTACGCGCAGTACCAGGCCGGCTCCTTCCAGGAGTCCCTGCGCGAGGAGCGCGAGCGGGGCGGCGCCGCGTCCGTGGCGGGCGGCGGCGCGCTGTCCGACTCGGACGGGCGAGAGTCCGGCTCGGGACCTGTCAAGCGCCGCCGCGCCGCGCGCATGCTGCGCTTCGGCACCAACGTTGATCTCTCTGATGAGCGGAAGTGGCGTCCTCAGCTCACGGAATTACAAAAGCTGCCTGCTTTCGCACGCGTAGCCTCCGCCGCTAATATGCTGTCACACGTAGGCCACGTGATCCTGGGCATGAATACGGTCCAGCTGTATATGAAAGTGCCCGGCAGCCGTACGCCTGGCCATCAAGAGAACAACAACTTCTGTTCCATCAACATTAACATCGGTCCCGGGGACTGTGAGTGGTTCGGCGTGCCTGATGCATACTGGGGCGGTGTGCGCGATCTTTGCGAAAGGCACGGGCTGTCGTACCTGCACGGCTCGTGGTGGCCCGATCCGGAGGAGCTGCGCCAGCACGGCGTGCCCGTGTACCGCTTCACGCAGCGGCCCGGCGACCTGGTGTGGGTAAACGCGGGCTGCGTGCACTGGGTGCAGGCCACCGGCTGGTGCAACAACATCGCATGGAACGTGGGCCCGCTGACCGCGCGCCAATACGCGCTGGCGCTGGACCGCTACGAGTGGAACAAGGTGCAGAACTTCAAGTCCATCGTGCCCATGGTGCACCTGACGTGGAACCTTGCGCGCAACATCCGCGTGTCGGACCCGCGCCTGCACCGCGCTATGCGCACGTGCCTCATGCAGACGCTGCGCGCCGCGGGCGGCACGTTGGCCGTGGTGCGCGCGCGCGGCGTGCCCGTGCGCTTCCATGGGCGCGCTCGCGGCGAGGCGTCGCACTATTGCGGCGCTTGCGAGCGCGAGGTGTGGCACGCGCTACTGGTGCGCGAGCACGAGAAGCGCCACGTGGTGCACTGCCTGGCGTGCGCGCGCCGCGCCTCGCCCTCGCTGGCCGGCTTCCTGTGCCTGGAGGAGCACCACGTGGACGAGCTGGCGCAGGTGTACGACGCCTTCACGCTGCACCGGCCGGCGCCGCCGACGCCGGCGACGCACGCGCCGTCGCTCGTGCCCATCCCGGACTGAGCGCGCGCGGCGCGGCCAGGCGGTTAGTTTCGTTGGCAGAGGACGCGGCCGAGGCTCTTGGTTCATTTCTCCGAGCTGCGTCGCGGGCGACCTGAGTGACGACAGCGTACCTGTATTTATTATGTGTGCGAGTGTATGATAATTATGGTTTATGACGAGGTAGTTTTATATATCGAGGTTTAGTTTCCGTGCGCATGGAGATCGAGTATGCGAGGATTCGAGTCGAATGTCGTACTCGATCGGCTCTTCACAATTTAGACACAGTATTAGAAGCTAGCTAATTCCGATGATTATATAGGTAATTATTGACGACGGTGTCATTGTTGACCAAGTAAAAGTTGTAACAGATGCACGTGATCTATTTTTATTAGGATGCGCCTGAATTTAAAATTGTTGTACGATGATGACTTGATGAAATATTTTTGGTGATAATGTAATTTTGTAATACGGAAACTTATACAGTTTACATGCTCCTCGATCACTTTTGTAATTGTGCGAGATATTTGATATAAGAAGTCAATTGTCGGCGACGACTAGCCGGTGTTCTAGCTTGTACGTATAATGTAATCGGCGCGGGCGGCCTCGAGGCGTAGATAAGCGTAGAGTAGCTAGAGCTAGGAGTGTTCGGACAGAGAGCAGGCCGGCCCGCGAGGTCTCAAGTGCTCACGTGTTCACCATCATATAAATGTGTTATTTTGTATAGAGGCGTATTTATTTATTTTTATCGTACTGTGACCTTAGTTTCATTTTTAGACAGTCTTAGCAAATAGTAGTTTAAGTATAATTGCACGTAAGGAGACCCTACGTTTTAGTAGGGTCTGGAGAATAGTGCTGCGATGTCCCAAAGAATGTTATAATGTACTCGTGTAGGCAAATGGAAATTGCATGATCAATTTATTGATATTAATATCGACATTTCTTAAATATTTCTAACACATTTGGGATCTGAAGTTTTAAATTAATTTTATTTTAGCAAAGATGACTTATTATTATTTCATGAAATTTGACTGTATTAAAATTAAGCATAATTAAAATGTTGTTTCTTGGATTGATGTAAATTAGAATGGATTAGGCAAGTAAGCTCGGGTTGGCAGTAACGCAGGACAGCTCGCCTCTGACACTTGTCTGTTTGTTGTTTATCTTGGAGTTTTATTGATGTGTTTGTAATATTTCAACGTTAAAAATATTAATTTTTAAGTGTCAGAGGAGAGTATAGGCGTGAGGATATGGAAGTGTTCGTCGGATAATGTTTAGCGATGCCGATATATTTATAAGTAAGTACCTAATAATAACATCACTGCCATGTATGACCTTACTGTTTATACTGTAAATTACATTTTTAATAAAGAAATTTAAGTACGATATTTCGTGTTATTTTTTTTTGGAATTTTATAGAGTTCTAGCAGCCTTCCACATATTAGGATATATAGTTCAATAAATGGCTCGTGAACATACCTACTAACCTAACTTTTTCTCTCTTGATACATGCCTTGTCCACAGTGGCAAAAATAAATGGAGACCCCCGCCCCGGAATGCATGAAGGCTTATTTAGAGAGCTCTCCATCACAGGAATTTGAGGTTCTAGGTTTTCTTTTTAATTACGACTTATGCAGAAAGTACGCCCAGGCTAACATAATATCGATTGACAACACAGCTTGTGTTAGCGATTATAACCATATACAAGTTTCAAAATTAGGTAACTTTTTATGTGGTTTTATAATTTAAGACTAAATAAAGTTTTCAAAATTGGACCGACAACTGTGCTGCATTTTCCACGTGATTCAACCGATTCTAGCTTCAGTGGCGGACTAAACTTATCGCGCGCGAGGCGACAGATAAATGGGCCCTTGCCTGGGTACGCAAGATAACTAGAGCGAGCTCAACAATTCAAGATAATATTTCGTACCTATTAGGACTACTTACTATACATAATTTGGATTGAACGTGAGTAAGGCAGGCAGTTCCAGATCATGTTGTCCAAGACAATGGCAAGACTTGCCATAAAATTGGTAAATCTATCTTTTTTAAAGAAGGACGTTCTCAATTTGGTTGTTTTTTTTTAAATGTATGTATACCGATTACTGCCGAGGTTTCTGATCCGATCTTTGGATATGTGGTATACTTTGGTCCCGTAAAAATGTAATTAAGACTGGCTCAGTATTTTTTTATTTTATGAGCATTTTTGCTTCCTACATCATCAAAGACGTCGTGTAGACTGTCTCATTACGGGTGTCCACTAAAAAGTAAAATATAAAAAACTTTTTTACAAAGAACTATATAACTGACTTCCAACTAAAAACACTACAAAGTAAAATAACTAGTTTCGGAAGTCGGTGTCAAAAACAATAAGTTATTTTATACTTCGTAGTGTTTTTAGTTGGAAGTCTAGAATTTGACTTTGTTTCAATTGATAAACGGCAATTGATTTTCCAAAATAGTTTATTTAAATCACATAATACATTATTTAAATACATCACTTTTAATTATATTGATAGTTTGATAACATATATTTGCATAAACTATATTTTTATGATGATTTAACATTATATGTCAATGAAATATTGCATTATGAATACATTTAATTCTAATCAGTGATATACAAGCAGATAATTTAGATTAGTGCTGGAAAATTCTAATGTGTTCCTCTTCATTTCAACAGTCATGGTGCTACTATACCAGCAGGATCTACGACGTAGATTCTACGTTCTTCATTATCTAATAAAATCGTTCAGCTTCGGTTGATATATTACCTTCTAGTTAGCCCATTTAAAATTCAGTCCAGCGATGATCAACCATAGTGGTTGTGAGGTCGAACCTCATTTGAGTTGATGTCCTCCGCTTCTGTTCTCAATCAAGTCCGTCGATTAGTAAATTGTCTAATCAGCAGTAGATGCAGATCGTGTAGGTGTAATAACACCCCATTTCTCCCACATTGGGGTACCATCGACTTACTCTTTGTGCCATTTAGTGTCACTACAATAAACTCTCACTAATGAGAGCAATATTTTTAAAGCATCAAACATTTATCACTTAACTCAGTAAAAGATTCGAGTCTAACATAACAGTCTTAAAGTAGTCTACGATTTACAGAAGATGGGATGTCGTATGTACAGTTTCAATTTTATAAAATTACACGACTAAGTTAAAATTTAAAATTATTTAAGTAAGCCATCATAGCACCTATCTGTTATTACTTTATTGTAAACGTATAATAAAACATTAAACTATAACGCAGAGAGCTCAATGTATTTTTGTGCGATGTTCGAATGCGTCCTCTGGCATTAAATGTATAATATGAAATTTTAGCAAAATACATTTTAATATAAAAATAAAACTCCTGTGTCTCGACTACAGTTTGGCATGGTCAATTGCACAGCAACATTATTCTTATAATTAATAGAATATTAACTAATCTCATGCTTACAATTACTAAAACAAGATGGCAGCCTTCACTCCTAAATAAAGATTTGGTGAAGACTAGTATTATAAATTTATAATATATAATTAAAAAATAAAAATAAGTTTATTGGAAAAAGATCACAATTTTTGCAATAGCATTCCAACCAAAACACGACTTTGGTACTTAATTACAATTATTCTATCACTTTTATTGCGGATACATCAATACAAAAAGGAATTGTTTATAAATGCGTACACGCAATGGGTACTTTTGAAAGAGCTTAAGCTATGTTACTTTAAGGCCACATCACCGGGGTGCAGCTAATTTGAAATGGACAAAACTGTACTCTATATAAGTCAAAATAATACGAAGGCTATAATATCGACAACAGGAGGACATAAAATCAGCTGAATCCCGGTAAGTTTCAGCGGTGACCATTTCAGTAGGATACGATGATGTCCCTGAGGGACTATACGGAAGCGAATTTATAATTCAAGCGTTATCAATTCCTACAGATCTTGCAATGCGATGGCAACGTTGCATCATCAGTCGTAAACAAAAGCTGAGAGTATTGTGTGTGCTGTGACGTCACGCGTGGTCCTCATGACGCGGCGTCTCGCAGCACGGGCTTGCGCAGCAGCAGCGCGGAGTCCGCCGATACGATTGGCAGTTCGTTGCTGCAGTGGTACTTTATGAGGTGCGGCACACTTTCAAACACCCGGTCCTTAGTTCGCACCTAGTGAGGATAACAAATTGTTTTATTTTAGGTATGTAAATCTTAACTTAATAATTTTTCGGTACACAGGTTTTGAGATCGTCGTTTTTGGATAAATCGTATTCAGATTGCCAAAAAGATAGAAGATTCTAAAGCTAAAAAACTTCGCAGATTCTATGCTACAATGACTTTTATCTTCGTAACCGCCTTGTGCCAAACGAGCCCTCTGGACCTATATATGCCATACTAGAGGCAAATTAGCTATATCGTCGTCTCCGACACAACTCATATCTTGCATTTGTTTACACAGCAACTTCTACCTTCAAATCAAAATACAGTTAAGCAGCGTAGCGTTTAAATCGGTATGGTCGTAAACTTTACCGAGAAAAACTTTTTTACAAAGAGTTCCAACTACTAGAGATTGGTTTAAATACGGTTGACACCGTATCTAAAATGTGCCCAGCAGAGGGACACTACAGTTTAAAAAAAAAACCTTTATATGGTGATGTGAAGATTGCTAATTTCTAATTACTACAGAAACAACAGCACAGATATAGAAGGTAAATATAAAAGTATTTGGACATACCACTCCGTTAGGGTCGACGAGCAGCAGATGCTTGTGGCTGCCTTTCCTGGCGCCCGTGAGCACGAACTGGCCCGGACACGCCGCTGATTCGCGCACCAGGAACTCTCCGTCTTCTACTACCAACTGAAATATAAATAAAATCAATTAAAACTAACTTTCCGAAAACAGTATAAAACCCGGCTGTCATTTGTAGATCTTTGGCAGTCGTTACGGATTGTCAGAAGCCAGAAAAATCTGACTCCAGTCTTGCCAAGAACTACCGTATTACCCAGTTTATGGGTTGTGGACATCTGGTAGGCAGCCGCTCCACGTAAAATACTGGTACTCAGCTGAATCCGGTTTGATTAGAAGCCGACCTCAATATAGTTGGGAAAAGACTAGGCAGATGATGAGATGGCATAGCAAGTAAAAATGGTGCCACGGGTCCATACTGTTTCACATTTTTTGCAACAGCTTCTGGAGTAGTTTCAGATACATTATCATTTAAACAAGATGACGACCTCAGACTTAAGTAGATAGCAGTGAAGCGACGATGTATGCAGGGTGGATGGAAGCAGCTGTACAAGAGTAGACGATGATTAAAGAACATTAGCAGCTGAAGGTGTTGTACTTCATGAATTTGTCACGGTGTATTGATAAGGGCGGACCGGTAATCGAGTGCGTTTTTTGAAATGCGTTGCACTGCAGTTAATTTGCAACGATGTCGACCCCGAATTGGATTTGAACTAGGGTTGCCAACATTTTTTCGACGAAATATAGTATTTTTTTTTTTTTTTTTTTTTATTTAATATGGGTTTGCTCTTGACTCTAGTCTAGGTCATAGATGACAGAGACAAAGTCGACGATGGAGCGAGCTTACCCAGAAGAAACCTGTTCACTCTAATTTTGAAGAGATTAGGGTTGTATGCGTTCGGAAACACAGACGCAGGCAGAGAGTTCCACTCCTTTGCTGTGCGCATTATAAAAGACGTTTGGAAACGTTTAGTGCGAATTGGTGGAATAGCAACAAGGTAGGGATGGTAACTTGCAGTGTGTCTAGATGTCCGATGGTAGAAGGGGGCCGGTGGGATGAGATCGTGGAGTTCCTGGACACTCTCCCCGAAGTACAATCTGTAGAAGACCGACAAGCAGGCAACCCTGCGGCGATGAGCCAAGCTGTGAAGCTTGGCATCCACCAGTCTTACGTCGCCAATGAGCCTTTTAGCTCTGTGTTCCACCGAGTCAAGCGCGGCAAGTTGGTACTTAGCTGAGCCATCCCAAAGGTGGCTGCAATACTCCATGCAGGATCGGACTTGTGCTTTGTAGAGGGTTAAAAGCTGTCCAGGCGTGAAGTATCGCTTCACTCTATTTAGGATGCCCAGCTTTTTGGCCGCAGTTTGGGCTTTGTGCTCAATGGTGGCACCAAAGTTGAGACTGGTTGTCAACTCTATGCCTAGGAGCTCGAGCCGATCGGTTACAGGAACAGATGCACCCCGAAAAGTCGGAGTTAGGTCGAAACGACTCCTTTTCGCGGTAAAAAGACATGCTTGTGTTTTGGTGGCGTTAAAAGAGACCAGATTGTCATCACCCCACTGGGAGACAAGACTTAAGGTCAAATTTGTCCGCTCTACCATGGCCTCTCTCAAGGAACGAACTTCTTCCCCGCTGGTTTTTGCGCTAGACAAGTATCTCTCTGAAACCGAACTGTCATCTGCATACCCAACAATACCAGGCTGAAGCAGGTCATTGATGTGCAGCAGGAAAAGAGTTGCAGAGAGAACAGACCCCTGAGGAACTCCGGCATTAATAGCCATGAGGTCAGAGAAGCAGCCGTCAACGACTACTCGGATCGACCGTTCACTAAGGAAGTCTGAAATCCAGCTACAAAAATCAGCTGGGATGCCATAAGCAGGAAGCTTGCTGAGTAGACTTGCGTGCCACACCCTATCAAAGGCCTTCGAGATATCGAGCGATACAGCAAGTGCTTCGCCGTGTTTCTCGATGGCTTCGCCCCAGCAGTGCGTGACATACACAAGAAGATCGCCAGTTGACCGTCCCCGTCGAAAGCCATATTGACGGTCACTGAGGAGATCATTGTCTTCAAGGTAGGTCAGCAACTTACTGTTCAGTACCCTTTCCATAACCTTGCACAGAATGGAGGTAATGGCGATCGGTCGATAATGAGCAGGGTCTGCACGGTCGCCCTTTTTTGGCACAGGCTGTACATTCGCAAGCTTCCAGGATTTTGGCACCGTTCTTTTTTCAAGAGAGAGGCGGAACAAGCGTGTCAACACAGGAGACAGTTCAGGCGCACATTGCCTCAACACTCTCGCTGAAATGCCGTCAGGCCCGCTGGCCTTGTTCACGTCTAGACTGCACAATACTCTTCGTACCTCTTTCATGTGAACTGCGATCTCCGACATCGAAGAGTCACAGTAACGAGGTACAGTTAGTGGTTGCTTGGAGCCAGCGTCCAGACGTGAATTGCTAGCAAAGGAAGATGCAAATAAATTTGCTTTCTCACTTGCAGAGTGGGCCAGCGACCCATCAGGTTTCAGCATTGGCGGTAAAGTGGGCCGACAAAAGTTCATTTCAACCGCTTTTGAAAGGGACCAGAACAGTTTACTACCCGGAGGGTGAGATGCTAGTTTGGCCCCGATACGTCCGACATGGTCAAAACGTGCCCCACGTAGAACTTGCTTGCAGAACTTAGCGGCAGAATTAAAGGCTCTCTTCCTCGCGCGAACCCTGCGTGCTCTAACTTTTAGGTCGCGGGCCTTGACCCAAGTTTGGTAGGCAGACTCTTTTCGGGCCTCAGCGTGGGCGCACTCTGCATTATACCAAGGCCGGGTTTTGTGACCGAGCGGGATGTCGGAGAATGGAATGAAATATTCCATCCCCTGCCGAATCACGTCCGCAATCATGTCGGCACAACAAGACGGGTCACCCGAGGAAAAGCACACATGCCGCCATGGATAAGACGCAAAAAAGTGCCGCTTCTCATCCCAATCTGCTGACTCGTATCGCCATACTCGTCTCGTGCCTCTAGGGCTCTCATCTGGAGGAGAGCAGGTCGACACGGATTTCACCAGGCAGTGGTCAGATGTTCCCAGCGGGGCTGAGACCGATACTGAGTGACTGTTCGGATCAGTTGTCAGCAGAAGGTCCAAGCAATTGGGTGTATGGCCGTCAACATCCGGTACCCGTGTTGCCACATTCACCAGCTGGGTTAGATCTAGCGTTAAAGCAAACTTGCGCGCTTCTAACCCAGCATGGTCAGTTTTCTGGTACGGGAACAACCATTCTTTGTGGTGGGCGTTGAAGTCCCCCAGAAAAATGAGCTTCGCTGTTGGATACCGTTGTTGGGCTACGTCAGTCGACTCCACGAGGAAATTGAACAGCGCTGTTGTCTCCTGGTCACCACTGTGCGACCGGTAAACGCCGATGTAGAGAAATTTCTCCACGCCAGTGTCCACAAGTAGCCATATGGCAGAAAAACCCGATTTCTCAAAGCAACGGAGACGACGACAACAAATGTCATCGCGGACGTACACACAGACCCCAGCCTGCTTCTTGAACTTGTGTTCAAGAGAGTAACCCGGGTAGTTGAGGTACGCCACGTCCAACGGGGTTGCTATCTTCGTCTCCGTCAGAAAAAACAGGTGCGGCTTCTCGGCCTCAAGGTGATGATGGACCGGATCGAGATTGGAGTGCAACCCCCTGATATTAGTGAGGTGCACTTTAAGTGGGAGGAAGTGCAGCCGTTGTTTACCCTTTTTCTTCTGTTTTACTTTTGACATGTTATCGAGTAGTTGGGGGGAAAAGTCGAATTGTCGAGGCGCTGCTCAGTGAACCAAGTGGAACACTAGAGCTAATCCAACCTATGGGGAACTCATATGGAGACTGCGGGGACGCCCGAACCCCCCCGGATATGGCCATCGGGTCCTCCCATCCAGTCGCCGGCTGGCACGGTGGAACATACCGGGATTTTTCGCGAGTTGGCGGGGCAGCCTTTGGCACGTGGCTGGCGTGCTACTTGGGCCCCCTACTGACTGCGGTCGGCCAACGGCTGGCACCGTGCTTCGGATCCCGCTACCCTCCAAAATGAGTTACCCGGCAAGTGTTGCCAAGAGACCAAGACCGGTTCTGAACAGCGCAACTGACAACTTCCTTCTCCCCCCAAAGGCACTGGCACTCCCACACACGTATTTTTCAAATAAAGCTATAAAAAAAATAGTACACTTCAAAAAAATATAGTATTTTATAGAAAAAGCAATAAATAGCCAAAGATATATATTATTATATATATTTCTTAATTATTTATTTCTATAAAAAACTATATTTGTTTAGGACTTCAACTTCTCCAAAAAAGAACAATGTCTGATTGGAACTCATTACCAAAAAATAACAAAAATAAAGCAGACCAATGAACAAACATACGTTTGACATTGACAAGTTCGGAATGCAGTGCGTCGGAGAGACGTTCGGTTCGGATACACTAGATGACTAGAGTCAAACCAGAGAAACAGTCGTTTTCTATCGAGTGGTGGGGACTATGTTCCCCACCACTCACACCGTTGTTATGGGAAATCTACGTGGTGGGACGACGACTCTTCCTCCGGTTCGACTATACATGCTACCGCATCAGTCAGAAGTTAATGTAAAGTTAGGTTGATTGTTAGATTTTGGTGTTGAAAATATAGTATTTTTGCGTACTATATATTTCTTCAACAGTATATAGTACGCAGACCCGAAATACAGTACAATACTATATTTTATAGTACGGTTGGCAACCCTAATTTGAACCCAAATTGGCTTGTTTTCGAGTTATTGAAGTTTTCATTTTTTTTTTTTTCAAATTGCTTTGGGACAAAAAACGGTCAATCTCTACTTTCGATAGCTTTTCTGATAGTTCATGGACAACAAAATAGCTCAAATATCAATTTATCTAAAAATATCCATACTGTTGGAAATAAAGTAAAGTAACAAGGAAAGTAAGTACAAGCTACGAAAATTTCTGGAAATATCTCGTGGCAGTTTGATATTAGACCCCAAGTTTTCGGGGTCCAATCGTTCCAAATTAGCTCTAGAATCATTCCAACCAACGCCCTCAATTACCAGTCACACTGTATAAGTCGTAAGACAATTACCCTCTCAGCAGTAACCATGATGGGTCCGTGGAAGTAGGGCTCGCGTGCCAACCACGCACCCTGTGCTTGTGCGGACAGCGGCTCGGCCGGCACGTCGCCCGGGGTGACGTCGACGCTGAGGACTATATACTTCGTACGATAACTTACCCTCTCAGCAGTAACCCTAGAGATGGGTCCATGGAACCAGGGCTCGCGCGCCAATAACGCAACCTGTTCTTGTGCGGACAGCGGCTCGGCCGGCACGTCGCCCGGGGACGACGCCACACTGAGGACTACACTTAGTAGGACAACTTACCCTCTCAGCAGTAACCCTAGAGATGGGTCCATGGAACCAAGGCTCGCGCGCCAACAACGCAGCCTGGGCTTGTGCGGACAGCGGCTCGGCCGGCACGTCGCCCGGGGACGACGCCGACGCTGAGGACGAAGACGCGGCCGATGATGACGTCATTGGCGCTGCCGTGAACGGTTCTGTAAAGAGTATTAGTGGAATTATATTAACCACTAGCTTCTGCCAGCGGTTTCACCAGCGCGAGTGTCGGAAATTATCCCAAAGGATACTCCCGGTATAACAAAAAAAAAAAAATCCATGTCGGTCCAGCCATCTTCCGACGAATTGAGAACCTCCTCCTTTTTTGAAGTCGGTTAAAAAGTAGGCGATGTAAGCCAAACTATAGACTCACGCATGTCGAAGATGTCGGTGTGGTGGTTGGGCAGCAGCGCGGTGGGCGGCGTGCGCGGCGGCGGCGTCTGGTTCACGTAGTGCCGCACGCTCTCCTCGCATCTGGAATCACACAACACATACACTTACACACTGACACCTATCTGTCACTCGTTCAATATTTGGAGATACTCGTAGGTTCGTAGGCTCGTAAATGACATTGGTTTCTGCAAATTTAGTTTTTCCCCCTTTTAATATATTACTATAAAGTTTCATCAAAATCCGTTCGGTACTCTTTTTTGTAAGAGCAACAAACATTCATCCATTCATACATTTTCACTATCGCGTTTATTATAGCATTAGGATAACGTTGCAGTCTATTCCGTCTCAGGCAGCATTTGCCGTTTCACCGCGTAAAATAGTAGCCAAGCGTCAATTGCTAAGTGTGTCTGCGGCAAATACAAAAAAAAAGTTGTTACAGTTCAAATATATTGGCCCAAAATGCTGTCAAGTCAATTTCGCTCGCTGACTTAGTCATATGAGATTCACACAGGATGATAAGTGATTAATACGCCTTATGTTTAACGTTGAGATTAGCAAGAAAGTATGAGCTTACTATACTATTGTTAGTTTATCGTATCTTTCGGACAATCGGTGACACGTTTCCTTGTTGATTGTACCTCTCTACGTGGGGCGATAACCTTCGTCCGATTTGGCGGCACCTGGTAAACAATACTGACTCACAAATGTATTAAGTTTCCAAGAAAGTGAATCAATATTTATTTCGTTGAGTGATTGATTTTTTCTTTGAGAGATAAAATATAAGTGAGTCACGTTCTTAGAAAGTGCAAATATGTATGCCGACATCCTTGTTAAGGTGCATTCAGTGACTGTTGGGAAACTGCTGAATATCCGACCAATTTACGGTGGGATATTCATCAATTGATCTATCCGGCCCTCGGTTATCTACGCCAAGGTTCGTTTGTTTTAATCAGACATAAAACAATCCAACTCTGGCGTGATTAAAACATAGCCGACTGACGTATAGCTGATACTTCTCTAGTATCCCCATATGGTTGAAGTCACCGTCAATTTTCATCAGACAGATGTATTGAATAGACAGAAAACCCTTAAAACGACCGTTAAATAATTTTTTTGTAGACTAGTCGTGTAATAGCGACATTCTATGCTGAATATTTGAAGACCGAGGCAAATGGCGTGTCATTGAAGGGATTATGCCCAACACTGGACTACTAGGGGTGCTTTGATGCCCAAGTGTTGGTACTTTGTAGTATATTTATTTTGATTATGAATAATTTTTTATATACTCACGAGGATATAGGCGCGAGGTTGGCGAGCGTGCCGAGCGGCGGCGGCGGCGGGTGGCGGTACGAGGTGGTGGTGTCCGGCGGCGTCTTGTCCGGCATGTCGTTGTAGTACTCGCGCTCGTCCGGCGGCACGCTGCTTGCTGTGCTGCATAAAGAACGCGCTCCTCCGTTTAGATTTAACCTGGAAATTTAAGTTATTTTTTTTGTTATTACTAATCTGAGCACAACCGTGGTCCGACACAAGTCCACTCTCGGGGCCAGCGAGCAATGGATTGAAGCATCCTAGGAGTCCGTATTACGGATATTTAGTATAAGGAACTAATATGCTTCGTTCCAAAACTCAACTCAAATCGCAGAAGTAGACAAGACAGCTTCCAAATTAAGTATTTCTTTATTGAGCATTTCGTTTCGGGATCCAAGACAGTTGAATCGTTTCTCCGGGACTCGTCGAGCTTCATTGACTTGGCGTTTTTCTGGTGGTCGCCACTGTTGATTCTGGCTTTCAGGAGTTGCAGCGGTTGAGATTAGCGTGGCGGGCTTGTTCCTAATCTGAACAATCATTGTTATTTTCTTAGAAAACGAAACACCATTTACATCTGGCATTGTTGCCTAAATCATGTCTTATATAAGTTTTTTTAAAGATTTAATTTTACCACTTTGTTGATGTGATTAATTTTTATAAATACCCATACCAATTTTTTTGTGACATGGCGAAACTATAAGGGTTCCTGTTTGTCTACGGAATACATAACTTAACATAAAAATCCTATTGGAATTCTCATAAACAACAATATTTATTATAAAACGTCAATGAATGTAATGCTAATTATACTAATGTATGTTAAACAGAGCAATGATTCATTCATTGTTTTGCATTTGATTGATTCATCTTATTTAATTAAATATTTTGATTTCAATACAAGTAGTTGATATGTACTACATTTCATATTGTCTCGCTTATTTGGTTGGATGAATGTTATGTTTGAGGCAAAATTATAAATAACTTTAAGATAGTCATACATAACACATAATATTTGACCTATAATATTGTTTCACCATAACATAAAAAGGTCTGCTGTAGATAAAGGTAACATGTGGTGTAAGTCTATATGGGTGTAGTATATAAAACCTAATTGATTGCGTAGTCAACTTTGTTGGTATGCTACTCGGTTGTCAGGAAAAAAATATTAAAACAATAAGGGTTTCACTTAGGCAACAATGCCATTTACAAATAGTAAACCATTTTCTAAGAAAATTAAAATTATTGCTCAGATTAATGCGAATTAAAAATATAAATAATGTAAGGACATCAAATCAAGTGCCAATTTATGCAGTTCATTAGGTCAGTGGGGAATTGTTATTTTTTTTATTAGTTAGTGAAATCAACATATAGGTGTTGTTTTGTATTTGTTCATAGGTGATATCTTATGATTCACTCATACGAGGATAACTTTACATTCACTTTATGACTACAATATTTTATAAGGAAATAATATAGTAATAATATATAATATAGTTTTTTTTTTTTAAATTGCACCTGCCATGTTGTCTCTGCAACACCCTAAGGTCGACTGGTAGAAAATGCCTAAGGCATTAAGTCCGCCTTTGTACAGTGATTTTACTTGTGCATAAAGTTTTAATAAATAATAAATAAATAAATAAATAAAGTGGTCTGGTTTTTGCAGAAATCTAGAATAATAAGTATACTTACGATGAGGGTTTCGTCAAAAATTCTTTGAAACGGAGTTCGAAAGCTTGTCCTATAGTTGCTATAACATCTTGTGCTAATCTGCCGCCGCATTCTAGTACATAACAAGCTCTCCATTCCGCTGGAGGCACTGACTTTGCTACATACGCTACAAAGTCTAATGAGTCTGTATCTCCTCCAGATGCGAACGATACTCGTGGCATGTCATGACGGGCTATTGTTTCCCCGCCTTCAAGAGCTGCTAGGGTAATTGCTTTAGATGATATTGTCAGGGCTACATTGGCTCCGGAGTGTGCCATTCGTGGTCGAGCAGCGAGGGCTCGGACTGCAGCTTGGCATACTCTTCGCTTCTTGTCAGCTGATCTTAAGCCTGCTGCTGCACATACTCTGGCTATGCATTCTCTGTAATGACAAACAAAGTGTTCTTAGAATTCTTAATTTTATTGTTTTATGTTAGGTGATGATTACTCTAAATCTATTTATTAAAAATATATTAACAGTTTGTAAAAGAATTGGAAACATGATGGACATTATTAAAAAAAGGAAATGATTACTTGAAAACTTAATAATTAGCAATGCTGTAACTTACTTAGCTACTTGGGATCTTGTTTCAAAGTCGAGTTTTTTCATAGATGTTAAAACCTCCATGCAGCCAATGTACTGAAAAATAAATATAATTTTATCGTTTTTTTTTAAAATTATAATGTCAATAAAGCATCATGTCTATATTCCCCACATTCATAATTAGAGGATATAATTCTAGACTTAAGTCGAACTACACTTTGCCAGAACCAAGTATCCTACCTTGAAGTTTTGTGTTTCAGACCATTGAATGAGGGAAGCCTCAGGGGTATGTTTTACAATAGTTTAACCTTTTGAACGTCAGAGCATAAACGCATCGGTGAGCTCCCAACGCCAAACCACAAATACACCGTTTCTCTGTCGGCTCTAGCCCACGGTAGCGATTAAAAGGTTAATATTATTTTAGTTAAACAGAATCAATGTTACAACAGTATTTAATAAACAAAAATCAACAGAGTTTCTACTCATTGTAACAGTGAGCACTAAGGATTTATGAAAAATCATCCCTTTACAGGGTTAATTGAGGCACACAGCTTGTTCCAATCTACTAAATACTTTAAATATGAAAGTTTAAGAGCATGAATGCATGAATGGCGGGCAGGAGCGGTTGTTTCAAGCCTTACACAGTGGCCTTAAATTCTGACAAAAGGTTGAATATCAACATGTTACTACTGATTGTAACAGTTTTTCATAACAATAGTACACTTTGAAAAAGTATAACAAAATGTGTGTTACATGCTTAGTGTTGTCCACATTTCTAAAATTTATCAGCAAGCCATACCATACATTCTGATACGAAATTGAAAATGATAAAATGGAACTATCATTTTATTTGCATGACCACAATCCGTGTACCTATGTAGTATAAAACAAACTCAACTGCATTAATTTGAATGTATTACTTAGGATGTCCTGTCGTGATTCCAGGAATACTTTTATACAGATACTAGGACTGGTATTTCGTATTTTTAGTGGGGTTTGGTGCCAGATGCTTACCCTGACTGCGTACGTGATTCCATCGCTGGCCAGCACGGAGTCGGGGTGCAGCCAGCCCCTTGCCGGCTTTGCGACGAAAGTGCTGTCCGTCATCTCACACGCAACAGAAACGCACTTCGACGTACAATTCAATGTTATTCTTCACACTTCACCTACTTTCAGCTATTTAAAAGGCGCTTTCATTATGATTCAGCTGATTAATTCACCAGTGTCGATGTAAGTCACCAGTTATCTCAAAAGTTTTTTCGTTTAACACACACAGTTTTTTCTTTACTAGTCAATGTAATTAATTGCTTGATTGATATTGCTTTGAGTTAATAAGTAAAAGCGTGGGAACACAGTTCGATAATAAACTAAAAAACATTACGATTTAAAACACGAAGCAATGTTACAACTTTTTTGACATAAGTGAACGATTGAACGAAACGAAAAGAACGATACAGAGAAGGCGATTGGTGAATGAATGAATCGAAAGAACGATGATATAGCACAGATTCAATAATTACATTAGAGAAGCGCACTGTTTTGAATTGAGTAATTGCTTGAACTTCGGAAAAGTTTATTTAAACAAACACACTATGAATGAAATCCAAAACTAAGCGCAGAGAGTGAGTGTGCGTCAGGTCTATATTTAATTTATAAAATACTTACTGTTTTTTTCAGATCTACTTGGCTATAAGTGCTGGCAATGGTTCAGTTACAGGCGTACTTATTATTGAGTTATCAGGTAGACAGGTAGGCAATAGAAATAGTGCCTAGTGTGGTATTAGGAACAGTAAAATATGTTTAGTTAATACTTATTTTAATACTAACCAAGATTTATTTTGCGATTAAAAGATACATTATTAACTTAAAGCAGGCTACATATATTTTATTTTTGAAAAAAATAGAGATCCCTACGAAAATTGCAATAATAAAAAAAACATTATTTAATTTGTCGTATGCTGAGAAAACTATTGATGAGTTATAAAAATAATTTACTACATTATTAAAGTACCTACTCGTTATTACCTATAAAAAATACCGCGAGTTAAGACATATACCCGTCTTAACTATAATGGTTAAGTCACAATTATCGCTTTTTGGTCAAATTATTCAATCAAAACCCGGGTTGCATGGAATAGGGGTGATTTCAGTATCATGATATTAATCTTTATCCATTTAATTGGTTTGATAATTAAGGTTGATTATGTACATGTAAATTACCTAAACTTTAAAAGATTCAAATCGGTCCTTTCGTTTAAAAGTTACGACGGGTTTAAAAATGCTCTAAGTAAGTAAGAAAACTGGTTTGAGCGAATTGGGGAGACTCTTAATGCTTGGTCTGATGAAGTAAAATGATTTCGATAGAAAAATAAGAATAACAAATGTTAGGATTTTTCGAAAATAAACCCCTATAGGGGCGAAAAGGGGTGATGAAGTTTTTAGGGGAGGACATTGTCGCTTGCTTCAATTTACCTACGTGGAAATTGGTATGAACAAATTATAAGTGGGTAATCAAAACAGATCCAACAATTTTTGCACAATTAACCGCTGGTGGGGTGAACGGAGTGAACAGTTGCGCTGATCCTGAGACCACAGCAGCAGAAATGGCTGGGTTATTAATGAAATCCGTTGTGCTTAATTTTCCAAAACTAATCTTTAAAAGTGTAGAGGGGGCGAAGTCTAGTCGGACGGAGTCGCGGGCGAAGTGCTAGTAATACCTATATACTTAATGTAAAATTTTCGCATTGTTGCATCCTACGTTCTGATTTTTTCTACGTAAGTCGACAAATCAACTGATAATGTGATGTGTACCTACCAACAGTTAAAAAGAAAATACCTATCCACAGAGTACCTACCACTAAGACCTATCAGAGATGGGTATTCATTTTTTCGAGCTAGCTTCGCTCGCTCCTGCAGTCCTGCATCCTGTGTTCTGGCTTGTATATAAAAGTCGTATGACAGATCAAAAGAAAACACCTAAGTATCAACCCCTAGTATTTTCTGTAAGGTTTACCTACATATAAACCGTATTAAAGCATACGAGGCGATCCGGGACTTTGTTATAAGTATTTTGTGTTTGTGTCGAAAGCAGAAAAGTTGTGAAGCTATCAATCATTCAGTTCAGTCCATTGCCCTCGCGCTTTGCCCGAGTGCCAATACAGCTGATTCTTGATCCTTCCTCTGTTATAGCCTTTCGAATCCACTTTGGAATAACACCTTGAATATGTGTGTATTAGGTACATACCTACCTATGTAGACTATGTAGATGTCGAAATAAGAAGGCTTTTTGGTTACCAGGAAAGATTAAACCACCCAGGGCCGTCTTTTACCTATTGTAGGCCCAGGGCATATTTGGATAATCAAATGGGGCTTCTAGGACCAGTGGCGGCCTTAGGGGGTGGCGAGCAGGGCAGCCACTCGGGGTCTCGCTCTTGCGGAGAAGCCTCGCGCAATCTGAGATAAAAAACCTTACATTTAGAACGTATTTTTTTCTATTTTTAGCACAAAAAGGAAGTTATTTCATAGTAAATTATATTTGATGTGAGGGAGATAGAAATTGCAAAAAAATGATTTTCAGCTTTGCCATTTTTTCACTTGAAAATTTCGTAACTCATTGTGATTTTATTTAAAACTAGCTTTTGCCTGCGACTTCGTACGCACATATTCCGTGTTTTCCCGTTCCCGTACGAACTTTACGTTCCCGTATAGCCTGTAGCATTCCTCATGAATGAGGCTATTATATACAAAAAAAAAAACAAATCCAACTAATAGTTCCACAGATTCAAAAAAAAAACTCTTCATCTTTATTATATTCTATTAGTTTATATTTTATTTTAAAAAGAACAAGGGCCTCGCAATGGTAAAAGCCCCCGCTGCCTATGACTTTGGGGAATATGCAGGCCCCATAGAAATTCTTTATTATAGCAGGCCTTGTTGTTTTCTGCACTTTCGCAATTTTATTCAATCTCGGTACCTAAGGTAGATACGGTAACGGTTATAAAATGCAGCTATGACAACCCAAACATAACATAACATGACAATCAAAAGGGATCTTCTTATTGAAAAATTGTTTAAAAAAAAAAAAAATTGTTCCGATAACAGAGTTTTTTTTAAACAATTTTTCAATAAGAAGATCCCTAGTTCACCTGGCAGAAATTAGGGGCCCCCATGGATCACGCCACACTCTGGGCACGTGCCCAGAGTGCCCAGTGGAAAAGGGGCCTAAAATCACCCCTTCTGTAGGTATGTTGCAGCAGGTACGTTAGAAAGGCACATTGAGGATGATTTGTGAAGTGGGTCAATACTCAGTAGGTATGGAAAAATTGAGAAACATGATGAGTACCGTTTCGTTTTTTGTAAGCAATCATTAAATTAAGATATCTTTTAAATCAATTGACGACATAGTGCTTAGGGTTCAATCGCATTCAAAAATACATTTAAAACTCTCAATAGATAATTTCGTAGAGTACCTACCTATATAATGGTAATAACAACAACCTTATTTATAAAAAAAACCTTTTTAACTATAATTTATTAATTATTCATCTTTATGAATTTGAATTTAGAATCTGGTAATCAGTGTGCTCAAATAAGGTAAGCTGACAAATGCTATCGGTGGGTGCCAAGTGCAAACCAAGTTCGCAAACGTACCTATCCACTATATTTCATAAACATAATATTTTGTAGAGATCAAAATATATTTGAGAAATATACCTATGCAGATTTTTTTTTCAAGCGCTGTGCTCGTTTTTTTGAAAGCGACTATTGAAAACATCAAAAACTATTTTTTTTAAATTTACACCACAAATAAATGTATTTTTTTTTATTAAAGTAGGTAAATAATTTAATGAAAATAATACAGTTAAACATATTTATTTAAACTGCAAGCTTTTAAATAAATAATTAAATGAGTTGCGCACTTTCAGTGTAACGGCACATAATAAAAAGGGTCTGCGAGTCATAAAACCATGTCTCACAAAAAAAAGTAAATTCTTACGAAATTTTACTTATTTTTTATCAAGGTTGTATTTAAGTGTGTGCGTAAAGTGTTAAATAAATAAGTTAAAAAGTTTGATACACGTGGCCATTTGTCATTGCTGTGTCTCAGCTCATAGCTCATGGAGAAGTTGACGCTATAATTTATCAATCAATTAAAGAACTAACAAACGATTTGCAATGTCAAAAAAATGTTTCACCTAAACCGTACCGCAACGTTCACAATGCTAACTATGCCTAAAATGAAAGCACATCAAAGCAGGCTCCCTGTTTCCGGCAGTCAGTTATTCGCAACAGACATTCCTGTGACATAGCTACTTTTATAAATAGCTCAGTACATAGGCTCCTGGCGGCCACCCGTTTGTTTACTCTATGTGCGAGTGGGGGGTAAATAAACCTGCTGCTCTCGAGGAGGAAGCTCTTCTTTTAAGTCGTGACCTGTCTAGGGTGCGCGTGCACGAAATTAATACGCCTACTCTGCTCTGCAAGCTCCTTCACTACTTACTTATTTAGACATCTACTCCTACTTTTTTTATCCACCACAATTTCAAGCCAAACTTGCCAGAATTCACTCTAAACTCCCCGAGTAATTTATGACTTAAACTAAGTAAAAAAAGGTCAGCGGGAATCTGTTGTTTTAATATCGTTACATGAATAACAAAGTTATGTCGTTTAGGAGTTTTGTCGTCCCGATGGGCGGTGGGTAAATGTTTATTTTTATTGTTCAAATCTACCCCCGGACATTAACTTAATAGCCGCCACGAGAATTTGAGCTACGGCCTGCCCTTCCGTTACTTACACCGAAATATACGTACGATTTAAATTGTACTTAGTAAGCTCTTTCAGAACTAAAACCATAAACATTAATAGTTGGACCGACTTTATTAAAGGATTAGTAACACATTTATCATCACAAAATATTAACAAGGAACTTAATGAATTTACAGTTTACATCAACCCCTTAATGAGGAAAGCTTTACGAACGGTGGAAATGCGCTCTTCGTAGCGGCGTAGCGGGTGTCGTAGCCCGTAGCCCGTAGGCCGAAAGGCGCGCGTGCGTGCGGCGTGCGTCAGTCGGCGAGCGCCGCGCGTAGCCGCTCCACGCCCGGCATGCGCGCCCGTGCTGCTCCCGGACCCCTTCAAACGTATACACACCACCGCGCGCCCCTGTAAGTACATTATTTCAACATAACTAGCAACTAAGAACTATACTTTCAACTTTGAGGTACTTTTTCATTCAAAAACTGTCATGCGGAAATGGTGATTTCCGCACGTGGATCCATATTTAGCCGGCAGTGCCTTCCCGACGCACAGTTACAAATGAGCGGTACGTTCGATAGCCCACTGCCCCTGTGAGAGGCTTCCAAGTGAGCCCTTCCTTCAAGGGTTGTTCTGTATTCTGATTAAAACGTTTTGTTTGGAATGTAGATCAAGACTCAACTGTCACGTTTTGTTGAGCATTTGGGGTTAGTTATGAATAATTTATTGTGTTTGTAGTTGTGTGGATTCGCACGTGGATTGTGGTAATGTTCTAAGGTAAATAAACCGGAAATGTGATACATTTTTTCTACTGGAGAGTTAACGCCTTTTTAAGGTTCCGTAATCAAAGGATAAAAACGGGACCCTATTACTAAGACTCCACTGTCCGTCTGTCTGTCTGTCACCAGGTATCTCATGAACCGTGATAGCTAGATAGTTGAAATTTTCACAGATATATTTCTGTTGCCGCTATAACAACAAATAATAAAAATCAAATAAAAAAAAAAAATAAAAGGCCATCCAACAAACATGTTTTCTTCGGCTTATGGTACGGAACCCTTCGTGTGCAAGTCCAACATACACTTGGCCAGTTTTTATTTGGATTCTGCTTAACACATGGTGTTACCGACTCTATGAATTTAAGTAGGTACTTCGGAAAAACGTAAAACCAACTTAACAATATATTTCCTAACATCACATTTAATCCCGCTTGCTTAACTCTACGCCAGACCGCTTGGTTTGGCAAGCATCAAGCGGCAGATTTCACAAAATCCTCTTTTTTCAGTACACCATACATGAAGAAAAAAATACATGCTTGTAATAAGGAAGTACATACACGCGAGTGTGTAGGCTCGCGGTGTTTCAGACTGCTCATTTAAAACGAGCCGGCTCGTCGTCGGATTCGACAAACAATTGCCGTTCGTCTGGCACACCCGCCATACCCGGCAGCCGGCTCGAGCCTTTCAGTCTTTTTAGTTTGTCTACAATTCCGTGAGGCCGCCGAGACAGCTTGAAAGCGGTCCGCAATTAGCCCGAGTCTGGCAAGCTATTGCTTCGTTTTATATCTAGGGATTCGTTTAGAGACGACGGAAGTAATCTGCTAGGTTGGACGGCGCTATATTGTCGTCTTCGTTTTTGCATTCGTTCGTGTTGAAAATGTATCAATCACTGTGGACCAAGTTTTTCAGTCAGAACTCAGAATATTGTTAGTGAACTTCCACATACAAAATCAAACCCGGGTAGAAAACTTAGGCGTCAATTCAACCCTCAACGCTCTCAGTGAAACACCCGTTATAACACGTAAACTTAAATTAATTTCAAATACTTTGTTAATTACAAATGTCTGCAGCACAATTTCCGTGCTGAATGTGAACAATAGCGATGTAAATACACATGCCATGCGCTTAAGTACACGCTTAGTTGTTTTACATTTAAATGAAAAGACAAGCCGCACTGTGTTCTACGTCTGCCTTCATAATTAGAAGATTGATGCTGAGATTAAGGCAATTACAGAGCTGGAGGGGAACAGAGATTTTCATCTCGAACAAAACTGAATAATTTGTTAGAGAAAATATTCCGTGCAGGAAAATTAGGTTAACAAAATACTCCGTGAGACCTCGGAGATTTCAGAAGGCGTCAATTAATCTGACGGCCGACGATATTGATGCTGTCTCAAGACTGGAAATGTATAAGGCTTTAATATAATCACGCCGATGCCGATGTTGTCTTAGGACGTGGTTAACGATCCCTAATACATAATACAATAACTATTGGGCTTCAGCGATGCCGTAGAGTTATTATCATTTATGAGTCGGATTCATGCGGTAGAGACCGATAGCAGGAAAATCCGAAAATGTTATTAATATTAAGGGAACGATAATGCAGCTCTAGCCAATTTGGCACGAGCTCATAGAAACTAGAGTGATCCATTAATTATTAATCTACATTATCTATGTACCCGTTAAGATATATAGTCTATGAAATGGTCCATTTCGTTGTTGTGTAGTTGTGTCACTTGATATATGTTAAGATACACAAGTAGGTACAACATCACATATTATCAAGAAATGTCTTCACAAATCATGAAGAGTTTGATGGTATATTTAATTGAATGTCAGTTGTCATCATGTCGCATGATTGGGACTCGATATTTTCTCGATACGTCGGCATTTCACGCCTCGCGTAACTGTGACGATTTTCGGATATTGGAAATTTCCCAGTTCGCATCGAAGTCTCATCTTGATATTAACTGTCGGATAGTTTTGGAATCTCATTTCGATTCCATCCTGTCTAAGTTGCAGTTGCATAGATAGATAGATAGGTACTTTATTGTACAGCAAAAATATTTACACAAATCTTTTACAGAAACTTAATTCTCTGAGTAAGTTCAGTGGCAGTCTTATCGCTGACTGTGAAATCTCCCAGACAACCATTGGATTGACTGAAATTAATAAAAGGATAGTCAGCGGTAAATGAAGTAAACCTAACATTTCCTATAACATTTTAATAGATATAAAATTTGTTTATAGAAAAAAAGTATACTAAAACATGTATTTACTACAACTACATTTATTTTCTCATCTTTTGCTTAGTCCTAACCATTGCACAAAAAAATCCAATCACTTCCAAACAATGTTAATCGCAAAACAACAGCGGTTGGCAACATTTTAAAATCAAGGAGACACAAGAATAGCTTGGATCTGCCATTGTTGCGATCCTCCCCTGCATTATCAGGGACGCCCTGAATAAATGAATATTTGATTTGCTAATTAAGCTTCGTCAGAGGCAGGCGGCAGTGCACCTTTATTTTTGTTACGTGGCTAAAAAGGCAGGAAAGCCTTTGTTACCTAATTTGATGAAATGATTTGAATAAAGTCGAGTTGCATTCCATTACAAACTCTTTTGTGCTGTGATATTCAGAACCAGATAAAGCTACACGTAATTGAAACATCGTTATTTTCGGTCAGTTAATTATTTAAAGTTAACAAAGACAGACTGATGTTTTCATTATCTTCGGGTAGGCACCACTTCGAAATTAATTGTATTGTGTCGCGTCTTGAAAATGGGCCTTTAAGTTTCAAGTTCTCTCAAGAATTTGCGCTGTTGATGTTCGCTTTAAGTTTTGAATAAATAATCTGTACAGAAGTGGTACAAAACTTTTGTAAAATTAAAATTACCTACTCTTCATAAACAATTTACAGTTTTGGTGGCTCTAGTGAGTACCAAGCTAATACTGCCCCGCTGTTTCAGGTTTAAACGAAGCTTAGTTAAACCTTTTAGAATACCTGAGTCAAATCTGAAAGCAAATATTTGAGCAGTCGGCCTCTTTCCCGCAAATATTGATACAACGTTGCCTAATTCCCCTCTTCGTCATACATTTTACTCATATTTCAGTTCCATTTCGATTGTATTCCGGGACAATAGACGTCGAGCCTTGTTCAATTTCCAATAACTATGGGTTACCTTAATGTAACGTTCATTCATTGAATGTGCCTTCGACATTGACGGTATTCCAATTTAGTTGGTTGGTAGGATTGTTCGCTTCAAATTCGTTTGTGTAGCAATAATGGAGGATCGCGGATGTATTATTATTGGAGATTCTATGAAAAGAGTAAAGTATCATGACGTCATTTCGGTGATGGGATAGCAATTTAGTGGAAATTTGAACCGACTTATTCATCTTGGAAATATCCAACAGAATTATTCTGTTTTTGCTAATGGAAAACTTTTTCCAGAGTTTTTTTGCCGTCTTGTGCCAGAAATAGATAGACTCGGAGTCTTTATGATCTTAATAAATTCTGACGTTTTTATAAGAATTATTTTGCGGGCCACGAAAACTTATCGAATCTATTGAGCAAGACCAGTAATTCAGTTCCTATCGATAATAGTTTGACTGTAAAAGCCCCATAAGATAACAAAGAGGACAATTCAGTTCAGACTTATAGCTGTCGAAAACTAAAAGGTTTTCCTTTTGGGTACTATTTACATGTATACGGGGTATACGGTGACAGTTTTATCGATAAGGCGATTCCCTTCCTCGCCAACTTCACATTTGTTTAAGTTGTTTCGATAGAAAAAGGGATTTGCGGCGAACTGCGAAGTTGGATACTTTGTCCCGAAGCCACAATTTATTAGTTTGCTTTCGATTCATTACTCAGCCTGAGCCGGGGTTCTCGTAAAACATCTTATTGGTAGATTGTGCAGGTTTATTGTCACTTTTATTGAATGCTACAAGTGTGCTCACGAATAGTTAATGTAGATTTTTTACTGTCGTCGTTTTATGTTTGTAATTAAAGATTTGATTTGTTTGTTTATTCAGTCTCATTAAGTGTGGGTGCTAATCACCTAATAGTCATTCAGTTGTATTTTGAGCTTAATATACTAGAGTAAAAACCTTAGAACCTGTCTCTCTCTACTATTGTCAGTATTTTGATCCCTAAGCAACAGATATCCGTTTATTATGAAAATCATGCAGAGCACCATTTAATTCTGACATCTACATGAATCTGCTATTAGTCGTGAACCGTGTATCGTTAAGAGGTCCAATCAATATTTCATCAGCTTTGAGCTATCGAGCGTATAGTTCCGAGTGCGGACGGATAGTTAAATAAACTTTCCAACTGCGGCCGCCCGTAATGGATTGCTAATATTAGCTAAATCTCGTAAGTTTACACCCCTCGCTGAACTGGATAAGTCGGTTCCATCCGTCTTTTATCCGGCGATTCGTTTCCCACAGCCCCTGTGAGGGTGGCAGGCGGGCCAGGGCGTCGAAACGTTAGTTAAGTACTAGCATCGTGTATACGGGTAGCGCACAGTGAGTAATAGGTTTTTGAATGAAGGATATTGATGATTGATTGCGATCGAAGTAGATTGCGTTGGAGGGTCAGTCATTTTTTTGTTAGATTTTGCTGGCGTAGGCTTAATAGTTCGACGTATGGATGAGAAATTGGATAGATTGGGAAAAAAGGCATACTGGTGTTATAAGCTTCAGTAGTGATCGTTGCGGGGTTTTCAGACTCGATTTTCATACCATTTCTTCCGTTACTTTTTGTCGGTCTATTATCTTTATCTACATTGCTTATCGGAAATCTCTTACTCTAGTTGATTAAATATATCGTGCGATAGATAATGGAATAAAACTTTCTTTTCTAAAAGATGTGCCATTGATGGAAATGAAGAGGGTGCTGACTGCGCCCTTTTTTACGAGCGTCGCTACTGTCGCTAGACTTTCTTGAAATATGACACGGCGAGGGCTCGCAGTGCCGCACAGCCGCACTCCCACCAGACACACTATTGTGGTGCCCGTTAACGGCCTTTTCTTCGCAATGAAATGACGACACGATAAAACATTTTATGTCACTACTTTTGTTTACTTCAAAGCGTGAGTTTTGATGACAGGGAAATGTAGAGCAGCGCTGTTGGGGTGACAATTGTCTGCCGCGCCGACGAGCGTTTGATGTATTTTCCTAAAACCTTTGTTCAAGTGTCGCGGACGAAAATGTTTTTCTCGTGTATCGAGGCGTGTACGAGGCGCTGAGCGTACAATGTTTACGTCACGGTGAGCTTTCCTTTCAGCAAAATGATGTTTGATTTTCCCTTTAATCTTTGGTTATGGCATTCGATGATAACAATGTGTCGTGCTTTGGAAATATTGGTTGGAGCTTTAGCATAAAATCGAAGCTATGTTCGTTTGTAATAAATTGTGGGCGTGCAAGAAGTAGATAGACATAGACTTGGTTATAGGTGCCTTCGTCGGCATGCTGGGCGCGCGGCTCAAGTCATGGATGGAGGCGCAGCTGGGGCGGGCGAAGAAGCGCAAGCAGAAGCAGTCGCGGCAAGCGACGGCGACGGCGAGCACGGGGCCGCTGCCGCCACCCCACCTGTCATCTCCTGAGAGCGCGTACAGCACGGGCTACTCAACAGACGGCACGTCGCCCGGCACCGCCCCTGCCCCGCTCGCCGCTCCGCTCGTGGCCCCCCCGCCGCCGCCTGCGCCCCCGACCACACATCTCTACCATGAACCAGCCAAGGTTTGTTTACATTCAGCCATAAAGTACTTTCTGATAGCGGCCCAAAGCTGCGCGTATCCCTGGAATGAGAGTTTGAACAGTATGGTAAACAGTGTGGGAGGTACTGTGCCTAATCTGCGCTATGGGCTCCTTCCATACTGCGGTAGGGGCTGAGAGCCTTTTGAAAATGGATTAGTGGTCGTTAAGTAAACACTTAAACCTATTCAATTTCAGTTTCAAAATGGGTAATTTACCTAAAGTTAACTTATAAGGACAATATACTTAATGCTTAGTTTACTAAGTTATACTTCGGTACTTTCGTTACTATCAATTCAATTAATTAGTGTTTTAACTCCAACTCGACTGATTAAACATGGACGTAAAAGGTAAGGGCAGTTGTAAAAGTAGATAATCATGCAATGCCGTAGCATAAATCGGAAACGGGAAAAACTCTTTCAAATGGGATATTCCACTGAGCAATAAAACTAACTGATTTGATTTATTAAAGTTTATTGGATCAGAGGCAATATAAATCGGGGCATAGAAATAAGAAAGAACTGTTTTTCTTTTTATATATCTATGACTTTTCATATACCTACACTATGCAGAGGGTCTTCGAAATAAAAGGCTATCGTAAAGTTTGCTGAACTGAACGCAGAGACAAACAACATATTTTTTACTGAGATTGTTTTTGTGGTACGAACGGTATCTAATCTACCATATTGTGATAGACGACGATGAACGATTCTGTTTGTAATTACCTACTTAATTAGACTCTGCGTGGGTCTGCTGAAACTTACCATTGATTATGTTTTCAAGGGTTTAATGTTGATTTTTGTGTAGGTATGACCCAGGGGTGCTTCAGTAGTCCGTGGTCATATTTAATGGTTCTGTATAAAGTTGAATAAGAAGTAAAATAAAGCAGACTGATGATTTGTTTTAGTTCAATTACACCTATTTGATGCCCACAACTACCTACATCATGCAGTTGCATCTTTACTGTATAGGTACCTGATGCAAGACATCACTCGTACCTAAACATGACCACGCATCTCTAAAACATTCTTTTTATCAAAAATACAACAAAATATTTATGTAGGTTCATTTTAAAAATAAAATCAAGGTATAAAACCCTGTTTAAATTACAACACATAGCTCAATCACAAATCCGACGTGATCACTGATCAGCGCATAAATTAAAACAAAATGAATGAACATTTAATAATTTATTCACATACCTACAGTTTTCAATTAGCCTCACAGTTAATCAATTTTCACCCGTCTGACACAAAGCCAATAGCCATCATTGTGAACAATACACATACAATTAATAAGGCCATGCATACTGTGAGTTAGTACTGAATAATGTAGCTACAGTGATGGGATGGGCCACCGGGCCACGTGCTATAGGTATGCTCCCGGCTTTATTAATTAAGTAGACCGTACTAATTGAAGGGTGGACCTCTAGGGCTATTTAAAGTCGGCTGGCCGGTCATCGGTTTCAATTAGGTATGGAGTAGGTAACGTGCTGGTTATGTACGTAAATGTCAGGTGTTTGCTTAGATAAACACGTTACGCCTATGTATATCTAGCATTTGTATTAGGTTTTTAAATAAACAAAATACTTAGGTGCTAGATTTACAGAGATAAGTCATAATTGAACACAATATTAGCATAAAAGGAACTTAAGAACACATAAATCAAGTAAATATTAATTTAACTAACTAAATAATATCATTTTACAATATTTTGTAAAATAATTTCCGCCCTTCTTATAATAAAACTAGCACTTCGCCCGCCAATTCGTTCGCGCGGAATTAGTAGGTACTCCACAAACTTCAAGTTTTGGAAAATTAACAACTACGATATCCATTCAACGGTCTCAGGATCAGCTATTCACCCCGTTCACCCCATCAGGGGTTGATTATGTAAAAATTGTTAGATCTCTTTCAAATATCCCACTTTTAGTTTGTTCATTCCAATTTCCACGTAAATTGAAGTAAGCAATAATGTCCTCCCCTAAAAACTTCATCAATCCTTTTCGCCTAAAAATCCAAATATTTGTTATTCTTATTTTTTTATTGTCTCAACTTCATCAGACCCCCAGCGTTAAGATTCTCCCCAGTTCGCTCAAATCGCAACATTTTTCTTACTTAGAGCATTTTTATACTCGTCATAACTTTGAAACGACAAGTCCGATTTGAATAATTTAAAGTGTAATTTACATGTACATAATCAACCTTAATTATCAAACCATTTAAATGGATAAGGATTAATATCTTGATATCAAAATCATCACTTTTTCTTTCTAACTGGGCTTTGATTTAATCATTTTTACAAAAAGCGGTCATTGTGACTTAACCATGATAGTTAGACATATAGCCTCGCGGACTTCTAGGTAATAATGAGTACTTTAATTATGTAGTACATTATTTTAATGTAACATCAATAGTTTTCGCATCGCATGCGATTAAAGACATTTTATGTCAATTTTTATACACCTTGGGTTACATTATTAAATTTTAGTAGGGATTTTTAATTGTTTCTGGAATTAAATATATTCAATGTTATTACGTGAAGATGTAGCTTTCTAACGGTGAAAGAATTTTTAAAATCGGTTCAGTAGTTTTTGAGCCAAATCGTAACAAACAAACAAACAAACAAACAAATCTTTCCTCTATATAATATTAGTTTAGACAACCTTAATTAACGAAAAACACATAAATTCCAAAAACGTAATTTATTTCACCGTAATAAACAAAGTAAATCGAAACAAACGAACGTAAAAACTTTTCAGCAATCAACATGTTGAACATTGGCTAACGCTTCCACATTCATAACTAGATGGCGTTGGCGTCGAATTGAATCGCGCTATCGTTTGCTTACAGCCGTTTGGTTGGGTTCGGCGTTCGCGCGCTACGAATCAACTTTCCTTGTCTCGGGGAGCATAGTGCGCAGTGATCGTAAAGTGAGAGCACTTATGCTGACACCCACAAGTTGATCTTGTATACCCGCGCCCGGCTGCCGCAAGGGAGTCCGAGCGCAATTTTTAGAATGCCCTCTTACTTACAGAGGGCTTAGAAACTTTAAATACACTGTAATTAAAAGTTCTAGAGCTACTTTTTCACACAAAATCATAAAATTGCTTTTTTTAAACTTTTGTTTTAAAAACGATGATCAAAGTCTGAATTTGAAAAAGAATTTCGTTAGATCAGTTAGTTCTTCTGAAATGATAATAATAATTGATGATTGTTAAACAATTTCGTTGAACAGAGTCTATTTAGAGCAGCCGAGCGGCACACAATAAATGCAGTATGACAAAGTTTTAGCTTTATTTTTCTGATCTTATATTGGGATACCATCTGGGCCCAATAAAATTCTCTTTGATTCTGGTTTTATAGTTATATTTTTTTTCTAATTTCAGCGTCGCTCCTCCAACGTGGTAGTCCGCCGGTGCGTCGCTGAGCCAGCTCCCATCGCCGTGGTGGTATGCGCCACTCCATCCCCCCGGCCGCGATGCCGCATCAGAACCAACCCGTGGATGGGCGCGACCTCACCCAACAGGAGGAGGCCTTCGAACATAGTGCATCAGCACTCGCTGCAGTGTCCACCGACGACACAGCCTCAGTTGCATCACGCGCCGTATTCACTTGATTCTCATGTCAAGTATGGATCCAGGTGAGGTGACTTCTTCTTCTTGCTCAATAGATTCAGGGTCTCAGAGACATGCTTGTTTTACTGTAGGGCAGCTGAAACCTTTTACGTTCTTAAAACCAGGCTGTATTTTTTTGTAGCTATGACTTACTAGTAATACTACTAGCTGTTACGTATTTAAATATTTTTTCGACAGCTTCTGCAGACTTTAGACGCTGACTGCGGTCTTCAGCTTCAGTTTACGTTATATTGTACTTCAGTATACTGGCTGGTTCATGTCAGATTCCACAAACAAAACTGCCTACCAGCCGAACAAAGCCAAAAAAATAAATAAAAAAACAAGACTATGCTCATGCATCATGCTATGATTTAACATCTGTTACATTATTTTCGTCATTGGCCTCCGTGCTTCAAAAAGCAAACTAAGCCGTTGATTCGTAGTTATCATTACTACATCTTTGTCAGAGGTTACAGTTAGTCAGAAGCCAGAAATCTAACACCAGTCTTCCACTGGGGTTTTCTGGGTTTCGCTCAGTTCCTGGGTTGTGGAGGTCAAATAGGCAGTCTCTCGATGTAAAATACTGCTGCATTCGGTTATAATTTAAGCCGAGCCAGTTCGGAAAATTAAAAATAAATTAAAAATCGCTCCGTGAGTTCTTAGCCTCAATGAGGCCTTTGATTCTAATAACAATCATACTTATTAAAAAAAGCTTTTTTTTATATCCTTTCTAAAAGCACTCTGATTCTATTAAAAATTAAGATACTTTATTTTCATAATAATTAATATCAAGTTGACACTACGGCGTAGCAGGTTATAGAATTGAGTTAAGCACAGCGACATAAAGTAGGTCAGTGGGACTACGTTTGTTCAACGAAGTTAGATGATAATTCAATTACCTACAGCGCTACCTACCCTTAGGTGTTTATTTGCATTTATAGTGAAGGTATATACAGTAGGCCCCACATTACTGTTAATAACTCGTATAAGCTGGCCTATTATTCTATGACGACTGTTACAACTTTACGACTGTACCATGGCCAATCTCAGTTTCTGCTATCCATGATGGTTATAATCAAGTTTAAGTGATATTTGTAGAATCTGTGGTTTGTATACATTTCGCTGACTCATATTCTGCAGCAAAAAAACTTGGAATGTATGCTTTTCATTGGGCTTTACAAAAGCAAACTTGTAAGGCACTAAGTACCTACCGTGGTACTTAACCTAGTAAAGTTACAACTATGCGAAAGTGCTTCGAGATTTCAAGTTGATAACTTAACATACATTTGAAATTTAAATAAAATGGAGGCCTATCTACTGACCCTTCTTGAGTAACCTTTTAGGCAATGGTCAACAGCTTTTATCCAGAGGCTTATGTTCTCTCTTCTAGATGCAAAAAAATTGTAAAAAAGTCAAGAAATTCTCTTATTTAACACAATACAATTGTAAATTCCAGGTCACCACACCTCTCTCCACATTTATCACCGGAGCCTCACAGATCGCCTTACTACCGTGGAGGGGCTTCCAGCGACGAAGAATGCCGAGGAATGAGAGCACGCGGCCGGGAGACCGCCATACTGTCTGACGCTGACTTCGACTCGGATGGAGACACGGGGCTGGATGGAGGAGACGAGGATGATGATGAGACGGCATCGCCAGGGAGGAGGAGGGCTAGGAGACGGAGGCCACCGCGACGACCGCCACGGTCGGCAGGTATGAGTAACTAATTTAAAGAATTACCTTTGTTACGATTTAGGGATTTATAAGAGTGAGAGATTTACGCCTTGGAACGTGCAATTAGAAACCCTTGACAATTAAAAATGACTCTAAATGGTAAAATTGAAATAAATGCTTGGAGTTTGAGTTTAACCCTACGATGGCACGATAATACGAGAATTATAAATGACCAGCTAGCTGCTAATGCTCAACTATGTAGACGGCGTTTTCTTACACTAACAGTATTCACTGCTTTTTTTCAAGTTAAGCAAGGCAGAAAAGAAGGCTCTAAAGTTGGCAGCGAGCCCGACTGCCTAGGATACGGCATACATCCGTATCGCCTACGTCTACGTAATTTTTTTTCACAAGAGTCGATACTAATACATATAGGATCCTTTTTTTTTTTTTTTTTTTTTTAAGGATGGGAAATCATCAAATGACTTCTTCCGCTCTGGGTGGAGCGGAAGGGCGTGACAGACTCTTACTGACTAAAACCCATCCGTGTTCCTTCTAAAGCCCTTTGCTTTCCAGGGCCGCGGTGACTGTTTCGAACAAATTCCGCAACACATATAGGATCCTTACGAGTGTGGCGAGGTAAAGAGAAAAAATACTCACTGCATTCAAATTCTGAACAATCTTTTGAAACATCAAAATATTTTTTGTTCAAAGTTATTGTTAAGTGTACTTTACAATAACTTTGAACAAAGAATGTTTTTTTGATTTTTAAACAATGTACATAAACATATAAGTTTTGAATTATCAGTTCGATTTTCAGGAGCGACTCCACCTCGTATGCGACGTCGCAACCACGCTCCATCAGCCCCTCCGGTACGTGAGAGAGATCCTCTGCTGGAGGCTGACAGGGAGGCTGAGAGAAAGTACAGGGAGCTCATCAGAGAGGCGGAGAAGCTGCTCGTCACCGTGTCGAGAGCACCGCTGGAACCGCCGCATAACCCGAGGATCAGGGAGCTGAGGGCGACAGAGGTGAGGGCAAGACTGCTAGTTGCACCACAGAATAGATTAGTACTACGAATGCCTGTATGGCAAGTCCTACATAGTGCTTCTGGTGATTTACACTCCGCCATTTGATGATTTCTGATTTTTATATCTATAGTCTTGCGTTTTTTTCATAATCTTTTTCTGCGCATGATAGGTCCTACTGTAACATTTTTTATCTTCCTTTTACTACATAGTTCATGTTGCAGCACCCCTAGCATTAACATAGCCCAAAACCTTGTGTTGTCAGGTGGAAGCTCCCCGTAGAAGTCCGGAGCGCACTCATATCACGAACTTCATGCGTGCGAACTCCCCCGAGCCCGCGCGGCGACTGTCGCCGGTGGCGCGGCGCTCCCCGCTGGCGGCGCCGCCCCCGCCGCCCGTGGCGCGTCGCCTCACCCCCCCTTCGCCCACTGATAGACCCCACTCCGAGCCCCCCAAGAGGAAGGCTTATGCTCGGGATGAGGTTAGTTCTCCTTGCATGATTAAATTTGGATGATACCATAAGAAAACAGTAGGTTTTCTTATATTTTACTGTGTAATCAAGACTGTCTATTTCTTCTTTCATAACACCATCACATATATACAGCAATAGACCACAAAGTACAAAGATAACTGCAGTAGATGGGTTCGGGTATGTCTATGTGGCAACATGTATACCAAGCCGTACAGTGCAGATTTACTTATCTCATTGATGAGCAGCAGATTTACTTGCAAGTGAAGCATTTTGTCCCTTTGGCTAAAAATAGGAGCTTACATGTGGCCAGTGAAAGTGACAGCAACTGATTTGTTTGTCGAATTCAGAAAATACCCAGTGTCTAATCATGTTATATCTTACATGTGACTGAAATGTTGTCTGTTCCCAGGTTCTCCAGACCTTGGAAGGTCTCCGCAAGAGTCTGCAGCAGCAATCAGCTCTGCTGGCGGTGCAGCGGACGCGCCTGGACTCTCTATAGCCGCTAAACTGTCCCCTTCCCGTCCCGCACCCCTGTTTCCTAGGTATTAGACCTCTTTAGATATCAAGTAGTCGATGCCGGTTCACGCAACACGTTGCCAATGATTTTTATTATAGGTAGATCATTTTTAGTGGTTGATACACTACTCTTGATGATTTTTTACTTCTTTAAAAGTAATGAAAGACAATAATAGGAATGTAGAGTACAAGAATACTTCTTCTTCCTAATCTCTATAACTTCTCTTGAAATTAAGTGGTTGGAATAAAAGTTCTGGACAATTGATAGATTCTTTCAAACCCGGATCAAATGCTTGGAACTTTTATACAACCATTGGACCCTGATTCGTTAATCCTTCCCAAGCTTTTATAAAAATCGAGAGCTGAGTGATCAACACTGTAGTATAAATTGTATTGTCTGTTGTTTGTTGACAGAATTTTTATAACCCTTGTTAAAAAGGGTTCGTTTTTTATTCAACATTTTTAACTTAATCATATATAAATGCTTCTTAAATTGTTGTTTACTTCAATTTTGCGAACAGTCATTGCAGGTCAAAGCAGATCAATATCATAGTCGTTAGTTTTTGCTGCTTTTGTATTATTGTTAGTCACCGTGATTGTCTTCACTTTTTCGTATATTTTTCGTACCAGCTTAGGCAGATAAGTTTTTGTTACTTGTTTGTTTGTATTTGTCCATTATTTCGTTATTTACGGCTTTGTTAAACAAACACATTGTGGTACACGTAGTAGGGTCGTTTTGACGTCACAAGCCTCGTAATAGAGATCACTGACTGTAAACTTGAAAATGGAAGAAGTGGAATTAGTAAGTTACATTGTCAATTTTATTGATAATATTATTATCAACAAAGGAGAAGACAAAGATGATGATGCTTGTCAGCTGGAAGTATTGGAAAAATTAACAAAATGTGATGAGTTAAAATGTGTGCAAGAAATTCACAACATTACAGTTTCGAATTGTATTAAGAGAAGATGACAGACATCGTTTAATAACTTTGGTACCATCGAGTTTCCCCTTTCTTTCTGCAACGCTCCTGTTTTTAGTCAAACGTGTACTTGAGTCACTAGTTGTTAAGAGCGTGAACGGCAAGTAGTTGTTCCAAATACTCCTTTTCTCTAGTCCCTCCATAAGTTCTAGTCAGTTAGCTGTCATAGTTAGTCTAGCGTTGTTATCTCCGTGTAGGCGAGGCCACTTTCATTATCTTCCATAATACTCGTAGCGTCATTTTATTAGTAGTACTTAGTTTAGATGATAATTGACGTCGGTCTGTAGCTCTACTGAACCACTGAACAATTGGAAAATGTTGAAAGACCTGAAACATCTTAAACTTAGTGCAATTCTCGGAGCTAAGAATTTTATCTTTGCTCCGGAAAGTAGATTTTGTAACTTTTGTAGTGAATTTCAGAATATGGGACAAAATTTTGCAAATGTTCTTATGAATAAGCAATATTAACAATAATGTTACGAAGTAGTGCCATATCTCTCAGTAGTGCTACAACGATGGTCGCACATACAGGTTAGATGTTTCTGGGGTAGTTACAGAAAGTTAAAGTTAAATGGAGTACCAGTACCACATTCTCCCTCATAATTTTATAAGCTTTGGTGGCCCGTAAGCATAACCAGATGCGATTGCGTTTTGTATTGGCATTAGGCAAAAGTAAGTCCTTTTTTACGGAGTACTTTAGCTGACCTGTACCGTGTCGTGTCAAAGCCATCATGATTCCCGTGTGAAAAAGGGGTACTGCTATTCATCCTGTATAGCTCTCCCTCTCTCCTTCACACTGGAACAATGATGGCTTTAGTGAGCTGCGGTAAGGGGTTGTCTGTAAATCACGTGACATTTTTTTTTGCAAATTTTTAACCCCCCGTCCCCCCTGGTGATATATGCTAAGGTTTATACTAAATCCCACCTCCCCTACCTAAAATCACGTGTATTTTTTGGTTCAAAGTATTTAAAAATATCTAAATCATTATCTTCCTGTTGGTACTCCATTTATCGTCTACTCTGTGGGTAGCGTACGTATCGAGTAGCGCCGTAGTATAGACTAGAGCGGTCTCACTAGGGTAAGGGCGACCAGTGGCCACGGCGTACTAAGACTGCGTTATTATATCTTATAATAATTAACTTATACAATGTTTACTCGTTATACTGTGTTCGTTCGGTGGCTGGCTAAAGCGTCCACTTGTTCATGTCATCGTTTTCGATGATAGCAAACCCTCTGGGCATTTGTTTACTCCGTGGTATCGAGACCGATGCAATATGGTCCGAGATGTTTGAGAAAGGTACCCTGTGTTTTAGAACAAGTACAGTTGCGAAAATACGACAGATTAGTTACCAAAAGCTGTGCCCATTTTTGGACTAAGCGGTAGAAAAAAACATAGTGTTAAGAATTTTTAATTTAAGTCATGCCGATTTGTTTCGTCTAATGTCTTCCATTTAAGACTTAAATGGTTCACTGATTTCCTCATTATCAAGACAAAATAACTAAATACTGGTTTTGTTTTGGGAATTCTAATGTCATAAAATCAAGAGAGAAGGAAAAATAAGACTTTTAGAAAAATTATTATGATTTGGAATATTTTAACAAATTTTTAATATGCTTCACCTTTTAAGTTTTTGTTTTTTTTGGAAATACAAGACTAAGCAACTCTTTTTCTAAACGTTTCATAAAAAAGTAACGCCATGAGATTGCCTTGAATATAACATTTTAGGTACTTACGTCATTAAATATTTATAAGTTTCAGCCAGGCACCGAATGAGAAGGAAGCCTATGGGCTTCCATATTTTTGTTAGTGCAATTTTGGGGGGATCCGTAAATACGTGCAAACTCCTCCCTGCTAAATGTAAATATTTATCCACTTTACTTGTTTATTGTAAGTATAAATAAGATTTATACGTTTAGTTGAATTTTCATTAAAATACTATTCCAAGAATGTGGTTTCATTTTGTTTTTTAACCTAAATATAATAAAAAGTACCTACGTTTAGTTCTTTGGGAGAAGTAAATCAGTATTCTTGTGTAGAATTTACTGTTGATAGTTTGCATTAGTAAATTCGACGAGAGATTATCTCTGCTTACTATATTTTACAGCACAAGCTTGATGTTGAGGCAGTTCTTTCACGTTAACATAGATGGCGCTGCTTTCAAAAAGTCCACAATGTTTTTACACGTTCAGATAGATAGTGTTACTAATGTGTAACGCAAGCAAATCGATGAAGGTTGCTATTGAAAATGATGCAATTTTCTAAATAAAACACCGATCATTGCGGCATTAATAAACCACAATTAGCGTTAGCAGTATTATTAATTGCATAAATAGAAACAAATATGGATTGTAAGTTGTAAATTCAGTAAATAAGGAGGTCGTTGAACTGTAAATAAGTTTTATTGAATATTATCAATTTCTTTTTCATAGATTGATAATAAAATTCTCTGGCATAAAAAAATGATATACTTAAATCCTTTTGTTGTCTTGTTAGCTTGTTGTATTTTTCCAGAGATTATTAATTTATTTATAATCTCAAACTAGCTAGAAGTGCATAGTTGCATGTCTATAGATAGAATTTCACCGAAAAAATATTTTGTTGAGTTGGCATTAGATTGGAAACAGCGGATACAAAAACAGAATTTGGAGATGCTGGGATTTGAACCCAGGACTTTCAGCATGCGAAGCAGACACTCTACCACTGAGTTACATCCCCGATATGTAACTTAGTCTAAATTGCCATATTGGGTCTACACAATACTTATGAGAGGCATCAGCTCGATCTAGTTTAACACCAATCTCTGAGTTTCCTAATACTATTAAGTTCTTTTAACGTAAGGGTAAGTTTCTACTGAGTTATCGACAAATCTATTATAGCTGAAATCGTTTAGAAGTATCAGGTTTACCAAGACATGGACGAATTTCACAGAGAAGAGATCACGTAAACTATATTAAAATTTGTCTAAAACACAGTAAAAGCAATTTAACCAAACACAAAAAAGTCAAAAACTTCCGTTCCTTTAGTAGGTACTAATTCAATTATCAAAGTTACGCCAGAAACACATTGCGGGCCGGATATTCGACATATTGAGCAAGATTGTCTCGTGCGTGTCATGCTAAATAGGTAGGTAGGTACTTACCGACTTGGTTTGACACGAGACGGTATATACAGAATGCTCACTATTGTCTTGTCAACAGGTGTTACCAAAACACAATAGTGAGCATTCTGTAACGTAACATCTTCCGTGTCCCGGGAGTCATGCAGACTAATTATTTTTTTCTTGCACTCACGTTGCCTGGACCACTCTTGACTTTGATCACGGTTTAGGAAAGCGAAGGATGAAGTATGTGACGCGATAACCAGTGCAAAATATGCATGTTCATTATTTATTTATTATATACTTCTTGTTCTACTTTGATGGGTATAATGTGTGGTTGTAGGTAGAGTGATGATTGCGGAATTTGTTCGAAAGAGTCACCGCGGCCCTGGAACGCAAAGGGCATTAGGAGAAACACGGATGGGTTTTAGTCAATAAAAGTCTGACACTCCCTTCCGCTCCGCCCAGAGCGGAAGGAGTCATTTGATAATTTCACATACTTACATAAAAAAAAGAAAACCAAATTGATGTGATAGGCAACATAGGTAAATGTATGCGTTGGCAAAGAAAGATTTTGGTTCTGTGCATATTTTATGTATGTAGGTAGAAACATCATCATATTGATCATATTTACTGATTTATTGTGGTAGACTGTTAGTCGCTCAGGCAATATGTCATATCAGAAAGCAACTGTTCTATATGGTGTCCGACGTATAAGAATAGTACCATCTCATCACTTCCCGTGGGTGTCATAAGAGGAGCCTAAGGGATTCATCAGAGAATGGGCAGCAGCATTCTTGTGCAATTGTGCATTGCAACAGCTACACTACGATCACAAATCCGCCTGCCAAGCGTGGTGATTATGGGAACACCCCCCTTGGGGAAGGCCTATGTTCAGCAGTGGACGTCTTTCGGCTGGTATGATGATGATGATGATGAAAGCAACTGAAGCAACTTGTCATTGAGCATAATTTGTGTAGCGTAGCGTACTAAGGGGCTAGCGGTGCGTTAAGTTAGCAGGTTATTGGTCCATCCTCCTGATTTACTTACTGACCTATATACCCACAACAGTATCTCTACAATGAGGGGTGATGTTCGAGTAAGCACTGCGGCTACAGGACCAATAGACATTCTATAGATTAAAACGATTCTCGAAATGCCAAATTTTTTATGTTTTACCACGGCTTTTTACGCTTTTTACGTTTCGAGGATCCGCTTGCTTAGATGAACAGGGTATAAGTAGCTTTTTCAGGAGAGTTATTTAATGTTTTCATTTCAACATTTCCCTGTTACTATTTGTTTCGGTAACCTTCCCTATACAACGTGTTCCTTTTGATATCCTATAAGGTTATAGTCTATTTGTCAAAGTAATACTTACAAAAAGTCCTAGAACAAGTCTTCTAAAAATACAAAGTTTCGAAGATAACATCACAAAATACTAACACTAGACCAATGTGTGTATTTAAGTTTAATTGAAAAGTACGAGTAAGTAAATAATTTTCATTCAAATCAATAATTCATATTTAAGCTAAATGCGACGTTGTGTCATATTTCACGTAAGGGTGTTTTACATAAATAATGGTGACTGTCGAATTATGAAAATATATTATGAAAAATGAAAACGAAAAAAAACTTAATAGAAAAATAATTCATGTGCCAGGTGATTATTTCACATGGTCTTATTGATACCCTAGAGTTATAGGATATCAAAAGGAACAAGTTGAAACTTATTTATTTGCTCATGTTTTCGTCAACTTTACGATTTATTTAATTAAGTAACGCACTTTGAACGTATTTTAAAACCAATGTTTTCGAGATAAGAGCCTGTTCATCCAACAAGCGAATCGTTACCGCTGATAGAATGTCACGTTGTCTTGAGGTTCTTAAAGACGAGCGAAACATTTCTCTCACGCGTCTGTCATTTATAATAAGAATAAGAAATTACATTTTAACACGTTGATTCCTGAACACTAGGATTCCCTGTGTCGTGAGATCCAGGCTCTTTCGTTCAGTTTACATTATTGTTATACATGTAATAGGTAAGATATACCTACATACGTTATTTAGATAAATGAATATTTTCCCATTAGATCTTGTACTATGTTTTAATTAAATAATAGTTTGTGGTCTATAGATATTTGAGATATTTTAATATATTTCGTAATTATGAACTAATGGATTCTTTCTAGAAAGCATGCGTGGACAGGTGTTACCTATCTGACTGTAGCTGCACGAGTTCACACAGAATTTTTGTGATTTACTTTAATGACAGGTCAGGTTTGTAGCCACTTATGTTGGATTATACTTTTCACAAGGTTTATTTTAAAAACCTTTGGTTGTCTTTGTTCTAACTGCATAGGTAAAACTTAGGAAAGAACATCTACTTGTCTTATTTTATAAACTGATACATGACATTTATTTTATTCCGTTTATTCATTTGGATGTATAATTAAGCAAGTTGTGGTACCTATGTCGATTTGCCTCCACATTCTATGAATTTATTTTGTTTTCCACGATCTACCACGAACACTTTCTTAATCATAATAAATTTCATATATTTTCCATGATTATTCAGTCATTGATTCGCCTTTTATATGTGGTTGCCTATAATTGAGTGTGAATAATAGGATAAGGTTAAGTGTTACACAGTATTTCTGTAAGTTGTCCTTAAATTAAATTAAATAAATAATAAATATATCTACTCATACATAATCTGCTATAAAGCTGGCACAAGTTCATAACCTCGACACTCAATAATAATAATGATCCGTCAATCAGGAAGAAGTTAATGCTGATTTATAAATAAAAATGCCTTACGGGTGAAATTACTAAAAATAGATATAACATAAATTACGAAAAGTATGTTAATTTGCAAGGAAGTGCGGAAATCATTAAAGTTCCAGCTGGTACCAGCTGTTCCGGTTTATTTGAGAAAGGCAAGACAAGGTAGTCATCTATACCGCCTAGTCATTAACTATAAAGTTAAAGTTCATTGTTCAGTTAACTGTACTTTTATGTTTATCGTATTATTATGGCATCTGTGTTGGGCAGGATATAACTTTTAACTGCATAGGTTTAAATGCATACTTGTTAAGATGATAATATTGTTTAAGTCCATTTAGTTAAATTATTTAATGAACCTGGATCGTACTTTTAATGGGTATTCATATTTACACAGTGGTGGGTGTGTCCTCACATGAAAAATAACCGAATAAATGATCAAGGAGATATTTCTGATAGAGATTTTTGAAATGTGTGCCTGATATTGTTCTCTGAATTATCTCCCTTATTTTTCTGTTGTCTTCACTAAAATATTTCGTATTCTTAATTGGATGTGGATGTGGAGCCCTGAAAACAATTAAGGTAAGTCACGGAAAATACATATCAGTCGCACGAGCTTGCTATTGCAAGGGTAATCTGTGCCACAGATTTTTCAATGCATCCCAGGTTGAAAACAATTAAAACTGTACCAAGTAAATAAAACAGAACCAAGTGCTTGCGAAACAAACACAATGTGTCTTCTACATTCCATGTACTTGATTTTATAGAGACCAGGAAACGACCGGTCATGTCATTCAAATACAGCAGAGTTTAGCTATTCAAAGGTAATTCTAACCTCAGTCGACCCCGCTTTGTTGTGATATATAAAGTATGCAAATTCTGTTGTTTTGAAACGAATGTACCTTTTGGACTTCGGTCATAAGTAAATCACATTGTATTTGCATGCCTACTTACGTACTTGTGTGCTAAGCTAAATTTATATTAGCTTATGTAAACATTTGGGTATGAATACGACTCATAAGTACTTACCTAGTTTAGAATGACGTCCATCATCATCATCTGCGTAGCCTTTTCCCAACTATATTGGGGTCGGCTTCCAGTCAAACCGGATTCAGCTGAATACCAGTATTTAATGGTGCGACTGCCCATCTGGTCTCCGCAGTCTAGTAACTCAGTAACACGGTACTTCTTGGCAAGATGGGTGTCAGATTATCTGGCTTCTGGAAATCCGTCACGACTGCCAATGACAACCGGGACCAACGGCTTAAGGTGTCTTCTGAGACACGGAGGAGTCTCGGTATGTTTAGTAGTCATCCATCCACAGACCGACCTCGGCAGGCTGTTATTATTAAATAACACTACTACCTATTAAATAAGCAAAAGGAGTGGAAAGAGCGCGAAGGTCCCGAAGATCGCATATTTCATCAAGAAAGTAATGATGTTTTTCTTATAATTTCGAGATAAAACTGCGAATTGGACCCAATTGCAAATCAGCAGTACCATTCAATCATCATCATCTTCCTGCTCTTATCGCATGTTACTTGGGATCGGCGCTATACGTTTTCATCTTCCTCCTTCTCTTTACTTTCATATCAGTGCTCACACTGCCCATCCATATTTTCTTTGTCCTCACCCTCTCTTTCCATCCATCAGGCGTCGTCAATAAAAAAAGGAACCTAGCACTCTGTATTTTTAAATACTCCGTGGCTTTTAACTTAAAATGAGTATGACGTAGATAGTTTTTTATGAGTGTTTGCTAATCGATACTGTTTCTCAAGTTTATTTGTGGCGTAGGTGGATGTGCAAACTGAGATTTTAAACTTGTAACTTGCCGGCAAAAAGTTGAATGGAAGAAAATACTAAAAAACAGCTTAATATAATAATTAGAATTGATAATCAGAATTCGAAACACAGTAGGAGTTTCTTGATCCCGCTATACCACGAGTACTTCGTTCAACTCATCCTTTCGTAGTTCATAGGTCTGTCTCTCTCAAGCTATGCCATACTACTCATCTGCCTTCCAAAGGGCTTAGTGCGAGTTTTTTAACGCACTCGATCGCGTTAACGTAAACGTTCGCTTATGTCAAACTGAATGGAAATAAAAGGTTTCAATACAAATTGACATTTACGATAAAGCGCTCGAGAACGTTAAAAAACTCGCACTTACACCCGCAGATCATTGTTATAATCATAGATTATATTTGTATGGTTCTGATAGACGCTGCACTTGATTAAGAAACTTGGAAACCGTTGTGACATCGCATTAGAAACCACAAAGAAGTAACATAATCCAATACCTACGGTATCACAATACCTTTATTAAACCTATTAAAACTAAATAGGTGGCAAGAACAATTAAAGTAGGCGAGAAACGACTTGCAATCGGGTATGTAGGATTGTAGGCTAATCGAGACCGGTACCTATGTACCCACAGTGTGTACTTGACGGGTTTCTATTCTCTGTTCTATGGTACACTTGAGAGATTACAGCTGTTGCATAATACGAAACTCATTTTTACTCAATCATCGAGGTTTGGGAACTGTTGGTTTTATTCGCACATCTGTGCTGCGTATAGTAGCGTGACTCCCGACCTCTTTTATCTATTCTATATTTTTACCAATTTTACGTAAAAAGCTTCGATGTGTTTAAAATTAAATTTCTAAAAGCGCCATTAGATATGTCACCGGAAAATTGAAGGTTCCGTAAGATTGTAATAAACCTTGATTAGATTATAATTTCTCGATATATTATGAAAAAATCGTTTTGTCCTACTAATATTATAAACGCGAAAGTTTGCAAGGATGGATGGATGGATGGATGTTTGTTACTCTTTCACGTCAGAACGGCTGAACGGATCTCGATGAAATTTGGCACAGAGGTAGATTATAGTCTGGAATAACACATAGGATACTTTTCATCCCGGGAATATGTTCCCTTGGGATCATTTTCGAAATAAACGCGGGTGGAGCCGCGGGCGGTAGCTTGTATACAATAAATCCCATCCAAATTCAATAGTTTCCAATATATCCGTGTCTTATTTAGAAAAAAAAAGTTTACAATTTCAAGCGATATTTAAGCGTTTGCCATTTTCCTGTGACAGATATATTTAATTTCGATGTGTTAATATAATTTATTTGAACAGCTGCTTTGCCTATAAAGGCAATATTTGCATCCGGCCTATAGACTAAAATATTCACGCGAACAAATTCCATATTGTTTGCTTCTCTATTGTTAGTAATAACATTGCTAATTAAATAGTTACGTAATTTTTGCAAATTATTCTATTTCTAGAAGCTTCTCATGTTCTAATGGATCCGGTTAATGTATTTTAGGCATACGTTTAAAGATTGTTTAGATAAATATTGATTCCAGTACTTAACAAAAAAAACCTCGTCTATCAAACGATTTCACGGAGATAGGCACCTACTATTTTCTACTGAAAGTGGGTCATGCATGATCTAGATCAACCTGATTATTAAAGTTAAGAACTTTTCAAACTCTCCCTCCAAAATATGGCGTTGGAGTTCTCCATTAATACGGGAGTTAGCAATATATTAGCTGTCGGATTAAATATGTAAAACAAAGATTTATAAAGAAACTAGCGGCCCCGACAGACGTTGTCCTGTCCGAACGTTTGCTTTGTGTATGACGAAAAATTATAGAAATCGCAATCGATTTCTATAATTGCCAATCAGCGCCACCTACCGGATCCAATTGTAAATCTAAACCATTCTCGAATCCCCTTGAACACACTCAAAAAAATTCATCAACATCGGTCCAGCCGTTTAGGAGTTCAGTGGCATACACACGTATACAAGAAATATATATATTAAGATACCTAGGTATCTATACATAATTAAGCAGAGATAGTTCAATATAAACAATTTTAAGTAAGTATGACAGTGAAATCAGATACTTAATCAAATTACCTGAAGAAGAAAAGCTATAAAGATGATACTATCCGGAAATAGAACAACCTCTTTTACACTTTAAGAAAGTCCCACCACCTTGACAAAACTTTCCATAGAAGTAAGTGGTCCTTCAAACACAAGGAAGTTTCCAAGGAACTACGAGTACAAATGACACTGTAAGTATTGCAGTAATTCGTATGTAAATGCGTTCTAATGGAGTAAGCTGATGGGAAGCCCTGGTTGCCATAACAAATTATCGCTCAATTATGACTATTTATCGCGATAAACACGTCATCTATGATGAAAACTTTCCGTGAATGAAATCAAAGTGTGGTTCATTGTACGCAGACGAGCAAAAAGTCGTGTAAACAAATATTTTGTGGGAACTCATTAACACTATAGTAACAAATCCTAGTTCAGGATTATACTGGTGGACAATATATTGTGCGTGATCGTAGTCAGGTACTCATCACGTGAAAAGTAAGACTAAAGGGTCTAACCAAAGTGACATTCGGACGTGACGATTTTCGAACAGTGACGTATGAGATTGAAATGCGCTATTGAAACACACAGACAAAATATTGATAAAGAATCGTGCTTGCTTAAAGAATGTCACTTGTCCAAGAGCCTGTATATCATCATCATCTGCCTAGCCTTTTCCCAACTATATTGGAGTCGGCTTCCAGTCAAACCGGATTCAGCTGAATACCAATATTTTACGTGGAGCGGCTGCCTACCAAACCTCCACAACCCATTACCTGGGTAACACGGTGGTTCTTGGCTAGACTGGAGTCAGATTTACTGGCTTCTGACAATCCGTAACGACTGCCAAAGATCTACAAATGACAGCTGGGACCAACGGCTTAACGTGCTTTCCGAGGCACGGAGGAAACTCTGTATGTTAAGATGGTCACCCATCCACAGACCAACCTTGGCAAGCGTTGCTTAACCTTGTTCGACCCGTGCGGCTGATATTCTTTAGCCAGGAGCCTGTATAAACGTATACGTATATGTATTAAAAATATAAAACAGGTACCATTGGTTGCCATACTGATAATTTATTAGGTGTCTACCTACTTCATAGGTACTGATTTTCCGCTCATAGTTATGTAACATTATTATTAATAAAGATGATGGTCCCTATGTATAATAAATAGTTATCATCATGCAGTCAAGCAAAACGATCGTGTTTCTTCTTAGAAAATTTTAATAATTGTAATTTAATTAATTACGGTAGGTAACTGTGTCCTGCGTTTTTATGTTGTCATTGTATTTTCAATCCGTGCATGTTATGAAAGCACCCTTATAAGTTCTGTTAAGTCGTATGTTCACAACAATGTCATGTGAACTCCTGTGAAGATTTCGTCATGTTTATTATTGGGAGGATTATTTCATTCAAGTCTTCACGAGGTGAAGAATGCTGAAATATTCACACTTATTTGAAAAAATCATGCAAATAAACACTTGTGACGTTCCCATTGTGTTTGACTGTTTAATTTATTTTTACAATATTTATTTTCACATTATGGACACGACGGTTACCTCATTGAATATTCAACGTTATACAGATAAGTATTTTAAAATGTTCTTTATCATTTTCACGTCACACAATACAACTATTGCAGTTTCTGAATTGTGAATGTGAACTTTTCAAAACTCTACTTTGACGCTAAACTGTGAAAAATCCTCATTCTGAGGTAGTATTTGGCGAGATCTCTACTTGTATGCTACTCGTAAGGAAGCGGATAGTAGAACGTTTAACCAAAAACTCAAGAATGTAAAATTCTGCAAGTTCAAAGCCGCAGTTGGCAGTAATTGAGTGACGCGGCGACGCTCATTGAATGCACAATGGTATTTTGTAACAGGAAAGAACTGTGATGTAACATCGCGCCACATCGTACGATTGTCCAGCCAGGACGATGACACACCAAAAATATTACAGTAGAGTCACTTTCGGTGATTACAAATGTTGGTCCACGTTGTCAGAGGTCACAAATAAAAACCGACCAAGTGCGAGTCGGACTCGAGTGCAAAGGGTTCCGAACGAATCTCATTCTAAACTATAAACCATAGACTTCTTATAAGTTTTCCTGTAATCAACAGGCAAGGGTCTATCATAGATAGGCATATTTAAAAAAAAAATAGGCCCAGTAGTTTCGGTCATTATTTTTTTTTTAAGGTCATTTTCATCAAATTTCTTGAATAACTTCAATTATTTTAAAATGACTAAAAAAAACATTTCGAGCTCCCACAATAATAAGACCTTTCATTTGATAATTATGTCACACGGTACCTACAGTTTGTTTTTTTTTCTAATTTTTCCCACAAAAGTGACCCCTGACTCAAAATGTATTTATGTAATGCATCCGTGATTGGGTTGTAAAAATTCATGTGTGTTCCAAATTTCAATTGAATCGATCCAGTAGATTCAAAGTCTGTGGCAGACGAATAAACAAGAAAGACAGCCAGCCAAATACACGAGTGATCCTATTAGGGTTCCGTTTTTTATGGACGTTCGGAACCCTAAGAACAAATTAGGTACTATTCTAAAGTTAGGTCGACAGTGACGAGTCAGCCTTTGCATCAGCAATGTCTGAAACTTCCTAATCACAATCATTATCCTCATCGTCTGGTTTCTGAGAATCATCCAATAACCTTATTATCCTCTTGGTGTTGCAAATACAGGAAAGTAGCCAATCTTAAGAAAATTAGAATGAAATATACTTCATCACCACAATCCTTTTGATAGCTTTGTGGAATTAGTATTTTTTTTTGCAACTACGACTGAGTTAATAAAGCACTGAGATAACATACTACACATTAGTACTAATCATTGTAGTTAACCCACTCGATCTCATGTTATCGTGTTAACTAAATGAGATAAAATATACTGATCATTTCAGTTTATTTTATCTCATTAAGTATCATGCGACATGTATAGCAGTAATCACCTGCTTCTTTCCAATGCTGGGATATAGGCCTCCTCTCAATGACAAGGACTGGTCCCGACTGGTCCGCGTAACACCCTTGCTTCTTACGCTTTCATTCCCATGCTAAATTGTATTATTTCATAGTCGTTACGTAGCTGTACTTCGTTAGTTTCTTGTTTAGTGTCATCTATATGGTCCGAGTCTGACTAACTGAGGGCGTTCCAGACACATAGTGTGTTAGGATCTTTATTGAATCTTATCTGCAACAACAATGCACTAGTTCTTTCTCTTCGTACGAATAAAATACTTCTTGACTTCGGACTAGAAGGTAGAATTATTAGGACTGATTTATTAATTCACCATTAGGTATGTCATGAAGTTGCGACACCATCGAATATCTAAATATTCTCTCCAATGCTAAATCTTCTTTACAGTCATAATGATACATGGTGAGTGCTGAATAGTGAACACCCTATCACAAGCCTTGCATTGCTTTAAAAAGTTAGTGTTTATGTTACGAACTAGAAAAACCAAATAAAAGCATAATAAAGAACGTAGTAAAGGTTCCATGAAACGGCTGAACCGCTGAATGAATAAATTTCAAAAGACTTCTGGCTGAACCTATAACGACAATAGTACGATCAAGGAAGGAAAAACTGCGCAAGAAAACCTTTTTTATGCAGCAAGAATGAATGAAACTTAAATTGTAATAACAGTCAAGGATGGAATAGTTAATTTCCACGTGATAGGTCAGTGTCTAAGTACTAATTAAGGATGACTTGAACCTGATCCCATTATCTGTGATGAAACTGATTCTATGGTGATTGTAACGATATCAGGGTCATCAGCCATTATCATTTACTACGTCTGATTGTTTCTGTGTAGTCTATTTTTATCATCTGCTTCATTAAGGAGGGATGTAAACTCTTCCTTTCTTACTTTTCCTACATTAGCTGTTTTGTAATTTTCATGAATTTGTCCAGTTCACACATAGAGTACACACTACGACCTCTATTCTTTCTAGGTAGTATTTTTTTCTGCAGGAGACAATATAGGTGTCTGGCAGGCAAGGGTACTTCTATTCCAACTTATTATCTTAATGTAACCTGAAAATCCCTATACCACGCACGTTCGTGCTTCCTCCAATTTTCCAATCTAGCACTAGTGGCATGATCACATCCAAGCGATGTGATACGATCCGACCGGATCGAAAGTTCTGGTGGCCTTCGAGCTCGACCAACGTTGGCCCAACAGAAACTAGGCCATGAAATGAGCGTGGCATTGTGCCCGTGGGAAGTGGAGATTACAGCCGCTCCTAATAGGGATGTGGATGCTTCTTTTGTGTGCATCGCATGATGCGGGCGACGTTAACTGTCAATAATGAATTGAATCACGAATGTTCTGGAATGAAGCTACAGTTTTTCTATAGGAGTGGGCGGAGACTCAATTGGTGTGGAGTCATTGGGATTTAGTTGTGGAGCGTTTTGAAGCAGAAACAAAATATTGTAGCATATTGGGTTGAGTTTCATATTATTTTGTAGATGCTGCTCCATGATTTCATCCTGCTTGTATTCTCATGTTTTCTCATCTTTAATTTACATACTGCCAAAGCTGTACCAAAAGAAGGATGGGTGTCCTCGGAGGAACAAAAGGTAAGATTCCTTGACAAAACCAAGCAGCTTCACTTATGCAAAATTCGCAACTTCCGCGATTCGTATCGGTAGAGCCATTATTTAGCAAGGAGCCCATTAAAACGTATTATTATGACAAAAGTAGTCATAACACTGTCTAATTAATGACTTCGACGTTATCTACTAGACTTACGATGTAAATGACAGGTATTTATTAAAAGTATTCGTTGACACGCCATCATTCATGTAAAAACATTAAATATCTAATAGACGTTGTGTTGCCAAGCATCGCAATGCTCAAATTTCTACAAAATGGAAAGGTGTCAATTTTGATTAAGGTAAATAAATAAAACCGGTATCTTATCGAAATCGATTTTTAATGCTCTAGGAATATACCTACCTAAGTAAGTATACCTACATACTTATCATCTCTCTTGGATAAAGTAGACACCATACTGTAAGATCAAAATGAGATTTTTTTTTTCATATTTCGAAACACCTGTACATAAAAGAGTACTTGCCTCCTTCAATAGCGTCACGAAACTGTTTTCAGAATACAAAATTGCGCGGGATAAAAGTAGGTTAGGTACTCATGAAAATAAAACTTTAGTTATGGAATGAAATGTGAATTAGGAATAAAACCTACTATTTCGTACATTTGTGTCCGCATACTTCGACAAAATTATGTTGTTTTCAGAGTTGTCCCCATAGTAGCTCGTATACTTACATGATCACTTTCAATCCCAGAAAAATGGCTAATAAATTGAAAGTCACCTTGTGAATGATTCTAAAATGTTTTTGGTCATATTGTGTTTGTCATAATGTATTTTTTTATTTTTCCTTATCATTGAAGTGCCTTTAAAAATGGGCACCTGTTTCGCCTCACCTAATTTGAATAAGTTTTTGTTTGACAAATAAAACTACGGTTCTTAGATACACGTGTTACTTTACTGTAGATATTGTATGTATACATATTGTTTGACTAGACAGAATGACGAACTTATACCATTGTGTGAAATACGGTAATGATTCGTGTAAAATGAAATTATGCATCAGCTTCGTTGTGGGTTAGTTTATTGATGATTTGATTCAGGGATTACGAGAATTGCTTTATCTGAAGAAAAAGGAACTGCGGTTTGACTGATAGTTCACCCCAACATATGTAGTTAAAAAAGGTTAGGCACAACCACAAGGCACAAAGCACATGATGAATAAATAGCATGCGCTGTCCAAATGTTGGTGGCCATGAAAAGTCCTTCATTTGGGAGATCACTCACCATCTTGGCTAAAATTATCCATGAACGAAAACAACTATATAATTTTAACATATAAAAGAACAATTAACCAATTACCCACAGTAGTGATCGGGTCAACTCACAAGTTTGAACGACCAATGTCACCGAGTTAAGGAACGTTTATTTACAAACAATCCCCGGTCACCAGGACTGCATTGTGTCGGTGTCATTTGGAGGGGCGCGACCTCTGATCAGCGTGCATCCGAAGTTGCGCCACCGAACACTGCGAGCCTCGGGCGCACCCAGCACCTGCATATTATGAGGACGAATGAGTCTATGTGATCGGGGTTTTAATTACCGTGAAGTATGATCGAATTTGGCAAAAGTGAAAAATGGTTACCGTCCGTTGCAGTTGGTTGTTTGGCAGTGCTTAGAAGGTCACTAATTCCTCTTGGTTTAAAACCAAAAATAAAGTCAGATAGAATATCTCCTCTGGTTGGTGTTTCTTTCTTTTTTCTTTATTTTCTTTCTTACTGAAAAGAAGAGGCGATAAGAAGTCTCGGAAAATGTGAAAACTTTTTACTAAAATGTGATGGCGTGCAGACAGCATCTGGAATTCTGGATGTATCTTGCATAGGAGTTTACTTCATGGCCTTGACCAACTTTGACAAAAAAACAAGCAATCTCCGAAGCCTTCATTGACATATCAAACTGATTTAGCGGTCAAGGTCACGCTCAATTAATTAATGTAACCTACTTTTTTTACTGTGCATCACAGACATGTCATGTTCTCTAGTAGGTACACTTCAGTTAAAAAAGTATACCTACACATTAATCATGAATTCATAATGTATGAATAAAATATTTGCCTAAAACTTGACACGAGGCACGATTGTGGTCTATTCAGTGATTTGGAACAAAATAACACTTTAGTCGGAACTTTAACCACAAAAACATAGAATATATTCGATCACTACAGAGTCCGTGCCAAATGTTTGAATGACACTATGACCTACAGAAGGACAAACACAATCAAAAGTTCCGTTACAGTACTGTCAATTGATTTTTAAATTAGGAACAGGATTAAAAACAAGTTAATAAAATCTTTGATCCTTTTGTATGATGGAAAACAGGAAAATTCATGTTGGAGCCAAAAATCTCACAGCTACATATTTACTGAGACAAAAAGACTCGTAGTCCCCATTGATCATTATCACATATTGATTTTATCATCGATCAAAAGCGGTGTTTTTGATGTGGTTAATTTTCAGATGCTTGGCAATTTCCTCAGTCATTGTTACTAATGACATAATGACGTGTGCGAATGTGTTGATGGTAACGTCGTCCAGAAATTTCTTGGAAATTGGTATCAAAAGAGTTTTTATTCGATTTAGCATGGTTCAACTAAGGTCATCATTATGGTGATATGAAGCAAACGCTTTGTACAGTCCTTTAGGATTAAGTAACTTAGATTTAAGTTGATTAATATTCTTCAAAAACCTCTTCTCTCGTTGTTTACTATTGAACAGATAAATTATTAGGTCAACGAGTTTTTGTCAGTGTCTATAAATAAAATGTTGTTGTTTTTATCGGCTAAATTTAATTCAAAACAATCTATATTTAGACTTTTAGAGCCGTTTTTATATCATGGATAAAAACCAATGCGTATAATCTTAGGGACCGTCTGACGTCAAGCAACTTGCTCTACCGGTCCAGTTTAAGAAAGAAGTGAGGTACTGAGTTCAATATAACGCCTCATTGTATAGGTAAAGTGAGCTGCGGTTATAAATGATGTTAACTTGTTCGCTTTGTTTTATTTGCTTTTAGCGACGCGGGGGGTCCGATCTCGCAGAGAGCTGGTAGCCAGAGGAGCACATTGGAAAAACCAATAACATATTTAATTGGGTATTTGACTAAAAAGAAATCTAATTAGTCCGTCAGATAGATTTCCAAAAAATATTGACACGTAGGTATTTTTTCTTTTTTCACGTAAACAAAAAATGAGGAGAGAGCCTTGAAAACTCGTGTGACGTCACCTACCAGTACATTTTTTTACAGGAAAGTGACGTTACAAGCCCCCACTCTAAGATCTTTCATGCGTTTTATCTTCGAATTCTTTTATTGATTTGATAAAATAAAAAATACCTGTCGAATATTTTTCGATAATCTGACGAACTAAGTAGGTATAATCATATTTTTTTAACCCAGGCATCATCCCTATTATGTTATTAATTATTATTGTACTAATTAAACAGTATTTTAATGTCAATTTTCACACACATTATAGAATGTTAACATTAAGAAATATATGTATAAGTAAATATAAAAATTTATAAATAGCATTAAGGAAATGAATGAGATAAAAGTAAATATAATTTTAATAGGTTATTCTGTGGTGCAAAATTAAAGAGGCCGTTTTTAAAGAGGAAGATTTTTCCAGATTTTGCCACAATATTGACTGTCAAAGTATCAGTCCGTTAGCCTACTCGAAACTAGTTAAACAGATCAAGTAAATAGTTCTCACGCATCACGTGAATAGTTCCTGACACTCATTAAATAGTATGTCGTGTGTACAATATTAAATATTACTATTTGCGTGTAATTTCCTCGAACGCGTAATAATTAAAAAGAAAACAGAGAAACCGCTTTGAACGAGATAGACAAACAATATGCTTATGTAATTTGGTGTTACAGTTGGCTTATTGTGAAAATTATGATGTAATATTTATTTTGGCCGCGAGTGTACTAATGATACTGAATGACATTTTTCATCAGACTTATTTCAATGAAACTAACTATAAATTCATGATATGCTTATTATTTTGCAGTGTCTTTATTATATTCTTTGTGTGCTGCGTAGATACTTTATAAAATTGTACTCTTTGTGAATATCAATGGACATTAAGTAGCGACTCTGACATTCATAAATTGTTAGCTAAAATGGTTATATGCGCAGTGTGCAGAAATTCTTCAACAAACATTACGGAGATTCGGTAATTTGCATATGGTTATTTTGAAGGTCGCTACAACACGACGCACGGTATCTCTTATAGTATCTTTATTGACTCATTAAAATTATTGTTTTTTGCACAATTGGTGTGAAACAAGTCACCATACATAATTCCCAGATGTCAAGATTGGGCTCAGTTCACTAGACCATGAAGATTCACTAGATCACAGAAATAAAGTAAAACTTTTTTATTTAAAAACATTGTACCAAAGATTTTTTTTGTTGTACGTTTGTGCGTTTAGTCATATCCGTCTGTACCAAAATCCGTGAAGATGAACGTCAAATCTCTAAGTGTGTTGCATATTATAGCACGGGAGATATGAGCAAAATATACCATGTAATCTTTCCTAATTTCATATAAACAAATCTGTCGTTTATGTCGTAGCGATTCGATCAAACAGTTCAGTCGCAAAACTTGCAAATATTCAATTTGCTTTCGTATAGCAACTTTAACAACGTCTACAGATGAAGGTTAAGATGACCAGCAGCAGATTAGACCATGAGTGACCTTTAAAGTTCAAATAAAGTCTCAATCAAAGAGGAAATACTTGAGATGGACCACTGCGCAGTTGTCGCGGAGGTCGAAAAATATTTGACTGTCGCAACCTCGGTTGTTGCGCGACCGTTGAAGAGAGAAAGTGCAGGCTATATGGACGGAGGTACCTCGGGTAGGTACCTCAGTGGTGTGTGGTGTGAGTAGTGCCGTTAGCGAACATCATTGGCTGCAGGCGGAAGTGTTGTGGTTATATGACGTGTATGTAACAGCTTTGCGAATGTACTGACAACTAAACAGTTTGGTTAGGAGTATTGGAGCAGACGTTGTGGCGATCCTTGGGGAAAGATTTTTTTCCTGATGTGGCTTTGTCTGAAACGATAATGACGACGCAACGCAAAAGGCAAAACTTTTTCAACTTCACATCCCGCATTTTCATTGTACTTGCAGGTGTTACAAAATTAATTACTGGACTACTAAGCACACCAGCCGGTCTATTCTGTCAACATCTTACCATGTAAACTTAGGTGGAGTTATCAAGAAGTGAACTTCTACTCTATCTTGTTTGTATGGACTATTGATTGACAGTTGCTTTACTTTCAATTTACCAAAGCTAACACGGTGAGATGCTTACAAAATCATACTGCTGTACAGGCCTTTGCCGTTCACCTGCCTGATTAAGGACTTACTCATCCGTTTTGCTGAGTGTACTTAGTGACTGCGCCATGTCTCGTCAAGCAACGATATAATTATACTGGACATGACATAACATGGTCGCTTTTTGCATTTGCATGCAACGCTTTGAACCGCGAAGATGGCTACTGTTACCGTTGTTACATATTGCAGATATCTTTGTAAGTCTAGAATCTAGATGTCTGCACGGCTTGTGCAATTAAAAGTAAGATTTTTACCGTAATTTCTGTGGATCTATCTTTATAAGGAATAATATGGAAAGAGTTACAGCTCGTAAAGAACGAATTGAAAACAATGAAAAAGGAGATGGGATTTAACATATAACGAAAAGAAAAGAAAAATAAGGTATATGTATTAGGGAAACACGAACGAGAGTAGACTAGATATATACGCCCAAGCTTAGCCGACGAAGACGATCTAGTGAAGATCGACAATTCCCTGGATAGTCTTCATTGAGGTCATATTTGGGGAGGCCACTGTTTAGCACTAGTGCGATGATGTAATAAGGTAAGAACGTACTAAATAGATATATTTGTTAGTACCAACGTGTGGTATAGAGTGGCCGTGTGGTTTTGGCACAATGCCACACGGTGCACTTCTGCCTCCCTAGAGCCTCATTACTCATCACTTACACAACTCCTACAAGAGCGGAGGTCTTGTTTATATTTTCACTTGTGCGATAATGATATGAAGTAAGAAATACGTGGCATTGATAACCTGTTACCAAAATATGGTGATCATAAATATATCATTAATATTCTTACATAATAGGTAAAGGGAGGGTGTGGCTTTAACACCGAAGCGGATGGCGACTGCGAATAGAGGTGCGTTTGCCTTGGTCATTCCATGGAGTCTTCACGTAGAGGACGTCTTTGGGCTAAAATGATGAGTCCATGGATAAGTGATTTTTCTCTACATCGTTGTCACGACGATTTTGGAACAGCAGGCCAGTCAGGGTTGGTTATCGTTGGATGTCTGTAGTAATCAAAGTCGAACGGTTGAACCCGATGCCCTATGAACGTGTTGTAAAATACAGAGTCATTATTATACAAAATATGAATCAGAATGCCTATCACAAAAATACCGACAGTTGACCTAACATATTATTCACATTCGGTTGATACACTGGACCGCTCGAGATAGTAATTTCAAAACAGTTTCGAGCTCAAAGGTTGAACGTCGATATGGCTTTGGACTTTGATCGACCAAGGTAAAACACCTGTATATCGAACAAAAACAGACGAAACTGGACTTTGAACGCCTGTTACTTTTAACTTGTGAAGTATTATTATTTATATTTACTGATTTAGGCTAATATTGAGGCGGAAATCTAACAGGTAGTCTAGAATCAATAAGGAAATTTTTGTTTCTGGTTAGTTGGAGGCGTATTGATGTTATGTACGTGGTTGCAGCGATAATGTTGACTGTTGAATATTGTAGGAGGAACTGATTTTGTTCAACAAATCACTATAGCCAGTAGCTACAATTCGGAGTGACTTTGCTGTTGAGATGAGATTAGCGATTATTATTAGCGATTATTATTAGCGGTTATTATTTTTTAATACCATTAGATAGGACTCTTTGTCGCGTGTCGGACTGGGAGTATTACACTTAAGGCAATAGGGAACATGCATGAAAAAAATATATAATCTATTCAGTTTATCTAGAAATATACAAAAATGCAATCGAAAAAAGAATCGAAATTGAGCGAAAAAGAAACGAGATAAAACTATTTTAAACAAATATATCTGTCCCTCTCGCGAAAACGCTGTTTTGTATGGCAGCTGTATAGGCGACATAGTATTTGACGTCACAGTTGGTATCGGACTTCTCTTTCTAATTGTCAACTTTGTAGATTAATAACTTCATTGCTGATGAAGGTATTTGAAAAATTCTTTCATAATTGTTTAAGTACTAGAGATAATAAGTATTTTATTTTGCAAATAAAAAAATTGCTTGCGTATTCCCTATTAACTCAACCTAGGCCATATTAAAATGGTTGCCAAAGCGCATTATTGAAACCAATGAACGAACATTGGTTTCAAAGTCAAAGTCAATAATTTTTGTTTTTTAGCTTTACGTACAGACGCCAACACATCCTGTTGAGTTCCTTAAAGTTTTAAGTTTGAGCTACACGATAACTGACAAATGTTTGCACTGTCTGGACAGGTTCACTCAAATCTGTGTGGTACTTTAATCAAAATAACACAGACATTAAACCTACATGGTTCTCATATGATTTGACCAGTACGATTGTATGGACTTTAAAAGAGACTTTGACCTCTGAGTTTGTTTCGGTGTTTCTTCTCAGGGTAGTCAGCTAGGAAACACCGGCCTCATCTAGTTTAAAATTGCCCAAAAAGATTGATGTGTAAAAGTGTCATGTTAAACCTACTTACAAAATAAATATCATTTATCATCAAACTACCTGAAACTGTCAAATTTTCCTAATCAACCTTGAACCTAATGCTTTAGCGATAAAGTTGAAAATCAGAAATTTTACAAATTGTTGTAGCTTCATGTGTTGGCGTATGTACTGTAAAGTTGGTCAAAAAGACTTATCGGTGTTGCTTGCTAAGCGACGATATTTTATGTTCACATCACTCGACAAAATATTTATGCACAAAACAATAGGTAGGTACATTATTTCTTGATCAGTGAGAGTTGGTCTCATTCGTGAGCTTTGACCCCCCAATTAGGGTTGCCAGGCTTCAAACCGAAAAGCCGGACAGACCAACCACTTTAGCCGGACATTTGAATAAAAAGGTCGGACACCCTTAATTTTTTAATCTTAGAATAATACTACAATTTTTTTTTAAGATTAACATGGCCTTTTCATCATTAATCATAATATTTACTGTATTATTCTATATTATTTATTTTATTATTATTATTGATCATACAATATTCATTTCTATCATTGCAATAGAAGACGTACTAACACTATTGTAATTATAGAAATTAGCTAGCGATATCCCACGATAGGCGGAGCGGAAATCAACACATGATTTTTTTTTTTTAAATACTCAAAAAGCCTAACAAAAGCCGGACAGGCCGGACACAGTCTAATTTGGCCGGACATACAACCAAAAAGCCTGACTGTGTCCGGCTTTATCCGGACGCCTGGCAACGCTACCCCCAATAAATTGCGAATTAATAAATTATCGTAAATGTAAGTCATTCTGTATATTTTTCGTATTGTCAATTGTTTTGAGCCATTTCCGCGCCTGCCTAAACAGTTTTTATGTCATTAACTTCGTTATTATGTTGACATTATGTATTTACGCACAGGAATTACATAATGTACAATTATCTAACATCAATGTAAACAATGTAATAATATATTACCTGTGTGGACGTCAGCGACATGGAATTACTGTAACCATGACTCGTGTGCTGAATACCATTATTATAAAGCTAAGTTTTACAAAGACCGGTACCGGGTATAGTCAGTCATTTCTTCAGATTAAACAACGCAAAGCAGGGCAAATTTTTAAAATGTGCGAGGATGGCCAAATCCGATACTATGAGGAATATCGAAAAACACCGAAAGGAGTCTCGAGCCCGATTTGAATGACAACTAAAAGGTTATAACCCAAAGGTTGCGTGGAAGAGAATGCCGCCCATGTACCACTATTGTACATAAAGTTTAAATAAATAAATAAAACTACATTATAGATTTTTGAAAAATCGGTTTTCCTAGCCAGGAATCCAACGAGTTGATTTTGAAAAATAAAACACAACAGGTTGTTTTTACACTGTCCGAAAAAATGAGCACTTTCCTTTAGTTTTCCAATTCCATTTATTATTGTTCCCAGAATTTGATCCTTATTAGCTATTGTTTCGGATGGTGTAATAATACAGGATGTGTTTTTATTTCAGAACCAACGGGTTCGATTCCTGAGTAGGTGAACCGATTTTTCAAAAATCCAATAAGGTTTAGTTTTCACCAAAATTGGACTCGGGACTCCTTTTAGTGTTTTTCGATATTCCTCATAGTTTCTCATCCACGTACAGTTTAAAAATTCACACTGTATAGTGCCTAGTTTGATGGACCTTTAATTACATGAACCCTACATACTGAAACTGCGACATTTTTATTTATTTATTCATTAGGCTCATCAACAATAAAATTGTTAACACCAAAAATTACAAAACTTACTCTTACTTAAAACCATGGTGTAGTGTCACAATATTTTACACGTCACAAATTAAAATGAACTTTTTAGCAAAAAATACACGTGTTTGCCACATTATGTCACATGTCTTTTGTTTTCTGATCCCCTCCCCCACAATTTGAACCTCAAATGATAAAAGAACTACCTCTTGACAACGTTGTGACTATCTGTTCTCTTATAACTTTTCTGTCTAATATAGGTACCTACTGCTAGTCTCGAGAAGGGCTGTTTATATTTCCTGGTACAAGAGACGTCATAAACTGCTCCTATTCCTTTTATTTTAGTGTCCTTGACATTAACTAAAGTTATAAAAATATTTAAAAGTTGTAACAGTTTAGTACTTTTTGCATCACTTAACCGGTATTACTGCGTTTCAAGATTCATTATTGTGTTGCCTTTGTTCTCAGGATTCCGTACCCTAAGAGTAACCAACGGATCCCCATTACTACGCTTACGCTATCGATCTGTTTGTCATTGGGCTATATCTCATGAACCATAACAGGTAGTCAGTTAAAATGTTCACGGAGTGTGTAATTCTATTGCTGCTATAACAGCAAACAGTAAAAATAACTAAAAAAAAAATGAAAATAAATAAAATTAAACTGTAAAGAAAATTACATTGAAAATTAAGGGTGGAGCCATTCAGGAGACGTGTTTTTAACGGTTTATGACAAGGAACCCTTCGTGTGCGAGTGCGACTCACACTAGGCCGGTTTTTTATATAGTTCACAGGCTCGAGATGCGGCTATAATAAAGTTGATTTAATACCTTACCACTATTTAGGTTTAATATAAAGTAATTGGCTCAAGATATTCTGTAGGTTACCCGAACATTCAAGTGTTGGTCAAATACCATTTAAATTTTTACTTTCGTGAGGCATAATTTATTATTCACGGTTATTAAAGTTTGTGGTTTCTTAGGAGTACATTTCAGGATTTGTATGTAGTGATATTTAGTTTTTTTTTAAATCAACCTTGGGGTGCAGAATCCTAGGGTGCGGAGCGAAGGCATATTTTTGCACCACAGCACCGAATATACTCAAGACGGCCCGGAAGTCGATATTTCGGAAATAATATTTCAGGATTAATCAATGAACTAGGATATTATCAGGATTAATAATGAAACAGAATAAAAAATAATGAACCCAACACATCAATCCCGTAGCCTTGCTTGCTACACATCAACTTCAATTCCATTCGAATAGATAGGCGGGTCTCATTCCTGCCGGTCGATTCTGTAAACATGCCGAAGTGAAGGCTTGGGTGAAGTGATCACGAGGTGAGCTGTCAATCCATCTTGATTATATGGAGTGACAGCTCACCTCGTGATCACTTCACCCACGCCTTCACTTCGACATGTTTACAGAATCGACCGGGTTGGCCTTCAAGTTTCTCTTGCGAAAACAATCCTTAGGTCCATTTAGACCTTGCAAGGTCAAGGACATCTAACCAGCTGACGAGGAAATCCCAATGTATGTCTAACTAATTTATCAACAACGCAGTAAACTAGCCGAACGTTTGGTGAATATTTGAACGCAGTCAGTGTCACGGCTTGACTTGGCCCTCAAATAAAGTGATCATTTGCAGTCATTTATGCTACACACAAATTGTTATTATTTTCGTGGGTACCGTACAAGGGCGTGGTATGTAATTTGAGTACCGTTAAGTTTAACTTGTTATACTTATCAACCTACACGTATTGCTCTGTAACCCACTTTTGGACATCACCAACTATAAGTTAAAGACGACCATCACAGCTACACACCGTGACCAGCTTTAGTCCGGCTGGTCAGGATCTGCCTGTCTCCAGTTCGATCCAGCCCGTCCCTAGCTGTCCTCCCACCAGCGACGCCCTAAGCCGAGGCCCGTACCCCACAGGGGGTGCCCTAAGCGTGTAGTTTGTAAGTTTTTTATAAGCTCTGGCTCCAGCCAGAGCTTATAATAAAGCCTCCAGGCTTTAATATTATATTAAGGCCACCACAGGCAAGCCCGGTTAAGCAGTCGACAACCTTATAGGTTGAACTGCGAGAAGACACTCACAAAAAAAAAAAATCTGCCTGTCTCCTTTATTCTCGACTTGCTTATGCCGGCCGGACGCTTCGCCAGCGTATCCCATTCTCTCGGGATAATAAAGTATGAAACATGTGTTTCTGTCTTAATCCAGAAAATGGCCTACCCGAGTGCCAAGTTTCATTCAAAACATGTACAGACATCAAGCTACAACAGTATGTCAAATTTCTTTTATAGATTTTCAACATTATCGCTGAAGCATTAGGTTCCAGGTTGATTGGAAAATTTGACAGTTCCGGATAGCTTGATATGCTGGCGTCTGTATCATGTAACATATGTAATTGCATTGTCTTACATCAGCTGTTCTTTACCGAGTATATTTGTTGCATAATTAATAATTGATGTTTAGTAGATTAGCTTTAGGCAAATTATTTGTCGATGTTTTTTACTCGATGTACCCATGTATAATCTGCGAAAGTTTTCCATAAAAAGCTCCGTACTGACGTACGCACTACTATTACTAGATGGGTTTTTCTTGCCATATTCAGATCACAAAAACAAGAACTGTATGGAAAATCTACGCCTTTATTGGGGGCGCAGACCTCTGTTTTGTTGATGTTGTTATTTTTTATCTCATTACGTAAATCTTTAGGTGAGTTGAGGTAAATTCCCGTACAATTATCAAACTGCGTCTCATTTTTTTTCTGACGTCAACGTCTCGCAAGTCTTTATAAAAACAAAAAACGAATAATCCAGTAACTATTATGAATGTTAATGGGGTATTATTTAATTAAAAGTTTATTGTCCTTGATTTCTTTGTTTTATTTTGTCCCAATTATACCAAGAGCGCAAAAACGGATTCAGTCATCGATAGTCTGTGTCTCCATTTTTTGCTTTTAGCGGATCTAACATAAAACTCCATAGAGTTTTGTGTTAGTGCTATCCCTGCATACTCAGCATTGAGAGCATAATAGCTTTGTTTTAAATAAATCCACGAAAAACACAGTACCTAATAATAAAAAACTTGTACTTAGTTTACTTCATTATAATGGTGAAATAACCGTTCCTCAAACCCAAGGGCAAAGACACAGCAACAGGACTAATTCCCACTTTCCTGACGGTAATGATGTTGACTGACGGGTCACAAACGATCGTCGAGCCTTTGTTCAAGGCTCACACATACTTCCTACAGAGTCTTTGAGATTCTCCGACCTTAAGGCCGGAGTTAATTGGTTACAAGTAATTTTTGCTCGCTAAAATATAAACGAGTGGAATAGGCCTTCACACTTATCTGATAGGGCCTACTTTTCAAATAACCGATCATTAAGTCTTAGTATAAACAGATGTAAACTTATACCAAGTTTACATCAATTAGGATAACTGGATCATTAATCCAGTCCAGTCCAATTTGAGATGTTAATCAGCAGTTAAAGTGGTTTGGAAATCCATTATGGTGTATAGTAAAATGCGAGTAATAGGTTTATTTCGAAACTATAGGTACTTAATTACCACTTGAGTGATTTGTACATAGATCTGTAAACTTAATAATTGGATCTGCGATTTTTAAAGACATGGACCACTTTTTATTCTACCTCGGTTCATAAGTAATTTGTTTGCCAGGTTTTTGGCCTTTTTGGGGTACTTATAACATCGCTAAATTGTCGACAAAAACTTAGACGGTGTAAAATTTTGAAAATACAAGGTGACCATAAAGCATAAAATTTTATTAAATCAATTTATTAGGCACAAGATTTTTCGTCAACATGTCGTCGTTAGTGTCTTGCAATACGTTTTCACTTCCTTATAGGTTCCGACAAAATACTGTACACTATGATACGTCATACATAAAGTAATGCGAGCAATGCTTTATGTTTATGGATAAGGCAGTGGCAGTTGGACTAGCTGTAAGGAATAGGAAGAAATGGAGTGCTAAGGGCCGAAATATAACATGAATTAGGTAAAGCCTGTGCACAGTGAAGATGCACCAATGAACAATGAAGTTATATATTAACATTAGTACGTGCCACAATGCCTTCGACTCGATAAAAGACGACGGAGTGCATAGTTCACCGCTCCCGGCCCATGAATTACTAATTGCTATGCCACCGGTGCCCTCGATCGATTGGGTTGTACTTTTTACTACAAGTTACAACCTAAGGGTGATTTATGGACTCGATATGTAGTACAACAGAGAGTGTTGACAACGTTTTCATAGAATTTCCATGCGGATAAGAATCGTTTCAATAAAAAATCGTTTGCGCTTTCTCGCGTTGCGTTTATCCAAGGGAGCCATTTTCGTAGACGTTAGTACTACATTCACCTCACATCGCAAGCTGTAGGCCCTAGGCGTATAATTTTGTGTCTCTACTATGCATACTGTTGTCATCTTTATGCGCCGCTTCTCGGACTCCAATAGGAAATGGTAGTATCATGTTCCAATTTTTCACACTCCGTGGCTGTTTGCTGTTATCGTAAATAGGCTTGAACATATCAAATTGTTTTACTGTTAAATACGTCAGAGGATCATTAGTGTCGTCTAGAACAATATTTTTTAGGAAGTATTTGGCAATTGTGTTTTTTTAATGATTTGTTGATGTTAAGTTAATGATATTTTGTTTCGTTAATTATTAACGAAACAAAATATCATTAGTTTTACATCAGTAAGTACTGAAGTTTGGTCATTTTTGCACTCAACGAGTTAGTGTAGGTAAACAGTTTTTTTTTCATTTCCTTTGTTTCTTTTTACTACACGTGCCTTTGTATCAGGTAGGCTTTACCTTCATGAGGTTTTTATGTATTTTTTTTTGGATTTTAACCATAAAATTAAAACAATTTAAAAAATATTTAGGTAATCGAGGACTTATTTAAGTAATCTAGGTAGGTACATATTTTGTTAATTTTGCTGAAAAGTTCAAAATCTGTTGATGAAAGAAAATCGAAACCCATTCACACTCGATACGAACATTCAACTTCGGATGCTTTTCTATTTGTAAACACTACCAAACATATAAGCACTCATAACGAACTCTACAATGAACAGTCTAAGAGGAAACTGATATCAATCAATTCATAATCAAACATACTGAGATAGAAAACAAAGACTTGATCAACGAGTGATGGCCAAGTCATGGCACGCGGAAAAGATGCAGTGGACTTTGTACTGGGTAAAATAGAAGTAAACAGGTAAGCCGGTCATGGACATCCACTTTACAAGTTAATTCGGTTTCCCCTTCTAGAACAATCAATTTTTTTTTAATCTGGGGTGTTTACTTTGGAAACTAGGTATCAACTAGAAAACTTTTAGATTTACTGAAGCATTCCAGGCATTCAATTTTATTTATTTATTTCAGCAGATCCATAATCGGATATAATTATTTAGTCTACTATATTATTTGAATACAATACAATCGTAAATTTTAAACAGTAAAAATTAATTCGTACAAATTTAACAACTGAACGAATTACATTCAATTCACATAATTATATTATTTTTGGAGTGAACTGTGAGATTCCCTTAGCTAATATTTTTCAATTGCGATTGAATTTCCATGTGAAGATTCAAAATTCTTTGTTATTTTTCTAGAAACCATTTTAATAGGAAGCATTTAGAGAGCCTGCTAGAATTTACCGCTAATCACATCCATAATTAGAGCCAAATTAACAATTTTTCGGTGCGTCTGTGCGAGGTTACGTAACAACCAAACAAGTTGTTGTTGTGATTTGCTCTTTACGAAGGTACATTAAATTCGACCTCATTAAAGTTCACTGAATTTAAGAAAGCTTCAAGTATGAAAGTTTGGAATAAGCTTTAAGTGCTTTTGGGTTTTGCTAGTGCTTTTGCCTCCGACTACGTTCGTATGGATTTCGGAATTTTTCATACAAACTTCAACATCCCATTTTGAGCTGTTTCCTTTTGGCATTTGGACATGATTTTTAAAGGTGGCTTATGTCTCAAGATTCAAATTATATCTGTACTTATACAGAATTGTAGTTGAGTACTATTACGATTCAGTATTTAAATCGTAAATACCGATGTAACAAACTTACACTTCAGCTTTTATAAGTAATGTCTTATATAGAATTGTGTGGATTGTATGGTGTTCCTAGTTATGCAATGGTTATTATTATTAAATAACTTATTGATCTGAAGCTTCATTTACAAAAATAAAAGTCAAAGTAGTTGGTTCCTATGCTTTACATTCTACAGCATGTATGTACCTATATAGTCCTCCTGACCGATTTCGGACATGGCGGCCAATCTCAATCAAGACTAGCCATCGGCTCGCGACATATTATAGTGCACAAGCGTTTGCGCAAACACAGGTGCAGTCCCTCTTAGTCTTAGTTGGTGGTGTGACACCCCCGTGCCTCGGTCCTGCGCTAGATCTCTCTCCGGTCGCGTCGGGTTGCCGTCCCATCGGAATATAGCATGTACAACATGAACGTACTAACAGGGGGCCAATTCTGCTAAGTTTTAAACAACGTCCGCCATTCGCATGTCAGTCGCAAACTTTCAAAAAGCCTCAATTTCCATACATTTTTGACAGGTCGCGCTTGACGTGCGAATACGAACGTTGCTTTAAAAAAAGTAGAATGGGGCCCTTAGTAACAGCGTCTTTTTAACCTCATAACTTCATTCATGACCGATTTGAAAAAATATTTTTTCATGTGAAAGGATATACGTTCCGAGGGTCCCATAAATTTTTTATCTAAATCGGGTCAGTAGTTTGGTTTTTAAATCAAAATAGCTGGATGAAATAGAAAATATAACATCCAAGTAAACGAAATTGAGTGTTTTGCTTTCCTCTGACTTTCCAGTGGTGTTGTTAGGTATGTGTATTACTAAAAAGTGTTCTTACATAAAAACATTTTTACAAAAAAATACGACCGACTTCCAAAAAACAAAAAACACTACAAAGTATAAAATAACTTTAATTTCGGAAGTCGGTGTTAAAATACGAAGAAACAACCAAAAACACCGACTTCCGAAATTAAAGTTATTTTATATTTTGTAGGGTTTTTTTTTATTTGGAAGTCGGTTGTATTATTTTTTACAATAAAATGTTTCCAACTTAAGATTTGTTTGTTTATTAAGGAATGTTCCCAATTACAGTAATTAAGGTTTCTATAAATTAATAAGCAGTGATTGTAACCGTCCTAAAATAAATTAATACTTATCAAACGATTTTAACAGTCCTTGTATTTTTTTTTCATTTTCTCATGCATCCGGTAGCTACGGTACTTTACTTACCTGCGTATAATTTTTACAATTCACGTTCCCGGGTAGAATGATACAGACGGTCGAATTAAGGAGTGTGCGCACGAAAAAAAAAACCGAAGCTGGACCAGGCAAGAGGCGAGATTGGCGTAATTTGAATACCTGTTGGAGATGCAGTTTTTTTCGCTTGTTTTAACGAGTCCAGTTCGACTGGAGATAGGCCTCCAGTCACACTGGAAGCGTTAAACCATGCGAGTCAATAACCCCGAGTGCACATGACAATACATTCATACTATACTGGTACATATTATAAATGCAAAAGTAGTTCACGTCTAAACGGCTGAACGGTTTTAGATTAAACTTGGCGCATACTATGTCATGGAATAGAACATAGGTTATTTTTACCCCGAGAGTATGTTATCTTGGGATATCTTCGACTTTGGGTGAAGCCGATTGCAGAAGCTATTAGTTCACTATATAAATAAGGACCAAAACACAAACAATAATTTATTTTCACTGTTTTTGAAGTGAAAACTTCTTTAGCGGCGTTGTGCACTTTTTGGGATGGGTAAAAAATGTTAATCTCACGTCAGGACACGTGACCTGATCGAAAATTCGTAAGACGGAGGGAGATTAGATGTAGATCGCCAGCGCGGCGTAGGAGAGGAAGTAGCATCCCCCTCTCTTTTTCACTTCTGCCGGCACTCCGTTGTTTTTTTTTTTAAGAGGCACGGGAGGAACGCGAGAAAATTCGTTATGTAATGAAAGCGACGGTGAGCTTCGTTACTCGTATTTTTGTCCCGAAAGAAAATGCACGGGTTCTGTACGATAGGCCATGGGAGCGAACCCGCTAGAAAAGCGAGTTCATAATAAATACATAAGGACATGTTCACACTTCCAGACTCTCAAATACGGTCGCATACAATAAGAATACGGACGAGTGCGTAGTAGACGCACTCGACCGTATTTTTATTAATTGTTATTATTTACGCACTATTGTAACGATCATAATTATTTGACATTGAGGTTTTGAGTTTTTTTTTACAAACACGCCTTCATTAAAAAGATACTGTATTCTTTACAGAATTGTTTTAAGACTTGATTTTAATGATTAAATGTGTCTTTGTTTCAGCTTTTTAATGTCACATATTAAAATAACGTGGTGATGTGGGTTTTCCTAATGATTTTGCGTCAATAAAACTCAGTAGGTACTAAACATTACGATAGTAAATTATTTATCGAATATAATTGAATTCATTTTGTTAGGTAAGTAGTTGTACACTACCTCTCAATTTTATACTTAGTAGTCTTGGTTTGAGAAGTTTACCTAAAATAGAAAGGAATTAAGCTTAAAGTAACTCCAATAATATAAACGCAACTAAAACTAACTTGCTTTACGAATAAAAGTAGATGCATACAAAATAAAACCACAAGTGAAATTTTAAACCCTTTGTTCGCTATATTAGGACAGAAACAGAGCGGGACAGTGACAGAATACCAAGTGTTTCCATCGCGTGCGACAGCCGCCTAGCCGTCGTTGACGGAAACGTCGCACGGTCGCGCAGTCTGACTCAGCCCTAACAATGGTTGCATGCTAACATCTACGCTAAGCCACAAGACATGCACAGCAAATCCATTGTAAATATGCAATCATGGAAAGAATCATGATCGTACACCGCTTTGTAATACAGATAATTACAAAATTGTATGCAAATCGTACTTAAGTCTACGTCGATATCACAAAACAGGTGGCATTTGTCGTGCTTGTTATGTCAATCACCTCTCATTCTTGTAAACGTTTAGCTGTATACGTTTAGATTTGTGCTAGGAATTTTTCCGCATGTTGAAGTCGGCGTATAAAATCTTCAATGCTCATTATTATTGTGGAACTAATACAGCCGGTGTGATTACTACTAGGCAGCATTTTCTGTTACATGACGTGCCTTGGAAATCATAATACCTAATAATCATTTTTTATTGACATTATAAGTTACAGAAACTTGTTTGTAGCCTCTGACTCCTGAACTAGGTGTACCTACCTTTATGTCAGGAGTCAGCGCCTTCTCCCATTTTATTTGTCTTAGATACTATAATGTCATCATAGGAATAGACAAGGGTGTGTGCTAAAAAAATCAATTTTAGAAGAAGTAAAAACTTAACAAAATAAATCCCAATGACAGAAATGAAAAGTGTGAAAGAATCATAACACCCCGTTGGTCCTTACTGCCGTTCGTAGATTTGGATTGGTCCTGTCTGGAGTTCATTAAGGGTAGTCAGAAGCCCGAACGTTTGACACCAGTCTTAAGGGGTATGGTGTTATCCTGTAGGTTATGGAGGTCCGAGATACAGTCGCTCATGTATAATACTGGTTTTCAGTTGTATTCGGTTAGATTGGAAGTCGACCCCAACATAATCGTTGAAAGGCAATATGATGCTGATTGGTACCGTTATCCCTGATCTAGAATAATAGAATCTATACCTCCACATACAAACTACAAAAAAGAAAGACAGTTACGCTTAGTTGACACTTCGCGTGACCCAAGGGCTGGCTTGTACCTTGGTCAAAGAATAAGCATTGCCATAAAACGTGGCAATGCCGCCAGTCTTTTGGGGCAGCGATGCGGATGAATTTTTTGACGCCATATTTTAGGGTAAAATTAGTTAGGAGCTTTTTTTTTTATTTCTAGTGTATATAGTTAATTAAGTATTTATTAAACAGTTGTAAATGTCTATGTTAATATACCTTAGAAAAATAACTACAAAATAGACCTGATATCACACAAATCCACAGCGCGCTATCGAAGTTTTCCGCGCAACTTGAAAATTTACAACAGCCCACCAGACACAGCACCCGTATAGTCATATGATCCTCCCTTTTTTATTGAACCCATATATTTTTTTTTTTTATAACCCATGAATTGCTTTGCTCCCCGCAAAGCAATTCATTAAAACATTAATTTAGGTCCCGAATTACCGCGTTTGTTTATTTCAGGGACTGTACCGCATTTGTAGCAACTGATTGTGCTTCTTAGAATTCATTCAACGCTGCTGAAATTGGGTCTTTTTCCCTGACATAAAGCTCAATGTTACGGTCAGTCAATTATAGTAATTATATTTCAACCACAACACTACCTGTTTGACGTCAGCTATCATTACTGCATAATAAGTACAGAAGTCGTAATCTAAAATTTAGTAACAAAAGTCGATGAATGATGGACATTTCAGGAACCATAAATGAGGCTTATATATTTGAAAAAAAAAAAACAATGATTCAACTAACATTTCTTACTTATTAAACATAATTTTATTTACCTGAAAATATTGTTACCAGCTTCCACGTTTGTATCTGCAAAGGTGCTACAAAGTTTTATTCCAATATATTTTATCACATCATACTTATAAAACGATAAACTTAGGCGGCCCTTTTAGAAAATAAAAAAATTCGTAGTTATAATTGATTTCATTAATTCAGTAGGTAGCTCGTGGCTAAATACTAACAGCCGCACGGGTCGATCTTCAAGGTTAAGCAACGCTTGCCGAGGTTGGTCTGTGGATGGGTGACCATCTTAACTTACCGAGATTCTTCCGTACCTCGGAAAGCACGTTAAGCCGTTGGTCCCGGCTGTTTTTGTAGATCTTTGGCAGTCGTTACGGATAGTTAGAAGACAGAAAATCTGACACCAAAGGAGTACCGTGTTACCCAGTTAATGGGTTGTGGAGGTCTGGTAGGCAGCCGCTCCACCCAGGGTTGCGGAATTTGTTCGAAAAGGTCACCGCGGCCCTGGAACGCAAAGGGCTTTAGAAGGAACACGGATGGGTTTTAGTCAGTAAGAGTCTGACACGCCCTTCCGCTCCACCCAGAGCGGAAGAAGTCATTTGATGATTTCCCATCCTTAAAAAAAAAGGCAGCCGCTCCACGTAAGATACTGGTATTCAGCTGAATCCGGATTGACTGGAAGCCGACCCCAATATAATTGGGCAAAGGCTAGGCAGATGATGAATTCAGTAGGTAGTACCTATAGTTTGAGTCATTTGTAGCTAGCTAATGCTGTTCACCTTCAAGAAGCCACCTTCTGCCTTCCTCCGGGAATATTAGCGTGATGTTTTTTTGTTTTCAAAATATTATTTTGCGAGATACAAAACATTCTGTTGCAATACTACTTCTGTAGCTATTGTTACCCCACGTTGTACAAAATATTTAGATTTTGTTTCCTGTTTTGTGGCTGAACATTTGTTTCAGAACTTCGGAAACGCGAATATTGTCCTCAATGGTAACAATACTTTGGTGGAAACCAGTTAAAGATAATGTTTAAGCTGCAAAGTGTCGCATACCTCACATTGATGGCATCACCATGCGTCACTATGGCGAAAGATAATACCATTGACGTACACATGTTTTTAATTACATCCAGTTATTCATGCGTTAGGGAAAATAAGAGCAAGGACTAAAGAAGACGTCAGGTTCTGGCTGTAGACAAGTTTATGCGATAACGATTGTGAGAAGTTCAAAATGATGCAGTCCATCAAATGTCCGTCAGAAAGTCGTTTGCTACATGTATTGCTGCATTACTGGTCATCAGCTGCATATATTTAGTCTAAAACGCGACCGACATATTATGTATAGTTAGAAAAAATTATAAGCCCATTCCCATACTCGCTGATATAATGTCACTTAGTTTAGATCATCTCATCATTCCAGCTAGATTCACACAACACCGGCCTCCCGTATTCAGCTTTTATTGTTCCATAGCTGGGCAAAGGCTTCCAAAAAACCCTTTGAGGAATTAAGCCACATTGCCAAGCTTGATCATTGAAAATAAGAAGAAAAGTATGCTGCTTAGATGTTGTAGAAATGCATATTTTTGTAGGTAGGATTTGGGTCCTGCCAGGGTTGCGGAATTTGTTCGAAAGAGTCACCACGGCCTGGATGGGTTTTAGACAGTAAGAGTCTGACACGCCCTTCCGCTCCACCCAGAGCGGAAGAAGTCAATTGATAATTTCCCATCCTTAAAAAAAAGGCAGGATTTGAGTTGTAGTTCTATGTGAAAGACGGAAGACCGATTGGTGGTCTTAAAGGTAGACATACGTAACTAGTAATAATACCTTAAAAATCAACGTCTAATGAAGAGGAGAATTTTTGTGTAAGTATACATATAATATAAACAATAAAACCCGTGGAAACGTAATACCCATACATACTAAAACTTTATTTAACAATAATAACTAATATTAACGAATCATCGATACTCTTGCGCCATCCCATCTTCCTAGTTTATAGTTTTGTGCTGCTGTCGCTGCTGCGGCTGCGGAAAACCTCAGGCGGCGTAAATAACCTTATTGGTAACTATATTTTCGAGCCGTTTGGGGTTGAAACCTTCGGGCCGTGGAGCTCCTAACCTTTTTAAAGATATTTCGAAACGGCTGGTTGACACTTCCCGTGACACAAGAGGTGGCTTTTACTTTGACCAGAGGCTAAGTAATGCCATTCAACGTAGCAATGCCGCCAGTCTCTTGGGCACATTACCAGCTGACAGAGTTGAGGACGAATTTTTAATGCTATATTTATGTTTGTTGTAAGTTTAGTTTATACATTCTTTTTTATTATTTTTAAATTAAGGCTAAATTAAGGACAATAGCAGCCTACGGAAACTTTTATCAAAGTATTCTTCCAGTCAGTAGCTAATTATATACTTATGTACAAAAAAAAATGCACTGGAAATGCACCATGGCATAACAATCGTATGTTGTTGATTGACGTAACGTAACGTAGATACAAATACGTTGACTCACACTATGGGAATTTTGTACAGCTTTGCTAATAAATAATAACTACTGACGAGAAGGAAACAGGAAAATCTAGATATGCACTTATAGGCAAATTATTACAATATAGCTTGAATATTAGGAATAGTTTCGTTTTTCTTTGTGTGCTGTTGTTTGTTTTTTTTTTAGATTTTTGTCATACTTAACGTAAACCAGCGCATGGATTGAATTAATTTAAAATTTTGTTTTTAAAACCAGTTTCATGTATTTCAATCTTCATTTATGATAATTTTAATCAATTATTATTGATGACGTTAGTTTCGTAGCGGGATGTGTATAATGGATTAGCAAAAAAAAAATTAAAAACAAATTCTAATTTGAACGCTAATTTACAAATTCTAATTTTAAATTTTCTGCAGAGAATTTGAATTTAGATACTGCAAATAAAAATTACGAGCTTAACAAAATATTAAGTTTAATTAGCAAAATCTAATTTCTGTATTAAGAAATGAATTTTTGATAAAACTAAACACATTTTATGTTTTATAAAAAGGCTGATAAATTGGTTGATACGTATTAACGATTTTATCAATTTTAACCTAAGGCGTAGTCTAGACTAGACATACAAAGTTATTGTTTCGCGTTGAATACTCAGAACATTTCAAATCGCTAAGAGACACGCCTTCAAAAACACAGACAAACACGAATGCACGCAATCCTAGCAACCTTGACTTGTTGAAAATATAACGTAAACCTTTACATAACCTAAACATTTCTGTTAACGAAAAATTCTTTGCAATAATGATTATTGTAAAATATGCTATAAAACGGCTAAAAGCGGTGTGCAGCCTTGTAAATGTGGCGCAGTACTAGCGTACGGATTCACATCGTGGCCGGTTCGACGATCGACGCATACAGGCGAGGCCGCTTGCTCAACCGTCTCTATTGCTCAAGGCATCTACACCGTGGTCAATTTTAATTATGTAACTGTTCCGTTCATAAAACGTAGTAAGTCACAAAAAATTAAGAGCGATGACTGATTTTTGGAACGCCAGTAATGATAGTCTTGTCCATACTTTGTGCCCCAGGACTGCAGGATGGCTTAAAACTGTAGTCTCTTCTACCATGTTATGGCTGTTACCCATAAGATATTCGCCTTTTGCTCATCCGTGGATACAAAATTCCAAGAAGCTCTTCACAATGCCAAGGATATGCACAGATGGCGAAACATCACGACCCTCAGTAATAAGAAATTAACGCGAGGAGGAGGATTCGCCTTTACTGCTAGTAAATTATATCCGACAATACTTTGAGCTTTATTCGATTCCTTCTAACTGTTAGTACATCGTTGATTTCCAAATCTGTTCTCGTCGTTTGCGATACCAGCCACTTCAGCCAACTAAAAAATAGCAAGAGGTGTCGAAAAGTATCCATTGCTCAATGCATCCATCCAGCTATTACTTTTTATTACTTTTCTTGGTCAATTAACATGAAGACGTATGGGGATTTAGACGTTTGACCTTCATGAACAAGGCCTTCGTCAAATTCAGAAATCCTAATAAGTTCATTATATGACTATAAATATAATATATGGATATAAGTCATGTTATATGTATAATGGTAATGTATTCCGCGCTACCCATTCCAATCCACTACACCTGAATAGATTCTCGGTAAATTCCATGTCCAAACTTACTCACAACATCGTGCCCCCATAAGATAAACTCTTCCTGTACAAAAGTAATGTCGTGTTTTTAATGTTCCTCTAAGTATTTAATAACGTTTATTAGTTTCCTATTTAGTAATGGCCGCGTGCAAAATATACTGGACACTCAATCTATCCATTTTTATGATGTGTTTTATTGTCACAGCACCATCAGTGTCATGACTTTCACATTCACTATCGTCAATTTTATTGAGGTTTGGTTTCAATCTATGTGATTGAAGATTCACATTGACAGCTACGGTACCAATGGGTCAATACGTGTCGACTTTAGAAATCTTCCATCCGTGACATCAACAAATGTTGAGAAAATATTTACCATTGTGTCTAGTAGAAAAATCTCCATTGTTTCGAAGCAAAAAACAATATAATTACTTTGTACATGCTTAAAGTCAAAGAACTTGACCGTATACATAGAGTTCACTGTGTTTATAATTAGAACAAAGTCCTTTTCAGATACAATACAAGGAAAGGAACAATCGATGACATGACATTGACATTACGATAAAAGACGTGACCACCACTTTGTGGCCATTAGATGAGAACAATGTCCACTGGCATCGAATTTGTTCGAAAGAGTCACCGCGGCCCTGCAGCACGAAGGGCATTGAAAGAAAGAAAGAAAGAATGATATTTATTTAGCACTTACATGAAACAAACACGGTACATAGAAATAAAAAAAAAAGAAATGTGGGTATGCTAAGAACTCCAGGGTTGCGGAATTGGTTCGAAAGAGTCACCGCGGCCCTGGAACGCAAAGGGCTTTAGAAGGAACACGGATGGGTTTTAGTCAGTTGATGATTTCACAACCTTAAAAAAAAAGGTATGCTAAGAACTAAGTGTGTGACTCACGGCTGCACTAAAAAGGTCGATTTCAGCTATATGTCAGACAGACTGATGCTGTCTGACGCTGGTTTTCTAATGAACCTTTCAATGGACGAGTGGCGGTTAATTTAAATCAATCTAATATAATTAGGAGTATAGGGAGCATTAGGAGGAATACGGATGGGTTTTATTCAGTAAGAGTCTGACACTCCCTTCTGCTCTGCCCAGAGCGGAAGGAGTCATTTGATGATTTCCCATCCAAAAAAAAAGTATCAAATGAGAATGTTGTTGAACACACATTGGAGGAATAGATTTGAGAAAGGCGAAGACCATCAAAGACCTTCAGCAAGATTTTGATTTTGTCTGAGGTCATAACTAAGGGGAAGGAGTTCTTTACTCTGATTAGACCAAATTCATACCTTGTGTAACATCAAAGCCTCGGAAACCATCCATGTTGTTGAAAGTAGGAGTACTAGTGGTGTAGCATCCTCAACGTCTTTGATATGATTTGTCACGCTTACCAGCTTATAGGGAAACAAGAAAAAATAACGTAGTCTCTACATAAAATGACTAGTCGACCCCAAATGAACACAGGAAGCTCCCTGCTTGTGTTCATTAAGTCCCCATTATGGACTGTCACTTTGTGATACACGTCCATCATAAACCTCTGTATATACACAAGAAATTAGAGGCTATTCTGGTAATATTTTTTTTTTATTGCGCAAAGGTACGATAGTCGTTGCATTAGCGTGACCTACTGCCGGCGCTTACGACGCATTATCAAATCTTCATTCGTGTGAATGTTCACGTCTAACCAGACGGACCAGTAGACGTTTGTTTATATTTTTTTTATCGGCCAACGTGTTTCAAAGTTCATTCGACTTTATCGACCGGAATTAAGTACCGGAGAAGCGTGATCGGTGCGTGCAATGTCGTCTAATAACGTAATAAATAAAGAAATAATCACATCGTCAGTGCAACTGGTTTTTTCTGTGCGCAGTAGGTCAAACTGAAACTGATACTGAATTAAAGATTGTATTTTTCCATAATTGTTAGAAGTGAAGTTTAAATTATACACGTGTAAACAGGCTGATTTCTTTGATCTTGTTTTGTAATTAGTTATTTATTGGAACATTGTTGGTAACCTGCCTTTTATAGATGTCGAGGAGTCAAGAGCATACCTACTATATCTACTACCTATCCTCGAAGTTGGCTCTCTTTTAAGATTTATTATCAATACATTGCGAATACTTGAGTTCTTTCTAAAATTTTAAACTGAATCTATGTATTGTATGTACTTTAACATTGATGTCCTTTGATTACCTGTTTTCTTTGCAAAGGCTTGTCGTATTTTATTAACCCCCGACGCAAAAAGAGGGGTGCTATAAGTTTGTTAATATAGAATTTTTACTTTCTCTTATTTCACAGCATCTTATCTAGGCAGTGCACCATGGCATTTAGGTCGTAAATCGTCCTTCCATTTCGGAGGTACTTACATCGTAATACTCATGTAATAATCAAAATCATGATTGGTACACTCACTTGAGCTCATAATCATGATCCTGTAATGCTACACTGAGCTCGTCAACGTACTTCCTACATTACATTTTTATATTGCGGAAGTCAGTTGCATAATAGTACCAGTTATTTTTATGTTATCATGGCTTTAGTTTTTGTTGTCAAACTCAATGTTATCGTTGGTGACAATGATGCTGGATAAAAATAAAACTGTGGAAGAAGGCATTGGAGCTGTCTGTAAGGACACCACGAAAAAACAAATATGATGCTGCCGAATCTAGTCAAATAATTATATCCTTCAAAAAGCCTAATTAAGAACTTCAAAGAGTTGATGGAAGAGTACCTATGTTCAAATAAAGAACTATGTATGACATATAAATTTATGATGGGTTTGTTAAAAGATAACTATATGTAACTATAAGTTATATAACGGAAGACTCCTTATATGGAAAGAGTAATGAACTTTGAAAATGCGGGCACATGCATCGTATGCAATATCACGTTCTGCCTCTTGGTCGTCAAGCTGTGTTTCGGAGAGACAACCATTATTAATATTATCATTCACATCCTGTACCAGTGTGTTGTCAGGGGCGATAACGTTTGCAACTGCAATCATATATGATGTCAATGTCAGCGCAATATAATCCTAATTGATGATTGCATGGGTAGTAACAAAATCTTTTATAATAATATATAGGTCATAATCATAATGCCATAATCTTCATAATGCTCTGTGATTTTCATTCAATATTTATAAAAAAAATATAATTATTTCAAGGTAACTTAGATATATTAAAATACCAGTTTAGTTTTCGGATCATGACGTGTCCACTGTCCATGTGGAAGGATTATACAAGCTAACAATTTTTATTCGTATGTCTAAATATATACTGAATATTTAATTCTATTATATTTAAGTCTGAATAGATAATTAAATACCTAGTTAATCTGAAAATGTAGTAATACATTTTACCAACTGAAGCAGTGAAACTTGTCTTTTTTCTCTTTGGGAATCAATAAAAATGTCGCAGTATTGAATTCGTGGAAACCGCAAAATCTGAAGATGAAGACAAAGTATTAAAATAAGTTATAACCCAACTGCACACTGTTTTTCTTTTTCAAGGATGGAATGTCATCAAATGACTTCTTTCGCCCTGGGTGGAGCGGAAGGGCGTGTCAGACTCTTGCTGACTAAAACCCATCCGTACTGTTTCTTCTAAAGCCCTGCGCGTTCCAGGGCCGCGGTGACTCTTTCGAACAAATTCCGCAACAACTGCACACTGTTGCAACCTGTGTTTACAATTAAAGACTAACCATTCGAGATTAACCGAAGATTCATTTTATTTATTGTGTATACAGTAGTTCTTACTCTTTGTATACGACACTCAAAATCGTTATTCTGTCAACGTCTCACCGTGCAAACTTAGGTAATGTGAACATGACGTAAACTGTCATTAAATCTTGATTATCGGATAGATTGACACTTAAACCTATGTTTACACTGTGAGATGTTTACAGAATCGCACTGCTGTTCATATTAGGGTCGTCCATTCGCTCCACTGGCACGATTCGATGCAGCTAATCCGATTGATTCGCGTATGTGGGTGACACATTTGTCACTGGATCCCCCTCCTGGCTTTATCGCATTAGGTTTATGATACATACAGATCAAGGTCTCTAGGGAATTCTTTGCTTTGACTTGTATGAATGAAGCTATTTTCCGTTTGGATCGGAATTGAACACGTTTCGGAAGTTTTTAGTCTTGATAAGTGAGTTAGAATTTAGTTGAGCAGGAAATAATTATTTATTTTTAACCATTATAAAATAACTTCCATCAAAAAAGCGAAAGGGGAAATACTTGTAGATGCAAAAAACTTATAATATCTACCAGCTGTCGTTGCCATAATGTCGGAGCACTCGGAACTATAACACCACAGATAAAAAACTAAAACAACGGTTATTGAATGAAACAAAATGGCCGCTTTGCAATGGTGCTAGCAGATTCATTACATAGCAAAAAAAAACCGTTAAGATTTGCGGGCGTTTGAACAATCGCGAATTGTATCGAGGTCGAATTTTTTGTTAGAACATCTGATGTCACTAAAATGTAATGTAGATCATTACAACCATGGTACACTTTTGCCAGAATACTGGCTATATGAATTAGTTCGATTGAAATTTTAGGGAGAATCTTTAAAATAAGTTAAACATTAATTTTCCCATGCCAGGATCCGAAAGATTGATATGTGAGCTTCATAAAATGAAGATGTATTGTAGATTATTATAGAATATGACGTTACATATACCCATTAACATCCATTTGATGGAGACACATGTTGATTGAGGAACAAGTTTAGCTTCTACGCAATAGTTGACATCATCTAAAATGAATCACTGTTCACAAACTTAACTCAGCGCAGTTGCATCAAACTTCATGACATTTCCGGGAATGCCAACATCAGTCTATTTATAACACTGTTTGTGTTACAAAATCTGCATATATTGCAGTTTTTACGTCATGTATAACTGCATGAGAGCCGTTCAATTCTAAATTCGGCAACTCTAAAAAAAAACTCCAAAATAACTTGAAAAATAAAGAAATATAAGCCTTTGACGTCATTTGGGAGCACACGGGGTATCCTGGGAAGTTTTTGGCCACTTAAGGTCGAAATAAACAGGTTTTGATTAACAACACAATACTTAAGGAATGTTTTGGTCCTCGATTTGAGAATAAGGCCGCTTGGATTATAAGTTTACTGTGATGAACGGTACCTGACAGAGTGGGTAACGTCATAACGTGGGTGTCGGATAAAAAAGGTTTTAGGGGAATCATGTCTTAAAACCTTTTATTTTTAAGAGTCTGACACGCCTTTCCGCTCCACCCAGAGCGGAAGAAGTCATTTGATGATTTCTCATCCTTAAAAAAAAAGGGGAATCATATTATGGAGAAATTAATACCGCATCTTTTCCAGTAACAATAAACTGCAAACAGTAACAATAATCATTAGTTTACACATCAAGCGACCCAAGTTAGCTACGATCAGAGAGATAGAAAGAGAAGAACCTTATCACAATGCGTGTAGTGTCCAAGTTAACCGCCTTCTGCGTCTGATTCTTGACCCAGTTATTTAGCGATAGCTTTATGTGGTAGTCGAAACTCTTCGTTATCAAACCGTTTACTGACTGCTACTGTTGTGGGAGGCCCATGCTTTACCCAACGTTGTAGCCAACTGCGAGATATATCACTAAAAGACAAATGGTGATTGCGCAATCGTCTCCTGGCAACATACATAAGTAGGTAATTTAATTTTCCATTTGTTTCTAGGAAGTCATGTAGGAGACGCAGTTAAAAATGTAAATGTGTAGTCATTTGTCAGTGCGTAGGCAGCCGGTACACGAGCAGCTATGTGGTGTTGTGATGAAGCTCCAAGTTCTTTGTTAAATGCATCCTAAACATGAAGTTAGTTACTGCAAGTTGCAGAATAGGTAAGTGAAGGATCAATGAGGCAGATGGCAGATAACCCATCGTGTGATCCGGAAGTTATAATTTTGCTTTTAGAACCAGACCATATGAATCTTGAACTACAACTTAAGGAACTCTTGATCCATTATATGGTCGGAAATCGCCAAAACATGCTGAATAAGCCTATTTGTATGTGAAGAGGAACTCAGGGACAGCAATCTACAAAAGTTTTTCCTCATTCGATCTTCAAAAAAGAATAAGTGGGTGTGTCAACTATTTTTTTTTGGTTTTAGATGTATTGCATCATTTGAATATCGTCATCATGACGAGGCAATTTGGGAGGAATCTCATTATGAATTATGTACTCATCTCAATGATTTAAATAAAGCCTTTGAGATCTACGAGAATCATGATGATTTGCTGATTATTTAAGAAAGCCTCCATTTGGAAGAAAAAGTGATAAACTTATGAAATAAGTAAATGGAACAAAAATTCTTATTTGTAAATAGGTTCATAATGCACAAGATGTTCCAGAAGTCAGCATCAGCCGAAAGATGTCCACTGCTGGACATAGGCCTCCCCCAAAGAGCAGGCAGGTTGGCGATCGCAGTGTAGCTGTTGCAATGCATCCAATGCTGCCCATTTTCTGGTGAGTTCCTTAGACGCCTCTAACGACACTTAGGGGAAGTCATGGGATGGTGCTATTCTTTTACGTCCGACACCATACAAAACACTTTTGTTTCTTACTTTCGTTTAAATAGCCCACAATCCTTCACGCGATTGTTCTGTGTCTGGGTGTTCGTTTAAATAAGATTTGTCATTATAAGTACCTAGGTAACCCTGTGATCCATGTCAAAGGTGCGGTATCTTTGCTACGGATAAGGAGAAATCCAATCAGTCTCTAAAAAGTCATAGCTTAAACAAAGGTATGAAAGGTCCTTTGCATGGGGGCTCGAAGGTTCTTACCACATTTGAACTATTTTTTAAGATTTTCCTTAATCTTGACAAGGTTCTATTAGATGTTGCATCAGATAATGATTTGGTTACCACTGATGAATCATATTTGTTACTTATAGGTGGTAATTTGACCACTCATCCTGACAAAAATGTTGATCTAAGACCAAAGGTCAGATTTGAAAATATAGTTCACATAGACATGTAAAAAGTTAAATCTGATGTCAATGTTGACACATTGGAAAATCACAACAACTTAGTCCAAAGACCAAAACGGTTATGACTTGTACGAACTTGGCATAATTGTCAGGACAAAGGCCATAAACTGGAATAAACCTTTCTGTATCGAGCGATTAAAACATGAATTTATTACAGTTCAGTACAATTAATATCCATTAAGCATTGACTTACTTATAGTATGCTATATAAATATATTACAATAAGATAGTATTCGGTATCTATAATACATTTCTGTTGTTTGTTCAATCGAAGGTTTACCAAAACTTGGATGATTTGAGAAACTTTAGTTGAAGTAAGATTATATTTATACTTCTACTACATTGTTACTAGCCTGTTAATTAAGGCAAAATTAAAATATCTTGCCAAATTTGCAGCAGGTTGCAGGCTGTTTCTAATACGAACTTCCAAAATACAGTAAATAAACTTATCTGTTATCCACCAATTAGCCCTGACGTCATTTAATCCCACGGATTACACCTATAAAATCTAGATCCCAACTATTTATTAACCATTTGTGAAAGCGTTACTACCTTTCAGAGCTTTATTGTCATTGATAACAGCACTATCTTTATACTTATTGTTTGATAGTCATATATCGATTTTATTATCTCAATTGTATCAACTGAGTCAGAGACTATCATATGAATCACTATTAGTTTTGGGCGTTACTGCTGAATTATGATTAATCATTAAAATATTGTTGTTTTGATCGCGGATTTTTTTTTAACCTTGGGGTTTTATATAGAACCTAAATTTAATGTTAATTATTTTATAATATCATAATTTATGTATAACACATTTTTAGACCAACGACGTCATTCGTATAGTTAAATGGTGTTGGGAATTTACCTCCTCCATTAGCTTCGGCTATTGGGGATTTTGTTTATCAATATTGTAAATATATTTTTGTTATTGTTACAATACGAACAAAGTTCAATATTATTCAGTTTCAACATTTTTCAAATTGGTGACACTGCACTGAATAAGTGCAAGTCTTTGAGATTTTTCGAAACACTCGAAGCATTGTTTGTCTGTTTGCCAAATACATAATGCCTAACACCTATTCAAAATTGATGAAGTGTCCCTTGTAAATGAAAATGAAAACTATAATAGCAGTTACCTAGATCGCTCGAAAAAGTATTGGACATCCACGAAATGGTAGTCAAACATCATTACTGTATAAAAACACTTGTCCTAATGAACCTACCAATGAACTCCTTCCCAATCCCAGGTAACTAGAACAAACTGAATATATAATGAAAGGTCAATAACTCTACGGACAGAGCAAAAATTCTATATACCTAAGTAATTATTTAATTAAGCTTAAGTGTCCGTCGACACATTTGTCCTGATATCGATGACAATTTGACGACTCGATCCATGTGATAGCCACGTGCTACGGTGATGCATAGAGCATGATTGAGGTGTCTTAGATAAATAGTTAGGTGTGCACTTATCGTCTTTGTTTTGATTGTATAATATTGATTATGCTGAATTAAAAGTTAGCTGCGTTGCCAATTAGGCCAGTATTATTGGCCGTCCGTAGAATTCACTATCAGTCGTTCAGTCGCTACCACTAGACAGTAGACAGTATCTAGTTCTGCATTCGCTACCGCCTTGTTGCCACAGGCATAATAATAAGACAGATGTACGTCGGCGTCTGTATAGTTTATAGTCTTTCCTTTCTTTAGCTTTCAGTTAAATCTGAATCTTCATATTAATTGTCTTCACTATCATCATTTAAGTCCTACATACCTATACTATCGTTCATGAATGTTAAGTTTTAAGTTTAGTATGCATGTCCTGTTCCTCAGAAACACTGGCCATCGATTATGCTTGAATAGGCACGTGCCACATGCATCTTGAAGAACCATCTCGACCTTTGACTTCAGGATTTGACAAGAGCGATAACGACTGACAAAAATTCAAAATTCCCACGTGAGATTTCGATAGCGCTTTCAATCCATTTCATTTTGGAATCTTTGTTCATTATCACTAATAGACTGCCACTCAGTCCAGACTTCCAAGGCCGATCTATATGAGAAACCTCGACTTCAGCTTGAGACACACACGTGTATTTACCAACTAGCTACAACAATACTGCGACATAAACTTTAGCACGTGTATTTTTTCTGTATTATCTCACCCGAACCTCGCGTGTAATTGTCAATTACGACTTCTCATTACAGTGATAGGTCAAATATTATTATCTTTTTTATCGCTACTATAAATACTCGTAGCATGCAGAAATCATACGATGCTGAATGATCTTGACTTAAAAATTGGACCATCTTGCATCATTTAACTACTTATTATTTTCACCTTTTAATATTTTATTATTTATTTGTTTAATTGGGCGTGAAAACCACGTTTGTAGGACATGAAGAATATATTTTATTTGACCTGTTGACATAATTATAATTTAAAGTCAATTAATCATTCACAGTTAATAAACGGAATGTATACTCGTAACTCAGGAGTATTTAATTAATGCTTATCGTTAACCTTATCGAAAGTCATAATTTTCTATACGAACAATAGAAAGTTGGGTGCGCTTGCGCATTGTCATAATAATATGGGAGTCGTTGGTGATCTTTGTTGATTGATAACCATATGATTAAAGGTATTACAAACGCAAGAAGACTCAGCGTTTGTTGGGCCTACCAGGCTGAAATCGGTCTGGTGAGGGCCGCAGAGATCCGCCCGCTAGATGGATGCTAGATGCACAAGACTGGTCGATATGGTGGCGCTTGGTCTCTTCGAGCCATTTTCCAGCAGTAGACATCTTTTGGCTGATGATGATGGCTTGTGGGATGATTAAAAGCTATTAGAAGGTTTTCTTAGCCCTGGAATTGCACGAAATGCATTTTTCTTATCTGTTCTTTAAAACACATCGCAGAGAAAGGTCACAACCTGCCTTGTTCCATGGGGAAGACCGTTATAGGAAGGAAAAGGGTTACACTTCACTTCAGCCAGTCCCAGTGGTCTGCTGGCCATAGGCTCTATAATTACTTTACTCATCGGATATAACCACCATGGTGGCCAACCTCAACGTGCACTTAATCTGTACCTCGCTCATGTTATTTACTTTTTTTCTTTTATGTTGGAAATCCTCATTGGATCTCCTTCACCTTGGAGACAGCGGAGAGGTCTGTCAGACTCTTACAGACTAAAACCACCACTTGCGTTCGGGGCTGATGTAACGTGACTTCGTTTGCCCCTGACTATGCCGGAACAAGTGCCGCTATGCCGTCTCTGGGCTTCGTCCCGTAATGGGGGTCGTTTCTGGACCCTTTTAGGGGCTGGAAGAGGGCGTTATCCACCCTCCAACGACGCTCCTTGCGCCTAGTGCGGAAAGGAAGAGCACTGGTATTCACTCTAGTACTATCGTACTCGGCTTAACCACCACCACTGCGCTCATCAAGTCACATGAGGTATAAAATATTGTCAACGCGATGCACGGAAGCGATTCGCCATGGTCAGTGAAGCTATTGTATTTAATTGTAACAAAGATGGACGGTGACAAAAGCACTTGACCATGACTCCGCGTCTGATTCCGATAGTGCCAATAGGCCAATTACATAAATGTAATGTATAGGCAAATTAAAAGTAATGTGTAGGCAATTTTTATAGGAAGGTATCTATAGGTACTAGCTTCCTTTAATGGTGATAATGTAGTGGCGGTTCCGTGTTCCGGATTAGAAGTATACATCTTTATTAGAAGTATCCTTGGGACTTATGTTTTTTTTTCTAATGATACGGTTTAAAGTATTGAACTTCTATTGTGTTGTAATTTAGTATAATGTGGCGTGATGCCATTGTTTCACGTTGTTAGTTAGTGGAAATAAGTAATTAAAAATATTTTAATTCAAGATAGGTACCTACATAATATGTTCAAAACGGATTAAGTACTTTTCTATTTTTACCTTTAATAATTGCTACTATTACTATTCTCACCTGAAATTAATAAAAATCGAAGTCAGCGGCGCCATCGTCTAAGAACCAAAAATAAATATGCAAATCAAGAACATTATTTCTTTAAAATTCGCACTTACAATTAACGTTTCTGTTTAATTACAATAACAAAAACACTCGTACAGCGAGCCTTCAAGGCGTAAAACTAGTCTGAAAGTTCAAGTTTGGTGGCGCGTGCGCCGGTCGGTCAAGCGTTACGCAAGATGCCGCCGTCCGCCCGTAAGTACGTTAACAATCAAATTATTTTCAGCAACAGGAAAAGAAATCAATTTGTAATTAGATCATGGACTCATTTTTATGATGGTTCTTTCTTTAATTAAATCTGGGCCAGGAGGCCATTGGGTTAAATAGGCATAATTTAATTAGTTTTCTTTGTAATCTACAAAGTGAGGCAACGAGCATGCAGAACCAAAAATTCGACATGTGACATCCACTAACCAGTACGGGGTCCGTTTCCCTCCCACAATATGATTGATTGCCATCATGAATTCGTTGTGAAAAAGAGATAGTGCTACCCGTCCTGTATAGGGATTAGTCTACTTTACCCCACTGGCCGCCCCACTAGTGGGGCATAGTAGACAAGCCATATTTTTGGAGTGTATTCTGCACAACTAAGTTATTGCAATGGGGCAGAACCATAGAGAATATACCTAGTCTTTGGGCAGAATACACTCACATAAAGTCTTTGTGTATTTTGCCCCACTGGGGCTGGCACCGTTGAAATCATTAAAAATCCGACAATCCTACTAATATGAAAGAAAAAGTTTGTTACGTTAAGTATTATTGTTTCAATGACGCAAAAAAGTTGAACGGTTTGCGATGAAATTTTGCACACAGTTTATAATCTAAATTAACACAGATGGTTCACTCCAAAAATGTGGTTTTTCGATTCTGCCCCACTAGTGGGGCGGCCAGTGGGGCAAAGTAGACTTATCCCTGAATAGTTCATACTGTTTCTTACAACGGAGTAATGATGGCCTTGGCACGTTACAGTAGGTTCTTTTAAACTCAATTTGTACATAATCAATATCTACTTTTATCAGCATACCGATGCGTGACTGTACAACATTTATCAACGTAGTACAAAAATAAAATTATGATATCCTACAGATGTTTTATTTCGTTCAAATTAATTGATAACGATGTCTGTGCGAGTAATTCTCTTTACTCAAGTTGATAAGAATTCCCGATAGGTAACTTAACATTATTATTTTGAATCATTTTCCTGCTGTGAAATATTTGTAACGTATACAATTAAAATAAAAATGCTACGTCGACAACGCTTGTTACCAAAGCAAAATAGCAACTGATAATTTTGACATTTCTGACTCATAAATACCGAAGCATTCACGCTATTTAAAACCCTTTTCCTATAGCATAGAGTCTAGAATAGCGTGAAGGTACATATTTATAGGGTCTGATAGGTAAAAGCGAGCGATTCTTTCAAGATAGCCGGTCGAATTGTGAGAAATGTCAATGTCTGCAACCCTGAAACAAAGTTAACTTGCTAATATAATAATAATAATAAAGTTTGAAATAATAAGTTTACATAAAGTGTACATATGGTTCAATATTATATATTTTTATATTGGCCTATAATAGTATTATAATAATCTGGATAAAAACTATGGTATGACAAGGATAACATTACAGTTACAAAAATAAAATTCTGAAGAATATAATGTCGATCAGACGGGATTAGTTATCGGTGATTGGATGGCGTGGTTAACTACTACGAATAATATTTTTTTAGGGTTCCGTACATAGAGTATATGTAGTCTTTGATTCCGTACCTCAAAAGGAAGAAAAACGAAACCTTCATAGGATCACTTTATTGTAAGACTTACATTATGACTCTGTCTGCCAAGACCCTTTTCCTATGTGTTTTTCCCATTTCATTACACAACACTGAATTACTATGCCTATAGTAGGCGCCAGATAATCGTGGAATAACGGTCATTGACCCACCTACAATTATTGACATTTTTAATTTGAAAAACGGAATTAATGACACAAAGCTGTCCCGAATCATCATCTCTCGTGATCCTTAACATTGTCTAATAATGAAAAACGATTCATATTTAATTGTTCAGGTACCTATGAACTGTTATTAGGGAAAGGTCAATATACTTTATTCCACATTTATCTGGCGCCTACTATAGTTGGTTTCCCGAATCCCACACAAAACTCTAAACATTATTATTTTTATTTGATACAAGTGCGATCTTCAAGGTTAAGCAACGCTTGCCGAGTTTGGTCTGTGGATGGATGACCATCTTAACATATCGAGACTCTTTCGTTCCTCGGCAAGCACGTTAAGCCGTTTGTCGCGGCTGTTATTTGTAGATCTTTGGCAGTCGTTACGGATAGTCAGAAGCCAGAAAATTTGACATCAGTCTTACCAAGGAGTACCAAGGAGTAGTTAATGGGTTGTGGTGGTCTGGTAGGTAGCCGCTCCACGTAAAATACTGGTATTCAGCTGAATCCGGTTTGACTGGAAGCCGACCCCAATATATTTGGGAAAAGGCTAGGCAGATGATGAAAAGTGCTGAGATAGTTTATAGTGTATCACTTATCACAGGTGAATGAAGCACCAATACACCTATCTCCATTCGTTACTTTACTAAGTAAAGCCTACCTACTATCACATCTGCCAGCATAGTAACAGATTTCTAATTAAAAACTCGAGTGAGATAACACAGACGCACACTATCGCCCATTTCAGTCGGAAGTTGTAATCGCACTAGTATTTTGTTACATCACTAGTGAATTATGAAATGGTTTTATAACAATACGATAATTTCTGCTGTTACCAGTCAATTCAATGGTAAATAACTGCTTATTGAGTATTTTTTGTGATGAAATAATTAAATGGCGTGGATAAATAGTAGGTATTAGCTTAAATCGGTCTGCACTTGTCGAAGGGCGACTATTATTTTAACCACGATGCCACTCTACTAAACTGCTAAAGATCCCCGCATACAGGTGAGATGCCACAATGTGACAACGTTGCGAAAGTTTTTCATTTTCACAAAAAATGTTCTACGGACACATCCCTAGATCGATTTCTATGAAAGTGGGTTGTCGCATCGTCGTGTCGCGGACAAAATAAAACTTCAAAAAACATTCATAAAACATAAATTCTATTGTAAATGCATACTTACTCTATTTTTATATTAACAGGTTCGTTTCAGTCTGAGTATTTTCGCCCTTGATTTCGTTCGCAGCTGCAATTAACAGATAGCTAATGTGCTCGTATTATGCAACCTACGTAAACATTTAATTATATCTAGCCGTTTATCTCAGTAACATTACATACTCGTAAGTCGTATCTACTATTCAACGCATTGTACAGCACGCTTCTTACAAAATCATGTGCAAATCGATTCAAATACCTAAGCAGTGATTAATTTCCTATATTTTATCTATGAATAAGAATCATAGATACGTGGCGCGTGTAGATAATAATCGATTTATTATTGTAATGTGGCGTAACAGATAAGGTTACACGTCATTTTATAAACCTTACCAGTACCTACCTACATTCAGTGCTTCAGTTTCCTCTTCTTATCTTAATATATAAAACGGAATTAGAATTACTATCCCTTTATCTTTAGAGGTAAAAACACAAATATTTGTGACTCATTGTATTATTAGTCATTACTTATTAGATATCTAAATGTATGATTAAGAATAGGGGCCCAACTATGACATACCTATGCCATTATGATTATGAACAGGGATGGCCAGCTCAATTAGACCTAAGATCTACTTTTTACTGACGAAATCCTGTGTGATCTACCGATTACATGCTTTTTAAAACTTAAAATAAAACAGTATAGTTAAGTAATACAATTATGTAGTTTTTTATTTTATTAACGTAACTTGTTTATATAGTTGCGCAGTCTGTTAAACGTACTTATATTTTTTGGCTTGCCACGATCGAATGGATTAATAGCCGCGATCGACCGGTTGGCCATCCCTGATTATGAATAAGAAAAAAGCTATGCGTCTTGTGTTGCATTGTCTCCCTCCCACACCGGAATTTAAGACTAAGGCAGGGGTTCCCAAACTATTTCTATCCGTGGCGCACCGTTTAGTATTATGTCCCGGCGCCCTAGCTTGTTAAAATAGGTTACAATTATCTATACTAGGCACAGAAATTAAAACAACCACAATATGATGTTGAGTTTAAAATACTGAGCAGCGAGCGGGATTTAAACTGTTTTATAATTTTTTTACCCGCGATTACTTAAGTCTAGTTCCCGAAGGGAAGAATGAGGAGCGTCTTGCGGCGCCCTTCTTTGCTTTCTACGGCGCACCAGGGCGCCGCGGCGCACACTTTGGGAACCCCTGGACTAAGGACTTCATAGTGGAGCCTCCCTTATTTAGTTAGAAACAGCCTACAAAAAGAATTATTAATGTTCTTCGAAATTCACGAACTACCGAATAGGTAAAAGACAGGTTAAAAATAATTGGTGTTATTTTATAAGGTTTTATTATAAAATCAATTAGGTAAATAAGTAAAACATTTATTTCTTTAATAAAAATGTCGATATGAATAAAGAGATCGTAAACCTGTCCAATCTATTAATTGAACCAAATGACATTAAGCTGCATTGTTCTTTTATTTTAAAACATAACAAAGGCTCGTTATCATATAAATAACGTTTATGGGTAAAATGTCAAGATTTGTATTAATAAGACTGTGAATTTTGATAATAACACAAGCACGAGGTATGTTTATTTTGCTACGAGTCTGCGACCGCAGACGCAGACAGATACGCCGCGACAGTGCGCCGATGCTTTTCTCTAAAAAAGCTTTTTACAAAAGCTGGAAGTCGGTTGTACCGACTTCCAAATAATAAAAAAACACTAAAAAGTACAAAATAAATTTCATTTCGGAACTCGGTGTTTTTGGTTGTTTCTTTGTATTTTAACACCGATTTCCGAAATTAAAATAATTATTTTATACTTTGTAGTGTTTTTTTTTTTTTTTTTTTTATTTGCGCGAGGGAAAGGCAAGGCCTTCGCCCCAACCGCCGCAACAGGAGAAGACGCCCCGGGCGTCGGGAGTCGCAGGGCGATCCCCGGCCACCGTAGGCGCGGGCCTGCGGACGGCGAGCATTGGGTGGCTCGCTGTCCGATCACCACCAGGCCCGGGTCGATGGCGCGTTGTGTTTCACGCGCGCCTCAAAGAGATGTCAGCATAAAAGACGGGGCCCGCTAGGGCCAAAGCCTGCCAGGGTTGCGGAATCTGTTCGAAAGAGTCATCGCGGCCCTGGAACGCAAAGGGCTTTAGAAGGAACACGGATGGGTTTTAGTCAGTAAGAGTCTGACACGCCCTTCCGCTCCACCCAGAGCGGAAGAAGTCATTTGATGATTTCACATCCTTAAAAAAAAAAGGGTTTTTTTATTTGGAAGGTGGTTGTATTTTTTTTGTAAAAAAGTTTTTTATTTTACACTTTTTATTGGTGTTACACATCCACAACCACACCAAACAACACCACTGGAAAGTCACAGGAAAGCATTATCTGCCTAGCCTTTTCCCAACTATATTGGGGTCGGCATCCAGTCAAACTGGATTCAGCTGAATACCAGTATTTTAAAAAGCAAAACACTCAATTTCGTTCACTTGGATGACATATTTTCTATTTTCTCCAGCTATTTTCATTTAAAAACCAAACTACTAAACCGATTTTGTTAAAATTTCTGTGGGACCGACCAATCGGAACGTATTTCGTTTTAGAAGAATTTTTCAAATCAGTTCATAAATAACAACAAAAAACATAAACACACCACATACACAACACACACAACACACACACACACAACATAAAAATACAACCGAATTGAGAACCTCCTCCTTTTTTTGAAGTCGATTAAAATGTTCAAGTTTGAGAATTTGCTCTACAGAAAAAAATCTACGAAAAGCGTCATCGCATCGATGTAACATTGTCGCTGGATGCACCTGTCTGTGGGTTTCTTAAAATAAAACTTCAATAAACCCATTACCTCAGCTAATTATTCTAGGTTGTGTGTACAACACCCTTTGTAGATAAAAACAAAACAAATATTACGTTATAATCTATCACGTTTTCAACAATGCAGCTTGAAACACGATACCTACTAGATACAGACATATTAATATACCTTATATTCGCGAATGTTTCATAGTGACATAGTAACAGGGAAAATTGTCGATAATAATTTGTACAATATTCATAATAACTAATTCCCCGACTGATAGCATGAAGATAGCAACTGATACCGGGTTTTATCGTACGTTTACTCCCTAAGCTTGGGGGCACGCTAAGCTCTGTTTGTTTACGTGACGAACAAAGCGTGGGAGAATTAAAGGAAATAATGTAGGTCGCAAAAGTTGGCAATCTGAGCAAGGACTCCTATAGACCATTTTTCATAGAAATGGTTCCATAGAGAATCTTAATTATTTTCGATGAGAAATGGTCGTCGCACCGGCGGCATCGCAATGTCGCATCGTACCTGTCTGTGGGAGCCTTGAAATAGTAATGTATCACGCCTTTTTCCTATGTTTTGGAATCCGTATGTATCATGTCTTATTAAAGTAAGTATCCATTTGTGGCCAAATTAATAATTGTGTTTTTCGTCTTAATTTTTTTAGGTTTGATATTATTATTATTCAGATTTTATCTTATTATTCTTTCCTGTGAGTACTTACCTACCTAATTACAGTAATTGTTGCAAAAATTACTCTGCGTAATTATTTTAGATCCGCGTGGAAGCGTAGTTATATTTATTTAAGTTCTTTAATTACCTAATTAATAATGCACTTAACTTTTTTCGCTGCTTACCAAACTAATAAAAAAATCGTTGATGAGAGAACAACCCGGTTTTCCAGAATACAACCGCTGCCATATCGCTTGTACTTACAGCTACAACTACATACATACACCATTATGGAAAGCTTTAATTAAAAACTAGAAGGGCGACAATCTCTTAAGTACGTACCGAGCTCCGACCATATCTACATGCAAGTGCATGTAGATATGGTCGGAGCTCGGAGTCAGAAGTGCAGTAGCACTCTCCCGAAACTAATGTTTAAAGTTTCTTTGTCAAAAAAGTTCTATAGTCCTGAAACAAAAAGTTTCATCCATACTTTTGATTGATGATTAAATCAGTCCAGGATCATGGACCTCCTTCTACTTAGAAATTATAGCTTTAGGGGGGTCCTGCCACGGTGGCGGAATTGTTAGAAAGAGTTACCGCGTCTCTGGTTTGCAAAGAGCATTTGAAGGAACACGGATGGGTTTTAGTTAGTAAGAGTACTACTAGTAGTACTCCCTCTCACTCCTCCGAGAGCGGGAGTAGTCGTTTGATAATTTCTCATCCATAAAAAGGGGAAGTGTCAATGCAATTGTGACCCATCACTGTACTAGTACATGATACGAGACAAACAACAGTGCATAGTAATTAAACGCAAAGGTATCATTAGTACGGATTTCCACGTGCAAGTGTCGAGACCGTGAACTCTGTGTACCAGACATTATGGCAAAGGTACATATTATTTTAAAATTTAAATACTTGATCGTTTATGCAAGCATACAGTAACTGTTTGATTGCGCTTGCTGAATATTAATAGGTTTCCATACTTAATATTATAAATGCGATAGTAACTCTGTCTATCTTCTTCAAGTCTTAATTGCTGATCGGATTTGGATGAAACTTGAACTTGGAGTGAGGCGTAGGTGGAAGATGGAACACCGGGGTGGTTTTAGTCAGTAAGAGTCTGACAGACCCCTCCACCCGCCCCAGGGAGGAGGATTTCCATGAGGATTTCCCCCCGAGATCAAAAAATCGTTAACAGAAGCAAGGGTATTGCTAAAATTGTGGCCGGTTCACTTTGCTTGCACTTGCCTTTTTAATCTCTGTCTTCTTTAAATTATCCTTGATTTTTGGAAGCTTGATCGAATCCGGTTCTTGTTACGTTTATCAATGTCTATGGTTGGTATTAAAACTAGATTGAACAGTGGATCTACTCTTCTTCTTTGTGTTTCGACGGTACGTCTAGTTTGACTGTATGGACTTTCCAAAGTTTATCGAGCCTGGGGCCCTACTATGAAGTCTTAAAACGATCATGATTCCGCTCTAAGAGGGAGACCGAGCTATACATAGCGAATAGCACTATCCCGTATACATCATCAGAATTGGATAGCATTAGCTCGTCATAGTAGGGCTCCTGTGGTTGCATGTGGACGGGCATTTGGGACACTGCATCAAATGTAACTTGACCTGATCAGGAGCACCACATTGGCACTGGGTGTTGTTTTTTTTTATTATTGATAGGCTCGAGCTTGTCCAAAACCTCACCTGATGGAAGCGACGATGTGGTCGACGATGGAGCACGCTTGCCTGGAAGTAACCGGTTGACTCTTGACTGAAACACCCAAGGTTGTAGATATCATAAAACACAGACTCCGGCAGAGAATTCACAAAACTTTTTGTGCTTATGGGTGGGATATGCACTATCACCGTACGCCTTGTAGTCCGATGATGGAACCGGCGAGGCGGAACTAAATTGTGCAATTCCGACGCATACTCCCCGAAGTAAACCTATATAAAAACGGCTGGCGACTCGGCTTCGATGTATGATAGATGAAGAAAAATAGTTGACATTGTAAATAGTGTTGTTTCCTACTTATAATATAATCCAAACTTGCTTTCATTGAAATCGAATTCTATAAACTGCTGGTAGGTACCAACAATTAGTGCATTATTATGCACTTAAGCGTTTACCCTTTAAAAGCCTTTAAAAATCTTTTAAAGCCCACAATTTTCCAAGAATAGACCTATATTTTAATTTTGAAAGTGTCAGGGTACCATTTTATCACTTTAAATACTTAAGGAATGTAGTTAAACGGATTAACTAACAATAATACTTGCACGTGTAGCCATGAACCTAATGCACTTCTTAATGGTACTCAAATTCAAATTATTTTTTGTAGTAGGTACTCTATTATGGCATGTTTAAAATACCTGATTAATCCTCACAGTTCATTTTTTATTAAGTAAGTACTCGCTTTATTCTAGCAATTTAGTGTTGGGCAATAATAATAGTTCTGTATGTTGTCGGAGGTAAAAAAATAGCACCATCTCATCTCTTTTCGTGGGTGTCGACTCTTCAGAGAATGGGCAGCAGCATTCCCGGTACATTGCAACAGCTACACTGCGATCGCCAACCCGCCTGCCAAGCGTGGCGATTATGGCAAACCCCTTTCTTTTTTTTTGGGAGAGGCCTATGTCCAGCTGTGGACGTTTTTACGGCTGGTATGATGATGATAATGAATAATAATAAAAGTCTTGGTCACCTTTGTAGATAGATAGATAAAGTACAGATATGTAGATATCATTAGCAGTTCATAGAAATGCAACAGCAGCTAAAGGCTAAGTGCAGCTGTCGCAATTTAGGTCTCTTGTGATCGTGGTCGTCGGGTAAGCGATTATAGCCAAGAGCGTAATAGTTCACTTAGATTGTAACTGTCATTCCATCTTTTTTGTATAGATTGACAGCTCATTTTATATTCCCTTTACCTAAGCGTACATGATAAGAGGCCGGACAATTCTGTAAACATGTCGAAGAGGCTTGGGTGAAGTGATCACCTGGTGTGAGCTGTCAATCCTTATAATGAAGATGTCACGTGATCACGAAGTGAGCTTAAAACAGCGTCATCCTGCCTAATCGTCTGACGACTCAGTTCGAGTGTCCGTGGAGTTTCTTGCACGTTCTTCTCCATAGAGAACGTGCAAATAGCTTCATGTTTTTGACGGACTGACTTTGACAATTCAAAAGTACCTGCTTATGGTTTATTTGAAATAAATGCTTTGACTTTGATTTGGCTGTATATGTAGGATCGTCAACGACCATACAGCCCAGAACTGTTCAGTGTTCGCGATCATTTCCTTCTACGGAAGATTGCAGTTGTCAGCCGGCAAGCTGAAGGCGCCAGTTAGGTACTTCTTTATACCTAAGCAAGATTTAGACCGGACTGACTTCGGCAAGACGAAGTCGTCTGTCGTAGCCAATGGCCAAGTATAAATGATCAATAAAATCGGCAAGGGATGACTGGCCGGCCAAGCACCCCTCTGGACTCTGTCTTATTTGTCAGACTAAGTAGGCATGCACATAATATGTATGTAAGTATGTGACCGGTTATGGCAAATTGGCGTCCACAAGTCTGCAACGTCTGTAGGTACACAGTAACCCGACCAAGTACATTCGTACCAAACACAATGCACCTTGAAATAACCTTTTATCTACTTAAATGTCAACTCGCCTCGACACATTACAAATACTTAATTCATTTTATTGCAAATCCTCTTGACAAGCTGTGTTGTTATCAATTGCTTTATTTCGATTTCAGAGATTGTAAACCGATAATCCGTCAAAAGAGAGTGCACTGCACATAAGTACCTACATATCGATTTGACCGTTCTCGGGGGTAAAACCCCGAGGTGAACATGCAAACGTAATGGCTTTTGTTGCTAAGCAAAGTAGGTACCTACCTACAGTTACATTTATACATATGCAGTAAGCACCTATCATGAAAGAAACGATGGAACTTTGTGCTGTGTGATAATGATAAATGATAATTCATTGAACTCTCTTCCTGCGTCTGTGTTTCCGAACACATATAACCCTAATCTCTTCAAAATTAGAGTAAACAGGCTTCTTCTGGGTAAGCTCGCATCATCATCGACTTTGATCATCTATATCATCATCTATATGACAGAGACAAAGTCAACTAGACTAGAGTCAAAATCAACCCCATCTTAAAAAAAAACTGAAAATGTGGGTGAACAAGATTATGTAGCGAAGACCGCAAAAAAACGACTAACGACGGACGTAATCTCAAGATACGGGCAATGGAATGCTGAATGATGATAGTAAGCACCTATAACTTGAAAGAACATTTGGGACAAAACTAATGAAATTAAATAGTCAAGTTAGTAGGTAGGTGCCTATAAATTCGCAGCACAGCCAGGCAAAGATGGCGGGTCAAGCTTCACGACTAACGGCAGGATTGGTCAACACTTGCCCAAAGCTGGGAGGAATTAAATGAAGAAAGAGAGGCCTTTGCTCTGCAGTGGGACAGATAATGCTAAAAATAAAACAGTTAAGTATGTCTATGTAATCTATATAGGTACTAATATAATAAGGCTGAAGAGTTTAGCTAATCTATGGAACTAACAGTCGGATTTAACTATAGGCTATACGGGAACGGGAAAAAACGGCATATACGCGTACGAAGTCGCGGACAAAAACTAGTTATTGTATAAATGCCATGTGCCAAAAAATTCTCTAGTAGGTTTTGGACAACATCTTAAAAATTGTAATTAGGAAGGTACCTATATTGTATGTTTCCATTAATATAAAAACGGATTTCATTTTATTCATTTTATTTTTATAAAAGAGTTCTATGGGGAAAAGGTTTCGCTAAATCATGATGACATGAAACCTATTCAACTTTGTGAAAGCGAGGGCTAGATGCTAGTGCTCGTAACAAAGGAAAGTAAGTAAGATATATCTGGCTACATAGAAACTATGTGCTTTGAAGATTGTAAAATATCTCTGCTAGACGATAAACTTGTACTCGGTAAAGGTTTTCGATACTATACTTTTGTTTAATCCTCAGAATTTCTTTATCTGTTTGAAGTGACAATAAATGGCCAATTCTGGAGCACTCTGTTCGTAATCCTCGCTGATTATCTATATTAGCATTATCAAGTGTTATTCGAACTGTCTACACTTGTAAATTCTTTCTAATATTGTACTAGTGCCCAATGGAATTTCCTGTCGGCAGAGATACGACTTCAATACAAACTTTCATGCCCTATTCAAACCTTATAATCCATTCTAAGAACTCAGGTTTTTAATTTCGCGCATCTAGCTATAGAAACCTAGCGATTTAGCTGTGTGTTGTCTGTCAGTGAATGAAATAGTTTATTTAAGGGCCATCATTAAGACCGATAAAGTGATGAATAATAAAGTAGGTAATTAAGTTGTTGTAATCTAAATATGTATGAGTTAGTATGGACGGATGAGAGGTTTGACAACACGCAAACACCAACCAATGCCTTTCGAAAAAATATACCTACTTAGTGCTGAACAATCAACAACAGCAGTAACTACCGTTCACGATGTCGTTGATTGAACTAACTTATTGTTAACATACAACATAGATGTCGATAATATTTGATATTCACAACATGACATATTCTAAGGGTTCATGACCACTCGACCTCAGACCTGACCGCGCAGGATATTGTCCTGATTCAGTCTACTGCGAGCGTAAATAATAAATTGCCTGTCTAAACGTTTCACACTTAAGTGCGTCTATTTTAGCCTATAATTGGGTTTTTAAAAAGGAAGGTTGAACGATGGATCGAGGATAAGAAAATTGAGCACATGATTGGAGAAACCAAGTTGTTGAGGGTTTATGTTTTGTGGATAAGAACAAGCGACACTACTGTTATTAGAAATATTTTTTCATTTTTACACCGAAGTCATTTCCTAGCTTTTTTTACAATTATCTATGACCTAGACTAGAGTCAAGAGCAAATTCATCTCAAATAAAAAAAATAAAAAATATGCTTTGTTTGATGTACTGAATATGAAGAATCAGATGACGGAAGTACCTAAAGTTCTTTTTATTCCTTTTATAAGTTTGTCAACGGATAATTGGAAATACCGTAAGATTGTAATAAATCTTGCAAGATAACTCTTTTAATTCATTGAGAACAGAATATTGCAAATCCATATTCGATAGTTTACAATATATCCGTGTCTTATCGAGAAGACCTAGAAGATATATTTATTAGAGGTAGGTATAAACCTACAGTCTATTCAATAACCCGGTGATATATTTATATAGTACAGGTGGGTACAGCAGTTACAGAATTCACCTGTGTTCGGTGGTTTAAGCTATAATAAATTAATACTATTACTGTGTAGCGGTATTTCAGTTTTTAAATTGAAAATAAATACCTAATGTTTTCAGCTACTGTATCTATTCTGTTGCCTACCTACATTTATCAAGTTTGTTTTATGCAGCATTGTGAACTCTGCTTTATAACTTTGGCAAAAAGTAAATCCTTCTTGCAAGAATCTTTTTCTACCTTTGTTGTTCAGAATGTTTTCTTTTTAAAGATGTTTTAAATTTGGAAGTTTTCTGTTGTCAAATGAAAAATCGGAAAAAAGCGAGTCAAAATTCTCAGTGTAACATATGGAGGTGCAATCGATTTTTTGCGAGATAATTCAAAATTAATAGGTGATATTTATTTAGTCAGTGAGTCGATCCTACCCGAGGACGTCAATGAAACAGTTTTCCTGGGGATAAAGCTTGACTCGAGACTACAATGGGGTCCTCGATTAACATCTCTTGCAGGAAGGCTAAGTTCAGCAGCATATTATGCTGTTAGAAAAATCCGCCAGTTTACAGATGTTGAAACCGCGAGACTAGTCTATTTTAGTTACTTTCACAGTATCATGTCTTACGGTATTTTACTGTGGGGATGGGCTGCAGACATCGAGTCTATTTTTATTCTACAGAAAAGAGCCATCAAAGCCATATACGTTTATGATACCATTTACGATTATTAAGAATATTAACATCATGACGGTACCTTGTCAATACATTTACGAAAACATCATGTGTCAGAAAGAATTTACATCTGTTTAGTAAAAGAGGCGACAGACATAATTATTGTACTAGAAATAGAGACCAATTAGTTCAGCCAGGTTTCAGACTGGCTAAAGTAGCCTCATCTTTCATGGGGTACTGTTTAAAATGTTATAATAAAATATCTGCCTATTATATTGGAACTAAATGAGACAAAATTTAAATCTTGTATTAAACGCACACTATGCACTATGAGTCTTGAGTCTTGATACTTGAGCTGAGGTAGACGCTGAACCGTGCCGCCAGTCCAAATACCGCTGTTCGTTCGCAGCCCGCTATAGTCCGATATAGGCGGCGCTGTTTCAGGCAGAGCCATGATGGGGCAGAGCCAGACCCATCGTCACAAAGAACCGCAAAATATTTACAGATAATTATGAATATTTTTTTTTTCACGCGTTTGATCCGTAATTGTACGCGTCTTTTTTTTAAATGTTACGATAGAATATTTTTATACATACTTGTGTCTAGGGAGCGGCGAAAACCACTTAGTGTCGCATCTTTTAAGCGCTTTTTAAATGGAGAAGCTCTTTAGGCTTATATGTCGTTACAACTACATTTAGGTTCTGAAGTAAAGCTTGGTTACTCCTAAGGTTCGATACGGTTAATATTTGTTCCTAAGTAAGTCCGCGTTAAACCACGTTAGTTTTTAAATCCGCACTTGGTTCCAGAGATTTTTTAATGTGTTTTTTAACGGAAATCCACGTTTATATATTCAGCGTATATTTTTTATAAATAAAAATTATACATATATTCAATGTCTCGAATGCTTTTTATTACGCTTCACTGAACATAAATTCAGCCGGTCAATTCTGTAAAAATGTCGAAGTGAAGGCTTGGGCTTCACCCAAGCCTTCTTTTCGACATGCTTACAGAATCGCACTGTAGGTTGGCACATAAAGTAGCTATTTACAAATTCCATTGTATGTAAATAAGAATAAATGTTGTTGAAGTTTTTCATTTCAATATTTTTTGCAATATTTTGAATGTGCTCTTTCAAGTTTATTATTTTATTCGTCAGTTTATTACGTTTCCATACGTCTTTAATAATGCGCACAGCATGGAGTGTTTTTTCGTTTTTGACACCGACTGCCGAAATTAAAGTTATTTTATACTTTTTAATGTTTTTTATTTGGAAGTCGGCTGTATTTTTTTGTAAAAAGTTTTTTTTTTCACTTTTTTGTGGTACACATGTGCTTACCCCTTCACAGCGTACCGGCGTGATGTTATGTTATGAACTGGTGTAAACAATAGACAGACATAAGATTTCAGCAATCCCAGTCCATTTGCTATCATTTATTGAGGAGTTCCGTTGCCTATCTCCTAAGTTCTTCATCAGATCTTCACCAAATTGAAATGGAACCACTCTGAAAAAGTACTCTTCCAAAAACTACCCAAATCTATAAAAAAAAATGCAAAAACTATAAAATTTGAAAAGTTCTCTCTATTTCTCCAGGATCCCATCATCAGATCCTGACTTGATGATCATGGAACCACCTGGGAAGTATAACCTTTCAAAAAAAATAAAAATCCAAATCGGTCCAGCCATCTTCGCATAATCGGGGAACATACCTACATAAAAAAAAAGTTTCCAACGAATTGAGAACCTCCTCCTTTTTTAAAGTCGGTTAAAATATATTTACGTGGACAAAAAGCTTACTATAAAAAAAATAATAATAATAAGCGTGTTTCTTTAATTTGCAAAATATTATGCGATAAATTCACAGATGGTAAAAGACACTGGGCCGGTATTATGACGAATTGAGAATTCCAAGTTTAGAACATGTCAAGCCCTACTGAGCCCGATGCCTGAAAGGTTTTAAGTTATGTAATTTTGTTGCATCCTTAGGGCAAGGCTATCCTGATTCCCATCGTCAGGCAAGTAGAGTTTGACAAACCTCAACTTTAAATTTGAAATCGGGGGTATTGTTCTAACCTAACTATTTTTAAATACTTAACTAACTGTATACACTAGAAATAAAAACTAACGCTAAAATATGGCGTCAAAAAATTCACCCGCATCGCTGTCGACTGAAAGTGTACCCAAAAGACTGGCGGCATTGTCGCGTTGAATAACCTTTCTTTTTTTACGGGGGGAAATCCTCATGGATGTCCTCCGCCCTGGGGTGAGGTGGTCGGCCAGACTCTTACTGACTAAAACCACACCGGGGTTCCATCTCCCACCTATGCCGTGGATCGCGGAAACGTATGCGACTTCCGTATTCTCCGGACGTTTTAATAAATTCGATTCGTTGGTTAAGCATTGCATAGCTACTCAACAGTGCTTTAAGTATGTATTAGCAGCACATTGCCATATGGAGCTGACAAGATAAAAAACTATTACGTTGCTAAATTCTGGCTTTTAAAAACAAACCATCAAGAACATCGTTAGCATTTTAAACCCAAATGGAAGCCCATGTGTTGCTGACATGACATCCATTAATCAAAAGTTAAACATCTCGTAATACGATGGTATTCTGAATAGCTTTGTCTAAAATATTTCAGTAGGAGCCGTCTAAAAATAAACGCTACTACGTTAATTTTGTACGCATAAACTGGAAATTCGTAGTACTTCTATATGTACCTACCACATTGTATTTTAGTCACATTAAAGCTTGCTGGTATTTTGTTGGTGAACGATAATATTCGTCATCGATGAGTAAAATTGCAATGAAAACATTATGCCGGAATCCATAAGCTTTTCTCTTGAAATGATTCAAGTTTTTCGCGGAAATTCTTTTCAGCGCGTCACTAAGAATGTGTGACTGAATAAAATCCGCGTTGGTAAATGTGATTAATTCTACAAAGACTATTTTCATCGTCTTATCTGCAAAAAGCGGGAACAAAATATCTGAAGTGCCTAATGTGTGTTTATATCATTTACTCGGAAAGTCGATCCCGAATTAGAAATGGGCGTGTACTAGATAAATTACGCGTTATTTGGATTCTCCCGGCTCTATAAATATCCACGGTTTTTCTGAATGCAGAAACGCTTAGGTATAGTTGGCTAGAAAAATTTAGAAACACGCAAATGTTTTGAACGATCTGTTGGGCAATAAAATCTGTCCAATAAACTGCAGATCAAAGAAAACTATTTATTTGCAGTTTAGAGAGTGTTATTTTGCAAACTGTTGGTTTATTTTACCTACCTATATTATTTTATAATGTTTTCAGTACACTATTGTTACTGCCCAGCATATCTTGACAGGTGGCGAACGAGTAAACTGATTTAAGAGCATTAAATTTGTTTCACTGTCTTCGCTAGCAGCGCTGCCAATAAAGGCCAATATAAACTGGACAGCTGGTACTGGTAGAAGCGGCTTGCAGGTCGTAAAAACGTGTTCGATGCACCAGGCGAGTCTTGGAAATTTTCCTCGCATCGGTGCATTGTATGTGGTTGCATCGGCCATTGCTCGAGAGCTTTTGATCGCTCCGTATCTGACGAAACAGACGACGCTTAAAATGACGTAGTCGGAATGGCTTTGTTTTATTAAATATAGATAGTTGTGAGATTCTAAGAATAAAGATAAGTAGGTGAGGTATTGTTGTAGATAATGTAATGTAATCTTTGTATTAACTATGAGTTAAAATGATTTGTTTACATACGGAGGTAATCTTTGGGTGTTCTAATCCGATTTCGAAAATCCTTTCGCTGGTAGAAAGCTACACTATCGCTGATAGCGTTTCATCGACTACTTTTAAACCTGCAAACATGCATGATCCTTTCGGAATAGGCCACGAGAGTGAAACCACGGGAAATAGCAAATATACTTACAATAGGTACGTATCTAGGTACCTATACCTTGGTATGCATGAAGATCTTACGATTAAATGTGGGTGTTATTTATAGCGCAGAGCAAGACATTTGAAAGCTGGAAAACATGGAAACAGACAAAGATGGCGCTGGGTCTCTTTATTCAGGTCATTCAGTCATTCCTTCACCTTTGTTTTTCAGGCATCCAGCCAGCCGGGTTGGATTTCCTAAACAGCTTACCTAATCGGCTTTCAGATACTTATTATTTGTTTTTTTTATATGAACCTATTATGTAGACACATTTTCTTTGTCTGGGACAAACATATTGGTCCTTAAATTGTGGATCCAAATTGAGGGCCAAAAATTGAGTCTCGTTATTATCTTTCTGCACGGTTTTTGTTCTCAATTTATATTTACCTAGGGTCGATAATTGTGTTCGAGTTATAATTGGCGTCATGTCTTGTAGCCCTTGTAGGTGAATAAATTATATTTTAATGGCTATCACAATAATGTCACTGTTCCATTGTGTGACAACTCAACGATACGCTAATTAAACTTAATTACTGTCTAATTTATTAAATGGAAATTTTGTCTTCAACTAATTAAGTAGGTAGGTACTTCACGCGTCACTCGCGTGGTAGCGTACTTCTTACTACTATGATAAATGCGAAACTTCGGATGGATGAATGTTTGTAACTGAATCACGCCGGAACGACTGAGCGGAACTAGATGAAATTTGGCACAGAGATAGATTATATATTGGAATATCACATTGGCTACTTTTTATGCCGGGAGTATGTTACCTTGGGATAGTACCCGACATTCACGCGGACGAAGTCGCTTGCAGAAGCGAGTTAAAAATAATTAAGAGATTATGGAGCGTAATTTATTTTCGCACTTAACACTTAGTCACTGCATGATGTGCTTTGTGCAGTTCGCTCGTTTTTTTTCTGCGGATAATTATGGTTGGTCTTTTAAAAAGCTTTTTTACACTCTCCAAAGATTCATCTTGGACATTCACCTCTTGTGTTCTGTTGGTGACGATTAAAAGTTTAAATTCAAAAGATGCCCAATCAAATCGTTTCGTCAGGCAAATGATTTTACATCTTTTCACTAAGCTGTCAATAGGTATTCATTGTTAAGATTTTTAGCTCTATGGGACTCTTTATGTTTTAGTCCAGTTTATAGTAGGCGCCAGATAATCGTGGAATAACGGTCATTGACCCACCTACAATTATTGACATTTTTAATTTGAAAAACGGAATTAATGACACAAAGCTGTCCCGAATCATCATCTCTCGTGATCCTTAACATTGTCTAATAATGAAAAACGATTCATATTTAATTGTTCAGGTACCTATGAACAGTTATTAGGGAAAGGTCAATATACTTTATTCCACATTTATCTGGCGCCTACTATAGTGAGCTTGCGAACCGACACACAACATACTGTCTAAATAGCTTCGCACTAGAAGCTTGATGTTATTTTGCAAAAGAGTTCCATAAACTACAAAGGTGAGTACTGGAGTGGAGTTTTGATGATTCATCATGTAAAGGGGATAATTAGGAGATGAAGGTTTCAATAGAAGTTTAAAAGGCATCAAAGCTTTGTCTTCTTAGCATATTACATGTAAGCAAATCTATTTTGGCAATTTTAACTTGATAAGGTCGATGTTTCCTGGCCGACAATTGAGAAGAAACACAGAAACAAACCCAAAAGACGAAGTCCATACAGTCCGTATTGGTCAAATCACAGTCTGAGGAGGTCCTTTAAGGAAAGATAGCACATCGATTTTAGTCGACCATTGCAAACCATTTGTCCTTTATCGTGTATTTATTTATTATATACTTTATTGTACACCAAAAGTAAAACAAAAAGGAAACTTAAAACTAAAACACATACAATGGGCGGCCTTATCGCATTCCGCGATCTCTTCCAATCAACCAGGGATGGACAGTAATTGTTTGGACATGAAATAGGGCTGTCATTGGTGTGACAAAAACTAATTCAATTATAATATAACATAGTAGATAAGTACACAGATACATACATAATAAGTTCTATATTAGATACCTACATAAATACATACATACAGGCAGAATAAAATAAATGATGACTATCGCTAATCACAGCGACAGGTAGGTAATGTTCTTTTACAAGGTCTTTTAACAGCAGGTAACGACTGAGCGCGTCTTACTGGGAAAATAATACCTACCAAAGGATATTTGGGTAGGCCTCATAAAGTAATCGAACTGCCTCAATATCTTAACATCTTCATAATACTTCTCAAATTCACAATACGTTATGTGCCATCTTGTAGATTAGCGTATGTAATGGTCTTTTGAGGGAAGAACCACATAGTTTTGGGTGGACCTGTCCAATCAGTGCGCGTCGACAAGTCGATTCAGTATAGTAGTCAAGGACCATTTTACAAGTGAGGTGCCTTGAAACCCACTAATGACTTTTAAAACGTGTTAGCCGCTAGGTCACCATAATTCACCGTTCAACGCCCCATTAATAAACAAAAGATGTTCATTAAAGAAAGTTGACTCCAGTCCCAATAAATCTAACGTTACATCACTAGTGGTACCCACCTGGCACCTGGAACCAGTTGAACAGCCCACGGTCATTAACCCAATAGTAAATGATAATTTTATTTATATGTTAATACGAGACTATGGTTTTACGATTTTTATTGTACCGAAATTAGCATTATTTGATACCTAAAACCGTAAATAATTTTTATTAGCAGTGGTCAGGCATGTTATCATGTGAAATTTCGATAAAGACTGAGAGCCGGAGGCGTGTTGCTACTAAGGAATTCGTTCCAACATTTATTCTCCCTAGCAACACTTGGATCCGTTTTGGATTTGGAATTTTCGGAGTCGACACATCATTTTTACCGACTTCTTTATTTAGAACATTTGAATGAGTTTTTGAGTTCGACCTAGGAATTGGGAATGAGATTAAATCAAAATAAATTTATTCGTAACGCCAATCATGAATTTATGAGGTATTTATATCTTATTCGAACCAAAACAAAATTATCTAATTGCTACTAACTGTGTTACTACTTAAGTAGGTACTTACCTACTAAACTAACTAGTATCTACTACCAATCACCTTTTGTTTTGTTTTATTTAGTCGAATGCTAATCGCTCGTTCCGAGTTTGAATGGGAAGAAGCTTTTAATCCCTGCTGTAGGACTGTTTTATGGCCAGTGGCCGATATTCTAATTATGGGCATCTATCCGTCTATGATCGTGTTATCTAGTTTATGGTCCGATTAAGACCTTTAATAATCAAGTTTACCCAGGATCAGGTTTACAACTCCAAGCAAGTATAACTTATAACCTGTCTGGTTATTACTTACATCTTGAAGAGATTTGCATCATTATTTGCTTAATCATTTATGTTAAGTTTATCATTTATTGTACAATCTCCTCGGACTTGGCTGGCTGCTGAGTGATGCAAGAACGTGTTTCTATTGAATGAGACTAATGTTACTGTTATAACTTACAAACAAAGAGTAATATTTTCTATTTTTAGCGTAAACTTCGGTATTATTCCGTACCAAATTAAATTGATCAGAGGAACTTCATAGTCTGGATGGGTGTGGACATCTACCTACTGGTGACAAAAATGACAAGCTGAACAAGGGGTCAACGCCCACTCGTAGTGTTACCTATAATGAAAAGTCTACTCCCATCACATCTGCGAAGTTTTTCTGATTAATTCAACCGCTAGTTTTTTTCCGCACGTCTCTATTTGACGTTTAACCCATTAAATGCCAACTGTGTAAATCATTAACGCATGGCTGACATTATTTACTTTCGTGCGATGAAAGTCATTACTTGACTTCATTAGGCAGATGATTTTTTCTTCTTCTTAAACCAATAAGGAAACTTGTTCTACCTAAACAATAAAAACCTGAATTTAATTAACTTGTCTTTAAACAAAGAAAACGCGCCATTATTACAAAAACGAAGGAGTATTATTACCTACTTACATACAGAGATGTGGAGTTTGTTTGAAATATTTCAAGATAAGTAAGTAAATGGCCTTATGTGTGCTAAAATTATAATAATGCGTAACATTTGCTTGACTAAACCGTTTCATAATTAAAGAGTAGAGTAAGTGACTTAACCCGTGTAACGACGTCTTATAGGTTTAGGAATCATAATTTGTCACAAGAACATAATGTAGTAAACTTACCTACCCCTTACTAACTCAAATAAATCGTCGTGATTATGGGTGATGTTTGTATAAAATTATTACATTACATGATTTTCCTAAGAACTTAATATCGTACAAAGACTTTTCCATATAAACTTGTGGTTAATATCGCTGGCTTGCTTGATATGTATTGCGTGGCTGTCAGATGTCAGATCAGATGGCATTTTAACCAGTTGGCTTGCGGTTCGAGAGAATAATTTCACATGTTCATCTAATCCTATTATAATGTAATTGTAATGAAATTATTAAGAAAATTTTTGATATACGTTTCGAGGTAGATAGTTTGCCTAATTTTCTTCCCCGTCATAATTTGAACACGAATAAATTTCAACACAATGAATCAGTGTCATCAATGATGAATTAGTGTCAGCAGAACTTTATCCTAAAATCTAGGTTACACAGTTAAGCCAAGAATAGTTTTAGACAACAAATAACGGCGAGTGCTAGACCGAAGCAAGGGAAATTCTAGGCGTTTGAACTGTGATGCGAATAACTAGACTTAGACAAAATGCATTTGCTTTACCTCCTTGTCGTTTAAACACAGTTAAGAAGTTGATAAGCTGGTTTCCGAGATCTAGTTAAGCTACTTATGGGTGGGCTTGGAGAAATATGTATAAGTTGACTTTGCACTTAGCGTTACTATTTATTTAGATTTCTTTGTTACTTTGCTTTTAAGTCCGTAGACAAGTGGTTTTCATCTATGTTTACGACAGGAGCCAGATAACAATGCACTAATACGGTTTTTCGTAGGCCCTACTTCCAAAGGATTGTAGAATGGATAAATGACCGGTGTGTCGTTAAAATTAATATGGATAATTCTCGAGAATTGTAAGAATTTTACAGCGGAAGGTTAAATGATCCAGCTCGAAGACCCATGTATATGGTCTTCTTTTGATGGACACATTTATGTAAACCTTAACACGAATACCAGTCTGATATTATCTGCATATCATTAGGACATTCCAAATTATCAATTTAGAACAAGGAAATTACTAATTAACATTATCTTCAGATATTAATTTGTCGATAACGTGCTTAACGAGTGCTAAAAATAATTACGCAATTAACTATTTTTAGCCAAAACACGAGGATTGTAAACAAAATTGTGATAATTTTGCTAGCGAGATATAATTAGAATTACAACGTGAATTTAGGTACGTAGATAAGTAGGAAGTAAGTATTGCACAGTGTTTTAATTAATGCACAAACAATGCTTTAAATGTAGCAAAAAACTAAAATAACTTTGTATTACTTTATTTCTTTTGTTTCAAGGGTAGAGGAAGACCAAAGAAGCGATGGTTGAACTTTGTGACAAATTATCCAGCTAGAAAGAAAGCAATTATCTACTTATACATATAACGACACATACTGCAAAAATTTAGACACTCATGGGAGACAAAAACATGCGGATGATGATTTCTTTCCTTCAACTTTTAATAATTCTCTGTTGAAGTAATATGTGAGCGGCGCGCCACCGCGAAGCATTTTTTTTGTATGACTTTAGGTACTTCTGTGTAATAGCGAATGTGAAATATAAAAAAATGTAATATTCATAATTTAAAATTCGTAAGCCACGCTCACTTCGTCCTGCGTAGCTCCGTCCCTCTCGTATTTAACAGAATCATGACGGAATTTGCTTTTCATAGCCCAGGCCGGTTTGTTTTGAAGTCTCAACCGCAACGCCAAGTCGATTGACAATACACATAGGCTACCGCCACCGAAAAAAAAATTCAATCCGCGTCTTTGCCGCCAAAAATGTATTACTTCAATAGAAAATGATTAAAAATTGGTACAAACACTCCTTCTGGTGGACCTCCACAATATGAAAAGCTGGTAAATCGGGACAATCACCCGATTAACACACCTTGGAATATGTTTTGGTGATCGACGATTCAACCCTCACGGACATCATTATTTTTTTTCTCGTCGACTAAAACGCCTAGGTCATCGGTTAGCGATAGGTGCAAAACACTCTTTGTTAGATTCCACACGGTTCCAAAAGACTGAATAACTGCATATATTATAGCAGTCGGAAAGATGTTATCTGGTATTCTATCAGTGAATAACCTAACAAGTAGGCAGTTTATGCTACTGCAACCTGGTTAAAGTGTTTAACGCTTGAAGATAATAATCTTGTATGATACTTAGCGTTAGGAAAATAACTAAGTGGGTAACAAAGTACAGCAAGAACTGGCTTGCTAATAAAATTATGTTATTTATGATATTGTTGGTATGTTTTGTTGTTTGCCAGATAAGAACGAGCTAAGTACATCAAGGCAAATCTCCCTTGAGTGCTGCAATTGCAACCCCTACATTACCTCACTACAGTAAATGGAATGTATTGGTTGGATAGACTATTGGCCCTAATGGCTAGGCTCCATTGTACTTGATCGCTTTACTAGCTAAATTAAAATTACTTTTTATTCTAGATAAGGTACGAGTCTACGGACTCGAGTTATACGAGAATGGCTCGTATTGCGGACGAAGATTAGTCAGTCAGCACAATTGATTGTAGGGGGCTAAGTAACACCACCAACTAGCCATAAGTAAATAAAATTTATATCTTTTGGTGCACTTAGTCATCGACGGATTTGAGGATAAAACGTAAGTCCCCTGGCGTGCTAAACACAAACATCAGCCCAAAGTTTACGTAGTTCTAAAATGAAAGAGAGTTTTCCTTATGACATCGCGAAATGGACCGCAACGAGGAAAATAAGCAAAATTAGAGGTTTCAAATTAAATTAGTCATACTGTACATGTTACTAAAACCAAAGTTGTTGCATGATCATGAACTGTAAGTACTCGGTTAAGTACCTCTAGCAGCCACAAACTATTTAAGCATCGGGTGTAAAGACCGAGGTAAGTGCCTGAACTACGGAGCTACGAACATTGTTGAGTCGATGACAGGCCGACAACCGACAACTTTGAGGATTAACAGTATTTACATAAGCAGGCAAAAAATGAAAGGCTAGTACAATAGATAGCTACTCAAAACCATATGATATTTTACAGTTTCGCAAGCAATAAAATCCAGTGATATTTTTTTATGCCTTATGAAAAAACACTGAAATAAAGTCACATAAATGTTCGCCCAGTCCCATCCCATAATGACTATGACCGGGCGGCGTGAGCCTAGACAGTCTCAGTACATTGCTCTAGTTTATCGTGACAAAGGTTAGCGGGTTAACCTAACCCCCCAGCGCCGCGGTGCCGGCCGGTGCGTGGCTTGCGAGGCTTGAGACCAGCAGCGAGTTGCGCACTGGTCGTGACGACCACTGCGCATGTCAAGCCCGGTTGACCGCCGACTGACGTAGCGCTCTAGAACATTCGCGAACCGACCGAAGCCCAACGCCCTGACGTCAGCTTACGTCACAATGCCGGCGAAGCCTGCTACATGCCAGAAAAATTACATCTAATCTACATAATAAACACACTACGTTTTAATAGCAGCGTCGATGTCGCAACTTTTACTGGCTGTTTGACTTTGACCAATCTGCGAACACAATTAGATACCCACTTATACAAATTAAAATAATTTTCGAGTCAATAATAGCTAAGTACAATACCTACTCTTAACTACGTTATATTGTCTTTTTACCTGTTCTGTAAACCGTAGTAATTTTATCAGTTAATTAGAAAGAACAGTTCAACGATGAGATTAAGTGGGTTGGTGGTACGATCATACGATGTAGTTTAATGCGATTTCGTTTCACGGAGAGTCCGTCGAGACTTATTATTCCGAAACAAGGTTTCGTTCTACATCCAAGTCGGTTGTAAAGTGCGTCTACTTACAACTTTTTACTAATGGTCAAACGAGTTCAACCTGATTTTTCCAGTCCAAGGCGGCGGCTTGCAATGCGGATGGGATGGACGGAGGGCCGGAGGAGACCGAAAAGAAATATATACACCTTTTTTTCTGCAAGAATCTATCACACTTAGTGATTTTTAACCAACAACTTTTTATTTTATTTTTTCATTAACCTACGTTGCTTATTACATTCTATTTTGAAACAGTCCGACAGTCGATACAAGGAGTCGAGGACTCGTATCGCATGCAACGCACACCGCTGCATTGCGTAAACCCCAGCCGACGAAGGCCGACATACGGAAACTCTGCTTGAATCGCAATTTGCTGCTAATTTTGTAGACTAGCGTGTCTATTGGACTAGGTAGCATAGACATAACTGACAAAAGTATTCTTTCACTACACCATTCGTATGCCCCCCGTATTTCCTAACAATTTGATTGTGTTTACTATTTAGCATTGGGCTGGTTACTCGTAAATTTTCCTCGTACACTTGACATTGTAGCCCGTCAGATGCTCACCTATTTCATAAACATACAGCAATAGAATAAAGAATAGCCGATTTCAACGAAACGTCCTCGTGACTTGTGACATTCAAAATATGTTCCATGTGACAAATCCTTCCATATTTTTATAAGAGTAGGTACTATATATTTGGCACTATAAATACTATGTTTTCGTAAGTAGGAAAGTACGGTTTACGTCAAACGTTTCGATTAATACGACATTGACCGAAAAACCGCGGTTTACCTTAACAATTTTCGTGCAATATTTATCTTACATCTTACAATAAGTATGTATTTCTTTATGAGTTATGACAATACATAACAATAACTATTTTTAAATACGACAGTAATTTTGATTTGCATCCGAAAAGTAATTAAATCCTTGAAAAGTTGGCTGCACCACTCCAATTAAATTGCGCGAGCATTTGCGGGTTAAGAATATTAAATTTAAAACAAGTTTTGACGTGAGACTGGTCAACTTTGCTGCACTGACGATGTCTAGGTCTGCCTAACCTTCGTTTCCAACTTTTATCGTAATTTTTGTTTGTTTGTTTATTCAATCATGAAAAATAATTCGAAGAGTTTAGTCTTATTTTTCACTCGTTGATTAGATTGACTTATTAGACCAATTCAATGCAGTGTATCGTCCAATTTGAAGACGTTGTATTATTCACTGTATGACATTTTAATCACAAAGTTAAAACTCTGCTGAACTATTTAGTGTTGCATGACCTAGTGCAATGTTTCAGGTCTAGACAGCGTTGGCTAAATTAAACTAAAGTACCTATCGCCAAATCAAATGCAAATTAGATGAAATTGGCTAACAGCTGGACAAAATTATAATATACAATCTCAAATATCACTATTTCACAAGGCCAAGAGGCTACTAATCTACTACATTCGATTAAAATCGTTTGGCCGATTTGGTAGCGGGTAGCAGCAGCAGCAGTTGAACTTGTTTAGAAGTTGTTATAAGTAATCAAAAGGTCTAAACTAGCACAATACGGGGTAAAATTGTGTGTAAGTTTGTTATGATTGCTGGAGATAAACTCTGGAACTCCTAGTCCTAATCCGACCATTATTGTCGGATCCAGGGGACGCTAAGGGACTCAAGCCCCACCCCCCAAAAACCAGACCCAGATTTCTGTGGTAGTCTACAACCTAAAGAAGTCATCGAGGAATTTACGAAAAAGTACCTAATCTAAGGAGGCTCGTCATGCGTTAAGCAAAATAAATTTTGCATGTGCGTTTTTTAGTTTATTTAGCTAAAACCCACCCTCAGGGGTCAAACCCCACCGACCATGCCGACCATTCTTTCACTGATCTAATAGAACGCTACAATATCGCTGAGTGACATTAATCCTGAAAAAAACGAACAGTTTCTGAGGGATGGGCAGCGAAAACGAAGCCACCACGGTAAAAAGCTAGTTCATTATAGACTATTTTGTCGGTATAGCAGTAGCGGTTCATATTGCCAAGTAGATACCTACATTTATAGAGTAAGTAGATATATAGAAGTTGTTTCAACTTGATATTGTATTACTTATAGAACTGTACCGTACCTACCAGCTTGAATCCGAGAAACGCTAGTTTTGTTTACATTCTCTTTGCCCTGTTGACGTCAAATGTCAATTCAGCAGAAGACAGCCGAACGAAGTTTACATCAGCGGTTTTGCATCATTGCTGTGTCAACAAGGCGAGCCTCTTCAGCTCAAACCAAACAAATCACTAGACTTTGACCTTTATTAACAGTAATCTGTTCATACATTTGTAACAACTTTTCAAATGGGTTCGTTAATGTTTTCACATCGATATCAGTGCATTTGATTTTGGACCTGTACCTATTTTTAAAACCATGGCATTCATCTGCATTCCGCAAGATTAGGATGTTGTTACCTACCAACTCGTTTTTTATTAATATTGACCAGGGACGGGTTCTTTACCTGAGTTTTATGGGTTCATCTTTCCAAAACTTTATGGGACTTAGGAATGTTAAGACGTCTGTTTACACCGAATGGTGTAATCCTCATTATATTGTGTTCCAATTATTTTGGATTTTATACTAGATTTCTTTGTGAGTGACTCACAATATATTCCAGGGATTTAATGTTTCTGGGTAAGACGGTGTTAAATGCTCAATTCTTGGTTTCTTTTCTTTGTATTAACATTGGAATGTTTTTGTTCCAAATCTTCTTTGTATTTAGAACTTGTAATGTTGTGACTGTTATCCTCATCATATTCTATTTCAATTATTTTGGCTTTCATCAGATTACTTTGCGAGTGACTCACATATTCCAGGATTACCTAAATTTTTCTGGGTAAGCCGAAGTAAACTGATCTATTTTCGGTTCTTTAATCATCGTCGTCTTTAGCCATTACCATATTCTCTGTCTTAACATTGGAATGTTTTTGTTCTAAATCCTCTTTGTATTTAAAACTTCTAATGTTAGGACTTGTGTCAGACAATTAGGTTGCTTCACCTTCATAATTGATGCGAAATGTGTGACGAGATACGATTGAGCACGATACACAGACAGTTTATCAGTCGCCTTTATCTCTCAAAGATAACTGCTGTTCTTGAAACTTTTGTAACACTTCTGTTATGTATCGTACCTAACAAAATTCAGGACACGATTCTTGTAAATTCTCTCCCCTTTTCAGACTTGGGGTGGAAAATCTGTATTGATCGCTTTAGGAGGGTTCGCAGAGCCCACGTTACATTTCTCATTTCTAGTTTTATTTTGGTGTTTCCATGTTCATAATTCATCGAATTTAAAAGCGGACGCAAAGCATACTCTTTTACCGTTCGTATATTACGAACAATTTGCAATATCCTGGCTGGAACCATTTAAAAGAAATCGACGCGGTTATTGCCGACTTGTAATTGGAACATATTCATGTGATGGCCATGTCAAATGACTATGGTAGCAGACAATGTTTCAAGGGTAGATTAATTCCAGAGGCTGTTGCTATCTGTAGTTTCAGATTGCTATCAGCAATGAAAATTGTTATGAGTGAGTATCTTTAACTCATTGGGTTACGTATTACCATGTAATGGTTCTACAGACTTGCTATGACAATACACTATACCAATCTAAAGATTCTCTCATAGGTTATTCTCCGGACATGGAAATCTCTATTATAACATAGCTTTACAGACAAAGAATGTCGGTAGATAATGTCCTCATACATGGACATAGTTACCTACGTGGTTAGACTAGCTATGTCGAGACAGAATGTGGGTTGATCCCACGGCTTCATAGCGCACCACTGCAGACGTTACGAGCCAACTCGAAATCGATTTCCAGCAGAGCAAGCCATTTTATTCAGTTCAAGGGCACTTTTACCCTAAAAGTTATGAGAGTTCTGTACACGCAATTATTTACGAGCCAGCATTCCTGCATATCGTGAGTATGCACGATATGGATATTTATAGGGACTCAGGTTTTATGACTTGTTAAATATTAATCGATACAGGCCAGGTTCAACATAATAAGAGTAACTTCTTGACGAGCTCAAAAGCGATAGCCTTTCCAGTAAGACACCCTTTGGTTATTTTAGTAACTGGACAGTTAAAGACGACCTCGCATGACTTCGACCAGTTAACGGGCAGTCTGTTGAAATAGTTAAACCATACTCGTCATATCACAAGAATTTATTGTGACTTCTATTGCTAGTTAAAATATGAATAAGTATTTATTTTCACACCTGTTCTGTGTTTCTAATTTAACTAACCGGTTTGGTCTGTAGGTGTGTGTGTGTGTGCGTGATTGTGTCTATTGTTAATTATGTGAGGCAATTCAAAGGTTGCTTGAAAAAGAAACTAAGAAATAATTAAAAATTTAATTTATTAAATAACCTTTAACTTACTGAGAATCCCTTACACGCCGAGCCCATAAACCTATATGTACAGTTCGGCCCGCTTACTCTATATGTACAGCACGTGCAGGACAGGCTTCATTCAATCACAGGAATATTATGTAGTATGTGCCCTAAACCGGTGCGCCGACTTCTTCTTGGTAAGATCTTGTGAGGTGAGCGGCGGCGGCGGTGAGCGAGCGCAGGGAGCGGCGCAGGCCGCGCAGGTGCCGCCGACACGCCGCGGCCGCGCGTACTGCTGACTCCCGCTCGTCCTCACCCTCGATGCCAGAGTCGCCCGCCGCGCTTGACGCGTCGCTCTCCGTGTCGCTGAGGTCCGACACGCGCCTGCCCCGCTCCACGTGCTCCTCCGTGTCTCCGCTCGACCAGAGCAGCTCAGTCTTCAAATCGTTCAGCATGGCGAACATGCTGAACGGGTCATCGTCTCCCTCCTGCGGCAAGTTCATCAGCCGACTGGGCACGAGCACAGTCTCGTCCATGACGTTCACCATTTTGACGAACTTTTCCATGTCATTCAGTATGCTCTGCTTCGAGAACTCTGTGTCATCGTGGCGGGCTATCTTGCGCAGGGTGTTCCTGTAACAATGGCAAAGATTTTATTAGCGACATGTTTTAGACCAAAATGAATTAAAATATGATAATTTGGATAAGGTAAATTGAATGCTGGCTGAATTATCAGTACCTAACAGTATGACCCTACTTTATGGTTTATTGGGCAATAAAAGTGCCTACAACAGGAAATAGCTATTTATGTAATATACCATGACTATTGATAGATTCTAGGATATTTTAAGTTCATGCATGATTGATTGTTAGGTAGGTACTATGATTTTCCTACTTATGCTGAGTAATGAGTATTATTATAAAATCTGGGTGAAATATGGAATTTATGGGTACTTTTGCAGGTTTGTGGCTACCGTGATTCTAGCTTTAAAATATTTAGTTGAATTTGATATTGATAGGATAAACTTTTTTACAAATACCCACCAGTCACTTTTATGTTAACAGTAAAAAATTAAAAAGTAACAATTGAACCATTTCAAATATGATATAAACTGACTTCCATGTGTCCGATTTCAGTGCAATCAGACCATCATAATCTGCATTGTGATTTGCTATCTAGTGAAAGTTACAGACAACAATATAAGTGGGAGAAGACTTTCAACCGCCACAATTACTTAAGAGTGCTTCAAGAGAATCAGCAAAATGGCTTCTTTCAATTAACTACTATGAATGGGACTGTAGTATACATTTTATAACTGAACAAAATCTGTTTACATATATTACATCACCAACATTCACTTGTCTATGATTCACATTTATCACACATTCAGAAAACTGGCCACTCAAACTGGTGTTAACAGCTACCCACATGAAACTTTATCACCCAATTTTGCATACTAGATCATTTTAAATAAATTACAGATAAAGTATTTGATTCTGAATGTATTATATAAATGATGAAATTCCTTGTAAGTATAATAACTAGCCAGTATATAACAGGATACAGTTGGTTTACATTCAAAAGAGGAAACATGATTGGAGTGCTGACATGGTATTTCCAAAATGGAGACTATATTGTGTGATCATACTGATAATGTTAGGCCTTTCAAATTGTTTTGTAGTTTAAATAAAATGAAAATAAATCTGTATAGTCAAGGTTAATAGTAATAAGTATTCAAGACCATTTATTTCAATAAATTAATGTTTAATCCTATGCATGCCACAGATCTAAAGCTCTTTGGCTTCAAGCCTTTGCCATTTTCATTGAAATCAAAGTAGTGTGCCTCTATGTGTGGTTGTGGTATCATACTTTAGTGACATAATATGTAAGTAGCTACTGAATAAAACATGAGGTTTAAGAATTTGGTGTGGCCTGAACCTTGAATAATTCATACAATATGGTTACAAGTTCGATGATAACGTATTCATCAGATGTGCCTATTTAACTACTTGTAACGGAGCCTTGATGGTAACAGATAATGATAATATCAATGAAGTCACTTCAACATTTTCTGAGTCACACTCCAGACACCGCGCACGCCCAGAACACAGGATAACCTCATCGATGAAACTAAAAGCGTCTAACTGCTCTCGGAAATACCACACAGCACCACCACCACACTGGCGCATTCTGGAATTTGTTGAGAAATGACTCGTCAGCAATGTGAAAGGTGGCCAATAGCGCATTCATATCAAAAAATCTTTTCCGTACGATGTTTTATGCTGCCACGCATCGTTTTGAAATGTTAGCGTCACCCAAATTCCAGAATGCATCACAGACGCATAGAACACAAGGCACAGGGCCACACATGCAAAGGCCAAGCCGTGCCCATCGACCGCAGTAAAATTGTAAATCAACACTTTGCCGTACCTGCTATTCTCCAATTTGCTCGAGATATCGGTGTTGAAAGACATTTTCTCGTGTTATTTAACAATATTTAAATATCACTGAACACACACGCCCCAATTTTTGTGATGTCACTTTGAAATTGACGTTTACACGGCTTGCGAAACAACGCGAACTGAATTAAACTGACGATCTCCGACAAGCACCCGCACGCAACGGAGAGGTTTGACGTTTTGCTAGAGGTGGGGAGCGCTCGCTTATTTATATGACACGATCATACGATGCGGGGGAAGCGAACTTTGAATTTTATCAGTGTAGGTATTAAGGAATAACTAACTAATGATATGAATTTAATCGATGTTGTTAAACACTTCTATTGAAATAAACACTTCTGTTGTTTTGGAGCACAGATGAGACCATGTTTCTGTCATGAAAACAGTATCTACTTGAATATTCTCAGGACGGCCGGGCGCGTCCCACAGAAGTCACACCACATACAGAGCCGGTGATTGGTTGGTTCAAGCCCCAGTCTTTTTTTCATTGGTTTGATAGTTTGGTGCTTTGCGCGGGTATTTTAAAATTTGGCCCGAGAGATGCTCATTCATAAAATTATGCTTGTTCGTTCTACAAACGACATATCACTATTTTTCTTTATAGTTATTTCTGCGATAGACTTAATTATTATTTAAGCTCATTAAAATTTTGAAAAAAGTGCATTATTTATTTTAATTAAGTAGGTACATTCAACAACATGGTTACAAACCACTGAATATACATGGGTACCTACTTTCTTTCAGTAAATAAGGTGAAAGGTCTGCAGAATATGCTTTACTTATTGTATGCTAAGTGTTGAACTGATTGTCCCTATTTACTTACGTACATAAAGGTAATTAAACTTTGAAATATTTATGAGAAATAATTGCCTATTGATTTCGCATTAAAATGCTAGATTTACGTAATTTGAAATTTGGCTACCTACTAAATAAAATATTTAAGGTAAATCAATGTATTTTGGTCCTAAGATGCGAGTACGAAAAACTATGGTCCTAAAAGACAAAGTTCCAGTGACTACATAGAGCAGGTACATAGGCAGTGCATGTCCGAGATCCGTGTTGTTTTTTTTATTTGTTTAAAAAAACCTTTTTAATGAGTTGGCGCGATAATTGAACTCTCGTCCTAACTAAATATTAGAAGTCAAACAATCCGCTGCATCTATTTGTGTCACACGAAAGATCTTGAAAGTGCATAGCAAACACAAATAGGCAGGTAGGTGTTGCTGGCGCATAGAGTAGATAGGTAGTACATTATCGCTAGGCGTATGCAGCAATCCATATGACGCACTTTCACGAGGAAATAAGCGCCAGGTGGTTTATTTTTATTAAATTAGGGTTAAGAACTTTGAAGGATATTAAGCTTTAGTTAAGCACAAAATAGACAAAAGCTATTTAGGTTACTTTCTCCAATGAAATTAACCGCGTTTTACAAACACATGAATAATTATTTTAATATAAGTACCTACTAGGTATAGGTAACATTGCTTGGTTTGTTGAGACAGGGCCAAAATGACAGTTAAAGTTGTGCCTCGACAAACGTCAAAAATTGCTCACAAATTTGGGCCTTTGTGTACCTACAGGCTCGATTATAAATAGGTCCCTACTAATTAATATTAGTTAATCAGTGACACGAGCCTCTAAAGTTCAATGACTAGTTAAACCTGATCGTCACGTGATGCATAGGTTTTACAGGTGGCGTGTTACATGATGCTGGCTTGCAGCCATTGGCATTATACTGAAGGCCTTAGTTCACTGATTTGTTTTCATGTAGGTACAGGATAATCATAGATGGTCAGACTTTGTTTTGTTTAGTGGCAAATCATTTAAATATTGCAGATGGGATTAATTGCCTTTTTCTCTTTATATTGCACCTACCACTATGTTTCTGTGTCACTCAAAGATCGACTGGAAGATAATTCCTATGTCCGCATCTTATGAAATATTAATCAATAAATAGGAAAATACAAAAAATAAAATCGCAACATACTATTTTGGTTTATGGAAATAGATAAATAAATAGTGTTATTAAAGGAGTTCGATGGTTTCAATCACCATTTTACGACACCATGAAACACTTAATGAACTTAGTAGTTTTAGGTACTTAGTTAAGTACCTACTCACCTCTTCCTTCCTGTTTACCTATTTCATAATTGACTTCCTAGAAAAGGTCGTCATACTCGTAACTCATATTTTTATACTTAGGTCATTCAAGAATACAACGAGTCGGCTTGGAGATGACTAATGAGGCATCAAAACCTTTGAAAATTGTAACAATGGCGCTTGGCTTTCAAAGTTTCAAGTCCCAACGCTTCAGGTAGCTACTTATTTTAAGCCATTTGATATTATTATTAGTAAAACCAGCATGCCCCATGATTTATTTCCTGTTAAAAATAACAGTTACGTCAAATCCACGCATATTTTTGTGATTGGTCACTTGAAAACGTTTGAATGTCGAACGATGTGATAAGGCCATATCATTTTTGGCGTTTGCTAGATCAAGTTAAAGAGAACCAAGCAGATATACCTACATGTATGTAGAAAATGACTCATAACATGTTTAGTCCAAAAAGTGTTCAGATTTTATTTTGCAAAATGAAACATATAATTTTTGTTTTGTGTCTGTTTTAATATTTTGATATTAAATATGCTACCAGTAAGTACATGCCATTGACCTACGGAACTTGTCTTTGTAATCAATCCCAATATTCCCAATCACTGCATTGCACTGTATTGTTACCTGAAAATATTAATATTAATGCACATAAAAATAACCACAAAACAAAGCGAATAATAATGCTTTCTGTGTTAATTTCCCGACCTCCGTCACTTTCAAAAAGTCAAAAAACAAAAACATTTTCTGTACGTCAGAACGACGCCCACAATTCAAAATATTATTTGATCCCTAGTTTAAGAGTAAAAAGTTGCATCAGATTATGTTTTTATCGATATATCGGAATCCGTTGAACATAACAAATGTGTCGTGATGCTAAAACGAGCGTTGTCTCCTTCAGCAATAAAGTCTGGATTAGTGTATCGCTAGACTGTTTGGCTAGCTGCTGACGTCGTAAATCTATTTATTATTTGCACTCATTACGCACCACGCGTGCGATATGTAGCACCATGATGCTCACAAGAAAATGTGACGAATGATGACTGAAAACGTATGTAGCTTCATCTGACGCATTTAGGCAGGCTTTCCTGTTTTTCAAACGTGACCAAAATATCTGTAACTCAGTTTCAGTGAGTTACAAAAATATCTATAATTTCGGAATTTTGGTCTTTTTGTACACTTTTTCCTTCTGGTTTTTCTGGGTGTAGGTAGTTCTGCTTTTTTATTTTCTTACCACCTCAATGGCTCGTGCCATTTATTATATTATTTTCTGCGGTTTTTACGCAAACTAAGGCTCGTTTATGCGTCATTAGTTTTGTTGACCGCAGTAGATACATTTCTTCTACAGTTTCTTTATTTCCTCATCGTTTCCCTGTTATTAACTTTATTAAATGGCGTGGATCACTCATCAATGAGAGCGACTACTAATGAGTCCCACACCAAAGTGTGCTAAGAAGATTATTTATATCTGACACAAATTCGCTCTGTGCCACATTGAATTACTTACGCAAAAAAATATTTGTATTGCCTAAAGAAGTATCAGGGCTGACTGTTGTCAAGTCAACATGTTGTTTATTCGTTGGGGGTCAGATAATCAGTGTAACATGTCACGCCAAGATCGCATGGACGACACACCCACCGTGTGTCATGTGAACATTATGAGATAAGTACTGTAAAACACGTTGCATGCACATGATTAGAAATCCTACAGAGACTTAGCTTCAAGCTTGCTGTGATGCTTATGGCTTGTGCGTGACGATGGCGATTATATTCACTTGCAACTCATTTATAAACGTGTCGATAAGGGCAAGGCCAACTCGGAAAGACAAAATGCAGCAGAATTTTACGCATACGATTAGTACGTCTCTATCAAAAATTCTGGTGAAGATTATGAATAACTCTCAGCTGCCTGAGCGGTTTGATATCAGAGAAACACTTGATTTTCCGAACCACAGATCAATGACGGAAATTGATTTCCTACTATTGCTTAAAGTATTCCTTAACTAACGAAAGCCTTTGATATGGTGTTTAAGTATCTTCTACATAAATATAATTATATTATGTAGCGTTTGAAATATTCGTGGTTTAGTAGTCGAATGCTTTAAGTCCTTATCGATCAGACCTCACAAAAAGAGACCGCATGGATATTGGATAATAAGTGCAACAGGCATGCCAGCCTTAGCTATTGAGTGCTCTAGGGCAATATGCTAGGGCCGGCCCTAATATAGAATGTGCAAGTCTAGTTTGAACTCTGTTGTATTATCTACTCAGTGCTCACGCGTCGTGTGGCCATAATGCTCATAAGATACGCAGTTTCTATTTGCATAATTACACGGGTCAGTATTGTAAGATGATCATCTACAATGAGTTGAATGGAACAGATAATATTATTGGAGCCAGCAAAGCAATGCGTAATGATTAGTGTTATAATGTCGATTGAAATACTTTCTACGTGTGTTATTGCACCCGTGCATTGTTTGTAAATGTGTAGTGGTGAATGCGAGTAAGTAGGTAGCGTTTGATGTTCAATACTCTGGTTAAAGACAAAGGCCTTTACAACAAAAAAGCCTGTTTCATTTCGTTTTGGGTAAATGGGACGGAGACAGCAGTCTCTGTTCGTGAGTGGAAATTGGAGTCAGTGGGCTGGAGATGTCAGGGTATGGGACAGACAAAACAGATAGTTATTACTGTTATTAGGCAATTTCTCAGGAACTCAGGAGACTAGAAGTCACCACACAGTTCAAAGCGTCTGTAGGCTGTATACATCATCATCACCGCAGAAATTTGATTGTAAAAATTTTAGCACTATCTCGTGAACTGGTGCAAACAAATCGGGACTTTACCTACCATTTCAACCGTAGTGAAAAAACATGTTTTGTCACTTAAATCATCATGATTTAATTTACATTCATAATATTAACTTTGCAAGTTTGTATCGTATGTGTTACAGCAAACTGAGAGAGTAATAAAATGCAACAGAGTTGGTAAAGCAAATTGAGGAAAATTTACTTTTACGGCTACTAAATCATAATACAACGCTTGAAGAACCTGGTCCTAGGATTCGGTAATTTTTCTGAAAAAGATCTGCTCTCTTTAATTACAGATGAAGGAAAAATTGTTATCGAATTATTTGTTAAAAAAGGACTTATATTGGACTACATAAGTCGGGCATTATCCCAAGGATACATACCTACTACTGGAATAAAAGTTATGTTTTATCCTTACCTAGAACATGGTCTGCCGTGGGCTTTTATTGTTTCATGCAAATCCGTTTAAAGACGACGTGAAGAGGTAAAAAAAAACTCACTTTACTTTCGCATATATAAAGTCAGGATTGAGGGTCGTATTTTCAAACCTCAAGCTCTACCTCCAGAAGTTATTAGGAATCGCTACGTTATTCATTATTCTAATAATGCACAATTTTAAATCTTTTATCAATATTGTTTACATGTAAACTGTACACATTTTCCACGCAATCATTCGGTTAACTCAGATTGCTCATGCCGCCAACTGTTTCTGTGATTGCGGCTATTTATCAAGTATCTAGTAAATGATGAAGTCAATTTGTCATTTAACAATTAAGTGCCTACAAAGTTTAATCGAAAAGCCAGAAAATACATTCCGATGTTTGAAAGATCACCCCTTTTAAGAAAATGTTTTCGAAGCACTTTATTTTGCGTATGTCAACAACTATACAGCCCGATGGTCGTTGGCGTATGTAATTGTTTTTAGCCTCGAAAAGCACGCTAAGCCGTTGGTCCCGGCTGTCATTTGTAGATATTTGTCAATCTTGCCAAGAAGTACCTTGTTAACCAGTTACTGGGTTGTGGAGGTCTGATAAGCAGTCGCTTCACGTAATCATTCGAACCCGGTTTGTCTAGAAGCCGACTTTCAAATAGTTGGGAAAAGACGATGCAATTGATAAATTGTTTACAGCTTGAATCAAATAAGTTTCCAGTATTTTCGTAGTCACACGATTTCTTTACATTATAGCTAACTACGTATTGAATTCTTTTACCACGTGTACTATTCGCGCAGGTCACGGTTGGACAGTCTGCCAAGAAAATGTTTTGAACTGCTCTACTTGTGCTTAGGTATTAAAACCGAACCACATTCCATTTGAGGAAAATAGAGCACGCGTTTATCTTTCTTCATCTTACACATATCATAACGACTGTATTCCCCCAAGGGTTATAACTGGCGAAATGGGTAAGCTCTGATGTGTAAGGTGGCCTAACTTCCGACTATTGTCATCGCTGCCTAACCACCTAAGTACCACTAGCCGGTCTATTCTGTCAATATCTCACCGTGGTAACTTAAGTGGAGTGAGCATGAAGAGAACTGTCATTCCATCGTGTCTGTCTGGATTGACAGCTCACTTCATATTCAGTTCACCTAAGCTTATACGGTAAGATTTTTACAGAATCGCTTTGCAGAATTACAATGTCTTTAGTTACTTACCTTTTCCCCTCTGTGTTGGTGTGCAGCATTTTTCATGGAGCGATTGCCTATCTGACTTCCACAAGTTAGTTCCTGGGAAACCATGCTTATATCTACGAAATGATAAATTTATTACTGCTGTCAATGTCAAATTGGTACCAAGGAAGTTGTCAGGGCCGTCAGGGCAGTTACTTACTATTATTGTATCTGGCTATCATTAAGGCTGGTCGACTACTTACTAAATTTACTTGTTGTACCTATACTTATCACCGCGGTTGCTGAGTAGGTTATCGGTATCAGCTATTATTGCTTCATTGCAGGGGGATTGTATTCCAATAAAACTTATAATAGTACTTATTTGCTATCCGATAATATCGTTATCTGAGCTGACGTCACTATGGACTCGGGTAGACCATTTCTTCTCAAAGATGTCACGTAGCTTATTTAGTAGGTACCTACTTCATAAATCTTTCACGCGGATTCAGCCCGTGGTCAACGAGAATCGTGATTTTTTTTTTATAAAAACAATGATATTATAAAAGACCTCATTTACATAATTCATTGGATAAAAGTACACTCACTCACTCAGTGATAGTTTAACTTTCTATCAGCGACAAATTTCGGTAATCAGATCAGTACTACTATTTCCATCCTACAAACAAACAATTTCAGTTTAATATTATTAAAACTACCATACAGGACCATTTACTGCCGTGGTATACGACAACGCTGTAGAAATATCTTCCTCTCTATAATGACCAGTAGTGTTCCTACTATTCAGTTGTCTTCAACTCAATGTATCCACTGCAGTGCTGGACATAGCTCAAGCTCTTCCGTATCCAATGTGTCCCAGCCATCTTTTATAAGCCGTCGGACCCGGCACGTCCTATGCTACGTGTGTCCACTCTTGGACTCGTCTGCTTCATCGGGTGTCACCATCTGTCCTTTTTCTTTGACAAACTTTCTACTGCCTCCTTGGTATTATTCAACGGTCATTTTAGATTCTTAATTTAAATTGCAAGTTGAAAAACTTTTTGCATCATCGTTATGCATCTGTTTAAATTCTATTACCCTACTTATGGGCTTCATTATGGATAATGAAAAAAATCACGAATGAAAAGAATAATTCACTAGTTGCTAGTTGCTATTATCTTCACGCAACATAAACATAATATTAAACCTGCCACTATATTTTAAAATTACATTACTATTGTAGGTAAAGATCGTCACGATTTGTGCAAATGTTGATACAAGGTCGTTGAACTTGAGTTTAATTGGTGATACTCAATTTGTGAATCGATAGGCATCTAAGTACCAAATCTTTTTGTAGGTTTAGGTGCAGCTTTTAGATAATGTGACAGCTTTTATAGATATCTTTCTTTGTTTTATTTATTTAAGGATTACCAGCGAGTAAGTACAGTAGGTACAACAAAACTTATGCAAAATACAAACTTCTTACACTATACATTTTCGTGTAATCCACACTCAATTACAGCCGGTCGATTCTGTCAACATGTCAAAGTGAAGTGATCACGAGGTGAGCTGTCAATCCATACAATCAAGATGTCACGTGATCTCGGAGTGAGCTGTCATTCCATCTTGATTATATGGATTGACAGCTCACCTCGTTATCACTTCACCTAAGCCTTCACTTCGATATATTTACAGAATCGACCGGCAGGTAACCACAACATACACATTAATGAGTATACATGCTCCGACTGAATATTATTATAACAAAATTTAAAAAAATACAAATAATAGCGATTGACATACTCATTTTAAGATTAAGATGACATAATTCAAAAATAAAATAAAATACAAGTTGATTTGAAATCATGTTAATCATGTCAGTTAAAAAAATGTTCGTTCTGAAGATGTTCATGATGATTTTTAAAATAAAAATAAAACTTCGATAAGTAATGCATGGATTACTTTATGAGCCTGATTATATCATAATTAGTTAATACATTATGTTTAATCAGTCTTATTTAGCAAACAGTATTATTTGCAGTTTTATTTTGCTAATTACTTAAGTAGGTACTTACAGCTGTATAAAATCTACTTAAAACTTTAATTTTAATGAAGATATAATTACTATGTGGTAATTAGCATTGTGAAGTTCCTTAAGCATCGAGTACCTACTTAACGTTAGTAAATTTCTTAGGTAGGTACCTATAGCACGCCAGGGTTGCGGAATTTGTTCGAAAGAGTCACCGCGGCCCTGGAACGTAAAGGGCTTTAGAAGGAACACGGATGGGTTTTAGTCGGTAAGAGTCTGAACACAAGGCAAGGTTACGTATTCCATAATGGGATTCCGCAAATGCGAATCTTTTCCGGAAGTAGAAACAGTCAATGGTTGGATTAAAGAAGTCCATGAAAAGTGATTTATTGATTTAGCAATATCAATACTAATATTGTAGTACTTATATCAATCAATCATTATATAAAAAGAACCAACCTTGGTCCTTCCATCCGCGCTTTTTCATAATGATTTTCCAATTAAAAAATTCGAGTTCAGGAAGAGAAAATCCTAAACTTTCGAGAAAAAAAACCAGGACTAATACAAAGTTCAAGATATTCTTTTCTTGAAGCCGATTTATGCCTAACCAACCCGATATAATTTGTAATCATTATTGGACTTGGTGTTTATTTTCATGTGAGTTTGGAAAACAGTGATTATATAGTAGCATTTTCGTTAAACTTGTGAGGTATTTTTAGTTGCCAAATTAAATTGACTTGTAGATATTGACGCTTTTCATGAAGTTTACTAAATGAAAAGCGTCAATACCTTCTTATCTACTTCTTTGTTCTCGTGGTTCTAGCGCGAGTGCTAAGCGAAGAGTCCTACCGGTCGATTCTGTAAACATGTCGAAGTGAAGCCTTGGGTGAAGTGATCACGAGGTGAGCTGTCAATCCATATAATCAAGATGGAATAACAGCTCACTTCCTGATCACGTGCCATCTTGACGATATGGATTAACAGCTCACCTCGTGATCCCTTCACCAAAGGCTTCACTTCGACATGTTTACAGAATCAACCGGCAGCCGGGCAAGGTCGGGTGAAATGTGTTATTGGGTTTTTCCATGAGGAATTTCTAAGTAGCAGCACTATAATATCTTCTGCTCCTGCTAATCTCCGCTGTGATAGACGGATTAGCCACCATGGTCAAAAGTCAGTGGGGAGAGTTATTGTTTTATTACTAAGTGGGAAATGGGAATACAGTTAACTTTACATATTTTATAAGCATGGCGTTGAAAAACTTGTATCTAAATGTAATTACAAAATAGGCTTGGAATTACAGTCGTTGACATCGACAAGGTGATCGTGTGTACGATTCTGATTGATTCGCATTGTTGCGGCTTCCTCAGTAATGATAGCAGAGTGGTCGTACAAATACGGAGTAGATTTATGACCTGTTTCTCCATCTAAGATAAGGTTCCCGTTTATTTACTTGGCAGATAATTCCATTCCAATTATGTTCCATTTACGAATTTATTCGGTGATAAATTTGGAGGTCGTGAAACAGAGCCTTATTGGCGTGGACTACAACTTATACTGGGCCGATTCCCAGTTCGGACAAAGTCTTGTCCGGTTTTTCCATTAAAAATATCTTAGATACAGGATGGCGGTTGGATGTTCGTGATTTGTCACTCCTGTGCCTCGGAAAGCACTTTGAGCCGTTGGTGTTTCTTGCGTGTGATATATAGTGAGAGATGTTAGTGATATGAAGATTCGAATGACGTTATTGCGACGCATTATTGCACGCTCGAAAACATATTGAGTCGAAAACCGCTGTATCGAGTGACGTTGTCGCGAACATTCTGATTCGAAAAACTGTTTGACTCGTACGCTAGTACGAAAGTCTTGGTATCGTAATCCACTGTTAACTGCGAATAGCATATTCCAATCTGAATTTCGGGATCGAACTCGCGACCCCGATAAAGTCTCATCTTTGTATTGGGTTCGGGAAACAAGAGCAATGAGAAGTATTATTTTAAGTTAACTTTTTAATTTCCCTAAGTATGTAATCATCAAAGAAATCAACAAATCAACCAATCATTATTTTGTTGTTATTGTAGTGATTGCATTATATATTAATAGGTACTGTAGCATTTGTATGCCTTTGACAATCTCGGGACCCTGAGGTCCTTGTTTTTTGGTAGGCGTACGAGGGGCTGAAGCGAACTCGCAGAGGCCTCGTTAGACATTTCAAATGGGATGGGCTACCAACCGACGATTATCCCTATATGCATTATGAAAGTATAGCCAAGGACAATCCCCGGTTGGTGCAGGACTATTGCATAATATATAAACGAAAAATGAGACTCTATGGGTTTGTGTGGTTTAGTGAACCGATTACCGTATACTATGGAAGAACTATTGGCCCCTGCCTGACCACTGAAAATATACTCGGCTTTAAATGGCAGGGGGTGCACACTCAATACATGGGCCTCCGAAAACGGTCGCTACCACAAAGTGACGTAGTACCAAGGGGGCAACATATCCTGAGGTGCTAGAGGAGTGGACAGGTATACAATCCCTAAGAATCAATAAGACAATCCCGGAAGTACGGTCAAGATCCCTACCAGCATCTTACTGGATTATACATCCTTCTCCCGAGCACGTTTGCTCTTGCGAATCTCCACTCAGACCAGCCAATTAAGGCACGAAAGAGGTGGGATCTCTGTTCCTCGTCAGTGTTCACTGCGGCTAGCCAATAAAGGCAAGCCTTTTTCTTCTCCCGGGAGATTAGATCCGTGGGGTCGCTACTGCCCAACAGTTCACCACAAAACTGCCCTGCGGATTGTATCTTTTTTTGTCTCGTCCCTCACCCTAGGTATGATCTAAGGTTCATTGGGGTACGCAAGCCCCACCAAGACGTCAACGTAGAGATACGGCGGTTGGGGTATTTGTATTATTATTAGCTTATCAAAACGGGAAGCATGCTACGGATACATAGCTAAATCATAATAAGTACTAATATTAATCATTTATACTCAGTGGTATAGACAACTAGCTCAGTGTCAGTTTTATCATGCGTAGGTAGTTGAGTAGTGCCCTTTAAACACTGGGTCGCGAGTTCGATCCCCAGGCAAGTTCAGATGGAATATGCTTTTCGCAAAGGTAGATTTCGATACCAAGGCTGTCGTACTAGCGTACCAGTCAAACAGTTTTTCGAATCAGCGTGTTCGCGACGTCATTCGATATAGCGGTTTTCGACTCAATGGGTTTTCGTACTAGCGTACCACCCGTAAAGTTTTACGAAACAGCGTGCGTCGCAATAACGTCATTCGAATCTTCATATCACTCCCGTGAGAGATCGGTTGTGGTTGATTGCTGATCCATCGGAGCATAAGAGTAATGGCCTGTGCAGACTGGCGGACGGAATGACAGAGGATTTTTAAATTAGGTATAAATTGATCGAAATTCGGTCGATCACTCCTTTCAAACTTCCGACCGAATTTCGGTCACGTAGATTGCGGTACGTCGATCCAAAACTGTCGTAAACGATTATATCCCAATGAACGGTTCGGATGAATCACAGATGTATGTAGCGGTTTGAATGATGATCAGGGAGGGGGTACCTAGAGGTATAAAGGAGGATGTAAGTTACCGCAGACCTCGGCGCTACGCTAATGAAGTATTTTAATATCCGTCGCTAGATGAAATGCTACAATCTCGGTAGGTTGCGATACAGAATTGCTCCATTGAGAAATAAAAAGAAAAAGGCTTGGAATTTGGATGAAGTAGGTACCTAGCCTACCTAAAATGAAGAAGATCTAATGATCGAATCAAAAGCCCTTTTGTAGTTTCTGACTACTCACAGGAAAATTACGTGGTTTTATAAATATCAGTAGGTACCTAGGGTACGGAACTACTCATACTTTATTTTACGAACAACAAAATTCAGTTAGAACCAGAAATCGATAGCGACGATAGCGCAGTGTCAGAAGATATGGTTAATCACGCGCAGGTCATGGAGCGAACGGTTAGCAGCCGAAAATGGGTTACACCCTACACTTAACCGGTTACTGCTATCTCCACCTTAGGGGCAGCGCACACTAAAGCGCTCACTTTTTAGAATAGCAATACAAAATAGAACTTTATTTACTACGAAAAAAGGTACAAATTTCAGTGAAAATTTAAAGATGCTGGAAAATAACAGCCGCACGGGTCGAAGTAGCAGTGCTTGCCGAGGTAAGTAGGGATGGGTGACCTTCGCACCTCGGAAAGCACGTTAAGCGGTTGGTCCCGGCTGTCATTTGTAGATCTTTGGCAGTCGTTACGTGTAGTCAGAAGCCAAAAAAGCTGACTTCAGTTTCGCCAAGGGGTATCGTGTTACCCAGTTAGTGGGTCGCTGAGGTAAGGTAGGCATTTAGTAAGACTAGAAGTCTTTTTTTTTTTTTTTTGATGTCGGGGGGAAATCCTCATGGAAATCCTCCACCCTGGGGCGGGTGGAGGGGTCTGTCAGACTCTTACTGACTAAAACCACCCCGGTGTTCCATCTCCCACCTACGCCGGGGATCGCGGGAACGTATGCGACTTCCGCAATCCCCGGCTGGTGCCGGCCCGCCACTGCGGGCCACCTCGCGTCAGCGGGGGGAATGAGGTGTTTGACTCCCCCCGCTACGTCAAAGAGGGGCGCACGGGAACACCATGCGCCGCCACCTCGGGTCCTGATGAATGGGGGGCGACGGACATCCCCAAGTCCGCCTCCCTTGGACCCAGTTAGGGGGGCCGGAAGAGGGCAGCGTATGCCCTCCTCCGACGCCCGATGCGTCTGCTGCGGGCTGGGAGAGCGGTCGAGATCTCCCTCTCCCTTTCCGCAGCCTCCTTCTGCACGATAACTGTCTCGCAGAAGAAGACCACCGCGTCCCAGGATTTCTCACTGCCGACCATAGCATGAACTACCGCCGGCAGCGAGAGGTCTCTGCCTACAACAGAGATGAGGGCACGGCGCGGCTCCTCCCAAGCTGCACACTCTGCCAGCGTATGCCGTGCCGTGTCCTCCCGACAGTCGACGCAGTGGTGGCATCGAGCGTCCGGCTCCCTGCCTATGCGACACAGGAACCTCCCGAAGCAGCCATGCCCCGAGAGGACCTGCGTCGCACGAAACGTCAGAGAGCCGTGCCTTCTCCCGAGCCATAGGTCGAGCACTGGCCGGATGGCCTCGATGGTGATGAGCTCAAAAGCCTGTCCCGCCATTCCGCCACCAGGACCTCGCGCAGCGGGGACCGACGCAGCTCCAAGTGTTGCTGCGTCAGTCTTTCGCCGCGCGCCCGCGCGCCCTCGCGCCACCTATGCAGTGACGCGAGCACTTTCGCCTCCAGGTCCTACGGCGGAGATCCGGCCAGTGCGCAAGCCGCCTCGTAGGAGATCGTGCGATATCCCCTGATGACTCTGACGGCCATCACCCTCTGCGGCTTCCGCAGAACAGTGATGGTGCTGGCCGTCAGGTCAGCCGCCCAGATCGGGGCCCCATACAGGGCCATCGATTGCACGATCCCCACGTACAACCGCCTGCAGGCGGTGCTCGGGTCCCCCAGATTGGGAAGCAGCGTTGGCAGCGCCCCCGCTGCACCCAACAACTTGGGCGCCAGCCGCCGGAAGTGAAGACTAGAAGTCTACGCCAACTTAGTTGGAACGAGCCTGGCAAATTATTCTCACTAAGTGTACGTAGCGTCGCGGTGTGAGCTGACCCTAAAACCCAAAACCGGTTTTGGCTAGTGTGTAAATAATCGATTATTTAGTTTCTAAAGTCACCTTAGTAAATGTTTGTTATTTTCCGGTTAGAATCGGTTTTTGCACACTGTACTTTTGTTTTTTTTGACTTCTCACTATGATGCTATCTATGAAGAGGTCAAATTCGTTGATCGTGCGGCAAATTCTCTGATTTCAAATTAGGTACCTACTTATGCTAATAATTATTGTACAAATTAATTACCCCAAGACTGTTTTATTAACTTTAGAAGGTGATAATGGCCTATTGAGAGATGGAGCGATAATTTCATAAGATTCGAGAAAGTCGATAAGTAAGTAGGTATACCTAAATAATAGGAGATCAATGACTATTGGACCATTAATAGGGTCTAGTCTATTTAGTAAGTTTTATGGTATTATTGTAAGGTCCATAAATCAAAGAGGTATGTTTTCTAACCAATGATAAAACCGATTTATTTCCTATAAATACATCTTCTGTAACTTAGCTGCCAACCTTCTTAAGTTTGTATGTATGTATTAGCAAGAGATTTGCAGCCTATCCCCTTGAAGTTTCGGCTGCTCTAAAGGTCACGTAGATATTTTGCAATCAGTAGGTAGTCATTTAGTTTATGTAAGCAAACGGGGGCTCTTCGTAGACAAGAGAGAAGGTCGATCTTACTACGAGGTTAAGCGTCCGTTGCCACGGTCAGCTGATAGATGGGTAACGTGACCGTGTGGGCTTTACGGATGAGTCGCAATGCGTGTATTGATGGAACTTAGGTACGTACCTACTTTATGAAGAACCTAAGTTGTTCCTACCAGGAGTAAACTTGGTTTATAGGGAAAGAAAGAAATTATGGCACTTAATTACTTATGAGTTAGTAGCTAGGTACCTTACCTTAAAAATCAAAACAATCCTTGAAAAGATTGTACCCGAGTTAGGTACTTACGTAAGTTAATTAACAAACGCTAATTTTACAATAAATTATTCGCACCACGACTCATGCCGCCGCGCTGCACGCTGCAGGCCGACATCATGGGTGTAGGTATTAAACTAGGTAGATTAAATAAGCCTGCTTACCCCTAAAATTACAGTATACCTAATTAAACAAAAAATTATTAAAATCTAAAAAAGTACCTAAACTATTTACTTAACGTAGTAGTAGTTACTGTGAAAAATATATTTTGAAAGGGTCACTGACTGCCATCTTTCGGATAATACGCGAACTACTCAGCCACCTATGATTCTAGTGAGTCATGGTTTGTAAATGACTTGTTCCGTTCTACGAGTTTGATTCGTTACAAGTTGTATCATCTAATTCATAGATGGCAGTAAATAGAAGTTTTTGGTTTACCAGGCTTGATGGTAGATGTCACTATAAGTATGAGAATTCATTGTGCAGTTCATCTTCATTAATTGAACGAAGATACAATTAAATTTATTACGATGTAATTTTGAGCCCGGGTTTCTTTTTGTCTTAGATTCTTCACCTGCTTGTTGCAAATTTGACCTTCTGGTGTTTGGTCATTTCTGAAAGAAGGATGCCGCTGTGGTAGCTGTTCGTAATGTAGATACAATCTTCTATAATTAATAGTACTAGGTAAAGAATCAAAGTCCTGATTTACTTACTGATTTACAGACAGGGAACGCACAGTCCAGCCAGTCGTAGAGACTTGGATATTGAAATTTGGATGTCTTTCGTATTTGTCTTCATGCGTCGTAAAGGTGTATGTACTAGGTGCTAGGTGCTATTCTTGAAATTGACCCCTATAGAGCCTAAACCCTAAAAGAGTAAAACTGGGTGAAAAAAAATAAAAGAAAAATGTTATTGCTTGGGTTTATAAACTCGAAACCTGGCACGAATACAGTACCTATCTGAGAAAACAAAATAGTCTAGGCATAATAAGTTTTTAGTTGGTTGCTGGGGAGTTTTGTTGCGCCACTTCTTTCCAGCTAAAACACTGTGATATGGTGACGGGCGGGGCGTTTTTGGGGACTGTCTTTTTGTAAACGTTGACGTTTAAAAAGTGCTGGCACTCCTAATTTGAATAAACGACTTTTGACTTTAAAATTACTTGTGACTTTTTAAAAACCTTCTAATAGGAAGTTTCATAGGTGTTAAGATTTCTTCATGTAGACTTACGTAGAACGGTTAGTCGATGAACAATATTGGTTGAAAAAAAATCAATGTTGCAGTTCGCAGATTAAAAAAAAAACGTTTTTTTGACTTCCCAGAATTTGATCCTTATTAGCGACACTTTCGGATGGTGTGATACTAATAAAACAGGGTTTTTTTTTTCCAAGGCCCCTGCTCGTCGATCCAACGTCATAATGATAATGAACACGACCGCTACGTAAATACGAATAACACTTGATACAAATTCGCGGCAAAGTTGACCGTGGCCATCGAGGGCGCACTCCGCAGCTTGTGCGCTAATCAAATTAAGCTTGGGATACTATCGGCTTGATGGTGTGGACAAGGCTTTGAAAAAATTCGTCACATTTCGCTGAGTTGGCAGTATCTTCAAATGATATCATACATTAAGCTATCTAGGATCTAGTAAGTACGTCTTCCTATAAGAACAGCTTATGTTTTATTCTGATTTATAAGCTACTATATTACTGTAACTATTTATCAAAAATTCGTTCAGTAGGTAATTGAGATTGAGCATCAACGCTCGATTGTTGTATTTTGGGGAGTGTGCGATGGCATTGCATAGTTTAATTCCACCAAGCTTGTTCGATCATCGGACCACAAGACGTACGGCGATGCGCCACCGGTACATGGTGGACATCCCACCCACACGCACAAAACGTTTTAGGAACACATTCATTGTGCATACAGCTAAGGAGTGGAATTCCCTGCCTGAGTCTGTGTTTCCTGATAGCTACAATCTGGGAGTCTTAAAGTCCAGAGTGAATAGGTTACTTCTAGGCAAGCGTGCTCCATCTTCGACCACATCATCGCTTACCATCAGGTGATATACCTAGTGGTCAAACGAGTGCCTATCAATGTTAAAAAAGTAATTATTGCGTGAAAGAGTTACAAATATCTATTCATCCATCCATCAGAAACTTTCCTTTTAATAATATTATGTAGTAGGATTAGATGGATAGTATAGAAAAGTCATTCAATTGGGTAAATTAAGTTGTATTAATAATTGATACGGTGACTAGTATGTATTTTAATAACACGAGTTAATACTGGCCGTATTCAGTAGTTTGCTATGAAAAAAGATACTACAAAAATGCAATATGCAAAAATCTTTTTTTTAAATGTGGCCTACATCGGTGCATCCCCTCGTAGCATCATGCAAATCTTCGTAGCTTGAGCGTAGCACCGCGTAGCGCTTCGTTCGATTCAAAGTCAGTCAAACATTTTTAGGGTATTATTTTTTACTTTGAGTGTGTTATTATTAATGTAAATATTATTATATCCTTGTATGCTATTTAGATGGACAAAGTTTATTGTTTTCGGGACGTGATTTACGATATATTGAGAAAATGGTATTCCTGTTTGAAATCGCGCACTCCTTGAATGCGGGCAAACCTGCTGGAAAAGCTAGTGCAATAATAATAACACGTAATATTAATAAAAGCCGTGTCCACACTAACGTATCTGAGGGATATGCAAGCGATATCAGTGGTCCGGGATATGAACGAGTGTGCAAACAAAAGTGGACGCTCGCTTTGATTCCATGAGAGCTGACCACACAAAAGTTATTACGTGTTTTAGCTTAATTACTCTACCGCTAGCCCTTTATACTAAATGGACATTTTATTTTATTATTTAGATGGGACATTGGCAGTATTCATTTAGGAGAGGGAAATATTTTATCTCGTATAGGGTAGGTATTTATTTGGTGAATGAATTGTGATTGAAACTCGTGAAGCAACTTAGCGAATGAGAATTTCACCAAAGTATTAAAGAAGTACTCTTTTTTTTGTGAGTGGCGTCTCGCAGTTCAACCTATGAGGTTGTCGACTGCTTAACCGGGCTTGGCTGTGGTGACCTTAATATAATATTAAAGCTAGGGCTTATAAAAAACTTACAAACTAAGCGACTACTTGCTAAGGGCACCCCCTGTGGGGTACGGGCCCCGGCTTAGGGCGTCGCTGGAGGGAGGACAGCTAGGGGCAGGCTGGATCGAACTAGAAAGAAGTAATCTAAGATCTCTTATACAGGGTGAGAGTTGGAGTTTAAAGAAGCCATCTTGTATTTCATCAAAAGGTCATTGATTTTTCAAAAAAACCAGTTTAGTTTTCATCAAAATCGGGCCTGGGACTCCTTTAAGTATTTTTAACCGACTTTAAAAAAAGGGGATGTTCTCAATTCGTCGGAACATGTTTTTTTCTTTTTTCATGTATGTTTCCCGATTACTCGAAGATGGTTGGACCGATTTGGATTTATTTTTTGTTTGTATACTTCCCAGGTGGTCCCATGATCATCAAGTCAGGATCTGATGATGGGATAATAATAATAATAATAATAAACATGAAGCAATCGTTGAGGGAGCGCTTCTTTGGCCGCCTGAAGAAGGTATTCAATAGCCTTCTATCAGGCGGAAACAAGGTGCGCGCCTTCAACGGTTGGGTCATGCCGGTATTGATGCACTCTTTCGGCGTACTCAAATGGACTCAAACGGAACTTGACGCCCTGGATAGGCGGGTCCGTACACTGCTTACTGCATATCGAATGCATCACCCACGGTCGTCGGTAATGAGACTGTATATCCCGCGAAAGTGTGGAGGTCGAGGCTTCTTAAATGCTAAGACTCTCCACAATCGCGAGATATGCAGTCTCAGGGAATATTTCCTAGCTGTCGACGTGGGTATGCATCGAGATGTAGTGACGGTGGACAAGGGACTCACCCCGCTCTCTTTGGCAAATGAGAACTGGCGCAAACCTGCGGTGCTAGACACTAACGATCGCAGGGCAGTATGGCAAAGTAAGGAACTTCACGGACGCTTTTTCCGGGCCCTACATGGGCCCGACGTAGATCAATTAGCGTCCGTAGCCTGGTTGCGTTTCGGTGATCTCTTTGGAGAAACCGAAGGTTTTGTATGTGCAATTATGGACGAAGTTATCATGACGAATAACTACCGAAGATTTATTGTGAAGGACGGCACGGTTGACATATGTCGGGCATGTCACCGTCCGGGAGAATCGATTCGCCACATTGTCTCTGGTTGTTCTCGTCTAGCTAACGGAGAATACTTGCATAGGCACAACCTTGTAGCCAGGATTATCCATCAGCAACTTGCTCTGAAATACTCTCTTGTGGAATCGGAGGTGCCGTACTACAGGTATGCGCCCGACCCAGTTCTCGATAATGGCAATATCACATTGTACTGGGATCGGTCCATCATCACTGACAGGACTATTGTTGCCAATAAGCCTGATATAGTGGTGGTGGACCGAATCGAGAGGCGTGCAATGATTGTAGACATAACCGTTCCGCATGACGAGAACCTCGTGAAAGCCGAGAAAGATAAGCAAATCAAATATATTGACTTGGCTCGCGAGGTTGTCGACATGTGGGATGTGGACTCAGCAATCATTGTACCGATAGTTGTGTCAGCCAATGGCTTAATAGCCACGAGCCTCGACCAGCACCTCAGGAGGCTCTCGTTAGGCAGCTGGATCAAGGGCCTGATTCAGAAAGCGGTACTTCTGGACACGGCTCGTATTGTTAGGAGGTTCCTCTCTCTTGAGCCCTGACCGCCGGTAGCTTGGACCCTGTTCCCGATACCGGTGGGCTACTATTTTTATATTTTTAAATGTTTTTGCTTAGTTTTGTATTTTTTTAAAAATATTTAAAAATGTAAGAAATAAGTTTAAAAAAATGAATATACGGAATAATAATAATATCTTGGGACAACTCACACACGGTCATCCGATCCCAAACTAGGCAGAGCCTGTGCCATGGCAACCAGACAACTGATAAACATACTTATATATTTCTAAATACATACATATTATAGACAAATTACACCCAGACACAGAACAAATGATCATGCTCATCACACAAACATTTGTCCTGGGTGGGAATTGAACCCACAACCTCAGGTTTAGCAGTCAGGGTCACTAACCACTCGACCAACAGGCCAGTCAAATCCTGGGGAAATAGAGACAACTCTTTATAGGCACACTTGAAGCGATTTGGGTAGTTTTTGGAAGAGTACTTTCTCGGAGTAGTCCCATTTCAATTTGGTGAAGATCTGATGAAGAACTTCGGAGGTAGGCAACGGAACTCTTTAATAAATAATAGCAAATCTCCCGGGATTGCTGAAATCGCATGTCTGTTTATTGTTTTCCCCAGTTCATAACATAACATCACGCCGGTACGCTGTGAAGGGCACGCAGATGCAAACAAGTCAATCTGAATTAACATGTTTTTGGGGGTTATCTATGAGGGCATAACTTTATTGTTTATTAACCGATCTTGATGATTCTTTTTGCGTTGGGTTTAGTTATAGCTATATTGCATTTGCATTGGACGGTGAACTTCAAATATAAAATCAATCACATCTAGTACCAAAGCAAAGTAGATATTTAACTATGAGCTGGTCTGGACTTGGACTGAAAAGGCACACAAAGTAACTTCTTAACGGCAAATAGTACAACCATTACAGTACAATTATCACCCCTAAAAAGTGGAAATAAATACAGCCGACTTCCAAATAAAAAACACTACAAAGTATAAAATACCTTTAAATTTCGGAAATCTGTGTCAAAAAACGAAAAAACAACCGAAAACACCATTTGGAAGTCGGCTGTATTTTTTTGAAAAAAAGTTTTTTTTTTACAAAAAAAACACTTTTTTACAAAATTGCATAAATAGGGCGTGATAGTTCATATGAAAGTATTTTAGTTATGAGCCATTTACGGACTTTTTTTATTTATTTATCCAAATACGGACTCCTGACGTTAATAAAAAAAAATAATAATATGGGGTCACATTTGGGGCACAAGTTAAACAAAATATAGTTTTTCAAATTGTACCGTATGTCATATCAAATGAAACGGCTTATTGCGAGAGTTCAAAAGATATATTTTACATTATTTTAATGTAAATCATTTTAAGGTATTTAAGAAAATAGATGAAAATCATTTTCCGAAACATACTCCAAGCCTAACATTTTGAAAAATACAGTAAATACATGTTTTGTTTATAGATTACGACAGCTACAAAAAAAAATCGGAACCGTTTGCGCGCGATGGAAACTCATCTGGTTTGTATATAATCACACTAATATTATAAAGGCGAAAGTTTGTGAGTGTGTGTGTATGTTTGTTACTTCTTCACGCGCAAACGGCTGGACCGATTTAGATGAAATTTGGTATAGAGTTTGTTTGAGTCCCGAGAAAGGACATAGGTTTTTATCACGGGATTATGTTTCCTTGGGATAATTTTCGACAATCACGCGGGCGGAGCCTTGGGCGGCAACTAGTTAATTATAATTTAGTAATTCACTAGTTTCAGGATCAGGTGGAGCTGTAGGAGAACTATGTATACAGCTCAGGTGTTTCACTAAGTCTGCACTGAGACTTAGAGAAGGCTTTAGTTTAGCTACGGAGTACCCGCCATTGCTTACCTTAGAAAATTCACATTTTCTAAGGTTACATCACATTCATCTTTACATTTTCTATTTTAACCATAATCTAACTATATGATCTAACTACTTATCTATGTACCTACCTACCAATGGATACGTTTTTTTTGGTGATTATGGCAATATCTTTTTAGGGATCCGTACCAGAAGGATAACCAACGGAACCCTACTACAATACCTCTGCTGTTTCTCATAAACCGTAATAGGCAGACAGTTGAATTTTTCTCAAAGCTCTATTCAGCTTTCTATTGCCGCTATAAAAATAAATATTAAAAATATAATAAATTGAGAATCTAAGAGGCCGCCATTAAAGAAACGTGTTTTTTCGGTTTATGGTATGGAACCCTTCTTCTGCGAATCCGACTCGCACTTGGCCAGTTTTTCATTATTAAGCTATCGCTGTTTCGGCAGCCCCATATACATCATGGGGCTACAGTCACAGCACTAATTTAAATAGTAATTTCTGAACAACATTTCACGAAAAACCTTAAACATATAAGTCAAAGACCGACCTACAAAACTCTAAAATAACCCAAGCTATTAATTTTAGATCGCTACATTTTATATCCAGCGTTATCTTTACAGGAAAGGGAATAATAATAGACTAAATTAATTATTCCGCCCACCAAGGCTCGCAATATCGAAGCCTTAAAGACCGGCTCTAAATTTCCTAAACCCAGCTAAAATGAAATCGTCTATAAGAAAAAGGGGTTTGTTTTAATGCCCATCACAGAATAAATGCTGGGAGACAATAATGTGGGATTCGAAGCGAGATATAAATTCCGAATAAAAATACACTCTGCTGTTGAGCGGGTTGGTTGTAGTGTTGTGCTATTGCTGTGTACTTTTTATCGATTTATTGTTCTAAAGTAATATCTAATAATAATAATATCTTGGGACAATTCACACACGGTCATCCGATCCCAAACTAGGCAAAGCCTGTGCTATGGCAATCAGACAACTGATAAACATACTTATATATTTCTAAATACATACATATTATAGACAAATTACACCCAGATACAGAACAAATGATCATGATCATGCTCATCACACAAAGATTTGTCCTGGGTGGGAATCGAACCCACGACCTCCGGTTTAGCAGTCAGGGTCACTAACCACTCGACCAACAGGCCAGTCTCCAAAGTGGCAGTGTTATCATTCAAAAGTTGGGAAAATTGTGGCTTGTCTATGTTCCTATAATCAGTTGCCTGTACAAAGGAATCAGTAGTGGTAGCAATTTATCCATCTGTCACATAAATGTTATCCGCCCATATCTGTTTTTTAAAATGCATATAAAATGCCTCTTTAAAAACTGGTACTCTTTAATAACTTTTTGGTTTCAGGTCTTGACAGTAAAAGCAATCTAAACTTGTGGGCGACTCAAAGGTTTTCCAAAGCACATGCTGTCTTATTCATTGTAAGTGCTATATAAACAACATCACAATATTAAGGATTTTCCGCTCCGCAACTCCAAGAAAACTTGACTCGGCTTTTATAAGCCCACGCAAGTTTAAAGGACAAGTGTAAAGGAAGTGATTTAGACACCTATTACGTAGTCGAGGTGAATACTGTTGTATTCATATTTTCATTATTTAACTAAAGAATGTATGGGGAAATAAGTGTTTTATCTATTATAGGAAACTTCTTTGCTTTGCTTCTTTGTAAGTAGAGTACTACGCAGTCTACGTAGTACGAAGTTTCAATAGAATAGGTTTTTTTTTTATAAGTAATGATGTTCGGTCGACTGTCCCTGGTATTCACGTTGTATTTAAAGGGCTTGGGAACCTACGGTGCCTTCTTTAGAGTGTAGCGGCATCAAGAAAAACTAACGAAGTGAAATTTGTAAGGTAACAAAAAGAACCGCAATGCCATCTATCCTGGCTTGCATCGCGCAAGCAAAGTTTTCCGTGTGATTTGAACATTTACAACAGTCTGAATATCAATTATCGGGCAGTTGCCTACCAGACAACAACTGTCTGGTTGGAAGATCCTCCCTTTTCAATGGAGGTTTGCGGGACTTTACTCTCTGTTTATCCGCATACCTCTATATGAGCAACTCGTCTTCATGTTTTGAATACCTTCTTGTGTCATTGGTTGCCTGGATTTTGATACTAAGTTCATTCCTACGTATCCTTGATGGGTTCTTCTTTTTTTTGTTAACCTGTGTCCGTTTATTCACAAAAAAACATCGATAAGGTTTACAACTTGAAGACCCTGTCCCAACACTAAAGTACTAAGTCCGCGGCCGCGAAAGAGTTGCGACCAGCATAAACGTTGAGGCCGGATGAACAAATAAATGAGCCACGAGCCACCCGATCGATATTACCCGCCATCGACGAAATAACTCGATTCCCTACAATAGCCACTTACTCCGAGCTATTATAATCGATGTCCTTTTGTTTCAGTAAGATGTTTTGTCTTAAATGAGCTTGCGATTGTTTCGATGCTAATTTTCGATTTTGAGGGTTGTCTATGTAGTTTTGTAGGTAGAGTTGATTGACATTCGTCAAATAGGGTATTTTGACTATTATTATACGATATGCGTAAAAAATAAATGAAATCAATCTTTGGAAAATTTGGAAAATTGAATTTTAAAGTTATTCTTCTATCCTTTTCACGTAAAACGTCGTTTGTACTGAATAGCGCCGAACTTGCGAGTGACGTTACACACAATAAGTGCTATCTCCATCATAGTTTAAAACGCTACCAACTCCTTTTTTTACTGCGTCTTATATTTTCACTAGTATTTGAGAAAAATAATAAAAATCCAGACAAATACCTTATTGTAATGTCTAAATTTTTAAGGTTCATCGCAAAATGACCGGTCAATGTGGCAATGGGGGAGGCCCACATCCAACTGTGACAGTGCGTATTTTCAAAGAAATTTCGAAACGGCTGGTTGACACTTCTCGTGACCCAAGCTGGCTTTAAAGCCTCGTATCCAAACATGTTGAGCAACCAGCAGGCGCGCAACACTGACAATGTTACTAAAAATAGTCCCTCGTTGCCGTTCAACATGTTGTGCAGCATGTTGCGCGTCAAATGTTGCCAAGTGGATACGAGTCTTTACTTTGGCGAGAAGCTAAGCATTGTTATTCAACGTTGCAATGCTGTCAGTCTCTTGAACACATTACCAGTTGACAGCGTTAAGGACGAATTTGTATGCTATATTTAAGTTTGTTGTAAGTTTAGTTAATGTAAATTTTAGTTATTATTGTTGATGTGTAACAGCTTTCCTCTCGCTTTCCTGCAATCTGTGGGAGTGATTTCGTGATATGGGACGGAAGTGTGTAACAGGAAGCCGACGAAGCTATTTGATTTGACCAATGAGCGCGCCCTATTCGATTTGACCAATGAGTCGAGTTGGCTGTCAGTTGGTACGTTTAATGTTAATGTTGCTTTTACCAAGGTGAGACGTCAGATGTTACACATCCTATGCGACTACTGTAAGACTCGCTCGTTATATGGTTTTACTGTAGTCTTTCGGTTAAAATTTGTTGATGTTGTCGTACATTTGTATATGTCGATGATGTAGAAGACTGATTAACTTTAACTAGGTGTGTAGTCATGTGTAGATTAAAACATTTAGTATTTAGGGATTAGAAATGTTATAATCGGTGAAAGATAAATGGGCCAAAGAAATTTTATAGAGTCTATGGTTCTTCTGCCGTTCAGAAAATTATAAAGTTTTTCTTGATACTAATACTTTCTAGTTGTCAATAACAATTACGTGTAGGCACGACTCTATCTAAACACAAGAGCCGACGCCACGTGCCGAGACCGCTGGAGCGGAAAAAACACCGATCCACCGCCAGTCCTCGAAACGTTGTTGACACAGCTAAGTAGCCCCCGACGCCTCGCTTCATTTGCATTTCTCTTAATCTCCGTTATGAATAAAGAAAAATTCTTGGCGACGTTTTTAAGCGTTTCCCGAGGCCTTAGCAGCGCCCGCCTAATGAAGAGAAGCGGTGGGATTAAGAACCGCCCGCGCCGCGCACTTTCGCGACATTACACTTTTAATTTGAACGAATCTTATTATTTTCTTTTGTTGATTTAAGCTCCTGAGTCGGGAGACGGGTCGAGACGTGACCTGCAGTGGAAAAATGCGATTGCCATCTAAAGCCAACCGTTTAAATGAACGAGATTGGAGCTTAAAAAGTATAATGGACGAGGGGGTGTTGGGGGCAGGGGGTGGTCGATCTCGGGGGCGCAAGATGGCCGATTTGCGATTGAGATGAGACGCCCCCCGCGCCCGCCCCGCGCAGATCAAGCAATATAATTAAGTCAGTTACATAAGTATCCGTCTACTTATGCCTGAATTCTATTGGGTAATTGTATTACATAATTTAATCGCATTATCTAGATCTAAATTTATCGTATGATCTGAAACATGAAAGACTTTTCAATACAAATGTGAAAACAATTTATTTCTCGATACGGTGCTGTCAGCTCACTGAACAGCTGAACACTCGCCTAGCACGCGAAGATGTGCGCATGAAAATGTTACTCAGTACAAAATACTGTAAAATTTAAAGTGTTTGCATCTAGACGTGGCTTCATCCAACGTTTACGTATTCATAGTAACAGTCCAAGTCTTACACAGGCACCACTCTTCATCTAACAAGAGAAGCTTTACTCAATCATTCGCTCGGACATGAAACATCCTAACTGTCATGATGCATAGTGGAATTTCCACCTTGATAGTTTGTAATTAGATATCTTTTACTTTGCAGGGTGGGGTTCTAGTAGTGCTGTTTTGTTAGAAGTTGGCTAAAGGCTATACCGGTCGGATCGCCGTCGCTTCAAATGACAAACCTGATCTGGTCACGTAATGAAAAATGACAAAACTGCACGCTGCCCCGCTCCGCTGCCTCGGATGGACGAATGGAAACGCTCTTAGTGTAGGTACGTACTTATCTTTTTCTTGTTTCGATACAGCAGGCAATACAAAGAGGATTGTTCTAGAAAGAAGAAATTTCTCATATAGTTTTTGAATAGTTGGTTTCCTTAGTTTATTTGTTTCGTATCTGTGTCCTCTAAATCGTGTTTAAGAAGGTTTAACTAAGTGCAACTTCACGCATACTTCTACTAAAAGAGTAGATATAAGCTGATGCCTGCATTGATAGCAGAGAGACTTAGAATGTGGTTGGTCTATATTTCACCTGAGCCTAATCCTTACAGTCCTGACGCTATGTAATGGGTAAATATCATCTTCGATAAGAATAATATTGCTGGATGGAATCCATAAAAACCACTTTCCTAAGCTCTGTAGCCAAGTGACTAACTTTCTTCCTGAAAACTCCTAACACAGTTTCGGTCAAAATTGTGGCCACCTAAATCGAGACCACAGCTCATCCAAAAGAAACACTACAAACGTCAATCGGCAAAGACAAAACAAAACGTAATAAAGCCTTGCCTTTGAACGGCTCTAGAATAAGGAAAAGTTGTAAAGTATCCGAGGGGGGGCCGACCGCAACCCCACCTGCGCCCAAAAAATATGGCATAAATGAGTCGGAGGGGCCGTCTCTTCAGCCGCGAAATTTCAGCCATACTTGCAAACCTATAATCCTTCATAATCACCTTTACAAAGCAAAGATTAAAACCGATTCTCGCGCCCTCCGCCCACGCCGCCCGTCGACGCTTTTATATGCGAGACGGCGAAAAGTAAGATTAAATCATTATTTTTCTTAAGCTCCTCTCGTTTTTTCTCCGCTCTAGTGGAAGTTTTTTGCTTGGACTTTTGATGCGGACGATCAAAGACTTGTGTTCAAATTTACATAACATTCTTAAATAAATTGCGGGCGCTGGGGTGGCTCCAATGAACACGAATCGCCCGGTGCTCTGTATAAACTTATTAATGCGAGTTTCGGATTGATGCTTAATGTACTATTAATTTATTCCGCGGATTAGTGGAGTGCCATCGCATAATTTACGAGAGAAGATGTTTGGTGGGTTACAATACAACTAATGTACCTATATGTCAATCGTTGATTGTATGTTGTAAGTAGATCAGTGTACATAATTACTATTCCGTGCGTTACGTTGGGTTAAGTGCAGTTGAACAACAATAATCTTCTTAATAGAATTTTCTCTTCTCTTGAACTTATTTTGCATGCTGTTTGCACTACACTGTGGTTATCGATTCAGAGGAGGGCTCTTGAAGTCTTAACTCAATAGGTGTTCCTATTGAGTTATTTTTTTTTTTTAAGGAGGTGGTTCTCAATTCAGTTGTTTGCTTTTTATGTTTGTTACCTCATAACTGCGTCATTTATGGGCCGATTTGAAAAAAATATTTTTTTTATGTGAAAGGATATAGGTACATACCGATTGGTGCCATAGAAATTTCATAAAGTAGTTTGGTTTTTAAATCAAAATAGCTGGAAATAATATGTCATCCAAGTATTTTTCATCAAGTGTTGTTAGGTGTACCACTAAAAAGTGAAAAATAAATAAAATAATTTTAACAAAAAAAAAAAAAAATTACAACCGACTTCCGAAATTAAATATATTTTATACTTTTAAGTTTTTTATCACACACGTCCAATGTCCATGTCCTTATTGGATAGTCAGAAGCCCGAATAGTTGGATAAATGGTTCAGTAAATCCCAAGGAAAGGGCGATGGTTATAATATGATAATAAAATCAGACCACGGAAAATCTTCACACCGCTTCATAAACAATCGCCAAGTACGTTCCACCTGTGCTTAAGTACAACAAACATGGCGTATCCGCGTCTAACTTATCTTACTTAAGCCGAACTTGGTATTTAGTTAAACCTAAGCGTGTTGTAAGTTGTAGTTGTTTGAAGACCTTGTTTAAGTGGTTGTTTGATTGTTTTAGGCGCAGGTAGCTGAGCCCATATGAAATATGTGGCTACTTATAGTGTTCGTAAGCTAAGTTTACACGGCCGGCATTAGTTTTACAACTTAGACATGCTGTTACAACATACACTACGGTGTAAGTACGTTTGACAAGTAGGTACGCTGGGAAATTATTGTTCGAAATGTGTTGTAGCTGTGAAATTGGGATTATTTTCTTGGATTGATTTACTATGACGAGTGATTGAGTACCTTGTGTGAGTAGGTAAATTTTCATTAGTATAATGTATGTATTAGAGAAAAACTTTCAGGAGCTAGTTTTTTTAAGGGCTGATTTTCAAAAGGATTTAATGCAACGGTAAATTTCTTAATAGTTCTAGTGCTTTTTTAATATTTTGGGCGTTTTTCCAATCAATGTTATTATTATTATTATATACCTATCTAAAGTTGTCGCGTTGGCTGATGTTAAAACTGTTGATATGGTCACCGATTTTTCCGCCAAGTGTTAACCGAATTTCTAAATTATTTAGTTTTATTCGAAAACCTATTTTCCTGGGGTGGTCTCATTGTCACCAAGTCAGAATCTGATAATGGGATTCCAGGGAAATCGAGGGCAACCCTCAAATTTTACAGGCACATATAATGTTTTTCATATACATTCTAACGCAATTCAGATATCTGTGCCTGGTAATCATCATCTCATGTTGCTGAGCTGATGATGTAAGGTATAAGTCAGGATCTGATAATGGGAACCCAGAAAAAAAAAAATTCAGAGATATTTTCGCCAATTGTCAGCCGATTTGGATGATTCTTTTTTCACTTTTTTTTTCAATGATGAAAAAAAATGTGAAAAGCCTTGTCAAATATCTATGTCCAAAGAAGGACCAAATGTTGGCTACCATTCTTCCTGTCTATGCCTTAGCAGTGCCAGATCATACGGCCAAGATTTTCTCAAAATGGTTTCTGTAGCCTTAAGTCAGAGAACTCAGAACCCACGGTTCAGGACATGAAGTTGGTGACTTCATACTTCTTCAACTAAAGACACTTGTGATCAATCCCATAATCGGATTAGGTGGTTTCACAGTAAACGCTGTCAAGATTAGATTATTTCTGAATACAAAAAACTTAAGATAAAACTTTCCTTGTTTAATGTTAAGTTCTTCGTAATCAGGAACAGTACCTATCGATTTTGCAGGGACCTTATAAAAAACGACGACACAAACCGTCTGGCCCCAGCTGAGAGAGCACATTAGACCCAGCAGAGTTTTAATTTACAAAGTTATTGCTACCACGTCGATTGCCAATAAGTAAACACCGCTAGCAAAGTCGGAGTATTTAACTTAATTTTTGAGCTTCCACCGGGTTAATTGGAAGAGGCGCACTGGAATGTCGACACAAAAGAAGCACTTAAATGAATGACGAACAACGGCACTCAACCGGCTCAAAATAAACTTATCTCGGCCGGGCAAGGGTTAAAATGATTTGGAGGCAAGGCATCGAGTAATTGTGAGGTGGGCGAGGGTAGATGTTGATTCAATAATACGCGACTGTACCGCTAATAATGTTATTTATCGAGTTTTTGAGAGAGATGCCTGGAGTAGTAACGTGTACTTTAGTCTACCTTCATTAGGTTCCTTGATGTAATTTGCCTGACATTGTTTACCGTCGTCTGGTCTTCTGTTTACCTTGCGTACACTTTGTCTCTTTTAAATCAAGTTGGTGTTTTTGTTTTTTTAACTGCATGCCTATATGATAATGCTTTTCGTAAATTGACACAAGGGAACTCATGCTAGCCGGAAAATTGCGACTGTTTTATCAAATCTGATAGGCTGTAGCTTATACTTGACATAGCAGATACTGGTTTAGTTTTCTGTGTATTGATTCTTGCGTGCAACAGTTGGCTTTGACCCGATGAGCCACACAACACACTATAGCAAGAGTTTCTCGACAGAGAATCGTTCCAGGGCATAGCAGTGATTAGCTTTTCTTCTAGATCGTAAACCAACCATAATGTAGGTACCTTACAATTTATCCAAAGTTGTCAGAGACTAAGGAGATTAATTAGAGATTCCAGAGGCTGTAGACACGTGACATTCTTTCGGCAGTATCGCGGCGAACGCGATTATCAACAAACAAACGCTTTCGAAATGTCACGTGATCAATCCTTAATATTTTGGAAATCCAAAAATCGCATTCACTGATAGCATCGCACCTTGTCTAGAGCCCAAGGAATCGATCGATGTGGCTGCAAATTCTAATCGCAAAGCTCGAGAAGACCTACCCATGAAAAGCCACTAACAAAACGGTTAGCCAACTATCTATCAGGGACATAGTACGGTCTAACCCACAAGCCAGTTGTTGTCAACACAAAGGTATTGACAGCCGATACGTGTGTCAGCCATCGCTATTGTAAACTTGGCCACTGCCTGCCACATTGTGTGCGGGATTGGCGTTGCGATCGCGATGCTCGACCCCTTCTGTGTAGCTCGAAATCGTGGACAGGGGAATCAGAACTAGTACAAACTAGACAGGTGTAGATAGGAAACCAAAAATACTAAGCTTTTTGATGATAATCTATACTAATATAATATATAAAGAGTTTGTTTGTTTGTTTGAACGCGCTAATTGGAAAATTCTTTTTGTATGATATTGTATGTGCGCTACGAAAACGAAAAAAGACGGGATATGCGCGTACCAAGTCGCGGGCAAAGGCTAGTTTTGTATAAGATAGAGGAGTAGTTGTTTAGTTTCATCTGATTGCTTCCCCGGCTGTGTGTGTAAGTATAGCTATAGATGTCTTACTTTTGTGATTATTAATTATTAGCCAGATTAGCTTGGATTTTCCTACTGCAAGGCAAATATCTGCTTTGTCACCCTCCACTATCATCTATTTAGGGCTATTTGTACCTAAGTTATTAAAGCTCACACGCGACTGAGAGTTGTCTTAGGGTCGGTTTCAATAACGTATCTACCTTTGACCGACTTTCAAATTAGCTCCCAACAGTAGCTGAAACGACATGTTTACCTTTCAAACATGACGTTTCAGCTACTGTTGGTAGCTAACTTGACAGTTGGTCTAAGGTAGATACTTTATTGAGACCGGCCGTAAGTCGAGTGTCAGCTGGTTCAAACATTGGTTAATCTTCTTCCGATGTTTTTATAACGGACTCTATCCATATTATCTAAAATGCCTTATTTTAAATCATAGAAATGCTGGAAAGGTTTTTCTGCGCTGAAGAATCTGTCTGAAATCTCCTTTATAATGACATATTATCATTGTGATAAATAAAAAAAAAAAAATGATCGCTTCATTAGAAGAGTTTTTCATCATGGCGTCGAATTAGCATAATAAATCTGCGTAGTGCCATCAATCAGGCCCCAGATGACTTCTTTGAAAGCCCCAGATGACTACTTTGAAAGGGCTTCTTAAGCCCTCACTTTCATCTGGAGTTCCAGGAAGGAAACTCCACAATGATAATTATTTCTTTTTATTGTAGGCATGTCTGAAGGAGATCAATACTCGTTTGTGCGTGCGTATCTACTTGTTTGTAGATAGATATTGTTATGTAAGAGCTATAAGGAGTACTACTAGTATACTAGTACTGTTCTCGTGAAATAGGAACATATGTCAGTATTTAAATTATATTTTACACGCGACGTTTTAAAATGTGGTATGTCCGCGCACTTAGGTAGTTACAAAAAAATGGTACGTAAGTGGTATTGCTCAAATTTTCAATAATTACAGACTCCCATGGCATGCCTGACAGGTATAACTAATACAAGTTTCTTTCATGTGTTTATAGTTTTGTAAAAAAACTGATGAACTCAGTTTATTTTCATCACATATTTTTCTCCTTTGAGATGTGGAAGTTTAATCTTTAGTTTGGTGTTTATCTAGTTGGTGATTTCGTTCATCAAAAGAGGGCTCGTCCGAGTTTGCAACCTCTCACACCCAAAGCGAGAATCATACCACTATACCAAAAGCCGCTTGGAGATGCTAGTTATTCAATAGTGCGTGAAGCCACGAAATACTTAAGTTTCCACAAGTTATTATAACCAACGATGTAAGTTTGTACTAATTTGAAACAAAACACAAGCGGCTCGTTGGTCTAGTCGTATGATTCTCGCTTCGGGTGTGAGAGGTCCCGGGTTCAAATCCCGGACGAGCCCTGTTTTGCTGCCCTTTTACCACATCATAAGCAGCACGTATCGAAATTTTAAATCACTAATTTTTTTTACCTAAAAGATTTGCGCGCAAAATTGTAGCTTTTTCAATCAAATATGCTGCCTAGATTTTCGCAACTATATAGGTGTTGGATTCTTCCTAGTCTAACTGAATGCAGCTCAATACCAATATTTTCATTGTCACGACTGCCATTCCAATAACTAGGTAACACGGTACCTATAAAAACCAAACGACCAAAGAAGATTTCTGCGAGTTTTCGCTCTTTTCAGTAATTTCCAGAACCAACTTACGATCTACGAAATAAGTTAAGGAAATGTAAACGTCACTTGCTGTATCAAAGTATACAATTTACTGTGCCGCTGTAAAATTTCCCATTTGGAGTGGCGTCCGCTCTTTATGTAGTTTTAATTCCTCCATTCCTTAGCTCGGAGCCGGGATCTTATTTCATTAGCCGGCCGCGAGAGGGAGCGCTGCCATTTAGCTCGCAAGCTACAGAGCCATTGTGGTGTGTCCTTAGTGGAGGAAACAGCGATTCTTGGAACGGTTGATCGCATTTTCTTTTACCGCTTTTTGCTGGGATACTACAGTTGGCCATCACTTAAGGCACACATAACAGGACTTCGATGTTGATATCGTAGGAGCTAAGGACATGCCTTTGAACTTTTAAGTATTTTATTGACTTTAACTTCTTTACAGATACCTTTTTTTTCCACTGCCCTGGTTTGAGCCATTCATTTTATAGGGTCGCTATAAGAAAGTGTAGTTAACCAGACGACAACCTAAAAAGTTGACTTCTCGCAAGTCACTCATAACTACGCATCCTTGACTTTATGTTGCAAAATGTCTGTGTTAAGAAGATTATCAAATGTATAGGTTGGCAATGGACGACCATGAAGCAGATGACGGGACATCTGTACATCTTCCTTAAGTATTGGGGCTTTGAAAAATGTTGACCAACAGAAGGAATAGGGAATTTAAGACTTTCCATAAAAGTTTGACAGTTCGGATTCGAAATAATACTTTAATAAAGTGTAATTTGGCGTTCCATTTCCCGCGTACCTCAGTCCTCAGGTTTACTTCAGTGGTGCTCCTGTAAATACGACGAAATTGTACAGCTCACGCTAGATACTTGATCTGTTTATGTTTAAGTTGCCTTGTTCCTCTTATTAATTAAATGCTACAAAATCGCAGCGCTCCGTCGTGAAACTATGTATTGTTATACATTGTGTTAAAGAAACTAATAGGTAAGACATGTTGGAACTTGGATATATTGGCTTTACATACACAGAGGTTCCAGAAAATTATACTCTATCAGCGAAAGTGATTGTCCAATTGTAAGTAATGACTTTTTTATAGCAAAAGGAAGAACACCGGCCAAGTGCGAGTCGGACTGTCACACGAAGGGTTCCTTACCATAAACCGAAAAAATCACGTTTCATGTATGGGAATTTTAGATTAAATTAATTTTTTATTATTTGTTGTTATGACGGCAATAGAAATACACCCTCTGTGAAAATCAGTTCATGGTCAACTGTCTACCTATTACAGTTCTTGAGATACAGCCCCATGACAGACAGACAGAGGTATAGTAGGTAATAGGGACCCGGAACCCTAAAAATGTTATTTATTGTTACAGAACTGACATGCACACAAAATTATAAACCTAAACTAAAATTCTTTAACGATAGTATTAGTAGTACTTAATACTATGTTAGTTAAGACAAATATCATTATTAACATGTAATTAACAAAAGAAAGGAGAAAAAATGTTCCAGATACTACGTGCACGTCGTACCTGTCGCAACAGAGTTCCTACTGAGCATGATGCTGTGCAATGGGTGGACCCTCAGCACAGCGCTAATGAGCAAGAACTCAGCAAATGCTAATCCCATACATTTTTGACTAGCGCTATCGATGTTGGAATGACACTTGTCTAGCTAGAGCCTAAGATCTTGAAGGTGGTTTACCAGGTTCGAGTAGGAGAAACCAAAGAAATGTGGGTGTGTAAAAGATGACATGGCCAGAAAGGAGTTAGTGTTGAGATGACAAATAATATAGAAGTATGGAAGAAGAACAAATGCTTTGCGCAAATAGGGTATTTTACTGGTTTTTTTTATTACTTTTACAAAGCCAAGAGAACAGACAAGACGCAGTTAAAACTATTGCTTAAAAATCTCAATAAATGGCGTTGTTATAAAATCTGTAATTAAAAGAGATAGCACAAATTGCGTGTGACGTCACTCACAAGTTCCGCCATATTGAATCGAAGCCATCCATTGAAAACGACATTTTGTGTGACAAGGATAGAAAAATAACTTCAAAACTGTATAACTTTTCAGTTTTTCCACCATTTTTTTTTCACAAATCGTAATATTTTAATATAATCTGATTTTATTCAATTAGATTTTTCATAGTAGTCAAATACCCTATTGCGATAAATAGCAGAATCAATAGGAGAATGATGATACCAGTTTCATTATACTATCCGTAGGTACTGGGTGGAAGAAAATGAGCTACCGAACTACTTACTGAAGTTTATTATATTTCAATTTCACCACTTTTAAGAGATATTTTGATGTACGGAGTTGTGAAATTATTTTGTGGCTTTCATATATTTGTATCTCGTATCTAATTAATTACAGAACTTCCAGCTAAGTTATTTGTATTTTAAGTATTATTTTTTCGAAGAAGAAAAACAAATGATTTAAAAAAGGGCCTTAGCTTCCCACGCATGTTATCTTTATAACAACTTATGTTCTGATCGTGAGCCCGCTTAGAGGTTTTCTAATAAAATAATGTATTTGTTTATGAAGAGACAAATCGTAAGTTCTCAGAAAAATAATGAGCACAGACTGACGTACCTTGAACTTTTGATATTGAGAATTCGATTAATCTGTCTTATGCGAAGTAACATAGTCAAACTCCTTTGGCCTACTTACTTTTGAATAATCTTATTTCAGATTAGCTTTTAACAAGATTGAAGACAAGTGTTAATTGAATTCGAAAAGGGTATTTTACTGAAACAATCTAATTAGTCCGTCAGATAGATTTCCAAAAAATATTGGATACGTATCTTTTCGTTTTTCACGTAGGTATACAAAAAATGAAGTCGATACAGTGCGTTAAAAACACGCGTGACATCACTATGATTGTACAATTGGCGACGTGACGTCACACGAGCTTCTATTATGATAATGACTGACAATTAAAACTGACAGTCCAATGATTGAAATGGAGAAAGAAATGATGAAGTTTGTTTGTAATGGCATGTTATATATGTGTCTTTGGAAATTCAAGGTTTTACGTCTGTAAGCAAAAGCAGAGATGTATACAGCCAAATACAAACGAAAAAAATAGACCTGACTCACACAAATCCTACAGGATAACCTTTTTCGCTATTTCAGTAATGGTTTTCATTAATCATTTCAAACCTTGAAGAAAAAACGAACTAAAAGTCACCCTCTTTGTTGCCTAGGATAGTTACATTGTACACTTGTTTTAATAATTGATTTTCCTGTATTTGTTATGAAGTGTACAGTAAAGTATACAATGTGGAGAAATCGTAACGACATTAAATGATAACACTGGCAATACTAGTTCATAGGAATATTTTGAAACTATTATAAATCTGTTACCGAATATAAAAATTAACTTTCCAATTGCATAAAACGTCAAAAAAACTCAAACTAGTCAGGGATAGTGACTACTTATCATCATCTGCTTAGCCTTTTCCCAAATATATTGGGGTCGGCTCCCAGTCAAACCGGATTCAGCTGAATACCAATATTTTACGTGGAGCGGCTGCCTACCAGACCTCCACAACCCATTAACTGGGTTACACGGTACTTTTTGGCAAGACTGGTGTCAGATTGTCTGGCTTCTGACAATCCGTAACAACTGCCATAATAGTGACTACTATTCTGACAAAATATTCCAAGCAGTGACACAAAATCAAAAACATATTCGTATGAACTAGTATTGCCAGTGATTGATTTATTATCGTATCGTCGTCTCCACCTTGTATAATAAATAAGTCAATTAAGTGGGGAAAGTTGAAGGTAAACTTTTAACAATCGTTCATCAGATAATTCCCCATTTTATTCGTATAACGATGACAATGCCTAGGTGTCATTATTCGTAGCAGCCAGTTTTTTTCAAAGCTTTTCTTCTAAAGGCCACAGAAATGACAAGGCTTAGGAGACCATTGTGAATGTAGCCACCCGTCATCCCCTGATTGATGTTATTTTTAATTACAATTTTTTATGTCAACAATCTATAAATCTTAGTGCTTAAAACGTAATGAAATATTCATAACGAGATTCTCTTTTTGTTACTTACTTTTTATTGAATTATATTGGAATGAAGAGAGGTTTTGATTTCTTTATTGATTTGTTGAATTAGTTTGTTATTCCGTAACTAATTTCTGAGGAAAAGTACCGAAGGAATAGGTTTAATTTTTGGAAGACATCAACTGAGTTGGCAACGGCGAGAACTGTAATTGATAAATTGGAGGAGAAAGGGCTAGTTTACAGAGAATAATGTATTTTTTTTTTAACTTTATTTACAATAGTGGTACATGGGCGGACTTAATTCAACGAGGCATTCTCTACCAGTCAACCTTTGGGTTAAAAAGACAACACTGGTAGGTGTACAACAAATAAAAATAAATTTTAAAATTGAATTTTGTTTCGGAAAGAATATAAAAATAATTTATATTATACTAATAAAATACTTTATATGCTTAAATAATAAACTAATACATAAATATGAAATATAATAATCTTTCTGATAAAGAGAATTCATAATAATCATGACGAAGAACAACTAAGAATGACAGGCCTTTCAGTAGTGTTTTTATTTATTGAACACCCTTCTATTAAGCTCCGAATGCAATTTTTTGTATGGTGTACAATAATGAGTATTTCTATTCTATTCTATTCTTAATATTCTTTGCCAAGAAAGTGTAACATTTTAATTTAAAGCCGAGTAATTTAAAGACGGTACACCTCGAAACTTGTTTTTCCGCGGAGCTGACTCTAAAATTTACGATTGTAAATAGGGCATCCCGTTTGTTTACTTATGACCGAGTAATTCGGTGAATCCGTATAATTACCAGCATTAAGATGATTCCAGTTCTCTCGAACAAAACGAAGTACTCCCTAAGTAATGTTAAAACATTCAAATGTCCACCGACTTTGCGAACGAACGAAGCGCTCTAAAGTTGAGGTTATAAATTTTCGGACTGACGGAGATTACAATTGTGGAAAGTTAATGGATTGCCCCCCAACAAAACAGGGCTCGTCCGGGATTTGAACCCGGGACCTCTCACACCCAAAGCGAGAATCATACTACTAGACTAACGAGCCGCTTGTGATTTGTTTCAAACCAGCTCAAATGTTTAGTAGATTATTAGTAACACTAGTGCAAACTTAACTATTTCGTGACGTCACTCTATCATTAATATTAGGATATGAACTATAAAATAACTTAGTTTTACAAGCGGCTCGTTGGTCTAGTGGTATGATTCTCGCTTTGGGTGTGAGAGGCCCCGGGTTCAAATCCCGGACGAGCCCTGTTTTGGTACACCTGGCACCTGTCAAAAGCTACAAACTTAGCGGACTCCGATTGTGTTCTAAGTTTGTTGCTTCTATCTGTAAAATTTCGATCTAACGTTGAACGGAACCAATTTTTCGATAAATTTTATCGACTTTTTTGTTTGCTCAATAATCGGAACATCATTTCAAGTTTCTCATGTCCAATTGCAGAATGTCCAATTCTTCCAGAATCCAACTTGAAATCCACTGGCACACTATCAAAGATTCTAGGAATTAGACATTTTGAATGAGAAAATTGACGCGATATCGGAAGAACCAATTCACGCAAGGGACAGTTGCCAAAAAGTCAAAATGTCACTTACGTTAATTATTATTGTTACTTCCGGTGTTTTGACGTGACGTTGACAACTGTTTTTTTGTTAATTCCAAGTAGTTATCGTTGCATACAAATCGATAAAGCTCTGCTGCTTAAATTAATTCGGAAAGAGCAATACCGCTTAAGAATCGTGATGTCGGTCCATTCTGAATTGAGTGAAGTGCGTTTTTTATGAAATTATCTGCCTCCCTGGCTGAGTACCGGTATATTAATCGCAATGTAACTGCTGAGGGACCGGCAGATGACAAAATGACCAGCAACGGCAGGGTTGGTCCTATGTTTTGCTTTGGACTTTTATTTATCAAACAAATTAAGTGTGTTCTACTTGCATTGTGTATTCTTAAGTGCTTTTGCTATTTTATAAATGACTAACCTTTGCCCGCGACTTCGTCCGCGTGGAATAGTTACTTTGGTGAGCCATTTTTATTTTTAAGATAGTAATTTATGTTTATTTTTTTTTATCAAATGCCTAAATACAAAGGATCACGAAGTGAGCTGTCAATCCATATAATCAAGATGGAATAAGAGCACACTACGTGATCACGTGACACCATGATTATATGGATTGACAGCTCACCTCGTGATCACTTCACCCAAGCCTTCACTTCGACATGTTTACAGAATCGACCGGCTATTCTTCAGGCTTTGGTAGCTACAACACTAGGAATTTAACGTTACAAAACATGATAAAACCCAGGAAAATTTCTCTGAATCTATCAATTTTGATCTAAATCTTTCGATTAAATAAAGAGACTAAATCTTTTAATTAATATTACGACAGTCCCTTGCCAATTCATTTATGAAAATATTATGTATGTGCGGAAAAATCGTCATCATTTTAGTAAAATTAGTGATAGACATAATTTTAATACTAGAAATAAAGACAAATTAGATCAACCATTTTTTAGATTAGCTAAAGTCCACACTTCTTTCATGGGGTATTGTGTTAAATAATACAATAAGATACCTTCTGACATATTAAAACTAAATGAAGGAAAATTTAAAACTTATGTTAAAAGTACACTTTGTAAACAAGCATATTACAAATTAGAAGATTACATTCAGGATAAGAATGCTTGGAAACATGCTGGTCCTGCTCCATAGGACAATCAAGGGTGTAGACAAAATCCAACTGGTTGATTTATGTATTAACTTTATAGATACACTGTTTCTTTTTTGTGTTTCTATTTTTCTGTTGACTCACACACTGTTTAATTAATGGTTCCAATGTTTGTAAATATTTGAGTACCATTTACCTAAATTTCTTTAGAAAATGAATAAGTTTACCTCTGCTGGTGATACTTTGTTCTTATAAGTAGCATACTCTGGGTGCATCGTCCTCACATAATATTAAATTAATTTTTGTATACCAAATTTTGTAAATCATTATTTGAAAAGAGTAACTATGGAGTTTCTTGTCCGTTCTTCTCCATAAGAATCTACCTTTCCGAATGGACAGTAGAGTCACTTTATTAATGTAATTCTATTATTTTTACTGAACTGTAAACGATGACGTTCAAAGGTGCCGTTTAATGGCCTAATTGAAATAAACGTTTTGACTTTGACTTTGACTTCGTTTATCTTTCCTGCGAAAAAAAACATCGTATTTATCTCGACATATCTTTCATTCCAAATGTTCTTGAAGTATATTTATCTCTGCATATTATGAGTTTTGTATACGTTTTGTATTAGGGCGCGGATGTATCACCCCTAAGATTTGGTCGTTATAGGGCGAGCGCTAAAATGTTGCTTGTAGAAATGTAGACGATTCACGTTTTTTTTACTTTTAATTAAACAGTTAGAATAAAATTGCCGAATCCTTAATTAACTCTTAAGTAATTGGCAATGATTAAATAAATGATTATAGTGTAAACTATTGATACACCGTATTGCACGAGTTAGTGCGTTCCCCTTAATCTAAGATCACAAGAAAGCTAACAGAACAAGAAGGAAGTTTTAAAATTACACGAAATATCGCAATAACAAACATGAAGATGAGATAAGGCTTAAGGAGCATACGTTCTTCAGTTCAAGCTATAATTTTGGGTAGGATTTTGATTAGAAACCCTTAACTTGAACCTATACCAATCTTACTATGATAAAAGTTTAGACCCTTATATTATGTAACACTCATAAGGAGCTGCATATACATACTGTTATAAATATTTGTGCCCCTTAATTTGACGTGCCAATGCGACCATGATTCAGTTTTAAGAGAGAGATAGAGCTGTACAGGATGACTGGCGCTATCCCTTTTTAAATCCCCCAAAAGTGACTTTTTAGTTTGATTTACTGTTTCTGCTCATAGTAATTTACATACGTATTTTTCAACACGTTATCATCAAGAAGGTACACTTAACCACTCAATTCCACGTATAAATTCCTCAAAAAGCGCCATATTAGGGCCCTCTGTTTGTTCCGATTGATAGGAAACGGAGCGATCCTTCAGAGGAAAAATGTATCGGCTAATGATTTGCTAACGACGATATTTATATTTTAATGCACCCCCAACACAGATTATTTCCTTTGAGAACGCTTGCTGATCAATCGTCGGAAGATCTGCCGATGTTAATTGAGCCCCATGTGATCCTTGGTTTGAACGGCGCTTTTTGAGACTTTTTAGGAAATTAAGCTGTTTGATTTTGAGTTTGAAGAGATCTGTTATATTTGTGATCATTCATGCGACTAAGTTTAGAGAACTGTTAATAGATTCTTTAAAATTTAAATCATCATTATTTCAGTGGAAAGATGTCCACTACCGGATATAGGCTTTCTCTAAGTGCCGTCACATTGACTGGTCCCGTGCGCCTCAAATACAGCAGATTTCCGAGGTCTTCACCAGGTACTATCTTGTGGAAGGCCTTCAAGTGCTGCGTGTTCCGGTACGGGGTCTCTACTCTCGACCCCATCGACATTCTGTTCTGCGAGCAATTTGGCGTTTCTTCAGGCTATGTCGGTGACTTTTGTTCTCCTGCGGATATCTTAATTACTGATTCGAACACGCAAGGAAACTCCGAGCAAGGCCCTTTAAAAAGAAGTACTCATAATGTAATAAAAATATCATTAAAATAATAGTTGACTAAAACAGTCCATAAATGTTTGGGAAATAAATCCTTAAGGTCCATTTCTTTGGTTTGAAATTCTAGTTCCTATCTGCTTATGATAAAAAATGGGCTCGTCCGGGATTTGAACCCGGGGCCTCTCGCACCCAAAGCGAGAATCATACCACTAGACCAACAAGCCACTTGTATAGACAAATTAAACAAAAGAACCGTAGCGTAAAGAAAACCATTCAAGGATTACTTTAACGATCACACGAAATGGCACAAATTTATCACAATATTATCATTAAATGACGCATAGCTCGTTGCTAACATTACGACAACATAATAGCTACATCAGGCGACCTTCAAGGACGGCGTTTTGTTGCACTGCGTGGTGTTACGTAGCCTTCCGCGGTATCACCGATACATGACACCCTTCGGCCAAAACTCTTCCTCGACGTCAGATAGGCAGATTAATATCACAGCATACTCTATTGATGGTGCCAAGAATTTTCTTTTACTGTTTCAAGCACTTAAATCAAGGGCTGTACAGAAACCTATCTATATGCTACAAGTTATTTCATTTAAGTATTATCCTACCAAGAATAAATATTGCAGAAAAATATCAGCATAAACGTTGGAAAAGTATCTCAATTCATTTGTGTATAAAACGAATGGTTACGATGGCTTTTAGTCCTTACGATCCGATATATTTAGTTTGCAAGTAACTATTAAAGTAACCATCGTTTTTCAGCAAACGTTTATTAAATTTTCATTTAAAGGGAACAACAAAATATTAAAATAGAAAAAAATAAAGTAAAACAATAATAAAAAAAAACCTCATATTTATCACAAACGATAGCCATTTATCCATCCAACATGTGTGTGATTCCTCAGATTATCATCTAAATCAATAAACAGGGAAATTATGGGTATGAAATTTCAGATTAAGATCAGGATACGGAAACGATAAAGAAATATTTTATATGGTTACGGATAATCTGTTCGTTTCGGATAGTTTCGGTTACAGATATTATTTTTTTAAGAAATTGTAAAAGTAAAACACAAAATTAAAAGTAAAAAACCTTTTATAAAACAAGCTTTTATTGAAATGCACTAAAAAGAAAAAAAAAATTCTTTTACTATCAACTTATAACGTCATTACATAATTTATATGATATAAAAAACTTGTCGCAATTCATCGACAGAGTAATATGCCTTGTTATTCAATAATTCGGTTACTGTCGCAGAGCTCTTTAATATCCCCAATCTAAATTATGCTTTTGTAGCACTGCTGGATAACAGTCATAAAAAAACGGTCACAGAGTAAATAGGTGCACGAAAATTATATTTAAAGTCGACTTGTTAAGCCAGCAGAATTTGAGCAAGCACTCACCTCCACGACCGAGTATCTGTAATACGATAGCCCTTGGTAAGACTGTTTGTCTGACTTTTTCTGATCGGAACGACAGCCGGTACCAAAACTGCTAATCGTGACACCGATGCACGACTGCACGAGACCCGAAAACCGCCACGATCGTAAAAATAAAACCCCATAAATCGTAGAGTATAAAAGCCCTCACAAACGTGTCGCGTATTCCCCATCTCTCTCCGAGTAAGTAAAACACAGTACATATATTCTTATTGCGAGCGTATCGGTTCATACTCATAACATGGTCTCTGGAAATTATTTGAGACCCTACAGCTGTGGCCCGTTCCGCTTTGGAAAATAATAAAGTTCCGTTTAAACACAATTTGTATGTGAGATACGACGAATGAGGCGTAATAAAGTGAATTAGGAGAAATGTATTGCAAATAGGAAAAAATTAGATGTACGGTTCTCTTTTTCGACGGTAAACAGATGTGATTTTGGTGAGGATTCGGTGAAAAATGTTTTGGTATTTATTTTTCTGCTGACTCGAGTACTTTCAATCTGGTTAGCAACTTCTGTTGCTTCCCAGACTCATCGCATACTGTTGTCGGTCGAATTTTCTGTGGCTATAGGGGTAAAAATAGGGCTCGTCCGGGATTTGAACCCGGGGCCTCTCACACCCAAAGCGAGAATCATACCACTAGACCAACGAGCCGCTTGTAGAACTAAGTTATTTTATAGTTCATGCCCTGATATTAATGATAGAGTGACGTAACGAAAAGTGTTACTAATGATCTACTAAACATTTGAGCTGGTTTGAGACATTAAACAAGCGGCTCGTTGGTCTAGTGGTATGATTCTCGCTTTGGGTGTGAGAGGTCCCGGGTTCAAATCCCGGACGAGCCCTGTTTTGGTGAAAATTTCGTATAATCCTCTGGGATGTCAAATAACGCTTCACAGCCATTTGGCATATTCATTGAACTCCTGAAATACATCAGATCAACCATTTTAAAACTGGCTACATACACCAAATAACCTTTTGTTTTGTGTACGAAGCGTGTTTCGGTCCATCTAGATTCCACTGTTTTTTTTTTGCTATTGATGATGTCTTAAAAGCAAAAATAACAACTATCCAGAGTTTTTTTTTATTTCATTAAAATTTTCACTTAATTCATTTTAATTTCGCACGATTCCCTCAGATTAACTCATATTTATTAATTTCATGCAGAAACAAATTAAAACATCGGCCGTCTTTGAACCGAACTTATCTCACCGATCGATCGACCTCACAATCGTCATAACTTAATCGATGGTTGTTTTAAGAGGAAGTGACTCATCTTCCAAGAACACTCGACGAATAAAATGAAGCAGGTAGGTATTAATTCTGATATATTCGCACGTTGCTAGATTATTTGTTTAAAGGCAAGAAGTAGGGTCAACAATAACAGGCCGGTGGACAAATAGCAAGTCATATTGTTGAAGACTTATGTACGGGTAGACGCGGCAGGCGTTTGATTTTTTGGGTGTGAGTTGGTTGGATTTATTCGTTTTACTTTGATTTTTAAGTTATCACGGTGTTTCATAACGGTTTATTGTTATTCATAGTAATCCCTTTGAAATTGAAAGATATTTAATTCCTTCCTCCTATGACATTCAAAGATCGTTTTAGTTATAAAATTTTAACAACGAGAGGTTGAATGCAGATAGTTGGAATAATTACAGTAAATTGTACAACAAAGTTGTAATACAGCTTTTCTCTTTCTCTCTTTTGTATCTATAGTAAAGTATTAAGAACTATATGGACTACTAGCGGCCCGTCTCGGCTTCACCCGTATGTATTTTTTTTTCCAAATTTTCTTCCAAACAAACCTCGCCCTGACAATAACAAACACAAAAAAAAAATATTTAAATCGTTCAAGTCGTTCTCGAGTTTTGCGCTTAGCAACACATTTGGCGATTCATTTTTATTTATATAGATATAGATTATTACTAGCTTTTGCTCGCGACTTTGTCCGCGTGGAATAATTACTTGGGGCAGACATTTTTATTTTAAGATTATGAAGTTTAGTAAAGTTTCAGTCAATGCTACTGAACAAAGAAAGAATAGATAGATATAGATAGTTGAACAAATGTTCGACGTGATTCTTTAAATTGGCATAACTTTTTTATTAATGATATATTGACATGAAACAAACACTAAATGTTAAGTGAAGCTTACCACATCTAAGTCGAATAAGCCGTTTCTGAGATTAGCGTGCACAAACGCACAGACAAACAGATAAATAGACAAAAATTCTACCAATCATTTTTTGGGTACTATTTGCGTTGATAAAAGTTCCAATCATATTTTTTCTCATATATCTTCCATGTACAGACAGCGATCCGCTACATTTTTATTATATGTAGGTATAGATTCCATGTTCAGACAGAGATCCGTTACATTTTTATAATATGTATAAATGTAGCATCAATCGTTAAAAAGGAAGGTCACGTATCTGTGTTTAACCGTCATCTGTCTCTATCATTGCATGTTGGCAACACTCGCGTTTGTAACGCTGCAATTAAGTTACTGTCATTTATACCACTTGCATTAAACGATTTAACCAATCAACTGCAACAACACATTACCTTCATTGACTAATGAAATAAGGCAATAGCTTGGCGATTTTTTTGCAACCCGCCAATAGTGTCATCCTATGTATTTTTTTCTAAATCTACACGATGTATATTATAAAGAAAGAAAAAAAAAACGAGAAAATACGCACAAAAATACAAACTTAAATAGAAAAATGACTTATTAAACTTAACATCAGGTGAGATAATGGTCAAACGCGTGCCTATCAGTAGGAAAAAAATATATTCAGAGTATTTTTTTTTTTTGGGTTTAACAGTAACAGTTTTTTTTTCTATTAAATTATTGTTTATTCATAGTTTCATTGACCTCTCCATTTGAAAGTAGATCGCAATAGATTAAACATATTGGATTATATTTTGCCATGTCTATAATTATTTAAACCCTGTGTTACCTGTACGGGCAGGTATTCACGCGGCCCGAATTTCCCGGAATCCAACGATGATCCGTCGACTCAGACCTTAGCGGTTGTATCTCCATTCAACCGTATCACTAGAACTATAAACTCTAACTTGGTACCATATGGTTTCAATTTGGGATTAAAATTCCGTAGTGGTTAGGTCGTTTTTGAATGCAGCATGTCATAGTTGCCTCGATGAGATTGATCGAGTGGGGTAAGGAGACCAGATAATCTGTTCTCGAGATAAAAAATCGGTGACTTGTCAAATTCGTCGCATTCTATACTGAGTTTTTGGACCGGCCGTCGATCTTCTGATTGGTCTCGGATGTTTAACCGATGTCCGATGGATTTTGTAACGTTGAAGCTGTTTAAGAATCTAAAACTTTGCTTGTAGGATTATAAGGATTTTTCTCTTGGTTGGTTTTGGATAATTTTGTGAGCATCTCAACAGCATATTCATGATTATTTTGGGTGAAGGTGTACCTACCGTAAATTGTATGTGAATTAACTTTAAACGCATAAATAAAATATCATTTATTTGACGACAGTCCAGCAGGTGACTTACACACGCAAAATAAAAAGTGACAATGAGAAAAAAGAACACACTGTACCAAAAAGTTAATTTCTGCAATTTTGCCAAACAAATGCTGTATGATGCTTATCTCCCAATGAACCTTGAGTGATGGGTGACGGACGGAACAAACATGACGGAACAAAATTTGTCTAAAACTTTGAAAAAAAAAAACTTTTAAAAACATTTATTTTTTTAGACGTTATATTTTAATTATAAATTAAAAAAAATAAGTGAGTTACAGTTGTGAACTCACATGCATAAACTAAAATAATAAACAGCATCGATTTTATTTTATTTTATTATGTTTTGAAAATTTAGAAAGGCATACTTACTTATTCTAATAGAATGAAAGCTAATTACAAGTTCTTACATGTAGTGCAAAGGAACTAATAAAAAAAGAAAAAATAATGACTGGCGATAGTATTTTTTTTTTTTGGTTCCTTATTTAAAATTAACTTCGCGTCACAAATTAAAGCCCTGTCAAGTGACGTGATTGACTTGAAATCCATTTCTCGCGTTTCAATTTATTTATTCCCATTATTTTCGTTCCAGAAACTGGACCAGTCTTTAGAGAATTACTCTGAAATGGAGCCAAAGTAAGAATTTGAAACATTTTTGTTATATTTATACAACTATGTCTACTATTATAATGTGAAGTAACCTAAATATGTCTGGTTGTGGCACTTGGAACCTCTTCACGTCTTAACAGCTGAATGAATTTGGATGAAACTTGGTACACAGGATTATGGTTCGCGCCAAATAAATTTGCAATAGCGGCCATTGACCCACCTCCATTTTATGACATTCATCGGAAAAAAGACATAAAGCAGTCCTGATTCTACATCTAACGAGTTATACATATAAATATGGATGGATGGACAGGAAGAGGGAGGCCAAATAACAGATGGATGTATTGTATTAGAAGTAATATGAAAGAAAAGGGAGTTCCTGACGGTTGACAGGACAGAATTGAAGAAAATAACGTGTTGCTGGAAGATGATGAAGAACCATTTATAATTTATTTCTCGCGTACCTTTGAAGAGATATAAGGGAAAGGTCAATGGCCTTTATTGTAAATTTATCTGGCGCGAACCATAGTACACATGACTTTTTATCCCGGGAGTATGTTCCCTTAGGATAATTGCCGACTTCCAATCGGGCGAAGTCACTCTCAGAAGCTAGTAAACATAAGACTGCTTGCAAAATCATACATTGTCACCACATTTGTGCCAGCTACAAAAATCAACAATCAAACGGAACGGATGCGACTACTTTATGAATTCAGATGTGTTTTTCCTATGATTGTTTTATTTTGAATGGATTTTGCAATAGATACTTCTTGGATTTCCTATAGACGTGGAGAGGCATTTGCCCAGCAGTGGGACAAAAATTAGGGCAGTATAAATTCCCAAACAAATAAAAACGTCAACTTAATTATCAGAAGTACAAGTTTCAAAAATAAAGTATTCCAAGTAGTGTTAGAATCCATCCATAATGACACTCATTGCGATTGAGTCTTCAATAGTACCTACTATTGAAGACTCAGATTCAAGTATTATAGAAACAATAATTTTAGTTCAAAGTACCCAATTTTTCTGCCATTTTTAGGAATTTAGCTGTGGGAATCTACAAAATCCATCTTATTATCTGCAGGTACCTGAGTAAAAGTCAGAAATCAAGTGACATTTCATTAATTATAATCCCAAAATCTGTTTATTTTTTTACTCAATACTGATCCCTGATTCGCAGCGGGTTGCAACATTTCTTTAGTTAGAAAAGTTAATTTGAATTCTGTCATGTTGGTTATAGGGTTGATTTTGCTTTAGGGGTTTTGTTAAAGAATTGGTCATTGTATCATGATTGAAATCCATTTCTTGCGATACTTTTTTGTGTGACTTAAGGATTATTGATGATTATGCGATTACTTGGCGTTAAATGTTGGGGCTGCGATGCGATCTGCCACCACTGGGTACCGAAGATATCTCATAACGTTACATCTCTTATTATTGAAGTTGCGTCAACATTACCACAATTGTGTACGATTCTTCTTTTGTTTTGGTGCGAGTTGTACAAAAATGGCTCATCATCATCATCTTCCTGCTCTTAACCTATGTTATTTGGGGTCGGCGCAATACGCCTTTCCCTCTATTCACTTTTTCCTATCAAACCTCACTATTACTGACTCCCTTTTGTTTCAAATCACTCCTCACACAATCTTATTCTTATTTAGGCTCCTCCCTCTCCATGCATTAATATTCATAACTCTTTTAGTAACATGCGTTACGAAAATAGCTCATGATGTAATGAACTAATTAAAGTGTCTTCAATCTTAGAGGCGTGTAATCTAATTAGGATCACGTACATTTTTCACCAGGGAATGGGCAGCAGCATTCTCTGTGTATTGCAACAGCTACACTGCGATCGCCAACCAGCCTGCCAAGCGTGGTGATTATGACAAACCCCCGCTTTGCGTGAGGCTTATGTCCAGCTATGGACGTCATTCGGCTGATGATGGTTATGATGATGACATTTTTACATATATCGCTGTTTCTTTTATAAATGTCGTCTTTCAGAACTATGATAGAAGCTTTCACTTGTGGGAACACGTGCAACAGAACAACCTTATTAGGGTCATAACCTTGACCCATAATAATCTTTGACTTCCTTATGCTCACCTCCTTCCTCCACGAAGGCTCAATTGAGCATTTATACATTGACATACATTTTTGAAAAAAGCATAATCACATTACCTACAATCTTAAATTCGTATGACTAATATTTCAAATATGTTCTTTATGCTACCTTAATAGAATGAATGATTAATTTATGGTACGTCATACCCTTAACCCAATTTGTGAGCGCAACATGTCTCCTTTTTCATTCTTCTCTAATAGTCTTTTTCTCAATAGTCATCCCTATAGGTACTAGAATCTTTCTCGTGATCCTTCTACCGTTCCTTTGGTCTTCGTCTTCCCCTATAGCCTCCATATCATCATCATCATTAATTCAGTAGAAGATGTCCACTGTTGGACATAGCCCTTTCCCAAGAGGCGCCACATTGACCGCCATCCACCTTGTGGGAGGCCTTTCAACGCTTCGCCTTCCAGTATGCCTTCATACGTTAAGGATAAACTCCATAATCTCATCTTAGATTCACCTAGAATTTCAAACTTATTACCTTTCTATCTTCTTCATAACAAAGAGATCTCCCATTATCTCCCATAAACACAGCACACCGTCTTCAATCAACCGACTACAATCTACATCATGTCTGATCTTCATCGGCAGTTCGCGATAAAGCCTGGGAGGGTGCCACCCACCCCTCATCCCCCATCCACCTCGCTGTACTGTCTCACGGTATGAGCGCGGGTAGATTAACACTCGTGTCCTACTTACGTTAGGGAGGTTATGTATGGAGGTATGGGATAAATTGAATCTGTTGTCTTGTTAAAATGTAGATGAGGATTGTTTTTGAGTGCATTGTGACGGTGGAGTTGAGGGTTCAGCTGTTTCTGGTTGGACTGGAGTCGATCTCTGAAATGAGGGAAAAGGCAAGGTAGATAGTGTGACGATGATTGAGTGTGATCTTTTACAGGCTAAAGATGCATGCCTTAATGTTATACAAATGCAGGAATAAACAGCCCTCTTTAAAAAAAAAAGTAGTTCCAGTATCTAAACTTACTGCTTACTCTAAACATTCAACAGTTTCTATGAAATATTCACAAAACAAGACTGAAGATCTTACTAGTAAACACCAATCAAATAGCTGCAATGACTAACTGGCAAGACAATAAAATTAATTGACAAAATTCGGCACAACCAGTGCAACTGGACGTGATGATTTAGAATTTCGGTGTTATATTTGCCCCATTTAATTATGTACTAACATTATATATATATATATTTCTTGTTTTCCTCACAATTGTTTTGAAACTAATTCTTTCAGCCAATTGTTTACTGCAAATCAGAGCAGTGTACCAGGCGACCATGACCATGCATCAGCTCAAAGTCAATAGAGTCGCTACATGTCTGTCACACGACTAATAATTCATGATTGTTCTATGGTTCTATTAACATTCCGCGCGGCCTGTGTTCCTTGTACGGAGTGATATCAACCGGGCTTATTAGTACGTTCAGTAGGCGAAACTTTGTGGCATCTGGGAGGTTTTTGAAGTACCGTTGCTGTATTAAATTCGTTGCCAAACATTTTGGTTGGGTGCTTTGGAAGTTACTACCGAAAATGTTGTTCTAAAGAGGTTTTAACCTGATGTGCTGCCCCGTCAGTTGGTGATTTGGTTCTAACTGCTCGTTTTAGCAGGAAAAAAAGGAACAGATTTTACGTTTAGTTACTTTTTAAATGCTACCTGTTAAGATAGAAGAGAATACAAGTCTTTCTAAGAGCCTTATTAAATTGAGTGAAAATATAATAAAAATAGAATATACAATCTATGTTCCTGCTGAGTCTACGCGGATTAAGCCTTGAAGATACAGGGAAACATAATCCACAAGGTGATTACAAAAGACATTACTAAAGCGAATACTCCGCCAAGAAATTACTCAGTTCCATTACGGCATCACGCGGAAAATCTTGTTTTTAACTTTGCTTACACAGTCATGCAATAACGACCGCTATTCCTAGCGCTTCAAGACCAACAATAGCATAACAGATGGAAAGGCGACATAATAGATCGTCTGTGGTGTCGCAATCGCAACAGCAACTGGCAAGTAAGTTAGTGACGTGGGACAAGTAGTGCCTATCGTAGTGGAAGTAGTGACGGTGGAGGAGGTAGTGCTGGTGACGTCACCGAGCCGCTTATCTGTGACGAGCGGCGGATGAGCGTGCTGCGTCTCGGATAGATAACGGAACAATGAGGCGAGCGCCGGTGGGCCGCATCGACCGGTGGGCGTGCCCCGACCCCGCCCCCAGACAGAGAGCGCCTAATCTCACGGATAACGGATAAACCTAACCCGGACACACCCGTATTGGAGGAGGTTTTAGCGAATGTCAACGCCTAGCGAACGCTATTGGTATCTCGGATATAGGCGGATTAGGATATGTATAGAAAAGTTTACCTTAGTTGCGTTTCAGGCGCCGGGCTTATGTAGGGAGGTGGGAGGGGGGCACTGCGGTGTTTCAGTTTCAGTAGTGACCTCTTAAACCTCACTCCTTAACACAATTTTTTTTTAAACAATCAATTTAGCGCCATAGATATACAAGTTTCTTTAATCTTACAAATAGAATAAAATACTTCTAAGAAAACCTACATGTTATCTTTTATTTCCCAATTAACTTTTTCTTTAACTATCTATTAATAAAGAAATCAAGCAAACAAGAAACACTGCTCCGTTATCTCAGATCCCACGCGTATATCATTCTATTTATATAATTATAAAACGTTGCGAAAGAAGCCACAGAGTAAATAAATTCTCTTTGAACATTCTGTGACACTGTCGTCCATCGTTTAACGATGTTAAATTAAGTGGTATACTGTGGCACGATTCAATGCTATGGAATGGTTGGATAGCTTTATCAGCTGATGTTTGAGATCTTGTGTCTTTTGAGAAGTTAATTATAATGAAATTACTGTTGTTAGTTAGTAGTTTCATTACGTGGTACCTGACTAGAAAAGTAGGTCACTATTATTAACCTTTTAAACGCCATTCTCACGTCACGAACATATACATGACAAGCAAGCGCGTGCCCTGTACGCCAAACATCACAAATATGTGACAAAAAGTACGGCGAATTTGTGGCTTGGCGTCGGGGGCACGCCGATGCGTTTATGCTCTCGCGGTCAAAAGGTTAAACTGATCATATGGCATTTTTTTTTTTTGGAGGCCGACATACTTTTCGTCTACCACTAGTAGGTACCCGTTAGTGTGCGAGCGCCAAGTGCTTGCCCACACAGTTCTCGTGAAAGCCCACATTCCGCGCCGCCTTATCTGCCATACATTCATGTAACAGCTGTTTGATATTCTGATCATCGTTATTAGAAGAATTAGATGTATACTTCATTAAGCATGTACTGGCTAGTACATGGATATTATGTGTTTGGTGTTACCCGTATATATTTTACCCGATATATATTTTAGTTTAGTTTATTTTGTCCCAAATCTGGGCGAAGGCCTACCCTATATTTTCCAGCCAGATTTAAAAAAAAACCTTCATTTATTTCAGGCATAGCCCATAATGATCACATTTAAAATCACACATTACATTAAATTAATCTGCTGCCTTCTCCTGCCAGGACTGAGTCCAAATCGTCAAGCCAGCGTTTAAATTGTTTGCTTGATCAAGATCCTGTGCAGTGTTCTTAGTAGCCAAACGGCTATTGCTGCTCTTGAAATACTACAAAATATTTATTTATTACAATATTGCAGAGGTAGACATAGAAGTTTTCATAAGAAAAAAGGATTACACAAGGGAATAGGCCTGTATTTGATCGAAGTTTTCAGACCGAACAATTTTGTCTAGAATAATCGAATACCAAACCTAACCAACTAAAATGATGACTTGCAACTTCTGAATCAGGAAAATAACTGTAACTCTAGATAGAAAAAAATGCTGATACAAAGTAAATAACGTTATCACAAATTAGCAGCACCTATACTTGGTTTATTTAAATCACGACAGTCGTAAAAGATCTAAGGACACGATCACACGAACCAAAGCGTCAATCGTTCGGTCACGTAAACCGACCTGACCACCGTTATATTACAACTATGTGTCCTTGGTCTAAGGCCATTTACATACTAATAAATACATGTGAATGAGATACACTTAGTTTGTAGTGTAGTAGAGCAGAGGATACTAAGATATACAGTAAAAAAACTTTCGTGTTGGGTCACAGAAGTGCACATTTCTACCAAATTTTAACCTTTTAACTAAAAGATAGGTCTAGCAGATTCTGAGAAAATATGCTGTGACAGACGAACTGGCAGAAAGCCAGCTAGTCATAAAGACACGAGTGATCCTAAAAGGGAAAAACATGGGAAAATCTCTCAAATCACCCTGAATTATATGTATTATGTTTAGTGTACAATAAAGAATTCATTCATCAGAAAGCTTAAAATCACACAAAAGGCAATGGAGAGTTATACTCCGAGTTTCCTTGCGTGCTCGAAGCAGAAAAGAAGATATCAGCTAGAAAACCAAATTTACCGACATAGCCCGAAGAATCGCCAAACTTAAGTGGCATTGGGCAGGCTATGTTGCTTGCAGAACAGATGGTCGATATGGCGGAATAATTCTGGATTGGCGATCCTGAACAAGAAGACGTAGCATTGGAAGGTCTCCCACAAGGTGGACCGATATCTGGTGAAGGCCACGGGGATCCACTGTATTCGAGATGCACAAGACAGGTCGCTGTGGCAAGACTTGGGGGAGGCCCATTTCCAGCGGAGGAAGTTTTTCGGCTGAAATTATGAGAAAATCACGATGATATACAGGGTGTACCAGAACTGCGTGGTCATATTTAAGGTGGGTGTTTTTTTCTGCTATACAGTAAAAAAAACAAAACCTTGAAAAACTACTAAAAAGTAAAAAATAATCTTTTCAAGCAGTCTGGTGTAGTTGGTGGCATCGAATCTGTGATTGAACTCGAAGTACACGCCATCAACTTTAATGACAATTATAATATCCAGCTTTGGCGAAAGGAGCTGGTATCTATAGAACTGTCTTCTTACTTTTATCAGTAAAATTGTTTGATGAGTTTTGCTAAGTAAGGAGTTTACGGATATGAGGCTCCAAAGGATATTTATTGTGTAATTAATTTAGGCTATACAAATAATAGTATTAAGACAAATAAATATCCCGAAAGAATCTTATCGGTGTAACAGCTCCAGTAAATATTTTCGAATCAAACTCGAGTTTTTTGTTTTGTGATCAAACATAAATGACGATGTGAAAAGCAAGAGATTGCAGCATTTTTGTAAGCTCTTACGTTATTGTAATATAAAGATAAGATATTTCTGAAAGAATGTAAAAACATTAAAGCATTGCTGCTGTTGAAAATCTTTTTTATTTTCAGGTGTTGGCGATACTTGTACGGATTAGAGATTTATGTTTTGTCGATTCCCAAGAAATCAGTTAGTATTCAAGGCAATTCGATTGGTCTGAAAAAAGGAAATTGTCTATTTTGAATAAAAATATTTTTTTATTGTATTGATGTAGGTATTGTTTTTGTTGTGATATTCAGTTCAAAAAAATATATGAATATTTTGTCTTGGATTTAGTGATGGATTTCTAATTTTGCATGCATAAGTAGGAAAAAAAGAATTGATTAGCTAAAGTCAAACAATTCAGAGATTTTTATTTCGAAAAAGACTGTATTTTTCGTTCAAAGCTTCTGTCTTACCTACTTCAGGATTTGTTAACACTACCTACGTCATGGAGAAGGAATACATCACCTCATACAGTAAGATTATGTGACTTTGATGTGATAATATAAGTCCTTACGTCTTTTGTTATTTGCGTTATCATAACGCGTTTATTTACTTAGAATTAAACACTCCAGCCACTGAGTAGTGAGTTGATAATATAATAGTAAGCTATCATTTGTTATCTGTGGCTAGTTATAGACAAAATTGCGAATGTGGGTTTTTGTTTACATTTTGTAAACTAATATGGCGAAAATACTGAGATATTCATTTGTTTGAAGTCATTCTTGATGTAATGTAATGTATACCTACACACCGTTTGAGTTTTTACAAAGAATGTTCATGTAAGTTTTAATTAAGTGTTGTATTTTGTGCTGTAGAACAATTGTGTGAGAAACAATAAAACTTTTTTTTTTTTTATAAGTGTGTTTAATGCAAAACTCATAAATTAGAATTTTTGTAACATGTTTACTAATAAACACCTCAGGAAAAACACAGTACATTCGTATGGTATACATTTTTTTACTGAATACCTGTTGATCGACAAAATGAATATGTGGTTTATAAACGCAGGTGATAAAGTGCTTAATCAATTAACTGTAATTAATTAAAGTTGTTTGAACAACAACAAACTGTTCGTATACAATTTACAGTTTTTATTGTTGTTTCATTAATTCTATCCTTTTTGTGCAACTTTTCATGTATGTTTTCATTTGTTTGTTAAAAAAATATAATCTGTCTTATCAAGGATAAGTAATGGATAAAGATTTATTTTAATGCGCATTACTCGGATTATAGTAATTGGATAAGATTATTGGCTTATTTGAGCTTTAGTTTTATCAGGATTTAATTAATCTTTGATAAATTAAAGATTGGTGTATAAATAGGTCAATGCACCGATTATGTATTAAAAAGTGGTGCTCCTATAAAAAATACAACGGATTTTGTTTATGGGTTATTCAAAACAACTCATATGTCTTCATTAGGTTTTGGAGGTATGCGGTACAGAGAGTAAAGTCCCGCATACCTCCATTGAAAAGGGGAGGATCCTCCGAACCAGACGGTTGTTGTGTCTGGTGGGCAACTGCCCGATAGTTGATATTCGGACTGTTGTATACATTCAAATCGCAATGTAAACTTCACTTGCGCGATGCAGGATTTTGTTGAGTTGTAGATGGCGCTGCGGTTCTTTTTGTTGCGATGTATATTTGCTTCGTTGCTTTTTTCTTGTGGCGGCATTGATGCCGCTACATCACTCCCCTCCTGAGACCGGAGGTCGATAGTGGATGAGTCGTTCATACATCTTGAGATGCTTGCCAGGCCAGTGGAAGGTTGGTTCCAGTGGGTCGGAACCGGAAGTCGCAGAGTTCGCGGTGAGTCGGAACTGTATGCGGTGCCCCAGTGAGTCGGGGTGATGTCATCCCAGTGAGTCGGGATGATGCTGCAGGCTCCAGTGAGTCGGAGTGGTGCTGCTGGCTCCAGTGGGTCGGAGCTGTGCGACGTATTGACGTGACTGCTTGGGGTCGACCAGGAGAGGTTCTTCGTGGCTCTTCATGTGACTGGCCGAAGGTGCAGTGTGCTTGCCAAGGTCGCTGATGAGGTTGAGGATGATGAGAGGCTGAGGATGCTGACCAGGAATGCGCGTCAGCTGCATTCTGGTGGTCAGGATACCCGTAGAAGCCGTGGGTACTGGCTGGCTGTATGACTCGCTGCTCGAAAGCTTGAGGTCACGATGGGAAGTGATGATGACGTCACTCTGAGGTAGTTGCACGAAGGCTGCGCTGACGTTCAATGTCGAGGGTCACCAGTTTGGAGGTATGCGGTACAGAGAGTAAAGTCCCGCATACCTCCATTGAAAAGGGGAGGATCCTCCGAACCAGACGGTTGTTGTGTCTGGTGGGCAACTGCCCGATAGTTGATATTCGGACTGTTGTATACATTCAAATCGCAATGTAAACTTCACTTGCGCGATGCAGGATTTTGTTGAGTTGTAGATGGCGCTGCGGTTCTTTTTGTTGCGATGTATATTTGCTTCGTTGCTTTTTTCTTGTGGCGGCATTGATGCCGCTACAAGGTGTTAATTTTATTGCATTTATTGGAATGTAATAATTTTATTCTTAACAATCATATCAGAAGTTGTCAATATAATTCAATTTGTACTTACTTAACAAGCTAAAAGCGAGATCACGTGTTAACTGACGGTTCAAATCCGAAAGAAGGATTCTTACACATAACGCCGCTTTAAAAAAAAACTGACACAATTCTATCTTCACAGCAATAAAGTTCAAATTCGAGTGTACATTCCATTTTCATCAGCAAAAAGGCTTGTGTCCAAAAAGTGTCTTAACTGGAAACTAGAACTCGCTAAAAAGATAAAAGAGTTCCACTTAGTTGTTGATTGACAACTAGTGACGAAGACAGGTTATTGACTACTGTCATTGTTTGTCGTCATGACACGACGTGTGTGTTCCAAGGTTTAGTGGTAGTACCAATATGGATGAGTCAGTTAGGAGTATCTTAGTGGAGTGAGTTATTTCTGTCCAAGGCTGATTAGAGCGTTTTTAAAGCTGAAAATATTTGAAAAGTGTCGTGAAATTGTTTTATTTGGTTGCTGAATTTTCTTGCTGGTTGTGCAAAGTGATATTTAGTTTAAGTTTTTATCTGATAGCTTTTTATCCTGAAGTGTTAAGTATGCAACTCCTTGCGTACATATTTTATTTCATTTTTCAATTTTACAGGGTCAAATTAAATTTATATAAAATCTTCTAGTCATAAATCGATTCGTTTTCGCATACATATTTATTCATCTTAAAATAATTTATTTTTAGTAGCAAGAAATTAAACTCGTACAACTTACGTACTGAGTTTAGTACTCAATAAATCGAATTTAAAGTATTTTCTTTTACAAAGTTAAATAACAGGCTACTTACACTTGTGAGTCAATACAATGATGGCTGTACAATATAGCTACACCAACACTACATTAACTATAATAAAACATAAGTATATAGAATTTTATTTTATTTATGTTAGGAAAACTAACAGCTACAGAAATACAGTAAGTAGGTAAAAGTTTAAACAAAGTATGGCCAATTATAAGATTCCACAATCCAAACAATAATAAATTGTCATCAAAATATCTCCATTGTCCTCATTTGATGTATTGTCGAACTTAACCAAAGTACACATGTCTACCATTAATCTTACAGGAAAATATCTCAGATAGAAAATACCTCATTCTCAATGAACGATCAATTTATTTCTAAATGTTTAAAAATGATCATTTAATGCTCTTAAATCTTTGATAATATGGAGATGGATAATGTCAAAACGTTCATGTAGGAGGAGATTTTTCTTTTACCGATTGAGGAATTGTCTTTACTTGTTAAAAGTAACATGAAGTAGGTACAGTGCAGTGCAGTAGTACTTGGTAAATTATTTTTTTAATTACAAAGAGCATTTTGCATGTGGTGTTTACCTGTAATTGGTTATGCAGTTAGATTTAAGACACAGTTACTTATGTTTCTATCTGTATAATATCTGCAACAACTATTGGTGAACCTTAATAAAATAAATAATAAATAAAAGTCGTTGGAAATATTTATAGATTGCCTTTTAATAGAAATAAAATGTTTCAGGCTGTTGTATTTTAAGAAAAAATGTATAAAGTTATAAAGAGTATTGTCAAGCGATTACTTAGAAAACTTCTTGTGAGACAGCTATTCATCGTTTTCTTGTATAGTAGTCGCCCAGAGGTCGAATTTAGAAAATCATCAAACATTTTTAACGCTCTGCACTCCATATCCACACAAACGTTGTCCAATATTCTTCTATACACTTGATTCTTGTTCAACGTACCCTTTTGTCAACCTGATTTTAGGACACCTCTTCAAATTCACTTGTGTTTTTTTATAATGATGCAGCTGTCTTGTAAAACGTTTCTTCTCTCTCTATGGTACTCCTCAGTGGTACTCATCGCACCTTATATGTTTTTGCTAATACTTATTCACTCTCACCTCTGGAAACTGGCTCGAAGGACCACTATGTTGATAGGATAAGGTTGGTATTTGCTTAGCAGGAATATGGTAATTTTGAAAAGGTGGTGGGTACATACAGACGTTAATAGCTCCTTGCAAATTGCATACTTTAGACATAACTATAAGATTACTCTTCACAAAATAGATTTGCTATCATTCTACAGATACAAAAAAAGTAAAAAACGACCTTTTTGTTTGGCCAAATTTCCTGATCAACAACCAAATCACAAACTTTTATTCTATAAATTTCTTCAAACGAAATCAGAAAAACATTATATCCCTCATAGAGATCCTTAAAACACTTATAAAATGTGTAACAGAATAAACGCAATACCTTTTAAGGAGTCATTGTACTCATCATTATGAACTACTTTTACAATGGGACCAACCCCAAATCGCGATTGCGTTTATTCTGTTCCACGTTGTATAATCCAAAACCTATCGTAACTATAAAAAGTGAAGAAAAACATACAAATCCCGTATATAAAACATCTCTATAAAAAAACCTGTAAAACATCTCATTGTTTTATCTGCGACACACAAAGGCGCGGTCGATACAAGCAGAGCTGCCTCCACTGGCCCACTTCTAACGGCCTATTATGCCTATTTGTGCCCCTTTGTGCCTCTTTGTGCCTTTTTATATACTTACTTTTGTGTGGGTGCATGTAATCTTTGATTTTGAAACAATTACGGCGGCAAACTTAAAGAAGAATTGTTTTTTTTTTCCTGTTAAGATATCTTATATTTTTTTATTTAGGTGTATATATAGTCAATAGTTGTACATTATCTATTTAATAAAAATTTAGATTAAAAAAAAGTTAAAATAAGTAGGCCAAATAAACATTGTACTTATATGAGGGGTGTAAACAAATAACACATGGGTATAACGGTTTAACTGAAAGAATTGTTTTTTTTTTTAGGATTGACTTGAGTGTTTCGGAAAGTCATAAGAAAAATCAAAAATACACACAGCCTTATTTTAATTTAATTTCATCTATTCATTAAAATATTCGGTGCCCCTTTAAGCTTTTTTAAACGAGACGAAAAAATAAGAAAGTAAAACGTGCAAACTTGTACCTAACTAAACGATTAAATCACAAATTTCCATAATACACCTTCATACCTAACGTTGGCAACAGCAAACCATTACAAAAATGTCATAACTCACACATAGCAAATGATCATCTCTACTTACTACATTACACATTTAAAGCCTCCTCGTTAAACATCCCAAATTAAGAAAAATTTACTTCCCCGGAAGGTTATAATGGCCACGTACAAAATTATGTGAAGCCGTGACAATTTTTTTCTTACATCCCAGAAGGCGGGAAGCCAACGTGATTTATATAATGAATAAAAATGCTTCCTAGCGCGAACACCGCCATTATACAAGGATACTGCAATTAACCACAATGATAGCTTTTCAAATTACCACGTTATTATATTGATGACTTCATAATTTGCATCCTCCAATTTACCAGAGATTTTAACGTTCAGACGCTCTACCTTATGCTACAATCGTTGCAGAATAGCGTCTATATATAACCCGTAAAGCTAGATAAATCAAAGAGGAAGAGATAGCAAATAACAAACTAGCGGTATCTGAACATAAAACAACAGCAGGAATGATGCTCAAACAAATAACACGAGTAGCTCTCAATAGCACGTAATCTAATCGCGATAGCGTCGACACCCCTCAGCAACAAATTAGCCGTCACACGAAGCAATCTGTGAATTACAAGTGTAAATAATCCTGAGGACGCCCAACCACCACCGTGGGCCGGGCTTGGCTAGAAAAAAAAACTCGTTAAAATAGCGACTTAAAAAAGAAAAGCGCTGAAACGGGAAGGCTCGGGTGGTATCGGTTTTTCTCGACGCGGGCGGTTCGCTGGGCGGGGCTCCGTGTCAGTCGCGCGCCGCCGGCCGGCCCGTTCGCACGTGTCGCAGCCTCATTGTCCGTCTGTCCCGCACCGTGCACATGTTGTGTGAATTTTCGGCATGTTGATGTCGTCGTGAATTGACAAGATGGACTTTCAGAGTGCAATGGAGACGTTTGCTGAGGCGTGGGCTGCGGCCAACACTGTGAAGTCGGAAGGCCCTAGCGATTTGGCGCAGGTTAGTTTGAATTTTAGTTTTTGGACTTCATTTGAAGTATTTTTGACATTTGCATGAATAAAAAAAAACAACTTATTTTCATCAAAAACAATTCTAATATTCAAGGAATACTTTGGCCTATATTTTGACTTGGAAATGGATTTCCCAGCTGCCCTCTTTAAACAGGTTTGTAAAACTTTATTTACAAAACATTTAAAAGTTTGTAAAGTAGAGCGGGTGCTTAATCTTCGGTTTACGTGTAAACTGTTCTTGTAAACTTTATTCGCAAATGGTTTTTCGTAATTAAAAGGATCCTGAAAGTTTATACAGATTAAAAAAATGATAAAAATATTTTTATTTTGCTAACGACTTCCGGAAGTAATTATTTTGAACCTTGATCCCGTTAATGCAATAATAATAGCAACAGATAAGAAATATTTTCACGGAGTTGTATAACTGATTAATAAAGTTTGGGAATATATTCCTGATGAGCTTCCAATATTTGATCGTTACAATAATGAATGTAAGGAACGATACGCAAACTGAAGTTCATCCGAATATTTCTAAAATAAACACTTTTAATACTCTCAAAGATTTTAAAAACGCAAATACTCATTATAAAGGTGAAGCAGTGTTCCTAGCGTTCCTAATTGACGCATAGACAATAAGCCAAGTTCATCTAGATAACAAATATTCATTAGCATTGAAAATAAAGCCGCACTATATACTGGCTTATAAAGTTACTGAGACAATAGGTACTCCTTCGATATTTTCAGCAAGGCCGTATCACAAAACTATTATTTTATCATAATAGATAATTCAAACAACTTTGCCGCTAAACTATGTATTAGCATTTATTATTTCAAAGTGTTTGAACTTATAAATGTATAAGCAGTTGATGATGTTACAATACATGGTATAAATAGTAGATTTTGATTACTTAGTTTAATACGAATTTAAAGGGCAAGAAAAAAGAACTACCTTTGATAAAAGATTCATGGGAATGCTTACTATTATAGAATACAACATTGATATTGAAATGAATAATTAGCATCAGTGAAGATGATAATAATAAGTTATCTTCTAACAAGGTAGACCAGAAGCAAACCCAACTTCAGTAAGGTAAAGGATAAGAAGAAAATTATATAAAGTATAACTATCAGCGCTAATCAGTTCAAAGTCAAAATAATAATGTCCATCTGTCTATTCATGCACGGATCAATATAATACTGTTGTCTGTACTTTAATAGTTCAGTCGGATCAGATTGGAGGAATGATTGAAGCTGCTAGAATATACTCTATAAATTCATACGAAACAGATGAATGATGTGGAATCAGAAAAGTTGGGAAAATATCTTCTGCATAAAAATACAGAAATATAAAAAAAAAATTGCCTGATAACAATGGACGCAAACAATGAAGCAAACCCAACTTTCAGTAAAGAAAAGGATAAGAAAAAAATTATATAAAGTAACAACTATCAGCGCTAATCAGTTCAAAGTCAAAATAATAATGTCCATCTGTCTATTCATGCACGGATCAATATAATACTGTTGTCTGTGCTTTAATAGTTCAATCGGATCAGATTGGAGGAATGATTGATACTCTATGAATTGATACAAAAGAGATGAATGATGTTGAATCAGAAAGTTGGGAAAAGATCTTCTGCAAAAATATCCTGAAATATAAAAAAAAAATGCCTGATTACAATAGACGGAGTTTTAAATTTTCGATTCCTTGAGTATCATGATTATAGCTAACCTAAAGCTCCCGGTGCGATAAAACGTGTCCTTCTATTTCTTTTTTTTTCATTGATTTCCGATAATAATTGACGTGCTGTTGACTACGCGAAAACGTCATTAACTTTTTTGTTATTAATATTAGTTTGTTTGCTGATAACACTAACTTATATAAGTTTAATAATGACGATTCCGTAGACTCTATTTCTTCGTGATAAGGGGGCTTTTCGAATGCCTTTATGCATGAATGAGCATTGGTCGTGTCGGATGTAACGTTATCCGGACTAAAGCCACGGTTCCTTTTGAAGGGCCCCATTGATTTACAGTTTATCGGAATTTCGTCTGGTTTAAATGTGAAATCCATACAAATGATGAGTGTGATATTCTTAATTAGTGCCTGTATTTGGTTCGTTATTAATGATCGATTTCTGTTTCGTGTATTAAGCCAGATGTATGTTTTAAAGAGGTTAAGATGGATTTAATGGGTCCACAGGTTACTGCAAACGATGCATGGGATAAGTAAACTTTTTATCAGATAACGGCGTCACTGTAATCTTTTAAACGTTAAACTCTTTGTAATTACTGATCATAAAGTAGGCAATGTACACTAATACTGTACCGACTGGTCGGCTACCATGTCGAAGGCCTCTGTAATAACCCGTAATTACCCCAATCGTAATTAAAAACCAACAATCATCTTAGAGATATTTTTCTAATCGTCGCTATTACTGGTATTCTAATCAGCCGTACTTGTTTGACAAAATTATCATCAGTTTTTATTGGATGAAGAAATTGAAACAAGTCAACATTGCTAATTTAAAACTCATTACCTCGCTTCTGGTCACGGGGAAATCAATTAATAATCCGTAAACTTACAAGTATTAGGAAATATTATACGTAAAAACTAACAGGTGTTTGGGACGAACCTTTTATATTATGTTCTATGGAGAATGGACCCCTTAGGACTTAAGATGCGTTTCTTCTTCACATCATTTTAAAGATAACCATGTTTGACCAGCTTTGGGACATAAAAAAACAACAAATTTTTGATGACCATGATACGCAATTTATTTTTTAAATTCGTTGTCTCTTGGAAACGATGGGATTTTCATTTATATTTATATTTTCGAAGGGATATCATCACATCACTTCGATGAGTTTCATCTACATGTCAGTACTTTCTTCTAAAGGACAGACAACACGAATAATTACAAACAAACAAAAAATGATGTTAAGCAAATCATCTTTGTGGGAAACCTCGCCTTCTTTGCATTCAATTGGATATCTATCAATTTCAAACTTCTTGAATAAGCGGGTAATTACAATTAATAGTAGGTTGTAATTGGAATTAGTTTTCTTCAGCCGTAAGACGCAGTGCGATAATCTTATAAATTCCAATAATATTTTCGAGTCACATGGCTCGTAAGCGTCGTCATTAGCGTGATAGCAATAATGTTTGCACCTTTATAATTTTAGTTTTGTGATATTTTGAATGTTATTATATCCAAACCTATTCTGCTTGCAAAGGCACTGCTCCTTCAGTCAACTTAGTCACACAGCCTAAACCAGCATATAATCCTCTTTAAAGCATCGCCAAAACAGATCATTTTCCGCTATCCGCACTCAGTTTGTCTCCTCCACTATAGTCCCCCGTCGCCTTCGTAAGGAATTTGGTCCATTTCTTCATGGGGCGTCCAACCCTTGTGTAGTGACCGCGGATCAGCTTCTGCAGTAACTACTCAAGGGTTCGTCTGATCCATTCCAGAACTTACTCTTCTGGAGAAAATTTTAAATTCCAGTCATCTGTTTGGAAATTCGGAGATAATATAGTTACTCATCTTGATCGGTGATGTTTCAAGGCTCGTGCTTTATTGTATGGGTCTTAATATTGTTATGAGGAATAAGAGAGTAAAAATTCACTACTTATTGAATTTGTCAAAAAAAAAAAGATTCGCTGGATCTAAAGAAGTTTTTTGCGTATCCAGTCTCTCAGTCGACAAAGAATGCAGAGCTTAGACAAGAATAACGAAGAATTAATGGACTACCAGTTTTTGCTTACAATTCTCTTGAATTTTAGGCACCTAGATAGATGCTAATACTGTTTCTGATCACAATTGAAGTCCACAATGATTAAATTATCAACGGATTTTAAACTGTGACCGAAGTCTATTGCAGTTGGATGCGGATCTAAATTCTATTGGGAAGAACTTTGATCTGAACTTCCTAATCGGGGTTAGAGGTCCCGTTACAAATGTTTAACAGTATTACGGTCTTAGACGACATAATTTCGGTTACTATTCAATGGTAACTTTGTTTCTATAAGTAGCATACTCTGGGTGCATCGTCCTCACATAATATTAAATTAAGTTTTGTATACCAAATATTGTATAACTATTATTTGGAAAGAGGAACTATGGAGTTTGTTGTCCGTTCTTCTCCATAAGAACCTTTCCGAATGGACAGTAGAGTTACTTTATTAATTTTATATTATTATTTTAACTGTAAATGATGACATTCAAAAGTGCCGTTTAATGGCCTAATTGAAATAAATGCTTTGACTTTGACTTTAATTTTCATTTTTGGACAAAAGACGAACACTGAAGCTTATTTGAGGTTTTTCATACACAGTTTAGTTATTTTACTTAGCTGGCTTTACTTCATCAGCAATGACTGCTGGTTAAATAATGAGTATTCCAATCAACATATGTATTGTTAATTTTAAATTACCCGTTAATTTTCGTCTCATCTAAATTGCTCCAGTTTAGTTATCAAGTTACAAATTGCATCACTATAACGACGGATAAAATGCTCATAATGTTCTACTGTTATCGATATTCTATCATTATCTTGCAATCTAAACTTATTATTATGGTTTACTTAAATAACAATTTAACTACGAAACTCATTGACGAACTGGTTTGCTGCGGTCAGCGTTACGCGAATCAAATTAGTATGTACGAACACTAAGAACTATCCAACATTTTTAACTGTAAGGAATCTTGATCTATTTGTTGGTCATTTGAAATCTATCGTTAGCTATGGTCGTTGCACATTAAGGCTATTTTGGTGCAAGGCTTTGTTCAGCTAACACGTGCCTCCGATTGGGTCCGAAACGATTATAATAATCGCGCATTTTCCTTTCGATATTTCTTGTGTCACCAACCTGTTCAAGTGTCATTGTGTCAAAACCGTTGACTTAGCTGTGATGAAATGTTTATCAATGATTTAATCTACCTTTGTCGCATTTAATTTGAAATCTAAAAGTGAATAACAACTTCAAAATGGTGTTTTACACTTCGAACGGGGTAAGTGAAACTTGATTACGAAACAATAAGCCTTTTATTGCAGTGGGTATTATCAAAACAGATCCAAGTAAACTGTTACATGGTTGGACAAAACCACAGATCAAAATAGAAGAACATAGCAACAGTTTCTCTATGGTAATATCGGTAGTTATTAAAGCGTGTCTGTTATAATCGATCAAATGTAGTTCGGATACGATTTTGACCGAATAAAACCGATAGTGGTGTTTATAAATATTCGCCGAGTGAGCTAATCCATTATCGCGGATTATTGTTCGGAGCGATAACTAGCTTACGGGTACGTATTGCTGTTATCGCGCATTATGGCTTCGTTCTGGTCAACTTTGATAATACCTAATGTGTGCTATGATTGATTTTTAAATTCGATTCCGATCATACAGTTGATTATATCAGTAAAAAGTTAGCTCTTATTGCAATCAATGGGTGAAAGTGATTACCATAACGTATCTGTATCGCTATAGGCGATGTGCGTTAAAAAACTAAAGAATTTCACCGCAGTTCTACTATTGTTATGGTTTTTTACCGAGCTGGAAAAAAAATGATTTAGTAAGCTTGTAAAGTGAACCGATGAATAGATAGTGGATCGATGGAGTTGATTTGGTTGTTATAGGTGAGCTGGACGGACAGAGGTTAAGTCGGTAGTTGGTTTATTTTAAATCAATTGTTACATTGTTGAATGTTAAGTTAGGTAAAGCCTTTTTTATTTTCTGGACATTTACACTTTGTAATATTTTCTCTAAAATGTGGTTTTCTTAGTATGAGGCAACTGTCAAACAATTCTGATACAGGTTGTCACATTATTTTAACTAGGTAGCTATCTCAAACGTTCAAAAAACAGAACAGGGGCGAACTAAGGAAATAAATAGCTTGCAATCTTTTATGTCTATTTGTTTGTATATTTATAGCAAAGAATTTCACACAATTATTTCTAATTTTCCGGTATATCTAGTTCAATTAACATGAAGCCTCCCCATTGTTTGCCGATACGTGTACGAACATCTAATGCTAGAATATATAACAAAACATTTTCGTGGACCGTTACTGATTCCAAATGATGACTTAGATGTTTCGAAAACGAAATAAAAAAGGGTATAAGCACAATTACGTCTATAGTCGGCTACATAGAAAGTGGGCGCGTGCCACAACTCGACAAAAACTGCTGAGAGGTTTTAGAAGATAAATAATCCGTGCAATTAGACACGTACGGTGTGTCAGGTGAAATATTCCGTGGTTCAATTTGCGCTGGAGTCGACACAATGTCGCGGACTGAACCTAATTACGGCACCACGCGCTACCGTTCTCTTTTTGGAGCCTATATTACACCAACACCACGCCATTATTTGACAGGTTTCCATTTTTTTCCATATCATATCAAATTTAATAATGCTAACTTCATCTTTCACACATTTTGTCGCAGCGTGAGAAAGGTCATTGATCAAAAGTTCCGTGAAATGAACATTACTTTCGGATGCGCAGGCCTCCATTGAGCTCAATTGATTGGATATTTTTTCGCCGGCTCATAAAATAATCTAAGTGTATGGCGGGCTACACGCGCAGGCGCAGAGCGGTTGGCACGCGCGGCGCTCGCGTCGTCTACGCGCCCGTAATAGTCTCCATCTCGCGGATAAAGCGGCGACACCGTTACCTTTCTCAAATCACGTACACTATTGTAATATCCAATCGCTCAGAAATGAGATTGCGGCTAACAAGTTATTTACATTGACGTTTTAATATCGACACCGACTGAAAAAACTATTTAAAAAGGTAATTATAATGTGGTGTCTGTAATAGCCACCGTACGCGCCGGCACGCCGCCTTTGTGACGTAGCTAAGCTCCGAGATTAATTTTGGCGGCACAATGAACCAGTTTATAGTCAATAATACATGCTTTAATAAGTATCAGTTGCGATATTTGTTTGTCAATTTGTCAATTGCGAAGTTTCGAAAGCGAGCGCGCGACGTGCTCGCGAGCTGCAGGGGCTGACTCGATAGGATCTTTATTACGCTCGTTTTTGAGAGAAAAAAATGATTAATATAAGGGATCGGCGCGGACGGATAAGTAGTTGAGATTGACGGAATGACGCGAGGTCTGTGACCGGGTGAGGGCGGGGGGAGGACGCGCGGGGCGCTGCGAAAAGCCGCGAGGCCGCATTGCGCCGGCGCAGCCAAAAACTAACCATAAATTACTGGCTACTTGCTGGACCGCTGACTCGGCCGCTGACTACGACACGCGCGGTACTTTTTTGCCGCTCCTTCGATCCTGTTACAACGTAAACTTCTCACGGACGTAAGATCATTATAGGCATATCTTTAAGAAATTGCTCTGAGTAATGACGTTCGAGAATTATGAGTTACTGCTTGTCGTATTTCATGAGAAGTTTCGTATTAAGACATTGTCATCTTAATCGTGACTCGAATGATGTCAAAGCCAGTTTTTGTTCGATGCGTTTCCTAAAATTACTTGTTACTGTTCTTTGGACGCTCATTTTCTTATTAATACCTAACGACCATGCTTTTACGAAAAGAAGCTGAATAAAGACGAGTACGGACGCATAAATGTGGAATTTCGGTAGCCCAGGGCTTGACAGGGTCGAATTAGGAGGTTGCAAATGCAGTTTACCGACATAACGTATCCTTAAGTGGTAGTACGATGTTTTTGTTTATTTCTGTACTTTATAAGATTTCGATTCTTCGTTATTTTGATTATATTCAATGTGGATTTATGATCGCGTCTCCTAGCTATTGTTGAATAGAAGCCCTTTTATTATAATAAATATAATGTTCATTGTTCATGCAATCTAATTTAGAGTAAGAAAACTAAGATCACATCTTATTTTTCTTACTCTAAACTATTAGAAGAGTCGTCTAAACTAGAAAAGATTAATCTATAGTAGAGTAGAATAGAGTAGGTAATCTTACGTGACAAACTGACATTGACAAGTAACAACTCTTCTTCATATAGTACCTACTGTCTGTAGTGATACCTACAATCGAGTCCATTAAACATTCAAAAAATCAGTGTCCACCGTCCACGATTAAGTCCGCCCCTGTGTTAATTTAAGGGTGCGTGCAAATCGTTGCGAACGCCTACAAGTATAAATATGTTGACGTGAGAGGATCCCCGCCGCTGTAGGCGATCATGATATCGGTATTTAATAATAATACATAAGTAGCTAAAGTAGCCAGTGTTAATACACGACCCAGGTCCCAACGAAAACGATGCCACGCTTTGACAAGAAATAATCGCCCGTAATCGTCTGCCGTTTCCATAATAATACAAAAATAAAATAGCTATGCGGGTGCTCGCAACTCTTTAAATATTCATTATACTGAACGTATCAGACAAAGAGTGGCCGCTGCCCGCTGTCCGCTGCCCGCCTTTCTCCAAGGGAAGGCGACTCGCACTCTAGCGATTACGCGTTTTTTTTGCCCCCCTCATTATGCAGATTCTGGCGAAAAAGGAATAAATTTAATAACACGCGTTCGTGCGCATGCGTTATCGAACGCACTTGCTTCTGATAATCTGCGCGCGCGGCTTCGCGCAATTACAGCCGGGGCTGCGCCCGCGCAAGCACGCTGGTCGCTGCCATGCCACAGCCAGCCGACAATACACAATGCCTTTTTAATTTCAGTTTCATAATATCTAATATACTACCATTTACAACCGTAATGCAAGCTTAAGTTACTTAATCCGTCAAAAATGAAAGGTGTATTGCATTTGATTATTCGCTTACCGTAATTGAAATGATACGGTAGTTTCACTACAATGGATTGATACCTATTATTTACTTATGTTGCATGATTAACAACGTAAATGAGATTGTGACTTAACAAACATTTTCTGAGTAATACCTGCCACCTATTTCTGGGTTACGGAATCGTGTTTTTTTATGGTGAATGTGAGGCGGATTTGAAACGTAATTCCAACTGAAAGTGAAGTAAAGACGCGTGTGGGAATGCATGTGTGTCTCCAGCTTGCGGCGGCCTAATAAGGATGATCTGCGCACCTGAGGAGTGCAATTAATAATGGGCGGGAGAGCGCACATCTCGTGGGATCTACAAACTCTGCCAAAGATTACTACTCGCAGGTACGCGAGGGTGGAGAACTAATTCGGTAATCACTCAATTACTAATGCAACGAGGCAGTGTAATTTATGTACTTAGCGTATGTAGTAGATAAGTAGCATGGAAACCAATTATTGTTTCTAAATCAATAATTGTTATTTCAATGAATAAAACTTGTTAATAGAATGAATTGTTTATTCGCTGTTCAATTGCCAGCAATTACTGTTTTTCAAAGAATTTAAGAGAAAATATAATTGAGAAAATTATCGTATCAAATTCTGATAATGGCTATACGAAATCCGTAAAATATAATGAGAATATTTTATGGAAGGTACTGTCTCGTTATTTAAGGATTGTTGAAGGAATGGCGAGTGGTCGGAGCTGCGGGGCCGTCGGATGGGTGTCCAAGTGGCGGATCAAGTCGAAAACAGCCAAAAACTGGCCCCCGCGTCTTAGCCTTGAATGGTTTAGCCCTCTGGACACGAGCAAATAGCTGACGTGGCCCGCGGCCGCCGCGCCCTGCATACACAATGTGCGAGCAACGAGACACAGGCGCGGTGGAGACAACAACCGCTCGACTTTTTCGACAGCCCACCTTCAATCACTAAAAGTTTTGAACTTATTCGCCATCTGATCATCCACCTGACTGTTTATCCTGATCTATAAAAAGCAATCACAACGGTTTTCTATTATTACCGCTCAAACGAACAATGACAGTGAGATACGTCAAAATCATTCGATCGTCAATCGCTGGGACAACAATACGTGTCTAGACGGAATAATCTATAAGAAATACTCATCTGAAATCAAATACGAACAAAAAGCTCCTTGTCTAGATTCTATAGATTGTCTTGATGAGAGTGTTATCGACAATGACGTCTTATTTTCGTTACAATTTTATTTGCATGAAATCGTCTCGACGGTCGGCTGTAGCGAGGCCAGTAATGGAGTATTTCGTATTTGCTTCATTTTTTATTTTTTGCCGGTTCGATTACGCGAACGCGATCTCCTCATCATTCTCGGCGAAATTCGGGAGCGTCTCACCCGTCCAGCCTCGAGATATTAATTATTGATTGACGATAAAGTATGCGTAAATAATGTCTGCACGATATGTTTATAATCTGACTTTTTTTCATTGCGCGTATCGATGAAATTTGATAGGGACTGGTTTATCATGAAAATTATAGTTTAGCCTTCCTTCATACAATGTTGAGTACTTTCGGAGAATCTTCAATTAAGCGGTGCTCTGCTCGAATTGCTGATCTTGAACTCAATTAATAATTTCATACATTTTTACCTTTTCAATTTGAGTCTTTATTCTCTATAAAACATTTTAGACAATAACTTTCAAGTGCTTTCAACGACGTCCTTAGCCAAATATACATGAGATTGCCATTCACTGATATTAATCACCGTAGTAAGTGTACAATAGGTTGTTTAATTATTTTTAGCGTCGTTTTGGTCACACAGCGTAGCGTCAGCTGCCGCTGCGCCGGCGCTGCCTGAAGAGCCCGAACACCCCACTTTTAATCCACGCTTAGCAGAACTTACGCTTGGCTACTGCTACTGGGGACTTTCCACATTTTTTTACTTTCATGTTAATTATGAAGTGTTTTTTTTTTTTTAAGGATGGGAAAACATCAAATGACTTCTTCCGCTCTGGGTGGAGCGGAAGGACGTGTCAGACTCTTACTGACTAAAACCCATCCGTGTTCCTTCTAAAGCACTTTGCGTTCCAGGGCCGCGGTGACTCTTTCGAAAAAATTCCGCAACCCTGGCAGAATTATGAAGTGTTACGGAAGCAAATGTTAGCAGTGGTTTCAGATAGGAAATGTGACATGTACCTACATATTTATAACGCATAATTGGTTTTTCAGTTACTGAAAGTTTTTCATGAAATAATATATCAAGGAAACATAAAAGTTGCACATATTCGCAATTTTGCACCTTTTTGCTATACCTAATTCAAGTCTCAATTTGGTAGACACGGGACAATCGCTTAATATTACTGAATATGGAATACCATAATTTAACAGTTAACAGTGCATTCGTTTACGATCGCGATATGTGAAAGATAACACTGCTCAAAGTTGACGCCGGAAATACCTATAAGTTCATAATTGTGCGATCGTAATTTCGCAGTTAACATTACGATTTCACGAATCGCGTCACTGCATATTTGTGGCTATAATTACTGAGGTCCGTGGTTTTCGCTGTGGCGAGCTAAGTGCGTGTATTGTGTTTAAAACAAAAGGGGCTATAGAGACTACTAGAGTTTAATTTTGAAGTGAGAGTTAGTATTTGAATTGGTTTTAATCGTGGGATAAACAATGGGGAGGGTGCAGTGGCGCATGGAGACACGCCCCGCACATGTGTGCTTCAACTGTTGGCTGTACACCGGCCGCTGTTTTGTCCCAATCGTTCTTTTTCACAGAATAGATGAGTGTCGTCAAGGGCTCTGTACGCGATCGTAATTATCGCTTTGTGACTCATTACGCTTTTATTTTATTTCACAATTATGTTTCTTTATGAGTTTAATCTTTTTGATGCAATAAATACTTAATGAAATAACCTTGCTTACTATTGAAGGAATTTATTATACCTATTTTCTAGAATTTTAATGAGTGCGTTGTTACTGAGCTCGATTTTAAACCAATTCAAATAGAACAATAGCAACTATTAATCTTTATCACTATAATCTGCTCATGTATTATTTACTCGAATGTTACGGTTGCAAGACTATTAGATTATCGATTTTATGTCACACAAAAAACGACTGCATAATAAGCCGCATGTAAATTGTATGTGAACGAGTTATCCCTCCGCTGGGGGTGAGTGATGCGAAACGCGTGAGCAATCATCGCGATCGACTCCCGCGCAGGGAAATGACGGAAGCACACACACACCCGCACGCACCGCACACCTTTAGCACACCACCGCACACCACCCTATGTTCATATTAGTAATCCATTGTCTATGCAAATAAATATTAATACACCAGACACGTTATGTATGCAACTCTGTTTTCCACAGTTTTTATCGTATTTTTGCGGGAACACAGGGCAATAACACAACACCATAAACTGTATATTTACTTCATGGTAGTGCATAATATCGTTAATGGGGTATTAAGTATAACTATCTATGCAGATAAGTTCGGGTAATGAATTTAACGCTTCTGATAACATCTGCAACTGAAACAAAGACATGCGTGCGGCGGAATGCTATCATGTGTGCGTACGCGCACTTGTCGAGCACTCCCACGCACACCATCACATGCCATGGCTTTTTTCGAACGCAATAATTGTTTTGGTAAAGGAAGTTGCGGATACAAACGGAAAGTAGTAACGAAGTTTTCGACCGCACGCAATTGATATTACATTCTAAAGTGCAATAAGTATGTGGTTTAATAAGGCCGGTGATTTTGATCTAGCGCGCTCAGACGCTAATGTTATTTCATGCGAAAGTGTAAATAGCGTTACGATTCATGAGCACGGACGATAGATAAGCTTTCAAAAAATTATTATCATGGAGTAAACGAAAAAACTTGTAATTACAGGGAGTTGCGTTAGAAATTGCATACATTTACTCACGCATCGGTATTAAGTAATTAATTCGCCGCCCGCTCGCGCTATCGGCCGACGATCTCGCAAAACGCTCTCATCGAACGTACAACAATCAAAGCTCCGTTGTCTACTGTGAAAACAGTAGCGGCACGATTATAATTTGCGGGTAGTTGGGAAACTCGTCAGTCGTCACAGTCGCGCGACTTGTTTATCGATCTATCGGCGGATGCGTCGCCGATTGCCATCGCAGGGCTGACCGTTACACAGCGTAAGTTTTTCGCGAGAAAAAAAAACACAATTATAATAATGATCGTCCTAATATGGGATGGCCACCGCTTGTTTATGCAAATGTATTTACTAATTAAGACGGAAATTATTTTCAATGTAGTTTGCATGTGGTTCAACGACGGAAAAAAACTATGCAATTTCTCGATGGGGTACTGAGTACCGACCCGATCATTGTCACTGGCATACATAATTAGCTGGGTAGAGTTGACTGATCTATTGTAATAGCAAATGTATCGATGACCGGTCATTGATCGTATCGACCCCATTGATATACGTATCGACGAGCTCCCGGAGATGTTTATCGATATTTATTTTATTTCGATCCCTAAATTACCGAGTTGCACCCTAATCTGAATTGATGCATTTCTTGGGAACAATTCTTAGTCCGTTACGCATTATAAGTCCCTTGTTTGTCGAACTCTACGGCTTTTTAAAGCGGCTTAAATGTGAATAGAGGGCCGGGAAGTGAAGTAAAGGGTTCGTATAGAATGCCGGTTATCGCGTACTTAATCTCAGCGAGCAAATTAGGATTAATTGAACTTTTTCCTTTTAGCTCTGAGCGTCTTTGTGTTCGTGCGTAATTCGTTCAACGTGTCACTCAAGGAAGTATATGGAGTGGATAATATAATCGAATAACCGTTGCCTTCAGTTACATTACAGCATTGAAATGGTTTTTAGAGGATCCTTTACTGAAGTGAATTTAGTATATCGCAAAGTTATTTGTGTCATAGATTAAACGTGACTAGAGTGCATGGTTCCACTCTAAAACTAATAAATAATCATTAGATTAGATAATGATAGCAATAAACGCTTATTTTGCTACTGGTTTAGCAAGTCATCAACATTCATAGACAATCATTGGTAATGAGTATTTTTAAATACGTAACTCATTGTTACTGCAATAGGAAAGTGGATAGAATTGTATTGTTTCTGCACGTCGTAGATTGAACCGTTATTTTGTTATCTAGTTAGAAATGCTTAGCAGTTTATTTATTAGTGTTAATATTCTAACTTTTATGAGTTGTATGAGAAAATTGTATATTGCGATCGTTGACAACGTATCATTTTCTGCTATAACATCCTCCGTTATTGCAGTAACAATGGTCCATCATCATTTTTCTTCCTTATCCCAATTTATTTGGAGTCGGCGCAGCAAGGATCCGCACCCGTCATCTCTTTCCGTCGTCACTTCCTTCCTTGCCACACTTTTCATCTTTAACTTAATCTGCATTATCTCTTCCTCATCTACATTATCATCTCAATAGGCAGTTATTAACTCTTAATAAGTGATGTCAATATTACCAGCTTTATCAACCACTCTTGTAATCCAGCGCACAGTGCGTCAGCATTTAGAGCTAAGAGTAAGTCTTACATGTCGTGTTCGAATATTTGCCACTTATTTACAACCACGAAGTGATATTTACAACCACGAAGTGATATTTACAACCTGTCATGGTCATCGTATCTCCTTCTTCTACTATATTCTCCACTACCATTGCATCGTGTCAATTGACAACATTGTTTTCCATTTACATTAAAAAAAAGACAAAAAAGTACCTTTCCATATAACCAGCTTTAACTGCTAATGGCACGGACTGAGCTGTTTCCAGCATCCGATCTCGGAACTCCTTCGATATATCACCATCCGTTGCTGTAATTTGGCAACATCGCATCGCGTTTTTCTAAATCGTTTTATTTATTCAATTCCTCTGAAATTGCATCAATGACATCAAGCCAACCATTGTGTTACCTTCGGCTAGAATACCATCACCTACATTGTCATCTACATAGGAAGCTACTGCCTTACCATAACCCACAACGAAACTGTTTTCGCCACTTCCCATAGTGGTACTAACCACTCGTGCAATTCCACGCATAGTGCGTCAGAATTAAGGGGCGAGGGGGTAGGTATCTATAACCCGATGGCGGTTAGGATCCCTCAGGTGTGACGCGACGGAAGCCCGCTATCATTAAGCTACCCACATGGAGTGCGTGCACGCACACACACCCGCCGTGTTTATGCGATGTCCTTGTGTGTACGATGGGACGGATTATGCGATGAGCTTTTTGTTTATATAAGTTTTGTGCTTTATTTTTAAACTGTCTTTGGCAGATTTAAAAAATATGCATGGAGTTCAGAAGCAGGTTGTGTTGGTGTCTTGGTATATCTGTACCTCCCTTCTACCGCTCCATTGGTCTCGCAGTGACAAGTGCGACTGCCTAGTCGGTTCCTGGGTTCGATTCTCAGGTCGGGCAAAAAGTGATATTAGGTTTTTCCAATAGGAATTTCCCAGTGACAGCCTAGAGTTTGAAAATTGATGGTGACACCCCCGTGCCTCTGAAAGCACGTTAAGCCGTTGGTCCTGCGCCAAATCTCTCTTCGGTCGTGTCGGGTTGCCGTCCCATCGGAATATGAGAGTCATCGAAAAGGGAGTGCACCTGTGTTTACGCACACACTTGTGCACTATAACATGTCCCGCGCCGATGGCTAGTCTCGGTTGTGATTGGCCACCATGGCCGAAATCGGCCAGGAGGACTATATATCTATAGTGCGATGACCGTCTTGCCCGTCCCTGAATGAGGCAACTGAAAGAAGATCAAACGTTAAACGTTTCATCTTCTTCCAATACATTTTATCCTTTATTCCAATCAGCCTCTAAGTAAACATTATTTTAGTTCTGTATATTCTTCTTTTATTCTCGCATATACATGAGACTTTCAATATTTTGTTTCACTTAATACGGATTCATGCTAGCTTTGTGTATGCATACGAGTACAGAAAGACATCAAAAACATTATATTCTTCTTCAGCCAAAGTTAATATAAAAGTCGTCGGGTCTAATCCCGACCTGTGCGCACATATCCGTGGATCCGGGGCGACACAGCCCGCTAGCCACCCAGCGAACAATAAAATGTGTACGCGACTAAATATTACTATTTCACTGCGTTCCGATACACTTAATCGTCTCGAATTGATTCGTTTTTGCACTATCCTGCATACTTTATTGCGCTTCTGCGTTTAGCTTATGGGTTTTATGGGCATGCGTATTTTTTTTACGCTGGCAACCCTTTTGTGTTTAATTTTTTTTTAATTTTGTTAATTCGGTTCCAACTTAGGGTCGTCATTCTTTAGTATTGTGGACGGATCCTTGCATTGCTCGAGAGAGTTTTGACTCAAACGGATCAATTTACCACCGTCATCGCTATCTTAAGCATCCAGTTAAGTTTATTAGTCTATGTTTCGAAAACTTCTTCCTTTTCAGTACAAAATAAAAATATTCCTTCTTTTTCTGTCTAATTGTCTTCGTTACCACTAACTTTTACATTGTTTACACAACACAAAAAGGTCCGTCGTGCGTCGCCTACAAGGTGTCTGCAATTAGTCGGCTATCGCTTGCAATATCTATGTAATTACCTATTACAGTTCCACCCCATCTTTCAATTACTCCACCAATCACTATACTTATCATCACCATCCAACACGATCGGTTTTTTAAGATACACCCATAAATGAGGAATTCGTTCTGAAGTCAAAAGTCCAACTCAAGCATCTGTATCTAAAAATGTATTTGCACGTACCATGTTATTAAGCACAGGGATTATATTTTCGTCGATTTTGTCAACCGTTTGTACCGTTGACACACCTCCACAAAAGATACTATCGATCAAGACTTTCTCTTTGTTCACTTTATTGTAATACTCGGTTTCATATCCACACCCAAGTATTAGATTCCGTATAGTTATAAACGACGTTATTTTTCACTGTGAAAAATTGTTAAGCCCAAACTTTTAGCTATTTATGCACATTAATTAGGTAATTTGAATATTTATACAGATTATCCTCTTGAAATGTCAAATAGATGATTTATCTTGTGATGTCATATACATTGTTAGTGAGGGACAAATTAGCTTCGAGTGTGCCATCTAATTAATACGAGAGGCGTAGGATTAAAGCGGGTTTTTGTTCGACACGTGGTCACACTTCAATGTACGTTCATTTATAATTTCAAATTCAGTTTTCTTCGTTGTTATTCCCTTATGGAAAACATTGCACTCTACTTTTTGCTGTAGGAATCAATCAGTATCAATAGGTGTATTGGTAATATTAACAGCTTTTCCTTAGTTGTTTTTCCGAACGGCATGGGTAAGAGTGAGTCTTGCAGCATTCACTCTAATATTTCGCGCAACTTCAGTTTTTATTCTTTCTCCTCCTTGTTTGTCATTTGGTTCACCTGCATCAATCATTTGAATTTCCACTAGCTACCAAAAGATAACCTGACCAGTTATCCTCCACCAAATTACACACCCAAACGTCATCGCTTACACTTGGTAACCTCTCACCGAAGTCCTTGGCGACCCTTCTGCGACACAATTCCGTATGTGCTGACATCAGAAGCTCGGATTGCCGATAGCATAAGTGGCTATATTTAGAATCTGTGCTACTGATTAATGGACGTTTTAGTGGGGCGTGTGTCGGTTATGGCTAAGTCATCTCACGTCGACAATTGACACCGTAACCCCAGGCTTTAAGACTATCTTTCATCACCACCAATTTAGCAATTGTCTACGAAATATAGGAATCAATCGTCATGATTTATATTTGGGTGCTTGTATGGTGGGGATTAATTTGCTTGTTAAGTGTCGTTTTGGCATAAAATGTTGTTTTTAAAATGTAATCGGCATGAAGCTGTGTCTTGTGTAGGCGAATCTAAAATACCTATAAGCTTATCATCTTTGGGCCTCATCCCGACTTCGCTCAAACTGGGCATGGACTCTCTCTCCCTGTGACGACCTCATCCAAATTCTATCTGCAATGGTAACAATGTCGGTTGCGGAATTTGTTCGAAAGAGTCACCGCGGCCCTGGAACGCAAAAAGCTTTAGAAGGAACACGGATGGGTTTTAGTCAGTAAGAGTCTGACACGCCCTTCCGCTCCACCCAGAGCGGAAGAAGTCATTTGATGATTTCCAAACCTAAAAAAAAAATGGTAACAATGTCGTCTGATCGCCTCTTATGCCTACATATTAGCTCGTTCATAGGATTTCAAATTTCAGTGTTACAAAAAAACTCCTGAATATATATGAGAAAAAATATTATTGGGACCTTTATTAATGCAAATAGCACCCAAAACAATGATTGTTAGAATTTTTGTCTGTTTACTGTTTGTCTATGTGTTTGTGCACGCTAACCTCAGAAACGGCTTATCCTATATATATAACATTGTGATAAGCTTCATTTAACATTTAGTGTTTTTTTCATGCCAATCGGTTCATAAATAAAAAAGTTATGCCAATTGAAAGAATCACGTCGAACATTTGTTAAACTATCTTTATCCTTCTATTCAGTAGCATTGACTGAAATTTGACTAAACTCTTAAAATAAAAATGTCTGCCCCAAGTTACTATTCCACGCGGACGAAGTCGCGGGCAAAAGTTCAGAAACTAAATCTCTTTCTACGTGTACAGTCCAAAAATCAGTCTACATATACGTACTTACGCAGAATTCCTATGAAGAATCGAGATATCTAATTCACAGCATAAAGCGGTCGTATATCATGTTCGTCATAACTAACATGCATAATTAGGCAGTAGCATAGCGGTTGAAACGCACAGATGAATAAAGAAATGACAATTCTTTTTTATTTTATTAATATGCAAAATTGAAACCGGACGCAAGTTATGAGCGAGCAGCGAGGAATAATAAAATTTATTCATTTTGCATTTTGCTTCTGTCTGATAGGCTCAATATGTCACCACACGGAAAGGACTACCCAATTTAAGTTTTGGTGTAAATAAAAACGTTTCGATAACAGGAAACTTTTATTTTGATCATTGTTGTTCGAACGCTTTTCGCATTGCATGAATGTTCAGTTTCCTGTCACTGTAATAAACATTGTTGTAAGTAAGAGCGCTGCCTCATTAAAATGCCATGGCAACGTTGCCGGCCAAGCAGTTAATATTGAAATGTATGGTACCTAACTCACTTGGCGACGGTTTGGCAACGTCGCCAATTTGAAAGCGTGGCCACTCCCTACGTGGCGTCTGGATACTCTGGCGCCTTGGCCACGTTGCCACTACAATGTACACGTTTAAACTGCACCTCACTCACTCAGTCACCAACGGGCCGCCATTTTGTGCGATTTCTTTGACGTCCATTCCTAACGACGTAAAGGAACTGACTGTCGAGACGCCCTGGCCACTCGACATGGCAACCTTCGCCAGAGGTAGCCCGGCCTGCGCCGCTGGCGACGTCGTCATCGCGTCTTAATGAGGCAGAGCTCTAAGTGAGCAATAATATTGAGTTTTATTGCTCGATTGTTACAAAGGATTGGTGTCTGCTGTGCCGGTTTGGCGGCCAAAACTATTTTTTTTGACATTAATTACGTTATCATCAATGTAGGCAGGAAAAATACCTACAAAATAATTACTAGTCACGGCAAGACCTCGCTGCCACCTAGCCACTGTAACGCAGGTCACATATTTTCAAAATTCAAGTGTCATTATTACACTTTTTATGTTTCATTAGTTTTCAATCTAATTGGTACCTAGCTTATCAGTGTCCCTGTTGTAAATATTCTAGAAATATGTTTAGTCCAAAATTCTTAGTTATGCTTTTCTTCGAAATAAACTCAAACACAAACATATTTTCGTTAATTAACTGTCTGAAACATAGTTTAAGTTTCATTGACTTCATAAAATAACTATAAATAATCGCTAGTTGCTCCATACTTGCACCACGCACGTTATCTGCAATTACTATGCATCGCACAGCCGTCGTGCTAAACATGTTGGGCACCCGAGTTTAGTCGATAGTTTACGAGCTATTTTTACTATATTTACCAATATCACATGCCCTGTAGAATACCTAATATGAAAACGGAAACTTAATTAGCCTTAACCTTCCTACTCATGATAAAAAATATTTATTCACACTATATGCATAGTTTTCTATCGTTTTAAATACCAACTGTTTTCGCAATTTGTCTACACTTTTCATTAAACCTAAATAGGTTTAGACTGTGATATCGAGATTTAATTAAGATCTAAGATTGCGTAGAAATAGCTTAAACGACATTATCGCGTTAAAATAATGAACAATATACTCACGTAGACCTAAATAATTACTTTGATTGTAACTACTTCTAGAACTAAGTAGTTGAACTAGATTATGTACGCATCGTTTGTGAGTTCTGAGAAAGTTTAAAGGAGTCAGGAGTTAGTTTGTGGTGCCAAATAACTGTTAGATGGCATGGTCGCCATAGGAATTACAGCGAGATTGTCTGTCTGGGAAAAGTCTGCTCGTCCTGTCGAACGTAACGCGTAAGTTCGCTGTGTGTTGCGTACAAATATCCCTATTTGCGGTTTAGAGTTAGAACAATAGATTACTGGACGACGTGGTACAATCGTCAGTTATCTGTAGCGACCGGCGGATGCGATAGTGGTAATAGCGGTTACTATCGACCAGATAGATTCGGCTCCTATCGGCCCTACATGGGAATTTATACTCGTGTGTACGACTACAAGCGTAATATAGTTGTTTCGTTACACGAAATGTACCATAGTTTGAGATAAGGAGCCATGGCTTTATGATCCCTGTCAGTAACATGTTTCGGAGATTAAACTGTAATAATAAAGTGGAAATGGTCGCGATATTTCATATTATTTACAATGTTACTATGTTAAGTGTTGTTTGAATTCCTTTATTCCAGAAATAGGCTATTCTCGGTATCTATTAATCTTGTTGTTAATATTAATATTTTTTTGGTCAATTGACAAGAGAAGACGAGTGACAGTTCGTTAGTAGTCGACAAACAAAAGCTTATCGCGTGCTTTGTTCCGATAGGCGTCAAATCAGTAGAGTCATATCAAAGCTGTGTATATCAAAGCTCGTAGTTAAAGTTCAACGCACAAAGTGCATAATCGTAGTAATCAGTTGGAGCCAAATGTCATCGACCCACTTATCTCGGCCGTCCATCCCTTTTACAATTACAACAACAAATGAGTAAGACTGCACCGATATGCATGCATCGATACTGATGGAGAGAGGAATAAAATCCTGTGTGAACGAACTCTAATCTCTGTTTTGTGCTTCCAGACTCCGGAGATGTAAACGTGCGTACGCACTGATAGATCGTCCGTTATACGCTTGTGTTTCAATCGTTGTCTCTCGGTTTGTTGATCCGAGTTTTATTGGGTAATCCGATACTGAGATATTTAATCAATTAGAGTACAGATGGAGGATATATTAATAACATGTTTTATCTTAATTAATTAGATTAACAAAACTCATCTCTCTCAGACAATTTCACAATATTTGTGGTATGAGAAATACAGGTTGCCGAGCCAAAATGACAGCGCAAGAATTTAAGATTGGTAACATGTCAAAAATATTAACAGACGAAATTTTCGGCACAGTCACAGAGAGGTAATATCGCGTTAACACTTTAAATGCTGGTCAAATAAAACTGACCCTACTGAATTACTATTTTATCACTTTTACCCTATTCCAAAGCTCGTATTTGTGCATTCAAAAGCACACCGTCATCAAACCCAGGTAGAAGTTCTTTTATCTCCACAAACTGCGTCCTTGTAATGTTACCGTTAAACTGATCATCTTGTTTGTAACTATATTGTTTATTACTTCTTAACTGACGTAATGGGATAAACAATGGCCCAATAGCAAGCCACGGATATCTTGGGTTTTGTTTAGCTGTCATAAAATACAGGTAAAGGCTACCTCACTTGCAAGAACATCTTAATTGCTTTAAGTTTCAAAAATCCGTCAGTCGACACGTTTGATTTTTGAGCTTAGTTTTGGGACTGCTTTATTTTTTGTGTAAATGTAAACACGGTTTTTTTGTGCTTAAATAGCTTTCAATCCCTGTCTACCCAGCGTAGAGATGTCACACACAATTATCTATTATTGAATTTCTTCAATAACTGTCGGATGTAAGAATATAAACAGTTGATAAATAAACTATATAATTTAATAATTTATCGCCTTCCTGACCTTTTCCTTCATTTGCCTTTAGCTTTGGTTATTGTAATTAAAATCCGTATTTGGTGCGGTCATATTATTTTCATGGCGTATTTTTTTATATTATTCAAGTCATTGAAAGGGCAGACGCACACGTCATATCAACTGTATTCAACCCGTATGCACTTTACTTAGAAACTGAACTGTCGAATAATAAGTGCATTGTGTGACCGTATACGTATCACTCGGATTAGTGAGGGGAATACGTAACGTCGATAATTTGCACAGCCAATGAAGCGAACACAGCGACAGGTGACGGAATTTTTATCGTTTGAAGAATTTATTTCAATTTAACTAATTAGGTTTTTGTTGTAATTTTTGTGTGAAATTTCAATGGTTGTGCTCTCACATTCATAATACGTGCCTCCAGCCACATTGACTTTTAAGAACAAAAATATCTCTTTCGGCCTCTTAATCTAACCAATAAGAGTTTATCAGATGTCCATTATCGAAGGTCCTGATCGAGGTCAACGACTCCATGTGAGCATATCGACACATCTACAGCGGCGGCAGGGCGGCGCGCGCCACGCACTTCCGACGCGACGGATTTGCCGGAATCGGCGCGGGCGCATCAAACGCGCTGCAAAATTCGGACGGAGGCGCGCGCGCGTGAATCAATTTGAATATTTTTTTCGGTGCCGACATGGGAATGGCTACCTCCCGCCATGGGCATCACACACAATGTTCGCAACACTGCTCAGCGCTCGACTTAACAAACGTTTTGACGCAAAACAAAGAATTTTTATAGCGCATAATCTCAGCATGTAGAAGGTTTATGAGTCGTCCAGAATTTTTTCGCTGACATTATACCTCCATATTACATTCAGATGGTCCTTGTCGAAATTAAGGCGCATATTATTAATTACGTTCGTTCAACAGTGCTCATGTAAAAAGCTACAATTTAATTACGAAAAAATGTCGCCTCTTATTATTTTTTTCAGTCGGATTCAGTGTATCCGAGCTTCGTCGAGTTGGAGCCCACACGGGCTTTCTTGCTACCAACATCTCACGTTTTTGAGTAGCCGTAATATTTAAATTGCCGCCATAGCTCCTCCGGGCATACCTTGCATGGGAATGTGCGCGGCGGTCGTCAAAACCCGCTTTTACCGAATGCGTTGTGCACTCTCCAAACGCAGCACACTCCGCGCGCCTTCCTTGTCTAACTCGTCAGCGAGGACCGCCGCAGACAAAGAAGTAATGGTGGAAAGTATGACTACTTTTACTGGACGTTTATTACGTTAGCAAACGCATCCCGCCTAAAATTTTGCATGGATGCGTCGCGCATGCGAAAATGTGTTCGGGCGCACGGCGGCGGCGCACGGGCACGTACTCATATTACCTGCCGATGCATATTGATGAAGGAGGAAGTTTTGTCAACAATATCTAATGTGCTCCGCGAACTTGCCGCGGTGCCATTGATAGCTTTTTTGTTTCATATAAATTCGTTTCCAAAGTACTTTTATAGACGGCGCCTTATTAAATACTGCAATATTGCATAATGTATGACACAGACATATGTCTTATTGAAAACAATCGGTGTGATTGTTCACGATAGACGGTGCTCTACAATATCTCTATTCGCCGCAAGTGGTTTAACTGGGTTATTCCATTTAAATCGTTCGCTTCTTGAGTATTAATTAGCGATAATCATGATGGCAAATAATCTTCGTGTCGATTACTGACAGGTTTATTCTTCAAGTGGAAATATCTCTAGTGGTTTATATCGTTTCCTTGATAAACATAATATACAAATTCTTTGAATAATGTTATCTACACAATCGTAATAACATTTATAAGTATAATAATAAGTGCTTAAATCGCTGTTGCCAAGTATATGAAGGTACCGTGTTCTTTCTTCTTTAGAAGCCTCTTCTTTTAATATTCTTCAATAATCATTATTTTCAGTAAGAATAAGTTTTATCCCCTTAATCATTTTGATCCCACTAACATTGCTGTTTATTTTTACTAGGATATAATACCTATCTGAGACGTTATTTATTCGATAAGTCAAGATTTTATCGATATGCCAAAAAAATTGAAGCGGACGTGCCTATTTTTAGAAACCTACTATCATTTTATAAATCATTTCTGATCTGAATGAATTTAGTTTATATTATTATGATAACAGAAGATAAGTACGTAGGCACTGTTTTTTGTTCAATGAAATACAAAAAAATACGCTTTTGGCAACGGAAAGTACAAATGAAAAACAAGGAACATATTTTAAGTATAGTAAATTCCAAGTTTACACTTATAACTACATTTTTTTCCGAATATTGTTATTTATGTTCTAGAAATTACTCACAAGCCCAAATGACCATCATAGACAGATGCCGCTCAAAACACCGGAAATCCATATCATCAAGATTGTCTACAAGATAAAAAAGTAAAATAACCGCAGAATAGTCAAACACCAAATATTTCCTTTGAAAAGTGATTCGTGTCATTTGTTGAAACAAGTCTCTAAGATAAAGCACGCGTGGATAATCCGTGCCGCAGTGAGATATGACGAGGTATGTCGCGTATCGTGGTATATCGAAAAACGTGCATTATCGCACTAAGTCGCGGATTACCGCACTGATTTATTTGTTTTATCGCGTACCGTCGGAATTCACAAAGAGATCGCGACAAGATTGCGCGTACTTGTTTTTGACTGACAACGTCATTGGATTTATTTTTATCGTATTATATTTATATATCATTGTGCCGTGTTATATGATGGTGGCATTAAGGATTTCTGAGATTGTGAGTGTTAAGGAATTCTGTGAAACGTTTTCTGTGTGTAATTAAGTAGTCTTACCTAATTTGATTTAGTGTCGTGAAGTCACGTCGTATTGTATTAGTGAAGGGGGAGTAGTGGGTGTGCTGCGCAGCTTGGGAGTGGTCTATGTCCAAGAGTAGACTTCGATATTTTGAGTTTTGATACTGTATGAATCATTCATCTCAAACCACAAATTTAAGTTCAATTCGACACCAGCCATCAGATCCGCGAAACTCTATCCGCTAGACCACTTCAATTACCGACTATTTGTTTTTAATTTAAGCCCCAAATCTTCACCATCTACTTAACTGTAACTCGTCCAATTTGAAGGCCTGCCCGGTGGGTAACGGTGAATGATAGTGAACCAAATCACACGTTTGAACGTGAAGCAATAACAAAAGCTCTGTGAGGGATCCGACTGATTGCTCACACGTTAGCGAAAGCCGAACAAATTAAGTTAGCACTTGGCCTAGAGACCATTTGCCTCCAATTTGTGGGCCGCTCGACAATATGCCCTATGTGTTTATCCCGTCCAAAAACAGTGCAAATGACACTAATTACCATTGCCATTGTAGCGGAGTCGTGTTAATAGATTGCTCATACCGTTCTGAATTTTACTAAACCGTTGATGGACGGCCCATATACAAGAACTTACACGTGGATCGAACTACGATTTGTTTGCCAGTGTAGTGCTGTTCTGTAGAATGCACTTTGATCGAAGCTCCTTAAGTTAACGCAAACAATATGGAAACGAACTCAATTGTTTAAAAATGGAACTTTATTGCTTCATCGTAGAATCACCCTTCTCTTTTCAAATTGATAGCTGGATATTCTAGAGATCAGCATCGCCAGATAAATGCAGAATAAAAAAAAAAACAGTGTCGCCATGTTATGGGACTGACTACATGATACTTAATATTCAGTTCTGTTTCTCAATTGTACCTACGTGTGTTTCAGCATACAAGTCGACCTATTTCTAATGATTGGGTATCATATCGAGTGTCCGAATGACGATGTCAATAGATACGTCACTAATTCAACGTGAACTATGAGTTTGAACCTTTTGCTTTATATGTCAGTGTTGTTTGCAAATATCGTCACTGCTTGGAGTTTGGACTGAGTAGGCTGCGGTCACTTGGCAATTCTGATTTTGCTTTTCGTGGTAGGACAATTTTTTTTTGTAAAACTTCATGGTCAGTTCTTTACAGTTATCTCGCCTGATGGAAATTAATGGAGGACATCTACGATGGAACGAACGAGTCCAGAATATTCCTGTTCATTCTTGATTTGAAGGCTTGATGGGTTGTATGCGGTAGTACCTACTATTAGATAGGTTTGTTGCAACTAGTACACAGGCGTTTGCAACTTCATCAGTATTTTGGGTTTACTACTGATAAAGGAACTACTTTTAAGTTCTTTATTTATAAAACTTTCTTACCATCTGATTTGGTTAAACACTGATAAGCAGATTCTTAACAGAAATATTTTGTACAGAGAATTTTAATTTAGAATCTGCAATTTTTTTTGGTTTTTGTAAAGAAGGCTGAATATCTTATGCATTATTTCCTATCTTATCAATGCGGTTACCAAAAAGGCTTATCCCACTAAGTGTTTAAATACAAGAATTTCCACTTACTTTTTGACACTATCATCTAAATCCCACTTGGAAATTCGCTTTGTCTCTTTGCTTTCATGTTCAAATTGATTTGCTATCTACACTAATACAACGAATTCATCGTACTGTGTGAGCACGTGATTCTACTTGTTTGATACTGATCTGCAATCAGTAGCTTATTCAGTAGGTACCAGTGACGAATTATAAAAGGTCCCATTAAAATGGTGGACAAATTTTAACACAGCGTTTAGTATATCTAACCAAAGATATCCAGGCAATAAAAAACATTTTATTTTGACCTAAAATATTTAAACACATCCAATATGGGTAGGTAATAGAAACTAGAATAAATAACACGTGGTCACGTGCGTGTGCACATTAGTAGTATCAGAATAGGGATGTTGTGTTAAAAAAATATTATTACATTTAGTCCGTCACTTAGATAATCGAAAATATTGGATACGTATTTGTTCTTTTATCAAATTAATAAAAAAATACGAAGATAAAACGCATCAAAGATAAGGAGTGGGGGCTTGTAACATAACTTTCCAGTAAAAAGTGTACTGGTAAGTGACGTCACAAGAGTTTTCAACGCACTGACGGAGTTCGCAATTATCCGATGACAGATCTATATCGATGGACTTGTCATGATGATGATGTTTATTTATTTAATTAAAAATAGGTTAGATTATTTAAATTCATGTAAGGTACATGAATAAGGTAACATTACCATCATCTTATCCGAAGCATCATCATCAGCATTATTATCTGGACACCCCAAGAGTCGCCATATCGAACGGTCCTGTGCGATTCGCAACCAGCGAATTTTAAATCTTCCTTTTCACCGACTACATACATGGAACTTATTATTCGCCCATTCTTATATTACTTCACCGCAGTAATAACGCACATCTGCAATGTAAATGAGGATTATAATAAAAGTAAATAACATAATAAATCTGATTTTATGACGAGCAAGAGATAATACTGTAAATGTACACAGATAATAAGTATATCCTTCACTGTTTGAAAAGAGCGATTAGCACAGATTAAAGAATACGAGGTTACAACTTGTACAATACTTTTTTTAGGATAATTTAAGCGAATTCTTATCGGATTCTACGAATATTTGATGTAATAGAGGTCAGAATTGCGTCATGATGTGACAAAGATTATTTTTCTGCGTTTACTAATCCGGTTTTTTGTTGGTTATGTCATCGGGTTATAAGTATAACAAATACTGTTAAATGTTCGCAAGATTATAACTTCTCGATAAATTGGGAAGATCATTTCATTTACAATAAATTGCATCAATATTCGATTGTTTATAATCTATCCGTGTCTTACTGAGAAATTATTTGAAGGACATGAATTGGCGACTGGTGACCGATCAGTGCGCAGTTTTACAATCTGTCTGTAAAGTAGGTACAACGCGAAATTGATTATTTTATCATGGTGACAGTTGTACCTACTTGCTTTTATAAAAACGTAATCGAACAAACGACAAATAAAAATAAATTAATATCAAAATGTAATAAAGCCTTGTTGGACCTACCGAACATATCAAATTGGTCAAATATCCAAATTATTGAATTAATGATAAAGTCAACTTCCGCTGTCCAATATTTGTTTTTATTATGTAGAGCGTGGGAATCAGGAAATTGATTAATTAAAATTAACGAAAGTTTATTTGAAGAATATTCGTTGATATCTATGTATATTTGTGAAGGTACATATATACCTACTAGACACTTTCGATTAGACTCTGCAGCAGAGGCATTTACTGGTAAAAACTCACCAGTTGTAACAATATTGTTGAAACAGTTTTGTTCAAGCACAAAATACAAGTTCCATCACGTGGCTTGTGACTTCTGTGGCCCACAAAAACCATTCATTTTCAGGATAAAACGTAGTAGATAATTTTTGGAATCAGATTAGTAAAGGTACTAATCTGATTCCAAGAATAAGTACAATCTTTGTTTGTAAAAGAACTCTGGAAGCAGACATCTTTTACAAACAAACAATTTTAGTTATCCTACATTACTATAATAAATGCAACAGTTAGTGTCGATTGACAGATATTTGTCACTCCAAGAAACTTAACAGTAATACAGCTTATACATCAGAATAACACATACCATATAATTCATAAAGATATTGGGCGGCGTACCTACATCTTAAGTTGATCGAAAAATAACGTTCTTAAACTCGTCACGGTTCTTGAAGATTTATTTTTATCATTACCTAACAAGGGGTGCGAATCTATAACTTTAACTTTTGATCAACGCTAAACTACTAAACTCATGACACCCTTTAAATGGTGAAGTGATTGACACTTTGAAAATTCCCAAAAGCTTCTGTGTCACAGTAATATGCCACATAAGTATATATTATCTGTGTCGTCATGGACGTGAACATTATAAGCTTCTGTCAGTTCAATGCAGTTTATTTTTTTAATTGGTTTTATTTTTCATATCACCTTCTGCAAGTTCAATGCAATAGTTCTTTTTTCATTTTTTGTTTCTATTCATGTAAAACACATGTATCTTTTGTTTGGTGACAATATAACTGGCCAATGTTTTGTATTGAATGACATCTGTCTCCCAAGATCTTGATTCGAAAATCAAAACGAGGCCATACAATTTATTTATTTTGGGAAAACAAACAATTATACAATGCATGTTACCGTAAATGTTACAACAAATAAAATTTAGGCTAAAGTACAATCCACGCCGTTTCTAAAGATTACTAAGCTTAAGGGACAATGACTATCTGATCTTTCAGATGCACCAGTGGAAAGTTGTTCTAACGCGGAGACTTATTTTCTGACAAGAATAAGTGCTCGTATCGTCCTGAAAGAAGAAAACCTAATACAATAAATTAAATCACTCATACTTGCATCGGGCACATGTAACCGAATCAATCACATTATATTCAGAACGACTTACTATCATCGGATAAGCGTTATCTACCAAATAAATCTGCGAATATAAACTCTGTATTGATATCCGTTGATAACAGGCGATTAACTATCTGTGATAATTTGTTCGTTCCTCGTAATTCGCATTATAGGTTCTCCCTGAAGGGATAAGCAGAAAAACGCAAATACAATTTTAATATTGCTTGATTATTTATTCTGCTAAATTGATGAGGTATAATTATTCATAATCATTAATCTTAAAAATGTACCTATGTACTAAATAATTTTTATTCTTTCTTTCTTTCTTAATCCCGATTTGTCAAATAAATCAAAATATCGTATTCTGTTGAAAATACTGGCCGAAATCAGAAAAGTACAACTTTACTTGGATGAGTAAACATATGCGACAAAAATCTTATCCAATGAGCATGATTGACTAAAATATTTTTTTTCTGAATTGTCACTTTTACAGTGACTATTGGGCACCAAATTGGTCATCGCCAATATCGTAAGTACATATAAATAAGTGATTAGAAACTGTGTAACCATCGTACTGTGTAAGCGATGATTCGTTTAACACGATCCCTATTACACATTGACAAAACGAATCTAATAAAAGCCTACAAAACAAACACTTATTTCTTAGAAGAAACACCCGTAAAATCAGCACCTAGAACAATGAACCGAATTGTATAAACACCAATCTCGTATGTGTGAATGACGTAGGTATCATAATATACATTTCCATTGCGCAGTGACGAAACCGTCCTCCTAAGTCACGGGCGCCATAAGCCAGCAACGAGGTATCTGACAAATCCTTAAATCGACATGGCTAAACAAACGCTGGATATGGGAACGTTCCCGCTGCTCATGTGGATTAGGGCACGCTTAAACCCAGCACCCGTGCGGTAGTCAGTGTAAACATGGGTTAAGGGCACCGCTCTATGAGACGTCTTGGGGAAAGTTATGGTGTTTTTTGGTAGAAGAATTTTAATAGGCCTTTATTGAGTGAATATTTTGAGTATTACAGACAAGGAGTATTAGAATCTGACAAAGTGCTACTTGCTTTAAAGTTTAGCAAAAACACATGCTGTTTAAACTAAAGTACCTACATTTGAAAAAAAAATAGGCGTTAAATAAAAATGATAGCTCTGAAACCAAAAGAAAAGTTTTCAAAAGCATAACACGATGTCGAATGCTGATTCTCTTGCGATAAGTCATTCATTATATGTAATACCTTCATCCAAAAATTTCTACAGCTCCAAAATATAAATACTTTGGTGCCAACTAAAATAATTGCGCAACAATTTTCAAACAATTCTATACACTATAATCGCTAAGTTCGCAGTTGCTAATCACGCTGTGTATCTGGTGATCCTCCATGGAAGGTCGGAGGTCGGATCATGTCCCTGGCTCCAGTGACTGGCGGTGACGAAATTGGCTCAAAAGCCGAGATAACTTCGGCGTAAACTATAAAAATCTGAGACGTATAATAACACAAATCCCGATTAGGTTGATACACACTGCTGTCGTGGATGAATAGCGTGAAAAAAATGTTGTGACGCAACTTTGGTATAATATTTTTGACACATTTCTAAATACATAGTAAGTTTCTAAATATATAGTGTGATATTGCCGCTTCTAACTTAACTTAAAATTATTCAGGTGAATCTTTTAACTTCGTGAAAAGAAAATCAAGGAAAAACTGCAAAGTTTTCATTTATTTTAAGTGCAACTATCACTGTCACTAAATTGGAAAATTCTCTTCATTTTTATAAAAAAACAGTGGCCCGCTCCGTCTTCGCCCTTTCGTAAACTTTAAAAAAATATGTATTTCATAAAAACCTTCTCCTGCCAGTAACAAACACAACAAAAAAAATAATTAGCGATATTGGTCCAGCCGTTCACGCGTGACCAAGGGAAATAAGCATTAATTTTTGTGTATAAAGTATAGCCACAGAATACGTATAGGTACAGCCTGATGCAATTGTTAAACTTATAAGCCAAATTCTTAATTCTTTATTAGTACACAATACAAACGTAATGCAGTCAAAATCGTTGGCATTTCTACAAATCCGTATGTCACGATCATAATTCAACTTTTGGAGCTCTTATCTAAACTAATTGTCCGTCTCAATTATCTATTTTTACGCGATTCATACCTATTTGAATGTTTTGATAGTATTAGGAGTTACAGTGGAAAATTTATATATGTACATACATTACGTATCATACCTATTTATTTTGCGCATATCTAAACGATTGCTTACACGTATTATTAAAACAGAACACTTAACTAAAAATATTTTCAGTCATAGAGCAGTTTTCTAAATCGTTAGAATTAAGTATTACAAAATAAATAAATGTAAAGTCGTTTACAAATATTTGAAAGGCGATTTCGGGCGACCGAACCATTCCTGAAGGTCATACCTACTTACAAAATTAAAATTGTTTAGGAAAAACCACGTCGCTGTTTTCAACGCGCTGACAGCTCAAGAATTAAAAGATAAGCTCACATGATATACAAATATGAGTGGTTTCTAAACGCTATCTCGTTTAAATAAGTGGGGCATAAATTAATCAGAGCCGTGGTTTATAGACAACAGGGGTAATGCCACGGTAAATGTTACTATCGTAGTGGCTGTCTGTGTGTTTGTGTGTCACTTACTTGCCTCTGTATTCTTCAGATTAGATGAGAAGTGGTTATCGCGTTTGCATCATAACGAGATAAATAGTAGGCTAATTTTGGCGTGTCATTTTAACATGGTATTTCTCATGTTTGTTTAACCATGTTTATCTAAATATTTTATATTTAGAATATTGCAGAAGTGACGAAAGTTTTGGAAAGGTTTGTTAAAATACCACCAAATCATTAGTATCCGTCAATGAGTCTGTGTGTAGAATGGCATTTGATGTTCATGACCAAAATCACGTAGTTATCTGTTTGGTTTGGATTTCTTATTTTTATCTCGATGATTGAAGATTTAAGTACTCAGAAATCTTAGAAATATTTGCCAATGTTAATCACAAGGCACTGACAAAAAGAGGACTTAGGTACTTGAATGAATATCCATTGTCCCCTAGCTGGGGAAGAGGGCGTCCAAATAAGTCCGTCTCCGGCATCGCGAGCTCATCTTATCAGCCTAAAGACGTCCACTGCTGGACATAGGCCTCCCCCAAAGAAGCGATCGCAGCTGTTGCAATGTAGAGAATGCTACTGCGCATTCTCTAGCGAGTCCCTTAGTCGCCTCTTACAATACCCACGGGAAGTGATGGGATGGTGCTATTCTTTTACGTCTGACACCATACAAAACGCTTCACCTCGCTCCACGTCAATCCGATGCTCGTCGCTTCTGCCAACACGTTGCGTCGCCATGTTTAACAGATTCAGCCACGCTTTCTTTTCCCTTGGCGATTCCAGTCTATAGCCTGTTTGGGAATGTGATCGGAATCCCTCCGGAGCGTGTGACCAATCCATGTACACTTACGACGCTTGATCTGATTTTGAGCGTGATCTGATACGAACGTGCTTTGGGGGCAGTTTTCCAGCAGTTCTTTGACGTGAAAAGTTCTTTGTTACCTACCTTCCACGTTTCGCACCCGTAGAGCAGCACGAATTTTACATTGTACCTGAATATTTTGAGTTTAACCCTTCGGGTCTGTTTCCGTGGTTGCCAAGCCGGGTCTCAGTCGTGCAAAGGTAGCGCGGGTTTTATTAGTCCGTGAAATGATGTCCTCTTCAGTTCCTCCAGTCTCTGACACGGCACTCCCGAAGAAGGTAAATTTGTGGACGCGTTCCATTGCCTTTGTGCAGACTAGCAGCGGTGTGGAATTCTTTACCCCTGTACCATCTCCTGGGTCTTACGGGTATTAATTTGAAGTCCAGACTTCTCTGCCTCCTGTCTAAGGTCGTCAGCACAGTTTTGCTTGCATGACGGCGTATGTATGACTCAGCAGGCAAAGGTCACCGGCGTAGTCCAGGTCTTCCAAGACGTTGAATAATCCCCACTCTATCCCGCGGCACCTATTATCGTGAATGCTAAGAATAAAAAGAGGACTACCCACTGAAAATCATCTTTCTGAAAAACTATTTTGAGTAAGTAAGTAGGCCTACGTGCAGCAGTGGACGTTTTTCGGTTGAAATGAAGATGACAACTGTTGAAAAAACAATTTCCTGCCCATAGGTAGGCATCGTATTCGTAGGAACCTTGCCTGACTCAAATAGCTAAACTCATAGTTATCACTAAAACAAATATTATCTACTTAGTACCAGACGGATATCTATGGAAATAGTAGGTAGCTGTCAGCCGTTGAGCCCTGTTTGCTGAGCAATTGTTACAATTATGTTTTACATATTTGCCGATCTTGTAATCTGGTGACTTACGACTGATGTAACTGTCACCTCTATGTACTTGCTGTAATGTACATAGCTCGTATGTAATGTTTACTGTAGTAGGTAGTTGTTTTAATGTTGGATAAATTATTGAGTATGGTAAGAAAATTCATGTTAAAAAAATTCTACCTCTCTAGCCAGTGACACACAACTGGCTATGACCTAAACGAGAGTCAAGAGCAAACCCATATTAAATTAAAAACTAAATTAACCTTTTGAACGCCAGAGCATAAACGCATCGGCGTGCCCCCGACGCCAAGCCACAAATTCGCCGTACTTTTCACGTCACATATATGTGACGTTTGGCGTACACGGGACGAGCTTGCTTGTCATGTATACGTGACAATAGCGTTCAAAAGTTTAAAAAAAAATACTATAAGTAATTTGAGGCCCATGATATTTCTCAATTTTGCTAGCAGAAATCACAGACCACATGTCATAGTATTTATTTATTAAACGCTAAAAAATCTTCATCCTCGTCTGCCGTTATCCCATTTTATTCGGGATTCGAAGCATATCCTCTTCTTTTGTAGTTATGTCAATAGTTTTCTTTCTTACCATTTCATCTTATTCAAATCCATCCAAGTTGGCTTGCTTCAAGTATCCCAAAATATTTGTTTAGCCAAGTTAAATCATATCACTGTCAAACATACTTTACTTAATGAACTATGTGTCAATATTGTCATCAAAATACTCGATAAACGTTAAACACCCAAGTGTGGGAATATAAACAGGATTATCAGCGATTACAAGGACATTAAGAAATTAGTGTAATCAAATCAATTAGCCACTTGGCTAGTAAGTTTATTTCGTTCACTATTTTCAGGGGTTTGGTAAAACTGAAATGTGAATTCATTTGAAACCATAATTTATACTCAATCAATATACCCGTTAGGTATCAATATTCTCAATTAGCCCCGAGTTTGGGAATTGGTGGTGTGACACCCCCCGTGCCTCAGAAATCACGTAAGCCGTTGGTCCTGCGCCTGCGTCTCTCCGTTAGATAGGCCACTGTGAAAATTCGGCCATGAGTATTATTACACTGGCTCAACATTTTGGCACGAAGTTATCTATAAGAACAAAATGTATAAGTCCTTATCTTTTTAAATCCACAAAGTAATTGTTCATATTCCTAATGATTGTTTAGCGTGTTTAGGAAACAAACACCTAATTTAAACCAGGCAATGAGATTCACTTAGCCGTTACAATTTGCAGACGAAACAATAAAAAACATCTAGGAGGTGTGTCTAAGATCGTACGTACGCTCCACTAAAACTCATTTAAGACACACGAACATAAAACAGAAGCATACATACAAGTAAGACCGAAAATTATTGGAGATGACGCTCTCACTCCCATTCCAATTTGATTTTTGTTAATATAGGAAAGCTATTTTCCCCTGACGCCGAAAATTTGTAATACACAAATTCTCGAGCACAAAACCGCCCAGCAAAGCTCAACAAGTCCCCAGTACACACAAATCGTTCCAAATAAATTGTAAAGTTCGGCGAACATATCCATTGTAATTGTGGTACGTGCTAGCCGTGATTGCAGCAAGAGTTAACACATAATACATTACAGTTTATGTCACAACACAATCAGGCTCCGGCGAGGACGAATCAGGCGGCGACGCGCGTAATCTGGGTTAACAGGGGTCAAACGACATCACAAATTCCAATACGATATTAGACGTATCTGTGGCGAGAATCAACGATTCTATGGACGGACAACTGTGCGTGCTATTGGTCAACACGCCCCTGCGCTTGTTCGCTTCATGCGGCACATTTTGCACATGCACTTTGATTGTGCACGTCAAATTGCTCAGAATTGTTAAGGGTTAATTTATCGTTGAGAGCAGCCAAGTGATCTCTGCAACTAGATCATTTCGCTCTTCATCTCTCCTCCAATACGCACTTAAGTTTTATGATTCTGCTATTGAATCAAAAATTATAAGATCATTTGTTACGAGTTTTGGGTATGGTGTGATGATTCTTTAATTTCAATTAAAAGCTCTGTGCTCATTTTGTTTTTCTTCGGCGATGATTTTTGTGTCAACTTTAACATTATAACGTGATGAGATATGTCGTGTTTGCACATCATTAACCTTATTAAAACACTATCATTCGTTGTGAGTTTGCCGTTATGTGGTCAAACCGTCGGCTGCGTTCAGTAACAATATTCAATGAGTGTAATCAGTGCGGCTCATGAACGTTTTGTATCGACTGACGCAATTGCCAAGTGTCCAATTTGTATCTCGATTCGCCTTAAGTGGTTCGACTTTTCTTAGATTAGAATACATAAAGATGTGTACTTTATTTTTCTTGTGACTTCACTTGCAATTTTATTCCCACTTGATGTTGAAAGTATAGTCATTGTGAGTATTACGTTTTCAAATTGAACTACACAGTCAAAAGTTGTCTTCTAAAACGGCATGTATGCGTCATCATTTCTTTGCCCATGTCCCAATATATTTGGGGTTCGCGCATCATTATTCTTCTTCAATACTTCTCTATTTATTAGTCGTCATCCAAGAAGTCAACCCTAATCATTTTAAACATTTCAACTCTCACACAAACCCACCCATCGTTTGTATGATATTCCTCCAATTTGGCCATCCACATTCATATTTGCACCATTTACTAGCTAAATCACTAGGAAGTGGTGACGGGCGGGCGTTTTGGGGGACTGTCAATATGTAAAATTTGACGTTCAAAAAGTGCTGGCTCTCAGCCTAATTTGAATAACTTTTGATATTGCTACTGTAATACATATCGAGGAATAAATCTTAATGTAAATCCTTGAATCCAAGGACCAGACAATGTAGACCAGACAACGGGAATTTCCAGATTAGATGCTTATCTAACTTGGAAACAGTAATTCACTGTTCACCATAAGCGAGGTATGACGTACAACTTCATTGACGTTCAGCTATTGGCAGTAAATTATAAAATTGTCACATCTTGTCGTGACGCTTTTGTCTTATCGGTACGAAGGTAAAAATAGCGACGTTGTCTATTTTAAGTATACTTGCGAGTGTCGAACTGGTGCTAATCAAGCGAGTGTGACCAAATTTGTAATCTGATTTGCAAAATGTGTTTGTCACGTGTAAAATGGTTATTTCTGTTGTTTTTACCGTTTTAGTATTTAGCTTACACGTCATTTTATTTTGATTTGTGCCGTGTATAATTAGCTGTATTTTCAACATGTCTCGGCTCTTTACCGTTGACTCTGTAAGCGTCTGTTTTTGCACCGGCTAAAACGCAGACACCATGTACGACAAAACAGTCTTCATTAAAATCAGATCATGAATTAAATACGGTACAATTACATGAAAAAAGTACAGTTGCATAATAAACAATATAATGTAAGGCAACGGTTCCCTTGGTTTGTCGATACGTTTCAAATGTCCCTCACGTCTGCTTCTGACGGACACAGTGCGCATACGCAACCATATTGCACCAATGCATGCAAGTGTACCAGCGCAAATTGTAGAATTATTCATTATTATTCGACCTTAATGGTGGCTATGGGGACTCGTCTAGACACGATACCATAAAAGCATGGATAAGCCCGTGTTCATGTATTAAAATTATTCAATCCGTTATATTAATTGGGCGAACGCAAATTAAATATTCATGTACAGATTATGGTTTGAAACAATTAGCTACGATTGGAAGTTTATGTATCCGTTTGTTTAATTTAGATTGTTTTTGCAACTCATTATTATAAGCAATTAAATAAATATGAATATCTATTAAAATCATAACAGATGTGAAAATGAGACATCCGTGTTTTTACATGGATAATCACGGGATTAAAGACGAGACCTCGAGATTAACGATAGATTAAACTGTTTAATCGTTATCTTAGTCTCAATCTTCTACTAAGAAGTGGTTATCTCAGATAGAAATAGATAGGGTATCAAATATATTTCTGATTACTGTAGATTAATTAGTGATTAGTTTAGTACATGTTTTGATTTTTAATTTAATTAATATAACAGTATTAATTAAATTTGTATTTCATTGATTTGTTGATAATAAGGAAGTGCGGAACTGTAATATTTTGATGGTGAATTTTGATATTTAAAAATTAACAAAAACACTTATCTAACATTAAACTACTGACTGATTTGTAAAACCAAAAACTGAGGACCAGTGTCAATTATTACTAGACCTGCTAGTCGATTCTGTAAACATGTCGAAGTGAAGGCTTGTGTGAAGTGGAATTAGAAGATTGAATGACAGCTCACTCAGTGATCATGTGACATTTTGATTATATGGATTGACAGCTCACCTCGTGATCACTTCACCCAAGCCTTCACTTCGACATGTTTACAGAATCGACCGGCTCTAGTAGGCTCAGAGACTCTATAAGACAAGTGACATTCTGCCAGCGGTGCGGCAGCGAAAGCGACTGTTAAAACTAAAAATAAATATGGGTTTGACAAACGTTTTCAAAATCACGTGACCAATCCCATTTATTTTGACATTTCGACAATCGCATTGGCTGATAGAATGGCACTTTGCCTAGAACCTCTGGTCGCGCCAACGTGGCCGTTCCGCCATTCAGTGCTCTATAGTTTTCCACACGCAAAATCTAACCCACACTTTTCTTTCGTAGAATCTGTCAGCGGAACTCAGGCGAAGCAAGACGCCGCCTCGCCGCTCGCCGGAGGACCGCGCCGTGCCCCGCCCCCCCTCCGCGCCCGTGCACCACGAGCGCATCCAGCACACCCCTCACACCCCGCACACCCCGCACACGCCGCACACGCCGCATCTCTCGCCGAAGAAGGAGGCCTTCAACAATTTGCTGAACAAAGGTATTACTGGTGAGTACACCAACTTTTGAAATACCTAAAATTTTTTTTAGGCGTGACAATTTATTTATTACTTAAATAAGACACACTAACAACAATTAGGTAGTTTTAGATCAGGTATTATGAGATGATTCTGTGAAAATAATTCAGTTACAGGCATGCACATTTAGTATTCTCAGATTACGACTTCGAAATAGTGACAGTGGATATGAGATGACAAGAGAAAAGTTTGAATGGTTAGCAAAAAAAGTTGTTCAAAATAGTAGCTTGCATGCTTTATGAGAAGCTGAGTTAGAAATTAAATATCTGGGGCTACGAGCTAGACCTACCAAGCGGTAAGCCAAAACACAAGTCCATGATTTAACCGGTTTATGGCAGATTGCACACCGTTAACCAAAGTTAAACAGCGATTAAACAAGTCACAAAAAAACCTACAGATTTAATCAATTATTTTCCTCCCAGCCAAAGCCAGAAACAACACAAATATAAACATTCTTCAAACGTCTTTAAAAACAAGTAACAGTGCATTATTCGTAGTCACGCGCTCTTCTTTGGCCCTTTGTATAACTGTGGTTCATCTTTACAGAGCTGGTTAATCTGATGCCATTATTGATTCCCTGATATCTTTTGGTCGTTAAATCAAACGTTCGCAGTGTATGCGCCAGTGATTTCAATATTTATATGCGTCAATAAAGCCTGTCAATGTTTATTGAATAGTTTCAAAGGAGTCTCCTTTCTGTACTCTCTGGTATTAGTTATTCTGTGCCGTTTATGTTTTATTGTGATGGAAGGTGTTAGTTTGTTTATTAAGCTAGGCTAGGAGAATTAATTCTGTTCTATGGGTAGTTTTGAAGAAAGCTGGTTGGCGCTGGTTGGCCAGTCAGGATTGTCGCTGACCAATTCTTGTACGAGCTTGCCGGTGCTTGTGCTGTAAGCGCCAATCAGCGCGTTTTGCTCTTTCAAGCGTTTGTAGTCCAGCACCATCTGCCTGCTTTCTCCTTAAATACTTTCGGAATATTCAATTTTCACTTGTTTTCCAATAACCGAAATGTGTAGCTAGGTGCAATACAGATAATCTTATTTGTAACAATTTCCCTAGAAATGGGCGTTAAGAATCTAAAATGTTAAATGCGATAAGTCGAGGAAGTGTCACGAAAATGAATTAAATGACTGATAAAATTGATCAGGTGCTACTGATAGTAATATTTTAGCAGAACATCCTATCGATTAGAATTCATTTTGAAGAATTAAAAAAATACGAAAGTACGTACGTACTACAGTAAAAACTGCAGATATTTTTCTTTCAATCAAAATCAAAAGTCATTTTTTCAAATGACAAGTGCCAGCACTTGTTGAACGTAAACGTTAACAAATCCCCCGTCACCACTTCCTAGTGTTTTATTTGGAGAGAAAAAGTTGCCCTATAAACTCCCCAGCAAAAAGGTAGCAGGCCGGTTTCAATGCGTAGATACCTCAAATAAAAAAATAAAAGCTGCAGTCTTTCTTCTAAGCTCCACTCGATGTCTAATAAGAACGACCCCTAAATCCACGCAGCTAATTTCACGACCAGTTTGGCGCGCATTGCGCATGAAACCCAAAACGACGCGGCTCCATCCACTTCCCATACACCGGACTAATACCCTCCGTTCATACCCTACCTAATAATTTCCCATTCATTCTCCTCTTTATAAATTATAATCTCTAAATCTACCGTCTTCTGCCCTTGTCTTTTTAACACAAATCCTTTTTGTTCCGTCCCTTTCTAGTTCTTTTACCCCTTAAATCTAATCCGGGACATCCCGTCTGCCGTAAGCCCAAGTGCGCACGCAGTGGGCACACATCAGATGTACAGTGTGTTCCATGCTTATACATTTTTTTGTATGTGTAGGTCGCAAGATAAATTAACACATAATAGGCATACAGTAAGCATTAGAATTACACAAGATTTATTTGTGAATAATTTTCGAATATTTGAAAATATTTTTATCCTTGAAGTTTTAGAACACATCAATTTTGGTATTAGCTTCCTACTTTGACATTATTTTGAATTTTTTCGACTTTACATACCTAACCTTGTGTTTCCTGAAAATGTCATTATTCTTTATCGTATTAGCATAAATGGTAGCTAAAGTTTTTAGAGAATCTAAATAAGCATAAGCATATGGAGATCAAAATAAAATTTTATTGTCGTTTGCGCAAACAGAATGAAAAATATGAACAAGAAGACTATTATAAGTAGCGTTAGCAGCAGAGGCGAGCTTGTCCCGCCAATCGGCCGGTGAGTTAATGCCTAATGCCACTAATCGGGCGTTATAAATCATTATTAATTTCGAATCGGGCCGCGCCGCCCGCGCCGAGCCGAGCCGAGTCGCCGCCGATCCGCACCGATTAGCGATTGCACAATGCCCGACGGATTACGCCCGACGTTGAAGATATATCTTTTTGTCAAATCGTACCTGAGTACCGTCGGAAGATTAAATCTGGCAGGAAATACTTAGTTTTTTATCTATCGTTTTGTTTGGAATTTAGAGCTAGTCACCATAGATACCATTCGTGAAGTCGTTTTTAGGAAACTGGGATCATTATTGTTTTTGAAGTACTAATCCCCAAATCGTAAAAATGTTTGCTTAATTTAAAAGAATTTCACACGGACTCTTCTAATCGTACTTTTCAAAAATTTTACTTCATAAACAATTTTCATAGTTAATTTAATTCATGCCAGTCGTATTGTATGTATAATACGTCATAAAACGTAATTTATAATTATTTTAAACTTTCATTGCCAACTGTACTTTACACGAATAAGCCAGTTTTATACAGATAAGCCGATTTATATTTTTTATTGTACCTTATTATAATCTTTTATTTTATATGTAAGACATAACATATGTAGCTAAGCATGGTTTTATGGTTAAAATGAACGGTATGTTTATAAAAATATGCAAATATTCCAATAACGGCTAGGTTTACGTATCAACTATTAAGTAATAATAAGAAATAATATTTTGGATATCGTCGTTAGCTGTGTATCTTATAGATGTTATCTTGATTCTATATTTATTTTAATTCTTAACAGATTGAATTATTTTAATCAGAGATCAGATTAACGAGAGTTTTATTGATCAGAAATAAATTTTGTAGAGATTAAAGTCAATGTTGATTCTTTTAATATTTTGGGATAGTTCATAAATAATGTGTCTAACCATCTATTTATCGATAGATGAAGATAGGTTACCAGAGTTACGAATACATGCTAGAAAATATTAACGTACAGGTCAACCTTTCCCCAAGATGAAACTACCCCATAGAAACCCCTTAAAATATTTATTTTGTCTGGTAGTGGCATTATAAGCTCTTTAACATCATCATACCAGCCGAACGACGTCCACTACTGGACACAGGCCTCCTCCAAATAGAGGGGATGGGCCATAATCGCCACGCTTGGCAGGCGGGTTGGCGATCGCAGTGTAGCTGTAACAGTGCGCAGAGAATTCCCATTCTCTTGGTGCTATTTTTTTACATCCGGCACCATACAGAACACTCATTAACATAAAATAAAGCAATTTACCTATAAAATATTTACATGTAGTTGGTAATTTCAAGTCAATAACATTCCAATATAGGTAGCTGAAACCTAAAGAAAACCACAGGCTACGCTGATATGGGAAAGCCACAAGCGGAAGCGGTTTCATATACTAGGTAGATTTGCCAGTACCTAGTCTTGATTGCGAAGAAAAACAAATTAATTATAATTTTTGCGAAACATTTGTAAGTACCTATGGTATGTCAGCCAAAAAGTCTAGGAGTGTTTGGCGGGGTTTTGTCGAGTGAAGTTTAGCGGCTGTTTTAATTATTCGTAAATTGATTCCTAGTGGATATTGTGTCACAAGTGTCCACGCACATGGAAAATACATATGTGTAATAATCGAAACAGGCACGATCTCGTTTCAGTGGAGCTGAGAATTTTATTGTAGTATTGACTACCTTACTCGAAACTTGCCGAGAAGGCCGAATCGATATATTTGTTACCAGAAACTCCAAAAACTATTAGAATGTGTTGCATCCGCATTCTAACGCAAAACACAAGAAATTAAGGACGTAAGACTAGGCAATATGGTCAAAAGACTATAGCCTTCCCTTCGGGGTAAACAAAAAAAAAAACAAATAGTCTAGGTGCCTAAACTTCATTTCAGATATTAACAGCAAAGGTGTCAGTTTATCACTCTGTATGTATAACATACTATACTCGGTAGTTTAATCTGGAATAGGAAAAAGCTTCATAAACTTCATCTGTAACTTGGTGTAGCCTAAACTACTTCACGGCGAAAGAAACGTTTTTCAGACATATTGGGCGAGTTTCCCAATTGAGTACATATTTGGTTTTAAGAACATGTCAAACGTATTTTAGTGCCAAAATAAAACAGGTTTTCAGGCTAAAGTTCGACATTTTGAGATTTTAGATTCAGCTATCGGGAGTTTATCAACGCAGTTTTAAAAGGTAAAAACGTAGAATAATAAACCCAAAAATGCCATCAAATTCATAACTGTCATCATATGACGTAGCGCGGTGTGACACGTATTATTAGGGCCGGTACACACGCGGGCTGGGCTTTATCTCCGGGCGACACGAGGCTGATCCGCGCGGGATGATCCGGATCAACCGGATCCGTAGGGGTGTGTGTTATCGATTTAATGTTCGACTTACGAGGCGACGTCTGTATGTGTGTGTGTTTTGTGATCTTTAGTAGTGTATTTTAATCCAAGTTAGGGTTTCGAGATATTTGGAATTGATTTTTTTACCGATAAATAGACAAAAAAATAGTTTTGGAATGTGTCTGTGAACGTCACAAATTATGTGCATTTTTTAAATACGGACGTTAAAAATTCACATTTCTGACGCAGCTTGCAAGTTTATTAAAATTTTATCTTTTCGAAATCTGTATTAGATTAGAAAATGATATCTTAAATCCTAAATATAAACACTCCCACCAATGTTAATAATGATTAACGAAATGTGACGTATTTTTCTAGCGATTAGATATCTACAAGATAAGATTTTAAGATAAAATCTAAATTTGGGCGAATTCTGCGAATAAACAGATTTAGCTCAACCATTCGGGTATTATTATTATAACAGAAGCCAACGAGTTTTGTTTTTAAGAAGTCCTTTAAATTGTTTCAACTTAATGAACTGTTTGGCCAAACACTGTCTCTTAAGATACAGGTATCCTAGTTTAAGAGACAGGGTTTATAATTTTTGGTTATATAGATTTTGTCAAATAATTTCTATGTATGACCTAACACTTTATGTCTAATCGGCATATTACTTTTGGATGAATAAACATTTTATTTATTTATTTAAACCATCTTTGTATAACCCTCAACTTGTCCGCACCGCTTGGCAACCCTAATGTGTTGCAAGTTCGCAACCCCTAAAAAGCTTTTAACAATTTAAGATTAACCGATATACTGCACATTGTGCTCAGAATAGCAATTATATTTATAGAAGTTATTCCTACTTCTTCTGCGTTTATTTTGGAACCATAATTACGTATGTGTGCACCTTTGCTGTGCCCGGTAGGGGGCGGACACATCCCTCTTTCGTGAGTGACTCTTTAGAAAACGGTTTCAACCTTGACCAACGGATTCATAGAAACAGTCAAACACTGAAACTCACTTCTGTTGTTATTTGGTTATATACCTTTACCGGTTGGTTTTAGTGTAATGAAGTAGAAGTAAAAGATAGGAGATAATAATATAAGATAAGAAGTAGAAGATAGGAGTGCTCACTAAGGTAGGCCTTACGGCTGGTTTCATTTAAGTACCTACCTTTAACCAGCTGTCAAATAAGCTTCCAACTGTAGCTAAAACGTCATGTCTGCCTTGTTAACATGACGTTTCAGCTAATTTGTCAGTTTGTTAAAGGTGAACATTATTACATTCCTATCTTCTGCTTAGGATAAAGTTCATAGATCGCCTTATTCCTACGATCTGGGTATCAACTACAGAACGTATCTTGCCTTATATATTGAAGAAACTTCCTAAATAATTTTTTCTAAGCAAAATATTAACATTTTGTAACAATCGATTCCATTTTTTGTAAAGAGAAGTTATTTCCTTTTGTTACATCAGACAAATTACAATAAATATCACAATATTTTATGAGTTACTAACGTTACGTGTTTTGCGTCACACGCACAGGTGCTACGAGTAACTCCATTCTCCACGGATAATTATGATAATTTTATTTATCAATATTTACAAAAAACTCCGCTTTGATTATGTATTTTATATTGATTTATGCATCTTCCTCTAGTTTTCTTTTCCTTTACCGTGTTAAAAAGTTATTTTTCTCAGTTATAAATCTCGATGTGGTTCAATTAATTCTGTTTTAATATTAATAAATATCTTGTAATCGTGTGAAAAGCTTTTACAGTTAAAGCTAAAACGTTTATACTCAAAGAACGACAATTGATATCAAAACATCGAAGAACTTTCATAAGCAAGTAGGACAAAATACTTATACTACGAGTAGCATGACTTTAAGCGGAGAAAATCACAACAAATATTCACATAAAGTTACGTCAAATTCCCAACAAAAATCACTTAAAAAATTCCTCCCAACTATCAAAGACAACAGGCGCAAAGATTAACCCCTAACACAGTCCAATCTGGTCCACTAGTGCGACCACAAAACGATAAGTTCAAAAGATTCCCAACGTACATTTTCCATATTCAAAATCCATAATATTGTCGACCTCGAGGTACCTCGTAGTCCCGTACATCCAGATCTGGCGGTCGCGTAATCCGGCTTAGGACTGATCCGAGTATACGTGTGTATGTACATACCCTACGCTTATATTGTTTCGTACGTAGTGAGGATATGCTTTAGAGCGGTGGACTTTTGAATTCACTTTTTGCACTGATTTTTAGTCTCATCCGTCCGTCCTGTCTGCCACTGTATCTCATGAACGAATAAATAGGTTACAAAAAAAAAGTATGCATTCAGGAGTTTTCAGAATGATGTAAAACAAACAGGATATTTATTATTCAATACTTACACACTCCACAAAAGATGAAAATAGCGACCCGTAAAAACTGAAAATGTGAAACATGGACGATCGATACAACTTGAGCATGAAGTTTATAAGATCAAGCCAGTTAGGGGTGTAAAATTAATTTGAGAGCCAAGCACCTATCAATTTAGAAGCAGTGGAGGTGGTCCATATAAACTGAATCTACAGGCTATAACGGAAAGGTGTTTTCGTATCTTAAAAGCTGTTTCTGTACATGTAGAAGAACAACTTTATACAATCAAGTCATAATCAATTCCCAAAAAATATGTGTACACCTTTGCGTTGCACCATATATAAATAAAAATTTTAGGGAATTGTTTATAATTTTCTTTCTTTTTAAGCATTTAAAACAGCACGGTTTGCGTTTGTATTTCAGAATATAAAGCAAACCATCCGAAGAATAAGTATAAAATCGGACGCTCCACAAAATCTCCAACAAAGATCAAACTGTTAGCCCAGCCATTGAAAAAATGCATCGTATGTGACGCTTTTAAAGTCCTGCGTATCGACCAATCAATCCTGGAGGCATTCGGTCAGTCGTAAACACCAGTGGCCATATGATTATGCAAACGATCGATATAATACCGACTATCTAAAATCTTCTGGTGGTCATCACTTTGGAATCTACGGAGTCTAATCCTATAAACTATTATTTACATTTCGTAGCAATAATAAACGTTATTATCTCAAATATTTATATTGTATTCGATTTATTGATTATTTATTTTTATTGAAGTGGATTTTTAGGATTAACATAATGAGATTTGTTTGAAAAGAAAAAAAAATCTTTTTGACTTTTCATAATCATTTGCGCCAACATTTACACAAAAACGCTGATGACCATCCCACACATAAGAAATCTCCATTATACTATATAAATGACGTCACAAATCCCCGGCAAGTTATTCAACGAAATCCGGATTTCAGTAATCCGGTAGGAGATGTATCCCGGACCGTGGCCGGCCGCCGCCACCTAATCTCCCTGATCCGGATCAGGAATACTTAGCTCTATATGTATGTTCTACTTAGCTAGCTTTCTACGTGTCCGAGCTCCTCAGGTCTTTGTTAGAAACTAGGATTTTCCAGTGAATACTAGTTCGGACCGGTTCAGACCCGATTTTACTTGTTAAGTCCGTTTATTTTTATTACTCGGAATGGACGGACAAAAAGTCGGATCTGCGCTGTGTTTGTTAGAATTTTCCGCGTGTTCTTTGTTGGCTATCAATAAAAATAGCGGTTTGCAGTGGAAAACATTGTTTCCCGAATTTTACTGAATTTTGAAAACTACATTGTTTACAGGATTTTTGTTGTACTTGCATAGTAAACTCGTTACAAATCTGTCATGTCCAAAACAAATCGGTTCTTACCGATTAACTTTTACTTAATTACATGGAGGATTACATTACCCAATCATATCAATGCAATGGACTGGTTATCACGTGCGCCGGTGCGGGGAGACGAGAGGGGGCGCGAGGGGCCTCCATCAATCATCTTGAGATAATCTCCTGTACTTCAGCCCAATTTGAGGCATGCACTCGGCTTAACGCACACCAACAGAGTTAGGGACCGGTTACACGATGAGCTAGCTACTATACGAGTACGAGGCGGTGGAAGTCCGCAAATGATAATCGTAAAAGATTCTGATTGAACTTTTTGTTCGAGTTTGGTGTTGATTATTTTTTGGTTATGATTTTTTATTGAAACTTTTGTGTGTTCGTTTCTGTTTTACGGTACCTTATTGTAGGTATTTTCCACGGCAGTTTTTCATATTTTTGGGTGTCCTAAGGCATTTTCCCGGTTTGAGATGGTAGTGACTGGTCTCTGGAACATTTTGGAGAAGATTAAACTCTAAAGTCATAGAGCACCCACTGCAAACTAGTTCGTAGTTTAGTAAGAACTGTCGATACAAGTTTACCAAGCACATTTCCCCAAGGCATAAAGTTGTAAGTCGTTTGTCAGATTCAATTCGAAAACGAACGATAAACGGCTTCTGATTACATAAATTTCAATGTGTGCGTTTCATAATGCAAATCCTTTACGATTATTCTTTTGTGTCTGACTTTAATTTGGTTTTAAAGCCACGACTACACGCGCACGTTCGACCATACAGACATCTCGACAGGAAGGTTTCCGTGTGTGTTTTAATCCGGCGGCAACAACAGAGAGAGGCAATCAGCTGAGCCTCTGATCAATCGATAAAAAATCGTGGCGGTGGAGTTGTGTGGACAAATAAGCGTGGCCTGTAGGCTCCGGTAACGGATGATCCGGACCATTTGTCAAGATTAGGCTTACGGGCTGAGGCGGATTGTCACTCCAGTGTGTCCCCGCCGTGCCTCGGAACGGTCAAGCGGGAGCTTTTTGTCGTGTTACGTCATGATACGATTGTAGAACGAACTTTAACGTTGTTTTACTGTGTATTCCTTCTTAAAAATTCGCTAAAGTTATCAATGAAGAGAAAACCCAGACATTATAAATTATAAAACAATCGTCTACCACATAATCCGCAGCATAATAATTTCATTAGCGGCTCTGAATCTAAATAGGTTTTTGAGACAATTCCTCTCATTGTTTAGGGCATCGTAAAAACCATAGAAGTGAGCGGCGAAGGCCTCGTTCACCCTAATCGCGGGACCCCGTCTGGCGGGGCTTAGGGACGGCGCCCTTAACAAAATCTTAATCCCTACAAAGGGTTAGTAATATTATCTTATTACAGTCGCAAGAAATAAACCTTTAATTCTCCAGCTTCCTTTAAAATATGGACGCTATTAAATTTATGTACTGGAGAATAAATAAATAACTTGGCCTAGCTAATACTGACAGCCATAAAATGCTTTTTTTCTTAAGAAAAAAGTCCATAACTTTTAAGAATTATGCTTGCTGTAAATTTACTCGGCAGTCATGTAGTTTACATAAGTAGGTGCCTAAGTACTAGAAGGAGCACTAATACAGGATATCTATATTAGAAAATCCCCGTCCAGCCATTACTTGGATCATTTGGAGACAGATCAAAGCAGCTGCTCATATCTTAATTCTGGTGTCGCGGTAATCTGGTGACGGGCTGCAGATACATAAATTTGGCTTCAATCGCACATTCAAAAGCCCATTAATCGCGGATTCAGTGTGGACGCACCTTTAATGCATGCGCTGGGCTTAGGGATGTGCTGATTTTGTTATGTTATATCGTTTACCATAATGTAACCTTTAGAATACAGTAAAAAACGGTTTTCTACTGGCGCAGGACAAGATTTTTTTTTAAATCAGCTAATTGCGTCATAGTAACGCCAGTTTATTTAACCAAAATCAAAAACTGGTAGAAGGAAGTTTATTGGAACCAATCAATTTTGTTTGCAATAAAAAGTACAAATGCGGATCAGGAACTTAACCAACCTACTCACATAATACCTATGTGTATTCCATTCAACCAATAACATAATTTATACCGAAATATCCATATTCCAAAACAAACAACAGGACATTAAATCTGATAGATTTAAAGCTTTTCTTAAGAAGATTAAGCTCCCAAATCATAGTTTCTTCGACAACCCTGGGGGATAAACCCAGTACACACACATGACTACCACTACCGGTGTATCTCAGGAGATCTGATAAGATTCAAATAAGGGATTAGAGAAGGACGGGGGGAGGATTTGCGCGGGACACCTGCGAGTGCGAGCGAGGTAGAGAACGGGATCATCCGCCTCGGACCGCGCAAAGTGGTGCCCGAACGAATATGTGACGCAGTTGCGCTAAGTATGAAGATTTAGCTTTGGATTTCAAAGAATGCGAAATTAAGGTATTAAGTGTGCAAGGCTGGCTGCCGAGCCGGGGTAATCGCTTGTGAGGACCTGGTTGTATGCTTTTATAGATAGGAATAAAAATACAGTCGTATGCAAGAGTTACACTTTTATTCAATGCTAGCTTAAGATACACAGGACTTTGTCACTGTGACTTGATTTTAGGTCCAATGGCGGCTGTTTATTTGAAAGTTTGCCACAAACGTAGGGGTCGGGATGATTCTGTTCTTCAAAAAAATAAAATATACATTGATATCCACAATACCGCAGGTGGCCTTTATTAGCCCGAAAATAAAACATCACAACTCTTTATTTGTTAACGGCACGTGTACATACAAAGGCAAATAAACCCACACATATTTGTGTGTTTTCCCGGGGCGCGGGATTAAGGTAAGGCGGGATAGGCGAAATCCCGGTATCCGGGATTGCCACGTGCGGGCCTTTTTCAGGATTTTCTCACCCCAGTCCCTTTTACAATCACTTTTTATTTACAATACAGCCTACACGAGTCAGGTGACAGTTGTTCGTGTGTGTACAAGGACCACAACGGGGACCAAGGTCGTTTGTGCCTTATCATATTATTATTTTAATCGGAAAATCTGAGGCTCTGCTTCAACTTAGTTGTTCATGTATTCTGACATATTTTGATTTAACACTGTCATTTTTTTGTCACGCAAACTTTCGTAAATGCATATCCAAATTTTAAAATTTTATATTTATGTCACAAGCCCAATAATTCTACACAAAAGCAACAGGATTCGTTTTAATCTTTTAACACGCATTCTTTATTCATGTTTACCTAGGGATATATGCGGCAGGGTTGTCAAACTCCATACATTAAAAAGAATTGAACTCAATCGGGGTTGAAGTTTATACTTTTTATTCTTTTTTTCCGTTTCGCTGAACTAATCCGGCGGCTTATCTTCAGCTTGCAGTAGAAAGCTACGAGGTTTTGGTCGTTATTACAAATTGTGTTCTCATCGTGTGACGGTAGGGTTTGATATTGTGTGTAGGGGTTTTATTAGGGGGTTCTTCGGTAGTCAATGAACCTCGTAGGACGAAACCGCGACCTACCGTAGGGGTTGTAGTGTTGTCGATTCAATGTTTCGCTTCTTACATCACTTTTTATGGCTGTAAGATTTTAGTGTGCGGCGCAAAATGTTAGTGATTTCGCATTTTTTGGATGGAGCTTTTCAAAATTCGAATGCTTTGTTGGATGTCAGTTGTTTCTGTCAATGTCACACGTGATGTAAACTGTGTTGTTTAAGATGTGACCACTTATTATAATATCCTTCCAGATATAGAATCATATTGTTTTTCAATGGTGAGTTTGTTTGGTATCCATTTTAAATTTCTATAATGTGCGTTTTGTCTATTCAGAATAATCATATTTGTTCACTTATTTTTTGTTAGTTTTACCTATTTGTCTACGTGTTGAGTTCTTGTTTCCTCCATAATAAGTTGGTTTAATTAAAATGAAGAGTGTGCAGTGTTTAAACTGACCTTTTAATTAGCGAGCCAGAGAACGCAAACCAATTATAGCCGATTTCGTATTAGATAACCAAACGTATTCATTCCCTTTGACAATCCAGTCCCGTTTTTTTTTCAATTCAACAGGATTATCGCAATTAATATGCAAGTCCGTGTCTTCACGGCCGTATGGGTCACAATCGATTAACTTTAAATCTTTTAAGTGGGGTATTCTTCGAAAACTGGATTATGCGCCCGGCTTAACGTTCGCAATGAGAAAATAATATTTATTCGTGAAATGTGTGGGATAAAAGTGCAGTGCGATTACTTGAATAAAATTATTTGTTTTATAATTACTGTTTTAAGAACTGTACTTAACAGTAGGTACTTGTAGTGGCATTATATTGGGATGTTTGTGAATCTGTGGATTTTTGATTGTAATGCCTTTTTAAAATCCCACTTTTGTTTCCCTGACATACTCCTGTTTCTAACAAACACACAAATCTATCACCGCAGTCTTATCAAGAACGTCTGTCAACGCTATGATAAAAAAAAAAAAAATGAAGTTTCTTGAACTTTTATCCTTGTTCGACAACATACAATTGAGTTCAACATAATAATTTAACAATAAAAATGAATCATATAAAGGGCCTTTAAATAAATCTAATCATTAATATGTTTAAATTAGTTTAAATGCTAACGATTACATTCTTGTTTCAAAATCTTACATAGAACATTTGAATTCAGAATCTGCTAGTCAGTATTAAAAATCATATGCTTATTTTTAAATATTATAATAAATGTTCTTTATTAAGGCACCAAGTCCCAATATTAAAATTACACCAGCTTAAATATAAAACATTTGACAATCACTCCAATACTAAAATAAAATAATCATCAAATTCATCAGTCAATAATAAATAAATAAAGCATAAAATTACAAAAAATCTTAAATAAATAAATTTTAAAATCTTTACTTGTAAACAAAGGTCACGATTATGTTTTTAATATCATAGGAAAGCTACTGCGCTGATCCCATGTACGTATGCTCGTTATGTCGGAAATAAATATTTTATTCCGGGATAAAGTCGGTCCCGGAATAATCCCGCGAGGACGAATACAAAAAGAGATAAGCCACTAGTGCGATAAAGTGGAGTTTTTTGTAACATTTCCATTTTATTATGACCTACGTTGCCTTATTATCTGAAGCCAGATGGTATTGACCGGATAAAGTTTAAAGGTTACGGATAAAAAATGGGTCACTGATTTTTGGTTGAAACAGATCAACTTTTTGAGGAATATTCATTTTTTTTTAACACGTTTTTGTACATGTTTTTGAATTTGAGAGATAAATGTTTGGAATTATGTCAGATATTTTATTGTGAAATACCTACTTAAGCCTCTTTAAAATGAAGATGTTTATATTGACTTATTTTTTACGTAATGTGGTATTACAATTATCGCTAAATCTCTTTTATATGTTGACACTTAAATAGGAAGCGAATTACGACATATTTACACCGAATTACACAAGAAAAAAACCATTCTACAAAGTAAACAAACTCATCTTTAATTTTAAGATGACACGTTTAAAATAGTTAAAACAGAGATAAGTATTTTGATAAAAGTAATGGATTAGGAACATATAAACTTTAGATGAATAGTTTCCGTACTTGCTAAAAGACAAAAATAAAAACAAATAAAGAACGAAAAAGTCTAATTTCGAAAACGTCACATTTCCTTCGGGCTGTTGCACACCAACTCAAAGCGGCACACTGCTCTCGTTCCGGTTCAACTTACCTTCGAACTTCTTCGAAAACGTCAGACACGACATTAACGCATCGCATAGCATTTGCTCCCAGTACCCTAGCAACCCAACAAAACATTTCCTTACATATCTCATCAAAGAAAATAACATGAAATATCTCGGTAATTACCAACAATATTTTCATCCAGCAAATGTACTTCGTTCGGTTTTGTTTACCGTCTCTTTTGATGTTGACGTACCTATTCGGTCTTATCCAATAACGTTAATTCTTCAAGGTGCCTTTATGGTACCGCGAATTTCCTTTAGCACGTCAAGAATATCAATTGATTAGTGTAATGTAATAACACAGATACGGTGATTCATCAACTACTTAATGTTTTCGAATAAGTTCCTGTCGGTTTGTCTGATAGCTTTTATGACTTCTGTATTAAGGTTACGATTATCATAATGGTGGTTATGAACCAGGTAACAAAGGCTTGACGTCATAAAGTAGACCAGGATTATGTCCTCCTTGCATGAATCAGTTTTATAATAGCGTTACCTGGAAATGTCGGCCGGCTTGCGGTCTAGGCTAGGCGTTGAAAAAAAACTTCCTGTACGTGACGTTTGAGCGACTGAGGACGACTCTATGACGTTTTTCGTGTTTTGTCGATAATAATAAACCTTTAATATATACCTATGTTTGTTTATTTAAATGCGACGTAAAAACGGACCGTTTCTACAAAAATTCGCTGAAACGGTCATAATCTCGATACAAACCGTGCCAATTATTGTCCATTTTCTACAAAATACAGCAGCTGTCAGTCCTTTCATTCACAAAATCAACGTTAAATCGCAGTCAATATTAAACCTACTTAAAATAGATGAATTCCGCATCACTCATATGAGCGCTATCATTGTATGAGCGGCGCTGCGCCCGGCTCGCTCCGCGGTCCGCGATCCGATCCGGCCGTGCCCGTTTAAGCCAGATTTCAATAGAGTATAATCTCACCCTAATGAATCTCCAATCCGGATTACTGAGGGGCCCCTATAATAGACGAGCGACGGCCATTGCAAACGAGTGGGATTTAGTTTAGAAAAAACTTTGATTAGTCTAGTGCGCGCCGCTTTGAATACCGAGACCTGATTAATATTTCAATGTGGCATATTAAGCATCATACTGTTCCGCACCTGTTTTCATCTTTTGTGCCAAACAAATAATAGAGATAATTCCCTGTGGCGTGTTCTATCTCGTCGAGACACATCAAGGAACTATGTCTTAATTCAGATGTCTGATTCCGTCCAATAAATTGTAAAGGCCGCACGACACTCGGCTAATCCCATTGGCGGGCATTAGAACGGCTTTGTGCGGACAGATCGCGCTCGCACGCCGAAATTACCTAGCAATTGGTAGCCGCGCCGAATTGCCAGCGGGCTCAGTCTAAATCGGCTGCAGACACTTTTATTGCCCGGCGAAATCCCGCTGACCCGAGCTCGAGCCGATCCCGGCTTCCGTTTTATCCCGGCCCCGCTTAATCCCGGATTTGACGTCGCTTAATCCGAACCCGTGTTGGATATCGCGTCGACACAGGCCTCGCCCGCACTCTTGTTTCTATACTCTCCTATATTGATTTCGGATTTCACGGCGCACCTTCATTGAACTCGCATAAAAGCACGCGTAATCAAAGCGAAAGCGGACGTTTTGGGGATTACCGCGACGCGCACGCCACTATAACAGCAAATTAATAATATATTTTTCTGATGAAATAATAATTCAATCGAGACAAAAGTAATCCATAACTATCTCTCTGACACGGGATTATGGAGCGAAAATGCATCGCATTCAGATATTTGGACTCAATGATATAAAATTGTATGCAAAAAATGAGCAGATTAATTTGTATTTTTATTGGGTGGTGCGTTATGCGAAAAATTGAGCGGCCGGGAAGCAAATGAAAATGATCGCCCCGTATTATTTTGTTCTCGTGGATTGTCGTTCGCAATGTGCACTACTTACCTACTCGTACTGAAAACTCTGTTATTGAATTATTGATGCAATTTCGCTTTGTTTACAGTGAATAGAATTTAAGTTACGTTTGCCCGTTGCCGATTCTAATGTACTTTGACGATATTTGCATAAATCATTTTACAAATGTACCGTTGAAAAGATGATGATATTAAACTGGTGCATTTGCGTCGACACACCACACGGCGCACAACGGATTTGCGAAAATACATAATTATATTTCGCGTTTAGAAGCCAAAATTATATTTGATGGCAAAGTGAATAGTCGACTATTCCCCATTTTAATGAGGATTATAGTTTCTAGTGCATTTAGAGCACTTCGCGCAGTAAAATTAATTACTAAATCGAGTCTGTCTGCGTGCTCTAATAGTACGATTCGTTTGAAAGCCTACTGCGCGTACAATTTCAGTAATCCCACCTTTTCAATGACGTTTTAATAACATGTTTCTATTCATGATTAGGAGAGTAATTACAGTGTTTAACATAATTATGAACCACTATTAAAGTTACAGTACACTTTTGGTTTTTGTACTTTGTGGTAGGTGGGTTATTGAGGGAAGAGTTTTCGTAGACCGTTGCTCCGATGGGTGCCAAGACGAGTTTATTTGTAAATATGTTGGTTCGATTGAACTTTTTTATGTTTCATGTTTCTACTGAATTGGTAGGCGGATCTAGACTGCGTAGGAGAGAATGTTGCAATAGAGAGCTAGAGGAAAATATTGTTGCGTTGTTTTAGTTGCTCTACTCAGTGACAAAAGTGAGGAATTTGGATACTAAAAGCTTTGGCAAAACAGCAATATATAAGCTTCACAGCATTAACATACACAACGAATCAAAATATAACCAATTTGCGTCTCAAATCATAATGACCATTCGTGCCCACAACTGAACATTAGTACAATTTAGGCGATAATGCCGCTAAGTCCTCGTTCACACTGCTGGTATTACTGCTCGACGTTAATTAGTCTGTGGCCTGGCCTCGGCCTAAACAGGCTTTTAACTTTTCAAACGCTTTCATTAACTGCATTGCGATTATTTGGTCGCTGTTTCCACAGCCATTGATTGAGAATGGACGCATTAGACCAGTGATTACCAAAGTATTTTTGATCAGGGACCACTGAGATATCTTTGTTGTCAACAGGACTCAGACTCCATTAGATAATTTAACTGTGTTAATCTAAAAATAAACTTATACTATCATACATTCAAAACTTGCAGTATTTAAAATCAAAAGTAATGACATTAAGCATTGTCATAAAAACACAAAATTTATTATCGAAACTTAAAGCAGACGCCAATATTACAAATTTTTAAGCAACATCCGCATTCGCATCTCAGTCGCAATCTGTCAATAAAACCTCATTTTTCAAACATTTTTGATCAATGCATCTCCCCTTTGTTTGCATAAATGTTATTATTGAGTTAACCTTTTGCGGACCATACTGTAGCTATTGCGGACTACCAGCTGTTCGAGGAGCACAGGTTGAGAACCATTGCGTTACACTCAGTTAATATGGTTTTAGCCGATTAATTTATTTAAACGATGATAATTTGTTATTATTGTTTAGCGGAATATGTTGGTGATTTGTGTTATTTTGAATGGCGTATTTTAGATAATGTTTTATGGCCAGTTTTAATGAGGATTTTGATTGAGTCTTTGTATGGTTTTGTTATTATAAGGTAGGTACAGGCTTATTGAAAGCAGATCTGGGTCAGACTTGTCTATTTTTATAAAATTCAGACCACAATTGCCAAAAAATATATTTTGACTGTTACGCTTTTTTTTTAATATTAGGGTTAAATTGGTTAAAATTAAATGTTTGTTTCTATTTTTATTAGATATTGTTTACTGTTGTTCTTGTAGTCCGATAATGGAACGGGCTTGGCGGAATTAAATAGTGCATTTCTGACGCACAATCTTCGAAATTGAACCGACAGGCTGGCAACTCGGCGTCGAAAGCTTTGAAGTGTTGGCTCGACCAGCATCATTCCCGATGAGTTTTTTGTCTCGTTTCTCATTCGACTCAAGCATAATAATGTATGGGGAGATCGCCCTAATAAATTACACTTTTCTACACAATTCGATACTAACATTTTCTAACAAGAATGACATATAGTAGGCACTACATGTAACAGGCAAATGGTTCTAACAGCAGGTTAGGAGGAATACGGTACATAATCCAATATCCCTAGCGCAGAGTTTTAGACAAGTGAGTTTGGAACAGGCTCGATTAGTTTAAACCTAACTTTTTGCTCGCCATTGAAATTAAATTAAGCTTAAAACTTGTGCATTGTGTTTGTGATGGGGTTTCAGGATCGTTTAATGGACTCAGGATATTAGTTGTTGGATAGCATATGTATATGTTCATTCGTTTTATTGTGGTTTCGATGTTTTTTGGTGACATTGCGATGTTGAAGTTGTGCCTCTATTTTCAAACTTGTAAGGTACATTTTCCTTCAGTCAGACGTGGAACGGAAGAAAAACTGGGCCATTATAGCATGTCTACGAAGGTATTAAAAGTATTATAGAAATTCGTCAATATTGCGTTTGCCGATGACATATCCATGCGTAGGGCTTGGGTGGGTATTCATTTTACGTAATGATGGGCAGTCCCAAATAAGTTAAAGTTTTTAAAGCATCATTGAAACTTAAAAAATAATTTGCTGAAAACTACTTTAATCAGACGATCCCCCGATTTCCGAATTGTTTGTAGTTGAGAGAGTTTTAACTTGAATGTTTGTCGAAATCTTCTTTGGTCTGAAAAGCTTACAAACGTTGGAATTAAAGTAGTACTTGACACGTTCTAGAATCCCAATGCTAAATCTAATGTTGACTGTAAATTGGCAACAGATTATCTAAAAACTTTGTTCTTTTCAAATAACCTCACAGTCTTTTAAAAAAATCAAAGCAGACACTTCGTAAACAATCGGCGCACGATGATAACGTGAACTTGTACAGGTCGGTGCCTTGTCTTACGTGCGATGCGCGCCTAATCCGAGCCCATCGCAGCGCCGCAAGACGCCGCTTGTTGCTTGCCAGTGGGGCTTCCCTAGTCAAACTAATACGTAGCTATACACGCTTAGTAACTAACTAACATAATGAAAAAACTGAAAGTACGAAAATTAACGGCCATGTGATAAAAAAGTGGGGCTTTGTTAAAGAACAAAACGTGACATTTGCAGAATTGCCGACTTTTATTTCATTTTTTGTTGTTTCCGTTGCTCAATTATGTGTGGAGCTCTGATCACCAAAACCTATTAAAAAAAACAAGGTATTAAAACACATATATTCAGATGACTGGTTCTGTGAGCAGAATATCATTTCGAATAGTTGAATATAGAGACGTAACGTGCATGTGTAGTAATTAAAAAAACCTTTGAATATTTGGCTTTATTTGTGCCGTCGGCTTTTACCAATATTAATTTGAACTGTAGCTGTAGTCAACGGTTGTATGTAAGTACACCCAAATATAGGGATTTAAGCAAACATCTAGTCTATCTGACAATAGGATTGAACAAGAAACAATGTTCAGTTCTTGAGGTATCCCCGACGGCCAGTTCCCTAAACCGCCACAGGATTTAGTTAACCGTCGGACGCACATCGCTGCAGATTAATTATTTATGGACGGCCCCCTACTGCCCGGGGGTAGCTTTAGCTCCCAGACGCTCTCCGATTCCTCTCTCATGCAAACTATTCGTCTTAACGCAAAATTGACGCGCACACTCAAATATTTACAAATAGTATTTACGCTTCAAGCATTAAGGTCGCTTTTGCTCTGCCTGAATAATTTAAAGGTCCTTTGTCTTCATTGTCCGGCATAAAGATCTGGGGGCTTGCGATGACCACCTTGTCATGGTAAGCTTTACTGTAAATCTACGTTGCATCTTTGCCGTGGCGTAATCGCTTAAGCCCGGCTGGGCTAGTCCCCGTTAAATGAATACCTATAAATTCGTAGACAAGTTCATCGTCACAGTAGTTACATTATTATGATACAGGCGATGGAAAATCGATGAAACGAGGGTACGTCTTCCCTAACAATACGTATCGAGTTATGCGTACACGTCGTTTTAATCCTTAAGGCGTAGCAAAGCACGTAATATGTAGAAACCTTCTTAACCTAACAGGATTATCGTCGGAGGCAAGCATTTCACGGCCGGATCACGCCTTCCATCGGCTCGGCTAAGGCACAGATTTTATTACACAAATGAGATTAATACTCAAACGCACATTGTTACGTAAAGTCGTAGACGTTGGTGCGAGTAGCTGCTACGTGTTATCGTAGCGCGTACGGAACAATGTTTGGAGTTTCGTAGCGGCTCTACGAAACTTCTGTTTTAGGAGGTAAACATTTTATCGAGATGTAGAGATTATTTCAAGTAGTCTTTATTCAAATTGCGAAGTTATACTTAAGTAGGTCATGTATGAATGAATATTATTTGAAGTCAGTACAGAACAAAGACAAATCAAAGTCGAACGCCGGCGCGTCTTCACACACGCGACGGCGCGCGATACGAAAATTTCTCGGCGCGCAGATATTTTCGCGGTGTCAATTAAAACGGTAACAAACGTCGCCCTCAAAAAGGCCATTTGTAACGCAGAGACAATCATAGCTCCCGGCGTAAACTGACAAACGACGCCGCGATAGCGAACGTCTAAACCGAGCTTTTGAACTTCTTTGACGCGCAGTCGATAAGCGGGCCGCAGCGACAGGTTATTGTGTCTGTAGCGTTCTTAACAATGGTGTTCGTTTTGCAAGTTTTCACCCAGTCGTAAGTGGGTAAATGTGTTACCGATTGACGAGGGGAGGGACAAAAGCCTGAGAGACACACGACACTCATTCACAGCGAGGCGCGTTGCCGCCACTACGGCTAAGATAATGATGACGTTTCCTTCAGCGACGCCCTCTAAACACGCGATTGAATTAATTACCCCGCTGGGGGTTCGTTAAATCGTATCGGTCTTATTGAATTCATGCTTTTTGTTTGACAAGCTACCTATGTGTATGTTGCTTTACATGTTTCAATGTACATACAAACATTGTATCTACGAGTATCTATCTATAGTAAAGATACATCAAGATTATCAAAAATCATTAATTTCATAATAATTTGTAACATTATTAATAGACTTATTATCTTCATAGCCTTGATTCAATATCCGCTTTTCAAATAAATATTACTTGCAGTAATAATTTTACCTATTTTAATATCACTTCACCTCAAAAATGCACCAGAAAATTGAAGAAATACTTTTTGTCGAGCCAACCACGGTGCTATCCCACCAAAAACCAGCAATGAATTGGTAAAATGGTGTCAAACATGGGGTTGTTCCGGGGGGATGAATTAGGGATGAGATGCTTAATTAAAGCAACAAACATCTAACATGACTGGTGTGGCACCTCCACCATTTGTTGTAAGCGGTAAAAGAAATGCTCCTCATCATAATCTAACCACAATTACCAAGTTTTATCCACGTCAAACTCGTAAAACACCACAAATAACAATTTCGCAGATCCCGTATTCTTTATCTACAAGTAGCCGTGAGTTACTATAACATCAGCTATTTGTCAGTGAAAGTCCCGTCAAAATCGACCCAACCGTTTCTGAGATTAGCCGTAACAAACACATGGACGGAAAAATGGACAAAAAAATAAGTTCCTATCGTGTTGTGGAATTATACACTTTCATGTCAATTTATTCAAAAGCAGTTATTTAACAAACAAAAGTAACTTTTAATTTTATTTATTTGTGTAGATAGGGTCGATGTGAAAGGATGAATCAGGGGATGAGTTTCTTAATTAAAGCGACAAACGTCAAATATGACAGGTGTGGCGCCTCCACAGTTGTTAGCGTTATCTTTGGCATTGTCGACTTGTACGCTATGTCTTGAATTACAAAACAACTTGATTAACTTGGTTGAATTCTGATGTTGATCGTGAATAAGTTTATTATGGGAAAGAAGGGAATCACAGTTATTTATTGTATTGTGTGAGGGTACCTACTTGTTTATATCTTTATTCATGTTATAAAATGAAGTCGCTTTTCGAATCTGTATGGGGGCCGCGTCGGTCTTTAACACTACGCAAAGGATTTTTGGATCGTTTTCACGGTCATTTAGAGTTTTTTGTCTGGAATTAATATGTTTATCTTTACTACAATAATATTGAACTGGCATAATAAAGAAATCTCGGTGTCTTTTAAGTCAGAAGCCATGTGACATGTATCATTAATTTTAAGAGGTTTGTAGCGGCGACTTTCGGGACTATTGGTCACACTAGTACATATGTTTACTGCAATTTTTTTTAGCTAAAAGCCAGTTAAACATAACACCTACAACAACAGTTAACCGGAACTTGTAGTAAACTTAAATCTGAGTATTAAAGTAGACTATAATAAAGGTTGCAGGACTTAGACATAAGCCCTGCGGCGTCTGAGACCTAGGTCATGTTACCTACGCAGACTGGACGGTCAGTTGATACCATGCTAGGCTTAGCTTACTTAAGAACTGAGTACCTAAGACCTAAGTACTTGCACGGATTTGTTTTGTCGTTAAGATTTTAGCGGGTTTGTTGCTGTATTGTGTTGTCTGAGGGTTAAAATAAGTCCTTGATTGCATGTGTGTTGATATTTGGTTGTGGCGACGTCATTTGTTTTTTTTTCCTATTATTTGATACGGTTGTTTTTTGTTTTTCTTTTTGGCTAATGTTTTGAATATTTAATCGTTTTAGCATTTTCCGTTTTCAAAGAGTTATGAGTGACGGGTTAGACGCATGTCTGTCTGTTTCGGAAAACTTACTAAGACTAAAACTTAAGCTGGATGCCAAGACGGTTAGGTATTCTTGGAAGAATTTGGAGAAGCCTTTGCTCAGCAGTGGGCAAAAAAATAAAAAAAAAATTGAGACTGTTTCGTTAACTATTTCCTCCTATCCGGTACTGTGTCATCCAAAACGATTTCAGTAAACGCAAATCGAAAATTCACAAACAATTTTTCTCAAAATACCTTACTATAATATACCAATTTGGTAGAAGCCTTTACTCAGGAGTGGGCAATAAATAAAATATATGAAAAAATAGAGCCTCTTTCGTTAACTATTTCCTCCTATCCGGTACAGTGACATCCAAAACGATTTCAGTAAACGCAAATCGAAAATTCACAAACAATTTTTCTCAAAATACCTTACTATTCTTTACCTACCTACTCAAATGTCACTCACCAAATTGTTTAGCACTCATCTGCTTACATATTCAAGTCAATATTATTCCAAGTGTGTTCGCAGTTCAGGTAGACTGGTACTCGTAGATATATGTGCATTGTTTAGACCGTCTGCCCGTGGTCAGGTGAAAGTTTAGGGGCCACTGTAAAGGGATTATCAGACGACCGTAGGTGTTAGTCTACATCCTGGCCTGCTCTAAATTAAACTGCTAAACTTTATTTTTGAGTTACTGTTGCTGGACAATTTAATTTAGATTGTGAGGGTAGATTTGGGGTAAAATTGAATGGAGAATCGAAAATCGGAATAGAAAATAGAATGGAAAGTCTAAAACTCGGCTGAAGAAAAAGTCTGTATTTGAACGAACGTTGTTCTGGAAGAATATGGCCCGAATTTAAATATATTCAGCCATATTTCTAGTAACTTTTTATACATTGATTCAGTTTTGGTGTGTTTTTTCACCATAGATCAATTAAGAATCTGTGTGTGTGTGTCTGTGAATGTGTGTGTGTGTGTGTGGAGGTTTGGTGTTACGCTCCACGTAAAATACTGGTATTCAGCTGCATCCGGATTGACTGGAAGCCGACCCCGATATAGTTGGGAAAAGGCTAAGCAGATGATGATGATGATCAATTAAGAATCTGCTAACACTACGTATATAAATAATAATTGCCGTTTTTGGCCACGTGCAACAGTTCTTTCTACAAGAAGTTATTTAAAAAATAAATTCATTCTGCAGTTAATTTTCTTAGTGTCTTTTCTTACGATTTTAAACAGGGCAACCTTAGGTAACTATGTATTTTTACAAAACGAAAAAATAAAATGAGTAAGATATAAATATGAAGTACCTGGATGATCGAGCTTAGCTCGGTATTTTTTTCGTAAACGGGTTTTGAAATGAAACCTAGCTAGATCGATTTATCGCTCCGAAACGTTGGAGCCCTTTCCGAGATTCAGATTATATATATACAAGAATTGCTCGTTTAAAGGTATTAGCTTAGATGGATAGATACACTATTTCACAACCTTTTCAATAACACTACAATAACAAAACATACGTGCTTTCCCCCCATAACAGAACATATAATTACGTTGTAAATACCTGGCAGACAAAGCCGGGTACTCGATGATGGCATGACACAGTATTTGCTAGGTTTCAGCATCCGGCGGCCGGCACGCTAGACTTATCCTATCTAAATAGATCATCGCTCACGAATGGGCCTTCGATCAACACGCAAATCCAATAGTGGACGTTATAATTAGCTGGTGTTGTAGAATTGTGGGGGGATGCGTTTGTTACATACTTTTTGCACACGTTTCACGTAAGCGAATTCGAAAAAACCATTTTAGGTCAAACGCCAAAGCCCTAAATTCAAAGTTTGATCTTTATTTAAGTTGCCTTGTTTTGTAATTGGGTTGAAATATTCAGTAATTATAATTGATTATAGTCTAAATGGTTTTTTTTATTCTACTCAGACAAAATGCTATTTGATGCCTGGCCTCTGCTTTACTTTTTTCATCATCATAATTTATATTTAAATTTGGTTTCTCTTTGGTACATGAAGCTGAAAATACTACTTAAAATACAATCGCTTAGCCTCATCTGGGGTCCAAAAAAATGTAAAAGAAGACATTGCGAAGTGTTTAGAAAAAGGATTAACCGCGGAAAATTCAAGAAAAAACTATAACCAACATAATATAAAACGTCCTATCCACACGTTTATAACTGGCAAGTCAATTAAGCCCATGTTCTCAGGGCGGAGTTTGGATGAGACTTTTAGCGAAATACTTATGCTAACTCCGGAGTAAGTACACGCGTCGCGCACGGTCCATTGTTAATGCTTTGTGACTCTTGTTATTACACTGGATGAGCCATTTTACTCCCGGAAAAATATGGCATTCACTTCTGTGATAAGTCAAGAAATTTAGATTCAAGAAAATCGCTTCTATGTATTTTTATTAACGACGGTTGTAAACCAATCATAGAAACTAAATAAACTATTAATAGAAGTACTAAAAATAGACAAGAAAATTGTTAACAATCTTTCATAAATCCCTCTCTTAGTATTTCCGATATACCAGTACAATCAGTTTGGAATGAAATAAAATAATAAGTAAAACTCGTGATTATATAAGTCTACTAAACTAAATAGCTTCTAACTCAAGAGACAAGACTTAAATTGATAAGAAACTTCTGCACCGTTATCATACCAGCTAATGAGCTAACGAGAGTGACGTATTATTGTATAAGGTTTTCCGTTAAATCTGTTTAATTTCTACGGAAAAACTAAACGTATTTAATCGGATATTTGAGTTTGAGATGTTTATTTTGGTCTGTGTTATTACAGCAATAATTTGGCTTATTTTTACCTTGTTTTGCTGTTTCAGGCCTTTTGCGGTTCATTAACTTAAACGCAAGACTTAACAAACATGTAAATTAATAATAATGTCTCATTTAGAATACATACTGTCTTTATAAATATAGCACTGTAATTATCTGCGGGGAATCCAGCAACAAAATATATCAAGGTTATCATCCATAACGAATGACGCTTCAACCACGCTCAAAAAACCCCAAAGACTGCGCTTTCGTACCTAATCTTATCTAGTAACTCTACATCCGTGTTTTCAAGTTAAGGGTGCGCATTCCCAAAAGGCGTTGAATTTGATTCAGAACATATCTGTTTAAGCCCTTACATCCATTCAGACAGGTGCGTAGAGTTAGATGTTAGGGACGTCATGCACCATTAGATGGATTTGTGAAAACGGGATTTACTAATAGAGTGTTTAAAATGTATGTGTGTTTTTTTGGAGTTTTCGAAGAAAATTTTGTGTCATTTTAGTACAAATAATCAGTACGCGAGCAAAGCTTTAAGTACCCATCTTTTTTTATTTCCCATCCTTAAAAAAAAGTTTTCTATCATTTATGTTTTCAACACTAGCCTACCCAGACCATGTTAATTGGTACAAATGCGATGCGATGCTCTATTGTAAGTAGGTATGTGCGATATTTCTTTAAATGAAATATCAAAAGGTCTTAACAATAAGGTCATTTTCAAATAGCTGAAAATAATAGTTAAAATAAAATGGCAGTAATTTTTAAAAATTAATAAACTCAAAACAAAATCGCGCACTTCACATGTTTTCCCAATAATTCCCCAGTAGTATTATTAAGGCGAGACTACACTACAGAGAATGCGCTAATTCCTGTTAGTACGAAGTTTTAATTCAGTACTTACACAAGCCGACATCCCGGTCTTGTGTACCGAACTCTTTTCAAGTGGTCTTCGCTCGGCTTAGCTTTGCAGAGCGTATTATGTATTGTGCTACGAGTCTACAACAATTATGTGTTAATGTGGGAAGGACGATTTGAAACTTTCAGCATGTTTTTTCGTTTGTTTAAGAATGTCCTTATAAGGGCAAAAAACATCGAATACTTACAAAATGTGGGTGATTTTTCCTTAACTAGGTGTATATGTCCCATCCTTGTCTTCTTGATTGTACCAAGTTGACTAAATCACAAATCATTTTGTAAATTAATGTAAATTGGATAATCAAATGTCAAATTGATTTTTCATCGGAAAAACACCTGAAAACAATACTGATGTTTGTATAAAAATAAGCAGATTCCTATAAACCATGAAATTCCAATTAGCATGTTATTTATATCCGTTTGAAAAACAATAAAATCGGATTACTTATTATACCTTACAAACCGGTTTTAGGTGTCACTTATATCGAAGTGTAAATAACCAGACTTGGCATTCATAAAACAAAACCTAACCATAATAATAATTAAGCAGGTAGTTTAAATATTGATTTATCAAATTCCGAATTCAAATTCACGACGGAATTTTTCGAAAAAATCAGCTATTCGGTATTTAAAAAAAGCATTTATTAAAAAAAAGACTGAATGTCAGTAAATAATATGAAAGGTATATTTATACTGCCAACATACGAAGAGTTCTATCAAGAAAGCCGAACTTTGACACAAACATAAGAAAATACTACAAACGATGAAAAAAATAAAACGATTGAGCATTCTATTCTCATTCTCTTAATCAGTACCAATCGGTAGCTATAGTTGCATAGTCGTGAGGTCGTGACAAAGTCGAGTGTTTCTTAGCTCGTTCTTAGCAAGAGCTCTATGTTCGTCTGTCTGTCCGTCTAATTGCTATTTTATGTAGCGAGTTAACGAATGTAACCTCTTAACTTGCACTGATTTGTACTTCTTGTTCTAAGATTAATGTGAAGTTTTTTTTTTTTTTTTTTTTTTTTTTTTTTTTTTTTTTTTTTTTTTTTTTTTTTAAAACGTTGCCCCACACTAGGAATTTCTCCTGTATCGTGGGTGCGGTTACAAACATATAAACTCACAGACACAAACAGCCAGACCCGGAACAACTATCTGTAGGCCATACAAATATTTGTTCCGTGCGGGGATCGAACCCGCGACACGCAGCGCAGCAGTCAATCGCTCAACCACTGCACCAATCGTGTCGTCCAAGTTGGATAAGAAGTGACGTTTTGGTTGTACCTAGTTATGAAGACGAATATTTCTGTATATTTTTTAGGTAGGTCTCTCTTTTATGTTTTGTTCCGTATCAACCCTATTTTCTTCACCTAGGTTTATTTCATAATATTGAAATATATTCTGAGAAGGAAACCTGTTTTGGGGATAAACCTAAATGATGTTAGTGACGTATTTTCCTGGTGAGCCCTCGTAAGTTCTTCAATTTTCTTTCGTTTCTTGTTTGGCTTCATCAACCTTCAATAACTTTCCAGTTTTTCTACAAGACGTTATTAAACATTTTCCGCTTAACTTCAAAAGAGACAGTCAAATTATGATTTGCCGAATCACGTTAGCCGGAATGAAAGAGTATTACTTTTTTGCGGCAACGCGTGGCGGGCTGGGTGCTAATTCGATTTAATTTTATGCCGGATTCGAGATAACACGTGTGCGAGGATTTGCGGCACACGCTTATGACGTCACAAGTCATTAGTGTTCAATGATAATGCTTTGTACTGATTTAATTTGTGGGATTGAGGTGATTGTTCTTTTTCCGCGATTTTCTTTTTATTGTAGCCTGTAGATATACTATAAGTACATAATAATATATCATAGAAAAGCCATGGGTTTATCTATATAAACCAATACCTATTTTTTCAGTTAGTTCCACTAACTGGGAATCAAAAGCCAAAATATCAGATAGGTTTAAAATGAGCAACATACATTTTTCATTTATTTGAAAATTCATTTTTTTTAAATTTATTTAATCATAGGAGAACCAACAGCCATAACAGATGGATAACAATTGTATATGAGACATAGAGCCAATTATAGGTCCTCACGGGACAATAATGTACCGTACATTATTGTCCCGTGAGGACCTATAAATATAAGTAGTACATAGGGAGACTTAATGTTACAAGGCGATGTATACTAGTCCACCTTTGGGTTCACAAGACTGACAGTAACAGACAGATTTAGACATTATATTTATAGACTTCTTTTTCCTAGTCTTAGTAAATTATTAATTAGTACAATATCTTACCAATACAAACAAAATCCCGAAATTACCTGCACACCCGCTAAACAAGCTAGTCTACCCGAAATATGGTCCCACCTATCGCATTTAATTAATATTCAATTCCTCGTGTATAGTTTCATAAAGCAAGGGTTTAAACTGACCAAAGGACCGTCTCGGGCGGCGGACGGGCCACAACTAAACCCTACTAATCCAAGCTGGTATTAAATCGCTGCCTAGGTGCTAACCTGCAACTACCCTCCCAAGTTTTAGGGTTGGCTGAACAATGTTTGGGGAAATTTTGTAGGAAAATCTTTAAAATTGAAAGAGGGTGTAAAAAATGAAAAAAATTACCTACAAAATGATATCTACGATTGAATAGATAAGTAAGTTTTAGTCTAAAAATAAACTTTTATCCAAAAAACAACGCATTAACTTTCCAACCCAAATTCAACTTCTCCCATCATATTTTTATTCTGGTTTCATGTGGTAATTAAGTCATAAGAATTCAAATAAGAATAACTACATATTATGGGATCAAAACAACCATACGCATAACCCTTCTTAACGCATTACCCAAAGAACTTCAAAACGAAAACTATCGAAACTTAGTTTCAAGTGATTACCGAAACTGAAACTCCTATTCAAAAGTACATAACCCAAAGGCTAACACAGCTTAACGCACCTCCAACCCGTTATTAAAAGATTATTGTGGCGCGAAATTTATAATTTCAATGTAACTAGTACCCACTATGTTTTGTGAACCGAATCCCGGAATAGTATTATGTAAATTCAATAACTGTGCGCCCAAAGACGTCTATTGTTTTCAACTGATACTCTAAATCAGTATTCACCGTAATAATATTGAATATGGGTGATATTTTGGGATTGTTTACCTGTGAGTGGAAATTAATAGCACATAATTTACAGTAAGTAATAAAGTAATTTCTTCAGCAAATATTCGTCAGACAAAAAATTTCCTCTGAAAAGAAAAGTGCGACAGATTTCCATTAAACTTGGAAGCTATTAAATGGCTATAAAAAAGCGCATCGGAGCAGCAAAAACTATTTAATATCGCAACAAAGCAGCACAAAGCGATGTTCGCCGCCGGCCGCTCCTACCAGGATTAATTATTATTTTAACATTTCAGTAGGTTTTTTGCCGCGTCCGCGAGCAAGTCAAAAGCATTGCTTTCTCGCTTGAAAAGTTGCTAAATAATTTGAAAAGTTGCTAAATAATTAAGACGCCTTCTTAGCGACAGCGTTTCGACGTCCAAGAGGTACTAAGTAGCTGATTTTTCAGAGGAACCGCGTCTTGGAAAAGATTTGCCATTAAGTTCGTTTTTTTGTGGCAGTTCGGTAGACGTTCGGGAAGATTATGTTTGTAATTATATTTTTATGTAAGGTATACTCAGAGAAGCGTAGGTTTTGTTCAAATATATAGCCAGCTGATCACCAACGATATTATATTCTTTATTGATGCTTAACATATTGAAAGGGTAAAAAGTGGGACACGACATGTATTAGCATGCCACAATAAGCCGTTAACCCCCGTCATCTAGATATAAACTGTACCGAGAGCAAGTCAAGCAAACCAACATTCTTCAACCACAGCAGCTCACGACAATGTCAAACATTGTCACATTGCTTACAGAAACTCGACACCAGGTAATGAAAGTTAATAAGTATAAAGTCTAACAAATGCTCTCTTTTGTCTCAGGTAAAACCCTGCCGGTCCACTGCGTGGTGGAGGCAGTAGCCTCGCTCGAAGAAGGAGCATGGCGACGCAGGGCCGTGGTAGAGACTGACAGCTACGTCATCATCCCTGCTGCAACTGCCTTCCACGAGCTGGTGCCCGCCGCCATGATGAGGCTCGGATACCCTCATGAACTGGCTGCCTCTGCAAAAGGTACACTCCTTTTTGTTTATTTAAACTTCATGAACGATACTGCTACATAGAATGGAACAGGGAATTCTCTACCAGTCAACCTTTGGGTTAAAAATAATACACTCACGGCACTTTTTCGGTGAATTATAGACCGAATGTCGTATAAATGCACAGTCAAACAAAGAGACTGGTATACAGGAAGCTGGCAACACTTTTTAAACAGCTGTGAAGTCGATTCTTTTTAGCCGACTTAAAAAAAAGAGGTTCTCAAATCGGTTGTATTTTTTTAAATGTTTGTTACCTCATAACCAGAGGTCGGAATTAGGTAGAGTTATGTATGTGCTTGCATCGAAATGTTGATATTAATATGGATCTCCCCAGGATTTCTTATAGACAATCCCGTGTGGCCAAAAATATTACAAATAAATAATAATAATTTTTATTTTGACCTCACAAAATATGTTGTGCGAACTACAAATGGGGCTACAATTTGCGTGTGCGAGTCACACAATATAACGGATAATTTTGCCTGAATACCACGTAGCGTGTTCGACTGTACATCGAATATATTTTGATGTGTCGTATTTAATATTATTGATGGATGTTATTAACATAATATAGACTCTGGTCCTTGGGTAAAAGGAAAATTACAGGGATAATACCCTGCGCTTTCCTATCATTTCAAGGAACAATACCAAATGAGAAGGAATAAGTCAGGTAACCCTTTCATTTTCTGTCCTTTAATAAATTGGGCTAAAGGCAAGAGGCCGATCATCCCCAAACACTTCGTGATTGTACAAAAATACTTATATCCTAATCCTTTCATGTCCTTGTCACCAGGTTCAGTGGTAATAAATAACTGGAAGCCGCTACCATTCGAGAGGATCTCTGACGGTCCTCTGGCCACCGTAGGCGAGGTGCTAGGAGAGCTAACGACGGTCGCAACCCTAAGGATCCAGCTGCTCAGACCACGACTCACTCCGATGCAAGACATCAAGGATAAGCTGCTCCGACTCCTGCTGGTGCAGAGCAGGCCTTTGCTTATGTCTACTGGGTGCCCTTTGGATGAGGTGAGCCGAGTTATGAAATAAACCATTATAGCTAACGCTGTTCAATAAAAATCTTATAAAGAGAACGTAGGTGAAATAAGTAGTACTATTTTGTAAAATTACACTGTTAAAAGTGAACTGTGATTAGTTGTAATGACAGTTCACTTCAAGCTCGAACAAGCTTACCATGTTCGAGCTTGAAGTGAACTGTCAGCGAGTCTTATGTACAATGCAACCTGCCGGGAAGCTGATTTCGACATTTTCAATACTAGTGTTGCTTATTTGAAGAAAATTTTAAGTAATAGCTTCTTAATTCTTCGAGCGTAAATAGTTTCATTTTCAAGCTTATTTGTTTTTTATGTATATGTATATTTTTCTTTGTTCTTAATTTTCTTTTTCATGTGATACATGTGGAAACTTTATTGGCCCTATTTTGTTTAAACTTTTATTTACTGTGTTTGTTTAGCTGTAAGTTTTCCTGAAATATACAGAATAGACTGGGGTATAAAATAGATCGCTGAATTAAAACTCATTTCTTATAGTGACCTCAAGTTTTTCGCAGTCTAACCAGCAAAGATACAACTAAATACAAATTTAGAGTCATTACCTACTTATTCAAAACGAAGTAGTTTTTTGAGAAAATCCCCAAAGGACTAAGAGATCTCCTGAAACATTTTATTGAAACATCTGCTTCAAAATGTCGCTCTTTAAGAGACTACAAAATTGTATTCATAAAACGTACATCAGTATAAGTATCAAAAACAAAAAAAAACCTCCCGTTTTTCACAAAAACGATCCCCTATATAAAAGAACTGCGCCTCAAACATTCGTAATAATCTCCCAACCGCACGTATAAACAGCAAAGCTTCCGAAAACATCTGTCAAATCAAATTACATCAACCAATTGGGGCGTTAACATCATCCCGATGGGTGACAATGACTACACGGTACACCGAGCTAAACCAACATTCACAACTGAACGCCATGTTCTCGATTTACCCCCGAACAATACCCTGAACTAAACCTTTACCCCTTTACCCCTTACCCCCTGTTACCCCTTATTAACGTGGAAACTCATTGTTTTCCATATTTTAAGCCCGCTTTGTAAAGCACGCTTTCAATCGAAAACATTTATCCTAGTAGGTATTGTTTGTTTTAACGATTTAATTAAAGATCGAGTGCTTATTCGCTTAAGATTCGTGATTTTGTTATTGTGGGCGTTTTTGTATCGGCTTTCATTCAAGCTTTTTCGCGGTTTTATTAGAAGTTTTAACATCGCGAATGGATATTGATATTATTAATTCATCATTATTTCATCATTAATTCAGTCATGTAAACTGTCTTTGTGATATTTGTAACCGAAGTTATATTAAGGTGGAATTCTTTACCAGTTACCTACATATATAGGTATCTCGGTACGGGTAAGAAGCGAAAATTAAGTTTTCTTTTATAAAACTGGATTTCAAATTACATTTTTATGAGTTAAAACTAAACTATATACCTATTGGTCAGCAAATAAAAGCCTTCATATTTCGAACTGCCATTCAAAATGTCGACAGTGGTAAAAACTTATCATAGAGTATTCAAAATTTTCATTTCTACCACCTTTATTCTTGAACTATGTCTATATGGTCGAAACCAGATAAACGTACAATAACGGTCATTGACCCACATACATTTATTGACATACTTAATTCAGAAAACAGAAATAATGTCATTAAGCTGTCCTGAATCGACATCTATCGTGATCCTTTACTTTTTCTAATAATGAAAAACGATTCATATTTAATTGTCCGAGTACCTACGCAGAGAAATTAAGGAATGGGCAATGAACTTTTTGCAAATTTATCTGGCGCTTACCATAGAACCATTTTAATCAAACCATGGAAACTTCAAGGAAGCAAATACATTAAAAAAAGTCTTTCATACCAAACAATGATACTAAATACCCTATCACTAAAGCCTTCGCCTGCCAAACATTTTTCATCTGCCAAATCATACAAAAATATTGGCACTCAAATCAGTCGATATCGACGGAATTTAACAAGAACTGGGGATGAAAGACTGAAGACAGATTATCAAAACTCTTCGTTAAGTAGGCGAGCGTTCTACAATTTGGTCTTTATAATTGCGAGGTGACTGCTAAGACCCTGCTAATAGGGATCATCGCTCGGGGGAAGAATTAGGAAGCATTTGTTTTCATGTTCGCGGCTCGAGACTTCACAATGGGGGCTCATAGAAATTTTGATGTCATGTTTTGAGTATAGGTTAATTTTGTTTGAGAATAGCTGCCTGGATGATTTTTTTTAATACTTTATGTGTTTGTTTTGGGTGCAGTTAAGTTTGATTCATGATTTTGTGAGGTTATCTTGTTCGTCCAACTTTCATTTTCTTTTAGAATGTCATGACTATAAAAGAGCTTTCAGTAGGGACATTCTTCCGACCGAACCACTTTTATTTTCACAAATGATTCAGTGTGTTATATTCTGGTACTGCAATAGTCTTACTGTGTGTTTTCAAAAACCATGTGAATAAGAATATAAAGAGAAGATTATTAAGAGAACATTAACACATTCACCAACTCAGTAAGTTCTAAAGAGATTTAAAGCTCTCTCGCGATAGAGAACAATTTGTCGACGCGATGAGCACCTGTCTCATATGCAAGATCTCCATACATAATAAATTTAATTGAATCTCCGTCTCATCCGCGCCTCGCGAGGCCTTATTATATTTTCCAAATATCCACCTTGTAGCGAACGGGTTAGGGCGGGGGGTGCTCGTCTTGCCAACTTGAGCCACACCGAAAGAGGGTTAAAAGGAGTTTTAGATGTACGAACGCTTTTGATCTTATTAATACCATAAAATAATGCTTTATAATCTTATTAAACGCGAGGTTAGCGCTCCACCCGCCCTCCAACCGTAACCGGCTCACGGATATTTCAATTTCGTGTTTGCTGTGACATCGTGTAGTGGCACAGTTCAGTTACATAATTTAGAACGTTTTAATGGTATTTTGGAAGAAAACAAATAAAGAGCCAACGATCAAATAGACAGCTAGAAACAAATTGAAGTTGTAAAGTCGAGACTAAGTTGGCGCAAATGAAGCAAAGGAACTCCGACCGGGCAAGATAATCAAACACGTCGAACTTGAAGTTGTTAGCTAAACGCCAGATGAACTCGGCTCTATGATATTATGGTAATTTATCTCACGCCAATTTGCGCCACTTCGATTTTAACTCGGAGCAAACTTTTGGACGCTCCACGAATATTTTATCGAAGGGGTTCCCCGAGTGCCACCTCGGTGCAGGATCAATTTTTAAACCATAAATCTTCTTTAAGACTACTTTCTTACTTAATTTCGAAATCTCTTTGAAATTTCAAGGTTCTTCGTAACGGGTTACAATTTAATCACTCCTTCAAGTGCGCGTAAGTAGCGTATGTACACACAATGAAAATAATATAAGATAACACTAAGCCTATTGTGTTCAAAGTTGTCCTTTTAACTACGAGTACATCAAGAAATGTTCGCAATCACACACCGAATTACGTACTTAGGCGGATTACACGTGACGCGAGTTATCACGCGCAGGCGCCAGCTCTTGTAAATCTTCCACGAAGCTGAAACAGACAATATCTGAAAGCAAATATGGCCTCACTATTTAAAAATATAAAACAAAGAAGCGGATTAACGTATCACTCGCGCGCGGTGTTAATACCTCTGACATGATTTATAGGCACAATCTCGATGTGTAATACTTACAGTTAATTTAACGTCTGATTTAGCAACACTGCGGAGCAGCCTGGCTGACAACTCGCTTGACGACGTAATCACCGGCATTGTTCTATGTAATCTAGCGATACGGGCAGATCTCACTTGCATAACTGTCAAGCTGGGTAAACTGCGCGACGGAGCTATAATCTGACAAGTTCTTTATGATTGACTACTTGCTGTGCGATTAATACCTCTCTAAACATGCACTCCTGTTATCGCGTTACACAAATAGTTGTGAAATTTAAACATCGCATTGGAATCATTCCGAGTCACACGGTTGATTTGATGCTCAAACAGCGGTGTCGAATCGGCTTGAGGCATTTCGGGTGCTTTGTTTAGCGCAGTCGGTGCGGTAACGATGCCGGGGCACTTAGTCCGCAGTGTGCCGGCGCTAGTCGAGGGCGTAGTGGGTGGATGCTAATTGTTGAGACGCCCTTCCCGCTCATTGTTTTAGAGCAGACCATGATTGAAGTTTCGTCGGCGCGCGGAGTGATGCCCACTAACCACCGAGTCAACACCTCGCGCCGAGCGCGTCAGAAGCGGCCGCGCGCATGACACATGCATTAACAGCCGACCTAATATTTTCATAATCTAATGGCGATGTTCTGTGAAACAATGCTTCGTGTTTATTCAAAAAATTATCTCTGTATCTGTTGCTGGTTAGACTGACCTCTTTAAAATCGTCTAAAATTGTTTGCGGTATCTTGTTGTTTTATTTACTGTATGAGTTATGTTTGGTGACCTTCCTTTTAAAGTGTTTCTTCTTGTTACAGGTAACATTAGCTCAGATATGTCGTGGTCAGGACCGAACTCCGGGGCCGCACAACTTCCATGAGCCGTCTGAAGATATGCGTCGGAAGTTTGAGTCCTGGTGGAGTGCTCAAGTGTCACCACGACCACCGCCATTCAGCCCTCGGCGATACCCGTCACCTGGTCCCAAAACTCGTTCACCTACGCTGAACACGATACCTGATCACTTACATCCAGCGTTACAGACTGTCCAGAGTCAATATCCTACTCAAAAGACTAGAATGAGGACAAGTTTTGATCCTGAATTGGAACTGCCCAAACTACAGCGTTGGTTTTCTGAGAATCAACACCCCAGCAGACAGCAAATACAACAGTACGTCCGAGAGCTAAATAACTTAGAATCGAGGCGAGGACGAAAGCCCCTTGACGTCAACAATGTTGTTTACTGGTTCAAGAACGCGCGTGCTGCACAGAAACGCGCTGAGCTTCGGAATATCGGAGGACTGAGCTGTCATCTTGGGGTAAATGGGTTCAATAGCAGGAGTCATAGTCCGACAAACGGGTCATTGATGGCTGGCAGTGACACTTACGGTTCTCAAGACCACAATTCAATGAAGAGTCCTATTCTATCGGGCAGTCCCGGAAGATACCCGATGTCGGTAATGTCTGAAGATAATTTATCCAACGGAGGTTCGGACTTGGAAGATGATGGAGGTGACATACATCCTGATGATAGGCCTGAGAGCCCTGATGCGCCGCTCTCTTTGATTACAACTAAGAAGAATAACAATCATGACACAGACGATAGGCCTGAGGAATCGCCAAAGCCACCAGACATAATAAAGGTGAGCTTCATATCCAAGTATATTGATTAAAATGAAGAAGACGGGATTAATTAGCCTTTAATATACCTAATCTATTACTCATTAGTTTAACACCAGGCTATGATACGTGCATTTATGCAACAACTTATACAACTAGTTATGAGACAGTTAACTAATATATCTTTTTTATTGTCACAGGTACATGACATCAAGCAAGAGCCGAGAGATTTGAGCAAGCCTGACAACACTATCTCGCCGCAACGTTCTCCGGCTAAGAACAGCGACAGTTCGCACAACAACAACAGCAATAACAACAACAATGAGGATGAAAACGGTGTTGGGGATGATGGTTCTGATGAGGATGTGATCCAGGAGAGGCACTACAGGCCATCCTCCCCGCATCTAGATCGTCTTCCCTTCCCTATGGTGCCTAATCACCCAATGTTTGGTCACGGCATCATGTACATGAGCCAATACATGAGCGGCTTCCCCGGCGTTGGCGCAGTCCCCGGGGAAGGTGCCAGCGGCCTCAACCTGGCCCTCGCAGGAGCTTCAGACGAGCGACGCAAGCGCAACCGAACCTTCATCGACCCCGTGTCGGAGGTCCCCGTACTAGAGCAATGGTTCTCAATGAACACGCACCCCTCGCACAACCTGATACTTAAGTACACTGAGGAGTTGAACAGGATGCCTTACAGGCAGAAGTTTCCTCGGCTGGAGTCGAAGAACGTGCAGTTTTGGTTCAAGAACCGAAGAGCGAAGTGCAAGAGATTGAAGATGTCGCTGTACGAGCCGTCGTCCCCCGGACACTACTCCCACCCGGGGCACCCCCATGCCATGGCCGAGAGGAAGCTGGTCTGAGCTAACTGCGCTCAATTTTAGGAAAATGTGAGAGATTTTTGTGTTTGTGGTCGCAGCATATACACGAAAGACTGATATCGAATCGTTTAATGGTGTGCAGTGCCATCTTAGTATTAAGATGACGACAAGCGCGTCATCCTAACTTTAAGCAGTTCGTATTATTCAGAGAACTTTGTTAGTAACTGTTTAGATTATTAACGATCATAGTTTTGCTTAAGGTAGACTAGACCTATTTGAATGCGATATCATAATAAGTTTAAAGAAGTAGTATCGATTTATCTAATAGAGCGATCACATCGTATTGTTTATTGTGTACATAGCTGTTGGTACAAAATTACTAGCGAAGGACATGTAACAATTCTTTGTAAAGGAATCTCAATATTTCTAGTAGTATGTATGTACATAAGAAACTCAAAACTCGGTTTTTATTTATTAAATTTTACAGTAGTTGTATAAATCTGTTGTTAGAATATAAATGTATGTATAGTCTCATTAAAAGTTCCACTTAAATTATAATAATAGCGAGGTCAAAGTATAGAATGGTATTCAATGTTATTCTAATTATGTACATTATTTGTATAATTAGTATTGAGTCATAGTAATAATGATATTATATTGCACATAGTATACTGGAATCGATATTTCTGATTTTATCGGTCGGTGTTCGGCGGCTGAATGGTTACGCACATTCCGTATTATGTACTCTTTTGTTATAGATGTTAATGCTTCCTCAATCCAAAGATCGGTTAGTGTTGTAGAGCGGTCACGTAATTACTGATATCAATTAGTGTTGCCGTACTGGGCGGAGCGTTGGGTTGCAGGTAGAATAGGCGTGGTGGCAATATTAAATCGAGTCGCACTGGTTACTCTATTCCGAATATTAAGTAGGGAGGTAAGCATGATGATAGCGACTCGTTTTGTAAAGGTTTATGTGTGGGGTATTTCGTAGTTCCATAATGCCGCTCTGCCCAGTAATCGGTTAACAGCAAACAGCTTATGTTACAGTATTCACGCATTTATCGATTGAGGCTGTTTCGTCACACTCTTGTTTTATAGTTTTAGACGCATCATAGTTGAAATACGGCAGTTTGTTTTGTTATTCCCCTGTTATGCTTGTTTTCGTGAAGCTGTGATGAAATTTCCAAATATTGTAAATATTTTATTAATGTTAAACATAAGTTTTATTGTAAAACTACGTCACTAGGCTCACACGAACAATTAAAGCATTACCGCTTAGGTAACGAAAATATTGGCTAAATGTTTATTCGATTCAATTATATAAACGAAAATTTAATTGAATATAATATGAAAAGATGTTGTTCTTTTATTTACTTTCCATTCTTTACGCTATTTTTCTAAAAATCCTTTCTTCATACATGGTACTTATAGCTACATAAGTGAAGGTACTTAAACTATACACTTTTATCGACTTGTCTATGTCACCAGAAAATGGCAGAATCCGTAATATTGTAATATAAAAATTTCTTGATATATTATGAAAAAATCGTTTTATTAACAATAATTCCCATCCAAATTCAATAGTTTTCAATATATTCGTCTCTTATTTAGAAAAAATAGTTTACAATTTCACGCAATATTTTACAATCTTACGGCGTTTGCCATTTTCCGGTGACATCTATACTAAATACCGATTCTAATTCTCATACAAATTTCGGCAAGTAAGTATACTAAGAAAAAAAAAACAAAAGATATCTTACAAACCTGTGAAACAGCTGTAGGCCCAAGTTCATAATGAAGTTCATTGCAATTAATTTATCAAACATCATAAACGCACAAAACATAATACAATTAACGATAGCTGATCGTTTTGCTTTATCGAAATACAATGATGGTAATAAAAATACCGTAGCAATGTTCAGTTATACAATAATTAAAACCTGCACCACAGAACATTACACTATACTTAGCTTATCTGAACCAACACTTACACAAAGCAATATAGTTGGCGGCCTTTATCTAAAAAGAGAATTTCCAATCGAGCGCCACATAACAATACCATAAAATCTATCGTTAGTTCGGTAGTTGCTTATTATATTCGGGCAGGCGCTAAAAACAGGAACTAAAGCAAAAAGTACTGAATTTGACATTTGGTTGACATTTTCCACTGCAAGCAGCGCCACTACTAAGTACCAAGGTATACTGGGCACCTTCTAAACCATTGTGCAACTAAACATGTGTCAATAGTTATCTCCGAAGCTTCGACGGAAGCGGTCGTCGGGACCCAAATCACCTGTCAAAGTTGCAAGTCTTGGTGTAATCGCCAGTATCTACAGACATCTTTGTCAACACTTCGATCTCTGTGGTGAATGACCGGCTGTTTCGGGGCTTCGCACAATATTAGGCTGTTCTATACTAATGTTGGTACAAGGCGAGACTTCAAACTTTCTCTCTGAGACGAGTAACTTTGTTTAGTCGTGGTAAGTATTTGTACTTTGATTTGAAGCTCGAATGAGAATCTACATAAACTGATAGTCAGTTGTAAAAACTGATAAATAAACTGAAGTTACACGAGCAACGGATATAAAACACAACTATAAAAAATCTTGGAGATTGGAAATTATACTACGACTAAGGATTCACGTCTTGAAGTGTAATCATGTTCAAGGTTTGATTCGTATGGTGGAATTAGTTTTCCTTTTCTCAGTTTTACCTACTTGTCTGGCAATAACTTAGCCCTATAATAGACCCTGCACTTTCTTTGAGAGTTTAGAAACTACATACATTTGGTGCAGTAATAATTTTACTAGGCGCTCTAAATTGCAAAGTCACTACTAAATAATCTTCAAACTAAAGATATTCTGAGAAAACTCATTCAAGTAAAATAAATACTTGGAAATATGAAGCACACTTCTTGCGATGATATGAACGTCTTGACTCTTGACTGCATGAGTGCCGCTCGGCTAGAAACGTTCAAACATAGGGCGAAACGGATTATACCAATTAGAGAGATTTAAAGTTCGTTCGCGGAATCATTCTTTGATCGTGCACACTCCTCTAATATTCTTATCCATTCTTTAGCGTATTCGCGTTCGAGTACCTTCTTAATTATTTAGAACTCATTAAGAAAATTTTCGAGTTCGCAAAGTACGTTCTAATGATCTTTATTTATCTGAAGCACTTATTTACTTTGAAAATGTAACTTTTTTAATGATGGCGTGAGGTGTAAAACATATTTTATAACTTCGGTGTGCGTTTGCCAAGATCAATGCTTCAGGCGCTTGTTTTTAAATTTCAAATACGATAATATTTCAGTCGCGGACAGAAGCTAGTTACCAATTATCATTAGGAATTTCTTTCTATTTGTAAGTTAATAAATGTCTTCCTCTGCAAGAACTTTTATAAATTAGTATTTTAGGAGCTGCCATGGTTATTAAATGTCCAATTAATAAATTATCCCTGTAAAGTAGGTACCGATGCGCGTCAGATATATACATTCGCAGATTAATATTCCAGCAACGAAATTTATTTTATAAAGCACAATACAGTACTGATTCAAAAGCATTTTAAAATTAATCCAAGTCATTCAGCCTTTTTGCCGATGATACCGACGGCATTATTTTCACGGATCAATCAGTAGAGGAAATTAATGATAAATTAATTAATCATTCTGAAATATCTGACAAACGAATTGTTGAGACCTTTTTGGTATCCTATTTGAGGAATTAATACTGTGTAGGTGCATTTCCAATGAGGTTTTACTTGATTAGAGACAAACTGATTTAAATTATTGTTTCATAGATCAACATTAAGACAAGAAAAGCTTAATAGTAAAGTAAATATATCTTAAAAATTGGGATTCGCAATTGTATTTTCAGCTACTGGCAAGGCAGGCCACGGGTAGGTTTGCGGAATTTGTTCGAAAGAGTCACCGTGGTCCTGGAACGCAAATTGCATTTGGAGGATCACGGATGGGTTTTAGTCAGATCTAACACTCACTTCCGCTCCACCCAGTACGAAAGGAGTCATTTGATGATTAGGTATATTGTTTAAACTTTCTAATAAATAAAATGTTGTTAAATTTTAATGTTCTCGAGCTGGTGCCTAATTGGGCTATGCTTTTCCGGAGTTAGTCGTTAAAGAGATAGACGACTAAAACCAGAAGGAAAGAACGGCAAAAATCCTAAGCGAGAATCGTTTCGCCGGGACGTGTCAAGCTTCATTGCTTCATGCTGGTTGTCGCTACTATTGATTCTGGCTTCCAGAAGTTGCATTTTGGTTTGTCTTGTCCAACATCTAGAGTCCATATCCTAAGAACTATGTTTTTGAGGACTCATATAAAAATTCTCTACAAACTGGCCATGACCTCCAACCCCGCCTCATCATTTCTAAGACAGTAGAAAAAAAAATAATTTGGTCGTCATGTTAATATCAGTGGGGTATTAAGTTTTAATCTAAACAAACTGCCCGCCAGCGGAGCCGGGCATTTATGTTAGTTAACCGTGGATTATGACTCGGTGTAATAACGCTATTTATTATACTGTCTAGTTAGTGCTAGCTTGGTAAGTTAGAGGCTCAGTACTGAAGAGAGAAATGTTCTCTATGCATGGGTTTCTGAATTACGTTTTTTTTTTAAAATAATACCATACAGAAAGATAAAGTCAGGAATAAGTGTCCTGCCTGACCATTCTCTTCACAAAGTGTATCAGAGTTAGGAGTCTCCGCAAATGTTTTCAATATAAAATAGAAACTCTCAAGTTCAAAAGCTCAATTCAGAAATCGGGGGTCTAGCACTGACTTCACACTTACTCAATAAAGGAATATAAAAAACTGGCTATGTTAACATACATAAGTATGTAATGGTCTTGTAATTCAGACTGATTGGAGGTCACTGAAGGTGTGGTAGGTACTAATTAGGATGAGATGTACACATAAATTATTGTCTATCGATTTGAATATGAGCTGTAACAAAAAAGTTAACAAATAAGGTTGGTACGTAAAGTCTGCCCGTATGCACCAGGCAGATTTATCTTAGTATTAAAATATATATTTCTTCTAAACCTCGTGTCAGCAACTAATTCTAAGGTAAGTTTTTGATGCAATTAGATCAAATCCTCATTTTTTTCTACGCCAATCCAAAGCAAGCAACTAATTACAAGTTTTATTTTTCTCCGGCAACTTAAGAGAGTTATAAAGTCAAGTGCATACCGCCTGACATGCCCCGGTACGGTACAACGGTACGGGACAAGACAGTAAAACTCTAAGCCCGTACCATACCGGGAAGATTTACTAGAGCAACTTAATACGGCGTAATATCGCTGTCTGTCCGCTGCCTTACAGCCGAGATTAATAACAAATAGGAGCTTGTTATTATTTATTTTTGTTGTTATTATGTTGGGCTTAAGGGTTGGTCCTGAGATTGTGAGTACAAGCATAGGTCCGTTCTTTCAAGAACATTAATTAGAACGATTGTGCACTTGGTTTTATGTTACAAAAACTGACTTGATTGAAATGCTGACATGGTCGTGTCGTGCCTGTCTCTGCGTCAATAAGAAATGGAGATACGTAACTACTAAAATAAAAAAAAAATATTTTTAATTTTATAGTGTCAGGGACTATTACTAAACGAGGGTTCTGTACAGCATGTTTATTCCACATGACATGGGAGAGACTTTCATGTTTTACGTACCTTTGAAAAATAGAGTACCTTTCCATCTATCAAAATTTTAGTAGTAATTTAAATTTTAATTAATTTGATATACTCGATTTTACTCCCAAAAATGGTTACACAACTCTTTTAAAATGAATTCTATGGGCAAGCTTAATATTCAATCCTGCTATCACAAACTCGTACAGACCATCCCATCCAACTGTTTTCTCAAAAATATTCTAAGCAAACACAACATCAAATACACACTACAACTCTTTTCCAGAAAACGAATTCTATGGGTTGGCTTAATATTCAATCCTGCTATCACAAACTCGTACAGACCATCCCATCCAACTGTTTTCTCAAAAATATTCTAAACAAAACACAACACCAAATACTCACTCCAGTAGCCAAGGTTAAGCACAGAGGTCTGTCCGACCCCTCGGCCTATCTGCGGGCTTTAGTTATGATATAACAAGGAGCCGGCTAAGCCCCCGCTTACCGTAGATTGTATTAATTGACATGACATTCTTTCTACATCTCGTTGGATAAAAATGGAGGGATTGTGGATAAGAGTGCGTAATAAGATGTTTGATGGTATACCACTGTCTCCTTGGCAATTTAAACATACCTAGTAGATGATCCTACTTAAATTAATGCTTATTTACTTAGTCTCTTGCTTTCGTTGTGTGATGCTGTCAAAGGCAATCTTGAACAATATTTTTCTTCTTCTTCAGGCCATGTCTCATTTCTAATTGGGGTCGGCTCTCCTAATCGATCTTCACCATAGATGTCGTTTCTGGGTCGTCAGTGCGTCTATATTATCTGTGGCGAGGACTTTCTTAGTGACTGACATCCATGTTAGTCAGGGTCTGCGGCGTTATGGTCCCGAGTCAAGCTGCGGCACTATTTTGTCATGTGTTCATCAGCAATCTTGATCAAAATTGTAAAATAAAATATCGAGCCATTTGTCAGCTCTTGGTTGGTTTGGCTTTCATATTGGTTGTAACAAGTGTTGTTAACTGAAATAAAAAGTATTAAAAAGCATTAGTCTTCATAACAATTATTTTAATAATATCTGCCAAATGGCAAAGTAGATCATATATAAAACAAAGCATCACAAAAAACAAATTGGGTAAAAACGACTTCTTACTATCCTGTACCATAAAGAAGATAAGGCCTCATCTAGTTCCAAGAGTTAACAAAAATAAATAAATAAACTCGTAAACGTGCTATTACTTTAGAACATTTATTTTTGATATATATCTGAGTATGAGATATCTGAGTGATATAGACTTTGTTTACACCACCCGCAATAACAGCATGAACATTCTTACCAAAGCCAATCTCCTTATTTTGACGAGAGCCGTAATCTCACTTTCTTTAATAACTCCCTATTTTCCGGAGCCGTAACTCACGGCTGATCTTACATGGTCTTAAGATGAACCACCTCGGATATGTTACTCTCATTTTCGCTGCCACCACTCTATGTTATATCTGTACGTCCATACTTGAAGGTATTTTTGGTAGAGAGTAACCTCCGTGTTCCTAATTTTATGTTAAGTATCTGTCAAAATCTATTTTCGCCTGTCTTTTGGCATTAAAGTAATTCGGATGACTCTTTTAACTTCTGTTTCTCTAGTCAAAATCCGGGTATAATTTTATATCAAGTTCTCTTATTTTTGTGGCTTTAATGGCGTTGTCGCTTACGACGGATATTTAGTGACTTAATTCATCATCTGCCTAGCCTTTTCCCAACTATATTGGGGTGGCTTCCAGTCAACCCGGATTCAGCTGAATACCAGATAAGTGACTTAATTAATTTAAAATATTTTGGAAACCACAAACCTGTTTATAAAACTTAATCGTAAGCACTGTATTATTTAAATCAATCAAGAAGATCTTCCCCAAGAAGTCCACACTACCGGGTGCTTTATTTTAGATCGTAGATATACTAAGTCGGTTGAATTCTTACGGTACCGATACCTTATACGAGCGAGAGTTCTCTGTCCGTTAACCACTAACCAACCAATTACGTTATGGCAAATAGCGTTAACGAACTGATAAACGACGGATAAAAACCTCAGAAACTGGGCATGAGACACTCAAGTGACTGTCTATAGCAGTGGTTCCCAACCTTTATTTGACACGGGACCCCATTGTTTTCTTTGTTGCCGGCAAGGGACCAGAAATCAAGAAGAAAAATAAACTGCGTTAATCTAAGAATAAACTTATATAATATATGTAGATATTCTAAACTTGTAGCTTAACTATTCTTCGTAACCAAAAGTACAGAGCATTGTCATAGAAAATACAAAATTTCTGATAGAAACTTAAAATCAGTTTGCATCAATGGCATTTTTGAGATACAAAGATTGAAATTACCTTTACCTTTTTTTACCTTTATTGTACACTACAATGATCTATGTATCAATTCATCATCATCATCATCAGCCCATTGACGTCAACTGCTGGACATAGGCCTCCTCAAAGGGGGGTTAACCATAATCGCCACGCTTGGCAGGCGGGTTGGCGATCGCAGTGTAGCTGTTGCAATGCACAGAGAATGCTGCTGCCCATTCTCCGGTGAGTCCCTTAGTCGCGTCTTACGACACCCACGGGAAATGATGGGGTGGTGCTATTCTTTTACGTCCGACACCATACATAACCATATGTCTCAATTAATTAAACTATAATCGGCAGTTTCACTTCATAATCTCAGCTACCATTAACACTATAACTTAACACTGCTCCTAAAACAATAACCTATTTGTTCCCGGGTCACCAAGTCGGTACGTGTCCCGTTTTTTCCGAAGGACTAGCGCGTCGCGGTCGGTGTAATCTGGAATCTCCCGCCGCCAATTTATTTTCATTAGCGATCATCCTCGGTTAATTTTATTCCCTACTTACCCCGCCAAGGATCGGAGACAAACGCTCTGGGGTAAGGAGACGGATTTTGTAAAAGAAAGTTAATTGAATAGGTAAGGGCTGATTTTTCAGTAGTCTGATATTTATTACCAGAGAAATAAAATTGGTGGTTTGACAGCTGTGTAGAAAATATATCAAACAGCCACATTTATTATACAGTTAAAAATATCTGAAACTTTAAAAACCTTGCCTTTAGTATAAAAAATAAAATGGAATTACTTCGCAGCTGTGTTGCTTTATTTTAATTTAGCTAGTTTATTCTAAATGTGTTATTGTTCTAATTTTGAATGACTCTTGAATAATACGGTTTTTTTATCTTACTTCCAATGGAGAAATATTCTAACAATTACATTTAGTTAAGTTATAGTTGTTTGTATGTAAAGCTGCTTCTATTGACAGCAATCATCAGTAAAGATTTCGCGAAACTGAACTTTTTAAATTACTTACATCATTTTAGAAGTCATAATTTTGATTTGAACGCCATTCTAATACTTTTACTGAATATTTTTTTTCTAACAAACTCCTACCAATACGGAACGGTGTTTCATTCTAATAGTTGGTTAGATATTCCAAAATTGTAACACGAGTAGAGTTACAATTCACAATATTCTTACCAAACCAAATTCATATGAACTGGACGAAATAAAAATAAAAAGGAATTATACATAAATTTCAATGCTCAATTTGCGAAGTCCGTCTCCACACTATCCCCCAATCCGCTCCAGCCAGTATCCACAGTATCTGTGAGTTGCTTAATTCATTTCCACAGGATAATATTATTTTTTTACTCCCCCGCTTTTTGTGATGAGCCACGGCTTATTTTTTATTCATTGGGGTGGATACTCGTCTCAATTCATCCGCTATTCAGTTAGATTGAGCTGTAATCAGGTTGACAGTTGCTTTGTTAAATGCGTTTAAAAAAATTCAATGAAATTGAATCAAAATATGTATTTGTTTTGATGAAGAAAATATGTTTTTTTTTGTGCGAAATGGTTTTGCTTGGACTTGATATCGGTATCAGTAATATATGTTTATTTACACTATGCCTACATATATTTATTATTTAAAACTTTATGCACAAGTTAAATACACTGTACAAAGGTGGACGTAATGAATGTCATAAAAAACACAAAATTTCTCATAGAAACTTAAAATCAGTTCGCATCAATGGCATTTTTAAGGTACAAAGATTAAATTTTTTAATTTCTAACTTTTTTTACTTTTTTTGCACACAACAATGATTAATTAATTAATTCATCATCATCATCATCATCAGCCGAATGACGTCCACTGTTGGACATAGGCCAGTAGTGGACATCATCGTTTTGTATGTATGTGGCTGGCCACTTTACATACATACAAAAAAACTTAACTCTTAACTAAAACTAAAAATAATCTAAAATATGGCGTCGTTGTATGGCGTGTCGAATAGTGTATCTTTTTCATTCAGATACCTCATCAATGAAACTAAAAAAACAACAACAATTTAAAAATACAATTTTCCTTTACATCAAATTTCTTGGAGCTACAAGAAAACGTAGCTTTTACAATGTTGGCGGCCTACGCCGGCTGCTACGCCGCCTACGCCGTAGACCGTCTACGACTTTACGCCGAGATGTTTTTGTCGCGGTATGAGTAACTAGTCCACATATAAACGAAAATGTGGCCTTTGAAGCGTTGTATTTTGTAGATAAAGTCTTGTTAGCTTTTGTCAATAGAGACAAACATGACTAATTTTAGGTCCTAACAATCATGTTTCGCGAGAACAAGCATATTAAATGGTAATTGTTTGTGATTGTATATTTTGGCGTTTTATTTTCTTTTATTTTTTTTCTAATATCACTTTATCCTAGGCTTAGCAACTATATCACAGCTGTACAAAAGCTTTCCCTCAATTGGAAGACAATCCTACAGATATCAAACGAAAAAAAATATTTACAGTTCAATCTAGCTTTTAATGTCCTTAGCAACAGACTTAGAATATCTTTTTAATCCATGGATAACAATACCTTTGCAAAACCGAACATTATAATTCACATAAAAACCACAATTGCATTACTCCACACACATGTGGGGCCGCAAAGCACGCGGGGCAACATTTTATTCTTACTAAATCTGCGCTCGAATTAATTTGTCGCGCAAAATTAACGCATGAGTAACGTCGCCCGCCCTGACATCTAGCTAAATCGCACTTATGCAGCGCAACACCGGGGAAGTATAAAAAGCGGCTGATACCACTAACAGTAATTTTAAAACATATTGTTGTCTGATAGGCAAAGTGTGTGGGAAAGAGATATAGTGGGACAATAAAGGCTAGTTAGATTAGGTTTGTATGCGTAATATAAGATGAAGGGGATAGTTTTGTTTTATAAAAGTAAGGGCCATTTTTCTGTTTTCGTTGTAGGTTTTTCTCAGATCACAAAGCTTCTGAAACTCGTATTGACGATCCAGTTATCATTCAATTATTGGTTTTATTTTAGAATACGATTATTTAGAAATGTTATACTTGAATACCGAGGTTTCCATAAAGAGTATTTCTGTATGATAAAATATAAGTAAAATCAAAGACTTGAAAAATGGAATAATCACAAAAAAAGCTAGCAATGATTTAGATATTAATTTTAGAAATAAAATTTGCATTGTTTAGATTTTTTTTTCAGCAATAGTTTAGTTAAGGAGATTCCATTTTACTACCAATATTCAGTTCTATTCAATTTATTACCTCTATCATAAACACACAACATGTTTGTGGTATCAACACCTCTCTTAACATACAGTTAATTTCACCCGCGCCACGTTTACCGCATCCTCAGGTGAAAAGATCCCACGCTGTGTCTGCGTCTGGTTTAACTGTTTACTGTTCTGCCGCGCCCGCGACGGCACAGCGCGGTATTACTGCCGACAATAGATGAGAGTTGTGTCAAGCAGACCTTTGTGGTACAGACCTCAAATCTCGCTGATGACAGGATTTCTCTTGGCTTCTGGATGTCATTATTTAGAGGTTTTAAATATGTCAACTTGGTACTTGTTTCATCCGCTTCTCCTGGTGGACAGGTCCTGTAAAAGACAAGCGTATATGATGTAGAGAAAAGAATATATAGTCTGAAAGTAGGTACAGATAAGCAGATAGATAGTAGGTAGGGCTTTTAGAGATCACTCGATACGAGAAGTACAGGGCCACCTGTCTAAGTGGTGACTTGGTGATGTGTCGCAATGGATGGGGCAGTCCTATGTCCAGCAGTTCTTCCGGCTGAGCTGAAATCATGATGATGAAGTAGGGATAGCCACGTTCACCGCATCCTCAGGTGAAAAGGTCCCACGCTGTCTCCGCGTCTGGTTTAACTGTTTACTGTTCTGCCGCGCCCGCGACGGCACAGTGCGTTATTTCTGGTGACGATAGATGAGAGTTATGTCAAGAAGACCTTTGTGGTACAGACCTCAAATCTCGCTGACGACAGGATTTCTGTTGGCTTTTGGATGTCATTATTTAGATGTTTCATAACAGCTTTGTGCAGGTTTCAGCTACTTTTCCTTTGTGTCATAAATTATATTCATTTTGCTAAAACGTTACAAATAAGTTTTACACGTCTACCTGTTTAACTCGGGTTTTTCTAGCTGACTACTCTGGGTAGAAACACCGAAACAAACTGAGAAGTCTCACAGTCAATATAATTGTCAAAACGTATGAGCACCATTTAGGTAGGTTATTATCTGAGGTGTTCTTTAGAGGACAGCAACACATAGATTCGAGGAAACCTGTCCAGACAGGGCAAGCATTTGTCTGTTATCATTATACTCAACTTTAAACTTTAAGGAGCTTCAACGATTCGATGAACAATACATATAAAACTGCAAATATACTAAATAAGGCTGGGGGAGACTGTTGTATCTGAAAAGCTCAGGGATAGTCTATGTGGTAATGGTGATGATACACTAGATATAGCAGGGTGTTATAAAATGAGCGAAATACCATGAAGTTCCGAATCGTTCAAAAGAAACAAAAGATAATGTAAGGGAGATCATTTAACGCTATTTTTTCTAATTGTACTTCTTCCTCATTCCTAAAACGTTTCACACCAAAAACAAGACCTATCGCCATCCACCCTTCGTTTACTTCGAGACAAAACAAGTTAATTTTTAACGAGCACTCATCAAAATTGTTTAATTACATCCCTAAGGGACAGCTAAGCGTGAAACGGTCGACCTAATCAACCGTTTTGGTTAGCAACCGTAACTGCAACAATAAATGGAAAATGAAGAGGCGCCCCCTTGAGACGGAATCAGGAAATTTGCTCTTAAAAATACAAGTTCGTTTTGGGTGACAGTGAAGTGATGGTAAAAGTGACAATCGAGGGGCAGTTGTGAAGCTATTGTTGCGATTGTTTTTTTGGGAATGATGGTTGCTGTGCTTAGGGTGACCACTGAGATGATGACTTACAGAGGAATATGGAAAAGATGACATTTAGCACCAATCCCAAATACATTGAAACAAGAGCCAGAGAATTAAATTAAATTATTATATTTCAGACTATAACGTTCATAATAATTTTGTTAGTTTTTGGTGTTAGTAACAATGGTGCTTAAATAAGTAGGTTAGTATAGTTAGTTTTCACAATCTATTACTGTAACTACTACCTATGATTGTGCCCACCTAGTGTCCCCGATAGGAAGAGTCCGGTTTGGCAGATGTCATTTTCAGGATGCTGTTGTCACTACCATGCAAGCGCTGTAGTAAGGAAGCCGCTTTCTTTCGCATGAAACCATCTGTGCGAGCCTTCGCGAACATTCCTGAAGCGCTACAACGCCATGGCAGTCCCAACAGCATCCTAAAAGCATTATTAAAATGAACACGCAGGATATTGTAGGCTCGGCCTGATGATACCTGCGTGTCTGATGAGAATCATGTTGGTTGCTATGCTTAATTATATTCAAAAGTAGTTTGATATTCTAAAATTGTGAACGAGTTTATTGAATATAGGACAAATTTTTACATATTTTTTGATGATATAGATCAGAACCATCTAAAATTAGACTAGAATGTGCCCAAAGTCTGTCCAGCCCTATTCGAAGAGATCTGATACATTATGTAAGTATAATTAAACGTAGCATTTGGCACCACGCTGCAGTATTACGTCACATTTATGTAATTCCTTACAACATTCGAAATATCAAAACAATGGTTACATCACAAAACATCCCTCATTTCCACCCCCTAAAAACTGTCCAGTTGTCTTACACAATACAGCTTTCTTGTGATTACTGCAACTTATTTAAAGAATCTGTCGTCCGTCGGCGTCGAGACAAATGCACAGATAAAAGTAAAAAAATCAGAGACTTTTCCACGTATTTAATTCGTTTTGTTTAAACTTACCGGAGTGCTGTTTCCGTTGCACTTGGCTTGTTTTTTATTCGTCGGTTTTAATTTTAACGATAACGAAGAGGGAAATTAAATTAATTGGAATTTTGACTCTTTGTATTTTGTGGACTGTTTTCATCGTGATACGGCTTTATAATATTTTTGTTGAGTATTTACCGATGTGTTTTTTGTTAATTATTGTACAGGTTTAAATAAACTGTATGTTTTTCTTTACTTTTGGGTTTAAAGGTTTTATTTTACATCAAAACCGTTTCAATTTTTTTTAAGTAGGTACCCATGTTTTATTACATTTTGTGCTCTTCTATGTGTATGTATTTTTGTGATAATATATACATACTTACAAAATCATTTGTCCTAATTGACTATCAACGCACATCTAAAAATACTAAGTCTAGGAATCTGTTCGGAATATACATAGTAAAAGTTGTTTTGCTAATTATATAATAAACTTTAGGGATGGGGAACTTTGTACCACGATAGCCGATATCTACTAAGTCGCGGGCGTCAGCTAGTATTTAAATAATAAATCGACTAAATTAAAATAATAAAAAAAAATTGTATAAGCTAAGGCATAAAAAAACGATTAGACGCACACATTATACTCATCAACCTATTCAATAAAAACGTCATTACAAAGATCTGAAACCTCGCAAGTCATTTCAGTATCTCCCTTCGAATATTTTTATAACATCAAGATTCAAAGGAGAATGTACGAATAAAGCGGAAATGTGCAGCCGTAGCTAATGCGCGGTTTATGCGTCAGATAAAACGTGCAGGCGCAAATGTGTGCAGGATCTTAATATACGAACGTAAAACGAAACGTCGCGAGATGAATCAAATTGTTTTTTTGTGGAGTAATTTGGAGAATGGGACATATTTTTGTGAATTGGCTGGTAGAGAAACTTTTAGAATTGTATTTTTTTAAGAAAAATAGCTTCTGCCAGCGGCTTTGAAAATGAAAACCATCCCAAAGGAATAGCTATATTCTCCAGGATAAAAGTATCCTGGGGCCTGCGGACGGTGAGCGTAGGGTGACTCGCTGTCCGATCACAACCAGGCCCGAGTCGATGGCGCGTTGTGTTCCACGCGGGCCTTAAAGAGATGTCAGCATAGGAGACGGGGCCTGCTAGAGCCAGAGCCTGGCAGGGTTGCGGAATTTGTTCGAAAGAGTCACCGTGATCCTGGAACGCACGCACGCACGCGCTTTAGAAGGAACACGGATGGGAGAGTCTGACATGCCCTTCCGCTTCACCCAGAGAGGAAGAAGTCATTTGATGATTTCCCACAATTAAAAACAAAGGATAAGTTTCCTAATCCAGGACTTGGTGTACCCGTATGTCAAGTTACATCTTAATTCATTTAGACATAAAGACGTGAGAGACAACGATCAGACGGACACACAGAGTTAATTTCGCATTTATAATGTTAGTAAAAAAGAAAAAAGCCTACATTATTGGGCTTCCTGAAAGAACTAAATTCGGTTATGTTACCCAGCCAATAATACTTTGTCTCAATTTATTCAATCATTGTACGAAACATTAATTTTGCGAATGAAAAAACGGAACCTTTTGAATAAAATACAGAATATTTTTTTTTTACTTAAAAATTACAGGAAAGCTATTAAATAGTCTATGGTTTTAAAATATAACATATATTTTTGAAACTTGTATATAATTACGATAATGTAGCAGTATGTGTTATTCTATATCACGTGAAAACCATATGACTCGTATGGAACCCTTTGCGCGCGGGTACAACTCGCACCTAACCGGTTTTCACTTCATTAATGAAACTGCAATTGATAAAATAACATTCTTATTTCTTCTAAACCATTACTATAAAATAAAACAAAGTTTATAACGTTGATGGTTTCGTAATTAAATTGATATCAGCTTCTTTATTATCTCGAATAAGAGCAAGTTGTAAAGTGCTACGTCTAACATAGAAAATTCAATAAAAAGCTAAAAGCCAATCTTATCTTGGCGAGAGGAAATTAAGAAACAGCGGCCATCTGACACGGTGGCTCTTTCCAGATCTGTCACTAGGGCTGGGGAGGTGACGCGAAATGTAGTGTCGATAAGTTTATTAATTGAGGTAATATTTATCAAGGTTTGAAGGACATTTTGAACTTTATGAATTTTTTTAGGAAATGTTTGGTAAATTTATTATTAGGGTTTGTGGCGGTATATTGTGACACTTTTCTATTGATTAAAATTAAGAACACAGAATAATCTTTTGCAATACTACTTCAGACAAATCCGCTGGTAAAATGCAATTCTATATTAAGTCCGTATTAAACGATATTTCGATGATAGCAAAGTAGAAAATCACATCTGTAAAATCGCAATTTTACAGGAGACTACATTTAGTAAAAAATAGTGACCATTTTAAGAGTAACGAACCGATTAAGATGAAATTTTCTATTACACTGATTTTATCGCTATATCGGTTTATTCTGAAATAATGTAGATATCATTTTGTACTCAGTAAAAATTTTGACGTCGAAAAAAGACATCAGCCAGATATTCGTTTATATGTTATGATAATGATAAAAAGCGCCCATTTAATCTAATATCGAATAAACTAAGGATATTTAATTAAAATCTAAACAACATATAAACAGTATTACCCTTTCTTGACCAAATTTTGTAGATGTCTAAATTTACCTTGCATTAACATTTTACACAGAACACAAAATGAGTTATCCACCAATAAATTTCGTTAATATAATTTATTTAGTTCCAAACCACACACACTATATATTCATAAAAGAAAATCCATTATTTTATATGTTTAAAGTAATAACATTGTTTTTATTATAATGCATATTATAATATTGACGTTTCAATCATCTGTCAGTGTTCCGAAGTAAAGGCGGACAAATGCAAATGTCCGTTTCTACTACGATGTTTTTAAAAATTGATTTTATTATTTTGAAATTATTTTGATAAAGACTTTAAGATAGGGTTTATGTAAATTTGTAAAATAAACATTTTCTCAAAAATGCAGATATCCTTCCATTTTACTATGCTGCCATCGATTTAGTCTTAACCTTAATCCCTTGATATGAAATAAATCTACATAATTGGTAAATTGAGCATTGACTGAATGGTAACAAAAAGTTTGTGTACGCTAGATTGTGTTCTATGCAAAGCCAGATAAATTATTCATAAAACGTTAAGTTATTTCTTATTAGAACTGAACATAACTATGCGAACAAAATCCTCTTGAAAACAGTTACCTAATTAATTACTTTTCACAATTCCCAAGGGACCATTCAAACAATCGACAGTTTAAACACCGAGTACAACACTAGACATTTTTAAAGATAGAGTGTTGAATGCGACAGCGACACGACATCGGGTTTCGTCGAACCGCTGAAATAATTCCAGCGAGCGGCCGCCGGGGGAGACGACGGAAACGCACCCTTATCTGGCGCGGAATACCCGCTTTTTAAACAACTCACTTCTTTATTTGTATTTATTCCACATCCCCCGCTCCGCACCGCGCACAACCCCCTTCCGCGCCCGTGTTACCACATGAATAGAGACGCTACTTAATGGGACTTTCAGTTCCTAAGTCATCATGTTTTTAACAATATACTCGGTGAGATAAGTAAGGAGGTCGCTGGATAATAAACGGAGAAAATATACGTGTTTACTTCGGGGAAATTTGAAAGAAAATCTTGATGTTCTGTCATAAATAAGCCGACATGGTTAGAAGTTTGTTGTGAGCTTTTATATTGTTTCGTTGTGAGGATATTGTGGCAAATTGAAAAGGAAAATGGGCAGGTGAGAAAAGTTTGTAAGTAAATGATTTCATTAGAATACCTACAACACAACGTTCAAGAAAATCGACTTTTATTTAACCGACTTCCAAAAAAGGAGGAAATTTTATTCAGTTTGGCTCGGCAGTTTTTATGTTATGAGCATTTTGCTTACTTGGATGATGTAATTACGTCGTCCAGGTAAACAAAATAACATCGGGTAATTGTTAGTATCACAAAAATTGTGAAAAAAAAAACTTTTTTACAAAAAAATACAACCGACTTCCAAATAAAAACACTACAAATTCAAAAATAACTTAAAAACGAAGGAACAAAACTAAAAACACCGACTTCCTAATTTAAAGTTATTTTAGACTTTGTAGTGTTTTTATTTGGAAGTCGGTTGTATTTTTTTCCTTATGCAATCGTACTACAACTGCCCTTTATACAATGGCCTAGCATTTGCCAGCAATGTTGGGATCGACTGACCTATACAACCTAGTTACTGGTTGCTGGCCCTTTGGCAGGACTGGTGTCAGATTTTCTGGCTTCCGATTACCCTTTGCAACTGTCGAAGATCTACAAATGACAGCCGGGGTCAACGTTGGGTGTCTCGGTATGGAATAGATGTCGTTGAATGTTTTTAAAAGAGTGTCCGTGGAGTTTCTTGCCCGTTCTTCTCCATAGAGATCTACGCTTTTGAACGTGCTTCATGTTTTTGACTGACGGACCTTGACGTTGACTTGGATATTTGACTGGATTTTTTTGACATTTCTCAAAACTTAGAGAGCAGAAAAGACGAGTCAAAAAATATTGCTTGAAAATCCCAAAAAATGGCGGTGTTGTCAGCGTTTTAAAATCTGTAGTAAACAGGGACAGCACTAATTGCGTGTGACGTCACTCACAAGTCCCGCCATATTGAATTGACATTTTGTGTGACAACGATAGAAGTCGTTGTCACACAAAATGTCATTTGTACTGGATGATTGATTGCTGATGATGTGTGTTGCAGTTTTACAAGTATCGAGGAAGCGTAAATAAAATCACCGTGTTTAGGCTAACGTTTATTGGTTGACTATTACATTGGGCACAGATATACTTCTTGTAATACGTAATAAGGAACACTAGTTATTGTCACGGCGTGGGGCAGACGACTGGCCGCTCTACTTTATGTGCGGGGAGCGTTGCATTTTGCCCTGCCAGCATTATTACATGTAGTCCCTACAATTTGTATTGTTTGAAAACAGAGACTACCTCCTACTACAACTTAAATCCGTACTAAAATCCTTCCGCCCATTTCAGTTTTCTGTTCTTGTCAAATTGTTTTATCAATCTATCTATCTAAGTCCTCATGACTCACAGTATACTGTACAGTCGTACAGTCGTCTACTGGGTACAGTTTCTCTGTTATCGAGGGATGCATTACCGGCAGTAACAATATCGGATGAAGGCTATTCAACATTTTACCATCACCCACCTACTAACCGGCCTCGGCAAGTCCCATATGACTGCTGCTTAGCCACGAGCTCCTCAACTTACATAACTCTCCTCGCGCCTAACCGAAGTACAAAGAACCTAATCCATGTACCAACCTCGGCAAGCGTTGCTTAACCTTAAAGACTCGTGTGGCTGTTATAACTCAGACACGAGCTTCTCAACTACTACAACTTCATTCACACAAAAATCCTTCCGCCCATTTCAGATAACGTCCTAAGTCTCCATAATTCACAGTATACTGTACAGTCGTCTACTGGGTACAGTTTCTCTGTTATCGAGGGATGCATTACCGACAGCAACAATATCATACGAGTGCTATTCAACATTTTACCATTACCCATCTACTAACCGGCCTCGGCAAGTCCCATATGACTGCTGCTTAGCCACGAGCTCCTCAACCTACATAACTCTCCTCGCGCCTAACCGAAATACAAAGGAGTGTTGGTACTTCATGGATATGGTCACCCATCCATGCACCGACCTCGGCAAGCATTGCTTAACCTTAAAGACTCGTGTGGCTGTTATAACTCAGACACGAGCTTCTCAACTAATATAACTTCATTCACACAAAAATCCTTCCGCCCATTTCAGATAACGTCCTAAGTCTCCATAATTCACAGTATACTGTACAGTCGTACAGTCGTCTACTGGGTACAGTTTATCCGTTATCGCGCGATGCATTACCGCAGTAACAATATCATTACGGGGGCTATTCAACATTTTTATTATTGCCTTACTATTGTCTTATGGCGCGACGCTCGCAGATAACGGAGGGGACACACTGATGTTTAGTTTGTGGAGATGTTTTGTTGGTTAGGATTTATTATAGAAGAGTTTTAAAGACTAGATGAAACGTAATCGTACGATTCAAAGATTGAGTTGTGTAATCGATGGCTTAGTACATGATTTATAATACCAAACCAACTTCAATTTGGCCCATGGTTTTTTAATTTTTTATTAATTTATTGTACAATGGGCGGTCTCGCACAATCGAACAGGGCAATCTCTTACAGATAACCTTTGGATGGACTGAACGAAAGAAGTTAGATACTGGGATCTTTTGCCTCGCTCAAAAAAAAAAATCTACGAAAACCTTGTCTTTTCCCAAGAGCTACCTATATACGAGTATAATAATTTAACATTATCTTTTGGAGACGCTTTTCGATCTAGGAATCTTGTCAATCTGCACATCCCAATCACTTGCCAATTTGTTCGAAAATTCAAACCTGCCTGTCAAAGTCACTTGGTCGAGCAAATCAGCGGAACCATTGACCATTCTCCGCATCCGTATTCCTGAGTTATAACTCGCAACCGCGATACGTTCCAGATTTATGTCTGTAATGTTTGTTGTTTCACCTTCCAGAATAATGCGCCAGCGCCATCGAGATTTATGAATAAGCCCGTTTGTCTTTACGCTGATTGGCTGATAAAGGGATGGCGAGTAATTTCGCGGCTCGGGTGATTTAGATTAAGATATTGGTGGGAAATTGTATTTGTACTGTTGGTAAGATTTTTAGAACATTATTTGGAAAGTAAATGTCCTCTTTTTTCGTGTCTTAAAAATATTGGGATTTACCTCTAGAAATCAATTCATTCAAAAATATTTGTGGTAAAAATAGCATCGCTTCCTTGACCAATATTCATTTACTTGAAGTGAACAATTATAGACAGCCTTTGTCAGACTCACTAAAACTCGTAATCCCATGATTATTTTCTCATCAAAACTATCACATCAACAGCCCGAGCCAGTATTTAAAACCGCTAATAAAACAAACAAATAACAATAGAAAACCAACCACAAGATAGCGCAAAACTAACACCACTACGCACCGTTCAATATGCAAATATACACCCTCAGGGAGGCCAAAGATCCCATTAATCATTATCTAAATTAATTTCGAACGTTTAAGAAAATCTCCTCTCAGTTTCTTAAAGTCACAATAAAGAGGATCGCGGTGCGGCCATAACTCATCTGTACCTAAGATTACTGATCTTTAATCCCCCCTCCCGGCTTCACTTAAAGTTAAGATTTACGAGCTGAGGTATTATACTGCCGCCCCCCAGAATAAGCTTACGTTTGTGTCTATGAAAAAAGTTTGCATGAAACGTCTAGTGTTTCGAATTATGGTTATAAAATATTGGTTTTTTTTTTTGGCGAGAAATTTTTGACTTTTTTGACTTTTTTAATGACAGCTGTCTGACATCTCCCGTTAGGGCCAGTGGATGCCGGGGTTGAGGAATTTGTTCTAAAGAGTCACTGCGGCCCTGGAACGCAAAGGGCTTTAGAAGGAACACGGATGGATTTTAGTCAGTAAGAGTCTGACACTCCCTTCCGCTCCGCCAAGAGTGGAAGAAGTCATTCGATTATTTTCCATCCGTAAAAAAATAAGAGCTGTCTGGCATCTGGGTCAATTAATTTTAATTTAACAACAAAAGAAAAAGAAAGAAATAAATGAAATGCAAGACAAAAGCTTAACGTGTTGACTGCCGTATATTGAATGAAGTCGGATGATAATTAATGAAAGAATACTTTTACATGAATCCATCAGTGGATTAACTACTCAAATTCACTGTCCTTTATGACCCACCTACGACCTGTGTGAACCAATAGTTTTATTGCGTAAATTATTTCCTTTACAATCTTTGCATTCAATGCCTTAATTCTGATCTACTGCCCTGTTCACATAATATATTTTCATCACTATTTGACAAATTTTGCTAATCTACGCTATTACGAAAACTATTCGTAGATACTATTTTTTCATTATTTTGTAGAACAAAGAACCAGTGTCATAATATCACTGGTTTAACTTTAACAACGAAACGTCAAAAACTAGCGATTCTTTTTTCAAAAACATTTTCTTTCTTTTCTAAAACAAACAGTAGGTACGGCCAGTGTCAAAATGATAAATGTGAGCTGTTCTACCTCTTTTTAATAAATCCATCCGCTGTATAATGATGCTGCAGCTTTTTACCTTGTTACTGAGTTAACTGAAGAAATATTTATGGGTATAACTTTATTTAATATCCCGGTGTAACCCCGCATGCCTTCCCTTAACGAAAACTTTTAAGCTACATAAACTACTTGTATATTGCTTACGTGTTGGATTTTATTTAAGTTTTTTTTTTGAAAATTTACTTTCTAGATGACTTTAAGATATGAATTAATTTTATATTTCAAATTATTAAAATAGCGTGGCTTGTTTTACAAAATAGTAATCAGAGTAGATCTTCCCTTTAAATAAATTCTTTTTCTGTTATTTAATAAGTCATTCAGGAAATGGCCAGACATATTGATGTGTCGTAAATAACCATTATTTATTACATTTGTTTTATGTAGTAGGAGATGTAAAAAGAAAGCTTGCAAACTTGCGCCGTTTTACTAAATAGCATTAACACAGTAAATGACAAAAACTACTTCTTCTTCCTGCAAAAGAACTGCACCCTGCACCTACCACCCCTCCAACCAAAAACAACACGTAATTAAAACGTCAACTTTAGCTGCACAAAGCTTTTATCTAGCAACTTCGGAAACACTCGAACTTCCCACAACGGTGTTATTGAAAGATTGGAAATTCCCAAGCAGGCACATATTTCACGAGCGCTTCTACCCGGATAATATAAGAAGATAGAGGACAGAGTCGGATATAAAATATGGCGTCCTTTCATGAATCTTATTAAGATATCCTCCGAAAACGGAGAGAGAGAACACTATCACACATAACCTTAGACGTGAGGGAGACAGAGGTATTACTCGGTTTACGTATATTAAAATAATACAGATATGGTTAAAGAGGTGCGCGAGTCGGCTGAGAATTTATAGACTCTATGAATATGATTTTCTTTAAGACTGGATACAGTTCCCTGAGAGGCGTTTAATGTCAAACTGCTATTATGATAACACGAGTTATTACGTGTATTGAGTTAAGCGTTTTATTTTATGCCCGTTTTAGGAAGGTTTTCCGGAAAACACTGCAGACTTTCGTTGAGATTTTTTAGCAGTACTACTACTAGTGGTTCTTTTAGCAGTGAGCAGTCACTTAAGAAATTCTTCATTATAATGAAAAACAGCAAAATTACATGTTAAAAAGATACTAAATATGCTCAATACAAAAAAGTGATTTTTTTGCTCAATAATGAATTTCGGATAAAAAATTAATCGACAAACGTATATAACCATTGCAATCTAAATTCGGTCAAAGTCTGTGAATGGACGGTCATCTCCTCCTGGGTCATGAAGGTATATTATTGATGTCAAATAAAGCCAACTATTCAGGTCAGGAGAGTTAATTAATAAAGAGTGGATAGGTTACTTCTAGGCAAGTGTGTTCCATCGTCGACCACATGATCTCTTAACTGTCTGGACAGGTCCACTCAAATCTGTGTGGTACTTTCCTCAAAAGACCACTTCAGACATTAACCTACATGGTTCTCATATGATTGGACCAGTACGATTGTATGGACTTTAAAAGAGACTTTGACCTCTGAGTTTGTTTCGGTGTTTCTTCTCAGGGTAAACACCCGCCTCATCTAGTTTAAAATTACCCAAAAAGATTGACGTGTAAAAGTGTTATGTTTAACCTATTAACAAAATAAATATAATTTATCATTTCTTAGCATTAGGTGAGATAGTGGTCAAACGCTAAACCAATTAAAAATCCTATTGAAAGAAGCCCACGGGGCCTCTCCAATCACATATGTAAGTGACTAAGTACTGGTGAAATAAATATCCCAGATCTTAAAATTCCGTTACCCCATACGAAGTTCACGCCCTCAATCAGGACGGCAGCCATGTATCATCTCAGCCTAACCGTAATCTACGACGCACTGAATTATTATTTATAAGGTAATTACAAAAACACTCGCACGGTATCTTACCACCCGCTAATATTATTTATGTGTGGATAAACGACTTTGAGGAACATAGCATAGTATTTTTGCATATCGCCCCTCGTGCGTAAATTGAATGATAGCGAACGATCGCGGTATTTTTAGAACGAGATGTTGAATGAAGGCAGAACTTCGCTTGGCTTTGATTTGGCACGTGCAGTGTAACGTGAATGAATGGGACGCTTGTACAAGGTTATGTCATTTGTATTCATTGTTATGTAACCTGTCTATACATAAAGAGAACAACAGCAAATATATTTCATGCCAATGCACCTTCATTGTTATGAAATATGTTTAGAAAAGTGGTACTTAATTCTTGTGTAGGAGATAATTGTAGCGTATTGGAAAAGGATCGCATTAGAAAATGGGTGATTCATTTCATAACATAACTTGAATTACAGGAACGTTGTCACGATTCGAGGACAACGTTCCTGTAATTCAAACTTATTGAAATTATACTTTTAAATTATTGTGTCCCAATGTTTTGCGCGGATGTGACGCATATTTGCCCAACTTTTACATACGTTCTTATTATGCTTTTTAACAATAGTTTTTAACTTCACTTCACTTGTACCGGCAAAACGAAAAACCTGATTAATCTAAACATCTGAAAACACACTATTAATTAATACAATATTAAACTGAATTTCGATCAATATTTTAACCAGTGACACCTAAGGCGTCGTTCACAAACTTTATTATCGGTTTCCGCTAACCGATGTATCCGAACTTATTTTGCATGTTAGCCGCGATAGGGTGCAACGTGAAAGAAACTTATGAATTATGTGACACCCCTGAACTCACACATGTACCTATGAGGAGGCAGGTAGTGTGGCGACTATGATTATCTTGGGAAGAAGTCTTAAAGTCAAAGTCAAAACGTTTATTTCAATTAGGCCATTAAACGGCACTTTTGAACGTCATCATTTACAGTTCAGTAAAATAATAATATTACATTAATAAAGTGACTCTACTGTCCATTCGGAAAGGTAGATTATTATGGAGAAGAACGGACAAGAAACTCCATATATTCTCTCCATATATACTTTTATTATATTGGATCTTTAAACCAAGAGTAAATAGGTTATTTCTAGCCAGGCGTGTTCCACAGACGACCACATCATCGCTTTCCATAAGTTGTGGAAAGTCTTAATTAAAATCAGGTGCTTGAATTTTTTTTCCTTTATGGATGGGAAGTAACTAAATGACCTCTTCCGCTCTGGGCGGAGCGGAAGGGAGTGTCAGACTCTTACTGACTAAGACCCATCCGTGTTCCTCCAAAGCCCTTTTTGTTCCAGGGCCGCGGTGACTCTTTCGAACAAATTCCGCAACATTGAACCTAAAATTGGTTTTACGATTTTTTTTTTTTAGGATGTCGCAATGCCCCTAGGGTAAAGATACTCCACTGTTAATGACAAATTATATTTTTGATGATGACTGCAGATATTTTTGGAATCATTTTAATACATACTAGCAATAGATGACTTGATTAGATTACTTTTTTTTCCTAGTTATAGTATTAAAAGACGAACAAAACAGAAAGTAAAATAAAATTTTTTGAGCCATTACACAAACACACGGCAATTCATTTTTATATATGTACCTCTTCTTATTGTTAAGACGAGTACCTACATCGATTTTATTACTTTAATCGAAATTGTATATGACAAACTGCTAGAATTCACTTTACGCATTTCATTTAAAATTACAAGATTATAACGGTCTATAAAACAAATAAATTCAATTGAATTGACTGATATCGGCCTTGGAACATAAAATTCTTTAGGTGCTCGTTTTTTTTGCAAAGGAGTGTATAAAAAATGAATGATAGACGCAACATATATCTCTTCTAATTTCCATATCGTGTTTATATTCTCACAGTGAAAATACGTAATGGAAATGTTAAACACGAGCCATAACAGTTTTTATTCCAAGAAGTTGCAATACTATCAAAAGCTTATTCGCAGAAAAGGCATTCAATATTTTACATGAATAAAACGATTCTATATAAAGCATAGAGTACTGGATTTTCTCCTTTAAACGTCATACATTTTGTCTCACCCACCCTTCTAATCACTTCGATACAGTTTCTATCAAAACTTGAAGCAAATGCAAGCGTAATAAAGTTATAAATATTCATTAAAATTATCGCTTTACAGAATAAAGCGCTTCGCTAGCTCAGCTTGGCATATAAAGCAAAATGTGCTATTCTTTATCCCCTTCGGCAATCATGAGAAGAGATATGGAGAAATATGATAGTCATTATTCAGAGGTGCTTTGTCAACATGCGTTTGATAAATTTATATTACCTGTGTTATACCGTATAATCATTTTTGCCGGTATCTTGTGTGTTGGGGGGGAAAATTGGCGTAAGAGGTGATCTGAGTAATGAAGTCAAGAGAATGTGTTTGCGTTTTGAAGTGCTGCTTTTGGGGGGCTATTGGAATCTCTGATCTTTTAATTGACTGTCAAATTTCGTGTTTGTTTTTTTTCAATCTGTCGTTGACACGTACCTACATGGGTTTTGACAGCTAGTTAGATACAAAGATATGGCAAAGGAAATGTGTCAGCAGTGATCATTTAGCTACCTATGTTATTTGATTACAATCACAAATCAGTTTAATATGCACAGAAGGCGATATTAAAAAAAATCAGTTCACTTCATAATCCTTTAGAAATCTGTAGTATCATAGAAGATTAAAAACCTGCTAAAACATTCTCAATTATCGCAACTGTACTCAAAAGCTGCGAATAAATCTTGTAAACAACATTCGTTCATAACTAAAAGAGCCATAAACATCTTAAACCGTGCAATAAACCATGGTTCACATTAATCACGATTTAATACAGGCAATAATTAAAAATCTCATAGGTGCCGCTCGCTGCAACTCACTTAATCGTTACCCCATTTGATAGATGGTGTTATACCTCCCACGGTCATACAACCTTATCACACCAAACAAAACAAGGCTGAGAAAGGCAAGGCAAGAGAAAAGTAGGGTGGAGTTTGGTTTGCAAAGGTTGTAAGACGCCAGCGTAGATGTGAGTATTAGGAAGCGTTTACACGGCTGGCACGTAGCGCAATAAATAATATAGTAATCAGTGCGATTCCTTACATCCCGCCTCTTATTAGGCGAGAACCTACATTCAACATTCGCTAATACCTCGGCTTACTAACACATGTGGGACGGAAAGATTCACCAGAATTTATTGTACTTCGGCTTATGAATCATAAATAAGGAGAGGCTAATTAGAAATGCTGTACGGCTACGGAACACACTTAAGATTTTGTTAACGTTGCTAGTTGGCTCAATATTGTGTTGAATTTACGTCTTGTAGGCAATTTATTGGGCTTAGCTTTCGTTGTTGTAAGTTGTAGTTGTTATCAAAGTTAGATGGATTAATTTAAGGCTGAAATTGGAATGTGTATCGGAGTCAAAGATTTTAAATGTGTTCCTCTCCTTTTCATCAACTTCTCCTGATTGCTAAAGATCACAACCAATTACGACGCGTCTCCAAGTTTAGTCTTCTGCATTGTGGACCGCTCGGTACATGCTGTCTCCAATAGCCTTCTTTATTGCCTCTGACCATCTTGCCGGTGCTCTGCCTTGAGCGCGAACCAGAACAGTATCATGAGCAGACTACGCTTAGGTTTGCGCATAATACTCTTATTTCCGATAAAGCTAAGGACACGCTTCTGCCATACTGCAGGTAGCCCCTTGGTGATGTCGAAGTTTTTCAGTATGTACAGAATAATCTTGCTTAGTAATTAAATTGACGCAACAGAATCACTGCAGAGATATCTACCAATGCCTTTCAGTCTAGACGTCTACTACAGAATTGATAATAAGATTGTTATAATCTCCCCAATAGATCTGTGGATTAATATTTGCGGGTAGACTAATTAACGATAACGCAATTAAATAGGTAGATACAAGAATGGTAAAAAGACGCCATCATTTTCCACACCAATGAATGATATGGTATCATATTATATTCAACCAAATCAACTTTGTAACGACTAAAAACCAAGCCTAATAATATTATAAAAAATTGGTTGTCTGTAAAGTCGGTTTACGGACGATAGGTTAACGTGACAACGTCACAACGAAACATTGATGAAATGATCGTAACGTTACAATGAGTTATCCTTTTTCGTGCGTGCAGGCGACGTTTTACTAGATTTCTTCATTACATTTCTCAAAACCTAGATAAAAGTCAAGACGCAGATAAAAAAGTCTCAAAAAAAATCTCAAAAAATTAAGGAGTTGTAAGCGCTTTGATATAAACGGACACAGCAGTAATTGCGTGTTACGTCACTCTCAAGTCAAGACGTTTTGCTTGACAAGGAGACTAACTTCAAAATCGTGTAAGTTTTCGATTATTTTTTTTTCACAAATAGTACAATTTTAGTAACATCTGTGAAATAAGTATAATTCGGGTAGGTTTTTGACAGTAGACAAATACCCTATACACGTGTTACTTAGCTCACAAGATCTAGTTTTTGTCAATGGATACTTTTATCCCGATTTTCCAATCCCGTTAGAAAATTTAAACGTTCTATTTTGTCGTTTTCCGAATCCAACACGAGTGAAAACTTATAATTAACAAAAGTTACAAAAGAACAACACACGGCGCATCTGATAAGGCAGTATGTCACATACTGTATGCCGATAATTCGGGAAATTATGAAGTTATAACAAGTTCGCGAAATAAATCTCTTTTGCGCGGTTATCGAAGGAGGCTAGGTGCGACGTCTCGCCGGGGTTGCCAGATATGTATCTCTATAAAGGTTTAGGGTAATTAATTACGATATAGTTGAGATGGTAGGATAAATAATGCTGATATAGATGACGGATTTATTGTGTTGGTAGTTTTCTTGTTTTATGGTACATACTTCATTTCTATTTTTAATCGATAGAGATAGGATTCAAATTCAGAAGTTATTTATTAAAACCAATGTGAGTATAAAAATATTAAATTAGAGCAGCATATTCATTACGATAAGTATTGAATATACTGCTAAATTAATATTAAAATCTAACATAAAATTAAAACATTTACTCCCAACTCCATTTCCCCATAAAACGTAGTCCGTTAATATTCGCAAGACGAGAGTGCGAATAAATCACAATAAGCTGGCAACTCGCTAACCCGCCACCGCAGATGTATAAGTGCTAAGGTAAAGAATGGAAAGTAAAGTTGGCGCAATAAATTAATTGGCTCTAAGTTGCGCGTAAGACGGGAGCGCGCGTGCGGGATACACCCAAGTTTAGACTATTAATTTGGGACTTAGACGCCGACAAATATGGATACGTGTGTGTGTTTTCGCATTAATTTCGGTGAAAAGGAAAGAAGTGATGAGGTTGGGAATCCTTACATGAGTATGATATTGTAATGTTAGCATTGAAGGGTTATTTGCTGAAATTTCCTCTTTTTCTTATTGTTTTATTTCAGGAAAAGTCTTTTAAAAAGTTCTAATAAAACAACAAATCGTGTAATAATTCAGCGTATAGGAATAAGTTAAAATATGACAAGCTTTTTCTTTTATCTACTGAATTAAGTATTCCCACTTTAATAACATGCAAACCAAACAAACATTTACAAACATTCCACACCCATAACCATCCATCCTAAAAATAAATTGACCGCGGAGCCCGAGAGACCTCACAACACTAGTGATTACCATAAATAAGTAGAGCGTCATACTAACAACCATTTCCCATCCCTAGCGTATTGAGGGTGCCATTACGCCCTGATTGATTCGACAATAATGACTTTCGACGAAAGTTTTCGCACTCAAAACGACTGCTTTCGTCAATTTTACGCATTAAGTGCGAAAATGGTACAATAAATTTTGCTCAGTGATTATTTCGGCTCACAACTTATTGATATTAAAATGTTTCTAGATTTATTTTAATTGTTTGGAACAGTAAATCCTTTTTTATTTATTGGGCTGTTTAAAGTTGCTTGACTATCAAAACACTTTATTCGTGAACTAATTTATAATGGTGCATTATAAATAATGCTAACTCATTATTTTCGGGGAAGGTAGATACCCAGTAACAGTAGTACCTACAGGAGTGCTTTGGGCACCGTGTATTTTTACCCCATTCAGCCATTTTGTATTGGATCTCTTATGCCATATGAAATCTATCACACTGCGTTAATACCGTTTTATATCAATTAAAAAGTCAATTATTTTTGAAAATTACAAAATTTAAAAAAAAGAAACAGCACTAACCCGAAAATGCTGCACGCTTGTAAAAAAGCGAACAGTGCTAAATTTCGTCGATTTCATGTACCTATTACGCATCACCGTGCTTAATTGGATTATGAAAATGATTTTTGACTTCAATTCACATTTCAGTCGCCTTTTGATGTCAATTTAAACGGAAGACTATTTTGTTACGTTCATCATATTAAAATAGCTATATGTACATCTTTTAATAGTATGAAACAAACTCGCTGCCTAACTCTGTGTCTCTCCCCTTATTTCTTCTAAACCACGCAACAGAATTGCAACAGTTTTTACCGATAGAAAGAGCGATAAACGAGGAAGGTGTCAATAATATCTTTACCGCCATACGAAGCCTGGGCGTATCGCTAGTCCTAACTATCATGACTAATGTTATAAATGCAAAGGTGATTTTTTTTGTGAAACTTGCACGCCAAAATCCCTGAATTGATTTCAATGTATTTTGATACGGAGATATATCTAATAATAATCTATAAATAGAAAAACATTCTATTAGCTATCATGATAACGAAACAAACGTCTATAACTGGGCAAGGGCCAACATTTATGAGTCTCCCCGACGAGCGCTTTGGCAGAATATTGCCATAATCACCGCATTTGGCAGGCGGGTCGATGATCGCCGTGTAATGTGACTCTGTTGCCAATTCTAATGACACACTTTTGATATTAGGAGACGCTGTTATTGGGATTTATTATCAAAAGTATCTTGTCATTTTGAGGGTCGATTTTTCACTCGTGAGATAACTTTGATTTGAGAAATAAATATGACAGTTTGCTAGACATTTTGTAGAAAACATTGTATGGAAAAAATCTTTTACCTCTGACGTACCTAAATACCTACTAAGAGCATGTGTATTTGATGAGTAGTTGTACTTACTCGTGATTTTTACGTTTATTATAAAAACTGATCCGAATTTAAGTTTAGAAATAATCACGAATACGAGTACGTGCACAAAAGCCCTAAGGATCAAAGTGCTCACGAATACCTAAAGACTCAATTCCCATCACTGCTCACTAGTGCTCACTTAGAGAGTTCTAAACACAAATTCAAAACAATAACAGAAAAGTGCAGCACGTGGCTTCAGTGGGCGGATACATCCGCGGCTCATCCCCCACCTGTTGCTGATCCGGCTGATCCGCCCCCGCTGGATATGCGCGGATATAGCGGTGTGCGCGGATCTACGGATACGGCGATATCCGCTGTCGCCACGCCTCGCGACGCCCAACGAGTTAGATTTGCCATGCAGTAAGATTGCTGAAGAAAGTGTTGTAGATGTTCAAATTAGGTATTCTATATTAGAAAACATGTTTTTTGTTTCATAACATTTTCTACGAACATTTAGGCAGAAACATTCGATTGAATCATAGATGAGACGACAACAAAAGAACGATCGTAAAGTATCTCAACTGGCCTTTGTAGGTACCTACATAAACTTCAAAGGGTCATGGCTTTCCGCCTGACGCAGGTACTCACCGGATACGGCTGTTTCGGGAGATAGGTACCTGTTTTGGATTCAGCGGGAGGACACGCCCGGGTGTCAGCACTGTGAGGATCGTCCGGACACGGTGGAGTATACCGTGGAGTTCTGCCCTGCTTAGACGGAGTACCGCCGTGTCCTCGCCGAGGGGATCGGCGGCGGCGACCACTCGCGTCCGGCCCTAGATAAATCCATGGTCCGGAGCGAGGAGGCTTGGGAAGCGGTCACCTCCTTCTGTGAAGCAATAATGCTATCGAAGGAGGACACTGGCTGCGCGAGGGAGAGACAATGCCTTCGTCTCAACTGCCGCAACAGAAGAAGACGCCCCGGGCGTCGGGGGTCGCAGGGCGATCTCCGGCCACAATAGGCGCGGGCCTGCGGACGGCGAGCGTTGGGTGGCCGCTGTCATCTAAACCAGGCACGAGTCGATGGCACGTTGTGTTCCACGAGCGCCTCAAAGATATGTCAGCATAGGAGACGGGGCCCGCTAGGGCCAGAGCCTGCCAGGGTTGCGGAATTTGTTCGAAAGAGTCACCGCGGCCCTGGAACGGAAAGGGCTTAAGAAGGAACACGGATGGGTTTTATTCAGTAAGAGTCTGACACGCCTTTCCGCTCCACCCAGAACGGAAGAAGTCGTTTGATAATATTCCATCCTTAAAAAAATTTAGGTACCCACATAAACTTTAAATATCATTGTACTGTAAGTTGTTTTGTACAATAAAGAATTAAGCATTATTGCTGAAATACCAAGACACCTTCAAAAAAGATTAAGCAATTTACCCCTGACATATAAAACTTAACCACCTATATAAACTCCTCACAAATGAGTGGGTGGTTTTAAAACAGTTAGCTACATCAAAATACCAGTCTGCCCCACGCACTCCTTCTAATAAGAAGAAAAACTTCACTTCTTCGAATCTTATCAAAAGCCAAGCCAACGTAAGATAACTAGAGTACCTTCAATGAGCGTAGCTACGGATTTTCTTAGAAAAATACCTCTTAAGATAACTAAGAGTTTTATGCTCAGTTCTAAAAGAAATTCCAGGAATCATTAACTTCATAATATTATTATGAATTATTCTTACTCCTAATAATATTATGTATTAATGATTACCTGCCTACTACCTCTACCTACCTACCTCGTAGAAAAAAGTGGTTACACAACACACAAAGTAAGGTATTAATTTAATCTTCATAGTCTTTGTTACAAGGTCGTTAAACTTTTGGTTATAATGAGCGTGAAATATATTGAAAAGACGATTGATACACAGCACAATCATAATGAGAATTCTAAGCATTACAACCGACTGGTATCAGATATGGAATGTGACATGATTATCTTGACAATTTACTTTCTACTGACCTTTTTTATTAATTTTTTTGCTTTTATACAGAGCAGCTTTGGAGCCAAACTCCCATAAGGTTCAACGAGGACCTGGGACGACGGACCAGTCCATTGAATGCGAGAAGCCCAGTACCGGTCTAAGTGACGACGCTTGGAGAAGGCCTATGTCCAGTATACCACCTACATGCCAAATTTCAGCTTTTTTTTAGACGCGTTTGCCTACTATCTCACCCGAGATGGTAATCGAAGAAGAAGTAACCAATTCACTCTTAACTTAAAGACTGCGGGGTTGAAGCCATCAGGAAACACAGACTCTGGCAGGGAATTCCACTCTTTAGCTGTACGCACAATGAATGAGTTTCCAAAACGTTTTGTGCGTGTGGGTGGGATGTCCACCATGTACCGACTTTCTACGACCAGTAGGCAGTGCGTTGTCTGTCAGTCGCTCAGTCAGTCAGTAACGGAAGAATTTTATGTATGTTGAACATGATACTCGGTTTTCCTTTCCAGAAAACCAACACAAGATAGCAAACACATTCAATTAAAGTAATCAAAGAAACCGAACCACTTAATTAAATAATTGAGCTCTATACGGCCGGCCAGACACCCTTTAAATCTACAAAGGGGTCCAAATGGACGATACAACCAAATAGTTCGTCTTACCTTTAAGACGTATAGTTCGACGACAACTAAACTCCTAATTGGCACTGAATCGAATTACAAAACGGGGAATCGAACCCCGATCCTGCACTTAGCACGGATCCTTTTAACGGTTTAGTGAAGACGGATCCCCTTTGCTAGACGATATTTGGCAATTAAGGGATACCGGCGCTTTAATTCGTGGGACCCTGTGCGTCTTCGGGTGATGTTTTGTTTCTCTTAGCTTGATTGAGGTTCTATGTAAGTATGCCAGTTGCGTGATCTTTGAATTTGACGATTGATTTGGGCAGATTTGAAGGCATTTATCAGATTGTTATTGTTATCGATACATTTATTTTTTAATATCCCTCCAGTATGTGGTTTCTTGGATAGCTTTGTCATTTGCCACGTTCAGATTTTGGAAGGTACCTGCAGGTGCGGGATGCTTGCGTTTGAGTTTGCGAGTATTAGTCAGGTAGACTCTGGGCTACCGACGGCGATACCAGGGTAAGCCGGGCAGTTGGCAAAGGGTCATAATTAAAAGATACATTCTGGAAATGCTACATCAAACTGGATCAGTAAAAAAAACAATTCTTTTCAATATAATTTTAAATCGACCGTTTCGCAAGCTGAGATAGTGACCATTTTGGCCTCGCACAGATTATTATTTTATTATACTGTTTAGTTATTAATTTTATTTTACTGGTTTGTTTGTCTTGTGCGAGTCCCAAATAAACATTTTTCTTTCTTTCTCTCCGTAATTAATATATTCCATGTTAACTACAAATATTTGTCAGTTACTAACAGAGCATGAAAAACCCATCTAGAATGGCTGACGACAAATCCGAAAACGAACTTTTTACGTGGCTTCATCACCACAAAATAATTAACCATAAAAATATCTTGACTTAATAAAGGACTAGAAAAACGCTACAAATAGGACAAAGGGGGAAAATAAGACGGGCGTCTGACAACATCGAGACAGTGCGGTTGCTATATGATCGTGAAATATCGTGAAATGTGTGGGTTTACTTGATTCTCAATATGTTATGTTAATAACCTTTTTTTCCACAAAAAAAGGCGACCGATTCTCAGGACCGTTTTAGTACTATTTGAGACAATATTCTTAACATTATTGTAAGAATCCTAGAATTCTAAGCACAAATAGTTTAGTTCGGTGAGGTTATTTTTAATACGCGCCATTTTTTACATCATTTCATTTTAATTTTCATTGGGTTCCCATTTTTACTGAGCAAAAAAGCTAAAAAGAAATTTAATTTTAAGCCGACTACTTTTCGAAATCGAGGGAACTATATAGGGAGGTATCTAAGTATCAAAATTCTAAAGATATCCTTTTTCTAAAAGGGAATATTTTATCCGTTTCAGTATTAAAATCACCTTCCTGAATTTTGACTTTTACCGAAATAAAGAGTCTGGAAATGAAAATTTATTTCCAATCGACTAGTTTTCGAACTCAAAAAACAAAACAAAAACTACGTAGGGACTACTAAATAGTTACTACCTACTAATAACACGATCAAAGATCACGTACTTACTGATATTACGGTCAGAGTGGTGACCCAGAATAGTTGGACCGCAACTTGTCTATGACACAAGACGGTACCGGCCACTTTGCTGGCCGATAGTTCTAAATTAGCCGACGGTCGGTTGCACCGCGAATCTTAACTTTTGGTTAAGTTTAGGTTAACGAATAGGGAATGCACGAAAAAAATATTTAGTATCACAGCAGTTACAACAGTTTATCTAAAAAGATACAAAAATATAATACTAACGGTGAAAATGGAATCAAAATTGATCGAAAAACAAACGAGATATAACTATTTTAAACAAATATATCTGTTCCTCTCGCGAAGACGTTGTTTTCTATGGCAGCTGTATAGGCGGCATGGTTTTTGACGACAGCGTTTGTATCGGACTTTTTTTTTAAATTGGCATCTTTGAAGCTTTATAACTTTATCGCTGCTGAAGGTAAATCACTTATTTTTGTAGACATCTCTCGCATAGTTGACACAACTAGGATTGATCGTGGGAACTACACTGCTAAGTTTTAGCACTGAAAAATGTGTCTACCTTTTTTTTATTAAAAAACAGAGTTTTAGCTACAATTAAACTTCTGTGCGACTGACCGAACTCCTTGGTCATCGTGCGCCAACCGTCTTTAGAAGCATTACTGGGAAATGCACTAATGCCTCTTCGATACCGTGGAAAACTGTTAAGGGGCTGGTTAGGGGCTTTCTAAGATACTGATATAATTAGTGCATTGTGCCTCTAACGTCCAATACTAAACGACAACCCGCATCTTCAGTCACAACATAAACTGATATGGAATTTTCAACCGTATGCATCAGACATACGACAGATATAAGATTTTGGAATGGGAAGAAATATGTTTGCTAAGTCATAGACAAGTTTGCTTGAGTTACTGGCCGCATGCAAGAGGTCATTATCATCCAGAAAGCGGCGTGGAAGCTTTTGAATTTGGAACGTTGGGAGCTTATTAATTCAATATGGCGGCATCGTCTTGTGCATTAGGCCTCCTTGGTTTGACCGGTAGACTTGCTAACGTTCTAGGCAAACTATAACGTTTCGTGTTCTATAAGTACATTGTGTAATATTTGAGTGATGTTCAATTAAAGAGCTTCTTTGTTTTGACTTAGAAGTTTGGAATTAAGCTTCACGAATTAGGTAAGCGATATTCTTATAGAATAACTTCTTAGGGGTGAATTCTCATTTGGGAATTTGGAGTTAAGAACCCTATTGACAGGATGTTAAGGCTAAAGTAGAGTTTGACAAAAACTCAACTTTAAACTCTGAAAAAAAAAACATTTAAGTACAAATACTGCCCCTTCAATTTTTACTTTAGCATAGAAGCAGAAAAACCAGAAACCAAAACACCAAAACGAGGCAGATACGCCAATTTATTGCGTAACCAGTGTAATCAGGGCAGTGCAAAACATTTACAGCGGTAGGTACGGCTTGGCGAATAAATATGGATCTTTTAAACGCGCCGCCTTCCTAATTGCCTGCAGATGGACCGGCGCCAATTACGGGAGACATTTAGCTGGGAGTTCAACTGGCCCGATAAATGGTGCAGATACCTTACTCACTTAGTGTTGGAGCTTGAATGACTAATGACGTCATGAGCCTACATTCAGAACTCGTTATCTTGATGACTTTATTTCAAGAATCAACCGGAGTAATTAAAATGTTTGTACCTGAGTGGATTTTTCTGATTGATTTTATGATGGAGAATGTAATCTGTGGACCTTGTATTGATGACAGTTGGAGTGAGCATCGAAATAATTCATAACGATTTTGTTTATTATTTAAAACATACATAAAGGATCCGCTGGTTACAAGATGCACAGGACTGGTCGATGTGGCGACACTTGATGGAGGCCTGAGTCCAGCAGTGGTCGTTTTTCAGCTGGAATGATGATGAATGACCTGAAAAAGCACTCATAAAATGTTGAACAATAGGTTTTCTAAGAAGGTACAATAAAACAATAACGTTCCTAACTTGCTTCGATCCCTGCCTCATGCTTATATTTGCTTTTTCTTGCCTAAGCACGTATTAGTCAACATATATACGTTCACATGTATCTATGTAATAGTTGTAATAAAAGCAGCGTCTGTAAGTAGCAGTCGTAACAGTAAAACAGTCATGAAACTCGTAAGCTACGATCAGGGCACATTAGCCTTACGATAGTGCACTCTTGATGGTCTATTGAAAGACATACAGCTGCTCTGTGAGTACAGCAATGATAGTCTTTAAAATAAACCGGCCTAGTGCGAGTCGGACTTGCGCACGAAGGGTTCCGTACCGTCGCCATTATTGTAATCCATTTCCACTTCCTCTCTCCTACATATATTTGTTTTTTGCTGTGCCCGACAGGGTCCATAATGATCAATTTTTTTTTTTTTTAATTTACCACCTAAGTATACATTGTGGAATGTAAATAAAGTATTGCTTATTGAATCCATTACTATGCCGTCAAAATCGAGCAAAAATCTTCAAAATACACGTCTCTTGTATGGGACCCCCTTTAATTTTAAAATATTATTATTATTATTTTTTTTGCAAATATAGCAATGCAAACTCTGTGAACATCACAAGTGTCTACCTGTTGCCGTTATTAAGATCGTGTAAAAGACGCCAAAAAATATTTAAATTTCTAATAGTAGCCCCCTTTAATTTTTATTATTTGTTGTTATGGCGGCAACAGAAATATCTACACACTTTGTGAAAATTTCAACTGTCTTCCTATTATTCATGAGATACAGCCCGCTGACAGACAAACGGACGGACAGACATCGGAGGCTTAGTAATAGAGTCCCGTCGGTAACCCTTCAGGAACTGAACCCTAAAAACTTATAATCGTTTGTAATATCAACCGGTAGTAGCTCTTTTTTCCATCAACGGCCATTTCACTCAACTTCGTGATTATCGTGATTTCACAGAAAAATATCCACTGCTGACATGGGCCTTCCTCAACGTCGCTACATCGACCAGTCTTTTGCTCCTTGCTCTCAGCTGATTCCGGCGGCCTTCATCAGGACATCAATCCACTTTGAGGAAGGGCTTTTTAAGGACGCGTTCTCAAAACAGATAGGTATCGAATCTGATCACTACATTGACACGGCTCACGCACACACGAATATGCAAGGTTAACAGCGGATATTATGAGTGACTAAACTGATTTTGATACTTTAGCAAATTTGAATATTTTTCTTAGATAAGTTTAATGTTTTTTTTAGTACTCTTTCTAATACTATATCTTGTTTTTTTTTATGTGTTGACTGATGTTTTGGAATTGATGGAGTAATATACCTACATACTTCAGTGACTGCTACTGGAACTCTTAGATGACTAGAGCTAGATGTGCAGATTTTGGGCTCGTTTTGTTAGTTATGAAGAGACCTTACCACCGGACTTGATGGAGTCACCTGAATGTGTACTTCGATGACTCCTACTGGAACTTTTAGACGACATGAGTTAGATATGCCGAGTTTGGGCTCGTTTTGTTAGTTATGAAGAGACCTTACCACCGGACTTGATGGAGTCACCTAAAGGTGTACTTCGATGACTCCTACTGGAACTTTCAGACGCCATGAGTTAGATATTTGAGAGTTTGGGCTCGTTTTGTTAGTTATAAAGAGACCTTACCACCGGACTTGATGGAGTCACCTGAAGGTGTACTTCGATGACTCCTACTGGAACTTCTAGATGACAAGAGTTACATATGCCGAGTTTGGGCTCGTTTTGTTAGTTATGAAGAGACCTTACCACCGCACTTGATGGAGTCACCTGAAGGTGTACTTCGATGACTCCTACTGGAACTTCTAGATGACAAGAGTTACATATGCCGAGTTTGGGCTCGTTTGGTTAGTTATGAAGAGACCCTACCACCGGACTTGGTGGATTCACCTGAGGGTGTACTTCGATGACTTCTACTGGAACTTCTAGACGACAAGAGTTACACATGTCGAGTTTGGGCTCGTTTTGTTAGTTATGAAGAGACCTTACCACCGGACTTGATGGAGTCACCTGAGGGTGTACTTCGATGACTTCTACTGGAACTTCTAGACGACAAGAGTTACACATGTCGAGTTTGGGCTCATTTTGTTAGTTATGAAGAGACCTTACCACCGGACTTGATGGAGTCACCTGAAGGTGTACTTCGATGACTCCTACTGGAACTTCTAGATGACAAGAGTTACATATGCCGAGTTTGGGCTCGTTTTGTTAGTTATGAAGAGACCTTACCACCGGACTTGATGGAGTCACCTGAAGGTGTACTTCGATGACTCCTACTGGAACTTCTAGATGACAAGAGTTACATATGCCGAGTTTGGGCTCGTTTTGTTAGTTATGAAGAGACCTTACCACCGGACTTGACGGAGTCACCTGAAGGTGTACTTCGATGACTCCTACTGGAACTTTCAGACGCCATGAGTTAGATATGCCGAGTTTGGGCTCGTTTTGTTAGTTATGAAGAGACCTTACCACCGGACTTGATGGAGTCACCTGAATGTGTACTTCGATGACTCCTACTGGAACTTCTAGACGACATGAGTAAGATATGCCGAGTTTGGGCTCGTTTTATTGGTAATAATGAGACCTTACCGGATTTTATGTAGTTACTTGGGATTGTACGTGATGATTTTCAAAACAACAAAGTAGATGTAATCAAATCAAAATAATTTATTTCAAAGGAACCGTTCAGAGGCACTTTTGAATAGTCAAGTTCTGTTAGTCAACTAGTAACAAAGTAGATCCTATGGAGAAGAACGTGCAAGAAACTCAGTTTACAGTCTTTATATATTAACAATAGTTTTGAGCGTGTGCCGTAAATGCTTGAAACTGTATATAGCAAAATTGATTGGCTCTATACAATGAAAAAAAAAAACATGCTACAATCTTCTGCGGGTTGATGGTAAAGATGTTGGTAACAATGTTTACAAATGTCAATGGATTAGTTTGTAGTTCCAGTAGGAGTCATCGAAGTACACCTTCAGGTGACTCCATCAAGTGCGGTGGTAAGGTCTCTTCATAACTAACAAAACGAGCCCAAACTCGGCATATGTAACTCTTGTCATCTAGAAGTTCCAGTAGGAGTCATCGAAGTACACCTTCAGGTGACTCCATCAAGTCCGGTGGTAGGGTCTCTTCATAACTAACAAAACGAGCCCAAACTCGGCATATCTTACTCATGTCGTCTAGAAGTTCCAGTAGAAGTCATCGAAGTACACCCTCAGGTGAATCCACCAAGTCCGGAGGTAGGGTCTCTTGATAACTAACAAAACGAGCCCAAACTCGGCATATCTAACTCATGTCGTCTAAAAGTCACTTAGAGCGAAATAAAATATTATAATAAATAATAATCCGTGATTAGAAAATAATCTTACCTTGTCAAATTTGGTTTATCGAATATTTTGTATTTCTATAGCGATCTTTTACAACACGAGCTGCTGCAAGCAAGCGATACGTGTCCACTCACAACGGCGGCCGAGCGCGGACTGAGGGATTACCTGGATGTTTGTCGAATAAATCCAGACAGGGACCAAAAATAAAATAACTCTTATTACAACCGATTAAGAATTATCCGTAATAGCAAAATATGTGAAAATGTTAGTTTCAGATTTTATTTTTTTCTGCGAATATTTGTATAATTTTGTGCAATTTTTTTACCTAGATTTGGAAATTAATAACTCTGCCTACTAATAGTATTTTTAGAATTCTAAAAATACGTTGATAATAGGCCCAAAAATGTACCGAAACTCAACCCAGTATCGTGAATTTTGTGAAAAACGGCATCGTAAGATCGTTTATACAATAAAAAATACTATTATTTTTAACAAAAATTTTACCCACATTTGAAGATGAAGAACCAAGCTAAGTGTTTAAGTTATTAGTTGTATTTGATTTGGTTCAGTTTAGCCACAAAATGTACCGAAAAACAGCATAATTTTGTCCAAATTGCAAACGCGCCCCCACTTCATAACCTTTCAGCCCCATCGCCCAACTTTGGCAATACTTTTGGTTATGTCGATATTTTTAATCTACTGCGTAACCCGTTATCGGACCGAGGAGGAGGATTTTGGAGATTTTGTTGTACTTGATTGAGCGCACCTATTGTCAAGTGACTTGTGTGTGAGTGAATTCTTTCACTACCACCAAGTTACTTCTCATCAATAGTTCGAAGTTTTTCTGGTTGGTCATCGGTTCGTACAGTGTGTATAGTGTCGGTAATGTGCGCGGTAGTTTATGTGGAGCGCGATAGTCACCGCGACAGAGGTTATTCGTTCCGCTAATGTTCCCCTGCATCTCGTTTGCATTTGCAGTGCACTTTGGACCAAATATTTGGCCAAAACTGATGGCAATGATGGTGGGGGGATGAAATTCATGATTGGGGTCGGTTGTAACATGGCCGTGCCATGATGTATAAGATTGGTAGACCAGTTTGTGAAGGGTTTCAAGAAGAATTTTGAGATGGAGGATAAATTGAAATTTAAAGACAAACCTAAGAACTGTGACTGAACTTAACAGGAGTTGACGAAGGCAAAAAGTGAACACATATTTATAATAAATATTTTGAAAAATAGTTCAGTGTAGATCAGAAAATGCTACCACAGTTTGTTAAGCTAATAATCACCATTCCATAAGTAGGGGTAACTACAAAATAAACTCTTGTCGGAGAATTCTCAACAAAAATAAGGCGCGAACCGAGGCGAGGCGCGAGGCGAGGCAGGGGGAAGGAGGAGGGCTTGCCTCGCTCACACTATTTTCATTTCGTGTAGTGCCACATTTAATTTTGTTGAAATTCTAACGTAGCTTTGCAAAAATGTCAACTTTATTCCGCCTCAGCCGGCGTCTACGTTTCACTCCAATGCTTTGCTTCTCCATTTTCTGGAATGTTCCACAGTTTCGAGACGGGCTTTGAGAAACTATAACTTTATGAAAACTTATACACGAGCTCTGAAGTAAGACGTGGCTTCCAGCAAAAATTTATCAAAGCGTATTTAATTTTCGTTATGACTTCTCTCTTGACTTTCCCGACGGACAAATTGGGGAACGGTGTGTAATTCTATGTTGGTGGAGGTAAAAATATCCATGAGAAACTTTGAGAGTCTTGGTTACTCAGTGTTTAAGACCGATATTATGAACTGTACCTACATTTACGTTCAAAAAAATATTGTACACCTTGGAACTATACGTATAAAGATTGAAATTGTATTTGTTTCATGATTTGTTTTCAACACGTCTATAAGATGCTTCTTGAAAATGAGACTCGGATGAACCACGTCAACGAACGTCACAAAAATGTAAATAAACGACCAAGATTAATTTGACAAAACGATAACCACCAACAGACCGATCAACTTACAATCCAAGCAAAAATCGAACACCACCACTCAAATACGTTCGTGGTACAAGCACAAAGCGAACAATCTTATAACCTATCTGAAATTCATATTGAAAGTCGATCGCATAAAGCCAGGAACACACTGTAAAAGGCTGAGCTCCCGTGGGAGGTGGGCTAAAAGGCCAGGAGCGATAGCACTCATCGGACGAATAAGCCTGTTTCCCGACTGGCAGGTTTAGGGATGCGACATCGACTCAATGCTGTTTTATTCTGCTGCCATCAATACTTAAAACGGTTGTGAACGGTTTAGGGATGTTTTGGTGTCGATATTGAAATATTATTTTAGATAAGTTAATATAATGAAATCGAGCTACTGTTGTAGGATATAGGTGACCATCTTAACATACCGATCAGTTTCCTCCGTGCCTCGGAAAGCACGTTAATTCGTTGGTCCCGGCTGTAATTTGTAGATCTTCGGCAGTCGTTACGGATTGTCAGAAGCCAGTAAATCTGACTCCAGTCTTGCCAAGGACTACCGTGTTAACCAGTTAATGGGGGTCTGGTAGGCAGTCGCTCCACGTAAAATACTGGTTTTCAGCTGAATTCGATTTGACTGGAAGCCAACCACAATATAGTTAGGAAAAGGCTAGGCAGATGATGATAAAAGGACTGCTAGTAAGCTAGACACTTAGGTCTTGCATGTATATAACTATACTACTTTTGCCAGATATTACTTTCTTGAAATCCATTTTCTTTTTATTAACCTTATTAATTCGGTTGTTTGTTAACTTAATGTTTTTTTATATATTTTTTTTCAACACTTACCAAAAACATCGATTGAAAGTTTCAACGTTGTCTATTTCAAAAAATTCGATAAACCACATCATCGACAGACATCTCATGCCTAATATAAAAGGATTGACATTTGAGTCGGAGGACGGGCGAAGGAGCGGATTCAAACCGAGACAAAGTCGACTTCGAATGGGTTCGCCTTTAATAATGGCAAATATTCAGCAGATATTCAAATATATTCCTAATTTCTTATTTGTCAGATCTGTTTGAATACTGAAAGGGGACTCGTCTTAGCTATCTTTGTTTCTGTAAGTACCAATTGTCTGTAGCTCAGGGTTTTATGTCTTTGGGACCACACATTGGTCAATGATGGTTAATGTAACGCATGAAGAAAGTGTATATGGATTGAGAGGATTTAACCGAACCCAAGTTCATCAGATACCACTAGTTTCTGTGAAATGGCTATCCATGTTGGTCTATTAGGTGTGGAAGGAAGTATTGGATTGACTTTCAAAGGCATTTACGGCATCTTAATCCAAATAAGGGAAGACTCATTTGAATTAACTTCTTAAAATTCCGCTTAAAACCAGCCATTTCAGTTGCAACCTCAAAGTTGTAAGGTGTGGTCATTATTTACACTATAGAAATCAATAATATTAAAATTATTAAAATTCTAGCAATTCACTCGCGACTTCGCCCGCGTGAGCTTCGTTGTTACCTATGCGAAATTCAACAACCCCTCTGCTTGAAAGGGTAGTTTTAAAAATATAAAATCAATAGTATAGACGTGGATAAACGTCTGTATCAAGACAAAGAAAGTTAGCGATCAACTCCCAATATTAATCTCCTTGTCTTAAGCAAGGCAGAACAGCTCGTCTAACGGATTAACTTAAATTGAAAACCAGTCTGCAAACAGATAAAAAAGACAATAACTTACCAACAACGTAACATTCAGATCAAGAAGTCAATAAAGCAAATTGGCATCTCGTTTCGGGTCAACCGGCTTAGCGTACGAGGGACAAATCCTTAGTGGGCACAAATAAATACGGGCCAAACCTATCATATTTCCCTGATCCCCTGCCGAAGGGTCAGCAATACCTCGCTCTTAGAACCTTGTGATACGATGTTTTGATCCCCAATTGATATGAATGATGTTTTATTGTTTTTTGCGGATTCTTTTTTTTGTTTTTGAAGGTTTGAGGTTTGAATGTGATGGGTTGCTGACTACACGATTGACGGTTATTTTTATATCAGTTGTTTTCGTAGTCCAGTGATTATTTTTGTATTGTTGAAATCTATTATTCAAAAGACAATACAGGTTTTTTAGATATTTAATGATTTCTTAATTGTTTCAGATCCAGATATGATATTAACTCAAGGGACCACAGTAAACACCTGATAAAACTTACCCTTAAAAACTTATGCTATTTAACATTTAAAAAATTTGTTACTTTGACAAGACAAATAATAAAACTACTATAGCCTATACTATATCCACTTCAGAGGACTCACTGGCACGTTACAAGGTCTATATATTCTTCTCCCAATTTATTTAGGGTTGACGCTTCATGTCTATTTCATTCATCTCTATAGGCCTTAATTTCAATAGCCACCTCGTTTCTAGCCGTATCATTTTTCACACATCCAGCTATTTTTTGGTCTTCCTCTAACACTTATAACCATCCACATTAGCACCGAAAACTTTCTTCAAGACATGAAAACTAAATTTATTCTTAAATAGTTAAAAAACTTCCCAGAGCAGCATTTAAGAAAAGGCTCTCACGTAAACGGAAATTGTCCATCCCGGACTTCCACACGGAAAGCAAAAAAGACCACCAATCTTTTTGGCCACTCCAAATCCGGTGGCAGACAAAATTACGTCGGTTAGTTGTTGCGAAATATATCTCAAAATGGACGGCGCAATCCCAAATCTTTAACAAAATAGCTCCCCGGAACACTTTAAGTCTAAGTAAGTGGCGTTCGGCGGTCGAAGATTTGCTGGACCGTCTCTAATGGGCTCTATCCTTATTTATTGAACTTGCCGCCGAAACGGAAACGCTACGAGGTATATTTAAAGTTTTGATTATGTTTTACATTACAATCAAAGGTAGAGAATGTCCTTAAAGATTGGAAATGGAGGATTTAATTACTAATTGGGAAAATATATTAAATTTCACGGAAAAGTCTGGATTTCCTTAAAGACAAGAAAATGTAAAGGTATCCAAGTGTGGAGGACACTTGGATACCTTTCATCCTTCCAATACATGTATTATTTCAATTCATTAATTTAATTCGACGTCAATAACCGCGTTTCGTAATTTTCAAGGATTTTATGCAAGAAGAATTTTTTTGTTTATTTATTTAACAGTACGCACACAAAATGTACAGAGGCGGACTTAATGCCATAGATATTATCTACCAGTCAACCTTTTTTACATTGTTTTTACCTTATTTATTTAGGTTTTAAAAAATACCTCCAAAATATTTTTTAAAGTTCAAGTCTTCCACAATACCGCTCGACGGCTGGCCTGTTAGGCTTAGAAAATGAATAGTTTAACCGTAGGGGAAAAAAAGAAATGAGGTTTTTCTCATTCTTCATAAAGGTGTCTGTAATATTTTTAGAGAATATCGGCCAATATTTTTAGATTTCAAACACTATGGTAGTAGATAAATGTAGTTAGATAAATCAATACATAAAAACATATCATTACCACATTTCGTTTAAACAAACGGAAAACATTAAAAATATTAAACCTCTCACTCAAGTCTCAAGTTCTCAAAAGCCAGTGCAGCTTCAAACATTCATTCTAATCGATGGGGCTTATCAGCGAACATCTCGACCTCCCCATTGAGAGCTAACTTAAGGGGAGGGGGAGGTAAACAGGTCAGGACAAGCGCAAACGAGCTCAGACAGGCGTGATGAGTCGAACGTGTCGCGTTTTTCGAAACCTCGAGACTCGACACCTGGTCTCATTAATCCTGTGGCACTTAGGATTTTAGGGTATTGAGAGTAAATGATTGTTTAAAATGGTGAGCAAGTAAGATAAAGTTTGGTTTTATTGGTTATCTGAAAAGGGATTTTCTTTGTAGGGAAATGTCGAGCTTTGCTCTTGAAAATAGGTATTTTCTCATTTTTTTTTAATCGAATTTGTCTGGGTTCCTACAAGAAAAATCGAGACTTAAATATACTGACTCTTACCTCCGATTGATGTTGTTGTTACAGGATATAACAACTAAAATCCTTTGTTTTTGGGTCTTAGTTCAACAAACAGACAGATCCAAGGACGTTTTCTAAAGGTGACCAAGAACAAAGACCAAAACAGGTTTCAAAACTTATTCCTAATAAGTTTTGAAACCTGTTTTAAACCCATCCAAGTTTCAATTTCTAACGTTAGACTTTGACTTCAATAATTTCATCTGGGATAACTTTGATGCAAGGGGTACCTTGCATAACGCCTTTTCTTCTGAAAGCGAATATCTAGGTCAGCTTCACTTGCAGAAATATGACTTACTTACACTTTAAAGTATTTTAGTATTATGGTCAATGTTGCTATCAAGAAGATTTTTTAAGATTTTGTTCTATTATTTAATTTCGAACCTAATAAAAACCGGCATAGCAACAGAACATCCAGATTTTTTTTTATAAGCATAATTAAAATAGGTCTAAATTGATCAGTGTGGTCAAACGTCAAAGTGTTGCAAACAAAAGAATCTACTATTTTTAAAAATTAAAACCACAAAATAAAAATGCTCTTATAATAATTGGTATCTATCAAAAACGATGATTTCAGTTGTCATGAACTGTGCCAAAGTGGGGTAAACAACACACCTGACTTACTTCTGACTTTATCTTATCTTTAATTACATGGGGCCTACGTTGTAAAGTGCAGATTATCTGAAAAATATCATTACCAACATGTGATGTTCAAAATATTTTAAATTTATTTGTTCATCTTTTATACAATTTTTTTTTTAAATACACTTCAAAAAAAAATATAAAATATAATTATAATAAAATAAAAATATAAATATTTAATATAAAATAAAAATATTTAAATATTTTTTATAATTTCTTTAAATTTTCTCAAATCTTTTACAAAATTTGCACTCGAAAAGGAGGGTACAAGCAAGTACGTTTAGTGATTCATATTACATTTCGAGGTGAATTATTTCTTTGCATTGACGATAAGTCGATAACTAATCAGTGATAAGACAACAGCGATAACGGGATAAGGTACAGGTGGGTTATTATTATTTGTATAGGAAAAATCCCAAGGCTGAAATATGTCACGACAGAATAAATTACATGGATTTTCTTTTGCGTTAAACGCAGCGAATTCGGTAGAGGTCTATTTAGGCATTTTACATACAAAATTGCATTAAAACTGCTGAAAGAGTAATTAAGACTGAATTCGAAAACATCCTCTATATTTTCATAATCATCACAGTTGTTATATAACAATTTAGATTTCAATTAAATCACTTACCTATTACTCTAAATTGTAATAAGATTAGGGTACTTTTGAAGAACCCAAAGAAAATCGAAAAAAAAACATTTGTAAGGCCGGGTTATTTGGTGTTTCAGTCCGTTAGGTAATACCAACAGGTCAACAAACTGCTCTCCACCATAGATTTGGTTACGCAACTGTTGCTTTTTGTATCAACGGATAGAGAGGAGTTAACCACAAGCTAAGCCAGTCTAATGAAATCTACAAACACTTTCGAAAAAAACCTCAACCTGTACATAATGGACATTCCTACGAATTCTGAAACCCAGCCAGTATCGCTAACTGTACTATCTTCAACATTACAAAAGCAATACTCACGGACGTCAGTGAAGTGATATTTTTCACGTACGATATTACATTTCCGTCGACGATATTATTTTTCGACTACATTTCCTACAGGATCCCTGCAACATGCTGAATGTCTGACGATAATATTCGTCATAATATCGAGTGGTTTAAATATGTGAAAATGTGTCGATAAACTGTGTATAAGTTCGCATATTCAATGGCATCCGGTGAGTATTACGATGGCCGCTTTAACAAAACTGTTAAATTTATTAATTTGTTCGGTTTTTTGCTGTGCAATAAAGTATCAATTTTAATCAAGGAGTTTTCAATTCTATCGTGACAAAAATAAAGGTTACATTCGCTGGGAAGTTCTTTTTAATCTGTAGCTTATTGTACACGCGGATTGGTGTTTTAAGATAATGTTTGAATGGTATAATGTGTGTCCCTGAGTGTTCAATAATATTTTTTACGTGGGTTAAAACTCTTAATGTCTCTCTGTTAGATACAATTAAGTACATGTCACTTACTTATAACTGTTGAAACGAACTTATGTAGGCGTTTGATAAGCCTATTTATTACTTTTGTATTCACTTTTCATTCATACTCTTCATAATGTACATAACACATCACATTATATTGTCATACTCAAACTTCAGGTCGTTAGATTTCTTTCAATGAAAATACTGTCTTACGGCCGGTTTTAATAACGTATCTACCTTTAACCAACTGTCAAATTGGCTACCAATAGTAGGTGAAACGTCAAGTTTGCCTTTCAAAAATGACGTTTCAGCTGCTGTTGGTAGCTAATTTTACGTTTATTTTTATATAAGACGTTTTTGAGACCGGCCATTAACATTCCACTACCATTTCCCGCCATTCAATACAGCTGTCAGTCAACATGTCAATTATCACAGATAATGAGAATTTTATGAATGTCAAGTTTACCAGGCCGATAAATAGATAACGAATTAGTCCAAGTTCTTAATTTGCATGGCTCCAATTGCAAGCATAATTTATTATGCGCACAGCTAAAGTGTGGAACTCTCTGCCAGCGTCTGTGTTTCACATATAACCCGCCTGCCTTCAAAGCAAGAGTGAACAGGCATCTTCTGGGCACGCTCGCTCTATCAGACCTCATCCATCGCCTTCCATCAGGTCCGATCAAGGTTCTTGACCTCCAAGCCCATACCTCAATAAAAAATAAATAAAAGAAATTTGGAAGCTAACCTAACCTAAAATAAAATTAATTTATCTGTGGGTATGTAGATAGATTAGCTAATACTTTGAGCTATAACCTAACCTATATTGACAAAAACCTGTTGAACTCTTTCCTCATTGGTTTTTCCTCAGTCGTCAAGTACTTATAATATTAGATGTACCTAAACGTCAATCCTCTTTAGATAAAACATTTCGAAAGTCAAATAACATTATCACTAGCGTGTAGGCTTATCAATGTTAAAACTTAGGCGTTATGGGTAATTTACTTTAGTTCAGAACTCGGTCAAGAGCAGCTTCGGTTTCTATCTCTTCATTTGGGTATGTTTCCTCACAGCAGTTACATTTGTTTCGGTACGTTTCCGTCACCAGATCCACATTTGGTGACTGAAAAGTGCCGATAGGAAAGATATGGGCATATATGACTACTTAGTGGAGATATGAGGAAAGTGTCGTAAGAAAACTTGAGAATGAGTGTGGATACCTTTAAGGGTAGAAAAAGACCAAGGAAGGGATGGGTGGATTGTGAGAAAGATAAAATGGAAAATGTGGCTAGAAAGGTGATTATAGAGATGTTGGTATGGGAGATGAAGATATGTTACACCGGGCACTCTTTTTGTTGTGACCTTCTGATTCTTCTTTATCGTTGTGGCGTTACACTCTTTAACCAGCGAATTCACCCGCGAATAAATAATATTCTATGACCTTACTCCTGGTCTACCGTGTTACAACCATTAAAATCCGTTGCTGTGAGTGATTAACTAAGAACATGGAGACGAATTTAGAAAGTAGGATGGTAGGATTTATACATTCCCTTTGAGCTCTAGATGAACTTTCCACTTGATATTCTAAGTTTTCTGGTCTTATTAGATATCAGTCATGTCTCATATGCACGACTTAAAGTAAAGACTGTTGATTAGTAATAACGTCACCATAAACGTTATTTTATAAAAGCTGTAATTTTAATCTAAAAATATAATTATAATACCTCCCGTAGCCGTTACCTAAAGATAGCAATGTACCTACTTATAAATTCGGTAACTACTTGTCATCACAAATAAACAGATAAAACATTATTTTATCTTATAGATAATAATCAATTGGGATATAGGGGTATATCGTTCGGTAAAAAAATAAAATGGAGGCCTACGTATGTGTACAGTACTGGATAGTAAATAAGTGATATCGAAAGGCAAAAATAATTAACGGTAAAGCCTAAGATTAAGATGTTTGGTAGTTAATAAAAAGGTGACAAAACTGTCATAGATGATGACAAATATTACCGTAATCTCTGGGCTTGGCGGACTTTCTTTTTTTTAAGGTTGGGAAATCATCAAATTACTTCTTCCGCTCTGGGTAGAGCGGAAGGGCGTGTCAGACTCTTACTGACTAAAACCCATCCGTGTTCCTTCTAAAGTTATTTGCGTTCCAGGGTCGCGGTGACTATTTCGAACAAATTCCGCAACCCTGGCAGGCTCTAGCCCTAGCGAGCGCCGATGCTGACATCTCTTTGAGGCGCGCGTGAAACACAACGCGCCATCGACCCGGGCCTGGTGGTGATCGGACAGCGAGCCACCCAACGCTCGCTGTCCGCAGGCCCGCTGGCAAACGGACTTGTGATCTTAATTTTGTTAGTTCTAGAGAAAACAAAAATGATGAGTTAAGTTTACAGTAGGTAGCAGTCATAATCGACGGCTTTTCTATAACTAAATAGCGACCTCTTATAACGTCCTGCCAAGGAGTTTTCCCTCTATAAAAGGTGTAAAAATATCAGCTGTTCAGTAGAGTTATGCAAATATAAATGAATGGGGGTAGTTCATATTTTTTTCGATTATATATCGATTTCAGCATTGGTCACATAGTAAAAGCTGTACCTACGAAATGTCGAGTAGGTACAATGATTTATTTTCAGGTTTTATTTTTATCTCACGCAAAAAGACGTTACGATAATATTGCACTGTAACTGACCAAGAACCTTACTTTTATTTCAGATGTAGTACTATCAGCGCTATTGGTATGCCTGATACCAGTCCTGGTGTCTGCAGGAGTGGTGAAGAGACAGGCTGAAGACCTGGAGGATACCATGTCGCCTTGTCGCACTTACGTTATGAATGGTCTACTGCACCTGGACTGTTCCAACCGAGGACTGAAGGACTTGCCTGATGAGTTGGACTATACTGTGAGTATATGGGAGAATGAAAAGATACTTTATTTTTTTTTTGTTTGAGATAAGGTGTGGTTAAACTGTCGTGCATTTTGTATTGAGCCTTTTCCATGTTCTTTTGGAGATGAGTGAAAATAGTCTCGTCACTGAAGAAATTGTTGATTGTAAAAGTTTTTTTTGAAGGCAATTTCATTCAGAAGGTTTGTAAATGATTGAATACTACTGGTATACCTTTTCAATACTTCAAGTTTAGATATTTATTTTATCACTATGCAATGGTTTGAATCGATAGGTCTCATAAAACTATTAAAATAGACTTGATCTGCATCAGGTTTCTCCTTATCGGATTCTGTCTTATCTTGTTTTTGTTTGTATATAATTATTTCGAAATGCTGCCAAGCATTCCGAAATAATGATTTACATATAAATATTACGTAGCATAATTTTGCTTGTCATCCTCTAGAATGGACATAACTTTGATGACAGTACCATGTTTTCACCGAAAATATTACATTACGATGAAATTATTAAATGTTTTTTTACTTTAATTATTATTTTTTATTATTTCAGGCTCAAGTATTGCTGTTATCGAACAATAACTTTCACGCAACATTTCCGACACAACTACAGAATTTTTCTCGAGTGGAAACGCTCGACTTGTCAGGAAACCACCTGAGTCATCCAATTCCCAGCTATTTACAAAACTGGGTCAACCTACAAACTCTCAATTTATCCAATAACCTTTACGACACCTGGACAACCAATGGACAGAAATATTTGAAAAACCTAGACTTATCGAAGAATAAAATAAATGCCGTAGATGACAGAGCATTCACTACAATGCCCAACTTACGTTTCCTCGATCTATCGGAGAACAGAATTAACGATTTGCCGCCTGAAGTATTCTCTGAGGCACACAACTTAGACAGTCTCATTTTATCCAGAAATTACTTTTCCGATGTGCCCAGTTTCCAATCTCCTTCTTTGCGAAGTCTACACTTGAGCAGCTGTCAAATCGCAAATATAAACGTCGACTCTCTCGTACGAATGGGGTCGCTCTTAGAACTCGACTTGTCTATAAATCAAATTGAAGCGATCCCAGAGAACCTCGCCTCGCACACGCTGCAAGAGCTAAATTTAAGTTACAATTCAATAAATGCGTTGACTGATAATAGCTTCTCGTCGTTACCGCATCTAGCGGTACTGGATTTGAGAGGAAATGAGTTCAGAGATGTATGGTCGACTTCACACTTTGCTTCAAACCCGTTTTTGAGGGAAGTCTACGTGAAAGGAAACCGTTGGAGCTGTGAGGGTTTTAGCGTCAATCTTCTGCTGACTTATGAATTTCTGACTAAGGAGCCAACTAAGATTGTTGACAGAGAGTCGTTGATTTGCTACTCGCCGTCGAATGTGACGCAGTTGAGCTGGCAGCAGGCTTACATCCGGACATGGCACCCGGTGGACTCCAGCAGTCCTCCGTTCACGACGATAGCTCTGATGGTGGGTGTAATTATCGGGATAATGGTAACGTCGTGCGTGTGTCGTGGTCTGGTGTCTATAACTCGTCCTAACCAGACTAGGCAAACTCCAGATACCTCTACTGTGAATCTCAACGGCTCGGCGACCCAACCTAGAGTCGAATCTGTCATACTGCGTGTGCCACTGGATCCTCCGCCGAGCTATGAAGACGCACTGCTGATGCCTCGCTTGAACTCCTCTTTCCATTCTCTGCCAGATTTTGTAGATGAAGAGGAACCGAGAAACTACCGACGATCCAGATCCATTGGTGATCTGACGGAGACCAGGCCAAGGATTGGCGATCGGAGATCTATGAGACGTCCTGTTGAAATACATACCAGAATATCGATTGAGTAGTGAATATTACGACCAGACTGCTTTAACATTTAAATAGCATTAAGTAACACCAGGGCTTGTGATTGCCCGTGATGACTGTCCTAGGTACTTACATGTTTAAAAATAAAATAGAAATTGTAAATAATTTATTTATTATAAGAATTAACTCTAAACATAAGACTTGCCAATAGGTATTATTTAAGATTATGTTTAATTTAAGTTGTTTGTAAATATTTTTATAAATATTAACATCATAAATTAGGTTTAAATTGATTGTAATGTCGTTTTATTACTATCACCCAACAAGGAATATCCTAAACTCGTAGTGCCATCTGTCAATAGATTTCAGTAATACGGTCATTCCCGGCCCGTGAGTGCATGGAACAGTGAAGAGAAAGTTCTTTATTATGAAAATAGATGGCGCTGTACTTAACGAAAAACAGCGGCAAAAGTTTCTCAATCAAAATAATAATTTGCTGAAGATGGAAGAACAAAATTCAATTTCTTAACAGTTTTCCACTAACGATGGTGCCAATTTGCTTTTTACAACAACCTTACTAGGTTTGTTAAATGAGTTTTTGCAAAGGTACACAGATACTTAATCAATAAACTGTAAGGTATCTTCCAACGTGTCTCCTACGGGTTGTTTTGGTCCTTGTTGTTTACGTTTATAATTAACGTTAAAATATTAATTAAAAACGAATCATTAATGTCTCTTATATAATACAATTCACAGAAATCCCTAGGAGCCGGCCAAGTACAGATTACCGCGCCCCTTAGCACAAACGCTTTCGCCATTCTTATCATCAGTGATAACGTCGGATTTGAGTCACACAATGTAATCGCACCGTGCGGACAACACGTCTGAAATTAAAAGAATTGTTCCAAATAAAGGACAGATTAAAGTGTTTACTTAGTATGAAAAGTGAAGATAAGTGAAAAGTACAGATAATGTGAGTTACATAAATGAGTGTTGAATTAAACTGTAAGGAAAAGGTATGTACTTACTGTTTTTTTTTGTGAAAATAAAATGCCCACCATTCCCAGCTGCGATGGTAGTTTATCTGAAATATGTTGAAAATCCGTGATACAATCATACTGGTCAGATCAGATAATGAACATTTTCCAGGCAAGTGTTGGATAAGGCGATATAGGTTGGCTCACAAGCACTCAGCTAACAAGTAATTAAACACCTGGCTAACGCGGTCAACAACCACTTGAAACTGTCCATAAATAGGTGAAAATAAACTTTTCATAGCACCTTTACTTCTGTCAGAATCTCTCTCGATACAAATAAGGTTCAGACCAACTTTTCATTTTAACGTTAACTCTTTGAATATTTTCTTTAATCAAGTATTCCGTTTTAAAACGTAAGTTTCTCCATCATCATAATTAAATAGCTCAGAATGATTATCATCTACCAATGTTAACAACACCTGCCAAAACCCATGAAAACCCTATGTTTGTACCATTTGTCCTGGATTTACTTCACGTTTTTGATACAGATACGCAAAGTCGACCCAAATTTAAGTATCCTACTGTTTTATCAATAGCTGATAAGAAAGATAAAATTGTTGTATGTACTAATGCTGTGGTTATTCATGGTGCTAACAAATAGTTTTTTGATTCTGCTTTAATCCCCTTTGTGAACTGTTTAAGATCTTTTAGTGACCAGGTGTTCAATTTGATTTATTTTTCCTTCCTCAAGATATGAAGAAATACTTATATTACTCGTATTAGTTATTAGGAGTCTGTTTTGATACAGATGATTTGTATTTATCAACGTTTACTCATGCTTTCTGCGAAAATAGTATCAAATATCAGATTGAAGCCGGTATTATTTTACTGGCTACTAATCGTTGTTGATGGTTTTGAAATAGCGATAATAGTGTTTGTGTTCAACAGTCATCTATTTAAAATTCCATTAATTATATTAATGCACCCCCATTTCTGCACCAAGATATGAAGGAACTTAAACCGCGCTTTTTGTTTGTATTTGATCTTATTTAGTTAGTGCTAGTCCTGTCATTACCTGTTTACAGAAGCACTTACCACAGAAAGTACTCAGTTGTAATACTTTTCTCAAAATAGTGATTTATGAACTAATGATGAAGTGACGTTATTTAAAACAATAATGATGATTCAATTCAGAAAGATATTTATTGATGATTAATGTTTGAAATGTGATAGTATCTGATTCACTTCGCCTGTATCACACAAAAAAAATGATTTCGATGAAAATAGTTGAAAATAGGGAAACGGATATATTTCCATTGCACTTGTGAAGTCTCTGACTGAATTAGTGTTTCACAACAACAATTAAATTTTCAGAGACTTGGATTTCGCCGAAAAGTTACAATAACACTTTTACACGTCAAATTAAAAAAATATATATATTATTATTTTCAGGCCGTAATGCGATCGAGACGTAATGGTTCGATTACCCTCAACACTATGTGTTCTGATGCTGATCAGTATAGCAGACGGAGCAGCAAATTTTGATGGAGGGCTCAGCGACCTCTGCTTCACCTGCGTGTGCAGTGCAGACAAAACGAGCATTGATTGTTCACGCAGAGGATTAACTGATCTACCAGATGGATTCAGCAGTCAGGTATTTATAATTTTACTAACTACACCACGCGTTTCGGGGGATTTTTTCTAATGTGATGATCGAATATATAATCTTATTTATATCGGACTTCATCTACGGCTAAGATCATCTTTTAACATGATTATGTGAAACAAACTTTTAATATAATTATTTTTGGCATGATTCGTTATTTAATTATTAATAATAATTTTCTAATTTACAGGTGACGAAGCTGAACATTTCGAATAATGAAATCAACACATTTCCCAAGAGCTTAAATAGATTCTACAATCTGGTCAGCTTGGATTTAAGTGGAAATCGTTTAAACGACCTGCCACAAGATGCGCTATATAACCTCACGACTCTTGAAGAGCTCAACTTATCTAGAAATTATTTTGAATCATGGCTAAGCCTAAATCCCAATGAAGCGTTTCAACCAACTACAAATCTTAAGACATTAGACTTATCTTATAATAAATTAAAAACAATGGGAAACTTGGCAAATCGAGAACTGATAATTAGTTCTTCTATAGAAACTTTGATACTGGAACACTGTGAAATAGATTCGGTACACGGAAGGTCTCCATTAAGTGGTCTTACTAACATCAAAGCACTTAAATTAAACTCAAATCCTTTAATTAGAATACATGGTATTATTTCATCTTCGTTAAAGAGTCTCGACGTCAGCAACTGTGCTCTTAGCTCAATAAATCACAACGAATTAATGTATTTACCATCCTTGATTTACTTGAAAATGTCGCACAACTATCGCTTGGAACTGTCTGCTACTGCATACAATTTATTCTCGGACTCTTTAAGATATATAGACATTTCATACTGCAATGTACTACAACCAAACCTGCAGGGTTTTCCTAATCTAAGAAGAGCAATCCTCAACCATAATATGATCAGATTTCTAAGAAGTAACGAGTTCATCAATAACACTAAGTTGGAATATTTGGATTTATCTTACAATAACATCGGATCGCTGAAAAGTGATACATTCCGAGGACTGACATTGATAAAATATTTAGATTTATCTTGGAATGAAATAGCCACTATACCAGAAGATACCCTACTAGAAATGCCTTCGTTAACACAAATTAAACTATCTCGAAACTATCTCACGAATCTTGGTCACTTAAAATCTGATTCAGTGACTGTGCTTGATATAAGTTCGTGCGAAATAAGCAGTATTGGGCAAGATTCTTTGGAGGGACTACAGAGTCTTGTTGACTTAGATTTATCTAGAAATCTTTTGTCACATATACCCGACAGTATTTCATCTAACACATTAAAATACTTAAACCTTAACTACAACAGACTAAGTTTCGTGAATAATTACACCTTCTTCATGCTACCTCGACTTATTGGTTTAAGTGTTATTGGTAACAGATTTACAACAATCTGGAGAAGATCGTATTTTGAATCAAATCCGTATCTAGAACGACTTGATTTAAGTGATAACATGTGGAGATGTGATTGCATTGACGGAAACATGTATGATTTCTATGAATTCGTCACTCTAGAACCTAGCAAAAAGGAAGAATCTTACAATCTTGTTTGCAATAGTCCGATTACACTGATTGGACAGTCATGGTTAGAAGCCTGTTATTTTGTTTGGAATCCCACCGAGAAATTACCAAATCCAGATGGTTTAATTTGGTTCATAACTGTTATGATCGTAGGATTAACTATATGTCTCCTGTTAGTGAATTGTATAAAAAGGTCCATGCACCGTCGCTTAGCTGCTCTACAAGCTGAAAGAGAAAGACAAGTGGAAGAGGCTAGAGATAGGTTGAGGCAGTTAAGAATGCGTGCAGAACAAGAAGCTTTGTGCAACACGCCAGATCCTCGAGATCTTATTGCACCACCGTCTTATGATGAAGCTCTCTCAATGCCCAAAGTAAGTGCATCCTGTCATTCTCTTAATGAAACTGGTACGGGTAAGACTAAGAGAAAACGGGGTCGAAGGAAAACAAAGTCAAGTGGAGATTTACTGGAGGAAACTGAGAGAAATGGGGATGTTCCTGTTTTAGATGATGTTGAACTATCTGAAGCTTCAAACGATCGCCGAAGACACAGACCTAGGAGGCAAATAAGCAGATACGGCAGTCATGAGGTGGCAGAGTTAGAACAGTCACCCGGTGCTCGACGCCGACGCATGTCTGAATATAACGCAGAATATGACTCTCAGAATGACGACAATACGACGGTTGAGGTTCAGGCAGAATTGGAGAGACCCTTGCGGCCCAGGGTTCGGAGGTATTCTAATGATGACATCAGGGAAAGCGACTTTTGAATGAGATTATCATTAATAAATAGGAATCCGTAGAAGTATTTTTGAACAATACGTATTTAGTGCCTATGTTATTAACTTATTATTTAAGATAGTTTAAGAGTTTTATGTACTTACACACTACAAGTTTTAATACGAAGAGAAATAAACGTGTTCTAATCAATAAATGTACCTAGGTATTTTTATTTTATTGAGCCCCTGGAGTCCCAGACTTTTGGAAGAATTAAGATGAGCCGAAGCTTTCTCGCAGAGGCCCCGTTATACACTTTCAATTTTATTATTACTGGCACTAGTATCCAGACCAAATTGATGTTACATGATATACGGTCCTACCAATGAAAAGAAAATTTTAAAACTTGAAGCAAGCGCCATCTATGTTTATTCAACCGAATCAGCTACAAATTCACCGTCTCAATAGTAACTTGTTTCAAATACATTTATTTTATGTACCAATCAATATTAATACCTAAACTCTGAATTAAGTAGTTGCCTATGTTTTTAGGAAGTTGTTTTTTATCAGTTCGGTGGGTATCTCGTCACGCCAGTAGTTTTATTACACTGTTACACACAAATATAGTGGTTCCATTATTCTAAGACAGATGTCGCTACTGTACAGTAAAATAGGTTCTCCTAAGTTCTCAGACATTTACAAGTAAACGGAGACTCAAATAGGCCACAGGTAAGGACTGTAAAGGTAACCTGAATCGGTAAAAGGAATATGAAAATGAAGGTCGTATATAATAAGTATTTTACATGGAACTTGAACATAACCGGTGAATCGATTGCCATTAACCGAACAACCAAGAAACTCAGCAGAAGCAATTGCGACCATCACACCAACGAATATCATATAGGCATGTGTTAGCCAAAAAACGATATACGAAAGTAACTTATAAAAACCGGAATCGAACCGTAGTATTTCATATCACAGCTTTGCAATTTTTGGTGTGCATATACATACATACTAGGGGGCCTACCCAGCTTTTCCCGGATTATGTACTCATAATACTACAACACTAGAGCAATGAACCCTACTAACTACTACTGTTTAGTGATTCTTCGATTTATTATGCGGCTACCTTAATTTTGATTCCATCAAGCAATAAAACACCGAACATAGCCTTCTCCACCCCCTTACGGTGACGTTAATATTGTGAGTGACCACGTGTAAGTTCCAATTATGTCATCACTGGCAACCTGGTCTTACATAGACTTTCACCTTGAGATTGGTATGTGAGAGAAGATACCGCGCAGCTTCCCGAATGCTGCCCTGCCGAGTCTGTTTACTCTCTCTTTATATTCAAGTTGTAGATAGTAAATATTGTATCAGGGATAGGGTTAGATCATTAAAACAAAGGAAACGTTGATTCAACCATTTATATCGTAAAATAGTTTCGAAATAAAATACATTAAATTTATATTTGCCTACTGAACTATTTATTGTTCTGATTTGTTCTTAATTCTCAAAAAATCTGATTCTCATAAAAAATGTTGATACGTTTAACAGTTAACTATTCATTAACATGATTTAAATTAGGTCAGTAAAAGCATAAAGATACAGAGCAATTAATTTAAAAGCAACGTCTTAGTTACAAAATAAAATAATTCAAATACAAAAGATCTACGAAATATACACTAATAGAATTTGAATTAGTTATATACATACATAGAAAATAGTTCAGATTACTTAAAATAAATGGTATCACATTCTTAAAATCTAGACTCAATAAAATTACCAAGGAACTTATGCTTAGCCAGACCATGAAAGAATGAATCTCTCCACAGATAATGAGAAAACAATAACTAAACATAGCCAGTTGGACAGTTGTTATACATAACTGTTTAGATAAATATTCTCAGGGTAGAAGTAAGTACACAACCATTGAAATATAACAATTCAAGAATTGTACCCCCATTATACTATACACATAGATAACGCAGGATAAACGTACCGAACAGAAACACAGAACAAAACGTTTGTACAACAACATGAATCGGTCGTTACTCGTTCATCGTAGAGCAGTTTCGATATGAATTTCATGTATTACTAACAAGACTTTTACAACTATCATGAACATGGCAACACTTTTTACACGTATAAAAATATTTTTTATTACTTATTGCGCAATATATTTTTTATAAATATATTATACCACTAACAAAGTTAAAATAAAGGCACTGTCGACTACAAACACACTTTGGCAGCAAAGGTTCTAGACTTACACACGATCGAATGAATCGATTTCAATCCTTCACACTCGAGATTTGATCTAACTGTATGCACAATATAATCACAGAATTTCGCCAATAGTGAAGTGTTTGCTGTTTGACACTGATATACACGAAGTATTATTGTCCTTTCAACTGAGGCCGGATTTCAAGTAGTCGGCTTGAGCGCGTCTGACGGAGTTATGATGATGTCTCCAGCATTCGACCTACTTCTGGTGACTAGTACCGGTGTTTTGGGTTTAGGCGTCTCAGTCATCTTTATGCGTACTCGTCCCATATCGGGCGAGTACACTGGAACGTATTCACGAGACGGTGACAAGAAATCAGAATCAGTATTTTGGTCCCCGTTTATTAGTGGCTGAGATATATCGGAATCACCTGTGCCGTTTAGTTTAGGATTATCGTCGTCGTTGATGGGTACAAAAATGTCTTCGCTCGATAGTGAATTGGTGTCTTTTCTTGAATCAGGTGATGCAGGTTCAGAGTCAAAAGACGTCTCATGTTGTTGTGGTCTATCATCTACTAAATTATTATCTCTTGAGCTGCTCTTATTTTGATTGGTGTCCCTAGGACTATCTGTTCTTAAGCCGTTATTGTTAGTTTTGTTGAGACCATTACCGAGTTCTCCATTTTCGCTTTTCTTTTGAGGTGTTTCGTGAGTCGGAACTAGTTCATATTTTCCATTGACTTTTTTGTCGACTGGAGCCTCTAATCCGGCTGGTTTTCCCAATAGTGATTTATTCATATCAACCATTTCTTTCGATGCATTTTCCACATCTCTCTTTTGTTGCCTTAGAAGCCTTCTATCTCTACGTTTTCTCATCTGCCCTTTGATTATTGCGAATCCAATAAGTCCCACTAATAATATTACAATAATTGCAATGCAAATATACGTGCCTGTTTTGTGAGGTGCTTGTTCTTCACTTTCAGCGCGTATTTGTCCACGCACTTCGTTTGCTTGCGTTACTCTAATTTGTTCAAACACAGTAGTGTCACGTGTTGAGGGCGATGTTGCTACTTTTTCGGACGTTGCTTCCGGGGAAGGGTCTTTGTTCCAGTCAGGACCACCCGTGTATAAAGGCGACATAGGTTCAGGAGGAGGAAATTCAGTACTCAATTGGTCTCCCTCTGTAAATAATGGATGAACTCGTTCTGGCTTTAATTCTTCATAAGGTGTTGTAGGTGTATCGTCGAATGGGATAGGAGCAAGAGTAATAGATTCACCAGAACCCTCGATTTCGTCTCCGGATCCTTCAATCGGATCTACAGTGGTCTGCTCATTTTCCGCTGACAAACCTTTATCATGTATTCGCTGCATTTTAGGTTCCATAAATATGATCATTGTCGTGTGTTCGGCGTCGTCACCTTCGCCTGAACCCTCGATCTGGCTATAAAGTGACGGTGGCGAGTTGTGGCCTACTTTCAAGAACTGTAGTTGATCATCATCTTCTACATGAGCAGTTCCTTGTATTACATTGCCGTCGTCCAAATCACTTTTAGCTACGAGAGGCATGGATTTTAATTTGGTAGTTTCTGCTCCAATTTTAACTGCATCTATGGGCTGATCACCCATCATCATATCCATTAAGTTATTTTCTGTTTTAGGGATTTTGCAGATATCTTTCGATTTCAGTTCCAGCCAGGATTTCCCTATGAACTTTGTGGGTGAAGTACATTTGACATTATCTATATAAACATTTGCATTGAGCAAACGGTCTCGTGCCAAAATGTTTTCACACGAACAATCAAGGGGGTTTCCCTCCATTTCTAAGTGCTCCAGACCGACTAAATGCCCTATATCTGAAGGCACATCTTTCAACAGGTTGTTAGTTAAATCTAATGAACTAACGCTTGAAGGTAAATGTACAAAGGAAAGCGTTTGTATCCTGTTATTGGCTAGATTTAGATGCACTAATTTCTTTGCATTATGCAAGAATTTGTTTAGCGTTTGTATGCCGTTGGTGGAGAGATCCAGCGTGACAACTTCTGTAAGCCGGTCGAGCTCGTGGTTGAGCTTGGTGATGTTGTTGTGCGACAGATCGAGGATGTTAATATTGTGATGCTTCTGGCGGAGGGTGAACTTGTACAGTTCGGGGAGGCTGCTGCAGGTGGCACGGTGGAGGGCATCGCGAGTGGTGCTGCACACGCATCCGTCGGGGCACACAGTTGCAAGGGTTGGTGCAACTAGCACAGACAGCGCCAAGAAGCACGCTGATACTCGAAGCCACATCATCTTGACTTGAACACAGCACCTGGAAAAAAGAGAATAAAACAAATTAATCAAGTGTCATCAATTCAAGATAAAAGAGTCATTGATATTGTAATGTGCGTAGTTGATCTTACTAACAATAGTGACGTTTAAATTACGTTCAGTATTACGTCCATAATATGTTTTAACGTTAAATCTGTTTGCCGTTACATAGTTTTAAATTTCAGCCGCAATACACTGTAGCGTACACTTGTTTTATAAATATTTATTGATGTAATGCAAACAGAGACGAACAAGGTGATGTATTAGCCGAGGTGTAATTGGTAGGTAGGACGACTGGTCGGTCATCTTGCTGTTATATAAATCACAACATCCCTACTCACAAACTATCATCTAAATATAGGACTAAATAACATACTTCGAAACGGGCCCCTGCGGTCTATTACAGTCTCCACCTCTCCAATTATTGCAACTGCAGTTAGCCGGCAATTTGAATCTACGCGTTTCCTTTCATTGATAACGGCATCTGAACTACGTATATGTCTTTCATGGAGCGTATATAATTTTTGTACAATTTTAGCACCGGTACTACTCGGCTGGCTGTGACTGCATATTATTATTCTTCGCATTCCTAAGTTACACGGAATTCCAGATCCACATTGGTATACGTAGGTCGTTGGTAATCAAACCGAACATTATATTGGCAAGTTTTTTGTTTACTTGTAGACCAACAGAAGTCCTCGACCTTATGATCTTTCTTTCGTCATGCGCGGTAATGCGCTGGCGCAGTACTATTTAGCTTTGACCTGCAATTATTATAATTCAAATTGTTCCTGCTAACGTCATCATGTCTACCATCGTTTGAATATCAACTGATTACAAAAATTCCGGTTTTTGTATTGACAAACTTTAAGACCGGTTCTTCGTTCCAGTTGTTCTAAAGTAGGTGTCATACATAATTCTCCTTGTTATCGATATGATCTTACCTGTACAGAATATCTATGCAATAAAAAAACGTAAGAAACTTTTTAGTCGGGTTAACACTTAGTTAAAAGCACCATAATATAAACAAATGAAAGAATATGAGCAACTCTGACATCGAATTTGAAGTGTGCCAATACTAAGAACACCCATGAATTTTATCACCTTTCTAATTCACTTAGGAAATCGCCTGAGACGTTAATGATTCCGAAGCTAATTTTGAATTCGTTCTATTTCAGTCCGAGTAATAACATCCTCGGTGCACTTGGCCGCTCTAGAAGTGGTTCAATGTTACCCTGCCAGGAAGTAGACAGTTACCCAGTTGTGCGAATGTGCGCCAAACGACACGGGGGCGTATTTGGACCCACTGGGGCTAATATTGCGCAATAGAACACGAATATTTTTAGCGCTCGTGGGGACTGACTTTGATTATGTTTCAAGGTTGGATGCAGATTTGAATAAAATGACAATTCCCATGCCTGGCAATAAAAGATTAGCTTTGTGCATTTTGTAGCAAGTAGGTTATCATAAAGAAGGTTCTCTAAAACGTTTTTAAAAATATAACTAAGAATAATGTAAATTGTCCCAAGATATATTATTATTATAAATGCATAATAAAGAATTTAGAAAATTTACATTGTCATGGCAAAGCCATAAGAGACCATTGCGATACCTACTTAAGCTATCGGGAAAAACAACACAACACAGTACAACCAACTTAACGGTAATTAGTAAAAAGGCCTAAAAGCCTATTGTCGCAACCATCATTAGGAAGTCGTATGTTAAAAGCCTCAAATAGTACATAAAAATGTTGAATTAAGGGTAATGACCTCCAGTAAATGAGCCTTGGAATAAACACTTTAAATGAGTTTAAAGTGGTGGCAAAAAACCTGACACCATTTATTATTTTATTTTTTATTGCAGGAAATATAAATATTGCATTAAATAGGTAAAACATGTATCAGTGGCTATCAAAGTAAAGTTTTTTTTTGTCAACCATTTCTCATTCTGTGTTTATTGTGCAGCATAGAGTAAATAACTTTCGATATTTTATTTTTTTAATGTCCTTAAAAAAAATAAAATATCTAAATTTATATATTTTTTTAATTTAATGTCAACTTAAAATAGTGCAACATTAGTTAGCAACATTACACCTAGAACTAATATCAGATAAGATAATCTAAAATCACAGTATTCACGTAATCTTACGAAATACAGCAAATAATATTGAAGGTAGCCCAGCCGATGTAAATTCTGATAAGAAGCTAATTAATATTATAACGTATTCTGATTCCTGACACCAAATATTATAACTTTAAATTCTACCAACCCGCAAAACAAGAAATGAACAGTTTGCAAATAAAATTATGCAAGAACCATTTAAGGCCAATCCAGACTTTACGCGTATCGGTAAACAGAATACATAAACAAATGACTCACTCATTGATTAAGTCTGTACGATATTAAAATTATGGAAATAACCTATAAGGGTTTAAATATAATGATGAAAGGTCTGAGTCACAAATACAGGGTCGCAGGCGGCAGACACGGCACTGGTCGGCCGTGGGTCTGAAATGTCACCCGTCTATCACTGCAGCCAACCAGGGTGCAATGTTAAAGTGAGTTTTACAATAATGAAATCAGCTTGAAGTTGGGATAAAATTATGCGCATTTATTTCCAGGATTTACAATCGTATACGGTAGTTTATGCTTAAAGAGTGAATTTATAATTTTTATTTACGTGTTATCTTTTTAAATTCATGAGGACTGTACTGTAGCATTGCGATGTTACATAGATACAAATTTCAATAAAAATACAGAATCTAAACTAATATTATTAGGTTTGTTTATGGGTTTGTAAATGGTAATGTTTGGAACAATTGTTTGGCTTCGAAAATTATTTCACTGAAAAAAAACTATGGTGGCGCTAAAGTCACTTTTCTTACTAAAAAAAGTAAATAAGACTTCCGTGGCATAGCTTACGATAGCAAAGTCACGAGAATTATCTATTAGGTAGATATATTGGATAACGATCTATTGGATTAGGAAAACAGTAAATCCAATAACCTTCATCGATACCTCTTCAATTACCTTGCGTGATTCTGACGCAAACAGACACAAATTATGTAAACCATCTTCACCATCTGCATGTTTAATACAAGTCTTAAAAAGTGCATTCAATGGAAAGACATGGTCTCATAACACACGTTTAAACATGTCCAACCTTTAATGTTTTATGCAACAAGCATGCAGCTGTCAAAAAGACACGACACAGTAAAGTGTGAATCGCCCTAAAAGCTTCCGACGCCTCCTTTAAAGAGTTGCCAATTTATAAACCGCCTGTAAATTAATTTTTATTGTTTTTACCTTGGCAAGCACATTCAGAGATTTATCACAGCCATTTTACTTAAAAGTGAGAACAGCGTGTTTAAATAAGCCTTGATTTTATGTATGGCGAGTAAATATATTGGTTCGTGGAATATTTCGTTTAAAATTACAAATTATGCTTTTTTTTTTGTTAAATTCCGGGTATTTTTCGAAAACACATAACAAATATTTATCAAAGAAACCCATTTCGTGTAATCGGCTTGCAATGCATTGCAAAAAAAATCAATAACATAATGTCCTTACCGTTCATCAGTACGTCTGATCGAACATGATGTAACGGACGACACGACATCTTGATATCCGAAACCGCATCGCCAATAAAGTCACCGATATAGGAACTACACCCTGATTCGGACACGAGTGACTGACAGCCGACATTTTCATGAAGACTCCATCAATCATTCTCTTATAGGAGGGCTTAAAGTAACCAGTACCATACAAGCAATTCTCATTGAATTACTGAAAATAGCTTTATTGTTTACCTTCTGTTAAGTAAACTCAAGGCAGATTTTTTTATTGATTAATGATAGGCTTGCGCTAACCAGATGGTAAGCGATGATGTGGTCGACGAAGGTTCACTGTTGCTTAGAAGTAATCTATTCACTCTTGAAGATCCCGATGAAGAAGAAAAACTGGTAGAAGAAAACACAAGACTCTGGTACGCAGTTTGTTTTTTTTTTCACTATGGATTCTACTTTAAACTTCGATCACACCTAATGGAACGAGCGTATCCAGAAGATGCATGTTTACTCTTCGTCTGATGGCTAACGTATTTACCTTCTGTAGTAAACAAGGCACATTGAGTCAGTTTATTTATGAAGTGACCTCCTTGCATGTGATAGTGCACTCATACATATGCAGTCGCCAGCCTTGTGACTATAATGCAAGCAATATGCACTGTATTGTGCTGCCCTACTTGGGAGCTATCTGTTGTATATTATGTCTCTTGATCTTGGGTAAAATTATTATGATTTTATACACCGCCTATCGTACTGTAGGATGTCGGATGTAAAAGAATAGCATAATCAAAATCAAAGTCACTTATTCAAATTAGGCTGAGTGCCAGCACTTTTTGAACGTCAGCTCTACATAAAGGCAGTCCCCCAAAACGCCCGCCCGTAACCATTTCCTAGTGTTATAGCTGGGAAGAAGAAGTGGCGCAACAAACTCCCCAGCAACACATCTGTCTGTTAAGTTTTAAAAACTTGAATTTATACAGTAGTATGCAAAGTAAGTTTACAAAACATGACACAGAAATATAATATGTCTAATCCCATCACTTCCCGTGGGAGTCGTAAGAAGCGACTAAGGGACTCCCCAAAGAATGGCAGCAGCATTCTCTGTGCATTGCAACAGCTACACTGCGATCGCCAACCCGCTTGCCAAGCGTGGCGATTATGGCAAACCTCCCCTTTGGGGGAGGCCTATGTCCAGCAGTGGACGTCTTTCGGCTGACATGATGATGATGACACCGCCTCTTCTCAACAGACAAACTTTAAGATTGATGCTTAGGTCCTAAGGCTTAGTGTCTTTTTAAACCCTTAGTCAAATTGTGTCCAGCATGAGCATTAACTACTGAATTTTTGAAAGAAAAAATTGCGATTAATTTGTGACGTAGCTTTTCATTTGACTCTATCGGGGATAAAATTATTTTAGCTGAAACTAATAATTCTGAAATGTCGCTAATTATTTGCTATGAAGACAATGCCGTATTAACGAAGAAACACAATATCCAACTTCTTACCAAAGAGAAACGAATACCTAGTTATTAAAATCGGCTATTGAAGAAGGAAAGCTTCATAAGCTGTTATAGTTCTAGCATGAATACAATAGGCTATATAGGCTACTCTTGAGTTAAAGATCTTCAGGTCTTCCGAGATCTAGCCTATCTATATCATAGACAATTCCGAGAGTCTTAGGTATCGTACCACCAATTTAAAAAGACATTCACCACAACAGACAAAATGACACAGAGCAACAAAAATGGAAATGCCTGCCCCAAAAAGAAAGTCAGCCTTCGATTCCGCCACAGATAAGCGTAGGGAGATGCTTACCGGACATAAGTGATTGTTAAACGTCAAAACATAAATCATGCAGATTTCAACCATTTGTTATGTGTGTTCACATCCTTCATGCCTTTCCCACGTCACATAAAGCTGTAGGGAAACGCCTCCAGAGAGAGAGAAAATATTGTTAAAGATTTGGATGCGATGAATATGGGTCCAACTGAAAAAAATATGATCGTGACGAAGGTAGCTCAATTTCCAAAACAAATTCGTAAGTTCTTCGTCAGTTTCTCAAACTAATTTTGATGATAATTTGGGGTGGTAAATCATTTTCTTTTTTTAATTCAGGGCATATTTACTTGCAGGTATGAGCAAAACCAGTTTTAACAACAGATTTATTAACTTATAACTTGACGATACTATGCCATTTTCATGTAGCTATGGAAAAAAAAGCGTCAAAAAAGTTCTAGGTAGTGCAAGTTTGTCTCATTTTAACTTAAAAAACACCAATACCGAAAAACCCTGAAGGAATCAAAAATCGATATTTCACCAAGAACCAAACCAGAATCAGGCTTTTATTATCAGTAAAATTATAAAACAAAACACGATCGATAATTCCAAGTTCGAATCAGAAGTCAAAGCGGCGTTAGTAATTCCCTGAGATGAGAGATAGCCTATATGGTGGTACAAACTGGAATTAATTACACGCTCTAGTCACTTATTGGCGCCTGTATTTTAATTAGCTATCGTTGGTAACATAGCAGGCTTCCAAACTAGTTGGTAAGTGATTGTTATTGGCCACAACAGGAGACTGCTATTAACCTATCTTGGGGCATAATTAAAATATCTTAGGCGCTAACGACACCTTGGTGTGGATAGGTAGGTCTATAGAAAATTTGTTCAGGTAAAGACTTGAACTTGAATTTGACTTCAAAGATTATTTTTTAAACTTTCTAATTTGAAGTAAAATGCAGTCATTACGTATTATTTGTTCAATATAGCTAGACCCTTTAAAAATACGGAAACTAGCCTACACAACCCAGAAATAAGATATCTCTGAAATATAAATCTTCAATCATTATTCTAAGATTGATTGTAATCCATATCGAGCCCTGACCGCCGAATTATCGTAAGCGACATATTTTCGATAAGGCGTTTTAAATCATAAACGATAGCAGTTAAGACAAATAATGCATTTCGAAAAAAACCTCTAACAATAAGTCGGCGATGGGAATTGATATAATCTGAATTAACAGCATAACATGTAATACAGCATCAGTTCGACATGCGAGTAGTGAGCATAAGCCGGCGACTGAACCCAACACCGACTGCCCACTCGACTGCGAACATGGGAAAACTGGATCTGAACTATAGGTGCCTACATAAGCACAATCCTGAGCATTTGTTGCATACACCCAAGTTACATATGCAGAGCTAAATGACTTGTGGCAATGGATTATTGCCACAGAGTAGTAAATATGGAGAAAGAAACTGGATTTTGTTAAGAAAGCAAAATCCAGTTTCCAGATACAATAAAAAAAATGATAACAAGAAAACAGGATTTGAATTTCTCGTAAGCTTGACTATGGTGTACAAGAATGTTTTTTTCCTCTATTATTGTCGTAAAAAATCTACGAAGTTCTTTTTTCGTATGTATTAAGGAAGTTCAGTAGTGCTGGTCCTCCATGTTTTGCTTTCCATTGACAAGTTTATGCCATGACACACTATCAGGTTCGCTATCAATCTTGCTGACGAGAAAATTTAATCACCTCGGCAAGAGATTTTCTTATAAAACTTGCGAGGAACTTACCTATCATAAAATGCAACTGTATTACATTATGGCTGTTTAAGCCAATCCGATTGTGAAATACTGGTTTAATACAGGTCAGTATGAATGTACGAAATGCATATTGCATAAATCCACATCCTGCGACGTACAACAGCAGGGTATTAAGCGATAAAATTGAACTAAACACAGCTAGAATTTAGAATTAGCGGAAGTATTTAAAATATCATGCATTCGGATGCGTGCTTCCTAAACAGTAGTGTAATAACATAGTGATTATCTCACCTTCACCTATAAATATATAGTTTTTATGCACTTGAACCTCAAGATATATTTACGTTTGTTACAAGTCTATACATTACACCGGCGCGTGGGCCGGCAGCCAATAAATTGCGAGATAAATGTTCCGACGCAACTGAGACCCGCGATTTCCCTGCCATTACTATAAGCGTTCCAGGAAATAGATTGTATATCACCACGATTTGCGCGGATCTGTTGACGTATTAACTGTTCAGTTGAACTCCTTGCTTGGACCAAACACTACGGTACACCATCGCGAAACGAATGGTTGTGATTTTGTAAAGTTTGATAAGGGAGAATGCTTCATTCTGGCTAAATGAAAGCAAGTCTAATCAAAGTAAAACACGATTTCAAGTTTAAGTTAATTACCATTTTGTAGCTTTGTCCCTACACGAAACATACGGAACCAGAACGATTCGTCCAGCGATGTAATCGAATGATTGTGAATAGCTATACACAAATATGTACGAATAATCTCTAAAGTTCGTCATAAATCAAATAGGTTCAATAAAAATTAAATTATGGCTCAATTTATCGATCTCAACTTTTATGTATCCTTAAAAAAAAAGTGCCACAAAAATGTTGCAGTAAATACAACAAAAACAGGATAGTTGCAAAACTTCACTAGCAAAAGAGCCGTCGTTTCACTAACTAGGGCATCGCATGTTTTCGCAATACGCGAATGTATCACAATAGGCGTTGCAGGTACATTTTTCAGGCGCGTATTGACTGTTTCATTTATCAGACAGTTTGTAAACAGTCCGGGTGCGAAACAATGCTGTTTGATGAGTTCAGCGAATCGCAAAGAAATGAAGCACTAGAGTCTTTGAAAACATTATCAATTTCACCTGGATGTCTGTGTAAGATTATGCCATTGATATTGGTAAATAATTTGCCGTTATCCTAAGAAAGATACAAACAACTTTAGGATAAAGGTAATAAGGTCGACAAGTGTCTCTTGGATGATCAAAGAGCTGAAGCCATTATCATGTCATAACCGATCCTCTAGCATAGCAATTTTCATTTCAACCGAATCATTTAAATATAACAAGCGCAATCACAACTGAACTATCAAAATAGCTTTTGATAGTTCTTAATAACGTGGTCCCGATACGTATATTCGCAATCTGTTTAAACCTATGCAATATCCAAGTACCAAGACGAGTGCAATAATCCCTAGAGTTTCTTTGAAGCTATAAAACACCCAATCGGCCACTTTCCCGCATTAATGCCAACGGTTTTATGCGTCCGCGCATGCTGTCGTAAAAGCCCGAGCGTTCCCGACTATTCCCGAGCTCACACCGGCCAATCTGAGCGAAGTGTCATTACGTGAAATAGCCAATCATTTGCAATTCATAACTGAGCATCAAGTTCATGGTTGCGATTCTCACGTAGCTTCGCTTAGTTGAAATCGTAATTAATTCTTATCATTTAAATTAGTAAATGAATATTCAAGTTTCTTTATAATACACACGTGTGTACAACTTTTACGAGGAGTATTAGTACCTATGTATCTACTGCAACAGCCATGTCTAGTTATAATAAGTGACTAGCTGACTAAATGCCGGAAAATATTATATTTTTTTATATAAAATTTATTTATTATATTCTATGTGTTATTCCAGACTATATCTGTGCCAAATTTCATCAAAATCCGTTCAGCCGTTCTGACGTGGAAGAGTAACAAACGTCCATCTAATATTAGTAGGATATTAGGTTTTTTGCTAAAGCTTAAATCTTAAGAATAAAATACGAATTTAGATTGAACTTTGCAAGAAATGCAAAGCATACAGTTACATTCGAGTTAATGGAGCTCAATTTTAAACGAAACTCATAACATACATCTTTGCATAGGTATTGACTATTCCAAAGAGAAACTGTGATCAAGCGTTTATTGATATCAGTTCCCACAAAAGATTTCACCAAAGAGCTAGAGATCTTTGATATGAAAGTACTATAGAAGCAAGGAACCAGGTGTCACCCGAGAAAGTAAATCCATTTACTGATCATAAGTATAGTTCACCGAGCGCTCGATCAACTTTCATAAAAGACTCTTTCAGTATAATCTGATGAATGTCATGTAATTTGTTACATAATGAATATTAATTTACATTAAACCTTCATGTTTGAAGTTAAATTTAAAATTATGTAAGTTAAGTAAATGTAGTGTAAACTTGTTGTTCGTGGACCGGCCATTACCGCTTGGGCGACTCTCATTACACTGATTGTACTTAGCGATTATTTTTGTAATTATAATACGAACATGCTAATTGAAGTGTGAGTACTAATTAGAATAAGTACATGAACGATAAAGGGAGTCTCGTTTTTCATTATCGATAAATGAACATCGCCTGCAGCAGCATTTATTTTATAGGCTACTCATTCAGAAAAAACTTTGGTTTGTTATTTATACATCAATTTATAAATGGTAAACATTGCTCACCTCTACAAAGGTGCTACTAACGTCCTTACAAATCTCAGTTCAATAAACGATCGCCACAAAAAGGAACTCTCAGAAAATACAAAGCGTATTGATAAACATACCAGCGTTTCTAGTAGACCAGCTTCAATGATCCGCATCCATGTAACGCAAAAACTCACAATGATACAGTAAACTGTCACATTTGTGCGAAGAATGAAATGAAAACAAGTGACTATCACAGAATCACGAAACTCAAAGATAATGTAAGTCAACAGGCTGACGCAACTCACTCGCTCCACCACATGTAACAATATGCACGTTTCTGCTAACAAAACCACTTATAACGAACAATCAGTCGGCTTACACTGAGAAGATTTCACTGCATTTGAAGAGAAATGTCACATTTTATTTGCGGTACAAGGTGAGGGAGACAATATTCTAACTGGACTGACGCCAAGTGCGGTAAAGCAAATTATAATTTTCAAAGAGCTAATTGTTTAGAACCACGTGCACCGTCTTTGAATGATCAGACTCGAATCTTAACCCAGTTACCCAGTTATTGTTAAAACAATTAAGCCAAGGATTGACACGATTATCGGTAATGGGATTTGAATTAGTGGATCGGTTTCTTTGAGAATATATTAACGCTTAAATTGGGTCATTAAGTTATTTTTGTCCTTCTACGCCGTTGTTCAAGCCTTGATTGCAGCTATCTCATTATTTTTATTATTCAATGTTGATTAACTTATTATTCAATGTTTTTGCCACACTCTTTCCTTTACTATCCTTTATTATCGGTGTCATTACTAACGTTTTGATGTCCTATTGTTTCATTGCAGTTTCTTTGATCAACAAGTCGGGAAGTGGGTCAAAGATATTTCTAGTATGATTTTCCTACTTACGCGTTATCCATAAATCAAATTAAGGTCGATCCAATAATTTGTAAAGTCACGGCTATTAATAGCGCTATCAGTATGGAGCTGAAGACATTGACCCCGATTGAATTATCTCGTTGCAATCTGTATTCAATACGGATCCTGCGAGCAGCTCTATCTGATTGAATCATATATATCATTACTGTACATTTTTTGGAAATAATACTTTAAGATACTTTATGATTATCTATTTTAAGAACTGAAGGGTACATCTTTCCATTCAAAGTGAACTTCGCAATACATGCGTACAAACATAAATGCAATCGTGACCAGCACGTAACCATGAATTTGCGCAGAATTATCATTAAATCGAATGTCTCCGGAAATTGCCGAGCGCACCCGAGTCTCATCAAGTCATCAATGACGAGAATAAACACGAACACCATAATTTCCCCAGTCGTATAGTAATGAAAACGGACTGCGATGCAAGGTGTGAAATGGTCATTACTGTTAATTTATAGCTCAACACTTTCTTCTATTTACGGATCCCTCTGTAAAATATTTAAAAAGCCGTTAGAGGAATTATCTTTTTCATAGTTGACGGAATAAGACGTTTATATGAGTCGCAGGATGCCAAAACCCATTTTATTAGCACTTAAGAAAATCTATGGTTGTTTTGTTTACAATGAAAGAGAGTATAATTTTCGTGTCGTAAAAGCTAAGGGATTTTTCATGCTGACTGTCTCAGCAATACTTACAGGCACTTATTTATTAATAATTGCTAAATATGCTAAACAGAGGTGACTTGCCATAAACAAAAACAAAATAACCTAATAACCTGGCCTCAAGATTGCCCTACATACGCGTCATAAAATACTTCTCTATGATTGTGTACACCTGTCAATTTGCTAACACCCTCCACGCCTCTGACGTCACTAGCTGATAGAGTGCCACTTCATCAAATTGACGAGTACTGACTTACTTTACGTATGAACGTGCGAATTCACTTTCATCAATCTTCGTGTTTACTCGCAAATTAAGAGAGTAATGCACACATGCCCGATTTGATATTCGTACGTTTTTTGTTTATTAGCAGATAAACACAACATTATAGCTTGAAGAATTGGTGAAAATAGAGCTATCGTATTTTTTTACTTTTATTCATACTTCACTTTAGTTTATAGGAGGGTCACAGAATGAGATAAGTTGGTGACTACCAACTTATGAGTAGGTGAATGTTGAGTCTTATCGATAACTTTAAGAAGCATCCCTAGTTCTGTCACTTAAACGTCAATTTCGGAAGCTGTATTTTAAACCGACCATGAAACAGTAATTTCAGGCAATTAAATCTAAAATTAAGTTACATGATGTCTTGTCTTGAATGTACACAGATTTATTGTTTTTGCTACTGCTTTGACGTCATACGATGTCAACCAACAACTGACAATTGAGTTGATGAACCCTATGTATTCTGCATTTTCCAAAGCTATAATTAAATATTTTATCTTAATATCAAACGACTCTTTAGACGACTGGGTCGATATTCTGCCAACGTTGACGTACTTCGGTCCAAAACGATGACTAGAGATGCATTTTTAAAACAGTACGCGGTCGAAAAACTAGACATTTCACGCAAAAATAATCGCGTGTAATGTTTATTTTCGAAAGAAACGTCACTAATGTGCTCCATACATTGGATCAACACATTTTATATATTATTCATAGAGCTAAACGGTATTGGGGCCCGGCGGCGCCCGTTAGGATGTGCGTAAACAGGGCTGTTAGCAAACCAAAACTCATATCAGAATTGCTAAACTTGTTTCACTTCTATATGATATAGCACAAACAGGACAGAGATTTGATAGAGGTCAAGTATATCGTGAAGGTAATGGATTACTTTGGAATACAGTCGAATAAAATGAGATTATTCAGTGCGTCAATCGGTTACTATGTGAATACTCGATTTGTCTTGTTTTCATGTGATCTTAAGAGCCTAGACAGTATTATTCGTATGAGTGGAAAGGCCACCTTTATAACGTCACTCTTAGTTCAAGGCAATAACAAGGTTTTTGTCTTGGTACCTTATTGAACTTTGATACTATAATAAACTCGTGTAAACAACGTCGCCATAATTAATAACTTGGGCAAAAAAATCTACCGATTACATGCGTGACCTATGACATGACAGAAATATCAGTAACATCGCTAGTCGATATATTTAAGACGTAGTCGCCACCCTCCCTATTATACAGTCGTTCACAATTTTTGCAGGTATCAGAAACCTTGAGTTATTGCTGTCAGATTACAAGTTATCCAGGGTTATACAGAATAACATAGTAACATACGTCTCGAAGTTAGGTAAAAAACTGCGACATCATACAATTACGCACACGAAAACAATTATTAAAAGATAATAGGACTGTATAATTGAAAAGTTGAACTTTAAGATAAGCCATAACAGACGTGAAATAAATACAAGATAAGCAGGTGTTTTTTCTCTCGGTAAGATTTTTAAAAATGGCCGCTGAAATGTCAGCTGTTTGTCAGTATGCCCTTTGAGATAAAGGAGCCAGTGACATGCGTAAGATTACTGATTTTTTGGTCAAAGCTGTGAAATAAACACTACTGGCACAAACTGTTAAGGCCTGTTTGTCAGGTTCCTGTGTCATATTTATTTTATTAGTCAATCGAATCTTATAAAAAAAACGATGAGTATAAATTCTGAACAATTTTCAATATTTCGAAAGATCGAGAAAAAAAAAAGTTTTAAATGACACGCGTGGTGTTGAAGAACCAAATCCCAGTTCACAAACATTTTTTTTTCAGACTTAAGAACGTTCTAGATGAAAAGAAAAACAAAAAATAGTTCAGTATAACACTAGGTCACTATCACCGGGCTAGTCGTGATAACAATTACGAGAATTAATTACGGTGGGCTGTAGACTCGTTTCAAGATATAGGAGAGTTGGCGCCTAGCCAAGATATTGTTAGGAATATGAGACTAAGAGACGCCCCGTAGACTAGGAATCAGCGGGAATGCTAGGAATACCGACTGGTATTTAAGACGAAGCAATTAACTAACTACTGTCGGATTTTATAGGTAGTCGACTTTAGATTTGGCGTTTTATCTAGACGGACATTTGCATTTTTTTTTAAATTAGTTGCGCAAAAACTATTAAGCTTGTAATAAATACAAAACTCAGGGTTCTTATTTGTATTACGAAATTTGGTCAATGATATCCCGTCATTAAAACCCGGTCACGGTAAACTTAGGGTTTTTTGCGGACTTGAAAACAAATTTTACTGAACGCTATTTTAATTAAACGTTACATTTTCAAAGACTTATCATCTGCCGCCACGCTATCTCTAACACAAAGCATAGGATTGTCAAAAATCTCAGGAAATATCTTATCATTGCACGTGTGCTTACATAATTTTCCCACTATATGTTTACTACGCTATACAAATACCTGCCATCTTTGTAGAGATACACTATTATCAGTAGGTATTACACCAAAAATTACGTTATTAGCTACAATTAAACTTGCGTAGGTTATAATAAAGTAATATAGAAAAACTTGATTCATGGATTTTTTGTTGAAATGCGTCAAACTTCCTGCCAGTTTGAAAATAATTATACAACCGATGTAATACGGCATTTAGAATTCTATGAAGCAAAAGGCAATAAAAAATATAGATAGGTAGTGTCGTATTTATGGACTTTGGTTTTTCTTGAATTTTTATCAATTATAAAATTTATTGCCGAATACCTACTCAGTTTTGAAGTGATACGTCAAGCAAGAGTGAATAGGTTACTTCTAGACGTAGCGTATTCCATCGTCGGCCACATCATAAATCGGCCAAGTGCCTGCAACGCGCGCACGTAGGGTTCCGAACCCTTATCTACAAAAACGGCAAAAAAATCACTATGTATAGGAGCCCTCCTTAAAAATTTGTTTGATTTTAATTTAATTATTTATTTTTAAAGTGAATACAATAACGAAATATTCCGTGAATATTTCAAGCGTCTACCTGTTGCCCTTATCAATACCGAGCAAAAACGAGCAAAAAATCACGTTTGTTGTACCTATGGGAGCCCCCTTAATTATTTATTTTGTTCTGTTTTTTTTAGTATTTTTTGTTATAAGTAACGGCAACAGAAATACATCATCTATGAAAATTTCAACTGTCTAACTATCACGGTTCATGAGATACAGCCTAGTGACAGACGGACAGCGGAGTCTTGGTAATAGGGTCCCATATTACCCTTAGGGTACGGAACCCTAATAATAAAAAAAAATTACGAATGGAACAGAATAAACAATTAATATATATTGAATGCAACAGTGACCTTGATTTTTTAAGCTTTGCGGTGGTCTCGACAGATACGAAATTGTATTTAAGATCAAAGATATTAAGACTCCGAATGATTGGAGTGGTATTTCCATCATATCGTAACACCTACATGATACTAAGGGTTTTTACGCCAACCTTGTACCTTTCCAGATGCATATCAACTATAAAGGCATTTGATTATAAGAGACAAACCATGACCTCTTCTCAGTACTTATTTATCCTAAAAGATTGAGTTAAGCCAGTTTGTTTTCCTCTTGAGCAATCGGTTCAATGAATTTGTTGGTTTTAACGTCCTTTCCATACTGAGAAATATCTCGAGGTAGCATGTATGTACATTGTTCTCGGAAGAATAGGCTATAAACTGGTGAGCAATGTATTTGTAACAACCGTGGATGGACACAAAACAAAGATGGATTCACTTCCACAATATTACGTACTAGCTTTTTCCAGTGGCGCCGCTTCCGTGGCTTATCCATACATTTTCCAACGGAATAAAAATGTAGCATAATTATGGTACTTAGTGACTGTAGCTATTCATTATTGAAATAGAAAGATTTTTGGATATAACAGGTAAAATTGAGGTGTAGGATATATCAATATTACCTTTTTATTATACCTACTAGTATGTTAAGTCTTAAGTCGAATGTTATACTAAGGATATGCTCCCAGGATGTGGCCGTGTGCCAAGTTACATCCAAATTCGTTCAGCCGTTAAGACGTGAAGAGGTAATAAGCAGACATACCGATATTTTCGCAATTAAAATATTAAATATTGATTAGTGTATATATAATAGTAACGTAAGTAAAGGTTTGTTGAGCAAAAACACCTGGATTAAAGATGATTAAAAAACCTTTATCGCTTTTTTAATAATATGCTGAACTTGATTTTTGTGAAGTCAATGACCGTGATTATTAACATCGTACACTAATGCAACAGCTGTTTGGAATGGTCCCAAATGGTTGCACCTGGGGATGACTCAGGGCAGGTGGATAGCGGCGCGTCTTAGCGCCACCTGATCGAGGATTGTTTATGACCTGCAGAAAATGATTATAGGATAAGGGAGCGAAGAGTTAATTAGTAAGTATCATTTGTACAAAAACCTTTAACCTTACTTCGCAGGAGAATCCTAACTAATATTATAAATGCGAAAGTGAATTTGTTTGCTTCATTTTCACACGTAAATCGCTGAACCGATTTTGATGAATTTTGGAACAGAGCTAGATGGGACCCTGGAGACGGCCACAGGCAATTTTTTTTTGCTGCTGGCGAAGCCGGGGGCTAAGGCCAGTTCATTAATAAAAAACAGTAGATCGAAAACTTTTCAAAAGGCCGATAATCGATACTTCTGGTTGTTGCAATTTCCAATGCTTCATGGTCAATTAATTATAAATATTTAGTTACTGACATAACATTTAACCTAACAAGAAATCTATAAAAAAAATAACCAGTTTTGCACGCCACGGAAGTCAGAAATTCTAACCACAAGGTATGATGTAAATAAGTTATAATTTTATAACCAAAACGTTAAATGCGGGACATGCGTGTTTCACTACAATTAAATAATATATTATTTTATGTGTCAAGAGGAAACATCCTAAATAGTGACAGAACACGCTCAATGACTTGCATTTGTTTTTTTTTTTAGGTTTTGTGAGCCTATGGCGCATTGGTAAATAATAAGAATAACAACCAATCCGATAAAAAACGGAAAAGAGTTTATTCTATATAAATGGCGAGATAATTAGTTTGATTCGTAGATACAGGAAAAGGAAACTAGACTAAGTAGATATAGACTAAACACATAGGTAAGTAAAAAAAAACGCACGTGACTTTTACATTCTTAATCGTATTAGATGGTATCACACATTGGTCGACAAAATTACCCAAAACTCGGGTTTCAAGATTTCGCAAATTCGGAAAGTCCTGGAAAATAGGTACCTACGCGATTCATCAGAATTGGTTTTAGGAAAAATTTAGTGGCTGATGATTTTTAAATCCGTTAAAAACTATATAAAAAACATGTTGGGTATTTTGTTTTTATACATTATGCATGTCAGCGTATATCTTTTATGTAAACATTTAACTTGTATTTTATTGCAGCATTCGGTGTCCCAATGTCATAATATTTAACAACTAACTTAAAAAATATTTTCAGTAATTTGACTAGGTATTATTTAATTACATAAAGTTGTATCTTATCATCACTGAAGGTCGAGTTGCTTTTATCTTAATTATTCAAGGTTATCTGATACTACCAACATTGCTACCAAAATGACAGCGCTTGTGTGACATGTCACATGTCTTACAAAAAGATCATTGTAATTTACGTTTTTATTGCGATAGCGACGCAAAGTATAGCCAACATTATAATTTGTGTCAAATTATAATTCTGGCAGCATATAGTATCTAATCATTTTATCAACCATAGATTTGAATTGAGGTATATAGTAGTAAAAATGTACCTACTACCACTTTTAAAACCGCTTCTTCTAAAAACTACCTAATGGCTCCCTCTCGCACACACGCGTAGAAAAAATCCATAAAAATCCTTCATAGCATTGCTGTCGCATTGTCACGTCGGCCCTACATGCGGGAGCCTTAATTTCGATGCCAAAAACAAATATTGTTGCCTGCCATGTACCTAGTGACTGTAGCTACCGAACCTTTGGAATCTATCGACGCAAATCCTCGATTAAAGGATCATAATATCAGGATTAATAGTATTAGCGCCTACATTCCGCTTACAGAGATAGCAAAGTATTACACAAGTTCTTTTAACATTTTAAAATTAAATAATAATCACAATCAATACTCATTATATCTACCTCATTGAACAAAGTACTCGTATCAATTACAGCCACAAAGCTCCTTAAAACCATGTTCAGAAATGATAAATTGCACTCTGTAGCAATTAATTTACATAACATATACAATTTTCATTTTTTCTACACGATTTTTTGTTTAAATATTAGTATATAATATGTCAAAGCAGGTTAATGTCACTTGAAGAATTTGAGCACAGATGTGAAAAACAAGTTTTTGTCCGAAGTTATATAGACAAGGGTAATTGAACGTGCAAGATATGATGCTTAATAAAGTATGTAGGTACTTAATGTACTCGTGACATCTGTGACGTCAATCTGACGGTTCTAATGTCATTGTTCTTTTTGTTTACTTTTGGTAAATGTTTTATTTTATTTCTTTTTCAGTACAGTTAGCATTAGTGGCATAATGTATGTACATAGTTTGAAACTCTTTAGATTGCTGTCAAATAGTTTGACAAAATCATAACACATTCAACTCTCCAAAATCACAAAATTTTATTTATAATAATAATAATTCTTTATTATCAGGCAACCCGTAGATAAAATACACAAATAAAACATACAAAAAAATAAACTAATATATATTAATCTAATAATAAATCCTAATTATTTATCTTATAATTAATCCTTTCTACGGTCTGCAGTAATAAATTCCAAAGAAACTTTGCGATTTACTCGTAAAGTTACCTTGTGACCAGTATCAGAGCAATTGAACCTAACTGACCCCGTTCAGCTGATAAGTCATGAATAAACGGACTGTTATGAAAAATCACGGCTATTTTAATGAATGCTTTAAACCCGAGATAACTCATAAAAATGCTTATATTGATATACCGACAGTTTTTTCTTGATTCATCTAGTTTTGCTTAGAAACTACATAATAATATTTAAATAGATTCTAAAAACCAAATTGTTTAATAAAAGTTTCTTGAACTTTGGTCTTACCGTCTCTGTTAAAGATAAATAGAAGTGTCAAATTTTAATCTCTGAATAAAAATTAAACAATCCGTGTATTTATAGTAACGACATCATACGATAGTCGTGTTAATTTAAGATCGCCCGTGTGAGTTTTTGAAGTAAAAACTTCTTTAGGCGCGTTGAGCACTTTTTGGGTGAACAAAACTCATGGAGCCCGCGTCATCGTCACCGAACGCTTTGGGTTAACAAAAATCATGGAACTCGCGTCATCGTCACTGAACGCTTTAGCTTTCGCTTAGTTTTCACTTTTATCGGCAGTCCCCAAAGACAAAGTTTTTTACTAACATGATATTATGTAGAACCATTCTTAAGGTCTTTTCAACCATTCTTTACTAACCTGCGTAAGTAAAATGATGTGCTAATTTACTATTTTTAATAATTGCATACCGAGGTTATGATCGTAACGTTTGCTTATAAGTTGTGCTATAACAAGCAATTTCCAAGCTACAGCAGAATGAACAAAGAAAAACAAAGACTAGAGAAAAGAAATACAAAACGAGAAAAAAAAGGCGTGAGAAAAGTACAAACAATCGATAAACATAAAAATGAAGCTAAAATACCAGCAGAAACTGTATTTGAACTACTTAATACTATAAAAGTGATTGGTCGACGACTACTTGTACAAGTAACAGTTAATGCGGCTACAATGTCTTATTTTCTTCGTGAAGAAAGGTGTAAGTGCATATGGAAAACACCTTCACTAAGCATTGTGTGCTAATGATTAGTAAATGAGGCTGATGTATATGATACATGCACTGCAAGTCGATGTCACTTGACGATCTACATGAAATGCTTAAGCTAAAGAAAAAGAAGTAAAAAACGATGTAAATTTTTAATCAACTTAAAGGAAAGATGACGGAAAGTAGATAAATGGCAAAGAAGAAAGTGAATTCTGAGTTTGTTACATACGAAACCAAAATAAAGAAGGATAAGAGAAGAAAGACAATGATACTAGATGTAAATGTCAGGAAGGTAACAGTATCTACTTACAAAGGATTATAATATAGCCCAGATTTATACCGGTTGTAATTATGATTAAACTGCTGCCCGACACTTCTCAACTTAATATGCAGATGGTAATCAGAATCTAGTCAGGCACCGCTTCCAGGAAAACATCCTCATCAAACCGGACTTATATTTTCTCTATTAAACTATGTATCTACGCAAGAAAAGATAAATGAAATAACAAACTGCAAAGGAGCAAAAAATTCTAGTATGTTTTCACAATTTTAGCAAAAGTTTGACACAATTTGAAAGAGGTCAATTGACGACAGCCGATGGCAAAAGCAAGCGCCGCAAAAAATACTAAAGCGGGCGCGAGCACAATTTTTTGCATGCTCCAAACATATTATAACGAAATTCGAGAATACCAGTAAACCGTTAAAAAAAACCACTAAGTTAAAAAAGCAAAAGATTTTTTTTGCGCAAACATTCCTTGAAGGGATTTTTGGCCTCTGAAAGTACTGTTATCAACTGTTTGATAAGATTTGTTAATCTATATGACGGCATCGAGTATTTAGAATATGCTTTCAAGTACGAACGTGTAGAAGAACTACTTGTAGATAGGACGAGAAATGCACAGATTATCTCTAACTTACGTCACACTTTTATGGTGATTATCCTAAAATTAACTCGACCTGACTCACCGCTGTTTACTGGAATTACCAGCTTTGACACAGAGATGAAGGTAATGTGCAATTCACAGAAAAAACAACTTATTTCACGTAGTAAGCAAGTTTTGAGAATAACTCATCAAGTCATCACGTTTGTGCATTATCTTAGATGAACCCAATGACTCTCTTAAACCTCTTTTTCCTAAATATTATATAATGTTTTTATATCATCATCTGCCTGGCCTTTTCCCAATTATATTGGGGTCGGCTTCCAGTCAAACCGGATTTAGCTGAATACCAGTATTTAACGTGGAGCGGCTGCCTACCAAACCTCCACAACCCATTAACTGGGTAACACGGTACTCCTTGGTAAGACTGATTCTCTGGCTTCTGACTATCCGTAACGACTACCAAAGTTCTACAAATAACAGCCGGGACCAACGGGCTTTCCGAGGCACGGAAGAGTCTCGATATGTTAAGATGGTCACCCATCCACAGACCAACCTCGGCAAGCGTTGCTTAACCTTGAAGATCGATCCGTGCATGTATCCGTGTATATAATGTTTTACGTGATACTTAAAATATATAACTATACTTTTTTCTTGAAGGCAACTATTACTATTACGACGAGAAACTATTTGGTTGTTATTTTATTTCAAGCTCTCCTATATGTCAGTACTACATCCCTTGCCTAGTAAATCAATCATTTACTAAAACATTGAAACATTACATACATTACTAGTAGTTAAAAACCATTGTCACATTAGATAGAGTTAATAGTTGTTTACTACATCTTGTTTACATACGTTATTAAGGTTTTCCTAAGTATGTTTGGTTTTCTCACAACCATAGCATTTTATAAACTAGCACTTAAAATATCAGGTAAATTCCATTTCCAATTTCTGTAATTTAGCTGTAGTTCATAAATAAAATTATTTTAAAATCAGTTTGCTATTTACTGCGTAACATGGTGATAACACTGATAACATCCATGGTGGATTCCCGCTAATAGTTTCTCCGTCCTTTTGGTTTAAAATAAACACGATAATATCATGAAATAAGGATGTGCAGGCAAGGTTATCTTGCCAACAGTAGTACATATTATCCTATCGATAGTGAATCTTGCATGATGTCATATTGGGACTCAAGTTACAGGCTTTTGCAACGTTTCGTTAGGAAACACCAGTGAGCAAATGTTTGAATATGCGATGCGCATCCATAAATGCACTGTGTGAGGCAACCAGAATTAAAAAAGTCGTAATAGCGATATGAATAATTGTATTGTGCTTCAATTACGGTTTTACTGCAGCTGCAAGTAGAACAGAAATAAAAAATATATTGTAACTAGGTTTAGTCAATTCCAAAGTTAAGATAAAGCTATCTGGGGTAAAAGTAATCAGTATAGATCCATAGTATGAACAGTACAGATTAAAATGACTACCTTAAAATGCATAATATTCAATACCAGACGGGTGCACCTTGTGGAACAATAAAAGCAAAGACCAACCGCATTCAATTCACTTTAATGATCATCAATTGAAGACCGATTACGAAAGTATCTACAGTTTAATTAAACCCAATTGCCCCATGTTCATAATTGAATCCTGATGTGACAATAACAATAGAAAACTATACTTATATAATGCATTAAAGACACGTGTTAGCTTCATGTGTGTGAGGTGAAGTTAAAGCAACATACTAAGCTCAGAGAGCTTTATTGTGAAGAAACAAACAACAAAAATGTGTTACAAATTGAAAAATATATAATCAATTAAACGTGACAGTGAGCACATAGATAAATTATGACTATTTATTTATCTACGAGTAATAATTACAAATTGCAAATGAACTTTAGACTCAGTTGACCTCGGACAGTGAACTATAAACTATTGAAGTTGTATCAAACAAGCCGTCAATGACAAGTCATAGTTATTTTAAACAATAGTGCCTGTTTGTATGGAAATATCTAAATAGCTATTAATATAATAAATACGCGCGTCTGTACGTGTTGTTTATTCGTATGTATCGAGCATATTCATACTTCACTAATAAAAATCTAGACATATATCTAAGGATATTAAGTTAAAATTTATCCATGCCGTATAAATGAAAAGAGAGAGTAGATTAAAACAAGAAAGCAATTAATTTTTTTAAGAGATTGTCATCGAAATGGACCAGTTTATTATTTAACATCTGTTAACATTTTAAAACAGTTATAAATTAAACGCTAAGAGTAAATGCAACACCATTTTGCGGAACAGATAGTAATCTCGAAGTTTTAAGACAAGCCATCCATCACGAGTATTGAAGCATATTTATTTTGTTACATTTGAGCCAAGTTCGCTGCTTTCGGAACATTGACTGATATTACAACTAAATAACTATTTATATTAGCTTACCTTTATAATAAAGACGTCATCAGTGTTGAAACATCCCACGTCTTGCACTTCTGCAACAAGAAAACAAAATATAAAATTGCGAGCCAACATGAAGTATATTTTTTATGGAGTACTGAAAATAGTTTTATTGCCAGAAATATTGAAGTAATAATAAACTCAGCTGTCTATGGTGGAATAATAAAATATTTGCAGAAGATATATCAAAGAAACCGAATTAAAAAGACTTCATTCAATGGACCCTGATACAAAGGTGTGCCCTCCGAACAGATGTTACAGCGCCTGAGCCAAACTATTATTATGAAGTTGTGCAGGTAGGTAAAACATCATACGATCGTTACGAGTAATCTTTCTGATTCAGAGAGCAACGGTCGCGTGACTGAATACTACAAAATATAATGTATTTGCATAATGAATTCAAGTTTCTCCAAGCAAATAAATTAAAAGCACTTATTTTATTGGTTTATCAATTTTAACTTTTAAGAACCGGAGCTTAAATAAAACCTACTGTATAATTAAAGGCGAAAGCTTAAAACCGTTTTAATTTAATTTTCAATATCTTTTTAAAATCCTTGTGATTGCATAACAAATAATTCTTATGCAAATGCATAGGAGCAGGAATTTTTTCAACAGGAAATTTTATAAAAGTATAAATTAAATAATTACTTAACGCATTTGATCAAATTAGTATTTCATCAAATAAAACATTAGTTAAAGACAGCAAATGAGGTTTTAAAATGCAACATGCTTGCCATCGTAGCTCCCCGTGTAGGTTTCAGTAACAGGTCATAGGTTATCTAAGATCGGGCCAACATCATACCTTACACACAATACGGTCACGGAGTACCACAGGGAGCAAACTTGTGCCCATAATTATCAACGTTTATCTTGCGTGGGAACTATACACCAATTTTTATTGTCTCCCTCTCTAATAGAAGACCAGTATTCTATTCGATATTAGAACATTGTTCTTAATAAGATCAGAGAGACCAACTTTAGCACTATCTAAGCGGTATTTTCGTAACATTTGGTTTAGTAAGATATTTGTGTATTCATCGGGATAGTGTGGCCTTTTCTTTGTTTGCTATTGTAGGACTCTTTCCGGTTTCAAACCGGATCTAGTCTTATCTTCTAACGTCATTACGATTTAGACATTTACATATTTCCAAAGAAAAAAAGATGTGGTTAATATTTAGTCATTCTATGACGTGCAATTGTGTGAGTCACGAAGCCACACTAGGACCCAAAATGTGATCTTGGACATTGCTAAATGATAATGTATCATCTATACAAAAAAACCCACTAACGTCTCCATTACAAGAACCAGTTTGCATAACACGGTGACGTAAATCAATAAGGTAAAGTCCACGTCATAATGCCATCGTATTAATGTGACAAGGTTGCTGATAAAGATTGACTTTGATTTGACTCGACGTGTTATTGATAAACTTTTTAGTACCCATTTTTATGTTTATGTTACAGTCATACATTAAGTCTTGTTGCTAAGTCTTAAATTAAAAAATAGTGAGTTGAAAATTTAATACAAAAAACCAGTGACACAAATTGGGCACATTATTGTAATTGCAAAGGGCAATTTAGACGGTATCAACTATACCAATTTTAAGTTCCACATTAGCAAACCTTTTTTAAAGGTTTTTTTTATTTGATTGTCATAATCTACGTCTATTACAAATGACCTTACAGTGTCAACTTAGCTGATTATTTTATCCTCAAGTAACTATACTAACTATCTATTAGGAGCGCTGACTTCACCTGTGTCAAAGCAAACCACGATGACACACTCATAGTTATAAACTTGGTTTTAGTTTGAAACATACTACATACTATCAAAATATAAGCCAGTAATCCATGTTTTAGAAGCCATACATTAAAAACGTTATTAGATCAGATAAATTACTTTCCCTTGTGGGTGCGTTTGTTACAAGTAATGAAGATTATATTAATATACTAAACTCAGCGTATACGAAAGCAAATTACTCATCTACCTATGAATTATAATACCATCTGGCTTTGTCGGTAGTTAAAATAACGGTGAATACAAACCGCTGCAAATACCGTACGGGACATAAACCAAAAGAGGCTTTGAGCTGCACTGGCCTCTTATTGCCAAATTCGGACATCGTTAAGATGAATTCTACGTTACAAAGCGAGTATTAATTATGTTTACTTATATTAGCATGTGTGTCCTCATTGCCTAGATATCTGTTAGCATTAAAGTTTATCTAGTCAAAGGCAACATATCCGATTTCTGTAAACGTTTCTTGTTCAGCCTTGAAACATCATGATAAGACTAAAATGACAATAACAAAAACGACATCATCCGTTTCGTGACCACAGTTATTTCCCGTTTTACATTACCGTTATAATGCAAGTCTGTACCAAATTGGCAACCTAGACGCCGTGTAACAAGTTCAACGAAATACGAAGAAGAAATATGTACCAGTTTCGTTTCAACAACATATTTATTCAAGTAACCGAGAAGAAACTTCTATAACCAGCTTCAAGGGTAACTAGTTTGTTTCTTATGCAAGCAAAAAGGGAATATGAATGGACCTTCCTTACAGAAAAAACTTGCTTTTGACGCAACGCAATTCAGAATAAAAAATAAATAAACTAATACATAATAACCTTCGACGCGTACCAATTCTGGTTAAACCGGAGAGTTTCATACAAAGAAGATTGAGAAGAATATATGTGCATGAATTAATGATACTCACAGTTTAAGATTTGAATAGACACACTAGAATGGTAGGAACAATTGGAGACAGTATTAGTTAATGACAGAAATGTCCCCGAAGTGAAAGTAGACAACTTCGCAAATAATAAGCGTGTGGGTGGTATTTGCGAAACGGATCATACAAACGTCTGTCAGAAGCTCATTAATGTTACACTAAAGATTATTGCCTACATGATTTCACTTAAGCGAATGCCGACGATAACTATGGTGAATGGTACAATTATACTGCTTCTAACAATGTTTAATACAAAGATTAATTTGGAAGCGTCGATATTTGAATAAGTAAAGAGTTTGACAACACATCACGTATGAATGCAAATTTTAATGCATTGTACAAATACAAAAATATGCAAATTGTAACCAAATAGAAGCCCAATCCAATATCAAATGCAGAGAACAATAAAAATAAGTATTAAAATGTAACTAATAGGCTATGATGCGATTTGATAATCTATTTTAGAATGAACCAGTACATTAATATTGATGACGATACAACTGCAGCTCATCAACAGGAAGATAAAGATGAATTTTTTGCTTATTTTCTGCTTCAGTACAAATTAATAACAAATAGTATGGCTCATTGCAACTTGTGTGATTGCCAGAAAAATTGAATATTACTATTCATTAGCTTTACAATCAGGAAATTAAAAACAATATTTATCTTTATTGGCATTAATGCAGTAAAAAGCAAGTTGAAAATTGCTTCGTTGAACGTGCTTAAAACGGAACATTATATTGATTTATAAATACTGGAGGTTAGACGAGAGCTCATCATGAGTTCTTTCGAGTTCTCAGGGGGACGTGAGTTGTGCAAAATTAGACACATTTGTGGTTGTCTGTAGCCATGCATTAGTGCGTAAATTGCACTAGACTACGTGTAATCCCATCGGCTGCTCATTAGTCGGCTCGCAACTGGCTGCAGGCTGTCGTGGGAATCTCTGCTAAGTAACATCATCTGTCGATGATCCGAACCATCTCCTGAAACGGTTCATTTATAAGATTGAAGAACTTTGTTCATTTATTTTCTAAACGATCACTAAACTGTCACGGCTGCTGATGCTTTCAGTTTGGTTCGAGATATATTTTAAGGACCGAAACTAAATAGTTTACGTATTTGCTTTTAACCTTTACGACTTGTTCTCCCCTAATGGCTATTAATAGATACAGCATTCCACGTTAATCTCGTATTGTCAACTCTAATAAAGATGGATATTATTAACAGTAAAAAATAAAGTTGATAGGAGATCTTGATCTAGATTTCAAAGATTTAGGAATTTAGATGAAACTTTTGTTTCAAGAATTCAAAATATGTAGTTTCTGTTACTAAAGATCACTGTGATACCGAAGCAAAACAGTCTGTATTAGATAGTGGATATCAATGTAAATGTGAGCTAGTAACTAGTGGAAAGCTGATAAAGATGTTTGCTCACACAAGGTCAGTGCGGTGACACGACCACTCCGTTGACATAGTAAACCCAAATAAAGTATCGTGCAAAATATAAACATTCCTAAAGTAAAGATCGAATAATGCTTATGCAAATGTATGTAATGAAATTAAATAAAAAAGCTGTTGTGTTGTAAATAAAAGATGCTGCTGATGATGATGCTAGTCAGGTTGCGCTTGTTACAAATGTTTACCGCCAAAGTGCGATATATAGGGCTTATAAATTAAAGTGTAGGAAGACCAATATATTTTTTTAACAAATATATTATCTGGATGTCAAGCACGTTACCTCTCACGTGGTTATGTTAGATTGTGATATCACTCCAGTGGTTGATATCGCATTGATTTCCCTCATCGAATAGTGGAAATACAGCTCTAGTTTAGGTTAAAATGAAATAGGTAACAAAGATTACTTTATTCATTACAACGTCAGTAACCTTGCTACTTATTCCACAGAATCTATCTATGTTAATACCTCATAGATATTTTCTTATCTCTCCGATAAATAATATTCTTTGCTCCAGGATGTTGACGGCACAATTGTTATTGCATTTTTCTTTGCAAGCGTTTGGTCAAATCCGTACACATACGGTGCGAAGCGATGATATTATTTCCTGTTTAAATGAAAAAGTGAATACTTATAAAAACCAATGACATGATCAGTGCAAACAAATTTTAAAAAATCTTGGCAGCTTAGGTCATTTTACAGAATTAGTTGCGTTAAAAATCAGGGGCGTTTATGTAGGTGTGTTTGCTGATTCACTAGTGTTGTTCCAGTGACAGTCGCCTACGAGGTTTATACTTAATGATTTTGGCAAGGACCCGCGTTTCTAAATTTGGTTATATTTATCATATTGTTCTGAATATATTTGTTACATTTTTGGGAAAAATATAACCTGTGATACACAGGCCATCATGCATGACATCATTAATGCAAATGAGGCTGCCATGGATCACTTTCGATTATATAACACGGAAAACGTCATTAAACCTCATAATATTCACTTCTGAGACAGCATCCTGTTATAATTCTGACATAATATTTGTAATTGTATTGTTAAGTGCCACATTAGAAGAAACGAGCCAAGTAACAGTTCCTGTAATAGATAAATAGATTCTTTACAACTTTGTAAGTGTTTGTTGTTTTTATTTGAATGATCTTGACAATCTTAGAAACTGGATTGATGGATGGGTGTTTGAAGAAAATATTTGCAGTAAAAACAGCATCATAATAATAAGGCAATGATACCTAAACATACAATATAGTTTTAGATGTTTCCAGAAAACCCCTCTAATGAATCGTAATCTCGCAAACTTGAATAATTGTGGAGAAGCACACGGACAAAAAAGGGTCGTAGGTAAGGCAATGGATGGGGATGGGGACGGCCACAAAAGGGACCTCGGTGTCGGAGGTCTTGTAAACAGAATGTAAAGGAAACGGTTTTTTGTAAGAATCGGGCGTCGCCGGCGAGTCCGGCGCGAACGCAGGTAGGAATTTAAGAATTTCTCTAGCTGTGCTCGCTCGTACCGATATTATCTTGCTTACTTACGAGTACAAACGTTGCTATCTCCGAGCCAACTGTTTGCACAAATATGGACGACCTTCCAGCTTGCATACGTGACTGTGCTACGTGGCATAAAACTTTTCTTGTCTTTTTATCTAGAAACCATCGTTTCTTGAGTAATTTCTGAGATTTTTATACTCATAAGAATCCAGAACACTTCTCGCCTTTTTTTAGAATTACGAGGATCTGCAAGATGCAATCTTCAAAAATCTTGATGAGTTAAACTTTTTTCTCATAAGTAAAGGCAAGGATAATCCTTATCGTGAATCTTTTTACTATATCCTACTTACTAAACATTAGCATTAATAGATTTAGTCGTATTCTCGAATTAGCTCTCGATTTAATGTGTTATATGAAAATTGTCGTAGCTAATATTTTTAGGTAACATTAATATAGCCTAATGATGGTCTTTATGAATATTTTAAACGCCCGTTTAAAATATTCAGTAGTTTCAGACAAAGCAAACCGGTTTACTAGTAAGATAACATCTGTCCATCTGAATTGTGAGTAGTTGTCCTTGGCTAGAGGTCAGTGGACATACAAAATTCACAGTAAACTGGTCCCCTACTGGTCCTACACCGTATTTAAAATGATGCTACACTGTCAGGCCTTGAATACGTTAAGGACCAGACAGGTCAACTGAATTCATGTGTACCTACACCTCGTTAATATTAATCGTGTTGAAAACACACACTTTTTCATTTAGGGCGTGTGTTAAAATGTTGAAGTTATTTTGTTTGACGTCACTTTTTTATGCTCGCTTTTTTCACTTTTGTTTTGTTTCACTTGATTAATATTAATGAGGATTTGAGATTCTCTTTTGATACTTACAATTCTAAAGATTCTAAACAGATTATCAATAACGTCAATGATAGCTTTAAAATCAACATTTGCATTCTTATCGTCAATAGTGTTAGTTCGCAGTTTAAAATCAATTTTGTCATCGTCTTATTCGTAATTTTCAAATGGAGAAACGGCCTCTATATGTTGCAATAAGATAGCATCTGCATTATGATACGAATCTTAGAAGTTAATATCTTCTATTTGAAGTCCATCTGTAAACTCGCCAAGGGTAACTTGTAAATTATTTCATATCTTCAAAGAATAAAATGCCATAGTGAATTTGCTTGCATGGGTGCTTTTGTTAGTGACTTAACTTTCGATTGTGTCATGTGTTAATTTGTCTGTGGTGGTCGTTCATATTATCGACTGCATGTGAAAGCCTTAATGATAAATTTTGGAAACCACTGGTTTTAGCTCAAATTCTTTATTCATTAGATAGGTAACTTCTCAAACATTATGAAGTTAAAAGTATGCACATAAAGGCAATTTAACAATGTTATTGTGATGATAAACAAGGACCGTAATCGTACTGATATAGAAGGAGGCCATTAAATGTTTACACTTAATTATAATGGTATAACTTCACAGTTAAAACTAATTAGAAGACAGATCCCACGATATTATGCATGGATGATATCAACTTTATGCAGGAAGCCGGACATTTGTAAACTTTAAACATATCAACACATTAATCACGGGTACGTATTCCACGGCTTCTGCCTGCACATAACAATTAGATGAAGCCATATTTATATTGGAACAATTGAGTGCGTACAACTGGACAATTATGCCAATCACGGTTCGATTCGCCGATGCATTGCGATGCAAAACAATACCGAGTACATCGCACAATCTAATCAGATGTCATTTGAATTATTTTGAAGAATACAATAATAGACGGGTGCCACACATGTCGACCGAAACTTTGTATGCTATCGTTGCGCACGTCAACTAGCCCTTTTTCATGTCACACCTATTTAACGCAAATTCATACGCCAGGATTTGTCCTACTGACATAATTTCCGTCAATGACAATGCGACCGTAAAGATAAACTTGCAATTTATTTACCGCCGTTAAATTATTTACGTACCCAGTCACTTATTATCGTAAATAAAAATTATAGGTACAATATTTTTCCTGTAGTTAACCTATCCGATGCACGACAAATTGAATTCCCGCATAAAATCAATCCCGCATCAAGTGAAACATGGTTTAGTCTAGGACACGTTTCCGCATCGAATGGAACACGTTTAGCTAAAGTTTGGTTCAGGTCTTTGAACTATGTCTGGAACTAAAGTTCACAATGGCGACGTCAAACCGTGGTTTCAGATTATATTGTGTTACAAATCATTCCAAATATTTGTCTTGAATCCTAATAATACATTTATTATATTTTTCTTCCGTATTCCGGCATTTCTATCCAGTCGAGCCGAAAGATACGATGATGTTTACAATGCGCCGACAAATTTGGACGCGGTCTGTCCCACTTTTCGCCCCAACTATACATAGCTATCTGACATCGCAAACCTGGGCTTGGAAATGTTCCTCACCATTTGCAGAGATAAGTGATATAGTCAGCGGTGAAGGTAATGGTTGGGTTATGGGCTCAGTAGCCACAGATGACGGTAAATGAGCTTTATAAGTCTGGAGTAATGCTGCGGATCACTCTCTGTCGCGCGGCCCTTTTCATCCGCCTAATTAGTTAAAACGAGAACGCTTTTAATTTTTTCCGCTGACACACTGATCTCGCGAGAATGTGCTCGAATTTATGCGGTCGCACATTGCTGAAATTCGAGGCTTATAAATCACAGCCAAGTGGAGTGTTATCAAAATAATATGCTGTAGATTTCACAGATAATTTTGCGTCGGCCGTACTTGTTGAACGTTTGATATCGATTTAGATCGAAACGAATCGATTAAACAATAAACCTAACACATTTTGAAACTTTAACTTGATACGTCTTACTAAACAGAAATGACAGTTATATGAAACTTAATAAGTAGACATTAAAACGGACGAATTCGCATAATTATTGCCACTTAGTAATAAGCTCAGGAGTAATTTGAGTAATTACGGTATACGAAATTGTTATTGCGAAAGCATCATGTCTGTACTTATGTTAGAATTTTTTTTAGCCACACAAGGTGTTGTTAGGTTTTTAAAATATGTTCCACCAATTTTGAATGCTTCTTTTCTTTTCTTATAAAAGGGGAAGCTAAGCAGGTACAGTGATCAAAAGAAATTGCTATGTAGGTTGCTACTGGTTGCATGAACCTAACTACTGTGTGCACAAAATTGATCGTAGATGCACGCCGTAATAATAACAGCAAAGAGATGAAAAATGATAGAAGATAGTCTTCGCTTGACTGAGTACAAACTCTTTGGCAGCGCGTACACAAGAAAAGAAACTATAGATAGCCCCTCATTTGAAAACTCATGGTAAACTATTCAAAGTGCGGTGTGAATTAGGGTATAAACTAAGGAAGTAGCACAAACTTTTACGTTGTTTGTTGAAAACAAAATGCTCATAAAATTTTATGTTCAGCACTAAAGAAAGTAAATTATAGTGACCGACAGTTTTGTAATAGTACGATTGAGACATTTGTGACGTAATAAATGGTTTATTTCGACTCGGTGGCCAAGTCCTCGCCACTTATGGTTGACGTAGTGGGTTCAAATCCCAAAAAAGGTTTATCTTGGACATGACTGACATCAACGAAAAAAAAACATCGTCAGGAAACCTGGACTTAATAATTAAGGTGACATCAGCCGCCAAGGACCTTGAGCAATTCGGTGGTTCTTTTTGCCTATTTCTCGTTTGAAATGCAACAGACATGTCCAGCCCAAACACATTTAGGGGCTTTTTGGGCAACATCCGTAATTTTGGTTTTGGATTGGTATTCTCATTAGTCATTAAGCTTAGGTATAGTCATAGTGAACCGTGTTCAAGCACTGTCTTTTTGTTTACTCAAGATGACAAGTTGTATTGAACAACCACCTAATATCTAGGTGGTCGTTTAATACAAGGTTCATGTAATCAGGTTATGTAAGAGTCGGTCGTGCGCATCGTTACACTGAAGTGATCTGAATGTTTGTAATGACCACTGAAGCGGTACCGTTTCAGTTACATAGTACATCTAACAGCTGTGTAGCAGATAGATTTCTAAACTGACTGAAGAAATTAGTTTTTGTGATAAAAGTGATTTGAGTGCAAAAACTCGGGCTAATCGTTTTCTGTTTCGTGATGGAAGTTTTTCCGACTGCTGGGACACAGGCCACCTCTCCGTGAGAAGGAACACTTATAAACAGTGGTTGTGCCTATTAAGAGTAATTCTCCTTGGTATAAAATCCATATTTACAGTTACAAAGCCCTTAAACAGCCAAGCCCTAAATAGCCTTTCCATAATAAAATTATGCCTACATTTAAAGGAAATATCAACGTTCAGTATCTTTCATTGCGCCCATAAAACTCGCACATTTAAGACCGCTCTCATGTTCTGTAGGTAAATGTCTAACAAACACTAAACGTATCGATATCTAATCGAAAGACCACACTTTAATCGATTCTATGTTTATTGCAGTTTCCAATTCGATTCTCGATATTGGAAAGCGAGAATCGGTATGATTGGAGAGCAGTGTGCGTGGGTGGTGGGACCTGTATTGTGGTATTGTCGAGCCCAAGTTCTAGGGCTTAGAGATAAACTGCGTAGAGTCAATGACCAGTAGTGTTATTCTGCAATGCGATTTTGCCGGTCGATTCTATAAACATGTCAAAGTGAAGGCTTGGGTGAAATGATCACGAGGTGAGCTATCAATCCATATACCTACTCAAGATGTGCAAGCTCAAGCAGCTGAATATTTTACATGGAGAGACTCCCTAATAGAAACCCACAACCCAGTAACTGAGTGACGCGATACCCCTACACTGGTGTCAAATTGTATTTCTTCTGGCTACCGTAACGACTGCCAAAGATCTTCAAATGACAGCCGGGACCAATGGCTTATTTAAAACTTAAATTCCGCAATAAAAACACAAAATAAACAGTAATTTCAGCAAATCAACTTAAAGGCTGGAGCTTAAGTGCCAACTAGTTACAGCTCTATAGTTTGTCGTGTACTTTTGCTGGCAATCAGTACTGCTCACCCACGTACGGCGTAGGCGTCATGTCCCCAACAAGATAGGACCTACGAACATATTTAACTGTCTTGAGGCGAAGCACTTGATATTATTTACGGGACACGCATGATTTTAAATGGTGGGCGACCCGGTTAAATTGTAGTTGCGTTTTTATTTTATTTGCGTAGGTATACTATATCCAGGACTATTGCGATGTAAATGGTACATCTGTTACCGGAAAATTGTAAACGCCGTAAGATTTTAAAATATCGCGTGAAATTGTAAACTATTTTTTCTTATTAAGACACGGATATATTGGAAACTTTTGCATTTGGATGGGATTGATTGTACACAAAATGGTTTTTTTAATAATATATCGAGAAATTATAATTTAATAAAGATTTATTACAATCTTACGGAGTCTGTAATTTTCCGGTGACACATCCAAACTTCATAGAAAAAGTTCAGACGGCTCTCGCGTTAGTCCGTTTGTTTGAAAACTCTCAAAATTTTGATTAAGTATTCACTCTAGCTAAAGTGTCTTCCGGTGTTTGTTCAACTGGTTTGTTTGTGATTGAGTAGTCAATTGTTGGTTCTGTAGCCAGATATAATTCATTGATACTTTGTGTTGTAGATGAGCTGTCACAGTTCATGACTAGGAAGCCATGATGACCCAGCTCGTTTTCAATGAAGTAACCAATACTACGTCACTCACAATGCGTTCAATCACCAACTATGACACAGAAGAACGCCCACATATTTATCAACAACGTATCATTGACTTATCATAATACGAGTATGTCGTCGCTTTAGTAGCTTTTACAAACAGACATAATTCCGATTCCTTCAATAAGAATTTGTTTTATTATGTCAAACTTTACTTAAGCGAAAAAACCTGTCAAAAATGTTTAATCATTTCATTTTATCATGGTGGCGTTTGACCACAATTTCTCCTGATAGAAAGTGATGATGGGGTGGACAATGGAACTCGCTTACCTAGAAGTAACTTGGTCACTCTCGACTAAAAGACCCACAGGTTATCATCATCATCATCATACCAGTCGAAAGACGTCCACTGTTGGCCAGAGGCCTCCCCCAAGTGTCGCCATCAGAACCGGTCCTGTGTGTCTCGCATTCATCGGCTACCTGCGACCCTCACCAGGTCATCGCTGCGTTCGCCACTCCAGAACTTTACGGCTCCATCGACCATCTGTTCTGCGAGCAATGTATGCCCACTGCCACTTCAGTTTAGCGATACTTCGGGCTATGTTAGGCGTGCCAAAGTTTGTAGCTATCAGGAAAAACTTTGGTATTCAAGTAAGGTTCAACATGTTCTTAACTGTAAATACTCAATTTAGATACCAGTGGTTAGAAGAGATGCAGTTTAGTATGGCTAATTAAAGCTTAAATTAATCATGGTTGTACTACTAGGTAGAAGCAGAACGTTCACCGTTGTTTGGGCGAATTGTTAACATAGAAATGTGCGGTAGTAATTCGATTGAAGTTCTTCTTGTATTCCTTTGGTGCAATATTATGGGTGGCAGGTGCAGACACCACCTATTTTAGTACCAATAGGTTACACACATTTAGAATAATCCTGTACACCAATTTACATTTAAGAAAGGAAGGTTTTGTGTTATTATATTTCTGCATCAAATGAAACAAGTACCTACCTAAACCTTCATTATCTATGGGAGTATTACTTCCCTCAAACAAAAAGTCTAAAATGACAATTATTCTACCAACGATGCACGTGCGTTTTAAGATCAAATTTTTCAAGCACACTTATTGCAACGTAAACTGTCATTACACGCTTCACGTACATCGCTAATTAGAACACTAAAACGCTACATAATTACACTAATTTACTAATGAATTTAATTTTACATAACTGCACGCACTTTTATTTCTTTATTTAAACGGCAGCAGTGGTACAAAAAGAGACGGATTTAATGCAAAATATTCTCTTTCTCTATCAGTAAACCTTTAGGTTTAAAAGAACTGTGGTAGGTATACAACAAATAAACAATTTTATAAAAAAAAAACAAAGAAAAAAGAACCGCCTTCAAAAAAACACGAACTCATAACATCAGTAAAAAATAATAATTACCTTTATATTGGAACTCGGTATTTTGATTTGGTCCCTTCGTCTCTTAACCGACTTCCGAAATTAAAGTTATATTTGCTTCTGTTTTGAAGTCGGTTACAAATATAAATAAGTTTCGTAAACATTATTTTCTTGTCAATACGAAATGAACAAGATCGCCATCAACGGGTAGCAAGATCAAGTATTACATAAAAAGGATAAACAAACTAAAATAGCCCGCAGTTCTGTAACACGCAATAAATGGCTACCGGAGCAATATAGCTCCTTTCAACACTAAGTTCGCGCGTATTGTTTATCCATGTGCCGAATTGTTATTTAACAAAGTATAAACAAGGTTAAGATGATTAACTAATAGGTACTTAGGTACTCGTGTTACCGGGAAGGGAAACCAAATGTTTCTATAAACTACGAATATGTTTACAAGAAGGTTCGTATGCGTAAATATGGCGCGTGCGTGCTGAAATATCCTTGACAATAACCCGGAATGATAGGTAGGTAGTGTACCTACTAAGACTAGGCTAATTTGGGAACAGTGGGGAGTGAATGAAACGGAGAGCTAGCTGCGATAGTGGGATGTGACACTCAGTCGTATATATGTGAGTCACAGTGAACATTGAGAAGAAATCAATTCTATGTTCTAAAAATATTATAAATGTGGAATCTCAGTACTTCGACGTTAGATAGTGAATCAATTACGGCTCAACAGATTTCTCGTGGCTCTAGAAAAAAGTGCCATTCTGCCAACGAATGCGATTGTCGTAATGTCAAAATGTAAGGGATTGATTACTTGTCATTTTGACAGCGTTTGTCAACGCCACCAGTTACAAAATGACACGTATCTGAAGCCTGCGGATTATCAAGGACATAGAATATTGTTCCCGTGAGATAATTTCACACCAGCCAAGCCGCTGGCAAAAACACAAAGTGACAATGTCGGACACAAATGCAAATACTGCACCTCCAATAAATTGTCCATGCCACACGTGTGAGCAATCAATCTATCTTCTTGAATAAATAAATAAATTACACCCTACTTAGCTATCCACTACACCACACACTCACAATATTAAGCACATCCTATTTAAACTTAAAAAATGCAACATATTTACCCCACTCTTCTTTCATCTACACCACAAAAAATAGATATCAATAGATCTCCCCAAACCGATCCTATAAACATCCAATTTCATTTTACGACCTAACATTAGACGACACAGAGAAATAAATAAAACATGGCAATAAAAATAATGTCTGACACCCCTCACAACCCTTCCTGGTACAATATCGTAAAAGGGATGCATCGATGTAACTGAATAACTCGTTAATATTGCCCCAGACAGACAGGACGCGACAGTGCGACAACTCTTTAATGGACTCAAAGAAAATATCATCCATTTTATAATTTCTATGAAAAAACGTTGTCGTGTTGTCGCAGCGCGTTTGTCTGGGTGAGCCTTTAACTAACAATGTCGAAATGACAATTGATTGTGCCCGCATTTTGGACAACCAACATTAACCGCCAATTGGGTTATTGATAAATGCCAATAAGTTTCGCTTAACAAGAGAAACACACGCTATTATGAACAGTTAGCTAGCAATTACATGTTTCTTCGTATTATCTGCTTCAAAATATCTAAAAACAAGCAATCAATCGTCATATTTCTCCCACAATCTTGATCAGAGTAAAATTGCAGTACACATCCAATATTTTACGATTTCATACATCCTAATTACATCCTTGATATTGCAGCTTAACAAGAAAATATTGCACTGTATTTTATCTCTTGCGATTTGTACTCAACCCGCCTACTCGTCTTGCCCCGGCCTTATTGAGAGACTCGACGTTCTTAGCGTGTTTGTCTACTTAAAGCGCATATTTCTGCTATCTACGCGAATATATTACTGTTTCTGGTAGCTAACGGTTAAAAATTCTTGCAATTTACGTGTTCACACACATTTTATAAATGTTTATGCAAAATTGAGTATGTATACCTAAGCGTCTAGTAGGCTGGTTGGTTTTCGCCAAACCCCCTAATTTTAGTTAAGTGACGGACTTGGAGTAGTTTTCATCCCGGAAAATCAAGGTGTTTCAACAAAAATTCTTCGCATTGATATCTTCTCGTGTGACTTTAATAAAAAAGAAAACTCATCCACTTTCCTCCGATGTCTATTGACATAAACAACAGTCAATACATCGGTATGCCTGACTGATTAATCTTGGCTCGACAGATTCATCGTCATTCGATGACAATATTGGTCTAACGAGGCGATCAATTACGACGCTTCTTACATTCTTCTCATACTATTAAATAGAAATAGTTTGTAAAAACGATTGGTATTTTAAAACCAAGACTAGTTCAAGACAAGTTTGAAATTTTAAGCTATCTACAAACTTAGTTTTCTTTTTGTTTTTGCTGGCGTGTTGTTAAGTTTTGAGAATGAATTAAGATTTGGCTAAAAGACTTTGTGGGAGACAATATATGTAGGTAGAAAAGAGGTGACTACTTTTATGAAAAATATGATGATTATAGTCTGTGGTTGCGTCGATAACCTTCAGTGTCTTATCACTTGGCGTTCTCGAATTTTTATTACAATTGTGCGTGCATGATACGATATCACATGAGTTGCTCGAAAGGAAATACATGCCTACATTTTGTGAACACAGCTGTTTTATTGCTTCAGCTGTCAAAAATTTGCATGTGCAAAGAACACGTTCACGTTTTGAAATTCGAAATTGAATTATACACGTGTCCATATTTGCAATTTACTTGAAAACGAGAGCAAGTTAGTAGACTTCCTTTTTTATAACACTTGTATTAACATTGTTTGTGTGACGTCATATGTCGCAGCTATTTCAGAGTTTAAACTACAAAGATAGACATCGCGCCTTATAACGAACTAGACGGGAATACTCGCTGGTTTTGGTTGGCAACTAAAACTTGTCACGTCTGTGCGCCGCCTTAACCGACACGGAAGGAGTTTCTTCTCTACATGGGCACGACTGGGATATATACAGGCTAGAAACAGGTCCCCTGGAACGATAATAGTGGTCGTAATAAGCTGAGATAGCTGTGTGCGTGCTAGCAGTCAACATTAGGGGGTCCGGTGACCACTTACGATACCGCCTGGCAGCTGTATCACTGGAATATTTTCGCGTATGACTACTTATTTTGTAATTTCAGACTAAGATGCGGGAATATTGATAGTATTTTCTTACAAATCGTTTACTGTACTGACTAATACCACTGTGTAATTAAATCTCCAAATTGTTGCTTGAAAACCGGTGAGGTAGAGGTTTCTGAATCGAGGTTTCGAAGTTGAAAATCAGCCAAGTTCCAAGTTCGAAAAGTTTTCATGCTTAACTATAGTTTATAGTTAAGCATGAAAACTTTTCGAACTTTATTTAACTCGATTTCCTCAAGCTTGTACTTTCAAATTTTCACACCAGTAGACGGGACTAAATCTGTTAATATTATTCTAGATCCTATTAAATAAATAATCCGTCACGCGACGTCATCACGAACAAAACTTGTAATACATGCCACACATGGTTAGAAATAATTTATAATCAACATGTTCTCAGCTTAACCCGTAACCCTTTTCGCTAATTATATCTCGGATCATTTCCTACAACATTTTCAAAGAAAACTATAAAACCTCACATTTATAGGGAATCTTACGACAAATTAAATTCATTCTACAACGACACTTCAAAGGTTTTATTTCAATAGAGTTCAATTACTTTCAACGATTCGAACGATAGACGTTAAACTGGATTTAAAATTAGTACAGCGAAGTCTTACGAAATCTAATTTGAAACAGAATAATAAGCATTTGATTTTGTTCTGCAATATGATTTGACCATAACATTATTCCCATCACCACCAGAAATTAGTCTCTGAGTTTGTTTCGTTGTTTCTTCTTCGGATAGTCAGCTTGTAAACACCGGCCCTACGCCGTTTAAATTGACGAAAATGTCAGTGTTATTTATAACCTATTTGCAAAATAAATATCATTCAAAATATTACATGCAAAAAATGGCGCCGGGTTTATCACGAGTTTAATACAAAAACAAGACGCATTCACGTGTCACATCGACTTTGATCTAACGCTATCAGCAGTCACAGTTGACGGAATTCATATTACCTCTTAATTACTGCAATTTTCCTATTACAAACAAGCTTGCCGCGGTGGAAATGTCCAAGAAAAACTAGACTTTACAATAACAATGATAAAGACTGTAATTGCATGTGTGTTTTCAGCCTATAAATCAATCTTTGACAATATAAATAAACCGCAGATTTGAACAGACACTCGAACAGTTTAATACCGCTTTTAAGCGCCGAATCTATAGAAAACTGGGCCAAATATAGTCGTCATTAGCACTTATTGACTATTAAATTGATAAATGATAAAGCTGCGCCTGCGACGGTTGGTCATAGTTAAGATTTGAGTTATTAGTTTCGAAAGTGGGGGCCAGAAGCGTCTGGTCTGAAGTGGCCTTTGTTCAAACTTTTTTGTGAGCACTCGACTGTCTTCATTAAACTATCAATGAATTGACTGTGAGACACCCTGGGAAAGTTTTTTTGATAACTGTAGCTATGTTTTGGTTCAACCATGTGTACTCAAATATGTGATTTGTTAATACAAAAATCAATATTTGTCCCCGAAAAGATATCGTTATCGTTGATAGTGATGTCACTCACGATCGCAAACAGCCGCAAAGCGTTTGGTAAACTTACGCATTTTGGCGCATTCAAATCATTCCTAGTTGCATAATATTGGCCCGGAGATTTATGCTGTATCTATTTCAGTATTTGCAGATATTTAATGTGCACTTCTGTTTGAGGTAGCAAGATTGTATTGTTTGATATTTGATTTTATAAGAATGCTGGCTTAATTTTTACTTTTATATTATTTTTTTCAAGCAGTGTTTCCATGACACAAAAGTTTACGTAACGTTCCCACATTTGGAAAATGACGTTCGCAAATGTACTCATGCGCATAAGTTCCATTATTACAGTAGCTGCATAACATGGCGCAGTGAACTTAATTTCTTGCCACAGTTTGCGCCAAATATAAAGGTGTGAACCGACGCACGGCAATTTACACTTCAAACGTTTACTCAGTGAAGATAAGCCTTTATCAGTGAACTGTCAACAGCGATATCTGTTCGTGTACATTAATCATATTATTAATTAGTTTGCCGTTCTCATGAATATAATGAGACATCAATTGAATCAATTACAAGTAGTCAAAGGTGCACAGTGGCTACTTTTATCGCGAAACGTGATTTGTGATATGGTAGAAGATAAACCGAGGATATGATTATTTTGTATGTAACATTGAATCATTTTGTAGTGTTACTGGCACAGTGTTCGAAAGAGTGACCTTGGAACTTTTAAATCCACAGATGCTATTTCTTGTTTGTTTGACCTTTGAAACCATTGATGTGGTCGATGATGGAGCACGAAGTAACATATTCACTCTTGGCTTAAAGACCCCCAAATTGTAGTCTTCCCTTTCATCGGCTGAAGACAGCAACCCGGTTGATGAAAGCAATAGAAGTCAGGCTTACGCCTGCTCCAAGTGTAGGGTTTCCAATGAAAAGTCAACGCATAAGACGCATTGTCGCATGAGCAGAATCAGTCATTTGATTCTTAACCGTCAACATTTCTGACTATTGACCAAACAATCCACTATACCTGCGTCAGTTACTAGGTAGATTGAGTTATTATCGTCACTGCATCAGTGCAGTCACCAGGGACTTGCGCCAACGCACTCTATGCCTAATAAGGGAGTGACGTAAGTACACAATTTCATGTTTAGATTAGCATTCCTCTGTTTCACTACCTGACGTGCGCGCTGATGATGTATCTGACATAACGCATTTCGAAAAGGAACTGTAAATTTAAAATAGGAAAATAAACCAGCGAACTTAAAAAATAGAACTGTTCATTCTAAATAGGAATAGGAGATCGGTAGACTTGAAAAAAAAAAAAAAAAATTTGAAATATAAATATTAACCGGTGAATTTTAAATCGAATTGTAAATTCAAAGTAACAATAGCTACCTGGAAGACTTCACAAATGGAACAGTCAATTCAAAATAGGAATAGGAACCCGAGGGGTTTTAAAATTGGAACCGTTAATTCAAAATAGAAATAGGAAACCAGCTACCAATATGTTAAAAAAAGCATTATCGATTCCAACGAAAAGATTAGAATAGATTATTTAGGTGACTGGTAAGTTGTTTTTCATAGGTATCGTTCTCAGAATAACGGAGTATTATATCATTGCGATAGCACTGCAGAAAAATAGTTATCGTAATCGCAACTATTATTCTATTGAAGTCGACTGCACCGAATTACGGTTGACTGATTTTTCGATATTGAAATATTTTCTTTCAGATTATGTACCTACCGACAGGAAAATAATTTAACCTACACCTTTTTACAAACAGGTTCGGGTACCAATGTACCAACATATAAAAGACCTTTAAACTTTGAAAGACCTTAGTCATCAGCATCATTCAGAAATATGAAACAGACAATAATGTCTATTTATATAAACATCAAGCCAACAGCTCAGTGTACTTACCTACTCGCAGAGAACTTTACAAACAATAGAGATATTCCTTTGTTTGCCGTTGGCGAGATGCACCGAACATAGAACGCATCGACCTGTTTATTTAAAATGATGGCAACACTACTTATCATATTCCACAATAGTCTGGCAACAATTACAATGGCTTCTACGACGCCCAATCGTCGCATAATGGTCTATGGTCTATGACTCTATGACCCATTAAAATGGCCGCACCTTTACTAGAGATGTCCCATTTACGCACCTTAGTGAATAAGCCCATACAAAGTCAGTCACGCGTAGCGTACACGGTGCAGCACTAATTTATCTGGCAGATCGCTTTTGTCGTACATTGCTGGTGACATTTCAATTTGGTTCTTTAAAGCTGACATGGCGGGTAATGTACGGATATTCAATTAAATGAGTCGTTTGTTTTGTTTAGTTTTAAATTGGATACTTATTTGAAACTAGCTGTCGACTGTTGAGTTCATTGTATACGTATAGCTATTATTTCAAATTACAGTGAGGGTGTCATTTAAGTTATTTCGGGACGTTTTTGTGCAGTAGCAGTTCCAACTTCCAAGGTCTGTTAAAGTATTGACCTTAGGAAGAACGACCATCATTGAATAATGAATAATGGCGTGGATTACGAAATTATTGCGATGCAGAAAATTTTAACAATGGTCTCAGCTGACAATGACTACCTATAAGACATAAAAGTGAGAAGAAAATAAAGACTTTGCTTATGTCGTGTTAACTCTGCAATATTAAGTTCAATAGCACCATGGTATCGAAGGTTACAATTCAATACAATAGAAATAAACTATTCAAATTCGTCGTCATACTGAGCATTCAGGGATACTACACGATTATTTTATTAAACAAATTCATACACATAACGGCAAAAACTGATTCCCAGGATAAAGTCTTCCACAAATTGAGTGCTTTTTTTACCACCATTTAATCATAAGCATAGCTCAAAACCTGATGACATCACAAGCGATCTAGCGGGGACCAAAAACAATGGGCCAATGATAGAACCCACTTATGCCACATTAATCAGATTAGATATGCATGTTGCTACGATTTCGAAATTAAACATTGCACCACACCTACGGGGGCGTTCAAGTATTACGTAACGCAATTTGGGGGGAAGGGGTCTTTTAAAACGTTACGATGCGTTACAGGGGCGGGAGGGGTGTTCGAACAACGCGTTACGTAACATTGTTTCTTTTATTTAACGCTAGCTCACTAAACATAATTTCGAGTTACACAGTCACTAAACAGTAATCATTTTGCCAAACAAAAATAAACATCAATATTTTTCTGAAATGACATTTATTGATTAAAAAATTTGGTAACATGAGAGTAGTAGACATAATTGTGACTTTTAGGGAAAAATTGTCACTTGGATGATACGTAACGTTTAGGGAGGGGGAGGGGGGGGTACAGATATACGTTACGGCGCGTTACATGGGGGGGAGGGAGGGTCAAGAATCTTCAAAAATTGCGTTACGTAATAGGTACTTGAACGCTCCCTACAGACCATACCTATAGTCCTGTAGTCTATACTAATATAGTTTCACACAACTAGGTTAGAGTGAAAGATAAACCGAATGCTTCTATTTTGATTCAGGAACAAATAAGTTTCATACGTTTAACCTTGACTCTCGTTTTACTATCTGCATTCTGTAATTTGTATAATATTATTGTATGTTACTCAATATTTATTTTCTCTTTAGAATTTATAGTTTTTACAATGTCTACGTTTAGAATTTACTATCTCGCATTCTTGCGTAACGGACTACTAATTGCTCGGATGGATTAGAAGTATTTGTTATCTCTTCCTGAGTCTTTCCTTCTGTTGCTGTTGAGGCCTTAGTCTATTAATTGACTACTAGAGAATTCAGGCTCACAATAACAATACCAATAATATTATTTTATTCTTCGAAGTTATCCTTAAAGATTCTAAGTCTTCACCTTTAGCTATCTCATCTTAGTTGAATACTGTATCTCTCAGACTGTTAAGAAGTATTAAATCATTAGAATTGACTACTTACGACAATTAAGATCCAGTTCATATTATTTCAACTTTCAGTTCAGTTCTACCGTTAAGTACAAAACAATCTGTGTACCTTATCGAACAAACTAGTAACTTGTAAAAGAAAGTGCGTGTACTTTCGCTATCAATTGCTGTCTTCCAACAGCAGCACTAAATTCTTATTCCTAAGATTTCTAGAAGGCGACAAAGTATCCGAGTTCCACAATATTGTACCCATTCATTGTTATACTCCTGAGTATAATAACTTCAACCATTATCTGTCAAACTAGATAAGTTACAATCACGCTTATATTTCATGTTTATAATGATGATATGAACTTGAGATTTGATGATGAAATTAAAATAAAAACTCGTAGAACTATTAGAATTTAGATATAACAGAAGGTAAGTCGCTTCAAAATATTGCCAGTGAATATTTATCACAGCTAGTGGTACAACACGATATATAGGTTTACACTTACAGTCCAAGTCAAGTCGTTGTTGTGTGACCACTGGGGACACGAGATAACAATACCGGTCCATATTAATATCTGTACATACTCTTCTATACACAAGTGTATTTATTACTGACCAGTGAGACACTCGATATTATAACTGGGCCACATTTCAAACGAATTTTGCTCTACTTTTAACATAGACTGCGGCAAACAGATTGCAATCTGCATTACCTGACATTATTCATCGCATGAAGACCTAATGACACCATTTTTTTACTCTGCGCAAGCGCAACCGTTGATACAGATTCGCGAACCAAATTATATCGAGCTGGGGGTGAAAGTAAACGTGCTTTCTCTGCATTCAGCGTTCAGATAAAATAATTTTTAGCTCGTGACATTCTGCCAGATCAGATGATATGCCGTGTAAAAGCCCTAACTGGTGTTTAAAATTGATACATAAAACTCAGTTGTCACAAAGTACCGCCCACGGGCAATCAATTATCATTTGTAATGTAATAACGGTGTTTAAACTAAGAAATGTGTTTGCTCCACATCGACTAATATAAATTGGCAGTGACAAAATTAAACGCTTCGCATTAGTATTTGTCAGCTTGCTGAGATAAAAATGATGGATGGAAGAAGACGCGATGTAGCATGATTTGAAACATATACAGTATGTTGTATTACATATTTGGCCAATTGGAATATCCAACATTATGTAGCTACCACTAAATGATAACCAAACTGTAGATCGCAACAGTCTACAATTCTACAGCACACAACAGTAGAATCAGTATTAAATAATTCGTTGCTCACGATCGTCTACAAACGTCATATTCACACGAATTCAACAAGTGTAAAATGTGTTAATGTACGATAAAATTTTAAATGTCCTTCGTTTACGAGTATTTGAACTCTAAATTAGACCTTATGCAACAAATCGTAAGTAGCGTTTTGCATTCTCATATCAAGTCTATGTTTAGAATGTGAAATTATCATTTCGCCAAAGAAAAATAATGTCGCTGTAGCGGTACGAATCAACTCGTAGGAAAGCTTGGCTAAATATTTTGATATAACCATAGATTGGACACAAATACCGACCTCTTGAACGCTTAATATGATACTTTTTAAAAAACTTCTTTCTTTATAAAGAAAGTCCATACCAAGTCGAAAGCTATTTTAGGATACAGATAATCCGAACACGAAAAGCCATTAAGGTCAAGATTATCCCAATTAAATAGTAGAAATCTATCACTAAGAACATTTACAAATTGATAAAGATGAAACAGCGCGTAATCTTGCTGCAGCGACTCTCACAAATGACCCAAGATCTGGGCACATTAGCGGCATTGCTATCGAATATTCAGCGAACACGAGAGCCATGTCAGAAGTAAAGATGTTTTAAGGAGCTCCGTAACGTAACCGAAAACTATCGAATATCCGAAATAAAAATTTAACCGTAACCGAATTCGGTATAAAAGATTCGGATCCTTTTGGATAGGGGCCTAAATCAGACACGTTATGACTTTTCTGCCCGGCCGAGGCGAAACACGAGCCGCTGGCGTTATTTCCATTTGTTAATTATAAAATATCCGTAACCGAAACTATCCAAAATTAACTGATAATCTGAAATATTTTTATCCGTAACCGTATCCGAAACCGATATAATATTATTTTAATATCCGCTTCCATAACATCCCTGGTCAGGCGTTATAGGTACAGTTTGCCATCCGGCTATTATCTTCGCTGCATCGGCTGGTGGAAAGCAATGGCACTCACCTACGACAGCCCGATACGTTAACTTCGTGCGTCGCCATATACGGCTAATTCGAAATTGCTTACTTTGATACGGTTAAGTGGAAACTCATTTTTGTTGAGTTTATCTTCTTAGTATTGTATTAGGGTAAGTGATTTTGATCAAGACTTACTTTACACGTTTCTTTGGCCCATCAATTGTAGACCTCATAACCAGAATTGCAGTCCTAAAATGTTTCTTTCATAAAAAAAAGCATTCCATTCGATCGACAAAAGTTCTTCAAATTGTGTAAAGTTTTCAAATAATTGGCGCCATTTTTAATTAATTGCTTAAAGCATTTGTTCTGGTATTTACTCATTATTTCGCAACATCATACAATATTAATGTTCTGGTCCCAATTACTCTATTAATCTTACGTAATCAATATTAACCTGTAATTCAAATTCTGACGCAGTTAAACGGACAATAGCCACGTTTTTTTTAAAATCAAACGGTTAAAAAAACGACGTATCGGCAAACATAACCATAGCCAAGAATCATCGCCAAGTCTGCAATTACGGCAATTCAAAATTTTATTACCGGTAATTTGACTTTCCGTTCCGAATTGACGCTTGTAAATATTTTTTGTCGTTTATACATAGATTAGAATGAGTATTCTGCGTGACTGAGATCTTAGGAGGCCGATTGAATTTACACGTTTTAGAAAAAGACGACTAATCTTGTTCTGAATCTGAACCATCGTATTGCAAACCGCAGAGTATAATTATTAAAGTCACATTCGCACTATGATCCCTCTGTGTGGCGCGCATGCGTCATAATTACTCTCTATAGGCCTTGTCTGATAACATTGGTGTGATGGACTGCGTCCTCTATTGGACGGAGGCGCGAGATAAACGCATTCACTCGGCATGTGCAACAATTATTGTGTCCTACACTACAACAGCTGAACACCGATACATTCTCGCATCGGGGAGGCGTCTCTTGTGAAACTGCACAGATGTTGAATACAACTTCGTCTTATTTTAAAGCCATACAGACGTAAAGTCATAACCATTCTCTGGTTTCCGGTGACGATAATAATTTTCGCGAGTATCTAAACATTTTGTGGAAACATTATGACTTAAGAATTATTCGTATTATGCAAATATTCGGGTCGGGTACGATCGTCGCCTCGGAAACGTGAATTCCGAAATCGTCGCGAGATTGGAGATTTAGTTCAACCATGTTGAACGAGTGGAGGTGAAGATTTTGTGACATAATAAATGTGTACGGTACCGCACTGACCCCGCCTTGAAATTCACTCATGCGCATGATTCATAACATGAGTACCTTCATCTCGAGGATGACGTTAATGTAACCACGACTAGATTACTAAGATAAGTAGCAAATTATTGTAAAATGTCCAGTGTCCACAATAAGTTACTACAAATACCACTATGCAAGTATAACAACTCCTAAAGGAGTATCCCGTAACCTTGACAACCCCGGTGGGCATTGTAGACATCATTATTGGTCCGCGAGCGACTGCACCTGGCCATCAGCTGTTGTGTGCCTCAGTTCCCTTATAAAATGCAACAGAAAGAAGGGTGGTCCTTTCAAGTAAAGACCGTTGCGAATGTCTTGATGTGTGTGGTTTGAGGAAATGAAGCGGTAGGCTACTCATTGCCGGTGGTCGGGAGGTTAACCGTAACTGTACGCTAATCACGACACAATTACGAGGATAGAGAGGCGTTGATTGCATGGAGTGCACTGTGGGATCAACAGGTTATGAAGCTAGAAAAAATTTATAAGTTTTGTTTTTTTTAAACTGTTTGTTCGACGTAAGGTCATTATTATATCTAACGCAATAATTGTAATTAAATATTAAAACAATGAAGGTATTTTTTGCAGAAATTCAGTTCTACGACAGATGAGCATTGTTCGTCTGCAAAATTATTAACTTTGGTGGACAAAAACACGACAATTTATACAAAAAATAACCCTCGTTAAATTACTACAATGTCAATGAAGACAAACAACAGAAATTTAAAAAAGCAGGTAGGTAGGTAGATAACAACTTCAGTAAGAGACAAAATAGAGTGCGTCTGTGCTTAGATCAAATTGAACCATAAATTCAATTACTTTTTATGAGGCAGTAATTGCACACTTGTTATATAAAAGGCAGTGTTAATCATTCTTCGATAAATAATGCAGGAAACCGAACAGGCGATACACGAATAGTTTTTCTATGTGCGATTTTGACTGCCAGATTTAAATCGAAGACGAGAAAAAAATAAAAAATCAAAAAGAGAAACTAGTCACAGCCTCAGCCAGTTATAATTAAATATACCTAGAATTTAAGATACAGTTATGCATTTACTAAGAGAAGGTACTTGAACCGAACGCAAGGAAATCATAAAATACAATCATAAAACGTGGAAAGTACTAGCTATGAAAGTATCTACGTACCTTTAATATTGGTATTTATTGCCCACTGCGATTCTCGATAAGATATTTATTTATCGGTGTTAGATCGCCGTGGACATTACTATTAATCGGTAGTTATTCGAAACGTTTTAATTATCCCTCCAAGCAATTTCCGATGTACACACGCTAAATTGATTTATCTCTAACGTACCAATAACCAAACCCGTTTGCGAGATTCACGCAAAGCCATAAAGTATAGAAAAAAATAAGTAGGAAACGTACGATAGGCTGAACACCTTGGACACGTGTGAAGTTTGTGTCCATCCAATGACACACAAAAATGGACAAACTGACGTAACAACGATTAATTAATTATCTACTTAAGTAACAGCACTCAAAATATCACCCGACTTGCACCTATTCAATAGACTTTAAATTAAAATATACGTAGGTAGTTGCTTAACAATTGCGTGCTTTATTTAACTACTAGTTATTACAATTCCACATGATGAGTTTATTCAACAAGTTTTTTGTTAACACAATCGTAAAGAAATTTGTTTAAAAATACTTACCAAGGATATCGTGCAAATTACAAACTATTCGTATCGTTGCTTCGATTCGTTGTCGAATGCACGTTGCAATTCAAGTCCTCGCCAGATTTTTTCCGGATCACTCAATTCCGCTCACTGTCGCACTATCACTTTCCGAGCACGGCCGGCTTTAAAAAAAAGTTATCACGCCAAAGTGTGTGCCTCCGTGGGAACGGTGCGTGGTGTCGATTCGATGGATCGGTGCGGACTGGCTGGCTGTCGCACGCCGGCCGCCGATTCCGAAACCCGACTTGTGTTCACTAGACACAGAATAGGGGCATGCTGTGCATAAACGCCGCTGTGCAGCGATATGGTCCAACGTTATTGGGAATTTTAATATCTTTCGTCGTCATTCTTATTCAAACAGACCCATAGGTAATGTGGGTTTTTTGAATTAGCAACTAAAACACTCCTAGATTGTAATTTGCGGTTTTTCTAGAAGTTATCTCAACCTGAAAATGTATGATAGGTACGCGTAATTTTGACAACAACTCCGTAGAAAAACCAATGAAAGCATTGACCGCAACATCGCGTGAATATAATTGAGTCTGACTACTCGGTAACATAAAATATAGTGTTCATCATCATCATCCAATGATTATGGACACACTGGCACACATGAAGGTGCTGGATTAACACTGTGTCTAATTGTGGGAAAACGCCGCGTGCACCGAGCACAAGATCGTACGACAATCGCGCCACCTCGGCTATTCGCGCGCCTTTTACTGAACATTTTTTTTATTTTTTTTCTCGTGTGCAGATGCAATAACTTTTTGGAATAACACCGTTGTTTTAAAACCTTATTTTAAAATGGGTATTTATCGTTTTATTGTCGGACTGGTTATAATAAACAACGTCAACAGTTATCAGTATTGTTAAAACAACGTAAACACGGAGCCGAGTAATTGATGTCATAATCGATAAATTAGGTTATTGTTATCTATGTGTGTGTGTAAAGAAAGTGCTATTTTCTTTTCCAAAGAAATTCAGTATTTTGTTTTAATCTCTGAAGTTTCTAAATATAGTATCTGGAGGGAGGGTTTTTTGCAGCCCATATAGATTTGAAATTGTAGTAAGGACAGCCAATTATAGTGGCTATAATTAAATAAATTGCTTTCCTATCTCTTAAGAGGTAATTAAGAGTATAAACGATAGATATAACAACGTCTAGACTTAATTGTTTGCAACAAGCTATTATTCAATTAAATTTCCCAATCCATGTTTAAAATAATGAATGAGTTACACACAATCAGTTTTGCAAGATTTTAGTGTTGTTTTAAATGGGTATTTATATCCGACTGCCCGCCCAAAAAGTACAATACAATTTTTACTCCGTAAAAATTATGAGTTAAGTACTTGTGCACTTATTTGACATCATTTTACTTGCGTCTAAATGTGGAGGTGAAGTAAAAGGAAAAATAAATAGCCTACACATTGGCCAAAATAAATATTCTTGGAAGCGCTGACACCATTAAATTACCTTTGTAGGTACCAGCAAATATATGAAATCATTAGCTGTTTAAATCATGAGCAATAAAAACAATGTATAACTAGCGCTTTGCCTGCGACTTCGTCTGCGTAGATTTAGTACAAACAATTTTTCCCCTTTTCACCAAGGGCTTATAGGGTTAAATTTCCAAAAATCCCTTCTCAGTGCTCACCTTCATCATAAAAGAAGCCTTGTGCATAATTTATGTTAGAAAGTCAGTTTCCCTTTTATTAATAGATATAACTAGCTGCCGACCGCGGCTCCGCCCGCGTGAATGTCGGAAATTATCTCTAGGGAAATACTCCCGGGATAAAACTATCCTGTCCTTTCCCCGGACTCAACCAATCTTTATACCAAATTTCATCTAAATCGGTCCAGCCGTTTGCGCGTGAAGAAGTAACAAACATATACTCACAAACTTTCGCCTTTATAATATTAGTGTGAAGTGTGATGATACCACATGTTCGTTTTTTTTTTTATTATCCTATGCTACGTTTTGGAGTCGGCTCCTTTGGAGATATAGATGAAGAAGAATTAAATAAGTACCTAGGTACAATAGTGTCCCTTCATCATTAAGTCCCAGTCTCTTTTCTGCCAATCTATGTGAGTATTTTTTAAATTCGAAACTTGACAAAGGGGATTCAGCAACAACAATATATCAACAAACTCAAACACAAATAATCCTGATCATAGATTCATCAGGAATCTAGGCCAGTCATGGTCAATTGGAGCAACCTAACCACTAGCCATGCATGCTCATTCATTGTAACTAATACTAACTACGACAGCCCATATTCAACAACGGGCAATGGACTTCTATGGTGATGTAATTGAATAGTTAAACCAACCTACCTATAAGTTAGCTCTTCCGATGTTGAGTCTCACAAAACCCAAACAACACCATTCTCGTGCCCTTATCACCATCTGATATTTTTTTCTTAATGTAGATATACCAGTTACACAACATCACCGTAAATATGATCGCGCACTTAAGGAACAACCTATATAGGTGACGTCAGCAAAACTAAATTTCTATAGTAGGCGCCAGATAAATGTGGAATAAAGTATATTGACCTTTCCCTAATAACTGTTCATAGGTACATGAACAATTAAATATGAATCGTTTTTCATTATTAGACAATGTTAAGGATCACGAGAGATGATGATTCGGGACAGCTTTGTGTCATTAATTCCGTTTTTCAAATTAAAAATGTCAATAATTGTAGGTGGGTCAATGACCGTTATTCCACGATTATCTGGCGCCTACTATAGTATTCCATCATCATTGAGTAAGAGAAAACAACAAGTTAAATGAAAGATGCAATGAAACAAAATATAACTAGACATACAAATGTAACCTTAATTATTGTTTTTGATGTGTAACATCTTTCCTCTCGCTTTCCTGCAATCTGTGGGAGTGATTTCGTGAAATGGGACGGAAGTGTGTAACAACAGGAAGCCGAGGAAGCGCGCGCTATCCGATTTGACCAATGAGCGCGCCCTATTCGATTTGACCAATGAGCGCGCGCAGTGGTACTTTTAATGTTAATGTTGCTTTTTACCAAAGTGAGACGTCAGATGTTACAAATCCTTTACGACTACTGTAAGACTCGCTCATTTTTACAACCTGTTTTTAAATTCCACTAACGTCATTGGCTAGTTAAGATTCAAAATAAGTGGCGAGACAATATATTGATGATTTCACAAAAATATAAGTATGCTTTAATACGCAAGCAAAAAAAAATTGTAGCAGCAATAAAGTATTTCAAAATGTAATCGGTTTTGCGAAGTGTTCTGAGTTCTGATTAAGCAATTACAGTTGACATACTTAGTTTATTTATTATTAATTTAATAACGAATCTTTGTATTAAGTTATCGATGATATTATTTATTGGTAATTAACTACTTTTGGTTGATTACATTGAGTCTATAAGAGAGCAATGTTGAGATTTCAATAGAATTCTGAACGTCACTTAATTGTTTAATTTATACAAACTATTTGTTGTGAAATTGTGTGGCCAAGATGATGCTAATTCCATGAGACAAATATAGCTCTGTGGAAGCAGACACAGAAGAATCATTTTGAACAAATTGGTTTAATTTTTATGTCGGACAAACACTCATCAAAATGATTTGACACATGCCACATGCCTGTGCCTCTCGAGTCCCAGAATCCCAGAATCCCTACTATGAAGTGTTAAAACGATCATGATTCTGCTCTAAGAGGAAGATGGAGCTATACATGGCGAATAGCACTATCCCTTTTACATCATCGGAATTGAATGGCAATAGCACGTATTAGTAGGGCGGCAGATTTAACAAGAATCTACAACAATAAATGTCTAGAATAATTTGTTATTTAGCCCTATTCGCTCCATACTGAACATCTCAACAGTTTGGTGATATGAATAAGTAATCATCATGAGCTGCTTTTTCAAATGAAAGGGTATTTATTGGCCGGGACAGAAAATTGCTGGGATGCCCCAGAAAACAATGCCAAGGAAACCCTAACGCAATCATCATAAACGGTGTCTCCTATACGTAGCAACGAATGTCTCATATTATAGGTAGGTGAATATATAAACATATGTAGGTTGGAAAATTGTTTGCTCAGGAACTGCGAGCAAGGTTGCCCAAATCGAATTACGCAATGTTTACCGTCCGAGAAAAAGAAAAGGATAGATACGAGTACTTACTTGTGATATTTTTCGGTCTGTCCGCATCGTTTCTTCTTTTAAGTATTTCTGAATTAAGTTGGATGGAATATAATGGTGCTCGGGGCTGAATCATAACAGCCGCACGGGGTGATCTTCAAGGTTAAGCAACGCTTGCCAAGGTCGGTCGGTGGATGGGTCCATCTTAACATACCGAGACTTCTCCGTGCCTCGGAAAGCACGTTGAGCCGTTGGTACCGGTTGTCATTTGTAGATCTTGGCAGTCGTTACGGATTGTCAGAAGCCAGAAAGTCTGACTCCAGTCTTGCCAAGAAATACCGTGTTACCCAGTTAATGGGTTGTGGAAGTCTGGTAGGCAGCCGCTCCACGTAAACTGGTATTCAGCTGAATCCGGTTTGACTGGAAGCCGACCCCAATATAGTTGGGAAAAGGCTAGGCAGGCTAGGCAGATGATGGAATTTAATGGTCAAATAACCATAAAAGAAAAAAATCCTAATCATACTTGTATACAGTGTAACTGTAAATACATGCATGACAATATTTCAAGTAATGACAGTGACACATGAATACATGACAACTTTTATCTATGACTAACTTTTGCCCGCGACTTCGTACGCGCATATCCCGTTTTTTCTCGTTTCGTAGGAATTTTCCGTTAAATAAATAAATAATAATAAATAAAGAATTTCTCAAAACCAACTGGTAGTTACAGAGATTAGTGCGTTCAAACAAACATATTTCAAAAAAACCGTTCAAATAGCAAACAGCTGGTTTTTTTTTCATAATAGTAAGTCACCCTGTATACATAGATATCAAATAATTTTTAAAATTTCCATTTCATCATCACCAAGTCATCAATATAAAATGCAAATAAAGTCATTACAGAATCACCCATTACACAAATATGAGCCTTTTGAATTGTAATTAGAGAAATTTAAAATCTTAATTTCAAGTAACGAATACAAGTAGATATTTTACCGTTAGGAAACCAGTAAAGGACGTTATCTTAACAACTTAGAAATAATCAGTGAGCTTTTAAAGTGGCCTGGGCGGCGTTTATTGGTCAGAAAAAAGTTGTCCTGTGGCGCCATGGTATAATAAACCACGACTTAAAAGCCGTTTTAAAAAGTACACCTAAACTTCTTTTTATAAAAATCTTGAATACTGTTCGTATTACTTTTGTCAGGCACAATTTTCTAACTAAAAGTCTTTTTTATGTTTAACGAAAATATATTTTGAGTAACAAAAATGTGTTTAGTTATTGCAGAAAAACATTGATCAAACTTTTTGGACATCGCCGTCAAAGTCACTAAACGTAGATATTCATCGTTCAACCAGAATCACCTATCCTCTTTGTAAAATAACATTGTTTGAACACATAGAATTATTAGATTTTTAACATTGAAATTGTCTTCATCCTAATCACACTAAAATTTTAACGGCGAAAGTTTGCGAGTGTGTGTGTCTATGTTTGTTACATTTTCACGCGCAAATGGCTGGACGGATCTTGATGAAATTTGGCACAGAGGTAGATTATGGTCTGGAATAAGACATAGGATATCTTTCATCCCGGGAGTATGTTCCCTTGTATTATATAAAATTCTTCCGTTACTGACTGACTGTGTGAGTGACTGAGTGACGGCAGACAACGCTCAGTCGAAACTACTGGTCGTAGAAAGCTGAAATTTGGCATGTAGGTTCCTAGGAGAGCGGGAACGGGAAAAAACGGGATGTGGGCGTACGAAGTCGCAGGCAAAAGCTAGTTATTTATAAAAGCTCTTCTAATAAAAGCACAGCCCCCAAGGCGGAGCTTAAACGCCCAAAAAATAAACTAGCTTTACCAAATACCATCCACGTTAAGCGTAACATTTTATTTATTCTTCGAACTATGACAAATAACATGGCGTGTTAAATATTAAAGTTTAAATAACTTTATAAGTTATCTTTTCCTCCTATCTTACCAAGGACTGTGCGTACCGCAAATATTATCTTATTTCACATCACTTAACTTATTTTGCACAATTTGCGTCATCACAGTACCTGCAAAAATGGTTATTTATTGAAAAAAATATTTATAGTGATAAGTGCGATAACAGAGATTACAAACTTCCGGCAGTCATAGACAGAAATCTGAATAGAAACTTCTAGTTCAGAACTTCCTTAGCCTTTTTCGTGGTATATCTACCGCTGAAAATATGATCAAGAGAAACACACATTCTACGAGTATTAATCATCAACGTTAATGATTCAAATCGCTACGGAAATGGCACGTAGGTAAACGGTGATCAACCCCAAACATTTTGGACTTTTGGCAATCGTTATCGCTATTTGCTGATAAATAAGTACAATGCCACTTTGTGTAGAGCCCAAGGTACATTGTGAATAATGTCGAACACCTCTATTTAACTAAATGTAAAGAAAGGGCCGTACGAACATTTGATTGACGTGTTCATCGTAAAAGAAACACGGCATTTTTATGTTACGTACATCACTCCCGAATATTACCGTTTACGCGTGGCGAGTTTGCTTCGGTCAAAACGGGCCAACTTTTTCGCCAGAAAAGCCATTGCATTCCGTCCTGTTAACTCTTTTTCTACATAATATTTATACAATGTATCAACATTAGCACTATTTCCAGTTTTCGTCTAAATGACAAAGCTTAATTACACTTACACCTAGATACCTCTTGAAGTTCATCTGTGATTACGCTAGTGGCAAGCAATAAGCAATAGCTAATAATTTATTGATATCGCTGCTGCCAACCTATCTACCTATCTGATTCTATCTGCAGTAAGTTTTCTGCCTTCGTTATCTGGTGTAACTAGGATTCATCACTGAGAGGGGATCACAGTACAATACTCGTAGTAATAACGATATATCTTGAAAAGTAAATGACGATTGTGAAAACACATGTCAAGTCAGTCAATAAGTAGTAATAATTTAATTAACTATAACACTTTTAAGTGAACGTTTACAAGACTGTTCGTTTACGACCTCCAGCTACAAGTTGTTCGAGTACTGTCATTATTTTATAGTCCTAATAAAACCTTGATTTCTAGTGTGAAGTCTTTTTTAAGGGGTAAATAAATTAATTAAATGTTCACTTAGGGTTATTGCAGTGGTTTTGTTAACTATCGGAGCTACTCGTATAACATGGATTAATATTGTCCGCGGCTTACTTGAAAACCGGTTTCTTGATCTGGGGGCTAATTGACATATTGAGAATGTGCAACTTCGAAAGTTCCCTAAAAAGTAGTAAATTTGGAACTCAGAGGAGTAATTCTCGTATTTTTAAGGAACGTTCACATTACATATCAGTCGCAAAATGTCAAAAATACCTCTATGGTGGCTCTCTATGGTATCTCTAAGGCGCCAAATAAACTTGCAATAAAGTACATTGACCTTTCACTTATATCCCTTCATAGATACCCGAACAAGAAATTTTGAATCGTTTTTAGGGTTCCGTACCTCCGTCGGCAAAAACGGAACCCTTATAGGATCACTTTGTTGTCCGTCTGTCTGTCTGTCAAGACCTTTTTAGGAACGCGTAAATGAATCAAGCTGAAATTAACTCCAAGAATTCACAACAGCTACCTCTTGGAGCAGTGAAAACACCAAACTTCTAAAACAACGCAATCTAAAGATAAGGCCGTTTAAGCTCCGTTTATGGCGCATTATTTGACGCTCGCAAGGAAATCAAAACCTTTAGGATACTTCCCGTTGACCCACAGTCCTGAAATGTTCCAAGAAGATATATATCTTACAGTATAAGTACCGGAAAAAGTCCGAAAATAAGGAATTTGTTCTTTTATAATATACAAAAAAATGCAAATACAAACTTACATTTTTGGTTGAAGAAATGACCGTGACGTACATTGATGTATCCGTAGGTAATGTATACTCGAAAAAAGAAAGAGTGTGTGTACTTATGTACACGCGTTAGAAGTTATACTTCTTTGGCGTATGGAAAAAAAAAAAACATTCACAACTAAAAAAATATAAAAGTTTTAAAATATTTGTATTGTTTTCAGCTTCAATTTGTTGCGTTCGAACGATCGCCAATTAAGTCTATTACGCTAAATAACTGATACGTTTCATAGTTTTAAAACTGTTTGTTCATAAAATATGGCAGATATTTTTTGATTCGAATGTTTTGTTAGTAGTATTTGAAATTAATACCAACTTTCTATTCTGGATGGTGTGTACTTGAGAAGTTTATGGGTACCTACTTACAATGACTTATAAGTTACGAGACTCCTTTTTTCAAAATAGTCAATACTAATAATTATTATAAACGGTAAAATTCTTTGTTCCATTCTACTGTGGATACAAATCCGATTAAGAAAACTCATTCATGAAGAGGCAGTTTTTTGTCTTCGAAAAATCATCATATCCCAATAAAATCTTCTAGGATAGAATAAAAGGAGCTGAGCCGCGGGAAAAATTAGTGTCTAATCAATTACTTTTATCAAAATATTTGTATCTTATATTTTGGCGATTTATTTCGAAATTAAAACCACATTCTTCTTCGAAATTCGAACATAAAAGAAACAAAAGACAATAAAAAAATACTAGAATATACAACTTGAACATAGTTATCGATTTTCATGCCACCTAGAACTAACTTCACTATGTAGAATTCAGGTGTCGGTGTGCGCGCGCATCGTAAAAATTCACTCTCATCAGTTTTCTCCATCGCGCCAAAAGAAGTATAACTGCAAAAAAATCAAGACTCACTCGCACTTGTCCGTTTTTCATTACTAGAGAACGTAAAGGATCACGATACAAGTCGATTCAGGAAAGCTTTTTTGTTTAAGGATGGGTTATCATCAAATGACTTCTCAGCTCTGGTGTCTACTGTCTTCCAAAGTTACCCAACATTTCGACAAGTCTAAGACTTTAACTGTCGCTGAGATAATAATACTGGGAATACAATTTGAACGTTTTTAAGATACGAAAATTGGCTTTCAGATGATTCCTATTCTTAAGAAGAAAATATTAAAAGGAAAATTAGAACTTTTTGTTTCAATTTCGCCACACAACTTACGAAGCTATTATTAATATTGTTAAGATAAATGCGTAGCGACCAATCGATTATGACTATGGGTAAGGCGTTACCGATAATGACGTAGGTAATGTGCTTAGCGAACAAATTTTCTAAATATATCGTGGCTAGTTAATCTAGTACCTAGTCTCGATAAACTCCACAAATGAAAGTGATTGGAGCTGACGTTAATAAAGACGTGAATTAATATATCTTTAGTTGGTATAGGTGTTGTATACTTACCAAAAGCGCAGTTAAAGCGAATATAAAAGGCATCCAAGCTCAGCTGAGGTCCAAATTAAATTAATTAGAGTGTTTTAACAAAGTATTATGAGTAAATGATGAATAAATTCTCAACCAAAAGAAATTAAGTAACTTGAGAATAGACTTGAGCAAGTTTTTCAACATCCAGTCTTACAAGAGTTTCAAGTTCCAAACTTAGTTTTGGGTACTAAACTATCAAACACTGATTCAAAGCGGATGAGATATTATAAATCTATTCACCAAACCAGGTAGTACTTCGTAGAATTCCTCGATTAATACCTATAGGTATCTACAATACGATAGTAATCTCTGCTATCGCTTAAAAAAATATTTAAAATATACCTCGTCATTGCAGACTCGGTGAATGGTGATGACGTAAGTTGAGCAAATTTTACCAAAAATAAGTTGAGTGACGTTGTAAAAGATAAATGTTGCCGCTCAGTCCCTGGTAAGATAGGAGGAAAAGATAACTTTAAAGTTTAACTTCAATCTTATTTGTCAGCATGACTTAGCTACAATATTCGAAGAGTCCTTTCTAAATATTTATAATTTTTAATTAGTTTAAAACAAAAATGTAGACTAGGTATGCAAAATATTTTTAGTTGGTTGAAGGTTTTTCAACTTTCAGACAGAAGACTGTTAAAAAGTAAACTTCTGAACAAAATGCCTGGGACAAACAAACAAAGACCCAAAACTAAATAACAGGAAATGCAATCGGAAACTATAAAATTTTCAGTCTGTTCATCGACGCCGAGTTTATACGCCTATCGGTTTTCTATCGGTTGCATTTTGGGGAGTGTGTGACGGAATTGCATAGTGTAATTCCGCCAAGCCCGTTCCATCATCGGACTACAAGACGTACGGCGATGTGCCATCGGTACATGGTGGACATCCCAGTCATACGCACAAAACGTTTTGGGAACACATTCATTGTGCGTACGGCTAAGGAGTGGAATTACCTGCCAGAGTTTGAGTTTCCTGACAGCTACAACCTGGGAGACTTTAAGTCAAGAGTGAATAGGTTACTTCTACGTAAACGTACTCCATCTTCGACCACATCATCGCTTACCATCAGGTGAGATAGTTTACAACGCGTGCCTATTAATAGTAAAAAAAAAAATGTGTGTTTCAGCTCCGACGCACGCCTGTAGTTTACTCCTTAAGAACTATTATTGTGTAGATTATGTAAAAAGAGGGTAAAACAAAGCATCTAAATAAGCTGAGTATATTTGTATTTACACACATACATAATCTCGAAGTGAAAGGTGCGCAAAGGAACGTAACGCCTCACTTTTAGTTAACGCTCGATTTTACTCCTCATAAAATTTTCATCCCATGGGCTAAATATGAAAATTGTTTTTTTAGGAGTAAACTCCAATAAAAATCTGTAAGAAAATAGGTTAGTTGTTTTGACAGACCCTGGAAGAAAATCGATCGGAAAAGCATACTCACCATAGGCGAAGGTGAGTGACAAAATGTGGGATACACTTCTGCCTAACGAGAAATACAGGCGTTATATTTCAAGTCTATGTACCTATCACATGACCCCACGTCATTGAAAGTGCAACAACAAGCCAGTTGTTTTAACGGCAAGTCATCGCACGATAACAGTAATAATGGTCGCATTTGCAAGATAATGGAGGTGGCTGGAACTGGATAATCTGTCTCAGTGCGACAGAATTACGTGCAAACGAGTGGCCTAGTTCAATCAAGTGGACGTCCTCCTACAAAGACTATGTTACGAGTGAATTATGTGGTATTTTGTGGTGTTGCATGCCGTTTATTCTTACATAAGTACCTGGGTAATCATTGTTTGATAGAATTCGTACAATATCTGTTAAAATGAAATTTAATAATATTCGTTTTGTAAGGGTATCACTTGAAGCAGTAATGCTAACAAAGGAGGAGGCGGACCGCCTGAGGGAGAGGATAACCTTACGCCCAAACCGCCCCAACAGAAGGAGACGCCCCGGGCATTGGGAGTCGCAGGGCGATTCCCGGCCACCGTAGGCATGGACCTGCAGACGGCTAGTGTTGGATGGCTCGCTGTCCGATCAGAACCCGGCCCGGGTCGGCGGCGTGTTGTATTCCACGCGTGTCTCAAAGAGATGTCAGCACAGTAGACGGGGCGCGCTAGGGCCAGAGCCTGCCAGGGTTGCGGAATTTGTTCGAAAGAGTCACCGCAGCCCTGGAACGCAAAGGGCATTAGGAGGAACACGGATTGGTTTTAGTTAGTAAGAGTCTGACACTCCCTTCCGTTCTGCCCAGAGCGAAAGAAGTCATATGATGATTTCCCATCCATAACAAGGGTATCATTTGAGAACAGCTAGACCGATTTGACTAATTCTTTTCCCGGAAAATTTTAAAATTCTTGAAGAACGTGAGGTTATTAACTAGTAGGTAGGTAATAATATCATACTGTAAATGCCCCTGTACAGGGCAAAATTTCTTCACATACAGAAAATGCACGAACATTAATGACCATATTTCTAGCCCAAAAAATAAAAATAGAATCAGCATAAAGAGCCATAGGGTCTCAAATATATTTATTTGTTGACCTTGATGAGCCTTAGAGCATGCATTAATTAGTTGATAACTAATACATGGTCTAAAGCACATCATGACTTGACCATTGCATTTTCACTAAGACCTTTATTCTTATAATTCCACATCAATGTAGAACAGAATATCTACTTTTCATTGTGTACACCATATAACACACATACACACGCGCGCGCACACATCCACACGCACACGCACACAAACACACACGCACGCACGTGCACACACACACGCACGCACGCGCCCACACACACACACACAATTATTGACATTTTTTATTATTATTTGTATTGAATTATATTTTTTATCATTATTATTAATTTAAATAAATATTCTTTTTTTTTTAATGTGAATAGGGATCTTGTATGGTCTGCAATAAAGATGTATTATTATTTAAAATTATTGTTAATAAGAGAAGAGAACAGTACAGACGCCAGTACATCAAGCTACCCGAAACTGTCAAATTTTCCCAATCAACCTTGAACCCAATGCTTTAGCGATAAAGTTGAAATCTATTAAATCAATTTGACAGATAATTGTGGCTTGATGTGCTGGTGTTTGTACATAGGGTGACACACTGAGCGGCCTTATCGCCAAGACAACCTTGCACAATGTCACTTCTAAAAGGTATAAAAGTGTTGTTATTACCACCCAGAAGGAACCTGCGACCTATCCTGTGACACATCTACCTAAATGGGTCTCTATTAATACGTAATGGTCCTTTTATCCGCGCTGGGATGCTTCACTTCCTAGTGACCTTGACCAAGGCGTCTTGACCTACAGGGCCATTCGTCTTGATTATAGGGTACAGTGTAGGCCGGAATAACTGTTAAAGGAGTTCGTTTAATTTAGGGACATTAGACGCAAAAAAGCGTGAGACTACTAAGATGAAGAATAAAGCACGAATTCCAGTATCAGAATTCGAGTTTTAAATTTTCAGGGTGTATTAGAATGCTTTCGCTGTAATTTGTAGCTTATTTTATTGAATTAAGTGAATAAACTTCTGAATTGTATGTATAACTGAATAATTTCGCGCAGCGTCGCGTCTCTATGTGAGTTTTAGACGGGAAAATGACGTCGACTACCTACTGAGATAATGACTAACAGAGAAACTAAGTATGGAAGAAGAAGACATGACTCGACCCCAAATCAATTGGAATAAGATCAAGAGAATTATGAAAATTTACACGATATCGCCAATAGACTATCACTTTGTTTGCGTTCGACGCCATAGTTTTGATGGAATCTGAATCCCATCCTACTAAAATTATAAACGCGAAAGTTTGTACGTATGGATGTATGTTTGTTACTCAATCACGTCAAAACGGCTGAAATTTGGTACAGAGGTAGATTATAGTCTGGAATAACAAATAGGATACTTTTTATCCCGGGAGTATGTTCCCTTGTAAACCTATATACTTTACTTGCTCACTTTAGCCCTCGCCACGCACTTTGAACCTAACATTTCCGAGTTCGGGTGTCATTAGTTTCGGAGCTCATCTATTCGATCTATTACTAATATCTGGTCACTGTCTGGATCCAAAGAGCAAAAGATTGATGAATGACAAGTAGTAAAAGTGCCTCTAACTCTAATATTTATGAATCTAATTTCAGCATCTCTAATTTCTATTTACCTATTTTATTTTGCAAATAACAATAAATGTACAAAACTAACTTAAAACGACTTATCTATACATATTTTCTAAACCTAACTATATACCTACATATTTTATGTATAGGTTTATACAAAAACAAAATATACTTAGGAGGCGAAGTATTCCTCCGAAAAGCTGTCATCCGGAAACGCGCCTAGAAGACTGGCAGCATTGCCACGTTGAATGGCAATGCTAATTATCTGGGCATAGAACGAGCCAGCCAACTGATCGACACTATGCGTGACCAGAGACGCAAAGCGTTGATCAGTCGCCGAGATATGTCCTTGAAAAGGAAACACGTATTCGAACCCAAGCGTTTCGAACTCGAAGCTCAAAACTGTAATAACCAATAAGGTTACAGTATTTGTGCCGCTTTATGGCATCAGCAGCCGCAGCGGCAGCGCCGGCACAGCCCGCCGTACTAATTGAAAATAGGTTCCTAATCGGAAAAATTCTGTTTCATTCTATTGACATATTACTAAAAATAACTTAGAATTCCGTTACTAGGTAGATACGAACTTATTGTGTACTGAAACAATAGCTGTACTGTACCTACTACATAAAATAAAATAAAGCAAATGCAGCATTTTACTTTGTTGATTGAAAAGCGATGAGTAACCATAATTTATTGAAGACAATGTCGTAATTCTTTGAATATGTATTTTATGCACATAAGTACGTATGTAATTGTGTTCACGAAACACAAATATAACCATTGGGAAAGAGTTCTTGACGTATTTACTTTTAACTATAAAATAAAGTCATGTTTTGAGATAGTTCTTAGGTGAGTAACATGCGCAATGTGCAATCACATGAATATAGGTAAATGTTCTTTATTAGTAAAACTAGCTTTTGCCCGCGACTTTGTACGCGCATATCCCGTTTTTTCCCGTTCCCGTAGGATATTCGGGAATATCCTAGAATGTCCTATAGCCTTCCTCATGAATGTGGCTATCATATACAAAAAGAATTTTCTAAATCCGACTGGTAGTTCCAGATATTAGCGCGTTCAAACAAACAAAATCTTCAGTTTTATTTGTATAGATAGATAGATAGAAGATAAATAGATAGATGATATGTATCTACATATCATTTGTCCTGACTAATGGATCAACGCACAGCCTAATCCGCTGGTCGTAGGGACTTGAAATTTGGAGAACATATTTCTTATTTATTTATTTATTTAGCTTTAATTACTCTCTGCACTTACAGTAGGAACCAACACGTACAGAGAGTCATAATCGAAAAATTTAAAAGTTACACACACAAAAATTCGATAAAGAATTTTTGGAAGTTCGTCCCCTAAGGGGGTGAAATATGGGATGAAAGCTGGTTGGTTGGTGGTTGGATATTCTTTGGGCCAATATACTTGAAATTTAGTACGAATACTGGCCAAAATAAATTATAAAGATCGTCGTTATTCGTTTTTCACAACTACCCCTAAAATACGATTTAGGTGGTGCCAAGGTTTGTATGGACGAAACTTATTATTGAGGCAACTTACTTGCATTTTTTTACTAATATTGGCCGAAACAAATAATAATTTGTCAAAGTTAGCATGAAAGGTGTTTCATTATTTCGGTTAAAAAAAAAACATAAAAACGCACATCACTACTCCTAAAGTACCATAGGCTGTCAAATTTTCATTTTTCCAAACTAATCCTACTTAGTTTTAGTCGGTCTTCCCCTCAAATAATAGAGGTTTTCATATCATCGCCCAGGCTAAACCCGAAAAATTTATAAAATATTCATCTTCTCTAGGTCCATTCTTAGAGACTTCGTAAATACAAAGGGGATGCAAAGTTTTTATGGAGCATTTTTGTTTGTGGTCGGATTCACTTGAAACTTGATCTAAATGCTCTATGATTTAATTAATCAAACAACTTTAACAACACTTTCTGAAATGTAACTCTTTAAAGAGTGAAAAGCGATGGCAAACTGATGCAGACCATGGCCTGGAAGAGGACATAGGATACGTATGTTCCCTTGGGATACTATTCAAATTTCATGCGGGCGAAGCCAGTGGCCGAAGCTAGCTAGTAACTAGTGACCATATATATGTCACCTTCATTAAAATGTTGGGATTATTGATTGAATCGAATAAGTAACTCTCCAAAGTAAAAAAATCTAAGAGCCGATTTTACAACAGTCATAACTTTTACTTGAGGACTGAAAATGGCGATTTGAAAGTATAGAAAATATGTCAAACAGCCATATTTATTCTTAAGTTAAAAATGATCTGGCGATCTAGCAAAAGTAACTATGTCAGCCTGTCTGTTTTTGTCACCATTTCTTGCCACGACTGAACAGATTCCTGTAAAACCTTGCACACGCGTGTATCATGACCGCGACTCGGACATAGGATCCCAGTAGATCATAAAACAATTTAAACGCGGGTGAAGCCGAGATCAGGGGCCCTACTATGAAGTCTTAAAACGATCGAGATTTCGCTCCAAGAGAGAGACGGAGCTATACATAGCGTATAGCACAATCCCTTTTACATCGTCGGAATTGAATGGCATTAGCACGTCATAGTAGGGAACCACTTCATAAAACTACACTTTAAAGCCAGACTTAGTTCCAGTGCCAATAGTTCCTACACTCACATTTCACGTGACTGCATATTTACTACTGCCGATAACCACATGACATTTGGCACCCGATGCGACAAAGTACACATACGATTGCCTGCCTATAATCTAGACATGACCACGCCTAGTAAAAGCAGCTGATAGTGAATGTCTATACAACTAAATAGGAGCGGGATTTTATCTACATCCGGCTACAATAGACAATTTCTTAGATGATACTGAAAACCACGTTGAAGTATGTAGACAATTTGTTATATGTATTTGGTACCTATTTATTTGAGCTATTGAAGCTGCTCGCAGTATCAGTACGATTAAGAATTCAAAGTAATTAATGCGGGAGAAAGGCCTTATTATTTCTCCAAAAGGACCACAACCTCCAAAGGACGACCAAGAACGTATACTACCGCAATTTCTTATCAAACGGATTGCCGTTTCTGAAAATCTTGCTGCCACTTCTCTTGGCTTTACGGCTAAAACTATTGAAAAAAAGAAAAAAAATTGTCGCGTAAAAAAAAAAAAGCTCTTATTCTCCAGTAACCCTAGCCTGTCTGTCAGACTTTCATTTAAACGAGACCTAAAAAATAAACAATTTAGCTCCGTCAAAAGCAAAAGCCAAGACCACACAGTAAAAAGTCGGGCATGCAGATATACGAGCATTTACAGGCTACGTAATGATAAAATGCCGACGTAAACGAGGCCAGTGCATTCGAACGAAAACCGCAGACAGTGGGACGCGAATGCACTTCTATTAAAGCATCGCCACACAATAGCCTTCCGGCAGCGCGATTTACTATGAGAGAAGTAACAGATAACTATCATAACTATCCAACCACACCTAACATTGGCAGTAGTGAGCAACGGTAGCGTTTAACAAGCCTATGGTTGCGGCACTAATAGAATTCAAACCTCAGAATGGGACGTGTTTTCTAATGAGTAAGGAAATATTTTTGGAACTAAACATCGAATAAAGGATGTCAATATCGAATATGGATGCAAGGTACCAGTGATAGAAACAAGCAGTAATCCTGGCATGATATTTCAAGCTTTGACTTTTTTTTTTTAATTTAATATGGGTTTACTCTTCTCTAGGTCGACTCTAGTCTAGGTCATAGATGACAGAGACAAAGTCGACGATGGAGCGAGCTTACCCAGGTAAAGCCTGTTCGCTCTAATTTTTAACTGGACAAAAACAAAGTCGTGAGAAACACCTGGATGAGAGACGAACGGAACAGCGAAGTACCTAAAGCAGAAGAATGTAGAGGCTTATGCCCAGCAGTGAGTGATTCCAGGCTAGAATGGTGATGATGAAGAGGTAAACACAACGAATTCGTAACTGTGGTTCGATTGTCTTGTTAACTTTGCTGGTAAAAATCGCATCACCCATCTGAAGAACCCCCATAAAGTTGCGACTGTTGTTCGCTACACGTCGCCGCCTTGTCGTGCCGTAATGATAATTGCAAAATGTGACTCGTGACAAAATAACAGACAGCTAATTGGGCGTAAAACTTAAACGTTAATTGTACCACTGCCTGACATTTCTATTTGCCAAGAGATTATTCTTGGGAATGAGGTGAATGCGGCAGGATATTACTTTACCTAGATACTGCGTTTTCCTGGCCATGTCGGTTTTACTTGATGTCGTCGTGCGTTAAGCAATTGCTTAATTGCACAGTGTGATTAACTTCTGCTTTTCTTTAAGCCAAACGGATACTGCAGAGCTAGATTAATTCATTATTTTCAATCCGCGGCTGACTTATTGCTTCGCGTGCCAGAGACTATAAATCGATATCAATTTGGCTGACCATTTATAATCACATAGTTTCCAGTATGCTTGCTGCAATTTTTCCAACCACTGCATCTCCTGGAAGGAAGCCAGAATGAACCGTGGTGACTGTCAGAAAAGCTCCGAAACGTAACGAGCCTCAGTGAAACGATTTAACTGTCCCGGATTCTGCAACGAAGCCAATCACAAAAGGACAGTTGACGAGTGAGATAAAATCGACACCTGAAATAAATAACATTGTAAAACAAACAAAAAAAACATAAACATTACGATGTTATTCCTAGCAGGTCAAGAGCAAACACATATTAAAAATAAATAAAATAGGTGTCGAAATAGAACTTTGATCATCACAACTCCTATCACAGATTTAGGAACCGATAGGTAGGCTTTTAGCTGCTGCTGACTTCCCAGTGCTTCCTGAAACCGCCTGATCCTATCTTTGACTAGAGCTTTATGCTATGCAGAAATAATTCGTAATGAAATTTAGTAACGCACAATGTGCTCACAGTTACCAATTGATGTAACCAAACTGAATGAACAATTATGAATGGATTCATAGAAGTTCTATAACCGTGACGCTAGCCGGATGTTATGGCAACGCCACAAACAATCAGCGAGCTAAATAGTAATACACAGAGAATTGCAATTCTAAACGGAAAACGAACAGTTTATATTGATAAACGATCATAAAAAAATCATTGACTGAATAGAGTTAAACATTTATTATAGGCAATTTTAGAAATGGTATGGGTATGGTATGGTCATTGAAATAAATTTCTTACTTCGTAAACTAACCCATTATTAAAATAATGATTAGTCGAAAGTGAACACATAACATAATAGTTTTGAATACCTGAGGCTGTACTTTACTAATTCACAAAGAGATTAAAAATAAATAAAACGAAAAAAAATAACGATTAATGATGCTGCGGCAATAGTTTTGCAGCATTTGGTTTTTTCAGTCGAAAGATATCCACTACTGGACATGGACTATGCTTAGCGTTGCCACATGAACCGGTCTTGTGATTCATGTATTTATTTATTTAAACTTTATGTTCAATAGTGGTACATGTGCCACCAGTCAACCTTTGGGTTAAAAAGAACTACACTGTAATAGGTGTACCACAAAATACTAGGATTTCAAATATTATTTATTTTCGTAAAAAATAAAAGTACAAAAAATATATAAAACACTAATAAAATACATATTTATTTAAAGTTAAAGTAATAAATGAATAAATATGAAATATTATTATAATCTTTCTGATTAAGAGAACTCATAATAATTATGACATGAATAATAATAATAATTAGTTTGGTCTTCCAAACTAAGAATGACAGGCTTTTAAGTAGCGTTTTCGGATTCAACTCCCAAAGGAAAATGTAGTCTCAGCCTTCTTGATGTCAAGGGGAAGCATATTCCTGAATTTAATGGTGGAAATAGCGTAGGAATTAGACATAAACCTGGTTTGTCTAATTCCATGCATTCATTTTAGACTTAAGATACTCTATTCCAAATATAAGTATTAGCTACGAAGAAGACATCATAATCCATAATTAAAACCAGTTAAAAACAATTTTAAATATTTATGTTTTGGAAAGACTTTCGCCTACTAATGTTGACACGAATGTTTTATGCATAACAAGCTAACGAAAGAAAACACTACTAATAAACACGTCGAAATGCTGATAAAAATCAAAATATTCTAACGGGATGGCTTATTATCATGCACACCATTACGTGGCCGGCACATTAACACTAACAGACGACATACAATGGGCCCCATACATCCCATGACATTAGTTCCCCTGCTACAAATAGGGTTCAGTAAAACAATTACCGAATTAGAGAAATTGTGGTCGACATGCGCAATAAATCTTTGCCCCCCTTACGAAGGCAGCGGATCGTGAAAATGTCAAATGAATTTAAGTTTAAAGTTGTTGAAAGTACTTTATGGTGCTACACTTCAACGCTCATTGCTTCATTTGTAACATGCGAGCTGTATGGTAGACTCAATAAATATGTATTGTTTACAGTTTTATTCATGTGCATGTGTCCGAGATTAGATCTCAAAATGCACCCTTATTCAAATGTAAATCCCGCAGCGGGGTTGCAGCTGTAACTGAGTAGCGTTGCCGCTTAAAACCTTAACTTCGAAACTAGTTGAGTCAGCTAGAAGCATAAAGTTATGCAGCCAGGCTGTGTCAGAAATAATAATAAATAGTTGAAGTTGTTGTAGTTATTTGGCTCGCACAGGATAGTTCCTAGACAAGTTTTAGCAGAACCTCAAGAAATACCTAGATAGATATTATTGTGTGTAAACAATACTACTTACTCAATGCACTTATTTTGATTTGTGGTGTGTATGTACGTCAAACTATCTTTTGTAAAATGTATGAAGTAACAAGCCAGTGAGTCTTTTTCATAGATTAGCGTCTGAATAACTAATTGTTAGTCAGTAACTTGATGTGAATGTCCATAGAACTTACTTATTTTCTGTTTTTAAAAGAAGATCATGTCCTGTCTGTCTCAGCTGTAAGTCTTTCATAGTGCTTAAATAAATAAAAAATAAATGAAGTACCAGGAAACCAGCAAACATAAGGAGGTTGTAAGTAAAACCCTAGAAGATTTCTATGGGTCAACCAACCCATTCAATGGAGATTCCCTTTTCAGTCAGACAATAAGGCATAAATTGCTGATTCCCAACATGCGCACACAACATGTATCTATCCCATATTCCCAGCCAAGTGAAAGTATGACCGTATTCATTTCACGCTGGTACTTTACGATTAACAGATTAACAGAATTTAGCGAGTAATCCAACTTGAGGCCGATCGGTGAAAGCTACTAACGCATAATTGCTGTATCTAACAATCTCAGTAATTGTTATTACTGTACTGTTTATTAGATAACTATATGTTTACAGAATAAATTAAGTTTGGCGATAAAAAAAACTGGTATCTTAGTGTGTGGTTAAGTCTTTAAAAGCTTATAAATTGCTAACGGCAATTGGTAATGTGACTAGAATTTTATTATCAAGTTATAATCAGAGGTCGGAATTAGGTAGAGTTATTTATGTACTTGCATCAAAATGTAGATATTAATATGGATCTTCCCGGGATTTCATATAGACAATCCCGTGTGGCCAACAATATTACAAATAAATATGCGAACTACAAATTTGGCAACATCGCGCGTGTGTGCATTGGAATTTTGCAACTTCGGACATCTGATGTCGTTGATGTAAATTTGGCAACGTCGCGCGTGCAGTGGTTTAAATTGTGTAAAAATAAATAACTTTTTATTTAATAAATCAAGGGATTTTTCTGCTCTTTAAAATTAATCTGGGGATTTGAGGCATATCCACTTTATTCTTTCGCTGCATGAAATCAGTGTAATAACATAAATTAAACTACCTAATTCCGACCCCTGGTTTATTATCTGATATTAAATTAACACAGTTACCGTGTAAGAACTCCAAAAATGTTTCACTATGCAAATTAAAGACGTTTGAAGTCAGTTGTTTATAACTGTGTTAATACTTGAAAACGAAAAATGGAATAGAAAACTCCTCATTATGTACTGCAAGATAATTATTAATCTACATACATGAAAATGAATCCCTTTCCATTGGTCGTGGTACCACGCGTGAACGACTAAACCAATTTCGCTTATTCTTTTTTTGTTGTGTTTGTTATTGTCAGGAGAAGGTTCTTATGAAAGAAATTTAAAAAAAAAACATATGGGCGAAGCTGAGGTGGGTCACTAGTATATCTATAAATAAATGAATCCCTATTTCCCATGGTCACGGCATCAAGCGTGAACGGCTGAACCAATTTCGCTTTTTCTTTTTGTTGTGTTTATTATTGTCAGGAGAAGGCTCTTATGAAAGAAAATTTTGAAAATATACAACCGGGCGAAGCCGGGGCAGACCACTAGTAATGTAAGTGTCACTCAGAATGCGACATATAATTACAACCCATCTGTAACTTATCCTAAAGACCAATACTTTAAATCCTAATGACAATTCCCTCCATTCAACCCACATCCGCAGAAGATGTCTCCGTAATTAATAAATAAATATTCAACCGACTTTCTATGGAGCAGGGAAACGTTAACAAGGTACGAACCGCTACCAAACTGGGATATATAAATGACCTGGGTGGATGTAGTTGGGAAACCAATCCACGTCGAAACGGAATGGGCCACTTGATTCAGTGCCATGATAGCCGGGCTAATTAACTACTTACTAGTAGACGTAGGCTGGCCAGGCCAGTTTTTGAGCGTGATTTGAGTGCAAAATGTAATTATTTTAAGGATTTCCTGCATGATATTTTGTGACGGATCTTGATAACATGCTAATTAATAGTCCATCGGTTGAATCATAGGCTTCAATTTCCCAATATTTACGCCTGGATGCTTTCCATAAGTTTATTCTGGACACAACGCTACCCCTCACAAACCAGTGAAAAAATTGCCAGTCTCCATATCATTGCAACCATATTTTTTCCAAAAAGCTTATCATGAGCACTTAGAACAGCTATCAACCATCAACTCAAAGCACAAGCGACTATTAGCGTTCTTTGTCAGCAATTTCCATTGTCCCCAAATATACCAGTACCTTACCTACATTAAAAAGCCAAAACGCAATCTTATCGCAGAAGACAAACGAAACAGCTGCACGAGAATTACTTGAAACTTCTTATCTATGACACGGAACGGAAACAGAGCTACTACGAAACTGGAATTAACTATTTTGAGAACTTGTTTGTGTACTTAACAGACTCGTATTTGACAAATCTACGTCTGGTAGACGCATAGGTACTTAATTAATGTAGGGAAACACGTCTTAGAAACGAGTGCTTATTTGCAGGGAGTGTGGCCTATGGCTCTTCACCTTTACGCGTATTCAGAACTTAATGATGCTTGGGCCAGATAAATTGTTCTCTAGAATGGTAATTATTTTGACTTTAGGACTTACCTTCACCTCACATTCCATGCCGATCATCACATGTGAAGATCATTGTCATTGTCATCATTGAAAAAAAACTTCTTCTCGACTGAAACAGTGGATTCCCTAGTTCAGGCACATAACATGTGCCTGAACTAGGGAATCTGGGACTCGGGAAACAACTAGGGAAAATTGTGGACTCAACATAGATTTAAGCCAAATTGTATTTATAATTTACATATGATTTTAATAAAACTTATTCCTGTTACTATTGTAAGAGTGTCGCGGACCGAATTTTGCATCAATGTCTTTATACTCCAGGAAAAAGGCATTAAGCGACGTCTTTCGGCTTTGGACACGCCTCCATCGAGCGTCATGTCCTGCCGGGAAAAGTGAAAGGCACCAGCGGGAGAGAAAGGTCACCCTTGCAATGGACTGCAGCAGGAACAAGTTGCACATAATCGTGAGCCGAATCACATCTGCCCCGACAGAAGTCGTTACTTGATGAACTCGACCTCTCAATCATGTTAGTCAACTGAGTGTCTACAAGCTGTCTAGCTATACATGCACACGTTATGGCGATGATCAAGAGACATTAATTACGATACAGGAACAGTCAATAGGTAGTAGCGTCAAATGTCACACTGTAAACAGTAGCTATGTCTGTAAAATCATTGCACAAGAACTACCTTTAATAAGTAAGTACGACCCATATAATGGATCCAGCAAAGGTAATTATCAAGATACTAAAATGAAACGACAACTTTCATCTAAATCCCATAAAATACTATCCTTTACAGAACGTTGTAAACTGCATGTCCATCTTCCATCTCAAAGAAATTTCCGCCAAGTGAATAATGGCCGTAGCATCACAATTAAAGATTCAGCAGTAAACGCCTTCAGTTGGGAGGAAGCGGGATGCTATTATGATGACGTCGTAAATCAGCGGATGTCGGCGAGAACATAACGACACTCGACATACAACTGGGTTGTGGACTCGTGGGCGAGGGCCTTGGCACGACGAACTTGAGGCCTACTAAAGTACGAATGTTCGGGTTTGAAAGCGAATATTATTAGAACGGGAAACTTTGGGTACGGAATTGGGATTCCAGTTTCAACGAGAAATGTGTCGTGGGAGATAACCTTGACGCCAGAAAATTGAGGTCCTGCAAAATGAGTCGCGAATTTGAAATGAAGGATCTTTGATAACGGTGAAGCTCTTTACGTGTTTGAGACGATTTTATTTTGGCTCTATATGTTTATTCAAAACTGGAGTTATAATTAGCCTGTTTAATAGGCTTCCGAATCTCCGTATCGAAGAACGGCAAAGCTATAGGATCACCGGATGTCTTTCTGTTTTTAAAAAACACACATTGTAAGACTTTATTTTTATTTCCTAAACCTTCCCACCGAACGAAACAAAAAAAAATTCAAATCAATCGAGCCATTTTCGTTTTTTGGCGAGACTACCGAAAGATAGGCTATTTTAGAACGATATCAACAAAAATGCGGATGGTTTGTTGTTAAGGGGTTCCAAAATCGCCTACCCTTCACTAAAGTAGACACTTAAAATCCCACAACAGTAAGTAGCCAGAAGATAAGCAAGCTTTAGTAATGGTCCTAACCAAATAGATTTATTCGAGAAAGGCCTATTTGAAACCAAGGGCATTTGACACTGATATAATCAAAAATACTGAGCTATAAATGAACGCAGCCACAATTCACTAACTTCAAATCTCCGTTATTATGGCTGGTCATAAGCACTCAGTAATATTTCATTGCACAGAATGCTGGAGCTGATAGTAGGCCTCAAAACAGCAATCCTTTCGGATTCTATAATGCTGTCTACTTGTAAATCGCAATCGAAGCGGGAGCCGTGGGAGGAAAACATGGAGTACATAGAGAAAACGGAGTGGCAAAACGTGTAACAGTTTTCTTTAAAATCTTAATATTAAGGAATCAAAAGTTATGTCATTCTATTATTGGAAGCAGACTAATGAACGTGTTAATAGTTAGGTTTATTTAAATGTAAACCGTTTTATACTAAATATTTTGATAATAATAAATATAAGAAACAAACGATGGAAGAAAAAAAATTTATTAGGCACTTGACTACACAAAATGTAGCAATAAAAGCAAAGAATACTTAATTTAATAAAAAGTATATAAGTGTGCCCGACTGTGCCAACAAATAGTAATGAACACCTGTATTCTATCAAGTCTCACATACGGAAGCCAAACATGAACAGAATATACAAACTGAATAAGAAAGAAGCATATTAAAGCTAAGAAGAATCCAGAAAATTAAGAACGAAGACATAAGGAAGAAAACCAAACTTACAGACCCTTCAACACGCCCTACGTCTTAAATAGAAATGGGATGGACACTCTTCTAGATATACTGAGAGAAGGTGGGCATCACAAACAATAAAATGGCTGGGACCAACTGGTAAAAGAAAAAGAGTAGACCGCGAAAACGGTGGGCAGCTGATATCATCGAAACTGTCGGTATCAAATGGATGAAGCTTGCCCAGGATAGAGAAAAATTGCACATTAAATTTTTGGATCCCTTTTGGGTAAACGCCTGGGGAGACTTTTACTCCCCATCCTTTTGATTCTTCAACTAAATTAAACATGCATTTATATTTTACTTTTAATAAGGATAAAAAATCTTTATTATTATATTTAATATTATTATGACTGTGCCAAAATGTCCAGTTCAACAACATTCCTGAAAATGCAGTATCGAAAACATTACAATTAGGTATTTTTAGCCATCCATAATGACATGAAAACATCATGCGACTAGCGGTGACACGCCATGTCTGCACCCGCGATAAAGTACATTGTTTAAAACCATATCCGCAACCTCACTGCTCCACGGCAAATAACACGTAGGATTCTGAATCAATTTGTCCTACACAATGAAGTCGCAGTTATTCAATTCTGTTGAATGCCCTTCGTAGTTACTTATCGGTGTGTCCTTGGATAAGCGGAGATCGCTTAACCGCATGGGTGGCAAGTGGGCTTGGATGGACCGTTTAATTGTTGGATACTAAAACACCTAAATAAATGCGATAAGTTTGTGTTAAATTAATGTTTGCCGACAAAGAAGCCACACCCTTGCCATTCTCTCATTTATTTACTCCACAAGGTATTTCATACAAACTCGCAACTGTAAGGCCTTATTCTTCGAAATTAATTAACCTATATTAATGAAAATTGATGTGCGTACGCAAGATACCTAGGTCTAAATAGTTGGTAGAGACCTTTTTCGAAAGAGTTTCTTTGAACTCTCTTTCGATACGGTACTCTACAAAAAACTCTCTAAAATTTAATTTTGAGAGCAATTTTAAGTTTTCAATAATAAGTGATAAAATACTGTCTCTATCTCTCTAAACCCTTTGAGACTTAAGTCTTTGCCAAGTGAATCTACTCCCAGGATAAAAAAAGTGTGTGTCAGCTCTGACGCACGACTGGAGTTTACTCCTTAAGAACTATTATTGTGTACATCATGTAAAAAGAGGGTAAATGAAAGCTTCTTAAATAATATTACATCTTAAATACTACTAATAAGCTGAGTATACTTTGTATAGACACACATACATAATTTAGAAGTGAAAGGTGCGTAAAGTACGTTGCGCAAAGGAACGTAACGCCTCACTTTTAGTTAACGCTCGATTTTACTCATAAAATTTTCATACCGCGGGCTAAATATGAAAATCGTTTCTTAAGGAGTAAACTCCAAAAATGTATGCTAAAGCCTACTCCAGGATATGGTCTGCCTGTGTGCCGAGTTTCTTCCAAATCTGTTCAGCCATTAAAAGCTCTAAAATATAACAAACAAACAGACGGACATGGTTACTTTCATTTCATTTAGTAGATAGGTATGGTTGGATAGTATGGATTAACTAATGAAACACTAAATTTCTTTTTCGTGACTAAAATGACTAAAGCGATAGTGGCCTCTGCGCTTTACCTCGTTAAACTAAGTTGAGATCATTAAATTATGTCATATATTCAAACCTCAACTTGGAAGTAGGAAAGAACTCGTCCCGTTTTTGTAAAATTCTAATTATTTTTTACTGATAAACATGTGTTTGTTGAAATACATATTAATGTATTTCATCAAAGGAAACACAATTTTCATAAGTGGTTAAATAGAGCTATAATTAACCGCAAAATATTGTTAAAACGCTACATAGTAACATTACCTATATTCCAAGGGATTAGGTACCTACCTACTGATAAGACGTAGTTACATTCTATCCTCAGGTTTTTCCCAACGAGTAAAACGTAAATTAACATGGTTGGATGTTTATTATTTTTTTAAATAGTTTTGCCTCCTACCTAGCAAGTACCTAATATTATTATTTTTAAAATTAATTGTTACATACCTTCTTTTATTTATCCATAAATAGAAAAAAAACAAAAACGTTTTCATTTTTCTAGGTAAGTTTTTGATCACACTGCGACTTTGGTTAGGTACCATTTTCTATTAGAAAAACCCTTTTCCAATAGATTTCGTATAAAACATGGGTAAGTTTAGTACGAAACCTATTCCAAAAAAATCCATGTGCAAAATTCTTTGAGTCCAAAGTGAAAAATATTCGAGAGCATAAAGGCTTCCACAGACAGGCGCGGCGTAACAATTTGACAAAGCGTTTTCATTAAAATTGTTAAATCCATAGCACAATTTCCATAAAGATAGGTTAGGCCCATACTCGTAGTTGTCACATTGTCGCCTCATGCCTGCCTGTGGGAGCCTTGACACTTTGATCTTGACCTCTCCAAATGCGTATCAACTGTCAAATTACATAGTGCTTGTTAACATTTGAAGATGTTGACCAGTTGACATGCGACGCTACGTAGAACACTTGAGCAGGAACTAAGTCATCTCTCTCGATTAGGATATCCTCCACGTTTATTAAATCGAGTCAGCGAAACTAAACTGAATTTTACGATAGCTTGATTAACATATATTAATTTGTTTACATACACTAAAACTTGTTATGAGATGAAACCATTTTTTTAAGCATTAGAAATCATACTTCTTCCGCTCTGGGTGGAGCGGAAAGGCGTGTCCAGATTCTTACTGACTAAAACCCATCCGTGTTCCTTCTAAACCCCTTTACGTTCCAGGGCTGCGGTGATTCTGTCGAACAAAGTCCGCAAGCCTGGCAGACTCTGGCCCTAGCGGGCCCCGTCTTTGAGATGTAACCTACACCTCTGACTACTTAATTTCCAATAGTTACATCCACATTCCCTACACGAACAGACTAAAATCACGACTAACACCGCGTTGCTCGCAGCGATACATTTTAAGATAAACCTCGTCTTGTTGAACACAAACTCGAACAATTTACATGACTTTGTGGCGGGACTGAAAACGGGAACATAACGGAAAGTTCTCAAACCGTATATATCTGTAACTACGTGCTTCTCTATTTAATTAGAACTACTTTCACTAAAAGGTTCATCGGTATTTAAACTACTCTCGTGTATATGCCTAATTGCTTAATTAATATTCAAAACATCAATAATTTTACTAAAGTGTCTAGATTAAATTCGCATATTTCTATAGTACAATAAATCAAGGGGTCGTGATCGAGGTTGAATTAATATTAAGAGTCGATGCTACCGAAAGGAAAGTCTTATAATCAAGTTCAATAAAAGTGTCTGGTACAAGATGTTATTTCCTTGCAAACCGTCGTCAAAATAAGGACGTCCTGAGCCGTCCAGTGCACCATGACGTCACATAACGGTAAGGACGGATTGTTGTGTAGACAAAATAATCCCAGGGTGGGCGCTATCAATCTTCATACGTGGCCAAATTAAACTGGGACTCCGTCTCGGTTGGTACTGGTTGCAGGAAAATTCCGATTGTTGGTTTATTTTTAGATGTTGTTTTTTTTATTACTTTTATTTTGAAGCATGTTATCAAGTCGCCAGAAAGTAATACTTAGTTGAGACTTTCTGTTTCTTATAGATTGCATAATGTAGGTGTTTGTTGTTCCGTTTCAATTAAATAAAAAAGTAACAAGTAGTCCGAGGATCACAAAAACTATAGTTACTTGACTACATTATATGATAGGTAGTTTAATTCTCAACACTCAATTGACAGCCTTCGGCAGTTGAAGTACTTAAATATAATCCCACTTCTTCGCGCCTACCCGGCTAACGGCTCACCCCCTTTCCCGAAGTACTATAAGCCACTTCATCAGTAAACTAGAAGTGTGTTTGTACTCAAACCTTTACCTACACCTTCGGAGATCACAGGTGTTGCGATGATACCTATTTATGATAAGTATCGCTCGTGGCCTGTACTCATAATAGTACCTACACAGAGCTAAGAGCGCCCTCAACGTCCACTGACACGAAGATGTCCATTCAAAACAAAGCCTTTCAGTGAGAGAAATTGAAGGCTCATGACGATTGTGACTGTGTCTATGTCAGCCAAAAATTGTGCGCAGCGCCGCACATTGCGTTACTCCGAAAATATGTAATGACGCGACTACACTTGGCCGTAAGCCCGTATTCGGGTGCTAAAAGACTAGTCCAATCCGGCACCTCATGTTCAGTTGGTGGTCTGACACCCCGAGCCTCGGCAAAAACATGTCGGATTGCCGTGTCATCGGATTACGGGGGGGTAGGTAAAGAAACAGAGAGTACACCAGCTGGTCGATTCTGTAAACATGTCGAAGTGAAGGCTTGGGTGAAGTGATCACGAGGTGAGCTCTCAATCCATATAATCAAGATGGAATGACAGATCACTTCGTAATCACGTGACATTTTGATTATATGGATTGACAGCTCACACACACTTCTGAACTAAATCTCATGCATTATCTCCGTTGAGGTTAGCCAACGTGATAGAAATCCGTCGGGAAGAACATTACTTTTTTTAATGCCATAAGGATAGCCTTAATGTCTCTAGTCTGCCTGTGCTCTATGGCTGCCTAGCACACGGTGTGAGGTCGCTTTCGATCACGACCTAGGACCGCTGAAACAGCACATTTCTCTGCCATTGCCTATGGGTAATATAAGTAAAAGCTGTAGTTTAGGTGCCAAACGTGTCTGTTAGCCTATTACTGGTTCAATACTATTATTCGTTCGTACTTAATATTTTGTTTGGATTCACAGTTGGATGCTGTCTTTTCTGGAAGATCGATCGATCTGACGTGCGAATCAGTTAAGGAAGGTGTTCCTAACAAAGAAAGAATGAGTAAATAAATAAACGTGTCTCGGAAATATTTGATACTAAAAAAAAACAATGGAATGATTTTGCTTGCTCCCCAAGAGATTTATTAAATCAAATGGGAATTATAAATGTGTTGGCTACCTACTACCTACTAATCGATTATTATTTTTATTTATGAACGGCAAAATAATTGAGGAAACATTATATTATTTTGAAACATTACAATAGTGAATATTTGTAACCTACTTGTAAATAAATATCTCTAAATATACCTATTTTTGGTAGTCTACATCCTAACGAACTCTGAGGATTTTACAAAATAATCCAAGAAGGCTTGGTATGCGTTAAGCTTGTGTCGCTAAAACCTACGTTCAGCGGGGTCAATGGAATGATTTCGCTTGCTCCCCAAGAGATTTATTAAATCACATGGGTATTATGAATGTGTCGGCTACCTACTACCTACTAATTGATTATTATTTTTATTTATGAACGGCAAAATAATTGAGGAAACATTATATTATTTTGAAACATTACAATAGTGAATATTTGTAACCTACTTGTAAATAAATATCTCTAAATATACCTATCTTTGGTAGTCTCTACATCCTAACGAACTCTAAGGATTTTACGAAATAATCCAAGAAGGCTTGGTATGGTATGGTATATTTATTAGTATATAAATTGGTATTGTATTTATGTATTTTATATTATTATTTCTAATTAGTATTGTTTAAAACGTTTGTACACTGACAGCCCTAAATCTATCTCCCTTCGTTCAATCCATCCAAAGGTTGTCTGGAAGACAAACCCCCCCTCAAACGACAATCCTGGATTCGCCGCTGGATATGTACATACTTTTTCAAGTATTGGGTCTTCAACAGAGACCAACATCCAGATGCAATTTTACGAGAAAAGTAACAAACTCATTCGGCAGGCTCAAGAAACCACATCGTGCCCATATAATCTAGATGCCTACAGTCAAGTTCGGCAAGGTCTTGACGGGTCTCCCTTGTTTGACCGAAAGGAATTTGACAAATATTCACTTCCCAAAATTTTTTTCTCATAATTTCATTTGCCAAATAACTACTTGCAAAAAATTTATTCACAAAATATTGTAACGCAAACCTAATGTTTGGGAAATGAACGTTTAAACTATAACTTGTTTACCAACTAGTACTTTTAAAATGTTTTATTTAGTCAAATGTTTCATTTGGAATAACAATTTTTTTTTAAATAAGTAATTATCCTAATCTAAATAGTTCAGTTCCGGGTAATCTACTAAAAACAATCTACTATCTCTTTTTTCTATGAATGCAAGTCACAGAGTACACTATAATATACTGAAAATGCAAGTCGTTTCTGGCACTCGCCGGCGGCCGCTGCCGCGGCACCGCTCGCTTCGCTCGCTCGGCTCATGCGTCACAGGAGGTCACAGTTTTAACCTAACCTAACCTACCCATTTTGTTTCAAAAAAACAATCTCTTTTTTGTCTTAATAAATCATTTCACCAAACGTTTATTGTCTGAAGATTGTTTGCTGTAATAAATCATTTGATTAAAGACCAAATGCCATAATGACATTATACTTGGTAATATTTTGCCAAGTTAAAATTTGACCAAATAAAAATATGCGTACTAAAATTATTCGAAATATTGCAATGGTATAAAAAAGGTTGCCAAAATTTGTTTGGGTAATGAAATATTGTCAAAATCTTTTCGGCAATACGGCAGGATCCCGGTCTTGACAAAGTTTCATAGTCAAATATGAGCGAAAACGTTTATTTAAATTCCAAAATGTCATTATCATGCGCTACTGAAATTTCACGTGGTCAATACCAAATACTTTGGACTTGTGACCATCAGTATCGTTGATAATATGGCTTTGTATAGAGCCCAAGGACGAAAAATATAACTAAATCGTTTTTTGTCATCAGTACCGAGTGCGCACCCGCATTTCAACGGCAATCTTCATATTGATACAGTTAGCGGTCGTCTGCGCGACCTTGCGGCAGACCAGGACACAATTACAAGTGTTCCGCCACTGGAAGACGTAGGAACACAGGGCAGGTGGCACGTGCCGCACATCCTTGGCTGCATCCTTATCAACGAGACACGGACGAGGAATTTTCGCGACGACTTCAAGTTTCTGTTAGATATCTGTTCTCATATTTATCTCTTATTTATGTAGAAATCCATGGGTCATTTTATGAAATATGTTTTTAGCGGTGATGGTAATTTTCACAGACTAAAGGCGCCATTAGAAATAATATTCGTACCCACACAAGTACAACTGAACACAAGTTCAGCTGTCACATGGAAAGCCAAAATTGCCACGGTCCGGCAGATTATATCTATACTAATAATATAATTTAAATTGAACGCGCTTATCTCTAGAACTATCAGTCGGATTTGGTTTTTTTTTTGTATATAATAGCCACATTCATGAGGGAGGCTATAGGCTATACGGGAACCCTAACCAAGTAACCTGGAACCCAGGGAACCCAATAACTCAGCCTCAGCTGTCTTTAATATAGCAAATAAAATAAAATTAACTGAATTAAAGGCGGTTTATAATTTAGTTCTAAAATACTAAGTGAAGAGAAACGAAACCGCTCTTGTCTATCTATTTTTTGCGGTTTGGCGATATTGTGATTCTAGATTTTTGCATCGCTGCTCATCTTTACCTTATTCGGGTAAATATTTTAGGTAGACATGAAACTTTTTTCTGAAGTACACATTTCTTCCAAGAGCTTTTAATATGTTTGTCAACATCTGTTCTAGTTGACTGTCGAAGCCTTAAAACGGTATTAGTAGGCAAATAATCTTAAAGACACATAGTGGAAGCCCTGTGTCCTGTGTATAAGCACAGGGAACGTCACATGCTGATTTTGCTTTGTCTTATTGCCAGGACACTTGCTTGGAAACACACGACAGCGCGAGCGGTCATTTGGCACCTGACGACAAATCGTAGACTGCATCCTTAATGACAATAATGACTGCCAATGGATTGGAACTCGCGAACGAAAAACTTTCGCACATTAACATACTAATTTATTTTGAATCGTCGAATTAATTAGGTTATTAAACTAATTGGTTTTATTAAATTTCGCACATCGCTGTAGAGAAGTATATTTATTTTACCGACAATTTTTTTTTAATTCTAGGAGTTTGGGCTCATCAGTGGCCGGTTTTACTATCATACCCCGTGAAGTCAAAAGAGCGCGGTACACCTGGTAAAGGTGTAGGTAACTACATAATTATACATAACAATGAAAATAAATATCCAGAAAGGAAGTCTTGCAAAAAAAAACAAACAAACATACTCGTAACAAAGTTCAATCTTTAAAAAATCAAACAATTTCATCTCTCAACAAATTTCTAAATCATCAATATCTCTCAACATAACGAGCTGTTAAGTGTTAATCGTAAAAAAACAATTTCTCGTACACACTAAAAGAATAGATGAGAAGTGCTTAAAATCGTGTTCTTCAAGTTCTGCCTGGTCATAAAACGCCCCTAAGAGCCTCAAGCGTTAAAAGGAAATTGCGTTTCTATCGTAAATGATAATTACTGTTATGAAGTAAATGCCAAGTAACCCGATTTCTACAGCGTATCCTGCGCACATTAACATTTAACTGTAGTAAATTAGTAGTTGACCTGATGCCGCACAATCGTTTGTGGTCATTGCTCTCGGAAGTACAAAAGCTGCTATCGCATGACTCGATATCAATTAACGTACTCGATAAGTGTTTTCAACCATTTTCAAGTCGAGTCGAAAGTAGAGCGCGAAGATTTTTGAATGAGGTTGTTTGTACTCTCGATGCAAAAAGTGCTTACCAAACATAAAATGTAACAACACTAACAAGTTATGTAGAGTGCAATTCAGCAAGTTAACAGCCTAATAAGCTAGTTAACTAGGTAATAATAATAAGTTTCATCGGCGTTGGTGTAGTAAACATTGATGTGCTCGATTGTACTTGAGTAGCGTCTGCAAATTGCCGGTTGTATTTAATCGCCAATTAGATTAGTTCGTTCAGGCTATGAAAACAGTCTTTTTAAATATGGGCGTAGTAACTTTTGCTGACGATGGTGAGCCGTGTATGTGGCCTATGGGTAACCGACGAGTGATCGGCAGAGATGAAACCTATTAGTATTATTATTTTTCGACTGGTATGTTTAACTGCCAGTCGGATTCGGAAAATTATTTTTGTATATGATAGCCACATTCGTGAGGAAGGCTATACGGGAACGGGAAAAAACGGGATATGCGAGTCCGAAGTCGCGGGCAAAAGCTAGTAATTTATGTTATGTTCACACACATACTCTCGTTTTGTGCCAAATAAATTCGTATAGCCATGTCAGTGTGATTGTGTTATAAACTTCAAACCTTTCGCATTTACAATATTAGTTACGAGCCACGGTGAGACAGCGAATAGAAGAACATGATAATTTCTGTAATATCATAATCATAATTCCACATCAGAGGACCAATTGTACTATCTTTCAAGCAACGTTCGCATGTTCTCATCTCATCCGCAATCAATCTGTCAAAAATGCCTCATTTTTATGCATTTTTGACAGATTGCGAATGAGATGCGAATGCGAACGTTGTTTAAAAACTGGCCAAGTGCATGTTGGACTTGCACACGAAGGGTTCCGTACCATAAACCGAAAAAAACATGTTTCTTGTATGGGTCCCCCTTTTATTTTAAATTTTATTTCATTTTTATTATTTGTTGTTATAGCGGCAACAGAAATACATCATCTGTGAAAATGTCAACTGTATCACTGTTCATGAGATACAGCCTGGTGATAGACGGACGGACAGGCAGACGGACGGACAGGCAGACGGACGGACAGTGGAGTCTTAATAATGAGTAGAATTGGCACTCAGAGCATAAAATAAAGAAGCAATACCCAGAGTTACTTACGTGAGTCATAATAAAACGAGTGATCTTAAACTTTTTATAGCAGTCGTTGACCATGACCCGCTGAATATATTTTATTTTACAAGTAAACAACACAGTTTATTATTTACTTATATAACTTGATTTTATTGGGCCTATAATTTTAGTTATCAGCACTTGATGCAAAGGAGGTCAATCACCTGTGGTGTTATCAAAATGAGGTCGCTTGTTACAAATGAGCGGAAAACAGTTCAATAAGAGTTACACGAACGATTACTTTCTATGTTGACGTATGATAGGATAAGAAAATTTTTAGGGTTCCGCACGTCCGTATGAAAAAATGGGAACCGTTACACGACTAATTTCGTATTTCTACTTGTGATCGTCTCAAATAATTACCTACTTATAATTTAGTAGTTATTTGTGAAAGCACATAAAAAAATACCATTCCATTCCTCTTATCACCGAAAAAATAAGCCTAAAATTAACAAAAAAAACGGTTTTCTCCTTTCCTTAAACAGATAAGAAGTCTATAGTTTGAGTTTTTATAGTTACATGTTAAAAAATATGATTCCTCGGAGCCATTTACATAGTAGTGAATATAAACACTTCAGTTTGACGACCCTTCGGGCTATGTCGGTAACCTTGTTCTCTTGCGGATATCATCATTCCTGATTCGGTGCTGGGTAGGGCACATTGCTCGCAGAACAGATGGTCCATGGAGCCGAAAAGTTCTGGAGTGGCGACCGCGTACCAGAAGACGTAGTTGGATTGGAAGGCCTCTCACATGGTGGACCGATGACCTGGTGAGGGTCGGTAGGTAGAATAGGTAGCCGATCGATGGTTGCAAGACGCATAGGACCGGTTGTTGTGGCGACACTTGGGAGGGGGGGCTAAGTCCAGCAGTGGACGTCTTTCGGCTGATATGATGAAGATGAAATAAAAACTAAAATAGTAAGTAGGTACGTAAAAGAAGGTTTACAGTAACATTAAACTGCAAGGTTTTTCATAAATAAATGTCCACTTACTCCCCTATACATTTCATAATAAGTAACTATGTACCTACGTCACATTATAAATTTGGTAACAAACGTCATCATCTGCCTAGCCTTTTCCCAACTATATTGGGGTCGGCTTCCTGTCAAACCGGATTCATCTGAACATCTCGTAGGTAACAAACATATCTATATTAAATCAAAGATAATAATCTGAACTTTAATATAGCTCTAGGTTGAACTTCCTCAATTTTGAAATGGAAAATAGTACTCATTTTAAATTAATTAAAGACGTGAATTTATTTGGATCAGACAATAATCAGCAGTAGGTCACCCACTTATTATGAAGCATTTCTCTCTCAATTTTACTCTTTATTTAGTTTCTTCGTTTACGTAGAGTTATAAACGTCTTTAAATAATGAATGAAAGTCACCATAACCAAGATTGATACCACGGATATTCGAGCCGAAAGGCTAAAAAGTCGGGCTCGGAATATCCCTTTTAATGAAATAATGACTGACCACCATTCCTGATGAGCGTACCCTAGCGTCACCACAATATCGACTCCGTCTTGCGCTTCTTGAATTTTCTCGTGGTGAATGATATATTTAAAGTAGTTTTTAACCGACTTCAAAAACGGAGGAGGTTCTCAATTTTGTTGTTTTTTTTTGTTTGTTACCTCATAACTCTGTCATTTATGAACCGATTTGGAAAATTATTTTTTTCATGTGAAAAGATATACGTTCCGATTGGTCCCACACAAATTTTATCAAATTCGGTTCAGTGGTTTGGTTTTTAAATCAAAATAGCTGGAGTAAATAGAAAACAAATCATCCAAGTAAACAAAATTGTGTGTTTTGCTTTCCTGTGACTTTCCAGTGGTGTTGTTAGGTGTGGAGTACCTACCACTAAAAAGTGTAATATAAAAACTTTACAAAAAAATACAACCGACTTCTGTTTCTAGTTGTTTCTTTGTACCGACTTCCGAAATTAAAGTTATTTTCTACTTTGTAGTGTACCTATTGTTTTATTTGGAAGTCGGTTGTATTTTTTGTAAAAAAGTTGTTTTTATCATTTATCTTTGTACTAACAGAATAATTATTTTTACTGAATACTGACACGTGAGGTCAGTATGAAAGTTCGTATGCTGTAAAAACAAACATGCCAAAAAAATAAAATAATATCGTTTAGGAACTGTTGTTTTTCACAGCGTTTCCCCTATTGTAATTGGTTTGTTTTCGTCAACAAAGCCATTTTTTCACGTCAGAATTCGGAAAGACATATTGGAAAATATACTCGTACAAACAACGTAACCATCTGCGTTGGACACATCAACGGCCCAAAAGCCAGTTACACACTATACCTACGCGTGGCAGAAACTAATAATACTTGTCCATTTCAGGTCATGAAACAATGCCTCAATAATCCGCAGAGATAAAGCGAACAGTGAAAGCTTTATCGGAACCAGGTTCATTTATTACGCACATGTGTAACGAGCTTTACATAACCCCATTGTGATAGCCGAATAATGGATGTAGGTATGTTTGTACCCACCTATTTTGTGATCATATTCTGTCAGTTTTTGCAAAAGAATAGGGAAACCCTTTCTCTTTCTATGGTCTGTACCTCGTAAAACACGACTAGGAGATTTTGTGACCACATCAAGAAGTTGACACAAGTCAACTTCCAGTAGTTCCAGCCTGGCGAGTTTCAGCTAAATACCATCAATAGGTACTTAATATTGTAAATGCGAATGTTTGGATGGATGGATGTTTGTTACTCAAACACGTCAGTACGGCTGAACGGATCTTGATCAAATTTTGCACAGAGATAGATTATAGTCTAGAATAGCACATAAAACACATATTTTATCCCGGAAATTTGTTGCCTTGGGGAAAATTTTCGACATTCACGCGGGTGGAGCTGCGGGCGGCAGCTAGTTATTTTATATACAGCAACTCTGACATCCACCACCCAGTATCTGAGTATCACGTTCAATTTCCCGTAATGACTGTTAAAGATCTACAAAAGAGCCGTCTGGAAATTCATTGATTATTAAAACTAACTACAATCAGCAGGCAATCGGCCAAGCTTGAGGTGTGGCAGTTTGACCAACTAATCGTGGCAATCTATGTTAGGCCTATGTTCATCAATAGAATTTTTGAGATAAGAACGACGAAAGGTCCACCACGTGCGAAACTGGGGCATTTCTCCTCAATACAATTAACCTACAGGCAAAATTGAGGTGGCAAATAATTGTAGTGTCCGTTCCGAGTAATAACAATCCCATTGTCCAGTTACAGTAACGGCCAAAAGATTATATGACGCGAATCGTCTGAGAAAGTAGGCCTGTCATTGACTTTGAGCGACTAGACCGGTGGTAGACGGTGACGGGGGAACAAAAAACGCGCGTTTGTAGCCCGCCTTATTTGTTTACCCACTACAAACGCATCCATTGCTGAATTTCCTTCCGGAACAGACAACGTTGCCATAGGTGACACAGCAATGAATGCTGTGCCAACAGATTCGATGGCATGACTACGCAATAGTTGTCAGTATTGGTAGAGGTCGTTTTTGTGTTGTTACAAAAAGTCCTATCACAAGCGATCTTGTAAGGTAAGCGTTAAAATTAGATGATAAAAAAATTAATTTTGCCTGTGTTCAAAGATAGTACTTTACAAGAGAACAGGGAAAACTGTTTTAATTATTATTTGGCAGTCGGTTTCAGATGCTCTACTTAATATTAATTAAAATGAGTCATTGTTGCGCAGTTAGATGCTTCTCGACTTATTACGGTTAAGTTTAACAGCTATACCTTGAACTGTTGTAACAATATTTGCTACAGTCACTTTGTTATGTTAGCCATGTTACTGGTGAAAACAGATTTTTGATCTTCTATCTACCAATATGGAATCACTGGTCCCCAAGTCACTGGCTATAAACCTAGTTTGGGAGCCAGGAGATAATACTTTAAGCGCACTATTTTGTTGTATCATATTACCAGTGATCGGATAAGCAGGCGCTTATACCTATACTTAAACTTCTTCCCGTGAAAGAATAATATGGACATTCCTTTCTGAATAAATAAGTAATCCCGGAATTGAACAATTTTGTAAAAACAACTATAACAAACTTAATGAAATTATAGCAGTGGTTAGTTTGATTTAGTACCTTTATTTTATTCAAAATAAATTGAAAATCATAAAAACTTTCATTGTAAATTAAAAGTTCCATTAGAATCGGCTTTTTAAATTAAAAAAATACAATGAGAGTTCACAACGAGTTCTAAGTATATTTTTTATGCGGGCATTTTTAGCAATCTCAGGAATTTTGAACGTTTCCGGGATCCGGGATTCTGAACAGCATGTCCGTATTATACTTTCGTGGGAATAAAAGAGAAGTTTAGGTATATTAGCGCTCGAAAGAAAAGGTATTATTAACAGCGAAATATCCTCTGTTTCAGACAAACAAAGTAAATGAAAAGGAATTGCTTATGGACATGCAACTACCATCATTCTTTGACTGGATGACCTTCACAATTTAAAAGTGAATGTAAGTGTGTTATTTGAAATAAATGTTTACGATTCGATTTTATTTTTATTTGAAAGGGAAATTACCCCCAAAACTCTAACTGCATTTTCATGTAAATACTAAAATTGATAGGAATATTGAAAGCGATAAGCTTTGACGGTCGTGCGCACAGCATTTATCACGTTAGCGGCGCTCATGTGAAATGGGGCAGGCCTGTTTACTCAACCAAGGACTGTGCCACACTGGAGGAAGCTATGCTTTAGATATTATCGCTATGCAATCTTTGTCTCCGATGTTGAGAAGAATATAAGCAGAAGGAACGCTGCTCCACAGTGTCATAATGATGACGAATTTCGTCTCAGATGTGGGAAAGAACATAGGTAAGATGATAGCATCTAGATGACATTGAACAAGTACGCAAAGCTGCCATGATGAGGGTTAAGGAATACCATAGAAACGATGATACTTACAACTATAGACTGTGAAAATGAGGACACTTAATAGGAAAATCTGTGGAAAAAAGCCGACGATGTTGCGCCGACCTCAAGTCAATTGTGGTTTGTGATAAAGGCAAGATAATGATATTCGCAGTAATGATACTATCTATGGATACACAAATATCATAAACTCATCTCAACAGTTTAGGATATTAATTTAATGATATCCGATGCATTCGAAGATAAAACAGGCCATTAATGAAAAAAAAATTGGTGGAATATCTTTCGACTCAAAAAATACTAGAATTAAATATAAACAGTGGCTAAAAAGTGCAGCCAATCATTTAAACGATGAATTTAGAATATCTTTGTTCGCTCTATCAGTTCCTTGACTCCAATAGGCACAGGCAATCATACATATCCATTAAGATACAATGGGCTGCTGATTGCCAATAACATGGTTCCACTAAAACTTGCAAAGGCCGCCAGACAGCAATCAAAACTAAATAATCGGTACCAGGAAACGACACAACGATAAAGTGAGTTCACTTGAGAACAGCTGTACCGAATGACCGAAATTGCATTTTATTCGAATACAAACGAAAGATAAATAGCTAAAAGTTATTTATCCCTATTATCATCTGCCTAGCCTTTTCTCAACTATGTTTGGGGTCGACTTCTAGTCTAACTAGTTGCAGTTGATACCAGTATTAAACATACATATAGCGAATGCCTATCTGAAATTTCCAACCAGTCCAGTCAAAGGGTAACACGATACCTCTAATATAAGACTGGTTTTCAGACTTTTTCGGCCCCATGTCTACCAAAAACCATCCACGTCAGTGGCAATAGATTGAGCTGGCCAAGTGCAGTACGGAGTTTCAGTATAATAAGAAGCCAGCTCATTTTGGTTGTGTTATACTGACGAGTGACCGTACAGACAACTGCACGCGTCAGTGGTATCAATTTAACATTGACAGGCGCGTAGTCGTCGGCTCTAAAATTTCCATGGTTCAAGTGAGTGACATGACCCTGGTTTCTGGAAAGAAATAATTGACACTTCACAAATTCTAAGCAGGTTTATCACTTAGGATGCGATTGGCTACCTAAAAAGTCGTTCAACTAATCACTGCAGCTTGCCAGTGTCACATTTATTTTTCGATCCAACGTTTAGTTGGCTATAGTAAAACTATAGCATCCCATAGCTGTTCTCTCGCTCAGCCAGTACACCACAGGCCTTTAAAGCAAATATCAGAGGTGTTGCATCACATAGGAAAAGTGAACGCTCTCGAGCAACCACCCGTTGTGCCTATAACTGATTTTATAAATATCAGCCGAATCACTTGGCACGTAATGTTCTGATAGCAGTGGTAATTAAAATTAATTACACGCAAATCAGAATAAGAATGGAAAAGGAAATGAAGTATTACAGTTAATAGTAGAGCTGGTTTTTGGTTAGTACTCCATCCAACCAGTAAAAAAAAAATGTGTGTCATACAATTGTTCTACAGCACAAAATTGAGGCCTTTTAAAGAACCAAGTATTTAAAAATTGACACTTCAGCGCCGGTCCAGTTTTATCCAGCCCGTCCTTAGCTGTCCTCTCCTTAGCGACGCCCTAAGCCGAGGCCCGTACCCCACAGGGGGTGCCCTTAGCGTGTAGTCGCTTAGTTTGTAAGTTTTTTATAATCCCTGGCTGGAGGCTTTAATATCATATTAAGGCCACCACAGTCAAGCCCGGTTAAGCAGTCGACAACCTTATAGGTTGAACTGCGAGAAGCTAGATTAGCGCCGGTCGTAGCGTAGAATTCATTGTCCTATGAAATAAACTTACGGGTTAAGATGAAATAAAGTATATGATAGATGACTGCACAAATTTGTTGCAAAGTTTATGAAATAAAACAATGAATGTCGTGAAATAAATCTTAGAGAAAATTGTTGAATTGTGAGAAGTTGAAAACATTTAAAAGATAACAATACAAACATCTCTAAACATCTGATTTTACTCTTGCATAAATTATTTGGAAGCACGTGTTTATGGATTTTCTAATTTATTGACTGGCAGAAATAGCTTAATAAATCTAATAATGCCTTAGGTATAATCAAATTATTAAACTAAAACAATCAGAAAAAAGCAGAAGAATTTAAAGTCGTAAACTAAGGAAGAGAGTCGGGTCTGATAAATAAATTAGACTTTTCATGACAATCAGGGGCAATTCTCATATTTTAAATAAGCCTTCACAGTCGCACCGCAGTTGCACCTCTAATTTCCCTAAAGTTTGACATTCATTGTTTTTGATATGATATTATATTTTTTCCTACTCCTTCGCTTTTGCTTTTCCGATTAATTTCGTTGTGGGATCCAAGACAGTTAAATCGTTTCTCCGATTGAGGAACAATACACTGAAACTGTTTTTATAAAAATATGTCTGTTTAATTAAATATCTTGGTGTAATTTATTACTATCGCTTAAAGTTTAATCTACATTCAAAATATGTACAAAAGTCGGTATCGATTAATTAATATTAGCAAATTTCTTTCTAATATCTTCATTACTTTGACTACCAACTTTCTCTAATCATGTTTCATATTATCTATATTAATAAATGCCATGCTTATCAATCACATTCAAATACCAATTGATAAATGTTAGTAATTAATTAATATCGTTAAACACTGTTGGTCGAATGTAATTGATGAGGATTTCATTAAAAAAGCGACGGCCATTTTAAATCAATTTAAATTACTTTCACGGTTAAATTGACCGAGTGAATGAATTGGTATAGTGCGCTGGGTTCGTTTCCTGGTTGTAATTATTTTAGAGTTGAACATTGCAGGACAGTTGGGGCTGATTTAGTAGCTATTCCAGAGAAGTCTACTGAAAGGAATTTACAGTCACCGTTTCGCGTTAAATTCCTGATATGTTCCAGCAACAGAAAATATTCTCTTATACGTAGAACTTGTAAGATTTGATCATCATCATCAGCCGAAAGACGTCCACTGCTGGACAAAGGCCTCCCCCAAAGGGAGGTTTGCCATAATTGCCACGCTTGGCAGGCGGATTGGCTTTCGCTGTGTAGCTGTTGCAATGTACAGAAAATGCTGCGGCCCATTTTCTTACGCCACCCACGGGTAGTGAAGAGTTGAACAATTAAATTCAATAAAAAGATATAATACCAAACATGCAAAATGCATCACAAACGATCTAATTTGACAGAAAGAAGAAATCTTCTCGACTTTAGTAATATCAACACTTGAATTCTGATCACGCATTATAAGTGCATGCGTCTTTTTAACAGTACCGATATGTTTCCAAAACATAATTGAATCATACATAACAAACTTTAATTTGGTACAGACAAATATAGTGTCAATGGAATCGAATTTCTTAAAGTCCAATTCGATCTTCTCAATTCCATTTAATAGGCAATGTTTGTTATGATCTCTGTACCAATTGATGGTGCCGTCCAAAAACTGTTTTACTATGGAATTTCGACCTAATTACCTTTGTAATAAGGCTTTGTGTTTCAATATTTTATGATTCATAGTTTTTATTGGTTTTCAAGTGACAAATGACTCCTCATCCACTACGCGGGTGGTCGGCATCATCGTATGATACTACCATTTATCATATAAATTTCACTTTATATACTTAGAAACTTCATACAAACTGCATCGTTTCTAAATCGTGACTATATCTGTACATACGTGTATTAAACTGAAATAATGTAGACATATTAACCTTTCTCTCAAGATTTCCACAAGTTTGAAATGTCATGTGCTCAAACATGTTTTAATCGTTTGTGCAGTCACGAACTGATGCAGATAAGAGATGAGAGAAATAACTTCTTAAAATGAGAGCTTTTTTGCTAAAATTTCGCTTGACATTTGTAGGCATAAACATAAAAAGGTACCCTACTTTTCTGAACCGTTTTGTTAGTACGTGACGCGACCTTTATGCATTCCTTTTAGTACGAGCGTTTCCCCGTAACGTCACTGAACTTCGAGGTAATATTCTTTTTAATTGAACAGGTTGATGAAATGCCAGTAATCAGAAAGGTCTCTGCTAAATGCCAAAAATATAATAAATACATACTACCGGTCCCGACGCACATTGCCTTTCCCGAAAATAAAAAACAAAAATCCCATTGCAAAGCCACCAGCCGGTCCAATTGAAAATGTAAACCGCACAGACAACACACAATAAAAAACATCAAAATCGGTCCAGCTGATTTACAGCAGTTTCAATAACGTATCTACCTTTGACCAACTGTCAAATTAGCTACTAACAGTATCTGAAACGTGATGTTTGCCTTTCAAACATGACGTTTCCACTACTGTTTTATTGAGACGGGCCGTAAAAGGAGTTTAGGACAGAAGAATTAGGTAAACTGATTCAGATAAATTCGAAAACCTTATCCGTTCCATCCATAAACAAGCATCCTGCAATAACACTCAAAGTTAAAAGCACCATTAAAAGTTGCAGCCACTGACACCAACCGATTACAAACAAAGTTTAGTCGATATTCAGTTTATATTGGTTTAGTAACTAAAGTGTGGGAATCTAGTTCATTGGTGGAAGCAGTAATAAAGGATCAAGTTATCTGTGACATTTCAATCCAGTTGCGGTAATGCAGTGGAGTAACTAATTTAGTGGTTTCGAGATATAATACTCAGTTGGTTTCTGGAAACTTACAGGGCTCTGGTGAAATGAGTATTAGTCAATTGTTTCGTTCGTTAGCTATGTTTACAGCCGGTCGGTTCTGTTAACATGTCGAAGTGAAGGCTTGGGGGGAGTGATCACGAGGTGAGCTATCAATACATATAATCAAGATGGAATGACAGCTCACTTCGTGATCACGTGACATCTTGATTATATGGATTGAAAGCTCACCTCGTGATCACTTCGACATGTTTACAGAATCGAACGGCTGTCCTGCCAGGGTTGCGGAATTTGTTCGAAAGAGTTACCGTGGCCCTGGAACACAAAGGGCTTTAGGAGGAACACGGATGGGTTTCAGTCAGTAGGAGTCTGACAGACCCTTCCGCTCCACCCAGAGCGGAAGGAGTCATCTGCTGATTTCCCAGCCAAAAAATAATATGCTCACAGTGGCAATGGAACTGTTGTTGTTGTCACCTGTCCATTAAGAACTGACGGTGGAATTCTCTGCCGGAGTCTGTGTTCCCTGATAGCAACCTCTTGAAGTCAAGAGTATACAAATTACTTCAAGGCAAGCGTGATCTATCGTTGAACACAAGAGCGCTTTCCATCAGGCAGTGTTGCCAACCCTACTGTTTTCACCATGACATCCCTGTTTTCTGTTTAAGCACCAATTTCTACTGTTTTATCCATATAATTATATATACTGAGATTTCGTCTAGAACAATAAAATCTCCTGTTAAAATATCGAGCTTCATGAAATGCATGTATGTATCCCAATTATTTTTTAATCTATGTCTAACAAAACAAGTTCCAAGTCACAACATGTTAATGTAAAACCAAAATAATGTCAAAGTTTAACTTAAAGCACACAAAAAGTTTTCAACTTGCGTTGCGCGCGTTTCTAGGGGAAGTCTTTAAAAAAAACACTTGATGAAACAGGATAGCTCAGTCATTCCTCATTGTCGCGGGCGAACAGTGTATTTTTTTTATTATTCTCCAGAAAAAAAAAACAAATAATAAGCAGTAGTCATTCCGATTCTGATAAAACTCCTCCTCGGGAGAAAACTTACCATTTTACTGTTTTCTACTGTTTTTTTAAGTGTGATCTGCTGCTTTTTACTTCGGTAAGGTTGGCATCACTGCCATTGGTGAGATTGTGGCCAAACTCAAAATGAAAAACACTAAAAATGAAAATATAACTTATCATTTAGAAGACGAACACTGGATGCTTCAATGTATCGAGAAGCATTGAGATTTTCTGTTAGAAAGAGAAATTTTAAAATTTCTGTGAATAGATGATATGGCAGTAAAATATGCTCGTATCGGTAAGGCGTGCTCAATCTTTGTCTACTTTTAAAACTATGGTGAAAAATCGCTATCTCTCTCCTTAGTGGTCTTTACTTGGGTTATCTGCTTTTGTTTCGTAATTATTATTGTATAGAAGTATTATATTGTATATTTAAATGGTAAACCTAAGACTACCTATAGCACTGTCTTTCCTTCTCTCTTTAAAATCAATCCAACGGTTGTCATTAAAAGATCGCTTTTAGCGATAAGGCCGCCCATTGTGTCACCCTATGTAATGTTTTCCTCATCTATATTTCCTGTAACTTATATGGTGTACATAATAAAGAGTATTATATTCTATTATATGCTGCTACTGCGTTGCGTTGAACATAATTTGTGATTTAGGCTGGAGGTGCCAAAATCCGGTGATTTTTAATAATTAAGCAATCTTTCATCGAGTGGAAGTATTCATGCATTTGGACAACTAAAAAACTCAGGGAACAGCAGATTTTTTAGAGTAGGTATTTTTTTTTTCATATTCTGACAGACACTGTACAAGTATATCAACTTCAGTGGGTGTTGGATATGTCGCATCAATAATTAATAGACGTACATACGTTTAAACGTATTGGATAAAACACCTCTAATGAGCTAGTAGTTAGAGTAAGTCATCTTCCTTGAATTTAATCATTACAAGTTATACAACAGAGTAGCAATTGGCATATTTTTGCCATGTTCCCACTCAAAACACTTCTTCAAAGTTGACAATTGATTGTCATTGAGATAATATTTCACTTTTTTTTATTCTTTATTTATTAGGGGTTTTTATCCACACGGATACGTCAACCCCATTGTACCTTATACTCTATTTACACACTATACAAATATTACTATCTTATTATTATGAATCTATGTATAAACTATAACTAGGAAAGAGAATTATTGCCCGAAATTAAACCACAAATTATGCGTTTAATCCTTTCTGATTTAGGGTATGCCAATATATTTTGGATAAGTCCAACATCCCACATTTTTAATTTGAACTCCCTTGCCAAAGATTCCCTTTCATCTTTATTCTTAGTAATATTTCACTTGAATGTTTTTTTAAGTACGAGAATTGGGCCTTCAGTTCAACCGCCAAGCATAAAACTAGTACATTAAATTCTAGTAGGTACTCAAATCTGTAACCGAGGCATTCATTGACAACTATTGACCACACTCCAGATTATCTAGGCAAAATACTTCTGGCGAGACGCCAACACGATCTAGCAAATTACAGCATTAAATACGACACTTAACGATAGAACTATAGGCTCTACCTACCAGCTTATAGGGGTGGAAGTTCCTTGAATGTTTGGTGATGGGGTGTTGAAGTATCGTGGTCGGTTGTAACCCGATGACGGCGCGATCGGCAACCGTATCGAGTGTCGTTCCGGTCCGGCGCTTGCCTTCGTCTCGACCTGGCTACTCGGTGTGAACGGAACCTATGTCCTGGTCACGCACTAGGAATGGAAGACGCTGCGATTCTGGTCTGGTTTGGAAAAACCTTCGATGGTTTCCATTAAATCTGAATAAAAGGTGACCTACATAACCAAAAACAGTTTTACTAGCATGTTTTTCAGTTCATAAATTGATTATTACGTTACCCTTAGTTATTCGATTGTTTTAAATGGCTATTTAAATACAAATCAATCAATCATCAAATACTCAAATAAGATTTTTTTTAAAAGGAGTTTCGTGTTCTTTCTATAATGTCTTCTAACTTATAACAACTCTGGCAATTTTTCCGATTTACAAATTGTTCACTTCACCATAGTGTTTTAATTACGAGGGTGATGTGCGACGACTTCCCAGAAACACTACAAGTAGATTGACGAATCTTGGTGATGAAGCTCGTCCAAGCAAGTTTGCACAATGTCTTCCATCAAGCCTATGTATTTCTACAACCAAGCAGCGTTTTGTTGATACATTTCAATTACAAACAGTCATATTATTAAAGACCCAAAAAGTCCAAAAGAAATTTTACCTATCTAAAATTTAGAAAAATTGTTACTTTCCACCACTTGTAAGGTCTATTCTAGACCATTTTTAATTCTCTTAAAAGTACTCTGCACTCTCAATAGGACAAAATGTGCGGATTTTGCGGAAGCTGTTGCGATGGCTGCTGCGGTGGATGCTGCTGCCCTTGCATCACGATCTACATTTGTTGTACAAAGATTTGCTAGTGGCATAGAGTTGTGTCTCTTGGCGGAGACGTGCCATAGCATCTCGGTCGAAGATGGCGCACCGACACCTTCGAAGTTTGTGTCTTCGAAGTATGCACTCCCGTGCCGTTTTGTGGAAATAAACTACTATATTATAAGACATTTTAGTCTTAGGCATATTACTCGTAATTCATCAGCGATTGCTCTGAGCCGATGGGCATAAAGACATGCTAAAAGCGATAACGATTGTCGATTAGTTAAAACTGGTAAAGTGACATTTCGACTAATCGCTATCGCCGATAGAATGTCACTCTGTCCAAATCGACATTGCCTTTGAAGAATGTTGCTTGTTGCACAAAAAAATATCAAAGAAACTAAACTATGTAAGGGACATTTGACCATCATAGATTACTTGTTGAATGAAGTTTTCCTTGTACAATTGTGGAACCGTTTGAAAAACGCAGCGTTTTCAGCACCTAGTGAGTACCCTTGTCCGAAGATCTTCAAGGTTTTTATATTAGCCAGTATTGTCGCATACGCTCGCATTTATAATTATCGGTGTTGTAATCAGGTGTTTTTGAGATGAGATCATTGCCAAGGCCTGTCTATGTCTAACTGCTTTATTGGTCTAGTCGTCGAAACCTCTACAGCTGATCATTCGTCAGTCCTGGGTTCCCGGGTCAGGCAAAGCGTAACAGAGAACACGCATGAAAAAAAAAATCTATATAATAGAAAGAAATTATTTTTTTTTTGATTTTCTGCAAGTCGTCCTAAATGGGCCGTAGGCACGTAGGACCAGTTGATGAAGTACTCAGTGAAAAAGAATCAAACCTGATCGAAAAACAAAGGAGATATAACTATTTTAAACAAATGTATCTATCTCTCGTGGAGACGCCATTTTCTATTGCCAATGCTACTAAATTTTTAAGCAATGTTCACATTCGCATCTCAGTCACAATCTGTCAAGAGGCCTCAATTTCCATACATCTTTAACAGATTGCGAAAATAACTAGGATTGGAACTTAGGTAAATGGTAAGGCAGAGGAATACAGACATGATGCTATATTATACAATTTATATTAACTAAAGTTTCCTCAAAATATGCTTACCTACTTATTATGCGAAACGGTAATTCTCCGTGCCTACGAACTGAGAGTTAAAAAAGATCTCAAGATATGACAATAATTTTTCCTCAAATTGCGTAACTTTTGCAACTATAGGTAACAGTTATTATAAAAACATTTACACTAGTCTGAAGCTGATACCAAAATAAATAAGAACTCGAATACTTAAAACTCGATTACGGGTTGCTATTAATAAAAGAGGTTCACTTTCACAATTTCTATAGATACTTGTAACATGGATGACAGGTGTCATTTGTCAAAATATAAAATCGATTAACTGCCTATCAACTTAAAAAAAACTGAGCTTACGGCAAGTTTACAGGTTAGATAAGTACCAAACAGCCGCTGCTCGTACTTTAAACCCCGTTCAAAGTCAAGTTGCAATATCATCTCAGCGATAACATATGCAAAAAAAAATCAAAATGAAGGGAAATTAAACGTTTCTGTCCAGAATCACAGAATTTGAACATACCTTAAAAAATTTCGCGTATTGCGCCTTAGATACCAAAACAGCCAATGCTCTTTTGATAAACATTCAAATAAAAGGCGCAATTACATCTCAGCGACAGAAAAAAAACTGAACAAGAATGTAGAGATATTTCTCAAAAGCACGGAAATTGTACCTCTATTGCTAAGGCCGCCATATTATTGTGGTTTTAACTGACAACTGCAAATAACCCTGCAAAATTCAATTAAGGTTTAATACGGAAACATAGCTTCTGGCTAAATCAATTACCATAACACACTATACAAAATTTATATAATGCCCGCAAGACCTAAAAACTATTACCATGATGACATTCTAATAACAATAATCTACACCTACATCGAAACAACCAAATAAAATTAAAAGTGACTGTTTGTAATATCAAAATAACAGCTTTTCACTAAATGCCTATGTTTATACGATACTTAAAACCAAAAAGCAACCTATTTTTGTATGTTTGTTTGGCTGTCTATTTGTTTGATCCTGTTAATCTCCGAAACGGCTGGATAGATTTTGACGTGACTTCACTGGCAGATAGCTAATATCATAGGAAGTAGCTTAAGATTTTATTGAAAAAAATAATAATTAGAGTTCCTCGCCAAAACAGAAAAAAGCGAAGCGAAGCGATGTCGCGGACAAATACTAGTATCACTATAAATATCAACAGTCTGATAATAATTACGTTATTACTTCAAGGAATACTTTTTTTATCAATGGCCGGCTATTTATTGTGGGTCGGTTGAACCAGGGGTCAATTGTAACGAAGTGAGATGGCCGAGGGGCGTAAACTGAATGATGCAGGTCAATTGGTGCTATTACTTATAGTCAATATAGTTTTTAGTGAGGCATTTTTTGTGAGGATAAAACTTTGGATGGACTGTTAGATGTCTGTAAAACAACTAGGGTTATACACAGCTTTAGTTTTGTTCTTAGCCAGAAAAAAAACGGCATTTTTTGACTCCGCAAAGGAGGTCGGTTTCACGACTGACGCATACTCGAAGCCAATCAATGCTCCAAATGTATTTAAACAAAAAGCAAGTGACAGAACATTGACACTGACCAGTGTCCATTGGGGCCGTATTATGAAGTAATTAAGCCATTAAGATTCCGTTCCGTGCTATCATTCACGTATAGCTCCATCTCTTTCACTCTGAAATTATTATGGCATTCAAACTTATGACACTACAAGAAACTGATTCGATAACTGCCTGTTCTAGTGTTCGAAGCTGATTGCCATCCGTGCCTCTCCAAGCAAAATAAGTAAAACAGTTCCGAGTAATATTCCAAATCTATGAACTTGCGGATAACAGAGTATCTACTTGTACTTTTAAGAATAAGACCATTAAATCAACCTTTAACGTGAACTTTCAATTATCAACTATCAAAACAATACATGAAAGATCCTAACAATACGCACAAGTGAAACAAAAGCCTGCCCCAGGCAAACAATTGTTTGCGCCGCTCGTCAACACACGTGTTTTTCATTGACATCTGACACATGTGCAGTGCACATTGTAGACACTGCAAGTGGTACAGTGCAAAAACATCGACTGACATGACATTTGGGACAAAAAACTGGTAGGTAGGTACTTGTCAGAGTTTCGTGCTTGAGAATAAATTCACGCACTCTTTAAAGGATGGTGAGTGCTCTTTGAGTACGGAACTATCTCGTTGGTCTAGAGCAGGGATTCCCAAAGTGGTCGATATCGAACATTTGGGTCGAAATCGGTTTCCAAGGGGTCGATATATGCGAAAATTGATTTTAGGGGTCGACGAGGTCTAAAAATCAACCCCTATTTATTAACACAGGTTCTTTTTTGAAACTTTCAAGATACTGTACCAACTTGTTATACCGTATCATCATTATCGTACTTTTAACTCATCAAGTCGGCAAGCGTGCACAAGTTCGTATAAGATGAAAAACTCGGAAAGTTTTTAAATTGATGAGTATTTTGTATCAATAAGAAAAAAAACTACAGAAAGGATTTTTAAAGTAATTTAGCTATGGGGGTCTGAGGTATCAATTCATTTTGGAAAAGGGGTATCTTGCCCTAAATAGTTTGGGAATCCCTGGTCTAGAGGTTGCAAGCGCTCCTGCTGAGCATACGGTGCTAGGTTCAATTCCTGGGTCGCCCAAATTGGTAATGGTTTTTTTTATCAGGATTTTTTCGGTAGCAGTCTGGACTTGTACCTGGTTGATGCCAACAGGCTCGTCCCTTATTACATGGGGCTTAAATATGACATGCGAAACGTGGGTGTACTACTAGTTCGATCCAGCCCGTCCTTAGCTGTCCTCTCCCCAGCGACGCCCTAAGCCAAAGCCCGTACCCCACACGGGGTGCCCTTAGCGTGTAGTCGCTTAGTTTGTAAGTTTTTATAAGACCTGGCTGGAGGCTTAAATATTTATATTAAGGCCACCACAGGCTAGCCCGGTTAAATAGTCGACAACCTCATAGGTTGAACTGCACAAACACAAAAAAGTGGGTGTACTATGTCCATTAATTCCCCTATGAGTTAGGCAGGTGCACCACCTGCCTAACTCATAGGGGAATTAATGGACAATTTAGCTAATTATGATAAAAGGGAATATGCATGAAACAAATATTTATTATCTATGCAGTTTATCTAAAAATATACAAAAATATATTAATAACTGTGAAATAGAATCAAAATTGATCGAAAAACAAACGAGATATAACTGTATTAAACAAATATATGTGTCTCTCTCGCGAAGCCGCCGTTTTTTATGGCATGGTATTTGACGTCAGAGTTCGTATCGGACTTCTCTTTCTATTGTCATCTTTGAAGCCTGATAACTTCATCGCTTAAGAAGGTATTTTAAAAATGATATCAGAATTGATATATATTTTTTTTATTTAGTATTTCATTTTACCAATAATAAAAATGCATACATATTTCCTAGACGAGGAAGAGTTTCAATACGCAAAGGGCTTCTGTGTCCTAAAGCCACATCGACCCAACCCTATTAATATTAATAACCGCCTATAGTAGGCGCCAGATAATCGTGGAATAACGGTCATTGACCCACCTACAATTATTGACATTTTTAATTTGAAAAACGGAATTAATGACACAAAGCTGTCCCGAATCATCATCTCTCGTGATCCTTAACATTGTCTAATAATGAAAAACGATTCATATTTAATTGTTCAGGTACCTATGAACAGTTATTAGGGAAAGGTCAATGTACTTTATTCCACATTTATCTGGCGCCTACTATAGTACATAATTCAAGCACAATTTCCAGTCGTAAAACAAACCCATAACCTTTGTCAAGTCTCGCACATTATAAATTAAATAACAAAAATCACTTTCATCGCCTTTCTCTGGTGACAGAGCTGATGGCACAGACTAACGGGTAGGTAGGTACCTCGCATCAATCAATATAGCTATGAAAAAGCAGTCTGCCGTTTAAATGGACAACTTTCGCGTTCAGTACGTACGACAATCGTTTGAAGCGAACTAATCACCCAGGGTTTAGAGCCCCTGGGCCGCTTTCTGTGCGATGCGGCCTGTAAAGCCGAGTACACACAAAAAAACAGATCGCAAAAACATTTTTGTTTTCATTTATGGTTCGTTCTACAGTGAAGACGTGTGTTCTCAGTTGATGTAGACCCTGCTTTATGTCTTGCTACATTTTTTATTGAAACGAAAGTTATTATAGCCTATCTATCAATCTCGACATAATTGTATAACTACGGTTGTAACTTTTAGTCGACTATTTATTGGTGTCGCGTTATCTGTAGCGGGACATAATAGGTCGTAGGAGATAGCTTTTTGTTTTAACAGATAATTTTATTTTATGTGACAAATCGTGATCGTAATCGTTTTTTTCTTTTGTTTTTTTACTAAGTGGTCAGCATTAGTTGTCTGAAGGGCAAAAAGATAACCCAGAAACAGGTTTATTTATAAAAATATCTTCTACAATTAGAAGAATTAAGAATCTGCTAATCAGTTTTAAAACCATTATCTCTCTCTCTTTGGGTTATCCCAAAGAGCTTTTTAGACTTCGTGATTTTTAAGAGTCTGTTTTATATTGTATTCATTCAATTTTTTTGTATGAATTCACCTTTAATTGTTAAACTGAAACCAGTAAAGTGGCTCCATCGTTCATTCACATAACTTGATCTTGCCTCTTTGTTCCTCGCACGCAACAAGAGAGGGACAAAATAAATTCAGTAAGCATCAATTATGATGTTGTTTTCACACAACAAAACACACGGTTTGTAAGAATAAAAATTAATTAAGTACTTAATATAAATTAGAAGTGAACTCCCAGTTAAAGCATTGCCAGTACCTACTTATCTTGGAACCTATCATTATCATTTCAGCCGAAAGGCGTCTACTGATGGACATAGCCCTCCCTAGGGTGTCGCGACATGGACCGGCCATGTGCGTCTTCCATCCAGCGGGTTCCCGAAGCCTTCACCAGATCTTCCAAGGTCTTGGATCCCAGGAGGCAAATATTGAGACACTTTTCAATAAAATATTGCTGTATCCAAGGGCATGGTCTACAGCCCTGGCTGGAGGCTACTATATTTTATTTATTTAAACTTTATGTACAATAGTGGTACATGGGCGGACTTAATGCATCAAGGCATTCTCTGCGAGGCAAACCTTTGGGTTATAAAGACTATACTGTGGTAGGTGTACAATAAATAAAAATAAGATATTAATTCCGGTTAAGCAGTCGACAACCTCCTAGGTTGAACTGCGAGAGGCCACTCATAAAAAGAGCATGGTCACACGCAATAGAACATTTTAATAATGTCCAACGTTCACTAAACTAACGTAGGAACCTACTCGTAAAAAACTGAAGAAAAGTGAATGCGGAAAGTGGAAAACCGGATGATGTTGGCTTGTTGTCAACAAGCCAGCGGCTTGGGAGCAGCCACAACAACTTGGGAGAGGTTTAATATCCAGATACATGACATGTTCTTGGAGCTCAGTTAACTGATTGTTGCATTGCCTTGTAAAAGCAATAGCTAGGTAGGTACAGTTTTTTACAATATTTATATAGATCAGTTTAAATGATTCAACTAATAGCAGTTGAATCTTCATTGATTCGGACGATTCGATGCTTTTCTGGTGGTCGCCACTTTTGCTTTTGGCTCTCAGAAGTTGCAGTGTTTAGAAATAGTGTGGCGAGCTTGTCCCAATACCTTATTCATCTAAGCTTCTAAACATTAGTTTTTTTTTTGTAATATTAATTACAAGATGTAAAATTATTTCCGTGAAATGCAATAATTACTAAAGACCTCTAAGTGATTCAAAGCTATACTATCACAGTGCCATCCCCTTCTTTTTATCCCAGTAAAATGCAATACTCATATTTGTGTATAAGGCCACGAGAGCTGCATGAAAAAGATATCAAAACGCCGTAAAATGGGCTCGTAGCGTACCGCCTAACAACAATTTGTAGATATATCGCTTACAAATAATATAGTAATTCATCCTTCCTACAGAATGCTCGGCTCAAACTCAGGATTGGAACTTGTTCAGCTCGTTTTACTCACTCGTAAAACACCCCGGTTTGATGAGACTGGGTCATGGAGTAATATGGCAATGGAGAGTTACGAAGAGAAACTCTTGAAGGATCCCACTAATGATATCCTCTGAAGTAAGGAAAGTTATTTAGAAAATATCGTATATATTAATTAATTTGTTATAAAAACTGAAGTGTCAATAAAATTAGTCTAAAGGTTTATAAGATTAATTAAAATATATGTTCTCTTTTAGTATACAAGGAATATTTTGAGTAATATTGTGTCAGAAAGGGAATATCGGTGAGGTGATTAAGTTTTATGCAGTAGAACACAACTCCGATATTCGACTCCTTAATCAATGGCCCAAGTAACACGAATGCCGAGAGGCATAAATGTAGTGAAGCTCTAACTGAATGGACGCCAAAAGTAGCAAAACGATCCATTGGCACGCCGCCAGACCAATCGAAGGAATTATCTGAATGCGACCACACATATTAAAGTGGATTGACACGAAGATTTCAAATTAAGCCGGTTTGGATACATAGAACATTCTTTATTTTACACCATAACGAAAATTATAACTTTTACGACTCATTGGGTTAAGTACAACAATGGACAGTCGTATCACTAAAAGTGATATTTTACAGACAACCTAGATAGACTTGACCGACCTGATATTTTGTGGGCAAGTTGTTTTTCCATTTACTGCCTACTCTTTACCCAAGTTCGATAGGCATGGTTACAACTGATGGGGCACGATCCTGTTTGTAACAATCATCGACGTCCTGTCGGCACACCTGCGATGCACCTACCTACACAAGTACATATGTACTTAGTTGGTACCTATGAGGGATCTTTGACCTTGCTTAACGTACTGAAGGCGTTGGGGAGTAACGAGGTATGCTAATGACCCTTTTTTTACTTGTCACAGATGGATTGCAACTTGCATTTTGTTTTTGCGATGTCTAAAAGTATATAGGTAGCGCTTGTGCATATGAATGAAGGCGCGGGTTATATTTGATTGACATTCTCACATTTACTCTTTTACGGCCAATCTCAATAACGTATCCACTTTTGATCAACTGTCTAATAAGCTAGCAACAGTTACTACCTACTGTTGGTGGCTAATTTGACAGTTGGTTAAAGGTAGATACGTTATTGAAACTTGTCGTTAGTCTTTTAACCCAAAGGTTTCCTTATTTGTATTAAATTCTCCGATTTACCACTGCTGTACATAAATGTTTAAACAAATAAATATATCATCTTGTATTTCTGACTAGGTTTTTCCCGTGTCACCTATCTCGCCGGGAACCTGTTTTTTTTCCGTGATAAAAACAAATGGCACTCGGTGGTATTGTTAGCTTTCTATCACTAAAAGAATTTACGTTATCGAATCTGTACTTCCAAAGAATAGATACCTGTCACAAACAAAAAAAAAACAATATTATTTTACAAGTAGGTAGAATATGAAAGAAGTCTGGGTTAAAAAAAATATATCAAAGATTGTAATTTGTAATAACAAAGACAAAACCGGAAGAAAAATAATCAAAACAAGATCATCAGTCGTTTTATAATACAAAAACAAAACAAACACTAGGTACAAAAACAACAATTCGCTGATGAATTCAATTTGAAAGAAAAATTACACATCGTCAAACCGCGTTCGTTCTAATAGCATCATCCATGTCAACTTTTACAACCGCTAAGTTATCAAATCAAGATTCTAGAGCATGTCTAATTAATGTCGTGTCACATAACTGTCCGTAATTACTCTATAACAACTAATCTAATCAATTGAGCTATAAATTGTCATTAGAATAAAGCAATCATATAGTAAAAACACCATTTAAAGTATTAAAAAAGCTTTACCGTATAACATTTTGTCAACTTGTATAAACGGTTATAATTTTTTAATTTTATAGTAGCCATATTTTATTTTGTAGCAAATCAATGAATGTAATAAAATAATAAAACCAGTTGATTTGTATTCAACATGTTATTATGATGTTCATAAAAGAAAGTTTTCTTAATGAAGAGCAGGTATTTAACAGTAATTAAGAATTCGTAGTATGCGCCTACGCTATAGTGAAATCATTTACAACTTAATCTAGTTTATTCATCTCTATATACATAGTATTCTATAACTCGACTCTTAAGCTTTTTGAATAAAGATGTGTTGCTGGGGAGTTTGTTGAGCCACTTCTTCTTCCCAGCTAAAACACTACAAAGTGGTGACGGGCGGGCGTTTTGGGGGCCTATCTTTATGGAAAATTTTACATTCAAAGTGCAGGCTCTCATTAAAATTTGAATTTAGAATTTGACTTTTAATTTTGATTTTAAGGCTGCCAAATTGGTTTATTCTGGGGCATTTTAATACTCATCATAAGGAGTGAGTGTTCCTGTACCAGGAAATAGACCAAGCTAGAAGACAGACGCACGAGTCTGCGTTATGCTAGATCCCTACCCTCTACCAGCTGGTTGTTCAAGCTACACGCATACCGGATGTTAATTGTCTCATAACCAACTGAGTACACCTTCTGCTGACGACCGATTCAGACAGGGACTCTTCATCGGTCTGACTTGACTGTCTGGTGAAATCTGCGTTTACCTTTGATCTTCTAATCGAAAACTGGGTCAAGCAAATGGCCCATCACCAATGTTTTCGTCTTCATCCATAAAATCAGACATGTACACAAAACTATACGTATAATATGTAAGTGTTTCAATAGTTAAGTCTTTGGTAATACTGCTCCGTTGGTCGTTGAGCGTGGGGCTGTTTGCTCGACTTGGTATTTGAAATCCCAGGTCGAGCAAAATGTTTTATTTTTGAGTTTGGTAGTTGTTGGTGTTACAACCCCCGGCCTCGGAAAATATGTCAAACCGTTGGTCCTACGACAGATATCTCCCCGGTCGTGTCAAATTGCCGACCCACCAGACTATAAGAGTGACGGAAGAGAAACACAGATGCACTCCCATCCATCCATACTAATATTATAAATGCGAAAGTGTGTCTGTCTGTCTGTTACCTCTTCACGCTTATTGAATTTTGGTAATGAGATAGTTTGAGTCCCGGGAAAGGATATTGGATAGTTTTTATCCCAGAAATCATCCTTTAAGGGGTTGAAAAGGGGGGAGGAAATTTGTATGGAGAATCAATAACCGCTGAACCGATTTAGATGAAATTTGGTATAGAGATGGTTTAAGTTGTGGGGAAGGATATAGAATAGTTTTTACCTCAGATAAATATAAAAAATGCACACACTCGTGCATCTGTGATATTTAGCATAAAATGTCTTTCTCCTCGATGGCTAGTCTCCGTTTTTATTTCAACAATTTAGTCAAACACATCTCTCCCACAGGCGACGAGCCCATACAAGAGATCATTAAAATAACATAATGTTTGATACATCACCAATTAACATTGTTTACAGTTGGATATTAAACGGGAATCAAAATATATATTTTTTTAAATTATATAATATAACGTTACGTGTAAGTAATTAATGATGCCCTTTAAAATAAAAGCAGTGTAAATGGTTAACTAATTAATATACCTAAATTAATTAATTTTCATTCATGTATTTTGTGAAGGGTGGACCTTAACCCAATTTTATAGCAAGCCCTTTGTATTAACACTTTCAATTTTATAGTACGATTGGAAGACGGATAGGTAGAGGTATTTTCGCCTTTGTGAGGAGGGCTGTATAATTCTCACAAGTCACCAACACCTAATAATTTTTATTTATTTAATTAGGTTAACCAACAATTGTTTACACTATATACATTTCTGATTTAATAACTAGAGTAACATATTCAAGTGCAACAATTAATTACAGGTTAACACCACATGCACTAAAAAACGGCTCTTTTTTTTTTTTTTTAAGGATGGGAAATCAAATGACTTCTTCCGCTCTGGGTGGGGCGGAAGGGCGTGTCAGACTCTTACTGACTAAAACCCATCCGTGTTCCTTCTAAAGCCCTTTGCATTCCAGGGCCGCGGTGACTCTTTCGAACAAATTCCGCAACCCTGGCAGGCTCTGGCCCTAGCGGGCCCCGTCTTCTATGCTGACATCTCTTTGAGGCGCGCGTGAAACACAACGCGCCATCGACCCGAGCCTGGTGGTAATCGGACAGCGAGCCACCCAACGTTCGCCGTCCGCAGGCCCGCGCCTACGGTGGCCGGGGATCGCCCTGCGACTCCCGACGCCCGGGGCGTCTTCTCCTGTAGCGGCGGTTGGGGCGAAGGCCTTGCCTTACGGCTTACATAACATATTTATATCTTATTGAAATTGGAATGTATGCACACAAAGAATAAAAATTAAAAGCAATAAGTAATAAAGAAAATTATCAAATCATTCAATTCTGTATACATCATTGGAATGTCAATGACTATATAATAAGATTACTGTGTACCTAAAAACTGAAGTTTACTAAGATTTCCACCTATTTACTTATTATTGAATTTACACGCAGCCTAAAAATGATGTTATGAATGTATCCGTTTTTTTATTTCTTCTCCAGCTTTGAAGTACTTTTACCAAAGGGTTCCCCTCACCTTTCCTTATATTTAACGCCACTTAGATAAAACGTCAATTAGTAAGTTTTTTATTCGTAAAACACCTGTCTTAAAATTCGAACGCCTAATCCTATAAGATGACAGATAGCCCCATCCTCTAACCTACGGAATGTTAATGGTACATTTATCAAAGCCTTAATATGTTACGAAGGACCAAAATTACTTGGCACGCGTAGAAATATGGAACCAACAATGAAAATATACAAAATTTGACACTTCTCTTGACAAGCAGCGCCGCTGTCAAGTGTCAAGATAAATTGGTCCTCTTCTACCATTACAGATCAGAGTCTAGAGGAATTAATTTCAATTTATGAGTTTATTTGGAAACATTAATATTTTGTAAATCACTCGCTCTAACAATTTTATACTTAACCTGGAGGATTTATTGCGGTATCGGGCAATTGATGGCACTTACATTTTAAGGTCTCGTAACAAATTGATACACGATGTCCTATTACTCTTAACTTTATCTTCTACAATGTTAACATTTAAAGAAGCTTGTGCAACATGGGCGTGCGGTAGGCTACAGTAAGGGTAGGCCAGCCCATACATAATGCCCAAAAAAATAAAACTCACCACATTATTCAGGGTTGAAATCACGATACTGACGATGCGAATTTTCGTCCACTTTGAAAGTAGAAGTGGCTGGCCTACCCTTACTGTAGCCTACTGTAAGCGCATGTTGTGCAAGTACTTTCGAGGATGAAGTTACACAAAAGTACTTATGTGCCCACGAACTGAAGAAGAAAAAATGCCATGCCGGCAGCGACCCGACCCGAGACGCCTATGCATTTAATTCATAGTTGCGCAATTATACGCTGAGCACAACTTAATGCTGTCAACCCTACATCAATTTCTATGAGTTAACAGTGCCATTCACTGATACGCCAAGATGTAAAGTTTTGATAATGCTGTTTCTACTAATGGTCGCCAAAGTTTCTGTTGTACAACTATATCAAAGCAACAGATAGAATACCGACATTACATATCTAGTCTTCGCTACATTATTTATCAGACTCTTGTAAACGCATAATTATTTCCTGATTTGCTACTGACATTTGAGCTCTGTAACCTTTTGGATAACCACAATTTCCTAATCAGATATTACGCATAAAACATGCGGATTGACGGGATGAAGAAAAGAAGTAGTAAAACAAACAAAACATTTTGTTTAAAATAGAAAAAGGCAAGTTTTAAGACACAATCATCATCATAATTCTCTGGCCCTTATCGCAGTGTATTTCGGGCCGGTGTAACATTACTTCTTCTTCCCTACTTTAATTCAGTTGTCGGTACATTTGTTACCCCTTTTTAGGCATATCATTCTTCACACAGTCCGTCCTTCATTTCTTCGGTTTTCTATTACTTTTATAGCCATATGGTACTCAAAACGTTCTTCACAACATTTTAATTCTCCGAATCACATGCCCAATATGGCCCATACCATGGAAACCAATTTTCATCTAGACACGCGGCAGTGTGTCGAGCCAAGTTCAAAGAAAAAGGAACTGGCGACACAGCAGCCGTGTGTAATATTACACGAATCATTTCGAGCTACTTTTGACCCCTTGATAACTCGAAACCTATTTAACCGGATTTTTTCCGGAAACTTAATCCGAAAACCGGGAATAACTTAGATTTGATTTTTTTCCAATTAATCGATTTGGTAAGGTATTACTTAGCTTTCAAAATTATAAGAGCAAAAATTTCTGCTTTCTTTTTCGTAGGAGAACATACATACTTCGAATTATTTATAAAACTATAAACAGTAAACATTTCAAGGAAATTAATTATATCTGTCTACAGTAACATTCAATTTCCTCTCTCATTTTATTTCGCAAAGCTGTCGACCCATCTGAGTCGGATTTATAGCTGACCTCACAAGGTACTCAATCTTTAGCCGGAACAACTCCACAAGTCATACACTACCAGGCTGGAACATTAATCATAAAACCTCGACTGCACATTTCATTCTTCAGTAAAGGATTTAATAAACGTTCTTTAGAACGTTTACTTATAACAGCGCTAGCTTTTTCTCGCGACTTTGATCCCATGGTGTATCCCACAGGGACCAGGAAATAAATAACTTATTGCATTCAGCCATAGTGTAGTTTTCTATGAGAGTAGATTCCCTGAGATTGATGTATTTTTTTCTTTTGGTATGTTCTGGCGCGGCTAGAACATTTGTTGCGATTTAATTTATTTTCTTTCCTGAATTTCTCACCTGAACATCTATTTAAATGAACAAATTTCTTATCGTCTTCAGGACTTGCGTTTAGTGACTGAGACAGCTCGGGACTTAATTGTAGTACCATCATTTGTTGCGGAATTGTTCAAAAGAGTTACCGCGACTCTGGACCGCAAAGGGTATTTGAAGGAACACGGGTGGGTTTTAGTCAGTAAGTGTCTGACTCTCCCTCCCGCTCCGCCCAGAGCGGGAGAAGCGATTTAATTCTCATAAAAAAACCGGCCAAGTGCGAGTCGGACTCGCGCACGAAGGGTTCCTTACCATTCATCTACAAAAATGGCAAAAAATCACGTTTGTTGTATGGCCCCCTTAAATATTTATTTTATTCTGTTTTTTAGTGTTTGTTGTTATAGCGGCAACGGAAATACATCATCTGTGAAAATTTCAACTGTCTAAATATCACGGTTCATGAGATACCACCTGGTGACAGACGGACGAACAACGGAGTCTTATTAATACGGTCCCGTTTTACCCTTTGGGTACGGAACCCTAAAAAACAGTTTCATCATTTCTGCATAAGAAGATTAAAGTATTTTTATTTTATTTTTATTTACCCTGAAGTGGCACACTTGACAGTAAAGTAACCAACATCCTATAAAGTTGTGTCCACAACCTTAATAAAAGGAACGTGACAAGAAACATTAGACTCTCGGTTACGGCTATAACCTTATTACTTGGTAACGGTTATCGGCGTGTTATGGCTAAACCCGGTAAGTGGCGATCTGAGGTCATTAATGATGTACCTCGGGACATGCAGACGACTTTGAGACATTGATGCGTGAGTGGTGCAAGGCATAAGATAAATAATGGAAAGAAAAAGAAAGTAGGGACTTTTTTATGATTTCTAATATCTAATTCTTCTGTAACAAGCAATTGTAACATAAACTCTGTCGACACTTCTTCGGCACAATAATAAATATTTTTATCTACGCATTTTTATACCTTCGGGAAAGTCATTATCTCCCTGCCCTAGCTGAGATCAGTTACTTGGACACACTTTTCTTTAGTCTATTCTCGCCGGAAAACGATCCCAAAGAAGTAAAGTTCTTCAAAATCAAAATTGTTTAACGAAAACGGAAAAATAAAAGGATTGAAAACCCACTTTAATAAAAAGATATTTCTGTTAATTTATCACATAACATTGTAAAAACAAACTTAATAAATCACGATTGACACATACTAATTTCTAATCTCCTAAGCCGTTGAGCCATTAACAGCTCATTGACAGTAAGGTTACAACTTCTTCAAAATAATCTTACTACAATAATTATAATGCGAAAGTTCTGATGGATTTTTTACTCAATCAAGCCGGAACAGCTGGACGGATCTGGATGTTGTACCAGTGAGATTTTATAGCATAGCCTACTTTTTATCAGTCACGATTATTTATGTAAAACACCCAGTGAAATATGACAACGTGTATTTTCTTAGATAAAATTAATATAAATTGAATGAAAATGATTTACTCGTACTTTTCAATGAAATTTAGATACACACATTGAGAGTCTAGTATTAGTAGTATACCATAAATCCCATCCAAATTCAACAGTTTCCAATATATACATTGTAATGTATGGCGATTGCAATTTTCCGGTGACATATATGTATAATCTCATCGATAAGCCCAGGTGTGGGACAGTTCCGGCTGACTAAAATAAATAAAAAATTAAACGTAATCTCCTAAGACTTGCGCCGGAGTCTACGTGGGAGTCTGGTTGGCTCGTCGTATCGCCGTACTACTTACTGTAAGTAACGATTAGTGACTGTCGCTATTAAAAGAAATCACCCCTTGATTTAGTGTGGGTGGCATGTACTGGCTACTGTGTCTGGTTTGAAGTTTCACTTTTAAACAATAGATTGTAAGAGAAGATATTTATTATATGTACCTATTTATTATGTAAGAGTCGTACTAAAATATTGTCCACTAGCGTTTGCCCGCGACTTCGCATATCCCGTTCCCGTATAGCCTTCCTCATGAATTTGGCTATCATTTGATGAAAAAGATTGTCCAAATCCGACTGGTAGTTCCAGAGATAAGCGCGTTTCAACAAATTCTTCAGCTTTATTATATTATAAGTATGGATAGATGTGGTTTTTGCTAAAATTATATAACCACTTCCAGTGGGACAAAGGCAAGCTAACTTATAAACTATTAAAGATGTAAAATTGTTTGTTTATCTGTGTAATACATAAAAATATGTCGATTTTCATTCAATCATTTTGACTATATTTCCTTCAATCTTTGCCTTCACTACATAAACAGAATTTACAATATTGAACAAGTGTTATTTGAAAACCTCTAGGTATAATATGAAAAAAAAAACAAGGACCAACACAGTTCATCCCGACAATACTCACATAGAAACCAGGTTGCAACCAGAGCTGCCATGAAGACCATAGCATCAAATGGACGATACAAGAAATGTGACCAACACTAAGTACAAACAGTAATTATGTAATTAATAATCAACACGTGTAGGTTCCCATTGTATTACCATTTAATGGTAGCAGTCCGACTATACATGATACGGAGCTGGGTAGTGTTACAGCAGTAAGCTGGAGTGGCAAATTCCTCACAGGAAAGTTCAGGACTTGGGTTTAAAATGAAGTAGGAAAATAATTGTAGACCAATTCTAAAATGCAAAAAAACCAATTACTGATACACCACCGAAAGAACGGTCAATAACAATATTTATAATATACTCGATTTATTTCACCCTCACCGCGCATTTACGACCTCAACGCATTCCTCTCGTTCATTTTCATAAAGTAATTTAACATAAAATCTCGCCTGTATTCCAAGAAGTGTAAGGGTTTACCTGAAGTACACCCATATTTTACCAGCCATGTTTAATTTCCACATAAAAGGGCAAATATATTTATTCCTATTAACTGGATACACATCCAGACTCATGAGTTCATGACTAACAAAATCCAGATTGTCCAACCCAGGACCCCATGCTGAGTAAAGCACTTGCGACCAGTAGACCAAGGAGGCTACAATATACGAATCTAGTATTTCCATTATTCATAGTGCAGACCAAGTTTAATCAAACCGCCAACAAAGTTAAAGACTATGGCAGCTTGTTATATTTATCCATAGCTAACCCAAAGTAAACAGCTTCAGAAGTTTGTCCATGCTGACATGTTTTTCCACTTATTCGTTTTCTTTTGAAAGTCTGTATTGACAAATAATGCTCGACGCTATGGACACATCAAGTCATCAAGTTTTTTTACGTTATGGGTACAAATAAAAAGAATAAATAGTTCATGATTATGGAATCTTGGAAAATAGGTAGGTACCTGTATAACGTGTCTTTGGAATACCTACGCTTATCTGTATTTTATTTTTCTTATTTTCTGCCCCTTGTGGGTATTTCTCTATTGTGGCTGAGATTTAAAACTATTAATACTTTATACGAAAAACACCCATTCCCACGTCATAACGACCGAATTTACAGTCCCACGCCGACCACGCATTCTCATTACAATTCATATCATAACACACCCAACCGCAAACCACAGAAATTTCCTTGTACAACTAACCCGCAAGGCCACAATATCTGATAACACGTCAGACATTACTTTGTAAAAGTTTTCCCGTCCGAGAAAATGTACTCTCACAGTTCAACGACCTTTTGACGTTGACGTAACGCCGCCATGACAGACTGCTTGGCGTCTCGGGCGCTAGACCGTGTTGAAGTCTTTCAACTTTACACGACAATGGGCTTACATAACGTCGCAAGTAATAATAGATTGGCTCGAGATAAATTTCATCGCTGACAGATTGACGCGAATGCTATTTTTGGATGACGCTTTTAGCATATTATTCTCATACATGTGAAAATAACGGGTATTTTGTAGTAATAAATGCCTTGATAATTCGTCTCTGTGACCATTTGAATATGTCATTAGGAAGGAATCAACCACACCATCGCTTTCCGGTGAGATTGTAGTGAAACTCAAACTTAGCAATAAATAAAAACCCTTGCTTCTATGGTGCATGACGCATAAAGTTAACTTTTCTTATATGTAACATTCTAATGATCCATACAATATAATAATAAAGATACCTACGTAACACTAATTTCGTAACAACAAAAAAACGTTGCAAAATATCGATCACAATACAGCCAGTCATTTTGTTTCGAAATAGATTTCTAGTTAGGTTCCAATTGTGTTGTAGCCATATGCGCTTAAGTGACGCCCATGTGGCATTTGAATAAAAGATGTTAAAGGAACATTTAACTTTTTGAGTTCTTTTATTTCTTCTGTTACAGTAAGAATAACATAATAAGAAGGTCTAGAAGAGAACAATTTATCACCAATAACGACTGGCCAAAAATCACGTTTTTTGTTTAGGAATCTTCTGATTTCAGGTTACTTAAGTTATAACAGTTTCTGAAATTAGAAGGTGAAAAGTAAAATTTTAAGAAACAGTAGATAACATTTTCTAGAAAATCACGTTAAGCAGTGTATGTTTACGATGCTGAAATAAAGATGAGAACATTGAGAGCTATATTTATGGATTCGCGAGTTTAATTTCCGCGATCAATTTACATGGTATATGATGGTTTAAAGGCATATTATAAGGAAAAGTGGTAGATTCCTTCTCTATGATATAATCACTCTACTTTTTATAACTGATAATATCTAATAACTTTCACTTGCCTGCCTTCAAGGCCATCTTAATCATTGTTATTAAGACGCTAAAGACCCATTAACCAAACATAGATAGCATGGAAAATAGTAAGAAACATATACTTTGGAGCTGTGACATAAAATATCAGAAATATGAGACATAAAAATAATAACTACAATTTCCTTACGCGATCCATATCCAAGCTCGCTTTACCGTTTCCATATAAAAATGTTAGACAGTATAAAATGCAGGATGACGCAAAAAATACTGCTATTATGAATAAATAATATATTACAGTCATTAAGTTAGATAGAGTAGCTATTTATGCATGTATGTGTGCATTGCCATGGGGTCATCGAACTCGGACATTGTTAACGGACAGTGGACTAGACATAATGATGACGCGGGCCTCTGATAAACGAATAGCTAATAAAGTAAAGTTTGTAATGGCAATAAGGGAACGTTTGTACCAAAGATGTGTGAGGAGTCGTAGCAGCGTAGCGAGGGATAGGTGCGACACGCAACATTAGTTTTTTCGTTTTCCTAACATCGCACAGCACAGCACAGCTCTGATAGAAATGGGCTTGGACAGAAAGGAAGCTATTCGCGAAATTTGTGCGAGGGATGTGTGCGGCCCATCTCAAGTCACTTGTTTTATACAACCAATACCTCGCGCAACAGACTCCGCTACGCATCCACACACAACTAAACATCTCACCATGAACACTTCGTAATGTAAAAAAAGAAGTGGGCTGTCAATCTATCAAATCAAATGGGAATGACAATTAACTCCGAGTTTTCACGATGTACAGAATCGACCAGCAGTTCCTTCGTACTAGCCCTGTTGAAAAGGGTCATATCATTTCACAGCTCAGCTAGGCCTCCTCGCAGCACTAAAATTCCTCACACGTACAGTTGTAAACGTACCATAATGACAGAGATCGAAGAATATCTCCACCATTGTAACTAAATAGGTTTACTGCTCTATAATGTCCCTGAGCGTTTCGTACTGTCTGTATTTGATGGACATTGACATTCAAGTCCATCATCACCTTGCATCAATCAATCTTCGTGGTCTTTTCCCAATCATGTTGAGGTCGGCTTTCAGTCAAACGGGATGCAGCTGAATACCAGTATCTTACTAAAAGCGACTGCCTATTTGACCTTTACACCCAGTAACTGGGTAATACGATACCCCTAGGCAAGACTGGTGTCAGATTTTTCTGTTTTCTGACTATCCGTAACGACTGTAAAAGATGTTCAAATGGCAGCCGGGATCAACCGCGTAACGTGCTTTCGGAGGCAAAGAGGAAACTCGATAAGTAGTAATAAAGGGTCACCCATCCTCGTTGAGCATAGCTTTGACCCTGAAGCTGTTATTATTTAGCCACGAGCTTCATATTTTGTCACGCCACGAGTAGAAGGCGACCTAACGATATTTGGAAAAAGATGTCGAGAACTGGGCAAACTTAAAGGTAAAAACTTTGTTCTAGTAAAATCTAGTTTCCTTAGTGGTGTTCCCACAGAGATAAATCCTGGTTTCCGTATCTATTCGGTAGATACTTACTTGTAATTTTCATCTATTTTATTTCTGTAACAACAAGAATTGAAATTATTAAAAGTCATGCTGGTTTACGTGAGACGAATGATTCAAATGATCTATTCGGCTATTATGAAGGTCTATGTAAGATAACATTTAGGTAACGAACGGGAAGTTGAAAACCACCTTATCTATAACTGCCAATGCTGCTGTGTAATACATTTGTGAACAGATAGATAAAGTTTAATTGTAATGCGAATAATTTACCAGTTATTACAAAGTTTAAACGGTTTTGTGGTAAATATGTTATGGTTGCTATGATAAGTTATCACTTCCACTAGCCTAGCCCCTTATAACAAACTTAATGAAGGACCTGCAGTTTCCCAGAATTATTGCACATTGTTCGCAAAACCATCAGTCGACGGAGCCAAAATGTTCTGAAGACAAGACTGGAAGATGCAGTGATGGGTAAACTGCATCCAGGTGGGCCGATCAGAGACCTTTTGAGGGCCATGGGAGTCCACTAGATGCGAGAAGCACTGAAACAGGTCGATGAAGCGACGGTTGAAAAAAAAACAAACTGGCCAAGTGCAAGTTGGACTTGCACACGAAGGGTTCCGTACCATAAGGCGAAAAAAATATGTTTTTTGTATGGGGGCCGCCTTTTATTTTATTTCATTTTAATATGTATTGTTATAGTGGCAACAGAAATGCATTATCTGCGAAAATTTCAACTGTCTAGCTATCACGGTTCATGAGATACAGCCTGGTGACACACAGACAGACGGACAGTGGAGTCTTAGTAATAGGGTCCCGTTTTTACCATTTGGGTACGGAACCCTAAAACATTCTAAATTAATTTAATTAAAATCTGCACTTAAAACCTTGTACAACGAAATAAAATGATTATGATGCAATAGTAGGTACTGTGTGACTCACATAATGCACCATTTAATCTGAGTTCCGGACCAGTGCGGATACTAGGTCAAACACCCGATGACCTTTGCCGCCAATTATGTCACTGTTTCGAGATAATTTATTTCATTTTCAAGGAACAATTTATTGAAAGGCGCTATAGTGAAGATTTTCGATTGAAACGAAGTCATTATCTCCCTATCGATGTCCAGTGTTAGTTGGGGTTGGCACACCTAGTTCCTTCCGTCTTCTGGTCCTTCCGTTCCTTAAACAATACATATGCTTTTTCCTTGGCCTTCTTCGAGCATTTCTCCCTTTTCCCTACTTTATTCGTCACTCTTGTCGTCTCCAAAGATAGTGTTAAATAAAATTGTGGCAACCTTTTGGATGCAATGGAGTGGAAATCTCTGCCTGCGTCTGTGTTTCCGAACGCATACAACCCTAATCTCTTCAAAATTAGAGTGAACAGACTTTTTCTGGGTAAGCTCGCACAATCGTCGACTTTGTCTCTGTCATCTGTGACCTAGTCTAGAGTACTACATATGAAATAAAAAAAATGAAAAATAAAGTAATGACAAAGGATGGTGATCTCATAATTTCTGTGAACCGCACAAATATTTGATAAACGCATGAAACAAAGAACCGCTTTCCTTAAACGAGTAACTCTTTGTTATTATGAGTATACTATTTACTAGCTAACGCCTGCGGCTTCGCCCGCGTGAATGGCGAAAATTATCCTAAGGGAAAATACTCCCGGGATAAAAATAAATTACATCAAGATCCGTTTAACCATTCTTACGTGATTGAATAACAAACAACCATCCATCCAAACATCCAAACATTTGCATTTATAATATTAGTATAGTACAGATATTGGAAAAGATAGTATAGTTTTGCTAGCAATTGCATTTGCTGAATAGAATTTTAATTTATTCATCTAACAGTGAATCTTTCATCTATGTATATCCAAATTAATTTGTAATAACTAACGTGCAAGAGAATGATGATGATGATGCCTATCCATGTTGGTAAAGAGGAAGATAAAAACTTCTTGGTCGATCCCATCATAAAACTGTATTCTTTCTGTCAAAACCCTGTAACAGAGAAAATTTTTTTTTTTTTTTTTTTTTTTCCTTAGCCTTTTGTGTCCCACTGCTGGGCAAAGGCCTCCCCCAAATCCTTCCAGACATTCTTTTCTTGTGCCACCTCGAACCAGCCTTCGCGGTGTGCATCCAAGTCATCTCGCCACCGCTTTCTGGGCCGGCCTCGGCGACGCCGTCCATCCTCTGGCACCCATTGCGTGGAGACTTTTGCCCAGCGGTCATTATGCATGCGGCTGGTGTGACCCGCCCAGTCCCATTTTAGCCTGGCAGCTTTTTTGCCTACGTCAATGATACCGGTTTTGGAGCGCAGCTTGGTGTTTCGTACTCTATTAATTCTTTTTAAACCTAAAATACTGCGCTCCATTGCCCTTTGACATACCCCAAGGCGAAACTTTTGCGACTCGGTGAGCGACCAAGTCTGAGCACCGTAGGTTAGGACGGGCAGAATGCACATGTCGATGAGTTTGCGCTTCAGGGACATCGGGAGATCGCCCTTCATTAGCGTCTTCATGGACCAGTAGCTTTTCCAGGCGTTGTCGATGCGACGATCGATTTCCCTTTCTTGCCTGTTTTCGAAAGAAACTAACTGGCCCAAGTAGATATACTCATCGACATAGAGTATATCCTGCGCATCTACCTTGACCCTACGTTTGCTGCTGTTTGTCATTGTTTTAGTTTTTGACCGATTCATCGCGAGTCCCACCTTGAGGCTAGCCGTGCTCAGATCTTGGAGCATGGTCTGCAGTTCCAGGGCTGTTGGGGCAAAAAGGACTATGTCGTCGGCAAAGCGGAGGTTCGTTAGTCTTCTATTGCCGACTTCGATGCCTTTGGTCTTCCATGATGCTGCCAGCGACTGAAATATCTCCTCGAGAGTGCTGGTAAATAATTTAGGAGAGAGCGGGTCACCCTGTTTAACACCCCTTTGTATATTGAAAGAAGGTCCTGCAATATTAAGTTTGATGTTAGCGGTACTATTGTGGTATATGATTCTAAGTAGATCTATATATTGTGTTTCAAGTTCCTGGTTTTTTAAAGATCTGAATATGTCGGGATGTTTAAGGCTATCGAAGGCCTTGGTATAGTCTACGAAGGCCAAATACAGTGGTTTGTTAAACTCGAAGTATTTTTCTAATATCTGATTAAGTGTCTGAAGGTGGTCAGTTGTAGAGAAACTAGGTCGAAATCCGGCTTGTTCTGGTGGTTGGTGTTCATCCAGTTTTCCTTCTATACGATTATGTATGACCTTAATAAATGTCTTGTAAATATGAGATGTAAGACTAATTGGCCGATAGTTCTCGATTTCACTTTTGTCTCCCTTTTTGTGCAGAAGAATTATATTTGAATGGCACATCGTTTTTGGAACCTTTCCTGATCGCAATATAGTGTTAAATAAGTTTGTAAGGTGAGGCAGCAAGGTGGTAGACCCAATTTTAAGTGCTTCAGTAGTGATGCCATCCTCCCCGGGACTTCTATCGTAACGCATGGTTGTGAGCGCTTTATGTACTTCATAACCGGTTATTGGAGGGACGGAATCTGAGACACGATATGCTGTGTTACGAATGGGTAGTGAGTGATCTGAATATAGCGTTTTATAGAACTTAGTTGCTATGTCCAAGATTTTATCCCTGCTATGGTGTTTAATTCCGTCATTATCAACAAGACTATTGATCCAAGCTCTACCTTTTGTAACTCCATGTTTTAGTACCCTTAAAGATGAATGTTTTTCTAGAGCAATTTTTACTAAGTGCGTATTAAGATTTCTGAGATCTTTTCTGATGCTTCTTTTGACCTCTTTGTCAATTACTCTATATTCTGCTGTGCCAATTTCTTTAGTTGTGCGTTTGTCTATCAGTTTAATACTATGAGCTGTTAGTTTACTCCTATTTCTGCGTATATTCTTAATGTTTTTACCACTATTGCTTATCCCGGTAACTATCTTTTCATATTGGTCTTCTGGGTCTGTTTCATCAACTTTTAGATCTTTAAAATAGTTTGATAATTCTAGATTAAAATATTCTAAGTTATTAATAAGCGTTTCTCTTGACAGTCTCTTTATTTGTTTTGTAAACAATTTGGCTCTATGAATTTTGAAATCGAATCGAATTATTGTGCGAATTGGCCTGTGGTCGGAGCTGTATTTGAATCTATTGATAACACTAACATTCCTAATTATATGTGTATCTGATGTTAGAATGTAGTCAATTTCGTTTCGCGTGAGACCATTGGGTGCAACCCAAGTCCATCGTCGTTGAGGTTTCTTTAAGAATAGGCTATTCGCTATGTGCATGCTCTGACCAAAGGCGAACTGCATTAGACGAACACCTCGTTCATTACGGTCCCCTAGGCCAAAGTGGCCAAGAGTATCTTCGCTGTCCTGTTCTTGCCTCTGTCCTACCTTAGCGTTAAAGTCCCCAATGACGATGTTCCAGGTGCCCCTATTTTCATCACACGCCCGGTTGACAAGATCGTAGAAGTCCTCTACTTCGTCATCGGTATGTGCAGTTGTAGGTGCATAGACTTGTACAAGAGTTAGGATTTTCTTAGATTTCAGTTGGAATTTGAGTACCGCGACACGTTCAGAATATCCTACGAATTCGATAATGTTATCCTTCCACCTCTTCGCCACCATGAACCCCACTCCGTGTTGCCCTTGGGTTTCACCGAAGTGAAAGAATACAGCATCGTCTCTTTCTTCCGTGTGTTCGCCCTCTCTTCGAACTTCAGAGAGGCCCACAATGTCCCATTTGATATCTTTTAAAGCATTTTCAAGCTCAATTAATCGTTCGTCCTTCATCAGCGTTCGAACATTGTAGGTGAGAATGTTGAGGGAATCGGAGTCCTTTTTACAATTAGCCTTGGTCATTTGACGGTTATTCGATCTCGCCCGGAGATTCTTAGCTCCCCGGACTCCAGGGTTGCGCCAACGCCCGTCCACGCCAGCACAACCACTGGAGTCGCCGGGCACTTGGGGCCTATCTCTTATTGTTTTATTCATTTGGGGGGTTTGGACCAAAATCTGCCACGCTGGTCCAGTGCGTGTTGGCAGGTCGCCATAACCTCGTTTGTTTGTCGGCAGGGTGTACCACGTGCAGGTGAGGTTGGCTTGAGTCCCGAAAGATGATAGTTGGGACCCCTTACACCCCAACCGAGAAAATACAACTAATAAATCCAAGCAAAAAAATAATAATAAGAAAGGCAATGACTAGACAATTATTTTGATAATAGTTCTAGAGACACTCTTTGAGGCTCTTTGTCATCATGATCATCTTGCCTTTTTCCGATGTAAGTTGCAACATATTTTCTTCTTTCATTCTCCCCTGTCGACTGCCACTCTAAAGGTACAGTCAACAAAGCTATTTGGTATACAGGCAAAAATATTATTTTTTCCACTGCACTACCAATATTTATTTCTATTGTATGCATTATAACTTTTTGAGCTTATGACAATTTACGAGTGTGGTGTACAAATTTGTCTACTCAGCACACTCACAAATTTCTTTAAAAGTAGGCAAGTTAGCTGCCTGCATACCAAATAGCTTTGTTGACCATACAGCCTCACACCATTTTTCCAGTTCGGAAAACTCAAAAAAAAAACCTTCACACAGGTTTTAAGCCAACAAAATCTACCTAAAGCCAATATAGTGCATACGCACCGGAAGTTGACCAGGCGATAAAGTTAATCTCTTCCGAACGATATGTTCACTTTCACGGATTATATAATTTTTTTACTTCACTACGGCTACAGCCATTAATAAATATAGGTTTATTACTATTTGCTAAGGCTCAATTAAAAATGGTCTTAGCTTTTAATGACTTAATACAATAGGTAATCTGCTCCGTTGGCATCGCGGTCGCAAGCGCGACTGCCGAGCGTGGAGTCCTGGGTTCGATTCCCAGGTCGGGCAAAAAGTGTAATTGGGCTTTTCCAATAGAAATTTCTAAGTGACAACTCGGAGTTTGGAAGTTGGTGGTGTGACACCCCCGTGCCTTGGAAATCACGTTAAGCCGTTGGTCTAGCGCCAGATCTCACTCCGGTCGTGTCGGGTTGCCGTCCCATCGGAATATGAGAGGGATGGAAGAGGGGTGCACCTGTGTTTTCGCACACACTTGTGCACTATAATATGTCCCGCACCGATGGCTACTCTCGGTTTGGCCTACCGATTTGGCCGCCATGGCCGAAATCGGTCAGGAGGACTATACAATAGGTAATGTTTGGATTTTATGGATATCCTCATCGATAGCATAATCATCTTAATAGTCTTCTATCGGCGGCACGAGCTTAACGCCTATCGGCAGGTTTGGTCCACACTTTCCCAAAGCCAGGAGGAATGGAAGGAAGAAAAGGAGGCCTTTGCCCTGCAGTGGGACAAAATTGGCTAAAAAAATAAATAAATAAACTACTATTGTAGAGAGATGAAGTTTTTTTGTTTCCTTGTCTAAATGATTGTAAGAGATTATCTCCCTCAGAAGTACTCATTCTATGACATCTAAAACATATTGTTTCTCGTATCAGTAACATCATCAAAAGCGGCGCCGTTATCAGATTCTTTGAACTCGTAACATAACTTAGATTATTAAATTGACCCATATCTTTATAACTTCCGCACAGTTATAGAAAAGTATCAACCAACAGTCATCCATTCATCACTATCGCAAATGCCTTTTCACAGGCCGCTGCAAATACGCCGAAACAGCGTGCTTAATACCTCGTCAGTCGAATTATTTTATCCCAATATCCGCTACGTACTTGACTTGTGGAGCAGAGATGTGTTTGTAATTTATAGCGCGATCAGTTCCCTTAACGCCTATTACGCTGCGCTTTAATTTCCCGGGAAATCCATAGGGCACTGGAGAAAAAACAGATTTGCCCACCCAGTCTCTCTTCGTGTTCTTTTTAACAAGAGCCGTTGCACCATAGCATCCAGAACCAAAAGCTGCCATACCTCGCGATAGCTAGAAACCAGACAGAAATCGACCCTACTAATTCCACTGACCCAAAACATACAGCAACAATTTGTTTATCAACTAGTTCTACAATAATGTCATAACATGCAACATCCATTACAGAATAACGTGTCGTATCAGAAACAGAATCCTTAGCCGCTGAATCATAGTTTATCGCGAACAACTGCTTATTTAGGTCTGCAGATGACTATACGAACAAAATGGTCCTTTGTTTCGTATATTCAATTAGATAACATGGATACAACAATTGTTTTCGAAAAAACATAAGCGTTTGGACAAATGAGGGACTGGCTATGGCTACCCATACGTTGTGTCTGTCGGGCCGTGAAATGAGCGATTGTAATGGAAGCACAGTTTTAGAAAGTCATAAAGAAATGCACACCTTGATTACTGTGTCAGCAGAGGACATACGTGGGGTCGGAAAAAAAATGTTTTATTTTTTTTGTTCTGTGAATTTTACAAAAACTCTATTTGTTCAACTATCTCTCATATCCACAGGGCACATGACATTTATGACCACGAAACTAACGAAATTTTACCTTCGATTATGCTGCATTCGCTCCACTTTCGTTAAATTAAGAAAAAAACCTTGTAAAATAAAATACAGGCGAATGCAGAATGAAGATTTGTTATGCATTTGCCTGAATTTTATTTATTTAAACGGAGAAAAAAAATCCCATTTAGCTGGAAGCAGACCGCATCCAAAGCTGAGGCAATTTTTCATACCTGTGTTCTCAGTTAGCAGTTTGCTTCTAAGCAGAGCTAACTTAGCCTGTCTTTTGGTATAAAACCGGCTTTAGGGTGCGTTTCCACCAGAGATGTGCGAGGTAGCCGAGTGGCGCGGGGATGCGTAGCGATGCTATGATACGGTACGCAGATGACCGATGCGAGGATGTGTAGCGGACTCTTATCAATTTCTAACACCCTAGCACACATCTTTTGCACACATTCCTCGCTCCCATCGCTTGTTTTTCACGTACAAAAACCTCGCGCCGCTAAGCTTTTTCTACCGGAGCTGCGAAGAGCGCGGCTAGGTAAATTAAGTGATTCTATTGGTTCTTAACAAACACATCCCTAGCCACGCAACCTCGCACCTCCGTGGTGGAAACGCACCCTTATTCATTATGTAACCACACTTTCAATGAGCCGCGCTGTCTCCCGCTGCCCACAAGGCCACAACCCAAAGATAAACAATAATTTATCTGTCAAAAAGTTTGAGTGTACGACAGGATGCCACAGACAAAGAGAAGGTTGTAAATGAATAATAAAGGGACGGAAGCGCGTCAAACATTTCTCATTGTTCGATTCGACGCATGACCGGCCATACGGCTTTATGTCTCCATTTTTGTCTATCGCGATCGGCGCAAAGTAGCGTCGAATTAAAATAATTTTGTATGTTGGTCAAAACGTTTCGAGGAAAAGCTTCTGTGGCAAGGGACAACCTCGAAACAGTGCGATTATGGCTTAGTTTGTATCTTTAACATTGAGTCGAGATATACTCGTATGTTTCATTTATTTCGAATAAATGGTACAGGTACAATTAAACGTGATGGCGCCCTTTCTAACAGGGGACGAGCGAAATAAGTAAATACATAATTATAATCAGTAGTCATCAAAGTGACAATCGACAGCGACTGTAACAAATCAAATTACTCGGAAGTAAGCATGTTTGTTAACTTGTGATACGTAAACAGTTTTATTCAGAATTGACGTTCATTATTTCAAGGCTCTTTGATTTTTTATGACAGGGAAATACCCGGATTGACCTTACATTGCAAATACACATTTAGCAAACAATCTAGAAAAAAATGCCAATTGGTTTAAATAGTTACTATGTAAACATTTTTTTGTATACTCAGCGTAGCTATGAAACAATGATGTCCGTAGATTACATACTAGGTGCGAACATTGATTTAATGTAGCATTTCCGATGTGGATGATAAGGCCAATAATAATCCTACTTTGTATGCTGTGTTAGAAATAGAGAGAACCAATGACCTTTATTGCATACCCCAACATAAGGATTTAAAAAGGAATCAGCTAGGCAGACCATGACAGTTATCATCAGATTGATGCTTAACAACATTTTTAGAGAATCGAACTGCCGATCTTTTATGTCACCCTCTTCATAGAATCACTTTTACTGTAGGTATACATACTACTTACATGAGCACTGCTCCGTTGGTGGCGCAATCGCGGGTTCGATTCCCAGGTCGGGCAAAAAGTGTAATTGGGCTATTCCAGTAGGAATTTCTCAGTGATAGCCCGGAGTTTAGAAGTTGGTGGTGTGACACCCCTGTGCCCCGGAAAGCACGTTAAGCGAGATGAGTACTGCTCCGTTGGTGGCGCGGTCGCGGGTTCGATTCCCAGGTCGGGCAAAAAGTGTAATTGGGCTATTCCAATAGGATTTTTTTAATGATAGCCCGGAGTTTAGAAGTTGGTGGTGTGACACCCCCGTGCCCCGTGCCCCGGTCGTGTCGGGTTGGTGCACTCCCTTTCCCATCACTCTCATATTCCGATGGGACGCCATCGGAATATGAGAGTGATGGGAGAGGGAGTGCACCTGTGTTTGCGCACACACTTGTGCACTTAATATGTCTCGCGCCGACGGCTAGTCTCGGTTGACAGTGGCCGCCATGGCCAAAATCGGTCAGGAGGACTATACATGAGAACATTCAGCGCCCCACTTAAGTAACAAACCACTTCATTTTTTCTTAAAAAAATACTTTTAAACAAGGATCCCACACAGCCAAAAAGCAATGCTTATTTTCAAGCACGGAAAATAAGATGCTTGTCAAGCGTTGCAATTCACCATTTTTTTTCTACCAATACACTGTATTTACAAAGATTTTATAAAACATGTAAAGAAAACCATCACATTCATATGCCTAATTTGAAATTGCCGCTTTTCTTAATTTTGAATTTCGCGCGTCTCGCGCGCTTCTATATTTAATAGATGAATTTTTGAATGTCATCACCGAGAGGACGACATTTTGAATTTACAAGTTGGTTGCATCATTAATATTTTATAAGTTAATACGTTTCTTAAAAGGGATATCAATACCTGAAATAAGGGCATTAAATGTTGTTTCTTTTGTTTTCACAGGTGAGTGAATGTTTTGTTGTAATTTGTTATTGTAGTGTTCAAAATATAAGATAGGATTATAAAATAAAACTTTTGTTTTCACAGAGAACACAACTTGGGTCTTTATTTCATTACACCTCAACGTTTAATCCAATTATAAGGAAAGGAGCATTATAAAACAACATTTTCTTAAGATATTTCAAGAAACATGGAGAAATTGAGGTTTGATTTCGCTGTAAAGTCGTCTGCTGATGGAAAATCAAACATCGTGTGCATAACCTCAATAGCCACACCTAATGGACAGATTTATGAGATACCAACCGAATACCAACCTGCAAATCTACATCAAGTAATCACAAACACACCAAACTATGTCAAGGTAAAAAAATCCTTAAATAAACGACATCAAACAAGGAAAATATGGATCACTTTGACAAATGATATCGCAAAAATATATCTAGATGAAGAACAAAACGTACAGTTTAATGATATTTATTTAGAAGAAATTTCAGAAATAACGAATAAATGTGAATCTATACCTAGTAGTTCAAACCAAACATTGGAAAAACTTTTAGAAAAATTACTTGAAGAAAAAACAAAAAAATCTGAAACTCAAAATTTAACTAAAATTGCAAATGATTTTATGATTCATAAATTCACTGGTAGAAACTCAAATACCTACCAGTGGATTAAAGATTTCAATAAAGAATGTGAACGTTTCAAAATTAATGAAGACAAAAAGAAAATTCAGATTTTAAAAAATTTTTTGGAACACTCCAGTGTAGATTGGTACAGCTGTATGCTTATTAAACTTTCAGTAGAATCAGAATGGGAAGAATGGGAAAAAAAATTCTGTGAGACATTCGCAAATAAGGGATGGTCACCCATTAGATATGCCCTTGCCTTTAAATACCAAACAGGCACATTACTCGAGTATGCTTTAAAAAAAGAAAAATTACTACTCGAAGTGAGAAAAACTATTGATACTGGGACACTTATAGACCTCATAGCATCAGGTTTACCAAACTATGTGGTTGATAAAATTGATAGAGAAGCTGTACAAGAAACTGAAGATTTCTACAATGAAATAGGGAAACTGGAACATCTAGTTGCGAAGAATAAATATGAAAAGAAAAATTATGCACATTCTGACACTAAGCCAAAAAAAGTTGAAGAGAAAAAACCATGCCAAATCTGTATCAATGAGAAAAAAGGGAAACGTTACCATCCTGAAGAAAATTGCTGGTTTAATGGAAAAAATCAAAAAGCAGTAGTGAAAAGTGTAAATAACTCTGAATTGGAAATTGAATTAAATGAGAAGAATCCAAAAAACTAGAGGTGCCACCATTAATAAAAATAGAGTTGCTATTAAATGACACTTTAACAGTTTTTGGAATTTATGACTCTGGTTCAAATGTGTCATTAATAAATGCTAAATTGCTAAAAATCCAACAAAAAGAAGTTCCAAGTGATTTACAAATAGTAAACTTGAAAACTATTAATGGTGAGAAAAAAACAAAAGGTATGGTCACAGTTAAGGTAAAAATATACAACACTGAACATGAAATGGAGGTTTTTGTTGTTGAAAATGAAAATTTTAATTATGACTTCCTGATTGGCTTAGATTGCATAAAAAAATTTAGATTAACTCAAGATGAACAATTACAGATAAAATGTGCTGATTCACTTGATAATAAGAAGACCATAAATAAAGAGGTTATAAAAAACTTTGAAATAAACTTCAATGAACATATTAACTGGGAAAAATTTGAAATGTATGTAAACCATTTAGATTTATATCAACAATCAGAAATTGATAAGTTGACTACAAAATACAGTCAAATTTTCGCAAAAGATAAATATGATGTTGGCAGTGTACGAAATTATGAAGCACACATTGACTTGATGGTGGATAAATACTGCTATAAACGTCCCTATAGATGCACAGCGGAAGACAGAAAAGAAATTGAAAATCAGATATCAAAACTTTTAAAAAATAAATTGATTGAAGAATCATATAGCCCATTTGCTGCGCCAGTTACTCTTGCATATAAAAAAGAAGATAAGAAAAAAACAAGATTGTGTATTGACTTCAGAGAATTGAATAAAATAGTGGTCCCTCAATCACAACCTTTTCCATTAATTGAAGACCTTATGATAAAGACTGTAAACTGTAAGTACTTTTCTACATTTGATATAAATTCAGCATTTTGGTCAATTCCTTTGAAAATTCAAGATAGACATAAAACTGCATTCGTAACACAAGAAGGCCACTTCCAATGGACTTGCCTCCCATTTGGATTGAAGACTGCGCCAGCCATCTTCCAAAGAATATTGAGCAACATCATAAGAAAATATAAACTTTCTGGATTTGCGATAAATTTCATAGATGATGTCCTCATATTTTCAAAAACATTTGATGACCATATAGCACACATATCAAGACTTCTGGAAGCAATACAAACAGAAGGTTTCAGACTGAAATTTTCGAAATGTACTTTTGCAAAACATTATGCCACATATTTAGGTCATACAATTGAAAACAATTCAGTCAGCCCTCTGAAAGATTATCTAACAGCTGTCAAAAATTTTCCTGTTCCAGAAACAAGAAAAAATATTCGTCAATTTCTAGGAAAAATAAATTTTCATCATAAGTTTGTCCCACACAGTGCAATCATCTTGAATCCATTACACAATTTATTGAGGAAAGATGTCAAATTCGTGTGGTCTGCAGAATGTCAAGAAACATTTGACAAAATAAAAAAATTACTATGTTCAAAACCAATTCTAAAAATTTTTGATCCAGAACTACCAATAGACATTTACACAGACGCCAGTATCAAAGGAGTGGGAGCAGTATTGAAACAGAAAGACACAAATGGAAAAAGTAAGCCAGTTGCATATTTTTCAAAAAAGTTAACTGAATCTCAAAAAAAGAAAAAGGCAATATACCTAGAATGTCTAGCAGTAAAGGAAGCTCTGAAATACTGGCAACATTGGCTTATGGGAAGAGAATTTACGGTTTATTCTGATCATAAACCACTGGAAAATATGAACATCAAGGCTAGAACTGACGAGGAACTAGGTGATTTGATGTATTACTTATCGCAATATAATTTTAAACTTAAATATAACCCCGGAAAAACAAATCAAGAAGCTGACTGCTTAAGCAGAAATCCAGTCCTGGAATCTTATGACAATACGGATGATTTTCTAAAAGTAGTAAATTTAATAAGCTTGGAAGACATAAAAAAAGACCAGCGCACAAATCTTGACCTGGAAAATAGCAAAATAAAACTAACATTAGAGAATGAGATTTATTACAAAAAGAATACTAGAAAGAAAAAAATTATACTATCAGAAGAACTTAGCAAAAATTTAATAAAAGATGTCCACAATACTTACTGTCATATTGGAAGAACCCAGATGATAAATAAAATAACACCATTCTACACAGCAAGGAATATTATTGCAAACATTAAACGAACCTGTGATGACTGTGAAATTTGTATAAAAAACAAATCAAGGAGGAAGTCAAAGTATGGTTTAATGTCACATTTAGGTCCAGCAACACGACCATTTGAAATTGTATCCATCGACACCATTGGAGGCTTTGGAGGATCAAGATCAACTAAAAAATACTTACATCTTCTGGTTGACCACTTCACAAGGTATGCATATATTCTTACGTCTAAAAACCAAAGCTCCAGTGATTTCATTAAACTAATAAAAATTGTAACACAAAGTTACAATATTGATATGGTATTAACCGACCAATACCCGGGTATAAATTCTAAAGAATTTAAACAATTTCTGTATAAAGAAAACATAAGAATAGTTTTCACTGCTGTTGATGCACCATTTTCAAATGGACTCAATGAGAGACTAAATCAAACAATAGTCAACAAGATACGATGTAAAATAAATGAGAGTGTGAAGAAAACAGCATGGACAACGGTTGCACAGGAATGTGTGAGAAAATATAACGAAACTGAACACACTGTCACGAAATTTTCTCCAAAGTACCTTTTGGAAGGAGAAAATACAAATATTTTACCACTTGAATTGAAATTAAGAAATTCAAAAGAAGATCTGAGGAAGGACAGAAAATTGGCCTTTGAAAACACACTAAAATCCCATAATTATAATAAAAAAATATTTGACAGACATAGAGAAGAGTGTAAATTGGAAGTGGGAGACTGGGTCTATGTTGAAAATGGAAATAGGCTGAACAGGAAGAAGATGGATGAACTACGGATTGGACCATATAAAATTCTGAAAAAGATTTCCAATTCCATTTATGAGGTTGATACTGGCCACAAGAAAGCAGAATCAAATCTTTATCATACAACGAAGCTGTCTCCAGTACAAGTTAATTAATGAACAATTACGCGCGTGCCCACTTGTAATTGTCTCTGTAAGGGGGGGAGATGTAAAGAAAACCATCACATTCATATGCCTAATTTGAAATTGCCGCTTTTCTTAATTTTGAATTTCGCGCGTCTCGCGCGCTTCTATATTTAATAGATGAATTTTTGAATGTCATCACCGAGAGGACGACATTTTGAATTTACAAGTTGGTTGCATCATTAATATTTTATAAGTTAATACGTTTCTTAAAAGGGATATCAATACCTGAAATAAGGGCATTAAATGTTGTTTCTTTTGTTTTCACAGGTGAGTGAATGTTTTGTTGTAATTTGTTATTGTAGTGTTCAAAATATAAGATAGGATTATAAAATAAAACTTTTGTTTTCACAGAGAACACAACTTGGGTCTTTATTTCATTACACCTCAACGTTTAATCCAATTATAAGGAAAGGAGCATTATAAACATACAGCAAACATTGACATAGAATTATAGTGAAGAATGTCGGCACGTAATCCGATCGCCATGTTTCCTCTGAACGGGGAATCGAAACCGGGCCATTCTGTGTACTGACGTAATGCTTTCTCACAACCAATATTAGTGAGGCATCACGTACAATACCCCATTTAAAAGATACGGTGTTACTCAATTAAACATTACCTGGTACTTGGTTTGATGGTAAATAGAGCTTTCTGGATTTGGATCTTTCTGGATCAGATCGAACAGCTGACTGATGCAGCATTTGATGAAACAATTATTCATACTTAGCCAACGATGGCTTGAAAACCAATGAAGGAAATTCTTGAGGACTTTCTTCAAATTTCCTCGGGTTGTGTTGGAAATCTTTTACGCATTGAAGCGCTTACGCACTAGTCCGATCCGAACCCGATCAGTATCCGTGAAAAGACGGTTCGGCGTAGTCGTAGAACAATTTGTATGGTAGCTTACGCACTACACCCGATTTCCGTCATCCGATTTCTCTCCGTCATCCGAGAATCTCCATTTCGGATAAGATTATGGACGGACCGAAGTGGTGTGTAGTATTATTTGTATGAATAGTTGCGCACTACGTCCAAATCGAAACCGAGCTGCGTCCAAGAAAAGAGTCAGAGGGGGCGGTGTTTTTGCGTTAATTGAAAATGTTGAAAATAGACCCTGTTTATGGGACAAATCTATAGACTACAAAAACACAATATCGACAAGGAATGCATGGACCAAAGAGTAATTTAATATGTATAGTGACGTGAACGCTCTGTAGCGGCTCCGCGTAAAATGACGTCTGAATCACGTTTTTGGATCGGAGGTAATGCGTAAATTGCCTATCCGAGTTTGTTCCGAGTTTTGTCGGACAGTATTTTGAAGGATTCTGATCGGATTCGGATCGGACGTAGTGAGCAACCGCTCTTATTCTGCTAAAAGAGACCACCTCTTCCAAGCAGTTGTCGCAACCGATAACTGCATTAGTATACTACACTTATTGCATGTTTCCTGACCTGTGAAGCAGCGAAAAAAAAATGAATAATCTGGCAGGGTCGCTGGCGAGCCGACTTGAGGGGCGTTTACGATCAGAGAAAGCAACACTCTGGGAAGAGTGGGAGGCCATGGGGAGACCTTTGCCCATAAGTGGGTTGATTTAAAATACTGGCACTTGGCCACTTGGACTTGCATACGAAGGGTTCCGTACCATAAGCCGAAAAAAACATGTTTCTTGTATGGGTGCCCCTTTTATTTATAATTTTATTATTTGTTCTTATAACGGTAACAGAAATATATCTGTGAAAATTTCAACTGTCTAGCTATCACGGTTCATGCTGTATCAGACAGATGGACAGTGGAGTCTTAGTAATAGGGTCCCGTTTTTACCATTTGGGTACGGCCCCTAAAAATACTGGTTTCTATACCAACATTTTTCTAATAGACTCCTTGCTGATAAGTTATTGTTTTGCTTCAAAATAAATAAATGATAGAAAATAATACTAAATATAGCACTCTTTTCTCAGATTGCGCCTGTCTGCACCTTAGAATGGAGTTAGTCAATTAATTTCACCAAGTCATCGCTCTCATAGAGTAGCGCCTGTCGACTGACTAGACAGACAGACAGACGGTCTGATCGGTCAAACAACATTTCAATCTACGTCAAAACCACTTAACGGATTAATTTGTATGTCATTGCTTTTTCTGTATGTATTAAAATAAAAGGAAAAATCAAAATGTGAGGTGGAGTTTTGTTTATGATTCAGGGATTAAAATGGAGAATGTATAGTTTGGTGCATTGTCATTCGCTCGTCTGATAAGGAGATAAGTCTGCAGAAATTAAACTTTAATTGTGATTTCACGTTTAAAAATAAGGTAGGAAATTAAGCTTCTATGATATAGTCGTTTTTTTCACCAAACTGCACAAAGTGCCTATTCTTTCAACCGATTGGTTGCAACATTTATTGATATTTTTTAAGTGCAAGAATAATAATTTTAGCTGCTAAGCTACCTTCTTAACTCTAACAAATACCTATGCCTTATTTTAAAAGAACTAAGATTCCAATATATAGTCAGTAGACCTTTTATGAAGTTGGTAAAAAATAAGAGTAAAACAACTAAAAGAAATTCTCCAACTACTTAATTTCTCGAACTCCGTCGTAAACAAACAAAGACACAAAGCAGCCGGGTGGTCCTCCATTATAATAGTATGAACGACAGCCACTTTTTATATCCCACGACTAATCTGATTAACAATAAATAATAAAATAAAATTGTGACCACGTTCGGGCACATACAAAATATTCTATGTGCGTGGCGCTGCATTCTATGTGTCCTAATACGAAACGAAATGTTTTATCTTATACCAGTTTAGTTTAAAACAAGTTTGAAATTAATCACATTTGTTGTTTGTCGTTGATTGAAAATTCATAAATTAGGAAGGTGTCTAGAGGAGTCGTTGGGGGACTGCATTATGCTTATCGCATGCTTAATTTATGTATGATAAGATAGGCAATAAATTTACACTTCTTCTTATAATAGTAGTTTCGAATAAAATTCCAACTATCATCATCATCATACCAGCCGAAAGACATCCACTGCTGGACCCTCGAAGGGGGTTGCCATAATCGCCACACTTGGCAGGCAGGTTGGGATGAACGCAGTGTAGCTATTGCAATGCACAGAAGCACAGAGAATGCTACTGCCCATTCTCTGGTACGTCCCTTAGTCCAATAAATATTTACAATTTATCTGCCCAGCCTTTTAGCAGCTATATTGGGGTCGGCTTCCAGTCCATCTGGTTAGTGCAGCTGAGTACCATTATATTACATGGAGGAACTATCCGACCTCCACGACCCAGTAACTGGATAACATGTTAGTCCTTGGCAAGACTGGTGTCAGATGTTCTGGCTATCCGTAATGGCTAATTTACACAGTGCGTGCTGCTGACTAGGCAGTAGACAGTTACTCAGCCTACGTGTATGCCAGCAGCTCGGCTCGCCTTTGCTGTCTACACGATGATTGTGGCTACCCAGTCTCTTGCGAGGCGCAGCACACAAAAATACAGCTGAGCTAATGCAATGAGCTACTGCCGAACGCTTCCGAATCCGAACGATGCGAGTGATATCCGAGTTGCTGCCATAAAAATGTTACGGTAACTCGGATGCGAGCTACTATCCAACTCGCACGTGGCAGTAACTCGTAAGGTGCTTACGTCCATTAGATGCAAGTTACTGCACTGCAGCTACTCGGCAGGTTGACTCGCACACTAGCTAGTACTGTGTTAACTAGCCATAACGGCTGCCAACGTCCTAAAAATGACAGTTGGGCTAGAGGAGTCTTGGTATGCAATGTTTAAAAATCCAATAGACCCATCTCATCATATTATTTTCGAATGAAAATCACATAAATATTCAACATAATACCTTTAGAAATTATAATCCCTTTAAGAACCCACCGACAACTTACTCCGTGTTATATAAATGTATGTAAATAAATTATGTATTGATATCGAACAAGAATTGACGGCTAGGTGGCTCGTGGGCTAATAGGAGCATTTATTAATTTAATAGACCCCATAACTCCACGGATCTAGGTCCAATCTTAGAATAACGGGAGTCCCAAGAAACGAGGATTAATTATTAACGCCTCAGTTTTTTTAAATTAGCGGAAATACCAGAGCTTAAAGCTCTGGTTTATGCAAAAAAAGTGGTAAGTCTAAATTTCAGGAAGTCAAAGTAGTGATATAACACTAGTTAGTAAAATAGTTATCAAAAGTATTTTTTTCCACATTCGCCCCAATTTTAATTCATAACTTCTTTTTGTTTCTTTTCTGAAAGTGGGCGAAAATTTCGGGCAAACGCGGAATAAATCCTCAACAGTTGTAGTCTAACCCTAAAAGTACTGTTATAACACTCATTTGTAAGTAGTAGTTTGGTTTTAAAAAGGACTGTTACAACACTAGTTTTGAGTTTACGACCTGAATTAAAATAGTTCGACAAACCAGTACCGACATAAAGGTACTCCACAACATCATTTTGCACGTGTAAAATAATTGATAGGTTTGAAGCCAATCAATAAAAAAATAAACTGCCTACAGGTGAATCATTCACACCAGTAAACAGCAATTTACAACAATTTATTATTGGTGGTAATAGATCACTAATATTATAAACTATAGTTAAGTGACGCAAAAGTTAACTGTAGACCAATCAAAGGGCATCGAACTTCTTAGCAGTTTGTTTTTAAGGAGTAGGCAGAAGCATTATGCATAGCTTCATACATAATTCAAGTTTACATAATGTGTTCAAGTTATTTATTATAATGTCAACGGCTTATAACCTTTTTTTTAAGGATGGGAAATCATCAAATGACTTCTTCCGCTCTGAGTGGAGCGGAAGGGTGTGTCAGACTCTTACTGACTAAAACCCATCCGTGTTTTTTCTAAAGCCCTTTGCGTTCCAGGGCCGCGGTGACTCTTTCGAACATTTTCCGCAACGCTGGCAACGGCTCATAACCTTTTTTTTTTTGGATGGGACATCATCAAATGACTTCTTCTATCAAATGACTTCTTTCCTTGTCTCATTTGTACTGGATGGCTTCAATTAAAATGTCGGAACTTGTGAATGACGTCACACCCAATTACAGATTTTAAAACACCGCCTATTTTTGAGATTTTTAAGCATAATTTTTAACTGCGTTTTGTCTTCTCTCTGGGTTTTGAGGAATGTAATAAAAAATCTAGTCAATTGCGAGTTGGTGTTGGTGGAACGTGGGAACATGGCCTTACAGCTGTACTGATAAAGGATTCTTTTGAAAATCACATTGCATTGCGCAAGCCCAACAGGTTAAGGTACAGGGTGGTCAAAGCAAGTTGCCATTTGGCGCCAAGGGTATCCTGATATCACCTTCCCTCCGTCCTTATCCCAATCTTCTTTGGTTAGACGCAGAATGCCTACTTCCTACTCACATCTTTATTTGCCGGTATATAATAGTCAAGTCTTTTCTAAAATGCCTTTGACACTATCTTTGATCTCCTTACACTCTTCTAACCATCCACATCCACACACACAACATTCCTAGCTGATAAATCCAATTAGTCTTAATTAAAATAATCATTTGGCTGGCGGGATGAGGGGTGTGGTACTGCGCAGCAAAAAGCGCACTTCTCAGGCACCATTACGTTTGGAACGATCTATAACAACATTAGGTATGTTGTTAAAGATCGTTTCTTTACGATGTTAAGTAATTAATCGACGTTACTGCAATGTATACCGCACTCCTTTCTCCATTAATGGATCATTTTATAATAACTAGTTCAGTTAGCTCCCGGCTATACTAGACTATGCGACCACCTACAGAGAGACTCTGATATAGATGCCGTATATGGCAGCGGCTTCTGTGTACCTGTCTGGATGATTTACTTATTATTTTGTCAGGTAACCCGGCACTTATTCTGGATTGTCACGCCACCTACGATGATCAACAGAGACGGAGAAGTCCTCATACACACAAACATAAAAATCACGCCAGTATTCCATGAAAAGAAAAGCAGTGTACGTACATTTTAGTACACCCATATTTCGCCATTTCATGTGATCAATGCTCGGTGATCGGCCTCGGAGCATCGCAGCGCAGTTTTCAGCCGATCACCGAGTATTAAAAATATATACCTTATTTCGATTGGATAACTATTAAATTAAATTGATAAATTAAAAATCCTCTGCCGTCCCATCCGCCAGTCTGTGCAGGCCATGAGACGACAAATAAGAACTGCCTCTCCTACTATGCCGTGGCAATGCCATCATGATTCCGTTGTGAAAAGGGATAGTGCTATGCGTCATTATAACTGCATCTGCCTGCCACACCGGAATGATGATGACCTAAAGATGTTATAGTAGTAAAGACATTGCGCTACGATAAAGAGCCTTTTTACTATGGTTCGAAATCTTGCCCTTAAATACCATTCAACTATGTTGTACCGTGTCTAAGCTAACATAGTTGCGAATTAATTACAAAAAGTAAAAGCACATAACTGATAGAAAGTGCAAGATATTTCTCATTGAAGAGCCTGTGAACAAGGTACGGATATCTTAAGTCCGATCACGGTTATTAGTCTCATGTAAGACTTTCATACGGCCAGCATCTAATGAGCTTCTGATGGTCCAACTTATGTAAGTGGCCAGGATTTTAATGTTAGTTTCACTCATGGGCATAGAGAATAGACTGATAAATATCCTGATGAAATTTAAAAGCATAGACAATGGACTAATCAATACCTTCACAAAATTGTCAACAGCATGTAGAAAGAGACAAAGCGATTGTGTGATCAATATCTGTCTCTTTTCTTTAGGTAACTGATGAAGGTGACAGGTGACGCTGAAAGCCTGTGACTTGGCCTGAGTAAATTTCTAGAAAAAGACAACTACTGGCCGCAAGGTGACTTTATCTCCCACCGATTCATGAAAGTGACGATCACATATTCGCGTGATGATCACACATCGCGTGATGATCGCTTTTCGTGAACGACATTTTACACGGCTTCCCGTAAACACTTCATGGTTGGCTGGGTCGTGCAGTCCATTCTCTATGTCTATGATTTCATTTATTTATTTTATTTGAATTAGGAACATCAATAGATCAATCCTTTTTTTTGTTTAAAAGTTGAATGCACTCTGGTGCAAAATATTACTCCAAGCAGATAACATGATTACATAATCTTCAAACAACTTTATTAGTATTGCATTTCTAATAATATTGTACAAGAAGTGTCAATATACGAAAGTATTGTAGATATAATTTATCAAACATTTATGGATGTTAAGATACACTTCGATATTGGGGTATTTCGTAGTCAAAACAAAGACATAATTTGACGCCACAAGACAGAAAAACATCGATCTGCTGACGATTACCTCGAAACAAGTTACTGAATTGAGTATTTGGAAATAAGAACGTGTTCTGTATGGTGTCGGACGTAAAAGAATAGCCATCCTATCATTTCCCGTGGGTGTCGTAAGAGGCTACTAACTGACCGCATTCTCTGTACTTTGCACCAGCTACATTGCGATCGCCAACCTGCCTGGCAAGCGTGGCGATTTTGCCAAGAACGTGTCAAATCCAACTTTAATGCCAAAGTTGAACAGGTTTTCAGGCTAAAGGAGAGTTCGACGAATAAGCGTCGTTCGTCGTGCGTTCAAATTCCTTATCAGAAATCAAGAGCATTTCAGCGTATTTCAAATACTGCTGATGGGACGAAAGCTTTTGCATCATCAGTTGAGCAGAGCACTAACAAACGTATAGGTAAAACTATATTTTTCAAGCATAGAACCTCATCCAAGCACAATCTACCCAAAATTCGCAGAACCATCAGAAACAGTCATTTCACAAAAATCGTTAAGTGCCAGTTATTCTGCAAATCTGCGAGTAAACAGTCTGGTAGTAACAGGAACCGGCGCAGGCGCATACACGTGTATTTCGCTAGGCGCGAGGGTCACGGAGTTCCCTACATATTTACCAAACATGCAGGATGCGCGCGTGCTTCACCATAGACTACGTACAGTTGTTTTGAACACGTTCCATGTATCTTATTTCTTTGTTTTAATTTAACAGTAAGTAGCTGTTCTCCATGGCTTCATTCTGTCCGTCATATCATACAGGAACCGCGCGTTTTTGCAGGATAAAAGTAGTCTATGGCACTCAGTTTAGTGTAGTTTTGTTCAGTAAAATAATAATCTTAAGCGGATCAGTACTTCCAGAGTTATTCTTGAACCAACATAGGTATAAACTTTTACCTCTTTATTATATTGGTTTAGATTTCTTCATGTTATTTCCCCATATACATATATAGCAGCATATTAGCTTATAAGGCAGAGGGAAAAAATAATTATTTAATAAACGATAAAAGCCAGTAAACTTTTTAAATAGGAATTACAATAAAACTGCCATGTTTAAAATTAAATTATTTTCATTCCTTGTGAATAATGTGTAAGTACCATGACATTTTTGAAATCAATAACATTTTGCGTTCGCCTGTACTCGCGGCATTCATTGTACTCCGTACTGATTAGCGTTCACGACCGGGCGGCGCGGGCGCACTATTAGCTCGCGATATAAAAACTAATTAAGAACTTAGACGCTGTGAATTATTCCATGCACTATTGTCCTCATTTAAAGCACAATGTAATTTGAATTAGGTAATGGGCTTAACGTGGAACGTGGGGATTGGCATAAGAAAAGCCTATGCTCAGCAGAGGGCGAAGTCAGTCTGTGGATCATGATGGTGAATGGTCAGAAAACCACAACCTCCGATTTAGGAAACCTGCTCTTACTAATTTTGGATTGGTACGTCATTGCTTCAAAATATTAGTAGGAAAATTACCGCAAGCAAAGCTCAATTAAGTTATAAAGACGAAAAAGTTCTAGTTCAACTTCAACCCATGAAGTTAGGAGGCCCGCAATATGACGAGGCATGTATTTTCATTGCCAAGAAAACTAATAAAGTTTATTATAGTCGTAATTCAGAAAGTTTTCCATCTGATTTTATTATGAAATAAATTATGTGACCGCCCATTAGGTCTTAATCGAAAACTTATAATTATGAAATAGAAACTGACTTTCAGGTCTCGTCATTAATAGGACGATTTAGAACTTTCAAAATTAATGTTTCTGCATATGTAGATAATATCATAGTACGAATAACAGGCTCATTAAAATATAAAATACTTCCCATAAACATAAAACAAAACGTTTATGTGCTTCGTTTAAACGACTTGTATAAAATCTAGTTATAACAGGGCCCCTTAATTGGCCAGGAGGAAAGTCGGCCTGTAGTGGACAAGTGAGAGCAAAAACTCCTACGCAGACTTAGACAAATAACTTGAAATTATATAGAATAGAAGCTTAAGCAGAAATTAGCTTAGACTTGGATTTAATATGTATTATTACGATGTAGAGTTCTGGACCACCATGTTTGAAATGGAACTGTTCTCTATGTTGATCACCTATTTTCATTTATTGATTTATAGTGAGCAATGTTACACTGGATGTTGTAATGTTATAGAAACATGCGACAGTGGTCGTAGTGGCTATGACCACTGTCGCATATTTCTATTACATTTGTTGTTATTAGTTTCATATGCGAAACGATCTGCTGTCAGAAGTCTCAATGACTGCAAGGTTCTGGAGTGGCAAAAAAAAAACACTTTTCAAGCTGTCAGTGGTGTATATTTTAGTTCAATTACAGATTGATTGCTAACGACTGAATCAAACTGCTTTAAAAGTGATTTTTTTAAACTTTTTTGAGGTCGGGTTTTTGAAAAATACGTAAGTATTTTTATTTTTTTTGATATTGTTACTTTACTGTATAGCAGGTACAGAACAACACCCTTAAATATAACCATGCACTTCTGGAACACCCTGTATAAGGAAGAACACAGCATTAATAGCAGATGACGCTGAATACGAGAAGCACAGGAGCGGTCAATGTGGCGAAGCTTGGGGGAGGCCTATGTCCAGCAGTAAGAAATCAAAAATAATTTTGTGGTGAAAATACACAATAATTTATTTATTTAATAAACTTTTGAAGTTAACTGAAACATTTAGTGCTCAGCTTTCGCTCTTATGACATCATTTAAATTATTTAAGTACTTTATAAAGGTCACTCGATTAAAAGTTTAAAAAGCGGTTACACAATCCTCCACTCTCTCTTGAAATAAAAAAGACATGTAAGTCTAGATAGGTAAGTAAGTACTACAACACAAACTAAATTACATTTGAGAGTTGTCTCGTTAATATTATAGCCCCAAGAGTTTGTTTCCTATTACGAATCTCAGATCAGATATGACAGGCAATCGCGGGTATCGCTGTAGGCTACTTTAAGAACAATGTGCGAAGTGGGCAGTGTTTGATCTTGTTATTAGTTAGGTATTACATTAGGGTTACCGTTACCATCTGTATTAAATTAAATATGTAGTATCTTATTTTAGTCAGTAGAACTGTTGAGGCTGCGTAGTCACCTCGAAGAAGCCGCGGTGATTTTCCGCGAGTATTTTATGTTTTGCAATAATTAATGGAAAAAAATTCCCAATAAAAAGTGACCACCCTATATTACATAGTAGAGTTCGTAAACTTTGGTGGCTATTCGTGTTTTGTCGCAGTTCTAGATTTCCGAATATTTTTACTGTATTACACAAGAAGGAAAGATATAAGAACACAAGATGAAAAAAAACACAAAAAGAGTTCAAAACTTGAAGGGAGTTCGCTTTGAAAAGGGTTAGCAACGCACTTATGGCGCCGTCACTATTGTAGATCTCCATTGTCTATAGGAAGCGATGCCCACTTACCATGAGGCGGGCCGCCTACTTGTTGCTACTTAATGACTTAAAAAAGCTGCTGCCCCATAACCTCATGAACCTATACACTAAAAGACTTCTGTGTCCAAATTGATATCTGAGGGGCTCAGGAATAGCGAAAGCTCTGAACAAAACCAACTACACCGATTTTATGTCTTCCGCAAACAGTCTGCCACAGCCACTTTTTTAAGATCGTTATCGTGGGTCCACTGGCTGGTGGTGTCCCACACTACGCATAGCCGATAAGCGATCTTTACTCTAGGACTTGTCCACTAGGAGGGGGCGGAAATGGAATGCCAATAACGGCCCCATTACGCCTCCTACAGGCGAACATCAGCCACTTCAGAATTTGTCGAAAGAGTCACCGCGGCCCTGGAATGCAAAGGACATTAGGAAGAACCAGCATGGGTTTTAGTCAGTAAGAGTCTGACACTCCCTTCTGCTCTGCGGTGCTCAGGAATAGCGAAACCTCTGAACAAAAACAACTACACCACAAACATATGACAAATGCTTGCACGGTCTAGACAGGTCCACTCAAATCTATGTGGTCCATTCCTCAAAAGACCACGTCAGATTCTAAACCTACTTTATTCTCATATGATTTGACAAGTACCTATGAATTTGTTTCGGTATTGACGTTATATTTGACGTTCAAAAGTGCCTTTTAATGGTCTAGTTGAAATAAATGAATTGCCTTTGACTTTGGTATTTCTTCTCAGGGTATTCAGATAAAAAACACCGGCTTATTCTGGCATAAAGTGAGCAAAACAGATTGACGTATCAAAGTGTTATTTGTAATCTTTGTTCATATTCATTTATTGCATTTCATGTTGTTTACAGGTTGTTACATTATGATAGTTCCAAACAATGAACCCTGCTAGGGCACAGCCATGTATAGGCGACAGGTTTCAATTAATTTAACATGCTATCATTATTCATTATTCACATAATTTGTTGATATAGAATATTTTTTTTTTTTTAATTATTATTATACATTATGTCATTCTTATAAACTAAATAAGTAAATTATCATTTTCATATTACAATCTCATACTAAAATAGAGATTCTAAAATGTCTTTATTATCTCAGTTAATTTAATGTAAATAGATTAGTTTTACATATAATATGTCACATTTTCAGATAAAATAAAAAAGAAATAGAATGTAATCACTAAAAATACAGGAGTGAGGCAGTAGCGGACTGATGTCTTATAGAGTACCTAGTTATGTATATATAATGTGTTTAAGTCGATATTAATTTATTTATTTCTCAGTTAAAAATTCTTTTAGGCTATAATATGATTTTAAGTTTAAGTAGTTTTGTAGGTCATTTTTGAATTTGTTGTCGTACTCTGTATCCTTAACTGAATTCGGGAGTTTATTATAGATTTTAACGCACATGGCCAGAGGCCCAGAACGAAACATAGCTAGTCTTGAAGTTGGTACCGCTAATTCGTTTAGATATCGATTTCTAAGACTGCGTTGCTGTGGGCGTTGCTGTTTTGTTTGCATCATTTATCACAAAAAATAAATTGGCATCAAAATAGTTTCCACGAAATAAGAGGATGCCTGTCAGTTAACTTACTTATCATTAAATTGACGAGACCTTATCAAGCCCTTATCACGAACTTGACTCACATTATTACAGGGAACTGTTATCACCGGGCTGGTCACGTTTGGCAGATGTGTATGTCATGAACTCATGAGTTAAGTTCTTGTTTTATTCAACTAGCAACTCACCAGCTGTGAACTGTAATATATTTTATAGAACGTATATACTACCAAAATTTCCCTGAATTTATGAGTAAGTTAGTAAGAATATGAACTACCGATAGTACTTGCCGACATCTGTTCAAACGAAAAACACTAACAGAAATGGATATTCACCAAAATGTTGATATATTTCTGGAATTGGAGGACAAAATTGTTCTTGTTTAGCTAGCCCAGCTAGAATATTATCCCGAATTTCCAGTTAGAAACAAATATAGTTTACGCCGATGTACTTCACACTATGCGAGAATATTAAATTAATAAAGTTAATGCCCCCAGAAATGTAAGAAAATACGGACTATTTGCGATAAGAGTTCACTAAAAAGCATTAACCCTCCTTCTTAGGTAATCGAGTAAAATTCTGATCACTGATACACTGCATTTATAACAATTAGTGACTTAAAACGACTCTAGCGAGTTGAATAAAAAACTGGTCTATTCTATTCAAAAGACGCACACTAAGACAGAACCAAGTTACCTTCTTAATAAAATATTCGTACTTCCGCTAACTAACGGTTCTAAACACATCATCATCTAAATGCGTAAAGCGATGAGTGATGACTGTGTAATGGCCACTTTGATCCCCGTGGACAAGTTTAAGGTTAAAAAACCGCAAAAAACTAGGCTAATCACCACTGCCCAATTGACCATGGTTACAGCGTGAGGATACCTAATCAAGTTAAATGGTTACATCAAAAACTGTGCTTTGATGTGAAATACTGATTTGCTATCAATCAGATAGAGGCATAGACTCGTGCCAAGCTACGCCACAACACCCGATTCTATGCCTCCCGCAAACAGTCTGCCACAGCCACCTTTTTAAGATCGTTATCGCAGGTCCACTGGCTAGTGGTGTCCCACACTACGCATAGCTGATAAGCGATCTTTACTCTAGGACTTGTCCACTGGGAGGGGGCTAAAATGGAGTGCCAATAACGGCCCCCTTACAGGCGAACATCAGTCACTTCAGAACAAATTCTGAAGTAGCTGATGTTCGCCGCGAAAGAGTCACCGCGGCCCCGGAATGCAAAGGTCTTTAGGAGGAACACGAATGGGTTTTAGTCAGTAAGATTCTGACACTCCGTTCCGCTCTGGGCGGAGTGGTCATTTGATGATTTCCCAACCTAAAAAAATAAATAAATAAGACTCATCCACTCCACCAGCTATCGAACTTCGACAAACATGGACAACAGGCCGGCCACTTCACCTTACTAGCACTGCAAGCCATACTCTCATTTGGGACCCTATCCTTCATAGAAACCTGGGGATTTCAAAATGGATTTGGATATCCTTAAAATGTAATGATTACAAAAATACTCCATTTCCTTCTTGTAGCTAAACTGAAACCACGCGTGACCTTGTCGAGGATAGCCTGGCCTAGACATAGTTATGTGGGAGATACACGACTCAGACAGGAATACTACGAACCACATTCATAATTCTTACGCTTCTCAAACAAATGGTACCTAAAAGCCATCATAAATTAAATAGCAAACATTTTGAACACCCATTACAATCTAAAGCAATTTGATTAACATTGGCGTTTAGAACTAGAACGGCTGAATGCTAACGTCTTGAGATAGTTATTTCAATCAATCACTCTGCAGCATGTCCATTATATGTTCAGACAACACGGCGGCGTTGCAGTAGTAAAAGCTACAAAAAATCAGTACTAAATCTGTTTCGCCGCGTTTCAAGATATGCTGGACGCGTTCAAAAACCAAAAAACGTTCTTGGAATAGAACTAGCACAATACGCCCGTTAGACCCGCTTAGGTAAAACCTTTCTTAGTGCACCTCTTTACCCACAAAAGGAGCATAGAATCATAGTGTGTTTAATTCAGTGACTGGCTTCGGCTGAGGCTACGAGCTGTCTTTCCGTCAGGAACACTAACTTTTTCACGCGGTTTCTAGCCCACAGGACCCCACCGGAGCCGTGCGATTTCCGGGATAAAAAGCAGTATTTCGCTATCAGTGATAGTTAAGCTTCCTATCAGATAAATAATTTTCTCAAATAGGTAGATCACTTTTTCCAGTGTCTTTTATTACAAATTATTTTACCTCTAAGTATAGGTATATAATAAACTAACGGTCCCGACAGAACGAACGTTTGCTTTGTGTATGACGATAAATTATAGAAATCGATTGCAGCGCCACCTATCGGATGCAACTGTGAATCGCAACCATTCTCGAATCCACTGGAACACACACAAAAAAGACATCAAAATCGGTCGAGTCGTTTACGAGAAGTTCAGTCAAATACACACGCACAGAAAGATAATAATAGTTAAGACAAAAAGGTAAATTTCAATATCTTTAAATCTTCAGTGTCATTTTTTTTGTAACTGTGTGCATAAATAAATATATTTGATTTGACTTTTAGGCTATGCGCTGTCCGTCAGTCAGTCAGTCTTGCAACTAATTCATTTTACACATATAAAATCGTTAGCACGCGTGCAGTTTTTGCTTAATTAAACTGTTCGGCGTACAATATCGTGACAGCTCAGCTGTTGCTGGTGAAATAATAAGCGTCGGCGATCGTTGGTGAAAGCTCGCGAGTCGCGGCGAGCTTTGAAGTTGACGACAACGAGCGATGAAACTCAGGAGCGGACGGTGAGCTGCGCAAAAAATACTAGCTGAAATAATGATAGTACCATTTATATCTGCTTAGTACTTAGTGTAGACTAAGAAAAAGAGCTTGTTATTTCAGTTAAGTAGTGTGAAGAGTCGTTAGAGCATAATATTCCTACTTACAAGATGACTTTCAATTCCTTTACAATGTTTCGAGCGTTTGGAGGGGTGAAAGTAAATCTTAAAACAAATCTGCTGCTCCATATATTTTGTCGAGTTAGGGTCAAAATACAAAATACTCGTAATCCCTATTGTTACCAGGGCCTCTGCCTTGGTAAAAATAGGGATTATTTTTTTATTTATTTTTTTGGGAGGAATTATTTATTGCAAGCACCGTATCGGTGTTTGCAATAAATAATTCCTGTTTTTAGAACCCGAACTTAAAAAGTGTAGTAAGTCTATAATCAGAATCACCAAGTTTAGCAAAATGATTTAGTGATCTTATCTTCAGAGCTTGTTCAAGTATACAGAAGAATACTTTACTACTGAACTTCAAAGATCGCCAGCAACCCTTAATCGTAGTTAATTATAGCCACGAGTGAAGAGGAAATGATGACCTATTTTTTGATTAAGTTACTGAAACCCACAAGGCAAAATAACCACAACACTTTCAATGCAACTTTCATGTATGAAACTAAATGCACCCAACCTTTACAATACAATACTACTGAACTTTTAAGATCGCCATCAACCCTAAATCGTAGTTAATTACAATTACAACCACGAGTGAAGAGAGAAATTATGACCATTTAGTTCCTGAAACTTACAAGGCAAAATAAGTACAATTCAACACTTTCAATGCAGCTTACATGTATTATGCAACTAAAAGCACCTAACTTTTAAACACATTACGATTGTTCTCAGTCAAAATTACAACCTTTCAAAGCCTTGAAGTTGCCGCTAATGCAATACATTTCCAAGAAACAAGCAATGTCATCCTTTCAGGTTTAAGCTGTAAATAATTAATTACGACACGAAAACAAAATGGCTGTGTAAAAAAACTGGCTGCTTTAAGAACCACTCCAAGTCGTGTTCAAGTTTAAAATACTTACTTGACTCTACAAATTGCTTTTAAGTATTTGCATATGTTTAAAAAATAGCGAAAGATAAGACGGTATGATTAAGTGGATATTTAACTTTTAACCCACTTGTGATGCGATTTGAATTTGATATTGTTAGATGAAAACTTTCTACTTCATAATCGTCCTTCACATAATTTGAATCTTGTTCTTACGAAGGATCCACTATGTGTGAAAGAAGATACTTCCCAATGTAATGCTTTTTTCATTTATCTCTTCCGTAACTTAGAATATGGTGAAAGTATTCATTATATTATATTCTATAATATACGTCTATTAAGGGTACGACTACTGAAGAAAAAGGTATGAAGAAAGAAGCCAAATTGCACGGACTTCAAATAACTTGGGATAAAGGCAAGCGAATGATAATAATAAATCCTCTGCTACACAGTTCGCAATGAACAGTTCTCACCCTAGAAGAAACGAGAACTGATTTCAAAGCATGACGGTTAAGTTCTCCACGATGTTTTCTTTCACCAACATCCATTGTCAGTGCTGTTTTAGATTAGCATTTAAGAACGAAATTATATTTAAAAGCAAATTGATTGCTGGCAGCTACGAACAATCAACCTTGAATGTACATATTAAAAGGTACTCACCGGGACGTTTTAGATCAAGTGTGAATATGTTACTTCTAGGCTTACTATCGGATAAGATAGAAGTAAAACGCGAGGCTATCTATAATAATTGGACTACAAATATTAATTTGAACGGAAACAAACATAACTAAATAAATTATATTTTTATTCGTCTTACAAAAAGTGTTACTTTTACTCTCACTAAAGACATTGCATTACGACCAAAATCAAAAATTACAATAGCACTCCACACCTAACACAATTCATAACTCCTTGTCGCCGAAGAAATGTAATATTTTACCCGCGGCCCGAGTAAAGCACCTCGGGCTTGTGATCTATGGATTCGCTACTTCCCAACCAATTTATTACATCCTAAATGAATAATATAAAGACTACTGAGTATTGGAAAGTGGAAACTGATTCTAGACTTGGATTTATCACTGGCAGGCGTCCTGCTTGTCGATATGTTCTGAGGTTCCATTAGTAATGTCAGCGAAAGTGGTTCCTTGATGTCAATTATGTAGATAAGTGTGTAGTGCACGGGTAAGTTAAGTTATTGCACACAGAATGTTGACACGAAATCGAAGGGCCTGTAAGCCTTTAAAGTGGAAAGAACCTTGGAAGAATATGCTCAATAAATCAATGTTTGCAAAAAACTGACGCTGAAACATAAGGCTCTAAGACATTACAAAATAGCTCATCTTACAACCACACATGAGATGAGGACAGTCCATATTTGTTTTGTTTGTGTAAAGGGTAGTTCTAAAAATTATAGACACATTTCAAATCCAAATATGTGTGACCCCTATTCATGAATAAATCTTTGACCAAAATCAACTATGTCTAAATGACAGGAAATCCGCACTCAAAACTTTATTGACACAAAATCATCACAAACATAGCACATCAAAATCTTCACAACAGCACTTTCTATTTGCTAAACATTCAATCAGTAGCCTGCTAATCGATTTTGACTTTCACGATCCGACGCCGAGTACATTGATAAATCGTTATTACTCCGATATCGATTAAATGTAGCTTCACACTAGCCGGCATCGCAACGTTATCAAAGAGATTCCTTTCAAACAGCTTTCTGCCTTTATTTATGTTTGTGTGCTTAGTAATGGCAGTTTACTGTTTTGTATTAACGTAGAGGATTTTTCGATTAAAGGCTTGTTCTAATCTTGATTCGAAGTGAAGTTTGTATCATAATTTCTAGACTCGGGTCGTTATTTGTTTGCTTACTGTCCTGAGCCTGTGACGTGTACTACGTGACTTTCAACACGACAAAGCTCTCTGACTACGAGCACGTAAGCTACCAAAAATAAGAAGAAGACTTGTCTGAATCTCATCAAAATGAAGGCATTATGTAGTGACGGACACTGTTATAATATACTTCTGGACACATCTATTGGCCCACCTTGTATTTTCAGTTTCGTTTGGTCCAAGCTAAAATTTTATATTAGGTCGAGCAAAAAGTTTATATGCAGTTTTGAACCTGGCACATTCACAATTTCATTCAATAGTCTTTTTTTGAATTTCGAACACAGAATTTAAAGAAACAAAAGACAATTTGGAGCCTGTTTGTTGATATCAAACAATCGAATACTAAGAAAACTTGGTTTTATTGGTTTACTTGGATTTAATTCTTGAAAAGTGATTGATATCTTTGGTTTTGCAACAAACATTACTTATTCTTAACATTAAGGTGAGGTTCTATCAATAATCTATGGATACTTCTCCTGAAGTCGCCGCCCAAGCTGTGGCACTTATTCAGGCCAGACACAGCCAAAGAAACGTGAGTGCTCAACTTAATTTAAGTCGATCTGCGGTCCGAAATGTTTATCGGAGGTACCTAGAGACTGGCGGCTTTGTTCGTCGCCAAGGAAGGCCACGATCTCGGGTCACAACTGAAAGGCAGGATCGATTCATCGTGACGACCAGCTTGAGAAATCGTCACCTTACCTCCATTGAGATACAAAACCAACTTCGCGACTTCCACGGAGTATCTGTGAGCGCTCGAACTGTTCGGAGAAGGTTAAAAGAACGCGATATGGTACCACACAAGCCAGCTAATGGGCCCAAACTAACGCGAGCCCACCGAACAGCGCGCCTTCATTTCGCACGCAGTCATTTAAATTGGACACAGCAAGATTGGAGCCGTGTACTCTTTTCTGATGAGTCTAAAATTGTGTTACATGGCAATGATGGAAGGAAGAAGGTCTACCGACGTAAGGGAGAGCGTTTCGCACAATGCTGCTTTGAAGAGAGGGTTGCTTATGGCGGTGGCTCATGGACTGTCTGGGGCGGTATATCCGCGAGCGGCAAAACTCAACTTGAGGTTGTTACAGGACCACGGCTGCCAACATTAAATGCTGAAAGGTACATTCGTGAGTGCTTAGAACCTCACGTGATACCATACGCGGACTATGTGGGCCCAAATTTCCTTTTTATGCATGATAATGCAAGAGCCCATGCGGCCGGCAGCGTCAGGGAATATCTTCGGGATGTGAACATCACAGTTATGGACTGGCCAGCCAGAAGCCCAGACATGAACCCCATTGAGCACATGTGGGACGAGCTAAAAAGACGTGTTAGGGCTCGTCAGCCAGTTGCCCAGACGATGCAGGAGTTGAAAACTGCCATAGAAGAGGAATGGGAGATGATCCCTCAAAATTGCATAGAGCGGTTGATAAACTCTATGCCTAATCGTATGAGAGCTGTGGTAGATGCCCATGGAGGCAACACGCGTTATTAAATTAAACCTTTATTTGATAAAACATGTTTTTTATTCAAAAATCAATTGCCTTTAACAAGGCGCATTTCCGACTTGTTAGGCGTAGCTCCATGTCGTATGGTATTCTGAATTCAAATTTAAAACAATACGATCGAAAAAGATGGTAAAATGTATCAGGTTTAAAACTGCATTAACAGTTTTTGTTCAATCTAGCAATCATATTTCGGTAGGGGCCATCGAAACCTAAACTCTAAGGTGGGCCAATAGATGTGTCCAGAAGTGTATTATTTCGGTTTCTAAATCTATCGGTGCAAAGTTCATTTCGAATTTTAAAACCCATGAAGTTTGAAATTTGCACGTGTTTTAGAACTAAATCTTCGTAGATATCATTCGCATGTCGAAGCGATATTTGGATTATTTTAGAATATCAGCTGGACTATTCTGTTAAAATCTCTTCGCGTACACTAAGGTAGACGGAGAGAGCATGAAGCGATCTGTCATTCCATTTTGTTTGTATGGATTGATAGCTCACTTCATTTTCGCTTCATCTAAGTTTATACGTTGAGATGTTTACATTATAATCTTACTGCAGTTAAGCTTTTTGGGTGCATGGCAGTCCAACACCGGGTTCACCAATGTAAACTTTATATTCTATCTATTTATACAGGTGATTAAAAACATGTATTTTTTTCAACGACAACGTATTTGAATAACTAATACAATTTTTGTATGACTGAGATTATGCTCGTATGATAGCAATTACCAAAACGTTAATTACCAAAAAACATTTCACGATGTAAATCAGCGCCATCTGCCCATAAAGTGTCGAAGCTTAAACTCGAGGACTCATCAGCAAAACAACAAGTCGGTACATTCTCGGTAGTTGAGTGCCATTGATAAAGAACTTCTAATATTCCGCCAGATGGCAGCACTCCATAAACTTTTCCATAGAAATTACTTTTCTGGGTTCTTTCGTTCCCACTTTCTATGTGCTTGATAATGCTGTTTTGGGTTTATGGTAGAGCTGCCTAAATGCGGTTGCTCTGATTAAACAATGTTTCGTGATAATTGATGAAACAACTACTTTATTATTAGGTAAGTCACACTCATTTTCAGCGTCTGGCACGCCTCGTTTTATTTGAAACACTAGAGTCACGCAAACAAAATTTCTTTTGTTTACAGTTTTAGAACTGGTGCCGTATGAAGGTGTACCGTAATCTAAGAATGCGCATATGAAATTTTTTGCATATTTTTTTGAGACAAACGAGCAAATATCAGACTTGACATTGTTCAATTTATTCGACGCACCGGTGTGGTGATGTAGGTTGCTGCACCACAGGTAAAAAAGACGAGTTGATAAGAATAGTGCTGTCTCTGTCTGGGCAGAGGTGAGTCGCGCGGCGCAGAAGAGGTAGGAGGCCATCTGTGCTCACGTCACTGTTCAAACAAGGCTTGCCTTCCTAGTCTGCGCTACTCGACGAACGAACCGGCGGCGCGGCGCCATTGCTCTCGACGTATCCGCACGAACGTGACTGTGCCTGGTTTTCGCTTGTTTTCCCTTCATCGATCGTGATCGAACATCATTACTGCGCAGTGTAAAAGGTAAGGTACTTTTAAGTTGTTTTGGAAGCAGTGCATCTTGTTTCGCGAAGTGAGTGCAATTGAAGCGATAGTTTAGTGGGCTAGCTGGAGCTTTCTCGTTTATTTATGCAAAGAATTTACCGAGGGCGGTGTGTACATAGAGGCGAGGAGGCTCGAGGCGCGGCGCGGCGCTGCCTCCGCCGCCTGCGCACCCTGCGCACGCTCGGCGCTCGCTAGCAGCTCGCTCATCATACATTCATGTGTCAATTTTGGTAAATCACGTGCCAGTTTCCTATCGTGTTCAGTGTTTCTGTGACTTGTGTATACAGTTTGTGCCCCCTGGTGTTGCGTTTCGTGCTACAACAACAGTTGTCGCCTCCGAGGACAATAAGGTTACAGTTTCTTTGTGTTGTGAAACTTGTGAGCATTCGTCTTCATTTCTTGCGCTGACGCATGACATTACTTACAACTTAAGTCATTCTCCTTGAGTTTTAGCGCCTTATCATGCCTGGTATTTGTTGTGAAATACTTCTCTGTATAGAATTACGATATTCATAAGTTTTCTGTAACATGTCAACAGGTTTTGCCAGCGACAATGTTTTTGACTAGATAAATAGAAGCATATAAAGGTAATGCTTGATTCATCGTTTCCTTGAAACAAAACAATATTAATCTTCAAAGATAAGCCAATCTGTAACCATTAGCCCTAATGTCATCATTCATAATTTACAAAATAACATACATGTGTATAAGCAAGCCTTGTAAGGCGCCAAGGTGTTCAACGATAAAAGTCGGCTGTTGACTCAACGATGAGTTTCAACCACAACAACTAATGTATTGAATTAAATAAACGTTTAAAGCTAACAATTACTAAGAGGCCAGGTGCCACTAAACTGGAAATTGCATAATGAGTACGAAGAAATTGCAGCAGCGAAGCTTTCACTCACAATTTTAACCTATTCATTGCACGTCGTGCGTCTGACCATCAAACAGAAAAAACTTTTGAACGAAGTTACTGTATTCAGCTTCAAATTGACGTCACGTTACCGAATCAGGCAGAAGGACCTTTCACGGACAAAGTAATTATTTAGAGGAACAATGGCAACAAACTTTGTGAACAAAACCCTTTTGCGACAGAATATCTACAGAATATTAAAAATGTGTGAAGTGTAGTCCAATCTGACGACATAAAGACAGTTATTACAAGTGTTAACGAAATAAAAGTTGACCTTCGATGAGAATACGTGCCACAGCGAGTGTCTACACTCGCCATTATCACAAGACCCTCATGATTGATGGAGTTAGACCTTCTTTCAGAGGAACTCCTAATTAAATTTGTGTTGCCTTTTCTTTTTTACGGTCTCGGCTTTCTGACCCAGATGATTCATCGAAGGAAGTCTTAAACCAGTCTGGACGCCTAGTATGTTATGCATTGTAAAAAGCTCTACGTCAATCAGTTCCATTTCCAATAAGCAATAAAATGTTCCATTGTTCTCCGGTGGATAAATCAATGGTTCCATTTAATCGATGCCAATATTTTCTTAGTCTTAATTCTTTCTCGTGACAAAATGCGCAAACAAATTGCAACTTTGCCATTGTTTTTCCCATTTATTCAGTAAGAGAAGAAACTTTAATTAGGTTTGTTTATAACTTTGCTATTTCATCTGCACTCGAGTTTATTTTGAGGACAGCCGCAATAAAAGACGAAGCTTCATTTTAACCTCTTCAATTGAAGCTATTCATGGTTTGAATGGGACTGTCTGTATTCACCCCGCGTTGCAATAAAATCTCAATTGTCTGAGCGTTTCCTGTCATTACAGTTGTTGTCATAGCACACACAATTAAAATACCGTATGTTATACGCGCAGTGTGTTAAAATTTAGATGAGCTAACGTTATTTTTGACAATAAACAGCTATTGGTAGTTCATGGTTCGTAAAATTTTGATCTCGTCGAATATCAGATGAGAACTGACGAAGCATGTAATTTGCTAAATGATTGACCTAATTGCGCCTGTTAGAAGCATGCAGCTAGTAAGAGGGACGTGACATCAGATGGGCTAGTATAATTTGTGGCTGGTAACAATCAATCGGCTCAATTGATCCAGCGACCGGTTGCGGATAAAGACAAGGCTATGTGCCCGCGCAGGCGACGCGACGACGCGGTACATAACACGGTCATGTGATCCTTTACATTCACAGTCACGACAATTCCCAACAGTCAACCAAATGATTTTAAAAACTATTTGTAAAACACCGTTATCCGAAATTGGACTGTCGAGCATTCTGTATTTGTTAAATTTTAGAATAATTCCGTTAGCTTTGCGTTTGTTTAAGCTACAAGTTATGATCTCGTAAAAACGATGATTTCCATTTAAAGAGAGCTGATCAAGACATAACTCAAGCAGAAGTAAATAAACTATATCTCGAAAGTGGAATAACTTACGGCGACCTCTTTTGTTTTTCTTGGCCATTTGAAGAAACCAAAGAATTTGTATTCAGTGTCTCAAGCTTCTGAACTCAATACAATGACTTTATTTTCAAGAAAGGTTGTTTTCAGTTTTATGTAATCTTTTCCATTCCAAATGTAGAGAATCCGTACATTCGATATTTTTCATAACAATAACATTCGGTAACTGCGATAAATTAATTTAAGATTTAATTAAACTTGAGCATATCAATTATATTTATGTTCTGTTTTATAAATTGCTTTTTCCAAAAATATGTTTTAGGGGACTTGATTGAAATTTCGCCACCAATGGCGAATTTATAACTGGCATAATATAATATTATTTAACAGTTCTGAATTTTGATGTTGTTATATTTTAGGGTATCGGAGGTCAATAAACTATATTATAGTCTTTGTATGTTTCACACGTGTGTGTTATTGCCACGCTGTGTTGAAGCTCAATATAGAAGCACCTCGGTTATAACAATAAACAACGTCTTTACATTCCCACGGTCATTGAAACGCTAAAATATAGAAACATAGCTGACCCGCGCAACTTCGTCTGCGTCTCATATTGTAACATTTTTCATCGATGCTCCGCTCCTTTTGGTCATAGCGTGATGTTATTTATAAAAACAAAAAAAAATTAAAAAAGATTGACTATCCAACAATAAAATATTTTTTCAAATCGTACCAATAGTTCCTAAGATAAGCGCGTTCAACCAAACAAACAAAAAACTCTTCAGCTTTATAATATTCACAGAATATTTTCATAAAATGTTCACAGATTTTCTTAACGCTTTTAATAAGCACTTGTTATTCGCATGTAACAAAAAAAAACACAGAAACGTGACGATAAAACAAAGAGTTGATATATCAAGAATAGCAGTAGTCATTATAAAAGTCTGTCTGGCGGTACATCATATGGTTTAAGAAAAAGCTAATGGAGCAAAACACGGCTACCTAAGGGCAGGAATGGACGGCCAGTCGTGTTCTGAGAAGTGCACGGGCATTCCAGACATTCTGCAAACTGCACGCACGGACAAACCCTTTATTCAGCACACCGTGCCGCCTGCTTTGAAATACTTTTATTTGCATTTTAAGGAAATCATTTGGATGATTACCGCTGCGGGTGTTTTACATTTTCATGTTTGAATGCGTTTACGCACTAACTTCACGCAAAGATAAGAAAAGGAAACAAGCTGCTAGCTAGTTTCTTGCAACTATTTTCAATGTCAACACACAATACGAACGAAATAAAAACTTTACTGTCGTTCTAGAAACATCTGAAGACTTTGAACAATTGTTTGAGTTCTAACAAAGTGACAACACAATTAACGTCTTTGAAACACTTTTGTTTGGTAAAACTATTTTTGTTACTAATTCCCGTCACGTGGTATTTGTTTTTGTCGTATGGATCTATGCTAGATACTCGTCCACGCCCAGTCTATATATATATCATCTAAGATCATCATACGATAAGTATGTACATGCTTTAAAAATCATGCTCCTGCTAAATATCGTTTGAAAATTGCAGTGTCGTAAACCATTTTAGCCTCAAACATGTCAAATATGACGTAAGCCTGAACAAGGCTTTATTTGCCTTCGAAAAGCATGCTCAGGCAAAAACATGATTTGACCGTGTGTTGTTATTGTATTTTGCAAGTTCTTTTGATAAACTATTTCAACAATAGTTTATTGCACCAATAGTTGATGGTTTCTTTGATATGTTTGCCGTTTGTTCTTTAAAGCAAAAACTTGAATGGAAAAATGTGAAATAATTACATTTGAAACTCAGTTTAGTTTTTTTGAACATTTCAGTTGGCTTCAATTTGAAGCTAAGCTTTTATTCCTGCCGCTGCGCACGAATAAACTTGACATTATTTACTCAACAGCTCCAGGGTTCTTAACATTGTGCTATTCCTAATTGTCGCACGTGCTCAAGAAAGCATTTCTAAGTCCTAAAATAGGATAATATTATAGTCGGCCAACACTTACCTCCTTCTATTACCCGCATGCCAACATGTGAAGCGTACCTCCACCTAGCCCATAATGTACCTATGTGTGGTTCTCTAGTCATATATGGGCTTGTGTCCGTCACAGTTTGTGAGTCTGGTGACATCACTGGACATACATTGTTTTAATACATCCTGATTGAATTTTCTTCTATTTCAACAAAATAAAACGTTCATGCTCCAACTCTATTTACTGTGATGACAGCATCACTCGCTAGTTAGCCACAAAGCGTTGCAATCAAGTTTATAATTCATTACCTTTCCTCATTATTCACGGTTTTTGTTGGGACTTAATTATGGTAAGAGTATGACGTATTCTTAGCAAATGTATCGAATAATCCATCTGTTTATGTGTGTCAATGCTACTCCAATGAGAAATCAAAATAAATAAAGATGATTTCTGGATATCTGAAGTTCTGAAGTACTAAACAAAGTCATATGCTGGATTGCCTCAATAGATTCAAAATCTAATAAGCTAGCCTAGCCACCTGCAGAAATAAGCTAGCAAAGATGCAAAATTAGATGTATGTAGAACCGTAAGCGTACAACTTAAAGTGAATGTGAGACGTTCATTGAATGAAAATGAATATGTGGCACTGAGCAAGTTGTAGATTTAATGTTGTATTTTAACGACCTTCGGTACCAACTTTATAGCTGACTCAGATAATTTAAAGAAGCCATATCAACGGCGGAAGCTGTGTCTGCGAACGAAGTCGATGACGAAGAAAATTTCACTTTTTAAAATCCGGTCTGTTTAAACTGAGGTTAACATTTTGGCCAATTAGCGTTCCTCGATGGAGCGGAATCGCAAAGGTTTTTTGCTGGCAAAAATATATTCATTAGATAACAGATATTGAAAGTATTTCTGTGGTAAAGAAATCTGACTCATCCATAAGCTTGTTGATATTGTTTTCTATTTATTTATATTTAGTTGTGAAGGTTTATGCTGAATGAAATATTATTTAACATCAATATTAAGAAATTTGCACTTTTGAAAAATAATTTGTTCTAAACGATTCAATACAATGCTTCAATGGAAGTCATCAACACTATTTCCTGGTCCACGGTTGAATATAACTTTTTCCGAAATGGCAATATTTAGTGCTTATCTCTCAGTATTTATGATGACAACAAACAGCAATCATTATTGTGTTTACCGGTTGTAATGTTGCATAACTAAATACACGTTCCTAAGGCCACAGACAGGCAGAAATTGTTTTACAGTTATATTATTTGTGCCCTGCAGAAGCCTTTAGGCCAGTCATTGCATAATAATCACCTTTTGCTCTTAGTTAAATTTTATCACTAACATTAGAGGATGATTACCTTTTAACTTCAATTTATCTAAGATCAACTTAATGGTTAATAAACTGTGAAATTGCTTGTAAATCACAGGAAACAATTTTATTAATCAAATCTTCTTGAGTCTTAAATTATCGTATTACATTGCGAAGAGTTTCTCGACCTGTTCACTGTCATGATGTCCACATACCTATTGGCAATATAAGACAGACACATACACATACACGCGCACACACACACACACATACATATTTCAGAGTACTTATTTTTATTCTCAATAATAAGAAAATTCATGTGTTTGTTGTATAGTTTAATCTCTTAATTCTAAAAGAAAAGATTCTAAAAGCACATTGCAAAGAAAAGATCTAAGTTTTACATTAAATTCTAATTTATGCACCCGTGTTTGTCATATTTTGAAACATAGTTATTTTCCTCAATATAAGTATAAAATATTAAATTCTTTTCACCTCTATCCACCACGGTAATTCCGATGTTCAAACTACAAACTCACTTACATTCATTATCGTGTCATTTTCCTGATAACCTGAATAGCTGTGATTATCATGAAAAACATTGACGGCAGTTTGTCAGAAACTAGCAACGAAACCGCCACTCGTAATATAGAAACAAACTTCTTTAACTTATGCAAAAACATAATTAAGCCTTAATATTCTGAGACAGACAGCAGGGTTCGAGACGTGAACTTTAACTTCATCGTACTATTAAATGCAAGAAACATACAAAAAGGTAATAAAGATACTGCAAACGACTGTGAAACAAGTTTGTGAGCTAAAGGTAAAGCTATGCATTTTCTTGATGATAACAAAGATGACATGATCACACCGCTTAATAATTTAGACGCTTGACTTCTTATCGCTCTGGAATTTCTAATTCAAACAATGAAGCATTAAGAAAAACAAGATATTTTCATCCGTACCATCTTTCTAGAAGATAGAGATAAGAGTAATTTAAACAATGAGGTTACAACAACCCCTAACGTACTATGAAAGTGATGCTGACGACACATGTGAAAACCGTAAATACTTAATGGTTTAGGTGCTCTTGCGGGATTAGAATTTAATCCAATTTGTAGTTAAACCATTGATGTTATGCACTTAATTTGTAATAGATAGAACAATAATTTGTTGCATGTCACTCAGAGTTCAATTTATTACGAAACAGTTACGTCAGGTTATACATCATTGGTCCGCAACGAGCCGTTTCAACGAATCCCTCGACGACAATAAAACGGTCATGCTTCTTAGATTCCTTGAAACACTGTGAAATCTCTACATAGCACTTCATTCTATGTAACATTGTTATATTCGCGTCTTTATACCATTCGTCTTTACAATAGTTTTAATGCTTGACAAATGGCTTGTCTCAAATGTCACTATTGTTTTATCACTCTTCGGATACTCACTATTCGAGTACAAGAAGTCATGTTTCGTTGAAAATTTCTTTCCTTAACAAAGGAATTTATAAATATCTTGACTTTTGTTTAATGTTACTGGAGTGTTCTCGGTGAATTATGTTTAAAAAGCTTCTCTCTTGTCTCAAATTGTTGGTTGAGTGGGAGCAGGACAGACGGTCTACCATTCATATACATTACGATTTGTAACCGCACAGCTTGCGTTCCCTCACTAGTTGCATTCAATTTCTCAGTCAAATTGAAAAGCCCCTCGTCAAGTGGGTTCTTGTTGAAAACTGTGGGTATCTAATGCAGCCGGTTGTTCCGTGGGCGTGTTTTTATTTCTGTAGGTAAGCGTCGGCGGCAATAAGTAATAAGGTAAACATTAAGCAAGTGAGGCCGCGACTCGTCTAAGCAAGATTCTTTGCTCGTTATAATCGACGTCTAAGCCCACATCAATCGTATGATGTTCTTGAATAATGTGTGTCACTTGTGTATTATTTTACTCTTGAGTGCAAATTGATTGCCATGACATCATAATTTGGGGCTTTTAGTTCTCTTACATTAGTGGCGCAAGTTTTATCCATCAACAACAGTATTATTTGCTATTTCTATAACTCTAAGCGGCGGCGGCGTCTTAGGATCTCCACATTCCCTACATTGCCATAGTTTCTACTATTTCCACACTATGCTTGGTTAATTACGAGTGGGTGTTAGTTGATAACTGGCGAGGTAGAATGCTTCAGATAAGAGGTCGTGCTAACGGGAGGCTACCGACATAAACTTTATCTTCTACCATCGGTAATTCGTTGTTTACCTTGTCGACTCTTGTGTCTGCTTATAGTGCCTATTTATTGAACGAGTTTCTGAGAACAATTTTGGTATTATTGTTGTTGTAATTTAGGTGCTAATTGTTGTTTCACGGTAAATATTGGTTTAAATTACCTGTGAAGATTAAGATGGATAGGCGTATTAACCACAGAATCGAAGTAAAGTGATGTTTTGTTAGACGTTAAAAGTTTTTTATATTGTACATTCTTACAGCTAAATCGCCTTTATAACTTTTGTTCTAATACTGTTTGAAATGGAGGACAGCCAAATTCCACAGAAATAAAATTTGTTTTTCAAGTAAAAGATGCATCCGAGAAAATTTTCCGTGCAAATATTGAATGTCTGTGTATCTTATTCATTCTGTCTACATCATAGTGGTATTTGGCACACAATAATAAACCAGTACTAACCAATGTTTGTGTTGCTTCATCCATATCGTGAAGAAGAAAATGGTGTTTCTCTGCCTAAACAAAACATAGATTCGTTTTAGAATCATTATAATCGATTACCGATATTACTTTTACAAATGTTGCAGTTGTCTTTTTGTGCCTCGCCAGTAACCTTGCTGATAGATGCAGTCTTGCAGAGCCAGCAAAAAGTTTAACATACAAAAAATTTTTAAGAGTGCTTCATCGTTTTCTTAGCCCTTAATTTAACACAATGAGGCGGATGAAAAACTGGCCATATGGCTTGGTTCATCACTAATCCTATAGTCCTGTGGTACATTACGGCCTGTTGTATTGACTACGAAAACCTTGGGATGCAGATCATTATCTACCTTATTATATGCACATATATGACGTAATATGGCGTGACAATAAACTACCCATCTGCCATTATTGCTGCACACACAGAATAACAATTGAGACCTACAAAAGAAAATGTAAGATGATGAATTGCCTTGTTTTAAAATTCAGCATTTATCTCAATTTAAGAGGCTTATCTCAATGAATAAGTGGAAGGGAATGCCGAAGAAAAGATGGAAGGATTATGTGAAAATTTAAATGGCTAGAAAGAAAGTGACTATTAAAATAAAGACTAAAAGAGCAATATGAAAGAAAAAGACGTGTTGCGTCTACCCCAAATAAATTGCAATAAGGGCAAAATATGATTGATGACGATGATCTCAATCCACGTCAATATACGTCTCAGCTAGATTATTCTTGATAGAAAGAAACTACAAAGAGAAATACTGTTTAAACAAGATATAAGATGCGCGGAGATGTACAACGTGACCACTTATCTACAATGAACAAATCACGTAGAACAGACAAAGAATGAGTCTCTCGTTAAAATATTAGTTTTAGTACAATAGTCAGGCAGGTATATAATGTTAAAATACCGTTTCTCGAAATGCGCAGTAACGACGATCGATTTTGCATGGACATTGAGATTGGAACGTTGCCCGCTTCGAGGCGCATGTTTTTGACACGTAATTATATCAACATAACATCGCGACTGTATTCTCCAAAGAGATAGACAGATATGTACATACAAGGTGTTTCAGAAGTACCTAGTAGTAACTAGTACCTAGTAGTAACTAGCACCTAGTAGTAACTAGCACCTAGTAGTAACTCAACAGACAGATGTGTTGCTGGGGAGTTTGTTGCGCCACTTCTTCTTCCCAGCTAAAACACTAGAAAGTGGTGACGGGCGGGCGTTTTGGGGGACTGTCTTTATGTAGAATTTAAACATTCAAAAAGTGCTGGCACTCAGCCTAATTTGAATAAATGACTTTTGATTTTTATTTTGTACGTGGTCATAATTTAAGGGTGACGTTCTGTATCTGATATACAGAACGGAAACAATAAAAAATCGACTATTTAAAACAAAACTCGCCTACAAATAAAACTACAAAGTCCCAAAGAAATTACTTTTCAAACAGTTTTATGCACTTGGTGGCATTTATTTTATTTGATGGCACCAACTGCATCAAACTGGTTTTTCGAAACTTTCAGACGTTTACTGCGGTCGGTTTCTTTTAAAAAACGTCGATATTTTTTTAACTTTTGCTATTGTTTCCTTACTGTATATCAGATACAGAACGACACCCTCAAATGACCACGCTCTTCTGAAACACCCATTATAATACACCCACATTTGGCCAGTTAGCCTCATGTCATGGAACCAAGCCTTTTGGCATCAGCCAGGCACGAATACAGACTGCGGGCTGATTCTACTACTATCCAGGAAAAAATACCCAAAAATACTGTTCGACCCGGGAATCGTAAAATCGTAGCTCATTTATTAGGTACCATTTGAAGAAGAGTCTCTCTTTCTTTTCATTTGGGACCTTCTTTTGTTTAGAAGAGAATTTGTTGCTAATCCTCTACCTACGTCTTCATTTGTTTTGGCTTTCGTAGATAGCAAGTCATCATGATCGTAGTTTTGAGTGATATCGGCTAGTTGATGTTGCTTTCTTTAAGCTTTCTTTATATATTTCGAATAAAAGATTTTAGTATCATACCTACATACACCTATCTAGGTAAATGCTGTCAACTTGAGATTATTATCTTTAACAGTAAATACAAAGTCTGTCTGTAAATACCCATCTGATTATCTCTAAACATCTGAGAAGAACCCTTGCAGTAAAACATTTTCCTACAGTAAATTAATACAATTATTTATGATTGTCCAATAAACGCGTTGAAGTGTAGAAATTAAGGTTACTAATGCGTCGATGATTGAAACTTCCCCAGCGATGTGACCTCTTTCTATCAGACTATTTAACCCCAGGAATCACGACTGACCTTCTTCATTGCCGGACTCTTTTGTGGGCCCGCTGTTCTTTATGATTTATTACTGCCAGATTTGTATTTAGTCGCAAGAATTTATTATATTGCTGGCGGCTGGTTTTTCTGAATAGTCGCTACTACCTACCTATTGTGTTTGAAACAGTATAAATTGGGCTTTTATCGAGTTTGAAAACGCTTACTTTTATTTGAGAATGTTCAGTAATTAAGCAACAGATGCGATAAACGGAAATTTTCTTGGCAACTGAATCCCACCAGCTGGGTTATTAAGTATTTTGCAAAATGCAGGATCATTATAACTTATTTACAATAAATAGGTATTTTATAACTTTATCGATCAATATCCATGAAGTGTTTATACTCGGCTTGGGTAAGTAGTCATAAAGTACACCTAGGTAGGTACTTATAGGACATTATGTAATAAGCAAAGCCGTGACTTCAACATGTAGTGTGGTGACTACAAAGTGGCGGTGTACCGGTTACTGGTTACCTATATCGAATTCAAATGTTGTTTACATATTAAATCTACCTCAGTGCGTATTCTGTTTATAGGTGTCTGGGCAAACTCCTCCTCCTCTCTATGAAAGGGAACGGGCCGCAATCCACCACGGGGACCCATTAAGAGTTGATGAATGTCACATGTCTCCAAATTATTGGTGTCGTCTCGATATTTTACTTCAGCGTTTAAATAATCTACTTTGCTACCTTAGTTTTGTTTCTGTTATACTTACAAGAAAATAGCAAATTTATAGCTACCTACTTAATAAGTTGCGTTAATCACATTGTTTCCACATGGTTGATTGAGTGTTTAGCTTATGTTGTGATCAGCTTTAAAGCAATCTATTACAAACTTTGAAAGCCGGACTGTTACTCTCAAAAAGTGTTAGTTATTATTATGTGTTTAATGTATCTTAAGGTAAGTCCATTTATTTAATTTTTTATGGAAAATAAAGATATTTGAAAATTGAAAATTGACTTCAGCGTTTTGAGACCAGTGGTAAACTAAAGAAGTAAGAATAAAAGTAATTGAATTGAAACAGCTGTAAAATTCGAAAAAACGAAAATTATACTCAATCTCAAAGAAAATTCTAGTAAAGTCCATCGCAAATATAGAAAACGATCCTAGATAGTATTACAGTAGTCGACAAATTAAGAAATCGATATTCTGCAGTGACCGTTTATGTACTGTATTATTAACGGAATAAGTAGTAGGTGTGTAGAGCAGCTGGGTAGTTTTATTGGAAAATATATGCAGGGTTGGCGTCATGGGAATTATTGTACATCATAAATTAAGGGCAAGTTGTGTGAAGAAAATGGGAAACATGTTCCTTTGGTCAAATAAAATGGCTGAGTAGTCGAAGATCAAACAAACTATGAAGGATGATATATCTAGAAAGGGGGTGAGTGCTGAGATGAAGAGTTTTGAGATAATGGCAAGAGAATGACAATAACCATAGTCACTTTTCAATATCACATTTGAAACTAAGTATTTCTCTTGAAAAATATAAGGATATGGGCCCACGGGAACCACTTAAACGATACATAAATCCTTATGATCACATAAGGCTCCCAAGACTATCCTTTTTTGGCTAGCGTACAAACAACAGCCTCATTAACAAAACATTAGTAGACCATTCATTAGTAGATGCGTACAGGCTCTCAATACGAACACTGAATATAAACCATAGATAACTTAACATCCTCCACACGTCTATGGTAATTAAAAGGGCTAAACAACTCGCGCCTGACCATAAAGTGTGATCTCATCAACGTACGAGTCTCAAGTGTTAATGCCTCTTAATAAATCCAATGCCAGTACGCCGTCCAATTGATTTATTTTAGTCGATGACGCGTGCCACCTAGGAGCTAGGCACACAGTCACACACATCTTCAGTGGCTCAAGGACAGAAATAAGGTAACAACGCGAATTAACACCTGTGTGTAAAGGACGAAGCGGGCAGTTATTTTGATAACCTAAATTAATAATATAATATGTAAAAAAAAATTGTTTAATTTTTGGAAGTTGTTAATCGGGAAGTATTGAGGTGATTACGTTAACTTGTTCACTGTTTTATTGTCGCTCAGTATATTTGGCTGATTTTATCTCGGAAACTGTTTTTGCGAGGAAAATCAACACGAGCTAGTGTCCTTATAATTTAGAATATTGTTTTGTCTAAATTTGTTAGTATTTAGTACAAAGGTTTGTGATTTTCAAAGAACATAAAAAACAGCTTTAAAAGCAATATTACGTAGCAAAAAGGTTTAATGTTTTTCAGTTGGCTTTCGCCTTTAGACGTTACAATAGGCTGAAAAGTGCTACATTGTTCGAGTAAAAATATTCTCCTTTTTTTTTTTGAATAGCAGTTCAAATCGATAATATTCCTTCATTTACATAGACAGCTATAAAATAGCGCTTGAATATTATCTAGCTACCTGAGTGCCTATTATCACGGGCTGATAAGACCGTTATCATTTGTTATATCAACACGAATACAAATAATACTGATCAGTGAATGTACTTAACCACGCCTCTTAGTAGAGGTTTATTATCGTCGAATATACGGAGGTTTTAAACTCCATTTGTCATGGTGTCTAGACAAGGAATTAATTTAAATGCGAACAATGGATACGAATTAATATTCTTACAAAACACTGAATTAAATAGAAATTGAAGCTGCTGTACTTTAGGATTGACGCAATACATAGTCACCAATTAAAGAACTTGGTAAATTGCGATTTTCCAAAACGATTTTCTCATTAAAACGTAGCTGTTGCGAATTCAAAATGTAAAGAAATATTTTGTAAACTCACACTAAGTACACAAATATTTGTTCGAGTTTAGTCTTTCCTTTGTTTTTGGGCGTAAAATCATACCAAAGTGATCCCTTTTTACACTTTTGTTTTTCTCTTCAATTAGCATGTCAACGACACCAGATTTTTGTTCTTAATCTTAGATTTTTCGAAAAAGCTCTTTTATAATTTTGAAAAACATTTTTATGAGGCTAAAGGCCCGAAATTCGATCCAATGCATAATATAGGGCTTGTTCGTCACATTACCTGGCCTGGCGCTATAACCTTTTGAACGCTATTGTCACATATACATGACAACCAAGCGCGTGCCCTGTACGCCACCAAACGTCTCAAATACATAAGTGGCAAAAAGTACGGCTTGGCGTCGGGGGCACGCCGATGCGTTTATGCTTTAGCGTTCTAAAGGTTAAGCATGGTAGGTAGCTACAATCCGCTAAAATTTTAAATGCCTGGCATAGTTATGGAGGAGGCGTGGCCAACTTGCGCCGGAGCATAAATCATTGAGAATAATGTATGTAGATTTACAATTCAGCACATGACCTCAGGAAGATATACGATTCGTATTCTTTGAGAGACCAAATTAGCGAATGAATATTTGGCGTCTTTTGATTTAATGGCGACACGAACCGAGGTGGCAAGGTAATGTATGTGTCCTTGGTTTATTTTAGTTTTAAGTTGGATTAAGGTTCCGACAAACAGGCGCGACTATAAGACACCGCGTTTTCATAGAAATTGTTTTACACATAGCATATTTTTATAACAAGAGGATTGTCATAACGTTATCGCACTGTCCCAGTCAGTTGTCTGAAGCCTTTACAGTAAAGTGTATTCTGGGCTGAAAATAAGTTCCATTGTTAGTTTTATATCGGTCAATAACGTTCAGATTCAATGTAGTTGTGGTTCATAGTTTGTTGACATTAAACACTTATTTTTCGTTAGAAATAAATAATAATAGCTATCGGTTTGTTGCGTTAATGGTTTAAACATGCGATGATGTTTCAAAGAGACTTATGAATATAATCGTCATGCTATTTACAACTTTGATAGGACCTAAAATGGAACTTGTGATTCACGTTTTTGTCTACAAGTTATTGTAAGTGTCGTTCATTCGCCTCACCTAGATTCAACTTCTAAAACCTAAGCACACGCACATGTTCTATCAGGCAAATGATATAAATGCTCAACTATTGGTACACAGTCAAGTATAAGTACTGAGTTCTAAATTCAGAGAGTCGAGCGTGGGAGCCAACTGCCTGTTAGGGTCGAGCGCCCATAGGAAATGTATTTAATATCTACAGAACGAATAGAAATTTTATTACTGTAAATAAATCTGAACATCTAAAGGGTCTTTAATCCAGAAGTGCAGAGCCGTAGTTATAGCGCGATTAATATATGAGTACCTACATCAGAAGTGGGACAGCCACGGCTTCCTACATGGAGGTCTCGCTATGCGTCATCGGGCCCACGTTCTGTAATGAAATAAATTTCATCACTGACACTGCACTGCCATATTGTGGTCGAGAACATCACTTTATTGGTATTCGACCGTTTTCGAAACGGTTTACAAGATTTAAAAACAATCGACGATGGGTTTTTGAACGACCAACGGTTCTTTCAAAATCGTAAATTGGTTCAGAGTTCGCATTCCAATTTCAAGTTATGTCTCATTTCAATCTATGAAGAACACCATTTTATTTTCCAACATTTTGAAAAGCGTTTGACATTGAATTTCGTTGAGATGAGATTTGCAATTTGCATTTGAACGATTTTTACTTTTAAGTAGGTACGGCTATTGTCCCTCAGGTTTGAATAAGCCTTCAACTTAAATTCACTCCATTGTGTACTTAGCTCACAAACAAGTTTGCCAAACACATTAATACTGATTAGCGATTGGTCAGTTCCAGTAACTGTCACGACAAAAACAATAGAATGAATAAATTGAAGTGGAGAACAAACAATAGCATTTGATCTACAGTCTATAGCTGTTATAACTGTCAGTTTTAAATACATGAGCTTATTTTTACCCTTGAAATTGATAGTTAAGGGACAGTGAATTATTTTATTTGAAACGACAAAAGGGGAAACCCAAAATGGAGTTGACTTCCGAGTTTAAAATATTTAATTCAGCTTTCATACCATATTAACATACATTAACATTTCTATAGTGATTTATATTAAAATATATATAACATTAAAATAGGAATAGCAATAGATATCAAATAATCGGAAAGCAATTTTAAACTTGACTATCTCCTAACTGATTCAGAGCAGGAAAAACGTTTAAAAATATTTGTAAGTTCTTAATAGCTTGACAAATTCTGACACGAGATTCCATCAGCCACTCGTCGCAATCGCAATCTATGTAATACATAATAATGTATCGCATTATGTGTAACATGTAACAATGGTAAACATTATAGCATGCAAAATTACAATTTGTTATTGAAATTCAACATTGAAGGAAATAACTAGAAATTGACGTAAATTATCTTTAGATAATCTAAAGCTGAAAGTACTCAGAACTAAGTAGACACTCAATCTTTTGATACACCGTAATTTCTACGTGATGCATTTGTCTGAATGCCTGTTTATTATCGATATGATGGAGTGTTGATTGTTCTAAACTCTGTTGAAGCTTGGAACACAAAACTAGTGTTCCGCCCCTTATCTCTGTGGCAACTTAAGGCAATTGAAGGGAATTGGCTAGAATGGAGTTTACGGCTCATGACTAAGCGTTTATTGTACTGAGAATAGAACATTATCTTTTATTACTTTACCTGGAATTTAGAACATTCTGAATTTGCCCATATAGTTTACTTCCTGTAGATAAAGTACAAAACTGTAGGTACTACTACGACTCCCTGACGCTCCACCCACAGTAGAAGGAGTCATTTGATGATTTCCCACAGTTAAAAAAAAAAGGTTAGGTGAAGGGAAACATCGTTAAGAAAATGTCGTAGAACCAAAAATTCGAGCTTGTGACATCCACTGGCCCGCGTGTAGGGTTCCCAACCACACTGTTAAAAACAGTATTATACTTTTTTTCGCCAGTTTATACTTTTTACTGTTCTATAAAAAAAAATATAGAAAATACTGTTTTTATGACCGCTGGTATTCCTGCCACTTCAGTCACAGAAAGAGTGTTTTCCATGAATGCAAAGTGACGGGATAACTGAAATAGAGCTTGTATTGATTCCTTAACAATTAATCTGCTCATTTATTTTAATATTAAGTTAAGTTGTGGAGAAGCATATGAATATTTTTAAATTATAATAAATTGTTATTGTGCAAGACGCTCCAAAAACCATGTTTTGAAAATATCAAAAAAAATATTACTGTTTACTGTTCACTAAACTGTTCAGTTTAGTTCGCCGACCTTAATATACTTCATTTCTAGTACAAAAAATTGGGAACCCTACCCGCGTGGTCGACATAAGCCCATCCCTCTTACATAGAGGAGGAGAATCTCGCGATAACCTTATTTGCTGATTATAAAATTATGCTGACGAACAGAGCGCAACAGTGAAGTCTAACGCGCATCAGATTAGCCCTCAGATTAAAACCTCTATTCCGGAGAAATCAATTTTACTCTTACACTTTTTCGGTACCTACCTATGCTTGTGACTTCACTCATTTTCCTTAAGAAAATTAAGTGATAAAGGTATTTGTATATTTTTTTCAAAACCATCGGTACGTTTTCTTATCTTGTAAGTACCTAGCTTCGGTTGCATTGCCAAGCCGGAGTTGTAGATTTTTTTTCTTGACAACGAATTATAATATTTCCTGCTTGCATATTTCACTCACGTGGTTTCATTCTTTCCGTGAATTTCATTACAATCGATTTGTTGTGTTACGAATTTAAATTTCGCTCACATTTCATTACTTATTTTGTTTTCCGTATGCATTCATTTGAGGAGACTGTACGGTGCGGAGTGAGGACGAATGTACAAGGGCAGGTTTAGTTGATGAATGTTCTGTCCTTGACATCGCGTTTAGCTTTTTAATGGCAATTGGGTTAATTTTAGACTTGGGTTGTTATGCTTTAGTTGAACATTATGTTTATAGAATATAATAGGAATACTCACACTTTATCACATAACATCAACAGCTTAAAAATAGTACGATGTACCGAGTAACAATTGAGTGGTATCGTCTCTTTCTATCTCTTTTACAGACATCCTTTGGTTTCTTTTTTGGTTATTATTACACATTTGGTGTTATAAACATTTCCGAAGTAAAGATATCTACATTAGTAACTACGCACATCAATAACTTACCTATAGGTAGGCATGTTTTCAAACTAAGCCTACATAGGTACTTGTAAAATTTCTGTTTTCGCGTGTTTCCATTCCAAACCGTAGGCAATTTAATAAAACTATCCAACTTTACTCACACAGTGGGCGTTAACCACACGATCCGAGTTTAGTAACTATTAAGTAAAGTTTCGTATAATCGGACGAGGCAATAAAGGCGCCAAAGCAAACATGACGCCATTTTATGTTCGCGCATGGAGTTAATTTCGCGCCATCATAGGATGTGATGTGACCCAGATGATACTAAATAGTGTAAAAAAAAATGAATTAAGGCCAATTTGGTGATTTTTCTTTTGTGGCTACACGTCACCTTGGTTTTACAAAGAAAACTATTTAGGAATGATGTTGGTAGATATGAGATTTTTTCTTTCACCTTTTATGAAGAGACCTGCACTTTGCTCTATTTTGTAGAAGGCAAGTATGTTGTTGTTTCCAAAAAAAATACATAGGTTTGCAATACATAAATTATAAAACTTTATGAGCACTGTACTTCACTTTTACGCTTCGTAGAGAAGGTGATCAATGATCTCAGTTTTATTCATTGTTTTCGTACAAAATATTACAAACATAAATCATCATGATTATATTGCAAAACAACATTTGAAAAACAATTCATCGTACTAATTCATGAAAATAATGCGTAGTAAAAGTTTTAAGTAACTTTCATTAGGTTACAAAACCCCGAATTACCTAAATCGTGTTTACGTTTTTTCACAACAAACAGCATAAAAACCAGACAAGACTAATAAAAGATCATGATAATACCTTAGCAACTCAAACCTATGATTTAACCTTTTCGATATGGGTCAATGTCCCGTTGGGTTAGCACTTTATACCGTGATTATACTATAGTACAATGTCGCTTCATGGGCCGCGATTTATGGTGCCATGGCATTTATGGACACAATGAAACGTACGGGCTGTGTATACCGCGATGACGGAAATGTATCAGTATAGCTGTACCAACCTATACCTAGCTGTAGTGTAGCGGATGTCTGGGTTTAGGATTGTAGTTCCTTGCCTTGCTAAGTTCGTATACCTTTGGTTTATGTTTGCCTAGTACCTCAGGCGGGATTGTCCTTCTCTGACATTTTCTTAAACACCGCTTTAAAGCGAAAATTTGTACTTTTTTACTAATTACAGTCAATCAAAAGACATCGTAAGTTACTGAACCTTTTAATAATAAAATAATCCAATTGATATTCATGCGTCATGCAGGTGTTCTTTCCGTTAATAAAATCTTGTTTTTAAAGACAACTTTCGCAAACTAAGAATATGATAGGTAATAAAGTTTCAAACTATTTAATTAAAGAGATACCTTAAATTATTATAGGCACCCCTGGCATAATGTTTTTATAGTTCAAGATCTGCAAAGGCCAACAAAATGTCACATTCAGCAAATTTTTCAAAAGCCCTTAGTCTGCCGGGCAACTATAGCAAGAACTTGAGCATTCGCCGCGTGATCTAAATTACTATAGTAATTATAAACGGGCTACACGCTAGCACGGAGCACAAAATAATTGGTACGGAGAATTTGAGCCGACCAGCGACTCAATGTAGACAGGAAATCATGGGGGATTGAATTGCAGTTCATTCGGAATCGCTCCACACGGCTTGCAAACTTGATTATATTCATCGTTTAGTTTATTTGTTTGTTTACTTTGTGCGCAGTTTTTGCTGGTACCTACATGTTTTAAAGGACTTAAGTTACCTGTTTTTCTAGGTCATCAAATTGAAAAGAGAAAGATAGGTATACCATCCTGTTTCGCGTAGCAAGTATAAATGCGAAAGTTTGAATGGATGATGTTTGTTACTCAACACGTCAGAACAGCTGAACGGATCTTAATGAAATTTGGCGCAGAGGTAGATTATAGTCTGGAATAACACATTGGATACATTTTTTCCCGGAAGTATGTTTTCTAGCTAGTCCAACAGAATTATTATGATGAAGTTGAGAAAATATGGGAAAGCTCACCTTCCAAAAATTGTGGGTCCCAACTTAAAAAGGGAGAAAGCCTTTGTGCCAGCAGTAGACCAGTAAATAACTAGTTTGGTTAGGTTCAAAATAACAGTCGTACTGTTTATAAACCTAACCTTGACGATTTAACAAACATCCATCTTAAATTAACTCCACCATTAGCTGCTATTCGTGCAAAGCCGGTGTTGTTGATGTAAAATGATCCTGAACCTAAATTTCCAAAGCTTGCCAGTGTAGCCTGTGGTTAGGATACACGAAAGCACGCGTGTGTTCCAAATGTTTTGCATTGCACCACACCATGTTGCAATGTTTTAGGAAAACCAGGGAATATTATCGTTGAACAGTAACTAAACTGTAGCTATACCTATGACGTTAATATTAGGTATTATCCCTTTTACCTTCGTGTTTTTCCGAAACATTATATTTATTAGAACATAGGATAAATTATTTAAAACATGACAGAATTTTCCTCGGTGACCCAAAGCCGGATCACCCCTCATAATTCAATTTAAAAATAACTAAGGAAAATTTTCATTTTATTTTTATTAAATCCAGTTTCTTTAAGGAAAACAGCTTATAATATACGTGCACATAATTGCACCCTAGTAGATTATGATGTCAATTGAAACAAATAACATAGTAGCGAAAATAACCATTAGTATTTCTAAGAAACCATCATTTTCCTATCAACGGCAATAATTTGTGATATCGGCGCTCTAAGTTGTTCGTTAGAAAGAGAACTTTTCGATTGAAGGACTGTAGATATCATTATTTATTTCGACTAGTTGTCAAATTAAGTTCTAGAAAGAAAAATTACTTTACATTTGATTATTTTCCTTGAGCTTCATTTATTACGTAGGTATCTCGAATTTGACTTAAAACGAGGAGCGTAAAATAAACTTCTCTGTCGGTCTTTAAGTACCGGGTTTTTTCAAGGGAATTCTCAGGCCAATTACGGCCATTCAAAAATTGCCATCGCGGACGGTATTTCACGTCCACACGGCGGGGTATTGGTAAAGTTTTCAACTAGCAATAATCGCACCTCGGATTAACCTCATTGGTTACGATATTGCCTCTGCGCAAAGTTAACTTGCTAAGAATCCCGGCCCGACCCCAACCAAATCGCGGTAACGAAACCATAGCGAGATCTAACTCGATCCCAACGCCATCTATCGAGGTAGGGTGTAAACTTTTCATTTCGGCGGCGAAATTTTTTTTCGCATGTAAAAAAATATTTCTATACTTTTGTGAATAAGACAGCATAATCAGCCTATAATGTTTTTCAGCCTTATCTATGATAGGGAATGGGACATTGATTTTATTAGTGCAAGTGGGCCTTAACACTCGTCTTGTTACAAGAGAAAGTTGTCTTTGAAGTTACAAACTGTAAGAGATAAACTGCCAAATATTGCAGCAGCACTACGTTTACATTTATTGTGTGTCAATTTTAATGCTAAAACTAATAATTAAAATGGGTAGGTACGTCATAAATATCATATTTCTGATTACGTGAAGCACCGTCTGGCTTACTCAAAGTTGTAAACCAACTGGTTTGTCAGGTCAAACCTGGTACACACAGACAGATGTCCCTACCGTCGATTGCAACCACCTGGCACATAATTATGACATTTTTTCGTACAATTAGCTACACATCTCTACCTATTAAGCACAAGGACTGTTCATCTAGGTCATGTAAACTTCTGCACTGATTATTATCTGAAGCAAATATTTGTGATCAACTTCGGATAATTCAAGACGCTGGGGTACAGACGCGTAGCGTGACATGGGTAGTAAGTAACTATACCTACTAGTCGAGATAGGGGCGATGTCTTTCTCTGGTATTTTCATGTCAATGCTTTTGCAACGACCACCCAAGATACCAAGCATTTTATACATAGCTATTTACTAACAGCAAAACGTATACTTTATACAATCAATTAGTCCACTTCATCATGACTTTACAACTCATAAAATATAAAATAAACTGTCTGTTAATCATATAAAACACGTACAAAACGCAGACAGGACCATGAAAACAAGGTCCACGTCTGTCGCACAACAAAACGCGGTCGACAAACAAGCCGATGTTACGTTCATTTGCATTTATTTAGGTAATAATATATTTACGCCATTTTACGGCAGCCACCTGGCCAGCGTGGTAATGTGATCTCGTCGAAACCCACTCTATTATGTTACGTTCAGCAAAAACAAGTATTTGGGAGCACAGGTGGGATCAAAGGAGCCTTTTTCGGCAGTTAGATGACAAATTGTTCAGTGAGGCAGTTGTTATTCACAAGTCTCTTGAACTGGGCAGCACCTGTTAAGATGATTACCAAAATTTTATGAACGTTCCAATTTTAAAAACAAGTCAGTCTTAATCTGTGAAAAACATCTACAGAAAATTGCATTTTGATTGACGTTGATTGTCTTGCAAAATGAGATTCCGACTTGATTTTAACATTTTTTTTGTCTTAGATATATACGTGAATACAAATTAGAATCAGATAATATATCAGTATATCTCAATCAAAATTAAGATATCAGTCTTCGGTTCAAATTCAACGAAACTGCACAAATACAATTTCATAGATAGAATAACGGATATAAATACGATTATTGTATGTAAACAATCTCAATCTGCTTTGTAAGACTGTTGTGAGGTTACATTATTGAAACTGAGCCAAAACTTTGGTGAAACAGTTTGGATTTCATACCGCAATACAAATCAATGAACGGCTTGATTTAGGACGCTGAAATTAAACTATTTGGATCGGAATATTATCATGTAGATGTAGCATGAGAAAGTAGAAGCAGAATTAAAATACATACCTGGAATACGTGGGTATAATAATCTCTAAAGTGAAGGAAAAAGGAATCAAAATTATTTTTAATAAAAGTTTTTCAGTTCGCCAACCTATTGAATTTGAAAACACCTTAACAATACCAAGATCGATAAGTAAGCGACAATAGTTGCTTTTCAAGGCGTTCTAAGGGCTTTGACTTGGTTATTGAAACTGACAGTTCAAAAGTGTTATCAAGCTTGGTAGCAATGTCCTGCAGGTGTACCAACAAAATGGCGTCAGGTGCTCAAAACACGTGTCTGTTTGAGTTTTCAAAACAAAATTAATTATCCGGAATAATGTCAATACTTCGGACAAATAACATTTATACATGTACATACCATGGAAAATCCATAATGAAATAAATATATAAAATTAAAAATGTATGGTGCAAATAAGCCACAGTGGTCGGTGAGTCAACAAAGTTACTTTTAATCATATTTACCTAAATGATATTTTCAAACAGTGACTGTTCATGAAACATTTATTTTGAAGGTATTCCTAATCTGGAAATTTATTTATAAAACGTTCGGGAACATTCTCAATGCTGAAAACAATACAGTTTTGTAAATCTTCGTTGGTAAACAAGCCTTTTAAAGACCAGTGACTCATAGAATGAAACTTATTACTGAAAACGTACCTATGTAGAATAAACTTTCCACGGGTACATTACATTTGTTAATTTCCCACGAAAATAACGAAACCTAATGGTTGAAATTCGTCTAATTAAATGCAAGAGCGACTTCGATCAATTTACTACAACAAAGCACGTAGTTTTTCCTGCTTTGTCACTAGTTCACTACAAACGCCGTGGTTTCCGTCATTTCCTTAATTTATCTTAAGAAGTGACAATACTCAGTGTCATGCTTGAGGAAAAAATGTTACAAATGAAATAATTAAGTTTATTAAAAAAAAAGAACCGAGCTGTGTCAATAGGCAGGTTTTCAAACAAAGTGATCCAACTTTCTTTACAAACTGACGTAGGGCAATAAAAACTAGGCACAGGCGATGCGAGCGGCAGTCTGGACGTATAATAAGCAGAGCCTTTTTAGTCTGTGAGACTAGGCCACATCGCCATATCGGAAACGAATCAAAATATTACACTTATGGCTTATAGACAGGACACAGTATCTACGGACCATCACTTCGTTTAATTTAATGATATCTGCAACGTTAGCGGTCTTTGCACTAAAATGGGCCCATTTAGAATTTAGTAGCAATTTGGAGCGAGCTCTTTGTACTATAGGATTTACTCTACATTTTGGGTGTAACTTAGATACCTTTAAAAGCTCTAAACACTATGCTACCTAAAAATTATATACGTACTTAAAGTATTATAATCGTATAATAATTATTATTGTCCACTGTATTTTATCTGACACAGTTACCTATTTTTAAATTACACTGTATTGAATTAGTATTTATAAACTGAATACGTGCTTTATGTACCTACACACTATTATTTACTCAACAAAGAGAATCAGCGACTAAATAAATGCTAATGAAATAAATCTTAACATTACATAATTAACAGCGACTGCTTTGACAATTTAACGAGCGCCTAAACTCCTAAAGCATTCGATATTATCTACAGTCAAAATCGACTAAGCAGATTGGTGGCCATTTTGGTAGAATTAACGGTAGGCAAAGGCGTGCATTATAATTCCAGTCGCGACTACATTTAACGACCTTATTCAGCATTCAAGGCGACCACAGTCCGACTCAGGTTAAGCTAATAGTCTCTGGCATGTGATCTCTCGAATCGACTCGATTTATCGTTAATTAACCGCTGTTGTATTATCTAAATTAGTGTTATGATGATATAATACTGAGAACGGTCAATACACAGGCTAATTCAAAATTTTCATCGATTAAGTATCGCTTGTAAAACTACACTTTTCGGACTAAGATTTAATTAAACGACTGAGGAAAAAGCAAATTTTCTTGGTCTTCATTTCATCTCGTGATGACTCACAGCACAGGGTACCATTTTACGACAAATTTCTACCAAAATCCAAGAAAATCAGCGCTCTAAAGGCGTCAAAGTAGGGCACAAAGTTGTCAGTAAAACCACCAAACTGTGGTTGTAGCCCCTTAAGCCATTTACCGAGGAACATTCAACCACAAGACTCACCCGCACTTCCTTTAGGTACACTACATTCTTCCGACTTCAATGGCTAAACTACGCAAGCAATAAAATGTTGACACCGCAGAACAAAATAAATAAGTCCCACATATCCGCATGAATGCACGCTAAACTATAAGCTATTGACTTGTTTACCTATAGACAACAAAATAATGCGTAATTCAAAACTGCCAGACCATAACTAACAGCGAATAGAGATGCAGTTTCCCTTATTTTCCATGAACATAGCACTTTATTTTAATATCGAGACCCGCATGATCATAAACCCAATGAATGTGCAATGAAATTTCGTTTCATATTCCTTCCTTCACTTAGTACACGACGCAGTTGCTTGGCTAGAACTAGTCTTAGTACTTGCGGCCCGGCTAGCCACGCCCATCCTGTGCTCGCGTATCGATGCATCGATATAATTTAAGCGTAGGTACTCGATTATCGATATAGTAATCGGAACACTGAGTTCATCACTTGGCCAGTGACCCGTGCCATGTGTTTCATTCATTCCGAGTTCGCTTTTTATTTTCGTATCTGGCAACTGGATGACCTGACCTGAATGAGTGTATCATTCTAGATTCAAAATTTCTCTGACGTCATTGGTTCTTTTGAAAGCCTATTACTCACTTTTGGAACTTTTTCTCTTATGATTGCTCAACTTTTGTAAAATGACATGGCTCTAATGATAATTTGTTTTTGTTACAGGTTTTAACTGAAGAGTGCTTGGATAGCTGAACGAGGCCATAGGTAGGTACGTGTTCTACTATGTACTTTTTAGGTTATTATTAGATGATGCAATACTTACCTAGATCTTTGATCTGGTACATGCGATGCTGAAGCAACTAAAACAAATGAAGAAAGGTAGTTAGCAAAACTTGAACACAGGCTGCACAACGTTTAAAAATATTTTGAATGATTAAAAAAAAACAATAGATAAATGGGCATATTATGAAATTAACCAATTTATTTTAACATTTATTGTTTTCATTTACACGATGCCTGCAAACAATGAAAAACAACATAACTAAATCACAGAATTAAGGTAAACGCAATTTAGTATTATTATTGTATTAAGTACCTAGATATTAACAATAAGTCACCAAAATATATTATTACAACAATTAATAAACAAGAACTAACACCACATAACTAACAATTTAAATTTATACTCATTTAGATATAATAATTAACTAGCAGACAGTAATATACCATCTTATATGTGGGCACTGAGTACCTACCTACCTACCTAGGTATATTAAATTAATGTACATTAGCATAACATGTTAAATTACTACTCACTGATCTACATAAACCTCATCGAGATTCTCAGAAGAAATATTCCTACTCGTAGTTTACCTATATCTATCGGAAAAAACATCTTCAATTTATATTTATACCCGAAAATTTAATAATATTTAGGAAACTTCTTCTGCTCGACGATTGATAATGATAACTTTATAGCAGCACACATTATTTTATAAAGTTAAAATATTATTTTAATCAATTATATTTAGGGGGGGGGGGGGGGGTATCGGTGTGTGTGGAAGGATATGGGGAGGCCTTTGCCCAGCAGTGGGACACAATAGGCTAAGGAAAAAAAACATATTTAATGATGGTCCCAAACGTTACCAGATGACGGTTATTCGTTACGCAAGAATAACGTCCCCACATAATTATCTAGTACACCTGCCTACGTACAAATAATTGTAGACATACACTAAGTATATCTAAAAACATAGAGAAAAGCTTTAGATAATTTGATCCAAATAACACCAATTAAATAAATTACCAGACCAATGTGACTGATTCAATTGAATAGCCTTGCATCAGTAGACATATGCAGGTAGTTGCCAAGCGAAGCAAAGGCCTGCATTTCAGGACCAAGAACTTCTCAATTTGTATGGACACAAGAAGGACAGAGAGAAGTATCTAGAAATATGCGGCCAATGATTGTCACTGCGAGTAAATAAATTGCGCATGATACTGTAATAGGATAGCATCTGCAGTCCCTGCGTACATACACACACTGCCTACCACAGATATATGCCGAGGGGAAAATTATCTGTCATCTAATACCACACATGAATTATTTATATTTGTATCAGTTTCCGTACTCGTATTATCCTGGGTTTCTTTAGAATTTTCCGCCTACGTATTGTAATATCTGCGATATGGCCTTCGTGCAAGTAAACCACGCCGTTTTTACTTGACGTTCGTCTGAGACAACGTGTTCGGGAAATCCCGAAAATGACGTTTAAGACTGACATTTACTTTTTTGGTCAATCTGACTGAGGCGTAGCCTCCATATAGGGGTTCCAACTTAACTTTTTCCTGTATCTAGAAAAACCAGAATAGATATGCTAGTTTTACCTTATCGCTATTTTGGGGTTTTCAAAACTTCATAACAAGAAAATTCTACCTATACGAAGAAACAATTTATCAAAATGAGCGCCTCATTCATTACAACATTATGTCCGTGGATAAACGGTAATTTTAGACGCACGTTATTTCTGATGAAACCAAGTAGGATCCCGATGCCGTTGTTACTAAATTGTAAACACACAATTAAGTAATATCCAGAGAATATTGTAGAAATTGTAGTGTTTATATGTACTGTTCGTTAGGCACTAAATCACGTCCGACCAAACAACAGATGAATTGAAATTACACAGAATAAGCTGCATATTGTGGAGATATTTGCGCGAAACTTTCACCACAGTTCTAGACCAGAATGAGTAAATAGATATAAATAATAACATGCATATAATAAGAAGAGCTAACCAGACGGGGTTTTCCCGTAGCGTAAGAGTCAAATTAATAATACTTATTACAACAGAGCTAGATATTTATGGACATGTTAAAAAATTCAAACGCGACAATCGGGGAAATCCACGTCGCAGAAAAACTTGCCACAGTTGAAATCGAATTCTTGATATCTGACGCAGTGATCTGATTAATTTAGGTCAGGATTATTAAGATATGTCAGTCCGCCAGACACGGGCGAAGTAAGCATTTTTGCACGCTTCTCCACGTCACTACAGCAGGGCGGCCCCCGGGGCGATTGTATGCAAACTAAATAATTCATCTAACTGCGTATGTTTAATATGCAACGCCTAGTGCCAGTCGCTTTCGGTATCATTATTCGACATTGTTCGTAAAGCCAGCTTGGGCCATGCAAATACGCATTAATGATTTATGTTAGGGATGGGCTTATTATGTATCCGTCTTCTTGACCGCAAGTCCGCAACTCGTTGAATGGACTGTAGCGAGCAGCGTGACCTACAGATTATTATGCATCAAGGAAAAAGTGAATGACGAAATAATATGACGTGGTCGGTAACTAGTACCTACATATCGAGATTTTTATGATGTCAGTATTTTTTACCCGCATTAAATAGGACAGCACTATGACGTAAAATAAAACGACGGGATTTATTGCGAAGTATAAAAATTCATATGAATCGATCGCAACGCAACTCCTGTCATTTTGCAATTCTACAGCCTTTGTTGTGTGTTTTACATTTTCGGGCAAGATTTTTAAACATATTGCGCAACTCGTAACTTTTGCCTGAACGAAGATCACCTCTGTATGACGCAGTTGTAGATCACGTCAGTCACCAGTTTGGGGACGCAGACGGAAGGTGCGTCTTACGATGAGGTCGATGATTCGGAAAGTGAAAATCCAACTTGTAGTTAATAATGTAAGTATATTGACACACGGTAACACTTTAGAACAATATTGATTGTATATAATTAACTATTACTATATAACACAGTAAGTATGGACCAACGTAGTCCGCGTCTCGTGGCGTTGGTGAACAAGTTGGCGAGGGACGTTAAGGGTAGCGCCCCGAATCGTCTCTTGTGTAGGTAGCCACTTGAAAACGGTGCGACTTAAATATTAAAACATGCCATACTAAATCTAAGGTGCGTTCACATATGCACAATATGTGAAAATCACCAATTTACAGACGTGACCGTGGCCAAGTCCGCAGATTACTTTACGATGAGGCATAAATTATTACTTTTAATTCCAAATAACAATGCCATCAATATAGCTACCTACCTATATAACAATGTGATCCAATTCACAAACTTAACCTTCCCTATACCTACCATAGTCGTTAGTAAGTAATATAATTATAAGAAAACAACACAAACTGGAAACCTGTAATTCAATGTCATAGTACTCTTACGGATTGAGGATAAGTAGGCCAGAGTGACCTACTTTATCCTCTATCCTGGATCAATTATTTCTCATTTTAATTAACAATAAATCAATAAATTACTTATCAAGAGTGGCAAACCACATAATTATGTACACACACGCTTTGATTAACCATTTGAACGCCAGAGCATAAATGCATCGGCGTGCAAACGACACCAAGCCACAAATTTGCCGTACTTTTTGTCATATATATATGACATTTGGCGTACAGGGCGCGCGCTTGCTCGCATGTATACGTGACAGTGGCGTTCAAAAGGAGAAAACAATTGCGACAACGGCTTGTCACTTTATCATAAAGACCACCAGTTACTCAAGCTCGTGTCAATCTCCTTTGGCACAGGAGGCATCAGCCTCTTAGTTACGCTTTCTGTATCTTCATCTTCTTCCACCATCCTTCAGTATGTTTCACGACATTCTTAAAAACTAAAAACTTATAACAATACTATTCTTATTTAGGCTATTGACGTCTTATTTACCCCAACTTTCTCTTATTTATACGATTCACGCCATATTTACGCCATTCTTCCGTTATTACTGTCAGTCTTTCCTTGTTTCTGCCAGTCTTCCCATATTTTCGCTAGTCTTTCCATACTTACACCAGAATTCCCATATTTACGACGGAATTCTCACATTTACGCCAGAATTCCCATATTTACGCCAGAATTCCCATATTTACGCCAGAATTCCCATATTTACGCCAGTTTTATCATATTTGCGAGAGTCTTCCCCTTATTACATCTTCACAATTTAGCTCCTGACATTGACTCAAGCCTGCCAACCTCTGAGTAGGTGTCCAACCTAAACTCTTGATTACCTCTCCTTATACCATGCCTACAAAGCTTAGTAAGTAGGTATGTACGTACATTCCTAGCGAGTAGTGGAGGAGCATTGTCATGTCAAACTCTGAAATAATGAAGCACGAGAAATTTTTGTCGTATTGTGAGCCTAAATATAGCAATATTAATGTGTAGTGTTTATCTATCAAAACACATAAATGTAAATAAAGTATTGTAGATAATGAAGGACTACGGGTAAGTCAAATGCGTATACTAGAATTAAAGAGAGCTTCAATAAACTCAGATTATCGCAATTCTCTTCTAGAAATAGCTAGCTACCTTCCGCATCCCGTCACTGGCTACGGATGTCCCACACTACACTAAAGAATATGCGGTCTCTTCTCGACTCAGATCTCTTACTGACTAAAACCTATCGGTATTCCTTTAAATGCCCTTTGTATTCCAGGGCCGCGGCAACTCTTTCGAACAATTCCGCAACTGCTAACCCTACAAGCTGAATAAACTGTCGGAAAAGAGAGCTTATCTAGTATGTGGATTAGCAGTTTTATAATAGGAAATATAGTCTTAAATATTCACTCAAGTTTACTTTTCAAGGTTGGTAGCTCATCGACACTGTTATCTTGGTAATTATTGAAAACTGTAATCTTTATGATCCCAGCCCTAATAAAAACCTCGCACAGAAAATACAAGTGGATCCTTTAATGATCTGGTAAAACTAAATAACAGAAAGAAAATCATATGGAAAATGAGTTAACTTCAAAAATTCCTGTCGGTTAGTAAATTCATTAATAACAATAACATTATGAAGAGGTAGTAAATAATACGCGAAATAATGGCATTCTGGGGTTCCAGGTAGTTTCAGCGAATTTCAACCACATTGAAAAATGTGTGAATTAGTCAGACTACTGACTGCTTTGGCTACTAAGCCAGGTGACACAACTGTTGTCACTCATGCGCGTGCAGTAGGCTACAACAGTAAGGGTAGGCATACCCATACAAAATGCCCAAAAAAAAATTTCATCGTCAGTATCGTGATTTCAACCCTGAATAATGTGGTGAGTTTTATTTTTTGGGCATTATGTATGGGTTGGCTTACCCTTACTGTAGCCTACTACACGCCCATGCCATGGTGTCACTATCGTTAGCGCAAAAATTGATATTAAGTAAGTACCTATGTAATATGATGTTAGACATCGATTGTCATGGTATGGACAATGGACATATGATGCGGTGGAATTAGGAACATCTTATTATTCGTGTTCTTCATTGATGAAGGCCGTGCCCATTCTGGAAAGCTTTGTCGGATTCAATGACTAGGTTCTTCTAAGCCACTCTGTCTTCGACTCTTCTCAAGACAGTGGTCAGTGATACATGAACATAGCGATAGGGAAGTTTTGCATCTGAATTTGGACCGTTATGATATGTAAACCAAAGAAACGAACGGCGGTTTGAGTGAAATATTATATGGCTAGAAAGGACATAATTTGTAGCCGTACTTTCTACATCTCTATTCGCCGTCATCTCAATAATCAGGTGGATATTGAGATGACGGCGAATAGAGAAGAAGACATAGGGTAGGCGCAACCCCAAATAAATTAGGATCAGGGCAGGACGATGACATGTATTTCTCATTCACTCTCATATCTATGCATAAAATGACAATAAAAATAAACATTGTTCAAGCGCTTATAAAAAGGGGAATTCGTCAAAATCGCTGTCAGTGGGAAAAGGGCATCTGGCTGATTCTTTGACCGAAGACCCCCCCCCCCCCCCCCTCCGTCACGAGAAGAGTCAGCTAATCGATAAACTTGAGTCAGATGTCCACCTTTCTATGTTACCATACCTTCTAGAGAACCCACATAAAACCGTTCAATCTCAACGAGTCGTAATTATCTGAACGATATTACATCACAATTGAGGCGACACCCTTGATCGACGACTCTCCATTGTTTTCAATTCAAGTGTTTACCACGTTGACTTAACAATAACTGGGCTTATTATCACTAATGCAGAAATGATCATGCGGAGTCAACGTTGATCAAGAAAGTAAAGAGACTGAAAATACTTTATTTAATGTTCAGGAGTGGTAGATCTGCTTGTCTTGCTGTAACGATCTGTGCAACGGAATTCCCTGCCGGGGTCGGTGTAACCAGATAGGTGGCGACAACCAGGGGGTCTTTATGTCAAGAGTGAATACGTTACTTCTAGGCAAGCGTGTCCCATTGTCGACCAAATGATCGCTTTCCATCAGGCGAGATTGTGAACAAACGCGAGCCTTAGTATTAAAAACGTCTATTTGTAACGATCTGTGTAGCCAATTTACTAACGTTTCTTTCAGTATTTTATTAAAAGGACGCTTTTCTCTTGTTTTACTCCTTTGTAAGATTGTGTCCGTATAACCATTGGCCGTGTAACCATTTCAAAATTGGCCCTACATTATTAGTAATGTAGGGGCTATTTTTAAATGGTTAAAAAAATCCCTATTCCCAAAGATACGGGTACCTAACTAATTAACTTTCAGCTACCTATTCTTCTAATTACAATTTATAGAAACTTAAAAGTTCAATAACCTGATAGAATATATTACAATCACTTATTCAATTAATGTTTTCAAGAAACAGGTACTTTTAAATATACTTAGGTATAATTAGTTTTTCAGACGTCTTTCAAAACAAGGTGCTTAGTAGGTCCTACAAATATAAATTAAAATATCAGACTGATATTATTTATGTAAGTAAGTAAATGGTATTAAAACAATAGCATAATATTCCAAATGGTATTTTAATTTTTGTTTTAACCTTAAAACTATAAAATAGTTTTATAAGAGACACACTCATAATAAAAATCTGTCATTCAAAACAGCCCAGAAAAACAAGATGAAAGTACCTACCTAAGGTGTTTACCAACTACTAGATATACCTACCTAGCTACATAGAACACGTCTTTGTGTACCGTAGAGCTCGTTCACTTATCTTATCATCGCTATCAGGGATTCAGAGATGCGGTCGCGTCAGTTTGATAGTGCCAACATTGTGTTTCGTTCACCTCTTCCACAATACAGGTAAAAAATTAATGACCTGCTGTATCGATACGCAATGTTTCTAACAATAACAAGAATCTAATGATAAGATTTTGATAAATAACAATTTTAGATTTTGGAATCTATTGCCAGACTTGGCGCGACATTACGATCACCGTGACCTCGCTTGTAAACAAACATCAAATTAATATTTTAGCAACTCGTGTCCTGAATCATCGTCATCGCTCAGAAAAACCGAATAGTGGCATCGGAATCAAAATATAAATTGGAGTTAGTCTGTCGGCGATCGGCCGCCGCGTTACACGTCTCCGCGAACAAACTTTACCTCTCGTGATCACGTAATTATCTCACGACTCGACAAATATTCCCTTCGCAGTGACAATCAGACATTGATAATAATTCCGTACGATATTGTGTCGTGACTTATTGTGTAGTGGTGGACGTGAAAGTGCTACGACTTTCTACAATAAACTGGTGCGAAACTTGTCTAGTTATATGAATTAAGTACCTATTGATATAAGCGAGACTCAATCCACTTGGAGCATTAAATATAATGTAAGTAGTATCTGTACAGTCGTACACAAAAGTGTAAAGTTATAATAATCTAAAACTTAAATATAAAATTGGTTTTACTTGTACTTTGAAAATAAGTGGAGCATCTATTGAATCCATTTATAAAACTTAAGCTCTACTTTTCTAGAAACACATTTTGCTTCTCGTACTTTAGAAGGAAAACGGAAAATAATTATTTAATAACATAGTAAAGTTTCAAGTGTGAATCAAGGTCACTTCGCTTTGTAAACCTAATTAATGCAGTATTTATTTTGTATAAGGTGTGTTAATATTTATTTACCTTTTAAATAAATTTATTTTGTGAGACTCTATCAATGTTGCTCTACTGAGATACTATCTCTCTGGCTTCGCACCCTCGGCCCATTCCAGAGAAACCGTGCATTGTTTCGGGCTTTAAAAAAATTGCAATTGCATCAGTACTTTTAAAGATTACTTTTCACAAACAAACAACCCACCTACCACCTTCACAAATTAAGAAAGGATAAAATAAATATCCTTTAATAAGTTCCTGACATCCAAAGTAATATCATAAAATAATCATTCTATAGCAATGTGTTGAGCGAAGTCACGACACACCAACAGATGGACAAAGCACAGATAAGATTTCAAGCGAACAAAGATGCACCATCTGCGCACCGTGTGTGTTTTAATTGGGCACACAACAATCAACATACATGTAGGGATATCATATTATATTAGGCAGAATACCTATTATTATCCACATGTTATTTGATTGCTAGTTTCTGCTCGGATGAAAAGAGTTTTACTATCGCAATTAAAAATACTACAGGGATGAAAAATATAATACATACCTATGAGCTATGTTCTAATCCAAGTCATAGTCTATCCGCCGCCAAGTTTCATCAAAACCCGTTCAGCGATTTAGACCTGAAAACGGTAAAAGACTTTCTCATTTCGGAATATTATCTATGATAATTACAAATTCAACTGTAATTATATTAATATGCTACGGAAAATCCAATTCTTAGATAACGCACACGTGTTTTCTGTTTCCATGAAATAACGGTCAAAAGGACTATTTTGCAAATGTTGTTTTTCATTGTTCTGCCATATTGTTAGCTCACCAAAAACGCAATAAAAAAATGTATGTTCAAACCATTGTTTCCTACTAGGTACTGTTATTTGTAAACGCGACCCGTGGAGAAAATTTCATAATTGATGTAATATTCGATTTGGCATAGTAGTAATGTTACGTATCTGTTGTTTCCAGAGTTCGCTACGAAATGGGGGCGAAGTCCCGGGAGTTGATTCTGCTCCTGGCAGTGTGTGCGCTTGCACTCAGCGAGCCCGTCAACAAAGTCGGCGACGCCAAGAAGAAGGACGACGTCGACAACTTCCTGTTCCAGTACGACGACTTCGACGCCGCCGACGACCAGGAAGTACTGTACAATGAGAACAGGCCGTGCCCAAGGGACTGCATATGCACTGTATCCCAAGGATACAGAACAGCCAAGTGCGATCGACTTGAAATCGGCACACAGAAGTTCGGCGATGACATCACTGACCTTGTCATTGAAAACGCAGACCCGCGGTTCCCCATTCAGTTGACAGACTTCATCTTCAAGAAACTCGGTCTCCACCAGATCACAACAGTGAAGATTGTAAACAGCTCGATCGACTTTGTTGGACCTAATGCATTCCACGGCCTTCCTAACCTGTACGCAGTCAATTTGTCGAACGATAGACTGAAGATTTTACACCCAGAAACGTTCGCACATAACAAAAAGTTAGTTCTGTTGACACTCGCGAATAACCCACTGAAGTTCCCCGCCGCGGACTCTCAAGATTACTTCTTAAACACGTCGTCAATCCAAGAGCTTGACATTTCATACTGTAACATGAAGTACATCGCGGCGAACACGTTCAATAACATGCCTGGTGTGATGTACCTGAACCTCGCAGGCAACAATCTGTCGAACATGGATCCTAACACATTCAAGAAGTTACTGGACTTGGAGGAGCTTGACTTGAGCGACAATGATATCAAGTCTTTGCCAGATGACATTTTCTCAGAAAATAATGAGCTGGCTACCCTTCACCTTTCAAGGAACCCTGTAGATACCGTATACGGACTGCAGATCTCTGACTTGCTCACTCTTAACGCTGGACAAACTAACATCCGGTTCATTGGACCCTCCATGTTAAACGGTATGACTTACATTGCCAATCTGAATCTCAGTGGCAACAACATTGAAAAGATCCACAACCAAGCATTCCACAAACTTGTTGAACTTAACTATCTCGACCTTTCTTACAACGATCTTGACTTCATTTCTAACATTCTCATCAAAGAAAATATTGAACTAGATATTTTTAAAATCTCAAACAATCCCAAATTGAAACACTTACCCGCCGAAGGATTCGAGTGCTCTGTTGATCAATTTAACATTTATTTGTTTGACGCATCCCACTGCGGCCTGCAGGAGATCTATGACAATTCTTTGAGGACTTTCTCAGCTTTATCTGTGGTTAATTTGTCTAACAACGAAATCAAATCTATTGGAACTAAAGTTTTCACAATGTGCCCCAAACTGGTTGAAATCAATCTGTCGTATAACCAGCTAACAACATTGGACCCGAAAGTGTTCGAGAAAAATAACGAACTGGGAAAATTATACCTCCAAGGCAATCCACTGAAGGTGCTTAACGCAGAAGTATTCGTCCATACACCAATGATCACATACCTCGACATGAGTCACGCAGAACTGACGTCACTATGGAAAGCGGACAAAAACCGCTCACCAACACTTCTCAGCAATTTGACATTCCTTAACGTTTCTCACAACCGCATTACAGAGATCAAACAGACTGAACTCGATCACTTAAATAAACTAAACGCACTTGATATCAGTAACAACCCACTTGCTTGCAGCATCGACTTTGAGAACCTCATGACTTGGCTAAGCAAACGTAAAGTGTCTCCCAACTCGAGCGGAAGCAGCAGCATCGCTAATCTAGCCAAGGACACGAAAGAAGATGACGTCGGCACTTACAGCTGGGAGTTCCTCACACGCAAGACTTGCGGAAGTGCCGTCGTACACCCCGTGGAGCCCCTGCCGGCCGTGTCAGACGAGGAGATCTGGGAGAGAATAGATACTGACCCAGAGGGCAACTTCGATCTGAAAAACACATTAGATGACGGTAAGATTCAACAAAAAACTCCAAGAAACGAAATTATCCCTGATATGCTTGATGATGGCGACGATGCTGATGATGAAAATGTCGACGACTCAGCAGGCGATGACGACGAGGATGACGACGAGGAGGACGACGACGCCAGCGAGGACTATGATGGAGAAGAGGACGACGTCGACCTCAAAGTTAAACTTATTGAGAAGAACGATAACAAGCCGGTCCTGATAAAAGTCAACGAGACCATGCCACCACCGATCAACGACGTTCAGATTAATATCAAACTTCTTGAAAACGAAATCAGTGATGAAGAGTCATCGGGCACTTTGTACTTGTCATCCTCCACTGATACGGAAGAGGAACACAGCCACTACGGATACTTGTGGCCAATTTCAATTGCTATTTTAGGAGCGCTGCTACTTCTCCTTGTCATCGCCAAGGTCGTGATGCTGATGTGTACAAAGAGGCCTAAGCAGGTTAGATATAACAGTGCCATAATCGCGGCCATGAGCCAGCAGGGACGCACGAAGAAGGACTGCGGTCTTGTGTACCAGCAGCTGACGGAGGACCTGGCCAGTCCGGCCACGCCCAAACTCAGCCGCTACACGCCACTGCACAGCGTCACGGTGAACGCGTCCAACATGTCGTACGAGAGCAGTCCGTTTCACCACAGCAACATCGTGCCCGAGGCCGTCTGAGCCGCGCAGAACAAGCAGTACATATGTCGGAGTTAAAACTCTATACTAACAACTGCGTTAACTCTTTCATAAGCAGTAAGTGATAGTTGTAAGCGCTAGTCACAGCCGAATACATATCTAACAAACATTTCTTAGTACAGTGCCTTTATGATCACTCTCGAACAATCGCGACAATGTTTTCAATCTAGCGCTTTCTGAATATTAAGTAACAAATGAAGTCAAATTACAACAAATTAATTTAAGATTATACATATTATATATTATACAAATTAGTTGATAGGTTTATTTTATGTACTTAAAATTATTAAAAATTAAACACTAATATTGTTGTTTGTGTTAACCTGACCGAATCGCAAGTCATCATCATCATCTTCCTGCCCTTATCCCATGTTACTTGGGGTCGGCGCAACACGTTTTTTCTTCCATTCTGTGTTGTCAACCGTCACGCTATTACTAACTCCCTTTTCTTTCATATCACACCGAAGACAATCCATCCATCTTTTCTTATATTCATAACTCTTTTAGTTACGTGCATTTCATCCCTCCTCTTCACATGACCATATCAAGATAAGGTTCCCTTTTAACTTTTACGTTACTGGCGCCACTTTTAAGCTACCTCTAATGAACTCATTCCTCACTTTATTCATTCTCGATACTCCACAAATCCATCTCAACATTCTTATCTCCGCTACATGCAATTTTTCTCATCCGTCTTTTTCACAGCCCAATATTTATTCATACAGTACGACAGATCTTATCACGGACTTATAGATTTTCCCCTTTAACTTGAGGGGCATCCGTGGGTCGCAAGTTGTTTCAGTGACCTGTCGCCATTTCATCCATCCTGAGTTGATCCGGTGCGTTACGTCTCGTAATTGTACTTGTGTAATAAAAAGTGTCATTAGAACCATACTAGTTTATTAAAAACAACTTTGTAACAATTTCATTTTGTGAGACTGGTTCTCATATAAAAATAGAATTTCAACAATTTAACTAAACTACGTGTTTTATCACAACACTATATATACATATTCAACATTATTTACATATAAATATAGTATAATCCAAAACCATACAAAGAATTCTCCACTTATTTACGTATGTAAAAATTCAGGAGGTTAGCTATTAAATAATATATATAATAAGCTACAAGCTGCTAAATAGAATTATAGACAACTTGCTTTACTTCAATAAATGGTTAGAGAATCTTCTAACAGCTTAGACAAATCCTCTTCTGTCTGTGGCAGCGGAGTCATACTCAATAGTCGTTTCTGAAACAAGAGAAGTTTATTGTCAATTCAAGCACAAAACAAAATGGTAGAACTTGCAACAGTAAGGTGGAGGCAGTAATAGTCAGGTGACAGGTATAGTGAAAAACTTAATGGCGAAATAATTGAGGAAACTTGATAATATAGCCAGTTACATCATAATTATCTAAGACGTGACCTTTGGAGAAACCAGGGAATCTTCTCTCTAATCTCAGACGGATAGATGTTTTTTTCTCCTTTGAACTTAATTCATGACTTGAACAAGAATGTTTTTTTAGTTTTGGCACTTTTAACCTTTGAATGCTATTGTGACGTATACATGACAAACAAGCGCGTGCCCTGTACGTCACAAATATGTGACAAAAAGTACGGCAAATTTGTCTTAGCGTCGGGGACACGCCGATGCGTTTATGCTCTGGCGTTCAAAAGGTTAAACACAGTATATTATAAATGAATAAAATACACAAAATAAGTATGTATACAGTACACAAAATAAGTATGTATACAGTACACAAAATAATTACGTATACAAAATTACCTGTGGCAAAGCCCCTTTAACCAGATCAGGAATATCTTCACTGGTATACCCAAGTGTACTCAATCCATTTTCGATCTTCATCTTGTCCATATACTTGAGGATGGTGTCAGCCAAAATGGAGCCTGCATCAGCCTCCTTCACGTTGGAGACATCTGTGCCGAGAAGGTTGGCGGCTTCGAGGTGCTTGGCAGGGTCACTAGGGCCGGTGAAGCGGAACACGGCCGGAGCTGTCATCACGACAGATAGACCATGTGGAATGATTGGAGCTGATCTGGAGGAGGTATAGTTTTAATTAATAGTGAGTATAAAAAGGTTTTTCAAGATGTTTCTCAAGTCTAGCAAAGCGCAAAGTAGGGGTGTCAGCCCCTTCGACACGGGCGAAGCCTGGATTTTTGCCCGTATGATTACATGGGATAATGGGACCTAACTGATGGTAATAAGCTGTGATTTGCTCTACAAATTACTGAACAAAGCCATAAAAAATACCGGGTCGAATAATAAAATAATTAGTTTGATTAAGACGTCAATAAAAGAATAGTTCAAAAATTTATTACGTCTGTAGCGAAATGTGGAATAGATAAACTTTTGTCTAACCCATCGGAGAATTCAAGGGTGATTTAATGATGTATTATATCACAATTCTGTGTTTTCTTATAGTTTGTGAGGGATCAACAGGAACTTATGGAAAGTGGTTACCACGGTCTGTAACAAGACCCTGCAAAGGCAGTGGGTCAAAGTTGATAAGTCTCATGTTTCAATAATAATTTCACTGGCACTTGCACCTTTCAAACCGGAATAACAACAATAGCTTTCAATTGAAACTATGCAAATAACACTTATTGATTTGGTGTTCATGATAAAATTAACATACAACATTAGTGACTACTTTTGGTGTATATTAACAAGTAAATATTCCATTATGCTTACGACCATATGTAAATGAAACTGCAGTGTAATTTAGAATAAAACTACTCTACAAGGTGTAACAGAAGTAATGCAAACTTCAAAAGGGGTTATTGTGCTCATCACTATGGACAACATTTACTATGGAACCAAACCAAACCAGTCGCAAAAAAAAAAGGCACTCCATATCTTTGATTGCATAACTCGAAAAAATGTAGTAAACAGCTGATTTTTACGAGTTCTCAGACTCAGTTGTCAGTGTCACAGTCTAGTCTCGGGAACTGTTCCAAGAAATACAGGTGGCAGGAACGACCCATTTCCTTATCGTCGTTTCAATGTTAGTGCACTCATTTCAATAGTTCGGAAACAGGTCCACGGGCCATTGTCTCGACGCCATAACAACAAACATTTCTTTTCATTCAATATTGACGTGAACGGTAAACACCCGATAACATCAACTTTTTACAAAAATTAGCACGGATGTGGCTCTGAATAGGTTAGTTTTTAGGTTACAGTGACCTAGTGAGAATTAATTTGGTCGTTTTGATACTACAGTTTTAAAAGTAAAATGGTTTTAACAATACAAATAGTTGTACGAGAGCGGTCTGGATCTAGGTCAATGGTGTGCCATTGAAGAAGTGTATGTCCAGATGTGAACCATGAACATTATTTTCGAACATGTTTTAGTAAGTTGAAATACAAAATGTAACTATGACTAGTCGTTTCAAATATTTACTAACGCTGTTTTAAGGTAAATCATTAAATAATGTAATTCAATTTAAACGCTATTTCAAAACAATGGTTAAAACCACAGAAATTGAAAAGGAAAATCATTAATCAAAAATTCTTAGTTGAAGAAGTAATCACTTTGGTATTATTTGTTTTTCCCCTTGGCACTGACTATCCCTGCTCAATGCCTGGGTTTTTCGTTGGTGTAGAAGGCTTTAAGAAAAGGGGAAAGGGGGAATAAAACCATCGATGGAACAAGTGAAAGAAGGTATCCCTAGAGAGTGGTTTATAAATGCTAAGAAGTCAGCCATGAGAGATTTATGTGGGACATGCTGTAACAGCTCAAAATAAATTGGAATAAGGCGGGAGGTTGATGATCCTAGCTTAAAGAAGTCAAAGAAACAGAGACGAAAAATCGTTAGGTAAGCAAGAAACATGGGACAAGGGCAACAAAATGATGATGAACACTTAAGGCCCACACACATAGTTACCTACCCATAATCTTCAGGCACAAAAGTCTTCACATTCCCTGCAATGGGGTACGCGAGTCCATGGCACAGATGTACCCCAGCGTTGCCGATGCCGACACCAGCCATCGTAGCCGCCAGGTGCATGCAAGACCTCGCCTCGATGTCATCGGGGTTGTACACCGAACGAGCAAAGTACTTTTGAAGTGTCTGTGAAACAAACACTTGTTTTGATACTTGGGTAAAAAAAGGTCAAAGATTCACCTCCTTTGAAATTCTATAATCCTGGTAGTGCTATGCTCAACCACCAAAGCCTAGATGGATGTTATGTGTTATTTCATTCCGTTGAAGTATTTTCTATTGAATGAATCTAAAAGCTAGATATCTTTTTTTCCTGTCGATTGACTAGACTTTTAAATTTTTGACCAACTAGTATGTGGCAACTTGGAGAGCTCTGTCATTAGAAACGTTCAGGTTCAGGCGCATAAAGGCAGGAAAGTAGGAGGGGCATATCCTGCGAAAGGGGGCTCCACACAGATACTGTATTTAGGATGGGTCAATCGACTCAAATAGAGATGTAGATTGGCAAAAATCAGGCCAAGTTTTTCGAGACATCGATGTCTGTTTGATGAATCTCATAAGCAATCAGGTAAGTCAAAAGCAATAAATATGCAGATCTTGTGCTCATAAAATTTAGTACCTACATGCCAATGCCACTTGAAGCGTGTCCCAGAAAATTTAAGGTGGTAAGCTATTCAAATAAGCACTGGCATTGAATCAAGTTATAAATAATTTAGTTTGCTGTCAGATACGACTTAATAATGAATTACATCCTCTAACGGGTAGCTTTAGTAGCAGATCTATATAAGATGAGTTGTTACGTCAATTGAGTCGGTCTGTCGGCTATTCCTTTCAAACCGGTCTCACTAATTACGTCGCTGACCAAAATGTTTTTGTCGTGATTCATTTTTTCTCAATGATTAATCACTGACATAGTTCATTTGAGTCATGCTTGCAATTGATAATGCATTAGGCTTGAGGAAGGACAAACTTTGTATTATGTCTCTACCTCAGTTAGATACCCGAATTCCAGTTATGTATCATGTTATGCATGAGTCAATTAATATCTGCACTACCTACTTTAACGTATTCTGCACGGTCAGGGTCTACTCCATAAACTCCATTTATACTGTAAATTGTGATTTCGTTAAAGTGATCGTCTATCACGCTTAGCAAAACGTTCCGAAAAACGGCTCGAAAAACGTTTAATCGGTTAAACGTCGTAACGTCGGTAGTATGACAAAAGTCCAATTCCATATGGGGTAATATTTAATGCAGTACTTTGGTCATGTCTCTTGGCGGGGTCGTGGTCGTGCAGGGAAGGCTAGAGGGAACTAGATCGCGCGGCAGGTCACCAATGCGTTGGACTGATCAAGTTAAATCCGCACTAGGAAGCCGCGTATCTGATTGCGCATGACAGTCTGCCAACAGGGACAGATGGCGGGAGATCGTGCGGAGAGCTGTGTCTGCCTCTACCACCAACGTGACGCTGAAAAGCTGTGACGACGGTGTCAGGTTTTAATGAACAGATTCCATGTGTGGTGACTAAATATACTTGAGTAATATGATGCAACGAAAATGGACATTATTTCATCATAATTCATCTCAGTTACAGTAAAACATAATATGTCATGCAATTACCGATTACAGTTTGGGCAATAGCTATCTCCTTAAAAACAGTTCCCAAGTTGTGGGCTTACTGTTTTCCTGCACCATCTCTAGCCAGTTCCCTCTTCGTGGCTTAGCTTCAGTGATCATTATTATTATACTGGACCATCCTGTTCCACAGCTGGACTAAGGCTATTTGCAAACTTAAAACCAGATCAGTGACCTATGCGCTGCTAGGTACCAACGATGCCGTGGAAATGGTACTTTTGGGCAAGCTTAATCTAGGTTACTGTCATGCCAGCGATACGAAAAAGTGGCGAGCATATTACCATCAACGGGGTACAAACCTGGACTCGAAAAAGCTAGAAAACATGATGCCCAACCCAGGAATCGAGCCCAAGTCCTCATGCTCAACAGTAATTTAATTGGCTCATAAAACTGTATAGTTCTTCTCGCCATGATTAAATAAAAACAATCGAACATACCTGTAGACAGAATCTGGCCCAGACATCGGATATAGGATTGCTGCCTTGGTACGTCGGTCTCAGGGCCGGGTTGGGAGGCGCGGGCCCTCTCTCACTGTATGGCACTGCAGTGAAACTCTCCAGCGCGTGACAGAATATGTCGAACCCGGAGTAGTTTGATACCTGTAAGATTTTGAACAATGTGAGCACCGGACAGCATTTTCACGATCAAATTGCCTAAATAAAAACGGAATGTTGGATATTCAACGCTCGGCTCAGCGCTTACAATTGAAAATCCAATAGCGCAATAATATTCAGGCGTTAATTAAGTGTTTACTGGTATTAGTGAACTGATGTCATTTGTTGTAGTTTTTTAGTATCTATCCAATATTTACCTTCTCAGGCATCGTGAGGGTATGTAGCGGGTCGATCATGGCTAGCATGGGTCGTAGGGCTCCATGCGATATGCCAGTCTTGGCGTGGATCGACTCGTAGTCGAAGATACTGACTCCCGTGGTCTCACTGCCCGTACCGCTTGTAGTTGGTACTGAGAAAGAAGTTCACCCATATTCATAACAGTTTTCTGAGTGAGTATAAATTAAATCTTGTAGCCGATAAATTGTCACATTTACTAAGGAAAATAAGGTTATAATTATGACCTAATTCATCATACTGTTGCGGTATATGTTATGTTACTATGACCTAATTTATTGCGGTATTCCTCGAAACGCACCAACGATGAATGTCCTAATTGTTTATTTATTAAAACTCGCAGGAAAGCAGAAATGAACTGGAACTAGGTGCTTAAGCGACTTACTACTTAGCTCAATAATGGTAAAAATACAAGTATGGAAATTTTGTTTTTATTTATTTAACACAACTCTTCTATCATTATAGGATATCCCAAAGCGATAAGCCTATCGCTTTGGGATATACTTACCCGGTACTTAGCTCATACTAATTTTACAAATTGTAACATAAATGGTACCTATGCAGTTCTTCTTGCGAATTAATTCAATGAACAGGATAAATTACTACTAATTTAATAAGTATACGTAAGGCGCGAGTAACTGGCGCTTTTTGAAGCAAGTTAGTCCTGCCGTGCGACACAGCCAGCAGCTGCTGCCGTCCCAGCCTCAGCACGTCGCTGTCAGGCACGTACACTTGGAAACAACGGTCTCATCGGTCTGTTCAGATATGAGCTCACACCAACAAAGACCAATGATGGGCCAAGTTTCCAATTTAACTATCACACCAAAACAGACAAATTAAATACCAGAATGCTGATTGGTCGCCAGTTTATGGCAGTCCACAATTTGTTGAACCAACACGGAGATGTTATACTATAAAATTTTGATGCGTATAAAAGTATTCCAATTGTTCAATGGACAATTTATCGAGAGTTTACAATACCTCAAGTAATTTTACGGAGTTTGCCATTTTTCCGGTGACATGCCTATATCCTACTTGCAACAAGCCAATTACTGCAGTCCTTCTTGCCCCAATTGAACTTAGCTACTTACTGGCAATCATAGGTTTAAGCTGGACATTAACAGGCTTCCCCTTCCCGACTGGCGCGTTGACATAGTCCAGGAGGTCAGCATCGGGGTCGGATGCGTACAAGTTAGCTGCCTTGCAAGTGTCCATCACGGAGCCACCGCCGACCGCCACGAAGCTGTCGAAGTCGTGCTCCTTGGCGAAGGCTATTGCTTCTTTGAAACTATTGAAAAAGGTAGGATTGAAATAACGTCGTTGAAAGGCGGAAGTTTATGTTTATTTCACTATTTCAAGGATTTTTGTGAGAGGCCAATTTGTATTCGTATTTTATGGGATATCACAGGCAAGCCGAAATTAGCAAGGTTCACTTGTAAATTAAAATGATCTTCCAACACCAAGTAATAAGGAACTAAACTTCAAATACAGAATATTGGCAATAATAATTATGCAGTTTAGAACAGAAAACTAAATGTGACTCTAATTAAATCTAAACAAAGTTCAAATTCCATTGCAATCAACATTTATTTAGGATATTTTTATCACTCAAAATATTAATTAAGAATACAATAATATAATGCTCATGTTTACAATAAGCTAACTAACTAAGGTGGCAATGAAATTAATTTATCTTAGGTTCAAAATTCCAGTCAGTTTATGCCATTTGCATAAACTGACTAGAATTTTTAAAACTATTGGTTTTGCCAATTAATTCATAGTGAAAGCTTTCAATAGTTGAAACCCTAATTGAAATAGCTGTCAATCAGTAACTTCTCAAACTTACCTTGTATCAGTAGGCTCCACTCTTACTTTGTCAAAAACTTTATAATTAACTCCATTTCTTGTAAGCGAATCAAGTGTGGCTTTCACAGGGTTCAAGGCAACAACATTGGAATCGGTCATCACGCATACATTCTTTGAGTTCATGTTGACCAAGTCCTGGCCAACTTCTCGTGTCACCCCCAGTCCATATCGAACTGTAGAGCATTTTATCTAAAACAAATAAGAACAGGTTCAGGATTAAAGTTTATCATCAGGCTAGCTACCGCCATTGGCTTCAGCCATGTGTAAGTTGGAAATTAATTAAAAGGATTATACAAAAGGATTAAAAAGTTTCCTTGGTCGTAATCTGAGCCATTTTTATATGTTCTCCAAATATCATTTTGTTTAGCCCTTGAGACGTTAAGCCTCGGTTTCTGAGCTTATTATCGGTTGTTTATCAATCTGCTAACGCTATTTTTCGTAACGCCATTGGTTGGTTAGTGGTTAACGGACAGATAAATGTTGGATAAACTACCTCAAAGACCGGGCATAAGATTTTCATTCACATTTCAAATACAGTAGGTAATTAAAAGTTTATTTTACAAAAAGGTTCCCATTACCATATAAAATAGTCAAAAAGAAAGAAAACAGAACTTTGGATTTAAAGACATATAAAGTTGTCAGCAAATCATGTGGTGAGATAACAAATTGATAAATGTTTCATAACATATCCATTTAAACTGATAAGATAGAAATAGTTTTGGTTATTTTGCATCAATTTTGTGAGGAAAGTTTTGATTGTCGATCTGAATGGACTATGTTCAATTTGAAAGATTATAAAGCTAGGTCTAGAAAAAGGGGTGACTAATGAGATGACAACTAACAGAGAAGCATTGTAGAAGACATTCTGTGCCAACTCCAAAGAAATTGACATAGTGGCAAGAGAATATTCAAAACATTTTTATGTGAATCTAAGAATAACAAATGAGTTGGGGAATTGTGTGAAAAAATTACAACAAGGAACACGGGTGGGTTTTAGTTAGTTACAGTCTGAAGCTCCCGCTCTTCCCAGAGGAGAAGGAGGAGAAGGAGGAGAAGTAATTTCATGATTCCCCATCCAAAAAAAATAATAACATATAAACACTTAGGACATTATAAAACTTACTTCAAAAGCATAGTCTTTCTGTGGAGTAGCATTCGAAACTTGAATATTACCACGATTGCCATGAGCTGGACACTGACACCTAAAAACAACAAATATTTACAAAACCAATGACATGATCAATCAAAACATAAAATCTTTATTACAAGTACTTACGACGCAACATTGATTGTTCTTAACAGATCAAAAACTCTTTTGCGGTTGCCCATCTTGTCTTGTCCTTGGTCAAATCACAAGTCAGTCAAAATATTTATTATGGACTTTTATCTCTGAGCTTATCACATGAAAACACGATTCGCTTGACAAGAATACGTAATCTATTTATATTTTTTATACGAATCTGTGTGCGTGTCTTGTCGGGTTCTTTGTTTTGTCAGTTGACTATTTGTTTTATCGATTATTATGACCTTATATTTACCTATTACTTATATCTACACTTTACGTAATAATTTATTGTTAATGATTGTAAAAAAATATTTTGTAAACAAGAGTTAAGTATTCCCGCCTGTCATTGTCAAACTCAAAATGAAAGTATGTTATACGTTCAGAAATTACTATTTGTAGAATCTGCTGAGACGATTCGATATTTTAGGACAAAAGTAAATGCTTTTGAATGCTATGCTAGAAATTCTGATCATTATTCAAACAATTACAATTTTAGTCTTTAAAAGCTGTGTGCACAAAGACAACTGCTCCTTTACTCCAATAATCCGATGGGACGACAAGTCGACACCACCAGGGAGAAATCAAGCGCACGAGCTACTGCATTACGTCCTTTCCGAGACACGGGGGTGTCACACCACCAACTTCTAAACTCCGGGCTGCTACTGAGAGAAATTCCTAATGAAAAATCTCAATTGCTCGACCTGAGAATCGAACCCAGAACCTCACACTCGGCAGTCGCGCTTGCTACTACGAGATCAACGAGTCAGTTAAACAATACAAGACTACGGTAAAAAGCCCGATTATTATTTCTTAGTTGAAAAGTTCATTTATTTAAGTTCAAACAAAACGTTGCAGGACTAACAACCTACCTATTTTAGAATGTACAGTCACAGTAGATAAATATACAGTAGGTTATCTAAGGCCGCCCGCCGAGTTATTAGCCTACTCTTGCGTTGATACTCAGGGTTGTCACTTTTACTTTTAGTTAATATTTTCGTATTAATTATTGTGAAATTGTCCTTATTACAACTATACCTACGCGAAAAATATGTTTACCAAAACGATGTTTCGTACTCAATCCTCTATTTTATAGTAAAACTAGACTTCTTAAAATAAACTTTAGCTCTAAATATAGTATTCAGAAAAATGCGACTCGGCTACGCTCTTAATAAAGCAAATAAACTGTGAAATAAACAATACAATACCATATTTTCTAATAATATTTAAGTATAAGTAGGTACTTATTTTTCTGGTTGAGTAGGAAGTATGAAGAATGATAAGTCCGGGTTTGCGAAATCATTATTGAGGCACCCGAAAACACTACAATATTTTTTTCCTCTTTTTGAAGTCATGATACTCGTAATTTACGACAAGTGTCCGCCGCCCGCGCCGGCGAGAGTTGACGAACGCAAGCGGTCATGTAACGTACGCGCGTGCTCACAGTCGCGCTGCACAGCCCGCACTGCCGCCACCTTATTGCCCCATATATTATGCTAGCGTGTGCGTGAAATCGCGTGCCGACATGGCGCGCGGCGCGCACGCACACATTCAAACCGAGAGCGGCACGTTTGTATGAAGATGTTTTACTGTATATTTATCTACTGTGGTACAGTCGCCAGAACATCAAGCTACTACAATCTATCAAATTTCTTTAATAGATTTTCAACTTTATTGCTAAAGCATTAGGTTCAAGGTTGATTGGGAAAATTCGACAGTTTCGGGCTTGCTTGATGTGCTGGCGTTTGTAGGGGGAGGGCGTCCTCATTGTAATCGACCGGATTCGAATTCAGACTCCAGGCTAAAATAAATGGGATATAACTTGGGACAGACAAAACTAAATAAAATCCAAAATAGACATCCAAGTGATGTATTAATAAATTCATACAGATTTCGTTCACATAATACACAATAGAAAAAACTATTTCAACTACAACTCCATAAAGAATAAAACATCTTACACGCTATTAGCATCATTTGGTTACATAACTTTCAAGTAACGTACTGACGGGCTAAAATGGCATTAAAACATTTCATCACAATTAGATTTCACAATATATTATTAAATAAATACAATTTATATAAGACGAAAGAACATAAAACAGGTTTCAGCATTTACTTAAATAATATCTCGAAATAATTATATAACTTATAATATTCTTTTACACATTTACGAACTAATAGGTAAAATATCTATTTACACGACTGCAGTGTTGCTATAACTACATGCGAAATTAATTCATGGCAACGATTATAATCATCACAATTTACAAAGATTTCTTCATGGGAAAAATCTTGATATCTACTTTGTATCACGCGATAGAAATGTGGGACTGTACACGCAAAGACATAATCACAAAATATGATTTACAATTCTAAAATTATTGCTATTATATGGGTAATCAAATGTATGTGTAGTATGTTCACTTTAGTTAATACTAATGTATGGCAACGCGCGCGGTATGTAGGTAACTATATCATATAGTATTAGCAGAATCACTATTACTACCTATGATTAGAAGTGATCGTTTAAGAACTTAATATACAGAAAAACTACGATTATAAATATGGGAATGTGTAGTTGTGAGTACATGGTATCTGCTTGAAAAGCAACGAAGAGGAAATAATGAGAAGATATTTAATTACATTTGTTTTCTTAAATTATCCTCCGTCGTCTTACAAACGCGAATACCTATTGCTATTATTACGACACTTTCGTCTATTAAAATGTGAAAATTGTTAAAATTTAACATGTAACAACAATTTTCAGTGTTCATCGTCACTTGAGAGACCATAGCCGCACATTATCCTCGTATAGCAACTATAAAGAATTTCTTTGGTCCATATTGAATAACTGGTAGCTGATGAATAGCTTAAAAATACCGAATGGATCGTTTGACTTTCAAACGACTATACACATATAGTATAAATAAATTTTCCGGCCTATAGTCTCGCAGTAAGAACACGATATCTATAGACAGCATGCACCAACAATCTAAGACACCTCAATATCATCTACTAGAACAAACTAGACAACAAACAGTCACTGGTCCGATAGTTTGTCGCTGATATACACCTATCTCTTTCACTACTCATCACAATTACATATTTGGCAAATCTAACTGAGCTGTAAACACATATCTATTGCTTCGTTTACGCGAGGCGTAATGCTGGTCTTACGAAACTATGAGCTTACGACCGAGGGCTAAATACAACGTTATCTATAACGTAAAGATTGTTAATGTATACACCGACTTGAGTAGGTACCAACAACAATAAAGTTATGGTTATTTATAAATCATTTTACATTGGAAACTATTGCTGATAAAATTAATCTGTATAAACTAACATTTTAATGTACGTGACACCAATGCTAAGACTCGATTTTAAATTTATAAGCTAGAACTTATATCACGTTATAACAAACTAAACGATACGTCGAAATTAATTTATAATTCCAAACTGCCAATGCGCATTCCTTTGAGTTTGTTATATTGGGATTTAAAAACGAGCTTATCGCGCTAAAATTCTACATTAACAAGTAGAATTTCTCAATATACAACACCAATTTTTCATTTTTACTATAAATATTTCGGAATTATTATAAAAGAGTGAGCATTTGAGTTAAGACTCCACAAACGTCACATACCAATCAACGCTTTCGAAACTACCAAACTATAGAAGACAATACACATACAGAAGGTTTTGAAAAGATTTATGAATGTTAAAAAATATAAGTAAAAAATCCGCTTCGGGACGGACGGTCTACTGGCAAAACTTACAATATTGGTGTTATAAAATCGTAGCGACGCTACAGCAGTATCGAATACGTAGTGAAACTATCGTAACATCTCAATAATGACAGTATAACATGTAGATAGACGACTGTCCTAATGTGGAATGGTTAAAATGTTTGAGTATGAAAACCGTGTATAATAACAATGACATACGTGTTTTAAACAGTAGTATAATACTGAACAATGTAGTGTTGTTAACGTCGTAAAATTAACTAACGTTGACCGTTTAGCTGCTTCAACATAACTATTTTACAACATTAACGTGTGTTTATGCCGTGTATTGAACTGTGATTGTATAAAATACTAGAATAAATAAGCTCGTAACTGTACAAACAAAATTCAAGCCTTAGGCCAGATATCCCATGTAAAGTATTTATAGTTGAAATTTGTAACACTTCCAAGATCGCTTTACACTGGTGTTTTTTAGTAATTTTGAACACATAATCCATTCAGTCAGACTCATTGATACAATCCAGCCCTATACAACCAACATTATTGGTTTCCATTATCATTAAAAGACGAATATACAATACATTAAGAATTTAATGTGTGTCGTAGACACAGAGCTCAATAGACATTTGAATACAATCCCCAGACTGACTGGAACATTTGAACTTGTCAGTTGTATGGCCTTGGGTTCAGCATGCTAAGCAGGAATACAATGTCAAGCTTGCATCGCTGCGGCTGCTGACGTAATACGTGGTTACTAGATTTAACACAGGTTTTCTACGAACATTGGTGTTGACCTATGTTCCATGGCTGCCAGATGTTCCGTCTTTGTCTGCCTTAGTCGGGCAGCATGTGCACGAACGAGACAGGGAACATGCCGCGCCGGCTTGTGCCCTCCACCTGCCCCTCCATCCAGTTGTCGTCCTCAGTGCGCTCGTTGATCACCACGATGACTTCTCCCTCGCGGAATGATAGCTCGTCCTCGTTGTCTGCTGAGCAGTCATACAGTGCCCGACACCGTCGCAGCCCTCCCATCTGAAATTATAAACAGATGCCATGTTACCATGATGCAAAGAAAATCTATTTCACATCAGTTTTAAGATATAATGAACTTCATTTTATTATACTTAGAAATCTAAATGATGGTAGTCCTATTAATCCCAAACTTTAATGAAAACATCTACTTACCGCTTTACTACTATAGTGCCTGAGATAACTGCGCCATGCTGGAGGGATGTTTTGACGTGAAACGAGGCTTTAACGACTCTCCCACACAGCGCAGCTACCTCCGGCGCCTAATTAGCCACTCTCCTGTCTCAATAACTCACCATAGTGATAGACGCCGAGGGCGACCGCGAGTGCACGCTAGACGTGTCGGACACATCCAGCGAGCGACTATCACTCCTGCGCGATCGTTCCCGCGAGCGCGAGCTGTCGCAGGACAGCGCCGACTGCAGGCGAGTGTCGTCCAGACACGAGTCCGTCATGTCGCACAGCTCCAGCGACGAGTCTTGACTAGAACACTCCTGGAAACATATAACAACGTCTTAGTAAAAGGAATGTGTTTTCGAGGAACAAAGACTATCAGCTAAGCTTCGAGAAAGTCCTAAGGATATTTAAAGTTTGATGCTAATTTGCGTTTAAAACAATGCTCCAAAAAATGTTTTCTAGGTTGGTATCTAGATTTAAAAAAATGCATTTAAAAATAAATAAATGATGCAAAGTTATTCATGCAGAACAATTTCAAAAGTTAGTGTTCCACACTTTATTAGGAGTTGGTTTATATGTTATTAGGAATTAAAAAAAAATACTTTAAACATTATATTAGACGAACGATGTTAGGGGTTCCCAGTAAATAAAATATCTACTTAGAATCTATTTCTATGAAAGAAGGATGTAAGACGAAGGGAATGTTTACTAAAATACAAGAAAGCCGAAAGCTGTTATATAAATACGGCATGCAGTGAGGACGAAATTAAATATCCATAAAATAATTGGAATAAAATGCATAGTTTATGGTGCTAGTAGGAACCGATTGTCAAGAGTATTAAATTGCCAAATGCAAAAAGATCCCTCAATTTGCCAACAGTGAGGAATCATACCCGCGAACCAAACATACGTTGCACCGTATAACAAAACAGTGCAGGCTATTTATCAAGCGATTATGATACAAGCGTGCACAATTTTGCGTATATCTCCGGTACTGTGTGGAAAGTTATTTGTGGTTTTTAGTACTGCACGTTTTAGATTTTTGTCGGTGTTCTCTTGACAATAAAATAATTAAAACAATGATTAATAACAATGTAAGGGCGTAAATCAAACAAGGGTAAGCGAGTAAGTACACTAAGTTCTCTGTCTGTCGTTCGTTACCCTTTTCAGTTTCGCTTTCACAGCCTTTTCCAGGTGCAATCTATTTTTCTTCTGTAGCAAAAACAAATATAACCCTGTACTATTTGAATATCATGTTAGTCGCTGTCATTTCATTATGTTTAAGTAATATTTTTACCTTTCCAATAATTTGTTACATTAGCAGCTATAGAATTATGTACAATATTTTTTTACAAATTCCGAAATATTTTTGTCACGCTTTTGCAATCAAATCAAATGTTTCAATACTATTCGATTTTATAATGAAGTTGATTCAAAGGCGTCACAAACTTAAACATTTTATCTGTCCCACTCACATCCTATCCTTATTTATGAACATTGGGAGTGTTGCACCAAACATTGTAAGTAATGTAAGTAGTCAACACAGCTTTATTCACAGTTTCGGAGAAGAGCGGTTTTTGTTTACTTAAATGCACATCGAAATCTTTACAGCCGGAAGGTCCAAAACCCAAAAACAATTGCATACAAAAATCATATGGAGTAACCTTTTGTCCTGGCCCTCACTGAGTCCGGATTATCGCAAGTCCGGGAGTATAATTCGGTTCATAGATTCTTTTAGGAAAATGAATCTAGTTCTCGTCAAGAATTTAGATAAAAAGCACTAAGTTCATCCCGTTGGCAATTTTTTAATCGATATCATAGCCAATCATAGCCATGTTGACTGCCTACATAAAGTACACCCTAGTCGCCGAGTAACAGATCTCCCACAGCCTAGCATGGCAATAAGGAGTATGAGTGAAGTGCAGTGCGTACCTTCCTCGGCGGCGGCGTGGGCTCGTCGCGGTGCTGCGCGCCGTTGTGCAGCGCGCTCGGCGGCGGCGTGGGCGGCGGCTGGGCCGGCCGGGCCTTCGGCTGCACGCCGCCTGCCACTGCGGACACAACGTGCCATGTTACAACATACACAGAGAAATATTAAGAAACGGCAGTATTACAGTGGGTTCGAAGGTACTACTTCTAAACAAAATAATTGTGACCAATACTCGTCCTTGGTACTTAAGAGTAACTCAATCCGGAACACGATTGACGATACGGTATTCGGAGCTCACGACATGAAAAGATTGGTTACGCACGCTCCCTAGCACTGAGGGACCTTAATAAGAAATACAGATAATGTAGTTATAAGAGATGCGTCATTTAGACGACCACACAGAAACATAAATACATACATATACTCGTATCCTACTTATGCATTGTATGAATGACATGTTGTATCCTCAAAAATACTATTTGATACCTACACGAGCATCGTGATATTCGACTCATATTTCACTCTGCGTGTGAGTCAGTTAGTGAATAGAATTTGAAAATTCAGGAATTTCAGCCATTTCGATTTTGTTGATAAAATACGACATAATATGTATAAATCCAACATGGCTATTAAATACTGAAAATGTTCTTTACATAGGTAGGCATCAATGAACTATCATTGGGATAAGATAATGAGATTTTGGTAACATAATATAATCCATCACGTAGGTATACAAGTTCACGATCACCTTTTATAACCACATAATCTAGTGCTCATTCACTAATGAGTGAAAATAAAAAAGACAAAGTAATGACTTTGTTGTATTTTATTTTCAAAATCAACTTAATCACTGACCTGCATGCACGAAGTGGCGAATGGACATGTTACTTTATTAACTTGTTACAGAATCACGAGGCAAACGTTTGAATTCGCTAAGTATAATACAGAAACACAGCGTCCACTCTGATGGTGTTAGTCGGTTCGGGGCAGCTTCGCGAGGCTTCTCGGTCGATCTGAACCCCGCTACAGTGTTTTTAGGTTATGTATATGTATATCGAAAAAAATTACGATTCCCGTGAAGCCAATTCATTATAATGTAGTACAATAATATAGTAGTAACTTAGTAGTGGTGGTGGTGTAGCGTTAGTGTATTAGTAATTGTGTACTAGCTGGCACTCGCGGGTTATTAGTACTTCTTCACTGTATAAAGAGTATCATCCATCCTCATAATCGAGCAGATTCATAATTTTAGTGGGATAATATGTACCATGCAGGGAGCGCGCGCTGTCAGCGGAGGGCGAGGGCGTGGAGCGCGGGTGCGGCGCGTGCGGCGCGTGCGGAGCGTGCGGAGCGTGCGACAGCGACACGGCCGGGGGAAGAGGCGCCGCACGCTTCTTCAGGCTGCCGATGTTGTCTGCAACACATGTACAGTTTCGTCACTACTTTATGACACGATACGGCTGCTATAAGCTTACAGAGTTATCAAGGAGTAACGGGCACAGCTGAGGCAAGTCACATCTGCCTCTTTGAGCATCTTATGAACACGACTGATGCTGATATTAACGTGGGCAGCCACTGGGCCCCAAGTAATTTAAAAAGTACCATCAACTTGATACTTAGATGCGTATACAAAAAAAAGCACGGGCAAGTTTGTGGATTGGTAGAATGCTGTATAAGCGAATGGACAACTAACTCATAATGGATAGCAGTGCCAATGTTTCGTAAATTATATATAACACTCCAACCACTCCAATACATGGTGGGCATCCCACCCATATGCCTATGGGTGGGAGAATATTTTGATAGATATTTTGGGAATGCTTTTTGTAAGGAGTGGGATTCCTTGCCGGAGCGGAGTCCATGTTTGACCATAGACTCCGGTCTTGACTTGAAAATCTTCGTCTTCATGTCAAACACGAGCCAATAAATAATGAAAGTACTCACAGACGTTAGGTTTCCTAGGCAGCGTGGTGGGCGTGGGCGGCGCGTGGTGCAGCGAGTCGCACGTGGAGGAGCGCGAGCGCAGCACGGGCGAGTCTCCCGCGGCCGCGCAGCGCTCTGTGCCCAGCACGGCGCCGCCCGCGTACGACGGCGGACGAGATCGGGGACACTTCTTCTCAGGAGTTAAGCTGCCGTTTTGCTGGAAAATGTTAAAAATAAACGTGAAAAATACACGGTTTTTACGAATTTATGGTAAACTCACATCGAGACGTAAAACGACGCAACGTAGCGTGCACTTGTGTTTATTACATTATTACACAATTACTATTATAAGTACACATTTCAGTGAGAGAGATCGAATACGCCCCACGGCGACGATGCTTCAAAACGTCAGCCTTTTGAAGCAGCGTCGCGCCGCATTGCGTCTTGGTGTGAGCGGAACCATATATAACATAATATCACGCCTGTATTCCCGAAGAGATAGACAAAAGTGTACTAGTACTGCATTTGGCTGTTCATTAATGGGGAGGTGAACATTCATAACTCATGTACATTAATAATAAGCTGTTGAATTTCCAAATAAATAAATAGTAGGAACACCATTTACACGCTTTTCCAATACAAATACAATAGAGATTTTCCTAAGTCATGACAGCATTTAGTAAGGCTGAAAGCTATATGCTTATGGAAAAGACATGCACAACGAAGACAACATCACACCCTGAAAAAGGACGATCATAGAACCGACTTGGAAAAACAGCGAGATAACAGTAAGATTAGGGCCTTGTATCACTTACTCTTTCGTCTATAACCGTGTCGTCGTCAGAGAAATCTGTTGAGCCGTCGTCGTGTGATAAATTCCAGTCTATGTTAATATTCTCGAATATACTCTTCTCTCGCTTATCGACGTTTTCCAACTGAAAAACAACACACCCTTGTAACATAACACCCGCACAAAAAATATCATGATAATAATTATAAAGCGGGCCGGATACACATTAGGCATAAGGTATACATAAGTCAGGGAAATTAATTCTTTATCACCTTCAAATTATAGTATGTCTCTCGTCATAAAGCCACAAGAAGGTCAATTCTCATACTTAAAAAGCATTCAAATTCCAAGTCAAAATTCATCATCTCACTAAATCAATGTCAAACTGTATGGAAATTAGAGGTGTTTTCGACACCTTGTGCGACTGCGATACGAAAGCGCACGCTCCGTAAAATTACGAGAATTGCCCCTCCGACCTATTTGACTAATCATAGTTTTAATCTTACATGCACAGTCAAAAGTTACAAACAATTAATTTCCCTGACATTGATTAACTCTGTCAAAAGTTACAATTAATTTCCCTGACATTAATTAACTCAAATGAAAGATACTTACCAACTCCAAACATCCAAGATGGCCATACTGCCGCGCGATCTGCAAGGCGGTCCGTCCACTGTTATCTTTGATAGTAGAGTCAGCACCCGCTTTGAGCAACAACTTCATAGGTTCAGTTCTGTCGGTGGCCGCACACAGGTGCAAGGCGGTCATGCCCTGAGAGTTGGGCTTGTCTAACAGCGTTGAGCCACCGTTTTGGACTAGAAAATCGACTATGTGTAGAGAGGAACCGTCGCCTAGTTCCCGCGATATCGCTAAGTGGAGTGATGTTTCGCAGAGATCCTGAAAAAAAAGTTGTCAAAGTCAATTCATTTATTTCAACTAGACCATTAAAAGGCACTTTTGAACGTCAATTTTACAGTTTAAAATTAAAATATAAGTGACTCTAGTTGTCCATTCGCAAAAAGTAGATTCTTATGGAGAAGAACGGACAAGAAACTCCATAGTTACTCTTTTCAAATATATGTTTTATAATATTTTGTATACATAGGTACATTGATCAATTGATTATATTATGTGAGCACAATGCATCCAACATTACACTCATATACATCACACACTTATATACTATAGGTACAACAAAGCTATTGCTTTGTTGTACCTATAGTATAGTTTGGTATTCCAGCAGAGATAAAATTAAGTTTGCTAGTAAGGGACATGGTACTCACATATTTACAATATAATTAAAAACAATGGATCAGTGTGTGAGTTAAATTACATATTAAAAACCTGAACCTGGTTGTTAGTTTCAACCGCAAACGGACTTTAAATATCTAGGGATGTATATACACGATTTACTTTTTGCAAATTCTATATAAATAAGAGTATATTTAAAGACTATTTTGTTTGCACCCTTTAAATTATTATGTGTCCATTGCTGGACATATCAAGGCCTCCCCGAAGTATCGCCACATCGAACGGTCCTGTGCGTCTCGAAATCAGTTCGTCGGTCCATCCACAAAGGAGGCCTTTCAATGCTGCGCCTTCCGGAACGTGGTCGCCACTCCAGAACCTTTCGGCCCCATCGACTATATTTTAATAAACTAAAGAACCTCAATGAAACCAGTACTAACCGAGCCGGGTAGCGCAGCAGCCAGGTCGGCGCCTTCGGCGTAGGCCTGCAGCAAATTCTGCAGGTGGCCGTTGTTGACAGCATGCTCCACTTCCGACAGCCGCTCGGCCGCGTCGCAGCACGTCTGCGCCGCGAAGGCGCGGTACACGTACTTCTCGCGAATGAACCGGAGACGGTCCTCCCTGAAATTTAAGGATATTTCATTAATGGTAGTCGCTTGAGCAGTGAAAAAGTGAAATTGGATCCTATAGAATTCCCAATTGCCAACTACACTGGAACTCAAAATGAGAAAAAGGGATTCCTTTACACATTTTAAGTTAGAACTAATCATTTCATTCGAGAATAAAACAAGCCCTAAACAAAGATGTGATAGAAACTGGAGGATTTTCTAGATATTTAAAGTAAGCAAAACATTCATGTCATTTTGAGGACGTTGGGTACAAAACTCTGTTTGTTTTTTAAAACAGGGTACTGGATTTTTTTCATCAATTCAGAAACTTACATAGTACTTTCAGGCGTCAGCTTATCCCTGTCATCGAGCGTGTTCTCCATGATCTCGTTGAACATCTGGTTGCCCATATGTCGCGCGAGCAACAGCTGCGACGTGCTGAGCCGGTCCAGCGTCAGCGACTGTATGCGAGATATGTGCACGCCCAGCTCTCGGTGACTGCCTGAGCACTCGATGCAGACGATTATGCCGAAGTTTGTTGATAGCCAGGTGGGGTCTGGAAAGTACAAAAACATTATAGTTATTAAGTATATATTATTATTATTATACGTCAGGGGTAATCGTCGTAGGACATAGGCCTCCTCCAAGTGTCGCCACATCGACTGGTCTTGGGCATAGCATCCAACAGATTGCCGCGGCTTTCACCAGGATTGGTGGTGCCATTTTGAATACTAAGCAACTATTATATCAATGTGACAAAAACGTTACTACACTAGGAATTTCTCCTGTATCGTGGGTGCATTTACAAACATATAAACTCACATACACAAACCGCCAGACCCGGAACAACTAACTGTAGGCCATAAAATATTTGTTCCGTGCGGGAATCTAACTCGCGACACGCAGCGCAGCAGTCAATCGCTCAACCACTGCGCCAAACGTGCCGTTTTTCTAGATAAGTTGCTTCATTCGAACCGCAATCACCAAGCATGGCATTTGTAAAAGCGGTTCTAAGTGCATAACCTTGAAATTTTGTAGTGTATAATAAAACGTATTTTACATACATATGATATCGATAAACACTTGGGTCTTTTTCTCGGATTTAATTGGCATCTGTGCAAAATGACTCATCCTTTGCAAACCACAACAGGAAATATTCGACCATTTGTTTTTAAAAAACTTATTTTAATTTTTGGAATTACCGAATTAAAGTACTATCTATAGGAGAAGGAAGTCCTCTATCTATTCAATTTCAATGTCACTTTGGTCAAGGATAGGAAGTGACAATATCAACATTACTGTGCAAAAACAATTATTTTTTACAACACAATAATTAAAATTATTTCATTAATATTTTTCTAAAATAACACTATTATAAGTTTACAACCGGACGTCACGCGGTTCCGGTTCCTGTAGGAGTACGGGGATAAAATATAGTCTATGTTACTCACTGATAATGTAGCTATCCCTTGCTATCAGATTTTCAAATCGGTCCAGTAGTTTTTAAGTTAATTAGTTACTTACAAAAATACAAATCATTCCTCTTTATAATACAGATATGTCTTTAGGTACAATGGTTTTAAACAATTTGTAAGTTTTAACATGCCTGCTATGTCCAAGGTTTTATATCTAACTAGCTGCCGCCCGCTTGTAATTAGTACTTTACCCCTTTATAAACAACTAGCTGCGTCCCGCGGTGGTACCCGCGCAGCTAGTATATATATACAAAAAGTGTGTTAATCCAGGGTGTCAGCTTCCTGCATACCAAATTTTATCAAAATTGGTCCAGCCGTTTGCGCGTGAAGAAGTAACAAACATACACACACACACTCACAAACTTTCGCCTTTATAATATTAGTGTGATAGCCTACTATGATTGGCGCCGGATAAATTTGCAATAAAGGACATTGACCTTTATATCTCTGGATCGATTACCACCATTCATGGAATATCATCATTAATCATAAGTAGACCCGTAGTCCGCAGCCGCACACATTTGGTTGCCGAGGATAGCCATAACAGCGCGTATGATGGACCGCTGTAGGTCCAGCAACGAGTGGCCGTAGTCATAGAAGCTTGTTGTTACAAAAGACCGGTTGGAACGTACCATTAGTAGAGCCGCAGTCCGCACACACTTGGTTACCGGGCATGGCCCTGACGGCGCGTATGATGGACCGCTGTAAGTCCAGCAACGAGTGGCCGGAGTCATTGCTCTCGCCCGCCTGCTGGTGGAAAGCCCTCATTAGTGCACCCTCCTTGCAGTTCACCAGAACTGAGGTCCATGCTCGCTGCTCGTTCTCGTCTTCAGCTTGGAAGTGGTATGTTCGGTTGTCTGTAGACAGGAGAATGATGTTGAAAGGATGTCAGTTATGATTTCGTGTTAGCGAATATTTCTAAAATGGATAAATGGTCACTGAAACAAACTTAAACTTAACTTGTGTGGGCCAATTTATTTTATTGGCTACGACTTGTGACCGCAATTCGTCCGCGTGGAAATTAGTGTTATCTAGCACCACTTAAAATATAAATATTTTAAGCTAACAGTAGAGACAGACGGATAATCATGTATGAGTAGTTTCCACAGGTCAAGTGGACAGAGTATTATTGGGAGCAAAACACACAAATGCAAAAATGACGATAATTTTTTCTTCCGATTTTTAATAATGAAACAAATTATATTCTGCTCCCAATTATACTTTATCCATCTGTGAAAACTACATGAAAATCCGTTAAGTAACTTCAGAGATGAGCGACAAATAGAATTTAATTCTTAAAATCATTGATTTTTGTTACTCTTCTTTTATCCCATTCTTTTTTATCACATTTCTTTCAATGTACAGGCACATCGGTTTCGGCTATTTTAGGAAATGTATAGAATTTTAGATCTTTTTTTTTGTCACATTACATCGTAATTACGAAAGTGGAAGTGGAGATTAAGTTTTCAGCCTATGCAAAACACCTCTAAGCTGATTATTGAAAGTTGCGAAGTGATAGCAGTAATTACCAGCCATAATTGGATGAGTTGTTGCATCATAAATATTAAATGAAAGTGGTCTAACTCGCTAAAGTTTCACCCCGTATGGAATCGAATCCTCAACTTTAGTCAGCTGCAAAAGTTTCTAAGTAGCGCGAACTAATAACGTTAATCTTTGAGAGCAAAACTACTGAAGTATGAACAACTAGCTTTTCCTCACGGATTCTCTCCCAGTCTTATACCACAGAAACCGTAAACGGGTACTTTTTCGAGATAAAAATATAACTTGCTAGTGCACTGAACCGATTCCAGAGAAAAGCTTTTAGAAAGAACTCTGGAATCGGTTAAAAACGTTGAGATGTAAACGACAAACAATCAGTTTTTTAATAGCAGTTGTAATGTTATAAATGAATGATGAATACTCACATGAGACTAGATCAAATGCCCGTTTATCTTCGGCGGCAACTTTAATTTGGCATGTAAGGAGGTTAACCCTCGCGGGGGTTTTGTTCTCGTCGGCGTGGAAGATGTCGAGGAAGCCCTCGGCCGTGACGCGGCAGCGCCGCTTCTGCCACACGCGCCGCACCTTGCCCTCCGACTTCTTGAGAAGGTAGCCGCTCCGGCTCACCCCGTGCTGCTTGTCGCCCTGCATCTGGTGCAGAGAGTAGCCACCTACCGATGACACCACCTGGAATAGCAACATGAGTGTTAAACGAAGAGAACAACTGTTTAGAAACCAACAGTACGACTAATGCGCCGCGACTACAAATATCTGGCAACTCATCGTGATTCTCAAGTCGAGTGCAAAATAATAAATTGTAAAATACATTACCTCTCTGTCCTGAGGCGCAGCTGCTCGCAGCATGTTCCTCAGCTCTAATAACCTCCGTCGCTCGTCGTCTTGTTGCTGCCTGATCTTCTGCAGCTGCACGCTCAAGTCGGCCACGTACACACCAAAGTGTTCAATCGTCTTCAGGCCGTCTTGAAAGTAATTCGTCTGTGCGTGATAGTACTCCACTAAATGCTGGAGCAGCTCGATCCCCTTCTTCGTCTTTATTTCGTTGAACTTTATCAGGTACTGCAACGACAACGTTCAATTAACGCAGGAGCTAACACTTCAACAGGGCCAGTCACAACAACGTTCAAAAATGGAATGGAGCCAGTTCATTGGGCACTGGGCAGACAGAACGACGCCGAAAACATCGCGTGGGCACGAGCATGCTTATTACTTCATCAGAGACCGTGTCTAATGGGACGCGAGACAGACACGAGCGCACCCGGGACTGTGGAAACGCACCGATATTACTACGTGCCCTTCCGCGAGTTAAAATTATACTTGATGACGCACGCGCACGCGCATTCGCGATATAGTGGATCCAGATTTGTCTTGCAGAGTTGTGTAATAATAATAAAGCTCAGCTCGCGACCTTGCACAACTTTGTTGGCGAGTCGCCGGCTTAACTTTTATCTTTTCGTTTGTTGTAGTTACATTTATTACATTCCTAGAAGGTACACTTCGCGGTTGTTGACTTGTTACAAATCTGTCTGCAGTCGCTGCAGGCTGTTTGTATTTATCGCTCAAACGTTAACAACAGAGGTCTAGTAAATGCGTGGGCTGTGGGTATGTTATGGCTGGCGGTATTTGCACCGAGTGCGTCGTGGAACAAAGCGAGGGTCAGCGCGACGTCGTCGGCCCTGCGCGGCGCAAGGCCGGTCAGCGACCTGACGCGCGCCTCCGCGGTACCGCACCGACCACCGACCCCACCACCACAGGGCTTCTAACTTTCTTTTTTTAGCACTTAACAAAGAGACAGGTTATCGATAACTTTGATTGCAGAAGTTCCTTTAATGAACGTCTTTGAAGCTCATCGATCCATCATCTAACTACGTAGGTATGTTTACAACAATAATTATAAGTTTAGCGAAACATTTTATGTTAAAACCTCATTAAAGTTGTGAACACATCCCTTCTGAACTTTCGCATTTGTCAGACTGAGCAAACATCCTAACTAAACCGATGAAGTTGGGTCGGTTAACTCGGGAGCGGCAGTTCGTACGGCAGAACATCAAACCAATTGGGCTTGCTGTGGACCAACAGCAAACAAATAAGCGTGGGTACTATAAAATACCAGCGCTTAATTGGACATTCTCGATAACTTAATCAAAGCTGCAGATAATTAACGTACGTTATACTAAAAACAGAGTAAAAGTGTTTTTTTGCTTGTGGTGGTAGATATTAAAACTATTAAGTAATAATTGCAAATAGCTCAAAATATTTCTAGTTGCATTTAAAACCTGTGATTTGACTCAAGTACATCAATACCGATTGTTTACATTGCAATGTAACGTCGCAGGAAAAATAAAAATACATTGATAAATACACAAATCCCAGATAGATGGTGTGGTTAGGCGTGGGTATTTCTACCCGTATTTGCGGTTTCTTGTAAATTAATTCACTAGCAATTGTAGGCAAATATTATAATAATGTTATGTCACGAAACGAGTACCTAGATCTACCTAATTACTGGCCTACAAGTAATAGAATAATACTGTAATTGATTTTTTTCCATTCTAAGCGTCCAAGTGCCTGTAAGTAGGACAGGAAAAACGTTTCATGAAGCACGAACAAGTGGATCACAATCTTTTGGTTTCATTTTTCAGGTCATTACTCTTGCAGCGTCGCAAACCAATGACATCGAAACGCAAAAAAGACTCAATGGTATGGCAAAATGAAACAAAATTTTGTGTTTTGGATACGTTGTAAATATAAATATTGTCAGCTCTTTTATTTGAGTATCTCATCGGAAAGCTCGAAATAACTCGGATTTTTTAAAGCTTGTGATTAAGTTCCCAGGGGTGCTGAAAGGATGAATGGGCAAATGGAGAACTTTCAAACTCGAAAGCTGTTTAGAAACTTAATTCTGTATCGTAATAATATTGTTGGGTATCTATCTTGAATTTATGCGGGCGACTGCTATTTATTATACAGACTGACTTTATTTCATTGGAGATGTTCCAGGGGGTGAAAGGACTCATGAATATGGACATCCCTTACTATTGAATCAACTCTGAAATATGAGTTGTGTTTAATTTTTTTTTCAATATTAGACTTTTCTCTGATTATATTAGACATACTTAATATAGAGGACAGCTTTTTTATAAGTAAAAGTTGTTCATATTCATGAATTTAAAGTCAACCCGTACAAGCATAATAAAATATTATGTGCATCTCTACGAATAATAAAAGTGCAGAGGGCAAGTGTTCTGGGCCGGAAGTGGTGGCCAAAATGTAAGTAATCATAAATCTACAAATTTAACCAACAACCCAACGTACTCATTGTTTAATACAGGCTCCAATATCACATTATTATACTCTCCGCACTGGCCTGCTTAAATTGCAGTTTCCAAAATACCAAGATCGAATATCCTCACAGAAACAAAATGCGCCAACGCAATAGATTCCTATCAATTTATTCCAATTGTTTTAGCGCCTTATTGAGTCTAGCCAATCACAGAGCCCGATTAACAGTCGTGATTTAGCAATCTGCCCGTGAACCCCGTCTGCTGCCATTTGGCAAGTTTGTCACAGCTAAAGATATTTACCGAGACATTTGGCATTGCATTCTGCACCGCAGATAGACGCGTATGTTATGCAACACACGATTGGCACTCACTAACAGTTTTATGTCTTAAAAGGGACTTAACTTTGACTGAGACATACTCCTATCTCCCCGCACAATAAATATAGTCAAAATACAGCCATATCTCCAAACGGCTGTATTGTGACTAAAATATCGTAGTTCAAGCTGATATCTTTTGTTCTGTAGCCTGTGGATATTATTGGCGTGAACTCGATATCAACTCTTGCCGCTTCTTCCAGTTTATTTATGGTTGAAGCAAGATGTCTCCTTCTAATCTTCATGTCAGTCGTCACCTTTCTGACCTTATCATCTTTCACATAATCCAACCATTTTGTCTTTGTCGTTACTACTGTAATTTCCAAAATAGCCATCGATATTTTCTTGCTATTATCCCAATTTATTGGTATTGGGGTTAGTGCAACATGTCTTGTTCTTCCATACTTCTCTATTACTCGTCTATTCATGGTCTTGTTGGTTTACTCATATTCTTATAATGGCTATAAGAGTCTCCATGGCCATTAAAAAAGAAAACTCAGGACATTTTCATAATTCCGAGCTACAACTTACTTACATGTCACCGGAAAATAGCAAACTCTCGATAAATTGTCAACTGCACATTTGGAATACTTTTTTACGCATCAAAGTTATAATATCTCGAAGTCATTCCGGAAAATTGTGGACTGACATAAAATGGCGACCAATCAGAGCACAACTCTACAATTGATCCTTTTCGTGTGATAGTAGGTAAACCTGAAAACAAGGCTCTCATTGGTCTATTCAAAGAAAACAAAGACCAAGTTTCCAATTTAACTATCACACCAAAACAGATAAATTGTAGACCAGAGAACTGATTGGTCGCCAGTTTATGTCAGTCCACAATTTCTCGGAACGCACGAAGATATCATAGAATAGAAGATATTAAATATTTTTTTTATTCAATATGGGTTTTCTCTTGACTCTAGGTGACAGATGACAGAGACAAAGTAATTCGTCTAATTGCAGAACAAATGTTCATTTGACAATTTATCGAGAGTTTACAATCTCTTAAGATATTTTGTAATCTTACGTAGTTTGCAATTATCCGGTGACATATATAAAGCAACTAGCATTTTGTTCATTCAGTCCTTGCGTTATATTATCAGGTGTTGTTTTTTTTTTCCTCAAAAATGGTCGTATAGTTATCCAATATTATGTGACCTATAATATGTAGGTCTACATATTATAATTAATTTTCCTTCTTTATAACAGTTTATGACAAATGCTTCGCAATAAAATCAGAATGCTTATAATTTACGAACATCGATAACGATTATTTTATTGAAGCGTGCAGTGTGCCAATATTTGCTAACCAGCATAATCTTATCAATAACATATCGTAAAACTGCAAATATTATGCGGTTGCTAACACAATTCGACATCCGTTGGTGCAGAAAAGTGAAGTGAAGTCTAGAAACTGCTATTCAATATTCAGGTCTCCATTCACAATTTTTTTTTGGATTTTGTCCAATCCAAGTATAAATATTATGCCAGTATGCTAAATAGTTCACAATTTAATTATCACCTTTTATACCACAAATAGTCATGGTGCTATCCAACAATGTTATTCTAACTCACTATACCATCTTAAAGATAGAAAATAAACCAAAAGACTGAAATGTATAAAATTGGCACAAAATCTTCGCATGAAAATGTTGAAATGAAAGATAGAGCCAGAATTTTGGCAACGTACGTTTAATGTAACTGTACACCAGTGTCATTGCCAATGGACATACGACCTTTTGCAGCCACAGGTTATGCGCATAACGGCACTAGTGCTGTCCACAATGACTGCTATTGCTACAGCTATTGTGTGGGGGTTATGCTGCTATGCTGCGCTGCGTAGAGTAGGTAAATGGCTGTCACGGACAAAGATATTGTTAGCATTGTGACACACGCATTGTTAATTGCATTCTAGGGCACAAGGCTTGCATAGATGTGCGTCTGCGACAGTTATTCTTTCGGTCATTACTCCTGTTGCTAGTCGTGAACAAAGACTACCTGTCTTGACTTAAAGCACGCTTAGTTGAGCTTATCTCGCCACCGATCGTCGCGGTTTAACTGACAAAGCCGTATCTCCTAAATTTACTAGCTATTTATTTATATTCCTTTGTGCGAATGGCATATCAAAAACGAGGAGTCAAGAATGTTTAACAGAAAATACATTTGCTGCATCAGTACTCTCTCGATTAATTCGAGGAAAGCTTTCGATAAAAGTGGCAGTATCAATTGTTATTGGGACATTTTCATTAAGTTAAAACATCAAAGGCTATACTGGCAGTACAATATATCAGCAATAAGTGCACGTGTGAGTGGCACGCTCATTAGCAGATGTCACGCGACCAGTTTCATTAATTAACGTTGTATTTGTAACTGAGGGATACACGAGAGTAATGCGTAAATATTGGTGGACATGGGTTATGTCGGTCATTCACGCAGTTGACGGGGATCAGTGTCAACAACAGCTTTCTGTCAATATCAATACGGATGAGATGTGTGTTAAAATTTTATTTAATAGCATAGTCTAGGCACTTTAATAAATTCTTAAATTCACTGACAGTTATCGCAAAGACTAAACTAAGGAACGAAAACACATCCCCATAAGCATTTAGATAGCGACTGAAAGTGTAAGGGGGTTTACCGTCTTTGCCGATGGGATATACCAACGTGTACACAGCTTGACTATATATAAGCTTAAGATAACAGGGTTTCCAATATATTATGATCATCCAAACTTCGAAAGGAAACCCACTGAACCGAGATGAAACCGAGGTACGGTACAAAATATGTGTAGTCTACATGGGTATATAGAATACCTCGTTTGGTATTTTCCTAAAATTTATCTAACAAAGTACGACCATTTGTTACGAGCTGTTGGCCCCAGAGCGATCATTTACAAAGCGTAATGAGAAGGCGTTGCTATACAGCGCAGTATACCGTGTACCTACGAGTATTAAGTGACTTATTAAAGAGGTAAGCGACCAACAGGTCCTGCCCACAGGGCGTGTGAAGTGAAGCCACAAATTGCCCACCAATATTAATTATCCACCTTTTAGCTTAAGCTCGACTACCGGCCAAATGTCAGTCGGTGTCAGACACAGTTCGTGGAAAAGTAATTAAAAGGGATAATGTTCTTCAAAAATAAAAGCATAAACAAACTTGGTATTTGAACCCTAATTTGCATAAAGAATTGTTTGTTCAAAGAATTGGGTAACCAAGTCATTTATAATCCTTATACGTTCACGATAATCATCATAAAGACCAAAATGGATTAGCATCGGAATGTCTTAAAACTATGCTTAGACGGACGTTTTTGCAAAGATAGTGATCGTATTTTACAACTATAAAAGTAGAACTTGGAGAACGGTATCGTAAAAGGCATGGTTTATCTCTGCTAATGATTCGTTTAAGCATTGGCTTTGCATCGTCAAGTATTTTTGCAGACTTAATGGCCGACAAGACTGAAGACAATTTTGTCAATGCTATATAATGTTGAAAAATAAGTCGATACTAAATTTTCTTGCGGCACATCCGTAAAAGCACTAAGACGTAATAAAGCTGCCACATAAAACAAATACGGAGCAAGAAGTTATGTAAACAAAGTGAGTTTTATTTATATTTGAAGCTCGTGAAGACTAAATACTTCGAGTATGTTTGCATCGCTTTTAAACACTTTAAAGTTAACAGTTGGAGTTTTAATGGTACTTTTAAGAATGATTAGGTTGTATTTCTGACGACTTACCTCACACATTTGCAATTGAAACAGTCTTCTCTCCTTCTCCATTTCATCTGCTATCTCGGCCGGTGTCACCTCACTTCGGATGAGACCGGCTTCCTTCGCCTGCGATTTCTTCTCCTTCTCAATTTTCAGGTACTTGGACTCGTAGTCTTTGGACGCTTTGTCGAACGGCCTCTTTAGGTCCCCCTTGACACCCCGCAGGTCACCTTTTAGAAGACTATCGACCGGAAACATGACGATGTTGTTTATATTTTGCATCTGAAACAAGACATTGGGTTTAATTTTTTTGTAATTTGTATCTGTCCTAGTTTTAGTTCTACACGTGGCCTATACAGGATGAATTTTAAAAGTGTGCGAAATCCGAAACTATGAGGAAAATCGAAAAACCCCGAAAGGAATCTCGAGCCCGATTTTGATGAAAACTAAAACTGCATTATTGGATTTTTTTTAAATCGGCTTTCCAAGCCAGGAATCGAACCGGTTGATTTGGAAAAATAAAACACACTCTGTATTATTAAAACAACGCAAGTGTCGCCACTAACTCTAACGATCAAATTCTGGGAAGCAATAAAACATGGCAAACTAAAGGAAAGTGCTCATTTTTAACATATTTCTTGACTAGGAAAACCGATTTTTCAAAAATTGGAAATTTGGATTTCTTTTAGTTCGTGGTTACATGAAATCTATTTCGATTCGACGGCTGTCTATATCAGTAAATGATTGTAACAATACCTGTGACTCACAGGTATTGTTACAATCACAGGCTGCGACAACCATCAAAGTGAGCTCTCGTCTAAGATTGTGCTCAGCGTATTACTGTTGCACAATATCTACAGTGTACCTAGTCATTTACCCGCGATATGTTGCTTCACTAGCGCAGTTTTGACAGACAAAACACTCCACTAGTTTGCAAATGCATCGCCCGAATAGGCGCCAAACGTCGCGTCGTGAACTGAATAATGATGCCAGGTTGAGAAACCCTAATATGCATTTGGATGTGACTACGTATCATATCATTGGCAGAAGAATATTCAAAGTAGGCCTTGACCTCAAATGTAATTACTAGCATTCATAGTTGAAAACTATAAATACATTTTATAGTAAGTACGCAACTACATCACAACGACCGTTCGGATCAATTACGTGAGAACAGAACATAATGAGGCATGCTACATAATTAAGAACGTCAGTCACAATAACGAGTGAAGCAGATAAAGTAATTACACAGATGAGAACAAAAAGTCAACACGCTATATGGAAACCCCGTTCATGGAGGGCCGATTATGGAATCAATGAAGCGAATGCTTTGACAGACGAGACTCGGGAGGCAATGAGGGACAACGGGTTGATGGACACAATGAAACCCTTCCTGAACACTGTTGCTGGTCATTGAATGTTCCGCTAATTATAACGTGACACGTGGGAAACTGTGGACGTTCACGTTTAATTTATTGCGAGACGCGAAACATCGTAAATCTTTATATGTAAACAGGTAAACATTTTCGAAGTTCCAAAACGTCAACATATAAATAATGTAGTAACACGTGTCACTTAATAATGTAACGTTGTTTAGGTAACAGCAAAGGAAAAACATGGAGGGCACTGACTGCTAGTCTTTAAGTCCAACAGGTTACTGATGTATGAGTTCAACGCGGTTTTGTTGAAAAACTAGGAATACTCCGATTAAGGGAGAAAACCGTAACGACCGGTAATACTAGGATTGGTAATAATGATGCAATGAATGTAACACTTGACAACCTATAAATAGAACTAGCTAATGATTATTCAGAAACAAACAACGCGTTAACTGTGCAAATGATGCTTGCTCTAAGAGCAATTAGTATTATTTTACGAAAGGTTTCTTATTACGTCACATGAAAACAAGGATACTCCAGTCATTGGAGTTTCAATTACTTCAAAGTCCAATTGCTAAGGACCAAATATTCCAATTGCCGGAAAAGAAAATGCTGGATAACAAAAAATCGATTACCGCGATAAATTCACTTTCGACAAGGTTAATCAATTCAGCGAATGTGTCGCACATAGCTGCGGGCTGGCTGCAATCAGCGATCTCGATAACAACTCGATACACGGACACAATGTTATCCGCACGCGATACTCCCGCCGCGGCACGTCATAAACACGCTCGATTAAACGCGAAACGCTTATCTGAACGCAGAATTGAATTACCAAAGGTTTCGCTTTCCGCGTTCTGTGAAGTTGCACAAGTGTCACGGGATCAAATTCTATGGTCAGCGTGAGAAATATTGAGTCAATGAAACTTAATGCTAAGACGAAATTGAATCCATAACCCATTCAAATCTCATTTTGTAAAGCTCATTTTCAAGCTAATATTTACATAAATTATGTTTCGATTCTCTTTTGACATAATAAATTGATAAAGCGTGACGATTGTGTGATTAATTTCATTGATACACTGAATGTTATCTCTAAGATAATTTCTGTGAATAGGTATCGATTTCATTATGTCAACAACATTACAATATGTGGGTATATCATGTGATTATTATTGATGGAATTGATTATATTATGAATGGAAGGGAAATCTCATTTGATTCAAGTAGATATTCAAGAATTCCACCTTAAAATCGTTTAGTACTGAACAAAAAGAAGAATCAGTGCATGCGTTCAAATCAATGTGTTCAATTTAATTGTTATGGGAATGATGAGAAGCAGTCAGCAGGAATTTCTTTTTTGCGATCATCATTATTTCAGCCGAAAGACGTCCACTGCTGGGCGTAGGCCTCCACCAAGCGTCGCATCATCGATCGATCCTGTACTTCTCGCATCCAGCGTATTCTCACGGCCTTCACCAGGTCATCAGATCACCTTTTGGCCATCCAAACTGACACTTTCTGACCTTTCGCTGGCCACTTCAAAACCTTTTGGCTCTATCGACCGTCCGTTCTGCGAGGCATGTGCCTTGCCCACTACCACTGAACGTTTTATAAAAATCACTTTTTCATAATTGAGCGAAGAAGATGTTTAACTTTAATAAGGTGTTAACACAACTCATTACATAATTAACTTCAAAACAGACGTCAAAACTAATTAAGTACAAAATGGGTGCAAAGCGAACGTTTTTGCTGTACTTGTTACGCGGTGTAACAATGATCATTGTTCGGATTTAGAGCAACGAGAGCACGTGCGATCCGTACGCTTTACTATATTGTATGGTAATTCAAAGTCACACGCTAAAACACCGGTAAACCGTAAAGCATTATGTTACTCATACTAGTAATGTTTATAGTACTTTTTTCCCCATGATTAGGTAACCCGCGGCTTATAGAGAATGCTGAACTACTTTTGCGGTTGATCAAACAAATCTACTAATCAGAAAATCTTGATGGATAACGCCACGGTAACACCATCGCCCTCAGTCACAAATATATGATACAGACATGCAAATTTAGAATGCCATAGCACTGTTACCAAACAAATCTTACGCTCTAACGAGCGTAAGATTTGTTTTATACCAACCCCAATCCAAAATCCAAGTGATTTCACAACTTTGTTTTTCATTCATTTTAAAATAATTTTTAGTGCAGCTATTCAAAATTCACCAGAAATGGCCCATGAAGTGTATTTTTATTGCAATCCTTTTGCATTAGCATCAAACTGCTTAGCATACGAATGTCCCAAATAAAATTAACTTTGGATCAAAGCTTAAACATTTGATCTGTTATATGGGTACAGGTACCTAATAAACACGATACTAAATTGTAGGTATTGTAATTTGTACCCAATGAAAACAAAATGTTCAAAATTATTTTTGCCCCATTAAGACAAACAATGAGTAGAAAAACAAATGAAAACGTTACCGGAAGAAAGAGGAGTTCCAGAACTAATTTCGTGAACATGAAGAATTAATTTCAACTATGACGCTCAACTTGAGCAGCTTCCCAGTAGATTCAACTCTCGTTGATTGCTTTGAAATTAAACAAAAGCTAAATGAACTACGCAGTACCAATACCAAGTACCAACATCCCACAGTTCATTTAACTCCATTAATTAGTATGGAGCTCGATGACATTATTTACAATGCTTCAATATTCTCACTGGAAAGCATGAGAGTGCATCACCGCTAATGCTATTGCAAGATAGATAGAATGTGCACTCTAGACAAAACCGTTTTACTACATGTAATCAAGTTAGGAACAAGAGTATCACCCTCTTGCGAACGTATGAAAAGACCGAAAGCACGAGAATCGTGTCCTACATATTTGATAATTTGATCAAACACTCTTGTCGAAAATAATTAATTAATTAATTCCCAAATGAGTAACGAGGTGTAAGGACTTGAAAGCCGTTGATTAAGGGCTCGTAAATAAATCAAAAATGAAGAGGCCTCCGAGCGCGTTTACCTGATCAAATATTTATAAAGAGAGATACAACAAACGAATAAAACAGTAGAAATGAATGATCCTCTAAGCGAGGCAAATGGGCAAGGTGTGTTCCATAAAGTAGCAATTTTTTCAGTTTAATGAGTTATAATGTAGAAAAAGTGCTCAAATGATTCTGTCAAGTTTCTTTACATTTATGGTGAAATTATTTTTAAAACTCAAAACAGAAATTATGCACCACCAGATTAAAAAAAAATGTAAACTTTATTTTGGATTTTTTTAATATAAAAAGGATAGTTGAGTATACTGACGTGCCATCTGCTACACAACCAATCCTTTAATATAATAACGTGCCTGTATAAGAATCACCTGAAAACTTCAGTTTTCGCCTAAAAGGACCACTTCAAAATCATATTACAGAAAAACTGTTCGTGTCTCAATAATTCTAATTTCAGTTCTATGATACTTAAGCAAATAAGCATGTTGTTAACATAATTAGTTTAAAAAAATCTTGTGACACACAAAAAGTGTTTTTTTGTTGACCTGTGTTATCAGAGAATCACGTCGCTGCCATACGTAGTGATGCTGATGATAAATCATAAGAAAGGAATCCACATTCAACGGTATTTGTGTTAATGATTGATGAATGGATCATAACATGACATGAATTCCGCACAAAGCACGAAATTGTTGTTATACGCCGCTCATAAAAGTTGATTGTTCAGACAAGTATGCGAATAGACCAGACAAATAGCCCCAGCTAAGGTGACTTTAGTCATACATTATTATGATTACTGTAACAGCCACAATTCGGAGTGGTAAACGGAGCGGAGAGCGGCAATCTCCTCATGCGAAACGCGACAAGTTGTCGAGTCATCGGTGAGTAATTCCGGACAAGTTACTTTGGAACGATGCAGTTTCATATAACCCATAAAAACAAGAAACGAGAAAAAAGATACTCAGGTGTTGGTACACTAAGAAAATCGAACAGGCTTCATATACGCATTATTATCGTTTGAAGCCGTATATGAATGACGTGCGTGTGCAGGCATAAATGGTGACAAGTTGTTATCCCATTGTCTTCGGAGTCGAACACGCCTCTTTTGCGCAGAAATTTTGTTCTTGTTCTAAGATTGTTTTGCCATGTTTTGCTGGGTATTAACTTTCGATGTAACACAAAGAAAAATAGCCGCAATACTCTCCAAGCCCAGAAATCAATGAATATCTCCGAATACAATCAATAAGAAACGGAGCCCCTTTCAATTCTAATCCTGTTTGCAAGCCTTTGAGAAAAGCTTCCCTTAATAATTCAGAATAAGATTCCAATATTTTAGGACGTTTTATTTCAGATATTCCTCGGAAAGCAGCAGAAAGCATCATCAATAGTAGGAATCCAATTACTTGAAAGGAAGATTGCTTACTGCGTTTCATAAAGCAGAGTAAAATATAACTTTACACACGATCAGGGAGCTATGAGGAAGGACAAAGGAGCAACATGTCAAGGGCAGGTCGAGGATTCTGCGCAATAGAGTTGGGGGTTCGGCACGTATTACAAGAACTGCAGAAATGGAGCGAGGTTGGACCCTTGTTGAAAATTGTGGTTAACTCTGAAACTATCAAGGTAGTATGGAAAATTCTGACAGTTTATACGTATTCCTTTGGAGAATATACCGGTTTTATACCGGAAGGTTTAAGTCCTTGCGAAAGTACAAACAAAGGATTTTCCTTTGTTGTTGTGGTTTTTGATTGGCCAATCACAAAAAGTAATGAAATAAGGTGGGTCAGGTGGGTTTTTAAAATTTTCACCGATGGAAACAAATCTCAAGCATAATTATAATCTTTTTGCAATCGTTAAAAAGAAACATACTTACATTACAGCATGTTTTTTATGGAAATTATCGGTTGCAAACAATTTCCACGCCCTATTTAGGTTAGTAGCTTGAACGAATGTAAATATGCTGATTAGTAAAGTAATTACAACCACGAATAAAACCGTAAACGTTTCACAAAACAGGATTTGGTTTACGAACTTTACGATGCAACATCAACTGTATTTACTGACTAGCAACATTAGGCAGGTCGTGTCATCACCCTGACCCATTTACAAGCAAATCTGCTGTGCGCCTACGCACCGGTATCTGCGTCAACCGTCAGTTATCGCACGTTTCAAACTCAACGTTTAATAGCCTCGCCTTCCAAGAAGGACGATTAGTTAAAATGCTAACATGAAGATCTAATTACACTATTTATAGTATGAGGTAATACCGGGGTTATTTTTGAAGCACATCCATAAAGTATTGCTCATCGCAAAAGAGTAGCATTCAAACTTGTTAGCCTGGGTTGATTATGACTTGTTCCAACATTAGCAGTAAGATACAGCCCCTATTAGCACACAAATAATTCATTGAGAAAAGTGATCTTATGCCGATAAGGTTGCCCCAGCTGGCGAAGTTTATTTATGTAAACCACTAAATAGACGAGCTATCCAATATATTGAAGGACAACATCAATTGAGAGAGAGGACTGATTTATGTCAGCCTGATAATCGATTTTATACAATGCTCTGTTATTGCGACGATAACGATGTTCAATTAATTTCATACGTGCAGTAAAATTGCAACGGAACAATGTGAAGCAAAGATACAAGTTATAAGACTTGTAAAAAATAACCTCTATTTGAAAACGTTTCATTAGTCAAAATACGATTCGAGGAAACAGCAGAAGAAATATCAATCTGCAATCAGAAATTGCTTTAGAGAAAGCGTCATCGAGAAGCAATAAATCAGTAATGAAATTGTCGTCGTTTTTCAATTAATTTTGAGTTATGACGTTTAAACGAGCCTATTCCGTCTGCGGACTTATATTCGAGGTCCTCTCCACAGCGAGATGTTCGCAGACATCCGCCGCAGGCTCCCTCAATAGTATAATTTCCGCTTGCTGTTGCGACGGATTCTGATTACTTTGAGATCGAGGGTTGACGAGCGACATGATATTCTTGTATAGATTCGCACTTTGTGAAGTTCAGACGTTTTGTTGATAAGTCGTTTCAACAGTCTAGCACAAAACGCTACAAAACAAAGCAACGACTTCAATACAAAGTCTTAAGACGATATTGCAATTGAAACAATTGTGCTCTCCATAATACATTGTGGTTGCAAACATGATTTCTTTTCAACCCATATGAAGTTAATAATGGGTTTTACTTTTAACAGAAAATACTCTCTATTTTCTTTACAAGAAAGCCATGGAACCTTATGAAACGTGCGACATTTTAACTTTCTACAGGCAACCGTAAGTTCAACGTTCCAAATCACGTATGTATGGTTCACCATCATAGGTTCCGATTTACGCCATGTTGTGGTTTGTTTTCTTTTCTTTTATATCTTTATAACCTGTCTTCGCAACTACGAAAGATTATAAGTGAGAGCTTATCTAGTCATCATCACTTTCACTGCCAAGGATATGTTTATCAATAATAATTATTACTTCGTTTATGTTTAAAATTAAAATAATTTGAGGTTATTTGGCTGGCATGCCACATTCTAGCTCGTAAATATGTATGATGTCGGTCGATGACCGTATTAGCTACCGTTTCGTGCAAACACATACAATCTGGGACACTGTATGCTTGTGAACTGGAAATTGTTTTAACTTTAAAATCAAATACATAATATCTCATTTTAGTAGTTATTGCGTTCGAATATGGAAATTAATTTCAGCACCAGAATGTTCCAATTTATTTTGATTGGTTCACGTACACTTCCAATTACAGCGTTTGAAATGGTTATCACTACTTTTTTATGCAAATTGCATTTCCAAAACCCCAGAGTCTTCAGTTCAATTCAACTATAAAACCAGCAGCATGTGGAGATGTTGAATGCATTGAAGCAAGTAATGATTAGAAAACGAGCGAATTTCTTTCTTAAATTGTATATATGCAGTATTTTCTCTCTCGTAGACTGGCTGTTCATTTCTAAAGGAAAGTTAATTTATAAAATCTGCATATTTTTGACCTGGATTAGATTCTACTAAGTTGTTTTTGTATGTGATGTGATATTTTACAAAGGAAAGTGGAACATAGTTTAACGATAATATCGTTTATTTATATTAACAGAGCAACTCATTGATATATTCTAAACAAGCTGCCTAGCTGTACCAAAAAACATATTTTGCAGTAATGGATTATCTAATAAACCCTTCTACATGGACAAGTTCTTAGGGATAGCGTATTATTTGTCAGGTTTTCTTCTACCCCTCTTTCTGGGTTCCCTTATTTTGTCTCAAGTCTATATTCCTATATACTACAAAGGGAGTTGATTCTAGTTTATATAGTGTATTTTCAACATACCAGTGTCTTCATGAGTGCAGACAGTTCTTTGGTGACGACAGCGAACTTAAAGAATGCGGCGCCGATGTCTGGCTCCGAGTCTTTGCTGAGGGCGTTCCCTCCCAGCCGCTCCAGCGCCCGGGAGAGGTACATCTCGTTGTCCACGTGAGCTACATACAAACAATTGAGGATTACGACCAGTAATGCAATACGTTACGAGAATAATTCAGAATACCAACCGATATTTATAAACAATCTAAGCCGGCACGTGCACGATTTCAATATCACAAACATAATAAAACCAATATTTACTTATAGGTACCTAATTGAATAAAAATCACAATGAGCAAAATGGGTCTGACTCAAACCAAACAGAAGGTGAACAAAGGATGAGGATAAAGAATGAAAATGTAGCCAATATAATTAACTAATCGTGCAACGCCATCACAATTTTCTACCAATGAAAAATTCAGTTTCGCAAAGTTTCTAGGTTGTTCGACAGACTCGTTTTATCTTCCTTGAGCCGTCGGACATTTAATTAGTTTCCCAGTCGGATTTACTCGGTAGCTATAAAGAGAAGCGCCAGTAAAGTTAGTTGCGCTTAACTGCAGCTTATTACTCGTCCACTGCCGTCGCCCGTAAGTGCTTGGTATTTCATTGCAAGACTTTTATTTGATCAACAAAACCTAAGGTGATCCGTGCTCGTAGCCAGGGATAACCGCTCCATAAAAATAAAATATTAAAGGGGATGACCGCTGCGAAATTGGGATTTATTTACAGCTGTTGCTGACTTGTTGCTACGAAATTTTGAAATGGATTCCCGGGATTGGAATATGGCCACTAATGATGGGTCCAGTTAAAAATAAACATAAAATAAAGGTGGCGAACTGATGAGTCTCGGAGATCCGTGTCGCGGCCCACATTTGCCTAGCTCAATCCCACCGACGCTTTTTGAATATTAAATGGCAAAGCACAGACCTCACGCCATTCAATTTCTCCGTGGAGCTCTTCTTTAACCTTCCACTTAATATGAGGTTTACATAGCCTCGAGCTGGGTTTTCGACAAACTGATCGCCCAAATTGCCAATAACAAGGGATTTTAACATTAAACGAAAGTGATGTCGTTGCTTGTAAGAGTAAAATTTAATTCCAAGTGGATGCATGTGAGCTCATTGTTATTGTAAAGGCTAACTCCAGTATTGTATACAAAATGCTGACCAAAACATTAACGCCCGTTTATGGTTGGATACGTTCCAGGGAATGCGTCCTTCCATCCATTAAGGTTTTACAATAAGTAGGTAGGTGCCTACTTGGAACTGTGAACATTGTAGTAAGTTTTAGAAGATATGTAGATGTGTGATCCTACCTTTCCGAGAAAAAGATAATGTTTGAGAATCACCTTACATTAGAGGGACGGCCAAAGTACTTGACCCGACTGATTCATCAAATCGGACTACTTGCTCTGCGTCTCTAAACAACTGGTACTGGACAGAAGGTTTCCTTTGAAACGTAGGTATTTGTTAAGAACTTAAAAGCCCGATCGTCTATTAGTAAAAATCAAAGTAAAATGGTATAAAAGTCAATGAAACACGTTTTTCTGAATTTTAGGAATTTCTAGCGAATAATAGTGAGACTCAGACATGTGAACGAAGTAGCTGGTAAAGTGCTAGTCTTCCCTAAACCTTTGCATCATTGTGTAGGAATGTTGGTGTTTTTGATTGGTTGTTTTTGCGAGCGCGTGCTCGCGGAGCGCACGACCTTGCCAGCTGCGCCGGCGCACAATCCGAACTCGCACGACCAGTTCCGAGCGTTCGGCTTGCTTGACGCGGCCCGCGGCGCAGGCGCTAAACAAGACCACAATAAACAAACCCTAGCACGCGATGGAATTGCACTCAACAAACCTGTAAGTACTTACAACTTAGAAAAAAACTAAAACGTTCTATTTATAAACGCGGCAGAGCGGCTGCTTGTAAAGAATGGAGCAGTCGAGGACTTAAGTGGATTTAATCTCATTCAGGTTATTTAAATAGAGCTACTTCGGGAAACTGCATCACTTAGTAGTTTATCATTTTAAAATAAGACATCCTTTGTGACTTATATGTACGAGTATGTGAGTAAAGAAGATTTATCCAAGTGCAGTAAACACAACTTTAAATTGAGGAAGTACTACATCGTGTGGAATGGAAATGTTGCAGTAGCGAAATAGCTAGCGCGTGCGTTCACTTCCATATAAATTATTATTCACACTACACTCGTTATAACAGGAAGCTAGCGCAGGTGCGGGGTGTTGAGGTGTTCCCCTATGATATCTCGAGTTCGAAACAATAATCTAATATGTCCAGTTGCACCGCGACCAGCGGAACCAGACGTTCGACCTACTTTCCTTGACAAGTCGCACATGAAGGGAAATTCATTCGTGACCGGCCACCGCGACTCGAATCGGTTTATATTTCAATTTGTATCTGTTCAAATGCAGAAACCGTACTTTGAGAGATGAAAGGAGAATTAAAATTATTTACATTTTGAAACCATACAGTTCACACAGTCTTTTCATTCAATGGAAGGACTGGTTCTGCCCTTTCATAATTTGTAAGCTTAGTAACATCGTGAATTGCTGTGGTTATTACACAAAGACATTTCAATATTTTAAGCGGCGCTTTTTTATGGGTTGTTTGCTTGCTTAACTTAACTTATAACGGAAATAAAAGAAATTCGCCGCAACAGGAAGGAATGTTATTAAATACTTGCGTACATTATAAATCAATCTCAAATTATCTAACAAGTGAATGGAAGTGTTTACAAATAATGCATTAATGTCTGTCTGCAAGCACTATTTGTTGCGATATTTGGGTCATTCTAGTTCAGCGGGTTGAACGGCCTTTCGTCCTAGCAAGCCGGTTCTGTGCTCGACCTAAGCTATGCATTAGTAGTTTCTATAGTTTTGAATATTGAGTACCCATTGCACTTTTATGTCTCAATGAGGTAGTTGATTTCGTGTGCACATGTGCAAATTCAAATTTCATGAACATCTATTCTGAACTTGCAACTTTTCAATAATGTTTCCAATTAAATGGTTCTCACAATTTTCACCTTATTTGTTAAATGTGCTCCAAGCTGACACTCATTCCTTGCAGCGAGTTTCAGTTTTCAAGTATCGAACTGGAATTTATTTTTAAAGTTACCGAACATGCATCGGATATCTCATCTATTCCAGTCTGCTATTCATACCGTATACTTCCTCTATTTCTATTTTTAATTCAGTCTCGTTCTCGTGTCGCCTGTAAAATGCGCCACTACAACCGGGAATAGAAATAAACCCGTCAGAAAGTATATTGTCCGGTTGCCGGCTGTCCTGCACTAAAAGAGGACATTATAGGCTTTTATATTAGGCTAAAAAGATAGAAAAGAATTCCTCATTTTGCATGCTCGTGAAGAGACACTGGTGGGAATTTTTTGTAGTCAATTAAATATCTAGTTCGTCGTTGCTATGTCTTAAATTAGTAATAACGGTACTGCAGAAAACCAATACACGTCCGAGTTTCCTTTTGTTTCATTTGGCAGAGACTTGAGGCGAAGTTTGTTTACTTAGGTGTTTAACGACTGTACTCACCATTGCCAGAGTTGTGGATTGCCTTTATCGCCTTTTTCAACTTCGTTAGGCCATCTCGGTCGAAATCCAACGTCTGTAACAAGATAAAGTAAACATCAGACATGCCCTGTGACGTCAATTCGGCAGAAACGTCCGTTGTGATTGCGAGTTGCGACATTGGATTCGCTCAAAACTTTTTACGTGGACAAGCTGTCACCGGCATAAAGATTCGTTTACAATAGGAGCCACGAGCCATTCAACTCGGTTTGGGAGCACAGCGAACATCTGTCGCCCCAGCCGGCGATTAATCAATGGCCCCCCTGAATTAAGCAATCGGCCCGTACGAAAATAAAACTCGTAACGATTCGGTGCACCTTGACTCCTGTTTGGCTCAAGTGTTCATTTGCAGTCGGCCAGAGTGAGCAGAGTGATTGATGTTGATACAGTGCGATAAGGAAACATTATCGAATTTAGTGTCAGTGACCTTTAAAATAAATGTAAATAAAACCAATCTATATTTTTATGAACCGCTGCGAACAACAAACATTTTTGGATCCTTGCCTTGATACGAAGTCCGTTTCAATCGATGTGAACTATTTAATTTATTCATTTGACCTGGCAAATCAGAAATGTACTTTAAAACAAGTAAATTTTTGATCATGATAGGTACTAACGATATTGAAAGTTGCGACCGTATAATAATACATGCATGTCTATATGAATTCAACGATGGATTTGATGAGCGTATAACAAACGTAAGCCATAAACTTAAGGGTTAATTAGAGCTATTATATAAGGTGGTAACTGTTATAGTGTAATTGATCATACAACCCTTGTAGTTAAGTTGTTATAGCGCTAACCGTGGCGTGACGAAGTAAACTTACCTGCCAGCAAACATTACCCTAAAAATGACGTTGTTAAAAAATTTTCAGTGAGATGGCCAACTTTGTGCTAAGCACCTAGCATTATGCAATGCGGTGTTAAAAATTATTTCCGTTATAGTATTTACTTTGAACTAAGTTTCGTTTAAGTATACAGCCGGCCTACTATGACGTGCTAATGCCATCCAATTCCGATTATGTAAAAGGGATAGTGCTATTCGCTACGTATAGCTCCGTCTCTCTCTCAGAGCGGAATCATGATCGTTTTAAGACTTCATAGTAGGGCCCCAGACTATGGTTGGTAGCGGGCCATGCAGCGCTGTATCCTAGGGATAAGAATGTCGAAACGTGTTAGGAAGAAAATACCCATTGCGTGCCAAAATCACGTTTGTGACCCGGACAGCTGCTAATCTGAAGTGGTATTGGGCCCGACATGTCTGCTGCAAGTTAGATGAGCTGTGGGGTAAACGAACCACTTATTGGGGCGCATTAAATGCTAGGAGAGTCTAACCTGATTCCTACAGAAAAGGATGGCACCTATATCACACAGGCAAAAAGAGAGAACAGGGTTCTGCCCAGCAGTAGAATATAACGGGCTAATTAGACAGATATAGTAGTAACAAGAGGTGAATGTAAATGCCAACTCGTGTCATAAAATCGTACGCAGAGAGCTATTACAATAGGTACCATAATCTATGATGCCCAATTGTCTACTTTAAAGTCAGAAACGTCCATTCCATAGCATCACCGAACTTACATAATCCGCATTTGTCCAAACAAAGATGATAAGTGCGAGATAACAGAACACAATGAGAATATTCGCTTTCTTGTTCGTAAACGTGACCACCGACGCATGAAAAGTTGCGTAAACCAAATCATCAGACGCACAAAACAAACGTAAGTCATCGTAATCTCTATTAACGATAATAATAAAGCCTCAAATTGCATTGTCACAATTTATGTACTTATAACAATTTTCATATCGGTTACGTCATGTATTGTCTTTTTCGTTTCCTTGCAGTGAAGGTAGTCTTGCATAGCAACGATATGCGGCACCTGCATTATAATAACGAACAAGATTACATCTAAAATGGCAGCGAGCCTTGTATGCTTAACATTATACAATATCACGACATAGTATTAATGTACAGCTATTTTTAAACTACGTGCATAGCTCGTGGCTAAATAATAACATTCGCACGGGTCGATCTTTAAGGTTAAACTACGCTTGCCAAGGTTGGTCTGTGGATGGGTGACCATCTTAACATACCGAGTTTCCTCCGTGCCTCGGGAAGCATGTTAAGCCGTTGGTCCCGGCTGTCATTTGTAGATCTTTGTTAGTCGTTAGTTCGTTACGGATTGTCAGAAGCCAGTAAATCTGGCTCGTCTTGCCAAGGACTACCGTGTTACCCAGTTAATGGGTTGTGGGGGTCTGGTAGGCAGCCGCTCCACGTAAAATACTGGTATTCAGCTGAATCCGGTTTGACTGGAAGCTGACCCCAATATAGTTGGGAAAAGGCTAGGCAGATGATGATGCATTTGTTCCCCCCCTTCCACCTGCATGCATTTTAGTAACCTACTTCCTTCTCTCAACCTCTATATTATGAACAGTGTTTGAACCAAGAAACGCCGTATATTATGCTTTGAGTCATTTATTAAAGCAAAAATCATATGACATGTAATCCCGTGACCCACGCTAAAAGCCGTCTATCGAAGGAAACTAAACGACCTTTACGCAGGAATAATCGGCCTTACACATTGCGTTGTCAGACCTATTAAAAACGGGACAAGAGAGTTAATCCTATTAACCATTTTGCTAAAACGTTTAGCATATGAACAATGTAGCCGCCGGGGCTAGAGCTAGGTGCACAATAGTGGTTGTTCGAGCCACAGACAAACGCCTCCTTTGTTCTGTCTCCTAACAAATCGAATCTCTCAGTTCTGCACGCTTAACGCTCCAAGATTTCCCAAAATGGGTCACGTCTCTTTACAGTCACTGCGTGCTCTTTATTACCAGCTAATACAAGTATCATCAGATATTTATCGAAATTAGCTTACACCCATAAAATAGGATCCTCCCAGTTGTAAACAGCTGCGTTTTACTAACTGAAGGGTTAACAAGGTGTTACATTTCCGAAATTTATTGGGCAATAAAATAAACGGTTGTTTAAAATAGGACGAGTAATTAAAACGACAGTCGCATCTGTAGATAGAGCTGTGATAGTAATAGCAGAACAGTGATTGCTATAGCATAAAGCGTAGGTTTCAGCAGAATGATGCTGGAAGTGAGTCATCTGTGTTGTTACTTAATTCAACCTGTAATCACAGTTATGCGTCATATATATACGGATGTGTCTTTAAGATATTTTTTGCAATGAACGGTACTGTATCTTTAACACTAATACCCAGAAGGATACCTGCTTGAATTTGAATGGGCATGGTACCTTATTTAGTCTGCAATACAACAACAGCGGCAATTGTACGGACAAACAAACAGCGACATTTCGGAGCGAAAGTCTCATTAGAATCGTCAGCTGCAAAATACATACAGTCGAACATAAAACCTCCTCTTTTTGAAGCCGATTAAAAAGGGTCGCCCATGGTAACTGCGAAAGCGGTTGACCTTGCGTATTTATCCTCAGACCAACACCGAACGATCGAAAAGATTTGCCCAAACCCCAAATTGAAGCAAAACTTAGCCGAATTTTGCGAGTAGAATCTGCGGCATTATTCATCGTGATTCAACGTAATAATTACGCTAATACGATTTCAGGTTTACCAAGGGCGTGCCTGTTAACCGTAACTACTTAAATCCCCCAAGTTACGATTGCCCTATTTACAAATTAATAGTTAGAATATTCATATCATGGGTAACGTGTTCAGATTTAACTATCTAAATAAAGTGATGTTTAAAAACCATGTAATCAATATCGGATTTGAAGAGTTACCTAAGTATTCAAAATTGTTAGGAAGTTATAAACTCTAAAGCTATTTCGCGCTAGAACCAGTTGTACCAAAGCACTGTTCGGATAAAACTTTCTCCAGTAAAATGTCTCAAGGGGATCTGAGTATCGGAGAATCTGACGTCGAGTTTTCCGATTTAGAATAAAACAAGAGTTTTATTCTTAGTATATCCATCTGCCAGGGTTGCGGAAATTGTAGAGTCGAAAGAGTCACCGCGGCCCTGGAACGCAAAGGGCTTTAGAAGGAACACGGATGGGTGTCAGTAAGAGTCTGACACGCCCTTCCGCTCCACCCAGAGCGGAAGAAGTCATTTGATGACATACCATCCTTAAAAAGAAAGTAGTGGCTCCATCTCGTCTAACAACGACAAAAACTGATGTTTATTATTACAGGTAGCATACTGAGGAAGTCAAGAACACTTCATCGCACCGACTAAGTATTGGAATCCTGTTTACGCTATCGGATTACCAAAACATACATACATAGTGATCTTAAAACATGTTCGTTTATCCAGGCAGGGAGCTTGTTTGTAAACACGATGAGTTTAATTCAAATTAACACATTAACACGTTGGGCGCCACTTACGCTCCATTTACTGATGAAAGTAAATATTTTGTTGTCGTTTCAAAGGTCAGGTGACGCTTCGGGGACAGAGATAACAGAAAAGGACTAAACATAACAAATAATAACTTAATTCATAAGGTGCAGAATTAAATAATAAAAAGTAATTCTTGTTAAACTTATTCAAATATACAGCAGAAGTTTCGTTGCCAACGGCAGCAGATGTAAGTTCAACTTTGGCACTGGCAGACGCTTTATCTGAACATAGCTTTTGTCTGCGACTTCGTACGCGTTTATCCCGTTTTTTTCACGTTCCCGTATAGCCTTTCTCATGAATGTGACTATCATTTACAAAAAAAAATCCAAATCCGACAGGTAGGTAACGTGGAAGGAATAGATTATATCACTGACTATATCTAAATTCGACAGGCACAATAAAAGTGGAAGGCTAGTAGTGGTTATCTAGATATAACAACAATAATAGTGGACCTGTTCATTTTAATTTTGCATGCCCACTTGGGCAGAAGATATGGCTCAATTGTAACATGCCACCTTATTGTAATTATTACCTTATTTATACCTACACTAGTGGTTGCTTTGTGTCTAACGAAAAATGATAGAAATCAATTGCAGCGCTACCTACGGGGCCAATTGTGAATCTAAACCATTCTCGAATCCCCTTGAACACACACAAAATTTTTTATCAACATCAGTCCAGCCGTTTAGGAGGAGTCTAGTGACATACACATGTACACAAGAAATATATATATTAAGATTCTAGCAAATAAAGAAATTGAATTGATTTGTTCGTTAGTAGGTCACACATTGCGAGCCCCAGGCAGTCTCAGTTCATATCACTTTTTGTAGGTACCTAAGTATTACGCTGTTTTGCGGTCTGTTACTCATTCTTGACGGTGACTTTCATGTTAATTAATTATTATTTAACCAGTTATACACTCATGTACTTGTATTTTATTATTTAAACAAACATAATCAAGTTATTACGTAGTGTTTAAATCCTCTTGTGACCGGACAAATTGAGTCATTGTTGAATTTTTACTAGCATACAAAATCTGAGTTATAATTGGAGGAATTTTATGATTGTTTTATTTAATGCATCATACAACATTGTTAAATGTTTGATTCTAGATAATTTTAGCCCAGGGAAATTTTAAGATCTTGCAGCATTCGTGGCGAATTGAGTAACTTACTATGATCTTCCGTCGTTTCATAAGTGCAACATATTAAATATTTACATATTGATTACAGCAATCGATCATAAACAAAATTTGAGTGTAATAGCACACCCACACTCATTTAAAGAGAAAGTTCATTACAGAATGTACTATCACAGCGAGCAACCACAAGCAGGTACTTTCGCTTTATCACATCCGATCAAGGAACACCACATGTTATTTTACTCTTCGATAGGCACGAGTATTTTGCCTTTTTAATACGAATGAATGCCCGCGCCCCTTGGCTACTGGATTTTATTTATTATGAAACAATGAAAGTCGAAGCTGGTTACGCTAAAGAAATAAGAATGAATTGATAAATTTATTCAGAAATGAAATCCGTGGATGTTTTTCAAGTCAGACACGAATATTATGGTAAAAACCTTGCTCGGCAAGCTCTACGCATACATTACAATCTTCATGACAGTCTTAAAGGAAATGAGAAAGCTGAGTTGACGACATTCTTACTCTATTATGTCGTATCAGTCTATCTGCAGCACAGTCAACCTGAACAGTGTTCTCGATGTCAAAATTAAAACCTTCATGAAAGGAGAACATAAATTCTGCAGGCCAACTTCCGATTTACTTCGGAGCGAACCAAATGCACCGAAGTTTTATCATCTCCATTTCTTTTGTCTTTTAAATTGCTTCGTTCAAAGAGACGCAGAAAGATGTTAACTTCTTTTATGTCTTGAACAATAACGTTCTGCAATTGGTTTCCCCTAATTTGTTTTGCCTGATGTTTTTCTAAAACATTTATAATTCCATGTCGACCGTTGTAAATAGAAAATGTTTTTGTTTATAGCTTTCTGTTGCTTCTTGATGGGCGTTTACGGGCTATTCGTATTGTATCTCATTGAATAGGTGCTTATTGTGACTAGCGTGAGGTAAACGACCACGCTCATTCCTTCGATGCTCCGTAATCATGATTGTCCTCTGTCTTCATTTTATTATGTTCTGTTTTATAGGGTTTAACCTCAGCTTCGTTGAACTCCCCACAAACTTAGAGGCTGATTTTCTACAAAACAATATTTAATATCCCAAAGCGAGCGAATGCAAGATAGCATAAATATCATGAATACGTAAGAAAGTAACAAGTTCCGATTTCATTGGAAGCAAGCAAACGATCAATCATTACAAAGATAGGCACAGATAAGAAACCGATTGAACATAATTTGCATCGTTTTTTAATATATTTGGCTAAAATGCCCTGAACTATGTACAATATTAACCGAGATCCAAGCTAGGGACGTTGCATCAGCTGTGCATTTTTACTATTATGATACGTATTTTACGGTTTCATTTCTGTCTTCCATTGTGTCGGTCAACTGTTTCTACTTATTCCTTTGTGTTAATAGTTCCTTTCTAGGGTTTTTAAGTTCTTAAGATAAAATTAAACAGCTTCATTGCATTTCAAAGCAGAGCATTTGATATTCAAAATGCGCTATACAAAATCTGAAATTAGTTCTCTCTTCAATGGCACCCCCTGATAGGAACTGAGTGGCTTGTTCACAAAACATATGTCTACTTACTTCCAACATACACAGCTCTTTGGCAGAAGGGTTAAAAGCACTACCTTTTCATAGAAACTTTAAAGTATAGTAACCTGCCGTGCACAAGTGGCCGTAACTCTATCGCAGAGGGCCTGAAGGGGACGAGTCTAATGCATGCTGCCCTACCCGGCATGCATAATCGTGTCTGCATTGCCGTGGATTTAACTACGCTATTATGCTAGAAAACTACTAAATCGGGTATCATGAGGAAAATATTCTCCGACTAGTTAGTACGTTGTGTTCTATGAACAAACCATGAGTCAACTGAAGGACAAATCCGGCGGTAATAAGCACGCAATGTCTAATAGGAGAAAATTTCAGCGGAGAATGTTACTTTAACATGACTAATAGTCACAATAACTCGGTAATTTATTCTCGTCATCACCCCGGAGGACAAAAAAATGTCTTAGTTGAACTCTTAACTCATGTTATAAACAAACACCGTGGAGATGAGTCACACGTGATTTTTATCGTCGACCGCATCTCAGATGCTTACTTAGCCGAAGTCTTCGCTATGCACCGCGAGATAGTGGCATTGATGATGACTCATTGGCTGTTGACCTTTTAAGGCCTATTCATACAACGCACTATAAGGACGAAACCGATAGCTCGACGGTAAATGGGTTAACATTATTCATATTAATCGAAGATTCATCTTACGTTTTGAGATTTATTAAAATTTGTTTGTTTTTAGTATGCTATAACAAGCAATACACAATACAACGATACTTATTAATTAACCCTTAACCCTTCAGGTTTGGATACCTCCGCAGTACCTACTATATTACCAGTATCTTCCAGTAAATGTATGCATTAAATTCATCTCGCAACCTTCGTGTATGTAAAGAGTCTTTAGTATACATAATATACAGTATTATGTACATGGTCTTATGTATAATGTAGGTATAGGTCCTTTCCATTGTCGGTTTCTTTTTTCTCGGAACTCACCGGCTATCCGACAGTGATTAAGCACCTTCGTTTATTCAATTTGTAGCCAGTTCTTGCTGGCTTTAAGCCAAACGTTTTAAACGCACGCAGCGAAATGGTATACGATGCTGAAATTACATAAATTAGTTGTTACTGTAAGACTAGAGGTTTTAGTTTTATTTACTTTAAACCAAAACGTTTCGATTTTTTTTTTGAGTGGCTTCTCGCAGTTCAATCTATAAGGTTGTCGACTGCTTAACCGGGCTTGCATGTGGTGTCCTTAATATAATATTAAAGCCTCCAGCCAGGGCTTATAAAGCTTGCGAAGAGTGCCCAAAACGTTTCGTAATGTTTTTAAACTGTTCTTTGCGTTGCCTAGTAGGAAAGTGTAAAATAATTTCGTTCGTTTCTCCCCGTAATGGGCCGTTGTTAGTGTTTAGCCTCGATTGCAGTGGCTTGAGTGGGCTGGACATACAATCATTTCCCAATCGTCCAAGTATCTAAGCGTCCCTGTCGTCAAAATGTCATCAGCATTCACTGTGCGTCATCGTCGTAACACTTCTGAGCAGAAGGTAATTCACTTTTGTCGTGTTTGTAGGCTACACTGCAATGTATCCCACTGCACGGTCTCTTAAGCCTCCATTAGATTATCTGCATACGACATCGTAGTAAGTGAATTGATATGCAAAAGACGTGTTCAATATAGTACGTCTTATTTCATTCCTCTTGGTGTATAACATGTCATAAATAAGGGGTTTATATTGTGACAGGGAATTACTGATATTTAAGAGTGTATCAAATTCGATAGCTTCTGGAAGGCTTTTATGATAATGACCCGAATAAAATTTTAATTTCAAGCACTTAATACCATGTTAATGACTCGACTTTCCAATGCATGATGATTTTTAAATTGATAATTTCCATATGAACGCCTAGCGACCTAGTGACCCACGTTCGTAGAGCTACCACCTTTCTATCCGAGTTTGTTTTACTTGTTGGCGGAAACGTGTTCCGATATAACGACCAGTCGTCAGTTAGTCCGCTCACGCAGGAAATTGGAAACTGCCACTTGTATTTAGTTTGATAACAGAAAATAACTTGCATCCAGCTGCAATTTACACTCCTATTTGATAAGGATATGGGCGCGGTCTATTGTGTGAACCTTTGAAGGATGCTGTAATGTGCAAACGGAGTAAATATACCATAATATGGCCTCTATGTCAAAACTCACGAAGACCTGCTGAATTTTTATCCTGTTCTATGCAAACCAATGTGAGTTTACATCTGTAGGTTTTTTAGTGTGGTAGCTTCCGCGAACAACGTAATAACAACACCATTTTGTATTGATCATGAACTGCGTGTTAGACGAGCATATTCTAACAATGAAATAAAATACTCTCTTCCGCAAGCTGAAACTTGTTTGTCGATCAGTCGACCAACCGGTCAAGGTTTCCTTTTGCAATGTAGTCGGAGAGATATCAATGTCGAACTTTCTCTAAACTCGTAATCCCGGTTCTGGTGTTCATTATGCGGAATATGTTAATTCTTTGTTTCGTCTAGTATTACGGCGGCTAAAATAAAAGTTTTGATAGCGGCCGAGACTTGCAAATTTCAATGGATCCTTCTTGTTTTATGTTCACAAGGTGGGCAGGATAAATTGTAAGGTAAACGAACGAGGTAGTGTTTACAGACAGTAAAATACTTAATGAGGAGAGATAGAAGTGCCAGTGCTGGGTAAAAAAAAGGTCCATATACATAAAATATCCCTTTGTAAGTGCAGTCCAATATCAAATCTACTTAGTCCTCAAGTAGAAATTGAAGAATCGAATTATTATGACTGCAGTGCAAATGTCTAGACAGCTATACATACTTATAGCAGGGGGAAGGGGGCCAGAGATCGCGTCAAATTCCACGTCTGTGACTCGACTTCTATGAAATGCTAAGTTATCAAGCTTGCTGATGCTGCGATCCCAAGTCGAGTATTTTTACCGTGTATCATAATTGTAAATTGCAAAACGTCCTTACTCTGAGATTTATAGGTATCATTATTTCTTATTTTTGGGTAGAGCTCAACTCTACCTAAATCAATTTGATAACCCTTTCAATGGTTGTTGTGATTACCGACTCACTGTTAGACCATCATAATTTGCTGTCGTGTTCAGGAATACAGCTCTCGGCAGCAAACCCTTGACCCGGCCCAACAAGAGCCTCTTATGGCGTTGATCGAGGCTCAAGCCGCTAGGCAGTTGACCGTCACGATTATTGACAATGCTTGCCAAGTCCATATCCCACATCAATACGTCAACAGCGTGTTAATACAGTTCATCTCCGCCACTAAACACTGCTTCTTACTGTTGGCAAGAGGTTTACGAGATGGTAACGAACCGAAACGGAAAATATAATGTTTATTTCATTTCGCGGTCTCCCGGTATCAGTTTATTTTCGTACAAATTATCCTGTTTCTTTTAGCACAGATCAGATTCAGAACAAAAATCCTGGCTTCTTGATTGTCTCTTCTTAGAAAGCTTCTACGACTGGCGCACCTAAATCTGGCTAGTACAGATCAGATGCAGAATAAATATTCTGGCTTCTTGATTGTCTCTTCTCAGAAAGCTTCTACGACAGGCGCACCAAAATCTGGCTAGTACAGATCAGATTCAGAACAACAATTCTGACTTTTTGAATTTCTTATCTTGAAAGTTTCTACTACTGGCGGAACAAATAATCTGGCGTCCAGCGCACCCTTTTTTTGTGGATGGGAGATTTTCAATACAATCTCTCGCTCTGTTTGGAGCGGGTGGGAGAGTCAGATTCTTACTGACTAAAACCCACCCGTGTTTCTTCAAATGTTCTTTGCGTTCCAGGGACGCGGTAACTCTTTCGAACTTTTCCGCAACGTCCATCGCATCCTTTTTTTTTTTTTTTTTTAAGGATGGGAAATCATCAAAATGACTTCTTCCGCTCTGGGTGGAGCGGAAGGGCGTGTCAGACTCTTACTGACTAAAACCCATCCGTGTTCCTTCTAAAGCCCTTTGCGTTCCAGGGCCGCGGTGACTCTTTCGAACAAATTCCGCAACCCTGGCAGGCTCTGGCCCTAGCGGGCCCCGTCCTCTTTGCTGACATCTCTTTGAGGCGCGCGTGAAACACAACGCGCCATCGACCTGGGCCTGGTGGTGATCGGACAGCGAGCCACCCAACGCTCGCCGTCCGCAGGCCCGCGCCTACGGTGGCCGGGGATCGCCCTGCGACTCCCGACGCCCGGGGCGTCTTCTCCTGTAGCGGCGGTTGGGACGAAGGCCTTGCCTTTCCCTCGCGCGGCCCGCCTCCTCCTTCGCTAGCATTACTGCTTCGCAGAAGGAGGTGACCGCTTCCCAAGCCTCCTCGCTCCGGACCATGGATTCAACCAGGGCCGGACGCGAGAGGTTGCCGCCGCCGATCGCCTCGACGAGGACACGGCGGTGCTCAGCCCAAGCAGGGCAGACCTCCACCGTATGCTCCACCGTGTCCTCCGGGCGATCCTCACAGTGCTGACACCCGGGCGTGTCCTCCCGCTTAATCCGAAACAGGTACCTCCCGAAACAGCCGTGTCCGGTAAGTACCTGCGTCAGGCGGAAGGTGAGGACGCCGTGGCGCCTCTCCAGCCACTCCTCAAAGAGGGGCCTTACCGCCGCAATTGTGGCGTGCCCAGGTCCATCGCATCCTGGACTCGCTGGCTGGCTAGTATTGTAGGTTCTACGGTATGATGGCATTTCAAAATGTATTCGCTTTTAACGCCAAGACAGCAGCCGGAAGTTATGCGCAAGAGGACTCACCTGAACATTGGAATGCTCGACAGATGTCAAGCGTGTCGTCCCCTACCTAATAAGTATTTCCGGTGGTTAGTCATGATAACTTCCTTCATAATTGCGGAGACAATACCATCGGTTCCTTGGAAGATTTAGATGTTTATAATACATAGATGGCCTTACCGGGGTTGGGCTTGTGAATTGTGTTCACTTACTGCTAATAAGTAAATAGGTACCTACAACTGGTTTCTTATAGGATGCAATTCGTTACGGTAAAACTCAAAAATGATTTTTACCTACTAGACGTAAATATCGGGGGGCAGTAACTACCATTATTCATTTTAAAAGATTTTCTGACAGGATTTCCCAGAATCTGTACCTCACTCAACTTTAGTTTGGTCATAAATGACCTAGAATTTACTCTAGACAAAGGAAATCTTTGGCTGGCCCACGAACCACAATATAAGCCCGAAATAGAGGGTCTAAACTATTTTAGTTTGTGTGTTACAAAATAAGGAACGTTTAAAAATTCAGGAACTCCGCTGCCAGTGCGTTCCTTTAAAACGCAAACACGCGCTATAGGTGTTTTTAATCCAAGTGATAACAACTTGACAAGTTTTAAATAGGTGAACAAGAACTGTAGGTATTAAAAACCAGATAGAAACATTTCTGTTCAGAGTTGCCAACTCTCTGATCGGAAAACAATGATTTATGCACAGAGCTTAATCTCAGAGAAGAGATGCAAAACAAATGGTTCAATTAATGTCCATTCATGATGATGATGGATACCTACGTAGGGTCATTGCGCCGGTATCGCGACCACCTCTGGTAATCTACCACCACCACCACCACTTGCTTGACTAGGTTCCTTTAATATTAAAAATAATAGCCTGCCTTTAGGAAATGTATACGTCACCGGAAAGTTGCAGACTCAGTAAGATTGTAATAAATCTTGATTAGTTATAATTTCTCACTTTATTTATGAAACAATCGTTTTTTATTCAATAAATCCCACCCAAATTCAATAGTTTCCAATATATCCATGCCTTTTTTAGAAAAAATAGTCTGATAACAATTTCACGCGATATTTTACAATATTACGGAGTTTGCCATTTTCCGGTGACATATTAAAGAGTAAGCCTTTAATATTATTTGAATAGTTACGTAATAGGAATTAACTTCATACCAACCGCTTGACCGAAAGCAATGAAAAAGAACGCTCTATCACGTGTTGGTTTAGCGGTGTTTGGAATTGCTGTGCTAGAGCAAAATATAGCGAGGCGCGCGGCGTTTGAAGATAAAGGGGAATGCCGATTTTAGGCCTTGCGATGCCCAAGAAATTTAATTTAGTAAAAAGTTACGTAATTAACTCTTCTATTCACGACGCGATACAAGCCAGTAACATTTTTTAATAAATAATAAATATTGAAACGATACAACGAAATAAACAGACTAGGCTAGGTTGCCAATTTAAAATCCGGGAAAAAATAAAGATTTGTTGCAAAACATTGATTTCACATTTACACATATTGAACTTTATTTATTTGTCCTTTTGAGTCCCAATGCATTCGATGTTACTTGTCTGGCCTAAATCACTGTGGCGGCTTGGCATCCCCCTTTAGTTACCTAGTACAAGTTTTTTACTCAAATTAAAAGCGTAGGTACTTCAATTATGTAATAACTAGCTGTTGCCCGTGACTTCGTACGCGCATATCCCCTTTTTTCCCGTTGCCGAACGAATATCCCGTTCCCGTATAGCCTATAGCATTCCTCATGAATGTGGCTATCATATACAAAAATAATTTTCAAAATCGGTTCAGTATATATTATCCAGAAATACCGCCTACAACCTCACAAACTTTACCTGTTTATAATACCTATTAGTATAGATTACAATGATTAAATTGCATTTAAATAAATTATTAGCTTACATTTTTTTTAAATCCAGTGGTAACGACGCCGGTTTTTGTTTTTACCTGAAATGCAGGTTTTATAAACACGTTAGAAAGCGACCAGCTGGTCGTATTCGCGCAGTTTAATTTTCTTTTGCTTATTATGTTCTCAATGTTTTATTTATCGTTACACAATTTAGGGGTTGGTGTTGTAAAAGCCGTAAAATTATATTTTTCATTAAACGACCACATGATTTCTTGATAAAACTTATTTAATTCACTCACAAATGCTAACTGATATAGTTCGGAAATTATGATATGTTAGTTTGCGTCCGCCAAGATAAATACGAAAAAAACAATGGCCGCAAACTAAAATAGGACGACTATAGTAGGCGCCAGATAAATGTGGAATAAAGTACATTGACCTTTCCCTAATAACTGTTCATAGGTACCTGAACAATTAAATATGAATCGTTTTTCATTATTAGACAATGTTAAGGATCACGAGAGATGATGATTCGGGACAGCTTTGTGTCATTAATTCCGTTTTTCAAATTAAAAATGTCAATAATTGTAGGTGGGTCAATGACCGTTATTCCACGACTATCTGGCGCCTACTATAGTATTCGATCACATTTGATTATTTGATTAAATACCTACTATTTGTGCTGACGATTATTTGATATTTAAGTTTATTAAAGTGAAAAATAAAAAGTATTTTTTTTATCAATAAAAAGTTGTTGTATGGTTTTATTTTTATTCCTTTAGTGGTCATAATATATCATAGTAGTGGTCGCCAACCCAAAAAAGTGGTCAGTATCGAGAATTTCGTCTATTTTTGCATTTTTCCCATAATTTTTCATAATTTATGAATAGAATTGTGATATTTTATATTTTGTTTCCCAATTTATTTGATTAAATGTGGGACCTATTTACATAGTCAGATTGTCACAAACTATTTTACGTGTAATTGTAAATGACGTATATTTTCATTTTGACTCGTCTAAAGTTAGCAACTAAACTAAGTGGTCGGTACAATGGTAAATAGGTACCTACCTATCAAGAAAATAAGAGCGATCCGAGATTCAACCTCGAGTCGCTAATTCGCTATTTGTTCCCTGCATTTCATCGCGATTCCCGATTGCATTCGTTCTTGTGCGCGTCGAAAGTCGGAATATTTTTTATATATTTTATTTTAGAAAACGATTCATTTCACGCCGTGACGTGATTTTTGAGATTATATACCTGAAAGTCACGTAATATCTGTGTAGTACTTATTGGTTCATCAAGCAAAGCAGCAATATACTATGAGTAACTATAAGTTTTTGCAACAACATAATACGACGATAGGCTCTCGTAATCAAATTGCAAAAATACGTCGGCAATTTATTGTTATTGCGTGGGCACAATAATCAGGGTGTGTAATATTTTTTAGTCCATGCTATGGGGGCGTTTCCAAGGCCGTGGCGCGCCTACGCTCCAGCCTGGTCTTATCATTAGGTCCTGATTTGAATAAATACAGGTATAGGTGGTATCAAAACAAATGTTTATTTTAACACACCCAACTAAATAAACAGGGCAAATTATAATAATGGTAGGTGCGTGAAACAAATAAACAGATGGGTTAAGATCTTCAAGTCTTTTGTCAAGTTAAAATATACGCGGATTTTTTATTCGCAATCAAAACATTTATTTGCAAGCAGTAGTGCCCGGGGCAATACCAATCAAGTTCTTGAGGTATTTTTTTTATATCGTATTCGATATGTTTTCAAAATTTTACGTGCTCGATATTATTTTATTACATGTTTTTGAACAGGAAGATAATGTTTTCTTATCTTGTCAATAGCTTGGCTTAATAATGTTTGTTGGCAATCTACTGAATTATTATGGCTTTAATTACCTCTTCCAAAGCGCTGATGGTCTGACGACATTGTGGCATGCGGGAAACGAACGTAGAGGTAGTAGGTGAACTGTAATCCTCTCGAGTTTCCTCAATGAATTCACCGATACCAATAAGACCCGGCATGGTGGCTAAACACGAAGTTCCACTAGTTCAAGTCCGAAACTTCACATTCGTCAATGGGTTACAATATCACACAATACTAACGAACACCAACTTGCAAATTAAACACATTATCACCTGCAAAACACTTCTGCGCAAATAAAAACAATATCGCATCTAAACACGTCAACTCACAAACCGCCCATTCTCAACAAAGATGAATGAAGTTACTAAATTGATTGAAGAACGACGAGGACAAGGAAAGGAACGAATGTAAAATTGAACTGAGAAAGAAACTAATTTTCTTTAGGTTGGACAAGCTTTGGGTTGCTTCCGGTGCCTAGTTTTTGTAGTTCGGATATTTCTGTCAAAGTTATTCTATAAAGCATTCTAATTGTACAGTAAAGTAGCGTAAAGTAACGTCAAACATAGAAGTGGGTGAATTTACTTCAAAATTGTAATTCACACAAACGTTTCTCGATGCATAAATATTTGACTATCACTCAGAATTAAAAAATTTAAAAAGCACGAGCTAAATTGATAAAATTTACGTAAGTGTACTGCGATGAAAAGGAATTAGAATAAAATTATATCTAGTAAGCAAGCAAACGTTTCTTTCTAGAAACATTTGTGTCGTAATATCCGAACGAATATAGGGCGGAAGTCATACGTGTGAAACCACTGTCTGTCAAAAGATTGAATGAACTGAACGATAATAATTATAATGACGGAGCTGTCACGAGGTACGTCTAGCCCACTTTCATATTTTAAAATCTGAGAATATTGTTTACCTTCGCTTTTTGTAAGTTTTTATCATATACACACTCCAAATAACACTAAATTTAACTGTTAGTCCATTAATCGTTTCAAAGAACAAGACATTTCGTTTATTTACATACATAAAATATGTATGGGTAAAACAATAATAAATTCTTATTTAGACTAATTGTTGCTAGTTTTGTTTTGAAAGCAGATTCGAGATATCTCATTTCATAATAAAAAATAAATGATCTTATTAAATTGTAGCTCTAGATAAATTAAAATAAATACTTATCACCCATTCTGCTTAGGTACTTACATTTGACAATAACTGTATGGAGTCCATAACCTTTATTTTTTATTTCATTACAGAAATCGGAGAAGTCTGGTCCAGATTATTCGACCATCGTCCGTTTCTAAATGGTGAAATAAAGTTTATGCTGAAAGAGTTTGAGGTATGTTTTAGCTGATTGGCCAATCTATTCTAACTTAGTGAACGACACTGTGATCTACACAACCCCCTAAGGCTATGCTGACCTAGTCTAAAATAATGTTGAATTCTTCATTTTTAGGAAAAGCGTGGAGATCGGGAAGTTGAAAATTTGTTTGCTATACTTGAAAAATTAACTGATATAAAAGACAGCCAGGCAGAAAAAATAATTAAAGCTGGTGAAACAGGACTTCCAGTGCTGAAGGAGAAGTTAGAACAAGCATTGCAGCTCAGTGAAGAGGTTGAAAACAATTATCTGGAATCACACAAGGTTTTTATGTTAATTAAATTCTGCTGTGTCATTTTTGATGTAGCACTTATAAAGATTATAAAATGATGAAAGTTTGGTCAACTTGAAGAAAATATGCTTTAGTTATAAAAAGAAATGAGTTTTCCTATGACTTTCAAGTTTATTATTCTATTCCAGTTGCATGAACAACGTCGACAAGAACTCAAAGAAAAGAGGCAAAAAGAATGGGATCAGTTCATTGATGATATGAACTTCAAGTGTCAAAGAGTAGACAACACTTTTGAGGAAAAAGAAGAAGAACTAAGGGACTTGTATGCTGACCTCAACCATAAGCTAAATATTGCTAAATAAAAAATGGACTCTCAAGGATCACTTGTTGATACCAACCTCAGGATCTTCCCAACAAAGTATTTACTAGATTACCTCAAAACTATACCTATTGATGATGATGTACCTTTAAATATTGCAAAACTGGTAAAAGGAGAAAGTTATGAACATAAACACTATGCACCCAAAGAACATACAAAGACAATACCAGTATATCTAAACAGTGATGATATTGAAAATTTAAACAAAATCAAAGCTCTGACGAAAATAGAAATTGAAGAAGCTACAGAAGAAGTAAAGGAAAAGGATGTTGAAGAGAGTTCTAAAGAAGAAAGAATACACAAAGCTGAAAAGAATAAAGAGTCTGATCAAGCAGACCCTGATGAAAAATCTATAGCAAAAAAAGACCTAAGCAAAGATAATGCTGAAGAAGAAGAAGAAGACAAATTCTATTTAACTACTGCCAATATAGACTGGCTTTACACATATTTGCAACAACAAAGAAAAACAAAAGAACATGGGGACAATAATGTTCCATACTTACACGCTTTATTAGAAGGAGCTTCCATAAAAACACCAGAAAACAAAGTCCTTAAAAGGAATCCTGTTCTTGAAGCCAGATGTGTTAAATTAAGGTCTCAGCAGGAGGCAAGGGAATATCGGAAGATGACAAAATCTGTAGACAATGTAAGAATGAGATTCCCAGAAGATAGTATCTCTTATCAATGTAAGTACAAAAAAGCAGCAAAGATACAGCTTTCATTTTAACCTGTCATTTCACAGGTATTATTTAAAAAGAAAGAATATTGTGAAATAACTGCTCTTAAACTGAACAGTAGTACCATAATATGTTTTTGTTAATTAGTAATGAATGAATCATTCCTAACAATGTCTTTGTATTTTCAGTGAAACAAATGAATCGCCAGTTGATTGCAATTGGACAATTCATACTTTCGATATTTGCTGGATTCCTGTTTGGATTTAGAGGAGTTGAATGGATGGTGGGCAATATCGAGTTCGGTTTTAGGCTTTTACTAGGTGTTATGTGTGCCCTAGTAATCGCCCTTGCAGAAATCTACTTCTTGGCCAAAAAGTTGAATGAAGAGTTGAATGTTCCGGAAACAGTGCAACTAGGGGGTCCTCCTAAGTTTGCAGAAGACTCACCATATTACGTGCCGCCAATAAGCAACAAGTCAAATGACAAAGAACATCAGGACTAGTTTATGATTTGTATAAGAACAGTAATTTTGTTATTATTTTGTCATTTAGTAGGTACCTACCTAGTTACTTGATTATGGAAAGTGGTGTTATAAAGTTTTTATTTATTAACTGTTTATTCTTATTTGATCCTTTACTCTATAAGCGTTAACACTATACAGAAACATACATTTTAAAAGTTACATCATTTTTCTAAACATTGTCTAAAATGATGTGAGTATTCCAGAACTATTTCATCATAATATTAATCATGAATAAGTTAACATGACTGAGCGTTTTATTTGTCCCACTGAGTCCTTACCACGTATAGTATGCAAATGAACCAACCAGTATAATGTCCACGTCAGTTGTGACCATGCAGACAAATTTTACTTTTCATATAAACTAGACAACTGCGGGAGAATATCGCCGTGTCGTCATCGACTGTGGTCTAAGTGGTAGGACAAGTAACCAGTATTCGCAAACAGTAAACATCCTCCAGGTGGGATAGCAGCTGCTCAATCTTTATCAAGCGCTAGTTCGATCGTGTATGTAATACTGCTCTCATCTTTGGGACAGATCTGCAAGATACCAGCTTGATGCCCTTGCTTGAGTAAATTGAGAAACGAGCCAAGAGGATCATCGGCAATGAGGCTCGTCGAGTCGAAGCTCCAAAGTCTTGAGCAACGACGCCGAGTACCTAGCTGTTGCATTTTCGGGAGTGTGCGACGGAATTGCATAGTTTAAATCCGCCAAGCCCGTTCCATCATCGGACCACAAGACGTACGGCGATGCGCCACCGGTACATGGTACACATCCCACTCACACGCACAAAACGTTTTGGAAACACTTTCATTGTGTGTACAGCGTAAGGAGTGGAATTTCCTGCCAGAGTCTGTGTTTCATGATAGCTATAAAACCTGGGAGTGTTTTAGTCAAGTGTGCTCCATCTTCGACCACATCATCGCTTACTATCAGGTGAGATAGTGGTCAAGCGCGTGCCTATGAACAGTAAAAAAAAAAGCGGCCAAGTGCGAGTCGGACTCGCGCTCGAAGAATTCCGTACCTATAAAAACGTCAAAAAATCACGTTTGTTGTTATGGCAGTCCCCCTAAATATTAATGTGATTCTGTTTATTAGTATTTTTTGTTATAGCGGCAACAGAAATACATCACGTGTGAAAATTAAGATACATTATATATATATTCATAAGATACATCCTGGTGACAGACAATCGGACGGACGGCTGAGTCTTAGTAATAGGGTGGGACGGTATTACAAGACTCCGCTGTCCGTCCGTTTTACCCTTTGGGTACGGAACCCATAAAAGATCCTGTTAGCTTTGCCCAACATTGGATTATGCTTGTTATGCCATATTGCCTGTAGCAGTTTGTCTTTCTACAGATTTAAAGTTGTTTGTCCATCTGCTGATATAAAGGTGTTTGTCTATCTACGGATATAAAGAAAATTACACTAAAATTACTCCTACAGACAAAGCTTGAACGCCACAAAAACATAACTTGCATGACGATTTCAGAAGTAGTCGCATGCAAGGTTCGACCCTGTTAATTGTTATCCCGCGCTTGAGAAGGGCGTAGTTGTATGTATTCTCAATACAAAAGATGTCGTATGTGCCCATTACACGGTAGGTTTTGCTGTCAGTTTAACCACAGTCAAGGCTGTGATTGACGGATAACCTATCGTCTAATGCAGTGGCTGGTTGCATGAAATTGATTGACGAAAATCTGGATATTTGATTAGTCACGACTTTTATTTGAATGGGTCTGTTTTTTAAATGTTTGTGGAATGGCTCCTTGCCCTTTTTCGAATTCCGTATATTATATGGCCATCATCATATCAGCCGAAAGACATCCACTGTTGGACATAGGCTTCCCCCAACAGGGGTTGGGGGGGTTGCCATAATCGCCACGCATGGCAGGCGGGTTGGCAATCGCAGTGTACCTGTTGCAATGTACAGAGAATGCTGCCCATTCTCTGGTGAGTCCCTTAGTCGCCTCTTACGACACCCACGGGAAGTGATGGGATGGTGCTATTCTTTTTACGCCCGACACCATACAGAAGACCAATAATATATGTACTATGGTAACCATAAGTTTACGGTCGGTAAAATTCCATCACTCACCATCAACAATTCGTCAATATTTAGGTACTTTGAAATTGATTGATGTTTGCATGAGCATGTACCTAAGCAAAATACGCGTGGTTTGATAAATGGACCGCTATTATACTATACCTACCTTTCTGGGCAATCACATATTCGACTATTTAAGTAGGTATCTACCTATAGGAAAAAACAACGCAGAGCTGATATAAGTTGATGCAGCTGATAGCAATCTTTACAAGTAAAGAAAACAACAAAGAATCTCGGTTGCATTTGTGTAGATGCAAGTGAAAGCAAAACTAGTAACAAACCGGTAAAGCAATTGCAAAGTTTTGCAGCTGTCATCACTTTATCAACACATTCACATAAAACCTTTACTGGAAAAACTTTACAAGCCTTTTTGTAAAAATTGGATCAGACACTAATGATGAAAAAATATTTTTTCTTCTTTTACTTTCATGGAATAAACATACTGCTTGAAAAGGAATTTGAATGCGCGTTCCGTAAACAATTCCTTGCTACTCGATAAAAAGCATTAGGCAAAACGCTGTTACGTGGCAGTTCAATGAATATGGCGATTCTTGGCGGTTTTTCTGTATCAAACACGACCAATTTCAAGAAATAACTACTTTCTGACGGTTTGAAGTGTCCATGTAAGGTTCAAGGTGTTTAATTTAAAATAACACAATATTTAACTTCAAACAGACAAAGAAAACAGTTTACTTTCATGCTTTTAATAAGAAAAATTTGATTATGGAATGTCGACGATGACTTTTTGTTTTGACAGCTCTATTGCACAACAAAATATTGTTTTTCTCAACTGTTCCATTTGATGATTCATAATATTTTGAGCTTTATATACCGTCTGCGTTGTAAAACAACATTCATTCGCTTTGAAACTTTAGCACAAGTGCGACGTATTACGGTCTCAGTGTTTATTTACTATTAATAATTTCTTATCTTGAAAGTTTGAACAGCAGGTGAGTTCCTAGATTAATACCTATTAAAGTTTAAAGCGGTATCTACAGCTTTTGCGCAGTAAAGTAAAGCAGAAGAATTGTAAGTTGAGCTTTGTCGCATCACGAACATCTTATAATATGATATCTGAGGTGGACTGGAAGTCGAAACAAAATGGCTTCTAGATAAACAAAATGGTTCTATAAAATATTGTAGATTTTCTTTGTTGATTTTTTGAAATAATACTAGTACTTACTTACTATTTTGAAAGACATGTGACATAGTGAAATGAATATGAATCAGTTATTCAGATACAAAAATATTTCTAAGTTGTTTTGGATATTATGATTAAAAAATAATTGTATGCACTTTGATGTGATCATTAACATTTGAAAAAAATTGTAATCATGATTTTCAAATAGAATGTTACAAAAAGGTAGTATATTGCATCACGACATAGTCAGCAGTATTTGAATTTCATTTGTAACTTCCTCAAATTATTCATCATTTAAAACTTTACAACACCTCATAAGCTCTGTGATTGCTCATTTTGATAACATTGTTTATTTTTAAATATTTATCAAAATTAGCAATTGTGGAATATTTCTATGTGAAAAAAAAAATTAGTTATATTTATTTCAGTCATGGAAGACCAAGTTCCGTTCAAAGTTTATACATTCTGGAGGGAGAATGACAAGCCAGAAGTCAGAAGATTTGGCGTGGAGAAGAGTGTGGTCACCAGCTTCCACTACTTGAATGCTAAGCTTCAGGATGTGTACCCTGGTCTGAAGGGGAAGAATTACTCTGTAGCTTGGAAAGGTAATTAGCATAGTTTGTTACCTACATAATACAAATCTTCACCACTTAATGATATGTGTTCAATTAAGTAGTAGACAATTTCTGTGTTATTTTGTAATTCACCTATGTACCATAGGTCATTCATAATAATACACTTAAGTGGATTTGAGATTTTCAAGAATGAGCTGAAGCTGAACTGATTTCCAACACAACAATTAGTTCAGCTTTACAAATAGATATTTTGTTAAATTGAAAGTTAATTGAATCATCATGATCATACATTCTGACATGTTGGGGTTAGATTAACTCAAACATAATAGAACCACAGTTATTAAACATTTAAATAAAAAAGTATGGTGACCTCAGAAACATCAATTAGCATTTTATTTACTCATTTAAATTCTGCTTCATATTAAATACCTACTGTGCCAATAAGGGCCAGTCATTTTTGTAGGGACTCACTTAACGTTTGACTATGAAGTACAATATGAATTTGCCCCCATTAAGGGTTCGTTTCCAACAGAGATGTGCGAGGATGAGGATGCATAGCGAGGGATGCATATGTTAAGAAACAATCAAATTCAATCTCTGGTGGAAACGCACCTTCAGAGACACACAACTTGAATGTGTCAAAAATAATGTTATTTTACAAGCTTTTATTTAACTTGTTACTTTGTCCTATTTAGATGAGGATGGTGACGATGTTGTGGTGTCCTCCGATGATGAAGTGATGACTGCTCTGCAGGCATTGAATGGAGATGTCATCAAGCTCTTTGTCTATTGCAAGGGGGAAGGAGCTAAAGATGATGACTGTGATATTGTCTTAACTGCTGTGGCTGGCAATACCAATGGTAAGTTTTGAAGATGATTTACTAGAAAAGATGGTGCAATAACAGTATATGAATGTGAGTGGGAGGGCCCTTTTGCCTACTGTGGACTGGTCTTGACAAAGCATATTCACTGTGATGATTTGTAATAGGATCTGTATAAACATTTACATATAGGAATTAGATAAGTAGGTACTTTGTTGGGAGTGCATGGTACTATTCACATTGTTATGACTTCAAGTGCAGTTATCAATTCAATAACTTTCAATACACATAATTATAGTCATAGTCAAAGTGATTACTGTTTGTATGTATACTTATTTATACAGGTCGTATAACATACCAGGACCTTGGTTAATTGGACTTAATGAACATATTTTAACAATACAATGTTTTGTAGAACCCGCGGGCATTTCGACGGTGCACTACGGTGTGATGTGCGACTCTTGCGACGGTCCCGTCATTGGCTTCCGATACAAGTGCTCGGTCTGTGATGATTTCGACCTTTGCTCACGATGCGAGGCTGCCGGCTGTCACCCGGAGCACTGCATGGTGCGAGTGCCCACGCCGACAATGCCTGTAAGTACCACAGGAAACATATATCCGCTTCGTATAAACGCGATTAACAACAGTTTTTTATAAGTTCCTTTGTTAGCTGATTATTTATGTAGGTATTTAACGTTTACAGCGTACAGTAATTAAAGCCGCAATCAAGAGGTCCCGTCATTTCTTGAAGTCTGTCGCCACTGCTATGGGCGAGGATTGCCCCTACAAGAAGCAACGCAGTGAGAGGAACGGTGAAAGGAAGCACCGCGGTCCTGGAGGCCAACACGGGCCGCATGGAGCTGAACATGGTCCCCATGGCCCCCACGGCCCTCACGGCGAGCACCACCGCCGCCGCCAGCGCGTCAGCTGGCTCGACACCTTCGCCACATACATGAACGAGTTCGCCAACCTCGCCGGAGACATCGATCTAACTGGAGATGACACGAAGCCAAAGGCCCCCGAGACTAAAACACCAGCACCAGGTCAGACTCCCGAAACACAGGCACAGAACGCACAGGGGACCCAGGGGAAGGCACAGACTGGCACCGAATCTACACAAGCTTCGAAACCTGAGCCAAGCACCTCTGCAAATGCTGAGACTCAATGCCCCTTCAGCCCACGCAAGTCTGTCAATGTCAATCAAATCAGGGACCTTTTGGAACAGTACATCCGCGGAAGTCAAATTCCTCAGGCTTGCCAGCCTCAGCCAGCAGCTCCAGCTACTAATGCTACTCCAGCTTCAAATGATGATGTGGAGATGGGGCAAGGAGACAGAAAGGCGCCTGAGGCTGATGAAGTTACCATAAAAACTGCAAGTTCCTCTGCTTCAAGTGTCAATGACTTCGGCAAGGATGCTTCCCCTGACAAAGCTGATGACTGGACCATGATTAACAAGGAGAAAGGTATTTATAATTCCATTCTTCAAAACCATATGATAAGATAAAATGTCTCAAGATTTCTTACTAAGTAACTCAATTATTTTAGACTTGATGGACACAGCCAGTGCTCTTCCTGCTGCCCCAATCGGTTTCAACTTGCCCGAAGAGTTCCAAGAGCGAGTGAAGATCTCCGCAGGTGGTCTGTACCCACCCCTGAACACCTCCACTGCTGGTAATTGTCAATTTCAATAACTTTTGTGCTGTTGAAAATATTTGTTTTGTGATGTTGGAGATCATTTTGTGTCTCATTTTCCATGCTTGTCAAGGGTCAAATTCTAGCCACTCTATATAGTTTTCCGAGATAAAAATAATAGCTTCTACTCAAAACTATTAGTCAGAAATAGAATGTTCAGTATAAAGAAACCCGGATGTTAGGTCATGATCCATCACTATTGACGCGTGCTGATCGTTTAGTGTTGAATCCTAAAGAGCCCGAAGTGCCGAGGCCTGCCCAGCCGACCGCTCCTCCCGCACCGGCCCCTGCGGCTCCTAAGTCCCAGGAGAAGACGGCAGAGAAGCCTGCTGCTGCCAAGCCGCAACCGCAGCCTCAGCCTCAGCCCAGGCAACGCCACCCACGTAAGTTGTATTCGAATATTTCCTCTATTGTGGAGTAAAAATGGATAGGGATTGTGATTTGGAACATGAATATAAATAAGAACAAGGAGAAGGCCAAAGAAAGCTTGGTGGTTGATTGGATTTGATTGTGTGTATGAGTGAAAAGAGACTGAATGACAGCGTGATGTTTAAAAGGGAGAAGAAAAAGGTGGCGCGCCGACAGCAAGCAATATGGGGCAAGACAATAAATTCATGTTTTTTTGTTACATGATTTACCACACAATTAGTATGTATGTATCAAAATGCACAAAAACAGCATTAAGCAAAGCTAACGCTTATCGCTTTGAGACAGACAAATCGGGAATTCCCTGCCTGAGATGATAATTAAGTAAACAGTGTATTAAACTGTTTCAAAACATACATGGTAGTGTAGCAAGTGCAAGTAACCGTTGTTGACCTCACGTTAGTAGAGTTGCACGTCACGGCCAGTGAATGAGTTGGGCAAGAGACCATTGAACTCAAAATTCACACAAATTATCTGTAATTCGGGCTTGGACTCGGTATGTGATTCTTAACTTCTAGAACAGTAGGTAAGCTTATTAGTGTGACTCAAGGTTTAATCATAATTATCTACAATATTGGAATGTAATCTATGTTTAGGGGGTTTATAGTCTAACCTACCAAGGTTTATTAAATTTGAAATAATTTACATGATTCATTGAAGACAAAGTTATATAAAAGAAGCATATGTAAATAGTTATTCCCTTAAAATATCATATCTCGGTACATTATCTTCTTTATCGATATGAAAATAGGTAGATAAGTAGATAGGACTATGAGTCATATAAATGTATTGTTTTGGTTCATTCGATTAGCAATGTAGGTAGGTACTTTTCTTAATGCGGAACTTAATCATCGCTGATTCTGTACAACTGCGTCGTTGGTATAAAAATGTCACTAATCATGACCTTCTTTCGCTGTTCCAGTTTACTTATAGACAAGAGTCACATGAATTTCTTTTTTTGATGGACGCTATCTAAATACCTACTGTACTGTGACCTATAAGAGTAATGAAGGTTTAACCATGCAAGCAAAATATACGATAAAATGTTCAAATATGTGAGCTAAAGCACTCAGATTTAAGTGTATGTACCTACTACCTACATATAAAGTAGGTCGAAGTAAACGATGACGAGGGTCACAATCGTTAGTCTGTGTGCTGTTGCACAATGTTACGTACTTCCAAGCAATGAATAGACACAGTAGTGGTCAAACAGAGTTATTGTATATTATGAATTTTTCATAGTTTCCTCTCCACGTTTGGCACGTTTGCTGAGTTTGGTTTCTACTCCACGTGTTGCGGGTTCGATTGCCTCAAATGGACCAAAAAAAATCTTGTATTTTGTTCCGTATTCAGTATATTTTATGATGAGAAGAAAGACAATTTCTAAGGTTTACTTATCTTGCTACTATTATAAATGTTTGTTACTCAATCGCGCCAGAACGGCTGCACGCACAGAGATAAATAAGGTCTGAATAGCACATAAGCTTTTTATCCCGGGAGTATGTTCCCTTGGAATAATTAAATAAGCTAAAATATTTGTTTTTGTACCTACTTTCAATCTTTTTAAAACTTACCTGTCTTTCCTCCACAGAGGCTCACATCGATGCAGCCATCCAGCACATGCTGGCGATGGGCTTCACCAACGAGGGCGGCTGGTTGACCCAACTCCTCGAGAGTAAGGACGGCAACATCGCTGCCGTGTTGGATCTGCTCACCCCCGTCAACCCCAAGAAGTAGACGACCCTATCTCTAGCCGTATAAGGCCTATATTAGAGTAGTTTTTATTATTCTTGGTTATGTTATTAGGATAACGATGTTACTCCACGTTATTGTCAAATATCTTACAAATATTATTATGTGATTGGTCTCCATGGAGATATACAATAATGTTTATCAAATAAATGTGATAGGGAATAAGACGGAGATGGAATTATAACTTGCTAATTTAGTTGGTATGCCCTATAAATGTTATTATATGGGTGCAGGGATTAAGATTATGAATACTATAATATCCATATACATCTACTAGTTCAATTTTCTCTTCTCTCTATCCATTTAAGTATTTACAGATCTTGCCTTTCGTAGTTGTAGCTTATTAATGTGATGGTTAAATTATACAATAAAGCCTGAACATAAATAAGTATATTATATGTAATGCAGTATGTATGAAATAATAATCCAAATAAAAAAAAAATATTTTTATCTGTGTGACATTGTTTTTATCTAATTTGTTTAATTTTCTGTAGTGTTGTTTTTTTTGTAATGATATTCCAAAATTCAAATACATATTATTACATAAATATATTTCCAGTGTGGATATCAAAACGAATGTGATATTTAGTTATGACTGAATTTATAGTAGTATCATATCTATTATTTAGTGACATTATTAGGTATATTAGCATTTAGTTCTATAATACATTAAAATATGTATTATTATAATAAATTTAATGGTTATATCAATAATAAAGGATTTAAAGGGAAAAAGAGTTTGAATTCATATATTTTATTTTAGGAAACCATATGAAAATTGTTTTGTTTTCCTTAGGTTTTCTTGCCTTTCATTGAGCAAGGCGTTAGCTAATGCTTTGTCAAGTAACTTTGCTGCAACTCTGTAAATAAAAAGAAACAAACTTAAACACATATTTGAAGTTTCCAGCAGACACATCGCACCATGAGAATAAAAGTGACCTAACACGAAATTTGCATTTTGTGGGAAATCACAAAATTGACTTCGTATTTTAGGGAGTTTCCAATAAAATATGTCATAACTTTTTCAAATGGAAAGCTATTTACATATTTATGATGCCAATATATTGTTTAGAAAAAATAAGAGCTTAAGAGTTTATAAAATAATCATTAAAAAAAACTTCCAAAAATTTTGAGATTTTGAGTTCGGTCACTTTCATTCTCACTGTGCGACATTTCTTACTAAAATATCTAAATGAGAAGGATATTAACTGTATAAATTGATTAAAAACTTTATTATATTGAAAATCAATTATTCTACTAAGCATTTCACTTACATTCCCTGATTGATGGCATCTTTCAAGGTCTTAGTTGCAACACTGCCGGGCCCATTCATATCAATTGTGCTGAATTTCCCCCCTTCTTCTGTCAAGTTTTCTTGATCACTGTAACAACTGGGACTCCCAGTGATCCCTACTATGACTGATACGACACTGCAGCTTTCTTCTTCAGCCGATGGATCTACTACACATTTTTCGCCGATTTTACATAGTGTTATCTGAAATTTAATACAAAAAGAAAATTAAGTGTTCTGTTTGTGAACGAAGTAGCCATAACTAATAGAAATTCTCCGTCAAGGTTTATTTTGGTAAGATTAATTAAAATTAACTACCGAAAGCTGCTGAACAATAAAATCGTTATCTCCATAAATTATAGAGATCTGTGCACACTGCATGTAAATACCTCCCATATTGAATCTCTTGTTTTCCTGATTAATTATCCAATTGTTCTCTAGTAGATATTGCAGTATTTTGTAGAGTTTTTTTTAAATGTCTATCTCAAAGATTAGGGAATTTGAAATTTGCAAGGTAATGATAAAGTGAAGCATATAAAGCACCATACCAATAGAGGAGCAGTTCCTACATCCAACAACTTATTATCATATGGATCATCAGATAACTGCAGGTCTACATCCCCTCCATCCATGAGAATAGCTTTCACACAAGGTATCCTTGTGCTGAAAAGGGCAGCCTTCACAGCTAGAGACACAGCATCACAAAGGTTACCTCCACATTCCAATATCTGAAAGTAATGGAATAAATATGTTTACTGACACAATCTCTCTGAATCTCTGTACTAATATTAAACGAGGTACAATTGTTTGTATAGATGTAGAGCTTGTGGCTAAATTATAACAGCCGCATGGGTTGATCTTCTAGGTTAAGGAACGCTTGCCGAGGTCGGTCTGTGGATGGGTGGCCATCTTAACTTACCGAGACTCCTCTGTGCATTGGAAAGCCCGCTAAGCCGATTTTTTAGGGTTCCGAACCTCAATATGAAAAAACGGATCCCTTATAAAATCACTTTGTTGAAATGAAATTTGCCTGTCTGTCCGTCGGTCACAGCCAATTTTCTCCGAATTTACTGACAGATTCAGTAGAATTTGGTACAAATATAATTTTCTGTGACCTAAACACAAATGAGTAACAAAAATAAATAAATTTTGAAAATGCAATCACTTTTTGAAGGGAAAATTAGAAAATAAAAAAAATAAAGTTTTGTCATCTGTACTGTGTGACATATCAAATCAAAGGGCTTATCGTGAGGGTCTCAAAAGTATTTTTTTGTAATTTTAAAATATTCCATTCCAAAGTTATAAAAAAAATAGGTGCAATATGACCATTCCCCACCTTATCTCCGAAACTACTGAGCCTAAAAATCTGACTGCAATCTTGCCAAGAAATACCATGTTACAATCATTGTCAATTAATAATAAAGCTGAAGAGTGTTTGTTTGTTTGAACACGCTAATCTCTGGAACTACCAGTTGGATTTGGAAAATTCTTTTTGTATATGATAGCCACATTCAAGAGGAAGGCTATAGGCTATATGGGAATCCCGCTCCCCGGAAGCTTTGCCCGGAAGTCCCGGGCAAAAGCTAAGCTTTTGCAGAGTGCCTGCCAATGGCTATTTTTATCTAGAAAAATACACATTCTGTTTGATAGTTTATGGGAGTGAAGTAGTAGGAAAAAGCTACTATCCTATTATACTGGAACAACAAAAGGCTAAGTTTAGTTCCAGGCAGTAATAATATGCGAAGTATAGTTGCATAGTGTATCAGATCCTTACCAGTATATCAACAAAAAGTTTCCAGCATTGCTTCCCCTCAAATATACACAGTTGTTTCAAATTAAAAGCCTGTGACGATTGGTATGCTGCTTGCATCAAATTAGCAATACCTACGGCTAACTGGTCCCCACCCCTGCCTTCAAACTGTGGAGTAGCATTTGCAGAACTGAAAATGAATAGATTTTATTTATATATAGGTTAACAGTAACAAATTGATAAACTAAGACAGTATCTGTGGTAGCTGCATGGGAGTGTGGTGTGTGTGGCATGATGCAAGAGCAGAATCATTCATCTGCTGGCGGGTGTCAACACCGCTCCAACACTGCACAGCCATCTCCGTTAAATGACAGGCCGATAGATAGGTCAAGCATTGTTAGAAAAACAAGTATTTAATGATAAGTTTTATTAACTCACCAATCAACATTAAACTCAATTTTACCCACATCAGGTTTGTCTGGACTTGGAACATCAATTTCAGTTTTGACTGCAACAAGTAAATCTGTGTTAGCCAGTCGAAGCCTTGCTGATCCTGTAGCAGTGTCAACGAGGTCTGTTTCAAGCTCCATCGGCCGGTAATCTAGGTTTGATCGCCCATCCGATCGATAATCATCCTACGCACAAAATAAGATGTTAAATAGATGCAAGATATTCTAAAATGACATCTAATTTATTTATTTAAACATTAATAGTAAATTTATTGTATGTAATTGCAGTTGGAAGTTAAAAAGCACTTTTAAAGGTGCTTATTTTAGGTTATGTTAGAACTTACTTGTACACCGTTGACGATGAATAATTTTTCAGAAGGACTAAGCAACAATTCTGCCATTTAGACGGCAAGGCGAGAATTTTAAAGAATAAATATCGGAGCACAATAATGCAATATTAATTTGAGAAAGTTGTTTTTGATTTCAGCGTTCCGATCACAGTTCAAAAACAACAATTCTTTGAGTTTGACAATAACATGACAATCAGCATTCAGTCAAGTCAATGATAGATGACAGCGGTCATCTGCCGAATCACGTTTACTCACATATATTTAAATATATGTGAGTAAAAACCAAATATATAAACCAAATTTTGGTTTACGCTAAAATAAAAATAAAGACACAAAATAATTATAAAAAAAGAATAGATTACTTAAAATGTTTTGTTAAAATTATAGGTAGGTATTGATATGGTAAGTTTACATTGCATTTTACCATGCGAAAACAAAACGTCGCCGGGAAACTTTGAAAAAGTGGCGGGAAAGCAGAATTATTTTGAAAATGAAAATAAATTGTTGTTCAGCGTTTTTGCCGTACCTATTCAGCTAGAACACTTCTCGACAAGGAACTCCTATATAAATTTGCCAACTGCATTTATGTGCCACTTTCAGACTTCCTCTTCTTATGGAGAGAGCGGAAGTCTGAAAGTGGTGATGCTAACTGAAATGTTATGGAAACATGTGATGTGAAGTCCTAATGAGGAAAATGTCGTAAGGAAAGTTTTGCGAATCTATCAATGTGAAAGTCTTTAAGAGTAAAGGATAGATAAGTTTGGCGGACTGTGTGTGAAAGATGATACTGCTAGAAAGTGGTTGACTATTATGATGGCGATTAAAATTTAACAGCAATATCGAATAAGAATTTTTAATGCTGCACCGACCCCAAATACCAAAAATGGTATTTGTCTGACAACTTTTTGTCTTGGGTTTTACCCGCTAGGTAGGTACGGCAAAGTCTAAACATTACAGTAGGGTGTTTGACTAAGAAAATCCAATTAGTCCGTCGGATAGATTAAAAAAAAATTTTGGACACTAAGTTTTTCTTTTTTTTTTCACTTATTTCGCGTTGAAAACTCGTGTGACGTCACTTACCAGTACAAATTTTACTGGAAAGTGAGGTTACAAGCCCCTAATAGTTATCGTTGATGCGTTTCATCTTCGTAATTGTTTATTGACTTGATAAAATAAAGAATACGTGTTAAATCATTTTCGAAAATCTAACGGACGGACTAAATAGAATCATATGTTTAACCCAGGCAACATCCCTATTATGATTTTAAAGGTGTCTAATTTGTCAATGGGCGAATTGAATGCAACTTAAAATCCGCCATTGTAAGTAGTTCATCAGGGGCGCCTTGGACAGTCTTTCTTGACCATGTAAGACCGTTGATCTGGTGAGGGTCGCGGGGAGCCGATGGATGCGAGACACACGGGACCAGTTGTTGTGGCGCCACTTGGGGGAGGCCTATGTCCAGCAGTGGACGTCTTTCGGCTGATATGATGATGATGATGACGTTTTTTACTAAGACATTTGTGCTAGGTACCTATTCTTTGACATCAAGTTCGTGGCCTACGAAATAGTCAGCCGAGGAAGCGTTTATGGTGATGTCCAACCTACACGTTTTCAAGTACAAGTAGTCAGTTCCCGATTCGCTCCTAGCTACCGTTGGGGGGCGATCTCGCAACATCCTCTTTTAAATTGCGAGTTATCGTAATTGTTTCATTGTAACAGATTGAGCTTACGTCTCGACGGACTCATGCATTTGAATGTTGGGTGCCTTTAGCGCTACGCATATCGATATGATACGTGCTATCAATTTCAATAATAAAAACCCTTGACGCGAAAATTGTGTTGAAAAAGAAGTCCAGTCCGCTCGAGGAAGGCTTGGAAAGTGCCTCGTTTTAAACCTATGTGATTTTTTATTGGAATTATAGTTTCCGACCCTTAGCATAATGGGGGAAATGCATGGGGAAGTTTTGGAACTGACGCATCTTATGCAGAGGTTTTCATGGGTGGATTATGTTGTTTTTGTGTTTATGCTGGCAATTAGTGCTGTGGTGGGAGTGTACTGGGGTTTTATGAAGAAACAGACCACGCAAGCTGATTACCTTCTCGGTGGAAGAAACATGAAAGTTGTTCCAGTTTCTATGTCCCTTGTTGCAAGGTGGGTTTTTAGTGAAGTTCAAATTGGCATTCTAGAGTAAGATAACGGCGCAAGTGCATAGGTACGTCTTGGACGTAATTGGCTCAAGGACTTCGATTTAAATTCGCCACTATAAAATTGGTCAAGTGAAAAACCCTTGTAAGTTTTAGTTTGTCCACCAATCAATCAACGCCTCTAACTTAAATTTCTATAAAATGTAAGTAAAGAGCTATTTTGATGTAAAAATGTGCGCTCCAAGCATCGAAAGTCGATCTCGTATACATTGGACACAGGACACTTGTTTGTTGTAGCAATAACAATTACTGCATGCCTTACCTATTTACAATAATATCATTGTGTGACTGTTCACACTATTATTTCAGTATTCTCTGATTTTGGGTTCGAAAGTTACCATGTGTGGTGTGGCAAGTCATTTACTTCACCGATACAGGCGAGGTTTAGTGCTTGAAGTACGTTATTTCTTCAAATCGAATTTTATCGCCAATTAAACTTAATGATAGCCAGCTCAGGCGGCGGCTATTTAGATGACAGCAAAAATAGAGCTGTCTTTGGAAGACTTACTGTGCCACCCCAAATAAATAGGGGTAAAGGCCAACTCAGTTCCAGTACGTTATCTCCTAAGCTTGTCTACCGCTGTGGTTTTTGCAAGCCTGTTATCATGCAATGAGTCTAGTGACTGCCTATTTCAGTTTCCACTGGACAATTAAATTATGAGTATGTTTGGTGGAGGTACACAGTCTGCATCAGCTAATGGAATGATACTTTCCTTTTCTCAGTTTTGTGTCGGGTATAACCCTTTTGGGGTCACCGACAGAGGTCTACATGCACGGGACCCAGTATGCTTATATCATAGGGGCGATTTTCTTGATGTCCTTCATCATGACTCAGATCTACCTTCCCGTGTTCCATGAACTCAAGATTACTTCCAATTACGAGGTAAGACATTGAGAATCTTTACGCTATTAACTATTCTCCTTTACGGTGCCTTATTTGGTGATGCTGCATCACTAACTACATAAGAATAATGAACACCTAATGAATGGGCTAGCTTAACCAATATTAATGTGAATCTATTGTTTTCAGTACTTATCAATCAGATTTGACAATAGAGTGCGATTGTTTGGATCGATTTTATTCGCATTTACTTTGGTAAGTCCTCTAAGAAAACACAGTGATTGTTTAAAAGCATTAGGTCACATCAATAAGAAATATTTTGAATTTTCAGGTAGGCTGGTTACCCATTGTGATTTATGTTCCAGCATTGGCATTTAATCAAGGTGATGTCTTGTTAGAAGTTTTTTTCTTTTTTTTAAGTTTCTGCTATAATTCTTAAGTTGTCATCGGTTTTAAAATACACTTCAAGCGATAATTATTTTCAGGGATGTGGTTTATTAAATATTCGAACTTTGGCTTAGAAGAGTTCCTCAAGGTAGTTTCATTGGACCACCTTTGTATGATCTACTGTACCTCTAACTGCATACTTTCTGAGTAATACTATATAATGGGTATAGATTTTAGTGTTCTTTATAAGATTTTATGTTGCTACTGCTAGTAGGTATTTTCATCCTTAGAACTAAATCAGTCTTTCATCGTACACGATTTTTGTTATCTTGACTGATAAATTAAGCTTATTTTATTTTATTTTTTTACTTTCAGTAACGGGTGTAAACATTCACATAATCACTCCTATAGTGTGTTTGGTCTGCATATTTTATACAAGTGCGGTAAGTTCTATATATACAGTCAGTGATAAACAGTCCAGTGCCTTTCTTCGTAAAGTATTTGCAAATGTTTGCTGATTCATATAATTGTTAAATTCAACGAATGATTCATCCATTTGTACCCAGGGTGGATTACAAGCGGTAGTTTGGACGGACGTGATCCAAATTACAGCAATGTTTGGTGCGATGGCCTTGGTCGCAATAAAAGGGACCATTGACGTGGGCGGCATTGGAGTCGTGTGGCAGAGGAACATGGACAGCGGAAGGATTGAACTACCAAAGTAAGGGCGTAAACAAAAATAATAGTTTTGGCCTTACTTCTTTCGAGTCGTTCAGTACAAAATGCAGGAAATGATACTTATGTTAATCTTCCTTATAGAGACATCACATTTCAATGCATCTTGCATTGAAATGTGATGTCTAATGCACTAAACTACCTATTCACTAAATTACCTATTCTAAACTAAATTTCTCCGCTTACATCTTTTAAATATTGATTTGCTGATTTTGATGCGGATCTGTAACTGTATTAATTGAGGTTGTTAATGTGTGATGTATTGAAAGCACAGCTACTGTAGTAGGTACATATTATTCTAATTATATCCCTACCTACTGTACTCTTCCTCGTGTCTTTGTAGCATGCTAAATTAATCGTGATTGCTTTGTGTACCAGACACCCACTATTACTGCTTTGATTTAAAGGAAACGTTTATCTTGAAGAATTGCACCTCGCTGACATACCTACTCGTATCACTCGTAAGTGCAATATTTATGGCTGAGAACAAGCACGTGGAAAATTACGTAGGCGACGAGTGTGAGACAATCTGTAACTACTGTCAGGTTAAAGTTGTATATTTGTCACGGTTGAGCAATAATCTCAAATATATTTTCCTCACACCACTTAGCCCTTCTTCAACTGTATAGTAATAGTTCTTACCTGCCGTAGCAACAAACTCCATAATTTTCTCACGATACTGTTCTACACGTTCATTGTTCATTGTCATATGGTCTTATTTATACGAATATTGTTTTCTCAGTTTTGACCCGAATCCTCTTACGCGTCACACGATATGGAGCCTCGTGATTGGAGGCACCATTTACTGGCTACAAGCTAACGCCGTCAACCAGACCATGGTGCAAAGATACCTTGCTTTACCAACACTGCGGGGCGCTCAATGGTAAGTCAGAAACACAGCAGGGCATTTCAACACTTCCACAGTTAGAAAAAAAAGAGGAAGACCAAAAATACTTTAAAGCTATAAGTAGCAACATCTTAGTTGTAGTTGCAAGAAAGCTAATTTAAGTCACACATTAAGTGTTATTATAATTATTGCTTTACTGTAATAATGTACTACGTCTTTTATTTCTTTATCCACAGGGCAGTATTCTTATTCTGCATCGGTATCTCCTTCCTCTACTGCTTCTGCCTTTACTGCGGGCTGTTGATATATGCAAGATTTTACGACTGTGATCCTTTACAAACCAAGGTAAGGCCTAGTCTTATTGCCTTATTCTAATTTATTTGACATACTTCTCTCAGCAACATCAACTCAGTAGTCACCCCTTTCTAGACATATTATCATCTTTCACAAAGAGTGTCCATCCTTTCTAAAGTCTTCCCTTGACATCATGGCCATCCACATTCATATCAAGATATTTTGTGGGAGGCCTTTCAAAACTTTTATCAAGACATTTTCCTGCGGAAAGACCGAGTGACATCTGCATGTTCATTAAGGTCTTAGACTCCATCACAATCGATGATGGATGGGTTTGTCACCCACTAACACCAATGACTCACATCCTGCAATTGACTCCTATAAATTGCACGGGATTGAGAACAGTGTGGAACCAATCTTGCAATTTAAAAATGCAGCTCGCCATATTAGATTATGTTTCCTTATCATTTAGAGATTGAACAAGAACATAGGGGGAATATCGTCCATATTTTGTAACGTTTGATATGGAAAAAGCATGCCACCAAGAAGCAACTTGTCCGGGTTATCCATTTGGTTACTAGTTTGCTTTGTAGTTGTGCTTGTCATCATTTTGTTTCTTAATATAGTCTTGGTAATTTCCAGTTAGCAAAGGCGAAGGATCAACTTCTACCTCTTCTTGTCATGGATGTTCTTGGGGGAATACCTGGCCTGCCAGGAGTCTTCATAGCGGGTATTTTCAGCGCAGCGTTGAGGTAAATCTTTTCTAGCTTGTTTCTGAGGTATATGATCTTTGAATCAAAATCATTGAGTACAGCTTTAGCTGAGACGACAAGTTTGTTAAAAAAAGAAACAGTTGAAACATGATGTGATTTCTTGAAATAGTAACAAATTATTATTGTTATTTCCAGTTCACTTTCAACGAGTCTGAATTCGATGTCAGCAGTAGTGTTAGAAGACTTCTATAAGCCGTTCTACAAGAAGACGTTAACTGAGAGGCAAGCTAGTTGGCTTATGAAGGGCGTCGTTATTCTTCTGGGCACACTCTGTGTAGGTAAATACTTTGAACACTACTTATGGCACTATTTTGCAGTACATTAAAGGGATCTCATTTGTGTTGTCGTAGCTGCTATTGTCATTACAATGTGTTTGGATTTCTCTGTGATTGTTTCTTCATTGCATTTTGTTGTAGCATTAAGATCTGCATCATTGTGTACATCTTTATTAACTTAAGTTTCTTCAATTTCAGGGTTAGTGTTAATTGTAGAGAAGATGGGAACAATCTTACAGTTGACCATGACATTGGAGTCTATGACCATGGGACCACAACTCGGTGTGTTTACTATGGGGATTCTTATGCCGTGGGTGGATGCCACGGTGAGTTTCAATATAAAAATAACCTGGCTTATGTTATAATTTGTTGGTTTCTCTAATACTTTCTATAAGATTTGCTTTAATTTCTCCCTTTTATTCATAATGGTCTCAGTCAGTCAAAAATGTATTTCTGACTGACAAACCATTATGAAATCTTATTATTGACACATGCTGATCGAAAACAAATTGGAAGGGAAGTTTTCAAGGGAGGTTTATACCTTGAATGCGCTAAATTGCAACTGTCCTAACTTGTGAAGTAACTCTGCAACCGTCCTCATTCAAGGAGGTTCTCTGCGAATTTCCTTACTTAAAAAGACTATAACCAAAAACTTTGTGGTAACTAATATTATCTGTATCATCTAACAGGGAGCACTAGTTGGCGGTATAAGCGGACTTGCTATAATGTCCTGGTGGTGTCTGACGTCACAGCTCGCCATAGCCCGAGGTCAAATAGTTCACTCACACAAAGCTCTATCCACTGAAGGATGCACCTACAATTTTACTACTGTCGAGAGTGTTATTGAAGAGTCAGTGTTTACGTAAGTTAATACTTTCGCAGTATTTTTAAGGTCGTTAATTGAATAGTGCGTCAGCATACCTATAACAACTGTCACCTTTAAATTAGAGCATAAGGTCGCGAATAGAAAGATACTGAACATAGATAACTCTGTTGCGATGTTAAATCAGAGATGGATTGAAATAAAATTGGACCACATGTTTTTAGTCAAGTAAATCTCGAGACCCAATTTTTTGAGATTTCTATGCGTCAAAGTATCGCTGGATGTACCTACGTCTGACATAAAATATCTGATCGACATGATCATCATCATTTCTGCCAAAAGACGTTACCCGCGACCTTCACCAGGTCATCGGTCCACCTTGTGGAAGGCCTTTCAATGTTTCCAATCTTATTTAACTTTCCACATTTTCTAGTGAGGATATCAACCCGGTACTCAGAGTATCGTACATGTGGTACACGCTCGCTGGAATGATGGTGAGCATCTGCGTGGGCGCCATAGTGTCGCGCATCAACCGCGCGCGGGGCACCCCGCACCTCCCCCCCGCGCCGCGTCTCCTCGCGCCTCAACTGAGGAGATTCTACAAGGAACCTCCTCACCCCACTGACGAGCCGTACATTAATGCTTATGGACTAAATAAGGTTGGTAAAGGTTCAAACACGCACCTTACATTTTAAGGCAGCATAGTGTCGCGCATCATTCTCATGAGGGTGGCAGAAATAATAGAACGCTTCCTGCTACGACCCTTACATACTTCTTTTGCTTCGTTGACGTTAATTTATTTATTTAAACTTAATGTACAATAGTGGTACATGGGCGGACTTAATGCTTCAAGGCATCTCGAGTAGTGCTAATGGACAAAATAAGGTTGTTAAAGATTGAACCCCTCTTAAGATCTTAGGTACCATAGTGCCCGGAGTGCCACTCATCATTCTATGGCAGAAATTACAGAACTGCTACGAAGGGTCGTAACAGTTCTGCAGTTTCGAAGTAAAAGGAGTATGGAAGCATACTCGTTTTACATTCTAACAGTTTATCTGGAATTGTACATGGATATGTATCCTTATGTTAACCTTGTATTTGTAACATTTTAGAAACAGGTTAGTAAAAATTTTACCACTTGGAGATTTATGATGTTGAATGTAGATATTTTTTTGTCAAACTTTGAATAAAAAGGTTGAATGAAATATCGAAATCTATTTTCATAATTAGTGGAATCAAATAAGAATTAAAAAATATCGAATACCAGAAACTTAAGGAACAAAACTTATGTACCGTTTTTTTTTCAAATTCATGAAAGTGCCTAATTGTTACAAAATTTAGTACCCCTTACCTATATATTTAATTTATTTTGGTTTTGTTTCAGGAAGCCTGCCAAGTAAATTCTACCTCAATAAATATGAAGCCAATTACCGAAACCGAAGAAATTAGCTAATTTAGTTGTTAAGTTGTATGTCGATTTTCTATTTGTGCAATAAATCGTTAGAGCGAAAAGTATGTTGTAGTTTCATGAATTAAACTGCCTTACTTTCGAGTCAAGGATAGCTTCAACAGTGTCTTGCTTATTCAGGAATAAAATAAAAAAAATCCTAATCGTTGATTTTATTAAGAAGAATAATAACCAAATCTTTTTGAACCACGTTAAATGTACGCATTTTGTGTTCGTTTTATTGTCCATCCTGTTTAGTTTATTGTGACAGAGCTATCTATAATTTTAAGTTGCTGCCCATTTACGACAAACAAAATTATCACTGGATGCCATTTAATCTAATTTTTATTTATTTATTTTTCTTCCTTAAAATGGCTTTACATTATTTTTCACAAAAACGGCTTGTACTTTTTAGGCTCTTGATAATGGAACCTCATTCATCTAAAAGAAAGAAGTGAATAATTTTATATTCATGAAACCTATGTATTTTTATATTTGTTTCCAGAAACTTCTGTACCCCCATTCCTCTGGACAACTTCGATAACGTTTACTTCATCTTACAACATTTTACAAGATTTTCATTTAAGATAACGTTCAGACATGTACCTATATAACAACATAATATATGTTATAACAACACTTACTCTAACGTTCATTTGGTATATTTTTATTAAGTATAACGTTCTTTTGATCATTTTGTCTAACTATCATTTGATCTAACCGCTGAACAAAGAAAGAAAGGGGTCAGCTCGGGGACTTATGGCACCCAGACACGGATAGTTTAGATTCGAGTGGAATGACGGGAGCTAGAGTGAGCGAGCAAAGCGAGCGAACTTTGCTCCCGTGATTCCATTCATGTTACATTCCTTTAATCTCTGCAGACTGAAAGAGGAGCCCTGCACAGCGGGGCTTCGTCGACTTTCCTTGATCACCGCCGTAATTTAAGCCGAATTTACATTCGATAAAATTATATAAAATGATCATTAGATCAAAGAAATCTTACACAATATGAACATTATAAATTTTAATAATTACTTTAAGTGTATGTTATATCCACTAAAGCTTATATGAATTGGATGTATTTCATAAGTTACTATAACAGTAGATGATTATAAAAAAAACTGGCCAAGTGAAAGTTGGACTAGCACACGAAGGGTTCCGTACCATAAGCCGAAAAAAAAATGTTTCTGTTTATGGGGGCCCCCTTTTATTTTAAACATCATCTGTGAAAAATTTCAAATGTTTTGCTATCACGGTTTATGAGATACAGCCTGGTGACAGACATACGGACAGTGGAGTGTTAGTATAGGACCCTATAGTAAGACTTCGATTTTACCCTTTAAAAATGAAAATGATGTAAGTGGAAATTATATTCGGGGTGGATTCGGGGTGGTTTAAGTATGGTCCCTAAAAGTCCAGATGCCTTTATAAGGTTCCCCAAATAACAAAAAAAGGCACTATTACTTTTAATCATAACAAGTAGGTATTCCTACAACAGTAACAAACAACATTACAGTGATGTATAGGTATGTTTTGTCTGATCCAAGACGCAACAGTATCCTTTGACGATACATTAAAGTCTATTTTAGAAGAACACAGGAAATGGTCAATTGGCACAAAAATAGCCCCTGACCATCGGGGAAAATCGTGGGAGGCAATTGTAAAATTGCTTTAGCATTCATTCACACGTTGACAATGAGATGTGCGTGATCGAACGGTGAATAAAGTCATGTTTAATATGAACAAATAAAGCATAAATAAAATCAGAGTTAAAGGAAGGAAAACCTGAAAATGTCTGAAGAAAGGCTACACGTTTCTTCAGTGAGACATTCCCTGCAACATTTTGCGTGGTTTGATTACGTTTTGTTTATTTTTATGTTAACAATATGTGGCGGAATCGGAGTTTATTTCGGATTTGTGAAGAAACAGAGTTCTACTCAAGATTATTTGATGGGAGGAAGAAATATGAAGCTTCTGCCTGTCTGCTTCTCATTAGTAGCAAGGTAGGTAAATATGCTAACGATGATGAAGCACTAAGCAGAATGATGTTCTTTGCTGTTCGAAAAATTTAAAAATGTTTTTTGTTATGCCTTACCCAAATTTAAACCCGCCCGACCCGTAAACCCGTGGTCGATTTTCATTCGTCGTAGTATGTTTTATTTAATCTATTGCAGTGGTTCCCAACCTTTCGGTATTTGACCCGGAATCATTTTGATTTCTTAGTTGCTAGCAGGGACCAGAAATCATGATGATACTTAAACTTCTAATGTATTCAATTATTTTTCAGTTTTATTTCAGGAATATCCCTCTTAGGCATTCCAACAGAGTTATACATCTATGGGACAGCTTATGTCTTCACTTTGATCGGTACTCTTTTGATGTCAATAATAGTCGCATTTACATTTTTACCAGTACTCCATGAACTGAAACTCACTTCAGCTTACGAGGTAAGAAGTTCTACTACTTAGTGATTTTATGGTGCTCATAGTAGAAACATTACCAAGAGAACCATAATTATAATAACGAAACTAATTTGTATTCAAGAACTTTTTAATCTTTGGGCATGAAAAAATGCGAGCAGCCGGCGATCATCGATTTATTAGACGTTATCACGTCAAAAATGTTTTGACAGTTCCGAAATCGAATAAAATCGAAAAGGCGCCAAAGCGAAAGTTATCGATTTGTGTTTTTACGAATTTATATAAGTTTAATGTTTATATTGAGTAAGGGTATTTACATAATTAGTTGAAAGTTAAATAATTAACTGATGGTGTAGGAATTGGCGTGTCAAACGGAATCTAACCTTTTCCCTGTTCTTGAAAAGTAGTCCAGGTTTTCTCTTGATAATACATACAACTTGTCTTGACAATAGTAAATTATGAAATGGTTGATTGAACTTCCTGTTTTGTTTCAGTACTTGGAACTTCGATATGATAAGCGCTTAAGACTTTTTGGGTCTGTGCTTTTCAGCGTTTATTTGGTAAGTTGATACCAACCTAGTCATTGTATGATTCTAGTAGGTACGTAAAATATAACAGTATTAAAATTATCTTTCAGATGGCGTGGCTGCCCATCGTAATATACGTCCCAGCTTTAGCGTTTAATCAAGGTGTGGATCTACCAGAGTGTACCTTGTTTTAAATGACCAGGCAGTTGCTCCATGAAAAGTAATGGTGTTCAGTTGCCTGCTAAACTAGAAGCCGAACCCAAGATAGTTGGGAAAAGGCTATAGAGGCAGATTGATTGATCTTGTTTTAAATGTTGTTTAAAAAAAACTTTTTACAAAAAAAATACAACCATCTTCCAAATAAGAAAAAAACACTACAAAGTATAAAATAACTTTCATTTCGGAAGTCGGTGTTTTAGTTGTTTCTTTGTATTTTAACACAGTGTAAAATATTTTTTTAAATTATTTTACACTTTTTAGAGGTACCACACCTAACAGCACCACTGGACAGTCACAAGAATTCAAAACACGCAACTTCGTTTGTAACTTGGATGATATAAATTTTCCATTTACTCCAGCTATTTTGATTTAAAAACCAAACTACTGAACCGATTTTGTTAAAATTTTATGGGACCAATCGGAACGTCCTTTCACATTTTTTCACTGATTTTTTCAAATCGTTTCATAAATGACGGAGTTATGAGGTAACAATCTGAATACAATCGAATTGTAATTTTTTTGAAGTCGGTTGAAAAGACTGTCACACCATAAAGTTTGCTTCAAACTATAGATACTCAGGACCTACTACAGCACTTTTATTTTTATCAAATTTAATGTTGCAGTGACCGGAGTCAACATTCATATTACTACCTCGATAGTGTGCATCGTTTGCATATTCTATACATCTTTGGTGAGTACCTGGTTGAATTTCAGAATACAAACTATCTGCTTCACAGTGTTCAGAAAAACATAATTTAATCTACCAGATTAACATGATCTGTTTGATTTAATTTAACTGGTAAAGAAAATCAAACAGATCTTGTATGCCAAGAGACGACGATATTTAAAGTCCTTATTTTTTCTTTTAATTAACGTTCCTCATAATCATCATCATGGCAGATCCAAGACCATTACTGTTGAACGTTGGCTTCCCCCAAGCGTCGCCAAATCGACGGACTATAGAGGCCCTCGTCGGTCCATACTTGAATGGAACATTATTTACTTTTCAGGGTGGTCTGAAAGCCGTCGTATGGACTGATGTTATCCAGACTATAGTAATGATAGGAGCTATGATCATAGTGGTTGTCAAGGGCACGATCATCGCCGGCGGCTTCACAGAGGTGTTCCGAGAAAATTGGAATACAGGACGTCTGGAAATACCATCGTAATATTTTTGTCGTCATAATGTTCGCATTCTTATTCTCAATCCGTCAAAAATCACCCCTGATTTCCCCACATTTTAACAAGTCACACGACATTGAATTTGCACGCTAATTGGCCATGTATTTGCACGAATAAAAACGTTTACAAAGAAAAAAAAGAAAGAGTGTGTGTACTTATGTACACGCGTTAGAAGTTATACTTCTAAGGCGTATGGAAAAAAAAAACATTCACAACTAAAAAAATATAAAAGTTTTAAAATTGTTGTATTGTTTTCAGCTTCAATTTGTTGCCTTCGAACGATCGCCAATTAAGTCTATTACGCTAAATAACTGATACGTTTCATAGTTTAAAAACTGTTTGTTCATAAAATAGGGCAGATATCATGCAATTTTTTTTTTTTTGATTCGAATGTTTTGTTAGTGGTATTTGAAATTAATACCAACTTTCTATTCTGGATGGTGGTGTACCTGAGAAGTTTATGGGTACCTACTTACAATGACATATAAGTTACGAGACTCCTTTTTTCAAAATAGTCAATACTAATAATTATTATAAACGGTAAAATTCTTTTTTCCGTTCTACTGTAGATACAAATCCGATTAAGAAAACTCATTCATGAAGAGGCTGTTTTTTGTCTTCGAAAAATCATCATATTCCAATAAAATCTTCTAGGATAGAATAAAAGGAGCTGAGCCGCGGGAAAAATTAGTGTCTAATCAATTACTTTTATCAAAATATTTGTATCTTATATTTTGGCGCTTTATTTCGAAATTAAAACCACATTCTTCTTCGAAATTCAAACATAAAAGAAACAAAAGACAATCAAAAAATACTAGAATATACAACTTGAACATAATTATCGATTTTCATGCCACCTAGAACTAACTTCACTATGTAGAATTCAGGCGCGCATCGTAAAAATTCACTCTCATCAGTTTTCTCCATCGCGCCAAAAGAAGTATAACTTCAAAAAATACTTACGATAAAATGGTCGACGACACCATTCTTGGAACACGATTGTCAAATTTAACACTAAGAAGTTTGACGTTGCGTTGTCTTATTGTCTGTTTTATGAAAAAAATGTTTATTTCCCATGTGCATGCAAGAATTTTATGACCAGCACCTAATAACGAATAGTATCAGTGATACTATTCGTTTTCTGGTAAAAGGAGTTATTACCAGAAGCCAGCCAAGAATCTATAAATTAAAAAATAATAGCATTAGTCAGGACTTTCCATCCATTAACTTTACATACAATTATCATCATACAATTTCAGTGCGAGTCCAGATTTCACGGTGAGACTATCGATTTGGTCGGTTTCCATCGGCTCTACATTTTACTGGATCGGCAATGTAGCTGTAAATCAATCTATGATGCAAAGGTTCCTAGCGTTGTCCGAACTGAAATCCTCGAAAAGGTTAGTTTATTAAAATTATTTTTTATCACTATGATAACACAGAAGGCAACAATTTCCTTCAATGTAAAAAATGTTAACGCATTTTTTTATTTAACAGAATCTAATCCGAATAGTGTAAATACCTATTGCAAAAATAGCCAATGATGTTCGTTAAAAGAAAACTATATCCTTTTCGCAAATTGCAGCGTACAGAGTAAAATACTATTTTACTCTGTTGGTTAGGTGATTAATCCAAAGTCGCATTTTATTTCATTTTCAGAGCCATCTGGGGATTTTTAGGCGGAGTTGTATTCATAGTTCTAATATGTGGGTACAGTGGGTTACTAGCCTACGCTAAATACCACGACTGTGACCCGTTGGACTCGCGCCTGGCTTTGGCTAAGGACCAGCTGCTGCCTTTACTGGTCATGGATGTACTAGGAGACTGGCCAGGCATGCCCGGGATCTTTGTTGCAGGAGTGTTTAGTGCTTCTCTTAGGTAGGTTCTTACAACAAAAAAATATAATCACTAATAATCCAAGTAATATATTTAGATCGTGTTTTGGAATAAGACGGACTGGGTTTAATAAAGTTTGCAACTGAATTAGGTACTAAATAAATTCTTTCGAGTTTATATCATCATATCAGCCGAAAGGCGCCACAAGAACCGCTCCTGTGTGTCTCGCATCCATCGGCTACCCGCGACCCTCACCAGGTCATCGGTCATCGAAGGCCTTCCAACGCTGCGTGTTCCGGTGCGCGGCCGCCAATCCAGAATTTTTCGGCCTATCGACCATCTGTTCTGCGAGCAATGTGCATTGCCCACTGCCACTTCAGTTTGGCGATCCTTTGGGCCATGTCGGTAACCTTGGTTCTCTTGCGAATATCGTCATTCTTGATTCGATCACGCAAAAAAACTCCAAGCATTGCCATTTGGGAGACTTTAAGCCTTCTGATGAGGTCCATTGTGAGCGACCACGTTTCGGTTCCATAAGTTATCAATGGCAACACGCACTAGTCATATATAGTCACGTCTTGAGACACTATGGGTTGCGTGACGAGGAAATACCATGCAACTTCCCGATCGCCGTCCAGCCGAGTCGGATTCTGGACCGTTTGTCCCAGGCAGACTCTTCTACAATTTTGAGTGTAGACTCTCCGAACTTGATAGGAGTGGGTGCTACATTGATATACATATTTACCGTGACCTTGGTTTTGTCCATGTTCATTTTAAGACCCACTCTTTCGGAAGCTTTACTGAGATCATCGAGCATTGTACTGAGGTCCTCCATAGTCTCAGCCATGACGACTGTGCATCAGTGATGCATCATTGTTTCTTTAATTTTCCATCGGTTGTTAAGTTTTTGCTAAATTTTTAATTTCGTCTTGTTAAGCCAAAATTCGAAACTCCTTCAAATTCGATTCCACTCTGAACTGTTTTCAGCTCCCTTTCCACTGGTCTAAACTCAATGGCTGCCGTTGTATTGGAAGATTTCTGGAAGCCGTTCTTCAAAGAGTTGACACATAGACAAACTCAAATCATGATTCGATCTGTGGTGGTTATTCTTGGAATAATTTGTGTTGGTAAGTTTATTGTTGTTTCTTGAACATTTTGCAAACTGCAACCTGAAACGTTATCTTTAGTACGGAAATTCATCACCATCAATCATTTACCTATATACTTTTCTTATTTTTTTGGTTTTGAGACAATTTCAATATGGATTTTATTTTCCTCAGCCAACTTCGAAATGTTTGTTTGATTCCAGGATTAGTGTATGTCGTAGAAATGCTGGGCTCAGTTCTACAGCTGACTATGAGTCTGTCTTCGGCGTCAATGGGACCTTTGGCTGGAGTGTTCCTCATGGGAATCTTCTTGCCCTTCATTGATTCTACAGTTAGTTTTCTTTTTATACTTTCAACGTTCAATCGGCAATTTTCCCGTAGGAACAGTAGGTGTTTGCATGAATTACCTTTTATGAAGAACGAAAAGTTAACACGAAACAAAAGCATGCATGTTACATACATGAAGAATAATTTGATTTGCATTCCTATGGTCGAAATAGAAATTCAGGGGCCTATTTATTAAAACATATTATGATAAGTGACACGCGAAAATCTGTCAATTCGACAATTTTGTTAGTTTATTTCAAACATTCTCTGCGTTACTTAACAACATCTGTAGCAAAATAGTGACAATTAAATTTCAGTTTTTGATAAATTTGTCGCATTGTCAGTTATATTAAACTCACAAGCCCCATTTATTTTATACTGGATGGAGAAATTTCTTCAATAATTCTTTGTTTTTTTCCTTTCCAATGCATATGTCACCGGAAAATTGCATACCCCGTAAGATTGTAAAAAATCTTGATTAGATTATAACTTCTCGATATATTATGAAAACATCGTTTTGTATACAATAATCCCATCCAAATTCAATAGTTTCCAATATATATCCCGTATATGAAAAAAAATATATATCAATAACCATCCCATTCAAATTCAACAGTTTCCAATATATCCATTATCCGTGTCTTATTTAGAAAAAAGTGTTTTAAATTTCACGCGATATTTTACAAACTCACGGCGTTTGCGATTTTCCGGTGACGCATACATTCTTGGTTCTCACAATATCAATCTCTGCTATTTCAGAGTGCACTAAGTGGAGGCATCATAGGTCTATGTTCTGCTTGGTGGATCGCCGCGCAGTCCCAACTAGCTCAGGCGAGGGGACTGCTGCAGTTCAGCGAGAAACAGAGGTTCACGCAAAACTGTACTTATGACTTCGATCCACTTGTACCTAGTGTGGTTGATCGTGAAAGGTTTGTATTATATCGGTTCGTATTTTATTATTGGAAAGCTTCTTTTGAATTGAAAGTGTTCAACTTGTCGTTAATGGATCCAAAAATTTACAAAGATCAACTAGTTTTTCACGCAGAATCTTGAACGTCAAACCTTATTCGAAGTGTTTATGTCACCGGAAAATTGCAAACGCCGTAAAATTGTAAAATATCGCGTGAAATTGTAAAACTATTTTTTCAAGCCACGGATAGTTTGAAAACTATTGAATTTGAATGGGATGATTATTGATACAAAACGATTTTTTTCATAAAATGTCGAGAAATTAAAATCTCATAAAAAATTATAACAATTTTACGGAGTCTGCAATTTTCCGGTGACATGTACGACATTTCAGTATCCAATTCGTCCAATATTTATTACACATTTTTATTTTCTTCGTATGCTAAGGGGGTGTCCGGACCCTCTTTAACACCCCCGTCATGTACGGCATGATTTTAATGATTCATCTGGGACTGTTTATTAACTATACTTACATGTTAAAGTTGATAAGTTCAAAGAAGAAAGAAGAAGAGAGGAGGGAGGAGGAGGGTTTTAAGAGGATGAATTACTTAGTGCTCACCTTCAGTTAAATACATATTAAGGAATTTTTGATCCGAACATTCCAACTGCCCGATGTTTGTCAGTTTAAAAAATATATTTTTACTGTACGATACTTTATAAAGCTTATGAATCTGATGCTTTACGTTTATTTCAGTCAAGTGCCATACCTATACCGGATTTCATTCATGTGGTTTACGGCATTCGGATGCCTGGTGACTATCGGCGTCGCTTGCATAGTGAACTTCAGGAAAAAGGCTAAAGTGCACCATGATCACCGCTTGTTTGCACCCTTTATACGCAAGTGGTTGGAGAAAGATAAGGTAACATCGATAAAAGCTCTATTTCTTTAACCCTATAAAGGGCTTCTATTTTTTTTTTCAGATTTGTTTGGGTTCGTTCTAGCAGAAGTTATTATTCCTTTGTTCTTATTTATAAAATTATGACCAAGTTTAAATTAATTTAGTTAAACGCATACTTTCTTTTTAACCGACTTAAAAAAAAGAGGAGGTTCCAATTCAAACCAGCTCCTGTGGTACACATAAGTCGGAAAAGTTTGATTGAAGCGAAATATTTCTATTTCATTTCATCATATACCTTGTGAGAACTAATCAACTTTGAATGAATCTAAATGATTTACCATACCACTTGATGCAACCGACACTATTAGCTATTATTTTTTCTAGATCTGCATGTAGTCGGTTTACACTGACTACATGCAGATCTAGAAAAAATATTGTAGATTATATCTAAATCTAAATCAGTGTGGTGCCACAGTGATTTAGATCAACATTACTGATTTGTTTGGACGTCATAACATTGTCATTAATTGTTTGTCGCATTGCCTTATCTGCTTTATCGATATCTTGTTATATTCCGTGAGATACGCATTAAGGCTCCCGCAAACAGATGCAATGCGATAATGATGACATTGAAAAATTTTATTGATTCGAAATTGACATTAAATGCTGAGAGTTCCAGAAATAATTGAATTGCTAAGTTATTAAAAAAAAAACGATTTTTTTACAGATAAATCAAATTCATTTAAAAAACATGCAGATATGAATAAATGTGAGTAAAGAAGACTATTAAGAATTACGTGAATTTTTTTTTTTATAAAGACAACTTATAATATTAAGGACAACCTGAAGGAAGGATAAAGAAAGTTCAAGAAGAAACAATAATGTTCGTGGTTTAGCAGAATGAGGATACTAGAAGGTTCGTGGACAAGAGATTTGGGAAAAAATACGGGTTGCCATGTCATAGCTATCTTAGGCATTAAATAGTTTGATATATAACTGAGTATTTTATTTATATGAAACCGAAATATGTCTATTATTACTAGGTACTTTGGGTCGAACTTTAAAAAAAATTAAATGGTTTTTATTCATTTTAAAGTCATTTATTTTTAGAAGAATGAAAAGTATGCATATCAGAAACCTAAAGCGTGCAAAGTTTTACTTTGTTAGTTACATCATTATTTGACTGGCTGCTATAAATGTGCGTTTCCATCACTCAGTACGGGTAATTCCTTCCTGTGTTGACTCTGAATATACCAGCCCTGTAAGAAAAAAACAATAACTTTAAAATGTCATCCATAAAGTAGGCATAAGCTGCTTTAATCAAGTTTACTAAAATCTCCTTACCGTGACTTGTTGATATCACTGTTGCCCATAGGGTTAAGAGGGGTACCAGTGCATCTGTTACGAGTAGCATCACTAAGGCTGCCGCACACATGGGCCAAAAGATGGTTGTGCTTTACAGTACTGGCCATATACTCGTAAGAACGGCCGTGGGAGCAATCGACCGACGTTACTAAGCAGCCAGGCATGTTGGAACCTCCATTGGGGTAGAAGTCAGCGTCACCGCAAAGGTCACTGTATCCAAGAACTGTAGTTTCAGTGTGGATCACCTCGACGTATCGAGCGTCCGTTCGCACGAGGCGGTTGCGGTCTGAGTTCCATAGAGGTCCAGCAGGGTCCAAAGCTAGAACAGAACAGTCATAGTTACATTACTTTGATCCAGGTGACTTTTAATTCATTGGTATTATTTCAAGGGATGAAAGTGATGCATGTGAGCAAATTTTAATATTGCATCAACTCCTAAATAAGACAAAAACAGCTGTTAAGTAGACATGCATTTACATGTCCGATAAAATGACGACAACATTTTTTTTTAATTTTCGATTTTTGGGTTGGCCCAGTAGTTCAAGAATTTGAATTTGAAGTCATCCTGCTTATAACAAAGCTTTACCTGTGATTCTGTGAACCCTGGATCCTGTTTCCCTTCCAGCATTTCCAACAAGATGACCACCAAGACTGAAACCAACTAAGTGTACTCTGTTGTACGACATTCCTCGTCCAACGAGCCAGTTCACAAATCGTCCGAGTCCTCTGCCAACTTCAGCGGTACCACCTTTCGCTGTAGTGTAAGATCTGTTCGCTAAAGCACTCCAATCGAGGACAATCACGTTGACATCAGCATTCTGGAGGAAAGCTGAAACAAGTAAAAAATTGTTGTTTATGTCTATAATTTTTGCAGCTGTTGTAAAATTTTATAACAATTTTGTTTGTAAATTGAACGGGTATTGCTGAGCAAAGGCTGTCTGTTCAATAACCGCTATAACAACTGTAACTAAAATTGTGAGTAAATATATATATATTTGCTTCACAAATGACAATATGGGTAACATAGGAGGGAAGTTACCATCAACGAGCAATCTGTTCATGTTGTTTCCGCCGTGTCCATTCCAGCCATGAGCGAGGAAGACGGTGATTTTGGAGAAGTTAATGTTTGAGTTTGAGACGGAGTTAGCGTTGTTAAGCACTAAGATTTGAGGTGAATTACGATTGGACCTGAAAAGGAAACACAAAGATTTTTAGTTAAAATCAAATTTATATTTAACATTTTTAATGAGTTGTCAAAAGGTACCTGGTATATAGCCAATATGCGTTATTCGCCGGATTTCTTGTATATTCTTCAATGAATGCTGTGTCTGCTGGCTCCTCAGTGTCAACCAGGTGCATAGTATCGTCGCCATCTCCGGGGAAGTAGAAGTACCTGTCACCTTCCTTGTAACCCTGGACAGGGTCTCTGAGAACGCTTGCAGCACATGCTGTGAATTAGAAGAAAATGTTTAGTTTTCAGTTAGATAAGTTGAAACGATGTTTGTGAGGTCAAAGACGGTATCTGGTTGAGAAAGTTACTACTTATCTAATTTACCTTTAGCAGTGAGTACGTTTATTTATTGTTTATTTGTTATTACGGCACTCATCTACATTATTATTACCAAAAAAAAATGTTTGACGAAGTGTACTCTGTTGTACGACATTCCTCGTCCAACGAGCCAGTTCACAAATCGTCCGAGTCCTCTGCCAACTTCAGCGGTACCACCTTTCGCTGTAGTGTAAGATCTGTTCGCTAAAGCACTCCAATCGAGGACAATCACGTTGACATCAGCATTCTGGAGGAAAGCTGAAACAAGTAAAAAATTGTTGTTTATGTCTATAATTTTTGCAGCTGTTGTAAAATTTTATAACAATTTTGTTTGTAAATTGAACGGGTATTGCTGAGCAAAGGCTGTCTGTTCAATAACCGCTATAACAACTGTAACTAAAATTGTGAGTAAATATATATATATTTGCTTCACAAATGACAATATGGGTAACATAGGAGGGAAGTTACCATCAACGAGCAATCTGTTCATGTTGTTTCCGCCGTGTCCATTCCAGCCATGAGCGAGGAAGACGGTGATTTTGGAGAAGTTAATGTTTGAGTTTGAGACGGAGTTAGCGTTGTTAAGCACTAAGATTTGAGGTGAATTACGATTGGACCTGAAAAGGAAACACAAAGATTTTTAGTTAAAATCAAATTTATATTTAACATTTTTAATGAGTTGTCAAAAGGTACCTGGTATATAGCCAATATGCGTTATTCGCCGGATTTCTTGTATATTCTTCAATGAATGCTGTGTCTGCTGGCTCCTCAGTGTCAACCAGGTGCATAGTATCGTCGCCATCTCCGGGGAAGTAGAAGTACCTGTCACCTTCCTTGTAACCCTGGACAGGGTCTCTGAGAACGCTTGCAGCACATGCTGTGAATTAGAAGAAAATGTTTAGTTTTCAGTTAGATAAGTTGAAACGATGTTTGTGAGGTCAAAGACGGTATCTGGTTGAGAAAGTTACTACTTATCTAATTTACCTTTAGCAGTGAGTACGTTTATTTATTGTTTATTTGTTATTACGGCACTCATCTACATTATTATTACCAAAAAAAAATGTTTGACATGTAAAAGAGTTACTTGTGATTGCAAAATAAATATAATTTATCATTTACTCAAACGAATAGTTCACAGAAACATTTACAGCAAATAAATCTCATAGTTTATAATATTACAACGAACTTATCACTTAAAGGTGTGCACAGCACTTACACATGTAGTTTACTATTTAATATAAATTAATTAATTTGATTGATTATTAAAATCGATTAATAAAATAAAAAAATAAAAATAAAAGTTCTTCATAAACATGCATAGATTCAAGCAAGACGCAATCAAATTACAGTTATTTTGTCTATGATCGTGAAAGCAGAATGCTTACAGCTTATAAAATTTGCAACTTTAAGATCTATGTAGTACGAACGAAGTACATACAAAAATCAAAGACGCTTTATAATCTTATCTTAGCTAAATAATATGTGATAGAAAACCAGAAATTGGCCCTCAAGTTTCATGGGGCAAGGGCTAGAAGATGAAATGTTGAGAAGGCAAGAAAATGTTAAAATCACTTAAATGTTGAAGTAATAGGATGTAGTTTTTACCTGCTATAACGACGAATAAAAGTAACAAGCACTTCATGATGCGCAGGTGTGGCACTATCTGGTCAAAAAAAGTGTGATTTGATCGTTTTTAAATGAGATATTTATATATACGAGATTTCTAATCAAGATTAATTACATTTATCGTGATAAAAAGTGCGCACTTTTTTGTCTTGTAACAATGAACTAGCAACTAGAATGTTGTTCAGAGCAAGTAGATAAGTATAATAAAGTCAAATAAAAGATACCTATAAATCAGATCCAAGCCATTATAATAATAAATAATACGTTGTTACGGCCTGTGGCCTGATGGCCAAAAGCTTCGACGACCATCAGTCGAAGCTTGCGTTACGCAGTTGGATAAAGGGCCTGATACAGAAGGTAGTACTCCTCGATACGGCTCGTATTGTGTGGAGGTTTCTTTCCACCACCTGCATCATACGAGGCCAATGATAAAGCTATACAGGTTGCTCAATACTGGCCTGACTAAATTTAATATGCGTCGACACGAAAAGAAGGAGTGTTTAATCAAAGTGCCTTTAAAATTTGTTACATTCAAAGTGTATCGAAATACATTGAAGGAAAAAAAAATGAAAGGCACTTAGGATAGTTGCATTTCCATGAAAATAAATTAAAGTGTACTCATCATTAAAAAAGATGTTGTCAAAGGGAAATAAAACAATAATAAGCAAAAATAAATTCTATTTAATGTCGTGTCGGAAATATCAAAATGTTTTATAGGTACTTAGGTACTTAAATACAAGATAAAAAAAATGTTTGGTTTAACCCTATAATTATGACAACATAAAATAAGCATGTACAACGTGAAACAGAATAAACGCAATACCTGAAAAGGGGTCATTGTACTTTTAATAAGGGACCAACCCCGAAATCGCGAAAAAAAACAGCTGTTTAATACATATTGTCGAGTTATGCGCACATACATAAATTTACGGGGCAGTCAGATTTTTTTTTCGCGATTTCAATGTTGGTCCCATAGTAAAAGTTGTACAGTGACCCCTTTTCGGGTATTGCGTTTATTCTGTTACCGTTTTATACTAGTGTATGCTAGATCCTGGGGTGTCAACATGTGCCCTTGTTTCTCTTAGAATGGATAGGTCCGGCCTGTGTTGACTCTAAATATACCGCTCCTGAAAACAATAGTTAATTTTAAAATGTCTGCATGCATTTGATTCCAACTTCATTGAGCTGCCGATAAAAAAGTCCTGAATATTAATAATTATTTCCTTACCGTGACTTGTGGATATCGCTATTGCCCATAGGGTAAAGTGAGCCCCTGCATCTATTATTATTAGATTCTTGGATACTAGCGCATTCGTTGGCCAGAAGATGGTTGGATTTTACGGAACTAGCCATATAAGCGACAACGCGGCTGTGTGAACATCCGAGATCACCAAACATAGGAGGGCAGCCGGGCATGTTGGCTCCCCCATTAGGGTAAAAATCAGCAGTACCTAGCCGGCCGGCATGTCCGAGGAATCTGTCTGTGTGGATCACTTCTACGTATTGAGCATCCCTTCTAGACAAGCGGTTGTTGTCAAAACTCCACAGAGGACCGGCAGGGTCCAGAGCTAAAACAGAACAAAGAATTTAGTTAAGGCGAGTTTCCTTCATCATACCTACCAGCCGAAAGATGGGGGGGAGGGGGTTGCAATGATCGCAAATAATCGCAAATATTTGAAAAAAGTAACTATGGAGTTTTTTGTCCGTTCTTCTCCACAGAGTCACTATAATATTTTAATTTCAAACTGTAAATTTGACGTTCAAAAGTGCCTTTTAATGGTCTAGTTGAAATAAATTATTGACTTTGACTTCGCCACGCTTGGCAGGCGGGTTGCTGATCGCAGTGTAGCTGTTTCAATGTACAGAGAATGCTGCTGTTCATTCTCTGGCGAGTCCCTTAGTCTTACGACACCCACGGGAAGAGTTGGGATGGTGCTATCCAGGTGAGTTTACTTAGAGCATAATATTTTGTATAGTGTGGTCTAATATATTTATTTGGAATTGTATGTAAATATTTAATGATTATGTCTAATTAATAACATCTATGATATTTACACTGGCAGCCCTAAACGTATAGATCTGCTTTCGTTTAGTCCATCCAAAGATTGCCTGTTAGAGATGGTCTGTGCTATAAAAAAAAAATGTTTGTATGTCCTTATAATATAAAGTGTATAATAATGTATATTCTAAATAATAAAAAATCTTTACCTGTAATTCTACGGACTGCTCCAAACGCTGCCCTGCCAGCATAACCAACTAGATGTCCACCTACACTGAAACCTACTAAATGAATTCTATTGTATGAGAATATAAAATTGGTAACGAGCCAGTTCACAAATTGTCCGAGTCCTTTGCCAACTGCTGCTGTGCTAGCTTTCGCTGAAGTGTAAGACTTGTTGGCTAGTGTACTCCAATCGAGAACAATAACGTTGCAATCATCCACATGCAGAAAAGCTAAAAAAAAGGTTAAAATATATTTTTTACAAAACTTCGTTGCAATTTAAAAAATCACTATTATGAGAAAATCCATAACGAAAGTCTACTGAAAAATTGGTTGTCTGTAAAGTCAAAACGAAACATTGATGAAATGATCGTAACGTTACAGTGAGCGTAACGTTACAATGAGTCATCCTTTTTCGTGCGTGCAGCCGGCGTTCATCGATTTATGAGACGTTGTCACGTCAAAAAATATAGTGAAATGAAGTACAAAAAACGATAGCCACATGATTTTCCGCAATTAATTACGGTCAAAACGTCGTAGGTATATAGGTTGTCTGGACGAGATTTCCTTTTGCGATAAGTACCTACACTTTTTTATGATTGATTGTCCTGTTCTTATTATGAGCTGTACAATAAAGTATATAATAATAAATAAATGAATACTAGCTATTGCCCGCGACTTCGTACGTGCATAGGTATCTTGTTTTTACCGCTCCCCTACAATCCCCAAGGAACCTATGTACATGCCACATCTAGCTTACCACGACCAGTAGTTTTGGCTGTGTTTTGTCTTTCAGTCATTTAGTCACTGAGATGTACGAATCTAGATACATAGAGAATTTTTACATTCAATAGTTTTAAAATGTAAAATTGACCGGTGCAAAAAAAGTGATATTGACAAAAGTAACGCATCATCACAGGACTTAAAGTAGCTAATGTAGTTAAAAAATATACCTACCATCAATGTGCATTCTATTAAAATTGTCTCTGCCGCTTCCACCCCATCCATGAGCCAGGAATACTGTGGTTCTTGACGAGTTAAAGTTCGAGTTTAATACGGAGCTTACATTATTAAGCACTAAGACTTGAGGTGACGTAGGGTTGAGCCTAGAAATAAACATACATTTTTATGTCATTGCAAGAATTTCTTATAAAATGTTTTTTAAATGTGAAAAGTTTTCGGCCGTTTTGAGTTAGAATTGAAGAATGCCGGGACCAACAGTAAGCCGTGCTTTCCGATGCACGGAGGAGTCTCGGTATGTTAAGGTAGTCAACCCATCCACAGACCAACCTTGGCAAGCGTTGCTTAACCTTGAAAGTGGTTAAGCAATGGTTGTTATTACTTAGCCACGAGCTGCTCGATAAAAAAAAAAAGTATTTTTTATGTATGTAATTAAGTTCATTGCCATACATTTTTTCATTGACACTACGCTTGTAAATTTGCAGTAGGTATTTTTTTTCCATGAATATCGTGCTGCTATCGCTAAAGCTATCAAGCGCTGTTGAAGTTGTTCTACAGAACGAACCCATTAATAAGATTGCTAAATGTATTTATGTTCAAATGTATTTTGAAGTCATAAGTAGCTCAGCGATATATTTCAAATAGATACCAATTACAAATTACATTTTTAAGAAGTAAATACGTATTTGTATTTCAATTACGTATTTTGATTACAAGTAATTCAAATACTGCCCAACCCTGACTAAGCCCAAATTTCAGCCTTGTGAATCGGATTTCACTCGAGGTGGCGACCAGCTCTTAGGCTATTACAATTACTAATCAGTTGTTTATATAATATTGAATTACTAATAACTTAACCATATTCTATAACAACATATAAAAATCAACATCCAGACTTAAAAAAGTGATTTAATGGCTTAAGAACCTGATACCTGGAAATCGGCGTATGTTAAAAGTACATACTAACACTACTCTATCCCACACATTTTGTTAGTGAGAAAATAAGTAAGGTCTTGCAGCTCTGGGATTTTTGTCCCTTGGGTAAGTATCGTACCAGGAGCACAGCAGTTTAAAGGAGGTATGTACGTAAAAGGTTCTTAGAATGTTAGTGATCGTGAAATTATAGATATATGATTTATGAAAATACCTAATTTAAGTTTAACAATTGATTTTTTACTGCATTTCACGGTATTGTATACAGAACATCATCTTTGAATCATGACCATGCGCTTCTGGAACACGGTGTAGAACCATTATACGTGTGTAAAAAGGTAAACCTTGAAATAAGGTAATGTTAAATGTGTGTGTGTTAGGTTAGGTTAGGTTAGTTACTTTACCTGGTATAAAGCCAATATTCGTTATCGACTGGATTTCTGCTATATTCTTCAATAAATCTGAAGTCTATGGGCTCTTCGGCATCCACTAGATGAGGGAATTCTTCGTCACCCTTCGGGAAGTAGAAGAACCTGTCACCTTCCTTGTAACCTTGAAAAGGGTTTTTGAGGACGCTCGCAGCACATGCTAGTATTGAAAGAATAGATATTATTAGACATAACTTATTATGCATTTTAGGGTTCCGAACTTCCGTAAGAAAACCCTTATTAGTGGGGGAGGTCATGATACTACATAGGGATTTACTCGAGCGTCGGAGGGACCTAATAGATTTTGTAGTTTAGATGATAAGAAGAATAAAAGGTTATGTAATGGTTCCCCTTTCAGTGGTGGCTCTTCCAAAGGTAAATTAATCTTCCGACTTGCGTGGTGGGGGTGGTCATCTGGATGGGTAGAAAATAGAAAAAAAAAATTATAAGCCCTGGCTGGAGGCTTTAATATTATATTAAGGCCACCACAGGCAAGCCCGGTTAAGCAGTCGACAACCTCATAGGTTGAACTGCGAGACACCACCAACAAAAAAAGAAGTGTCAGATTTACATATATACAGAAGTTCAGCTTGATGTACCAGTCATGGTAGCTTTACATATTTATAAACATAAGAATAAAAAAATATATAATCAATACATCGCTCTAACTTAGATTTGATGCTTATTAGTTAGATTTCCTAAATCTAGTTAATATGCATCAAATCTAAGTTGATCATGATGAGTGAATATTCGTATGGTTATAATTATGTGAATACATACTTGTTATAGTCGCGGATCATAATTTGATCAAGTTACAACCTGACACTGACCCGTAAATTGCAAAAAACACAAGAAAATTTGAATTTCGCGAGCTACCACTGCGTCATCTTTGCTCTCAATAAATAATTTATTATTATTATTACTACGGATTAACTCATGTAAACTGTGAGCTGTCAATCCCTATAATCAAGATGGAATGAAAGCTCACTCCGTGATCTCGTGACATCTTGATTGTATGGATTGACAGCTCACCTCGAGATCACTTCACCCAAGCCTTCACTTCGATATGTTTACAGAATCGACTGGCAGCGGTCCCGGTCAAACATAGTGTCGGGGAAGTAGGTCGATATTTAGACTTTTTAATTTTGGTATTGTCTTTGAAAAAACTAAGTTACCTTCAGTCAGATCTCTATTCATGAAGTGTCCACCATCTCCACTCCACCCATGAGCGAGGAATACAGAGACCTTCGAAAAGTCAAAGTTTATATTTTCCAAGGAGCATATATCACCAAATCCAATTATTTGAGCGAGAGTAGTAGTATTGTGCCTGGAAATGAGATAATTACAAATTATGTAATTTTGATTTGTTTCAAGTGTTTTCGTCGAAATAATTTCATTAATGTAATCTAAACTAGTAAAATAATATTATAAAGAGGAAAGATTTATTTGTTTGTTTGTTACGATTTGCCTTTAAAATTCTTCCACCAGATTAAAACAGGCTTTATTATATTTTACGAAAATATAGAGATCCCTACGGAGATTGCAATAATGTGACCCAAATAGCTATATTTTTTCTAATAAATTCATTATTTGGCGTGCGCTGAGAAAACTATTGATGATATATAAAAATAATGTACTCTATGATTAAAGTACATATTTTTTCCTTTAAAATGTTCCCAAAGGACTAACTATTCTGGTTAAGTTACAATGATCGCTTTTTTGTTCAAACTATGCAATCAAAACCAGGGTGGAATGGAAAAGTGGTGATTTTGGTATCACGATATTAATCCTTATCCATATTTAAATTAAGGTTGATTATGTACATGTAAATTATTCTTTAAATTATTCAAATCGGACTTTTCGTTTAAAAGTTACGACTGGTATAAAAAAATGCTCGAAAATAAACCTCTGAATGGGCAAAAAGGGGTGATTAAGATATAAGGAAGGACATTATTGTTTGCTTCAATTTACGTGGAAATTGGTATTAACAAATTTAAAGTGGGATAATTGAAACAAATCCAAAAAAAAATCATAATCAACCCCTGACGGTGTGAATAGTTGCACTGATCCTTAGACCACAGAATCAGCAGCAGAAAAGGCTGGGTAATTAATGAAAATCGTTATGCTTAATTTTCCAAAACTAACCTTTAACCACCCCCTGTAGAGGGGGCGTTGAAGTTTGTGGAGTACCTCCCTACGAAATCCGCGCGAGAGAAGTGCTAGTAGTATAGTATAGTCGGACCAACAAAGTCCAATCCCACATTCTTTTCTGAATTTCATCCAGTACCCGTCTCACCATTTCTGCCCAAAGTCCTAAAATGGTTAATCCACAGCCAATTAAGTACTTTCCTATCCAAAACTAATCTCCTCACCCCTTCCAGTCTGGCTTCCGTCCTGGTCATAGCACCACTTCAGCGCTTCTAAACATACTGAAGATATGTCTAGGTCTGCCATTGAAAGCAGTAATTTACCAGTCCTGGCATTACTCGATTTCAGTAACGCTTAATTTCAATGTTTCACGTCGAATTCTATGCTATCTTAATATATCTCCTTCGGTGGTTGACTGGTTACGTAGTAACCTATTCGGTCGCCGTCAACGTATGTATATCATCCGATAGAAGACCTTGTCTTCCTGGTATGTTACTTCGGTAGGGTACCACAGGATGGCGTTTTATTCCCTTTACTTTTCGCAACTTTTATTATCTAGATCTATAGATTGATGTCATCGATCGACGTTGATCGATTGGTGCTGTACAATGGTCAAAATATCATGACATTATGCCTGTATTGTCATGGTTTCTACAATATTTAAAACGACCTAAGTGCATAATGTGCGGAATAACAAAAAAACTCGGTGAACTCGGTAGAATATTAATTTTATAAAAGTTAAGCTTTTGTTTTTGTTTAGCGAATTTTGTAATATTCATTTGTTTACCGCATTTTGTGGCCAATGCTGTTCAGTGACTTTTTATGTTTTAGGTGTTGACGACTTTTGATTATTTGTACTTGCTCATCGATTATGGTCGCTGACTGTAGCTGAGTGCCTACATGTTTTTTACCTTGGAAGCCAATACGCGTTGTTCGCTGGATTTCTGGTAGATTGGTTATGGAACTCCAAGTCTACTAGCTCCTCAGCGTCAACCAGGTGCATGATACCGTCGCCATCTCCGGGGAAATAGAAGTACCCGTCACCTTCCGTGTAACCCTGAACAGGGTCTTTGAGGACGTTTGCAGCACATTCTGGAATTATGAAATAAAACTTGATTTCCAATGATCACGCAGGGTTACCTGAAGGTGTTCAATGGCGAATTGTAGAGGTAATTTATTCTATATTTACTATATACTATGTATATAATATAATAAAGCTGAAGAGTTTGTTTGTTTGACTGAAAGTACCACTCGGATTTTGAAAATTCTTTTTGTAGATGATTGCCACATTCATGAGCAAGGCTATAAGCTACCTACATAATATGGGAAAGGGAAAAACGGAATATTTTCGATTCGTACGAAGTCGCGGGCAGAAGCTTGTTATTAATATTTCTGTCGTCAAAGCCTCGAAGTTCCTAGTTAGTAGGCCATTCGCTGTTTGATATCACATAAGCTACTTAGCTTTAGGTACCTAATTTTATTTGAGTTTTACTTTCTAGGAAGGCCACGACCTTCAGCGATAAAAATTAATAAGGAGAAGACTTAGTTAAAGTATATTGAACATTGCTGCGCACAACATGTATGGGTTCATTCGATTCCATATAATACTAGTTTTATTGTGCTTTGATTAATGAGAGTATTGAGAGTAAGATAAGAAATGTGAACATAGTCAAAATTATGGACTAACGTTATTAGGAACTTAAGGCATCTCTTGTTATAATTATAATATAAGGCAATCGAACGAAGCACCTAAATTATTTTGTTCAAGACTGAGTAATGGAACACAAGTTGTGTTTACGGTTCATTGAACATCATTAAATGCATTTGAATTTTTAAAATTTCGTTAAACCTGTGTGTCGCATTTTTCTTGTTTTTATTTTAGAAAACTAACACAAATCAAATACATATTCATTTCATCATAAAATTACATAACTTTAAAATTTAATGAATTATTTATTTACCTGCTATAGCGACGGATAACAGTAAGAAGCACTTCATGATACTAAAGAGATACACTATCAACTAGTCCAAATAGCTATGAGTAATTGTATTTATTTGATACACCGTGTTTTATATGTGATTAAACCCATTTAGGTATCGTGATAAAGACTGTACCACCGGCCGGTACTCACCTCCCAGTCTATACCTGACTGGAAGGGTCGCTAATCCCCGGGCCCATGAAATAGCAATGCGTACGAGTCAATTACGTGCGCCCTGGACGAGATGGATGTGATTGATGATTGATCAATGAATCCAAAACGCACCAGCTCAAGCACCGGCCCCGATTTCTTAAATTAGGTTTTTCAATCAACGCGATGAGATCGCCAAATTCCACCGCGACCATCAGCTGGACGTCCTCCACATTCAGGAAAACATTTTGAAACCCCACCGCAACAACCCTAAAATTGCAAACTATACTATAGTATAGTTTGCGACAGGTCGCGTTGTCACGGCGGTGGTACCCTGGTTTATTACAAAAAGGAGCTGTACTGCATCCCCTTGATCCTTCCCGCACCCCGCTTTCTACGCGAGTAATTAGCCTGTCGGCGAGGCATGACTGGTCATCAACCAATCCAACCAATCACCATCAGCTCTGCGAGGGTGGTGGGTACACCACCGTCAACCTCGTCTCCCACGTTTGAAGACCCAATCGCTCTCATTAGCAACCTCACCACCCTCTTCGGGTTCGGGAATTACTCCGTTATCTTAGCGGGCGGTCGGTACAAGACCAATGCCAAAGACAAGGTAGTGTACAAACTAGGTACAACCCTTAACTTTGACGTCATCGCTACGATGACTTCCCGATACCAACCCTAGTCCCGATGTTCTCGATGTAGCGTTGCTAAAGAATGTAAATCTCCGTTTGAAATTTGTAGAAACCACCGTGATCATGCACCTAGGCTCCCGCTCGGGTCAGCTCGATCCTGACCAGCCTCCCCCGTCCCAAGTGATCACCGACTGGAGGAAAGTAAGCAAAAGGCGGAAAACTACAATATATATAAACATTTTCTGACGGCGACTGTACTCAATCTTGGTTAGAAGTGTTTTTATTATTGTTTGATTGCGCAAAAAGATAGTTTTGAAATGTTTCATTTTAAGAAATAAAAAACCATCAACTGAGGCGAGAGAACATGAGGCCACAACACATCGAAGCACCCATTTAAGGTGCTCCGATCGAATAAAATAGACCCCGTCGCATTCAAAATTGGAAGATGTTTGAATTTTCCACCTTTATCCAGCTGTGCCGGTTTGGTTATGCTCACAAGCAACAAGCATGCATTGATTTCATGCCTTTATTATTTGAATAATAAAGCGAGGAATACTCGAATTATATGAATACTCGAATTGCACCGTTGCAGTGAGGCCATCCCTAGAGCGCAGACGTCTTATGTGATTGTAAATAATGTAGTTTTTTTTATTGTGTGATTCATACTTGAAGGAACTTTAATCATTTAATCTGTTGATTGTATCAGTTTTTTGATTAGATTAAGTAACAAATCGAGTGAAGCAGGAATGTTTTCCTCAATTTTGTCATGGGTACCTATGTAGCTAAAAATAAAAACCGCATTGGTAATAATATGTGTTAATCTCTGTTGTGTATACCAGTTTTTCAAAAAATAAAATGATTCAAATGGAAGTGTATATTTTATGGCTAAGTTACCACGAAGGATCACTGACTCCTAAGTCACAGGCACATACACCTAGTTTAGGAGCCAGGGTATTTTTGTTTTGTTCTAAAAGCCTTTAATGTTTTAGCCCTAATGAGATAACCGCTGCAATATAAAATCGGAGGAAAGCATTACTGTTGTCATCTTTGTTGAGAGACTCATTGCGCATGTCACGTTCTCGTTCACTGTAGGTACTAGTTGCCAGCTCATGAAATACTATCCTTCTGATGATCCGACCGAGCAATACGAAATATATGTCACCGGCAAATTGCAGACTCCGTAAGATTGTAAAATATCGCGTGAAATTGTAAACTATTTTTTCTAAATTTGACACTATTGAATTTGGATGAAATTCATTTTTATAAAAAACGTTTTTTTCATATTTAATACATCGAAAAATTATAATCCAATAAAGAGATTTATTACAATCTTACGGATTCTGCAATTATCAGGTGACATACATTAATACAACGTGTAAAAGAATAAACGCAATCCCTCTTAAGGGGTCATTGTACTCATCATTATGAACAAGACTTACTACGGGACCAAACCCAAAATCGCTAGAAAAAAAATCAGCTGTTCAGTACATATTGTACCACACTCACATACCACAGTGTCTCAAGACGAAAGTCTACAACCAGTGCGTGTTGCCAGTAATGACATATGGAACTGAAACGTGGTCGCTCATAATGGGCCTCTTCAGAAGGCTTAAAGTCACCGAAAGAGCAATGGACAGGGCAATGCTTGGAGTTTCCTTGCGTGATCGAATCAGGATTGACGATATATAACATAGCCCGAAGGATTGCCAAACTGAAGTGGGCAGGGCACATAGCTCGCAGAACAGATGGTCAATGGGGCCGAAAAGTTCTGGAGTGGTGACCGCGTACCTGAAGACGCAGCGTTGGAAGGCCTCCCACAAGGTGGACCGATGACCTGGTGAGGGTCGCGGGTAGCCGATGGATGCGAGATGCACAGGACCGGTTGTTGTGGCGACACTAGGGGAGGCCTATGTCCAGCAGTGGACGTTTTTCGGCTGATATGATGATGATGATGAGTACATTTTGTCCAGTTATGCGCACAAAAATGTATGGGGGAAACGATTTTTTTTTCGCGATTTCAGTGTTGGTTCCATACTAAAAGTTATTCATAATGATGAGTACAATGACCCCTTTAGAGGTATAGCGTTTATTCTGTTACATTTTTGTTACATAAACAAAAAAAAACACGTTTCTTGTATGGGAGCCCCTTAAATTTTTAATTTTATTATTTGTTGTAATAGCGGCAATAGAAATACACACTCTGTGAAAACTGTCTATCTATTACGGTTCTTGAGATACAGCACGCTGACAGACAGACGGGCGGACGGACGGAGAGCGGTGTCTTAGCTATATGTTGTCAAAGGGAAATAAAACGAAATGAAATAAGCAAAAATAAATTCTGTTTAATGTCGCGTTAGAAATATTAAAATGTTGGAAACAAGAAAAAAATGGTTAGTTTCACCCAATATTTATGACAACATTAAATATAAATAGTTATACAGGGTGTTTGGTGCATCATGTGCCAAATTGAAATGGTCGACTGAGGGGGTCATCCGCTAGCCTTTCAGACCCCTTAACACCCCTCATGCTCTGTGGATTTTTTTTATCGTCTTTTTATTGTTTTCCAAAAAAAAGACCCAAATTTTACATTCAAATACAGATTTAAAAAAATATATAATGCGTAGACTCTGAATTTTAATTTTATTTCGATGTGTATTGTTTAAGAATACTTTTAAATACAAAATTAGTGATATTAGTCACCTAGTTTTTTTTTAATTCACTCGCAAAGGTAAAACTTAAATTAAAGCTGTACATGTTACAGCTATTTATAAGGCTACAAAAAAAAACCTAAAGCGACCGGGATCTTCCAACTCCCTCATTAATTCTCCAGTCTATCCTCTTTCTAATGATGTGCCACATGCCATAAAAGTATTTTAACAACTTTGTGAATTCGCTAGAATTGTTTGTTTGTTTGTTGTAGAATTTCAAAATTCAGAGTCTACGCCTTATATTTTTTTAAAAATCTGTATTTGAATGTAAAATTTGGGTCTTTTTTTTGGAAAACAATAAAAAGTCCATTAAAAAAATCCACAGAGCATGAGGGGTGTTAAAGGGTCTGAAAGGCTAGCGGATGACTCCTTCAGTCGACCATTTCAATTTGGCACACGATGCACCAAACACCCTGTATATTAGTGTACGCTAGACCCTGAGGGATCAAAATGTGTCCTTGTTTCTATTAGAATGGATAGGTCCGGCCTGTATTGACTCTGAATATACCGCTCCTGAAAACAATGGCTGCATACATTTGATTCCAACTACATAGATCTGTCGTTAAAAAAATCTTGAATATAGTCATTATTTCCTTACCGTGACTTGTGGATATCGCTATTGCCCATAGGGTAAAGTGTGCCTCTGCATCTATTATTATTAGATTCTTGGATACTAGCGCATTCGTTGGCCAGAAGATGGTTGTATTTTACGGAACTAGCCATATAAGCGACAGCGCGGCTGTGTGAACACCCGATATTTTCAAACATAGAGCAGCCAGGCATGTTGGCTCCCCCATTAGGGTAAAAATCAGCTGTACCTAGTCGACCGGCATATCCGAGGAGTGTATTATCTGTGTGGATTACTTCTACGTATTGAGCATCCCGTCTAGATAAGCGGCTGTTATCAAAACTCCACAGAGGACCGGCAGGGTCCAGAGCTAAAATAGAACAATCAGTTGAGGTTACTTATACCATAATATTTTATTTCGTGTAGCTTTAGATATCACAAATCATTACCTGTAACTCTACGGACTAATCCAGACACTGCCCTGCCAGCATTTCCAACTAGATGTCCACCTAGACTGAAACCTACTAAGTGTACTCTGTTGTATAACAGTCCTCGGCCAGCGAGCCAGATCACAAATTGTCCGAGTCCTCTGCCAACTGCTGCTGTACCAGCTTTCGCTGTAGCATAACTCCTGCTGGCTAATCTACTCCAATCGAGAATAATAACGTTACAATCATCCACTTGCAGAAAAGCTAAAAAAAGTTTAAAATACATACATTTTTCATGTATTTTTACATAAATTCGTTGTTAGATGAAGTAAAAGTTATGTCATTTGAGCATTATACTTATAACTTTTGAAAATAGAGCAAATATTGTAATATTAAATGAGCAGAAGGAATAAGGAAAGTCTACTCAAAATAAATTAGGTAGATTTAACATAGAGAATTTTTACATTCAATGGAGTTTTAAAATGTAGACATAATCATAGGAATTAAGGTCGCAACGACGATTTGTAATTCAATAAGCTCTTAAATGTAAAATATCTAGTTGAACAACATACCATCAATGTGCATTCTATTAAAATTGTCTCTGCCGCTTCCACCCCATCCATGAGCCAGGATTCCTGGCTCAGGAATACTGTGGTTCTCGACGCGTTAAAGTTCGAGTTTAATACGGAGTTTACATTATTGTGCACTAAGACTTGAGACGATAAAGGGTTGAGCCTGGAAATAAAAAATGTGTCTTTTCAAGGATTTTTAAATTTAATAGGTGAGCTTTAGAACCAATTTAACAACTTAATATCACGAAAAGTACAATGTTTTTGACCATTTCGAGTTAGAACTGAAGAATGCGCCATTATAGAAAGAAAATAGAGCATTTTTTTTATTTGAGATGAGTTTGCTCTTGACTCTAGTCTAGGTCATTGATGACAGAGACAAAGTCGACGATGGAGCGAGCTTACCCAAATTAAGTTCATTACCCCACGTTTTTAATTGACACTACGCGTTGCTAGAGTAAGTGCCTCAGCCACCACAACACAATAGAACATTGCAAAGAACCTTCATTTTAGTGTTCTAAGTGAGTCTAAAAATTTGAAAACATACAGAAACCAGCCCTACAGTGAGTTTTTTTGTGTTTCGTAATAAAACGGAGTGACTCTTTCCGCCAAAGCTGTTGGACGAAACTGAAAAGTGTGTGGTGAGTAGCAAATCGGTTAACGCACACATCCCTCGCTACGCATTATCGCACATCTTTAAAACTCACCCTGAAGTTGAGTATATTAAACTTAGTAAGTAGAATGACACAAACGCGTAAATGTTTGATAATTACTTCGAAAAAAATTAAAAAGATATTATTTATTTATAATATACTTTGTCGTAGAAAAGTTTTCAATGACCAAACACAATAATTATATGCATATTTTCTCTTACCCGCTATAGCGAAAAATAACACTAACATGCACTTCATGATGTATGTACAAGAGCGGCAAATTCTAAGTAGTTAAATTAATAAGGGTTCTAAAGATATTTATATTTTTTTTTATTCGAGATTATCTTCAATTGATTGCGATTAAGAGATTAGATCTTTTGATAGGGCAATGAACTTCATATATAAGGATGGAACAAAGGGAAGTATCGTTACAGACAAACATATTATACTTAGTATGTTTTCGATGGTTAATATGATAATATCTTACATATAAAATTCTCGTGTCGCAATTTTAGTTACCATAGTCCTCCGAAACGGCTTGACCGATTTTTATGGAATTATATATGCATATTCAGTAGGTCTGAGAATCGATTACTATCTATTTTTCATACCTCTAAGTGATAAGGGTTGTCCACCCCTAACATTTTATTTTTATTTTTTGGATTTTATTATTTTTTTTATAATGTGGCATAAAAAAATAAACACAACCCTAAATGTTCAGCCTTCTACCACCAACCCTTATTTTTTATAGCGATATTATTACTTTAATTATTTTCTACTCTCGGCGCGGCGGTCGATAATAAAATTTAAATACATTTGAAAAAATATTTTAGTGTTGGGAAGCCTATTTATTGCGGGACCCCTCCCTCAATAAACTTCTTCCCAACACTTAGGCTTTATAACATCACGCTACGGTCAATAGGAGCCGAGCATTCATGAAAAATGTCACGCAGACGAAGTTGCGTCGGTCAGCTAGTTAACTATAATTAAGAGACAATAAGATAACTTGTTGCTGATTACCGCTATTTTTAAGAATAGGAGAGATTCAATCAAAATGCATTCAGATAAGAGTTAGATTGCACATGTCAAGTAGGCCGAAATGGTTTCAATAAACCAGATAATTTACTATAACATATGACAATTTTAAAACACGTCCTCTAGTATTTTAAACTGAATTCTTGTCTTGCTGTGGGAATATGTTTTTTATTAGGGTTCCGTACCTCAAAAACAAAAACGTACATTTCGACACTCTCAAGGGAATCAAAATTTATAGGGTACTTCATGAATCTAGGTCAACGGGACCTAGATTCATGAAATTTGGCAAGAAAATAGATTTAAGAGTACAAGTTGTTGAGATTACTAATGAAATGAGATATAAAGCATAATTTAATCCAAACTAATATTATAAACGCGAAAGTGTATTTCTCTGTTTGTTTCGCTTTCACGCCTAAATAATAGCCTAATCGATTTTGATGAATTAGGAGATGGATTATACAGAGATAGACGGAGCCCTAGAGACGGATATAGGCTATATATAACGCGAGCTAAGCCGCAGGTGAAAGCTAGTATAACTTAATCTTCGAGCATCTAAAAACTTCTTCATATCCCTTTTCACCGCACCGGGTTTTTGTCTCATTCTACCATTAAACCTCCTCTCCCTCTTAACATCAAGAAAGCGGAGTTTCCGTTATTTCCTTTTCTTTCCTTAATTTTCCTTTAAGTGTAAAATCCGAAAACACTACTTAAAAGCCTGTCATTCTTAGTTGTTCTTCGTCAATTATGTATAGTTAATTATATCATATTTTTTACTTTATTATTTTAACTTATATATGTATTTTATTAGTATTATATATGTCGCAGAATCAACACAGATGCACAACTATTAGAATCGTTATTGATTTTTGTTAGTTTAGAATACCGCCATCTATCATCGTTTGTCGGAAACGTCAAGCAGTGTGCTTGGGTGAGGTCGATACAGAGCGTGGCAAGTCTTGTTGACAGCTGTCAGTTGTCATAGTTTGACATTGGACGCATTTGACTTGAGACTTCACTTTTTGGTGAGACACGAGCGCGAATGGTCGTTCTGCCAGCCTGTATCGAACTTACCGCGTTTCCGTACTTTAATCCTTTTCCATCGGCTTGATCATTTGAGATTTTATTATTTTGTTGTCGGAAGTGAATAAATAGGCGGTTGTAATAAGTGTTGAGACTATTATTTCGTGCCTCCACCATGTCGAACTTGGACTCTGACAACGATGTACCCCTAATGGTTGAAGTACCCTCGTTATATATATTATTTGTGTATTCTTTCCGAAACAAAATTCTATTTTAATTTGTTAAATACCCATTACAGTGTAGTCTGTTTAATCCAAAGGTTAACTGGTAGAGAATGCCTTGATGCATTAAGTCCGCCCATGTACCACTATTGTACATAAGTTTAAATAAATATATAAATAAATAACTAAGAATAGAACAAGGTTTAATTCTGGCCCCCTTTGCTTAACTCTTTCGTATTTAGACTTACGTATATAACAGTAACTTGGACATTGCCAAGAGCAATAAATAGCTTGTTGACAAAATAAAAGTATGTTTTTTATTTTATATATTTATTTTATATTCTTACAAACGTGTTTACTTCAATTTTTAATGTTAGATGTTGACATTTTATGATCAAATACTTAGTACGGGTAGTTTCTCTGTGTGTTCACTCTGAAAATACCCGATCTGAAAAAAACAAATCTTGTTAACAATTTTGTATCCTAATTACATATTATAACATCGAGTCCGTATTTCCTGATAGGTAAGGCAAGGTTAGGCAGAGCTGTAATTATATTGCACCTACTTCTCGCCAGTATGTCCTATATTATGGGGGACGAGCTTATTACCATTGACAGCCGACGGAGCACAAATTTAGTTTCGGGCTGCTACTGAGAAACTCTAGACAGAAAAACCCAACCACACTCTGCTCGACCCAAGTAATCAAACCTCATAACTATAATTATGAGGTTTACCAAAGAGGCAGTTAGAAAACGTTACAAAAGTTATGACAGACTATCTCACCTTGACTTAGACAGGTCGCTGTTACCCATAGGGTTAAGGTCCCCAGTGCATCTATTGCGTGTAGCTTCCCTAAGAGTAGCGCATTCATTGGCGAGGAGGTGGTTATTCTTCACGGAGCTGGCCATGTACTCGTAAGCACGGCTGTGGGAGCAGGAGTTGAGGAAACAGCCAGGCATGCCAGACCCGCCGTTGGGGTAGAAATCGGCATCACCACAAGGATCAGAGAATCCAAGCAAGTCTGTGTTTGTGTGGATGACTTCGACGTATTGGGCATCAGTAGCCACCACGCGGTCACCGTCCCTGCCCCACAGAGGACCAGCGGGGTCCAAAGCTGGAAACATAATTAATGTTATTAAAACTTAATGTATGAAAATGCTACGAGCGTTAGAATATGTGGTAACCGACTGAATATGAAACAGAAATTCGGTCTGATATGTATTTTCAGCCGATAAACAAAAACGATTGTTTATTTATTGATTCGTTAAGTTTAGCTCAGAAAAAATTGGTTGTCTGTAAAGTCGATTTACGGTGTTTAACGTGACAACGTCATAATAAAACGTAGTACGTAAAGCGTAACGTTACAATGAGTCATACTTTTTCGTGCGTGCACTCGGCATTCATCGATTTATTAGACATTGTCACGTCAAAACATCGGTTTCGATTTCGCCCCATCTTCGGTGGTCTTTATAATGGAGTAAAAAATATGGTTGTTACCTGTAACTCTCCTCACCAAACTTCCCGTTTCCCTGCCAGCGCTTCCGACAAGGTGGCCACCAAGACTGAAGCCCACTAGGTGCACTCTTTGGTACGACGCTCCTAATGAAACGAGCCAGTTCACAAATTGTCCGAGTCCTCTGCCAACTGCTCCAGTACCTCCCTTTGCTGTAGTGTATGATCTGTTGGCTAGTCTACTCCAATCGAGAACAATCACGTTGACGTCGGCATTCTCGAGGAAAGCTGAAACAAATTGTAAAATTATAATACTTACTACTAAATCACTACTTACTTAAACTAGGTCACTACTAGGATGTAGTAAATATATAACCTACCTGTTTTTAAGATTGCGATCATATTTTCATGGAATTCGGTTGAAAAAAAAATGGAAATATCTTAATATGATCTTGATGACTCACTTTTCAAAACTCAGCCTTGCCACTATATTTTGCTGGCTTTTTTTTTAAGGATGGGAAATCATCAAATGACTTCTTCCGCTCTGGATGAAGCGGAAGGGCGTGTCAGACTTTTACTAACTAAAACCCATCCGTGTTCCTTCTAAAGCCCTTTGCGTTCCAGGGCCGCGATGACTCTTTCGAACAAATTCCGCAACCCTGGCAGGATATTGCTGGCTGGTCAATCTTTTTTCTACGGCATAAGCTATTCTTTACCTCCGTAGTTCATAGCAATACGAGAGAAGAAACAAAAAGCCATTTTGGAATCACGTTATCTGCTTTTGAAAGTAGGATGCTACATAGAAATATCATTTATGCGTCGTGGTAGAATTTTTTAAAACTTCGACTGAACTTTTTATTTTGGTATTCATAAAATAAAAAAAAGCCTTTTATTTCCTGCAAACTGTACATTATCTTATTCATTATAGTTAAATTCTTAGTGTTAATGTTAGAGTTATTTCTTATTCTTAATATGGTTACTGTTAACTTAATATTATGGTATTAGTAGGTATTAATAATATAATATCTTAGTGATAATATCTTGGGACAACTCACACACGGTAATCCGATCCCAAACTAGGCAGAGCCTGTGCTATGGCAACCAGACAACTGATAAGCTTTTCGTATTATCATCAATAAATTCAAGTTACCTTCAGTCAGATCCCGATTCATGGTGTTTCCGCCATCACCATTCCAGCCATGAGCGAGGAATACAGTGACCTTCGAAAAGTCAAAGTTTGAATTTTCTAAGGAGCCTATATCACCAAACCCAATGATTTGGGCTGTAGTAGGATTGTCCCTGGAAAACACAAAGTTAGATTATAAATAAAAGATCTGTTCTATGTATTTTCGTCGAAATAGTTTAAACCAATAAAACGCGCGTTCGTTGTTTTAATAAAAAAAATAAAAAAAAACACCTTAAAAATAGAGAATATCAAAAATTTTAAGTAGGTATATATAAATAATTAAAATTTTTGATATTTTAATGTTAATGTTTAAAGTTTTTTTTTATTTTTTTATTGTGCCAATAAATGCAATTTTCTTTCTTTCTTTTTTTTCAATATTATATTAAACAGTTTAAATTGTTTGTTTGCTGCTGGAGGTTATGTTTGAAAGTTGACACTGATCCGATTAAAAATAAAATTTCAATGATAAAATACTGCACCACTCGTGCCATCGACCTTGTATCCTGGAAACATGCACGAATTCAGGCTACGGGAGCATAGACGTGGGAAAATGCTCGATTCACTAACGGAAGTATACCTCTCTATATTCATTTAGGTATTATAAATTGTGGGTAACGCTATATGCATTTATACGTATGTTATATTTTACCTTGTATACAGCCAGTATTCGTTGTTCGCTGGATTTCTGGTAAATTCGTTAATGAACTCAATGTCTGCTGGTTCCTCAGCGTCAACCAGGTGCATAATACCGTCGCCATCTCCGGGAAAGTAGAAGTACCTGTCACCTTCCTTGTAACCCTGAACTGGGTCTTTGAGAACGCTTGCAGCACACGCTGAAATTGTAAAATAAAACTTAATTGCAATAAAATAGTGTAGTAGTACCTTAGAGTATCCCCCATTTATTGGCGAATCGTTGTGGGCGAGTTAATCATTTGTCCCAGTTTCGAAGTTCCTGGTTAGATAGGCACTCCCTGCTCGTTTCCGCATCATAAGTATATTAAAAGGAATTGGCGCACTATATTGGAAATTGAATAGAGGAACCCATATCCTAGGACATCATCATCATCTTTTTATACCATCTTTTTCAGCAAACAAATATTATTCTTATTCTAATTTTAAAAATGTTTTTGGCTCAAAAACATTTTAAAAATTATATACCAGTTTAATTGAGCTTTGATTAATGAGAGTTAAGGAACCTGGACATTGTCTGAATTAGTTACAAACATAAAAACTTAACTTAAGGCATCTAGTGAAGTAAGTAGTAAGCACCTTAATTAATAAAAGCCAGTAGATAATTCTTTATGTTCAAAATTTTGACACAGGTTAAGTTTACAGTTTGTTGAAACTAATGATGAAACATTATTTTTTAAATATTAACTTATTTTAAACCTGTGTATCACATTTAACTTATTTTTAATCATATTAAATTAAACAATACAAATAATAAATTAATAACATTATATTATTAAGCAACTGTTTTATTTTATTAATTATTTATTTAGCCTAAATTACCTGCTATAGCGACGGATAACAGTAACAAGCACTTCATGATACTCAAGAGAGACACTATCAACTAGTCCAAATAATCGTAGCTATGAAGTAATTGTATTTATTTGATACACCGTGTTTTATATGTGATTAAACCCATTATCGTGATAGTGATCATAATTACGTTTTATCTCAGTAGTTCAAATTAGAATTTATTTACATATGATTAAATCGGGAAAAATTCCATTTAATTTATTTACTAACCTTACAATAGTACCTATGGTAAGGTCAGTATTAGATGAGAAGGACTTCATCTATTTTATTCTTTGTAATACATTTGGGGGAAATTTTGAGTACGACACATTTTTACAGCTGTTTATATGTTATGGTGATGTGCTTCTAATTCGCAATTTTAGGTACCTAATCTTGTTTAGAATTGTTTTTATAATTGTTTGATGGACCAAAATGATAGCTTTGAAATGTTCCATAGCGTGATTAATTACGACTCTGATTTTAAGATATGATTAATCGGATTGGGAAAACCATCAAAGGAGGGGAAAAACGATATGAGCACATAACAGGCGCATCGGGCCGGAACACGTCGAAGCACACTACATCGTGTTTTTTATAAAACTTATGAGTAACAATATTTCAGGGCGTTAAGTTCACATGAATTTAAACGACATTAACAATGCGATATGAACTATGAAATATGAAAAAAAACGGCTGTCCGGTACGTTCAGTAAGTTCACATAACTCGACAAAACGTAATTTAGATTGTCTATCCGGAAGAGAGCTGGATCTCTGGAGAGTCGGCGAACTCACGCAGAGTAGTGTCCTATATTCGATCAATACTACCTACCTTGCAGAGTTAGCCAGCTGAACTGGCAGTGGGCCATGTTTTCCGAAGGGCTATCACCTTAGGTGTAGACCATAGATATCATTTGTTTATATATTTCTATAGTGTAGACTCTAAGAGTTCTCTCCAGTGAAGCAACTGTGACGAAACTAAGCTAGATGGACCGTTGACCTTAAAAAGAGTAAAGGGTGGGACAGACTAGATGCGGATGGTGGAAAACCCAATATTGTAGCGTACGTCTGCTAAGTGTGGAGGCTGGGTGAAAAGTGTTTTTGGGTTTTATATTAGGAATTTAATCTTTTATCTAATAACCAGCCCGGAGTTTGGGGTTTGGTGGTGTGACACCCTCGTGCCTCGGAAAGCACGCTCAGCAGTAGGTCGCAGTAGGTCCTGCGCCTGATCTCGCCCGGTCGTGTCGAATTGTCGTCTCATTGGATTAAAAAGAAAGAATAAAATTTATTTAGCACAGGTACATGAAACACCACGGTAAAAATAACAAGAAAAAGGTAGTTATGCCAAAAACTAAGAACAGAACAGAACAGATGGATTAGTAAGGAACAGAGAGCACTATAATATCTCCTGCGTTCTTGGGTTCTCCGTTGAGTTAGGCCACCGTGATCGACAATCGGTCGGCAGGATTATTTAGCGCTGCTTGAGAAAGACAGAAAGATGGACTACGATACGCTAAATAAATTAATCGATTCAACATTGATCGATTTTTTGAATTTATCTCCTTTAATGCAGATGTACTTTTCAACTTATCGCACTCATCATCTTAGTCTTTTCCCAACTATATTGGGGTCGGCTTCCAGTCAAACAAGTTTCAGCTGAATACCAGTATTTTACGTGGGGCGGCTGCCTACCAGACCGCCATAACTCATTAACTAGGTAACACGGTACTTCTTGGCAAGACTGGTGTCAGTTTTTCTGGCTTCTGACAATCCGTTACGACTTCCAAATGTCTACAAATGACAGCCGGGATCAACGGTTTAACGTGCTTTCCGAGGCACGGAGGAATCCCGGTCTAAAATCCCGAGAAATCTTAACGTACCAAGATTCCTCCGTGACCATCTGGTGACCATCTGGTCACCCATCCACAGACCGACCTCGGCAAGTGTTGCTTAACCTTGAAGATCGAACAGTGCGCCTGTTATTCTTTAGCCACAAGCAACTTATGGTTCTACTCACCATGAAAAGGACTCGAGTACATCAGATTCAGGGGGTTTGCTACTCGAATAATAAAACGAGGCGAATATTCGAATCATGAATCCTCGAACTGCAAGTCAGAGTAGCGGTGTGGCCATCTCTAGGGCGCAGCGGACTTATGTTCCCTTGGGAAAAACATGTACTTTTTATAATATGTCCGCTGGCGCTTGATTGATTGGTTCATACCAATAGGTACGTCCAGTAGTGTATACCAGTCAATCAAGTAGTGCTTTAATAATTTCACCTGTTGATTGCATCAGTTTTATTATTAGATTAGAAACAACCTGTGCAGGTAAAAATAAAAATCGCTTAGGCAAATAAGACGTAGTAGATTCTATTACAGATTATGTTTTTGATAGGTATATGTATAGGTACCTATGTTTTTCCAATAATTAAATGATTATCGTCTCAAGATATCAGTGAAGGAAACCATTGCTGCTGTCGTCAGTTTTGATATTCACTTTTACGACATCAGCTGTGGTTGTTGAGGGACTCATTTATCTCTAGGGATACGGTTACATCCGTAACCGTATCCGAAACCGAAATATTATTATTCCTATACCTATCCCTATTCGTATTTATATCCGAAATGTAGGCCGCTGTCACCAAAATGTAGTTGCTAAACAATACAAAAAACGGGCCAACTGCGAGTCGGACTCGCGTGCAAAGGGTTCCGAACGAATTTAATTTTTGTAACATGTTATATTAACACAACAGACTTCATCTACATTTTTTCAAAATGTTAAGTTTTTTTTTCGGAGTTAAGGGGGGAACGGTCATTTTCGTCTAATTTCTTGAATAACTTCACTTTTTATTTTAGAATTAGGTAAAAAACATAATAAATACCCTACAGTAAGCCCTTTCATTTAATGTCACATGGAACAGATTGTTTTTTTTTTTAATTTTCTGGTTTCTCGCGCAAAGGTCTGTGGAAGCTATGATCGCTCACTTTGCTCGCTCACTCTAGCTCCCGTCACCCATCGTACCATTCCAACCTAACATATCCGTGTCGTATCCGTAATGTTAAATTTTATGACTTCTCCTTATTTTAGATCTATGTTATTTAGAAGAAATAAATGAAGGTATTTGATTGAGCCTTTCAATCGGTATAGTAAAACTACAGGTTATTTTTTTTTCATATTTAGCGGGTACGATTCCCGGTTTCGACAGGCGATTATTTAAAATTCTTTAAATGCTGTTCGTATTGTTTTTAAAAGAAAAAAAATAATTGCAATAAAGATTTATTACAATTTTACGGAGTCTGCAATTTTCCGGTGACATGTACATATTAACATTTATTTGGTAATTCATTCGACACTTTTTATTTATCTGAGAATGAAAATATTTCGTGGCGATACATCTATTAATTCGATGATACAAGTTGATGAGAAATATAAACTTCGGTGTCACAAAATATAAATCCAAAATTAAACTAGACTTAGGACGCATTTTGTTCAGATTAAACAATTTAGCAACACTGTAGCAACGACTTAGTAGGTAATTGAAATCCTACTACTATTATAAAGGCGAAAGTTTGTAAGTATGGATGTATGTATGGATGTTTGTTACTCTTTCACGCAAAAACTACTGAATGGATTTTGATGAAATTTGCCAAGGTGGTAGATTATAGTCTGGAATAACACATAGGATACTTTTTATCCCGGGAATATGTTCCCTTGGGATAACTTTCAACAATCACGCGGGCGGAGCCGCGGGCGGCAACTAGTAATAAATAAAAGTGTAAGTCACTACGGCGTACGGCTGCTCGGCCGGACAGAAAAACTGTGATAACCGACACGTTATGACAGGTTTTTCTGCTCGACTATAATGTTTCGATTACGGATCTCCTTAACATACCTGGCATAATCAGTATTATACTATGGTAGGCCATAGCCTGCATAAGGATATAGGTAAAACAATTTTCATCTCAGTAGTGCGTTTCTGTGATTTAATTTCGGCTTCCACGGGGTTGAAGCCCTTGGCATTAATGACAGCAATATCAGTAGGTGTATTTTTTTTATCTCAAACAATATCACATTGGAAAAATCTAGTTACATATTTCTTATCTTTAGGTAATACGTATCTTGTTGATTTAATCAAAACAGAAGCCACGCACCCCAATGTATCGATAAAAGTGATAACTTTGATTTACTTTAGTACGTCATCATAATTCGCACTATTATGTTCGTGTTGTACGTGAGACGATAAGATTTTAAATTCGATGCCTATCCAATCTACATTAATATTATACATCCGAAATTGCACTTGTCTGTTGTTTTGTGACATGTCTCAATAATTAAACTGGTTATTTGTTTCTTAAGTAGAGAAGACTTTTCTATTCCGAGAATACCGAGAACCAAGAATGGCCACGCTCCGGTGATCAGGGCATCGTTTACGTGACACAATATTTCATTACGCCTGTTTTTCTTGATGCGTTAAGCAGAGGTTTAATAATAGATCATCAAATTCTACTGCAAGCTTTGGTCGAGTACGGAACCGTGATTGGTTAATTAGTGTCATTTTGAGTTCCTTGTTTGTCTCTTACTGACTAAAACCCACCCGTTCTCCTTCAAATGTGCTCTTTACGATCCAGGGCCGCAGTAACTTTTTCTAACAGTTTCGCAATACTTGCCGGGACCCGCTAGGGCCAATCCCTAGCGGGTCCCGTTAACTATGCTGACATCTCTTTATCTTCTTCTCTTATCGGACGACGAGCTACCCATCGTTGGCCGTCCGCTATCACCCTGCGACTTCCGAATAGATAGTACAACTACATTCCACCAGTAATGTTTAACGGCCGGTCTCAACAACGTATCTACCTTTAACCAACTGTCAAATTAGCTACCAACAGTAGCTGAAACATCTTGTTTGCCTTTCAAAGATGACCTTTGACACGGTGTCCCATGTAATAACGGGTACTTCACTCTTGTATGAACCGGGAAAAAAAACATATTTCGGGAGGCTACTGAGCAATTGCGATGGAAAAACCCGACACATGCTCTGCAGTGGGCCTTGTGTGTGACTACTGGACCAGAGAGGCAAGAAACTGTAACTCATATTATTACTTTTTAATATTATGTTTTTACTGATTATTCTCTAGGCAGAGCAGTAGGACACGGCTAATGTCAAAATTAGCGTGTTATTAACATGCTATGTAAAATCTTATCTTCTGCGTGTCACTGTCGTGAATGTCACTAATTGCTCGTTTGGGCGCCAAATAATAATTTACTACCTACCATAATTAATGATACAAATTTCTGACACGTGCAGAAGATATTAATGTTGTGGTACCTATACTGTATGATGTCGGACGTGAAAGAATAACACTATCCCATCACTCCCCGTAGGTGTCGTAAGAAGCGACTATGGGACTTACCAGAGAATGGGCAGCAGCATTCTCTGTGCATTGCAACAGCTTTACACTGCGATGGCCAACCCACCTGCCAAGCGTGGCGATTATGGAAAATCCCCCCCTTGGGGGAGGCCTATGTCCAGCAGTGGACGTCTTCCGGCTGATATGATGATGATGACCTATACCAAAAATAAGCGGAAAAGATTACCTACCTCAATTAATTACGTCCATCAATATTTGATTATGTATGGTGTTAAAATGAGCTATGAATCTGTGACATCTCCAGCAAAGTCATTCGTTTGTCGCAATCTCATCCAAAACATGAAATTTTATTAATCTGAGGGCCTAGAACGAATGTTTAGACGTATAATTACGTTACAGCATCGTTAACATAAGTGAATTTTGAATATAAAAAACTACAACCCCATATTATTTTGGTTTAATTTTATTCGACATACTTACACAATTTGTTTCATACAAAAATATGAATATTATCCAATTCAAATCAATATCATATGTGAAACGAGTATTATAGAGTAAAATTTTTACGTTACGTTACTATACGTCAAGTGCAGAGTAAATGCAAATTTATTATTGATGTAATAGTACAGATTCTCCTACGCTGATTGGATCATGGGTGAACAGTATGAAAAGAAAGCACATTCTCGTTCTTGTCAAAATGTAGGGAAATGAGCGGTGTTTTTGACAATAGGGACTGCGATGTGAATGCAGCGGTCTTTGAAAATACGGGAATCACCCCTCTGTTTGTAGATAAAATTACATGTAGCTACAGTACAGCTATTTTTTAATGTCTCTCGGTAAACTTCGTGTTTCGTCAGTCGAAACACGAAACACGAAGTCTTTCTACTATACAAGTCGGATCAAGGATGAATATATTGTGAAGGTGATGATTGTCTTGTCTTGTTGTTATTATTGATTGGGTTGCCTGTCCATAAGCTTATATTAAATCCACACAAAATACTGGTATTCAGCTGAATCCGGTTTGACTGGAAACCGACCCCAATATAGTTGGGAAAAGGCAAAGCAGATGATGAAATCTGTCCACACACCACACACATCATACAGGTTATTCTAAACGAAACAAATAAATGTCAATAAATAAAGCTTTATTCGTCATAATGCATCATCGTGATCATCGAGTCCTTTAGAAAGGCCAGTTGGAGCCGGTGCGGAGACCGTAGATACCGTTTCTGTAATCAAAAGAGACAAATGTTAGAGAAATTGTAAAATATTTTGCTTCATGGAAACATAGACTTGTCTTGCTCACAACCGTTTAAACTGTTATTTATGAATCATCCTGCTGAGCCTCATAGGACGGTAAATTGTTATTTTCTTTTCAGGGACTAATTCGATTTTAATCTTAAAATGGATAATCAAAATTAAGTCTTGAAATTGTTATCAATAACGTACCCTCGTTTTGAGACGACTCCGTTACCCATGTTGAGGGAGCTACCAGTGCACTGGTTGTTCTGGGCCTGTTGGATGTTGGAGCACAATCTGCCGACGAAGTGGTTGGTGCGGACACTGGAAGCGAAGAGCTCAGGCGCCCTGCTGTGGGAGCAGGTACTGACCCAGCAACCAGGCTGAGGGTTCCTGCCTCCGTTGGGGTAGAAGTCACCGTTGGCAATACGGTCGAAGATACCGAGGAGACCACCGTCAGTGTGGATAGCTTCAACATATGCGCCAGCATTGCCGTTCAAAGCGTTAGAGTTTCCGCCCCAGTTGGGTCCAGCAGGGTCCAAGCCTAGAAAATAAAATTTATGATTACTCATCACTGCTGAAAAATATTCCACAGCATTGATATAACTGAGAAGATGTACAATTTGAATATATTACCTGTAACACGAGACGGACGACCACCAGCCTGACGACCAGCGTTACCAACAACGTGAGCACCCAAACTGAAGCCAACCAAGTGGACGTTGTTCCAGTTACCACCGGCGGTGTTGATGAGCCACACGAGGAAGTTTCCTAGGAACTGACCAACGCCGGGCACACCGTTGGTAGCAGTTATGTAGTTAGAGTTAGCCAGAGCACGCCAGTCAACAACGATGACATTGACGTCTTGGACTGCGAGGAAAGCGGAGGTGATTTGAGGGTTCATTCCGGAGTTTCCATTGCTGTTCCATCCGTGAACGATGACTTTCAAGCCACGGTTGGCACGGTAGTTGGAGTTCCAGATAGAGTTAGCGTTGCCATTGACAATGACTTGAGCGTTGGTGGGGTTCTGCCTGTAAAAGAAAAATATAAGCTAAGGTAAGAAATGCATTCGAAAGTAGAATATAATAGAATAGAAATACTTTTTATTACGCACCATAACAAATTACGATAGGAGCTTAAAATAATATGGTGTAACAATGACCTTTGCATGGATTTGACAGAGAAGGTGAAAATATACGTAGGTAGGTAGTTTTTTTTATTTTCACGACGATAAATCAATTAAATTTCAGTTAAACATCACGGAGGCCTATAGAACCTGACACTTGTTGCCATAACTCAATGCCTGCACACTTTAACACCTCTGCTTAATTTTTTGTTAAATCGGAAAATCCTTGGATGCCTTGCATACTCGTTCGTATTTTATGATTTTAGTCAAAAGAATACAGCCATGAAAAGCTCATTATCAAAACATATACATGAATAATAGCGATTTAAAACAATAAAATAAGATATTACCTAGTGAAAAGCCAGTACTGGTTGTTGGCGCCATTTCTGCTGTGCAGAAGTGCCTCATCCACGGGTTCTTCAAGGTCCACTAAATGGGGGACACCATCACCATCGGGCATCCAGAAGTAGCGGCTCTCGCCCTCCACATAGTGGCTGTTGTCCCCGGGAATAAGAGGGATGGCGCCACCCGCGCACACTGTTAAAAAAAATATTAATTTTGGTTTATATTTATGGGAAGTATGATTGAGAAATATGGTGAAAATAAATTCTGAATGAGTAAAAAGTTTGTATAAGTGAAGGAAGTATTGATTCCTAAATTTCAATAATTCATTTGCAATCATAATAAAGTTTTTAAGAATTTAAGTTACAACATTCTCTTTTGTTTTATTTTTTATTTGAGAATTTAAATATAAAAACAACACAGTTAGGTAATGTGTATGGGTGTAAGGGTAGAAGAAGACCAAAGAAACGATGAAACCTGATTTTGAGAAAAATTATATGCCTCGACAAAAAGTAAATATTGGGACTTACATGCGACCAACGCAGCCAACACTACCAGAGACTTCATGACTTTAGGCAGAATTAAATCAGGTGAAGACGAAAAAGTATTTATAAGCCTGTTAATCTTACCTAAATATCAACAGATCTTTTGTCAAATGCTCAATGAGCGTGATAAAGGCTAATTACGACGACTGCGATACGCTGAGTTGATTGATATTCCATATAATAAATACGAAAAGTGTGTGGATTTGTTTGTCAGGATATTATTACGATTTTCTCTAAAATAGACAAAATAAAATAAAAAATTGAAGACGGCTTGAAAACTTCACCTCATATTTGGAATGCATCCAGATAAAAAGAAATTGAAAACATGCAGGTTTTGAGTGTCTTATAGCAAATTGTTGTTTTATTCTAACACGTAACACCCCAGGCTAAAGCTATATTTGTTGATACATATCGTAGTAAATAATCATCTACTTATTGATTCCTACGTGATGCACCTATCAACAAATATTAGGATTCCGTCCAAACAAATGTATAAGGTGACAACATGACAGGACAGTGATGACCCAGAGGTAACAGGTCAGGAATACTGATATTTCAAAGAGTTTTGTTTTGAACCCAAACCTGAGACAGGAGCGTTTGGTACGCGTAGGTCCATCCTTATGCGGTTATGCCATAAAAACTGTTCTAAGAACTATACAATGTGTAACAGAATAAACGTATTAAGCGGTCATTGTACTCATCATTATGAACAACTTTCATTTTGGGAGCAACACTGAAATCGCGATAAGTTCTACAGCTAGTGACGGTGGTGGAACATGGCCCACTGCCTCTCATGGAGAAAAGTAATAAGTTCTAGCTTCCCATCGAAATAACTCCGATCATTATAATAATTTGCAATCCACAGTCCCCAGGTTCATTCCAGCAGCCTTATTGCGTAAAAATGAATGCAATCGGTCCATATGCTATCATTTTGACATTGCAACCGAATTCATTGATTGTTCTACCATTGTAATGGATTCTTTCCATTGTGAAAGAATAAGTTACGCAACCAGGGTGTGGCTTGCACCTCAATTTCCTCCACTGGTTCGAAAGAATTGCGACTCTAAACTCATCATCTACCTAGCCTTTTCTCAACTATACTGGGTTTGGCTTCCAATCAATCCGGATTCAGCTGAATACCGGTATTTCACGTGAAGCGGCTGCCTACCATACCTCTACAACCCGTAACACGGTACTTCATGGCAAGACTGGAGTCAGATTTTCTGGCTTCTGACAATCCGTAACGACTGCCAAAGATCAAATGATGAAAAATGAACCAACGACTTAAAATGCTTTCCGAGGCATGCAGGAATGCATGCATGCATGCATGCAATGCATGTTAAGATGGTCACCCATCCACAGACCGACCTTGGCAAGCGTTGCTTAATCTTGAAGATAGACCCGAGTGGCCGTTGTTCTTTAGTCACGAGCTCCTAATTTTTTTTTGCGATTCATTTAAACTAAACATCTAAAAACGTAACGGACCCCAACCACCTAACTCAAACTTACACTTGATATTTTTGATTCATTAACACCGACTACGATTTTGTTTTGATTTCACGCGCGATTAAAATTATATAACTACGTAGATAGTTTAATGTTCCAGATCACAGTAGCTATCAACCGAAATTACATAGATTACATTCTGATATATTATATTCAGAAACATCACGTTGAACTCGAGTCGTGCAGTATTCCATCCATCACTGTAGGGCTTCAATTGTATACTCATTTGGTACTCCGGAATAGGGTTGTGATGGAATCTCGCTTTCACTTCCGCGGATGATATGCGGATCTTCCTCCGCATCCGGCAGTGTAAAGCGGAGTTGTACAGGTCTCATAAGAAAATCAGTTCCAGCTAAGCTTCTTAAGATCCCTTAAATTGCTAGAGATAAAATAATTCGAAATTTCCAGTTTTTGCTTCCATGTCACCATGTTCAATACCAAAGGTTAGTTTTAAAAGAATTCATGGGTACAGGAAAAGCAATTTAAGTTTTCTTTAGAAAGTGAAAAATTACTCCCATCTTAGGCTGCGTTTCCACCAGAGATGAGCGAGGATGCTTAGGGATGTATGTGTTTGTTAGGAATCAATAGAACCGCTTGCGCTGAGCGAGGCTAGGTAAATAAAGCGATTCTGGTGGAAACGCAGCCATACTGTCTAGACACACTCTAAACTGTTTAGGTCTACTGTATGGGTGTTTTGCGCATGTATAATTTTTTAATTTACATCGGTTCATTAATGAATAAGGGCTTGCCAATAAACGCTCTTTAATTGATTTCGATCACAGGTTTAAAGCAAAGGATTATTTTTATCTTGCTAGTTGGTTGTCGTGGGACATAGCATATTTACAAATTTTTACGGACGGAGCCGTTGCGCTGGCAAGAATTGAGGTGTATAAACGAGAAGCATAGCATAATAAAATACATAGCATAGGTTCGAGAAGTTGGAGCAACGTTCAAGTCGTTTGTGGTGCGGGTTCCGACACAACATCTCGACACGTTCCTAAAGGACGAGCTTTGGCTGAAGGGTGTAGTCTACCAACGTTTTCGCGGCAGGCTACGCGACACCGCGCAGCGTAACTCAACGCCGTCACTTCGTGTGTCTTAGTTTATAAGTTAAGCAAGATTAATATATATTAGTTTATTTTTTGTGTATTTTATCTATGGGCCTTAGTTGCCTGATAATATAGAATTATTATTATTATTATAAACGTGAAAAATTCGCTAGCCGTGTTTGAAAGTGATTCGACTTTTTTTAAGCAATTCCGATCAAATAAAAAAAAAAGTTATCAAAATATAATCTTATCATGCTAACCAAGCCTTCTCCACTATAGACTCGTGGGCCCATCCATTATTGAATTATCACGTTAATAAGACTAAAAATCAAAGCGATAAAGTCATAATTGCAGCCGTAAGGAAACGAAAGGCTCATCTAACTGAAATTGGCATAGATTAGTGAACTTATCTGACATAATAAATGATTGAGTAAAGGTATGCCAAAAGCAATTTGCAACAAAAATGTATAGATATAGTTAGTTACTACTTGTTTCGCAAGTAATGAAAGTACGTGACAAGTCAAATTAGTTAATGCTGTAGAATCAGTGCACACATTTCTTCTTTTAGGCTTTTTGATTTTCACATGGTAGTCAACTAGGTATGTCTTAGGGACATTAACAACCACTGCATGGAAATGAAAATGACTCAACTCGGAATCATCATTATTATCATTTCAACCTAAAGACGTTCGCTAGATATAGGCCTCCTCTAGGCGACGCCACATTCCTCGTAGCCCGCACCAGGTTATTGGTTCACCTTGTCGAGACCCTTCAACACTTCGTCTTCAGGTACTCGGTCGCCACTCCAACAAGGAATACCTTACTAAAAAGCTATCCTTTACTTCTTGCTATCCTTTGCTCTAGCTATCCTTTACTCTTGCTTTCCTTTACTCTTGCTATCCTTTACTTCTTGCTATCCTTTACTCATGCTATCCTTTACTTCTTGCTATCCATTACTCTAGCTATCCTTTACTCTTGTTTTCCTTTACTCTTGCTATCCTTTACCCTTGCTATCCTTTACTTCTTGCTATCCTTTACTCTTGCTATCCTTTACTTCTTGCTATCCTTTACTCTTGCTTTCCTTTACTCTTGCTATCCTTTACTTCTTGCTATCCTTTACTCTTGCTATCCTTTACTCTTGCTATCCTTTACTACTTGCTATCCGTTACTCTAGCTATCCTTTACTCTTGCTTTCCTTTACTCTTGCTATCCTTTACTCTAGCTATCCTTTACTCTTGCTTTCCTTTACTCTTGCTATCCTTTACTCTTGCTTTCCTTAACCCTAGCTATCCTTTACTCTTGCTTTCCATTACTCTTGCTATCCTTTACACTTGCTTTCCTTAACTCTAGCTATCCTTTACTCTTGCTTTCCTTTACTCTAGCTATCCTTTACTCTTGCTTTCCTTTACTCTTGCTATCCTTTACTCTTGCTATCCTTTACTCTTGCTTTCCTTAACCCTAGCTATCCTTTACTCTTGTATTCCTTTATTCTTGCTATCCTTTACTCTTGCTTTCCTTAACTCTTGCTATCCTTTTCATATCGGATTAATCTAGATTTTAAATTAAAAAAAAATAGTTGCTTAATCATTTTATTATAGCTATACCTACTATGTCTAACGATAGATAAGTAGACATGCATCGCGTTTCGATTTTGCCATTTCATTGTTTTATTTTTTTTAGATATAAACGGTCCATCAAAGTTTAGTAAGGCCAGCTTGATCTAAGCGAAAGGCCAAGAATGCCGCTTTTGTAAAATAGTAATTTAATTTAATAAGCGTAAAAAACATGAAGTATATCGATTAGTAGGTATAGGATCACAATCAATCATGATTTGACTAATTTTATAATTATCGATTGATTGTTTGTGCCACTCGAAACTTTAACAAACTATGCAAAATAAATTGAAGACCATTAAATAATATCGGTCGCTCAGTGGTCGAAATTCGACGATAATTGTTGTATTAACATAAGGTATTTTTAAGCATTAAGTATTATTAAAAATATATTAGCACCGAATGTCGAAAAACGATTTATTTGTTTCGATATGAACTAAAAATTTAGTTAATACATATATTTTTTTAAATTTTAAGAATGAATGACAGTTTTTCATTATATTACTCAAAAGCTCGCGAAATGGCTATGTGCTTAGCTTAGTTTCCTTCTCCTCTCCCTTGTGGATAAAGTAAACAAAAGAAAATTATGTTTGAAATCTGTGCCCAGTGTTACTCTGCAGGATTTACTGATTTTCGCAAATAATTTCAGAATTTTACCTTAAAGCACAATAATACCAAAAATCCATCCGTCATATAGATTGTGTGCACCATAAACTTGCTAATCTAAATAAATCAGTCTATGGATGCACTAAACAACTCTTCCAAATAATATCGTAAAAAGTAATTCGTAAATCGGTCTTTTTTCGATTTGGACATAATGCAGAAAAAATTGTGTGGCGCCGACCCAAAGTAACATGGGATAACGGCAGGAACATGATGAGATAAATCGATTAGAATCGATTTGTCGATCTTTCCTATTGAGATAACGAGTTGAGACGAGACGAGATGGGATAACGTGAGGAACATGATGAGATAAATCGATTAGAATCGATTTGTCGATTTCCTATTGAGAATCGTCATTCCTACCATTTTGTTACTATATAATTGCGCAAAGGCGAATTCACAAAATTACACCAAATGACCAGCGCCATCTATCGTCAATGAAATTGTCCTTTCAAAATATTCGTTTGGACAAAGAAGCCTACATATAAATGATTATCGTGCATCTGTTAGTCTTCTAATCTTAGTTTGGTTCGTTATCTTTGCTCAATAGATGGCGCTGCGTGTATGTGTACCTATCCCAGAATGAAAACTAATTTGTTCTTGAACAATTAATTCATATCTTTAGAGTGGACCAATTGCGTTGAGACAAAAACTAAGATGTACTCAACTCTGAGTACAACTTAGTTTTTGTCTCAACGCACGCAAATTTCATATTTATAAAACTCACTTGTACTTATTTTAACCGACTTCCAAAAGGAGGAGGTTCTCAATTCCTCTGTGTTTTTTTTTGTGTAGTTTTACGTGATCCGCGGATCGTCGCGGCTTAGCGCTTTACGGTTTCTTATTAAACTTAAAAATTCAATATCTTTTGATTTTGTGTGTCGATTTTGATGAAATAAACGCTAAATAAAAGTTGATATGACATTAAATATTGAAGTACCTAGTTTTTAAAAACAATCAGTGTTTTTTTAACAGAACAGAACAGAACAGTATCGTAAAAGATTATAAATTATTTTGAATTAGGTTAAATCAAGGGTTGGCGGGGGTTGCAACTTGTACTGTATTTTAATCTGTCATCTAGAAAGCGCCGCTTCAGCATTCTCTGGAAAAGTGTTTTCGGTCATTAATGCTAGTGACTGGAATAGATGTTCTGTTCCTGGACAAGGTACAATTATTAGTCCTTCGGTGATGTAAGGTCAGAAGGAACAAATTAACATGGGATTTCGGCCCCCACTTCCAGCGGCTGGCGCCCAAGTTAATGGGCGCGGCGGGGGGCTGTCAACGCTGCTTCCCAATCTGGGGGACCCGAGCACCGCCTGTAGGCGGTTGTACGTGGGGATCTTGCGATCGATGGCCCTGTATGGGGCCCCAATCTGGGCGGCTGACCTGACGGCCAGCACCATCACTGTTCTGCGGAAGCTGCAGAGGGTGATGGCCGTCAGAGTCATCAGGGGTTATCGAACGATCTCCTACGAGGCGGCTTGCGTACTGGCCGGATCTCCGTCGTGGGACCTGGAGGCGAAAGTGCTCGCGTCACTGCACCGATGGCGCGAGGACGCGGGGGCGCGCGGCGAGCTACTGATGCAGCGTCAATTTGAGCTGCGTCGGTCGCAGCTGCGCGAGGTCCCGGTGGCGGAATGGCGGGACAGGCTTTCGAGCCCTTCCGCCGGCCTCATTACCATGGAGGCCATCCGGTCGGTGCTCGACCTGTGGCTCGGGAGAAGGCACGGCTCCCTGTCGTTTCGTGGGACGCAGGTCCTCTCGGGGCATGGCTACTTCGTGAGGTTCCTGTGTCGCATAGGCAGGGAGCCGGACGCTCGATGTCACCACTGTGTCGACTGTCCGGGAGGACACGGCGCGGCATACGCTGGCAGAGTGTGCCGCTTAGGAGGAGCCGCGCCGTGCCCTCATTTCTGTGGTAGGCGGTGACCTCTCGCTGCCGGCCGTAGTTCATGCTATGGTCGGCGGTGAGGAGTCCTGGGACGCGGTGGTCTCTTTCTGCGAGACAGTTATCGCGCAGAAGGAGGCTGCGGAAAGGGAGAGGGAGATCACTATCGCTCTCCCGGCCCGCAGCAGGCGCATCGGGCGTCGGAGGAGGGCTTATAAGAGGAGGGCTATACGCTGCCCTCTTCCGGCCCCCCTAACTGGGTCCAGGGGCGGCAGACTTGGGGATGGCCGTCGCCCCCCATTCATCCAAAGGGAAACAATAATATATGGAAAACTGATTTAATCACTTTAAAACATTACATAGATAGCTGTTTAAAAAGACATATTCCAATTATTGTAACAATTCAGCATGAATGTTATAAAAAGTTAAGTATGTCCGTAGTTTAGAAAGGCCAACTTGATCCAGTTCTGAGGGCGTAAAGTCCATTTCTGAAAAAAAAAGAAAGAAATAAAGTTATGAACAGGTTTGATTTTCTAGTAATATTACGCCATATTATAGGGTTAATTTGGTTAGGAGTTAATTTCTAGTGTAAATAGTTAGTTTAATGTTTATTAAAGCAGTTGTAAATATGTATGTAAATAAATATCATCAATTATTTAGTAGAAAACTAGAAAAAAAAAATAACAGAATGTTATTGATAAATATATTAACTAACTAAAGGTTTTTGTGAAACGTGATTGCTGCATTCATGATCACTTAAAAATTATATTAAATTAGTGCTAAATACAAATAAAATTGATAAAAAGCACATACAAATCCAGGCACATTACAGCAGCATCGTGCCGCAGAGCATCACATTTCAATTCAATATAAAACTGAGCGGTATGGTCCTTATATCCGTCTTGCGCTAATCATTCATGCAATATTTACGGGGGTTATATATAAAAATTTCTGAGATATATGCGACAGGGCAGTCTCTGGCATTTCCACAAAACTTACCCTCGCTTGTTAATATTGGCATTGCCCATAGGGAATTGAGCTCCATAGCAGGTTCCGAGCGAAGCTTCCCCGATATTGGGGCACAGTCTGCCAATCAAATGGGTGTGCCGGATAGTGGAGGCGAAGAGGTCGGTGGCGCGGCCGTGAGAGCAGATGCTGGTCTGGCCCAAGCAACCTGGCTGCCAGTGCGAACCACCGTTGGGGTAGAAGTCAGCGTTACCACTGGGGTTGAAGATACCAAGCACGTTACCATCGGTGTGAATAACTTCTACATATTGACCGTTGTTGGGGCTCAACCTGTTGGGGTTAGTATGCCATCTGTATCCTGCGGGGTCCAAACCTGTCAAATTAAATAAATTATGTTATACAGGGTGTCCCAGAAGTACGTGGTCATATTTAAGGATGGTCTTCTGTAGCTGCTGTACAGTAAAGAAATAATATAATATAAAAAAACATTGACGTTTTTCAAAAAACCCAACCTAGAAAAACGGCGAAAAAGTAAAAAAAAAACGCTTTTCAAGTAGTCTGATGCAGTTGCTAATATGTGATTGAACTAAAATAGACAACTGTATCGACTGCTTGAAAAGTTAACTTTGAAAGATTTTAATCGTTTTTTGCATTCTGGTTTTTTTTAAAGTTATTTTTTTATTTTGAAATTGTGTTATTATATTTTAATTAATCAAAATTTATTTATTTATTGTCAAAATTCTACACGGTGTTCCAAAAGTGCGTGGTCATATTCAAGGTGGTATTATGTAGCTGTTATAAAGTAAAGAATATGACCACGCACTTTTGGAACACCTTGTAGAATTTTGACAGTAAATAAATAAGTTTTAATTAATTAGAATATAATAATTAGAATATAAAATGTTGTAATATTCTACACCGCGAAGCCGCAGGCAGCAGAGTTAACAATGCAACTTACCAGTAATACGGGCAGGGCGACTTCCAGTGTGACGTCCAGCGTTACCAACGACGTGAGCACCCAAACTGAAGCCCACCAAGTGGACCTGGTTCCAGTTACCGCCGGCGGTGTTGATAAGCCAAGTGAGGAAGGTTCCCAGATGCTCGCCTACACCGGGGACACCAGCTACAGCGCTGTAGTAGTTGCCGTTGGCGAGAGCGCGCCAGTCAACTACGATGACGTTACAGTCCTGAACCGCGAGGAACGCGGAAGTGATGAGAGGATTCATGGGAGAGTTTCCGTTGTTGTTTAATCCGTGAACGATAACGTTCAGGGGACGAGCGCCATTGTAATTTGAACCCCAAATGGTGTTGGCATTGCCGTGGACAATAACTTGAGGGTTGTGTTGATTTTGCCTGAAATAAATAAGTTATTGCAAGTTCTTGATTACAGTTCCGTTTTTGCATATCTAAACCGGCCCAGAATTGACTATATGGAGCAGAAACTATAAAGCCCTGATTGCTGCGATGCTTGCTCAAACAGGTGCGCAGTTCAATTGTTTGATTGAAGTGGAAGTTATAAGGACAATACCAATTCGAAGGCTTTAATGAATTAGTATTTTCAACTTCTGACAAGCCTTAGGACTTCCTTAGGACATTAATAAACTCACCGAGTATACAGCCAATACTGGTTGTTGGCGCCATTTCTGTTCTCGCGCAGCAAGTCTTCATCGATTGGCTCGTCGAAGTTCATTTGTACGGGATTGCCTTCAGCATCAGCCACCCACATGTAGTGGCCTTCTCCTTCGTTATCCTTCGGGATAACATGACCGGAACATACTTAAAAAAAACAGTTTCATTTTATAAGACCTGTTGAATACATTTGAGGTTGGACAGAAGATGAATATGTCAAAGATTAAAGTCATCACCAAGAAAGAACCAAAAACTATAAAAACATTTTTACAAAAAAAAAACTGACTTCCATATAAAAAAACACAACAAAGTATAAAATAACTTTAATTTCAGCAGTCGGTGTTTTTGGTTGTTTATCGTTTTTTGACACCGACTTCCGAAATTAAAGTTATTTTATACTTTGTAGTGTTTTTTATATGGAAGTCGGTTTTTTATATAAAAAAGTTTTATTATTTTCCACTTTTTAGTGATGATACCCCACAACTAAGTGACATTATTCCCATAATGAGTGGTTAAGGAGTTTCTTTGTGTGCCTTCGCAGTCCAAATCCACACCAGCTCATAGTTAAAGTTTAGTTACTTTGCTTTGGTACTAGTTTTTACTAAGATTAAGGTGAGGAGGTCACTGGTTTATCTTTGAAGTTCCCAGTACAGTGCAAATGCAATATAGATATAACTAAACCCAATGCAAAAATAATAATTAAGATCGGTTAATGAACAATAAAGTTTTGCCAGAATAAATAACCCCAAACATGTTAATTCAGGTTGACTTGTTTGCATCTGCCTTCCACCCCTTCAAAGCCTACCGGCGTGATGTTATGTTATGAACTGGTGTAATCAATAAACAGACATGCGATTTCAGCAATCCCGGGAGATTTGCTATCATTTATTGAAGAGTTCCGTTGCCTACCTCCGAATTCCTCATCAGATCTTCACCGAATTGCAATGGAGCCAGTTTGGAAAAATAGTCTTCCAAACATAAAAAGAATCATCCAAATCGGTTGACAATTGGAGAAAATATCGCTGATCAAACAAACGTCCTGGGATCCCAGCATCAGATCCTAACTTATACCTTCCATCAACAGCTCAGCAAGATGAGATGTTGATGACCAGGCACAATTATCTGAATTGCGTAAGAAAATATATGAAAAACAATGTATGTGCCTTTATAATTTGAGGGTTGCCCTCGATTTCCCTAGGATCCCATCATCAGATTCTGACTTGCTGCCAATGGGACCACCTCAAGACAATAGGCTTTCGAATAAAAAAAAAATCGGAATGATCGCATAACGAACATACAAAAAAATAAACAGTCGAATTGATAACCTCCTTCTTTTGGAAGTCGGTTGAAAAGAGGACACAGATACAATACAACTTGTCCAGGACTGTTTCTAATTAGGCTAAGTAGTCCCTTCCCAAACAAGGAAAGATAGAAAAGTCGCAAGACGAACGGATGAGCTATTCAAAGATGATTTGCCTATAGCACTTAAATTCTGTCTTGACCGTGCATAGACTTGTTCTTTGACTGAAGAACAAGACTGTGCGCTATAGGTCAATCAGGCAGGTCAGCGAGCAGTCGGCGACTGAAAGCTGATGACTTTATGGTGGCGTCAGCAGCTTTGAAACCCAATTTAGTAGCGTTCGTGTTAGGAACGATACAAAATAACTCAACTACAACAAACATGTACAGGCTACCTATTTCGGATATATAAATATATGACACCTTTATTTTTTTAATGCGGTATAAAGTATTATTAGCATTAAATAATAAAATCCGGTCATAATTACTTCTACACCGGATTTCAGGAAATAAATGAACGAAGCCTCATAAGTCAACCAATTACAGCGGAAGCTCGAGAAACTGTCACATTAATTTTGCGATAATTAGCCAGATAGACGATTAGATTTCAAATTAATTAAGATACTCCGCCAGTCACAGACGGACGTAATAATACACAGTACTTATCGTAAGGGAAAGTGACGAAACCGCACGATATGATTGCAAATAGTTTAGTGTGATTTGATATTTCAAACCTCAAAAAATAAGGATAGTTATCCTTACTAACACTTGGAACCCCTTAATTGAACACCTAAATATGATTGCACTGTATGACTACAACTCTCGGTGCTTTTTATTATATTATTTAATTAATTATATTTAAAATATAAAATTTAGTTTGGGTATTTATTTAATTTTCTTTCAAATGGTTTTTATACAACCTGTAAAAGAATAAACGCAATACCACCTATGGGATCATTGTACTCATCATTATGAACAAGTTTCACTACGGTAACAACATTGAAATCGCGAAAAAAAACGACTACCCCATACATTTATGTGTGCATTACTCGACAAAATGTACTGAACAGCTGATTTTTGTTCGCGATTTCGGGGTTGATCCCATAGTAAAAGATGTGCATAATGATGAGTTCAATGACCCCTTAAGAGGTATTGCGTTTATTCTGTTACACGTTGTATATATTATAACATATTCATTGATCTTAAATGGATTGAAATAAATGATTACAAATTATAGATTGATTGATTTAACGCAAGCGAAGTCGGGAAAAAAAATATAATATTAATTATCATATACTTACAAGCCACAAGTGCTGTTACTACTACGACGGCCTTCATGTTGGAGTATAATGCAATAGTTAGCTTCGCAGGGGTTTTTATAAAAATGTGTTATCTCAGACATGTGAGATTAATATCAATCTTAGCAGGGGATTATTAATAATTGTTTTAGATATTTTTAGGTTGAGTGAACATTATTTAGTCATCAATTGGTTTTTACAGATGCGTGTAGGTAAAGGTATATGTAGGTTGTAGGAGGTAGGTGTAAGGTAGGTAGGTTTGGTTATCTATCTATCAATTGAAAATAGAAAGCGAGCTGTGAATTTATCATCCTAAGGCAAACTTCTATTTTTTATTTTAATAATAATGTTCTTTTATACTACACCTGCTTGGAAAGTACCTTGATACTTTATCAAATTTACGGTAGAAAGTTCGTCATTGCATATCGAACAAATATGCGGGGAGAAAACGCATCTGAGCGGGAGAGAAAAGTGTATGAAAATCCATTTCTTACGTGGTTTTTCTTTTTTAATTTTGGGTAAGACTATGCGCCGGTAACCTAAATATCAAAAGCCAAAAAGTTTTTACAGTGAGTTTTTATCTCCAAGTTCGCAAAATGACACTGGCCACTAGCTGTGTGTTGGATGGTGTCGGGCTGGCAGTGCGACCCTGCGGCGGCAGGATAAACAATTTGAAAAAAGAACATGTGAAAATTGCAGACGCCATTGGCGCCATTTCCAATTTGTGTGTTGTTTGAGGATTCAGTTTTAACTGCAACAATTTCAATATAAATTTCAATTAGTAAAGATTTCGTTTTTTATTTTCCTTGTAGGTGTAGTATAAAGCACTATGTATCACTTCAAACGACACCCTCGACGGTAATCGGTCACTTTCTCCTCTCGGTGAACAATGTACTATTATACTTATCTAAGTATATAGAGCCTTTTTGAAGGAAATTGTGTAAATTTTTAACTTCAGATGTTTCCTATCCCACTCCCACACGTTATTATTAAAATGACATAGTTTTAAACCGACTTCTAAAGAGGAGGAGGTTCTCAACTCATTTTTTTTTAAGTTTGTGGTCTTATTACTCCGTCATTTAGGAACCGATTTGAAAAATGTAATGTAAATTTTATTTTAAAGGATATACTTTCCGGTTGGTCCCAAAGAAATTTCAACGAAATCAGTATATCGGTTCAGTATTTTGGTTTTTAAATCAAAATAGCTGGAAAAAATTTGTCATCCAAGTGAACCAAATTGCGTATTTTGCTTTCCTGTGACTTTCCAGTGGTGTTGTTAGGTGTGGGGTACCACTTAAAAGTGACAAATACTTTTTTTTTTTCAAAAGAAATACGCCTGATATCTAAATAATTAAACACTACAAAGTATAAAATAACTTTAATTTCGGAAGTCGGTGTTAAAATACAAAGAAACAACAAAGACATCTTTTTGTTTGTAGTGTTTTTTATTTATTTAAAGGTCGGTTGTGTTTTTTGTAAAAAAGTTTTTTGTCTGTTATAAGATCTATTAATTATATTTAAAGTGAAGCCGGTCTAGTTAGAGCCGTGGTCAATAGTGGAGTGTAATGGACAGACCGATACTTGCATGAAATTATTGCACAATTATTTTGTCTGAACCATCTGAACTAAATTAAAGAAGAAAAAAACACACATTTTCAGATACAATTTTATTTGATTTGATCACAATTCTAAGTATTTATTTGCGGATGTCCATCATTAGCTTAGAAGGGCCATCTGTCTGTGGTCCTGAGTGCATAAAGGCCGGTTCTGTAAAAACAAAAGTATGTCCAAGTAAATAACAAGAAGTTCAGCGTCATTTAATTAAACCTCGGTTTCATAAATGAGAGGCAATGTCCAAAAGCAATAACTTTAGTCTTCTTATCAAAAAGTAAGAAACATTTAGAAAAAAAATTAAAACAAATTATTGTAAGATAAAGATTGATTGACTTACCCACGCTTATTCAAGTGTCCGTTACCCATATGGAAGCGAGCTCCATTACATGTTCCAAGCTGAGCCTCCCAAACATTGGGGCAGCGTTGTCCAATCAAGTGGTTGTGGCGTACGGTGGCGGCGAACAGTTCGGTGGCACGGCCGTGAGAGCAGACGCTTCCTAGAATCCAGCAGCCAGGCTGAGGGTTCTTACCACCGTTTGGGTAGAAGTCAGCGTGACCACTTGGGTTCATGATACCGGCGATGTCACCATCGGTGTGGATCACTTCTACGTATCTGCCGTTACTAGGCTGTAACCTTCTTGGGTTTGTGTAAAAACATAAGCCTGCCGGGTCCAAACCTGTATTCAGGGATAGAGAAATTTTATTAGTGTCAAAATAGGAGAATCTTCTCAGTTCTAAAGCTGGTAACTTACGTCATCATCATCATCATCATCATATCAGCCGAAAGACGATCACTGCTGGACATAGGCCTCCCCCATCTCCTCCCCCATCCCCCATCTCCTCCCCCATCTCCCCCTTGCCATAATCGCCACGCTTGCTAAGCGGGTTGGCGATCGCAGTGTAGCTGTTGCAATGCACAGAGAAGGCTGCTGCCCATTCTCTGGTGAGTCCCTTAGTCACCTCTTACAACACTCACGGGAAGTGATGGGATGGTGCTATTATTTTACGTCCGACACCATACAGAACTTACGTTGCAACGCCATAATTGCGACCTAATAATATTATTATTATCAATTAAATTTAAGTCCTTGCCATTTAACTCTCCGGCAATGGAAATTTAAGGCTCAGTAGCGTCTACTCGCGCCTCAGTGTCCCTGACACGCCACCGGTGGCGGCCAATCGCTACTAAACCTTTTGAACGCCAGAACATAAACGCATAGGCGTGGCTCCGACGCCAAGCCAGAAATTCGCCGTACTTTTTGTCACATATTTGTGACGTCTGGCGTACAGGGCACGCGTTGGCTTGTCATGTATACGTGACAATGGCGTTCAAAAGCTTAAAAACATCGACACTCCTGGCAGCCAGTACCTTCGTTACAAAGGACGTGGCCCGTGACCCGTTTGCGCGGAGCCTTAGAGCTAAAATGATAAGTAAAATATGAAAAGGTAACTGACACCACGATTGCATAAAATATATACCAGTAATACGAGCAGGTTGACCACCAGTCTGACGTCCAGCGTTTCCAACGACGTGAGCACCCAAACTGAAGCCAATGAGATGCACATTATTCCAGTTACCACCGCCTTCCCTTAGCAGCCAGGTGAGGAAGTTTCCGAGGTGTTCGCCCACACCGGGGACACCATTGGCGGCAGTGGAGTAGCCGGAGTTAGCCAGAGCTCGCCAGTCAACGACGATGACATTACAGTCCATAACATCGAGGAAGGCCCCGGTGATGAGAGGGTTCATGGCAGTGTCTCCGCTATTTTTCCATCCATGGACGATGACATTTAAGGGCCGGGCAGCATTGTAGTTGGAGTTCCGAATAGAGTTGACGTTGCCATGGGTAATGATTTGAGCATTATGTCGGTTGCGCCTGAAATAAAAGAAGATACGTTCTTGAGAAATAATCCTATAGTTTTAAAACGCGTCGAGTAATGTTTATTAATAAAGACATTGTTGGAGCAGAAGTGGAAGCTATCATAAGCAGATAAATGTCTCCTTTGTATACCGTAGTGTGTATGTATTACTTAAGATATCTTTGTCGATCGGAAGATTTACTGGGCTTCGTGTAAAATTGATTTGAGTAAATTCACGTTAGCATGGATACAATTGTATTTTATTTTGTGGTTGAGGGACCATAGAATCCAAGCAAATGTTACTACAGGACATCATTTTCCATCACTGCACCAAAATTCTTAGATACTCACAGGGTAAAAAGTCGGTACTGGTTGTTAGCGCCGTTCCTGTTGGCGCGCAACACCTCTTCATCGACTGGCTCTTCGAGATCTACTAGTACGGGGTTTCCTTCACCGTCGGGCAGATACACGTATCGCCCCACCACGCAGTGACTATTGTCCTTCGGGATGTCGGGCTCGGGAATGGTATGGCCGGAGCACACTAGAATTTCAAAGTTTATTAGGCACAGGATTTAAAAAAAAAAGTTGAATTAAACCGAAGACAAAACACAAAGACATGCAATCATCAGTCGGATAATGTCTTCTTTGTCTATGTCTACTATAATCCATGCTATATATCCATACTTAATATTAATATATTATATTTTTTTTTTATAAATGCGAAAGTGTGTCTGTCGTTCTGTCTGTCTGTCTGTTACCTCTTCACGCTTAAGTCGCTGAGCCGATTTAGATGAAATTTGGTATAGAAATAGGTTGAGTCCCGGGAAAGGACATAGGGTAGTTTTTATCTCAGAAATCATTATTTAAGGGGGTGAAAGGGGGTGGAAGTTTGTATGACACTGCGTAATCAATCATCATTAAAACCATGAACCATTTCGGTAAAATTGTATCTTAGAATGGCTGTAATAATAAATAAATTAAAATGGCTGCCCAAAGTAGGTAACTATATCACAAGGATGAAGTCGCGGGCAAAAGCTAGTAATATTATAAATGTGAAACTTTGGATGTACGGATGTTTGTTACTCAATCAAGCAGTTCGGCTTAACGGATCTTGATGAATTTGGCACAGAGGTAGATTATAGTCTGGAATATACAATATATGTATAAACTTTAATAATAGGATACTTTTTTCTCGGGAGTACCTATGTTCCCTTGGGATCATTTTCGACATTCACGCGGGCGGAGTCGGTGGCGGCAGCTAGTAATTCTATAGATTTTGGACTGTTCGACCATCATTATCCCAGAAATGAAGTCAATTTTCTAAGCCCAACGGTCATCTATACAGGGTGAATTTTTAAAGTGTGCGTGGATGGCCAAATCCGAAACTATGAGGAATATCGAAAAACAGTATTATTGTTAAACTATCCGAAAATGTCGCTACTAAGCATCAAATTCCGGGAAGTAATAACACATGGCAAGCTTAAGGAAAGTGCTTATTTGGGTGTCAAGGGGGTGTTAAAGTTTGTATGGAAGAATCTTATTCCTTGGATTTATAAACTTGGCACGAATACTGACCTAAATGAATAATAAATAATGTCATCATTCATTTTTAGGGTTGTTAAAGTTGAAACTCTGCAATAAATACCATTTTGATAGAGAATGAGAAATACATATTTCTGGATTTTTCTAAAATCAACCATTGAAAGGGTGTTGAGGGTTGAAACGGATCAAACGTTTTTTTCATATTTAACCCGCAAAGGGATGAAAGGCGCAACAATTGCGCTGATCATGTGGCATCAGCTGCAAAAAAGCCCGGGTTTATTAATGAATATAAATAATGAAAATCGTTGTGATTAATTTTCCAGAAATGCCCTTTAAAGTGGGCAAAGGAGGAGTTGAAATTCGAGGAGTAAATTGTAAATCCACGCGGACGAAGTTGCGGGCGAAGTGCTAGTTTTATTACAAAAATTAAATTAAAAATTTATAAAACCCCCGACGAAAAAAAACATTAAAACTTAAAAAATAAAATGCAAGCCTCTTCGCCTCGGGAGACCGCAAATTTTTGTAATTACATACTGAGTATAGTAGCGGTCACCCGACGCGATGACGCTTGGCCCAAAGAATTGTAGGTACCTATATAAAACTAAAGGGATCAATACATTTTATTTTTTTAATTTTTAAAGTTTTATTGTAGAGGTTTTTATTTTTTTTTAATTTAATGCTTTTTAAACTTAATTTACTTATAATGTAGTAAAACTAAATAAAAAATAATTCGTTAGATCCTAAGTACCAGTCATCATTGATCAGACAAATAATTTTAGTATCTATAGACATACATAACATACATACATACCTACAAATCTTTTTATTTTCATTATTTAGATAATATTCCTCATTTTCTTTCTATATAGTTTACATTATTCTACTAGTCAATCCCTTTCATTTGATACCATATTGAGGGAGTTGTGAAAAAATATGTAATCCGCCATTTTGAGGCGTCGGCCATCTTGGACCGATTTTCATCAAACATAGCTAAGAACACTCCCAACTAAACAAATCAAAATCGGTTCATCCGTTCGAGAGCTACGATGCCACAGAAAGACACACACACACAGACACGTCAAACTTATAACACCCCGTCGTTTTTGCGTCGGGGTTTAAAAACATATGCAACCATTACATAGTTGTAAAGTTTTAGTTTAAATATTGTTTTTTTTTGTCTAAAGTGGTACAAAACTAAGAAGATAAAATGAAGAGTTACAAGTTATGATAGGTACTCACAAGCCACGAGTCCTGCTACTACTATGAGAGTCCGCATGTCGGTGTTTGTTTAGTTAGCTTTGCAGGGGTTTTTATAAAACCCTGTTATCACAGACATGATATGATAACTTAATTAATCAGATGACACTGTATTGTTTCATCAAAAAGAGATAAAAAGTTGACTCTGTTACAATATTTGCTTCCAAACATTTCGTTTAAGTGTCCTCCGGAAAACGAATTGCGGAACTAAAATGGAGCTGGGCAAGAAACCTGGAAAGGCGCGGCGATGATAGGTGGAGTAACGCAGTGACCTAGTAGCGTCCAATGACTGGAAGAAGGACTGTTAGTCGACCGGCGGAGAGATGGGCGGACGACATTGTTGTCATCGCGGGTAGATTCTGGATGAGGCTGGCTCAGGAACGTGGGGATTTGCATAAGAGAAGAAAGGCCTATGCTCAGAAGTGGGCGAAGTCGGGCTGTGGATGAAGTGTCCTTTACCCATATAATATTTTCATCGTGACGCACACCTTGTAGAAAATGATAAGGCATCCATTGAAAAACCAACCCTAATTCTATATCAACGGAAAGTATATTGATCAATAGAAAATACAACAATCTTTGTTATGTACACCACAGATATAGAATATGGATGCAGAAAATACATTTCTATAAACCATTTTTGTTGGGCGACAGTGCAGCATAAGTAAGCGTTAAAACCGGCCAAGTGCGTGTCGGGCCACGCACAGTGTAGAGTTCCGTAGTTACCCGTCCCGTAAGCCATGACAAATTTGCAAATTTTACTATGACATTACAAAGTTACAGACACACACTAAACACACTATACATTAAGCTTTTACGAAATTTAACCTAACACGTTACATTTTCTAAGTTGGTTAGCTATTTCTTGTTAATTTGAAAGCCTACTCAGCTGTGATAGTTTTTCTTATAAATTCGTTGTATACGCTACTACCATGATTTTAAAATTTCACTTTAAAGCTTAATGTTTCGCAAACGAATCCTTGAATGGAAACATGGTTTTCGCAAACCCCCAATATTTTAAACGACCTATATGACACCCCACAACATAGGATAGGCGATAAAGAAATCTTCGCCACTTTACGTGTACCCTAAAAATAAATATTTTTCAAGAATTTATTTTACCATTTTGTCGGCGTGATTAATATGTTTGCCAAATAATATACCAAATTCCAAGTTTCTAGTGTTGCTCAGACAGACAGACATGGCGAAACCATAAGGGTTCTTTGTTGACTACGGAACCTTAAAAACGGCAAATCTAAGACAGCATGATTAAATGCTGACTTAGAAGCTCGATTATTTTATAGATCGTATGGGACCGGACACTTAAGATACTTCTTCTCGTCTAAGATAAAATGAAAAGGATATTGACTGGCACACTTGTAAGGCTTTCATAAGTATGTTGCGAAATATTCAAAAACATACAAAAGTGGATGCAAAACAGTAAAAGCTTTGCATATTAGCAACAAAATAAAATCAGGAGTCTTCAAAATAAAAACTACCTGGACAATAATAAATAATGAAACAGGTAGGTAGGTAGAAAGAAACAGCGGGAAACAAAATTTTATTTAGCTACTAGGTACTATTCATGGCCGAATAAGCTCAGATGCAGAGGTAGCTCAGGAATTAGAAAATTTCTTTGCTGATATTCTTCTTAAAACTACAGAAACTCTCTAAACGTCACCCGCGCTCTCTGTTGCCTTACTTAGAAAGAATGTGAAGGTATGTCCATTGGAACTTAAGTTCCAACATACAAACCCCCAGGCCATTATAAAAGCTTTTAAAAATTCTAAAACTAAATCAACTAAGATCTTTGGGTAATGTTATTAGTCTGTAAAAGTTTGTAGATTGAAACTATTGCCCCTTACTTAGTAAGTTTGTAGATTGAAACTGTTGCCCCTTACTTAGTAAGTTTGTAGATTGAAACTATTGCCCCCACAATATATGAGTACCATGTCCTTATTATTTTAAATAAAATAAATAAATAAAAGAATGTTATTCAATTCAAATATTCAATAGCAAAAGTCTCGACTACTTGACCAACTTGTTTTTTTCTTTTCAGTTTTTAATAAAGCTCATTTTTACGCAGTCGAGTTTTTAGATTTTTTTAAATTTATTTATTTTGTACTTTGTAGTTAGGGTCAGATGTTTATATATTTTATGTTTTTGTTTGTCTATCTTTTACCTCCAGACCATCTGCAGTCAGCAGTACCGTATCAATATCAGTTCTGTCTAAAAGCTTGTAAGTGAGAATCGTTACTTACCAAATTTAAATCGTTATAGATCCTAAACGGTAATTCTGGTTGAAAAACGAAATGAGAAACTTAAAAATTATTTTAAATACCTATTCAACGATACCCCACTTGACATAGTTCGTCGATTTTCATTTTTTTCTTTTTCATATTATGGCGTCCATTTTGATTTTGTTCTAAATTGTATGCTTTCTATGTCATCCGCGCCGTTATGATGAATCAAACGACGTGTGAAAATCGATCCACGCATTTGGTCTATACATAGGCTGAATAATACATTCCTCCTTTGCGTCGCATAGTCGGGTAAAAATGAATCAGTATTTTTTTTTACAACTAGTACATAGTATACTCTAGGTGCATAGTCCTAACATATAGATAATAAATTAATTAATGTATTTCAAATATTGTAAAACTTTGGTTTAAAAGAGTAGTTCTTCTCCACAAGAATCTGCCTTTGTGAATGGACAGTAGAGTCACTTTATTTTTATACATGTTCTTTTAAACGTAAATGTTGAAGTTTTGACTTTGACTTTGATTATTGGCTTAATTAAAGGTTCCTTTTGAGGAACGGAACCCGAAGAAGAATTATACCAAAGCGACCAAGACACGATTTATCAATTTATCATTATCATATCGAAATATTTCTTTACGTGTGGTTTGAGTTAATCTTGATTGATCGTTAAGGTTAATTAAGTATGAAGTTGTGAATCTGAACAAAAGTATTTTTAGGGTTCCGACCTTATAAGGAAAATTTTAAGATCACTTATTGTCAGAATGTTGCAAAAGATTTTGTTGATGAAATTGAAAATACAATCAATAAGTTTAATTATGAAAAAAAACTTGAAAAGTAAATGAATCACCTTGCGAGCGAAGCGAGCTCGGAAATTTTTACTCCTCGTATAACTTATGCTGTCGAAACAAAATATATTGAAAACTATTGATCCAAGAGCGCCTGAAGCGTGTTCGGAAACCTTTGCAGTCAGTCTAGGAAAGGTTAATTTTTCTTTTGACAATTCAAAGAAACAGGAAGTTACTTTGTTGAATTATGCAGAAAAAACTTCCTTCATCAGGCGAGCGTAGCGAACTCCAAAAATTTCGAAGATTACATCTTGAAAACTTTACATCCCGCCTGGGATAGGTTTGTCAGAAGCTAGTGCATGGTTTGAATTGGTCGTTTCCTATTGAAAAGAACCTATAATATAATTTGGGGGCCTTGAATGAAGCGGGGCCCTGGGCAAGTGCCCCTTGTTATGGTAAAGATGGAACTACATGTCGACAGCAATGCAAAACACACTTTGAAAATGTAAATACTAGTACTAATTCTAACCAATATATATGGAACCCTCCTCGGTGGGAGTTTCCGTCTCGCTTTTTATAACTTGGGGTTTTCCGGTGAATCGTTCTCAATCTATTCTATGGATTTATATTAATCTGTTATCTGTTCTTATCATCTAAAAATTACAACATTAAAAAAAAGATAAAACCTTCATCATTACATCTAAATCACTCTTGAGGAGACCGACTGAAAGATTACTCTGTGATTTTGTACGATTTTTAGATTATTATTTTACTAGCTTTTGCATCGCGACTTCGCTCGCGTTAGTATAGATGTTCACAAAAAAAATTACCCGTCTCCATGGTTCCATTTATCTCTGTAGGTACTAATATCAGCGATTTAGGCAAGAAAGCCTAACAAACAAACTCACTTTCGCATTTATAATATTCCAAGCACATGAAAAAAAAATCGTTAAGTCAGATGATTTGGTGCACAGCACATTAGGTGAGAATTAATAGAAAAATAAATAAAAAATGCTTATACGCCTGTCCGCGCTGTGTACAGTTAGAGCAAAATAGATAGAGGTGGCAATAGTTACACACAACAAGTAACAGAATAAACGCAATTCCTGGGGGTCATTGTACTCACCATTACGAACAACAGACTTTTACTATAGGACCAACTCTGATCGCAAAAAAACAGCAGTTCGGTATATTTTGTCAATGAATTATTCACAAACTTTTATTTTTGTATAATCTGCAAGTTTTTTTTGTTCAATCTGTCTCTAGAAAATCAGGTATTTAATTTGCTTTGGACAAATTTTATGTACCCATATAAGAATCAGAATCATTTATTTGTATAACATGGGTAATAATAACATATAAGATCTTAAAAATTAAGCAGTGCGCTATGTTTTGCCAATTGACATACAAATTATTATAAAAAAAAAGATAATTTGAGTGGGTAACTATTAAAAAGAAAATATAAATTTATTACAATATTAACGTATTTGAGTACCTGATTATATTAACAAATGCATACAAGTTCAATTTCATTATTTATTACCAATTTTATTTCATGTCAAATTTTAAGTCAATTCTAAACATTAAAAGGTTAAGATAAATGTAAAATTAAAATTAATGTCGTATTTTAAGTTATAGAGATTCGTCATTAAGAAAGTCGTCTAAAGTATAATAACATTTTTCAAGCAGTAAACCGTTAAGCGTTTTTTTAAACTTCTGTAATGGCATACTTTATTTCATCGGGTATTTTATTATATATTTGTGGAGCAACATCAAAGAAGCTTTTCTTCATTAGAGAAGTTTAACATTTCACAAGGCATAGTTCATTTATATATTGAGCACGCATCGGAGTTTTCTTTACTGAACATAGTTTTTTAAATAAATGTGGATTTAGTTTTACAAATAATGCAGTTTCCAGGATGTATAAAGCCGGTAGAGGTAATATTATTTTTTTTTATATTTGGAATGCAACTCTCAATTGTTTTTAAAACACACATGGATCGTATACATCTTTTCTGCATCCTGAAAACAAGTTCCCTATTTATACTGAAGTATACCATAGATACTGAAGTCGACACATGAATATTGGAGTCAACTCTTTCAATAAGTTATGTTTCGTAACATTTTTCAATTAACAGCTTCATTTTCAGCGATTTCTTCATAAGATGTGTAAATATTTTATTTTGTAGATTCTAGGATTCAACAGGCCATTTTACCCTGACATTTATGGCAAACTCTCTTCTTCCGCGGGTTTGTTGTCCACCTCCATGTTCTAAATAATAAAAAACTAAATATTTATTGTTTTGACTTAAAAACGAAGAAAAGCATACAGTAGACACAATAAACTCACAGTAACGTAAAAAAAAAACTATTGCAGAACGGTATTCAACTTACTATAAAAAAGTTATCTACTATTAAAAATCATGACCTATGCTTTTGGGATTCCGTACCCAAAGGGTAAAATGGGACCGTATTACTAAGACTCCGCTGTCCGTCCGTCTGTCTGTCCGTCTGTCACCAGGCTGTATCTCATAAACCGTGATAGTTAGACAGTTGAAAATTTCACAGATGATGTATTTCTGTTGCCGCTATAACAACAAATACTAAAAATCAGAACAAAATAAATATTTAAGGGGGCTCCCATACAACAAACGTGTTTTTTTGATTTATGATACGGAACCCTTCGCCTGAGAGTCCAACTCGCAATGACCGGTTTTTTTTATTACAATGTATAGTTCCGTAACGTCATTCAAACCGAACTATTTTAAATAGAGTAACCCTGTAAATAAAATTGCGAGATATGTAGAGCACAACGTTTACAAGTTTTTTGGGACAATCTATTTCTATTCTCTGTAAGTTCAGCCTGCTGTAGAAAAGCTTGTCTCAGAGGTATATTAATTAGTGTACAGAGTAAAGAAGTCTTATAAGGAAGTTGAACAAAAGGTATTTTATAAGGAACACCCTAGAAGGACATACAGGACATACACAGATCTAAAGGTGCGTTTAAACGGGCAATGTTTTAGCCAATTATTGCTCGGCAACACGTATGGATCAATTAGTGGGGCAATGTGCAGTACCTTCAATAAAACAAGACAATTGTTTCGGCAATATTGTTTCTAATGCTATTATTACATATGTATACCATATTGATCTCTCTGTTTTGTTTTATTTTCTACTAATTTCTCCATATCACTCAATGTTGTCATTGAAAAACCGTTGCTGTAAATTGTTTGACAATTAGCATCGCCAAAATTGACCAGTATTGCTTATAAATTGATCAATTTTCAAGCACACTTTTATGAATTTCTTCTGAAAGTTTAGGTGCGTAGTTCCAAATTAGTCACCGGGTAGCATTTAATCTGTGATTGAATTGAAACAATAACCACCAACAACATCAGACTGCTTAAAAGGTGACTTTAGTAGAATAGAATAGATTACTCTTTATTGGAAGTTTTAATCGTTAATTGCGGCCAAGTTTTTTGATATAAGTAAGTATTGTTTTTTTTTTCACTAAAATAAAACCAATCCTCATCTAAGTTAAGTTCAATATATTTTATTTCAAAAAATCGTTTTAGTATAATTTATTTTATGAGGTGTAATCCGTAGTTTAGAAAGGCCAGCTTGCTCCAGTCCTGAGTCCGTAAAGACCAGATCTGTAAAAAAACAAAGTTGTAAGTTAAAAACAAAATCTGAATAAAAAATATGAAAGAGGTAAGAATGTTTTGTTCCTTTGTAGGATTAATCTCTGAAAGTCCTTATCAGACTTCGGAAAATCATTTTCTAATAGGAAACTATACTATTGCTGAGTGACCAAGGCTTTGTGGTATAGGCCAAGAGTCCAGAAATGCTAATCTAAGATATTTTTTAACTGGTAACATTTTTCACTTTGCAGCGAGTTTTCAATTTTACTTTTTTTTTCCAAACGACTTGTTTATCCTTTCGACACGAGTCATGTCATTTGACTCAAATGAGCCACTATATTGACTGGTGTATGAACACGATCATATCCATCAAACAGTCCTGACGGCCAATTTTGCTAATTTATAAGCAAAAAGTATCATAAATATATTAATGCTATTGATAACTTCTTACCCGCGCTTATTCATAATAGCATTGCCCATATGCAGGGAGGCTCCACTGCAGTTCATGGCTTCAGCTTGTGCAAGGTCATTGCACCTTCTTCCAACAAGGTGGTTGTGGCGAACAGTCGCAGCGAAGAATTCTGGTGCGCGGCCGTGGGAGCAGATGTTCCCTAAGGCACCACAGCCTGGCTGGGATGCCCTGCCACCGTTCGGGTAGAAGTCTGCGTGACCACTGGGGGTCCTGATGCCGAGACGCGCACCATCAGTGTGGATGCATTCGACGTACTGACCGGCGTTGGGTCTGATGGCGTTGTTGTTACCATGCCAGTACAAACCGGCAGGGTCCAGACCTGAAACAGATACAGCGTTAACATTGAAATAATATTTAAAGATATTTGTATACATTTGTGGCATCATTTTTTAAAATAGGTCCTTTACGGTCCATCTTATTCGTACAGTTATAACCTAAGTAGAAATGTACTAACCAGTAACACGAACAGGGCGACCTCCCACCTGACGTCCAGCGTTTCCAACCACGTGAGCACCCAAACTGAACCCAATCAAGTGGACCTGGTTCCAATTACCACCGGCGGTATTTATGAGCCAGGTGAGGAAGTTTCCAAGGAACTGGCCAACACTGGGGACACCAGCGGTAGCAGTGCCGTAGGGGGCGGCAGCAAGGCGGTGCCAGTCAACCACGATGACGTTAGCGTCCTGGACGTCGAGGATGGCTGACGTAATGAGAGGATTCATGTCAGAATGGCCACTGCTGTCCCATCCGTGAACGACGACAAACAAGGGACGATTGGCTCTGTAGTTGGAGTTACGAACAGAATTCGCGTTACCATTGACGAGGACTTGAGAATTGTGGCGGTTTTGTCTGAAAAAATAAGACAAATGTCAATAATGCTTAAACAGAACAAGGAAAAAATATAACGGTAACGGTGTTCTGTAGATAAATGTCTCACCTTGTAAATAGCCAGTACGCGTTATTGGCTCCATTTCTGGTACTCAGCAACTCTTGATCGACTGGCTCTTCGAGGTCCACTAGCACTGGCTTGCCTTCACCATTGGGCATCCACACGTAGCGGCTCTCACCCTCTACAAAGTGACTGTTGTCTCCCGGAACCGCATAGTCGGGAATGGCTAGGCCGTAGCCCACTTGAAAGAACAATTATTTTTATTAGTATTGTAGAATTTAACAAAAACAATAGTTCAGGTCTTAAGCTCGTAGATTCCTCTTAGTGCAAAATCTGAAATGAAAAATTGACAGTTTCAGGATGACCTGTGGGTGATATACGTTCCTGGTTCTTTAGCAAAAAGGAAAGCCATTTCACCAGCGGAAAAAATAAAACAAAAGAACTTTACTAACTTGTCACGCAAGTCGCCAATAACACTATAATCTTCATACTGGCACTGATTCGGTAAAATGAAGAGGTAGCAGTAGTTACTACCGGGGGTTTTTATAAAACGTTGTTATCTTGTACTAAGGTAAAATAGATAAATTATCCGATGGAAAAATCTTGGAGATAATGATTTTTTAGCATTTTAAAGAGATTATGACCCTTCATTTTTATCTTCAATAGTAATTTGGGTTTTTTGGTCTTTGGCAACATGTCTTGTTGATATTATCAATCTATCAATCACATCATAACAAATTATTATTGAATTAGTCAGTGAAGAGATAACGTGAGTTTGACAAAATATTCTGAGACAGCGCAAAAGGAGGAATGCAAAGCTTTGGCGCTTTCTTAATTGTAGAAATATAATAATGCTTAGTTGATTGATGATGATGATGATGATGATGCAAGTTTTTTCCTTCCTTATAGTGGATATTTCAAAAATCTCTTTGTAGGTGGATACTTAAGTTATAAAATCGACTTATATTCCCAGATTTCTAGACTTAGTAGTTGCGCGTTAATAGTGAATCCGAACAAATAAGTTTATAGGTAAGTATACTAATATTTATAAGGCTTCGGTGGTAAAGAATATTTCAATTTAAAATAATTTATTATAATCCAAAATAAGTTTATGTTGCCAGTTTAACATCAAAAGTGTTCAGATTTGATGTAGTGAATACATAACGTGTAACAGAATAAACGCAATACCTCTGTACTCATCGTTAAGAACAACTTTTACTATGGGACCAACCCAGAAATCGCGAAGAAAAATACAGCTGTTCAGAACATTTTGTCAAGTTATGTGCACATAAATTTATGGGGCAGTTGATTTTTTTTCGTGATTTCATTGTTGGTCCATTAGTGAAAGTTCATAATGATAAGTACAACGACCACTTAAGAGGTATTGCGTTTATTCTGTTTACACGTTGTATTTTTTTACTTATTAAATCAAAGGTATTTTAAACTCAATAATATTCAGATTAAAATAAACATGATAATCTGTAACTTTTGATTAAGCTTTGATTAATTACCTATCATTTTCAATAAATGTAGATTAGATAATTATCCGTTCCGTTCTGTGTGTGGTTAGCGATAGCCGTTTTGCGCGGATGTGACGCGTATTTCACTTTTGTTTTACTTTTTAAATTCTTTGTTTACTTTTTGTTTTTATTTGAGATGGATTTGCTCTTGAGTCTAGTCTAGGTCATAGACGACAGAGACAAAGTCGACGATGGAGCAAGATTACCCAATATTAGGGTGGTATGCGTTCGGAAACACAGACGCAAGCAGAGAGTTCTACTCCTTTGCTGTGCGCATTATAAAAGACGTTTACGTTAACACATCTCACACGTCATACACACTCATTTTGAGTAACTACTCCACACCTGAACATTCCGAAGTACATCAGCAATATGGTCAGTGTATGAAAAACCAGGCCGTACACACCCGGTGCAGCTTGTTGATGTACATTTGCCTTGTGAATATCTTTGTCAGCTGCCTTTCATTCATCCTCTCAAATTACCAAATTATTAACGAATTCTTTCCAATATTTATCACTACATCTTTTCCAGGGTTCCGAACGTCCATAGAAACAAATACTAAGTTACTACTACTCTCGAGGCGATCGGCGGCGGTGACCTCTCGCGTTCGGCCCCGGTTGAATCCATGGTCCGGAGCGAGGAGGCTTGGGAAGCGGTCACCTCCTTCTGCGAGGCAGTAATGCTAGCGAAGGAGGAGGCGGGCAGCGCGAGGGAAAGGCAAGGCCTTCGACCCAACTGCCGCAACAAGAGAAAACGCCCCGGGCGTCGGGAGTCGCAGGGCGATCCCCGGCCACCTAGGTAGGCGCGAGCCTGCGGACGGCGAGCGTTAGGAGCCTCGCTGTCCGATCACCACCAGGCCCGTGACGATGGCGCGTTATGTTTCACGCGCGCTTCAAAGAGATGTCAGCAAGACGGGGCCCGCTAGGGCCAGAGCCTGCAAGGGTTGCGGAATTTGTTCGAAAGAGTCACCGCGGCCCTGCTACGCAAAGGGCTTTAGAAGGAACACGGATGGGTTTTAGTCAGTAAGAGATACGCCCTTCCACTCCACCCAGAGCGGCAGAAGTCATATGATGATTTCCCATCCTTAAAAAAATAAATAAATGACTACTACTCGTTTGTCCGTCTTTCTGTACGTTTATCCCAGCCGATTTACTCCGAATCAACTGGAACAATTCAGTGGCACACATGAACATCTTGACGCCCAACACGGTCCAAATTTTTATTTGGGGTCACTTTTGGGGGACAGACGAGCGACGTAAAAATAAAGGCAGTTGCTTTTCTTTACTTATAGATTACAGGAAAAACTACAAGAATTCTAAGTTTACAAAGTAACATGTTTAAAATATGATTCTTTCGGAGTCCTTGGCGCGCGAGTCCGGCTCCCACTTGTTGAAACTTTAACGTTGCTTATTACATCATTCCTGTTTCTATCAGCCATATTTATTATTATTCACTTGATATTTAATCATTTCCTACCATACCAGTAAAATTTTGGGAAGTTATACATATTTCTCAAGTAACGTATTTCCACAGAAGATATCGTTTATTGAGATACTTACATTAAAGTTGGCATAAATATTTCTAAACCAAGTAGGATAAATGTTGTAAAGAAACAAAATATTTCGAATTCATTTTTTTATTATACCGATATGAAAACAAACATCAGCTTAATAAATTTGTTGTTAATTACATTTGGAGTTTAGCTTAGAAAGGCCAGTTTGCTGAAGTCCTCAGTGCGTAAAGCCCGCGACTGAAAAATAAAAGTAACCATGTTTAAAACCGAAATTCTATTTTAAGAATAATAACACATCATGCCTGCCTATTTTTCCTGAAGGATTAAGAAGGGCAGAAATTTCTCAGTTGATAAACCCAATAACACGAACCCAGGACCTCATAATGAGTAGGTAGTATAGTTTGCGATCACTAGATCTACAAAGCAATAACCTAACCACACGGAACAAATATTTGTATGACCTTCAGATATAGTTGTTCCGGGTCTGGCTGTTTGTGTATGTGAGTTTATTTGTTTGTAAACGCACCCACGGTACAGGAGAAACTCCGAGTCTGGGGAAACATTTTCATAAAACCTAACAGCAAAACATGATCATTTCTTTTCTAATAATAAATAAAATTCTCCCCGACCGAATCGCGGTTATGGTGGTCAATCTCAACAGAGTGTCATCCTAAACTCACCCTCGCTTGTTAACGTTGGCATTGCCCATATGGAAACGAGATCCATTGCAGGTTCCGAGCTCAGCTTCCCAAATATTGGGGCACTGACTGCCCTGCAAGTGGTTGTGGCGGACGGTAGCGGCAAACAGCTCAGTCGCGCGACCGTGAGAGCAGGGGCTGCCTTGAAGCCAGCAGCCAGGCTGAGGATTCCTACCCCCGTTGGGATAGAAGTCAGCGTCACCAATTGGGTTCATGATACCGAGGATGCGACCGTCGGTATGGATACCTTCGACGTGATGACCAGCGTTACTGCTTATAGCGTTGCCATTATTACTCCATCCTGGTCCAGCAGGGTCCAGACCTGTAACAAGGAGGTTATCGTAATTGATATAATTCAATAATTCTATAGGCTTTACTGTATGTGAAGCCTATAGAATTCAGCTTCACTGTACCAAAATCACAACTTACCAGTTACACGGGCTGGAGTACCACCAGCCCGACGTCCGGCATTTCCAACTACGTGAGCACCCAAACTGAAGCCAACGAAGTGGACCTGGTTCCAGTTACCACCGGCGGTGTTGATGAGCCAGGTGATGAAGTTTCCGAGATGTTGGCCCACACTGGGGACACCAGCAGCGGCAGTGGTATAGACGGAGTTTGCGAGAGCGCCCCAGTCAACCACAATGACATTACAGTCTTGAACGGCTAAGAAGGCGTCACGTATCATCGGGTTCATAGGAGCATTCCCGTTGCCGTTTAGTCCATGAACGATGACATAAAGGGGACGGCTGCCAAGGTAGTTTGATTGCCAGATTGTGTTAGCCTGACCGTTGACAATCACTTGGTGGTTGTGGCGGTTACGACTGCAAATATTTATGTTAGTATAAATGCTATTAGCATACATTTAAGTATCAGCGATAGATTTATTTATGAGGACATGATCTCAAATGCATGCATGTTACCAGAACGCATGTTACAATAATAATATTGTATTAATATATTCGTATATAGATGTTAAGATATACAACGTGTAACAGAATAAACGCAATGCCTCTGAAGGGGTCATTGTACTCATCATTATGAACAACTTTACTATGGGACCACCCAAAACTCGCGAAAAATAAAATCTGCTGGTCAGTACATTTTGTCGAGTTATACGCACAGAAATGTATGGGGTAGTCGCAATTTCAGTGTTGGTCCCGTTGTGAAAGTTGTTTGTAATGCTGAGTACAATGATCCCTTAAGAGGTATTGGGTTTATTCTGTTACACGTTGTACATGTAATATAATTTGCATTTATTGGTAGGTATTGCGTTTATTCTGTTATACGTTGTACATGTAATATAATTTGCATTTTTATAGACATACTATATAATTTAATTACCTGGTGTACAGCCAGTATTGGTTGTTGGCTCCGTTTCTAGAGTTCAGAAGCGCTTCATCGACTGGCTCGTGGAGGTCCACGAGGACAGGTGTGCCTTCAGTATCAGGCATCCAGATGTACCGGCTCTCTCCCTCCACATAGTGGCTATTGTCTCCCGGGATGGTGGGCACTTGCTCGCTTTTGTCCTCCGAAACGGGAAGAGCATGGACGGAGCACACTGAGGAGAATGACCAAATTAACTGTAGGTATAACCGTATTAGGTGACGTAAATCAAAGAGCTACAAAACTAAAGTGAGTCCGAGTAAGCCATATCTGTCAGATGCTATTTCAGCAATAGGCTCGTAAATCACCCGGGCACAACTAGGATTGACGCAGGCACCGAGGAGATGATGGCGGGACGCATTAGCGTTGAAGCTGAAAGAAGTAATGGGTCAGACCTTTGCCAAGGGCTGGGATAGTTCAGTCTTACCAAATGCTAAATGGATTAAAAAAATGACAATTGAATTATTCTGCTCAGGAGTGCGTTGGATGTACATTTAAATATCGCCATCGTCGAGATAATTTTCATAGTGAGTTATATCATGTGAGCTAGAAGTACAAAATGTGAATCAAAGTAAGATCTATATGAACTTTTGGATTGAATAATTAATATAAATATACTTACATGCTACAAAAGCTACTACCACCACTAAGATTTTCATTTTAACGAAAGAGTACAGTTGGTGACTTAGTTGAGGTTTTTATAAATTTCGTTATCACAAAGGTACGCACGCTCCTCATTTTTATCAGAGATGATTGCAAGATTATTGTCTAATTGACAATTACTTAAAAACATGAGTGTGTTTCCATTAGGTATTCTTAGTTATGGTTATTGCCTTTGCATTTGTAACGGCGATGAGAAAACAATATTTTGGGGTTGTTGTACGAGTTAATCAATGACTGTGATAGATATTATCAATAGCTTCTTGAAATTCATACATAAGACAAGAGCAAAACGTTCTCTCCCCTGTCGAACATCACACTATCTGACACTCCATATTCTTATTTTCTTTCATATCTGTTCTCGAAATAATGATTAGAAATGATAAACTAATTTTACAAAAATATAACTTAATATGTATTCTAATCCAATCCATCAATTACTTTCTTCTATGCGTCTCTGAATCTCCATCCATCATTTTAAACATTTATCACATTTTAAGCCACATGAGTTTCATTTTTCCTAAACACGATTTCACTTTCTAACCCTATTTCACTAAGGGCCGATTTTTCAAAAGTCAGATAACTTTTATTCGAGGAATAAAAATGGCGGTTTCACAGTTTTTGTATGTGAAATATGTCAAACAGCCATTATCATTCTTTAGTTAAAATTTATATGACTTTTAAAAAATCGGCTCTAAATTAGTCTCTTATTTTACATCAATGATAGTGGTATCAAAAAAAATACGATATTATTTTAAAAGCATTGAAAACTTCCATAGTAATTATAACGTATGTAGTTGTCGGACGTACCATGGAAACGACATCTCACTTCCTGTGGATATCGATAAAGATGATGTAAATGGCCAGAGGATTAAAATAAAATCGTCGACAAAAGCTTTAAGATAAAGCAACAGTTGTCGTGGGCAGTCCTAGCATAGCAAAGCAAACGTGCTGATCTTTATAAAGAAGTGATTGAATTCAAGCACCACTTAACCTTATTGGTAAGACCGCATGCAAATCCGTTCACTTGTTTTTGAGTTTATCGCGAGAGACGCGGCGGGGGACCTTGTTTGTTGTTTGTTTGGGTCAAATTTAGTAGTTGAAATTTTACCCCCTTCTTGTTGACTGTTTGATCTAAAATTTGGTACACACCTTTAGTTCTGATGACAATACAATTTAATATATTATTGTTATTAAGATGGCCGCCGCTACAAAATGGCGGATTACATATTTTTTTTACAACTCCCTCAATATAGTAAAAAGTACAATGACGTTAGGCACTTACAAATTACATCATCAAAATATCTTAAAATGTTTAGTTTAGAAATCTGGATATCCTATATTCAAAAAATAACATTAAAATTGAACTCAAAAGTTTGAGCACCGCTAAACGTAATTAAAACCCAAATGTGTTACTGAGTGATATTGTAGCAGAACTGAACATTAAATATTTCGGGTGGCATAAAATTTACACTGAAGCTCGAAAGGTGCTCGGGGACAAGGAGCAGGGTTATTTGACCAGAGTTTAGGGAGCCGGTTTGGATATAAAATTAATTGTGATAAATCAATTATGTCTCTGGAACTCATAGCAATTTACAAAGCCTTAAATTATATTTTGAATCAAAATTTTAATAAAGTAGGTTTTTTTCAAATACTAAAAGCGTACTCCAGCATATCGCTCGACTTTGGCTACAGCAGAGGTACATCGATAGCGTAAGATATTTTATAAATTATAATTATACTTAAAAATAATAATATAGAATATAGATTGCAATGGGTTCGAGCACATATTGGACTAAGAGGTAACGAGGAGGGCTGACCGTATATCCAAATCACGGTAGTGGACGGATGTATAATTAATTATATACCTGATTATTGGGAATATACAACTTAATTTAAATCTGCATGCTTTAATTCCTGGAAACAATTTTTTTTCAAAATGTCTCTAGATAAAGGCATTTGGTAAAAAAGCATTCAAGGTCAGCCATCTCGTGTTTCCTGGTTCGAGGAAATTAATTAGATAGAAATTACGTTAAATTGTTATTAAGACTCCGTTCTGGGTACTATCCATCGGCAAAGTTCGCATTTCTTATGAAAAAGGCTGATTCTCCTAATTGCACAGTTTGCCAACCAGAGAGGAGTTATTTGAGATCAAAGTGTTCAGTGCGACAAAACGCCAATTTCATATGTATATTCGGCCCTTACATAGGTCCGAATATATTTGGTCCTTACGGTTAATATATATTAACCAATACGGTTATTATATATTTATCGTATTTGATACTTATTTCAACTTGAAACCTCCACACGTTCCTGAGAAAAAGGCTTTGACAAACAGGCGGACAACGAAGTTATCCCATAAAGGTTCAATATATTTCTTTACCTAAAAAAGATAGAGAAGTTTCTATTGTATTACATGAAGAGATATTTAGTTCACACATTGCCATACTCTATTATTACTGTTGACACATGACGGTATCTTGAGTTCCGATGAATTATTTCGGAGTTGGTTAACTACAAGAGCCTAGAAATTGAGCAGTCATGTTCATCTTCATCCCTACCACGTTGGATCTCAACGACGTGGAACATTGAAACAGATATGCACTGAGGAAGGTGAAAACTCGTTATTTAAAAACTGAGGGTCTTTTAATCATCTGATGACGTCTATGTAAGTGATCCTGTTTCAGTTCCATATCATAACTGGCAACACGAACTGGTCACAGACTTTTACCTTGAGGCACTGCGGTATGTGACAGAAAATACAACGCAGCTCTCCGAATACTACCCAGCCGACCAAGATATGTAATTGCTAATTCATTTAAATACAATAAAATTTGAAAGGTTTAAGAAAAAACAAAACATCGGACTCATTCAAATAAGATAATCACATTTATTACAGACTTGTGCACACTATTAAATATTCAGAAGATAGTCGCAAATAATTCGAAGCATCAATTTATCTTAAGTCCGTTGTTTAGAAAGGCCAGCTTGCTGAAGTCCTGAGTCCGAAAATACCGCTTCTGTAAAACAAAAAAATAAGTTTGTAACAACATGAAATTAAAATAATCCGTTAATTATCACGTATACCTACAAAATATAGCGTTCATGTTCATTTACTCAGAAGTATAATCGTATCTAAGATAAATCTATTTAGGATGTAGATGACGATTCAATAAATTGCCTATCCATCTCTGTGGAATATTGAGAAACTCACCCGCGCTTGGTAACAATGGCATTTCCCATATGCAAGGAGTTTCCGTTGCAAGTTCCGAGTTCGGCTTCCCAAATATTCGCGCACTGTCTTCCCACCAAGTGGTTGTGGCGGACGGTGGAGGCGAATAACTCAGTAGCACGACCGTGGGAGCAGGTGCTGATCCAGCAGCCAGGCTGAGGGTTCTTACCACCGTTGGGGTAGAAATCAGCATCAGAAATTGGGTTGAAGATACCGAGGAGGTTACCATCAGTGTGGATAGACTCGACATATTGCCCAGCGTTACGGTTCAGTGCGTTGCCATTGTTTCCCCAACTAGGGCCAGCAGGGTCCAGACCTATGACCAAGAAGCGAAATTAGTGGTGGTGGTAAAGGTAATTTACAATTAAGGTAAGGACAATTAAGTTATATTAGGTGAGTTGTGAAACAAAAATCTTCAAACATGTCAAAATACTGACCAGTAACACGGGCAGGCCGGCCACTAACTTGACGTCCGGCATTTCCAACAACGTGAGCACCCAAACTGAAGCCAACGAAGTGGACCTGGTTCCAGTTCCCACCGGCGGTGTTGATGAGCCAGTTAATGAAGTTTCCGAGGTGCTGGCCTACACCGGGGACACCGGCGGCAGCAGTGTTGTAGTTGGAGTTAGCGAGCGCGCGCCAGTCAACAACGATAACGTTGCAGTCCTGAACTGCGAGGAACGCAGATGTGATGAGAGGGTTCATGGCGGTGTTCCCGTTGTTGTTCCATCCGTGGACGATGACTTTCAAAGGCCGGGCGCCATTGTAGTTGGATGCCCAGATTGTGTTGGCATTGCCGTTGACAATGACGTTGGCGTTGTTAGGGTTTTGTCTGAAATATTTATATCATTTAATTCTGATTAATTAATAGTCTTAGAAATAATTATTCCGAACTCACTAGCCATATATAACCCTTCAAAGGCTTCTGTGGTTTTTACCATGTATGTTTGATACTCTGCGATATATTTTAAACATTAATAAAAAAATTAAAAAAATTACAACGGTAGACTAAAGCTTTGTTGCTCTTAATTATAATCTAAAAGTTAAAGACACGGGGAAAGGGTTCCTGAAATGACTTATTTAAAATAGAATTGATTCAAATGTTATCTAAATGAGATTTTTCTGCATTGCTTACAAGAATTGAAATTGTCGATTATATTACCTTGTGAATAGCCAGTATGCGTTGTTGGCTCCGTTTCTAGAGTTCAGCAGAGCTTCGTCTACTGGCTCGTGGAGGTCCACGAGGACAGGTGTGCCCTCGCTATCAGTCATCCAGATATACCGGCTTTCTCCCTCCACATAGTGGCTGTTGTCTCCCGGGGCGGTAGGAAGAGCATTGCCGGAGCACACTTAAAATAAAATCAAAAACTATATTGAATGCTACCGTAGACCTTAGAAATTTGAAACGGAAAAAATATGTAAATGAATAAAAAAAATCATCTAATTATTAATTGGATTGATAAAGAGAAACCTTAAAGCTGTAAATACCATTCTAAATCTATCAATATTATAATAATTATACGGTATCGTTGCCAAATCACTAAAACTGTTTTTTTTTAGCTGTTTAGGCTCATATTCTAAGTCATGTTCTCCACATCGATTCCACATTGAATCATCAAATTGACAGATGTTTTTTGTTATTTATTGACATTAATTGAAGGTTATTTCTATTGCCATGATTACTGCGTCAAGTGGAGGTCCTTTTTTTTTAAGGATGGGAAATCATCAAATGACCTCTTTTGCTCTGGGTGGAGCGGAAGGGCGTGTCAGGCTCTTACTGACTAAAACCTATCCGTGTTCCTTTTAAAGCCCTTTGCGTTCCAGGGCCGCGGTGACTCTTTCGAACAATCGAACAAATTCCGCAACCCTGGGGGAAGTAGAGGTCCTACAAAGTTACTTTGAATATGAGCCTTCGTTCCTTCAAAATACTGAAATGATTTGACGATGTCGTCGAAATTACATTCAAATATTTTGGACGCATCTCTTGAAATTGTCCGAATAATCCCAAATCACAGACCCGGCGGAAAACCTAATGAAATTTTGTAACTTATTTCGCTTAAGTTGAAGAATATAAGTTAAAATATCACACTTTCATTTTTAAATAAAATATTTTATTTCAGATGTTAACCCGTTCTAAGGCAGATTATTTTAGCACCATATTTCACAATTCATAAATCGATGATAACTTTACCGTTTTAGGTAATCTTTTGTTTTAAAATTCTATTTCGATTCAGTTTCGATTTCCAAATTGTTATGCCCGTTAAAGGGTTAAAGCTTAGGGTTAAAATTTGTAGAATCTAAATGAATAAATGTTGACTACTAACACGCTACGAAGGCCGCAATAACCACGAATAATTTCATGTTCACGAGATATTTAGTCACTGCCACTACTATTGTTAGCGACTCCGTAGGGGTTTTTATAAATGGCGTTATCGCATATCGAGTGCAAATTATTATGATTTATTTGTAATCTGTTGATACCATTTTAGTGTTTTTTTTTAAAGTAATTAATCTTTGATTCTCCATTCTGTTTGTTTCCATTATGCCTGATGTTAGGTCAGATCAAACTTTGTGTTTATGTTAATGGCTGACTAATGTTTTGTGGATATATTGGCAGGAATACCCTAAAATATTATTAACACTGTGACATAGACTGCACACCAAAAGGGTATTTATTCTACTAGGCAGAAAAAATATAATTCTATTTAGTCCATCCGTAAAATTTTCAAAAAATGTTGGACACGACGTATTTTTTGCCATTTCAAATAGCAAAAAAAATATAAAGTATATCAAATTTCAAGAGAGGGGGCTGGTGACCTCACGTCACTAGTAAAAATTTAACTATCGTAGTGACTTCACGCGAGTTTTCAACACACTGTTTCTTCGTCATTTTTTCTACGTGAAAAAAAGATTTGTGCAATATTTTTTGGATATTTATCTAACGGACTAATTACATTTTTTCGACTAGTTTCCCTATAAACTATGATCCATATGATAATCTGCTTAGACTTTCACAAATATTATCTGATATTTTAACCCATAAATCAGAAATAAAACAGGACCCAACATATTGCCCTGAGCTACTACAGTAACTAGATTATTTTAGACCGACAATGCATGAAAAACTCTTAGTGCATGTTTGTGATAATAGTGCATTCGACTAAAACAGTTCCGAAAAGTCTTCAACATTCTAATTCATGACGGAATAGCAACTGAAATTGCGTATTCTACAGCATTAAATGCGTTCCATAAATCGATGACACTAAAACCGCCTGCTTCTCTACCACACTAAAGTCGACTAGTAAAAAATTTATAAGATATTAACTGATCAGTGTTTTTTTACTAGTGCATAAAGGATTAATAAATAAATAACTAAGTAAATAAACCCATCGCTTGTCGGACAGACAATGGAAACATGCTTACTATATATAGGATATTTTATCCCAAATCTTCACAAATATCAATAATGTCGCTGATCAATCACTGATTGCCGCGCCGATCGTGACGTATCTATAAATGAATATTTGATGTGATTTACCAGCTACCTTACGGTGACGTGACGGATACCTTATGGTTGCTATGGAAACAAATTGTAATCTTAGTTTTTATATAGATAGGTATGTAATGTATATTCTACAAAATATTATATAGATTTCTAAGTCATCTTTAATGAGTCTATTGGATTACTGGTTTCCACGGTAAATACGGGTTATTACTCGTATAGTTTCAACCGATCATGTCTCGAACATGCGTTTGGTTTCTTAGCGAAATTTTTTTTATGGAGTTTCGAAGAATACACCTTACTTGATCAAGCCAAAATGCTTGACTTTCTAAAACAGAAAACTAAAGCGGCCAAACCGGAATGCAATCCTTATTGCCTTGGTGGTGATATTGCTTTTGGATTTTTTTTATAGGAAAAAATAACAATTAATGATCAATAGTAATTTAATCGTCTTAACCAAATAATCACATACGAATACATTTTAAACTTTAACACGTTATTAAATATTAATTGCAACATTTACATTACAACATCAATTTATCTCTTAGTCCGTATTTTAGAAAGGCCAGCTTGATCCAGTCCTGAGTGCGTAAAGACCGTTTCTGAAAAAAAAACACACAGTTTATAACTAACTTATTTAAATTGGTGGCCTCTTTTGAAAACGATTCCCAGTAAATTGTAACTTCTCTAAAGTTGACATTTTCTACCTGTCACATTTAAGAATAGACCATGTAGTTTTAAGACGTACTGAACGATTAATTTCATTATCATTATATCAGCCGAAAGACGTCCACGGCTATACATAGGCCTCCCCCTTAGGTCTTGCCAATAGGGGGGTGTCACATAATCGCTACGCTTGGCAGGCGGGTTGGCGATCGCAGTGTAGCTGTTGTAATGCACAGATAATGCTGCTGCCCATTCTTCCCTTAGTCGCCTCTTACGACACCCACGGGAAGCTATGGTAAGGTGCTATTCTTTTTCGTCCGACACTCCGACACCATACAGAAAATGCAGAGCAATTAATTTGCCAGAATCAAAATCAAAAGTCACTTAACCGAATTATGCTTAGAATCTAACTAGAGAATGCCTATGGCATTAAGTCCGCCTCTGTAGATTTGTGCGCGTAAAGTGTAAATAAATAAATAAATAAATCAGCACTTTTAACTGTCAGAATTTAAATAAATGCAATCCCCCAAAACGGCCACCCGTCACTACTTCATAATGATTTAGCTGAGTGTATATATAGTGTTATTACATAGTAGTGTTATAGTGTTATATAGTGTTATTAGTGTAATAACACTATATATACACTCAGCTAAATCATCTAAGCATCAAATAGTGTTCATGCTCTCTGCTTCATGATCACATCGTATCTCAGATAAGTCTACTGGGTGATGTTGATATGGTACAATAAATATTTAAATCTATAATTCTAGTTTGAATGCCTAAATTATAACAGTTAGTATTCCTTAACGGCAAGTAGAGAATATGGAAGGACAAGACATGTTGCGCCAACCTCTTTGTTGGGATAAGCACAGGAGGGTGTTGATGTTGATGATGAGTTGGTCATCATCTTACTCCATGTATTTTATGTAATTAAGGAACTCACCCGCGCTTGGTGACGATGGCATTTCCCATGTGGAAGGAAGCTCCGTTGCAAGTTCCGAGTTCAGCTTCCCATATATTCGGGCACAGTCTTCCCACCAAGTGGTTGTGGCGGACGGTGGAGGCGAACAATTCAGTAGCACGACCGTGGGAGCAGGTGTTTATCCAGCAACCAGGCTGAGGGTTCTTACCACCGTTGGGGTAGAAGTCAGCGTTACCAAGAGCGTTCATGAGACCAAGGCTGTGACCATCAGTGTGGATAGCTTCAACATATTGACCAGCGTTACGGTTCAGGGCATTGCCACTGTTTCCCCAACCAGGGCCAGCAGGGTCCAGACCTATGACCAAGAAGCTTAATAAGAGTGGTAGTGGTGGATAAGTGGTGGGTTAAGGGTAAATTATTTCGATGCACTTGATCATGATATACAATCAAGTTACATTAGGTGAGTTATGAAACAAAAATCTTTTAACATGTTAAAATACTGACCAGTAACACGGGCAGGCCGGCCACTAACTTGACGTCCAGCATTTCCAACAACGTGAGCACCCAAACTGAAGCCAACGAAGTGGACCTGGTTCCAGTTCCCACCGGCGGTGTTAATGAGCCAGTTGATGAAGTTTCCGAGATGCTGGCCGACACCGGGGACACCGGCGGCAGCAGTGTTGTAGTTGGAGTTAGCGAGCGCGCGCCAGTCAACAACGATGACGTTGCAGTCCTGAACTGCGAGGAATGCAGATGTGATGAGAGGGTTCATGGCGGTGTTCCCGTTGTTGTTCCATCCGTGGACGACGACTTTCAAAGGCCGGGCGCCATTGTAGTTGGATGCCCAGATTGTGTTGGCATTGCCGTTGACAATAACATTGGCATTGTTGGGGTTACGTCTGAAACATTTTATACAATTTAGTGCTTATTTTATGCTGATTTTGTTTATTTGTTACAAAGGCAGGCAAAATCTTTATTGCACTTATGTATGGCCTTAGAAAACCGTAAGTGTGCTTTATTTGACAACGAATAAAAGTAGTAGAAATCGCTAATCACCTGGTAAACAGCCAGTATGCGTTGTTGGCGCCGTTTCTAGAGTTCAGTAGGGCTGCATCGACTGGCTCGTGAAGGTCCACGAGGACAGGTGTACCCTCACTATCAGGCATCCAGATGTACTGGCTCTCTCCCTCCACATAGTGGCTATTGTCTCCGGGGACGGTGGGAAGAGCGTTGCCGGAGCACACTTGAAATATAATAAAAAACTATACTTTACACTACCATAAAACTTACAATATTGGGCATGAAGGAACATAAAATTTTGAAATAAATGAAATGGCTCGATGTCTTGGATATAATCCTACTACTATTATAAAGGCGAAAGTTTGTAAGTATGGATGTATGTATGGATGTTTGTTACTCTTTCACGTAAAAACTACTGAATGGATTTTGATGAAATTTGGCACAGACGTAGATTATAGTCTGGAATAACACATAGGATACTTTTTATCCCGGGAATATGTTCCCTTAGGATAGTTTTCGACAATCACGCGGGCGGAGCCGCGGGCGGCAACTAGTTCTAAATAAGTTAACCCTGTCATTTGAAAAGTTTATTCACGGTACGGTTGGGGTATCTTTACCCGTTCTTGAAAACACCTCTACTTATTCCCTAAGGAATAATGAAATGATTTAACAGTGTCCCAGAATTATAAAATAATTAAGACAAAACCCTTTGTCAAAAAGTCCAAATTCACAGACGGGGCGGAAAAGCTTTGTTATATCTTAGAACTGATTTCGAATACTGAATACAACAAATACAGGATAAAATATTGTCACTTTTGAATTTAAATTTGGTTGCTTTTTTTAGAATTAACTTGTGGAATATAAGTGAAAAATACTAACACGCTACGAAGGCCGCAGCAACCACGAATAATTTCATGTTCAAGAAGTAATGAGACACTGCTACTTTAGGAGTCTTCGTGTGGGTTATATAAATGGTGTTATCGCATTACATGATGCGAATTATTTGTAATCTGATGATACCAATATATTCTTTTTAAAAGACATAATTTATCTATCGAATGATAGTATCTATCATTTTTGTTTGTTTCCGTTGTCATTGTACCTTTCGTGAAGTTTAGGACGAAGCTTTGATGTAACGTTAGTGATTGAGTATTTTATTTTGAATATATGGGAATAAATAATGCTCAAAGAAATACTATAGGTATAGCAATATTGAATCGGTGGCAACAACTCCAAAAAGGTTAGTTTCACATGATTCAAATGAATATTTTAAACTTTAATCAAAAATAGAACAGGGTCCAACATACTGCCCTGGAGTACTACAATTACCAAGTCACATATGATAAAAAAATACCTGGTTAACTCGTAATGCTTGTTTGTTACAACAGATATATTGACTACAAATAGTAATGGCTCAGTCAGTCCACAGTATAGTATTGTATGCTTTGAGTAAATCGATGATAAATTAATCGGTTGTCGGACAAACAATGGAAACATGCTCATTACCAATACCATAAACCGTGAAAAAAAACATTCTTTCTTGTAATCTGTTACATATTTTACCTTCTATTTTTTGTTATGAAAATCATGACCCAGGAAACAAACTTCTGAAAAGTCCTCCTTTCAAAAGTTCATTGATTTTTTGAAATTGTTTTGTTTTGTAGATTTAAGTGTATATGTGGGTTTGGCGGATTACTGCTATTTTATATTTTATTATTTAATGATTTTGTATCGTTTAATTACACCTTATGCTCTGGTACGTCTAGTGAAACATCGTTATCAGTAAGTAGACGGTAAGTGATGAAGTAGATGACACCAGAAAATGGGCAGCAGCATTCTCTGTGGTTCTGTGCATTGCAACAGCTACACTGTGATCGTCAACCCGCCTGGGGGGCTTGCCATAATCGGCACGGAGGCCTTTGTCCAGCAGTGGACGTCTTTCGGTTTATTAAGTTTTATTTTGATCGATTAATGATTTGACGTCACTTTCGATTGAGGTGTGTAAAATAAACAAATAATAAATATATCATTTCTTTGACAGAGCTGATTAAATCAAATAATTAATCTGTTGTTTTTAATTGTTTAATCGTTTTTATCAATTCATTATGAAATGTCACTTCCTGTGATAATGTGTCCACATTATGACAAGTGCAAATAACACTCTAAACTAAGATTAACTTACTGAATAACGATCGCAAAGAGATTCTTTCTTCTTAATCTGCTTCTTGATCCAATGGTTTATTATAAACGTGTAACAGAATTTACACAATACCTGAAAAGAGGTTATTGTACTCATCATTATGAACAACTTTTACTATAGGACCAACCCAAAATCGCGAGAAATAATAAGCACCTTGATCTATGGATATATGAATTACTATGTTGTTTTTCAGCGACTATTAAGTAGACGACGGGAGGTTAGACCTAGCGAGAAGAAGTGATAGATAGTTTGTGAGCGGGGAAAAGTGTTTGCAGCGGGCGTCATTCGGGTTTTCTGTTAGTAGGACTACCAATTTCAGTAAAAACACAATATACACATTTACAACGGTTGGGATTAGGGCATGCATCTCGGAATTTCGCAATATTGGAATCTCCGAACGAAAGTTCCGATATCACAATTCCAATACTAAGTGATTCAATATTGTAATATCGGAATGAAAAAAAAAACTATTTCAGTTTTTAAGTGTCATAGAAGCCGTTGGAACCATGATACTTTCATTGAATAATGTTTAGATACTTCTTCATATTTAAACGAGTCATCATCATCATCATCATCATCCATAGTCCGATCTCGTCCACTGTTAGACATAGGCTTCTCTTTTCCTGTCCCAGCCACATTAAAGTTCCACCCGCGTTAGGTTAGAACGAAGCTATCTGCCTATCTCGCTGCCAGACGACGACGACCAACATTTCTTCTACCAGTCCTTGGACGCCCATCAGTCACTGCCTTACTCCACATGGCATCACTACGCTTAGCCATGTGTTCTACTCTACTCCATTTGAGTTCCATAACTTATTTTCCAATATCAAAGAGATTTTTACGTTTTCGGATCTCGACGTTAGAAACTCGGTCTAGTAGCCTTATGCCAAGCCCTATCTGTCAGTCTGTTCATGGCCTCCTACGTGAGCGTCTATGTCTCAGTATCTCAGCACCGTAGTTCACCGTACGTCATGGTGATTTGGAATTTTGGCGGATTTTAAAATGTCGTCCAATTTCCTAAATGCCGTCAACTCGAGTTGTATGCTTTTTGATATCTCAGTTAGCTGTTACAGTAGCGGTGGCAGTAGTTTGCTGATGCTCTGTGTCAAACGAAAGAACAAAAAGCACCCTTGTTAAAATGGGTTTCTTTTTTGGAAACTTCAATAAATTTTACACTGTGTGACACAATTTCCTAACATTAATGAGATTACGTGTTTTGAATTCCTTATTTCGTTGTTAAAAACATTGTCTATTGATATGGGTGTCTAAAACGTCACGTTTCTTAGTAATAGTGTGAATACTATTTTCATGTACCCTCGTTTAAAATAAAATAAACATTGAGTAAAAGTAGTCAATTGCAGATTTATTTTAATACTTAGAACTCTGTATGACTTTAAATTAAATGTTTTAGTGTTCTTAAGATCATTTTAACAGTTTATTTGGGAAATTATAGTATTTTTTTTTTCGAAAATCATGAAGGTAGGTGACCGCCGTAAGTGTTTAAATCATCCGGATAAGTTTTGTTATGTTTGTGGAAAATAAATTATTAAATCTCAAGGAAGAGTTCCAACAGACAAGGTTAAACGAGCATATTTATGTTATTTCGGTCATTCTGTGGTGCAAGATAAGGAATGGACCCCGAAACTTTTTTGCATTTCGTGTTACGTAAAATAAAATGACTGGTATAATAGGAAGCCTGTTTCTATGTCTTTTGCTGTGCCAATGATCTGGCGGGAACAAGTTAATATATTACTATTTTTTCTATAAAATTGAAAATATAAATAAATAAATATCATTTAAAAATTTTCATACTGTCTTTATTTACTTAGAGTACTTTAATTTATCATAACTTTAAAATGTACGTGTTACAAAAAATCTGTTTATGTTTTCGTGTTCAGCAGGTCCAATTTGACAAAAAATAGCATTTTTTGTTAATGTTATAGAACAAAAAAAAACATTTGTCACACTGTTATCATCACACTAATATTATAAAGTCGAAATTTTGTGAGTTTGTATGCTTATTTTTTACTTCTTCACGCGTAAACGGAGGGATTTAGATGAAATTTGGTATAGAGATTGTTTGAGTCTCGGGAAAGGACAGAGGATAGTTTTTATCCCGGGAGTATGTTCCCTTGGGATAATTTTCGATATTCACCCGGGCGGAGCCGCGGGCGGTAGCTAGTAAATTTATATTGTTCTTAGACTAGGCGCCAGATGGATTTTAGTATACGAAATATGAGGACCGCATTCTGCCACTGGATTTGTCATAAGAATCGGCAAACTATAGAGGATATCGATCTTGCCGTCCCACTTTTCGGAAAGATCGATTTCCTCTTATTGGACCTATTTATATGTGCCAAACTAAATAATAACTATGATTTAAATATGCTTTTTTATTGTATTCTATCCAAGCTCATACAGAAATTGCGCATTATAAAAAAAATGCAACTTCAACGATATTGCGATCTAATATCGGAATTGAAATCTTCCGATATTACCCTATCCTAGTTGGGATGCCGCATTGACCCAGGATAGCCTGCTAAAAAACTCGGTGTGTAAACAAAATATCTGGCAAAATGTGGGCGACGTGGGTGTATTCAATAATAAGTAGGTACACATCAGCCTAACCCTTCACAAAACACAGGCGTGATTTTGTAGCATTTTATCAAATAGTAACATCAGTACTTAATTATATTAATCTATTCAATAAAGCATGTCACTTTCATATCAGGGGCGTTATTAATTATTCATTAATCTCAAACTTATTTAAATATCTACATGAATTAATGGCATTATTATAAATAACGTTAGCCACGACCCTCTCTCATGATGTAATATAAAAAGATTACATCATGAGAGAGGAGAGAATGTAGCAACATACGATAAGCATCGGTTCAAATAATAAATAACTTAAGGCTTGTGGTTAAATTTTAAAGGATAGGCAACGCTTGCTGAGATGGGTCCAGTATGGGAGTTTGAGGAAAATCAACAGTGCTTTGGTTGTATTTGTATTGATCACTAGCTGCCGCTCGCGGCTCCGCCCGCCGGAATGTCGAAAATTATACCAAAGGAATGTACTCCCGGGATAAAAAGTATTCTAAGTTTTTTTCCAAACTATAATCAACCTCTGTGCCAAATTTAATCAAGATCCGTTCAGGTGTTCTGACGTGATGGAGCAGAGACAAACATCCATCCATCGAAACTTTCGCATTTATAATATTAGTAAAGAAGTACATGTATAAATTGTCTAATGAGCTACGTCAAGTCAAGCAGAAGATTCTCTTTTGGCCGAACCTCTTTTGATACACGGTGCCGGTGACGCAGCGTTGTATCTACTAGCTGTGCTTAGTAGTCCACCAAATGATTACTCTTCTGTAGGGCGGGAAACTACCTACAAACGCTTGAAACAGCACACTCACACAAACATGCGCATCGACGAGACCCCTAAGCGGTTGTCGCGGTACTATCAGTATTGAGTGCCGCGTCAAGACGAATGCTGTTGCATAAGTTTAAAAAAAAAAATCTCATACAATAATTCGTAAGCAACGCCATTTCTGTTTCATGAAAAATGTATTATGATGCGGTACGAAGTTCGCCAGGACAGCTAGTATACTGTAATATAATAAATCTGAAGAGTTATTTTGTTTGAACACGCTAATCTCTGGAACTACACACCTGTCGGATTTGGAGAATTCTTTTTGTATATTGTCAAATTAGATTTCAAAAATAAGTTTCTCATAATCTTTGATTGAATGGAATGAAAGGAAAGATATTTCATTCATGATTTAATCAGTACCTACTCAAATCCTCCTATTATCCTTTTATCAAAATGAGTAGTCGACTAGCAAATTGTTTACCAATTTTGAGCTGGTCTGGCGGAGGACAGAGTTTCAATAGAAAAATAGGCCATCCAATACTAGCTAGATGTGCGCCTGTAAAATACGAATAGTTAGGTGTATGCGGCAAGCCTGGGTTAAGATAACGAAGAAGATGTAAATTGTGACCAGAAATAAATTAATTGTCAAAAAAAAAAAACAGGACAAATGTATAAAAATAGAAAGGGCAACAATCAATTAAATAAGCTACTACATATATTATATTTACTATCACACGAAAACTGATATATTTTAGACTTGTGCTCTGATTTGTCGCCATTTTATGTCAGTCTACAAGTTCTCGGAATGACTTCGAGATATTTATAGACTATCAAATTTTGATGCGTTAAAAGTATTCCAAATGTTCAGTTGACAATTTATCGAGAGTTAACAATTTTTCAGTTTTTTTCTTATAATCTTACGGAGTTTGCCATTTTTCGGTAACATTCTCGTATATATCTCTTCGGTCTCGTGTTTTACCTCGGTCTCGTTTTTTTCTTGATAATTTTGATAACAGAGTAGATACAAATGTAATGTGTTAGCTATTTATCGAAATTTTGTTAGAAATGTAACATTAAATGGGTTTTAATTCGTAATCTTTCGCCAGTGTGACATTCAGGAGTCTTCCCCGATTTATGAAATAAATATTTGAAGTTGAGTATTTGTCAATTACTACTTTAGCCTGGAAACCTGTTAAGCTTTTGCATTCGAATAGGGTTTGACTGTTGACACGTTCTTAACACAAGAAACTAAATTCAGAAACCGGTACTTATCGGATTCAAAAGGATTCAATAAGAATAAACAGTGCTGTAAAAAAACTTATTTATTAAAGTTGATCGGAAAAGCTTAAAATAAGTAGATATTTAGCCCTGGGCGAAGGGTTGCTGCCAGTTGGTCTGGAAGCTGTAGATACCGGATTGACTGCAAGAGAAGAAACGTTATTGTTATAAACATATAGTTTATAAAATATAAGGTAATATCATGTTGTATTTCCTCTAGGATTGGGTCGAGGTACACTTATGGTAAATATACCCAAATTACACCAGTAAATATTAAAACCGGACCGAGAATCGGACCTCATGTTCAGTGGTAGTGCGCAACCACAGGAGATCAACTAAGGAGATATTAAAACATATTTGCTACGAAGTTAATTATAAAACTTGCACATGTTCTTACCCGGTCTTATCTGCAAGACCACCGAAGACAACGCCCTTTTCACCAGCACAAGTCTGAGCAATAGCTTCGTCGTAGCTTTCACAGGCTGTTCCGACGAACCTACTGCCACCCTCGGTAGAGATGGACTCGGCATAGTAGACGTAACTCAAGATGTGAGAGCAGCTTGAGTCGGTACCGCAGCTGTTCTGGTAGCTACCACCGTTGGGGTAGAAGTCAAGGTCCCCCAAGGGATAGTCGTAGCCGAGGCTGCCAGCAGTAGCGTGCAGAACCTCAACCACTGCAGCTTGTCCACGTTTCAGGATGTCGGGGTGGTAAGTCCAGCCGTGGAAGGAAGGATCAATGGCTGTTTAAAAAAAAAACTGGTTTAGATGCCAAAACTTCAGATTCAAAACAGTTGAAAGGTAGAATTGCTAAAGTATTGAGCAGCAGAAGCTGTACCTGGGTATAGAAAACTGAAAGGGTTGTTGTGGGGATTGTTTTGGTATTAAATAAACAATAGTAAGCCAAAATCAGGTTCAACACCTTCCACAGGCTTTGAAAATGATAGAAACCTCATTCTGAAAGACATTTCTTGTTACTGAACTTCAGATATGTAAGCATTGATTTTTTTAAGAGTTACTTACCAACAATGTGAGGAATTACTCCATTGACACGTTCGGCAGTAATGCCGGCAATATGTCCACCCAGGCCGACACCGACAATGCGGACGTTGTTGGGGCCGTAGTTGAACGCCGAGGACAGGAGGTTGACGAAGGAAGCGATGCGCTCAGCGCAGGCGACAGCGTTGCTGAGACCCTGGGTGTACATGCCAGAGGCTGGGCTCCAGTCGATAGCGAGGAGGTTCACGTCCTGAGCGCCAAGGTGAGCTGGAATACACGTATAAAAGGTGTTATCGAAATAACTTGATAAACAAAACGTTATTTTTGAGGGTTCTTTCTTGTGAAATAACCATTCGCGAATTCACGGTTGATATTTTTGCAAAAATTTGATGAACAAAAACTAAAGCCCCTTGTTTGGGCTGGGGCTACTTCTTCCAATTTAATAATTATTCTAAATTTAAAAATATGTTGTACAAAACAAAATCTCTTTTCGCGTTTGTCGTGTCTCTGATGCGATCACTCTCATTTAGAAAATTTATATGTTTATGTCACCGGATAATTGCATAGTCAAAGTCGAAGTATTTATTTCAAATAAACCATTAACAGGTACTTTTGAATTGTTAAAGTCAGTCCGTCAAAAACATGAAGCTATTTGCACGTTCCAAAGCGTAGATCTCTATGGAGAAGAACGCGCAAGAAACTCCACGGACACTCTTTTAAACCATTTTATGTTTACAAAAATCCTGGTTACATTAATTAACCTTGTTGCATTATCATTGTGAACAAATTTGTTCACAATTTATCGAGATATTATAATTTAATAAAGATTTATTACAATCTTACGGAGTTTGCAATTTTCCGGTCACATTTATACAATAACTTTTGTACGAGATTTCCATGTCATTTCAACTCCAAAGTTATACAATATTTGATTGCGCTCGTGTGAAGCATGTGAGCGTTATTTGTTGAAAATAAATCAATAACCTGATTATTTAATTTAATCAATTACCTGGGACAAGATGAGCATTAAAGTTCCCGGTGACGCTGTCTCCGCTGCTGTGGATGGTGATGACGGTGGTACGAGAGGGGAGGAAGTTGGACGACATGATGGAGCCAGGAGTGGGCAGCAGAGGCTGGCTTAGTTGCGGGTTTATTCTTGAAACGAAAATCAACGATTATTGCCATAGTCATTTTTTCATCAGCACATTCAATAATGAATAAGGTTAATTAAGCTTTATTGGTCTAGTCACCCATCTTAGGCGCAACTTTCTGGGAGAAATATGTAAATAAAATTACGTTGAGAACACTGAAAGGGACGAAGTGTCATGCTATGAATGATAAAGATTGTTGGAAAAATGATGCATGGATTTGAATTGAGCTTCCGAAAAGGCAAGTGGTCAATGGTAGCATTTCTATAATAGCTATCGCTAATAGAAGTCCACCTTGCCTTAATCTTTTGAACGCCATTGTCACGTATACATGACAAGCAAGCGCGTGCCCTGTACGCTAAACGTCACAAATATGTCACCAAAGTATGGCGAATTTATGGCTTGGCGTCGAGGGCACGTCCAATGCGTTTATGTTCTGGCGGTCAAAAGGTTAAGTTAAAGGTTATGGATTATAATCTACTAAATGAAATGGATGATTAAAATTTTTTTTCATTAATTTACTTCTTTAGTATATAATGTTCTTATTTATTTATATAAATTTAAATGAAAGCTTATCCCTTAAAATATAATATTATCTTATGTTTCTTTTTTCTAAAAACCTAGATATATTTAAAAACAATTAACATTTCATTTTACCTGTAGTGTTGATTCAGTCGATGGGTTGAATTATAAAATAAAATACAAACCTTGTGAAAAGGTGAAAAACGACATCGCTGTCCACAAGTCGGTTTCCGGACGCTGTAAAAAAAAAAAAATATGTTAAGTTAGGTGTGCGTTCGTGTCTAAAAGCTGTGTGCTATATCACTTTTTACACAAACACAGATTTTTGAAGACAGGACTCATATGTATAAAAGTATGCTAACCTCCAAAAACTTAAAGTGCAGTAACAACAAAAACACGAAAAGTTTGAACTCTAAAATAAAGCCTCTAAAGTCTAGACATTTTGTATTCTTTCTGTTACTGCACTTTAGGTTGCAGTAGAAAATGACTGGATATGGACATTGAAACACGGGGTATAGATTTATCGCTGATGCACGCGGCTAATCTTTCAAGCTAGAATCGCGAGATAGTCCTAGAAAGCTATCACGGTAGTCACTCTGGCCTCGTGGTACTCGTCTTATTTTTAAGTCAGAATAATAACCTAGGTTTATCGCTTGAAAGCTGTCCTAGTTAAAAAAACTAGACTACTTTAATCCCTATGTTGGTATTGAGGTAAGTTAAAGAGCATTTCCTTTCGGAATGACAGAATATTTGTAGATATGTATGCATATATTGATATGTTTATGTCGGTACGTAGGTAAATTTATGTATGATTACAAATGTAGCATTGCAAAATTTGTACAGTGGATCCTACCCTCTATTGTGATCTCTCTCTATCTCACAAAGGTTTGCTGGTAGGAAGCTCATTTTTGAGTTAAGCTCGACTATCTACATGAACTATTTTAATCAATGTGATTCTATATAAGTTGTTATGGTGTACAATAAAGAATTAAAGAGGTAGAACTGGGATTTCAAGTTATTCTTGTTGTGTAGTAGATACTGTTTTCAATTGTTTAAAAGCGCTGCAAAATAAAATCGTATCGCATTCATAGTCATAGCACATTAGGTACTGCAGGAAAAGTAGGTATCTACCATTTACCATTTAGGGTGAGGCCAAACGACCTTATTTTTGTGAGACGTAATCCGCGTATTTTGAGTTGCGCAATTTACGTTTAACTGAAATCCGGTTACTATCCAACGTTTTTACGGGGTGTTTGTCGTGCAATGGGTCCATTGAAAATATTGCATTAATTTGTGCATTTACGAAGCCAGATGTCAGAAAGAGAAAGAGAAGCTTGGTGAATCCACTAAAAAGGGAAAGACTGATGTGTAGATAGTTTCATACCTTATTGGACGACTCATCCCCAAAAGCAATTTGGTTGATATAACGTGCATGAGTGCGAAAATATGATTACTGGTTCCCTGTGCACTGCAACAGTTTACTGTGGAGATTTATGCTTTTATGCAGCTAGAAGAAAGATATTGTAGGAATCTTGTGTTATAATGATGTTTTGGAGCTGAAAATTGGATTTTATGTAGTTACGTATTTCCCTATTGCTTAACAATATAATGAATTTTTTTATTGAGTTCGTTAAGATGAGTTTAGCCATGTAGGGTCCAGTAGCGGAGATATGTTTGAATCAGTTTTATTGGTAGGTGTTGAGATAAGGAATTCGATAGTGTACATAACTAAAAAACGTAACACTCCTTTGGGCAGTCGTGTAAAAATGCGAGGACTTTTATATGAAACTGAATGCAACGTAAATTCCGCGAATCATTTTATGCGGATCACAACTCAAAAAATAACGGTCGTTCGGCCTCACCCTTAGACGCATAATGGAGAAATTCTTGTAAATATAATATGTAATCTGAATCTCGGAAACGGCTCCAACGATTTTCATGAAATTTAGTATGCAGGGGGTTTCGGAGGCGATAAATCGATCTAGCTAGGTTTAATTTTTTGGAAAACGTTTAACAAAAAGATCATTATCACCAGTCATCCAGGTACTTTAATACTTATGAGTGGATAATAATATACTTAGAACTACAGTAGCGGATTGTTATATCCAATAAAAGGATAAAGAGTCGTATCATGGCGAATAATGTACATAGATTAGATTGGTTGTAAATGGTTTATAATTTATGATTCACCTTGATTATTTTGTGATAAAATATTTAGTAACTACGTTAAAATGTGTTGCACCAACATAACAACAAAACTAATTAGGTATATAAATTATATTATTTGATCGTAAATGGTAAAGATCCCCAAACACTTTTTAACCTTATTAAGATCCGAAACTACAAAGTTCTCAGAAGCCGCTTTATACGACGAATGTTTTTTTTATTGTTTGCCACAATTCTTCGTCAAGCTGACGGTGAAAACTGCTGAAATGGAAATAGTAATCCTCACAGTTAGTTAGCTAAGTTGCCCTTTGTTGTTTTGAACGCCAGAGCATAAACGCGTATTTTTGCCACATATTTGTGACGTTTGGCGTACAGGGCACGCGCTTGCTTGTCACGTATATGTGACTCATCATCTGCCTAGCCTTTTCCCAACTATATTGGGGTCGGCTTCCAGACAAACCGGATTCAGTTGAATACCAGTATTTTACGTGGAGCGGTTGCCTACCATACCTTTACAACCCATTAACTGGGTAACACGGTACTCCTTGGAGAGACTGGTGTCAGATTATCTGGCTTCTGACTATCCGTAACGACTGCCAAAGATCTACAAATGACAGTCGGGACCAACGGCATAACGTGCTTTCTGAGGCAAGGAGGAGTCTCGGTATGTTAGGATGGTCACCCATCCACAGACCAACGTCGGCAAGCGTTGCTTAACCTTGAGGATCGACCCGTGCGGCTGTTATTATTTAGCTACGAGCTCTTCCCACGTATATGTGACTATGGCGTTCAAAAGGTTAAAGGTGTAACTTCTAGCTTGGGTGCGTATTTTGTTTTTAGTCGTCTGATTGCGGTATTTAAGACTCTCATCTCACTGCGCCTCACTACTACTCGATAAAACTGCTATTTAGACACTAAGTAAACATAGCACCAATATGTGCTAGGCTTCATGGCCACACAGAACAGCTTGGCGCTCCTCATGCTAAATATGGCGGTATGACTTATTTAAACGTGCAAACGTTTTCCAATATTAATCTCCTTTATCAATGTCGGCTAATCATAAATTGCATGAAGCCGATATTAATCAAAAGATGGGATTAACTGTAAGGCGTTTAGATAAAATTAATTGTTGTTGTTTCAAGAAATAAGTGAAAATAACTCTGGCTTCTTTGGCGTCCGATATCGGTTGGTCTTTTCTAGATACATTTATCGATATTTTCTTGATCAATAGGTATTCTTCATTCATTTGATTATATTGAACGCGTTACTTTTGCACGACTGTCTTCTCATAATGGCGAACATGGTCGTCTAGGCCGTCATATCTGCCAGCCAATCAAGGTTGATGAAAAGGGATTGAATAATTAACATGTTTACATGAACTCGATTATATTATGATAGTTAGTGTCTAGCCATTTACAGCATAGACCAAACATCTCATAATGGCGATCATGGTCGTCTAGGCATATTTGCCAGCCAATCAAGGTTGATGAAAAGGGATGGAATAATTAACATGTTTACATGAACACGATGACATTATGATAGTTTGTATCTAGCCATTTACAGCATAGACCAAACATGTTTAAGTAAAACTATCTGATTTTGTAGTAGCAGTAATTTGTTGATGAAGATTTTCAGTTTTTATTTTTTAAGGATGGGAAATCATCAAATGACTTCTTCCGCTCTGGGTGGAGCGGAAGGGCGTGTCAGACTCTTACTGACTAAAACCCATCCGTGTTCCTTCTAAAGCCCTTTGCGTTCCAGGGCGCGGTGACTCTTTCGAACAAATTCCGCAACCCTGGCAGGCTCTTGCCCTAGCGGGCTCCGTCTCCTATGCTGACATCTCTTTGAGGCGCGCGTGAAACACAACGCGCCATCGACCCGGGCCTGGTTGTGACCGGACAGCGAGCCACCCAATGCTCGTCGTCCGCAGTCCCTCGCCGACGGTGGCCAGGTATCGCCCTGCGACTCCCGACGTCCGGGGCGTCTTCTCCTGTAGCGGCGGTTGGGGCGAAGGCCTTGCCTTTTCCTCGCGCGGCCCGCCTCCTCCTTCGCTAGCATTACTGCTTCGCAGAAGGAGGTGACCGCTTCCCAAGTCTCCTCGCTCCGGACCATGGATTCAACCAGGGCCGGAAGCTGATGAAGCTTGGAATTGCCATTGAGATGCGAATGCGAATGTTGCTTAAAAATTTGTAGAAGTGGCTCACAGATAGCGCTTCGCCTTTTGTTTTGTTTCAGTCAGTTGGGAAAATTCCTAATATATAGGTATATTTTTGTACACACATATCCCAATATCTGTCCTTTACTGATATATTACTGATAGAAAATGCTTTGTGGTATTTAGTAGGTACCCATATTCGTACGTGATTAAATTATTAAATTATACCCCCATATGAACAAAGTAATTGTTATAAATTGACATCACTCACTAATAATAATTAGTTATTAATTGACAGACTATCAATGGAATTGAATATCTCGTGATGAATGAGCCGATTAACTATTGTAAGATCAGAAGGCGTGATTAACACGTTATATGATTATCAGCTACTTAAGGTGGGTGGCCAATGTGCCTACATGAGAATAATAATAATATGTTAAATTGATTGAATACTGATACATTAACGCGTTTAATTAGAAAGCCAGTTCACACTGTGAGATAAGAATGTATTATATTTTTTATCCGAGATACCTATGTCGTAGCTAGATCGTTGAATTCGAGACTTCATGAAGTAGCAGGTCGTTTTAGTTTTTAGTTAGAAGAACTTGTAAAAGTAGCACAAAATAACAAAAGTTGTATTGAAGATCAAGTTGAAATTGTTGTTATGATATTTTATGGTATTCCATCGGCCTATAATGTTCTCAGGTTTCAGTCACGTTTCTCTTGTTTGTTTTTGGATGATGCTAATTTTCTCATCATGTTTTCCTTCACAGATGATGATGATTGACCTTAGTATTTGTTAGAAAACAGGTTTTAGTGGCCGTTTATTTTTTTATGTAAGAACTTAGGAAGTTGACCGAAATTTTATAATTTTTACAGGGTTTCATTTGGCCGGCAATAAAGATTTGCATTTTACTGCTAATAATGTTTAGGAACTTTTGTGGGTTGGCTGAAGTACAGCCAACGGTATCCTAGTAAGATGCCTTGACCTAATTTGACAGTGCTTATCCTAATTGGAGCTGGAGCAACATCAACAAGGGCAAATTATCATCAGATTCCTACCTGCCAAAGCGGCGCTCAGGATAAAAACACACTTCACGAGTCCGAACATTTTTCACAAACTAACTAAACACCGGAGTAACCAACGGATTTATATTAATACAATTTATCGTAGATTACGGGACAGTTAATCCCGACGAAGATAATTGTTTAAAAAATACAATAAAACTCCGAAACCTAGTGATAAGTAGAGCTACCGTTTTGTCATTTTATATTTACCTCGTGAAAATTCAAGGAAAAACAGATATGAAGTATCGTATCTAAGATTTTTGTAAATGCATTTTTTTATTTTATCCTGGTATGAGGAATTAAATGATTAATTGGATTTTGTGGATTGTTGATTATATTTAGTCATCAGTTACTTCTGTAGATTATCACTTGTTGTGAAATGTTTTAAGAGCTCATAAGCTGCCGGTCGATTCTGTAAATATTATAGAATTGAAGGCTTGGGTGAAGTGATCACGAGGTGAGCTGTCAATCCACATAATCAACAGGGAATGACAGCTCACTCCGTGATCATATGACATCTTGATTATATGGATTGCCAGCTCTCCTCGTGGTCACTTCACCCAAGCCTTCACTTTGACATGTTTACAGAATCGACCGGCTTTAGCCCTTTGAGCACAGGGCGAATTGTATCGCTGTCCAAGTCGGCTGGAATTAATAATGACAATAGTTGGGCATTTCATGTGGTGTACTTTTCTATTTCGTGTATTGAAGTTCGATTGAAATTGTCGCATCATACCATCATCATGACAATCACTAGACTGAATCATCATTTAGTCAGTCAATACTGATTGAATGAAAGAGATGCCATGATGAATGATGGAGTGATGAAGTGATCGTCATGAGAATCAAAAACGACAGGACAAGCCTATTTAATGGATGGTAGGTTCATCTCCTATCCACCGCTGATACAAAATTTAAATTAAATAGATCCAACCTTGCGTTGTTTTCAGGTTTACATCCTTTTTTCTTTTGTCTATTTGTGATGGCTTAATGGAGTGTGCTACCAAGTGTCAATTAATTTCATTTAATTTGATTTGCAATTTGAATATTTTATTTTCTGTGTCATGTGTTGTAAAATACTTTGCATACTACTGTATAAATTCAAGTTTTAGAACTTAACAGACAGTTGTGTTGCTGGGGAGTTTGTTGCGCCACTTCTTCTTCCCAGCTAAAACACTAGGAAGTGGTGACGGGCGGGCGTTTTGGGGGACTGTCTTTATGTAGAACTTTGACGTTCAAAAAGTGCTGGCACTCAGCCTAATTTGAATAAATGACATTTGATTTTGATTTTGATTTTTTTAACATGATTCATTTGTATAATGTTGACGGTGGCAAGAATGTGCACAGATTATGAAATTTTTATCTGAAATCTAAACCATCTGATATAAAATTTGGGAAAACCACTCATTTCATCAGCCCATACCTTTTATCTAAAGATAATCATTGTTTTCCTTAATTATTTATTAATCAATCGTTTCAAAAAGTTAATAGCTAGATAAGTATCGAAATCGTGTTATATTCTTCTTGTGACGTCACATGGCGATAAAATCGTTATATCCGTAGGAAGTAGGTACCCACTACCTAAATTTCTAAGATTATATGGCTAGTCATCAAAAAATACTGGTATTCAGCTAAATCCGATTTGACGGGAAGCCGACCCCAATATAGTTGGGAAAAAAGGCTAGGCAGATGATTATATAGATAGTCATTTACCGGGAGTTCCAGAAGTACGTGGTCATATTTAAGGGTGATGTTGAGTAGCTAATAAACATTAAGAAAAAAATAGCAAAAAACAGGAGATTTTTTTTAGAAAAATCGACCACAATAATCAACTTAAAAGTTCCTATAAAATGACTTTTGAAGCAGGTTTTTACATTTGGTGGCTTTTACTTTAGTTCAATTACAGATTTGATGTCACCAACTGCATCAGACTGCTTGAAAAGTAATTTGTATTGAACTTTTGTGTTCTTGTGGGTTTTTTTGGTACCTACATAAGTATTTTTGAAAAAAAAAATGTTTTGTTTTGCTATTTATTCCTTAATGTTTATGATGATACCCAACATCACCCTTAAATATGACCACTCAATTCTGGAACACCCTGTATTTGGGTCAGCCGTTTGGGGCATTAAAGCATCATTAGGCCTATGGGGTTCAAGTGTTCTTCTAGTCTTTCAGGAGAAAGGTAGAGAGAGAGTTGATCAACTAGAAGTTTGGGCATTTCTTCGGCCAAATAATCAGCATTGCCATACGGTAATGCTGCCAGTTACCTGCATTAGTTACTCCTCGATACGGCCCGTACTGTGAGGAAGATCCTTTCTTTGGAGCCCTTACTACCGGTAGCTTGGACTCTGCTCCCGACACCGGCGGACTACTATTTTTAAATGTTTAAAGATGTGATAAATATGTAAGTGAAATGAATAAACGAAATAATAATAATAATTAATCTTTATTGAAGACCATACAACGTTACGATAAAGTACCTCTTCTTACGATAAATGCGGACATAAATCATAGACACCAATTAGAAGCTACTTAATATCTACTGATATACTTGATATATTTATACTTAATAGATCATTATTCACGTAAAAAGAGTACAAACTAATAAATTAAAAATCGCCGCTGTTAATGGGGAACACTTTACCAAACAGCGATATGGTAGAAGTTTTTGATGCCCAAGGATTTAATTTATAGAAGCGTTTGCACATCATTTCGTGAATTGATTTGCCAAGTTGTCTGTTGGCATTAAGTAGTTTTTTTTTAAACGTTGCCCCATACTAAGAATTTCTCCTGCATCGTGGATGCGTTTACAAACATACAAACTCACATACACAAACAGCCAAACCCGGAGCAACTATCTGTAGGCCATACAAATATTTGTTCCGTGCGGGAATCGAACCCGCGACACGCAGCGCAGCAGCCAATCACTCAACCACTGCGCCATCCCTGTTGCGTACATAACCTATTATTAGTTTTGAGGTATGAGACTAACTAGTGTGAAAGTAGGTATTGCTCTCAGATTAATCTCAGATTTGCTCTAGCTGTACCTTTACTTTTTTGTTAACTTCCTTTTATCCTTTACATGAGGTAAAAATTAGTTTCTATGATTATTTTTGTTTATATCTAATAGGTCAACCTATCTAATAATGTCAATAAAAATACATTAGGTAGGTAATGCATAATGTTCTTAACTAAGCAAAAACCTTTAATTTTATTTATTATTTATTTATTTCGGACAACAGTGATCCATATGTTTATTAGTAAAAACTTACACACTATGTTAGTACACTAAATTAGGTGCAAATACACAATTAGTAAAATCATTCAAAATAAAATATTCAATTTAAATTACAATTTCATAAAAATATTATTGAAAATTAATTAACTTTCTTGATATTATGTGTAATTATTATTTTGGGTATTCTTCCTTGACACCGCCATCTAGTTCCTTAATGGTAAATCAGCACCTACATATTACGTACCTAATGCTAAAAAGTTTGTTTTATCAGTGAGATTAGCGCCTGCATTAAAGACCAAAACATTGTTGAGTTTCACTTGTTTTTGGCCTCATACAAGGTTGACGACATGCGACAGTTCGTCGGCTGGAAAAGCACAGGTTTGACCATTGTGGCGACAATTGGGAGCTGAAGCAGGAGTAGAAGTTTTTCGGATGAAATGATGATTACGATAACTCAACCTACACCACCTGGCCATGACGATGGAAAAATCTCTCAAGTCGATGACGTAAAAAGTCATAACTGTTAATTTGATTGAGGGAGGCTGAGTCGATGGTAGGAAATGACTTTGATGGAAAAGTAGATGATCCAGGTTTTTGGGTTGGAAGTGGGGGTAGACAAACACTAAAAGGGTACACAATTTTTTTTTTGTGGTATTTGGTACGATAGGACCCATATCCTTTTGGGAGGAGCTGCTTGTCAATCTTGGATCAGTTACTGTCCTAGCTATGAGATTCCCCTAAAACTCCCTGGGTCCGCTTAATTTATTTTTATCCGCCCTAGGCGACATGAATACTTGAAGACTGACGATACTTGGCTAACAATTATTTTTTTCTGTATTTAATATTTGTTGATTGTTAAATATAGCAAAGAATATGGACAGGTAAATAAAATAAATGAAGAGTTCTTCGTAATTATTTATTATTGGCTTCACTCTTAAAAACCTCCCCATATCAAACTGAAGAGGCGAAAATGATTTATTAAGACGTATTCAGATCGATCAATATAATTGATTAAATACCTTTCCTATCTCCTTAAGTAATTATTTCGATAATAAGCCAGGTGTTTATCATATTGACAATGTCAATCACATGATTAAACATCGAATAATTAATTAATCCATTTGCGAAGTGACCATGAACAAACTAACAGCTTTACTGTGTGTTTCTATACTGAGTCTTGGCTATGGTAAGTTTTTTCATGAATAACTCCTGGAAGCACATTCCATTTTACTCCATACGCTCATATTCTTTTCTGTTTACTCGTACGTCGGGCTTAATCTCAATTTTATCAATATCTTTGAACACTTTTTATCTATTTTCATAACTTTAAAGTAATGAAAATGGATATGCCATACCAGAATGAATCTAAACTTTACTGTAGGACGTTACGTTTATAAATATAATAACCTACTATCTAATCCTAATTTCAGTAACAGTCCCTGTAGCTTGGAAAACTTCTTTAGGATGCTCATTTGAAGATTTATTATTAATGTTGCTAGAATGCCACATATCTACATAATACAAGAATGCGTTATTTCTAATACTCTTGTTTTATGGTTGTACTATGGTTGTCTACCTTGTTGCTATTCCACCAATTCGCACTAAACGTTCCCAAACGTCTTTTATAATGCGCACAGCAAAGGAGTGGAACTCTCTGCCTGCGTCTGTGTTTCAGAACACATACAACCCTAATCTCTTCAAAATTAGAGTGAACAGGCTTCTTCTGGGTTTGCTCGCTCCATCGTCGACTTTGTTTCTGTCATCTATGACCTTTTTTTTTAAGTTTGGGAAATCATCAAATGACTTCTTCCGCTCTGGGTTGAGCGGAAGGGCGTGTCAGACTCTTACTGACTAAAACCCATCCGTGTTTCTTCTCCACGGTGACTCTGTCAAACAAATTCCGCAACCCTGGCAATTCATCTATGACCTAGACTAGAGTCAAAAGCAAACCCATATTAAATAAAAGAAAAAAAACAAAAAATGGTTGTTAGCAAATTCGGTACCGAAGGAATTCTTGCTTATCCAACAGTGCATTTTCATCTCTGTGCAGTTATCGGTCGTGAGAGTACTGAATATAGGTCATCTGGTAAACTTATGTATGCGGAACAGGGTGTAAAGTAGCAAACATCCTTTTAAAAGGGTGGATCCTCTGTCCAGACAGGTGTTGTGGCTAATGGCCAACGGTCCAATGGTTGATGTCAAGCCGTTTTATATGCACAAACCCCGCAGATAACTTTAACGCGATTTGGGATGTCTGTGACGTCAAGTCTATTTTCATAGTTTGCTTGTGGCGGTAAACATGCCGCTACAAACATACATCATAGATGATGATGCCTTTTTTATTCGAATTCATATTATCTCGTGTTTCAGGCCTGCCAAACCCTCCATCTCAATCGCTTGATTTAGAACATCTGGAGCAGTATGCAACAAAGGTGGTTAGTGAGGATGATCTGGTGGTGGGATCGAACCCTGACGTCAGTGAAGCTATGAGATACGATCCAGTACGAACAAATGTCTATCATTTATTCACAAGGTATATATCCCAATCAATCGCCTAGTCTTTTTTTAACTATGCTGACGTTGGCCTTGAGTCTAACTGGACCCATTTGGATATCAGTATTTTAATCTATCATTCTTGGGGCACCTGCCTATCTGGCTTCTACAACCCAGTAACACGGTACATGCTGCATATTACGAGGCATACCTATTTGGTTCAATTAATTCAAGTAGCGGTAGACGGTTACCGACCGACTAACGCACATTACCAATGTTATGCGCAACGGTAATGCAACAGCTTCCGGATATATCCATATTTTAATCACATGTGTACATCGCTTATGCAAAGTCATATTGTAACCTGCATTTCGCATTGCGCTGTTTCTATACTGATCTTTACAAAATAGCCAATATTTAACTTTCTTTCATTTTCAGGGATAACCCAGTAGTAAGCCAGCCCCTGATTCTGAACAACCCTACACTTTTCCAGACTACTAACTACAGAAGCGACAAACGTACAATCGTTCTCGTTCATGGAAGGTTGGAATCAGTTACCTCTAATTTTAACAGTGTTCTTATTCCGGGTAAGCACTCATGCTATTCTTTTGTAATGTCTTCTCAACAGCTTAACAGTTTCATCATTCTTTACCTTTAAAAGGTATACAACTTCTACTTTCACTGTACTATTCTAAAAGAAAATGTTGCGATTACCAGCCTGCTTAACATTTGCAATAATGGCAAAATTCTCTTGCATTTTGGATATAATTGCGTCTTTTCCAGCATTCCTTGCTGCTGAAGATGTTAATATCATCGTTGTGGACTGGAGCGTCGGCGCCAGTGCTATTGACCATAGGCTCGTCATCCGGAACACCATTGCTTCTGGTCAGGCGGTGGGAGCCTTCATAAACTGGGTGAACCAGGAGTCTGGTTCCACCCCTGTCATGTACCATATTGTTGGACACGGCTTCGGAGGCCACCAGGCTGGTATTATTGGCAGGAACGTTGATGGAGACATTGCATACATTACAGGTGAGATTTAAAGTACAAGACAGGCATAAGTGTAAGTATCAAAACATATAGAGTACTTACTGTTGATCTAGAATTAAGAAATTATCCAAGAATCCAGGGTATGACAGGACGAGTAATGGTAAAAGCCTGAAAATTATTTATATTTTGGATCTATCTAGAGGTATGCAAAACAGGAAGAAGCTTACGTGTGAACATCGTGTCGGGGTTACCAGTACGGAGGTATGCGGAACAGGGCGTAAAGCCCCACAGCCTCCATTAATCAGGGAGGATCCTCCGTCCATACCGGTGTTCTGTCTGGTAGGCAATTGCCCGATAGTTGTGTCGTGTTGTTGTGAGAATATTGAAACTGCGATGCAGGATTTGTGTGATGATAAGGTGGTGATAAAGATGCCGCTTAATAGCTGAAACCTACAGCGCAAGGCGCTCCAAACTACCTCCAAAGCAATACTAAAACTTATGCAGGGTTTTTTGGTGACCGTTTTTGAGATTAACCATCGTCGTAGGTCTGCAAAAGCTATAGTTTTGATACTTTCATTACAGCCCTGGATCCCGCTTTTATCGGTTGGTCGAGCCACCCCGAGCGTTTCGACGCCAACGACGGACAGTATACCGAAGTCATCCACACGAACTACGGCATCAACGGCTTCCTCGCAGACCTCGGTCACGTCGACTTCTATCCCAACGGTGGTATCTCCATGCCTGGTTGTGACACCCACGCCTGCGACCATGCAAGAAGCTACTTTTACTTTGCCGAGTCCATCACTTCTGGAGGGTTCACTGGAAGGCAGTGCATTAACTACTTCGCTGCTATCATGAGTCTGTGTGACGTGCTGCCTGGTAGACTGCAGATGGGAGGACTGAGGCCTAAAATTGGGTGTGTATTTAAGAATTTTTGCTAATGTAACTTTGTCGTTGAAAACACCATCGTAGGCATACGTATTCATCTAGAAAGTACTTTCGCGATGTTTTATCTGCGTACAACTCTATATCAACTGGATAAAATATACTTTCATTGTAAATACATGCCAGATAATGTTTTTATATAAGAAAAAAGCTCAATGCTGATTTGAATTGATTTTTCTATTTCAGGAGAACTGGTGTATACTTGCTGGATACCAACGCATCCCCTCCCTTCTCTCAAGGTTGATGAAAAGAACACACAAACACTCAAAATTATTTATTTCTAGGTACTAGTCACTTGCATCACAAAGTTTAAAGCAATAAATAGGATACTGATTCATTATAAGCATGAGAACTGAAGTTTATAACCTAATATAAATGCGTTTTTGTATCTAACAATCCGCAAAATATGTTATCACAATTGGTTAGGATGTTTCAAGTTTTTAGGGCCTCTTCTTTGCGAAGACTCTGTTGCCTCTTGGGGCAAGGAACTGCTGGATTCAGTAGAACTGGCTGGTTTAACTGAAGTGCTATTAGTGCTGGTTGTTTCTAAAAGACTGCTGAGTAGTGCTATGCTCTGCTGTGCAGTTTGATATACTCCAGCGAAGAACTTGTTAGGATCGAATTCTTCTACATCTTCTCCATTGTCGGTATTCTCTTCGGTATTGTCATCTTCTTCCACGACTCTAGAATTAACAAATAAAATCGAATAATCGTTTTCAGAATCATAATCTTCTCATCTATAAAAATAAAATCATGAAAACTATGGAATGTCAATGTTTTTATTAGTACAATTATCATGTTAATCCAAGATTTAGATATTTTAATGTATCCCTAGTTATCAAAATGATAATGACAATGATAAACGAATGCTCAAGGCCACCTCCGAAATCCAATAACATATTCAATTTATCGTATAGTGTACGAACTAATTTGTCTAGTGTAGGTACCAATAAACCTTGGCCGTCAATTTTATCAGCTTCGGTTAGCAACTTGGTCACTAGGCCACAATATTGTACCTGCAAAATAATGTACCTAGTCTTGTGGTAAATTGACTTGATTGGAATTGTAGTATCAATTCCAATCAAGTCAATTTACGCTAATTACATCAATACTTCTTTTCAAGCTTGTTTAATACTTTCCCTGTAGCTTTTTTGTCTTTTAAATATTACAAATATGCATTTTAAACTACAATCTAAACAAACATTGTAAAGAGGTCATTTTGTCCTTGGTGATAATCTGGAAGTAGCTACGGATCCAATTCCGAGAATTCGTTCACTGACGCTGATTCTTTAATCCGAGATACATCTAGTTTTGGGGTGCCTACTATGACCAAAACCATCGTACAAAAGCCATCATGAGTCCTTTGTGATACATGGTCATCCTGTATAGCTCTGTTTGTCTCTCACAACGGAACCACGATGGCATTGACGCGTCATACATAGTACGACTAGGGTTGCCAACTTTTTTTTCAAGAAATAAAGTATATTTAGTTCTGAGAAGAATATTAAACAGTATTTTATCAAAGAAAATCTTTTCTTCTCCCTCTGACTAAATAAAAAAATTGTGTGACCGTCTAAGTCTAACACTTATTGTGTTAAGCATTTCATGCTGAAAACAGTATTTTGTATACTTTATTTTTTTTTTCATCAGTAAAAAGTATAATGTAGTGCAAAACAGTATAATACTGTTTTTAATAGTATAGTTGGCAACCCTAAGTACGACCCCTTTGAGGTAGACTATGGAAGCTAAAACTTACGGTTCTTTCGGTGGCTCCGACATTTCCATTAGACTCTCGTTAGCCTTGAAGCAGCCTAGTGGAATTTTGCGTTGGGATACGAAGATTGTTCCTGGCTCCAGGCTCACGCAACCCCGGAGACCATCGCTGGTGATGGCCATACGGCTGAAGGAGGCGCACATCTGGAAGAGCACGCCCATCACGAGGCACAGTGGTTCTGGGTTTGAGGCTGTAAAAGAAATATTTAAGTTTTTTAAAAGGCTGGTCGGACTTGAATTCATATTAAAAAACATTACCCTCCTCAGGAGGACAGTCGGGTAAATACACAAAATGATGATGAACTTCTGAATGCCTAAATAAATGTCTAGCCAGTGCGTCGCCAGTGTAAGAGAAATATATAGCGTGTTTCCTTAATGTATGATTAGGAGTGTCTACGATACGATGGAGCAGTTTATAACGTACTGTATTGTAGATAATATTGTCTAATATCTTTAGTAATAAAATAACTAAAGTTTAAAGTAACAAATCCCAACGAACGTACAAAAATCTCGAAGCAATATCATTACAGTAAAAAATTTTTAGGTAAAAAATGATTTCATAAAGTTCCAGGAGCCCAACTTCCGAGATAAATGAAAGCAGAAAGGAAGCGTAAGCCGTGACTCGCGAGAGTAACAGGCATTGCACACGACTTTCTCGCGAGTTTATCTGAGAAACGTCTAGATGCAAATATAGGTGATTGCAGCTCAGTCGGCGGAACAACTTTCTTTAGAAATGCGGGTAAGCGCCCTTATTGAAAGTTCCATTCGATAAACCAATAGATGTGGTTACAAATTAGAAAATTATTTAAAGTCAAGAACGTGTCGTTTCCAATAGACTATGTAAATGTCAACTGTATTTAAAAACGCCGCCGCTGTAAGATTGTAATATATCGCGTGAAATTGTAATTTATTATTCTTAATAAGAAACGGATGTATTGGAAACTATTGAATTTGGATGGAATTTATTGTTTACAAAACATATATCGACAAATTATAATTCACTAAAGGTTTATTGCAATCTTACGACGTGTGCAATTTTCCTGTGACATATATAATCGTAGATCACAGAGAAGTTAAATAGTTTTTTGTTTGTCACAAGTAAGCACTGAAATTATTAAACCGATTACGAAAATTATTTTATTAAAAGAAATTGTACTATGAGTACAGCTCAGTATCATATGCTATATTTTTTTTTTATCAAATGCACATTCCATGAGGAACACGAGCGAACTTTCGAGAAAAAGCTAGTATATTGGAATAGTAACGGAAAAAATTCTAAAAATATATTAGACATATATGTAAACGTTCTTACCTTGTATTTTTTCATAGTCAACTTTCTTGCCGTGTGATATCTGAACGAAGAAACCTTCGTCCTTCGAAAGGTACCTCATGTGGATACATTCTGAAAATTGTAATGATAACATCAAGTCTAAACCAAACAATTTTTTAATTTTTTTAATTTGAGATGAGTTTGCTCTTGACTCTATTCTAGGTCATAGATGACAGAGACAAAGTCGACGGTGGAGCGAGCTTACCCAGAAGAAGCCTGTTCACTCTCATTTTGAAGATTGGAATTCGTTCAGAAAAAAAATATAATTTATTGCTGATGAACAATACGTTATCATCTGGATACCTACAAATTTCGATTTATTTACAGATACATACCAACTTATACTTGCAGATACTATTATTCACATCTAACAAAATACAGCTTGGATTTTTGGACGTTTCGTAATTGCTAAATTGTAAAACTCATTTACAGATTTAAAAAATGTCAGCAAGAAAATAGGCAATTTAATCTCAATCTTGTTTGATGCAAATAAATTTAACTAAATCCCTACGTCCAAAATTGCACCCTATATCATCATTATCATTATCATCATCATATCAGCCGAAAGACGTCCACTGCTGGACATAGGCCTCCCCCAAAGAGGGGGGGATTTCACAATCACCAAGCTTGGCAGACGGGTTGGCGATCGCAGTGTAGCTGTTGCAATGCTCAGAGAATGCTGCTGCCCTTTCTCTGGTGAGTCTCTTAGTCGCCTTTTACGACACCCACGGGAAGTGATGGGATGGTGCTATTCTTTTACGTCCGACACCATGCAGAACTATCATCATTATACAGAGTGTATTTTTATTATTATTTCAGATATGAAATTCCCTTTTTTTAGACAGCAAGACAAACAAAATTTTATAAACAAAGAACGTACTTGCTCCTGATGGATCATATGAGGTTATGTTCTGGTCAATGCAGCAGGCACAGGCGGGACCCTTGCATTTCCACTTGCAGGAGGGGTCTTCGCGGGACTCGGCAGCCGCTGGTGTCGCTGGATCCAAGAGCTTCTTAGCATCTTCTAGGTTCAGGAAATCTGTGGATATAAATACAAATTAATGGAGGTTCAGGAAGAAGGCGTTGCGGCACAGCATGGAGAAGATGAACGAGCCAGACAAAATTAACATAAAACTACATCCACAATTGCCATGGACCGAAATAGCAAGTCATGGGCAAAGGCCTAGCAGTGATATGAGTCAGGCTGAAGGCGAAGTAACGAATATTAGGCTGGTGTTTACAACTCTTCAATGTCTAGCTTGAAAGAGTGAAATTTAGATTTTTAGGATTTCGTATCCGAAGGGTAACCAATGGAACCCTGTTACTAAACCTCCGCTTTCCGTCCGTCTGTCCGTCTGACTGTCCGCGGGCTGTATTTCAAGAACCGTAATATGTAGACAGTTTAAATTTTCACAGAGTATGTATTTCTTTCGCCATTATAACAACAAATAATACAAAACAAATTAAAAAAAAATTGAAGGGGGCTTTTATAAATGAAACGTGTTTTTTTGGTTTTTGGTAGGTACGGAACCCTTCGTGTGAGAGTCCGACTCGCACTAGACCGGTTTTTATATTTAACAAACGCTTTGAGTTCTTTGAGCTGAGAGACAAAAGTGAAAATTAAAAATTATATAGACGCGAATTCGGCTGTGAACATTACCAAATTTTCGCTGATTCTCAAATTATATACATATACTAGCGGTCCCGGCAGACGTTGTCCTGTCCGAAAGTTAGCTTTGTGTATGATGAAAAATTATAGAAATCGATTGCAGCGCCACCTACCGGGTAATATTGTGAATCTAAACCATTCTCGAATCCCCTTGAACACACCCAAAAAATTTCATCAACATCGGTCCAGCCGTTTAGGAGGGGAGTGACATACACACGTACACAAGAAATATAAATATTAAGAAATAGCCTTTCTGAAATAGTTTTAGTACAGGGAGATAATTTTGTAGATAGATTACATCGAGTCCGCCGTATCTTATGGTAGACTGAACCTACCTACTGGACTGAACCTAACCTATTTCAGCGAAAACTGGAACAAGATTCCTACCTAGATTGAAAGCTTTTCTCTTTGTAACAAACGACCCGTATAGCATAATAATATACGATTGTGTTGGACGTAATCCTAATTAGATTTTATTACATTGTTAGTATTGCTACGCTTTCTAATCAGACGATGAAAGTCGATCTCTAATATAGAAGCATGCTAAGCTGAAGCCTAGGGACCGGTAAATAATAATATTTTTATTTTTTTTAAAACGTTCATTGTGCTTATAACTTAATTTTTAGAATATTTTAGGGTTCCGAATATACGTAAAAACGAAACACTTTTAGGATCACTCGGGTGTCTGTCTGTTCGTCTTTCACAGCCAATTTCCTCCGAATGTACTGTACCCAAACACGGAAGCATTATGTAAATAATGAGAAATTCGATGAAAAAATACCTTTTTGAAATGGCACTTATCTCCAAAACCACTGAGCCTAAAATTTTGTAAAAAAATGCAGATTCGAACGTGCTCTATGCCTACAGATAACAGAAAAACCAAGAGATGTCTGTAGTGTTACAGTACATGTTACAAAAACGATTTTCGTTCGGAACCCTTTCCACGCGAGTCCGACTGGCATTTGTTAGTAGCTCACGTCAATTCCATACATTCTGAACTTTTGACAATCATTTTCGCTGCTTGAGCTACAATTTAGCACCACTAGCTAAATGCAGCAAGTCTTCATATCATCATCTTCATCGCAATTAATTTTCTGTGTCATGTTTTGTAAACTTTGCATACTGCTGTATAAATTCAAGTTTTTATAACTTAACAGACAGATGTGTTGCTGGGGAGTTTGTTGCGCCACTTCTTCTTCCCAGCTAAAACACTAGGAAGTGGTGACGGGCGGGTGTTTTAGGGGACTGTCTTTATGTAGAACTTTAACGTTCAAAAAGTGAATAGAACGAGGATAGATGATACTATCTGTCAGCAGAAATGTAGACTTTTCGTGGACAATAACCACTCGTCACGTCAATCTAATACATAATCAAGTACCGCACTAAACAGTTTAAGGAAAAAAACATTCGTCAAATACATTCGGTGACATGACAAGCCCAAAAAAATTCGCGTCCAAATAATGTTTAGTTACTTTCACGCATGCGTAGTTTTAACTTTCACTAGTTCGGTGCGCTTGCGCCTTTTATTGTTTTGTTCATGGTTCTGTAAATGATGGAACAATGTCTATTTTTGTCTTGTTATGTAAGACGTGTGTCACGGTGGGTTAGGTAAGAGTTTTCTTTTGTTTCTGATTGCTTTTTAATTGTGGATTTTGTGTTGTTTTGGGGTTGAAAGCGTGACAGCGGTTTTTATTTTCTACTAGCTGCGCCCGCGGTTTTCCCCGCGCAGATAGACATAGTACCTATATATATATAAAGCCTATGAGTTAATCCAGGGTGTCAGCTTCCTGCATACCAAATGTTATAAAAATTGGTCCAACCGTTTGCGCGTAAAGAAGTAACAAACATACACACACTCACAGCCTTTATAATATTAGTGTGATAATAATATTATATTATATATAGTGTGATTAGTGCGATATTATAATGTGATGCGTTACGGGTTATCTTAGTGGACTGTGTTCCTAATTGACTTGTTTCTCGTGTACCATCACAAGCTGTGAAATGACCACGGTGAGTGTAGGCAGGCCATAGAGGCACTTTGGCACACATGGCCGTTTCACGAAAAAAGCCCTAAGTCTGGCTAAACAACAGTTGCATACAGTCACAGCCGTCATAACTGGCCATGGGTCTTTATAGCCCACTCTGTAGAGCCTGCATGGAGGAGGACGAGACGAGGTAGTCGCGGATTACATGGCTAAGTACTTCGGAAACCCGGTACCCTCTGTGAGATGGTTAGTAACTCCAAGGCGTTGCTGGCCTTCCATGGGGAGCTGGGGTGGATCGAATGACACATTTGGCCCATCTACACGCAAAATACGCGGTTAGTCGTCGAGTTGCGGAAACCAGCCCGATACATATATTCTAGTGTAGCGTTAAATAATGTCTGAAAAAGGACGTTTTTCCCCGATTACTATAAAGCTGTTAGGTTGGGTAGAGAAATAGTTATGGCAGATTTTTTCTTTGTAGAATCTGCATAGTGCATTGGTGGTGAACGAGAATTACCGTATTGTTTACACTTTGGTATTTAGTTCAAACAAAGCAAAACTGGAAATAGTAGATCGTGATGAGTGGTGTAAGAAGAACAAACTCTATTAACTGCCCATCGGTAAAATGAAAATTGAGCGTTTGTTTGCAACAACGATAAATTCTTATAACCTAACATTCTTCAACAACAAAACACCGTAAAGTACGTAACTGGTGAAATTGGGTGTACTACAGATACAACACTGCCTCTCGCTTTGGGGTGGAAGGCTGTTGATGTTGTTTTGGGTGCTAACATTCTTCCCTTCAAATCCACCACCCTCCCTGCCAGCGGCCTTGAAAATTACCCTAAGGGTACATTCTCCAGGGTTAAAAATATACAATGTCTTATGTTCCACCTGCGTGCAAAGTTTCATCCAAATCCGTTCAGCCGTTAACACGTGAAGTGTTAACAAACAGACAGACGATAAAATGACGGAGTTAAAAAATCAGAGTGGATTATTTTTAGAAAAATAAAGTTATCCCTACTGCTCAGCGTCCCGTTTTTACGTGGTGAATTATTCATTTTTTGATGAACTAAATAGTAGGAATAAATTTAGTAATCCCACCTTTTTAGCGTAGCCGGCTAATCTCCAAAACGGATAGACCGATTTTGTGTTTCAAAATCGGTCTATCCGTTCACGGGCAGATAGCTAATTTTATAAGGAGCATAGGTTCCTTTAATTTTAGCACAAAGATTAGGGTTCCGTGCATAAAAATTAAAAACCCTTGAAAATCCTTTTTACGCGTGATCTCTGAAACGACTGAGCCGATTTTGATGGGACTCCCTTCAGTGGCTGATGTATAAGGAATAGCTTTTATTTAATTGTTGTTTTAGAAAAGGGCTTAGAGTTTCGCGCAAAAAAAAAACGCGAAAGAAGGGGCAACAGCTAATTTTAAACATAAGAAGAACCGAAGATTTCTTTAACGAAGAGAACCATAATTAACACTTGATCATCTACAACATTATTTAGTTTATGAATAAAATCATAATTGCTTTTAAACTCTTTTTTCTTAGACTCGTTCTTACAGCTAAAGTATCAGTAAAGTTCCTTATGTACAACGGTTCATTAAATTAAAACAAATAACGGATGCAATATTCATTCACAGTGTATCTGTTATTCATTAGACGCAACCTTAATAGCTTCCTGTCGCACACAGCTGTCAATCAAGCTAATATTAATCACTGCGAGCCAATTGTTGCCCTAATACACGAACACTTTCTAACCACGTACTTAAGAGATCAAAGTACTTACCCAAAATGCTTGCACAGTGGGCTACCGCAAGTACAGCGAACAAAGAAAGCGCGAGTTTGACCGACATGGTGATCAGCTGTCACTGTCACGGATCTTGTAAAAAAACGAACGAAAAGGCCAATTTATTTTATACGCGTTTTATAAAGGAGGCTCGTGTGAGAAGGCGACCGTCGCAAGCGCCGGCAATACACTGTTCCTTCCCAGAGATCTCGCTCCGGCCGTTTCACCTCGCTCACAATAGAAGGTGAAATTTAAATAAAGCATAATGCTGTGTTATAACGACATGCATCAGTGAGATGCATCGAGAAAGCGTCTGTCATATTCGCTCCCCCTAATTCAGTCATGTTTGTCTTTAATATTGGGGAAAACCACAGTATTTTGTAAATATGGACATTTTAGTACGTACTTGGGTAGACGAGCTCGAAACTTGTTTGTTCGCTTTCTCCCGGTCGTTATAGACGGTTCGATGTGTTTATAAGGCAAACAATAAAAGTTCCTGGTGACTAATACGTTTCTTATTCATAAATAAGTAATGATAGTCTATGTTTGGAGAAATTAACGTACTTAAGTAGCATTTGTGTATATCTAGTTTAAGAACTAATTTGCATGAAAACAATTTCTAGAAGGGTGGTTTATTAAGAGACTATTCAACGTGCTTTTTAATTTCTTGTACTCTTGGCTTGGGGACCATCCATCTATACTAACTTGACATTACCTATAAATACGAATGTAGCGCTGTTCGTCTGTTTGTTACCCCTTCACTTCTTAATAGCTGAACGCATTTGGATGACATAAGGCACACAGGTAGATCATATATCCTGGAATAGGATGTAAGATACTTTTATCCCGAGCGTACGTTTCTTTGGGATAATTTATGACTTTCACACGAATGAAACCGCTGGCAAAGTTAGTTATAAATATTAAAAACAAAATAAATCATTGAATCGTTACAGCGATCAATATCGGCGTGAATTTAAGTTGCATATTAGTTTTTAATTAACAAAAACTGTTTTTATAATCAACTAGCTACTGTCCGAGGTTTCGCCCGCTTGAATGGTATTTTCATGGTATTTATTTTTTTCGTACAGACCCCTAATTCTGTTTCTAAAATTACTACGATCCAGCCGTCTCGGAGATTCCGCGTGAAAACGGTGGTTTTGTTTTTTTTTGCACGGAGCACTAATTATTTTTTTAAAATAAAAGTAGCCTAAGTTCTTCCTTATAACATCAGCTATCTGTCAAGTCTCGTCAAAATCGATGCAGCCGTACCGGTGATTAGCCAGAACAAACAGACAGACAGCTAGACGGCAAAAAAAAAGTGTTTTTGATAGAGGTATGGTACATTAGCACTTAGTTAAAAGCTGTTATTTTGATATTACAAACAGACACTTCATATTATTTATTTGTATTGAGTATAGATATGTACACTAAGCGAAACCAATTTGAATGCTTTGTTATGTATGAGATATTATATCGTATTTAGAATTAATAGGTTTCGCGCCTTTTTTATGCTCCCGGATAGGCTGGAAGCCTAGCATTGTACAATTGGTAAATGGATGGCAGACTATCTTTATTATACCAATTGTACCTACTTCTGGATTAACTTTTATGTCGGTACAACTGACTTGTGTTTCTTTATTTTGAAACTATTAACATAGCTATTTACCTAATTACTTATTACTATCGACGAGTTACAAGCGAGAAACCAAAAAAATAACAAAACCTACTTTAAGAATTGTGAACGTACTTGGAGATAGAGGAGAGCAAAGAAACGTTGTGCCTACCCCTAAGAATTGGTATAAGGGTAGGATGTCAGAAGAAAAAAAATACTATTTCTTCCTGATGATGATTTTTTACTGAAAATAATAATAAAGAAAAACTGTTTAGTTAAATTCAATTTTAATTAAAATAAAAACAGAGTAATCAAAACTATAATAAACGGCCAACCCACAAAATCTTTAATCTTTTATTTATATATAAAAATACTCAGAGCAAGACGTCAAATAAAAAAATAAAAAAATGCAATGTGCATAGAAAGCTAGTGCTCCTCCACTCCGTCTGTGCATCTGTCTGTCAGTGCATACCACAGTCAGGTGCGCGCCAGTGCCCCACTTGCGGGTCGTTGTCTTCTAGAGCACAGACCACGGTATGTCGTAGAGCTGGCGATGGCGGACGGATGTTACGTTTTTTTATTTATTTTTTTGATGTTTGCCACCACGTTTCTTGAATAGGGCTGCTATTTTATATTATTAATGTTATAGCGGCAGTAGAAATACCCGCTCTGAGAAAATTTCAACTGTCTACTTAGTACAGTTTCTGAGATACAGCCTGCTAACGGCAGATAACAGAGGCTTAGCAATGATTAATTAATTATTAATTATTTAATTATTTTCGTTGGTTACCCTTCGGTAACTTCGGTATAGTAAATAACAATTTTATTAAGAGGGCTCTTTGCTTTATTATTTGTCTGTTGGTTTGAACTCTTTCTATCTGTGAGTCAGCATAAGGTAAAATACTCTTAATGCATCAAATCCCGACACAAGGAGTCCTAGTCTAAGGCCCAGTGAATTTGTGTAAATATATATATTTTTAAACAATATTTTAATCATGCGCGTGCAGTAGGCTACAGTAAGGGTAGGCCAACCCATACATAATGCCCAAAAAAAATTCTCATCGTCAGTATCGTGATTTCAACCCTGAATAATGTGGTGAGTTTTATTTTTGGGCATTATGTATGGGCTGGCCTACCCTTACTGTAGCCTACTGCACGCCCATGATTTTTGTTATCTTTTTTTTTAATCCGAATGATTTTATTGCAATCTAAGCTGTGCCATCTGCTTATCATGCAAAGCATAAGCGACAAGGAAGTGGAACAAGTGGACAAGTAAGTCGTTGACGCGCGATTTTTACGAACAGCTGTTATTACATTTATAAAAGTTGTTGCTCTGTGGTTCCTACTATCAAGTTCATGGACGTGCACGTTATTGAAGACCAACCTTTATTAGCAGTCGGCTATTAAAAACACGATTCTTAAAAATAACTTTTATTAATTCTGGAATAAATTGTATTGGCCGGTTTAGGATAAAAATAATTAAAGAACTAATTTTAAGACAGTTAAGTGGGATCTACTGAAGAACTGAAATGTTCTTGAATTTTTTTCTCAGTTTTTAACAATTTAGCCTAATTCGGAATTCAACTCATTTTGCCATCCTTTTGGGTGTACAGCGTCGCTGGTTGCTAATGTTCGGGACCCATCTGTGGCTACTTTCATCAAATTTTCTTGCATTTGGCATATATACCTCTAAAGGTCCTGGTAGATTTGAATAAAAAATAATTTTCTAGTGCATGCCTTCAAGAATTATGTTAGACATAACTAAAACCCCCACAAACGTACACATACGGAATTTAATGGAACATAGCTTGATTCCGGGCTGGCCCACATGACTTAGTTTTTTGTAACAAAATTCTTACATGCTTTCCGCTGTTCATAGCTTGGCAAAAAATAGAGATAGGTAAGCGTAACTAATTAATTGTCATTAAAATTGGATTCGTGTAATTGTTGATTGATTTTCGTTTTCACTTCTGCTAATAAATACGGTAGAACTGAGGTACCTAAGTACTTTACGCTTCTTCTCCTCTGAGTTTAGGTAGTTCAATTAAAGGATACATAGATCATATATATATTTTAGATTTATATTTATTATACTACAATCTACGAGTATATATGGGAACAGGCGGCCGATTCTAATAATTTAGTTCGTTCCAGGTCGTCCCTAGCTGTCCTTCCCCCAGCGACGCCCTAAGCCGAGGCCCGTAACCCCACAGGGGGTGCCCTTAGCGTGTAGTCGCTTAGGTTGTAAGTTTTAATAAGCCCTGGCTGGCAAGCCCGGTTAAGCAGTCGACAACCACTCAAAAAAGATTCTAATAATCGATAAGCAACATTTGCATTCGCATCTGTTACAATTTGTCAAAATGGCAAAATTGATAGAATGCGACTGAGATGCAAAAGCGAATTTTGCTTAAGAATTTGTGGACTTGGCTCTCTGGATAAAATTAGTTATAATTTGGTGTAATTTTTCATCACAGTAATAATTTTGCCCATTGCTGTCTTCCAGACCGTTGCCTCTTATTACTTATGCCGTATTATTGTCAACATGACACTATGTCATCTCAATACCGGAACATCTTTATCAGTGCCTTTAATAACAATAGATTTTAAATAAATACTATTTTTTTTTTATTACCGTTCCGTATTTTATTAAAAGTAAGTAGATCAATTCACCTATTTAATTAAACGTACCTAAGTACTTCCTACATCTTTGTATTCTCATAAGTGTGTATCTTACTGGTTTTTATAAAAAAAAGAGAGTTTAACGTGGGAAGTTGAATCGACGTGTGTTTGTAGGAAGCAGTGGCCTTATTACAGACGAAAGAAAAGTTGAATATCGATAATGGAGTCCGCTTTCAATTGCCTTTCTTGGCTTACAAGTATGTATTTTATTGCTACCAAAATTACTTGGTGAATACAGAGGTACTAAAATATGACATATACACGACACACTGCATGATCTAGAATAAATTTACTTTCGATAATAATTGGCACAAAAATAAATATATTTTATAAATAGAGATTTTTGAAGTGTGTTTCCTTTTTGCGAAAATGTTGTTAGGTATAAATACTTATTTAAATAAATAAACAACACGTATGATAACTAAAAATTATTTTTGTTTCATTTAATTACTAATAATGATGTTTTTAAAATGAATGAAAACGAAACACCGTCGTTAACTCCTACTATCACACTGAATACCTACATATTTTTTTAATATCAAGAAAAATCTAACAAACTCTCACTTCTCAAAATAAACGCAACAGCACGTAACTATTAAAATACAAACGCATATTACATACAAACATATAACAATATGGCGTCGTGAAGGTTACACCATAGCTTAGCATGGGCCCACTAACGATGCCCCCCAGTGTAAACACGTGTCCACGTACAACAAGAGTGGTCAGAATTCGATCCCGTACCTCGTACTCATGGACCAAATGCCGTATCCGACCCGACCAGTTTAGTTCGGACGATGTGAATTGGCTACTGAGTCATCATGGTATCTTGGGGCTGAGTATGTTTTTTTTTGGTAATTTTCAACCTAATCTTATCAGTTGATTCACTTACACTAGTTAATGTTTAAACGCGTTGGACAATGAAAATAAATTGTATTTCTAATTAAAAACGTTGATCCACTATTTCATTTTATGGTAAGCGATAATGTGGTCGAAGCAGGATCAACAAAAACTTTCCTATTCACTCTTGACTCAAAGAGTGTTAGGGTGTAAAGTTTCCCTACTGAGCTACAAGGAAACAAAGACCCCGGCAAGTAATTCCACTTCTTAGATGTACGCAAAAGAAGATGTTGGTGATGTAAAGCAGATTATTAGCATTTTGTCACATTTACAGAATTAGGTATTTTTGATATCGATCGATCATCTCCATGCAATAAAAAAACAGCATAATTTATTCAAATCGAATTTGTTAATGCCAATGCTTAGTGCCACTATTATATCCGAGAGCATCGTTCTGTACGAGACGTTTCTGGAAGTTACGGAGAAATGAAACGCATTTCTGAGAAACAATCACGGTTTCTTAATTTCCATGGAAATGCCTTTACAAATGCATGTTTTTTTTATATAGTTAAGTAAGGTTTTGTTTAAAAAAATATTTGGATAACGAAAAACGCTTTACCATGTACAAGTAGCAGGATTTTTAACAAATTAAAATTGTTTTGTCCAAATAAAGATTCGTGATATACAACTTTTGGTACAAAAAAGTAACATTGGCGTCTATAAATCGTAGGTTAACACCAAATAAAAATGTCAAGCAATTAAATCTACGAACACACAAACAAAAAAAACAATTGCATCCGTCAATTAACCTAGCGAATCGTTTTCACACCCCAAAAAAGCTGGCATTAAGTGCCTATCATTTCCTTCCCAAGTAGCGCCGCACAAATACTGAATGCCGACTTTACTTGACACTGAATTCTACATACCCGACCAAGTGCGTCTCGGCTTTCTCCCATCCTTCACCGTTCGTATGGGGGTAAAAGAGAGGTCCGAAAGGCAGTTTTCCTTTCTCGCCCACTGTTATACGTCAGTGCACATTTCTCCCGGAGCGACTCAACGCTTACAACAAATCAGTGTGGCTGGTACTACGGTGTCGTCTGCGTTTTTAGATCCGTACAGTGTGAACTCGTAATAATATTTTGTATTTATTAGAACGTGGATCGAAGGTGATTGATATATTCGAGTGCTGAATTAATTGATTGGGTATTGAAGTTTTTGACTAGAAGGTAAGGTTTATTTTTTAGTTGTATTGCTATTAAATTTTCTTGATAGGAAATAAAATTCTGGAAAAAAAAACTTTTAGGTATTTTTCAAAAAAATATATATAATGAATGTTTAAAATTACGACATATATCAAAATATGTACAAATAGGAAGAAAATTCAACAGCAAAACATGCATATTAATGTAAACACGCATATATAACTTCTCTTAAGTATCGGCGCAATGCGCAGTGGAAAAGACTTCAACGCGCTAGCAACTTAAATTGAACGAAGATTATGTGTTCTTGGTTAAATATTTGTGTTTATAATTTTATTTTATTATAAATCTGTAATCAGAATGGATTAGCTAAACAATTGGTTGTATCATATTGAGGAAGACAACATTTAGCTATAGCCGAAAACATATTCAAAAAAATCGAGACTATTTATTTTAGGGGGGAGATTATAAATGTGTCTTTATCTTAAAGGTCTCTTTAATATTTGCAGGCAGGGAGCCAGTCTTCAAGATGAAGCTCTCCCTGGTTTTCGAGCTGCTTCTAATATTCATACTCTTGGCCTTTGCTGCGTCGAAGAGTGTCAGTAAGTATCCTGGACCATCAATCATAAACCAGTCAATAACCATGTTCATATTAGTCAAACGTCAGAATTTAATTTTAGAACAAAAAATGTGCAATAATGATTGATAGTTGTCGTGTCCGTACTTTAACGCGTTATTTATACAGTCAATAAAGTGTATCAACATTTGTATGCCCATTGTAGAGGTGTCCTTTAAAAAACTGTGAAAGTCAGCGATCGACCGGTCGATCGTCATCATCAATTTTTTTGTGCTGAATTACTTTCAGTAAAACATCACATAGCGTGTCAAGCGTAGATTTTTTTTGCTAACGAGATGTATAAACAAGTGTATGATATTACTTCGCTGATATGTCATACGTTTTTCATCGAAGAAATTTGTTAAAGATTGTAATCAATACTTTGCATGAAAGTGCTATATTTATTGACAAAAACAAATACTTTACTCACAGTGTCAACGGCGATGCAGTTAATCTTCTCTCCCGTCAAGTGCAAAACGCAATGAATCGATCAATCAAAGACCAAGCTTGTAATTACCAACAATTAGTCAGAAATGTTAGAAAAAAGTATGGTCATCTAAATAAATATAAATCAAACTGGAAACTGTTTGAATTTATGGCACTGAGTGAGGCTAACAACAGTACCTATTTAATTAACTAGTTGCCGCTCCGCCTGTGGAAGTCGTGATTCCACCCAATATAAAGTAAAGCCTATATGTTATTCTACTGTATAATATATCTATACTAATATAATAAAGCTGAAGATTTTTTGTTGTCTAGTGTTACTATAAAGTTTCATCAAAACCGATTCAGTCGCTTAAGATTTACAAACATCCAAGCATTCATCCATCTTCACAAACAATAGTAATTATAATATTAGTAGGAAGGAAGAAAAGGAATTAGGACAGGACTGCCTCCGATCTCCCAAATGCCAATGATAAAACTAACATAAATTCCTTTTCATAGAAAGAGAAAAGAACAATGTGAAGAAAGGTATCCAGAATAGGAACAATGATGACAAACAACAAATACAACAAATTGACGAGAACAACATCAACAAATACTGCAAATGCGTGGAGGCTTACTGCAACTGCTGCCGGGAGTTCAAACTGCCTGTTGTAGAACTACATGGACCAGGTAAGGACTAGTAACATACATATACTAGTGAAAAATACAACGTGTTACAGAATAAACGCAATACCTGAAAAGGGGTACTCATCATAACAAACAACTTTGACTATGGGACCAAAACTGAAAAAAAATCGACTGCCCCACACATTCTTTGCGCATAACGCGAAAAATGTACTGAACAGCTGACTTTTTTTTCCAATTTCGAGGTTGGTCCCATAGACAAAGTTGCGGTCTGAATTTTAAATTCATCATCAGTCTAGAAATCAGACTGATCAATATCGTACACGATAGACTTAAATGAAATCCTAGAATAATATCTCACTTATCAATACTGTTTCGACTTTAAATTAAGCTATGAATATTCAGTACTAAATACTGTTTTTCCATAAGCTCAATACTGCTATAGGAAATCGAACATAACGACGCGCCAGCGAACAACGCCGGCGCCGTCTTCACAATAAATATTCATAGCCGTAACCAATTTCACATCCACATTTTTGTCCTCCTTTAGTTTAGTTGCTTTGGCTTTAGTTACTAACGGAGAAACTATAATATATAACACTAGTTGCCGCCCGCGGCTCCGCCCGCGTGATTGTCGAAAACTATCCTAAGGGAACATATTCCCGGGATAAAAAGTATCCTATGTGTTATTCCAGACTATAATCTACCTCTGTGCCAAATTTCATCAAAATCCATTCAGTAGTTTTTACGTGAAAGAGTAACAAACATCCATACATACATCCATACTTACAAACTTTCGCCTTTATAATAGTAGTAGGACTAGCTTTTGCCCGTGGGTACACAGTCATAAAAGCCTGAAATTATTCCAAGAAAACGTATTACTAATATCAATATCTTATCTTAATCATCATCTAGGATATTTTATATCAGTGTGCCAAGCGACAGCAAAATTCGTTCGATTAAAAGGATCCAAACATTCAGACTTTCACATTTGTAATTTTATTAGTGTAGTCGATATTTCTAGTAAGTATGTTCTTTTTCTCTCTAGAGTCTATTACATAATGTCATTCATAAGTTAACTACTCGTAAAAGTGAGACGAGGTCAGTTACAACACTGATGGTTAAGTCCGGAACATTGGATTGACTCATTGCCGGTATGGAATACGGATCTTTAACTTGGAAATTACGTTGAAGCTGATGAAATTTGTCCAGACTATCGAATAGTTTGCAGTTTTTAATATGCTATTTCACTTTTCTATTAAAATTAAGATTTTTTTATGAACTAGCTTTTAGTTTACTAACTTCAGTTCGGTTCCGTGCCTACTTTTCCGGGATAAAAAGTAACCTATTGAATTCAGCGATAATATAGTGATCGGTTTAATGTATTCGAAATCGGATCACTACTTACAGAAATAACCTAATACAAACATGATGGTGATGGATTTCGATAAAATGATTCCGGAAATTACGATTTTTATAATAGATTAAGCAAATTAAATAAATTTAATTTTCCAAACTTCCAGGATGCGCCTCCTTGATGTACCTCAACGGTGACAAAATGTCCGTGTCGTTGAGTTTCGGAAAGAAGGTCATCACAAACCGGACACTGTCGAGTAAGTTTTTATGTTCATTTTCACTTTTGTTTTCAAACAGAAAGCCCAGATACATATTTATGGATGCCATAAACGTCTGGAGAACATTTAACATCTTGAAATGGGATAACTGTATTTTCGACGTTGTTTTCGTAAATTAAACTTCTTAATATTGTATTTTCTTCACAGGCAAGAAACCCAGCCCTGTTTGCATGCCACTGCCTGGTGGTGTGTCCAAGTTTTGTGGACGTGTCTACAACATCGCCAGAGCTGGTGAAGAATTCAGAGCTTGCCTCGGCTTAGAGCTTCAATCGAAGAGGACAGTAGAAGCTGCCGTTCGAGTGTCCTGCTTCAAGTTTGGTCCAAGAGGTGTAACCTCGGAACCAGCTGACCCATTGCCTTTAGTACCTCAAGACGAGAAGTCTGAAGACGATGATGATGACGATTATGAAGATGATGATGCATTCGGACTTGGTGCCGAAGAAGACGATGATGACGACGACGATGACGACGATGATGATGATGACGGTAGGTGTCTTATCAATAATTTCAAAAACTACTGGACGTAAAAATAAACATAGTGATTAACAAATAATGTTTCACATTTTCCAGGTACGCTCGACGCCGTCAACGACGTAGACAGTGCCGATTACACAGGTTTCAGTCTTCTCGGAGAAGATATATTGGGAGACCTGTTTGGATCTACAGGTGGAAAGAAAACGAACAAGAATAAGAAGAAGCAAGCACCTGCCCCGTCTACAACGACCACCACTACCAGACGTCCTAGGCCCTCGCGAAGGCCTTCAAGAAGACCTGGTACAAGGACTACGACACCACGCCCAAGGCGCACAACTACTGCAAGAGTAACTAAACCTGCGGCAGGAAACCGGCGACCAACTCGCAGACCTAACAGGAGACCAACCAGGAAACCAACTACCGAAAGCACTTCAACATCAATCCTCACTACCACCACAACCACAACTACAGCTAGACCAAGTTCCCCAGTAGCTTCAAGTTCAGTTGCTGCAGCTATTCCAACAACAGAACGTAGTTCAGTCATGAGCACTATTCAAGAGCAATCCCTTGCCCCCATCTCCGTAATGATGGTTGAAAATCCCACTCCGATCATGATTGCAACTACTCCTAAGAATGTAAACGATTTTGAAGATCCTGGTCTAGAAATGTCATTAGCACATATCACTGGTCAATTATCTGCGATGCCTGTTACCCCAATGATTTCAAACGAAGGCAAAGATTCAAACGTGATGGAAAAAGAAGAAGAACCAGCAAACTACGAGAAAGTGATTACAATTACACCAAAAACACCATCAACTATTTCTTTCATTCCTACTTCTGAGGAGGCCGTCAATGATGACATGATTCAAATCGTGCAAAGTCTTGACTCCGCTTCAGCAGAAACCATGCCCGAAAGAGAAACGATATCCGGGGATGAAAGCAGAGCTCATCTTTACCAATTTGGTGCCCCCGTTCCAGAAAGTTATTATGAAGGTCTTACAATACCCAAGAAGAAGAATAGGAACAAACAGTTCAACCTGCATGATTTAGATGTTCTCAATCTTGGTCAGATCGGAGAAACCTTGGGTGACGAATTAGGAATATTTGGTAAAAATAAGAGACAACACAGAGATAACAAAGACACAAAAGTACATGGTGGAAACGATCAAAGCAATGAATACAACGACTTTGTTGATGATTTTAGTGAATTGGCTTTGATGATGAGGAAATCAAATGATAATAAGAACAATAAAAATAAGAAAGACAGGAGAAGACAGAACAAAATGATGCGCGAATGGTCACAAGTATGACATCGTAGCCAGACTAGTTCTAAGTAGCTCTAGACATTATTTATTTTTGTACTTTAACTTATTAATTGTGTGTGTTGTAAATAGCAAAATTTTGTATGAGATTATTTATTTTTGCATGAATGAGTAAAAAACTTTTTCAAATATGTGCTCTATTTATTCTTGAAAAATTGTATCCCTTATTGATCTCATGCTCTGAAGAGTCAGAACTCAGAAAATCAATCAGATGATATATATGATATAAATGAATAATTTATTCAATTGGTACCATAATACTTAAAACCTTACAAACGGACAAAATTAATGTGACACATTATCTACTATTAGTTACGCTAGCATCTTACCAGAGACCAAAATTAAAATGATTATGCAATACTTTGTACAAGATTAGCCAAGAGGCCATAAGAACTTAGGAAGCATAAGAAATAGTCGTGCCTCATCTCAGTTTGCAAGTCATAAATGTTAGAATCGGAAAGATTATTCAACATTAAAGGTGGTCAGAAAACAAATCTTAAATATTGCGGTAGTATCTTCAACTTTTAAAATGTTGCTAATGTGACTTCAAAAGGCGCCGAAAAATAGCAATAGGTAGGTTAAAATATTCATAAGGTTATCGTAGAAAAATTGCAATCGGCTAAAACCAAAGAATGCGGCTCTTTCTTCTAAAAGATGTATATTAAAATTAGTTTAAAATATTCAAGCTGTTGACGCAATATCCAAACACTTAATATCATTCTTAATCTCTTGCTAGGCAGAAATGTTTAACTTAATTACATGAATGCCCTCAATAAATTATGTAAATTCAAAGTCATTAATTTTTATTCAAATATCATTTAAATAATGTGTGATGTAACGCTTTCCCATAATGATGATGAATGAAATCCGAAAATCCATTATGATCTCAACCGTATTTTTTCATTCTTATGTTGCGTTTCTATAAGGATAAGACGTTCGTTAGTCCTGTCGATGGTTTTCAAGTCAACAATATTATTAATTTATCAGCGGAGAGGTGTAAGCGGTGAATTATTGCTCAATCACTTTCATTACTCAGTTGGCACAAACATTAAATAATAAACGTTAATGTAATATATCAATACATATTCTTTTCACGTTCCCATATTGAAAGTACGCAACGCAACATAATATAGTTTTAAATTTCAACTTTCTCTCGTACTGACATTAAAATTTAAAACTTGTTCCTGTCACTGACTGTACAGCTTTAAATAAACATTGAATGTTTAGTGGTCGACCGTTAAATACTCCCGGTTACTTGCTACGCCTACAATCTGTAATGAGGAGCCAGGCTTAACTGTTCAACTTCACTTATCTTGCTTCACAGAAAATGGGCCCTTCAGTAAAATTTTTATTATTGCTAATGATATCTGCTTGCCATTTGGGATTCGGTGAGTGATATTTTCCTACAAAATTATGTTCATTAAAATAACTGTATTGAAGTAAAATTATAATGTATTCTGAATTACAGGTGACAAACCATATAAAGTGATAAAATTCAAAGTACCTCAAACGGTGTGGAGGCAAGCACTGCATCCAACTCCTGTCCTAAAATCTCCTGTTACCATCACTGTGCCCATAAACGTTCAGGATGAGAATATTGAAGACGATGACGATGTTGAAGATGACGTACAAGATGAAATAGAAAACGAAGTTCCTCCAGTCGCAGACGCTGTTGTTGAAACTGCCAATGTAACGCAAGCCTTACAAGATCCAGTACCAGTAGCAAGTACCGCTGCACCTGCTGCCACCCAGAGTCCACTACTCCAAGATGAAGTCGCGAGTCAACAACCAGCGCAAGGAGTTCCTGGCCAAGTTATAAGATTTCCATGTGCGTGTCGAAGTAGGCAGTGTGGGTGTTGTACAGGCGCTCTTATGGACCGATTTAGAATGAAAGCGTGTGGAAACATCACCTTTGTGCCAGAGGACTTTGTATTCGACGTGAGGATGAGCATCAACAATAACACCGTAGTGCGACGAAGAGTTTCAGGTGAGAATGGACATTAACGAAATTTCTATTCTTTTGTATTGGAACATATACCTAGTTTGGAATACAAATAAGGTTTCTAAGTCATAAGTAAGCTATTTAAAATCAATGACATTAGACAAAGGTGTTAATAGAAAGTGATTTCAGCCAGCGACCCGCCGCCGATATGCTTCAACCCTAGAAGAGCTCCATTTGTACGCGTTTGTGCCGAAATATCAAATATACAAATTAGAAACAGAAACGCTCATGCTTGTTTAGACATCAATGCTGATATTGGAGGATTTCCAGTTTACTCAGCATCATTCAGATGCTTCAGGTAATATCCTAAATAGCTCAGTTAATATTACGCAACAAAAGTCTATTATGAATCTTAATATTTGTTGTGTTTACAGACTTGGGGCATCAGGAGTACAGACAGGGTTAAAACCGAGACCAGTTTCAACAGGACCCAAGCCAGTTAGTCTGTATGGCAACAGCAACAATGATGACGATGGTGGTGGTGGTTTCTTAGAAAATGCCGCGGGCAATGTTTTTGGTGGAGACGGTTTATTCGGAGGTGGCGGCTCCAGTGATGATGGTCCCTTCGATGGCATCGGTGACGCGTTTGGAGACCTATTCGACGGCGACTCGTAGTCAATTGTGATTGTAACTTTACATACCAGTATTCATAGTAACGTAAAAATAATTTATAATGTAGTTAAGTCTATTTATTGTTACTAATAAAATACGTTCATAAAACTGAGAATTTTATTGGAATACACTAAAGTGAATCAATCTGAACTCAACGTGAAAGTGTTAATATTGAGATAAACAGATCTTTCTCTGCCCCTGTTGAACCGGTTCACTGTTGTGCATGTGAATTGGAGTGCCCGGCTTGTTCAGACGATAGGCGCACGCGCAGATTCGCGCCACAAAATCGTGGAAAATGTGTTTGGTGAAATTTTTATTCGCGGTGTTTTGTCTACAAAATATACAAGGAGGTAAGATTATTCAATAGCTAATTTCTAGTAATCTCATTTGAATTTTTATGGAATTAATTTTGGTTGTAAAATTTATTTCGTTGCAGCAACATTAGAAGATAATGTAAACAAAACAAAAGTGACACCACATATAAATGGAATAGAGATTCCAGATGATTTCCTGTTAATGCTAGATCAGTTACGGAGTAACTCTTCACTGATGGCGACAGCTTTGTCGAGACAGAACCAGGAAGCTCAAAATGGAACCTCTTCGAACAACAGACGATGTGTATGTGACAAGGGTGTCTGTAAATGCTGTACTGGTTACTTCTTGGACTTGCTGAAGCAGAAGGCTTGCATGCGAGTTACTTACCACCCGGGAGACTTTGCTTTCGATGTGGCGATGTCGTTCAACAATAGGGTGCTATATGAAAACTCTTTGTCAGGTGAGCAGACTTTTATACTTATACTTCTTCTAATATCAATAAAAGTAGATTTTTCGTTAGAGGTTCAAAGACCTGTTAGTCTTTTGATAAATAATGATGATGATGGCAAGTCAAGAAAACACTGTTTATCATTCATGAATAGTTATTACACTTTTTCAAGCACTAAGTAAGGTGAATATACTTTGAACAGTAAATTACCCAGAAACAAAATATGCAAATAATGGCAACGAACTCAATTTCATTAAAAGTTTTTAGTCTCGAGTTATTAGAATGTTCGTGATTTAATTTAGGAAGAAAACAATTGGTCCTTATTTAATAGTACAAATATACTTTTTTCAGGAAAGAATCCTCGACCAATATGCATTAGTCCACCAAGAATAAACAATTTAAAAGTGTGTGCGAAGTTCTACAACGTTTTCTTCCCAGGACGGAACTTTCACTTCTGTTTGGCAATGACAGGACAGTGGGGGTCATTCGAGCTCTTTAATTTCGCTTTTGACTGCCTCCGGTGAGTGTTAACACTATTTATAGACTAAGGAAATTAACTAAGCTTTCTACTTGTGAAATTAAGAGTGTGTAGGTACTTTCTTCGGAACTAAAGTTGCGAAGGAACAAGTGATCATAGTCATAACTGATGATCATGGTCAAAACATGAAAGCTAGAATATATTTAATTAGTACGCACGTGTTCCGGGTTATTTGCTAGCAAATAAATGTAGGTGTGCCCTGTAAACCCTCGAAAGATGGGCAGAGGTTTTCGTCATTCCAAACTTAACGAAGAGTCCGTTTCCGCATTGAAAATAATATTTGGTCCTTATCGATATACATACATTAGATATACATTTTACGATAATTACGCGGACGTAGGGGTATGAAATTTGGCACGGTTAAAATTTATATGGAGAAGGAGTGCAGAAAGCTAATAATATATTATAACAATGCTCAAAAATACTTACATAGGTCGAATTTTGACCACCAGGCGACAACTAGTATATACAGAACCACTACTGTTTTCATGATATTATTGTAAATGTACGGAACGTTGTGATATAACATACAAAACTAATCATGTTCTTTTATAATTTATAGCGTGTAGTTAATTTAGTACATCAAATAAATACAATTTTGCCTGCAATAATGTCTCCCGATATATTGTTTTTCCTGTCATGTTTCTGTGTAACTAAAATCATCATTGGGGGGTTCATACATTCACCTACCTCTTTATCAATCTACCTACCTTCTCAATAATCTCTTTGTAAGGTCCTGGGTTCGATTACCGGATGGGGTTGTGCTTCTGGGTTTTTACATTTGAAATTTCTCAGTAGCAGCCATAACTCTGCCATTTTTTTTTGTTTTTGTACATCACTGGTGAAATGAAGGTGAACGTAACTTAACCGTTTGAGAGATTTAATATCTCTCGAACGGTTAAGCAGAAATTACGTTTTGGTTGTTTCGTAGGTACAGCTTCAGAACTTCATTTTCTTCCGTCGTGACATTAATACAAAACTTCTGTCCTCAGAATGGGAGCCAATGGTATCGCGATGGTGAAACCGTACGACGACGTCGGCATACCCATAGCAAGCCCACAAGGGCAAGGAGGAGTGGATGCAGTGGTGGATGCTGGAGAGGACGACATCGATGACTACGACGAGAACGTTGTCAGATCGATACTTAGTCTGTTTGACCGATAATGTGATGAACTAAATGCGGAAACTATTCTGGTGTCTTTGAATTTGAGGACAGTTATTTATAAATTATTTATTTTGCATTTTGTTTGTTTTTTTGTCAACCTAAATACTATTGGTTAAAAATGAAAAAATAGTTATAAATAGTAACAGTGGACTGTAGATATAGTTGACCATGAGCTTGAAAAGCCACCATATATATAACCTACAAAAAAAGAGCTGACGTCAAACAAATCCTACATCGCGCTATCATAGTTCTCCGCGTGATTTGGACATATACAACAGCCCGACAACAACCCACGGATAGTTGCCCACCAGACAAAAACCCATCTGGTCGGAGAATCCTCCCTTTTCAATCGAGGATGCGGGAGTTTCCACCCTTTTCCACATACCACTATAAGCTAAAACTGGTTTTGTTACCACTGAGGTAAGGCCTACTGTACTGAAATATTGGTAAATCTTGTCAAGTTATTGTAATTAGTTGCTTCAGTAGACTGAAGTACTTGGTATTGACGTTGTAGCCACTGATTAGTAGAATTTAAAGATTATTCGATCATGAATCTAATACATTTCCTGGTCCCGGCTGTAATTTGTAAATCTTTGGCATTCATTACGGATTTTCAGAAGCCAGGAAATCTGTCACCAGTATTGGCAAGAAGTACCGTGTTACCCAGTTACTGGGTTGAGAAGGTCATATAGGCATTCGCTCCACGTAAATTACTGGCATTCAGCTGAATCCGGTCTGACTGGGAGCCGACCCCAATATACTTGGGAAAAGGCTTGGCAGATGAGCTCCTGCAGGTCATAAACCTCAATATATATGGGAATAAAGGGGATTAACAATTACAAGAGACAATTCCATGACTCCGTTTATTTTTTTAATTGAATTGCGACCACGCCACCGCATGAACGTCCCACTGAAAATTGTGCCCAATCAATTGTACTATCATTGTGACGTCACGCGTATTTTCAACGCACTGTATCGTCTTCATTTTTTGTTTCGTGAACAAATGAAAAAAATACTTGTCCATTTTTTGGAAATCTATCTGACGGACGTTTTAATTTTTTTTTGATTGAATACCCTATTTCTGCATAGCTAAGACAATTAGGAAGGTGCTGTAAGCACTATGTGACTACACATGGAGAGATTTCTTCTCCTAATAGTATAAAACAAAGTCGCTGTCTGACTCTGTACGCTAACTCACTATAGGAAGAACGATAAACTAGGAAGGTTTGTATATACACTGTGATATTGAAGTCGTCTTACAAAGGCGGCCCACTTAATATACCCGACATAAACTACCTCTAGGTGCGATTATTTAAAAAAAGAATTAATTAAGATTATAGGTACAATAAAAATAAATAATGCATTAGAATTATGAAACGCCCTGTTGATAATGTTTACGTATCAAAACAATGTTGTCGTTCCATTCCCGCCGTCTTTGGAACACAAGACTCGGCTGCCAGGGTTGCGGAATTTGTTCGAAAGAGTCACCGCGGCCCTGGAACGCAAAGGGCTTTAGAAGGAACACGGATGGGTTTTAGTCAGTAAGAGTCTGACACGCCCTTCCGCTCCACCCAGAGCGGAAGAAGTCATTTGATGATATCCCAACCTTAAAAAAAAAAAAAAAGGCTCGGACTGCGCTCGCTACAGGATGTTTCAAACTTCGTTATGCATCATGATAATGAATATTATTTGCATTTTTTTAATAATTCAAACGTTCATAAATATCTTTTTTTTTTTTTTGTGAATGTGTAGTTATAGTTATTGGATTGATGAAGTGGGCTGTCGTTGTAAGACGACTAAAATGGCACCGTGTATAATTTGCAGCCAAGCGAAGCCTGGGCGGATCGCTAGGTTATCATACAGGACAGATCGATTTCAAGGATTCAGGGTACCTACATAAGATTTCTAGTATGATTACCATTTAAATGTCGTTCGTCGCAATTTGATTGCTTTGAAAATGTCGATCACTGGCAAGGAATGTCAAACGTTAGAGTAAACAATAGTTGAGATGGAAGATACTATTTTTCTTTATTTTATTTAAACTGGCTATCGAGGCGGTTATCGCTTATCGGTCGTAGGTTCGAACTCCTACTTTTATCTCAATACAGTGAAAGACAACATTGTGAAGAAACTGGCAAGCTCCAGAACCAATAAATCAGAGACATGTGACACCCAACCCGCACAAGGCCCTCTTGGTGGATTGCATCCCACTCCCTTAAGGAAGGTAATGAGGCCTGTATTCTATCTGTGAGGATTATAGACTGGTTATGCTGAACAGACATGCCATGCCATGCCATGCCATGACATGACATGCATGTATACAGTTTTTAGGGTTCTGTACCTCAGTCAGCAAAAACGAAACCCTATAGGATCACTTTCTTGTCCGTCTGTCTGTCAAGACCCCTTTTTCTCAGAAACGCATAGAGGAACCAAGCTGAAATTAATATCAAATAGTCAGGTCTACTACCCCTTGGCGCAGTGAACAAATCAAACTTCTTAGTCAATGCAATCTAAAGATTGAGGCCGTTTATGCTCCGTTTACAGTACAAGTACAGGAAAAGCTCTTAAAATTGGGAATTTGTCGTTCTATCATGTAAAAAAACATTTTTTGCGATTACAAACTTATATTTTCGTTTGAAGAATTGACCGTGACGTACATTGATGTAAAAAATTTCGAGCTCACTAAGTTCGCTCTTGTATCCTATATATTTTAAATTCCAAAGTAGGCACCCATATTTCTGTATAACGGTTAAAAATAAAAAAAGTTATATATCACAGACTGGGTGTAAGAATGATCGAGGATGCTGTTGTATCCGTACTAGCTTTTCTGCATAAGTCAATAAAGCGTTCTCAGTTTCTGTTTATCTGGACTTATCGAACTCGCTTCTCTCGCTCTTGCATTTGTCATTCTCTCAATTCTTTCTGCGTACTTACCCAGTGAGTGATCCTGATCATGCAACAAGGAATGCAACAAATGGGCTTGCAAGCTGTACATATTCTCCGGGAAAAGCTTTATAGGCAGACCTTATTAACTTAATTGTATAAATGCTTGCAGGTAACTTAGTACCTACATTACCAATAGCTTTTTACCTACCCCTAAAGAGCAACGACCGTAAAATTATATTCATTAAATAAAATTATGTACGCATGTAGATATTATAAAGAAAGTACCTACCTTCTCATGACAGTACCAAAGCTTTCAGCTTCTAAGATAGCCTGACATATCGGTGCCTGATCAAAGGTCAGCATTACTCGCATAAGTCGCGGTATTAGACACACTTACAAGAGTATTTGTCATGCGCATCATTACTCATTTTCACATTAATGAACATGCGTGAAAATATATACGTGAAAATACCTAGCCATTATCCGAACAGTGGTGGTATCGCATCGATCCGATGCGCAGGAGTTTCTCTCTAGAAAGTACCGCAAGTCAGTCGCCCGCGCATCGCATACCTTGCATACAAATACTTTGTTACCTTTGGAAGTATCGACATAGGGTATCGGAAACCGATCATTTGAATTTAGTCCCCAGAGGTGTGGAGTTGAACGAACTTTAGTCAAAATGAAAACGAAAATGTTTGCGCTGTTTGTTGTGCTGTGTTTTGTTCTATTTGGTTCAGGTATGTGCAATTTTTTTTTAATTCATAATTTATTCGTTTTCAGGCGTGAGTTAATTAAGTTTCAGAATCCCAGGTATGTATTTGTCGTGCAATTTCCTATTTGCATTATATTGAGATTGATTTACATAGCGTTACGGTAATTAACTCAATTATTGAGTTACTATGTTAGTGGACATCATTTAGCTTTCAAAAGAATCGAGTAGGTATTTAGACAAGAATTTTGCAGGCGGTTTCTATTCATACTTTTTCTATAATTTTAGGTGACGCATCTAGAGTGGACCGGCATTTCAACAATAAAGAGGACAATTCAATGGATGTGACAGACTTTTCTATCTATTATGATATAGACTCGAATACGGTGAGTTGTAACTTACATAGGTACATATTTTACCGGTTACAGGTTACCTGCTTTCGTTTTGGCAAGAGCAAAATAAATAATAGTATCCAGGGAGGCCCCATGTCTAGTCTTTCGGCTGAAGTTATGATGATAATAGCAGTTTAGAAACAATTATAGGCTTCGAGTAAAAAATTGGGGTGGTGAATAACACTTAAAAAATAATATTTTTGCATAGGTATGCCTACAGTGCTAGCTTTGGTCCAAATCATTCTCAATTTCGTGCTGAAAAATAGGGCCTAAATTATAGGTAGGTACTCAATAGCTTTTTACCCCACTGCCCCAGAAGAGGGTTTTTTTTTATGAGCCCTAAAGTGTTCCTCGTTGTAACTGTAGGTCTATTGGATCTCTATATTACAGACAATAAGAAAGATGATGCCCCGCCCCTGGTACCAGCCTGGATGGAGACTACGGCTGCCATTCAGAGGTGGAAAGTGCGATTGTGACGGACTCAAGTGTAACTGCTGCTCCGGAATGCGCATCCCAGCGTTTAACTTTGATAGACAAAGTAAGTATGCAATCTCTCCTCAAACTTCAGGCTAATCTAGCTTTCGAGAGCAGAATGAGAACATCATGCGACTTCTTTTCATTCGTTCCATTTTTCTCTGTGATTAGCAAACTAATTCTTAAGAGTAAGGAGTTTAATTCGTATCGCCGTGTCCTTTTGATCATTTCGCCAAATTCTTGTGCACTATTTTATTATTGATGAGCAATGATGTGGACGGCGATGGAGCATGCTTGCTTAGAAGTAACCTATTCACTCTAGCATTAATGACACCTAGGTTGCAGCTATCATGAAACACAGACTCCGGTAGGAAATTCCACTCCTTAGCTGCGACTGGTTTATGATCATTGGTAGCAGCTTTAGTTCCAGCCCCGGTTATCAGGTAAATCTATAGGTATCTTCCCTTTTGGGATTTGCTGAACTAGTCTGTGACAGTCTCAACTTGCAGGATATGATGATGCTTAAAAATACAAAAAATCCCTAAGTATGAGATTAGAGTACCAAGCTAGGTACTACCTAGCTAGCTACCCTAATCATAATTATAATTAGGGATTTTTAACTTGGCATACCTAGGTACCTACATATGCAAAGTTTACGTCATATTACTTGAACGAACGATTTAACTGAAAAAGCTATTTACATTTAAGGGAACCTTAGGTACCTACCTATCTAGGTATTACCTTCTATTTACTAAACTGCCCCAGAAAGAGGCTAATGATTTTTGTTTTATGTTTTTTACAGCCTGCGCCGAGCTGACGTTTGATCCTGCAGAAGGATATTTGGACCTTGATGTTAAAATGAACAATGACAGCATTTTTCACAAATCTTATTCAGGTATCTACTTACAGACCGTTTTAAATAACATTTTTATGAATAAACTAGCGACCCGGTCCCACTTTGCACGGGTACCTACAATTTAATTTCCGGGGGGTTTTTCCAGTAGGTACTTACAGTTAAGTACTTATACCTAGGTACATTTTTTTTCATTCAAACCTTGTCCTGAACTGGCAATTGATTTTTATGTGTTTAGATTAAATAAGTACGTTATCTACTTAGGTACCTATCTAAAACAAAATGGACTCAGCTTTAATCACAAAACCAGAATCGTCTTTTTTTTTCTGAAATCTACCAATAACATATCCTCAATTAGTCCCTCATGGTTCAAGTTAGTACGTTAGTGATTATTAGGCAACTCTACAATTTCATCAATTTTATCTACATTTACAGCAAGCAACCCGCCGCCTTTCTGCATCCCTATTCCGATACCGTACGTGCCCATCACAATTCTGGACATGTGCATCAGACTGTTCGACATCACTATCGACTTTACCAAGATGCACGTTTGCATGGATTGGGACACTAGAGTTGACAAAGCTCCAGTTCTGGTAAGCTTAGCATAGATATAAATGTTATGCCCATAGGAATGTACCATGTCCTAAGCATTTTCTAGAAATCTGGCTAATTCGATCAATCGGTGGTAGAATATTTCTGTACTCTGTGGGTGGTCAGCAATATAAAAATATAGACTTCTGCTCATGATCTGCATAAAAATGACATCGTAATGTTTGTAGGGCTTACAAAAACATTTTGAATTTACGAAAACTGGAACGGTAATCTTGTATTAGTCGATTATTTTTGCATTTTCGTTACCTTTTACAAAAAATATTCTTGGCCAATCACATTACAGTAACTAAACTAAATCCCATGTACTTTCGGTTGTCATTCAAATTCCTGAATAAAAAATGAACAAGTTAAATTAAAATTATTTATTTTTCAGATTCTCCACTTCGACTGCATGGACTTGGGTCTTGGAGGAATAAGTTTGACAAAGCCAAATACAAATCAGATTACTGGAGGAGCCCCCGACGAGCCACCTCAGCTCAATGGAGATGTCTACGATCCTGTTACTGAAAATGCCAGTGTAACGACGCAACACTCTGTTTTTAATAATAGTGTTAAATATATTTAAATAATTTATTGAATTATATTTTTGATAAGACCCCCTTTCCAAACATAACTGAAAGCGAGACTAATATTGTCGTACGAATACTTTCTATCTTCAGTTAAACGACAAATAACAATAAGTGTCTGTAGAGCATTTGAAAACTATTATTTAGCTGCTTGCTTGAAAATAAGCTGAAGACAGCTGGTGTGGTCCCAGAGTCAAAGGTGTTCCGGTTATGACCGTCCCAGGCTCCATTTACCTCAAAAATTATTATTCTGCTGGCACCCATGGCCCCCTCTGAAATTATGGCCGCTCGACGTGTAATACAAAACTGCACATACACATGATTTCATGTTTCTGAAAAATGTATTAAAAAAAGTTTCTCTCTTTACTTTTTTTCACGTTTTTCTTCATTATTGTTAAGTTAGAATAGCGATAGTATCATCACTTCTAAAACACTATATTTAATCGAATCATTAAATAAAGTCGACTAACTGGACCGAAAACCAACTAAAAGCGCAGCTCTATGTCGTCTTGAAAAAAAAAAAAACTTTGACATTTGAAAAAATTAAGAAAGCAAGCAAGCAAAAGGAGGTGTGGAAACCGAAAAGTTGAGGGTTCTAGCATATTTATATGTATTTCTATTTGTAAATGTAGCAAGTCTTCCCCAAATTTAATGGTAATTTAGTCTTCCTTTACCTTAGATTCTGAAGTGCACTTTAAATGGGCGATAATGATGATTATTATGATGGTGACGGGTTAGTACTGTTTGCATGTTAGTTAGTGTTATGGTATTCATTTTATGTATGTCCTATAGGTATTATTGATTAATCCTTGTAGTTTTTGGTACGGACTGCTGTTTACGTAGTTTGTCTGGTATTTACTGCGTGAGTAGCGCCTGACATGTGATATTGTACCGGCTTTTCTTTGACACTTCCTATCTGAATTGTATATATGTACATTTCGAGGGCTCAATAAGGGCTTGGAATGAAACAAAGTAATATTTTATGTTCCTGTATATTTATTGATGGTCATCTCGCCCAGCTTTCTAGATTTTGTTTGCAGCAATCTCACAATTTAGACCCACTTTTAAGTACCTAGATTAGTTCATTGATCTATCTACCTACCTGCTGTTGTAAGTATATTTGGAGGCATTTTCTTATTATCTGTCAGTGAAGGTATAGTGTGTTAACATTATTTAGAAGCAATTAAATTAAAGTTTACACAGAATCAACTATTGTTAGTAATTTGAGTAATTGTGTATGAATCCATATTTCCAATTTTACTTGAATTATCAATGTAAATGTGTGTATGTTTTACTTATATTGATTTATTTGTGACACATCAGCAGGCTACATTTCATCCTCAAACAAAAAAAGCTCATAATAAAGAAGGTATAGTAGGCGCCAGATAAATGTGGAATAAAGTATATTGACCTTTCCCTAATAACTGTTCATAGGTACCTGAACAATTAAATATGAATCGTTTTTCATTATTCGACAATGTTAAGGATCACGAGAGATGATGATTCGGGACAGCTTTGTGTCATTAATTCCGTTTTTCAAATTAAAAATGTCAATAATTGTAGGTGGGTCAATGACCGTTATTCCACGATTATCTGGTGCCTACTATAGTTGATGTACTATACTAATATATGAACTATCCAGTTAATTTTATTAAGAGCGATGAACTGTATACCCATTTTAACCTTTTGAATGCCAGAGCATAAACACATTGGTGTGTCCCCGATGCCAAACCACAACCGCCTAGCTGATGGTGGTGTGTTGGCCACTTTTTCATTTGTCGGCTAAAGCTGACTGTGGCGGTCAAGAGGTTAATTCACAGCAAAGGTCAGAAGGTCTTAAAATTGGTATATAAGCATATTTACTAAAAATATCTTAAATATAGGAGAATGGATTCCTTGGGGGCAACACCCGAGGTCATCTACAATTGGGTTGACATCACATCAGACTTCTTCACTCATATTCAAGGTAAATAATAAATAAACAGTTTTCTTTATTTCTTTTTGGTTTTTATTTAGATATATTGACTATGTATATGTACTGAAAATCCTTGTAGAAGTAGGTCAAATCAACATTGGAAGCTGTAGTTTAACTTTTGATTTACTAATGTTTGTTTTTTATGCAGCTATTAGCCACTTGTATCTCTATATTATAAAACTTTGAAATATTTTAGATCTTCAACTTGGAGAGCTACTCCACGATGGTCACTTATTTGGCCTCTTTGAGGCCATGTCGGCCATCGAGATGATGGATCCAAAGATGGATGCGGGCATGCTCTGCAACCGAGGGAATCCTAAACCGTTGAACTTCCAGCAAGCTGTTGCTGTAAGTATTTTATTAAAACTAATATTCATGTGTTGCAATTGCTAAGTTTTTATTTAGTTTGTTTGCAAAAAACAATGAACAATCATCCCCGCAAAAACCAGTTTTTGATGTTACACTGCAGAAGAATGGCCTCTTTTTTTTAAGTATGGGTAATCATCAAATGATTTCTTCTGCTCTGGGTGAAGCGGAAGGGTGTGTCAGACTCTTACTGACCAAAACCCATCCGTGTTCCTTCTAAAGCCCTTTGCGTTCCGGGGCCATGGTGACTCTTTAGAACAAATTCTGAAACTCTGGCAGGCTCCTGCCCCACCGGGCCCCCAAGAATGGCCTCTTGCCATTGTTATGCAAAGGAACACAATGATTGCAGTTCTAGAAAAAAAAAGCACATGATTTAGTACCTGTGTGAGAACAATTTGCTTTTAGACACTGCCTTAGAACTTCTTTTTGCATTATGTTACAACTTTGTTTCTTTACAGGCTGGCAAGTTGAAAATAGATGACCTCGAGCCTACTGAGCTTATAGGCATCATTGATGCCACAATGGCCTGTATTGTGTCGTGGTTGGAGGGCCACTCTCTAGCTCAAACCGTCTTCACAAACCTCTATCTGCATCAACCTCATTCTATTTTAAATAAGACTTTAAAAGCATATTGCATTGCTGTCTACAAACTGTTGGATTGCATCAGGGATTGTATTAACAAGTAAGTTGGATTGATTATTTGAATCTGGAAATATAGGACTATTTTCATATCATCATTCTCTACCTAGTATTTTTGACTATGCTAGAGGCTAACCATCTGCTGCTGAATACCAGAAGTTCTTTCGTGGTGTGAATGCCAACCTCCAGAACTGAATTACTGGATAACACAATAACCCTAAACTAGACCCTAGACTTTAGAGCTTCTGACATCTCTTAAATAAACAAATGACAGCTGGAACCAATGGTTAAATTTGCTTTCCAAAGCATGAAACAGTCACCCATCCACAGACCGAACTCGGCAAGCGTTGTTTGAAGATCGCCACGTCGTATCTAGGCGCACGGTAGTGCGCTAGGCCAAGTTCCGGCCCAACACACGCAGTGTTTATTTTACACGAAACATTTTTCAACGTCGATTTTTGCGATCAATTTAATAATGACAAAATCTTGCCAAGTTGATTAATAGGAAATCATATTTTTAAGAAAACGATTTTTCGAGTTTTTCATTAGTTATATATAGTCAGGAAAGATCAAGCTCTCTGTTAACTGGTATACTCAAATGACAAATGTAAAAGTCATGGAATATTCTGCACTTCAAATGCTTGGCCTATTATTGATCTCATAATTTTATAGGCCGAATTTTTGGGAATAGGAACTTGGCCTTTTTTCTCATTTTTTCACAACCCCCGTTGAAAAATTACTTTTTCTCTCTAATAAATTGGGTTTATATATCTTGGTATCTTACGAAACAATCCCCCACATTTCCAGGGCACAAGTATTTGAAGAAGAAGACTTCCAACCAATGGGTTATGGTTATCGTCTGGGCTCGAACCCACAGTCAGGCAACTCGTATGACGCTCGACTTGAAGTCAGTGAGCAGAAGTGCGTGTTAATGCTTCGAGAGCAAGAGGAGGAACTCAATAAGAAAACGAAGAGTTGTGATGATGAGGTGATGCTATAAACAATTTAAAACACTTAGGCCTGATTTTAGTTAGATAAATTTTAATTGAAGAATAAATATGGCCGTGTGACATATTTCCAACACAAAAACTATCAAACCTCCATTATTATTCCTCGGATAAAACTTTTCTGACTATTTAAAAATCAGCCCATATTATTACAATTTGCCGATGTTGATGCTAAAACTCTGTGGTAACTCAAGACTGGCCTGATGTTTTAAAGAAAGGCCATTTAACAGCCATGTATTTCCATACTTTTCTTTTTTCAAATCACTGAACTCTCCTAAACGCCGACTCTACTCGTCGAAGCGTGAGTGACGTCCCTATTTTTAGGGACATGCTTCTAATGTCCATAGAAACCTGAAAAGAACATCTGAAATTATTATGGAAATCTCAAGTAACTGCTGTACCTAGGTTCTTATTTCTTAGTAATCTTTATTTGTTCAGGACAATCTATGGGCCGCTCTACAAGCTCGCATCAGATTCACAAGAATGTTCTTCCAAGCTCTCCTCATGATCACCAAGAGGGACTCTCAGTCCGGAGCGGATTGCGTCGCTCTGCTCAATGGCTGCACCGAGATGATGAAGGTCATCATCAAGACCTCTGGGAAAGGAACACAGCCAGTGGAGAATTGTGAGTTGTATGATAACATCGTGAGCATTTCATGACTTTAAGTCACTGTAGCAAACAGATTTGCCGATTGGCCAGATAACTTTGAGGTACTTGTCTGTCAATACAAACATATTACCTACTTTGGTTAAGTAATAGTTTTGTATTGACAATCTCATGAACTACAATATGGTTGCTCGCTTCATCATTGAGTTTCTCCGTCAGCTCTGACCTAGACTTGAGTCAAGAGCAAATCCATCTCAAATAAAAAAAGTTGCTGTGATTGTTTATCGATTGTGTCTTCTGTGCGGACAGTGAACCAGTTAATAAAGTATGTTGAATTTAATAAAGTAACAAATGGAGCCAATGTCCTCAATTCCACGGTATTATTAAATCCTATCCATGGTATTGTGAATATTTATCATTATTTATCTGGGAAGGAAAACTTTCTTAGACGTTTCTTTGCAATTCCAGCCGACTCCCCTAACCCAATGGGGTTCGAGCCGATGATCAACCAGCGCCTGCTGCCGCCCACGTTCCCGCGCTACACTCGCATCAAGCCCCGCGCCGAGGCGCTGCAATACTTCGACGAGCTGGTGGCCAGGCTGCGCCACGCATGGAAGATCACCTCCTGCACGAACTTCCATACTGCGCTGGTAATAACATTATTTACGAAAAGTCTATCATCTGCTTAGCCCTTTCCCAGCTTTGTTTTGTTCGGCGTTCAGTCTAACCGGATGGAACTGAACTCCACAGTTTAGGAGCCTGCAGTTATGTTGAAACTTTACGTTTTGTGTGTTGATCTAATCTTGATATCTATTTCACAATGGTGAGTTTCGCAAAAAAAAAGCAAAAATTGAATCATAGAAATGTTAATGTCTTGCTTCCATTTATTTTGTTGCTTAGCAGGATGCCTACTTACCTAAGCGCGGTTTCTTGAATGAAATTTATCACAGAATTGTTGTAATAAATTGTCAATCGCACATTGTCTAGCTATGATTGGTTGAATGAGTTTTCAATCGCATCACTTGACAGGCGTTTTATTGGTGACGGGTCAATATGTTTTTATTATATTAGTGAGAGTGTAGTAATTGTATGTATGATCTCCATCAGGATTTCTTCATGGAGTTCAGTCGCGCGCGCGCGTGCATCCTGTCCCGCTCGGCGCTGCAGCTGCTGTACCTCAGCCCGTCGCCCGCGAGCACGGCGTCGCTGGCGCAGTCCAACATGAGCGTGCCGCCGGGCTCGCCGCGCCCCGTGCACCCCTTCGTGGAGATCCTCAGAGACTCCGTCAAGAACTTCGTCAACCCGGCCGCCCTGACGCCCAAGTCACCCATGTTAGCTACGCCGCAAGTGAGCCTTTTTTGAGCTAAATTTTATTAAGCCATTACTGAGTAAACCCATAAAAAGAGCTTGACAGCAATTTTTCTTGAACTATTTTGTCCCACAATAATTTGGCTTACAAAATAGTTATAAAAAATCATGGCGACTGAATACCCCATAGATTTAGTTTATTAAAAAAAAAATTTAAACATGATTTTATTTTAATAAATTTATAAATTATTTAAAAATATAATGATACAATTTTTAATTTACTTCTGCTGCTGACTGTATCAGAACTTCCTCAACAAAGTTAACATGTCTCACTTTCAGATTAAAGCTAACAATATTAATATTTTGAATTGGCGTGTTACAGGCCCGTGAGTTCGTGGAGAACTTCCTGGCTCGTTGCGTACGCCCGTTCGCGGTGCTGCTACAAGTGTGCGGACACAACCGCGCGCGGCAACGGGACAAGCTCGCCTTACTCCTGGACGAGTTTGCTTCCTTACAGGAGGAGGTAATGACTTGTTTATAGCTTGCACACTCATGTTTCGCCTGTCACATTTTAGCTCGAGGTACAAGGGGACGAACCTATTCCCAATTTTTGCATATTTTTAGGGTTCCGAACATCCGTAAGAAACTGAACCCTTATAGGTCAGGGTGTGTCTAAAATTCAAAATTCAAAAGTCATTTATTCAAATTAGGCTGAGTGCCAGCACTTTTTGAACGTCAAAGTTCTACATAAAGACAGTCCCCCAAAACGCCCGCCCGTCACCACTTCCTAGTGTTTTAGCTGGGAAGAAGAAGTGGCGCAACAAACTCCCCAGCAACACATCTGTCTGTTGAGTTATAAGAACTATCACTTATACAAAGGTATGTAAGTAGTCAGTATTCTTACAAAGAAAACAATACAACAAAGGTAACACGTAAAAACATAAAACTTAATAATTCGCTACTTGTAAGCTAGCACACTCCATTATGCCAGCATAAACAGACAAATTGTCTGTCTGTCACAGTCAATTTTCTCTGAATCTACTGGACTGATTCTGTTGAAATGTAGTACACATATGTACTGCTATGACTCCAACACGGACGCGTTACGTAAATAAATAAATTTTGAGTATGGGCGTTATTTTTGGGGGACAAGTTAAAAACTTAAAAAAAAGTTTTTGAAAATACTGAGTGACATATCAAATCAAAGGGCTTAGTGTGAGGGTTTTTAATTATATTTTTTTCATAATTTTAAAATAAATTATTTTTAAGTTATTCAAGAAAATTTGATGAAAAATTACCATACCCCCCCCCCTTCTTATCTCTGAAACTACCGAGCCTTAAATTTGGAAAAAAATACAGATACTAGTTAGTTGCCATAGATTACAGGAAAACCTATAAGAAATCTATAAGTAGTGTCAAAACAATATGTTACAAAAATGAAATTCGTTTGGAAGCCTTTGCACACGAGTCCGACCAGCACTTGGGCAGTTTTTTTTTTTATTTTTACTTCTATTCCAGTTGCCATTTAGTTTAGATCAAAGTCAAAGTCAAAGTCAATTCATTTATTTCAACTAGACCATTAAAAGGCACTTTTGAACGTCAAATTTACAGTTTAAAATTAAAATATAAGTGACTCTAGTTGTCCATTCGCAAAAAGTAGATTCTTATGGAGAAGAACGGACAAGAAACTCCATAGTTACTCTTTTCAAATATACGTTTTACAATATTTTGTATACATAGGTACATTGATCAATTGATTATATTATGTGAGCACAATGCATCCAACATTACACTAATATACAGCACACCCTTATATACTATAGGTACAACAAAGCAATACCAGCAGAGATAAAATTAAGTTTGCTAGTAAGAGACATGGTACTCACATATTTACAATATAATTAAAAACAATGGATCAGTGTGTGAGTTAAATTACATATTAAAAACCTGAAAGTACACCAGTAAATAAAACAAGTTTGACTTTTTCTACTATACCCTCGATTGTCCTATGGAGCAGGACCAGCATGTTTCCAAGCATTCTTATCTTTAATATAATCATCTAGTTTGTAATATGCTTGTTTACAAAGTGTGGTTTTAATGTAAGTTTTAAATTTTCTTTCATTTAGTTCTAATATGTCACAAGGTATTTTGTTGTAACATTTAACACAGTACCCCATGAAAGATGTTCGTACTTTGGCTAATCTATAAAATGTTTGATCTAAATTATTTTTATTTCTAGTATTAATATGATGTCTATCACTAATTTTGTTAAAGAGATGTCGATTTTTTCTTACATACATAATATTCTCATAAATGAATTGACAAGGTACTGTCATAATATTAATCTTTTTAAAAATTTCCCTAAGAGAATCGCGGCGACGAAGATTATAAATGGCTCTAACAGCACGCTTTTGCAAAATAAATACAGATTCAATGTCAGCAGCACGACCCCACAGCAAAATACCGTACGACATAATGCTGTGAAAGTAACTAAAATAGACCAAGCGCGCGGTTTCTACATCTGTTAACTGTCTTATCTTTCTAACAGTATAAGCGGCTGAGCTTAGCCGCCCCGTAAGAGATGTTATGTGAGGTCCCCATTGCAATTTCTCGTCTAAAGTGATTCCCAGGAAAACCGTCTGATCAATAAATTCCAGTTTTTGTCCATTCAATACGATGTCACATTCGGTGCTTCTAACATTTGGTAAAGTAAATTTAATACATTTGGTCTTTTTTTCATTTAGTACTAAGTTGTTTGCCGTAAACCAAAGTTGGACCTGATGAATAGAGTTATTGACATCATCAAGACTTTGTGACCGTCGGTCTATCCTAAATATCAATGATGTGTCATCAGCAAATAATACCATCTTTGGTTGATTTTGAAGCAATTCGGGCAAATCGTTTATATATACTAAAAAGAGGAATGGACCCAATATTGAACCTTGCGGAACGCCCATTGTCATTTCAGACCCTAGTGAGTTTACACCGTTTACCTGGACTTTAACCTGTCTGTCTTTCAAGTATGATCTAATCAAATCAAGGGATGTATTCCTAATCCCATAATGCTCGAGTTTCAACAAAAGCGTCTCATGGTTAACGCAATCGAACGCCTTCGAGAGGTCGCAAAAGATTCCAATGGCGTCCTTTGAATCTTCCCAGGCGTTAAAGATGTTCTTTATTAGGGTGACACCGGCGTCAGTTGTACAACGCCCTTTGGTGAAACCGTACTGTTGTTCATGAAATATGGAATTTTTATTAAAGTGAAGTAACATCTGATTAAGCATTAACTTTTCGAACACCTTACTGAGAACCGGCAGGATTGACACCGGCCTATAATTGTTGGGTTCATGACTATCAACCGATTTAAACAGTGGAACGTTTTTACTGTGTTTCATGAGATCAGGAAATACTCCTTGATCCACACTAAAGTTAAATATGAGAGCTAAGTAGGGAGCAATAGTTTCAATTATAGATCTACAGACTTTTACAGACATTCCCCGAGAACATTCCCTGAGATATCTATACTATCTATCTATCTATACTAATTTAATAAAGCTAAAGTTTTTTTTTTATTCTTTTGGTATATGATAGCCACATTCATGAGGAAAGCTGCTATACTGGAACGGAAAAAAAAACGGGATATGCGCGTACGAAGCGGGCAAAAGCGAATCTATTAAAATAAGACAGTGAATTTTGTCTATTTATACCTGGAAGGTAATCTCCAAAACTTTCTCCGTTAGAAAGGTACATTTTTCCAAGACAGACATAGCCTGTCTTATGTATTTTTTCATAAAAAAGAGAGGAAGAGGAATGAGGAAGGTTTGTGTGTACAATTTGCAAACGTGCGAAGCCGGGTCGGGTCGCTAGTAATCTGTAAGTCAATGAAAATGATATGTTTTAGGCGGAGAGCGTGGACGCAGTAGTGAGCGGAGCCGCGGGCACGGGCCCGCGCGCGTGCTTCGGCACGTGGGTGCTGTACCACGTGCTGCGCGTCATGATCGCCTACCTGCTGTCAGGGCTTGAGCTTGAGTTGTACAGCGTGCATGAATACCATTATATTTTCTGGTGAGTCACTTTTTGTTGAGTCACTCCTTTTTGGTGAGCCACTCATTTCTAAAGTCTGGCGTCGAAGTGAGTGAGTGAGTGAAAGAGGGCGCTTTCCAGTTTTGCCATACAAATGAATGCGACGATCGCGTTTGGGCTTATGCAGTCATAAATTAAAAAAATATATAATATACACGTAAAGTAGATAAAATATAAACTTATACCCACAAAAAGTATACCATCATAAAACTATCCTTATTCGCTTACTTTCAATTTCCTTCTTTATCTACAAATCTAAGAAAATTCTTAATCACATTCCAGGTATCTCTACGAGTTCCTATACGGCTGGTTAGTGTCAGCTCTAGGACGTGCCGAGAACTTAGCAGGCGACGCCGGGAGACGAGACAGTAAAGACTCGCGCAAACAACGCAAGAGCAAGAAGAGAGTGCGACCTTATGCGAGAGAGGGTCTTCTGTGCAACGTCATGCAGAATATGTGCGGGGGCTATTATAAGGTATGGTTCCTCTGAATGAGCTAGATGTGCAATTGAAAGGTGGAGCATACGGTGAAGGTGTGCCCTGCTTGAGCGGAGTTTCGCCGTGTCTTCGTCGAGGCGATCGGCGGCGGCTACCGGCCCTGGTTCTATCCATGGGCTGGAGCGAGGAGGCATGGGACGCAGTCACCCCTTTCTGCGAAGCAGTCATGCTAGCGAAGGAGGAAGCGGGCCGCGCGAGGGAGAGGCTAACCTCACGCCGCAGCCGCCGCTACAGAAAGAGACGCCCCGGGTGTCGGGACGAGCAGGGCGATCCTCTGCCACCTACTGCGCGTTCCTACGGACGGCAAGCGTTGCGTGGCTCGCTGTCCGATCACCACCAGGCCCGGGTCGATGGCGCGTTGTGTTCCACGCGCGCCTCGATGAGATATCAGCATAGAAGACGGGGCTCGCTAAGGCCAGTGTCCGCCAGGGTTACGGAATTGTTCGAAAGAGTTACTGCGGCCCTAGAACGCAAAAAGCAAGGACCACGGTAAGGTTGGGTTTTAATCAGTTATAGTCTGACAATGCCTCGCGCTCCGCCCAGAGCGGAAGAAGTCTTATTATGATTTCCCATGCATAAAAACAAAGCCCTAAATTAGGCAGTCTGCATAGTTATTGCGTGTTCCCACTGCTTAATATGACTTGTTATTCTTGTAACAACTTTTTTTTTCTTAATTTTCCAGGCCCTAGTCGCCTTTAAGCTGCAAGGCAAGATCCGGCAGCCGCAGTCGGAGTTCGACAACGAGGCGGTGCGCTACAAGCACCGCTTCGCGCCGCTGTCCGTGCTCACGCCGCCGCAGGTGCACTACCACGAGTTCTGCGAGATGACGCAGCCGCTACAGTGAGTATACATACCTACTAGCATGACAATAGGGAGCGTGCACGAACTGCAAGGCAAGATCCGGCAGCCGCAGTCGGAGTTCGACAACGAGGCGGTGCGCTACAAGCACCGCTTCGCGCCGCTGTCCGTGCTCACGCCGCCGCAGGTGCACTACCACGAGTTCTGCGAGATGACGCAGCCGCTACAGTGAGTATACATACCTACTAGCATGACAATAGGGAGCGTGCACGAACTGCAAGGCAAGATCCGGCAGCCGCAGTCGGAGTTCGACAACGAGGCGGTGCGCTACAAGCACCGCTTCGCGCCGCTGTCCGTGCTCACGCCGCCGCAGGTGCACTACCACGAGTTCTGCGAGATGACGCAGCCGCTACAGTGAGTATACATACCTACTAGCATGACAATAGGGAGCGTGCACGAACTGCAAGGCAAGATCCGGCAGCCGCAGTCGGAGTTCGACAACGAGGCGGTGCGCTACAAGCACCGCTTCGCGCCGCTGTCCGTGCTCACGCCGCCGCAGGTGCACTACCACGAGTTCTGCGAGATGACGCAGCCGCTACAGTGAGTATACATACCTACTAGCATGACAATAGGGAGCGTGCACGAACTGCAAGGCAAGATCCGGCAGCCGCAGTCGGAGTTCGACAACGAGGCGGTGCGCTACAAGCACCGCTTCGCGCCGCTGTCCGTGCTCACGCCGCCGCAGGTGCACTACCACGAGTTCTGCGAGATGACGCAGCCGCTACAGTGAGTATACATACCTACTAGCATGACAATAGGGAGCGTGCACGAACTGCAAGGCAAGATCCGGCAGCCGCAGTCGGAGTTCGACAACGAGGCGGTGCGCTACAAGCACCGCTTCGCGCCGCTGTCCGTGCTCACGCCGCCGCAGGTGCACTACCACGAGTTCTGCGAGATGACGCAGCCGCTACAGTGAGTATACATACCTACTAGCATGACAATAGGGAGCGTGCACGAACTGCAAGGCAAGATCCGGCAGCCGCAGTCGGAGTTCGACAACGAGGCGGTGCGCTACAAGCACCGCTTCGCGCCGCTGTCCGTGCTCACGCCGCCGCAGGTGCACTACCACGAGTTCTGCGAGATGACGCAGCCGCTACAGTGAGTATACATACCTACTAGCATGACAATAGGGAGCGTGCACGAACTGCAAGGCAAGATCCGGCAGCCGCAGTCGGAGTTCGACAACGAGGCGGTGCGCTACAAGCACCGCTTCGCGCCGCTGTCCGTGCTCACGCCGCCGCAGGTGCACTACCACGAGTTCTGCGAGATGACGCAGCCGCTACAGTGAGTATACATACCTACTAGCATGACAATAGGGAGCGTGCACGAACTGCAAGGCAAGATCCGGCAGCCGCAGTCGGAGTTCGACAACGAGGCGGTGCGCTACAAGCACCGCTTCGCGCCGCTGTCCGTGCTCACGCCGCCGCAGGTGCACTACCACGAGTTCTGCGAGATGACGCAGCCGCTACAGTGAGTATACATACCTACTAGCATGACAATAGGGAGCGTGCACGAACTGCAAGGCAAGATCCGGCAGCCGCAGTCGGAGTTCGACAACGAGGCGGTGCGCTACAAGCACCGCTTCGCGCCGCTGTCCGTGCTCACGCCGCCGCAGGTGCACTACCACGAGTTCTGCGAGATGACGCAGCCGCTACAGTGAGTATACATACCTACTAGCATGACAATAGGGAGCGTGCACGAACTGCAAGGCAAGATGAGGCGGTGCGCTACAAGCCTGAATCAACATGTATCGTTGAAGATATATTGGGGGGGGGGGGGGGGGGGAAGGAGCACTGACTACATTGTCCACTATTACCAAGCTAAAAGGAAACAACTAGGTATAAGTTAATATTATATCCTTAGTGCGTCTCATGTAGTCGGATCAGCCGCTCACATACTGACTTGTGTTTTCATCTCTCAACTAAATGTTTTGTACAGTTATGTTTTCCTACCCCTGTATAGGGAAATAATAACCTGAGATGTATTCATTCCCTATAATATTTTCTGTATGTATTACTTCAGTTCCTTTTTTTTTCTTACTTTCAGATACGAGAACCCTGTGATACTGTATCTCGGTGGATGCAAACATTTCCAGCAGGCTAGATCTCTACTCGAAACCATCACAACACCTGATCAAGAAGTAAGTATTCACAATCTACAACTTATTAACCCAGATAAGGTGTGCGCTTCGGTTATCTTCATGTCATTCAAAGGGGTCATTGTACTCATCATTATAAACAATTCAAATTCATAATGATGAGAACAATAACCCTTTTCAGGTTGTGCGTTTATTCTATTACACAATTTATATATATGTAAGGTTGACTAAAATTTTATAGATGTAAGTCACGGATCTTAAAATTCAAGAGTGGTTGATCATTATAAGGGTAAATTATATTTATTTAACAAATTTTCAATGTTGTAAATAACAGTTTTCCATGTCAATTTTCGTTAATTCAAAATAGATATTGCAGTTGTTAACTTATCCTTGGTTAATAAACTATATGTTATATTTTATTTCAGGTCCAAGATCTTCTGAAGGTAGCTAAAACAAACTTCGTAGTATTAAAATTATTAGCTGGAGGACACAAAAGGGACTCGACGGTTCCTCCGGAGTTTGACTTCTCTGTACATAGGCATTTTCCCATTATCAAACTAGTGTAGAAATAGACATGTTTTAATATGAAATTTATTCAAAGAGAAGTAGATTATGAACAAAACAGCTATCAAGTTGACTCTGAGGAATCTATTAGCTAGTCCTTTCTGGTATTTTATTGTTCAATAATATATTTTTATTGATGTAAAAAAAAATTGATGAATTGACAGTGTTTTTGGCCTGGGGGTCTACTACGAAGTCTTAAAACGATCATGAATAGAGACGGAGCTATACATAGCGAATAACACTATCCCTCATCGGAATTGGATGGCATTAGCACGTCATAGTAGGCCAGCTGGTTCGTTTGTAAATTTGTCAATATTTCATGAGTTTTTCAAATTATGTATAAAAAGTCTCGAATCTTTTTTCATATCCTATTCGTTAAATCTTGTATCCTTCAGGTATTTTATTGGTCAATTATGTTTTTATATTGATGTGAATGGATATTTTTCTTATTCTCTTGCTGGGTAAAAATATGATGTGTGTTTTACGCCTGGTTCGTTTGTAAATTCGGCTATGTTTCATGAGTTTTCAATTTCAAAGAAAGTCTTAATTCTTGAATCTTTCTTCCTATCCTATGCAATGCATTCTTCAAGTATCAAGATGTTTTTACGCGCTATAGTTAATTTATCAGAATATTTTATTAAAGCACAGATTATGCAATGAACCCCAAAATGCAACATTATATAAATTATTTGTATTGTAATTATTATCGTGTGTATAGACGGAAATGTAAAATAAAGATGATTTTTAAATGTGCACTAAAAATCATTAAAATATCAAAGGTTTTATTTTTCTCTTCGCCCAATTATGTTATTTATCTATACGTATAAGACAAATTTAAAATGTGTACTACAAATTTGATGAATGTGAAAGTTAAAATACATCTTAGCTGTACCACACGCCATTTCTTCTTTTTGGCTTATCGTTTTTTTCTGACCTTAAAGCTTTTTGCTCGGCTCATTAGGGTCATAGTGTAATGTTAAATATTAATTATATTCATGATTCTGGTATCCTGCTTGTTTCTGAGTCTTTACCGCTCGTACTTCCAGCGCTGAAAAGACTTGTTCATGATTTTGGTGTCCTGGTCGTTTGAGAGTCTTTACTCACACAATTCCAGCCCCAGAAATGACAGCCCGACATGTTTCTCGTCTTCTGGTACTTTTGAATTTTTACGGTCTCAATTCCAGCTCCGGAAATAAATCTTCATGATTGTAGTAACCTGGTAGTTTTACCTGATAGGTTTACCGCCCGGCTCTGAATGTCCGTCAGTTGCCGAGGAGAAATAAAAATTGTCTTTATGTTAATATAGGTTGTGAACTATCTGTGTGCAAAATGTTATCTAAATCCGTTCAGCCGCTTTTGCGTGACTGTTGCACAAACATACAACGGATGGAATATTCACTTGGCAAGGGTTCGCAGGGCGATCCCCGGCCACCGTAGGCGCGAGCCTGCGGATGGCGAGCGTTGGATGGCTCGCTGTCCGATCACCGCCAGGCCCGGGTCGATGGCGCGTTGTGTTTCACGCGCGCCTCAAAGAGATGTCAGCATAGAAGACGGGGCCCGCTAGGGAATTTGTTCGAAAGGAACACGGATGGGTTTTAGTCAGTAAGAGTCTGACACGCCCTTCCGCTTCACCCAGAGCAGAAGAAGTCCTTTGATAATTTCCCATCCTTAAAAAAAAAAAGGGTTAAAATAAAACACATAAAATACCAAAGCATTGACATATATATTTTCAACGCGATTTCACAAAATATTAGTTTAGAACAGTATCAGATAGATTGATGTTTTAATTAAGTTCTTGCTCGACTATTCGTAAATGACTTAGTTATCTTCCTCGTCGGTGTCTGCATCTGAAACATCTGTGTAGCAGTCGGTCTCCACCGCTTTCACCCTCAAGAAGTCACTGGATTGTGGACCTGAAAGCAACGTAAAGGAGATTATTACATCTATATTAATAATAAAGCTGAAGTGTTTGTTTGAACGCGCTTATCTCTGGAACTACCAGTCGGATTTAGAAAATTGTACTGTTTATGATAGCCACATTCATGAGAAATACTGTAAGCTATACGGGAATGGGAAAAACGGGATATGCGGGAAGTCGCGGTCAAAAGCTAGTAAAAGATAAACACAAATGGTGCCAGTTTTTGCGGGATTCGTTCGAAAGAGTCACCGCGGCCTTGGAACGCATAGGGCAATTAAAGGAAAACGGGTGGGTCTTTGCCAGAGTCTGACACTCCCGCCAGAGCGCGAGGAGTTATTCGATGATCACATCCATAAAAATATAAATAGGTTCCAGTTTCGACTAGGGTTGCCAACCCCATAAAGTTAGAAAATCCAGGACAATTCAGACAGGACATAGTAATAGAGTAGCAATTGTTTAAATTAGTATGTATCCACGGCAAAATAGGTTAAATTAAATTCAACTTAACTAACAGGAATATATTTTTTGTAAAAGTATCTTCATAAAATTAAATGAGTTATTAAAATATTAAACAAACACTTTAATCAGTAATTAAATTTCGGTTGGAATGTATACATCTATCCAAACATGGCAATACATAATTTTGACATGAAACAGCCAAATCGTTGAGCAAGCTTTGAACTTAAAGTGGAGAAGAGCAGCACACTAACGAAATCATCAGATCCAATTAAATTGAACTAAGTTTCTGGTTGCAGAAGGTTGAAATTGATGTAGCTACCGAAAAAAAAAAGAATTAAAACCCATTTTAAATAAAAGCCCAAGGACAACCAAAGGTTCAAGTCTTCAATATCAAATACCAACTAGGTAGATAGAACACTGAAGGTCGGAGAGACAGACTGAGTAATAGGATTACGACTAAACCTAGCCTTGTGTAACATTCAAATTCAATTACGTCCAACTGACCTTCATTTGACCCGTTGTTTCTTTGCCCTAGTTATCAAGAAGCCGTGATTGTGGGAAGACCCAATTGGTTTCCGTTTGGATGTTAACCAAAAAGTTTACTGTCTTTTTCAATACTCTCTATGGTGAAGACGCTGTTTTTTTTATTTGAGATGAGTACGCTCTTGATTCTAGTCTAGGTCATAGATCGTAGATCGTAGTCGAGCTTACCCAGAAGACGCCTGTTCACTCTAATTTTGAAGAGATTAGGGTTGCATGCGTTCGGAAACACAGACGCAGGCAGAGAGTTCCACTTCCTTTAGATATGTATTGAGGTAATTTTGGGTGTTAGAAGGAGTTCTGTTTGATAGAAAGTGATTTCTGCATCACCTAGTTTTTCCCTAGTTGGTACCTATTAGATCAATCAGCACCAGCATTGGCTGAGCTTAGCTGTTTTGCTTGTATCAGTAGAGTGATGAGAAACTAATTCACAATTATAAAATCGCCCATTAATTTCTACTTAGGATTTGCATGCAACGCAAGATTCAACCATAGAACAGCCAGTGAATGAAGGTGAACTGGTGAAATGAGCGTGAAGGGAACTAATTTCTCCTAATGATAGGATATAGCTTCAAGGTTCATCTTAGTTTTCAGGGCGAGTTTTTGAAGTGAAAACTTCTTTAGGCGCGTTGAGCACTTTTGGGTGAACAAAAATCATGAAACCCGCGTCATCGTCACCGAACGCTTTCCATGAGCTGTGTATATATGCGGACTTTTTGGGTGAACAAAACTCATGGAACTCGCGTCATCGTCACCGAACGCTTTCCAAATTAAAAAATAATAGGTAATCTAATAGCTCGACAATACCATTCACAAGTTACTTCGTTTTCACTTCTATCGGCAGTCCCCAAAGACTGTTTTTACAGAATAACACTACCTACTGACCGCGACAAGCAGGCATGCCAGAGTCATCATTGCTCTGGAATATTAGCACTGACAGCTCTTGAATTCGGTTACTCGGAGTACCGTGTTACCCAGTTAATGGGTTGTGGAGGTCTGGTAGGCAGCCGCTCCACGTAAAATACTGATATTCAGCTGAATCTGGTTTGACTGGAAGCCGACCCCAATATAGTTGGGAAAAAGCTAGGCAGATGATGAGCTCTTGAATTCGGTTCAGATGTACGATGTATGATCACTTTCAGTTTCACTGGTAAAATTTACCCATCAGGTATTTTGAGGCGTTGACTGGTAAACTTTGGTCAAAAAACTTACATGTCTCAGTATAAACGACGTTGGCCCCGAAGTCTTGTATAGGCGTCGGCGTGACGGAACGGTCGTCACCTCCTTCGGCGTTGTCCTCCTCATCGTCTTCACTCTCTATTATTATTTCCTCTTCTTCGCACTCTTCCACCTGAAAAGTTTTAGAAAATAAATTAGAACTTTGTCTTTGTTAAAATGGTAAATTTCTGTCAAATAAGAAATGATGTCTCTGGGTTACGCAGTCTGTTTGAACCGTGTTTGAGTATCACATGCTTGAGTTTGAGACTCAAGGCTTAATTGTAGGTAGAAACGAAAAATAAGTCCACAGCTGGACAATAGGGCTCTCGTATCGGACGGATTTAACTGGCCCCTTTTCTGGTCCTCGTCGTTCTACCTAGACAGGGGAGCTTCCTACCATAACACAAAAAACTTAATATAACGTAATAGGTCATGTTGATTTACCGAGGGCGACGCTGTGTACCACCTCCGGAACAATTTCCGTAAAAAAAGATTTCCGCATAGGCGGCGGTAGAACATCTACATTCCACCCGGACGCGAACTGCAGTGGCCAGTCTGGAAATCTATTAACCAATTGCCGCCTCAAGTTGACCGCTGTAAAAACAATCTGTCCAAATGGGACATCCTCCACCCATCCCAAACGCAGTGCCAGAGTGGAGCTCCTTTACAGGACATCACCTCCTATGTTGCCCGTCGTGCACAACTACCTGAACCTTCCAGGATTTAAATAAGGCCAATGATAGTGCCGTTCCAGGCAGCTAAATACCTATACCTTAATTGGACCATTCACTGACCTGGATGTCAAAAGACTGCTGCTTATTCTTATAGTCAAGGAGTGCGGAAGACGAGGACTTCTGTTTGTGGTGAGACAAGCGTCTTATGTTGCTAGGAGACGGCGTTCCCTGATCAGGGTCGCCATCGCTGACCAGATACTCCACATCAAGGTTCAACGGCAGATTCGGATTGCCAGACACCTTACGTCTACGCAGTTGGCATTCTGGTTCATCGGCCATTTTGTTATGATCGGATAACTGAAAACACGAGAATAGCAGAGTGAATTATTCCAATAGCAGTATGTAGGCAGGGCTGGTTATAGCTTCTATGCGTTGTATCTGTCACCGGAAAATTGCAAATGCCGAAAGATTGTAAAATTTTTCGTGATATTGTAAATTATTTTTTCTTAATAAGACACGTATATATTGGAAACTATTGATTTCCAAAATCTACGTGTCTTATTATTACATTACGATTTTTTCATAATAATATCGAGAAATGATAATCTAATAAAGATTTATTACTTCTTAGGGAGTCTGCAATTTTCCGGTGACATATCAATATCATTCTGCCTATCCCATGAACGTAATTTTAACAAACATGCCAAGGTAAGTAGTCGATGACACGCGCACTATTGAGATTGAAAAATACATAATAATCGAAGGGCTGACTGGAAAACCATGGCCCACGTGATGGTCCCAGAAAGTGATGGTTCAAAATATTTTATAGAAACCTCTCGACAAGGTGAACAGATATAGGTTGGTACGGCTTTGAAATTTGTAGCGCTTATTATTAGGAAGGTAATAGGGACGATTCCTAAATTAAAAATATAATTCAATTTATTCGGTCAGGTAGATGTCGAAAACTATTGAACATAATTTTTTTGCTTTATCAAATCAATAAAAACTGACAAAGATAATACGCATCAAAGATCAAGAGTGGGGACAGGTGACGTCACAATTGAGTAAAAGTGTACTCAAATGTGACGACACACGAATTTTCAACGCACTATATCGTCATCATTTTTTGTTTACGTGAAAAAAGAAAAAATACGAGTCCAATATTTTTTGGAAATTACATTAGAATACATCCAACGCTGCAATCCAGAAGCAAATAAATACAAAAGTACTGAAATATTGGAAAAAACACTTACCAAAAGAAGACAGTTCTTTAAAAATACACACCAGCTGGCGTCTTTTAGATGGTACAACACGTCTTGATTTTGTGGAATGACAAGGTATCCATGAAAATGGTGGGTGGACACTGGGGCGGGCGGACGCTAAGTAGATCGCTTGCGGGTTCTAGAACGAAGCCTTACGCCACTAATCTGCACTGTTTTTTTTCCAGTGGTGCGTAACATTTTGATAGGTATACCTATTAGAAAAGTACAAACCAAGAACTATTCCGTACCCGAAGGGTAACCAACGGAACCCTATTACTAAACCTCCGCTGTCCGTCCGTCCATCTGTCTGTTAGCGGGCTGTATCTCAAGAACCTTAATAGGTAGACAGTTGAAATTTTCAGTGTGTATTTTTATTGCCGCTATAAGTAACAACAATTAATTAAAATAAAATAAAATAAAGAAATTGAAGGGGCTCCCATACAAGAAACGTGATTTTTTCGGTTTGTGGTACGGAACCCTTCATGTGAGAATCCGACTTTCCCGGTCCGGTCCGTTGCCCGGTTTTTTTGTAGATAATTTCTAATAAAAAAAAAAAAATTAAGGATTTTTAACTTAATATTGTTGCTTATTATTACGTTTTTGGCGGTTGCGTGAGTGTATCAACTTGCCAGTATACTATTGTAGTCTTTGGTGTTAACTTATTGAGGAGAATCGCTATTGAGGAAAATAAGGTAAAAATAAATCAAACCTTGTAGGACTTATCGATAAACTACAATATACGGCTTTAATTTTATCCAACTTCCACTACATACGTAGAAGTGCTAATCCACTTTTACGACGATATTGCAATGTTTTGTCCCATACGGATATTCTTATCTGTCAATAAATTCCCAATTGTGACCTTCAAAGTAAATGTGTCATGGACTGTTGAAATTAATCCACATTATATGAACTATTAAATTTTACTAACGTAGTGCAAGTTTGCAAGCAAATAATAATAATTATGAACAAGCAAGTGAAAGGGGGTAAACACATTGGGCATCATAAAATCTGTCCGCATCGCTAAAATAGTGCACAATATCAATGTGCATTTTGTGTGCTTTTCTCAGCGGAAAGGACCAAAAATATAAATGTAAACTCGTACTATTTTCGTATTGTTATTCCGACCAAATGTTGGCGTTCTCTATCACTTATACGGATTCAGCACTTCATGATATTTTTGTCGTTAGGTATGCATATAACTTGAAAGGTATTGAAACACGTCAGTCACCATATTGTAAAAATGCTCAAACATCTTAAATTTCGAAAAAAAAAAAGAATTAGGATTCAACGTGAACGTGTATAAACCTATTTAGGTAATACAAAAGTTTGACAAGATATACATCTTCAAATTCATCATTCATCATCAACTGCAATTTGTCTGCTGTCTTAGTTAAAGACAGACAGCCATCATTCAGCCTTATAGGGGTCCACACGATAGAGTTTTTTCTGCGCAGACTTTGAACTTTGTATAAAATGTCTAGCACACTGACATTTGTCTGCATTGCTAACTTGCGCAGATACAATTCTATAGAAGTTTATGGAAGTCTTTATGATGTCTTTATTAAAAAAAACACCACATGATTAGTTTAAAACTGCATGATTAGCAGATTCTATTTTAAAAGGGAATTTGATAGAAGATTCTGCTAATAATATATAAAATAATCATACTATTATGGTTAGATTTTTTATGAATAAGCCAATAATAGTGTGCCTGCGAAAAATTAATTTTCTATTTTCATGATTTTACTATTTACTTCTCCAAATCGCCGTAAAAAAGCATTGTTGAATCGATGATATATTAAAATAATTAACACGTTTACCAAATCACAGATTGACGTCATTGGTCAGCCTGGTTTTAAATAAATTCAGATACAGAATACAGGTACCTACCGAGATTTACGTTATTAGCAGATAAGATAAGCATAGGTTAATGAAATACTTTGGTAAATGATAAATGCTTTGTTTATTCTTTATATACTGAGGTAATTTCATGGCGGTCGGTGGTTGCAAAGTTTCGAAAACGTATCTTAAATACGTTTAATTTTTTTCAAAACAAATGTGTCAGTCAAATACTTACGCGATTTCTAGACATAAATTATTGAAGATCGATCCAGAACCTGGGCCTCTATCTATCGTTAAACACGATACCTACCTATTTAGTTTAAATAGTAGCATAACAGTCATCTAGCTTATCGATTCAAATTGTTGAGATTTTTAAAATTCAAAAATATGCATTGATTTACAAATATTACTGAATGAATTTCTGTGTCGTTTGATCATACTATCAGAATTGCATAGTAGAAAAATAAAAATCTTATCTAGAATCTTAATCATAACTAATACTTATATACCTGCTATACCTATCAACGTTAGATTAAAAACGAAATAAATATAAATGACGACAACTAAAAATAACTAACAATATAATCTTATATAAATGTGACTAAATCAAATATAATTAAAACAAAATTATTCTCTAATCCCGTAATTTTGAATGAGAAAAAAAGTGTTGGCGTAACAACCAACACCAAAGAACCCTTATGACAATCATCGCTACATAATTTATCACAAATATTGGTCTAAGATAGCTGGTCATTTTGAGAACGGAACACTACATCTAACTTAAAAATTTAAAAAAAAATGCGTTCGTCAGCAACGAGTCTCTTTGACTTCGCTTTCAGTTGATACACTAGTAACATCAACGTCATCCATTTCAATCGGATCATAACCCTGACCAACCACCGGACCATCCACTGGGTTATCCATCGCATCATCCACTGGGTTATCTATCGGATCATCCACTGGCGTAGCAGTTCTAGCATGTTCAATATCCAAACTATCATCAGTAGCTGCACTATTATACGACAACCTCCTTACATCAAACGCGGAATACCCATAGACACTAGAACTGTTGGAGGTTTCACTGAATCTGCTAGCTTTGACAGCAAAGTAGCGACTCCTGTCTTCGATCCTGTAGAAGTCCATACTGTTCATTTTTTTGATGAGGTTAAAGTTCTCGTCGAGGGGAACGAAGTAGGTTTTGACGTAGCCGGCTCCTTTAACGAAGGTTTCTCCGCGGCAGGTCGTGAGGATGCCACATTCGTCTAAGATGATGGCTGTGTTTTCTGTCACCTGGAAGATAATATATTGTCCTTTGCAGTAGGTAAAGTGATTGTCTGACAACTGACTCATTGAATCATTTGAAAATAAGCACAGTTTTTTTTTAAATGACTACTTGCAGATATCAGAGACAGTTAGAGACACGCTCGCCACACGATTCCAAACGATTCCAACTCTTAAAAGCCATAGTAACGGGTTACACCTGAAAAGCGCTCAGGCAAATGATTCATCTATCTCAGTTCCTCGGCGATGGAATAATCATCGAGAGATCGAGAGTTAAAGAAAAGAAATTGCTTACCTGTATTCTCCCAGATTCGCCAGTGGAGTCCATTCGTGACGCCATATTCACAGCATGCCCCCAAATATCGTAAAGCGGCTTCTGAGACCCCACTACTCCGGCTGCTACTTCACCATTTGATATTCCTATTAACATATATTTTTTTCTGTTAATATTTGTATAACTAGCCAACTTAGCATGACCATAAAAAGATCTGCTGCAGCAGGTAAGTAGTTATATATAAAAATTTCAGAAGAAAGGAAGGAAGTCTTAAGTAAGAACTCACCGATACGCAGATTTAAGCTCTGAAACGAGCCTCGATTGAAATTTTGCACCTGCATCATCATCGCCGCAGCAAATTCTACCATCGTCAGCACCACAGCTCTACCATATGGACTGTTCTGCCGAAGACTGACGTTGGATAAGGAGTCTGTTGATTCTCTCCTACTTGGGTCCAACCCACAAGCAGCCATGTAAGTCCAACCAGCCAGTTTTATCTTCTCCACCTTGTAATCCGAAGTTCCCGCAAGCAACAGCTAACAGAAAATTTAAAGTTAAATTATGTCCAGGAAACACTAAAACTGGTTCAAGAAAATAACGACAAAATACATACTCTATCGAAATCTGATATGATTTCATCCAGGATACTCAAGAGGAATTTGTCACTCATATCAGCGTCGCCTTCCACGCCCAGTTTATAATCAGTTAAAGACGCAAACATTACTGCCACGTTGTCATACTTCTCATTATACAACTCGTCTAAAGATCTGTTCAAGTTCAGATATACTTGGACTGAAAACAATGAAAACACCATTGAATAACTTCCAATCACTTTCAAGGACAAGTGATGTTAAAACTCTACGTACCAACATGAGCCGGTAAAATGTTCTCAAGAAGCATATTATTTACTTTCAGCATAGTCTCTGCCTCTGTCTGCTCTGCACTCAACTGTAGTTGCCACAAGTGGTCCAATCTGTTCCTATACTCTGTTGTTCTATCAATCCAGTACAAAGTTACAGTTATAACAACCACAGCTAAGGTATGAGATATTCTGGGATCCAGTCCAACATTCCAAGTGACGTCGTCGATAAAAAGCGACGTTTTGATTTCCCATACGATCCACAAGTAGAAAAATGTCATGCCGCCTGCGACGATCCATTTAAAGATGAAGAAAACTCTGCTGAACAGGAAGTTCAAGAGTAAAGCCAGTCCCCAACACTGAGTCACATGCTGGAATGAAATTTAGCCGTGAAACACGCAGAAGAAGGAATAATAACGAATAGAAGGAATATTTAAAAATGTGATTACCCACGACGATATGCAGTTAGACAGAACAGTTTCACCTTCGGGCACCTCAACTTCTCTGCATGCGATGACATTGACCACCGAAGTCACAGCAAGTCCAACACTTATTACTAGATATATGACAGTCCTTATAATAGCTGATTTAATAATCTTAGCAGAAATATCGTAGATCCATCGCAGGTATTTATTTCGCGGCTCTTCATAGCCTTTATATTTGGTCCAGAGAAATTGGAACCAAGTGAAGGGTTGCATTATAATGAGACCAAGTAGGAGAGCTCCAAGGAGCGCCCAAGCGTACCATTGAAAGCCTTGGAACCTAAAATGAACAAACGATTATTGGTTTGATGAATCGATAGCTGGTGAAGCGCAGCGTTGGCATATCTCCCAGTTAGGTAGACCAATGATCATAAAAAGGTGGCTTTGACAGGCCAGATGCAGAAGGCTGAAGGAAAAAAATTGGTGTCTGGAACGTCGGTTTACAGACGATAGTTTAACGTGACAACGTCATAACAAAACATTGATGAAATTATTGTAACGTTACAACGAGCGTAAGGTTACAATGAGCATAACGTTACACCTTACCTTCTTTTTCGTGTGTGCAGCCGGCGTTCATCGATTTATTAGACGTTGTCACGTCAAAAACTAGTAGTAAACTAGTAAAAACGGCTACTTACCACATCGTCGTCAATCCATTAATTAACAACATCAGTGAGAAAATGATTAGGCAGCACGTGATGTAATACTTAAACAGTGGATCTGGTAGCAGTAGAAACTTCTTCTCCATTTGATAGTTCTTGTACATCAATGTGAATCTGTTCAGCTTGGACTCATTTCGGAAATGTTCTCTGGAATAAATACAATTTTAAGAGACAATTCGAAAATCAAATTTTACAGTTACTTACATGTGTTTTGTTGTTTAGCTCAAGGCTCATATATTCGTGTTTTATAGAAGTAGATTCCTACGTATCTATTTATTGTTAGCAACGAACAGTTCTCAGCTGAAATGGATTTGAACTTACTTGCCGTTTGTCATATCTTCAATTTCCTTTGCCATTTGAGCGTCAGCAGCTTTCAACATTTGCTGGTATTCTACTAAATTCTCGTCCATGAACGTCGTGGTTCTTCGGAAATTATTTGTGTTTCTACTTTCCGCTCGCTACTAGAATACATAAATAATATATCGAATTATTGTGTGATAATGTCTTTTATAACTAATGCATGAATCGGACTTACTCTAGTGGAAGTATTCGTTTTTGTTATTATTTTGTTGAAGCCGACTGATGCTCGTCGAAATGGTTTGTATTCAAGAGCCTGAAAAGAAATACTTAAGTAGGTATTTCATATTACCATCCGAAAAAATGTGTTTTCAGCTGATGTTAGATGTTTTAAATGTTTTCACTATTTTTCAATATCAGTGAAAAGATACTTACCCTTGATGGTCTCGACAGGAGATATGTCTCCAGTTTGTTTTGCGCAATAAAAGGATCATTTTGAGATTCAAAGTTTGGTTCAATAATATATTCTCTGGCGTATTCTAGAAGTAATTCGAGAGTTTGTTTAGTCACGTGCACTTTTCTGAAAAAATAAAGGAAGTTTAAGTCATTATTGCATCAATGTCATGTGCATATTCGTCCTAATAACGATAATAGGTAAAAATCGTATTTTTTTTCTAGTGCTGTATATTTTATGGCTATAGGTAGGGAGTACAGAGTTTAAGGGCAAATTCCCATTGTTCGATGCCCATTGACCCATTCCCCTTTGTTTATTAACAACCTAACAAGATGATTATCTCAGCGTGGTGTTCAGATTCGATCAGCGAATCCAAAATACGAGGATTCACTTAATTTGTACATCACGACAACGGTTTCACATACCCAGCTTGACCAGTAGATTCCATTTTGTTAGCAATTGTAACATCTTTTGACCAAATGTCGAATTGCCATTTTCTGATACCGATCAAGCCACTAAGGATCTTCCCGGAATGGACGCCTATCCTCATGTCAATGTTCAGCGATCGCTTTTCCCTGAAAAATACGTTAAAGAGCTTAAATTAACCATATTTTAAACCAATTTTAAATTATTTAGTGACAAAAAGTCCAAAAGAGAGAGGGAGGACAAGAAAAGATTGTGTTAGGAGTGATATGAAAGAAAAGGGAGTTAGTGATAGCGTGACGGTAGACAGGACAGAATGGAAGAAAAAAACGTGTTGCACCGACCCCCCCAAGTATCATGAGATAAGGGCAGGAAGATGATGATGAGTGACAAAAAGTCTCCAGGTATTTCATCATGATTATTTTGTTCTTATCCCAATTGTTTAAGGTCGAAGCAATATGACTTTATCCATACTTCTCTATATGTGCCATCTTAGTAGTTACCCCCTTTCTAGTCATAATAATATCATCTTTCACATATTCCAGGTCTTACCCCCTTACACTATTTGTTCCATATGTGTCACTTTATTTTGCGAACAGTTTCCTGTTCGCAAAATTAAGTTATAAATAAAACAGTTCCGTATAATTCCATCAATTTGTTGCGATACAAATAAATTTATAAACCGTTATTATTTTAATCTTACATCATACCAATTTAGGAAATCTGTAGTCGATTCGATCCTAGCTTTATAAATTATTATGTAGTGTAAATATTTTTTTTCTACTCGTTTTCTATCTCGTACGTCATAAGAAAGCAATCATTCATTTCTAAATTCAATTCATCAAACACTGAATTTAATCGTTCACTCCATTCACTCATGTATTTTATTTTCATGTTTTTTGTTCTCACGTAGCATTTGAAATCATCATATTAGTAATAAGTGGATAATGTTGCTAGTAGTATATATAATAAGTATTTTGTTCAACTAGTAAGACAGTATGTATTATATTTAATTGTACTCCTGTTTTTCATACCGAAATAAAATAAATAAATAAATTATTTTAGAAGTTAAGTTATCTTTGTTTTGCGATATATTGCCGACAATAAATTGAAGTAGGTGTGGCTACCCTAAATGCCGAACGTTGCAAGTCACAAATAGCAATAATAAAAATATTAACAGATTTGAATTAACACAAAGTAATCGTTTATCTAATCTATAAACATATGTAATGAGGCTGTCGGTTCTTTAGATTGTTGAACTTATAAATGAAAGCATTTAAATTTCAATCTACATGAATTGATTATAAAGATAAAATAGTAGTGGTGTTTGCTTGCGTCGACAGTAGCTCTTGTCCTGACAGTGATTTCAAGCAAATTTTCACTCGTCCGAAAAAACGATATCTACGTCTCTTTGAAAAGTTGCTAAGCCTACTTTGACCACGTCTTTTTGGATAGGACCTATCCAAAAAGACAGTACAAAAGAAAAGTGAAGAAAAGTACAAAAAAAAATGTAGTTCTTTTTAACACCTTACAAAAATGTGGAAATGTAAAATGTGCGTGTCTTTATACCTGACGTCTTTGATAATGTGGATCATCTCCAATCCAAGGTCTACGCAGTTCTTGGCGTGCTGAGCACTGGGCTTTGGTATGCCACTGACACAGTAGTAGCAGTCTCCCAAGAATTTTATTCTTAGTACATCATGCTCCTGGAAGGGTTTTCATTAGCATTTTATTCTTTTGTTTTGAATTTTAAGACTACAATGAGATGATTCTGCCTGATAGTGATAACATTGTAATTAGGATTTTTAATATTTTTTTTCTTATTTCGACAAAGTTGCAAAAGTATTGAACAAAAAATTTTGAACATTTACAAAATAAAATTTGATCTTGTAATCCTCAAAGTTATGTCGAGTTGCAAGAAATTGAATTAGTTGCTGCAGAGTGCCCCAACTCGACAATGCGACATCTTGTTTTACCACTCTACACTAGAATTAATTATTCTACGGATGAATACTTCTTCTTCTTCTATTCTTCCCAGCCTACAATAAAAACTAGTTTCAAACAAAAAGCATACCTCAGAAGCTTCATCGAATCTCCCGAACAGCTCATTGAGCAGTTCCACCATCCTCATCGGAGACAGAGTGGTAGATATCATCGTGTAGTTCACCACATCCGCGTACAAAATGCTCACATTATCATGTTCTTCTACATACAGCTGGCTGTAAACGACCGATAACTGTATTGAGGGTTATTAATAATAATAATAATATCTTGGGACAACTCACACACGGTCATCCGATCCCAAACTAGGCAGAGCCTGTGCTATGGCAACCAGACAACTGATAAACATACTTATATATTTCTAAATACATACATATTATAAAAAAATTACACCCAGACACAGAACAAATGATCATGCTCATCACACAAAGATTTGTCCTGGGTGGGAATCAAACCCACAACCTCCGGTTTAGCAGTCAGGGTCACTAACCACTCGACCAACAGGCCAGTCAAGTCATTATTTATGTTATTGCCTCGAAAAATGCTGACTTTTAAATCATATTTATTATTTCAGATAATCATCGGATCTTTATTTATTATTTATTTATGTAACAGATTACAAATAAATAAAAATAATTTATTTCAGGCATAGCCCATAATTATCACATGTCAAAGTCAAAGTCAATTCATTTATTTCAACTAGACCATTAAAAAGCACTTTTGAACGTCAAATTTACAGTTTACACATGAAAACACTTTTACAATCACACAATAAATAAATACAATAGAATTGGATATGGCATGTCAAATTAAACCAGCTCACAAATACATTGATTAAATCATAATTATAACAGTGGTCAGTAGTATGTCGAAAACGTAAACGACAATTTTTATTGAACCTGTATAAGTGCCGTCTGGTGACACTCACGGAAAATATTTTTTTTTCATACAATTTGACAATAAGTGAACGTTTACGTTAACGCGATCGAGTACGTTAAAAAACTCGCACTAAGCCCTCAGAAGTAGGATAACCCACGCATATCCCAGGATGCATTAGAAAAGGTGTACTTACTTGAAAGATCTCAAATTGCTACTTATGGAGCGTGTTTCGAGTCCCATGAACATGTTTCTTATGTCCTGTCGCACCTTGGACACAATGTGTTCTGGTAAAATGCTCATCATCAGACGTTCCTGGAACAATAAGAACCTACATTTATCAGGAACCAAAATTTAATGCCTGGATAAAACAAGGATTTAATAATCCAGGATATTTGGGACTTGATTGATGTTGTCAGAATAAGTAAAGGATTGGCACAAATAGAAATGAGAGTAATTGGAACTTATGTGTATAGTAGGCGCCAGATAATCGTGGAATATCGGTCATTGACCCACCTACATTTATTGACATTGTTAATTTGAAAAACGGAATAATGACACAAAACTGTCCCGAATCATCATCTCTCGTGATTTTCTAATAATGAAAAACGATTCATATTTAATTGTTCAGGTACCTATGAGCAGTTATTAGGGAAAGGTCAATATACTTTATTCCACATTTATCTGGCGCCTACTATAGTACGAACGAGGCCAGAGTAACTTGCTTGTTAGCCTACCGCCGGTCTCAATAACTCATCTACATTTAACCAACTGTCAAATTAGCTACCAACAGTAGAGAAAATGTAATTTTTGCCTTTCAAACATGACGTTTCAGGTGCTGTTGGTAGCTAATTTGACAGTTTTTATTATTTCAAAACGTCTTGACGTCATTCTGATTCTTATCTTTTGTACAGAAGAGTGATAAACTGTGATATTATTACTTAACGAACATTATGAAGCAAGAGAATCTCACGGTTCCCATGTCAAAATAAACCATCAATCATTATTGGATAATCGTTCCAAATGTAGTTAACAAGTGTCTCTTATCGGCAGATTAGATAAATTTACCACTGGTTTTATGTAATTCGTGAAAGGGAAAAAACCTAAACATTCAAATCATTGTAGCAAGGGCAACAACAACGTAGGCCAATAAAGATAAATAAATTGCTAGATACATTTTATAGGTAACTTGTACTTCACTCGCAGATTGGTAGATAAAAATGATGATACCTAGCAGAACGTGAAAGCTGTCCAAAAATAAAATGAAATTCTTTGTTTTGTGTGTTTGATTAGAAGATGACAAACATTATAAATACGTTAAAATGAAGCAGTTATTCATAAAAAAAATAACCACAATATAAGATTAAATACTGAGTAGATTCTATACTATATTTCTGTGTGCACATGAATAATAAAATAAATAAATAAGTAGATTCTTTATTATAATCTATAGAGAATTTGCTAAACAGTTTTTAAAATAATCATGGTTTGATTTTTATGAAGAAGAGCCATTTCCGAGATTGTAAAGATACTTAGAACATACTTTGGCTTAGCATCATCATTACTGTCATTGTCGCATCAAACAACAAGTGCAAGACAGAGACGGGAATACATCTAAGCTAAAGCTCATTCAAATTAACATGATGCCCTAATTCATTAAGGCCTAAACATTTTTGCATTGTTACAATTTCAACCGCGTTGAACCTTTCATGTAGGCATTCATATTAGTGTCATTCAGTGTTATCAATATCGAGTTTCTTACCTCTTGATCCTTTACAAATTTCAGTCTCAGTGTGCTTTCAACACATGCTCTCCTGTCCAAGAAGGATCGCCTCGTCACTATCTCATTCATGAGCCTGAAGTAGACACCCATGAGATTTACTCCGATCAGATAAATTATGTCTGAAGAAACCTGAAAAATATAATGTCGAGAGATAAGAAAATGGCCTTTTAGTTATCCTCAATGATGAGTTAGGCTTCCAGACTACCTGAATGCGGTAGTATATATATGTTTTGAACCAAATGATTAATAGGACATTATTAAACATACCCGTGCAGTTTGAAAAATGCCCAATATGAGAGGGCAGTGTGACCACAACTATTGAAATAATCAAATCGTCTGGTTTTTAGCTATACCTAATGATTATCACTTGGGCAGAGTAATTATTAAACCTAGACACATAGAGCGCCTGCATATCTGACCTCCACAATTACCCAAGGATGGGAAATCATTTGATGATTTCCCATCCTTGGCTTCCGATTTACCGTTTATAATTTGGAAGGGATTGTCAGATTCTTACTGACTACAGGTTATGCCTAGTCCGGCCCCAAATGCTAATACTTTTCTGTCCTTTAAGTTTAAATTAAGCACTCTACATGTAAAAAGAAATGTACATATTTATGTTAATAAACATTATTATTATTTGACTAAAACCAATCCGTGATTCTTTTAAAGCCCTTTGCGTTGCAGGGCCGCGGTGACTGTCGAACAAATTCCGCAACGTCAATCGGAAGCCTACCCTGGACTTTAAAAGCCTGAATGAGTTTCTCGTCAGATTGATTCTGCTTTTGAATTTCATGTTCCTTATTTGTGTGTGTTAAATTAGCCAAAATAATAACAATCGGTCATAACTTCAACTTCTTAAGCCAAATGGCTCTTAACAGGATGTATTGGAATATTTTACGAAGTCGTTAATGTAAGTAGATATTCTGTTTAAGCCACTTTATCTGGCTGGTGGCGTGATTGATAAACAAGTGATTAGAATATTATAAATAATTTACAGAAAATTAATATCATCCCAAAAAATATATTGGGAAAACCCAAAGGATTAAAAATGTTCAAGCCAATAAGGCGATTATGAGTGAAAATTCATAACAAATTTGTACATAACAAGTTCACGACTTCGGGCGATGCGACTTGCGACGCGATTTTAGATGAAGCGAAAAGTACGCGCGACTTCAACAACGATCTTTCAGAGGCGACGGTGACTTGTCAGTCTGAAATCGTGGTAGCTGCGATATTTAATAGAACATTAGATTTACTTGCGTGCCAAATCTTTCGGCATCTGTTTCCGTCGCGCGAGTAATACGCATAAAACCATGGTGACTCCAAACAATTCTACCATTTGTGTTTTTCACAGTGGCTGTCGCAAGACGAGTATAAGTGTGTAGGTCGTGGCCAAAGTTTATTGTACATTAATTATTATCCTTTGCCAGCACTAGTTTTAACCAGAATTACTGATTAAAAAAACGTTAATGTATTTACACGATTAACTGTGATAATGAAAATTAAAAAGATTATCAGGTGACCTTTGGTGACTTGTTTGAGCAGACCCTACCAGCAAAGAGAAGGTTATACTAGAAGCTAAGATTGATAGGTTTTTCTTTACAACTTCATCGTAAAAAGTTATTGATTTCTTTCATTACAATGTCCTCAGTTTTGCCAATATAATGGATTCTGAATTTGTGCTCTGTTACTGATAATACTTACCTTAGCTTTACAGGCTTGCTTACGGTTATTAAATCAGTTTTGTGATAAGAATTGGAAGTCTAATAAACGTGATAGCAAAAACATAATTTCATAAATAAACCATTAACATCACTCACCACAATACCAATTTGAGGATCCTGGTCATAAGTGAAGAAGGCGAAGATCAGAACGTAGACAACACTGACAAAGATACCGAGGAATATTGCCAAGAAGTTGTTCCTCATTGGAAGGAAGATATAGTTGGAGAGGAGGGCCATCGTCGCGTAGGCTGGCCTTAAGGATATGCCTTCGAAGGAGCTGTAGATGCTAACAGTGATATCTGATAAAAAAAGATGAAAGTTAAGAAATGAAAGTGCAGATTATTGAACAAAAAATTGAATATTTATCATCATCATCATCATTTGAGTTGAAAAACGTCCATTGCAGACCAAAGGCCTTCCCCAAGCGTCGCCACATCAATCGGTCCTGTGCTTCTCGTATGCAACGAACTCTCATGGCCAGTTCATCGGCTCATGTTGTTAATGTGTCCCAGAAAGACGTGTCCCGTTTCGGTTTGGAAGATACGGGAGTCGATGACGGTGGAAAGATATACCCAGGAGACATAAGGGTTTAATTGTCATGAGGAACTTGCCTTTGAACTAGATCGTACGAAACTAGCCAACTTATGAAAATATCTCTTACCTGTAAAAACAAGGTCCAAAGTCACAATAAAAGTGACAATGATTGGCATCAAGAAGCATTTCTTTTTCATAGGATAGTACAAAGGTTTCCAAAGGGATATGAATGGTATTGCTATCCTTAATATGTACATCCCCATCGTTAAATACGTTGATGTTGATTGAATTTGCTGTAAGAAAACCGCGATTGATGATAATGTCTCGTCTATTTCGGTTTCCGTTGCCTCCTGTAAAGTAGCTCGTAGAATAAGTAGCTGCCCATTATAAGAAAGCCTCCACCCGGCATTCAAACTCGACGTTAAAGTATGAGAGTTCCCACTATGCATGGAATGCGCGTGACTTCTCATAAAATGGAACTATGAGGACAAGTGACATTTGTAAAAACAGTATGTTCTTTATGGAAATCTTCCCAAGAATGCGAAAATTGGCTTCGAATTGGAAACATCCAATCATATCATTATATAAAATAAAAGATTAATAAAAAGAAGGAAAAAAGAAGAATTAAAACCTTCGTCTTCCTCTCCATCTTTTACAATTTTGAGAAATGGATGTGCTGTACGAGGAATGTCATGAATGAAAAAGGAGTGAATGGTATCATGACAGGAGACAATGGAAACAGAAAACGTGTTGCGCAGGACCCCAAAACAGCAGAGATGAATAAACAAGAGACATTGGGTGTAAATGAACGTATTCTAAATTTCTAACAATTTATAGCAATATCTGCATTACGTTACTTAGCAACACATGAATACATAAAAAAGGCTAGAAAAAAATAATAAACGTACCTCAAAAAAAGTGCTAGCGATAACTAAAACTACATGTACGGTAGAAAATAATACTAATAAAGTTAAATAAATATAAATAAGTGTTTCTCTCAGTTTGTCATCATATTTTCTGTACAAGCCTTCTAAGTCTTTTTGGTCGAATTGGTCCTGAAAAATAAAGTATAACAAATTTCCGGTTTTCATCAATAGTGTGCACATACTTTTAAAGGACTCCATTAAAAATTTTACAACAACTTTCTTCAGTGGGTATTTGGGGTCATCAGTGGTTCTTAAGTAGCAAGTAAATTAGCATTAGAGTCAAGCACATTATTAGCACTCTAAACCATATAACTGGGTCTCTCTAGGCCGATATCTAATACTTCACAGTTTAAAGCATGAATCTACTTAGAAAGCTTTGTTCTGAGACAAAAAACTTTTCCAGTCAATCCAGGAAGTATGAAAACTCACCCTCAAATACTTCCAATTCCATTGTTTCCCATGAGCTAGCTCCACCTCTTGCATTCTGAAGTCATGTAACGAAGACAGAAGGCTGGTAGCTCTGCCTGAATTCATAGAGTACCGTGCTAGGAGCTCCAGGGCTCCCACTTGGAGCACCACGGAGCCCATCGTGCGAGAAGAGTGGTCATCCTTAGGAGAATGAAAAACTTTTATCATAGGTTTATTAAACTGAGCTGATTTGGGCAATTATTGCGATTTTGTGATTCAATTGAACGTAAAGGTACATAGTGGTCTTCAAGTAAAATACTAATATTAAGCTGGATCCAAATAGGCTGGAACCGGACTCTATAATAATTGTGATAACTCGTCGGTTTTTTATTGATCGCTTACGCCATGTGGGTATACCTTTGCGTGGAAGCATGCGGGGACCGCGCGGTGCGGGCGGTGAAATCGGTGATTTCGAACTGTCGTTTATTTTCGAGGTACGTTCTTAAGGCTGCGTTTCCACCAGAGATGTGCGAGAATGCGTAGTGAGGGAACCAATAGAACAGCGCTTTTGCGCTGAGCGAGGCTAGGTAAATGAAGCGATTTTATTGGTTCTTAACAAATATATTCCTCGCTAGTGGTGGAAACGTAGCCTTCAAGCTCTTCTTCTCTGACTTATTAACAACTTTATACAAAAAGAAGCGACCCGCCCCAGCTTCGCACGGATGTAACATATCTTTAACAAGCCTTTCTCGTCCCCCTTTTTTATCACTTATGACTTCGGGTCAAAGCTTATGGTTAGATTCCAGCGTTGCACATGAGACGCGCCCTATATGCCTGGACGGTCGTTTGGTCTGGATTTCTAGTTACTTTGGGCAACTATTTTAAATTTTAAGATACAAATTTTTCAAAAACGCTTGAATATAAATGTTTATTTATTTTTTATCAAGTAGGTACCTAAATACAAAAGTTCATGGTTTTATCTTCAATAATGATGGACTCCCACACAAACTTTCATCCCCTATTTCAACCCCTTTAAGCACTTTTAATAGGTAGCCTTTGCCGGGCCTCAAACTATTTGTATACCGAATTTCATCTGAATCGGTTAGAAGTAACAAAATCAAAAAATCAAAATCAAAAAGTCATTTATTCAAATTAGGCTGAGTGCCAGCACTTTTATAACGTCCAAGTTCTACATAAAGACAGTCCCCCAAAACGCCCGCCGCGCCGTCACCACTTCCTATAGTAGGCGCCAGATAATCGTGGAATAACGGTCATTGACCCACCTACAATTATTGACATTTTTAATTTGAAAAACGGAATTAATGACACAAAGCTGTCCCGAATCATCATCTCTCGTGATCCTTAACATTGTCTAATAATGAAAAACGATTCATATTTAATTGTTCAGGTACCTATGAACAGTTATTAGGGAAAGGTCAATATACTTTATTCCACATTTATCTGGCGCCTACTATAGTGTTATAGCTGGGAAGAAGAAGTGGCGCAACAAACTCCCCAGCAACACATTGTATGTATTTGTCTGTCTGTTAAACTTAACAGACAGACAAATACACTTTCGCATTTATAATATTAATATAATATAGTATGGATTGTTTTTCTTTATCATTAAATGACAAAATATACCTACTATGATCTAAATTCTCCAAACTTAACAGACAGATATGTAGCTGGGGAGTTGAAGCGCCACTTCTTCCCAGCTTAAACATTAGGATGTGGTGACGGACCTGGCGTTTTAAGGGACTGTCTTCATCTGTTATTTGTATTATTGACGAACAAAAAGTTCAGCTTAGTTTCAATAAATGACTTTTAATTTTGAGTAGACTTGATTCACACAAACTTTTTTGCTTGCTTTAAGAAAGAATGCCGTTTATGATATCTAAGATGGCGCGAACACTTTCAAGTAATCAGTCAGTCCTTTGGAATGTATCCATTAGGAATTTATCTAATTTGATATGCTGTATTACCTACATATTTTGTGTTATCACATAATTATTTTGTTGTAAATACCTGCTTATTAATCTGTGATATCCGTGAGCATAGATTGGATTGTATTAGATCGGGTTTAGAACGTGCGAAGATTTTTATTTAAAAGAAAAGCGAAAATTAAAAAAAAAAATGGTCAGAAACAACAACAAAATCTCCAAATTAAAAAAAACAGATACAAATTGACAATGTCTTCTAATGGAATATTGGAGATCATTATCTAATTTCGGAACAATAAACTCTATGTCACACAAGACAAAGTTCAAACTCCGATGCAAGCCATACATTTCTTTGGGCCTTTTTTAAAACAGATGGTCACTTGAAAATTAACGAAAAAGACAATGTCTATACTTAAGCTGGTGGCGATGGATGGAAATTATCTAGAATTATTAATTAAGGTGGGCGCATATCCACCCATACCTAAAAGTCATATAAACTGTGTATATTTAAAGTTAAAGTTTATTCATCACACCTCAACGGCTGAATCGATTTGGATGAAACTTACTTTCAATTTCCGACTTTCACGCGGCCGAATTCGCTGGCAAAACCTAGTTAAGCAATAATTCAAACTAAACTATTTTATCTAATCATGCATTATTTCAAATCATATCGAGAGTCAATCGTGTTTTTAAATGGCGCTTATAATCCCGGCTGTGTTGTTTTCAGCAAGTTACAGAAAATCCCAAAATGTCTCATTTCCATGTCCCAGTTTCTCGAACGACAAATATCACAAAATAATTGTGATATTACCAAACGCGCATCATATAGCTATGATTGGTTTAATAAGTTTTAAGCCAATCTCATGGCTTGACTTGTCTTTAATTTGTGATGGGTCGATATGTTTTTTCCCGAAACCGGGGGTATGTTGGTCAAGACAGTGTTGCAACAAACACAGAAAACATTTGTTAGAATTAATTACTACAAGACAATAGAAGCAGATGCATATCAGTCGATACGGTATCACGGCACTACCGTCCTTATCCATCCAAATTTAATGATTTTATTGATAACACGATTACTGGGAAAGAAGACATTGGCGTTACCATATTTCTGCAATGTCATGGGTCTAAAGTCGCGTTCAAATCGATAGGAAAATAGTTTTGGGTACTTAATGTATACTTGTAAGTATGTTAATATGGCCAAGACAAAGCGACGTCCAATCAGCGACAACCAAATGGCACCTATTGACTATGTTGGTAGTGCACCATGCTCACACATATGATGCAGTGGTTGAGCGATTGACTGCTGTGCTACGCGGGCTCGATTCCCACACGGAACGGATATTTGTGTGGCCTACAGATAGTTGTTCCGGGTCTGGTTGTTTGTGAGTTTGTAGGTTTGTAAACGCACCCATGCTACAAGAGTAGTTCCAAGTGTGAGTGTGTGGCAATGTTTAAAAAAAAAAAACTCGTGTTTTTAAAGTGCATTTAAATCTTTTCCTCAGTCGCACACTCTCAAAAACATCTCTATTCTAGGAGATGGTTATTGCAACTTTAATTTGTACGCTTTTTAATTAGGACCTTTAGAACAGTATACATACGAAAAGTCTAAAATATTTGGGATTAGCATGCCCACCCCAAACGTCACGTGATCAATCCCTAAAATTTTGGAATTTTGACGAAAGTATAGCCCAAGTACAGTCGAGGCTTCTAACGGCAACTTTGAGACAGGCAAGTGTGTGGTACTCCTTATAAACAAAATAACGTTTGTAAACAAGCCGCTATATCTAGAACGTTCATTCATTTAGAAAAGTCAAAAAGTCAAAAGTCAAAACGTTTATTTCAATTAGGCCATTAAACGGCACTTTTGAATGTCATCGTTTACAGTTCAGTAAAAATAATAGAATTACATTAATAAAGTGACTCTACTGTCCATTCGGAAAGGTAGATTCTTATGGAGAAGAACGGACAAGAAACTCCATAGTTACTCTTTTCAAATAATGATTTTACAAAATTTGGTTTACAAAAATTAATTTAATATTATGTGAGGACGATGCACCCAGAGTATGCTACTTATAAGAACAAAGTATCACCAGCAGAGGTAAACTTATTAATTTCCTAAAGAAATTTAGGTAAATGGTACTCACATATTTACAAACATTGGAACCATTAATTAAACAACAGTGTGTGAGTCAACAGAAAAATAAAAACACAAAAAAAGAAACAGTATATCTATAAAGTTAATACATAAATCAACCAGTTTGTCCTTCACCCTTGATTGTCCTATGGAGCAGGACCAGCATGTTTCCAAGCATTCTTATCCTGAATGTAATCTTCTAATTTGTAATATGCTTGTTGTTTTTATACTGGGCTAGACTAGGATTTGTAGATTCTTAACCTATTTTTTTTTGTTTTATTGATATGCGTTTTATAGCATGTCGTTAGCTTTGATTACAAACCGTTCTGGAATTTCATGGTTGAGATAATTATTGGAACCGGAGGTTTTTCACCATGAAGACAAACAAACCTATCAGTCTGAACTGCGGAGATTAGCAAGATCAAGACTACTGAAGACTTATCCTGCCTCAGTCCAACATGGGAGCTTTTTCTACGATTCCCGCTTTGGGAAAACGCAAAGTAAATAAAAAATTATCGATTTATTTTCCGTTAAATAATTTTAATATTTTTTTATGTATATTATACGTACACGAGTTCCTACCCTCAATGCTGATCTCTCTCTATCACTCAAAGGTTTGCTGGGAGAAATCTCAACTTTGAGAGAATAATACCATGTATATATTATGTACACATGTTTTTTCAAATAAATGAAACTGAAAACTGAAACTGAAACTGAGTTAAGCTCACCTTTGTACATGAACGTTATTATGACTGTTTTATAATTTAAGTTGTTTTGTTGTACAATAAAGAATTATGAATTATGCACATAATTTATCATCATCAGTACCTATTGCAGATGTAACAATCCTTAGCAATTTGAAGGGTTTAATACTGAAATAAATTCCGACCTAGCAAACAACCTAATCACAACCAAATAAAACATTGATATCCAAGCGATTATCGGGGAATAACATTGCACTATCATTTGTTGCTGACAAAACCTACTACATTGCATTGTCACATAGCAACAGCACTAAATTAAATAAAAAATAAACACAAACACTTACCATCGTAATATTTGTCAACAAAACGGCACGATCACAGAAAATGCACAAAACAAACACAACATGGTACAGCACTGACTGACACAAGCACGAAACACTGACTGACTGTTACTGACTAAGGAATATGATTAATTTTGATAAGCGCCACTCAACGAACGAAGATATTAGTAGATTGCGCCACTGATTATCGTATTAAAAGTGATTCAATCAGGTGATGAATTAGGAACTGAAATATTCGGTTGATTGTTTTTATTTTCTTAATTTGTGTTGTATAAAATAGTGCTGTCTAGTTTTATTTAAATGCTTAATATTGATTGATTGATTTCAATTAGATTGAAGTGCACTGACTTTATTATTAAATTATTAGTTTTTATGGTGATAAGTATAGAAAATAGTGTCAGTGTCGGAAGTAAACCAAATAGTGTATTTTTTAATCAAAACAAAATAATAAAATTGCAATGCTTGCAAGATTTACAGTTCAGTAAAAAACGATATTAACTTTTTAATTTTCACTTTAACTTGAATCCGAAAATAAATAAATACCTAGTACAAAATTCCGGCTTATTCATAAAAAAAACCACATGATTAGTTTAAATACTACTGATTAGCAATTACTTGTTTTTTATGAATAAGCCTAAATTATGTTTTGTAAAATAATAAGACCTTTTTAATAACACAATTTTATTACCTGCAATTGAAACACGATTTGCACCATCTTACTATTTTCTATTTATCTAACAGGATCCTAATTTTCCGAGCACACTCATGGTTTACTTCACCACTTAGGAACAACTGACGGAACACGAGTAATACTGACACCTCTGCGTTTACACAATAAAACCATTGTAGGCTCTAACTAAGTGGCTTGGCGTTTCTATATTTGCCAATTCTTTATTAGTTTAAATGGCGTAGACAAACTACTGTTATATTTGTTCTTTCAGGTTCCATTTGGATGTGGGGATTTCGAAAATGGTCTGCAGTAGACTTAATTTTTTTATGTGATAATAAAAGCAAAAGTGTTACGAATGTTCAGTTTTTCATTTTGATGTTTTTCTTTTGTTTAGGAATGCCATGCATAATCTCAGAAAAAACTGAAGAGTATTAAAATTTTAAAAGATTTCTTTTAATTTTGTATGATCTCAGATAAAAATTAAGTGTACTTATAGTTTTAAAAATGATCTGTGTACTAGTTTTCAGTAGTTATTATCTAAATTGTAACGTTTTTTTTGCATGCTGAAAATGAGTAAGCAAAATATGTGGAACGATTTTAACTTAAGAGCATTATGTACCATATTGTACGCAAAAAAAAATATTCTAATAAATATTCAGAAGAGCCGGAGCCGCCGTTAGAACGCAACACTTAAAGCACGTTTTAAGCGCTGAATCTAGGTGACATTTGACAGTTGTCACAGGAAGTCAGAAACTATACAGTCCGGCTTTGCGAGTTGCTGAGCTGCGGAAGTCAGATAACCTTAGTACATGATTTAAATACATATAACTGACAATGCGACACATATGTATTTAAAAAACTGACATGATTCTTCCTAATGTTTGCGATTAAATTTTCGAATTGCCTGATAATTCCCTGCCTGTCGCCTGTCAATTTATTAAATAAGCCCCGGGTTCTCAGCATCATCTCGTAAGACTAGACGCTGACCTCCAACATATATAGTTAGAAAAAGGCTAGTCGGTCGAATTGTTAAGGATATATCCGACATCAAGTAAAATAACTGCTATTTTCAAAATAGAAGCAGCAGTTTCGATATTGACACTGGAACTCATTGGAATTTCAGAAGCTTTAAATTTTGTAAAAGGTCAAAACTACACGAATTTTGTTATATTGACGGATAACAAAAGCGCCTTACAGCATTTGACTCGATGCGCCTCTGGTTACAGCAGAGTCTATACCATTTTAAAAACAATATATGAATTAATCACAAATTATAATGTGAATCGGAAATTGCAATGGGTTCCGTCACATAATTATATGGTTAAAAGGGAATGAGGAGGCTGACAGGCTAGCTAAATTAGCAGCGATAGATAGTACTCACTTTCCAATTTTGCCAAATTATACAGAAATACTTACGAGATTTAAAAATACCTGTTATTTAAAATTTAAATAATACTTTGATGAAAGGAGTAAAACAAAGGGTATCTGGTTTAAAACTATACAATGTCAGCCTCCTCGAGTACCTTGGTTTTATAATAGAAGATAAGTTAAATAGATCCAACATTGTTACATTAGATAGTTTACGCTCTGGTCTTTTTAATGAAAAAAGGTTGATTCCCCAAATTGTGATTTGTGTGATAAGTTAGATGATTTACAACACATTCTTGTAGAGTGTGATAAGTACCGAAATGGGAGGGAGGCATTGGTGCAAAAGTTTAATATACACAAATACGATCAAGGCGCATTCCTAAGCATATTAGGAGAACTAACATCTGACGCAGCAAAATCAATTGTTAAAAATATAATTTCGCACCAGTGACACTTACACTTTAGCTAAGGATGTGATTTAGTTCTCTCATGTCTATGGAGATAAATGCCCTGAAATAAATAAAGACTAACAAAAAAAAGAAAAAAATACCCGACATAATTACGATAAACGGAAACGGAACAGTAGCTGTAATCTTTACTAAAAAAAAAACACTAAACAGGCTGGACATAAAAGATTTCTCAGATCTAGGAGTGTCAAACGGAAATGATTATTTCTTTAATGGTTTTCCGCAAAAAGTGCTACGATAATGATGAATTTTTAGAACCGAATATCAGCTGATTGCGTTAACAACATTAAGATTATGATAAGTTTATTTTTAAAACTGACAGTACATAGGTACCTGAGCTAATTATAGGTAATGGCTCATCACAATAATGTTCACATTTTTTTATGGTGTTGTTTATTCTGAATAAAAAATCACCGTGAAAACTTAGCTGAAGTGAACGTTAAGTTTTTTTTTACTATTGATAGGCACGTGTTATGTGTCGGATGTAAAAGAGTAGCACCATCATCACTTCCCGTTGGTGTCGTAGAAGGCGATTAAGGGACTCACAAAAGAATGGGCAGCAGAAAAGCCCCCCCCGCCTTCTCCATTTGGGGGAGGCCTATATCCAGCAGTGGATGTCCTTCGGCTGATATGATGATGATGATGATGATGACGCACGTCTTTGACCACCAGAATGTCACCAGGTGGTAAGCGATGATGTGGTTGGAGATGGAGCACGTTTGCCTAGAAGTAATCTACTCACTCTTGACTCCCAGTTTGTAGTATAAGTGAGCTACCACTCTGTCCAATCATGTCATAGCGGCATTTACTTCAAGCTCATCGGCTGGAGTTTGTCATTTTAAATGTGAAGAACCCAATTAAAAAACTAACTATTTCTAAACTATCAGACTGATTGAATGAATGTCTTTCAAAAATCCCTATTTAGATCACACCTTCGTTATATAGGGAACTATTGTGCTGTACATTTCACGCATCTAGACCCAGCGAGTGTTTAGTCTGTCAGTGAATTTCATATTTTCATTGAGTTAGAATCTACTTTCATAGTTCATTTTTACAGGCTACGAAGATGAAATAAAATATTATGCAAATTAAGGGTAAAGTAGCTATTAATTAGGATTAAAAGGGTCACCAAAACAAAAGCCGGTTTATGGATTTCAACAAGAAGATTTTGAAACAGCCTTGTAATGAAAACAAAGCAAAAATAGAAACTGATCGATTTCTATATTATGACGATACACCCGTGAGAACATCTTACTGCAAACACGATGGACACATATGTACATGCCTCTAATTGACTGCGAAGTTCGTTTACTTCGTTAGGTCCAGTTATGAACTGTACTTGTGTGGTTGCATGCACACTCTACAATCTAATTGGAAATAAATAATGCAATGTTTTATTACTGTCACCGGAAAATTGTAGACTCCTAAAGATTGTAATAAATCTTTATTAGATTATGATTTCTCGATATATTATTAAAAAAAATCGTTTTGTGTACAATAAATCCTATCCAAATTCAATAGGTCCAATATATTGCAACTAGCTATTAGTGAGGCTGGATTTATGCTTAACTACAGTGAGATGGGAGAGACCAAAAGGCTCTTCAAAGGAAAAAAACATACTAGATGGTTACAGCAAATACAAACCAATAAAGACGAGCCTTAAACGAAAATTACTGTAAAAAAATTAATAGTGTTATAAAATTGCTTGCCCTGGTAAAGATAACTATTTTGATTCATTTAAAACGATGGCTCTTACAGCTGTTGTTCTATATGAGAGCGCCCTCTAACGAGTTTCATAGGTGTCTATTGAATCCGTGGTTGAAGGCACAGATAATACTCGTATACTAAATCTGAAGGTAACGTGTTGACAGAAACTGCGTCGAGATGGCGCGCGAAGCTTAGATAAGAAAAACATCTGGTACTTATCTTTTTTTTTTCGTTTTGCTAATTTGTGTTTTCGGCATTTTTTCAAGTATCGATGGTCGTATTGGTTTAACCAACTGTGATTAAAATACAGTTCTTTATTCAAAACTGACAGCTTAAGCCGGTTCTAGGTTTTCACTTTTGTATTAAGAATTTTACCGTTCTGATGGAAAAAAAATAGGTAGGTACGAAAATAAAAAATTGTCTGCATGTTTTCAATCTGGGTGTAAACATAAATCATGTTTGAAACTGTTTTTTATGATATGTAGTTCTCCAGACATTAATGACTTTCATCATATCAGCCGAAAGACGTCCACTGCTGGACATAGGCAGCAAAGCCACTCCCCCTCTCCATTTGGGGGAGGCCCAAATGGAGAGGTGGGGGGGCTTTGCTGCTGCCCATTCTTTGGTGAGTCCCTTACGACACCCACGGGAAGTGATGGGATGCTGCTATTCTTTTTGATCTTAAAATGCGTCCTTCTAAGCATGACGATTGTTGATGTAAAATTATTGTATTTGGACATAATATGCAACATTTTTTTTTTAAATAAAACTACTTCATACTAGGATTGCTCCCGTATTGTGGGTGCGTTTACAAACATACAAAGTCACATACAGCCAGACCCGGAACAACTATCTGTAGGCCATACACATATTTGTTCCGTACGGGAATCGAACCCGCGACACGCAGCGCAGCAGTCAATCGTGCCGTCAAATTTCAGCATTAGAATGCTGAAATTTTGCTGAAATTTGTCACAATGTCAATATTTCAACATTCTAATTTTTTAAGTTTTAATTTCAGGATTTTTCTTGCATCGTGGGCGCATGCATCTACAGACGCAAAAAAATCAAGCTTCCTCAGATTTCCAGTCGGGACAACAGACGGTCCACCGTTTAGACACGTATTTGTTACGTGCGGGAATCGAACCCGCGTCACGTACCGCTGAAAGTCAAGACTTAAGGCGGCCACTGCGCCAATCTAACCGTCTGGCAATTCGGACACTTTTAGATTCCGTAATTGTAAAAGACCAATTTTATTTTCATTTGTAAGAGACATTGCAGTAAACTGTCCAAGTAAAAGAATTTGTATTTCCTAGCATTGACACTAACTAAATAATATTCTTTAGCGAAGTTGTAACAAGTTCCTTTCCAATCTAACTTTTCGTTTATCGTGCAATCCATTATTTTTGTTTAAGAATGCGAAGATTTTGTAAATTACGTACAGCTACGGGCGAAATAATTGCCAAAGTTGTTCCGCTTCATTTGGATGTAAATAATGGAAATTATGCTTAGATACCTACCGGGTTTGTAGCAGTTTTGAGTGCAAATCCATTTCTCCAAACCACTTGGAATTAAACATCAGTACTCTAATTCTGTAAAAGAATAAAACCTTTATATTTTTTTTACGTTTTTATTTTAATTGTGACCTGTTCTGTCACTGCATAGCATTATCAGGCTTTAATGCTCCTACTGCTGTGATTCAGGCCTCCTCTTCGTTAGAGGAAGTGGGTTGCAATCCAGCACGAGGGTCCACTAGGGATTGATGGACATCACTATGCCTTTTAAATTATTGGTTCTAGGATATGCCACTTTCCTCACGGAGATTTTTATTGTTAGTTACCAAGATTGAAGACGGTGATAATGCATTGTTTTTAAATTGAAATACGTGGTAGGTTAATCTAGGTAATACAAAGTCAAAGTCAAAGCGCTTATTTCAATTAGGCCATTAAACGGCACTTTTGAACGTCGTGTCTATCGGTTTTTGCAAACTACCAAAATGGTTCTGGGAGGTTTTGGTCATAATTGTCTCAAAGTCCAAGTCAAAACGTTTATTTCAATTAGGCACTTTTGAACGTTTCATTCGAACGAGTCATTTACAGTTCAGTAAAATAATAGTATTAAATTAATAAATTGACCCTACTGTCCATTCGGAAAGGTAGATTCTAATGGAGACATAATATTAAATTAATTTTTGTGTACCAAATTTTGTAAATCATTATTTGAAAAGAGTAACTATGGAGTTTCTTGTCCGTTCTTCTCCATAAGAATCTACCTTTCCGAATGGACAGTAGAGTCACTTTATTAATGTAATTCTATTATTTTTACTGAACTGTAAACGATGACGTTCAAAAGTGCCGTTTAATGGCCTAAATGAAATAAACGTTTTGACTTTTGACTTTTGAGAAAAACAATATTTGGTATACAAAAATTGATTTAATATTATGTGAAGACGATGCACCCAGAGTATGCTACTTATAGAAACAAAGTATTACCAGCGGAGGTAAACTTATTCATTTTCTAAATAAATCTAGGTAAATGGTACTCACATATTTACAAATATTAGAACCATTAATTAAAAGTGTGTGAGTTAACAGAAAAAAATAAAAACACAAAAAAGAAACAGTATATCTATAAAGTTAATACATAAATCGGCCAGTTTGATTTTGTGTCCACCCTTGATTGTCCTATGGAGCAGGACCAGCACGTTTCCAAGCATTCTTAACCTGAATGTATCTTCTAAATTGTGATATGCTTGTTTACAAAGTGTGCTTTTAACATAAGTTTTAAATTTTCCTTCATTTAGTTTTAATAAAAACAAGAAGAACACTCCTGAGTTCTTCTTGTTTTTGCGTTGACTCGACATTAGGGTGACAGTAGTTTATTTTGGTGCTATTGGTCATGACTCTGGTTTTAGCCCGATTTTTGTTTTATAGTCATTTACGACACTATTGACGACACGATTAGCGCAGTGGTTGAGCGATTGACTGCTGCGGCGCGTGTCGCGGGTTCGATTCCCACACGGAACAAATATTTGTATGGCCTACAGATAGTTGTTCCGGGTCTGGCTGTTTGTGTAAAGTGTGAGTTTGTATGTTTGTAAAAGCACCCACGATACAGGAGAAAATCCTAGTGTGGGGCAACGTTTTTAAAAGAAGATAAAAAAAGTATCGATCGACCCATCAATCTATTAGCTTGCCAATCATGTTTTGTCATCAAACTAGCATTAAGCTTCTGGTTGTCCGTTCTTCTCCATAAAAAACAACTTTTGCATTATATTTAAATGATGATGCTTAATGGAATAATTTAATACTCTACTGTCTAATTTAGTACTCTAAATACGTTGACCGAAACGTTTGTTTTATTTATTTCAATAATAAAAAATAAAAAAACTCATAAAAAGTAGAAATAACAATCGATCGCTATGTGATCCTAAGAATCAAGACAAACGAACCGAGAACAATATACACCTGCCCTTTTATAATGGCCGTGAGTCTGGATCATTTATCAGTTAATACGTATTAGAATACACCTGTCCCTCTGCAGATGTAATCGTATTGCGGTCAGTTCCTACCTGACGAGTTGGGTTAGAAAAAACGTCGTCCCAAAATATTTGTGAATGGGTACGATAGAGATGTTTGTGCAGCTAGAAGGCGTTTTTGTTTACAATTACCACTTAGTGTGTACGGTTGTACAGTCAGTTACCATAATTACCTATGCATAAATGGTTGAGATTCTTTTATATTTTATTTACTTTGCTGAAATGGTAAAAATATGAAAGTATTGCAAAATTCTATCGATTCGTATTCTAAAACTTCTCAAACATTTATGCAAAGGTGGGTCAGCTAATTGTGGTAACTAACTGTACATATTTTGGGACTGAGGGCGGATTTTTAATAGTCAGATATCTTTTATCTGAGGAATGACAATTCAAAAGTGCCTGTAATGGTTTAATTGAAATAAATGTTTTGAGTTTTTTTTTTGAATTTTGGTTGAATTGAGTATTTTGACAGCTTTTGTGAAGTATGTTAAATCGCCATTTTTATTTTTTTAAATTAAATTTATGTGATGACTATTGAAAATCAGCTGTTAATGTATTTTTTTTGTAGGTATCAAACTAACAGAAAATTAAACGTCTATTATTTTGATAGCCTTGTTTGTCTGGGGGTGACAGCGCTTCTGCATGAGCATGAAGTTCGATTCGCGGGTCGTTTTAGTTTATGGGTTTTGCCATCTAGAATTTCTCAGTAGCAATCTGGCGGTTGAATACATTCCTGGCTGATGAAGTAATGACAATAGGCTCGCTCCCTGTAACATGTGACAAACCAGGGAAATGTGAGCATAACAGATAACAATGGGCACACATCTGCGTAACCCTTCGGAGACTAGAGGCGTGATATTTTTACTACATAACAAATGCGAAAATTTTGATGCATAGATTGTAACTCAATCACGACAGAATGGCTGAACGGATCTGGGTGAAATTTGGGGCAGATAGATTATAGTCTAGAAAAGCACATAGACTGTTTATATTCCCTTGGTATAATATCCGACATTCAAGCAGGCTATAATTTCTTACTAAATTATTTAGCAATTTAACTTATACATTCAAGTTACTACAACAATAATTAATTTCACAAATCGAGCATACTCAGCGAATTACTTTTTCTAACCTGTTTGATTCGAGGTTGTTAATAGCTGCGCATGATTTGCAGAATAAGAACTTTTGTGCTTGAAACGAGATCGAGTTGGATAGGCTTAATGTGAAGTTTTTGATTTTTTGCTGTCGGTCTGGCTTTATTGAGAACCTTATAGAAGCCAACAGTCACGATTTTGTTTATATTTCTAGGCATTATTAAAAAAAGATGGGCTTGATAATAAATCAAAAGGTGTATCAATTATTACCTGGGACTTGAATATAGCTGACGGGCAAAATGTGGGCATTCTTAATTCTAGATGTATTTAGAATGACCACATTTTGCCCACATCAATCATGTCCACTTCAACTATTGTCTTAATGTGCCTCGGCAGACTTCGTGTTACGTCAGTCGTCGGATTTCCATAAGAAATAGAATAGAAAATACTTGTACTGAAATCCAACGACCGACAAAATACGAAGTTTGCCGAAAGACATTAAGTAATAGTTATACTAAACCTGCTTATACCAACGACGAATAAAACGTGGTGATGAATACATTATTGATTTGACACAGAATTGGCGATCCGTGCTATTCAGGGTTTCATAATAACCCGGTAATCACCGCCACCGCGAGCATACTCTGTGCGAATTTGTTTTGCAAACATTCGTTGCACGAGCTTTTGTTTCTCGACGAACATTCATTTTCAAATCAAATAGTTTGACGAGTAGATCATCATGTTTCTATCCTTGTCCGATGTTACTAAGGGTTGTCGCAATTTATTTATTTAGGAAGGAACATACTTAGGTTAGGCTCCCATTTCCTAAGCCAGGACATGGTCTACCCGTGTGATAAATTCCATCTATATCGTTCAGCCTTTACGGCGTGAAAAGATAAACGGACAGACAGGAAGAGTAACTTTCACATTTATAATATTGGTATGGATTCCGTCCGAACTTGTTGCGTAACAAAAGCTTACATTACGAACAGTTTGCGAACATATTCGCAAAGTGAATGCCCGCGTTGAGTAGCGTCCTTAAAAGGTAATAATGGGATGACGTCAAACTCAGTGGCGTCCAGCTGTCTGCGAATACATAATCTGCAATGAACAATCCGATTGGCGAACTTTTACGCAGTGAATATTTAGTCTCTTTAAAACGTTAATTTTAGCGGTCATTGGCAGGTCGATGTGCAGCAACGGATGATTATAGACTGATAAAATTAAATCTTCTGAATAACTTAGAAACTAAGAAAATTCATGAAAAAAACAATAGTTTATTCAACGACGACGAACTTTATAAAGGCAGTCCCCAAAACGCCTGCCCGCCACCACTTCTTAGTGTAAAATTAATACAGAAGTAAAATTCATAATATTTAAATATTTTAGTTTGTTTAAAACTCTGTACTTACCTATGTTTATTAAGGACAATCTCATTAAATACTGGACCGATTACGAAAGTTTTAAGGTTGCTTTTGCTTGCTTTGTATCCCGATAAATGCACGATTCTTGTGACATAGGGCTACGAAGCTAAGGTCAAGGAAATCTAGAATTTAAACTAAGATTATTTAACTGTACTTACTCGGAGTCTCTTTTTTCAGTATACCTACCTTTGTCAAAAATGCTGTGATGGTATGTTTGTTGTGTTTATTCAAATGAAGCCAAAAAGGGACCGTGTTTATTTAATAAGAAACAACATAAACCTTGTATTGCTTTGCATTATTTTATAGCTTACAGAAAATATCTTCAGATCTCCGATTTTTTATAAGAAAAAAATCTCTTAAAGTTTTATCAGATTATTTAACTTAATTAGTAACATGATAATATATTATCTCCAGTTTTATATCATTTTATTGTATTGACGTCGTACGATCGTATTGACTAGAGCTCGTAAAAACGTATAAACGAGCGAGTCTCACGATCAAAACAGTTTCATTCAGTGTTCGCTTAATTGCAATAATATAAACATATTATTGCTTGTTGATCGGGCGGCAACATGTGTGAGAAATAACTGTTATTTAAATATATCGGCTTATTTTGTTCGGCTCGTTGGTCCAGAGGTTGCAAGCGTAAATGTTGAGCTTGGAGTCTTAGGATGGGCAAAGTGCTAATACATTTTCATAAGAACTCTATTTATCTGTTATAATTTGGTTTCCGCACTAAATCCTTGTGGTGGATCATTGGACGTGGGCCATGGCGGCCGTAAGCAAGCCAGCAGACTAGGCTTCCAAATTTGTGCAGGATGTGTGTTAAGGAATTCGGCGGTCTCCACGCGCAGAAAAATGTCCGTTATAATATAACTATCGTGTCTAAGTGTTTATTTTTTTTTTTAAATGCCAGGGTTGCGGAATTTGTTCGAAAGAGTCTCCGCGGCCCTGGAACGCAAAGGGCTTTAGAAGGAACACGGATGGGTTTTAGTCAGTAAGAGTCTGACACGCCCTTTCGTTCCACCTAGAGCGGAAGAAGTCATTTGATTACTTCCCATACTATAAAAAAAGTGTTTTTTTAAGAGAGCAGGTGATAGTCTCCATCATTAAGTACCTACAGGCTGTCTTTATCTAGTTGCTGAAGGATCAGGGATGGTAGAGGAGTAGCACAATGCGTTCGGGTCTGAATGTCACGGTGCCAGATTCCCTCCAGGCCACTTCATCAGTCGCAGAATAGCTCAAAATCAGTCAGTAATCGTTCCCGGTTACTGACCCTAGGTTCGCCCCTTTAACATGAGACTTAAACATAACCGGTAAACTAGTCCTTTCCTCTGCTTATCCCTATGAAGTATATGGGCGTGATATTATGATGTTATAAACTAGCGAGATAGATAGATCACTATGTAAACTATCGTGAACCTTCAGTTATACTAACAATATTTACGCTTTTCTTTACTTGTTTAGGGCGTAATAGGTAAGTCGATCGCTACACGAAGAATTTGTGAGTCATCATCGTACCTAGCCTTTTCCCAACTATATTGGGGTCGGCTTCCAGTCAAACCGGATTCAGCTAAATACCAGTATCTTACGTGGAGCGGCTGCCTACCAGACCTCCACAACATACACACTGGGGAACACAGTACTTTTTGGCAAGACGAGACAAATTTTCTGGTGTCGGACAATCCGCAACGACTGCCAGAGATCTACAAATGACTATTATCTATGAATGCTTTCCGAGGCACGGAGGAGTCTTGGTATGTTAAGATGCTCACCCATCCACAGACCGACCTCGGCAAGCGTTGCTTAACCTTGAAGATCGACCCGTGCAGCAGTTATTAGTTAGCCTCACGAAGAATTTGTTAGTATGGTATCGAAAACTTTTGAATAATCAATAACATTGAAACATTACAAAAGTAATTTCTGTTGATTTATTCGCATTTCAATTTACAGATAAATTCGTAAAGAAAATGTTCGAAACAAAACAAAAGTTTATCTCAATACTTCAGCCGAGTAGGTATGTTGTTCAATTAAAACTTCGGAACGATGTTTTATTTACAGAAATCTCGTCCAATCTGGAACAAAAGAGAGTGATCTTTGACGATTTCCATTTCGTTCTAAGGTTTACAGCTAACAACTTCTGTCTAACGACTTTTGGGAGTTCGCGAAAAAATGCTACGCGGCCGCTACGAAAAAGCGTAGCGCTACGTCCCAAGATATTAGGTGGAATAATGTAGCCATTCGCTCGTAGCAAATTAACGAGCAGCACCATAATTGTGAACTGATACTTTTAACAGTAACGGTTTCTGTGCGGTAAAACCAATAAAACGAAAAAGTCTTAAAAGAAAAAAATCGTCGTCGCATCTAAACAACTCGTAACGCGGCACAGGTAGTTTTACGTGTGCTTATTTTCAATTTACTTTTCAGAACCCCGCATTTACACTTAATTCAATTAAAACGTGCACACAACGTTTGGGGGCGAGCTTCAGTAAAAACAGCTTTTGACAGCGCGGCTTCGGAGCTTATGCGAAAATTTATAGAAAATTGCATGGAACACGCGTTGCGCCCATAGGGTGCGCGGGAAACGTTCGGGGGGTGTATATTTAGAAATGCTTCTAGCCGCCAGCCGGCAGTCCACGCTTGGCGCGCGGTCCGAGCGCACGCGTCCCGTCTTCCCCTCTCGCTATCGCATCGTACCCGATTCCGTAATTAACATAAATTGAAATTAATTAATAGAGCATTACTGGTGTGTTGTGTGCCCTGAACTGGATTTGATCGTGCCCTGTGCTACCCTGTGGACTATTAGAATATTTTCCCGGTTTTCAGTGACTGTATGATTATTTGATAACTGCTCGCATCTTCAACGTGACTGGACTTTTATTGAAAATTAACAATTTCTTCGATACAAGGTATGGAATATAATTGCTTTTAATTTTTAATTGTACAGTAAACCCTTTCTGGGTATTGCAGACTATAATTAAGTGATAGGACTTTAATTTACTGGTCGTCAACACTTACAACAATGTTTTAAATGGGAAGATAATATTTTAGTTTTTGTATGTTTGAAATTAGATAACTCAGCATAATATTCTTGTTCATTAAAATGATTGTTAACAAAACTACTTTTGTTAACAATCACAGACAGCATTAAAATGTGTCCATTAACTTGAACTTAAGGCAGATATTCTAAAATATGTGAACAGCAAAAAATAAACAAACAACATAAAAGCTTGTTTAACTGCAATTTTAAACGAAAACATAATTGAAATCTGTTTTCAAATGGAACGCCTTTAGAATGTCCCATTACTTAAGACACGAATAAAAATTAAATATATAATTAAAAATAATTTACTTCTAATGACATCTATAGTTTTGTCACATAAATATGACACATTTGTAAACACGGAAATATTAGAAAAAGAAATATGACAGCTATTCTGAATGGGTTAATAAACGCCGCTTTAATAGTTTTCATGATGATAAAATAAGTCAGTTTTATTCAAAAATCAACCCAGTTTCATGTAAATTCGAATAGCTTTAATATTTTATCGTATAAAGTAACGGTTTGTTTAGTATTCTGTGCGATAACAAACGATGCAGATGTATATTTAACGTCTCAATAAGTAGTCCAGCCATCAAGTATTAATGAGTTATTGTCAATGATAAGACTTATCTCTGTACACTATATATTTCCTTTAATCATGACATCTTATACCGGTTGGTTTGATTTATTAAAGTTTAGTTTCTATTATTATATTTTGTTTGTGTTGTTAGAAGTAAGATTCCGGAATTAAATGTCCCATTGTGTCTAAAAATCTTTGATGAAAAACTTTCTGAAATTGAGTTTGAACTTTGTCTGAATTTAGAATGGGATTACACGACGTAGAAAACTTTTGCTTTGTAAGTAGATACTGATTTTGTTATTTGGACACTGTTGGCGAAAATTTCGCTCTGAGATATTTGATTTCCTAAAACATCCAATTACCTCTCTTAGGTTTCAAAGTTCAAACGTGATATTTTCACATAACTAACAGCCAGAATTTGCTTCGACCGCGCGATATCCTCTCAAAGGCCACTATTTGTTTAATAGCGAATCTTTAACATGTTAAAACGGCTTCTCGGTCAGTGAGCTGCTCAGGTGGTTCCCGTCAGGAATTTCCACTTTGCAAACGTTAGCAGCCGGAAATATTCAACATGCAAAGTACTGCAGAGCTTTGACTAGAGTTAAGATAACCAACCGATTATGGGAGTACTTGCGCTGTTTACGTTTTAGATGGTATTTCAGTGATGTTCCGTAATGATGATTTTTTTATGGTTTAGGAATTTTTGATGTAAATTGGTAAAGTGGATTGGGTTTTGTTATAATATTTTTGTGATTTTATATGGACTAAGACATTCGACTTTGAAAAGTTTTTTCCTGTGTAGCAAACTAGCAAGTATTTATGTATATTTCTACCTCTATAATATTAATTTAGTAGTAAAATGTTTCGTGCGGTTTTTTCAATGGTTTAAATAAATAAATATCACTTTATTTGTAGTACCATGTACTGATAGCAAGTAACTTATAAAATATCATTTAACGATGTTTTCACCAAGGCTAAATAAATCCATGAACACCAAATCACGCGAAGGGATAACCGCACCGAACGGAACATAAATAACTGAATAGTAGTATGTGGCCCCTCTTTACTATTGAGTATAGCCTTTCGACACAACTTCTGGAGCAAAAAATCGTTGGGAGCGTAGCATTTCACTCGACGATTTGTTATTTCTTCGAGTAGCTTTCATGTTTGCCGCAGCCCCAAAAAGTATACAAATAAAATATTATTTGCAGAAAATCTAGTTTTGGATTCAGTTTTGAAGGGGTGAACTAAAATAAATAGCGGATTATTCTAAACATTTCCTACATAAGAATTTCTTTCGATGACTATATTATTATTTTGTATTATGAATATTTTATTTAAAATAAGTTGCTTTATGATGAAGTTCTGACTACTTTTGACACACTTTTGGGGTCAGTTCACACTGAAGTGCCAATTTCTTCCATAATATTCAAATTAAGTTCCAAAAATATGATGTAGCAATAAAATCCTACATAATTTATGTAGAGCGAAACGTTATTAGCAACCAAGTGTGAATTAATAAAACTTTAAATTTAATTAATTACTTAATTTAATTGCGGTGTTCAAATAATTGTCTACCCTGCTTAAGTTTTTACTGGTTAAGGCTTGGTTTTTAATGGTCTTACTTATAACTATTTGTAAGAAGAATTAATATTTTGACAAAATTATATTAATTAAAGAAATTCTTCATTTATATTTCTTATTATGAAGCTTATCTAACGGTTGAAACATTGGCTTTTTATAAAATAAGCCAAATTTAAAAATCTGGAGACAAGAAAATTGAAAAGTGGTCGATAAAACACATTTACAGAGTTTTTGTACTTACAATTTATTTAATCAAATTATTGTTTGAGTAACCACCATTGGTTACTACATGTTCAAATAAAAGCTCAACATTTCGTAATACGTAAGTACACTCAGCGGCAAAATAAAGTACGTTGCACTACGTGTATGTACCTAAGTAATGTGCTTGACAAAAATATTCGACATATCGATACCGACAAACTTTGCCCAGCGTTCATTACAAATCGAAAATTTAATTGTTAAACTCGTTATAGTTGACTCAGTAAACAGGAACCTACTCAGTCAAAATATTTAATGATTATTTAGTATTAAACTGCTTATTGTATGCCTGTGGTTAAGTAATATTTGCTTAACAGGTTTCCTATGCAAGAATACAGCGACGTGAGATTTAGACTCGATGGGTTTACACCGCACTCTGTTGATTTTGCGTTGTGTCTATTGAATTTACTGCAATTTACGCATGTTCTCCGGCCTCATTAGAAAATGAATCTTTCTAGCCATTTCCCAACTATGTTTGGAGTCGGCTTCCAGTCTTACCGGTTAAGCTGAGTAGGTACCAGGATTTTACGTGGACCGACTGCCGATCTGATCTCCACAACCCAGAAACTGATAATACAATATCCCTTGGCAACCCTTAACGGCTGTCAAAGATCTAAAAATGACGGCCGGTACCAACAGATTAACGTACTTTTCGAGGCACGGAGAAATTTTGGTGAGTTAAGATGGTCACCCATCCACTTAGTGACCTCGACAAGTGTTGCTTAACCTTGGAGATTGACTCGTGTGGCTGTTATTATTAAGACACAAATAATAATCAGAAATCCTTGATAATCAACAAAAAAAGTTAGAAGTTTTTTCTTACGGGGTGACAATTTCTAAACGGTAGATACGACAATTGGCAACCCCATTGCCCTCGACCATTTGAGAACATTTCATTTCCCTTTACCATTTAGAACCCTCTGGAGAATGCAAATTATTGTACCCACTTTGTTACTGCATATTCTCTGTTTTTGCTTCGTTCCCAGACCATTACAATCATAATAGCAACTAGAGTTAAAAACAGTGATATTTTTCCAAAGTACCCGTTGCACGTACATACATTTATAACCTAGTAGTCTAATAACTGCAATTTCAAGTAGGTCATAATAATGCATTGACATCACTGCCGAGGTTTTAAAAATGCATATGTCATTATAGGTAACTACCGACAAGTTTTTACTCCACACACTTAACAACACTAGGAAAGAACTTTTACAAGCGGTGGCTATAAATTTTTGAGCGGACTGTACTATGAACGTCAATAAAAAAAAAACAAGTTCTTAATTTAAATACTTATAAAAGGAACCTTCGTCGTCCTAATTAAGACTAATACTGGCATATAAAAAGTTGTATGTCCAGTATGTTGGGTTGTAAATCGAACTAAGTTAGTTTATAAGAGTACTATTACAAGCAATTAGTCCAGCAGTCGGTTTTCTTTGATGGTATTGGGTAGTAAACAGAAAATTGATCCGGACCGCCCTGGAGATGATGTGTAGTTTTATTTGAATGCACAAAGTATTTCGAGAGTGGATCAATGGCCATCAATCGTGTTCAATTTGGTTTGCTTCAATCGGCTTGTTTGTTGGTCACTTTAGTTGGAGTTTAGTTTACGAGGCAAAGTTTCTGTTTTATTTATATTGCGTTTATCAGTGTACATTTTATGAATGTACTAGCTTTCGCCCGCGACTTCGTCCGCGCATATCCCGTTTTTCCCGTTCCCGTATAGCTCTTAGGCTTTCGTCATGAATGTGGCTATTATATACAAAGATCATTTTCCAAATTCGACTGGTAGTTCCAGAGATTAGCGCGTTCAAACAAACAAACATACTCTTCAGCTTTATTATATTACTAGCTTTTGCCCGCGACTTCGTACGCGCTTATCCAGTTTTTTCCATTCTCGTATAGTCTAGAGCCTACAAAATACAAAAAAAAACTAAATCCGACTGGCAGTTTCAGAGATTAGCGCGTTCAAACCAACAAACAAACTTTTCAGCTTTATTATATTAGTATAGATAAGTATAGATAATGCAGCAAAGTTACATTGAAGACATGCGTAAATGTACGAACGTCTTACTAAATTATTTCAACAGATCGAGCTAATCACATACCTCAAGCATACTAAAATTGCGCCACTTACAAAAGAAAAACTCGTTATTACAAACCCTATCAAAACTCCAGCAAAATCAATCAAAATAAAATCACTTTAACATCGCGGCAACCAATTTTCAAAAGGATCTTAAAAATGTACCGCAAACACACGCTACGTATTAAACTTTAAACCGAGCGAACAATATCCGTTCATTATTTACCAGAAGAATGGCTGTTCTGAACAACAGCCTGAGCTCAGCCCGCGGGCAATGAACACCAGGTGTGGCTCAAATAAATAGCCCCACATAGCCCCAACATAGCCCAATACATAGCCACGTTCACTACCAATTATTACGATTAATTGGAAACTAGTCAGAGCCTTATTTTTGTTTCTGATCGTTATAACTGTAGGAAATAGTCTAATATATATGAGACGTCGCCTCGGGCTATCTTCGGCCTACGGAATATTTTTATATGCACGTAATTTTTGTGGAGAAAATTACACGGTGTGGAAGCTAATAGTGTGGTTTTAAACAGAAGTACGATCAACAGTGGCACGGAAGTACCCGAACACGATGTATAAATTATAATCTATCAAGTATTTGTATATTATTAGAGGTCTTAAATCAAATCTGTCGAAGATGTACTTAATTGATTGTTTTGACTGGCTATTTGCAATATCATTCCGACACACAGCATTCCTGTAGACTTATAAATTTTGTATTCATAACTACAAAATCTTTATTTAAATATAAATTTGATGATAACATTTTAGCCAAGCCGTCAGTCAAAACCAAAGCAATTTCTGAAACTTTATTCAAATATTTGAAAAGTCGATAAAGCTTGAATCTTTAAACCGCGAAACTACATTATAACTAAGCATGTGAGTGACTTATCTAACTACTACTAGGTAAGGTCAAAGTGTATTGACTCGCGTTTATCCTTAGCGTAGGGAGAATAAATGCGGCATGAAAGTTCACAATTTTATTCCATTATCGGACGTTGAGAGAGCCTCTCGCTGGTAACGCAGTTCTCATGTAATCCCAGCTCCACGGAAAGCGTTAAAAGTTCGTCCTACGAAGTTTCTTCGTACATTCATAAACATTTTACTTGTGCAAGTTCCGTGTCGGTTTCAGTAACTCTGTATCACTTGATATTTTACATTTAAAGCACGTGTTTTCCAGTAATATTGTTCTTACTGAATTGTCGTCCTTTAGAGTGTTTGAATCTCAATAATTTATGGTTGTTGAGAGTTTTTGGCCGGGTATTAAGAGTTTGAGGAAGTGTCTACGAGGCTACGGGCGTTTCGAGTTCATGCTCAATCTTTGTGGCCGATCTTTAATGGGCCACTGCATTAGGGGAGTCTAATAGATATACCTATTCATAAGGATATTGTCTTTTAACTTACATGGTGGAATACGGTTGGCATTGTCGCCCAAAATAATCGCCGTAAAGAGCAGAGACAATAAGTCAAATTCAAAGACCAGTTGTCTTCTTACCACAAAAAGTTTATTTTCCCTGAGATACGAAAAAAGCCAGGTGACTTATATATCCAGTGCACGCTGCTTTACATCAGTCAATTAAACCGGAATTGCTATTGACTTAACCCTTCAAAGCCATAACATAAAACACGACATCTTACTTTTACGCTTCTAACCCTCAAATAAAGTATTTATTGCACAAAAACAACGAAAATTCAGGGGTAGAGGGTACTAGGGTAACAAGAAAGTACGAAAAGTTGTCGTATATTATATAATTTGCACACAACTCACGTTCATACGGGGGCACACATGAGCGGTATGAATAAGTTATTCCTAGGCCAGGCCGCACTGTGGCCTATACTTACCCGGACTGCTGGATTTTAATAGTTTATTCCACTTTTCAGACCAAAACTATGTGCAACACGTTTGTGGCTCGTTTAGACATTTATATTCAGGATTTTGCTCTTTGGTTACTTTAGAGCAAAGTTGGGAGGAAGAGGTTTTCAAGTGGATTAGATAAGTTTTGGATTTTTGAGGTGCTCTTTACAATTTTTAGGATTCCGTACCTCAGTCGGCAAAAACGGAAACCTTATAGCATCACTTTGTTGTCCATCGGTTGGTCCGTCTGTCAAGACCGTTTTTCTCAGGAACACGTGGAGAAATCAACATGAAATTAATATCAAATTCCCCTTACAGCAGTGAAAAAATCAAACTTCTAAGTGAACGCAATCTAAAGATAACGCCCTTTATGTTCCGTTTATGGCGCATGTTTGGACGCTCGATCTAGAGTGATGGAATTTGGTAAGATGATAGATCTTACAGTGCAAGTACAGGAAAAGTCTGAAAATTGGGAATTTGTCGTTTTATCTCAAAATGAATATTTTTGCGATCACAAACTTATATTTTCGGTTGAAGAATTGACCGTGACGTACATTGATGTACAGGAGAAAAGTTTTTGGAAGAGTACTTTCTCGGCCTGGTCCAATTTCAATTTGGTGAAGATCTGATGAGGAACTTCGGAGATAGGCAACGGAAGTCCTCAATAAACGATAGCAAATGGACTGGGATTCCTGAAATCTCATGTCTGTCTATTGTTTACACCAGTTCATAACATAACATCACGCTCTGAAGGGGTAAGCACATGTGAACCACTAAAAAGTGAAAAAAAGCTTTTTACAAAAAAATACAACTGCAGTGTTTTTTGTTGTTTTTCGTTTTTTGACACCGACTTCCGAAATTAAAGTTATTTTATACTTTGTATTGCTTTTTATTTGGAAGTCAGTTGTATTTTTTTGTAAAAAGTTTTTTATACGCGATGGCTTGTGTTTTTGGTGAAATACGAACTGGGATATTTTTTAACTCAATATTGGAAGCATTTCATTTAAAACCCACAAACTTCACCAATTTGTAATTTTAAAACTTTTCAAAAAATGCTGTGATTTACCAATTCATGATTCAATAATGCCATTATGATATAATGTAGGTCAACTAAATTTCTCCAATCGTTAAAATATTCATAAATCAAACACAGGATGACCTATTAGCTTCAAGTTACATCGTAAAAATATTAACGATAACATCTTTCGATGTAAACGTCGGGCATTTTGCATAGTAGATGGTCATTGGACACCATTTTGTAAAGTTTGGTCATAAAAGTTGACCCGAACTATGGACTATCGGCTCCTGTCATCTGGCCGTAGGAGGAAACAGAAGTTATGGACGGATTTGGTATGTTATGGTTATGTGGGAGTGGGTCTGATAGAGCGATGGGTTAAATTAATAGAACATACTGTTATGCTACTGATACCTGAAGAGGTAGAAAGATGTCATCAGAATAGCGCTGCTAAGCCTGCTAGCCTGAGGACACGGTGGAGCATACGGTGGAGGTCTACCATGCTTAGGCGGAGCACCACCGTGTTCTCGGCGAGGCGATCGGCGGCGCCGACCTCTTGCTTCTGGCCCTGGTTCAATCCATGGTCATGCATGGGTATGGGAAGCAGTCACCTCCTACTGCGAAACAGTTATGTTAGTGAAGACCGCGAGAGGCAGACCGCGTGTGGGAGAGGAAAACCTCATGCCCCAGCCGCCACAACAGAAGGCGACGCCCCGGCCGTAAGGAGTCGCATGGCAATTCCCGGCCACCGTAGGCGACGGTCTGCGGACGGCGAGCGTTGGGTGGCTCGCCCTCCGATCTGGAACCAGGCTTGGGTTGACGGCTCGTTGTGTTCTACGCGCGCCTCAAATTTATGTCAGCATAGTAGACGGGGCCCGCAAGGGCTAGAGCCTGACAGGGTTACGGAATTTGTTCGTAAGAGTCACCGCCCAGAGTGGAAGGAGTCATTTGATGATTTCCCATCCTTAAAAAAAAACTGAGTTTTCCTGGCTGCGATTCTGATATTTTAAAACATTTAAACTGAAAAATGCTTAAACCCTTACATGCTCACATCGCACTCACAAGGAAGCAAAGCTGTTATTAGCTCAAAGTTGTGCATACCAGTGGATAGAGCTTTAACAGCTGAGTCAGACTTAGCTGTCGGACTTAGCTCCATTTGGAAGCAACGAACGCCAACATTAGCAGGTAATTTCGCATTTTCACTGGAAAAAATAACAAATCCTATCTAATATTGTAACGCGTAAGTGAGTTTGTTTGTGTGTCTTTTCACGTCTAAATTTTGGATGACACTTGGTACACAGGTAGACCATGTCCTAGATGAGGACATAGGGATAATCTCCGACATACACTCGAGCGAAGTCGCGGGCGACAGCTAGTTTTTCATACTCGTATATTAGAGCTCGTGTTAGCAACTAACGTGGAGATAATAAGATAACTCTGACTGGTGCAAGCAGGCTTTACAGCCATATTCTTAAAAATAATCGAACCGCGATATTTTCCAGCAGATTCTAAATTCAAATACTAACCAAAACAAAAAACACTATTTATAGTAATCATGTCGTTCACCCATTTAATTATTTTTCACTATTTGAAGTAATCATGTGGTCACTTAATTCTTTTTGTGAATAAGGTTGTTTCTGTCTGAATTAGTTCGTAGTTATGAAACCCTGCAAAGCCTTGAATCGAACCATATGCATTCAACCATGCTTCTGTTTTATGGGCCTTTATAATTATAGATTAGAAGGGAAGAGGCCTACGTAGCCTGTATGTAGGTTGGTAAATGAATATGTAGAGGTGTAATTATAGACTCCGTTGGGCTGCTCGGAATCCACAGGGGTTAGCCCATAAATATATTGGCTACCTGCATTTCGCTGTTAAAATGATCGATGTTAAGGTTTCTCTTAGCTTAAGTTACAAGCTTTTTATTACTTTTGATTTTATAATTTGTAATTTATTATCCTCGTCTATCCTCTACACCAATTTGTTTGTATTGCATAACTTATGAAGGTAACCCTCAAACAGCGTCGAGTTAACTCGAGTTCCACGAAAATCCACGAACTCAATTCAAAACGGATTAACAATATACGTTACAACACAAAGCTAATTCGATATACGAAAACGATCAAAGAAGTCATAACAAGCAATCAATGGCTTTATTATGAACCACTCGTTTTTCTATTATTGTATTTTTTACCGGGCACAATTGAATAATCGCCGAATATCCTTTTATCGTCCCTGAGGGCCGGTAACGACTCGATACGTCAGGGTTAAGGGTGTACGATCAATATTCAATATCCGGATAGAATTCGCCTCTTCCGATCCGGATATACCGGGTATACTAACTAGTTACATGACCGGATTTATCTGTGCCGTACTAGTTAAAAGTAAGTGAAAATATTGATGTATTTTCATGTGTGAAAACCGAATTGACCAACGAGTTTTCCGGCTATCGTACTTTAAAATAACTGTTGTGTCTATCGGTTTTTGCAAAGTACCAAAATGGTTCTGGGAGGTTTTGGTCCTAATTGTCTCAAAGTCAAAGTCAAAACGTTTATTTCAATTAGGCACTTTTCAACGTCATCATTTACAGTTCAGTAAAATAATAGTATTAAATTAATAAAGTGACTGTCCATTCGGAAAGGTAGAAGAACGGACAAGAAACTCCATAGTTACTCTTTTCAAATAATGGTTTTACAAAACTTGGTATACCTACAAAAATTAATTTATTATTATGTGAAGACGTTGCACCCAGAGTATGCTACTTATAGGCTATAGGTATATATATGCTACTTAGGAACAAAGTATTACCAGCAGAGGTAAACTTATTCATTTTCTAAATAAATTTAGGTAAATGGTACTCACATATTAACAAATATTGAAACCATTACTTAAACAGTGTGTGTGTTAACAGAAAAATAAAAACACAAAAAAGAAACAGTATATCTATAAAGTTAATACATAAATCAACCAGTTTGATTTTCCCATTATCTATTGGCAAACTGATGGATCATTGATTTTTTACTACGACGAAGGGCAAGAAAAAACCAGTTAAATTCTTTATCAAAAATCCGTCGGCCAAAACGCAGTACTCTTAAGCAAATTGAAAGTACAAAGACAACGCAATAACAAATGCAGCAAACGCTATGCAGCTGCAACTGTTAGTGGCCAGCACGATAGTAGAGGTAGTTGACCAACAACGCCATTAAGTAATCAATTCCCTTCGCTTACTCACGATAAGCAGTCGACACTTTCTTTTAAATTCTTTCCCAGATTAACTCGCTGACAAATAACTGGAAGGAAAGATTATGCAAACTTCCTACGAAGGTTTGAATACGTAATATCGTATTTTTAGAACGCCAACTAGGGTAATGCGGTAATCGTGTACTTAGGGCTCTGTTGCTATGGGATTTAAGTATTCGATCACCGATTTAGAGGTCGGATATTCAGGGTCAGATATAATCCTCTGAATTGAAGATGCGAGTGTTGTGATGGAACTTGCGTTTAGCTATGAACTGTGATAAGCTGAGTTGAATTTATTTGCACTTAATAGAGTGCAGTGAACTGACTGTACTAACATAGTTACATGATGAGCATTCTAAAAAGGACACTTGGATGATACGAGTATAATTGCCACTGCCATACAATGATCATTACACAATGATTATATGATTCTAGTCTTCTGTATTTCTTTATCGTAAAAAATAAAGTCGCTGTCTGCCTTTTTCAACTTACTTTTTCTAAACCACGCAACGGATTTTGATACGTTTTCCGCTATTCGAAAGAACATTAAATGATGAAGGTTTATACGTATATAATTTACTAGTTTTTACCTGCGACTTCGCGCAAATCCCGTTCCCGTATAGCCAATAACCTTCCTCGGTAAATGGACTATCCAACACAATATTTTTTCAATTCCAACCAGTAGTTCCAGAGATTAGCGTGTTCAAACAAACTCTTCAACTTTATTATATAAGTATACATAGATAGAAGAAATATTAAAGATAAGCGTGCGAAGTCGGGGCGAGTCGCTAGTTTCGAAAGAGATAGTCTAAGTCTTTATTCCAGTTTATTCCAAAAGTAGGAAGACACAATATAATATGCAACCGATGTAGAGAGATTAAAGTATAATGCTAGCATTAGCCACAGGTTGCCGGTGCATCACCACCGAGGATCGTAACCTAAATTCCCTTCCCTATAACTTCTAGCGGAGATACGAGTCAGGCATAAAAGATACGAGTAGTTCGCATTAGAATAGGACCACAACGTGCGAATTTTATGAAGCTTTTTGTGATATGTAAAGTGGAATACTGCCGCCTAAAGAAAAAGGGGTGCATCCGCCTTTTTGTGAATTGAGCTTTTTAACCCGACTGCTCCAGAAGGAGGGTAATGTTTTCAAGAATACGAAAATTTGTTCAATCAAAAATTAAATTGCACCAATTGCATCAGACTGCTTGAAGATAGACTTTTTAGTTGTTATTGCGGTCGAGTTTATTGATAAAAACGAATTTATTTTATTTTCTTATGGAAAGCGATGGGTAAGGTCTATGATGGAGCCAACGAGCCCAAAAGGCGCCTGTTTATTCTTGCTTTGAAGCTTGCGGGTCATAGTTGGAGGGAACACGGATGGTAGTAGTTATTTACCTACATATTCGTAATGAGGAAAACAAAACGCATCTCATACCTATTACTTTTTATATTTTTCTAGGAGCTTCCATTCTCTAGTTAAAAGTCGAGTTTCCGAAAAAACTTCAACTATACAGCCTTTTTGCGTTTTAGTCAGATACGCCCATTTTTCTAACGGCAGCGGATGAATTGCAAATCTATGGTGGTAAGGTTACACCCACGTGTTTAATAAACATGGTAGGTATCGGGAATCGTGATATTTGGTCCGCAATCGCGAATCGTGATCACTATTGTGCGTTGTTATATTATAATTATCTTCAAACGACCGTCATGACTGCCTCGTTGCGGTGGTGGTCAATAGCGTGACTGTTTTGTGATATCCGTGGTTCAATGCCTGGATTACAGTGATACTAGGTTTTAAAAGGCTATTCTTGATCGCATGGCTATATGCCCCCGCCAGGGTTGCGGATTTTTTCGAAAGAGTCACCGCGGCCCTGGAACGCAAAGGGCTTTAGAAGGAACACGGATGGGTTTTAGTCAGTAAGAGACTGAAACGCCCTTCTGCTGCCACCCAGAGCGGAAGAAGTTATTGATGATTTCCCATCCTTAAAAAAAGGTCTATATCTACTATTAAATGAAACTTACCCCTGTATTCAATTCTATTTAAGTTGACAGTAATTGCTTATCATTTAGTGACATTAATTGAAAGTTTTTTTCCGTTGAGTTCGAGTAGAGAGTCGATTGGAGTGGAGGTAGTTTCCTTCAACAGGACTTAGAATATATAGACTTATTTATTATTACTTAATTGTTTTTGGCAATCTGTGAACGTACTATTCTTGCCTATCCTTTCGGATACGGACGTGATAAACTTTACAATCCGCCTTTCAACTTTGTTATTTTTAAATTCATTAACTGGTCGACGAGATGGCAATAGAGGCCCAGTTAGGAACTGTAACGGAGAGGGATTAGCTATCTGACCCATTTTTGCTCGATGCAGGAATCTGTTACAAAAAATCCCCTCTGCCAACCTCACTCATTGGCTTGAGTGACGCATGCTCTTATATGAATCTAAAACACTGTAATAAAGTTGCAATTTTGCGGCCATTTAGGTTTTTGTTTAGTTGGGGAACCGTTCGTTAATGGGTTGCAGTGTTATGGGGGGACGTGCATAATAATTAAGTAGTTACTGCAAAATATATAATTTGTGTTTTTAATGACCAAGACAATGACAGGAACATCGTTATGAGATTCATGGTTTTAAGATGATATTCATTATTTTTTTGAAAAAATTGCTCGCTTTTGGAACCTTAAATCAAAGCCCGTTTAAGAAAATGGTTTTTAAATATTAATTATTTGGGAAAAATCCTTTATTATCCTTGAAAGTTTCATAATATTTCAGAAACAATATATTAACCTAAAGGCTTTACCTTCAAAATTGTGTACTGAAACGTGCTATTTTTACTTGAGTATCGTCAAGAGCCACGTCCGGTCATAACCTGTAAGGTTTATAGGTCCTACTTGCACAAGTAGCATGTTGCTAGCCCATCGTCTAAGGACAAACCCATAACCCGTTTCCCTTCGGCTGACTTTTATAACTTGTGCATGATAAGCTGCTCCTACGCGGTATATTTTTATTTTTTATACGCGTTCGGTCGCCATTTTGATCGCAATTTAGGTAATGTATAAGTGTAGCTTAATTTTGATAGTCATAGTGATTTATTGCCAATTGGTTTTTATTGATTGAATAAGTCCAGTTAATAACGTTTCAAACTATATTTTAATGCCAAATTTTGACTGTCTTTCAAGTTAAAATAGACCTTGAGAAAGCTTAACTTAGAAATCGAGGGGCAGTGTTTTATACCAAATGATGATTCGTTGACTTTTCATAAAACGACCTAATATAATTTGGTACAAAAACGTCTGTATATAGTATGACTATATTAACCTTACCGAAAGTCTCATTTAAAATACGTCAAGTCGTTTTATATGTTACGAGTACAACCAGACAGGCAGAGCTCTCCTCTTTTTATTATAACGTGACTTAGGATGTCGTAACATGCAATACTTTTAGCCTTAATTATAAAATACTACCGCACTGCCATCACTAACTGACTCGTCAGTCTAGTGGGAAGCGCTACTGCTGAGAATGAGGTTCTGGGTTTGATTCCTATGTCATGTAAAGTGTTAATCTGGAATTACTCAGTAGCATTCAATTTTAATTCCAGAGAATAATTTGACAGGTGCAAATGTCAAACTCCAAATTGAAATAAAGATCAAATTAGTCAAATTAGTCTCTGGGATTAGTAGTAAACGAACTTTAGAGTATAAATTTGTACCCGGCTGATGGTATTATGTTTGTCCACTAGTACATAGGACTTATGCGTAACTGGAGAAATGTAGGTGTACTATTCAAACTTCTGTCTTCCTTTGGGGAAGGGGAATATAAGGGAGATGTTACGTGATTATTGTGGAGAAAGCCATCTCACCGCGACGAGAAAGCGATTAGCTATCGATTATTTTCTTGCTGAGGAAACGAACAAAAGATATAGATCCCGTGTGATTAAAGAAAAACAGACATTTTATAGTCGATAGCTGGTTGTTCACACTGCCGGCGAGAACTCTCTTACTAATAGTTTGTCGCAGCGACAAAAGTTCAAAGATAATACTCGCTCAGCGATACTCATTAGCGATACTCACTCATCAACGCTCGCTTGGCGGGCGGAAGTCAGAACTCATGCCGAGAGACCAACCAGCGGTTATTGCTGCCTATAGTGTGGGCTGAGCGAGTGGTGCGAGTAATCGCCCGTCACATAAGAGCACTCACTTATAGCCGAGCGTCAAAAATATCGGAATTACACACTCGCTTCTCGTTGCTCGCCAACTCGTATCTAGTTTCTAGATTTACTCGCCTCTCTATATTGTACTAAAAGTTTAAATAAATTATGTTTTTTATTGCACTAGCCGTGTAGTCCGTATTATAACAAATCGAATACTCAGGAAAATGTTCTGTCGTAGTGAAAACCTTAACATGATCCAACCGAAGTTTCCTCGAGTATAATAGGGTCTATACAGACCGACAGATGCGTTCGAACCGAGTTTGTTATGTAATAGGTGTGTATATTTCCTGGAATATGACGTCACTCTATTATGTACGTCTTATATTCCCTGGAATATATCGTCACTCAAAACATTCGATTTTTAAACTGAGAATTCGAAAATAAGGTTTTGTTTCAGAAAACGATGTTGACCAAAAAGTTTTTACGTTAACCGTACTTATGGTTGAAACGTGACTTGGAAACTGAAACATTTTGTTTTTTCGTTCTTCTTGTTGTGTGGACTACCAATTTCTATTATTCAATATTAAAAAAACTTTGATCTCAAGAATAAAAATGGCGGTTTGGCCATGGTTTGACCCATTTTCTATATATGTAAAAGCTTTCAAACTTATTCTACCGATAAAAGTTATCTCACTAGTGAAAAAAAACCTTAACTTATATTTATTGTACAAATAGTTAATCTGTGTATTTATCTTTTTCAGGTAAGCTGAATTAAATAAGGAAACCTGTATAGAAAATATTGGTAAGCATTGACTAAGCAACAAATATTAAACCACAGAAGCAATATTCAAATAATATTTACGTATACACGAATAAATATCATCCATTTGCTACTAAACTAATGTTTGATGTAATTAGCAACAACACAATCATATCGAATATGAAGCAATAAATAATTAATTATCAATAGTTCGTCGTATAATTATCATATATTATTCAATGGATAAAGTTATCAAGGGCTGTCAATAGAGCCTACTTGATTAAGTTAAACACCGAACCGAACTTAACGGAACTTGAAACTATTTATTTGTGTTGAAGAATACTTAAAATATTGTCGTATAAACTGGTGTGGTTGGTATCTCACACTTATCCCCGGTTCCTAAAATCGAAAATAAAATCGACCCGTCACAAATTAAACACAAGTGAGAGGATCGGCTGCTGAAAACTTATTCAACCAATCACAGCTCGTTCGAGAAACTGGGCCTTAGTTTCTAAGACTCGATGAACAGCGAATCTGCTGTCAAGTACCTTAGGAATCGTAGGTGCTATAGGTGTTGCGGAATTTGTTCGAAAGAGTTACCGCGGCCCTGGAACGCAAAGGGCATTAGGAGGAACAAGGATGGGTTTTAGTCAGTAAGAGTCTGACACTCCCTTCCCAGAGTCATTTGATGATTTCCCATCGTAAAAAAAGGTGTGCTATAGCTATCTACTTCTCTGCCTAACCCTTCAAGGAATACAGGCTTGATATTGCTATCAATAACTTAGTATTTCGAAGTCATTAGTTTTTTCTTTTAGAATTGATACAATAAATAAAAATCCAATACAAGCATTTGCAAATTATACCATTAAAAACTTCGCAGACATCTCCTAGACATAAGTTTTGTGAAATAGCTTAGTTGTTATTTAATAGAACTGAAGCAAGTCCGAATACAAATAAAATAAATTTTAATTTTATCCCTCAAAGAAAAATAATAGGGAATCGGCGCGGCGTCGGGAACGCTTTCAAACTATATGGTAATCATAATTTTTATTCCAAGTTCGTTCTGAAAGAAAATATTTCAGTTCTCGTTAATTATAATTAATTACTAAGGTTATTACTAGCTTAGTATGAAAACACTTAAGCGTAATGTTTTAGTTCTATAAATTATTTTTTTTAATAATGGTTTCCGAGTTGGTGTTTCCATTGCCTCCTTCCCTTGAATTTGATATCTCATTAATATAGTTATGATGGTATTCAGAATAAAATAATGGTACGTTTTATTTTTTTTTAAATTTATTTAGTCTCATTGATCCAGTGCAATATGTCGCCGACCCAACGTAGCAAATAGATTTAAGCAAGATTAACATGTATTTAATTTGTGTATTTTTTATCTATGGGCCTCAATTGCCTGATAATAAAGAGTTATTATTTATTATTGATTGCTGCCTTCAGCAACCCTTCCATAAACCTGTATGGATACATTTAGGTAAGCTCATTTACTCTTTATTGTCCTTTTCTCACGACTCGTAAGTCCACCTTGTGAAAGGATGTTATTCTGTTTTTTTTATCCGAAACATCGGAGCAGGTGCTTTCTCATGTCTACGCTGACCTTTTTTAATCTTTCTGCTCAATAATTACAGTTCTGACCCAACCGCCATTGCAAAGATTCCAGCTTCAATCCAACTTGGCTGTATCTCCGTATATTGGCACGTGAATTAATTCCGCAATTGCCTTCCTCGGCCTCACCGCGAATCAACACGGTATCAGTAGATATTTGCTGACAGATACGATTCTGCATGAGCACAACGCCGCTGCGCAGCCGCGACTAGCATTATCTCGACCGCAGATCTAGCGTCTGAAACGTTCTTATCCCGCTCTGGTTTCTTCACCACGTATCATTAGTTAATTTATGTTGCTTTCTGTTCAGAATTATGTGGCTAGCGTTATCTATCTGGAGATACTCGTCCGAGCGGCCGCGGGTCGACGTCCTTGCGATCGCATCTCGCTCGACCGCGCCGCAGGTGCAGCGCGTACACCTGCTCGGCCCGCCAACTTACCATAAAATGCGATTCCAACCAACCCCGTTGAAACAAAGCTTCATCTCACTCACACTCGCACAGATAAAAGGGACGGCCGCACAATCACGACCGATATTAACTCAATATACGACGGACGGAACGCGGCCGAACGGAATATCAGTTTTTACCGGCGCAAAAACTATCGGAATTTCAAGTCTGGGTTAGCTGCCGGCCGTAATCACCCGCTCGGGACTTACTTTTAAAACAATATCTCCGCTTTATATTTCATCGAGGCAGGTGTAATTTATGGGATGTTCTCATCCTTTTTTTCTTTGAGTTTTGATTTTTCACTTGCCTTTGCCCCTCGGTAGCATTGATCGTGTTCTCAGTGTTTTGTTTTTCTTCTGTCTACGGTTCGTCTCGGCCGTCTTTCGCGGTGTTTACTCCGGACTTTAGATTGGATTTCGCCGTCTCTTTTTAACATTCTTTCGTGTTGTGCTCGTAGCTAATCGTACAATCAGTTCGACAAATAAAAAATCAATTATGAACAACAATATAGAGTGCAAGATGGAAAACATGGCGGTGCTTGGGGCTTAGTCATTGTGTTGTAGAATTAATAGACTTCCCAACGGGTCGCAATAATATCACAACATCGAATCAATAAAGAAGCGTGTCTGTACTGTGTGCCTCTCATTCGGAGAATAACGGTACACTAGATTATTTTTATTACAATCTAAGAGATTTATTATTGCGCTCTCAGGCGCTTCACTCGCGATAACTTAGTTGAAGTTAATAGTAAAAGTTAAAATGTTATGATACTTCTTGAATACAGCAACTATAAAGATATCCTATTAAGTCAGTCATTCTCATTAGCTAGTTTCGCATAAAATCTACCTTATACGTTAATTATCTCCGCTAAGTAAGAAGCTTCGGAGAATTAAACAGCGGGGGCGATATAAGCATACAAAATATACGAGCATATAGAATAATAAAGCGAGGTGTTCTTGACGAGCTCACAGAACTTAATACAAAAGTTACATTATCTAAATAACGGAAGGCCGTACCTTTGCCTACGCATGTTTAATGGAGTGATGTGAAATGCGGCGAGGAGTTTTTAAAAGCAAAGTCACGCCTCGGCTCGATGAACAATACATCTTAATTAAATCGTAACTACGGCGTCGAACTTACGGCCGTACGTACGTTATATATAATTATTTAATTATAAACGTTCCCGCGAGACAATCAATAATTTAAAGCCGTTTGCTTTGTAGAGGAAATAGTGGAAATCAAAGTTGAACTAGTGCAGAAGTGTTAATAAGTAATGAATCGGAGCTAACGTGCGATACAAAACAGTCCGATTAAAATAAAATATATGTTGCCAAAAGGACGTTCGTAGTATTTCGGCACATGTCGTGTTAGGTCGGCAGAATAGAAAAATAATTCTCATGTGTCATGACACTCATGACACGCGTGTGAACGTGATGCTAGAAATTCTGATGTTTATAAAGTCGTATAATTAGCGCTAAAGTTATTCATTATTAATTTATTTCAGGAAGCTTTATGTCTACTTTAACGATGTTGGGTAGGTATTATTAAAAATGACAAGGCTGTAGAAATATTAATAACTTGGGTAATATTTTGGTATCATCTTCATCTTTATGTCGGCAGTTCGTAGGCGATGGTATCAAGCTGTCATCTATGCACTTCTGCGATATCTAAGTCCCACGCGCTAAAAGGTCCGATGAACGTCTTTCTAAGGAAAAATATCTCACAACTGTTAACCTGAGAAATACGAAACAATTCTCAAAGTTAGAACATGATAGAGTATACGTCAAAACAAATTTACCATTTGTTATACAATGGCCAATTTAGATGCCGTTCCCAAACCCACAAATTAGGATAAATGTACATCTTTAATTCGTTCGCGAAAGCCAGAATTATTTATGGCATAATTATATTAAGTAATTATAGTGCACTGAGATCCGCCAGAGGCGGTGGTTAGGGATTTACAGCGCCACATCACGCTAACAATAGGCCGGACTGGGCTGCATAGTTCGTACTCCGCATTCGTTTTGATCTTCTTAAGTTCCAGCTGTCTAGACGTAATATTTCTAAGCAATATGCAGACATATCGTATAATTTGAAACGGACCATTATCGATTTGTCCGTCTTCCAGCATAAAGTCCTTTTCGGAATGTTAATGCAGACTCAAATACTCTGTTTGATGTCATCTGATATTTTTTTGAGCGCACGAGAAAGTATTATGAACTTGGCTGCAGTATTTAGTTTGTATTAATGAGTGCTAACAGACCAAGTCCATGCGTCGAGTTCAACCGATTTGATTTTTTTTGTGTGTGACAAAGTTAATGCGAGCCCTAATAGTCATAACTGGAACTCGTTCGGTGCGGGAGAACAAATCAAATAAAAAGCTCTCACTTTGAAGGGAAGTATGTGAGTTTATTAAAACAAAACATGGAGCGCACTCATTTCTAATTCCAGCGAGTCGGCGCCGCTCCTTAACATTCACGGGGCGGTCGCGCGCGGTAGGTGTATTTAATCTGAATTATTCCAAAATGACTGACAGAATGTCTAAGCGACACCCACAAAGAAACAATAAGTTGGCTACCTAAAGAGGAAAAGTTTCGAATAAAGAGAACTCTTTGTTTGGCGAAGAATATTAAAATGGCAGGATGTCTCCGAGTCGTGCCAAGTCGCTGCCGGATCGCGAATATTAACCGCTCGACTCGCTTCTGATTAAAGAGAAGCGATTTTGGACAGGATGACTGATGCGCACGTGATTTCGAGGAATAATGTTGTTTATTAAAATATGGACGGATATTTTAATTTCGTGAAAGGAAGGGCCCGCTTATTACGTGCATACAAATTAGGGTGAGCTCTTAAAATCGAATAAAGTGAGTGTTTAGCCGAGATTTTATAGCCGGTCACTGATTTATGGAATCTTGTAACATGAATGTAAACTCCTACACTTGGCGGGTTTGAGTAAGAGGAACATGGAGTTCTGTCGACTAGTCTCGATAAATTTCCGTGGCCCACGTTTGCGTTTGCTGGAAGCGTAATTATCTCGAATTAAGCGAGTCATTACAGGAGCGGCTAACGAAGTCGCTCGTCCCGGCCCGCCGCCGCCGCGTGCCGCCGCCTCATAACCGGAAGGTTCAGTTTCGCCCCCGAATACGGCGACGACTCGAAATCATTAACGCGGTACTGCCGCACACAGAACATTCGGTGCCTATATTTAATTCTCTTCTTGCTGTAATGACCGTCATTGTACATTTCAGATTATATACTAATTAAGTTGCGTGTTCGGATCCTACGACTTTTCTTCGAAGAAGTACGTGGTACATTGTAATTTTGTTGCTTCCAGTGAGCTAATAGTGTAATGTGTCGCGTGAGCGGTGAGACTGGGGACAGACACCTTGCAGCGTGTCTGATCCAGTCCTCAGCGATCATCTAAATATAGAACGCGTGTCGAGATGATTGTACTTACTGCGAACGAGCCTGTGGTTTGTTCAGCTTATCTGCGGTTGCGCGTTTTTGTTCACACCTGCGGTCATCTCCAGTTATGAGATCTCGGCGCGAAAGTTCCACGCCTCGCACTCCAAATAATTGTGTTTGTTGTCCAACTTTTGGGCAGCCATACTTGTGTGGAGGACATCTAAATGGTTCGTCACCTCCCCATTGTGACTTAATAATGAAAACATTTATTTTTCACAGCTCCACAAAGACGAAACATTTATCTTTCTGGGCATTAACGCGCTAAAATCGTGTCGTGCTACTGTCGCCATAAATCATTATCATCAAACAGTATTCCGGGACGCGACGACGTCGGCTTTCATCGGACGCTTTCAATCTGGCCCTCCTTTATTTCATTACAATAAGTAATTCACTCGCCTACCATTCAGTCACTTTTCGGTAAACATTTTCTGAAATTGGCAATAAATTCTCCTCTAAAATATCGCCCCGTCGCTTGGAACTCAGCCTTTCGTAACAATAGCCTGAGATGTCATCTTATGAAGATGTTCACTTGGTTTTGTTTGGCGCAACAATAGTTTTATTTAGCTTCGAGCCCACTGCCCACACGCCTCGACTAATGGTCAGGATTGTATGAAGATGTAAAAATGAATAGCCTATCTTATAAAGGGCTAATAATAAGTTCTCATGCGTCTGCGATCGACGCTATTGTTGTGTTATTTTTTGTGTGCGTGTGGATGGTAGTGTATAATGGGGTAGGTGTCAATCGCGGCCGAGGCGAGGTAGGCAGGTGGAGTCCGAGGCTCGCCGAGAAATAAAAATGCTCATAATTTCATTCTGCAGCTACCCGTCAAGCGAGCATCGATTCGAACCGGGCCGAGACCCGACCGTCCTTTTATATTTGTACCGAATTCCACAAAAATGTTACAGACAATCATTATTTTTAATTTGTACATATTCGGTTACGCGTATCGTTCATAATGTTAAGTAATTAAATGGTTTAGCGTGCCCTCGCTAAACTGATACATATAATATGTAGGTCGGTGTTACAACCGCAGCTATTTCACGTTCGTGAAACTGTTCCGTATTTTCTATAATAGTCGGTTCGATAGTTTAAAATTAATCCTGATTTAGATTAGACTGTGTCTATACTTGGCTTGAATTGGATAGGCCTTTAAATTGTTCTATTATTGTTATTTATTCTATTAAAAGACAACGTAGCCCACCTAGACACAAACAAAACAACATCAAAAAAACCTACTTTTTGATGCATTACCTACTCAGTCGATAAATAAAAAAAGACAAAATAAACTATTGTTAGTAAGAAGAAATAATATTAGAGCTACTGTTTAATTGACCTTAAAAGCTTTCAATCAGAACTATCAGTTTACATTTAACTCGTTGTCAGAGTAGCTAAATATAATTTCACTTACAATTTTATTAAACCTCGCCGAGCAATTTGGAAACTTTATCAAATTACCTAAAATATTATACGAACAATATTTTATTTAGTTAGTGTACCCATTACATAGAAAATCACAAATAAATTGAAGTTAGTAGAGGTGAACCGAGCGAACCCGAAATCAATTCTACGATTAATTAATCAACATCAGACACTTTTAGTAATTTTGTTTCAACAGTGGCGGCTGACGCCCCGCTGGGCTCAATTCGAGCCGATTTTCATATTGAAATACTGTGTAGGATATTAACATTAAGAAAAATCCTAGCAGGCACGCGCACCCGGCGCACCCGTCGCTAATCTCTACTGAATAATACATAAGATGCTCGATAACCTACTATTAGAGTTAAGGCACATTTAATACGGCTTTCTATTATCGTGCAATATGGGGCGAGTTAGTGTAAATAGCGCGGGATTGTTGTAATCGCACGCACGGACGAATAACGCACCCGTTAGCGAATGTTAATTAAATCTTAATAAAAAGACGCGTGTACTCGACTAAAGGGGGAATACTTAACGTTTAGATAAAGGAAAATATGGGTTCGCGTCTTTATGTTGTGGTTTATGAGTACAGCGAAGTTTTCAAAGCGCCCCGGGCCACGTCGTGATAGGACTAATGTGTAGGTAAAACCGACGGAATTACCTACAATCTCAGTTTAGTCAAACATAACTACAATATTGATTTTGGTGCTTTACGTTTCTCTAACATATTCGAAACAATATTGGATATATGATATTGTTTGCTCACGCTTGGTAACAGAGCACATGATTACCTACATCAACATGTGCACATAGTCAATTCAAATTAGTCGTTATTATGTGTAACTTTTCATTGTGACCGACGCGCTTGAGAGCTTATCCGTATAATTATGCATTAGGCCGCTAAACAGGGCCGTTAAATATTAATTTATGTGTGGTGTCGTTTGCACAATCTCATGGTATCAATTAAACCCGCCCACGTATCTCCAAAACTCTAGAGTCTATTCCCCGATCAATTTGCTTTATCTATGGATAGCTCTTATCGTCGAATAAAATATTTACAGCACAATAAAGGCGTCCTCCCCGCAATAATAAAGCTAATAACTACGATAATGAAATTTATGAACGCCAACGCTAAGTCCGTCGTTATTTTTGTAGGTGAAGTTAAGTTATCTATTGTATACTATAACTTAATATATTATAACAATTTAGAAATTTTTGGAAAGCCCCAAAACAATGTTAAAATTTAGTATTAAATAAACTATCCCGAACAAATAAACCTCTTAATGTAGTATTAGGATATCGATAGACACAATTTCTAAAAAAAAAAAGAAACCAAACAATTCGCTTTGCGCGGTATTTCATTTATAGTTTGCGCCTCTTATTGATATTCCTTGCACATCGGACGAGATATCAGCGGGGGGTATAAAACTTTACGTGAGTGTGAGTAGAGGGCGCGAGTGACAGCGATTCGCGGATCGCGAAACCGCGAAACCGCCCCGGGCGACATCTATATACGGGGCGGTATGGAGTTGATTGCTAACAAGTGAACCACAGAGGCGGTAAATGTTTGCCAACGTTAATATTAATTTACAATCCCCTTTAGATACCTAAATATGTATATTATATATGTACTTATTGAGCTTTACAAGTGACTTCGCCCGCGTGAAATACGAAAATCGTACGTACTGGGATCAATAGTATTGTTTGTCAGAAACCAGGTCATGATATGATTTAAAAAACAGACAAAAGTACTTTCAAAATTAGTTGAATTTCAAAATATTCTCATACACATGAGAGTTTACAAAATACGCACCACTTTTATTACCCACTTAATATTTTATTGAAAACCACTAAGTTTTAAGTTTGATCTTTGATAAGAACATGATCTAATGTAAGATAAACAGTATTTGGTCATTGGGATTTTATTACCAATCAATGCGTAGTTTTAAAGTCGTCACGGTTCTGTAAATAAAAACAAATGATTAACATATTGGGTTTTTATTGGTGAAGCGAAAGTTTTTATTTTCATTTTGTTTATATTTTCAGTTGCGTCATTAAAGTTTCCATTGTTTGATAACCAGTCTTATAGACTGAGGTCCCAGTTACTTATTTTCTCCCTAAAAAGGTATGTGGGATAGAGTAGTGTTAGTAAGTATGTATGCAGCATGCTAGCTTGGGCCGACGGATATTTTTTTTTGTTATTTATAAAAGGTATTTCACTAGTCAAGAAGGTAGTTTTGCATTCTTCCAAATTCTGGCAGACTCTAGCTTTCGTTATTTGCACTTAGAAAATAAACTAAAAAATATATATAAATCGGCCATCGGTACAAACTAGCAGGTATACGTATGTTAAAAGTACATTAACACTACGCTATCCCACACATTTTGTTACTGAGAAAATAAGTGAGGTCGAGCAGCTCTTTGATTTTAGTCCATTACCAAGAAGTATCATGTTACCCAGTAGGCTAGATAGGCTGTCGCTTCATGTAAAATAACTAGTATCCAGCTGCGTCCGGTTACTCTGGAAGCTGATCCAGTAGTCCTGTAGCGGAGGCATCAATGCCACCAGATGAAAAACTAAGAAACGAAATTTGTACGGCAACAAAAAGAACCGCAAACGCCATCTATCCTGTCAGCGACGAAATACCAATGAAATCCTACATCGCACAAGCAGTTCTCCATGAACATAAACAATAGTCCGAATATCAACTATCGAGCAGTTGCCCACCAGATACATATTATGTAATTCCACTTAATCTTCTGTCTATTCATCTTTCGTATTCCATAATTTCATAATCATTCTTGTGAGTACAATGGCCCGAGTGCGGTCTCGGTTGAAGCGATGCTTAAGTTCCTTCGTAATTGTTTAGTATGAAGTAATTACTTTTAATTTGTTCTAACTCGGCTTCACTTTACGTTTTACTTAGTTTTCTTAAGAAACCGATGCAAAGATAAATATACTCTAGATGTTGACTAGATAGCTATCCAGATTTTTTTGTTTCGTTATCGCAGAAATTCTGGAGATGGTCAATGACGAACTAGGCAAAAATTTACTGGAAAGCTAAGATAAAACCTGAAAATATGTCTTTCATACTCTGATTACTGATTTATGAATTTAAAATTCAGTATTTGTTAACTCTGTGTACTTAGCCTGAAAAAATATCAAATGTTGGAAATATAACAGGTTTTGACACGACCGTAACTCAAAATCAATTCAGAAACTGGCCCTAATTCTTACAATACAACCGTAGTTATCTCAAAAATAGATTTTTTCAAATCCACAGACCAGCTTTACTTTCATTTTTCTCCTTAAAACACTCTTCGACCCTTACCCCGCTCCCCGTTGCCACTGACACCGCACCCCAAACACCGATGCAGTAGGCAGTTACCGTCACGATCGCTCGCGGGCGGCATCGTCTGAGGGTGGCCCACAATTCATTGTGCTTTGTTTGTCTAGCGTTTCCTGCATCGTTCACTTCACCGATTAGTGATGTTCATGCAAATTGTCGAACTTGTTGTGAAACGTAGTGCTTTACTGAAGAGTGAAGTGAGCTTTTGAAAGGTCAATTTGTTTTAGAATAGGATGATCATGGAAGTTTATTAAGCGTTGTCGTTTGTAGAGACAGCTTTGTCTCAGTTAATGCTTTGAGCTCTGTGCTTGATTTCTCATCTTTAGTGGCCTATTTGTTGGTTTAATCTTGAATGTCTCTCTGTGAAAATTTAAGTTAAGTGTGCTAGAGGTGCGTACGCATAGTCAATCCTTCCTCCAAAGTGTTCAAGGTGAGTTGTTTACAAATTATCACTGCTGCTGTTCTATCAATCATCAATACGTTTTATAGTATACTTATATAAAATTCTTCCGTTACTGGTGACTGCGGACAACGCACAGCCAAAACTACTGGTCTTAGAAAGCTGAAATGGCATTGGCATGTAGCTTGCCTATACTCCGTTGGAGAGCACTAAGAGAGGATTTCTCGAAATTCCTACGGGAACGGGAAAAAACGGGATATGCGCGTATGAAGTCGCGGGCAAAAGCTAGTAGGCTGTAATTATTTATTCATCTAAGTTAAAGAAAGCTTTACGCTTGTCTATGCCCTGTACAAGGGCCTATACAGTATATAGCCTTATTGTATAACTTTTATACCTACTTACCGGCAAGGTCCGTATGCTTAAGTAAGGTAAGAGGAAATATCTTCCATGTGAAAATAAAAGAAAACTTGTACATTCGCGTTCACCCTCAAAAGAATAAGCCTTCTTTCATAAATCGTCTTCAAGTAAATAGGTAACTCATATTTTAGCCTACTTATGTTTGAAATACAGTTTCGGAGCGAAATAAAACATCTACCGAGTACTAAGCGTGTATTTGAATAGGAGGCACGGAATATAAAATGAAGGTTTTTAGATTTTTCGCAAAGTAGTCTTAAAATATGTACGTTAATGTACTTGAATACGAAGTAAGAATGTCGTCTCTATCTAGACAATTTATTTTAACTAGTACTCGCTTTTGTCTGCCCTTTAAGCAAGGTTTTATGGAAATGCGTTGTTAACATGTTTTTCTTTAGGCATGTTTTATTGTTGCGACTTTTTTAGTGTTGGATTTTGATTGATTTAGCTTTGGCTCAGTTTCTGGAACGAAAATTATCGAAGAAATAATGCCACAATTTTTCAAAAGCGCCTTCGCTGCTTTTGACAAATTTCATCAGTCAATCGCAACATTATGTTATTATTATTATACGTTTTTGCGTGTGTTTCTTTCCAGAAACCGTGGGTAAGTCATATGGTGGCTAATATATAATAAAACTAATATTCAGACGTCATTAAAATGTATTTCTACTGTACAGCATACGTGGCCAGAAACTCATGCAAATATCTCCATTCTGTGCGGCAGACCGGTTCTGCACGATCACATTAACTCCAGCTTTACAATCATTATAATACGACAAAGGCCTGCAACCGATCGCACCGGATCTAATGCTAAATACCAACTTATCGTGTGTGTGCCTTCGTAAATTGTATGTAAATACGCGAACACCTGCTGAATATATTTGTATAAGCGTTAGTCCACAAGGCGTGTTGGAGAATGCTCAATAGGGTGCATTTGACTGTGTAAACCTATTAATATGGGCAGTCCAGTATGATGCGGTGAGGTGTTATGTAAAGTGCCTGGGGATGAACGTGTGACAACTCATGAGAACTACTTGGGACTTGTTATTATAATGATACTTTGTTCATTTCCAACGTAAGGCCCTTGATTGATATGACAGAAGTATGTGAAGCTCTTAGCTTTATTTGAAGAACTGTAGTCTGGGTGTTTTGATTGCATTGTTTTTATAAAACACACTTGAAAATGGTTGATTTAGAAAGTTATTAATACACCCTATAGTAAAACACGTGAAAAACTCGTGTAATTACAAAAAAAAATTAGACCTTTAAATAAATGATTTCAACATGTCCTGTGGACATAATATAATGAATATTAAATAATCAGTTTAGTTCAGCACTTTTCTAAACAAAACCAACCAACAAGAAACTATTCCAATTTTACAACTACTTTACGAAAGATTAATCATTAGTTAAAGTTGCGAAATAAACCGCCTCTGGTTTACCAAAATTTTAAAGTTCTAATATTGTATTTGAAAACCCCTAAAAGTTTAGTTTAGTTAACAATAGAGAGTAATGACTGGACATATTACACAAACAATGGTCCTTTTTTGCGCACCATTAGTAGTTTGGTCCTTCGTACTACTGAAGCTGCACGAATTGGGGTTCCACAGTAGGATGTCATTATTGCTCCCAGTACGACAGTTTGTATTTAATGTTATTTTTAAACGACATGAATAGGGAATTCTTAGTATTGAGATGTAGGGGATGATAACTTACCCTTATAGTTTTTTATGACATTAACTGCACAAATATTGTAATGGGACATCCTAATTTATTGTAGAAAAAAAGAAAACGGTTTTTATTTTATTATATTACGATTTAAATAGATGCATTTATGAAAACAAACTGTCGAACCTTAAACTATGTATTCATTTATAACTTTTCTGTGTAATCTTTTCCAAATTCCACGCTGTAGTATATCAGATTATTCATTGAAATGTATTCGGAAAATTATCTATAATAGCTTAAATTCACAAAAATGTCTACCACCACGGATATGAAGAGAGAAATAGAAAGTAAACAATAAAAAAATCCCGAAACCCATGTATTACATGATTACACAATAAATTCAATAGAATCTGATGACGCTATTAAGCAGAACAAGTATCCCCGCATCTAATCAATAAGAGACACGAGATACTCATGTAAGACATATAGAAATAATAAAACAAAACCATTATCGTATACGAACCTACAATCTTGTTAAGTAAGCCTTGGTGCACGTATAATGATATTGACAAGATTTCTTTTTATCTATCGCTCCCATCGAGACTCTACTCGCGATAATGGTCATACAAGAAAAAAGTTTTTAACTTATCGTCGCTGTCACTAACACTAATCTAACATCTCACGGAATGTCCGGATACTGACGTTTCGAAATCGTCACTAGACGAATTATTAGCCGTTAATGCACCGTCGTAACATTTTACTGGTTTACAACCGCGCCACTTAGGACCAAAGCTCAAATTACCTCAAGCTTATCCTATTAAACCGCTAGTTTTTGGTATCTAAAAGTATACCTGGCTACTTTATCATCTTTTCTCCAGATAAAACTTTATGCTTAATAAGTTTTATAGCTATTTTATTGATAACTTATTATTAGATTACATTGTCCCCAGACTGCGTTACGCCGTATTAAAATTGAAGATGATAATTCTTCGAATATTTGAGTGCCAGGTCAAAAGAGCTTTGACATTAAGATAATCTTTATTAAGAGTAAATTGACGAACGTATAATAAAATTATAGTAATACAAATGCGTAAAGATTGGAAAAGTGGTATAAAACTATATAGCTTTTTTATATCGTTGATTAAATTTTTGAAACGCTGTATTTTCAATTTCGTTTCGCCACTTCGAAAAGTTGGATAGTCGGTGAAATGTCAATATTTTTGTTTGCCGACGACTTTGATCGCTCCACATATGACTATCGAAGCGAAGCAATGACTAAGAGTAATAATTTGTTACCGATAGCAGCAGGCCGACTAACTGACCGGGATTACCGTTACCAGATTGAGTTGATGACCAGATATAAATCTATTAATAACATTCGGACAGTGCCGACGTATAGATCTATAAATGATGAGTTTCATTTCAGATAAGATCATATCGGATATCTCGGATGATTGATGGAACTCCGCCTGATATTACTTAGGAATTCTATTAAGTGTGTGCTCGAGTATTGTTTTCTAGCCCATTATACACGCATTAGCATATTTCGTTACTTAACTTGATACCATCTATAATACATTGTATATTACTTCGTCCTATGTGGTAACTTTCTAACTCGTGGTAGTAATGTATTCTAATTAATTTTCAATTAGAAAAGGTATTTCGAATACTGAGGAAAATGGAAACGCCTGTGAAGTTCTCTTTGTGTATTAAGGCTTTGGATGATGAGTAACTTTGAAGGAAGTTTCCTCTGCTTTATAATTCCTATGAAAAATACTTCTGGGGTTAAAATAACCTGAACACTTTATTAGTTTATAATAAAAGTTTATCATAAAATGACTGTACCTACCTTCCTGAAAGCACTCTTAGTGGTTAAGAGAAAGGTATTCTTGTACTCCTGGTGTACAAAAAAGAAAAAAACAAACAAGAGTAATTCTAATCATGTAAGAGATCCATTCGACTGTGCAGAGTCATCGCCTCACGATGTACTAACCTTCATTGTTAACATGCTTCAAAGAAAAACAAATGAATTTAAATCACTAGGCAACATTGAGACGAGCGGAAATGCGGAGGCGTTGTTACGAACAAAACTTCCAGACATTGAGTGTATTTTGTATCACTATCTCTTTTACACTCCACCATCATCCTGAATAAGAAAGAGATGCAAGGAAGAGAACAAGAAAATTCATGAAAGCTTGATGTAGCTAGTAATTTTTGCTAATTTCCCGGCGTTAAAACAGTTCGCAAGATGAATACCGGTTTTATTACTCTTTATTTTTCTTTTGCATAATCTATTCCGTACTTCGAAATACTTTTCGTAGATCAACCCGTTCTTATTATATATTCAAGTAAATTGAAAGCAGGAAGTTAAGCGCGTGCTAAAATGACAACTTTATAGTTCATACAAAGTAATTGGCCCATTTGATCCGATCCAAATACACTACCAGATAAACTGAGACAAATCTTATAATCTAAAGTGGATGACGAAACTAATAACTTTGTGGGTTTAAATCGAAATTGTCGTATTATAACACCGTTGGGTTAGGCACGGTTGTCCTTCAACAATCTGGATAATAACTATCATTTGGGTAATAGCTATTAATTAATTAAAGGCACCGTACTGAATTTGAAGCCTTCCGCTAACGACCCTAATGACTTAAATGCTCCACACGCGTTGGATCTTGTAGCCCATTGATTTAAAAGGAATAAAATGTTTTTGATTGAAAAAGGGAGGAGTGTATGTGGAATACTTTAGTGGGACCACACACCGCCGTATCTTTCGCTGCTGTAATGATATGCACATTTATTTTAAAGTTAATGTAATACACTTTATACATGGGTGTTGAGTCTGAACAAGTTGGTGGTTTAATTGAAAGGAATGAAGAGCGTTGTAATTTATATCAGGACAATGTGTTGTTGAAAGAAAATGTTCTCAGCGTTTTCTGGCCTATTGTCTGCTACGGGTTGTGGGAATCGCAGCTTTGCTCTGATAACATTTTGTGTGAAAGGGTTTATTCCATCATTTTGCCATTGGCTTTTTAACTTACCTTTGTGGTAGTTATCATGTTTACTTCATTAGTTTCGTTTCTTAGCCGAGTAGAATCTGAACGTACTTATATTTGATTGTCAGTAGAGACTTCGGCTGTTTGGCTATTGTCACTTCACTTTATTATTATAAACACTACATTACTAAATAAAACACTCTTAAAGCTGTCCATAAAGCCTTTCGTATTAGCATAAACCACTTGTTTGTTTGTATCCACACATTTATTTGGCACTCACTGTTTATAGTTAAAAATTTCATTTGAATCTGGCACTTTGCCCGCGATAAGAATCGTGTTCAGCTTGTTTATACAGTCAAGTTTATTATGCCTCCTTAACATAAGCGTACTTACTTAGCATTATTGTGTATATTCTTGTCGACTTATGGCTGTCTAGTGCACTTTCTTTAGTAGCAAAAGTTGGGTCAAGATCGCCTTATTTTTTTTCTTGTTTGAATTAACAGACTTTCTTTGGCTGTATTGTTGGTTTAACGATCTTTTTTCTATAAACTATAATTATAAGGTATTCTAATACCGACGGTTCTTTATGTTGCTTTCTGTAACCAATCTTTTGTCATGTTCTAAAATAGTTCTTTTATAAGTTTTTTTGGAACTACTTTGCCAAAGATTAATATTTTGATTAACTTCTTTCAAATTTCTCTAAGTTTGCGAGAATCATGACTGGGGAATACGTATTGTTTTAGAACACTAAAAGTTTTAAATCCAATTGGAAGATTGCACTGTATAAGTTTAGTAGTAGCAGTTATTTGTTCTGAGCCCAAGAGAAATATAACAAGTCATTACAACTAGCGCCAGAGACTGGCAAAGTTCAGAAAATGAAAGAAAGCACAAAGTTCAAAACTAATATGAACGAATTGTAACAAAATAAAAAGTGAACAAAAGTCACGTTTCTGTATAATGTCGATTTACAATAAATAAATGCGCGGATTAATTCCAACATCATTTTGAACACCATTTAAATTGATAAATTTACTGCGTGTACTCTTAAATTTATGCGATGTAAATCTTTATGTTAATAAAGTAAATGTTAGCTTCGGTTTATCCCTTGTACATTGATCTCGGCGAGTGTACAAGCTAAACAATGATAATTTCAAAGGGCCCACGTGTGTTCCGTGAATCGAAACGTGGCGCGTTGGGCGGCGCGGACAACTATCCCTCCACTAATCTGCATATTGGACTTCCAAACATTATATGCACACGTCTACATCATAACATTCAATTACAAACCTTATGGCTGGTACCATAAAGGTTGAAAAAGTTATTTTCCGAAATGGACAGCGAAAATACCCTTGTCGCGTGCTTTGTTCTTGATTTTGAAGCGGCGATGAGTTCATACATTTTATGGCAGTGTAAAAAGTATTTTATTCATGGTCACGTGAACACGAGTAGGACGTTACTTTTATAAATTATTAATAAATTTATAACATGTCACGTCAGCTTATGTATGTGTCCAAAATAGAAAAAAATCAGACAAGTCAATTCCATTAATTTGGCCTTATACAATGTTTGCAAATAAAGAGTCGAGCCTCCGTTTCGCAGCAAGATGTATCTTCTTAGAAGGATAATATAAAACGGACAATATTTCTCGTTATATCGCGTGATGGATGGTCTAAGCAGCCAGGTAGACGTGGTGATTATTAAACTTTTTTTTCGCCCAAAAAAATTCTACCCAAACATAAACACTTCTATTATTCGAAGCACAATGGCGGACCAAAACTGGCGCGCCGAATTCCAATCGGTTACGCTAGTTTAACACAGTTAATCGTTATTTTTTACTTTATGTCCGTAGTCGTTATTAACAATTTCATCTCATTAATAAGCATTCGAGCGAAAGAGAACACATTTGAGCGGCGGGCTCGAGTTACACTCGTCGGTACCGCTCGCATTAATAACATTTAATGTTTTATTCAGATCATATGCCGCTATTGCATCAGTACAATATAAAACTTCTAATTGATATCATGCTCTTCATTATAACGGTGATTAACCTCGCCCGCCTTTGTCTAATGCTTCTTTCCGAATTTCTCTTATTGCCATCATTAAAACGAATAGTCGTTTTTACGGTAGAAAGCCCAATTTGTCTGATTTATATTTAAAGCGTTTAGCTATTAGCAAATGTTTGCCCGAAATAATAGCACCCTGTGTTCAGCAACCGCATAACCACTCAAATCCAATTCACAGCATCGCTTCCTTTTGAGCGCATAACAATGGATAACGCTAATTTATTTTGACATCGAGTATCGTTGGGCACAGACCCAATTTAGAAAAATTAAGTAATTCATTCGGGTTGAAAGGGTAGAATGTTTGTATCTGACTTAGAAAAAAACGGTACGTATAGGCTGGAATCGGAATGGGCGCGCTTGGCTGGCTCCCCACGGGCGGGCACTGCTCACTCTCCCGTCCGACGCATTCTTATTCTGATGTTTAGATAAACATTAATAAGTCCCTAAGGCATTCCCTATTCTATATGTATCTAAAATGGCGGTTGGCAAGTTAAATTATTTCCGGAAAACGAGTTATGCACCATACACCCGAACTCGAACGATGTGAAAGAATGTTAAATTCATTATGCGTGTGTTTTGTCAAGATACACATCAAATTAGTGCGCATGCGTAATGCGCTGTTTATGTAATTTAATGGTGATAAGGTAATTTATTCACGTGGAGACCCATCAATTGTGTGGTGTCATCAAAATTCGAGTGGCGTTTAGAAATGAAAGAATCGTAATGAGAGTTCCCAGGTAGAAGTCGGTCGAGCGGAGTAGCGGACGAGTGTTGAGCAAGCAGCGCGAGAGTTCCAGCAGTTAATGAAGATATGCAAGTACACTCGAGCGTGTAAACAAGCGAACCCGCAGGCGCTGTTTCTGTTTGCCCCCGCGAGATTAGTAATTTAAAAGTCAATGCGGACACTCGAAAGGGTCAATCGCATCGCTCGGCCAGTGTATTGAAAACAGATACCCTTTTCTGTATTCCGGTGGCGGCCCATGAAAGTTATAAGGGCTGAGTTGTTGAACTATGTAATTGACTTGGTTCTGCGGTCGCAGGCTTTGTTCTCCGGAGGGCGGATAATCGAAAACGCCTCTGGTTAGCCCGAATGATGGGAGAGAAACAATGCGAAGTTGATATGTGGATTCGCTAGACGGTCCCTTGTTTGATTTGCAAAGAGCTATTTGCTCGTTGAAGACTGCGGCTGGAACAGGAAATTGGACCTCGTCGCCGGTTTCGACTACGCTAACACTTGTCCAATTACTTCCTTTTGAACAGTTTAACTGTTAAATACGAACACTCGGTCTAATAAAGAGCAACGCTCGTTTCATTGCAAACATGTGACAGAACAATTTCCGTGAGACACGAAATAGTCGTCGGAAAAACTAATACGTTACACGAAAACAAAAGGAAAACAGAGAAATGTGACGCCGGCCATAAAATAGACAAAGCGTTTAGCTAAAGCACGAATAGTGATCTATTTAGGTCTGCGCGCCATCATTTTTATTTTCTCGCACAAAACATGTCGGCTGTCGCTCCGCATTATGCCGGCGAGCGCCACACGTAACATTCGACGGTGTTTTATTTTGGGTAAATGTGGACGTTCCAATGATTGACTTATCCGGGGGTAACGTGAGAGGCTCTCGCGACGCGCGGCCCGGCACGGCCCGGTCCGGCCGCCACCGACTCTACACTTGTAACTCTATCCCAGCTCTCCGACGACAAACACAACTCAAACACTGACAGCTATCTTAAAGTGAAAGGCTGTTTAAATATTTCTGATACATATATCACGTATATCATAATTCAGTCGGATATGCGTCGAAGAGGCGTAAAATTTCAGAGATATGGTTCCCAAAGCCCATCTCTCAGGCCATATCTCAAAGATCATGGTTGCTTAATTTATTCAATGTGTTTTTATAAAATATAATATTCAACGAGCTTGAGTCAAGTTAAGTTGACTTTAATAGTTAAAAGCAAGTAAACAGAATAAAAATCCGACATGGTCCCAGTCGGTCGTGTTGTATCGCGTCGTCCACGGCGACTAACACTAATCTATCTTAGTTTAGAACGGACCGCCTCAGACAAATGCCTTTGTTTTACTAAGGGAAGGAAATATCGACGGTCTCATGTGATTTAAATGTCTTCTGTTTTAAGAGAAAGCTAATACGGATGTAGGTACCATCTGTGTGTTGTCCTTTTCAAATGCTCCGGACTCGGGAGTAGTAACTTGATCCGGACTCCGCACAGGATGAGTGAGTGTGTAGCAAAATAAACTTATTGTATTGACTGAACAAAGAAGAGACTTCGAAGAATATGAATGTAATGACACGACTGCAGCGAGCGGAGCTTAGCGCCAAATGTAAAGGAAATAAAAACGTTGAATTCCAGCCGAGTTTGCTGGCTTAACGCATCACCATAATTCAATCGTGGCCCGTTCCTTTGCTACCAAAAAGAGCATCGAATTTATTACAAAGCTCTTTGGTTCGGGAACCCCTACCTATTATTTATGGCACTCGGTTGGTCTGTCACAAAAAACGGACGGGTGCTTCGAATATCTCAGCGGGCGACTACGAAACATAAGCTGCAATAACACGCACTTCCTACGGGCTGAAAGCACGGTACCCGGCCCGGTTGCACATTTGTTACCGGCATTTAATGTATTATAAACCTTGTGACAATGTAATATAAAACATTTTTAAAGTCCATTAGGTTGTGTTCGTGCCTGGGTATGCTTAAATAAATGATAATCCGGATTTATTGAAAGTAGGCTGCAGTGTAGGAGATATGTTTCAATGCGAGCCATGTGGTGGCAAATGTGGGAACCCCGCCAAGACGTTGTCCTACTAACGACTTTGTTACTTCATTGTTGTGTTGTTATAAATGTGTTTGTTTCAGAAATAAACTCTTTTATACGCTTGTTTATTTTTTATTCAGTAGCTCATACTTTTTCATGAGCCATGACGAAAATTTTGTTTGACATTTTGGATTTCAAGTGAGACACGTGTTTCCGGTCGGATAGATTTAATTTGGAATGAATACCCCGATCAAGTGCACTTACGTTTTCTGTTCAAAATCCACGTGCAGTTTCATCTTTACAGTTTTTTTGCCTTTAAATATTTTAAAAAGCTTTTAAGTAGGACCGGATACGAATTTAAAAAACATTACCTTTCAGTAACGCAGTACCGTTTGTGATGTCATTGAACCGACGTCAGAATTAGGCAGAGATCCCTTCTTTGCAGGCTGTTATAAGTCCTCTTTTGTCATTGGAAAACACTCGAACAGCAAAGCCATTTAGAAGCGGCTCTAATTATACGAGATGTTCGTAGGAAAGACGCGCGTAAACCAACCCCCGATGTTTATTGTAAAGACAGATTGAACAAACAGAAGGCGGTGCCGTTCAACAGCGATCACTTTTAATCCCCGAAATGAGACAAATATCACGAACCGGGTCAACGGCTATCTTCTCACGTTTGTTGACGACTTAAAGTGTGATAATATTTATTAAACGGTTCACTCGAAACGACCGACGACGATAAATAAACTCCATAAGACCATTACGCGTCACGCAAGATTTACAGTGTATGGGTAACGACTGCTTTTTTACCGATGCCGCATTATAATGTTAAATATTTCGGTCGCGATGTTATCGTTTGTTATTTTACTAGTAATTAGTATTTATTGCCGCGTGGCTTCGTGCGTCTGATGTCGGAGCGATCTTCTAGTGTGAAAGCGGTTTAATGTGAATTATGTGGTTACGGGACGGATGAGTTAAGCAATTAAAGCTCTTTTATGTGGACTACGTGGACTTCTAGATGCGGCATGTGATAATCACAGAATTTATGTTGTCATAGGTGTTGAAGATCAGTATCATAATATATAAGTAAACTTGGAGACACAATTCGAAGACATTATTCTCATTTCGGCAGACGTCGACGTTATTAGTCTAAATATTTTGCACCTTCCGAATACTTTCGCGTTGGTCCCGGCCCACACAAATAGCTGGCGTGTTAACGAATTTGTACAGTAGAAAAAATCGGCTACCGTCTTGATTTTGCTACCATTTACCATCTGTTCCAGGAATGCGATCCTTCGAGATTAATGCGATAGTTAACGCTTAAATAAACTGAGTCGACGGCGAACCTGCCGCATCGCATCGCGCTTCGCGACCCTTAGAGCTTCGCTCCGAATAAATCATATGATAATTGAATCATATGCTGCGTGTCAAAAGTAATTAACAGACGCTGCGATACGCATCTCGGGCCACATGTGCTTTTTTAATAACGTCGCGGCTCGGTTTCCTCTCGCACACGCGACTCGCGCTTGAGATAACATCGACATAGAATTTCTTTAATACTCACATGAAAATTATTACTCTCTATTCATTGCGCCGAGATGACTTCATATTAAGGTCATTGTGAGAGTAAATTGATCTGTGAGCCTCCGCCGAGCGGGCGCACCCGCAATTATACAAATCTAATTGAACCACGGCATTTTTCTGCTGGTACGATAATAGCACCAATGATTAATAGCTATAAATATTAGTTTAGCTTACGGCCAATTAAAATAACGCGAATACTATTAAGATACACGACAAAAGGTTGTAAATTGTCGGCTTTTAATTTAAATACACACGTTCGACAGTTTGTTGTTCTATAAATCTTGAGAAGCCATTTATATGGCTGATACTTAAATTCGTTCCATTAGCATTGTATCCCGTATTAAATTCGGCCGGCGGCAAAGATTGACAATGATGGGCCTAGCGGCAGCGCAGCCCCAAACGACCGATGCGATGGGCTATAAAAATGTTTCGCAGCCGTACACCAATTACCTTAATGTAACTACCATCAAAACAACCTTTTTAGCGAATCGTTCCTCCGTTTTTTTCCCACGGAACGTTTGCTCCTAATGAAATTAAGAGCAAATGTACGAAAAAGAACACACTCAACAAGAGCGTTTTATGAAAATGAGAAAACTCCCAAGCATCGTTCGTATCGTATCGTTTTGGAAAAAGCTGTTTCGTCGAGTAGCGTCGTCGCGGCCCTTGCTAAGGATGAAATATTAGAGGTGTCGGCCCCGCCCCGGCCTGTAATGAGACCCGCAGGAATACCAAGCAATATCTTAATACCCACCTTCGCCCGGGGTGACAAATACACGGCGTTCGCGTGGAAACTGTTCATAATTTATAACCGCCATGTTTTACGATGTTTCCAACACCGCGATGACAGGACGAGGCCAGGCCGAAGATATTGCCCAAAATACATCGCCGCTAAGTGGAATTATTGCTGACGACACACCGAAACCTTCCCAATTCCGGGGCTCAGTAATTCCGCTATCGTTTCCACGGGAGCACACTAAAGCTATTTTCGCATTAGGCGAGTAATAATGCCGCCTAAACAAACTAACTCGTGACTCGACAAACGTGGAAATGATTTATGAAATATCTGACTAGAAGCTTTATTAGATAGTCTACACTATTGGAACATCAAAGGTGTCGAAGGATGGCGCTCTCGCCTGACTTCAAAGAACAATAACCGAGGATATCGCGAGCCGGCGCGGAAAATAAACACGTTTACGAGTCGCCCGCATTAATTTATTTTGTCGTAGAAACAATCGCACTTCGTCCTCGCTTAAGAACGTAGCGACTGAAAGTTGAATATGAAAGGGCTCATAAAACGGTCGTAAACTCTATGAAGAGTGACGATCGTGCCTTTCGAGTGTTCGGGTGTAGGCACTTTGATTTGTGTGTGGCAGCTGGCAGCGTTAATAACTTAATTCGTCAGAGTCTACGCGACGGGAAGAGAGCTTTAGAGATGACTACATGTGCAGGCGCCGAGGAAGCGTTATGTTATGCGCGGGAGCAGGGATGCTGTGACGTCTACGGCTCGCTTTGAGAGTGCGGCTGTTGAACGATTTGTGTATATCGGCAACTACTTGAGTTGAGAGCGCGTCTAATTGACTGCTAACCACAATAAACATTAATCAAGCCGCCCAAATGATCATCGCGATGGCCGTCAACGAAGCGGCTTGGAAACGTCCCTCTATAGATATAAATACCTAGAGTTATTTTTAGTCATAATCACGCGTGAGCCAAGTATTAAGTTATTGTAATTTTAGTATCGCAATAAACTTTCTACTCCAATAAAAGTTTTCACACTTAAATGAAAATTTCCCCTTGCACTGATGAGGCGCGGTCATCAAGAACACATTAATAAACTTGTATAAATTCTTATAGTTGCGTCTCATTATGAAGTCTATAAATTCCTGAGGTGCTCGACAGGTGCTTGAAACGCCATTCCTATGAGAACTGTCATAATTATTTGTACACACTCGCTGGAAGGGCGACGAGATGTGCTTCGGAACTACTTGAAGTTCAGATAGTCGTCTCCTCATAATAATTCATGTCCCGTCGTGTCGCTTCGATGGAAGCCACTTCACTACTTGTTAAGAGTCATGGGGACTCACCTTTTACATTATTTTTACAAGACTCCCTACGGTTTGGCGGTTTCACGAAGTTATTTATGTTAATAATTCTTTGTGCGAAAATTGGACTACTGTTCGTACATATATTATTTGACAGTTTTTGTGGAGAAGGTTCGAATTAGTTATTGATATCGTTACGTCGATATTCAAGTGCGCACGAAAAAGGGTAAAATTGATATTAACAATACTTTTTGAGGCGTAAAAATCGAGTATCAGTAGTACCAATAAGGAATAAGTAGAGCAATTTCAGGAAACGATGCAAAAGCTTTATATATCCTTCTATAAATTGGTCATTACCGAATTCGGATCATAGATACGAGAAAATTTCTTCGTGATATGGGAAAAAATCGTAACGATACCTCACTGGTTCCGGGAAAGCCTACATAGGACGGAAAATCGTCACCGGGTTACCTATAACGATCTTGTGTGTTCCTTTGCTGTATATAATTGGCGACACGGTTACAGTTTTAGCACTGAAATCGATAAGTCGTGTATGATGGCACGCCGGAGGAATATTCAACGAGTCTGCTATTTTGTACCACATGTACACCGCAATATACTTAGGTTACATTGCATTAATTAATGGAATTTGCATTGTTTGTACGTAGTTTGGACGTCGGATTTGCTCAGGGCGTTCAGGACGATAACTATGTATGTTCTGATTGGTGTACTAACTACCTGCTCGCTAGTAATTAGATGTGTGATATCTAACGAGTAATGCATATGAAGAATGAGGAGATTGAGGAGTCTTGACAAAAGCTGGGTTTGAAAAACGTTTGAAAAGTTTTAAAGTTTCAAACTTTTAGTTTTAATGAAGTAATGTAAAGGTGATAGTCGTCAAACGGTGCCACAAGCCGGAACCAACTTCCAGAAACCGTGTTGGAGGGTCAACGAATTGTAACTCCATTAAAAGTTTCCTTGTTTTCGAAGTAAACACGGCGCCACTCAAAGGAAGTCCTTAAAAATTAATGGAGACATCCTGATTACTCTAAAGATCCAAGGTATGAGTTGTATTTAGACTACCGAGTCTATTTCTGTTGACACAAACATCTTTACGATTTAATCTTCCTTATAACTTTGCATTTCCTTTCAGTGGTAAAGTCGAATTCCTGTTGATATTTTCTTAATCCAACGGCACATAAATATCTGCGCCGGAGGGCGTGACAGCCACTAAAGAATCGGATAAAGAACCTGCATGCGGGTAATATTGTGACTGTCGCCGGCACAGCGCAGTTCATATCAGAATCCCACAAAGGAAATAAAGTCCGATACGAAAAACGAACACGAGTTGAACAGAGTGCAGCGCGCGTCAGATTATAGGCATAAATTATTAGACACTTTTGTTCAAGTCAAAGAGCTACTCGCGGCCCATTCAATTACGGATCAAGCGTACAAGGAGTGCCGAGTCTTTTTCAGATGTTTGTGTAAGGGATTAGTCGGGATATCTGTGCCGGTATCTCCGTGAGATAAGTACGAATATACGTCAACGTCGGACGGCTAAGCCGATTATTTTAAATGTATTCACTTCCTTAATGGACGTCGTTTTTCACGGCGCGCACCGTAGGGCTCACGGGCTCACGGGTCTCTCTCACTGACTTACTGAAGATTTTTGGTTATGATCCGGTCATTGACTGTTGGATATTAATGCTCACTTATCCGACATTTATTAAATTGTCGGAATAAGGGAGCGAGGGTAAGTGGATGAAAATATCAACTTTTATAATTGATATGTCCACTTGTCTCAACTCTCGAGGCTCGACCCTTTTGAATTCTTAATTAGAATGAAATATAGCTTTTAAAGTATCTAGTAGATAGGCCTGTAATATTGGAGTATTACATTTTTGTAGAGGTCCTGTGAACATATAATTATTAAGCGTAGGTTCCCCGAGGGCTTGCTGAGACCACACACGAGTCTATAAGATCGAATGCCTGCACGATCGTGAGCATTTATAAGAAGCTGCGTAGGTTATTGAAATGGACTAAAAAATAAAGTAATAACAGGATCACGGGGCCCACCTGGGCGGCATTGACAAATGCTGCTGTTAGGCGCACTCCCTCGGCGCCCGCGCTGCGGCCCAAATAATATACATATCATTATTTCGCCTCGTGCCCTCATAAATATTACTTACAAATTCGCCCATCCAGCGAGTAGCGCGAAACGCCGCCAGCAATTTTTCAAGGAAATATCGCTCGAGAGCCGCCAACCGCCGGGAATAGGCGCCAACATGCAATGATGCATTGTTTTATTTGTGAACAGGGTTGCTACTTCAGCGAATTGGAACTCAATACTCTTTATTACCCTTGTTGCTTGTAAGCTGTTCTTATAGTTAAGTTGCAGAAACATTTTAGCGTTCAAGTTCTTTCGAATTACAAATCGTCTGTGATAAAAATGTTTGCCATATTTCATATTTACAAGCGAAGCTCTGTTAGTTAGAATAATCCAATTAATTTTGAATGTTCAGCAGCTAAATTCAAATGTATTTCAAATAACACGTGTTATAGTTTATTTTCCACAAACGGCTATTTAATCCAATAACGGTCGGCAATCATAGATATTTATTTAAACACGAACTCGCCACAATACAGGGTGCTTTACGGCAGGTGGGCATCTAATTAATTAGTAGATGGCCCCCTAGCCACGAGGGTCGAAATTAAATGTATACTTTGCATTTTTTCACCCGCCATAACGCCGCATGCCGTCAGTCTCCATGTAATTAATAATAAAATGTACCAGTAGAGTAATGGTAGGCACATATTTATTTGTGCAACGTTTTAATATTTTTTATGCAAAATAGGGGTTGGGTCGGATTACTTATGGTAAAAGTGTTGTTCTTTATGTGAAAAATGTTTTGAGCATTTTTACATGAGAAAACCTTTTTTCCAAGTAAATTAAAAACAATTTGGAGGAAGTGAATATATGGTCTAATAATTGCATTACAGAGTATCTAAACACGTGTTAAAAAGCACAGTTAATGGTTTCATGTGTGGTGTACGTTGACAGCTGTCAATCTGGATTTAAAAACAATCTCGAGCAGCACTTCCTGCGAGCACTTCCACATAATAAAATAAATTGTATGCAGCCGTGGAATACATCAATGGGGGGTATAAAAATAACTTGTGGACTCGATTGTACCCCAGTACTGTCACCCCGGCTTGCGTGTAAACTCGCAGCTCGCTGAAGTGGGGGAGCCAGTATAACGCTTGTCTACATAATATTACCGCGTTATTACAAGTCACCGCGGCTGCATGTCAGCTCACCGCTTCAGGGTGACTAACGTTGATAAGCGTCACTAGGCCTGAACTCGTTCTTGTATGCGATTCTTTTTCTCGAATGCAACATACGCCATGAATGTCAGTGACATTGTTAGGAGTTGAGCCGTAGGCTAAGCATCGAGTAATCTGTCTTATCCCGTTGATTAGACTGTTTCTAAACAACTGTCAATTCAACATAACCAGCAGCCATAATTCATTACATAACGACTCAAAAACAAACACCCGTTCACATTTCTAACTAGAAAACCCTCGGGCAATTCCTAAAATGACAAATGGAGCAGAAATAATTTCAATAACCAACCACTATGGCGTAATATAAGTAAGTGCATTAATAAACGTTGTATATGAAAGCGTAAGTAGTACAAAATTATAAATTGTTTGCAGTTTACCGTCAGACTGTACGGTAATAAAATTAAATGGCGGCGAATATGTCTGTCTCGATCATTTGTGATTGTTTTAATGCTCGAATTTGTTGCGAGCGCTCGAATGTTTGCCGCGTTGAATTAGACATAAGACTGACGGATATTATGTCGCCGGCAAAGATATATTGTTGATTAAAATAGTTTGTAGACGTTAATTTATTATTAGCTAGAATTAATAACAGGTTCTATTATGTACAGTACCCGCTATTATTAACACTTAAAAGGATCTTATACTCAGTAAAGGTTGTTTCGTTCGAATTCTTTGAAATTGAAACTCTTGACAACATCTAGAATCTTTATTTTCTTCGTAAACGTTAAGCTGACTCTATTTGAATAAACACGAAAGCTAAATAATTAAATATTTCTAGGTACACAAACTTAAACAGTTCTACTGTAGTTCTTTAGCAATGTTTTTTCAGGTCGTAAAGTATCAATCAAAGACCTGTTTTAAGTAAAAATATACTCTCAAAGAAGTAAAAAAAAATAACGGCAGTTCAGTAGATTTATTATTTAATAATTTATCCTTTATTTCAGGCAACTAAGCTAAGCTTTAATGTCATGTCTTTGGTCTAAGAACTCAATAAACATTAGATAATATAATTAATAATAAGATCATAAGACATTCGAATAAAAAGTATGGTCAGTACACCTGTCAAATAGTTTAAACAAGTTATGTTACTCGTAGACGCAATCACATAACTTCAGACGGAGCTTGCAGCTGCCCGCATTACATCTTTGATACAGGTTTTAAAAAGAGTTGCTCAACGATTATGGTGAATACAGGTGCATAATTGCGGGAGATTCATATGTGTTAATAAGATAAGGCTATTCGTAGAACTCAGCTTGTCTTATGGGTTCAAAGAAGACCTGATGTCGCTTTTAAAAAAAGTTAACGTGTTTGAGTAATTGCGAATATAAGACCAGTTTTAGTCTTTGTTATGAATACAACAGTTACTGATGACGCAATTGTTAGAACCAGAAACATAATTTACATTCGAATTGATACAGATTCTGAGTCAGACAATAAAGTAGCAACATAACATCGTAAGAAAGATAACACAAAAGAGATATCATTTCCTCCTACCGAAGCACATACACATAAAGACACAGTTTACAATTTGAACAGCAATATCAAACCTATGGATATTTATATTAACATTACGCCAAGGAATGTACGCCAGACGCTAGAAACGGCCTGTATCGACGATATAATCAATGAAAAACTACCTGTTATACATAGAAAAGTGTATGCAGGGACCACAAAGGCTGTACACAAAAGCATGTGAATAAATAAACTGCCTACGCTAACTTAACAGCCTCCCACGCCATACAAAACACTTAATACACTCGGGATGAATATATAAAAATATAACCCAATAAAAATGTTTACCTACAATCAATGGACAATGCGATAACTGACTATAAACATGCTGTAAAATTTAAGCACGATATTAACGTAAGAACTTCTTCTGCGTATGAGAATGTAGAGAGGGTCGATAAGCTTCGTCTAATATTCAACGTTTATGTTCCGTAATCAGATTATTTCGAACATCGAGTATCTTGGGAAGGGAACATAACTGTATTTGCTAGTGTGCGGTTATTGTTACACTGAAGTCCAGAGTTTATAATCTTGATTTTAGGATCACTGTGATGATATTGCAAATTGTTGCTGTTGTTCCAGTAACCATTATGAGATTTTAATTTCGAATTACCCAGAAAACACGATTTAATGCCAGTGCCTAAAGCATTGCCAATGAATTCGGCACTTAAAATTAAAAGAGAAATTTAAATCAAAAGTTCAAAGACTCAAAGAGCGTGATCCATAATTTAAACTTCTGCCTGTATATGGAAAAGCTTAATTAAAAACATCATTAATAAATTCATCTGGCGAGATGTCAGGACCATCGACATAGTTACTCGCGAGACTCAAGTCGCGAATCTTAAAAAGCAATGTAAAATTTAAAAACTTTCAGAAGAAAATTAAGAATCGCGACGACGGAGGTTTTGAAAGCGCTACCGAAGACTTGCATCATGTAACTTTGTTAGGCACGGTGAGTTACCTCGTTAACGGGCGCGACGAAATATTACAGAAGTAAAACTCAAATTAATCTAGGATGTTTTTTTTCCTAAAAGGATATTCCTCTGCTAATGAGCTAGATTGTTAGCCTTCGCTCGACGCTGCCTTTGTGGCAACTGCTCCTGTTTAGCTTCCTGCAAACTTCATTATGTGAATAACATTGTTTGGTATATTTAATTTTGTTATTTGTACCGAACTCATGTTTTCTTTTCTGGGAAGAAATATTCTGAAATTCAGAATCGATAAGAATAATTCCAAAGAAAAATTTAACTTCTCTGTAGAATCAAGCACGCAGTTCAGATTTTCTCATTCAGCTAAATATTCTTGCGGTTCTACTTCTGGTTTTTCAGTTGAAGCTGCATTATAATTTATAAATCCATTTAACATTTCACATTTTCCTTTTACCTTTACTTCATGCTGGCAAGCAGCTGGTTTTGGGCACCTTTTTCCGTTCCAAGTCAGAATTGAATAATCAACTTATTTATAGGAATGATATTTCAATTTCAGTCTATGTCTATCAGTCAGAACCCCGCCGTGCGATTTATACCCTTGTTATTGGGTAATAAAGACATAAAGGCTCGTAGCTGGTCCCCTAAACAAGGTGTGCTTATCTCACTATCGATTGGAGCAGCTGTAACGGGCGGGACATATTACCCTGATTCTATTAACCACATGAATACGGGTGGTCTCGGAAAAATTACGACCTTTCTGTCCAATTCGACCATTTTTTTTCGAGCCCACTTTATTATTCATCCATTCAAATGTCTGCATAAACAAGCTGAAGTGACTGTATCTGTTAAACTTCACGCTTGTAATAATAAACGACAAAATAACATAATTTATGCATCTACAACTTTGCTACAGTGTTCTGAATGAAAATGAACAATGGCGTCGCAGAACAAAGTCAGCTGGGAAATGTATCCGAACGCGTTCGAAGGATGAAATTGAAACGTTCACTTTTTGGTTTTGGAACTTTCTTTCAAATTCTTTCTTCAAAGAGGTTGTAATGCAGGCGCCATTTTTATTATATTAAAATAATTCCTTCATAAAACAGGTCGCTATAATGAGATGGTCCCTGGTGGCTGTCCATTATTTTTTATCTTCCGAGTTAATGAGGTGAATTCCTGTAGCAGATAATAAGTTGTAGTGTTATAATTAACGTCAAATAAAAGGTATTAGCCTATTATTTATACAATTTTTATCTTCTTATTGAGGAAAACATATAAGCAACGAACCAGATAATATTCTGACGGTAATTAAATTTCTAACTCTAATTAGGGGCTTATGTAGGTACTGTTCTAAACTTCCTATCGAATATAAATGACATATTGAGGGAAAAACCACTTGCAACTGCAAACAGCACCAAACTATTTGTAACCACTCAGCCATCAATTTAGCGGTCTTATTTATTTGTTCAATCGCGTTTGATAGATTTACAGGGACTAAACTGGGTTACTATTTTTTAAGGTACTCGTGTTAAAAACAGATATAACTCGGGCCGTTTTACACGTGCCAGATAAATTCTCACCATTTCTCTCGTCTTGCTACTGTCCGTAACCTTACAAACGTTGTAGTGCCTTTTTGTTCCCAACCGATGGAATTACAGCATTAATCAGACGAAATGAACCTTTTAGCGAAATGTCAAAAGGTTTACGAAGATCTTGGTAACGAGGCATGGTTAGTAGAAACAAAAGAATGTTCCAAACGTCCGCACACCGAGACGGGGAAATGAAATAGCTGCGGTAAGCGCTCGATATAAAATCAGAGGTTAATTTGATAACCCCGTAAAGACTTCTTGTGTACTTTAAATCGACTTTGCCGAAGCAGTCTTTGCTAAAAATAAATCAAAATCTTAGAAAATTACAAGGCTTTCAAAATTAAAATCAGGCCTTTTTAAACATTTTTTGGTAAAATATTTTATATCGGAAACTCGATACTTTAAGTGCCTACATCCGTGAAGATTGATGCATGATGCAGTCGGGCGCACCGATAGCCGACAACCGGCTTTCTCCCAGATAAGCGGCAAGTCCGCTCTTTGTCTGACCACATTAATTTAAGGCTATGATATAAACCCGTTTGGAATTGTTAAATTGATTGTGCTCACTGTGTTATCGTAGAGCTTTTTTATTGCTGTGTAACAAAAGTAAAGATGTAAAAGCATTTGTAGAGCGCCTCAAGCGAATAAACAGAAAGATGGTTCAAAACGGAATCTAAATTTCCTGTTAGAATTGACCGAATTTGAACTCGATTCAAATTCCGGCGGGTGCGGGATTGTAGCATTCAGGTGTAGTAGCGTGGTGGCACCGGGCTCCGGCGACCGGTCAGGCCGCGACGGCCCGGTCCGGTCGTCCGGCTGCCGGCCGTCCAAGCACACATTTCCGCTTGATTAGAGGACGTGCGAGCCGCCGAGGACATCTGTGTGCCGACTTTTCAGTGCGCTTTGTTTTGGAATTCTGAACGTTACCCCGACGAAGTTTTATCGCTGAGGACCGACGCGATGCGGGCATCGTTTGACTTTTGCCCGACAGAAACGAAATTTCACTGCGATATATTTCGTTTTATTTCATCAGCGATTTCCTCTTGAAATTCGGAGTACGTGGGCTAATTTTCGTAATGCTTCTCGTCCTTTCTGTCTAGCCCTTTTACTTCTAAATATAGTTTATGAAAAGTAAATATTATTTGAAACGTAATTTAGTTGACCTTTTCTATCATATTCAAAGAAATGGGAAAGAAAACGAATTATGGGGGTGTATAAAAGTTATTGCTTGTTTATGAAGGTCTGTTTTTATAGGGCCCTAAGGGAGGAACTTCTTTATCGATGCTTTATAATGTAACGGTTATCCGGAAAGATAATAAAGTTTGTGGGTTAAGTGCATTACAGATGTAAATGAATGCTTTTATTTACAAGATATTTTCTTTTGTTTCAGGATTTTCCGTATTTACTTTGAGCTCATGATCTCAAGTATCGCCTCGTTATAACATCAAGCCCTGCCCACCATTAGGTAAGCACGATAAGAATTATAAAAATAAAACTAAAAATGTGTCACATTTATAAAAATACTACAGCAAAACAAATTGTCAAATCAAAAGAAAATCTCCATTGCTAACAAGCTTTTTCAGTAAACAAAACAACACATTCATTTATGCAAGCAATCCCAAAGACAACAAAAACGAGAGAAAACAAGAAACAATCTGCGGACCGTTTACCAACTTCTGCTTGTGAAGGCATCAATCCGCCATCAAATTGCGTAGAAAGGGGTAATTTGTATCTTTTTTTCAATAAAGCAACACCTGTGTCGGGGCCATTTGTGTTCCCTCTAAGCTTAAAGCTTTGTGAATGTTACCCCATTTGTAGCGGAATTGAAAAACTGTTTCGTCTTGCAGTAGGTATCACTCCCAACAGTTTGTTGTGCGGTGTGGAGTTAGCCTTATTTGTCACGATGCTCTTTTATTTACTTTTTGTTGAGTAAACGTGTCGCGCTAGTGTTGTTGTTTAATAATAAGTTTAAGACCCAATAAATGCTGGAATAATACTGGGTTTGTTCGGAACTGCGGGCTATTGGATATTTTCTTATTGCTTTCTCTTTTGTTTTTAGTTTTTGTGCCCCTATGCCAATTAATTATGTTCAACCATTGTTCAACTCTTTTAGTACTTACCTACCTGTATGATTCGACATGTGTGTTCAGCAAAAATGTTGCCCTTTACTTTGTAAAATGATACGTAAACTCTGAGAAAAGTTTGAACAAGAGGGAGGAAAAGGGACATAACTTTCTTGAGATCTCTCTTCAATTGAAACTTCAACACACACGCCACTTTCATAAAAAAAAACATTCGAAAAAAGAAACTTTTATGTGGCTGTCAAAAATTAAAGCCCTCAATAGAATACCTCGTTCGACAATACAACGCATCAATAACCAGCGACAAACCCAGTCAATTGGCCTTAATAAATTACTATTAGTAAAATAACTATTATAATAAAGATACAGCGTATATTTTTCCTTTTATTTCTTTATGGGCATTCAACGGGCCATAGTCGTTCCGTACACTGCCGTTCAAAATATATGACCAATCATTTTTCAACGACACTCGCTTTCAGACAGATTTAAAGCGTGGTTTGAATGACGCGTATTTCGAATGTGTCAATCACACGTATGGTCGCCCCCAAATGTACAGTGGCGTGGTACGTCAGGGATTCGTCGAAAATTGTCGGCCGCCAGTGTACTGATTAGAGAGAGTTTAGCTTAGCGTTTAAGGACTTAATAAGGTTAGGTTTTCAAAATCAGGCATCTATGTCTGATTACTTGAAAAGCTAAGCTAACTGACATAATGAACAGTGGGAAACTCTTGGAAAATGTCAGATTAATAAATCATGAAAATTCTTGCAAAAAAACCTTCATAAAAAAATATGGCACTAGTAAAAGCTTTCCCTGGCTGGCGGCCTTAGTCCCTGGCTGGGGGTCTTAGATTCATTTAAGGCCACCACAGGATAGTCCGGTTAAGCAGTTACCAGCCCTAGCGTGCTGAACTGCGAGTGGTCATCGTCAAAAAAAAAAAAAAATTAAAAGCTATGTTTGTCTACTCACTTGGTTTTTCGCGGTAACGGTATCTTACAATGGCTGGTAATATTGTCCTGGATATTAATAGGGGCATTGAAATGTACTTTGTCTGTTTCGCTATATGTTTCATGTCTTTAAGTCAACAGTGAATAGATTACTTCTAGGATAACGTGCTCCATTGTCGACCATAACATCGCTTACTGTCAGGTGAGATCGCGGTCAAAGGTATTTGCTGTTAGCGATAAGCCCGCCATTTTTATACCTTAACTTGCTTTTGCCCACGACTTCGTACGCGCACATCCCGTTTAGTTGTCGTTCCCGTATATCCCATATACAAGAAGAAGTTTCCAAATCTGACTGGTAGTTCCAGAGATTAGCGCGTTAAAACAAACAAATAAAATATTAAGCTTTATTATATTAATATCGATATTTTTAAACTCCTATTGTAATTTGTCATGGTGTAAAATAAAGAGTACCTATTTCATTTTCATTATTCTAATGTCAAGCTTGATTAACTCGATATAAAATAAAGAGATTTTTGCTCTTAATAAATTGATGCTATTTGCAGCACTAATGTTCCACACTAAACCAACAGCATTACAAAAAGTTTGTCTACAAAGACTAACAAAAGAATAAAGGTTAAAGCTGTAGGTCATTTTCGAGACACTGACTTGTATTTGAATAGTTGTAGTAATGTACAGTGAAATGAAACAAAAAATATATTTGAGAAAATAATCTTTTAAGAAATGTGGAGTACGCCTCTTTGCTTCAATAACGGGATAAGTCCGACAATACATTTTTTTATTTGATAATTGAATCCGCCGTGACTAATTTGATTTTTCAAAAAATTACTGGTTTTTGGCGTTAAATGATCTGAAGATTTTTTTTTTGGAAGCTAACTCTAAGAAAAGTGGGAAGGTACCACCTACCTGAGTGTCTAAGTCTAGATTTTAAGAATCTTATAATACCCAAAATGTTAGCCTAATTAACTTGAGAATTGGTAAAATTAACTACTATCAAGAAATTATTAATTATCTCGTAGTTATTTAAGTAACAATTAAGAAATTATAAATTAACAGCGAACATAAATAAAACAGTTTAATTATACATGGTGTGTACAATTAAGAGAATAATACGGCCTTCAAATTCTAAACGTATGATTAGTTTAAAAACTGAAGAAGCAGTTTCTAAATTCAAATCTTGAACGTTTGAATTAAGAATCTGCTAATCAGTACTTAAACTAATCACATGGTTAGATATTTTTTATAAATACGGTCCAAAAGTTACTAAACGAAGCTATAAAATCACAGCAGAAGCTGCGCATTCTCCCGTAGTGTTTCATTATCATACTTTAGTTGATCTCGATTACTTAGCAATCTCGCTGATTAAGGGCGTGTGCACACAGGGCGACAGCGACAGACCGGCAAATAGGACTATCGGGCACTCCACAATGAATATTTATGTGCTCAGCAATGTCGTTTGGATGAGGTATGTTCGTTTAAATTGAACATAGGCTTCCTTCGTAGGCTTCTTGTTCGTAGGAATCAATTCATTGTGATGGCTAGAAATAACGTAATTATCATAAATCAATCCTTTAGCTTTTTCCTTGTTTGGGGCCAGTACGACTAATACTTTTTCACCGCTCTTGGTGATTTTAAACCCATTGCCAACATAAGATTGTGGATTATCCTTGTCCAGAAAGTCTCTCTCTGCCTCTTTGAAACGAACAAAATGAAAAATAAATCATCGTGCCGATATTTTTCACTGGTTTTTAAGGGTTAAGCAAAGGTGTCAGGTCGGTACATTTCCGCCAGTTATCTCGCTTTCCGATGGAACATTTTCTCCCTCATTTCTATCCTGAGAATTTCACGCACGAAGCGAATGAAATGAAAACTACTCTTAAAGATTAGTCCGCGATTTATTTAACTTGACCGCAAGCTTTTCCGTCCGCTACTTGAAACCTCGGACAACGTAATTACTTAATTAAATCTTTAAGCCATGAAAGTAATTTAAATCCCATTGTTTTCTTTGAGAAAATTACGTGGCAATATCATTAGTGTCTGGTGAGATGTGTTCATCATTCTAAGGTCGTCACGGACGAGATTATTTTGCGTCGTTTTATTTTCCTTAGTCTTGTTTGGTCCTGTTTATTTTCTGAGATGATGTAGCGGAATTTTAATTAAAGTTAAGTAGGTCAAGGTGTTTCTTTGCAGCGCTTTTGCATAAAAGGTTACCTGTGTATCTCACAGTATTTTAGTTGCACGACAGCCGAGTATTTTAGCACTAAATTAGGTGTCGCTCCTTAACTGTGTTTAAAGTTAAGTAGCATGACTCGTGAGAAAAATCTAAGAGAACTTTGAGCTCGATTATTAATTTAGTTGATAAATTAAACCGAGTCAATTTCAAAAGTAAATTAAATTACACGTTGACTAGAATAAAACAGAGTATAACTCAGAAAGTAATTGTGACTTTAAAACAAATCTTAATCTAAAGTTACATTGAACTTCTCCAAAGGTTATTGTATCACAAAGAGGAAAATTATCTATCTCCAATTTCTCGCAATTTACTAACTTGTAGTAACAAAGGTTAATAGCAGACACCTATTTCGAATCAGAGCTTCGTGATAAAATTTTATGGTTCGTTTCCACTATCGTTTGTAGTAACTGCTTCAACATTCACCTCGGAGGTGATACCGTGATACCTGATTCGATAGCTGTTACCTTTAGTATGTAGATTTCAGGGCTTGCTTCGTCGATCCACGTGATCTCCGGATAGGTCCATGCGGGCTCTAAATTGAGCCTCGACGGCCGGTCGGACATAATGTTCTTGCAGCGACATGCTTTTGTCAGGCCGATTCAAAGGTGGTTGTCCGTAAGTGGGTCAGCTGGGATTTGCGTTCGATGTATTCAGTTATATGTGCCTTGCAGCCATTGTGGCTGCTCTTTGTTATACCTTTTAGCTTTGCGATAGCTATTTAGTATACATGCTCTGTTGTTTACACTTAATTCCTCTACAGCTATACACAAAGCTAAAAATCTATACAAAGTCACGTCGCTTTTAGAACGGACTTTTTTACCGACGACGCGGAATATTTTTGTGTAAATACTGCCACTTTTCGCAACAATACGTTCACATGGACGGCTTTTTTATCATTGTTATACGCAAACACAATGCGACTTCAATGTTTGGGCGTTGGAAACGATTGTTTTACGTATATCCGATTGGTCAGGGTAGGTAACAATAAAAGCGCTCGTGAAAAATCAAAAGTGCCCGCGGTGGCCGTCGTAAAGTATTTTCGGGGTTTCGAAACCTTCATGTTTTAGAAATGGGCCGTCAAAACAAATGGCGGGTGAAAAATACAAGGGAATATAAACAAAGGCTTGTTTGGTCGTAGTCGTAGGTTGTTCGGCGTGGGGTGGTGAGCGCCTCATTTCGACAGGCGGATAAGTGCGGCCGTAATCTGTGCCGGAGCTCGTGTAAATGCAAATTGTCCCATAAAGCCATCGCTCGACCGTTCCGCCCCGCCCCTCGTTCTTAATGAAGAGGAGCATCTCGGACGGAAGCCCACGTCCGTCATCTCCACAGCGGTTTACGTGGCCTGTAGATACATGACGAAATTAGATTCGCCCCGAAATTGGTTTGTATACATGTTGCAATTAGGAGCGAGATTCCAGACTAACACGTTTTTGGGTCTGTCTCGCTTTGAAGACGGTAATTCGTTTAAGTGTACGGTGGAGCTGAACTAACCCTTTTAAAATAATAATTATTTCTTACTTGAGCACCATATAAAAGGCACAATAAAACAAGGGTTCTTACAGGAAAAACGTGAACTATTCTTAGCGAATAAAAGAACCCCAAATGAATAAACTTTGATTAAGTTCATCAGCGGGCGAAAGCAACGCATTTTTATGAGAATGATAACATAAAGTTTATGAGTATTGTAGTTTCAGCCGCTGTAGTAAAGGAAAAGTGGGTTATTTATCTCGACTTGGGCCGAATTTTCTTTGGAGCATTGTGGAAATAGACTAGGGCATTATTGACACGCGATTGTTAGAGACGTATGGAGTTGACGTTGGCAAGGAGCTTGCTAGCTGAATTCTTCTTCATTTTTCACAACTTCTTCAAACTAGGCCATTTATGATATTTAATTTTCATGAAAAAATAAAAAAGTGCCCCATACATTTTTCTTAGCTCAACAAAGTACTGAGCAGGTGATTTTTGTACAAGATTTCCTGTTTGCTCCCATGGAAAAATTAATCATAATGTTGAATACAATTACTCTTTTTTACTTTCTTCAGTTATTGGGTTACATCGTGTATAGGCTTTAAATAAATGCTTCAGAGGCTCACGAATTCTATTTAAATTACAAATGTATATTTTTACAAACCATTATCAGGTTCTTTGACAATTCAAAAGTACCTGATAATGGTTTATTTGAAATAAATGAAAATAAATCTTTATGACTTTAACTTTGACTTTTTACAACCAAGTTTAGTTTAAAGTCTAAGCATGAAAAGCTCTCTAAACTTTCCACTATCGCTAACATGTCGGCACATCCTTGTTTTCATTTTATAGCCATCTAGTTAAGTCTAGGGCTGTCCGAACCATCCAATTTATGTTATACCAAATTAACAGTTCCATACTGTTATTGGGAACCGCCGGTGTTTCTACTCTGTAATCAGTTTCACTGACTTACTGCGGCTCGCCCTATTACCGTCCATTAAACTAACGATTACGTTTATTTTAATTACTCTGATTGGATCCGATAACGAACGATGTGAATCGGTTATGATTCTTCTTTATTATTGTTTTCATGTTGGCTGTGTTTGTGTGTTGTGACTTGTGTGTGATAGTTCGAGTTTTGGGACGTTGCGTGTTTTTGTGACGATTTAGGCGGTTAAAAAGTTGCTATTTTGTTCTTCTTTTTAGTTGGGCTGTTTAGATGTATATTTTAGGTGTTTCTGTGTTTTGCATATCGTTATTTAGGATTTTACGATGCGACAACGATAACAATAAAGAAAAAAGTATTTATTACCACATAACCGACAATTTAGTAGTACTTAAATTATTTTAGTAAATGCGTGTTTTCAAGGAAATTGTTTTGTCTGTAGAATTTCTAGGAAAACGTGATATTACATAGAGTCCATCTGCGAAGACATTCAAGAATATCCCGTATATTGTAGGCCTGTAAGACGTAGGAACAATTAAACCCACAAATTTTGAATACCTCTACAAAACAACACACTCCACTACCATTCGATTCAATAAACACAGCCTTAATACCCACAAATTAATTTGTAACTACCGACCGCTCACTCTGAATGCGCCTATTCTGATTATCAATAAACGTTCTGAACTGAATGTCGCCGTTGCCTTAAGTAGCAGTGGGTGAAACAATACGAACTGCCGGGACCCCGCCTTGAATTACAAATACGAGAACTTGACGTGAATTCGAATAGGGACGCGGCTGAAGGTAGGATATGTTTTATGTTATACATGATGACTGGTGGAACTGGGGACTCTTTGGAGGAGCATTTGTAGTATATTATTTCCTATATATTTTAGCATAAAAAATCAAAGGTTTCCTGTCCTAAACCCAGTTAAAGCAATAACGCCCGGTTTCAATATCGTCATGGTTTTAAAACAAACATGACGTTTCAGCTACTGTACGCAGCTAATTTGACAGTTGGTCAAAGGTGGATACGTTATTGAGACCGGCCGTAAAGGGTTATAACGAATCATACCGCAAAAGCCCAATCCAAAGAGCTTTACCAAAAGCTCAATGCAGTTGTCCTACAATCTGCCAGGGTTGCGGAATTTGTTCGAAAGTGTCATCGCGGCCCTGGGACGCAAAGGGCTTTAGAAGGAACACGGATGGGTTTTAGTCAGTAGAGTTTGACATGCCTTCCGCTCCATTTGATAATTTCCTATACTTAAAAAAAAAAGTTGTCCTACAATACGTATCTCTTTCTTCAGTAACCTTCAGATCAGATTGCTTTATTTGTAACATATGTATGTATGTAAAGCTGTGAGATGTTACAGCATTAAATATTATGAAGGTTCTCTATCTCAAATTTTTCTTCGCAATGTCTCTAGTTTGTTTTAGTTCATAGTTTAACCAGTCACACATCAGCTTAGTTGTTGCCTTATAAAGGAGGTACCGTTGAATTTCCCGAGCACGTAATTGGTGCGCTATCGTGATTACACCTAAACAAGTGTTCCGACCGATATGGTAGTCTTTTATCTTTTTTGCCATAGTTTAAGTTAAGTGGCAGTATAGTTTTAGTTCTGCAGAAAGGAGGAGCTAGGGGCTAAGTTAAAACAGCCGCACGGATCGATCTTTAAGGTTAAGCAACACTTGTCGAGGTTTGTCCGGGGATGGGTGACCATTTTTATTTTTTTTATTTGAGATCATGCTCTTGACTATTGATTCAATATGGGTGTCTGGGAATGCATGTTATGCCGTTGGTCACGTCTGTCATTTTTAGATTATTTGACAGTTCTTGACGGGTAGACATTAGCCAGAAAATCTGTCACGTTCATGTTAAGTACTTGTATTCAGCTACATCTGACTAGACTGGAAGTCGACTCCAACGTAGTTAAAAAAAAACTTAATTTTAAAACAATTATATTGTGCACCCCGCGACTCCGCCAAATAGGTCCAGTTCAGCAAAATGCCAGACAGCTAGTAATTCCCTGACGCTGGTTTTCAACTGAACCTTTGCAAGCAAGCACATTGATTGTTATAGTATATAGTCCTCCAGACCGATTTCGGCCATGGCGGCCAATTTCAACGGAGACTAGCCATCGGCGCGGGACTTATTATAGTGCACAAGTGTGTGCGCAAACACAGGTGCACTACCTCTTCCATCACTCTCATATTCCGATGGGACGGCAACCCGACACGACTGGAAAGAGATCTGGCGCAGGACCAACAGCTTAACATGCACACTACCAACTTTCTAACTCCGAGCAGAGAACAGAGAAATGCCTAATGGAAAAACCCAAAAACACTTTTGCCCGACCTGGGAATCGAAACCAGGACTCCACGCTCGGGTCACACTTGCGACCGCGAGACCATCGGAGCAGATTGCTATAGTAGCAGTTAAGTGGCAGTACCTATAGTTATAGTTCTAAAGTTCATGTTCTGCAGGAACAAAATAATAAGTAGGTACCTATTACACTTTTCACCGTTTCTCGTTTGTGATTATTTCTTGCGGTATTTCTGAGCTACATTAGTTTTTGCCTGTGGTTCCGCCTGTACGGAGGCTAATTTATCCGTCTAACGGTCATCTTTTGTGATAAAATAAATAAACTGCTTCGATATTTGCAGACGGGTTTTTAGCAGAAATTGATCCCATTTGAAAAATCTATAGAAATTAAATCTAGTGGATTTACGTCCGACGTCTTCAGATATTATTCGCCTATCTAACTTAATCTTGGTTTTGTGTAAATAATATTTATCCAATTATTTTCAAAATCTCTTCCAAGTTGTATAGTCCCTACCTACCTCATTCATTGTACTACTTTGAACCACATTAAAATCTGAAATTGCACTGAAATCGCGAATAAAAAAAACAGAAATATATTCACTTCGTTTCTTTTTTTTTCGATTTCAGATATTGTCCTATTCTAAAGATTGTTCACAATTACAATAATCCCTTTTTAAACTTCTTTACACTTTTTTTTTAATGACTTCTTCTGCTCTGGGTGGAGCGGAAGGGCGTGTCAGACTCTTACTGACTATGACGCATCCGTGTTTCTTCTAAAGCCCGTTACGTTCCAAGGCCGCGGTGACTCTTTCGAACAAATTCCGCAACTCTGACAGGCATTTTGTTATACTTACACACGGTATTAGTGTACTCTTTCGATATACTATATTATAACCTACTAGACCCACATGCTTTATTCAGCTTAATTAGGTCAACGCAGTCTCACAAAGTTATTTATATGAATCGTCTATCACTGCCCAGTTAACAGCCCCATAAAAATTAATACTTCAAATAACCTGCACTTCACGAGTGCACATAATAATTACTAACAGCCATTAAAAAACGCAAATTGAAGACCATGTATCAGTTGCCATATAAACATTTTTGTTTTTACTTCACGCCGAATCGAACTATTAAACTCTTTCTAACAATTTGTAATAGTTTTTACAACTCTTAATATATAGGATCAAATCTAAAAACGTGTCGAATTGTGTAATTGTTGTATTGGTTCACTAGAAAAATAATTATGGAAGTTTAGAAGATGTTATATTGATGGGCAGTGGAGCGCGACGGTGAGAACTTTTCGAATTTTGTTAATCTACATTTGATACTGGACAGAACGGAACACGCTCGTGGTTTTTTTACCGCAAGATTGGGTTGGTTCACTGCCTTAGAATGTTTTGTTTAGGTGACAATGATCTACGTGGATAGTCTATGGTTTTGGTCTTGATAGTCTTGAAAGGACACTTTCCTGTGTCAGAATAGACAATGGCGAAAACTAAGTGAAGATATAAGATATTCTGAACAACCCGTTTCTTTTTAATTAATCAAGAATTTCTCGTGTAAATCATGAATAGTTTGAGGAAACTACCGATTCATTCCCTGCACTAAAGTTTTTAATTAACGGTATTTAAACATTCTTAACTCCGACAACTTTGATTTAAAAAATGAGGTCAATAAGTTTTATAGAGTACAGAATACTTAAAAAAATAATTAGTTTACCGAGTCTTTCATGTTTCCTGTTCAATTAAAAGTTGCACGAACTTCCTCTGAAAAGCTGACATTTTAAACTAAAAGTACGTCGTGTTTAACGTATTTTTTTTTGTATTTTATGTTGTTTATTTTCGGGTATCTTCACACGGTCCGAAAAACCGCGGTTTCACGGTCCATGAGGCTACGTCAATCTACATTTTTGAGTACGCGAGTCGGTCACAGCGATATTCGATACGCTGTATTGTGTAACAGAGCATAGATATAGACATCCTCGAATAACGGCCAACTCCGCTACTGAGGTAGGCCATAACGTTTCGTGGGACCGTTGAGAATCGCCTATATGCATGTAGTTTTGACGTTTAATATCGTATCATGGGAACCAAGTTCCGATTTCACACGTGAACCTCTGGTTTAAAACTTTTACTGCTTGCAGTCACGTAACCTTGTTAGCGCGACAACAGTAAAGTTCGAATTATCTCAATATAAACATAATCAAGTTTGTTTATTAATGTTATTAGCGGAGGTCGCGAGGTGACTCTCATTTTATACTGCTTTAAATGTTGATATCTTAATCTGATCATTAGTGTCCTTTCCTTTTACTTTATTAATACCCAAGCGATATCTATCTTATGCATTCAAATTCGAATAATATTGTGATTGCGTCCCATTATAATAAGATGTTTTGTATGGACCACGTTATATCGTTCCCGGAATTTTCTTTGTATCGTCGGATACGCTGTAGACTTAAATTTATTTTGTTGTGACTTTCAAAAATATCGGAGTTAGTTGAACAATTTAATCTGCCTTCCGATTTCTATGAAATCATAAGGTGATTCAACGCTGTTAACTACGGAATTTTAGTGCATCGTTATGATTCTTATATGGGCTGTAATCTTAATTGCTACCATCATCTTAAGTTTATGTTTCTGACTTTTGAACTCGTGATTACCACTGAATATTAAATTTTTATAACATTTTCTGCGAAGAATGAGACATTGCTGGTTGCTTGCGTACAATTTTATGGCAAAGCTGACTGAGTTTATGTTTCAAGCTCCTTTGTATTTTAAGTAGCCAGGCCATCGCTGTTGGCCCAACAACTAGGCTTACAGTACTTAGTCATCCTGAAATGACAGCTCAAGTTTTTCAGCCCAGCAAGCACTCAAAGTTAACTTTTGATCAAACTGCTTAATCTTAACGATATTACTTTCGACTAATATTAAAAATATCTGTTTAAACGTTTCGATGTTAGTAAAACAATCACGGATTTTTATGAAATTCAGAACATGTGGAGACCATGGCCTGGATGACGATTGTTTTTTTTTTCAGTAGTATTTTGCTTTGGGATAATTTTTGACAATCCCACGAGTGGAACCACTGGCAAAACCTTGCATATTAATGATTCGCTGTATTTCTTTCACGTTATTTTTGTTCGCACGTAACCGTTTCTTACATTTCGCTCGTCTATCACAAGTAATGGAAAGGAAGCAGCTGTCACTGAGACAGGTTGTAAAACGGCCTATAGCGGAGGTAGTGCTAGGGCTGCCGTCTTTCCAATCGTGAGTTATCGCCACTCATAGTAAAATATTATGTCCGCTCCGGTCTAGTCCTGGGTTTTTAAACATTGCTAGTGTTTTGTTTTATGTTTCCTTGGTCTGTGAGTAGCGGACGTGTCTGTCTGGTTATCTTTGCATGTTATCATCTTGGTAGGTCTTTTCATTTGTTAATTACTTGATAATTTTAGCACTTTTCCTGTCAAGAATATGCCCCGATATATCTTGATACCTATTGTATTTAGACTAGGAGCATTACAAATAAACAGCTAAACAGGAAAGTAAAGGATCATGAAGGTCGGTTTTTGGTCAGTCGTTTCTCTCTTCCTGTCTCTTTTTCCATGTAACCCAAAACTCCCTACCATGGTTGAAGTAATAGCTTCAACCATGGTAGGGAGTTACCATAATAGCTACGCTACTGTTACCATAATAATCTTATCAATTTTATAGTCAAAAGAATCCAAAGAATGTCACTGGCACATAATGTGATACCCCTACCTACTTAGTAACGGTGTATGCGCTCGCGCAGGCGATGTTTTTATAATCGCCACTTGCAAGGCGCATGCGCGACTCTGGAATGTAGATGTTGTTAGAAGTTTTCATAGAAAATAGAAACAGGTCCAGTTTTTTCCGTGAAATTACTAAGATTACATTTTATGCAAATATTATGTTGGGGTTTTGAGAAAGTTTAGTGTGATTTATGAAAATGAAGAGGTATTCTGGCAATAGAGAATGCTCTATTGCCATAATATCTCTTCACTTTCCTTGTGCAGATGATGATCTTAGATCAAATCTAACTAATGAGTTAGATTTGAGCTAATATCATCATCTGCCTAGCTTTTTCCCAACTATATTGGGGTCGGCTTCCAGTCAAACCGGATTCATCTGAATACCAGTATATAAAAAGGAGCGGCTGCCTATCAGACCTGCACAACCCACTAACTGGATGACACGGTACTTCTTGGTAAGACGGAGTCAGATCTACTGGCTTCTAACAATCCGTAACGACTGCCAAAGATCTACAAATGACAGCCGGGACCAACGGCTTAGCGTGATTTTCGAGTCACGGAGGAAACTCGGTATGTTAAGATGGTCACCCATCCACAGACCAACCTTGGCAAGCGTTGCTTAACCTTGATCGACCTGTGAGACTGTAATTCTTTTAGCCACGAGCTCCCCGAGATTCGTGATTTTTTGCATCGTGAGTAAATTTGCATCCGTTTTTAAAATACAAATACGAGGAAGTGCAAAAACATCCTTAATGTTCACTTACTTTTGGAAAAAAGTGTAATCATTGTCACGTCACGTCTCCTCAAGTTTTTAGCTAAAATAATACTCTTGAACTTATTAGACTTTAAAATCAGTAGGTCAAGAATATAAATGTATAAGGTAGCAAAAACTCAACGCTCAGTCAATTTCAGCGAAAATCTTATCCGATTTGCATGAAAAAGTTGTCAATGAAATCACAAGCTTTCTGTCCTTTAAAAGTTATTACTTAAAAAGCCTTTGAAGTTGATGTTACAGCTCAATACTTAATAAAATTATAATTTATGTTAAGGTTTGAATTCTCCGACAGTTAGTCAAGCTATAACAATAAGGTATTGTTCTTTATTACCTACGCAGAAAGGGTGACGTGAAGGGCATTTTATGAATGTGTTGTTAAACTTTAAGTACAAATGCGTCGCGTCGTGTCGTGTGTACCAAGCCTAATGTATGTGCGTACACGGTTATAAATTGGTTAGTATTATCACACCTCATTTTGGTACCATTTAGAGATTGGTACACGCCTTTATATTCTGAGTATTCATGGGAGTAGAAAAACATTGTATTGTGGTGGTAAATTATTTTAAGTGGAATTAAAAATTAAGAATAGAATAGCTAGAATCATCATATTGAGAATATTAATTTCATAGAAGCTAGAGTCCTTCAATTGATTAAACTGCTACGTGAGAAATATCTGCAACAGACAATTTTATTACAAAATAATTATGTTTTGATTTATTCCGCAGATCTTTATAAATAAATAAAATAAAAATAAAATCTCTTTATCTCAGACCTTTTTTTAGGCCCATAATATTGTTAGTAGTACAACTTAAAACGAGTAGTTTATAATTAACTAGCTTTTGCCCGCGGCTTCGTACGCGCATACCCCGTTTTTTCCCGTTCCCTTAGGATTTTCGGAAAATCCCCTCTTGGTGCTTCCCTACACTCCTCAAGGAACCTACATGCCAACAATTTCAGCTTTCTACGACCAGTAGTATCGGCTGGGCGTTGTCTTTTATTCAGTCAGTCAGTAACGGAAGAATATTAGGATTAGGATAATATTAGGATTAGCTAACTCAAAATATAAGGACTATGACACTTGTCGAAAACCTCAACAACGAATATGCGATATAGCAAACCACACATCTCAATCCCTTCTTACCGACGCTTATTGTTTTTTTTTCAAAGGCCATCGACACACAACCAAACTGGGGGTAGATAGAAAACAGTTTCGGTCTTGTTGCACTCGCAATCAAAGCGTCCAGTCGGAAAATTGAATTAATCGAATCATCTGTCCTTTGAGTGTCACCGACCGTTTGCAGGCGCATTCATTAATAAATACCTAGCCTGGTCGGGGCACACCCCACTGGATAGGTCGATTTCACACTTCTTTGAAGCAATTATAGTGATGCACTATAAATTATGGTGTTATGTCCACTTTGGTATGAAATTGACTTAAAGTCATCGAATAAGGTCGATAGTGTTTAATGAAGTCTTTGTTTTACAAGCGATACCTACTGAAAAACTAGAAAAAAAATTCTGGAAAATGTTATGCTCTATTTAGTAGTTTATCGAAGGCGAGAATGCCCTAAACGTATATAGTACTGGTACCCTAGTGAGCATTCAAGTGTACCCTTTGTCTCTAGATCAAGTTAGCGACAACATTGAAGCGTCCATTGTGCGAAAGGGTTTTATTACATGAGTCAATTTTGAGTGACGTGCAGTAGTAGAGGGTTAAGCGAAATTTATGTGCGCTAGTCATTTAATCCGAGAATGCCGTCCTCGAGACATGCTCACTAAATCACCTCGTCCTCTTTATGCTGTCTCAACTCAAGTGTCGTATTCTCTCGCCTAACTTTATGCACGTAATAAACTGCAACGGTACTCGCTGCGTCGACTATGAAATTGAGCCAATATTTGTGTTACATCAATTTTTCAGTCGACGACATTACAGCAAAATTTATCGTTTCAAACCAAACGCGGAAGCTCCTGTCAAAGCCGTAAAAATCTTACCGGTGCGTCGGCTGCGCTTTTGCTCAAACCAACGGTTAGTGGGAAGTGAAATCCTCCCATTCATTCGTTCATTCATTCATAAAACGCATTACCGTCACCGCGCGCCCTAACCCCGGCGCGCGCCGTCTCGGTTGCAACGCGGAATACGTTAAAGGGGATCCTCGGTACACTGCAATACGGGATGGAAACGTGAACGCGGGATTTTGTTGCAAGTTACGTTTGCGGAGTCCCGGGTAAGCTTAGCTCCTGGGTGTGCATCGGGCTTTGTGCCCGCTCGGGCGAGGCCGCCGCGTTTTGTATTCGCCTTTAATAAAACCGGAGGAAAGGAATGAATATGTCAGTTTGCGAAGATTGGGATATGATATTCGGGTACGTGCAGAATTTTTGTTTGTGAACTTTTTTCGCAGCTTTTAATTATTCTCTCCGGCCTAGTTTTTAAAGCAGGTCATTGTTTATTTATCAACGAACTGGCATTTATTATTCATGTTTATTAAAAGCAAAGTTAATAGAATTCTAAATGTACTACTACAACATCAAATAGATTTTCATTAGTACGAAGTATTTTAGACTCAATTAATGTTCCAGCGTTATAAACTCAGAATATTATTTGCAATGTAGGTAATTCAAAACCCTTGTCTGTTCGAAGTCATTTGCAATGTTATAACTTGTCATTGTACACGACGTAAATTTAAACCATTTTAAGTGCCGAGAGCTACAACATCTGTAATATTCTGAATGTATTGAAAAGCTTTGTAACAAGCACACTGTTTAAAACATAGATCAACGATTAAGTTTATCCGTGCCTATAGTACAAGAAAACGCCACTGAAACTTATTTATTAATTAAAAATTGACCCACGATCGAGGAGATTATAAGTTTAAAACAATTCCCGGTAGCGACGCCCGCCGGTGTGCACCTCGCTCTATCTCGGCACGTTCTTTCATTGTATCAGAAATCCAATTTTTATTTACAATCACAATATTATCATTCGACTTCCTCGTATAAACGAAGAACAACGGTTTTATCAACGATAACTGTTCCACTCCCATTCGCCTTATTGGCAATCGGGCTGTACGAGCGCGGATTTTTATCTGTCAGGGATGCTTCCCACCGCCCCGATGAAGACAATATATGAGCCTGTCTAATTTATTTCATGGACATTCCTTATTTACGGAGAACACAGATTTTTCCATTCCAACGGAGAGTAGATTTATTCACCGACTCATTTCCCTAAAACCCACTTCACTTAATAACCCTAAAGGAGGAGCCAGATATCTCACACGGAATCCGTGGGATTTTCGCTTATGCTCGGCCGCGCGATCGCGTTCCAATGGGCCACAGTGTCGATACCGAGCCGCCGTCTCAACGAGCTATTTCATTATTCAGCCTCACCGACTCCGTTAAAGATGGCTGCGATAGGATTGACTAATTTCGCAGTATGCTTTAGATGAGCGTCGCGTCGCGACTTCATTTAGGCCGAGACCGTTTTGCGGGCTTAGAAGAGATCGCTCGATATCTCTCACGTAAGCACGTCGTTTCATCGTCTCTCCGAAGCCAGAACCACCTCGTCTATCTAAATTTAACTTTTAATGCAAACGGTAACTTTAATTTTATTATAGAGAACATTTCTCAAAGGAAAAGTTTTAATAACAGTCAAACAATTCATGACTGTTGTTTTTTATTCCTGTCTACGAAAGTCGAAGTTGGAGTTTCTAAACGTGTACCGCGATCCGTAGACTTGCGGCGAACACCGCGGGAATCTCGTACCTACAGATGCAAACTTCTATTCTTGAAGGCTCTCGGGAATAAAGGCGAGCTTTATTGCTACACACTGAATGAAAGCAGTGAAAACATGTTGAGTTCACTGGAATTAAGTGATTTATAGAACAACGGTTCAATTTATATCGTCCAGTTTACGAGCCGAGACACGATGCATTCACTTTTCCCAGCACGAATAAGCAGACACTTTTTTTAAATGGAGTTAAATGTAAACAAGTACGCTTTTAATTTGCGCCGCCGTTGCTTGGCCTAAATTCATTGACTATTCATCCGTGGGCCGCATCCAATCGCGCCGGGGCACGCCTAATCCTCGCTCAGCGATGAAAGTCAAAGCGAAAGCAAGTTGGTGCTTGCTAAAAGCCCTTTGGCGAGGCGTCGAGTCGGTGTCGAGGCGGTGGCGAGGCGGCGACGAGGCGGCGGCGAGGCTCCGTCCCCGCTCGCCATTACCGCCCCAAGTGGCAAGTTTTGTGCTCGGCTCATGGGCGATTCATCGGCACCTCTCGTTAGGGCGCACGCCTGAATACCGCCTTAGCACTCCTCATTATTGCGTTTATAAAGGCGCCCATACAGGAGCCTGATTCACTAAGACTCGCTCTGTTGGTGAAAGAGAAAATGGAATTGTGTAGACGTTTTGTTCGCTAAAGTTCCTTTTTTATTCTTTACCGTAAGCCGTCGTTGTGAGGGCGTATCTGAAGGAAAGATATTTTGTGGCAACATTCTGCATTGTGAACGTAACGACGTGACGTTTCTCCTGTTCTTTAGTTAACGTTAGATATTAAAGTAATAGGAGGACATAAAATAGACTCGTCGTTTTCCACATAGGTGACTTTATTTTGTACTTTAATGAACTAGCTTACTTTTTATTCGCACTGGACCGAGTTGCGGTGGCTCTAGTTTTTATAGAACAGGAAATCCTAGTTAGGAGTCTGTTGGAGAAGAAACTTGAGCTACATAGAAATGTGGTAGTACATGTGGGAATGTTTGTTTAATAAATGTATTTCCTGTGTTGGAAATTGTTCGGAAGAGTGTTACTGGTAATATATTAATAAATCTGGTTATAATCGCGGGGAAGTGGCGTGGTTCTCTAACGGAGCTTTGATTGCAAAATCAATATCGGTGGGGCGTGCAACTATCGACAGGTGTGGTGGCTGGTGATATTAAAATTTGTTAGCGGCTCCGCGCGATGAGGGCGCGAGGAGCGAGGAGCTGGCTACTAATCGGCACTGGCTAACGTTTATCCGCTTTCAATCGATGGCCCTTTGATTAAATTGATTTGCAGCCTCGATTAGCGGCACCCCACTTTGATTGGTGAGGGTCAATCGGGTGTATTAATCATAATTATGAAACGTTGACGTCATTGAGGTGTTTAATTACTTAATGCCTTCAATAAAAGCTGTCGACCTACTTATTTCCTCTAGTTTTTTTTTTATATTGTCTATATTGTTAGCGCCTCACCACAAAGAAAGTTGTTAACATTTACAGATAAACATGGGCAGACTAGAATGGTGTAAAAGCGCCATAAAGTTGACAAAGAGCGGTGTTAATGGTGTGTGTATTGCATGTGCTTGATAAGTTCAGGGATAATGCTTTTTTGTCATATAATTATATTTTTTGTTGGCATGTCACGAGTCCTGATAAAGTCCTGATAAAGCCTACCAATATAAATGACTGCAGTACCTTTCCCTAGTTGCAATATAATTTTGCTTAGCAACAGTAAACTGTGCGAACTTTTAAAGGAACGTTTTGTTGTCAAAATGCGTCAAGATTTCCCAAGACAGTTTCTTTTAAAAGTGATTGTGACCATTACCGATAGGGAGAACTTTTAACTGCTTCGCTTTTAAAGGAGTAGCATTTTTTCTTACTCTAGTTCTCTAGTTTACAGCTTCCGCAGCTGCTTACAGGTAGGAGATTGTTAAGGCGAGGACACTAGACAGGAGTGCACCAAAGCGTGCTAACTTACCCACTCCGCAGTCAAGGACATTTGAATTCCCAAGATCAAATTAAAAGTTTCCTTGAGCAGTTCAACACTTTACCGTGCACTGGCGAGATTATCATTTAAATAGCCATTAATGAGAATATATTTGTAAACTTTTTTATTTGCTTGCAAGTTAGTTTAATTAGCAGTTCTGATGAGACTGCATTTGAGTAATTATGTTGGAGTTTGTTTTAAATTGCCAATTTAGTTTTATATTCTGAAGAGAACTGCCAATTTGCTGGGCTGTGTTTGAGAGCTGAAGTTTTAAAAGTGGTTAAATATTTAAGCACCTTGGCTGAGTTCATAATGTATGTAGGCGCAGGCATTCATTCTAATAGAACTCATTGTGCGAGGAGCGAGCGGCCGCCACTCGCGGAGCCCGCTGCGAGTAACTACCGGCTGCATTCTCCTCCGCCGGCCAAGTTTTCTCATTACGGCCGTTAGTGCCGCCCGCCACTCACACTATAACTTACGAGCGTCAAACACGACACGTACGCACCGGCCCCGAATGCAACAAAACACATTTATCGCGCAAAGCATCCCCCAGGAAAACTACCCATGCGCTCAAAGTAAAACGTCTTCTATTTCAATATGTTGAGCACCAAAGTTTTCGGCTTAACTCCGGGAGACTATTTTAAAAACGGCAGAGCACGACTTAAGCAACTCATAAAAGTGGAGAGGGCTAGGAGGATATTTTCTCGGGAGGGCGAGAGGAGCGGTTAGCCGACTTTTACACTGGTTTTATTGTCTCAGCCCCTCGTAAAGCGTCCTTTGTGTTAGTAACGTCTCAAGTTGTATTAACACCGTGATAACTTTAGTGGGGACCGTTTGCTTCGACGAGTCCGATTGGCTCGTCGACGCAATTAGGCCAAGAGACCGAGAGGCGAGGTAAGCCGATAGTTTTGATAATAATTTAAATGGTGCCGATGACGTTCAGTCCTATTAATACTCAGGGGAGATTCAGACCCTTGATATTGAATTTCGTAAGCGAAACTGTATAATAAATTACGGGGATCCCTTAGCGTCGCAGCCTAAACGGTGTTTAGATGTTATGGTGTAATTAGGAAGGTCGCCAGTTCTGCCGGGTCGAGTACCCGAAACCGCTTTACAAAAGCGGCTGCCGGGTTAATATTCTCTAAATGTGAAACTAATACTAAACACGCGTTACGGAATTGGGACAGGAAACGATAGAGTACAATGAATATTAACTTAAAATAATGAGTTCATTAAATCGTGGCGACACACGAATAGTAAAACGAGCGATAATAAGCGCCGATACGTGACGCAAATGAACAAGTTACGACCCAGTGTTGAGGAAAACATCAAGCCGACGGACTTTTGCAAGTTTGTGATTCGGTTTTAAAAAGAAAATAACTGAATAAACTTTAATCAAAGTCCTTATTTGCAGTCAGTAAGAGACGAAAGAAAGTCTCTTAGAATTATTAAAATCCTCATCTAAATGTTACAACACTCAAACTTTTCAATAAGAAAATATTTAATTTCCATTTGAAAAGCTTCGACGGAGCGAAAACGAAACAAAAACTTGAAAACATACTCGATTAATAAAAGGAAAATGGGAATGAAGTCGTTGTTTATATTGTTTTAGACGGGGGGCGTCGATATCTGCGACGAGAGAATTTTCCAACGAATTTAGCGGTTTCAATCGATGACGTTGGTAATGGAAAAGTTCAATAGGCAACAACAAAGGCTGATATAAGTTAACGAAGCTCACGAAAGCAAAATTCACGATGGGAGCGCACTCTGGCGGACAGGAAATTAAAAGACAAAAGAGTGGCGGCCAGGGCAGTTTAGGTACGGAAATGGAGGGCGTGCCCTACCCTCTGCGTTTTTTCATCGGCGCCAAACCGCAACCACCTCTGTATGAATATTAAAAAAGCGGTGCTGTGCTGTGTTGTGATTATTCGGTTATACCGCTTTACTCACGACAGCGAAAACAATAACGACTGTAGGCTTTTAGTAAAGGAAACAATGTCTACTCTAGCGAGAAATCCAAGAATTGTTCCCGTTACGTACTATAAACAAATATAATCTGTCAAAGCGCGAAGGTATAAAAGCTAACACCATAAGAAAATCTTCTACTTTCACTGCTCCCTTCTAAAAGTAATCATCCTCAACGCCACGAGTACCAAATGATTAAACGTGCAATCTTTCACGTTGTCGCGATGCCGAATACATTTGGAATGTAACCGAATTAATCCTTCCTAATACGGGATCCTCAATGTATCAAGACTACGTATGGTTTCTGTAATTCAGGCGGGCCGGTGTAATCCATTCGCGTCGAGCGATATCGAGTTTCTGGGGGAGGCTAGATGCCGTTTTCTCGCATCTTTATATGGACTCGCTCGTTCCACCTATCGCGTGGAACAATGTGCTCCGAGACGCGGATTCCGTAGAGATGTGGCCTGTTTATCCTCGCCTTTGTGTGGATCTGAATATGTTTGGTTTGCAAAGTGTCGTCCATAATGATAGGATCCAATGCATTCAAACTGCAAATGGATTGCTTGTTGTGGCTGGCTCAGTTGTTGTTTGCTTGTCTCGAGTGGAACTCGTTGTGTCGAGTTAAAATATTCTGGATTGAAGATTACGAAAGTTGGTATGATTTTCATGTTAATTACACAAAATGGATGTTAATCGCGATACAGCCGATGATGACAAAGCGAAAGTTCAACACTCACAACTTTGTTTCCTAATTCAATTTGCATTTGGAATCGAAAACTTTCCGTGACACTGTTTTGCATTATTAATACTTCAGCATGGCGTGATCTCCCGGGAGGCGCACTAGAAACCATAAATTGAATTCCAACCTTCGCAATTAGTTATTCCCGCGCGTGAAAACTTTCTAGATCGTTCGCCTTCGTTAACAGATGTTACGGTGCTATTCATTATACATTCCGTCGAATTGTAAAGCCGAACATTTAATTTAAAGTACCTACCGAAGGCTCCTTTGTTAAATCGCCGAGCGTTTTGGGCGGTATTGTTGAGGAAGCGCTGGAGCGGCGGAGGATTAGCGGCAGAGTGCTGCCCGCTAGTTTCCCGTTTACAGAGAACATTCGTCTTGCGGGGAAATGCGGGACGATAAATAAAGGTGCGCAATATGGGTACTGCCGGGTGTGCGCTAGTGGCGCCGGCGGAACGCATTAGCCCTCCGCACGCGCCGCGTTGCCGCTTGCCACCACCAAACAAATGACTAGTCGTTCTCATAATGCTATATTGAATAACAAATCAACGACGTAAACAGCTTTAGTGCAATGTGCTCCGATGTAACATCCTTCTGCGTACGGCTACGATGCTAGCAGGATAATAAAAAAGTTTTTGTGGCGAGCCCACCATTCCGCCGGCGCGGCACGTCTCTTATCAGCCTAATTTGGATCAAACAATTCCACTCCCCTATACAAATTGCGGAGAGGCACATTTGTTATCTGCAGTTTTCGGGAGAAATTATATTAAGATTTTGTGTTACGATAATGTTGTATATTTTGACTCTCCTTGTGGTGGAGGCAATGCATCCTGAGGGAGCCGGATTTTATGATAATAATAAATTACGCGAAAAATAAACTAGATACCATCTGTGGCAGTGAGATTTTCTTTTTTTGTGAAGATAAATAATTACATTTCTTTTAAGAGATTAGGCTTAAAAATGTCCCAAGAGTAGTTTAAGTAACTACGATCTACTTAACATTCTTTTGTTGCTCAAATTTTATAAATCTTTTTATATATCTCAAATCCTGTAGATTAAGTTCTTAATGTTTGTTAGCCTGAAAAATAAATAAAGATTATCTCCAACTCGACATAGACACGTTTGTTATTTACGAGGCACTTTCTTATTTTCTCATTTGCTTGTTGCAGGTCCCCTGTGGCGTATACATGAGATGTTATGGGCTCCTGCGTAGCGAAGTGGCGCTGGTGGGTGGTGGTTGCGGCGTGGGCGTGGGGCGCGGCGGCGCGCACGCTCTGCCCCGCGCGCTGCGCCTGCGACGACGCCCTGCGCGCCGCCTCCTGCGCCAACGCCAGCCTCGAGATCGTGCCCATACAGCTCAACCCCGAAGCCACCCATATCAACCTCACACACAATGCCATCGACAACCTTCTGTACACCTTCGGCTTCTACACGCAGCTCACTGTCCTCGACATCTCTTACAACAGAATCCTAGACTTAGGTAGTAGAAACTTCGAAAACAACAACGAGATGACTCATCTTAATTTGAGTCATAATTTTCTAAAACGCTTAGATAAGGACACATTTATTGGACTGAAAAGTCTTGTAGACTTAAATCTAGCAAACAATGAAATAACGAACATACACGTGCAGACGTTCAAAGACTTGTCTGCGCTAGAGACTCTAGACTTGTCCAACAATAAGTTAGTGAAGTTTGAGCCGGATACTTTCAAGCCTTTGACGTCACTGAAGATAATATCGCTCAAGAACAATTCCATATTAGACATACCGTCAGCTAATCTCGCTTTCATAATGCATCTAGAAGTTTTAGACTTGTCAGAAAACTTAATAGAGCAAGTATCAAAGCACGGTATCCCGTATTTACAGGAATTGAAGCATTTAGACTTGAACAATAATTTAATAGAAAGTGTGGATCAATTAGGATTCCACAATCTGCCGACGCTCCGGCACCTGGACCTCAGTGATAACAATATGACATCAATCCCGACGTCGGCTCTGTCTAAACTATCCAACTTGTCCCATTTGTACCTAAGTGGAAACTTTTTTGAAAACGTTACGGCGCTTTCGTTCCAAAGTCTCTTCCATTTAAAACATTTACACTTGAGCAGACTTTACGAATTGGAGAGAATTGACTCAAGAGCTTTTGTGGACAATATAAACTTGCAGAAAATATGGATGAATGAGAATGTCAAAGTTGGTGATGTTCCTCCCAGATTGTTCCATGGTAATCCGAAGCTGACACACATTTACATGAGGAACAATGCACTGGTGGCTCTGGAAGCGTCACACTTTCCAATAGACAGACTTCAGGAGCTTGAAATTGCTGGGAACCCGTTCGCTTGCAATTGTTCATTATTGTGGCTGTGGAAACTTGGGAGAGAGAGTGAAATCAGCAGCAGAAAGTCTGGGAACGCAAGTACCATTCTTAAAATAGACTATGAGGACGTGAAGTGTGCTGCTCCGGCGCACCTGAAAGGTGTCCTCTTTGTACAGATTCCGGAGTCGGAATTTGGGTGCTCGAGTGGATGGGTGATAGTAGCGGTTGTGGTGCTGACTGTGAGTATCGTGATAAGCGTGGTTGGTGGTGTTTTATACTTCATGGGACCCTTGAAGAAGTGTAAGGGTGATAAGTCTAAACAAGTTATGACGAGTGTCATGATGAACGGTGACGTGTCCAAATTAGGGAACGGTTTAGGGTACTCAACCCGGAGTAGGGAGCAGGACGCCAAGAGAGACGTAGACCGGTATCTAATGATCGGTTCGTCAGTGAGTAATAACTTTCATTCGTTGAATCCTCCCTGGCATAGTGTGGACAAGAATCCTTATTACCAGGAGGACAGTGAGGAACACATCTACCAGCAGTTTGCCTATGAGACGATCCCTCATCACAGGACGCCTGAGAAACCACACATAGTGTACGTCTAACATAAGTTGTGCGCAAAGGACAATATCGCGGGTATATTTTCTTTGCTAAGTTATACGAACGAAGTTGTGTACTGTCGTCAAAACGACGAGGAACATTGAATTTGCAATAATGTATATAGTGATATGAATAAAATGTAATATGTGATAGCTTTGTATATAGACGTGTAAATATATTACTCAGTGCAGATAAAGACATTACTTTATAGACATTTTCGATTTTGTACTTACTCGTTTAGTCATGTTTAAACCTAATATTGTTTGTCACATTCACCTGTATGTAGTGTGGACGATCAGTTGTTTTATTTACTAGTTCCTCGATTATATGGGTAACCGATTTATTGTTAAGTGCTTTGTAAAGTTCTCTAAGATGTTCAATACTAAATGAATATTATATTCATGTGTAATAATATAGTAAACATTATATATTTTTCAGAATTGAAAACACCAATACTTAATGAAAACTTTGTACAAATATGAGCAATATAGAATAATTTGAAATGTTATCATGTCGTTACTTTAATTCGGTACATTGTTATAGCATACTTATTAGTTGTATTTAGAGACGGTTCTTTTTGACAGTATATGCTAAGAACATTAATTACCTATCTCCATAAATAAATAGATTATACAATAAACCAGTTGCTCTGATGGTAAGGGGTACAAAATACAGTTTTATTGGCTTTACAAAATGATTTCAATGAAATTTATTTTAATAATATTCTGTTGATAGATATTCTGAAACTAATATTTTTGTACTTAGTGAATACGTGAATGTTGGGGTCTAAAAGTTTTCGGTTTAAAGTTTGTTAAGAGACGAAATGCCTTAAGTTTGGCCGCAGCTTTTTCGCGTACAAAATAGAAAATGCTGCGCCAACATTTGAAAGAAAATAATTTTCAACTGTTAAAAGACAAGTGAGAGGATCTTTTATTTCAAACGAAACCTGTTTTAATATTAACTAGTGTGACTGTTTTGTATTTAATTTTTTGCTAAATTTAAATAGGATAGAATTTGATTGTTATTGTTCAATTAATAAAGAAAGGAGAAAATTTCCACAGTTGTATCACACTTTTATGTTTTAAAGCGGTATAAGAAAATCTTGTGTAAATATCGCTTAGGCAGTAAACGTACTAGGAAGTCAGACCACTGGCAAGATGTCTTCTAACTGTGTATGTTGAATTGTTTAACGAAAAAAATGTTAGTCTCATAATACTGGCTTCCTAGTCCGTTTTGTGCCTTAAAGTTGGACTTGAGTTCAGGTTTCAGATTCGATCATTATGTTCTGTAAAGTGATACATGTTCAAAGTAATATTACATTTAATAAAAAGTAATAAAAACACAATCTGAAACCGCTCGTAAGTCCAGAAGTTAAAGTTCAGATTACTTCACAAGGAGAGATGTGACTGTTAGTATTGTTCTTGATTGACACCCAAAACTTTTAGAGCCCACAGTTTAAATTGTTCTAGCTGAAGTAATCACTGCAATTATAATAATTTTTATACATACATATAAAGAATACCTAATACGAATTACATAAAGATATATCTGCTTCATAACCAAATCTATTCAGTCGATACTTGCAGTCGTAACGATAGTGTAAGGCTATTTATACATACTACTTAAAGAAAAACCTTTTGTTATGGAACTTATTTAAATATATAATGCATTAAAACAAACGACAAATAAACAATTAAAAATATTAATTGCATTTTAATTGAAGTAAGCATTCAGAACGCTCATTCCAATTAATTATTGTGAGGCAATTTATAATTGGAGTGAGAAATAAAATTTCAATATGTAGCTATATGTCTGCCCACTCATATTACATCCAATTATTTGGGGAGGTCGTTATGGTTTCTATAACCAGGATCATTAATGTGCTCATTTAGCAGCCATTGCAATCTGAACCGTTTTTAATTTTTTGGGACCGGTTTGTATACTCATTCGACAACCTGGCAAGGTTGCGGAATTTGTTCGAAAGAGTCACCGTGGCCCTGGAACGCAAAGGGATTTAGTCAGGATGCACACGATGGGTTTTCTTCAGTAAGAGTCTGACACGCCCTTCCGCTCCACCCAGAGCGGGACAAGTAATTTTATGATTTCCCTTCCTTAAAAAAAAAACTCATTCGACAAGCAATAAAGCTAGATGGTTAACAGAAGAGAAAAGAAAAGGACTAGAGCTACTCGAATGTCACATACAACCTCAGTATGTCTATAATATAATCTAAACATAAAACCAATCTACTAAGGAGGTAAAACAGTATGTTTGTTGATGGAAATCCTGGAAGTTTCCATTTGTTCGACCTGTTCTGTGACCTGTCCTGTCTTGTCCTATTCCGTGATCTGTTTTAGAATATTCTTTCATTGATAGATAGAAACACTATTGCTAAGTGCCACAAGTTATTTTTATCTCAATTCATAAAGGTTATCAATTCGGATGTTTTTTTTTTTATATAAGGGCGTGGTTATAATTAAGGGTGATGTTGGATAGATAAATTAAGGAAACAATAGACCACCCTAAGGTCGACTGGTAGAAAATGCCTAAGGCATTAAGTCCGCCTTTGTACAGTGTTTTTACTAGTGCATAAAGTTTTGATAAAATAAAAATAATAAATAAAATAAATAGTAAAACATAAAAAAACTTTTTTCAAAAAATTCATACTTTTCTAACAAATCACTTTTCAAGCAGTTTGATACAGTTAGTGACATCAAAAATCTGTCATTAAACTAAAGTAAACGCCACCAAATGTAACAAACTGCTTAAAAACGATTTTTTCGGAACTTTTCAGTCGTTTTTAGTGTTCGAATTTTTTGAAAAATGTCAGTTATTTTGTTTCGCAATTTTTTCCTTAACATTACCCTTATACAGGGTGTCCCAAAACTCAACGTCAAGCCGAAACGGGGTGACAGGATTGATCATAACCATCACGAGAAAAATCTGAAAAAAAATCTATCCCATGCAGTTTAAAAATTATGGGCATTTTAAGAAAAACCTAGAAATTTGATCAAACTGTACCATTTTTCGGTTATTGTGGTTATTCTTTTTTATTTTTGTTCATTTGAACTTTGGAAACGTAATCCTAAATAACATTTCTAGAATCCCAATAAAAAATAATGACACAATTGCCTCAAGTTTCCGAGAATTGAGACTATTTGTTAAACTACGAATTTAAAATTTTCAAGATTCGTCGACTTTGACAGGCCCTCCTATAAAAAAAATGTACTAGAGTGCCTTGGCAAGTGGCATTAAAAGTTGGCGCATTTAATCAGAATTCTAAAATGGTACAATACTTGTTAGTTCCATACAATAGAAAAGAGTAAAAAAATTAAAACCTCAAGTAACCCGATTTTTGCTATCTCATTTTACTCAGTTAAAATGTTTTTAATTCACACAAGCTCTAGGTAGGTTCTTAATTTTAAGACAAAATGATGAGAGAGATGGATAATGGGTATGTTCGCCATGAGTGAGCGAGACAGATAGTGACGCCACTTTTACCAAAGTGAAAAAAAGTTAGTAAAATTAGTAAAATAATTAGGTTTGTTGGAATAAAAGTCAGATGATAGAGAAATAACGTTTTTTATTACAATAAATGTTCAAATTGTTTACCATCAGCCTCAATACAAGCCCTACATCTTCTTAAAAAAGATCTACTTATTAGTCGGGCATATCTTCGAGAGTTGATCGCCTCAGCTGCTTGAGAAATGCGTTCACGCAGGTCGGCTACGTTCTCAATGGGCTTTGAGTAAACTTTTTCTTTGAGAACTCCCCAATAGAAAAAATCCAGGGGATTTAAATCTGGTGAACGGGCGGGCCACGAGATAGTGCCCGAACGTCCAATCCACCTTCCCGGATATTCCTGGTCAAGGAAATCTCTTACTTGCACTGCGAAATGCGCTGGGCAGCCATCTCGTTGAAACCACATGTCGCGAAGATCTGCTAGTGGTACGTCCTCTAACAGGGTTGGTAAATCTTCTCTTAAAAAATGTAGGTAATTAGTTTCATTCAAGTTCTCAGGCAGTTCAATAGGCCCAATAATTTTACCGTTTAAAATTCCGGTCCACAGGTTTACTTTAAAACGATACTGGGATCTATCTTCTCGCATTAAATGTGGATTCTCCACATGCCACTCGTGATAATTGTGCAAGTTCATGTAACCATCTTTTTTAAATGTCGATTCATCTGACCAGAGAATTTTTTGGATGAATTGGGGATTCTCATTATGCCTCTGTAGCATTGTTCTACAAAAAGAAATCCTTTCCTGATAATCTCGAGGTAGAAGACTTTGAACTCGTTGTACGTGAAACGGATGCATTTCGGCTCTTTGTAAAATACGATGAGCAGTGCTTTTCGGTATTCCCGTTCTTTCTTCAATTCCACGTACGGAAATACTTCGGTCACGTGCGACCTCTTGCAATACTTCTTCCTGGAAAGGAAACACAGGTCTACCTCCAGCCTGTATTTGATTCGGGAAATGGCCGCCCTCTGTGAGTGAACGGTGCACATTAACAAACACGCGGTGATCCGGGTAGCGCTCTAAATTTGGATATCTTTCACGATAAAGTCTAGCGGCAGCACTTGCGTTGCATCTGCATTCCCCATAAATGAGGTGCATGTTCGCATATTCTTGTGAAGTGTAGCGCGTAGGCATGGTAGATAAAAAGGATGCCAACACAAAAGTCCAGAGAGAAGCCAAAGTTGCCGGTATGTTATCAACAAGTCCAATTCACAAAGATTCAAGTCCAAAAAGAGAAGCCAAAGTTGTCAGTACTAAATCAACACAAGCGAATACGAACGTGCGCAGTAGACGAATGAGCGAAACGTACTAACTGGTTGGTGTCGGACTGGTAGCGTAGCCATTTGCTTGGCTGAAACTAGTGCGAATGAAACAGATAGATGCCATAGCATCTATCTGTTTCATTCGCACTCGTTTAAACGACGCATCTCCGTCTCAATGCGTGGCGTCACTATCTGTCTCGCTCACTCATGGCAAACATACCCATTATCCATCTCTCTCATCATTTTGCCTTAAAATTAAGAACCTACCTAGAGCTTGTGCGAATTAAAAACATTTTAACTGAGTAAAATCTGATAGCAAAAATCGGGTTACTTGAGGTTTTAATTTTTTTACTCTTTTCTATTGTATGGAACTAACAAGTATTGTACCATTTTAGAATTCTGATTAAATGCGCCAACTTTTTATGCTACTTGCCAAGGCACTCTAGTACATTTTTTTTATAGGAGGGCCTGTCAAAGTCGACGAATCTTGAAAATTTTAAATTCGTAGTTTAACAAATAGTCTCAATTCTCGGGAACTTGAGGCAATTGTGTCATTATTTTTTATTGGGATTCTAGAAATGTTATTTAGGATTACGTTTCTAAAGTTCAAATGAACAAAAATAAAAAATAATAACCACAATAACCGAAAAATGGTACAGTTTGATCAAATTTCTAGGTTTTTCTTAAAATGCCCATAATTTTCAAACTGCATGGGATAGATTTTTTTTCAGATTTTTCTCGTGATGGTTATGATCAATCCTGTCACCCCGTTTCGGCTTGACGTTGAGTTTTGGGACACCCTGTATATGACCACATATTTCTGGAACACGCTGTATTCCGACATGGTCCCATTTGAATTTCTTAAAGATCTAATGAAGAACTTCGGAGATAGACAATTGAATAGATTTTTGGGGGTACTGAAAAATAAAAACAAAATCACTACAAAGTGAAAAATAAAAACTTTTTACAAAAAAATACAACCACTACTAAGTATAAAATAACTTTAATTATGAAAGTTAGTGTCAGAAATTAAGAAACTACACCAGAAACACCGACTTCCAAAATTAAAGTTATTTTGTACTTTATAGTGGTTTTTAAAAAGTTTTTGTTTGGGAAAAAGCCAGTAGGCACAACCTCAAACACATTATGACATCATTCACTCACCGGTAACCATCACCAATCAAATTGACTCTGCTTACCCTGATACTCATGCTGCAAGCTACGGAACCTCTCCTATAGTTGACGCCAGATAATCGTGGAATAACGGTCATTGACCCACCTACATTTATTGAAATTTTTAATTTGAAAAACGGAATTAATGACACAAAGCTGTCCCGAATCATCACTCTCGTGATCCTTAACATTGTTTAATAATGAAAAACGATTTATATTTTATTGTTTAGGTACCTATGAACAGTTATTAGGGAAAGGTCAATATACTTTATTCCACATTTATATGGCGCCTACTATAACAGTAAGAGGCAGATACTGCAAGCAGTCTCGCATGGTGTGATTCCTGAAATTAAAAATAAAGATAAGGGTTACGAGTCTTCAAAATGATTAGTAAGTATAGAAAAGTAAAAATATTGATGGAAATCTGAAGTAAGTATAACACGATCAATGGCAAGTAAAAAAGTTTCAAGTAGGACCTAACCCTAGATATCTTAAAATGAATATTTTATACATGAGGGTAAAAGTTTTGTCAAAATCTCCTTGAATACTATACCCAGAGAAAAACTTGAATTAATAGTAGATAGAAATGGTACAATCGAGCGTAGAATTGAACGTAGAAAGAACGTACTTCCGAAATTGAAATATTTAGCTATTAGCCAACATCATCAAACAAGATCAAACCTAAATTGAAAATAATGAATAATATTAATATTGAATGATGCTTTTTTTATCGATGAACGCCGGCTGCACGCACGAAAAAGGATGACTCCTGGTAACGTTACGCTCATTGTAACGTTACGATAGTTTCATCAATGTTTTGTTATGACATTGTCACGTTAAACTATTGTCCGTAAACCGACTTTACAGACAACCTATTTTTTTCTTATCTGGTAGTTACAAACCAACTCCAGTTGATGAGCAGTACATTACTGGGTCAACGACCGTTAGTAGTATAGACTTAGTCAGCTGTTTAACTTGCTGCCTAGCCATTTCACGGAACGGCTCCGATTAATCAGCGGCCTAAGTGACATCCCGGCATTTAATTGAACATCTAGACAAATGATTTGCTTCGATATCATTTAATCATTTGCCTAGCCAAGTAGCGTAACATTGGACACTGGGAGCTTAGGGCACCCCGATACGGATAGGTTAGGTTCGAAAGGATAGACGGGAGCTATAGTGAGCGAGCGAAGCTAGCGAACTTAGCTCCCTTCATGCCATTCGTGTTAGGGTTCTTTAGACCCTGCATACAGAAATAGGAACACCGCGCAGCGGGGCTCCGTCCCCGAGGTTAGAATGTTGAAATTGATTGTTGTTTGAATTTAGAATTCCGTAAAATTAAACATTTCATATATCTTCGTCACACAGTTACCCTATGAACAGCCTGAGTACCTGCTAGCTCTCTCATTAAATGTTGTATCAGAAGTCAATTAAGACGTTATTTAAACGGCGCCGTTCAATGAAAAGGCTAGGCGGCCATTTAAACGGCCGATTAGGCCAGCTGGCTGTGACAAAGATACTTGACGCGATGCGTTTAAAAAATAAAAAATATAGCTAAAACAATACTCTTCCTTTTAACCATTTTTTGTACCCAATTTTGTTGAGTTCGCTAGCTTATTTCACAAGGTTCTGTTTGGCTAAAAAACACAAGAACATACAACATGCTGGACATAAAGCTTTTTAATAAGACACCCAACATGTATAACGTCACAGTACAGATTCTTCTACAAAGCTGAAAAAAGGATCTGCCTAATTATTCTCAACGGAATCAAGATGATTCGAGACTATTCGAGAGTACTCTGGGACGCTTGCAAATTAGCCGGGACTTGAAAGTGCTCTCAAATTAGATCGAGACTGTATCTACAGACATACAACATAGTAGGTTTATATATAACCTTAATAAACATGTTTGCATAAACATGTATGAATATAATAATAATAATAATGCCTCGGCTGTCATTGTGCCGATTGTCGTTACGGTCAATGGCATGATGGCCAAAAGCTTCGACGACCATCTGTCGAAGCTGGCGTTCCGCGGTTGGATAAAGGGCCTGATACAGAAGGCAGTACTCCTCGATACGGCTCGTATTGTGAGGAGGTTCCTTTCTCTGGAGCCCTAACCACCGGTAGCTTGGACCTTGCTCCCGACACCAGCTTACTACTGCTTTTTATATTTTTAAATGTGTTTTTTTTAAGAAATATTTAAAAATGTAATTAGTATGTAAGTGAAATGAATAAAGATAATAATAATATCTTGGGACAACTCACACAAGGTATTCTGATCCCAAACTAGGCAGAGCCTGTGCTATGGCAACCAGAAAACTGATAAACATACTTATATTTCTAAATACACACATATTATAGACAAATTACACCCAGACACAGAACAGGGTGGGAATCGAACCCATGACCTCCGGTTTAGCAGTCAGGGTCACTTACCACTTGAACAACAGGCCAGTCGAATAAAAAATATTTCTTCCATACATTTCTGCGTTGTTACTTTTTGACAAATATGTTGCATTGACGCTTATGTTAAATCGGGCCATGTTTTATTTATGTTACCAGTATTGTGCTTCTTGTGTCGCCTGACGCCACACAGCAAGTCCCAAATCTACCTAGTTTGAGAATATTATTTATCACTAGCTATTATAAATAAAAATAAAAATGCGAAAAATTTATTGGTTTACGCTTCTGTCGATTTATTAAGTGCAGTTACGAAGACATAGATAGAGAGTTTTGCCTTTAAAATAACTAAAGTTTTTTTCTTGTAAAAGTTTGCAAAGGCACATTACTTAAAAAAATGGTGAGTAGAAGATATTTTTCTTTTACGATGCTAAGGCAGGGCCCGCTCGAAGGGGTGAAAACTCATTGTCCGGTGAAGCAATAAAAGGCATGCGCCTATCGTCAATCCAAATTGAGGGGTGAGTGTGGTTACTTTATGTCTTCAAAATAAACAAAGCGATGACTCAATGAGAGAATGACCAAAACGGTTTCATTCTAGCTTGGGTTTAGATATTTTACAAAGTCTGCTGCTGCCGAAACTTAAAATAAATAATAAAAAGCGGTTTTAAAGAACCTTCAGCGTCACTAGCAGTTGATACTGATTAGTTACTTAACGCAATAGGTATTATTTTACGAAAAGAAAGCATTAAAATGGACGGCGTCGCCGAGGCCGGCCCAGAAAGCGGTGGTGAAATGATCTGGATGCACACCGCGAAGGCTGGTTCGAGGTGGCACAAGAAAAGAATGTCTGGAACGATATGGGGGAGGCCTTTGCCCAGCAGTGGGACACAATAGGCTAAGGAAAAGAAAAAGAATTAAAAAGTTTTTTTTTACTATTTTCGATAAGGCTACCTTAACAAAAACATAATTTAAATTAGACCTTAGTTCACACCTACCATACTAAAATAACAACTTAACCGCAAATAAATATAAAACTATTCAGTTAATAAACCACATTCGCTCAACCAAAAACAAATAAATATCAATTAAAACTCGACAGTACACGCTTTACTGCTAAAATGCATGATAATTGCGTGGTTGCCATGGAAATATACTTATGTCAATGGTGGTTGCTAATGAGTTTCGTTTCGCCAACCACTTGATTATGATAAAGTAATTGTCCACAGTCAGTATCGACGAATGACAGTCATTTGACGTCAAACAAGGGGTGCGTGAAAAATGTCGCCTTTTTATCATGCACAATTACGTAGCAGTTGGACGTTAAATGGCTCAATGTGTGGAATTTTCATGTAAATTATCGGAAAATGCGTCGTTTTGTAATATAAAAAGGGTGTAGTAAATATTTTGCTGTTGAGTTCTTTGTTTTTATAGAATAGCTGTATTATGACTTGTCAAAACATTAAAATAATCTCCTACAATAAAGCTATGTTTTAGTCCTCAGAAAAAAAGTGAAAACTAAGCGAAAGCTTTCGGTGACGATGACGTGAGTTCCATGATTTTTGTTCACCCAAAAAGTAGACATATATACACATTATACATATAGCTCATAGAAAGCGTTCGGTGACGATGACACGAGTTCCATGATTTTTGTTCACCCAAAAAGTACACATATATACACAGTATACGTATAGCTCATGGAAAGCGTTCGGTGACGATGACGTGAGTTCCATGATTTTTGTTCACCCAAAAAGTAGACATATATACACAGAATATATATAGCTCATAGAAAGCGTTCGGTGACGATGACGCGATTTCCATGATTTTTGTTCACCCAAAAAGTACACATATATACACAGTATACATATAGCTCATGGAAAGCGTTCGGTGACGATGCCGCGAGTTCCATGATTTTTGTTCACCCAAAAAGTGCTCGACTCGCCTAAAGAAGTTTTCACTTCATAAAATGTTACCGAAATGTAAGCTCATTATTATCCTTCTAATGCGAAGTAAGTTTAGCGTAGCAACGAACCTAATTTAATAGAGATAGTTAGGTATCTTTCGAAGGGCATCCACGCGATATTTCAGGTAAAACCAACCGCCTAAACACACCTAAGCAAACATTATACCAAGACCGGTGTCCACGCCTCCTCATCCAGGTTAGTGAGGGTACACACCAGGGACCCGTTACCCTGCTCCGTACTTCCACAGATCTATAATGGAGATAAATGAATGTCAAAGCACTCAAATTGCCGCCCAGTTCACCCTCAAAAGTAAAATAGCGGGTTACACTCATAATGGAGGAAGCGTGTAGGACATTTGTTTCCCAATTAGTCCACGGTTAAATTTACCCCCATTCGGGCTTATTAAATGACTCGGCACAGAAAAGTGTACATTTTTGTGTCCCCTAATTAGTTTAAGCTCAGAAATGACAACATTAATTGGACGTCAGATGCATTGTTTAGAGCTCGCTCTCTAAAATCGGTAGAGATGTTTCAGAATTTGGGTCAGAGAGCCAGTGCTATCGTTTGATGCTAATGTGTACATACGAAAATGGACGCTGAATGGGGTCGTTTGAGACTACGGGGACTAGTCTCGATATATTTTTATTACTAAGCAAACGCACGCTCGACTATTTTAATAAAACAGCCCAAAGTCTTTAAAATAAAACCTACAAGATACCTAGGAAAATCGTTAAAAGAGAGCTGGAATAAATGGCAACAATTTATTTAGAAACTCTCCAGTGTATAATTTTACTTAGTAAGTTTTCGATAGACTGAATTTTTCGAAAACTAAATCAACTAATTAGCAACCGTTTAACTCGGGCCTGACAAGTTGACACCTGCTCTCTGGGGCATAGAATACTAAAACGGACCTAACTTAAATAATTCTATTTCAGAAATACAGCTTATGGCTGAAATGGTAGAAAATTAAATATTATATTTACGTAACATTTTAGCGAAACGAGATTCCCATAAAAAGAGTTTTGTAAATATTGTATGTCAAGGTATAAAATGGATTACTGTTGCTAAGCAATGGGCGAGCGAAATGTGTTTTTCGTCTGAACGTTTTCATGGAAAATTGCCAGGTTTTTCTTAAAAGGCTTTGCGCTCGATCATCATCAAGTGCTGACTATTTCCGTCAACCTTGATGTAGCGATTTTCTGGGATTCTGTGAGATTATTAGCTCTTGGATTATTTAGACAGGTTAATTTTACCTGCAGTTTGATAAGTAGGTTTTGGTCGTGCAGTTCTGTCATCAGCAAATTTGACGGGAGCTACATGACAAGCCGCCACTGCCACGCAGTACATGATCGAATGTGTATCGGTAAGGTTATCACAGTCATCAAAATAACTTGACAACTGCAAATCCACAGTAGCCACCAGCGCCCTATTCTTGTTATGCATTGGCAAACGAGGTAAGCGTGGTCTAAGTTTGGGTGGCATGTTGCGATAATCCCGAATAGCACCCTCTAGAGCACTCCTCAATTCGTCATTGCACTGGGTACTTACTTTTGTAACCCCGTCACTACTTTCTTCGTCAACGTGGCTGGGAATTTGGTGGTACAGTCTGCGACGAGGGGGCAATGACACGGCTACTCAGCGGAGGCGATTTAGTACAGTATGATCCAACATGGTTATGCAGAATGACCAGACCTGATCCGACAGACGTTGGGCCAGTACGTTGACTGCTGGCTCAAGCACCTGAAACAAAGAGAGTATTCGAACACGGTACGTGATCAGGTTGTTTTCTCCCTTTGTAGCCTAGTATAAGGGACGACAAATTTTATTTTCCTTTGATTCCCTTCCCTTCTGATCAAAGTCAACAAATTTTAAACCTTTGAAATTTTCTGAGTTCTTACTATGTTTCTATTATTTCGTACTGTGAACACAAAACGTATTTCACACACAAACTTCAGTTTTTAGATGAAGCGCCTGGAAAAATTACGTTTGTTCTTTAAACCCTAATTTTCAATAAAATTATGAAAAGCAATGTTGTTTCGGACTGACTGGCACTTCTTTTACATTGGCTGAGGAGATATAAATCATGATTAAAATAAAGTGCTTTTGGAGTGTCTTCCTTTAAAAAAAAAGGTTAAATCGGGAAGACTTTGATTTGGACTAAAATTCGTAACGTATTAAGAATCCCAATTTAAAATAAATTGGGATTTTTGATACACGCACATGATATTTCGATGATCAGCAACTAAAATAACGCGACAACAGTATTTAGATCGTAGCAGATTTTTTTTAGGTACTAGGTAGGCCCGCGATGTTAGACCAGCACTTGTATTAAAAACCCAAATAAAAATGTGATTTTCACCGCTTTTGATGTGATATGAAAATAAAATGTTTGCATAATGTTTTACTAGGCATCCTGATTACTCAATAATATAAATCGAATCAATTTTTTTTTGAGCGTCGACTAGTGATCTGTAAGAAAAAAGATCAAGGTACAACTTTCAATAATGTGTTATCAAAATGGGATTTAAGGCGACGATTTTTTTATTTTTTTGGACAGATAGGTTCTAGAGACTTGATTCGATCTTGCCGAGGTTGATCCGTGGATGGGTGACCAACCATTCAATACTGGGACTTCTCCGTGCCTCGGAAAACACGTTAAGCCGTTGGTCCCGGCTAACTTATGTAGATTTCTGACAGGCGTTACGCATTGTCAGAAGCCGGAAAATCTGACCCAGTCTTGTGTCAGATTTCACAGTATTTTGGAGGTCAAATAAGCAATCACTCCATGTAAAATACTGGCACTTTTTTTTTTTAAGGATGGGTAATCATCAAATGACTTCTTCCGCTCTGGGTGGAGCGGAACGGCGTGTCAGACTCTTACTGACTAAAACCCATTCGTGTTCTTTCTAAAGCTCTTTGCGTTCCAGGGCCGCGGTGACCCTTTCGAACAAATTCCGCAATCCTGGCGGGACTGGCACTCAGCTGAATCCGGTAAGAGTGGAAGCCGATCCCAATATAGTTGGTAAATGGCTCGCCAGATTAATTGAGACAGGTTCTGAACACCAGCAGTGCCTCGTTATGTTTCCAGCCCTAAAGCTGGGTGTTACGGTCCGTAATATAACATTCGCAGCGAGCACGCCCTGTTCTAAAATCCGTGTAAACCAAAAAACATACTCATCATGTTCGTGCTCGTTTTCACGTACTGACTTCACGAATGCTTGCTTTGTAACGTGTTACATTATGTCCTGTAACACCGGTCAGTACCCACCGTAATAGGCATTTATTTCTAGCTTGGTAGTTTCCTTTAAGATGTTAGCAGTGATATCCTTGACTCATCAAGGTAAGTCCAAAATACCTCCCAAACATTAGAAATTCTAACACATAAATTCCAGCAAGAGTTCTAGCCACTCCCTACTTAAAATCAAGCGTGTTTGCGGCACACTGCGACGTGGATAGTAATTAAGAGATTGTGTGTCCACGTCGTGTCGTATCGTATCGTGTCGCTGTCGTACGGCACGTCACGTACGAAATTTGACTGCGTTCCCCGAGATGCAGCTGTTGATTAGGGTTTAGAAATTATTTTGTGCAGCTGGGGTTGAATTAAACTGAAGTTAGGTTAGGAAATTCTTTGCTTTTTTATTGTTTATGAAAAGGTGCAATTCAGCTTCGGTTTCCGGCTTTGATATGACTCAAAAGATAAATGACGTTTGTCAGAAATGACAGTACCTATGCATGTTGGTTGAGTTGTTTGATTTCCATGAAAAACCTCTATTTCATGTCTGTATCTGATTTCATACCATGAACTAGAAGTTCTCAGTAGAATTAGTCACCATAAAACACGAGGACTCACTGAATCTCACCAAATAAAAATGTGTTCTGTCACTGAAACGTGACTCGTGAAAAACCAACCTTAATATCAAGGCGATGCTCCACCGACAACATAAATACTTATCCACCGAAGCGTAGTATCTATTAAAGCATAAATTCTTATCCGCATTACAGTACTGTGAGCCATAAAGTTAGCTCGTTCAGGGTTGCTCGACAACATTCAATGAAAAATACACAGACTACACGCTCCTTGCCCAGCAGCGGAAAATCGAGAGTGACAAATGTTTTTTAGATTCGTGACACCCGAACGTTTGGTTTAAATCCATGAACGGGTGAACTGACAGTTGTAATGGGCTCGGTAAGGGACTAGGTAGATGAATAAATTTTTCCCGTCTGGCTTGCGTTAGGCAATTCCAATTTTTGGGAAATGTTTCCCGCCGAACGCAGTCTATTGGCTTTTAATTTATTTCTCTGTATCTGGATTGTGTACGCTTTGCTTGTTGTTTAATTAATATGCAGTCGATAATAGGGTGGCTGGGTAATTCGATGCAGAAATTGATGTTTCTCTCACTATAATTTGTTTCCTACCGCATTATTTTTGGGATAAATATGACCCATAAATTAAGTGGAAGTTTTTTATGCCGTACATGTACCTTTGTTGTTTCAAGCTTTAAATGTTCAGGTTTTTTATTTTAATCAATAACCAAATATGAAAGCATTATTTTCTGGGCGCTTTTCTGATAGGATACTATGATTTGGACTTTTAGGAGTTCATGGGTACGGGGCCTCAAAATAAAGGTAAATAATTAGATCTGAAAGTTTCAAGCTCGAGCGCAATCATTTCTCATTTCGCTCTTTTACGATCGAATCAAAAAACATTATAATAATAACGACGTTGTGAAAAGACCTTTTAACAAACTCCATTTCCCTGTACGTGACTCTCATTCGGTATCCGTCCAATCGTATCTCCGTTCGGGATCAACAATTAAAATCCTCGAACTTAACCAATATAATTTCCCATACTCGTAAATCACAGTTCTCGCATCGGACAATAAATCGGATGTAACAAGTAGGTCCTTAAATTAGAGACTTCAAGTACATATTATTTTGCTATTGCACCTATTGAATTAAGTTTGTGCAAACGAGTGGTGTAACTATTTTGGTGTACCTACAATAATGTATATTCTATCTACCTATTTCATAAATAATGCTTGCTCCCGCCCGCGACTTCGCCCGCGTTACTGTCGAAAATTATGCTAAGGAAACATACTCCCGGGAAAAAAATAATAAATGTGTTATTCCAGACTATAATCTATCTCTGTGCTAAATTTCATCAAGACCTGCTCAGCCGTACTGACGTAATTGAGTAACAAACATCCATCCATACATCCAAACATCCAAACTTTCGGATTTATAGTATTAGTATAGATGCTTGTTGCTCATGTAGTCTTCTGACTTCTGCTTAGTATGAGGTCCTGAGTTAGATTTCCGAGACGGTCAAAGTGTTATTGGGTTTTTCATCAGATTTTTTTACTGTAGCTGCACGGAGTCTAAATTTGGTCTTGGTTCATGGCAATATGTTTGCTTGCATGGGACTTAAATATAACAGACGATGTTTGGGTGTTGGGTATAGAAGTACAATCTGCCTCCTGTTTTCAGAAAACAGGCGAGATGATATGATGCTGTTTAATACAAGTATTATCTAAGAAAGAAAGACCTTTCCCTCGTAAAAAAAGAACCAATCAAAACATGTCACATAAAGGGGCATCAATGAGAAAAAATAAAGACCTTTTATCCCTGTCCTGAAAGGCGGCTGAAACGGCGCGTTACAGCTGGGGTGGGAAGATTTATTTCACGACAGGCCTCGTTATGGCACCAAAGGGACGATGTTGGAGAATGCAGGCTGCAACATAGAACACAGGACTGGGCTCTTTTAATTTTCGTGACAAAGTCCTGATTATGTTGTTATGATGGCCAAATCGGAGTTTTATTATAGCCTGGGGCTTCGCGGATTTGTTTTAACAACTGTTCGCTGGGATTGTAGGTGTAATGTGGTGGGGGTGAATAGGGTTTTCTACTGAAAAAAATCTAATTAGTTTGTCAGATAGATTTCCAAAATAATATTGGTCATATACTCGTATGTTGTTTTTTTTTTTCACGTAAACAGAAAATAACGAAGATAAGGTGTGTTGAAAACTGGCGTGACGTCACTACGATAGTACAATTTTTACTACTACTTCTCTTGAACTTTGATGCGCTTTTTCTTTATAATTTTTTAGCGATTTGAAATGGAAAAAAAATACGTGTCCAATATTTTTTGAAAATGTAACGGACGGTATAAATAGAATTATATTTTTTTAGCTGCTACAATTCCCTATTTGAAATAGAAGCTTTGGTATGTAACCACTCTAGGGCTGAGCGGACGCCTGTTTCCCAGAGTGGTAAAGTTAATGGCTGATTATTCTGTTATTCATCGTAGGTTTTTCTTTATTTTAGCCATTATTTTTATAGCATTTCTCAAAATTCATAGTTTAAACTTATTTCTGGCCTTCTTAGAATTACACTTTACTTATAAAGTAAGTTAGCAAGCCCAGTGAAGTGAATATTTATAAAAAGCTAAAGGTCAATCGCTATTTCCATCCTCTTTGGCGGTAGATCACGGAAAACATTTGTATCAAATATTTACGAACTCAAAGTAATGTATCCACATGACTGCTTAAACAAAGCTTTAACAGAAACGGAACAGAACTCAATTCAAAATTGGGATTTTTCCGAAACCACACAAGTTCGACCCTGAAAAGGGGACATACCATCCCCGTATAATATGACCGCAGAACCAGGAGATCAGAGGCGTATTCCGTTGATTCGTGGGAATTGGGACGATCGAGTTTCGTTCTCTTCTGTTAATTAAATTTCGAACTGTAAAGTTGTGAAGCAACTGTTGTTCGATTCGAAATCGATTGTTCCCGTATTGTCACGATTAACAAATACGATGGATTGATTGTCTCGTCGATATGAATGGTTACCAATTAGTAGGAGCGTGTATTGTCTGTTGTTTTGTTTGGCACATAATACGTTTTGATTATGTTCAGGTTTGTCTCTTTGAAACATGCGATTGAAGTATGATTAAAGTTGCCAATGTTTGAATGTGTACTTTTTGAAATACTTCTACGAAAATCTAGTAAAAAAAATGTATTGAGACAAAGTGCCTTGCCGAGCCCCATTCAAAAGCAAAATAAATATGCATCATGGATTTGTAAGGTCGAAAATAGTACCCCATACATAATTACATTTTCCATAATAAATAACAGTTTTCAGCACATTACAGGCTCGATACAGCCGTGAATGTGTAAATAAATTTTATAGTTCAAGATAAAACCCATTGCGAGTGGTTTACGAGAGGCACTCCCCTAATGATGCAACGTTATGCAGGGGACGTTTATAACCTACAGTACAGGGTGTTTCGAGGAAAGGTAGAGTTTAGAAGTATTATCCAATAACGAAAAGTATTGCTTTATAGGTCTATATGCTTTTCAACCGACTTCAAAAAAGGAGGAGGTTGTCAATTCGATTGTATTTTTTTTTTTTTATTATGTGAAAGGGTATAAAAACAAAACCGGTTAAGTGGTTTGGTTTTCAAATCAAAACAGCTGGAAAAAATGTCATGCAAATATACGGAATTGCGTATTTTGCTTGCCTGTGACTTTACAGTGGTGTTGTTAGGTTAGCCACAAAAAAAAGAAAAATAAAAAACTTTTGGAGAAAAAAATACAACCGATTTCCAAATAGCAAAAACACCGACTGTGGAAATTAAAGTTATTTTATGCTTTGTAATGTTTTTGTTATTTGGAAGTCGGTTGTATTTTTTGTCAAAAAGTTTTTTGTGAAACTCATTTATATTCTGTTGTAAATAATAAGGATTCTAAAGAAATGCGTTTTTTTTTTACGAAAAAAAAGCTGCACAAGAAATGAAAGGCCTATAAATATAATATATAAAGGCAACTGTGGGCGAAGTTGACTTATAAATGATGATATTGAAATAATTGTAGATAACCCAAATTTCATATTCATGCGTATGGGTGTTACCACACCAATCGATCGATCGACAATCGATGGCAGAATTAATAAGTCGACATCGATCGATAGTTTCTACTTCGATCAGCCAAAGCTACTACACCAGTCGATCAACGTCGATCGATGGCATCGTTCGGCGGTCGATAAATTGTTTATCGCCCGGTATTCGTCGATCAGCCAAAGCTAGCACACCAATCGATCAGCGTCCATCGATTGGTGTAGTAACACCCTTAAGCACAAAATCAAGACCTTTTGAAAGCTAACCTGTTTCTCTTTTAGCACACCCTGTACAGTTTATAGACGGAAAATAAACAGGACTGGGGTAGCGGTATTTAAAATAATAATGCTTTAGTCATTTGCTGTATGTAATGTTATTACGCCTAGTGCTATTTTGGTGGGAGGCAGCTTATGCTACGACCATGGAATAATAAGGGCATGGAGAGGGAAGACAAATAGAAAAATACCCCCCAAACCCCAAACTAAGTTGTTGTATCTTAGCGGTTCAGCAGAACAAAACGTTCATACATAATTTTTTTTTGATCGCGCATTCGGCCTGAAAGAAAGAAAGAAAAATAAATATGTGGGACTCACACAAGATATAGAAAACAGTTAAATAAATAAATAAATATCGCTGAGTGTCAAATCGTACCTAAAAGCATTTTAAGTACATTCGCCTATTTTACCAATAAAATTGTGTCAACCAGATTTTTAGGAACATTGAAAATGCATCTACTGGGGAACACCGAAAATAATGCATGTAATGTAACACTGCAGGGCAAAAGCTTCTCAAATTTAATTTCACTTCTTTCTTTCTAGGGCTACTAAAGATGAGATCCTGCGAAGGTCCAATTTTTTCCGACTGGGCTATCTTCATCTGGATCTGCCACAATTTCGCCATCTTAGGTCCACTGGGGATTGGTTTGATATACAACATGTAACAGAATAGAATGATGAGTACAATGACCCCTCAAGAAGTATTGCGTTTATTCTATTACACGTTGTATATCCTACATATTTCTGTTAAAATCTATGCTTCTGTTTATTATGTTAGTCTATGATTCCGTTGCAAATACCCGTATTCGCAAAATAAATTTTGCGTCATACACGAATTGTGTAGGAGGCAACAACAGTGAGCTGCCATTCAAGACGTCAAAATTAAGGTTTGATATTGTTTGCTTTGAGCGCAATTTGATGTATTTCTGAGAATAATTCTGTGCAGTTAACAGTTAGCTATTACATGGGAAACATTTAATAGTAAATACTGATTTACTTGTTCTATAGGTGTGGGTCTGTATGGTGTCGGACGTGAAAGAATAGCACCATCTCGTCACCTCCCGTGGATGTCGTAAGAGGCGACGAAGGGACTCACCAGAGAATGGGCAGCAGAATTCTCTGTGCATTGCAACAGCTACACAACTATACTACGATCGCCAACTCCCCCCACTTTGGGGGAGGCCTATGTCCATTAGTGGACGTCTTTTGGCTGATATGATGATGATGATGATAGATGACCTGAAACAAAAAGCTAGTCTTACCGAGGTGTATTGTGTTATCCTGTTTCTGGATTATAGAGGTCAGTTAGGCAGACGCTCCATGTTAAATTCGAGTATGACTCGAAACCGACCTGAACGCGTAGTTGGGCAAAAGCGTTTGACTTATCCCACACAGTCCATAGTTTTCGGAAAAAAAATAGTTAATGAAATTATTAATTTGGATGAATCTATCTAATACCTACCTTTAAACGAGCAATTTTTGTATATATGTATATATATAATCTGAATCTCAGAAAAGACTCCAACGATTTTCATGAAATTTAGTATGCAGGGGGTTTCGGGGGCGATAAATCGATCTAACTAGGTTTCATTTTTCAAAAACGTATACCAAAAAAAAAACGAGCAAAGCTCGGTCATCCAGGTACTATCATTTATTTGATGAATCAGCCAAACAGAGATCATGTAATATTTGTTAAAATGTTTATACCCTGTATAGAAGTTTATTTTATGTCATTTGAAATTAACTGAATCAGTCCGTATTCCAAGAGGATTTTAAACGAAATCTTGGGGGAGGCCTGTCAAATACATAAGCAGCGTTAAATGCCCACTTAATGTCATACAATCTATTTTTAGGAAAATCTTTACTTGCTGGAGATTGGGCTAAGGGGACATTCAGACAATTTATTTTAGGTGTGCCTACGCAAGTTTCAGTGACAAACAAAATTGACAGTTCAATTTTGCGAAAATCTTTATTAACTTTTAGTTTTTGCAGTTTTATTTAGTTCTATGACTCTGTAACATATGAGCTGAAAAGTTTATGTTTATATTTTTAAACATTTACATACATTAAATAAAGCTTGACTTAGCTATAAAACGTTACAAAAAAAAAGTCAATATTTTCATTTCATATCGACTGCCATGATTGTATTTTCAGTTATTTTTCTGACTAACATACAATAGACTTCTAATAATATTGCTGTCACACCCATTATTATTTACAATTCCTTTCCATGCATTCGAACCCCATCAGCGAATAAAGCAACCAAGCTAAATAAGTATTCATAGGACCCCATACATAGTCTTATGTAACTCGAAGGGTTCATATTTGGTCAGCAGCGGTAAACAAACGAGAAAGTCTATGTAATTTTATGGTTTATGAATAAATTTGCTCCCCAGGGCGCTAGGTAATTGAGGTTCGGACAGCAAGTTAAACGGTCGGCATGTCTGTTTGTACGGAGATGCGGAGATGTGGACCAATATGGTGCTCTGAGGGATTATTCTTTGAGTGTTTATGCGGATGCGAAACTTAGACATGGATGTACTATGGTAGACATCAGATAAATGTGCAATAACGGTTATTGAACCACATACATTTATTGACTTTCTTAAAATAAAAAACAGAAATAAAACCATAAAGCTGTCCTGAATCGACTTCTATCGTCATCCTTTACGTTCTCTAGTAATGAAAAACGGTTCATAATTTATTTTTCGGGTATCTACGAAGGGATATTAGGGAAAGATATTTTATTGCAAGTTTATCTGGCGCCTACCATACTTGTCGTTGAGTGTGAAATTGTATCAGTTTATGCGTTTCTGGTTGCAATGGTTTTGTGAGGTGGCTGTTATGGTATTTGGTTTTCAGCCTGTACTGTTCCAGTGCTGGACCACAAAATAATACCTGGAAGGATTTGGAGCAGGCCTTTACCCCAAATCTTTCCAGGTATTCTTATCCCGAGCTACCTCGAACGTCGATCGTCTCGCCGCGTCTTCCTAGTCTAAGCCGGCCTCGGAGGCGCCGTCCATATTTAGGTAGGATACTTTGTGGAGACAATTATTTGAAAAATAATGTTTTTTTTTAGTCTGAGGTATTTTTTAAATGTTGCAATAATTTACTCAGTTGTTTCGACCTTTAAATATTATACTACTCGTAAGACCAATTCCCGTTTCGATGTATTCGACAAAAGAGTCGAAAATATTCGCAGATATAGAAAACACACCAAACTTAACTTAATAATCAAATAAACATCGAAACTGCCAATAATACTCAACAGAAACTTCAAACCCCAATATAAGATTAAATTTAAAAAAAGATCGCTTCAAAATAAATATAATTTTAAAGTTAAGGAAGGAAACAAAGGATATTTTCCAGCTTCCCGTTGTTTTAAAAGCATAAAGAAAATGCGAGCGTGTTTAAAAGTTTCAGCGTCGGATCTAAGGGTTTCAGACAGCCTTAGCTTTGAATGATACAGCTTGGGAGAGCTATAAGGTTTCACCATGAGCGCTACACTTTATAGATAAAATCTATTTGCTTGGGCCGGCTTCCACTGAAGGAACGTTCTTGAAAAGTGGGATTTTAGTCTATTGCTTGCGTTCAAAGTGACGCAACTACGTGAATTGGAAAACTATGTCTGAACATGTCAAAATATATCTGAACAGGTTCAATCTAAACTAATGTAGAAATAACTAGCTTCTGCCACCGGTGTCGCCCCAATTATCCCATGGGAATCCCAGGATAAAAATACGTGTCCTATGTGTTATTCCAGACTATAATCTAACTATGTGCCAAATTTCATCAAGATCCGTTTAGCTGTTCTGACGTGATTGTGTAACAAACAACATGCATATTTCATACATATAAACTTTTGCATTTAGGTATAATATAGGTTAAGTTAGGAAGAAATGAAATCTCGTAGTTAAATTTTTTAGGAGTACTGATCCGATTATGGTAATTCTTTCACTGATAGAATGCTCCAATATTACTAAGCGTTTTATGCAACTTTTATCATGAAAATATGCATGGTCCCCTTGTATTAACTTGTATGCAGCCTGCGAGCAAAAGCTATGATATATGATAGATATGATCAATACTTATTTTTATGATCATTACTATGATAGGGGTGATCAATGCTTGTTGCTTCTTATGAGAAAAGGATTTTTTCCATTGGACTTTTTTTTTTGTACTTTGAAGAAGAACGTGATATTTTTTATTCTTGGGATAATTTCTGGATTACACACGGGCGAAGCCACCGAAGTGAATGTTTTGCTACATCAACAAATAAGAAAAGAAAACAAACCTGAATATATCACAATAATGATGAAGGTTAAAACAAAAACGTTTGAGATTTTATGGTCAGATAAATTGACTATCCTAATTAAAATGTAGATAAGCTCAACTTATCTATTATGTTGGTTTAGGATCTAAAATATAACGGCATTCAACTTGTTTTTTTACTAAAAAGAGTTAGCTGAAAATAATTATTGTAATTTTGTACTAATATTGCTCTAAATGTAACTTAAATAATAAAGTGAAAACTGTATTATTTTAAAAAATAATTGAAATAAGAGAGTTTTATTTCAAATAATATGATCGTATTTTTTAAAGTAATTTTACGCTTTGACTGACTGTATGAAATCCATTCGCAGGCACCGTCGTAAAATTCTGAAACGGCTGTAAACTTTGCGAAAGTTTTTGATTCATTATTGAGTCCTAATTGACTAATTAAACTATTGAAACTCCTGTTCATCCTTTGATGCTTCATTTGAATACTAATATTTTTACACTATTATTGAGATGAACGAAAATAGAAATGGACGGGACCTGAAGCTGGCTCGACCTAAAATAAATTGCGATAATTATACATAACTTGCGCACGACTTCGTACGCGCATATCCCGAGCTTGCCTGTTCCCATATAGCCTATAGCCTTCCTCATGAATGTGGCTATCATATATAAAAATAATTTTCCAAATCCGACTGGTAGTTCCAGAGATTAGCGCTTTCAAACAAACAAGCTCTTCAGCTTTATTATATTACATATATATTATATGAGTAAAGTAATAAGTTAAGATAGTATAGATTATTTATTTATAAGGGTAGGAGAAAGATGATCATGTCCGATTAGAATTGTAGTATAGATATTTAACTAATATTTAATTTTAACGTAATTATATGATTTGCTTCTGACAGATGCTCCACCGATGCCGATGGATGCGAGACGCATAGGACCGGTTGTTGTGGCGACACTAGGAGGAGGCCACCACCACCAGACCCGGGTCGATGGCGCGTTGTGTTTCACGCGCGCCTCAAAGACATGTCAGCATAGAAGACGGGGCCCGCTAGGGTCAAAGCCTGCCAGGGTTGCGGAATTTGTTCGAAAGAGTCACCATGGCCCTGGAACGCAAAGGGCTTTAGAAGGAACACGGATGGGTTTTAGTCAGTAAGAGTCTGACACGCCCTTCCGCTCTACCCAGGGCGGAAGAAGTCATTTGATGATTTCCTATCCTTAATAAAAAAAGGAGGAGGTCTATGTCCTGCTGTGGACGTCTTTCGGCTGATATGATGATGATGATGCGAAAACAGAAATTATCCCAAGGAAACGTAATCCCGGGGTAAAATGTATCCTATGTCATTTTCCATGGTCGAATCTATCTGTATTCCAAAAATTATCAAAATCGGTTCAGAGATTTGGAAGTGAAAACTTAACAATCAGATGGACAAAGCTATTTTCGCATTTATTATATTAGTAGGTTGGTTAAATTTTCTTCTTTAAAATGAGAATGGATATTTTTAAACACGTTTTTTCAGCTATTTAATCTTTCAAAGTGGCAGAATAACGATTTCGCTTGGATTGGTCCAACAAAAACTTGCCTCCATCAAGGCATAAGTAAATTCCTATCGTAGTCTACAAAAAGAGCTCAAGCCATGCATAATAACTAAATAGATACCCTCTCTATCTTCCTACTTCACCAGACTAACTTACGTAAAAATATATTTACAGAACAGCACTTCTCCCTAGAAAATCGCATAAATTAAATGTTCCGCCAACAAATTTATCTTTTTCCACCATCGGCATACTAATATTGGGGGCTTGGGGGTTCTCAGGACTCCCGTCTATCCTTCGCGCTCGCATCAATAAAATTAACATTGTAATCCACTTAAAGTTACGAAAAAATTACAAGTAAATGCGTCGGTTTATTTTTTTTTGTGGATTTTGCGGGTACATAATCATTATTGGTAACGCTTTGAGGATAGGACAGAGCATAGATATTTTTGTATTCGGTGCGGTTGAGGAAGGTCATTTTTTGTCCCATTGTCTGGGATTAAGTTTTTAGTTGCTTTGTGACGTAAAACTGATGTCAATCGAATTAAGAGTTGTTTTGATTGTTTGATGATAAAGATATCAAACACACGGATCATTTAAAAATTTTGTTCTGAAAAAAAAAACAACCGACTTCCAAATAAATAAAAACTTAATTTCGGAAGTCGGTGTTAAAATACGAAGAAACAACCAAAAACGCCGACTTCCGAAATTAAAGTTAATTTATACTTGTAGTTTATTTTTTTTGGAAGCAAAACACGCTATTCGTTTACTTGGATGATCTATATTCTATTTTCTCCAGCTATTTTGATTTAAAAACCAAACTACTGAACCGATTTTGATGAATTTTCTATAAGACTAATCGGAACGTACATCCTTTCACATGAAAAAAGATGTTTTCATAAATGACCGACTTATGAAGTCTTCTTCTTAGCGTGTCGGTGGCAAATACACTAATTAAATTTGATGTTTGGCCCAGTACTCAGCAACGGGAACACCGTTCGCTGACGCAGCCATAAGGTCTTCACATGTACAGGTGACAGGGCGGCCACAAGAGGTATCCGAGGTATACCTCCACTTGAGGAGGTTATCTTTAGTGCGACCGACCTGAGTGCGGAGTCTATTTAGAGTTCTCCGAGGGCTCGATGAAGTAATCAGGAGGTTTGATCTTCTCTCGCCAAAGTTTACATCTTTCCGAGGAGGTGTTGCCGGTAGATGGACTCACGTATCTAAGATTAGTTATGAGGTAACAAACAAAAGAAAATAATACAACCGAATTGAGAACCTCCTAATTTTTTTAAAGTCAGTTTAAAATCAATTGTTATGCAAGACAATATTCAGACGTGGCCCTCGACAAGTGTAATTCTATCAGCAGTTGCGAGGTGAAGGCGATTGTCAAAATGTCAAATATGTATTGGATTGACAAAACCTGTCGAAATGTCACGTGATCTATCCCTTATGTTTAGGCATTTCGACAGTCGCATTCGCTCATACAATGGAACTTTGTCTCGACCCTGACGGTTGCAAGCGCTCCCACTGAACACGATAGTCTCATAATCATTTTTTTCCTGGTACATTCTGGAGATTTTCCTGCAACATTCTGAACTTTGGATTCGTGTTTGTTGATGTCACGCTCACTATTACTAAAAAATAGAGGGTGAAATGTAGATGTACTACCTATTACTTAACCTTTCAGAGAAAACAGGCTTGATACAGATACCTAACATATGTATAATAAAGGATTACTTCGTATGATAACAAAAGAAATCATTTATGTCGAGACTAGAGACTGTCAAATCTCGGCACACGTTTATTGATGGCCAGTATTATCAACTCGATGTGAAGATGAGATCTCTTGGCATAAACGACAGCTACAAACTCCACCTGATAAAATCCCTAAGTCGAATTTTATGACACCTACAAAGTTATGCAGTGACATATTGCAGAAGAGATTGCGGTTCAGTAAGATGAAAATATCAGGTCAGATTTAGGTTTTACTGGACTTAAAACTTAGGTATTTATAGAATGTAGGAATGTGATGGCTGTTTCAAAGGAAAACTAAGAAAATAAGTTAAGCCCTTGTTAAAGTTGAGACACGATCATCATACAACGCAAAAGCAGTATTTAAATATTTTTTTCCAAACTGATATTCAAAAGAAATTAACTTGTTTTTAGACACCTTTGTTTGTCAAAACACATCTGTGGAATTACTGATATGATAACAAGAGTTGTTTTTACTATCGGGTTCTATTTATCCCGAAATGCTGTTGCATTTTAAGTATCCTGCATCAGGCGCAGGCCAAGTCATTTGCTAACAGCAGAATACTTCTTTTTTAAGTTTTTTATTTGAGATGGGTTTACTCTTGACTCTAGTCTGAGGTGACAGAGACAAGTCACCGATGGAGTGAGCTTACACAGAAGAAGCCTGTTCACTCTAACTTTGAAGAGATTGAAGTGGAATGCGTTCGGAAACACAGATGCATGTAGTGAGTTCCACTCCTTTGCTCTTGGAAAAGACGTTTGGAAACGCTTAGTGTGAATAGGTGGAATAGCAACAAGATAGGGATGGTAACTTGTGGTGCGTCTAGATGTCCGATGGTAGAAGGGACCTGATGGGATGAGGTCGTGGAGTTCTTTGGCACACTCACCGAAGAACAAACTGTAGAAGACCGACAAACAGCAACCTTGCGGCAATGAGCCAAGTCTGAAGTTATTTCAGTCTATCCAAAGGTTATCTGGTAGATATATCAGAGACAAGACCGATACAATTAAATTTTTAGAACAATTTTTTGTGTACAATAGTATATTCTATCCATTTATCTACCATCGACACAAATCACAGAGAAAGCACACTGTGACCCATTTAACCCGGAAAGGCATACTTATAATCAACTCTGCAACATAATTAATTAATAAAACATTAGTTCAGTTTATTGTCAATAATATTTAGTAAATTGTGAAAGCTATTACACACCTGCGCTTTGCCCCGGAGCGCTGAAAACATATTAATTATGTACTGAGATTAAAATTTGACGAGACGAGTTCGTAAATTGTAATATTGTAGCATTCGCTCGCTGTGTGTACTGGGGATGTAGGTTAGTTGAGTTTAGTTAATATTTAAAGGGTTAACTTGTTGTCAAAATGGTTCCGTGAAATAACATTTAGCATAAAGAATTATTGGACTTGCTTAGCAGAAGAATCTTGGGGGGGCAATTTAGTTTAAAAATAAATGGAACAATCACCACGATGTCTTACAGCATCTGCATGGACGCAGATGAGAGCCCGGTCTATTGACCACGTAGAGGATATGAATATTATAGCTATGAGTAGTACCCATACCGGGCAGAAATAGTCACACTACCTATAAGCAAAATATCCATTACTATTGAAAAAAACTAGACTAGAGTCAAGAGCAAACCCATCTCAAATAAAAAAGTATATTAAAAAAGTGTTGTTTGAAATAGGTATGTTGAACTCTCACTCGGGATTTCCGGGTCATTTTACTAATAAATATGAAAGAGTGTTATCAACCAATCATCTTTTCTAACAAGTTGTTACAACAGACAAGAAAACTGCGCTTGACCTTCAAAATTGACGATAATGTGACCCATTCAGGGATAGTCTTTATTTTCGGGAAATGTTATGACGATAGGGTTGACGACAATGGCCTACTGCAGTTGGGAATTTGCTACGTTTATAAAGTTGATTAAATACAATATGTAGCAGCAATGGCGGTTCTTCAAAGTATGCCAGTAGTTGCTGGTCTCATCAAACGTAAGCTATCACAAAAAGTAAGCCAAGTTGTACGGTGCAATCCGTAGTTTGAGCCAAGATTTAAAAAGAGACATATACATTAAAACACAAAGAATGCCAAATTAAACGTTTCCAAACGTCTTTTATAATGCGCACAGCAAAGGAGTGGAACTCTCTGCCTGCGTCTGTTTAGGAACGCATACAACCCTAATCTCTTCAAAATTAAAGTGAGCAGGCTTCTTCTGGCTAAGCTCGCTCCACCGTCGACTTTGTTTCTGTCATCTATGATCTAGACTAAAGTCAAGGGCAAACACATCTCAAATTAAAAAAAAGTTGGTAAGGGTTATTCTTCTAAATTATTATTAACATCATTATTTTGACCTGAACTCAATTTACACACGCATTAGGGGTGGGCGCAATTTTGTCTTTTTCTTTTATACTTTTCTGTTTTCGTCATCTCAGGTGTTTTTTTATTATGAGTAATAGGCTCATGTTTGACCAACTGACAATCTCACCTTATGGAAAGCAACGATGTGCTCAACGAAAGAGCACGCTTGCCCAAAAGTAGATCTTTAAGTTTGTAGCTGTCAGGAAACACAGACTCCGGCGTGGAATCCCACTCCTCAGCTGGAACAAAGCATGAGAGTATTCCCAAAACGTTTTGTACGTATGGGTGGGATGTGCACCATCACCTTGTAGTCCGATGATGGAACGGGCTAGGCAGAACTAAATCGTGCAATTCCAACGCACACTCCTCGAAGACAGAAAACCGACTGGCTGGGGACTCAGCGTCAAGGCTTTGGAGCTTTTGACTCGTCCAGCGCATTACGGCGATGAGGATTTTAGCTAGTTTTTCAATCGATTCAAGCATATCAAGTTGGTTTTTGGTAGATCCGTCCCAGAGATGCAAGCAGTACTCCCTAAATGATCATTACCATCACATCACATGCACTACATCACCATACTTGCAATATCCCCCCGCCCCTCTCTACCTCTCTTGCCTGTACCTTTCACACAGTCCACCTATCGTTTCTACCAACCAACCAACCAACTTAATACGAAGATAAAGGTTCACATTACTAACCTTACTAAACCTACTTTAAAAGAAACAGGTGTAAAATATGTAAATAATATTTGATACATGTGTGAACTTACTTATGTAAATTGTACGTATTTATGTAAAGTTTTACGGGTCATGAGACTCAATGGGATTATAATTTTTGTACAAATTATAAAGTTGTCGTAAACATGCTTTGGGAACGAAAAAGTTTTCCGTTGGACTGTCTTTTTGCTTTCGAAATGAAGACAAGGAAATTGCATGAAAACAAAATTATACAAAGGAAATTTTGTCCAAGTAACTTTCAAAGAGTCTATGTTTAGTAAGTTATTTCAGGTATTTCTTACTTACCGCCACAAATTATCGCAACCGTAAATTCTATGTAAACCCGTAAACGACTGCTTCTGAACTAGAATTTAAATGTCCGTAATGCCGAGTGGCAAATGGATTTCAGTCTTTTGAATGAGCACTCTAGGATTATATTATTATAATATTATTTTAAACATAGAAGTAATTAAATAAGTTTAGTAAGGAAAAAGTGAAATTGACCAGTGGCATTAGTACGGGTTTTATAGATATGTACTCGATTCCATTAACGTAAACGTCAAACCTACTTAATATTATAAATGTGGAAGTTTGTATGTTTGTGCAACAATCAGGCGAACACAGCTGAAGGGATTTGGATTAAATTTGGCACACATAGTGCATATCCTGGAATAACACATAGGCTACTTTTTATCCTGAGAATATGTTTCCTTGGGATAATTTTCTATTTAAATTTTTCGGGTTAATTTTTTCACGCGATTCGAGCCGCGGGCGGCTGCTAGTTTATACTAAAACTGAATGAAAACCTCTTTTTTTAATCAAACTTTAACGTTAACGCGATCAAGGACATTAAGAAACTCGCATTAGACCCACTGTAATATTTTTCATCAGATAGGTATGAGCAACTCTACCATCTCTCCGGAACACAGCAAATTCTATTAAAAAAAGTGTAATAATAAGGAACAATTTGAGCAACTTAATTTTATATTCTAGCCGACCTAGAGAGAGACTAAGTTACCGTAAAAAGACCGGCTCAGAAAATTTTACCGTAATTCGCCCGTTCACGAGTGCGAGCCATTATAAACGAAAAACCTGAGAATTTTTTATACTCATTCCCGCAAACTCTTAGGAAAAATTAAGTAAAGCTCCCTAGATTTGTTATTGTAGGTACCGCCATATTCTTCATACATATTCAACGATTATTTTTACTTAAATTTTCAATTGCAAAACTTATTCAATTTATGCCTGACGGTAATGGGAAGCCGGAAATCTTATTACCCAACCCCTAGATTCGGAGCTGCTTAACTGACGTCCGGGTGATATAAAATGCATTTGAGAGACAGAAATTAGACGTTCCGTAGATCTAGCGTTAGATGCAATAATGCAAGAACTTCGTTAATGAGTTTCACCTCGCTTCGTACCGCAAATTGGATTATAATGTTAATATCATGATTTGGGGTGCTCTCTCTACGGGGAACAATTTGGGTACTTCTTAGGGCGGCTGGGCGTCTATTATCCTCATTTCAATAAGAAATAAATTACGATTTCTTATTACATTTTCCATTATAGAGGGAAATTTATCAAGTTCATTCAACGGCGCGTGTCATGAGTTTTATTGAATGTTCTTGTGTACTTTCCAGACTTTTGTGTTACAATATTAGTTTACATCTAGTTCATAGTACTATTCTTAATATGAAAAAGTCTGTGTGCTGTGTACAGTATAACTTTACTATGCCTAAATGTGAAATATTATGACTCTTTTGAAGGATATTACATTTCACGCCATGAAATATTGTTTCTTGAAACAAAAACGGTCGAAGGATATTAAAAAGGCTTTCTTTGAGAAACACTGCGAAGAAGAACATAAATGTAATAAATAAGTAACGTTATTTTATCAAGAACCATACAAAACGTAGAAACTGTTTAATAAGGTAATTTACATATTTAACTATATTATATTTAACGCTTAGATAAAGGCTTAAAACCAAACAAAAGAACATTACAATATACAGTAACGGTAACATTATTCGCCAAAATAATTTTGATTCGTAACAACACAAACTAAAAACAGAGCTGTGTGAAAATTCGCAAACGAATTCACGGACATATCGGCCGCATCGCCACATGCACACCGCACCGTGTCCCGCGTCGAAACAGGCGACCAGGCGACCAGCACACACCAGGAGATTTACAATCTGTACTTAATGTCCCCCAACAATGAGATACAATTTAACTTCTCCGCAACCAAGCGATATTTACAAAGCAACACTACACTTCCGACCATATATTTCGCTAATGTTTTTTGGCCAGCGTTTACAAACTTCTGTGCAGCTATAAACTCGTTTTTTCTGTCGACTACAGCTTCTACTTAATAACTTTATTGCTTGTAGTTGCAGTTCGTGTTTTTAATTTATAAATGGACCACGTCGGCCCAATTTTAAGAGTAATATCGGGAATTCTAGACGGGAAAGTACGGTCTGGATTTTTTCATCAGGATTACAATGTTAATTAAATTGACTTAACCGAGGACTCGGCTGTCTCCCGAGACAACGTTTTATTCAGATAAATTATTTTTAAATCCTTTTCGGAAATGTAAATCGGTTTTGGCAATAATGAGTCACAAAACTGTGCGTTTGCACGTTGAAGCGGCCATTCTTTTATCTGTGTTCGAAATGGCGCTAATAAAAAAAAAAAAACAACTGTCAGATAAGCTGTCAAATGTATTGCAAAATAAAAAGCGCGCCGTTGCACGCTGATATTTCACATCGACAGATATATGTTCAGGTAACTGTGAAACATTTCTTGCTACCATTTTTAAGCAAATATAACTGAATAGCTTTGCGTACCGAGCTTTTCCCTTTCAAGTTCAAAATGTTACGAGGGAGAAATAGGGCACTGTGTTTATCGGCAATGGGTCAGTGACCTTTATTTATGTGGTAGTAATAGTAAACAGTTACGATATTATCCAGGCATAATATTTTATATTCGATGTTATTTATGGCTCTATTAATTTGCAGCATTTTATCGCCGAGTCCTCGTTACTAACATACATACATGGGAAATAAGTAAATCTCAGCATATTTTGTAGAAATATATATTTTTTTGCCTCAAAGGACGGATACAGTATTGCAGGATGTCAGATTTACATACAAAGTAAACTGATCAGAAAAAGATTGGGACGCGTTTGGAAATTTAATGCATTTATTGGTTTCTGGGCTTCTGTGGGACCTCAAGCAGTACAGTTGATAACTTAAACATGATTCTTCATTTGTTAGAAAACAAAGTGTGTTTCTTGATTTGTGTGTTATTTTGAAGAGAAGAGAAGTCCGGAAACACTGGTAATAAGAATTCCAGAGGCAACAAAGTTTTATTCTACTATGTCAAAATGCCCAAATAATAAAAAGATTAAGCACGAGACATTTTGACAGTGTTGACAATCACTCCGCTGCTGAATGTCGAAGTTTGAAATGTCGACGTATGTTAGTTCTAAAGTACAGGATCTCGATGTACGCCAGTTCGAAAGTTCACTGGAGCGAAGTATGCAAGGCCGACGTATCGTTAGTTAGAAAGCATACGAGTGCGATGTACGCCAGTTCGAAATTACCCTGGTTGGGTTGGGTTAGAACTGTGACCAACTACGCGCGAGCCGAGCGAGCGATGCCGCGGCAGCGGCCGGCGAGCGCTACCTCGAAATTGGTCGCGAAAAATATATTTATCATAATAATAGGTACAAACAATTACTAATATCCGTGTCTGTCTCTATATAAAAAATGAAGTAAATTTATTTTTACACAAATTTGCTAATTATAATGTTGTAGGAGTACCAGTAACAGTACGGAGGCATTTCATACTTCGTAACAGGGTAATTTCGAACTGGCGTACATCGCACTCGTATGCTTTCTAACTAACGATACGTCGGCCTTGCATTATTAATTTTTTTTTAAGTTTTGACTTTCGCCACGCTACCACTAACAGAATGTCAAAGATGTGTCGATGTCTTGTCTTGAGACCCTGGCTGATTATAACGTTCACCATTATAGCCTTATTTTTAAGGATGGGAAACGATCAAATGAATCCACCCTCTCTAGGCGGAGCGTGTCAGACTCTTACTGACTAAAACCCATCTGTGTTCCTCCATATGCCCTTTGCATTCCACGGCCGCGGTGACTGAGAACATCTTGACAGGAAGAGTTTTAGTCGAAGGGTGTTTACCGACGTTTTCGCGGCAGATTACGCGATACCGCGCAGCGTAACTCGACGACGGCACTTCGTGTGTTCACTTAGTTTATAAGTTATATTTTAAGCAAGATTAATATGTATTAGTTTATTTTTATTTATTTTTTGTATCATTCATTTGTGTATTTTATCTATGGGACTTAGTTGCCTGATAATAAAATTATTATTATATGGCCACCCTCTACTAGCTGTAAAATTAAAAAAAGCAAACCTCTCAAACAATGATAAATTTCCCTCATTACTCAACTATGCCAACACAGACATATTAGCCAACAATTAATTTATTAGCAAAACTCGCAACTTATTTCGTCAGGTACGGCCAAAGCGGGTAGAGGTCCATGACAACGAAATTCCATCAGCATTATGCTATAATAAGCTACGCTAAAATTCGCCACATTGCCTTCGGCGCAGTTTAGCGGCTGTTTCATTATGTGAGAATAACCTTTACAAGCGCCTAAATAGCGCCCAGTATGAAACTGGCTGCTGTAAAACTTTATAACAAAATTGACGGTACTGTTAGTGTTTAGTTAAGATTTTTTATGAAGTTTAAATTGAAATATTCATATTGGCTGGTATAAATGTGGATATCTTAATAGGTTTTGATATCAAATTCTTTCGATTATGCTGTAACAAAGGCGCCAAACAAATGGTAGGTACAGATGCTACACACAATATTGCAGACACTTGTAGATAATTGTTAAAACAGTTTAATTTACTTAATTTTCTTAATTACTCTTGCAAGTGTGTTATTAATTGCGTAGATGCCTAACTAACTACTGCAGCTTAGAACAACAAAATACACCATGATAGAAAATGTATTGAAATACCTGCTAATTAATAACACTTTAAAAATAAATCTATAAAATAACTAAATAGATTTTGAAATTAATAAAACTCAAAATAACACTTAAAAAATATGAAGTAACATAGTTACAATCTAGAAAATGAGTAAATGGATTTTGAAATTAATAAAACCAATTAGATCTGTCGATCTCAAATAATTTCGAGTTTTTGGGTTTTTTATTTAAAACGAAATAAAATCACAAGTGGAGTAAACATTATTTTTATTAATAAATTATAAACGGAATTTAACTATATTTATATTGTATTGTGTTTATGCGAGATTGAGCTAGGTTGAGTCAAGATAGTTGCTTCGGTAGTTTAATAGAAATAATTCCAAGACTTGCTCAACTATTTCTGTTCCGCATACATTACTAAAATGTTATGAACGCTTTTGTTGAAGGGATCTTTGTGTTCTTGCTGGCGGAAATAAAGAAGATAACCGTTTACACATGAAAAACGTAGAAAATCTTTTATAACTATCCCAAACTGACACAGGTTTCCAATACGCTCGAAGCATTTTGGAAATACGTTCATTTCAGTGTGCTAAGGAGTGGAATCCCCTGCCGGAATCTGTATTGCTTGATAACTACAACCTGCCGGTTGATTCTGTAAACATATCGATGTGAAGGCTTGGGTGAAATGATCACGAGGTGAGCTGTCAATCCATATAATCAAGATGGAATGACAGCTCACTCTGTGATCACATCTTGATTGTCATGATCACTCCGACATGTTTATAGAATCGACCGGCTGGAAGAGGTCTTTAAGTCAAGAGTGAATAGGTTTCTTCTACGCAAGCGTACTCCATCGTCAAAGAATGAACACAATGCAATAAATATTCACTTGGAGAACAATAGTACCAGCTATCATAAAATAAAATATAACAAAGAACTTCTTGTTATAATAAACATCAGCCTGTCACCGAGATTTCATAATAAAACCTAATACTATCGGCTTCAAGGAAACTGACTCTTTGTAAATTCTATTATTTTGTTCTACAAAGTTTGTGCGAAGAAAATTATATTTCTAAATGTCAGCTCTTCGCAGAAGGCGTCAAACAGAATAGGTCTTTAAAACAAAGATTTTGACGCCGAAATTACCTAAGTTGCTGTTTTTAGCCGAGTTTTCTGTGATAATAGAAGTTTCATCATTGAATACAATTTATGTACCTAAGTTGGTGTTGGATTGAAGTTTTCGAGCATTCGTTTGGAAAATGGGTGAGAAAATTAATATAATCTAGTGTTTGACGATGCCCTAATTAAAATTGTACCCTTGTTAGTTTTTTTAGTATTCAAACGCGAGCCTTTTGCGTTTGACCACTATCTCACCTGATGGTAAGCGATAATGTGGTTGACTATGAAGCTCGCTTGCCTAGAAGTAACCTACTTATTTAAAGTCCCTAGGTTGTTGCTGTTTCACGGCACCTTGCCTTGCCACGAACTACTATTTTAATACCATGTTAGGGCTCTTACACACGACGTTTTTCAGGCGCCGTCAACGGTCGCTATTGCGCGTTGTCGGTGCTATACCTAACAAGATCAAACAAAAACATTTATAAACGTTTGCAGCGCGTTACATTTGCATGCGAAGCGCGTCGACGGCACCTGAAACGTGGTGTGTAAGAGTTCTTACACCGAAATTAAATACATAATATGTTTAAACTTTGATCTTTAACGGAAGGATATATTATTCAAAATTAATAAATGTAGGAGCAATCCAATATTTGCCAATCTAATTCGTATCTAGATGTCTACAGGGACGTCTATATTTAGCAAAATGGATCAACTTTGCGTGCGTTGCCTGGTATCTTCTCGTTTCACATACTCAGTGTCTCAAGACGATAGTCTATGACCAGAGCGTGTTGCAAGTGATGACTTGTCTTATGGAACCGAAACGTGGTCGCTCACAATGGGCCTTATAAGAAGGCTTAATGTCACCCAAAGGGCAATGGAGAGGGCAATGCTCGGAGTTTCTTTGTGTGATCGAATCAGGAATGATGATATCCGCAAGAGAACCAAGGTTACCGACATAGCCCCAAGAGTCGCCAAACTGAAGTGGCAGTGGGCAGGACACATTGCTCTCAGAACAAATCTTCGATGGGACCGAACAGTTCTGAAGGTCTCGCACGTAGCCGATGGATGCGAGACGCACAGGACCGGTTGTTGTGGGGACACTTGTCCATCAGTGGACGTCTTTCTTTCACTACTGCTCTCAAAACAGTGCAGGAATCTATAATGTACCGCAATCCCTCCCGTACAGCCAAGGAGTGGAATCCCATGCCAGAGTCTGTACTCTATATCCTGATAGCAACAACTTGACTGAAGTGATGATGTGGTCGACGTTGGAGCACGTTTACCTAGCTGGTAAACGTGCTCCATCGTCAACCACATCATCGCTTTCCATCAGGTGAGATTGTTGGCAAACGCGAGCCCGAGCCAAACGAGAGTCAAAAGAAGTTTGTATTTTTAAAAATACAAACTTCTTTTTGGAGGAGACCAGTGACCCAGCATTGAGAACGCTAAAGGCTGATTTTGTTTGCCGTAATTCTTGTATAAACAGAATGTTCCAGAACTGCGTGGTCATATTTAAGGGTGGTATTCTGTACCTGCTATAGAGTAAAAATATTGACCTTTTTTTAATCCGACCTCAAAAACGACTAAAAAGTACCAAAAAAACACTTTTTAAGCAGTTTGATGTAGTGGTGGCATCGAATATGAGATTGTATTAAAATAATAACCACTAACTGCATTAGACAGCTTTAATAGTATTTTTTAATAACTTTTAAGTCGAGTTTTGCAATCGGGTTTTTTTGAAAAAAAGTATTAAAAAAAAAAGATATATTTTCTTAATAGCAGACACTGAACACCATCCTCAAATATGATCACGCTTCTGGAACACCCTGTATACGTCATCTGTGTTTCATTCTTCTTACTAAAACTATGTCACAGAAATATCGGTCTGCCCAAACGGCTGCGCTTTATAATTTCCCTAACAAATTCAGTCTAGTAGGTAAGTTTATACAGAGGTCACAGCTCTCGACTTCGTCGCGTTGCCAGAGAGATATCAATTTGCATGCACTCAAATGGAGGGCGTTTCGAGGGTTGTCCCTTTGAAACAATCGTTTTTGCCTCTTGCCTTCATTTTGTGTATTTGAGCAAGATTTAATGGAATGTCCGTCTGACTGGCGGGCTCAAAATGAATGAAATTTTATTTGTGGAAATAAAAAAAATATTTGAAATGACAGGGCTATGAAATGAAAGACATGAAACACTGAGTTGTTTTTCTTGTATTATTATCCAACTTGCATAACATTAAAACAAAAAATGGTCCTAAACTAAACCCATATTATAAGTAGGTAGTATCCTCTTCATTAAAATTGGAAGTAATGCCTATTGTAGTTTATAATTTATTAGCTGCCGTCCGTGGTTCCGCCCGCGTGAAGTTCGAAATTTATCCCAAGGGAACTTACTCCCGGGATAAAAAGCCTATGTCCTTTCCCGGGACTCAAACAATCTCTATACCAAATTTCATTAACATCGGTCCAGCCGTTTGCGCGTGAAGAAGTAACAAACATACACACACTCACAAACTTTAGCCTTTATAATATTAGTGTGATCTGATAGACATTAATCACAGGTTTTTTTTCCGTCAGCAGGAGTGGAAACAGTTTTCTTCAAAGGTTCTTAGTATATAGTCCTTAATCTTAATTGTTTCTACGTTTTTAAATAAATTATAGGCACCTAGACTCCCATCTCAATTTCAAATCTCATTAACAAACCACGCAAATCCTTAATGAAATCAAATATTTTATACTTGCATAGGGTTACCAAAGAATGTAGCAAATTCATTCACAAGTTCGGGCTTAGTGCCGTGAACCGTATCCACGAACAGCCCGCGTCAAAATATTTAGGGTAGCGCCATAATGACGGAGTCTAGCGGACCCAGTAGGTAAGCAATTATTATTTTAATCAAGTCTCGCGAAAACCCAAATACCTGTGTTAAGTATGTGAGGTTCACCACTGTGTGATATTAGTATTAGAGAAATTCCCTAAGTTCATTATTTTAGTTGAAAAACTTGTTCATGTGTAAATGTCGTTGTACTGTGTTTTGGGATGGGTGGAGTTAATGGCCTGTGTAGTGTATTTGGGGACGTATTACAAAAACTGTGGAAGGGCTAGGAGCTAAAATGGCTGCTGGGGAACTCAGGGCTGCTCAATTATTTTCCTGAAAGTCCAGTGCTGTTGTGCTACTGTTGTCTTTTTTTTAATGTCACGTCGTTTCCTAGTTCGTTTATTTTGTAAATTGTTTTAGCCTTAAAAACGTTTTGCTTTATGCTAATGCACCTGATTTATCAATTTGTTTTTTCAGTTTTTTTATACTTTTTTAGTTTTTCGTTTTTTGGTAGTTTCTTTTTGATGGATATGTTTTGCTTAATTGCCTTTACTTTTCATGAAGAGTTCGTATATCAACTATAAACAGTTATTAATATAGTTTCACCGATATTTGAACTTCAGAAAAACTTGAAATCTGTTCCTCGGAGTTCATTCGCTATCCCTAAGGGACAATCTATCTTGTAGGAATCAAGCCGGCCCACTATAGCGTATCGTAGACTTCATCGTAAAATTAATAATTGATATGAAATAAGGTGTTTGATAAGAACAAGACAAGCAAGTTTCTAATTTATATTAGCTGATAAGATTGTTAAAATTTCCCCAGGTATTTATAGGAAATATGATTTCCACCTAATTCAAATGAAAATTACTTGTTTAGCTCACTAACGAATGTTGGATTCAATAAAGTTACAGATTTTTTTTTTCAGCCTGAAAATCTGACTCCAGTCTTGCCAAGAAGTACCGTGTTACTCAGTTAATGGGTTGTGGAGGTCTTGTAGGCAGCTGCTCCACGTAAAATACATGGTATTCAGCTGAGTCCCGTTTGACTGGAAGCCGACCCCAATATAGCTGGGAAATGGCTGGACAGTGAGGTGAATGCAAAAAAATGGTGAAATGTTTTTTATGAACCTTGTATATTACGTTTTACATGGCCACTTATGAAACTTCAGTTAAGTCCAGTTTCATAGGCATGTTCCATTCTGATGTTTTTTCTAGAATTCATAATGGTCATGTTGGGTTAATCCTCCCGACTGAATTTTGGCCACAGTCAACTCAAGAACCAGCTCAGGAGATATTATAGTGCACAGGTGCGTGCGCTTACTGTTCCTTTAGTCTCATATTCCGATGGGAAGGCAATACAAAACGACCGCGGACAAGACCAGGCACAGGACCATAACGTGCCTTCCGAAGCACGGGGTGTTACACCAACAACTACCAAATCCCGGGCTACTATTGAGATATTCCTCATGGATAAGCCCCAATAACACTGCTTGAATCGAGAATTTAACCCAGAACTTTACGCTCAGTTTGCGGTGTATTTCTACTGGACACACGAGGTGTCAGGTGCCTTAACTATGAACTAAATCTTTAAAGATTATTATACCTATATAGTAAGGCAAACGGGGTAGATAGTAAAAGTCAGGTGTTAATTTTCTTAAACCTTAAGGTGATAATAATAATTTTACTAGGAAGTAATATGCTAAAGTCTGCTATTTAATGATTGCGATTAAACTTAAACATGAAATCGGATTAAAACATGGTAATTTTCAATTATTGTAAGTACTGAATAGTGTGGTTTTAAAATGAATGGGATATTCTCTGGTATGTAGATGTGGTCGTTAGTTTCATTATATGTCTTCACAATAATAGTCTGATTTTCTTAAAACCTTAACGATAATTCGCATAATTATTATTTTGGTATTGAAATGGCGACCTGGCGATGGCACAACGTTTTTTATACCAGAATCAATTAATGCGTAAAAGATAACTTCCATACATGTTAAATAAAAATATGAATTATTTTGTTTCCGGTAACGAAGTCACCTAATATCTAATACTTAATATCTAAGACATAATTATAAACCCATAGAAAATATGAGTTACACATAAAAAAAAAACAATTATTAGTAAAAAAATAACCATTTATAATAACAAAATAACCATCGGTAATATATAGCCTTTACATAGAAAAACAGTAATTTAAAATAAAAGTACCCAAAAAATAACAGCTAAATGATAAATCTCTCATAGTTTCCAGAGAGCAGCTATTCATAGTCATACCGCGTAGCGTGAACAATAGTAGAGAATGTGCCACGGGGCCATCACATTTGTTCAGCTAATTTTGTGACATTAGTGGACAAACGGTATGAGTAGAATTTTACCTTATAATCATTAATTTATTTCAGATAACAAAGTCACACGGGTACTTAGTATCTAATATATTTTTGTTATCATATGAAAATACCCTTAGAAAATATAAAACCAAAATATATATACATATATATGGATGTATAAAAATAACAATAATTATAAAATTAAAAACAAAAGCATAATAATCTTTACGTATAAAATAAAATAAAAATAAACAACCAACTATTGCTGAATCCATCCTAATTAATATTGTTTCCTAAACACCAGCTTTTACTAAAGCCTGACTGAAATGAACGTCCGCATTCATAGTCGTACCGCGCAACATGAACAATAGTCGAGAATGTGCCGCGCGGCCATCACATTTGTTCAGCTAATTTTGTGACATTAGTCGACAAACGCTATGAGTAGAATTTTACTGATGAGTATCGTGATTGCTTTTGTATCGGGGGAAGCAAAATTTGGCACTTATGTTAGCGTTGTTATACATATTATGGTCTCAAATTAATTTAAACTCGTTCCTGAGGAATGGCCGGAGATGGCAAAATACAAAGAACGTTGGAAAACTATGGGAGATACCTTGGCCCAGCAGTGGTGGAAAAATTTAGGTTAACAAAAAAAAGTTTTAAAGAGTGATTTTAGATAATACAGATTAAAGTCGCAGTAGTAAATTCATTACAAAAAAACCTATCATAGTGCTTGTGGTAGTAATGATAATGTTGTTACTGTAGTGTAAAATCTTTTCGATGCACGGGTATATTTTCGTCTTTACCTAGTTTTGACTGAAGCCTCTGACAATTCCAAAAGTTTTATAACAATTGCCATTATTTTTTGTTTGTTTATCTCCACTATTAATTCTAATAATACAAATCAGGTGCACAATATTAATGGATAGACAAAGCTTGCCAAACAAAAATTATTTCATTATATAAAAAACGATAAACATTCAATAATTTAAAACAAACTCACTTTGAACCAATCATTTAGAGGGCTCATAATTATGAAAAACTTTTACAATGGGACCAAAACTGATATGGTTTATTCTGTTACACATTGTAGAAATCCACTTTTTTGAAAGCCATTGCATGTTAACCAAGACAAACATGAACATAATATAATAACTTACATAATGCGGGAGTAATTAAAACAGACACGAAATTAATAATAACGTCTCTGTATGAACACTTAAACTTCCATCCAGGGGTCGTCAAGAACGAGCGGTGCCACAGCCGGGAAAGGAATGCAATCTGCGGCGGAATGCTCCCCACTAGAATTAAATTTTAGCTATCCCTGCTCGGCAGTGCATCAGTCAAGTTCCTTTAGGGCACGAACACACTAACGCAATTCGCTCGCCACAAAACCGCGCGCTTCTCCGACGCTTTGACGTCTTCATCTAATGTCAACAAAAATTAAAACTGATGGCTAACAAAAAATCTTAAACAACTAGAACCATTGTTAGTCATCAACTTAAAGCTTGGATGGATTTTTATTCCTGTTCTTAGTTTTCCTTACAATCTTCTTTTGACCAATGACAAGTTCTGCAGTCGTAACGGAGGGTCGTTTTCGAATTGGTCCAATGGTGCATCGATCATTTCTATCTCTTTTGCCGCACACATTGTGTTAAAAGTTTCACAAATTTTTAACAGAACATAATTTGACAGTATTATGTATACCATAATTAGTGAAGCATTAATCCATGACACCGGTTTCTTATTGTGGTATGTTTTTAGTACCAATCGGCTAAAGTTAATGATCAACATCAACACACATGGTATCATAATCAATTTATGTACCAAGATCCGAATGTGTGAGAAAGTTTTGCAGTGTTTCCCGTCGGATTAAATACAAGAGTAGTAGGACACTATGCACTTGTGGTTGTGGCCGAAATGATCCATGTCGTTCGCTTTTTATATTCACGAAGGCGTGTCTTTCAATGCTCATCTTTTCAAAATAACAGTTAGTTGTTGTTATACGATTCCATTATTAAATAGTTATTATGGAAATGGCATTATCCTGCTACCACTCATTTGTATTCCACTGAAAATGTAAATAGTAGCAGGTCATTGTTTGCATTTGTTATACCTAGACACTTGGTAATACATTTTGAAAACATCCTGACATGTTATTTATGAGAAAATGTATAGTTTTGAACATTATCTTGGAAGGTTTAATAAACATTTATAGAATCATGACTATAAATATATTGTTAGGATTTAATTAACAGGATAGTTTATATGCAAACAGTGAGATTAATACGGCCAATGTGGAGAAAGCGTCGCTTGAGCGAAAAACGCGTGCGAAAATATCGCGCTTGTTTGATCGCGCCCTAATGTTTCGGAGGTATTTGTAAATATGACTTAACCACGGTAAAAGATTTTTACGGTAATTGAATTTTTAATACGAACTTACTGTCTTTTGTTTTACGCGTGAAAAGTTATTTTATTTTGGCAAACGCTAAAGACTGTCTTGTACCTAAGTTTTATTTTTCTTTTGTGTTAGTAGTCCCCACTGGCTTTTTGTAATTAAGTAAATTTTCTAGATTACTAGAAGCATGTTAATTACTTTGTTACGATTTCTTTTTTGTTTCGTTAACATGAACTAATTGAACGCAAACAAAAGCAAGAAAACTATCTCAGTTTATACTAGTCATGGTGTAATCAAAGAACTTTACTTTATTTCAACAAGGTTATTTTTGGATAAGAAATAATAAGCAACGAGTCATGTTTATAATTAAATCCGTCTATTTTAATCTCTGTCGCTTGTGTTTAGTTAGACAATGTTAAATGGTCTTAATTATCTCTTATATCTAAATTAATCCTTTATTTTGTGTGTTGTCGCTAAAAGCTCCGTGCTCTGACTACAAACAGACCAACTAAAAGTGAATTGGCATTCCAACGCAGAATTGCTAACATTAACTTTAATTAGATTAGTACACCAGACGATTCGATAGTACACAAAAAATGCCTAGATTTGAATAATTTATTCCGTTTAAAACAAAGCAACAAACTTAGCTCTCAACTAATTCAGCTGGTCTATTTTGGTTAACAAATGCTGAAGCAACATAAACACGAAATGGGGATTAAGCTATAATCCGTAAACCCTATAGAATCGTGTGAGTTAAACATCCTCGAATTAGCTTCTTACTTTGATCACTACATAAATTCATTAAAGTACTCTACTGTTATTAACGATGATTATAACGCCGGAAGAGGTCTGAGGGTGGCGGCTGGCGGGACTCGACCAAGGCGGCGGCGGTTTCATTTCCCCCATTTGCAATTCAAAAATTCACTCTGCCTTCCAGCTCATTCGTCTGTCTTTAGCAGACTCCTCTCTTTCACACTCACATTAAAATGTATATCGATCCTTGTCCCGCACCACTGCTTTTTAGCCACCAGCAATGTCACTAGTCACTTTCTTACAACGACTATGCGTAAAACCCGAACGGACAACGGTTCGTGCAGTTTGTTTCGAAAGGATTAGCCATAAATAGTTCTTGCTCATTACATTTTCATGAAGGCGCCCTCTAGTTGTGGAATTTATGCTGAGAAAAGTTTGAGCTTTACTGAATAAAAGATATCTATTTGGCAGTAATACTGGCGAGGTGCCAGGCGACACTTCACGCTCGAGTTCAACTTATTAGATGGGAGATGGGTCAACTGAAATCTACCGCAATACTTACGTGGAACTCGAACTCAAATATTTACCACTAGTTTTTGCCCGTGGATTCGCTCGCGTTAATATAGACTTACAGTCTAGAGTCACAGTCGTACAGTCTCTAAAATCTTTCCAAAGGTTGTCTTGAAAAGATTCACGGATGTGTCACCCTATGTAATGTTTTCCTCATCTATATTTTCTGTAACTTAGGTATATGGGGTACATAGTAAAGTAGAATAGAATACCTATTCTATTCTTTCGCAAAACAAGAAGCATATAACCATCTGCAGGGCCCATCTATCTCTGTGCCCTGCAGAAATCGGTACAGCCATTTAGACGTGAAAGTGGAACAAAAAAACTGGAATGATAACGAATTAATGATAAGGGTTGGGAAAAGGATGATAATATTTTAATTTTACAATTACATAAATGTATGCAAATGTGCCGTCCATCTTCAAAGTTAAGCAACGGTAGTCGAGGTTGGTCCGAGGATGGGTGACCATCTTAACTAACATACCTAGATGCCTACGTGCCTAGGAAAGCACGTTAAGCCCTTCGCTATCTACAAGTGACAGCCAAACCCAATGGCTGACAAAGATCATCATTGACAGTCTTTACGTGTAGAAAGAAGCCAGGAAATCTGACATCCGTCTTACCAAAGGGTATTGTGTTACCCAGTTAATGGGTTGTGGAGGTCAGACAGGCTCCATGTAAAGTACTGGTATTCAGTTCCACCCGGTTAGACTGGTAGCAGACCCTAATATAGTAGGAAAAAGGCTAGGCAGATTAAATTGGGTTCATAAATGTCTGAGAAAAAAATGCAAAATGGTTTCATAGTAGACTATTTTATTATTATTAGCCTACGTTAGCCACGACACCATCAATTAATCACTGTTAGAGGAAGGAAAACAGCGCGAGGAAAACCACACGTCTCACAAATGAGTAATGTGGTAAATTTTCTGGAAATGGCTGTCACTTTGCGCAATTTTCTTTTTCTGTAATTTTTTCGAGCAATTTTTCAGGGCCTATGTACTCATTGAAAGATAACAAACACGCAAGTCTTCATGTTCTGTATGATGTCGGACGTTAAAGAATAGCACCATCCCATCACTTCCCGAGGGTGCCGTTAGAGGCGACTAAGGGACTCACCAGAGAATAGACAGCAGCATTCTCTGCGCATTGCAACAGCTACACTGCGATCGCCAACCCGCCTGAGATAACAAACTCGCAAATCTTGATGTTCTGTTTGATGTTGGACGTAAAAGAATAGCACCATCCCATCACTTCCCGTGGGTGTTGTAAGAGGCGACTAAGGGACTCACCAGACAATGGGCAGCAGCATTCTCTGTGCATTGCAACAGCTACAGTGCGATCGCCAACCCGCCTGCCTTGGCGGCATTTGCATTATAGCAAACCCCTCCCCTCTTGGGGGAGACCCATGTCCAGCAGTGGACGTCTTTCGGCTGATATGATGATGATGATGATGATGATCCAGGGTATGGTGAATAGGTGTTTACCAGGTGGCAAAGCAAAGCAACGATTGCTTCTAATTGCCATTTAGTAACATGTTCTTTCAGTATCGCAAGAGATCACCTAGGCATATCTTTCTGACTAGCCTCCTATATCTTTGGTTAGACGTATTGAACGCTGTGTTAAAATTTGTCCATCTATTTTAATAAGACCTTATTTAGAAAAAGGCTATGCCAATTGATGGATTACTTCGTTGATCTTCATTCAATCTTATTTATTTATAGTATATAATTTATCATAATAAGAACAGGACAATAAATCAATACATATATAAGAACTTTATACCTACGGAAACTACGATGTCGATGTTATTGTGCTTACATCAGAATCCAACAATATTGTAATGTCATGTTATTTGTTGGTACATTTATTGCAATCCAGGCATATAGGGAAGCCTGGATTAACGAGACTTTTCGTGGCTGGATTTATTGAAACGTTGAAACATGACAGAGTAAATCTAGGTCACATAACGCAATACTTTTGTATGCTTTTGATGCGTTTTTATTTTTATTAGTAAATTTTATTTTGTCAGCACGTACGTTTGTATTAGTTAATATTTATTCTAAATCGTACTATTTATACAAGCTGAAATTTAAATTAAAATCAATTATGGCAGAAGAACAATTGTGATAAACAAAAAAAAATACTAGTCGCGAGAGCTTATTTTGCTCTGAACATTTATGAATCGCTTTTCACTTTTTCGGCGCGCCGTCACTCTGCCAGTAGTACCTACGTCACATCTAATGAGTTACTATTGCTTGTCACGCTTTCGAGTAAAAGTATTTTTTTTTAAGTATGCATTTGAAAAAAAAAAGTTTAACTTAATGTTTCGATAGTACTACTGATGGCTAATCGTTCTGTCGCGGAAAAACTACAATTAAAATTTCAGTGTGTATATAAAAATGAATCCCTATTTCCCTTGGTCACGGCATCACTAATTTTCTTTTTTTGTTGTGTTTGTTATTGTCATGAGAAGGTGCTATAAAAGAAAATTTTGAAAAAAAAAAAAAAGAAACGGGCGAAGCCGGGGCGGGCCACTAGTTAATACTATAAATGTGAACGTGTTTGCATGTTTGTATATCAAGCACTTCTCAACGGCTAGACCAATTTGGATGGACCATGACCTGGTCTAAGTTTAGTTGTATATTTTTTGGTTCCGTACACGAAAGGTTATCAACTAAGCCTGCGGCGTCAGTCCTTTGTCTGTCAGCTGGCTAATTTGATTCGAACCTCATGTAATAGGTTGACAGTTCAAATTTTCACAGATTGTGATTTCTATTGTTGCAAACAACAAATAATAACATGCAGAAAATGTGTTGTTTTTGGTTTACGGTACGGAATCCTTCGTGGGCGAGTCCGATGAGTACATATTTATAATTAACCGACTTCAAAAAAAGGAGCAGGTTTTCAATTCGGTTGTATGTGATTTTTTTGCAAAACGGAATTGCGTATTTTGCTTTCCTATGACTTTCCAGTGGTGTTGTTAGATGTGTGGGGTACCACTAAAAAGTTAAAATAAGTAAAAAAATACAACCGACTTCCAAATAAAAAAACACTACAAAGTATGAAACAACTTTAATTTCGAAAGTCAATGTTTAAATACGAAGAAACAACCAAAAACACTACAAAGTATAAAAGAACTCTAATAAGTTAGTTTATAAATAAAGACGTCGTATAATATACATATTTTAACCTTGAATAGCTTTTTCTTAAATAAATTACGCCCTAGTACAATGCTAGAAATAATCAAAAATACTTATCAGAAACCGAGGGTCTAAAATGTGTTTTAACCCTTTATGATCTCTTTGGGGAATACAGACATGAGAGGGATAATGCTCGTATATAATATAAGCGATGGACATATTTCATGGTCATAATCAGTTTTATTTACGAAAAATATAAAAAATGTAGCTTTTAAAATGTCCAGCTTTAAACACAACAGTACACAGGTACCTAATGATAAACCAAGATAAATTACACATTTTAACTCGTCATAATATACATGACATGTACAAAATTATATGAACATATCATATGGAATATATCGCAACTCGGACCGCGCCTCAGGCTTTTACCCGACTCTGGTTTTTGACATCAGTTTAGGTAGGTCCTACTCCATAAATACGAGAGCTTATCTTATTTACGATATTATTGTTGGGAACATGGTCTTTTGGGACAAGTTTGGCCATTTGTTTTGAGTACAACAAGGATATGGTTTTAGATTTATGACCTTCGTCTATGGTATTGGTCTGGTAGTGAGGTTAATTTGTACCGAATTGGAAGGTGGATATGTACTGTCTAGTCTTTCATGAGCAGAGATCGGAATAGGTAGACTATATTTACCTTATGTTCGTGGAAGTAAGTAACATAGAGTTGATAATACCTCCTGTAAAATCCCGGAATCATAACAATTAAAACCCGAGATATTATAAAAACATGAACTGGACTTTGAGTATAGTTACAAATTATTGATTTGGAGAATCAAAAGAAGAAAGAGTTGTGCGAAAACAAATTAATTTAACAGTTTCAGTAGGTACGGAACTCTAAAACATAATACTTCTTCTTCTGGGTAAGCTCGCTCCATCGTCGACTTTGTCTCTGTCATCTATGACCTAGACTAGAGTCAAGAGCAAACCCATATTAAATAAAAAAAATAAATAAAAAAAAATAAGATTCTTCAATATAATAATTTTGTTCAAATGTATTCAAAGCGCAATAAGTAATTTGCAATTTCTTAAATCACGGGATACAATCGACATGTTTATGATTCCGGGATTTTAGAGGAGGTATTATCAACTCTATGGCTCTTACTTCCACGAACATAAGGTAAATATAGTCTACCTATTCCGATCTCTGTTAATGAGTCATCGTTTATTTACCAAAAACAACAGGGAGACTAAGAACATTTAACAGAAGTAGTATCTGTACGTATTTATTTATTGTTTTTACCAGCGGCTTCGCCCCCAATAAAATGAGTTCATTCTACCGTTGATGCATGATGGACAAACAAAACATCCAAACATACTGACTTTCACATCAATAATATTAGTAAGATGAGCATGACAGAATTTAACTGTAGAAATAATACCGTGTTAGAGTAATTAGTCAGTGAACACTTCTTAGGGCTAATTCTAATAATTTTTAAGCAACTTTCACATTTACATCTCAGTCGCAACCTATCTTTGACTTTTATTCCCTACATTTTGACAGATTGCGACTGTCATGCAAATGCAAACGTTGCTTATTATATTGTAGCGGCATCAATGTCACCACATGAAAACAAAGAAGCGAAATTTGTACGGCAACAAAAAGAACCGCAGCGCCATCAACGACGAACTAACAATGAAATTCTGCATCGCGCAAGAAAAATTCTCCGTGCAATTTGAACATACAATAGTCCGAATATCAACTATGGGGCAGTTGCCCACCAGACACAATAACAGTCTGGTCGGAGGATCCTCCCATTTCTCAATGGAGGTTTGCGGGACTTTACTCTCTGTACCGCATACCTACATGTAATTTAAATACACATATATAAATATATATATATATTTCATTTTTATTTTTTTCATTTTTATATTTGATATTTATATAAAAATGAGTAGAATTGGCCCTCTGAATAAAAAATTCTCCCCAAAAACGCCGCATACTTGTTTTCTACCATCTTCATTCGTTGCAACCAGCCTACCAATTACTGACTTTTTCACGCCAGCATTTTGTCTGAGTTAACATACGCACATCATATTTTTACCTTCACCACCCTACTCATCATTGCCTTTGTTGTTCAAAGTGAGAAGCGTAAAGTGCATTGCGGGTATGTAAATTGGGTGTAATGTGTAATAACATGTAAATCTATACACGTTTTGATGGATATGGCTATAAGGGGCGCGTTACACCCTGGGGACTCGTCCCCACACCACAATACAACCGGTAGTGTGTACGGGTGTACTATACCCATGGTTGTGTCGTGTGCATTCTGCCGATCGTTTTCCGCTATGGAGGCTATATTTTAGTTTTGTGCTAGTGTTGTTTTATTGTTGGCTTTTACCTATAAGTTTTTTGCTGAAGTAAATATATTTTGAATGTAAGAATGGCTGTGTGTCTGAAGTCGTCATCCTTTAGGACTTGATTTAATACCTACACTACTTCTTATTACTATAACACTGAGTCGATTTATGAACACTGAAATGAAGACATTTAACATCTACTGACATAAAATTTAAATAATAGATAATTATAAAATGTGTGTGCCTAAAAAGAGGAAATCGTTCATCCATCAAATGGTTCGTCAATCGTTTATAAATCATGACATCAAAAAATTCACTGCATCAATGGAAGAAGTGCCCAAAAGTATGGCGCCATTATCACGTTGAATGGCAGTGCTGATACTTTGGCCGAAAAATAGAACGGGCATAATTATAATATTAGACCTCATTCGCACGTTTTCTTTTTTTATGTTTTTTTTTTTTAAACCAAAGAACTGTCATCACAATGCGCTGGTCTGTTTATAAAAATCTAGTTATCCCAGGCGTTACCTTTTTGCAGTCGGAAACAGTAGCACAGATAAATTCCTTTTATTTAATTCATGTCTGAAAAATAACGGAGGTAGGATTTTCAAAAATAAGTTATTGTGTCGAATAAAAAGCGTATTGTGACGCGTGCGTGCGTAAGGGTGGGTACGTGACAAGCCAAGAGATAAGGTCGCGATAAACACATGAATTTGAAATGGACAATTCATGAGAAATGTTTCAATGTTTGCAAAAAGTTTCCGGTTATAATTTGTTAGACCAATCACGGACTAGTAGACCCTTCCACTCCGCCCAGAGCGGAAGGAGTCATTTGATGATTTCTCATCCATAAAAAAGGTACGCTTTGACTCAAATTAATTCGACACGAAACACTTGCCTTACGCGAGCAGAATGTCCCTTAATTTCCTTCCTGCAAGCGCTGTAAAAGACCTATAGTAGGCGCCAGATAATCGTGGAATAACGGTCATATTATTGACATTTTTAATTTGAAAAACGGAATTAATGACACAAAGCTGTCCCGAATCATCATCTCTCGTGATCCTTAACATTGTCTAATAATGAAAAACGATTCATATTTAATTGTTCAGGTACCTATGAACAGTTATTAGGGAAAGGTCAATATACTTTATTCCACATTTATCTGGCGCCTACTATAATGCCTAACTTTAAAATAACGAAAGTGAAATTTTAATTGTTCGAAGCGAGGTTTCGTCTTATCCCCATGGCGTCGGCAGGATAAAAGAAAAGATAGCAAACTTTATTCAGTCTTAATTTAATTAATTGTACCCCCCTCCCCCCTTCCTGTATCTATTGACAGACATCTTTTATTTATGTACCCGCTGTGGGCTCCGGCTCCGCCTGTTAAATTATACATTCAGCTTGCACTGTATGCGTTTGGATTTGAAATCTTTGCAAATGGATTTAGTTTTTGTGCCATGGCTTCTCGTTGGCTTAGGTTTGTAGATTTTGTTTAAAAGATATTTAAGACAAAAAAACTATGATTATAGCAATAACGTGCGATTTTTTAGCAAACTATTTTTTGTTCTTTAATTGTGACAATAGTAAGTAAAGCTTTAGAAAGTACAAAAACAACTCATTGTTATAGCCCATCCAACACCCATTTTACCCCTTTATAAAAACCTTTTTTCAGACCCCGAAGTAAAACGCAAAAATATTTTTTATTTTGAAACGGTCGTTTGATTAGCTTAATTCAGTGGTTCCCTTTCACCAAGCTCGCAAAACAATTGTCAAATCTTTTTCCGGCTGCGAAAATAACAGGTGCAAATGTTATTATTTCCTTTCCGAGCGGTTTCTTAAAAACACGCCGTGATGTAAAAATGAAAGTAATTTATTTCTAAGTGACGGCTTTAATAAAAAAACCCTTCAATTTTGATAATTTTAATAAGACTCGAGGGATGTTATTGAAAGGCCTTTATTGAATAAAATACGGAATACGAAAATCAGAGGAAACGCTTTACGTAAGAAAAATATCAAGCTACCTGCATATTCATAATTTATTTTTTCATGTTCCTTACCTTTAGGTAATCGGTTTATATTGAGAAAACCTTTCATAATTGGCCAAGTGGAAGTCTATATTTAAGGCTTTTTTCTATGTTAGGTAGAAAAACCATGGTTTGAATGAATGTAAAACCTGATATTTTGTTTCAATAATGGATATCGGATAGTGACTTATTATATGTATAAAGTTGGCGCCAGATAAATTTGCAATAAAGAACATTGACCTTTCCCTCCGAAAAATATATCGTGAATGGTTGTTCATTAATAGAAAATGTAAATGATGTTAATAGATTCAGGACAGCTTTATGTCTTTTTTCCGATTTAAGAATAAAGAATTTAAAAAAATGTAGGTAGGCAATGGCCGCTATTGCAAGTTAATTATGGCGCCAACCTTAGACGCGACATGAACCAAGCACTTATCAGTACTAAACGGAAGCAAGATGGCTACGTTTTCCTACCTACACGCTCGGGATGCACAAGGCACCTTCTTTTAATGTTACCATTGCAGAGTGCGAGCAAAACATCTATATAATTTATCATTGATATAAGACGTCTCGGTTAAACATGACATTGAAATGGACGACTTTCTGTGAAAATCATTTTGTCGACACGAGATCTCATGTGAAAAATACCAAATCATCAGTACCCACACAGAGCCAATTTTTTTATTGTACCAAAATACGATCATAAAAATGGAATAATCGGACGGTCTCTATTGACAACGGAACGATCTTGAGGCAGGGTGGATGCCAGGCAACGACTTGGGAAATATCGGAGCCCGCTAGGGCCAGAGCCTGCCAGGATTGCGGAATTTGTTCGAAAGAGTCATCGCGGCTCTGGAACGCAAAGGGCTTTAAAAGGATCACAGATGTGTTTTAGTCAGTAAGAGTCTGGCACGCTCTTCCACTACACCCAAAGCGGAAGAAGTCATTTTCATCATGATTTTCAATCCTTAAAAAAAAAGAGTAAAAAGGGTAAAGGACACTGACGAAAATGAGAAAGAACAATAATCCCTTATCTTTCGTAATAGATGTGCTTTTTGATTGAGGGTCACTCTGTAACCATCTCGTAACTAAAAGCAGCACCATTAGGACTTTATATTATCACAAAGCAACGTAAAGGAAAACAAGCAGAGGATGTTGGCGAGTTTAGTCCAAACCTCGAGAAAAGACAAGACGCAGCAAAAGGATGTTTCAAAAACTCAAAAAATACGGGGTAATGAGCGCTTTAAAATTTATGATAAACAGAGAGATAACTAATTGCGTGTGACGTCACTCGCAAACCACGCCCTAGTAAACTGCTGGTCGATTCTGTAAACATATCGAAGAAAGCTTGGGTGAAGTGATCACGAGGTGAGCTGTCAAACCATACAATCAAGATAGAATGACAGCTCACTTAGTGATCACGTGACATTTTGATTATATGGATTGGCAGTTGCAACGTCTAGAAAAACGACGTTTTGCCTGACTAGTCAGAAGAATAAAGCGTGTAGCTTTACTATTTTTCCACCAATTATATTTATTTTTCACAAATTGTACTATTTGGCACGCAACAGCTTTCATGTATTTGTTTTGATAGTAGTCCCTATACCTAGGTAACATAATTCTGCAGAATATCATCAAAATATAAAGAAGGAATCTATTCGCATAAGATGACACTCAACATTTTCTTTTCATCCTAGGTCAACACGAAAACACTGCTGCGTAATATCTCCACATTTATCCACCGACCGACCGCGACCAAGTTTAACTAACCGATAAAGGAATATCATCCAATATAATCCGCAAATATCTTCGTAAAATATTGACTGGACCTCTACGTATTTATCTAGATCCCGCGGTTATAAAATAAATGTACCGGCCAATAACAACAGGCTCGCGGATCCGCATATAAACAATCAACCCGTCGCCGCCTGAGTAATGTGAACATTAGCGGGGTACTACACGTGGGGTACATCAAGCCCCAGTGAATTAACGCCGTCTTAAGTACGAACGCACACCACTGCTTTATAGGTACGTCGCTTTTAATTAAATTACATTGCGTGCTTCGAAAGCCGCAAACGCCCGCGTACGTGTAACGTGCGCTGTTCATGTTTTTATGAGTAGTAAAATTTATTAAAATATAGCGGATTATGTCCTTAATGCCGTGTGGAAATTAAAATGATTTATTCTGGCTGCGGTTTTTACAACCTGTTTTTTTACGTTTTCAACGCTTGAAACGTAGAAGCGTATGTTTTAACGGATTTTTTGCTTTTCGTGTGTTTTGGAACTGAATAGAAACGTTTTATGCGAAAACTTGTTTGAAAGTGTATAGATATTTTCCAGGTGAAACCGATAAAATCTGTTTTCCGTTTCTTTGCAATTAAAGAATGATGAAACAAAAGTTTATTATTTAGTCTCCAGTATAAATAAAGACGGCAGGTGGCTACGACAACAAAATTGGAATGCGACTTATAAAATGATCGTTCAAATTGAGCTGTCCTTGTCCCGTAAGGAACACGCTCCCCTTTCAACTTTTCGTATAAAAAGACGAAACTGTAAAGACGGAATGTAACAAGACCGTTTAGTGCGGTGACCGAGCAGAATCAACCCCTACCATAGAGGCTCCCCTCGACCCAAATCGTGAAATAATGGACACCACAGCAAGCGATCACGTCGCGAATAGCTCACGCACAATCGAATTAATTAATCATGAGAAGCGGGTTCTACTGAAGTTAAAAAACTTATCGAAGTCGCCGGCGAAGTTTTAAGGAGAAGCTAACGAGGAATAGAACCGTAGATGAGAGATGAAAGTTCAGGCGAGCTCGGAGGGAGAGGACCGACAGCGCCAGACAAGAATAGCTGCAATTTAAAACTCGATTAGAATTCGAACATTGAGCGGGCGCGGTTATTAAAAACGGTGTCGTGGTACCGCCTCGAGGACTTCGATTTCATGAAACCGCAGTAAAACTTCTGCTGCAGTCGTTTGTTTTTTGTGTTACGAAACTTTAAAAAATCAAATTATTGGCGAAAACAAGGTGAAGCTCGCAGCGATTACGACGCCTGTGTTATTGGCTGCACAAACACACCGCGAAAGATTACATCGTGCGATTTGCACGCTGTGGAATGGCAGGTTTCGCAGAAATCAACATTTATATTGTCTGTAGAGCAATTGTAGTTCAAGTACAATGTGTTTTACGGTTACTGTCATTTGCATGTAGAGAGAAAATGCTATAGAAAAGGAGGTATTGGAAATTCGCGTTACCGTAAAATCTTATTTACCATAAAATGTCAAAGGAGAGTGGCAGAACTTGGCAGCTTTGTTTACGAGCTATAAAATAAATCGAATGAGACTGTGTCTTGGTGGCGGGCTGGTAGTTGGCAACTAGTAGCCCAGTACTTAAATACTCGTACATGCTATCCTGGTGCTCTGAATAGTTTATGACGTATCGATGTAATCACTGCAGACCACGTTATGAAAAAATAAGCGGTTTATTCTGTACTAGTTTTTGCGTGTAGTTGCAATTCTATTTTCGCTTCTTTATTTAAAAACTTTGTAAATATATTTTGTAGCTTTTTTATTTAAATGAGAGCACACGATTTTAAATAACTTCTAGTTAGATGAATAGCCAACTCGTTTAACTAACAGAATATATTCGTTTAGAAACTGGTATGGAATTTAGGCAGCTCAGTTATTATTCTGTATTCATGAAAAGGTTTCTGAATAAAGTAAGGATCACGTCCATAGTTCCATAATTTGATTTGTCTGTATATTCGTGATTGAATTTATTTTTGTCTTTGTATTTTATTTTTCTGATCTATTTTGCTTCTCACATTAGCTTACGACTAAGCTTAGCTTAGAACTTTTTAAAATTATTGTAAAAAAAAATATTGTAAAAAGGTACGTAAATTTGTCTATATGTTTGTAAAATGTTAACCCTATAAGTATCAATCCCATTACAAAAAATATTTCAGCGATTGAAAGGTGTGGGGGGCTATTGCATGGACTCAGAAGATATATTTACTGGTAAATCATCAAAAAGCCAGTATTTATTAAAACTTTCAAGTCTCGGAGGAGCCGATGCTTTGAGGCGTAAGTAATTTAATAATTCCAATTATAAATTAACCTAATTTTAATTATAAAGTACTCCAAACATAAACTTAACCCTAAACACCCCTCGAGAATATTGCTAGCGTGTACGAAACAAATTCCTATCGCAAACACCGACATAATAATTCAACCAACATTTTTACTTTCCCAAAGGCAAAGTCGCGGGCAAAACTAAAGTTGAACAAACACGAACATAGCTATTCAGACACTAATTACTTTATCGGACAAACCGTGTCAATGAAATGCACTGTTTTCATTGAAATACTCGTCGATTAAATTATAATTTGCCAATCAGCTCTAACAGTTTCACGAAATACTGGTAGCAGTGTAGCGCCAATCAAAATTGCAAATTTCAACGTTGCTTCGTTAACTATGCGAACTGGTATTAACAAGATTGTCTTTACATTGCATTCGTAAAAATGTAAACGGTGTTTCGATATTCTGTGAGGGTTCATTGAGGCGGTTAATGGCAGCCGTGTGGACAATAGTCAGGCTTCCAATCATAAAACAAGAAAAACCGAAGTATGGTGCTGCGTTATTATGGATATAATGCCTTTTACCTATCTATATTATTAAAAAAAACTGGTGTTTTTAATTCAGGGCATGAAACTCTAACCTTCTGAGACTCTAGTCAAACTGACATTCAGCCGTCGTCAGCTTTTGTTGAAAATTCAAAATGTCAAATAGAAATTTCAAAATGTCGCGTGGCCTATTCCAAATATTTGACCACGTGACATTTCAATAGCGTTATCAGTCTTATATTTTTTTTTAACTTTTGGTTATCGTTGATAGAATGTCAATTTGTTTGGAGGTTGTGTTCGCTTTAATTGAATAAAACCTTAATTCGTTATTTTATGGTATGTGTATACTTGACACAAATAAATTATTTTTCTTTCTTTCTTCTTTAAATACTTGTAAGTACGAACTATATCTACCAATATGCAACTAGCAGCGAATGTTTGTTCAAGCTGGCAACCGGCTTTTCTTATATTAAGTAACACAACAATGTCAATTCCTTATTTATGTACCTACCTTTTTTAATGATTGAGAAATCATCAAATGACTTATTCCGCTCTGAGTGGGGCGTCTTACTGACTAAAACTCATCCGTGTTTCTTCTAAAGCCCTTTGCGATCCAGGGCCGCGGTGACTCTTTCGAACAAATGCCGCAACCCGGGATGTACCTACCCTGAATAATTATGTCAGCCCTAAAGTCAAGATCTAAAGAAACATAAAACCGCATTTCCAAGCATGTAAGATTTTCGTTTAGTTATTCTAAACGTCTAAATAAACCTAGATTTAGCACTTTATTGCTCGTAATTACACCTATAAAAATATTTATTTACACTGCGCTGAAGTTATTTGAAGGCATTTATTTTGCTGTGCTATAAAGCGGGTTTCATTAAGAATTGGAGTTTGTTGTTTTGAAGACTTTTACTTTTGAGTTTGGTTTTAACCCTTTAACGTACACCCTAACGCGGGTCGTGAATGTTCATAAGGTTCAATATTCCAATAAAATCTATGAAGTGAGTAATTTTCCAGTTCCTGGCCAGTTTGTGTGACCTTTGTTTCACTTCCCTACTTAGTTTAAAAGCGTTTTGTAGCTTTCATAATATGTTTTTCATGTCCTGGCCCGTTAGTCCTGCATCAGCCATTACGTGTACTGTAGGCACCACGTAAATTATTTTTTCAAGCCATAAACCCTTTTAACAACTTAATACAACACGCAGCGGCCAGTTACGTCGGCGTTTATAATGAATAATGATCAATAAACTCTACCAAACGCGACCGCATGTAATCCCAAAGAGCTTTTACAGCGCGCCTCCGAAACATATGATATAATTTAATTTAGCTTTCTTCGTTAAAACATCACAAACGTTGAGTTATGTCCTTGCGTCCTTTTGATCTGACTACTTATCTGCATTATTTAGTCCCCTTAACTTGAAAATAATATTTAGCGAAATGGACTACGATGTGAGGGTAGGTAATTAATTGAATTAAGTTCGGAATACGTTAGAACAAAGTTGGATGTGGCTACCGGCGACTTGTTAATAGCTAAGGGGATGATCCGTCGTCCGAGCGTCCCCTGTCCCCGGAGGCCGGGGTGCCAGGAGACCTCAACACCCCACATGCTAATAGCCAATCATATTCTGTTTACATTCCATCACCGAGTATGAATAATTTGTTATTGTCTGTGCAAACATGGCGCGCGCCGCGTCACGACTGCTATTGTCTACTGGATTAATTTGCTGTCCGGTGTCGACGCAATCGAGCCGCCGATTCAACGCCAACGATATCAAAGAACAATTGGGCCCACTCCGATTGTAGCCGATTAACAGAAATCGAAAATTGGATTTTATTATTTGAATGAATGCGTGCTGATAACTTTTCGAGATTCTTTTGTTTTAAATGTTCTGTTAAATTAAACTTTGGAGTTAAAGTGTTTTTTTATTGATTTCTGATTCAATGGATAAGGTTCATAGCTTATATTCAATATCTAAAGCACTCGAGACTATGCCAATTAGGCCCAGTTTCTCGAACGAAAATTATCACAAATTTATTGCGACAAATAATTGTCGAGCGATTTTTTTTTCCAGCAACCGGGAGTTAGTCTATTCCATTAACTTATAGCGTCAGCTTTAGCAAACATGGTACTCCATCTGGGCAAAACCGACTTACGTATCTGAGAAATACTCACTACCATTGCCCTACCCACATACCAAGGTTCATATCAGAAACCAGATCTGAAAACCAGCCAGTATTAACGCTTGTTAGCACTTAATCCGATAGCCCTGTCTCACAATTATTACAAACCTACTGCTATAAAACAGAATACGGTACGGTACAAATAAATCCCGTTCAATACATGTTTAAGTATCTCGCATGCTGTGAGTTGAGTTCACATTGTAAGTAAGCCTTGAGGGCTCCCCGGTAAACCATGTTACGTCGTAAATCTAGCAAGGTGCCCTGTTTCGCCCGTATCGTGCTCGGGCGCTTGCAAATTGCCGGCTATCGATGGATGGGAGTTGGTCAACTTTTCTTGTATGGAAATTGTGCGGTATGTGGGTCTTTTGAGGTCAGTGGGATTGAATTATTTCTAAGGATTTTTTTACAAAAAACATAAGTACAAATTTCGATTTTGGAGGATTATTTAGCAACCATTATTTCCCTACGAAATGCTATTTTCAACTATGTATATGACTCAGTTTATGTGTTATTTTTTCTTGCAGATTGTGACTGTTTTATTGACCATAAAACAGTCGGACGAAGACTTAAAACATTTTAAGTGAAACAATCCCTGCTGAAAACTGATAAAATACAATAAACCTGTTTTCACAAAGTCACTAAACAACCGAAACTTAATTTAACATCCACTCAGTACACTGTTAAAACACAACAAAATAAAAAGCTATAAATCCTCGAAGCAAGCGCCATAAAATCTCGATAAAATTGGGACATTATTCCAAATATTTGCAGTTCATAATTTCGTTTCTCCACCTTGTTACTTCACAATAAACGGTAGATTAAGCTGGTGTACTATCGAGCGTGGTTTCTGGCAATCAATTTTGGTTAGACAATATTGGATTTTAATTACGAGTATCGCAGGTCGCACTCGCTTCGGCTAATCGATGAACTATGCCGTTGTCAATGGTTATTGTGGTAACCGCCATTAGATTTATTATTATCGTCTCTGTTGATGGGTAGTTACTTCGTTATTAAATTAGGCAGTGTTTAGGGACTTTTTTCGGGCTGGCCAATTTTCGTGATAGAGGTTTATTAGGGGAGCGTTTCGTAGTTGATCTTAATGGGATATTATGATTTTTAATGGGATTTTTGTCAACTTTTATTATGTTTTATGACTTTACTTATATCTCGTTTCTAGGTTTTGCTCTACGATGTTATTGGGTCATTTTTCACAATGTATGTTGTTGATTTTAAAAATGGAGTACTTACCTACATGGCTTCAATCAATTTATATCACAACTAGCTTTTGCCCTTGGCTTCGCTCGCGTTCAAGTTTTACTAGCCTGTAAGTTTTTTTTAATTTTCTTATTTGATCCCCAAAAAATGACCCAATTTATCTCGTCTCGTATTTGGGTCACAGAAATACATACATCAAATTACAACTGAATCGGTCCAGTAGATTTGGCGAAATCGGCTGTAACAGACGGACAGACAGACAACCGAGTGATCCTTTAAGGGTTCCGTTTTGACATACAGAGGTTCGGAACACTAAAAACATTTTTTTAAACCTGAAATTCAAACAATAGTGCATTAAAAAAACAGTTCCACGCAACACCTCTAAATAATTTAAGGGCAAGCCTTGCTCTAAGCCTGAGTGGGTACATGCGTTTAAGCTCCCAGGATTTATAATTCCATAGATGAAAACGTGCATGAATATATGCAAGGACGCAGTCTCTAGCGGCCTTGTACACCAACATGCACTTAAGCACTAAGCACATAAGTGTTATGGTAATAACAGAGGCATGCAGGGGCAATTTTTTCCTATAATAAAGCGGTAATATGGGGTCTGGTAGTCCGTTGTAGTTGAGTATAAAGATGGTAATTAAAATAAGTAGCTAACGAGTGCGTCTTACTTTAAGTAATTTATATAAATCAATCCATTTAATCAACGTTATTTGTAATGTTAATAATAAATTTATATATTCAGATAAGTCACACCCATTGCACAGTAACATTAAAATAAAAATACTTCAACATTAATTCGGACAACACAACAGAAATAATAAAATAAAAATAATTATGTCAAACAAAAACATTACATTACAATTCCCAAAATTAAACTAAAACCAATAAATTAAATTTTCATCCACAAATAAATAAATTAAATTTAAATATTACTAAATCTAATTAATATATTACTAGCTTTTGTCCGAGAATTCGTCCGCTTGGAATACTTACTTTGGGCAGCCATTTTTATTTCTAAGATACAAATTTTCCAAAAACGTTTGAACGTAATATGTTCATATATTTTTAATCAAGTGCCTTAATACAAAGGTTCATGTTTCTAGCTTCAATAATGACGGCCTCCCATACAAACTTTCAAACCCTTCAAGCCCTCTTCTCGCGAGAAAAGGTACCAGACCTTTACCAATGTCTAATCTATCTCTATACCAAATTTCATCAAAATCGGTTCAGCGGTTTAGGCGTGAAAGCGTAACAGACAGGCAGACAGACAGCGTTACTTTCGCATTTATAATATGTTATACAATGTGTAACAGAATAAACGCATTACCTCTTAAGAAGTCATTGTACTCATCATTACTCTTACTATGAGACCAACCACGAAATTGTGAAAAAAGAAATCAGCTGTCCAATATATTTTATCGAGTTATGCGCACATAAATGTATGGGGCATTTTTTTCGCGATTTCAGTGTTGGCCCCGGTTCATAATAATGAGTATAATGACCCCTTTAAAGGGATTGCGTTTATTCTATTACACGTTGAATATCCTAATCGTAATAATAAGATGTGGAAGTTTACTTTCAAAATATCTTTATTATACCCGTTTTCAAATAGTCCCTCATGTTGCATCTCCAAAACTCCACCAGAAATATTGGTACGCATGACGAAATAGCGTTATGGAAAACAAAACGATGACAGTCGATCGTGCTTCGACAGTAAAATAAAACTGGCTTGTTCGTATGACGGCCAGCTGAAATATTGTTAAACTTGCAAAACGGACAAATGGTTAGCGGTGCCCGTCGTCCTGCATTTGATGTCGATACAACTATCGATTTTCTGATACGTTGGTGTCGAGAGCTGAGGATGCATCTGCATCAATAGCCCATCACTGGTTCTGGCATGAATGGGCTGTGGAGCTTCCATGAAAGTGAAGTATTTATTTGTCGCTGTTGCCACGTTAAGCAACCGTTCAAACCTGTTACTTAACCATAAAAGAAGTAATAACTTACAAAGCAATAACGCGTTTGGCAATATTAACGTCCTTATTTTTAATAAAATTTAGTTTTGGTACTTTGTTTTCAAGAGAATTAATTTTAGGAAGGGTAGTTTTCTGGTTTTTTTTATTGTATACGGAAAAATTCCAGCAAACCTATGCACTTTTGCAAAACGGACGAGTGGTTAGCGGTGCCCGCTGTCCTACAGTCGATGTCAATACAACTATCGATTTTTTTATACGTACTTGTGGGGCTGAGGATGCATCTGTATCAATGCCCCATCACTGGTTCTGGCATGAATGCGCTGTGGACTTTCCATGAAAATAAAGTACACTACGGATGTGGTGCAGTTACCACGTTTAGGCAACAAAATACCGATCAGATCCGAATAGGGATGTTGCCTGGGTTTAAGAAATATGATTATATTTAGTCCGTCAGTTAGATTATCGAAAAATATTGGAAATGTGTTTTTTTTTTATTAAATCAATAAAAAATACGAATATAAAAAGCATCATAAATAAGGAGTGGGAGCTTGAAATGTCACTCGCCAGTAAAAAATGTTCTGGTAAGTAACGTGACACGTGATTTCAACGCACTGTATCGTCTTTATTTTTGTTTACGTGAAAAATGAAAAAATACGTGCCAAATATTTTTTGGTAATCTAAGTGACGGATAAATTAAGTTTTTTATTCCATTACCCTATTGCATCAGAAGTTTAACTCAGATAAAGTTGCTGACACGAGGTTAAATAAAAATATTTCATACGCAATGGGCTCGTGTTAACTAATTCGGAGTTGATAACTCTGGCTGGTGCAAACCGGCTTTTCTTACCTAAAAATAAGCATTAACATACGGACTTGTTTACGTATGGATTTTCAAGGAAATCTAGTATTTAGTTGTCATTAGGACTAATTTCAGGACGTCCGTTATCAGTTTTTTTTTCGAAAGTATAAAATGGAACTGAAAACTTACAGCAAACCCGTGCACTTTTGGAAACAACAACACTGAGAGATACATAGCCGAGAGTGGCGCAGCTGCAGATTGTCTGCCGTCTACATTCGTGCAGGTTCGATGTCCGCACAGACAAATTAATGTATACCCATATCACCGTCTGTTTCCAGAGCACATTTAATTTCTCCCATATGTATTGCGAATTACTCATATCAATAGTGTTGGACATTATTTTAAGTATACCACACAGTTTCAAATATTCCATATCTTAATTTCAACCCGTGGGTTTTCTGGAAAATCGATCACTGTTGGGCAAACCTGAATCAGATTGATTGACAGACCGAGTTGTATGTTTGGCACTCCATACTAGTGAAAATGACAAAGTTATAATGGTCGATTTTTAAAGTACAGCATCGGCATGGCGATGTCCAGTGACCCAATAAGCACGATAAGCAGTCAGTTAGCCTTGATTGTCATATTTTTCTCAGGCTATACTCGCTTTTGTCCACCTTCTCGCCTAATGGTAAAAGTTCTTGTGGTCGAGGATACGTGTTGACAGAAACCAAAAAGCCTGAAAACCAGTCGTGCACAGAGGACTCGTAACAAGTAACTGGTTTGTAGTCAGCAGATAAAAGCTGCAGATAACAGAATAAAACTGTAACAGATACATAAAACTCCATCTGGGGGCATAGAAAAGTCACATTTTCATTAACGGTAACAAAATTAGATAAATCCAAAATGTATGGAATTGACTTAAGCTTTCGAAATGTCAAGTGAGTGAATGAGTGAGAGAGAAGATGAATGAAGTGAGTAGAATGGAACCCGAACCGAAGTTAGGAAAAGGCTAGGCAGACGATGATGACTCGTAAATGCGGCTTATGTTGATATTCCATCCATTGTTATAGGATAAGTCTCTTCAATAACGTTATTGTGAGTGTCATCGCTCTTATTACACGTAAGTAGATAACCATGTATTCCATGTATTTTCCCCTGTGACTGAATTAGTCTCAGACTCTTTAGGTGTGGCGTTGCTGCCCACGTATTTGTAGTTACAAGTGCAGGGTTGGGGTCTTAATAGTACAATGTATGTACTGTATATTGTACCTACTCAATAAGATAGATGCATTAGGCATATCAATATATATAAAACAATAGCCGAAACTGCTGGTCGTAGAAAGCTCTTCTCAATTTCGCATGTAGCTTCCCTACACTCCATAGGCACTAAGAAAGGATTTCCCAAAATTCCTATGGAAACGGGAAAAAACGGGATATGCGCGTACGAAGTCGCGGGCAAAAGCTAGTTCATCCATAAAACAAACAAGCCCAAGGTTAACGCCCAAAGACTAAATTTTGCCCATTTTTATTAGTACAATGACTACTTAGACTAAAGTTATCCCAAACATCGAATTATTTAAATCCCTATTTTTTTATTTGAAGATTTAAGATTTGATTCGCAATCAGAGACAGCGTTGAATTTCAACTGGTTTACATTTATTTTTAAGAGCTTTTGTTGTTGGTAACTTCTAGTTATAGCCTCTTAAGAAATAGTCTACTTGTTTCCTTGGAACATTCGATTGAGATTCATAAAATCGTTTTATGGATGTCTACATCTTTTTAACCCAATTCTCGGAATAGACTGGCACACCTCGCCGCGATTTTACATTCAAATCGTAAAGACAACATTGTGACAAAAATCCTATGGGAGCTGACATGTTTCAGATCACATAAAAATGATTTTACGATTCTATCAGAGCATCCCACTCCACTCTCCGGTTTATGAATAAAAAGTACATAAAAATTGTTTGTAAAGTGGTCCGCAGTGCATTTCGTTGATTTATAAAACATAGATAGAATGTAGTTTTTGTTTTATGTATCAGTAGTGGAGTAACATTGTAATCTGTTTTGTGATTTAGTTGTTTGTAGGCTGAAAATGTATGGTCGCAATGTTAACTCTTGATTCTATATAGCTTTGCCAATTTTTCTTTGGATACCAGAATAAACTCAAAATGTTAAAATAATGGAACCTTTACTCATCCTTTCTTTATCGATTTGATATTATTAAGGATTCACTAGTTTGCTTTTTACACACCTCTTAAGTCTATATTCATTCTGAAGGTCTGACGGACAGAATGGAGAAGGAAAATATCCTGCGCCCCAAGGATATTTTCCTCCAAGCCCCAAGTAACATGGGATAAGGGCAGGAAGATGATGATTCATTCTGAAGGTATCTGTTTAAAAGTCTTCTTATAAACGTGAAAGAAAAGCCCCGTTACAAAAATAGAACAGAGAAAAATCGTTTTTAGCACAAGAAAATATTCTCCGCTCCAATTAGCCAGGTCTTAAGCTTTTCCTTAGCCCCGTTTTACAGTACAATAAAAGTTCGCGACACATGCAAATCGTCGCTTTTATCCAATTACATAACTCAACAGGCTTTGAAAAATTACTGCGGCTTTATTTGCCTTTCTTGAGTCACACGGCCTGAACATTAGTAGGGCACGCAAACACTGGAACAGAAATTACTTGTGCAGTGGTTTTCTGATAACTGAAAAAAAATAATCATCAAAATCCATTCATAATTGACGGAATGATCGCATAACAACCATACAAAAAAAAAACATACAGTCGATTTGGAAACCTCCTGCTGAAGTCGGTTAAAAACTACACTACACATCCTACTAATATTATAAACGCGAAAGTTTGTAAGTATGGATGGATGGATGGATGGATGTTTGTTACTCTTTCACGTCAGAACGGCTGAACGGATCTTGATAAAATTTGGCACAGAGGTAGATTATAGTCTGGAATAACACATAGGATATTTCCACGGGATCGAGACTTACGCGGGTGAAACCGCGGGCCTGCACTAGTACCAAATAATCCTGAAAGAAGTGAGTTTGATAACAAATGAAACAACGTACGCGACGTAGTCTACAGCTAAACATAGGTAAACATCATCTTCGTCCTGACTTCACCCACTGTAAAGCATAATAGTCCTCTCTTTGCCTCACGATCCTGTGGCTAGAACCTGCATGAGGAGGCTCATGCAGGTTCTAGCCACGATGGCAACATTATCGTCAGCCTATCTCACACGTTTGGCATAGTGCGTTTTAAGTCGTTACATGCGAGTGTATTTAAATATGTATATGTCACCGGAAAATTGCAGACTCCGCAAGATTGTAACAAATCTTTATTAGATTATAATTTCTCGATATATTTTGAAAAAATCGTTTTGTGTACAATAAATCCCATCGAAATTCAATAGTTTCCAACATAGTTGTTAACGATTTGACGCGATATATTACAATCTTATTGCGTTTGCCATTTTCCGGTGAAATTTACAATGTGCAACAGAATAAACGTCATACCAGGACCTCTTAAGGGTTCATTGTACTCATCATTATGAACAACTTTCACTATGGGACTAAGACTGAAATTGAGAAAAAAATATCGACCCCGGCGTACATTTTGTAGAGTTATGCGCACAAAAATGTATGGGACATTTTTGTGCGCATAACTCTACAAAATGTTTCAAAAAAAGTAGTTCCATAGAAGCGTACACGTCTGTGACATCAAGACCAGCGCGTCATTGTCATACAGATGCAATCGATGATGTGACGGTCACGTGAGCCTGTACATGAACCTAAAAGAGTTGATAATAGGTTACTTTTTGTAGCAAATATTAAGATTCTTGGAGAACTTGGTTTTCAGAATATGCCAACCTTCTTAGATCCGTAGTGCAGCTCTACGCGATCTAGTTTTCTTTGAATTTTTCTGCAACACACGCTGTGTTGCCAGGTACATGTAAACAGTAGCAATCGAAATTGCAAATTTGTGCAGGGGGCCTGTACGGTTCGTTAGCGAGTTGTGTTTACGCGCCACCAACAACCAGGGTTGTCCACCGCTAATTGCTCCAAGTTTGCATTTAGTTTGATTTAATAAACTGTACGTAATATATTCGATTTGATTTAACGATTCTGTGGGCTCCATTTTAGTTGGTTTTGCTGATGAAAAAAGTATTCTGTTTTTTTTTTATCAGGGCCTTAAACGTCAATGGACGCTACGCCTGGTCACGGAAAGTCAAAATCATTAAAATAGTGTAGCCTATATAAAAACGTTTCTGTTAATTAACATTTCTAAAAATCTGCGACTTCCTGCTTTATTGTTATTTTTATCATTAGTACTTCAAAGTACTTACTATCTGACACCAGTCTTGCCAAGGAGTACCGTGTTACCCAGTTAATGGGTTGTGGAGGTCTAGTAGGCAGCCGCTCAACGTAAAATACTGGTATTCAGCTGAATCCGGTTTGACTGGCAGCCGACCCCAATATAATTGGGAAAAGGCTAGGCAGATGATGATGACTTCAAAGTACTTACTACTACATAATCATAAAAACAAAAATTTACACTTATAATTCACAACCCTGTTAACGAAAACAGTATGAAATAATGATCTTTCTTTTGCGGAACGTTTTAATAATGGCAAAATTGTACAATTTGCATATTTGTGCACCAATCCATTACCTGTGCTTGCCACATTTGTGCCGTATGCCCGACGTTTGCTCGTATGCCCGACGATTGCTCATTTACATAAAACTTTTAAATTATATGTTTTCTTCACATGATTGCTTTGTATTTAACTGATTTGAATGCCGTAAAATGGTGTGAAAAAGATTTTATCCAAAAAAGATAAGTTTCTTATTTTAAAACTTGGTTGTCATAGATTTTGAACGCGGAACAAATAAATAAAGGACGAAATGGTCTTTTTGCCAGCATGTAGTTGGCAACGCGAAACATACTTATTTGTTGTATTCTGGCCAAGTCAGTGGAGCATAAAACACCAAATAATAATATAATTTATATAGGTCGTTGGACAAGTAAGGATAAAGGAGCGGGACATTTATTTTTCATGGAAATTTATTGAGCACTCGCTTTTTTCCGTGGCTTCGCTCGCTTTAATTTAGATTTTCGCAAAAAATTAACCTAACCGTCTCCAAGTTTTCATTTATCACTGTACCATATTCATCAAAACAGTAATAGCGATTTAGGCGTGAAATTGTAACAAACAAACAATCGCATTAGTTTAACCCTGAGTGTGTGTGTGTGTTAGTATCACCCTGCCTTATCATAAATGTGAAAATTAAAAAAATCTGTTTATTCATTAGATAAATTTGAATAGCTCTTTAACTAAGTAAGATTTAACTAAGACTTGAAATAAACTTGTCAAAATTAACGCACTTAAGTTCATTATAACTTTTGTTTAACATATTATTTAAGTGATGATGCTAGAAACACTTGAAATAGAAGTTCAGTAGCATGTTTCGAATATTCCAAATACCCTTTAAAAGTCCTATTTCTGTAGAGTTTTATATTAAAGCTAAAACGATTTCACATTTCACTCTTTTTACAAAATAATAAAAGATACATTTGTAGGAAAAAAGATACTTTAGTATGGGCAAAAAAGTAATGACAAATGGATTTAGAATTTTTCTCTAAAATTCATGGAACATTATTTAAAAATACTTTTTTGATCTTACACAAATCCTAAGTGTTAAAATGTGTCTAAGCCCGATTGCGCGAAGATTTGTATACACTATTAAAACATACTGTGACTTTTTTGTCTCTATAATTTTAAGCTTGCTTTTCGAACACTCTATATAATCTATGTTTTATTTGTGATTGATAATTCTATCTAAATGTATTATTTTAATGTTAACATCTGCTTAGTTAATCTTCAAGCTTATGACAAATAAAGAATAATCGCAATAACTTCTAATACAATTTTATAGGGACTTTTAAGACACCAACAGTGGATAAATTGTCAATGCAATGAAAAGATTTAATTTTTTCATGGTCGTGTCGTAAGCCCAAACATTCCGTAGGACTTATAGGGGAGTTTCAAAAGGAATCTTTTCATGAGTTAGGCGTGCAACTTTTCAAACGAAATATGTTCTAGCTAGTGGTATTTGGAAAAGCTTAGCAAATATTAGTTGTACATCAATACCACAACTAACTTAAAATTTTAATTAAGTATTGCTCAGTTTTTTTTTTAATTTTATTTTGCTTTGTTTGGTTTTTTTTTTGGTTTTCTTGTTTTGTTTATTTTATTTTGTTAAGTATTATTTATTTTGTCTAGTCTTCTCTACTACATATATAATTAAGTTACTACATACATGTGGGGGGGTATGTGGTAGACCAAAATAAAGGCTTTTGACTTCTTGAAACTGCTTTTTATTTATTAAAACTTCTTCACTTCTTAGTTGCTAACGTTCCTCTTACGTCGTAAAAAAACTTTCTCCCTTCCCTTTCACGCACATACTCTCTCATTCACTCATCGCTGCGTTCATACACCTTTCAATATTTTAAAGTTTCTATGCGTTCTAAATTAAACATCCTACATACATATAATTAAAAAATAAAACAGATATAACCTACTGGGCTCGGAGGAAGGTGACGGCATTCGTGATACAGGACACATTAAATGAACAATTAATTTTAGTTTAAAATGTGTAAGGAGATTACCTGTTAAAAAACTATTTCTCGTAATAAAGATTTATTATTATTAAGTTCGTACACAATCATTCTTCCCACCAACAGAGGGCCTAGAACGAATTTTTAGACGTATAGTAACGTTACAGTATCGTTAACGTAATTGAATTTTGAATATAAAAAACTACAACCCCATAGTATTTTGGTTAATTTTATGCGACATACACAACTTTTATCATACAAAAATATAAGTAGGTATCCAATTCTAATAAATATTTTGTGTGAAACGAGTATTATAGTTATAGTTAAATTTTACGTTACGTTACTATACGTCAAAAAAGTCGTGCTAGGCCCTGAGATATCTCTGTCAGATATCTCAGGGCCTAGCAGGGCTTTTATCTTTTTGCAACCAAAGAAAACTTAAGAAGTTACACCAACATTTTACGTTGTAAACTAAACTATTTGAGTTACACGTTAAATGCATTGTGAAAGTTTTTTCATTTATTCGTGTTTGAAACATTTGTCTGAGCACTCAACTAATAAATAAAGTTAGTGAAGACATTTATCAAAGATACAATTGAGCTTTGTATCATTTATTCTGAGTTAAATAAATTAAACCGTTTAATGAATCGTTTAAGAATTAGATAGCATAGGTATATTTTTGATTATCGTGTCAGCACGCTGCGCTAAATAGTATTTTATGAAATGTTAAATAACTAGCTACTGCCCTCGGCTTGGCCAACGTGGTTTGTTAATAATAAGAATAGTATTTCTTTCTCCAGGTTCCCGGTTTAGGCGTGAAAACGTATCTAATAAACAGAAACCGGGCACTAGTCGGGTGCCCGGTTTCTGAGGTTTTTATCGGTCGTATATATGACCGTTAACGCTTTATCATAACGCCTTTGGTTGGTTAGTGGTTAATGGACGGATAAACGACCGATAAACACTCGGCTATCGGACTGACTAGTGTCCGGTTCCTAAGGTACTTTACCTCAGGAACCGGGCACTAGTCGGTCTGTCTTTTTTAAAATATGTATTTCTTTAGCTGAACTATAATTTGGTAAATCATTTGATGTTAACAGAGACATAGAATTAACTAACAATGATTAAATATTTAAGAGATAACTTTTACCAGAAATCCATACGTCCAGGCCAAATGTACAAGTGGGTCTTAAATTCATACTTTTTCATTTGTGGCTCATATTTCCAAAAAAAATCAAACCATGCTCCACACCATTTGCAATCAAATCACGCTTGTCAGTAATTGGTTATGTCAAGCAATCACTTAACTCTGTAATTAATTGTCTACTAGCGCATAATCAGCGTTATTACAATGGATGCCGGTATCACCTGCGTAATTAAACTGAGCTGATCTAAAGTTGGCTAATCTTATACGAGAATATAGTTAACGCCTCATTAAATAGACCCTTAATATAGTTGTTGATGTTAAATGTAATTTCAGGCAATTTTTTTTTAATACTTTTCATCGTCATCATCATAATATCAGCCGAAAAACGTCCACTGCTGGGCATAGGCCTCCCCCAAGTGTCGCCACAACAACCGGTCCTGTGCGTCTCGCATCGTTTCCCGGTACGAGAACTTTTCGGCCCCATCGACAATTTGTTCTGCGAGGAACGAGCATTTTTAACGAGTATTTACCTACACTTGCATCGCAGTTACAAAATGTCATAAACACATATACATCTCGTCAGTTTATGACATACAAACGACATTAAATCTTAACCTCTAGGTAATAAAAAAATAATTTCCTTGATCATACCTACTAAGTACCTATACCTACTTGTATATCTAATTTGGAACTTACCTGAAATGAGAAACCGCGAAATTCTTGACAATCAGCGTCACCATCTTGCTTATTGGTTTAATATATATTTTAACCAAGCTCGACCAAAAAACTCAGAAAAAATTTTGAATGTCAAAAATAATTTTGACTGTCAGCACTTCAGCAGATTGTTCTGATGAACAGAAAAAAAAAATCGGGCATAGGTAAAAGTTCCTTGCCCGGAAAACACAAATATGCGCTTTGTCCTTTTCGATGTGGCACTTAGCTAAGAATAGCTGTCCCTATGTCTTCCGCTAGATGTCGTAACAAGAGATAAAGGATTATGTCAGCTCAATGGACAGGGGCATGGATTTGAAAATATAAAACATGTATTTCCGACGGCTCTCGCATTACGAAGAAGATTAATTTGGTATTATAGGTAAGGAATAGTCGTGGAAATAGGGTCACTTTTTAAGCCCCAAGAATGCTGAAAATATTTTTTACAAGTAGTTTCCATACTATTATTATAAGCGAAAGTAACTCTGAGTCTGCCTGCCTATTTCTTACCTCTACACATCTTGAACGCTGAATGGATTTGGATGAAACTAGTTACACGAGTAGACCATGTTCTGGAGTATCTTGGGAGAATTGTAAGGTTGGGTATTGGAGGAGAATAAAACGCTCTTTTTCCTCCATTTATTTACAATTATTAGTATTTAAGTAACAGACATAGGTATATGCAAACTTAGAATAACGGTTATACACTACAGAATGTTTCCTCAGTATTTTATATGTACCTATCTGTATATTTCTATTTAGTATGTACTCCGTTAGTGTATCCGTGGCATCACAGGCTATCAGAATACCAGCGCTGTGTTATTTTTTTTTAAATATCGAAGCATATGCTGAGATGTAGAGCTTTTTGGCCTCGGACAGATGAAATTCATATTGTTAGTTTTTATTAATTAATGATTAGGTATTCCACGCGGACAAAGCTGCCCGCCGATGCTTGAAAAAAAAAATCTTTTCCCTCTAGCGTCATATCAATAATCAATTCAATATCAAGTAGGTAACTAAAATTTACGAACTGAACGTTATTATTTACATGACTACATGTAGCCTCCTGGAAAGTTAATCTCACTTACAAATGCCTAAATTTCTTTATGTTAACACGTTTTACTGCACGAAACTTGTTAATATTACCGAGAGGCGGCCGTTGATCCAAGCAGTTGAAAATGCCATGCAAGTCAGTTGTGTCCGTCGTAGCCTGTACTAAGTTAGGCTGCGGACTAACTTTGACACAAAGCGAACGGTCCACACTTACGTTGAATAAATTTAACACTGCATGTGTGACTCGAATGCGTTTATACTGACTGTTTCGTACTATTCATTTCACGGAGTACTGAACGAATGGAGAGTTTAGGACGCTGATTAAACGGCGCCGTCCAATGAAAATGCTTGGCAGTCAATTAAACGGCTGTTTAAACCAGTTGGCTGTGACAGATACATTTAATTAAAGGGATTAGGTTAGTAAAACTGGTCAAGTGCGAGTCGGACTGGTGTGCAAAGGATTCCATCGAAACTCATTTTTTATAACATGTTACTATAAACCTTTTTATAGAATAGAATAGAATTTTATATAGGTTTTCCTGTTGTCTATAGGTACTATTAACTGCATTTTTTTCAAAAATTTAGGCTCAATAGTTTCGGAGATGTTTTAAAAGTGACCTCCATACTCAAAATTTATTTATTCATGTGTAGCAAATTTCAACAGAATCGATCAAGTAGATTCGGAGAAAATTGGCTGTGACAGAAGGACAGGCAGACAGACATCTGAGTGAAAAACGGAACCCTTCTATGATTATAAGGATTTCGTTTTTACGATAGTTCGGAACCCTAAAAAACAGGCAGTAGTGAGCAAAAGTATTGTAATCTAATCACTGAAACTACCATCGATTCTCAGGGAACTTCGAAAATACTTGCAAGTTTTCTAGAGCATCCTAACTCATTTGTTGAAAAACAAATTGCTCTAATGCAATTATTTACTTACAACTTGGCTTAAGACAAGTGAACCTACCAAAATTGGTATTCTTTGGAACTTACAATCAAGCTCCTCATTATTTCTTCATGATATTTGGCTGAAACGTGACTCATCATCTGCCAAATATCATCAATATTACCTTTTCAAATATTATGTTGGGGTTGACTTCTAATTTAATCGCGTGCAGCTTATTTCCAGTATTGTACATTGAGCGACTACTTATCTGTCCTCCATAACCCAGTTACTGGGAAATGCCATGTTTCTTTGTGACTGGATGTTAGCTCATCACCATCAACATTTCAGCCCACAGAGACTGCTGAACATAGGTCTCCCTCAAGTGTAACCATATCGTCTGGTCCTGTGCGGCTCGCAATCAGTGGATTTCCGCGGCTTTCACCAGGTCATCGGTCCACCTTGATGGAAGCAATCCAACGTTCTTCTTAATGGATTAAAATAAAATATATACATATATCTCAGCTAGGCACGTTCTAATTGCTGAGTAAAACAATATTTAAAACAAATATATAAATTAAAATGAATATATTCACAGTGTTAGATTTCACAATATTTTATTTTGTTTTTCCCTTTGTTTCATTAATATAGCCATATTATTTACATACTTGTAGCTTTGATTTAATGTGAACAAAGTGTCCACAATCCCACGTTATTATTTATAGCTATAATAATGTATTTTTTCTTCCCGCCACTTTCTAGTTAACCTAGCTTTATTAATGACGTGAAACTCTGTTATTGACTTAAGAGATAATTGTCATCATCTCGCTATCACTGTGCAGTGTATGCAGACTCTAAGATGCTCACTGAACTCATGTTAATTAATAATAAGCTGTTAAGTTTCCAAATAACAAATAAAAAAGCTTTGTCTTAAGGTCACCACTCTAGAACCTTGATGGATGAAACCAGAACCATGGATGTTGTTGTTGACTATGCTAAGTTTGTATCTTGCTTTAATTCTCTTTACATAATCACTCCCTGTACTGCCTATTCCGTGGCTCATTCCAACTGCTTTGTACTGCCCACATGATACTGATAGTAAACTTATTGTTCGCCAACAGTTTTCTTGTTTATAGCATTGAGGTTTTGCTATAAACTGTACAGTTGTCATGTCTGGACGCCTATTTTGTTGCACTGTGCTGTTTTGTTTAGCATCGCAAATAATTTTGATGTTAATCTTTGTTGCCGTTGAATTGTTGTGAGCAGAATTAAAACTGGACTGAAATTATTTTGACTGCTAGGGATCTGGCCTTATTTACGCATCTTAGACCTTGGACTTTACTTACATACTTTTGAAACAACTCAACTGGTCAACTGCAATTAATCTTACACCAACAATTGTAAGCTACTTTTATCCAGAAAAGAAATCACGTATTCATTAGGGTTTTTTTTTAGAATGGGAAATCATCAAATAATTTCTTCCGCTCTGGGTGGAGCGGAATGGCAAAGGGTGTCAGACTCTTACTGACTAAAGCCCATCTATGTTCCTTCTAGAGCCCTTTGCGTTCCAGGGCCGAGGTGACTCTTTCGAACAAATTCCGCAACCCTGGATTAGGGTAGGTCATGTGAACGGAATTACGGAAAAAGCTAGGGTAAATAGAGTGGCAAATTGATTCTGTTTAACTAATTACTAAAATAAACACCCACCATGACAATAATTTAAACCATTTTCACATTTAATGTTAAAATTAATTGCGTTCAAAGTTATAATAACGGTTCATAACATGACACACGGTTCATTAAAATATTTCCACTTACATATTGAAATTGCCGTGCAACAGCGTTAATAAACCCAGTTTTACAACTATACACTATATAGTTTTACAACTATACAATATATAGTTTTACAACTATACACTGCGGCTGCCCAAATTCAAAACCTAGTAACAGGTGATTTGAAAAAAAAACCGTTTTTGGCATTTTTCGACTTACTAGACAGTATCAAAATGATGTGAACCTTAAAACACCCAGTTTCATACGTACTTTTAAAAATTTAATTTAGCAAGTCTAAGCAATTTGGCATGTTTGCGAAAATTTCCTTGAAGTACAAATTCTAAACTTAGTATGTCAAAATACAAATTTAAAACCCTAGCAGCTCAAGCGACTTACTAGGTTATGAATTTGAAATACCAACTTGCTATGTTTTTAATTTGGCGCCAAATGTAAAGTCAATGAAATTTCGTTTAGTAAGTCCAGTGTTACCCGCGCACGATTGTTTCGCTCCATGATATAAAATAATAAAAATGAGTTACATTCAATTTTATCGGTCCAAGCGTATGGTACGTGCTTTACAAAACGAAAACAAATGCAGGTAAGAAATAAATTATTCATTATAGTTACGAAAATGTAAAAGAAACGTGACATAACCTCAACATAGAATTGTCGTTGCATTATTTTCATAAGAAAGCTAACAAACTAGGATGATGTGCTGGCTTTCGTGTGATGAATGTGCAAAAGCCGATTTTGCTTATTTTAAGGGTATGTTTTGCTAATTATCCACTGAACAGAGATAATAATTTTAACTAATGTCCACTAGCGCCGCATAAATTCCCTTAACTTAACAAAATATACTGCCCTATAGAACAAAACGGAACTTTTTTGGAAAGTTTTTTTTTCTTTACCAAAGCTATTTAACTAACACTTACTGCCTTATTATTTGTCTTTTTTGTTTTCGGTGTTGGTTGGGTATGTTTAGCTTGTTCTTTTTTCCGCTTTCAGAGCAAATGATGAAGCTAAAACAGATACTGACCAAACTATTATCGACTACAACAATCCTATCCCTTGGTCATCGGCCGAAAATGTAACGATCTGTGATAGTATCGTTTCTGATAGTAACCTTGGATTTGATACTGCTTACTTAAGTGATGACTCCGTAGCTGATCCCGATTATATACCTTTGGTGGTACAAAAACCTGCACTACAGTTGTTTGATGATAATTCCGAAGATTGTTTTCAAGATCTCGATCTCCTAGAACCTACGTTTGCCATTGAAAATCTACCCCAACTACCTCTAATGCAACCCCCTATACCAGAAATGCCAATTTTTATTGCAACTTACCCAAATACAATTATTTTCATCGACTCTGAAGAAGCAGATGGCTACCGACACCAGCTCGGTTCACTGCAAATTACTGAATTTACTGGCTGAATCTACCCACGAGTGATAACTCCACTGATTTGCAAACTGATGGTCAAATCGTTACCAATGACAACGAGTAGTTCACTATCAATAAGAATGATTTTAGCTTAAGTTTATTTTTTAGTTTTGGTTGACTATTGTGAGTTTGAGTCATGTTTTGATGTACGTAAATAAATATCTTTTTATAAGTGAATTGGATTTTTAATAAAAATCTGTACTTTGGAATTGTTTTTAATTCATTCAGTTATAAAAACTATGCTTAATGAATTTGTTTAGTCTTTACTTTTACCATAGAAAATCAAATTGATAACCTAGCAAGCTGACTTACTAAGTTTTGATATTGTTTTTAAAGTAATATTTTAGTAAATTCACAAATAAAAATAAAGTATGAGCGATTCAAGTGTAATCATAAACTCCATAACAAAAACGAGTATTACAAATGAATGTCAACAATATAGCACAACTTTTCGCCAAACATCCAAATCGCTATCTTTTCTAGTTTCTTCGGGCTAACGAATCAAAGTAGCCGACCCGTTTTTTGGCTCTCCTGAACATTTTTGTTCGAACGAGTTACTATGTTTTGATTTTAAGCAGCCGACTGTATGGTTGTAAAACTGGGTATTACCAGTCCTGTACATAAATAGGCCCATAATACGTGATACGGAACCATCGGTCACCTACATTCTGTTTGACGCTGCACATTACTATTCAACGGCTGGTTAGCTTTATCATTACTCCAGGGACTCCAACATAAATTACTGTATTGTTCCGTGAACCAGATGCCAGGTAGATGTTAGGCTGGTAGCACACGGAGCAGCAAGAAACGAGCGAAAATGGATGAAATATTAGCCCCTATCTCGCTTAATAACTGGATGAGTCACTGGGGAGTATCCGAGCGAAAATGTGAGAACTATTATTGTCTTACGTGTTAACTTTATTGGTATGTTTCTGTGCGCTATATTAAAAGCTATATCACGTATTAAAACTTCGCCCGCGACTTCGTCCGCGCAGATTTAGTAGGTAGGTACTCTACAAACTTCCCCCCCCGTCTACCCCCTTTTAAAGGTTAGGTTAGGAAAATTAAGCTCAACGATTTTCATTAATTACCCATTGCTGCTGCTGATTCTGTGGTCTCAGGATAAGTGCAACTGTTCACCCCGTTCACCCCGTCAGGGGTTGATTATGCAAAAAATTTTAGATCTGTTTCAACTATTCCACTTGTAGTTTGTTCATACCTAATAAATCTTTCCTCTTTATAAGATTAGTTTTGATTTAGATTTAGATTAATACATAGAGTAGAGCAATGACGTGCAAAATGATGATGTGTTTGTATATAAAGTGAGAATGTATATACTTTTTTCGGTTCATGCATTTTATTATCAATTTGTCAGATGAAATTATTCACTCTCTAAACAATATCTTAAAATATGAAGCAAACTGTCAAGAAACCTTAAGAAAGGCAACGATCTATAGACAACACTCTTTTGCAATTCAAAACCTCTGTTCAGAATACATGTTTAAACGATTAACCAATTCAGGGCCTACGGTTCAGACTGGTCCGTTGTACGTCCGCTTAAATCGGCAGTCAGTTGTCTTGCATCACAATCAATGAGTACTCACCCTAACAAACTAGTTCAATTTGCACAATAGAAAGGGCGGGTGCAAGACAAGACTGCAGAAGGCGCCCGGGGGCTCTGATCTCATAACAAACACAAATAAGCCGACGTGATCCGCTTACCACCATAGATTAAGAACGTAGAAAATATTTCTACACTTCAACGGAATAATTCATGATTTTCTGCGAACAATATTATCTTATCGGCATGAGAAATTGTTTACATGCAGACTCGGTGGACGACGTTCGATGTATTTCGCTGATTCTATGTAAAGTTACTCGCTCGGTAAACTGGAACGTTGTCTCGGCTCCTCGTGTTGAGTTTTGTAGCTTTATTTGCAAGTCCAATAGTTATTTCAGGTTGGAATTGTCGCCTATTTGATGTATTGATTATTCTTGCTCTGGGGAATACAATATTCTGCGTTTAAATGTTTTGTAAAGGAGCGTATTTCAAAGGACTTGTTTGTGCTAAGAATAAATAATACTTACCTACTACTTTGTTTTTAATTTCTGTGACAAATGAATTTTGCAAATATTCATTAAAATAATATTTGTTTCGCACAGCACATAGCGGCTTATAGCCGATTTAAAATGACATAATTTAACATCGTATCTTTCCCTAAACTAAGGCAGAATTACAGAGCACGAAAATTGTCTCTTCAATAAATACATAACATTTAATACTGACTTTATTTTCCGACGATTAGCATACGAAAACATCGGAATGTCGACCACGGCTTAGATCCCAAACGATTGTTGGCTTAAGCCCACTTAAACCCTTGGATAGATACTTGACAATGGCATTTGCATTTAGTTCATTTGTTTCTGGTTCCAGCCAGCCAGTTCCTTTGACATGTTGATTACGATGTAAATTAATAGTGCCAACTAGCTGAAGTACACATTGTGTAAGGAGAGTATGTTGTAGTCTTGTTGAGGAGGAGAATTTTGAATAGAAGCTTAGTGCTCAATCTACGTTTAGAATTATAATTTCTCGTCATCAAAGGAAAGACGTACTAGGACTTTGTTAATAATTTTGATTACGGATTGACTGACTGTTGAAATGTTTATCAGAAAACGACCTTTTGTTGTATACTACCATTCCACCATTCTATCAAAAAAACAAGGTTAATATAAGTAGCCAAAAACACAAATGATCTCCAAAAATTATTCACAACTGGCAACATATTTTCAGTATTTTACACCCTCAACGATCACTCACACATCATTTACATTTGTAAAAGCACAATATATCGTTCGGAAGTTCAATTTTACAGCGAGCCTTATTCAAAAGGGTCCGAATTTCAGAATTTACAGCTTCCGACGATCAACAATAAAAATGATTGGTTTTATCTATGAATAACTGCGTATATCCCGGCCAATACAGTCACCGTAAGGAAACAGGGCGTATCTGAGCAAAACACAAAACCGAGATAAAAATCAAAATGTTCAGAAGTAGAACATTTGTTCGAAATAACTAGACGCTCGTAGAAAAATAAAAAATAAATTCCTTACTACGTGCACCTTGTTTTTCTGATTCTGCATATGTTAGGAGCTCATTTCAACCTAAATTGGCAGTTGCACCCATTTTTCTTTGGACGGCAGAATAGCCGTCATTGAAATTCAGTTTGCCGGTTGAAAATAACAGATTATCGAAATGTAATAAATTTTGTGAAATGAATTCGTTGACCGCAGCCGCGTGTGGCCGGCCGGTTGTTTTTCATCTGGTTACGCAGTATCTACATACAGTTTTGTAGGGTGTCCTGGCACTTGTATTTTGAATTATTTTTGGTTTGTGTGCTTTTAAAGCTTTCGCTTTGTAGGGATATATTAAACAAATATTATAAAGAGGAATTTTTTATATGTTTGTTTGATACGATTTGGCTCAAAAAGTACTCAACCGATTTTATTAATTCTTAAACTAACCGTTAAAAGGGGTTAGAAGGGGCGTTGAAGTTTATGGAGTAGGTACCTACTAAATCCGCGCGGGAAATAAAACTTGTCCTGGAAACCTGCAAGTATTCTTTGTAATTTAGTAATTTGCATTTTGAAAATAAAACCATTTTATACACATTTAGGCGTTGTTATATCGCCATCGTCTAGATACGTGCCCAGAAGACTCGCAGCATTTATTATAATTAGGTACTTACCTACCTTATGATTTAGCAATTTAAATTGTAATTTTAAAAAAAAGGTGCCTAATATTCTGCGTCTCACGTACTTCATATAATGTCACCAAAGATTTATTTATAAATAAAATTACCCAAACGTCTTTAAATTCTTACAAACAGATCAATCACAATATAATATTTTCGCGAAATCGAAAAATGTTTTTAGATCTCCTCGAAGTACCTATACATTTTTTTCATAAGACCTTTGACAAGCGAGGTGTTGTTTGATTCGATTAAAATGCGAAAATGGAAATACCTAAGTGAAAAAATAAGGTATTAAAAGTGATTGCAAAATTTTTCTTTATTCATATTTTAGTGGCAAAATAAGAACTTGCAATATAGCCATATTATGGTTGTATGTATGTGTCATTGGCTCACAGTGAAAGAAATAGAATCGAATGCCTACTTCCATTTTCAAATACGTATTTACACACTACTTACAGCCTAATAAAAAAAAAACCACATGAATAGTTTAAATAATGCCTTGCAGGTTCTTTATTCTAATTATCTATGGAGAATTTGAATTTAGATTGTACTTATCAGTATTTACACTAATTGTGTGGTTACATTTTTTTAAGAATAAGCCTGAAAATATGACTGAGTGTGACAGAAAATCATTTCAACCTGTAACCAAACATGACGAACAATGAAGCCCAGTTCAACACCGCAGTTTAACTGATTACAAACGAAAACTTCCCCAGTAATTTCAAATTGCGAATCTGAATGCGAACCAATGTGACAGGCTAGGGACGGGCCTGATTTCCCAGCGCCAATCACGTCACTATTCCGACGTGTTAGAGTTGAAAATCGTTTAGCATAATTTGTAGTCAAGGAAACCTAGTTAGTACGCGCACTGCATACCGTAAAAAGGTAATGTTTAGACAACACAACGGTTTTGTTAGCACTTTAGTTTACTTATTCCATCGATAGGGGACTGTTTACCATAACTTCGTTTGCGTGACACGTGAGATTCGGATGTGTGTCGAAGAATCTGATAGTGTCAACTAGGCCTAATATAACGTTTCAGGGAAATGTTATTACGTTTGTGAAAATGGGACGGATATTTGAGGAATGTATTGAAATTCAATTCTAGATTGTGGATTATTTCTAGTATGTGTTCCTTATCATATTTTGTCGAATCTTGAGCGTGGTAGTTTTATTTTATACTAGAGTCAAATTAGCAAAAGTACTTAAAAAGAAAATAATCGTAAAATATCATAATGCCTGGCTCCACCGTTGGGTTAGCTGAAGAACTATACTTATCATATTCAAAAATAATATTTTTTGAAGCAAGTAGGCAAAGTTGGTCATTGCAGCCGGGGTGACGCTGGAGGAGAGAGACCATTATGGAGCTGAAAGACTGCAACGTGGGAAGCCCACGAATATCAAACGACATTTTTCAACACCAATTAAATTACTATTTATGTAAGACTGACGTTTATTACAGCACATAAGCAGATTAGCTGGTGTCTATAGTGTTAATAATTTTCTACTTAGTATGTTGAAAAAACTTGGAATAAATATATTAGAAAAACATACGTATGTTTAAAGCAATTCTTAAGCTTTACAAGTGACGTTACAACATTCGTTACTTAGTTTTCTAAAACAAGTGGGTCGTATTTACAAAGAAAATAATGTTTTAAGATGCTAAATTTTCATTATTTACATAGAGTGGAACATAGTTTTACTTTTAGTTGTTTGTGAAGTACGTAGGTAGGTAAGTAGATTTGCAAAAACTTAGATTTACTTTGTGCTTTATTATGCTACAGGTAATGTTTTATTTTATGTCTAAAACATGATTTTAAACCTATATAAATATTCAGATTTTATATTTGGCTTTAGGAGCGTTTACGACGTATGGCATTTCATACAAACTTTCACAATTTTGGAAAAAAAGTCTAAAAAGTTAGTTAATATTTCGAAATGCCTTATTAAAATAAAAATAAATGTATATCTCTGTTTCTATGGAAAATTTAAAAATCGGTCATATTTAGCTGTGACATTATTTTTCGAAAATGTTTTTCAGTGAACTTTTTAGATCTATGTATCCTGCTTATGCGTATGAAGTTTCATTAAAAGCGATTCAGTTATTTCGAAAAACAAGGACTTGAAAGTTTATATGAAATGCCATACATCGTAAACGCTTACTTTCTGGTAATATTTTTATTGTGCGGACGGCTAAAGAATGGAATTCCCTACCGGAGTATGTGTTTCCTGGAAACCACATCCTGGGAGTCTTAAGTCAATAGTGAATAAGTTACTTCTAGGCAAGCATGCTCCATCGTCAACCACATCATCGCTTTCCATTCTGGGGAATCGCGAGACTATCAACTTTAATAAAAAAAAGTTTAGTAAACAGCTCTCTCAGACGTGATCGATACGACACTGCAACAACAATTTAATGCCATTATTTTACTGATATTTCTAGTAGAACATTTTCAATAAAAAGGCGTTCCGCCTGTCTGAAGGACCCGTAAAAAGAAATTACAGTTGTGTGTTTTCTATTACACCCCAAGAACAGCTATACATTTATTATTAACAGACATATACAAATACTAGTTGCCGCCCGCGGCTCCGCCCGCGTGATTGTCGAAAACTATCCTAAGGGAACATATTCCCGGGGTATCCTATGTGTTATTCCAGACTATAATCTACCTCTGTGCCAAATTTCATCAAAATCCATTCAGTAGTTTTTACGTGAAAGAGTAACAAACATCCATACATACATCCATACTTACAAACTTTCGCCTTTATAATAGTAGTAGGATAATTAGTATACAAATATAATTAGCAAAATAACTTGTAAAGCAACCCTGAATAAATCATGAATTGTTCTGAAAATGTCGAATTTGCTTAAGAGAACAAGATCTTAGATAACTTTGTGTTCTACAAGGCCTTGAAAGTAATCATATTTTATTACGTAACAATAACTACGTAGGTATTACCTACTTACGTGTAACACAAACATATTATATGAACAGAGTCTGATCAAAAAGACATTGTTGATCTTCAAACAAAATCTGAATAAGTTTAAGTAATAAATAAGAAATGGAAGACGATATTCTGAGTGAAAGGGAGTGTCAAACTATTTCTTTTCCTTTTTTTTTTAAAGATGGGCCTTTCTGCTCCACCCAGAGCGGAAGAAGTTCCGCTCTGAGTGGAGCAAAAAGGCGTGTCGGACTCTTACTGACTAAAACCCATCCGTGTTCCTTCTTCGGACCCCGTCTCCTATGCTGACATCTCTTTGAGGCGCGCATGGAACACAAAGCGCCATCGACCCGGGCCCGGTGGTGATCGGACAGCGAGCCACCCAAAGCTCGCCGAGCCTGTTTAGTGTCAGACTCTTACTGACTAAACATCCTGTGTTCCTCCTAATGCCCTTTACGTTCCAGAGCCGCGGTGACTTTTTTGAACAAAGTCCGCAACCCTGGCAGGCACTGGCCCTAGCCCCGTTAGATACCCACTTAACTAATTCATTGGCCACGTTTATTAAATGCTAATTTACAAAATTAATAACAATTTGATTTGAAATAACGAATTGCTAAAAACTTGCTTTAAAAATACGAATATGTTATTTATGTCTCTTTTATATTATTTCTATATAAGCATGAACATGAACGTATTAAGTTAACCCAAGCATAATTGTTTTGTTTTTTTTTCAGCCCCTTATGTCCCGCTGCAGGGCCAAAGGCTTCTCTTTCTTCTTATTTTAATTGACCTTAGCATAAATCTTATAAAAAAATGAAAACATTGAACCTTTTATAAAAAATGGGGCAAATCCTATCTCATATTATTTCCGTATATTTCGATTTTCGTCTCGACACGGATTCCTAATATATTGTAGGTCGCATCGCCTCTGGCTAAGAGTAAAATCAATTTCGGCACAATTCTCTGTGTCTTCGTACCTTTACCGCAGATAATATCCTGAGATACATCGGGGGCTTTACACACAATTTGATTTGCATGTGAAGGTATATTATGATTGAAAACAATTTTGCAAAAAAAAATCTAAAGCTCTGTGAAGGTCTATCTGCTAATGATCTCACAGCATGCAAGCCGGCAAAATTTTCATAAATTTTTATACAAACATTTTAACCAGTTAAATAACGATCATCAGTTATTTAATTCAAAATTGAATTTAGAATCTTATTAGTATTTAAAACAAACCTGTATTTAAAAAAGTTTGTCTTTATTTAAATATGACTCAAATAGTACTGGCTGCTTATGAACACTTTTTCAAATTTAGAATCAGTTTCAAAATATGAAATAGACAAAGGTTAAGTAACTGAATTTTTCGCATGCTGTGCCAGATACCTGCACCTAACGAGATGTTAGTTAACTTAGGTTTTAGAACTTTTGTGTTTTGATTGTAAAACATTTTTTAATTAGTTTTACCAGAGCCTGATGAAAATCCATTCATTTAAATTCAGCGCGGATACTTAATGCGGAAAATCTGATTTAAAGTTGAGGTTCCCAAATCAAATTAGGTATTATACCTTAGAATAATTATTCTAAAAAGATAGATAGAAAATATATAGGTATAACCTATATATTTTCTATCTATCTTTATAAATGGAATTCTTGTTAACTTTTATAGGAAAGATTGCCATAGATAATAATTGTAATGTTCAAATATAGGATAAGTCGATACAGTGCGTTGAAATGAAAACACTCGTGACGTCACTATGATGGTACATTTTTTACCAGCGAAGTGATGTCATGCGTGTTTCCAACGCACTGTATCGTCTTAATTTTTTGTTTGCTTGATAAAAAAAAAAAATACGTGTCCAATATTTTTTGAAAATCTATCTGACGGACTAATTAGACTTTTCCAGTAAAATGCCCTATTCTTTTCAGAGATGAGTACACACAATTGACTGAACCCTCTTCCCAAAGCAAAAAGTATTCATCCACTTTACCGGACCGACTGACCCGAACGATATTTTCATTTTTAAAAGCACACCGTCACTTAATTGCTTTTAAATCTAATTTTCTGCTTCCATATTTCGTGCTTTATCACTCCACAATTTGTTTTTCGAAGCAAAATGGCGGCTCTTCAGCCATTATAATGATTGTCCGTGACTTGTAGAAATGTTACATAGGTTTAGCATAAATACTGATTGAGATTTTTGAACTGAAACTACGTACCAAGGCAGCTATTCGTTTATCGATCGGACGCGTCACGTTTAGGCACACATTTCTTTACATGAGAGCGTAGAAGTTATAATTCCCTCCTGCTTTCACGCTATATCCCTCTTAGGGTATTACCACACCAATCAATCGATCGTCGATCGATACCATCGATCGGTGGTAGAATTGATTACACACCAGTCGATCAACGTCGATCGATGGCATCGATCGGCGGACGACAATTGTTTATCACTCGGTATTCCTCGATCAACCAAAGCTACAACACCAAACGATCAACTTCGATTGATGTCGATCGATTGATTGGTGTGGTAACACCCTTATTCTATAAACTTGTGAAGTAACACTTCACAAACACAGACCAATCGGAACGTAAATCTTTTCACATGAAAAAAAATACTTTTAAATCGGTTCATAAATGACGGAGTTATATGAAGTAACAAACATAAAAAAGAAAACTACCACCTAATTGAGAACCTCCTTTTTTGAAGTCGACTGCGAACGTTACTTAAATATTAGCAGAATTGGCCTCTTGTCTCGTGAAACGTGAAAACTAAAACTGTGCGTAGGTGTTTAACAAAACTTTTGAAAGCAATTTCACGATAGCACGGTAGGTATCTTTAAATTAAAAACTTCTATCAAATAATCTAGTCTGTTTATTTAAATCTAAGAGGGCATAATGAGTAACTAACAAAGGGATCCGAGTACTTAGGTAAATTTAAAAAGTTTTTTTACTTTTTCCTAGAAAAATAATTTAATTTCAAAATCATCTTCTGCAAGTGGCTTCACCCGCGTGTATGTTCGAAATTATCCCAAGGGAACATACTCCCGTGATTGAATGCTTGCGTCCTATTCTAGACTATAACGTCTGAGCTAAATTTCATCAAGATCGGTTCAGCCGTTCTGGCGCGATTGAGTAACAAACATGCATTCATCCAAACTTTCGCATTTATAATAGTAGTTAGATAGATTCCTTCGCAAAAACCTAACCACCTGCAGATCCTGCGAGAGAAAATAATGTACATATAAATAAACCATTAAAGTACCAAGACACGTACCAACAAACATGTTATTTACATTTATTGTCACGGAAATGAACAAAGATGTTCGGATAGGCAGTACAGTCGATTTAACAGCTCATTATGCGCCGATGCATAGGTGGATCGCGTGAGAATGGGCTCTAAGTCACCAACTATCGTCCTGGGCTTGCACAATAGGGCCCTTAGGCCCCGGGGAGGACAGGAACGCAATACGGTAGTGACGGTAAATAAAATTGACCGTGAAAGTCTAATTAGCGGTTGCATTAGCTGATTGGTAGGGGATTTTTGTTAGAATCATGAACAAAGTAAACCAAAAAGAAAAATGTTTCTTTAAAATCCGCAAATCAAAACGACGGAACACACTACAACAAATAAGCAATCAACGGCACCCTTTCAAAAAACACATTGATACGGAAACAAAACAAAAAAAATCGCGTGATACAAACGAAGTGTGAGATAACAGGAAAATGTAAAATGTGACTCGTGATAAAAATGTAATTTCCTCGTATAGGTACAGAAAGCACGGGTTTTATTCGGTAAAAATATTTTGCTTCGGGCCATCCCCCATTGTGCAAGTGTCAGGAAATCCGACAATCGTCTGAGGGCACATTCAAATGATAATCTCGCCATACGCTTTGCGAATTAAGCTGCGAACACATTTAGTATACGCCACGTAAGTAATGAAAGAAAGAAAGAATAAAAAGTATTATTAGCACATATAAATGAAACGCGCACGGTAACTACATAGAAATAACAAATAATGGTATGCCAGAAACTAGCATGTGTTTCACGGCTGCACTAAAAAGGTCCATTTCAGCGTGTGTGCGATGTCAGTTGCATTAGTTTTTAATGCGTTTATATGACAGTGTGGCGACGTACTCTAAGTTATACATGCTGTAAGTTCAGTTTAATGCAGTTGGTATGTGTTTAGCAGATGTTGGAAAAGTTTTGTGATACTGTAAGTATTCGTCAGTCTTATAATCCGGCACACAGTGTAATTTAATATGCAGTCCCGGGATTACACATGTGTGATGTGACAACGTCATGTGACAATCTTAATAAATTAAAGTGTTAATTATTTTGTAAATAATCCTTTTACAATGTTTATCATCACCATACCATATAGTGAACATCTTGCCTTAATAAAGAAACAGGAGACAAGTCATTTTACTGGAGATAATATGCCTGCTGGTTCTTTTACTTTTTTTTTACTTGATTTGATAATTTACTGCTTTTTTTTAAGGATGGGAAGTCATCAAATGACTTTTTCTGCACTATGTGGAGCGGGAGGGCGTGTCAGACTCTTACTGACTAAAACCGTGTTTCTTCTAAAGCCCTTTGCGTTCCAGGAGGTTCCGGTGACTCTTTCGTACTAATTCCGCAACCCTGGCAGGCTCTGGCCTTAGCCGGTCCCGTCTCCTATGCTGACATCTCTTTGTGGCGCGCGTGGAATACACGACGCCATCGATATGGGCCTGGTGGTGATCGGACAGCGAGCCATCCAACGCTCGCCGTCCGCAGTCCCGCGCCTACGGTGGCCGGCGATCGCCCTGCGACTCCTGACGCCCGGGGTGACTTCTCCTGTAGCGGCGGTTGGGGCGAATACCTTATCTTTCCTAATACTTACTGCCTACACTGCAATTAATTTTTTGCGAAATTGGCGTTAGGAAATTTCATTTTGCCTAATAATCACAAAGGGCCTGATCATTAGTTAGCTTACATCTGATTCCAAAAAAAGCTGTTCTTATGTTGGTTACATGGGTAGCTAAGCCTCATTACCTATTACTTACTACGTACATTTTTCAGGCCCAATCTTCAGGTAACATAACCTCAGCATGTTTTCAGTTTCATTCGTATTACGTGGCGGGCACGGCCGATGCCAGAAATGTCACATTAGTCTGATTTACACGTGCTACCTGACGTCGCGTTATGTAGGTGAATGTGCGCGTTTAATCGCACTGTCAGAACACTTCCTTAGTCTTTATACCGCAGCTGTCAAATCAGGTTTGATCTAAACTAAAATAAAAAAAGAGGTAATTGTTTGTTTGTAGAAGATAATTATAACAACGTAATAATCTAAATTACAAAAAAAAAAACTAATAGAGGGTGAAGCTCATACTATTATTAAGTTTCATAGGCTACGGGAGCAAAAAACCTAGTAAGAAATACATTTAGCCACCTCGGGCTTACTTATCCGCAAAAAAATTAATGATGTTTTATTTTTTGTACCTAATACTTTTCCGGAGTTTAAGAATCAGGCTTTCAAACTACACAATCGCTTTACTGGAAGTGAACTTTACGCTCCAGTTAAGAAAAACCCCAAATTGGAATGTCCTGGAATAATCCCAACATCTTCTACTGACATTTATACCAGCGTTTTTGTATTAAACATTTGATATAAAAAAGTCAAAGCACTATTGCTGATGAAAACTTAAAAAGCTGTCTTGAAGGAAAATATTTACAGTCACTGTCAATTTCCGCAATTTTCTAATAAAAAAAAAAATACGTTTAGCAAAACAGTTTTTTTCTCAACACTTATGGTATCTTCATAACATCAGACGCACGTTCTCATACCGTAAAATCAAGCAGCCCAGCATATCAGTACCAACCGAACACTCCAAACCCGCTTTCCAAATCCAATCCACGCTACATATTCACATCATATTTTGAAAGCAAACAAACATCCAAATTGTTCTCCCCTTATCTCATTTTTGTTGCACACAAGAATCACAACACATTGAAAAATAATTTTCGTCGCGTTGCGGCTTCAGATACGCGAGAACCGAATGCGAGGACACAGAATAGATAGATACAGAAGGCCAGGTCTATAAAACGGGTGGAAACAGGCGCACGCACACATAGACGCTCTCGTACGCAGATCCCAAACAATTGACAGTCGAGCGAGAACAGCGAGAACGCTTGCTCTTACTGTCTGTACGTATAGCGTGTCTAAGTGTGCGGGCGTTATCGCTCGCTGTTTAAAGTTTAACTTCTGCAGCTGCTTATTTTGTGGTATCGAGTGCGAATCCCCATTAGAGGCGTCTATAGGGTACGCCATTAAATAAACATCTCTGGCAGGTTCGCTGCTAGTTATTAGCGCCACCCCATCCTCTTGAAACGCCGTGATACGGCACGAAGACGGAAGCCGAGGCAAAATCAATTTCATTTTTCGACACAAGCATTACGTTTATGGCGATTGAAACCGCAGTTTTCTTCGAGCCGGTACCTATGTAATGGTGTTTATTTATGTGTATAGGTGTTTATATTGTCTATTAATGTGGTGATGATGATTTTGTAGGGGTGTATTTTTATTGCATCTAGAAATCGTGCATTAAATTTACATCTTACGTTAACATTATGTTTGACTTTGCGTAGATAACTTGCATAATCGATAATTGGCAAATATTCACTTTAGTTGCTTATATTCCTATCAAGGCTATCGCGTAATTTACGCCTAAAGATGTAAATCTTAAACTGCATTCCACGCACTCACCGCAGTTTGCAATCACACTGTTTAATCACTTGAATGGTTTCATAATGCGCTAATAGCTATCTGATAAAGAACAATTCAATAAATTCACCAAGTTATAAGACAAACGTAATAAACAGAAAGAGCATTATTCTATATCGCTAAAACACAGTGTCCTGATTTTTTTTTACATTTCGTCCGAAAAAGCATCGTTTAAAATTTCAACGAAAACGTAGCACTTTAAAGCGTCTAGTGTATTTTTCGTCCCGCCGATTCACAGGGAGATTTCTGTAATCCATTCTGATATCCCCGTTTCGTTCAAAGTCCACTCGTTTCGTGTCATTACAGAAAAGCGGACTGATATACACATCGGCAAAGTTATTTTTCGCTGCCCGAATTTAAGAAATGGGTTCTTAGTGTGAGGTTATAAGGTTGAGATTGGAATGTGTTTGGTTTTTAAACGGTAGCGTGCTTGGTTCCCTTATACCATGTTTTACTGCGATTGATTCCGTCCGCAAGACGGACCGGACGGGATCGGGGCTATCCTGTACTTATCTAATTTTATTGTCACTCGCCGACGTCCGTCGAACCCTCTGCCACTGAGAACGTTTCGAAGAAAAGCTAGAAAATTCTTTCCCCCATCGGATATTTTTATCTGAGAACGACATCTTTATTCGCAAGCAGTTAAACTTAATTCAACGTCTTGGTAAGAAGATAAACGTTCTGCCTGGATTCAGGCCTTGGATGGATCTAAAAAATCGTGGTTTTGCGAGATTGGATCTTCATGTTTATAATCTACATGTATTTGGAACTTACAGAATAAAGATGTCGAAGCTTCATACATAATGTATTACAAATTACAATATTCGTAAGAAAATAAGAATTTAGGCGCCATTTAGAACATAGTGCTTAGTAACACTTTATAAAAGACTTTTACAACGGTTTCTACTTTACTCGTGAGAAATTGACGAGTCTTTTACTTGGAAAAACTAGGTTTTTTTACACGTCTCCTGAGTAAAGTCAGAAGAAAATGCAATACATTTAAATAAAATAAAACTTTAAAATGTCGAATATCATACTTCGGTGATGTGATAAATATTTCATCTTGCATTACAAAATGGCATGTCCCACACGTCTTAGAACTTCGCAAAGAGAATACGAATTGCAATAAAAAATACATTATTGAGAGTGCTTTTAGTGTACAAATTGTGTGTGACATAAAACTAATTTATCATGTACCATTCTTCTTGGTAGCACGCATGATTTTCTCTAATCTGATCTGAAAGCTGAGTCTTGAGAAGAAATCAAGTATTTTGTTGTAGCAAATCAACACCAACTACAGCCATAACACATTTTTAGGTGTTTTTTTTTCTTCCTCTTTTCTCGCATCATCGTTATACAACTAATAGGTACCATAGATAAATGTTCAAGGCATGTACAATTTTTTGTCACTAAGCAAAATGGTATAAAACCTAGTTGGCTGGCTAGGCTAAGTTGCAACGTCGTAGTTATAATGAGTTTTTTTTATAATGTTAGTGCTGGTATTCCTAACATAAAAAAATCAGCCCTTCGTTATATCAGTCCCTTAGGGGGACACTAAGGGCTGATTTAAAAAAAAAAACATTTCCCATAGGAATTTCCCGTTCCCGTATAGCCTTAGCCTTCCCCATGAATGTGTGGGTGTGTAGTTCCAGAGATTAGCGCGTTCAAACATACAAACTCTTCAACTTTATTATATAAGTAATAGATACATATGTATATTAATATAATATGGCCGTTTGACAGCTTGAACTAAGCTTTTTATGAGCATACCAGTGTATTAGTAACGATTGAGAATCGAACACACGTGTCTTCTCTCACACGTCTTTGCATGTAGCATTCCACTCAATGTCTCTGTAAAATAATCAATCCCAGTCCCCGTTCTCAAGCTGCACATTCAACTTTCCTAATTGTTACCATTCTAACCTCATTCCATACGTAATTCCTTCACAAAACAGACGAGAACGTCTCAACAAAAAGCCCCGGGAATATGTTAAAGACGTCTGTTTCCTTACGGCCTGTTCGCCATCTCTTCGGCACATTAGCTATGATAATTGGAACATTTGGTTTGCGAATAGGATGACGTAAGGACACTGTAGTGACACTGAATTGTAACTACAGAAGGTCATTTAAATACAGTGACCGAAAAAAGGGGCACGCATTCATTGATGAGTAGGTACGCACGGCTAAGACAGGGAAAGACGCAAAAGAAATACTTTCTGAATGACTTGTGAATTTTTTTATTCGCAAACTTTCAAAACGCCTGTTTCCGTACATTTTGACATTGATTATGAAACGCTGAACGCTTTTTAGGTAAGACAATTATTATTAGCCTCCTGGTTGAAATAAAGTTGTTTTTTTTATCTTTTTTTTTAATACTTAGCGGACGCGTAACCCCTGGATCTGCAAAATGAACTGATTCTGTTGCATATAATTAGTTAATGATAAGTGTTATTATCTTTGTGGTGGCTTTATCGGACCTTTGCCAAATGCTAGTTTTGCGAGTGGACTTGCACTCGCTGTACTATGCCTATGTTTGCGTGTGTTTTCTCTTTGTGTACAACATTCGCCTTCTGTATTATTTTGTATTCTGTGGTCACAATGCGAATTTGCGAATACAGAGAGGTTTACGCCACCACGTGTTTATGTTCTGAATGTAATTTTGCGTAAGTTAAAATGTGGAATGGTATGATTTTCTGGTTTATTGTTATGTTAATACGCTGACAGTTTAATGTGACTGGTGTAGGGTGTCGGTACTTTTTATTCAAGGTGAATGACTGCTGAATTGTTAGTCGTAAATCAGATATAGTTTTTCCATGGCGTAAAATAAATGCCATTTCAGGTAGACAAATGGCTATTACCCTACCAAAGTTATAGGTATCACAAATTCAGTCCACAAATTCTAAACCATGCAATCTTTTCCAACTTTAAAAACTCCCTGTATCTTTTCCTCCTCCAACAAAACGTTCTAACCCCAGTCTTAAACTATCATTCCGCACTATTAAACCATAATAAACTGAAGAACAACTTCAAATGAAACAGTGTAGTGCAATAAAGAACGTCATATCTCACGGAAGCTCGCGGGACTGCAATGAAATGAATTTCACCATCTCTTTGTCAAGACGATGGAGCGTGGCCACTTGTCGTGACTGATGACGTCAGTGCTTAGGAGCTTTCTACTGTCTTAGGAGTTCGCGAGTGACATTTGATTTAGGTCTTTTAGGTTTTATGAGCTTTAAGTCTAGTTTACACTGTGCGAGCTAGCGTGCGAGTCAGTCTGCCGAGTAGCTGCAGTGCAGTAACTCGCATCATTTGGACGTATACGAGTTACTGCCACGTGCGAGGTGCATAGTAGGTCGCATCTGAGTTACTTCAACATTTTTTGTTTTCACTCGCCTCTAACCTGATAGTAACTCACACATGGCAGCAGCTCGGACACCATTCAGTAGCTTGCCCGTGTCAGCCAGGCAGTTGCAAACGGAACCTGTATTTGTGCGTGCTGTGCCTCACAAGAGACTGGGCAGCTACTATCATCGTCTCACAGCTAAGGCGAGCCGAGCTACTAGCTCGCACCGTGTAAACTAGCTATTAGACGTGGTTAGGTTTCAGGATTACACGTTCCTAGAGGTGAGGTAACCATAAGTGAAGATAATGGTTAGTATTAATGCTATGTCCTACGCTTCAACCAATGACAACAGTAAGTACGGGAGATAAAAATAATTATATTTTGTATGAAAAGCTCGGCGACATCGCGGCAGACCCAGGTGAAGATGGTGGGACGAGCTTGACGTCTTTTGACAGCGTTGGTCTACACTTGCCTGAAGCCGGTGGTGGAGAGGAAAAAGGAACTCCTATACCCTGCCATGGGAAAGAACGGGCTGAAAATAAATAAAATATGAAAAGTGGAACATAAGCGACCAAGCATTTTTATTTAGTGTAATGGTCCTTGACTATACGGGTTCGAATTAAATTACCGCCGCTGAGGCGATTAATCAGAAGAAGACGCCCCGGGCGTCGGGAGTCGTAGGGCGATCCCCGGCCAACGTAGGCGCGAGCGTTGGGTGGCTCACTGTCCGATCACCACCAGGCCCGGGCCGATGGCGCGTTGTGTTCCACGCGCGCCTCAAAGTGATGTCAGCACAGGAGACGGGGCCCGCTAGGGCCAGAGCCTGCCAGGGTTGAGGAATTTGTTCGGAAGAGTCACCGTGGCCCTGGAACGCAAAGGGCTTTAGAAGGAACACGGATGGGTTTTAGTCAGTAAGAGTCTGACACGCCCTTCCGCTCTACCCAGATCGAAAGAAGCCACTTGATGATTTCCCATCCTTAAAAAAAAGAGACGATTAATATCGAAATGGTCATGAACCAGATTATCTTGACTATTAACTTCTTAATTCTCTAATGAACTGAAACTGAATTAAAAGACTCTAACATTTAACAGATTATTCGGCCTCAGAAAACGTAAATTAAGTTTAACCAAAAGTTAAGTCCAATTTTATTGACAGTTCATCAATAGGCTTAGTTAAAGAGCCTTTAAGCTTATTGATAAACCTATAGATATCGAGTTTTTTGCAAAAAGTTATAAAAATCTAGTCACAGTGCTGTTTTGAAATAAATTCAGCGAGCTATATTGGCTTAAAGTAATCCTTTCAGTTGTCGAATTAATAAAGACAGTGTCAGCTAAAAAAATATAAAAATAAAGTTCGCTTCTACGTGATTTCAAAACGGGGTTTCACAAGTGCGGTATTTTAGGTTGCTATTATGCATTTAATAAGTAAATACTAGTTAATGTAATATTTAACGGCCGGTTTCAATAATGTATCTATCTTTATCCTACTGTCAAATTAGCAACCAACAGTACCTGAAACGTCATGTTTGAAAGGCAAACATAACGTTTCAGCTACGTTATAGCTAATTTGACAGTTGGTTAAAGGTAGATACGTTATTGAGACTGGCCGTAAATCATTATGTCTATGGTAGGAAACAATAAAGGCCATTGACCTATTACTACATTTATTGACATTTTTAGTTCAAAAAACGGGAATAAAGTCATAAAACTGTCCTGAATCAAAATCCATCGTGATCTTTAATGTAGTGAATTGCAAATTTATGTGGCGCCTATCATAACAAAAGTAGTTTTCTATGATTGAAAACACTGTAGAAATAACTAAGCAAATTATGTTGACACCAAATAATCTCACACCATTAAATCAACTCTCAGAATTTGAATAATTCCAAATTCGTTTTGACAACGCAACATGACAAACGACGGTGCTAGCGAATAGTGGCGGAATATAAATTCATAAAGTAAAAGTGCATAGAGGGCCACAATCCTCTTGTCTGTGCAGTCTAGTGGCCACTTCGTGTGACTGATGACCGGTGGACCGCCGAGGAACGCGATTGTTCTCGCGCGACAAAAATAAAAAGTTCAGTTAAATCGCTATTCACGGGAGTCGGAACTTTTTTCAAGATTTTTAAAACGACATGATTGTGTTTGAAAGTCGAATGCTTCATTTTTATTGGAGAAAAATGGCGGCCGCGGGATTAGTTTTCGTTGATCGCATTTTGAAGTGGTTTAACAAATTGTGTCTCGGAATTGGAGCTTCATCGTAACGCGTGTCTTGGGAAAACTGGGGAATTAACTAAAATGAACTTAACGTAAGAGAAAATGCGGAAAGGCGAGATTTTGTTCCGTCTTTGTTACTCACACTTCTTCCTAAGCTTAAAAATGTCTAACCCCCGGTTTCTAAATAAAGACTTTGATGCTGAGTATTTGTTCTGAAACCTGCCAAACTCGTCACGTTATTAACTCCAAATCTCAATTCAAAAACCGGGCAAAAGAAAAACAATTTACGGACCGCCATATGCTAATAAATAGGAATGATAAGTATTAGGTTCTAACTAAATAAATATCCATTTTAATGAAAAGCAAAGGAAGGGAGTTTTAGCATACACTAAAATTACATAATATACAACAATGTTAATAACATCCATACATAGCGACAAGAAAGCAACAGCAGTCATAAAAGTAAACGATTATGCGACAATATTGTTGTTGGAATTTCTCTAGACGTTAGAAGTAATATTCTACATTATAATTATTATTATTAGAACCTACGTTAAGAGCGACGATCTTATGAAAAGTAAAATTAACCTTGGTGATGTAGAATAATCTTAGAAATTTTCCACCCTTGTGAACACTGCTTAATGTTTATATTCATAGGTAAAGACTCCTATATATACATAGGTTAAGATATTTTGAGACGAGTCTTGTCACTATGAAAACGAAATACACAGCCTTATTTGTGAAAAAATCTTACAACAATAAATAATATTGATAGAATTTAATACTGATTACTTGATTATTAATAAAATAGGTATGTGTAGCAGAACTTAAACGTCAGAGAACGTCTATGAGCCTGGGCATTGTCTACCAATCAACTTCATCATCTGCCTAGCCTTTTCCCAACTATATTGGGGTCGGCTTCCAGTCAATACCAGATTCAGCTGAATCTGGTATTTTTACGTGGAGATGCTTCCTATCAGACCTCCACAACCCATTAATGGGTAACACGGTACTCTAGCAAGACTGGTGTCAGATTTTTCTGGTCTCTGACTATCCGTAACGACTGCCAAAGATCTACAAATTGCAGCCGGGACTTATTCATTGACAGCTGTCAAACAGTCATATATTTATTCTAAAAAATCGGCCCTTACACATATAAATACGTAGGTGTGGACTGCGACTAAGAATTTTTGATAACACGTGTATTGTGAGTGTATTTTTTTAATCTGATTATTGAAAAAGCTTTTTAAACTGATATATTGTGCTGCCACCTACCTAGCAGCCGTATATGTCATCGGAAAATGGCAAACGCCTGAAGATTGTAAAATATCGCGTGAAATTGTAAACTATTTTTTCTAAATAAGAGACGGATATATATGAAACTATTGAATTGGGATGGGATTTATTGTTTGCAAAACGATTTGTTATTAATATATCGAGAATTATAATCTCAGAAAGATTTATTACAATCTTACGGAGTCTGCAATTTTCCGGTGACATATATAAGGTATTCCCCGTAAACTAATATTCTCAATAAATAAACCTACTCACGGTTTGTATTTTCAGTTCACACACAAAACAGACATTCAATCAGCTGGCACCTACACAGCGCCACCTACATGTTTTGTCGCTCATGATTCTTGCAATGCATATTTATTCTCCAAGTTTTCTTATTCACTGCGACAAAATAATAAATAAAAGAGCACACCTTGCTGGACAAGCGTAGATAGAAGTGGGATCCATATTCATTTCGCCAACCATCCATTGCCAAAAAAACTTATTATTATAATAAATGCGTATTAAATGGAACATTGTTTGTTACACTTTCAAGCCTAAATCGCTGAACCGATTTTAATTAATTGTTGTACAAAGATAGATAGGACCCCGAAGACGTACCTTAGCGAGCATCGCCGTGGCCAAAAGCTAGTCGAACATAATAACAGACCTTGGGCTACTATAGAGAGTTTAATAGTTAATTTTATTGAAATAAAATCCAGACAGCAAATTAGATAGATATATAAATAAAAAAAGGGTAAATATAATTATGATGATGTTATAACATTCCATACAGGTAACGCGTACATTGAACTCGGAAGTTCAATCTTCAACCAAACTGCCCCTTTTCAGTTGAAAAACTTTCCCCACAACACAATAGAAAAATACTTTTTTATTATACTTGTTCGGGACTTCATTCACGCGGAAAATGCGTGAATAAAGTAAACAACAATAAAAGTCAGTACTTACTTACATTCTTTATCGCCCGACACTTCGGTAGAAACTTAGTTCGCGACACAAACTTGAAGATTCAAGAAGAAACTTGGTGTACATTTCAGTGGTGGAAGTCTCCGTTGCCGATGCAAATGTTGTGAAGACTTATTAAGAAGTTGCCACACACAGTCTGTAATCATTCCTGTCAACTAAGCGAAGAGGGGAGTTATGTCAGACCAACTTGAAAGGACGAGTTTGAGTGAACCTAGTTTGCAGTTACGCCGTTCTTGCACCAAGGTTGTGAGTGCCATTATTCGCGTATATATAGGACTTTTTGGTAGTGATGTGAGAGTCTGACGCAGTCGTAGCCGCAACATGGTAATAATTTGATCAGGCGCCGGGCACAGCGCAACTTTATGCCAATTGAAAAGTTTCACAGCACTGAAATATTATGTTGTTACAACAGGTTGAGTGACATGCGCGCTGGACTTTTTAGAAACGTTTTAATTGATATTTGCTTTGGAATGGTTTTCCGGAATACGTTTAGTGCATTAGTTGATTAAGTTTGTTTTGCTGTTTGAGTTTTTGCTGTGGCTCTCGAACGACATGGTAATGAAATTATAATTTAGAAGCCGCCCGCGGCTCCGCACGCGTTTATGTCGAAAATTATCCCAAGGGAACATATTCCCGGGATGAAAGTATCCTATGTGTTATTCTAGATTATAATCTACCACTGTGCCAAATTTCATCGAGATCCGTTAAGCCGTTCTGACGTGAAAGAGTAACAAACATCCATCCATCCATCCATCCTTACAAAATTTCGCGTTTATAATATTAGTAGGATAGATAGTTCTCGGTAAAGTGGGTATTCCGTGAATTCATATTGTGAGCCGTTTAACATGAAAAAATTAAAATATAAAACTTTACTTAAATTATTGGCTTAATAAAATAATTGCAAAAACCACGACGAAATATTCGGTACTAAAAGAAAACACATTTTACTTGAATAAAAACACAATAAGTATGTCAAATGGCAACAGCCTGGCCGGTTCAAAGCCCAGCAGTTGGCAGCGATCTCAGGTCTATAAAATGTGAGCTGAATTTTTAACTAAACTATTACTTTATTGCTAGCTGGGTTAGCGGAAGACCAGATGTTTCATACTATCTTCGAGCTACAATTCCAAATAGGCGATATTGGCCGTAACTACTATTGCTGAAAAATAACGATGAATGATGATGTTTTCACCTTTTCTTACTATTTTTTTTTCGACGTTACCAATTTTATAAAATAAGGGCTGATATTTTAAACACCAATTTCAAAATTGTACCTCCTTTCCGGCATTGGAAATATTATTGCTAAATGCTCTATCGTAGTGTCAGATATTTCTTATTATTCTAAAAATATACACTGACAACACAATTGCATTACGAGAATAAATAAAAGAATGCATAAATAAATCCGCTACTTTCACACGACCTTTAAATATTTCCCACCTTACCACACTCCGCACTCCTTCACGCCCAAAGAAAAATTACGCCTTATCTCAGATAAGCATGCAAAATGCTCGCCTCGTGTTCATTTTTCTACAATATAAACAGTTCCTCGCAGCAGGTACGTATACTAAGTCCAACATTGTTCCAAGCACTGAAGATATTTTACTTGGTACGTCATGAAAAAGGTTTTAATAAACTCGTAGTACCGCGGTACAGTCACGAGCATAAATATCTACACTTACGCATAATTAAAACTGAATTAATAAAAATGATATTATTTTTTACAGTTTTTTTTCCGAAAACTTATAGAAGAACGCTGACGCACAGATTTCGTACCTAGTAGTTCTTAGTTCCCTACATATGAGGCGGCCTCAGTTGTCCGTTGCGATCCTTCGGCTACGTATATTGTTTTAGATATGGTCAATAAAATGTCAAATTACTTTTGACGTTTTAATTTTTTCGAAGCATTACCAACGAACATTAAACGCACACACAGAAATCTTTTCTCAAAGTTGCAATCATAAATTTACGAGGCTTGAATTCTGCGTAACTGTACGAGTACTTATGATCGTGACTGTATATAAATAGAAGTGTATTATGAAAACATTCGTTGTATTCAAATGAAGTGGGTAGCAGACTGCCCCGGGCCGAATGAGGAGTGCCTACTGTCTCGTCGTCACCCTCAGGCATTTGTCTGCCTACATTATTACAAATCTACCATTGTAGCCAGAGATACGGCTTTTTAGTAAGTTGGTGGAACATTGTTTTGGGTTTTAGGTCTAGGTGATAATGAGGAAAACTTTTGGATTAGGGATGGCTTTTTATGCAGACATTTTACAAAATGTCTGCGATTGAATAAGTATTGAATACAAAAAAACAGCTTCACTTTTTTGATTGGACTTTTTCGAATATTTTCAGCTTTCACGTGTTATTTAAATACATGTTATTTAAGCGTAAACATTTAATTACTCTTACGACATAGTTATATTTTAAAAACTTTGTTTTAAATCTATATCTATATATATCTTCTATACTAATATAATAAAGCTGAATTTTGTTTTTGTTTGTCACGTCACTCGGATTTGGAAAAATATTTTTGTATACGAAATCGCGGAATATGTGGATTCGAAATCGCGGGAAAAAGCTAGTAAAATAAATCTGTTCTATAAATAAAAATTTCGTTTGCTGCTTCCTTCTGAAAATTTAAACCAGCAAATAGATTTGGTTACCTTCACAAAATTGATTATTTTTAATTAAAATAATTTGATACAAATCATTAAAATGGTATTTCCCAAACGAACTTATTAAAACTTTAACTACGAAAATATGATATCTGTCTAGTATCTATTGAAATGAACACAACAATTTGTATTAATTTGCTAAACAATTTCAGGAGTGGACTTCAAAATATAGTTGAATAGTTCAAAAACAGCTTGAAAATTCTGTATGCATTAAGGATACACCAAATTGAGAAGAACTTGCTCCCCTAGTTTGGGATACTGGAGTTATGCCAGGTTTCTTTTGACACCTGCACATTGAAGCAAACCGAATTATATCCGATCATAGCCGACTTCTGAACTAGGATATATTTTGGCAATTGAATGTTGTACTTTTATACGTTTTACCTCATACATCTAAAATCAACGTTTAGAAGTTTGGAAGGATGAATGGATGTTTATTACTCAATCACGTCAGAACGGCTGAACGGATCTTGATGAAATTCGGCACAAAGGTTTTATCCCGGGAGTATATTTTTTTTCAGAGCCGCGGGCGGCAGCTAATTTTAAATAATGTCTTTCATCTAAGAATAAAAATTAGCAATGATTCTATTTAAACGGAAATGCTGGAAAAGTAAGTATATAATTGAGAGCGGTATTCTCAATCGTCTGATAACGATATGACATGTTTTACATGCAAGTCTGTCAAAGTTTCACATTTATTCCTTAAAATACAGTTATTTGACTATTCTAAGATCAGATTTAACTATAATTATTATAGTGAATAATAAACAAATGAATAAATTATTCAGTTGTTAACATCACAGTTCTAAACGTCAATATTGCAAAGCTTTCGCCTGAAACTCCGAAATATGATGGTATAGTAATAATTTAGGCCCTCGTCCTAAGCCAAGCAAATATTAATTCAAAGCCTAGTACACATACACAAGTCTATAACTTTATTATCTAACACAACCATTTCAAACCGAGACTTAGTATCTAACCTTTGATGCCACACAACTCTTGACTACAGGTAGAAATCTAGGCATGGAAACTTGCTTTGTGTACTCAAGTTGTATGTAAATATAACTAAACTACTACAACTACAAAATACAAGCTTAAGCTTAGCTTGGGAATCAGTAGCAGTACCTTTTGTGCAATACATTAATACGATGCATATGTTAGATTACACTAAGATGAATGTAGTCTGGCGACAATAAAGACATTTTTATTTTTATTTATTTTAACTAACGAAAAGGTGACGAAGGTATCTTTGACAGTTTATAACCGACTTCAAAAAAAGGAGAAGGTTCTCAAATCATTTTTTTGTTATGTTTGTTACCTCATAACTCAGATTTTTATACAACTTGCGAAGAAACACAAAAAAGATACACTTTTCGACACAACAAAATCAAAATAAACATACCTCAATCCCGACTCAAAATGCACTCGACCAGCCCTTTAGTTATGTCCATAAAAATCCCACTAATATTATAAACGCGAAAGTTTGTAAGTATGAATGGATGGATGGATGTTTGTTACTATTTCACGTCAGAACGGCTGAGCAGATCTTGATGAAATTTGGCACAGAAGTAGATTATAGTCTGGAATAACAAATAGGATACTTTTCATCCCGGGAGTATGTTCCCTTGGAATAAATTTCGACAATCAAGCGGGCTGAGCCGCGGGCGGCAGCTAGCTTATAATAAACTGCCAAATGATATTAGAGAAGTAAACAAAACAAATATATTTAGTAATAAATTTAAACAATTTCTGGAAACTCTTCAGTAAAGGAGTTTTTAGATAACAAATCGATTGCCAAATAAAATTATTCTCTTTCATCACCAAAAATTATGAAATAAAATATAATATAATATGGAATATATAAAATCAAATATAAATATGAATATATAAATAATAAAATAATTTAATAATAATGAAAATACTTCAAAGAATTTCATCATAATTACCTACACAATTCTTATGCAATACATAAAATTAAAATAACTAATATACTATACCCATATACACAGACCTAACAATAAATTTATTTCTACATGGTTATACACCCAATTAAACATTTCTAATAATTTAAATTAATATTAAATTCTTTGAATTGCTAGTTAGCCCTCTTCCTCTCACCATATTTTGCTGTGCCCGGCAGGGTCCATATGGATCTTTTACTTTGTTATACCATCTATGTATAAATAATTGAGTATTGAGTAACTCTGTCATTTATTGAAATGGGTCAAAATTGTAAATTGACTATGACAAAACTAAGTCGTTCAAGCAGTTTAACAGATTCTATCTAGTAAAAACTACAGAACTTAAAGAGATGAACCTATATTTACCGAGACTGTACCTAAGTAAAGAGAAATGCCTTAACTTCGCCACGAGAGCCCTTAAAATGCGCGATGTTAGATAACAAGATAACATTTCGTTCAATCTTGTTTAAACTATTAACTGGATGTATAGGAACAGTCGGATGGCACTCTATTGTCGTCTTAACCCATTTTTATGAAGTTTTCAGGAGATTTTCAGCTGCTTTGTATTTTTAGTGAAGCGGTTGATGCGATGGATGGGTTGCTTGAACAATGGAAGTGGATACCTACTAAGATGGCGACTGAAAGAGATGATTGGAAGTAATTACTAAGCCGACCGTTTGCAGTTATGTATCCTATCATTCTTTTGCACAAGTAATGAAACATTAGAAGTAAACGTAAAAGTCGGTTTCTGAATTGTGTTTTGGAGTTAAAATCGTGTCAACCCCTACTTAGATGCCAAAGTTTGTCGGGGTTACAGGCTAACGTAGATTTTGACAAATACTCAAATTATTAATTCAGAAGTCCATCTTCCTAGCTCTTCGGGCTGTGCTGGCGGCTGCACAGAACCTCAAGCGGCGGAAGTATAATAACCTTATTGGTAGTTATATTTTCGAGCCATTTGGGGTCTGAGTGCGCATAACTTGTTTAAAGATCTCTTAAGACGCATAGTTGATACTTCGCATGACCCAAGGGCTGGCTTTTACCTTGGTCAAAGAATAAGCATTACCATACAACGTGGCAATGCCGCCAGTCTTTTGGGTCCAGTCGACAGCGATGCGGATGAATTTTTGGACGCCATATTTTAGGGTTAATTTAGTTAAAAGTTTTTTTATTTTTATTTCTGGTGTATATAGTTAGTTAAGTATTTATTAAAACAGTTGTATATATATATCTATGTTAATAAAATTGTTCTAGCTTTCAGAAGTTGCAGGTTTTTACATTACAATACTTTATTTTGTAACTATTACGAAAACAATGTCTCAAAAATAAAAATAAATCTAAATCCACCTCCTAAATACAATAATATTCCCTATTAGTACAAGAAATATCTGTTAACAGCACTTGATGCATTTGCCAGTGCGATTTTTTACAATCAATTTAGGAAAGGGGTAATTTTAAGCACAGAACGTAAAAAAAGTCCAAATGCTAGTTGAACATGTCATCAACACTTTTGCTAAGTAACCTAAGTTTAAACAGCATTAAAATGTAGTTTACGTAACATTTACAAGTTGTTGAACGAGCTCTGTATTAATTTCCCTCTGGTAAATATTTACTTCCCTTACTATCTCTTAAACCCCTTAAACTAATTCAGCAGGGCTCACTTCATTAACTTTAGGGGTTTCAGCCAATAGCTTAGTCATCAATTATTTAAATTGAAAGTAAGCTTTTAACTGGTAATTGTTGTTTAAATTAAACTCTCGTTAAAGTAATGAGAATTAATACCAGGAAAACGTGCTTGCCCTTTTCGAGAATCCCATATTCATAAAATAACAAATTAAAGTGTAAAACATTAGAAAGTTCAAATAAGGTTTTATATTCCATATTTGTACGAGATTCTGACGTCATATCTTGTGACGTCATATTTCCTCCGTCTAACGAACAGTTATTTGAAATTCTATCAATAACGTAACATCAAACAAAGCTATATAGAGAACTGTAAACAAGGAACTGCGTACTAATGATCAAAATTTTGATGAAGTAAGCGAAACATCTGTATATAGAGTATTAATTTGATCAGAGCAATGCCATCAAACTTCGCACTGACTAGGAACGGGCCGTAGAGTAAAATTATTGGTAGTAATTCAACTTAGTCATTTATTCAAATTAGTCTGGGAGTCTTCACTTTTTGAACGTCAACATTTACAGTCCCCGAAACGTCCGCCCGTCACCACTTCCTAGTAGTTTAGCCCGGAAGAACTTAAAGAAAGTGTTACAAGCCCAGAAAACTGAGAAAAAACTGGCCATATGAAGAAAAATACTAACTATATCAGGCTATGGCCTACCCGCGGCTGTAACTTAGTTGATGAGGAAAATACTAGACAGCAAGTAAGGTCAGTTTATGCTTACAATCTTTTTACGCTCAAAACGCATTAGCAATTCGCCGGTTGGATTACAAGACTTCGATTTTGAGCTTTAAATTTTTCACTACGGAGCAGAGTTCTCGAACGGACATAACATAAAAAGACAAGGGGAGAAACTGCGCCAATAATCACATTTTGACAGTCGAATTGATGATCACACCCACCATTTTAATACCACGAAGAAAAAACGATTCAATGTTTTTCTATCACTCCAAAAAATACGTCCAAACGCGTATCCTGAAAATATGAAAGTCACAAAAAAACCTAACATGGACGACATTGACTCAATTTGGCTGTGATATATTCGGGAAATGGAATATTCGGCAGCCCCAGTTAGATTTATTGGTAGTTATGGGAGCCTGTTATTTACTACCTGCAATATGAGTACATTGTGTTTGACTATCCTTTGATATAGATCAGTGTTTTGGTGTGATTCTCGACTATTACTGGTTCCTATTGTTTCATAACTGACTGTTATTACGATACAGTGATATTTTGGTATCAACTTTTGTAACTTTTCAAAGGGAGTTAACGACTAAAATACTCTTTAGTCTATGTACCTACACCATAAAAGTGAACAATTAACTTTGTTAACTTATTAAAGGGAATCATGAAAAGAGAATAGAATACTCTTCATTATGTACATCATATAAGTTTCGGGAAACATAGATGAAGAACAAATTAAAAAGGGTGACCTTATAACCAGACTTTTATTGGCAGGTATGCAGGCATAATTTATGATTGAAGATATGAGTGAAGAAGGTGTTATGTAAATACATAAAAGAGAGGTATTGGCTTACTTCAAGTGTTGCTCCATTGGCCGGTCTAATTTTAGCAAACAGAGGATTCTTGTGACCCTTATCGAGTCCTGGGTTCACCATGTTGGATGTTTACCAATGCTTCGCTTTAAGCAATGGACGTACCATTACTAAAAGAAGAGCATTGGTCGCCAATCTAAAACCCCTCCACCTTCTCGCTCGCTCCTTTCTGCAAGCAAATAATAATTAAAATAATCTCATTAAACTTCTGTTTCATTTCTGCAGTGTCACTTCGTTCACAACCGATACGGCCGAGTTATCAAGAAGTGACGCCGTCAAATATCCACGCTAACAAGCTGCTACAAAGTTTGATAACTAAAAACATTTTAATGGAACTGAAGCCTTTAATATTGATAAAACAATGGGCACAACGATATTGTCTTTGGATAATATTATTGTTTGTTTGTACTTGCGTAAGACAGACAGTGACTTAACTTTAATTTAGGTATCAAGACGAACCTATTTAATGTAGTAGTATTTGTGTTCAAGGACTAAACATAAAATGTATGACCGAATGGATGTTTGGAGTAGATGAAGAATTTCTGAATGATGCTATGCATTTATTGTGATATTAATGCCTTAGCCAAACTGGAAATCTCTTTACCGATGGCGGGTCCAGGTTAGCCGCTGTGATAACAATCTGGCTAAATGGAGACTCATAGACCAATTTAAAAAAAAAAAAACATAGTCAGTATTAACCCCCTTCGCACCTTTGCTACCTTTCGTGGCCATCTACAAATTCAAGGATCTGAACGTTTCAAATTTCGCAGCTGTCAAAGTCATATAAATTACAGAAAAGATACACAAAGAAAACATTTAGGTTTGACAGAGCGGGAATGAGTTTTGACTCTTAGAACGAAAAAGATTTATTTATTAATAGTAATTACTGACTGAAATAATCTTCTCTTTTTATAACGAAACAACAAAAACCATCCAAGTAACAAAAATACGAACCACAAAAATTCAATTTTTTAGTTCAGCGAACTTTCGTTAAACACTTAACATTTACAATACATTATCAATTACGCATTCTCATAAGAAAATTTCTTCAAAGAAAATAGCTTATTATAAGATTTTGGTAAAAGGGAAATTCTTAATTTAGATTTTCATTATTTACTTACCTAACACTACTATATCTTTTTAGTTCGCGTTTGTCTACAATCACACCTGATGGAAAGCCATGGTTATTTCGATCGACGATTGGGAACAATTTGCTTAGAAGTAACCTAATCACTTATGATTTAAAGCCCCAGCTTGCAGCCATTGTGCAACATAGATTCGAGCAGGGAATTAAATAATATTCCCAAATTACCGGTTGGTGGATGTCACATGTTGTATGTCATGTGTTGGTGTTTAATATTATTGGTTCTCGGACAGTACTGTATCCTCAAAATCATTTTCTTAATCATATTAGCAGCAGTGGTGAGCTGTCTAGGTATTGACCCACGGCATGCAGCTCGGAAGCCCTTTTTTTGTTAAGGAGGGGAGGAAATCAACAAATGACTTCTTCCATTCTGGGCGGAGCGGTAGAGAGTGTCAGACTCTTACTGACTAAAACTAATCCGTGTTCTTCCAAATGCTCTTTGCGTTCCAGGACCGCGGTGACTCTTTCGAACAAATTCCGCAACCCTGGACCCATCACCTCTAGGCCAACACTGCTTTTATAACTTAAAAGGAGAACAATACTAAGAAAAAAATGTAATTTGAAAAATAAACAAAAACCTTACTTGGGCTCTGTTTTTAAATAGCCCTAGAATCATCTGGGGCTATTTTAAGAACAGATAGAGATTTTGAGACTTTCTTGTATTTGTTAATTTAGTCTTTATTTACGTAAATTTATAGTAGAAATATAATTATCATGCTTTCAAAAACAAGTGTATGTTTGCTAAAGAAATAAAGTCATGCGCAGACCTTAGTCAAGACTCTGTTTTGTGAAGACTAAAACGCTCGCGGTTTGAAAATAGTGCCCTAATGCGGTCCATGGCAGTCCAAGTAATTTGATCAAAAATACTAGTTTAAACTGTTTAATTAATCAAATAGAAATTTCACATTTCTTCATGCCATTTGACAATTTGTTAATTTTCCTATAGACATACATGCAAAATTTATAAAACTAAACTAAACAAACAGTATTATCGTCAATAAAATCTAAAATCAACTGCAATTTTATGTTATTGCTGGGCAAAATCCCCATGACTTCCAGCTTTTACAAACTAGAGCTATTGAGAACTTACAACTTGATGGTTGGTCTAGCTCTTCCTGTCATTGTCTTAAATGTCTATCAAGATAGGGAACTCTTATATGATCACTTGTATCTCAATCCAATTGTCCGTCTGTTTCGAACGATTCCAACTCGCACTTGGCCGGTTTTTATAGGAGACCAGCGTTCATAACACAAAAGTACCTCCAGTGTACCCACTGTCTTAAGGCGCTAAACCTCCTCACTTTAATAATAGCCCGCTTTAAGTTAAGCCTACACAAACAAAGCCTAAGTAAATTTCATATCTGCACCTTATTTTGTTGTTCTAGGATTTACGGCTCATGCGTTTAAGTATTAAGTTTATTTATACCATCAACATGTCCCAGGTCATAAGTTATTTAGTTGCTGTAACAACATTACGTGTATAAAATCTGTGATGAGGTAAACAGCGTTGCAATGTCAACAGGAACATATGTAGGTAACTGGTAGAAGCTGCTTCTACTGTGAATATGTTCGTAAGGTCGGGAACATACTGTTTGCGCATCAAAAGCTCTGTATCACGCGCAATCGGAAGAATTTCCCCTTCATAGAAGAAAACTAATATAACATACAACCCTAATCTCTTCAAAATTAGAGTGAACAGGCTTCTTCTGGGTAGGCTCGCTCCATCGTCGACTTTGTCTCTGTCATCTAAGACCTAGAGTCAAGAGCAAACCCATATTAAATAAAAAAAAACTTCCAAGCTTTTTTTCTTAAATCGTGTTTTTTTTTTCCGTTGCGACTAAATTATTCATCATCATACTACATCATATTATTGCAGCTTCATAGACTGAATAAGAAACTTTTTTTTTTGAAGTGAAAACTTCTTTAGCGGCGTTGTGCACTTTTGGGATGGGTAAAAAATGTTAAACTCGCGTCAGGACACGTGACCTGATCGAAAATTCGTAAGACGGAGGGAGAGTAGACCGCCGGCGCGGCGTAGGAGAGGAAGAAATATCCCCCTCTCTTTTTCACTCCCGGAGCAACCCGTTGTTTTTTTTTGAGATGAGTTTACTCTTGACTCTAATACTGCATACACAACCACCATCCAGCAATTGACTTGCACTGACTGCAATTTTCTTGCTGAAGGGAAAATCATCCTATCATTTAGCTACCAAATTATTTGGCTTATTTTAAGGATGTGAAATCATCAAATGGCTCCTTCCGCTCTGGGTAGAGCAGAAAGGAGTGTCTGACTCTTACTGACTAAAACCCATCCGTCTTCCCCCTAATGCCCTTTCTGTTCCAGGGCCGCGGTGTCTTTTTCGAACAAATTCCGCAACCCTGGCAGGCTGTGGCCCTGACGGGCCCCGTCTACTCGGCAATATTATTTGGATACGGATCGTTTTATGAGAGCTCGAGCTCAATGTCCTATTTCGCAATATTCTTTTCTAACTATCTTTCTACATACTCGCCTAGATATTCATCAAGAAGCCTGATAAAACAGGTTCTTCTCAATATCACATTGTATAACACACTGGATTGGTTCACCACTACTAAAATCTCGTAAGTCTTGTTAAATCGATTTCAAAGCCCTTTTAATGAACAATATTTCATAATAACGTGACAGATTAAGCTATTATTTGGCCGTCTAGAAGTCAAAGTAGCGCAGTTTAATTTTGTGTGCCATTTAAATTAAACTTGAAACTTTTTGATAGGATTTTAATATCTCCAAACGACGGCTGCTTTTACAAGCACTTCGTAAGTTTTATTGAGTAACAATATAGTTTTATAAACGGATTAATAGGCCTGGAATAATAAAATTTTGCAGTGACTGAGATAAGTTTGACTGAAATCCATCGTAAAAGTGTTTTTCTTTTGAACTGGAAAGTTCTAAATGAAAAAGTTTTTACTGTTTATTCGTATGGTAGGGCGCTAAACGAAGTTTTTTTTTTCTTTTTAAGTAAAGGTTCACAGCCATTCTATCTGATGATAAAAACGAAGGATTACAAAAAAAGCGTTTATTTAGGATCGGTTTCTGAATTGAGTATTTGGAGGAGTTTAGAACGTGTCAAACCTTACTTTAATCAAACTCACATCTTTCCAGGGGAGTTTGACATATCCTCATTCAACTCTGCATTTTGTATTCAGTATTATGGGGGTATTTACCCCCGATTACTGCAAAGGGCTTATCTGTATACAGCGCAAGCTGGTCAACCTGTCGTCCCATTTACCTTAGCGGCCTGGTTAATCTTTTACCACAACAACGTCATTAATTAAAAGCACAGTGCGAAAGAATACTAAGTCGTAAATATTCATTACACTCCGCTGGTGGTCTCCTATTACTCCACAACTATAAATGTACCGATAGATAGGTGCAGTGTCAGACAAGCTCTATCAATGCTTGCACTGTTTTGCAATTTGACCTACATAACTATCTTGACAGGAGTAATACTTAAGTACTTGGTTTATTTACATATTTCCTGGCACAATTTATGCAATAATAAATAATAATAGTATTATGGGTTGATTTTTAAGATCAAATAACGCTGGCTGAGTTTGTTCCGACAATCAGTGGCAATACATTACTTACCTTCTTCGTTTCTACGTCTTTCAAAGAGGTATTATTAGTATTATTCAGCTGCAGTTGTTGGTATAAACAACAATCTCGAGACGCCTGCTCACCGCGATCATTTATATCCCTCTTTTAACAATCTGACACCAGTCTACCCAGTTACTGGGCCATGGCAGGCTACATTTAAAATAGGCATCCCGTTAAACTGGAAGCAGTACCCAATATACCTAGTTGGGAAAAGTCTAGCCAGATAACATAGTGAGCAGTAACGAACACTGCAAAAAAAAAAAACCAAAAAATCACCAACAGATAAAACACGTTCCGCACACCCACATTAATTAATAAAGGGGCTTGTTCACTTGTCAATCGGCATCAGTGCGAAGCTGGGAAGCAGAAAACTCAATTTGCACGCGTCGGGAACCCCGGCTCGGTACTGTATCGCTAAATGTCACAAGCACTTGCAGAGCACGCATTGGAGCAGCTATGATCTTCTGACAGTTGACAAGCTGCAAGATATTGGCGGGATATCTTGTAGATAAGGCTTTAATTATTTTGGTCTGGTTTCGCAACATTGTTGCGTTTAGAAAAGCTGAGCGTATTCTATACTACATACTGATGAAATGTGTGTTATTACCTACTTAATATTGACCGAGAACGCCAATTTATCAATTTTGAACAAAAGTGTGCAACGAATGTGCGCAAAAAGGATGGTTCAAAATTCATGCCGTAAAGTGATTAAAAAGATGATGAAAGTCTTGGAAGTTGTTAATTTTTCACCGACAGGAATAAAATCGTGCCACGTGGCCACTTAATTTAAAAAAAAACCCACACACTATAAATAGGATGCATGCCGAATAACCTAGGTTAGTTGTTTAATAACCATTAAAAAAATCGATTCCAATTAAACCTCAATTAAAATTGGTCGTTGATAAGTTAAATAAAAGCCCACAACAAAATTTTGCGTTAATGAGAATGCAATCGAGAAATGGTCGAATTGTAATTATGGGAACACTTTGACCGCAGTCGATCTGCCTAGGCACCGTATATTATACGTATCAATATAATCAGCCATAAAAATATCAATAAAATTGGACTGTGGGTCGCTACCGAGGCTGACGATAAGCAGAACGTGGACGTGGAACCAATATATGTCCCTATAAATAGTAGATGTCCCCACACATGGCAATAATATGAATAATCGCATAAGCCGGCCCCTCACAATCCATTAGCCGCGTAAGGAAATTGTCCGTCCCCGCCAAATATCAGATTTCACGTTGATCTGTCTAACGCTGATCCGTTCTGACCGGCGACAATTGAATTAATGTCGTCTGGTCTCAACGCGATTTTTGTCATATTTTTGCCTCATTCCGAACCACCCACCCCACTGTGGAGACGAATTATAGCCAGATATACGCTTAATTGGTTTGGCGTTGCGGTCGCGTGACATTTTCGGTGCATTGCCTTTGTCATCGGTTTAAAATTTCGGTGGGACCATTTTTGCGAATTAAATAACGAATAAATAAAATTGGCAACGAGTTAACGTTCTCTCCATACGGTAAATATGAATTGCAAACGAGAAGTATTAAGTGATGTGTTTGTTTGTAGGAAAGAATCGGGGAAAGTCGAGTCGAGTCGGTGAGGTTGTGACTGAAAAAGTCACGTTGTTGTTCCACAATGAATATTAACAGAGGAATAACGCGGCGCGTCGCAATAGTCCTCGGGAAGATAAATTTATCTTCGCGTCGGGAAATGGACCATTTTTCACGGCACCTAACGCTAGGTGTCACATGCTCGGTGCGAAGACGCCGTTACTTACGTACTACGTGAGAGGAATACAACACGTGCTCGTAACCCGACGTGTATTCTTTTAGTGGGCTGTTGTTTGCACTTTCATTACATTAGCGGTATATCGAATCAACGCGCGATTTGGTACAGGTGTAAATGGGTTAGGAGGAACGAGGACGCTTTGTCAACCTGTTGGTGTTTAGGTAAAGTGCTAGGAAAATACTCTGGGATTTAGAGAAGTGGTAAATAGTACTTAACTGTGTTTACTTACTTAAGTGAGTTGAAAATGTTTCAGTAGAAAATATACCAACCTACGGATTGAAAATTGTATTTTTACGAATTCGTGAGTTGAAAAAATCACATTTATCGTTTTAAATGGTTTCGGTGTACCATAACAATTACCTACCTATATTGAGCACCTCGGGTGGCACATAAAAATGTTCACTGTTTTCCGTCAACTGCCCATAAAGAATAACAGAACACATTATTGCACTAAAACCCACATTATCTTGCACCTGCACACCAGAACACACATTCAGCATTTCCCACTCGTGTTACAGTATAAAGGTAACAAAACGCGTGGTGCCGCCAGATACCGCTAAACTGTTGTTTCAGGTGCCTCTTGAAATAATATGCATTATACCGCAATGACACTATGAGCCGTGTTTTCGTTCCACGAAGAATTTAACGGCTGTTAAGGGAACGTTCGAATAATTATAGACCTGTTGTGGATGTTGATATAATTTATTATTGCAGGTTGCAGAGAATAATTTAATAATCGTTGTTGTATTTAAATACGGAAGAGAAATTTTAAAAGGTCTAAGTGCAGTCATAACTGGATAAGAGAATAGAAACGAATGAAGGCATTCGATTGAGTGATGGTGGTAATGAGAGAAGTTCTTAATTTTACTAAAGAAATTGTTCTACATCTAGAACAAATTCTTCCTTTTATGCTGTAGTTTCATATTTTACAAGTACTGGCTTTTCACTGGCTTTTCGGTATCTGACCAACATTGTAAAACACAACTTTTACAGTACTTTTCTCTAAACCCATTTTTCTTTCATAGCCAATTCGTTGTTCATCAATTTATTTATTAATTTTACAGTCTTTTGTTGTTTGAGTTTGTGAATATTTTCCATAAAAGTACAAAACCACTTTTTGTTCCTCTTCGACTAAATAAAACATACACTCGTAACTAATTTTTACACCGTTCCACTAACAATTATAATAGAGAATTTACAGAAATCGATATTTTTAACATTTCTCTCAATAGCCTGAAACTAAAGCTAAAATGTAGATATATCACCTAATTGTTGTACCTTGATTGGAAATAAAAATATATTATTATTATAATTGAAACTTACTTTTAATTGATAATGGCATATGTTTCAGTGAACTCATGTTCTGATACAAAAATGAATATGTATTTCTAACGCGTCTTTCCTTATTTGGATTTTATTGTACTTATTTTTACCATTATATCACATTATCGGCACTATAAGGTCTATTGTAAGGAACCAATTGTCTTGAGAATTATATTGTTTGTATCTGACTGTTTGATGCCAAAATAAAACAAAAAAAAAGTCTTAAGATATATTTTACAATACCACATCGGCGACCTTCACCAGGTCATCGGTCCAACTTATTTATTTATATAAACCCTATGTACAATAGTGGTACATGGGCGGACTTAATACATCAAGGTATTCTATACTAGTCAACCTTTGGGTTATAAGGACTATACTGTACAGGCCTTGCACCTTGTGGGAGGCCTTCCAACGCTTCGTCTTCCGATACGCGGTCACTACATCAGAACCTTTCTGTTCTGCGAGCAATGTGAAAATATCTCCACCGCATATATTGTACCTAACTATAAAGATATAGGAAATACCTCAAGGAAATTCGCCGAAGCTTCTTGTGGTGCGCCGTCGATTTGACTATTCCTTCAACGTGAAGGAATTTAATTTATCCGAAACGTTCCTTGAAACGTCTGTAAAGTTTTATCCAGCGACAAACTGATAACACTGAGCCAACGTGATTCGTTTCAGGACAAAATTTATGTGTTTAAAAATTGCTGTACTTTACTGTTTTTGGTTTAAGATTTTGAAACCTGCTGCATTTTGCCATTTCTCTGGTTTTGGTTACGAGGATTTATGACTTAAAGGGTTCTGCAAATATTCCTTTAAGAACTGAAATGTTTGAAGGGCTTTGCACCTGTCTGTCAAGAGTTCAAACATTCTTTTGAGCTGGTGAAAACACACCCAAATTATTGCATTTAGAAAATCAAAACTCATTATAATAAACAGATCAAGTCACGTTGAACACCAAATTAGGTTTAAGCTCGCCTGTGTCATAATCGTGCCAGATCGTGATCGGCAGTGCACAAAGCATGGTGTTTTCATTTCAACTGACAGGTTGACAAACAAGGGGGCTCATTGGTTCGTTTCAGTCGTATCTGTTCGTTCCTCGTTATGAGCTGGCATTTCCGTGACTGACCTAAGTGAAGCTAAGTTGGTCAATCATTATTTTTTTTAAATAGGCTTGCAGTATAGTTAATTTGTAGATTTAAAATTCCTCTGTCTTTAAAATTAAAATTCCATGTGTTGAGAATGCAACTTTACGATGCAGGTACAAGGGCAGCGTGCCTTTATGTAAATATGTATTTATGTATAGATAGTTACATATTTATATGAAGGCTCGGTTTTAGCGGCCGTGTAGTGGAAGGCGTCACGTTGAAAGGCCGAAGACCTTTGAGGACAAGGTGAACCGATGACCTGGTGAACGCGGCGGGAACCCACTGGATGAAAAAAGCACAGGACTTTATGATGTGGTTACGCTTGGATAAGGCTTATGCCCACCAGTAGTAGTCGACGTACCTACTTAGGTTTCTTTCCGCATTAAAACATCAAACAAACTAACAAAACATTTGAACTTATCTTCAACGCGCCACACCAAGAGACAATACCGTAAAACTAGTTTAATTTCAATAGAAACAAGCACCAGAAATAAGTGTAGCCCCAAGCTGAATTATGCTCAGATAAATGTCGCAATAACAATTACATAACACCATCAGCGTCGCAACAAATCACGCTTACACGCGGTAAGGTTTCAACAAACAAGTTTGCAAACAAGTGAGCGTTGTGTGGTGTGTTTCCACTGAGCAAGTCGAGTGTGCTAATAAGCTGCAAAATTGAGAATAAAACGTAAGAACGCATCCTTTTTTTAATTTGGGACAAGCTCGCTACGTCACTCTCAACCACTGCAACTTCTGAAAGCCAAATCAACAATGGCGACGATCAGAAAAACGCCGAGTTAATGAAGCTTGATGAATCGCACAGAAACAATTAAACTGTCTTCGATCCTGGAACTATATTCAGTGGAAAACATAAACCAATAACCTCGATATGGAGGATGATAGAAGGACAGAGCATACAATACAGAATTCTCAATAATCCACGTCGTCAGAACTTTCCAAGTATTATCAGCATCACCCTAAACCATGACCCTGAGTAAACAATTGCTAAGTATAAGGCATTTCTTCCTATACCAATCTAATTGCATTCAGGTTCGACCTTTGCCTATTGATAAATAAGACAATGCATGATTTTAATTTATTTATAATTTAATAAGACGTTTGTTTTGAATAACTAAAAATGTAAGGCTAAATATAATAATTAATACACATACCTACTCTTACTTCAGATAAACATGAGAAGGTAGATTTATCTCATTATAATATTAAGCAAATCTCCAAATAATTCAGGCTTGTTTAACTGTTGTGTCGTTTCAAAACACGATAATAATTCATTTTAAACCACCTCGGATTAGTCACAATAATAACAACATTACCGCCAACTTATCTAAACAGGTCTTGTCACGTCACGGTGTCACGGCAAATCGCATTTACACAATGTTAATTCTCATTCCGACAGGTTTGCAAACAAGGAAGCCTCGAGCCCATACTTACTGCTTCATTTCAGCGCACTGATAAGAAACTTGACGTTCGTAAAGTTGAGATCGCGTGACATTTGTCACGCTCTCTCGTGGGGGTCTGAAGTTACTGAAGTTATCTTGGACTGGCGTATCTGATTTTCTCCGGGTGTTAGTATTTGGGAATTGATCTCTTAATGATTTATTGGCTTTGTTTGCTGAATTTCTGTTCTATTGCTGTTTATGTGTATCTAGATAAAGGTACGTCAGTATAAGTTATAGGTTATCAAACCAGCACAACAAGAGATGTTCGTATTGAATACGACGTTGAAGGAAAGTCGGCCTATCATAATAAGGTTGGATTAACGTAACCCTAAACCCTTAGCTTTTGTTACATGTTTTAACCTTTTATGTTATACAACAAAGGCCTAAAAGACTGAAGAACGTGTGAAAATATCGGAATTTTTAGATATTTTGGAGCCACAAAATTCTAGACGTATTTTTCTTTAATCAGAGCATATTCAGTAACGCGGTGGGGGCCCGCAGCTGCGGCTTGCCGATAACACGCGGCGTGACACCTGCCGTCATTTGTCACGTCACACTCCTTGTTATGCTTTCTCTCCTAATTGAACCCAAAAACCAAAGTTTCCCAATTTAACCCGTCTCTCTCTTTTAACACGCTGTAGATTTTAGGCGTGTGCTAGTCTACGGTGTTTAATCACGGCGTATTCACAATCACGGCGTCTCGTGGCTGCGGCGTGCCGATAACACGCCCGTGACACCTGCACGTCATTTGTCACGTCACACTCCCTATTGTTCTTTCACTACGATATTGAACTTGTTTGCTTCTGTCCCGTCTAACCTGTCAACTCCTTCCCTCTGTTTTCACGCTAAATTGGTTTGCGATTTCGTGAAGGGTATGCAAAGGGCCTCGTGCACTTTTCAATGCTTCAAGATTAATGTTCTGAGTAATCTATTGTGCGACGCTGAAAGCTGCTTCAGTTGTAATTATAGTACAGCCGATGAATCCAATTCAGTGTAACAATAGAAGAGATTGTTGAAGGGGTTAATCGCACTTCTATCAGATCGTCTAAGGATTTATTTCTTTTATTCCTATTCAATGAAACGTTCTCTTTTATGTTATTTTGTTGGATTTTAACGATTGAATAGAAGTAGCAGCTGCGACTATAGGTAGGTAACTATTTTATTTACTCCTTACAACACCACCTGTTAATTCTATCCCTCTTTAAATACAAATATAGCAGAATTTATTTTGAATACTTTATTACTTTACACGTAAGTAAACTTAAAACTTCCGAAATGAGTCCAACTCGAAAACAAACCTTTCTGAAAGCAAACAAAGAAGAATATCCCAAAATAAAATCCATCAAACATGACACGTTCACTCTCGAACACTCGTTCCAAACAAAAGAAAGTCAACGCGATCACGTTACCAAGTTATTGTGATTGTGCGATATAACAAATGAATTGCTATAAACAGAATTGACTGGGATGCTAGTGACGTACCCCTCGTCACGCCACTACGCCGTCCGTCCGTCTGTCCCCGACGCACGATATGTTATGCCCGCCTGAACTCTGACAGTACTCTCCGCTTAAATTGATTGAAGGTTGCATACGATGGTCACGTGTTTTGTTTTTGATATCAAGTCTGGGTGGAATTTTTATTCGTGTCATCATAATCCAAGTCGATTGAAATGTATTGCTGATTTGTGTGAATTTAGTGGATAATAAATTCTGTCACTAAATTGAAATAGATTTGGATTTATATTCGAATCGAATCTGTCAGTGAGACGTAATGATTGTACAGAATTTGTTTCACTTGAAGACTAAGTTCATTAATGGCTTCAGAAGAATGAGAATATCACTTTAATTTTTATCCACAATGACGTTAAAACGCTTTATATTTGCAAGTCGTTCAAATATAAATAAATAATTGTGTTCAATACAATACACCTCATCACCTAAATCATTCTAAACAGAATTGGGACTTGCAGCTTTAGAATTTAGTATTCACAATTCAAACCTTTACAAATTAATATTCACCAACAATTTTGCATCAAAAAACATAATAGCTATTATTAATTTGCTTTACCAAATGCGCTTTCAAAACAATAAGCAAACGAACAATGCGTTTGGCAGTTCCAATACTCCGAATATATTATCTTTGACTCTCAATTGGAAGACATTAAGTTGGGTACGACACATATTCTCAAAACTTTACCTCGGAAGTTTGCTGGGAACTAGGCTATCGGCAGTGCACCCGATCCAACTATCTACAAAGGAGCGTCTAGAACTTCTCTAATGAGATGAATAATTAAACAGGCCGGTATATAGGAGCTAAATTAACGTATGTGATCACTGTTATATCCTTTTACTGGGACATTTTCTTTGTTCTAGCGGGCGACTGGCTGAGCTGGACCGACTTGATTAAAAGAGATTGTAGTGTGTTAATTAGCATGTGTGCAATCGGTTTCTTTATCAGTTTTGTGGTTTGTTCTTGCAGAGACTGCATCTGGACCGTTTTCTAATTTAAATTTTATCTTCTTGCTAGTGTTCTTTGGGTTCCAGATGAAGTGAGATTCTATCAACAATGTTGACTGTCGAAATGACAAATTGTAAGAGATTGCCCTCGTGACATTTAGATGGCGCATGTCAATCTCAAACATTCTCAGCTCATGAATTAAGAATAACAGTCGCACGAGCCGATCTTCAAGGTTAAGCAATGCTTGCCGAGGTCGGTCTGTGGATGGTTGACCATCTTGACATACCGAGACTCCTACGTGCCTCGGAAAGCACATTAAGCCGCTGGTCCCGGCTGTCATTTTAGATCTTTGGCGGTTTGCCAGTCGTAACGGATTGTCAAAAGTCAGAGAATCTGACTCCAGTCTTGCCAGAAGTACAGTGTTTCCCAATTATTGGGTTATGGAGGTCTAGTAGGCAGCCGCTTCATGTAAAACACTGTTATTCAGCTGAATCCGGTTTGGCTAGGAAGATGATGAAGTCAATCTCAAACATTTAGGACTTCCCGACTCTGGTCACTTTGTGCCACAGACCACACTCATTGGTGACTTGGACCACAGACCACACTCACTGGTCACTTTGTACCACAGACCACACTCACTGGTCACTTTGTACCACATACCGCACTCACTGGTCACTTTGTACCACAGACCACACTCACTGGTCACTTTGTACCACAGACCACACTCACTGGTCACTTTGTACCAGGCCTTCTTATCTACCTTTAGTTTTGTGATTTTGAGTCATGTCTACGGACTAACTATTCAAATAAGATGGCTAAATCCCCGTTCAAATTCAAACCTACAAAAACCCGGTGTAGTTTTAACCCAAAGGTTGACTGGTAGAGCATGCTTTGTTCCATTAAGTACCACCGACAACTGTTCATAAAGTTCAAATAATTAAATAAAATTAGTCAAACTTACCCAAAATAAAAACTTTTGTAAACCCGTGAATAAAATTTTGCTGAAGTGTAATTTATTTTAAGCACTCAGACCACTTAAGCTGAGAGCACAGCATCCCTACCCCAGTTTCCAACTAGACTAATACAAATATAATTCGATGAAACCTAAACAGCAATGTGGCCAGCATAACGAGGGCTTAAGAAGAAAAATCACAAGAGTTTGGAACATAAAATGTTAACCATCCATTTCCCTGAACTTCAGCGGTTAATTACCGAAGCGGTTAAACTCGCAAACACACGTAATTCCAGTTTTTAATCGTGCAATGTTAAATTGTTTTGCGGTTTTGTTATTAAGCGATATCAAAAGGATCTCTTGAATTGGTGTGGTTTTTGAGTGTTTGTTAAATTTAATATTTCTGCTATGTAATTAATGAAAATGATGTTTCATGTAATCTAAGAGATAAATTCACAAAAAAAAGGTATACAAAGGTTAAATTTGAATAAAATAATACGACAAATGCGGTAGAACATAATCCGAGAACACACTCTCGCAAAGCAAAAGAATTTGCAGGACACTCTACTTCTCAATGGATTTTCAAAGCCTCCATTTTTATTTTCTAAACTCCCTGTTGTCTATTTCCTTTAAACCTGCAATTTTATATTCAGATAACAAATTCTCCGTTATTCCTACCAAGAATAACAGAAAATAGAATTTCGGCAATACCCAAAGCAACTTCAATATGTTTGTCTGAACAGACACAAGCATATACGATCTGACCTATCTATATTTGAACAGCTTCCTTGTACAAATCTGCTGAACATTATATGTATGTATACTCGCACAGCTAACAGTATTTGCATGCGAATGAAAATCCAATATAGTTAACCTACTTATTAGGAATATGCTCAAGAAACCTTGCAAGACAAAGATATCTCTATGCAGATATGTCTCCGTATCCAGATTGCCTCTCATGTACTATTAGTATCTTGTTCCAACTTTTAGTACTAAAATAAGGTTCCATATCGTTTGAATAGATGAACTGGTTCATTTGAACGAAGAGCCTGCAGTTCACAATATTTCTTTTAAATTATTCAGTTTTCCTTTCATACTCAAAGAGGTTTATTTGATTTTGTTCTATAGGTATTCCATGTCCTCATACCCAGGAACGAGGAGTATTACGTTTATGGAAAACTCTACGTATATTATTTGGGAGCATATTCACCACTTTACGTATCGTAAGAACGTCACTAAAATATTCATGAGTGGTGCAAGCGAAGGGTCCAAGAAATTCACCTTTGTGTGTGAGACACCTTTTTAGGGGTGGGATGGGACATCTAATGCATTCGCTCTTTTTCCATTGCCACAAACAAACATCACAGAGATTTCAAATTCGTATAGTAATTCAATTTTATTCTTTTCATCTTTCTTTTTTTGTGAAAATAATTTCAAATTTTTGGAACGGTCAAAGAAATTCCATGTTTTCTTTAGGAGGTTCTTTTAACATCTTTGTTATAATATTTTCACTATTTTACAGTCAAACGAATTTTTAAGGAACGAATGACAAGGATAAAACTCCGAAATATTACCACAAAATGAAGTGATTCTGGATTTGAATGCCTATTGTTATAATTTGAGTAACATTGAATTTGTCAAATGACAAAGGCTGTTGAATTTAAAACATCTGGGTCTTCATGATGAAAACGTAACAATAAAATTTTCCTTACTTGGTTTCCTATGGAACAACATATAATAGACAGTTATTTATTAAAAACTATCGTTTGTTATAATTTTTGCAGTTTTATTTTTGAAATAGCAATATTTTAAGGACGACATTTTTTAAAAATTATGTTTAAAATCAGTAGGTACTTAAAATTGAAGTAAAGAACAATAAAATGTATGACTTCAAAAAAGGAGTTTCAGTGTTACTTGATAGGTACACGAAAACTATAATTGAATAAATATTCAAGATTAAAGATACGACGGCTATCCTTCGTAAGGAGATAATAATTCATGCGGCAAGGAATAATCCACTACAAAATTTAGTATGCAATCGACGTCTAATAGGAAGGAGTTCATATTGCCGCCATGCTGCTTCGTTTTAATCCCAGGGCAGTCTCAGGTGTTGGATTACTGCATCTCCAGCCAATATCTAGAATAAGGGAGCGGGTTCGTAGATGCACTATACAGGGTGAATGGTTAAGACGGCCTGGGATGGAAAAATCCTACTACTATTATAAAGGCGAAAGTTTGTAAGTATGGATGTATGTATGGATGTTTGTTACTCTTTCACGTAAAAACTACTGAATGGATTTTGATGAAATTTGGCACAGAGGTAGATTATAGTCTGGAATAACACATAGGATACTTTTTATCCCGGGAATATGTTCCCTTAGGATAGTTTTCGACAATCACGCGGGCGGAGCCGCGGGCGGCAACTAGTCCTAAATATTGATTGCTAGCAATGTTCAAAGGGACTTTTGAAAAATTTTGATTGCAGTTTTACTTTAGAATTAATCCAATTTGATAATGTTCTTTGAGTAAAAATAATTACACCAGTATTATACTTAAGGTACTTTCCTGTCGGGGGCTTTAACTATCCACCCTGTATGAACACTATGTCAGGGTTTTAATAAAGGTAAGGTAAAAAGTGAAGCACGTAAATATCAGAGTTTTTAAATTGAATATCTTTTCTTGCTGGTGTCTGGTTTTACATGTCATTTGGGAATTAAATGACAAAGTTATTTTTTAAGTCTCCTGTTATGAATTTAAATCGAAAAAAAATGTCAGAATGATCATAGGTTGCTAGCACAACGGGTAGAACACGATTTAAAAAATCTCATTCGACGATTTAATAAATTACTGATAAGTCTTTAAATAGTCATTTAAATAAATAATAAAATAAAACCTATTGTATTGAAATATAAAATATGGTGGGAAAAATGTTTTCTTTGCCGTAGACGTGAATAAATAATGTTTCATTAGAGCGTGTCTTCATTCTTAAGCTTGCATGATTGTTAACTACATTAGTTGAATCGTAAACCAGCAAAATACTTACATAAAACATTCCAGTTTTTCAAGCCAACTGGCTTAAGCCGTTGGCTGGGGTTGCTTTGCCAGTCAATCATCCTGACACTTCCTTGAGTGACATTCAGCTACCCTTCGACATTTATTGATCTACTATTTGCATCAGTTTCTACCCTCTTCTAGTGTAGTTTCAATATACCAAGGCAAGATATAAATTTTAGGCAGAATTCAGACTAAGTTAGTCTGAGCTTGAAGCTGCTGCCCTTTTTCATACTCTTGTCAGGAAATGATGTCAACTAAGTTCTTTAAGTCTAGAAACGATTTCAATTATGCAAGCTATATCATTTGTGTTCTGAAAGTGAAGAAACAATAAAGACGTATTTCTATTTGTTTTGTCACGCAGTGCAAAAAAAAATACAATATTATTTGGCCATTTTCAAAATGTAGGTTACCTACTGTCTGTATTACTGAAAAACAAACATTAGAGTTAGAATTTTAGCAGCACAACATCTATCTTCTAACCTTCTAGGTTTCTCATTACAAGACGTTTCAAAAGTAAGTGTATAAATCATTCGCAACGTAGTGTAGGTTGAGATTTATGTCAGAATATTCCTGGACCTGCTTCAATATTGACGTCATTATTGCCACATAGATCCTTGAATACGTCGTTACGTAATATATCTCTAACAAGTACTTGGACTTGAAAGTTACGGCCTTGGGCAAATTAACGTGATCAATTTAATGTTTCACTAGAATTTGAGTGTGTGGAATATTATTGCTCGCAGAAAATACTCAATAGCAGAAAATATTCAGAAAACATTCTCTGAAAATGGATATAAGTATGCATTTGAATAAAAGAAACACCGTCTAGACAGAAGCGATTTCGCATAAAAAGAAACAGCTGTTTCATAACCTACATTTTGACTATGTATTCCATATTTAAACATTCAAAAGATTCGATCCGCGATCCCGTCATTGTCTCCCAATACGAAACAGGCACAACACAGAAACAATTGTATTTAAAACGGACGATAATTCAACCGGCCTGATTACATGAACAGCGCGAACTAAGTCGGGGCTTACCGCGGATTTGCTGGCACATCTGTGTCAGGCCCGATGCAGGTGATTAAAACCCCACTTGCCACACTTATTGTAGGTGGAAACTGCTAAACGTGATGTTACAAGTGTGTTCAGCTGTTTATCGTCACTTAGTAACCTTAATCCACGTTTTGAGGCGTCTTAGCGGATTTTGGATCCTGTTTCTGCTGAAATCTCGGGATGCTCCAGTTTCCTTAATGTGTTTTCCTAGCGTTAGGTTGCGAACTGATTTTTCGTAAGTGTCTAAGAGTAATCGTTGAGAGTAATATTATAAGTACTTTGTGTTAGACATTGCTGGTAATCTTTTTAACTATGCATGCAACACGAAACATGTGGAAAGTGGGTGAATATTCAAAGCGTTATAAATAAGGGTTTTGTCGACAATGATTGAGTAAACAGCAGCTTCAACAAAGCCTTTACGATGAAAAGTTTTGTTCATAAAGTTACATCCAGATTTTTCTATACCAACTGTCACCGAATGGAAATCACACAATGGACTTTTCACATCAATATTTCAAATAAAATGTTCCAATATTTATTTTGCATTGGCAATATTGGGGTCTTTTTTACAGTTCTGATATTAGCAATTGCAAAGACAAAAACTCTTTCATTGAATTTTCCTGCTACACCCATGGGTCGATGTATTTACGTTCAGTCGGGTCGCAATTTAGTGCTATTCCAAATATTTTCGCAACTTGCACTACATTATATGGGCAGATTTTAACCGCTTTTCAATACGGTATCGGTGCGAATTCGCTCACATTCATTTCGTCCGTGGCATTCGTCGGATTGCATCGCAACGGCAAATGGTTGCAAACAGATAATAAATTCGGGATTACCGCGGATTTCGGAGCGCCATCTGGCGGCCACAGCCGTAGCCCCGTTGAAAAGTGATTGGGATGGTACTCTGACATCGCTCGTGTAAATTATGTAGGTAATTCATGTGCCTAGTCCAATCGCGTATTCAAAATGTTTTCTTTTTTATTTTGACATTTTTGGGATGTGCTTTAGATTGCGTTGGCCTTCCATTTATATTTTCGCTGGTGTTGATAAAAGATTTAAATTGGGTGAATCGGTCTGTATCAGTGTAGATTGTTTTGGCCAGTTGGCAGCACTGCGTAGTTGAAAAACCAGCGAAGCGCATGGGCGCTTACGTTTGGATTTTAGATGTAGACACAAAGAGATTTTATTTTTGTTGTGTTGAAACTTTACTCAACTCAATTACGAAAAGCAATCAACAGAAAATGTTATGACAGACAATTTTGCGTAGCATTATTATCATCATTTACTTGAACGCAACTCATTTTAAAAACTTCAACTAAATTAAAAACAATTTCCACAACTTACACACTTTGAAAGAAATTCCACTCAGCCCATTTCCATGATAATATCCAACAAAGAATTCACTTAATGACAACTCACAAACTCATATTGTAGAAAGTGCAATCGTAAAAGTTCCTTTGTGGGACTAAATGGAACGTTTTAAGTGAGAGTCGCTTTAAGAACTATTGTCTCTATGCAGCCACCACCAACCCAGTTTGGATGGCAATAGGCTATCGAGCGAGCGATCCATTTGCCAGGAGCACGAGGTCGTTATACGTCGGTACTTTTGTTAAATGCAAAGGAATCGTGCACGTTTGAAAATTATACGTGTACAAGGTACAGTCGAAAGCAAAAACATGTGTGTTATGTCAAACAAAGAAGAAGTGAGTTTTTCATAGTATAGGTATTAAGCTTAATTGCTTTATTTTTTTTCATTTTAGGTTTTTTTTGGTGTGCGTCATGCTTGTCGCAAATAATTTTTTTTTCTTTCTAAAATAAAAATAAAGACTGATAGTAGACTGACTATAAAGTTTTATTATAGAAATAGTTAGTTTACATATTTATTACAATGTGTACTAGTTATTTTAGATATATATTTATGACTGTTACTGTACATGTAGATTGTACAGTTATTTGTGAAGTATCACTGCATGTTTTCAAACTAAGTTTGTCGATTCCCTTTTTTTTGTTTTAAATTTTATTTCGTTTTGAATGTTGAAAACTGGTGCGTTTAGTTGGATTCGAATTTCGCGGAAACTTTTTCGAAATATGTTTTAGTAGTTAGAATTTCGAGGAAAACTGAAATTTGTAACATGTTTTATTGGAGCAACAGTGTCGATTACAATAATTGTATTGTTTTTGGTATTGTTTGCTAGAAAAATATATACCATTCAACCCAATTGAGCATCAACTTACCGAAATTATTCAGCAAACGTAAAATTACCAAAATCTCACTCATAAACAAACATAACATCAGTCAAAACGCATAAAGACTCCCCTAAGAAAAAAGCATACGATTCTAAATTCCTACTGGTACGCAAATGTGAGGTCGCATAATTCAGTAGCATTCTAGCACCCAAGGATTAGGGTGCGATTCCACCAGAGATGTGCGAGGTAGCTGAATGGCGCGTGGATGCGTAGCAAAACTGTTAAACGATGTAAGCGTTTCCACCGGAGATGTTGCTAGGCCTCTAAGCGGTGCGAGGATGCGTAGCGACGTTGTAAAACGGTGCACAGATGAGCGGTGCGAGGTTGTGTAGCGGACACTTTTCAGTTTCTCGTTCGCGTCCATCCCTAGCACACATCCCTCGCACACATATCTCGCACACATTCCTCGCACACAGCTCTCACATACATCTCTCGCATCCATCCCACGCTTGTTTTGTACGTACAAAAACCTCGCGCCGCTAAGCTGGAAGGAGCTGCGAAGGACGGGCCAGTTAAATGAAGCGCGTCTATTGATTCTTAACAAACAGCGCTACGAATCATCGCACATCTCTGGTGGAAGAAGAGTGCTTTTTTACTAGAGATGTGCGAGCAAGCTTGCACGGTACGAGCAGCTGTGTGCAATACAGTGCCTAAGATATTTTTCCTCTGATTTTGCAATTCAATTTCAAAATCACAGTGATCTTTATTCTCGTTGCTGATGGATAGTGAGTTGCTGCTTGGGCTGATTTCAGAGCTAAAATAACTGTAAATGGGCTGTAGCGAAGCTGTGATTCTGTGAAGCAGTGTTTAGCTGAGTGATGTGTATTAGCGGTCTCTTCTCAGCACACACATTTCTCGCTTGCGTCTCTCGCACACATTCATCGCTCGCTTCCCTCAAACACATCTCGCAGTTTTTTTGCATGTAACGAAAACCTAGTTCCCGCACTCCTTTTTTACGCCCTAGCGAAACGCAGCTATGCTATAAAAATGAAGAGATCCCATTGGTGGATTTATTTCTCGCGCACCGCTTAGCTACCTCGCACATTTCTAGTAGAAATCACCCTTATCACGTCAGTTCGTCCCCTACTGTCACAACGTCGGCATCGTCCACTGACGCGAACATCAAATAAAGTTGTTTTACTTACTTATCTGACTGCGAGGGTACCACCGAGGGTGCATTAATGACCTTGCTTCTTTCACCCGGTGCAAACACTCCGACGTACTTATACAGAATAGACAGTGTTTTTAGGGTTGTGGAATGATTGAAATGAAACCCTTAATATGTTTACCTGTGTGTGTTATTCTGCAGTCAGAGGCACTCAAGCCTTACCTTTATACAAATAAATTAACATAAGAAGGCTTTTGAGAGCATATTATTATGTATGTTGTGGAAATAGAAAAAGTATATGTAGGAACATTACAGTTCTGATCAGACACAGTATTTCAACAGTTCTAATGCCGCTGAATATTTTTGAATAACAAGAGCCATGGAATCATAGCAGAGTGAAACTTAAAAATGGAATTATATGTACGGATCCTTCAAAGCATGTTTGAAATATTCTTCACCATTTTCATACCTTTTTGCACTCTTAACAAGGTTTACACCTAATGTGTTTGTTATGAAAGAGATTTTCTTTAAAAAATGATATATTTTGTATGGATTAGAGTAACGTTGTTTGGGTGCAAGGAACTGTTTTGTTAAAATGAATAGCTCAGCTTTTTCTGCTTGTACGAGCATTTCAAAATACATTTTGCTAACGTATTTTCTCTTTTATTATACGTCACCTCAACATGTTCTATTACTTTTTGTGAAAGTGCTTATTATGATGGTTTCATTATTTAAAATGTGGCGAAAGACAACATTTGTGTACAGTTTACAGAAAAACTCATCAGCGAAACGTTGCTTGCATCCGAACTTCTACAGATTGTAGTGTTCCTGAGTGCGCTGGAGCTACATGACCTGACTCCACCATTTGATTGATATCTCTGAGTATGATTAATTACTACTCTGAAACTGAAACTCAGTACTGTCGCACAGCCACAGTCTCTACAACGCTCTACCAGCGTCTATGTACCTTATACCTTCACCTATTATAAGTAACTTATCTTTTAGGCTCGGTCGCTATATCGTACACCTCGCCATCCTCTTTCTATCAGGTGGAAAAAAGAATACCATAATGTCGCAGCCCAGAGTGAAACTCTGTACCAGCGTCTATGTTCCTAACCACCTATTTATAGGCAACACCTCTGCCTTCAAAGCTAGCTAGTGTCTTCTAGGCTCTTCATTCATTGCTTTACACCAGGGGAGATCGAAATCAAGAGCAGGCTCATCAAGAAATAAAAAGCTAACCACGACTAAACATAAACACACAACGTATTAATCCTGAACAGTCACAGACAGTACAATTACTCCCATGCCCTTGAATTTCTAAAGCCGTAATCGTCCATAATAACAACCATATCTCAAGGATTATTAATTATACGATGCACACCATACAGAATTCTCAGTATAACACCGTAACAACCACTTGTAAAATGGCTGTGGGCTCGGGGCTGACCGCAACCGCCCTGTGCCAACAATCCCGACGATGCGAATGGCACGGCTTAACTACCAGCGCCATCTATAAATAGCTTGATATTATATTCGTGTGGGATCTTATGGCCTTTCGAGATGGAGTTGGTTTCTTGTGCACTTTCTAGTTTGATGTTTTTTTTGTTTTCAAAGGCTCTTGGCAAGTAGTACACTCAATTTAGATTTTATTTATGTGTTATATCTAGTTGGACCGAAAGGGATAAAAAAAACAATGTGTAGGGAAAAATCCCCTGTTTATCATATCAAAATGTTTAAGCTGCACGTGGATCGGAAAAAATATAAATTATTAAAAGTAATGTGAAAAACCCTAATTATTTATTACCAAAAATTTCCGCAATTTTTGGGGAAAAAAGAAAGCAGCTTGTAGATTCCATAATTCCCTTTGATACGGAGTACGGAATGCATGAACAATAATGCACCGTTTATTTGCAATTACTTTTTAAATTTTTGTCATTAATTTTTCGCCAATTGATCAACTGACGTCACGTGATGCGTGTCATACGTAAACTTTTCAAATCACCGCAACAAAATAACTCTGCTGACTGGGGCCCGGCGCCATTAGACGATTAGCTAATCATTTGGCGAAAAATTGCAGAAAATACCGGTTATTAATAATTAAATTGAATTTACAATTTTTACAATAGTTTTTAATTATTTATAATTCATCCGATCCACGTTCAGCTTAATCAATTTGATACGATAATCAAGGGTTTTTTCCCTACACATTGGTATATTTTTCATTCCCTGCGGTCCAACTTGATGTAACTTATCTTAATTAACTGGACTAAAGATGCCATTCCATTAACGAATGCTATTGTTGAAATGCCAAAATATGACATTTCGACAGCGTTTTGGCAATCGCCTTCACCCCGGTACCGCTGTCAGTATAGTATTTTGTCTAAAGCCTCAGCCGGTCGATTCTGTAAACATGTCGAAGTGAAGGCTTGGGTGAAGTGATCATAAGGTGAGCTGTCAATTCATATAACCAAGATGGAATGACAGCTTACTTCGTGATCACGTGCCATCATGTTTAGGGTAAAAGCCGGATAGTTGCCACACTTTTTATAAAATATTTAATTATTATATATTTAGTTAGTTGTCACTTTATTCATAAAACGGGTAGGTACTTTGGTTTATTATCTTCAAATTTGTGAAAGTAAAGAACATTATTTTTGATATTTCCAGAATATTGGCGATTTTTGTCGACCTCTAAATTTTGTGACATCTATCCCATATGGGGGTTAGTTGCCTAATCCATGTAAATTACGTTTAGGATAGGTGCCCCGCCGAGAAAGAAGATTTTTATCGCGCAAAAACTTTGATCGCACCTTGCCTTCCCATGCAATCGCACAGACACATGCAACACGGTCTACTTAGTTGTCGTTGTAAAGTCTCTCGATTGATAAATAAAATAACATGTGATTCATCCGCGAAGCTAGAGTAATTAAAATCGAGGCAACTATACCCCTTTTTTTTTTTTTTTTTTTTTTTTTCTCGGGGGGAAATCCTCATGGAAATCCTCCACCCTGGGGCGGGTGGAGGGGTCTGTCAGACTCTTACTGACTAAAACCACCCCGGTGTTCCATCTTCCACCTACGCCGGGGATCGCGGGAACGTATGCGACATCCGCAATCCCCGGCTGGTGCCGGCCCGCCTCTGCGGGCCACCTCGCGTCGGCGAGGGGAGTGAGGTGTTTAACTCCCCTCGCTACGTCAAAGAGGGGCGCACGGGAACACCACGCGCCGCCACCTCGGGTCCGGATGAGTGGGGGGCGACGGACATCCCCAAGTCCGCCGCCCCTGGACCCAGTTAGGGGGGCCGGAAGAGGGCAGCGTATGCCCTCCTCCGACGCCCGATGCGCCTGCTGCGGGCAGGGAGAGCGGTTGTGATCTCCCTCTCCCTTTCCGCAGCCTCCTTCTGCGCGATGACTGTCTCGCAGAAGGAGACCACCGCGTCCCAGGACTCCTCACCGCCGACCATAGCATGGACTACAGCCGGCAGCGAGAGGTCACCGCCTACAACAGAGATGAGGACACGGCGCGGCTCCTCCCAAGCTGCACACTCTGCAAGCGTATGCCGTGCCGTGTCCTCCCGACAGTCGACGCAGTGGTGGCATCGAGCGTCCGGCTCCCTGCCTATGCGACACAAGAACCTCCCGAAGCAGCCATGCCCCGAGAGGACCTGCGTCGCACGAAAGGCAACTATACCCCTGGGGCAACTATCCTGGTTTTACCCTACAGAATCGACCGGCAGGTGATAATGGTTTCTCTGTAGTCTTAAGAGTAAAAGAGTTTCTTTTGGGAAGCTTTTTCAAACAGAACTATCTATGCAAATAAAAACCATTTGCCCGATGTGATTACCCGTCTTCAAAAATTTCTAAAAATTATGAAAAAGTTTAACTCTAACCTAGCCTTTACGGGCTGAATAAAAAAAAGGAAAATTCTTGATTGCTGCCTTTCAACACTTCAAAAGTAAGTAATTACCTACATACTATTCAAGTCTTTTAAGGTCGTAGCACATGTATCAAATCGGAAAGGGATCGTCACCGTATCAACTCGAGCCGTGCAGTATTTATTCTTTGTATGAAACTCCTTACTGCAACGCACGCTAATCGGAATCGTACCGTAACCACCTCGTACCACCGTAAAATGTTTTGCGGAAAGTTGCAACCTCTTCATCAATTGTCAAATTTTCATGATTATCGTCATCACAATACCTACCTAATTCTTCGTTTATATTGTTTTAAATGTCATTAAAGTACTCATGCAATTGTTTATTTACACGTCATGTTGGTAATACGCAGTCATAATCCAGTATTATAGTTGTCATATCCCAGATTATGGCCCATAACTCACGGTCAACATTAATTGTATATGAATAAGTTAACTAATGACGGTTAGTGATCCGTTATAATGTAATTTTAGGTAATAATACTTTATCATCAACAACACTACAATGACTATATAGAACACGCAAATGAATAAAAGCATGCAGGTTAGTTACTTAAAAAACACGCTTAAAAAACTAAGTAACTTGTGAATTGTATCGTCGAGCTAGTGTTCAGGTTCACCCAAAAAGTACACATATATACGCAGTATACATAAAACTCATGGAAAGAGGTGACGATGACGCGAGTTCCATGATTTTTGTTCACCCAAAAAGTGCTCAACGCGCCTAAAGCAGTTTTTACTTCAAAAAATTGCTGAATCTGTTTAATACAAGTACATCGTAAAGCACTAGATTAAAATTTTAATCGAAATATCCTGAGAAAATGGTGAACCACATTTATCAATACATTATGAGAAACTTGCATACATTTGTAAAACTTACAGCTAATTGGCATGGGCATGCATACTTATTCTAATATAATTAAGGCCAATTACAAGTTTTCACTTACAGTCCTAACGAACAAATTAAAAAAATCCGCCTCTTAAATTTGGGAATCAAGGATGATTCCCAAATTAAAGAGGCGGATTTTAAAATAATGGAAAGAGAAATTTATTTCATGATTTTAAATCCGCCTCTTAAATTTAGGAAAATTTAAGCGGCGGATTTAATGTAAAATGGTTGATATTCATGACTAGTAGTAGGTAGGTAGGTACTCCTGAAAGATTGACGCCAATATATTGAGAGTCTATGTTTCAGAAGTACTCGTATTATTTTCCAAGAATATTTGAAGTTGTTTTCAAAGAGATTCCAAGTACTGGTGAAAGTAAATACACATAAGGAGCGTCATAAAGAATGAAGCATAAGTAGGCATATTAACTTGATTAAGAAGCTCTTCAAATTCGGCACTGAGGAATTACTGATAAGTATACGTAGCTGCAAAAAAAAAACGTATTTTTGATTATTTCTTTTGCTATTCTGTCCCACTACAGGGTCAAGGCATTTCTTCTTTTCATTTCTTCCCTGTTTGGGCAAGTGTGAACCCAACCGGTCGATCAGCGTATAGTTCGTCTCGTCATATTTGCCTAGGTTTAGCGATATAGCCTGACATTTTCTGGAACCGACATCGTGGTTGATTAACGGCCGGTTTCAATAACGTATCTACCGATGCCCGCACGGAACAAATATTTGTATGACCTACAGATAGTTGTTCCGGGTCTGGCTGTTTGTGTATGTGAGTTTATATGTTTGTAAACGCACCCACGATACAGGAGAAAATCCTAGCGTGGGGCAAGTTTAAAAAAAAAAAAAACAAAAGCTGCCAAATTAGCTACCAACAATAGCTAAAACGTCATGTTACAAAGGCAAAAATGACGTTTCAGCTACTGCTGGTAGCTAATTTGACAGTTGGTTAAAGGTAGATACGTTATTGAGACTGGCCGTTAGTGCATAAACTGTTCGACATGCGGTAGACATGTCCGACCCAGCCCTATTTAAAAAAAGAAAATATGTAAAACTATAGATAGTTATTTGCATTATATTGCCAAGAGACCTTGCAATTTTTTTTTATCAATTGTTAGTGCCAAGATTTCATTTAATGATTGATTGTAGCTATCATCAATAATAATAGTTGCTAGTCATTACTATTCATTAATCTGCGTTATTTGGGCAAAGAGGTCTTTAAGAATATTGCTTATTGTTAAGTATTCCTTTAGGACATTAATCGTCTGGTAACAGAAAACTTATTTTATGCTTGGAAAGCTGAAAAATATTATTTGAAAAAAATATTTTTTAGGTGCCTCTGAAAATATGCGAGTACAATGCCATTTAATTCCTCTCTTACGTACCAGCCATAAAATTGCTAAACATTAGTTTATAAGTTAATTAAGCAATACTTGAAACCAATAAATAAGAAAAATTGACAAAAACAAGTTTCATGGATGATAGGTAGTCAAGAAAATACTTTTGATTGGGGTACCACCATACAACTGACTGAAAACTAAATACTTATCACGCAGCATAAGACCCAGACAAATACGAAACCCACAATTTACGGTCAATTAGTTTTTTTTTCCACCCACCACTATCTCACCTGATGGTAAGCGATGACGTGGTCGAAGATGGAACACGATTGCCTAAAAGTAATCTATGCACTCTTTACTTACGGCCGGTTTCCATAACGTATCTACCTTTAACCTACTGTTAAATTAGCTACCAAAAGTAGCTGAAACGTCATGTTTAAATGGCAACATGACGTTTCAGCTACTGTTGGTAGCGTTATTTAAACCGCCCGTTAAAGACTCCCAGGTTGTAGCTATAAGGAAACAGACTCTGGCAGGGAATTATTTATTTTGCAATTATAAAACAGCCTCCACCCAATTTGCACTCAAACTTAAACGGCCAACTCAAGTCCAAACAGTGCTAGACTATTACGTATTAGTCAAACGATGCAAGTACTCGTATCTGTCGTACGGCAAAGTTATATCACTCCCAATACCGCAAGTGTTTTCATTGCGCACGGCTTGTTTACTCTCCGTTGCAGGCTCGTAGGAGGCCATTAGGTGTACGAACAAATTTATAATGCAAATACGATTACATGGCCGCGTCGGGTTGCGGCAGCTAATGCACTCGACGCGCCCGCCATGAATTGCAAACACCGATGGAATTTCTTTCAATAGATAGAAATAGGCAATGAATTTGCTTGCCTAAATGTTTGCTTTATTTAGAATTTTCAAATGTTTCTCCCGGATTTGGAAGTGAAATCGCTGGGAAACTGGTTTGTTATGTTTTCCACCAGTGTCGCATTTCCTGCTCGTGGATTTTGGGAATATTTTTCTTTTGAAGCTTCGGCTGTTTTCTCGGAAATCTGCATTTGCTTTTGGTTTTTTCGAGCTTTAAAGTTGAATAATTTACGGTTTTTACATTTATAACTGGGATTCAGATATTCATGACAATACTTTATTTAAGAATAGTAAAAATAAATCACAAAAGCTGCGGTGGATATGGAATCATAAATCTGTAAACGAAAAGAATGACTTACATTGAAGGAAATACGTTTAGGCCGAAACGATTAATCATAGTTAGGCACGATATATCAAATAAAAGAACACAGGCCCAGACATCGAGCAAAAATAATGACCAACCTAAAACGAGCCTAAAAACCTAATTCATGACATTAACCTTTATCAACTCCAGCCGTATTATTCGGCGATGGCAAGAAAAATAAATCACAATAGACTAATTTGAATGTTCTCAAGCTTTCCGTTTACCCGGGGAGGCATGAATAGACCCTGATCGCGCTAACAATGCCCGGCCACCGGGTAACCCGCCTGAATGCGGCCAACCGGGTACCTAAAGTTTTTTTTTATCTTTTTGTGGGAAACATAAACAGAAATGTTTGGGTATCGCTCTTCCATTGTTTTTGTTAACGCATGTTGAAAATTTGTATGTTTTTCGGCGTTGCGAGCTTTGACGCGGAAATATTAAATTGGTTTACTCTTCTAAAATAATTTCTGTAAATTAAAAAGAGAAGGAAAGTCTACTTGAAATAACAAAGTTTTATTCGTTTAAAGTTGGCGGTGCTCGAACATTTAACTCGAGCTCGGGAGGTGAATAAAGCCTTTTTTCTCTGAACTTTCTTTGCGCAATTACGCCGTAATCATTAAAGGGTAATCCCTTTTTACATCTGCGAACGTTTATACCGCCCTGTAATTATTCTGTAGAACGGTAGTCGTAAATAAAGCGGGATGAGCGTGGCTTGTATAAATCATTCGGCGACTCTCGGATCCCAGCTTAATTCGCGGATAGAAGAACAAAGCCCACGGAAATAAATACACGATGCTACAAGCTACAATGTTGAAAATTAGATGGTTTGCCGCCGAAACAGTTATTTTCTATTTGCGGCTATAAATTATCGAATTCTTGGAAAGTAGGTTGGCAAGTCTATTTTGTTGGCGAAAGATTGTTTCCTTTGAAAATTGATTGTACCTTCCGAAGGCTATTTGTTCAATGGTACGTTTTTAACCGTTTTATTATGTGTTTTTTTATAACGACCTAGTTATTAGTAAATGTTAGGTACTAGACATTATTTCTTTTGGAATTAATTTATCAAAGAGCATAACACTATTACTACTTCGGGAATAGATGGAGCAATAATATAAGGAACATTTTTTAACTGTTCTCTATCTCCGACAAAAATGTGAACGAAGACATCAAACGATTTTATTCAGATGAATTTCAAGTTTTTTTGTTTATAGTAAACCTCTTAGGTTTCATCCAGCAAAATATTGTCAACTAGCTTTTGCTGGAGCCCATGTAACAGTCGAAAACTATCTCAACAAAACTTGGTACTGGGATTAAAGCATCCTAAGTTTTAGTCTAAGCATGGGGTTCCTGTGTTCCTTACATCCAAATTCTTGCATCAGTTGAGGTGTGTTTGATAAGGAAACATACTGAATTACATGGACACTAGTGGCATGATTTAAATAGCCCTCCATTCCATTTGGCATTTATTTGGCATAAAAAAATATAACTAAAAAAAAACATCGTGAGTAATAATATATGAGACAGAAAATATAAACCATAATATTTAAAAAAAAATAAAAAAAATATCTTATTGTAAATTTTAGAAAAACTCCTCACTCATACAACACAAAACAAAACCTCACCACGAGACGACACAGCCAGTAATTGCCGGACTTAATTTCCCATTCCCTCAGCATTGTGTTAAGGTGCTCAGTACGCCATAAAAGTCAATTAAGACGCTTGCTGATATCTGCCAAGACAAGGCTTAACTTGCTCTCCACGATGGGGTGGGATCTGCCATGTGTAATTAGACACCTTAACAATAAGGCTGGGAGATGGGAACAGGACTAAGGATGGATTTTTGTTTGATTGGTGATTGGGGTGTTGCATGTGTAACTATTTTTATGTTTCCACTGCCCTCTTTATCTAGCAGAAGAGACATAACAGAGCTATGCTAATTGGCGTCAAGGGACGTATACAACTTGGGGAATTATAATTTTCAAGCACCACAGATTAAATATGGGTAACTATCACATCACACTAATATCACATCACATCACTCTAATATTATAAAGGCGAAAGTTTGTGAGTGTGTGTGTATGTTTGTTACTTCTTCACACGCAAACGGCTGGACCGATTTGGATGAAATTTGGTATAAAGATTGTTTTATCCCTGGAGTATGTTCCCTTGGGATAATTTTTGACATTTACGCGGGCGGTGCCGCGGGCGGTAGCTAGTTATATATAACTAATAATAATGATTTACTAAGATAGGTACATATATTAGTAGGTATAGGCACCTAAGATAGAGTTAAATACGAGTAACTTCTTAGGTATTAAAGCCATCTATGAAAAAAAAATAATTGGCCCGTCATAAATTAAATGCAAGACAAGTGATGCAATTGAAATCTCATTCAACCAATAACAGATTTATAATACGCGTTTTACAATGTTGCAATAATTTTGTTATTTTTCGTTCGAGAAACTGGGCCTTAGTTAGCTACGGTCCTGCTGAAAAGAATATTACGCCTTTTGTGTTCAGACTTACACAAAACTTAGGTATAAGAACGTTGTTACTAACCCTGTCGAAATAAAAGAAATATTTTCTATTTTATGCTACACCAACCACAAGGACATTTCCATTTAACATGAGAGCACAATGAAAAAGATTTAACAGCACATTTGTTGTAAATGACAGAGCTAAGCGAATTCAAAATATCTCTAAGTGCCTCTCAAGAGCATCGCTTCGTGAAATTCAAAAGTCACACATGTATCACACATTCTGAGTCTCAAAGTGGCTGTTACCCTGTAATATTGTTCAGTGAATTTGTCAAAATCAATGGTTTTTCAGCAAAAAAGAGACTCAATCAGAGCACCGTCTGGCCACCCCGTTTGATATTCGCCAATCGTAGGCATTCGCACAAAAGAAAATTGGTCAAGCGTTATTGTCCACTAGGCTGAACCGTCCCATTGTTCAATTGAAGAGGGGGTCTTATTCAAAGATATGTACAGTTGGATACGCACGACGATTTCTTAGGAAGCACCCTTAGCCGCACAAAAGTTTGAATTGCCAGCCTTGATTGAATTACGCCCTTATCTTTTGTTTGGTTAATATCGCTGAATCTTAAGTTACTGATTTCGAAAAAAAAAATTGAAAATTTTGACAACAGTGTCGTTACCTAACAAGACTACTTAGACAAACAATTACATTTACACTTATTATAATTATTTTTCTAGCCGGCATTTGAACAGCAACATGCCTGCCGCAACAATGCCGGACATAAGGGCAGTCAAGCCAATCATTGCCATGACAGCATCACAAAACGGCCTACGCCCTCACAAAATTTGCCTATACCTACTTTTACTTCCACGTCTTTGCTGTAGGTGTCAAAGTCTAATATTTACTCTGATACCCTAATCAGCATGCCCCTAATATTCCCCAAATAAATGATATTGTTAATGGATATTTATGAAATAATGAAGATTAGTGTCTTCGTGTCCGGAATAACGCCCCAAAAATAGACGGAAAACGTAACAACACTGAAAATGCTCAGTGTCCACGTGGCGCTACTGGCTGAGGGCCGAAGTGTCTTGATACTTTCAATATTTTGGAATAACTTAATACATAGTTTTTTTTTTAATTTATTTAAAATCATCGACGATGAAATGTTATACCTTGGGATTAATTTTTCTGCCCATTCCTATATAATTATTTTTTTAATAAAACAAACCCTTTTATTTAAAAACCTTGAAGCTTACTCATTGTTTACTGACTTTCAAGTGTATCTAATGTCATAAAATTTCCATGTAAAATATTATCAATGCCGATTTTTTCATATTTACTACTGTTTTATAATTCTAGAACCAATCATGGTATTTAAGAGGTAATCAATATATGTAGTGGATTTTATCACTCGGCGTTGTTGTGTAGAAGATATTTTTTGAACAAAAAATAATGTCACAATACGATAAATTACTAAGCGAGAAAACTGTGCATCCTTTGAGCAAAAAACAAAAATATATTCCAAGTGAAAAAAAAGTATCAAGACTACACGATCGAATTAAGATATGGTGCAAGGATATCCTGACAGGGGATTTCATTAGATGCAGCTTAACCACCAAGAGCAAACACTGGGGATGGAATCTTGGATATTTTCTCACTCAGAGATTTTTCGTGGAATTTTTATCACGTACCTTCTACATATAACACTTGCGTATGTACAGAACGATATTAGGTTTCATATACGATTTTATTATGCATACATACATAGATGTTTTTTATTCATGAATAGTGCTGTGGGTCTTGGGTAATCATTTTAGATTTTGATGCGAATAGCTGTTAAGGAGTTCACAACTCTTTTGTCGTTGCCGCTGAATGACGTTATAAGGTTAACGCTGGATATCAGATTTTTTATTAAGTTTCTTTAGAGAATACAATGTAGGCATTTGTGTTTACTGCTATTCCTTTATTGGTGTGCTTCTCTTTAAAGTTTTTAAAACCCGATCTAACATATATTCCTAGTTTCGGGAACGAAAATTAATGAGACGAATTTTCAAACGCGTGTTAGCAAATATGATTGCTTGAATTAATTTTCAATAGCCAATCAAATTACTGCATTTGCACTTAATTTGTCAAGAGGCTCGTACCTCAAAAACGGCTCAAAGCACTAACAATGTGTTAACTCGTTCATCTTACAGAACAATCTTTAAAACAAAAGACGATCGAATCGATGTTTAATGGAAAACACTTCGCGTCCCCTCGGAGTGCTAGCATTTGAGAAATATGACGTTGAATAATGATGTGTGGCCCTAGGACAATAACTTTAGGTGCAAAAGAGTAAAACCAATCTCACTCAAGCCAGAGGGGGGTCTCACAATGGAGTCGGAGTGACAAAGTGCCTGAATCAAGCAAAAACAACTTTGTTCCATGTGTCAGATCGTGAAGGGACGAAGATAGTGGGTTAGTTTCTTCGGCAAATAAAAGTTTAATGGCGTCATAATTCTTGTATTTGCTGTCTGCTCTCGATAAAGGAGCTATTCTATTATCTTTTGTGGGTTTCTGAAGATTTATGTGATTGATTACAGTTATAGAATCTTGTTATGCACGGAGACGATCCAAATCTAGAGATGCCTCATTTTTTTGTGTACATAATTATGTATAAAACGTACCTATTGTTATGGTATAAAAATTATAATGTTCACACTTTTATGGAAATAGGCCAAAGTTCCAACATCATTCGTCGTTCCATGCAATATTATCCGTAAAAAATATACCTGTATGAAAAATGGCTGTCGCAATTAATATGGCGGGCGTCGCGCCTTTCTACAGGAACATCGTCATACTTTACTTAGAACCGTTTTTTCCACAAATCAAATAATAAACCACAGTAAACTTAAGAGCACTTTCCGATTAACGGCCGGTTTCAACAACGTATCTACCTTTAACCAACTGTCAAATTAGCTACCATGTTTAAATGGCAAACATGACGTTTCAGTTTCAATTCAATTCAATCTCTGTCTGATTTGACAATTGGTTAAAGGTAGATACGTCATTGAGACCGGGCGTAAAACTGATGACTTCTGACTAAGCTTGGGTGGAGTCACAATCAATTCGTCAACCTCTCATACAGTTTCTTTCAAGAAAATATAAAACTTTTCTTCCAAGTTATAAATGGTTGGTACTTATTTGATCTTGTGCAGCGCAATCAACTGAATTCACTTATCGGATTGAACCATTAAGTTAATGCAAGATACGTTTAGTTTTTTCTTTGTCTTTATCTACATTTATTTCAACAAAGTTGAAGGTGATCAAGTCTTATTGCTTTGGCTTCTTTTTTAAGAGAAAACATGGCATTCGAGTTAATTCTGCTTTTGCTTGCGTAGATTTAGTAAATGCTATTATTGCAGTACTTGCATGAATGGCTTGTCTCTTTGTCTGTGATGGACCAGCGACAGGCTTTAGAAATAACACTATCATTTTAGCTTTTTACACTAATAGAGGTTAAACTGGATTCGAGACTGATCGTACCTAATGACGCTTGAGAAGGCTTCTGTGCAACAGCGGACGTCTTTCGTTTTAAATTGTGATGAGGTGAAAGTGAATAATTATAATGTCGTAAAATTATTTTTATTAGACGAACTTCTTTGGTTTAAGCTTAGTTTTGATTATTCACCGATTTCTGCGGAGTTCGAGATAAATTTTGATCACTGAGATTCTAGTTTTATGTTGTTCATACGGTACGAATGTCTGTCATAAAAGGCGACTAAAGGATTACGCCAAGAAGTGGCGTTTTCCTGTTTGCTAATAACGAACACACTTGACACTGTGTCCTAATCCGTCTGCCATGCTTGCTACTTAAAGTAATGTGTTTCGAGCTTATGTAGTTTGGATTTCTAAACTTATAACGTAAAGAGGTGAAATTCTTTGTTTATGTGTTAGCCCCTTTGGTTTAAAAACTGATCCGATTACAAATATTTTTTACTAAGGCTGGAAACAGACGCTCCGGTTTTTCTTCCCATGGTCGTATCAGGGCTACCAGAAATCAAAGTCAAAGTAAAAAAAGTCAAAGTCAAAACGTTTATTTCAATTAGGCCATTAAACGGCACTTTTGAACGTCATCGTTTACAGTTCAGTAAAAATAATAATATTACATTAATAAAGTGACTCTACTGTCCATTCGGAAAGGAAGATTCTTATGGAGAAGAATGGACAAGAAACTCCATAGTTCCTCTTTTCAAATAATGATTTTACAAAATTTGGTATAAAAAAATTAATTTAACATTATGTGAGGACGATGCACCCAGAGTATGCTACTTATAAGAACAAAGTATCACCAGCAGAGGTAAACTTATTCATTTTCTAAAGAAATCTAGGTAAATGGTACTCACATATTTACAAACATTGGAACCATTAATTGGACAGTGTGTGAGTCAACAGAAAAATAGAAACACAAAAAAAAGAAACAGTATATCTATAAAGTCAATACATAAATCAACCAGTTGGATTTTGTCTACACCCTTGATTGTCCTATGGAGCAGGACCAGCATGTTTCCAAGCATTCTTATCCTGAATGTAATCTTCTAATTTGTAACATGCTTGTTTACAAAGTGTACTTTTAACATAAGTTTTAAATTTTCCTTCATTTAGTTCTAATATGTCAGAAGGTATCTTATTGTAACATTTAACACAATACCCCATGAAAGAAGTGTGGACTTTAGCTAATCTAAAAAAATGGTTGATCTAATTTGTCTTTATTTCTAGTATTAAAATTATGTCTATCACTAATTTTACTAAAAAGATATCGATTTTCCCGCACATACATAATATTTTCATAAATGAATTGACAAGGGACTGTCATAATATTAATCTTTTTAAAAAGTTCCCTAAGAGAATCACGGCGACGCAGATTATAAAAGGCTCTGACAGCTCTTTTTTGTAAAATAAATATGGATTCAATGTCAGCAGCCCGACCCCACAGCAAAATACCATACGACATAATGCTGTGAAAGTAACTAAAGTAGACCAAACGTGCGGTTTCTACGTCTGTTAACTGTCTTATCTTTCTAACAGCATACGCGGCTGAGCTTAGACGACCCGCAAGAGATGTTATATGAGGCCTCCATTGTAATTTCTCGTCAATGTGATACCTAGGAAAACCATCTGATTAATGAACTCCAGTTTTTCTCCATTCAATATGATGTCACATTCGCTACTTTTAACATTTGGTAAAGAAAATCTAATACATTTAGTTTTTTTATTTAAAACCAAGTTGTTTGCCGTAAACCAATTTTGGACCTGATGAATAGAGCTATTGACGTCGTCAAGATTTTGTGGACGTCGGTCTATTTTAAATCTGAAATCTAGATGTACCAGAAATCTAGTGCGTATACGTGACTTAGCATTATGGGATTCTGAAAGATCGAGAGAAAATCTGACCTCTGCTTCTTTCTGAGGCTAGATCTGGATGATTCATACAAGTAATGACATCATATAAATTATGACATATTTTCTATGATGTCTTTCAAATTTGAGCTAAGGATTTTGTTTTTTTTTTTTATAACATCACTTACTTAATAATTGGTTGACTTTCCTTAAAATACGTTTTGGACAAATTGTTACTTATTAACTATAGTAGTTTTTAACCAATAGTTATATTTGATCATTGGTCAAGCTAACAATGATCAAAAAACGCATTTTAACCAACTTTTGACCGTTTTTTGTGTGAGCTACGGATCAGAATATAAAGGAATGCGGAACAGCGAGTAAAGTCCCGCAAACCTCCATTGAAAAGGGAGGATCCTCCAACCAGACGAGTGTTGTCTGGTGGGCAACTGCCCAATGGTTGATATTTGGGCTTTTCTATATGTTTAAATCGCATGGAAAACTCAGATACCGTGATGGAGGATTTATTTTTGACGTAGTTAATTGCTAGCGATATAGATGTCGCTGCTTTCCTTTTCGTTGCGGTATAAATTTCGCTACAGTTTAATTTTTAAAAGCGATATCGATGCTGCTATAAGAAAACTCGGCTTAAGAAAATGGAGTTTTTTTGTACTTTATTAGTTAGAACAAAATTATTAATAATTAATTGCGATAAGCCTAAAAGACCAATAAGCAATTTAACTGTTACTTAATATTTCACGTGATAGATTTTGTTAAAACTAAGAATAGTGTCCATTTGCACTTTTACACAAGTCCGTAGCACTTTCTTAGATTCTGATAAAATTTATAAAAGCACTAGGTTCATGTGTTATATGAATAACACAACATTGATACTATTATTCATTTACTTTTTACACTACACTTATTCAAAAGGTTTAGTTCTTTTTAGCTTACGCACTAAAGCCGGGTATCCACTTGGCAACATTTGACGTGCGACATGATGCACAACATGTTGCTCATCATGTTTAACGGCAACGAGCAACCATTGATTTAGTATCGTTTTCATATTGTGCGCCAGCTGGCGCTGTTGTGCAACGTTACCGAACAGGTTGAGCGTCACGTGTTGCGCGTCAAATGTTGCCTAGTGGATACGCGGCTTAAGTCTGTGTTGTCTAGCAGCTGGATTGCCTCAACATTCACGACTCGGCCGAAGAGAAGGGAGTAATAAACTATATTTTAGTGCCACCGGCTTCTTTTATCGCGATAAAGCATGGTTGATGAGAGTTGGCCATAGAAGCGAAGCAACTGGCTAAACCTAGTTTCAAAATAGAACTCAAAATTAAAAAAAAAAATCTCTATGAACAATTAATACAAAATTCAAGTTGAATTGGCCCACGAGTAAAACCTACAACGCAACATAGCTTCAGCATTTTGTTGAACTTTGCACTAAAGGTTCACCGTTCATTAGTTATTCGTAGATATTATAGCCACTTGCCGGCGAAAACAACAAACTTGCACTGCAAATATTATACCAACCAAAGTTGCAATGCTTACAATATTTTCTGAACTGTGGGAATAATGTGAATATGAATACAAGCGTTAGTTTGTGCAAAGGTTTAGGTGTTTCGAAGTGTGCAATGGGACATTAGTTAAGCTTATGTTATTTCTGTACTATCTTCGTTATGTATGGTGTCGGACGTTAAAGAATAGCACCATCCCATCACTTCCCATGAGTGTCGTAAGAGGCGACTAAGGGACTCACCAGAGAATGGGCAGCAGCAATTTCTGTGCATTGCAACAGCTACACTGCGATCGCCAAGCGTGGCGATTATGGCAACCCTATGCCAAATCCATTACCTACTTTGCAATTATTACTATCACATTAACGGACAAAAATACCTGCACTAGAATTTTATCAATCCAAATAAAAGAAAAGTACCCCGCGGTTAGCCGCCGATACAGTACGTTTTAATTTCCCGCGGCTTCATAAAATTTTATCACCCATTCAGTAAAGCGATTCCAATTATACATACATACATGGTATTCTGTTTGGCAAAGAGGAAACAAGGGGGATATTAGCTGTAGCCGTCTGTCGGGTTGGCGCCCCTCAGCCGAAACAATGATTACAAGGGGAGGGATGGAATAAAAGAAACGGATGCAGAGCCTCCTCATATTATTGTCTTACTGAATTTGCCGACGTCATTTATTAGCCTCTAACATAAAACATTTTTATGGCAACTGATATGAGAGTCAGGATAGTTGGGAGCTCTTTGTCGGAATAAGAACAAACGATTTATAGACGAATATAAAATTGTATTGCTGCACATGATTTTGCTTTGTTTTTACTTATTCGTGATGGCATGACAAGATTTTGTGTTCAATAAACATTTCCTGGAATGAAACTGCTTCCCGAATGAGAGCATACTACCCTTATTATATTAGATGTTTACGTTGCTTTAGGATGTGAGTATTATGTATTGCTTGTAGCGTATGAAATCCTTAAGCAAGAAAAGCTTATCTTTATAGATGTAAATTTAACCCTCAAACTAATTTTGACCAAAAAAAGCTATTTAAACCGCCAATCGCTGCATACAAATTCAAATTTCAAAGCCAAGAAAAAACAACAAAACTGACGAGAAGAGTCTGGTAATTATTACCTCCCCAATTGTAACGTCAGTTCGTGAGACAATTTCTTCCAATTAGACATAGAGACATTTTGAATAAAGGACAGGAAAACCCCTATAGGGTTTCAGTATCTAGTGGGGAGTGGGGAGTCGACATGGCGTGCGACAAGTGACAACTCGCGACGTGCACGGATAAGCAACCACGAGGATGAAGGTACTGCGAGCTTGCGGTTTTGATACTTGCGGCAATGTCAATGATGCGAAATTAAGGAACATATTTAGTATTTTCAAATTCTTGGAAAGGAAGATAGAGCGCGGTTCAAAAATAATTTAGTATTGTGAGAATCAATTACCTTTTAAATGTATCCGGAAAACTGGCAAGATTACTCTATAACTACTTAAATTATGTTTGATTTTATTCTATTCTATTCACCACCCCTGATTTGACGACAACGACCACTCTGTGTTACGACGACGAAGAAAAATTCACATCTAAGGTTTTCTTTCAAATAAATATTGCAACAAGGGTCTGTTTCAAGATGTCCAAATAGACACTACTCATCAAATAAATTCGAAAATAGAACACATCGCACGCTTAATCATATACTGACATATGTAACTCAAAAAAGACGTTTTTCGGGAAATCGCAAAAAACGATTTAGCAAACCTGACTTAACTCACAAAATGGCTTATTACTCAAAGAAAATAGCTTTATATAATGAAATAATGTATTGTAGGGATAGTTGATAAAGTGAGTATTAATGTTTGAATATAATTTTAAAGAAATTTAGATTTTTTTTCTATAAATTTGTCGGTTAAAAAAATTGTTCCTCAAGATGCGTCAGTTTATTATAAAATATAAAGTTACATTGATTTAATACTGGTGACACATTTTGAAATGTTTCTGTGTTTTATTTAATATATAACTAAAGAATACTTTTTATTAAGATATGGGTCCTTATACTATGAAGAAAAATTTTAATACTGGTGACATATTTTGAAATGAGTCCGTATTTTATTAAAACACGTGATGTTCATGATCTTAGCCCTTGACGCATGCTGATATCTGTCTCTGTCTCGTAAAAACGTTTGCCGAAACGTTTGTGTGTGAAAAAGACATATATAAGTTTAACTCCGCCTTGAAACAAGATATAAAAAAAACCGAGATCGGCCGAAAGAGGGCGTTAAAATAAACTTCTTGGTATACTTAATTAAATTTTGACCGAAACACTAATCGGTCAGTATATTATTAAGCGTGCGACATATTGAATGAAATTACGTAGAATTTAATCGTAGGTGATGAAACAGGCCCTTAAGCTAATTATAAACGAAAAAACTTAAACAACTGAGAATAAAACCACATTCACTTACCATACTAATTATAGTTTTCACTATCAGAAACAATAAACATAACCTGTTACTCCACATTCGAGCGTATCATGAAATTGCAAATCATATTATCATGAAGTTAAATAGGTGGAGCGCTTGCAATTGCATGTCTATGGGGAATTATGCATTACGTAAAACAGGAATACGTGTTACAAGCTCATAAATGAGCCTTCATAAAATAAATTTGATTGTGTTTGCTATGCGTTTGTAATCTGAAATTACATTAATGCCCCACTTCTGTTACAAGCTTTTCCGTTCAACGTAGGTAGGTACTGTAAAAATACCTTTCACACGCGTAAAGTTTTAGTGTAGTGAAATTGTTGAAAAGGTGTTTGTGTTAATTGCTAAAGTGCGTATACGACCTCACTTAAATCGATGGAGTCGTTAGAATTCGTATATTTCTCACAGTTTCTTTTTTTCATTAGCAATAATTATTATGTTAATACTTAAAAAAAAAATTCACTCGGAAAGTAATATTACGTCAGTGTGTTGTAAACTTTCACAGCTTCAAGCAACACAAATAACATTCATTTATTTCCAACAGAATATTTTCAACAGTCACAAGGACAAGCTAATAAAGTTCTTTTAAAAATAAATAAAGTATCTTGACGGTTGACGGCGCTATGACTAGACATTTTTACTTGTTCGTCGTCGTTTGACGCCCTGCGACAGTGCGTTTTCATTATATGCAGCTTAGCAGCTACGGGTAAATAAAGCAGCCCATATTGCCGACTCGGCTTATTCTCACGAATTCTATCCGCCACGCCGGCACACCGACTATAATCCGCTTTTTACGATTCCACTCCTCGTACGTAGAATTTGAAATGAGAAAAATAACCTCAAATTCTTTGTGGCTTGCGTGGTATGAATGAGTTCTACACAGGGAATATTTTTAGTTATTTCAAAAGGATGTGTTCTTATTTTAAAATTATGATGCTGGTTTTTTTTTTAAGGTATGTAATTACATAATCTTGTGCTTTCTTTTCGAGGTTACTGACTGATGCAGTGCCCTGAAATTAGAATTTGTAGGTTGGATTTAGGTTAGCAAAATTCAAAAAAGATTTCGCAATATATGTATGTAATAGGAATTTAAGAGTGCAGAGGATATTCACGAGTGTTCATGAAAACCATGTTCTCATTTATCAAGATTTCTTACGAATGTGAAAACGCAGTTAGTATTTCTATTTTGAACAAACTTAAAAAAGGAAGAGGTTCAGGTTATATTTGTCTGTTTGTTTTTAGAAAATTAATGATTATTAATGAAGTGAATGCATTAAACCGTAATGCATGAAAAGGAGAAGAAATAAAATGTGAAAGTACTAGCTACGTATCTTTTTAACTTTTCTGTGAAATCTATCTAATGGTATTCTGTAGTTAGATCGCTTTAAGCGATAAAACCGCTTATTTCGCTTATTTTTTGTTTTTTTTTGTCTTGCGTTTGACCATAACCTCACCGGATGGTAAGCAAAGTTGTGGTAGACGATGGCGTAAGCTTGCCTAGAGGTAACCTATTCACTCTAGACTTAAATACCCCCAAGTTGTAGCTCTCAGGAAACACATACTCTGGTGGAAAATAGTCGGAATATTATAGTGTCATCATCATCATCATATCAGCCGAAAGACGTCCACCACTGGACATAGGCCTCTTCCAGAGAGGGGAGGGGGTGCCATAATCGCCACCCTTGACATGCGGGTTGACAATAGCAGTGTAGCTGTTGCAATGCACAGATAATGCTGCTGCCCGTTCTCTGGTGAGTCCCTTCTTAGTCACCTCTTACAACACCCACGGGAAGTGATGGGATGGTGCTATTCTTTTACGTCCGACACCATACATAACCATATTATGGTGTACAATATGTCTATTCTATTCCGTTTAACCTTCACGGCAAAATCATGTCGAAAATAAATTGCCAGCTCAACACTTTTACCAAATAAAAGGATTAGCAAACAAACTTTGTTTTAACATCCCGTGTCAATCAAGTCCCTACACTAATCCGAAGTAAGTAAATCATGTCATTTGGTTGAGCTGCTGGTGATAAAACGAGCAAAACTTTCGTCCCCAAGCTGAATAATATTAGTATGAAGACCAATAAGGAAAACTTGAGTCATATTGCTTGCACGAAAACTTATTTAGTAAAAGCTTTTTGTTTGATGTCGTGGGACAGTTGTAGCCTGTAAATGTGAACAGCAGCCATAATTTCGAATTGATTTATTGTTTCGAATGTATTTAGTTAGGATCAAGGATACAAGGATCTAGAATAAAAAAGCTAAGGAAATCATAACAACTTATGTACCATTAGGTATTTTATCCGTAAGCCAAAAAGCTTTAATTAGTCAAAATTAATGACTTTGACCTTCCCACCAAAAGCGATACCGCGCTTTTTTTTCAAGCTATGCAACATAAAACTTTTCATGTAGAAATTACAGAGATACGCTCTAAAAACCTCTTACCCACAGGAACAATATACCAAGTAAATGAAAAATCTGAAAAAAAAAACACTATATATCACACACTAAAACCACAGTGGAACAGAAAATCAAATCATCCGAACAATATACGAAATAATAGGAAAATAATAAAACGAGCGGTGTTAGCCAAGGGAGGGACTGGGACCTAGCCCGACCTACAGTGTCTCTTATTTCCTGAGGGACGACCGGGTTATGGCACTACAGACGCACCTATCACAACCTGAAGTGGGGCTGCACACTTGGCGACTTTTTGTTGAGATACTGTTGTGGGACTGTGTAGGTTTACGATTTCATTAGGATGAATAGTTTTTATGTCTTGAAATGTTTCATTATGTGCCTAATCTTAACTCAATATGTTGGGGTCAGCAGAGCTTCTAGTCTAAATAGATGCATATCTGATCTCCGGTTCTACGCCTTCGTCTCGTCTACTAAAGAACGTCGCGAACTTTAGGTATTTGGTGATATTAATATTTCTCTGTGAACAAAAGATTGTGGCTAATGATTGCTGAATTGCGAAGTTTCCGCTGTTACTTCGTAACCCTATACCTTGAATAGTAGATATATTATACAGAATAGAGATGACATTAGCGATACTGACAATTGAACAATGCGTGTAGCGTACCGAAACTGATAATTTGTCATCTAATTTATAAACTTCATTTTAGATATATCGGTAAACGCTTTTCATATCGGTTGGCCCAGCCTATCTAAAAGTATATGAGACAACAGCAACGCAACAAAAAGTTGCCAAGTCTGCGCCCTTTAATAAAGAAACCGATTTTAGCTACATCCCGCAAACGCGATTCCATTCGCTCCCCCTTTCGCCAATGTCTATAAAACATGGTCTCTACTATGTAACAAAGCTAGCAAATAATGTTGATCTCATATCGGACAGAAAGAGCTGATGGGGTATTTATGTATATAAAATATGATGTGCTTTTGTTTTTAGTTTATCTGTGTTGAGACGAAATTGGTTTTGTCGTAGTTTGTTTGTGTCAGTTGAAGTTGGTTTAAGCTGGTTTAGTAATTTAAGATTTTTATGTCGTTTGTTTTTAGGTGGACCGATGAGACGGATCAGACAAAAAAATCGTTTTTTTGGTAGGTAGGTACTCGATGTTTTAGTTGAGAAAATACGAGAGTGATAAAAGCGCATCTCCAGCACCATCGCAGTATTGTCAAGTTACCCGAACAAAGAAAACCGGTCAAGTGCGAGTTGGACTCACACACAAAAGGTTCCGTACCATAAACCGAAAAAAAAAACACGCGTCTTGTATTTGCCCCTTTAATTTAACTTAATTTTTATCATTTGATGTTATCGCGGCAATCGAAATACACACTGTGAAATTTCAACTGTCTACCTATTACGGCTCTTGAGATACAGCCCTCTGACAGACAGACGAATGGAAAGCGTAGGCTTATTAACATAGTTCCATTGGTTACCTTTCGAGTACGGAACCCTAAAAAGAAAGCAAATTTTCACTGCAATATTGTGAAGCTGCCAGAGGAAAAGCAAATGTTCAGTGTCGTAATCTATGCAAAATCGTTCACTTTTCCGCCATTATCAAGAAAACTTAAGAAAGAAGACAGCTCACACATCAAATGAGCGCTGTTATAGTAGGCGCCAGATAATCGTGGAATAACGGTCATTGACCCACCTACAATTATTGACATTTTTAATTTGAAAAACGGAATTAATGACACAAAGCTGTCCCGAATCATCATCTCTCGTGATCCTTAACATTGTCTAATAATGAAAAACGATTCATATTTAATTGTTCAGGTACCTATGAACAGTTATTAGGGAAAGGTCAATATACTTTATTCCACATTTATCTGGCGCCTACTATAATAACTATCACACTAATATTATAAAAGCAAAAGTTTGTGAGTACGTGTGTATGTTAGTTACTTCTTCACGCACAAACGGCTGGACAGATGTTGATAAAATTTAGTATGCAAGAAGCTGACACCCTGAATTATCAAATAGGCTACTTTTAGACTGCGGGTACCACCGCGGGGCGCAGCTATTGAACTATAAACCATAACTCTACACTACCCACTCAAAATTACCCCACCCACTTTCCAACTCAACTACTAATCAGTGCCCATAATACATGATACCTGTATTGTTCTTCCAAAACTTTCAGCTCATCAATCAAGCTGAGGGCCGGGTGCTTTATAAAATGTTGCCAACTCCGCCAACCTTGTGGGTAGTTCTAGTTTGTAGTTATTAAAACTTGTTGCCTCTACAAGTTTCTAACGACGGGTATTTGGAAAATGAAATAGGGGGGGTATGGGTAGCTGTTGTGGATGTTGTTACTGGAATAGTGTAAAGATGTGTTTGTTGTTTAGATTATGTTTTACGAGTGGTTTTTTTTTTTATAAATACAGCGTGTAACAGAATAAACACAATACCTGAAAAAGGGTCATTGTATCTATCATTATGAATAACTTTTACTATGGGACCAATCTCGAAATCGCGAAAAAAATCAGCGATTTCTGTATTGGTTCCGTAGTAAATGTTATTTATAATGATGAGTACAATGGCCCCTGCCTTAAAATACTAAGAAACAACCAAAAACAACGACTTCCAAACTTAAAGTTATTTATACTTCGTAGTGTTTTTTTTTTATTTGGAAGTAAGTCGGCTGTATTTTTTTTTGTAAAAAGTTTTTTTTTTATATTCAAAGCAAAACACGCAACTTCGTTTACTTGGATGATATATTTTTTATTTTCCTAAGCTATTTTTATTTAAAAACCAAACTACTGAACCGATTTTGATGAGCCTACTACGGCTTAACGTGCTTTCCGAGGCACGGGGGTGTCACACCACCAACTTCCAAACTCTGGGGTGTCACTGAGAAATTCCTATTGGAAAAACCCAATAACACTTTTTGCCCGACCTGGGAATCGAACCCAGGACTCCACGCTTGGCAGTCGCGAGACCAATGGAGCAGAACTATAATATAATATCACAACGGAAGACACCATTAAGTTACAAACAAAGTCGTCGTCAAAAGTTATATTGTATCGAATCAAAATTTGATCTGTACAATAATGGACCGGATATCTCCCGATATCCCGACATCCCGATAAACTAGTGGGGACAATGGTACAAGGAATGTCGGGAATTTAGGGGAAGTAAACGCATTTGTTTTGGTCCACTGATTGTGAGGAAACTGGGGAAATTGAGTGGTGTTTTGTTAATTGCGTAGTTAAGCCACAGTAGCGTGTAGTTTTAGATGAACTTGTGTGGTATACATGTAAAAGCTCACACAGACACAACTTATGTACAACGCATTTTCATTGTGTTTTTTTTCTATCTGTGAAAAAAGAATCTATAAAAACGCGTTGTTAAGTAGTTTTTTGTATTATGCGTACCACCTATTGCTATAAACATTTTTAAACAAAGGTTCATTTAAGGGTTACTCGTTTTTATAAGGTAGGATAGTGATAAATCGCAAGAAAATATTTTATTTTTATAAAAACCGATTCCTATTGAACGGAATCTTTAACGTTGTCAAAACTCGTCCTTTCAAGCAACAAACCACTCATCTTCTTAAAGCCCATTACCATAAAGCGTTAAAACAAGAGTGCAGTGTGTACTGAATCATGAAACAAACGATTCTACCTTACGTTACTACTGCAATGCTGAGAACAAATTTGCCGGTCATTAAAACTATGGGGGTTTTTCTAATATAAAAAGGGTTTCGTTATTTCATTCCGACGTACGGAACCCTCAAAATATCTCCTCACAACACCAACAGACTCCACCCTACATTACCAACTTTATTTAAACCCATTTTCATAAAACGTCAGTGCAAATAAGTGCAGCATGGTCCCTTTATCGATACTGATACCGGTACAGCAGTCGCTTGGCCAGTGACTCGTGAACGAGACGTTTGTATCGCTGCTTTCATCTTACGCGGCGACTGTAACAAATGATGGAGGGAGGCTGATGCGAGCTTGTCAATGCGAAGACTTTTTACTTAGGTCGTTTATTTTCTGTTTTTCGTGACGTCACTGTGGCGTTTGTGATGTCAGTTTTGGTAGGGTTGTAAAGTTGAGCTGACGAAAATTATGTTAGTATTTTTAATCGTTATAATTTTATTTTTGACGTGACAATGTCTTATAATTCGATGGAGCCGGCTGCACGCACGAAAAAACATGACGCATGCGGCATTACCTCGCTCTGAGGCGTTCCATTAAAAAAAAAAATCTTTTGAACAATGAAACCATTCCATGCGTATTTTCTTATGACGTTGTCACGGTCAACTATCGTCAGTAAACCGACTTTTCAGACAATCATTTTTTTTTGCATATAACTGATTAGACAACTTTACTTCACAAAAACATTCAATCAGTCTTAAAAGTCAAAAGAATAAAACACCCAAAATATGTTTCTATGTGCAGGTATATAAACTAATCCGTCATATTATTATGTTTTGGCCAGGTAAAGTTTTCAATAGTTTTTTTTAACACCTAGGATTCAATGACCTTTGCTTAAGAATTACAAAATGTTAATATAAAACTTTTATTCTACCCAATTAGTTTAGAATTACTTTAATTGGCACAAAACGACATACCTACCCACATACATAATTTTATTTTTCTTAAACTAAACCTTAAACGATAGTGTGTGTGTATGTGTGTGTGTATATCATCAAAACAAACTTAATCACACACACGTACATCCCTACGTTTAGTTGTACAGTCCCACTCAGCAGCGCTGATCCATTAAGTGTACCTAATATGTTCCCGTTTTCCTTTCTACAATAATACACTTATGGAGCACGGATAATAACAGATGGCTGACCCAGATAGCCGGCAAATAACAATGAATTTAGGTAGACAACACATTACCCACGACCCGTGGCTAAAAGCCACTTTAAATTACCCTTTTCCTAAATTGATTGTTATAAATCGCACTGTCTGAAATGCAGCTGATACCTTTAACTTCTATATATTTTTCAGGGGCAGTGTTGTAGTTTTTGGGGAGGACTTGGGCTTACTCAGACATTGTTATAAGTTACAAAGTAATGATTAATAGAAAAGAATGAAACGTTACTAAAAACCAAACGTCTTTTATAATGCGCACAGCAAAGAAGTGGAACTCTCTGCCTGCGTCTGTGTTTCCGAACGCATACAACTCTAATCTCTTCAAAATTAGAGTGAACAGGCTTCTTCTGGGTAAGCTCGCTCCATCGTCGACTTTGTCTCTGTCATCTATGACTAGACTAGAGTCAAGAGCAAACCCATATTAAATAAAATAAAAAAAAGTATGGGTTAAGTCCTACAAGTGGTACTAGGATAGAGGCAGGAAAACTCCGGTAACAAGAAAAAGTGGACTGTATTAAAATATAAGCAAAGTGAAAAAACGGTCAATCAATCGTTGAACTTAAGTTTTTAAAGAAATGATTGTGCGCTTCGTAAGGAGGACGATGACGCAGTGTCGTGTGTGCCGCCCGCACCGCGCAACGCCCCCTCCGCGACCGCTGTTAGCGCCCGCGGTCGCCCGGCGCGTTGTGATGTTTCCAACAATAATGTCATCATCATCATTTCAGCCGAAAGACGTCCACTGCTGGACATAGGCCTCCCCCAAGTGTCGCCACAAAAACCGGTCTTATGCGTCTCGCAACCGACGGCTACCCGTGACCTCACCAGGTCTTCGGTCCACCTTGGCCTTCTAACGCTGCGTCATTCGGTACACGGTTGCCACTCCAGAACTTTTCAGCCCCATCGACCATTTGTTCTGCGAGCGATGTGCCCTGCCCGCTGCCACTTCTGTGGGGGTTCTTTCTTCGTTTGGGGATCCTTCGGGTTATGTCGGAAACCTTCGTTCTCTTCCGGATATCATTATTCCTGATAATAATATGCATTTGTGCAAGCCTCTAATAAGAATAACTAAATTAAAAATTTCATTTTGAGTATTATAATATCAAACTACTTTTGCCTGAAAACTTGGCATTAAGGGTTTGATACGTTCTTAACTTAAAATACTCGATTCAAAAGCCGTTACATTTTTGACAATAAATACTTATATTAATCAATTACAGTAAATGGAACTGAAACGTAAAAAAGAAAATTAAACTAGGTACTTAAAAGTTTGCAGAATTGAACTTGAAATAGTTCGTGTAATGTTCGAATATAAAATAATATCTGGAATTGAAGTTGATAGAACTAGCCTCAGGTACATTGTGCTAATTATAAAAAAGAAAATTCGAATTGAGAACGAGTAGCTCCTTTTTTGAATTCGGTCAAAAAAGACAGTAAAGATTGTTCCGATACCAAAATCAATGTAAGCTATACAAAAGTAAAATTTACATTCCATTTCCCATAAATCCAATACACAGCGCTAAATAACATTTGAAAACCTCAAAAGAAACCATAAAATGGCTTCCTTATTTCTCCCGAATGTCCTAATCTGAGATATTCCTTGAGATAAACTTCTTTCTGATAGGTAACGGCCTTCGGGGTACTTTACGGACTATGCACCCCACACCAGGATTCAATTTAGATCCTCGATGTGATATCGCGATGGGCATAGGGACCAGGCTATCTGAACAACACGGCGAGTGGTTCAGTGAGATTGAAAGTTGACAGACGTTAAATAATTTTATGGTTTTCAGGGAAGATTGGGTGGTCATAAAGATTTAAGAGAAATGTTCCAATGGAGTTTAAAGGAAATGTTGAATTTGAAGTTTTCGTTCGAAACCGTATGCAGTAGTGGCCAAAACGAATTAAATGGATTGTTCGTCTAGCTAAATAATCGTAATATATAAAATTCTTCCGTTACTGACTGACTGAGTGCCTGACAGACAACGCACAGCCAAAACTGCTGGTCGTAGAAGCTGAAATTTGGTATGATGCTTCCTTGGGGAGCGTAGGGGAGCACTAAGAGAGGATTTGTCGAAGTTCTGGAAAAAACAGGATATGCGCGAACGAAGTCGCGGGCAAAAGTTAGTATTTTATAAAAAAAAAATCCAAGGTTAATAATCATTAAGGACTTTGAGCTAGCTAGGTGGTAGCTATTTTGGATAATATGAAATAGAAAACCAGCCAAGTGTGATTCAGACCCGTACACGTAGGGAAAGATGATATTCCGCACCAAAAACTGAAAAGATCACGTTTCGTGTACCTATGTATTATTGTGTAGTATGTATTATAGACAATATACAAACTCTGTGAAATATCAATTGTCAATCTACCTGTACCAGTACATGAGATACAGCCCGTTGACAGACGGACGGACGGATAGCGGAGGCTTAGTTAGCTTATTGGTAAGCTTAAGGTACATGTCTATGTTCCAAGTACCAAACCTAAATCTTTTTCCAAATAAATCGGTTTAGGTTATATTTTGGATGTTTTATGGCAACACCATTTGGCAATAGCTGTTGCTACATTACATACAATTTAGCAGAATGCACGGTCATGCACATTTCCAAATTACTTTGAACATTTTAATAGTTCTGAAGTAACTATTTACTAGCCTCGGCCAGGCAACAATGAAACCCATTTCTGCTAATCGCAGTACTTCGCAGTACTATAAACAGCTGCTTAGTGGTACAATAAAAAGTCAACTTAGTTTTCTGTACACGCACCTGAATGACACAATGTTTTATACCTCGTACATAGAAGTAGATTGAACTTTAATTTTAATAGAAAGCGTGGGAAAACTGAACAAAGTGGTCAGAAATCACCAAAATTATCGAAATTTACTTTATTTGCATACGTATATAGATGAAACGGTTAAAGATGGGTATAGTGTATGTTGTGTGTCACGCCCCAGCCGCCGCAACAAAAGGAGAGGCCCCGGGCGTCGCGTCGGCAGAGCGATTCCCGGCCACCGCAGGCGCGGGCCTGCAGACGGCGAGCGTTGGGTGGCTCGTCACCCGGTTAGTACCAGGCCCGGGTCGACGACGCGTTTTGTTCCACGCGAGCCTCATAGATATGTCAGCATAGTAGACGGGGCCCGCTAGGGCCAGTGCCTGCCAGGGTTGAGGAATTTGTTCGAAAGATTCGACGCAGCCCTGGAACGCAAAGAGCATTTGGAGAAACACGGCGGATGGATTTTAGTCAGTAAGTGTCTGACACTCCCTTCCGTTCCGCCAAGAGCGGAAGGAGTCATTTTGATGATTTAATTCACATCCAAAAAAATAAAGGGGGCTGTACTTAACTTTATTTTCGAGCAGAAACAAAATATCATTTGGCATGTCTATGTTTGAAGAAGGTGGCTGGCAGGGGATGGATGCGGACCGCTCAAAACCGGGATTGTTGGCAATTTTTGGGGGAGGTTTACGTTCAGTGGTGGACGGCAAATGGCTGATATGACTGATGTCTATCTCGAATTTCTTAGTAGCAGTGCGAAGTCTGGACTTGTGCCCGGTTAATGGTAATAGGCTCACCCCCTATTACACAGTGCTTAAAAAATCATGACTACCACAAAGTCGGGGAGAGTGGTAGATCACTCCCGGTTTAAAGCCTCCTTCCATACTTCCATTTTCAGAGAATCAGCATAGTTAGCTCTAAAACCCCTACATATTCCATAACGGAACGTTATCGATATGCCTGAGGTTTTCAAGAGGTTAGACAGCTGTATAACATAATACCTATATGTAATGCTTCTACTGACCGAATTCGGAATCCGTATTTGGGTTAGGTTAGGTTTGGGTTAGGGGTCAAATTGCAGTCGGTACTCGTGAAATACTGGTATTCAACCGCATCTGGTTAGACTGGAAGCTGGCTGAATATAGCTGGGAACAAGATCGGCTTATGGAGAAATTTAGGGAGCTTTGCACTTTGCTTTTAACTCGAAGTAATTTTTCTTTTGTTTTTGTTATGATATTGCTAGGTATTATTATTAATACCTACTAATATACGAAGTAAATAGTAAACAACTCTAACATTAATACTAAGAATTGAACCATAATTAATAAATGATGTATAGTTTGCAGGAAATAAACGGCTTTTTTATTTTATTTTATTAATGCTAGGTATGGGGAAGTTAAGTTTTAAAAGTTTCAGGTTCGTGACATTGATAAACACTACTTTTGTGCTAAAAAACTTTTTATCATTATTAAGCATTTTCTTTTTAAGTGAGCGGTAATATACCTATTTGGTAAAAGTATTGTTTATAACCATTTGCCGACCGACCACTTTTTTTGATCAACATCAGAATAATAATAATTTTGGAAAATTAATAAAAATGGGGCTCATTGGTCTTATTCAGTTCAACTTGTCCCGCCAACTATTACGGGTTCGTTTATCAAAAAAGTTGCTAGTCTTGGGGCGATGCCTTTGCCCAACTGTGGGATGATGCAAGACAACAGAACAACCTTTCTTATAAACTAACTATATCAATCGACACATTTGGCACAAACACGACACTCAATTACTGAATAGCTTGAACAAATTATTCTAAGGCGCGTGACGTCATAATTATCTCTCTGGAGTTCAGCCGTCCTAACAAATATCTGCCACGTTTAGAACTAAGGTCGATGAACTTACGACACTTCGGTTACGTAACGGGAGACTAACATATTATAATATTGTCTCAGCAAACTGATATGAGAAGGTAGTACCTATGTAGTCTATTAATAATTAATTTTAGGTGAGGTGCCGATATCACTAAGTAAATTAAGATTATGCGTAATTTTCTTAATAAATTGTTACAGTGCCTGGAAACCTATTGTTTCTTTAATCGACCTGGATTGTCCTACTTTTGGGCAAAGGGCTGTCCTATTTATGGCCTTCATCTGTTCCGGGGTGTTTTTTGTTCTTCAGCCAATTTCCCGCTTTTAGGTATCTATCACCGACGATGCGCGTCTTTTGGCTCACAAAATACTTCCAATGCGTGATGACTATAATCCAACTGCCATTGTGCATTTAATTTTTTTTCGGAAACCTATCTACTTTAAAATAAAAATGCTTATACCTAAATAATCTAAATATTATATATTTAGATTATTTAGGTAACTCAAAGGTGACTGACTGACTGACTGACGTAGTGATCTATCAACGCACAGCCCAAACCACTGGAGGGATCAGGCTGAAATTTGGCATACAGATAGATGTTATGACGTAGGCAACCGCTAAGAAAGGATTTTTATAAATTCTACCCCCAAGGGGATAAATTCTACCCCCAAGGGGATAAAATAGGGGATGAAAGTTTGTATGAAACTTTGCCAATTTTAAACCGATCAGGCTGAGACTTTGCATGCATATAGCTACTATGACGTAGGCATCCCCTAAGAAAGAATTTTGATAAATTCTACCCCCAAGGGGATAAAATAGGGGATGAAAGTTTGTATGAAACTTTGTCAATTTTAAACCGTTCGGGCTGACACTTTGCATGCATATAGCTACTATGACGTAGGCATCTCCTAAAAAAGATTTTTGATAAATTCTACCCCCAAGGGAATAAAATAGGGGATGAAAGTTTGTATAAATCTTCTTAGATTTTCGACAGACGTCCGCTTAAATAGGATTTTGATAAATTCAATCCCCATGGGGATAAAATAAGGGATGATGGAGGATGTAAATGTATTAGTTTGAACTATCAGTACCTAATGGAACGAATAAATTAAGACGAACAAAATAATTTTTAGTTCTAAATGTTGACTTTCTGAATCGCGGTGTTAAGATTTTCCGCGGATTAATGACCCTCTCCAGTTATTATTTAACTTTCGTCGTCAGGTAGATTTTAAGGGGTTGCAAAAGGGGATTCAATGGTGTATGAGAGTCCGACATTTAAAGATAAAACCATGTACAATGTATTCAGGCACTTGATAAAAAATAAATAAATATTACGTTCAAGCGTTTTTGAAAAAATAGTAGCTTAAAATAAAAATGGCTGCCCAAAGTAACTATTTCACGCGGACGAAGTCGCGGGCAAAAGCTAGTAAAGCTATATAACAAAATATATTTTTAAGAAGATACACATTTTAACAATTTATTTTGCACGCAGCAAGCTTTGCCGAACTGAAACCTGTAGTACTAGCTTTTTCATGCGACTTTGTCCAAGTGGAATAGTTACTTTGACCAGCCATTTTTATTTTTCAAAAACGCTTAACTAACATAATTATGTTTATTAATTTTTGATTAGGTGCCTAAATACAAAGGTTTATGGTTTTGTCACACTAATTAATATTATAAAGGCGAAAGTTTGTGAGTGTGTGTATGTTTGTTACTTCTTCACGTGCAAACGGCTGGGCCGATTTAGATGAAATTTGGTACAGAGACTGTTTGAGTCCCGGGAAAGGACGGAAGAATAGTTATGTAGCCGATGTACCTACATTAAGAAAAAAAAACAAAAAATTAGTGACTTTTTTCATAAAAATCGGCTACAAAAAACGACCAAACAGTTCCGAACAAATGACTTTTCAAGCAGTCTGCTAAAGTTGGTGACGTTTGCAAGAGAGTGCTTCACAAATGATTTTTGAAGCATTTTAATCGTTCCTTGCTGTCTTTTTTTTAAAGTCACTTTTTTTTGTTTTCATTTCTTTTCCATTCATAACAGCACATGACATCACCCTTTAATATGACCACGCACTTCTGGAACACCCTGTATTATTGTAAAGTTTCGTCAAAATCTATCCAATAAGTTTTGCGTGGAAGAGTATAAACCTTCATCTATACTTACAAACTTTCGCATTTCTGATATGAGAAGGATTTCTGTACAAAAGACTAGCTGTAATTTAATTCTAAGACCTATGAACCAGACCCAAATACTATTCTTCAGAAAAAATAAGTCTACATTTCTCGAGCAAACACCCAAAACCGCTACAAGGGATATGTTTCTTTATCTGTCAGTTTACATGAAGTAAATCTGCAGATACCGCCCTAACGGCACAACCGCCGCGTTGTGGTCCATTCTATTATCCTAACGACTCCATATTACGTTTACCCAAAAATGTTTATAGCACATACGACCATTTGGAACCCGACCTAATCAACCGACGAGCTCCAGTGGCGGTTACTTTTTCTATACGTGCCAACTTACATGGGATAATGTGTTTGTTGAGGGTAGATAAGACAGTATGCGGCACAAATTACAATGTTTCAGTAATAGGGAATATGCATGCATTTTTTTTATTTGCAAAATGAAATACTTATTGGCTCTAGTAAACAATTATGAAATATTTTTTTAAAAACCTTCATCAGCGATGAACTTATAAATTAGAAAGAGAAGTCCGATACGAACTCTGACGTCAAATACTATGTCGCCTATACAGCTGCCGTAGAAAACGGCGTCTCCGCGAGAGAGACAGATATATTTGTTTAAAATAGTCATATCTCGTTTGTTTTTCGATTAATTTTGATTCTAATTTTACTGTTATATTTTTGTATATTTTCAGAAAAAGTATATATATAGATAATATTTTTTTTTCATGCATATTCCCTAATATCTGGCTTAATACTGAAGTGATTTTTGATGGATGTGTGTACAAGTTATCCTGAACGTTTTTCAACAAGAGTATAGCCAATATTCGAAAAAGTGTCGGTTCAGATACTTTCACTATTTTTCGTAGGTGCTATGTTTTTGTGCATTCGTGGAATACCACGAACAATCCAATTCAACAATATTGTACGGATACGTGAAAGCTGTTTCGAAATAACAGAACAATACCAAACATTTGGATATTCCTGTTTCTGAATCCGATTTTATTTTTCAAAACTTTTTTGCGCTGTTTTTGCTGAAAAACACAAAATCGTTTTTCGAAACTTATTTTGTTGACCCAGCTTGAATTTTTAAAAGATAAAAGGAAGAAGGGCTAATATTTGAAAAATCTGGTTTCAAAAATAGAATTTCACTGACGATGAAAATTGGAAAATTTTATGTTGGATGGTTGATGGGGCCAAAGACTCTGAAGTGGCAACGTGGCAACGCTCGCAGAAGACCTATGTCCAACAGTGGACATATTTCGGCTGAAATGATAACGAAAGTACAAAATTGCAAAATATAACAAAACCTCTTGAACTAACCGTCGAAGACCCGCTTCAACCACATCCAATTAAAAAAACCCAACCTCTTAGCACCCTCACAGCACAACCTTCAAAGGAGAACTGCATCAGCCCTTTCCAAAAAATATTCACTTTAAAAAAACCTTGTACCTAACGATCGATTCGGAACGGTCGGCATTCACGAAGTATGACGCTTTTACATCATATTACTCTCGCATTGAACGAGATTGATGTGTGAAAAAAGCTCTTGAAATTGGTAAAAAGGGAAGGCTAAGTGTTAGGGGGCGAGGGCAAAGATTGTGGAGGTGTAGAAGCGAAACTCGCTCTACGAACGCATTGTGCCTAGTTGCCCCTGTTACCAGTTGTTACGGGCCGGGTTCCAACAATCAAAGAAGTCAAAATTGTATACAGGGTCATTTTGTAAAAAAAATATGCTGTTTATTTTGCAGACTTATGCGATATTTTTCAGGGGTGTATTTTTGCACAAATCGTGTCTTTGCCTGAAAAAAACATTGCTGGTCGTTGAAAAATTACCATGGAAATGCGATCATTAGCAATTCTATATTGATTTGAGAGATCGCAGGTGGCAACTAGAAATCAATTTACCGTGTTTATGAATTATAACGGATTGAACGGATAATATGGATTCAGTACGTACATGTCTTCCAAAGTAAAAAAAAAGAAAGAACAATTTGCAATAAAAATACTGAAAGATGACATTGGATTAAACGAGAATAAAGATTTTATACAATTTGCAGTAGGTGCAACTGCAGATTTTGTATGTATTTAGGAAAATGTCCATTCCTGAGGGGTCCAGAATTGTGTAGGTACTGAATTCATAGTATTGTCCGTTTTTGTCTCACAGCCTGTACGAGTATGACTTTCACTTCTATTCAATTTTCTTACTCTATGTGGAAAGTGATCGAAAAACGTAGGTCGCTACAATTTTGTCACGCTTCTCACTGAACAAATGTTCCCTCAAGATTCGGCTTAACTTATGTGGCGCACGTTTTATTTCGTGGTGAATCTTAGCCCGTATATCGTGTTTTATGCGTAGGTAAGGCGTTAACGTTCGGAAATACTTGTTTTGCGGACTGATTCTAGATTTAAGATGGGTCTCAGCCATAAAAAAACAAAAAATCTATTTGTTCTACTTTTGGAGAAATATTCTTTCTTTTCGAAGTTTTTGTTCTAGATTCAGCTAGTTAGTAGGTCAGATAAAATCAAAATTATAAGTTTTTACATGTATCCATATATTATTTAGAATTTATTTAAAAACGAATAATTACAACAAAAAGAAATAATAATAATTGTTTACTAATCACTAATAGAAAGTCATAGGTTAAAAATATGCCACAAGTATGGTTCCGGTGAGATAGGCTACAGGAGCAAAACCATAGAAGAACCTAGTGAACACTAATATAATTAATAAAATACAATATGCATTTTTTTAACTATACTTCAACAGATAAGTGATGTCCATTGTCCACGTTTATTTTTAACCAGCGTGCCTACTTATTACTTTTGTTACAAAATATACTATTAAATTACAAAGGCTTACTTTCCAAGAATGGACATTTATGACAAGCGTAAAATAACTCTAATGACAGGCATACAGTGCAACATGTAAAGGCGCTTCCCCTCAGCGGCGAACGAGAAATTTTGAACTAACATTATTTGATTTATTTTAGTGTCTAGTGTTGCAGACTTTAATATTTAAAAAGTTAATAAGTACTTTAGGTACCTGAGTTTCAGTGCACTTGAATTATAAGTCAAAAATTGCTAAATTTTAATTAACAATGATAATTTTAATATTAGCGTTGCAGTTTATCAACAGAAGGTTACCGTTATTTATTGGGATAACATTTTTCAACTTGAGATTCAAACGGATGATGGCTGATTTCCTACGTTAAATCGATATAACTGCCAAATAAAATTTGGCAAGAAGATATGGATCTTGAAAACAAAAAACAGGCAAAAGTCTGAAAATAGGGAATTTGTAGTTTTAATATTAAAAAATATTTTTTTTTTACGATTACAGACTTATGTATGGGAGAACATTTTGTCCAACTACAAAGTTGAGTTTGTCCTTCAATCGTACCTGCTATATTTTGCTTTCATAGTTGTTTATAAACTTCCGTAGGTAATGTATGACTCTGAAAAAATCAAGACAAGATTGGAACCCTCGGTGCGCTAGTCTGACTCGCACTTGTCCGTTTTTTTTTTACATTGATTGGTCAGTACTGTACTTAAATTTGCACGTTTTCAGGGTGCTTAATCGCAGAGTTGCCAACAGAACACTATTGCTCAAACTCCGCGCTTCGTCCGTCGTTCCGTCTCTATATCAATGGGCTACAAAAAATTGTATGAAAGCTCACAACAGCTACAAGAAACTTGATTTTTCCGATTTATGATTCGCACTTGGACGAGTTTTTTTAGGTACGAGAATTGGTCTTAAGATTTTTCACACCGCAACTAAATATTTCCAAACTATTTACATACCACTAATCGCATACATGAAGATGCGGCTTTAAATACAAGAACGTGTCAATAAGCCACATTGATGCTCAGAAATTCTCAAAGGTGGCAATTATAGTCATTGAAGCGACCGTATAGTAACAGCAGACGAATCGATTGACCCCTGTCACGTGGTAACTGTATATTTTCTACGTCCGACCTCCGGCTAACGTCAGTGTATTGAGTACCTATTACTCGTATTATTAAGATGTTAGTGGTTCTGTCAGGGTTTATGGTGAATCTTTTGTGAATTAGTTAATGCTTGATTTGTTTATGCTTAACTGAGGTTGGACGTCATTTTCAGAAATGAACTAGTAAAGTTTACACACCAAAATAATAAAGAAAAAGTTCAATTTTCCCTGTTAATTTTAACACAGTAAAAACTAAAAACAGCAGTACACTTTAAAACATAATTTATTTTCAAACCCTTCAAGACTTTAACTGCCCCGTGTAAAGTTGAATTTTTACTATTTGTTCCGCACACAATGTAGCCGCCACAAAAAAGAAATGAAGACCACATACCGCGTTCTGACACACGACAGCAGAAAGTCTGCGCGTGCAGTTTCATTATTACCTCCCCTAGTCTACACCCATCGGTCAATGGGGTTATTGAATCGGACGATAAGGTGCCACGGTAATTTCCTGCCATTTACCATCATTACTCTTCCCCATGATCATCTAATACCATGGGGTGACCACACAAAAGTACAGTCCGAGAAATTCTTTTGAATTTTTCGTAAACTGTTTCCCTCGTCTGACTTTCTGGAACTATTATTGAAGAGATCGGACGGATATGGCAGTTATTGAGGATTGAAATTGGTGTACTTATAGAAATTAGGGGTAGAAAGGTTCGGTTCGGACCTGCCTACCTCAATTTTGCCGTAAATGTTGCCCTTTTGTTGAGGGTGTTGAAGAAAGTCATGTATGCCTACTTATATTAAAAATAGAGATTAATATAACTAACATTTAAGTAAAGGGTCACAAAATGTTCAACTTACACTTTTTGTAAACCAAATCTGTTACAGCACAGCAATTCTTAGTAACACACTGTGTTTCACTGTGTGTGTACTTAAGCATTTTGATAAAAAATCCTAATCCACTCTGCTACAATGGTTCTAAAATTAATCTGCTCCGACAGCGTAAAGAACGCAATTAATAGACATAACCAATGCCCAAAATAATAGACATAACCATTGATCGTAAAACTGCTTGCATCAAGCGAACCTACATTTAATTCATACGACACACCCAATCAAAAGCCATAAACAAAACTATCCTTCCTCAGCAATAAACTGAGCCAAGTAACAAGAACTGTGAACACTAGAACAATATATCAAACCAATTCGTCGTTTCGTATAACAGAAGAGGAACAGGCAGTTAACAGAGAGGGACGTGGCCGAGTCTAGGGATGTAACGAGGGCTATCTTAGCGGAGGCGGAAGTTGCTCGAGCCACCTCCTTGGAGGCAGAAGTTAAGGAATAAAAAATTAAAAGCCTTTCCTTTAAAAAAATAGGCTTCCGGTAACTCATCAAATATGAATTAAAAGGAATTCTATATTTCCCAAAAGCAACAGTCAAAAAGATTTCTAAGTGCCTCATAAAATAAACCAGCTCCTCTAAACAGTTGCTTACTTGGTACTGAACTCGGCGACAACGGCAACGGCAACTCGAATATAATATTTATGTCAATATGATATTCGAGTTATGTTTAACAATATTTTTTCTTAGATACTCGTTCGCTAGCGGCTTCGCCTGCGTAAAATATAAAATCATCTTAAGGGAAAAAAACATCCTGTATCCTTCTCAAGGACCAATGTATGTGTTAACCGAAATTCATCAATATTGACAATTCAAAAGTGCCTGTAAATGGTGTAATTGAAATAAATGCTTTGAGTTTTTAGTTTTATTGGTTCAGTAGATTAGCCTTAAAATGGAACTAACGGACAGACAAGCAGTTTTGCATATTTATAAAATGTGTACAGAGAATGGATTTTGCGGATGCGGATACAAATGGACATTTCAACATTGTACTACCGAAAGGTCAAACCCTAGCAGACTATACAAGATCGATTAATGCCCCCTAATTACGCAATTTCTGGCGATCTCTAATTGTGGCGTGGACCAGTATATTCTGCGTGACAGTACGTTATTTCCCTCGGGGGCGGTAAAGATAGCGGGGCGCGGAACACGTGAAAAATTTACTGGAATCGTTGAATTTTTAAAAGGGTTTGAGTTTTTTTGGGTAAGGGCATGGTTGTCATTGTTGAAGTGGTTGATTTAGGGTCGGGCTTCGGTTTGTTTATAATTCTGGGGGTAGGAATTTTGAGGGCTAATTAAGAAAATGTCTGTGACAAACAATGGTGTTCTGAAGTTTCAAAGTACTTTTAGGTTTCAGTATTGTTTCTTTTAAATTGTTTAAGACCTGATTTTTCAACAGTCACATATTTTTTGACTGTAGAATAAATATGGCACCTTGCCATATTTATACAAAAGGTGTCACATATTTTTATTCCTCAGGTAAAAGTTATGTGACTATTGAAAACTCGGGCTTCGAGCAATTTTTTTAAAGACATAGAATTACAGGTGTATGATCTCGAACCCTGTGTTTGACTCAAAAATAAGCGGATGTGGTTTATCTACAGAAACAGAATGACGACACAGATCTAGCATCCCAGAAAGCCTGCCGGAACACCAGCCGAAAATGTCACAGTGCTCTATTAATACCTGATCCACGCTCCAGTCTCACAAAAGATTCAACAGCCGCTTCCAAGAACTCGACATCTATGTACGTACTCGTCGCGCCGGGTACGTCGAGGCTAAAATTATTCACTGACTCGTCGCATTGTTCTCTCATACTTTATTTGTCTCAGCTCTGGCAACACTTTAATCCTTTTTGTACTGTTGCGTGTCGCTTAGGAGGCTAATCCGTGTGCTTCTAATTTGTGATCAAAAATAAACAATCGATCAAAGTAAATTTTATTGTAGATTTTGTATTTTTGGATGCGAAACGAATTGGTTTAAAGGATTTCAATGAATTATTTTTGTTGGTTTATTTAGGAGCATGTTTTGTTTGCGTGAAAGCAAGTACAGCCGTCAGACATTTTGTAAATATGCTGACAGGTTGCAACTTCTAAGCTTGGCAAAGACAATCTTAAAGTAAATTAATCAATCAACAAAATGTTGACTAACATTTCACTAATATGAGTGAAAAGTGTGTTTGTTTGTTTGTTACCTCTTCACGTCATCGTAACGGCTGAACGGCAGACAGAATTTGGATGATACTTGACACATGGGTAGATCATATCTTGGTGTAGGAGATAGGGGCGATGGGGTATTTTTCATTTAGGGAATCTTCCCTTGGGATAATTTTCTAATTTCAAGCGAACGAAGCCGCTGACAGAAGCACGTCTTGCACAACTTTAAATGTGTTTATAGATCTACTCTCGCTCAAAACTAAAATATCTATAATGAAAATCTGTTCATCAAAATGCAAATTAAACGCCATTACTGAAAGTACACAACATTTCTTAAGATTAAAAGTTGACACTGTAAATATTTAAACTAGAACTAATTTAGAAATATTTTGTTAATTTTGAGTGCTTTTAAAGTAACATTAGTTTTATTGCTTTTAAGTGTTAACATGTCAAATAATCAGCCTGATTATAAACAAAAAAAAAAAACAACGGGTAACACTCCGGGAGTGCCGGCAGAAGAGAAAACTTGAACATTAACGTTGTGCATTTTTGATATTTTGGAATGGTTAGTGAATAATTTCGCACGAATTGCTTTAATTATCAGTATTAAAGAACTATCATTTATGTGGTAAATTACAATATTCATTTATTGCTTTATTTATTCTATCGTACACAAACATGACAATTTATATTACCTACATTAAAAATTTAACACTTCAGAACTTTCCCTCCGTCTTATGAATTTTCGATCAGATCACGTGTCCTGACGCGAGTTTAACATTTTTTCGCCGCTAAAGAAGTATTCACTTCAAAAACAAATTCTAATTCTATTCTTAATTCAAATTATGTAGATATCATACAATTACTTTGACCCTGTGGTATAATGTTGGTCTTCACTCGTTAACCCCGGAACACATCACACTGCGTTTACTGTGTTCCTATTGGATAATAGTTTGGGCCATAGTTTTGTCCCACGACCAAAGTGGAGGTCACTTTTACTATATTTTATAGTAAAATGAAATAAAGAAACTGCTCAATCAATAATAAAAATCAATATAATTTTTTTTTCATATTTAGATTTTGAGGTTAGATTTTTAATGGAAAGGCCTGAATACTTATTATATATTTTTGCCGAAATTTATAGCTGTACAATTTATACAACGAAACTATGTCAAGCTATTTATAACTTAGTTAATCAAATACAATTAATTAGCCGACATTACCAGGTGCTACACAAATACAGAGGTGTTGTGTTTGTTAAGTACATATATACGTCTATACATGGGTACAACGTCCTTAGATAGGTCAAGGGTCAGCTGAACTAACGAAAAACTAGTTACGAATTAAAATGTTCCTTGAAAAATCAGCCAAGTACGGGTCGGCCTTGCACGCAAGGTTTCCTAATATACTACTAAGAAAATCATTGAAATCAGAGACTTTTCTACAAGCTTTATATTCTATGTTAGTTTGTGTTGCATGTTAGTTGTTCGTCAAAATTTGCAAACCATTTTTCGACCATTTGTTGGTATCCGTTTGAGCTGAAATTTTGCATACACCTTTAGTTCGAGTGACAATACAATTTATAATACTCAATATTGCCACCGCTCCAAGATAGTTATTCTTAACCCCCTTAAGATGGATATCAAATGAAATGGCTTGAAGAGTAGAAAACAATAAAGTTAGTTACATCCCACTAAATTCAATACGGCCGCCGCTCCAAGATGGCGGATTAATTTTTTTTCAACCTCTTAGTATGGGTATCAAACGAAAGAGCTTGAAGAGTAGAAAACGAAATAAGGACATGTTAAAAAAATATTTAAATAGATTCAACTATATTTTAACTGTTTTTTTTTTAATTTTAAGTTGAACATTTCGCAGCTTAGGGGGAATGGTCATTTGTCAGAACTTTAATAACTTCAAAATTACCTAATAATAAAAAAAATAATAAAAATTTGAGCCCGTCACTGTAAGTTTAACTGTGGCAAGCTATTAACAAATTCTACAAAGGTTGTTCAAACAAAAGCCATTTTAACATGATAATAATAATATGACATTTCATATAATGATGCAGTGTTGAAGTTAGCCAAGAAAATCAGGAAACATAATAGTGCTACATAAACACATCACCAACTCAAAAGGTTGAATGATAAATACAGAAAATGTGCCCATCTGTATGTTTATTGATTAAACACGCCTCGACTGCTGAATGGTTACCGATGAAACATGGCACACGGATAGAACATAACCTGGATGAGGACATACAATGCTATTTGGAATATTTATCCTCGTAGTGTGTTCTCTCTAGACAATTTCCTCCGTGCGGCCGAAGCCGCTCACAAAAGCTAGTCCGAACAATAAAAGTCAAAGTGAAATATAGATCCTACGGATAATGTGTCTAAGAATATACTATTACCTAAGCAGAATTATTAACGTTACACAAACACTGATTTGCGATAAAACATATCTCGTTTAAGTACATACTAAACTACACACACCTGTTAAGACGTTACTAAAGATAATTTTCAAGCGAGAGTAACATAGGGTCATTGTCCTTATATTATGCGTGTATATTGTTGCTAGTAACGTTGCTAAAATTGTTGTTTCAGCCATTGTTACGAATAGACAGCAGGGTTGGCAGGGAAGTTTGTTTAAAGTTTAAACTATTACGTACTTTTGCTGAATAGCAAAACTGCCGCTGAATTAAATGCCAATTGTTTTTTTTTCGAATTATTTATTCTTTCTAGTGTTGTATTTTTAGTTTTTGTCTTTGGTCCCCCTAGAGCAAACAGGTACGAAGTCTAAAAAAATATAACGCCAGGATATCCCGTTCCATTCTGTTTATTTACATGCCGAAACATGTAGGTGATGTCTAAATGAAAAAAATATGTCTGACAAAAAAAAGGAATTAAAATCTTGAGTAATCAGAGCTTTTTGGAACCTGTAACATTGTTTTTCAGGATTAATATTTTCGATGTAGTTGCCACAGATACGACGTGCATCTGCCTAGTTTCTGATCTTAACATTTGTTTTAACCGAAATCATTTAAGTATCGTCATGGAATTTTAGTTTATGTTCATTATCAGTCTGCATGTGAGTTCTCTGACAATAAGTGATGATAACATAGCTGTGTTTTCCCATTAATATTCTAGTATTTATTCCTATTTACCCTTGTGCCAGCCCTGTGCACTAAGACGCGTGCGTGGCGTGACGCGCAATTTATTGGCTGCCGTTGTTAGCCCTTTGTGTGCTCATCGGCAAAACAAACAATATGTTTTTATTTAATTATTAGCACTCTCATTATACGTTGCTAATATTTCCTTTCTATGTTTATTAGCTTCCAAACATTATGCGTGGATAAAGAGAGGTTATTCTGTCGTCCGTTGAGATTATTTGCTTAGTTATTTTAAGCTGATTGATTTGGTGAGTTATAAATTACGTTCTTTATTTACAAGGGGGAAAAAAATATTGGTATTTAAATTATATTTATTTTGTACTAGTGAAAGTTGTTCTGCATTGTGTCGGACGTAAAAGAATAGCACCATCCCATCACTTCCCGTGGGTGTCGTTAGAGGCGACTAAGGGATTCATCAGAGAATGGGCAGCAGCATTCTTTGTGCATTGCAACAGCTACACTGCAATCGCCAACCCGCCTGCCAACACCCCCTCTTGGGGGAGGCCTATGTCCAGCAGTGGACGTCTTTCGCCTGATGGTGATGATGATAGTCGAAAACTATCCCAAGAGAACATACTGCCGGTATAAATATATCCTAATCTAGAACATCCGGACACATCCGGACCGTTCAGCCGTCGAATCTAGACGTGAAGAAGCAACAACCAGGCAGACAGAGTTGCTTCCGCATTAATATAATTATAGTACATTAGGATTATCTTTAGATTTTTTTGTCTAAAGAATAAGCTAAACTTTTACTATTTTATACTTTGGAGATATAATGAGGTAAGAAGGTCTTCTTACAAAATACAGACGGAGAATATCAAATTGGGTTTAAAGCAAAAATCTAATTCACCAGCAAAATGAAGTTTTAAAAATACTTATGGACCCACTCCAAGGCCAAGTTTCTTGGAAGCCAGTCCAAATGTAGTAAATTTAAATATTACGTTGGCCCATATTTCAATATGTTCAGTTTAAGCTCGCAACAAGCTACTCAATCATGTAAGGAATAGTTCGTGGAATCGATTTCACAGAACGGTTGTGACTTGAGGCAACTTCGCGAACGATTTCGATGGAAAAACGAGCGCAAAATCTGAAAGAATGGAAATCGATTTTGTGTGTATTAAGAAGAGACATCTTTGTGCTATATTTTTTACATATTGTACTGTAATGATGGCGTTTGTAAGTATGCAATGTTTTTATACTTATTTTTACCATTTTCGGGTTTTTTAGGGTTCCGTACCCAAAGGGTCCGTCCGTCTGTCTGTTAGCGGGCTGTACCTATCTCAAGAAACGTAATAGGTAGACAGTTAAAAACTTTAAAATTTATATTTCCGCTATAACAACAAAAATAAAAAAAAACTAAATTAAAATTAAAGGTGGCTCCCATATAAGAAACAGGATTTTTCGGTTTATGGTACCTTCGTGTGTGAGTCCGACTCGGAAATGGTCGGCTTTTTAAGATATGTATGTCTCTTTGAACTTGGGGTATTGTACAGTGATCCGCATTCAGTTTTTTTTTCTATATATATCACTAAACATGGTAATGTGGAAATACAAACAGGTACAAGATTATTTTTGTCTTTTCTTTAACCTTATTCAGGGATGGATATGGAAAAAGAATAAATTTGGTCCAAAGAAATTATGAATGGATTGCGTGAAAGATGATATGGCTAGAAAAGAGGTGACCGCTGAGAAGACGGTAAGGAAACGAAAGAAGGAGAAGTAATGCTGCATCGACCGACCGATATTAATTATTTATTTTTAAATTTAATTTGTCCATTTTTTAACGCATTGACTTTTTCTATGAATTGAATTGTATTTTCATATTTTTTATCATTATTAATATTTTTATTTTTTATTTTTTTATATGAAAATATGGACCTTTTATGGTCCGCAATAAAGATTAATTATTTTTATTATTATTAAATAAATTGGGATAAGGACAAGATGGATGAGGACTCCCGCTGAAATCGTCATTTTTAACTCTAGACTCGAAGACAATGCAATTTCAAGAGTAAATAACCTGCTTTATAATTCAGACCAATTCAACTTAACGACATAAACTTAAATAAAGAAAGAGCTCAAAGTAATCTCAGCCATTACTCTCAACAACTATCTAGATAACAGAATTGAGAATCTTAAAACGTAATGGCTGAAGAAAAACTTCTTTAGGCCCTATAAAATAGAGTTAGTTGCCATAATAGCGTGATAGCGGCAACTTACCGCATATCCCTGTAAAACTACGGTCTTTTATCGTTCGACGCGTAAATTCCCGAATCCCCAAGGATTGCAATAAATAGCTGAAACCCTGAACTTCGACCACTGAAGTCGGGACCTGATAGGACTTAGACAAGCCCCGCTAACATCTTGGTTTCTACTTCGAAAAAGTTCCGAATAAAACTTTTTACGTCCGTTCAATTTGGGATCAAATGGGCAATAGTGTTTTGATTTAAACCTGTAGGTACCTGTAGGTGTTTTAATAACCGTTGATTTTCAGGTTTTGATTTTAAGCGTCATGAAAATTTAATACTGTATAAAAGTGGCGAGGATTAATAAAATTGTGATGGCATTGGAAAGGAATTTTAATCGTTTTAATCTCGCTCGTCTGCCTGGAAAAATACCTTTTCTGCGAACCACGTTTATGCAGTATTTACCTAAGGAAAATAACATACCAAGGTACTTATTACATTTTGAACCAGAAATGCCTAAAACCAATGTAGTGAAAGGCGAGTAGCCAATTCGTTTCTTTACGTTAAGTCACGGTCCAATTTAATGGACCATTTATTTACCAAAAATTCAGTCATCTTTTCAATGCATTTTTATTTTAGTATTAATTTTGTCCAATAGTCCTTTTTTAAAGGATGGCAAATCATTAGATGAATTCTTTCACTCTGTGCGGAGTGGAAGGGAGTGTCCGACTCTTACTGACTAAAACCCATTCGTGTTCCTTCAAATGCCATTTGCGTTCCAAGGCCGCGGTGACTATTTCGAACTAATTCCGCAACCCTGGCAAGTCCAATAGACTCCTGCATTGGTCATATTGACATACAGTAAGCTTCATCCTTCATGTAAGCAATAATTCACAGCTGAATTTCCCCGTTGGTCTCATGGTCGCAAGCGCGACTGCCGAGCGCGGTGCCCTAGTTTCGATTCCCTTGTCGGGAAAAAAGTATTGTAGGGTTTTTCTTTTAGGAATTTGTCAGTATCAGCCCGGAGTTTGAAAGTTGGTGGTGATACACACCCGTGTCGCGGAAAGCACGACAATCCGTTGGTCCTGCGTTCGAACTCTCCCCGATCCAGTCGAATTGCCATCCTATCTGTCTATTTATTAAGAGTTTAATTAATAGAGAGTGTACCAGGGCTTGCGCTCACACTTGTGCACTGTAATTATTTCCTGCGTACTTTGCAAATCTCCATTGAGATTGGTCACCGTGACAGAAATTTGGTCAGAACATTATTGTTATTACCAGTGATTGGATAATCGGTCGCGTATATACCTAAACTGCTTCCCGTGAAAGAATAATATGGACATTTCTTTCTGAATAAATAAGTAATCCCGAGTTCCCGGGATTGAACAATTTTGTAAAAACAACTATAATATCATTATCTGCCTAGCCTTTTCCCAACTATATTGGGCTCGGCTTCCAGTCAAACCGGATTCAGCTGAATACCAGTATTTAACGTGGAGCGGCTGCCTACCCGACCTCCACAACCTATTAACTGGGTAATACGGTACTTCTTGGCAAGACTGGAGTCAGATTTAGTGGCTTCTGACAATCCGTAACGACTGCCAAAGATCTACAAATGACAGCCGGGACCAACGGCTTAACGTGCTTTCCGAGGCACGGAGAAAACTCGGTATGTTAAGATGGTCACCCATCCACAGACCAACCTTGGCAAGCTTTGCGTAACCTTGATCGACCCATACGGCTGTTATTCTTTTAGCCACGAGGTCCTCAAAAACAACTATAACAAATTTAATTAAATAATAGCAGGGGTTATTTTGATTCAGTATCTTTATTTTATTCAAAACAAATGGAATACCTATAAAAAATATAATGAGAGTTCGAACTATATTTTGTATGCGGGCATTTTAATAATCTCAGGAATTTGGAACGATTCCGGGATCCGGGATTTTGAAAAGCATGTCCGTATTATACTTTCGTGGGAATAAAAGTGAAGTTTAGGTATATTAGCGCCCGATTATCCGATCACTGGTTATTACCAATATCAGAAATGATTGATTGAATTGCCATTTGGCTACACCATCAGTTTCAGAATCTATATTTCCGAACCAGTTAATAGCTCTAAATAAGACATAACAATTTAAAAGGCGCCTTATTAAACTAAACTTTAGAAGGGTTCCCTAATCTTTAAAAGTTGCCAACAGTCAGGCGTCGTTGGACCCTTGTCAGACCTTTGTTGAACACCAAACATTTTGCCTCGCAACTTGTTGTTCCACCTAAATTCTTTTAGTAGTTAACTTTAAAGCCGATAATTATTTATTAAGATGTGTTTATTTGGCACAAAAAGTTTTTATAGTCATAATTTATATCATCATCATCATTATATCAGTCGACAGACGACCACAGCAGCCAGCTGGGCATAGGCCTTCCCCAAGGGAGGAGGTTTGCCATAATTGCCACGCTTGGCAGGCGGGTTGGCGATCGTAGTGTAACTGTTGCAAATCACAGAGAATGCTGCTGCCCCCCATTCTCTGGTCCCTGGCCCTTGGTCGACACCCTTGGGAAGTAATGGGAGTTCTGTATGGCGTCGGACGGAAAGGAATAGCACCATAATTTATGTACGAACTAGGAAATGCTTGATCACAAAGGGTTGTCATGGAGTTTCAAGGTCACTGGACCTTCTATAAACAAAATGACGGTTTTGCGTCTTTATAGTGTTAGTGTTATTTAACATGTGAAATCATTTATCGTAAAAGAAAAGTTAACCAACCAAGAACAAGAAGCACAAAGCCAAGCCAGAAATTAAACTACTTACTTTAAATACATCATAAAAATACCACCTGCGAATCTTTTAATATAATTATTAATGTCCTTGAATCTTCAATATACCGACCGGTGGTGCTGCCGACGCTGAAAAACACAACAAACTTTCGTATCTTTCTTTAAAATGTTGTAAAATTTACGCGTCTGTAAACTGTTATTCAGCATGCACCACCCTTGAAAGTCTGGGTCGGTGTTATGCTAATGTTTATCATTCAATGTAAATGGATTATTTCTTCCTCAAAGAGAGAAAATCATAGAAAATGACCACACGTTATGTCTTTCTTTGAATACTCGTGATCGCAATATATTAGTCATAGTGAATAAACTTCTTCTGTCAATTTATAATACCAAAATCAAATAAAAATGGGTGTGAAAAGCTGAATAATCCACATTTTGTGGTATTTTAATATCGTTTCAATATCAACTTTATTTTAATTTATAAATCCATGCCCGACTTAAGTTATCTAGTTCAAAGTGACTCTTTTAATAAAACGCCAATTTCATATTATGTCAAGATATAAAAGTATCAATAATATAATTAATATTAACCACCTTTCAGGATACCCGAACTGATACCGGGCTTTTCTGTACTTTGCCATAAAATCACATAGCAATCAGCTCGGTAGGTATCCTTGATAGAAAACTCATTAAACAACATAATAAGTACTAACTCTAAAACTATTCCGCCATTCCCCACCACCCTCGCAGTCTGGGACGAGCTTACACAGAAGGTACCAAGTATTTAAATAAAAAAGGCATTTTTTCTCGACAGCGAACATAACGAGGTGGAATCACGATGCACTCGATATAATATCGCACGGCGGCTATTACCTGCCGGAGTTTGCGGAAAATCGTTATTGCTCACCAGCTCGGGGTAAGGTTACAGTGCCGAAATGGAAATTGGATGTGTATTTTTCTGTGTAGTGTTTTGCGTTATGGTCGACACCAAATAAATTTTGTAATAACGGTCATTGACCCACCTACATGTATTGACATACTTAGTTTTGAAAACAGAAATAAAGACATAAAGCTGTCCTGAATCGATATCTGTCGGGAGCCTTTACATTTTCTAGTAATGAAAAACGATTCATAATTTATTGTTCAGGTACCTACGAAGAGATATTAAGGAAAGGGCAATGACTGTTATTGCAAATTTATCTGGCGTCGTCCATAGTACGGTGGATTGGTGGTTTTAGCTTATGATTTTTTTGGGATTTATTATTCTCGTTTTAATATTGTTAAGATTAAGGTACAATAGGATGCAAGTTAGTGAATGCATATTGCTTATTTTTTATTTTCACGGCAATAAAAGAGACATCATTTACAAAGTAAAAGCAAGAGCTTATAATGGTTTCAAAATGAGACGAAATTGCCAATCACACCATACACAATATGTATGTTTTCCTATTTTCTCTAGCCCGTTTAGGACCCATGCGATAATTTATTTTATCGGATCAATACTTCCAGAGATTCACTCCTACAGACAAACAAATTTCACCTCTTTTGTAGCTTTGTGTTTATTTATCGAACAAAAAATATTTTCCCCGCTCAGTTTACTACGAAGGTAGCGGCCTAGGTATTTCAAGTGCACAACAGCTGAGCGTGCAACATAATACTTTCCATTGACGGTGGAAGTGGTCACTTTGAACACGACTTTGCTTTGCAAAAACAATATCTTTACAAAGCGAAGAAATATTGGGACATTCTCGAGGGAAACCGGGATGCATTTTACAGTTTTGCAACTCCATTGGCTATTATTTTATACAGCGGCGTAAATTTTGTTTGTCTTTGTCGTCTGCAGTCGGAAGTTTTTGAGAAAAGATATGGACTGCCAGCCGTTGTTTTTGTAAAAATATTTTAATTTATTTTGACGTGAAATGTGAATTTTCGTTTACTATAAAGAAACATCCTGGTTCCATGGTTGACTGGTAGGTAGATAATGCCTGGGGCATTTACCTACGACTGGTTTCAATAACGTATCTATCTACCTTTAACCAACTGTCAAATTCGCTACGAATAGTAGCGTCATGTTTGAAAGGCAATTCGTTATTGAGACCGGCCGTAAGTCCGTCATTGTACCTTTATGTTGCATGATGTTTAAATAAATATACATGAAGCTGTTATCAGAAAGGAAATAGTCATGCAGAGATTTGATGCCCATAAAAATGACCTAAATACAATATACATTAGATGGTGTATTTTTGGATCACAACCCTGCATGTGGTGGCATTTGCTATATTAGGAAGCTCATCAATTTAAGGAGACACCATATTTTAAAATCACTTTAGTCCCGATACAGTTAACACTATTTTTTAATAATTTATGCTTCATTTTAAGTCGAAAAACGCATTAAAGACTTTGGAATTTTCATTGGCTTCTAAGAAAATGTCTAATCTTTACAACGAGACAGCTGCTTAACTATTTAGATACACGACGAACGCGGACACGGGACGACACTTTCAGAATAACATATCGTTTTAAATGCCGACTGACAGATGACACATTTCGACATTCTTCAACTTGTCGTTTCTGAAATACGGGCCGCACCGCCCTTTTATATTTATTTTTGCTCGTCACCGTTTGAATCACCCATCGGAAGAATATAACTATATAACTTATTGTTTCAACAATAGAGTCTAATTTGAAGTGCCACAGCACAATCGTGCTGGCTATTTTCTACATAACACCCTTCACTTTAATAAGAACAGACAAAAAGTCGGTTTAAATCTAACTCTTAAACGCGCTAATGTGACCGATACGGGTTAGTGGGCAATTAGTTAAACACAATATCACTTCGGTAAACAAGAAAATTTCAGTTCTGGGTCACAGTGGGAGTATAAGGTTGAATGAGTTAATATTTAGATAGGACGAAAATAATATTTCTATGTCAGTTAAACAGTGAATATTTAATCACGTACAATTTATTGAGACCATTATATCTGTCATGGAGAGAGCATAAATATGTTGTCAGTTTATTAATACTCGTGTTACTTGAGCTACTAAAGACGTACACATGTTAAACAAACAGTAGGTACTTCTTTATTAACTTTTTTGTAACGATTAACATGTTTATGATTATCGTCAACGCAAGCGAAATGAAGAGGGGTGAGGTTAGGCTTAAGATAATAGATCTGAGGGCTCGAATAATTCACGCTTAGCGTTTATACTGTTTAAATTCGCCAGAATGCGTACTGAGTCTGCAAAATAATTGAGTCATTCATAAGGCTCGTGATAGCGGTCCGGAGCCCGTCCCGGCACAATGACTAATAAGAAGTTAATCCGCAAATAAAAGTGGAATTGAAACAGAAGTGGAGCGCCTTTGCGCCGTGTGGGTAGGCTAACGTCGATTTGTCTTTGTCGGCGTCACTGAACTCGTCAGAAATAGATTAAGCTCTCTCACTCCATCTAATGGCGCCTCATTTGTTTGGCTTTAAGAGAAAAATTGCTCTTAAACTCTACGATAGAATCTTGTCGATGAGTTTCGTTTGTTTGACTCAATTTGAACAACCGAATGCTCCAATTGTTAGGGTGCCTCCTAGCTGAACGTGACGTTGTTAATAACACTGGAATTAACATCGATTCTTTACGTCTGTCCTGAAATAGAATTGTCAAGTAGTAACCGAGTCTATCTACTAATAAACTCATCATTATCATCATCATCCACTGCTGGACAAGGGGCGGGTATGCCATAATCACCACGCTTGGCAGGCGGGTTGGCGATCGCAGTGTAACCGTTGCACAGAGAATGCTGTTGCCCATTCTCTGGAGAGTCCCTTAGTCGCCCCTTACGACACCCACGAGAAGTGATGGGACGGTGCTATTCTTTTACGTCCAACATCATACAGTAATAAACTCTTGTGATAGTGAAATAGTGTTGACAAAAAGACACTGTGACCTACATTTGATGCAAGAATAAAGTAAAAGGAAAGCACAAACGACACATATTTTCCACACACTATAGCCACTCGACACCAGCTCAATGTGAGCAGCAAACATTCCACCAACATGGTCCCCGGTAACTTCCCTGTAAAGGCATCTTAACATTTTCAAATTCAGTTAACACTTTCAAGTGGCACCTCCAGCAAATTGTTTTAAGCTCTCGTGTTCCTTGTTCCGTTTACCTTAAAAAATGTTATTGTGTTTTCGTACCTTACTTTTATGCTTCGTTTACTCTCCAATTGGAGGTAAACTCGACTTCGTTTCGTTCGTGTTTATTTATCCACTTATTTGTTGTTAATCGAATTCGTAGCAGACGCCAATTTTGATTAAAGTTTGCATTATTACAAGGAGTAATTAACATTTTGCAATAACGTTGAATCGGATTTTGTACGAAATGAACTTTTACAATTTCTGGAAGCCTGCTGTAGTTAATGAAGTATTGCTTTTACATTTACTGAAATACGACTCGTTGCTTGTTGGCTTTATGGGTTTGTATTGCAATAAAACATGGCGCCGAACTTGTGAAATTACGCTTCAAGTAGTTCGTGTTACGTGCGGACGGCATTCAAATATAAAGAAGAGAAAGAAATTAAAAATTTCCTTCTGCAGAATGAACTGACGCGAATCTTATTCACAGTAGATAACTCAAACCAGACGGAAGGGGAGAATTTTAGGTGTGCTTGGTAAAATTTTGTTGCAAAACCGTGGTGGTTCGCAGCTGCATTGTTTCGTGCATATTTTTATGAAATTTTATTTCACACTCAATTTTTGCGGTAAAAGTTTGAATTTTTTTTTTTCGAGTTTTTCGTGTTCTCTCCATCAGTCCTTTGATGGAGCGTGTTTGATTTTGTTTTTGAAAACAGCTCATGATTGAGGACTCTAAATAAAACCAGAAGCTAATCGAGCATGAAATCTGAAATCATATAAGATAACACATTCTTGAAATTTTAGCAATTGAAAAGCTTCCACATGACCAATGTATGAAGAAGTAGGTACAAACTTTAAATGTATTTTAATCTTCATACCAGCTGTCCGTTAATCCCAATACAAGGCATGAGGTACATAAGGTTTGTAGGAAAGTACCTACTACGAATAATGCGCAGGATACTATAAATAACGTATTTAAAGTACAAGCCCGATGAAATCTACAATCGATTTGTCAGTTAAAGTGCCGTGCCAGGATTAGAAATCAACATTTCAGAATTTAATATATCTTACAACAAAATCATATGACTGCTAGAAGTGAATTTATTATTTAAAGATGGAAAGACATATTTTCATTGACTTTTGTCAAGACAAGATTCATCAAAGTGCAATTCCTTTTTTGACCACGTATGATAATCTAAGCAAGGGGCAGATCAGAGATCACAGGTATCTATAAAATTTGGAAGTATTACCCAACTATATAATGAGGCAATAGGAGATATAAGATTTGTAGCAATCTGTCTTCTCACACTTAACTTTATTGGCCCTGGATTAGTTATATCTCCTTAAACTTTTCACTAGTTACATGAACTTTTCAAACCAAAACTAACATTTAAATCTTCCAAGAGTCCGCTCGCAAAATCAATTGTCAAAACAAACGTAGTTAATCAAGCTTGAAACTTAAAACAAACATGAAACCACACAGACATAAAACATCCATGAACTCCTTCATCAATTCCCAGGTCTTCACGCGTTCGCGCTTTAAGTGCGAGTTCTCTTTTAGTTTCACTGTTTCCGTGTCGATCTGTATTTTATTTGTAGTGTGTGAAATAGCCGTGAAGGCGTCGTGCAGCCGACCACCCAGAGGGACGATGACTGCTTAACGCGAGCGCCGTCATTTCTTCTGATTTATTGAAACGCAAAGAGGTCTCGGTGAAAGATCTGTGAACTGTCGGCCGGAGATATGGGGACAGTGTGTGCGAATTGAAGTTGTGAAGGAATAAAAAGTTTAAGTTATTTTAGTTAGGTAACCTCAATCTTGGCAAACACTTTTATTATCTTTGCATACACGTTTGCTTTGTAAAATAATCCACGGTTAAATAAGTGACATTATTCTAAATTACAGTATGGCAGACTTTCAAAGAGGGCGGAGCAAACATTTTTTAATCCTTATGTTATGGATAAATGAAATGGTTTAATGAGAGGACTACGAAAACGCAGATTAAAAAATAAAGTAATTTTTATTTAAACTCACATTACCTACCGCCATCAAAAAAACCACGGCACGCGATAAATAAGAGTTGCATTGTGTATGTACAATACAAAGAGCAACATTAAATCACTTAGTAGCATTCCATCTGGCCAAACATGTACAACAGCTATTAACACTGGCTTAAATTAATTTCAAATTTAAGTTTCGAACCGTATTTTCTCACGCGGCAACACTGATCTCTGCGGCTCCCTTTATATTATTTATATTTATTATGAGCGATCTAGCCACATTGTAAATTTGAAAATGATTATGAACAAGATCTATAAATAACAAGTCATTGAAGCTGATTTTTTTTATTTGTTTTTGTGTGATTTAAATGTTGTAACTATGAAACGAGTTGAGCTACTTTTTATGTTTGTTTAAAACCGGTTGGGTTTTTGGTTAGAATGACATAATGTTTGTTTGTGATACTAAGGTTATTTATGTTTTTATTCATTCTATTGTTTTTCAGAGTTGCGTACTGTAGCATTGATAACAGAAATAGCATTTTCATATTATTTTATTTTTTAAGCCGAAAATTTCGTAACATGAATTTGATTTGTTTTTTTTTTAATTATCGGTAAATTGGAACTACATTTAAGTGTTGAAACTACCTAACTGTCACATAGATAAAAATAGTCCCTGTTGTCTTATGATTAGCAAATGAAATTCAACAGATAAACAATTATTTCCTTGACTGTACCTACTTATATTTTATGCAAATTTAAATGAAGGTAAGGTCAATGAAGGGCACATAATATATGGGATAGGTACCTAGATTGTCTGGAAGATATCACTGTCGGCTCTAAGATCGACATTATACCCTTAGAATAAGAATTCTAGTAAAACAATTGAGTTACTATTTTGGCGTACAATGCTACTAGTACCTAGGTAATATTAACACCGGCCAAGTACGAGTCCGACTCGCATGCAAAGGGTTCCGAACGAATCTCATTTTTGTTACTTTCAATCCACAGACTTCCTATAAGTTTTCCTGTAATCTATAGGCAAATAACTATCTGTTTTTTTTTTCAAAATTTTATACTTAGTAGTTTCGGAGATAAGGGGGAAAAGTGAGACAAGCAACAGAGTGATCCTACAAGGGTTCCGTTTTTTGATTGATGAAACTTTGTAGTAATTTAGCTTATACACCAGATTAGAAAGGCTATAATTTACAAAGGAAGAAAAAATACATACACGCGGGCGGAAAATTTCAAATAGATATTTTCCCGTAATCATAATAATATCCAAAGCTTAAACCGCTGTATTATCTAATCAAATACATAAAGAACAAGTCTTAAAATTCTTCAACACAAATCTTTGTTAGTTGCTACAAACGTTTCTAAGCAGAAAAATCGACATTTCATTTACAGGGTTGCCAGCGACGTCAGTAGTTGAGGAAACTAACAATTTGCTGTTGTTTTATTGTTCCGTCTAGGGCGGGAATAGGGCTGTCGTCATTTGTTTTATTCGTTACAGCACTAGTGCAATAAAAGTGTTTATAAAGAGTAAAATGGGCTTAGTCCACCACCTTTCCTAGTCTTAAGGATAGTTACAATGTAAACGTAACTTCAACAACGACTTTAGTATATGGTTACTTTAATTACTCCTAACTACTTAAATTGGTTTATCACATATTGTTAAAATTTCAAATTAGTACTATACCATATTTAGCGTGAGCATACAGATGTACCTGAGAGACTTGCTAGTGTTATTATTCTTGTAAACAATTGCTCAAATATTTGTTTGCCAGTAAATGGCAAAACATGTTAGATCATGATTCTCAAAAAAAAGACCTTAAATGTACCATGTTTTAAATGCAAATTAAATATTCTTATTCTTATTGTTTTAAGGCTTGGTTTTGTTAGTGCGTATTTAAAAGAGTGTTGTCGGTTTTATATTCGTAAAAAATTGTTTGAAAATATCCAATAGAATCTACAACAAACGTAGAAAACACATCCACTGAATTAAAATGGATCTGGATAGGCCACATCTGCCGTATGACGCAACAGAATTGAGCGAAGGTAGCCACAGATTGGGTTCCAACCCAGAGACACCAGTGACGGTAGGCCCAGAAGGCTGTGGTTTGTTGATTTAGATTCCTAAAGAATGTTTTCAAATAGCACTATAGCGAAAAAACTGGCAAGTCTGAAGGTTTTTAACCTGTACTATCAGTAGGACACAATAGGTTCCTGATAAGGTAGCTTAGAAAGATTATACCCTAACTGTTCAAATGATTCCCAACCATCCTCATTTGTGATTGTCCTCTTTTCTTAATTTTAAATATATTATAGTAATAATTTATTAAGTGTGAGTTTACCTTAAAATGAACTAACTAAAAGTGTTTCATAAAATATATTATCTTGCCATCTTAAAAAAGCTAATTTCCTCATTGAAATAGCTGCACCTGGCCATCTGTAGGTTATAAACTAAGATCATAAGAGTAAGTGCACTAATAAAGTTCTTTCAGCAGATGACAACGGTCGTCGCAATAACGCCGCCATTTTGCTACGGAACCAGCTTTTTACAGTTTTCACTAGTTTTAACTCCGTAATAAAAGTTACACGGAACTCTAAATGGAAACATTTTATTTTGAGTTGTACACGAAGGATTTAAATTGGTCGTGTTACCTATTCGATTCTTTTTTTTTTCAATGTAAAAATCTGTTGAATGTACTTCTATTTTATTTTTCGAATATTGGGATGCGATGTTCGCATAGTGTTTTATATTGAAAAATAAAATTGTGACTATCGTTTTTCGTTGATTATTTCGCTGCATCAGAAGGCGGATATGAATTCAGTTACTTTTTGTTGCAATAAAGCGATTTTACATTTTATTTGTTCAAAATTTTATTTAAGTTACATCTGGGCTACATTTTTCAGCTAAGCGGTGATTTTGTTGACATACCTTCTATTACTCTGCATTTTGAGTCTCAAATACCATTTCTACATAAATTTTCATTCCCATCTTATTTTTACTACAAAAACGTAAAAAACATCACTGGAAGAACCCGAAAGGAACAGTTCTAAACCCTTATTTATTCTTATTACGTGAGGAAGTAGATTCTTATCCGATCTTCAGGTAGAATGAACGATAATAAAATCTTCCGTTTGACATAAATACGGGATACCTATGTAAATGTGTGAAATTTAGACGTTTGCGGAAAATGTTGGGGTGGTGCTTACGGCTCTTTTTAATGTCTCTTCTGGTAGTTTAGTTCGGGAATAGTTTTGTGGGTTTTGGGTGATTATTGAAAGTAATACACAGTGCTATACAAAGTATAGTTGTGTTAAATGTCTAAATATCGGCCTATAGTAGGTACACTTTACGGGCCTTAATCACAGTTCTCGCAGCCTTATTAAGGCTTCGCTCAAGTTACTCTGTACCTATTAGTCGAAATCTCGTCTTAGACATTATTTGCTTACAAATTAAATAATAAAATAGGCAGTAAACTTTTGCCTTTTTTTTTTCCTTAGCCTATTGTGTCCCACTGCTGGGCAAAGGCCTCCCCCATATCCTTCCAGACATTCTTTTCTTGCGCCACCTCGAATCAGCCTTCGCGATGTGCATCCAAATCTTCTCGCCACCGCTTTCTGGGCCGCCCTCGGCCCAACTTTTGACTTATGTTGAAATTAATTAGATACTCTGAATGAAAAAAAAAACGAATAAGTTAGGTACATTAAGGTTATTGCAGGCAGGCGCGATGCAAAGCGCTACAACCCTTTTTATTGTTTGAGTTCGCGTTCTACTGGAAAAATAAATCAGCATAAGTCTTTAATTGACGGGAAAGCTGACCCGCCGCTGTTGTTGTTGTTGATGATGTTATGCCGCAGTAAAAATCAGAACAAACAAAAATGTCAAAATAAATCGTTGTAAAAAAAAAAATTGTTTTGGCGTAAATCAACTTTTACAAAAGTGAGGCGGGCATGAAAGTTTGTTAAGCTTAATTAATAAATGTTCCTTGTTTTCTTGATTCCAACAATGTTTTTGCCTCAATTTTGCCTAAAAGGGCAAATGTGCCCCTTATTATTTGGGCGTCAGTATTTACCACGCAAGTTAATATTCCTACTCCTTTTGTTTAATGCTTACTGAAACTGCAAGTTTGACCTACTTACCCACTGTCTACTGCAGCTAAAATATAGTTCAAACATATTACAGGTATGATATACGAGATCCAATAACATTTAATATTGTAGCACCTTTGCTGGCAGTCGTAAGCGCCTACAGCTTGCAGGCGGCAAACTGTGGAGTTTGAAATCTTGCTGGTATTTTTTGAAGCGGCGCGGCGCTGTTCATTCTTTTTTATGACTCGTTAAAAAAATCTTTATCTAATTTCCTAGGTTATTATTCTGTTTTAAGAAATGTATTTCTTAAATAGAACATATTATGTACATGGTTCACTTAAATTTGCGAAACTCAATAAAATATCTTAATTAATAAACATAGTCGTTTGATCTATCGAGTGCATACAGTAGGTAATGATTTACTATAGTTGTTTAGCCCAATAAAACTTGAATAACGTTTACTGATGAAGAATCTCTTATTTCTTTTGGTAGCTGTTACAATGTACAGATAATGATGCTGTGTATTCTCTAGTGAGTCCCTTAGTCGCCTCTTACGACACCCACGGGAAGTGATGATATTGTTTAGTTACTACCTAATCATTTATTACAGAACCGTTTAATTTACTGACCATTTTAAAATCTTTTCATGTAAATATTAAACAATTTGTTTAAAGCCCTGGCTTATAAATATGCGAGAACTATTCAGCAGTATTGTAAGTAAATTACGAATTAGGTAATTCACTAACGTGGTATTCATAACATAATAAGGACAGTGGTGTTCCTATAGTACCTGCCTCTACCACATACTTAATTTTCATGTCTTAGAGGGCGAACTCATTCCCATCAAGGAATCCAGACCACGAGGTGCTACTGAGAAATCAAAGAGGGAAAACCAGAACCTCAAGCTCAGCCAAGCACTCGTGATTTCGTGAATACTCCACAATCCACAATAGGTCACCAACCGATTAGCCTTCAAAGTAAAAGCTCGCGAACAAATTCGTAAGAAGTTGGCAGTAGTATCATCACATCGCTAATGTTTTCCAATTACCTATTCGTTATAATTGTTTAAGTATTTCGTGTTTATCTTGTTAATTTGAGTATTTATTATATTGTATGTATAGTTTATATATTCGTATTATTTATTTAAATGTTTGTATGTATTCATTAACTATCAATCGCTTTTTATTCACCATATTGCACCTACCTCCATTCTCTGCATCACCCAAAGGTTGACTGGTAGAGAATGCCTATGGCATTAAGTCCGCCTCTGTACATTTTCAACTTCTTATGTTATGTTATTACAGCACTGTGAAACATTTAACCATTATTCGTCGAATTTTAAATTATAAAAAGTACCTATGCGTGACGAGTTACAAACCTTTTTAGTCCTATATTTCTTGTTGTTTTTTTTGTGTACCTAGTAGATTTCCTTTCAGATGGTCAATAGTGCCGACAAGTTCTGGAGTGGCAGCCGCGTATCGGAAGACGCAGCGTTGGACGGCTCCACAAGGTGGACCGATGACCTGGTGAGGGTCACGGGTAGCCGATGGATGCGAGACGCACAGGACCGGTTGTTGTGGCGACACTTGGGGGAGGCCTATGTCCAGTAGTGGACGCCTTTCGACTTATCTGATGATGATTATGAGTTTCCTTACCTCGTGTTGCATACATTTTTTGGAAGGCGTTCAACATTTTTATTAAAAAATCTTTTTTTTCTACATACTACAGATCTTCTTGCTTTCATATTTTAAAGGTTTTTATTGATTACTATTTTAAAACAGAACAACATGCCTCGGTTTTGTTCTTTAACACTCTTGTTACGAGCTTCCCGGAAAAGCATTTCCTGTACAAAAAACAACGAAAAATGTTCACAAACAAATTAACACACCTCTCAAACGAAATACCCTCATATTATGTAAGTAAACACATAGCAAACGTAGTAATACTAAGCACACATTAATGCGGCAAACTAAAGCGCCTACACGAAAGCAAACTGCAACATTCACGAACAAATATTGCCGCAACTGTCTTTAACTAAGTTTAGTTCCTGGAAACTCATAATGCTCATAATAAGTAATTAAATAACACTTTGTATTGTACCTATGGAACGTATTTACTAGGTATTTAAATAAATACTGCCTAAAATATATTTTGTCTGACAGAAATTTGAGTAAAATGTTAAAATTAGGAACAAAAAACCAGTGTTAGTTAAAGGAATAATATAATTAATACAACATAATAGCACACTTTTTTTCTGCGAGGTGTTAAAGGCGGGTAAGCACGTTTTATAATATGAACGCGAACCTATAGTCATTGTTGGGGAATCATATTTAGGATTGTTACCGGCAAATTCTTGAAGGAAAACTGATTCTCTTTTAGTCCGACCTAGGAATAGAACTTTAAAAATTCTCATATCGTGCCACTAGATGATTTGATTAGTCACGCAGTCATCTGAATCAATGGATACTTGTAAGTTTGGATGTTTGGTTGGATGGATGTATGTTTGTTACTCAATCATATCAGAACGGCTGAACGATCTTGATGAAATTTGGCACAGAGATAGATTATAGTCGAGAATAACACAGGATACTTTTTACCCCGGGAGTATATTCCCTTGGGATAATTTTCGACGTACACGCGGGCGGAGCAACTAGTAAGTTATAAATATTGAATTTTTAAATGTTTTTTAGTGATATTTTTTTGTAAAGAGAATGTTCATCACGATCTGTTTGCATTCCAGGGCCGCAGTGACTCTTTCGAACAAATTCCGCAACCCTGGCATACGAACATTTACGAGTACCCATGTTCGCAAATATCGAAAATTAAAATAAATCTGTATAGCCTTTGTTTGGGTTAGCTTCCAGTCTAACCAGCTATACCTAACTACCAATATTTCACATGGAGCGGCTGTCCATTCTGACCTCCGCAACCTGAAGTGGTCAGACCTAATTGGCTGGCCCTAAGACTTGTTTCAGATTATCTTGCTTTTGAGTTCTGACTGCCTGTAACGACTGATATAAATATATGTACCTATCAATGATAGCAGGGACTTGAATTATGTTACGGTTGGTCACCCATCCACGAACTGACCATGGCAAGCGTTGCCTTACCCTCGAAGATAGACCCGGCTTATTATTATTTGCTCGAGCTCGACAAAATGTTGGGAAAACTTGTTTTTCGTGATAGCATTGTTGGTCACATCATCATCATATCAGCCGAAAGACGTCAACTGTTAGACATAGGCCTCCCCCAAAGGAGAGGCGTGCCATAATCGCCACGCCAGGCAGGCGTATTGGCGATCGCAGTGTAGCTGTTGCAATGCACAGAGAATGCTGCAGCCCATTCTCTGGTGAGTCCCTTAGTCGCCTCATACGACACCCACGGGAAGTGATGGAATGGTGCTATTCTTTTACGTCCGACACCATACAAAACATATGTATTAGTTAGTTGGTCACATAGTAAGTTGTTATCACATTCACCCCTAGAAATACTGCCGATCCATTCAAATAAACCCTGTTTAAGTATCATTACTAAGTCTATTATTTTTATAGGTCACATTAAATTACGAATTCTTTGTAAGCAGTACTTAAACCAGGCACGAGTTACAATTAGCTAACAACGGCACAAAAATAATTGGTTATGATGTTTCCAATTTTTAATTGGCACTTTTTTGTGTTGTGTTGACAGCACGAGTTTATAACTTTACTGAGTTATTGTACACAGTTAATTAATATAGTGATTGTTACCTACTAGAAAGTTGGTAATTAATTATTATACTTTAACAAATACGTTTTTGCGATAGATTAGTTACTAGGTACTCGTTATTTTATAAAAAAAAAAATAGCAATCAGATGGAAGAAAATAATAATTTGATATCTTATCGTAATATACCGACTCAAATAGTCCTCACATTCACAATACGTCATCTCAGCATCAGTCTGTCTGACATATCGCTGAAACGGACCTTTTTAGTGCAGCCGTGAGACACACTTTGGTTCTTAGCATACCTACATTTATTTTTTATTTCTATGTACCGTGCGTTTTTCATGTAAGTGCTAAATAAATATTATTCTTTCTTTTTTTTTCTTTTATATGAGAACCATGCAGATTAGTGTCTGAGATTGTCTTCTCAGGGAACGGAACTGACCACGGAACCACATAGATTTGAGTGGACCTGTCCAGTCAGTGAAAATATTTAACAATTTCTCAGTAATTGTGTAGCTCAACTCAGGACAACTAAGCAGCACAACGACTTACCATTTTCACCTGTTTACTATCCAATATTTCTCAGAAAATAATAATAAAATATATTAAAACCACCTAAAATTCTCATCATAATCCCAAAACTACGACGCGAAAACTTTTAACTCCACAGAGTACCACACTACAGCACAGCAGCTTCAAAGTGAAGTTGTTCCCGTGAAGAGCGTGCACTAACAAACTTGTCACTCAGTGTACGAGCTAGTTAACAATGGGTTACGTGAACTTACGTGCATTAATACTCGACCCTGCGAGACGTTGAGGAACTGCGTACTTTTCGAATAGTTGACACTCTATGACAATGAGGAGAACAATGGAAGTGATGTAACGTGTAAGGGTTTGTTTCAGTGTTGTGTGAAGTGAAATGTTTTAGGTGTAGGTTACTTGCTTTATGGCTATGTGATCTTGTTTTGAAGTGAGCTGAATATTTTTTGTATGAGGGCAGAAATGTTGAGCTCTTTGTATACAGTATTTTAGTACAAACAGAATGAAAAATGGTTTAAGGAGTTGAATAAGAAAAGAGAAGGAAGAAAGGCATTATGTTTGATAGATCGCTTCATAGATACTCCATTCCAAAACCTGTTTTCACAAGTGCGCAATCACGATGATTTGTTACGCAAACTATTTCAACGATCACAAGCCCCCAAAAATAGACAAAGGGGAAACGCATTCGCACAATACATCACTATGAAAATGATCCGCGACTTTTGCACCGCAGTGTACGCCCCTGCCTTAACGCGTATGACCCTTTCGTCCGTTGGCTGTCTACACTACCGGCCACAGTTTTAACCCCCCAGTCGTTTGTCATCTCTTACGACGCCCTCATATAAATACAAACAGTCAAGGCGGAAGCCGTGAAATTTAGAAATTCCTTTGTCGACGACTCGGCGCCACTTTGACTTTATGCCTTTAGATCTACAAATTTTCAGATTTATTCTTTGAATAAATTTTGTGGTAGACGTTGTCGGCTTTGAAATTCAATTGGCTTGGGGTCGACACATTGCTGACGAGTTCGCTTCCTTTTTATTAAGGATATTTTTTTTTTGTCTAGCCTTTGTGTACTGATTCTTATTTTTGAGGAAACATAAATTTCAAAATTCCGCGTCTTTGTGTTGTAACGACGTGTCAAGTATTTATTACTTACCCTTTTATGGACTGTTTTGTTTTATTTTTCTTTTCAGTTTTTGGGTGTGGATCAAAGAATAATAAATTAAATTACACAACAATTAACTTTAAAAACAGTAGTTATCGTAGAAACGGGAAAGTTGAAGAAGTGACAAAACGTAACCAAATTGTTAAGAACTTTATAATGTAAAATAAATACAATAATAACATGACATCCCTGAAAAAAGTGTATGCTCTTGCCCTGCATATAAAACTTGTACGGTCAATACAAATTGTTGTTTAATTCCAATTATTTTGCACGAGTAAACAACATAACATTTTGATCGTTTTAAACAAATGCTTTTACCCACATGACAGGCTAATGTTATTAATAAAAATAAATGACATTAGCCTGTCATGTGGGTAAAAGCAGAAGGCCAGCCAGAGAGTCAATTCTCCAAATTTTAAAGCAACGTTCGCATTTATATCTGCTACTTGAAACATAGTAGAATTATTGGTCCTCTATTTCGGGATGCTAACCCAATCTATTGGCAAAAACTCAAAAAAAAAAACAAAAACGCTAAAGAAATGCTCAACATTTTCTTTTCTTGCCTAGTGCATACAAAAAGATCCATTAAAGCATAATAACTAATTATTTGATTTACAAATAACGAAGCAACAGCTACTGCAACTCTAATGACACTGAAACAACAAACTTGTTCCTAAAAGCTCTCTCCATATTTTCAGGCAGTAACAACACCGTGAAACAAATTGCTCCACAAACGTCAGAGACATACAGCCTTACTCCAAATCCTGCTTCAATATTTCACTACAGTTGCTATGAAAAATTGAAAATATTCGAACACAAAACTCAAAACAAATACTACTGATTGACTTTCCTACGTACAGGGTGGATTCTTGAGACAGGGAAGTTAGGGCCGGTAGGTACTGTAAAGAGGATATCCTTGTATGCAGGTCTCTGGCAGACAAGGTAGCCTTTGGAAGCGTCTGGTGAAAACTAAAAGAATTTGAAATACGAATATATAATATGTTTTGTTTTTATCTGGGACTCCGGTACCAACGTTCTTTGAAGACAGTCGCCTAATATATTTTAAAGTTCAAATCTTCAATATAGTATTATATAGTTATATTATATAGTTTTCATTATAATAATAACAATAAGAAACACTAGCGGGAGTCGCTGGTGTTACAGTACCTTAACTGTTGTAACTATTGGAAAATATTCTTACGAGACTGTACCTTACCTTTTGATTAATTGATAACTGTATTCACAGATTTTCAAAATAAAATTCAATTAAACAAAAAAGGAAGCCGATTGATCCTTTTTCTAAAAACGATCAAGTAGAAACCGGCTAAGTGCGAGCAAACGAAGGGTTACGAACTATTAACCGAAGAAATCACGTTTCTTATGTGGTATTTCAACCTATAACACTTCATGAGATAAATTCCGCAGAAAGACAGATGAATAAACATGTCTGTATATCCGAAGGCTTGATAATAGGATTCCGTTTGTCAAACCCCAGTAAGTACTCAATTCTCAATTCAATTTATTCATTAACAATTCACATTGTATTTCGGATGAACTGCGTTTAGACTACTACAAGATATTTAAGACGCAGCCCGTCTAAAAGTCTACCCTGTATACAAAGAAGCTGTTCCACGGAAGTAGGTTTACATAAATATCTTTGAAAGCCGTGACCCAGCGTAGTAAGGTATATAATTCAATCAGACCAAGCAATTCGGTCTTTTGTATGTAAAGACCGCACGAACAGGGGTTGCCAAGCCTGGATTGCAAGTCTCCGATTGTAAAGGTGACTGATCAGATGTATGGATATTGCTTTGATGTCTTATTCTGTAGGAAACTGTGTTTCTTTTGTTTTGTGGTTATCCCCTATAGTTAGGGAGAGGGAGGGCGGAATAGTAAGCAGTCTCGTTTAGTTTTTATGTGGATTAAGGTGAGAATTTCTATTTTAAATACCTATTATTTTTTCGTCTCAGTGTAGTCTTTTTGGTAGAGATTGCATTGTTGCATTAGGTCCATTTTTGTAACATTACTGTACATAGATATTAAATGAATAAAAAATACTGAAGTTAATTTGGTAGAGATAAATTTTATATTTCTATGGGTAGCTTTGAAATTTAGCTGCAAATGAAATAAGGAACATATGATTCATTAATTCATAGGTACTAAATAAATATGTTATAAAAACGTAAGTAGCTCTGCCTATCTTTCTATTTTTTACGTTTTTAAGCCTCAACCGCGGAACCAACTTTCATGTAATTCATCAAAGTTGGTTCCGTAAAGAAGTAGATACAAGTTGTACTTTTCAGAAAGAATTGCGATTCTTTTAATTCAAAAATAGCGGGCGAACCCAGCCGCTCGCAGAACCTACTTTATTTATTAATAGCTATTGCCTGTGACTTCGTACGTGCATCTCTCGTTTTTTTTTCGTGTTCAGCAGAGGTTCAAGCTTGAGGTTTGTCAGCGAGCTATGGAATATTCTGGGAGTCCGATTAATGGTCCGCGTTAGGAACTCACTGCCGCGTTCCAAAACAAAAATCGCCGACGTCACACAAAAAGCAGCCAAACTAAAGTTGGACTGGGCCGGCCACGTCTGCCGTATGTCGAACGGTTCATGGGTTAAAGCAACCACAATGTGGATCCCAGAAGCTTGACGCCTATCGGCCAGATTGGTCCATACTTGCCCAAAGCCGGGAGGAATGGAAAGAAGAAAGGGAGGCCTTTGCCCTGCAGTGGGACACAATTGGCTAAAATATAAATATAATATAAAATATAGCCAACAAACAAACAAAAAACAAACTCTTCAGCTTTATTATGTTAGCATAGTTTGTATATTATTTGAAAATATTATAGAAAAAAAAATCGCTTTTGGAACAAACCATTAGTTTGCTCTAGTCTAAATAAATGAAGCCAACGTTTTATTACAAACAATAGAATCGATTGTATCAAATTCCAGGAAGAGTTCAATTTAATTAAAGTTCGAATTGCTATTTTTAAAAATAAATATAATTTTGCTTTTTTTGTGTAAAAAAGCCATTTAAACTTATAAAAATGTTTCAACCAGATGGAATACATGTCAATTCAAATGGACTTATTTATTTTTTTAGCCTGCACTTACGTCCCCTGCTGGGCCAAGGCCTCCCCTTTCTCCTTCCAAATCTCCCTCTCTTGGGCGATCTCTGGCCAAGTCTGCCCCGCAGACATGATAAGATCGTCACATCACCTTCGCCACGGTCGACCTCGACGACAACGTCTTTCCTCAGGCGACCAGTGAGTGACGACTTTCGTCCACCTCTCCGGGTGCATTCGTGTGACGACGTGGCCAGCCCAATCCCACTTTAGCCGGGCTGTTTTTTCCCCAACATCTATTACTTTAGTTCTGGAGCGCAGGGTGGTGTTTCCGCGATCTGTCCGCTTAACACTATTATGCTACGCTACATATCCCGTTGGCAAATCTTGAGTCTAGACTGTTGTTTTTCAGTAAGTGACCAACATTCAAATGGATAACTTGAATAAACTACGGAAATAGAAAAAAAAAGCATAAAGTATTAATGGGAGCTCGCTATCCGTACCCTGAAGTTAGTTTAGATCATTTTTTTAGAGTAGAGTAGAGTTTATTTGCAGGTAATTAAAATAAGGTGTTACAATAAGATGGGTGATCCTTGTACAATCTACCTTACATTAGGCATGCAAAAATTTGTGCAATTGTGAAACTATATTAAAAATTAAATTAAATGGTTTCCAGTTAAAAACAATAGTCAGCATAGTACATTCGTAATATAAAATGAAAATAAAATCGTTTAAATTGAGAGAAAGAAATCATTAGGCATGTCAATATTAATTAAATTACATTAAATTATTCAATATAATAATTAAGTCATTTTCATTTCAGTCATTTACTGAATAACAACTTTGTTCAATCAATAGCAATGTCAGTCTCTTTTTACTAAGATCTACACAAACATTATTTAATTGTTAACATAATATCGGTTACTTTAATATATAAATCCTATTGTTTTGTCACCGTTCGTCAACTAGACATCAAATTCTAAGCTTGTCTCTTTAAAAACACAAAAAAAAAATATACAAGCGAGTTTCATTACTCTGTTCTCAAAAACACTTAAACCTACAAAATAAACAAAATGGCCACTTAGTAAACAGAGTCAACAACAAATTCTTCAGTTTTAACATCATCTTGTTAAATTCCTTGTTATTCCTCACTTCTTCCGTTTTCTTTTTAATTAATTTTGACAAATTACCCGACGTTCTCAGTTTCTCTTTTCGTTTACGTTTAATTAAATACTGAAGTGACACTCGAAGGCATGTTGGACAGAAGTGGCCCTGCGTTTTGTACTGTTCATTAATTACACTGGATGTTTTTTGGTGTTCGGTGTAAAGTGATGAAACGAAAAGGTTAAGCAATTTTCACAATACAATGCAATCTCATAATGGGAGAATATTAAATCATTGGTGATGTTAGAGGTGGTGGGAGTATTTATGATTAAAAAAGAAAAAAAAGATAAAAGTAAAAGTGCATGCAGCCAAGACGTGAAGACGTATAAACAAACAGACAGATAGACATAAGAGTTATTTTCGCATTTTTAATATGATCCAGGGCCGATCTCATAGTAACAGTTCGCATGTTAATCTTAACTTACCCATAGAAAATAATCAAAGTATTATAAGTCACCCTGAATACATACATAATATAGTGATTGCAGATGACACCTATCCTTTAAATAGTTATTTGTTTTTAGTTATAGTAAATGTGTTTACGTGTAATAACATATTGCACGTAAACAAAAATTAAGACAATACATTGCGTTGAAAACACGAGTGACGTCACTATTATTGTACAATTGGGTACAATTCCTACCAGCGACGTGGAATAAAAAAAAAACCTTATTGCACCTAACTATGCAAGGACAACAATTGCATTTAACTATGAAAGGACATTATGTCTTGTAACTGTTTTTTCACTTCAACCCTCAAATAAGGGCGGGCCTAAAGGATGACGTAGTGTAGTAGATTGCCAATGTTTTTAAGGGTCGCACTTGAGTTGGGACGCTCGAGAGCATATTGTACTTGACATTTGATAGATAGGTAAATGAACAACACGGGTACAACTGCTTTAGATTCACCTTGACCTGTAGAAGACTTGCACCCGGTTTCTGGAAAAAAAATATGGAAGCGCCACATAATACCTCAACGCAGGTCAAGGGAAGTGGTGAGGCTCACAGGAGCTAAAGTGTGTTACAATTTTTTATTTTTGCTTGAAATCGTTTCACTGCAGGTCTTTATTAAATGGAGAGGGAACAGGCATTGACATCTACGATATCGCTATGCGGATTTAGGTTTTAGGCCCTTGAGTCAATATATTCTACCGTTACCGTATCCCTCCCATACGCAAAAAATGTTTTCGGAATACTTTCATTGTATGTATGTACCGCTAAGGAGTGGAGTTCCCTACCAGAGTCTGTGTTCCCTCGATAGGTAAAACCTGGGGTGGGGGTCAAGAGCGAATAAGTTGCTTCTAGGCAAGCGTGTTCCATCGTCCACCATATTACCGCTTACTGTTAGGTATGATAAGAAGTTAAACGCGAGTTAATCAATAAAATAAAAAATACACTTGTACTCCAAGGCGGTGGGTTATCAACATAACTATCACAGTTCACAATAGGTTTTAAACCCAGAAAAACTTTTTAGTACAGAATGCTTATTTTTCTAGTTATTTGTATTACGAAGGGCGTGGAACACAAATTGTCAAACCAAATTTACGCTCCTGATAAAAAAATACATGTAACGCAATATCTCAAAACACACTCGATTCAGCACGTATTATAATTCACCCCATTTTCAAAGATTTATGATAATATACGGTGTGCTAGTAAATTTCAAGCCTTATTGTATTTATGTCCTTATCTGCGACATGCATCCTTTAAGATACACCCTAACATAAACAAAGAAGAACGCAATTTTTATGCTCAAGTCAATAGCTTAGAATAATAAGTGATAGTAAGTAATATTGGGGAAATCCACGTAAGAGTCCCCTTATATTCTTTAGCGTTACTGTTGGTTCTCATTATTTTCTCGCTTACACCGTTTTCGTTTCCGCACGTGGGATGTTTCGTGCTTAAATCTATTTAAGATGCTTCCTCTCCGGGAGCATTCGCCTGTAATGTAACATTTCAGATACATTTGCATTACGACTTTGAGCATTACATTACAATACTGCCTCGCTGACTGACGAGCATTTGCTTGTAGCTGAATTAGTTGTTTTCATAATGTCAAACGAAACGGTCGTTGTGTTGAGCGCGACAATATTAATATGATTTTGTTATTTACGTACAAAAAACCGAAGAAACAATATAAGTGACACGAATTACTTTAAGATGTATGTTACAAGTTGTTTCAAAATGGTACAGATTGTATCATTACAAGTTGCGCACTTGAATGCTCGGTTCTCCTCACTCACTGATATAATACTTGGCTCTGTAACATTAAGTACATTACAGGTGAATGCTCTCGGTGTGGAAGCGCCTTTAAGTAAATAGTTTGCTACTCGTGTCATAGACATAGCATGTATTCAGAATGCAATTTCTATGAAAACGAGCGTTCAGAAAACTTTCCAAGAATATAATATTATTACATAAATAAACAAGTTCGTAAATCCAGTGGAAACACGGCCCTGTTAAATGTAGTCATAATTAAAGAAAAAAGTTGTGCAAGTTTTAGATAAAACAGTGTAAATGGTAATTTAAACTTATTCGTTTAAATTACCATTTACAATACAATACTACTTATAAAATGTTAAACATATTTATAAAATACTTCTTAATTATTTCAGTAATATAAATTTTATAACGTACACCTCTTGGGATCTATCTGTGTACATGTCACCGGAAAATTGTGAACTCTGTAAGATTGTAATACTTACATCTTTATTAAATTATAATTTTTCGAAATATTATGGAAAAATCGTTAGAATAGTTTACAATTTCACGCGATATTTTACAATCAGTGAAATACACAACACCCATCAAAAATTTATAAAATCAACAAAAACCAATCGACTTTCTATCGACATCTCTAAACATCAACCTTGGTAGGGGTCGCAAGTAGAACATGGAAGGCAATTCCGGGGTGCTCTGCGTAGCGGGTTTACTTCACGAACCATTAAATTTTCCTGTTTGCATTTTTTAGCATACGTTACTCCCAAGACGAGAATTCTACTACCGTTTTACGATTGTAGTTTTAGGGGGAACGAATTCCGTTGAGCGCCACACTACCGCCGCGAATTTATTAAATTTAATACTCATTGTGATCACACTTACATAAGTGAATTAGGAACGAGTTTTAGTGGTAGGGGGCGGGAATAATTGCCGATTTTTATTTTAGTGGTCCCCATTTTTCTTTTGCGTTTATTCAATTGGAAGTCTATCAATATTACGTACGTTTTTGGATGTATTCGGTTCTTGATGTAGGATAATAAATATCTAGATTATTATTTCTCGATGAAGATGTTAATTGAAAAAGAAATGAGATGGGTTTTAGACCTCTCCTTTGTTCAAAATACAGGTATTCCAATTACAGAAAAGATTAGCAATTAGGAGAGTATAACATTTGTTTTCGCCATTCCCTTAACTCATACGCAAAATTAGCACCGATATATTGGATATATCCATTATTGCATGGACACCAGGTTAGGTTAGGTTAGGTCCAAAGATCTAATGATGCATCGCTTTTTTCTTTTTTTTTGGGTTGGGAAATCATCAAATAACTTCTTCCGCTCTGGGTGGAGTGGAAGGGCGTGTCAGACTCTTACTGACTAAAACCCATCCGTGTTCCTTCTAAAGCTCTTTGTGTTCCAGGGCCGCGGTGACTCTTTCGAATAAATTCCGCAACCCTGGCAGGCTCTGGCCCTAGCGGGCCCCATCTCCTATGCTGACATATCTTTGAGCCGCGCGTGAATGATGCATCGCTTGTATAAGTCCCTCTTCTTTGCCCGCCTCCGGGCTCCCTCCTCCTTCAGCGATATCCGGGTGCACTGGGATATCCAGGGACCGTGCACGATAGATCGGGGACTTTATCGTCTACAGGACGATAAAGTCCCCGATCTATCGTCCGCTGTCAGGCTGGCATCAAATCGGCATTTCGCCGCCTGCGCAGAACCAAGCTTGCCTGATTTAACCTAATCTAACGAAGCCTAAACAAAACACTCACAAAACTCAAAAAACGACCACATTTTGTGTCCTAGCATCGTTTCCAGCGTAAATAGTCAATCAAGTTTTAAAAATGAACAGCTAAAAAAGATCCCCTGGCCAGCTAATGGCTTTTAAAAATACAGTACTCTCTTTGAAGAGAGCTCTATTATTCAAAATATTTTAATGGACAGTTTTAACCTCGTCGATAAAGCTATACAGTGAAAACCATTTTAAATATTGACTAGCTCTGAATAACTAACGGGTTTTTTCAACGTGATTTTTCGCATCACGTATGACGTCGAAATTAAGGGGTATTCAATCTGGTAACCTAATTTTGTTTCATGGGATTTTTCTATTGCGGGGTTGAGCTGAATCGATTTTACCTATATACCACTGAAATAGAAAGGTAAGATACCTTTCTATTTCTTCTCATAACAATATATATTCTGGGTTGTATTTCCATTTTACTAACATAGTATTTGACCAATTTGAAATAGTTACCGAATCACCGCACATTTTAGTTCCACTAAAGTTGTACGAAACAAAACAAAAACTCCGAATCGAAAACTAGGTCTGAAACTTTGTAATAATCACCAACAAATTCAATCGGTTCGCAATAAAACTGAACGAGTAGCCAGCGACTCCGGAACCGAGCAGTTGACCAGAAACCAAGTTACCTGACCTCTGGGGTAATAGATTCTGGTCTTTATGCGACGGGGGTAAGGTGGTTAGGAGCAGCAGTTTTAAAGTGGCGGCTCTGTGTTGCCCCTAGCGGATGTTCACGACAGTCACCTTATTTGGCGTCAGTCCAGCATCACCCGGGAAACTTTTATGTTATTTCAATGCGGTTTAACTGAAAGAATTGCATTTGCAATCGTATAGACCTTACTTTGTTATTAAACTCGATTCTGGAGCAAGACCAAAAAGTTGACGCTCCGAATATGCAGATTTATGGATTTGTGGCAGATTATTTAAATTCTTTATTTAAAATTTGGTTGAAATGACGTATTAGGCTTATTATAATATCAAGAAGACAAACAAAGATTCCTTACGTAGACAGATTTTATTATGATTGACGTAAAATTATCTTCAGCTACGCCTTTGTCTCGGAGTGGTTTTGCGGAAGATAGAACCACTTTTTTTAGTAACATTTAAATGTTACGTAGTTATTTGATTTTTAGATTAATTTGTTATATAATGTTATTCGTGTTTATAGACAGAATAAGGTGAATAACTGAATCACCTTGACTATGCAAATTCATCAACTTTGACACACTCTCTGTTTGTCTAACTTTTAAGATCGTTCTAGTGATTGCATTGATGTATTATGCAAAGATTTTAGACTGCACTATGAATTCATAAAAATATTACTTGATCAGTGTCGTATTGGCGTAATTTTATTTCGTTTTCTGCTACTTAAATTATATAACGAGATTTATATGCTTCGTATTTAAATGAGCTGCTTAATTACTAAGGTTAATGAAATGTCTGTAGGGCGACCATAACACAATACTATGGTAAATAATAGATTCTTAGCCGCATTTGGTAAGACTAGGAGCCGATCCCAAAATTCTTCGGAAAGGCTAGGGAGATGATGAAATAACAAAACTTCTGTATCCTTATAACATATACATTGTGAGTACATTTAACATGTCTTTAGTTATACCACATTGAAATGCCAGATCCAAACTATTGTAGTAGGTACCATATGTATATCAATTCGAGATACTAGCCCTTTTCCGTGGATTGTTCTGCTATATGGTCCGGTTGACTTGAACATCAGTAGCATCGATATGAAGGAACTTAATTTGACCTGATGATTCGATAATCATCAGGTCAAATTAAGTTCCTTCTTAGCCATATTATCTTTTCTTTGCTCAGATTATTTTTAACAGCCACAATGTCAAGCCTATTTCACATTTTTTTTTTGTCACAATGATCACTGTCCATGCATGTAACTTAATGTAAGTAGTTCATATAGATACTCTGTGGCTATACTCGTATGACCCATCGCAGTCTTGGTCAGCAATATTATTTGAAGCTTAAGGCTATCTGGTTCCATATCCGTACGCATCCTACGCTCAGTAATACTTATATCTACATAATTATACACACCAAGTCATATGTCATGTGGACTGAACACGCCTTTAAACTGGAACGTATTCTGCCTTATATTAATTGATTAACATTTAAGTGATCGAATTTAGAGCGCTCATTGGCTAAGTAAGGCTATAAAAACAATTAATTTTTTCCTTGTGCGTGCAGCTGCTAAGGAGTGGAATACCCTGGGACTGTGTTTCCTGATAGCTACAACCTGGAGATCTTTAAGGTGAAAGCGCAAGGGTTGCCCTCGAAATTCAAATTTTCATACGTTTTTTGCATTTTGCAGGTCAGTGTCAGGTTGTATGTTGATAAAAATACGATCGACGACCGTAACAAATATGGCTTTACCGAGTTATAATAATTAAAATCATCAATACAGGTTGTATCATTCATGTAACTCGATTGAATGACTTTTTCATGAAATAACAATTCAAGTTAAATTCTCGTTCTAAATGAACTTAGAGGGTTGTATTGATGATTTTAATGATTTTAATTCTGTAAACAAATACGTGTTATGGTCGTGAATCATATTTTGTTCAACATACAGCCTGACACTGACTTGCAAATTGCAAAAAAACATAAGAAAATTTTAATTTCGCGGGCTACCCTGGCGCTTCCACCTTAAGTCAAGAGTGAACAGGTTACTTCTAGATTCCTAAGCGTGCGCTACAATCGACCAAATGGTTTTTGATTAGATGAGATTGTAGCGAAACACGAGCCTGGAAAAAAACATTGAGAACTAAAAGTTTTCGAATTTGATGCAAGACAAAACAATTGCAAAGTAAATTTGATAGAGACATAAAAATAAATAATAGCATTACTCAAATACTGCACCCTCGATCTTAAAAGGAAGATCAACTGTATTTTTTCAAATAACAGGCAATTATTGAACTCACATTGGCCTTGTATAACTTTAAAATAAATTTGGTTCTTGGTCATATTTCATTACGTACAATTGTATTCAGAAAACCAAAAAAGGTTTGTAAAATAAAGCTGATGCACTCTTTTTAACCGACTTCAAAAAAAGGAGGAGATTCTATTTTTTTGTGTTTTTTACATCACAATGCCGTCGTTTATGAACCGATTTGAAAAAATCTCTCATTTGAAAGGATATATTTTCCGATTGGTCCCATAGGAATTTCATCAAAGTCGGTTCAGTAGTTAGGTTTTACATCAATACAGCTGGAAAAAATATGTCATCCAAGTAAACGAAATTGCGTATTTTGCTTTCCTGTGACTTTCCAGTGGTGTTGTTTACACTAAAAAGTGTAAAATAAAAGTCGGTGTTTTTGGTTGTTTCTTCGTATTTTAATACCGACTTCCGAAATCAAAGTTATTTTATGCTTTATAGTGTTTTTGTTTTATTTCGAAGTCGGTTGTATTTTTTTTTAAAATAAGTTTTTTTTTTAATTTTAAAGGATATATATTTGAAAATAATTAATGCTTACCTACCTAACTTGAAGGAACGGAATGCGTGTGATATTAATCTGATTTTATCTATCAAAAAAAAAATTAGGTAGGTATTATAAAACCAGCCAAAACAACCAAATACTTAATTAAAATCAGGGGATCCCTACGGGGATATGTAAATAACCTCAAAAATTATTCTGCCGCATTATTAGACTGAAAGTTTACTTATGGCCGGACCAAATGAAAGCAGCACCTATAAAAACAAACGTAGGCACTGAAATGAAAGAAAAATATAATGGAAAAAACTTTCCATTCATACCGTGGGTGGTTATCGATCATGGAAAAAGTGGTGTCGGTAACAATTAAATATATTCCTAGCCTTGAACTACACAGCTAGGATTCCGTACAGTTAAAAAGATAGAATTGTCTCATTTCTTAGTAGGTATTTTTTATAACAAAAAGTAGTTTGCGAAAAATAAAATAGATTATTTACAATATCACATGTTTTATATTCTAAATATTATTGTATTGTTCAAGATAAAAATGTAGAGAAAAAAAAATCTTGTTATTTCATTGTCATTGCTCTAGTTTAGTCATTCATTGTTCCATTAGTATTTTTAAGAAATACAATTGATTGTCTATACAACAGGTGCATAGATATATTTGCCTCGGCAAGTCGGGCTGAACAGAACTAGCCAAAACCAACTAAAAAGATTAAATAATAATGATGATCTTTAAGTAACTGAAAAGAAACGTGGTATCGTCCATAAGTCATAGTTCTGTTGGAACAACAAAAATCAGCTAAAAACGATTTAAGAAGCGATGATTAATTCCAAGGCTGTCTTGAAATCTTTCAAAAAACGCTAACCATTAGACAACTTTTTTTCTCATTACGTTACAAACTTTAGCAGAACCAAAACGTTTCACCTCGAAGCTTACGCAACCCGAAAACAGTAGCGAATATTATGTAGTTTCTCCACCCTTTTTTCTTTGAACCGCATCACGTTCCAGGGTATCTTTTTGGTTAGTTGGTCGGGCTCCAATTAAGCCAGCAGGCCCCATCGTCCAGTTTCCGTAGGTTCACCCACAAATCGTTGGTCCAATCTTTATTGTATGAATTACATCGAATTAAGCTGCTCACTGAGCATTTTGATTCAGATTCGGTTTGGATTGGGCAATTGGATTGGTTGGTGTGTTAGCGTTGAAAAATAAGTGGGATATTGTTTTATATTTTGTTTACACTTAGTGATTTTAATTTTGGAATCTTGTTGTCTTAGTAAAGGTGTTATCAAATATACATTTATTTTAATTTATGTATTTCTTGTGTACGTGTGTATGTCACTGAACTCCTCCTGAACGGCTGGACCGATGTTGATGAATTTTTTATGTGTGTTCAAGGGGATTCGAGAATGGTCTAGATTCACAATTGAACCAGCTAGGTGGTACTGCAATCGATTTCTATAATTTTTCGTCAGACACAAAGCAAACGTTCGGACAGGACAACGTCTGTCGGGACCACTAGTCAAATATACATTTATTTTATATACATAGCTGACATGCAGACAATTTTGGTTTCGGAGTTAACTTATAGCAGTTTATTAACTTATAGCATTTACGAATATTACACTAGTCAACAAGATTTTTGCCACAAGGACTGTCCTTACTAATTTTGAATTACCTACCTACCCTTATTACAAAATCATATTTATTTTGTTTTGATGAAGTCTAGTTTTTGAGTTACAACTACTACAAGAAATCGGAAAAAAATCGGGAAAAAATCAAATCAGACTTGACAAGGTAAAAGGAAAATGATGTTACATTAACCTTGTCAATTCTGATTTTTATTTTTAAATAAAGTAGCTGTATTTTCAGTTTACTGAGTTTTTTGTTAACCTTATATAATGTGGAAAATATGTATACCTAAATGATTCTGAAAAATTTCTTTGCATTTATGGTGATTTATTTGTATTACTCAAAAAAGACATTCTTCACCAAGATTTAAAAAAAAAATAGCTTTATTTATGCATTCTGGAATACAAAAGGATAGTTAAGTAGATATCCCGACGTGCCATCTGCTACACAAACAATCCTTTAAAATGATGTGCCTGTATTTAAACCACCTGAAAACTTCAGTTCCTCAAAGCTCAACTTCAAAATCATATTACAGCAAAACTGTCCGTGTCTCAATAACTCTAATTTCAAGTTTATGTTACATAAACATGTTCTCAAATAATTAGTTTAAAAAAATCTTGAGGCACACAAAGACTGTTTTTTGTTGACCAGTGTTTTTATGACAAATGCAGTGTTATCTTATAAGAAACAAGCTTTTTCCCACAGCTTTGCTCGCGCTAATGTAGTTTATAACCGTCTCCAAAGTCTCATCAATCTCTGTACTAAAATTCATCAAAATCGGTTCGGCGATTTCGACATGAAAGCGTAACAAACTCACTATCGCAATTATAATATTAGTAAGGATTGTTACATAAACCTTGGGTTATAGTAAAATATTATTTAACATTCTACACAACACATTGTCCGTTAGCCAACAAAATAAAGAATATATTAGTAACTAGTTGCCACCCGCGGCTCCGCCCGCGTGATTGTCGAAAATTATCCCAAGGGAATATATTCCCGGAATAAAAAGTATCCTATGTGTTATTCCAGACTATAATCTACCTCTTTGCCAAATTTCAACAAAATCCATTCAGTAGTTTTTGCGTGAAAGAGTAAAAAACATCCATCCATCCTCACAAACTTTCGCATTTATAATATTAAGTAGGATAAAATGTATATTATTAATTATCTTATATTATTATTTAAGTAGTATGTATTAGTATGATATTTATTTTAGTCATATTTATGTATAGTACCTATGTTATATTTAAAGTTTTTTTCGTCTTTTTTCTATGTAAGCATAACTTTTACACTTCTACTTCTACTTCTACTTCTCTTTTATTCGACTCTCCTATCGCAGGTATGCTGGAAGAGATTTCTTTAGAATTAAGCATCACCTTTGTACCTATTTTTCTGTTCCCTTCTTCTTATCTATTTGTTAAATGTGTGTACATAAACTGTTAAATAAAATAACATTGTAATTAAACGTCAAGTTATACCTACTTTATTAAAAGCATCACACACAAGGACACTGCTAGCCGGGTCCTCTTGACATAATCAAATACCAATAAAATAAAGCCTGAAGAAGTTAAGTTGACAGATTCATTCTAGACTCTTTGTGTTTTCACACAAAGCATAATATCGCTTGAATTGATCTATAGTAAAACCAAATTGAGTTCAAAGATTGCAATAGCAAGCCGCCCCATTGACCACGAAAAGCATACAAAACCCGTTCCCCTAGTTGACTTTTAAATTGCATGGGAGGACATGCTACCAGCATTCTATGTAGGGCAGGACGGTTTTGAATTCATCACTGAAAATAGAGCCATTTTACCCCTAAAGCATTCAGTATTTTTTAAGTAAACTGGCTTACTGTGCACAGTCGGTATTTTTGACATATTTCCAGACTAATCTTAAACTCACTGTAATAAAATTTATTTTTCTTCTACTTTTTATGACTCATAAAACTGAAATAGTTAAGGCTCTGTCTTATATAAAAACAAAAGACGAAGAAGGGTCATGTGGGTCACAGCGTAGCGACATTTAGTTAAATATACAGCTATAAAAATGCATCATTGACATTCTAAACAAACTAGAGCTATAATCATAATCGATTTGTTTAACATTATGGTACAACATTAATTTGTATGATTATCAGATTATACCTCTGTAGACGGAGTCGAAGCCCCATTATGGGTCACCACGTCATATTTCAAGCTGGCGTAACAGCAGTAGCGATAAACGTCTCGGAGACAAGACACGCTAATCGAACTCCACCTGATTTCCATATAAATATCATTCAGCGATATAATTACAAAAAAAGGCCAGTTTTATATCGTCTGCCTTGGGACGTCCTTCGATAGAAATATTTGGAAGGGCGTTGCACTTGGAATTTCAGATCGTATTTTTCCGGTTAGCTTCGGGGGTTTACGGAGATATCCTGGTTGGGACCTATTTGGCAGTGTATCGAATGTTTTAAATTATTTCGAGAAGGAAGCGTGGAGAGAGATAAGGCGGTGCGCAGTGCAGCATCCTCGGGATCGCAGTGCGTCGGGCAGAGTGGCGCCGGCTACTTGGCACAGCTCTCGGTCAACGTCCTCTGTCTCCATAAAAGCCTCTACAAGCTTGAGCCAAAACAATTTCGCCAAATTTCTTGCCAGTGCCCTAACACGCATGATTTTACGATCCTTCCGCTCCTCTCTCTTCAGGATGGGCTCGTTTATTTTTGGCCGAGCAACTCGTGATATTTTTATTGAAATTCGAGGCGCTTCGGTATTTATTTTTCGCGTTATCAGATCAAATATTGCCTTCACATCCTGATGTTTATTGCCAATCCGGGTTGGGCGCATTTACTATGCTGAAAATAAACTGTACGGTTGATTGAAATGAAGTTCTGTTCCCTATTAGTCTAACTGTTTCATTATTGACAATGTTAATTTCAATGCCACTTAAGGTATTGTTTTTGATAAGTATTTTAATTAGGTAAATACGAGGCGGATATAACGAAGTTCTTAAGATAAACGATTTTAACCTGTTGAATACATCTTCGACCAGAAAATCCGTTTCATAATTTAACCCACCTTAACATTTAAAAAAACAGATTGCCTCAAATTAAAAGCTTTAGCATAAATTCGGTATAAAATGAAGTTCATGTAATCATTTGTCCCCCGAACGTGGCATATGTTGGAACAATATATTCAAGTGCCTACTTTATAAATGGTTCCCTCTAACCCTCATTCTTCCGATGTGTTCTAAATGGCAGAAAATTTGACCTCGTCTTAGTTATGGACCGATTTCGATTAATCAGGCCCACAAAAAATATGCCGCCAATAAATTATATTGATTCCTACATCGAGCATTCATCAAGCCAACGCGATATGGGTTGGCTTAGGGACCTCGGCACTTGAGGTCAGAAGGTGTTATGTTTCCGACTCTTGCACATTGTGATATGACTGGCACACCTAACAATGTTTTGTGTGTTTAGTAGTTACTTCCGTATCTAAACATTCACACAATAGCAGTGTACGCTTTATAGAAAAGATTCTACAAATACTTGCGAAATTCAACAAGTTTGTTGTAATAAACATTAGCTTATAGAAACAAAATACTTTTAACATCTATTTATTTTTAGAAGATTTTATTATTCAAGCTAAAGAAATTGACAAAACATGGACAAAGCAACAAGAAAGATTGTCGTTGTCATGAAAATGATAACCTGATTATATATAATTATATCGCTATAGTCCAACGACCCTTAAATTATAAATCGATCAGCTAAACCAAACTTCTCATCTCGAAAAACTAAAACGATCATTTATTTAGTTACTAATAAGACAATAAGACGGATAGATTCACACTTATACTAATTTATAATTACTTCTTCTATAGTCAAACACTTTATTATGTGATATCATAAAGTCTAAAGTCTGTCTTTGTGAGTGTAAGCTCTGCAAGGACCTAAAAAGATTTAAAAATAAATGAAATATCAGTATCTCCAACATTCTTGATGATGAACGGGTGATTATGCCAAGTGAATGATGATAAATGATATTTATTTTGCAAATAGGTCAAACATAACACTTTTACACGTAAATTTTTTATTGTCATTTTAAGCTAGATGAGGCCGGTGTTGTAAGTGCAAGACAGTGCACTTCAATTTCTAGTGACACAATCGTATTCAGAGTGCGAACAATTAACTAACCCTGTACTGTAACGGTGATAGCTTTCTATTAGCAATTACGAATGTCAAAATGTGTGGGGATTCACTTAAGCACTGCATTCAGTGCGTAAGTGAATCCCCACACGTTTTACGTTGTACGTACGTAATACATTTTTAATTTAAAAAAAAAATATTTCAGACATAGTCCATACATTTTATAAAAATTAAAAGTCAATAATTATTAACTTGTTGTTGTATTATGTTGTTGTTGTATATGTCACTGGAAAATTACAAACTCTGTAAGGTAAGGTACAAATAAAACTTGAGAGATTGTAAACTCTCGGTAAATTGTCAACTGAAGATTTGGAATACTTTTTTAAGCATCAAAATTTTATAGTCTATAATCTCTCGAAGTCAATCCGAGAAATTGCGGACTGACATAAAATGGCGACCAATTAGAGCAAGATGGGACATTTGGAAACGCCACAGATCTAACGATTACTAATTTTATCGAATGTATATTCGGCTCAAATTACGGCTGTGTCTATTTTTGCCTGCAGGGCTTAAAGGAACCTAACATGAATGGGTTCACGGGAGCTAAGTTTGCTCGCTCCGCTCGCTCACTCTAGCTCCCGCCACCCCATTCAGACCTAAACTATCCATGTCGGGGTACCCTAAGTTCCCAAGCTGGCGAGGTCGCTCTTTGTTCGGCGGTTAGTTGAAATGTCAATTATACAAGATGATAATTCGATCAAAAGAACGTTATGCTACATAAGAATATAATAAATTTACGAAAAGATCCCTTTTTTGTTTATATCGCAAAAATTTAAAAACAGCTCACGCCAACAAAGACCAAGCCAAGTTTCCAATTTAACTATCACACCATAACTTATAAATTGTAGACTATTGTTCGCCAGTTTATGTCAGTCCACAAGATTTTGATTCGTATTACTGTAGAACAAATGTTCATTTGACAATTTATCGAAAGATTATAAAATATCTTGAGATTGTACAAGATATTTTATAATCTTTCGGAGTTATATATTTATTTTTGGACTTTTGACATTCGTTAGAGCTGTTTGAATGTCACTTGGTCTTGTGGACTCAAGATACTAACACAGAACGAGATTCTAGGAGTATAATGAATAATAAAAGCAAAGTAATTATCTAAAAATGTCTACGAACCGAGTATTAGAATATTTACCATAATCTATAAATACTTGTAAGGTGAAAGGTCGGAATGCCATTCAATTCAGACAAATATTTAGGGTCTGGCTAGGCCTCCGAGTATTTGCATTCTTTTGACATAACCGTAATTCTTTGTGTTTACTATAGTTTCTATTAATTTCTAACACTTTGTACTTATTCAGGGTCACGAATTTATTATATGTATAGTGGAATGGAGTGAGTTTTGTTTTTGGAGATGTAAAATAAATAAATTCTTATTTTGCAATATAAATTTATTATCACATTTCATAAATAAGTATCTAAATTTAAAAATATCTAAGCACTTAAAACTAAAGTATAAATTACATTTATCTAAGCAGACACTTTCTTAGACCGAGTGATGTCCAAATTGACCCACTTTTGTACTTTAGACATTACCAAAAGAATTATACATTACAAATGTGATCGAGGTTGATAAGTCCATCAAAATGCGTCAATGATATCCTGGCTATGATAAATCCAAATGTCATGTTCGTGAACAATATTTTGATCTTGAACTAAATGAAGGTGATTGTTAAATAAATTGCAGTCAGTCGAAAGATGAATGAGGTTACAGTGGAAAATGCAACATCGCCTACTTATTTCAAAATACTGATTCAGTGGATGATGATGATATTATTCCTTTAGTTGACTTTCTCGTATATCCATTTGCCGGAGTAAGGGGTTTCTAATCTCTTGACGGAGGGACGGAAGCCTTTCTCGTCGGCGGTGTAGTCAACTCGGTACATGAAACCGTCGGGTCCGATGTACTCGTAGAAGCCCTTGGAAGCAATGCCTTCGTCGATGGTGTTGGGGTTCTTCAGAATTGCCTTCTCTTCAGCACGGATCTTGTTTTCAGTCTCGAAACTGTAATATACAACAAAACATTAATTCATGCTGACTAAAATCCTTACATTGATCATGACATGTATCGTTCGGCATTTGATGTATTGATGATTGTATTACTTTTCAAAACACGTCGCTTATAATTGAATCCTCATTTATTAGATCGTCTGTTATGTCGGTTATGTCATTTCCTGTAATTAATAACTGAATTATATTTGATGTTACTGGTTCATTGTTAACAGTATTTTAATCAACGCTAAACCGATCCCTCATCACTGTTATTGTAACAAGCTCGTATAATGTCAATTTAGCTGTCGTAAATGATTATGCATTGTTTTGAACTATAACCCGTCGGCGGTTTGTGTCGGTCAAGGCAGTTTTTCGTAGTAGCGAATCGATCTGATTTAATCTCATTGTGTTACCAAGGACTATAATCAAAGTTTGATAGGATTTGTTTGATTGCTTGATTATCTTCAGTATCATTAATTATTTGATTAATAAAGTGTTTGACTTGTAAGGAAGATGCAATATTTAAAAGAGTTATTGTATGTGTTTTTGTATTGATGTTATTTATTTGGCGATTAGATTTATCGCTATGTATAGAGGTATGTCGGAACCGGAATACGAGCGCACAATATTTATAGCTATATTCAGGCGTATGATACTTTTATTAGCTTGCACGCCCAATATTATTGGATAACGCCCCGCGGTTCCGCAGTTACATCTTAATCGAATGGAATATATCATTATTGAGCACTTTTATTTATAATTCAGAAGACTCTGAAGTCTTCCATATGCAAATAATCCTAATAAGCTTGACATTCAGTGATGCAAGGCTAAAATCTGTGTATGAGACGGGAAGCTAATAAATCTGCACATTACACTTCTCTAGTATGTCAATGCTTTTATTATCATAAGTTGGTGCTTCTAAAAAGTTGTAAATCAATTAATGTTTATGAATAAAGCTCGTTCAACGTTTTATTAGAGAATTAATGTTCTTTAAAAATAACTTTGCATTCTATTAAGATCGGAATCAATTTACTTTAAGCAGATGAAACATAGTTTTCTCAATATTATATAGGGGACTGCTATGTTAGTGCTGGCGAAGCATAACTGCTGAAAATGCGGCACTGGGTTCGATCCCCAGGTCAGGCAAAGTATTATTTGGTTCTGTGGTCAGCAATTTTTTAGTAGCATGTAGAACTCTGGGTTTGATTACAGGTTCGACGCATTTATATACATAACTAGAGAAATAGGAGTGTTCAACCCTTACTTGGTTTAATACAATGATATTGTTAACTTGTTGAAATAAGATCTTTATCCTTTAGGGAAAATTGCTCCTGATCTAAAATCTTGTCCTCTAAATTCCGATTCAAAACAAAGTCAAACGTTGCAGTTTGCACTTTGTTATTTTTCATTGCAATCGCTGAATATATAAATGCAAATAGCGTATCTCGGGTACGAATATGAATTCTTTGAAAAGGTTGTGATCAATTCTGATTTTGTGCGAATAATCTATTTTAGCTTAGTTTAGTTTAGTTTACCGATGTTGATGTTGAAAATTTAAAATTATAAACTGCTTAGTATGTCAATGTTACATATTTTTCTTTTTGATGTATATTCTTTTTTTTTGCGTGTCAGTGGCTTGAGATAATAGTCTCTTTGTTTGATCTTTTTTTTTAAATTATATTGTTTTTAAACTTTATAGGCATATCTTTTTGAATAGGGCGTATGATTCAAGATCATTGATCTTGATTTAATGTTGTTGTTTACAAAAATACTCACTCAAAATCGTATTTGTCCTCCTTGTAGTTGTGGTTCTGCTTGATGATCTTGATGCCATTGTTCTTGTAGTACCCATCTTTGTAGAAGGGGTTGTCTTCACCTGGGTACTGGATGAGCTTGTACTGATCTACGGACGCCTCTCCGACGTACGGCTCATAATCGTGGGCGTAAGGTCCGAAGCCACCATCGTAGGGGTTGTCAATGTGGATGTACGGGTTCGGGATATGAATGTACTTTCCTTCATTGCTGGGAATGTATCTGTCAAAAGAAATTTCCTATTAGATATCTTTCTTTTTTTATTGTATGTTTTATCAGCATGCGGAATTTTTACGAACCGTTAGCTATGTTTGCCGCAATCTGATGCAGAATATTAGCATAGTGCTCTTAATTAAAAACGCTTCTAAATGAAACGGTAATAGGTCACCGAGAATTAATAAAATCTCCAAATCTGCTCCACTTTCCGTTGAAATCTGGATTCCCGTTTAACTTCGAGGTATTTTTAGAAGTTTTGTTGTTGTTCCGGGATTAAGTAGACTTGGCCTAGTTGGACCCGAGTAGAAGTATATTTTATTTATTCGAGTTTTAAAGTACTGTGGGAACCTTCCCGAGATTAGCAAGCACAGTTTTGCTAAAATCGATGGATTAATCCATCGATTTTAGCAACTCACGACAAAAACAGTGGTATTTGACTGCAGGTATTTCAAACTTAGTAATAGTAAACTGATCGTTATCTAGGAGCAAGACTTCTCGTTGCGGATTAAATGTCTAAATGAATAAACCAATGGAACTCATTGGCATTTACTTACTTGCCATCCTCGCCATATTTGTAAGGGTTCCATCTGCCGTCTTCAATAGGGGAGGTGGCCACCGCCACGATGCAAAGTGCAAGCACGATCTGGAAATATTATTTTGTTAGTTTTCTATCACTGATTTTTGCTACAAATAATTCTAAATTAAAAAATTGTAAGATTAATATAAAAAAAAAATATATTCAGAATTTAATATTAAAAAATATATTAATTTAAAAAAGAGGGGAACAGAGTCAAATAATTAAATTAAAATATTTTTGGTACATACCTCTAAAGTACACATCCTGAAAGTCACTTCACCAAAGCTTCTCGAAAAAAAAAAATTCTTGAACAACTTCGAACGTTACAGTTCTTCAGACCACTTGTCACTGACTGAACTCGGTATCACAATGCGGAAATTTAAATTCACGGTCACACTGCTGTCCGTGTGTACACTCCTTAGAGGATTTCAAATCGTTGTGTTGATTTCGAAATCGACGCTTGGCTTTTATAGTTACATTTGCAACATCCAAGTCATCTCTTCTGCAGGATACGCACACATACGCGTGACTGTGCGTCACTCACAGCCGTCACACACACACATACACTACACGCATTTTTTATCATCTTTGCATACCATTGTTGGTCCGAGTTATTTTATTGGGGTATCGGTGTCATATAGAAAATTATCTCCGCCTTTTAAAGCACTTAACTAATCACGGATGTTCGTGAAGTTGAACTTGTGAAGATTCATGAAAAATTACCACTGTGCAAGTGATACTTACAGGGTGATTTTAAAGTCGTTTTATTTTTAATCGGGATGACGAATAATATTTTTCCAAATTACATGATCCACCTCTGGGGGCAAATATGTTGTCCTCACGTAATCCTGCCTTATCTGAATACTTGTATAATTACGATATAACAATAAACAATATGTTTTTTTTTTACACATTTGATATTTATTGTTGGGTTCCAATATTATTGTGTATAAATAATTTTAAATGAGCAATTATGGCAATGTCATTGTGGAGGCGAATCTAAGTGTTATTGGACTGTGTTATTATGTTTTAATTAAAACAATAATTTTAAAATTAGTGCGAGATTTTTCGTAGTGCAGTGCGCTCTTTTCTTCTAAAATATTCAAAGTGTTAAAATAAAATGCGTTTTTATACGAAGCTTACATCATAATTGTATGGATCAGTAGTGGGGCTCATTTCTAATGTATATTTGTATAATTATGCAGTATTTAATGAGGATCTTGACTTGTAGAAGGTAAGTGGGTAATAACTAGACTCAGTGTATAGTTGGTATATTATGATTGTGTTGACCATCTTGGGTAATTATATTTATTGGCTGAATATTATGTGCATACTTGTTGTTTTGAATAGAATGTATGCAGTTAAATTGTGTCATTAATATGCAAAGTTTAGGTCATCAACGCCATGGGTTTTTTTATTTGTTAAAATTATTTAAATGATAATGATTTATAAAAGTCTTTTATATTTTGTTTCACTTAAAACAGGTAGTGCAAATGTAGATATTGAAATTTTTAAAATAATATTATGGTCATTAAATTACTGCCATTAGCAGATAAAAGTATATTTGAGTTAACTAAATCATGGTTTATTCAAATTTTTAAAACATTTATTAATGAAATTTCATTGATTAATTTAAAAAGCATCAAGAAGAATATTATGACTACTTAGCCTTTATATTTAGGTGCATTCCAAAGCAATGCTTTACAGAATTTCTTGTTATTAATTATCTCAGTTTTACATATTACAACGCATCGTAAACAAGTGGGTTTACCCATACTTGTAGATGAATCAATAAAAAATATTTGGGAAAATAAATATTGCATTGGAAGAAGCTGTGATATATCTAAACCATTTAAAGAAAGAAGATTAATGATTACACTTCGTTGTTTTTGTACATTTCTCTTTTTATCATGATTTAAGTGAATAAAATTGAAAAACACAAATTTATAAAATAATATTGAAGTAGCTGGTTTTTTAAATCATTAGTCGGTAAGATTAATCTGTGTAGTTTTTAGAAGAAAGTTATTTATGATAGTATACTTTTTTTGTGGGAAGGTCAGTCAAGGCCGAAACATTTTTATTGTTCTGTTTACTTTTATATTTGCCAAACTTACTTTTACTTCTTTTTTATTGGCGCTTAAAGAAATAAAACACTACCTGTATTATTGGGCATTATACATATATTTATCTTTAGGTATACGATTCCTGTCGAATATCGAAAAATAACACTGAAAGTTCTGAGTGGTTATAAAAGTCTCTGTGTTCTGGTAAGAAATTCAAAACCCACTCCCAATTACGTTAAAAAACAGTTTTAATTTCTGCGTAAGTAATTATAATTGTGTTGTTTATGTTTACTCTCTATACACGAAAACGAGATTCGAGAGATTAAATATTTTTTAATTGAGTGCTTTACAACAAGCCATTCGATATCGCAAGGTCAAAGGTTAAAATAAATATTTATAAGTATATATATTATTAATATAAATATTTTTGTATCTATTTGTAGGTGCATGGCAATATGAAGATTACCCAGAGCCAAAGGGAGACTATACTAGAAATGATTTTGTATTATTAATATACTTAGTAAAAATTAAAAATAAACCTTTGCTTCATTTACTGGCAAGCAACATACAGACAAGATTAGAGGGTCTAGAAGAATTCAATTTCGTAATATTGTATTAACATATCTACGATAAGAAAATGAGTAACTAAGGAGGACTAAAGGGATTAAATTATCCCCATAAAATAACGGATGAAGGTTTCTATGCAGAAATCGCAGAATTAACATTCAAGCTGAAAGGGCTATCGGAACTACAAAATATTCATACAATCACAATAGGTCGAGAGATATATTTTTATAAGTAGGTAATTAAATTCACTATTTCGATGCTCTAATGTGTTGTATATTGCTGAGCTAGAGATCTTGGGTTCGATTCCCAGATCCGGATCTCAGAAAGTAGCTGGCCCCCTTTTACTTTAAACTCAGATAAAACTGGCGAAATGAGAGTGTAGGTACTATAAGTACCTTCTGCTCCACCCAGAGCGGAAGAAGTCATTTGATGATTTCCCACTTAAAAAAAAAAGGTAGGTACTATAAGTACACCTGTGCCTAACCCTTCACTTAATCCAGTCGTGATGTTTTGTTATGTATCATTCCGAGTTTACGATGAATTGTATCAAACGGGAAAACCCAAACAAACGAACAAACAGACTGATTTCAGGAAGACAAAGTTCAACGGTCGACTAGTAACGAGCTTATCATTACTTAAGCGAACAGAGTCGTCATCGAAATTCTTCAAAACATTCCGATGACGTTTGATTATGGCAAACCAGTTTATGCCCCGGACTTTGCTGATATTATTTAGATTTCACTAAAAATTAAGCCTATTATCATCTCATCATCATATCAGCCGAAAGACGTCCACTGCTGGACATAGGCCTCTCCCATGGAGGGGTTTACCATAATCGCCACGCGGGTTGGCGATCGCAGTGTAGCTGTTGCAATGCACAGAGAATGCTGCTACCCATTCTCTGGTGAGTCCCTTAGTCGCCTCTCTCATTGGAAGTGATGGGATGGTGCTATTCTTTTACGGCCGACACCATACAGAAAATTGTGAAAACTGAAAAAGTGCACACAAACACACTTTTATAATTCTAATTAGGGCAGTTAGGATAGCTCAACCGGATCGGTGTCTTTTTCCGGGAGTAAATAGAAGTTTATGGCACTCTACAATGGTGTAACTTTCTAGGTATCACTGAAATAATTGTTATATTCGAATGAAGACTATTTTGTGTACCTTATTGTGTAGGCTGAAATTTTCCTGTAAGAGTAGGAGTACCTCAACTATGCAGATACCTAAATACGCATTCAGGCGATATGAATTGTATGTGGTCGCAAGCGCAACTGACAATTGAAATGCCGATTTTGAATGTGTTGGATTTGAATTTATAATTTCTGTTTTTTCATTTTTTTTTTTTTTTTTTTTAATTTTTGCCTAGTTTGTCAGGTTTTGTTCACAGTGCTATTTTGTTTTTTTTTTAATTATATTTTAATTTTGTTTTTGACAGACCAATAACTTGTTTGTGTGGTTTTTTTTAAACTGTAAGGTCAAGTTGACTGTACTGTAAGTCAAATAAATAAATGTAATTTTATTTGAATTATAAGTGACAGTGCTGTTGGTGTGCTTATTATAAATAAATAAATTGCGGGATCCTGGTTTTGATTCCAAGGTCGGGCAAAAAGTAAAATTGGGTTTTTCCATAAGACGCTTTTCAGTTGCATCACAGAGTTTGGAAGTTGGAAGTAGAAGGCGTTTGTCTTAGATCTCATCTCTCTTGAGATTTATAACAGATCATAAATCAATAATAATTTGTCCTAGTGCACTTGTTGGCTAAACAATTATCTCCTGCGTACTCAGAAAAAAAAACACCGTTATTTTTAATTATGTATAATAATATAATTTGTTGGTGATTTTTAATAGGAAATAAAACTTCCAGGAATAACACACTACAAACAAGGTTAATTTTACCTCATAATAACAATAATTTAGATTCAGAAGTATTGTATCAAGCCAAAACACCACATATTTCAGGAAGCCAAAGTTCAAAGGTCTAAACGACGCACGTGAGCTTATCAGAACTAAAGCAAACACACTCGTCATCTAAAATTCTTATTAAAATTCCTCCGTCATATGATAACATTGAACACATTAATTAAAACTAATGTTTCTATTTGCGACAAATATTGACGATTTTTCTGCGTATCGATTGACCATGTTTGTTTGTCGCCAAATGCCTCAAATTATGTGACATTCCTGGGAAAATTTTATACTACCTATGGCGCCAATGACGCTGCGAATGTGGCGCCAACGGTCATCGGTTTAACATAATTTATTTTAATTATATTTTTTATTCAACTCTTTAACATCTGCCACTAAACTGTAGCACTGGTGCCTTATTTTAATTTTGGAATGTTAAAAGGTGTTGACAGTCAAAACAATATTTGTGGAATGTTGTTTTTGTCTGCCTAGTTTAATTTATTGTTTTTGTTTTTAATTATTTGATTATTATTATTAATTTTATGTGTTGTTTTTCAATCTATTTCAGATATGTCAATTCTCGTTTTTCATATCTAAAAAGTTCCCAATTCACAGGTAAAAGTTGATCCTACTAAAAACACCTTATTTTTTGTAGCGGTCCTGTTTTAGTATTTTTTTTTTTGTTTATAATAAAACATAAGAATAAACAAAAGCGATAAAGAATATCTTATACAAGAACTACACTATAAAGTTCGGTTCATTTTTACTATAACTATTTAGGTTGGCATAGCCAATAAGCTTCTTTATGATTAATCTATTTTTATTGAAATCAATTTATTATACAGAAGCCTGACCTATGCCTTACCGTGTTGTAATAGTCATTCCAACAGACAAATGTGTCATTTCGAAAATATTAAGCACCTGACCCAAACTAGATTCGAATGTAAAATATATCTTTTATAGCTAAATATCGAATTTTATAATAGAATACTAATTTATTAATGTCTACACTGAATGGTCGAGTCTAAACTTGGTCAAAAATAGATAAAATATAGCTTAATTTTAATACATTCTTTAACATTCTGTTGGTATGTTTAGGCATTTGTCACCCGGATCCTTTGGCTCAAAGGAATGCATCTAATTGAATGTAAATCGACAAGGATCGAAATAAATCTGTTTGAGGTTTATGGAACTTTAGTTGTTTGTATTCCGTTAAATTTTTTAAACGTTGGTTGAGTGTTAATGATTGAATCATCGATTTCTCAGATCATATAAAAATTAGGATTTTGTTCGTTTTTTAATTGTCATACAAACTGTGTAAAAACCCAAATGAATACTTTTATTTGTTTTTTGCGTGATTTCACCTTTACCTGAAATTAGATACTAGGTATAATCAATTTCCTGCCAGGGTTGCGGAATTTGTTAGCGGCCCTGGAACACAAAGGGCTTTAGAAGGAACACGGATGGGTTTTAGTCAGTAAGACAGAAATCATCAAATGTCTTCTTCCGCTCTGGGTGGGCCCAGAGCGAAGTCATTTGATGATTTCCAGTCCTTAAAAAAAAAGAAAAGTTAAATCAATTTAACATTGTTTTCCAAATATCCTGGTAGTACGCGATGCTCACAGGGGGCTCCAGCCCGGTTAAATCGGTTGTCAGTACCCACAGTTAAATCTTCGATCATTTAATGATGCTTGGTCATCAGGCTAAATCGATCCCATCGATGCGTGACCATTCGCACGTCTGTATTTATAATTCTCGACTTAACCTCAACCACCATTTAAATGTCTTTGAGATCCATCTTCATTGAAAGGCTTCTTTGTTTTTACCAAGAAAAATGCGGTATTCATATTTTTCGATTGACATGTATGTAACTCGGGCTGGTTTCCGCAACTCCACGACTAAGCGCGTATTTTGCGTGCAGGTGGGACAAATGTGTCATTCGATCCACCCCAGCTCCCCAAGGAAGGCCAGCAACGCCTTGGTGTTACTAACTATCTCACAAAGGGTACCTGGGTTACCGAAGTACTTAGCCCTGTAATCAGCGACTACCGGGCAGCTTAGTAGCAGGTGTGCTGCTGTCTCGTCCTCCTCCATGCAGGCTCTGCAAAGTGGGCTGTCGGTGACTCCTATGACATAGAGGTGTTTATTAAAAGACCCATGGCCAGTTGTGACGGCTGTGACTATACGCAACTGCTGTTTAGTAAGTCTTAGGGCTTTTTTCGTGAAACGGCCATCAATAGAGGGAAGTGCCTCTTTGGCCTGCCTGCACTCACTATGGTCAACCCATAGCTTGTGATGTTTATCATTAGTGCGTGTTCTTACCAGATTGCGTAGGTGACCGAAGGGGAGTGGTACAATAGGTTCAGGTCCTATCGTTGTCATACTCGACCCCCTTCTGGCGAGTTCGTCCGCTGCATCGTTGCCTCGGGATTCGCTGTGTCCTTTGATCCATTGAATGGTTACCTTGTTGTATCTACCAACCTGGTTGAGACGTTGGTGACACTCGAGAATCAGACCAGAGTTAACTGTGTGACTGTTCAGAGCTTGCAGGACGGCCATGCTGTCCGAGAGTATGCGTATTGAGTGGTCCTTAACTTCCCTGTTTATGATGGCTGAAGTCGCCAGGGAAATGCCCATGCACTCAGCTTGAAACACTGTGTTGTGGACCCCCAATGGTGTGGCTATATGAATGTTGAGATCCTCTGAGAAGATTCCCGCACCCGTGCCAGTACCTGTTTTTGATCCATCGGTGAAGACCCGCAGCTCTGTGGGGCACAGCCCTTCGCAGCGGTGATCTTCATGCAATTGGATTTTGTATTTTTTATCAAAGATAAATTGCTTGGGTATCCGGTCATTGATTGCTTTTGTTATGGGGAGTTCATTGTTGAGCTCCTCGAGCAGAGCGGTGTGTTGTGTTTCTCTCTTACCCCAGAGATCCAGTGTTTTAAGACGGACTGCTGCCATCGTCGCTTCCTGTTGTATGAACAGGTGGAGCGGAGGGAGTCCCAGTATGGCTTCCAGCGCCGCAGTCGGAGTAGTCCTCATGCAGCCCGTCGTTGCCATGCAGGCTAGCCTTTGCATGCGCTGAAGTTTGTTTACGGCTGTACCTAGCTTTGTGCGGGTCCACCACACCACGGCCCCGTAGGTGATCATGGGCCGAATTATTGCGCTGTATAGCCATAGTATTATTTTGGGAGATAGGCCCCACTTCTTACCTATCATTTTCCTGCATTGCCAGAAGGTGATGCATGCCCTGTTTAGTTTGTAGTCTAGATGATTGCTCCAGTTTAACTTACTGTCTAGGATGACCCCCAGGTACTTAACCTCGTTAGATAACTGGAGTTCAGTGTTAAAGAGTTTGGGTAGGCGGTAGTGGCCTAGAACTCGCTTTTGTGTGAACATGACTAATTCAGTTTTAGTGGGGTTTACTGATAGATCAAATTCTCCGCACCAACTCTCCACGATGCGTAGTGCTTGCTGCGTTAGGTTGCAAATCGTACCAGTCACCTTCCCAGGCACAAGGATTGCGAGGTCATCTGCATAGCCTATTGTATAGTACCGATGTGCGTTGAGTTTGGTGATAAGGTCATTTATCACCAGATTCCACAGAAGAGGGGAGAGCACTCCTCCCTGCGGGCAGCCTCTGGCGATTAAGGCCAACTGCTGCTCTTCCTCAAGTCGAACTACTCGCTTACTTAGCATATTAGTTATCCAGTCATTTAATACCTGTTCTACTCCGTGCTTGGAGAGGGCGGCACTAATGCTGGAGAAGTTTGTTTTGTCGAAGGCTCCTTCGATGTCTATGAAAGTGCCCAGACAGGAGCCTTTCTGGTGGATCGCGTCCTCTATTTGGCTCACCACCAGGTGAAGAGCAGACTCTGTCGACTTACCTGAGCTGTATGCGTGTTGGTTACCATGCAGTGGTAATGTTTTTAAAACGCCATCTCGTAGTTCTCTTTCGCACAGTCTTTCCATGGTCTTTAGCAAGAAGGAGGTCAGACTGATTGGTCGATAGGATTTGGCGTTTGTATAGTCAAACTTTCGATTGACATTTCATTGTATTAATCTCAAGACTATTCGACGTAAATGAACCGGATATCCTACTTCTACAACGTTCTTATATTACTAAGAAAACTTAGAAATGAATGGGAAAGTCCTTATTATGTTAATAGGATATAAACGACATTGTTTACATTATGATTAGGTACAAACTAGTTTAGTGACGTAGGCGTTCTCGAAAAAGTCCCCTTGTTGATTCAGACAAAATTTTTTTTTTTACGTTTTTGGGTAATATTCATAATTTGTCGATTACGCATTAATTAGCCAATGTTTCAAGACGGACGTGTTGCAATATTTTGGAGTGGATAAAATGCTCCCGTATTAGCTATATTTCTCATTGACGTACATAAATGTCACCGGAAAATTGCAAACGCCGTAAGATTATAAAATATCGCGTGAAATCATAAACTATTTTTTCTAAATAAGACACGGGTATATTGGAAACGTTTGGATTTGGATGGGATTTATTGTATATGTCGTAGGATAATTTGATACTTCGAATCTTCGCGAAAATCCTAGGGGTTTTGCGAAAACGCGGATAATTAGACATAGGCGAAAAATTATCAAATCTTACTGGACAAAGTCAGGATTTTTGCGAAAATACTCGTTACTATAGTAAGATTTGATGTGCTCAACACTGATTGGCTACAATTTTGCTGGCTGACTTCTAATTGGTTCCTAGTTAATAACGTGCGGCAACAAATGATTGACATTTAAGACGTCAACCAATCAGAGACGATCTCTTATTGAACGCGCTGACCGACCAATCAGCGTTCTTATTTCATAACAGCCAGCGTTTCGTTTCGCAATATTGCTATAATAACGAGTATTTTCGCAAAAATCCTGACTTTGTCCAGTAAGATTTGATAATTTTTCGCCTATGTCTAATTATCCGCGTTTTCGCAAAACCCCTAGGATTTTCGCGAAGATTCGAAGTATCAAATTATCCTACGACATATACAAAAGATTTTTTAATAATATATCAAGAAATTTTAATCTAATAAAGATTCATTACAATCTTACGGAGTCTGCAACTTTCCGATGACATATCGCACCTTTAAAGTAAAACCGTTACTAAACGAAAATTTTCATGAATTGAGGGTATCAATGTCATCTATCTAAAAACAGTGACTATTTTAGAAAATAGTCACTGTATCGATGATATTGGCTCTCCTTTAAAATTTCATAATTTCGTTTAGTAACGGTTTTACTTTAAAGGTGCGACATAATAAGGGGTGATTTGGGTGTCCAGCCCCCCCCCCTCGTAATAAGGCAAAATATAAAACGCTAGTAAATATTGGGGGGATGTTACGGATTATCCGTGCCCCAAAATATTTAATTACTAGCACTTCTAATGAGATTGGCATACAGATATATAGGTAGATAGTTTTTGCCTGGGCTTCACGCAGAAAAGGAAGAATTATTCTTCCTTTTCTAAGTGAAGCCCAGCAAAAACTATCTATATAATAGTTTATCTTTGTACATTTTTGGACCCTTCGATTCCCCCCACCCCATATGAAAGCTATAGCTACGCCCGTGATATTTCTATAATGTCTTAGCCCTTTCTTGCAGCTCTTTGATTCCGTGGCCTATGCAGAAGAGAGCGTGCATTTTCCGGCATAAAAACTTAAATGCTCGGGAACAGAATACTTAGAAAGATTCGAGGGAGGCCTTTGACTAGCAGTGGGACAGTCCTTCTGAACGATTTCGGCCATGGCGGCCAATCTCAACCGATTAGCCCTCGGCGCGGGACATATAATAGTGCACAAGTGTGTTCGCACACACACCGAGGTCCGTATCCCACAGGGCGTCCGTATCCCCTAGCGAGCGGTCATTTAGTTTGACTTAGTTTGTAAGCCCTGGCTGGGGGCCTTAAATTCATTTGAGGTTACAACAGGAAAGTCCAGTTAAGCAGTAACCAGCCTTAGTGTGCTGAACTGCGAGTGGTCCACCTCCAATAAAAAAATGCGCAAACACAGGTGCACTCCCTCTTCCATCACTCTCATATTCCGATGGGACGGCAACCCGACACGACCGCACGGGGGTGTCACACTAACTACACAACTCCGGGCTGCCACTGAGAAATTCCTGATGGTAAGACCCAATGACATTTTGCCCAACCTGGGAATCGAAACCAGGACTCAACGCTCAGCAGTCGCGCTCACGACCGCGAGACCAACGGAGCAGTATACCTTGAGCATATAGACTGTGTAGAAAAATACTTAGGCAGGGTAGAGTTGTCCATCAATGACACTCGGCTATAGTGTAACCATAGAAATTTTTTATGAGTATAGCTTTCTGTCAGGGTTAATAATTTAGAAAATTGGATGTGTTCTTCCAAATATTACCTTTTACAAACAAATAAACAATTTGACATCTCTTTAATATAATAAAGAGATATAAAAATTGACATAATATTTTTTTTTTTTTCAAAATATACTGCGGTTCATTGCCCTTTATTCGAGAAGTTGAAACGGGATCCTTTTATCGTTCGATTGTGTGTTATCGTTCTGAATTTCTGCCGATACTATAACGGTTATATCGTCTACACCGATGGCTTGCACTTGATGGCTAGATACCTATTGGATTCGTTGTGGGTCATTTGCAATCAATAAAGTCGGAAAATTAACTGTCATGCCCTCCAACTCCATCTCGAATCATCATATAATTCACAGTTAAATTTAGACATTAATCGAGCGTTTTTTCGTTGTCATGCATGGCACTTGAGTCGAGTGAAGGTTGAATACCCATGGGCTTAACTTTTACCAAATATGTTGATGTCTCTCGAGCTCTCCTCTTTTAAATAATGAACTTGTTTCGCTTTAAATAAGAATCATTTTTCATCTAGTAACGTATATAAATTCACTTGTGATCAGTTTCTAAGAGTGGCACTCGGATGCGAAAGGAAACTACTGCAAATAACTTGAAAAGGCAATAATAGAACAAGCATATAAATGCTCAATCATTAAAGCAGAACATAACATTTAATAATAACAATTAATAAAATTAACATGACGCATACACATTATAACAACAATTCACTCATGAAATATCATTGACAACATTGTAAGCTAGAGATATACATGCGAATAACTAACTGAAATCACATGCATACGGCATTTACAATGAACCCGACAAAACGAGTACTTCATTAAAATATTGATAAAATAATAAGTTCTTATCCAATCGTTGGTTCAGTGGTCGTATTTGATTCCCAGGTCGGGTTTCTGTGTTTTTCCTTCTAGAATTCATCACAGAGTGCTGGCTTTCTTTTTAATGATGGGCAATCATCAAATGACTTCTTGCGCTCTGGGTGGAGCAGACGAGCTTGTCAGACTATTACTGACTAAAACCCATCCGTGTTCTTCTCAAAGCTCTTTGCGTTCCAGGGCCGCGGTGACTCTTTCGAACAAATTCCGCAGCCCTGGCAGGCTGTGGCCCTAACGGACCCCTTCTTTTATGCTGACATCTCTTTGAGGCACTGAGTGGTAGCTTGGATTCTATATTTGTGCTCGATTAATCTCACGTTTAACCACAATCTCACAGGTGGAAAGCAAAGATGTGAGTGACCATGGAGCAGGTTTGCCTAGAAATAACCTACCTATTCACTCGTGACTTAAAGACCCCAGGTTGTAGCTATCAAGAGACTCCAAAGAATTCTACTCCGGAGCTGTGCGCACAATGAAACTTCTGGTGGTACTGTCGCAGCCAACTAGCTTAATCAGCCGTTTCATTAAAAGCCTAGCCTTCTCATTGAACTGCGCCGTTTAATCAGCGACATAAGTGGCATGGGCAAGTCATTTAACGATATTGAACCAAAAATGTCACTTAGGTCGCTGAAAAATCGGCGCAGTTGAATGAAAAAGCTAGGCAACCATTTAAACTCATTTTGATTAAGCTAATTGCCTGCGACAGTACTATAGATCACGGAGCAAATACAAAGAGGAGATGTTGTAATTTAATTTCCCTATGAAAAAACGCGTGACACTTTGCGGGGTGAGGGGGTGTTAGATCCCGCCCACTTCTTTATTTTCCATCTACCGGTCAATAGCTAAAACTACTCGCTAGTTCCATCGATTTTACTTTGTAGTTACGCAACTATCTCACACTAGATGTCACTAAAAGTACAGGATGCAACAGGGTCGTACTCAGGATTTTCGATGCAGGGAGTAGGTAATCTGTTTTTTTTAAAATTCATTTTGCGAACCATCTTGACACATATTTTTTATTGAATTGCCTATTGATACTTTTATGAAAAAAAAACTTTTGAATAAAAAGATTTTTGATGAATGACGAAAGAAGATTAGTTTTTTATCTCATATTTTTAAATTAAGTACTTATTTTGTTAATAATACTTATCAAGATTGTTTAAGTACAAAGCTAGTCTTCATAGAAAAAAAGACCTCCCATTTACGTGACAATCTATCCGAAACCATTAATGTCAAATAAATAAGTAATGACTAAATAAAAAAGCATGCTGCGAAATAAGCTTTCTAGTAGCATGACTCTTTTAATATGGTCCATTGGGTAAGATCGTGGGTAAGATTAATTAATCAAAGGCTGAATAAATAATAGACAAATTATAACGAAATAAATTTATTAGCAAAATTCAATTTCCTGCAAAAATAACTGATTTGGTTAGTTGTTGTCGGTTGGTTACTCTATCGTTTTCAATGGTTGCAAAATGCTTAAAACGAATATCTATATATTTTTCAGCTGATTTAGTCAGAAGAAAAATATGATTATCAGTCGGTGATTCTAATTCCGGCCCTGTATTTTTGACATTTCATGATTAATGTTCATAATTGACGATAGATGGCGGCTTGTTTACAAAATGATATAAAAACTATAAAAACAATATTTTGGCGATTAAAGGATCTTTAGGAATGAAAGTTTAAGAAATTTCAGTACATATGATTATTAAAATATATAAATACTGAGCTCTACATACCTCAATATTCTTAGTTCCCTTGACACAAAGTGTCGCCATCTAATGTCGGGTAGAATTATATTTGAAAACACCGAAGCTAAGAGATTTTTCTAGAACTATTTTCATAAATTACGCATAAAATTACTTACAAATGAAATGTGATGCCGTCCATAGCATCAGAACGTCCATCCGAATAGTTATTACAAGATAAAACACAATACTTCATCTTTTTTTTCTTTTAACGCGAATGTAATGCTGTAAAAAGGGAACGTTTACGAAGTGCACAGGACGAACGCCAACAATACACTGACTAAGGCCACGCCCACGTGATGACGTCAGGACCTAGTTGAAAATCACAGTGCACAGTTGTTTAGGCCGTCTCCTCTCTGTATTTGCTCCGTGCTATAGATACACCTCTGCCTGGCTCTTCCGCGAATGCAGGCGTGATTGTATGATACAATTAAACTGACTTCTGCATGATGAATAACATTTTCATTGTTTCCTTCTAACCTTTGAAACCTTGCTTCTCTGAATTTTGTGAATCGGTTTTATTGACTGTGTGTGAAAAATTGTAAGGGTCAATGAATGGGCCCGTGACAATGTAGCCTTCTTCGAATGAAAAGGATTTAATTGCGATGCGAGCCGTTTGATTGTTGGCAAATATTTCAGTTTTATGGGGCAATTAGGATTTTTTCCTGACTAATTTAATTGAGTCAGCGGTGTTGTGTACATCAGTGCACCGCTTTCTTACTGATTTAAGTTTTATTATTTTTATTAATGACAACTTCAAGCAAAGGCGGAAGAGAGTACTCCTTGGAAGGCAACGTAGGTACCTGTGTTACTCCTGGTATTGCCGATGGATACTTAGGCGGCTCGCGGCGGTGTCCATTTACCATCAGGTCGGGCCTCTTGCTGGTTTGTTACTCTATGGCATTAAAAAGTGCGAGTCGGTTTAATTTTTTTGCATTTCTTTTGTTTGTTAAAGTGGTAATAAAATAGAATAGTCTGGTCTAGGATTACGCACTTAAGGTTCAAAACGCACTAAAATAAGATTGAATAAGTCCAGAAAGTCAGCTTATAGCTCTTATATCCCTTGGTCTCGCGGTCGCAATCGCGATTGCCGAACGTGGAGTCTTGGGTTCTATTCCCAGGTCGGGCAAAAAGTGTCATTGGGCTTTTCCAATAGGAATTTCTCATTTGGAAGTTGGTGATGTGACACCCCCGTGCCTCGGAAAGAACGTTAAGCCGTTGGTCCTGCGCCAAATCTCTCCGGTCGTGTCAGGTTGCCTTCCCATCGGAATATGAGAGTGATGGAAGAGGGAGTGCACCTGTGTTTACGCACACACTTGTGCACTTGTGCAATATGTCCCGCGCCGATGACTAGTCTCGGTTGAGAGTGGCTGCCACGACTGAAATCGGTCAGGAGGACTATAATATATTTTGTGCTTAATTAACACATCATCTTTGATAAAATAACATGAAACATACCAAAAACATTTCATATCTTTGGAAAATTAAAAACGCAACACTAGCAGGTAGAATTATCTCATATATATGTACGTGTCCACGTTTCTTTCAGTGGACACAAATAAAGATAATTATCTTCAATTTCTGCATATTTATCGCAATATACTACCAAAATGCTAAAAATATTACGAAACAGTATTTTCGAACGAAAGTAATTTCTGTGTTTTTGTAGATTTCTACTTTTTTTCGCACAGATCTTTTCATTAGCAGTTCAAAATAACACTGAGTTAAACCGCGTATCGTAAACAACTTCATGGCTGTTTGCATTGCGTACTCTCACGAATGCGTGCTCTTAGACCAGCCTACCCTTGTTTTTTTTAAGGATGGGAAATCATCAAATGACTCCTTCCACTCTGGGTGGAGCGGAAGGGCGTGTCAGTCTCTTACTGACTAAAACCCATCCGTGTTCCTTCTAAAGCCCTTTCCAGGGCCGCGGTGACTCTTTCGAACAAATTCCGCAACCCTGGCAGGAGACCAGCCTACCCTACATACACTACTATGTGAAAATTTCAACTGTCTCCCTATTCCGGTTCATGAGAGGGCCAGGGCCCGGTGACAATCAGACGGAGAGCGAAGGCTTAGGAACCTTAAAAATCAAAGCTCGTAGGTAGATAATAATTATGTGACTTATGTTTTGCATCCGGGTACAAACCCCGCATTGGGTCTTTTTTTAACAATGGTAATATCGACCTTATCTGGAAGTCCTTGAGAATCATTCCGATTCTGTTGGAGATCCTTAATCAGCGGGTCAACGACCCGACAATAATAATGATGTACTCAGTTTTATTCCCTAAAAACATGGTAATGTCAAACAGATTTTCCGCTGATAAAACCTTTATCACTGACAGCCATAAATGAAATAATTAAATCTTAGCACTTAATTAAATTGATACTTAACTTAAAATTTATAATGTCATGGGTTTTATTTGTAATCTTCGTCAGGGTTTTGAGTATGTCACCTTCTTTGTTTGATACCATCAAATAATCTAAATGTGAAAACAAAAAACGGCCAAGTGCGTGTCGGGCCGCACTGTTCGTTCCGTATTAACCCGACCCATGAGCCATGATAAAAATGTAAAATTTTACTATAACATTTAAGTTAGAAATACAATTAGTTTTTAGTAATTTTCTTACTACGAATTTTTTATCTAATTTGTTACATTTCATAAGTTGGTCGACTATAACTCGTTAACTTGTAAAGCTTACTTAGTTGTCATAGTTTTCCTTATAAATTCGTTATATATGCTACTACCATGAATTTTTTACACGTCTCCAAAAACAACCGTTTAGGTGGCAGAGGGGAGGACACTTGACTCTAACAAAAATTAGCACTTCAAAGCTTAATATTTCACAAACGAATCCTTGGATGACAAAATTGTTCTCGCACACCCTCAATACTTTTAAATGACCTATCCAATGACTCCACGGGATAAAAAAAAACTTCTTTAAAACTTTAGGTGGGGTTTTTCAATATTTTATTTTACCACTTTGTGGCGTGATTAATATGTATATATGTATGTATGTATTTATCAAATTTTAACTTTCTTGTGCTAAGCGTGTCTGAGCTAAACCGCGGACAGACAAAATGGCGGATATGGTGAGACTATAAGGATTCCTTGTTGACTACGGAACCCTAAAAATCAACTAGGTAAGTCATTAAATATTAATTGCATTATCAATTAATTCTGGCATCATTTGTGGTTTTTAGTAACATTTCATGTTGACCGCTATAAATTACAGCACTATAACTTTTAGTTTATGTTTTGTTTATAATAAATGGACAATAGTGGTTCGTTGACTCCTAATTTCGACTCTATCTTTGTAATCTAAACTTTTCAGAACGAAAATATTTGAAACTGAAATCGTGTTATCGAACTCTAAACTCAATACCCATTTTTATAGAGCCTAAAATATTCCTTCATAACCCAAAAACTTCAAAATCACCTTCCACGACCGGATTCGAATAATAAAATCCTTTCCACTTTGTAAAGAGGATTAATAAACGGTAATATTAATTTAAGACACCCACTGTGCCTCCAGACAGTTCACGAAAATAACTTTATTCACCCCAACACAGTAGTGAGGGGCCATAAAATATTAAGCTATGACAAGAAAGGGCGACACGACAATGAGTAAACAGATTCTCGGATCCGAAAAGTGTTCATCACGCTAAACCTTCACAAGTATCACTTATCGCTTCTTTAGTGGCTTCGGTACACATAACAAAAAAACACAACCGACTTCCAAATAAAGGAAAAACTACAAAGTATAAAATAACTTAAATTTCGGAAGTCGGTGTTTTTGGTTGTTTCTTCGTATTTTAACACCGACTTCCAAAATTAAAGTTATTTTATACTTTGTAGTGTTTTTTTATTTATTTGGAAGTCGGTTGTATTTTTTTTTTACAGTGGTACACCTAACAACACCAATGAAAAGGCACAGGAAAGCAAAACATGCAATTTCATTTACTTGGATGATATTATCTTCTATTTCCTCAAGCTATTTTGATAAACCGAACTACTGAAACGATTTTGATAAAATTTCTATGGGACCAATCGGAACGTAATAGCCTTTCACATCAAAAATATTTTTTCAAATCGGTTCATAAATGACGCAGTTTTAAGGTAACAAACAAAAAACATACAACCAAATTGAGAACCTCCTCCTTTTTTTGAAGTCGGTTAAAAATACGCCTACGTTCTTCAATAATAAAAAGAACTAAATTTATTTAGCGTGCACCTGAATGCATATATGGGTGGATCGTAAAGTCTGTCTTTCGAGTCACCTCGGCCTTCATGTCGTAATGACAAAATGCCGGCGCACTACACTAAAATGAATACTAATATTATAAATGCGAAAGTAACTGTATATGTTCGTCTGTTTGTTTGTAACCTTTTCACGGCTGATCGTATTTGACCATGTCCTGGATTAAGACTTTATCCCAGGTGTATGTTGGGTAACCATCTTAACATACCGAGTTTCCTCCGTGCCTCAGAAAACACGTGAAGCCGTTGGTTCTGGCTGTCATTTGTAGATATTTGGCAGTAGTTACGGATTGTCTGAAGCCAGTAATCCTGACTCCAGTCTTACCAAAAACTACCCAGTTACCTAACGGGTTGTGGAGGTCTAGTAGGCAGCCGCTCCACGTAAAATACTGGTATTCAATTGAATCCGATTGACTGGAAGCCGACCCCAATATAGTTGGGAAAAAGGATAATTTCCGACTACACACGGGCGGTGCCGCTGTCAGAAGGTAATTTCATATAATCGCATTAAAATCCTTCATAAAAGTATTTAGCGTCGTCGTATACAAATCAGGGAGTACCTTAAATCGTCAGAGGTTTATGCTCGCGTTCAATTTCTTTAAAATATATTGGGCCAGTAACCAGTTGTAAACTTTTAATGCGATGAAGGAATTTTCGGATGAAACGGAACAGGGCTTTGCCCATATACGGTATGCGCTTTACTGTTTTTTATTTCCAAATGGTTATTTTACTTCGTCTTGCCGTTTTCCTTATTATGTGAGCTAAATTCTGGGCCGTTTCAATATGAGGTGAAGTAGTAGGTGCAAAATGCAGTAGGATTAAATTCTAAAGAGTTTGAAACGACCGAAGGTCCGGGATTATGGTTTATGGAGGTATTGTGGGCAGGTAAAAAATGCTTGAGCTACTCTTCATAACTATTAAAACCAAACGCCATCCGCTGGTTTATTTGCTCTGATGGTCTCGTGGTTGCAAGCGTGACCGCCGAGCGTGGGGGTCTTGGTTTCGATTCCGGTGTCAGGCAAAAAGTGATAGGTAACATATTAAATTCATGCTGTTCTAGCTTTTGTCAATTATTTTTTATGTTCTTAGTTTTAATTTATTTTACTTTTCTGTTTGTTTAGTGCGAGTCCCAAATAAATATTTTTCTTTATTTAGGTACCTAGGTATTAGGTTTTTCATTGGGAATTTCCTAGTAGCAAACCCCGGGTTTATAAGTTGGTGGTGTGATACACATACCCAGGAGAACATTTAAATCCAGTGGCCCTGCGCCTGATCTCTCTCGTTGGTGTCGGATTGCCGATCCATCGCACTATGAGAGCTAACTAACAGAGATTGCTCCTGTGTTTGCAGTCACTTCCAATGATCATCTGACACTGACTTTGTAAAGGAAAATTCTTTTTTTTGGGAATTGAGTATGACTTAATTGAAGAAATTTATCCTTTATATGTGCTGAATCATCATCTGCCTAGCATTTTCCCAACTAAATTGGGGTCGGCTTCCAGTCAAACAGGATTCAGCTGAATACCAGTATTTTACGAGGAGCGGCTGCATACCAGACCTCCACAACCCATTAACTGGGTAACACAGTGATTCCTGGCAAGACGAGTCAGATTTACTGGCTTCTGACAATCCGTAATGACTGCCAAAGATCTACAAATGACAGCCGGCACCAAAGGCTTAACGTACTTTCCGAGGCACGGAGGAAACTCGGTATGTTAATATGGTCACCCATCCACAGACCAACCTTGGCAAGCGTAGCTTAACTGATCGACCCGTGCGGCTGTTATTATTTAGCCACGAGCTCCTTTTATAAATGCTGAACAAGTTTTAAAATATGAAAACACCCTTCCGTCACACCCTGTATATGTAGATTGCACAAAATAAGGTATTTGACAACACAGTAGCCACATAATTTTTACCTTAATAGACTCGTCCCCAGCAAAAAGTAATCAGGTAATTTATAAACAAACAATCCAAATCTGGTCTACGCAGCCATTATGGGGATCCTTTCCCTCATTTGACTTTCATAATACCATCGATACAATAACACAGGTCATTATGGTAATATTATGTACTCAATAACAATATAGTTTGATTTCTAATCTATAAGCATAATAAAAAAAAACTTGTACTTTTGTGTGTATGTGTTTGTAAGAATATTAAAAATAAATATTATAAAAATTATATTTAAAAAAATATATATATATTTTTGTGTACATTTGCCAACAAACTGCCTTGCAATTTGGCAGAGGTAATAATTCTTGTTAACAAAGTATTACTGTGAATAAACACTATTTTTTTCATATAGCATAAATTGTTCTTTGTATCTATGCTAATCTTATAGTTCCTTAGTCAAACTGCTTCGCCTTTTTTCAACTAGCCGGTTTCTAATCTAACCGACAGCTAAATGTAATGTGTGTAATTTTACATGGAGCTTCTGCCTATCTGACCGCCAGTCCTCTACAATCCAATATCTAACTGGGTAACACGGTAGTTCTTGGCTAGACTGGAGTCAGATTTACTGGCTCCTGACAATCCGTAACGACTGCCAAAGATCTACAAATGGCAGCCGGGACCAACGGCTAACGTACTTTCCGAGGCACGGAAGACATGTCATAGGGGGACATGTATATGGGTTGTGGAGGTTTGGTAGGCAGCCGCTCCACGTAAAATACTGGTATTCAGCTGAATCTGGTTTGACTGAAAGCTGACCCCAACCACTCAGCTAAAGCTTTCTGTCAGTAAATGATTAATCAGTTATTACTCAGATTACGTTTTATAAACCAACTAACAAACACCTTTTCCTACGTATTACATTAGTTATTCATTTAGATAACATACATAGTTTAAACGGTTCTTCAAGATACGCTTTTTATATTAAATTACTTATAAAAGGAGGCGTCAACTTTATTATAATGGCAAATAAAAATTTGGATCGCATAAGTAGATAGTAAAACAGTTACTTTTACGATTTTTATATCGGCTTTTTAACGACATTGCGACGCCCTCAGTGAAATTATTTTTTTAAAGTATTCTGGAAGTCAAAATTATTTTAATTGGCTATTAAAGTGTGAAACTGCTTTATTAATTAGGCAGACCAAATTTTTTTCGTGTAAAACGTAGGTGTAAAAGTTCCTGCCAGGGTTGCGGAATTTGTTCGAAAGAGTCACCGCGGCCCTGGAACGCAAAGGAAGGAACACGGATGGGTTTTAGTCAGTAAGAGTGTGACACGCCCTTCCGCTCCACCCAGAGCGAAAGAAGTCATTTGATGATTTCCCCATTTAAAAAAAAAAGGTGTAAAAGTTGTCATTTGCGGTTGCTGAGTTTAACAGAGATGGATGAGAAAAAATCCAGAGGTGTGACATTTAGAAATAAAGAAGAAGTATTCATTTTCTATACATTTTTATATACCTTACTACAACCCGCATAAAAATGCGTACTTTTATGTGGAGACAAGATTTCTTGCGAAAGTTACATATCTGCAAAACAAAAAAAAAAGAGAAATAAAGAAAAATCAATTTACCTAGCCTTTTCCCAACTATTCGAGAAATAAAGAAGGAGATGAAAAACTAAGCAATCTAATACCACTCTTTACAACTCTGATTACATAGGTAAGGCTGCGTTTACACCAGAGATGTGCGAGGATGGCAATTGGTTCTTAACAAACACATCCGTCACTACGCATACTCACATATATCTGGTGGAAACGCTAAACCTTTGCGGAGGACATTTTCTTGAGGAAATTCCAAATTTGCGGACGCAAGGTAAGATTCCGTTACATCCCACTACCCACTATTTAAGTTTTGTTATAACGCTATTAAATTAAAAAGCAATGATCTAGTTTTCTGTGACGTTTCTTATCTATTTGGAGTAGAACACGGAAAGTGAAACAAAACTCGACCTTGTCTAATATTTTAAACATTGACACTTCTGAACAAAACGTCAGTTCCGTGTTATTCAAAGCTGCTTAGGTAGGTATATGCCATCACTTGAGGTAAACTGAGGCAGCTCGAAGCTGCATCTATTCTAGAGACAGTCTCGAGCAAGGTTTATAATCCAACTGACTGAATGTTTGACTGACAGACAAGGACGTACCTACTGTAGTACCCCAATTTCGCCCAATCCCCCCAATTTAACTTTCAAATCTAAAGATTGGAAAGTGAAATTGGGAAGATAATAATGATTCTTAAGGGAAACACTTTTTTTTTGTAGGGTTGGGAAATCATCAAATGATTTCTTCCGATCTGGGTGGAGCGAAAGAGCGTGTCAGACTCTTACTGACTAAAACCCATCCGTGTTCCTTCTAAAGCCCTTTGCGTTCCAGGGCCGCGGTGACTCTTTCGAACAAATTCCGCAACCCTGGCAGGCTCTGGCCCTAGCGGGCCCCGTCTTCTATGCTGACATCTCTTTGAGGCGCGCGTGACTCAACGCGCCATCGGCCCGGGCCTGGTGGTGATCGGACAGCGAGCCACCCAACGCTCGCCGTCCGCAGGCCCGCGCCTACGGTGGCCGGGGATCGCCCTGCGACTCCCAACGCCCGGGGCATCTTCTCCTGTATAAGGGTTAACACTGAACATATGATTTACTAAGAGATTTCTGCAATAAAATCCCTTGGCTGGTCAAACATGTGTTTTAATGAGAATGTAAAGTCGCAGACGAAAGTAAGTTGTAATTAAATAATATTGAAACTAGGTTAACTTTGTTGTTCACGGTGTTTACTGATTTATTTCATTAAGTACCGCTATCTATAACGTTTGCCTATAAACTGTGAAAAGTAAGTCAAACACACGTAAATAAATCATACGTCAAAAACTCAACCAAGCTTTGAGTAATTAAATTCCTCTAAAGCGTTGGCCACACCAACGCATATTCAATTTCGTAACGCCTCCTCGCAAAAAAATCTCCTTGTAAAGCATACAATGTACCATAATAATACGGACCTAGTTAAGAATATCGCGATATAAATCGAGGCTTGCTCAGAATGATGTGGACCAGCCTTAAGCGGGCGGAGTCTTTAATAACAATAAAGATCTCACATTAAACGCCGGTGCATAGGCAAAGATAATAATTTGGTTCAATAAATAACACCTCCAGTCATGATCATAAATCTTTCCAGTCGTTTCCTTCGCCTGTTCAAATAAAAAACTTAAGTGCTTTTTTCTGTTTAAGAAAGTTAGAGTTCGTGTATTTTACAAAAGCCTCCTAAACTTTAGACTTCTTAGAATCCACGGCGATAACCCGGACAAAAGAAACTTTCGGAGCTCCACTGCCGATTTAGTTTTATAGCTTGGTAAAAATCTCGAAGAAATGTCACAATACAATGTAAAATTTTGACCACATACTCAGAATTTCAAATGAATATTTATTTTATCATTATAAATTATATGGTTATTGGTATTCAAATAAATCAATTAACAGCTTTCACAGTTCATCTTACTTTGACCCACTTTTGTAGGCGCTTGCTGGAAATTTTCAACTCAAAACAATGATTTTTATCGCCCATTTGTTAACTTCGATAATGCGAAATAAACATTAGAACAAACTTTATTGTTTAGTCTACAATTCACACAAGAACAATGTTATAATATTTCGTTGTTTTGCTTTTATATTTGTATGTTTGAATTAGCCTCTTGCTTCCACAAATGAAGAACTCGTACCTCCCCGTCGGCATCAACCTCTGGAATATATTAGCGGAAATCTTATAAAGAAAATTGCCTTCTAACTAATCGACTATGGTAGAAATGTGACTGGATGACTCAAAAGTTTAAATCTATATTACGGCAGCCACCAGGTTCTTTGTGACGAAAAATCATTTTTTTTTTTCAAATAGATCCTTTACAGGCACTTTTGAATTGTCAAGGTCTGTGAGCCAAATAAATGAATCTAGTTCAGCAAGAATGTTCCTCAGCAAAATAGAGTCACCCATCCTATTTCCAGCGCGGCAGTTGCACGATCCAAAGAGTAGATCCTAAGGAAAAGAACGTACAAGAAACTCCATAGACACTCTTTTAACATTCATTTTGAAATAATTAATACGACACAGCCGCAATACTTGTAAATTTTGATCACCAATTAAGCGAGTTGGCATTTTATATTTTGTTTTCTATCTCCGAAAAGATAGATACATGACGGGAAATCATGATATTATGCACTTCCACCTACGCATATGCCTTCACTAAGATGGTATCCGTTATATCCTTAGTTTGAATATCTGATCCAGTAACGGTTGTTCTGTACGCCTCCTACACTCCTTCGAATTAAATAATAACATGTTAGGATTTACGGCAATACCAAACGGTCAATATTGTGTTTCTCAGCATGAACTGATGCTGGAGGTAAGCGGCTTATCATGTCCTGAAATTGGCAGTATAGGTACAACAGACCTGACAAAGGGGTCCTCCTCACTCATCATTATAAACCACTTTGACTATGTACCAACACTAGCGGACGTCACGCGGTTTCACACGCGTAGTTCCCGTCCCCGTGGGAATACGGGGATGAAATATAGCCTATGTTGCGTTGTTTTGTATGACACAAAAATACAATTTTTTCCTCTTTATAATATTATAGTGTAGACTGAAATAGCGAAGAAATATTAGCTGTTGAATATTTTTTTGTGTTATGAGATTTTTTTTCGCGATTGGGGGATTGGTAAAGTTGATCAAAATGATGAGTACAATGACCTCTTTTCAGGTATTGTGTTTATTCTGTTACACGTTGTATAATTTCCTACGCCTCCTCTGTCCTTTTCCGATTAACTTCGTTTCGGGATCCAAGACAGTTGAATCGTTTCAGAACTCGTCGAGAATTGACTCGGCGTTTGACTGGTGGTCGCCACTGTTGATTCTGGCTTTGAAGAGTTGCAGTGATTGGAAACAGTGTGGTGGGCTCGTCCCAAAAAATAAAGCCTATTACAATTCAGTCATCATCATCATCATATTAGCCGAAAACGTCCACTGCTGGACATAGGTGACATAGGCCCCCATGTGTCGCCACAAGAACCCTCACCGGAGTCAAGGGTAGGCAGACCGCCGGGCACAAGGGGCCATTTTTTCATTGTGCTTATCATTTCGGGGGATTTGCCATAATCGCCACGCCAGGCAGGCGGGTTGACGATCACAGTGTAGCTGTTGCAATGTACAGAGAATGCTGCTGCCCATTCTCTGGTGAGTCCCTTAGTCGCCTCTTACGACACCCACGGGAAGTGATGGGATGGTGCTATTCTTTTCCCTCCGACACCATACAGCCACAAAGTCACCATATAATTCAGTAGCTTAATAGAATCCTATTAGCTTTAACCTCTATAAAATAATAAACTTGTATCACTCTTCCTTTCATCCAATACATTAATAGCGGGTGATGAAAAAATGATTTATCTGTTACTAAATACTTTATTCGTTCTGTCCGGTTTATAAGCCTATAACAATTTATTATACTGACTCTAATGAGAGATCTACATATAAAATAGTAAGGAAATTAATTTTGAGTATGATTTCTACGAGTCTAGTACAAATTGAGGAAGCTTTGGCTATAATAAGTATTAATCGGTTTCGAAAATTGATGGTTATATTATTAAAATGTGATACATTTTTTAAATTATTGTTGGGATTATCATCTTATCAGGGTTTGAATGCATTTGTTCGTTTGAATACTTCCGTGTAATTTTTTGCAAAAAATATAGATCAACTTTTGTTTTTTTGCTGATTCTTCAAAATTTTACGACTACGTCTCGTCCGTTGAGGCTCGAGTCGCATTACGCTACGGATAATTAACTTGCTTGCTTGACCATTCAAGATTCACACGATGCAATTTTGTCTTCAGTAGCACAAAATAAAATTGAAGCAACAATTTGTCTTGCATTTTCTTAACACTGTTAAGACGATGTTAGTCAATTAATTAAATAAATAATCTTAGAATGATGTTATCTCGAGGTGAGCCGATGTCCTAATAAGGGCTGCGGAAGTCTGCTGGCTGAGGATTCGATGTCCACACATTTTCAATGCACTTCAGTGCTACTTCTGTAAACCCCAGGAGGCTGCAGTGAAGTAGGTATATCCATCTGGGTAATAGTGATTATGATGAATTTAAGTACAGGCAATTACTTAGATTGCACTGTATAAATTAGGCTATACCTATTTTTGTTTTACGTTCAGGGCTGCAGTAACTCTTTCGAACAAACCCCGCAAACCTGGCAGAGGCTATACCTACTTACTGATTGTTTTTGGATCGATTGAATCTTCTCCAACATCAATTCGTGAGCCAAGAGCGGAAACTATTTCTTCAGAGTGGTAATTAAAATATATGCAGAATATGCAAAATTCTCAGGGCTCATAATTATTTAGCATTGGAAATTTTAGGCCTGTTGTGATGATATCTGTGATGACAGATCATTATTATTATTGGTTTTAAGTTATTGGCGACGGAAAAATATGCGAAAAATAAAGTCTTTCGTAGTATAGCCTTGTCACCTAATATTAATTAAGAATGTTTACTAATGGAATTTGATTTATGTATTCGTGGAAAAAATCAATACTTGCATATGCATAATCTTGTCGATTGTGTATTATTATCTGAAATTTATATGGAAATTTCTTGAAAATTAATTGATTAGTAGGACCTTGTTTGCTGACGTATACCTAAAACGTATAATATGGTGAGATTCAACTAGGTGACAAATAAGTGTGAATTGTGAAATACTTTTTCGGTTCCGTACTCGAAGGGACAACAACGAAACCATAAGAAATCCTTCACCTCCGCGTCAATTCGTCCGTCTATCAGTAGGCTGTCACATGAACCGTAAAAGGAGAGAATGAGTTGAAAGTGATCCGACAAAGGTCTAAAAGAACTAGAGTTGCCCTCCCTTTTTTTGTGAATGGAAAATCATCAAATGACTTCTTCCGCTTTGGGCGGAGTGGGAATCGCTTCTGCAAGTCCCGACGCCCAGGGCGTCCCTTGCGAGGGCTGGGGCGTGACGATTGCCTCTCCCTCCTCCTTCGCTTGCATTATGCTTTGCACAAGGAAGTGACTGCTTCTCGGCATGAGAAGCAGTCACTTCCTTGTGCAAAGCACCAGCACCACCTCTTGCTCCGGACCAGAGAGAGCCAGACGCGAGAGGTCGCCGTGGCGCCTCTTAAATCACTTGTCAAAGAGGGAGCTTAACAACACGATTGTGGCGTGCCCGGGACCTGGGAATACAAAACCGAGCCACAGGCTTAGAAGTTGCATTTGCAACCAACATCTGGACAACGAAACAGCTGCTAATAATAGTTTATTTACTCTTGACATTTACTTAACAATTATTCAAGATTAATTTCGATAACTTGAAAAATTGTCAAATTGCGTCTTAAAAAAATATAAATGACATTATTTAAATAATTTTTGTTTGTTAATCAATAAAGCAAAAACAAAGGTCACGGTGGTGTCACAAAGTAGGTTAACTTTGTACATTTGCAATTAATATTAGTTTTGGGTCAATAATTAAGAACCTGTTACATAATTATCATACTCATTGTTGATAATATTTATGGGATTTATAAATAAAATGCCAGGGTTTTATGACATATTATGTTTATTGACATTTTGGTTGCTTAGCGACGACTTCCCTATTGCTGCTGTGCTAAAGTAATCTAAAATCTAGTCTAAAGTTTTTGGTAGATAAGATCTAGGAATGTTTGATGGGACCAATTTGTGTAGCCATCTTGAATCACTTTCAAGATCCTAGGCAAGGTCGAACGGTGTCCGGCTGAATTATTAAAAAGTAAACTGAACAATGTTCAATTTTAACCGTCTTAAAAAAAACCGGCCAGGTGCCAGTCGGACTCTCACTCTCTACCGTACCAAAATCCGAAAAAATACACGTTTCTTGTATGGGAGCCCCCTTTAATTTTTAATTAAATTACATTTTTATCGTTTGTTTTTATACTGTCTACCTATTACAGTTATTGAGATACAGCCCGCTGACAAACAGGCGGACGGACGAACGGACGGACAGCGGAATCTTAGTACTAGGGTTCCGTTGGTTCCCCTTCGGGTACGGAACCCTAAAAAGGAGGTACTTATTTATATTATTTAAATGTTTATGTAACTTCACAGATTACACGGAGAAAGGATTCAAACGTTATAATACATCAGGATTGTTCTCAAGTCGGTACCATTTTAAATTCTTTCATAGATACCAGTCGTCTTCTTTTTGAGGCGATGGTTAACCCCTTAGATTGTTTGGGCCCAGTGAGTTACGTTAATTACTAAGATAAGGTATCAGACGCTGAATAAAAAATCTGTTAGCTTTTACCAAGACTTTTAGTAATTTAAATAAAAAGTAAAAACGTCTGATACAAATAATATTCATGCTACGTCATTGAATATATTAATTAAAAGCAATAACCGAATTATACTTTACCGTATATTAATTATTATTTGTTTAACTTGCAAATTATCGTGAATCTATGATTGCTTAATTTACTAATTAATACACACAATAATATTGACAGAAGGGTGATCATATCAAATTAATGTTGTAATATTTTTATCTACTTGCCAATTTTATTGGAATACTATAGGTACCTATTAAAATAATAATTAAGGAAGTTGTTATACAGTAGCTACAGTCTCGCTTGAACGTAATAATTAAATATTAATATCGAACTTATAATTATAATAATTATAATTATAATTATTATTTAAATATTTACATATTACTTGCTTGATAATTTCATCAAAAATCGAGATGTATGAAAACTTATTCGAAAGCTATCACTAAAATGGGTGTGTAACGTTTGAAATAATAACAAAAGTTCTAATGATCATATGGCCTAATTTCATTTAACCTAATTTTTTTATGGTATAATGAACATTTTATATAATGCACATTTGAAATAATATTCAATTAGTATAATATTCAGTTACTATAATATTAAAAATCTATAAGTAAGGTTTAATATAATTTTGCTTATAGTTAAATAGGTCGGATCTATTCCAAAACCGAATCGGGGCACCTCGACTTCACGTAGTCTTTTGGCCCCTAGAGTGTATACATACAGCGGGCGGGGGTTTCTCTCCCTTAAGCGCCTCCGGTTTTAAATTATTTGTTATGATTTTAAAGTTTGGAACTTCCGATTGATTTTGCACCTTCAATTCCGATTTCGGTTTTGATAAATTTTATTTGGAAGTTGTATTGGAGGTCGATGCACAGCGGCGGAGACGTCTCCCGCAAGCTCAGTAGCAAGCGCACAACTTTACAGTGGTGCTGTTGAGTGGACGGAGATATAGCTGCTAAGCTTTTGGGTAGGTATGGTATAAAAATATGTAGGTATGATATAATAATACGAAAATACCTGATGAATAATGTGTGCGATGTTATTTGATTATGCTTCTGCCTACACCTCCGATTCCGGTTCCGATATTACCACTTCCGTAACATCCCTACACAGAATACATGTCTGCCTTTCCGAAGAATATTATGCGAGATGTTTTGAACGAATTATTCTACGGTCGAACTTTGGTTTCCTCGTAAAATGCAAAATGATCTTTAAAATGCAGCGCTGTAGTTAGGTAAGTAACTGTCAACTGATCACAGTGATCACAGTAAGATAAAAACGCTTGCGCAATTCCTAAAAATATTACTATAATACCAACATAAATATCGGAAATGGTATCGAATAGTTAGATATAATTAACATTCTCCAATATTAGTATCTAGTTAGGTTCTTGTTTTAACCAATAGCTGCTGGGAAGTTATCATATTAAATTTCTGGGATTTCGTAGAATTTAGTCGACCGACTACAACAGAATTACAGAAGCATGTACCCAAAAAGGTTTTATTACGGTAGTCTAGAAAGAGTTCAATAGCCCCGAAAAATTATGAATAAAAATATGATTTCAGCCATGAATAACTTAGTGTTTTTCTACGTATTTGGGTACCGATTAAAGGCCGCATGTTTTATTAGAATCTGCTTGCTATTTTCCCTCCTTTCTTCAATAAAATATTAAAGTAAGAGTTGGCGCAATTTTATATCCTTTACAAGAGTCGTCAACCTTAAAGGCAGGAAATATGTGGTTATTATTTATTGAGGGTCTCGATCTTAAATTCAAGAATACCACCAAAAGCAATATTTACCTTACGTTAGCGTGATTTGTAATAATTTAACATTTCTTTTTGTTGTGTAATCTTAAACTTACAATTATTTGACATGTGTTTTAAGTATTAACGACTGATTAATAAAACTTTTGGGCTTAAACCTTTTAGCGAGCTTATAAGACTTTAGTCATACTTTAAGAGTCAACAAAATGTTGAACACTAATCAAAAATGTTCCTAAAATAAATGTGTCAATGTTCTTTGGGGGCTTATGCTCTTTACAGTATTATATTCAAAACTTTATCTTAATTGGAGTTGAACAGTTATTAAAATAATGTGAGACTGTCATTGGAATTAGAATTAAAGGGCAAATGAAGGTAACGGTGCTAATTATGTACCTATGTCCCATGTTGAATAATATTGGAAGATTTGGAGAGATCCATGAGGAGTGGTTTCCTTGCAGTAAGAAAGGAAACCTGTAGTGTCGCAAGAATTATTTGTTTTAATTTTCAAGCTAAACTTTTCCTAATGATTAAAAGCTCGTTAGTTTTTTATGTAAAAAAAACGAAAGACTTCCGTAAATCTTTGATAGCCTTTTTTTTTTTAAGGATGGGAAATCATCAAATGACTTCTTCCGCTCTGGGTGGAGCGGAAGGGCGTGTCAGACTCTTACTGACTAAAACCCATCCGTGTTCCTTCTAAAGCCCTTTGCGTTCCAGGGCCGCGGTGACTCTTTCGAACAAATTCCGCAACCCTGGCAGGCTCTGGCCCTAGCGGGCCCCGTCTTTTATGCTGACATCTTTTTGAGGCGCGCGTGAAACACAACGCGCCATCGACCCGGGCCTGGTGGTGATCGGACGGCGAGCCACCCAATGCTCGCCGTCCGCAGGCCCGCGCCTACGGTGGCCGGGGATCGCCCTGCGACTCCCGACGCCCGGGGCGTCTTCTCCTGTTGCGGCGGTTGGGGCGAAGGCCTTGCCTTTCCGTCGTGCGGCCCGCCTCCTCCTTCGCTAGCATTACTGCTTCGCAGAAGGAGGTGACCACTTCCCAAGCCTCCTCGCTCCGGACCATGGATTCAACCAGGGCCGGACGCGAGAGGTTGCCGCCGCCGATCGCCTCGACGAGGACACGGCGGTGCTCAGCCCAAACAGGGCAGATCTCCACCGTATGCTCCACCGTGTCCTCCGGGCGATCCTCACAGTGCTGACACCCGGGCGTGTCCTCCCGCTTAATCCGGAACAGGTACCTCCCGAAACAGCCGTGTCCGGTGAGTACCTGCGTCAGGCGAAAGGTGAGGACGCCGTAGCGCCTCTCCAGCCACTCCTCAAAGAGGGGTCTTATCGCCGCAATTGTGGCGTGCCCAGCGCTGGGTTGCGACAGTCGCCGTTGCCATACCGCCATGGTATCCTGCCGGAGATCTTTGACAGCCTGGAGTTCATACAGTCGGCCACTCCGAATAAGATGCTGGGTAATTCAGCTGTATTCTAACTAGTTTTCAGTGTGACTGGAAACCGACTTTTTTGCATAAAGGCATGGCGGATAGATTTTTATTTTTGAAAGGTTTCTTCAACCCCCAATATCAAATCAGCAATAGATTTAGTACCTGCCAATTTTTTTTTTAATAAATAAGACACATCAACAACACAAACATGGACATATTACATTGAATGAGGTCTTTTATTAGTGTTTATGTCAATTACAGACGTGCGCAGCATTTGTACAAACTATAACAATTCCTACAAAATAATAATACTGAATAACTAATATTGATATACTTTAGAAATCAATGATAAATTGATAAATATGTCTTACAATCAATTGAACATTAGTATGGTAAAATTAAATAAAAAAAATTATAACTATAAATATAAATAAAAAAAATACTTTTAGAATATAGGAATAAGATTAAAAGGATCATAAATTCACAATAGGCTTTTTACTTCTAAGATCTTCCGTCTAAACCGAGTGGGGTTGATCATAAATAAATCTAGGTCAACAATTTATACCTACCAATAGATACACTATCAATTTTTCATACCTACCCAGTAAATTTTAATACAACATGACACTTCATTTGTTTTTTTACAAATTCCACTAAGTGTAAACATTCGCAGTCGTCTAACCGCAAAAACTGCCATTAAGAGTTCGATGGCGCCTAAATCTAAATAATGCTGTACTACAGTCATGCTACAATATTTTGTGTTTCACGTTTTCCTCAAAATATAATATTATAAACATTATTTCCTATAAATTTAGGTACCTATTTAGTGCTTAATGTGCTTATGGCTTTAAAATGAAATGAATGGATTCGTAGAATAATATGCTCTTGTTTACTTTATAAGACTAAAAATAGGAAGGAATTTATATTATTATATTTATTTATTTAATTAATATTTTTAATTATGTTGAACGACTACAAAACTGTAATTTATTAAATTAATAACGTCTTTATTAAATACATAATGTACAACTATTTACTATATATACACTTAAATAAAAAAAAGTCTAAAATATGGCGTCGAAAAATTTGTCTGCATCGCAGGCCATTAATAATGTACAAAACCAGGTTACAGAAAAAATAAAAATATGTTTCAGCTTCACTACAATATTTGCTCGCACTGCAAATCATAATACATAATTTAATTTCAATAGCATCTGTAACAAAAGGGTTAATCCCCTTTTATTCAATATAGAAAAAAAGCTTTTTGTAGCCAACATAAGCTTATTTTAAGATTTTATTGGCAGTCCCTAAAAAATATAAAAAAAATATTACGAAATTAAGCTTTCTTCTTTCGTAATTTAAAGCAAAAGCTCAAATATTATACTAATAAAAGAAACGTGGAAAGTTATTTCAAAGCAAATTCTACAAAGCTAAAAAAATATTTTCATCCAGCAGTCTAGTTTCTAAGTACTTCAAGCTAGTTAACAAGTCAATTAGTTCCCTACTTAAAGAAACAACAGAAATAAAAACAAAGAATAAGGATTAGCTCATAGTCAGACGCGATGCGATAAGGCGATTTTTGAAAAGGCAAGGCGACGACGAAGAGAAAAGAGAGAAAGCTCATTTTTAGAGTTCCATACCCGTCCGTCTGTCTGTTAGCGGGCTGTATCTCAAGAACTTTGACAGGTAGACAGTTAAAATTTTCACTGAGTGTATTTCTATTGCCGCTATAACGACAAATAATATATTTTTTTTAAAGGGGCTCCCATACGAGAAACGTGTTTTTTTCGGTTTTTAATACGGAACCCTTCGTGTGAAATCTGACACCAGTCTTTTTGACAGTCAGACAGACAGATTGGCAGTCGCTCTAGGTAAAATACTGGTACTCAGCTACTTCCCGTTGTACTGGAAATCAGCCTCAACGTAGTTGGGATTGTTGGGAAGTCTAGCCAGATTAATTGTATTACTATCCTCAAAACTCGTCTCCGTTTGAGTAGACCCTAAATAAATATTGTGTATTTGTTTTGCATGCTTTTAACAAATTAGGCTCTAGTGTCGATATAAAATTGTTGATCGAGATTTTTGTCAGCACATGTTCTTCAATGTTTCTTTTTACGATCTCATGTCGATTCATTTATGTCAATACACTTTTGACACTCAGTGTATTTTAAGATGACCAATTTGCTTTTTTTTTAATTAGATGATTCATACAATTTTGCGAATACGTACCTACTTATCATAGTTTTCCATCTCTCCTCAATTGTCGTATTTTGTAGTGCCATTTTATAATGCTGTGTCGTTGGTGTAACGGTCGCAAGCGCTACTGTTGAGCAAGAAATCACGGGATTAATTCCTGGATCGGGCAAAGTGTTATTGGATTTTTGCATATGTTATTTTTCAGTGACAGACCGGAGTCAGTACTTATTGATGTTGGTTGATGAAAATTGGCTCGGCCCCTATTTCATATATATGAAATAGGGGGCCTATACTCACCATTCCTGAACTTCCCTTTATGTGCATACAATACAATTTTCTTGTATCAGTTTTTTTGCATGTGGTTTTTGTAGGATTACCATAATTTTGACTGTCACCATTAAAGGCAATTGTGGCATATTATCGCCAATATTTTAGGATCAGATTTGATGTCTCTATAGAGCTATAATATTCGTTAAAAGGAAATAAATACAAAAGTATTTTATACGTTATTTTTGATCAAAGAATACGTTTAGATTAGATTCATTTATGAAACAATTGATGAAATGATACGACTTATCTCCAATGTTTTTGTCACATTTTGTCCAAAACGTTTCTCTAAAAAAATCTTAAATTTATGGACACGTCAGTTCTATCATAGTTGATTGACGCATCAAATGAGTCATTTTCAACCTCTTTTCTCATTTCTAAGGTGCTTCACCCTAGATAAGGGGCCTCTGTCTTACAAAAAGGCGAAGTTCAACAGTACAACTCCCTTAGGTATCAACAATAAACTACGTTTCGCTAAATATAGCGATATTGGCTTAAGGTTGCGGGGAAGATGACACCTCATTAGGTCATGACCCTCAGATTTAAGGAACTATAAAGAATCGTTAATACTTTTGTAATGTCCTTAAAACCTGTAGGGCTATTTTGGTCTGCCAGGGGTTGCGGAATTTTACGAAAGAGTCACCGCGGCCCTGCAACGCAAAGTAAATTTGGAGGAACATGGATGGGTTTTACCTAGTCAGTAAGAGTCTGACACTTCCTTTCGCTCTGCCCAGAGCGGAAGTTGTCATTTGAGAGAATACCCGTTTTATTTTTAGATGCGAAATCATCGCATCCAAAAATAAAACGGGTATTCTGTTCAATTTTTGACTCGAATTCAAGGACCATAGGTTTTAAATTGGCGATCATGGTTCGAATAATATTAATATAATTGATAACACATCAAGAGCTTAACGTTAACTCCTTAAAAATTTCAAAAAACGGGCAAGTCCTAGTTCTGGGAAAATAATGAACTGATTTTAATTTTAACTTGATAAGGGGTACGGAAATGCTGAAATGTAAGGTGTTGACCACGAAATATAATAGAGAAGCATAATAATATGGAATTGATACCTGCAGCTCTATGTTGGGGAATATAATTAAGCATCCTTATGTGTTGTATATGTAACCAAAACCAGTGGCATTGTTATTGATCAACGGGTCAAAGATCACAGAAATGCTAAGGTGTGTAGTCCTCCTGACTGATTTCGGCCATGGCGGCCAATCCCAACCGAGAATAGCCATCGGCGCGGGACATTTTATAGTGCACAAGTGTGTGCACAAACACAGGTGCACTCTCTCTTCCATTACTCTCATATTCCGATGGGACGGCAACCCGACACGACCGGAGAGAGATCTGGCGCAGGACCAACGGCTTAACGTGTCACACCACCAACTTCCAAACTCCGGGCTGTCACAGAGAAATTCCTATTGGAAAAACACTTAATAATAACGTATAATTTGGTTATAGTCTTTGATAATGTCCAGGCTTTAACTATACAATACTAAACCAACCATTTTTCGTGAAATTGTTGCTAAAACTTGAGGTGTTATTTGTGTTATGGTACGATATCTACCTGTTATTTTGAAACCAAAAGTAGGACCAAACCTCTGAAAATTAGAGCCTAGCTTCTGCCAGCGAAATGTCGAATATTATACCAACAGGTCATAGGAGTTTTACTTTATCACGGTAGTATGTTACTACTGGGATAACTAATCCGGGACCCGGTTGCCAAGTTTCACCTAAATTCGTTAAGTCGTGAAGACTAGAGGAAAGAAACAGACACACTGACAGACGGAGTTACTTGCGCATTTATAATTGGGTGTGGGTGGTAATGGCGCTACTGAATAAAAAGGTCATGGGTGTTTCTGAATTTCTCAGAAGCAACACGGAGTTTAAATCTTAGCCGGGTTGTAGGCAATAGGGTCAACCTATCCTAATTTATAAAATTCTTCCGTTACTGACAGGGTGACTGACAGACAACACACAGCTGAAATCACTGGTCGTAAAAAGCTGAAATTTGGCATGCTCCTTGGGGAGAGTAGGGGGAGCACTAAGGATTTCTCGAAATTCCTACGGGAACGGGAAAAAACGGTCGCGAACAAAAGCTAGTTAGGTATATAGGACTTCAAACATCTATGGCGAAATGTGGGCTGTATGAGTATAGGTATACCTCTGCCTAATCTTTCGGGGAATTCAGCCATGTTGTTATATTATTTGTGACCATCTTATATTTTTTCAAGATACCAAAATGTCAGAATATTGATTTCATATTATTTTTTAATAATTTCCGAAAGACATTAAGATGACTTAGACAAACATTTCAAGACTTCAATTGGCTCTTCAAATTAATAGTTTTTGCTCCCATAACTTTAAAATATTGTTTCCTAAACTAATATTTGAAATAATGTTGACATGTTTAGTGTTTTGTTTGTAGATTTTTTGCCCAAATCCTTATTGATGTATTCATGGTCATTATTGGTGTTGCATTTGCGTTTATGTTTTTTTAGGAGTATGATGACCCGCTACCAGTCATACTGTGTCGAAATTGTTCTGCAAAATGTTTCAGTAAAATGTCATATTTTTAACATTAGCCAGACTTCCAACCCATTCTCATCCTCCGCAGCCCGAAGCTTGAGCCAAAGCTAGGCCAGACATGGGCCTCTCCTTCCTTGTGCTAATCCCCACACTCGATGAGATACCTAGATCAAAGCTTACCACTATTTTCTTCTTGCAATGCCAACTTTATTCTGGCCCACAATTCTTCTTCCAATATTCCAATAACAGTTCTGATCAGTGAAGGGATTTTTGGGTCATAATTTTATTTATTATAACTTTGTACTGTTATAAAGTCTTTATAACAGTACAAACACACACAGCACAGTGTTGCGCACACCAACATATCATTTCTCATAATCATTTGTTATTTCTTCATATGGATTTTTGATGTTTTCTTTTCATTTAATGCAAACGATTTATACAAAACGTTTTCTAGAAGTATTATAATATTTATTAAAGTTCATCTAAGGTTGATCTCGATTCAGCTTTGACTAATATCTGTAAATGACATTAAACTCACGATATTAAGCAATTTAGCTGCTTTGATGCAATCCAAATTATATTTGAAGAACGATTTTCAAATGATAACATTCCTTAAATAGCTAAATGGAATAATATTTTGGAGTCATTGGCATTTGCATTTAGAATTCAGCAATTACCTGAATATAATTCAACTTTAAATCAAGATGAATCGCACCGCTATCGTGTAATCAGTTTAAAATCATAAAAATACAATAATTGATATGACATTACAACAAAGTATCGGAATGAAAGACCCTAAAACTGATGTTGCCGAATAAAAAATTTATGCGATTCAATTAGTTTTTTTACGATCATCAATATGATTTCGATATGGTTATTGAGAGAAATATCAGGGAATGTCTAAATGAGTATCGTTTAAAATTCCAATATAAGATGCATTCAAAACGTCAATAAAATTGATATTATTGGAATAAGATGTTATTTTGGCCTAGTGCTGTTCTTATTGTTGCTTGATTTAACAAAACTCATCCTAACTCATCCTAACTCACTTCATGACTAATTTTGACAAATTAAGCCTAAAATCTTCACAGATTAAAAATTTCATCGCCTCTTATTCTCGGGTAGGCGGAAGGGTCATTATTTTAATGACAATTTTTATTGATTGCCGTCAATTTGGGTTTACTTTTATTGTTGGAGCAGGTGCAGGACAGGTTTCGTCAGAAACTGCCAGAATTTTGGCGAAGTGATCGACCCTCCATCCGCCATTTTATTGGGGTGCATTGGCACTTAGAAAAAAAGAAGGAAACGGCACAACGGAATGCGACCTTCGCGGCCGTCCTTACTCGAGATTTTGGCACCGTGTGTCGCGCCCACCAACCATGACATTTATTTCACGTCTTCCTCTTTTTATTCTAAATACGACTTACAGGAGATTTAGGGTTCTGTCTTCAAAAAAGACTGAGACAACGGTGAACTCTTCTTGGCAAGTGTTGAACTGTTGATGAGTGATCGTCGTACCACCCAAAAGTAAATTGGAAGTGAAAAATTGCATGCAATGTCTCAATTATGAAGCTGTCAAAATACCGCTACGTTGGTTTAGAAAAATGGATATATCTATTACAACACTTGGCAAGTATGACGCGCATTTAAAGCCTGATCAAACTTGAACAATATGACCAAATTAAACTTGACCGATTTTACAAAATAACTCAATAAAAACTCTCACTAAACTAAACTAAACTTTGCGGTCACACTTACTACTTAAATAATATCTAGGTTTATTTAGAAGTGATTGTACCTAAATTTATTTTTTGCTTATAAAACCGGCTATCCATCTTATAATAAAACATAAAAACTCGACTTTCAACATGCTACTAACATTTTACTATTCAAGTTAACATGGACATCATAATTAATCTTCTGACATATTTTCGGTTCAATTTAAATCACTTAATAATTTATCACTCAATTCAGTTTTAATTAATTATTTTTAATTAAAAACATATTTGCTATAGCGTTAAAGACATCGGAGCTCCCTTGTCAAAAGTCATTTAAGAAGAGTCAAAATTACAAAATAATTTCGGCTCCTGCTGTTCTGATTGCAAATTCTTTATAATTATGTGTTTCGACGATAGATTGGCATTTTGATTTGCGTTTTATTTTATAGGCATTAAATTGGATGATTTTTTAATTTGCATTTTTTTAAAAACATGTTGGGAATCAATCTCGTTTATTTTTGACCTTAATTAAATATCTTCCATTCTTAATACGTGATTTTGAAGGGACATCAATTATGTAGATCAAGGAAATATATCTAAGTCAGCATTGTCATGGAAATCTTATATTGTTATTATAATATTTAATTAACTTAAAAAAATATCTGGTTTTGAAAATTCTAACATAAACATCACACAAAGTTAATCAGTCAATAAATTTAACATAAGGCTATTAATAGCGTTATTGTTTGCTTATAGGCATGTGTTAATGATAATGTAAAAAGTTGCTAAAAATAACATTAACACCATTAGTATAAACGTTTCATTGCCCATCAACATAAAAAGATAACATTCAGTGGCGATACGAACTGTTTTTTGTTTAATAAGAGTAGGTATTAAAGAACTTTTTTTTTCTTTTGTAGGTAGTCCAAATACACCAAATATCCTTGATAGCACTCATCTAGTTTCAGGACCGTTACTGAGAAATACCAGATGGGAAAAATCAATACCACTTAACCTAACCCGTGAATCGAACCTAGGACCTTATGAACTCAGCAGTAGCACTTACGACCACTACAGCAACGAGGCAGCCTGTATCAGTATTTAAAGCTTTGTAGCTTCGGTTCATGGGCTAGTTACTGATAAAGTTTCCAAAAATACACAAGTGTTACTTATGCTTACTACAGAACCCTTCAACAAAGCAGCGACAGGTTTTTCTGACACGGAAGACTAAGACACGACAATTGTTATTTAGTACAAAGATATATGAAAAGATCCACGCTTTGAAAGCAAATCGTGCGCAGTCCTAAGAACATTCTATACCAACCACATACCTATTAAATGCGGTTTCAATCAAAATATAAAGCAAAGGTTTCTACGAACCGATATGGATTTATCCTGAGGTACCGATGCGCTGTCGAGGTCATCTTTTCAAGAGCTGTGTTCTTGTATCTTCCTGTACCAACGCTAAGCTTTCAATGTTACCTTTATAAATTCCAAGTATCAACAATATACGACCTTTAAAAAGAATGCTACTATTCACCTATGTATTTGTTCGATTAATTGATTTATTATAGCATTATTAGACTCGACTTACAAGTCAATTGATTAAAAACGAATTACGTCACTGGTTATAAATGTGTAAGAAAGAATGAGATAATTAAGGGCATGACAATCGAATGATTAACGTCTTGTTAATTTGCTATTTAGATTTATATTTATAACCATTAGTAGATTGATATATTTGCCATTTCCTCGTTTTTAAAGGACCGTTTATGACGACAAATGGGTTTAATCGTGAGCATTAACTTCTGAATAATTTAATGTCAATATTGACAAAGTAACCTTTTCGAGAGTACACGGGTTATTGACGTCAAAAGCCGTTTAACCTCTTGTTTTCGATTTTTAATGCGTTAACGTGACAGGGCAGTATAAAAGCAGTGTTAAACCGCAGACTTAACTCCTGATATTAACTTACAAAGTACAGCTATCATCAATAATCCTGGCATGTGGGCAGAGGCAAACGAATGCTGTAGAATATGTGCTGAAAGGTAAAAAGGTTAAAGTTAAAAAGAAAACATGTTAAGTGATGATTGTGATGAAATCTGAATTAACCCTAGCGTTTGGGTGACATTTCAACATTCTATTAGATTTTTAGGTTCTAACTACGCCTTAAATTTATTGAAGACGGCGCCGCCGCAAAATGCAAATTATCGATCAAAATGAATTAACTTGATCAAAAGACTAATTTAAATCAACTGGTTTTGATGGAATGTGGAACATTTTATTGAATATGTCACCAAAACTGGCCGTGCCACGGAATCGTTCGTTGTTTACTTCTTTACTGCAACAATATGGAGGCAAACTCGGAGATATTTTATGCGTACGCGCCGCGCCGCCGCCGGGCGATGCGGTTTCGATGGCGCCTGCGCGACATCCGCCCGCGAAACAAAATTAATCGCCCCTAGAGCCGGTACATTCCGAACACTCGTACAGATTCCTGTTCCCAGTAATTTACCGCGACCGAACTCAATATTGAGTACGACGCCAAAGAATCGATAGGTACCTAAAATTACTCGTTGGCCAACAGTGATTTCATTTAGCCAGTTATAATATGCCGTAATTTCTGGACATTTCTGCAAGATCGAATTCCGTAATGACTGCGTAATTATTGTTTATGATTATGAACCCAAACGTGAATCGATTTTAGATGAGTTTTAAGCAAGAAAGTATCTTCATCGAAAATTGTTTCCATTTTTGAAGAATTTACGACAAGGCGTGATTCTGTCTGGTTGTTTATCGCTGGTTGATAGTCAGTGAAACGGATTATTATGTGGATAACAATCGACAATGGTTAACGGTGTTACCAATCTTCTGTGGGCAAAGATCAAGTGTCTATTATCTACCTCAATATAACGGTGAGACCCTCTATCATCCGTGCCAAGTCAAACAATACCCAGTTTTTGCTGATGGACAATATTAATGTGGCCGATTTATTACAATCAATAATAGGCCAAACATTTTTTGTCCAAAAAATGGCTAGTATAACCTCTATTGTTTGAGTCACGACGATTTTCTAAAACATTGAGAACGTCGGGTCATCGCATTCGCTAAACAGTTATCCGTCCGAAATTAAAATATCAATCATACGTTTTAGTTATTTATTGTGTTTGAATGAGTGATAATTATAAGTTGGAACCTTCGTTGCTAACAGTAAACATTGATTAACGCACCATTCGATGCGAGTGTACATTTATGAACAAACATAACTCACTAAAGCGTGGATTAGTCAGCTGTAGTGAGATATCAATCACCGATTCTGTGTCAGATGTCAAAAAAAATATCGGTATGTGTATGTTTACTTTCTGACATCAATATGCTTGCATTCGTATCGGGACCCGTTAGGTGTTAACGTACCAAACTGAGCCAAACTTTTAAGTAGAACAATACTTTAATCAAATGCATTCGAATCTATACAGTGACTAATGACCAAATAAGAATGCGGTCATAATTTCTTGGATTTTTGTGCTTCGTTTTACTCAAACAATCTGCCTAGGCTTTTCCCAACTATGTTGTGGTGGACTCTAGTTTAATCGGATGCAGCAACCAGTATTATTTAAGGAGCGACTGCCTATCTGGGTACTACGATACCCTTTGGTTGACACCAGAGGGTATCGTAGTACCCAGTAGTCGGAATCTGACGATTTCTGACTACTCGACAAGATTGTCAAAGATCTTTAAATGACAGCCGTGATCAAAGGCTCAACGTGCTTTCCGAGGCATGGACGAGTTGCGTTTCGTTAGTGTTAAGATAGTCACCCATCTATGAACCTACCTCGGCAAGTGTTGCTTAACTTTGAAGATCTATCAATCGGCTGTTATTATATAGCCACGAGCTTTTCTCTACGGTGTTAATGTACCAAACTAAGGCAATATTTTGAGTAGACCAGGACTTAATAAAATGCACTGTGACTAATGAGTTGTCTAAATAAGAAATGCGGTCATAATTTCTTGGATTTATGTTCTACGTCCTACTCGAGATTACTAAAAGCATAAAATCAAAGATTTTGTTTGAAACTTCTGCAGTTATAAATGACGACCTTGATGATCTCTAAACTAGAGAGCTTGGGTCTAAATGTAAGAGCTGTTTTTTAACTCATTTCCGTTTCTATTTTTATGTTAGCATAACATTAAGAATATTTTGTCACTCACTAGATTTTTATTCACCATAAGTTGAAAAATATTTTCAGTTTTTCAGAGTTTCGTAGATTTAATCTGCATGTTTACAGAGAAATCCAACGTACCACACATGTAGAATCAACTTAAAACTAAGGTCTTATAGAGCAGAATAAGTTTTTTACTGGTTATTTTTTGTATGTAACTAACAATGTGTAACAGAATATACTCAATAACTAAGAAGAAGTTATTGTACTCATCAATATGAAAAACTTTTACGATTGGACAAAAACCGAACTCGAAAAAAATATCACCAGTTCAGTACATTTTGTTGAGTTGTAAAGTATGGGACAGACGATTTTTTTTCGCGATTTCCATGTTGGTCCCATAGTAAAAGTTGTTCATAATGATAAATACAATGACCCCATTTCATGTACCTATTTCGTTTATTAACTGTTACACGTTGTATTTATATGTAGGTATCTCTGGAAGTATTTGTATATCTACTGATACGATTAAAAATATTTGACCGAAAGCTACACTATTGCTGAGTTTCAAAAGCCATTTTTTTTCCCGAAAAATAAACAACGATCCTTCGGTATCAGCAACGGGAGCGAAGCCGAGGATAAAACTACTTTTATAATCATACTCGTACGTTGTAAGAATGTTATGAAGAATTTCGATGACGACTCTGTTCGCTTTAGTAATGATAAGCTCGTTACTAGTCGAACGTTGAACTTTGTCTTCCTGATATCAGTATGTTTGTTCGATTGTTTGCGTTTTGAGGTTTTCCCGTTTGAGACAATTCTTCGTAAACTCTGAATGATGTTTAACAATGAAAAATGCTCGAATCCTATGGTTAGGACACAGGAGCCAAGCCGCGGGACAGCGCAAGTGAAATAACAAAGAATGCCTGTCAGACAGACTCATCACAATATTTTAACAATGCACGTCAATAGCCGGCAGGTTACTGTATAGAGCAGTACTTAGAATCGTGCCGACAAAGGTCTAGGTCAGAAGTTAAACGCCGGTCAAGCGTAAACCGTTTTACCTATATCAAAACTAACTTTTTCTTACGGTTCACTCACATTGCCTATCCTATAAGAACGGTGCATTTAGCTACATAGTCTATGTCATTCAGCAATTGTGAGGCATTCTGACAGTGAAATAGTGTTCGATTTGGAGGTCAGTCAGTCAGAAATATAAAGCTTATGCACGTTCCAAAGCGTAGAGCTCTATGGAGAAGAACGTACAAGAAACTCCCCATACATAGTTTTAGATAAGATAATGTCATATATTTGCCTTGTATTTTCATCAAAGTAAACAACTTAAATTATCCTCGTGCCGTTATGTATTCTTGAGCAGTTCAACAATAATTTTAAATTCGAAAATTTTCCTATTCTGAAAATCTGCACAATTTGACATTTAAAGTACAGGATGTTTCAAAACGAATCAACAAAGTAGTCTAGTTTTCATCTTAATATAGATCTATATTTGGTTTACTAATCAATTTTATTACATAATAGTTTGGCGATCGTTTAAAATGGGCAATTTATATTAAGTTATTGTAATTTAAACGATTTATCACGTGTAGAAGATACTACATTACTACAGGTTTCGTGTTTTGTTTTAAAACATCATCATATTTGTGGAATTCATTTGTTTTCAATTATGTCTTCAAAACTTTGTTTATAATTTTCGCTCACTGATTTATTTTTTGAAATATTGTGTACCTGACAAAAGTTTAAAGTATGCTGGATCAGTAATGGTTTTAGTAGTAGTACCTACCTCTTGGACTCTGTGTATAAAAAAACGCTTTTCATACAAAAAAGGATGTGAGGGAACAATGATGTTACGTATTTAACACCGTTACATGGAAACCCGTGGAGTTTCTTACCGGGTTTTCTCTACAGGGTGTCCCAGAAGTGCGTGGTTATATTCGTGGGTGATGTTAGGTAGCTGGTACACGTTAAGGAATAAATACCAACACATAAAAAATGTGTCATATTAAAAAAAACGACCATAAAAACGACTAAAAAGTTCCGCAGAAATGACTTTTCAAGCAGTCTGATGCTGTTGGTGTTATTAAATCTGTGATTGAAACTAAATGCCACCAACTGCAACAAATTGCTTGAAAAGTAATTTTTTCGGAACTTTTTAGTCGTTTTTTTGGTCGTAATTTTTTTTAAAGAATGTCTTTTTTTCTTGTTTTGCCATTTTTCCTTTATGTTTATCAGCTACCATACATCACATTTGAATATGACCACACACTTCTGGGACACCCTGTATAGAAAACGACCAATTCGAACCGTACATTAGCTTTAGACGTTTATAAGTTCCCATGTAGATCCTGTGAAATAAAGTATTTTGAATTTCGAACCGTGATTACTGAAATATTTTGATAATATTTAACAACTTGCTTTTTTCTTGAACAAAGATGCCTTTGTATGGTAAGACGTAAAAAGAGGTAAAAAATTGTTGGTGTAGGCGAGTGTCATAAGTTTTAAAATTGCACCGTAATGTTTAAAGCAAATAATTAAAATATTAACCAATTAGTGAGCATAACTTCAAAGCAACTTTAAAGCTAATTATTTAAACGGCGTCAAAATATTGTTACGATTTCTAATAAACATTCTAGAACAAAAACTGGAAACATTAACTAAACACTGCTCCAATTTATGCCTTTTAGGTGTTTTGTCGAATAAATATTGGCACTAAATCGCCTACGCCTCAGACCTAAACAACAATCTCATTCAAAATTATACCTTGAGAAATGGAGTTAAGTTGTGTTTTGCATTGGATGGTGATAATTTTGTAACTTGAGCGTGTGGCTGCGAATGTCGTGGGTCGCAGTGTCATCGTTGGTCGGCGACCGGGCAAGGCCGCCGAAATTCGATGACCTCAGACTCTCCGTGATTTACAAAAAAAAACGAAACCAATCTTCTGCTGCGGAAACCTTTAGCTACTTTTTTTTTAAACACGATCATTCGCAAATTACATTTAGTTCGATTTTCAAAATAGATTCCATTCTAATGTTACCTTGCCAGGAATGTTAATTGATCATTTTTTGGTCGTAAAATATTGAATGTATGCGGAAACTGACAATGATGGCTCAATCTTATATGACGTGACTGCATAGAAGACTTCGATGGAATTCTTGACCAATTAACTTGAAGCTTATCTACCGGATTTTCTGACTAATGTCATTGCTAAATATTTCACTAAAGAGCGTTATCACGAATTAATTTGACATCGAGATAAATCACAGGCAATAACACAGGAATTTATCTAAGATAAAAAAAAAAAACCAAAGTCAGATTTCAAGATTTCCGATAAAGCACGCGATTTGGACAAGGACGAACAGTTCAACCGACCCTGATGTCACAGATGACATCAATTTTTTTAATTTCATCATTCTAAAGTTGTATTTTGAAACAAACATGACAATAAGAATACTTAAAAACTAGAGCAGAATATCAAAACAAGCCTCTTACGTAGGAGTTGAAATATTATGGACATTCCAACATGTTTACATTATTTTAATGGTATTTTTGATCTGGCAATGCATTCCATTTGCTTGTGATAAAATTGACATCTAAGGAGACCTGCCCACCTAGGTTCACATTTTTCTAAAGTCAGCTTCTAATATATTGATGACACATCGTAGCCTTAAATGGTTATTGCGGACAAAAATATTTTTGGTACCTACATAATTATTATTGTATTTATCTTTTGGTAATTATCTTAACTAATTTCACACATTTCGACTGGCCTTTGTGTGATGAGCATGATCATTTGTTCTGAGTCTGGGTGTAATTTGTCTATAATATGTATTCATTTAGAAATATATAAACATACTGTTTATTAGTTGTCTGGTTGCGATAGCACAGGCTCTGCCTAATTTGAGATCGAATGACCGTGTGTGAGTTGTCCCAAGATAAAAAAAAAATTAAAATTCAAGATATTCCATTGAAAAAAAACACATTGATAAATATATTAAAAGTATAAAGAGTAGTGAGATTCAGGGTATAATAGAGCCTGCCGGGGGGTCAGGGCTCCAGAGGGGGCAACCTCCTAACAATACGAGCCGTGTACCTTAGAAGTACCTTATTTATACCTTCCGCTTTCTGAATCAAGACCTAGATCCAGCCTCCTAACGAGAGCCTAGTTTTGATCACGTCCGAGGCATGCCATTGATTGACATGGTTATGTTATGAGTATTTCTATGACCAAAAGTATTTAAAACTATTCTACTGACCCTTGTTCATTTAAGGTTTTAATAAACTATGATTAATATGGAAAATATTTAACTAAAACTACAGCTTCGATGTTATTATTTTCGACAAAAACATGAACGTGCCGCAGCTTGAAATAATTGTTTTATTTTATTACGCTTTATTATTAAGGGCAGCTTTAGTTGGTACCTTATTCTATTGAAATTAATTTTAGTAGAATTAGGTGGGAGTTATTTTCCTTTATTTATTTGATTTATAGTTAGTAACACGTGGAATTAGTGCTACTACAAGAAAAAGACTAACTAACCATTAAGCATACCAACGTTAAACCTACACACGGTTTCTGGAAATAGATTTTATCGTCGCATCATAAATTAAACAAAAATCAAGTTAATTCGATTGGCTGTTAATGCTTTTTTAGAGTTCCGTACCCGAAGGGTAACCAACTGAATTTTATTAGTAAGCCTCCGCTGTCCGTCCGTCTGTCTGTCAGCGGGCTGTATCTCAAGAACCGCAATAGGCAGATAGTTGAAATGTTCACAGATTGTGTAACTTTTTGCCGCTACGACAACTAATAATAATAATTAAACAAAATAAGGGAGCTCCCATACAAGAAACATGTTTTTTTTCGGTTTATGGTGCAGAACTCTTCGTGTGAGAGTCTGACTCGCACTTGTCCAGTTTTTAAACTCTCCTTTCCCCATCCCTTATCCCCTTGTAGGTAGGTTCTTGACTTTCCCTACTAGGTCACGACGTCAGATGTTTTCTCATTCCCCTGGGCGTACTCTCGCCTCTTATAAGATCTTTTAATCCAATACATTGTAGAACAGATGGTCTCCATATAAGTTAGTTTGAGCTGTTTTTTACGACTTCCCGAGAGAGTTGCGAAGTATCCTCTCATTATTTCAGTTTAATGCATCAATTTTAAGACGTCTTTTTATCTCTATCGTCGCTTTTAGTAGTTGACGGTTTTATATTTTTTATTCATTTTTGTAATAAATGTAGTTATAACTTAACTTCACACTTAGTTCCAGTAATGTAATGTAAATAATAATGTATAATTGTGTAACTGCACTTCGCCTAAGATTTTGTCTGCGCAGAATGATAACATAGCGCACCTTTAAAGTAAAACCGTTACTTAACGAAAATTTTCATGAATTGAGGGTATCAATGCCATCTGTCTAAAAACAGTGACTATTTTCTAATATTTGCTCCCCTATAAAATTTCATAATTTCGTTTAGTAACGGTTTTACTTTAAAGATGCGATAGTACAAAAAAAAATCCCGCTTTTCATGCCCTCAAAGATTAAATTTCCAAAAATACCTTCTTAGTGCTCACCTAGATCAGGTCGATGAGTTTATTACAAGAGTATTTTTCTTAACCATGCGGTAAATAATCTAACGTAAAAATATATGAGTAAGATCATAATAATCACATTAATTAAATTTATGAAAAACTAACTGTTGCCCGCGACGCTGTCCGTGTCAAACTCTTAAAAAAAAAACATAAATGCAATTTCATAGGTTTTTGCGAGGAGCCCTAAGTTTTTGGAAAATAAAAGTGTTTCCAGACTAATCCTTATATCAGCTATCTGCCAGTGAGAACCCCGTCAAAATTGGTCTAGCCGTATCGAAGATTAACCAGAACAAACAAACAGAAACACATTTTTTTAAACGTATATAAAATATATATTTAGTAAAAGCCTTTGCCTTAAAATTACAAACAGACACTTCAATTTTATTTATTTGTAAGTAATATTCACTTAAGTGCCCGAAAAAATATTTTTACTTCCAAACCAAATATAATATACCAAATACTTTAATTAATTATTATGGAACTAGGTTACAGTCATTGATCTACTTTCATAACTTAGTTTTCTTAACTTATATTTATAAATTTAAATTTACATCTGGTGGATCTGTTTTAAAAAAATATAATTGGATAACTATTGGTGTTTAGTTCACAGTCATTTGGAAGGTGGGCCATTCTATTTTTTTGTTGACAAAAACCTGCCCCTGAATTAAATCACAGTAGTTGCAATTTTACTTTTTGTATTGTTTTGCTTTGATGAACAACTCGAAACTCGTCGTATTTAATGCATAATACCGTAAGTCAGTTATTTGATGAAAAAATAACTATTAAGGTCCCTTTATAATATGAGATTATTAACTCGTATAATAAGTAAACACTTACAATATGATACCAAATTAAATAAGCTACGCTTTTTGTTTTTTTTTTTGAGTTATTATGAGACACGTTGCGTTTAAAATTGGCTATTTTTGAGATCCATATAAAATAGAAAAACGATGGTTAGTGAAGAATGTAAGGAAACACGAATAGAAAAATGTAGTTGTCTTAACTCAAATCAACTAAAAAATGAGATGGGACTTTTAGTCATGCGAGCGAAAATATGATGTGAAAATATTTCTTCCTTGGTAACGCAGTAGTTTTTCAGTTATGGAGGTATGCGGTATAGAGAGTAAAGTCCCGCAAACTTTCATTAAAAAGGGAGGAGCCTCCGACCAGACGCTGATTATGTCTGGTGGGCAACTGCCCGATACTTGATTTTCGGACTGTTGTACCTATGTATGTGTTCAAATCGCACGGAGAACTTTGCTTGCGCGATGCAGGATTTCGTTGTTAGTTCGTCGCTGACAGGATAGGTGGCGATGCGGTTCTTTTTGTTGCCGTACAAATTTCGCTTCTCAGTTATGCCGGCTACACAGTAATTGCATATTCAATCTGCCTAGCCTTTTCCCAACTTTTTTGGGGTCAGATACCTATCTAGGCGGATACAGCTGAGTACCAGTATTTTACATGTAGCGACTGCTATTCACAATTCTGACATTAACAACTCAAGAGCTAGGTAGCATGGTACTGCTTGGCTAAACTGGTGGATTTCTGGGCTTTTATCTACGGTCATTGCACATTGCCTATCGAAAATAGAATAACCCAATTACAAGTTCGGGAATGTGAAATTTAATTCAATTAAGCGCTTATTATACGGACTGGAATCGCGTGGATCGGTTAGTTTTAAATCCCAAGACAATAAAGCGTATGTGTGTGAATTAATAATGGAACTGGACGCCGTATCAATGCGGGGAAATAGTGTTTTATTAAACCTAACTGTCTTTCTTTTTAACCTAATGGTTTTTTCCAAGAACTCTGCATTTTTCCACGATAGCTTTTTATGAGATGTTGAGTCTTAATCGGATCAGTACGAGCGATTAGCTTTTACAATCATATTAAGTAACAAATAAACAATTTTACCACTTTATAATAATACCAGATTTTGCCACGAGCTACGCAGGCGTGCTCCTGGGATAAAAAATAGTATATGTGATATTCTAGACTATTTATCTATTACTGTGTTCAATTTCATCTAGATTCATTCAGCCGTTCTGGCGTGATTGAGTCACAAACATCCGTGCATCAAAACTTTCGCAATTATAATAGTACTAGCGGACGTCACGCGGTTTCACCCGCATATTTCCCGTTCCCGTGGGAACACGGGGATAAAATATAGCCTATGTTACTCGCTGATAATGTAGCTATCCATTGCTGAAAGAATTTTTCAAATCAGTCCAGTAGTTTTTAAGTTTATTCGTCACATTCAAAAATACAAATCTTTCCTCTTTATAATATTAGTATAGATAGTAAGGCTTTATGTAGACTTAGCTGGGTGTAGACTATATAAATTGTTATTGAGGCTTCAAACGTTCAGAAATAATTGTTACTCTATATTTATTATGAGTTATGGTTACCTAATACATTTTCTTCATTTTCTTTTACAAAATTGACAAAAACAATTTATGCGGCTTACATCTAAATCCCATATTTGATAGACCTACTAATGCTCAAATAGATTTCGTTCAAAAATAAGTAGTTGAAATAATATGTTCTGCGAAAAGTTCAATATGGCACTAACCTATTCGAACCTTGTAGACGTTTATCAAAACATTTTTATTTATTGCAAATATTTATGACAGACAGACTAATAAACGATCCCATTTTCGTTATGATCGTCTTTTTATTGTGACGAACAAAAAAAATATAGGAAACCATAACAAGAGCATCATAAAAATAATATAGGTTATTACAAAGTCGTGTTAGTTCATAGATATAGATTGGATAGATATTTTTGAATAATTATGTTCCAAATATCACATTCCGATGAGCCGTTTTTTCATCAAAAACGTTTAACTTGACCAATTTATCAGATGATCAAGGAAGGCAACCTTTTGTGACAGGTGTCACTGTGACAAATGTCAGAATTATGTTAATTTGTCACATTTTTGACGCAATAATCAATAAATTAATTATTGGCGACGGATTTTTAGGATTATAGAGTTAATGATTGTTTTGTTATGTGCCATTGATTGGTTCGTTAAGACTTTTGTAAATATGTATATAAGGTTCTTACTTGATGTCTTTTTAGAAGTTGTCTCGATAAAGATTAAAAGCTCAGACGACATAATGGTAAAATAGTAATATTTACATTTTTGATTTCTATTAACTTTGTTGGTCGAATTGTCAAAATGATCTAGAAAACAATAACCTGCATCTCAGTTTTTTTGCGACCTTATTTTCTTTCATACTTGCTACTGGGCTTCCTTGAAAAAATGGTTAGCCTGTTAGCGAGGCGAGCGCCAGAATCTATCCTTGTAGGTATTAAAACACAGCACATTACATCGGAGATTTATATAATTTAAATCAATTCGTGATTTAAAAAAATACAAGCTTTTATTTAAATAAAAACGTAACCTGGGCGGTTGAAAATAAATGTTATCCGCCATCTTGGAGCGATGGCCATATTGACTTTAGTGTGATGATACTAACTTTATCATTTTCCACTCTTTAAGCTTTTTCATATGATATCCATATTAAGGGGGTTGAGAAAAAATATGTATACTTATTAAAATTATTACGATATTGAGTATTGCTCATTATATAGTCACCAGAACTAAAGGTGTATGTAAAATTTCAGCTCAATCGGATGCCAACAAATGGTCGAAAAATGGTTTGCAAATTCTGACGGACACCTTACAAACATACATACGAACAGTGCAAGTTAAATAATATACAAAAATCTTGTAAAAATATTGAATCAATACTCTTGAAGAGTGATCCCAAAGCGATAATTTTAATATTGTGACCGGATCCACATAGGCCTGCGCTCCTCAGTATCTAACTTCTATACAACTACCCAAATCAGACTAATTTACCCAATACTACATCAATATCCCTACCCTCAGCCTGTCACACAATTCCAAGCACCCATAATACTCGTAGCCCTGCCTACCCCAAAACATAACACACAAGCGATCTGATACTGAACATATATAACATAAGCCTCAAGTTTCTAATTGATTTGGATAAGCTATTAAGCCTCGTTGATGGATGCGTGGCTTGTTTACAGAACTACCATAAGCCTGCCCTGTTTGTACACCGGTATATGCCTGGAGTAACGCATTATTGAATCTAAACACCTAATTTAAATCTCTGGAATTGAGTTTAACTGTCTGTGTAGTCTGATTTTAGAAGGATTTGTGTGATGGTATGCGATTGACAAATATGTATTGGAGTTTGTAAGGCAAGTTTTGTAATACCTAGAGGAATATTTATTATTAAAAACATTTTAAACGAGTTTTCGGATTAATTTTAAAACGTGTCGCACATCACAGGTGCTCCAGAATCGTGTGAAAATCGTGTCATTATGATTTTAAATAAATTTTCAGAGAACTAGTTTTTGTCAGCGGCTTGGCTCGAATGATGACTTGGTACCGGAAAAAATATTTTCCTTAACAAGCTCATGGTGTACCTGGTCAACTAAATCTGTTTGGTCGTTGAGGCGAGAATGATTACCTACCTAACATAGATTCCTATTTTTTTTTGAGATGTGTTTGCTCTTGACTCTAGTCTAGGTCATAGATGACAGAAACAAAGTCGACGATGGAGCGAACTTACCCAGAAGAAGCCTGTTCACTCTAATTTTGAAGAAAGAGATTACAACAAGTTGTAGATATACTCGCTTATTTTATAACAGCTTAACTTCATTTAACGATGAAATACTTCTACCGAAACTTCAACTCCAAGTTACCAGGAAAAATGGCCCGGTTAGATATGACCGGCCATATTAAGTCGGGCCCAGGGCGGCACGGGGCTTACTACCGCCGACGTCGGTGCACGTTTACCGGCTGATAGCCCGATGATTGATGACCGACTGAGAACTTAGTGCCTATGAACGACAATTATGAGTCTCCGGTGAGCGAAAATGTTCTACCAGGGACTGAAGCAAAATAGATCTAAATAAGTCGGCCGATTGCATTACTTTGTTTTTGTACGTTTCTGCGTGTACTGTTTCAGTAGTAAGCAGATAAATAATGTAATTGAAATTGTGTTGGGTAGGATCAGGTAGGATAAATTGCAAGGTGCTGCCTGATGGAGTCGGCTTTTTTAAAGGCGCCACAGGCAAGTCTGATTAAGCAGACGACAAACCTTCTAGGTTGACCTGCGAGAGGCCACTGATAAAAAAAAAGATGGAGTAAGGCGGTGACCGAGTGGCGTTAAAGGCTTGGAAGAAGTGTGGAAGAAGTGCTGGTCGTCCGGCGGTGAGATGATAATAAAGGAAGGAAAAAACATTGATATGTCGATATTTTATCAGGTGTATATATAAAACAAAGCAAAAAGTTACTTGAAAATAAAAAAAAAACTGGCCAAGACTTGCACACGAAGGGTTCCATAGCCGAAAAACAAACATGTTTCTTGTATGGGCACCCCTTTTATTTTCAATTTTATTAAATTTTTGTTGATATAGCGTCTATAGAAATACATCATCTGTGAAAATTTCAACTGTCTAGCTATCACGGTTCGTGAGTGTACATAGTAAAGAGTATTCTATTCTATTCTATGTTGAGGTAAATACCAGCCGGATTTTTCCGATTATTTTGACGCAAAAGTCTTATCTGAAACTCAACCTATCATTTAACAAATTAAACTGGTTTCAATAAATAAGTGATCAATATTCAGAATTTAGTTCCTAGATAAGCGCAGACTAATTTGTAGATCATTAGAAGATAAGAGTTGACACATAAACAACATTCTTGGAGCTTTTATTGGAGTAACATCCTGTTGACATTCTTTGTTTAGTTCTTGTATAAGAAGCTTGTCGGAATTCCTTCTTAGCAACTGTCAAACAAAAACTGTTTACTATATTTACCTAGTCTTATAATATTATACAACAGGATTGAATAGATTATTCCTCAAAATATACAAAACTCGTGTAAGAACGAGAAAAAAATAAAGTAAAAAGGGCAATGTTTGGAGGTAATCCCTTTATCGCCTTTTACAGTACAGGAAGAGAATTTTTTTATGCCCTTCTGCGAAACCATTAACAAGACTGTGTTCCAAATTTTTCGGAAAATCCGTCAAATAATCGGAATAATCAGTGTTCCATAACTGCTTCGTTCGAAACAAGCATCTATTGGCATAAATCCAGTCGATTAAGCAATAATTCGTGTACACTGGCGATTTGTACTACACTTAGCGTTAGATTTACTGGGCTCGGACGGACAATCAACCAACCACGGCCATTATATCTAGTGTGGCCCAATATTTATCAACACACTGGTGAAAACCGCCGGCGAACGCTGCGTTCTCGCTGCAAATAACAGATAAGCACGTCCCGATGCCGCAATGGTCCGTGCCTCACGAAATAAATGCGTGATTTATGATTTTAGACAAGGAGTAGAGAGGAAATGGAATGAATGACCTATGGGAAAAATTGGTAAAAGATTTCAGTGGAATTCGATTTCGTTGCATGTGTTCTAATTTCTGACAGTAAACAAGTTAGTAACTAATTATCTACAATCTGAGGTTTTCCGGAATAGCAAATGGTGATAATAATTCAATATCGGCCAGTAGTGTAGAATTGGTGATGCTTGATAATATTGTTGCTGTCGGTACCTGAGTTGATGCCTCTGCACCAATTGCCAAAAGCAAAAGGAGGATTATTACTATTATTTAGCTATACTTACATTTATCTGTCAACAGTATTCCAATAAACGGTATTCCGTTTTGATCGCATTCTCCGACAAAGTATTCACAGTTATAACATAAATCACAGTAATACAACTGATACAAGTGGTTTATTTAAGTATGCTCTGTCAGTTATAGGAGACCACAGCATGCATGTACAATTGTACATGTAACTAGGTGAAAAACAAAATGTAGATTGTCGTCGTATAGATCTTATTTATACGACGAAAATATACATTATGTTCTTGTGAACATTGTCTATTTGTGGACTCCATGTCTTCGCTGCTCCGTGTTTCAGTGTACAAAACCCACGCGTCCGAACAAGCCTGAATACTCCCCTGATTGGGGAATTCGTATCCGGGTATGAGAGTCGTAAGATTAAATTGCTCCGAGACGCCATTGGTCGCCAAATCGAGCACTAAATATCTTCTTTTTTTATTTAGTCTCCCAAGATGAGGGTCGAGGCGTTAAAATTCTTTATATTAACGATCTCGGGAACTAATTCGAGTTTTTGATTATGATATGGCGAATTTTGAAGCATGGTTGCTATAGGCATTTGTGTATGAAATTATGAGTTATTCACTTTATTTTACGCAATGTTTTTATGACTTCGCTCATGTCGTCAAACCCTCAGAAAATGTGCATATTTTGCGAGGTAAAATCTATTGGTAATTTTTGTAAGCGGATCAGCAGTGCGATTCTAAAAACATGTCGAAGTGATCACGAAGTGGGCTGCCATTCCATCTTGATTACATGGATTGACAGCTCACTTCGTGATCACTTCACCCAAGCCTTCACTTCGACATGTTAAGAGAATCGACCGGCAGTACCATGTAGGTACAGCCGGTCGATTCTCTAAACATGTCAACAACATCCACTAATGATTTCTATTACACAATCAGACAGATAAAACCTAGGGGCTATTAAATCAAGAGTGAATAGGATACTTCTAGGCAAGCACGTTCCATCGTCGAACACATCATCGCTTACCTTCAGGTGAGATAGTGAGGTGAGATAATGGTCAAACGTGAGCCTATCAATAATACTAAAAAAATACATAATCTTACCTCTTTTACAATATTAGTTTTATTATCATGAGCTAATTCTTGCAATACCTCGTAAAAGGAGCGTTTTATTGACTAGCCACTCGAAGAATATGAATGAATGACATTGCAATGCAATTAAGGCTAAAATCAAACAATATTTTAAATGCGAAAGTGAGTCTGTTAGTTTGTTTGTTACACTTTCACGCCTAAATCGCTGAAACGATTTTAATGAATTTTGGTACAGAGATTGATGGGAGATTGGAAACGGTTATAGGCTACTTTAACACGGGCAAAGCCGTGGTAAAAAGCTAGTTTTCAATAATTTTCATTACAATTTTAAATCTTATCTTATTGTAGGTATGTATAATTACGAGGCACCTGTTTTTATATAATCTTCTTGACATAAAGTCGTATAAATATTATCATCAAGTCAATGACTGTTGGTTTATACATTATTCAGTTATTATAACGCGTGGATGGTGTTCGGATAATTAGTTGAAGCTATTTATTGCTAGACTATTCATCATTCAGCCTATTGCAATCAACTAGAGAATATGTGTTAGAGGAAAATAAAATTGATCCTCTACCATAATGGTATCAATCATAACTCATATTCGACTGGCCTGTTGGTCGAGTGGTTAGTGACCCCGACTGCTAAACTGGAGGTCGTGGGTTCGAATCCCACTCAGGACAAATCTTTGTGTGATGAGCATGATCATATTTTGTTCTGTGTCTGGGTGTAATTTGTCTAATATGTATGAGTATTTAGAAATATATAAGTATGTTTATCAGTTGTCTGGTTGCCATAGCACAGGCTCTGCCTAGTTTGGGATCGGATGACCGTGTGTGAGTAGTCCCAAGATATTATATTACATTATTATTATATGTAGGGCCCGACACTAAGTTATGTAATTTAGTCAAAGCCAAATTTAGCCTAATTTATTCAAAAGTTAGTTCAAACTTCAACAGGCTGACAGATCAGCGTTAAAGATTGTCGAAATGTCAAAAGAATTGACCACTTGACATTTCAGTAGCGCTTGTTAATCCCGTGTCGCTGTTGGTCAACTGCGGCGAAGGTGGTGTGACGATCTGATCATGTTTGCGGACCAAACTTGGCCAGGGATCGCCCAAGACAGAGAAGCTTGGAAGGAAAAAGGTGAGCTTTGCCCAGCAGTGGAACTTTTTGGCGATTATAACGTTGATAGAATGTCACTTTTTCTAGAACGCTTGCCCACTCATCAGTTCATGGAATTATTAACACAAGTATCCGAATTGAAGAAATAGTACGCCGATTTGTCAGCTGTCTAAATTTCAGTGTCTTACAGGAACGAGGGTCGATGGGGTCTAAAGGTCTCCCCCAAAATAGACCGATGATCTGGTGAAGGCTACGGGAATCCGCTGCATGGGTAACTCACGGGAGCGGTCAATGTGGCGATACTTCAGGGAGTTTTATGTCCAGTAAAGAAAAAGAAAGAAAGAAAGAAAGAAAGAAAGAAAAATGTTTATTTGGGACTCGCACAAGACTAACAAACCAGTATAATAAAATTAAAACTAAACAGTATAATAAAATAATTATCTGTGCGAGGCCAAAATGGAAGTAGTGGAAGTCTTTTGGCTGAAATGATGATGAGAACCAGTAAGCAGTCCTAGAGCCTTAAAAGTCCTGTGAGGGCCACAGACCATGTAGATTCAGTAAAAAAAAAACGATTAAAGTAAAGTAAAGATTTCCGCGGGAAAGACTGCTGCGGTAAATCCCTGGTCCACGTTTATATCACAGTTGTTTAAGCATGAAACGTTCTTAGAATCCACTAAGACATCCTTGCAACTTACGCAACTAGAATCACTGTATACTTGTTCCGCTGGAATGTAGAAATGTAAGCATTAATTCTGAGATAACTGCATTAATATCACATTTAGAACTTATGCGCCACATGTGGGTAGGATTCAATGACTAGACACCGACCTACGTTTACGTAATCAATTCACCAAGTAGGATAATTGTAACTTTGGAATTGTAAGTTGTAACAAGTTTTGATGCAAACTATTTTAATCAATGGGGTATTTGACTTAATAAATCTAATTAGTCCATTAGATAGATTTCTAAAATATATTGGACACGTATTTTTTCTTTTGTTACGGTAACAAAAAATGAAGACGATACAGTGTGTTGAAAACTCGTGCGACGTCACTTACCATACACTTTTTACTGGAAAGTGACGTTACAAGCCCCCACTTCTTATCTTTGATGCGTTTTATCTTCGTATATTTTTATTGATTTGATAAAATATTTTTAGATAATCTAACTGACGGACGAAATAGACTCACATTTTTTTAACCCAGACAACATCACTATTGCTGCATTTGCTACATTTTCAGAAAGATAGCTAGAGTGAATACGTACACTGTGGTAGACTAATGGAGATGATTTGATATTTGTAAATCAAGATAGACAAGTTTCTTTCAGCTCCCACATTATAGCCATCTATGGTGTGATTCGTGCAGCCAAAAGTTTAATAAATATTGTGCGTATTGTGTGTGTGCTTTTTATAAACGGTTTGTTGTACCGACCCCAAATAAATTGCCAACAGGTCAAGATAATGATGGAAATACTTTGGTAAATAGTAACTGTAATGGTTGCCAGTGCTCATCCAGCACTTCCATATTATTAAAGATAGACTGAAAAGCATTGCTGAAAAGTTATATTGCATATCTTCTCAAGATAAAGGATTGAGTGACAAACAATGAAAAAATATTTTTTGAAACTAAATAAATATTTGTGCTGGAATAAAAATGATAATGTCACTGAATGTGTTATTCTATTGAAAATTTGACGTGAAACCACACAACTTAGACCAGTGTCACAATATAGAATAACGTAGGTTTTATTGTATTTTCAATTGTAGAAATAATTTCCACATAAATGATTTCATGAAGTGAAAAATTGTACTTATTATTTTTCTTATGACTACAAACACTGACTTTTCTTCATAATCCTGTTTAAGATTAGTTATCTAAGCTTATTATTTATAAGTTTGTTTTGCTTTTAAATGTATTAATTAGATTGCAACTTGGAGCGTCTGGTTTTAAAATAATGTATGTTAGTCTTACGTATGATAAGATAAATTCATGTAAAATAATGCTTAATATACAAGCGTAGGGCTTGTTATGGCAATGTCATTAGGCAAAACTCAACAATTGCTGATTTTCTAAAAATGTTATGGCCAAATCTATGTATAGATTATATAAAGAAAAAGAAAATTTCAGTTTTATAGGTATTTTTAAGAACTTGTTTTTTTCTGAAAAAAGTAAGAGCTTTCTTGCGTGATCGATTCAGGAATGATGATATCCGCAAGAGAACCAAGATTACCGACATAGCTCGAAGGATCGCCAAACTGAAGTGGAAGTGGGCAGGCCACGTTCCGCCCATGTTCGATGGGGCCGAAAAGTTCTAGAATGGCGACTGCGTACCGGAAGACCTAGAGTTGGAAGAACTCCCACACCTGGTGTGGTTCGCGGGTAGCCGATGAATGCGAGACGCACAGGACCGGTTGTTGTGGCGACACTTGGGGGAGGCCTATGTCCAGCAGTGGACGTCTTTCGGCTGATATGATGATGATGATGATGGGTAGGGTACATTGCTCGCGGAACAGATCATCGATGGGACTGAAAGATTCTAGAGCACCGACGGCGTACCGTAAGACGAAGATACTCATTTTATTTCCTAAATATTTTTTCTCAGGTATTAAGACAGAAAGCTTTTTTTTTTTTTTTTTTCAAGTAGGGGTCTTTTTGAGATATTTTAAGAGACGCTATACAGTTTTAAACGACGTTTGAGTAACCTGTCTTATACCGAAACTTACGTATATATTAATTAAAATATACATAAGTATGCACAACAGACTCGCCAACGTGAAACGGTATAAGTTATAAGTATGTTCTTTCTCAGATATCGAGTACAATCAGACACACACACATCATAACACATGTTTTATAACCATTCAAGTAGCAACATTTCAGAAGGAAAATATGGTCAAGAAAAAAAAACATTTTGCCGCAACGTTGAACGCAACGCAAAAGTAATTGGTTACTTGTAGGCAAGCGTGCTTCATCTTCGACCGCATCATCACGTACCATCAGGTGCGACATTGGTCAAACGCGTGCCTCGCAACGGCAAAAAAAAATACTAGCTTCTGCACGGGCTTCGCCCGCATGTATGTCGGCAATTTTCCTAAAGGACATACTTCCGGTATGAAAAGCCTGGGTGCTGCGCCAGACAAATCTATCTCCGAGCAAAATTTCATTCAGCCGATATGGTGTAATCGAGTCACAAAAATCCATTGATCCAAACTTTCACATTTATAATACTGCTATTATAAATGTGAAAGTTAAGACCCGTAAATAAAAATAAAACTATACTCTTTAAAAAAACCCAACAACTTAACTGATACAGCCTTATGGCTAGTTTACACAGTGCAAGCTAGCGTGCGAGCCAGTCTGCCGAGTAGCTGTCTAGTGCAGTACCTAATTAACGAGTGACTGGCACGTGCAAGTTGGATAGTAGCTCGCAACCGAGTTAATTCAACATTTTTTGTTTTCACTCACCTGCCCGCTGACAGTAACTAGCACATGGCAGCAGGTCGGACATCACTATAGTAGGCGCCAGATAAATGTGGAATAAAGTACATTGACCTTTCCCTAATAACTGTTCATAGGTACCTGAACAATTAAATATGAATCGTTTTTCATTATTAGACAATGTTAAGGATCACGAGAGATGATGATTCGGGACAGAAAATGATGAAAAAATGTCAATAATTGTAGGTAGGTCAATGACCGTTATTCCACGATTATCTGGCGCCTACTATAGCATCGTTCAGACGCATTTGGCTGTAGCTTGCCAATGTCAGCCAGGCATTTGCGAGTGGGACCTAAATTTTTGGATGATGCGACTTGCAAGAGACTGGACAGTTACTATCACCGTGTAGACAGCTAAGACGAGCCGAGCTACTGGCATACTAGTAGACGATCCGAGTAACCGTCTACTGTCTCGTCAGCTGCTCGCACTGTGTAAACTAGGCATTAGTTTCAGGTGAATATTAAAATTGTAAGGGACTAGTTTCCTTTGAAAGCACCTGCTTACCTTCCCACGCCTGGGAACCACTGAAGCAAATGGATTTCTATTGTTACAACTACTTATTATGTTATAAGCAGACATGCTTCAGTTTCCTGATTGTTAAAATCCACGATAGTTATGTTGGGTTTATGTCTACAAAGTAAGGTTGTATTAGCCACAAGTTAACTTTCGTGCATTTACCAAAGTAGCTGAGTTAGATATGGTAAATTGTTGCCATACTCATAGCAAAAATTTAAGTTATTTCAGCTCATAGCTTTTCTGAACTATATTTGAACTCAGTATTAAAGATGATTATCAAACAGAAAATCCATTTCAAACATGACAAAGTTCAAATACCATTTCAACCCATACTTTAAGGACCTTTTCACGAAGTTTTAAGTTTATTTTTAAGTGACCACACTTAAAAATCTACCTGAAATACACAACACTAAATTCGATGCTTGACTTTGTGATGATGAATTTCTATTTATTATTTCAAGAAAGTAGAAGTTAATAACATACCGAAACTCCTCCGTGCCTCGTTAAGCCGTTGGTCCGTGCTGTCATTTGTAGATCTTTGGCAGTTGTTACGTATTGTCAGAATCTAGAAAAGCTATGAGCTGAGCTAAACTGAATAAAATTATTATTTACGGAACCAAATGGCAAGTATCCCGCATCGAACGAAAAAAGAATCACAATCATATATACCGATATACAGATATCGGAGTTATCGGTATACATACATAAAAAACCACCGAATTGAGAACCTCCTCTGTTTTTGGAAGTCGGTTAAAAACCTTATTTCTGGAAAAATGCACGGTTTCTGTGGGTTAAGCAACAAACAACAAAACAAACCCGTGAAAAAGCTATGTTTTAACACGAAGATCCAAACTTGATTTAACTGGTTTACTAAACATTTTCATGTACACGTAACACTAGGTAATTATGTAACAAACAATTTTGTTATCATAACACATGTAAAACCAATTAAAATTAAACTAATGATGGATATATGGATACACGAATATTGGTAATTTGATTCGTAATAGTTCCCTGGTGGCGTTGTTTGTAAACAGTATTGATGTTGAGGAACACGTGTAGGAGTCGGGTCATAGAGGTGGTTGAATTGGTGACTTTCAAGTTAGCGGTCATGTGTGGGATTTTAAGGCTGGTTAAAGTGTCATCGTAGTAAAGATCTGTAGGGCAATTCTCGTATTTTAAGAAGCGTTCCTATTCGCACCTCAGTCGCAAACTGTCAAAAGCACCAGTTATCACCGCTGTCATTTTTTTTTTTGTTTTTGCTAATTTCTGCAAAGCTGTGTTTTCAGGTTAGTCTATCAGAAAATAAAGGCCTTCATAAACCTTACCATGAGCACGTTAAGCCATTGGTTCCGGACTCCCGGCTGTCATTTGTAGATCTTTGGCAGTCGTTACGGAATGTCATGAGCCATTAAATCTGAATCCAGTCTTGCCAAGAACTACTATGTTGCCCAGTTAATGGGTTGTGGAGGTTTGGTAGGCAGCCGCTCCACGTAAAATACTGGTATTCAGCTGAATCTGGTTTGACTGGAAGCCGACCCCAATATAGTTGGGAAAAGGCTAGGCAGATGGGGATAAGCTATGAATTTTGAACCTGCCTTTAAATGTTTCTCGAGGTTAGTTTTTCAAGCTAGGCTAACAAGATTCAGATAGGAAAGCAGAAAGATAGAATATCTTCGAAATTATTATTTAGTCACAAGGAAAATTTTATTAAAGCGCTCTTCCTCTTTTTTACTTATTTATAATTTTATTGTAGGTATAGGTGTTTTTTTTTCCTTTGTAAGTTGTAACGCTCCCCAGGCCAGGTTGGTCCGTATTGGTTCATGAGGAACCCGTCACCCTCTGAAGCCGTATCAATCCCAGTTCCTCGCGAGAATTGGCTTCCTATCTTAGCTTCTAAAACAAACCTCATGTAACCCAGGCATAGTTATAGCCTAGAGCTTCTTTTCAAGCAGGGAGGAATAACCAATGATCAATTGATCACTGTGTGCCTATGGACGAATTCAATGAAACGATCAGACGGTATTTCCTTACAATGTTGCCTTCATCGTGAGTCAGAGATGTCTTAGAATCAAATATGACATTCCATCGGTAGGTATGTGCGGGATCGGTTTTGAATCAGAAATCTAAGTAGTTAATAGTAATGATTAAAATCAATAAAATATCAAGTTTATGTAGAATTTAGCCCCGTCTTGGGTATTCTCCAAGGTAAGTTCAAGGTACATCTCCTTACATTTTGTCGATGACTATTATTATATCTCTGACGTCACAGCGAGACTCCTTTGAGGTCATTAGTGACGTTTCGAAATATGGTGACAAATATAAAATTAACATAGGCTTGCCGGATTCATGTTGACATTGGGATAATTATTTATTGAAGAATGACTTATTGTCATGTTTTTCGAAATTGTATTTCGATGAATCATTTCACAAATATGTTGGAATGATAACATTGTGTGTTTACGAGAATCATCTTTAAAACAGAATTATTCATGAATGTTTATTTTTCTTTGTTTCTTCCCGGATTTTGTGGTTATCGGTGATCATTTTCTTTGTAACTGTTTATGGTTTGTTATTTTGACTCAACCGACTCAGTCAATCATAGGCCGTCAATCCGATTGAGCTGGACAGCGTCACATGATAATCTTGTCGATACACGGATACCACTCCAGGGCCCAGTTTATCTAAGGAGGAGGCGGGCGGCGCAGAGGAGAGACAAAGCCTTCGCCCCAACCACCGCTACAGGAGAAGACGCCGCGGGCGTCGGGAGTCGCAGGGCGATCCTCGGCCACCATAGGCGCGGGCCTGCGGACGGCGAGCGTTGGGTGGCTGGCTGTCCGATCACCACTAGGCCCGGGTCGATGGCGCGTCGTTTTCCACGCGCTCCTCAAAGAGGACCACTAGGTCCGTCATAGGAGACAGAGCCCGCTAGGGCCAGAGCCAGGGTTGCGGAATTTGTTCGAAAGAATCACCGCGGCCCTGGAACGCAAAGGGCTTTAGAAGGAACACGGATAGGTTTTCAGTAAGAGCTCTTTCGCTCCACCCAGAGCGGAAGAAGTCATTTGATGATTTCCCATTCTTAAAAAAGGGCCCAGTTTCTGATATGAAAATAATCGCAAAATGACAAACTACGTTAAATTTGTGAGGATACTTGCTTTCCAGCAACCGGGACTCTTCTGCTCAGTGAGCGGCTTCGATCATCGAAGATTGTTGTTTTTTACCGTGTGATATTAGCGTCTATTGGAATTAGAATGCTGTAAACGAAACATGAATCACGAAAAGATAAATGTTTGCTTTAAGTTTCAAAGTGATGACAGTAGCATTTCCTCTGAGTTAAACATTAAAACGCTCTTTATCCGCAACCGTTTCAACACCTGCCAAGAGAAGTAAAGCTGAAAAAATCAAACTGCATCAAAAAAAAAATCACAAAAACTCAAACTGGTCCAAGTTGCGTCTCCCGTTTCCCTCTAAAGTTTCGTATTTGGAGACGGAGTGAATTTGTCGGTTACTCAGCCATCAATCAATCTTGTCAGTCGCAAGTCTTAAGCGGCAGAATTACTTTTAGGTATATCAGGAGATCCTTCCTTAAGATACACGCTGAAATATTACTTTAGCAGGTTTCCTCACTTTGCGTTTATTTAAAGACATTTAGATGAAACGCCAACTTGATTTCCTTTTTCTCGTTACCGAGTGACGTATGTTCGAACACCAGTCATCAGCGGTGAATGGATCTCTGTTTGACTTGATAACGATCTGGCTTCTTATTCGAAGTTTAAATTCATTCTTAAGTTTTTTTTTTCTGAATGATACCGTTCATATCAGTGGGGTCACATCTTTATGATTAAGTTTTTTGTCTTTAATATTTTACCCACTTAATTAAGCTATGATAGCTTTTAACTGTTATAAAATTGGTAGAATGGGGTTATCGCTCAATAATCTTGCAGTCAATATATCGTATTGCTGTCAGGGTGTTCGAAGATTCCCGATCTTCATCGAACAGTACATCGACACCACTCGAACTCTTCTTTTGTTGTGTTTTGTAGGTTAAGATTAGTTTACTGGTACCAGTAGGTAACTGTGTATTGACATCATGATGACTATGATTATTGGAAATACCAATTTAATTTTTGATCAAATTTTGATAACGAGGGAATTCACCTTATTCATTGATTTGTATTAATTTAGGTATACGAGAAGGATGTTTATTAAACAAATTACGGAAAAGGGTGAGGTAGCTATAGCGTTTGTCATAGAGACATCATTTCCCAAGAATCAAATGACTCAAAAACGCAATTTAAACTCCAAGACCATTCAACAAGTCATCGACCCCTAAGTAAATTTTAATTCGCACATAACACACGCCAGCTCCTTCCCTATAGTGACATCAAACATACGAGTTCCTAATAATTAATGTCTAGTAAGCACAACTAGGGAAACTATCTCGAGGCGGGAAAGCCAGAGGCATCTGACATATCCAATTAACACGGCATCCGGTTCCGGCGGGATCAGGCGTGCCAACTGTGAACGTGTACTATTATGTTGGCACTTCCTTTGGTTTTGATTTCTTCAATGGATCTGCTGGATGTGGTGTCGTGTGGTGTCTTTTTGAACTATTAATGGTGATAGGTTAATATATTGATATTATGTAATATAAGTATGATAAAATAGGAACTCTTAGTCTGGGTCAAGCAAGACTTCGAGCTGTAAAAACTGTAAAAATTGTAAAAACTGTGCTTTTGAAATTATACGAGTAACGTCAAACTAATGGTCAGTGGGCTTTAAAGTTTTGTATAACTCTAGCATATTAGCATAGCGGCTACGGCCATGGGGTATGTTGATAAAAATTAGCCTCTGTCTCCAGGCTTGATCCTATTTCTATGCTAAACGTGATAACCATTTGTTTAGGCATGATAAGGTTACACACAAACAGATAGACAGACAGACCTTAGCAGGAATAAAGGCTTCAACACAAAAACTTTTTAATGTTTTTACAGCCACTGAAATTCTTAGTAATTAGACTTCACTTTATTTTAAGTGAGTGAGTAATAAATGGAGTGTCAACTTTAATTTAACGATTTGACTCGCAAATAGTAACAATTGAAAAGAAAAGTTACTTTATCATGCACATGTTCTAACTGGTGATTGATTATTTCGAACCATAACTTTGAAGTATTATATTAATGTATAAACAACGATTATAGTTGGGATTCAATTAATGCAAACGATATCTTTAAAGAAGTAATTTTTAAGTTACTTTAGCTATTTTGTTTTTTTTTCGATTCATTTCACTGAACTTTACTACACGTTTTTCTCTGATTTATAAATAATCTTGCATCTTTTCATATTAAACACACAAAACAACGTTTTTGTTACCTATTCTATTATAAAAACATGTGGTAAGTATACCGGTCGAGGTTAAAGATTAAAAGCGTGGAAGAGTAATACGATATTTCACGCTACCTATTACAATTTAGTTGTTCAGAATTCATGGATAGTTAAAACTTTGATAAATTGTGCCAATATATTTTGATGTCATTATTTTTTTTTACTTTCTTTATGAATGTCTCATTTGTAAACTTGGGTTATTTATGCAGATCTAGTGTAAAACAATGTCTTCAAAGGTAAACCTGAGACCTCGACTTTTTTTTCAAAAAATATAATAAATATAACAACAACGAACGGCTTGATTATTTATTTAAACTTTATGTACAGTAGTGGTAGATGTATAGGCGGACTTAATGAAACTAAGCATTCTCTATTGCAACAACTAATTAATGTTTAACACTATAATATACATTGAAATTATTTTCGTCTATACCTATATTTATTTTAACCTAGTCTTGTCAGAACGTTATATATAGGTGCAGTTATAACCACGAAAACGAAAGGAATATGTTCAGTTATTGTTACACCCCATCATAGCCTAGCCTTTTCCCAACTATATTGGGGTCGACTTCCAATCAAACCGGATTCAGCTGAATACTAGTATTTTACGTGAAGCGGCTGTCTACCAGACCTCCACAACCCACTAACTGGGTAACACAGTACTTTTTGGCAAGACTGGATAAATGTCATTTTCTTTTAATTTAATTGTCTTGGAGTTATTATTCCATTCTTAAAACAACATTATGTAAATAAACATCTTTAAGTATTCGAGATTGCATAATATTTTTGTATATACAGATGTTTGTAACAATACCAATCAAAACTTTATTTCGTCACATTTTTCTGCATCAACATTCTACTGCGTCGTTTTTCTTAGATTCGTTTGATAATGTTGCTATAAAGCAAAATTGTAAATTTCAGTTTGAACCATATAACACCATCGTCAAAATACAAGCATACCCAGTATTCATATAAACGTTTCTTTATGGGAAATTCATAGTATGACTAACAAATATTTTTCAAGTCCGACAGTTTCTTTCATTGGGAGGTTAATATTGGCCATACAAACATATAATTTGTAGTATTCATGTCGTCTTTTCAAAATGTATGAATATAAATAAGGTAATAGGAATTTCAAATTATGCAACATTTACTTAGACTACATAATTTCTTATATGACCATGAACCTCGCGAAACTTAAGACCGGTATAAAATGCAAAACACTTATCTCCCTCATTTTCTTTTCATTGCAGGAAAAGCAGAGCTCCAGCCGGATTCAACGCTAAGCCGGCAGGATTGCTTGCGAACAAACTTCTTACTTTATTCAAAACTTTAAAATAAAGAAACTGGTAAAGTTATAGGAGGAGTACCTACATAGAGTTTAGTTTTATTTGTTTTAAAATACTTATAAAAAGATTGAAGCCTAACTACCCGCTTAGTTTTCGATCGAAATCTATGTACAAAATAAAGGATGAATTATAAAATTGTGTTTAATATCTTTAATATTTTCTCTCATAAACAAGAACGTTTGCTTTGTTACTTTGCGATATTTTCTATTTTGCAAACTAACAAAGCAAACGATTATTTCTTAAGACCTCATGATTTCAAAGCCCATTACTATTTCAAAATCAGTCTATCAAAATAATCAAATACATACTTCAAGATATTCAATTCTTGTAACATCCTTGCTATCGGGGCTGACGGGGGCAAGTAAGAACAATTAGTGAACAATTGTTTGGGACACCCGGGCAACCGCCTACGGCCGTCTAAGTCCGCAGACAGTGGACTAAGTCCTCCCTACTCGCTGTGGCGTATTCTATGAATAGTTCAGTAATGCGGAGGAGAATGGAGTAGTGAACACATGGAGTACTAATCAATACTTTGATATTTGTTGGAGAAGTGGTAATCGAAAACAATCATAATAACAAGAGTTGATTACTTGATTAGCGTTTATGTTCACAATTAGGTCCACGAACGTGTGATTTTATCTCAAACGTGAGTTAAGTTTCTGCATGGCTTTTAATTCATCAACAGTAAAAGATTGTAATTAAATTCTGATCACAAATTGGCAGCATTCCGAACAAAATAGATCTTTGGGAAATTGGTATTTTGCTCTCTATTAAGCTGTAAAGAGTTATGGCTTCCAAAAACAGGCACGATGCGAAATTAAGACGACGATGATTTTATAGAAAAATTTTCATCTGCTGTTTTTTTATTGTCGTGCTATTGCACCTGTATGCGCGGGTTTTAAAGGTCATAATTTGATAAGACGACGTATCTACTTACTGCGACCAAACTCACGTGCATGCTACCAAGTCCAGTTAGCACTCCATTCGCTACCTATTGCGTGTTAAGCATCAATTATTTACATTTACACTGCTATAAAGCCGGTAATGAGATGACGTGTCCGCCCTGGCAATGCGTGCAGTCATCGAGTTTAGTGAGGTGGATACGCATATTTAGCGGTTTGCGGCTACACTGATTGTTGGTTCAATGATGGTCGGTGATTGATAGCTGATATAACCGTGTAATTTTTGTATTTGACTCTGTGTACCTGTTAAAGCCTTACTCGCAATTTTTAAGTCAATTAGGTAAGTGTAATGCAACTTATCGGGTCCCTGTAAACATAAACAAGCTGATGAATCTTACAGAATGTACTGACAGACAAAGCATAGTCTAAAACCCAGGGTCTAGAAGCAGGGAATTTTGCAAATATGAGTTTTTAGTCTTTTTCTTGATATAAATGTGTGCAGTACTTTGTACACATCGAGATAGCATATTGAATACTTAATAACATTTGAATATTCACTTGACTCTGCAACAATATTACCTTTAACCCTTTTGTAAGAAAGTGAGGACAAAGGAAGAATTCTTGAAAATTCACCCTTAAATGGATTAAATTTGGCATGAAACAAACATTTTTGCCGATGGGCAACCTCATTGGGCTAAGACTTGGTATTTATAATCTCGATTTCAAACTAGCCAATTCAATTAGAGGGTTTTCAGCAAAATTCACGCTATTAGCTACCGCCATTTTGGCAAGAGGTCTTTGGTAAACGTGACTCATGAAGTTCATATGACGTTGACGTTAATTTTCTTATTATCAGAACTTAAGCGATTTGACAGATGTCTGGTCATTTCAGAAAAACCTCATTTGAATCTAATTTTAAACAGAAACCCGTGACTTAACACGGTTCTAGAATACAGGCTTCATATTTCACCTAATTAATGATAATTACATTTTGGAGACTCAATATGTATTCGACTTTTAAGGTATTTTTCGGTCTAGGAATTTCTAATGAATTAGAGCACGTTCTAAAAACATGTTGGCTTGTTTTCTACCTACCGATATTTTGTAACAATGCAAAATGGGACCTAAGTGTAACTAAGTGTGCAATATATGATTACCCATCCATAGACCGACCTCGGCAAGCATAGTTTAACCTCAAAGTTGCACCATTATGTAACCACGGGCTAAATTGAGTGGTAAAAATATTCAACAAATTTGCACATCATAAAGTTCCTTTACTATGTACTAACTTTAGCCCGCGACTTCGTACGCGCAGGAAAAATGGGATCATTTTTCCGTAGGAATTTCGAGACGAATAATATACCTAAATCTTCCTCATGAATGAAGAATTTTCTTCCTCATTTATCGGTGAAAACCGTATGAAAATCAGTTCAGCAGTTCTTGAGTTTATCGCGAATAGATTGACAAACGCGACGCGACTTTGTTTTATAATATGTAGTGGTAGAATCGTTACCTAAGGATCAGTACAAACGGTCTATGACTCATCATCATCCTACATAGGCTGGACTACGATCGTCATCAAAATGTAATGTCACTTCACAGTGATATGCTCAGCATCCGTGAGTGACGTCGGAGTAATAACCGCGCATCTAAATTGACATTAAATGTCTTTCCCTATTGCGTAGTGCTGTGCAGTTGCAAGTCTATGCATAGCCGATGCTGGTTGGCTTGATGGAAGACAGAGTTGTGTTGAAATGATTGCTATGTCATGCAAGACAAAATTAATTTTCCAATGGTGTGTTGTTGCCCGACGAGAGTCTGTTTTACAGACAAATTAACCCTGCATAAAAGCGACATTTAATCAACGATATTATTTATTGATTAATTCCATAAATTTTGGGCTTTGTTCAACTGTCTAGACACACACAAAAATCGTTGAAATAGCCTGAAAGATTTAAAAAAAATCGTTTAAATAGGAAAAGGTATTGTTGTTTGGTTAGCAGGCTGTGAATAAACGACGGTCTATCCTTGCCTATTAAAAGACAAGTACAGATACCTCACTCATGAAAGATGACAAGAGGTTTATTTCATGGCAGAAACCGAGGAGTGACATTGATGCATTATAGCTTCCCATAGGAACTCTTCATCAGCCTCGTAGTACACAGTTACCTAAGTGTAAAAACATTATGTGGGTCTTAATTTTTTATTGATTTGTTTTTCAACGAATAGTACGAATCGTAAGAATATTTTTACCATTTCAGCAAAGTACCTAAATAAAATATAAGAGAATGATTAAATTCTATCGATATGTATTCTAAAAAATCTCAACCGTTAATTCAAAGGTACGCTTATTGTGGTAACTGACTGTGCATATGAGAATGTGTATCTTTGGGCATATATTAAGATATAAGTCGTGCTTCAACGGATGAAGGATTTTTTATGAAATTTGGATATCCCTGATAAATATATAGTGGGTAGGATACGTTTCACACGGGCAAAGCCGCAGGTTAGAATTTTATACAATGATGATAGAAAGATTTCTGAAAAAAAAATCCCACGATTTAAATCCTCCTTCGCTAAATGCGGGCATTTCATCAACAGACGGATGAAAGGGGCCTACCGTCTTGTCAAATGTCTCATGAGAAAAAATACGTCATCAATTTTACGCCTAAAGCATTTATCTTTCTTAAAATAGATAAGGAAAAAGTTCATCGATCTGACTGGCTTTTATTTTTATATTATTACGTCATAGGTCCCACTTTGCATTGTTACATAATATCGGTAGGTAGAAAACAGGTCAACATGTTTTAGCACGTGCTCTAATTCATTAGAAATTCCTAGACCGAAAAATATCTTAAAAGTCGAATACATTATTGAGACTCCGTAATGTGATTATCATTAATTAGATGAAATATGAAGCCTTTATTCTAGAACCGTGTTAAGTCACGGTTTTATGTTTAAAATTAGATTCAAATGAGGTTTTTCTGAAATGCCGTGCACTACATCGCAGTACCTACTGAGTCGTCAGTTCCAGACATCTGTCAAATCACTTAAATTCTGATAATAGGAAAATTGACGTCAACGTCATATGAACTTCATGAGTCACGTTTACCAAGGACCTCTTGCCGAAATGGCGGTAGTTAATAGCGTGAATTTTGCTGAAAACCCTCATTGATTGATTTGGCTAGTTAAAATCGAGATTTTAGATGACAAGTTGTATGCCCAATGAGGTTGCTCATCGGCAAAAATGTTTGTTTCATGCCAAATTTAATCATTTTAAGGGTGAATTTTCCAAAATTCTTCCTTTGTCCTCACTTTCTTACAAAAGGGTCAAGGGCCAAGGCATATTGTTGCAGAGTCAAAGTGAAAATCCAAAATGTTATTAAACATTCAAAATGCTTTCTCGATGTGTACAAAGTATGTACTACACGTATTTATATTAAGAAAAAGACGAAAACTATTTTCTGCTAAATTCCATGCTTCTAGACCCAGTGACTATGCGTTGTATGTCAGTATATATTTTAAGACTTACAGGGACCTGATAAGTTGCATTACCCATAATTGACTTAAAAAATTATATTTTGCCTGTATACCAAATAGCTTTGTTGACTGTATTGAGACCTACAATGACTTCTTAAAACCATCATGTATACTATATACTATCAAAAAGACATAGGCTAGTATAATACACTATTCAAGCTGATAACTCAAAAGTGTTTAGTAATTTATTGTTGAACAAACATAACAAAATTAAACAAGAAACCTGATTAGATCAAATAAATAAGATCAATTAACATAATGTGTCTGGGGTATCAATGTCCTATTGATTTGATTTTTGTCAAATAACAACTTATTATCACTACTAGATATCCTAGCTACCTAATAATTGTCTTACTATAAAATATGAATATGTTCATAGGGATGTGAGCCTGGAGATCTGTCATACAGGTCCCGAACCTAGTACAGACTCCAGCTCTCACAAAGGTTCTAGCATAAGGCGGAATAAGGTAAATAAGTTACTGTAACAATGTACCTTTATAAGTACATTGTTACTTCTTCTTGCTACATGTTTATTATAAATGTGTAAGCTTGGATGTGTAAACTTGAACTTGAACTAATCTGGATGAAGTGTGAGACAGTGATAGAATATAGTCTTAGAATAGCTCATAAGCTAGTAACACTAGTATCATAAATGCGAAAGTGTGTTTGTTTTTTATGTTACGCTTTAACGCCTAAAATTCATTCGAAATTGATTAATTTTGCCACAGAGATATATAGGACCCTAAAAACGGCTATGAGCTTTTTTTTGGAAAAATCTATATAAACACGAGCGAAGTCCCGGGCAAAAGATAGTTTTTATAATTTCAATTCTTGAACATGCACATAATAGACGTTTATTATGTCAAATAACTTTACAGAAATAATATATGTAAGTAACGTACAGAACGTAATACGCTGCTTTAAAGTGCAAAGGTTTTCACTGGTTTTCAGTATTGCTGGGTCAATAGGTCGCACACACAATTTGTATTTTGCACATTTCGATCTTAGTGAAATATTAAGTTTTGTGGTTTCGGCAAACCACGATGAACTGCTCCATCGGTCTCGCGTTTTCAAGCGCGACTGCTGTGCGTGGAGCTCTGGGTTTGATTCCCAGGTTGGGCAAAGTGCAATTGGATCTTATTTAGTTGCCTGGAGTTTGGAAGATAAAGGTGTGACACCCCCGTATTTGGAAAGCCGTTGATCCTACGCCAGATCTCTCAAATCTGACTATGACATGTATTGAAAGAGGGAGTGCACCTGTGTTTGCGCACACACTTGTGCACTATGATATGTCCCGCGTCGATGGCTAGTCCTAGACCCTGTTTTCTGCTTTGCTTTTGGCAAGGAATCCAAGTGTCTAGTATATAGTAGCAGTACAAAATGACATTATTCAATCTCAAAAAATCACGTGGCATTTTGCATTCATTTAGATTTTTCGAGACGTTTTTTATTCACAGATTTTTGAAATTTGTTATCTCTGATATAATATCACTTCGGCTGAGTTAAAATTTGATATTTTATAATGAGTTCACTTCATTCAGGACACGCATTGATGATGTCAGTTAGAAGGTTAACTCTAGTTTATTTAATCATAATTATTTTAAGACCATATAGGATGTTACGGCAATTATAAATTATCAATGAATTTATTGTTTCACAAACCAATAAGAAACAGACGATGACTAAACGTGACAACCATTAAAATAAATAACTATAACTTCAAAAAAGCCGACTCCAAATAAAAAGCCGTGAATAATGTAAAATATGCTTTTAGGTGCAGTGCAAGGCCGAACAGAATCATAAATCATAAGACTTTTAACGTAAAAACCAAAAATATTAGGTAGTTAATTTGATACTTTTGTGTCGGCTTGATATTTGGCTAATCTGTACATGTGTTTTCCAACAATGGCTTATTTGTTGTCAGTAATAATAAAACAAGAATCTATATTTGATAACTATGACTAATCACATTTTTTTTCACTTATCCTAGTGTTCATCAAACGAATGGAACCCTTATCTTATTACAATCTAGCCTTGTCTATAGCCTAATAAGTATTTTAATTAAAACCTAAACTGTTATTATTGTCTTTACTAAGAATGTGTTCAGTGACACTTTTCTTATTGTCTCTATTAAGGCACTCGTTCTTATTGGTATTACACACTTGTGCTAAATTACACAATTCAATTTCACAAACACTAACTCGAACGGTTTTTTTCTTTTTGGTCTTCGAGAAGCTGGATCGCTTCGACGTTCTCATGCTGATGAAGTCTCTGTTCGTGAGCTTCTGCAGATTTTTATTTCAACTTTTAGGTCCCGATGGAGGTCATCATTTCGTGTATGCCAGGGTGCATTTACAATTTCTCGTAGTACTTTGTTCTGGAATCGTTGGATGATTCAAACATTCGTCTGTTTAGTGCAGCCCCACGGAGTCTTTTCCAAGCAGCAAAACATTTTTTTGAACGTCGAGTTCATCTGTTTTCATCTTGACGTGGGCTTTCTAGCATAGCTTAGCATCAAGGGTCATACCGAGATAATTATTTGGCTGTATTCTCATAATGGATTTGTTTGTTATTAATATAAACTGGAAAATACTGTTGTTTTTTGTAAGTAAAGTCAATGAGTACAGATTTGGATTCATTTAATTTAATCCTCCATTTTTTGTTTCAGCCATAAACTTGATTAACAGCCATTTGAATCTTGTCTACTGCTTCTTCGTGGCTGTTTCCAACGGCCATTATAGTTGTATCATCAGCAAAGGTCCCAATAGCTATGTATTCTGATTCAGGAATATCGCAAGTGTATAGAAGGTACAGGACCGGACCTAACACGCTTCCTTGCGGTATGGCAGCTTTTATTTGTTTTAGTTTTGAATAAGCGTCTTCTTGTTTTATTCTAAAGACTCTGTTTAGAATGTAGCATTGTAATATATCTGCAAACTGTTTCGGTAGCACGCTCTTCAGTTTATGTATATGGCCTTCATACCATACTTTGTCAAACGCTTGAGCTACGTCCAGAAAAACAGTAGCACAAACTTTCTTGTTTTCTAACACGTTCTCTATTACGTTTGTGATTCTGTGCACTTGACTAATCATATTATTTACTTCACATGAAGTTAGCAAGTTATATAGTGATATAAACCTATAAACATACAATAAAACCTCTCTGTCGAATGGAGAAAATATCGTTAAGCGAGGCTAACTGAAAATGAAAAAATATAATGATAAATTGAAAACCTTTAATTATAAGGTGAAAAATTATAAGGTGGATATAATATGATATTGACAAGATTGATAAAACAAACGATTCAATTCTTTTAAAGTAGATTAGATTAATTTTTGTATGTACGTCAGCATTGAGGAACCAAAACACAAATCTCCCAAGTGATGTCATTTTCCATAAATTCCAAAGAGAAAAAAAAAACAGTCAGACGTAACTCGTAAAATGACTTTATTGCTATATAATAACTCCAATTGGTTGCTAAAATTAAAATTTTATGAATATGCAATTTAGTCGGCATCATCGTTAATTTGATAATGAGTTTTATTAATTTATTCGCCTATTAACCAATTATTTCTTTTAACTAGAGTCAGAACGCTTGTCAGTTCCTGATTAACCTCATTTTAAATGTTTTGAATGACTATATCATGTGTCATCAAGCAAGATGGATTACTCAAGACCATAATTTGTGGCAAGTTTTTCATGATAGGACAGTTACATATGGCTAGCCATATACAGAGTTATTTGTAAAACACTAATAACCTTCTAGGGTCTGAAAGTACACATGATTATAAACAACTTTTACTATGAGACATATTCTGAAAACATGAAAACAATGTATGGAGGCCGCCATTTTTTTTTATGAAAAACATTCTTTAGTTTAACCAGATACAACTGAAAATTGTGTTTTGGGAGACTGTCTTTATGTCAAACTTAACGTCCTAAAATTGCTGATTCTCAGGCTAATTTGAATAAACGATGATTAAGAGTTTGCCTATCGTTCCTTAGCAACTCAGGAACATGATCACAATAATCTTTGGCATGACCCATTTAGTTTTATACTTCTCTATTTGTTTAGATACCACGCTGAAAATTGCAGCTAAAGTCATTCAGATCTATCGGAAGCGTTTCGACTGAAATTCAGACTCCTAACAATGAAAAAGGTCTTTCACCTAAACCATGTATTTCCGAATAAAATTAGTAGTCACAAGGTAAAGCAACTTTATAGCCGGCGGATTTAAACTCATTTTGCACGTACATATATAAGCAAGTTTAGTTATTAGAATACCTATGTTAGAACGCGGCGCTGATTACAAATGTTGGTATTAAAGCCTTCGCGGTTGTGACTTTATCGGAATTATAGTCTTTATGAGCGTTGCAGGTAGTAGAGTAATACTGGGGTTGTGCGGAATATCTGAGTGCTTATCTGAAATGCTTGTTCTATGGTTTAAATAATGATTTCTGTCGAATTGATATTGATAACCTCTACCGATGGTGACTATAGATTTTATAATAATGCGGCGAGCCCAAGCAAAGGTAGCTGGATATGCTCAAAATTTACAGGCAAGTCTGGTCCAAACTTGTCATAAAACCGGGCTACGTCAACCGCATGCACAGTGACCGCTGGGCAGTCTCCACAAAGTGGTGGTCTGAGAATGGAGCTTAGGAAGAAGTGTCTCGGAAAAAGTATACTTCGGCGACTTTGGGGGAAGTCTTTGCCCAGCAGTGAGTCACTACAAGCTGAATCTTAAATACTATTTAATCTTATATATCAATATTATGTAAAACTCTTCCGTTACGGAGTGACAGAAAGACAGCATAGGTGAAACTACAGCCGGTCTATTCTGACAACGTCTCACCTTGTAAACTTAGGTGGAGTGAGCGTGAAGTGAACTGTCATTACTTCTTGTTTGCATGGATTGACAGCTCACTTCACCTCGGCTGAAACGGTGAGAGGTTTATAGAATCGCACTGCTGGTCTCCAAATAGAATTGACATCTGCCCAAAGTAAGAATATCTGAATACCCCTACACTTCCCAAGGAATCTGAAATGCCAAATTTCAGCTTTCTGCGACCAGTAGTTTCGGCTGTGCGTTGTCTGTCAGTCACTCAGTCACCAGTAACAGATTGATAAATGCGAAAGTTGGAATGGATGGATGGATGTTTGTTAATCAATCACGCTGGAACGGCTGAACGCATTCGCATGCATGAAATTTGGCACAGAGATATATTATAGTCTGAATTAGCACATAGACTTTAAATCCCGGTCCCTTGGGATAATTTCCGACATTCACGCAGGCCAAGCCGCAGACAGAAACTAGTAGAAAATAAAGACTAAACTTCTTAAGCACAATAATTAAAATAGTCATACAGTCCTACGTCTGAATTCATGTTCCAACCGTGACACGTCGTCATATCTTCATAGTAACTTCTGCATTAAGTAGGCTTTGTGTGTATGTGCTCCATCTTGTTTTGTGTTACGATCCTGTATTATAATGCTATCTTAGTCCTTGTTGACTTATCTTTTCGCAATTATGTTTAATCTTCATTGTTAAGATTTGAAAGACTGACGAGTTACGTACGAGAGTAGTTAGTTTTATTTTGAATTTCCTTTTCATTAAGGTTCAAACCTAGGGCTCGTTCTCACCGCCGACGATCAGCGAGTAGCGAGTAAAGCTAGAAACTAGATAACAGTTGGCAGCATTGAGCAGCGAGTGGGTAGTTCCGATAGTTTTGTCGCTCGGCTATCGGCGAGTGCTCTTGTGCGATGGGCGATTACTCGTACTTCAACTGTACTTTCTGAAACCTGATTAATATAAACCTGCGACCGGCAAGCTGTAAAAAGGGACAGAGAAGATGGATGAGATGAAGAGACGGGGAAGAATCATGATGGTAGATATTAACACATCATCCTAATATGATGTGCCAATATCTAAGCTCTAAGGCAGCTAAGGCGTTGCGGAATTTGTTCGAAAGGGTCACCGGGAACATGGATGGGTTTTAGTTAGTAAGAGTCTGACACGCCCTTCCGCTCCACCCAGAGCGGAAAAGTCATTTGATGATCTCCAGTTCTTAAAAAAAAGGCAGCTAAGGCAAACACAACCAAATAAGCTGTTTTGACAAAATACTGATGTTGGTAAAATTACAATGCCGTCTTTCCTTTATTTACACACGAAATCCCTTGCTGCTAAGGTCAAGACGATGATAACTCTTTCAATCGGGTAAGTTTTTGGCCTGTTTATCAATCTATTATAGTTACCGACACGACACGACGGTAAAGATTTTCGTAGTGGGGGAAGTTCGCGCATGTAAAAATTTATGAAATTGTGCTAACTATACAAAAAATAAAGATCGCAATCACGGGAGGTGCTTTACCTCGTTTGTCTTTAATGACCTTGTGCCATTAAATATATCACTCCATTTTTTCCTCTGAGCGGTATGGAAATTGAGACTTACCTAACCATTATATAAGTAAGAACCACATTTTTATTACGAAGATGTCATGGATTGATATTTTCTCGCCTATTAAACGAATATTTAAAACATGACTCAGAATTTCACCTTTAATATTGAAATTCTGGTAATAAATCTACTAAGAATGCAGCAGTAATTAACCAAACCTATGCAAAAATGTGTCTTGACAACATTCGGATTATCTAACTTCGGGCAGATGGCACCTCTTTTTGGAGACTATACGGTTAATTAAATAGCTAAGTATATAAAAGAACACTGCCTAAGAAAAGCTTTTATTTTTGTTGGCTAACCCTTTGGGTGTCACGAGGAAATCACCATTTAATTTGAAAAACGTCCACTGCTGGTCACAGGGCTTCCTTAAGGATCACCACATGGTCCTTTATGGGGCTCCGATGTGGGCGCTTTCGTTAAAGCGGCGACCAGCCCGCCAGCTCAACGCGTCCCAAAGGGTCATGGCCATCCGGCTGGCCTGGATACCACACGGTCTCCGGCGAGGCGGCGAGCCTCTTTGCCGGGTTTCCGCCAAGGGATCTGGAGGCGAGTGCCGCGCACTTTTACGCGTGGTGCGTGAAGGCGCTACGCCAGGGTGAAACTGCGGCGGACGGAGCTCCGGCAAGATATCGTGGCGGTATGCGGTCGCAACCCAGCGCTGGGCACGCCACAATTGGGGCGATAAGTCCTCTTTGAGGAATGGCTGGAGAGACGCCACAGCGTCCTCATTTTCCACCAGACGCAGTCTAAACTCTCCGGACACGGCTGTTTTACCTGTTTCTGATTCGGCGGGAGGACACACCCAAGTGTCAGCACTGTGAAGGTCGCCCGGAGAGCACGGTGGAGCATACGGTGGAGATCTGTAGCCCTACTATGACGTGCTAATGCCATCCAATTCCGATGATGTAAACGGGATAGTGCTATTCGCTATGTATAGCTCCGTCTCCCTCTTAGAGAAGAATCATTATTGTTTTAAGACTTCATAGTGGGGCAAGGGCCCTTTCGGTGTTCGCCCTGCTTGGGCGAACACCGAAAGGGCATAAGGAGGAACATGGATGAGTATTAGTCAGTAAGAGTCTGACACTCTCTTCCTCCGCCCAGAGCAGAAGGAGTCATTTGATGATTACCCATCGATAAAAAAATACCGCATGAACTGACACTATTCTCTCGCATTTAGCTTACTCTCGTGACCCTCATCAGGTCATCAGTTCTCGACCAAATACTGGCTAAACAGCACAGACAATTTCTCAAGAATTTTACAGTATCAATATTTTTTCCGGTCCCACCTTTACAATACAATAATGAACCTAATTTTTGTATGCTCATTGTACTACGTAAGTGCCTACGTGGCAGAACATATAAATTGTTCATGGTAAACACTCTGTCAAAACAGCTAACGTGGCTAAAATAACCCGATTGTATTATTAATCTGATTAGGTAGCGAATAAACACCCTCCTGAACTGAATAAACTAATTAATTAGTGAAAAATTGATTTTGGGGTGAGCAGAGCGCCAGTTCAGGAGCGCCCCTATTTATAGTTACGTTACCGAAGTTAGACGGCGTCTGAAATTATATTCAGGGCGTTTATTCACTGTGGATTCGTAAATCTATACTATCTACATACTAATAAAAGAAAGCTGAAGAGTTTGTTTGTTTGTTTGAACGCGTCAATCTCTGATCAGAACGACCAGTCAAGGATTTTGATTTATTTATACAGGCTATAGGCTATACAGGAACGGGGAAAACGGGATATGAGCGCATGAAGCCGCGGGGAAAAGCTAGCAAAGCATAATTTATCTTACATCATACCGGTCTAAAATGAAAGATAGTAAATTAGGCCTTTAATTTTCAATTTAAGTATTTTTTTATTATTTGTTGTCATAGCGGTATTCGAAATACACTCTTTGTGAAATTTCAATTGTCTACCTATTACAGTTCTTGAGATACAGCCCGCGGACAGACAGACGGACGGACGGATGGACGGACAATGTTGGCTCAGAAAATAAAACAAAAAAAATATTTATGTGTTAATAGTAAGCATGTTGATAAAAATTATCTCTAACAGTACTTACTGTTCCGATTACGAACATTTTTATTAGAACAACATTATACTAACAGCGAGGTACACTATCAATTAGTATCACAGGCTACTTTTACCCCAAAAAAGGCATGATTCCTATAAAATAAGCCTCGGGAGCAAAACTTCAGGAAAAGCTAGTTTTCTATACTAATCAAATTGAATATCACTGTTCTTAGAAGTGTCATTTAAAGCGGAGATAAAAAACTCTCTACTACTCTGCCTGCTCGGCCTGCAGTTAAATCTTTCAGCCAGATTCAAATGTCTTACTGACTACTGGTTCAGAATAACATTTTCGTACCTTCGTCACTACTGAAACGTTTGTATGCAAAACTAAGCTCAGGTATGACGTGCAATGCCATCCAATTCCGATGATCTAAAAGAGATACTGCTATTAGCTATGTATAGCTCCGTCTCTCTCTTAGAGCGGAATCATGATCGTTTTAAGACTTCATAGTAGGGCCCCAGAAACCTTTCCAAACACCCAAACACCTAGAGCTTTATTTGGACTTAGAAACGGAACACAGAACTGGAACTTACGGCAACGAACTGCTACCTGGCCTGCATTGTTTCTCAGGGGAATTTCATGCTAGTAAGCAGCAACACCTATTCGTAGTGGAATACAGAAGACATTTTGTTTTCTTTTTATGGAAATTGTGTTTTCCATCACCATTTTCATTTTTTTTAACGACAAACCAGCTTTTGACCTCAACCTCACCCAATAAAACGGGATGGATGATGTCTACAATGGCACAAGCGAATCCAATAGATACCTGTTCACTATTCCTTTGAAGACTGACGGGATTTAAGCAAAAACTTACACAGATCTTAAAATAAAGATACTTAGGTGTGACAATTCATTTCAGCGTGGTAGATTATGGTATACTCCATCTTTTTTATGAGAAGTCTAGATCCTACCAGTGGGAATAGGGTGAGGTGCAGGCTGATTATACTGAAGTATAATTGAGTAATTTTCCTTCCACGTATAGTATGAAGATAAAAACCACAATCTACACATAAGCATTACTGTATACGAGCGCCATAACAACATTAACGACCTCTCCTCTCATCCGAAGACACCCTTAAACGAAAACGTAATTGCTAACATGCCTGTAGAAGATATAATCTGAAGGTAACAAGAAAAATTCCCAAACGCACTGTAAACGTATTTCGTATCGCGGCCATATTTCGTAGTACGCCAAATCGCTGCTTGCGTCGGGGGAGCGTTTGATTTGGCGCGATTCGTATCGTGGCTTATCGTGAGTTCGTTCCTTTTCGCAACACCACAGAGTAGACGGGTACAGAAGGTCAGTTCCATAATTTTGTGTCTCCTCTGCTGTTTTTTTCTGAATTTTCGTTGCGGGTTCCAAGACGTTGAATCTGTTCCCCGAGACTCGTTGAGCTTTATTGACTCGGCCTTTTTCCTGGTAGTCGTCACTGTTTATTCTGGCTCTCCGCGTAGTTAGTGGCTCTAGCGTTAAAGGGATTGGGGATAGTGTGACGGGCTTATCCCCTAAAAAAAAAGTTTCTATATATATACGGGGGGAAAATAGACGTTATTCCTGCTGCTAATCAATGTCCAAAAATCTTTCAATAGTCACCTTTGAATTTGGAAACAACCGCATACTTAAAGATATTTGCCCAGCGCGTCCAATGTGTGGATCACATATCCAGTAGCATGGCGAGAGAGAGAGAGAGAGTAGTCCTCTGAGAGGCCAAGGTTGAGCTCTTGAGCTGATTCTTGATGGCTGACTGGAATGTCAATGTTAACTTGATCAAGTTCAATGCTACTGAGACCCAGGCAGGTTTTGTTTCGCTAGACGAGGCCAATTCCAGCCAGCTCCATCTTTTCGTGGTGGGTCTAAGTGTGCGTGTGTCTGTGTTTTACATACATATATGCAGTTTACCTTCTGTTCCTCTTTATTCTGTGGCAAATCGCACGGCAAGGGGTTATAGGAGTAAACAAAGGTCATATAGGAATTAGTATCCATGTTATAAATGAGGGTTATAAGATCATTAAACTACGGTGCATGTGTTTGTATATTTAAATGGTTTTGTTATCGCGTATTAGAATCGTAGGCGGCTTGACCTATTTGTGTTTTTGGCTGATCCAAGGGAGATAATGTCATTTTGTTTTAAAGTACTTAATTATCTTCGTGTAAATGATTGTTCCCACGAGGATAAGTTTTCGTTAGTAGTTGAAGTATTCATAATTATGAGAGACTAGATTTTTGATTAGGGTTTGAATGTTGTTGTGAATACAATCCCCAGTTGGCCTACCGATAAAACGAATCACAATAATGATATCTTCATTGAACCAAAGGCTTGGTCAAGAAAGCAGTACAGTTGGACACGGCGCGTGTTTTTAGGAGGTTCCTCTCTCAAAGGTCCTGGCCACCGGTAGCTTGGAGTCTGTTCCCGATACTATTTTTTTTTAATGTTTTTATATCCCTATAGTAAAAAAAATAATATAAATGTCGCCGGAAAATTGCAAACGCCGTAAGATTGTAACATATCGCGTGAAATTTTAAACTATTTTTTCTTAATTAGAAACGGATATATTTGAAACTATTGAACTTGAATGGGATTTATTGTACAAAACGGTTTTTTCATAATATATCGAGAAATTATAATCTTATAAAGATTTATTACAATCTTACGAAGTCTGCAATTTTTCGGGGACATACATTTACAATGAATAAATGCAAATAAATATTTTTTTTTAATAAAAACAGACGCTTTTATTAAAAAAAAATTGTAAAACTTAAAGAATAATATTAAAATGAATATTATTACCTCCCTTAAAGTAAGTACCTACTTGATCTTTGATGTCTGCACCAACGGAGCTGTTATCTGCACAGTTGTAGTAAAAATGAAATCTCTCTGCGTTTATTACGATTTCTTATCCAGCCTTGCTTTGTTCTTTGCAGACCCTATTCATTTAGAGATCATTCACTGGCTCCCTCACTCCACTGGCCCTTCACTCAGAAATCAAGATTTTTTTGTAAGAACTGATTTGTTTTTTCTCCTTTACATTTTGATATTTGTTGAGAGAGCTCATTGCTTTGGGATCTCGCCCCTATTTGTTTTTTTGGTATGAAGATCACACGTTTGATTTTTCTTGATGGTGATCCTCTTTAGGCTAGGCTTAATGGAGACCTTCCATTAACTCTGTCTGGAGTAAGTTGTTAACAGTGTATGCAGTTCTAACTCACTATGGTAGGCGACCGATAAACTTGCAATAAAGTACAATGACCTCTCCCTAATATCCCTTCGTAGATACCCTAAAAATAAATTATTAACCGTTTTTCATTACTAAAAAACGTAAAGGATCACGATAGAAGTCGATTCAGGATAGCTTTATGCCTTTATTTCTGTTTTGAATACTAAGAAAGTCAGTAAATGTATGTGGGTCAATGACCGTTATGTGCAATAACGGTCATTGACCCACATACATTTACTGACTTTATTTAGCTGCGCCTACTTGGTTCAAATCACGAGTCATGATATTTAAATTTTCAAGACTCAATGCCGTTAAACTATGGCGTTTCCAGAATCTTGCATTTCAATGCTGACGAAGTTGTGTCTTGGAATGAGGCCTTGACACGAAAAATATCTCAGTCCATAAGAAAGCTCAAAATGTAAGTTGTCTAAGTTGATTAGCTTGATATATATATATGAATTCTACATGAGCAACATTCAAAAGTTTCTCTCCTCAACCCACACACCTTTACATGGTACCAAGGTATAAAAACCCTCATATTCCGAAAACTTTCCAAAAAGCGTACAAACGGGAACTTCACACGTCTTCGAAAGTTCCTCGCCTAATGAATCATCGCTACTTAGCAAGTTTTTAACAGGCTGCCTCAGATAACGTGGCTCGCCATCAACTTTCATGTCTACATAGTAGGTACTAATCAAGTATAGTCCCCCACGACAGAGAACACTATAGGATTTTAGTTGAAAACTTTGTTAGCGGAAGACCAAGATTGCAGATTTCCCATAGGGCCTACGCCAGTTTCAACTTGCCAGACTATATCGATAACTTCCTCTGACACTCGCTTACTTATTTATTATCATCTGTAGTTCGAAGTGTGGATAGAATCATTCAAAGCTAGGAAATAAGATACCAGTTCCTGAAGGCAATAGCTAAAAGTTCAGTTCAGGAATAAAGAAATAATGAAAAGGTCGCTAAGTCCATTCAAAATAAATAAGTAAGACGTTTGACGCTATTCATATTAACTTCATTTATACATGCAATTATATCCTTAATCTTAATTAAATGGGTCACGAAAAATGCAATTCAAAATAAAAAAGCTGCACCAAACATTTAAATTAGCAGAGCGCGAACCCGGGCGTTTATTTAGTTAAATGTAAGCACAAACAGACGTAAGCAAATAATGTCGCCGCAAGCTTTATCACAAAAAATATTCCTCTAAAAGAATTCAGAGCAAGAAAGAAAGAAAGAAAAGCAGGGGCAGCAAACATTAAATTGAATATTACAAGCGAATCACGAATTTCACTTCAGTAATTTAAACAAAGCCGATGCAGGGCCAGAAGACTTAATTTTGGTCGAAGGCAGGGAAAAATGTTATGCAAATTTGTACAGCGTATTTTTTCTTCCATTAACCTTCCGGCCGGGATTGTACGCCCCATGGAAGGGACGCCTCTGAACAAAAACACGCTTTTATTTCGAAACTGTAATTAGGAAATTAACGACTTGGACTTAGGAAAAACAAATGGTGTTTTCGGCGGCTCATGTGGGAATTTCGTCGCCATTGTGGGAATTTAAATAAAAAATTTAGAATGATAAAACGTGTAGAGGCACGCAATGAGGCCTTGTTTTTACTTTCTCCCTTTTTGTAAGGCTGCATTTTGCTGGTGCCTGTTAAAAGTAAAATACCAAACATGACCGCAGCGAGTATTATTTTAAACTTTTACTTACATTGAATTTCTTCCAAAAACTATGTTGAAATTGTCTTATTAAGAAAAGTAAGCAATTGTAAGTAATTCTATAGGTGTCACCGGTTTATTTCAAACGACGTAAGTTCATAAACTATCGTGTAAAAACGGATAAATTGGCAACTATTGGAAGGGATTTGGATGGGATTAATTTTATCCAAAATTATCTGTTTACAATATATTGAGAACTAATAATCTAATAAAGATTTATTACAATCTTACAGAGTTTGCAATTATCTGGTGACAGATATGGGTGTATCTGTCTTAAGAGTAGCTGTCTTAGCAGAAGCTTGTCTTAAGATTAGAGAAGAGAAGAGTGTATAAGAGGTTGTCCTGAACGATAAAACCGCCCATTGTCTACACTTTTTTCTAAGAATGTTTGTCAAATGCTTATTATGTTGTGAACAATAAAGTATGCAGTTTAATTAATAAACCCTTTAATTACTTTAAACTCTAATTATAAAACAGATTGTATAATGCTACAAAAGATCATTATCACAATCTGAATCTGATGCGTGTCGAAAGCACCTACAAAAATTGCGCCGCAATTATAACGCGGCTCAGTGCTATTCACTAATAAGTAGGCGCCTGCACGAAGCAATTACTGTAGGCTGTGAATTGTGATTCTGTATTCAAGAATATAAATCAAGCCTTTAGTATTGTTTGGATTGTTGAAGATATAAATTCAAATTATTTTGATAAGTATTTGCGAAAACTCTAATTCACATTTCATGATTTCACCCTCCGTATGAAATAGCTACGTTGATCTGAAAACTTGTTAAGGCTTCTGAAGACAGGCGCAATGCGACAATACGACAGCGTGCTTTCATTTATATATTTTGTTAAGGATTTGGGCAACGATACAAATAATATTGTATAAGTACCTTTTGATAAATGAAAGAAAAAAGATTTGGAGTTCCTATAGGAATAAAACTTATTGTTTTGTTTTTTCTAGGATATTTTAGTTTTTCGCGGAACATACACAGAACTTTTGAGTCTGAAACGACGAAACTCAGAATATTTTAACGACAAACGAAAACAAACTGACAGAATTTATAGGCCGAAAGAACTATTTGACTGGAAAATCACTGAAGCACTAACGACTTTACTTTAATATAGTAACAATAAAGCCAGTTTTACGCCTTCACAGCCAGCACGATAAATAATTATAGAAAATTAATCAATAGTCCAATTTTAATCGAAATTTCATTCCAACAATTACACTTTGAACCATTTATAAAGGTATAATTGGAAAATCATTTTCCTACAAAGACAATTCGAAGATTGATTCATCCTGTCCTATTCATTGTGACGTCACAATAAGCCCTTTATCTGAAATCCTTCAGTGGTTTATTTGGAAGTTTTAAGGAATTGCGCGTAGATAAGAAATAAACACAGTAAGGGCTCGATTACATGTGGCGAGTTTCTCGATCGGCGAGAGGCGAGAATAAAGAGAGTATCCGACACTTGTAGTCGAGAGACACCAGTGATCACACTTCATTGTGTTTATACGCCTTTGGTTTGGTGATAAATCGCTTCTTGAGAAATATCGCTACATAATAAATCTGCATTTTACCTACATCGAAAAGTCAACAATGAGACCCGAAACTTACATAGTGTCTTTAACAAACTGTAAAAACTATAATTTTCATAAGATGTCAAATTATTTCGAATTATCGAATAGGATTTAGTTATTCATCTGAATCTGATTTGACTGGAAGCCGACCCCAATATAGTTAGCTAGGGCAGATGATGATGGACAGGATTTAGTTAAATGTTCTTATATTCGTGGTAAAAAGCATGGTTTTGCCAAGCCCAAGATATAAGGTCTTGATATAAGGTGTAAAGTCAAGATATAAGGTTTTTATTAGAGTTAAGCTTGTCTTGACTTGAGATCTGAAAAACTTTTTAATGACGAATGCGTTACGATCTTGTGAATCTTGGCAACCTATTAACATGAAATTCAGTAGGATCACTTTGCCTATTGTCGACGCCAGATAAATTTGCAATAACGGCCATTGCCCTTTCCTTAATATCTCTACGTAGGTACCTAGACAATAAATTATGAATCGTTTTTCATTTCTAGAAAACGTAAAGGATCACGATAGATCGAGTCAGGACAGCTTTATGTCTTTATTTTTGTTTTCTGAATTTAATATGTCACTGACCGTTATTGTAAATTTATCTGGTGTCGACCATAGAACCCAAATACAGTTGATACAAGTCTCTTTCGTCTATTTCCTGAGACTGTCTAGCGAGAAACTCTCGGCATGTAAATGAGTCCTAAGGTTCCCCTGTTGACGTCAGTAGCATCCCCATTGGCCATCCATCAAGTCGGCACTGGTGTCCATTGTAAAGTTTCGGGCACAGATTAGATAGCGTTTCGGAGTTATAAATGCGATATTGTTTTGTTATTTTGATTTAGTTTTCGAGTGTTTCGCTTGTTTGTTTCTATTTCTTGGTTAGTCGGGAATCATTTTGTAAGTTGGAGTGAGTTGTGGTGGTCTGTACCTTACTGGGATATCTTTGTAGGAATTTACGAGTCAAATTAGCTTAAGTATATACACAGCCTAGTTTCAGCATTAAATTAATTCATTTACACGATTCGAAAATTTTTGAGAGTCTTTTACGGAAGATTAAAATTGTTTTTACGGAAATTCATCAACTATGGACAGAAAAAGTTAGAACAAATTAGTAAGATTCCGTAAAATCTAGTAAATATGCATCAAATCTAAGTTGATGATGTGACTGAATATTCTTGTAGTTATAATTATGTAAATAAATTCTTGTTATTGTCGCGGATCATATATTGATCGAGTTACAACCTGACATTGTCCTGCAAATTGCAAAAAAACAAGAAAATTTGAGTTTCGCTGGCCACCACCACTACGGATACCCCTTAAGAGAGATAGTGATAAAAAAATTACTGCATAGATAGTTTATTATAGTAAGTAAAAATCATTATCTCTTGCCCCGTAAACTTTTTTTTTTATTCTTAACTGATTTTGTAGACCTAATACCGTTCGATTGTATTTTGTATATACGTATTTAATTTTATTCAAATCGGTTCATTAATTTCCAAGAATAACCGAGAAGAGTGAACGATTTTAACATTAACCGTAAAAAATCCCGCTTTACATCATAAATAGTTTCATTTTTACATGGAAATATATTTCAATATTTCTCATCTTATATTCAAAGACAACGACCAGCAACACCGACTTCCAAGGGATGTCGCTCAAGGTATCAAGTTTCAATACCGCACGGAATTCCTTGCTCTCCTCTCCAGTATACTGTTCACTTTGTATGTACCTCAAGTACTCTAGTAGAGACGTAATTCTCTAGACGGCGTGTCCCGTCTAACATGTCGAGCAAAGAGGGTGGTATTTGTATCTGTTTCCCTTTGTTAAACAAAGAAAACACCCACAATCATCTTCAATTCTTTGTCCAGATCCCATTCAATCCCAGTCCCCTATTATTTAAAGCGATAACGACTGCTACTTACAACACAGCTCCACCCATTTCTCGTATACGACCTGTAATTAATTAAACCTCATTAATGTTGACTTCATTCTTTCTCGATTATCATTTGTTTCGTCCAAGTTCTCTCGGAAAAATACATTACGGGAGGCCCTTGCATTAGTCTCCGTCGTTTGTGGAGCCGACGTTAATTAATATCGAATACCCTTTTGGTTTGGCGTTCTTTGAGTTATGTCTTTATTTTAACGCTATCTATTCGTGTGTAACTTTATTTTATTGGTTCTGGTGCTATTAAAGCAATTTGTTGATTCGTTGTTCGAGAAATTGCGTCAGATTTGGGATGAAGGTTTATTAGTTTGATATCTACGTTTACCTAGTCTGCCTGGAGCTTTCAATAATTTATATCTAACAGTTCCAGCTGCAGTTTTGCACATCATTCAAGTAACACTGACGATGTTATAAAAAACTTCTTTAGCACTAACATGATCACTAGGTTTCCTTCTACACCTATAATAGTGTGTTTGCCCATCTCAACTGGCTTTCACATAAAAAAAAACAACAATAATTATTATCACCGTAACTCCATTCCCAAAATTCGATCATCTGTGGCGAAGGCCATACTGTCCGTAAGCTGCTTTGGTTAGGTCGAGTGCTCACTGTATCGCATTGTGTTGGCCTTGCAATGGACGTCGCTCCGTTCGGCTCCGAATATCGACTGTCGATCGATGGTAAACTGCTTATTGAATGGGATTATCGCTATTGTTTGTGCTACTTCGATGTAAGTGAACGGTTGTGTACACAGCTTTAGAATGTTCTGATTTGTTCGCGTATGTTCGGATTAAAGGATAGTTGAGTGACTGGTTGCCTTAATATGGAGATGTGGTACAGCTATTTGTAGGGTTTGCACCTTCGAAGTTAGCTTCTTCGTCAAACTATACTCATTTGCCTGAGACTCATTGTAGTAGTACTCCCAATTGGTAGGAAACGTGTGGTTTAAGTCGGTAGGAGTCCAATATATCTCTGCGTTATCTCCAGACGAAGGGTATATTGTCGCTTATCAAAAATACCGCTCAAATTTTACGGCACAAGAATTGGCAGTTTTTACTTTTGAATACCCTGTACATTGGTTACAATAAATTAATCAGTTTTTTAGCTGTACCTACTGCAAAGTTAGTCTAAGTGACGATATAAGCAATATCTAACGGAAAGGGCACTAACTTGCTATTAGACCTATACAATATCCTTATCCTTATTATTTCCTAAGCTGGCGTTCTTGTATATTTTAATATCTGCCATCAGGCATACCTATCAGTGTGCCAATTGCATTATTCTAATTCAATCCTTAGCTTCAGTAATCAATATGTCTTATCTGATATTCCGATAAAAAATCATACAAAAATGAAAGCATTTAACTCTGTCCACTCCAGCAACAGCGCGAAATAAAAACAAAAGCGTAAATTCAATACCACGATTTATTACATCGCTCTCAAACATAAATTACTGAGTACGTCTCACTTTAATTTGCGATGAAGACTTTGCATGATATTTATTGCCGAAACTCCGATACTGTGAGCGATATAACACATACTTTATAATATTATCCCACAACCTGAGTTTGAGCACTTGATCATAAGTTGCGAAGTATTTATATTGGTATCATAAATTTGTAAGAAGTCAAGAATGGGCGCACGCACAAGCATCCTCTTGGCATTATTTAATTAATGAGATGAAATTCTTCAAATTCCTAAACAACTTGACAAGGGAAGTTGGTGTTGTAGACTCACCTACATCTATAGGGTGAATTTTTCATATGGTCGTGAATGGCCAAATTGAAAATAAGAAGAACGGATAAAAATATTTAAGTCTCGGACCCGAATTTTATTAAAACTAAATCTGCTCATCGGTTTTTTGAAAATCAATCAATTACGGTCTACCAAAATAATAAGTATTTTGCGATTATTTCGTAAGGTGTAATAATACAGTATTTTTTTTTAAATCAATAGTTTGGATTACTGGCTAGCAATATTGATTAAAAAAAAGGGGGGCACTAAGAGAGGATTTCTCGGGAACGGGAAAAGTGGGATATGTGCGAACAAAGTCGCTGACAAAAGTTAGTCTCTTGTATACTTTGGTTAAGTGAAGCACACCAGTGTTTTGATGTTTGTGTAAAATATGCAAAAAAAATAAACTATTTTCTGTTCTGACGTAAATTTAAATATTTCGAATTTGAAATGAGAGCAAATGCCCTTGTACCCAACTACCCAACTGCTCTTGTTTTCTTGCGAAATATTCAATTTGAATACTGAGTAAGATGTTGCCAAGAGTAATCTAGAGCTAGTTTATATATTAACAATTTGTAAACTAAACAATGTTTGACTAAGACCTTAGGGCCATTGTAATGTCTATAGTAGGCGCCAGATAAATGTGGAATAAAGTATATTGACCTTTCCCTAATAACTGTTCATAGGTACCTGAACAATTAAATATGAATCGTTTTTCATTATTAGACAATGTTAAGGATCACGAGAGATGATGATTCGGGACAGCTTTGTGTCATTAATTCCGTTTTTCAAATTAAAAATGTCAATAATTGTAGGTGGGTCAATGACCGTTATTCCACGATTATCTGGCGCCTACTATAGTTTAGATCATGTTCAAATATTTGGTATAAATAAGCGAATGTATTTACTTTAAACTCATTATTATAACCTAGTGCTGTCTAGAGACACAGAACGTACATCAGGAGCAGCCTTAACTTCGGTGACAAAATAAGTAAAACCGTTTACACGGGCTATTAACGTTGAATTCGTATACAAAATTTCGTGTCTGTACTGTTGACCGTTGAGGAGTTTCTTTATGTGGAGCCAAGCCTAGATGGAAAATAGGGTCATAGTTATCACAAAAAATATTTTTCATCGTTTTAAGAAGTTCATTAGAAGGAAGTGGTTCTTATTTAAACTTGCATGACTTAACCTAAACAAAATTATTATTGATTATTATTATTGTTTCATATTTTCTTACTTATATAGTTAATATGTATTGTGTATATTTATTGTATGTATTTATGTATCTATTTTAGTATATTGTATTGCTTTATTACTATTTGTTCGTGTTCCATGTTAACTTTCTTTTTGCACCAAGTGCAACCCTATTTCGTGTCCAGGCTATCTCTATCCATTCCAGGTTGCCTGGAAGAGATCGCGGAATGCGATAAGGCCGCCAATTGTATGTTTTTTAGCTAAGGATTTTGTGTATGTTGTGTATTTATTTGGTGTACAATAAAGTACATATAAATAAATAAATATCTATAATTGCAAGTTACACAAAAGCTTGCGAAAACAGAAGTACACTATTTAACTTTCGACGTTGGTAGCCTTTCACTATCCTGGCACAGTATTTTGAGTAAAACGGAATAAAATACTTAACATTTTCTCGTTGCACTTAAACATAATTTGTCGAACACCGTCAACAAAAGCTCGAAGAGAAAATCTTGAGCTAATAAAAGCTAATCTAACAAGGGTCGACTATTTACCTAATTTAGAGCAATTGAAAGGCCGTGTTGAGACGCTAGCTGCTCGCTTCTCGATGCTTGTTCCTCGAGGTTCAGGCACGACTGACCTATTTAGTTTCGCCGTCTGTTGCCGACTCTGATTAACTTCCTGTTTCCAATTTATATTAAATAATCCCTTTTGTTTATAGCGCCGTTCGGAACGTGTTCATAATGTTCCGGATACAACGTAAAAGGGCAGTCAATCTGTCCGTTTGCCGAATTATTGGACGAATGGTAATGAGATTTTCTGGCGAAGTGTCTTAACTTTTTGGTGTTTAAGTTTATTGGACATTGGTTAGGGTTTTTATTTGGATGTAAAAGTCGATGTAAACAATGTTTATTTTCTTCCTAAATAGTGATAAAATCTCTCTTCAGCAAGTTGTCTGACCAACACATAGTCTAATATTTGCAAAGGGAATAGAACCTCTGTGGCATAGCTAACTGGCCGCCATTTTCACCACACTTAAAAAACCAAAAATGTTAGCAACATGGTGCCCTAAAGTGTCACGTTGTCGAAATATTTGGAGGAAAAGTCGTCACCTGACAACAATGACTATCATTAAAGATGAAGTAATTACGAGCTCATATGAACAACATTCAAATAATAGTTCCCAGCTTGATTTAACCATATAATATATGTATCCATGTTTGATCGTACGCCACAATTTTGAAAAAAAGGTCTAAATGCCGGCTCCCATACAAAAATTTTCGAACTCCTTTTAACATAGTCCATTAAAATGGTACACAGAATGACGTAAAACAAAATTATAAATGTGAAAGTAGATGGGTAACTCTGTCGGTCTGTTTGTTGTTTACGTCTACTAAACGGTTGAACAGATTTGAATAAAGTTTGGCACATGGGTATATATGGAATTGGAAATAGTATACTTTTTATTCTATGAGTATTTACCCTTGGTATAACTTTTGAATTCCATGCGGGCAAAACCGCCGGCAGAAGCAAATAATAATGGCATGTAATCTCCTTCCCACATATGCCACAAAATCAATAAAACATTCATTCCACAAGAAAAACCAATAGTTCAAACAAAAAGGAAACCGCTGTTAAGAAAATAAGTCACGTACCCACTAGTTACGCATCTATGTAGATAGTTCCCAACTTTCGGACCTTTTCGGGCGAAAGTGAATGATCTAAAAAGTTTTTACAAACATATTCGGCCTCATTGCCGTTTCGTGAAACTCGGTAACGAGTTCACTTCCCTGATTGATGAATGTGACTACCCTACAAGCCGAAACACGTACTGATAACGCAAAACTGGGCATTAATATCGCGAAACGGCCGGACGATAAAATATTGTTCCCGTTTATTTATTTTTCGGGTTTTGTTTGATAGGACAAAGCCATCGAGGTTGTTGTGTCACTAAACTGTGTCAACGAAAGGCTGAATATGGTCGGGCTGTGATCAACGGATTTAAAAAAGGGTACAAGCTTTATTGAATGGGCTATTCTGACCCTACATTATGTTTAATGGTGTCTATATTTTGATGTCGGAAAATGAATCCGTCGATTATGCTGTGATCATCATAATAAAAATTTTCAACAACAACTATCATTGCAAACAAATTAAGCGATAAAAGTTGCTATTTAACAGTAAAAAGACTTCACGATTCATGATAAATTATTTACAGCAAATGAAAATTACTATGGCACATCCCCGAATGCTTTACCGCCGCCGCCGATTCACCCACATAGCGTAGTTTAAAAGGGAATCGAAAGGCCGCCGGCCGCCGTGAAATTCAATGTAGCGCCCGCCCAGCTCCTTAATTAATTCGTCGTGGAAAAACGTTCGCTTTTTCCTCAACCTGCCATCCTTGATTTTCAATTTCTGTAGCGAAAGATTAATGGGGAAGGACAGGTTCCCGACCAAGTTATATCTACATTCATAATTAGTCCGTAACAGTGTTTTTAAAAGCTGTTTTTGCGACGGAATTAGATTGTCCTCACTTTTATTATTACCTAAAAGGAGGAGGCTAATATTTTTTGAGAGTACCTAGGTATGTTTGTATTCCTGTTTTTTGGCACGTACTGTGTTTTAACTGGCCCGATAGATATTAATAAATGAGGTTACATTAGATTCGTCTTGCTCGTAAGTGTCGTAGTGACTTTATGAATTTTGAAGAAAAAACAAGATGGCAGTTGCTCTTATGTAACTGAAATTATATTTATTCCCGACAGAACGAAATGGAGGGTTACTTTATGTACAGTTATTCTATTTCACGAAGTCCGTTTGACTATGAATGTTGTAAGGTCTGTACGTGCACACTGTTTTAGTGTGCGTAACCTCGGGAGCGCTCAGTCACGATCGCGACTCGGTCAGAGTCACTAGTGTTTTGTTTCCGCGCTAAAAAATTCAAAGAGTAACGTCAGCATGGCAAGTAAACGCAGAAAAGTTGTCCACAGTGAGGTAACATTTTTTTTTAACTATTGTTACTACTTTTTGTGTGCTATTAAGAGTTTATCTATCTAATATTATGAAACTTGTTACTTAAATAGGTATTTCGATTTGGTTTTGTTCTAGGGTCGAAGCACGATAGCTAGCGTTTATCATTTCCTGCGAGAAGAGTATGAATTCACAAAATCAGTTGCGGAACCTAACTGATTTGTCTCATTTACGAGATATTACAAGGCGTACAGCTGAGGCTACAGGTGTTTCTATGAAAACTGTTCAACGGAAATTAAAAGAAGAGAAGGAATTGCCATCCTGCTCATCAAATTTCACTTCTCCTATGAAGAAAAGAAGAAAGCGGGATAGTAAGATAGAAATAGATAATTTCTAATTTCTTTGGAATTGTACGATATTATAAAAAAACACAAAGATGAACACATAACGTATAAAATTGATGATTTTATTAAGAGCAAGGGTTTTGATGTCATACGTCTTCCTCCCTATCACCCAGAATTAAATGCTATTGAAAATATTTGGGGTATTGTAAAAAATTATATCGCATCAAAGAATATCGAACAAAACATGACGAACATGGAAAAACTGATCTTTGAAAGCTTGGATAGAGTAACCAGTGAAACATGGCAAAAAACCTGTGCTCATGTTGAAAAAATTGAAAAGAATACTTAAAATACGTCGACCTGGATTTTGAGTTCATAATTAACTTAGGGAACGATTCTGACGAAAGCGAATCAGAAATTGAATTTGATAGTGATTAAGTGCTGATTTTTTTGTTTCTTCTCTGTAATAAATAAAAATATTATTTACTTTCAACTGTTGTTTCTTTTCTCTGCAACTTATCATTCTAATAGCTAAATATTATTTACTTAAATTGTCTATATAATTTATTAAATAAATATATAATGCGTGTCAGATTTCTTTCCTAACGCTACCTACGTTTACACACACTAGCGCGCCTATCACTACACGTCACTACTACAACCAGAGCCAAACGGACTTCGTGAAATAGAATATCTGTAACATGGTCATCTGAGCTATCAACAATAAAGGCTCAAAGAGACTAAAGCCAATCAAGCAATCTGTTGTAGTTGTTGATGTGATTGAACTAAATAATATGCCTCCAACTGCAGTTGCCTGCTTGAAAAGTGACTTTTTGTCAGTTTTGTGGTCGGATTTTTTGACAGAAACAATGAGCTATTTTTTAGAATAACATCATTTCCAATATGCTATGCTTGATTATTAACACGCTAAAAACTTAACGAATTTATAAAATGAAGCATATACCCTAGGATACGAGTGAAAGCGCGGGCAAAAATTTGTATATCATAGTCTGAGAGCGTAACTTTAAAACATTGTTTACTGGGGTCGTCTCTCTAGGGTCAACTGTGTTTTGTTTTCCTTTGTGAGTTAAGAGTGAAGAGATAAGCGTCTCCGATTATTTTCGCGGTATACCAAGTGATAACAGTAGGTTCGGCCTGCGATCTGGCGCCGTGTAAATCAACCGCCCCTTACTGATAACGAGAGTAAAATTTTGCCGTAAATCATACATTTGTTTTCGTAAGGGAGATTGCGAAGGGAATATTAAGCGGTATCACACGTTTTGTGAATTAGATTGCGGTTACTGCACATTCTTTTTTTGTGATTCGATTTTTGAAATTCATTGGAACGTTTTTTTTTTGGAACACGTATGGTTGCTCGTTTTGATTTGATTGCTTTCTCTTTGAACTGCGAAAAGTGCCTAAGGTTGCCAATTCCTGGAATCTTGCTTTTATTTTTCATAATTTTTTAGGTAGTCTAATTTATGGATACCTATTAGGTTCCTAATTTATGTTCAGTTGTTTTAATTTTTAGGGTTCCGAACCACCATATGGAAAAACGGAACTCTTAGGATCACTCGGTTGTCTGTCTGTCTGTCCGTCTGTCACAGCTGATTTTCTCCAAATCTACTGGACCGATTCAGATGAAATTTGGTACACCAAACTAGGCCGTGTAACGAAACTTAAATGTTAATAATAAGGTTACTCTGTAGGGGGTAAATTAGAATATTGAAAAGAAAAGTTTTTCCAATTACTGTATACCGTGTGACATGTCAAATAAAAGAGCGTTTAATGAGGGTTTCGAATATAATTATTATATTTTTTCATAATTTTAAAATGAATGGTTTTGATGTTTTTCAAGAAATTAGATGAAAAATGACCATTTAACTCCAAAACTACTGAGTCTAAAATTTTGAAAAAAATACGTATGTGAAGTCTATGCTTTGAAAGTAGCATGTTACAAAAATGATAATTATGCCTTCGGAACCCATTGCATGCAAGTCTGACTCGTACTTGGCCGGTTTTTAATCAATTCTGTTTGGGAACCTTAATTTATAAAATTCTTGAAAGAATAAATTATTTTCAAAATAAAAACTAAGCTCGCCTAAGCGGCCCTAGGCAACAAATCTCGTATATCTTAAATGTTATTAATATTTTTCTAACAAAAACTTTACACCGGTACGCTTAACGAATTTATTTGTTACTGGGTTAGGTTCTGCCAGCGAAACGTGGGAAATTATCCCTAGAAAGGGTAATCCCGGGGCAGAAAATATCCTTAATCCTAAATCAAGACATGATCTAATCGCGCACCAAGTTGTATAGAATCTAGATCCCTTGAGCCGTTGAGGCGTGATTGAACAAACATTCAAAAGCAAACCACGTTTTTGTTATTCAAGCAAACAGATCGAAACTTCTTTGACCGAGTTCAGTCAAGCAAAACCACACATCTATCACACAACTGCATCAAAGAAACCCGGGCACATTAGGAGTTATATGAAAAATTCATTAGGCGCCGAGATCGTTCCGTTCCGCAGGCATTATCAGAACTGTCGGGATGCCGCCTTCATCCATCATTCAGTCTTGGCGGCTCTTAGCATGCACTCGTCTACGTTAGCAAGCGGTAGACATTATGGTTCTGTTTTCAGATGCTTGAAGATAGATGGATGGCAAAGTTATCTATAGGTATAATTAATACGTGAAGCATAAACTTTGCATCCCTTTTTACGAAATTTAAAGTTAAAGTTCAGTTCAGTTAAAGTTTATATGGACAAGAAGTGCAAAAAGCTATGTTTTGTAGCTAGCTAGCTATTTATATATAAAAATGCTTGAAAATACGTTAAAATAATGAAAAAAATATAATGGAATTTCGACCACTGGGCGACCACTATTTATAATGAGAGTCATGGAGCATTTTGTTACTTGTTTTTTTATGGTGGGTTTTCATCTAGGTAACTTTTTATTTTCAACATGCACTGAAATAGTAAGGTTACCAACCTATTAGTGTTTATGTCTTTTTGTAAGCATGATATCTGATAGATTTTTTTGTGTCTCTTACTGATTGGAACCTAACCTATCAGATATTCCTTTGTTAATAGGGGATAGTGATATGCGTATTGTTTAGCTCCGTATCTTTCCCACACGGAAATGGTTTTAGAACGTCATTGTAAGTCATTGTAGAAAAAACAAAATTCTAAGAACGACGTTTTAAAAGAATAGCACCATCCCATCACTTCCCGTGGGTGTCGTAAGAGGCGACTAAGGGACTCACCAGAAAATGGGCAGCAGCATTCTCTGTGCTTCTGTGCATTGCAACAGTTACACTGTGATCACCATCCGCCAAGCGTGGTGATTATGGAAACCCCTCCCTCTTGGGGGAAGCCTATATCCAGCAGTGGACGTCTTTCAGCTGGCATGATGATGATTGTGACTAACTTACTCCAACGTTTTTTAACTACACAACGAACATCTATTTTCAAGGCAAACCTTCTACAAAATATCTCATTCGTGGTTTGACAGTTCATCTTTTGGGCGTACCTATCTATGTATTATACAAGTACGTTTCCAATAGTCCGTTGCGGTACGACTGTCAGCTGCATTGATTCTAGAAATCGCTAGAGACTATTCACAATACACAGCTAAACATGACATAATGGAGGACGCTGTCTGCGTGCACTTTGTGAAACGAGCACTGTGTGCACGGTCTCTAAGTCAAATTTTGGTCGCGGTATAAGGTTCTAATTAAGCAAGATCTAATTAAGATTAACCGATATATTCATGAAGCTCCAGCGGCTTATTCTGACGATGTCATGCCCGATTTACGGATAATTTTCACGATATAATTTCAGAAAAGGATGATTCTGTTACACTAGCATAGCCGCATGCGGGGACGTTTTATATTCGTTACATTTTAGGTGGTTTATTACGAGAGAAAGCGAAAAGGTTTTTTTGTGGTGTAGCTTTTATTTTAATGCGTTGGAGAAAATTCTGACCTAAATTGTGTCTTTTTGTAAAAGTGCAGAATCAACAGACGTATGTTGAACTTCCCGCATGCGGACTGAACCGTACTGTGGCATGCAAGCTACAGCATTCTGTTGCCCGCATGCCGTACATTCACCACACGCCTTATGACGAATGTGACTTTATACAAGGAAACAACTACAGCGTGTAAATATATAATCAGAAATTCAATTATGTCTCCTACTCTGTTAATTACTTGTGTACTCTCTTAATTGTATGAACAAAGTTACAGTGTCTGTATATTCTCGAGACAAATATTATAAATATAATTAAAACCGAGCTTTCCTGGTAAACTTCCAAATTGTTTTCACAAGGTTACGTACACGACATATATTTTAAATAATATTTTTAATATGAAAAACAAACAGTCGCTTTGGAGACTATTTAGATGATTACTACGAATGGTGAAATGGAAAAAAGTATTTGAAAACATACATTTCTGAATACATAACAAAAGGAAACAAAAAAACGTTCTCAAGCTTTTATAGAAGTTAAAAATAGATTATTCATTGTAATATGTATTTAACCGACACCAACTTATTGTGTTACCAACCAATATTCAAAGCATTTACATTAAACTTAAACATCCCAATATGTCCAACTGTAACATTATTATTCACTGGCGAAGTTAGAACGCTCCAAAGATATCTACTTTTATCAACTCACTTGTGGTGGAAATTAGTTTCCTGTTCGATTCTACTTTATTTTCTTGGCAAATCGTGGAAGCGATCATGTGGCAAAACACTCTTATAGATTTGGCCCGAGGGAACTTTGACTCGAAGTTGGCTAGTGAGAATACGGAGTCGCGATACGATGTGTTTGAGAGCAAAACGGTGTTCCGATGGTAGGACGCGAATGTGAACAGTGTAGCCGAGGGCCGTTCTAGGTTTGTACTTAATGTGACGCCAGGCAATGTTTAATGTATCGGTATTTTGCATTTGTGAAAACGAATTTTGGATTGGGTGTGACAGGAAGCTAGAGAACGATGCCATTTTGGTTTTATAATAGTCAATCATTATAATATCTAAGCATCAGAAAAGGTGACAGTCAGTTAATAGGTCATGGAAGAAGAAAACGTGTTTTACCGATCCCAGCTAACATGGGACACAGGAAGGAAAATTTTGACAAAGAAACTACAAACAGTACAGTTGTATCAGATTCTTCATTGCCGAAAAACAATACTGCAATATATTAGTAACCGTTTTGATGAATTAATTATTCAAAGCTCTTCCATAATTTAAGTTCTTTGCCGGTGCTATATATATTGTACAGGCATCTTCGCTACTATAGTAGGCGCCAGATAAATGTGGAATAAAGTACATTGACCTTTCCCTAATAACTGTTCATAGGTACCTGAACAATTAAATATGAATCGTTTTTCATTATTAGACAATGTTAAGGATCACGAGAGATGATGATTCGGGACAGCTTTGTGTCATTAATTCCGTTTTTCAAATTAAAAATGTCAATAATTGTAGGTGGGTCAATGACCGTTATTCCACGATTACCTGGCGCCTACTAAGAATGTGAAAACAAAATACGGGCTGTTATGAGTTCTTAGAAAGTATAAACACCAGAAGCAGCAGAAAACGCAAGTTCCTTTATTCAGAAGAATTCTTAGTCTAGCATCGTTAAATAAACCATTAATTGTGGTAAGAGAACAAGGAACCAATTCCGAACAAAATTCTAATGATACCAAGTAATACCTAACAATAGTGAAAATAAAAACCTAATATGTCTTAGGAAAACTATACTTTCAAATAAGATTTTTTACGTTTCACTCTCAGAGAAGCTTGTCTAGAGATATACGCTTTTTGTATAAGCCTAATCTACATAAAAATCTCAAAGAAAAAAGCAGAGATAAAAAATACAATACTATAAAAAATAAGTAGTTCATTCTACTTAGGAAACACCCTAAAGATTTCTATCAAATAAAATGTGTAACAGGCCCTAACGCAAGCCCGAGGCTACATACAACACATCACACGAAATGCGAAAGCCTACAGCTGAAACATGTCAGATATAAAAGTATTTTCGCCGCAAAAAACGACAGACACACAAATCTCATAAAGAAATCCAGTAGTCACTTATTGTACAGAAAAATTTTACTCCTCCGCGTCCATAGTCACTGAAACTAACTAACTTAACTTAATACGTGGTTAGGCATCCCTTTAACAATATGTAACTTAATTCCAAAGTAATAATTGGAGTCCAAACTTGGGTCCCTACTTTCTCGGAATAAAATTAAACTTGGTAAAAATGCATGAAAGGCGGAGTAAATTCGAAATTATAACAAAACCGCTCGCTCAGCTATATGTGAGTGAGCCACTTAACGGCGTCAGCATAAAGATAATAGGAAAAAGTTAAATTATGTCGATGTCTGAAGAGTCAGACCTTGCCGCGTAACGCCACTTATAAAAGTTGAATTTATGACTGAAATTATTTCAGTCTCTTCCCTAATTCTACATTTCTCCTGTGTCCAGGTGCATGATATGAAGTTAACTTTTTAAGGGGACATCTAGACGATACGGTCGGGTGGCCGCGTTTTATTGGACCATTCGCTTTGATTTGTTGGAGGGGAGGAGGCTTATTTTCTAAGTTGCTTCCGTTATACTACACCAACGTAAAACGGTTTTCACGCAGTCCAATTTCATGTTTTATGAATCGACTAGACGAAGTTATTCGACGACTAAAAACTCTTCCGTTTTTTCTTGACTACGGAAAGAATTTCAAAGCCAACGCAGGCTTTTGCGCCAACGTCTATAAATATGTATTTGATGTTTCGTCATCATCATCCACAGCCCGACTTCGCCCACTGATAAGCATAGGCCTCTCTTTTTTGTGCCATCCCCACGTTCCTAAGCTAGCCTTATTCTACTAAACCTGGTCGCAACACCGCGGATGCCATTCGCTCACCGTCTTACTCCACTAATCGTCACCGCGCCTTGTGTCGTTAGTAAGTACTTATCTAGTAAGTTTTCTTTTATTATTAATTTCAAAACATATCGAAACTCAGAGCATTGACTATAATTCTGCGAAACATCCCGTTTTGTATAGCAACGTAAATTCTAAACCACCACGTAAAACAAAAGACAACTTGACCCGACCCAAAATCGCAACAGAATGATGGACGTCTCAAAGACGCAACAGACATGAAAGCTTAAAACGTCAATAGGCGGCAACGCCTCTCAAGTTTAGTACAATACGAGGATACCGACACAGTATAGTCAATACAGAAGGTCGGCTCCATTCAGAAAGAGGAAATAGGCGCGCACGTGTTTATGTGAGCACGTCGTGCGCCTGTCGATGTCAGTCTTATCATCATCATTTCGGCCAAAAGACGTCCACAGTTAGATATAGAACCCATAGGACCCCAGTAGAATCCCGCGGCCTTCACCCGGTCATCGGTCCATCTTGAGTGAGACTTTCTAACGTTATGCCTTCCGGTATGCTTTTGTCACTTCAGAACCATCATAGATCGGTGAAAATTCTTGCTAAGTTCTCTTATACCTCTAGCATGGATCTCTCTGTGGTCTCCCTTCCCGATGCTATCTCAAGCAATCCTAGTCGAATGCCATCGTGAATGCACGCGCTGCGAGTGAGATATGTTTATGTGGTAGAATCGACCTTCTGTGTTCTTCTGTGCTCCCGATGAAAATTTCACGCGCTAAGGACTTTGTAGAGGGTCGCTGGACAAATATTCAACCTCTCCATTACTTATGGTTGCCTGCGTCAACGACGCTCTTTCGCCCCGACGGTTTCTTATAAACAAATTGTTTTATTTCATGCCACACGTGCCTAGATTTCTTTTTATAAAATCACCGTCGACCTTTTCTAAAACGTTGCACAGAATTATATGAAATAAACTGTGTATTTTGTATTAAAACATGGGAGTTATGCGAGCGTGGTCACGCGAGTAGCCATGGAAAATAATTGTGTGTTGTGTCAATCAATCATGAGCACAAAAAGTGTTTTGATGTTAATTGTGTAAGTACCATGGTTAGGCAGTTTATAATTTTCTAAGTGGGTTAACAGTCACAAAATTAGATTTATGCAAACCACATTCTTATTGTATATATCAGATTTGTTACTACAATGAAAAACTATTGACACGTTTTTAGAAAAATTTTGATGTTGTTCATTCTATGAAAAAGTACATTATGGTTCTTTATGTCCTGAAAAATTAGTAGGGGAATGACGACCATAGCTGGTTTAAAATATTCATGAGTCGTTTGATCCCTTGCCTGAATAGGCCAACCTATTTCCAGCCATGAGTATGAAGAATAAAGTGAGTAGTTAGATGTAAAAGGAAAACTGTAGGTACATAAAGAACTTTTTAAGAAACGTGATTACCTGAAAAGCTCCTTTCTTAGCTTTGAAATTTTATATATTTTTCACATATATTATTTAAAGAAATCTGGTTAAGGCGGTAGTTCGTTGGATGCGAGAAGCACAAGATTAGGGACGATATCGAATAGAAAACATCGATACACAATAATAAAAAGAAAACGTTTCGAACGCATTTTAGTGCTTAAGAAAGTTTGACAAGATGGCGTCGCCACAAACATGAGCCGTAAAGCCAAGTTTTAAGTAGGCCATTTCTGAAGACTGTTTCGATGCGATACCTGTCAAAAAGTACTCATTGAGTAAAAGTATCGAGGACAAAAGTATCGGTATAGAAAGGAGAGGTACTCGATACTTCGAAGTATTGATACTTTTTTTGTGTACCCACACAAGACTGGTCCATGTTGTGACGTTCGGGGAAGACCTTTCTGTACCTACCCACTAGTGTAAAAACATAAATATTTACCAACACTTTAAATCTAGTAGGTTCGTTATAAATATGCCAATGAATGTATTGCCGTTGAAATGATAATAATAATTTTTTAATTGTACCCAGCAAGCCAACACGTAATACAGACCAAAGTGAGCTTCAAAACCCAAAAACTTTTTCAAACAACGAAACCTTTTACCCGAAAAATAACGCAAAAGACCAATCTCCACACATAACCTCGCCAAATATACTAAATCCAAACATGTGTCAAATAATCCCATTGGCCATTGGGCGGCAATGGGCGAACGGTCACGACATTGACTGAAGAGCGGGCAGGATTAGTATCCGATGGTCGAACGATCTCGAACGATCCCGACCGATACCGAACGAACCCAACCGGAGCAATCCGCCTTTATTAAGACGAATAGACAAACATTTTTAACACGTAAATGTGAGTTATGCGACCACGATGGCCCGGATAGATGGCGGCTTGAACTATGGTCTATTTGGTTTGGAAATTGAATATATTTTTCTCTGTATATTTTGTTCTGAAGTTATGAGGTTTGACAACACGGTATCGTGTTTCTTTAACTTATACCTTCAAGAATAAATTATTTATTATGATAGATTTTAAAAGTACATCTTTAAAATTTTTTACTAGCGTTTGCCCGCGACTTCGTACGCGCATATCCCGATTTTCCCCGTTCCTTAGCCTTCCTCATGAATGTGGCTGTCATATACAAAAATAATTTTCCAAATCCGACTTTTAGTTCCAAAAGCGCGTTCAAACAAACAAACTCTTCAGCCTTATTTTATCAGTATAGCATAGATTCATGCCCCACATTATGAGACATATTTCCTCTCAAATATACACCGTTGTTGTATTCTCTTGATTGCATAATAGTTGCTATTCAACGACAAACTTAGCAGAACTTGAAACTTAATTTACAAACTATATTATTATGTAGGAACATAAGGAATGTTCCCATGTAGGCATAGATTAGATTTAGCTTACAGAGTAAACAGCGTCCTGATTGAAACTCTATACTTCTTGGGGCCTTGTGTGTCTTAGTTTTAGTTCAAGCCTGTAAGGGACGGGCGAGGCAAGGAACGTGTAACTTGTAGTACATATTGTGGCCTTGATGTGCCCAGTCTATACAGGGTAACTTTTAACCTTTTGAAGGCCAGAGCATAAACGCATCGGCGAGCCCCCGACGCCAAGCCACAAATTCGCCGTACTTTTTGGGAAATCATCAAATGACTTCTTCCGCTCTGGGTGGAGCGGAAGGGCGTGTTAGACTCTTACTGACTAAAACCCATCCGTGTTCCTTCTAAAGCCCTTTGCTTTCTAGGGCCGCGGTGACTCTTTCGAACAAATTCCGCAACCCTGGCAGGCTCAGGCCCTAGCGGGCCCCGTCTTCTATGCTGACATCTCTTTGAGGCGCGCGTGAAACACAACGCGCCATCGACCCGGGCCTGGTGGTGATCGGACAGCGAGCCACCCAACGCTCGCCGTCCGCAGGCCCGCGCCTACGGTGGCCGGGGATCACCCTGCGACTCCCGACGCCCGGGGCGTCTTCTCCTGTAGCGGCGGTTGGGACGAAAGCCTTGCCTTTCCCTAGCGTGGCCCGCCTCCTCCTTCGCTAGCATTACTGCTTCGCAGAAGGAGGTGACCGCTTCCCAAGCCTCCTCGCTCCGGACCATGGATTCAACCAGGGCCGGACGCGAGAGGTTCACGCCCCCGATCGCCTCGACGAGGACACGGCGGTGCTCAGCCCAAGCAGGGCAGACCTCCACCGTATGCTCCACCGTGTCCTCCGGGCGATCCTCACAGTACTGACACCCGGGCGTGTCCTCCCGCTTAATCCGAAACAGGTACCTCCCGAAACAGCCGTGTCCGGTAAGTACCTGCGTCAGGTGGAAGGTGAGGACGCCGTGGCGCCTCTCCAGCCACTCCTCAAAGAGGGGCCTTACCGCCGCAATTCCCTGTCGCCTCTTACGACACCCAAGAGAAGTGATGGACACATTAATACGAAAAACTTTCACTATGAGATCGACTCAGAAATATGAAAAAAAAAATGCTGTGAAGTACGTTTAAGTTTGCATAACTCAACTAAATGTAGAAAACAGCGGATTTTATTTTTCACGACTTAAAGAATGGAACCATTTTTCAGTACGCACAATGAGTATTGTAAGTATTCTTCCATGTACTGGTACATGGAGGAATACTTACAATACTCATTGTGCTTATAGTGAAAGTTTTTAATTCATCAGTACTCAAAGTCAGCCACCCTGTACGAATATTCGAACGCTAACATATCAGAGCGCTTTCAAATCTACGAACAATTAATACAATATAGAACTCCTATCGACATAGCTAAAACCAGCGTCAACTTAAGTAAATAAGTAGGTACTACTCCGCTCCGCATACCAAAGCCTGAAAACTTTTCGGCAGCATTAAAACTTAAATAGGATTTCTATACAATCAGGATTAAGACAAACGCTTGTTAAGAATTAACGCCCGAACCTTTTGTTCGGTAACCGAGGATTAAGCGCCGGTTTAGGGCTGTAACCACATGGCTGTGTATCCTTAAATTTGTACATGTTCGTTAAGCCGGAGATAGGTGGCATCGAAGCTTCGGACAGTGACGAAGTATGGGTCCGGGGATTACTTTATCGGGACTGACCGTCTTTCTCGGCACTATGTTTCTTTATTAAGATAAATGTTGGGTTTTTTAACGAAAGGTTTGGTGGTATTGGGGCTTTTTAATTAAGTGTTTTGCTGTGTTCTCGGTGTTGTCTCGAGGATATGGAAATTATGAAAATAAGTTACACTTTTTCTTTTTTTTTAGTATGGGAAATCATCAAAATTAAATGACTTCTTCCGCTCTGGGTAGAGCGGAAGGGCGTGTCAGACTTTTACTGACTAAAACCCATCCCTGTTCCTTCTAAAGCCCTTTGCGTTCCAGGGCCGCGGTGACTCTTTCGAACAAATTCCGCAAATGCATGTTACACTTACCACAGGTAACACTAAAATGAAAGGACTTAGTAACTAGCAGTGTCGTATGTACATATTAATGTGCTTATAATTATATTAGATATTAAATTAAGTTTTACGCCTAATATTTCTGAAAACCAGCATCAACATTAATGTTAAGTTCCTGACCTTTTAAGCAGTTCCCCAGACTAAAATCTAAATCTAAATGCCAATTCATATCTGACAAAGAAAATAATTTCAACGTTTTCATAGGCACAGGCACAGAAAATAATACTTTTGTAATAAAAAGTCAGTGACCGTATTACTAAGCTCAAATATAAAACTAAGTTCTTATTAAAAGTATTTCGGAGTGCCATAACGAAAGTTGTTTAATTTTATCAGTTGGTACTGCCATACCAGTACAAATAAGCAGGCAATAGTCTCAAACGTTGTTAAAGAAATTTAATAAAAGACTAACGAACCTTTTTACTATTATTTCTGCTATTATTTGTACGTGAAAACTCAATTGTTTATAATTCAATAATTACATTCAATGTTTGAAAAAAAAATAAAATTTTGTAGAATCTCTTTGCTCGCAATTGTAATTTTGAATAAAGTCCAAGTAAGTAATTTTAATTTTATTCGAAAAATATTTTCGCCAAATGTCAACCGATTTGGATGATTCTTTTTTTTATTGGAAGAGTATGGAACTGGTATGTCCTGGTATTGGTACTGGTCTCATTTCAATTTGGTGGAGATCTGATGAAGAACTTCGGAGGCAATGGAACTCTTCATTTTTTTTTTTAATAAATGATAGCAAATCTCCCGGGATTGCTGAAATCACATGTCTGTTGTTTATACCAGTTCATAGTATAACATCACGCCGGTAGGCTATGAAGGGGTACGCAGATGTGCACTAGTCAACCACTCACCTGACAAATGATATTATTCAATTTCCGTGTTTTAGATGTTGTTCTTTTACGGAATAATATTTAAGTTTTTTTTTTTTTATTTGAGATGAGTTTGCTCTTGACTTTAATCTAGGTCATAGATGACAGAGACAAAGTCGACGATGGAGCGAACTTACCCAGAAGAAGCCTGTTCACTCTAATACTACTCTAATAATTCAGAAGTATCATAATCAGTGCTCGCGAGTCGGGTTCAAAGTTGACGAGTTTTTGACAAAATTGTCTTATTCTGTAACTCTTGTTAAACTCTTAATTACTTTCGTTGGTAGTCCGCAAACATTCATCTCGTTACGAGACGTAGGCTTCATTATTTACTCGTGCTCACACGTTGCTTCGCTCTCTGCAAATATTTACCTCTTAACGAGAAACCTGACTTCACCCGCGGGTACTGTAATAAACTTTTCTATTGTATTCTGCGGTTCGTATACGTACCGCTGGATAATCGTTACATTGTCTACACGGTTTTCATTTCGCCCCTAATTAACATTCGGAATAAGCGTGCAAACTTCCCCTTATTACTAGAACTAACATTTCATAATAATAAATCATAATTTGAGTATATTCTGGTAGAACAATGTCGCGCGAATGTCGGTCGGATTTATTGAAAAGGAAAGTTGTGAATGCCAGGTGCGGCCGCCATCTGTCGTGCGTGCGACGTCGGATTCGGCTTTCATTTTCTCTGTGATGGAAATAATTATTGAAGTAGGGCTGTATTAAAAGTGAGAAATTGCGAGAGGGATTTATGAGAATTTGTCTTTGAGAGAAAGAATTTTTCATTTTTGTACGCGTGGGGGAGGGAGGTAGTACCGGTACGAGTACTAGGCGCACATAAACAGGAGTAGCTCGCTTGAGATGTTCGCGAGCTCAAAGTAGGAGTAATGCTTGATCCGGCACTCGTTCTCTGTCCGTCCATTACTGGTAGTTGCATCACTCTTCTGCGGCTTTACGAGGAGTTTCGAGTGCTGCGCGGTAATGAGCGTCGCTCAACCATTCGTTTGTATTTATCGTCTACATTCAAAGTGATAAAATGGAACTATGTTCCTAACGATGGCAATAACTTTCAGGGGTTACATTCAGTACTTACTTCAAAATTGTGAGTTTGTCGTCGTTACAAAATTCCTTTCACAATTTCGTTTGTACTACACGAACTGGTTCCTTGTTTGAAAGTACTTAGTCTTTTGCTTGCCACTATAACTTACTTAGGTTTGTGTCCTATAAATAAATAATTACCAACGAAAAGTAGATAGCGATATAAAGTGTCAACCTTTATTCCATCTCTGAAGTATGTTCCTCTATAAAATACACATCCCAACAAACTTTGAACTCCCACCCATATTTCGACAAAATTGACTCCCAAACATAATTGGCGTCTTGTTTCTATCCCAGTCTTAATAGCTTCAATAATTCGAATCGATATTCATAAATCTTAAGGAAAACCGGGGTCCGACGGTAGGGGTCGCTATGAGCGATGACCCCTAATGGGGACGTTGACAAAGCGCTGGCTGGTTCCCATGAAAACGTTCAAATACATCATAGGAGCTGACAGCACGGTTCTGTGGACTACGAATTGCCATATTTTATTTTCTGCTGGCTCCCTGATAGTTGATTAATGATTGCGTTTTTAGATGTTGGACTCGTTTCCCGGTTTGAATTGCTTGGAGTGAACGTTTAGAGGTGAGTGTAACTGAAGGTTAATATTTTGTTTTATAAAAAGTGCAATTTTAAAATAAGCAATAGCATTTTCCAGCAATTCCCACGCGTGAAAGTCAAAGATTATTCAACTGGAACAAGGAAAAAAACGATGTCCAAATCTACGCCATGGTCTACTTGGGTTCCGATTTCAAACCAACTGGTCAACTGCTAAGGCTTTGTTGATGAAAAACATCAAATCATGCAGACTTTCACCTTTACAATACCTATTGAGGAAGACTACACGAAGTCTATGAGGACGTTTTGCTGTAATACCTACCTGTTACTCATAGTTTATTCCACTTCTTTCTATCCATTACCATTATCAGGACAAGTCCTTCTAGTCAAACTATGTCTTTTTTTTAAGGATGGGAAATCATCAAATGACTTCTTCCGCTCTGGGTGGAGTGGAAGGGCGTGTCAGACTTATACTGACTAAAACCCATCCATGTTCCTTCTAAAGCCCTTTGCGTTCCAGGGCCGCGGTGACTCTTTCGAACAAATTCCGCAACCCTGGCAGGCTCTGGCCCTAGCGGGCCCCGTCTTCACTGCTGACATCTCCTTGAGGCGCGCGTGAAACACAACGCGCCATCGACCCGGACCTGGTGGTGATCAGACAGCGAGCCACCTAACGCTCGCCGTCCGCAGGCCCGCGCAGTAGGTGGCCGGGGATCGCCCTGAGACGCCCGGGGCGTCTTCTCCTGTAGCGACGGTTGGGGCGAAGGCCTTGCCTTTCCCTCGCGCGGCCCGCCTCCTTCTTCGCTAGCATTACTGCTTCGCAGAAGGAGGTGACCGCTTCCCAAGCCTCCTCGCTCCGGACCATGGATTCAACCAGGGCTGGACGCGAGAGGTAGCCGCCACCGATCGCCTCGATGAGGACACGGCGGTACTCCGCCCAAGCAGGGCAGACCTCCACCGTATACTCCACCGTGTCCTCCGGGCGATCCTCACAGTGCTGACACCCGGGCGTGTCCTCCCGCTTAATCCGAAACAGGTACCTCCCGAAACAGGCGTGTCCGGTAAGTACCTGCGTCAGGCGGAAGGTGAGGACGCCGTGGCGCCTCTCCAGCCACTCCTCAAAGAGGGCCCTTACCGCCGCAATAGTGGCGTGCCCAGAGTCAAACTATGTCCTGTTATCTCTATAAGGTCTTATTAAAATAGATGGACAAAGTTTTAGAAATCATTCAGACCACCAAAAGAAGGACAATTGTAAAAATATTAAGAACGCATTTGATACTTACAAGAAAAATAAATCAGCTTACGAAAATACACTAAAAATGCTGGCAATTTATTATTTCAATTTCATTTATTATGTCAAAATAAAATCACCTTTATCAGTTTTTTTTTGCTTGGATATCTTTGGTTAGACGTACTGAACGCTGTGTTAAAATTTGTCCACCTATTTTAATGGTACCTTATCTATTATATTATCGACTACGACCAATGCCTCCTTTCAAGGTGGTAGGCTAGGCCTTGTTAAAATTAAGAACGATTTCATTGAACGCATTTTTTTTTGGCTTTCAGCTACAAAGCTTAGTTTCAACCGAAAAAAATGTTTTTCAACCGAAAAACAATTGGGTGCAAGTGAGCTTGTAAGCTCATCATTTAAACACTCTCGCATGTCTAAGAAGATAACTTTAAATATATTTTAACTAACTGCGCGAGGTTTTAGAAGTCTTTCAACATTCTTACGTACTTAAATAAAGTGAGACTTTCTTGAAACCAACCAACCAAAAACCGAAGTAACATTGAAAAGCAATAAAACTGCTTAACACAGAAAAACAGTTGAGTGACGTAAAATAACGCAAAGCGAAATGTATTACGAAAATTCTCTGAATTTTTTGTCTCGAAAAATAAACAGTAGGCACTAGTCGCCGATCGTACGGCGGTGTTTACTCACAAAAGAAATTATTCCCCCTTGAGTTTGTAAGGATGTAAAAATTTACGTCTAGTCTTGACGTTGAGTGATGCGTTCCACCGCGTATAGCATTGTCTGGTGAGTGAAAGAGATTGCACAATATGAAATACTTCAGTTCTTCCCTGAATCGCGACTGGCTCAATGGATACGAGGATATTCCCGCCGAAATATTCATAGACACCTATAGATTTGAACGGCGAATGCATCTTCGGTATAGGATATTAATAGTCCATGGGGAATATTTAATGAGATGGGCTGGTTTCAGAGTGTTTTCGAAGAAATTGAATCTGGTTGAAAGGAGAGAACTGTGCAAGATTGAATTTCATTCAAAAATGGTGTAGGAGACGGTAGTGTAGGGCACATTTTTTTGACTTTGAATCAAGTGTAATAAAAATATTTTTTTACAATACACTTTTGGAAAACAGTTTACCACATGGGTAGTTTTTTTTAGGTTTTTTTTTTTAAAGTTGCCCCACTATAGTAATTTCTCCTATATCGTGGGTGCGTTTACAAACATACAAACAGCCAAACCTGAAACAACTATCTGTAGGTCATACAAATATTTGTTCCGTGCGGGAATCGAACCCGTGACACGTAGCGCAGCAGTCAATTGCTCAAACAATGCGCCAACCGTGTCGTCTTTCTGAGTATGTCTGTCAAAATGTAATGTTACCAACGCCGTAAATTCCTCCCATCACTGAAAATGGAGCTGGATTATTTTGTTTTAAAATACACTACTTTTATTAACACAAAAGAATCAAGCCATCAATGAATATTCAAAATACTGAAACGCAACCTCTTAACAGAATTCATTTCTGGGTCAAAATCACCCACATCATAGACATACCAACATTATGATAATTCCTGTGTAGCAAATATTCAAATTAAAACAACACACCCTTTGAGTTACACGTGCAAATTTGGGACACTGTTTAGTGAGATAGGATGGGATTATTGAGAGAATGTATGCGTGTTTGGTGCAGAGGTGACGAGCGCCATGATTGAGTGAATGGTTCATAAAAATATTTGTAAAACTTATGAAAAAAATATGTCTTTATATTGTTCAAAAGCTGTCATTCTGAAAACAATTGTAGCAGTAAAATAATAATTAAGAATTTGTAAACAGCAGCTACGCTACAGTATTGTTGAAAAGAGAGGAGGTGAGACGTCTATGAAAAGTCCACGGCCTACGCCACGTGCTACGCAATTTACTAAATTATTATACAACAAAAGCGTCCTCTGCCTCTGTATTATCTGTGTCACAAAATTTAATGCTTACAAATTTATAACTCATCTAAAACTATTAATGAAAATACTTTTTACAAAAAAAAATGCAACCGTTCCAAATAAAAAAAATCACAACAAAGTACATTTTTTAGTTTTTCACTTTTTAGTGGTACAACAACTACTGGCACGAAAGCAAAACACGCAATTTCGTTAACTTGTATGATATATTTTCTATTTCCAGCTATTTTGATTTAAAAACCAAACTTCTGAACCAATTTTGATAAGATTTCTATTGGACCAATCGGAACGTACCTATAGCCTTTCACATGAAAAAAGAGTTTTTCAAATCGGTTCATAAAATGACGGAGTTATGAGGTAACAAAAAAGAAACCAAATTGAGAACCTCCTCCTTTTTTCGAAGTATGAACAAGATATTAGGAGCATCTTCTAGATGTCTAAGATATTCAGTACAGTCAACAAAGCTATTTGGTATGCTGGAAGCTAACTTGCAACTACTTTTAAACAATGTTGTGAGTGTGATGAGTAGACAGTTATTGTACAGACACCAGCACATCAAGCTAAAACAATCTGTAAAATTTCTTAAGTTGATTTGCATGCAACTTTATCGCTAAAGCATTAGGCTGAAGGTTGATTGGAAAAATTTTAAGGTTTCGGGTAACTTGATGTGCTGGCGTCTAAACACCACACTCGTAAGTATATCATAAGCTTCAAAAGTTATAATGCACACATTAGGAATCAAATATTGGTATTGCAGTGGTAAAATTAATATTCTTGGCTGAGTGCGTTTCATAACGTATAAACTCATTTGGTCTAATTTCATTTTATTATAGTTCATAAGATATAATCAACGTGAGATATACCAACTGTTGATATAATTTATTTACATATAACATTTATTTCTCCTAAAACTTATTTAGTATAACGTTGTTTGATATAACGTTTTCGTAATCGAAAATAATTTGGTCTAACGTTTAATATATATAAAAAACGTCATAATGGTTAACACCCCGACTCAGAGTACCCCGACTCGGATAGGTTAGGTTAGAAGGCTAAACCATCCAGAAATAGGAGAACTATCTTAGCGCAGGTGGTAATCAGTTACTAGTTATGTTTTTATATCTTTTGAGTGGAATGTCAAACGATTTTATATTTAATGTATGTTATTTATTAACTAATCGTTATATAAAATAAAATTATAGCTTCCTTTGTTATATTTTATAAATATTAGAGATTTTGTTGTTATATCATCTATTACTTACCCTTCTTGGCTGTATACCAAATAGGTTTGTTGACTGTACATACATGATCTAAGAGACTTCTTGGTACGCGGAAAATGTTACCTACAGTCTTATTTAACCTCTGTCAAGTATAACACTAGTCTATGAAACAGGAAAAGTATTTAATAAATACTACACCGATATTCAACCTTATAATCAATGCTCAGTATTTACACCCCAGACAAGATTGAAAGTCTGTTGATCGTATCCAAGTTCTGAAGCACCCACAGAAACCGAGTGTGTTAACATACACATACCGAGTCTGGTCGAGAATTCTCGCAGAATCTGTACGTATTGGATCAAGTGGAAATAATCTTGGAGCAGTTTATTACGTTCCCAATATCGTTGCGGGCAGTAGGTGTGTATTGGGGTACCTGGATCAAGAGATCCAGGTACCCCAATACACAATTCAAAATGATTGTTGTATTCAGAATCCTCTATTCAGAATCCTCTATTCAAATCGAGTGTTGTATTCAGAATCCTCCTTTCAAAATGAAGGTTGTATTCAGAATCCTCTATTCAAAATGAGTGTTGTGTTCAAATTGAGTGTTATATTCAGAATCCTCTATTCAGAATCGATATTCACAACGAATGCTGTATTCGAGTAGAGTTATAAGATATGTGTATTTAATAAATATCGATGTTGTCTCTGAGGAAATACACCCAATTTACATCATCATTTTATATATTACGAAATCTTGTTTGATGCATTGATGGTCTACTATTAGAATTTAGAATAGGTATGCTGTTTATTGGATCGAAAAACAGATTCTGATCTTATACATTACATTCTAAATGGATAGTGATCCAAGGTACAAAACTGTGTGATTGATCTTAACGGTGTCATAAGTTTTTTATTAAATAAAACTACAAATAATGTTAATTTAAAAATACTATACATATATTTGTGTTCTGAAACAATGGATGGGACAAAAATTTCATCTTCAGACAGATGTTTCGTCCTCCGCATTAGAACCATTATATATGTTTGTTATAAATTGATTTTTGAGTTTATCTTAGGGTTCTGGATTACTTTCTCTCGCTTCAGTGATCCTCACACAATTTATATGAAACAAATTTCATTTCCTGGCAGTATCTGGTAGCAATCAATATCTTCTAATGCAGGTAAAACTAACTCATGTGCTGTATCACTCTCCTGATGGAATAAATCTGCTGTTGCTATCGATATATTACTCCCACTATTCTTTGACGAACTCTCAATCGATTTTTTATGATCAGCTTGTTTGTTGCCAACTTTGACGAATGTATGAAGATTCTCACCAGGTTCGCTTTTGAGTATAAGGTGATGAGTATTTTTCAAGTTAGATTTCACTGAATCTTCCACCTTCTGGTAAAATAAATCTTCTGTTAGGGTTATATCATTATCCTGATGTTTTAATTCACCAGTGCTCAATTTATTTTTTCTAGGATGCATATCTTGAATATAAATTGTCTCACCCCTAGCATTCTTGCAAATTATTTTACGAATTCCATCTAAATTTGATTTCACTGAGTGAAACATTATATAAATAAATTTAGTAATTTATTTAGAAGATAATTTAAAATTGAACCTTTCCACTGCAATGTTCAGAGTTGAATTGCTGTGATGCACGACGCTTCTATACTATATACACAAATTTGACTCATTTTAAGTGCAATGTGGCATCATGTAGGTACTCAAACATTCTAATAGGATACATATTAATCGACTCATTTTGGAGCACGATACAATGTCGCATATTCTAATAGAGTAACTGTTTCAGACAGTTATTAATGTAATATTTTCCTCTCACAGCGTTCAAATTAAAACATTGAGGAAAATGTATAGCATGTTGCAACCGGGGATCATCGTAAATCTCTCAATCTTCTATAACACCTCCACATGAGACACATGCTGCTTTATCATTTACACCATTTCCACAATAAAAAAATCCAGCGTCAGCCATTTCCATCACCAATCTTCTTCTTGAATCAGCCATTGCCCAATAATAACCAAATGAAAATTCACGCATTTTATATGTATTATACATATCATATCGAGTGTTGTATTCAGAATCCTCTATTCAAAATGAGTGCTGATATTCAGAACGAATGCTGTACTCAGAATTCTTTATTCTGAGTGAATGCTGTATTCGAGTAGAGTTAGAAATGAAACTTGTATTAATTTCGAATACTTGTTTCTTTTAAAAATGTAAATCTTGATCAGTACACAGTATCATGATACATGGTGTTTGTATGAAATATATATGTATGTGTGTGTGTGTGTGTGTGTTTGTGTGAATGGGGGGCGAGCATACAAACAGCATTCGTTTAATTAAATATTATGTGCTGTTCATACTAGAATTTAAATGCTGTTCCATAGATGAGTGAGCCGTTACCTCTGTTTTATATTAAAGCCCTTATAATGTGACGAAGACAGGTGTTAAAAAAATAAAACTAAAATGTTGGTTATATCAATATTTATATTGCTGCTTAATTTAAAACGTTATTTTCAACACACCACTTATTTAAACAAAATACATTTTTTAAGGCACAAATATTCGTATGATTGATACAACTTATAATATCAGGTGAAGTAGAATATTTTTTATACAACGTTACTAGACTTGGACACTGCTTACTTTCTAAATTATATACATTATCAATTTCGAATATATCTTTTAACCATAACACTTTTTCGTTACCTTTTGTAAATACAGTCTTATTTAAAAAAAAAAAATCAAAGTTAGCCTTATAGTTAAAATATGGTACAAAACCTTCATTCCAATGTATCCCTCTGTTTTTTTCAATCCAAGCTACTTGCAACCGTTCTTTTTTCGTCAAGTCATAAAATGGTCGTGGTGGTTTTATCAACAGTACTTGTATCCGTCCTTCATACATCATTGCTATTTCTTTTGGAATAAATTTGTTTTCTTCATTCTTAAACCCTTGCACATCCACAATAACATTCATGATAATTTTCTGACAATATTACTCAAAGGTTTGTATTCGAAAAGTCGATCGTTTATTATTAAACAATAAGCAGAAGTATTATCTGGAATATCTTCTGAACATTCGATTTCTAATCGCACGTCGACCGGTCCAGTTTTAAGCGTTTCGTTTTGTCTTGAACAATCAATCACAAAAAGTGGAGCAATTTCTTTAAATTGATTTAAGCTAAGCAACGGATCTATGCCCAAGTTGTAATACGACTGACGAAAGTTAGCATACATTTCGTATAATATACTGTATTTGTTTTCATCAAATTTGAGATTAAGTGAGTCGTATGGATAATATTGCGAATTTAAAAATAACTTAATATTGCTTACATCACAATGATCGAATAAGGAAGAACTTTTAGTTTTATTAGTTTTTCGGTTAGTTTGCAAACCAAATATAACAAACCTTGGTTTCTCTAATTGTGAAGTTGTCTTTATCGACCATGAATGCTTTGTTGTTTTTGGTAATAGCGGATATTCATACAAATCCCAATTTCTAAACGCTAACTGTATGGACCGGTCTCTCTCCAAACTTTTAAGCAATGATAACTTGTTACGATCAGAGACTTTGATATGCGGTACACGCCACTGTATTTTTTGTATATCTATTTCTAGGATAATTATCATTTTTCTCCATAAGCACACTGTTCAATGTCGAGCTGCTTCTTTGTAAAATTAGTTCATGTTTACAATTAATTATTATTTTGTTATAATCTTCTGCAAATCCTAATATTCTATTCAGTGGCACAATAACGCTAAAATGTCCTTTTTCTATTTTGGTACCATTTAAGTTCCACCCCCAAATTGCTGCAGCTTTACTTTCACCTTCGTTCATGGAGATATACGATTTTAAAGTTGTTGTGATACCAGCATTTTTAATGCGGTCGATTTCAACACCATTTATTTCGTATCTAATATCTTGAAACAAATATAAGATTGGGTTGTTTATGAAATCAACATCTTTTTTTATTATTTTTCCTGATGGATCTTTACTAGATACACTTGCATACCCTTCTATAAAAATGGAACTGCTGCAGGGCAACACATACAAATCTTGATGATGAATGGGTATCCTGATTTCATCATTTTCTTTAAAACTAGAATTATACGGATTGTAGCTATGAATCTCATAACTTTCGATAGAGTTGTCATGTTGCGCTAAATCTGTTATTTGAAGCATGTTTTTATTATTTTAATTTTAATCCAATATCTCTGAGAAATCTTTTATTCTCTTCAGTAATTTTAATTTGTCTTTTAAAGTTTATAGTGTTGATACGTCTGACTTCTTTGGAAACAGGGAGTGAAATATTACATCTTCTTCTCACGGTAGGCGTTTTATTAAAAACAAGCATGTTGTTTTTATGCATAAACAAAATAGGTAGTATCACTATTATCAAATTTAGCTCAATTAGTCTTTACAATGTGAGTAGTGATTATCATCACATACAATCTAAGAATGTGAGTAGTGTATCAGAATATAAACTTTTATAACTATTTTTATTTACGCTACAAGTACACCTGTCTGTATTAATAAAAAAAAAAAACAATATGTTATGCTACTTTATTATCTTTCCAAAATGACTTAAGAAATTTTAAACATAAATGTCCACAATTGTACAAATGATCACGCTGCACGTTTTCATAATTATACTGAATGTTATTTCCTACATATTTCAAAAATTCTTTTGGAGGTTTTAAGTTACCATAACTGTCAAAATATTCAATGTATTCATTTATTTTACCATAGGCTACCCAATGAGTACCAGAGTTTTCAAAAGAGTCGAGATTGATCACTCCACATTCTATTGGTAAAACTTTGGCTGGTAATTTATCTCTCATAAACACACCTCGGAAGAATGGCACATTATTCGAGTGTTTGACTATGTCAATATTGGTTAAAGCTCTATTAGGTAGCCGAGATTTCAGTTTTTTTTCTCTGTTAAGTAAATGCCTAAACCATCTTTGTAATGCTTGAGATGTAATCCTTTTCCAATGAATAACGCCTCCATTTCCTTGTTGTGTCGTTCTGCTTCACACAATTGCTTCTTAGCTGTTTTATATGCGTTAATTGCTTTTGCAATACCAGCAGCACCTCCTGCTAAACTGCCAGCGGCAGATAATCCAGCAAATATTGGTACTAAAGGAAGAAATCCTCCAGTTTTTGGTATTGGTATAATCCTAGGTAATTTGATTGGTGTATCTGATACAAATTCTTTTGCTGCTGTGTATGCTAATTCCATCAATGCTTTCTTACATGATGGTTTTAATTTTGTAATGCGCTTTTTAGTGTGGCTAACAATCTTTCTAAGAGTTTTGTTAAAACCAGCTCCTGTTTTTACTTTATTGATGTTTTTGTTGAATGCTGGTGAAACTGTTTTTTTGTTGTCTAGAATAGCTTGTATGGGTTTCATTTCTATTCCTTTATTTTTCTTCAGATTAAATGAAACGTATTTAATAGATACAAATACAAGTCTTTTTTGTTTTAAGAACAAATACGTAATGAAATGAAAAAATATGTGCGTTTGCTTAAATACATATTAGAACAAATTTTTGTTTGCCCACTTAAAATACATTTGTTTTATCTATCCAGCTGTTGTCGCTAGTAGGAAGTCCGAGCCACTTTACGTATACTTGATTCCCTTTTCTTTTCAATACTTTTTCAACTAAGTACAAATCAGGATGGTTGGTTTTTTGAAGTTCTTGAGCATAAAACGCTCCTAGTATTGGTCGACATCTTGCATCTTCTATTAAGTAAGTTATTGGATTCGTTTCTTGTATTGTTTTTATCTTAAATATTTCTGTTGACCAATTAGGGTAATAGCCTTTATCAAAACATCCTTTGTATTTACTTATTCTTACAAAATCACCAACTTTAAGTTTCCTACACTTCTCGCTTTTCTTACATTTAGCCATTTGAATATATCTTTGCATTATGCTTGTTTTATTTTTATGATTTATAGAAGCAGGAGATTTTCCCACAGTTCTGTGAGTAGTATTATTGTATTCATTTACAATTTTGTTGAGCGTTCCATTCATCCACTTGTAATTACCATTAAGACTAAACTCTTTGTATAATTTATTTTTTAATGTCCTTATTAATCTTTCTACAATAGAGGCTTTTTTAGTAGAATACGTTGAATAATGATTAATTTTATACTTTGTAACAATATTTTTGAATTTCTCATTATAAAACTCTTTTCCCAGATCAGTTTGCAAATTTCTTGGAACACGTCCTTTAAGCAATAGACTTTCAAATGCTTTTGACACCTGTTGCTTATTTTTTTGTTTTAAAGGAACTGTCCAAGCATATTTTGAAAAAGTGTCTATGATTGCTAGTATATATTTGTAACCACCATTCACTTTTGAAATTGATTGCATGTCCATTAAATCTGCTTGCCAGAGATCGTCGATATCTTTGAGTATGACTTGTCTTCTTGGAAAGTTAACTCTAGCACATTTATGAATTTCATTTATGACATCTACTTTGCTCATAATGCTTATTTAATTTTCCAGCAATTTCTTTCAATGCAATATTTTTTTCAAGATTTCTTATTCTTTCATTTAAAATTGAAATCAGTTTATTCAGTTGCTCTATTTGCATACAAAAATTAACTTTATGTTTTTCGATACGCTGTTCAGTAATATTTTTACCAGATTCAGTTTCTGTTATTGTATTTTTTATCTCAACACGGTCTACTCTTATGTTACTTTCAGTAATGACTGATGTTTTATTTGTACGAACACAATTAATATTTTTATGTTCATTCATGTTTTAAAATACTTTAATAACTGAGAGCATTTCAAAGATTTTAGTCTTTTATAACATCAGCTTCTTTTAACTCTTCTATAATTGATATAATTTCATTATCGTGATTGGTATTACCAGCATTTTTTGAGGCAATTAGAAGTTTCAACCTTTCAATTAGTTCATTAGGGTCATCCCAGTAAACATAATCGGTATTACTTTTATATTTTTTCAATTTAGGCAAAAAACCACCGCTTTTTGTTCTCATCATCTGTCCTTCATCTTGAACATAACTATTTTGCGAAAATAAGGGTTTAATAATTTGCCGATATTTTAAACTTTTATCACCTTTTATCTGACCATTAGGATGAAAGTCTCTTTTGTGTGCGTGCGTATTATGAAGCATATCTTTATAGACAATTTTATCTAGTTCGGTAACCAAACTAAGGTCAGGTTTACTGCGTACCAAAAGTTCCTTTAGGCCTGGTGTTAATTCATAGGGCCTTTTATCAATAGTGACTATATTGGTTTTGGGTGAATTACTGCTCTTATTTGCAATAGAAAACGAAACCTTGCTATTGCCCATCATCAGCTTTTTATCTTCACTACGTATCCCAAATGGGACATTCATATTATCATAGATTTCCATCATATCTTCTTTATTTAATGAAATCAGTGTATCATCAGAATCTTTAAAAGGATTTCTTGTAAGAACGTCTTTATAACACTTAGAATCTTCATTTGAATCTATTTTTATACATTCTTTAAAATTTTCATAATCTGGAGCATAATCTGTTGATGAGCTGAATCTTCGAAGCGTTTCATCTCTTGAAATGTCTAATATTGGTTTAATTTTATCATTTGCCTTAATCAATGTTTCTAGTGGATCTGTTATTGGTTTGAACACCTTTTTAAATTTTAAATGAGCTGTTTCTTCTTCATTTTGTATTGTTTTAATTTTATTTTTTATACTATCAACTGACTTTATCAATTGTTCTTTAATATTAACCTGCATAATGTTGTTTAATTATAACCCATCCGTTATTTACTGATATCAGATTTCGATTGATATATTTTCTGTAATGAGGTGATATATATGTACTTTTTAGAAGTATATAAATATATCAAAGCCTTGCCTGTATCTACCTTCATTTAGAGGACAATCTTTATTAATTAATAAAAAGTCAAAGCGGTCTTTCCAAATAGCAGAGCAAAGTTTTTTAAATTGATTCCATTCGATATCTGTATTCACGTGCTCATTATATATATGTTTTAAGTTTACCTGGTCTTGTTTGAAGATAATCAAAAGATTGACATTATCTCGTATAAGTTGTTTAGGTATTTTAGAATAGGTTTGTGATAAGTAAAAACAATCTATCTGTTTATGTCTCCCCATTGCAAAGTAATTACGGATATTGATTTGATTTTCGCATGCTACATCATCAAAAATCATTACTGCATTAGTTAAAGCATCGTTAGGGTGTATGACTTCTTTATTATCACTGAAGACAAAAAAGTTGGCACCTGGTATGTAGCTCATAACTTGTTTTAAAAAACAATATTTTGGCTGGAAAGCCGTCTTCGAGTATAAGTATATATGCTTAAACTTGAGACCATTTTCATGTAAAATTAAATTAAGCATTATGTTAGTTTTTCCACAGTTAGATGGACCGCATATAATACATCTAATAGTATTGGGTAAAAGTGCACTATGTTTCACTTTGCATGATTGATTTTCTAATTTTATATTATTAACTTCTAAAGTGTGTGGTTGCTTGATGAACTTCATTATGAAATGTAAGATAAATGTAAATGACCTCTGTTTATATAGGTATCAATAAATAAAACAATGTTCAATGCCATTACATATCCGTTTATTAACATATATCAATCATAGTACTTAATGCTATACATTAATAGCTTAGGTAAATATAAGTTATAATACAACGTTATAGTGACCCCAAGGTAATGTTTCGATCTGATTTGGAAGTATATATCTTTTATCGTCATTTCTATTCATCACCAGTTTATTTACTTGTTGCGAATACAAAACATGTTTGATTGACTTAATCATATTCATCGTACATGATCTACTTTCATCATCAAACAATGATTTATTGTAATGCATCATCTTTAGCCTGTTAGTTACAGAGTTTGAAATACCTTTTGCTTTTTTTATTTCAGTTTTAGAGGCCGATAAACAGTAAAGTTTTGCTCTTAAACCAGTAAATTCGTTGATCACGTCTCCACCTAGTTCATCTTTAAATAGACCAGGTACTTTGGCATTTACTCGAGGTATTGAATATGGGTTATCTAAATCAAAATTACTTGTATCAAATTTCTTTATATTATTTTTTATATCATGGTAAATATCTTCTGTGTAAAATAAATAAAGAAGACTGTCGGTGTCTGTGTAACATAGCCTGACATTATTCTTATATATTTTTTTAATATTATAATGGTATTGATAAAGGTGTAACTTAGCATATTCTAAAACAGTAAAACCTATATAAATCGGTCTGTCTAAAACAATTCTCTCGGGTTTTAGTTGCACAGCTACAAAGTTTTCCGAAAATATCGATACACATTTTAAATTAGGTTTACAAATTAGTTTTTCAGCACAGAGTTGCTTATTTGTCACATTTTCTTTGTCCATCCATTTTGTTGCTAGTTTAATATCTACCTGTTTACGTTTGTTTTCTATCGTTTTACCAAAAATTGAATTATTTAAAAGCTTGAAAAAGTCTTTCTCAAATGCAGTTGTAGATGCTTGACGCAGGGTAGTATTTAAATCAATATATTTTTTTAAATATTCTTGTTGTTTGAAAGCAAGAATTCGATGAATTTTTCTTAGAACTAGCCCGGATTTTAAACATTTCTTTAAGTGAATATAATGAATTACATAGTTAAATTTATCATATAAATTAGCGATGAGTTTAGCTGTCTTTCCTCCAGGGGGTATGAATTTCTCTGGAGCAAAAGGCAAATCACTATGAAAATCATGTACTGATTCAGGATATTCGAGATCTACTTCTAAAATGAAGCCATATTCACTGTCATCAGATACGCTCATAATATCGAAACAGTTAATTTCCTTCTGATTTAAAAGTCTAAATTCTGAAATGGGGATTTTTTTTGTCATTGCATATCCGTACAAATTGTTGCAATCGAGATAAATCAAATAGCTAGACGGTTCTTGATCATTGTATTCTGATAGATAAGGATTATTTGCTTTTGCATGACGTAGTGAGCACTGAGCCAGACCACCACGTATGCCCTTTTCTAACATTTGATATATTTCTAAGTCATCAATCAAGTCTAGCTCAACACGCGTATAAAGCAACATAGCATCCCAGCTTAAACTAGGTGCCGTTACATAGTACCCAGGGTCTAACTTATAATATTTTAAGCTTATTTTACGAAAATTTTCAAATATATCACACAGTAATAAAACATCACATTTTAAATATAAATCAGTATACTCGCCAATAGTATTGATATTAAACGCGTTCCACACAGTTTTTGCGTGTTCATATTCTTTATCGCTAATGTGTTGCATTTTCAAAGTGTTATAAAAGTATTTTTTTTGAGGGAGTGTTGTTTCTTCGTACTTGTCCCAAGTGTTAATATAATCATAAGGATAAATACCTTTCTTTTTTAACAAGTTTAAGTTTTCATCATTGAATTCTGCTGATAAATGAATAAAGTCGCGATCTAATAGACTTTTACTTAGTGCATCTAAACTAGAGCTTAAAAATTGAAACGAATCTATGAATTTTATTTGAATAGAACGGCCCCTTTTCTCGCTATGTATATATTTTGTAATAGTTAAATACTTTTCCTTAGTCTTAGGTATAATTTTGATATCACCTTCATGTCTCACTAATTCTTGTATAAAGAGATGGGAGTCGTAATTCGATAAATTATGAAAAAATACTGGTATGAATGGACATACTCTAAACATTAAGTTACATTGAACATGTGCAGGTCCCCTATACTTTCCTGTCACATGATCGTGGTCACGCACCTTATCATGAAATAATAACTGATCACAAATATGACAAATACTAGCATTGTTATAACTGATTTGCTCTTTTTTTGTTAAAGGTAACATTGGTTTTATTATTGATAATATTTCAGTTATTTTCTTGACATCTTCTATTAATCTAGTAACAAATACTTCAACACAGTCAGGGCCTCTATATGTAACATATTTATTTTGACTTGAATCGTGTGAACAACATATATAGTATCCAAAACAAGACGCCTGATGTTTTTTGAAATTATGTGTTTTTTCAGATTTTGTTTCGAAACAACTCTGCAATAGGCTTTCAAAGTCTGCATAAATGACATAATTAATTATTTGTTTTCTTTCAAAATTCTTAAAACCGAGTTTACTATTCTTTTCGGGTAAAATTGATAAAACCTTTGAACAGATATGAGATCTATATTTATTTTCACTGCTATAGAATTGTAAACATGATTCACAGAGTAAAAAAATACCTTTATGACATGTCACTTGTCGTCTTACTAATCGTATCAGATTTTTAATAAGACAGTAATGACTCAATCCTTTTCTTTCTAAATATAGCAAATTTACATGTACAGATTTTCTGTTATTTGTCAAATACAGAGGACCAGTCACGTTTTCGGTCTTATTATCTACTCCATAAATATTAATACTAATGTCGTTGTTTATTTCAAATAGTTTTATATCTTGATATGAGACAGGAAAAGACATTCCATCAATATTGAATACAGAACTGTAGTGTGGGTACGAATGAGTCCTGCTTACGTTCATCTTAGCAGGAAACAAAGCAGCTACCACACTCCATAAAAAGCAATGATTGTCATTATTTTGTATATTAATACAACTTTTAGAATTCTTAATTTTTGTGGGCAAATCTAGATATGTACCACCTCTCATTGGACAATATTTATTAACATTGATTTCTAGATGACTTACAGAATGATAAGACCAACCAGAGTCTTTGTGCTCGAATTCAGACATTTTACATTTTAAAAGTTCTGTTACTTTCGAATACAATTCATCAATATCCGTGTTATTACAAATAATTTCATATTTCGTATTAAATGATTTGAGTTGTTGCTCACTCGTTTTTGGTAAGATAAAGTGGGCAAACAATTCAAAATTAATCTTGAGACAAGTATTTTTCATTAAAGATGTATGAATAAGTTTCAGGATATCATTTTTATTCTGACACAGGAATGCCTCCGGCGTGAGGTATTCAGCATCTTGTGCAGGATTTAAACGATATGTTATGATTCTGTTTTTGAAAGCACTTGCAATTATATAAATATTTTCAAATTCGCTTTGCAATAAACTATTAGACTTGTGAATATTGGTTCTCAAATGATATTTGAATTCATTCATTGGTAATTTCATAAAGCATGTTTTACATTCTATATATTCTGGATTATTTGTATATTGCATTCGGTGAGTAGACGGGGTTTTTACTGTAAATTAAACAAAAAGATAATATTATAGTTACATTACATTTAATTATATGACGATTCCATTTATCACCCTATGAATATTTTATGTATGCAAATACCCTTTAACTATTATATTAGATTCTAAAATTAAAGTGATTAGGTAAATGATTAAAAACAATTAAGTGAATAAGTAACATTGCATAACTGAGACTGATATATATCTACTAAAAATAACTGCTGACATAATCTATGGGACAATGCTTGAACTCTTTTTGGGTTTCTTTTAAAAAATCTTTTAAATGCTTCCATGCGGGCGTGTCATCATTAGTACGATTTTTAACACTAATGATTGCGTGCCTCCATCGATTTATAGGCGATATACGCTCTACCTCGCTGTGATCGTAGATCTTTAATTCTATAAAAAATCTACCCTTTTTGTTTTCATAAGACTGTTTACTGATACCCTTGGCTACTCTACGGGTATAATACGAATGCAATGGCGCTATTTTGTTACCCAAGGTGCTTCCAGCGGTCTCCTCTTCCTCTTCGTCGCTGTCGGTCCCGAATAGATCGTGCGATGTGGGTCTCATGCTGGCGCTGATGGACTTGATTGTGGTCTTATTCTGTTTCTTCTTCTTCTTTTTCATCTCGGTGTTCGACGATTCTTCCTCCGCCAACCTCTTGCCAGACAGTGACGAAGATGACGCTCTGGAATCCTTCGGTTTTTTCAACTGCTGCTCGGCTTCATCATCGGAAGAGAAAAGATGTGTAGCTGTTTGTTTCGACCTGCAACAATATGTATTAGACAATGTATTAGACAACAAAGAAAAACATTGCACAAGGCACAGTTCAGTACATGTTTGAATTGTATTGCTTTAATTGAAAGAATAAGATTAAATGCATAAAAGGTAGATTCATTATTTGAATAAAATAGATTAATCGATTATTAAATAATTTGAAAGATAAAGAATAAATGAAATGAGTAAAGGGATAAAATGATTGAATCGTTGAATAAATGAAACGGTTGAATAGTTAAAATGTGTGAATAGATGAAATTATTCATTAGAGAATTTATTGAAAAAATAATAAATTACTTACATTTCAAAGTCTGCTGAGTTTTTCTTGATGTACTAATGTTCTGTTGATGTAGCAAAGGGGCACCGAGTCCTTCCGTTGATGGTTTGTGTCGAGCAGTAGCCCTCAACCCGTTTATATAGGTGAAAAAACGCGTCACGCATAACCAAATTTGTAAAAATGCATAAATGCAAAAATAAGTTCATCATAAAGATTGCAAGCACAGCATTTATGTATGCATAGACAAAAATCTGTAGACGAGCGTTATAAACGCAGAGTTTTAAACGCTCAATTCATTTGTCATCGCTGATGCCGCTAACAATACCTAGAATATCAATTGTGTCTCATAAGCAACTCTTAAGAGATTAAATGAAAACGTCCTTATTTAATTATTTTAAAGTGCAATTTTAATATTGATATGTTAGAGGGACAAACGTTGCGGTTATAACGCTCATCTATAGATTGCAGTGCATCTTTGCGCATGTGGCACAAATTCCTACCCATATAGAGAGCCTTATGTTTTGAATTACATTACATACATAAAACGAAATTAAATTGAACCTTAATGACAATAAAAAATAGGTTTTGTACCTATATAAGCCAGTCAAGATATCAAAAAAACATTCAAGTGGACTTGCCTGCTCCACGATGTCGGTAAGTAAACATTATTATCAAAAAGTATTTTAAATTATTAATAGAAATATTAATAAGTAATGTATATTATAATTTAATTTTCGATATTTACAGTAGGATCACTAGGATAGTTCATTGTCTTCATCAACTTGTAATTGTAGTCTTATTTAACTAATAATATGTACCTCTTTGTTTCAGATTTCCAGCGACATTTTCCCCACTAATTCTTCATACTCACCAATTCCTGCTGACCAAACCCTACGTCAAAAAGTGGTTAACTATTTGGAGAGAGAAAGACCATTTCAACCATTCGAATTTGAAGACACACCACCATGCAGCAATAGTAACAACAGTAACAATAATAATAAAAGACGAAGAACTGATGTTGTATACTCATACATACAGAAACCATCAACGGGTCATCGCAGTAAAATAATACGAATACAAGTTTTTGACGCCGATGAATTTACAAATTCGCCATGTGATTGTAGTGCCAATATCTGTGTCCAACATGTTGTAGGGAATGTATTTAATGACGATATCTATAAATGTGTTAAGGATATTGTAAGCAAATTGCATAAAAAGATGTGAATAAACCAGCAATCCCATTTCAGTTGTTTTATTTCTATAAGTTCCGCTAAAAAGTGGCCACCTACACATCATACACAGAGTTACATTATTTTAACAAACATACAACTTTGCATACACTAAGAGTCAAATTATATTCATTTACCTAATTAAAATGAGTTATTATAGGGGAACATTCACATTTTTATGCATATACTTCATTCTATTCATGTCAGTACTCATAATGTTACCTATTTATTTATCATAGGTATACATTTGGCATGTGTTTTAATAGTAATACCACATGCTGATTTCTGGCGTAAATTAATAATTAAAGCTTAGGAGCTGTGAGGCACTATATGGGTAGAAAAGAATGCGATCAGTTTCCTTTACGGGAATGGCAAAGTATTCGTTATGTAAACAAGCAGTCGTGCCTAACAACTGATTCTAGATGCGATTTCAAACGATATGGATATTCAGTATTTCCTCAGAGACAACATCGATATTTATTAAATACACATATCTTATAACTCTACTCGAATACAGCATTCGTTGTGAATATCGATTCTGAATAGAGGATTCTGAATATAACACTCAATTTGAACACAACACTCATTTTGAATAGAGGATTCTGAATACAACCTTCATTTTGAAAGGAGGATTCTGAATACAACACTCGATTTGAATAGAGGATTCTGAATAGAGGATTCTGAATACAACAATCATTTTGAAAGGAGGATTCTGAATACAACACTCGATTTGAATAGAGGATTCTGAATAGAGGATTCTGAATACAACAATCATTTTGAATTGTGTATTGGGGTACCTGGATCTCTTGATCCAGGTACCCCAATACACACCTACTGCGGGCCGACGATTCGATTGCGGTGGTGCACGACCGAAATTGATTTCTAAGTAATTCGTCCAGCGCTATGGTGTTTTTACTGGGAGTGATATGCGATTTGGGATAGTATTCGAGGAATCGGGTTTGGCGTCTTGTGAGAAATCTCAAATTAAAACAAAAAGAGAATGTTTTGATTTTCTGGCTAGATGAAAAAGTCTCAATTGTCAGCCATTTTTCATGTTCATTACCGTTCTTCCTTTTGTAAATACAACATTAATTTACTGTCTACGAGTACATAATCCATTGCTAAGCACAAGAAGAGCATCGACAAGAACAGTTTTTAATAGTTAGAGGAGATAGACAGAAGTGACCTTTGCCGGAAAATATTTTTTCCGAAATACATTATTTCATTAAATGTCTATCAATTTTGTAATTAAAACGTTAATTTCATCTAAAATAAAGGTGAATCTGCAGAAAACTCGACACAAGTCAGGTTACACATGCCTAAGAACGAAAACATCATGTTAATTAACGTTCAAAACCTACCTTACCTAACTATTCCATCACCAATATACAGCCACACAATAAATCAAAACACTAATTCATAATATCCATCAAGTATTGAGCATCCATTTGTCAGCTAATTGTGTGCGGACAATACACTGACCTGGTCTAAACATGTTGCCCCATTGTCCGCGGTTCCGCCTCCTGTGCGGAACAGAACATGTTAATTATGGCCCAAATGATTCTCTGCCACTGTCACGAGCAATGCTCCTCATTAATTATTTCATCCTTTTGGTGTCGCGATTTACGTCATGTTGATTTAGTGCTAAGTTTTGGTGGGTTTGTGGCAGAATGGGTTATTGGCTGTCGCGCTGTCGACAAAAAACCTTCAAAGTAGGATTGTAAGGAAATCTTTAAAAAATCGACAATTATTTTTTTCGCTCTATCGCTGTTATTGCCAGTTACAGCGGGTACCAGTCAAGGTAGGTAAGTAGCTTCTTGGAGCAGCCAAGGAGGTCAAACCCTGAACCTCTCCCTTACATAGTACTTCGAAGTATCCCTCTTTGAAACATGCTCCTACTGTAGTGGAGGGTGTCTCTCCCAAAAAAACATCGATAGGCCCAATAAAGTTGACCGATTTCGGCCATGGCGGCCAATCTCAACCAATACTAGCCATCGGCGCGGGACTTATCACAAGTGTGTACGCAAACAAAGGTGCACTCCCTCTTCCATCACTGTCATATTCCGATGGGACGGCAACCCGACACAATCGGAGAGAAATCTTGCGCAGGACCAACGGTTTAACGTGCTATCAGAGGCACGGGGGTGTCACACCACCAACTTCCAAACTCCGGGCTGTCAATAAGAAATTCCTAATAGAAAACTCAATAACACTCTTTATCCGGACCTGGGTGTCAAACCCAGGACTCCACGCTCGGCAGTCGCGCTTGCGACCGCGAGACCAACGGAGCAGTTAACCCTATAACATAAGACTTAAAACGTAACTGGCGAAATGTGGGTGTTATAGCTGTCTCTCTGCCTTACCCTTCGGGAAATAAAATGCGTGATTTTATATTTATGTTATTTATGCTGATTATGTTCATAGAATCAAACCTTGCAATGGAGAGAGCAATGCTCGGGATTTCTCTGGTGGATAGAATTCGCAACAAAGTCATTCGCCAGAGAACTAGAGTCACCGACATTGCGCGTAGAATGAGCATGCTGAAGTGGAAGTGGGCCGGCCATGTCTGTCAGTGTCAGTGAAAGTCAGTGAGGTGGTACCTAGCTAGTAAATTTGATTGGCTGCGATATTGCTGACTTCGTTTGACTTGACTTGGTCGAAAACACGTAAATCGCTAGAAAGTTTAGACGTATCTGATTAGATAATTTTGATATGCTTCCAGATCCGAAAACTTTATCTTTTATTGTTGAAACGTAATAGCAGAACATTATTCCGCATTGTCTAATTTATCCATAGGCAGGCTTTTATATTGTAATAAATATAATTGTTGAGACTTTTATTTGAGTAGGCAGACAACAGAAAACCTTGAAGTCTGCAGATAGCCTGTAGCTAAATAATAAGAGCTTTCGTTTCTAAAGATATCTCTTTCAACGTTTAAAGATTATTATTACGATTAAATACCTACAACCCAAATAGATATTTCACGCATAGAAATATTAACGGCATGCCTATTAATTGTGTCCTCTACACTACAGCTTCTATACGCCAACAGACTACAAAGAACTATATTTCTACCAGTGTAATATTTAAAATTTGTTCTGAACGAATTCATTGCAAGCGAGCTACCGTGTAATACCCCCGGGATTGCCTGAGTTTTATTGTCCATTGCGGTCGAGCAAAGGCCCGTAAAAAATTTAACTGTCATCTAATTTTTGTAAAGACTACACGGGCATATCTCATGGAGAAATATGGGTTTTAGGTACAATTAAATACAGACGGTTTATCTTCCGAGTTTGTTGTATTTTAAGCGATTTTAGGCTTTTATTTTAAATTAAACAAGGTTTATTTTATTTTGTTTTTATTTTCTGGTTTAATTTACAAAGTGTTTCGACCCCATTTTACACGGATAAGGTTATTATAATTTGAATAAGTAGATTTTTTTGGCCTACGCAAAGATATGAAGGGACTATCTAGCACTTTATAAGATTAAAGCTACATGAAAAGTGACGCATTTCAACTGAAAAATTATCTCAACCCTGAAAATCTTAAGATAGCCAAATCCGACTCGTCATTTAACTAACAACCCATTCATAAACCATTTCCGTCGAACCGAACCAATGAATCTATTATAGAATTCCAACAGTAGGTAACATCCCTGCTTTATTGTTAAATAAAGTAATCAACGCGACAAATTGGCAGGCCAAAGGCCGTATTTGACGGGAGACTGTATTCCTGTATGCTTTTGTGCCGGTGTGTAATTTTAATGAGTTTCTCGCTAGGCCGCGCCGGCGACATTGCCCGCCCCGAGTGAGGATAGCTATATTAGCGACCCACCCCGAGAGCCGGAAATCCCCCGCCGACGCCCTAGCACGTATCTAAAGAACGATTAGTGATGGGATCTGCTGGAAGTTTTGGGTGTCGATAGTCTGGAGTGGATTTATGATTCAGAGTTTTTTTTTACCCAGGCTGTTTATACTGTATCAGCCTAGATTATCAGCCATTAGTGTTTTAGTGAGAAGTTACCATTGTCTTAAGCTTATAATGCATTGTATTTGGACACAAATTGGCACTCGAATTGGGTAACACACTAAATAACGGTTTCAATATAATTACACCCAAATTGAAATCTTGATTAAAAGTTATTTTTGAACATTTGATGCAATCGGCATCAAATGTTCAAAAATAACTTTTAAACTTATGAAATTAAAAGTAAAATTATCAAAATGAAGGGGACTGCGATCAATTGTACGATTTTTTTGCAATTCATACAAACCCTTTTATTAATTTTATTTTCTAAACTTACTTTTTACATCGATAACGCTGCTTGTTTCACATCACTATTGGCGCTATTAATTTCTACAGCAGCCATAAGCGAGGCAGTTGGCGTTATTAGCCTACCCTTTAATGCGTAATAATTTACTGCACTTTATATTAAACAAAACAGAATTAAAACTTTGCTAACTAAGAGAGGGGTCGTGAGTATAGTTAATAACGTTCCCTAAGCTTTTATTTTATTTTAGCTGCCTAATTTAATTACCTACCGTTGTAAGGAGTGTGCGCCATATTAATAGCATTAATAAGTAACTAGTAATAATTGTTCTGATATTATGATTTATTTTTCAACGGAACTTCAACATATACAACTTATTTTTTTTTAATGAGGAAGACACGAATATGGTTGGCTGAAAATGGAAATTAGAGTTTTTATTTTTTAAACTCATTAAATAAATATCAGTTTAGTATGATTTCGCTTACGTAGTCTTTAATATATAGATTTAGCGATATATTAAGCTTTATCTAAATCTGAAATTAACCTGAGCCGATGAAAACTTGATTTATTCAGTTCATTAATTCTCATTAGAATTGGGTCTTTTGTGAAATTATAATTAAAGCAATATCATTTGTAGCTTTTGGAGATGCCTTATCATATTAGATAGGTATTAAAGATATTTTATGACATAGAAAATAATAATTCATGCACGCACATTTCATTATTAATATTTGCAAAGGACGAATATTTGCAATGCAAATATAAAATTTCAAAACGCATTAAATAAAACTCAGTGAATTCTTGGAAATAAATTAAATAGGTACCTACATTCTAATGAAAACAAGATAATTAATGTGAAACTCATCAAATCGTTGCAAAATGTTAATTTTGACAAAATGTCAAATAAAAATTATAAGAATTTAATTTTGCACGTGCAAATTGATTAATGTTTACGTTGACAGAGACACATGTCTTAGTAATTTATTATTGGGGTCAAGATAAAAACAATGTTGTAGTTTCGGTCAAGACCGTGTCATTTAGAGATAATAAATTTTATAAAAAAAAAATGATTTATGCTTATTATACTACGGAACGTACTACCGGAGTTAAAAAAGCCGGTGTGCCAAATTCCATCCCAATCCATTTCTTGAAAGGCGTGATTGATTGAAAAAAACAACGAGTTGCACTCCGGGAGTGCCGGCAGAAGTGAAAACTTGAACATTAACGTTGTGCATTTTTGATATTTTGGAATGGTTAGGGAATAATTTCGCACGAATTGCTTTAACTATCAGTATAAAAGTACTATCATTTGTGTTGTAAAATACATTATTCATTTATTGCGCTACACAAACATGACAATTTATATTACATTAAAAATTTAACACTTACTCCCTCCGCCTCACGAATTTTCGATCAGGTCACGTGTCCTGACGCGAGTTGAACATTTTTTACCCACCCCAAAAAGTGCACAACGCCGCTAAAGAAGTTTTCACTTCAAAAAAATTGTTCATTTATTAGAGCTTTATTTATTAGAAAAACAAAACTATTTAATTAGTTTTAGTATTGCTTAATTAGCAGATTTTTCATAGAGCGACGATTCATTTCACTGAACCCATTTTAAAATACTCATTAATAGCTAGTTTGCAAAAACTTTAATGATATTCAGGGACAATCTTGTCTCCAAACTTCTAGTCATGCAGGTTAATTCTCGAGGATACCTGTATTACCTACATAGGTATATATGAATGTATGAGCTACGTACGAGTTTAATTCAAAGTTGGATCACGTGTGTTTTCTTAGTGCATCCTCGAAGCCAGAGCACCTTGCGTTCTTATTCAAGTTATATTACCTACTTGAAAATTGTCTTGGTTTGCTTCTGGTTCACATATTTTTATAATTTAAGGTTCTGCGATCAAGAAACGACTTGTATTTATTTATTTAGAATCAATATAATTTTTTTTTAAATCGTCAACATTTCAATTTTATTTTCGAAGTGAATAGCAGGAAAATAACAAGAATAAATGGTCCATTCATTCCAGCCACCTGGCGAAATCTGCTACGGATGAACACAACCAGATGTTTTGCATACGACTATGTGTCCGGTTCCAAACACCGCATACCGCAGTGTTGTGCGGTCCGATCAAGAAACACAAAATTTTCCTTACATGAGTTTCCACGCACAATTTGGTTGGTATATATAGCAACATAACAATCCTAATAAAACAAAACAATTTTCTCACATTAATAACAACGAAACATCCTTAAAATTATCAAAACCCGAAGATTCTAAAAATAGCCTCATGATATTAAAATACTCATCTATTTCTGTATCCAACGGTACATGGCAACACTTGCCTTCTAAAAGTCAGAACCGAGGGTTTAAAAGTGTATAAAAGGCGGGTGAATTGGCTCGGAAGGTAGAGGGACGGTCAATCGAAGCACTGAGACGACTCATTACTGCCCCGACGAACAAAAAACGTGGGACCAATCTGGTTTTATCTACTGGATAAGACATTTTAAGCTTGACCTGTTTATTGAAAAAGAAAACAAGGATCTCTGACCTATTTGTTGAGGACAGGTCTATTCGGTTCCGCTGCGTGTCGGAGAAGTAATTTTGAAGACGTTTCTAGAAAATTCTGCTTTTTGTAAGTGTTGACTTTTAGTGCGGAACGGTTTTCGTTTAGTTAAGTACCTATTTTTTTGTGTAATAAAAATAAACTGTTGAAACAATAGCCAAAAGCTAAGTAAAGGATGATGTAATAACTAAAAATTAAAAAAAAAAGTGAAAATTTAATTTATTTTGTAATTAAATTTTCACTTAAAAGAAATTGGCAACATTACATCTGTGTTACTCACTGAACGATTTATTTCGTCTGAATATTTTACGCTACCAATCCAGAAAAATCTATTAAACTGCAAAAGTTTCCAAGAAATCAATGAGTCTGTAACTCTTGCTATCCATTGGCATTCATTTAACTAATTGAATTAAATATGAATGAAAAGAAAGATGGAACTATTACAGAAAGATATGAAGACGGTAACTATTCTAGAAATTTGACGTTCGACTCGTTAAAGTAAAGAAAAGTTTAATAATCGTTCGCTGGATAGGAACCATACTAGTTTCAAGTTTTCGATCGCGGCTCCGCTTAGATTCGACCACTTTTGCTCGGCTCACTTTATTCTTACGCTTCGTCGACACTTTTAATGACTTATCCGCTTTTTCTTATACCTATAAAAGAAAAGAAATTCGTTTTGTACAACAAAACCATAGTCCTTATATTTGACGTGGATATTACTTTTCTCAAATAACTTGTTTTGCTTCCGACGAAATTAAATATCTATTCAAAGGGTAGAGAAATGATATTACGTTTTTATATCGTAATCAAAGGAATCTCCGAACATTTATTGAATCAAACGTATGTGCTTTAGTTATAAAAATGTTCTTTCTGTGAAATCCAATCAAAATGGCAGGCGATATGCTTTGGATAGGTACCCTTTCTATGAATACGATGAATTAATAACAGGATCAAACAGAACAAGTATGTATATGTTTTCATTACGGCAACACAAATACGTGCTGTGTTATTATATGAAATTGGCGGGGCCGGACCGGGACGGACGGGATCGGACCGGATCGCAGCCGGCTCGGAAGGGAGCGGAGAATCGCGCAGATTAATTTTGTCGCTTTATTTGATTAAGGGATGCACGAAAAACACACGTTTAATTTTCGTTTTAATTGCCTCTTTATAATAAAATTTTACAGGCCAAATGAGCGTATCCTTCCCGTGTTCCGTGATTTTCATAAAATATACTTATATATTGTTATTATTGTTGTGTCATGTAACCCAGAAAAGCGCAAGAGTCCTTATATTTTTTTTCTAAATAACATTTTACGTTGATATTATAGAATAAGTTTCAAATTTTCTACAACATTCGAATGCTAGTCGAGTATGTTGAGTTTGCACTATAATGAAGCAACATTCAAGACACGTGCGGAACAAGCTTTTATAAGGTAACTATTATGATAAAAACATATTATATGTATATAAAATTTTATTTTGTCTGGAAGTCAGCGTTTAAACATTGTATTTTTCTTAAGACTTACCTATCTATTAAAATAATTACGACACGGTTGGCGCAGAGGTTGAGCGATTGACTGCTGCGCTGCGTGTCGTGGGTTCGATTCCCGCACGGAACAGATATTTGTATGGCCTACAGATAGTTGTTCCGGGTCTGGCTGTTTGTGTATGTGACTTTGTATGTTTGTAAACGCACCCACAATACAGGAGAAATTCCTAGTGTGGGGCAACGTTTTAAAAAAAAAAAAAAAAAAAAAAAAAAAAAAAAAAAAAAAAAAAAAAAAAAAAAAATTACCTGATAAGTATTGTTGTACCTACTGTTCCAAGAATACTCAAATAAAGACCGGATTACTCAGAGATAGGTTATATTCCGTCTTCTATAAAAGCTCATTTAAGTACCGTAAACTGGGATGACTAGAAATGCAGGGGTAAATAGAAACAAAAATTTTCACGTTATTCAAATATTATGTATTTTAAGGACTTCAATTTCTTAATCAACTGTGTTTAAACCAATATGGTATTAAAAATGGAATTCCAATTATTTATTTTTTTCCATTCACCCCTTCCTACATCTATATATATATAAATCAATTGCTGTTCGTTAGTCTCGCTAAAACTCGAGAACGGCTTGACCGATTTGGCTAATTCTTTTTTTGTTTTGGTCGCCAGATTACAGGGAAGGTTTTAAAACAAAAAAAAAAGGTAAGTAGGGTAGGTAGAGTAGGGTAGGTATGTAGGGTAGGTAGAGTAGGGTAGGTATGTAGGGTAGGTATGTAGGGTAGGTATGTAGGGTAGGTATGTAGGGTAGGTAGAGTAGGGTAGGGAACGGTTGACGGTTGTTGGTGAAGGGAGCGAAGCCGCGGGCACAGCTTGTATTATATATTTTTCATTAAAGCAGACATGTTCAATAAACGTTAATATTTATAGAGATTTTAATTAAAGATGCTTCATTCCAACTCGTGTATAGCTAAAATCTGAGCACCCGAAATTGAAATAACCACTCTAAAACATAGATTACAAGTAGGCACCCATATAATTTCCAGACTAGATTAATAAACTGCCCTTTTACTTCAAACTTAAACTTTATTTCTGAAAACACGTGTATAAGCTCCTCTCGACCCACAGCAAAAATTCATCCCCAATTAATTTAATAGTATAAATAAATGTTGTTCCACAAATTTTTATTCGAAAATTAATATTCCACACACCAAACATTGTCGGAAAGTAAACGAACATTGTTATTCCGAATGTCAGTCTATCGGATTCGACTTCAATATCGACTGTTTTATTCCGAAAGAGGCTTTTGGGCGCTTAATGCGTTTTACATGTCAACAATAATGGTCTTCAGATTAATTTTGTCACTTGTTTAGGTTGGATAAAGACCAGCGCACACGGAGACAAATCGACGTGATCTCGACACAACAGCAGTACGTAACATTTAATAGGAAGTGGCATTGACAACGCGTTTTCGATGCGTTGAAGCCAAGTACTGACGGAATGTTATCACTCATGAAGACGTGAAAACTCTTCATGTATTGTAAGCCTTTTTTAAATTTGTTTTAAGGATGGGAAATCATCAAATGACTTCTTCCGCTCTGGATGGAGCGGAAGGGTGTGTCAGACTCTTACTGACTAAATCCCGTCCGTGTTCCTTCTAAAGCCCTTTGCGTTCCAGGGCCGCGGTGGCTCTTTCGAACAAAGTCCGCAACCCTGGCAGTATCGTTAGCCTTACATTCCATTCATGCAGTAGGTACGAGAGCTGTTGTCGACGTGTTGTATACTTATTGGCGAGCAGATTGTAAACGCGGAGTTGACAACTCTTTGTCACTACACCAAAAGTTGAAGAAGAGTATAAATGCTATTGGGTTGTTGTCGTATTGTTGACATTGTGTGCGATGGTCTTTAATCGGCTTACGAAACGGGTTCGGTCCCGTCAGTGTAATGCTATCTACGTACTTTCTAGCCTCCATCAATATTAATGTAATTTAATTATAAAGTGCTTTATTAAAGCCGCAAGCTTTAGGTTTCTAGTGGCGTTGTTCTTGCGTGAATTGTTTAAAGGTTTTGGCTAAGAACTGAAAATAAATGAAGGGTAATTTTCGAATTTGGATTTTCATGCTGACCACACATTAAAAACTTCAGACTCTAATCTGATCAAGTGTGAAATCATAATGAATTGATGAAAGCATCTGTATTTTACCAATATGTGGCAAAAGTGTATTTGTTTAAACCTTATTTTTCACATTATCATTATTTCAGGGTAAAGCCTAATAACAAAACAGATTGTTCAATTACTTACGGGACTAAATCTGGTCGCCATCAATCTTCCAAAGTAAGAAGATAAGAGAGAAAACCGAAGATATAATTAAGTCACAAAACAAGAACGATGACAGTCGCATATTTTAAAAATTAAGTGAGGCCAATTTTTTGAATAATCAGCGGCCAATTTTTTAAATAATTTACGGCCAATTTCACGGATTGCGGCTGCTAGTAAGCCCGCCAACAGGCCCGAAGTGAATTATGACTTGTAATCACTAATTCTTCCTTGGGCTTAGGGCGACCTTTTTATCTGAAGAATAATATTACGGGCAGGTTATGGTTGGTAATTAAGTTTCTGGGGTACTAAAAAGAAGAGTTATTTTTGAAGCGTTTTTTGGGAAATGATTTAGAACAGTTCAACCTCTGCTGTGAAACAAAGGCTGTAAATCCATGGTGTTATGTTTTTTATAGTCATAGTAGGCAATTGTTAAGTTTACGCGAGTCAATCTATCAAATGTCTATGACTATTTTCAACTACTTGGAAACTTTTGATCAATTCCTATGTGAAAACGGCACTGATTTAAAGCCGCAGTTGTAGTCAACAATTACAAAATCCATGTTTAATAATAATAATAATAATCTGTGCTCCGGCTGTCAAACTCACTGACACAATAAAATTATATTCATATTTTTTACATTAATTTAAATACAAAAACAGCTCAAAATGTTCATATTACTGGACACAACAAGGAAAAAAAAATAAAAACATTAGCACATACATTTTATTGATACCTACTTGAAAAACAATGAATCTGTCATACTTATGAAATGCTGACAAGAAGCCGGGCACGAGCACAAACCGCACAACCAACATCTTCGGGTTCGTCGCTCAGCTCCGCCTCGCAGCCGCCGGGACCTGCGCCAGCCGTGAGTCCAGAGATTCCGGTCGCTGCAGTTGCGTCGAGCTCGAGCGACGAATACTTCTCGCCGCCGACGACACCACCACCTGCGCGTCGGCGCGGACGAGGCCGACCTCCGACCAGCTTAGGACCTCGAGGCCCACCGGCCTCTGACAGGGTCCCCGCTATCGGTGGAAGTGTGCAGCGCATGCGATGGACGCAAACGATCAATGAAAACGTCATGCGCTCATACTATGGGGCTACAGAGGGGGGAACTAACTTGACTGCGTACCGTGGTCGGATGCTCTCTCTGTTTCAGGTGCTTGAGCCAGCTGTTAACGTATCAGCCCAACGACTATCGGATCAGGTGCGGGTCATCCTGCGTAACCGTATGTTAGATGACGCCGTACTTGATAGACTGCGTCTGGAGTCACGGAGTGGCCGCATCTCACCTGCTTCGCCACCGGCCGCGGTGCAAATACAATCTAGTATTTCACCGCGATCCAACAACGTCGATGAAGATGATGATGATGGGGCTATATCCGTGAGTACCCAATGCAATGAGCGATTGAGGAGCGCTTTGGAGGATGCTTTCCGAGAGTATCGCTCCACACCGCCTGAGCTTAGACCCCGTCTACCTCGTTTGCCCATGCATAATAAAAATAGGGCGCTGGTGTGTGCTCTAGATTCGCAGCTAACAAATTGTTTTGATAGCAGCGAAGACCTCGCCGATACCCACTCGATCTTGTACTGTGCGGCTGCAGCGGCATGTCGTGTAGCTCATGTCAAATTTCTCAACAGTGACAGAGCTACACGACCAGCTGTACCAGCTTGGCAGTGCAGGATCGAGCGTCGTATCGGTGAAGCTAGAGCACTCATCGGCAAACTTATCTGCTTCAGGGAGGGCAACACTCGCCGTAGAGTGATGCGCTTTGTGAGGCGGGCGTTCTCGGGGACTGATACTAGTCCTCGAGATTATCTGACCCGCGTCACAGAGCGTATTGACTTCCTGAAGCAGAAAATCTATGCATGGGCAAACCGTATACGTCGGTACAAGCGGCGAGTGGAGCGATACACTCAGAATCGCACATTCCAAAGCAATGAGAGGTGGGTTTATAGGGCTTGGGAGCGACCGGACCAAGGTGTGACTGATACGCGCCTACCGGATGATGATGTCATGTGTTCATTCTGGCGCAACATCTGGTCGGTGCCTGTCAGTCACACCGAGGGTGACTGGATTCGGGAGGTTGAGCGCGCGTGCGATCCAATACTAGAAATGGGGGCAACTACCATCAGCCCCCAAGATGTAGCTCGTGCAGTCCGTCCGTTGCCTAACTGGAAATCTCCAGGGCCGGACGGACTGCACAATTTTTGGATCAAATGGTTTACAGGATCGCACGCTCGCTTGGCGTCTCAATTCCAGTCTGCCTTAGAGTCAGGGTCGCTGCCCCAGTTCCTAACTACAGGAATAACCCACCTGCTCCATAAATCAGGTAGTACTGCGGAGCCCAAAAATTATAGACCAATCACGTGTTTACCGACGGTCTATAAAGTTCTTACATCCATTTTGAGAGCAAAGATTAACCATCATATTGAAAGTAATTCAATCATGTCTGCCTCTCAGAATGGATGTAGGAACGGGTCCCGCGGTACTAAGGAGCTGCTCCTCATGGATATTGCCATTAGCCAACAAGTGCGTCGTTCCCGAAAGGATCTGTCGACATGTTGGATAGATTATAAGAAGGCCTACGACTCAGTGCCACATACATGGCTCATGAGGGTGCTGGAGCTGTATAAAGTTGATGCAGTTCTACGCACCTTCCTGATGTCTTGTATGGGGCAGTGGAGGACGGTCCTCCGCTATCCAGGATGTCGACAGATCCAGGTGAACGGCGACCCGATAAGGATCGAGCGTGGTATATTTCAGGGTGACAGCCTGAGTCCACTGTGGTTTTGTCTGGCCCTCAACCCTCTGAGCACATTGCTGGAAGGTTCGGGCCAAGGCTATCGGTTGAGAAGAGGTGGTCAGGTCATATCACACCTCCTTTACATGGATGACTTGAAACTCTTTGCCCCCAACAACTTGCAACTGATGGAGCTACTGAAGGTAACAGAAACCTTCAGTAGCGCCATCAGTATGGAATTTGGTGTGGACAAATGTGCGGTCATGCATGTGAAGCGAGGGGAGATTATGGAATCCGTGGGAACCCAACTCTCGGATTCCATACACCTTAGATCCCTCAGCTCAACCGAAACTTACAAGTATTTGGGTATGTCGGAAGCGTTGGGCATCAATGCTAATGACATGAAACAATCGTTGAAGGAGCGCTTCTTTGGCCGCCTGAACAAAGTACTAAATAGTCTTTTATCAGGCGGAAACAAGGTGCGCGCCTTTAACGGTTGGGTCATGCCGGTATTGATGTACTCTTTCGGCATACTCAAATGGACTCAGACGGAACTTGACGCCCTGGATAGGAGGGTACGCTCGCTGCTTACCGCAAATCGGATGCATCACCCACGGTCATCGGTGATGAGGCTGTATATCCCGCGGAAGTGCGGAGGTCGTGGCTTCTTAAATGCTAAGACCCTGCACAACCGCGAGATATGCAGCCTTAGGGAGTTCTTCCTAGAGGCCGACGTGGGTATGCATCGGGATGTGGTAGCAGTGGACAAAGGCCTCACTGCGCTCTCCTTGGCTAACGAGAACTGGCGCAAACCTGTGGTATTAGATACTAATGACCGCAGGGAGGTATGGCAGAGCAAGGAGCTTCACGGACGCTTTTACCGGGTCCTACATGGGCCCGATGTAGACTTTTTAGCGTCCGTAGCCTGGCTGCGTTTTGGTGACCTCTTCGGGGAAACCGAAGGTTTTGTCTGTGCGATTATGGACGAAGTTATGATGACGAACAACTACCGGAAATACATTGTGAAGGATGGTACCGTTGACATATGTCGGGCATGTCACCGGCCCGGGGAATCCATCCGCCACATTATTTCCGGTTGTTCTAGTCTAGCTAACGGAGACTATTTGCACAGACACAACCTTGTAGCCAGGATTATCCACCAGCAACTTGCTCTTAAATACAATCTTGTGGAATCGGAAGTACCGTACTATAGGTATGTGCCCGACCCAGTTCTCGAAAATGGCAACTGCACGTTGTATTGGGATCGGTCTATCATCACTGACAGGACTATTGTTGCCAATAAGCCTGACATAGTGGTGATAGATCGACTAGAGCGTCGCGCAATGATTGTTGATATAGCAGTCCCTCATGACGAGAACCTCGTGAAGACTGAGAAAGATAAACAAACGAAGTATCTTGACTTGGCTCGCGAGGTTGTCGACATGTGGGATGTGAACACAGCAGTCATTGTGCCGATAGTCGTGACGGCCAATGGCATAATTGCCAAGAGCCTCGACCAACATCTAAAGAGGCTCTCGTTGGGCAGCTGGATCAAGGGCTTGATCCAGAAAGCAGTACTCCTGGACACGGCGCGCATAGTGAGGAGGTTCCTCTCTCAGGGGCCCTAACCACCGGTAGCTTGGACTCTGTTCCCGATACTGGTGGGCTACTATTTTTTATATTTTTAAATATTTTTATATCTTTGTATTTTAATATTTAAAAATGTAATTTATATGTATTTAGAACGAATAAAGAGAATAATAATAATATATCTTGGGACAACTCACACACGGTCATCCCAAGCTAGGCAGAGCCTGTGCTATGGTAACCAGACAACTGATAAACATACTTATATATTTCTAAATACATACATATTATAGACAAATTACACCCAGACACAGAACAAATGATCATGCTCATCACACAAAGATTAGTCCTGGGTGGGAATCGAATTCACGACCTCCGGTTTAGCAGTCAGGGTCACTAACCACTCAACCAACAGGCCTGTCAGTTTATTAACAAGTTCAGTAGTTAAAACTGAGCAGTAAACTAAATCTTTGGGGACGACCGATAGAAGTGAAAACTAAACGAAAGCTATAGCATCCGGTGACGATGACGCGAGTTCCTTGATTTTTTGTTCACCCAAAAAGTACAAATACATACACAGTATACATATAGCTCATGGAAAGTGTTCGATGACGATGACGCGAGTTCCATGATTTCTGTTCACCCAAAAAGTGCTCAACCCGCCTAAAGAAGTTTTCACTTCAAAAACATTTGAATGGGCGGAAATTTGACTGAATGGGCAGTTATTAGTGGTCAGTTAATAAATCGGGATTAGTCGGTAAGAAATCCTCTTATTTTGTGGTATGACGGGAACTAAGTTCGCTCGCTCACTTTAGCTCTCGTCATACCATTCGAACCTAACCCATCCGTGTCGGGGTGCCCTAAGCTCCCTGTCCTATCCATCATTTAACTGCCCATTCCATCATATTACAATTGCCATTTATTTTTTCAACTGATCATAATAACAACTCTAATGTTTAAATAACAGTTGTAAATAATATTACTCTGTGAAAACTATGTAGATTGCTAAGTATATAATTTACTTACCTCTCACTCTAACATTTACAGTGTACTCCATAATTACCTAGAATAATAGAAAATATCAAACAAAAAAAAACAAGTAACTAACAAAGCATGTCAACTTCAAGCTTAAAAATGTATATTAAAAAAAAAGTAAACCACCTTAATTTCCTGGTAAATAAACTTAGCATAATAATGCACTAGTCATTGTAGCGGAAAATGAATCCAGACTATACTGTTAAACAAGGGTTGTTAACCCCGTCCCGTAGGGCGGGAAACGCCCCTTAACTTTACTCTATTATTAATGACGACTTTACCCGCCCTTCCTTGGCCAAGTGTAATGCAAATTATTGCGTTTTGCAATATTTTGTTTGTATCACGGAAAGTAAACGCTATGTTACATGGGATGTCGGGAATCACGCGAGGACTTAGTACAGTCACACACGTCTGTGAAAAAGTTGTTAAACACTGTAATTTTTGTTCTTTATTTGAACCCCAGACTATTATGAAATGTCAAACCCATCATAATTCTGTTGTGAAAAACTTTTTACAAAAAAAATCAACCAACTTTTTATGTTTCACTGTTTTAGTGGTAAGTACCCCACACCTAACTAGCCCACTGGAAAGTCACAGGAAAGCAAAATACGCAAGTTCGTTTACTTGGATTACATATTTTTTGCAGCTATTTTTATTTAAATCCAAACTACAGAACCGATATTGATGGAATTTCAATGAGAACATTCGCAAAGTATTTGCATTCATATAAAAAAGATTTTTTCAAATCGGTTCATAACTGACGGTGTTATGAGGCAACAAACACACAAAAAAAGGCATACAACCGAATTGAGAACATCCTCGAAAAAAAAAGCCAGTATTGAAAAACAAATCAATCAGCCTCGCTTTTTAACCGAAATCAAAAAACGAGGATTTTCTAAATTCGGTTGATTTTTTTATGTTTGTTATCGCATAGCTCCGCCATTTATGAACCGATTTGAAAAATTCTGCTTTAATGTGAAAGGATATACGTTCCAATTGGTCCCATATAAATTTTATCAAAATCGGTTCAGTAGTTTGGTTTATAAATCAAAATAGCTGGAGGAAATAGAAAATATATCATCAAAGTAAATGAAGTTGCGTGTTTTGCTTTCCTGTGACTTTCCACTGGTGTTGTTATAGAGGTGTGGTGTGGTTTACACTAATAAATAGTGTAATAAAAAACTTTTTTACAAAAAAACACTACTAAGTAAAAAATAACTTTAATTTCGGTACTCAGTGTTAAAATACGAAAAAACACCGACTTCCAAAATTTAAGTTATTTTATACTTTGTGTTTTTTTTTATTTGAAAGTACTTTGTATGTTTTTGTAAAAAAAAATTTTTACGCATGGAAATGTTGGAGATCATCCAGGTGCAGCTGAACACCAGAAGACATTAGACATGAAACAACTGCCTATCGGACAACTATAATCAGTAACTACGTAATTCGAAACTCCTTAGCATGACTGATAGTCTCAATTTCAGGATTTGACTACCCTCAACGACTGTCGAAAAAACTGAAAATAACAGCTCCCGGCTGTCATTTGTTATTCGATCATAATTATCCAACAGTTTGACGTCTTTTCTGAGTCACAGGGTCTTTTCTGAGTCATTGGATGGTCACTGATCCACGAAGCGACCTGCTGGTCGATTCTGTAAAAATGTCGAAGTGAGGGCTTAGGTGAAGTGACCACAAAGTGAGCAGTCAATCCATACAATCAAGCTGTCACGTGATCACGGAGTGAACTGTCATTCCATCTAGATTATATGGATAGACAGCTCACCCAAGCCTTCACTTCGATATGTTTATAGAATCGACCGACTGTATAAATATTGTTAAACCTTAAAGATCGACACGTATGGCAGTATGGCTGTTATTAATTATCCACGAATCACGAGCTGGGTACGGTGAAGATAATGATAAGGATAGATTATTAATTTATTATAACCCCAACGTTAAACTGTACTCATCTGTACGGGTGACTAGGTACACGGGGGCAATGAAGTGATTTGCAGACGTATTAAATAATTATGTGTTTGATCCAGCCGCGTATTAACGGTGCATGTTGAACTGCTTAAGCGTTGTTTCTGCCTATTAAATATTAAGGCAAGTGAGCTTAAGGGGGATGCGGCAGCGTTGACCACCTAATTAAACTATTCTTACACTATTTCCAATTAGTAGCTCACTTTAAGGTTGTGTGTTATTATGAAATGTTAATTTACCTAAGTGACAACATAAAAATCACATCAATCCGAGAAGAATAGATTGTGGAACTGGATTCTGAAGGAAGAAAAAGTTCTTCCTTCAGAATCCAGAGTTGAATTAGAGTGTAATCTATCTCTGATATTCCCACGAAACCGGAGCATGCGTCCATCTATGGTCTGCGTTACAGTAGCCCATAACCGTTTCCAGGGCAATCAAATATAGCCTATTTCACTCAGGAATACTGAAGCGTTCTACAGGTGAAAGAATTTTCAAAATCGGTTCAGCAGTTCATCTTACAAACAAAGTCACAAACCTTACCTTTTTATAATATTAATGTAGACTAGCTTCTGCCCGCGGCTCCGCCCGTGTGAATGTCAGAAATTGTCCCAAGGAACACACTCCCGGGATAAAAAGTAGCCGATTTCAGACTATAATCTATCTCTGTGCCACATTTCATCCAGATCCGTTCAGCCGTTCAGATAATAGTAGTAAGAGTAGTAAAATAACAAAGATACATATTAAATATGTACCTATGTTATTGTACTAGGTTGTATGGAAATAAAAATTTTATTACCATACAACCTGCTGAAAATTGAACATTTCCATTTCGTGGGCTGCCCTGGCGCATCCGCCTTAACACACCTCAATATACCTATTACTCTCTTTTATTGAAATATGAATATTTTATCGGCGAACAGGTGCAATACAGCTCTAAATTAATAATGTATTCATGTCCATTTTCCCTTTCTCTGCATGCGAGAGACCAAAGACCCCTGCTGCAATTCCAGGAATCTATTCGCTTTTCTGTTGTTTTGTTTGGTCACGTACATTTTTGATTACTAAGAATTAGTTGAACAATACCAGAGAATTTTAAGCTTTGGCCCCTTTAAATTAAAACGAAAAACATTTGAAAGTCTAGGACTAAGGTAGGGTAGGTAATAAAGCAAAAAAAAAGTGAACGCCCTTGTTTTGTAGTAGACTATAGTAGGCGCCAGATAATCGTGGAATAACGGTCATTGACCCACCTACAATTATTGACATTTTTAATTTGAAAAACGGAATTAATGACATAAAGCTGTCCCGAATCATCATCTCTCATGATCCTTAACATTGTCTAATAATGAAAAACGATTCATATTTAATTGTTCAGGTACCTATGAACAGTTATTAGGGAAAGGTCAATGTACTTTATTCCACATTTATCTGGCGCCTACTATAGCTGCCACCCGCTGGTTCCCTTTGTGTAATTAGTACCTACTATGCTTAAAAATTATAGCCTTTGTATCACTCTGATGCTACATCACTGTTTAGTAAATAAATAAAATACTTTTAGTCGTTTATGCGTGAAAGAGTAACAAACATCTATCCGTGCTGCTATTATTTTTAGCCACGAGCTCCTACATAATACCATTAAACCATGAACTTTTACTAGAATCCTTGTCCAAATGCTCAATACTCAATACTGAAACTTTATTGGCATTCCACAATGTGTACTTAGGTGGTAAATTTAAAAAATAAATTGTGATCATTATGGACCCTGTCGGGCACAGCAAAAAACAAATATATGCAGAAAAAGGAAGCTTTAAATAGCAAAACTTATATCTAAAATAAATCGTTCACCAACCAATCCAATCCAATCAATAATAATTAAGAAGCAGTCGAGGTCACAGACTAAGAAATTAACTTCAGACTAGTTTAATTTAGTCTCCACAAAGGATACAACATTTTTCTTTGTCTAGCTTATTTGCGTCGACTTAAACGTTTGTTTTTGTCTTAATACCTATCTTGTATATTTTTGTCTGGGAAAGGTAATATATTTTACTATTCAATTTTGTTGCGATAATAGAAAGAACGTAATAATCTCTTGCAATTTATTTTTCCTTTTATACGCATTATATTATTTCAGAAACTTTTTTAGCAATTACCTACTTCATATTATCATTGCTTAAAAAGGTTGTCAGCGAATTTTCATAAACTAGGTTTTTGTAATTAAGTCCACCTCTGTACATTTGTGTGCGTAAAGTGTTAATAAATAAATTATAGTTCACTCATAAGTTGATATCATTCTTCTGTAAAATGGGATAGTACAAAATAGTGTTGGTAAACTTCTCTCAACAATGAAAAAAAAAACGGACACGTGCGAGTCAGACTCGCGCACCGAGGGTTCCGATCGAGTCTTGATTTTTGCCGATTATACATTACCTACGGAAGTTTATAAACTATGAGAACTGACAAAAATATAGCAGGTAAGATTGGAAGACAAACTTATCTACCTTGTTGAAAAAATGTTCTCCCATACATTACTATACATACGTCACGGTCAATTTAAAGTTTTTTTGTCTTTTTATGTTAACATAACTTTTACACACGATGTCTACATATCTTTTATTCGACTCTCCTTTCGCAGGTATGCTGGAAGAGATTTCTTTAGAAATAAGCATCACCTTTGTACCTATTTTTCTGTTCCCTTCTTCTTATTTATTTGTTAAATGTGTGTACATAAACTGTTAAATAAATAAATAAATAAATATAAGTTTGTCATCGCAAAAAAAAAAAAAATATGATAAAACTAAAATACCTATTTATAGACATTTTCCTGTATTTGTACTGTAAGATCTATCTGCTTGCCTTTCATGACTCTAGGTCAACGGGAAGTACCCTTGAAGTTTTGATTCCCTTTCGAGCGTCAAAACATGCTCCATAAACGGAGCATAAACGGCCTTATGCGATTGCGCTAACTAAAAAGTTTTAATTTTTCACTGCTCCAAGAGGTACCAGACCTAAGTATTTCATATTCATTTCAGCTTGATTCCTACACGCGTTCGGCTGTTTTGCCGACTGAGGTACGGAACCCTAAAAATAAACGCTTTCACCTTTTCCAAGCAGCCTGTAAAATGAAATCGCAACAACATAGCGAGCTATTTTGAATAAATATAAAAGAAAAATGTTACAAGCTCGAAAAATTCTCGTGAGTGACAAGTTGACGGGTTGCGTGTGTTTTGAGGGTTCCTTACATCGGAGGGTGCATTTTACCGCTATTATTATTCAATTAACTGTTATTATTATTACGATAACACCTAGCATCTAACTACTATTGCATTTCGTTGATTTCAATATAAAAGTGGGTGCAGATAATGTTACCGGTAAATTACCGGTATTTAGAAAACCGTTTACGTAGGCAAAGCAATTTACTTAAGTGCATTTTCATAACCATAATTGCTAAGGCAAGTATTTATACCTATCATTGCGCACGACGCAATTGCGGCGATAAGTTCCCTTTTTGAGGGGTAACTGGAGAGGCGCCACGGCGCACTCACCTTCCGCCTGACGCAGGTTTTCACCGGACACGGCTGTTTCTGAAGATACCGGTTTCGAATTCGGCGGTAGGACACGCCCGAGCATACGGTGTAGGTCTGCCCTGCTTTCCGGAGCACCGCCGTGTCCTCGTCGAGGCGGTCGGCGGCGGCGACCTCTTGCGTCCGGCCCGGGTTCAATCCACGGTCTGAAGCGAGGAAGCATGGGAAGCGGTCACCTTAGAGAGACCTAGGAGAGACAAGCGCCACGCCCCAACCGCCGCAGAAGGAGACACCTCGGGCGTCAGCACTCGCAAGGCGATCCCCGGTCAATGTAGGCCCGGGCCTGCAGACGGCAAGCTGTGGGTGGCTTGCTATCCGATCACAACCAGGCGAGGGTCGATGGCGCGTTGTGTTTCACGCACGCCTCAAAGAGATGTCAGCACCTATGCTGACATCTCTTTGAGGTCGTCTCCTAAGACGGGGCCTGTTAGGGTCAGAGCCTGCCAGGTTTGCGGAATTTGTTCGAAAGAGTCACCGCGGCCCTAGAACGCAAAGGGCTTTAGGAGGAATGCGGATGGGTTTTAGCCAGTAAGAGTCTGACACGCCCTTCTGCTCCACCCAGAGCAAAGGAAGTCATTTGATGATATCACATCCTTAAAAAAAAGTATTTATATCATATTTTTTCGGATAGAGGCCGATTTTCTTCAAAAAACATCGCTAAACTTCTATATTTTTGAATAATGTTCAAACTTGTTAATTCATTTGATAATTCGTTTTAAATTAATATAAATCTAGGTACTAAATTGTTATATAGTAGTAATTATTTACTTACCGGCCTTATTTATTTATTGTTTACAAACGGAATAATGTAACTCAAACGGTGGTTGCTGAGCAACGACCGATTCTTGCTCGGATGCGACGCACAACTTGTATTTATGTTAATTTTTTTTCAAGTATTTGTAAATTGTCTTCTAGTGCTATTGTTTATTTTGTTTTATGTTGTCACTGTCAGTCAGTGCCGGACGTCATGCCATAGACAACTGTTGAACTGTGTTCGGTTTTTGTCTGTGGTATGACCAGAGACTCGTGGGAGTTAATGTCCGGTCCTGACACAGCTTGTCAGTGAAACAAGTTTTATTTAGTTTTAAGTTAGTTGTCAAGTTATTTTTTTTAAGTTTTTTTGTTTTTGTGCGTCTTTTCTGGTGGAATAAACGTGTTTCTTTTTCTTTCTTTCTTCTTCTTCTTCTAAGGTCATTTTCAGAGAACAATTCACTATTTTGAAATGGTTGCTGTTTTTTAAATAATTGTAACTCATACGTGTTTATTAAACGAGTGTATAGTTGTTACCTACATAAAGCTAAGTTTAAAAAAATATGAATTGGAAAATGAAGTTAATATTTATGTAAATAGGTATTTGTTCCATGACATGATGTACTCATTGACTGTCATGGCACAACCAGAATATACGATAATTGAGAGAAATATCACAGTGCTACTGGAAGTTTGTGCGAAAAAACAACTGATTAATTATTTTATGTCTAAATCCCACGTCACAAAAACGCAGGTAAAATATTTCTTAACCAAAATATGCTTCCATAAAATAATTTTACACAAAGGTTTGTTCTGAAGCGCCGCGTGTAAAATTAGGATACTTCTCGGCTTTTGTCCAGCAAGTACTCTCATAGATTAGTATTCGCAGTACCCGCTGACCTCAGAAAGACATAATTTATCGCTTGAATTCCCTACACATCCTGTAAAATGCAGAATTGTGCTACAAAAGCAATAGGAAGCTATACGAATTTATGACAATTTCAACAAAATTAATGGTGTTTCGCTGTAGCGCAGCGCTCAGCTTAGTTTCTGTTGTTTCTTTACTATGCAGATAAAATGTCTCTACATACAATTTAAAACCGTGGTCAGAAACCACTTGCTCAGACCTCAAAGTACTAAAATCTTTTAAATTTTCAATTGCAATCACTGGAAAAAGATTTTACTATTTTACTACTTTTCATCAAAACTCAACAAATTTATATTTTGTTAGCCTAAACATTTTATTTTTGTGTCAGAAGAAAAACCTACAAAACTCATCACCATCATCCTGCTCTCATTTAAATTCATGTTTCCTTCATCCATACGTCTCAGTAGTCACTCTCGTACATATGTATTATAGTATATGTCGTATCATTTTTATACATCAATGTATCGTTTCTCTGATCCTCTTCTACTCTTATAACGAGTGATCGACATAGGAAGTGCTATTCCCGGGACTTCCTAACATGGATGTGCCTTCTGAATTCCGGGACCAGTAATGACTAGATTACACAGTGTAAGCTAGCGTGCAAGTCAGCCTGCCGAGTAGCTGCAGTGTAGTAACTCGCATCGTATGGACGTATCTTACGAGTTACTGCCACGTAAAACTTGAATAGTCGCTTGCATCCAAGTTTCTTTCTAACATTTTGTGTTTTCACTGTGTAGCAGCTCGGAAATTACTCGCATCGTTTGGACGCGTTTAGCAGTAGCTCGCCACTTTTTTATTTTGGAGTGTATTTTTTTAGCTACTAAAATCGTGAAAACGGCTAAGGCGAGCCGAGCATCCAAGTAGACAATCCAAGTAACTGTCTAGGCAGCAGCTCGCACTGTGTAAGCTAGTCATAAGTAATATGGCAAACAGCACCGCGCGGGACCAGCTTATACCGGAAAGAGTAGTCTGATATGTTGTTGAGCGTACTCATGATGTCTTTATCAATTTAAGTTCATTTAATACATCGTTATTCAGTCAAAACTTCCCGGGAATCCTGGGGCATGTCCATATTAACATTATCATTCAGGTTTATTGACCAAAAATAGCCTACCTGCGCCGATCACTGCTTATAATCCTCATAAACACCTAAAACATTTTTTCTTTTCCACAAAAATCAGTCATCTTATTTTCCTAGCAGAAAACAAACAAAAAATACCTTTTGCGGTATAGTCAAATCCCTAAAGGCTGCTAATTTATATTAAAGTAGGGTAGGGAAATGGTAATTTACATAGTGGTTATTAAGCAATGTAGCCGTAAGGGGAGCGAATGCAATGGTAATGTGTCACTGTCGTCGGCAATCATGACACGTCGCTACGCGGTTACCTTGAATTTTTCCAGGCACCTAAGGTTTTTGTTCACTTTTTCAAGGAATTTTGTTGGCATTTCAGTTTAAAGAGTGATTTCAGATTATTGTAAGTATTCAAACTTTTAAGTACAAACCATTTGTTGTAGGTTATCATATATTTTTAAGGAACTGTTTCATTTTCAGAGTCACGTTAATAACTTGATTTTAAATTTAATAGAACGGGAGCGCAGGTCGCTGGCTGTTCGATGTGGGATGTTGGCCCACAGGTTTGCACGTTGTACGGCTCAGGTTAAGGTGACGCTTTTCAAAGCCTACTGCCAATCCTTTTACACGTGCAGCCTGTGGGTGAACTTTACGCAAAGGGCATATAGTGGCCTGCGCACCCAATACAACAACACGTTCCGGGTGTTGATGGGGCTGCCGCGTTTTTGTAGCGCGTCCGGCATGTTTGCCGAGATGAGCATCTCTGCTACGCCGAGTTCGCGCCAGCCCCAAAACCATTCTCAGAACGTTGGCCGACAGGTGGGACTCTCCGATCCTGGGGCGGTGGATACGACTACTCGCAGTCAAGTAGACATTCCCAGGATCGGCGAGCCTCACGCTTGTATAATAGGTAGGAATGTCATGTTACTAACACTAGTTTATAAGTTTGCACTGTTACTAACAAATATGGAATTGATTCTGAAATAAATGTTTATTATTATTATTAAATCTTTTTTCGAAATATATTTATAACAAGGCTTGCTAACGAATATATGTACTTATATCCAGTTTTATTACCCGCCTGTAAAGTATGTATACTTTTTTGACTTACAGACTGTTAGAACTTCACTGACGGTATGTCAATCAACCGTTTCTAAAATGTTTGGAATTTCGAGTATGAAGCTCGAAAAATCCTTAGGTATATATTCCCGTAATATTACATTATATCCTTCCTTACAGATTAATTTCAATTATTTTCATATCATGAAATCAATAGTACAAATGCTGGAAGCATCCAGTCTGCCACAGTCACGTAAAAAGTAGCATTAGGAACCAGCATACTGCACAGAAGCAGGACTTAACAATCTATCAGGGAGTTGGAACAAAATTCACGAGTGCACGGCACAACTGGCGCACACTGGGCGCGATTTACAGTGCAGTGGACAAAAACATATGCATATAGCTTGATAGTTTAAATAGTACTTTCTCAGGCATACTTTTAGAACTCATAATGAAACATCCGCGAAAGGGATAGCCCTAAGAGATATGGCTATGTGTGGGTACACCCATTCCAGTTGCATTAAATCAAAACCCCAAGCATACTTTCATCAATGCCATTCATTAATATAATACATCCGTTTGCAAAAAGGAGCAATGGCGGGAGAACGTACGGAGAGTCATGTCCGCCTCTACCACCAACGTGGACGTGACCACGACCGCTCTACCAAGAGCGAAACAAAACAAAGAAGAAAGCTTAAAAAAAACTGCTTACACTTTAAATTAGATACGTGTTGGTATAGTAGAAAAATAATTAAAATAAACGTGTGTCGATCAAAATTTTTTGTTTAAAACATAATTTGCACTTGTAATAGTAAATCATTTTTATTCTGGACTTCAATATTTTTACCGTAAACCCAGATACTTATTGTTCGGATAATTAATCCTTAGTGTAATTTTGCGCACAGAACTCGGAATCGGGTCCACTGTGCATCGTTTTATTACATTTTCAATACCACCAGATGATGCAATTCTCTGGCAGTGGTCAGCTCGGCTATCTTATTGTGCCCCTGATTGCGTTTCCAGTTCGGGATTGAGGTTGCTTGTGTTTCAACAATACGAGTTTTTGAAATTAATTACGGATACAGAAAAGATACCTACTGCTTTTATGTGAATCATGTTCGTTGAGTTAAGGGCATTGTTTCTAGGGACATGGGATTATAAAACTATTTATTTAATTAAACTTTATGTACAATAGTTGTATATGGGCGGACTTAATGCATCAAGGTATTCTCTACCAGTCAACCTTTGAATTAAAAAGTGTGGTAGGTTTAAAACAAATGAAAATTTAATTAAAAGTTAATATCAGATTAGGTACCTACATATTATCAGTTTTGATATTAGTTGGCAGACGTACAGGCTAATGAAGCTTTAACAACGTGAATTGGGAGGATACTGATACGAAGAGGAGAGAAGAGAAACGTACTTAAACTGAGATGGCGACTAATAGAAGAAATGAGGAAGGACAAAGCGCGTTATGCCGGAAAAATTAATGATAATGATGATTCAAAATATGTAGTTACGAACAAGGATTACTAACTGTCACTTCCCAAATATCATACACCAAAAAAAAAAAAAAAAAAGTCAAAAACGTTTATTTCAATTAGGCCATTAAACGGCCCTTTTGAACGTCAGCATTTACAGTTCAGTAAAATATATTAATAAAGTGACTCTACTGTCCATTCGGAAAGGTAGATTCTTATGGAGAAGAACGGACAAGAAACTCCAACACCACACAACTAATTTCCTTTATGAGCGATAAAATATACCAGGCCCATACATAATCAAACCAGACCCGTCTAGCTGGAAGGCTCGTCAAAGTTCCAAATTAATTTGAACTTAAGCACCTAATTGGGCGTTACCATATTAAAGTGGGTTGAAATTGCTATCGTAACACTGTATGTAACATGTTACAGCTACATATGACATAGTTGCAGTTACGCTAGTGCAGTAATTCCTTTATTAATAAGCCACAGTTTTGAGGACGCAATTGTGTTAATGGGGCTGACGGCAGCAATGCACACACATATTAAGTTAGCATTTGTGAGTATAACTTAAAACGAAGAAATTAAAGAATAATAATGTTAATGTCACCGGAAAATTGCAAACCCCGTAAGATTGTAAAATATCACGTAAACTATTGAATTTGGATGGGAAAACGATTTTTCATAATATATCGATAAATTATAATCTAATAAAGAGTTATTACAATCTTACGAAGTCTTCAATTTTCCGGTGAGATTAATATTAATGATGTGTTTTCTCAGTAAAAGCTCGGAGTCAAGTTTTTGTGCGCGGTTTATGGCAAAACATTCACCATGGGACTAAAACATAATCCACTAGTTGCCGCCCGCGGCTCCGCCCGCGTGATTGTCGAAAATTATCCAAAGGGGACATATTCCCGGGATAAAAGAATTCTATGTGTGTCTTCTGTGTGTGTCTAATTTCATCAAAATCCATTCAGTAGTTATTGCGTGAAAGAGTAACAAACATCCATCCAACCATACTTACAAACTTTCGCGTTTATAATATTAGTTGGATAATATCCAGTCTTTAAGTAAAATTCGTCCTTCTAGGCAAGCGTGCTCCATCTTCGACCACATCATCGCTTACCTACCATCAGGTGGCATTAGTGGCATTAGTGGCAAAATGCATATCAAAAGTAAGAAAAAAAAAATCGCTGTTTTTGCATATTATTTCAATCTTGCCCATCACGTTTACTGCAGGGAAAACTCAAATGATTTTGCTGAATGATTTGCTTTTACCCGATGTCACATCGTGTTAAAGCTAACCATCCGGGTTCCATTTCTACGTAGAGGTATATTTGGACAAAATTATTTTGCCAACTTATTGATAATATTAAATTAGGCCGATAGCCAGCACCAACACTACACATCTACATAATTAATTATCTCGAACCCTATCGATGAATTTGCACGCAGAACTAGATTTATCTGTCCATTATCCAAACATTTAGGACATATATCACGAAACATTAGAGCTAATGCAACATATAAATCATACATGTGTTTTATTTATAGCTAAAATAAAATAAATAGAAGTCAGATCATCGTGATTAATGATAACGCGTTGCTAGTAAGCGGGCGTACCAAAAACGCCGCGTTTAGATCACACGCTTGTGATACGACTAGGGTTGTCATCGGCGATTTCATTTACACTTAATAAGTTTTGACGTTTACTTTTCAGGGAGACACCCTTCATCACTATGTAACCTATAGCCACATGATTCCGAGGATGAAATTGTAGGTATTTTGGGTGATATTATATCAAAGAAATTTGACGATAACACAGAAACTTACCCCCAGTTTTTGGAACGAAATTTATCGAATAAATAATGTAATGAAAGTGCTCGTAAACTATTTTGATGCGCAGTTGGCAACTACTTCAACTAATCACATAATTTCATAGTAACTGCTTTTTTGCAAGGCGCGAATGTGAAGAAATTCATATACGGTACTTATAGATCCTACTAATATTATAAATGCGAAAGTTTGTAAGTATGGATGGATGGATGAATGGATGTTTGTTACTCTTTCACGTCAGAACGGCTGAACGGATCTCGATTAAATTTTTACAGAGGTAGATTATAGTGTGGAATAACACATAGGATACTTTTCATCCCGGGAATATGTTCTCTTGGGATAATTTTCGACATAAACGCGGGCGGAGCCGCAGGCGGTAGCTTGTATCTAATAAAACAATGTTATATAAACGTAATTTGAGACAAAACCATGATGCACGATTCCTTGTTCAGCCAATCTAAATCAACGACCAAATCAAAATTCTCACCTAACGGATACAACCAGACCAACTCCAATATTCACCGAAAAACAAATCAAAGGAAATCTCAAGGCTTCAAAGGAAAACTATCTCGATTCCCACACTAAACAAAATCAGGAGGAAAAGTATCCGACTTGATTTTTTCTAACGCTTTCCAATTTTTTTTTCCGGCTTTAGGTAAAAGTACGATTTACGCAAAAACAACAGGTCAAAAAGAAAAAAGTTATTTTGTAAAAAAACTTTAATTTCGAAAGTCGGTGTGTTTGGTTGTTTCTTCGTATTTTGTACTTCGTACACCAACTTTTTAAACTTGTAGTGGTACCACAACAAGTTCATTTATTATTATTATAATATATATTATAATTTAAAGTATTTTGATTTAAACCAAACTACTGAACCAATTTTGATAAAATTTCTATGGGAACAATCGGAAAGTATATAATTATATCCTTTCACATTAAAAAGATTTTTTTAAATCGGTTTTGTTGATAAATGACAGACTTTTGATTTATCAAACATAAAAAAATTTTTGATTGACACCTAATTCCTGAAAAAAAATGGATGGTGAAAAAATAAACAAGCTGTATGAGGGTTATGTGAGGCAACCCTAAATATAAGGCTTCGCTTTAATTTATCACTAAGTAACATCTAGTAACATCGCACGATAGTCTGTTTCGTATACGGGTTCCTTTATCGCATTGCTGCGGTAGCAACCGATCTAACTTTAATTTGTTGTTTTTTTTTTTCGTTTTCTCTGCTTATTGGAGGGAAATGGGTAAATTAATGGTGGGATGTAGGTCATGTCGCTTTAAAACAGGCTAAGCTTTTTAAGAAGAAAAATCTCCAACAGTTTGTAATCATCAATGCATTGACGCCATGATTCATAATAGAAAGAGTAATTTCTGTTGCAGCAGTATGATTTTTTAAAGCTTTAATAAAGACACCAGATATTTTTTGTTTCCCGGATTTTTGGTAAGCGTACGAGGGCCCGAAGCCAATTCGCAGTTGGACGTTATTATTACTTCTAATATTTTATTTGTACGCCCAGCCAAGGTGTCAAAATCCTTTTCGGCAAGTATACACCATTGTCCGCGACATCATGGCTGAGACAGTGCTCAAACTCTATGCGTTAGTTCAATGCGCACAGTTAAGTCTTATAGCGGTTAACCACGTGGCGTTCGTGGTTGGTATAGCGGTCGGAAGAAACCAGTAAGAGTCCAGAGGCGACGAGAGTCTATCACAGTCGAGCGGTAAGCGGTAGGATCACGCAGCGGGTGTGAAATCCAGGATCGTGGAAGATCAGGCGATTGATTTCCACGAACGGGGAATCTGCTGATGCGTGATCAACAGCGATTCGTTTTAGACTGTTTCAGCGGTAAACAGTACATTCAGTACAGGGAAAAAGAGATAGGTGAGCAGCTGAAGGTAAAGTAAGCGAGCGCTACATAATACAAAAGATAATTAATATAAAAAAGAAGTGTAAATTTTGACAAAACTGTTTTTAAAAAACTTTATTCATAAAACTTTCTAACCATTTGTTTAGTTTAACTAATAATTAGCAGATTCTTAATTCGAATGTATGAGTGGAAATCCAAACATTGATTGGTTAAAAATGCCTAGGGGACTAACTATTTTCTTTCTATCTATTTATGGGTTCTAAATTTTATTTAAACCATTACAGAATTAGAATTTAAAATCTGCAGTACTTGGACTTGAATGTTTGAATGGAAAACTGATTAAATTTTACTTCCTCTACTTCTTTATATAACATAATTAGAGAGTTAATCAAACACCAATCTCGTTAGCACCTTGTACAGACCTATCAAGTATTCAGTACTAGCATAGAAATTACTAATAGTTGAACACTGTTGCGGATGTGGGCGGGAGGGAAACTTCAGGCAATATCTGCACACTTTACTAACAAAGTGGAGCAGTAGGCACCTCCTGTCTTCAATGAAAACTATTGCTTAGGCGCTATAATAATTAATTTAATCTAGAATACGTTTCTCCGTGAAATACATAATAATAGATATTTAGGTAGGTACCAACAATAGTGTATATTAACTACTAGAACAGCGGAGCATGTTCTAAATTCAAATTGTAGTGCTAAGTTTATATGACATTTCCGTTTAGTTTTTTTTTATTTATTCGTGAATTTCTTCTGCTGCTGTTTTGCGTATATTTGTTATAGTGTATGGTGGAGATAAAACACGCAGCATCATGAGCCCAGCCCTTCATAACCAGTTTCATCATCGGACTACGGCGATGAGCAACCAGTGAAGAGGGTATGTGGTACAGACAGTAAAGTCCCGCACACCTCCACTGAAATGGGAGGATCCTCCGACCAGACGGTTGTTGTGTCTGGTGGGCAACTGCCCGATACTTGATATTCGGACTGTTGTATATGTTCAAATCGAACTTTGCTTGCGCGATGCAGGATTTCGTTGGTAAGTAGTTCATCGCTGATAAGATAAATGGCGTTGCTGTTCTTTTTGTTGCCGTACAAATTTCGCTTCTTAGTTTTTGGAAACTTTCATTATGCGTTTCCTGACAGTTACAATCTGGGGGTCTTTAAGTCAAGTGTGAACAGGTTACTTCTAAGCAAGCGTGCTCCATCTTCGACAACATCATGGCTTACCATCAGGTGAGATAGATAACAAACGCGAGCACTTCAATAATTAAAAAAAAAACATGTTTTCTAAAATATTGACCTAACTACATTATATTTGTTATTTGTCTATCTCCGCTGCGTATGCAAGGTAAGTATTTGAAATTCGATTCATTTTGTTTTACATTGAATAACTACCAAAAATTGAGCGCTCACGAAAGTTTTTTTGGCTTTCACTATGACGCCGTCAGAAGAAAGAAATAATTCCCTTATTAAACTACACACAATTTACTAACCACAGCAAAACTCTACAAACCTACCTTCCTATAGCACCTAGAGTAAACTGCAGTAACTTAGAACAAAGCGAAAGCTTTGCTCTCACGCCAAGTTTGCATTAGCTATGAAAGCGGTTGCTGCATTATTGTTTTTTTTTTTTTTGAGCAAAAAGGTAATAGTGCCACTCTGAGGACTTAATCTAAAACCGCTTAATCTTACCGTCATGTGGAACCGTGCTCTAGTTTTGACATGGTTTTGTTCGAACTAAATATTGTGCTTTGAAAATGCCGGAAATGCTCGTTTATTTTCTGGTGCTAGATAAAAAAAAAACTAAATAATCCAAGTATTTCGTTTAAGAAAATAAAGTCGATAATATGCTGGGCAAACTAAAAGCATACGACTATATATAATTACTCATACTGGTCTTTTCAGGAACGTTTTAAAAGATTGACAAAATCTACCAACCCTTTTCCGACTACGTATTTATATTGGGGTTACCAGTTTTTTTCATGGAGCTACTAGCAATCTAAGCTCCTAAACCAGTTACCTCATAGACTCTCTCTCTTGCTAAGACTAGACATCAGAATTTCACCTTATGACTACGCGTAACGTCATTTTGACCATCTGTCAATAATAACCTTCTTTTATACGTGTGGAAATCTTCATGGCTGTCCCCCGTCTTCGGGTGGATGGAGGAGTCTGTCAGACTCCTACTGACTAACGGCCGGTCTCAATAACGTATCAACTTTTAACTAACTGTCAAATTAGCTACCTACAGTAGCTGAAACGTCACGTTTTAAAGGCAAACATGACGTTTCAGCTACTGTTCGGCCGTAAAACCACACGGTGTTCTTCCTCATAATTTTTGGCTGGGGTGCGGGGAGACGTCCATGATAACCTGCACGTGCACCAGCGGCTTACCAAACCTGGCTGCTTTTGATGACCTAAAATTGAAGCTATCTTTGTTATAATGCCAAGATTTATCCAAGATAAGAATATCAAGCAGCTATTTAAACGGTCTGTCCACATGTCTCATTTAACTAAATTAATTCAACCAGCGACTACAAAATCGCCATCTTAACGAATGGAAGTTTCCCTCTTCACCTTCACCTACCACTATGATGGTCCAAATATGATCAGATATACTACGCGCGAACTGAATAACACATTGTTGATAAAAGGGGAAGTCATCCCGTGATATATGACCGTTGTAATACGGACAGACAACTATGAATATTACATGTATGGCGCGAGTAATAATCTGCGAACATCTCCACTGAATGTAGTGTGTTGCTGATGAGTGGACGAGATTCGATCGTAGTTTAGGCTTAAGATGAATAGGGGTGTTTTGCATGGCTGTTTGTTTGGGCAAGAGTATGAGTCATAGATGTTCTGTTGAAAGCTGAATCTCGGAACATGACGTACTGAACAGTCTGCGATAATGACTCAGTTTTCATCAACAAAAGTTCTACAAGGCTAAACAGTGTTACTATTTTGTAACAATCTCCTCGTGGTAACGTAGGTTAAGTGAGCTTAAAGAGTTGTCGATCTCTAGGAACTATCGGAATTACTGCTCACTTCAATTAAGTTTTCACAGTAAGCGTTTTAACACAATCGACTGGCAGGGCAGGTACTCGTTCCAGGGTTGCAAAATCTTTCGAAAGAGTTACCGTGGCCTTGGAACGCAAAGAGCATTTTGAAGGAACACGGGAGTCTGTAAGAATCTGACACTCCCCCCGCTCCATCCAGAGCAGGAGAAGTCATTTGATGATTTCGTTCATATAATAAAGGCATCGTTTCAGACCAAACCTACTCGAAGGTGTCCAAATAAAACACAAATGTAGGCAGTACTAGGTATTAAGTACCATTATCAGTTTTAAAAAAGAAAAATCAATCATCTCATTCAACTCAATAATCAATTCCGGATTCAATTAATCGAATCCAAAACTAAAGGTTGTTGCTCATCGATGCGCAATAATCGTGTAAACTCGGTTACTGTTTACAGTCGCCGTATTAAGCTGCGAGTGGCCGGGCGGAGGCAATCGTGTGCAGCCTGCGACACGCTTTCATGCAGCTAGTAATGTGTGGATCATCTCATAATAATTAATATTATAATGAAACTTCTCAAAGAAGGACTGATTTTGGTTTTACTGTGTCACTGCAAGTTGCCAACTGAAAACCAGCGCAGAAGATTTCTGTTCTATTCTATTTCACTGTTTAAAACTTTTTAAAGACCAAGGCAACTCTATTGAATTCCCCAAATAGCTTCCTGCATCTAAATAACCATATGTTGTCAGACTATTTCTAACATAATTTTGTCTGAAAACTCTGATTCGCAAACTGTGCTCAATCTTGTCAGAAATTATTTTTTCACCATGTTTTTTACTATTGATTGGTTCGTGTTTGACCAATGTTCCCGGTATGGTAAACGATGGATGAATTTGGTCCACGATAGAGTTCGTTTACCTATAGGTAACTTATTCATTCTTGACTCAAAGGCCCTCATTTATTTATATTCTTTTAGCTTCGTATCAGACTGTATTCTGGTTGATAACTCTAGAAATTGGACAGGGTGTGTCTCTGTAACATGTGACATAAACATAACTTTACTGGCGAGATGGCGCTTGACTATAAGTATTTCTCTACCTAAATCTTTGCGCAATAACTATAGAATTGTAGCTAAGTAGACCTGATACTCAAAATTCGGAAACACAAAAAAATATTAAACGCAGCGTTATCGCAGCAGAATTTATTAGCTCGACAGAAAGTCAGCGATGTGTCACAAATACTGCGACGGGCTGCATCCAGCGCGCTTTGTTGAACGGAATCAAAAACAAACTGCGCTGACAATCGCCACATCGACGGCCTATTTGTGTTACTCGTGTGTTTCTGCCATTCTGAATATGATATGATGTGATGCACACTCGTTTTTTCCCTTTGAGTAGTGAACATTATGTTTTGTGTAAAGTTATGTTGTTTCATCTGGATTACCTGTGCTGTGGTAGCACTAACATTTATTATTTTCTGAAAACTTCTAGATAATGTTTTTCCTGGTTTTCTAGACTGAGTGTTTTTTATTCCAACAGTATTGGACGGCAGAATTAAGAACCCACGTTTATTTTTATAATTTTATTCATAGATTTTCTTTAACGGAATTTTGTGAATATACCCGAAGTACATTCACAAATAAATCGACAGCAATCACACTATCTACATAATAATGAACCATGAAAACGTCTCCACCATTTCCATTCGAAAAGCGTCACTTCGCTAAGTCTCACTTAAAGAAAAAGCAACAATAAAAAGGTCCACAGATTATGTTTTAAAGAAAGGCCGAGTGTTGGCACGCGAGCGGGGCGTTCAGCGGACCTCAAGTAACAATTACTTGGTCATGCGAGCAACCAATCCATCACCCACTTGCCCTGTGCCACTGGCAATGGCCACTCGGTTCCTACTCTAAGGCAATTTCCGGAGCCCTTATCTACCTCTACCTGCAAGCATTTACTTGGTGGTTTGTTTAACAGAATTAATCCAGTTGACAAGGATCTTTGGCAAGGCCGTTCCTTTTTGCGCTTTTGTTGTTTCAGTTTCGAATCGAACGTCGGCTTGGCACACAAGTTCCACGAAACTAGATCCCGAAAGAAATGTTCAATATGGGAGAGGGCATAGAAGTCAGCTCTACGTTGCTTTAAAAAAAATGGCCACTTAATTTTAAAAAGCTTTCTTACTAGAGGAAATAATACTAACAACTCACTTATTAATACAAGTATGAATAAACGCGTCGACCGAAGCCAAACGATATCACAGGCATAAAAATGCGACATTATTATTAAATTCTTTTCATAAGCGAGGTCTTAAGCCACGTAAAGCTCCCCACACTGTGTGCATAATTCTTTAACAAGTAATAGCCTTTTGAAATACTGCGACACCGTTCATATTTTCAGTACAATTTATAGGAAGTAAGCAACGAGCGGCCGACGGCTCGTTTAATTATTTTGCTCTTGTTTGCACAAGATTGAGATTGTGTTATGAGTTATATACTGCTGATAGAAAAAAATAACACGCGAGCTTTTGTTTTAATAGCAGTCGATTATTCAACAATGTTTGTGCTTCCGTCATTGCGTGCTTTGGAGGATTTTCTCAATTGCACACAAGAGCTCGTTCCAGTACATTTAAAAAAACGGTGCAAAACTGTTTCAGTATTATAAACCATTGAGATTTGTACCGTACGCGTAGTCTTGAAAATACTTTAAAAATATTCGGCAAAGTTACTTTGTCATATTGGAGAAAATTGGTGACCAAAGTATAGATTTGTAGCTTAAACTTTGCAGACTTTCTATTGAGGAAGTGAAAGATTTTTCACTTTTATTTACAGTGCTGAAAACACTTCTGATTTATTACTATTACGAGTGTGTACAGAAGTTTAAGGTTGAGTCAGCCCCGGCAAAGATCTACTGTACCTCTTCCTTCTTCTTAACTGTTTCAATTAAATTGATAAGAAGTCCTTTCTAAATAAACCGTCATACCATATACTTCGCCCTACCAGCGAATAAGTACAAAATATTACTTTTCCTGTCTATAAAACGAACCGACATTTACTTAACAAACTCGCTTAGAAAAGGTCACATTGAAGACATTAAGTTGAATGTTATGATCGCAGACTTTCTGCTATTTCCCTTGAACTTCGCCGATCGAAAACAATAACAAAAGGAAAAGATTTCCAACATTCATTGAAAAGGAAAGTTGGTGTAAGCGGAATTGTCGGATAACGGCAGGTGCAAGTTTTAAGATCTGCTAACAGGAATCTATTATTTATTAAGTAATTCGTTTCGATTGAAATAAAAGTCATCGTTGATTGTAGGATAAATACTTTGTAGCAATGAATAATGGCTATCTAGTCTTTTGTTTTTTTTTACTATTGATAGGCACGCGTTTGACCACTATCTCACCTGATGGTAAGCGATTATGTAGTCAAAGATGGAGCACGCTTGCCTAGAAGTAACCTTGAATAGGTTATTTCTAGGCAAGCGTGCTCCATCTTTGACCACATCATCGCTTGATTTAAAGACTCCAAGGTTGTAGCTATTAGGAAACACAGACTCTGGTAGGGAATTCCACTCCTAAGCTGTACTCACTATCAATGTGTTGCCAAAACGTTTTGTGCGTGTGGGTGGGATGTCCTGTGGCCCGATGATGGAGCGGACTTGGCAGAATTATACTATGCAACCCAAAATCCCAAAAAACAACCGATAGAAAACCGACAGGCTAGCAAATCGGTATATGCTCAAGGTTTTGGAGCTTCGACTCGACGAGCCTGTCATTGCCGATGATCTTCTTGGCTCGTTTCTCAATTGACTCAAAGGCATCAAGCTGGTATCTGGCAGATTCAACCCAAACATGAGAGCAATACTCCATACAATGTTCGAACTTGCGCTTAATAAAGTTTGAGCAGCTGTTCCGGAGTGAAGTATCGTCTCACCTTTGCTAGTATCCTCAAGTGTTTGGCAGCTACTTGAGGAAGGACCAAAATTGAGAGTAAATAATAGGTCGGTTATCGGCACGGTTACACCCCAGAAAGATGGAGTTGGAATAAAGTGGCTCCTTTTAGCGAAAAAAGACACGCCTGGGTCTTGGCAGCATTGAACTTGACTAGATTGGCTTCGCCCAATTCAAAGACAGGGAAGTCTGTTATATTAGTCTTCCCTGTTTTAAGAAGCAATACTTAAGTAACTTGAAGTAACTTTGATTTTATTTACTCTTTGTATCAAAATCGTTGAAGAGTAAGTCCTTGGTTATAATTTACTTCATACTTATTACTTACCAAACTCAGAATACACAAACAAGCATAATATTACATAGTTTTATCTAGACATGCGGCGCATCCAAACAGTGAAACAAAGTGCCAAAATCGCGAAGTAATATAAAGTTAATATCCCAATGAATATAACAATCGTTTAACCGTCCTGCTTCAGTTAGCACCCACCTTCTTTTTCCGCAAAAGATATACAAAGAAAAACCTTTTTTTTAATGAAAACTTTTCACGCAAAACTCCTTATGATTTCAAAACAAGAAGCACTTTGTAACGGTTGAGCGTCTTGTGCCTTATCGCACAAAACGTAGAATATTATAAAACGTCGCAATAAAGTAAATAAAGAGACAAATGTACATGCTTCTAAAGGTTAACAATACAATTTCGAGCTTGTACCTTAAGATTAGGGTTGAATATTGTGTGAAGGAAGCGCACATAACACAGAGGTGGCGTCTGTGAAAAATATTATGAAAACAAATTCGCGTTGAGCACGTTCAGTGCGCAAGTAATAAATAAAAGAGCAAAATAGCTGGGAACTAGATGCCGGAGCCACGGAATTGTATTGTTTGAAATTGTATTAGGCAGGCAGCCTTCAGGATAGTTCATATGGCAATTAGATATGCCATGAACTTTAAGCTAATTTAGTTGAATGATTAGCTAAAAGTTTTAGAATTTTGCTGGTATCTAATCCATTAGTATCAAATTCAGGGGTCAGGATACGATTCGGTAGTCTTATTAGGAATCTAATTTGACAACGAATACTGCCTTTTCATCTTATCTACCTTATCTTATTATGTTTTATTTATAGGAAACGCTAATAGCGTCTTATTAACCTTCCTCGGCAGCGTATGCCGCGGAAGAGAGCTCACCCAATGCAAGGCCTCTGTTTCCTCTTCTCATTCCTCCCGGCTTTGGGCAAGTGTGGACCGTTCCCGTCGGGAGGCGTCAAGCTCGCCCCGCCATTTCGCCTGGATCTGTCGCGATGATGCCGGACATTTTCTGAGCATTGTGGTTGACTTAGTCCATTAATCGTTCGACATGCGGCAGGCGTGTCCGGCCCAGGTGGAGTTTGGCTGCTTTTTGGGTGACGTCGGAAATTTCTGTTTTGAAGCACAGCACTGTGTTCCTAACACAGTCCATGCTGCGCTCCATTGCTCGCTGGTAAACCTCTGCTTAACTTTCAAAGACGCTTAGTAATATATAGGATACAGAACAGCGTAATTGATTAGATAAAAGTAGACGTAACTAATCCATTAAACTCAGACATAGAACGTCTTGTACGAATTTAGTTGCTTTAGTTTACCATAATTTATGCGATCACTGTCGTGAATAATCGCTTTGAATATGATTTACGTACTAGTTTGCTACTTACTTATCGTGCACTACGTACCCACTACGTAGTTCGTACAGTTCGCTGTCTATCTAACTGTTACACAGCTGCGTAATATGATTATGTTATAGTGTTGTTGCTGAATTTTGTCGATCAAATATTGGTTCAGACTCTCGGAAAGGTATGTATGTGTCCCAGCAGTAGGAATGTTACTTACTGATTATGTTGTGCACCTTATTGTTCCACTGCAGTTGCACTGCCCTTTTTTTTAAGGATGGGAAATCATCAAATGACTTCTTCCGCTCGGAGAGCGGAAGGGCGTGTCAGACTCTTACTCATTAAAACCCATCCGTGTTCCTTCTAAAGCCCTTTGCGTTCCAGGGCCGCGGTGACTCTTTCGAACAAATTCCGCAACCCTGGCAGGATGGTTGCATTGCCCTGATATTTAATAGTTTTACTTAGCCCACCTCAACTTGAAAAAACGAAGATTTCAGAATAATATTGTTTTTCCACATTTCTTTTGGATTTTTTCTTTCATCGATGTCAGTGAAGTCTATAATAAACCTAAAAAAAATATTAATAGGAAAAAATCATAGGTATCTCACCCGGTTTTGAAAGTATTAAGGGCCACAGTGCATCATAATATAATCGGAAATTAAAACAAGCATTGCTAAACAAGTTCCGGTCATTACAAACCCATTCCGGTCATTTAAATCAACATTAAATAAAATAAATAAAATAGAAGAATTTACAACAAAACATGGATAACCTTACATTCGTTTCTTCACAGATTTTGAAAAAAGAAAAAAATATGACGAGATTTCCATAACAGTTTCACGTGTCTCGACACTGGAGCTTGGATCATAAATAGAGAGTACCAGCTGCTCACCGCTTCCTGGAACTCGTAACAGTAGTGTTATAAGACCTTACGGAGTCGTGCTTGGCCCTAAATAAAAACAATTCGTAGACAGCCGGTGTCGTCATCTACATCTAAACATAAGGCTTAGATTTTAAGAATTTTTGTGCTATGAAATTTTCATATGTTGGGTTATGTAAATACATACTCGTATTCGAAATAAACACACCGTATATCCCTGCATACATCAATTAAACTCATCGTATCTATGGCAAATATAGTTCCAAATATAGCAATGCCACTAATTGTCACTCAGCTTTCCGTGCCGTACATGATATTATGTATGCATGAGGAAGCATCGACACACACGTACGATATGACCCAAATCAAGCCCATTTGGCATGCGAATGAACAACAAAAATACTTGAAAAATTGAAGTGTTCTTCCAAATCTGCATTGAAGAGAAGACGTTGTTATAAAAAGAGCAATCACAATGGGCCGACTTCGACTTCCAATTCAAATACATAACGCGTGCGAAGTCGTTACGCTAAACGTAAACGAGACAGAAACGAAAAAATATGTTAAACAAGCAATTCACGCGAAATCGGGAGCGCTGACGACGGGGTCGCTATTCAGAAAGCGTTCGATATCTTGAATATTGTATGTAGGCCTGTTTTTAGGCGCTTTGGCACGACGTTTGAATGTTATTTTGTTTGGCAGGTTTAGTTCACTACGTTCTCTAAGATGTTTTTAAGCCAAGTCTGTCTGGAATTTTCACAAATTGGAAATACTTAGTTGGAATTTTCCTTTCTGTTTTTTTCTATACTTGCGTTACAGTCAAGTAGAACTTCATGAAGGCATTCGTAATAATTCAGTTACTTAATTGGATTTTGTTGTTGTTCTGTTTTGTTTGGGGAACACCTTCGTGTTCCCCAAAACAATCGTGTCTTAATAATTTTGCTCTTGACTGGTGAATAGCTTTAACAACCTGCGGGTGTAAATTTCTTCCCTATACCAAATTGCTTCCGACTAACGAGTTAAAGATTTGAGTCAGCCGATTTTTGTCTACTGCGTTATAATTGTAGTCAATTTTCCATGGCGTCGCTCTATAGTATAACTTGTGAGTAAAAGAATTTTCGTAACTGAATCTCGAATTTCAGAGATTTTTCAAACACAGAAACAAACTTACAAATTTTACATCTCTGTTCTATATTTTGTTTCATCAAACCCATCGCTATATATCACTCTAATATATATCAGTAATAAACCCCCAGACATCATAACACGTACGCCTGATATCGTCTACATGTTTTTGCGAATTTCTGTGCGTCAAAGGATCGGGAGACATTGTTTCGAGTCGTCAAACATTGCTCGGTATCACCTTTATTGAGTGTAACAAAAATTTGCTGGATCTCGTCACGTACTTAGCTTGATACGTATAAGTTACTGTTAGTAAGTGTGGGAGATAGGTTCAGTTTTATTTGAACAAAGAAATGGTATTTGTGTGTCTCGGTCATTTTACGAGGTCTCTTCTTGTAGAATTTTGATTAGTTACTGATGCCAAATTATGACACGTAAGCACCCTGACGACTTGGACTCATTCCTGACAGACTGGCACTGGACTGGAAAAGGCAAAAGATAGAGTTAGCTGGAAAAATATGGAGAAGGCCTTTGCCCAGCAGTGGGACAACATAGGCCACAAAAATTAACACGCGGGTCAGTCTTTGGATTGCCGATAGAAGTGAAAGCTAAAGCGTTCGATGACGATGACGCGAGTTCCATGATTTTTGTTCACCCAAAGCGTTCGGTGACAATGACGCAAGTTCAATAAGTTTTGCTCACCCAAAAAGTATACATAAATATACACAGTATACATATAGCTCATGGAAAGGCTTCGGTGACGATGACGCGAGTTCCAAGAGCGCCTTAAGAAGTTTTCACTTAAAAAAAAAGCAACCTACATCTTGATGTGCACGATGATCTTGATGTCAACAGTATTTTAAGCTATAACTAAGTCAACTCAGCTAAACAAAATATTATGTTTTGCAGTATTTTATTTTAACAAAATATTGAATATTTTGTTTATTCACATACATAATAAATTAGAATTGAATAATAAGGTGACGTACTCATTTAGCTAAAAATTGCATTTTTTTTGTAAATATGCGGCGCATCTAAATTACGTTTGAGGTACGAGCGTACGAAAAATGACGCGTGGAAAGGGGATGTTACGTCAAGTCCCGACTCATGTACCTACGTACCAAATGGCAAAACTATTTGCTGATGTAGACCTAAACATCGTTGCTTTCTCTAACATTATTTATCTCGTGTTACCTTAAGACAGCAGCGCATGAAAAGCGAAGATAAAGCTTTATTATATATCGGACAGCGATATCTCAGAGATTTATTTATTTTATTTTACTGTTGAGGGACCTCGTTTGACCACTTTCTCGCCTGTTGGTATGCGATGATGTGTGTTACTATCCCCTATATTCTAAGTTATATCCTTCTACTCGACTCCACTTTGAATCATCAAATATAACCTGTTATTGATTGACATGAATCGGATGTTTTTTCCGTGGTCATGGCACGACTGAGTCGAGTGGAGGCCCTTCAAACTGACTTTGAAATTGGAATATGGGCCAAAGTCTTCAATAAAAGTCGGATTTTCTTAATACATAAAAACACACTAAAATTCCCTCAAGGGCATTAATGTGCCTGACGTGGCAACTAATTTATTAAAAGTAGCCTTCAACAACCTGACTAAGTTTAGCTAAACACGACACTCTTTAACGCGATCATAAAATAATACTCAAGTAATTAAAATAATGTTTTTCATAATCTTTCATAAACATCTCTTCCATCGCACCGTTTTATAACTGGACGACAAACTTAGGAACATCCAAAAAAAGCCCAGCCGTCATTTGCAAGCAACACGTTTGGGAGGGTCCGTGCAATTCGGGTAGACAGCTGTCTTGCTACCGGATGATGACCCGGGGCTCCTAATTAATAGTTGTTGGGAGTGACGTCCTGTGGCCGCTGCTCTCCTGGTACCTCGACCGTTGTTTTAAAGGTTATTGGCAGTTTGTAGGGAATTTAGACGAAACTTGAGCAAGCTAAATTATCTACAGGTACATACCTAAAGATAGACTGCGTTTCGAATTTAGTGGGCCTGGTAACTTGTTTGTCGTTTTAAAAATAATGTTCATTGTTTAGTCAGTAAGGAAATAAAGGAAGGTTGGAAAGAGACGAGTGAGTGGCATAAATTGACATACTGATGGAGGATGCGACCCTGGTAACTCGAGTGTTATTTTCAGAACATGGTAGACAGATACTCCTATTTTGATTTTGAGTAAAGGGAGAATAGGGGAGAATCTGTCTACACTTCTGCAACCAACTATTACTTTTAAGTAAACACACACACAACAGCAATAACAATTCGTTTTCAGGGTTCCGTACCCGAAGGGTAACCGTTATGTCCGTCCATCTGCCTGTCAGTGGGCTGTATCTCACGAACCGCAATAGGTAGATAGTTGAAAGTTTATGGAACGGAACCCTTCGTGAGCGAGTCCGACTCGCACTTGGCCGGTTTTTATCTCTTGTTATTTTAGCGTACATATTTCCCTGAAGATATAATATTCATTCGGGTTTTACTTCATCAGTATTTTCCCATCAATTTTCTGCACCTTCCATAAAACCGATCACTTCGTCAATAAAAATCCTTTTAGCTTCCCAGCTCATATAGCACTCAACATCATTATCCACGCCATAAATTATAGAGATGTACAGTGATATACGTACCCATGGGCAATCATCGTTGGGCCATAAAATCTATAAGAGCCTCTCAGTAATATTGGATAGTGCAACGCGTGCGATAAATGAGACTTGTTCCCACAAAACGACTTCGGGTAACGATCTGTTTGGCCCGCTTCCGAACATCTACGCTTGTGGGGTATACTTTATTTAGTTTCTTTTTGTATTGACTTCTAATTTTTGGGGTGGTGGGAATTTATTCATGTGACAGCGGCTTAGGTTTTGGAGAAAGTGACGTTTTATCTGTGCTATCGGTTGTGAAAAATGACTTTTCGGTATTTCATGTCAAAATGTCAATTGAATACATTTCGAACTTTTTGAAAATCGTCATCTCTTGGAATGTTATTTTGTTGATGCTCTCTTCTTGTGTTACAATATTTAATCAGGCATAAGATAATACAGAATATCGATATTCAGTATAAACGTAGCAATCAAAAAGTATATTCATAAGTATCGTTAAAGAAAGAATAATCACTAGGTATTTCAATACCTTTAGCAAATAGCTCACAATTTGAACGTCAAAGTTTTGTAATTATACGATAAACAAGTTTTATTATAACTACTATTGATGAGGCTTGGATTCCCAGAAAGACATGTAAAGACACCCGCATATTGTACATAGTGGCAATGAGTACCACGCTATTGGAGTAACCCAAAATAGCCTCTCTACTATTCCTAACACAATAGCGTTTTCCGAATAAAACCAAGCAGAGTCGAACAATCACGAATTTTATCTCGCCCTTCACAGACGACCACACTTCAAAAACACATAATAATATTCTAATTTTGAAAACTGACATAGTTTTGCTCTAACAATATATAAATACCTACACTTACAGTTACGTGTTCTATCATTGAAAACAGATGACGTCACTTGATAAGGGATCTCGCCGACCAGCTAACAAATTAGAAGGGACGCCTGTCCCTCACACCTGCTGCCTGCATTTGTAAATATTAAACAACGCATCTGTAAGGATTTAGTTAGACTAAGCCTGGCTGTTGTAGAGGCTGATTAATAAAAGGTGAAAAGGCTTTGGGAATTTTGAATTTCAGAAATAATAGGACGGTTGTATAATTTCCATTTAAAAAAAAATGTCGACATGTATTTGGAAAAACTATTCATCATCATTGCCTTTTCTCAACTATGTTGGGATTGACTTCTAGTCTAAAGTGGCAATTCACTTGACGTATTTGTCAAAATAAGCGTTACTTGTATTATTGAAAATATTTGCGCAAATACGCCAAGTGAAGTGCCAGCATAACCGAATCGCTTGCCTGCGGACGGCGAGCTTTGTGTTTCACGCGCGCCTCGAAGAAATATCAGCATAGAATACGGGGCCCGCTAGGGCCAGAGCCTGCCAGGGTTGCGGAATTTGTTCGAAAGAGTCACCGCGGCCTTGGAACGCAAAGGGCATTAGGAGGAACACGGATGGGTTTCAGTCAGTAAGAGTCTGACTCCCCCTCCCACTCCACCCAGAGAGAAAGGAGTCATTTGATGATTTCCTAACCTTAAAAAAAGCATAAATGATAAATGATATTTATTTTATAAGTTGGTTAAACATAAAACTTTTACACGTCAATCTGTTTTGGTCATTTTTAAACTAGATGAGGCCGGTGTTTTCTCGCTGACTACCCTGGGAAGAAACACCGAAACAAACTCATAAGCTGAATACCGGTACTTTTACATGGAGCGGTGCCTATCTGACCTTCACAAGTCAGTTACTGGTTTGATACTCCTTGGTAACACCGGATGTCCAATTATCGAGTGATTAATTTGTAAAGTATCTGTTTCCTAATATTCCAAAATTTAGTTTTGTATAGGCGCACCAAAATATTGAAAACGCGACGGCCATATACTATAGAATCTGTCAACAGAAAATACCAGTTTAAAATACAAAACCAGGCAAATGGTCCATAGTAAAACTATCCACCAAATCTAAACACAAATAAATTGCTAAGAACGAAACAAAACATTAATTGAAAACGCAAGTTGGTCCATATCACTTAACCCTTACGCTGCCGACACGCGGTGTCTAACCCATCGCTACCCGTTTCCCGACCTAATGGCACATTAGGTCCCGATGCAGGTGACAACCCTATCTCTCCCCAGTCCCCACGCATATTTGAGAAGTTTCTCGAAAAACTGGGGCGAAACCCGGAACTAAAGGTAGGGGTGCACCGTGTCCGTAGTCCTAACAATTATTTTCCTAATAATATAAACAGACATGTTTATGTTATTAGTGGCTACATAATTTTGGTTTTAAGAGCTTTTGTAAATTTCGTTGTACATTAAATATAAGCACCTCCCTAAGCTGTTATCGTGCTGGAAGGGCGAATATTACAGAAATAGCTTCTCACAACTAAATATTATGTGCAGCTCTATAATGGGTTCCCGGAATAGTTAGATGAATACCGTAATACCCTTTATCTTTGAAGAATACCTTTCTCGTATGATTATTGTATAATAGGTATAAGTATCTTGGAAAATAGTTGAAGACGTTTGATAGACAGGCAAAAAGGTAATTAGATATATTTAGTTTTATTGCCATAAGCCATGAGATATCTGAGGTTTGTACGTGAGATTAGGTACAAGAACGTTAAAGAAACGATTGATAGTATAAAAGATAAGGCTGGGTAATTACCGAGATGCTGGACTAATAGAGAAGTGTGAAAGATGTTGTGCCATCCCAAATAAATTTGTGATAAGGAATGATGATGATTGCATGAGAAGATGATACAAAATAAAGTCTTCATCATAGCTAGTGTTAGAAACTCACAATTAATGTTTATTAATTTATAGTACGCCTAAAGATCAAAAACGCCCAATGAGCAAAAAAACAATCCACAACGCGTTGTGGCACTTAAGAAAATGGCCACAACGCGTTTTGGAAAAGAAGAAATGCCATTTCGCGTTCTGAGTCCTAACTGATGCAATCACGTCGCGAAAAAAGGTCAGGTTTGAGGGAACTTAGGACACCCTACCCCTACACGAATAGGTTTGGTTCGAATGAGATGGCAAAGCGAGCGAACTTAGTTCCCGTCATACCATTCATGTAAGGTTTCTTTAAACCCTGCAGATAGAAATAGGAGCCCCCTCAGAGGGGTTTCCGTCGTCGTAGTTAGGTTTAAGATGACCGATAATATCAGAGTCTTGTCTATACAATATACTTATTTCGCGATGTGGTGGCACCAGATAGGGCTCAGAACGCGACATGGCATTTCTTCTTTTCCACAACGCGTTGTGGCCATTTTCTGAAGTACAACGATGCGAAATTTAGGAACAAGCCAGAACGCGTTGTGAGCTGTTTTTTCGGTCAATGAGCGTTTTCGGTCATTGGGCTTAACATATTATACATTAACTATATTCTGACGGCGGCTTCATCTGCGTGTAACTTGGCACTTATCCCAAGGGAACGTACTTCCAGGATAAAAATTATCCTATTCCAGCACATGATCAACCCGTGTGCAAAGATTCATTCAAATCCGTTCAGCCGTTTAGACTTCTATCGTAAACAGGCAACAGATGACCAGACAGACAGAGTTTACCTCCGCAATTAATAATATATGGATAATATGGATGGATGGATACTACAGATTGATCACCAATTTCAAAGCTACCCTTTGTGGCATTAAGTCGGTGGTTATTGTGCTACCCTCTCTAGATATAACCTATCGACCCAAAGGGTGATACAAAGTTGATAGAGTTTGCTTTTACGACATGTGATTAGTTAATTGGAGAGACCTCATCGCTCCCTGATTGGTTTCTAACTAATTCCAAATTCAAACTACTTGTACCTACCCTCTCTTAGCTACAGTCACAGAATATATAATAGTACTACCTACAGTTCAGAAACCTTGAATGTGTAATTGAAGTACAAAGGTAAGCACAAAGATGAATGTCTTGAAGTAAGAGAAATCTTGAATGTTGTCTTTTGAAGAAAAGGCTTGTTATTATAATAGTAATTCATTACCTACTTAGGGGTTTCCTGAAAAATGTTATACTGAAGTTTACCAGAATTTCATATATATATTTTTTTTAATAATATGAATAATATCTTGGGACAACTCACACACGGTCATCCGATAGCAAACTAGGCAGAGCCTGTGCTATGGGAACCAGACGACTGATAAACATACTTATATATTTCTAAATACATACATATTATAGACAAATAACACTCAGACACAGAACAAATGATCATGCTCATCACGCAAAGATTTGTTCTGGGTGGGAATCGAAGTCACGACCTCCGGTTTAGCAGTCAGGGTCACTAACCACTCGACCAACAGGCAAGTATTTTTACCTACTATCATGATTCCGATGTCAGAAAAGTACGAAGCTGGAATAGCAGTATCCATTTTTACAAGAGAATCAGGAGAGCAGACTTAGTAAAAATCGTTATAATAATCATTACCGACTCACCAGTGTATCTGAGGCAAAATAGGAACAAAACTCAGCAATAAAATAAAAGATCACATCTATTTGCCGTACTGAAACAGCTGGCTTCATGTTTAAAGTAGAATGCAAAGGGGGCAAAGCGATAGCATTTTCATTATCTCTAATTTTAAAACCCGCCCGAGCAGAACTGTGCACAGGTGCTCAACCTGAATGAACGGATAGAAAACGGGAGACAAAAGAAATGAAAATACTTCTATTTATTATCATTTACATGTAAAACACGGTAAATTAGAATGAATGAGAAGCAAAATACTCAATAGAGAAAGGATTTTCAATTCGACATATTTTTATATCTATCAATATTTTTTAGGGTTCAAATAGGGTTAAAATAATAACAGCCGCATGGGTCGATCTTTAAGGTTAAGCAACGTTTGCCGAGGTTAGTCTGTGGATGGGTGACCATCTTAACATACCGAGACTCCTCCGTGCCTCGGAAAGCACGTTAAGCCGTTGGTCCCGGCTGCCATTTGTAGATCTTTGACAGTCGTTACGGAATGTCAGAAGCCAGAAAATCTGACACTAGTCTAGCCAAGAAGTACCGTGTTACCCAATCAATGGGTTGTTGAGATATGGTAGGCAGCCGCTCCACGTAAAACACTGGTATTCAGCTGAATCCGGTTTGACTGGAAGCAAACCCCAATATAGTTGGGAAAAGGTTAGGCAGATGATGATAACCCGAAAAAAAACCAACTGAACCGTATTAGTAGCCCTCCTCTGTCTGAAATTTCACAGAGTGTGTATTTCTATTGCTGCTATAACAACAAATCATAAAAATTAACTTTTATTAAATTAATTCAACAAACCATACAAGAAACGTGTTTTTTTTTCGGGTTATGGTACGGAACCCTTCATGTGAGAGTCCGCCTAGCAATTGTTTCTGGTCGTTGATGTCCCACTGCTAGGTATACGCCTCCTCCGTCCTCCATTCTTCCCCGACGCTTTCTTGAACCAGCCTTCAAGGTACGCGTCAGAATCATCGCGCCACCTCCTTCTTAGTTGGCCTCGCTGCCGTGCCTTAAGTTTTCAGGAACCCGCAGTATGGAGACTTTTGCCCAGGGGTCGGTATGGATGCGACCGTGGGCACTTGAGCCTTCAGGTGGTTATTGGGCTGGTCACGTTAGTCTTTTTGCGCACGTTTATTAAACCAGTTTTCTTAATATTCTTTTTTATTCGCACAGGCAAACATTGCATTATTAGTCTTAACCAAGCATGTTTTTATACAGGGTGTTTCAGAAGTGCGTGTTCATATTTAAGGATGATTGAATTATATATATATACAATAAAGAAACAAGTTTTTTTGTTTTTTTTTTAAAAAAGTCCGACTTTTCAAGTCGTCTGTTAGTTACAGCAAATAAATCCAAAAACCTAACTTTCTTCTATCTCATAATTTTAATTAATCATCTTAATAACTAAAACCTTCGTCACCAAAACATTTTCAGTGACACCATTCCCAAAATGTCACAGTCTATCTAATGTCAGTTGAGAAAATTAATCATCTGACAAAAATTGTCATGCTGGTCAGCGTGTCTTCACCAGCTGTGCTTCGACAAGACAGACGCGTTATTATTAGATGAAGTGATAAATTGTCACGGAGTCTGTACAGCCATCTGTACACCGATTTGTACCAACAAGTCTGTATATTAATCACGTTTGGAATTAAAATTAATGAGTCTGGAACTTTCGATACGCCTACAAATGGTGGATGAGTGGCTGTCTAGTTTCTTCTAATTCTGGGTTATTTTCGTTTGTATTTACGTTGGCAACAGATAGAGATTCTATTTTAGAAATGGAGAATATAAGACCAACAAGCTTCATCTTGATAATTGTTTCAATCAATCAATCATTAATTTATTTGCAAACATGGGTATTGGTACATAGATGTTCTATTTTACATAGTATAGTTCTCCATATTTTACCGTCGCAAGGGCATGCAAATAATATTTAATTCACAAATTAAAATCAAATAAAAAATAACTATATAAATTTAAATCACAAAAATTATAAATGTCAGATTTAGTTAAATAAATGTCATGTTAGGGTGGGTCACAATAAAACAATAAAAATCTCGAACTGGTTACGCTAATAAAAATTATAAATGTCAAATTTTGTTCAATAAATGTCTTGTTTACATTACAATAAAAAAATAAATATATCTGAAAAATGTCGGAGTGAGATGATACAAAATAAAATAATAAGTAAGGCAATTGGAATAAAGATATGTCAATCAGGTTATGCAGCTATAATAATAACAAATAAGTCAATCAGTCAGCGACTCATCATTAAGGAAGTCGTCAATCGCGTAATATCCTTTCTCAATTAATATTTCGTTAAGCGCCCTTTTAAATTTTATTACAGTCATATTTTTTATTACATCAGGTACTTTATTATAAATGCGCGGGGCAATACCAAAAAAACTTTTCTTCATTAGCGCAGTTTTACATTTTACATGACATACCTGGTTTAAATATTGAGTCCGTATCGGATTAATTCTGACTTCCGACAGTTTTTGAAATAATTGTGGATTGTTTTTTACAAACAATGCTGTTTCCAAAATATATAACGACGGAAAAGTTAAAATTTTTAAAGATTTGAAATAGGGAAGACAGCTATCTGTTGTTTTTAGACCCAACATTGACCGTATACATCTCTTTTGCATTCTCAATACTAGTTCCTTATCAGTAGACTGCCCCCAGAAAATAATACCATACCGCAGAACAGAGGCAACTAATCCATGGTAGGCTGTTAAAAGAGCCTGACTGTTGACTTTTTTTGAAAGTTGAAAGAGAGCATATGCAGATTTACTAAGTTTTTTGCAAAGGACTTCAATATGAGGTTTCCAAGTGAGTTTGCTGTCGATCACTATACCTAAAAACTTAGCCTTATTTGTTTCCTCAATATTACAGCCATGGTAATCAATACGAACATTCGGGTATTCACTACGTTGATGAAAGTGCATTATTTTTGTCTTATTTAGGTTTATTACTAAATTATTATTATGTAACCAATTAATTATATTTTGTAAAGTAGTATTGATGTCTTGCTTGTAATCATTTTTATTTGTACACTTGATTACAGCTGTACTGTCATCTGCAAAAAGAACCATTTTGTTTGTTGTTACTTTTGGGAGATCGTTGATGTATATCAAAAAAAGTGGCGGTCCAAGTACACTTCCTTGAGGAACACCATATTTTGTGTACCTTGGTTCAGATACATATATTGTCTCTAACTTACTCTTTGGACAAATTCTAGAAACTTCTACGCATTGCAGTCTATCTGTCAAGTACGATTCTATCAACTTTAGAATGTTTCCTCTTACACCATAACTATGTAGCTTGTGTAACAAAATCTTATGGTCCACATAATCAAAAGCCTTAGTCATATCCGTGTAAATTGCACAAACTGGATTTCTCTTATCTACAGATGACATGACGTTAGTCAATAGGTCAAAGAGTGCCATATTAACTGTAGTATTCTTACGGAACCCCTTTTGTTCTTTACAAAATAATTTATATTTTTCGAAATACGTGTAAAGAGAATTATAGATGACTTTCTCAAATATTTTAGAAAAAATTGGGATTTTGGCAATAGGTCTATAGTTTTTTAAATTTGTTTTGTCATCTTTTTTATACAACGGTTTTATTATAACTTTTTTAAGTCTCTCTGGAAATATGCCATCAGTAATACACAAGTTAATTATATGCACCAATGGAGGTGCTATTACCTCTTTAGTGAACTTTATGACTTTAGTAGAAATGCCATCGTAACCAACAGTACTTGTGTTTTTTAGGGTGGAAATTATTTCTATGATGTCGTCAATTGTAACTGGTTGCATAAACAAGGAATTTAATGTCTGATTGTTAAAATTAATATTATTCATTGAGATGTCAGTTTTTATATTGTTTTCAATGTCACCAATAAAATAATTGTTAAATTCATTTGCAATGTCTACGGGGTGTGTGAACGACAAATCATGTCCATTAATGCACATAATTGACTCCTGTGGCAAACACAGTTTGGTTTTATTTATTACTTGCCAGGTAGCTTTTGATTTATTTTCGGCAATGTTAATATAATGATTATTTTGTGCTTTCTGTGTTAGCTTGATAATTTTTCTATAAAGTTTAGTATAGTTTTTAAGAACTTTTTTATTCGTGGAGTCTGAATTTAATCTATATTCCCAAAGTAACTGCCTTTGTTTCTTACTACATACTTTTATTCCTCGAGATATCCATTTCGTTTCCTTGTTTGTTTTGATGGTTATAATTTTTTCCGGAAAACATAAACCGTATAAGAAAGAGAAATCGTCCATGAAATTGTCAAAAGCTTTTTTTGCGTCCATAGAATAAAAAACTTGCGTAAAAGATAGAGAGCTAAGATGCGTTTTAAAAGTTATTAAATTATTCAAGCTTAAGTCCTGTTTTTTAGTTTTCCAATATTGTAGTTTACAAGTTTTATTAATAGGTACTTTAAGTATTTGACATGTATGATCAGAAAGGACCAGATCTTTAACTTCCGCTTTGCAGTTTTTCCTATAGTTGTGCGCAAAATTGTCAATACAAGTTTGACTGCTTAACCTTGTAGGAGTATAAAGCGCTAGTTTTAGATTGTATTTCAAAAGAAAATACTCAAATTCTAATGTAGTTTTGTTTCTTTTCAAAACATCAATATTACAATCACCACATACGACGATTTTTTTATTTGAGGATAAACTAACTTTAGTCAAAATATTGTCTAATTTTTCATAGAATATTTCATAATTAGGTTTAGGTATTCTATATATACAGACAATAATAATTTTAGAAGATATTATCTCTACAGCGCAGCATTCAAAAATACCCGCAACCGATTGTTTTGCTATGTCCGGTATTTCTTTAAATTGCAATCCTGCTCTAACAAAAATACACACACCTCCTCTCCTTGTATTTCTGGAATAAAAAGCGGCTGGACAAAAATTTGGAATGTGCAACAAATCCTCATAACCCTCCTTTATGAAATGTTCTGTAACACAAATAACATCAATAATGGTTCCTTTGTCAGATAATTCCACTAGCTTTACAGTCAGAGTATCTGATTTATTTATTAGGCCTGCTATGTTCTGATGTAGAATATTAAGGTATTTAAAGAAAAAACTGAGAATTAACTTGTGATTCTGTACAAAAACTATTTTTATTGTGTTGTAGGCAGTCAACTTCTGAGTGCGTAGTAGTCGGATTGCTTAGACTAAATATAAGGTCTCGTAAATCTGATACAACAATCTCCAAACCACGATTATTTAAGGTCCCATATTTTTTATTATAGGTTTCATAATCATATGGAAGATTAAGATTAGAGTCTAGCAAATACGCATAGTTACATGTATCTATATCTAAGTATAGAAGGTTATTAAAAGTTTCTATACGGCTGTTAAACATAATATTTGAATCTGTCATATATCTATAGGTTGGTAAACAAATAATAAAGTTTGTGTGACGCAATGGTAACAATTTGTCTCTAATAAACATAACAAGCTGTAAATAGTTTTGTGTTTTCCGAAAGTCTTCCTCGCCTATATAAATAACACAAAAGTCTGAATGTGTAAAGTTTTGTACTTTACTTTCAATTTGTTCAAGTAATTGCCATAATGCACATGTAGGTTTGCGATAGTGACAGATTTCAAAGTCACATATTTTTTTCCTTTCGGCAAGCGTATATAATCTATTAGAGGTTTCGCTGCTGACGAGGCATATTTTGTGCTTTGTTGAAGATTCTTCTATAGCAATTTCAGCTCGTATATTTTCAGTTGTTTTAGAAAATCTTACGTTGCTGCTACCGTGTTTGATTATATTTGTGTTCGTAGGGAACAAGTGGTCTCTTTCTGTGGTCTGTGTTTGTTTTGTCTTTGATTTTTTTTTCCGGTACAAGGGCTAGTATGTTCTCGCTGAATTTCTATTATTTCATTTTTGTTTTTGCTTTGTAGGGTAGTTGCAATTAATTTCTTTGCTTTCGGAGTGTCGGTAGTGTCATTCAGTATTTGTCCTAATGGTGACGTCGTTGTATGTGTGCTCTTTGAAGCTGGCGTCGTAGTCATATTTTGTTTTTGTTTGCGTTTCTGTCCAGTTCGTGGTGTAACATTTTTGTTGTCTGAGATATTTAAACTCTTGTATGTTTCTATGATTTTAAGATATTTTTGCAGATCTGATTTTAGGCGAAAGTTTTCAGAGTTGAGATTGTCAATTTCTTGATGCGCTATAAGTAAATCATCAGATAATTGTTTGACTTTATCGTTCAAATCAAGTACGGTTTGACTGATATTTAAAGATGTATTGGGTAAGCTCATCATAGTCGTGTCAAACAGTGCAGAATTATCTCTAGTCATGTCTGTTAGTGAACTGGATCGGTGAATTTTTCGGTAAGTAATGTTGTCACAATCATCCATTTTTTATTTATGTGAAATGGAACGCAATCTCAACGCGCTGACTCAAAACGCTGGTATTCAGTTATAGTTAGTAAGTTTCCGAACGAAGATTGTCTTGTCAAGTTAGCGAGCTTGATGATGATTGGTTCAATGAGTCGTGGATTCTTTGTTTACAAAGAAAAAATTTCTGCCTTTGAATTCTCAACTGTTCAATTGAGATTTTAATTAGCTCTTTAGAGCTGCTATGCCGTGTGTCGTGTCTTATTGTCCGTGTGTTGTTTAGTGTGGTTTATAGCCAACCTGATTATAAGGTGAAGATGACGAAATTATCCTTAATCACGGTAGAAATCACACTCACACTGACACCGCCTGAACCACCTGTCTGTTTAATTCTATGTCAGTTCAAAAGTGTCTGTAAATAATTTAATAGTAAAAATCGTGCGGTATTTCACAGTACACACGAGGTCAATATCTCGACAAGTCGTAATGAGCTTAGACGGCTCTGAACACTGATATAAAATTAATTGATGAGAGACTTTTGAACACTATTCAAATAAGTTAAACAAAAAAAAAATAGTAAATTCGCACGTCAAATTATTTTCATATTAGATTGGTGTTATTTATTCTGATTGAGATTGGCTTACTCCAAACAAAAGTTATCCAAAACTATTATTATTATTAAAATAAACAACATAGATACGTGGTGCAAAATAAGTAAGTAATTTCGGTATCAAACTTTCCCAAATAACAAAATAATTAGGTAACTGTTTTTTATTTCTTACTTGAACTTGAACTTCACTATAGTAAGTAGGCTACAAACTTTATGTTCGGCAACATACTTTTTTATGTATGCTAAAATTACTAACCAAGTTGAAAGTTTCTTTTAGATTTTAATTAGAATAACTGTTTAATGAAAAACAAGTGCATCAAGCCTTTTCAAAACCATGTTAAGGTCAACTCCCAGTCAATACCAGTATTTTACAATAGAGCGACTGCCTCCGAACTCAAAAACTCAGTAATTGCGTAATACATAGGTAATCCGGTACTCCTTGGCAAAACTGGTGTCAGATTTTCTGGCGTCTGACTTATCGTCAAAGATCTTCAAGTCGAAAACATATACTCGTATAACCTAAAATAATGACTTGACCTAAAACCAACGATTAAACGAACAACGACGAAAAATCAACGATTAAACTCAACATCCCTTCTAATTAAAACACCCAGATCCATCACTAAAACTCCCGAAGTCCAAAATTGCAAACGTACCAAAAAACTCTTGCCAAATGGCGCCGTCATTTCACATCAGTCACCAGGCTCACATAAACCATTACAGCTATACAGTCGTTTAAGCAAACGTATTACTCAGTGAACGGAAATCTGCAGGATGTGCTGATATCGACCATCAATATCAGGGTACCAGGATACCAAACGTTTGCAGGAGGTCTATTGAATTGAGAACCGATATTTATAGGCCGCAAACAGTTCGGGCTGTTAGTTATAATCGTTATCTGTAATTAGAATTGAGGTTCTGAGGATTACTTGCTTGGGATTGGGAAACTTAAATGGGATAGTAGGTACTTACTAACAGTCAATAGGCAAAATTATTAGGGGAACAACCAGCAACAGAATATTTTATTTCGATGTTCACAACATTAATTCAATTCAAATATTTGAACAAGGTCGTTTAAATATTACAGTTTAACAATAAAAGATAACACTCAATGTCTAGACGAAGCCACGAATTTGTACGAAATATTATAAATCCAGTTCCACACGATACTCTTCTCCCATATTACTTACACAATCAGTGTACGCCCAAAACAGTGAAAGAAACGCGAGTAGTCGTACTACGAACATCAGTAAACGGATGGTTCTATTGTACCTACTCGTAGATAGCGAGACAGGCTCCGAGCGATACTCGGTATTACGAGTATATCTATCGGAATGACTGAACGCTCGTTAGAAAAAAGTCCTATTAATGCTAATATTTAGGTCTGACGTTTCAGGATAATTTGAATGAATCGGGTTTTGGATTATTCTTGTTTTCATGTCGATGGTTCATCAGCTGGGTACTGAGCGATGATACGGGCTGTAATGTAACATACGCAGCGAGAATGTTATGTTACGCCGTGTTCTTAAATCCGTGTAAAACAAAACACATACGCATCATGTTCGTGCTCGTTTCTATGTACTAACAGCACGAATGCTTGCTTTGTAACATGTTACATTACGCACCGTTACACCAGTCAGTATGCACTTGAATAGGTATACCGTAAGGGCCCAGTATAAGGCCACGATTATACAGCGTGGGGGCGTTTTTAAATGAATGAAGGGTGTATGTATGGAAATGTTATGGGAGACTAAATTTATTCTAGATCAAGTAAAGATGTTTTTATCTACTTCTTGATGTTCAAAACAAAGTATTTGGATGTCAACGCTCCTGTGGGCGTTAATAAAGTTGTTGTAAAAATGCTACGGCCATTAATTAGACTGGCTACCAGCCCTAATAAAAAATATACACCGCACATTTCTCTCCAACAACAAAAACAGAAATAACAAAAGAAGGGCGCGGTATTCGTCCAACACATAGTACGAGTATTTTAGACACAAAAGTAATGTGATAAATTATCTGTAAAAAAGTTGTAATTGTTTTCTTTGTTGGGTGTTGGATAACATTGTTTCAGGAGCCGAACTTGGCGCCAACGCCTTTGCTTTGTTAAGATTATCTTAGCTCGTCCCACGAGACGTCAACAAAGAAAATTGGATGGGCAGTCAGCCAATAGCTTTTAATCCTCTATTCTTTTTGACTCTCCTTATCTACTCGTACGGTGTAATAACGTTATTTTCTACAGATATGTGAATGGGCTTAATTATCTTTTGACCGGATAATTACTTGCGAGTCCTTTAATCAATATGTTACTCGTGTGAGTTGGGATTATGTTGTAGAAGCTATATTTTCGTATTAAATCATTTTCAAGAGGTAAAATTGTTTTGTTTTGTTTAAATAATTTACGAATAAAACTTTGATTAAACACAAGACCTAGTTGAAGCTTCCACATGTATGTGTGTAAATGTGCCTATTTATAAATATTGTAGCACATTTGCAACACACACATTCTGCGACCTTACCTTACCCAAGTCTTATGGCCCATTTCTTTAATGAAAACTGGCTAAGTGCGAGTCAAACTCGCGTGCAAAGGGTTCCGAACGAATTTCTTTTTTTTTTAACATTTTATTTTAACACTATAGACATTTATAGGTTTTCCTGTAATCTTTATGTAAAGAACTATAATTATCTACATTTTTTTCAAAATTGTAAGCCAAGTAGTTTTGGAGATAAGGGTAAGGTAAGGTAAGGTAATTTACGAATGTAATTTCTTGAATAGCCGACTGAATTCAGTGAATGCGATATTTGGACGCTATTAGTCAAGTGTTGCGGTATTGGACGCTATCAGTTGAGTGGGTTTACTATGCCTTCTACGAGACGATGTGTTGATTGATTAGAATTCATGTGGAGCGCATTTATTTTGTCACTAAAAAAAAAGTAAAACAAATAAAACATTAAATAAAAAAAAAGTAACACAAGTAAAACAAATAAAACATTAAGGATTTTAGGGAAAATAAAAGAATTCCAAAGTACACAGGAGATTCCTCGGTATGTAAAGACGACACGACCCGAGTGGCTGGTATAGCCCAGGGCTGTGCCTAAGTAAAGCTTTGAAAATACCCATATGTCAGTTTTATAACTTCAAACCAATAACTTATTTATACGTCATTCCCGATCGCGGAACAATTCAGGAACAGTTTACACGTAGGAATTCATATCGTAAAACCTTTCATAAAACGGCTAAAGTTATTAACGATTTTAACGGGACGATTACAAAAGTTGGATCATAAACGCTCAATATTAAAACTGAAATTTCAAACTGATATTGTTTGAGGATTGTGCTATTTTGAACATTTTCCGATAATATGGATAATATGGTGATCTTTTATTATTTTCTCTAAACTACCAAAATTGTGTAGGAGATGCTACTTGTCGATACTATTGCACCAAACCATGGCGCTGCCGCTACGGCGAGACCTTTGGCAGAAATATATTTAACATTTAGGTAGTTACTTCTTTGAAGCAGGAGGAGCTCCTAACTAAATAATAACATATCAGCCACAGGTCTGTGGATGGGTGACCTCCATAACATACCGAGACTCATCTGTGTCTCAAAAAGCACGTAAGCAAGCAAACCGTTGGTCCCGGCAGTCCTTTGTAAATCTTTGACAGTCGTTACGGATTCACAGAAGCCAGAAAATTTGACACCAGTCTTGCGAAGGGGTATCGTGTTACCCAGTTTCTGGGTTGTAGAGGTCAGGCAGAAAGTAGCTTACGTAAAATAATTGTATTCAGCTGAATCAATTTTGACTGGTAGCCGCCCCTAATATAGTTGGAAATAGGCTAGGCTAGGATAGTGATAGTTGCGGGCGCACGGCGAAAGACTGACGCAGCAACACTAGGAGCAGCGTCGGTCGCAGCTGCGCGAGGTCCTGGTGGCAGAATGGCGGGACAGGCTTTCGAGCCCTTCCGCCGGCCTCATCACCATCGAGGCCATCCGGCCAGTGCTCGACCTGTGGCTCGGGAGAAGGCACGGCTCTCTGACGTTTCGTGCGACGCAGGCCCTCTCGGGGCATGCCTCCTTGGGGAGGTTCTTGTGTCGCATAGGCAGGGAGCCGGACGCTCGATGCCAACACTGCGTCGACTGTCGGGAGGACACGGCACGGCATACGCTTGCAGAGTGTGCAGCTTGGGAGGAGCCACGCCGTGCCCTCATCTCTGTTGTAGGCGGTGACCTCTCGCTGCCGGCCGTAGTCCATGCTATGGTCGGCGGTGAGGAGTCCTGGGACGCGGTGGTCTCCTTCTGCGAGACAGTTATCGCGCAGAAGGAGGCTGCGAAAAGGGAGAGGGAGATCACAACCAACTCTCCCTGCCCGCAGCAGGCGCATCGGGCGTCGGATGAGGGCATACGCTGCCCTCTTCCGGCCGGGTCCAACTGGGTCCAGGGGCGGCGGACTTGGGGATGTCCGTCGCCCCCCATTCATCCGGACCCGAGGTGGCGGCGCGTAGTGTTCCCGTGCGCCCCTCTTTGACGTAGCGGGGGGAGTCAAACACCTCACTCCCCCCGCCGACGCGAGGTGGCCCGCAGAGGCGGGCCGGCACCAGCCGGGGATTGCGGAAGTCGCATACGTTCCCGCGATCCCCGGCGTAGGTGGGAGATGGAACACCGGGGTGGTTTTAGTCAGTAAGAGTCTGACAGACCCCTCCACCCGCCCCATGGTGGAGAATTTCCATGAGGATTTCCCCCCTTAAAAAAAAAAAAAATGATAGTGATAGTTACAACATAAAGCAGTTTGTCTTTTAATAAAATTTAACGGCTTCTTTTAGCATATTCTGTCTCAGATTCATGCGAAAAATTATCACCCAAACCTTCAGATAATCTATTTATCAACTAACCTGCTACCAATATGTCTTATTGTATAATAGTACATACCAACATAGAACAAATTCCAACTGTTTAGTAACAAACAGTTAAGCTGTAATTGAATGGATGTGCCAAACTGGCATTACATTAGAGGGTAATATCTGTCGCTTCAGATCGTGAGTGCTCGCCTTATCTCTTGTCGCCGTCGAATTGATGCGTTTAATAACGGAAACGCTTCTTAAATGGATCTCTTACAACTGGATGGGCCACGGGTCACGGGTGATTGATATTTTAGTTTAGGTTCAAGACAGTATAAGATTGGTGCGATCAATTTTCTTGAGAGGAATGTGGTAGGTGACGGTTTTTGTCACATTGTGAAAAATGATAAGAGTTATGTAAAAATTAGACATATGTCAGACATATTATATTTCGGATGTATTTACAGATTAATACATAGTACCTATTTACAAAGTAATAAAGTAAAAATACAACTGGGATTGAAAGGATACCTGCCTCCCCTGGTATCCCATCCCATCGAAAATTTGTCCACATTATTCACCGGGAAAAGTGACCAAAAGAATCATTGCCATGTTGAATGGCTAAGCTATGCAGTCTTTGCCCGAAAAACAGCCAGCAGGTCACGTGGAGAGTCGACCTACTACTTGCTTATGTCATACGCATTTAAGGTGCTTATTCATTTGCTACATTTAGCTACGTCAAACCTTTTTGCGTGCGATTCGTAGGCTTTTAAATAGGTTTATTGACTTTGACCTTTGACATACCCCAACTTGACTGATAATTTCATTTATTATAGTTTTTACTGTACTATCATCGTAATGAATAAAAACATTTACTTCGTAGCGACTACGACAATTATTTTCCTCGTAGCAGCTACGAAAGTTCCACGAAATAAAATGGCGTAGAACATATAATTTTACGTAAGTCCTGCCGCTACTTAACCTTTTCCATTTCATCTATTTGTTTTAAATTACTTTTTTATATCACTCTCTCCTATGAAAATACCCAGTGCCCTATTCTGTAAGATTCTACATCAACATCCCACAGGCAGTAGCGCACTCTATTAGAATGCCTGCGGGGACGTAACAGTCTTCCAGCGATTCTTTAATGTCCCCAACAATCGACGTCGTTTGCCGTTCTCGATCTAATATGAAAAATCAAAAGTTATTACGTTCAGAATAGGGCCGTTTTCGATGACAATCGTCTCGCTGTGTCCTGTGATATGGAATTTTCTGCCTGCCTTTTGAGACTTGTAAGGAGTGCAGTAATGCTTGTGTGGCATATAGATGCAATTAAATAAGGTGATTGTTGTTATATTATATAATGGTTATTTAAAACCAGTTATGCTATATGGCTTAGAAAATGAGAAAATTTAAGTCATTTCCTCCATTCGAGTCAATACAATTGGCAGTTATGGTATAATATTTACTGAAATTCATATAGGGTATTTTCCATAAAAATGTATTTTCCAATGTCATGGCTGCTAAGTCGATTTTAGTAGAGAGGGTTTATTTCGAAAGAACTCTGAATATGCCTATGTCAAATCTAATCGTACACCTAAGTAAAGTTTATTGTTTAGTGTTAACGTCGTGAAAAGCGCCCAGATCTTTTGACATTCTAAATTATTCATGTATTTCAGCTTCTATCATAAGGCCGCGTTTTCACTTGCACGCAACATGCAAGCTAATTTAATTACAATGCGGGGCACGATCGAGCTCTTGATCTCATTTTACCTCGGTAGCCCGCAATGTAATGTGAATTGCTTGCGAGCTGGTTGCAGGTGGAAACGTGGCTTCCCTGATGCAGCTTAGTAGTGCCAGCAATAAGCTTTAAACTTTACTACTTGCGAAATAGAGCGTGAAGATAAAGTGTTCATTGATTTAAAATAACGTCTCATAGTGCGGCGTAAAACTAACTTCCACCGTACGTTCATAAAATGAGCAGTTCACTTAGTTCACAACGGTTATGTTCACTTTCATGTGACTTTAAATCGTTAGGAATGAAATTAACAATTTTATCATTGGTTAAAGCTAAAACCTCTTTTGTTTGATTGTTTTTGTCTAGCGTTCATGGGTGATAAGAGGAGCAATTCGCCTGTTTTCTAAACATATCTAATCTCAATCTGTCAGAAACACTTCTTATTCTCTATACATTTTGACAAGTTTTGACCTTGGTTATCACAAAGATGAGATTGGGACCTACGAAAATTGGCTTTTCATAACAGGTCAGTGTTACCCTCCCACGCTACTGCAAACAGTTTTAGCTATTGTATCTTCCATTGTTTGGATGTAGGTACCACCTAATGAATCTCGTCTAACCAGATTTTAAATTTATCTAAGACTAGCACTTTGCCCGCGACTTCGTATGCGCATATCACGTTTTTTTCCGGTCCCGTATAGCCCGTACGGCTTTCCTCATAAGTGCGGCTATCTTATATAAAAAAATCCAAATTCGACTGTTAGTTCCAGAGTTTAGTGCGTTCTAACAAAAAAACTCTTCAGCTTTATTATATTATTAAAAATAGAGTGTTGTAAAATAAACTTTTTATTATTTAACTTTTATTAAACATTTTGATATTTCCACATAATTTTTTGCTCTGACATACCTTCACCAGATCTTTGACAAAACATCTAGAGCAATGCCACGCTCAAACATCTAAAAGGCGCAACGGCAAAATATAGCAAAAAACAAAAGGTTTCACAATGAACCATTTCTCGCCGAGCGAACACTTAGCCGGTTGATATTTAGTGGTTCATTTCGATTCTACTTCCCCTTTGTTCTGTGGCTCTTTTTTCTTAAAGGATGTTCGGTGAATTGCAAATCTGTTCGGTTCAGTCCACTTCAAGGGAATGGCTTGGCCCGAGGCTCAGTAAATATTTAATGCATATTTCATGGAAACCCGACGTTTACTTTGTAAGAGATCGGATAAAACAACTGCTCTGGTGTAAAGCTAGCACTTTAGTGCTTCATTTGGTTGAAATTAGGCGATTGCCTTTAAGGGGATTGGGTGTCGTGTTGTTTTTGGCTGATGGGTGAGAAAATGTAACAGCGGTAACAGATTTTATTTCTTTGTGACAATGAACAGCTGTGTTGTTTATAAAGGAAGCGTACAACATCTTACTTCTAAAAACAGAGACATATACCTATCGATACAAGGCTTTATAGCATAAAATTGTTATTGATGATACTAGTGCGGTAAGTTGGTTTTTAGAAACAAGTAGACGAATGTTAGCCGGAGACGAAGTCGAGGGCTTACCATAGTCACGAGTTTGTAAAAACCAATTTCCAGACGTGTGCCATACAACGTTTTTCAATACATTGGCGAGAAAACAGTACAATAGGTAATGAAACAACCTTTTAGTTTTTAGATATCAGTCGGAAAGTCGCAACAATCTTTGACGTTCCATATATGAAAATAGCGCGAATTTGCAATGGCGTACGCGTGGTGAAAATTAGAACTACGCATTTCGTCTATTTTTTTGTATTAAAGTGAGACTAACTTATTGAGCAAAAGCGCTTCTAAGGAGGTTCGATCATTCAGCTTATTTGATCTATTAATGTGAAACTCCTTGGTGGAATTCTTATATTTTTTTATGGAAATTAAAATTTAAAAAAAAACCTAAAGGACACGCACGGTGCTATACAACGAGGAGAGCGGTAAAGTAGGAACTTAGATGAGAGTACCTATTTTACCGCACGTTCCATTCTATGGTGAGTAATTTTTAACTCTCGAACAATGTATACAGGCTTCGTAAAAGCATTTTTGAGCAAAAATAATAAATAGGTTAAGACTATGACATACATTGTTTTTCTGAAGGCATTTAAGATAAATAATTAATTTTTCTCAGTTCTTACTTAGTTTTAGTACTTCCAAATCAAGCACAGCTTCTAAATGCAAATCAGAACAATCTACGAGTAAAATCGCAATAAAAAGCAGCTGGTAAGTAATGCAAACAAGCACTTCGAAACCCCAATAGCAGGAAAAAGCTGATTTAATTTTTCTAACCCTCGATAGGTATGACGGATGAAATGAAGCTGGCGGTTTTATTTTAGAGCTCCCGGCGACGGCGGACGGTGCATTCTTAATAGACTGCAATCGCGGTATGCATATAAATTTGCTGGCAATGAATTAAATTTTTCACATAGCCGCGCGGTGATACCGAAGCCTCCCCAGGGCACTGTTTCCCTGGTACCGGCTAGCTCCGGATAGATATGCTCTTGAATACTAATTTGACATTTAATCCTCTTATATTTATAGAAAAACATTTGATTTATATTCATATCACCAACTTTATGTTTGCTTTATAAACGCGAGTCACATACAAATATAATTTTATTAAAACCTTTTTTAAACATCAAAACGAATACTTTATTGTTACCTACGTCAATATTTCTAACTTAATTACTTTGAGTTTCCAACTCAACGTAAACAACGTTAACATAATAAGTGCCTATTTCGCCCAGCCGTGCATTAACGTGAAAAATTACTCGTGCTTCAGAGAAAAAAACGCTCGTTTTAATCAACCCGTTAAAAAATCGCATTCTCGAAAATAATCGCGTAGCCCGTTACTGTGCGGAAAAGTTAACGAGTGTTATTTAAACCGGGCCGGTCGGTTCGTTTCGTGGAAAAATTGTTCCGCTTTGAAAAATTTGCCCAAATGACGTAAAACTCATATGTGAGCGGACGGTTTGAGCGACGAATAACTACGGCGGACCCCTGGATGTATTAAGCCCCTCCGTCAGTCGGAAAGCTGGGTAATTGCAGGATATTACGCCCGAATATGAATCCGTAGCATTTTTGGATGAATCGTCCACTTGCCTTGATAGGTGCTCGCTCGGGAGCGCTTTTATTGTACGCCATATGGTCTACTGTCTAGACACAGTGTTATGAAAATGCAAACTGCATAATAAAATATTATACACAAGTCACTGCTTCTCTTGCAATAAATTAACTACAGCGCTTATCTAAAACGTCCGCAGCATCCGTGGGACTGCGATGCGACGGGCTGGGCATTTTCAACTTGTGTTGCTGTTGCAACCTTATAAAATATTAATAATTACTGCCCTCGTAATCCTATTTCTATCAATTTCGCGAAAAACGTAAGTGGTGGCTAGAATAAACTTGAATTATAGCTAAACATAACACTAAATCTAAATTTGGACAGAAGTGTGGGATATAAATCTATGAGATGCTATGCGTGACCCGCACGCGGCGCCTTTATGTACAATTTATTATAGGGGAAAAAGAATATCGACGCTTGGCTGGGCATCGCTGAACTGAAAACCAATCCTGTAGTCTCACTTAATACAATAAATATTTTCATTTGACAGCACAAAAATTGCAGAACGGGCCAATAACTAAATAACGTGACCCAATTCAATGGTAAAATTACAATGTAGTACGAAACTGTTTTTTTACCGCGCAAATGGGCAAATGTCATATTTTGCACGAGAGCATAAAAGTGCATTGCAGTCGTGTCAGCTCGTGGAATATATGGAATGCTATATTCGCACATTATATTAAAGTTTACGAAGTCGTCAACCGGACTTTTAATATTTTAGTATGGCGCCAAAATGATGGTAAATGCCTCGAGTAACCGACCGTAATATAATTTTATGTCTATGACCCAGTCATTTTGGAAGTTTATTTGTTTACTCTACTTTTGCATGAAATTTACTTAATTTTGAAACATTCAGTTTTATTCAAAGATTTTTAGTCAAAATATAAAAAAATATCATATCCAAAACAAAAGTCCAAAATGTTTCTAACTCGCATTACACAACTGTTACACTATTCACTTAAGTGGAATATCATCTCCCGCCAAATTAATTTAATGATAATTTCCTAGTAGCCAACATGTTTGAATATTATGATCCTTGACGACCCCATTACCCCATTGTAGATTCACTAACGACGTGATTCCCGCCTTCCTCCCTCAGATAAAGTTCTGGGCATCACACCCAGCCTAAACGATGACGCATTAAGATCATGTTTCAAGTTAGTATTTAGTCCTCTAGTGAAATGGGTAGTTTTTCTTTAAACGGAGATTGTCTGAGTAGTATCGTGAGTTTTAGGAGGAGTGAAGTATTAAGGTCGAAACATAGTTCAGGCCAAAATATTTATGCGACATCATTTCGATTGAATAAGTTCGGTTTTTGTAAAAACGCAAAATATGTAGACCTAATATACGTTAAATTATTGACAGCAAAATATTGCTTGACTACCTGTGTTACTATTTTCGACGGTCATTACAGCAATGCGATTCTATAAACTTGTCGAAGTGAAGGCTTGGGTGAAGTGATCACGAGGTGAGCTATCAAACCATGTCATCAGGATGGATTGACAGCTCACCTCGTGATCGCTTCACCCAAGCCTTCACTTCGACATGTTTACAGCCGTTCGATTCTGTAAACATGTAAAAATGAAGGCTTGGGTGAAGTGATTACGAGGTGAGCTGTCATTCCATCTTGATTATATGGATTGACAGCTCACCTCGTGATCGCTTCACTCAAGCCTTCACTTCGATATGTTTGCAGAATCGACCAGCGACTGGCTGGATTTCCAATCCGAAAATGCCATAGCGCATAATAGCGGAATGACTCATGCTGTAGAAAGATGAGTCAACTTTCCAAATATGCATAAGAACATAAGTATCTATTGTTAAACATGAAAGTACCTACTATTTAAAAATGTTTTTTTCCATACCTGACCGCTGTTCCTTTCTGATTCCCGGAATCCAAGACAGTTAAATCATTTCTCCGTGACTCGTTGAGCTTCATTGCCTCGGTTAATTTCTGGTTGTCACCACAGTTAATTCAGGCTTTTAGGAGTTGCAGTGGTTGAGAATAGTATTGAGTGTCTGAGCATCTCAAACGCAAACTGTTTATTTTTACAATAATTATACATATCGCAGAAGAAAAATAGTCCTGTTATAATGCTGACAAAATTACTCTTCGAAACATAGGCAGATTACCATTTGACATCACATTCCCGACACCGCCAGGTTTGTGCCTCATGCGTGAATAAATACGTAAATCGCATTCAGTTTTGTGCAGCCCGAGCCGATCTAATTAAACTATGTGCGCTTAAAATAAATCACTAACTAAAACTGAAATTGTTTGCCCAACAAATTAGTTTGACTGCATGTGCAAACGTTATGTAGAATACTAAATGATACGTGTTGTGATTAGTGAAATGGTGATTTGAGGGCTTGGTACCTTTGTGATGTAGGTAAACCCCTAGAAAGGTTTGGCTGTAGTACGTCATTGCGTTGTAAAGACATGAAGCTCCAAGATGTTGAAATAATGGATCAATATTTTACCTACCACACAACATATACTCGAGAAAAAACCGACCCAATGCGAGTCGGACTCTCACAAGAAGGGTTCCGTATCATTAACCGAAAAAAACACATTTCTTGTAGATATGGAAGTCCCCTTTAATTTTTAATTTAATTTAATTTTTATTATTTGTTGTTAAAGCGGCAATAGAAATACAAAATCTGTGAAAATTTTAACTGTCTACCTATTACAGTTCTTGTCTACTGACAGACAAACGGACGAGCGGACGGACGGACAGTGGAGGCTTCGTAATAGGGTTCCGTTGGTTACCCTTCGGGTACGGAACCGTTAAAAGAAAAACTAAAATAAAATTTTGGCTACAGCCTGTTCTCAGTTATTTTACCTCTGATAGCAGCCCAAGCCGGAGCCCACCAGCAACCTTATTACAACGATATTAAAATTAATAGTTTCTGACATTAATGAGAAATCAGAGTTAAAATAAATATGAGCTGTGTATGTTATAATTATGGTTATGCCTGTTGCATTAAGGTTCATATTCCAAGTCAGTTAGTAAAACCTCCACGCGACTCAGTTGCAATGACAACGGAAAAAAATCATCAATTATTGTCAATGAACAAAAAGCTATGACTGTCAATTTGATGATGAGAGAGTAAACACGTAAAAAATCTATTTAAAATCACCATTCCTACTATCATTTTAAATTGTAACGGAAATCATATTACCCAGATAAACAAAATAAAAATAATAATTATGTTTTTTTATTTAGTAATGCAGACTAATGAATGAAGACTAATCCTGTCTTACGAAAAAACAAAGCCTTATTTCCTTACCTTCACAGAATAAACAAAAGAACAGAAAAAAGTAAGAAAATCCACAAACCGTCCACCGTTGGCACTTTCTGCCTACCTCGTTAAGAACTCAGCAAAGAACACACAATACCGATTTTAAAGAAAGAATAACATTTTCATATCTCAGCCAGTTCTGGAGCGAGGCGGATTCGTGAGGAAGAGAAAGACGACATCAGGTGTGCTTCGCGAACAATCGTGTTTCATTAGAGCAAACACTCCCAGTTCGCGCTTCCACGGTTTCGGAACTTTTATGTATGTACGATGAAGAGATAAGCAAGTCGTTACGTACACTTACTGAGTGGCTAAGCCTTTGTCTTTGCACTTGTCTAGTGTTTGACAGTACTGGCAATCAGCCGGTCGATTCTGTAAACATGTCTAAGTGAAGGCTTGGGTGAAGTGATCACGAGGTGAGCTGTCAATCCATATAATCAAGATGGAATGATGGCTTACTTCGTGATCACGTGTCATCTTGAATATATAGATTGACAGCTCACCTCGTAATTTCTTCACCCAAGCCTTCACTTCGACATGTTTACAGAATCGACCGGCTGTAATAGGTAACTTGCCCTATTTGAATTTGGAGTCAGTAGGCTTCTTAAGGTTTTAGTGATCGCGGCTTAAAAAATGTTTTCTTAAAAGTAAAATTAGGCAGGTAACACGACAATGTCCTATACATACATCATATTTCTATAAATATGATGTATGTATGATGTATGGTGCCGCCCATTTAGTATAAATATACCTACACTTACTCTATTTTCAAAAACTATAGCGTTTTCTTCATCGTTCGTTTAGTATTGTCTTATTAGTATAACGTTCTTTTGATGTAATTATCATTCTGTATAATTGACATTTGATCTGGCACATCGACACGGATAGGTTAGGTTCGAATGAGAATGCGGTAGCTAGAGCGAGCGACGGAACATGCTCTCATGATCCCATTCATGTTAGGTTCCTTTAAACCCTGCAGGCATAAATAGGAGCCCCGCAGCGGGGCGCCGTCAACTTCTCTTGGTCCTCTTTCCTTGGTTTCCTTGTAAATTAAGCCGTATGAACATTCGATTAAATTAGTGATCATTAGATTTGTGGCGTTTCCAAATGCCTTTCTTATAATTCGAGACGGCAACATGGTCATAAGTACGCAGGACGCATGTACTAATTCCGTGCTTGTCCTGTTGACGGTTTTAAAGAAATCTTATACTAGTTTAGTCAACGAGTGCTTTTTTATTCCACTCCTTTCAGCAGTCTCGCAAAAATGAGAATAAGGTATCACTCGATTTGGAATAATATGCAGATAATTTTAGAAAAAAAAAACGCTCGAAAAAATTGCAAAAGTTAAAAACAATTTACAGAAAGGGGGTTTTAGTTTTAGCTACCACCAGAACGTCTTTTTTTGCCTTTCAAACATGAGATACATTATTGAGAACGGCCGTAAGTGAATTGTTGAATTTACTAAATAAAAAACAAACTGCGTCAGTAACTGAGTACCCATCAGGCATTAACAAAATCTTAGAAAAGGGGATAACCAGTTAATGGCGCTGCCCTAACGCAATGTACCAAACACTCGAATGAACATCAACTGAAAATCCTATCATGCATACGTATGCTAGTAAACTTACCACTACAGTAACTGCTACAGGAGATACACACCTAGATAAAGTCTATGTAGGCACCATTCATTTCAATTCTCGTTTCAACCTAGCCACAATTTTATTAGACCCAAATTAAAACAAATAGTCGCGCGTCCAATTAGTTACAGCCCCATGACAAAGCCGTTAATGTACGTTTCGGTAACCAACTTATTTGGATTGCATTTATTAGTATTTACTATTTACTTAGTCTATTTCAGTTCGTGCATTATTTTGTTTAGACTATTGCCGAGTTAGAATCACGTTTCAATAATCTGCTGTGATTGGTATTATGTCATGTGCTGGTTAAATAATGTATTAATTGAATGTTTATTATTAGATACACCCGCCATAGGTACCAAAAATAACTTGCAGCTGAAATAGACCCGTTTCCAACATGCAATTTAGTTATTCATTTCTAAAATACACGTGTTGGGTATTTTTATGTAGGAGGATAACAAAATACCAGATAAAATTTATTGAAGAGAATAAAGCTAAAGCTTTTCGCCTACTAGTTTATATAGAATCACAGGTTTTCAATATTTTCAACAAACATACTAACTTGGGAACTGGCTCCTATTGCACTGTTTTTTGTTCACAATGTAATGTTTTTTCCCTTAAGGCGCCCATAACAAGGTAGGTTTTGCTGTCTTGTCAGTTTAACCACAGTCAAGGCTGTGACTGACGGAAAACCTATCGTGTAATGCAGTGACTGATGGTTGCATGAAATTGATTGACGAAAATCTTTATATTGTATTAGTCACGACTTTTCAGTAAATGAGTCTGTTTTTATATATGTTAATGGAATGGGTAATAATTTAGTCTTTGTCCTTTTTCGAATCCCGTATCCCAATAATATATCGTGATATTTGCAATAATATTGTAACACCTGCGATCCCTGCTAGTAGTAGTTGTTATTATTATAAATAAAACTATATTGGAGATTTGAACTTTAGAATATATTAGGCGTCCGCCTTCAAAGAACGTTGCAACCGGAGTCCCAGATAAAAACAAAACATATTTTTACATTCGTATTTCAAATTCTTTTAGTTTTCACCTGACGTTTCCAACGGCTACCTTGTCAGCCAGAGACCTGCATACAAGGATATCCTCTTTACAATATTTAGTGACGTTTGCATGAGCGTGTAATGGATGCCTAACAGCAATGACAAACTTCGAACAAAACACTTTTCATTTACACCATTGCATTCGTAAATGACTCAAACAATTACACTAAACTTTTCAACCTTCATAACTCATACAGAAAATCATAGTCCCTAAGTATAATATTTACACTTTTCTTGAGAGGGAATAGTCCTAGAGGCTACTCACTCGTGATGAATGGCTCCCTAGGGCGATGCTAGTCGTATTTATCCACTGAAAAACTAGCGCCACAGGTCAACTAACTTGGGGCGAGTTGGGGCGAGTTTTTTACCGATAAAATCGCAGTAGTGGCTATTTCTTTAAACATGAACCGAGGGGGAGTGTGGAAAAATGATCCGCTATTAAAATAATAGAGTGCCTTTTAGGTTCTTATTTATATTATAGCGCTTTTGTGCTGTTTTTGTTCCTTGAACAGTGCTTTCCTATCGACCCGCTTTTAGGAATACTGGTTTTCCGCTATACTGGTTCTTTAAACCAATACTTCAAATGACCTACACAACTCTACTATTATGTTAGGAGACGGACGCTTCTGCCAAACCCCTTAATGATCTAATTCCTTTCTGTTTTCTGAATGCTAAACTACACACTGTTTCTTCACTTAAAATACGAATGAGGTAAAATAATATAATTTAAAAACATTAACAACATTTACCTAAACCAAAAACATGAAAAGCTGAACCAAATAAACACTTCATAAAACTCTTTGACATTTTAAACATCCAACAAGAACAGTTTACTTCATAATTATTTAATCATAATAAAAGCTGCCATAACGACATAATTCACCGGATTCTATGTTAATAAATAAATCATAAGCCGGCCTTTAAAACAATTTCATTAGAACGGCTAGTCCCTTTGAAATATAAATGAAAGTCAGAGCCGCCGTCGCCGTAAGAAAAGTAAATGCTGTGACATTGTCACGGAATGGAGATTTCCTCATACTAAATTAATTGTAAAGACAAAGCCGAACAGGGGACAGACGAAATGGACTCTTAACAGGAAGAAATTAAACTTGCAATTAAACTTGCAATTTTCGTGCAAATTAAGTTGACCTGAAATATTTGAACTTAGACCCTTTTATTTCGTCTGTAGTTACGTCGTGAATGCTAATTATGTGAAGGGAGTCCGTTTGAATTTATGGAATAATTAAAGTTAATTTTCGAGAACAAATTATGCAAAGACATAATTTGTTTATTGTTATAGGCATTTTAGATGTTTGCTTATCGCTTTGCGGGTGTTATTTATGATTATTTATATTTTAATGGGTTTTAATATTAATTTTATTCATACCTGGCGTAGATAAACTTACTTTTCTGGTCTTCGGACTCTCTCTGAGTAAACACAGTAATTTTATTTATTAATCTCTGTTTACATATTAACAAAAATAATAACACATTATAATAATAATCAAAATAAAAGATATGAAACATTGCCTCTATCAAATAAATGTCTCTAAGGGCTGATATTTTAATTGTCAAATAATTTTTACCTGAAGAATAAAGTTACATGACTAGTTGTTGTTGATATATTTTTATACAAAAGCGGTAACCGCAAAAAACGATATTTATTAAAATAAACGTTATCTGACTATTGAAAAATCGGCCCTAAAAATATATATTTTTTTTAGTGTTCCATGCATAAAATGTTTTTTTTGGCGAAGCTTCTTGTTACTAAAAAATATTCTTTTCACAAAAAAATACACCAGACTTCAAGTAAGTACAAAATAACTTTAATTTTGGAACTCGGTGTCAAAAAACGAAGAAACCACACCAGAAACAGACTACCAAAAAGAAAGTTATTTGTACTTTGTTGTGATTTTTTTAGAAATCAGTTGTATTTTTTTGCAAAAAGTTCCATTTCTTACTTTTTAGTGCTGATACCCCAAAACTAAAACTTAATAGTAAGCAAATATTACGGTATAGTAAGCAAATATTACCTTAAGGATTAAAATTGTACCATTAATGAGTTATTCTAATCATTCGCGCTGTTTACCGTTAAAGAGTACCGTTGCGCGCCTTTTCAAACCAAATCTAGTACTGATTATTGTAAATTAAAACATACCCAAATCGCTTCACGTATAATTTGCTTTCTGTGTGTGTAATTTGAAGAGGTCCCTTGATTTCTTCAGGACCCCATTATCAGAACCTGATCTTATGACCATGGGACCACCTGGGATGTATAAACAAACGAAGAATTTTCTAAATCGGTCCGGGCATCTTTGAGTAACCGTGGAAAAATTATATGCATAAACAAGTACGCAAAAATTACATCATCCAAGTAAGCAAAAATGCTCATAAAATAAAACTTAGTAGTCACCAAAAAATTTACGAGACCAAATGGCAAGTATTCAGTAATCAGAAACCTCGAAGTAATCTGTGGTACATAAATAAAAATAAAAACAACCAAATTGAGAACTCCTCCTTTTTGGAAGTCGGTAAAAAAAGTCTCTTAAACACTGCACGTAACCCTATCCCCCGATTAGAAGTACCCTCTTGCAGCACATTACAGCAATTGGCGGGACAAAACAATCGATCTAATGCATCGGGCACAAAGAGTCTCCGCTGAAAGGGAACCGCTGTATGTCGTGCCCACAAAATGTTTGAACTGTTGTTGAAAACTTTTAGTTGAACGGATCAACTCGAAGCTTTTCTTCTACCCCGAACAGTTTCAAGAGACCATGTGTCTTTAAAACATTGAATAAATGGACTTGTTCAATGGCTTTTGTGGGAATATGTTGAGCGGGGACTTTTATATTACTGTTTGTTCGCATACAAATAGTTTTCTAAGTTGGTTTAGTCGAATCTACAGTTTTCTATGCATTTTCAGTTGGTTTTTCTTTTAAACTGAAATTTTTAGACGGTTTCTCATCATCGTCATGTCCTTGTTATATTACTTTTTATTTACCGATGTGAAATAATCAATCCTTCCGCTCTGGGTGAAGCGGAGGGTGTCAGACTCTTATTTACTAAAACCCATCCATGTTCCTCGAAATGCCTTTTGCGGTCCAAGGCCGCGGTGACTCTTTGGAATAAATTACAACGCGCCGTCGACCCGAGCCGATTTTGATCGGACGGCGAGCCACCCAACGTTCGCCGTCCGCAGGCCCGCTTAGGATCATCATAGGTACCACGTTTTCTACTTCCATGCGTCCCTGTCAACCATCACGCTGGCATAGCCCTTAGCCGATATCAGCCCCCTCCTACGACGTGCCAGTGTCATCATGATTCCGTTGTGAAAAAGAGATAGCGGTATGCATCATATAGCTCCGCCTCCCTCCCACACCGGAATCATGCCCCAGTACTCTATCTAAACACTGCATTTGGGTTACGATAGTGACCTAGATATACCAACTAGATTATCACTTTCGCGGACTACAAATCGATATTGGTCGAACTTGGACTCATTAGCAACTGTCGCCGTCCGCCATTACACGGTACGATAATTCTAATTAATTTAAAGCGTGCTTACCGTAGTATCTACTTATGGCTACTATTATCCTAAAAATACTATCACTTCTACTTATATCCCTTAAGGTAAACAGTCTTTTTCAAAGTTAAAGAATAGGTGCATTTGTTTATAGTATGTTTATTATGGTGGTCGAATAAAATAGCACAGTTTTAGTAGTAGGAGTAAGTCACATTTACGCGCTCAAGTAAACTAACAAAGTATCAACAAACAACCAGGAAAGAGCTGCAATAAAACAGGAACCTGCATCCAAGTAGCTACATCCATCTAATCTGTCACCAATTTCCACTAGCAGACTTGATCACTCCGCAAACATGGCTGCAACTATCTAAACCATCCATTGCCGCAACTAACTAACCGAGGGAGCTTAGTTGACTCTTTAGATAAATAGAAAACTCATTCCCTGCGACTGGACTCGCTCGCGATCACTCGACCCAGCAAATGTGAACGGGAATGTAAAGAAACTGGAAGGTTAGTGGGGAAATAATGGAAAGTTTGTTTGTATAGGTCTTATCTTTGGTATAGTTATTTCACGGGTACGGGTAGGAGGCACTTTTATCATCAATGATGTAAGGTCGCAGCGTAAGTTACTTTTCTTGATTGGTACATTTGGTTCCCATTGTTTGCTGGCGAAATACTTATGCAGGCGAAATTTGAGATAACAAATGAACGTCTTAAACCAACTTATAACTCATCACAATACACTTTTCCACTTAAAAGTGACCTAAAAATATCGCAGTAACCCAGTTTATGTTTTTAATTTTATGGGCCAATTTCAATTTGTTCAACTGTCCGCACTCTAAATTCAAACTCCACCAAGTCGTATGCCGACACAAAAACTTAGACTAAACAAACTCCAACAAAATTTGAGTTTCTTCCATTTCCCTCGAGGTCCGGGGTCACAAACCGTGCGAGTGCAGCAGAGTTGCAGCGGTCGCAACCGCAGCCATTCGCTACTAATCAGCGTCTGTACATGACGACGTTCAAACAGACCTGTTTATTGTCATTATAAGGATTTGTCACAGGGTTTTATCAGGTAAAAAGGCAGAAAATTGACTGGGAAAACAAAACACAATTACTAAAAAAAAGATAGAACATTTTTTTTTACTATACCTACGATGAAAAGTGAATTAAAACCATTTTCAATTCGTTTGCCAAAAAAATACTGTACAAATAAACCAATTGCCCGAATTTCCTATTGCCAATAAATAAAATTCTATACAAACGTGTATTACAGCTGTATAATGTTCCCTATCCCACGGAACTAATTTTTTAATACTTCGAAAAATATCTAGTACCAGTGGCTGTGCGTTGTCCATAAGTGAAGGTAAGTAGGTAACGATCACGGAACAAATCCAATTTCTCACGAATGATTGTACATTTTTTGATAATATAGATCATAGTTACATTACTTACTGAATTTATTAACTTCAAAACAAGAACAAAATATTGAAAATTACTAAATTGAGTTGTACTTATAAATAGAAACGCAAGATCCTTTTCAACATTAACAATTAAACCTACATAAAGTCCTTACATTTATTTACCCACATCCTACTAATATTATAAACGCGAAAGTTTGTAAGTATGGATGGATGGATGGATGTTTGTTACTCTTTCACGTCAGAACGGCTGAACGGATCTTGATGAAATTTGGCACAGAGGTAGATTATAGTCTGGAATTACACATAGGATATATTTATCCCGGGAATATGTTTCCTTGAGATAATTATCGACATTAATGCGAGCGGAGTCGCGGGCGGCAGCTAGTATAATATAAATCAACCATGTTCTCCCTAAACACGCCTGAGCAGTCTAGGGGCAGACTCTGAAGAAATTAACCGGCCAAGTGTTTAGACGACCAAGTCACACAAATGACACAAACATGTCGACGCTTTGAGCTTCCAGAATTAGTGGGGACTGAGCACTACATTGAAATTCTAGAGTCACTTTAGTATAACATGTGTTTGTGCCTGCTTGTGTCTGTTCTGTTGAGTAAATTTTGAAGTTTGGCGAAGACCCGTTTGGAAGCAGACTTTCATTAAATAAATAATACAGGGTTATTATAAAATTATCAGTTCTTTTTTCCAGGTTTCCGTCACATCTAAGATTCGATTTATGAAAAAAGTCCTATCCCAGAAAAGAAAAAAAAATGGTGAGTTATGGGAGCCTATATTGGAAGTCTGAGGCATACTGAAAATTTGTTCTATTCCACCAAATCAAATGCGAAGACATTCAAATTATGCTTAATACGTGCATACTTTCGAGATTTTTATCAATGCTATTTTATTTTTATCAATGCTATTTTTAGTATTATTAATAGATAGGCGGTTAGCCACTATCTCACCTGATGGTAAGCGAGGTCACTTCAAGGGAAACTCTTCATCATCGACCGCATGAATAAGGCGTTTGCCGCGAAGTAACCTATCTGCAATAGATTTAAAAATTCCCTGTTATCGTCTTTCAAAGAGAAATAAATGCCCAAGTATAACATTGTTAGTATTACAGTAACTTCGAATGATCAGAGCAAGCCATTCGTTTACAGAATGGATGCCAATAAATCGTCTAAAAGCTTACTTGTAAATTAGGTTATTTATATAAAGTACTGTTGTTTAAGTGCAAAAAAGTAACAAGCGGACGTTTTAGTCATTGAGCGAAAAAATTTGGAAGGTATCGATTTCAGACTGTAGATTTCCTCTTAAACCTATCACTAATCTATTCACAATCCTTTAATTATAGATTATCTTTGTATTAATGAAAATCATTAAAAAAAATCCAACCGACTTCTAAATAAAAACACTGCAGTCTAAAATAACTTTCATTTCGGAAGTCGGTGTTTTTTTAGTTTTTTTTTCTTCGTTTTTGACACCGACTTCCGAAATTAAAGTTATTTTAGACTTTGTAGTGTTTTTATTTGGAAGTCGGTTCTATTTTTCTTTTCACTTTTTACTTGTGATACCCGACAATTACCCGACGTCATTTTGCTTACTTGGACGACGTAATTAGATCATCCCAGTAAGCAACAAGTTAGCAAAATGCTTATTTAATAAAAACTGCTGAGCCAAACTGAATAAAATTTTACGGAACCAAATGGCAAGTATACCGCATCGAACGAAAAAAGAAACACGTAAATCTGATCAGAAACCTCGGAGTAATCGGTGTACATACATAAACCAAAAAAATTAAAACCCACGGAATTAAAAACCTCCTACTTTTTTGGAAGTGGTTGAAAATACCATTAGCTACTTCTAAATTAGTTGGCTGAAACACAAGGGGAAGACCTCGTTCAGTTAATATGATATCTACATATCACTTCACGGTCCATTTGATATTGTTACACAACTTATTCCTGGCAAAGACTCAACACTGAATAACAACAATGCTTTAGTAATTTACAACACAAACAAACATAAATTCCAGTTCACGAACAATGTTTTTTCTTAATTAGCCACAGTACGTAGATTAATTTAGAAAGCGAGCTTAATGTGTGCAAGTTCGCTAGTCTAATTTGCTCGGGTTTAGAGCAAAGACGTGTTTCCATATAGAGAGTGAAGATTCCCGGGGAGTTATTTAACTAATTTTACATGCGGGGCAAGTTTTAACCCCACTAGCATATGTTTGCGTTGCCTCGTCGTGGGTACGTCTTGTGAGTGCCGACTACGCGACTCGGCAAGACAAACTGGTACGTACGCCCTTCGGAATTAGCTCAGCAAATTCAAACATCCAACTCCTCCACTTGTACGCCTGACAACTAGCGACGATAGCTGTTGTCAGAATTTTGAAAGCCACCAAGTTAACTTACAGTCTTGATTACCCGGCGCAGTTTGCACGAGAATGTTGAGCATGAGGTTTTCTAAAGACTTTCACGCTGCAGTGCTCAGGTTTACTTTAAAGTTTGTTACGCTAATCTGCACATTTAAATTTCAGCACAGAAAAACTGCTGAACAAGTACGATTTACTTGCGTATCATCCCATTTGGCGTGCACTTAAGCAAAATATAATAAAGTCAAAGGATTTATGACGCAACGAATCTCTACAAAAGTATACAGACAATGCTATAAATAATCCTAGAGTAATAAAATCCGAAATAAGAGAGAGCTCCGCAAAGAATAGTCGCAACAAGGAGCGTATTATTCAGTGTCACCGGCGGGACGTGTCCTGTAATATATGTTTTAATAAAAGGGTTTCAATTCTCACCCGAACATACATCACGCGAAGATACCCGAAGTATCAATAATATCGAAAAAGATCTTCAATTTATTATTCATTGAAGTCGCTGGGCGGGGCGGGCCGCTCTATAAATCCAGGGATCGCCACTAAATCATCGTTTGCAGGCGGCGGCGGAAGGACGTGTGCGGGCGCAATTTTTATCCATTTTTCATCGATGGAAACAAATGGATACATTGCCATTGTGTCCATAATTACAATTTCCATTTTCTCGACAAATGTCCGGGGCTAATGATTACGCATTCGATACGGCTTGTGACCTCGTTCGGCGATCGGGGTTGGGTGTAATTTTGCGTATTGTCACTGTACTCAGACCTAAACAAAGAGAGTCAGGTGGGGCTGGTGCTGTACCCACTGAAAGAATCCATAAAAACTGTAATGGTACCCTCGTCACGTCCGGACATCTTATTTATCTAGTCACGAGCAAAATCATTGTTTCCTTTTTCGTTGTGTGTTCGGGCAAAAACACGCCTTATTACCGCGACCGGCTAACAGATGAACTGCTGAGCAGAACCATTGTCCCCGGACCTTGTGTGTGACGTTTGTTCCTCGCAGACGCCAAGAAAAAATTGTACTCCCTCGTCGAGAAACGACTATTTATTCATGTGTTCAGTATATTTATTTTGCTGCTCCTGAAGTAAAATAAAAGGAATACTAGGAGAGTTATGTAAGTAGGCAGTCAATTTAAACTTATCTTATTTTTTTTGAACATGTTTTACTTTGATTGTATACCTACATATAATGTCACTCTAATTATAATTAATATATGTATGTATATGCAAAGATTTACTTATTAGTAACTGTTATTAAGAAAATTCACCAGAATTATTACGTAAATAAATTAACGACTAATGACGACCTATTTTCATGTTGTTTATCCGGCTACGGTTTTAATGAATACAATAATTATTATATATCAAAGCTTCATTACAAATTAATTTGCTTGCTCCGTCACCTTTCCAGAACGAAGTGATAAGCAGATCTAATTGCAAACAAATTAACTTAAGCAAAAATTATTTACTTTTGTCAAGTATAGATCAGCACAAAAAGTTTTCCTTTCAGCGAGATTGCATATGACGAAGTAAAGTGAAGAATGAGTACGAGGAATTTATAATCTGAAACAATAGAACACATCCGCTTAGGTCTAGGTCAAATTACCAGTCGATAGGTTCCCAAGGGATCCTTTTAGAACTAGGAAGATCTAATGGCAATCCTTCCGAGTAAACGGTACTTTCCTCGGGGAAAGGATTGCCATCATATCTCAGTCAATCAGTGACAGATTTGAAGAAAAAGGTTAGATCAAACAATTTTTTTCTACACGAAATCTTTTCTTTTCTGGAGAAACTGCCGAAATATCTTTCTATGAGAAATTGAACTAGAGCAATGTTTTAACCAGAAATAATCGATTTCTGATGCCATAACATGTTTTTCTGATCTTAATTTCTCAGTAACACCCCAGAGTCTGAATTATTCTATTACTTGGGACTCTACATTACTGGAAAGTGGGTATAGATACAGCTGTAACAGTCCCTTTGTTACAAAGGCGTGACGTTATCTGGAATATAGACGATAATGATGATGAACCCAATAATGAGTCAAGCTCACCTGTATTATAAGATCCTATTATTTTTGTATGTTTTTGTGGGTGCAATGTAGAATAATTAGATGGAGATACTTACCGCTGTGAAAGTCCCAAGTGAGAGCATGAACATTTTTCCTCCTTTAATAGTTATAGGTCGGTTTGCTCTTTCAACCAATAATCGCAAATTGCTTTTGAATCTACGGCATCGTGGTGTCCAATCGCTATCGTATACTGAAAAAGTTATTTGACTGCTCTGTAAAAAATAAAAATGTGTATATCAATATTTATTTTCACATAAATAAGGTAAATAGAACGCATACGTATTCACAGGTAGGCAGCCTAGACAAAGTAACCCAATAACGATTGTTCAAAGAGTCCAAAATGCATGGAATTGGCGTACACCACAAAAATGTCAGGTGTTCGTTTCATTATCATTATCATATCAGCCGAAAGACGTCTACTGCTGGTCATAGGCCTCATCCAAGTGTCACCACAACAGCCGGTCATGTGCGTCTCGCATCCATCGGCTACCCGCGACCCTCACCAGGTCATCGGTTCTCCTTGTGGGAGGCCTTCTAACGCTACGTCTTCCGGTACGCGGTGGTCACTCCAGAACTTTTCAGCCCCATCGACCATCTGTTCTGCGAGCAATGTGCCCTGCCCACTGCCATTTTAGTTTGGCGATCCACCGGGCATGTCGGTAACCTTGGTTCTCTTGCGGAAACTCTGAGCATTGCCCTCTACATTGCCCTTTGGGTGACTTGCAGCTTTCTTATAAGGTCCATTGTGAGCGACCGATTCATTCGAGCGCAGTCGATTCCATTTGACTATTCGACGATCTTTACGGCTACACTTCGATCAGTTTTCTTAATCAAATCGCTGATAGGTAATTTTGGTTACAGCCTAAGGTAGTTTTAAAAACCAGTGGAAAATCCACATCCATACTAATATTACATAAGTAATGCGAAAGGAACTATATATTCTGTCTATTTTTATATTTACACGTATTAACGGTAGAATGAAACCAGATACAATTTGGCACACGGGTAGTTAATACATTTAATATCGGGATCATTGTTCCCTTGGGTATATTTCCAAATTTTACACGCGCGTAACAGTCGGCAGAAACTAGTACAAAATTTATAGCCTCACCTTTTCAATGAGTCGAGATCCAAACCAACAAGGAACCATCACCTGAAGGGTCATCACAACTGTATACAGAGTAAGGAAAACAAAATACTTTGTTTCTGCGGGCTATAATAGAAAAAAAAACATTACTGAAAAAACTCATCAAAGTAAAGTCTTTTTGAAGAAAAAAAATATTTACCATAGTAAACCGAAAGAGGCACATGCATATCTTACAGGAGCCAGAACTGAATAGCACAAATAATATCTCACTGAAGGCTTCCTGTATTAATTTACAATATCTGAAAGCAAACAAAATAGTAATTAATTTTATGCACCAGTTAACACGTCTAACGTAATATTTTAAAATGAACTTACTCGGATACGGCGTCGTAATGTTTAATACACTTTATGATTTCAGATACAGCGTTCTGATCATCTATTTCCTTGTCTATCGACCCACGAGGTGCATCCACATTGACACAAATTTCGGTGACTTTTCTCAATTTCCGATCAAGAATATCCAACTGTGCCATAGCAAGAAACATCACTCCGAGAAGGAACGTGTCTATATTCACGTTGTACAACATGTGAGAAGTGATCCCAATACTTTGATACAAATACGCTGGATATAAAAATATATCCTCATATTGTTCCGGTATAAAAGAATACCTACACACAGGAAATTCTAACTTAACATTGAAAATTAAGTGCACCACGAATGGAAGAAACACATTTACAGTATTCGCTGACACTGATAAACCAGCTGTGATCTTCCAATAAAACAAAGACTTCTCTTTGGCTTCCTGTATCAATTTGACTTCTTCAGGGTTATCAGATTGAAACATATCACTTTCCAGCATATCGAGCATTTTCTTAACTTTATCATGCAAGAAAATAAACGCTAATGCTTTAGATAGAGCACCAACATTGGTGAAATAGAATATCAATTCTTCAGCAAAAATCTCCAATTGTTGGGGTAGGAAATAGAAGTTCATGGTGTATATCAAAACGTATAGCACAGTGAATATGAATACAAATATTCCGGAGCAATAAACATAACAAAGACTTGGTTTTTCTTCGGGCCAAACGCCAAGAATTCTAAGGATTGTCAAATGTATTTTGAAACAATCTATTTGATGATACTCCATGTTCTTCTGGTGCTTACTTCACCGACGCAAGTTTTTTCGCTTTCTCATTGAAAGTTGGACTGTACTGGCTTATATAGCCTGAGGCCACAAAGGCTCGGAAACGGCCTGTAATTACATGCCCCACACTAAAACTAGGTATAGTCTTAATTAATAAGTAGAGGTGTTTAAATGCATCGCGCGTTCTATTAGTCTTGAAATTTCTAGTTAACACCTATTTTAGTTCAAAGCAAATGAACAGCCTCTAGAAATTAATTTGCAGGTACGTTTCCAAGACGTATAAAATAATTATGCATGGGCAAAGTATATGAAGGTTTTAATGAATGTAGGTTAATTGCTGGCGTCGTGCTTTTTAAATGAGATGCAATTAGTGAAGGTGAAGTTATTCCAGCCGCAGAATGATCCAGGAAATCATTCTTTAGACATTCAGAACTGCCTACTACTGAAGGTTTTCATTAACATCTCGGACTTGGTGTCCCAGATTAATTGCTTTAAGTACTAAACGATTTCCTACACATTACTTTTTAAACAGTACTTTACAATGCATAACATAATAAACGCAATACCTCAAAAGGGGAACTCATAATTATTGAACAACTTTTACATGCGATTATACTGAAATCGCGAAAAAAAACAACTGCCCCGTACTGTACGCATAAATCGACAAAATGTACTGAACAGTTGTTTTTTTTTTTAAGATTTCGTCGTTGGTCTATAAGTAAAAAAAATTCATAATGATGAAAACAGTGACCCCATTTCAGATATTGCGTTGATTCTGTTACACGTTGTATAAAAAATCGAGACTTTTTGATTTAGATATATTATGACGCAAGTGCTACGCTGACTACTGATTGTTGCAGACAGCTGTTCATTGTAATCATATGCTACATTATAACAATTAATTGCTTAATAAACCTATCATGTGAACAAATGTTTGATTAAACATTATATTGCTAGAGCTCCGTATCACAAAAGGAAAACTGGCCAAGTGCGTGGCGGGCCACGCACAGTGAAGAGTTCCGTAATTACCCGCGTCGTAAATCGTGACAAAAATAAATAGCAAATTTTACTATAACATTACAAAAGTTACAAACGCACTTAGTCTTAAGTCATTTTCTATGGCATAATTACGAAATGTTTAATTTTCCAGTTACATTTTAAGGGTGGTCTACTATTACTCGTTCATTTGTAAAGCCTACATAGCTGTGATAATTTTCCTTTTAAATTCGTTTGTATATGCTACTACCATTATATTTTTACGCCTCCAAAAACAATCGTTTAGCTGGCAAGAGGGGGATCTTGACTCTAACAAAAATTAGCACTTTAAAGCTTGATCAAAGTCAAAGTCAATTCATTTATTTCAACTAGACCATTAAAAGGCACTTTTGAACGTCAAATTTACAGTTTAAAATTAAAATATTAGTGACTCACAAACGGATCTTTGGATAGAAAAATGGTTTTCAAACTCCCGCAATATTTTAAAGGAGACCCCAAAACAATGGTAAAGACGATTTAAAAAAAATCATCGCCTTTTTTTGTAAATTTCAGTTGTGGGTACGGTGTGGAAAACCAAAATCGGGCCGTGATTTTGAGGAAATGCAAGTTACTCGAAACGTTTTTAAGTCTCGCTTAACGTGTAGTTTAGGGTTTCAAGATTTTATTTTACCGCCTTGTCGACGTAATTAATATTAATCATTTTATAACCTTAAAAAAATCCAACTTTCTAGTACTAAGCGTCTCTGAGGTAAACCGCGGACAGCCAGACGGACATGGCGAAACTATAAGAGTTCTTTGTTGACTACGGAACCCTAAAAAGGAAAGCCTTTTATCACGTCGTTGTCCGTCTGTCTGTATATATGTCACCGGAAAACAAACCTCGTAAGATTATAAAATATTGTGAGAAATTGTAAATATTTTTTTCTTTATAAGACATATACATATATTGGAAACTATTGAATTTGGATGATATTTATTGTATACAAAACGATTTTTTCATAATATATCGAGAAATTATAATGTAATAAAGATTTATTACAATCTTATGGAGACTCCAATTTTCCGGTGACATACATATATAAGTCGCCATATATCGTCGTCTCGACGTCTCACGACGATACGACAATATTTCAATATACTGGCAATACTAGTTGATACCTATATGTTATCACAGATTTGATGACGCTAACTGCAACAGACTGCTTGGAATATTTTTTCAGAATAGTAGTCACTATCCTTGACTAGTTTGAGTTTTTTTGACGTTTTATGCAATTGGAAAGTTTTTTTTTAATTTCGGTGACAGGATTTATAATACTTTCAAAAGATTCCTATGAACCGGCCTAAATAACGGTCGTGATCAAGGAAAGCCGACGAAGCCCCGCTGCGATGCTCATATTTCTGTCTGCAGGGTTAAACGGAACCTAACATGAATGGGATGACGTAAGGCACGTTCGCTCGCTTTGCCCGCTCACTGTAGCTCCCGTCATCCCATTCGAACCTAACATATCCGTGTCGGGGTGCTCTAAGTTTCCGAGCCAGCCCCGCTCGCTCTTTGTTCAGCGGTTAAATCAAATGTTAGTTATACAAAATATACTGAACGAACTTTAGAGAAAGTGTTGTTACAACATTATGTTGTTATATTTACTGAACGAAAATTCAATGAAAATTATGTAGTGTGTTGTTAATTAAGTGAATAACTTTTGAAAATAGAGCAAATGTTCTTATACTAAATGAGTAGCACCCATAAAAAATATGGCCATTTGCCGCATATTTGGACATTGGTATGTACTTACTGTTGACCAAGAATCATAAAATTCAAGAATACCAAAAACCGTAATAGTAAAACGTAAAAATAAAACTGCAATATTTTTTTACAATTTCATTCAGATCATTAATATGGTATGAAATACTATTTAATAACCATATTAACCATACTCGCTCTTGCCCGGTTTTGAATCTTTCCAATGTAATATTATTAATTATTAGATTTATTTCTTTGAGAAAACGTATCCATCACTGATATTTTACTATTGTCCTGAAACATTCATTAATCGAGAAATTAGAACTAAACAATGTTTAAATACCGTTTTCCATAAATAAAATCAGACGATTTTCTGTGCGAAATTTTATTATAATTAAAAGATCGTGCTTAGAATTAATTTAGAGCTAAAAACTAAGCACGTTTTAAATGAAACATTGTGCTCTATTTGCTGAAATTAACTTATTTGAACTTGAAAGGCAATCAATCATGAATATGTTAAAGTAACTTTAATCTAAATAAACAACAAGCACTGCCTAATAGACTGGAACTTTGAAAATAGCAAGCTAGTCTAGTTTATAATTAATGAAAATTAAGCACTCTATATTTTTCGTTAGGCCCTTTTCACACATTCAGGTTCGGCAGCGAATATATAACGCAGGATAAAAGTGGAAATGTTTTAACGCCGTCAAAGTTATATCCTACTACTATTTAGCCAGGTTAGATTACCATAGCACCAGATACTTTGCAAACCGCAACAAAAGTCTATGAAAAGGATTACTTTTACATTAATATACATTTTAGTCTTGCATTTGTTGAAGCAGAGTGAAGAATGAATAAGCGGAATTCATTATCTGAAATTAAAGAGAAAGATGATGAAGTTACGGATCTTATAAAAACGATTCAACAAATACACATACAAAAATTTAAAAGACTAGGTATCAATTCCAGAAAATAAACTGTCAATCACAGTATAAAAAGTGGCACATCTAATAGTAGTAGTGGTACTTACAGAGGTAAAAGCAGGAAGTGAGAGGCAGAACATCTTGCCTCCGGTGATAGAGAGAGGCTTGTTGGTTCTCTCTACAAAAAGACGCATGTTGCTCTTGAACTGCCGTGATCTAGATGTCCAGTCGCAGTTATAAATAGAGAATGCAAGCAGGTTGCTCTGAAAATAAAATCATTAAAAACCATCACTAACTTAGATCTTTATAACAATGCACATAAGGAATAAAATATGATTTACCTTATCCATAATCCTGGTACCAAACCAACAAGGAACCATTATTTGTAGAATCATCACACACATGTAAGTACCAAGAAATAAGTAATAGTCCAAAGGTGCTGGCTGGAATTAATGTCACCGTTAATATTTCCATTTTATTAAAAGAAAACCTGAACTGACCAATTAAACATATTACGATAATCATTTCTTACCATAGTGAATCTCATCAAGCAAACGCATATGATACACGACGCCATGCCGAATTGTACAAATAATGTCACACTGAAAACATCTTCTACGAGATCGCAAAACCTGAGTGCATAAACCATAAACACACAATTAGTTGTGAACAGAACAGGGGCGGATATACATAGATGTATGAAAGGAGAAAGAAGAAATTCAACTCACCTGCCCACTTCGTCAAAATGTATGATACATTTGTTAATATTCATAATAGCTTCCTTATTTCTGTCGGTCGGTGCTCTAGATATTTCACTATCTCCATCATCAAGTTTACTCTCATCTGTTACTTTTCTTAGCTTTACATCGAGGACTTCCAACTGGGCTATTATGAAAACCAACAAACCCAGAAAAAAAGTATCAACATTCAAATTGTACAGCATGTGAAAAGTTATGCCGACACTTTGATAAAAATATAGGGGATAAACAAACATATGTCTGAATGACTCGGAAAAAAATCCATAACTGCAGACAGGAAATAACAGTTCTGTTCCCTTTATAAAATGCACTATTAACGGTGAAAGAAGGGTACCATTTGATGTTACCGACACGAATGCTACAGCTTTCCAATATATCTTATTGAATTTCTTGGCTTTTGCTATAATAGCCCTTCCTTCAGCATCCTCAGGTTGAAATATATCACTCTCTAAAACATCCAGTATCACGATGACTTTTTTCCGCATTAAAAGAAACGTCAGAACTTTAGACAACACGGAACAGTCAGTGAAATAAAACATCAAATCGTCAATGAAGATGTCCAATCGTCTCGGCAAGAAATAAAAGTTAACAGAGAACAGGACATAGTAGACAAAGACAAAAGTCATAATAAATGCTTTGGAATAGTAGCTGTAACTACGGCTGGAATCGTCGCCGGGCCAAATAGCAAGGAACCTCCAAAACTTCATGTTTATTTTAAAGCAGTCTATTTGATGCAATTCCATTATCCAAATTGTTGTATAGCGAGCGAGTGAGATATGAGTGTGTAGTTCCTGTGTGTGGATCTGATAAGTGTGCTGTTACAAAGTAGCCAAGACTTTCAGAATAGATAACGTTTAGAGTGAAGTGGAGTGGCGTTTGTGTTGCATTATTTTTATAGCTGGCTGTATCTTTTCTTTCTTTAAAATGTTTTTTGTTGTTATTTTGACTGAACGTTTAGAGTGAAGTGGAGTGGCGTTTGTGTTGCATTATTTTTTTAGCTGGCTGTATCTTTTCTTTCTTTAAAATGTTTTTTGTTGTTATTTTGACTGAGTCAAACTTGTTGTAAGAATTTTTAAAAATCCATGCGATTTCTCAAAATTGATGGTATTAAATTAATCAGAACAACGATTCTTATTTTTGTGATAAAACTAAGTAGTAGGTTATTAGGTATATTTTTTGGCACAAAATATTAACGAAGCATACTCTCCATCGCTTTTGTTCTACTTCTGACCCTGGCTTGTTATTAGCACTTTTTCTACAAAAATGCATTTCTTTTTTTAATTAAAGAGTACACACATTCTAGAACACCACATTATAGTTTTTTCAAAGGAAGTTAAATACATGAGTAGTTTTCAAAGTTGAATTACTTAGTTATTTTTTACAAAATGTGTACCTACTTTGAAGATTATATTTTTACAAGCTGTGCCCGTGGCTTCGCTCCCGTCACCTCCCGTCAACCGTTACCAACCCTACTGTTTCTACCCTACCTACCTACCCTACCGACCCTACCTTACCCTACCGACCTTACTTTCCTACCCTACCTACCTACCTACCTACCCTACTACCATCCTATTTTTTCTGTTTTCAAACCTTTCCTGTAATCTGGCGAACAAAACAAAATAAGAATTAGTCAAATCGGTCAAGCCGTTCTCAAGTTATTGCGTGACCAGGAGAAATATGTGTTAATTTTTATAAATATAGATAGTATAGTAATAGTATAGATAATTATAGCTATATTCCAAAGTTCTTTTTAGGCGTATCAATGAACCTATTATTTTATTTTCGGAAAAGAATAATATGACAATAGCAAGCCCATAACACTACCTTGAGGTACTCCTGCATTTATTGGAATAATTTAGGACACAGACCGCAAAACTAAAACTCATAAAAAATACTATTATAGCCAAACCTACAGCATCGTTTGATTTGATTATTTCACTTTTTAGTGCGTCGAGTATCCCAGTTATTATGTTACACATAAAAACAAAGGTCTGACTTTAGACGACATGGCTAGATTACTAAAATAAAATATAATTTCTTCTATAAAATGTCCAATTGTTTCGGAAAGAAATAAAAGTTTATGGAGAACAGTAAATAGAAGACAATAACGTAGATAATAAGAAATGCTTTTGAATAACAGTTGCTACTATGGCTAGAATTTTTGTGAGGTAAGAAGCTGCCAAAACCTATTTTTATTTAAAACAGTCTGTTTGATTTTATTTCTTTAGGGAAATACCTACCCATAATATACAGGGTTACTTCGGAGACAGAGTAAAGCAAGATCATTTAAAAAATAGACACGATATTTTTTTGTTTTACCATGTTTCGAAAAAAATTAAATAAATGTTTTCACTATTTTCGATATTTTCGATACGTAACAACGAGATATTGAGATAAGTTATGCCAACTTCTTCTTTCGTGAAATATGTAGGTTCTATTAATGATAATTTTATTATTGCATGAAAGAAAAATGCGCACTGCCTCTGAAGTACTGTAAGTATGATAATAGTACATTAGAAGAAAACAACGACTCAATGTTTGTTGTCTTTCCCCCCGACTATCAAGCCCTTTTTTCGCGACAAAAGGTATATAGCCTATGTCCTTTCCCAGGACTGAACTATCTCTATACCAAATTTCATCTAAATCGGTTCAGCTGTTTAAGCGTGAAGAGGTAACAGACAGACAGACACACTTTCACGTTTATAATATTAGTATGGATTCGCTATCGAAGCTAATTTATTTGATAATTAAAGACTAGCCACACCAGGCTACTGCATTAACGTTTCTTCAAAGTGAAGGTGGAGCTATTAATTCATGGGTATATTTCAAAGGGGTTAAAATTACAATAAGTGCCTTCTCTACTTAAACAGGGGCCGTTGGGAAAGGATGTAGGTTAATTGAGGTCCCGTACTTTTTAAATGAGATGCAATTAGCAAAGGTGACGCTCGTCCATCCGCAAACGGAACCAGAGATCCGTTCTAATTAAGAGACCATAGTAAAGAAAACCAAAAAAAAAATTATAAAGGCCTCGAAAACTCTTTTGTTGTAGTCGAGCAAGCAGCAGCTGTAAGGGGTTATGAAAAATGTAACTTTTGCAGCCTGGTAGAAGGAATTAATAACATAAATGGTTTGAAATGTTGTGGAATTTGTTCGAAAGAGTCACCGCGGCCCTGGAACGTAAAGGTCTTTAGGAGGAACACGAATGGGTTTTAGTCAGTAAGAGTCTGAGACGCCCTTCCGCTCCACCCAGAGCAGAAGAAGTCATTTGATGATTTCTCATCGTTAAAAAATAAAATGATTTGAAATAATTAAAGAGTGAATTAAGTTCCCTTTTATTTACATAGATATTTACAACTGTTTTAATAAATACCTAACTAACTATATACACTTAAAATAAAAACTCCCAACTATAATATGGCGTCAAAAAATTCGTCCGCATCGCTATCGATTGGAAGTGAGCCTAAAAGACTGGTGGCATTGCCACGTTGTATGGCAATGCTTATCCTCTGTCCGATTTGAAAGCCAGCCCTTGGGTCACGCGAAGTGTCAACTAAGCGTTTAGCAAGTGAAATAAGTTAAAAAATTGTGCTGTAGCTGTGGCTTCATAGAATTTTGCATGGCAGAAATCAGAAAACAAATTATACAGTTGGTTTATACAGCCTTTGTTGTTCCATTGCTGGGCACTCTTCCTATTCTGCACAACTCTGTCTTTTTCTGGTTCGTGCAGTTTTTTGGGTAGGAGTCGAACTCTTCCCGCCAAACATTCTTACCATCAAATATAACTTCGATAAATGATTTTACGTCAACTTGATTGTTCAGTAAAAGTTAGTCAGACAGGGTCGTAATAAATATATAGTATGTAGTGGTTTGAAGATAGTATCCAACAAATTGTAACAGGTTGCCAATAGCTTCAGACTATCTACAAAGCAACCAATTTCCTTCGTTTGATTTACGGCCTCAACGTATTTACGTTAACATAGCTACTTTACTGCTATGACATCTTTAAGGGATACCATTTTTGTAGGCGAACTGTTTTAAACCGATTTCTAAAAAAGGAGGAGGTTCTCAATTCGGTGGATATTTATTTTTACCGACTTCCAAAAAAATTCTTTAATTTCGGAAGTCGGTGTTTTAGTTTTGTTTCTTCGTTTTTGACACCGACTTCCGAAATTAAAGTTATTTTAGACATTGTAGCGTTTTACTTGGATTTTTTTTTTTTGTAAAAAGTTTTTTTTTGTTCACTTTTTAGTTGTTATTTGATATTTAGAACAAAGGTAAACGAGGCTGTAAGTTCACATAGTAAAATCCTTTTTTCCTGAAACACTGTGAAATGGATACATTGAAACATCTTTTTAAGAATAACTGTAGAGTTTTTTGGCTATTCTTCTCCATAAGCAACGACCAATTCTATTCGTGCACTAGCTTTGACTGTTTATAATTGACCGTGTAAGATTATGTGAAATAGATTTTTTTAAGGCACACCGAAATTCTCTTAACCTGCATAACTTCTAGGTATACCCACCTCTACATTTTGCAAGCTTTTCGTCGAATACTCACTGGATTGGACGAAAAACTGGGTGCTGCTGTGATTTTGTAATAAATATAACGTTTAAAGTAGGATCTTTAACCAGGTGTTCATTTCATTGACTAAACGGTATGTTTTTCACAACAAAATACAGACCGCTTTTATTTATATTTCCACATTGTTCTTGATTTTCGTTGTTCCCTCAGACGGTCTAGGTAAGCGTCGCATCGCAATCAATCGCCCGGGGCCACCCGCCTTGCATGTCAATATTTATTCATAAATTGAATGTGGGACTCCGTACCTCTCTTTAGTTTTACCATTTCTATGTTTGTTTATTTACTCAATCATCAGAATGCCTACATACACATTTGGATGGAAAACGTCAATAATACTGCATATAAAGAATTTTCAATAAATAGGGTCTAGATGGCATTCAAGCAGCGTTAACAATTCGACGAAAAGCTCAAAAATAAAGGACTGCCATGCGCTACCAAAACACGTAGTCAATAAAATACGCAAGGGGACCGTTTGATTAAAACTTGCATTGTTTTACAAAAGGTTAAATTATAAGTAATAGTAGTATAGGTAATAAAACCCTTTGTTAAATGTTGCACTATCAGAAAACAAATATTTGGAGAAAAATCAATGGATTATGAATATCACTTATTTAAAAACCTGTTTTGTATCTATTAGTTTATCACTTGATTGTAAGTCCGAAATTCTGTATCTTTGAACACACACTGTAGCAGACCTACATTCAAAATTGTTTTAATAAATCTCAATTTAAAAATAAACAGAAACGGGTGTTATTTTATTGAGCCTTCGGGCGAGTTCCGGTCTGCAGGGATATTGGGATATCCTTATTGTATCTGCATTTTTTGTCTGTTTGTTCTTTTTATTTAATATTCATGGAGCTGGTAAGCACACTTTACAAATATAATTGAAAATAAAAAAAATATTTACCTTAAATTGAATAACGAAAATGATTTACAACTTTTTAATGCTGTTTCATCGCAAATACATAACGAGTTGAATTGAATAATCATGTTATTTGACCAAAATACGAATAGTGGTTCTGTCAACAGCGTCACCATCCTACTAATATTATAAACGCGAAAGTTTGTAAGTATGGATGGCTGGATGGATGTTTGTTACTCTTTCACGTAAAAACTACTGAAAGGATTTTGATGAAATTTGGCACAGTGGTAGAGTATAGTCTGGAATAATACAAAGGATACTTTTTATCCCGGGAATATGTGCCCTTGGGATAATTTTCGACAATCACGCGGGCGGCAACTAGTAATGTAATAAAGGTGTTTTCCATGTTTTGCTCCATGCATAATGGAGGTGAAAACTGTTGTCCCGTTTGCAAAGTTGCGAAGTTCCAGTGTTGTTTTCACGTATGATAAACTTCAGCCTCAACAGGTAACTTTCAGCGTCGAACGAACATTGTTGCTCGCAAACTAGTGATGCTCAGTTTGGCATAGTTGGAACACTTTCAATGATGACTGTGCTTTAGTGGCGGAATAAAATATGATCGACTACCTGTTCTGAGTTCTTACTTCAGTTACTTCGTTTAAACATTGACTTGAATAAAATGAGAATAATTATTTCTACTTCTGACTTCAAGTTATTAAAGTTGTTATCTAATTTAATTTTGCATTCAAACGAATTTTGTATATACCTACCTATTAATTTATAGTTAAGTTTTTGAAGTAACAACTTCTTTAGCGGCGTTGTGCACTTGGATGGATAAAAATGTTAAACTCGCGTCAGGACACGTGACCTGATCGAAAATTCGTAAAACGGAGGGAAAGTTCTGAAATGTTAAATTTTTAATGTAATATAAATTGTCATGTTTGTGTACGATAGCGCAATAGGTAAATGAATATTATATTTTACCACATACATGATAGTACTTTTATACTGATAATTAAAGCAATTCGTGCGAAATTTTATTATTCCCTAACCATTCCAAAATATCAAAAATGCACAACGTTAATGTTCAAGATTTCATCGTTGTTTTTTTATAGATAATGCTGATTTTGGATATAATTTTACATCAGACAGTTTCATAATGTGAAAGATTTCGAAGGCAATTCCTAATACTTTATTTATATTATGTCATCTGCTTGGCATCGTTATGCATTTTGTTGAATTCTCAATATAAAACGACAGTTTCTATATTGAATATTCAGTGCCATCATATTAGGTATATAAAGATATTTTTAAATCAAACCACCTCTACTGTTTCCCCAATACACCTCCATTTACTTCAACAAACAAAATATTATCACATATTTCATGAGCCCATAAACATTACACCAAAATGAAATCTCCTTACCTTGACTTTGCGAGCTTTATTATTTCATATACAGGCGTAAAAGCCTCTTGTTTTTTTGTGGAACTATAAGCCCAAATCCATTATCGCAGAACATCCGCAGAACCTAGATAGGCATTTGTTTTTGTGCCGGGTTAAGGTAGGCTCCCACAGTTCCAGCCGGGGATTGCGGAAGTCGCATACGTTCCCGCGATCCCCGGCGTAGGTGGAAGATGGAACACCGGGGTGGTTTTAGTCAGTAAGAGTCTGACAGACCCCTCCACCCGCCCCAGGGTGGAGGATTTCCACGAGGATTTCTCCCCGAGATCAAAAAAAAAAAAAGGCTCCCACAGTTCCACATCGAACGCACCATGGAATTTCGTCCACTGTTACCGCAGCAATTGAATTTAGAAATCAGCTACCAGCTGTCTGATCCAAGAAGAAAGGACTTAATATCGGCATTACCGAAGTTCCATTGTGGACGTACTTGTAGGTGTAACTTCATTATACTTAGCATACTAAAATCCTTTTGAAACGAACCTACCGATGCGTACGATGTGGAACTGTGAACGCCTACCTTTAAAGGTGCGGCGCCCAAAGGCAGACGTTTACCGGTAGCATCAACTGATTGTATACGTATGTGTTATTTTTATTCAGAGGATAAAGCATGGCTCCGGGGGTTCGTTACGTGCGCGCCTCATCCCACTTCTGATGGTAGCTCTTTACCTCCTATTGTTTTGCTTGAGATTCTAGGGCTACCTGGTGTGAAGTATGCTTAGGATTGCGTTTTACGGCGCATTGCGTATGTGTTCTAACTGTGGAGCCATTGTTACGTTCTTTATTTAAAATGCAAGGGATACAAAGCACTAATGATGGCGGGAATTTTCGAAAGGATATATTTTTGTGAATGGATCTTCAGTCTCTCTACTGTACTCTGTACTGTATTTTGTCAGTAATTCGATTTCAAACAATATAAAGCAAATTAAGACTGAGTTTCCCTCAAATAAATAAAACATGAGTCTTTCCTTCCTAATACTATAACACCATAATTTATACCGTAAGGAAAATGTCTTGAGCTATAAAAATCCCTTGGAACAAGCGAACAGATCTGTAAGTACAACCAAGTTGAAGCATCTAAAATTTTAAATTATTAATTCTCGTTTTCCGACCGAATTCGAAAAGTAGCCACGTAGAATGGATAATTTGAATTTTTAAACAGCTAGTGATTAATCCCGACCCGGCGGGAATCTCGTTGTAATGTTTAAATTATACTTGAAAGCCGGGATGCGACTTGTGATTTTCCAAATTAATTGGGTAGGTAAACTATTTTTGTAATGGATTTATTTAATGGAAGAACAATAAGACCTTTGTTTTTCAGTTTGAGAATGAAAATGTTTTACTTTGTTTTGTCAGTTGTTTATCCTATTTCAGTACAGTAGGGATTTTTGCTGAGGTTTTCTGTTTGTTTTTATTTATTACTTCATGCACACAAATGTACAGAGGCGGACTTAATGCCTTAAGCATTAAGTTTTTGGGGGTTTTAGGGCAAATAGTTTAGTGGAATTAGTCATTATTATAGTAAGGCCCACTTGCGCTGCTCCGCTTAGCACTGGGCTAACGGTCCAGTCCAGGGCTTTTTTTAAAGATGGGAAATCATCAAATAACTTCTTCGCTCTGGGTGAAGCGGAAGGGCGTGTCAGACTCTTACTGACTAAAACCCATCCGTGTTTCTCCTAAAGCCTTTTGCGTTCCAGGGCCGCAGTGCCTCTTTCGAATAAATTCCGCAATCTAGGTAGGCTTTGGCCCTAACAGGCCCCCTCTTCTATGCTGATATCACTTTGAGGCGCGCGTGAAACACAACACGCCATCGAACCGGGCCTGGTTGTGATCGGACAGCCACCCAACGCTCGCATAGGGCTTGTCTTTCCCTTACGCGGCCCGCCTCCTCCTTCGCAAGGCATTACTGCTTCGCAAACGGAGGAAACCGCTTCCTATGCCTCCTCGCTCCGGACTGAGTCCGAACCATGTATTGAACCAGGGCCGGACGCGAGAGGTCGCCGCCGCCAATTACCTCGACGAGGACACGCCGGTGCTCCGCCCAATCAGAGCACCTCCACCGTATGCTCCTACGTGTCCTCCGGGCGATCCTCACAGTGCTGACACCCGGGCGTGTCCTCCCGCCGAATCCGAAACAGTTATCTCCCGAAACAGTTGTGTACGGTAAGTACCTGCGACAGGCGAAAGGTGAGGACGCTGTGGCGCCTCTCCTGCGTGGCGCCCTTGTGGCGCAATTGTAACGTGCCCAAGTCCAGGGCTAACATTACAAATTTGCAAAATTTTCTTTTTTGAGAGTCTAGTGAAGTAACTAAAAAAAATAGTTTTAGCCAAGGCTAACTACGTTTACGTATTTGTGCAAGACCATTTTAGAGATAAGAATACGAATAAGGATATTCTTTTAGATAAATATTATCTAGGAGTTTTTTTAATAACTTATGATTTAAAAACGCAACAAGGTAATAATATTTCATAGCTTATTCATACATAAACGATTCGGTAAAAAAGGACGTCAACCTTCCTAAAAGTACTTTCCGAATAATACAAGGAGAAGTTAGTTCAGTAGCACCACTCACATTATTCAGTCAAATAAAGTAAGCGCAATGTTTCTTGATGTTTGAGCTCGAACTCACAAATACAGACTCGCCAAAATTAAATTTTGTTGTGTGTGCTCTAATGAAGTTTAACATTGTGTAATTAACAAAGTAATACGAATGCAACCGCCATGTTTTGATATCATTAGCATCAGTAAATTAGTCAGTATTTTTCTTTTTTTGTTATTTAATTTAATTCTTGTGGTAAAATTGGGTAACGAATCTGATGAAGAATGACGGACACTACAATTTAAAAAAAGCAAACATTAATTATGCACAAATCACATGTTTCCTTGTTTTTCTGGTTGTTTATTATTATTTATTTTGACAGTGATAACCAATATCAATTACCTATATTATGGAAGAACAGAGATTAAGAAACGTTATGCCTGTGCAATTTTACCTTACAATTGAATCTAGTCTTAAAGTTATCAATTTACAATTACAAATTATTATCAATTTACATTTTTTTTTATTACTAGCTGCCGCCCGCGGCTCCACCCACGTGATTAACGAAAATTATCCCAAGGGAACATACTCCCGGGATACAAATAGCCTGTGTTATTCTTTTTTTTTTTTTTTTTTTTTTTTTTTATTTAATATGGGTTTGCTCTTGACTCTAGTCTAGGTCATAGATGACAGAGACAAAGTCGACGATGGAGCGAGCCTACCCAGAAGAAGCCTGTTCACTCTAATTTTGAAGAGATTAGGGTTGTATGCGTTCGGAAACACAGACGCAGGCAGAGAGTTCCACTCCTTTGCTGTGCGCATTATAAAAGACGTTTGGAAACGTTTAGTGCGAATTGGTGGAATAGCAACAAGGTAGGGATGGTAACTTGCAGTGCGTCTAGATGTCCGATGGTAGAAGGGGGCCGGTGGGATGAGATCGTGGAGTTCCTGGACACTCTCCCCGAAGTACAATCTGTAGAAGACCGACAAGCAGGCAACCTTGCGGCGATGAGCCAAGCTGTGAAGCTTGGCATCCACCAGTCTTACGTCGCCAATGAGCCTTTTAGCTCTGTGTTCCACCGAGTCAAGCGCGGCAAGTTGGTATTTAGCTGAGCCATCCCAAAGGTGGCTGCAATACTCCATGCAGGATCGGACTTGTGCTTTGTAGAGGGTTAAAAGCTGTCCAGGCGTGAAGTATCGCTTCACTCTATTTAGGATGCCCAGCTTTTTGGCCGCAGTTTGGGCTTTGTGTTTATTCCCGACTATAATCTATCTCTGTGCCAAATTTCATCAAGATTCGGTCAGCTGTTCTGACGTGATTGAGTAACAAACATCCACCTATCCAAACATCCAAACTTTAGCATGTATAATATTAGTATAGATTTATTTAATTAAACGAACCTACGAACAGTAGGCAAATATTTTTTGTTAGTATAATTTCCATTATGAATATTATTCTAACAAAAAATTAAGCTACCGTATTTTTTCCGTCTAGACACATTTGCATTGCAGACGTTGCCAACATTTTCCTGCCACTTCCAAAACGTTTACACTATCAAAGACAACATGCTACCCTATTTACAACCTACATTACACGTCAGCTTTTATGATTTCTTGGACCTTATACTCCTGTTTATACCGGGAAGGTGTTTAAGTTTCCTTACAGAGACTTGTTTCCGGGGCACGCACGCTCCGTAATGACCAAGCTCATTAAGACTAACTGGAGAGCCCTTGTCTAGCCAACACACAATGTACATGGCTACTGTTTAAACGAAGGCAAAATGAGTTTTTGTTTACTAAGTGCTGGTGTACTTTGGAGATAAATTTCTGTGCTGTATTTTTTTTTAATCACAAAAAAAAGGTTTATTGCATTAAAAAAAAAATACTTTTAATTTAGCAAGCTAAAAAGTAACAGCTGTTTAGGTCAAAAAGATTTTCTGATCACTCAACATCACTTGGCAAGTGACAGCTCTATCTACAGATAAAAAGTACAAAAAGAAAACATTTTTTTATGTTTTAGTTTTTTCTTTCTCAGTTGCTTTTTAAAAACAAGCTGTTTAGCACGGAGTTCTAATTGTTTCCCCAACAATATGTGTAAGGAGTCGTGTAATGAGCCGAGCCATTACCGTTGCTCCCGAGTGACGTAAACGCTCCGTGATAACTATGTAAATAGAGAAACTTTACACATTCACATTGTTTCCAGCCTATTGTAGGTAGAGCTGCTTCTTGTAAATAAGTATGCCTTATTGTGGATCGGAATCTTCAAAATGAGTTTAGCGTTAGCATCGTGCAGTTTGAATTATTATTCGTTTTATTTTAGTTGGTCCTTGTTTTGATCTTAACTTCAATACTTAGTTCATGTAATCTTAGTCCCTTACATATAATCATTTTAAGGACAAAAAAATGAGACCCAGCGGAAAGACAAGAGTATACGAAATAAAAAAGCTACGACTGCCTTTTAGACAGCAAACAAAAACGCTATAATATTTTTAGCTGACCATGGCGATTAAAGCTATAACAAAATCATAATTATAATAAAATAATAAAACGCCACTAAATATTTTTTTCGCCTATGAAGCGTCTAGTCATCCATTAAACACATAAAATGACGTTTTATTTGCCAAAAATCATTAAAATCCTCGTCCAAATTAAACTTAAAATATTTTATACGGCTAATAAAAATTTAATAGTCAGCAGTTTCAGCGCAGTCAAAGTGAAATGAAACTAATAAACCGAATTTAATCGAATAAAAATATTAATTTATTCATGAAATTCTACCGCTCATTGGAATTGCGGCAACGATCATTTCATTCACCAAAGGTTTTCAACTTCTGGTTTATCGGTCTTAGAGACCGGCGAAGATTATGACTTAAAATAGTTTGGAGCGCTCATTATTGTTGTTGAATGGAAAACATGGTGTAGTTGAATAATACAAGATTGTTGCATCCACAATAAAAGGTTAAAATCCTATCCCAATCCTTACAAATACGAGTATTATAAATACGAATGAGAGTTGGTTTGTAACGCTTTGACGACTAAATAATCAAACCAATTTTAATGGTTTTTGGAAGAGATATAGATAGGGACCCTGGAGACGATTGGGTACAGGCCAGTATTGTTATAAGCTACTAAAGCGCGGGCGAAGTCGCAAGCAAAAGTTAGTATAGTTGTACAAGTTTTTTTTAACGATAGGAAATCATCAAATTACTCCTTCCGCTGTGTTTCAGACTCTTACTAAATAAAACCAAATGCCCTTTGCGTTTTAGAGCCGCGGTGAATGTTTCGAACAAATTCCGCAACCATGTCAGGAATGTTATAGGTACATGTTAGAAATAAACTTTAAGCAACGGCTAATCACTTCACAGATGGCGATCTATCCTAGCTCCAATAATAAGTCAGGTGTTATAATTAACAATACAAAATTGGCAATTTTTTCAAGAAGCTTAGTGCTGAAGAAGTCAGCCGTAAATCTCCGTATTAGGTACTTCGTCTTAAGTAACTAGGAGTCGACTTATTTATGGCAGTGACATCACGCAACTTCAAAATATTACGTAATCCACTTTAATTTTAGGTATAATTATTAATCAGATTAATATGAATTGTTGTAAGCACGTGCCAAAATCCACGTGATACCCTTTGTAACCTTACCACGTTAGTAATTTTAATTGACGACAATTTGAAGTTTCGTCACTGATGAGTTCGGCGCAGGTGGCGCCACCTATTAGCGATACGTGAAATCTTATCCGTTAATCGTTTACGAGTAATGGTTTCATGGTACAGTCAGCTAAAGAGACAAGGCTGCCAGCTGTAACTACTTCACTTTGTGAACTCATGTTATGCGTGTGCAGCTGCAAATTAGTTAAATAAATCAAAGAGATGAGGTACTACTTTATGAAGCACTACATTACTATAATAAAACAACGCACTTTTTACTAAAATAGTACGTTGATATAGGTTTTACTTTTTTTTTCTTAGCCTATTGTGTCCCACTGCTGGGCAAAGCCCACATCCTTTCAGACACTCTTTTCTAGCGCTGCCTCGAACCAGCCTTCGCGGTGTGCTTCCAGATCATCTCGCCAATAATTTTTTCGAGTGAAGTGAAGTGAGTGCGGCTGTTTTAATTATTCGTAAATTGATTCCTGGTGGATATTGTGATGTAAATTGGTGTAGTTTTGTGTCTCAAGTGTCCACGCACCTGTAAAATACGTGGAATAATTAAAACAGGCGCGATCTTGGTTAAGTAGAGCTGAGAATTTTATTGTAGTATTGACTACCTCAGACGAAACTTGCCGAAAAGGCTGAATCGATATATTTGCTACCTGATTCTTAGAATGAAAAATTAGAATGTGTTACATCCGCATTCTTATGCAAAACAAAGTGTGTGTCAAAAAAATCAAGACTACGACTGAAGGACTCAGTATGAATGGTCATGAATAAAATTTAAAAAAAGAATTGTATTTCTGATTTCTTTGCCGCAAAACAGGCCGCCCTATACTGACGTGAAGAATCGTACTTAGGCAATGAAATGAAGAAAAAGTCTGAAGTTTCCACTGCATTTTCCAAATGAAGTCGTGAGTTTCATAATAATGTGCTTTTCTTCCCCTTTCTATTGTTCTTGAACGTTTCTAATTAGCGTAAAGAAAGAATAAGCAGTCTTCATAATCTGGAAGACAAGAGTTAAATATTATTTATTTAACTGCTAAACGGCGGCATTTATGTGGTAGATGGAAAAGAAAAAGTGTTAATGATTTTTTCGTATCTTTTTCAGTTTGAAGTTAAACATAGTTAATAAGACTGAGTAAAATTTAAGAGTCTAATCATGATAGGACATTCATTCAATTTCTCTTACAATGCATCTTTCTTTTGTAATCCGTCTGCGTCTGTGTTTCCGAACGCATACAACCCTAATCACTTCAAAATTAGAGTGAACAGGCTTCTTCTGGGTAAGCTCGCTCCATCGTCGACTTTGTCTCTGATATCTATGACCTAGACTAGAGTCAAGAGCAAACCCATATTAAATTTAAAAAAAAACTGTAATTTTAAATAAAAACTGCGTGTTGTTATGATCAATTTCAACATTAGTCAAACTCAATATTTTTGGAGCATGCATTGAATCCTTGTGCAATAAGGTCGCCCATTGTACACTAGTTTTTTTTAAACTGTGTGTCATTTAGGTTTATATATAATTATTAAATATATTATTATATTTAAATTGAAATAACTTACTGAAGTAAAAGTGAGTAGGGACAAAGGAAACATTTGAAGGCCTGAAACCATGATTGGGATTGCGGCACGTTCCCTGAAGAGTTTCAAACTTCTTTTGAATGACTCTGATCTCGGTATCCACTCGCTATTGTACGCCGCTGTCACTAATTCTTGACTCTGGAATGGAACAACAATATTTTGCAAAATTAATTATACAAACAAACAACAATGAATAATATACAATAACGAATCATCATCTTTCTGCCCTTATCGCATATAACCCGTATATTATAATTTAAGGATACTCAATTACTTAAATTACTGCAAGGCAAAAATAATTTGAATTGTTATTTACTTCGTAAGTCAGCTGAGTTCCCAGAAATCCTGGTACGAAAATCTGCAGTGTCATCGTGAATAGATACATCACCAAAAACACTCGAGTCTCCATTGATGATGAGGGCTTAAAATAAAAGACGATTTAAAATTTAGTTCATAAGGCACTTTTCTCACCGCCGGCGATCAGCGGGAAGAGAGTAAAGCTAGAAACTAGATAGAAGTTGTCGAGAAGCGAGTCTGTAGTTCCGATAGCTTTGTCGCTCGGCTATAATCGAATGCTCTTGTGTGACGGGCGATTACTCGCACCACTGGCTCCGGCTATAGGTAGACATGATCGCTGGTTGGTCTCTTTGCGTGAATTCTGACTTCTGACCGCAAAGCAAGCATCGCTGAGCGAGTATTTTAATCATCTTTGATAGTTCTTGTCGCTGCGACAAACTAGTAGTAAGAGAGTTCTTGCCGGCAGTGTGAACAGCCAGCTATCGACTGTAAATGTATGTTTCTCTTTTACTCACACGAGATCTAAATCTTTTGTCAGGTTTCTCAGCGAGAAAATTATCGATAGCTAATTGCTTCCTCGTCAGCGGTGTGACAAGTGCATCATAAGGTTGATTATTACAGATTATCAAATAAATAAGCTGCCAAGGGACAACGTGACGTTATTAATTTTGGCTGTATGTTTATGATAGGTACTTTTATCTCATATTTAGTGTTTCCCAGCTTTATTTAATAATTAATCATTATAATAGTCCTCCTGACCGATTTCGGCCATGGCAGCCATCGGCGTGGGAAATATTATAGAGCACAATTATGTGCGCAAACACAGATCTTAGGGAGTGCATCTTGGTTTGCGCATATATTTGTGCACTATAATATTTCCCGCGCCGATGGCTAGTCGTTCATCACTCATTATTGTCCGATGCGACGGCGTCACTTCGACACGACCGGAGAGAGATCTACCGTTCTTTGCGAGACACGTGGGTGCCACACCTCCAATTTCTTTTTCTTCTCTCTGCCTGCGTCTGTGTTTCCGAACGCATACAACTCTAAACTCTTCAAAATTAGGGTGAACAGGCTTCTTCTGGGTAAGCTCGCACCATCATCGACTTTTGCTGTCATCTATGACCTAGACTAGAGTCAACCGCACTTCAAATAAAAATAAAATATTACAGTTACAAAATAAAACTGTTAGTGCTTACCAGAAGTAGTCCACACATCACCACACATATTATCATAGACGCCACGCCGAATTGAAAGAACAATGTTACACTTAACATATTTTGGACTGTTTCACAAAAACTGAAATAATTAAAATTTAAATTATTTCATAGCAACTATCTTATTTATTTAGTAAAACTTTATGCAATAACAAAAATACTATACAAAGATGGACTTAATGCCTTAGGTATATTCTCCTCTCGGCCTTAGAGACCTATTAAATTCGGCTGCAATCTGTTACGTTCTGAAACTTAGCACTTACTTCAAAACAACTTCATAATGTCGTAACAATTTGTTCAGCCTTGTCATTTGTATCTTGTCCTGAATTTCGATTGGCAGTTTACTCTCTTCTTGAGATAATTTCAAATTTCTCAAGTTATGGTTAAGTAACCTCAATTGAGCTATAGCTATAACCAATAGCCCAGCGATCAATGAATCAATGTTCACGTTATACATCATATGACCGTACATCCCGACAGATTGATATATGAACCAAAAAAGGAAATAGGACTCTCGAACTTCATCGCTTAAGAAGTAATATTTGCATATTGGCAATTCAGCCTTGGTTCCCCGTATCATATCCAAGAATATTGGGACAACTACTTGGCTCGAATAAGCTATGTTTGATAAAATGGTGTATAATTTCCACCCCAATCTGTAACCCATGTTAGTTTTGTACAGGATCCCGGCCTTATTTTCATAGTCACCTACAAATTCATCGCAATCAATTAATTTGATTGCGTCAATTAGTTTATCACGCATAAAGAGAATCGTCAAAATTTTCGTTGCAACTGTTATTTCAGTGAAATAAAATATCACTTCGCGTAGTAATAATTCGATTTTCCGGGGCGTATAAAGTAAATTCAAAGTGAGAAGTAAATTGTAACATGCAAAAGTCACGAAAAGGTAGATAAAAGAGTAGAATCTGTAATATTTCCAGGGAATGTTTCCTGACCAAATGCCGAAAATTTTTAAGACAATAAAATTTTTATTGAACATGATTGACTGATCCGACGGCATGATTCGTTGTATATAGAAATGTGTTTGAAATATTACACACGTAACGTCTTTATATAATGTCGCAAGCGTTAATTTTCTTTCTACTGAAAAATATATAAAGCATGCAAAGACGTATCATTATGTATTTTACTCCTATTACGCCTTTCTTATAATCCAATTCTTTTCTATCATGTATGAAGTAATTACACACCTATCCTATGTGGCAAATGTAGGTACGTGACATCACTTATAATATTCCGCAGTAAAGGGATGTGCACAAACTAGTTTTTTTTTTTTTAGATAAATGTAAGAGCTTTGAATACTTCGTACATTTAAAATTGGTGTTGAAAGCGCATTGTTTACTCCCTCTATACATTATATTCTTCTCAATAATTCAGATCTTTTGCGCTACTAATTATTAAAGAATAGCTGAACAGCAGATTATTTCTTCAAGAAATTGTTACCAACGATGATGGTTAATATTTAATTCCGCGGCATTGTCAGTAAGGAAGCTTGAAATTAATATTTCAATCAAGTATACATCGGTGAATTCCGCACCAATGAAGCCATCCAGCTAATATAGAACCTTCTCACGGAAGCTTATTGTTCATGAGTGTTGGCAAAGAGGAGGTCAAAGTAAACTAGGAGTCCTTATTCCAGTATTATACCCAAGATTCTGGGAGAGGAGTAGATTAAAACAATGGACGTGTTTGCAATTTGGAAAGCGGTGCAACCCTTCGGGTGCGTTTTAATTGCAGGGGTTGTTCAGAGGGGTTGCCGCTGGCACGAAAATCTTCAGTGTTTAATTCTTGGAAGCCTCGGATACCGCACACGGCTCATTTAATGCATACTGATATTATAACTTTTGATAGTATAGCCTACTTGATGGGTATCAATTTCGCAGGAGACTATGGCGTTCATTTTAATCGTGTTTTATGGGATAGTTAGAGTTTGTACCCTTGGAGTTATAAGATGGAATATTTTTAAGATAACACTGTTTTATATAAGTCAGTCAGTCTTAGTTGTTTCATAAATTTTATTTAATATCAATTTAACTACAGCTCTGTTAAGCACTATAATCAAACAAATTAATGGTTTGCGAAAATAATTAATCCCAGCTTTAACACTTACTAGTTACATTATTAAATTAAATCACACTAACTGTGATATTCTCATTTAACAACGTACATTTCGAAACACTTTAGCATCATTTGGGCAAATAAAATGTAGATTAAAATTTAATTTTACTTTACTTTTGCTCGACTCTAAGAATTACTACGGCAACAACAATAAAAGGGAACATCGTGGTTTACGTACAAATATACTTGAAGGCATCTTTGGCCACGGTCTGCCGCTAATTACGTGATGGTAAATTTACCCTCAAAATTAGTTTTCCTTAAACAGATAAAGAAGGAAAGTAAGTATACATTATCATGTAAAGGTACACCTATGTTTTATAATGAATAACTGAACCATCCTCGAACGGTCATAAAATCTAGTGATTTACACTAGATTTTATGACAGTCAGTTCAGTGCGAAATATATATTTTTTTAAATGAAAAAATATAACTGGAATTCTAATCATGTGTTAAAATAATTCTAAAGAGGATTTTTCTTTTTGTTCGCAAGTCGACGTATGTTACCTTTTATCGATAGTAGCGCATATAAACTATGTTAAAGCACTACACGTTTGCTACGACGTAGCTGGCTACGGCGTAGCCGTCAGTGCTACGCGACAAATGATTAAATCCCGCGTTTCATTTTTCAGGTTTTTGTAAAACGTTTGTATTTGAGGATTTTATTTTAATATCTTTAGCCTTACGAACACGTATAAAGTCATAATCTGAGAAAATAATCACATCCTTAAAAAAATGAACAGAGTATTTTAACGTTAATTTTCATCTCATAATTATCGAAAAAACTAATTACAAGCTACGACCTATGGTCGAGTCATTAATCATTTATGTACTAGCCGACACGCTACGGACGAAAACTTTCTACTTTAACAAACTTTAGGACAAACTCGACTCTTCAGTACATTTACTAGATCAATACAATTAGTAAGATAAATAACAAGCTTTTTCGGTGTATACCTTAACTAGACTAGTAGAAACATAAAATTTCTGTTATAGACACTGTTGGTACTTTCGTTACAATACCTTTACCTAGGACAGAGGTTATAATTATGTTATGTTTGTATAACACCTGAAACGACTGGTATGTATCTTTGTATAGCGCAATGTTGTATTTGGTTTGTATAGTTATCTAGCTTGCAATCGTTACACATATACAATTTGTACGCCACTATTCATTGGTAGTTACTATTATTTACCTACTGCAATAATCATTTGCTAACATTTCAATAGAGAAAATAAACCATTTTGTACTCACACGTCCCTGACACATTTAAACATAAACTACCTAAATTAGATTTTCAATAAACTCAACTTCATAACGGCACATCAAAAAACAAATGACAATCGCATTTCTATTTGAAAACGCAAAGAAATAATATCTGCAGTATTCCATTCATTTTTCCCGGACAATATACTTGGCGAATGTTTATTAAAAGAAGTATCAGAGTTCAGCGGCCGAACGGTCATGTGGAAAAGTTTGCGGGCTGGAAATAGTCATGAAAAGAGCGGCGCGGGAGTCGCATACACACCTTAATGATGGCTGCGGGCGCCTCATTGTACTGAACCCGCTCCGCCACGCCGGAAAATTATAGTAACTAAACTTGCTTGAATTTCGCGCGTCGAGCAACGATCAATTTAGTTTTTCACACGCTGCAAACTTCGCGCCGAAGGATTTTTTTGCATGCTAACAGGAAAAATTGAAAATTATTTTTAACGATTCCCCCTCTCTCAAGTGAACTCATACTATACACTTGACGTTACAAAGCTTGTTATAAACTAAATCCCGCAGTGCGCCGGAAATATTCCGCCTATTGTGCTATGAGCTAAATTCTGGTTTGGAACGGTAACAGTAATAACAGGTTAACGTGATTAAATGTTAAAACTAGTCGGTACTTTATTATGCGAAACTGTTTTAGGTGGGAAATGGAATTGACGATTACTATTTTCCTAAATATTTTCCTTTGGTTTTCAATATAAGGGGCTTGTTATTATTAAGTGAGTTAACTATTAAGTAACGGGCTTCCCGTTACTTAATAGTTAACTTTTAACAGCCTCAGATTAGGTAGACACTCATAAATCATCGTAAGGACGGGTTTTTGAATTCATTATTTTGAGTTAAGAACGTATCGACCCATCTTTAATGCCAAATTCTAACAGCTTTTCAGGATAGAATTTTATGAATACTCCACATCGGTCCTAATGACGACGAAGATGGCTTAGTGCTTAACTTAATACCAAAGTATGTATAACATATACTTACCCAGCTTTCCCTTGTATTTTCTTTAAAAAAATATCTCCACACGGTTTCGTAGCAATTTTTCTCTGCCTCGCGCCGGCTTCCTCTTTTTTAATTAAGTGAAACTAAGAGGCCCTTTTGTTTCCTTGGCTTGCCCACCCACTAATTGCCCGCCAGTCAGTCACTTGTCATCAACAACGCTTTATTTGCCCACTTGAGTTTATAAAACGAAATCTAAGCAAAAACAAAATAACAAAACATTATTTGCATTTAATTAATTTGATTACGTAAAGAGACGCCGGTTCCATAATTAAGTGGGTTTGTTGACTTGTTGTGTCTGGATTAGGAAGATCGAAACATGACGTAATAATAATATGATTGTTTGATCAGTTCTACTTTAATAAAAATATATGAATTAATTGATAGATCACCGAAATCACTAAAACTGTTATTTCTCAGTCTTAATGACAACATCTTCGAAATCCAAAAACATAAACAAAAAAATCTGTAGATACACTGCATCTCAAAATCTCTCAATCGCATCGCTGAAATTGAAAAACTTTAAAACGAGGACGTACGAGACGATTATACAGGAAAGTAAATTATCTGGAATCGTCCGTGTGTCCCTGTTTAGTATGCATTAATCACAAGCTCTGGCCACCGGCGTGATTGAAACTAAATCCCTTCGGATGCCGGTTACTGTCGACTGATTACTGCCCGCCACTACGCTGAGGATTAGGCTATTTAAATTGGAACAACCGATACACGAGGATTTTCCTTTTAAAACTGAGTTTATAGCTACCTATGTGGCTAGGTACAGTCGAGTCGTTTAAACCTTCGCCAGTTGTCGAATTCTTTTATTATCAAGTCAGGACGCATAATGCTTTTTGAAGCTACGGAAACTCAGCATACTTCAGCATAAAAAACCGGTAGGTATTCAATCGTTTGAAAGCAAAGATCAATACAGCATGAAATTTTGATTAATGTGTAGTTTATTTAAAAATTAAACCTTTTTAATGGACTAGCCATTTCACGAAGTGAGAGAAGACTCACAATTTAATAAAACAGATAGGTACAATTCACCTTGTATCTGTTTTATTTAATTGTGAGTCGCACACTTTAAATTTAATTAACCTATTGTCATTCTATGACCTTAATATTATGATAAAAGTGGGTCGATAGAGTTGTAATGCGCATTATATCGTGAGTTCGTGACCGAAGGACGAAAAAACAAATCTTAAGGTGACGAAGCTATTATTACCGTGACTTTACGTGGGCACCAACACACACATCAGTAGCGTCTTTGAATCAAATGAATCTTCGTGCGACGTGATTGGTCCATCATGGCGGCGTGAATATTTTATGGGAATTGAGTTCGTAGTTAATTAAAAGGCGTGGACTAAAGTGCCTTCTGCGACAATGGAATCATCCTGGAGACTGAGCATATTTATCATTTTTGTTTTTATTTATTTATATTCAGAGCCAAGACCATCTTGCATTGGACTAAAAGGACAACAGAACTATTTTTCATTTTTACCACGCTTTATGCAAGGAGAGGAAAAATATTCAGAGATGGCCAACCTTCGTGAATTGGAGAGGCACCGAAAGAATTAAAGAACACAGAAAAAACTTGATTCCATTACAAAAATTACGTTTTTTAATATTCTCTACCATCCATAACATGTACTTATGGAAAAGATAAATTAGCTACAATATCCTTTTAATTCTGCAATGAGAAAGAATTATATATCGAATTGCCGTCGTAATATTTCATATATCGAGCGCGTCCGACATAAAATATATGTTGCAATTTTCCAACTGCAAACAATAAACAATCCGCTTCTGCACAATAAGAGTAATTACGACTACACCTGAACAGCGCAGGGTAATAAATCCATTTACCGCTGAAGGGGCCGCTGATTCCTCCGACAAAAACCGAAGCGGCAATGGTCGTGAACCAATTTAAACTTCTCACTCGCATGGTGCTGTCCGTAACCTCATTACCAGAAAATTAGTTTGACTACACAATTTGTGAATTTGGTTCTGGTTTGAAGCTAATTTTTTGTTACAATGCCACCGGATTGAGTTGCAATTGGCACTGCGATGCGGTTTTAATACCTTTTCTGGTTTGTGATTTTAACTTTTAAATGGATTTTGGTTAGGTCACCAATTAAAAGCATACCTTCTACTGAATAGCTGTAAGCTGTAACATTTAATTGAATGGGAAGAAACATTTCTAATTCGTAGAGAAAAGACGAATCAACCAAACATAAACAAATCTAACAGAAACACTCCTGAAAGCTCTATTAATCCCGCAAGAGACGTAAAACGGCAGTAAATACATACGCAAGTAAACAAGCCACCGGGAGCACACGCCTACGAGCGGCAGCCTACATAATCAGTGTCCGGCGTCCTAACATATTAAACTTTTTCTTCACACCGCCTCACTGAAAGAGAAAACGAAGAGATCTTTTTGTGCCTCTGAAAAAGTGCTGTAATTTATTTTCCCTTGGTGCAATATTTAGTGCTGTCCATTACTACAGTTCGCGACCGAACATTATTCACGGACATCCATCTTTTTTTTTCTCGGCCGCACGCGCGTGCGGTCCTCCATATTAACTTTTTCATTCATATTCTTCACAATCTTTCCGATATTACAAGTGGTTTTGCCGCTAAGAAATATTAATTGCGTAACCTCGTTTTCGTATTAGGTTTGTTCTTTCTGGAATGTGTAACAATGATAAATTAAAGAAAAATCGGAGCGGGCAAGTGCTTGTATGACTAGAAACTTGTCTAGGGTTCTAATCAGATCATAACCAACACTTGAAACATGATTTCAACGAGCAGTCTATTCATATCAGCGTCCAGACATTTTCTCCGCATTTCCTCTCACAAACAGTCATTATTGTCAAATAGCCAAAGGCTTGCATTATGTTTACATAACAATATGGCCGCGGAGTGTCGTCGCGGGCCCGCGTCGGCATCGTCGCGGTATGTCGCGGTACGGTGCGGGGCGGAAGTCCGCCGGCGCCGCATCGCTAATGCGTCCCGCACTTAGCTCAATCACTGCCTAATGCACTCCTAAACGTGCCGTATGACACGATAAGTGAACTACCGCCTGAGTGTCGCAAATATTTTGATGTTAGTTTAATATGTCTGGGTTATACCCGTAAAGGGAAAGCATCCGTCCAACGTTTAGCTAACTTATTCGCTGATCCCCATAATTATGATAGTCACCAAGACTGAAACTGTCTTGCGTGGGCTAATTATCTGAGCAGAAAGCCGAAAGATATCATGGCGACGGCTCGTGCGGGTCTCCCGGACAGCTGTGGAATCAGCCTTAGTTTTACTTTTGTAAGTCAAAGGCTGGTTCCACAGCTGTCATATGATACCAGTGCCTCAGGACACGGAACTTTCATGTGATGTCCACTGCCGGATTAAAGCGTCCTCCAAACGTTGCCAAAGACTGGTCCACTGGTCCTGTGCTTTGCGCATCAAGTAGTTTCACGCGGCTTTTACCATGTCTTCGATCCACCTAGTGAGGAGCTTACCAACACAGTAGCCACTAACGACCAAAATGTAATTCACCTTTTAGACATAGACGTATTGTTTTAATTAACAATCAATTAGGTCTGTGCTATGTTTAAGCACCATTTTTTTTTTCGATTTTGCAATGGAATGATCTCTTACCCCTATAGGAGAATAACTAATATTAAATTGATTTTTGTGTACCAAATTTTGTAAAGTCGTTATTTGAAAAGAGTAACTATGGAGTTTCTTGTCCGTTCTTCTCCATAAGAATCTACCTTTCCGAATGGACAGTAGAGTCACTTTATTAATATATTTTACTGAACTGTAAATGCTGACGTTCAAAAGTGCCGTTTAATGGCCTAATTGAAATAAACGTTTTTGACTTTTGACTAACCCGGCATCAAAGCTTAGCTACGCAAACTCCTCTATACCATTAAACTGGGTCAAATCTCCTCAATGATTAATGTGGTTATGTAAAGTTATAAATCGCACATACGTCGTAATCGAGTACTTTCACATTGACGGATGGGCCGGATATAACCTCTTGGTTAGGCTGTCGTGTGGAACCCCTTTATCATGACGATATTAATTTATTGGCCCTGTGTATAAATGTCGGAGGCACAAAGTTTCGTGTTGTACTCTGTGACAAATTATCGGTTCTGTAACTTATTGGGAACAATGATCGATGCTGGTTTTTGTGAGGTTTCAATATTGATATGTGATTTTAAAGTGAAAATTGAGGTTTTTGTTGGAATTATGAGGGATTGGGTTGTTGTCGGCTATCATTTGTCTCTGGCAGCCGTTACGGATTGTCAGAAGCCAGATACCAGTCTTGCCAAGAAGTAATGTGTTAAGTACCCAGTAATTGGGTTGTGGAGGTCTGGTAGGCAGTCGTTCCACGTAAAATACTGTATTCAGTTGAGTTCGGTTTGACTGGAAGCCGACCCCAATATAGTTGTAAAAAGGCTAAGCATATGATGGGAGGAGCCTGAAGATACGCAGATAGACATTGTTTTGGGATTTTTTAACTATATTTTTCCTCGACTAACATTTCAGAATTGGAAGTTTTCATTAGTAGCTTCAGGCGTATTTTTATAAACATCAAATTACTGTTTATATTCCAAGATTTTCATGTTACAATTTATTTGTTTGTGGATTTTTCCAGCAACTTATAATTTCTGAGAAATATAATATAACACAACAAGTATCTATCATAAAAGTTAATAAGATAAAGGCTCACTGCGAAACAACGAAGTAAGCTTTCTCTGTAATACAGTAATGAAATAAAAACATCAAGTGATTATGTTCAGGGAGATTGAGGGAATTATGTGACGGAAGCCTGTTAATAAGATTCTGTCATGTATGATGGACTGGCTGTCTCAAACAATTAGTTTGTATCTACTGACAATTAGGTAATTAGATTGTTAACTATAGTCATTATTGGGTGCAGTTGCTTGCATACAGACGTACCTACTGTTCAGTAAGTACGGCTGACTAAACACGCAATAAACCTATTAAAAAATTCATCTCAGAAATTCTTTGAAAAAAAAACAGGCGAAAAAGTCAAAACTCACTCTTTTTCTGGCGTGTCGATGACAAATTTTAATACACTTTTCAAACAATATTTTGATTAACCCAGTATTCAGCGCTAGGGTAAAACTATTCGCTGATGCAGCCATAAGGTCCTTACATATACCAGGCGTGTGGTGCAAGACGAACAAAACGCCATAGACTGCGGATTGACATACAAACGCTGCAGATCGGAGCCACCCAAGAACCGACCTGTGAAGGGTTTCTTTACTGTGGACAAACTGAGACCGGAGTCTATTTAAAGGTTTTCAACATTTTCTGGTGTCCAGCTGGAAGACTCTCCGACGGCTCGAAGAAATAGTCAGAAGAAAACATAAATTAGTAGGTTAACAAATCTAAATCCTAACTAGACCCACTATCACACACTACAAACGCCACAAAATAGTTGTAGATAATTATGGCCGCTCTATTATCAGATTTATTTCCATCGACACAGCAGTCTAATGTTATCTATCGGCCCAAACAGACATGACCCACCCCCGGGAGGGTAATGTCGGCTCACATTACGCCCAATCTAGATTTATTCACAAATCCTGACCTACTTGCAAAACCGACATTTACCTTTTTATACCGGTTTCGGTCGTTAGAGATGTTATCAATAGGAAGATATCAGTGCCTGATAGAGCTTTGAAAGGGATGGCCGTTAACGCGTAGGAGTCTATCCTGCTTGAGTTATGGATTAATGTTTTTAGATGAGAATATAAATGTCAAGTTTCTTCTCAGTGTTATTTCAGACTTTTCAAGGTTGTCAAGCAGGGCATCTGACCCAATGACGAACCGATGTATTGAATGCTGTCTACTTACCATACTTTAGGTGCTTGCATCACAATGACCAAAGTGACAGTCACATCAACCTGCAAAGTTCCCGTGCCCCATATTCATAAAACCAATGCTGTGGTAGCTAAAATAATGGAAGGTAGGTAATTACTACTCCAGACAAAATACTAATTTCAAAAGCAGCTCTACTTATTAATAAGGAAAAAATAGTTATTTGGCACAGACGCACACACACACCCCAAAATTCAACTTGATGAAACTACAATTCCCAACAAACATCCTTCTAAGTGCCTCACACAAAGATTCTAAAATTACGCGATAGAGCAAACATAATATTTTATGTGCATATGTAACGAAAATAAAGAGAACAGCGCCATTTTAAATGTATGTTCCAATGTTCATTTACTCAGTACCATTTCGTAGAACAGGATTGCAGTAAAGGACATTTGGCACATTTCCTAGGCATATGAAATGAGTGGTACATAAAGTATATTGGGTTCGTATACGCATTCGCAGCCAACCTCTTAGAGAAATTGGCTTCCTTTGTACGTACTTGACGGTAATCCTATAATTTAACGTATTTTATTACTGGTAAGGATGAGCTTTTATTTCTATTTGGTATTTTATGCGCGAATACAAATGTGCTTGCTCCACTAAATCTTTTTCTAGGAAATTACTATGTGACCAGCTTAGTCGGACATATACAACATAAATAAAAGCAAAATGACGCTATATTTTCCTGAAAATAAACTAACGCTACGCAATAAAAAGACTTGAACAAGCACAGAAAAATATTTTTATTACCATCTAAGTAGGTAACGTAACTGACAGCTGGATGTGAATGTTAAAATTGTGAATTGAAAAGCTTTCATCTGAAATTGCAGATTTGAATTGAGGCAATATAAAAACATCGCATTGACTTTTACTTTATAACCAGTGAGAGTGGCTTACGCGAGTTTTACATGATTTATCTCCGAAGTCGGGATTCCAAGTCTTGTCGAAGCCGCCATCACGTCACGTGTCCCCAATGTATTACACATTGAAGCTTTTTCTGACGTTTATGGAACACGCTCGCTGATAAATGGGAATAAAATATTTAGCCAAGGTTGGTTTAGCCCGCAGACATATTTTTCATCGCGTAAATTTTTAATAGTAATGCGTTTCGACCTTCGTTTTATGGGAACGAATTTTACTCCATTGTCGGATTCGGGCCCGTAACTTTTTATTTCGGCCTTTCCGTTTCGTATGTTGGTAAACTACGCAGTTTTACGGCCACTTCTAGCGTAATATTGGCTTACTTATAGGTGGAATTGTACAGAAAATAGTTGTAAAACTAACTTTATAAGAACCTTGTGCCGTTTAAATCTTGTTTGCATAAATAAAGATGCAATAAAACCTAGATAGAATTGCTTAGAAGAAATAAATATTTTCTAGTATAACTATTCCCTAGAAGTGTTCGAATTTTGAATAATTTATGCTCACTTTATTTTAAACGTTCCCCAATGCGGCCGTACCAGACTATAAAAACAAAGCTGGATCAAAAATTAAAATTTTCGCTGACTCGGAATTTGTTAAGCATTTCAGAAGCTGAACATGACATAATAAAGAGTTTTCGCTCAACTCGAAAATTGTCTTGCGAGCTACAACGAAAAAGTGGAGGCGAAAAAATAAGTAGGTACCTAAGATGGTAATTTTCTGTGACAAAACAAATGTTTGGTACCAAATCTTATAAGAATGGATTGTAAACTGGATTTCTGTGAAATATAAACTGCTTGTCGTAAATGTCTATTTGATAAAAATAGGTATAATATATAATAGCTGTTATTTTTACGCAAAATCGAGATTTCTTTTTATTTTTCTCAGACATAAGGCGCTGTTCATGAAGGTTGGTTCTGTAGGCTTGTCTACCCGCTTTTCTAGATACCTATTCACGATTATGTCCCTGACCTTTTTCTCATCTTATTTTTTATTAAAAGTAGCGAATACCACAGTACTAGGTATTCGCCTTAAAATAACAAACCAAATATAAAATTAGTTTACTTACCTAAGTAAGTACTAGAAATAATTGAACTAAGTAGGTAGGCAGGTACTTTAATTTTACGTAGCAAGTACCTATGTAGGTATGTTAATACAAATACTATCTACTTGTAGCCGTAGGTATTTTGCAGTGCTCATTTTGATAGAAATATGTTTCTTAATCAAAGCTAAAACAATTTCAAATAGCTTGCCATAACCAACTTCAAATTGAAATTACCAACCGTACTATTTGCTTAAGGCTATAGGAACCTTTTGAGAAACGACGTAGATCTAGTAGTTCATTTTCTAAATTCCATTTGTATAATTTGTTGTTAAAATTAGTCACAGAGTAGTTAGCAATCGGAGTGCTATAGCTATATTCACAAGATTCTGTCCAAATATTCAATATGTAGATATTTATTTATTAAAATTTTATGTAAAATAGTGTTACCCATGGCGGACTTGATGCCTTTCACCCCTTTGGATTAAAAAGACTGCACTGTGGTGGGTGTACAATAAAAAAATAAATTTATAATGGAATTTTGTCTCGGAAAGAATATACAAATAAAATATAAAATACTAATAAAATCAATGTATGTGCTAAAATAATAAACTAATGAATTTGATGTTTTATAATAATCTTTCCGAGGAGTCAATTTTCAATAATTGATATTATGCCATAATTATAAGTTTACACTATCTTTGCCCTTATCATAGGTACTTATAATGATAAAATTTATCCAAATCCATTCAACCATTTGCTAATACTTACTTGATTGAATAACAAAAAATTTAACCTACTTATATAGTTTAAAATATTAGCAGGAAAAACAAGAAATAGATACTTACAGCAAAGCGAAACTTTGGAAAAATGAGTAGGTACCTACTATTCTTTTGTAATAAATTTTAAGCCTTTCATATAACGGTAATAATTGTTTTTCACCGTATTCTCTTCGTCATAGGTACAGGTACAGCTCACAAATTCAATAAGTCTTATTCCAGAAACCTCCATTAACTAGTCACTCGTTGTTACCTACTTCTGCTGTTCGTTAGTACAACAAGAACGACGCTATTCAGAATAGGTAATTCAATGTACTATTGTAATATTAGGTACCTACATTAGGTTATTTCAAAGGTGTTGGATTATTATTATTACGTAGGTGCCTGGAATTGCTTAGATCTCACTTAGCTTACATTTAAATGTATATTTCTTGTTTTAATAGGAACGTTATCTATACAATAATAAAATGTACGTACATAAACGACAAAAATATCTGAAGTAGTGGGTGGTCAACATGGTTATCTTCATAATCCCATCTTGATGCTCATACACCGACATACCTAATACGTAAATAAAATATGTATTTTTCTCAAAGCTTCGCAATGTAGGTCGTTTAAACATGAGTTAATACGAAAGTATTAACATTAATGCAGAGTGAAGCCAGCTGCGTTGGTTAACTTAAAGAAATTACAAGATGTGAGAGAGTATTAAGTGAAATTTTGCCTCTTAACCTCAGCTAAACGTAATCCCGCTTGTGAGAAGTAATTTAAATATGGTGTCTGCACCAGTCTCGAGGGAAACGTTGAATATTACATTTGTAAATAAGACGACAAGTTAACATGTTGATAAAGTTACATACATTACCTGAGGGGCCTGTTGTCTGGCTTAGGTACTTACTTAGGAACCTACCGACCTGAATGAAATATCAAGCAATGTTGGTTTTGAACTAAGTTATGAGAAGATTAATGTGTATAGAAAGGTCACATGGGACTATTTGGCCCACGCCCTAAAGAAATTAGTGGCTAGTGTTTGGTAACCACTAACTTATTATGTAAAGCTGACGTGTATGCGGTCCTTGGGGAAGGACTTGCGTTCGTCATTGTCCAAACAAATATGGCGGCCGTCCCAGACAGTGCTGTTATAGTGTTCTGTAGTAGTTACACTCTCAAGTCTCCCGTATTGGTTGAGTTAACAAGGGTGAAGTTGTTGGATTTGAATGGTATATTACCTAGATCTTTTTGATTATAAATACAATCGGATCTGTTGAATAAATCTATTATAATTAGAAGTAGGAATATAATAGGAAGAACTCTAAGTTAATTTTTTTTTTCTAGATTTGCACAATAGCAACAGGTACATCAATTCATATTATAGTATATTGTAATGCTTTTAACAAAAACTTAGCGTGCCAAACATAAAGGGTACTTACCTACAAAGCCACATAAAAATCCACGCATGCATACATTATATAAAGTGTAAACAAAAATAAAGGCGAGTACACATGCGCTGCGCAAGTGGCCCTAGATTCCACCGAGGCACAAAGGCACTTTTAGCCACCAGCTGTTGAAAGGGTAGCGACTTTACATAAACTGATGCAGATAAGACAGACGTTTGCATTTGGTGAAGAACCCGCTTAAAATACCTACATTCCACATGTGTCTACAGATGCATCTTACCTCTGATTCCCGAAGGTGACTCAGCGAATATTTGCATATGTGAATGGACAGGCGACAGCATCATCAGTAATGAATCTGTGTGATTACAATAGCTGCTTAAAATGTGGCCTTAGTGCGAGTACCTACGTCCTTCACAATAACGTAAGTGACATTTTTTTTTTTAAACTGGATATGAACCGTCTAGTGAAATAACGGAAAATCTGTTTTTTCCTATGTAAATTGACATAGGTACCTAAGTGAACGCTGTATTAACGAAACCGAGAACGTAAAAAGCTTGACTTAACGCCCCAGATAAGTCTTGTGATTTTTAGGGTTCCGTACCTAGTCAACAAGTAACCCTTACAGTTCTGCCATGTCCGTCTGTCTGTCTGTCCGTCCGCAGTTTAGCTCAGAGACGCTTAGTGCTAGAAAGTTGAAATTTGGTATGGTTATATTAATCACGCCGACAAAGTGGTAAAATAAAATCTTGAAATACATTTTTTTAGGGGGAACCCCCTACATGTAAAGTAGTAATGATTTTTTTTATCGTCTAAAAAATCTATTATATTCTAATCTTAGATAGATTAGAATATAATAGATTTTGATTCAAAATATTGAAGGTTTGCCAAAACTATTTTTCCATGCAAGGATCCGTTAACAAAATATTAAGCTTTAAAGTGCCAATTTTAATTAAAGTCAAGTGTGCCTCCCTCTGCCAGCTATACTCTTGTTTTTGGAGACGAGAATAAACTCATAGCATATATATCTAACAAATTTAAAAGGAAAACTATCTCCGCTACCTAGCCTTAACAAGTTAATGAGTAATAGTCGACCAACTTATAAAATGGAACTGGGTAAGTAAAAAAATCCATACAAAATTAGTTGTAACCAAGTGCATTTTTAACTTTGTAAAATAATAATAGTTAAGTAGGTACTTTTTACTATTTTTCTGGCATGTTTTAGGAAAAAATTTGAAGGACAACCAAGGTTTAGAGTATTTTACTTTTTTAAACTTTTACCCGCGTACCTGTAAAAATAAAAATACCCAGACTACGTTCTTCCACCAAAAGTTGTGACTGCATTTAGAAACTACCTAACCTCTGAAAGTTACCATGGACGCAGGCAAAAACTGTCTCACACGTGATCCATCACATAGTCTTTGAAAAGACTCGTTACTGGCACGAGTGGTCGGCGTGCAAGCTAGCATTAAGTTGTAAGGCATTAATGCACCGACGCGCGGGGCATGACCACGCTTGCTCATACGAGAAACTTATTATGCCAACTTTTTACCAGCTTTCCTGCCGTAAACTAGGTTTTTCCACTCCCGCCCCCATTAAAATCCTGAGTGTGACTCACAAATTAGCTTGCATACATTAATATTAGGGTTCCGGGAAATTCGTGTCTCGAAAAAGTTCTAGTCGCTTTGACGCAGTTTATCCACTCAAGTTCTTATATTAAAACTGAATTTCAACTTACATGACCTCGCTTTTAATAGCGGAAGCTGCCAAGTTCCACGATTACCTTGCCCAGGTTAAACAAAATTTTATACTGCCATCAAAATGCTCGTTAAACACTGGATCTCATAACGTTTTGGTATTAAAGTTTACCACGGCCAGAAGTCCTTGAATTTATTGTATTTAACATAGCTTTCAAGCCGTCATTTAAAGCTAGGGCTCAAAATTAATATCTTAGCTGGGGCTCGTGGCTCGGTAAACGGTCTGAAGTAAAAATAAATGGCTATGAATAAATAATATTCAGTGATAATGATGCTTTTCCGACGACTCGGCAGTCAACCCTGCTGCTGTGCCTACATCAAAACTGCAAAAGGCAAAAAGTATATATCTACCTAAAGATTGAAATATTAGGAATAGTACCTGGATGACCGAGCTTTGCTTGGATTTTTTTTTGGTAAACGTTAAAATGAAACCTAGCTAGATCTATTTATCGTCCCCGAAACCCCCTGCATACTAAATTTCATGAAAATTGTTGGGGCCGTTTCCGAGATTCAGATTATATATATATAGTATACATATATACAAGAAATGCTCGTTTAAAGGGATTAGATGTTAGGGAAGAGAAGAGATTTAAAAATTATGATCAAGATTCGTGATGGTAAAGTTACTACCAGTACGAAAATTCCCCATTATATGTACACTTAGCTCTAGATGAGCCTGCCCTGTCGATCCTCCAATACCATTGTACCTATATTCCTTCGTCTTAACTCTTTGCAACTTCTTCACAGTATTACTTTCAAAACTGATGGTAGGTTGATAAGCACGCCGCACGAGACATGTAAAGTAGGAGTGAAAATATTGTTCCTAAGATATTATTTCCAATTAAAGCCTCATGCATATTTAATAAATTGCTTGCATAAACGCTCCTAGCCCTGATAACTATTAAATAAGCAAGACATTAAGTAGGCACTGGCATAAAATAGGTACCTACCTATGAAAAACAGGAGCTATAATAGCCGCTGTTAATTTAATATTCTCTGTGCTTACGCCCGCCGATACTAACCTACCGACCATATTTTTCAGAAGAAAGTAGTTCTTTTTACGGAAAATAGCTATGTACTCATAAAGCTACCATCGAGCTATAAAACACTTTTCCCTTTCGAAACGCACTAGACTCCCTACAAATGATATGAAAATGAATAAATGATGAAATGCCCGTGGGCATGGAATACGAAATGAATCAAACTGCAGTTCCGTATGGCTTTCCTAAAAATAAACTTCCTACTGTGTTCCCCTCTCATCCAAAGGGGCTTTTGAGTTATAATTAATGCTACAAAGTACTGTATTCGTCGTAAATGAGCAAACTTAATTAATATATCCATTAGATCTGGAAACATTCTTGAAACAATGAGACGTAAAAGGGTGGGTACCCTTCTGTAGGACCACCCTCCCGAAGGGTACGACTTACAAAATTATAATGGCCTCTGAAAAGTCTATTTTGTGAATGGTGTGTTAGTAATTAGGGCTTCAGTACTTTAGGTTGATCTCGTGGTCGTAAGCGCGACTGCCGAATGTGGGGTTTGATTTCCAGATCGGTCAAAAAGTGCAATAGGGTTTTTCCATTACGAATTTCTAGGTAGCGGCCTGGTAAGCACTTTAACCCGTTGGTCCTACGCCAGATCTCTCTCCGGTCGTATCGGATTGCTGTACCATTGAACTGTGAGAGTGATGGAAAGTGAGTGCATCTATGTTTGCGCACACACTTGTGCATTTAATTCTGCGGGAGATGTTATCCCGCGCCGATTACTAATCTCCGTTGAGATTGGCCGCCATGCCTGAAAATACGTACGTACCTAGAAATGTTGTGAATGTTTACGTCTGATTAGGTACTCATAGGTACTTGAGTTAAATGCAACTTTTTTTGGCAGTTTCAGACATAAAGTGCAACTTGCATTAAGTTTAGAAGTGTGCCATACTCATTATTATTTACTAAGACTGAAAGTTGGTGGCTAAATAAAAAAGCCGAATGGATTGATTTTAAAGGTTAAGCAACGCTTGCCGAGGTCTGTCTTTGGATGGGTGAACATCTTAACATACCGAGACTCCTCCGTGCCTCGGAAAACACGTTAAGCCGTTGGTCCCAGCTGTCATTAGTAGATTTTTGGCAGTGGTTACTGATTGGCAGAATCCAGAAAATCTGACTCCAGTCTTGCCAAGAATTACCGTGCTACCCAGTTAATGGGTTGTAGAGGTCTGGCAGGTAGCCACTCCACATAAAATACTGGAATTCAGCTGAATCCGGTTTGACTGGAAGCCGACCCCAATATAGTTGAAAAAAGGCGAGGCAGATGATGACTAAGACTGACGGCACTGTCAAACATGCAACCACACCTAATAGGACACCATTCCGCACCTTCGGACCAGACACAAAGCTTAATATACTAGGCCGTTCAAAGAAACTGCATCAAAGTACAAGGTAGTTTTAAAACCGCGGGTATCCGTACTGTTTACTGATGAGTAGGCATGTTAACATGGCCACCACGTCGACAATATTAGACTCTTTTGCCATAATAGGTACCTACGGAAATAAGTTGTTTGAAAGCTACTTTGTAAGTCGATGCAGTTCCTATAATATTATACCTACTCTTTGCGATGTAGATGCCTTGAATAACAGTGTACCTTGAATATAGATGTAAGGCCAGTTTAAAACCAATTTAATCAATTCGTTCAAAATGAAAAAACCTGTTTAAAACCGATTTAATTTATTTTTTTCGATTTAAAACGGTTGCTGTCGATGACTATGTTTTTCTTAATCATAACTACATTTTCTTGATTTTACCGAGGTAGGGATATAACGGAGTACCTACCTATACCTAAACTGTGTAAATATTTTTTAAATGTGTGAAATACTTATATTGATATAGGTACATTGCGGGTTTAGTTCTTGTTGGTCCGACCGACCAAGCGTAGGTATTACCTACCTAAGTTATAAGAACTCTATTGATAAGTTAAAAACTCTATGTTGGTAAATAAACATTCTTTTCATTGTTTTCAAACGACATTAAAATCAATTTGATTCGGTTTAAAACTCACACTCTCGCACTCTCATTGACGTCGTCACTCGTGACTCGGCGCTTCGTTGCCAGCTCGCCTACCCTACACACACATGCACATATACAGTTCTTTTATCTTTTTAGGCGAGTTTTCAACCGTTTTTAACGGTTTATTTGGGGTTTATAACGGCAACATTTTATTTTAACGGTTGTTTTACATCTATAACCTTGAAGTGGAATATAACTGGTTTTTGGCGGTAGAAGTAGTAGGCCGCACGACAGCAACGTTAATATGAGCTGGCACAACGTAGTGCGGAATTGCAATAGAATGCTAAATATAATAATATGCTGACTGATGCTGACAGCTTGCACTGCGTTTTGTTACCACTGACGAGCGTACCAGACACTACAGAATTTTATGACTACTTAGCTTCTACCCGCGGCTTCGCCCGTGTGGATAGTATTTTCATGGTTTTTTTACACGGTGTCCTTATCCTCATTCTGTTTCTTACATAAATGTAAGTTAGGTACCTACCCCTGATAACATTAGCTATCTGCCGGTGAAAGTCCTATCAAAATCGTTCCGGAGATTAACCGGAACAAGCAGACAGACCGAGAGACAGATACATTTGTTACCTTAAGTTGTTCACTTCAATTTAATTTATTTATAGTAGGTAATGGTCTAAACTTATAAAGATTTTTAGTCGAAGGAATCAACCTAATCTATTTTCTTTGAATGTTTTTATTTGACAACATGACAAACAAATGGCAACATTTCTATATTTTTGGAAGCTGACAACTCCAGTGACAGTCGGCAATATTTATTTTGGAGGTTATAGTTACGCACGAAAATCGTGTAAATAAGTGTAAATAGAGTTACCTACATTAATAAATAATCGTAAGAATTCTTTAAAAATGCGTTTCGCAATCAAACAAGTAAGCTGTGGTAGTGAACGAATTGGTACTCTGACAGGATTTATGAAATCGCCAAACACTGTTATTGAAACACCAACAGCAGCTTTACTAACTCAGGTACTTTTCAAAATATTGATTTATTAGTGACTCAGGTTCATAGTACATTATAGTCTGGCCCTAAAATCTAATACCTAAATTACAATTAGAATGCTGGATGCCATTATTATATTCTTATTGGGTGTTTCCAATTGCATTTTCCTTGTAACAGACTGTGAAATTGAAAATGTCTGCATCGTCACAGCTAAATCGATCAATAACCGGTTTCCTGTTCCTTAAGCTAATCTTATATTTAAAAAAAAACAAATAGGTAGGTATGTAATCACAATAAAAAAAAATTGAAATCATATCAATATAGGTATTGTGCAACTCATGTTCGTCAGTTGCACTCATGTTATTATTAAATCCTATGAGAAACTGGACTGTATCAGTTTGCTTTTATCCTAATAAGGTACCACCTACTGTTATAATTTGGTAAAGGAACAAGTCTCCCAAGGTTAAAAATAGAATATTAAATTTCCAGGGTGGTAGTGTTCCCCATTTGACCACTGAGGTTTTATCCAAAGTGTTTTCAACCCCACAACTGTTATGGGTGCCAGTATCAAACTCCTTACAACTAGAACCTGGTATGAGGGCTCAAGGACAAGGTGTTGCCAAGTTTGCTGGCTTGCCAGAACATCTTGTTTGTGTGACATCACATAACATGAGCGAGCCAACTCCTTCAGGACATTTTGAGCTTGAGAAAGTGCCTCTTTGGACCAAGAATGGAAAGAAAATGGTGTCTGCAGAGAGGTAAGAAGCATATTATATGGATAGCCATATGCATAACTAAATATTAAAGCAAGGAGAATACAGTTTTGGTTGAGAGTTTTTATTTGAAATAAACAATAAATTATGAAACAAATAAACAAGCCTTAGTTGAATGCAGATCAAGCTTCCTACGATCAAGTTTCTATTTCATAATTAAAAGCACATTAAACTTGAATTGTGTAAATTATCATTTCCATTTGGCAATCCTGTCATTTTGTTATTATCAAAATGAAACTCATGGATATGTTCATCCTCCCTACCCTTACCTATGATGTGCCAGTGTGGTCACGAATGAAACATCAAGTCCTACATAGGCAACTCAACCGCCAATCTAAAATGGTACTGGGCTGGCCACATCTGCCGCATGTTGCAACAGAACTTGGCAAAAGTGGCTTGGTGGATTGGGTTCCAAACAACCGGAACCAGCGTCACGGTAGGTACAGAAGGAGATGGCGGGACGAGTTAGACTTCTACCAAAAGGATTGGCCAGATGTGGCTAAGAACAGAGAACAGTGGAAGAAAGGAAGGGAGGCCTTTGCCCTGCAGTGGCACACTACAAGCTCATGATATAAAAATAATAATTTGGCAATATTTGGTTTTCTGCTAATAGTTGCTGCCTTGTGAAAAAAAAATCGCATTCAATTTGTGAAAACTTAAAAAAAAATACCTCATTCCTTCTAATTGACTGAATTTTCAGATATATGGATTTGATGGAAGTGTACAAACCAGAAATAATTTTGGCGATTGCAGATGGCCGAACATCGCTCAATGAGGGGTACAAGAGAATCCTGAAGTCATTGGATAGGACCTGCAATATGTTGGATACCTGTGTGTATCGATATAAGGCCTCAAAGCAGCTTAAAGAAAGTGCTCTCATTGGTTAGTATGATTTAAGTTTTAATAAATTGGTTAGTTAGACTTATTTTTAATTTTTGACTTATTCTTATTTTAAATTTAATTAGTCCATACTGGCCCACTGTCTCCCTTAGGTCCTTCCAGGATTTTTTTCTTGCCATATTATCATTAACTTTTAATTGCAAAGGAGCCCTCATTCTGTGATCTGTTTACCCTTTCTCCATTCACATACTTTTGGGTTTCATTAATTTATTCTGAAATCTCTTCTCGCTGTCATACTGACTGACTGATTGAGTGACTGACAGACAAGGCACATCCGAAACCACTGGTTGTGGAAAGCTGAAATTTGGCATGTAGGTTCCTTGGGGAGTGTAGGGGAGGATTTCCCAAAATTCCTACGGGAACGGGAAAAACGGGATATGCGCGTGCGAAGTTGCGGGCAAAAGCTTATGTAAGATTGTGTTTGAGTGCCGTCAAAATGAAAGACTCACATTTCTCTTAATGTGTTTCCAGGTGTGGTGGTCGCCACTGGGATGCCTAAGAAAAGTAACGAATCCATCAAACACGTACTGAAACATAAAGATACTCTGACTGGAGTAGCTTTGGCTGGAATAACGGATGCATCTGAAGAATCTGACAAGTTAGCAGCACAGAATTTAGGAGATATCTTTAAGACAGTTGGTGTAAGTAGCAGCAGTTTATTGTGTTGTTTGTTTTCATAATCATCAGGCATGCAAGAGCAATGTTGCCTACACAAAATAGTCAGAAAATGGTCTTCACAAAAATACTGTAGCAGTTTTGAGTGTATTGTGTTTTATGGGAAATCATCAAATGACCTCTTCCGCTCTGGGTGGAGCGGAAGGGCGTGTCAGACTCGTACTGACTAAAACCCATCCGTGTTCCTTCTAAAGCCCTTTGCGTTCCAGAGCCGCGGTGACGCTTTCGAACAAATTCCGCAACCCTGGCAGTATCGTAAGCCTTACATTCCATTCATTGCAGTAGGTACAAGAGCTGTTGTCGTCGTCTTGTATACTTATTGACGATCAGGATTGTAAACGCGGAGTTGATAACTTACAATGGCAATATTTTGAGCTACACAAATTAATACTACGAAAAAGAAGATAAGCTTACAATGACTTCGAGTTTGGCGATCACTAAGATTAATGTATGTAGAATTTGTTATCTTTCTCCAGCCTGGTTTTCGTGTCCGGCTTGCGCAATCAAAAGAACAAAATATTGCTGATGCCATTTAAATTTTTTATGTCTGCCGCCTACATAAATCGTCATGGCAAAGTTCGCCACTTCACCATTTTTTAATTTGGTATGTGTTGCGACCGGTTTTGATAATGAAATACACAGCTAAAGAGAGGATGCTGTATAATTCATTTAAAGAATCAAATGATTCACATTTCTACTACAAAATGCAAGGAAAAGAGTAATTAAAAAGAACATGATGTTGTAGGTACACATCATCACCTACATTCTTAAGTCATGACGCAATATTCCGTGTTCTTGCTGACATCAGAATGGCTTGTGCTCAATCCCACGCCTCTGATTAGTCAGTAGTAATACTACCTTTTCTTTTACTTTTAGGAAAGTTACTTTAGAGTACTACACTTGAATTGACGAATGTTTGCTTACCTTGCCTGTTCTGCGGACTTCCTTGTATATCCCCCCGTGCATTAATCCTGGATAAAAAAAAAATGCTAATATGGCACTCGGCGATACTATAGCCTTTCTTTCTATCAGGGCTTCCAAAGTTTCATTTCTTACAAACAAACAATTTACCTTTTTATAAAATAAAAATAAAAGATCTTTATTTCAGACATCACATCCATATGTTGTTAGTTTTTATCAGGGTTCCGTACCCAAAGGGTAAAACGCGACCTTATTACTAAGACTTCGCTGGCCGTCTATCACCAGGCTGTATCTCATGAACCGTGATAGTTAGACAGTTGAAATTTTCACAGATGATGTATTTCTGTTGCCGCTATAACAACAAATACTAAAAAACAGAATATAATAAATGTTTAAGGGGGCTCCCATGCAACAAACGTGTTTTTTTGCCGTTTTATGGATAATGGTACGGAACCCTTCGTGCGCGAGTCTGACTCGCACTTGGCCGGTTTTTTAATATTCGTTCGGTTAGTAGACTACTGTATACTACCCTTCTGGACACATCTATTGGCCCACCTTAGAGTTTAGGTTTCGATGGCCCCTACCGAAATATGATTGCTAGATTGAACAAAAACTGTTGATGCAGTTTTAAACCTGATACATTTTACCATCTTTTTCGATCGTATTGTTTTAAATTTGAATTCAGAATACCATACGACATGGAGCTACGCCTAACAAGTCGGATATGCGCCTTGTTAAAGGCAATTGATTTTTGAATAAAAAACATGTTTTATCAAATAAAGGTTTAATTTAATAACGCGTGTTGCCTCCATGGGCATCTACCACAGCTCTCATACGATTAGACATAGAGTTTATCAACCGCTCTATGCAATTTTGAGGGATCATCTCCCATTCCTCTTCTATGGCAGTTTTCAAGTCCTGCATCGTCTGGGCAACTGGCTGACGAGCCCTAACACGTCTTTTTAGCTCGTCCCACATGTGCTCAATGGGGTTCATGTCTGGGCTTCTGGCTGGCCAGTCCATAACTGTGATGTTCACATCCCGAAGATATTCCCTGACGATGCCGGCCGCATGGGCTCTTGCATTATCATGCATAAAAAGGAAATTTGGGCCCACATAGTCCGCGTATGGTATCACGTGAGGTTCTAAGCACTCACGAATGTACCTTTCAGCATTTAATGTTGGCAGCCGTGGTCCTGTAACAACCTCAAGTTGAGTTTTGCCGCTCGCGGATATACCGCCCCAGACAGTCCATGAGCCACCGCCATAAGCAACCCTCTCTTCAAAGCAGCATTGTGCGAAACGCTCTCCCTTACGTCGGTAGACCTTCTTCCTTCCATCATTGCCATGTAACACAATTTTAGACTCATCAGAAAAGAGTACACGGCTCCAATCTTGCTGTGTCCAATTTAAATGACTGCGTGCGAAATGAAGGCGCGCTGTTCGGTGGGCTCGCGTTAGTTTGGGCCCATTAGCTGGCTTGTGTGGTACCATATCGCGTTCTTTTAACCTTCTCCGAACAGTTCGAGCGCTCACAGATACTCCTTGGAAGTCGCGAAGTTGGGTTTGTATCTCAATGGAGGTAAGGTGACGATTTCTCAAGCTGGTCGTCACTGATGAATCGATCCTGCCTTTCAGTTGTGACCCGAGATCGTGGCCTTCCTTGGCGACGAACAAAGCCGCCAGTCTCTAGGTACCTCCGATAAACATTTCGGACCGCAGATCGACTTAAATTAAGTTGAGTAGAGTTGTCCGGCCTGAATAAGTGCCACAGCTTGGGCGGCGACTTCAGGTGAAGTATCCATAGATTATTGATAGAACCTCACCTTAATGTTAAGAATAAGTAATGTTTGTTGCAAAACCAAAGATATCAATCACTTTTTCAAGAATTAAATCCAAGTAAACCAATAAAACCAAGTTTTCTTAGTATTCGATTGTTTGATATCAACAAACAGGCTCCAAATTGTCTTTTGTTTCTTTAAATTCTGTGTTCGAAATATAAAAAAAGACTATTGAATGAAATTGTGAATGTGCCAGGTTCAAAACTGCATAAAAACTTTTTGCTCGACCTAATATAAAATTTTAGCTAGGACCAAACGAAATTGAAAATACATGGTGGGCCAATAGATGTGTCCAGAAGTATATATACGTCAATATTAAAGTATTCAATGATGAATGAATGAGCTATGTGCATTTTATTCTATATTCGTCATGGCTGCATCAGCTGCATGTTGTCTTGGAATTTGAGATTTATCTGTTCAATAACGCACTTAGTTAACAAATACGGGAAAATTCCTATGTTTTTTTTTTCCTTTAAAAATGTATCTTTCAGGCTTTTCCACAAACAATTCATCATTAAACTCGAAAACAATTGCGTCTCACAAAAAAAATGTTTACCAAAGGAGCCTACGCAAGTCTATGTAAAAACACATGGATAGCAAATAAATTACGTAACACTATAGAATTCGTCATTTCTCACCTTGAGTTAAAACGTATGTATTTAACGTAGGTAGGTACGAGTAGGTATTATAAATGTTACGTATATTAAACATTAAACGCTACGTTCGCATTTTACGATAACATATCACATAACATACCGAAAAACTGCATACACGCATATTGTTATCACCGTCGTTGATTAGTAAATAAGATTTTTTATCGACCCATAAAACTTCCACTGACGAGCATAGTTTTTTCATATACTTTACGTTCCATATATTAAACGACTTTATAGATGATTAGATAGGTCAGTTATTATGACATAACAAATTTAATTATCACTTAAAACAGGAAGACGTTGCGAAATGCTCATCATGCAAAGATTAATAGTAGGTAATTAAGTTGTATGTAGCATTAATTTTTTCATCAAGCACAACCATTTCCGACCCTATGTAGACCACATATTATGTACTTGTGAAGGGGTGGCCATTTTTCATTCCAGGCTGTTACAGTGATTTGAAGACTATTAATTCTTTTATTGCATAATTTCAGGACGCATTGCCAAAAGACTTACTACGGGTAGTAGAAGGCTGTTGGAACCCAGTGCTCATCCTAGCAGCTATAGAAAACGGCTGGGACCTGTTCGACGGTTCATATCCCACCAAGCTCAGCAACGCAGGACATGTCCTGACAATGAACTTCGACCCAGAACGACTAACTTATGAACCGTGTATCTTAGATCTCAATGACGAAAGGTATGTTTGATCTTATGGCCTTTTTTTCCTTGATCTTCCTCATAATTGGTAGAATTAAGTTTAAACGTTTTCCTCAAGTTTTTTTAAACGAGGTCGGTTTTGCTTCTTGTTGCTGGCTGTCAACAATCTGTTTGGAGTTCGGAATTTGAACTTACCATAGATGAGCTCGTTCGATTTACGAACCTGTTCTGTACACATTGGGGGGCAAAGTACAAAAGATCTGCCGATCGATACTCTGGCCTTGCTGAGTCTCGTTAGCGCCTAAAATTGACTAATTTTGAGGTCATTGCGCACGTGCTTACTTCTCGAGTGTTTGTCCGCACGTGTTAGGCGAGCTGCTGGCAGCCTCGATGAGACATTCTCTTTCTTGTTTCATCATCTTTATCCAACTAAGTGGGGGTCGGATTCCAGTCTAGCCGGATGCAATTGAATACTTATATTTTTACCCGACTACGGCGAAGCAAAGGGAGGGTTATGATTTTATATGAAGCGACTGTCTATCCGACCACCACAACCCAGATACTTGTTCATTGGAAAATAAACAGCTCGTCGCAGCTTATAGAACTACATAACAAGCATTTATGGGAGTGCTTGTTTTAAGTGGGGTTACATGATGCTCCATTGCTGTTGTATCACAAAAGTTTGTTTTGAAAAGAAAATCATCCTCGATAAATTATTAAAATCACCTAATCCCTACTCAATTCTATATTTGAAAGTTGAATCAATCATTACCAATCACGTTTAAAGTTTGACCATTAACTTTTTGTCCAATACTATTTCCTGCAATAGTAAAAATATGTTACTAACTACAAAACAACATAATTACCTCACATCTACAGGAACTAATTTTAAGGCAATTATTATTTAAATTACAGGTTTAAAGAAGATTTTACCCCAGTGTTAGAAGGATGCGAATGTTTAACGTGTAAGAAGCACACGCGGGCGTATATTCGCCATCTTTTAAACACTAGAGAAATGCTTTCTTCCGTTTTATTGAGCATGTAAGTATTTATTCATTTATTTACTTTCCAGTAAAGTGGTTTAGGAACGATCATAGAATATGTATCTGGCATTCCATAAAAAAGCATTATTATCTATTTTACTTTTTTATGGAATGCGTCATGCATGGCGCAAATTAACAGTTTTTCTTTCTATCTACTAAGAAAGAGACTAAATATTTTTAATACGAACTAACACAAGTACGTCAGATACATATTCTCGTATCTCATCAACATGTAAGTTGTAAAGATATGCTTCACATCTACGCAAAACGGCTAAATGCTCAGCATAATACTGTAGTAATGTAACAATAGAGCTATAAGGAGGTTCTCATTATTATGGGAAGCGGATAATGAAGTTAAAGTCATCGTAAAGTTTACCCAATCCCTCAAGGTTTAATTGTTTACTTAAAAACAACAAAACTTCAACTTAAAATGCAAACTGTGTTATTTTTATATGACTAACAACTACGAGAACGACATTCCTGTTCTTTGTTCAGTGCCGTTGTAGTCATCAATTCATTTTCCCATAATTGTGGAATCACAACATGATGTGAGGCCTTTGTGTACCCAAATCAATGGAAATTGATATACTTACTAGAAGTTTAATCGAAATAAGGCCCGCTTTCACCAGCCAGGGATATCTTCTATCTCTGACTTTGAGTTAGTTTACTAATACAGGCCTATTATGTGTGTAATATTTGTTAATATATTATTATTTTAGCTTTTTCCCACATTAGTGGTCCCCGGGTATCTGTATACTTACATCCATTTTTTTTCCAGCTGTTATTATGATGTCATTAACTACCTTTTCTTTGCCTTCCAACATTTCTTTTTCCTGCTGGGCCACGCCATTTTTTTGTCTGGAAGGTCCACCTTTTATCTTAATACCTCTTTTCTAATATTTGTTATTTAAGTGTTAACAACTAACTCGTGAGTTGAGTTTTATGGCAGTTTCTCTCATAAGTGAATATTGTGATGTTCTTTGAAGAAATATTTTTTTACAACCAAATTCATATCACCTGTATACTAACCAATAATTTTAACCTTCCAGCCACAACCTCCACCACTTCGATCAGCTGTTCCGTCACGCCCGACTGCACATGGCAGCGAAAACATTCCAAAAATACAAGAAACATATCACCCAACAGTATGAAGCATACAAACTACCTCATTCAGCCAATGGAGTGAAAGACGTCGAAGAAAGTGACATTAACATGAATGGAACTGATTATATGAAGAAGAGACTGCGCGTGAGTGACGATGAGATTCCTACTAGTCAAAGTAGTTAATGATTTTGAATAGTGTTTAGTTTAGTTAGAAAATTATAAAGTACCATTTAGTACTTAGCTTTGACATGTAATTTTTACATCGTGTATTTTTGATGACTTGAAAACAAGGTGTACATTTTTTTTGTTGTTGAATATTTTGTAGAATAAGTTTCTAGTCACTAAAAATACATGGTGTATACTCGAAACAGTCGTTGATCGTAATTAATACTGTCTGATTACAGGGCATCATGATAGCATTTTTATCCACCATTGGGGTTTGTTGAAATGAGATCCTTTGGCCCTTGTATGGGACGAACCGTGAAATCGCGAAAAAATTTAATTTCCCCATAACATTTATGTTTGTATATCTCGATCAAACGTACTGACCAGCTGATTTCGCGATTTTAGGGTCAGTCCCATATCGAAAAAGTTGTAAATAATGTTGAGTAGGTACAATAACCCCTTCTCAGATTTCCGTTAATTCTGTTACTCCTTGTATGAAAGGAATCAATGCGGGTACCGCATGCGGACAAATCCGCATACCACTAAGTACGTCCTTACCGCAGACGATCTTTGACTGTATGGAGTAAAATCGTAGCTTAGCAGAAATGTAAGAATAGATAATATTAAGTAAGACACTACACTTGATACCAGTGATAGTGCGTAAAACGAATTGCAAGTTGTGATAAGTTGTTGATTTTATTTAATTAATAATAACGTGATTTAGAACCAAAAATAACACTGATTTTGTGATCTTAAATGAATAATGTTGGCTTTAAAATACCTGTTCTCCTTTTTCGTTTATTGGTTGAAAATTAAAAAAAAAATTCTTCTACTAAAATATGTATAATGCGATTGATTATGATTGATCATTTATAAAAATAATAATCCGATTATGCAATTATGACAGGTTTTCCTGTCGCAATTTGTTTTTCTTTTTAAGTTTTCCATTCCATCGAAGCATAAACCAAACAATAATTCAAACTTGATAATAACGCGGAAAATAGATAAAATGCAATGTTTATCTTAACTTAAAACCTTGAGATATTGATTGCATTGATAGTGAAAATATTAAAATAGATACCACCAGCGATAGTATGTAACAGACAAACCAATTTTAATGTACCTGTCGAAGTATTTACAAGTAAAATACACCGTTTTAATTTACTTATTTTATCCAAACTAATTTTCATAGCCTTTTTCCATAAGAATCGCGTAGGTACTTAAAATAATTATGTTAATTTTATTGTTGTTACAAAGTGAATGCCTCACCTCATAAAAATTAAGTTTTTTTTTATAGTTAATTAGATTAAGAAGATTCCGCACATAGGGACCCTAGCTAAGTTTTTTTTCCGCACATAAGCTAGCTTTCTGTGGTACCTCACTTTTGTGACGTCAAAGATTTAAATTAGGTAATTTTCCACTTAGTGTTTACATATATTTGACAACACGGTTGGCGCAGTGGTTAAGCGATTGGCTGCTGCGCCGCGTGTCGTGTTTCGATTCCCGCACGGAAAAAATATTTGTATGGCCTACAGGTAGTTGTTCCGGGTCTGGCTGTTTGTGTATGTGAGTTTATATGTTTGTAAACGCACCCACGATACAGGAGAAATTCCTAGTGCAGGCAAGGTTTTGTTAAAAAAAAATAATTGTGAATATTTTGCTGTCCATACCCAGCGATGAGCGTTATCGTTAGTTAATTTTACTCTTTATAATAATTTTAAGTAACTTCAATAATAATTATTTTTAATTTAATTTTATAACCTCGCATAAAATGTACGGTATGTAATACAAAGGACTGTTCACAACAGTGTGGCTGTTACTAGCATTAATAACTTATATTATTTATTAATATTTATAAGATTAATACCTCCTTATAATACAGATAAGCTGGATGAGAAATGATGATGCTAATGTCGATGTATAAGGGTCTCTCAGGGATTCAGCTCCTGATTTCTTACCCCGCAATGGTTATAGCGTGATGAATATTCATAGTATGTATTTTCCGCCTGTATGCCGTACATGTAGCTTAGTTGTAATAGTACAATAAACCAACTGATTATATTCTATCTTTAATTTCATATTCTATCAAACTCAACAGGTGAGATGCGTATTTTTTTTTCTTTTTTATTTAAAGTGGGTTTAACCTTTTGAACGCCATTGTCACGTATACATGACAAGAAAACGCGTGCCCTGCACGCCAAACGTCACAAATATGTGACAAAAAGTACGGCAAATTTGTGGCTTGGCGTCGGGGGCACGCCGATGCGTTTATGCTCTGGCGTTTAAAAGGTTAATCTAGATAAATTATGCCAAACTCATTAGTACAAATCAACTTTGCAAACTAAACATAACTAAGATAATTTACTTATTATACAAAATTACCCCTGCGTTTAGGTGAGATTTGTTGCTGGGGGTTTGTTGCACCACTTCTCAGCTAAAACTAGAAAGTTGTGACTGACGTTTTGGGAGACTGCCTGTTTGGATTTTACTTACTTTTTCGTTCAAAAAGTGCTGATTCTCATCATGATTTGAATAAATTACTTGTTTAGATTTGATTTTAGATTGTTACCCAGTCTCAGAACAGTCAAATAGCTTCGGCGATGCCCTGCGTTGCAAGTATGATTACTAGATATTGGAAATTCTGATACATATTTGCTTAAAGTTAAGATTCGGATATTTTGGAAATTTCTTTAATAGATTTTCAACTTTATTGCTACAGTATTAAGTTCAAGATTGATTGGGAAAGTTTGTCAGTTTCAGGTAGCTTGTTGTGCTGGCGTCTATACTTTGATCCGTTTTAAACACAGATAGTGTTGGGTGTGTTATTAAATTCATATTTTCAAAGATCATAGAAGGTAGCATTAAATAAAAAGACAGTAATAAAATAAAAGACATAGTATTAACACCTTTTACATATATTTTACTGACAATATTTACACAATAATTTATTTTAGTGACCACACTTATTGAGCTAGGCATATTGTATGAAATGTGCATCAAGTATGTATTAATGTAATTGAATTACATTACAAATAGAGTAATAATTTATATTTAAAGGATTTGGCAGGATTTTGCTTGACAAAGTCACATTCCAAATACTATGCGTTCATTGCTATTAAATATATAAATACATAAAAATGTTCGATGAAACTCAACTGGTACATAAAATATAAATTCATATTAAAACTGTACTATGCTAATAATAACAATTTCATATCGTACAAATAAATTATCGACGCAACAAATATATTGTATGAGAATTCAACTACTTTCAAGTATAATACAATAAAATTTGGCGACACAATTGTAAATTTTACTAAAATTGGCACATTATATTTTTACATAGCCTACATTTACTAGTGTGTAATCGCAATAAATAAATCAGTTATTTTGTTTAAAAATCCAGGTGAACACCTGGATAATTTCATATTCAAATATGCAGAATCAGTTCAATTTTAAAAATATTTAGGAAAACATGACAAATTACTAACTAAGTACATTTCATTATGAAACATGAGCTTTTCATTCTCTCTGAATGCGGAAATATAGAGTTTCAAGATTGCTGTATAGGTGTATAATATTAACATTATCAACTAAAGTGGAATAAAAAATTGTAAACTCTATATAAATAATTACAATGCACCAGGCATTTGATAAAGCAATATTAAAGAATGTTTATACTATTCACAGTGTAAAGAGAAAATTAGAGCAAACATGTCCCTTCTAACGTCTAATAATGTGATACAAAAGCATTACCAAGATCTCTTCACGAACAGAACACAGATATAGAAGAAGATGGTGCAAGCTGACCAACTCAGCACGTCTTTGGCGAATCATTTGCTGACTGATCGAACATAGCGATTGTGTTCGACTAACAATCAATGGATGCAAATCGTTGAACAAATTTAGATTTGCTATCACAATAATGCCGCATTTAGTATAATTGTAGATGTAAAATTAATTAAGAGTCATGCTCGGTTTCATACACGTTCACGAGCTATCTACCTTTCTCTATATCTGTGTAAAAACCGAAACGCGTGATGCAAAAAATGCTGATGAAAGAATTGTAATTTTGAGATCCATCCCGGCGCGAGGCATGTCAGCAAACAGAACTTTGTTCCAATAAGCTTCACTTCACTGCACTAACGCTAACTATTTTTAGAGTTTACTACAAAAATGTTAGCTTAAGTCCCATTCACTGGATAACACTATTTTAAGTATCACATGTCCTTCTTTTCCTTTTCACATTCAATGACATTATACTGTATTTACTTCCAGCTTGTACACTATACAAAGTCATTTGTACCCGGTGTGTTGAGAGGTTCTTGGGCCTGCAAAGAGAAAATACACATTAGTCATCGAGAACATAGTCAAACACAAGTCATAGCTTAAACAAAACATCTAAGAAACAACGAAATGCAACTAAATCGCACTGTCACGTAAAGTCAATATTAACGCCTAAGTTCATTCTACTTAAACTTACCAATATGAATGCCCTCGCATGTTTACGCATGAAAAATAAATATTTCGGCAGTAAAATATTATTAGTAAAGTCTATGTTAAGCTTTAGGCAGATTACAAAAATCATATTTGCTATTTAAAAGGGACTATTTACAGCATTTTACACCTACCACTTAGAGCCAATAATTTGGCAACTATAATTAAATACTGATGCGGTAAAAATGTTGGCACATTATAAATTGCCACAATCTTTTAAATCTAAACGAAAATATTTCCTATAAATCCTTAAAACAATCTCTAGTAAATATAATAACTCTAAATACATCAAGTTTAAAATGTCTTAGGCAGACCTTATGATATAAATCTTCACTATAGTAAAATAACACTAGTTTTCATTGATATTTACAACAATTATCAATTTGGCCAAGTTATACGGGGTATAATTCATTTTACACAAGAAGTCGGAGTGATGTTTTGAAAATAATGTTCTTAGTTTACAGTAAAAATATATGAAAGAAGAGTTGAGTTAGTGGCGATGAGTCACTAGCTCGTTAATTGGCTTGGCGGAGGGCAGCGCGTCCTTGTGCGACTTATCTTAGACTGTTTTGTATGTTAAGCGTGCACTCCATGGCGGTCAGCGCTCTCACCTCTTCGCCAACGGTGCTGGGGTACAGCTTGCTGCCCGGTGCGTAGCCATTCTTCTCCAGCGCGAATTGGTCCTCTGTCGTCTTGCGATACACCGGGTTGTCGAAGTTCATCGATGTGTGGTTGCGGTTCACGTAGTGTTTGTACATAAGCACTGCGATCTGAAACGAATTGTTATCATCAATTTTACAAGTTATTTTAACAAGACGAGATATATCTGGGCTGGAACACGATGGATAAAGGTCGTCAAAGTTACATCACCAAAGAAATAGAAGCAATTGATGTCTATTAGAGCGGTTACTAAGATGCAATTCAACGCTACCGAGACATTAACGAAAGCAATTTATTCATTAGTGTCACAATCAACAAATTTCCTAAACGTCACGACATGACTGTTACAGGTTGGTATTTACATTTGCGTCTAACCGCGAACGGCCTAGAGTCGAACCAGTGCGTAAGACTTACCTACATTAATCATAATCAATTAGTTTCATTATCGCGCTGAAGACATTTACGCGAGATAAGTTTAATTGAATAATATTTTACTTGCGATATTTTTAGACGCGTTTTGGTAATTTCCTATTTCTAAACGTCGGCGTAGACCCATTATTTTAATTAATCGGCTCCGAAATTATCTCAAAATGTGATTCTTCATGTTTTGACGTATCTTAGCATGTATAAACAGAATTCCCCTGTTGTGTTTGCAAAGATTAAATATTTATTGTTTACGATCTTCGATTTTGATAAGTCGAGAAGCGTTAAGAACCGAGTTCGCCGAATCGTAATGTATTGTATAAAAAATAAAATACAAACGCAACCGAATTCAGAAATAAAATTAAAAAAACTAGCAAACGTAATGGAATGTTCGAGATAAAATCTTACTGCACAATCGTTTCTTAGAACTGTAAATGCTTTTACATAACATGCAGATGCAGATTCATCAAAATGTGCCTACTGAACTTGCGTGGCAACATCAGTGTCATTCTATACGAGACAATTATGATCTAGGTCGTAGATCTAGGAATTAGTATTAAACAAAACGGGAGTGTCCATTTCAAACATGATCCGTTTCTTTTAACACATTCCAACGGTACATTTCGGCGTCCCATTTTTACCTGTACCACTATTTGGGTATGTCGTTCGATGACTACTCGTATTATTATTACCGGAAGGTTGGTAGAAAGTTTTAGGTAATGTATTTGGTGCTTACCAGTGCTGCCAATATGATGATTCCAGAGATTACTGCTACCACGACGCCAGCAACCATGCCGGCATCGCGGCCGCTGCTTGAGATTCCTGTTCCAGTCTTGGGTGTTTCAGGGACACCTAGAAGTAATAAAAAAAACAATTGTTAATACATTGTCTAGTGACACGTTTAACAGTTTATGAAACCCTGCAACGTGTTCATTGATATGCAAGACAAATGAAGCGAAAGTTAGCTGTATAGGTATTGATAATTGGTTGCACAAATTCAATTGTAAATGAACCATAGGAACAGATACAATTGTTTGACTTGGATTTAATTACGTTTATCTAAAACGTTGCAAAGCTTTTAAAAGTAGTTAGGGTTATCGTTAATTACAACTGTTGCGTTGGTTTTGTGAATAAAATGAAACTTTCACCAAAAAGCAGACAAGAGAGGTGATTTGTGAAGATGTTAAGTAGAAAGCAACAGAAACAAATGAAGAACATAAACAAGTGAAGAAATTAAATAAACAAATTATGTTAACTGAACTAGAAGGTGCAAATAATAATTACAAGAGGCCCTTTAGGCTTCGTATAGAAAAAACGATAACAAGAACAAATTTCCTGGTAGTAGAAACAGCTTAAGTCCACAATATTGGACGTCCGTTCTCGTTGACAAGTTCATTGTCAACAAATTAAAAACATTTGAAGAAGAATGACGACAATAGAGAAGATTGACGTATTTCCACATAGGCGTGTTGAACACAGGGCGCCTGCGATCAATTCTCTTACATCTAATTGTCAATTTAACTTTATATTTGTGTGGGCGCCTAACCCGATCGCACTAACATTCTATTTGCAGCTAGTGTCAATGAAACGTGCCAACTAATACTATTTTAACTGAAATATCCTAACCTACTTTCACATTACAGATGTTTTCTTTTTGTTTAGCATTATGAGTAATGCTGTAATAAAATATAGTTTACAAGGACTGGTAGTATCAAATAAAACAGGACAGGATGAATGGTGTTCTGGTATTAACATAACAAAACCCTGAACCTGGCACAATATGTAAATAGAATATGTTCATATCAAGTTCATCTTTATGCCGAGTGACTTGGTATTATTTCAAATAGTGCTGAAATATTCTAAAATGACAATTCAGTTTCAATTTGTTTATTGAACGATACAAATTTAACGTAATAAAAATAACTAGTACTAATTTTAAAACGGTTGTATCCGAATCATCTGGAAGAATGTGTTAGTTGCGATAAAATTGGTTAGTTATTAGTAGACAAACGGAAATTTATGCGACATGCACCCAGCTCATAATGAATCTGTGTGTCTTCCCGTCGTCGAAAGTGTGATTTTTTCGACTTTAGCACAAAATTAAAATAAAATTATAATACGTTACCCTTAATATTTAAGTTTTGCAGGGCGTCTGGTAAATTAACCAAACTGATTTTTTCAAAATTATAATGAGATTCTTTGACGGGCTCTTCCGTGGCGTCTGGTATCCTCTCCAGCGCCTCTCCTTTCAAGAATAGATCTATAAATGGCTGATTCCTTTTTCCCAGATCTCGTTGATCAGTTTCCCAATACGCCTTCATTGGCTCAGCTGCCGGGTCCGTCAGGGGCGCAGTGATTGGTCCCTCCTCTATTTCCTCGGGTTCTTCAGTCGTGTCCTCACTCTTCAGAAGGCCACGTCCCAACTTCAAGAGAAGGCTTAGCCCTTCTCTTTTGTAATTCACCATATGTGTCAAGCTTTCCAGATAATCATTCGCACTCAAAATAGCTATACATCTGTTTGACAACTAGCAGATGGACATGCCCTGCAAATCAGTCAAGGAATCCCAAGTTGAAGACACACAGATATTGATTGATCATCACAATGAACTGTTGTTAGTTGATGGCCTGATGAGTATTAGTGATGCTCGATACCCATTACCTTATGTATATATGGGCGATAGTTTATCTTATCAATCGATGTGATTAAATGATTCAACCCATCCATGAAGCAATCTTTAATCAAAATCGTGGCGTTTGATTAACAACAAAATACTGAAACTATAGTAATTTTCTCTAAATATCACTGAAAGCAAGGTTAGTCATATACCACGTTCACTTTCATTTCTTTGAATTGGATTATAGGCAACATTTCAAACGTCACGAATCTGATTAATTAACAAACTCATGTGAGACAGATCGAGGGGGTAAACTGCTTGAACGATAAATTGAATGTATGTCTCCAAAATACTCACTGGTTACAGGTTTTTCTTCAATAACTATGGTTTCATTTGAACCAATGGGTTTTTTATGCACCTCCACATCTGGTTTTATTGCATCTGTAGATTTTATGAAATAAACAACTTAAAAATGCTTCCTTATTGATAAATTCTTTATTTGCTTTTCCGTAAGTGGGTAGTATTTTTGTATATTGATCACACAGCGAAACAATTTCACGTAAATATGCACGGCACACGCGACACGTACGGGTTTCCGAAACGGAATGAGACAGGCCGAAAACCGGTCGCGTGTAACCGCCATTGACGTCCCACCACCGTGCCGTTCTGTCAATTTAACTGAACGCGATCTGGCTCGCGCTCACAAACCATGCAATGGTTAATTTTAACTGCAGCACGTTGCCCATAAAATACTTTTTTACCACGCCTCTTTCAACTTACTCCATAACCATACAATATCGAACAGTTCTGGTAACACTGACTTACTTATATACTGTTAATACGAAAGGCAAATTCTATTGAAAATATTTTTGATTCATAATCATGTGTCATACATACTGGCATTCATCAATCCATTTCAGTTTAAATCAGTAATACATTCAAGTCACAGATTTTTAAAATATTTCAAGTAAGCAACCCAGGTGAGGAAACACCGTTGCTAGCATGCGCATGCGGCGTGCCTGATCGCAGGTAGAACCACTGAACAAAAGGTGGCGTGATGCTGTGACGTCACGTCGCCTTATTCGCCAACTGTTAGACTATTGGGCGTTCTATGTTTCCACACGAGTGCGGCACATCAAGTAGGTCTGCTTGGTACATAAGCACCCATGTGTGAGGTCACAAGCCTCACATGTTAATAAAAACATTAGTTTAGTGACTCATTCATAGATTCTATGATTGCCAAGGAGTCAAATCAGATTGTGACATTTTTTTTCCTGTGAAACTCAAAGCCTATCTTACTTGTTTACCTAATTTTATTTTAAAATTAGCCTGATGATTAATATAATTAAGTACTGCGTGACCTCGGTAGTCTGTCTACAAAAAAGCTCAAAAAGAAAAGCCGCCAAAAATTTTATTTATATCCGTAAATCGCGCCAAAATTATCGCTTTAATCAATTTGTTACGTGATTTATATAGGTAAATACACATTACAAATCACCGCAACATGCGATATCTACACGTAAAGCATTTCTTACGATAACGATTTGCTTATAAACAATAATGAGTAATAATTGTAGCGATTAACTCGAACGATACTTTTAGAGTGTGAGATAAGACGTGGGCGCGGTATATTCCAACCAAAACATAGAAGTTCTCCTAACTGATCAGTCATACTAAAATTTACCAGTGATAAAAAATATCGTACGATGTGTCGTCACCCAGTGACGTGGCCTATTACGTGTTCGGCCGGCTAACTGATTCGGCCAAGTATTTTTAAAATTCACATCAATGTTCTAGCGGCCTTGTCGGTGCAATGATATTACGAAAATGATAGCCGCAAGGACCGAATTCACGGGTCTCGTTTGTTTTCCTCTATGTCACGCCATCTGACGCAATACAATGGCGTGATGGTGAGACTAAGATGTTTGATGACCTTTCTACGACGAAAGTTATAAACATTGAACAGTTAACTCTCTTAAACGATTAAACCTACATTGACTACATTTAAAACCTAGTGCTATTAACCATTCTCCTCGCCTTGATCTTTGAAGGTCTTTAAATCATTTAAAAAAATTAAACTCACATGCAGCTACATTACCTACATATAAGGCAGAATGTTTTTTAAAAGAAGTTCCAAATTGGTAGTTGTAAACAGCTTCCTCATTTAAAGACACGACGTATGAAGTACTAGGTCGCATCTTATTGATCGGGCACACAATCAATCAATACTAAACGTTACAAATGTCTTTTTTATTGACCCATTCAATTGTACTTTAATCACGAATGAATGTGTGCAATCAACGGGTCTACATCTTAAATAGATGATCTCGTGTTCAATATTTTCATAACATTACGCGCAGAAACTTGAGCTGCAGTAAACTTTCTATATTACTTTAACTATAGACAAATTTTCCACGTGTGATAGGCACTATTTCTCAACTACTCGGAGTAATAGAAAATATAACTAGATACGGTATTATCTGTATGTGGTAATCTTCCAGCCATCGATCTATCGTACAAGTGCTGTAGACAAATTGGTCTCGGCCTTTTTTTTCCTTTTTGAGCTTTTTCCACGCCGGCGGGAAAATTTGCGGATATTATAAAACGAATTATCTGTATCATGGGGTTTTTAACCGTTTACTACACTTTAATAAAGTTTCCTATTAAAATTGTGCGTGATTTATATAATCTACGTCATTTATTAATGTAGCCATTATTGTATGTACCATACAAACTATAAACTCAGGTACAACTTTATTGGTACACATGGATGCAAAAAGTTTCGTCAGAATCTCGTCGTTTTTACCGTTTATTACTCGGTCCTTCATACTAATATTATGAATGCGAAGGCAACTCAATATACGTCTTTCTGTTTGCTACCTTTTCATGTCGTTACGCATGAATTTGATTTGCATGAAACTTAGCACACGGGTAGATCATATATTTTGGATTCTTCTTTTTTTCGAATCGATGGACAACTCCCTATATCGTTTGGGCCCAGTAGGTGGCTACGTTAATTGCAGCATGTGATGGCACTTATTAAATCACCCAAAGTGGAGGTGTATGGGCACTTGGGACATTTATCCTGGGTACGGACATAGGATATTTTTTATCCGGGAGTATAAACGGGGGAAAAACGGGGGATAGATATTACAGTTTTCACGCATCCGAAGCCACTGGCAGAAGCTAGTAGTACCTTATAAGAATATTATATATTAATAATATAATATAACTAGTGGCCCGCCCCGGCTTTGCTCAGATGTATTTTTTTCAATTTTTTTTTTCATAAGAACCCCTTTCCTGACAATAACAAACACAACAAAAAAGAATTAGCGAAATTGGTCCAGCCGTTCACGCGTTATGCCGTGACCAAGGGAAATAGGGATTCATTTATATATATATACATAATAATATATATTATAGTTTATTTCTCTCATAAAGGTACACAACTTACAGTAATTTATTTTTAAAGATACATTACAATTAAATCTTGCAAAATATATTTGTAAAACAGATAAATAATACTGGGTTTCCCTATACGGCACGAGTTTTAACGGAATCATAACTTCCTTCCCCAAATCATACCCTATGCAGGACTGTTATCACATAAAATACCTATATTTGTGTACCTATTTTATGGATTTTCCTTATTTTGCACAATGCTTTATTAATTAATCAATAAATCCAAGTGTTAATTTATAATGCTGCCTTATCAGCACGTAACCATTTTTAATTATTAATACGCCGTCAATTACTTTTATCTTTTTTAATCTGCTAATTTCTGTCTAGATCTAGCAGTAGTTAGGTATTACCTACTGGGAAGTGTCTGCATTGAAGGCTTTCTTTTCTAATTAATTTACCACATTTTGCGTGTTAGTTTAGTTTTTGATCACGCCAACGCTACAGTGTGTTTTTTTTGCCTGAAAAAATCCCGCGATCCCGGGATTTTTTCAAAGTCGTTTTTCTTGTTGTGGTCACGTTTTTGTTGTTAATAGCGCATATAAGTAACCAACTGATTTGTGCTGATTGCAAATAACCAAATAGAAAAACAGAGCCAGAAAAAATAAAAACCAAAATCACTTTATCGCGATTTATTCATCGATGGTCTGGTAGTTCGTAGGACATCCAGAAAACGCTTGTAAATTAGCTAAGCAAAGGTTATTAGCTTAGGCCTTTCGAACTGATGAAGAAATTTTTATTTCATAATATGTAAGTATTCAAAGTTATATTTTTTTGTATTTTTGCGAATTCCGGGATCAAAAATTCAGATGGGTCTAAATGAAAAACTATAAAAGTTATCCACGCGGGAGTTTTACTCGGTCATTTGTTGTGGAATACTCTGTGCCCTGGTTTTAAAAATATAAAAATACATGTCCGATTTTCAGGCAAAAAAAACACACTGTGCGCTATTAGAACTTTGGAGGGAAACACAAAGTGCAGAATCATGCTTGGTTGCAAATTAACTATGCTGTGTTTTACGCAGTTTTTGTTAACTTACTTATCAATATTTTCATTAATATATGACATGGACTGTCTACTAAAAAAGCTTAGTAACGAAATAATATATATTCTACCGAAAATCCAGTTCTGTAATTTTGACTAGTCCTTCATAATAAAGTGCTAAGTCACGATGCATTGCTAGTACGTAAAATTGATTTAACCACTCAAGCTACTTACTGCCTTGATAAGAATCTAAACATTACAGATGCAAATGAAAGCATTAAAGTACAACAATTTAATGGTAACTAGTTTTTATGCATATCCTTGAGAATCTTTTTACATCAATTAAGTATTTTTGTGAGTTCTTCTTCCTCTACGCAACGCTCTCCTTAAAAATTGGTGGTAATAAAACATGATTAACTATGCGTAATAATAATACATAAACTCACGCCTTCTTCCATTGGGGTAGGCAGAAACTATACAACAACAAAAAAGACTCAGCCTTCAAATCTACTCAAGGAAAGCTGCAAACAAAAACCGGTTTATACCGGTGCAATTTTTAATAAACACGCTCTTACGTCAATACGATTAATGTTTAAACAAATCGACAACATTAATGAAGATTGAATGAATAATTCCTAATACCAATGTCTTATCACTATCATTCACATATTTGTGTCCAGTTCGACCGCGCGGCCATAGCGTTTTTTTTTAAAAAAAACCATGACAACTTTTTGTAAAAATTTGTCAAAGTTGATTCCCAAAACCATAAATTTGTCAAAGATACGGTTAAAAAGTTATAAGGGTTTGAACATGGCCGCGCCATTGAAACGCGGCGAACCGCGCGGCCACTGAGATCTTTAAAACTAAGCCTTGTAGAGACCTGAAATTTACGCAAATGCAAGATTTAATTTGTAAAAAATTTGTAAAAATATAAAAAAAATACTCAGGTTTATAGTTTAAGAGCTATAACACTAAAACCGAATGGCCGCGCCATTGAAACGGTGGAGAAAACGCTATCGCCTGTATCTCGCTGAAAAAAAATCGCAGAGGTGTGTAGTTTATTGTAATTACCCAGATTTGAATTTGTCGAAACTAGGAAAAATACAACAAAAATTCCTAGGTTTATATTTCAGGAGCTATAAGACTAAAACGATATGGCCACGCCATCGAAACGGTGAATAAAACGTTATTTCGCCTGTATCTCGCTGAAAAAGCATCGCAGAGGTCTGGAGTTTTTTGTAATACCTAGATTTTAATTTGTCAAAACTAGTAAAAATACAATAAAAATTCTTAAGGTTATATTTCAGAAGCTGTAGAACATTATCAGTATGTGGTGCGATAGGGTGACCATGTCTTATTGTTTACAGAATACTTTCTACTTATTGTTACAGAAATTATAATTCAAGGATTCTAAATAAAATTAAAATGAAACCATAAATATAAAAACAATTATGTTTATTGCTTGAAAAGTCAATAATACAGTTACAGTCCGCGTGGACTTACGAAAAACTAGCCCTAAGATTGGTTTAAATGACGCAACTCCGCCCCTAAGCTATGTGATTGGTAATGCACACTATTGCATCTCACACGCGCCACCCCCGCGCGCCTCCGCAGGTCAGTGCGACGCGTACAGCCGTTAGTACTTATTATTCTGTGGTACAGCGACGTAAGCGTAAGAGTTTCGTTATCAGTGTGTCGTTGTGATGTTAACACGATAAAAAAGTGATCTACTGATTATTAAAATGTTCAGTTCGTGTGTAATTACGATTAAGTGTTGTACTGTGGTGTAACGTCAGTTCGGTAAATTATGTAAACAATTCAGCAGAAGTGATTAAGGTATGTTGCATTTTAATATTTTATGATTATGTTAGAGCTCTCTCTTTATTTGTATGGATGACCGTGTAGTTAAGATATTTTACTATGAAATATTTACAATCTTATGTATATGAACTTATATGAAATACTAAAAACTATCTAATAACTAACAAAAATAATAATATATAATGTTTGCCCTGCAGTGGGACAATAATAGGCTGGATTATTATTATTTAATGTTTTATTAAATCATATAGGTAATTAGAACTTAACTTAGAACATTTGAAATGATTGTAAATCATTTTGATTCCACATTTTTAAATAAGTACAATCATAACTAGCAGGGATGTAGATATTTGTTTTTACTTTAAGCGTAATATTATATGAATGGAAAAATTACTAAAAAAAACTAAAGTCAATCATTTGAAAGATATACACTTCCAAAGTCGTAAAATGAGTCCCCCCCGCCTCTAACTTCTGAAATAATAAAGTTGGAAAAAAAAATTGATGTAAATGTCAATAAAAACTTTCAATGAAAACTGGTTTGAACAAGATACAATCATAAGTTTTTGAGATATAGCACAATTTCAAAAACCGCACACGTAACTTTGTAATTCATACAAACACTATGAAAAACAAAGTTAAGAGCAAAACTTTGCTTGTTACTACGGAACACTTCATGGGCGAGTCCGACTCGTACTTCCCCAGTTTTTTTTTTGTAACTCCACTGGTAAAATCTCTCTTCCTTTTCCTCTCACTCATTATTTTTTACAAAACCAGAAGTACAATATTATTATTGTTTGTTGTATTACAATTTAAAAATACACCATTAAAATAAATAAATATTATCGAAAGGTGTTGTCAACTTTTGAACTGACGCTTTATTCGGGTAAAACGAAATTGCTTTTTTAACCTTTGCAATTTCTGAAAAATATTGGGAAGTTTTTTTTTTCTTAGGTACGTTGGAGGCTCCCGTGGTCCGGGGGGCCCATATAATTGATACAGCATATACGGCGGAAGCTACGCCCCTGAAATTATTACAAAAAAAAAGTCTAAGTGCGAGTTCGACTCGCGCACGGAGGCCATATCCGTTCAGTAGTTTTTGCGTGAAAGAGTAACAAACATCTATCCATCCATACATTCTCACAAACTTTCGCATTTATAATATTAGTAAGATGAAGATTACTAACCCGGATCTAGGTTACGGCAAACGTTTGTTAAACAAATATGTATAAAAACAAAAGATTTAAAGGAAGCCGTTTAACAAAAGAAAATTTTAATAATTCTTCTTTTGTTTGATGGCGTCTTTTAAGAAGGCGGTAGCAGTTAAACATGTGTCCGTGATTTTTTTGTTAAAAGACAATAGTTTATTACTTTCAAATCATAAACTATGGAAATTCCAATGAATTCGTCAGCACAGTAATATTATTTAAGTATATTGTATTGTTACAGAAACATGGCAAGAGGTAGAAAACCAAAAATTGATGCAGCGCAAATGAATAATATATTTCGTAAATATGCAGCTACTTGCAGAAATGAAAAAATTTCATACAACAATCCTATATTTACAACTATCGCTCAAGAACTGAAGAATGAAATAACGCCGTATTCGTTATTCATGAGATTGAAAAGAAATTTCAAGACGATATTTGGCCAACGATATGATGAAGAAAGTTCACTCACACAAAGCACCTCATCTTCGCCTTCATGTCGAAGCCCAATTTCTTCACCTGTGAAATGCACCACAAACGAAGTAGAAAGTGTTGATCAGTACACTTTTTTACTGGATATATATGACTGGAAGAAATTTGAACCCCTCTCAGTTAATTACGTCAGGCGTGATCCTAATGTTGCTACAACACATAAAAAGTACAAAACACTACCTAAGTATAAGTGGTCCTGCTTACTACGAGAGAAACTATGGGAATCTACAAGGCTTCCATGCACATGGGTTTTCAAAACCAAGCGGATCGATGAAGACCACAATGTGCTGATCAAGGGAAAGTGCTCACAATGTAGTTCCATCTCAGAAATAACGAGCAAAGCAGCGACAGACAAAATAGTGACAATAACCTGCAATATATTTAAAACCAATAATAATATACCCCACAATCCAAATAAGAAGACGAAGCTCACACCGTACAAAAGACGACAACTAGCGAAAAAATTACAATATAAACCCGCAACAGTTGTTCAAAAAGAAATTGCTTGTGCAGTCATAAATGATGATGACACTGTAAATTGTCCAGTGATACCAACCTTGGAAACTTTGAGGAAAGTGAAACACGAAAGAAGGCAAATTAATCGATTGCACTCTGATCCAATCATGAGTATTCTCATGATGTCGATAATGGCAACATATCAAAATTTCGTCCGAGAGTTCACTTTAGTACCGAGCTTTCATTTGTGCTATTGGTGTGAACAACAAATGGAATACTACAAGGCGTATATAGAGAAAATTCCTCGTGTTACAATGACTGTAGATGCAACTGGATCATTCTTCCGAACGCTCAAACTTCCAGATGGATCTCTGCTAACGAAACGGATGTTCCTCTATGTTGCCATGGTAACATCTTCAACTATTAAGTCAACAGCAATTTGCCAATTGATAACTGATAACCACACAACGGACTCTATATTGTCATGGTTAAAAAGATGGCACAACGAAGTACGTACTGCCCCTCACGAAATTGTAACTGATGATTCTTCTGCGTTAATAGCAGCAAACGTTCAGGCTTTTACTACTTTTCAGACAGTCCGTGACTATCTACGACAATCTTTTTTAGTTTTAATGAGTAAAAGTAACGATATGCCTGAAGTTTTCTTAAGATTAGACACAAGTCACTTTGTCAAAAACGTATACAACTTGCGATGCTTCGATAACGTTGATTTAAACATTAAAATGTTTTACATTCGCAGTATTTTATTTATTAAAGAGTGTGAAAGTTTTAAAATAATAAATGCTGTACTTGGCCATATTATTAAAATTTGCACATTTAAATATGCATTCACAAGCAATGAAACTTGTAAAATTTCCATGCAGTATCTCAAATCTTTGTTGGTCAATACAGAAAACCCAGTAGAAGAAAACGACAAAAAAGATCTTTCCGATTATTATTATTATGTTACAATACCTGACGATGACGATATCATAGGTTGGTTTGATGAGCTTGTTAACAAAGAAAAAATCTTGGAAGAATTAAAGGACAAAACAGAAAAGCCAAATGACTATTACTTACCGAATCTAGTGTCAACTCTTAAAAGGTTAATGATTAAACTGCCTCTGTGGAGCAATGTCATGTGTCCTTTTTACAAATCGGAAAACAAGTCGCCAACATCTTCAGCTATTGAAAGCTATTTCAAAACATTAAAACATTTATTATTTGAAACACGTCTGCATAAGTACAACGTGGATGAATTCATAAAAATTCATTACAATTTTATATTAGGGGAGACAAGAATAGCTGCGAAAAATCTTAACGTAACTCTAGAAAGATCAAAAAAACAAACAAACAAGGGCCGAAAAAGGAAGTTAATAACGAAAAACAAAATGCAGTGTAAAAAAATTAAAATGAACACAAAACAATCATTTTCTTCTGATTCCATATTTACAGTAAAGCCATCATATACTGAAAACTGGGGGGGAGAGGGATATTCTACAAAGAATATCTCAGTGTTGTTTTTGCGAAATGGGAATTTAGTAAATTCTATTAATAAAAGTATGAAATTTACTAATACATGTGCGTTTGATTCAGTTTTCTTTTTAGTAGCATTTGCATACAAGCAAAACGTTCATATCAAAAAAATAATTAATACATGCGCAAGCAATTTAATTAGAGAATTTATTCAATTACTCACAGAATCATTAAATTTAAATAATGGTTATGATTTACGAGAGGAAATTATTGCTAAATATTATAAACGCGAAAACAATATATATAGATGCGAAAGTAATATGGCTTTTATATTTGAACACATACTTTTAGATTATTTGTACAGTGCCAATGTATCTAAGGAATGTGTAACCGAAACATGTGCCAACCACTCAAAAAGAACCATAGTGTTTTTATCAATAAATATGGAAATCGTAAATTTATTCGGAATCGGAGGACTGGAAGATGCCGTTATTATCGATGACTCCAATTTCAAAATTTGTTTGAAATGCAATAACGAATCCTTGAGATTTAAGTATGAATTGAGCGATATTATTTTATTTGATCTCAACGGCACAGACAAAATTAAGCTCGAAGAAATACCACAATATATACAATTAAGGCAAAAAAAATATCGATTCATAGGTGCCGTGGAGTATGTTCCCCCGGTTGTAGGTATTATTGGGCATTACAAGTGTCATTGTCTAATAAATAATTCTAAATTTATTTGCTACGACGACAATAAAACTGAAACACATGAAAGTTCTGCACAACCTCTTACAATTCATAATTTAATGTATGGTTTAATAGATGATGACTAAAACACTTTATATTTAATGATAGCGCAACTAAATTATAAGTAAATTATGTTTATATTTTTTCTATTTTTCATTTTATATCTGACTTAGTGTAAGTAAACAATCTGTGATTTTTGATTATATCTTAGTGTAAGTAAATAATCTGTGATTTTTGATTATATCTTAGTGTAAGTAAAATATCTGTGATTTTTTATTATATTTTAGTGTAAGTAAACAATTTGTGATTTTTGATTATATCTTAGTGTAAGTAAACAATCTGTGATTTTTGAGTTTTTTTTTTTTAATTTGTAACATTCTGTGATTTATGTGACTTTTAAACCAATAAACATAATTGTTTTTATATTTATGGTTTCATTTTAATTTTATTTAGAATCCTTGAATTATAATTTCTGTAACAATAAGTAGAAAGTATTCTGTAAACAATAAGACATGGTCACCCTATCGCACCACATACTGATAATGTTCTACAGCTTCTGAAATATAACCTTAAGAATTTTTATTGTATTTTTACTAGTTTTGACAAATTAAAATCTAGGTATTACAAAAAACTCCAGACCTCTGCGATGCTTTTTCAGCGAGATACAGGCGAAATAACGTTTTATTCACCGTTTCGATGGCGTGGCCATATCGTTTTAGTCTTATAGCTCCTGAAATATAAACCTAGGAATTTTTGTTGTATTTTTCCTAGTTTCGACAAATTCAAATCTGGGTAATTACAATAAACTACACACCTCTGCGATTTTTTTTCAGCGAGATACAGGCGATAGCGTTTTCTCCACCGTTTCAATGGCGCGGCCATTCGGTTTTAGTGTTATAGCTCTTAAACTATAAACCTGAGTATTTTTTTTATATTTTTACAAATTTTTTACAAATTAAATCTTGCATTTGCGTAAATTTCAGGTCTCTACAAGGCTTAGTTTTAAAGATCTCAGTGGCCGCGCGGTTCGCCGCGTTTCAATGGCGCGGCCATGTTCAAACCCTTATAACTTTTTAACCGTATCTTTGACAAATTTATGGTTTTGGGAATCAACTTTGACAAATTTTTACAAAAAGTTGTCATGGTTTTTTTTAAAAAAAAACGCTATGGCCGCGCGGTCGAACTGGACACACATATTTTACACGTTTCATGTATCCGAAATCACGCCACTTATACCGCATTAAAATAATCTTCTTTTAAAAGTGATTATGATAATGAAATTCATTTACGATTTATTACGCAAATACACCTGACTATTTCAATAATCTTCAGATTTTAAAGACAATAGCATTATGTTGCGCATCAACGGAATCCTGTACAAAATGCGAAAATGCTGTAAAGGCTTATTGAAATGGGTAGGTGCAATAAGCGGCCGTAACCCTAATAGCATCGTTCTCTGATTCTTATCATCATTCAGACAATCTCTTTCTAAAATTCCAGTGCCATATTAACGCTCAGGTAAGACTGTGGTTCTTTGTTAGACAATCGAACATAGCAACACGCAGTCTCCCATTGCGATTGTTTTACTGTACATTGTTCAAGTACTCCATGCTACGGAATCGTTTGAAACTTGGCCCACCTCTGCCTATAATAAACCGTTCCAGTGAAGTAAAGAATCGCAGTTTGTAGCAGAACGTAGAGTACAGACAAATGCCAGACTGCCTAGAGAATATCTCAACATTTGATTCAATGCCAATTTTGCCTAGGAACAAAATTTTAAACTATATGTTTTAAAAGACACTGATGTGTCGGTACGTTTTAATTATCATTGTAACTTAATAGAGGGAGCCTGTAACACGTAGGTGCTAATTTTAGTCAAACAAACAACAATTTTTTTATACATAAACAAACGGCAGTGATAAAATAGTAGCGGAATTACTAATGCGTATGAGTCTTGTTGTTTTTTCATCAAACTGAAACGTTATTTTTCTACGTCTGACACATTGGTATCCAGAAAATCGTCTTTGTAACGGTTTTTATTTACCAAGTCGTAGTTGAGCCTATGGTTGTATACCTAATAAGATTTACATTTACGTTAAAAACATCTTATATTCAAAATCTGACTGTCCACGTGCTTTGAAATTAGGTAGTCTCACTTGCATCACGTTTTTCAACCGAAAAAAAAACAATAAGTGTTGGTATAATTTAAAACAAAGTTATGGCGGTCAGATTGCCAGTAACATTAACAAAAATAACATTAGATACTGAAGTAAAAAGTTAGATTACCATATTAATGCGAAGAAATAGAGAAACATTGCATTGTTTCAGTTTTTGCTGCTTTTATTAAGGCAATTCTCGTTATTGTTGAATTGTGTGTTCAAATACAATCAAAATCTGGGTAATTGTAGTTGGCAACACACATCGTTCAGTCCGTTGTTCGTTGAGTAAGGTTATGTCAGCAGCATTGTCTTAATCTATTCTTCAATAGACGTGTAAATAAATTCGTAGACAAAACACATAGATCTAAGTATCGATCTTTCTGTACAGCTTGAAGCAAACTAATTCCAATCGCCTTCGCATCAGGCGATGGGTCAGTTCGAGTATACGCTGCGCTGCGTGTTTATGTCAGAAATAGTAGCGTAGTCGCGGCGTGAGCGCAACATATACGCCTACAACAGATACGAAGAGTACTTTACGCAAAATTGATTGATCAAAGACCAACCATCCACTCGCATGGAAAATCACGCCTGTTAGAAAATTCAAATATTAGCAAAGTAATGAAAATACACTTACTGTCTTCGACGCACATCTGGTTGTCAGGCAGCAGTCTTAGGCCGTTGGGGCACGCGCAGGAAACGCGCGGTGAGTGGGCCCCGATGCGTGGTGCTGGTAGACAGAGGTGGGAGCAGTGCCCGTTGACGGCAGCGCAATGGTTGACACCATCGGGCTGACGGTACGGGTGGTAGACGTGGATCACCATGGGGTTTTGTAGCTGGTAATATTAGAATTAATGTAAGTAATAGAAGTGATGGGACGATTATAGTGATAGGTAGCTCTTTAATCAGAACGCTCGCGCTGGTGCGGCTGTTTTCTTTGGGACTATGACGTTCTTTTAGATTGTTGTTACCTTTGGTGGTTAATCAATGGTATCAAAACTTTGGAAATAAATTTTAACTAAAGAAGCTAACATTTGAAATAAATATAGTACTGCCATTGCCTTTTAGTAACTATAAATAATGTTGCTTGTTTATTTTGCTGCCCATGCTGGAAAATTACTTGCCAAAACATAATTAAAGTGCATGCGATAAAATTACCTCTCATTACGGTAAATTTGTTCGAGTACATAACATAATTGTTAATTTCACAATCAACGATATTGAGATAGGAAACGAATTTATTGTAAATTTTTAACAACAATAATATGGTGTTCGTTTTAAAATATAAATTTTACAAGGTCCTCAAAACCCATAATGATGGCAGGGTCATACCGTCAGACTTCCTTATTTTACTCCTCGGTCTATCTTTGACATTTAGTGTCGTTTTCAACTCTCAATACACAAGCGTTAATTATAAAGTCGATGTCAAGGGTATTCGATATCTCGATTTGGTAATGACCAAAAAACTCATAAAAATTGGCTTTAAACTCGTTAATCAGATAGTTTACATTTTGGTTCATTTACGCAAGACCCCACTATAATCAAAGTATTTATTTGCTGTGCTTTTTTATAACGAAATTTTGACTTGCCAGGGTGACATTACTGACGGAATTCAATTTTTTACTTCAAGCTACTAACAAAAACTTCTTAATTTTATTCAGAAGCCCAAGTGTCATGCATGTCTTTATTCTTGCCTGTAATGTCCATTCAACTTACATTATGAGTAGGAGTAATAGGTTCAATGTCTTTTCCGTTAAACTTATTGGCGCGGTAGACCGCAGCCTTGTCCCAATCGGTCCAGTAGACCCAGTCTTCAAACGTTGTGATGGAGAAAGGATGACGTAACACGTCTGTGGAATACAGAATCACCCTGCGCCCGGTCCCGTCGTAGTTGCACGAAGATATCATATTCATTTTTGCATCCACCTGAACAAATATTTAACTTCTAGGATTCCAAAAATTTATTGAAAAATAAGATTGTGTGTAAAATTAGTAATAGTCAGATCGATGAATCATCTTATCGATACAAAAAACTGAATGATTGTTGATTATCATGATAATAGCTGTCTCTTGTTATTGATTAATTCAGAACACTTGATTTTGCTAAAGATATAGCTAATTATATTCATATCTAATGCCATTAGCCCATTAGGCGGATTAATTGTGGTTTGTTGTATGTGCCAGAAAAACCCATTTTACAGAAGTATTCGATTCTGTTTCTTTTTGTTTGTGGTGGTCAGTTAGTGACGAATGACATCGGATGTTCAAACGTCATTTGTTTTTCGCAATAAATTAGGTTTTGATTGGCTGACATTCCTTCCTTAACACTGTTTTAGGAGCAGATAAAACTTGCGGAGGTGTTTAATAATAAAAATGTATTCTAGAGTAGGTACCGCTTAAAATTATGGTGTAAGGGAATTTCATAAGATCCTAAGATATAACATGGGAAGGTACAGGGTAGTCGACCGTTTCTCTGACGCACTTCCTAATGTAGGTATGTATTCAACTTCTTATTTTACAGATGACCAATATTATTTTTCCACTCACCCAATAAACGCGTTTGCGCACAAGGTCCAGTGTGAGGCCGTTGGGCCATTTGACGTCATACGATACGATGGTCTGTCTGTGGGACCCATCCATACCAGCTCGCTCAATCTTCGGTACTTGGCCCCAGTCGGTCCAGTACATCCAACTAAATAGAAAGAAATAATTGTTTAGATTTTTAACTACCTATTTAGTATAATTTTACAGTCGGTTTTGCATAAATGTCGTATGAAGGATTTCTATATACATAACAAATGCACATAAATTATATTTAGTTACTAAATAAATGAGGCCGTTTGATATCAAAGCGAATTCATGTGGTTTTGTAAGAATTATCACATTTTTACGTAAACATTGTTGTATTCAGATCTCTTTGCGTTTGAATTGAGTATTGTGGTAGCTTGCTAATTGATACTAAATGGCGGAAAACTCCTATCCTAATTTATATATCGGGTGGCCAATCTGAACTGTCCAACTGTTTTTTTTTGTCAAGGGGCCTTGAGTCATGACTGCAACATACGGCACGGCTTTTTAGGAGGCGAGGCGGATCTGAAGCAGGATCTGACTGTTGTTTTATAGAGTTAAGAAGGCTATGATTTTGCGTTTTTGATGGTTGATCTATTGCTTCTACAAAGGTGTACGTGACATTTTGAGAGGTAAATACAATCAGTAACTCCACTTACGTCAATTGTGTCAACGAATTGTGATTCCTATTGCAATACATAGCGACGAGCCGAAATAACTCGGCATTCTTTCGTCAATTGATTGAATTGCCTTCAGTCAAATGGCATTTTGTTGTGTTGTAGCAGTTAATTTATGTGTATGTCGAATTGTCGATATTTCAAAGAAGTTTTGATATCTATCATTTTCAAAAAAAGAAGTCCGTCAATTATAAATATATTATGGCGTTTTTCAATTTTAATAGTTCATTTGAAGTATTATTTATAGTAGATTATTTCCATAAAAAATATTTATCCTGTCACGTTGTGCTTGTTACTGTTTTCCTACAGAATTATTTTATTCCTGAGGTTCCGGGGCATAGTTGAGGCCTGCCTTTAATATGTATCTAATATTATCAAAAAAATATGACGAAAACGCCGTATTGACTATCTTCTTACCTACCAGGAAAAAGAGTATTCACTGTTATTGTAAAAACATGATATAATTAATGACACATATGTACCTTCAGATTACTTCATTTATAAATCGCGTTTGATAATGATATCTACTCCTATTTATAGTATAATCAAAATTATTGAGTGATTCATTTTTAAACTGTACATAAAAATAGCCTTCAAGAGTGAAGATACTGAGCTGTTTTTCCATTTGATGCTTAGAGTGAAATGTTGATTTTAAAACTTCCATTGAATGAGTCGAAAAAGTTGTTTACATATTTGTTGGAAACTTAATTGCGCACGCAGCTTAAATGTAGAACCGTCCGGCGACACTTTGCTGTTAGCAAAGTGCCACTCAGGAAAGTGGGGTCGAACGGGATTCCACTTTCCTGAGTGACTTATATCATAAGCACGATATTAGCTTTTCTCATTTATAATTTGCGTTGTCGATAAACTATTGAAAATTACTAAAAATGTTTATTTAAACTGATTGAACGTTGCCATCGAGTTTGTCAGCACTTTTACCCAACTTTAGTTCGGAAAACACAGAAAAATAGGTTTTATGAAAACATGGGATCAACGCTCTTATCTGTTGATAAATAAAGACCAAAATTACTCTCCTCTACGTAGCAAATTATTCTGATGGTTTCTTGAATAGTTCACAAATGGTAGTGATATCTCTGGGAAAGTTTTAATTGTTTAACTAAAATGTTTTGGTTTTGCGTTCTCTATGTGTTTCAACATTGGCTTCGTACTTACAGCACATACTTGGCAAGTATAGGTACATACAATGTGCAATGCACTCGGGGAAGCCCGTCTTGTGAAATGTTTATAGCACCGGAAAATTGCAAACCGCGTAAGATTATAAAAAATTGACAACTGAACATTTGCAATACTTTTTTACGCATCAAAATTTGATGGTCGCCATTTAAATGTCAGGTTCACAAATTCTCGGAATGATTTCGAGATATTTATTACTTATAGACTATCAAATTTTGATGCGAAAAAAGTATTCCAAATGTTCAGTTGACAATTTATCGAGAGTTTACAATCTCTCAAGTTATTTTATAATTTTACGGAGTTTGCTATTTTCCGGTGACATTATGTGTTTTAGGATTTAGCAATACCTTTATCAAGGAAGGACAATGTCAAGTAATAACAAGGATACTAACATGGGGTAATATTACCTATATGTAAATGCAGTATGCGCCTGCATTATTAAATAAAATATTACCACTTGTTTTTTATAATTTTCGTGACAGTTTACATTAATTGAAGGCATTTCGCTATCGTATGTTTATTACTCTTACGTCCTAACAGCAGTTAGCTATACTATTGTAATGTAGATAAGTAGGTATGTAAAGATAGTATATTGTACTCTAATGTGTTGTCAATTGCTTTGTTCAAATTCCTGCATATAAAACCAACTTGTATTGTTTTTGTCACCAAATCCGTGGCGACTATTCAAGGCAAATTATCTTGCACCCACCAAAAGCGTGTTAGTGACGGCACCGTTGGCGTAGTACCTCGCTGAGCCATTGAACGTGACCAGTTCGATTCCCGCGAGAACTGAAATAAAAGGCGGTATCAACATCTACGTGTTCTACCCCCTATTATTTCTGTTCTAGGCCAAGCGGTTTGTGTGTGTTTTAAACCACAGAAATAGGCAGTAGTTTTCACATGCTTAGGTTAGTTGTAAATAATTAAAATGTGTGTCCTGAATACGTCCAATATTCCGCAATTCATATTTTCGTCGTCTGTTAAGGGAGGTCCCTCTAAACACGAATGCAACGTTACGTACGTTACGTTACGTTTACGTACGTACGAATAGAACGTTAAAAATAACGTGTACTAACGTTATTTTTAACGTTCAAGCTGAGGTTGACTCTTCATTTCCTGACAACGACAAACTCAAAAGGTAGGGTTATGATTTTAGCAGTCTATGATTGTAGGTATATTTTTGAAAATAGTCTCATCACTGTTACTAAACGTTAATAAACGTTTCCTTAACAAAACGTGCATTGACTTAGTTTTGTTGCTTTTGCTGTCCTGCACTCATACTTTGACGATTGTGCTACAATGATAGGAATAATATTTGGCCAAGTCACGTTAATCAATCTTGGCCATAAAACTTACCCATCCAGAGGGTTCAGCGCAATAGCTCTAGGTTCCTCCAGCTGGTCCCTAATGAGAATCTTTCTCATGTTTCCTTGCAGGTCTGACAGCTCGATGTGGTTCTTGCCAGTGTCGGTCCAGTAAAGATGGTTGTAGATCCAGTCGACTGCGAGCCCGTCCGATGTGATCAACTGGTCTCCGATGACTACTGTCCTTTGCGTGCCCTCGTCGATTGGCGCCCTAGGGTAGAGAAAATTATGTTAGCAAAATAGAGACATATTATGTGGCTAGATGTAAGATTATAACATATTCTTTATGCATAGTTTAAAAAAACATCTCTGGAAGTAATGATGTGATTTAGATGTTTTTAACCTTCAATTGAAAAGCTACACTATTGCTGAGTGTTTAAGGCAATTTTTAATCCCAAAAAAGAAAAATGAATGGCTCCCTGAGCTATGGAAGCGAATCCGCGTTTAATAGCTAGCTAGCGTTTGGTGCTAAAAAAACACCAACAACAAAACACAGCCAAGTGCGAGGCGTGTAAAGGGTTCCGAACGAATAATACCTATATTTTCAACATGTTAATTTTAAATCATAGATTTCTCATAGGTTTTTCTGTACTTAATCCATTGGTAAAGGCCCCTGAGATCTGTTTTTTCTTATCAAAATTTTAGTCTTAGTAGTTTCGGAGATAGGGGCGGGGGGGTAAATTTATTTTCTTTCTATAACTTAGGTATGGAATATTTTAAAATAATGAAAAAAATGAGCTCTCTCATTTGACGCGTCACACAGTACCTTACAGACACTTGGAAAAACTTCAACTGAATTGATCCCGTGGATTTGAAGAAAATTGGCTGTGACAGATAGACCAACAGACAGACAGACAACCGAGTGATCCTAAAAGGTTCCGTTTTTCCATATAGAGATTCGGCACCCTAAAAGTTGACATTAACTGCCCACGTGCATTGCCACGTTTCGTTAAGTACTTACAATAATATGCTGTCATTATTTGAAGTTGTTTTATAAGCGTTAGTAAATACAGTGTTTTGTACTGCAATTTTATATTCTGGAGGACTAATGGTCACTTAAATCTCCGTGTAACAAAACACCGTGTAGGTGACAAAGTAAATACACACACAGTGTGAATTTTCCTAAGCATTACAAATAGTATGCAATCTCAGTTCATTAATCCCTTTGTAAATATTCGGTAAAAGCATTTTGGTATGACATCATTTGTATTCTTAGACGCGATAAAATACTTTTTTTATGGCCGTGTAACATGTTTACTTATGTAATTTATTATATTATTGTTATAATTGTAAACAATACTGGCATCATGCGAGTCCATTGTTTGTTTATTGAACCTTATGGACTCGTAATAATCACTTACTACATCAGCTATGACGTCGTTTTTGACAACAATGGTCAGCGTGGCAACAATTTTATTTGTCATCTTGTAATTTGTTTTGTAAACTAATATTGCGATGATGCAGAAGTGTTTGTTTGTTGGAGATATTATCTGGAAGTACTGAGGCGATTGAATTATATCGCTGGTAGAAAGCTAGACTATTACTGATTGCCTTATTTTATCCCGAGTATTGCACGGTTTCTGCGGGATAGGCCACAGAAGTGAAGACACGGCTCTGCTATTTTCTGCATTCGTATTGTTTCTTTTAAGCGACAAAAAATATCCTTTGTTGTAACTTCCATATAGAAGCGAGAAACTACATTATCTCATCATCATCCACAGCCCAATTTCGTCCACTGCTCAGCACAGCCCTCTCTTTCGTGTGCTAATCATGACGTCCCTCTGTCAGCCTCATCCAGGTGCTACCTGCGATGGCAAAAATATCGTCTAACATACATAGCTATCATTAAATTAACCTTTTGCGTGTCTTAAGTTACACAGTTCGACATAAGAAAAAATGCTCCAAATGTCTTAAGTCGGACAGTTACACATAAGGGCTTGGTCAGGATTGGACGATAAAAATCTGTTAAGACACGCAAAAGGTTAAAAAATACTTACTTATAAATCTTCTCATCCGTAACATCACTCCAGAAGATCATTCCAGTCCTGAACACGTAATCCAACGCTGTCGCTGACTTCGTGTCGTTGACGATAGCAACCATCTCATGGTGGTCCAGGCTTATCTTGCGGATGTCGAACCTCCTAGCGAACAGGAGTGATGGGTGACCTTCTGTAGCCTTACACCTGGTGCGATCTCGAGGGTCTCTGGCGTATCCAGCATGGCACTCGCATTTAAAGGTCCCTTTCTCGTTGATGCACATCTGAGAACAGGCTCCGGGGTCTGAGCACTCGTCCACGTCTGGAAAATTAAGTTTTTTTGTAGTCATTGAAGATATTTTCAACCTTATTCATAAAAATCTCTTTTTAATTAGTCTTGAGCTTTGTTTCACAGGTGCTCATAGAGCATAATCCTAGAGCCCCCAGACATTACTTACTTAAGAAAATTTTGAAATGTTTTCACGACAGTTCAGAGAACTTTAGCCACCGTAAATTAAACGTCGGCCTAAGCAGATATGCGCACGTCCAAAGCCCATAGGCTCATACTAACACTAAGTACTCTTTACTACATTTTGTTTCTGAGATAATAAGTAACGTCAGGGAGCTCTGGGATCCTGTACTATCCACCAGGCTCCATAAATCCGAACTTATTAATCCTGACACGATGTGCCATATTTACGGACGGCTACTTTACCATTTTACGAAAAATATTCAATGAAAATATTTCCCTTTGTTGAGTGGTTCTCCAATGTAAATATTTCCTAGCCCAGTGGGTGTCGTCAAATGTAACCGAGGAATATCTCAAAGATGTTCTGAATAAGTCATTCGTGAACTGACTTATTCATGACTCAGCCCACACTTGTAGGATTTATATCTATTAATAAACCTTTAAAAGCAACAATCAGATTTAGATCATTGGCTGTTTTTTATCATGATATATTTATACCTACAGCGAAAGTAAGTACTTAGGACCACCGAAAAATCCAAATGAAATATATTTTTTCCTTAAACAGTTACAAGATAACATTGATTTCGTAGAAAGAAGCTATAGTGTCGGTGGTTATTTACGATACCTCGTGATTTTATCAAATTAATATCTCCTTTTGCTTTTTATAGAAAATAATCTAAATCCGATTGACATTATTAATTAATTAGGATATGACTGTACAGAAGAAAATAAACAGACTAATCTTTTGAGTCATTAATTAGACATTAGCGTTATTTTTGAGTGCCTCAACTTGCCTTGCAAAAGCCTTATTGCCTGAGAGTCTCTTATGACTGTCAGTGACAGTAAAAGATCTGGCCAATATAGCTGCAGCTTTACTGAAACCACTAACTTCTGTCAGACGGCAGACGCCTTATTGATGGTGCCGGTCATGTCAAGTCGATGTTTATGCACAATACTTCATTAGAGACATATTTCAACCTTTTAAGAGCGTTTAATACTCCTCACAGTGTTTCATACAAACTTTCGAGTCCTTATTCTTGAAAATGAATGAACTGATTTTAATGAAACTTGGTATGCATACGCTAGATATCCAAGTCAAGTTGAGAATAAGAGATAAAATCGCTCTCTCGGCCCTGATACGTGTGAATCAACCCTTTAAATTCAACATTGTCTCATTTTCTTACCTTCACAAGTCCTGTTATCCACGAGCTTGTATCCCTTGTCACAATCACAGTAGTATCCGACGGGGGTGTCCACACATTTCTGCGTGCATCCTCCATTGTTCTTCGCGCATTCGTTCTCTCCACACCTGTCCTTGGGTTCGTCTTCAAAGTTCGGGCAGTCTGGGTGCTTGTCACAGACTTTGGACAGAGGGATGCACATGCCAGCCCCGCAGTCGAATTCTGTCTTCTTGTCGCAAACTGTCTTGAGGACAGCTGGAATGTAAAGAACATTTATGAATTAAAATAATGAATTAGTGTGTTTTAAACAAATTGAATATGCAAATGAATGTGTTTTGTAGTAACGTTGACGAGATTATCCAGATAAATAAGTTAATAACTAAATTACACGTTCGTAAACATTTGGGAGATATGCGATACGTTAACTTTGTTTAGAGTGATACCTGTCATTTGAACTTTAAAACTTAGTAATCTATAAAACAGTTAGGAGTTGGTTATTTAAAACGGGTTTTGCAGTCATTTTTTTTTCAAGTCAAAAATAGATCAGACGTCCCACTACTTTGTAGATTGTAGAGAGTTTAAGGTTCGTCTGTTTTATCTGTGCCTTAAGGGCCCTTACAATTTTGGGTCTTATAGGTACAGACCACAGAAATACATATTATATCTATGGTACAGACGTTATCAAAGACTGCGGTATTATTTAGAAGAAAAATTAAAGGAATCACTAACTACACAACAAATATTACTAACTTTACAACCCATGGATCAAAATGACCCGAAAAAAAACGGCAATTTCATAGGTAAAAATAAACCCAAAACTTACTGCAGTTCAATTCATCGCTGCCATCAGGACAGTCCTTATCTCCATTGCAGTACAACGCTCCAGGGATGCAGCTGTGGTCTTTGCACTGGAACTGGTCCAGTCTGCAGGTGACGTTACCACGGCACAGCTGAGGATCTTCGTCACCTCCGTCGGGACAGTCCCGGTCGCCATCACATACCCAGGCTTTATGTACGCAGGTCATGCGGTCCTTGCATTCGAACTCTGATGATATGCAAGGAGATCGCACCTTTGGAGTCGCCGTGCATCCCTGGAAAGTAAAATCATTGGTTAGAAGAGTCAACGGTGAGTATTTAATATTGATCTTGCATATTACGCTTTGATTAATATTTCTAGCAAATGAGCATAACGCTTTAGTCTATTTTCTCATTCAAATATTCCTAATTTGCTTTCATTACGGTACCCTACCCTTTACGGGTGGCCGTACACGCACATAGGTCATTTACATTTTATCTCTCGCTACATTTAGCTTTGATTAAATCATTTATAATTAGAGTATAATCTATTGATTAGATTAGAGCCTGTTACAATTACTATGCCGTCCAGTTTTCAGATAAGCGGTTTATGAATGTAATTACAGTAGCTGCCGGGTGGTCTCCGCTGCGGATAGACCACACTATCTCTTCCGGCAAGTGTCGTAACAATTGAAAGGGAGATTAAATCAAGCGGGTAGGTAGTAATCATTCATGTATGCAATTTATGTATTTACCAGAATCGCTTGCACTACAATATACAGAAGAGTCACGTTTAGTAAACAACTTCAATCTTTGCTTGCTTATGCCTTAATGACTTTCTTTTTAACGTACTAGGCTTCTGCATGCACTTGTCACCTTATTGAATTAGCTTGCTTCTAAACAAAAAAAGCTCAACTCACCACTTCATCGCTTCCATCAGGACAGTCTTCAGTTCCATCACAGCGCCACCAAGCCGATATACAGTGTCCATTCCCACAGGAGAAGTGCGTCTGAGGCTGACACGTCGGCGCAGGACATTTGACCTCGTCACTGTCGTCCCCGCAGTCGTCATCGCCGTCGCACACCCATCGCAACTGGATGCATTTGCCATTCCCGCATGTGAACTCGTCCGAGCGACACGTCTCATCTGGTAGGCCAGGTCAAGACTTATTTGTGAGAGTATTGGTGTATGCGGTTGGGTTTTCAACGAAACTTTTTATGTCGTCAGATTGAAATACCTCATAAAATGACAGTAAAATTTCTTTGAAAACAACCACGCAATATTGCACATAACATACACATACATACAGAATACACAAGACACAGTTTAGCAGCTGAATTGGAAACATTTAGTAGTAGTCCCGTCAATAAAAAAAGATTGGCAAAATTCGACTCTCAAAGGTCTACAAATAACCTCTATAAGAGAAGTTCTTAAATGGGTGTCAAAACTATTTCAAAAAGTTCAATTCATTAAAGGCCAGCTTAAAAATACAATTAAAGTTTTCAGCCCTTAATGATATTTACTTAAAACATTAGACACAGTTTTAATTAAGTTTACACAGACGGTCAAGTTTAATATTTTCACCAAAATCCTTTGAAATGAGTCAAATTTAAAAGAAACAGTCTGACAGCGAATTGATAAATTAGGTACTTTAGCTTTACTGTAAATTTTTCGAAGTATTCAATATTTCCAATTCGCTGATACACTGAAACCAATATTATTATGTAAAATGTGTAGTCTTAATGAGCACCAAGAGCACATCTAATATAAAACGAGTTGTGCATAAAATGCAGCGTAATTAAAATTCTTCTCGGTTAGTTAACATTTGAAGCAGATCTAATGAAGTAGTTCGACTAATTTAAAATGAAAATAAAAGAACTTTCGTGGTACTTAATAGTTTATAAAACTAGAATAAATGCTAATTTCTCCCTAGTGTTCCATTATTCTCAGATATTTTTAGTTGTAAAAAGCTGTACTTGAATCCAACTTTGCAACTTATAAGTGAGTCGAATATATTTTCATTAGTGTCCAGAATCGCCACTACATCCCAAAACGCCGACACAGACATTAAGGCCTGTTTGTACTGCCCACAAATTTACAGAAGAATCAAGTAGATACCTAATAAGATAAACGATGACATAACCGTGATGAGGCTTTCGGGCGTAAGGAAACCTTCCCTGTATTGAAGTAGGCACGCAACATCATCGCTCACGCCTCGGCCCGCCCAGTGTGGGTAGATAAGAATTTATAGATGGATGAGCCGAGCATTGATAGAATACACAGAATTTAGATGGGTCAGACCCCATGATTGATTGGCACTGCCGATACTGAGAACGAATAGTTAAAAGTTGATCGTGAAGTTGGTGTACAAAATTTAATAAATAAAAACTAACTATTCCTTCGTGTTTTTGGTCATTTTTGGTACAGAGACACAACTGTCCCACATTTCGTCTCAGCTGGCATTACTCAAAAAGCTTATCTTTAGTTAATTCGAAATGAGTACGTCATGCGTAGCAGCAGAGATTGTGATCATTACTAATAATAAAATCAGCGTCACATAATACGACGTCACACTGTTAATGAAATCATAACATTGAATGAAATAAAATTAGGTAAAGGGAACACTAGAGATATCCGAGAACTAGAAACAGTAATGTGCTCTTTGTACTACATTATCTTAACTTAAAATAGAAGATAATACATTTAGGTCGGCATCATGCAATTTCCACAAAATAACTAGCCGATTACACAATTTAGTTACCATATTAATGGTCACCAATGAGTGAAGAATGTTTTGATGGCAATTTTTGTTTTGATACATAAATGCTGACCCAGGTATAAAATGTAAAGTGTAATGTGAATAAACAATTCAGGAGTCATTATGAAAGCGTATGATTTAATTAACTTTGAAGGGTCATGTCGCTGAAATGAGCTGAAAATCAGCCCTTATGATAGTAGAAAGGTTCGCTATCTCTTTCATAGTTCTAGAAAAAATTGCACCGAAGAAGGAGAAAGCGATACTGCGTTACCCAATTACTCAAAACGCATTTTTTTCTGCTGAACTTCGGTGGGACTTTTTGTCTACATAATTACTCTTGCATTGTATGTTAAATCCCTTACTGCATGCTTTTTCATCGGATCCGTCAGAACAATCTGCGTTGTCGTCGCACATCCACGTCAGCGGGACACACTCGCCGTCTCTTCCTCTGCATGTGAACTCCTCTGGCCCGCACGACTTCACCTCTGTCAACCCATTCATGCACATGCTAAGTACGATGCTAATATAAACCGACACGACAACGTAACAAACCCCTCCAGGGATCTTCTGATATCCGTTTTCGTCTTATCCTTCCTACTTTCTTCTAAGCCCTTTGGTTCAAATTTCCACAAAAAAAATCTAAGAATTTTTTTTCTAACTAGGACACCAATTAATTTGATGTCCTTATAATAAGTTTCCTTTAATTTATATTTTTTCGTAAAGTTCAACCGTAATTGCGTGTTTCCTTTGTTTTATTTTAGCCTTATTCTTTGTCGTAATCGATTCGAGCAATAAAGTTGGTAATAAAATAGAAAAGTTATAAAGTACCCGTGAGTATCACAGAAAATCGTAACTATATGTAGGTATTTTGATAAAAAAACGAGGAAGTTTATAGCGGTCGTAAAGTGTGCTTTTATACTCGCATGCTTATGCTTATATTATGTCGATCCTAAATATGAATCAGGTATACCGACATGCCAATTGTTGCTGGATTCATGCGTTTGATCCGTTGCGAGACCATGCTCTTACCGCACTGGTGTTCGTCTGAGCCGTCGACACAGTCGGCCACATCGTCACATTTCCAAGAGATCGGTATGCACTGGCCGGTCGTGCACACGAATTTGTGCTCCGGACAACGCCTTTCCGAAGCTGTGTACGAAATTTGGATTGATATCGAATTTCTAACAAAACAATGAACCCCTTTTATCTTTACTCTTTTACTATATGAGATTGACTTTAGTGTCTTTGCCGTCAAAGTAACTTTGTTATGTTGAACATCGATAACGTTGCCCTGAGCGCTTTACTTGCAAACTATTTGCAGAACTTTAGTCGAGTAGCAAACAATTTAACAGCATTAAACTATCTGCGATCAGACACAAATAAATCAGGGGGCTCGCAATATAAACAATTTACACACTGATGTAATTAATCTTGGCAAACGGACTGACTTGGGACGAGGCTATCAGTAGCAACTTAAGTTGACAACGCAAACACGTTTAAAATGCTAGCCAAGTGCTTTAGCAATATAATAAATGGTAATGCTAAGCACGGCCACGGCTAAAACGTAATTAATGATTCTAAACAGTCCCCTTATTAGAGTGTAATGTTGTTTTGCGACGGCGCTAACGAAATTCAACAGACGCAAATTGAGAAAGCTTTAGTGACTTCCGCTCAAAAGTTTTTGCCCGGAATTCTGTCAGCTCTAGGTAGGTATATCTACTAAGTTTAATGCATGTTACTTCGAAATAGTAAGCGTGTCATTATAAATTATTAAATCGAATTATTTATTCCATTTCAATACAGATTTTCCCATAGGTTCGTATTTTTTTTTGTAACGTTGTTAATTTGAACCCTTTTTTTTTTTAAATAATTAATACTTAGTAAAAATCACATAGATCGAAATCATAACTTTGTGTTTTGTTTAAACAATATCTATACCTACAATAGACTAAAGACATTGAAGTATGACTTCATAACATTAGATGATAAATTCTAAACATGATTGATGTCGCAATCTCCAAAAGTATTGGATAACATTTGTCACACAATATCTAAATAATGTGCAACGTAAATACACCGAGTGACAGAGATATAGCATCCAGATTTATAATATCCACAAGCTTAGGAGTGGCTCCTACTGCACGAGGGACATGACACCATAAAGCTTACTTATAGCGGAAAATAACGCTACAGTTGAAGCCTGGGTGATAAATACATTTGTCAACAAGGACAACAAAGCCAGATTACCTATATAAACTTGATATATATAACCACTTTCTACACTGTCGCCTACAAAACATTGCGTGTCCCTGCCAAATAAAAAAGAATTTTCCATTATGTGGGACGACTTACAGTGGCTCTAAGTGTACAAAGTTACGCCCGCGGTTGCCATAACCCCACCTCCGTTGAAATAAAACCTTCGCAAACTTTCACAAGCTTTTTATACACACCGTTGCAGTTTGAGAAAAACAAGGAATTAAAAGTCCCTTTGACGCCGGGATCAACTCTTTTTATAAGAAGTTTTGTTGACATTGCTTGCTTACGTTACCAAAGATAGTTCCAAAGCCAGCTAGCTATGGATAGTAAATAGACTAATCACAGTTTATTGATACTTAAAAGCTTTTATGGTTGAATACTACTCTTATGAGATAATTGGATTTCTTTATAAATGAATTTAATCTAGTTATTTCAATTTACCATCAATTTAAAACATGTTTTCGAATAACAACATTTCATAGGCAACGAATTTGTAGAATGTGAACGAGACTATTTCTGGGGGTGCTATTTATCATAATAACTACCTACATTTATATTCTAAATCGTGAAAAGGCATGTTAATTTTACGGGTCACTTATATTGAAAAGTGTCGGTGATAAAAATCGCAATTTATAGCGTGACCCTCCCATGGATCGACAAACGAAAAAAAGCGAACGCGCAATTTTCTACTCGTTTCACATTTGAATAATGTGGTGGGCAGTCGTTTATTTCATACACTGTCCTTTTCGGGCACATCTATTTTGAACATTCGACATATAATTTCTTTCGAAAATAAACCCAAAAAAAAAGGAGTTCTACCTACCTAATATGATACGTGGGAGCGAAATACCTATCAGTATCTCATATTTCATACCAAGAACACAAATCCCTAAGGCGCCACTATTTTCAGCTAGATCCATCATGGCTCCGATATGAAAACTATAAAATTTTCATATCATCCATGTCATTTTCGCTAGAATGTTGGTGAGCTACATTTTGATATCTATTGAAAAGAAATTTCTTATATTTTCAAGAAGTTACTTTTAAAGAAAGTACTAAAGCACAGACAAGTGCTTTACATAAATAGGATTATGCGCCTTGAAACTTGTGACAAGGTAGAGAGTTTGGGGATTACGTCAGTCGGCACCGAACTCCATGGTCACCACCGCAGCGGAAACCGCCGATCGATCCAAATTTTCAACTTATTAGAACATTTTCAGAACACGAGTACCCACGGCAGCTCGACATGAACAAGTCCAATTTGTGGCGTACATTCCCTTCCTTGTCTGTTATCTCATGTGTCAACCATAAATAAATTAACGCGATCCTCTACGCACCCCATGGAATGTTTAAATTCGTATTACGTGTTTTATTTAAATACCACAGGCTCTCGGCAAAAATTCATTTGGGGACCTTTCCGTCTTTGTGAATATTCACATTTTTTACATTACGTTTACCGACTTACTTATATTATAGGACCATATTTACATTTCTGTAATGACATTTTACATAAAGGATTCGAGCCTTCTCGTTAACCGTAAAATGCAATTTAAATGTTTGATTAAGTAGATACCTACTGCTTTTAAAGTAGAAACATTTTGATTGAGATGTGGTCCTTAATTTTGATTTTTCCTAGAAGCAGGTGAGTGGGGGCAAAGATTATAAACTTAATCCTGAAAACTTGGTCGTAATTAAGATTTTAATCTTCGTTGGAGTCCCGCTAAGGACAAAATACGCGTATTTCAAAAGTTTGCTCATAAATCGTTAGATAATTATTTTTTACGGTTTCAGTTCTTGAATTGATGCCATCCCATTACGTTGACCGCCTGGTGCCAAATATACGGTTTGAATGTTGGTAACCAAACAATTACTTGAGTTAGATTATGCGGTGGTGTAGAATAAAAATCCATTAAAAATAATGGGTGTCTAAGGTTTTTAAGTAGGTTCAATGAATTTTATGACCGATAGTGATGAGCTATTTTATCTTCTAAAATCTCTCTGTGGTCTAACCTTTTTATTTTACAAAGTCGGTCCATTATCTATGCTTTTCGGGTCTTGAAAATTTTACTGAATGATAAATGTTCATCACCGCAGCAGAGGGCACAGATTGTTTAAATCCGAATAGCGGTTAATAAAAAGTTTTTCGGTTTCTAATAACAAGGGATAACTCTGGGGTCGGGATCACAGGATCGTCCAGTTTTCATACCCTCGCTGGCTTTGTCATTTTGCGACCTTGTTTTTTCATTGTTCTACGTCTAAACAATAGGCGACTGACTGCCGACTCGACCCTAAAGTAAATTTGCCAAAATAACAGTGTTTGCTTATTTTCCACACACAAATATAAACTAAGTGGGCGGCCCGACTAAGTTGACGTTCCTTTTAACGTTACCAAGAATACTTAATACCTACTCATTCATTGAATTGACTTACAAACATGTCTACATCGTTATTTCCCGGTCTCATAACATTTCAATTAATTTATGTTTATACGGCTAGAACTTTGTTATTAAATTCCAGTTTCATATTTCTACCAAAATTACTCGTTTCGAAAGTAGTAAAAGGACTGTAAAAGTTGTTTGTTATTTGGCAAGTTTACTGGTGCGAGTGAGCGTGTGAGTACGGGCAATAAAGTTTGATACTGACTGCAAGTGCCGGGCTCCTCGTCTGAACCATCAGGACAGTCTTTTTCATTGTCACAGTGCCAGGACAGCGGAATACATCTTCCTGTCTTGCATCGGAACTCGGACTGCGTACAAGTGCGACTTTCTGTAATGAAAAAGATTAAATTAATGAAATGAAACCGTAGCTGCAGAACACACAGTGTAAACTTAATCAAATAGAAGTCTAAAGTATCCAGCAATATCGTTAAAGGTTTAGTTACACAGGTCGCGTCAAGGGTAAATTTTTCATTACTTCTCGGCCAAACGCAATTTTGCTGATAAATATTTTTGTAACTCTTAAACGTCAAAGTAAAATGAACCTTAAGTTTACACTTGTAGATGTTAATATTTAACGAAGTGACACTTCGAGAAGCATCTTACTCCTTTTTAATTTATTTGGAAGATGTGACTGGGACCATGTTGACGCTTCCGAGGGTCTTTAATCTCCACTTATATTGAACTAAGCTACATTATGTAGAAAACATATATTTTTAGCATGTACGAATAGGTTGGGTAAGGTACCCTTCATACATCTACCACTTTAGAATATTTATGAAGACGAATAATTTAATGTGTTAATCTCAGTTTGCTACAAGCAATTTCAGATACAATTTCAAAGGTTTTGAATCAAACCCAAGTAGGTACCAAGGTAGTAGGAACTAACAGGTCTAAAGAAAATAATAACAATATTAATAAAATAATATTTTTGTAAAAAATCCGTTATGATATCCACTTTGCGGCATCGCTCTAATTTCCTTCAGCCAAGGCAGGGGATGCCGTAAACTGGATCAATCCATTTACGGCTGAAATCACCGTTCAACGTGCGTATAAAACAAGGTTTAAGAAAATTATCGGTGGGTAGCAGCAGCCGCTTTATCTCGGGGTGATTCGAGGCGAGGCAGGGCGGGCACGCGCCGCCAAGCAATTTGTAAACAAAACGCACCCCTGCCGAATAATATCGCCTTGCCGCCACCGCCGACTACGTAGCCCTTTTACTGTGTAACCCGCGCGATAAATTCAAGTGTACCATCAGAGATTGTTGGAACGTAAAGCGGTATTTCGCACCGTACTCGCCGTAAAAAACTTCACTAACAATAGGTATACACTTCACTTGCAAACTGTTGACTAATTTTACCCCAGAATTTACTGTAACGTTTGGGTTACGGCGATAATATTAGGTTGTAACTTTTGTACGTTTGTACCTATGCAGTAGTCTTCTTTTGAGTTCTCTCTCGTAACAGTTTATATTCGTTCTCTGTCTTTATAATCTTTTCACGTTAGAACTTTTCACGGAATGAAATCACTCTAACGCGAAATGGCGACAAAAATTGCCGTCCGCGAAATTGCCTCTGGAGCCCTTCATATCTCCGATTCTCATTGATGTAATGTCCAGCTCGATCCAGCTCGTCCCTAGCTGTCCTCTCCCCAGCGACGCCCTAAGCCGAGGCCCGTACCCCCGTGCCCTTAGCGTGTAGTCGCTTAGTTTGTAAGTTTGTTATAAGCCCTGCCTGGAGGCTTTAATATTATATTAAGGCCACCACAGGCAAGCCCGGTTAAACAGTCGACAACCTCACAGGTTGAACTGCGAGAAGCCACTCATAAAAAAAAAAAAGATGTAATTACATATCGTGTTCACATTCAATCGCACACACTCGGTTTTCGAGTTTCAACTGTTGACTAATTTTACCCCAGAATTTACTGTAACGTTTGGGTTACGGCGATAGTATTAGGTTGTAACTTTTGTACGTTTGTACCTACCTATGCAGTAGTCTTCTTCTGAGTTTTCTCTCGTTACAGTTTATATTCGTTCTCTGTCTTTATAATCTTTTCACGTTTAACGTTAAGTATAAAACTTCGCGCGATATCTTTGTTCTACGATGTACAAAGTACCTACGTGCATTGAATTTTATCATATTAATTATGATGTTATATGTAGCGTGTAGATTTTTTATGAACTGTACGATTGTGGTTTTGGTTTGTTTTAAAACTTAGTTTAATCTTATAGATGATTAAGCTATGTTTCAAAACAAACCAATGTTTGGATGATGCGGTAATACTTACAACATGAATGTACATTCATAAACAAAGAGCTTTTCTCTAGAACCTCTAGTATTACGTGAGACTTAAGCAGACTTACGTTTTAACTTTAGCCTAGTAGCCTAGTAAGCATATTTAAACACCTAGTACTAGAGCTTTTGTGAGTATAGTTCGTGAAGCAAACTAAGCAATTTCTCGGAAATTTAATAGAAGTAACGATCTTTCTTGTGACAGTAACCTTTTTAGAAAACCCTCGAAGGTCGACTACTAAGAATACAGTCATATTTTCATTCTTGCTGTCTCTGCAGTTATATCGAAGGCCTCATGTCTATCTCTATAGCTATAGCTTCAGCATTCCCGATAGCAGTATCTGAAGCGGTATTCCCCGTCTATTTGTAACAGAATACCCATATCCCCGGAGCGCGGCCATTTGCTCGAGTGAAACGTTCACCTTGTAACACCCACATTATTGCCCCCTTCACGCTGGAATGTTAATGGGAGCTTCTTCTCAGCCGTCCTGCTTCAATCCTTGTTTGAAGCCCGCTTATCGCGCCAACTTTCTCATTAATGTTTTACGTGAGATTTCCAACTGCTATGTAGTTAACGATAGCTATTTAACTTAGCAGATGACAAAATTAAATTTCTAGAAAAATGCTGTAACCCTTTACGCTCACAAAGATATTACTGCATATGATTTAAGCACGAACGCACATTAATTTTACGCAAAGCCAAGCATTTGACACAGCCATATTAGATCGCAGTTTCAAATATTTAATAGGCAATTATTACAGTTAATTTTGCTGATTAACCTTTGTGCAAGTATTCATACAAGTCGTTACAAGAGAACAAAGAGATTATTCGACAGTGTACAGTTAATTAATCCGGTGGGTACGGTCCCATTAGCCGAACGGTCCTGTCAGGCGCAATTTAGTCACGCAGTTGTTGTACGACCGATAGAGATGTGAATCACTAATCGGGTCCGCAAGAAAAGGCTATAAATGTCTCTGGTATTGAGCCGCAGTCAGACAAGTGGGTAAATCGAAGAGATACGTGGAGCTGCGCCCGTCCGATAAGCTAGTTCGACAGCTATGTCTTCTCGGGGAATGAAATCACTCTAACGCGAAATGGCGACAAAAATTGCCGTCCGCGAAATTGCCTCTGGAGCCTTTCGTATCTACGATTCTCATTGATGTAATGACATATCGTGTTCACATTCAATCGCACACACTCGGTTTTTGAGTTTCGTTTTGCCGATAACATTATTGTGTTTGAACTTGTGAAGCTGTCTCAGTATGTACCTACTTTGTAACTAGGAACAATTATATCGGTTTATGGTTACCTAATAAACTTTCAACATTATTGTTGAATTGACTTTAGTAGGTATTTCGAAATGCTTGTAATACTTTACATTTTCAATGAAGCATTTTCCATGTTGCGGTTTAAATGAAATAATGATGTTCTGGTTAATAAATAATAACTGTTCCATATTTATCCCGGAGCTTCACCAAGAATGAAATGTTTCACCAATTGGGAGGAAATTGGATTTTATAATTGTATACGCTGTTCTCGTAGGAGGAAGTTCTCGCTTTGGTTTTAAATACCCAAAGCTTCCGACAATTCTCTGACTGTGTATGACGTCTAGCTTTATTCCATAAAGTAATTTAGAAAAACCGATAGTTAAAATGATTTAGATAAGCTAGATTATTGATCTTGTGGCTTCTAACCTGTGTTTCTTACGTTAAAATATCACAGGTTTTATGAGCAAGCTTCAAAAGAATAAAGGTGACTGAACAAGGGTTTTATGTTTCAAAAGAGCTTTGTAACAAACTGTATATGTAAGGTATGTACGCGTGTATTCAAAACGGGTTCGTAGTGGGTACTTACCTATTTTTTCTGTCGCTGTGAAATTTCTTTGAGCTTATACGTACGTGTTCTGTGTTCATACCGAACTGTTGTAAATGAGGTCATTTGTATGTGTTTGCGGCTGAAAATACACTTTCATTGTGTTTCAAGAGGAATTAAAAAGTATATTAAAAGTTTCAATTTCCGCGAAACTTGCTGCCGACTACAACCATTTCCGCGAAATATTTTGTACAATGTTCGTTGCGAACGCGAGATGCACAAGCATTAGGCCAAATTGTCCCCAAGATGGCAATTGCGTCAGAGCAGCGGGAAATTGTATTACCGGGCCTTACTTGCAGCCAACAGCGATGAGTGCATTCGTTACCGACGTAACTGGGAGCTTTGGAGCGCACTTGCGTATGTTACTCGCCTCTCAACTTACATATTGCGCGCTGTGTTGTTATGTTTCCCGAATTAAGGTGGACAACAAAGCGGAACTGCCATCGACACCTTGTTGACCCATCGGAAATGAAATTGAGTTTGTGAGCGTAACCAAGTTCTACGAAAAGTTGGAGATTGGTTTTCTACATGCGTAGCGCGCTACGCTAGAGCTACGGAAACGCGGTGAGCGTCACATCTGCTACGACGCGGATCGCCTACGAATTCTACTGTTTGTGCTGTCGTACTGTCAACATGTTGTACCAAAACTGTGTAATAATATTTTCGTTTGTGATATAAGGTAAACGTTGGTTTTTATTAAAAAATTACACTGAGTAAAAAATGTGACATGTAGGACAGCGTAAGCAGAATAATCGTGTAATGTAAATTACCAGGTTTTCCATATTTTTAGACGTATTACATTTTGTACTTAGGTACTATTACATTATGTAAATGAGTGAGTTCACAGACATGTTTGTACTAAATCGTATTAAAACAATCTAGCGGACCCGCGTTTTAACAGTGTATTAGTGTTTTAGTCTAACTAGACATCTCGGGCACATGTATTATTCAAACTTGTTGTATTCTCTGAATTAAGACTAGCTTTTAAACAGTTAGTTCGTATGTATTTTATAAAGTATTCGTATAATATAATTTGTTATGCTAGCTGACATAGGCAAGGGTACAGTCGTAGGTAAATATATTGAGTTAAATGTATGTAGTGAAAACTATATAGGTATAGAGGCATTGTTCAAATCTATCCCTTTAGGCAGTTGCGAGAATCTAGTTAGAGGCTCCGGCGACTATTGCCTTGAAGGCTTCGTTACAAAACTCAATTTGAGAGGACGCCATTCGGTTCGATTGAGAGGCATAACGGTGGAAATCAAATTGGTCGCATAAAAGTTAGAATTCGAAATAAAATTGAGGGACCATTAAAATTACCTGCGTTTTTGTAGTCATACGCTTTTGTGTAGGTGTCGTAATCGTCGTCGTAAAGCGTGGCCTCCGCCGTCACTGCTACCGCTACCAAACAAATGATCCAAGAACACGCCATATTGTCTTCTTCACTATTAAAGTCTTTGTACTGTATACCTTGTAGCACTCAATACACTAAAAGATAAAAGGTAAATATCGAAGAATTATAAAACCAAGCACACACGTGCGAACGCTCAGTGATTTTCACGGTTCTTTTTTAACGTCGTTACCAGCCCTACGCGTGTAGAGATAACTAGCTTACAGCCCGTTTAAAAATCAACGAGGCACTCGACTCCTTATACGAGTGTTGTCGCTAAGGCTATTCGCTGTTTGGTACTGGACCTAATTTGTTTACTGGGGCTTATCGCGTTAGACTCGCAACTATTCGAATTGAAATGTAATAATAAATAAACGATCTCGCAAAGCAATTTATGTAGGTCACACAGTTACAGATATCTTTGATATTAATCTAGAATATTCGGACTAAAGTTATAAACTTATAACAGATGTTGAACATCAGATAATAAAGATTAACGAATCAGACAGGCGAATAGTGTGCAAACTAGTGTATCAGAAGTTTAGAGTTAAATTATGAATCCACTGGGAGCTCTACCTGTATTAAAGCAGGTAGTTGGGATTATCCCATCGACCCTTTGTCTCACGGAGGTCACTTTCTGAAAGTTGAGCGTAAAATATTACCTGGCTTACAAATGTTTGTATAGAATTATAAGGAGGCGAAAATTCCTAAGGTTACCCCACGTGTAGTGTTACCTATCTACATATGAACATATAATAAAAAAGTAATAAGATTGAAGTGTACAATACCAACTCCTCAACCTTGAGCGTAAGTGCTCGAAACGTAAAAGGTAAAATAGGCGTTCTCACCCCACCGCACATTAGTGGTGGCTAATATGAAAACTCGGATCATTCTCCCCCTCGATATCGATAATGTCGGCGGTGACATCGATACGTTGCACATACGTTCGACAAACACTCCGATGCCTCTCGATTTTCCCCATTGAGAGTGACTCGATTACAACGCAGTCATTCCCGAACAGCCCTGACATAGTTGGAAATCATTTATACAAATACTGACTACCTATAGGGAACAGAGCAGCGGTATTTGTATCTAGTCAGATATTTCATGCATTGGTCTCGGTTGCTGTGCTGTTCGCATAGTGCAGCTTTGACAAAAGAGACCAAAGAGAAGAATTAATGAAAACCTTATTTTCTTTGACTGAGTATTTAATGTATTTCTTGCAACAGTAATAAATCGTGAAGGTGGTTCAATGAAGCACGTCGTTTAGTTTAGAGAAAGAAGTTACCTACTTTTAGATAGTAACATATTTATATTCTGCGATTCTGTTATCATTTACCTCGCCTACGCTTTCAGCACCCAGCAAAGGTCATTAACAAATAAATCTAAAATCTATTCCTTTGGCAATAAAGACGCACTTATTTTTCTGTGTGACTGTAATAAATTTCTCCATTCACGTCGTGATTCCGAACCACGTGATGCCTAGTTATTTACGATTCGGGGGCGGCTCCCCTAAATGGGGTCAGTGATTATGTATGGAATAGTTTGTTTATAGTTTCACCGCGAAATTATACGCACTTATTGCTTTTGATCTAAAATGTATCGGTATATTTTTGATTTAGGTTCTATCTTGGAGGTTGATTGTGGAGATAAGTATCATAGCTAGCAAGGTTCGAAATTCGATCAATGGATCTTTAAAGCATACTCACTGACAGGCAGACTTTCCGCTTTATATATAAAAGAACATGTTTAAGTTTCGTTACTGTGATGGAAAAAGCTTACACAACATATTTTAATTGAGAATAATTAAATGAAAAAAATCAGGATTATAGGCGCGTACCTAATTGGCACGAAGCGTGTGCTACCAAATCAAGTTTTTTTTATAGAGTTTTCTTTGCAGTTGATCAATATATATACTTATTTAACCCATTGATACACTTGATAAACCAAACTTGCTATACCTTTATCGACCTCTACAACTAAGTATATATAAACTACAACTAATATTTTAAAGATTTTACTTTGATATTGACACAATATCGGATCGGTTTTGAATTGTTTATACGTTAAGATTGGTATTGTACCTATTGGAATAAGCTATGAAAACACTGTATTGTAAGAAGTAATTGCGTCCTTCATTTCCGCCGAAATGTGTGGAAAGTCAAAAAACACGAGCAATATCTAAGTAATTACATCGAGAAGTATTCTCCACGGACAACGAAAATCTAATATAAGTGTCGGTTATTTTTTCGAAAGGTACAAATATTGCCTTAATTTCCCCCTTCATATAAAAATATTTTTGTAACCTATTGAAAAGTAGATAAGTACTTGCTTATCTTTGTTTTTCTTAATATTTAGAAACTAAGGTAGGCTGTACCTATATTTAGGTGTATCAAATACTTTGCCTAGATACCTTTTTTTTTTAAGGATGGGAAATCATCAAATGACTTCTCCCGCTCTGGGTGGAGCGGAAGGGTGTGTCAGACTCTTACTGACTAAAACCCATCCGTGTTCCTTTTAAAGCCCTTTGCGTTTCAGGGACGCGGTGACTCTTTCGAACAAATTCCGCAACCCTGGCATTGCCTAGATACCTACAAATGAGATTATGACGATCATTCTAAGATAATCCTATATTACAGGATATAAGAGCTACTTCGTAAGTGGATACCAACGTACGAGTAAGTAAATGTGTTGCGCAGATCGCCGACGAGAATAGTCTAAGTGCACTCTAATACTATTGCCCCATATGTAAGAGCTATACGAGGCCACAAACGACCGTAATACCCTTCGGATAATACTTTTATTCCATAAAGACGGTTGGTAATCTAAATGTTGCATGTGTCCTAGGGATATTCAAGAAAACGGTTCATCGTAGAAATAAGAGGACATTATTAAACCAAAAAGTCGCTCTTATCATTCATAAAAGTGTGGGTGTCACCTCCGACGCACGACTGGAGTTTACTCCTTAAGAACTATTATTGTATAGATTATGTTAAAAGAGAGTAAATGAAAATATATTAATTAAGCCTGGTATACTTTGTATAAACACACATACCTACATAATCTCGAAGTGAAAGGTGCGCAAAGTACGTAACGCCTCACTTTTAGTTAACGCTCGATTTACTATTCTTAAAATTTTAATACCGCGGGCTAAATATGAATTCCAAAAACTAAGTACAAATATATCATTCGATGAATATAATAGAGACAAATGTATGTTATTCTCAGCAACAACTTCATATGAGACTAGGTCAGCTAAATGCAAATAAAAGTACCATATGAGCAACATTAGGAGTTCTAACTTTCTCATATCGAAGTATCTCGTAAATGGACAGGTGAAACGTGAATAAACAACAACCGTCAGTAACAATTAAGGTGTGCGGGCAAAGCAAACTAGTGTATTAATAATTCCTAACATTCTGGGGCCGGTTATACCAGAGTCTGATTGAGCAATCAAACTTTGATAAGAATTACTGTGCTAGAACTGCAATGCCTCCTACACACTTTTGGGCAGGCCACAAGCGACAGCCTAATTTAATTCGTAGACAGTGATTCGTATTTGCGTATGGAATTGGACGAGTTTTTGGTCCACAAAGTTTTGCTTCTGAATAACTTAACGTGCTGAATACTAACTTGGACTCCGCACATACGCCATTTAAAATATGTACTAGCAGTCTACATTACCTACATTTATCAAATAAAATATTAAATAAGATAAACGAAATACTCCGGGTACAAAATATTATTGGAGGCAAGGCAGGTAGGTAAACAAAATTTATGAAGATAAAGTTTTATTTTATCTACATTAAAGGATACACAAGACGGTGAGACAGAAATGAAGGAATAAGTAAACGGTCTGAGACGGTTGATTCGGATTTATGGCGTTAAACAATAATTTATTGCGCCTTGTTTTGTTTGAAAAGATTTTTTGTTTTACCCTAAACCAAAAATTAAAACACTCTACTTCTACCAAAAAATGTAGGCACTAAGCTACTTATTTTCTGAAGTAGTTGGTCGCATAAATTATGACTACCCACAGATTGGTACTAAAAATATATAATAAGACTTGCTTTAGATATACAGATTGTAAAATATTGTATAACCTTGAATAACTTGTAAACTCAAGCTGCTGCAAATAATTAATCAATTTTCTCAACATTTCAGAACCACAACTTTAAAACTGTAATTTTAACTTGCTAATTATTATATAGCATTAAAGTCTGACCGAGACAGCTTAATATTTTAACGCATATGCCTATCGCTACCTTGATGTAATCACAGCTTATTGAAACGTTGTACCTGAGTTAGGTAACACCGAGAAGTGATTTGTTCGCCCAGTTGCCAATATTGTGGCGCGGATTATAGCTTTGATGAAAAGTTTTGCATGCAAATTAGGCTTGTTTCGACAGCGGGGCCTGGCCTGTCGGAAACACGCGCACAAGTGTGGCCGCTGTCTAAAAAAGGCACGCTTATCGCCCTTCCCAAATCCTTATTAATTCCATGTAAACTCTGATAGATCGGAGCGAGTCGAAAATTAATTACCCGAACTTCAGGGACCCGTCAATTACACCGCGCCATTATTCTATTCGGACTCTCCCCACAATGCGGGAGGACTGATCTAAACGAGTTCGATTGTACAAATAATGACCAACCGTTATGGATAGTTGAAAATTTTTAGTACCTACCCAATCAGAACATACAGAGCTAGCTACAATTTAATTCGACCCGCCTAGAAATATGTTTATAACTTCGCACTTATAAGTTGTGTAACTCACTTTAAACTTGTTTATGGATCGGTCATGAAAAGCTTTAGAAAAATGAGTTAGGTATAGAACAAAACACATTAACTCGAACTTTGCAGACAATTAACTGGAATTGTATTATATGTACTTGACGAGTACAAGTGTAAAATGAAAAGAAAAAACGGTACAAACCGCTTTCACAACTTTTTCATTTAAAGTTTCGTTTAAAAATTGTGTAAAGTTTCTAGACAAGCTACGTTTTGTTCAGATACTTAAATACTTATGGTTTTCTCTCTATTTTAACGTTACATTTATATATATGTATGTACGTACGTAGCAGGTAATTAAATCATGAAAACTAAATGAACTAACGGCCCGCAATATTCTACAATATTGGGTCAGTGAGGGAAAAGTATATTTGCTTTCCTCTATTAAAAGGTAAACAGAGCCAACAGAAGCAACTAATTAAAATGACCACTATTGGGAACCCCTAAAAGTTGCCATAATTACTCTGGCTGCTTAATTTTTCGGTTGGAAAGTTATAATACTTACTACTTATTTTCCTAATTACCTAATTAGAAATAGATAATTTTAGCATACATTTTACCGTATCGAAGTCACTCGACGTATTCTACTCATACACTACACGCCTGCCATGAAATAAATACATTTACGTGAAGAACAACTTGAACGTTGAGAAAGAAATCTTTCAGCCAGACCTCTAAATTTCCTTTTTTACGAATTCATTAAACTGAACGCGTGTTAAACGAGCCGATGTACGTGAGTCGTAATTTTCCTTGAAACCGCAAGCTCGCGATCGACTCTGACGACCATATAATTAACAACCTCTGTCAAATTCACACCCATCCGTCTCCGTTAGACCACGCCCCCTTTACTTATTTGAATGGAAGAGAACTGGGTGTCACTTACAGGCGACTTAAGATCGCCTAGAAAAATTTACGAGGAGTAATGGTAATTGAGTGGTTGAATATTTTACTCTTTTTTTACACGCTCTTGTCACAGTCCTAGGTTCAGCAAGATCTAATGCTTAAGTCATTTACCTTTATATCAGAAAAGAACTTAGTTTTTGTGGGTTGAACGGTGGCGCTTATCATAAAGAATTTAAGAAAAAAAGCGGTAAGCAACCTAGTTAAGATTCACTTTGGCGAAAGATATAAAAAGATATCTCTGTCCTCGTACGCATAATTCCAAATTACTCCACATGTAAGGAAGGTATCTTTGCCTTCCAAACAAAACTCAATTTGAAGCATTTTACATATCAACTAATCCGTTTGATCCTGGATTCTGCCAACGAACGCGGAAAATATTCAAATTCAGTTTATGTATCACAAACGAAGGGAATGACAATCATTATTTTTTCTTCCAACGTGTGCAATTTTCCGGAAAAGGATCAGTTATTTTTATAATCCAATAAAATTCTGACAAAATGCAAAAATGGGTCCTACCGATATTTGAGATACTTATTACTTTTATTCCTGAAATGGCACGTAACTTTTTACATTTTTGCCTTTTATTAAAATTCAGCATTGTTTATCATTCCAACTTGAACAAAAGACTTACCACGTGGATCAATGACGTCGAATTCAACATTTTTAATTGAAAATAAGAATTTGGGGTCGCAGGTCAGTTGGTCACCATTCAAACCATATTACAACACAATATGCAAATCATTCGTGCATCCATTTGCATCCGATATCATATTGGACGTCCAGTTCGGTTTAGACTTTTTTGTTTGGTCTTTTATTGATTCAGTTCAGTTTGCGGCGAAAATAGATGCTTTTACCCAATTTTTTATGACTGTTTTGAATCGTCCTTATGAAGTACAATCGTTGTCACAAGTTTTTTTAATTTATTTTATTAGGCACTGTAGGGTTGTCAAGATAGAAACAATTGCAACATGCAATTTAATCGTCAGTACTACTTTACTAAAATGGAATGCTCGCTTATAGATAGCGTTAGCGGCATGATCAATCCAAAGGTGGACTTTGCACTGTCACTCCCTGCATTTAACGTTCGGTCAACGTTCGAGAAACCAAGTTACATTAAACCGCTCGAAGACTGGTGATTACATTTAGTGTAGCACAAAAACCATCATTAATCATTTTTTGTTTGCAGCGTGTGAAATAAAGCAACAAAATCAGGAGCTAGGTATCTTGAAAGTCGAATGGTTTCTCAAATCGTTGCTAGACTATGTCAATGTCAAAGTTCAAAAAACGCTTAAACTTGCGACCTATCCCGTACATTCAGGGCATAGACACGAGAAGTTAAAACATAAATAACAAAAAATAAATTGCGTTACTCGTCGTGAATTAATCCGCGACGTTTCCAAGCCAATATTTTTGTAAGCTTCTGTTTTTTGTATGTAGATTTGCTATATTTCAGTAATCATATTCATAAAACGTTTCTGATCTCACCTCTGTTATATTTTTTACATCTCCGTTGATAAAACCGCGGATGATCCCCCAAACAATTTTGCATGTTGCTGAGATGGATTCTTAAGCACCTCCATATTACTCGTACATAAGGTATTCGCCCGTTAGCGGAAATGTCAAGGTTATACGTAGATGATGAAAAACTTCCTTTCCTTAATGAAAATGCTTTAATACAAGGGTTCAGGTAAGGTGGCTATGACAGATACTGACTATAAAAAATTACTATTCCGAATCCACATTCGATTTTGATCTAGTACGTTATGCATGTATTCTTCGTATTCAATGTATGGAGACGCATCGTGTATGCATTCATGAATAGCAATATTCGTGCACTTGTACTTGCTGATTAATCGATCGATGGTTACCTATGAATGTGTGTAGACTGTAGCTATCGGTCCATCCTGTAGCACCACAGGACTTCGCCCGTGGTACTACTTAATGATAACGAAGATTGTAGTAAATAAAAGACCGATTATGATCAAACGAATACTTATTTACGCCATCAGAGCTACTCCATGACTGACATATAAAACAAAGATTTCTTTTTCTATTCCTATTTCAAACACTATTTTTCTGCTAGACGCTAAAGTTCCAACGACTAACTTGTCTGCCAGTGACCGGCAGCCAAGGAGTTCACAATACAAGTTATAACACTGAATACTAAACGTAACATTAAAACAAAAAAAAACTCGATTTGATCGGAAACGAATCTGGACTTGTTACTTCTAACATTAAAGTAAAAAAAATTACCAGATATGATACCGACCAACAAAATACTATTAAAGCTACACTCAAAGTGAACAATGAACAAAACTAAAAATGTACTTACGACAATCATGGATAACAAGATAACGACTTAATAAATTGGTACTGTGATTATTATGACTTGTGACAGAAGAAACGACAGATGTTCTACCCTAACTAGAGAGCCCTCCCCCACTAGAAATTAAAACTTTACCCATTCCTTGGCCAAAATTCTATTCCAGAAAGCAAACAAGAAATATTCAACCAAAAATAAAGCTTATTTTTTGTCGATTCATAAACAAAATTAACCAAGTAAAAACAACAGAATTTCATTAGTCGCTTTAGTTTATCTTTGTACTCCGCAACTGTTTGACCTCAACTATTCATAATCCAATTTATAATGAGAAACCTTATAGAATAAATTATATTATTATATTTTGCAAAGCAAATTGCGAAATATGAAAACGTAACATAAATCGGTTTAGACAGCAAGTTTCGCGTATCTTCAATCCGATTACTACGATAGACCTTGTCGGAATTGATTAGAATCCTTCAGAAAGGTTCTAAACATCGTCTTAAAATGGGAAAATTTTCCGACAATCTTTGATGGGTAATTTGCTTCGATTTCTGTTAAAGTTCAGCTGCAAATAAGTAAAAGAAAATTCGGTTTAAATTTCCATGCATATAGTTATTAAAAAGTTATTAGTCTGTCTCGACCCGTCGCCCCGGTTATTAGCCACGGAGAGTTATTTTCTATAATAGATTCGTGCTCGAGTGTCCCGCCTAGACATCAAGAGCTATGGGAGTGTAAGGACGTATTAAGAAAGTTGCCAATCCAGCTTAGGCTTGCAAACGCGATCGCGTTCTTCATAGAAGCACTTTTCTTGTGAATAATATCCATATACTTTGTTTGATGAATCGGTAACATCGTTGCCTGAACTATTCAAGAATTTATTTAGTTTTACCTTAACAATAACATCGAACAGAAACTTTAGCGTTTATTAAATTACTTACATGAGAATCTTTGTTGCGCGTTACTTAGATAGACTGTAATGTAGAAACGATTTTTTAGTTACTAAGGAGTTCGCCATATTTTTTATGACATCTTGGACTTAAAAATAACTCTACCCTTTACTTTTAGACATTCATTTGAAAATCCTAGTAACGGTAAGGAAATTTCTCTAAAATAATATCTATTTGAGAGGATAAACAAAAATACGGCGATTAAAATACAATTTGGAGCGTCCCCAAGTTTACATTTGGATTAAGTTTTTAGTCTTTCGATGTTTATTTTTTAATGAGGCGTCTATGTTGGACAATGGAAACATTAACGGGGGCGAGTAAATAGCGAACTTTTCCGAACGGAATGGGATAAGTACTTGACATTCTTTTTCATGCGCAAAACAAATTAAAACTGGAATAAGGAAATAAATCGGCTGTTTTTTAAAAATCTGAAAATATAATGCGTTTGCGATCTCCGTGTTGACATTTGGCGTATTGTTTTTGTATATGGCGGGTAAAAATAAAGCGATTTTAGGTTGTGTCCTCAATTAAACTTCGGTGTCATAAAGGGCCATGGGGTTTCGCACGCGACTGTACTTGGTTATCATCCCAGATAGAAACTCGCCCACAAGCCGCGGGTCCGGATCGAAAGCGCAGTTTTATGGTTTTTCTGTGCGTGTGTACTTACTGAGGCCACATTGCACGAGTGCCCGACAAGTAGAGTAGGACGGAACATGGGAATCACTTCCCATACAAACGTACTACGCTTTACTTTGACGACCGACTGATACGTTCATATTTGAATTTATTTTCTCACACTAGAACATTTGTATGAATTAAATATTTTAGTTTAAGATTTCAATCTAAGGTTTTGGTGGTTTTCAGAATTTACATATTCGAACAATAAATCTCCAGTATGTTTAATTCATCGGCCCCGACCTACATTTGTTTAGGTAGCAAATTAAATAATTTCACTTGTTCTACTTTAACTTATTTGTTTCATGTTTGTTGCGTTTGTTAAAACTTTGGATGTATAAATGTTTGTAAAACTACTACTGAAAATACGACGGTAACTAACTATTGCTTTGCTAATAAATTTCGCTCATATAAATTGCGAATTGCTGTAATATCGTCGATAATCGTATTTTCACTACCGTACCTAATTCTGTTTTGTTTGTAAGTATTTTTTTTCGCACCATATTACCGAATACCAAATTAAAAAGGATAGACAACCGTGTCGGCGTTGGCGTTTTAATGAATACAAATCGGATGCTGTCAGTAAAGACGATGGTGTCGTTTGATTGCATATATTTTTCGATTATTTAGTAGATATCACGTTTATTAATAGATTGCGGTCGATCAAGACAGCCGTTTCACTTGAGACAGACTGCCCCAGCCGGATCGACTCACGTTTATAAACTGCAATTTTAATAGATGGGTAAATCAATTGTGCAGAAAATTGCTTCACATAATTATCAGAAATTCATTATAGACAAGCATCGCCACAATAAAGATAGAGCAGACCTATTAATAATATTGTTTATAGATGAACCTACATAGTAGTTAATTATCAACATTGTTGACACTAAAAAGCGCAAATTAATAGTAAAATCTCGGTAAATTGTTACAAGAAAAAAATTATAGTTAAAACATTTTGTTTCCGTTAATCCAACCAATAAATCCAAAATAATTAGGAACAATACGAATTTAAATTTCCATATATTAGCTGGATATGTTACCCAAATTCATGACAAAAAAGAACCGTAAAAATCACACCGTCACTTTGTAACAGTCACAACAAACCTCCGGCACACGTTATAGAACGAAGCAATCAGACGCTGCGTAAGTAAATAAAAATAAGAACAGAGACGCGTAATGAGTCGCGCGGGAAGGAGGCGCGAGCGAGCGCGCCGAGCGCCGGGACTAGAATGCGGGGGCGCGAATACACCACCAGCATCCAGCTTTTCCCTCCCCCCTCCCGCGGTCCCACACGCCCTCTCTACCCCCACGTCTGATAACCTGCTACTTCGGAAGTCACTAAACTCCGTCATGAATGTTACCCAGGCACCAACACCCGACTTGTGAAAGAAAATGTGAATTTTATTGAAAAGGGGTCGGTGTTGCGCCACTAACCTCTCTTTGTGTGAAAATCGATGCTTTATCGCCTATTAGGTGTTACGAAATCAACTCGTGTCGCGGCCGAGAATGTTAGCGTTTCTCGCCACTAAAAGCTTTGTTACAGTTTAGTTCGTGTTGTAGTAATATCGTAAGTGGAGAGACGGCACCGACTATAAGCTTTTACAATTAAATTATCATAAATCACTGTGTTCCTGTAAAAAATGGATATCAACTCCTCGTTTTGAAGTTTTTGTTACGATAACTAATACAAAAAGAAAATCCATTTCGAGACTCAGTTCTCACGAACTTTTTTAAGTAGGTAGCCTAATCTAATTAGGTATAGGTACTTAATTTTAAGATTTAAAATCGATTCTCATTTTTCATTTCTCTACTATCTTTCAGCATTGATATTCAACATGGCTGCTTGGCGTATCCTGATGAGCTGAACTCCCATGTGGCCAGCATTAGATACGTTCGCATTGTTTGCAGCTGCATACAACATTGATGGAGGTTTTGAAGATTGTAACAATGCACATACCGGTAAGATAAGGCTTTAAAATTTCTCTGATCTTCCATTGTTATTTGTTTGTCAAAACTTCCCTTACCAGTACCATACTACATTTTCAAAGTTAAAATCTAGTCAAGTTAATGTGGTATCCAGTTAATATTTGCGTTCTGTAGTTTTGCCACATTTCATAGGAAAACAAGCTTGGGTCAAAACATTTATCTTAAAATTATAGATTAATATTTTGAAAGTTAGAAAAATTAAATTAATTAATTACCACCACTTTACCACTTTTAAAGACAGTTCCTAGAAAATTATCAACATAGTGATAATAATTGATTTTTATTTTGTAAGTAGGTTAAACATAACACTTTTACACGTCGATTTTTATTGGTTATTTTTAAACTAGATGAAGCCGGTGTTTCCTAGCTGACTACCCTGAGAAGAAACACCGAAACAAACTCAGAGGTAAAAGTCTCTTTTAAAGTTCGTACAATCGTACTGGTCAAATCATAGGAGAACCATGTAGGTTAAGGTCTGAAGTAGTCTTTTGAGGAAAGTACCACACAGTTTTCAGTGGACCTGTCCAGACAGTGCAAGCATTTGTCAGTTATCGTGTAGCGATCTACATATACTCGTACGTTATATGAGGACCATGCAGATCATCGTTTGAAGCGGTATTTTGAGGAAAAAACCATTTGTTTTGATTTGATTGTCCAATCAGTGCAAGCCTTGGTCAGTAACTGAGTAGCTTAACATAGACAAACAAATAGACTTCCATCATTTTATAAAATGCAAGTGATATATATATACCTCGAGATGAACCTAAGATGAAAAACAATGTCAATTCCCCTGACTACACATACCAGCCCATTGTATTGTCATGCCACAACATTTTCGAATGCAAATCATACCTAAATAACCTAAAGGCACTGGTGACCATTTCCACCAGTTTCTGATGCAAGTTCCTCACAAAAACAAAACACTAACTGATACGCGGTAATGAGTTCTTACGTCAGTCAGGTACTCACTTTTCCCATATAATTATAGCGCGCGCAATTCGCCCGAAGCTCGGCGCAAGCGCCGCTTACATTGCGTCAGACAGCGATCAACGACACCTGCTAGGTTCCTTCCAATGAGCTTAAATTATTTCTGATGAAACCTTTATAACACTAATACATGTTTTCAGTAACTGACATTTATAACACCTAAGGTGTTTTTTTTTTTAAATTTCACCATGTTTTGTTCCACTTCAAGGGAATGTCCTCCCTTTCTCCTTTTCATACTTCTCTATTTTGAGGTCATCATCCCAACCTTCCTTCCTTTTGGTCCTTTTCCCAACTATATTGGGGTCGGCTTCCAGTAAAACCGGATTCAGCTGAATACCAGTATTTTACGTGGAGCGGCTGCCTACTAGGCAAGACTGGTGTCAGATTTTCTGGCTTTTAACAATCCATAACGACTGCCAAAGATCTGCAAATGACAGCCAGGACCAGCGGCTTAACGTGCTTTCCGAGGCACGGAGGAAACTCGGTATGTCAAGATGGTCACCCGTCCACAGACAAACCTTGGCAAGCGTTGCTTATCCTTGAAGATCGACCCGTGCGGCTGTTATTCTTTAGCCACGAGCTCCTCTATTTTGAGGTAATGTGGACCAATTCTTGGTAGGCATGGTTGCCTACGGTTGCCTATGAGCTGGTGCTCATCCCGCCATCTTTGCCTGGGTCTGCATGAGTGTGAATGCCTTAATAAAATCGCATTGCTGAATTTAGAATACCTATTCATCAGCGTTGAGAGTTAAAAATCCAACAGTGCATTAATATTTGCGCATTAATTTAGGTGTCACCTAGTGTTAGTAAGATTGAGCATTCCACTCTTTTGATTAGATTCTACTTGAGTAGAAAGGACTTTAATTTATTTGAAAAGGTTGGATCTTTATGTCAGAATGATTATTTTGTTCTTGCAAATTTTCTTCTTTTCATTTACTGAGTGACATTTTGAATTCTCAGAAGCAGTTGAATAAACTGCATTTGAGCAGACCTATTAGATCAGACATCAATTACACAGTAATTTTCATTCATTTATAACTCGATACTAAAATAAAAAATTACTTAGTACTAAACTTACTACTAAGTAATTTTTTATTTCACCTTTTTCACATATTTTTGCATAGAAGTAAAGCCTTAGGGTTTAAATACTAATTTAGAATTTTATAACAGAGTTCTGTGTACCTACTTAGCGAATATATTATCGAACGTAGGCAGTGTACTTAGGTATTTCGGATATCTAGAAGACAATTACTGACTCATTTGTAAGTTATTTATCTGCGGAGGTTAATATTTTAATAAGCACAAAGTAAAACATTTGTTTATTTAATTAAAATCACATCAAAGTTATTATACCTACAACTTATTAACTATTTCCCTACCTACCTAGAAACAGCTATTTCTCACATTTTCCCGGAATTCAGTAATAATTCTGTAATATTCTGTAAGAACGGAACGTCTTATTAAGCTCAACAAAATTACGATAGACTTGAAAACTCGCGTATTTTATGGATCTTGCATTCCGAAGTATAATTTAAATTTCTACGAAAACCGTTACCAACTAAATTCGAGCAACGCGCGGTATTGTCACCAAAATCGATAGTAAGATATCCATAATTATAGGAAGAATCCCCAACATTTCCAATTGATGAAAGCAGCTGCTAAAACCGATCTTTAAAGAGAAAACTACAACAAAACATCGACAAAATTGATACAATCTTGTCTTAGTAGTGGTTAGAACCAAAACCGGAACATAATATCAAATCATGCCAGTTAACTTTGCTTATTTTGGAGTTCGCCAAGACGCTTAGCAACGTCAGCAAGCCAGTGTTAACTTTGCACACCTTGCCGTCTTTGACCGTTATATACGGGCGAGGAGCGCCGATAAATGTTGACTAGGTGTATCGCAAACCAATACTACAAAATGGTGGACACTATACAATTATCGTAAACTTAAATGATGATTGGATAGTTTGCAATTTCAGAGTTCAAAGGGTTCTGCAAGGACCAGTTTCTTTAACCCTTTTGAGGGACAGTCCTACCAATGAGTACCTATCACCATATATTACCCCTCAGTCGTTTTAATTTAAGTAGCTAATAGGCATCGCGTCATCACTTGCGTGTGATGTTCTTTAAATAAAGAAAGAAGACAACGTTTTTATTTGCCACACACAGATAACTAACTTATCAACAACAAATTCATTTTAAAACAATAACACTGCGTGTCTCATGGGAGCGCCAAATAGGTCCAAATCAGCAAAATGCCAGACAACTAGTAGTTACCTACCTCCTACAAGTACGACCCAAAATTCTGGAAACCACGTATGCGTCTTAGGCTTGCTTATTCGCCACCAGACACTTGCAACAAGCTAAACAGTCGGCTATAGCTTAATGGGAGCGAAGCCTTACCCTCTCCAATTAATGGGTTAGAGCTAGTAGGGCTATCATCATCGGATTGAATCATCGGATTCCCGTTTATCCGCTTTGGTTCCTATTAAACGCATACATATCTGCATTGCCTTAAGCTTGTTGAAGTCGAATTCAATTAAACTGAAGCAATCTGTTTGACTATTAAGTAGATATATGAACATACAACCTGACTTTTAACGCCATTAAAATGTTTCCAGGCATTAGAGATCAGTCAATAACACGAATTACGCAAAAAAATTCTCAAAGAGAAAAGTACAGTTAATAAAACCCGGCTTTATTTTTGCTTTTGTCGAAGCAGTCCTACATCGCATGTTGTAATATAAAAACCTCCTTATATACCGTACCGTAAGTATATGCAGGGTATTGCTTAACCCGAAACATTGATTAACGACCCACTGTAAATGAGCTAGAGTTTTCTAAGCGTCTACAAAATTTATTTATTGTATTGCTCCCGACTCCTAAGTCCTGAGCAAAGGAAAACATCGTTAGTCCTGTCGCGGAAAAACCCGCAAAGGCGTGTATAAACAAAGATATGATAAAAATGGTTATCCCTAATGCTGGGCGTTTAACACGGATGGTTGAGTGTTATGGCTATCTCGCTATGGTACTGTGTTCTCCAAAACTTTCATAGGTACAAGTCCAACAATATTTAAACTTTACAGTCATCGATTAAATCGGTGTAATTAAAACTGAAAATTCAGTAGGTACGTTGATTGGTTGAAATGTGTCTTATTTCTCAAAATACTTCGAGAAATTGACTTTGACTTCTTAGTTTAGTACGGTGCTTAAATATTTCTTGAGCAAACGATGCATTTGAACTATTTCTTTCAACGATTAAAAAAAACCTTTTGAAATAGTGAAAGTGACGCAATTCACGCATACGTTTCACCCTGCACTTGCATCATATTCGCACGTAAAACTTAATAAACCTGGTTCACCATAAACGATAAGCCGAGACCCGTGTTTTAGTTTAATTTGCCTATCCATTTTGATGTGAACTACCCAGAATTAAGGATCAAATAAACAGCTCGCAGAAATAAAGTGGGAGCCTAGTAAAAATAACACAATAATTGGCCTTTGGCTTCAAAGTCGGCATTATTCGAAAGCGAAAAAGAAATAAACACCCTGCCACTACAGCTATTTTAAGATAAAAAGGAGTCACGAAACCTATTTCACTCGCAAAACTAAAGTTAGAAAACAATATGGCACCAACATTTCCAATTTGGTTTTTTGTTAGGCCTGTGTTTTCTCGAGTTACTTAAGAAAACTTATTTCACACATCATTTATCAAAGCTGATCTACCGCGAATAACCTTGTTGGTTTTACGTAATTTACGCCCATGTAATATAACATCGCGTCGATTTTCCAAAGGTTAGGCAGAGGTATCTTTAAGAAAGAAATAAATATTTGGAAGAATGCTTTCTTATACACATTGTCATAGAAGATAAACCCACATTTCAAGAATATTGTTATCAATCGGGCACTTATCAAGATACTTGGTTGCTACTGAGAAATTTCGAATGGGAAAACTCGATAGCACTTTGCCCGTCCTGGGAATCGAACCCAGGATCTGCAGTTTAGCAGCGACTCGAATGCTTACGACCACACGACCAACGACTCGTTCCGCCCATGCAGTTTGATTTACTTCCATTTCGAAGAATTCAAGCTGCTTTTACGGATATCAATTTCAGGAAATATATTGCTCGTTACATATTTATTTTTTGGTCCTTTGGCAAACGAATGATTGCTACAGCTTTAATGCAAGTTTAATCGGAGAGCTAAAATTAATATGATGCACAGTTGGACGCGAATGCAACTTTGTAATGCATGTGTCAGTCATTTAAAATTGTCTTTGGTGAATCGTCTATGTTTGGGTTTATGTTTTTGCCATTTCTTCGGTTGACGCGGAAAATTAGTAATACATTAATTTCTTGTTTGTTTTACAGTTCTGAATGTATCGAAAATAAAATTGAATACCTACTACTATCTAGGTACAAAGACAATCATTTGGAAGAGCTATAGAAAACTGAAAGATTAACTCTTGGTGTGTAAGAAGCGATTACTGGTCTAGGATATCGGTAAACGCAAGGTTCAAATCCTTTAGATTAAATTACAATACTTTGAGTAGGTAGATACATTTAGCAGAAATAGTTACCTACTTCACAAAACCTCTACGGTCATAGTACGATTTGTAAGTTAACTATATTAAAAGTTTACCTATGCATAAGATAGTTTTCAGTTAATAATTTAGTTTTTCGAAATTTCGACATAAAAGAGACATATGGAAGTCAAATTGTTCCAACAATGGAAATAATGTTATTAAATAAAATGATAACAAAATAAGTCGTCACAAACGTCTATAAATATAAACATCAGGATGAACATCTGTCTGTGTTTTACTGCGTCTAAATAATAACCGATAATAATATCTTATCGTTGTGGGCGGAAAATTGCATCAGGGAAATAGCCACCGAGAGATATCTCCGAGTTATTACGTTTTACGTATTCGCAAAAATATATTCTGTTTTTTAATTTGGCGATTCAAATTAAAAAGTTGGGGTTAACTGAGGTTTTAATGTTCCCGCGAGTTGTGTTTGACGATTGTTTTGAAATTGCGAATGTACCTATGATGTAGGAATCGTTATGTGTCTTGAGGGAATCGGATTTATGTATCTTTTTTAACTGCCTGTTTTACAATTTGAATTGAATACAACAATTACCTTGTTTTAGTAACTGAAAACAGAAATTCTTAAAAAATCCTATATTTTTTAAGAATTTCTGTTTTCAGTTACTGGATTTAAAATTGAGTAGGTATCTTCGTTACAAATTATGAAACTGGAAAAGGGTTGAAGTATTTCCACACAATTTTACTTAAACTTCTTAAAGGCTATTTCTGGAAACAACCTGATATTGTCAAATACAAACACAAAGTTTAGTTTAGCGAAATGTTTAGTTAGAAATTTCGACATAAATCTTGTATTGTGACACAAATTCGGTGTTTATACCGATCAAACTAAGGGTAGGTGTCAGCCGCATACGTGTAACGTTACTAGAGCAATGAGCCTCGACGACATGACACTTGACTGACTCCCTCGTTAATTTGTAACAGAAATCCTATACTCAACCGTAAGCGAATATATATACAGTACGAACCGCAATCCTACAAGCACGCGAGGCAAAATGGCGACGCACAATTCCTAAACTCGGCTCGGTTATTGCTCACAGTTTACTTTAGAGATAAAAACGTCTACTATGACAGTAACGCAGATTTATTCTAACTAGACGTGACAGACGAAATTGTATAAAACGGAAACTACGACTTTCGGCCCGTTTTTGCCCTCGCCCTTTTTGTGTAATTTTTCCGAAGCTAGAAAAACGTTTACGTAAATGCTCTTAGTGTAATTTGTCCGAAAATATCCCTGGTGTCATTTTTTAATGAAATGCTAAATTCGCAAAGTTGGTGTCCCAAGAAAACAATGCTAGCTAAAATAGAAAGTAAGCAATTCTTACATTATCTCAATTAGGGAGGGGCGTTTTTGGAAATATAATACCTACGTACTTACTACATGTTTCTAAGGAGTGAGTTTCCACAAAGTGCGCAAAATATTTTTATGCAAATAAAACTCATTCCTTTATAAGAAACACGCATAATCATAAAAGCATTTTACAATTTCTAAGCATTTGCCAAATTGAAAGCGTAGCCTAAGGTAACGATAGTTCTGTTGACTGAAAGGTCGCTCCTATTAGCGTCTCAAACACACTCAGCGGATTGAAAATATTCGCAAACATTTTTATACCGACGAAAGATATAAAATTGGCATTATTCCTGTTTGCGAAGATATAAAATCGATGGTGGCCTGTCATCTACACATGAATCATTAATGAGTGCGCTCAATAGGCGACGGGTCCGGCCTGTCACATCCAGTAATACGCTGATATTTTAGGGACAGCCTCCGGAGCCAACTCCGCCCGTTCCCCAAAGATTTGCACAGACCTTCGAATGGAAGATTGAGAACTATTACGGCTCCCTCGATCCCCACCATTGTATAGCAACGTCGTCTTTTATTCCCTGTGAAATATATATGTAATGCGTTAAAAGTTCAAACCTAAACGGGACATAAAACCTTAATTTTATTGTTGGCATCGCGGCGGATAAAAGTTTTAAGCGATTTCATCGTTTGTTTACATCGACTTTGAAACTACTTGAGAACTTTCGTTTGTGATTACATTTAGATTGACTTGGAAAGACATGCAATTCTGTTTTAAACACGCAATTTATTTCATACTCTTCTTCTTGAATTGTGCTCATTATTCGGTTGGTCCAATCAAGCTGTTTTTGGCCAGTATCATCGTTAACACGATTATTCTCAATCGTGCCATCATTAACGGATTCAATAAATGACTATGGGTACTGAGTCTACCGTTTCGCGTTAATAAAGATTTTCTAATAGTGCTAGAGTGCAATAACAGTTACAGTTTAATGCACTAATAGCGACAATATCTGCCGATAGCGACCCTCCGGATACGCACGACCCACTTACAGCATACTATCTATATCTGTGTCTATCAAATGCGCAGATACGACACTCGTTCTACGAGCCTACGAGAGGACAGCTGACCGACTTTAATCATAACTAATACTAATAAAATAGATACATAATGTTATGTAAGATAGGTACTGAAGATATCAAGCTTTTTTGTGCAGAAATGTATGTGGGAGGAATAATTGATACGGTATAACTTATAAGATAACAAGAGCCTACCTACATATTCCCCAAGCTGATTCATTCTTAAAACATTAAGCCTAAAAATAAACAGGAAAATAAAGAAAGAGATTATTTTCTAATCTCTATAAAATATTCCCGAGGGTCGTCGCATCGGAAAGGTTTCCGATTCTCGCACAAAAAGTTGAGGGATAAGTTAGAGAGTTCCCTGGACAGTTGGTCACTCTTCCTTGTTTACCAAAGTTGGTTTGTCACCGTTAAGTGCTAATGAGAAACGATGTGCGGATAATGAAGATAGAATGTGTCACTATCCGATTATTTTGTTATAGGCTCAAGGTTTTTTGGGCCAATGTTAACTTACGACGCTATCAGTACTTAAATAAATTATATCTTTCAGGTAAGTTGAGGCACTATAAAACTGTTCTTACTATTATTCTTTCTCGAAAATATTTTCTTATGAAGGTTCTAATGTAATTAGATAGACATCTGTAGTTTTACATTATAAAACGGTTATTTGTTAAACAGGTAGATACAGACACTTAAATTAACTATTCCTAAAAAATACTAGTCCCATGCGTATTCCTGACAAGTACGCGGAGTCAATAAATTCTCGTAACACGCTCCCGAATGGAAATGAGTTCGAAAAACTCGTGTCACCGCGGAAATATTGTTTGTTTGTTGACGTGCTACGAGCCGAGCCCTCACAGTTGACAAACGTGATGAAAAAAATATTGGAAAAGTTTTCTACGCGAGCTCTTTAAACGAAGCCTATGATGTTCCAAGAGATTTAGGTGATGTTATGGAATCAGACGAAGAAGTCTCTCGGTACTGCATTATTAAGAAGTTACGTTTTTTACCGAGCATTTTTCTATAAGGTTACCTACCTGACTTGTCAGCCATGGCAGAAGACATGCGTGTTTGTTTAAAAGGGAGAGTGAGGCCTTGGTCCATAAGTAGAATATAGTAGTCTAGGTAATCATATAAATAGTACTATTGTACACTCAGGTACTTGGCCATCACACCGGGCATGTTAATGAATGCATTAGAATTCCTCGTCTTTCATAAATTAGCGTATTTTTTCCACGATTGAATTTCCATTGCAGATACGTCTTAGTAAATTGCAGTTTGAATTCTCTTTTGTACCATTTAAAAAAAAAACCTTTTTATCGGTAAACAATTATATGCCTCTGGCTTTTGTGTACTATGTATTGCCAGTGCATCACTGGCTTAGCACAATATCCTATGATAAACTATTACTAAATTATGACTAATGCCACTGCAAATATTCCGTCATTAAACAATGACACAACTACAATCGCACTTGAAATAATTTATTTGTTTACAATTGTTAATGTGTAATCGTACTTCCTTTTTTTAAGATAACGCAATGAAGCATCGAGCAGACAATATTTATAACACATAATGACACAATCGTTGTTCTCAATGATTTGCTTATCTTATCACGATTCAATTAGCGTACCTAATTAAAATTTTGACTTTTAACTTGGAAGTCAAAAATGTCATTTTGAACTTCATATCACGAAAAAGAATCCGATGCATAAAAAAAACAAATTCTGACAAGAATACATGTTTATATTCTCCAACTTTACGTGTAAAAGCCTCGAAATAGTGTACTCGTCGTAAATTAGCCTTGTTAGCAAGATTTTTAAAGTCCTTCCAACAAGCCTGCCAGGTTATACCAGACAAAAGAGGGTTCACTTAGTGCCTCATAATGGTGCTCATGGACGGGCCACTGAAAGAAAATTAATTTATACGTTGGCCCGCTTAGAAGAAAAATTACAAAAGGTAATTAAACAAGACGTCCTTCTTCATTAGCCGAGCTTGGACGCCCTTTGTTGGCTGAAATGAATTTATTTGTCTCCCCCTGTAGTAGGTGTTTACTCATTTTAATAATGACAAACAGTTGAAACTGTTTGACCTCTTAGTTTGCGAAACATCATTTACTGTTAGCTCGGTTGGTGACTGTGAAATATGGCGGAGTACATTTTTGACAGAACCTTCTACTGTCTGCGCACACACCAATTTGTTCGTTGTTCTCAGTATAGTCGTTTTCAATAAGTGTCTAACTGTCACCCGTTTGACAGCACTATCATTTATTGTCATAATAAGATAAAAGCAATGCAATAAACCTTAATGAATAATTTATTGTTCGGTATGATAACTAATATTATTGAATGATCCTATTTACGGCAAGCCCGAACGAGAAAATAAACATTTACATTGATTTATGAAAACTATTAATTTTTAATTACATGCACAATGTTACCATTACTCTGGATTTATGTACGTAACTTGCAATACTGAACGTTTTTCGATAAAGGTGTACCACGTTGCTGGGCAATAACACAGTGAAATATGAGACTCATGACATTTTTATCTTATTTTAGAAAACAAAGTTTCACCAGTCGTAATAAATCAAGGGAATGGGCCATTGAGAAATATATCTCCTCTGTACTGGTCTATCGAAGTGTGAATATACTCATTTTGATCCATTAAACTTTTGTTATATAATATTAACACATCCTCCACGATATTCCTCTTCTAATAACATTCGATTCTTCACCCTCGATCCTAAGCTCCAAACAAAGATTTTAGAATCTATCCACATCAGATTATGATCTCATCTGATTAGCTTAAATCAGAGTTTGCTCATCCTTAATTAATGCATCTTTGATCTAATTTAGTTAAGTAAATATCCACTTCCCTTGTAGAGCTAAATTGTTTGTGAGGTCATAGACATTGTATGTCAAGTTGAAACTAAAAACTTCCAACCCACGTAAACCTGTGAGTTAGGTTATTTATTCTACTTACCTTGCAAACATTGGTCATCGCTGAACAGTTTTTCCTGCAAAACGAATTAAAAAGACAGGCAATATACACTTCTCATCAAAAAAATCGAAACACTTTCGTTTTTATTGTTTTTGTCCTAATTTTTTACAAAAGAGAATTAATTCCATGAAAAAAAAAACATTATTGTGTAGCTGGCAGTTTGGTCATTACAGTAAGAAGAAAAAAAACAAAATTCGAAATTAGAATTTCATTTGTTTATCCTATTGTTACGCGCCAGGATTAATGTCGGGTACATTTAGTTACTACTAGCGCCATCTAGTATCGAGTAGCAGAACTAGTAGGGTCAAGTACCTTCTAGATATTTCTTTGCCAGAACATTCCACACTTCTCGGTATCTGGTCAGTCGGCAGCGGTAGTTACGAGTACTTTCCAGATGTTTCGAGAATGGAAGTTTCTAGAATAAACTGACCTATAAAAGGAGCGCGTATTCCGCGACCGAGGCAGTATTGGATTAGCGATACAAGCGAATACTTCGGAAGCGATCTTCAAGTGCGAATAAAGTGATCAGTGGTGAACTTGTGTTTAATAATTAGTGAGTTTAAAAGTTGTAATTAGTGTTTTTAAATTAAAGTGTCATTTTGGTTATTTAATCGGCTGTTTTTATTGTCACGAACCTCAAGCTCGTAACAATTGGTGTCAGAAGAGTGGATATTTAAATCATGCCGATTCTACCAAAGGACGACACGGAGGGTATCCGTACCCGGAGTCAACGTCAGCAGGAGACGGACCATAGGCGTTTTGGAGGTACAACGCCGCAGACGTCGGAGGGCCAGTTGCCGATCATGGAGGCCGGTCCGTCCACAGGAGCTCCAGCATCTGCAGCACCAGACTTTGCTGCACTGATGATGATGCTGCAGGAGCAGGCCCGCCGACAAGAGGAACAGGCCCGCCGACAAGAGGAACAGGCCCGCCGACAAGAGGAACAGGCCCGTCGGCTGGAAGAACAGCTACAGCGAGACAAGGAGGAACAGGCTCGCCGACAGGAGGAACAGTCTCGCCGACAGGAGGAACAGGCCCGTCGGTTGGAAGAACAGCTCCAGCGTGACAAGGAGGAGCAGGCGCGCCGCCAGGAAGAACAGATGTTCGTTATGAAGGATCTACACGCTACTTTCGGCAAAGAAATAAGTGTTGTAAAAGAAAAGGTGGTCCAGCATGAGAACCGCCTGGCGGAAGCCGAAACGCGAATCGACCAAATGAATGATCGAGTTGATAACGTGATTGCTGACGTGAAGAAAACGCTGGACAACCTTAAAGTAGGGGATGGAATTGCCACTTACGTAGCTTCTACACCTTCGCTACGTGGATTCAAAGTGCCACCGTTCGATGGGACATCTTCCTGGTCGGCCTACAAAATACAGTTTGAGGCTGTTATGAAGGCGAATGGGTGGACTAAAGATCAGGCCATGACTGCTCTCACCCTAGGCCTGCGCGACCAGGCCTTAACTGTCCTGGAAGCTCTCGATAAGGAAGTGACTTATGAGCAGCTCCTTGAGGCGTTGGAAGCTAGATATGGCGACGCTCATCTGGAATACGTGTTTCGTGCGCAGCTCAAGGATCGCGTGCAACGCAGCGGTGAAAACCTGCAGCAGTGGGCCCTTGAAGTGGAGAGGCTGGTTCGAAAAGCTTACCAGTCCGTACCTGCGCTCATCGAAGGGAACCTGGTGCAGGCATTCACTGATGGCATCCGCGACCTTGAAGTTAAAGCTGCTGTGAGGCTCGGGCACCACAGGACGCTTAAGGATGCCTTGGCTCATGCACTGGAGGTGGAAGCTGTACGGCAGGATCATCGTTCCCATCGCGTCAGGGAGGTTGCAGCGGCTACAGTTCGCGACCGTTTAAAAGGATACAGCCCTAGGTGCTACGGCTGTGGGGAAAGGGGCCACCTTCAATCCAGTTGCCCAACGACAACAATAGAAAGGGAAACTGTGTGTCAGGATAGTCGCTCCCACCGCGGCAGGGAGGTTGCAACAGCTGCAGTTCGCAACCGATTTATAAGGTACCGTCCTAGATGCTACGGTTGTGGTGAAAGGGGCCATCTTCGATCCAGTTGCCCTAAGCGAACTGGGGAGAAGAAAGATAGCCGATTTCCAGAAGGTAGAGCGGCTAGCAACAGCGCCAAGCGGCCGCAGGAATACGACTTTGTGATTGAACATCGCAGCGGAAGATCTCATGGCAACGCCGACGCATTGTCAAGAAAACCTTGCCCTGAAGACTGCCGGCATTGTACTAGGCAAGAGGGTAAAGAAGTCGTACCTGTGAGAATGGTCAAGACAGACCTCAGCAGCGAGTGGAAGGAAAGCCTACAATGTGCACAGCAGGAAGATTCGGACATCAAGCCGATTCTGGAGTGGATGAAGGCCAGTGCTCCTAAGCCCACGTGGAGTGACGTCTCAGCGATGAGTTCGATCACAAAAAGTTATTGGGCCCAATGGGACAGCTTAGTGATTCAGGATGGAGTCCTGTGCCGTAAATGGGAAAATGCTCGGGGAGACAGCTGTCGTTTGCAAATGGTTGTCCCTAAAGCAAAAGTACCGAATGTCCTACAGCTGTACCATAATGGTTCTTCAGGAGGCCATATGGGAGTAAAACGGACTCTACTGAAGATAAGAGAACGGTTTTACTGGGTCCACTGTCGTGACGATGTCGAGGACTGGTGTCGCAAATGTACAAGTTGTGCGGCTGTAAAAGGACCTCAGACTCGCAGTAGAGGTGCATTAAAATTGTACAACGTCGGTGCACCATGGGAAAGGATAGCCCTAGATGTTGCGGGACCTTTTCCGGAAAGTGAAAGTGGTAACAAGTATTTCATGGTTGTAATGGATTACTTCACTAAGTGGCCGGAAGTCTTCGCCATTCCAAATCAAGAAGCCTCAACAGTTGCAGATAAACTAGTTCATGAAGTCTTCTGTCGTTTTGGAGTACCCTTGGAGATTCACAGCGATCAAGGAAGGAATTTTGAGTCCCAAATATTCCAGGAAACTTGTCGAGTTATGGGTACTCATAAAACGAGAACAACTTCTTACCACCCACAATCGGATGGAATGGTGGAACGATTTAATCAGACATTGGAGAGATACCTGGCAAAAGTCGTGGAAAACCGGCAACGCGATTGGGACAAGCATATACAACCGTTTTTGCTGTCATACCGAAGTGCTGTTCACGAAAGTACATCGGTGACACCAGCCTTCGCCAACTTCGGAAGAGAATTGCGGCTGCCTGCAGATCTGATCACCGGAATACCACCTCATGCCCCACGCAATATAACCGATTATGCGAATGACTTGCGGAACAAAATGAATGACATTCATGAGCACGTCAGACAATCGGGCCAGCAAATGTCTGAAAAGATGAAAACCCGTTATGACCGTAAAATGAACAATAAAGGGTTCGACGAAGGTTCACTAGTGTGGTTGCACAATCCAGTTCGCAGTAAAGGGAAATCTCCTAAGCTTCAAGCTAAATGGGACGGGCCGTACCGGATTGTTACAAAAATTAACGACGTGACCTATCGTATACAGAAAGGTACAAGAAGTGCTCCTAAGATCGTCCATGTGAATCGACTGGCGCGTTATTATGGGACCGATGATGCTCGGGACGAGCATGTCTTAGGAGGGGGCAGTGTTACGCGCCAGGATTAATGTCGGGTACATTTAGTTACTACTAGCGCCATCTAGTATCGAGTAGCAGAACTAGTAGGGTCAAGTACCTTCTAGATATTTCTTTGCCAGAACATTCCACACTTCTCGGTATCTGGTCAGTCGGCAGCGGTAGTTACGAGTACTTTCCAGATGTTTCGAGAATGGAAGTTTCTAGAATAAACTGACCTATAAAAGGAGCGCGTATTCCGCGACCGAGGCAGTATTGGATTAGCGATACAAGCGAATACTTCGGAAGCGATCTTCAAGTGCGAATAAAGTGATCAGTGGTGAACTTGTGTTTAATAATTAGTGAGTTTAAAAGTTGTAATTAGTGTTTTTAAATTAAAGTGTCATTTTGGTTATTTAATCTGCTGTTTTTATTGTCACGAACCTCAAGCTCGTAACACTATAAATGAAATTAATCACTGTTTTGAGACAAATGTGTATTTAGGGTTGGAGTACGTTTCTCGTTTAAAAACTAAAATTAGCGCTTGTCTTTAAACTTTTTGTTTCTTATTTCATTTACTGTGAATTTGGGACGTCTGAAAAAACTTTTTTTTCTAAAACATATGGATACTTCGCCCGCAGAAGCCGCCCAAGTGGTGGCATTGCTGGATTCTGGACTTAGTCAGCGTGTTGTGGCTGCAAGATTGCATCTAAGCTCATCTGTTCATAGAGTCTACAAACGCTATCGGGAGACTGGTTCGTTCACGCGCCGTTCAGGATCTGGCAGGAATCGGGTCACTTCTGAGCGAGATGATCGATTTATTGTAACAACCTCTTTACGAAATCGACGCCTTAACGCTTTTCAACTGCAGCAGCAGCTTCGCGTTGTACGAAGAGTAGCTGTAAGTGACTCTACAATAAGAAGAAGGTTGAAGGAACGCGGATTGGCACCGCATAAGCCAGCGAATGGGCCGAAATTAACTGCAGACCATCGAAGAGCGCGCCTTAACTTTGCACGCGAGCACCTAACTTGGTCATACCTTCAGTGGAGCAAAGTACTGTTTTCTGATGAGTGTAAAATTATGCTGTATGGTAACGACGGAAGGAACAAGGTCTACAGAAGAGATGGAGAACGCTTTGCACAATGCTGCATTGAAGAAAAGGTCAGCTATGGTGGCGGTTCGTGGACGGTTTGGGGAGGAATCAGCGCCGACGGTAAGACAGAACTTGCCTTTGTATCTGGGCCACGGCTGCCTGCACTAAACTCTCATCGGTACATCGAACAGTGTCTTGAACCTCATGTGATGCCCTATGCACATTTTATTGGCAACGACTTCATATTCATGCACGACAATGCTAGAGCTCACACCGCGGGCGTCGTACGAGATTATCTTACCGAAGTCGGTATCTCCATTATGGTATGGCCAGCAAGAAGCCCGGACATGAATCCCATTGAACATCTATGGGATGAATTAAAGAGACGAATTCGAGCAAGAGATCCAGCCCCAGAAACACTTAGCCAGCTGCAAAATGCAATCCAAGAGGAATGGGATAATATACCACAACATGTGATCGTGACTCTCATCCGATCGATGAAGAACCGTATGGAAGCAGTAATAAGAGCTCGCGGAGGGAATACAAGTTATTAAATAAACGTTTCTTACATTTTTTTTCATTTACGCGTGTTGTTTTACCCATTTCCTTCATATTCCATACAGGGTAAAAATTACTCATTATACAAAATACGAAACCTATGAAGACTTAATTTGAATTTAGAACATTAACATTAGGATTTAAAAACCTCATACTACTCACTATTAAATGACATTTTACATTTATTCCTAAATATACACATTTTTCTGATAATCCTTATCAAATCATAAACTGCGAGGTGTTTCGATTTTTTTGATGAGAAGTGTATTGTCTTTTAAGTTATACGGTTTTATTTGGCAATGTCAGTCGGGCGTATATGCAGCGACTCTGTCTTCAACAGTAACACTTTTGTTCAGGCTTGTACTGCATGCATGAACAACAGATATGTGAACAAGATCCCTTGTACGTTGTACTGTGGTACAGTCGGTAATATAAATGCGAAGTTGTCGTCTTAAAAGACCCATTTAGGGAAGACGTGTGGAGTAGGGTGGGTCAAAAAAATTTTTTTTAAGATATCCATTTCTAATAGCAAAAATATTTTGTAGTTAGGTATCGTTATAAACCCTTTAAAATATTATCTAATTATTTTAAGTGGAACAGCCCGCGCAAAGCCATTGAAGTTTTGAAAAAAAAAGTTCAAGTACCCACTTTTGCACCTTAAGTTACACGTTTGACGTTGGGTTTAGTTTAATGTTTTAAGCAATATCCATTAGAACACACGTTACCTTTGTTATATAAATTGTGTTGTTTAGTAAAAGAAGATTTTTGGGGTAAGTACATTCAGAGAATTCATGTATCATTGTGGCTAGTTTTTTGTAAAATCTTGTGAAATTAAAAATTGTGTAATTTTTGTTTTAGGACTCGGAAGTTATTTTTTTCCATTATGTCAAATAATAGGCAGCCACACAAGTGCCCTATATTTGGAACTATAGAAGATATAAAAGAAAACGTGTTACCAACATACCAGGATGTCATGAAATGTTATGAGTGGAATAGGCTACAGGTGAAAATTAAAAATGTCAGCAACAAAGAGCCCGCCTTTTCCGAAATTGCAGAAATTGTAACCCGGAAAGTAGAAGGAGTATGGCAAAAGGCGTCAATCCCTATAGTCTCGCATACAAGAGTCATTCAGCTCCTAAAAGCTTATCATTCCAAATGCAAAAATATCATCAAATCACTGAAAAGGTTGGCAACTGAGAAAAAAACTGAATTCTTGCAGCAAAGCGAAATTTTGTTTGATATTTGTTCATGCAAATGCAAGATAATAAGTCAGTGCAATTGTCCCAGAGAAGCTAAAGTTCCTAAAGAAGAACACGACTTTTTGATTGATCAACGGGGTGAGAGAAAAATGAGAATCGGCGGCATTGATCGCAATCGAACAAAAAGTTTACAAAAAAAGTTTGTTCGAAAACAAGGTTCAAAAAAAAATTGTCTGAAGAGCGCTAACAACCCATCCAAAATGCCAGAACAAGAATTAATTTTATCAAGTAGTAGTGATTCTGATACAAATGTTTCACATCCGGTAAAGCTACACAAAAAAACAGAAGAGCCCTTACCATCTACCTCAGGATTTACGGAACATAAAAAATGCATGAAAAGTTTACCAGTTTTGTCGCAAATATGTGACCGTTATGCAGTATCCGATAGAGCTGGTGCTGCGATTGCTTCTGCAGTTTTACACGAGCTTTCGTCAGATATCGTTATTGATAAATCAAAACTGCGTAGAGAGAGAAGGAAAACACGCGACACGCTTATGAAGAATCAAGCGCCTTTGAACTTGCCTGCTTTATATTTTGATGGGCGGAAAGATAAAACCCTGAAGATAGTCAAGAAGGGAACCAAAAGGTACAAGCAAGTAGTTATTGAAGAACACGTTTCTGTAATTAAAGAACCGGAGTCCATTTATGTAGGGTATGTGACGCCATTACAAGGAACTGCAAAGGCTATTGAGATATCAATAAACGCTCTTCTGTCCGCCAAAAATATTAGTACTGTTGACCTCCTGGCTATTGGATGTGATGGAACAGTGACAAATACGGGTAAATTTAATGGTGTTATAAGGCTATTTGAGAGAAGACTTCAGAGACCTTTGCAATGGATAATTTGCATGCTGCATTTAAATGAACTGCCTTTGAGGCATTTGTTCGATTATCTCGATGGTAAAACTTCTGGTCCATCTACGTACAATGGTCCAATTGGTAAGTTGCTGGACAAGTGTGAAACGCGAGCTGTAGTTGAATTTGAGTCAATACCAGGTCAATTACCAACGCTAAAACCTGATGACTTAAGCACGGACCAAAAATATTTGTTTGAAATTACCTTAGCAGTAATTACTGGAAGTTGTGCAGATGACTTAGCAAATAAATCACCTGGAAAAATGTCACATGCCCGTTGGTTGACTAAGGCAAACCGGATCTTGCGTCTTTACATTTCTACGCCAACACCATCAACTAATTTAATTATTTTAGCTCAATACATTGTAAAAGTATATACTCCCGTGTGGTTCCAAATAAAGACCCACTCATCATGTAAAGATGGATCACGACACCTTTGGAAATTGATTGAAAGTTCGCGATTTTTATCAAGTGCATTAAAAGCAGTCATAGATCCTGTTATTCAACGAAACGCATATTTTGCTCACCCTGAAAATTTACTATTGGCGATGTTAACAGATGGAGAAAAGCATATAAGAGAACTTGCAGCTAGAAGAATTCTAAAAGCACGTAGCTCACCTACAACGGGAAAACTACCACGCACTTTTGAAGTGCCTGAACTTAATTTTGATGCCAAATCTTATATTGATCTAATAAACTGGCAAGAAACCAACTTTGATCCTCCTATTCTAAAAAATCAAACGAATGACGAACTTATTCAAATAATAGAAAAAAAAGGTGACGAAACGATGTTGTTTTTGAGGCTGCCTTGTCATACACAAGCGGTTGAACGAAGTGTGAAGATAGTGACAGAAGCTGCAATGTCGGCATGTGATAAAAAAGCAAGGGACGGCATAATTCATGCAAAGCTTGCATCAAGGAAAGCTATGCCGAAATTCGATAGTAGGCAGGATTTTTTGTACAAAAATGAATAATTTTTTTTGATATCTTTTTATGTTTATTTGTTTAAGTTTATTGTTTCAAGCGATAATATATGTCTTTCATTAAATATTTCTTTTGTTTTGATAATATTTTGAGTAATTTCTAATAAAAAACTATGCCATTTAGTAATACGTGTTTTTTTTCAAAATCGTTTATTTTTAAAACTCATGCGCGGGCTGAAGGCATTTGTTTAATTACCCGTTTTTTAGCTAAAATTATTTTTTTTATAGTACACTACAACATAATATTACTATTAGAATGTGATTTGGCAACTTTTTTTTTTTTCAATACTAGAGTGACCCACCCTAGTGTGGAGTGTAGTGTTACCCTGTGACGGGTCGCTAAGCACTTCGCTTAGCACACAATAGTACGTATATAGCAACATTTTTCCTTCATTCAGCTGAAGCTGGAAGATAAATTGTGCAGCAAGAGTCTGTAAGCGAGCTTTTAACTATAATGTTTATTCTATCCTGTCTAGCGTGAACCAACTCGAAGGTTTTATTTTTCGTATAAAAAACCTGAGATATAAATCGTCTTATGATGAGGCCATGACCAGTGTACATAAGATATTATTTTCTCACGCGTATTTTTGGGTGCCCAACCGTCATCTTTTTATTAATCTTTGCTAGACAATCTTCTAATCTTTCACCTACACGCAATGTCATGCGTCAACCTTCAAATAACTAAACTCGTCACAATATTTAATAATTATAAGATAAATGAACTCTGAGCCCGCCCACTGCTGAAACAATGCAGTCATCTTTTCTTAAGCAATTGAAGAGATTCACTCATATATGCATTTAGGTATTATTTTAATAACATCTTTAATTATTTAGTTTAAAAAAATATATTATTAAGTTTGAATCTCTGTTAAATACCTACATTTAAAAATATGCAACAAAGGAATATATATATACGATAGAAACACTCGATGAAAAAAAAAATATATTAACTGTCATGTTTGTTTGGAGCAATATTGTAGAAGAGATCGAGTTTTACAAGTTCAGTCAGTAAATTAAATTTTTATATTTTTTTCTCTAAGCTAAAAATTAACTAGTTTGTTTTCTTAAAATTCCTAAATTTAATATTTCAATTCGCTAACATAACTAAATCGAACATTATCTGTTAGCACAAGTTATTAATATCAGTTTTTTTTTCCAATAGCGATTCAAGCTAAAATGTAACTGAATTAAATTGCGTTTAATTGTAATTAAACGCAATTTAATTCAGTTTAGTAGCCATGTCTGACTTAATTATGAAAAATTAAACAAATCCAAGTAATCGATTTTTCAAAATTTCGTATTAAGTTTTCAACGACATTTCTTAAGGCGAAAATGTTTAATTCTTACAAAATAAATTATTTTAACCAATACTTTACATATTGTAAAAAAAAAATAAGAGATTACTTCATTTTTCTAGGTTTTAGTGAAATAAACGCGTTTTTAAATTTTCGGAATGAAAAATGTTATGAAAAATGTTTATATTTCTGATATTATTAGAAAAGCTAAGGTCAAATATATGATTCAAGAAAAAAAATTGCAAGGTGCAAAGCTGATTTAACTGGCCTATACATATAAACAAATGTTTTTTATTACTGTGTGGAATTTAGGATACCCCTGGCCGGCTAAACTGGGGAGATGGTAGGACAAAAAAAAAGACTAGATTTTTTTTACATTTACCATATTTTTTCTATTTCTGCTGATTTTAGACACTAACATCGATTGACGTTGCAGCCCTAGCAATGTTACAAATCTAATTACGTACTTTTCTCAGCACTCACTTATATTAGATACCTACCTAAAAAAACGTTTGACCTAAACCAGTGGCTAGCACTTAAAGCAATTCAATTGACTTTAAATTTTTGTATCGCTAAAAGCACTTATCGAGCGCTGACATTTCCAATTATAGAATTCTAACATTATAGAGTAGGCTTAGCTTAAAATCATTCTGTAATTATACATTTTATGACTTACAACATATCACGTACTCAAGTAATAATTACTTTGCAATTAATCCAACGCGAAATATTTTAACACGACAGGTATTACTTAGTATCTTATTTAGAAACTAAGTAAAATTTTTGGAGAGATTGCTTGAATTTCTATCTTCGTTTTCAATTACAACAACTTACGTATATAGCAACATTTTTCCTTCAGTCAGCTGAAGCTGGAAGATAAATTGTGCAGCAAGAGTCTGTAAGCGAGCTTTTAACTATAATGTTTATTCTATCCTGTCTAGCGTGAACCAACTCGAAGGTTTTATTTTTCGTATAAAAAACCTGAGATATAAATCGTCTTATGATGAGGCCATGACCAGTGTACATAAGATATTATTTTCTCACGCGTATTTTTGGGTGCCCAACCGTCATCTTTTTATTAATCTTTGCTAGACAATCTTCTAATCTTTCACCTACACGCAATGTCATGCGTCAACCTTCAAATAACTAAACTCGTCACAATATTTAATAATTATAAGATAAATGAACTCTGAGCCCGCCCACTGCTGAAACAATGCAGTCATCTTTTCTTAAGCAATTGAAGAGATTCACTCATATATGCATTTAGGTATTATTTTAATAACATCTTTAATTATTTAGTTTAAAAAAATATATTATTAAGTTTGAATCTCTGTTAAATACCTACATTTAAAAATATGCAACAAAGGAATATATATATACGATAGAAACACTCGATGAAAAAAAAAATATATTAACTGTCATGTTTGTTTGGAGCAATATTGTAGAAGAGATCGAGTTTTACAAGTTCAGTCAGTAAATTAAATTTTTATATTTTTTTCTCTAAGCTAAAAATTAACTAGTTTGTTTTCTTAAAATTCCTAAATTTAATATTTCAATTCGCTAACATAACTAAATCGAACATTATCTGTTAGCACAAGTTATTAATATCAGTTTTTTTTTCCAATAGCGATTCAAGCTAAAATGTAACTGAATTAAATTGCGTTTAATTGTAATTAAACGCAATTTAATTCAGTTTAGTAGCCATGTCTGACTTAATTATGAAAAATTAAACAAATCCAAGTAATCGATTTTTCAAAATTTCGTATTAAGTTTTCAACGACATTTCTTAAGGCGAAAATGTTTAATTATTACAAAATAAATTATTTTAACCAATACTTTACATATTGTAAAAAAAAAATAAGAGATTACTTCATTTTTCTAGGTTTTAGTGAAATAAACGCGTTTTTAAATTTTCGGAATGAAAAATGTTATGAAAAATGTTTATATTTCTGATATTATTAGAAAAGCTAAGGTCAAATATATGATTCAAGAAAAAAAATTGCAAGGTGCAAAGCTGATTTAACTGGCCTATACATATAAACAAATGTTTTTTATTACTGTGTGGAATTTAGGATACCCCTGGCCGGCTAAACTGGGGAGATGGTAGGACAAAAAAAAAGACTAGATTTTTTTTACATTTACCATATTTTTTCTATTTCTGCTGATTTTAGACACTAACATCGATTGACGTTGCAGCCCTAGCAATGTTACAAATCTAATTACGTACTTTTCTCAGCACTCACTTATATTAGATACCTACCTAAAAAAACGTTTGACCTAAACCAGTGGCTAGCACTTAAAGCAATTCAATTGACTTTAAATTTTTGTATCGCTAAAAGCACTTATCGAGCGCTGACATTTCCAATTATAGAATTCTAACATTATAGAGTAGGCTTAGCTTAAAATCATTCTGTAATTATACATTTTATGACTTACAACATATCACGTACTCAAGCAATAATTACTTTGCAATTAATCCAACGCGAAATATTTTAACACGACAGGTATTACTTAGTATCTTATTTAGAAACTAAGTAAAATTTTTGGAGAGATTGCTTGAATTTCTATCTTCGTTTTCAATTACAACAACTTAGACTTTATAAAATTATAATTCTAAAGGAATTTCACAAGCTTTACTATTGAAATAAGTTACCCACAGTATTCAAAGTACATAAGTACTTGGGACTGCGTAATTCAGGGTTGAATTTCCGCAGGTTTACTTGTGTTAATGTACCCAAAGAAAAAAGGTACCGCCATCTAGTACCGCGATCTTTTCTCTCCCCTGCTCGGTTAAGTTAAAGAATGCAGAGAACCGCATTCCTGGACTGCTGCAGTGAATTTTTACCTATTGCTTCTTTTTCTCCTTCGTGGCTACTTATTCTATATAACAGCGAAGGTATACAGACTAAGTCTACAAGTCAGTTTGCCTTTCGTTACACTATTTATTTTATAATAATTTTGAAACGTCGTGCTTCGTCGGTACTTGAGTCTACGATTCAACGTCATCCATTAAAAGCAGTCACTTTGTTTGCATGTCAAATATTAAATTAATCATTATAAATCTTAAGGCTTTTCACGCAAATTATATTATTATCATTCTCAAACCAGCAATGAAAGAAAAACAACACAGCTATTTGCCCTTCGCAAATATTTGAATTACACAACAAAGTTAAATCTGCCAAAGAGAAATGGGTTACTTAATGGCCTTTTCAAGTGTTAGGTAAGGTTACTTCTATACATAGCAACAGTTGACTGGTGTCATCGTTCCCACACCTACGCACACAAAACTTCTCATCGAAGTACCAATAAGCAATTTCACGCAACAGAAACTCCTCTATAATAAACCCACATAAATTCTTATATTTATAGTAATGGATAAACACAAGTATAATGAAAACAAAGGGAAGAAAAGTTTCATTAACGCGGCGGCGACAACTCGGATAAATATGAAATAAACGCTCATAGAGCTGGATTAGGGAGGGACGCAGGACGCGCGATCCCGGAATGGGAGATTAGACAGGGGACGCCATCAGATTGTCCGGAATCCGGATACGTCGTTGACGCCCAGTTGTGGGGAAATGTTTAATTTTGCGTGAAGAGTCAAGCACATCGAGTACACAGTTGCCGTAAATTACAGATGCTCCCATTACGGATGTGTACGTAATGATTTACTGTTTGTAATGTTTAATTTTATAGAGTAGAACCAACAGACAAAGGAATTTAATACGTTATACAGAATTCGATTTTAATTATTAAATTGTTTGATTTCTGCGAATTCGATTGCGGTCTCATCATGGCAGATACGGGGAATGTATGACAATGCATTTCACAGGGACACTGAGTAGGTACAGTAATGTACATAGGTACACCACAGGCTTTACAGCGCCGAATTAACCCATAATAATTTTCGAAGTTTATTAATTTGTGGTTCATACTCATATTAAAAATGTTGTTGTCATGTATATTTATTTTCGACCGTAGCTCGCGTGGTGATCGGTAACTCATGTAAATATGTCAATGTTATGTCAAAGCAAATAATTACAGCAATTGAATTGGTTATATACTTGTTTCGAAATTGTCTTTAATCTTCTCTCAACTTATTATTAAGCTAACAGAATTTTGACGTCAGGGATTTAAGTATGACGAAGCGAGGCAGCAGACAGATAAGGGGGTATTAGAAATTGTTTGACGTGAGGTCCCCGTGCACAAGTCATGTATACCTAAGTTAGTGCGGTCAAGCATGCAAGGTAGCTTTATTTATGAGTTATGACACTTCACCCAACATTTGAACTCTCTGCCCTGATAAACACTACTATAATAACAATTCGGCGCCATCTTGGTCTTTATAATTAAGTTACACGTTATTTATGTAGGAGATAATTTATTTTGGCATGTAATTATACTCTAGATACGCTGAATATGGTTGGCGACGCAATGAACGCACACAAGTCAAGAGGTAAAGTAAACATAATTTACTCGATGTTTAAATGAACTATGCCCGTAAAACATTATTTCACAGCGGCTTTTATGAAAGCTGCTGATGTAAAGCGTCTCGCCCGTTTTATTGTCAGCCTATTCAGCGTGATTACAATAAAACTGACAATCGTTAGCGCGTTTGTTTATCAGAGCCCAAGTGATAAAGACAGTAGATAATTTAGTTCAGACGTGTAAAGACTACCTTCAAAAAGCTACCTTTCTGAGAATAAAAACGTTGGAAGTTGGAACTAATTCCCGGATCGGAGTGAAATTGGCCTCTAAACAGGTCCAATTTCACAGCGACGACGCTAATCTCACTCGAGCAGCGGGACTTTCATTAGCATTTGTGTAATTTCATCAGAGGAGCTCCGTGTGCCGGGGGCGCAGCCCCCGCCGACTGCTGTCCTCGCTTCATTTGTCTCCAATCCCGTTCGTAACTAGCCAACTCTAAATTCTTTGCCAGATGTTTTATGCTAATTGAGTTTAATTTTCTCGATGTTTGTCTGGCTCGTGTGGCAGCTGATAACTGCGTTTGTTTGGAACGCACACGTTTTACAGAATTATCTTTAGAATATCTTATACCTACCTCATAGTCATTCTTAACATGTTGTCCATTAAAACAGTTAAAATATATTTGAATGCAATCTTTATTTAAATCGGATTGTTTAAAAAAAAATACACGTTTGGAAGATAACCCCATATTACTTTCACAAGATTTAGATTTTATATCTATGCTTAACCATGAAACTATTAATAACATCAGTATCTACCAACATTGCACCCGTCTCAATAAGCCGCCTTGTACGGAATGAAAGAAACCCATTTCAAAGTCAATTACTCGACACTTACAGGCCTAACGCGTGTTGTTGTTTAACACGCCTAATGAGAGAATAATAAAATTTGTTTTATAAATTACGAGGCTCGTAGCTCAAAACTTCTAAACGATGGTTAAGTGCTGTTGTTCTGCCTACATAGTTGATTTCCAATTAGAATCCAAAAACTTGTCGCGTATTTCATGTAACTGAGATCATTTACTGAATGTCGCGGTTGCTAACTGCTCAAAACTTTCACCAATTAATAAATTCAAAACAATAAAGAGAATCGAATAAAAAGTTATTATTTACTTGGAGAAATTTCGCGGAAGTTGTTAGGAAATCGCCGTCAATTTATGAAAACGACAGTTTGGTTGTGATTTGATTTCTTTAGTAAATAAAAAGTTGGAAGCACCACCCAAATTAAGGCAATTAGGCCTCGGAAAGTTTGTTCGTTGAAACGACATCTGATTTTGTGGTTGAGTATTATGTTTCAGCGTAAAGGCACTTCCAATCTACGACGCACGTACGTTATTCGAGGAACATGTCTACTCGTCACTAACACAAGTTCCAACTTGCACAGAATGTAAGCTTTTTTGTTCCTGACAGGCAGTTTCGACCCGAAGGCAGGCCGCATTGAATAGTCATCTGAAGCAATTTGCCGCCCAAAAGACTCCCGTGGGCCTCTATATGGCAGATCCTCGAATACAGTGCCGGGAAAAGTGGAGTGCGCTTTTACATGATGTCAGTTCCTAGGATTTGAAAATTGTACCCTCACGTACCATTAGGCATTGCGAAAAACGGCTTATTTAAATAAAATTACGTATAATCCTAAGAATAAGCTTACGTAAATGGGATGTGGAATCACCGACTTGGAAAATATGTACCTTTTATGTGAAATCGTTTATGTTTGAAAAGATACGAGTAAATATGTAATAAAACCATAGAGGTTTGCAATCACGCAATTGTAATTTGGTTTTCTTTTAGCACTGTGTGAAAACACTATTGAATTTCTTTCGATAGCATTTGGATAAAAACACAAAAGGATTTTTGGCGAGGTTTCCTTTGTCAGTGGGCTTAGAATCCAATAAAGTGAAAAGCTATTATTTTCGAAATCAAATATGATCTATCTATCAAAAAAATGCAAATTGATGCGTTTGTGTTAGCAAGTACATGTAAAGCTGGTTTAAAATTTCGGACGTAATTTACTCAAATAAATTAGTTTTCCCGATACAATACACCAAAAGACTAAAAATAAAATGGCTACCAAAGCTTACAGCATTTAGAAGCTTAAGCTTGCCCACTAAACGTGTAGTTACGGTCAACTTCGAAAGCAAATTAACACAGATACCTATACTACATTTTTTGTGGGCAAAGTTAAAAAAACGCCGCCAAGTTACGGGCAATTTTGCCCAGTTCGGCTCAAAGCTTTACACTTCCAATTTGAGAGCCTTTTGTTTATTTTATTGAGTGTTGTTTTTTCAGTAAGCACTACGTAGAATTCACGTTTCATGGAATATTTCTGGATGTTTGCATTAGAGAGTTGTTCCTCTGTCAGTTCAGTGCAAATATGATGACTCTGAAAAAGTGTGTTGCATTAAAATTCGTTATAATCGCGTGTTTGAGTTCAGAATCGGGTTTTTTCAGTTAATCGGGGCTTTAGTTCGTTGCAAAATATGTATAAGGCGTATTCTACTCTCACCAACACTAGGTGACAGCTTAATACATAAACATATACTTAGTACATAAACTCGCGCCTTTTTCCCAATGAGATGGGCAGAAATTACAAATCGCCACCTGTTACGAGCCGTGTTTTTATCTTCACTAGAGAGGTGGACTGTTAGAAAAAGACTGGGTGAAGCGGAACTGACTTCACATCGCCCAGCAAATGGTCCCAAATTGACCACAGCTCACCGACAAGCCCGGCTACAATTTGCCAGGAAACACTTAAATTGGATGTATGACAATGTATGATGAATGACAGATCACTTCGTGTTCACGTGACATCCTTATTATATGGATTGACAGCTCACCTCATGATCACTTCATCCAAGCCTTAAATTTTTTAGGCTCAAATTTAGCTGTCAAGCAACATTAATTTGAGTATGGCCTGCTTCGAGCAAGCTTAACTAACTAATAACTTGAGCGGCCTCTTGGGAGCCGGGATCCATATTATTCCAGTAAATTCCAGTAGAGATGTTATCACGTTGACCTTCGGTATGCAACTGATTAAAAATACCTTTTTTTGTGAATGGCCTCTTGCACGTCAACCTAGGAGGTTGTCGACTGCTTAATCGGACTTGCCTGTGGCGGTCTTAATATAAATATTAAAGCCAGAGCATTGAAAAAAAAACCTTTTTTTTAAGGATGGGAAATCATCAAATGACTTCTTCCGCTCTGGGTGGAGCGGAAGGGCGTGTCAGACTCTTACTGTCTAAAACCCATCCGTGTTCCTTCTAAAGCCCTTTGCGTTCCAGGGCCGCGGTGACTCTTTCGAACAAAGTAAAGCTAAGCTTGATTGCTTTAATTTTCCCTGATGGTTTGTACTCAATATCCTTAAATTTAAGAAAAAAGGCAGTAATAAACCAAATTATTGCTCTCAAGTGTACCTAAAAATACATCGGTTAAACAATATTTTGACAAGAGTCACAATTAAGTAGGTGCCTAGTGTAAGTGAAAACGAGTAACTGAAAATAAAGCAGCAAAAGCGTTTAAAAGGTTCTGCAATTGAATTCTCAAATTCTATTTTTCCGCATTTTCCTGTAAATAATGAACTTCTGCGACGACAGCTGTCGTGAGCGTTTTCGATTTCACGCAAATTGCTACGGCATTGTGCGTGTGGATTTCAAAAAGACGAATGAGCGGAACAACTCGAAAATTCAAGGGAATTTAAATTTCTCTGTTCACACCACAAAATGAAAACTAGACGAAAAGAATGGAGGAAACAACAGGCCCTCGGTTATAATAATAATTTACGGTTATAGTCGGATTAAGTTCTTTAAAATAATCATCATTTCAACTCAACGACTATTACGAACATTATTCGGATTACCCACCTACTACCATATATATCTATGTAAAATTTTCAACCAACATATTCAATTTTCAGATAGAAATGAAAAATGAATAAAGCTGTGTCCGTTATTTATTTTTTAAATCCATGTTTCATGTTTTCTACAAGCTCCTTTGTTTTTATGTAATCTAGTTAGGTAAGTACTTTAGTATTGCTTATGTTGTGGTATACGAAGTCTGATGCGCTAGTTCTAAAAGTTTATCCTAATCTGGTACGCTACCCCGTACACCGTGTGGCCGAAATATCACCTCGCAACTTTAATACTGCGCACGGTGGGCAAATTATAAAACGGGGCATTAATTATAAAGTTTGAGACACAAAGTTTGCACTGCAGTGTAATGTTGTCTTGTTAACGTGCCGGTGCATAAATACGGACGTTTACACCGGCCATTAACGCTTTGCAAACCCCCCTTATTTTGAATACCAACAGGTAATAAGGAGTAACTGCATGTTTAAAATAAATTAATGTATTTATTTTCTTTTGCCAGACGGTTTTTAGCCCCTTTTTCTTTTGTGCCTGTTTTTATTGGCTTTTACTTTTCACTGCAATACTATTTAGATTAGCTGAAGATGTTTTGTTGTTATCCTAACTTTAACTTTCGTTTACGTTTTAAATTATAGAAAACTGCAAAATACAGCATCGCTTATCTGTAAACAGTACCAACAAACAGTTACCTACCGACTTATTGCGAACAGAGTTACCCACTTTTTTTAAGATGAAAATGGAAATGTAAAAGCAAGTTTTTCCTTTTGAATACCACTTTTCTTCGTTGCGGTTTTGTAGCTAAAATCGCTCGCGCAACTGTCGTGACACTTTGATAGCCCGACATCTACCTACTGTCGTCATGGAAACCCAACGCTGCAGGTGTTATTTTCTAATTTATTCAGTTTTTATTCCATTTTCTCGGATCGAATAAGTTTCCACGTAGATTTCAGAAAACATTATTCGAGCTGGATTTTAAAGACACCATAATTATTTCGTACCAAGTTTTAGAAGAGTAGAGATGTTCAATCAATTTGTTGACCGCAATAAGTACTTTGTTTTCAGAAAAGTTCAGTACCGACCCACTAAGGGGCTCGTTATTCGCCGTTTCCTTGTTTACTTTGATTGAGCTCTAATTGTTTACCGAATCGGCTCATCGGCTTCTACGCCAAAACAATTAGGATTTTTAATCAAAATTCACTCTTCAATAATTTTTCTTCAAACCATATTTTCGGAGAGTTGAACCAACCCAACATTGGAAAATGAAAACCACTCCCTTCGATGAGTCCATTCTTTTCATTTAGAAGGTCAACGGTAAACGTATTTCGTCCTCAGTGGCTTAAGTTTACGCGCGCCCATAAAAACGCTATAAAGCGAATATTGCAGCGACAAATAGAGCGTAATACGTGGTTTTTATTATCACATCACGCGACAAATCTAAGCTCCATTGTCTAGTACAATGCGTCCGTAGGTTCGACGATAAACCACGGACTTAGGAAATAAACAGCAGACAGCCTTCGTCGGTGTAAGCACGGGCCATTTGAGAAATTTATTGTGTGCACTTAACCACAAATAAATTGGCCAGTACCACGTGAAATGCGCTGTTTGGGTGTGTTTCTTTGGCGTGCACTGCTTCTTTGTAGCCGTTTACAGTTAACAAGCGAGCCTTTATAACGTGCAGCGATGAAGTATAGCTGTGGACAAATAATGTTATTTTGTATAGCAATGGAAGCTCTTTAACTTTCAGCGTCAAAGGGTAAGCTTTTTGTAGCCTTGAGTGTTTCTGATTTTATTATACCGCTGTTTTCATTTCAGTGTTGTATTGGTTTGAGTTTTATTCGTTTTCGTCGCAAAACACTCAGAAGCGCGGCTTTTTTTTAACTAGGCACGCGTTTGACCACTATGAGATAGTGAGCGATGGTAAGCGATGACGTGGTCGAAGATGGAGCACGCTTGCTTAGAAGTTACCTATTCACTCTTGACGTAAAGACTCCCTAGTTGTAGCTATCAGGAAACACAGATTCCGGCAGGGAATTCCACTCCTTGGCTATAGCTTTATAAGCTAAATAATTCGTCACTAACTACATAACCGCTAGTCAAACTAAGCATACACGCCTCTTATGCACTATTGATTGGCGCTTAGTAGTTAGAAGCAATTATGTTATTGTTGTCGGTACATAGCCTGAAGTGCTAACTAAACCTTGCATAATTAAGGCTAGGAATGGCCGGAATTAATCAAAGGTGAGACGTAGTGTCAACATCATGATTTGTGGGTTTGTAATACCTACATGCAATATTATCTTAGTGGAGCATTGATAGAATGCCAACGGGTGATGATTTAGGAGTTCAAATATCTATACTTACGTAAAATTACATACAATAATGTGTATGTTAAATCACACAATATGCAAAATCTGCAGGAAAAGCTTACCTAATATCTAAACCAAAATCGGTAAAAATAACCTTCTAACAAATACATTCCACTGATTGTATTTTAATGGAAAACCACAAGCAATTTCGGTACGTGATTAACGTATTTAATAGTTCTAAAGTTTGGATAAGCTGACCTCAAAATTTGCATGTTCACTGCGAACATTAGAATTTCAGGCATCCTACACTTTATTCAAACAACCAGAATCATATTCAGTTCAGAATATTATTCTAATAACATCGAAATTTTAGCTAGAATAGCAAGAACTTGCCTCTTTTTTATCTAAGTTGCTTAGCAACCCTTATCAAAGCGGCCGAGTCTTGATCCTACTAGCTCTTCGCTTCGTCTAGCCAAAGTAGTTATTTTAGCCTTCTGACAATATCGTTCAATATTGTTGATTTAATTAGTTATCTTAATATTATCAGTTACTAAAGATGCTCTAAGGACTCCACATCCATATTAATTAAATACCAAAACATCTGGCATTTGCTACAACTATCCTACATACATACTTACATGTCTCTATAGAAATAACCATATAGTTATTTAGTATACAAACTCGAAACGTCAGGACATACCTACCGTCTTTCAAAAACTTTGTACATTAATTAATTGATTAACACTTCATGTCACTCGAACTCAATGGATACGAGCAAAATTAAATTAATGTAGAAACGAGGAACTAAATTAGATTTGAGTTAAGGTATTAACTTGGAAAATATTTTGGACAAGCACGGAGGAATGGTTGAAGCTCGATTCAATATTAATTAAAGCGAATAATTTAGATTTTGTAGTTGCTATGTCTAGCGCGATATTTAACCGAAATTTATTCAGATTTCTGAATTTTGTGTGAAACGAAATAGGATCTTTTATTAGGATTCCAGAACACCAGGGAACACAAAACTGGAACCCGATAGGGTGCACAAAACGCAGGGTCCAGCTGGGTTTGTTATGACAGTCCTTTGTTCCCGAAACGCTGCGAATTTCAGCAAAAATATTAAGTTTCAGCGACTAACCCGTGGGGAAGGAACGAGTTGATTTTGAAAACGTAAAAATGTTTCGAGCGTTGGCGTGTAGAAACAATTGCCTTTTTCACTGTGCAAACTTTAGGCTGTTGGGAATAAGGCGGAAATAATCCTCAGTATATTCTCAAAGAGTAGCTTTTTCTTATGTGGAAAACTTTGTTTTATATGGATAAAAGCTGTAACGTTTTCGCTCTAAAATACACATTTATTTTCAACTAATTTGTCTGAAAAACCTTTGAATTCGTGAGTGGGAATATAACTTAGGGAGTTCATAGACCATTTCATAATTAAGTCTATAAAAATAGAAGCAATTTAATTTTCGTAAGTAGGCCACCAAAACACCGAACACAAATTCCATTTTGAATATTAAAACTATTTTCTAAGCAAACAGGCCGCGTTAGCTTATGAAACAAAAAATAATACCGCCGGGATAAGCGTGGGATAAGACAAATTGAGTTTTGTTTCGGCTTAAGCGAATCAATCAATAAATTCACTCCGAAGAGACAGAGCTCAGGATAATCATATCAACACACGAAAAACGTACCTACCTAAAAACCTAACTTACGAGATTCTCGGACAGAAAATATACTATTCAAAGAAAGTAGGTTATTTGTCTGTACACCTACGCCTGTTACTTCAATTCTCGAATTGGATATTGAAGTAAAAAACTACTCCTAATAACCCTTTTAGGAGTAGACCCTTGAAATAAAACTTTAGTTGGACAAACAATAGCCTAACCAGAGTGGATTTTCGTCCTCGCAACGACATGTTTCACGCAGGTAAAACAAGTGAGCAACAAGTACTTCTTTCTAACTCCACATAAATAACACGGCATTCCGCCTACAAAACTTTACTCGGGGAATTTCAAAATTCATGTTTCCGTATTTCGCAAAAACTGAGGCTTCCCACAGACATTTACAGCGAGCCATAATTTAAACGAATGAGTAAAATTATAATTTCGGTTGCTCATGCTGTTTATTAAAAACATTTACCAACATTTTTGCGGGAAGCGAAAACGCCAACAGTAAACTTTTCTTGTTGCTAAACAACGAGCTGAACAAACATGTAACGTCACGGGATTGAATTGATTATAAACTTTCACCGACCGTCGCCGTTTACAGTTCCTGCTGTTAGAGTCTCGCAATTTCTAACTGGGCCTCGCCGCCAAGCTAACGCGAGCCAGATCCTTTTACTGTTTTAAGTTTACCCCTATAAATCTTGTCCAGAATATATTAGCTACAAACTGGCTGCAATCTACCATCTCAGTTTAATAAAGGAGTACACACGCTCTTTGTTCTGTAGTAGGGTAATTAGTAGAACACTTCACACTTAATTAGCACTATCGTGGTATTTAAAAGGACCCCTTCAGTGGAGGGTTGCTCTCAACGCGATATGTTTCAAAGGCGGAATGTCCAGCATTCATAATGAAGCTTAGTGTTGTTGTTTTGTCACATTTTAATCTTCTTGAAAAATGTACGTGCCCATTTAATTTTGATCAAAAGCAAATGCTTCCGGTGCAGGTTCACGAATCCTTTCATTGCCTGCTTTATACTGTTTGGCGCACGACTTGATACATATGAAAAGATATCATTTGAGTAAAGGTCTTTCAAATGTTTGTTTCGTAGAAGCAATTTGTTAGTGTGCTCGTTTCCGTTTGAAAATGTTTCGTATGATATATTCGACCTAATGTTCAACAGTTTCAACAAACAAGTAGAAAGATTTCCGAGTGTAAAATATCGTCGGTTGCAGTTTAGCGGTACACTAGTGGCAAGACAAAACGTTACGTAGGTCCGCGTAGTGCCCAGTCTGCCATTCTTCATTCATATGCTACTCTGCCCTGTCCCCAATAGTAACTGTCCCTAGTCTAGACAAACGCAAGCTGCCTCACTGAAACTCATTGTTTTAGACAAAGGAAACTTTGGCTCCGTATCCACCTTGTTATAACATTGAGGTTGTTAACTCGTTACCCGCTTTTTCTTAGCTTTCATAATTACTGTATGAGCTAATTCTGCAAAAAAAAAAACATAGATACTCACATGCCCCGAGTAACTTCGTTTGGTATTCTCAGACGAGCTAACGTAGATGTCGGCGGAGTATTTTTTATTTAAAAAAAAAGAAAGCAAAGCTAAAAGAACCTACTTAAAGACTAAACGAATCCGTACCACAGACAAAAACTAATTGAGAGCACATGTGTGCATGGAGTGATTTACAATGGCCAAAGGCAAGAGGAGGTGGTCGGTCAAACGTCTATTACGCTAATTGTTAGGCCCAGTGAGTACGAACATTTCGCAAAGCTTTGTGCCCGCTGCGGCGCACCGCAGCCTCGCTCGCAATCTGTAAATGCTTTGTGTAGGTCACGTTATGGGCTTACGTGGTCACTACTACTATTGTGTAGACATAAGCTTCACTAAGCTGCAGTTTGCAACAATAACCTGTCCTTATGAATAGACAGCATTAGTTAGACACCACTCAATGTTTCTCGCTATAAACAAAATTTCAGATTGCGTCGTTAATGAAGATCGAGGATGAACTTCAGTGTAGCTATCAACCACATTAACATTTAGATTTAGACCCGACGTCTGTTGCTTGATCCACGGTCTATTGCGACCTCTGTACCACGAAACTAACTTTATTGCTGTCGCATATATTCCAGTCTCGCACATCCTATCGTTGAACGCCACTATTGCAAAATGATGGTACGGGGTGACGTCGATAGTTACTAAATCAAATGTAGAGTTTGGATGGATGGTTGAATACAATTGAAGATTTAAAATGCAATGAATTGAATGAATTACTCGAGTATATTTTTGTGGTAGTATTTTGATACCATTTGAAACATTTAAATGAAAATAAACAAACGTTATTTTAAATTGAAACACATCCAACCCAGGTGGGCGAGAACTTACTTTCAACCCTCATAACTGAATACGAAATTACCAAAATTTGCAGTTCGAGAGCAAAGTTGCAAATTATAATGGAAATTCCTTAAAAATAATATTCATGAAATCTGCAACGTGGGTTTCTAAAATGTATCTGATTCTTATTACGATCACGGTTCGAAATTCAAATGAGGGAGTAGATAAAGACCATTCAATCAATTCGACAAAGGGCCGCCATTGGTCGATTGGAAAGTCTGTTGCCGTAGTGGGCGAGGGTTGTTCACCGCGACTAATCCTGGCAGATTCGGACAAACCCCCATTACCCTGATTGATTCTCGACGCTCCGGCCCTGGTTACAAATACAAAGGTCTGCTGCAATTTGGGAGCGCTTTCAATTTGCACTGAGCCGATAGCCTCCCAATTTGCGGCGCACGGAGCGATCGCCCAACGCCGCACAGACCAAGCTCCTCCGCGTTTCTGTACATACTAATTCTAATACATAAATAAGTCAATCTGTTATTCACGGTACCTAACCGCCCGCTGTTTATATATATCAGCCAGGAAAGTTTAGAAAAATAACAATCAAAATCCTCATTCAAAATACTAACGCAGTTACGCATCGCGTTTTATATACTCGGAACGTAAAATAAGTTATAACTTTCCTGAAACAGTTATTCTTATGACTTTCAGTAGAGTCGCGTCATGAAATACAAAAGAAAAAAAACTCGACAATTTAAAACAGTAGGTATCTAATATCAAAGTTTGGGCGGAGAAGTATTAAAAACACACTTTGGAACATATACCATACTTGTGAATCTACGTCATGCAGAAAATTTTCCATAAATGTAGGTGTAGCGACGTATAGGGGTGAATATTGCACAACATGCCTCTGTTATATTCATGACATGTGCCCGGACTTCTGACTGATTGAACCGGCGCATATGTTGACTGCGTCTCTATACACTCTCAAGATTATATGTGTAGTAAATTTTTGTTTATGTTTATTTTTAAACTTAACTCTGTCAATTATATTGTAATCATATGAAAGATATGCCTAATGAATATTATTGACTTAATTTTCTGAATTGATATAATTATTCAGCATTTCAAATGTCATTTCAAGCACACAAAGGCGACTTCCAAATGAATAAAGCACTCCTAACAGGTATAATAAGTCCATAGGCCTTCAATGTGAATCAGTCAGATGGCAGGCGAGTCGCGCCCGAATCTACCTAATTTTCGCGTTGAATGAAAATTAAAGAAGTCCCACGCGAATCCAATTTCACGGGAACGGTAATCTCATTAGAGACGTCTGACTTTCATTAACATTTATACGATTTCCGCGGGAGGAAACTTTGAGAGACGTTGCCTTTCCGCGAATACGCCAACTCGTGATGCACTAATCTAAATTCTCGAATCTTGGACGCAGGTGGTCTGATAGAGTTGCCGTTAGCGCGCCCCTATTTCGGAAACTCTCAATTTATGCTGAAACTTTCATTCTTAAAAGTTGCCAAGCGCGCTCCGCTCTTCTTTATGTGATAATGAAATGAGTGTGACGTAATCACGCAGATTTCCTTTGAAGTTTAAATAAGTGGGTGACTTTTTACAATGCTTGGTTTGTGTGTTTGTGAAGCTCTCATAATTATTTTATTGCTTTTATGAAGCTGTTTGTACCAATATATTGTGGTTTATTTATTGTACACGTTCATATTGTCTATTGTTCATAAATACGGTTAACCACCATTTTATGCTTTTTGTGAAGTTGCAAACACTAGAGTGTATGTATCTAAATTCGTATTGGAATAAGTACTTATTGGTTGTACATACATATCTATAGCCAATAGACCAAGTGACCACGTTGTAACGTAATCTAGGTACGATTAAAATATTAGTTCAATCACTACAATTTTAGAAAATCAATCCTTCTTCAAAATCCAATCACTTGTCATAGCTTACGCTCAGTATAAACTAACAGTAAGCTCAGATATTCCTAGGCAAAGATGTTATCTGCAACTCTTCAAACGTGCCGCGCACCTAGGCGAGGAGTTCAAAAGTGTTTACATATTTATGACGGCCTCCAAACATGAATATTCACGCCATGAAAGCATCTGCAAAAAACCAGAACAAATGAACGGAATATGCACCATATGAAAAAGCAATGGCTGTGAAATTGCACGAGAACGGCGTTGCAATATTTTTCTTTGAGCACAATACAATATTGCTTTTCTCGGAACACATACGCTATCGTAACGTTAAAATATTAAAACATATAAAACACTTTCCTTTTGAAAGTGACGTGTTTGCTAAAATATGGACTAGTTAATGTGTCAGTGTATTGCATGTAACGTGGTTCAGTAGTTCAGTAGCCAGCTTCAATGTAATAACGGGTATATAACAGCTAAGTGAATGGCTTATTAAGATCTTAATAATCAAGAATGTCTATTAGCACAACGACGTTCATTCGATCGGTGAGCGCGAGTGCGGAATGAAATCGCAATCGATGAGCATCCCACTTAGCTAAGACAAAGCCGACGGGAAGTAAGTTTCCTCATTTATCGCAACGAAGATTCCGTAGGATACCGCTCGCAATCCACCGGAAATAGAAAGTCAAGTGTGGAACGGTCTAGGTACAAAGATAAATCCTTGTAGTAGAGCCACTAGAATAACGCACGTACGGCTAGTTTATAGACACACTAACTGCATCACACTCCCGGGAAAACTGTTTTTCCGAATAAAAAAGTGCATAAACATTTCAAGGCAAATTGGTCCGACAAAAAAGTTCGACAGAAAAGTTTGAAAATAATCGACAACAGTAAAGTAAAGTAGAGTTTATTTGCTAAGAATGCAGGTACTTAAAATAAGGTGTTATAGTAAGATGGTGAGCCTTGTACTTGTACCTTACATTAGGCATGCACATTTTTTTGTGAAATTGTGAAACTACATGTTTGTTACCTTCAATTTTTTTCGGGAATTCTGAGAAAGGATGGAAACTGAAACACGTGTTGCTTGAAAAGGTGATCGATTGAAATTGTGCCCTGTTCGAGACTTTTCGTAGAATTTAACAATGAATCAATCAAATGAACGAAAATAAATTCGTCATTTATCACTGACCGAGATTCGGAACCTATATAATATGAGAATTTGTGAATGGAAACAGAGTTAAAACGTTAAAAAAATGTTGTTATCTTAATGTCCTCGTAATAAGGAAAATGTTGTGTACCCACGTCTTACTTTTATGGGACCCATTAATACCTACTAGGGTGCTTTCTACCTTTTTAAGCATACGAAAATGTTGTTGATCACGCAGCGGTTTCAGTATAAAAAATATGACCAACGATATGACGATCAGATGGTCAGACTTAATCAACGACGAAATATATGCACACATTTGGTCGAATCTAATTTGCGGCTACATCTTGATGCGGCAGTTCGATATAATAACGCAGATACGTGTGCGGCATTAAGATGTGACGTCGCTGGAACGCGTGCTGGGTTATCATCAGATCGCTGTGACCAGACTTGACCCCCGTCTGACCCAATTACTTATCTGCTAAGACACTAGCGTCTCAAAACAATCGTTTTAATAATAACAAAACAAAGAGTTGTTTTGTTATTATTAAAACGATTGTTTTGGTGAAAACACGACCTTGGCACCGATACTGCTGGATACATCTGGATCTTCTTTCTACGTATCAAATTTTACGTAGATGATGTTTTATCTGTTTCATATCAGATTCGGTAATTAATTGCTACGTTTGTACATATACTTACGTGAAGCGAGCACTCGCGCTGTTGTCGTGCATCCAGACAAAGCTTACCTGCAACAAAAACAAATTAATTAGTAACGTAACAACGTAACATCGCAAATTTTAACTTTACTCTTAGTTATTATTCCAATTGGTGGATAGTAACTTTAATAATATCAACTTGTTTACGTAATGTAGTCGGTGTCCTTGTTACAAACTATAATAATCAAAACATTTGGACTGAATAGCTTCATAAAAGCGTGTTTGGATGTACGTACAATTATTAGTTTCCATTTTCCACTAAAATCAAGGGGCACAAAAAGACTTTTAATGAAAAACACTGACGCAGAAGTAGGTAATGAAACTGATGCAGTTCGAATTCGTATTTATTAAAGGCATCAGAAATATAACATGCATATTTGAACTGACAGCCGAACAAATATTTCATCGATTACATTATTGTCTGGTTTGCTTTATTAAACAGGCAGCTGTCATTGAAATAACACGAACCGCGATGACAAGAGCAAAATTAATGGAGACATTTCAGCCACAAACGCTAAAAAATATATTTTCGAATAATGTTATGTTTATTGCGGATTTTTAACATTACGAGGCTCGGTGGTCTCGCCGCGGCCATTATTCACGTGGCAAACCACCCACCTTGCCGTTTGTGGGCAGCTACCACTAATTTATGGCCCTTTAAGTGCCCCCGACATGGAGCTCCGCGGCAATTTCGACGAAACCTAGAAACAAACCGAGCCCTCACATCAAAACGATATCCGGCAAACCTTTTGTTCCCTTACTCATACAATTATGCTGATTAATGTTTGACTAACATGTATTTCATTCAGGCGAAGGCTATGTACCTACGAGTTTTCGAGAATATTAAAATTTTGATTTTTTTATTGTGTGCTTTGATCGGACAACGCTTTCGTTATCTCCTCCCAGTCTTTTAAAAACAGGGTTCTCAATTTAACTTTTTATTTTATTCGAATTTTACAGTACAGTTACGAAAAAAATTTCAAGGAGCCACTTTGATACCTTCAGCGGACTACTTTAGGGTCATTATTCAAGTAAAAGCCTACCTCACCCGCTCGCGGCCCACCAACGTTAATTTATGACTTTTTAAGTGCCATGAACACGATGTTCCGATCTCGCTGATCTCATTCATGAAGGAGAAAAAGATCGTTTCTGCTCCCATTTTGAATCGCTTGGAGGTGTTCGCAATTCAAATAAGGTCGGGCCAAAACGTCAGACGTAGATACAGTGGAGGAGACACCCGTGCCTCTTTCAACTTCACAATTCATCCTCACAGACGCGTTATTGAATTCGCTAAATTGTATAAAGCCGGCGTCAATTTATTTTATAATGCAGACAGGATTACGACTAAATTATTTAGCTACATATCTAAAAGGTGACATGTGCGCAAACAAAATAAAGTAACAAAATCTATTGGATTCGAGTTTAAAAACCCAGTTCGATTACGCCGATGGCCCGTATTCGGGACACGATTTTACTCTTGTATCTACATAGCTACAGCTAGGTTTGATTGCAACTCGAATTTTAACAAACAAAGCTAGTAGCTATAGGCGATCTTATTGTTGTGTACAGTAGGTACCTCCTACCAAAAGAAACTTTCCAGTACCAGAGTTAACAAAATAACATGGTTTTAGTCGAAACTGGACACGAAATGATAGATTGCAAAATATCCCTTTTTTAACGGTGGGAAGACATCCAATGTCTCCTTCCACTCTGAACGGAGCGGAAGGGAGTGTCAGACTCCTAATGCCCTTTGCGTTCCAGGGCCGCAGTGACTCTTTCGAACAAATACCGCAACCCTGATATGTGCAAAACATACCTACCGTTAAATTTTAGCGATGATTCAATTTCATATTTGACATTCATTTGAATTCCACAATCAACAAAAGTCTGTCTTAAAAATTGGGTTGTTGAAAAAATTGATCAGTGCCAATTCAATTGCTCGATACAGATTCGGCATATTGCCATTGGTATTGCGCTCCAAACCACGCGGATTAAAGGGGATTCCGGGGAATAGTGACTAGTTAGTTTATTGTGACTCGTGACAGGATTTAATATTGAACGAGTATTTTGATCGAATTCATTCCGCAGTTTTTGTCATATTTTATTTGTGGCCTAACGTACGTGCAAAATGCTGACCGTGTAGAAATACTGTGTGGGATATCCAAATTCCTAATTAGTGCATAACATAGTAGAAGTGAATCGTACGGATGGCCGAGTTGTTGGACTATACTGGGAATATGTGATGTGATTTGGTAGTGATCGCGTCAAAGCCCGCCAGATTAACTTAAGCGTGGCTGAGCGCGAGTCACAACCATGTTTTCAAATGTGTGTTCGAAAGGATCGAACAGGATTTCAACGGTTGCTTTGTATTCGGTGAGCAAATAGAATTTGTGTCTGTTTGTTATGAGTACGTAAATGTAGTTGCGGAAGAATAGAAATGTCAGTGGGTAGGAAAATCATTTTACGTTTCGATTCACATCGTGTAATTGTATCACGCTGACATTATTTTATTAGTTAGATACTGTTGTTATCTTTGTAAGCAGAGCGTAGTTGGTACTTTCGTTGGATTTTTATACAATAAAAGTAATGTAAATATACTCTTGGAAAAATGTAGGTAAACAAAGTAATCAAATCTAAATGAATATTGGTTTCAGCGAAAAAAACTGTAAATTTGAAACCATGTTCCATTGAAACCATTTAAATATTGGCTGTAAAACAACAACAAAGTTGAACAACAGTTGCTTCTTAGTTAGCAAAAGCACGAGCTGGGGAGGATGCCTTTTCTTTTATAGATCTAAAGAAACGGAAGAAAGCTGAACAACGAGGAAAAAAACAGTCGAGCTACCTTTGAACAGAAACACCTTCCAACTACGAGTAGTTTATTTTTACAGCATTCAAAGCGGTTCGTGCTGGATAATAATTCAGAACTTCATATTTTATTTCAGATGGAACGAAAAGAATGTTGCATTTTGACGTATGCATGGCTTTCAAACAAACAGAGATATGTACACACACGGGTGCATCTGTAAATATGTGTTGTTTAGCTTTATCTGTCCATTAACTTATGTGATGTGACACAGCATAGATACAACAAAAGTAGAAGCAGTACATTTATCGAGTGAAATTGACAACCGAAGAATTTTAGGGTAGGTATATACAAGATCGGAAGCCAACGAAACTATTGCTATACCTCCGTCCGTTTGTCTTTTAGCAGGATGTATCTTATAAACCGTAATAGGTAGGTCAATTGAAATTTTCACAGAGTGAGGCGCCCAGCAAACCGAAGCTGCGGAGGTGAGCATGGGTGCCTATCCTTTGTTACGTAAGAGCGAAGGGGTTGCACTTCCCGCAGCGCCGGAGACGATGCAGAAGCAACTTTAGTATTTTGAGGTTAGGTTACAATAATTTATTAGTCTCAAGAACGGTGTGCTTCTCAAGAACCTTATAAAATTAGTAAATATGAAATTTACGTCAAAAGAGCATTATACAAATTGAAAATTATATGAAATGTGCGATATACTAAATGTTATTAGAGCAAATAAAGGTTATATAAAATATAACATGAAATTAGGTTATATGTTTTTATAGCATATTAAAATTTTATCATGTGAACGTTATTTCAAGTGATATTATACAATCTGTTATTATACCATACACACCCGTAAAGAATACCTAGGGCATGAAGTCCGCTTTTTTTCCAATGTGCATGAAGTGTAAATAAATAAACCCTTTGTGTGCGAGTCTGACTCGTACTTGACCAGTTTTTTATGTGTTTGTTTCCAACTAGTACTAATTAAATTAAGATACAGTAGCATATTACGTCTCACCCACATTCCGCCCTATTGCGATGTACAATTATTATCATAACTTCGTATCAAACGTCTGACCTTTCTTATTAAAACCTCTATGTGATTGCACACAACATTTGCACATTATTAGGTTAACTAATCTCTGCGGTCTCCTTTGTTCGAGATCAAAGTTAATTTATTATTACATCGAGACCCGACCTTTGCTTTTACAAAGATTGTGCATTTTTCATATGTAATAAGTATATTCCCAAAGATAGTACGTATTATTATTTGAAAAGCTTATCTTCAAAAAAAATGTTCTTAGGTAGTTTTGTTTTTTATCTTACGCATGGCGTTTTTGGCAGAATTTTAACCTTAATTTCTAAATTAGGTTATCTTATTTCTTATCATTAATTATGTATTAAATTATTATTAGTTTTTTCCCAGAAGTACCTACTAACCCGAATGTTAGTTTTTCTTACCCGACTCACAGAAGGATAGAGTAGGGGTTAGAAAGTGTTGCGGAATTTGTTCGAAAGAGTCACCGCGGTCCTGCCGGCCGATTCTGTAAACATGTCGAAGTGAAGGCTTGGGTGAAGTGATCAAGAGATGAGCTGTCAATCCATATAATGAAGATGTCACATGATCACGACGTGAGCTGTCATTCCATCTTGACTATAAGGATTGACAACTCACCTCGTGATCACTTCACCCAAGCCTTCACTTCGACATGTTTACAGAATCGACCGGCTGGAACGCAAAGGGCTTCAGAAGGAACACGGATGGGTTTTAGTCAGTAAGAGTCTGACACGCCTTTCCACTCCGCACAGAGCGGAGGAAGTCATGAAGGGATTCTCTTTACATTAGGTAACACAATTTCCGATAAAATTCAAATATTTGAGATGCTTAATGAACGAAGCGGTAAACAGACAACATATCTCAGGCTAAATTTCTTTTGACAACTGAAATTTTCCAGTAATCTTTAATAGTCTCCTGAATTGAGAAACGTCGCGAAAAGTAATTACCTATTATCTAACGTTTTGAAATATCTAGTCGTCTTAGAATTTGAAATTGTGTCTATTTTACGTTAGAAGATCTTTTACAGTGATATTCTGGTTTGGAATTTGTTCAATATTTATTTTTGAACACATTTGCTCAAAAAATAAAATTACGAACCATGCAATGGAACGTGCGGTAAAATAGGTACTCTCATCTAAGTACCTATTTTACAACACTCATCGTTGTATAGCGCTGTGCGTATCCTTTACGGTTTTTTTTTATTTCCATAAAAAATTTTAAGAATTCCACCAAGCATTTCACATTACTAGAATAAATAAGCTGAATGATCGAACCTCCTTGGAAGCGCTTTTGCTTAATACGTTTGTCTCACTTTAATAATAAATAGAAAATGAGACGAAATATGTAGTTCTAATTTTCACCACGCACACGTGGCGCCATTTGCAAATTCGTGCTATTTTCATAAAAGGAACGTCAAAGATTGTTACGACTTTGCGACTGATATCTAAAAACAAAAAGTTTTTTTCATTACCTATCGTATTGTTTTCTCGCAAATGTGTTGAAAAACGTTGTATGACACACGTGTGGAAATTAGTTTTTACAAACTCGGTGACTATGGTAACTAACTAAACATTCGTCTACTCGTTTGTAAAAACCAACTTACCGCACTAGTATCATTAATAAATATTACGGAATCTATTCTTCGCTCGCAGTGTGATGCCCTTTTAATATCAATAACTGTAGGTTCAATGTTGTTATTATTGAATAGCTGTAAGATTATAGGAACATAATGTCCATTATATTGTTTATACAATTAAAGTTCATTTTTTATCGGACTATTAAATTAGTAAAATATAAGTACCGAGTAATTGTTTTTCTATTCAACTATGTTTAAATAACCAATGTTTTTATTTTTCCTGTTTTTAAAACAGAAATCATATTCCGTGTAAGTCAATATTATTGAATGACGTTGGTATTTAGTCGATTATTATGTAAACATTGAACTTTAATTATTACGTTCCAAATAAATATAACATTGACAGAGTAAACTTCGACCCTCTATTGAAATGTGCACGAACGGCGTAATATTGCATTTTATCGGAGTCTAATAATAAAATCAATAAGTTTGTGTTTCAGCTTTTAATTCATTGAAACTACCTATGCCAGTTTTCTACTGCTTTGGTACAAAATAGGTAGGTATGTTTTAATCTTGGATAGGTACCCAGGTAAAAGACGCATGAACTCAGCTTTAAAAATGTTTACTGAAGGCTATTCCCGCCTTTAATAAATCTTTATAAAGTTAATGCAATAATTTCCTAAAAAACCTACTTGAAAACAACTAGGTATTTCAGGAAATTATTAACTGATTCACCATAAGGTTATCTTCGAACAATAAAGAAACTTCTTATCTCACAAAGCCGATTTTGGAGTTCCCTCGCGTCATTTAAGTAGGTACTCTAAAACTCAAAATTTTAAATTCCGATCCTCTGACCCCAATGTGTTTTTGATTATAATTATCTGCCTTGTGAACTTAAACTTAGTTAGATATGTGACTTATTGCGTCAGCTTACACGAGTCGTTGTCCTACATTAAAGTATGAACGAATGAAACATACGTAGTCTCCATGCACCCCGACTGTTACAATATCTGCGAGTACTTATTTCAAATAACCTATAGATATGTGAACGTTCAGGAAACTCTTCACTCCTTTTATTCCGCAACTGGGTCCGCATCTAAAATGCATTTGTGATGCTTCCAACCCGCTGTTACCCCCGTTTTCTCCTTGTTCGCGCCAAAGTATGTAGGTACGTACTCGTATGTAATCCACAAGTTTCCTTGCTACCCACAAATATTGCGTTCAATCGTCCTCTGAATGCTACGACCTAAACTACTTAATGACTAGCGATTATCGTTTGTCCAACGATTTAGGTTTCAATTTGTCAATTGCTCTATTCCCAGATGTTAAATAGACATTTGATTTGTTACGGTAATAAAACTGGAGTTGAATCGGTAATTCGTGTGATGTGCTTTCGGGAATTGGACTGTCGGTGTTGGGTATGCCTGAAAGCACTTACTGTTACACGTTTCCCAGCAAAATGTATAAGTACATACATTTGTTCCAATTCTATTAGAGCTACGAAATAATGCCAAACTTGTATGGCACCCTCATGGCGTCATAAGGGAATCATTCCAGTAGCTGCCTCGCTATTGCTGTATCAGTTACGCCCAGGGTCTCGTCGAAGCATCTGATCGACTTCCATTGAATTATTTATGTCGCATTTCCACTGATGCGTTTGCCTTTCGTGAAACCAAACGTTCTCTGCGAAAACGAACGATGTAACACAAAAAAGCACTTTGTATCGACCTCAGCTTTGTACACAATGCGTGTTGAACGCAGAAAGGAAAACATCGTTATGAATGTTATATGTAATGTACCCACGTAATTGCTAAATGAACAAATTATTATAGGATGTTTCTGTAATTAATATAATTTATCAGCAGTGTTTATCCATGGATTAATAATTATTAAATAATTGCGTGTGTTCATCGGTTTTGAGGGCGTAAGCCGCTATACATCAGCGTTTCATTATTAGTCGTTATCAATAATTACCTACCTACTTTAAGTAAACTCGTTTATTGTTGCTCCTACTTCAGCACGTTAATGAAAGACAATTAAAAATCACATCGAGATTATGAAAGGACTGTCATATATGAAGGCAGATATGAAAATATACACATAGAGGCAAATATTTTATCAGCTAAAGTTATTCTAAAAATGCAATAACATCAGTTATGGTTGGCTCAATTAATGGCATGGGAAACAGGCACCTCCTGCGAAGGTGAAGCAGTATTGCAGCGTAGGAGTGGGCGGGACAGTTAACAGACGTAGAAACCGCACGTTTGGTCTACTTTAGTTACTTTCACAGCATTATGTCGTACGGTATTTTGCGATGGGGTCGGGCTGCTGACATCGAATCCATATTTATTTTACAAAAGAGAGCTGTCAGAGCCGTTTATAATCTGCGTCGCCGTGATTCTCTTAGGGAACTTTTTAAAAAGATTAATATTATGACAGTCCCTTGTCAAATCATTTATGAAAATATTATGCATGTGCGGAAAATCGACATCTTTTAGTAAAATTAGTGATAGACACAATTTTAATACTAGAAATAAAGACAAATTAGATCAACCATTTTTTAGATCAGCTAAAGTCCACACTTCTTTGATGGGGTATTTTGTAAAATATTACAAAAAAATACCTTCTGACATATTAAAACTAAATGAAGGAAAAATTAAAACTTATGTTAAAAGTACACTTTGTAAACAAGCATATTACAAATTAGCAGATTACATTCAGGATAAGAATGCTTGGAAACATGCAACCTGCTCCATAGGACAATCAAGGGTGTAGACAAAATCAAACTGGTTGATATATGAATTAATTTTATAGATATACTGTTTCTTTTTTGTGTTTTTATTTTCTGTTTAATTAATGGTTATTAAGATTATCTGTAAAAATGTGAGTAGTTCTTTTCTTACATTTCCTGTATCAAATAAATTACAGTGGGTACCCACTGCAATGACGTAGGTATATTTACATATCTATGAAGAAAAATACAAAAAGATTTTCCTGTTAACTTTCATAATTGTGTGTACATTCACTTACAAGGCACTTTAATCTTTTCAGCGATGACTTCGCTTAGTCGAGCGTCAGGATTTTTACAGCGTTTGTTGCTAGATCACGTTTTTACTGCAGCAAAAAGTACCTATTTTATAATTAGGTAAAGAAACAGGTTTGATTTTTACTTGTAACAGAAGAGTAAAATCTTGCCGGTTAATAATCACACTAAGGTAATGGATATATAGGCAGAGAGGCTGCGTTTAATACAAAAGATACCTTTGTGTGCTTTATCAAACTAGAGAATGCTTCGTCGATTGAAGTTAAGAATAAACACCAATTCATCAACCAACACACCTGTTTTATGAGCACAAAAATACCGGCTTTCTTATCCATCAATTCTATTTCTGTCTAAAAACATCTGATCTATTGATAAGATTCAAAGTTTTATTTTTTATAAATCTCATAATAGGAAACGTTGGAATTTATTTATTTCTTAACATCCTACTCTATTCCCGTAATATATTGAAAGGAATGGATTTGTGCTATTCTACGTAGATAATGTGCCATTGCATCGGAGGTGGTGGATATGTTCATACTTCTTTTGTGTTTAGGTAAGAGAAACAAGATTTTCTTATCAATGTTGGATAACCGCTAATAAACATATTTACGCACTTGTTCGTTTTAAAAATGTAATTCGTAGACTTAGGTGGAAGTCTAAAAACCAGTGTCGTAAAATCTTGGTAAAATAAAATTCACATAAAAAATAAAAGCATGTTTACTACTTCAGCATTGTTGCCATGTTCGACATGCATTGCTATCTACCTTGCTTCATCCCAATGCTCGTTAAAAGCTATTTATGACTCGTGACAATGAAAACACTTGCCAATGCTTATTAACATTCAATGAGGATGTTTTTTTCCCAATTTTATTGAGACTAGCTTCTGCATGGCAATCGAAATCAATTATCCCGATGGTCAATCTTTGCCAAAATATGTCAAAATTGGTTCTGCCAATCAGGTGTGAAATCGTAACAAACAAACAGACACACAGACTCATGTTCGTATTTTTTATAATAGTTTGAACAGTATGAATGCAATCTCAAACAATTCTACTGCATGCAACGATACAAAGGCGAGCGTTAGTCGGAAGCAATTTCGGTAGCCCTAGAGCAAAGGTTGGCTGCTTGACATTCTATATCCGCCGAACATTTCCAGGTTGTCAGACGAAGCTAAATCTCCCGGGAAAGAGCAGCGGTCAGAGCGACCCATGGACAGGAAATTGTATGTCGACCTACGTCACGATTGCCCGCCCACGACCAACGAGGAGAGCTACAAAAAATAAACACAACCAAAACAAAATTACCCGCGAGCAATACAGCTTTTTTAAACTTAATAAACATTTTAAAGGGGACTCAATTTATTTGGATCGCGACCTTTTTAACCTAGACGTCGTATTTCATTATGTTAGAGCTTTGATTTGTGAGGAAGCCTCATGACAGGTCTGGAGAAGGAATTAAGTATTTTGGTAATAATTTTGATCGCAATCATTTATACCTAAATGTGTAAATTATGAGACACTTGCTTTTGAGAGCAGCAGCGCCCGGTAGGAAGTCGAAAATTAACCCAAAGGAAGGTACCTACTATTTCAATTAAAAGTATCCTGTGACCAAATCCCGTTCACCCTAGCTTGATTAATTAAGAAATATCTCCTACTTTAATATTAGAAGGAAGTAGGATAACACTCATTGGTACTAACGCTTATGTTATTATACTAACGCATCTATCCACTATCAATGATGTGATTAAAATCCAGGTTTACCTACAATCACTTATGCATAATACGAGGATATTACCACTTACAATTTAGGCATAAATTCAAATGTGGCCACGACCGTATGCACTGGGATCTAACGCCTGAAACCACACGCAGTGGGAACATATCGGATCTAGAGATCATTGTGCTACTCGAATAGACACTAGTCGGATTCTGTAGGCGTTTGTAGTTGAAAGCTCATCATATCCTAGTCGTCTTTGTTTTGTAATCAATTTGTCTGATAACTTTCTATTGATTGATCAACATAACCCAACGTAATTGAAACTAAATCTATTTTTACTTTCCCAGTAAGAGGTCTTATAAATTCCATGACGACCTACTAAGGTCCTCCACAGAATTATCGTCTACAAATTCAGAGATTGTTCCTCAGTTAGCAACAGATATTTCTGCGTCACAAATAGAACCATTTTCGGTCCAAATAAGCCCTCAATATAGAGCTAATATCAACTCGTTTTACACGTCAAAAGTTAGTTGCGTACGTAAGTTAGACAGAACGAATCCTCTTAATTCAAAGGCTTTTCTCGAGTCGAGGTAGATTATACCCACGTTATACTAAAGTGTTGGTTACTCAAATAAATGGCTTTCTTAGTGCGATGAAGTTTACAGGTTTAGTTAGTACTAAAACACATTTATTACTTTAGTTAGCTTCTAAATTTTAGGAATTTAACGTTTGAAACTTGAGCTAGCTTGCAGGTTCAGGTTTCGGTGGTATTCTAATGAATTTTAATATCTATCTACCCACGCTGCTTGCTCTCAAATTAGATATCAGTGAGATTCTGACGTCAATTCATAGATGAAGCTTTAAAATAATCGTTTACTTTCGAAAACTGAACCATAAATGTGTCAATATCTAGCATCAATAAAATAACGTCCAATTCTGTCGTTCCCTGCCCAACTTTGAGAGTGAAGTGAGAGATAAGTTAGCCAACGGCAAAGTTCAGTTCGTTCCTATATGAGTTGATAAGTAATTGCTAATAAAACCAAGAACTTTAGTAGAAATGAGACAAGTATTTATTTGTATTCTAGGTATTCCAATCTATTAAAGTCGCAGTTCGCGATAGTATTAATAGTTTCAGGGCTAAACACGAAACCAGGCGGCTAAGAAAATAAATGTTTTGCGGTACACATTTAAATTGAAAGCAATCTGTAATGCGGAAGATGTATTAATTCTAGACGCTCTTTATTTAAGACCGAAGCCTCTCCTTTATTTCATGGTATAAATATGGATGAAGAACAAGTTCATAATTCAGTTATTTTTGTTCAAGGTTCGTGTTTGACTGCTGTAGCTATGTTTCGTACTTATAAGAAAATAATTAAAAATTCTTCTGGCGGAAACGTTGGCGGCATTGGCGCTTCACTTTACTGGATGGTATTTAATTATAGAAGAGCTTTTTATGAAGTTTTTATGAGGCAAATTATATAATTTTAAAATAACCAAGACTTCATCGAGCTGAGATTTTGTAAGGAATAAAACCATTATCTATTTTGCTAAGAGCAAAGTAGGTTTACGAGCTATTCAATTTTGTACTTATAATGTAATCCCCATTGATTTTGACGTTAACATGTTTTGTTTATCAAAGGTTCGTATACAAGAGAGTATTTACTTATGTTCATATGAAAATCCGAAAATTATCTCATAAAAATTGCTTAATAATGCAAGCTGTAAGTGATACGGAACGCCCCTTGAGCTTGGAACAGATACAGCGTGTTAAGCGCCGTAGTTTTTATACGCGTGTGGCCACTAAACGTGTGTTTGGCAGCCGGCCAGGTCTCGGCTGCCCGCCCCACCATTTGCCACTGAAGCTCGCAGTTTACTCCGCTGAAGCCTACGTAAGTTTGCGATTGCGAGGCACTGTTTGTTATTCGTGTGCCTCGTGAATATTTTAAGTTTTCTTTATTGTATTGCTGTTCCTTTACCTGAAGATTTCGTCATATTTTTGCTCGACTCGCTCGCCAGGCCAAGTTTTGAATGTTATCTTTGTTTATGTTCTTGTTTTCTTGTCTATTCTCTATTGGTCTGGCTCGATAGTTCACCTAAAAAATAAAACAAAACTGTCTTTTGTAGAGCCACTTTTTGAGGTAATTTCGTGTCTCATATTCAAATATGAAGGTATTTCTGGGCACGTAGCTACGTGCAATGACTTAATATCATACATAACAAAATTAAAATTATGCAAATAAGTCTCAGCGAGCGGTAGTGAGCGGTTAATACGTTGCGTTACACCAACGAAACGCGTTGTAATAAGCAAACAATATTACCCCCAAGTTCGTAAAATTTATGAGGCGGTTATTCGCCAAGACATAAACAGGGGTGCTGTGCAGCAATAACAAAACGTAACAACGTATTCAGTGCGAGTGCCTGAAACATTGTCGATTTCATTGGTTTTCGTTCTCGAACAAAGTTGCTCCCGATTTGTACTCGAATGAATGTTTAGTTATCGAAGTCCGAATAAATGTATAATATTCATTTGATTTACAAAGTTATAAAGTTAGCATTTGAAGTTCGAGCTTAAGTTTTAGATTTATTAAGCTGTGGTTAGTATTGATCGTAAGTTTAAGTTGAATTAACCGATGTCCCGTGGTAGGAATCCAATCGATGTTCTCTCTAGATATCTAAGAACTAAGAGTTGTTAGACATTTTCTTTACCTAAGAGGTAGATACAAACTTATGTATATCGCCGATAATACTTAGATTCTAACAAATGTGAACTGTGAACTTGTGCGTCCTAAAGTTCATACTAAAGTTTAAAATTAACATGTAATGAGACGAGCTACAAGTTTATAACTTACAAAGTCAATATGGTATATTATTGGATTTTGGAGCATTATAAATGCTCTTTATAACAGTGTTTCGTGAAAAGAAATTGTTCATGAAATAACGACATCTACGCAGTGGTTATGGCCCAAGTATAAATAACATAAGAAACATTAATATAATTCGCTAAAATTGTAGCAACTGACAAGCGACATGAAATCGCACTAACACTTATTAATATTTGCAAATTACTCCAGAATAATTTAGCAAGTAACATCCTAATTTTGCATCTTAACCCCGTACAATAATGTCTTAACAATCCGTACGTGTCTCTGCATAAGTCACACAATCCAGTTCTCACCAAAATTGATCCGTGCAAAAATAAATACGACCAGAGCCGGAATATTTAGGGCTGTGATTTATATGGATGGGATATCAACATATAGATACATTTAAATTGTCACATTGATATTCCGCACTCGGAGACATGTAGGTACGTTTGCAGCAAATAATATCAGCATGTAAATGAAAACTTGGGATCCAAACTGTGCGATGTAAGGAGCAGTTTCATTTCTTTGGTGAAACGTGGAACGATATATCTCCCGCATGACATGAGAAAACAATAACTCGTCAAGCGCTCTTCCAGCCGACATGAGAAAACAAAGCACCTACCCGACGTGCGTATAAATTTTGTATGCCAGTGTTTTAGATGACATGACCTTTTTTGTGCATACCTACGGACCCTGAGGATTATTTATCTAGGGAGGTGCTACTGAGAATACATAAGCATCCACGCCGATAAAAACTTGTGTCTTACTTTACTTCTGACCTGGGGGGCTACTCTCTAAGCCCGAAGTCCGTAGTTTTGGGCTTAGTTGCGGTTGTATTCTACTCCGTATCACCTAACCACTAAGAATTAATGACAAATCGATTTGACAGTTGCCGTCATTCATTTTTAGTTCAGGTTCAGAACTAATCGTAAGTCCGTAGGTTATACGGAGTAGAATACACCCGCAACTACGCCCGAAACTACGGACTTCGGATTTAGAGAGTAGCCCCCCTGAACTAGACCTTGAACTTAGTCTCTGTATTAGTATCTGTATTATTCGTTCCATTTCGTTCGCAAATATTGAAGAGATTTTCCGAAATTAGAAATGAAAATTGCAGTCTTTTCGGGAAAATTACGAAAAGATCTGTGTTTTTTGCTGGAATTACCTCTAGGTGCTGTTAGGAATTCTTGGCCAGATAATGACATTGCAAAGGATATAATACCGAGGTATTTTCAAGTTTTGCCCTTCCTATTTGTTGCCACTTATTGTTTGTGTCAAACGATAAACCCTATTTTACTGCAAATACGAACTTCGACGACGGTCCTTACAGGGGACATAAAAAATTGATTAAAACCCGTTTTATGAAGCATTTCAACTTAGTAGCTCAATACTGCAACCGTATAACTGTTATCAAAATTATAATATCATGCACTGAGCGTAAGTATCGTTTAATTAAACCAGTTAATCTGTATATATTTAAGTCTTCATGGAGAGAACTTCAACGTTACAAGAACCGTGTCAAGCTGCTCTACTTTGCATAAAGTTCTTGACTTTCTGATAATCTAGTTAGTAGCTAGGTAGGTATAGTACCTACTTACCATAATACTGATAGAATTAATTAAATTAAATGTTTTGAAAGTCTGTTACAAACTTATAACAGGAATAGAAACGTCCTGGACGAATAAATTAGCACGTTTGGAGTTGAATAAGTTGCCTTGAGACTCGTAGGACACTATCTGATTATTATTTCTTAGATGGCTAGATTAGCTCGATTCCTATCGAAAATACTGACCCGTAGGTACAATCAACAAAGCTATTTGGTATGCAGGCAGCTAACTTTTAATCAATGCTGTGAGTGTGCTGAGTAGACAATTATTGTACACCACACTCCTAAGTCTATCATAAGCTTAAAAAGTTATAATGCACACATTGGAAATAAATATTGGCAGTGCAGTGGAAAATGTAATGTTTTTGCCTGTATACCAAGTAGCTTTGTTGACTGTACTAGCAAAGGACAGAGTTGTGTGGAAAAAGGGCAGGACGACCTTTGCCCAGCATCGGGACAAACTAGGATGGGTGGCCCCTATAGGTAAGATAAATCTTGCGAAGAAAGTTGATTTATTACCTAAGTTTGGAATATTCTCCGTTTCAATCATATTTCAAGGTAGCTGAAACCCTATTGACAAAATGCCTACGTACAAAAAATACAGTTGCCAACACCTTTTCACAATATATTCAGATCAGACGAATAATGTACCTACATTTTTATTTGAAAACCAAAATATTAAAAAAAATCTTTTGCGTCACAACCTTGTCTGAGTCTATATTTAAATTATTAATATGGTCGGGGACATTCCATTTGTCTTGTAATATTTAAAACATAGAAAAGATATATGAGAAAAATTTGTTTGGTTACATATATTACGGAGCTAAACATATCTATATTTTAACAATGATTGTTTATTTACCTTGATTTGACGACACAATATTCTAGTTATAAACTACAGCAATTATGTGTACTTACCTAGGGCATGTACCTGATAGTGGGTCCACACCATAGGTCCACACGATACAACTTTGACCTCTGAATTTAAAAATTCGGTTGGATTCTTTTGTCGACAAGTTATTTTTTTTTAAATTTTATGTTTTTACTAAAAACCATAAAATAAAAGAAAATAATTGTAGTACTAAGTACTTAATCATTTTTCGTACTTAATAAACACCCTGAAAAGTCATAGAAAAGTAAAATAATTATGCGATTTCGTTTACTTGGATGGCATATTTTTTTCAGCTAAGTATTTTGGTTTTAAAAACCAAACCACTGAACCGATTTTGATGAAAATTAATGGGACCTATTGGAAAGTACATCCTTTAACAAAAAAAAAAAATCAAACCGGTTCATAAATGACGGAGTTATGAGGTAACAAATATAAAAAAAGAGATGACAAGCGAATTGAGAACCTCCTCCTTTTTTTGAAGGCGGTCGATAAATTCTATCACATCGACATTTGACTACAGCTTACGGAAGTCTGCATCGTGTGGACGATCCATAACGGATTTATCCATGGCAATTACAAAATTCTTAAAGTCAACGATTTCCTTACTTACCTATATCCGGAGGCAACTTAGACAGATATTTCGAGGTATACTGTTGCTAACGAACTTTGTACCCCTTCTCGAATGAATTCAATTAATTCACTTTATAATAGTGTTAGCATATCTCTATTCATATAACGTAAGCTAATTGGAATTTGGGGTAACACTTTAAGCTGATTTCAATGGTATTGAATATCAAAATGCCTTGCAACCCAAAGATAAGAACAAGACACACCGTTTACTGGTCTATCCCGAAGATCACACAGACAGGCGCAATGTGTCATTGCGACAACCCTATGTGTGTGTGTGATTTTTATATTCCAACGGATATATTAAACTTGTATAAAAAATCAATGCAAAATAGTCGTCACAGCGTTGTCTCATTGTCGCATTGTGCCTGTCGACGGGAGCCTTTATCAAACGTATAAAAACAGTGGGACAGCAAGGACTAAATCGGAGCAAATAGTGACCGATTAGTGCGTCGACCAGCGTGAGCAAAATTTTTCCAAATAGAAAAGTGTTGGTATATGTTTAAAAGGGGTAAGAGAGGAATAAATATTACCAATCCCCTTTGGATCGATCCACGTGTTTCTACATACAATGTACAAGTACCTGGGTTACTTAGACACGGGCCTATCAAGCACACATTAGCCTCCCACATTTCTATTTCTACCTTAATTCCATGTTATATAATAATATGTAACAACCATACTAATATTAGAAATGCGATTGTAACTCTGTTTGTTACGCTTCACCGCCTAAACCGCTGAAGCGCTTTTGATGAAATTTGGTACAGATATAGATTAGACCTTGGAAAATGGCATAGGCATACCGTGAAAAAAGGGCTTAAAGGGGTTGAAATATGGGATGAAAGTTTTTATGGGGGTCCATCGTTTTTGAATGGCAGCCCAAGTAACCAGTAACTATTCCACGCGGACGAAGTCGCGGGCAAAAGCTAGTAATAAATATAATAATAGGCTCCAGTGGGTGTTGATATGATAAGCCGCCTGTGAATATTTATTAGAAGTTAGTGCAAAATCTATTATTTTACAGATTATGTAGATTTTTCGGTTCCATATTAACATAATCCATGAGAAAAAAGTATTCGAGTCAACTGAATGTCAGTTCAATGTTGAGAATAAAGTTAATTCGTTTTCGTTAATTTTGTTCAACATATCAACGTCTACCAGTTCAGCAGATTCTCGTAGCAAAATTTTCATGTTCGATTTCCGGAAATGAGCGGTGTAAGTGTAGGTAAATATCGAAATTGCGCCCTTTACTAATACTCATTTCATACACGAATTAATTTAAACAGAACAGCATTTCAATGATTCCAGGAACAGTATAAAATATAGGTACGTAACAAAATCATTAACACATATTAAATGGAGTCCCTAATTATGAAATCCACGAATATTCATAACACATACTAAGCCTCGGTTTACACGTAAACATAATAATTTATACCGATCCCCATAACGAAACGTTAAGCAAACAGACAATTCAAAAGCTCGCATCAGGGACATTAACATCAACAACTCTGAATTAACGACGCATAAAAGCCATCGTTTCGCAAATTACACGAAAAAGAAGGGGTAAGGTTGAAAAGTATAGGGGGTACATGTACCGGTACCCCTGAGAGTATTGTTATGGCCGAATAAAAGTAGTTTACAGCGTGCACTAGGGCTGGGCGCTTAGCAACTTTATCTGGAAATAGGGCTACCACCGAAACCCGAGGCCCCCAACGCATCTGACATTTCTACGACTCCCGAGCGCGTATCTCGCAAGCTTATATTCTCCGCGTTTTGGCAGCTCTCTTAGGTTAACCGACTCCTGTGCTTCTTATACGCTTAAGGAACCCTTTCCACACAGTTTGGTAGATAATAACTATCATTGTTGAATGCTACCATCATCACCATATAAGCCGAAAGACGTCCACTGCTGGACATAGGTCTCCTCCAGGGGGGGGGGGGGTGGGTTTGCCATAATCACCACGCTTAGCAGGCGGGTTGGCGATCGCAGTGTAGCTATTGCAATGCACAGAGAATGCTGCTACTCATTCTCTGGTGAGACATATCAATCCTACCAGGGGCACCCCTAAACACGCTGGTGCAGCGGTCCATGTGCACTGAAAATATATTTGTTGAAACATGCCACGTATTTTCTTTCATGCATGTTTAAGTGAAGAGAAACCAGTCGTGATGCCAACTTGTTTTGGATCTTTATTGGTTTATAGGTGCCTGAATATTTTATTACAAAGAAAGTGTTTCGGTTCCAAAGGGGCTATGGATGGCTTCATTAAAATTCGAGTTTAAGAAACTGCTTGTTGCTTTTTCATGTTATTTTCTAAAAACAATCATAAACAATATGCTACTGTATTTTTTATTATTATGATACTATATACATTATGTCTTGGTTCTATCTATTTAGGAAACAATTGAGCGTTAGTGTAAGAAGTCATGTGTTAATTAATAAAAATAAAATATCTATGTCTTGTTCAAAAAGCATGAGTTTTCAAGAACTTTCCACATGATGTTCGTAACAATTTCTCAATACAATTTATGTTCAGGAATCTTCAAAGCTGCAGTCCAAAACATGGCAAAATACACAAAAACTAGCAATAATTCAAACAGATAAGTCTGAACGTTGGAAATCTCATGAGCGTAAGCAACATACCCGAGGTACTCGCGCTACAGCTCCGTTCCAGGAATTTTGCTGAGAAATATTTATAATTCTCACCTTCTATGTCTCCACATGAGTTATGAGGAAATTTTCAGTGAATGCGCACAAAATAATGTACCTACTGTAAATGTATAGGAGTATTTGCGCCCCAATGTTACATTATTTCATAAGCCCTCCACAGCGCAGCGGCATGCTCTCTGAGGCTCATGTTTTTACATGAAGCTCCCGATTGAAATGTAAATTGGATTCGAATTGGTCGCCAAAGCCAATGTATTAAAAAAAAAGTTAGGGTAAAACCGCTCGATTCTTTTATGGATTGGGGATGTGACTTGTAAAAATTATGGCGCAGGCAACAGATTTACATATGTATTCGGGTTTCATTCTTAAATATATTTACATAATATTTGATGCATTGCCAATATGCTGTGAATTAATTCACACCATCTAAAACCCGACCATTTTTAGTCCATGGGTACTGTACCAGAGAGTTTGATAGTGGTCTACATAAAGGCGGAAGATAAGTACCTAGTTATTCCGCTAGCCATCTAAGCTAAGTAATTTAAGTAAATACGGCTAGGTAAGCGGTACCTAAATCGAGTTTGTACAAGACTGAAGCATTAGACTAGAGTACCCACCTCTAAGACATCAATTAGCATAAGTCATGATCTTAAAGTTAGAGTTAGTAATTGATGTTGTTAGTATTTAGAAGTTTGAAGATGGCTGAGGGATTTAACTATGCGAAATAATGAACTATAATTCTGAGCCAGACGAATCATAGACGAAGGGCATATTCGGACGAGATAACTAAACGAAAAAGTTGGCACAAATCAGAGGAAGCCTGTACTTGGCACTTCTCAAATGCATGAATTAGTACCTACCTAATGAATGTAAAACAAAATCGCTCACAACGCCTAATTTCGGAAAAAATCCAACGTAGTTTGAAAAGCAGTATCGTTTTATTCTACGCAGTCGCCATGATTAAAAAATAAAATAATAGAGAATATGCATGAAAAAAATATTTAGTACCTATCCAACGATTTTTGTAGAAATATACAAAAATATAATACTAACAGTGAAAATAGAATCGAAATTGACCGAAAAACAAACGAGATATTATAACTATTTTAAACAAATATATGTGTCCTTCTCGCGAAAATGCTGTTTTATATGGCAGCTGTATAGACGTCATAGTATTTGATGTTAGATTTGGTATCGGACTTCTCTTTCTAATTGTAACTTTAAAGCTTAATAACTTCGACACTGATGAAGGTATTTTAAAATTAAAGAGAAAATCAGAAAATCCATGCATATTCCCTATTGCCGATCAAAAAATAACAAGCTATAAACAGTCGATTTGATGATTCGAGCTAAAGTCTAGTTAGAGGACATGCTTTAGAAAGTACTCGTTCGGTTAAGCCTCAAACAGCCTTTTCCACATCAGGACCTATCTGGCGTGGTCTTAAAACAAATTGCAAGACAAATCGGATGTCGCAATAAAGACATGTGGCCGTAAAGATGAAGTGGTTCCTGTGAATAGTTCGGTGGGTGCCACTGCCACCATAAATACAGTGGCGTTGTTACGGTAATACTACCCAGTACCAGCACAATCTCATAACAACATTGTATGAACGTTGGCCGCGATCCAGCTTCCGCAAAAGACGCGACGGACTTTACACTCATGACCTCATACAATGGATTCATAGTTTCTATGAATGAATAGATGAAGTTGTCAACAACGTACTTCTGGTTCTTTGTTTGTTTTGATTTACAGTTGCTTCAGTTCTGTCTTCAGTTTAAACCTAGACTGTAATCTCAGTTCGAAGTAAAGCCTTTAATCAGCTTTACGATTCAGTCGCCTTTGATTATTGTATAGGCACGGCAACATTGAGTGGATTCCATCAATATGGCCTTGTGTTGTATGGAATCAGTTTAAATCTTATTAAAATCAATTTAACGGCTTCTATGTTTCGTGGCATAGATGATTGATTTTTCGTTACTGCTAAATATCAAAGTAAGATCAGACCTTAAGTAGATACATAGCTACTTAAATTAATGAAATCCCAAAAGTATTCAAGTAATTGGGTGGACAGCGATGAAAAACACGAAGGCACTTTAATATTTTCCATGAGAACGCAATATAAACGCTGAAGAGTTTCATAATTTGGAAAGTTCAGAAGAGCAGCGGCATTTATTTTCTATCTTTGAAGTTAAATATACAATTTCTCGGGACAAAAAAACGTACTTGAAAATCACGAGTCGAATGAAAGCGAGACTATAATTGAAACTTGTTTGTTTTCCATGTTGTTTGTTTATTTACGAGGGGCGGGAAGTCGTAACTAAGTTATTGTTCGTCAGTGCTTGTGGTCGCCATTCCTCTGCGCCGCGGCTCGCTCCGATCCGCTCCATAATTGGCTCATTGACTGATGTCATTATTACCTAATTACGCGTTCTCGGTTCCCGCTTTCTGAGTGCCTTCGCATCGATATCAGATTTCTTTGGCAAATTATTTTGAATTGGCTTTGTGATGTCATTGAATATTTTCTTAATGCATATTCGTATTCTTACAATTGAAGAAAAAAACGTCTACGAATAACGGAATATGAAATTGTCATGTCATTTCACAATGGGTAATGTTACACAAATAGGTACAAAACAGGCACTTACATGAGCACTAAAGCGGGAAAGAGTAGTTGGAATATAGGGTATTCAGATCACAAATCGTGATCTGAAAAACCCTATATTCCACAGTTTAACCATTCGAGTATTCCTATATTTCACTATTCGAAATGAGACTTTGACTAAATACATTGAAAGTAGTTTCAGTGAATGAAAAGAGCAGTCACTTCATATCAATCAATGGATCATTCAGTAGGAATGGTCTATTCAGAATGAAAAGAGCAGTCACTTCATATCAATCAATGGATCATTCAGTAGGAATGGTCTATTCAGAATGAAAAGAGCAGTCACTTCATACCTATCAATGGATCATTCAGTAGGAATAGTCTATTCAGACATCAACGAGTTTGGAGTGGAATGTGCACAGATGTGTTCCTCCGACACCTTATATAGGGTAGCATCTAGTTACCTGTGTAAAATGCAGGCTTCATGTATAGTTATTGTGTAGATAAAATTATATTGTGTTCGAATTAACACACACTTCGTTGTGAAATGGCTCTTGTTCTCAAATCTTATTTGTTTATATAACATACTAGATTGCGTCCTAGTTTTGGTATAAGAAGTATATTAAGATCATGCAGACCAAATCGAGGTAGGTATTTTGTGTAAATGAAACAATAAATATCGTAGAACATAATTTATTAGAGGATATTTACATTGTTTTGGTCAATTTGCAGAACGCACTACACAACATTTAGCCTATCTTTGACAGCTGGCATCAGGTTTTTTGTCTTTCTGTTACACTGTTACAGTGAAGATAAAACGGTTTAAAAGAAAAAAAGTTCATTTCCTGGTTGAATCTGGTAGCATAAAACATCTTCTAAATCAGGTAGAGCTGTGTCTGCTGTTTCTGTTTTACTACTTTCACTAGGTTTTGGTGAGCTTGCATTACATTTTCCACGATCAGTCTGTATGTCGCTAACTCGAACAAATGTACGAACATCTTCATGATGGCCCTCAGTCTTGACTATAAGATACTGAATCATCTCTAGGTCAAATAACTCTTTTGTCTGGCTTGTATCACTATCCTTGTGATTAGATGAGCTTACATTCGGTATTTTCAGGTCAGTCTGCATATCTTGAGTAAATATAATTTCACCGTTAGCATTCTTGCAAATAATTTTACGAATGCCTTCTAAATCAGATTTTAATGGATTAAACATTGTAATGTTAATATTTTTTCGCGAGAACCTTCACACTACGAATTGTAAGAATGTAATGTCGTCTTAACTGATTGTAAGCTATTTATAAGTAACTCGGGCTTTAATGCTCATCCCATATGTAAACGCATCCATTGTAAATTGTCATTGAAGTTTATTCACTGTCCTTGTCCCACAAATTTTATTGAGAAGATATGGCAGGCAAAGTCATCGTATGTTAGTAGTTTACCATTAATCATGAGTTTTGCAATGTAAGTAATTCTTTATAAGGAGACCGATCAAAACAAAATAGCAACATAGACGCAAAGTAAATAGGTACAGGACGTTACAACTCCTACAGCGTGCGCAAACGGGCGCACGCACACATTGATGTGTACATAAAGGGATCTCAGCAATGCATGCCAGCCGCAACGAACAATCTCCACTCGCGCAAGTGCATGCGTCCCACATCTATGTGTGCGTGAGGTGAGGTATCGCTCGTTATAGGAAGCTGGCGTTCTGTGTCTAATTATCATACTATTGCTACGCTCGGTTTTACTTACTATTTTATATCTAAGTAGTATTATAATGTCAATTAAAATACATAAATTCGTTATAACTGTTTATTATCTAGGTTTATATTAATACCTAATTAATTACATTTGATTTAGAATGATACATAGTTTATACATTACAACCATTATGTCTAATGTAAATTGTACATACGCAACTACATTTTCTTTTGAATTTTATTTATCATATCTTTAGCACAGTCGTATATATCATCAGTAAATATATTATCAACAATATGTTGAGCACATATTTTAGCTTTACAAGTGCATAATTTAGAACCATTGAGTTCTTCACCCTCAAAGATTTGAATACGTATTATTTTACGGTGTGGGCCCTTTACATACTTTCTAACATACGAATACATCATTTTGCTCCCTCGTCTTTTATCATTGACGGTTTTCCTGGTGGTATTGGCGCTGTTCAACCTTTCTTCTAACTGGGGTGATGTTTCTCTCTCCCGATTTTGATTCAATGGTGGGGAAATTGGAGAGTACGATATAAACGGTCTCTCTCTTTCCAAATAGTTCATCACATTTTGACGTAATTGTTGTGGTGCTGGATTCGGTGAGTATGACGGGGTTGAAATAAAAAGTTGCTCGGATTCCTGAAACATAAGAATGAATAAGATAAGTTAATATACAATTATGATTACTTATTAATATCGGCAGCCCAACTTCATTATTCATAAAAACTAAAATTATATTTCTATGTAAGTTATCATAGAAATTGCGAAAAAATAATTAATTTAATAAAAGTGTCGCTAATTTACTTACCGACATTATTGGTGAAGAAACGCTAGCGATGATGTGATTATTTTTTTCGAGATTGTACTGATTTTATACTTGTTCAGATTTATTTGATTTTTGTAATAAGGTTCAAAATTATAAGATAAAAAACAAGATTATTCTTGTATACCGAAATATGAGATTCTGACTCGTCATATCTCCACTTCTCCACATGTCTAGGAGTTGCATGCGAGCGTGCAAACCGCAGCGTTTGTACCGTCGCCGTCATCGACGTCGAAAACATTCAGCAAAAAAACAACAACCTACAAACATTTTTTATAATTGTAAGTAGGTATGAGCTTCCCCTATTGTTGATTTAAGTGAGTACCTACACAAGATTCAAAATCGCTTTTTTATTTGTCTTATATAAAACGCTGTAAACTTAAAACCTTAACCGCTACGATAAATACGCTCGTGTACGCAATTGACAATTTTTGCAAGTATGCAGTTTTACAAATTTGGACTGAATGACGTGATTTTAGGCCTATAAAAACGCTTCGCAAATTAGTCTCCGGCACAATTCCTCTCTGGAACGAAACCTGTCTGCAAGGAATCAACGCTCCGAGCTCCTCATCAAACTACCTGTCTAAGCATCAATCAAGAATGTAAGTATTTATTCAATAATTCATTACCGTATCTAACTATTGAATGGTCAGAATAATGTATTAATTGTATTTTGAATGGTTAGATATATTGAATGGTCAGAGTAATGTATGAATAGAACCAAGTACCTATTACAATGCTTGGCTCAGAGACTGAGTGATGCTTTTCTGTGCTGCAGGTTCGATTCCTGCACAGATGCTATGTATAATATTCATCGGTCGGTGGTTGACTGATCGACTTTTCAGATTCGATTTCAGCACAAATCAAACGATATTTATATCTGTTAACTATTTATCTTCCTCACGATATTTTGATTGCAATGCACTAATATGTACATTTATATTTTTGTTGACAGGTCGACACTACTTAGCAACGACCTTTTCCTCTCTAGCGATGACTCTGAGCAAGAGGCGAAGCCGAAGAGGAAGACAGAGGAAAGAAAAAAGAAGCGGGAAAGGTCCATCAAATCGAGTGAAGAGTCAACAAGCGCAAAAAAATCGAAGCAGGTCGTTTCGCCAGTAACACCATCAGCTCGAGTTACGGCCAGTGAATTATTCGGTGAAGACAGTGATAACGAAGAAAGCGTCACCCCAACACAGAGACCCCACAAAACTGGTAATATACCCCCACTGTACTCATATTTTACTAGAAGGATGGCTAAGGGATATTCACGACAAATAAGCGAGACTAAAGAAGGAAAATATTATGTAGAAGTGAAAATTTACAACACAGAAGAAATTAAAAAAATAATGCCCATAAATAGATGGCGCTCGGCCATAACTACCATCAAGACGAAATTAGATGAAAATAAAGAATCTTGGCCCCACTTAAAGGAGTTTGTTAAAGCAACTCAAAATGATTTTAAAAATTGTCCTATCACCTGCATAGGTGCTTATGATACTTAAAGACTTTATTTGTTTAACTAGGTGTTCCCCAATATTTGTTTAACTAGGTGTTCATCAATATTTTCTTCTATAGGTACTTACTTTAAATTGTATCTTGTTTTAATTGTGTTTACCTACATGAAATGTCTTATTATTATTATTTTGTACTGTATTTTATAAGTATGATATTGTAGTATTAATTAATATAATATAAGTAAGTAATCTAGTAATTGGTTTTCTTATTTACAGTTACACACCTCAACAGCAAATCGAGACCTAGAAAGTCAATAACCTGTCATAAATGTAAAATTGAAATACCAGAAAATCAGTATTCCTATCATATGAGAACGAATATACACAAAGCAAACTGTTTATTGAATACCAAGTTCACAGATATTCATATTATTGCAACAGCATTCAAAAACAGATTAATGACATACAGATTGAATGTCACTCAGGAAGACGAGTACCTCGGTTTAGAGGCGTTCCTGGGTGATCATCTAATAAATATAACAGAATTGATAAAAATGTCACTTAATGAACACAATTGCATAAAATTGAATTTCGAATTGTTTGCCTATTTTATGTTATCAAAATCAGACGAACAACAATTAAAGTCGTTTAATACCAAATATGAAATTATTTATAAGAACACTGATTTGAATGAATTATTAATCAAAGTAATAAATAAACTAAATAATAAATTAACCGAGTTCCAGCACTGTCAATCTGGTTGGACATTTGTTTCTATGAGTCATCTCGAAATTAATGTAAACAAGTATTCCCCTATGAGAGGTGGGTCTTATATACAACTGCCGTCAGCTATTAAGCAGTCTAAAAGTTGTATAAATATTAAAAATAAAGATAATTGTTGTTTATTATGGAGTATAGTTGGTGGATTATACCCAGCTAAAATTAATGTATGCAGAACAAGTTCATACCCCCATTATACCTCTGTTTTAAATATTGAGGGAATGTCATTTCCTCCTACGATTAATGATATTAAAACGTTAGAAAAAAATAATCCCAACATCAGTTTAAATATATATGGCCTACAAAATAATACTGTGACCGGACCTCTTTATGCAACGCAAAATAGAAGAAAAAATCATTTTAATTTACTTTATATCGAAAAAAATTCTATCGGACACTACTGTCTAATTAAAGATTTAGTACGTCTGGTGCGACGTCAAGTGACTCGTTCTAAAGGAAAACATTATTTATGTGATGCATGTCTACAACTATTTAGTAACGAAAATAGACACAAGACTCATAACTGCTCTAAGATTTTGACTATATTACCTGAAAATAATTCTGTACTAAAGTTCAAACATTACGAGAGGCAGCAAAAAATCAATTTCATAATTTATGCTGATTTTGAATGTATGTTAATAGACTGTAATGAAAGTAGCTCTTTGAATACACAGAAACTAAAAACACATCAACCTTCATGTTTCGCTTATTATATTTGTTGTGCACATAACGATCAATTAAACAGGTATATTACATATCGAGGTAAAGATTGTGTGAAAATATTTGTTAAATATTTAATAAAAGACGTTAAAAATATACATAAGATTTTAAGTAGTAAAAAGCCAATGACCCCATTATCGGCGGAGCAAGAGATGGACTATCGAAATTCGACTACATGTCACATATGCAAACTATTATTATTGAATGATAAAGTCCAAGATCATGATCATATTACATCTGAGTATCGTGGGGCAGCGCACTCCCATTGTAATTTGATGTATAGAGTTTGTTCATTCATTCCTGTTGTCTTTCATAATCTGTCTGGATATGACTCACATTTATTCATTGAAGAGTTAGCAAAGTATGAAGGTTCTATTAATATAATACCGAAAACTAAAGAAAAATATCTTTCAATAATAAAAGTAATTAATACGGAAAAACACAATCACCCTATACAAATAAAATTTATTGATTCCTTTCACTTTCTTAGTTCTAGTCTAGATGCACTAAGTCAAAGTTTGTCAGAAAACGATTTTTTGAACTTATCGAGAGAGTTTACTGATAAAAGACAATTTGATTTAATGAGAAAAAAAGGTGTTTATCCATATGATTACGTTGATTCTTGGTCTAAATATGATGAGACGAAACTTCCCTCGAAGGATCATTTTTATAATAGTCTGTGTGAAAAACATATAACTAAAGAAGAATATTTACACGCTCAAACAGTTTGGAATATTTTCGAAATAAAATCTCTTGGTGAATATACAGATTTATACATAAAATGTGATGTGCTTTTACTATGCGACATATTTGAAAAATTTAGAAAAACAAGCTTACATTTCTATAAGTTGGATCCGGCTTATTATGTAACGTCACCGAGCTTAAGTTGGGATGCAATGCTTCTATATACCGGCACTGAACTTGAGTTGATAAGTGATTTACGAATGTACGAGTTATTAGAAAAAGGAATTCGTGGTGGGCTTGCACAGTGTTCTCTACGTCATGCTGTAGCAAACAATAAATATTTACCACATTTTAATGAGTCTGAATCAAGTAGTTATTTAATATATCTTGATTGTAATAATCTATATGGCTATGCTATGATGAAGAAACTTCCTATTAAAGAATTTAAGTTCTTGAGTCTGAAAGAAATTAGCAAGTTTGATGTAAATGATGTGTCAGATGATAATGATTACGGTTATATTTTGGAAGTAGACTTAAATTATCCAGATTATTTACATAATAAGCATAAAGACTTGCCTTTTGCAGTTGAAAAAATAGTACCTCCTTATGGAAAATCAGTGAAATTGGTTGCAAATCTTTATGATAAGCAAAATTATGTAATTCATTATGTTCACTTGAAAGAATGTTTGAAAAACGGTTTGATTTTAAAAAAGATTCATCGTATACTTAGCTTCAGACAAGAATTCTTTCTCAAAAAATACATTGATCTGAATACTAGTCTTCGTCAAAATTCCAAAACTGCGTTTGAGAAGGACTTTTTTAAATTATTGAATAATGCCATATTCGGAAAAACTATCGAAAATAAACGGAAGCAAGCAGATGTAAAATTAGTAACAAAATGGACTGATACCAGAAATAAAACAAATAAACATCTTGGCGCTGAAAAATTGATATGTAAACCAAATTTAAAAAGTATATCAATTTTTTCAGAAAATTTCGTAGCTGTGGAATTATACCGTGAAAAGGTCGTTTTAGATAGACCTATTTATATTGGATTTACCGTTTTGGAATATTCGAAGCAACATTTGTACCAATTTCATTATGACGTTATGAAAAATAAATACGGAAACAATGCTGAGTTGTGCTATACAGACACTGATAGCCTATTATATTTAATTTACACAGATGATTTTTATCATGATATGCATGATGATCTTTCAAAGTTTGATACTAGTAATTTTGAAATGAATAATCCATATCACATACCACAACTTAATGCTAAAATTCCTGGATTATGGAAACATGAGGTTGGTGGCGATTTAATTATAGAATTTACCGGTTTAAGAGCTAAATTATATTTTATTAACAGTGCGAAGACTGAAATTAAAAAAGCCAAAGGTGTTTCTAAGTCTGTAACTTGTAACCTAAAATTGAATGATTACAACAATGTACTGCTGACAAATAAAGCGCATAGATGTAAAATGAATATGATAAAATCAATTAAACATGTTTTATACACTCAGCAAGTAGACAAACAAGTTTTAGAAAGAAACGATGACAAAGTTCAAGTATTACAGGATCAAATTCATACATTACCCTGGGGGCATTGTGATTCTACGTTTGTAGATTATTCCAGTGATGTGTAATCTGTAAAAACTAGAAGTTCTTCTATATTTGATCACTGCAATGTAAGCAATATTAAATTATATTTGAATTCTCAATACTATCCGTATGACTCACTTAATCTGAAATTTGATGAAGGTAAATACAGTATATTATATGAAATGTATGCTAATTTTCGTCAGTCGTATTACAACTTAGGCATTGATCCATTGCTTAGCTTAGACCAATTTAAAGAAATTGCTCCACTTTTTGTGATTGACTGTTCAAGACAAAACGATTCACTTAAAACTGGACCAGTTGACGTGCGATTAGAAATTGAATGCTCTGAAGATATTCAAAATAATACATCTGCCTATTGTTTAATAATAAACGATCGACTGTTCGAATACAAGCCGTTGAGTAATATTGTGAGAAAACTATCATGAATGTCATCGTAGATGTTCAAGGGTTTAAGAGTGAAGAAAATGAGTTTATTCCAAAAGAAATAGCAATAATGTACAAAGGACACGTACAAGTACTGTTGATAAAACCACCACGACCATTTTATGACTTGACGAGGAAAGAACGGTTACAAGTGGCTTGGATTGAAAAAAACAGAGGAATAAACTGGAACGAAGGCTTTGTACCATATTTTAATTATCAAGCAATCTTTGGGGATTTTTTAAAAAATAAATCTATATTTACGAAAGGAAACGAAAAAGTGTTATGGATAAAAGATATATTCCGAATTAATAATGTATACAATTTAGAAAGTAAGAACTGCCCGAGTTTGTTGACATTATATAACAATTATTCAGATTCATCTGACATTATAAGTTGTATGTATCATACCAATATATGTGCCTTAAAAAATGTGTTTTGCTTAAATAAATGGTGTAAAGAAAATCAAGTGTTTTGTCAGTAAGATAAAATAAGAACGATCTTAGTTTTACGAATAAATGATTATAGAATGTTAAACCTACAAACTTACTTACACATATTCTATTATTTAGGTTAGTGAAAATGTAAGTAATAGTAATGTAAGAAATGTATCATTGCTTATAAAACAATATTTGAATAATATAGAAATAAATATTTAAACTTGACCTACTTGCGAGTTTTATTTCTTTAACACTAAAAATATTAATATAGTTAACCACCTGCCAACCACATATTATAGTTCGACATCGAAAGCAAAAACAGCTTGTTATAATGAGCAGTTCATACTGAACAGCTTGTTAAAGGTAATGAGCAGTTCATACTGAACAGCTTGTTAAAGGTAATGAGCAGTTCATACTGAACAGCTTGTTATAATGAGCTGATCATACTGAACCGCTTCTTATAATCAGCAGTTCATATTGAACTGCTCTGTTTATTTACACACTCGAACAGATGCTACTGATGAGTATGCGACTACTATACAGGACTTTAATTAAAAAAAAAAAAAAATATGTTTGAATAGAAAACTATAAATGTTATTAGTAGACCATTTTATGACTTGACGAAGAAAGAATGGTTACAAGTGGCTTGGATTGAAAAACAGAGGTATAAACTGAACGAAAATTTTGAATAATTAAGTATATTATGGGGTTACAGAGGAATAATCTGATACTCGAATGGTTTAACTGTGGAATATAGGGTTATTCAGATCACGATTTGTGATCTGAATACCCTATATTCCAACTACTGGAAAGCTCTTCAATAGAGGAAAAATATGTGTGGATAAAGCAGAAACTTCATATTTTTACCATTGTTAAATTTAACGAGACTCGTTTAATGAATATGACTAATGATGTGAATACCGTGTAATGAGGGTTACGAGAAAATGTTTCCAATTTTCCTGGAAATTTTAATGTTATTAACGAAGGACGTATTGGTTTCAGGATTAATGTGGAACATTGGCACAGAGTAGGCAGCTATGCAGTATCCTACATCTATATTTGATTTCAGAATTTGAGATAATTATCAAATTTTAGAACTCTAACTCTGTGCCGTATATGACAAAGATCGAATTCTATTTCAACCCATTCTTTTTTAGACCGTTTTAGGGTTCTGTAGTCAGCCCCTACTGTTTCGCAATGCCCGTTTGTCTGTCTGTCCGCGGTTTAGCTCAGATACGCTTAGCACTAGAAAGTTGGAATTTAGTATGGTACATATGAATCTCATTTTTTTTTTTACTTAAGGGTAAAAAAAGTCTAAAAGTATTTAACTTAAGCCAGACTTTTCATCTGACTACTTCAATCCATAGAGGATAGTTCTAATTGAAAGAAAAATAAAATAGATGAAACCTCTACAGCGGAGGTGGGAATAAAATTATTTCCAAGAATTTTATAACCATAGTTGGTCTTGACTTGGCTTCGTAAATTGAGCTGATAAATATATTTTAGTATTTTTTGCTGATATCTAGTTTAGTATTCTGTTTTTCTTATTTATTATTAGGTGCGTAATGTCCTGGTCTTTAAATATATTACTAAATAATAGCTTTAAATAAAATTATGAGCATATAATTAATTGCTAAGGCATACCTTGAAAATCTATACTGTCCATACTAATATTACAAATGCGAAAGTAACTCTGCCTGTCTGTTACCTTTTCACGTTAAGACGTCTCGGCTGAAGGGATTTGGATGAAACTTGGCACACGGGTAAACCATGTCCCGGAATAAGACATAGGGTACTTTTCATCCCGGTAGTATGTTCTCTTGGGATAATTATCAACTTTCACCCAGTCGAAGCCGCTGGCCGAAGCTAGCTACATATAAATACAAAACGTTTAAAAAATGTAGATACCTTAGCAAACATTGATTTCTTAGAGACAAGTTTAAAAGAAAAACAAATACTTAAACAAATTCTTATAAATAAATTTTACAAATTATTTTGTAAGGAACATATTATGATCCATACGAAGAATTATCTACTGCACGCTGAGCAAAGAATACTCATTGCTATTCGAAATCTCAAGGAGATAAATTGCATGAACGATTACTAAGACGAACATAAAAACTTAACGATGAATCCGATGCACCTCCAAGGATTTAATAATGAAATGAAGCTTTTGAAGTGTATGGAGCAATAGGTAGGAAAGGAAACTAAAGGAAGACTTATCAACAAAATATAAAAGTTCGTAGTTGAATCTTTCAACGGGTATAGAACTGTAGACATATCTTAATTTTCATTTATATTATTTGCTTATGTGAAGATTTCATAAGACTGATGAAAAACATAATAACATACAAACAGAGGGCCAATTCTACTAATTTTTAAGCAACATTCACATCTCAGTCGCAATCTGTCAAAAAAGGCTCAATTCCCATACATTTTTGGCAGATTGCGACTGACATGCGAATGCGAACATTGCTTACAATTAGTACAATTTCTCGCAGAACAGATGGTCGATGGGGCGAAAAGTTCTGGAGTGGTGACCTCCTACCGGAAGATGCAGCGTTGGAAGGCCTCCCACAAGGTGGACCGATGACCTGGTGAGGGTTGAGGGTAGCTGATGGATGCGAGACGCACTGGACCGGTTGTTGTGGCGACACTTGGGGGAGGCCTATGTCCAGCAGTGGACGTCTTTCGGATGATATGATGATGATGATGATGATGAGTACAATTGACACCTAGGTCGAATACAGAACCTCCTTTTTTGAAGTCCGTTAAAAGTATGGTAGGTACACTAAACAAACTTCTGCAGTTCCACACTAAAGTGCTTTCTAAGCACACAACGTTGATTGAGAAATAAGTACATGCTCCCTGCATGACTTGTTGTCTGCTTGACATAGAAACACTGGTTGCGAGTTTGACACCTTTGTAGCGACCATCGCTACAAAGGCGTCAAACTCGCAACCATATTATGAGTCGGCTACTAAAGGCCTGTTCTGTATGGCGTCGAACGTAAAAGAATAGCACCATCCCATCACTTCCCCTGGGTGTCGTAAGAGGTGACAAAAGGACTCACCAGAGAATAGGCAGCAGCATTCTCTGTGCTACTGTGCATTACAACAGCTACACTACGATCACCAACCCGCCTGCCAAGCGTGCTTCCCTTGGGGAAGGCCTATGTCCCAGCATGTGAACGTCTTTCGGCTGAAATGACTGAAGGCCTCAATCTCACGCGAAGAAGAAGAAATCATATAAGTACCTACTCAACATCACCTTTAACTGTGTAAAAAACGTCACGTGGTGCGTGGGTTATTTCTCTGCAAACATATCACAACACAAACGTGACAGAAATAGAACGACATCAAAATACGAATAACCTAAAAGACAGTTTATTTTCCTTAAACTTTTCTCGAAGGCCTTTTGTAAACGACGTTTTGAAATGAAATTCAATAATGTGACGCTGTCCGCCCTGGTAGCTTCGGCCTTCCTATGCAACTTGGTTCCTATTATATACATTTAGGTATGTTATGAATTTGCTAACGTGCACAATGTTTGTTCGAAGCAAACTCGTGCTGCGAAGCCCGTTAATATTCACTAGGACTTGCTCTCTACAAAGTTACCTGGGACCATCAAAAGTAGAAATATTATTAAGTGGGACGTTTGTTTTTGATTTTAACTGTGTTAGATTTAATTAGGTCAGGTGGTATGGTTTAATTTGTGTTAAGAAAGACGAAGGCTGTGACTTAGGGTCTTTTGAAATCAAACGCAGTTTTCACCTTGTGTTTGAGTCCAGAGTGAATTGGTTACTTCTTAGAAAGCGCGCTCCATCGTTGACCACGTCATCCTTTTCCATCACAGGAGGTTGTTGTCAAATGCGAGCCGATCTTATTCTTCTTTTTCTTTTCTTTCTACATATAAAATCCAGACTGATGGATCAACGCACAGCCTAAACCGCTGGTCGTCGTGGCTAGGGTGAAATAGGGGATGACAGTTTGTATGAAAAATCTTATTCCTTGGGGTAATATATTTGAAACTTAGTACTAATATCTACTGGGCAAAGTATATTATAAAAGTTCGTTTTTCGAAAATAATCTTACTTTGTTATAGTCGGTTTTTTTGTAAACCCTAGAGAGCTTCATATTTTGTGTAAAAGGACACGAATGAATATTTGGTGAAACGGGGATGCAAAATTTTATGGAACATTTTTGTTTGTCTTCAGAAACACCTTTTCGATTTTTTCTGAAATTTAACTCTTTAACACTTTCAGTGCCCAGAACTCAGCATATGGGTCGAACAATAATTTGTTTCTTGTGGTCACGAACAAATTATTGTTCGACCCATATGCTGAGTTCTGGGCACTGAAAGTGTTAAAGAGTGAAAAGGGGCGGCAAACTATATTGCAAACCATATCCTGAAACAGGACAAAGGATACGTTTTATTACGGGAATATGTTCCCTTGGGATAATATTTGAATTTCACGCGGGCGAAATCGCTGGCATGTGCTAGTAAATTATCAATAAGAAAACTATTACCGTCCCGGGGCAGTCGGGTTATTTAATAAATAAACAACAGTATTCAGTTACTAGAAAATGCCAATAAGTTTTTTATTTAATGGCATACATTTCCAAGCATTTATCGATGCAAGGTATCGATTGAAACCTTTTAACATGATTCAATAAAAAAGAAACAAGGAAAAATGAAAAAGCAATTTTCCGCGAAGTTTGTTTTAAATATTTCTGTTGTTCAAAATATAGATGTTGATTCACTTTCACACAGTTTTATTGCCGAGTATTTTGTTACATATCTAAGCAACGAGATACCATTTATTTATTTATTTAGTAAAAAGTAAGGTCCAGGTACCAGTCTGAAAAACTTTACGAAAGCTCATTAATATTTCTTATTCGTCTTTTAAACGTAGTTTCTTATGCAATTAAATCTTCAAACTACATTAAATAAACTTTCGATTTTCTTCAGTTTTTTAGTTAGCTTTAGGAGAATTCAATAAAATACGCACAGTTTTGCTTAGCGTAAGTTAAGGTGGTGTGAAGTTTGTTTACAATATTACTACTTTAAATAAAAAACCATAAATTGAAACGAAAGTATATGTAGAGATAGGTACCTACTTGATTTTTGTACATTTCACGAGCGAAGGTAGGTACATGATGGGATGAAAATCCCTTACCTTTGCATCCTATGTAGATTTAGGTGACTTTTCCTCAAACCTAAAAGATCTCTTGATAGACCCGGAAAAGGGCAAGGGTAATAAGGAAAACCATTAAATATTTAACGTACAGAGCAAGCAATTAAATAATTAATTTTATATCCATCTTCACACGAGGGATGAAGCTAGTATTAAAACTATCAAACTATAAACGAGATCCTGAGCCCAAAATTATGATAAAGAGAAAACTTTAACAACGAACACCTTATTTTAATCCATGGTTGTGTGTACAATTAAACAGCTCGCTGGCACGTTAATCCTTAGGGCGGAGTGTGGGTAGTTTGAAGTTATACAACATAAATTATGAGTTTGCTACGAGTTACCGTAATGGACCCCATTCACGAGCTTATTATAGCGTTTATCATCGCTTTAAAGTTTGGAGCCCCTGCCCGAATGTTGCGGCGCCCCTGCTAAATGTCACGCAGCATTTTATGGCTAGCGCAGAGAGCCACCACGTATATCTTGGCAAGTAGAGAGGCGGGGAACTAAATTTTCAAGAACCGGATCTGGAAATTGTGACTTAAACTTAGTACTTTTCTGATTCACTACAAAATATTAGTTTGCATTAAGAAGTTCTAGGCCTAGATATTATTCTAATTCCTTTTGAAGGAAACTAGTCCACTCCATTCGACACAATTGCAACGCATCGAAAAAAACCCTCGATTAATATTAACAGCATTTTTTTTAGTCAAGTGGAGATAAGGGCTAGTTTTCTCCAAAATCATTCCTTCAGCTTTAAATTATTTCTCAAGTTCTCGTCTTTGGCCCTGTAAAACATTGCAAAAACTCACCCTCACAATATAGACGATATATCTACTGAGCACCCAAGTGTATGCGACTGACAGCTACAAGCCAGAGTTGCAGTTTCATTGCAGATCGATATGAGAGATAGCTAGATAAATAATTAAGCAGTCTAGGTCGGTCCCTGTAGTAAAAGTGTTCAGAACTTCTGACTAAGAATAGACTAGATATAGACGTGTTTTCTAAGGGGGCGTTTATATGAGACCAATTTGCTTGCGTCAACCCAACGCTTCAGACCCGCGGCAACCGTACTACACGACCGCGTTTACAACGTTGCTACAGCAAAATGCGCTCTATTTATTTGTTGCAATGGCATTGCACGCATTGATCTCTACGTTGCGACCGCGCGGTCAACGTGAGATGTCCGCGCGGTTGCATGATTCTGAGGGATTTGAATGTTGTTGCCTAGTAAATAGAATCCACATTCACCATTACAATGTCGTGACGCGCGGCGATCGCGTGGACACCGTGCAGTTGGCGCAAGAAAACTTTCGCGTAGTCTAACGGAGAGCTGAAGCGTGGGTGTTGGGAACTCGATCAATAGACTTCAAGGGCCGCTAAATTCTGAATACGTCATCGTGTCTCCGATGTTATGACCATTTTATTAGTTTAACATTGTTTAAGGGTTAAATTGAGGTTTTCGAGAGGATCCCGACAGTGAATGGCCTGCTGAAAATAGACTGCTTGTGAATGTTTTATTATGGTATATGCATCATGCTTGTCGTAAGTAAACTCTTTTTCTTTTCTACGAGTACCTAACCCTTTATACAAAATATCTTTGATGAAAATTGAGATTTTTATGGCCATTTTCATCCTCGTTAACTTTTCTCAAATCCCCTATAAAAATAAAGTTCTCGTAAAATTTTGCTCTAAGCCAATAGCTTGGTAAATTTTTAAAACCTCTATATCGTGAATGATGGTCGGTTATTCCTACACGGTCGTCCATCAACGATCTCCTATAATTTTATAACCTAGATCGTAAAATATAAAGAGAGTTCTATTCAACTATAAAACTAGTCGAGCAAATATTAACGTTTACAACATATAAAAGTCAATCATTGGTATTTATAGAAATAGCCCACTTCGAGTCTGAAATCCCTTAAGTTAACACAAACAATTTCTTCGTTAATTTCTGTATGCGTGGGTACTTTGATGTGAACCTTGTAAACAAATGGAGCAATGAACGGTGAAGTGTGACTATCAAAGGATGTTTTGCATACAGCTCTTACAGTTGCGTTTTAAAGGTAAAAAAATCTGCTGCGTTACCGTATCGTCTCTTTTGTTGAGCCATGTTGTATTTGATGACCAATTAGATGTTTTGTTATTCAAGTACAAATTAATAAAGTATCGATCGAATCGCTAAGTCCTTTGAATCTGAATTAATTTAACTTTAAACTAAATCAATCGACAGCTTATTGGGAATTATGTGTTTGAGCCGTTTGGGGTTGAAAGCAAGCAGTTAGTCGACTGTTCACGTGACCAGAGGCCAGCCCTCTGGTCACGTGAAGAGTCTCTGGTCACCTTTTATTTGGTCAACGAATCAGCATAGCCATTCAACGTGGCAATGCGGCCAGTGTTCTGGGCATTTTTCCCGTTGACAGCGATGTGGACGAATTTTTCGATGCCCTATGTGTTCTTCCCCTCCCCTTTTTACTCCGCTTTTATATTTTATACTAGCTTGTATATAGTATCTATAAGTTTTTATGAATTTGTAAATATTTCTTTTCATAAAAATATCGACAGCATTAAAGTAGAGTGTCTCCTCTTGAAAGAGGAGACACTCTACTTTTCATGAAGAATTTTCAGGACACCAACATACTAAAATACCTGACACGTAGGTAAGGGCTCCTTTGGGGTCTCTTGTGGAAAAAACTCCGTTTCGTAGATACGAAACCTAGGACTCGGTGCGCCTAAAGCCTCTTACTTCTGCCGAGGTATAAATAATATAAATACCGTACCTTAACTCCCCAACCCAACCTACCTCTTGAAAATTTGAAATAATTCTAAATTCTCAGTAAAATCTACCCTTTCTTTCGACTCCCTCCAGTCAGATAAAAAATAATGCCCCTTTCGCTTCGTTACGTACAGCCAGTTAACTTTCTGACACCGCAGCCTTAACTGTATTTTCCTTCCGTATTTTATAACCATTCGTATTTCATATTTAAAACCATTCGTTACGGAGATATGATAAATATTTGAACCTAATTAGACTCGGCTACCGAACTTCTTACCTTTTTTTTAAAGGATGGGAAATCATCAAATGACTTCTTCCGCTCTGGTTAGAGCGGAAGGGCGTGTCAGGCTCTTACTGACTAAAACCTATCCGTGTTCCTTCTAAAGCCCTTTGTGTTCCACAGAACTTCTTACCTACACTGTTTAGGTTGATAATTATGATTCTCTTTGTCCAACACGACCGATGAAAGTTAATTATTTAAATCACATTATTTTTGCGCTCAACTCGCAAAATAAATCACTCATCGAATAAATGGAATGGATGGATAATGGAAATCGTTCACCATCTATTAGTTACGTTAGGCTTTGAAGATTAGGAATATTATGGTTATGATCTATCTGAATTTAACAATGCATGCTGTTTTTAAAGGAATAGATAGATAAAGGAATAGATGAAATGATTAGCAGGTATAGATAAACAACATTAGTATAAGTTAGGATAAGCGCTAAATCGCATTGGGAAAAACCTGTAATGATAGATGTAAGATGAAGAAATAAATAAATATGGCCAACATAAACCACGCCCTTTAACTCATCTTATTAACATACAAAATGCGTTTTAAGTATAAAATCATAATTTTCATTAATAATCCAAACGCTTACACCTATTTGTATGAACTACAAAGTCAAACGATAGTATTAGAAGTTTCCAGAGTTATTCCCTACTTCTAAATAATAGTTGTCTATTCAGTCAGCTGAACTAAGCCGTCTTCGGACCGCGTCGCAATATATATAGCTCAGCCAAACGCTATGGATATTAATAGCTCGTCACGCCAATTCTCTAGCAATCCAACAACGATTCGGTGAATTATCATCAAATGTACACTATGTAGGTAGGTACAATCTAGAGGTTCATATCGAAATGTAGGAAGACAAACGCATCTCAAAGAAAGTGCGGTGTATTAAGTCTGAGATTACCTAATAAAATAACGCGTTAAGTTTAATTTATTCAGTTGTTAAAAACATAAAATGTAACATAATATTTCACTCTCTTTCTAACTTGTAAATATTATGTTTGAGAACGATTCCAGCCCTCTGCATCCATTTGAAAGATTCCTGATATTTTTTTTAGTTCTTATACTCTCTAAGCGTCTCAGCTGACGCGTCGCACGACCTTCCACAGCTAAATAAAGGATAATAAATAATTATATTCAAATCCTAACCTTTCTTTAAGCATTTATAATATTAGTTAGGTTTTGGTCGGAGTAGGTACTCACTTCTAGTGCTAACTAAAAACAATTAAAAATAATTGTGATATTCAATTCCAAAACTAAAGTGTTATTTATGTACGTACCGAAGCTCATATTCAGCAACACAAACTAGATTCAACCGCAGCATTTAAAATTAAAGGATATCTGATACTACTGAATTAATTCTGGTAAACGCACCTATAAATAAATTAGGAATGTTTTGAGTTTAGTGAAAATGATTGTGAAACTCAGTGTTTTTTTTTTCTTTTAAGGTGCTACCACATCAATCGATAGATCGTTGATGGTAGAATTTATAATCGACGTCGATCGATAGTTTTTACTACACCAATCGATCGATTTTCAAGCGTTTTTTTTTTTTAAGTATGGGATATCAGTAAATGACTTCTTCCGCTCTGGGTGCAACGGAAGGGCGAGTCAGACTCTTGCTGACTAAAACCCATCCGTGTTCCTTCTAAAGCCCTTTGCATTCCAGGGCCGCGGTGACCCTTTCGAACAAATTCCGCAACCCTGGTATGCTATGATATCTTAAAACCATCGTGAGACCGATGTGAGAGGAAGACGGATATTTTAGTCAGTAAGAGTCTGTCACGCCCTTCCGCTCCGCCCAGAACGGAAGAAACTATTTGATGATCTACCATAATTATCTAAAAAAAAATAGGCACCTGAGGACCAATTCCACAAATTTTTCAATTCTCATTCGCAATATGTAAAAAAAAGTCTTAATTTCCATACATTTTTGATAGATTGCGACTGACATGCGAATGCAAACGTTGCTTAAAAAATAGTAGAATTGGCACACTGGTTTCATTGAGCTCCGACAAATCAGTATTAGATTACACCAACATCAGGAAAACGTCTCGTTAGTCTCCTATTACAATCGACTGGCAATCAGGCTTGATTTCCCGTTACAAGTCATTAAAATAATTATTTAGTACGTTTTATCTTATATAATTTCATTGAAACACATCATTATATTTTAGGTACTGAAAATATTAATTAACTATCGCATAGTAATGCCAGTCGATTTTGGTACGTATTACCTTACATAATTTCATTCATTATAATATTATAATTAATGAAAATATTAATTAACTAGAGCATTGTAATATAATTCGTTCCTAATTGAAATGGTGGTGTTGCCTAATGGTTTCCCATCATATATGTATTGTCAACGCAATTATGTAATTTACCTATGAGTAATTTCGTAATTATTACATTCCCTCTAATTTAGATAAGTACTAATTTATGACTTCATATTACAGGTATTAAATTATACAAATAATTTTTCAACTAAACCATTTATTGTCAAGGGCCGACCCTTTAGGCCCATTTGCGCTGCTCCGCTTAGTACTGGGCTAACGGTCTAGTCCAGAGCTAACTTTGCAAATTTGTGGAACGGTCTTGCTCAAATACGAAAACGTAGGTAGTTAGCCCTGGCTAAAACTATACTTTAAGTTATTTCACTAGCTTCTTAAAAATACACGCAGCTGATACTTGACGTTGATCTCAATGGGAAAGAATAGGCAATTTACTAAATGGATACTCTTTCAAAGCGACGATTCAAAACGTATAATTAACTATTTTATGCCAAGATTGATCCTAAGTCAAAATGGAAAGCCTTTTCTAAAGATTCCCACAACACCTGCTAATTGAAGAATAAGGTACAGACGAAAAGTGAAAATTCACGAGTGAAATGCGGCCTAGACAAAATTAGTTCATTGTATATTCCTAATATATTCACTTTCTGAGCAATTTGGTACAACCACCTGGGAAATCAAAGGAAATTCGAATAACATACGAGCTTTCTTAAGTTATATTATGTTTGCACAAGTTAATATCTCGTATTTCGAAGAGGCACTAGAAGAAGCCAACTTTTTGAAGTGCCTAAATAACTCGCTGTACAACGGACACAGTCGTAAAATGTTACTGAGGCATCTCCACAAACAACAACAGAATATACTTACACTGGAATGTTTAAAAAGATAAATAGAAATAAGCATTTCACCTTTTATGGCGACATAAACGAGCATAAATGTGACAACACTGGAATTAAAAAGTTATTAAGTGTGTTGTTTTAAGTTGTCCGAACACTTAAAAATTAATAGACTTTAACGTCGTCAGAACATTTTTCCTGTAGGGACTTTCCATTTTCTTCCAACCGCAAGTCGCAACACAACCTTATTTATATATAAGAGAAGCGAAGCCGCAGGCGTCACCAAGTTTCTTCTAATTAAAGAACAAGAATGCCAACATTGCAATCGTGCGGTACTATAAAACGCCTGCAGTTTTGCGCCGAGCTTGTTTTCTTGCCTTAAGTAAATAGAACACTCTGCCGTTAGCCAGGCGTTGTTTGCGCCGCTATGAATTTAATAGCAAAACAGAACAGCCATCAAATTAATTTCTCCCTGCAGACCGTCTAGTGTTGTTCTAGTCGCTTAAAGCACACCACTAAGAACTACAAAATTAAATTAGTTTTGTATTTTCTAAAAACGTTCCGTCGAGTTATTACCACTGTTGATGACAGCTGTTTATATTTGGCGATATCATTATAAACACATTTTTCTTCTCATATTTTTATCAACAATCAGAGTATTGTTGGAATTTTCATTAAAGGTTACATATTGCCGTCGCTTCAATAATAAATCTTATGAATACAATAAAAGCAGGGTACAGGGCAACCTGTAATGCGGTACTATTTCTGTAAAGACATTTTGAAGCGGGCTACTCGACTTTTATTGGTTTTAGTCGAAACGAGTGGAATCTATCTCAGGAACTATTAGACGTGAAGCTACTGGTAAGTTCGTTAGCTTTCGATCAATAGACAAACATTCGAACCACGTTCAGATACAGTGTTTGCGTGGCTCTCGGGCTCCCGGCCCGGTGGAATCCGTACAGATTGTCGGTAGCATACCGATTTCTAAAATATGCAAGACCCGTTCCGTTCCGTTCTAGGTGCCTGCAAGTCCTTTGTTGACAAATATGCTGCTCAACCACAAAGCGATGGGACCGAGTGTCGGTACAAAGAGGGAAGCTCTTATTGAATATCCCGAGAAACATTGCTTTACTGTTGGTGTAGCAGAAAATCTTCCGTTCATAAACATTGTCGTCCTCTTGTCGCTGTTGAGGCAGTGCTCAATTGATTGTTTGTTGACGATTACGCGATTAAAAGCTGTTGAAAATAATTAATTTGTTAAATATTGGATCGCTTAAATCGGTTTAAAGAAATTTATTTCTCATAAGTACTTACAGTCCGCTTATAATGAGATACAAAGTATGAAAATGTAATACAAATACAATTTCCTCCAGAGTATTAGGAGCTACAATGACATAACATGTTTCTTAAGTTTATTTTTAAATGCGTTCAAGTTATCGCAAGCTCTTATCTAGTCCGGCAATCCACAGCTGTGCTCCTTCACATAATATGGTATTTCTACGGTAATTAGTGCGTACACTAATGATGACTTCAAGTTTGTTTTTATATCTATTTCTCAGATTATATGACATTGTTTTTTTCTTCATTTGTAGGTTAGTTTGTATTGAGTTTGTTGTTATGTTTTTAATGAGAATGCAGGAGTAGTAAATGTATAATTGTTTAATATTTTAATAGTTTCGTTTTTTCGTATACGGTCTTTGTTGGAGTAAGATAATGATAATGGAACAGAGTTTTAATTATTTTGTTTTGAACTCTTTGCAGAGAATTTAAGTTAGTTACTGCTGCGGATCCCCATATCTCAATTAAATATTCTAGATGCGATTTGACTAACGAGTTATAAATCTTTCTCTTCTAAAAAATAAATTACATTTTAAAGTGTCGTGTTACCTATATTCTGCTCTTCCAGCTTAAGATTGGATTAAATTAGAGAGAAAACAATACATTTCATTCGATTTTAAACATGAATTTGGTTGAGTGTTTTTCATTCGTATCAGATGCTTAGCATCATCTATTCATCGTAATTATTCCATTATTACTCTCCTAGTAACCACCTGAGACATCCAGATAAGAAAAGCGGCGGGAATCGTCTCCAAAGAAAAAAGTCAGTGTTATTATGTAATAATTTTATGGCACTTATGTAGCTATTCGATTTTTGTTGAAAAACTATCCTTTAGATTTTTATTTTATATTTGTTTCATAAATATTGTATCTACCTAGCTTCTCTCGTGTAGGTATATTATATCGTAACTCGATCGATGAATCGGAATCAATATTTTCAATCAAGAATTTAAATAGATACTCCAACACGAGCCGAGTGAAGTTCCAATGATTGAATCGCTACTACTTTGTCCCATCCTGAGCACAGACCCGTTGTAAATAAATCAATATAGCCCATTGATGTCAATTGACTTCTATTAACGACCGACTGAAACAAGAATAATAAAAACATAAATACTGAAACAAACTAGAAGTACTCTACTATGACAATAATTAAGGGTCTGCCTTTTAAGAGCTAATTCTTAAAGGCACTTAAAGCGAAGTTATCTCTGTTCAAAGGAGTAAAGGAAAGGACAACTAAATAATAAAAAAATGTCTAGACACTAAGACAAAAATATCAAACATTAGCCAGTACCTACCTAAGTAATAATATTTTCGGTATATTTTCCATTAAATTATCTCCTGTTTTAGAACCGTCTATGAAATTGAATCCTTTTGAGCGACTTAATATTCTAATCCATATTTGACCTAGTTATGTCATTCAAATTGTAATAATATTTACTTCAAAATAAACGGCAAGACGATCAACAAAAGGTACGAAGCTTTGAAGTAAAAGACCTTCAGAGATTTGCAAAAATACGTCAGAGGGTATCGAAAACGAGCATCCCTGATACGACTATGATAACGTTGCCATTGCTACCGTTTGATATTTGAACCTCATTCTAATATCAAAGCGAATTTACAAAACCCAAACAAGGTTATTATTATCTGAACAGTATTGACTTACTCTGGATACGTGTATCGGAAAAATATATTCGGCCTCCACAACGTAACATCTGCATAGATTTCGCCAATCAAATCGAATCATCGAAATCCCACAAAGCCGTCTGCAGTTGAGATTTGCTGTTTGTATTTTTGCTGCTGAATATTCCTCCGTTCCCGCAGTTTAGCCCGACTCCGCCAAACAAACTAGGGTCTCAGTGATATACTGATTAAATTCAACGAAACCACAATGACGAGACGAAACACTAAATTTAAACTTGAAGACGGTTCTTGTTATATAATTCTGGAAGGTCTGAACAACAGTAGGAATATAGGACTATGGTTAACGAAGCCACATAAGTTTTAAGTGGCCTCCGGGGCTCCTAAGTTCCCGCCGTCCGTTTATCCTCCACAACAAAGTTATTTGTTAGAGTGTCTACCTAAACCGTTGTTGATGATTACTCTGCTTTAGTAGTGTGTTGGAAAGTGTAAGTGCTTAGAAAAATCAAAACTGAAACTATTACAAGCATTCTTTATATCTGTCACCGGAAAATTGCAGACTCCGTAAGATTGTAATAAATCTTTATTACATTATAATTTCTAGATATATAATGAAGAAATCGTTTTGTCTACAGTAAATCCCATCCAAATTAAATAGTTTCCAATATAACCGTGTCTTATTAAGAAAAAAAAAGTTTACAATTACACGCGATATTTTACAATCTTACGGCGTTTGCAGTTTTCCATTGACATATTTAACTTCAAATTATACGGCGACTGTAAAAGTAATAGAATAGAAACGTCGCGTCGTGAAATCCCCCATCTTCTCCTTCACATTGTCAACACTTAAATAAACAGATCTAAATTTGATACAAGGTCGCACGAATTCATCGTTATTGCTGTAGAACGTTCGAAACGAGTGCAACGCAATTTGTTTTTCGCATTTTCTTACTAGAGGATACAATTCCAAGGTTAACAATCCTTCACACGAGTCTGGAAAGAAAATAATCTTATTACTATTAAGCGTATTTACTGTTTTTTTATTCAGGGTACTTTTCTGAATCTAGATGAATAGGGACACCCGACAGGACGGTTTCAACTGTCAAGCCTGTCCGCTACGTCGTACCCACGTACGAGTTTGAATTGTCATCCCTCTAGTTATTTACTTAGTACCCAGATCCCTTCAAGCATAAATAGGTCACGCGTAAATGGCCAAGAATATTAGATAATGTTTGATTTAATATTTGATTAAGTATTTCAGCAAGAAAATTTGTTTGTATGTAAGTGGTCTAATCGTACTATGAACCCGAAACCCGCGTTACCTATAACTTTGGGGTGCCAGTGTGGGGTTTTCCGTGCCATAATATCGTACATTGTTAGACATTTATCAAAACATCTGGTGTGGTGCCGACAGGACGTCGATGATTGTTACAAACAGGATCGTGCCCCATCAGTTGTTTATAAAACAGGATATAAAATACAAAAATAGCAGGATCTAAAGAGAGCCACTTCGCCAATAATGCGTGGGTCACGGCACAGATTGTGTATTAGGTACATGAACATCTGAAACAGGTCTCATCGATAATGCCTTTTTAACGTTTTGTTGTACCCATTTTGTGAATTTGATAATTTTTCATTGTAGAAATAACTTACGGCGATGTATTTCCAAACCAGCCTTTTATATTTGACTTTTTAAAATTTATTCTCAGCCGAAGATATAACACGATTTTACTGCTGTTATGATAACATCTACAATGATTTATGGCGACAGCGCACCTTAAAATGGATCGCGATTTCGAATGCATTGTTTTCTTGATATCCTCAGCTTTTTTGTTTCCAGTAAACAGCTATAAAGATAGGATAAGTTATAAAGTGCTTCTTACACACGTAAAACTAATATCCGAAGAGAATCGAGTTCAATATGACTTCGAAATGTACTTACACAGTTTGTTACTTGCGTACTTGTAAACTGTCTTCAATTCAGAAACTAGTTTCAGCTTAGTTTCAAGAATCTACCCGTGATATAGCATAAACGAGACTTTTATAGGGTGCTGTAATTCTCAACATTCTCGTATATATTGAAACGTTGAGCGAAAAACGTTTTCATATTTCTTTTAAAAGACTTTTTAAAATACGAGTTTCACTGTGCTTCAATTTTTATGTAAGTGAAATTTGTTTATTTTTATTCATGTTCAAATAACTATTTTTACTATTATAACAAAGAATACGAAAGAGGTCAATGCACAGAAAAGTAATTTATTTTGTGGAGGACCATAAAAGTAATTTTACGCTGGAATGATTTAACATACACAAATCATTTTCATGAGCCGAAAATAGACTTAAGTATTTCAATATCAAGAAAACTTAAATATCGTTTTAGCATTTAAACGTTTGCTTAAAATTATCGTCATTGGCCAATACAGGATTATATTGCTTCTATTATTGACATGGGCATAAAAATCCTTTAGAATCGCGAATAAAAGACGACCTCCTTCGGTTGTTGTCATTTCTAACCCTTCTCAAGAGCGTTAGAAGACGTGGAGAGCTTATAAATGTAAAACTTTATATATTTTGTAGAAAAAACGTGATCGAAACATCAAGTTTTTCATGTGATTTAAAAAAATATGTACTATAATATTTAGCACGTCTGTTTATATTGATTTCGCCATTACAAACATCGTATTGTTTATTATATTTCCCTACATTTTGTTTTTCATATGTGGTCTTCCGAAAAATGGAGATCCGAAATTCCCGCCTCTGCTTTTTAAATTAACAAACAAAACGGTAAACGGGAATATTCGCTAAAGGAATACGTAAAACGTGCACATATTTATATTCGACAGCAACATTTTCGCATCAGAGTTGAATCAAATAGCGACTCATTTATCAAAAGCGGGTAGGCAGACGATCGACTGAAAATATTGAATTAAAAAACCGGAAAATTTGAAAACGGAGCGCAATTTCGAATTCTTTTTGGAATTCGTGTTCGAAATTGGAAAGAGGAATCGTTTATGGAATCATGCCGACCTCTATCTGTCAGTCAGAGATGTATCTCCAAGCGTTTGACACACAAAGTTGCCATAGTTTCTATTCAGCCATTACAAACTCGCCTTTATAGTCATCGGAATTGATTAAAAATGGTATTGGAGAATTTTAGATTAAGTCGCAATCAATTAAAGCTTTTAATAAGTAGAAGAATCCTTACTTTTAATGACAAAATTCTTTGACGGGAACAACCTTTAGTAGGATTCATTGTGTTTACAATGCCGAACTAAGAAAAATATACATTTATATTCGATGCTAATATAAAATTTTGTCTTGACCACTGACATCTGAAACATGTTTGCTTGATTAACTCTCTCTGTCTATTTATAACGAAATGAGCAACCACAAACCACAAAATACCTAAGGACTCATTTTTATTGGTTGATAGGGCTCGCATGCGGGTTGTAGGAGATTTCTATAACGCATGCGATGGGCCCGCATGCCCAAAAATAGTTATCAGAAGTCGGTAGCGCTCGTTTATGGGGTGTTGGAGATTTCCATTATGCATGCCAGGTTTATGAGGCTCAGCAAGCTTTATGCCGACCGATGAATTTTATTGGTCGCTACTCCTAGAGACGATGTACCGACTTATGTCTTTAATTAGTCATTACGCCGCCTGTGTCCCCCGCATGCTGTATGATAATGAGCCGAATATTATCTTCCTAATCAATAAAATTGGCAGGCCAATAAGCCAACAGCATCATTAATGCTGGAATTCATGAGATTCGGATGAATATTAGGTATTCAAACCATAGTGAGCTAACGCAGCGGCGAAATCCGTAATGCACGATGAATGACTTAACGCACCGACAGTTCTATTAACTCTGGGGCTGCCTGCAGTCAATCTGCATGAGTCAAAATTTTACAATAATTAAATTTAGTTTTTGTCTATTAAACGCTTTTTAATAAGCTCTCCTCGTTTGGTCCTAAGCAGACCGCGAGGTCTGAGGACTCTTTTAAGACTTCTAAATTAGTGGTTACCAAATATGGTTAAAGAATGAACTTATCTTACGAATCGCATCGTATTTTTTTCATAAAAATCACCTAAATACCGAAATTAGCAGCTATGTAGCATAAACCGAAGAAAGGCTATTTATTAAAACAAAACCTCACATCATCCTCTCAAAACAGCACATCTAAACGAAAGCTTAAGCGTGCTTTTTCCGTTTTGGCGAATAAAAACACTCGAAAAATTCCCATTAGAATAAAAAATCTCTCGAATATCTGCGTCCTCCTGAAAACGGTGATCGTGCAAAAAATGTTCATTCCCATTGAGGAATATTAAATGTCAAATGGCAAACACGGGCCACCGAATACTCGATGCAATGAAGTCGAGCGGAAAATTGATTTCCTGCAGCACATATCATTTTCATTTATGAAGATTAACGACGCCAGACAAAGCCGTCCGAGGTCAGATTAAATTTAATAGAAAAGGATTATTTCAATGTATTTTAATGAACGTCCATATTGGCTCGGGATATAATGTGATGAATATTATATTCGTCCACACTGAAGTGTAAAACATGGTCCCTTTTGTTGAACCAGTTCGCCAGTTCCGACATTCGTGTTTCATTTCGTAACATTGTTTTCCTCGTAATTTACGTACAATACGTGTCCTGCCAAATACAGTTAGGAAAGTTTGCATGACATACAACCCATAGAAGCGTAAACTAATCCCGATGTCCGTCTACTGTCTAGTACATCGGTAAGGTCGTGGAGACCCGTCAAATCTTTCTTGTCAAGGGTAAAGGCATGTTTCAGACAAATGGGTTAACTTGGCCCGTCCAAACGCCGGTTAAACTTGCCCAATCTAACCCGCAGTGTAATCGATTAATCCGAAACTTAGCGGCTTTTCAACGTTACGCACTTGGAGCTTTCATAACATAGTTTTGGACCGGCTTCAGATCAGATGACGACTTCTATTCAATAATATTGCGGAATCGATCAAACATACATTCAGAAAGGATTCAGTGAGCGAACAGAAACTCTATTATTGAAGAAGCTTAAATTAACTGTTCTATTTATTGTTTTGATATTCCTCGGGCCGAGGCTCAGCCTGGCCTGAGAGTACAATGCAGCTGGAACATAATACCAACTAGAAACCATTCAAACAATCATTGAATTGAAAATAATTACAGTTAACCGGTAGGAGTCGTAGGAACAGTATTGTTTTTAAATATTGCCTTTCGTTTGAACTCTGTATAACTTTTATGAGAACTTTCAACTCCTGTTTTCAGATCAATAAACCTAGAAATACGGTAAACAGGTACGAACATTATTTTAGTAAACGTCAGAGAATCTATTGAACTTGTTAGCTTTATGAAAATCGCTGATTTAATAAGGTGCAACAACTTAATTGCATGATAAAACAGCGTATCAAGTATTTCTTCTTTTAGAGTAGATGATGACTTTTAATAATTTGGGCACATGTAAATGAGTAGGAACACATGTAATACGAAACTTAGGCGGGTGCCTTAGTCATCATCTACTCCAAAAGAAGAAATACTTGATACGCTGTTTTAGTATGTAGGCCCTATTCTGGAATGAGGGACGTCACTCACATTAGGTATTGGACGGGTCTATTAATTATCTCGCATTTCGCCAAGTTGTGTTTGCAGGGGGCGTTGTGTTTCACGCGCGCCTTAAAGAGATGTCAGCATAAAAGACGGGGCCCGCTAGGGCCAGAGCCTGCCACGGTTGCGGAATTTGTTCGAAAGAGTCACCGCGGCCCTTGAACGCAAAGGGCTTTAGAAGGAACACGGATGGGTTTTACTCAGTAAGAGTCTGACACGCCCTTCCGCTCCACCCAGAGCGGAAGAAGTCATTTGATGATTTCCCATCGTTAAAAAAAAAAGGGGGCATAACGGGTTTTTGAACTGAGTATATTGAGTTCCCGCTCAATCCTTATTTACTGCCAAATTATGTCAGGTTTTCAGGCTTATGTAAATATTGAGAAATACTCTATTCAGAAACCGACACTTAAATTAATTCCGATTTCCCCTACTTTAAATGATTTGTTATCTGCCCTATTTATTCCAATGTAACTAAGTGATATTATGTAGGCCATGTTTAGTAGATCAGGGTAGCATGCAAATAAGCTGTCGATCTCGGGACCATGACAGGTGATGGGACCGCGCCCGGCGGCTGACGGGAACCATTCAACGGAATTGGATACGCACATTGCTTCCATAATGGATCTGCCTATACAATCACAACTCAAGGAAATTATGTTCAGGTAAAGATGACCTAGATTTGTGTAAGTACCTACCTGCCTACCTTAAAAGTTGTAGAAAGTAGGTGCCTACTTAGTATTTAATTTGACTTCTAGTTGAAGAAATTAATCGTAAGATTTTGTTGCTGCTTAAGTACTAAAGTGTAGTGAACTTAAAACTTCAAGCTTTCATCAGCCGAGGTACGTAGGTATGCCAAATAATTAACTCCTTTGACAAAATCTTGTTTATACATACAAACCGACACCACATCGGATTAAATAGTACTATTGAAAATGGTTTCTGTCCTAAATTATCGCGCCTTGATAAAATGTATGCTCAAGTTGGATTGGCAGAACCGCAAGCTAACAGAACGGCTGGCTTGCTTCTTGTTTGAGCTGAGATACGAGCATAAACCGAAGCTATTCGCCTGGATATCCACTGAATACAAACTACACAACATAAACTTTGCATTTTTATTAAAAACCTAGTTGTTGAAATGTTTTAAACGAATCAGCGTCGAGATTTTACGAAACCGCCAAACAGAGCGCCAATTTAAAGTTTCGGAACTGTTGTTAGCACAATTTTTTCCCTGAATACTCTGTATAACGAACATTATTCATTGGGATGAAGCAATAAAACACCGACCACCGAAACCATGAGAAAGTAATTTTCCCTCAACGGCTCCTGAGGGAGACAGTCTATCAGCGAATCCTGCTGTGATAAGTTAGGGAAAACATTCTCGGCTATCCACATGTCGTTCATGATGAATAATATTGAATGAAAACATTTGCATATTTTGAAACATCATAAAGCCATCTATCACGGAGAAAGCAATTCTAAAAACGGTTCGAGCTGCACTACAGTCAAGGGATGTGATCTTTCACGAAATCGATTGTATTGACTCACACGAATGGACGTATGAAGAATAAAAAGTGAACGAGTGGCATATAGGGGCCGCAGCCCGCACGTTTGGCAGCACCAATCCATTTGACCAGAAAATTGAATCCTCGTTGTTATTTCGCGTAGAGAGAGATTAATTAAAACGGCGAACGTCAATGTAGTAAATCATATATTATGTACAACTCGCACATTGTGCAACATTGATTCGTATTAACGAAATAAATGAACGTGGATTACGGTCCGTTGTGAACGCAAAACGCTCCAATATCCCTTTTTAGCCCGAGAAAAAGTTGAAAACATTTCAGAACTATTTGCATAATTAACACAGGCGTTGGTGTTTTATAGCGACAAGATAAACTCACTCTAAATTCTGTATTATCATCACAAGACTTGATATAAAAACGAACACAAAGGAGAGACTATAAATGTGGCACTGAAATTTCATTGAAGTCGACGATGGGAGAATTTGGCAAGCCTTTAGGCTCGCATGCCACCAGAACAAAAGCGTCCGCCAAAGCGAGCCCTACGAATGGCAAAACAAGGACAAGGAATTTTAATAAAATCCTTATTATCTATTCACAGCGGCAGTTACGTTCTTTTACGAGCTAAACGGCACCGGAGAAGTTCGGTCGCGGGATCGCATCGCGCCCTCCTTGTCGCAACTTTGCTAATATCTTGAAGAACATTCTGAACCGACTTAATTGTTCGCCGACAACAGAAGCACGCAATCTGTGTTTAACGTGTGTAACTTTCCAAAGTCGTGATAATGATGCCACTCAGCGCGCCCGTCGCTAGATAGCTCACTAAGGCACTCCTTCACTACAGTCCTAGGTATTGTAAGGACTACGTCACATATCAAAGGAAATTTTGACCTTTTTCGTTTTCGGACGAATCGCACAAGGTTGACTTAACATGACACGTGTTTTTATTAGGCTCTTTGTGTAAGTTAATACCTTGTTTGGTTATTGAAAATTCTGTGAAAAGCCAATGTTTGCCTAATGCTACGATAATCTCTCCAAACTATATTATTTGAGGTTTCATCAATCCGCCACAATGTTATTTGAAACCTTTCACCTCTGGGGATGATGTTATAAAGGGTACATTTGTGTAGTTTCGACGTAGGTGCCTCCCTACGCTGAATCAACCGGCCCGCGTGATTGGATCAATTTCTAAGACTGGGTACCTACGTATAGACGGCATAGCAATATGTAGGTAGGTAATAGCTTTATGTAAACTAAATAGTTTATTCGAAAGTTTCGCTAAAAGGATCAGGCTGCTATTTAATTTTCAATAGATGTCATTATTCTCGACTTTAGCATAACTTTTAAATATACAACGTGTAACAGAATAAACGCAATACCTCTTAAGGGGTCATCGTACACGTAATTATGAACAACTATCATTATAGGACCAACACTAAGACGCAGACAAAAACCCCAGGTTTTATACATAGAAAAAAGAAACAAAAAGTTTCTGTACGTATAACACGACAAAATGTACTGAACAGCTGCTTTTTTTTCGCGATTTCGGATTTGGTCCCATAGTAAAAGTTGTTCATAATGATGAGTACAATGACCCCTTAAGAGGTACTGAGTTTATTCTGTTACACGTTGTAGTTAGCAGACAAATGAACTCGAGAGGATTCCGAAAGCTGTCCAGTTGCCACAATCCCTTAGAGACGCTTAAAGAACCCTACAGGTGGCTTATTATTTGTAGGAAACATACTACTATCTCTCGGTAGAAAATCCTATTAGTTATTGTTCAAGTGATTTCAAATAGGTACTAATTATTCAGTTGGTCAGGTAAATTTGTGTCTAAAGATAATGAATGGCAATAGATTATGCCTACCTATTCACCATTATACCAATGCTGACAAAAAACTGCCTTTCAGGACATATTACAATAACTTCTTTAATAAAATCCGTAATATTTTCAGTAAACAAAACTGCCTTCACTTAAAAATTAATAACAGCTAAAATACTGTAATACTTGAAAAACTTTTCATGTTTAATTAAGATTAAAGACTTCTAGTTAGTAGTGAAAGTTGCTAGAGTTCAATTTAAAAAGTTTGAAGTTGAAAATCAGTAAGAAAATGACGACGTCTTTTGAAGAATAAAAATCTAAGTAATTCAAACGTTTCGGTGGTGAAACATGGCTATAAAAAACTGGATTGGAGATAGTTTTAAGTGGGTACGTTTGTAGGTATATATTTCGACCTGTAGGCAGTCGAATAAATTTTTGATTACGGCCTTTGGTTCATTGGTATTCTTGGGAGAGAGTGCCGATACGACCTTCAGGCCGGGTCTGCACTTAGCGGTAATTTACAGTTTAATTACAGGTTCTGGTTTGGGGGAGGCGGGCCAAACCCGAATTTATACGGTGCTCGACATCACATAGTTAACAAGTTGTAGTCATATCCTTTCATTAGGTCCGATCGATGGGGCCAAGAACATGATCGTAATGCGGGTAACGTCCCGGAGATTCTGTAGCAAATTCCGAGGTGGAACTACGGGAATTCGATTAATTCAGAGCCTAGAAGAAGTCGTAGCTATCGGAACATACGGTAAAATAAAAATAAGACTACTATATTCTTAAAAATCCTAATTCCTTTGAAATTCTTCGCTTAGAAATAAAATTATATAGGTAGGTCGAAGCCGGTACCTTTCCGTTGGAATCCAGCCGTGATATTATAAACGATATTTAAGGAACGTTTTATTTTATTTTCGATTAGAATAACTCATCCCTATTTTCCCACCAAAACATAACCATACCGCTTAGAAGAAGACTTAAAGCTTACACCATATCCTTGTAAACATTATTCAAATAATACTCCCTCCCTATCAAACACGGTATGGAGTTTAAAGAATAATAAAGCTATTCAGAAGTTTCCGTAAACTGCAATAAAGGCTTGTGAATATGGTTTAATGCATTCAGTTGTGAGGTTGTGACGCCCATCGTTTGAAGCACCCTTAACCCATTTACTGAGGCAAAGCAAGCTGTTCACAATATACTGTTTTCTTTCAGTTTTACGAGTAGATATTGTATTATAAGTTTATGTTTTTTAATGGACTCTGGTTAGACGGAGATTGCTTTTTAATTTGCTCTTTGATGTTCTATCATGGGTGGCACTATGTTTATGCAATGCAATTAGTGGTTTATTGCAATCAAATTGGCTAATTAAAATAGTTTTGCGTGCGTGTTATGTAGGGTTGGATATCATTCGTCTGTTACTGATAAATCCTACTGGACTTTCCCGTAACGCGTGCTAAAATAGGGTAATTACCGTACTTCTGTCGATGGATTAGTTATCAGAACCATAAAAGATATGATCCCAAGCAAAAATAAATTCAATAGTGGGTGGTTCAAAAGTACTCGGTATTTAAACGCCTACTCATAGAAAATCTGACACTATAATTAGTTAATTTATGATAGCTGTAAACAAATCTGTGGCTGTCCCAAGTTCCAAACCTACTTATTAAATCAAATTATCGTTATATTCGTTACTTGCTCTGATACAAATCTAATTATCCTAGCTTTTAGTAAGTTAATCCCTGAGCCACGTTTATGATACTTTTGCACAAACATATCCTAATATTCTGTCTAGTAATTGCGGGTGTAATTTCACATTACAACAATAATAAAATTATAATGGAAAGGATAATTTTAGTATTAAATGGTTTACATAATAGGGAATATGCATGAATTTTTTTTTGAAGTTATACTTCTTATGGCGCGATGGAGAAAACTGATGAGAGTGAATTTTTACGATGCGCGCGCACACCGACACCTGAATTCTACATCGTGAAGTTAGTTCTAGGTGGCATGAAAATCGATAACTATGTTCAAGTTGTATATTCTAGTATTTTTTTATTGTCTTTTGTTTCTTTTACGTTTGAATTTCGAAGAAGAATGTGGTTTTAATTTCGAAATAAAGCGCCAAAATATAAGATACAAATATTTTGATAAAAGTAATTGATAAGACACTAATTTTTCCCGCGGCTCAGCTCCTTTTATTCTATCCTAGAAGATTTTATTGGATTATGATGATTTTTCGAAGACAAAAAACAGCCTCTTCATGAATGAGTTTTCTTAATCGGATTTGTATCTACAGTAGAACGGAACAAAGAATTTTACCGTTTATAATAATTATTAGTATTGACTATTTTGAAAAAAGGAGTCTCGTAACTTATATGTCATTGTAAGTAGGTACCCATAAACTTCTCAGGTACACACCATCCAGAATAGAAAGTTGGTATTAATTTCAAATACTACTAACAAAACATTCGAATCAAAAAAAAAATTTGCATGATATCTGCCCTATTTTATGAACAAACAGTTTTAAAACTATGAAACGTATCATAGTTATTTAGCGTAATAGACTTAATTGGCGATCGTTCGAACGCAACAAATTGAAGCTGAAAACAATACAAATATTTTAAAACTTTTATATTTTTTTAGTTGTGAATGTTTTTTTAGTTATTTTTTTTCCATACGCCAAAGAAGTATAACTTCTAACGCTTGTACATTAGTACACACACTCTTTTTTTTACTATCTAAACAGTTTATCTAGAAGTATTACAAATACGCGAAAACGCTGTTTTCTATGGCAGCTGTATAGGTCTCATAGTATTTGACGTCATAGTTTGTATCGGACTTCTCTTTCTAATTGTCAACTTTGAAGCTTAATAACTTCATCACTAACGAAGGTATTTTAAAAATTCTTTCAGAATTGTTTACTAGAGGTAGTAAGTATTTTATTTTGCAAATAAAAAAATTGCATGCATATTCCCTATTGAAAGAATTTTCTCTTGGTTTTCAAAAAGCTGCCCAAAACAATATTAGCGACAAAGTGAACAAGCCACACAAAACAGTATTAGTGAATAATAGTTTTTAAGTTTGATGTATCACATACATACATATATAGTATACTTATAATGTATTGTGTTTCATGGGCGTAAGTTGCCTGAATGAAACAAAGCCAGAAAAAAAGAAAGGAGCTATTATTATTATTATACATATAGGTACATGGCGAAAGTTTGGATGGATGTATGTTTGTTACTCAATCACGTCAGAACCGCTGAACGGAACTTGATGAAATTTGGCACAGAGATAGACTATAGTCTGGAATAACACATAGGATACATTGTTTCCCGGGAGTATGTTTCCTTGGGATAATATGCGACATACATGCGGGCGGAGCCGCGGGCGCCAGCTAGTAATTACAAAATTAAATGTCAAAGTTTATCCGGAGTGCTAATTCTACTCATTTTTAAGCAATATTCGCTTTCGCATCGCGGAATGCGACAAAAATTTATGAAAATTGAGGCTTGACAGATTGCGACTGACATGCAAATATTTGATACAGGATAAATCTTCCTTTATTAAATATTTGTTAAATCAATTCTGTGAAGGTGTACCTAGTCCGACATGAGACAGCGTGTTTCATGCTATAGAAGTATAGAACCAGACCAACTAGTAGTATATTTTACTTATAATTGAAATTCAAAGTTACCGTTTCTATAAAAAAGATATTTACCTAAGCTTTGGCAGAGTATGATTTGGAATACTAGAATTTTGTAGAAGCACTTATGTAAGTATGTAAAAGAGAAAATGTATAATAAAATTACATAGCAGGAGGCTTTTACATATCCATTGAATGTTATTTGAAACCAGAACATGCAAAGTTGCAAACATGGAAAAAGTGGAATAATGTTTTTGCCGCAAAAAGTGGATAGCAAAAGGTAATCCCTGAAACAGGATAATGGGGCGTTTGGTAGACCGAAATGCCGTTTTAACTTACATATCTATTTTTTCTTTTATGACTGTGTGCATAACCAATATAAGGGCACAACAAATATATTCTTAATATTAAAATAAAAATACATTTATCATGGGTATATTTCTGACGTTGGTTTTTGATGTTGTTGCTGACTACTTAATGTTGGACAAGTATTTCTGTTGCTCGTGTAAACTTGAAATCCATAAATGGATTCAAGGCAACTTTTCGACCTAGACATTTTATGGATTTTGAGTTTGACCGTGACATTGTCCCACTAGGTTGGAAATATCTAGGAAATATCTTGCCAAGCCTGTTTCAAGGAGCTCCGCTCGACACAGTCAGCATACCTACTGCCGAGCTGATAGCTGTCAATTCAGTTGATTCGAGCGGAAGAATTGAATTGGGATGGGCCTATGTCTGTTACCGCAAAAAAAAAACAATATTATTAACTTTAATTAAAACGATTCTTAATTCTTTGATCCTGTTTCCGTTTTCTTTGCCCTTCGTAGATCCTAAAAGTTAACCCCAGGGAATGTGTTAATTAATGGCACCAATCCTAAAGCTATTACTCTGAAATCTGTCTGTTTGTACACTACTTGAATTTTAAAGGGTCCCCGAGTAATAAAATAGGACACTCCGGTTCTACTAGATGGTGCCGTAAGGGTTTTATTATGTGATCCGGAGGCCCATCCGCATTTTTAAGTATCTACTATGTTCCACTCTGTCTAAGTAATTAGAATGTTAATGATATGATTACCATGCCTGATAGACTGACATTTCCTACTTATCTTTTTGTAGGTACGCGAGAAATCAATCATGAATAGGTAAAATACCAATATTTCAATTCAGAATACGATTTAGGTATCTAATAACAAATTTTCTAATAACTCAATGTCACACATTACATAGTTTAAATTCCATTGTAACCAACACTTCTTAGGGCCTTTCTAATAGAAATCGTCACTTATTTTATAAAATAAATCTAAAATACACAAGGTTAAAATCGAATCTTCATTTAGTGCCGATGTATTGAAATTATCTTGAACTAGTGGCCCGCCCCAGCTTCGCCCAGATGTATATTTTTTCTCAAAATTTTCTTTCATAAGAACCTTCTCCTGACAATAAAAAACACAACAAAAAAGGAATTAGCGAAATCGGTCCAGCCGTTCACGCGTGATGCCGTGACCAAGGGAAATAGGGATTCGTTTTTATATATTTAAGAAAGAAAAATGAATTCAAGCATAAACACCAGTACCTGGATGACCGAGCCTGGCTCGGTTTTTTATTTTGGTAAACGTTTTCTAAAAATGAAACCTAGCTAGATCGATTTATGGCCCCCGAAACCCCCTGCATACTTAATTTCATGAAAATCGTTGGAGTCGTTTCCGAGATCCAGATATATTTACATAGGTATATACAAGAATTGCTCGATTTAAGGTATTAGATTAGATAAAATATTTTGCAGACCTGAACAAAAGTCTAGAAACTTATAAAATATTTTGACCTAAGCATTATAGCTGGCCCACGCAGCACGTGGCACGTATAAATCATGTTTTTTCTCCAAACAAAGGCACAATACTGAATTCTGGTCGATTAACGATTATTCAATTCATTCCGAATCATTACCATCATCATTTTCTTTCACGCGTGATTGAACAACCGATTTCATTCCATATTACAGTTTTTACAAATAAAGGAAAATCGTTAGGGCACGTCGGATAACATTGACTCGAGGAAAGTGAGAAAATGAGGGATTACGAGTCGGTAGCAGTCGGTACACATTACTTTCTGTTCAATCTTCCATAACCGAATAATTTTATTTGAGAAAAAATAAAATTCTTTGCGTCCTACTTTTATGGAGCATAATGAATCGGCCTTCACAATGCGCTCAAGAGAGTGGCGAACTTCGGCAAACTTGTAGAACTAGTTAAATGAGAAGCGGCCGTATCAAGCGTGCATTGGATGACTTTGAAAAATTGTCGCCAATAAGTCTCGTTTCGCATTCGGCGCGATCGTCCGTCAATGTCGGCGGCGGTCGTCCGTCGTCGGACGGGGCGGCGGCGGCGGGAGGGCCAATAAATGTCGTGTAGTGCGGCCCGACGGATCGCGCCCGTCCGCACTATCACCACATTAACCACTCCAACGGAAAATATTTAGGACAAGCTTCTTTAATACACGTCTTGCTTAGATCGGTGGTTTTCTTTGAGGGGCAGGGCAGGGTTTAATTTGTTTTATAGATAGCCTATATGTGAAGAAGTGAATACAGCAAGAAGTGTTTTGTATAGGCAAGGTGTACTACAACAAGTGATGCTGATTGTGTCTACGTTTGTAGATAGGTAGATGCACAATTTCAATGCCTTTGTAAATCGAGATAATCGTTTTTCAAAATTTAGCTGTTGTGTCAATCGCAATCGAAAAACATAAGGAGTACAAACTTTATTGTAATTGATTCATACCTACGTATAATTGCCAACAACATGAGTTATATTCTGGGTAACATCATTATGTACTCTGAAATCATAGTTATCGAACTTCTTCCAAGATTCTTCGCATTGATATGATTCTCGGAGACCACCGAAAGCATAGCAACGTTATGGATCGGATTTAAATCCTCAACTCCAGATAATTGGCTTTGATAAGCACAAACTTATGTCTGCTCAAACAGTTCTATTCTAATACTATTAGATAGTCGACAGAGAAGTTCTCTAGGGTTTAATGTACGGTGAATAAAGTAACTATGTAGGAAAATCATATGGTGGAAGAATCAAAAAAGTTTGTTCTACAATAATAATGTTTGTAACACTTTGCCTTTCTTATTACTAGGCAAATATGATATTATAAGTTTTATCGAATATTTTTACTAGTTATCGCCAGCGGCTCCGCCCGCGTTAATGTCGGAAATTATTCCAAGGGAACATACTTCCGGGATGAAAAGTATCCTATGTGTTATTCCAGACTATAATCTACCTCTGTGCCAAATTTCATCGATTTCCGTTCAGCCGTTCTAACGTGAAAGTGTAACAAACAACTATCCATCCATCCATCCATCGCGTTTATAATTTAGTAGGAGTAGGAAATAGGATAGGATAGGATATAAAGGGTTAAAGGTATTTTTACACCCACTTGATCCACATCGTTCAATGATTTTTCCTAACGTTGATTTCAGACTTTAGACCTACGCGTTGTAGCTACCTACAACGATCCGACGTCGACCGTGCCTATGATTGCCGATTGATCGATGAAAACAAACGACGCAAGTTTGATCGAGTGTCGTTGTGTTTTACAAGTCACAAGCATCGATCATCCCCAAGCTATTTTAAACCTACACGGGTACCCGATCAAAGTTCATGAAGGCTTCAATGAACGTCGATTGTGTGGGAGTAGCACCGTCCTAATATTATTTTTGTCCAAAAATACACACTGGTGGTTGTGGGCCTGGGATGTTGACACACAACAAAGTAACGTTGTTAGTATCGACAGCAGTTTGTAAACGTCCAAACAGAGCATTGATCTCAAACATCACAGCCCTGGGGAGTACATTACACCGAACACGGGACATACGGGTATATAGATCCATACGAGATATTTACATATAGGTAGTATGAATACAAATGAAAAGACAGTATACACTAGCAAAACAAGGTTTCTTAATGTGCAAAACAGTACGACATTTACTAGGTTTAAACATTATAGATCACAGTTCGTTCTTAGACTTGTCATCGCACAACACTTTACCTCGTCTTTATGCCTCGCCTCTCGACATAAATCCTAAGTCGTTTAAACGACACCCACAAATACTAACGTCAGCAACAAAGACGCTAAACTTCATTATTAAAAAGTTCGCGCATGCTTAGCAACCTCAATAACATTGTATTAATCTGGGCTTGGAACAGAGTCCTCAGTTAGAAGACAATGATGCCGCAACGCTCAGCTCACCGAGCAAAGGAATGGCCGACGTTAGCATACATAATGTCCTCGGACAAAGCAAGATTTATTTGAGGTGCCACGGCGCCGGATCTACGGCACTACGGCGGCGGTACACGGATCCCGGGAACCAAGACGTTTATACCGACATTTGTTGCATCCCAGTTTACATAATGTTCCCAGATAAACGCTAACATTGCTCTTGTTTACGACCTGTGTTGAAATTCAAAACACAGACATGCATATTGTAACGGAACTCCACCTAAGTTATTAACAAAGAAGCGGACACAAATCCTTCGCTGAAATTACTCCATCTGTCCGCTCTCTTAATCCTCAGGACATCCTTTTGGGAGCGTGGTTTGGGCCGTACATTGTACACTTTACGTGTCCCTAGATACCTACGATGTACCTGATGTCGAGGTGGTATTTAACAATGTAACGTTTCGAGGTATAGCTACATTAAATTCTGTTACATGTCCAGTGAAACGTCACGGGATTGGAGTGAGTCTCGGTAGGCGCATAAACATGTGGTGGATGTGCAAAGCTTCGGTTTTCATGTGCGCTAACAGTGAGGTAGAGTTTCAGCGCATCAGTCGCCGGTCGTTGGGCGTCGCTCATCGATGCAAACAGCGACAAAGCGCCAACTTAAACATGGCCGCCGACCGTGATGTGGGGACTAGAGCGGATTTATAATTTAATAGATAGATGGGATGTCCGACGTCCGTCCTTTGTTCGGGAACTACGAAGACTTAAAGTTATTACCTAGTTAAAAGTTTACAACCAATTTCATGCGAGATAATGGGAAAATATTAATATAAAGACAGAAAAGAATCCCATTTCTTTTTGTTAACAAGAAGAGGAGTTTTAATTTGGTCCAAAAATGAAATTTATATATCAACTCATAGCTGGGAGCAAGGAAATATCAAATTCTTTTTTTTGTTATTTCTAAACAGCCGCGGCCTTCCTCCAACTCGAGTTGTTAGGGAAGTCGTCGCCTTCTCAACTTTTTGATTTATAGAGTGAACCCGCGTCTCACACATTCGCTAAGGTCCACCATTTGGCCAAAATGGCGAGATAATGCCACCGGGCTTTAAAACTTTGATCGCTATCGATGTTACTTACTTATTGTTATCTAACTTTAGCTGAAGAGACGGCAGATTAGGAGTAAGTAGGTAGGTATTGTGGTAGAAATATGTATAAGGTACGCAGTAAAACGATAGATTGAAATAGTAGTTTGAATATCCATCTCAGTGGTCACACACACTTAGGCTCAAAATGGAAACCATAAAAAATAATAGGGTATTCGAGGAACCAATAAAATATATTTGAGTACATATCAACTACATCCATTTCAGTTTGTTTTATACCAGTAAATACAGGGGAAACAAATAATAAACTACTTATACGACCAATTTCTGGAAGCCGGTAAGTTTATACCGCCATTACGGGGGATAATCTAAACAAACTCGAAGTATATTCCATTGGAAGACGTTCAATCAGACTTTAAGGCGGTGTAACTCGCTCTGGTGTCGTAACTTTATATTCGCTGAGGAGGAAATTTACTGAGTTTACGTATTATGCATGCTAAGGGAGATCGTAAGGTCCAGAAAGATCCCATATATATCGTAAAGAGGTGGATTCACTCAGTTGTAGATAACACAACGTCAAAATAATATAGGCACCCAAACGCATATTACATTCTTGAAATGATTTAACATTAAAGAAAATAAACGTTTAATTTTTCAAAAATAATATTTACTGTACGAACCTCCGTTTTGCTGACGATATTGTGCTATTCTCCACCTCATCTTCAGAACTTGAAGGAATGCTCCAAGATCTGAACACAGCAAGTCTTGAAGTTGGACTTTCAATGAACAGATCCAAGGCCCAGGTGATGACCAATAGCACGAAACATAGGGTCAGAGGAGGCAGACGGGAATTGTTACAATACGTCGATGAGTATACGTACTTAGGCCAGATAGTGTCTTTTAGAAGACAAGACAAGGAGGTCGAAAGACGAGTCCATATGCTTGGAAGACCTTCTGGGGGATTAAAGAACATATGAAAGGAAGTCTTCCAATAACACTCAAAAGGAAACTCATTGACATGTGCATCCTGCCCGTTCTAGCCTACGATGCACAAAGTTGGTCACTTACTGAAAAACAAAAGTCCAGACTCAAGATTTGCCAACGGGCTATGGACCGCAGCATAATAGGTGTTAAGCGAACAGATCGCGTTAGAAGCACCACCCTGCGCTCCATAACTAAAGTAATAGATGTTGAAGAAAACACAACCAGGCTAAAGTGGGATTGGGCTGGCCACGTCGCACGAATGCACCCGGAGAGGTAATATATTGGGACAGGAAGGAAGTCTTCGTCGAGGTCGACCGCGGTGAAGGTGGTGTGACGATCTCATCATGTTTGCGAAGCAGACTTGGCCAGAGATCGCCCAAGAGAGAGAGATTTAGAAGAAGTAAAGGGAGGCCTTTGCCCAGCAGTGGGATACAAGCGAAGGCTTTAAAAAAAACAGTAATTAAATAATGTTCCACATAAAAATATCTCTTCGAGGACTCGGCAACCAAACGAACGTAACTGAGAAGAAATATTGAATTAGTGACGTAACAGGCTCTCAACAAGCACCGTATTAAAATAACAACGAATAAGCGTAAAAGAAAGAGAGGATAATACCACATAATACCTACTGAAAGAAAGATGCAAATAATACTTTAAAGTCGATGTAATTGAAGTTCTCATGTTCGCTGCAAGGTGGAGCTAGTGTAAAGAAACATCGGAATAAAATAAATTATGCATGAAAGATAAATTATTTACGCCTTGTTCTTTTTCGCAAGTTTAAATAAAGATAAATATTCTACGCGTTTCGAATTCACCTAATTTAAAAATCTTTTGCTATTTGTGGATCACGTAAGACGCTGAACTCTTGGGCTCAAGATTTTATTTTTTTAAGTTGAATGTATTGCTAGACTGAAAGGACGATAAATTATTAAAAACTGTTTAAGTACGAGTCGGACTCGCGTGCAAAGGGTTCCGGACGAATTTCAATTTCATAATATGTTATTTTGACACCATAGACTTATAGGTTTTTCCTTTTCCTGTAATCTATACATAAGAACTATTATTTTCAATTGTAGGCGCAGTAGTTTCGGAGATAAGAGGGGAATGGTCATTTTTCGTTTTATTTCTTGAATAAGTACCTAACTTTAAAACTATTTATTTTAAAATAGTGAAAAAAAATAATTAAACCCTCACAATAAGCCCTTTAATTTGATATGACACAGTACAGATTGAAACTCTTTTTTTTTAAATTTTCTAGTTTGACCCCAAAAGTGACCCCCGTACTTAAAATTTATTTATTTACGTACGTCGTCGTACGTGCTTCCGTGTTCGGGTCGCAGAAGTTCATACGTGTACGAAATTTCAATAGAATCGGTTTATTAGATTCAGAGAAAATCGGCTGTGACTGACGGACAGACACACCCGAGTGATCCTATAAGGGTTCTGTTTGTTACGGGTGTTTGGAACCCTAAAAAGCAGCTAAAAGATAAAAGTTTTAAAGAAGGCATAAGTGTGTCCCAAATATACCTATTTCACATCCAATATCTCAATGATTTTCAATGAATTGTAAGGTTAGCATCAATAGATATAATTGCTTACGCCTACGAGGCAACATTCCCGGTTGCGGGGACATTCCAATAATGGCGCGGGTAGCCCGCAGAATTCTGGGCTCCTGTTGGTTTCCAATCGCTAACTACATACCAGGGTTTCAGCGAACTAAATTAGGGGATAATGCGCTCCAACCACTAATCACTTTCATTGCCTACGCGTTTTATTTCAGGCTCACGCGTAAGTTTGAATTAGATATTCATCAAAAGAAGTTTGCGAAAGTACGATAGGTATTATATTTTTTACCAGAATAAAAATTATAATTTATACCAGTACTTAAAGCACTTAATCTAATTGACACTTTAAATATTGTTTATGGTATCTACTTTTCAGTCATAACGATGAAAAATAAAAAATAGTGCAATAAAAAACGGTTTTATTGTCGTGGAAAAAATAATGTGCTCAACCTTTTAGCAGACATTTTCATGTGATAGATACATCAGGCATCCCGCTGTGAAGACATAATGTTATAAAATAAAAAGAAATGGTCCGCATTAATCTTCATTTTTTAAATAGTAAGATTAGGCTCCTAATCGATTCTTTTGTGTACCAAACGTACCTACGTTTTTTATGTAATGTTCAACAAAACCAAAATTACCTTCTAAAGGTCTGGCTTAGTTCAAAAGGTCTAATTTATTTCTGAAAGAAAGTTAATCGAACCGATTTGCTCAGGTATGCATCATTTATTTTATCCTACCTTTTCCTTGAATCCTCATATTTACCGTAGTAGTAACGTATGTACCTGTATCAATATGATACATATTCGATTGATGAAAACAAATTCCTTGTTACGTATATTTATGCTTCATTTAGAAAACTGTAAGAAATATCCTTTTTAACACGCTTTTATTAGCTTCACCTGTATGTATGTATGTATGTAACAGACCCTTTTGAGCTCGATTTTGCCCTGTTTTGAACGATCAGATTTAGTTCAAACTTTGCACACCTGTCAAGGATCGATGACAATGCAAGAATTCAATTAAAATATCCGATTATCCTAATTAGATTCACCAGAATTAATTAATTAAAATTAAAAAATATTCTAACAAAGCAAAACATTATTCATAAATACACACTTTTTTATTGTTCACAAGTGTCAATAGTTATAAACATTTTATTGACAGATAATGAGTAGAAGAATCATCACTTTGATAATATCTTCACTTTAAATGCACCCCACGCTTTTTAACAATAATGTACCTTCATTTCTTTTTTACATTATTCTTAATCAAATTTATTAAATTTTATTTTCTGTTTTTTAGTTGGATTTTTCCATAAAAGCTTGTTTTTTTAGTTTTTTTAAACTATTTTTTTTTTGTCTACTATTTATTGGTTAGAAAGCTAAGAATCCTCTTGCATCTTTTCGCTCATTATTAAACATAATATTTGTATTTTCTTTGATCGATATAATTGATTATTAGCAATGTCATTTCAGTTATCAATCACGAACGGCCTAGCTTCCTTGATAGCCAGTTTCAACTGAACAAGTTATTTTTTTAATTACCTTCAGCAGCATTAAGATTTTTTATAGAAAAAGTATCCATTCATTTGTTTTTTTATATTTAAAAAAATCTATGAAACAATTTACCAGAAATAAAACAAAAGCTTGATTTCAAGTCGCCATTTCGATGTTATATGACTATTGGGCAATTCGTGTAAAATATAAGGGTAGACCGCAAAGTTTTGCCGTAGTCAAACCACTTACAATCTGTGGCAACTGACCGCAGAAGAATTCCGTAACGGCGGGCGGGCACGGGTTGACCGCTCGAACGTTTATGACTCGCCTTAAGAGATGATTAATGTGCCAAGGGTCTGATAATGATCTGATTAGTTCCGGGGAACAAGCACGCGATCGCCAAGTCATATGAACTTAGAACTTCTAACTCTAACTTATTCCGTCAGATAGATTTCCAAAAAATATAGGACACGTATTTTTTCTTTTGTCACGCAAACAAAAAAATAAAAAAGACAGATACAGTGCGTTGAAAACTCGTGTGACGTCACTTACCAGTACACGTTTTACTGGAAAGTGACGTTACAAGTCCCCACTACTTATCTTCGATGCGTTTTATCTTTGTATTTTTTTGTGATTCGATAAAATAAAAAATACGTATCCAATATTTTTCGATAATCTAACTGACGGACTAAATAAATCATACTTTTTTAACCCAGGCAACACCCCTATTATTCCAAAAAAGATCGGTTTAGCTGTTAATTTATTTTTGAATATAATACTGTCAGCACATATTGAACATGCTCACGTATAGTCATACAATTTCTCACTTGCCGTGTAACTAACGCGAATATAACTTCTCCGTTAAATTATAAGTAATGAAACTTTTTAACAACGTGAACTTACTTTAATAGGCACCTATTTTTCATAAAAATTACACCTGGAAAAACATTATACACAAGTTGAACGTTCTTGGGAAGCTTCACCATTTAATATTACCGTACTATGTTATCCTTTCTTGGAAGTTTTGTCAGTGACACGGACGAAAAAAAATCAATTTTCACTCTGAAATACTTGTTTCAAGAGGTTGTCAGAAATAAAGTTTTATTCAAACAAATCCCAGTGTTGGGGACACTCATCTCTATTCCGCACTGTAAGGCCGCAGCCGTCGCTTAATTTACACCGAATATGTGACGCGATACACGACGTTTATTGTATATTCAATTCTTTTTCAGTTGCAAAATGTTTAAAACTACTATGGAGACATGGTGCACGTGTTTCCACAAAATTATTGTATTGGCTCAACACATTTCGTTTAATATTTTTGTTATACAGCAGTTTTCATGACTTTTGTCTTGCTTCCACTAAAACTACTGTTCCGTTTCCAACATAAAGATGAAAGATACAAGAGCAACAATAATTTATTTAACATAAAGCCTGAAACATAACATTTAATCAATCGTTTCGTGTTAAAATTATTTTGTTACTATTGTGTTCTAGAGGTATAGTCGGAAGAACACAATGTATCTGAATCACCATTAATACCTTACGGCTAATTTTCTCGCAGGATCTAGACGTCCATTTGCTTCCATAGCTTATGGGTCATTTACTTCGTTACAAAAGGTTATAACGGGCAAAACAAAGCATTAGTATGTACATATTTCATAAAGTAACAACAGCCCTTGTTTATTTTGTGGAGAAGAAATAACGCCTCGAATTTGGTAAGAGAAATGTTAAGAGGAGGACTTAAAATGGGTAACGTGGAAGCGTAGAATGGGGGTTAAACGGGTAACCGAAGAAATGCTTCGAAGTGAAACACTATACGATGAATGTGCGCTACACTTAGAGCGATCCCCCACTACGTACACCTACGTGAGTGTATGTGGGATGTAACAGAATTGAATTTCTTAGTCATGTTCGCGGAGTTACTCGTACGTTGAAAGCTCACCTCCTCCCTACACATTTTTCGAAGCCCGCATATATGCATGAAACACAATACGCTTCAGTAAGAGGATACCAAATAGGATGATTCTCGAAGGCTATTGTTACTTCCGGGCTTTAAATCTTCCTGTCTGAAGGCTTTTTCGTAAGTAGGTAGGCCAGAACCGGAAATAAAGCTACATAAAGCTTTAGTTATTTTTTTTACCATTTAAGTTTAAAAAAATCTAAAATTAATTTACCTTTGTTTGGTAATGAACTAATAAAAAAACCGAATCCCCATACGACAGTAGAAATAGATAAGTCCTTCGAGGGCTATAATGGTATCTACACGATAAAAATAATTTGCTAATAACTAAAACAACGATAAATAATTTGGCTGTTTTTTAGATCTATAAATCGGGAACGTTCAAAAGCTTATAGGTGCCCTTGTTCGATCACTGAATCAATTAAATATGTCCCACTTCAGATGTTAATTGCATAAATTAATTGACAAAGGCTAATTGAGAAGTTTAATTTGTTCGCGAAAATAGAACTGTGTTTTCCAATCCAACTGAGATTTTGATTATGCTCTAGTAGCTGATACCTTTTAATTTTATAGTGCAGCAAGAACAGAAATGTTTAAGGAGATATTAAGCGTCCCATAAACACATACTGATAATGAAACGTTCTTCAAATAATACGTACTCCTGTTAATGTAAGATTATTACGGTTATTCGGTATTTCAACTATTGTTAAAACACCACTTGTTCCCAGAACAGCCGCCTGTACAGTAAAACTTCATGAGCTGTAAGTAAACAAACCGCATAGTTCCAGTACAATCGATGGTCGGAAGTTTGATCAAAGTTGGAAGCTTCATTTGTTGCGTGGCGGCGAGCTCGGCGTACGTGCCCCAAATATAAACCAAACCCGACGAATACACGTAAAAAGGCTATATAATTAAACCTTATTAATCCCTATTTATGGCCACGGGTAATCCCTTCACATAGTTACGAGTTATTTATTTCTATTATGACGATGAACCCCGCAGTGACGCGACGTCCTCGACGGGTTATTGTAGCCAGCCCGACCCGCCATTTAAATTATAAAGCAAAATGGAAAAACCATTATGTTTCCAACGTGACGTGCGGATCGCCACTTCATTTTGATTAAAAGTGCCAGACCAAGACGTATTTCGGGATTTGTTACTTAGAAAACCACCTCAGTAATGAAGATTAGACGCCTACTTTTAGAACATTACTTTTTGCAGATAGCAACAAAGCCTCGAATATAATACAATTTTCGATAATTTTCTAGACTCTCAATAATTCAATTGAACCACCAAACCTGCGGAAAATATCGAATATTTACTTTATACTTAATTGGAATTTCAGGAAAATGAAAATTAATTTTAGTTTATTCGTCCTCAAACCTATGCCTTAATTGCCCAAGTTTCTATTGGTTATTATAATTAATAAGGGCCACGCTTGAGCTGTTAATGTTGTACATAATGTTCCGTAAAAATAAACAATAAATAAGCCGTGAGGAGGGCTCGGCGTCTCAATATGTCCCCGGCGGCCACTCGTATTGCGCTGCCTACATAATTTTAGCTGTTCGCACATAATTTACAACCAGAGCCTCTATTTTGCAATTACACTTTTACGATAAAATATGATATAGCACCTCAGACATTTTGTACCTTTTCTTTTTGATATAGGTCCCGAGAATTCTCGCTTTTTAGTGATATAATACCAACCTTTTGTCGACATGTTAACGCTACGAGTACATACGCAGACTCTTACCTGAAACGAAAAAAGTAATGGATTAGTTCTTTGAAAACTTTTATTACATTAAAACATGTTTTTGCAAAACTAATGTTGGAATTAGATTTGTGATTACGTTGAAAGTACTTTTCGGGTTGCCGCAAGGCCCTCAGGTTAGCTTTAATATAATATTATGTTGTTAGAACTGGAAAATTACGAATATCAAAAAACAGTTCGTTGAACAACCACGTGAATATAATTGAAACGGTGGTACCGCAAACCAAATGAAAGGAAAAACCCGGGCGGATAGCAACAAATAATTAAACAATAAAATTCGAGCGGCAGATTTGGAATACGGCAGGCAGTGTGCATACTGGAGAATAAATGAAACATTTATCACTGTCGGGCTTTAAACCGAGCCCGACCCGCCCCATCACCGGCTAGGAACAATAACCCTCATCTGTATACAGATGCAAACGCATTTGGAATGAAAGGAAAACTGTATTTTGCTTGGTAAGCCCCATTTCATACGTCATCGAGCATTGAGGAACGTTTTCAGCGCTTTTTGTTGATTTGCTTTCGTTTTAAGCGAGCAAACGTCGCCGGCGGCATCGGTACGACTGTACGAGTCAGAAGCAACTGACAACAAGCGTTTAATAATTCAGCTGGGCTTTGTATGGAATCCAATCTTCTCGAAATCCAATTATTTGCGAAGATTCGAATAAAAATATATCTAGGCTTGATCCTATATTTTATTTAATTACCGCAGGAGGTTCTTTGTTCAGTAATAACGAGTGAACATTGAGTAAGTTTTGTTATTTGCCCCAGACATGTCGTACGTGCGAACACCGGCCCTGTGAACTTGGGCGCCATGTCACGTCGCTGAGAAGACACTCGTGATGAGGGAAAAATATCTAGGTGCTTAATTTTAATCATTCCGTTATTACCTCATACGTTTGCGAACTATATTAACGAATTCGTTCGTTACGAAATTCCTTGAACGTGGATAGTTGATCATATTGTTATTTTATAAACGGAGTCTAGGTAAGAAAATAGGATTTCTGTTGTCAGCAAGAAGAGTGATTAGTAAGCCTCGTAGGAAGTACTACTGCCTATCCCAACCCTGGGAAAAAGGTGTGAATTTATGTATGTTAGTGCAAAATCTAATCTTATGTAGGTACTAGCACTTCGCCCGCGACTTTCTTCCGTGCGGATTTAGTTGGTACTCCACAAACTTCAATGGCCACTCCACCCCCTTTTAAAGGTTGGTTTTGAAAAATTAAGCACAACGATCTTCATTAATTATCCAGCCATTTGCTCCATGCTGCTGATTCTGTGGTCAGCGCAACTATTCACCCCGTCAGGGGTTTATTATACAAAAATTGTCAGTTTCAATTATCCCACTTTTCATACCAATTTCCACGTAAATTATATAATTAGTACTTTTATCATTATTCTTATGTATCATCAATAGTTTTCTGAGCGCATGCCAAATAATGAATTTATTAGGCAACATTTTGTTACTTTGGGTTACATTATTGCAATTTACGTAGGAATCCTTATTTTTTTCTAAAATAACATAAAGTATTTGTTTTAAGTTAATAATGTAGCTTTATAATGACGAAATAATAATAATAAATAATATAATTTTTTAAAATCGATTGAGTAGATTTTGAGCGAAGTTACAAACAAATAAATATTTCTTCGTTAGAATATTAGTTTAGATTAGATTTAAATTAATATCAAATACACAAAAATTAATTAATTTGCATTTCTAAAATCACCAAATTAGAATTTAATAAATCTCTTTACGAACCTAGTCGCATTTTAATAATAATTTGGCTAATAATAAATTCGTTTCATTGTGGAGAGTGTCGCTAATTAGTAAAAATCCAATTAGCAGGTGGGCGTCGAAATTAAATTAATGGTTTTACGTTCTCGATATTGAATAATTAATAACATGAATATTTTCAGATTTTTTTTTATCTACCTACTTACTTACATTTAATAAACATAATGCCATTATCTATTGCGTTTACTTATCAAAGCTTTTTATTATTACCAACTGGGATTCCAGAACACAAAAAATATAACAAAAATAAAATAAAATATAACAATAAAGGGTACCTTTATTGCAACGGCCACTCAAAAAGTTGAAAATCCTTTCGGTATTGCGAATCAAGTTACAATACCCGGCAACAAAGCCCTTAAGCAAAGAGTTGTGTAAAAATATTGAAATGTATTCATAGTGAAGCACCATGGTAAGTAATCAGGGTATTTGAAATAAAATCCACGGAAACCTTTCGAAAAAACTTCCCCTTTGTCCCAGGAGAGGAACACGGGAAACGTAAGCAGGTTAAAATAAACTTTTTCAGGAGCTCGTATTTTAACATTGTCTCGCTTTGTTCGATACAAATAAATGTTGCTCGCTGAATTTGAATATGGAAGGAAGTACGTTCGTGTTACCAACAGAAACACAAGTACCCGCGTTGATGCTTTCAGGGAACATTTCAACGTTAATAAGTACCCAATATTAAGCCCTAAACTCAACAATAAACTGAGAAAGGCAATGAATATCCAATACCTGTCTAGTGAAGTATTGCCTACCCTCACTTATAACCTCTCGACTGCTCTATCAAATCCTACTCCAGATCCCTTTCTATTATACACTTGAGGAAACAATAGGCAGGAGAAAGACACGCTCCTGATTAAAGACCAGATATATCAAAGACGAGATAACTAAGCCGTATAATAAACAACGCAGTCCGATAGAGATGGAGAATTGATTCTAATTTATTATGCAGACGACAACATCTAACCCTACGAGTGTCCCGTACCCGATTATATCAACCGTTTATTTCACAAACTAATGCAAACACAGACCAAAAGTAATTACGATAAAGAACCCCAAACATGACACCATGTGGACCCAATTTAGAGATCCTTAAACGAGATACACTTTCACAATCGTAACCGTTACGCAACTAAAGCGAGAGTTAAAAAGTCAAGAGATAATTAAAAGTTATTTTTAAAGTCGCAAATGTTTATAATGTAAGTTAAACAAGGGCGCAGTTTGCAAGAAATGTTAAAAGTCGGAAACTCGTTCGTCGTCTGCAGGAGGGTGGAACAAGCCCGTAAATTCGCGTTTCCGTGTCATTTTCCATAACAATGTCAAAACTCTTGTTATGAACACATTATTTTGTTGGAACAAAAAACTGTGCAGTCGGAATGTTCTGGACGACTGAAGAGGAATGCAAAGTTTTGTTTGCAATCTTTATTATGACTACAACAATGAAGAACGTAGTTAGTAATAAAATGTAAGTGAACAATACGTTGCACACAATATACACGCATATTACAGCATTTCGGATTTTTTAACAGACAACGTAATGGCTGTTTTTGACCTTAGTTGGTACTCATTGACCTGGTATGTTATTAAATTCAATTCCATTATTTAACATTACATGTGAAATTTTGTATTATTTTACTATTTTCTCTATTGACATTATTTTATATTTTTCCTTTTGATGTTTAATTTTTTTTATCAATTAATACTATATGCATTCCATTAATGTAGTTATGTTATCAATTTTAATGTCAATAACCTGTGTTAATATTTGTACGCCTTGGGGTACTTGTATTTTTTTTTATTACAACTATTTATTGTACCTGTGTTAACAAATTAATAAATGACTTATAAACTTAAAAATGAGTGTGTACGGAAAATCTCGCAAATTTCTTTAATACCTATTTTCTTTATCATCTTTATAAAATATGACTGGTTTTGAAATATGATATTGATTTCTCGTGTCGCTTTCATCCGCATACATTCCGTTTACCTTCAGAGGAAAATGCTCGTATTTACATGAATGTGGAACACATATTTTTGTCGAGAGGAAACATCTTAACAGAACCGCGAAGTAAAACTAAGCGTAAACGAACCTTTTCTTTACAACGTCACTAAAACGTTACTGCCACAACATTCCGTGTTTTCGCGAACGTGACGTTTTTCCTGCTATCCCAAATATTCTTTTTAAAGACAAAGAAAACGATGCATGTCTGTCTTTGTATACCAGAAGGCCAATTCTCCTGTTGCAAAACGTTCAAATATGAGTTACGATATCATCTCGGTTACATTCATTGTAAAAAACTTTTAGAGTAGGTATTAAGAAGGTGGCCTCTGTAGCCATACCACCAAATGATTATAATATTCTGCCGTTTCAATGGAAACAACACTAAATTTTATTCAGATAATGACGTCATATATTTTGAACAAACAATTTCCAATTCCGAAAACCCATACATATGTATGTATTCGAACCAAATTCGAGAAAATATCTGTTCAGAATCCATTATAAATAAAACAGCAGCTTCTCAACAAAAATACAAAATTTTCCTCACTTCCAATTGACCTCGTTAAATTCAAACTCCTTGTATCAGCCAATCAGATAATAGCTTGAAACACAAAACACAATATGCGATAGGCTTTGTTATTGAATCGTGCGTATCTAAACGAAGCTCATGCAACGAACAGTTAATTACGGGAACAGGTTGTAGAGTCAGCCCCTCCCTCCTCACCCGTGGGATTAAATTGACGGGGGGGGGGGGCTGCGTAGCCATGCAAACTTTGAAATCCAAATGTGATTCGATGTGATAGCGCGCCTCACCGACAAATACCGAAACGGCGCGGAAATCTGATAGCACTGTACTGCTAAGTACTTTAGGATCAGATTGAAATAGGATAGGTGATCGGTGGCGTTTGTGTGGGGACACGTTGAATTGGAAGCCAGCCGTTTTGGGAGAGCAGAAGGTTTATTCTAGATCTTCAAAACCATTCAAATTTAAGACAACTCATCTTGGCGACACAAAAAACTTGTCAAAATTGTATAGTAATTTAGTGTTGATTTTGACAAACATACGGAAATTACAACTCAAATATATTAAAATGCTTTTTTTATTTTTCATTATTAATTTTAGGGTACAATTTAAACGCGTAGCAAGTAAAATATGTTAAGTTTAAATAAAATAAAACCACTCTATACCGAGGTGCCTAAATAACAACGTTTTAAGTTCCTAAATGATTATACACACATCAGAATAATTGTAGGTACGTGTTGTATTTATATTCATTTTGCCTACTAAAATGGTTAAATGCTCACCAAATCTTGTTTCCCTGAAAAACAATGTTACTTGTGATTGTTTCTAGGAGAACTTGGATGCAAGAGCGAGCTAAGTGAGCTCGGGACTTGGGGCACCCCGACTCGGACAGGTTAGGTTAGAAGGGGATGGCGGGGTCTAGTGAGCGAGCGAATCAGACCCCGCTATACCCTTCGTGTTTGTTTTTTTTTAAACAATAGAGGCTTCGACTTTGGTGCTTCGTCGAGGCTTTTGGTGAGCCATTCCGACAGGTCTTTCGTTTTTTTTTTGTAGTAAGAAAGGTACTTTTCTGGTAGGCATTTAAACACAAACCTTAATTTTACGCAAGAATATTCGAACAAACAAGTGTTATTTTTAGCCCGAAAAGCAGAATCACCACCTCACATAACACGGTACTTAAAAGAGGTCAATTTTAACACCCATTTTGCTTCACTACATAAATAAACCTATTTAAATAAAGTATTCTCAAAAGGGTCTAACGATTCCATGTTGACTGAACCCTAAGGGGTAATTTCAATTAAAATCTCCCATTTCCCCTTAACGCTAACATTTTGTGACCTATAATAACCGGGTACCTAATAAAACACTGAATTGCCGACCAGTTTTATTAGTATAAGAAACTATATAAAAGCCAAACACTTGGCGTTAATTACAACTCGTAATATTGTAATTTATTACTCGGAACGAATCGTGGAAGGACTAATATTATTAATTCTGTGTTTATTTATAACTCCCGGAATTTCCCCAGAATGGCCCAGGTACGGATTTATATTCAATTTGATGTCAGGGAATTAGGGCACGGGTAAGTGAAGTTACTTCCTTGTTCTCTATTGTAATAATAATGGGGTATTTATTAAAAGTCAAAGTCAATCCATTTATTTCAACTAGACTATTAAAAGGCACTTTGGAACGTCAAATTAAGGGTTTGGAAATAAAAAAAAACATTGAAGTAACTCTAGTCGTCCATTCGCAAAAAGTAGATTCTCATTTAAAAGAACGGACAAGAAGTTCAGAGGTTGTTCGCAATCTCATCTTACCCTCTTCTGAATTAAGCATTTGAAGTTGAGTATGTCTTAAACTCTATTTTAGCCTGAAAACCTGGCCAAGTTTGGCATTAAGTAACTCGAAAAACTCAATTCAAAAACCTTTATTGTCAATCTGTCATGCACCAAGTTTTAGAATTTTTATAATGATGTCTGCCAAGATCGGTTTCCAACTTGAATTTGTACCGTTTTTAGGGTTCCGTACGTCAGTCGGCAAAAACGGAACCCTTATAGGATCACTTTGTTGTCAGTCAGTCTGTCTGACAACAAAGCGTAGATGAATCAAGCTGAAATTAAATCCAAATACTCAGGTCTGCTCTGCTACCCCTAGGAAAAGACAAAATATCAAACTTTTAAGTCAACGCAATTGAAAGATAAGGCCGTTTATGTTCCGTTTATGGCGCATGTTTTGACGCTCGCAAAGGATTCAAAACCTATAGGGTACTTCCCGTTGACCTAGAATATGAAATTTGGCAAGAAGCAACGTCTTACAGCCCAAGTAAAGGAAAAAGTCAAAAATATGAAAATTTTGTAGTTTTATCACATAAAAAACATATTTTGCGATTAAATTTTGTCAACTGAAAAACTTTTCAGACACACGAACAAACTCTTCAAATTAACTAAGTTTATCCTTCAATCCTACTACTTGTATTTTTGTCAGAGTAATGAGTGCTTTCATAGTTTGTACACTTCAGTAAGTACCATATACTTTCTCGATAAAAAACGAGGCTCGATTCCCTTAACAGATTTAGGTTATCTAAATACGAGTTTGTACGGAGCCCTCGGAGCGCGAGTCAAACTCGCACTTTACCGTTTTTCTAAATTTGAAAGTTTCCCTTTGCCCTAAGGCGTTTGTTACTCTTGCACAGGATATAATCAAGGGGGTCCCTCTGTCACTATCCTATCACTGCTAGCTTATTGCCAGGATATGTCCAGGTTAATGAAACTCGCCGGGTGCAGGCGTGATTATTATAGCAATATCCACTTAAATTCGTAGCGGACGTAGCTTTATTAACTGATAGCCCTCGTCCAGCACACCAACTGCATAAAAGTCTTTTTTGTACAATCCAAAGGATTTTGAAGAAAATTTCAAACCCATTGCTTTATATCATTGAAATATTCGTCAACTCGACTACGTTAATAGCGCTACGAATTTTTTGTATTATCAAAATGAAAGGCACATACTTTCTATAACAATTTGAAATAATTTACCTAAATAAATTTCAAATCCATTGCTTCATATTCATGTTTGACTTTTTTTGCTGTACAATAAAAACTCAATAAATGTTGTTGGTCTCTCAAAATAAAAGTAGATTATATAACTGTTTAATTAATCCGCAAAATTAGACGTAAAGGAAACGATTACTATCGGCTGGCAATCAATTACCTACCTAAGGGCAATATCACGTTACATTTGAAAATCGTATAAGTGGCAATAAATTGCAGCGAGCCCGCCACCTGGAAAACACATTTCCTTTTTAAAATTCCACATTTTCTGCATCACCGTCGCAAGCACGTCAATATCCGTAGCGTTTCTAGTTACATCTACTAAACTGCTACGAACGACCGATTTTATTATAGCGTAGCTCACATTTGGCGTAACGAGTATCCCACTCAGCGTAGCGGGTCTACGAAAGTACTACGCTCGTAGCGGGTCTACGAAAGTACCAGCACCGCGGTCGTAGCCGTCGTAGTACTCCAAACGGTTACAAATTTTACGTACCATTAGGTAGCCGGATAAAGGGAAGGCAGTTTGACTCGCTTTCAAATGTAGCCGCTTATTTTCTTAGATTTCTACCGGATTTGAAACTTGGTGGCAGGTATCCAATAAATTATGTTGAGTGTTACACATGGGCAATTTAGTTTGTGATGATACTGGAAGAAAATAGTAAAAGTTTAAACGAAGTGTATTTTAAGAAAAAAAATACCTTCCACGCGAAGTTTACTAAAAATATAAGATTATCAAAGATATTTTCATAACGTTATTTTCACTAACAAGCTTTCTTAAAAGTGACGAAGTAACGAGAATTCCGTAAATATTTGTGCTTCAGGAAATTATCCGTTGCTCGACATGAAAGTAACATTACAAAGGTTCGTCTTATAAATACGTCTTTATATCCGACTTCCAATTTGCAAGCAGGGAGATTAAATGAAGAAATCTCCATTTTAACCTATCACCAAGTGTTTATCCGATCCGGATTTCAATCAGTTGCTTAAAAAGCCGGAATAAACGGTTTTTTGCGAAGATCCCTTTCCCTTCCTCGTCGAAGCTTAACGAAAGGATGTTAACGCAAGCAGAACTTATCAGAACTGAAAAATGTGCAGGGCACAGGCGTGACTATGAAAAAACTTGTCGCAAGTTCAGGCCATTGTTAAATTCAAGCTTCATTATTCAGAAATCCACTTATTCGTCCGCTCCTGAAGAACAGCCTCATCATCTGGCTTATATCGCTTGACCTAGAAAGCTCAGTTTGGGCATGAAATATGTTTTGCTATCAAATTTGAATAAAACAAGGGCGCCAGAATTGAGCGGCGGCGAAAATAAAGTTAACAAAACCTTCACAGTCCGTATCATGTTAACAGTCGGTGTAATTCATTCGGAATGATACAACGTTCACTCGGAGATAACGGGACTCGTATCACACATGGTGTCGATATATTATACGGATTATACGAACGTATAAAAATGTACACGAAAAATATGGTTACAAAATTAAAGATGAATTGGACATAAAAGTTTATACTGCGCAATTACCACAACAAGCAGAAAATACCTAAAATATGTATATGTTTATTTGTACTTGTGTAAACTTGGGTGTAATTTGTTACATCAATTAAAAGTTATGGTCGGAATAAAAGTTAGGTATATGTTTGACATGATGTAAAAAGAAATAAAATCATCCCAAAAAAATATATATTGTGCGTAGATGTCGACGATTTAAAATACATAAGTACCTACGTACATGTACACGATGGTGCGACACTGAACGTTCTGCTAGGACTAGAATACTTCAAGTTATAATAGGTACATATACGCATATCATCCATTACACAAAGCCACATAATTTAAACCGAACTTGAAACGACATCACGCCACCAAGTTCATTACACGACATTTAAAGGTCACAATAATTCATACACAATGACAGTCAACTCCACACAACCATCCAACACGTTCCACAAATAACTTCATCCAACAATAACTCCTAACTGCTAGCAATTTAACTCAATAGCTCATCTTCGGTCTACCGTTCCATTAAGGAACTCTAGATTCTTACACATTAAACTTTCATTATGGATGCAGTCGGTTCGGAGCCGCGACACAAATAATATTAGAACAGAAGGTTTGGTCCAAACCAAAATAGGCCCACGAATACATAGACATGGAGTATGGATTGAGATTCCACTATCCAAGTTGGTATGATTGAAAACGGACAGAAATGTGTGAGAGAGATGAAGCGATCGTAGGCGTTGTTTCTTTTTAGAATTCTCATTGAGGTACGTCTCAGGTTTGCAGTGTCACCTTTGTCTCTGCGACCTTCGGAAAAAAAAACAGATATAAGCCGCACTGATGCGTCTGATGCTTTGTCACTTTCTGCAGACTGGCATTTTGCTATTCTGTCCATTCTCTACGTGTGTCGACTGTCAAACAAATGTCAGTAGCGAACCTATTTGCTTGCTTAGCTGTACACAGATGTGTGTCTACCTGTTTATGTAAGCTTTTTTTCGCTCGTTTCATGGAACCGACCTTCTGTACCTACCTATCCTATGACCGTAGGGTCCCGCAGAACTTAGTCAGGGGGCTCTCGTTGGGTGCCGAGAGAATTAGAACGAGTCATTAACCATAATAACAAACTGCCGACACTGATTAAGCTGCTTAGTAAACCTGCCTACCTCAAAGTAATGCTTCAATTACCCCGACTCAGTAATACTAACGATAAATCAGGGGTACGCGGGCGGTGTTATAATTAAAATTAATCAGCGATATATCTCAGGTACATGGTGTAATCGAAGCGCTTACAGCTAGACAGAGACTCTTGAACGTTAGACGATAGAATTATTTCAGACACGGCGATGAGAATAAGTTGAAGGTGCTTAGGGTTAAATAATATAGAATACGTACTATTAGGCAATACTATAGTAATACGTTTTTTGTGGTCAGGAGTGAAATTCCTTGTCGTAGTGTGTTTCCTGATAGATAGATAGCTCTTTAACTCAAGAGTGAATAGGTTGTTTCTAGGCAAGTCTGCTCATCATGTGTAATTGTGGTCAAACAAGAACTTATCTATAATAAACACGAGAGATGCTATTAGTCCGTGGCTAAAAAATAACAGCCGCATGGATCGATCTTCAAGGTTTAGCAATGCTTGCCGAAGTTGGTCTGTAGATGGGTGACCATCTTAACATACCGAGGCTCCTCCATGCCTCGGAATGCACGTTAAGCCGTTGTTCCCAGCTGTCATTTTTAGATCATTTTGGCAGTCGATAGTCAGAAGCCAAAAAATCTGACACCAGTCTTGCCAAGAAGTACCGTGTTACCCAGTTAATGGGTTGTAGAGGTCTGGTAGGCAGCCGCTTCACGTAAAATACTGGTATTCAGCTGAATCCGGTTTTACGGGAAGCCAACCCCAATATAATTGGGAAAAAGGCTAGGCAGATGATGACAGACATATTTACGATTCAAATAAATATTAGACGAAGCTTATCATTGTTGATACTAGGATTTTGGTACAATTGTTCAAAAATTAAAATAAATAAAAAAGTAAAGCTGCCTTGATATTCTATTTTATTGTTCAAATGAACCTTGGCAAAATAATTATCAAAAAGCTTATTACAGAAATTAATTATTTATATTATCTATTTATCATAAATACCGGTTTAAATAGTTCATACAAACACAATTGTATTAATCTGTTTTAAAATGCAATACTAATTTGATATTTCATGAGCGCAATACCATCAATATGTCGAAGTATTTGAAGTGCGCGGGTATTAAATTAAAATATTCGCGTTATTCCGAAATGTTTTCAATTATGCTCACGGCTTCAATTATTGCGTATCCGAAGTTATTAGCGCACGGTTCAATTATAATTAACAGCGTCATATATGATTGTCAAAACATACATGAATGCGTTTACACCGACTGTTTAGAGCCCGTTCAATTAACTCCGCAATAATACCGAGCGCTGTTGATATTTATACGAATATTTATACGACGCAAATGAGAAGATTATTTCGATGCTCAATTTCGTTCCTATTGAAATGTTTCATGTAAATTAAAACCGATGTTATTGAGTATTTGATGGCCTTTATGTGCCTCTTTATAGCTTGCAATGTATTTGCGACTGTTATATTGTAACTCGGTTTATGTTTTGTTACAATATGTTTTAGAAAACTCTAGCGGCAATTCCCGTATTTGAAGGAACTTTCGCATATCCGTCACCAACTATCAAAATCATCTGTGATTGTCCTAAATTTTGACAAGTTTTCGACATTGATAGTGGCCGAGAAGAATGTGCTTTCTGATCCATCCATACTTCTATACTATAATATACTATAATCACACTAATATTATAACGGCGAAAGTTTGTGAGTGTGTGTATGTTTGTTACTTATTCACGCGCAAAAGGCTGGAGCGATTTAGATGAAATTTGGTATAGAGATAGTTTGAGTCCCGGAAAAGGACATACGATTATAGAGTTTTTATCCCGGGAGCAAGTTCCTTTGGGATAATTTTCAACATTCACGCGGGCGGCAGCTTATAATATGATAAATGCGAAAGTAACTCTGTCTGTCAGTTAGGTACGCTTTTACGCCTAAACCGCTGAACGGATTTTGATGACATTTGGCACAGAGATAGATTAGACCTTAGGACAAGGCTACCTTTTGTCGCGAAAAAATCTTGAAGGGTTTGAAATAAGGGATGAAAGTTTGTATGGGAGGCCGTCATTATTAATGCTTAAAACTAGAACCTTTGTAGGTATTTAGGCACTCGATAAAAAATAAATAAACATATTTTCAGGTGCAAACTTTTTTGAAAAATTTGTATCTTAAAAATAAAAATGGCTGCCCAAAGTAACTATTCCACGCGGACGAAGTTGCGGGCAAAAGCTAGTCGTTTATATTTTTTTAAATGGCTCTTTTATCTCTTGTTAATATCCCGTTTTATTTTATCAGCAAACTATATGGAATTGTCTTCACGATCCTAGTTCCTCTTTTACCTTGTTATTGCACTCAAATGGGTAGGTTAAGTTCAATACAGATTCGTGGAAGCGAGTATTTAGTTTCAGTTATGCTTGCTTAGTATTTAGAAAAGTTTTGGCTTTTAGCTTTTAGTGCTTGACTTTCGCTTGACGTAGTTCCTGAATTTCCGAGTTCTGGCTTTCCGTTTGTTGATAATTAGGCGCTTTGCAGTTTACCCACGCTTTCTAATGAGAAGAGCAATCCAAGCTCAGGAACGAGGTATCATCTACTCGCGCATAGCTGAATTAAATGTAACAACTTTAGTTTCGAACAGCTCATATACTGGTTCTAAATATATTAACTGCACTTTAATCAATGCCTGAATATTATTGAGGCTGAACCGAGCGTTAAAATACAAAAGCGTATTTATATTAGGCATTTACGGTTCCCTAAATGTTACTGAAAACGGGCAAAATACATGAACAACATCTATGTATATTACATGTTTCTATTTCTATTTCATACAAGAGTTTGTTTACACCTCAGATGCATTAACATCCGGAGCAAACCTGCAATACTGGTGCAGTCCTATAAACATTGACCCGTCAAACATACACTTTCCAGGTAAAACAAAAGAGTTAGTTGATCACCTACGTTCTTGCTTAAAATAACATCATTAAATACTACTCAGTTCGTTCATTATTTCAGTACAATTTCTTTAAGCAGTGGGAACAGAGCAAGCCGGGCTTGGCAACAAAAACGGTTGACGTGTGTAATGCAATGAGGACACAGACCGCGAAATGGTTAGATGCACACTGCTAGAAGTGGCATCGTCAATACTTATCATACCAAGTGTCAGTGAGCGTCACTGGTAAGGGTAACCCAAAGAAACTAAAAGCCTGTGTCAATTCTTACGTAACAGTCTATGACACCTGAAACATTCGTGGACACGAAATAATACTAAAGGCGTCTAGTCGATTCCGAGCTCTAAGAATGAGTTAGGTATACACCCGGTGCCAGAAATGTGAACGGCAATGTTTTGTAAGTGTAAAACATAACTGAAATTTCAGTTTTTACAATCGTTTATTTAATTTGCCTATAGTTAGCATGTATGAATCATATCTTGTACTAAACTGAATTTTGCATAAATATCTTTCAATGGGTTGGGGATGATTAAAATATATTTATTAATAGAACACATTTGGTTTGGATGACATTATTGTACATCAAATATGGCGAACTCCCAAATGATAGAGTTTGTCGAGAGGCACATAAAAAATCGTGTTTTTTGTGTCGTTTGCGCTCTGGCTTAATCTATACTAATTAAATAAAGCTGAAGAGTTTGTTTGTTTGTTTGAACGAGCTTATCTCTGGAACTACCAGTCGGATTTGGATTTCTTTTTCCTTATGATAGCCTCATTCATGAAGTTGGGGTTGGGAAAAACGGGATACGCACGTACGAAGTCGCCGGCAAAAGATAGTAGGTACTTAAAATAAATGTGGGAAAAACTGTGCTTCTGCGCAGCTTTTGCTGTTTTACCGATATTTAAACTTTACGTCACTACTTATTCTGAAACAATTTTCAATTGTGGGTGACTAGATAACTAGTTACTCAGAAACCACTCGCATTTCGATTTCGATTAGAAGCTCAAGCGTCACGGTTTCATCAAAGTATGCGCTCTGAAATTTGAATAAGCTTCCGTTACAGAATCTGTTTAGAGTAAACCGACCAATACGAACCGAACCAACATATCAGGGGCCGCTCTCAGCAAACGCAATCTGTAGTGTAGCACCATTTTACCCGGAATATCCGCATATCCGCAAATGCAGCGCATCCCTAGCATACCTGGCTGGAGTGCCGGTTTCAACGCGGCGCCGACGACTGACATTCGATAATTATGTCTGCCTATCTCACTTAGGTTCGTCTGCATGTAAAATTCCAAACTACATACGTGAAATACGTCAGGGAATGTTTCTGTTTATTTCTTAGAGGTTTTTGTACAAAGAGGAAAGATTTATGAGCCGGTTTTCGTGTCGAGCATATCGTAAAAGTCGAATGAAGGCGGGTTTCCATTGTGTTTCTTGGCGTGACAACTGTTCTTGTGGTGTTTTATGAAATTTTGACTTCCTGAAACATCAGTTTGGTTAAGAAAAAGTTTGTGATATAACCTGAGGTTTTTTAAGTCAGGAGTGAATAGGTTGTATCATCATCGTAGATAATTTCTTACTGTCAGATGAGATAGTGGTCTACTAAGTACAGTATAATCAACAGACAGGTATCTCCGTTAAATCTCATCAAATGTGATTTCTTTCTTTCATGACTATTTTTCCTGTTCGTGGATAGACATTTTTTTTACATAGAGATGAAGCCTCCCCCTGCCGATATATTAAAACGTAATAAATAGTGATTCATTTCCTCGTTTGTTTCTCATATCTTATCTGTGGCGCGGCGGTGTTTACATTAGATTTATCGGAGCCCCCGCGACGGAGGAACACACAGAATTATGTTACGTTCCCTCGTCTCCTGTTTTTACATCATTTATTCGAGAATAGAGCACGACGTTGTTATCTTAAAATTGATATCGGTGCAAATGTTTGCGTTGCGTTTGCTTTAAAATTTTCGTAATAAGAAGCTTTGTCGGCTTCAATAATCCTCCTAACTAAACTCGTAAATCAGTTTGTTTGTTTGTTACACTTTCCCGCCTAAATCGCTGTACCGATTTGGATGAATTTTGGTACAGATAGATGGAATCTTGAATGCGGTTATAGACTTTAAAGGAATAGGTAATTATTTTAAACTATGCCCGCAGCTCCGGGCTTAGTTTAAAATATATTATCCCTTATTCCGTGATACCCAAATTCACTAGCGAGTGCAATAGGTTAGCTTAATTACCATTTAACTGATTAATTGAAATGAGTGTGCATTGCGTGTTTAATTAAACAAGCATCCAGCTTTTAAACACTTCACCTGTTTATTTTATGGATAGTTTGATCGAGAACGCTATTTTTGTTCGTTTCCCCGATCAGGTACAGTCAACCGTTCAGTATAGTTAACTATCTGATATTGACAGCACCTTTGTGTCGTAGTCGTAATGAGTCGTAGTTAAAATGATACCACTAATGAAAGTGCGGCTGTGTTTACTAAAGCGAAATAACTGCCTGTTTAAGGAAAATGTTTCATATTTATTTATTTATGAAAGCTTTAGGAACAATTAGTTTTTGCCCACGACTTCGTACGCCCATATCCCGTCTTTCCCGATCCCGTAGAAATTTCGGGAAATCCGAGAGCTAGCCTAGCTCTCCTACGCTCCCCAAGGAACCTACATGCCAAATTTTGCTTTCTACGAGCAGTAGTTTAGGCTGTGCGTTGTTTGTCAGTAACTCACTCAGGCAGTAACGGAATAAATTTATATATTAGGATTAAAACACACTGGACAAAGGGGCGAAGGTGGTGTGACGATATCATCATGTTTGCGGGGCAGACTTGGCCAGAGATCGCCCAAGAGAGAGAGAGATTTGAAAGGAGAAAGGGGAGGCTTTTGCCCAGCAGGCTAAAAAAAAAAGTACAAAGGGTTTAACCCTTAGGCATTTTCTACCAGTCGACCTTTAAGGTTGTGCAGAGCCAGAACACGGTACATATTTGTCTTCTTCGGGTATTTTCCAGTCATAGCATAATAAAGTATTATTTGTGCTTACTATAGAAAATCAAGGGCCTAGTTGCCACTTAGCAACACAAATCGACTACTTGTGTTGCTAAGTGTTTACAAAAATAGTAACTAACAAACTGAATAAAAGCGAGTCTCGATCATTGACGTTTTATTATTCAATGTTTACCTATTATGAATACGACCTTGTCAATCAATGCTTACAGACGTAGGCATAAAAATACTGATTTAGTAACATATTACTGATCCGTCTGTCTGTACTAAAAGGGACAATAACAAAGAATCAAAGGTATTCTGACATAATATGTAATACATAAAGACTAAAATATCACCTACCCTCCTTTGTTTAGAGATTGTTGTTCTTACTTCTGAGCTCTGGCTTTTCTCTTCAGACATATCTTTGATATAACGTGGCCTAAGTACATCAATGTCTCGCATTTTTATTTAAAAAAATATTTTGTGTAAAATTGTATTGGAGTTATTTCAACAGAATCTCGCTAACTTGATTAAAGATAAGTTTTGCTACAATACGAGTACTTTTCACGCGCTTGCGACGACTACGGCATGAAGAAACACAATTAAGGTTGCGTTTTCCATACAAAAAGGTTACTGTAATTGTGAGGTATATAGGGAAAATGAGAAAATTAACCCTACGGTCGCCATGATAAAACTCAAGTTGAATCAACAATTTTCTACTGGGTATGCAAACTCCATACACGACATTGTAAACGAAACAACAGAGGTATAAATAAGTTCTCCGTTACTATGCAGCCGATACACGACATGCGAGTGTGTTGTAACAGTTCGCAACTTATTTAATTTACTAGCTTGTGACGCATACTATCGGCACACTCTCCCTGAACAAGGGACCAAGAGACTGTTGTTAATAACGATTTATGGAACCCTTTTGTTCCTTCCCTGTTATCTCCGTCGCGTGAGCTCGCTATTCATCCCCTGATGTAGTGCCACTGCCGCCCTGTCGAAAGAATATGAAGCCTATCTATTATTCCATTAAATTCCTCTCTTAATAGAGCTGGTTGTTAGTCTGAATTGACGCTGAAAATAACTTTTATTTATTAGAATGGACGGGATCTCGTTTGTTTTACAGTCTACGTTGATGGCTTTGCTAAATTATGCATGTTAATGTTTTAAATTCGGGTAGTTTGTCATGTGGGATAACATTTAATATGTCATGTATAAAGTAATGATAAAGATAACACAATATAATGCCTAAAAAAATCCTATTTGACCAAAAAAGACGACAATATAGAACGCATCGAACAGAACATTATTACATCGAGAGCAGTATAAGGTTAAACTTAATTTAATCTAAAAGCATTGCCGCCACCGTAACTCACTTAGAGACGGCCAACCGCGACACTGACTTGTGGCTGAGCCCGAAAAAGAAACATTCTATAAAGAGCCATTTGGTTGGCACATAAAAGAAATACGTATAAATCAGAGGCGTCGGCCATTACGCCATAGCCTTCGCGTTATTGTGCCCGCTCCGTCACGTTTATGCGACGCGAATGTGACAAAATAAGCGCTATTACACGACAAACCTCCTAACCTCTTATATTTGCTTCTCTGAGATTACTGGGCTTCCTGTAATATCTCGCCGTCACCTCGTATTTAGATGCTCCACTTCTCTTTAAACTCACTCGGCGCCCATACTCCGCACTTACACAGTCACGCCATTAAAGTCTTCGATCACTGTCAGGAAGACGCCGAACAAATAAAACTATAAGTAACAGTTTTCCACCAAGCAGACAAGCAATATAAAGAAATTGGTCGAAAGTGACTCGCTGAAACACGTCCGCTAACAATTTTATTGCACTTTATAACTTAAATAGGTCAGTCTGGTGCTAGAAGTGCTACCTAATTATCTTTCATGAAATTCCAAATTATCCGCACAGCAAAAAGGAACACATTTTCATGTTTCATGCTGCTCAGTGCGGGCTTATTAGCATACGATAGTGTTCTGAAAGCTAAAAATTGGGATCGTGAAAAGACCGCTCGCTAGCCGCCATTGAAATACGAGTGGACGGCTCATCCGCTTATAAATTATGTAGCGAAACGTAACAGAAACACAAATTTCGCGGCGAACATTTTGACGTGGCCCTAACATTCATTTTTTGAATGAAGCAACATTTTTTCGAAGTAACAAAGGTCACAAGTCGAGCGCTGTTTTTCAGCTTAGTCAAACCATTTTTTACGGCGCTTCACGTCGGCATCACGAACATTTCGCGTACTAAGGCTGAAATTGTGGGCGTTTTGACTGATTTTGAATTCAGCTGGCTCAACGTCAGGTAATTTGGGAGGCTTTTTCTTATACTTTATGGAAATCTTCACCATCAGCGAGATTTTCTATCATATTTTAGATAGGTACGTCATTTTTAACGTGCGCTCAAAAAGTAACGTTGATAAATATGTCCCGGTCACTTGATCCTCCAGAGGAAGGTTGTAGAAGTAGGTAAAACAAGGATCCTTACTCAGAGAAACCATTACAACGTCTTTATTTGACTTTTAAACATTTCTTCAGCACAATGCAGCGAACTCCAACTAATGAAACGTAGCACATAGTTGCACAACTAAAATTACCCGGCATGTCCCTAAGCTTATCAGGAGCTAGCGCAAAACTTAGGCAGGTAGATGTAACTTAATTTAGACGGCGACGTTCGGAGCCAATCGCGGACGACGGTGTTTGCGGAAAATCGTACGAAGACAAGCGATTTTTTTAGCCGCTGCGAACGTGAGGCGAAAGTTATAGAACCTAGTGAGGCCAGGATACAAACGAACTAATCTAAGCCTCGCGCGTATTCGATTGCTCTGCGTATGTGGTTCAGACTGTTTTGGGAGTACAAAATTATACAGAGATTCCGAAGCAATCAGAGAATTGTGTATTCCGTTCTAAAATTGGATAATTCGATTATTTATTCTTTCAGTCTGAGCCTCTGCATGTGTGATGAGTTAACTTTATCTACTGTATCAATTTACATATAAAAATATGGATTGGTCTTCCAGCTCCGTAATTATTCATCTTACAGTTGCTAGCCTATACAGTACAGTATCTACGCAAACAAAACTTAAGTTGATGATAAACTCTGTTTAGTCACTTAAGTTCTGTGTAAACCAACAAAAACCACAAAATACCAGGAGACACTACTTCGATATCAACAAACACCTATCCTCAAAAACCGTATTGTTCGTCCTTGTAATCCAAACGCTACATAATCTGAACAAGCAGGTGCACCAACTTCATCGTGAACTGTGACAAAGCTCGGCATCGTTTGTTTTGTTATGTTGGCTGTAGAACGCCAGCCATGTTTAATGACGCAGAAAATTTTCAGGCTCACGATAGCGCGGCCGCTAAACCAGTGGTCTGTGCATCCGAACTAATATTAGACTATGTACAATGAAGGTTCTTGACTTCTGTCTCCGGGACTAAAGTTAAATATGCGCCCGTGTCGTTCGCGCTAATATTATGCGCGTCAGGTGCGGATTTTATATTACGCTTCAGAAAGTTTCTTTCAAATAAGTCTTTATTCTGCATCATTTTAGTATCTTTGCAAGCAGAAGTGAGATATTAAAAATACAAACGTCTTTGCAAACAAAATATAGTGTCGAAAAAGTGAAAAGAAATAAGTACAGCCGTCTTCGTAGCCTAGTTAACTTTTCCACTTCCCGGCACAAAAATATGCTTGTAGAATATTTTCGAGTGGAGTGCAGGTTTCTTAATAGACTAAATTCTACTTAAGTGTATAAGGACCACGTCCGGGCCGGGTTTATGCTTAATCCTTGTATTCCTGCTTCCCGGTGAGTTTTCGCAGCGGATCTTAAAACGCCAAGGCAGCGTTCCTCGATGTGGACATACTTATAATCCCTTTATGTAGCCAGTTTGACGTTTGGTTTTCCTTTATATGCCCAGAAAGCCAGTATATAATATGTTTTTTGTCAAATAGTTTTTGGAGTTTACTCCTTAAGAAACGATTTTTTGATAAATCGATTTCGATTTTTTATAAGGTGTAAAATCGAGTGTTAACTAAAAGTGAGGCGTTACGTTCCTTTGCGCAACGTACTTTGCGCAGCTTTCACTTCGAGATTATGTATGTGTGTATAATATATGCAAAGTATACTCAGCTTATTTAAGATGCTTTCATTTACCCTCTTTTTACATTATCTACACAATAATAGTTCTTAAGAAGTAGACTCCAGTCTTGCGTCGGAGTTGACACACACACTTTATTTTGTGCATTTTGGCTTTGTAATTTGTGGCTTAGCATTTTTTTCAAACCAAAATTATAATCATCAAAATTCTAAACTAGCTTTGCAAATAACTAGATTCACATTATTGCGGTCCACGTTTAGGCTAGTTACTAACAAATAGTGTCACTACAACGTCAACATAATACTCATTACAGTTAATTTCGTTAACTTATTTGTATAACACAAATTTTAATGCGCAATTAGCCTACATACGAAAACACATTTTGCGGAACCGTTTAACAAAATTTACGGGTTCAATGAATTTTTAGGTACACAATCAAAACGCCAAAAAAACGTATCGGACGAAGTGAACAACTTTCAATGCCGTTCATTTGAACAGACAATATAGAAGCGGGGAAATCTAATCTGCTTCTGAAATTTTCCAACCGACCCTCATTACCATTTGAAGGCGAAGAGAAAAGAAAGAAATATTCTCCATGACGGAAATTTCATGTAAATTGGGTGAAGTACGCGCCTCTTGCTTTCTTAAAATTTCGTTGTACCTACTCACAATTTTATTGTGATTGCAGGCGCAGCGATCTGTCACCGTGGCTAGTTAATTTGGTCGCAACTGTATTTTTGTTTATGAAATATTTTTAAAAGAGTCGTGTCCAGTGAAGTGACCTTTTCTGTGGTGCCTTGTCTTCGGATCTTTTTATTGGTTATGACATCTGTGAGATTGTTTCATATTTCATTAGAGAAGCTGTTTCATACGGTTTTTACGATTTGAAAGGATAACTTTATTAAATGAAAATTCACTATAAGGTCCATGCACATAAACCTTCTCGAATATATTATTCTCTGAACGAAATTATGGTAAAACTATATAAAAATTCACAGCGTCGATGATTGGTTTAGAAAAACAACGGAGCCATATAGACTGACCTCTACAAGCGACTCTATTTTAATCCATATCTACGAGTGTGCACTAAATCTTTGTAGTAGAAACTCGATTCTATAGTTTCCTAACATGTATTATACTTGCAGTGTTCCTTCTATCCGATAGTTTCATCAGTTTTGTTCCATTTCAGAACCGTGTCGGTCCCGTGCGGATGGCTGCGTACATTTAACGACGCGGTGACGTGACGGGCCCGGGACGTGACCGGAGCGAAAACGACACGTCGCCTTGTTACTGCGTACTTGTTACAAGTTCGGGGTTCATGTACCCACTACTTGCGACTCTTTTCATAATTCCCTCGGCGGAGCTGCTAAACAGTCACACAATTTTTGAGTCGGCGGTACTTATTTTTGTTTTTTTATTGGGATTCTGCTAATGGATTTTATTATTAGCATGTTTATTTCTCCATCTCGTTTTAAAAGTATGTATTTTTAACATTCCCCTTGAATGTTTGACCTCCCCAATTTTACATACCTACCTGCGTATAAGAATCGTCTTAAGTAAAGCTTTACCGAGTAAAAAGCGTCTGTCATGAAGATTTCTCAATCTCATTTTTCGTTCTGATTATAAATGTGAAAGTACAATTTTCATGCGATTCGAAGAAGTCGTTTTCATATATATTTTTTTATTAAGATTCGGAATATCCATTTGGGGATGAAAACAGGCGCTAACTGCTAACGACTCTTGCTGATGTTAATTGAAAAATACTAAACATTTTACTTTAAACCAAAGCTTTTACGCGAACCCCTTACCAGTGTAATTTTGACAATATTCATGATAATACTAATTACGGCCATTCAATTTATTCGCCTACATTATTCGAACGGTTTTCATTAGCGTTTGTAAAGTTTAATCGAAATAAAACGCTGGAAACGCTCTTTAATTATTTATGACAGCTCCATTATTGAGTTCACAGTCGCAAAAAGGTAGTCGAGCCAGATTATATTGTATTTAAACGATTTAATATAACGCTAAGGAGGTAGGAATAATTTCTAATACTTTATCCATTAGATGTTATTAGCCATAATTGAAATGGTTTCTGCGATTTTCAATATACCTACAAAATTATTATTGCAGCAATATTTTAAAGTCACCACCGTTAATCTCTTTAATAGCTCGAAGCACTTGGAATCGAGTTTAAAAATAAATGTAAAGGACAAAGGAATCGATAAGGATTTAAGGCCAAAAACTTGGGAAAGCACTAAAATTTAATACCGGCCGCTAGCAGTTGAGGGGACACCGCACTTTATGATGGCAATTACTACCCTTCATCTCGGTAATGCCGAAGATTGGTTTGTCTTTTATGGATTTTCGGGAATCGAGGAATCGGGGTTACTGCATTGATTATTCCAACTTCTTTATAGTCCTTCATAGTGCTCCAATAATTTTGAAATTACGTCGGCGCGGGGACAAATCGGAAAGCTTCAACTGACATAAAGCTAGACTGGATCGGATCAATTCGCGTCAAGATCCTTTTTTACATCGTCGATGGAGCTAATACAACGTAATACACTTGGAATTGTTATGTGGCACTAGCTTTAGGGTTGATGGCTTGAACAATTTTTATTTTATTATTATGTAGGTAGGTACGTGTGGCAGGCTGTGTCCTCACACGTAATATTATGAACAAACATATTACAAGTTCGTCGACATTTGCTTATGTCTAGCTCTGTGGATAATTACATAACATCACATTATACGCAACTTATTTATTCAAAAGCTTACACAAAAAGTGCGTAGACACAAAGACGGGCTGACTCAGCGGTTAAGTCCGAATTTATTACAGAACTATTTCATACTAATCTCGATTCATACCTTTCTAGTTTTAAATCGAGATTGATGTCGATGGATCTAGAATAGGTCCTTTAATATCTTTCATTGTTCTATCAATTGTTTTTGTTAAACCACAGAGCAGAGAGGCGCATACTACGCTGCCGCTACTAGACTGCATTGTCATCATTTTCCATAGAAACCAGGTGTGCCAGTGAGCGTCACCGATTCTCCATAGAAACTGTGCCTATGACAGCTGAAACTTTCGCTCGACCATATTTTGAGCCCCGGAAATACCTCTTAGCTGAAACGTCATCTTTGCCTTTGTAACATGACGTTTCATCTACTGTTGGTAGCTAATTTGACAGTTGGTTAAAGGTAGATACGTTATTGAGACCGGCCGTTAATGATTCTGGTCTCCTGAAAGTTTTTTCAGATCGCCAACCTTAGAATTGAAAGCTAGGAAATTTTTTAATGGAGAAAAAAAATGTTGCATTTTTATTTCAATTTTTTTCTTTATGAGGACCTTCTTAAGGATATTTTACAAAACAATATCCGTACTGGTCCTGCCGTTCTCGAGCTTTGCGCATAGTAACACATTTAATCATTTATTTTTATTCATATAGATTCGTGAGTTCCAAGTATTCGATACAAACGATCAGCAACAAAGAGTTAGGTTACACTCTGTTCTCAGAATTGTGAGGTCAGGGGCTCTCGGGGCTTAAGATTATAATTCTGATATAACTTGTATATAAAGTTTGCTCGAAATGTTATTAGGTGGACCTTAGATGAAGGTATACATTCATTGTCTACTACTTATTTGTTAGCGTATAAAAAGGGGATTTAAAGATTACTAACCAAATAACATAAATTAGATAATCCTGTAATAATGCCAGGAGTCAAAGCCTTTTTTATTTATTTAGTTTTTTTTTTGGGGAAGCGGATAATTAACTACTTAAACTATTTTTTTAGTCTAAAGATAATTTTGAAAAAGCTTGATAAATAGTTTTGGCGTGTTTTTAAATGTTGGTTTGATATGGGACTTTTGTTAACACAGGATTTCTTAATTGAGAATTCAAAGTTGAGAACTTGTCAAATTCTATTTTGATATAACTTGAAGTAGAGATTCACAAGTTCTCAATTCAGAAACCTGACGTGTTTAATTACTTCCTAAATATTTCATGAAATCGTTAATGTTAGAATGTGCTACGTATACTAGTTACTAATACCATACAACTAGTTATGTGCTATCGTAGTAAGCAAAGCCTATTGTGAACGCCTGTTTGGTCGCAGAATGATATCATTATTATCCAAATTAATTCCACTACTATCATTTACCTCAGGTTTCTGCACATATTACGCTAGAATTTCGAGTTTCTGACTATAATTACGTGATGGACTAGTTTCTGTTTCTTACTTACATAGGTATACGGAAATGCATTGGCCCATATGAGTCTTATCTAAACTAATATGCATAGCAAAGAGGTTCATTTAAGGAATTATCCGATCAGCTTACGAATTTTTTTTTTCAATCATTTAGGTTCCTTTAAAGGTTTCCGAACCTCTATACGGAAAAATGGAACCATTACAGGATCACTCGGTTGTCTGTCAGTCCGTCTGTCACAGTCGATTTACTCCGAATCTGCTGGAGCGATTTAGTTGAAATTTGGTACACATATAATCTTTGTGACCCAAACACGGACGTGTAACGAGAATAGTAAATTTTGAAAATGGCGTCACATTTTGGGGGCAATATCATATAATTAGAAAATAAAAAGTTTTTCCAACTGTACCGTGAGACATTAAATGAAAGGGCGTGACTCATATTTTAAAAACAAATGGTTTTCAAGTTATTCAATGTTAGATAAAAAAATACCATTACCCCCTTATCACCGAAACGACTGAGTCTAAAATTTTGTAAAAATACAGATAATAGTTATTTGTTTATAGATACATACACGAAAACATAAAGAAGTTTGTGGTGTGAAAGAAACGTGTTACAAAAATGAAATTCGTTCGGAACCTTTTCATGCGAGTCCGAGTCGCACTTGGCTGGTTTTATACCGGAGAAATCAAGGTTCCAGTAGTATAATAGTCCACGCAATCAAAGCTGGGGTAAAAAGCGAGTAAAGTATTAAGAAAAAGCATTTACCCATCTAATAGTTATATTTTTATGAAATATGTCTATAGCAAGAAAATTGGGAGGCAATCTATAATAATATAATAAAGCTCAGGAATTTGTTTGTTTGTTTGTTTGAACGCGCTAATCTCTGGAACTTCCATTCGGATTTGGAAAATTATTTTTGTTTATGATAGCCACATTAACGTAAAAAAGCTAAAATAAACAACAAACATTCTCCTTTTCAACTAAAAGTAACTCGTTAAAAGTATTTCATTTTCTTACTTTTGTGTCAAGTCGGTAAGTGTTGACCGTATCGTCCACAGAGGTACTTACTTTCTGCCTCATTACTTGAAGGTGCCTCACCTTCCAAAGCTGTATTGGAAGGAAGCAACTCATATATTTAAACTGACACTTCCAAAGAAAATTCGCTCCTACCAACCATTACATAAAGGCTAATGTAGCCTGCCATTTAGAAAGCTGTCCTCGGAAAGGGTTGTCACTTTATATAAAGCTGACGTGGCCGCAAACGACAGTTAATGGCGCATAAAATTCACAGTAAGCCTGACACAGTATAATCATTTTACGGTACTGTAATTTCAGGTATTTATGTGTAGAAATACTCTGTCTGTACAATTTCTCCTTTTCCAAGTGTAGGCATTATGTAAACGTTGGTAAATATATAAAGGAATAGTAAGATACCTTATATAATGCGTCTTTTAAGCTCTCCAGTAGCGTAGCGTATACATTGAATAGGGGCGTACGCGAGAACGTCGAACTGAGAAGACAGTTAAAAATCCCGCTGGTAAAACGTGTAGGCATAAAGTGCTTAAAACCAAAATAAGCTAAACTTGATGTGAAATAAACACATGCCGCCTTCTGAAACTAGACCGTAGTCTTAATTCTAATCTTGACATTGAAGGTTAAGATATTTGATCTTGATGTTTGACTTACTCAACGCTGCGTTTACGGTTGCTAACCTAAGCTCTGGGTACAATATACCTTACCTACATAGAGACTCAACACTTTACATAGACATACAGAGTATTTAGTACCTACGAACTAACACCAAGATACTGTCACAAAGTTCTAAATTAATTAAAACGCCTTATTATAGTTACTTTGTAACAACAATACCTGTTAAATTCCTCAGTGAAGAGCAGTTAGAAAACAAATTCTTAGCAAGACTTTCAAATTGATAGGTACCTAGGTAGGTACTGTAAAATAATCAATAGTATCTTAACCTAAAGGGAAGTTCAAACTATAGTCCTTGCGGTTTAGGATGGGAATACATAGCTTGGACCTTCCGAATTTTGTTGTTAGTGTTGTTATGCATGGTTAACTGTGTGACGTCATTCTAAATCCAACATGGCGGCACACCCAAGACGGCGGACTAATTATTTTTAATGCACTCCTACAATATGGGTATCAAATGAAAGGACTTACTGAGATATTCGTATTCATTCTCAGTAAGTCAAGTTTAAAAAAAATAAGATGCTGAACATCAACTTCGTTGCTCTAATTCTGACTGGAATTTGTGAGAAACGTGACCGGCGATAGCTAGAAAGTAAAAAAATAATTAAAAATAAAAAACTTTTTTTAAAAACAAGCTTTTCGACTTATTCTATACACAATCTATATGATATAAAAGCTTATCGCGAGATTAACTTGTGTAGATAAACTAGATTCTAGTCAAATTAAATAACTTGATGTGATTGATTTTAACTAAGTATTAACATTTTCAAACTAAATAAATACGAGTACTTAAGTCTCGCGACAAGCTTTTATATCATATAAATTTTTTAATGACGTTAAAAGTTGATGGTAAAAGTTTTAAAGTAAAAGTTTATTGTTTTCTTTTTAGTGCTTTTAAATAAAAGCTTGTTTTTAAAAAGTTTATTTTTTTATTTTTTGTACTTAATCCTACACATGTATATTGTTCAATTCAGTTCAGGTTCCAACGAAAATACATTATTCGGCAAAGGGCAATGACCGTTATTGCTATGCTAAATTGATACGACTAGCGTTTTCATGCAGTGTAGCACACGCGTGGCTGGTCTAATACAAATAAACAAAATGGCTATGTCAACTTTAAATATAAACAAATGACAAACAAACTGGGCAAGCTAAAAAAAAAACAAAACGACAGCTACGATTTTTGAAAGTCCTTAGTTTTCCCCAAATGTCTGGGGTTTTTAAAAGTTTTGCCCGGCGCGGCAGCGTCGGCAATTTAGGTGATGGCAACCCTACATGTGACTAATCCTAATTAATATTATAAATGCGAAAGTGGATATGAATTTTGGTATAGACAAGAATAGGACCTTTTTTTTACGCTGACGCTAAAAGGCAACTTTTTTTGTGAAAATAAAATATGACGCAAGCGAAGCCGCGGGGCAAAAGCTTATCACATATCAACGTCTGAACGATTTAAATAAATTTTCTGAACTAGAGGGAGCCCATATCCTGGTTAAGGCCATAGGATACTTTATATCTCGCTAATACGTTCCAGTAGAATAATTTCCGACATACGTATATAGTCCTCCTGACCGATTTCGGCTATGGCGGCTAACCTCAACCGAGACTAGCCATCTATACGGGACATATTATAGTACACAAGTGTGTGCGCAAACACAGTTGCACTCTCTCTTCCATCTCTTTCATACTCCGATCCGGCAACCCCACATGACCGGAGAGAGATCTGGCGCAGGACCAACGGCATAACGTGCTTTCCGAGGCACGGGGGTGTCACAACTGTCACACCACCAACTTCCAAACTCCGGGCTGTCACTGAGAAATTCTTAAAACTCAATTGGAAAAAGCCCAATAACACTTTTCCGACATATGTACACTCCGCCGAAATCGCTGGCAAAACTTTTTCCAATAATAATTCCTGCAGCCACTTACAATATAGGTATGTGTAGCTACACATCTACAAGGCTGTCATTCCACTAAATCAATGGAGTACCTCACTCAACGTTCGCAATACGGTCCCAAAGATACTGTCCTCCTGTTTGAGGTCTACCCTTCATCCTTTGACTACCTGCCGACGAGATTTCTGCTTCTCGGTCTTGTGGTTATCGTGATATTTTCGGTTGGACATAATATCTGACAAAGGGTCTCGTTTGCTACTCAGAAATTATCTGACTAATGTTGTATTGTGTGTTTGGATATTTGTTAATCGATCACGCCTCAACGGCTGAAGGGATTTGGACGAAATTTGGCTCGCGGGTAGACCATGACTTGGATTAGTAAATAGTAGGACACTGTCAATTCCTGTATAATGTTTGTCTTTTTATCCAAGAAATAAATTGTGTAGATCTTAATACCAATTCTATAAATTTTTAAGCAACGTTCGCAATTTCATGTCAGTAGCAATCTGTTAAATGTATGGAAATTGAGGCTTTTTTGACAGATGCGACTGAGATGCGAATGCGGACGTTGTTTAAAATTTATGGAATTGACAATCTGTAAAAAATACAGATATCAGAGTGTAATTCTACAAATTTTTCTCTTTTCTCTTTCGGTGTATTTCTTTTGGTGTGTGCACATGAATAAATAAATAATAAGTAGTAACGTTTATGAGATAAAAAAGAAACACTTCTCGCGAGTGTAGCCGCTGCGCTGGGAAAAGCTAGTACCAAATCCTATTTTTAGAAGTAACTTACCCTCAGATTTTGCTACCTTATCGAATTTTACCGTTTCTTTTTATCGTATCGTCAACCCTCTTCAATAAATCTTGGAACACAATTATTTGATTGCAATGCGATTCTTTGTAGCATTCTTTGTGAACCATACTTAGATATCATTGCCCTGAGATCAAAGCGGGCTGAATAATCAAAATTCTACAATCTACACCTTTGAAACGCACTTTTGAAATATGATGAAACCTTCAACCACGTAATCTTGTTCAAAGAATCTTAGAACCTGTATGTATTCAAATCACGAAAATTAATTCAGAAATTTTATTTGGGAGTGATACCTAAGTACTCAGATTGTCAGGACTTTGAACCCGCTGAAAATTATTCATGTGAAAACCTAGACACTAGAAAGCCTATTTATTTTATCATAAAATATTTACGTAACATCAAAAAGCCCATTTTAGTGGGTCCCCAACAAATAACCTGGGCTGTATAATATGAGTCATGTAACAAAATGTCTGTACAAAATAACAGGTAGCCGATTGTAGCCGTCTGCCGTTATTCATGAATACTCTAGATCACGGATGGGCAAGCTACGCCCGCGGGTTTACTTCGGCCCACGAAGGTTCGACAACGTCATTTTGACACCTAGATGTATTGGCCGTTCGCATTGATTTAAATATATGTGTCACCGGAAAATTACAGAATCCATTAGATTGTAATAAATCTTGATTAGATTATAATTTGTCGATATATTATGATCAAATAGTTTTGTATACAGTTAATCCCATCCAAATTCAATAGTCTCTTATATCCGTGTCTTATTTAGAAAAAAATGTTTACAATTTCACGCGATATTTTACAATCTTACGGCGTTTGCCGTTTTCCAGTGCCATATTATACAAATGGTATGAATTAAGGCGTTAAGTCTCTTTGCGAGTCGTTTGCCATTTTGCATGTTTATGGTAAATTGCAGCATAAAAGCAAAAGCTATTTTTTGGTATACTGGCACCCGAAAAAAATATTGTTTTCCTGGCTTAAGGGAAAAAGTTTGGCCACCCCTGGTCTAGATGTACCTACGCACAATTTTCTACTGCCGAGGCTATCGAGGGACGTGCGTGACCAGATTTCCAAACGTCGACATATTACACCTGTAGGTATACCTCTCACTTATACCTATGAACTAGAAAATGTCGAATGCCAGCAAATATGTCGCCATCTGCTGCTGTAGACTCTAGGTGAGAGAAAGCAGTTTCAGAATCTACCGAGAATTATACCGAACGCGATTTCTCTCACTATTTGTGAATATTTTGTATATGTTATCGTGTACGAAATTTATTCATAACCTTATTTGGAAATCTATCGTTGTGCATCTTTAATAAGTTATGTATTTGTTGTACGTGATACAGTCTAACAGGTATCAATATGTACTATATCTACCTATAAAACGTATCAGGTTAATTAAGTGAGCTTTAACCACTCATCATTGTTATTGTACCTATAATTTAGAAAAGTGAAAACTTTTCTAAGCTAAAAACGCTGTTATTGTAAGATACCTGAATTAGGACTCAAATTCTTAATCTTAATTTTTATTTCACAGCTATTTTATAAAAAGTCAAGATAAATCGCGCAATAAGATGGATTCCAGCGAAATAAAATATTAGAACGCTTCGTAAAGAGGCTTTCATAATCCGTCGTCAAAATAATGACAATTAACAGTAACTGCTAACTTTGCGTCTTTCAAACGAAATCGTGAAGAAATTCCCATAATAAATTGCTCGGCGAAATCAAAAACTCGTAAGCCCCGTTTCTACGAAATGTTATTAACTTTCGACACGTAATTACATCAAAACAAGTTGATAAATATTCATTGACATCTCGACTAATTTGAAATACTCACATAAGCGAAGAAAACTCAAACACAAAGTTACAATTTAATGAAAGTTCCTTCTGATAACGTTCAGGACTTCGGGCAGACATCCTTAGGGAACCTATTACTTGGAAGTTAGTATATAAATTCTAGATCAATTTATAAGAACGTAAACAATGAAAGCTAATCGAGGTATTAAACAAATACCTCGATTAGCTTTTATTGAAAAACAAACTTTGTAAAATCTACATTTCCACCTAAAAAATACTTTCGAGAATATTATTCAAACATTTTAGCGGGCTCGTCCATATAACACAGAATATACAGCGCCGCTTGCCTTCCGTGCATCTCACAGGGAGGAAATAAGTTGAGCGGTGACCTAGTAACCACCACTACAATTCTAGCTCCCTGGTACAATCATAAAGCCCGCAGGTTGTTCACATGTTCGGCTTTCAACCGTGTACTACAGTTATTTATTTGAAAAGTTTAAAGAAATTCCCTTAATATTGGTAACTTTTAAGTTCCTGAGAGTTAACGGATTTTCTGTGTACGTACTAAGGGTGCTTGATTATAGATTTCAGATAGATTCATGAGATTTCACGCGGCGAAAATTAAAACCGTCCACGGAAAATGCGACGTAACATGAATCGAGAGAACTGAAATAATTTCAGAAGTGAACTATGACGAAACTTCGATATAAATATAAACTGCCAAGTCACAACCTTTCCTTATGGCGGCCGCAGAGTAGCAAAAACCGCAGTCGACCCATGTCACAGAGTGGGAAAATAATAAAACATGAAAGCATAACAATACACAATATAAGATTAAAAGCGAATTCGCACATAATTTAATCACGTCTACTTTGTTTTACCAGTTCTTAGCAAGTTACTTGATTACTTTAGGGAATCGCCAAGATGAATGAGATAAACAAACTGATCCACTGAAAATATAAATTAACATCAATGAGAGTAAAGAAAATTGGTTGAAGAATGATTAATGATTTTCTTTGTGATAATAAGACAATCGAGTCTTTGGGAAGGGAAGAAGATAAGGCTGTCGACAGCCGAGAGAATATCGTCGGTACCTGCATAAAGGACGGCTCGGCTCGTAAACTGAATAGAACATTGTTACTAGCGCTAAATGAAGGTTTAGGCTACTGGAGGCGCAAGTTCTTCTTCACACAGATAAATAAAATTAATGCTAACAAAGGCTGGCTATTTCATGTCGAGCACACCATTATAGTCTGTTAAGGTATTCATTTCATTCCTTGTTACTTACGTGTATCCTTATTTTCTTTTTTATTTTGACAGCTCGGTTGATGAAGTGGTTGAGTTTGACCTACTATAGGTAAGTATGTTGTGTTGTTCGTGCATGTAGGTTTTGTGTTTTAAATTCACACTACGAAAGAGAAGAATCTTATAAAATTTACCACGTTTCTAAGTAAATTGTACCTACGTGTGTAAATGTATAAAAATATTTCAAGCAATTTTCTGTTATTGCTCAGGTTTCTACTACTAAACACAAAATAGTTTCTAGAAGCGAGGAAAGGCGAAGCCCTAAATGTAATATTAATCCCAAAGGTCAAAGTGCGGTCTGAGCTTTACCTCGAGTCTGGTCTATGAATAAAATCAGACTGCTTCGGCTATAATAAGTATGTGTATAGGTTTTATTTTTGAACCGCCTACTCTAGTTTCTGAATTAGAAAAGTATCTAATCGTTTTTCTTAAAACATTGCGAGTTGTTTATTGTATTGCCGTCTTTTCAGATCGATTTTATAGAAGCGCTTGTTGTAAATTTCCAACTTTTAGGTACGAGCTAAATACCTTGCTAGGACATTTTTAGTATTAACAAGTTCTTATTTTTGTATAGTTCGACAATATAGATACCTAATTACGTACGTCTTATATAGGTAAAATAACCTATAAAGATTCTTCAAATTTTTCTTTTGTTTAAAAGAAAATTCGAGCTAGACAGAAAAATAGTTTCATCCGCACTCAATTTTTCACAATAAAAAATGTACAGACGTTCCATGTATTTGCAGTTATAGATAAAATAACAGAGTACCAAGAACAAAGATTCGAGGAACGTGGTCCGGGACTACGTTCCCCAAATTACTTTGAATAAAGATAACGAGAAATGAAACCGGAGTGGCGTAGCTTTGTTTAGGAAACTTTTCAACAGCGTGCGGATTCCTTGGAATCCCCTTTTTGTTAATGTGACCAGTCACACTTGTGGTTTGATTCAGGAATCGTGTTTAGGTAATAGGAGCTGGTAATAGGACACGATGTTGTTGACATGTGTTTATCGTTACTTGGCTGAAAGATGGTTCTCTCTTCTTTGTCGCTGTTGGTTCTATTTTTGGTGTACAATATATGTACCTAGTATTTCTTATGATCACTGCTGAGGATCGAACCACATACGACGCGTCACTAAGTTATTCAGTCTTCTGCAGTGTGGACTGATCGGCATATGCTGCCTTCAGCAGCCTTCTAAGGCTTCTAAATCACGTCTGACCATCTCGTCTGGCTCTGGCTTGTGCGCGTTTTGTTCTACTCGTTATCATGAATTCATGAGCGGGTAGATGAGTGGCTGTCTTCGATCACTAATAAATAATAATTATAGGAGTGGTGGATAAACAATGAGAACTTCATTGTTTATCCACTTTACTTACTTTACAATTACGAGGAAAACTGTAATTACCTAAGTTCGTATTCTGGAAATGTTTACATAGTTAATTCAGGAATTGAATCTACACGTGATTCATGAATTTTCTGGGAATATAAATATTGTTATTAGCAGTTTCCTATTCTTTGAAGAGCAGCCTAGAGTACGTAACTGCTAGCGTAGATTTGGTGATTCATCTACAAAATCAACTTTGGTCTTAAGGACGAAGAAGAGAGATTGAATACTCTATAGAACTGTCTCTTCTTTTCATTGAGTTTTATTTGCTACGTGATTAAAATACCTTTTCAAATATTAGTAATTTGCAGGGTCCTCATAATTATTATCTGATTAAGATAATGATCTGGACCTTACCGGTTTACAGTCCCATGAATCTCATAATATGGTATTCACTGATTGTTAAACTATTGTGTCGGCTGCGGATAGTAAACCTATTAAAATAAACTGTCATCTCTGAAAGTTTTTCGTTGTTTCTTCTCAAACGAATCGTCTTTCCATTTTAATTTAATTTAATTTTTATTATTTGCCATTAAATCGGCAATAGAACACATTCTGTGAGAATGGCCAACAGATTACTTATTACGGTTCATTAGATACAGCCCGTTGACAGACAGACGGACGAACGTATGAATTGACAGACAGCGGAGGCTAAGTTGGGTATCATTGGTTGCACTTCCGGTACAACAACTTGGAATACCACCTCATCAGGTTTTCAAAATATATTTTTCTGTTTGGCATGCAGTTTTGTTCCGATTCACAGAAATAAATACATTTTTCATCAACATCATTTACCATCTTCAAACAGTTATCAAACCCAGTCAATTCTGACGAGCTAATAATTTCATAATTAAAGGGACAACGCATGCGCTGTGACCATTGTCTAATGGCGCCAGCGAGACGGCAATAGTCATCTCTCATCAATAGAGGAAGCCCAAGCAATCAAGCGGGCGCATGCAATCAGCCGCTAATAAATTGATACAGATTGATAATAAGGTGCCAGCACTCAGGGTCAACTTATGGAACAAGTGACTGAGCTTAACTACGTACTTTGTGTTGACTATTGGCTACATTATGAAACGAACAAGCCGATTACAAATTGGAAACAATTAAAAGGTTCAGCCCTGAGGCATACACTGTTATTGTTTTATATTAAGTCTCCCTATTTTTGTTTTTCCATCGCGTGTATCAGTATATGCCAAATAAATACGTTTTCTTTCTTTCTTTACACATTTTTGTCCCCTAATGAAACCCTTACTTAGGCCTTAGGGGATACATTTTTCCCAACCTTAGTGCTTACTTTCGCGGTGTAGGCTAAAGCGTTGTCTGTCAGTTGACGGTCACAGTGTGCAGTCGTTGATCTTGCACATGGAGTTTTTTGACTAGCACAGGTTGTCTAACAAATATGAAGATAACGTATAAAATATGCTCTTCGAAGTCGAACTTTTCCTCTTGAACGGCCGCCTCCCTACTGTACTGTATGACTGGACACTTGGATACTGTAACAAATGACTACACAAAACTACATATTGTATGTTTGAATAGACTGTTGGTTATACAAAATGATATCTTACTCGTATTTGTACGATTTATACGAGCGAGAGCGACACGTGCCAAAGAAGCAACTTCTATTTAGTATATGTATATGTTGTTCATTTGAAAGGGTTCGAATTTAACGTAAATATTTTGTTTACCATTGAATATTCGTGCTGTCTTAACTAATGGAATAATTGAGAAAATGTTTCATTTATGTTGACAAAACTTTTCCAAATGTTTGTTTCTGTCACCGGGAAATGGCAAACTCAGAAAGATTATAAAATAACTTGAGAGATTGTCAACTCTCGATTAATTGTCAACTGAAAATTTGAAATACTTTTTTACGCATCAAATTTTATAGTCTAAAATATCTCCACGCCGGTCCGAGAAATTGTGGACTGACTTAAACTGGTGACCAATCAGCACTTTGATTTACAATTAGTCTGTTTTGGTGTGATAGTTAAAATGAAAACTTGGCCCCTCATTGGTCTTTGTTGGTGTGAACTCATATCTGAACAGACCAATGAGAGCCTTGTTTCCAGGCTTACTATATCACGAAAACGGATAAATTGTAGACTTGTGCTCTGATTGGTCGCTATTTTATGACAGTCCACAATTTCTCGGAATGATTTCGAAATATTATAGGTTATCAAATTTTGATGCGTAAAAAAGTATTTCAAATTTGCAGTTGACAATTTATCGAGAGTTAACAATCTTTCAAGTTATTTTATAAACTTACGGAGTTTGCCACTTTCCGGTAACATTACGATTACGATAGACCGAAATCGTTTTGACGAAAGTAAGCCCACCAAGTTTGTATCAGATAATACTGTCAGTCATCAAGTTTATAAAATAAATAAAAGCTAAAAATTAATTCGGTAGGTCCTAGGTACTGTAGGTACCAGTCGTCACACCACTTTCCTCATCAATCTAGGGCATTAATCAGACAAAAAAATTAAATCGTAGGGCAGTAAACCACTCATATCATTATAAATGTTATTTACATAAATTTACTCAGGTGCTACGCTCCACGATTTTATTTTTCGGCCATATTGGATTTACAATGATCATCATCTGCCTAGCCTTTTCCCAATTATATTGGGGTCGGCTTCCAGTCAAACCGGATTCAACTGAATATCAGTATTGGATTTACAATGATATTGAATATATTTTATTGTATTGTCATCAGAACTGAACTGTCGTGTAAATGCAAAACACTGTATCTTAGAAATGCTTGTTTCGAGAAAACGGCTTTTAAAACTTATTTTGATTTTTCTTATGTTTTGGTACTATTTTGTAACCTAGTATTTTGTTTTAGGTACCAAACAAAAGGTATTTTAGTATTCTATCTAGCCATCTAAATTTAATAATCCTAATACCTATACAATAAGAACTATTAATGTAAACGTGTATTGTCGTTATAAAACTTTACGGATTTTTAATCATTGTTTTGGTGAAGTACTGTATGTATGATTACAGTGTTTTGGCTTTACTTGAAGAGAGTTAATTGATCATATAATAACACTGTATTTTTAAATACAGTTTATTTCTTAAACAATAATACTATTTTGAGAGAGTGACGGAATGAATTTTGTGCAGTTTACAAGAACAATGTGTTCCTATTGTGTGTTAATATATTTTTAGGTAGGTAGGTAGGTATTCATTTAAAAACAATAAAACTTCAATTACTGTTTTAAAACATATATTGAAATAAAAAAAATATTAAAACTTACTCACCAAAGTAATGAAAAATCTATCATCAATCATCATTCATCAGTAAAACTAATTAAAGTAGGTACAATTCTTCTTAAATCAGTCTGTCTAGGAACAAAATATTAAAATCAGTCAAAAACTTAAAATGCTAAACAAACTTAAAATAAAATAAACCTTCCGTAAGTATCATAATAACAACAACCTTAATCACTTTGTAATAATAAAACACACATACAATTGCTTTTAAAAATGCAAAAATAGTTAAATCAAATTCGAATAAAAAATGAGATCAACGTTTACCTATTACTAATCAGGCTATGAGTTACTTTACAGTCTTTGGTTGTCTAAATCGTTATCAGTGTGTTCATCAAGATCGAGGGATTCAGAGACAACAAGATTTTCATAAAAAATTGTTCGTGTTTGAGGCATTGACTTACACAGTTCTAATAGATCTTCTTTTTAATCTCACTAATACCTCTAGGTTCAGTCTCTTTAGAAATATCTGCTAAAAGATCTGTTACACCTTTTGCAATTTGATCCCGCAATGCTATTTCATTTTTTCTTTTCAAAAATACTATTTCCTTAAATTCTGCATTAGGGTCAGGTGGCCAACACTGAACCACGAAAAATTTGAAGTTTTCTCATGCAGTCATATTCGAATTTAACGTTAATTTTTTTCATTTATACGATTCAGTGTCTATCAGACTATAAGTTTCTTTACAAATTTAAGCTTAAAAACTGATAGATTTGACATTACACAGTGTTTTAAAAAAAATGGGAAATGGTTCACTGTGTACACTATTGGGTACACACTGATCCATGATGAAGTTCACAGTGAACCACTGTTGGATACAGTGAATCATGTCGTATTAAAACGAAGTTATATTTCAACCGTGTTCATTGGAGTAAATGAAAGCTCATTAATTAAAACACAAGATTTTTCATATTTCCAAAAATATTTATTAAAAATGTATCAAAATAATCAACAACTTAACAAAATTAACAATACAGGCACATTGCACATTCTTTTCTAAAAATGAGGTTTTTAAGTAATTGAGATCAACTTAATTAAATGCTGTCAACTTATTAGACACTGTAATTAAAAAAACTACTAAAATTACAAACCTACTATAAAATCAGTCTCAATGTTGTAGTAATTATTGGAAAATAATCAATTAATAAAGTGAATCGCTATTTCACTTCTGAAACTATTACTACTTAACTAATAATTAAACTTCAGAAGTGAAATATTGACTGGGAACTTAAACGTCGCTTGGCGACGACTGCTTCCTTCTATTTTTGGTTTAGGCAAAATATATTTAATATCTTTTTTTGTCACTCCTGCACAATCCGGTTCAATCGGCTCGGAAAACTTATGGTAAATTTTACTTTTAAGTTTTAAATATTACACAATAATGTCATTTTGATCAGTCGTTTCTTCAATTATCTTAGCAATATAAAATATTTTATTTTTCTTCTCGGTTTCTAGCAAAATAATGACATAATCATATCCCGTTTTTGGGTCCTGAGGACTGAATTATCAGTCAAAATTATTTAACCTTCTTCATTTTCACTCAGAAAAAAAAAATCTTTTTTGCATGTCTTCCTATGTGTTCCTCTGTGCCTTCCTATCTTCCGTTTGGGAACTTTAGTTCGACTCATCCTAAAGCATAAAAGGATATAAATCTTTATAACGAATGTCGATGTAACTGTGGTACACAATGAACCACGGTTCACTGTATACCCTACTATACTGAGTCACTGTGTACCACCTACATCATTTAACAGTTGAGATATAATAAAAAAAATATGAATTAGGTTATACTAAAAACATAATAACCATAAGATTGGCAAAGAGTAACTTTATATGTGTAGTAAATACAGTAAGAAAATCTAATAAACCACTAGTTTGAGGAACAAAAACAAAACTCACCATTTTTTAACTTTTTGCGCGGGAAATCACAAAACGTCCCACCACATGGCTGCTGTTAGCGGGCGCTCGCCGTCAACTGGGGAGCGAGGGACGCGGTACGCGACACGTTTCTACGTGTCGGTTGCATAAACCAGTAACCACTAGTTTACGTTATACTAATACTGGTTCTCTCTGTACTACTGGCTCACTGTTAGCTACCTGACCCTATAGTCATTTTTAACAAATATAGATAATTCACTTCGTCTGAACTCAATTATTTTAAGGTTATGGATATTATACTCTTTAGGGTATGCAACTTTGGAATCATTTTTGAACAAGATCATATCATCATGGCTAAGTAAATCAATTTGCATGTTTTTCCGTGCACTTTTTATATTGCATATAAAATCATCAATATCGTAAACTGTACCCTTAGATTTTAACTTTTTTGTGATTGCAGCGTGAACAGCATCTGCGGCCATAAAAGTATGTCCTGGCTCAAAGTATTCAAGAGTAATTCTGTCTATATTTGTCATTTTATCATTTATTATCCTTACCAAAGCAGACAAAAGTATTTTGTTTTTGTTTTGAGCGTTACAGTTATCTAAGAAAAATGTTACGGTCTTGCAATCTCTGCAATATTTCCGTAGAAAATGGGTGTATGTGGAGGCTACATTATGAGCTTTTCTACCACTCTCTCCCTCATGCCAAACAGCACAGACAGCTTGTTTGTTCTTTCCCGGGGCCACAAACGATTCATTAAACAGAACAAGTTTTCTCGAAAAAAAGTATTCTTTGGTAGTCAACAGTGGCATACAAATAGCTTTCTGCATATCTACAGTATAAAGTACGTCTTTTCCTTCTGAATTAGCACACATTGCTTCTACTGCTTTCAAATCCCTTCTTGAATCCCTTTTGTTTTGGAGATGTTTGCCTAAGTCCATACAGTCTTCACAATTACATGGTAGCGGTAATATTTTATGCTTTATTTCGTGGTTTTTACATTTTGTACAAATATCCTGAGCTGGCTCAGCAGTAGAGAGGTTAAGCTGTTTGATCATACTGTAAAAATGTGCCCAACTACAGACTTTCAAATTGTTTTCTAAACAGTACAGTTTAAACTCTTTATATATTCCTGAAAAATTCACTCCTACAGGAAGATATCTTCGGTTTGGCGCATGTTTTATATTGTAGTGCGATGGCATAGGGTTATATTTTAATATAAACTTTTTTATTTCATCCTCGTACTCCGCTGGAAAAGCATTGGAAGGTGTGTGACGCCCTCGAGGATCAGGTGCAGCACAAACTTTTGGATTCTTATTTTGTGTTAAATGGTTTTGTTTCAGAACTGCCTGGACTGCTTCATCGTTACTAAATCCTAGGGTATTCAAAAAAAATGTTTTGCACGTCTTGAATTCGTTAAGATTGTATATTAAGGTATTGTGCCTCCTTGACTTAGGGCCAGCAGTTTTGCTTGCCGTACTCATTTTGTGCACTTGTCTCGATAAGAAATCTCTTCGCCTCTGCCTATCCATGCTCCAAAACTGATTATATATTATCTCTCTGTCCATTTCAGAGATGTTAACCGAACAATTTTTCTTGCAGTTCTGGCATGAAGGTCTCATAGGATGTTTCATTTTTTGATTTTCCAACATAATTATAGGATCCCTACTTCTTTTGACCTTTTTAGCTGGCGGTGAATGTGATTTTTCTGGCGTTCTATCCTCGGATAAGGCAGTTAAAGTATCAGGACACTGTACGATAGGAGTACATAAAGAAATGGTGTCTATATTAATTACCGGTGTAGTAGAGGAAGGTACTGGCAATAATTCAGCGTAGTTTACGTCATCGCCAAGATTGTCAGCAATACATTCATTTATTTGAGCTTCAGTGAGGGGTATCAAAGGGCTGATATTACGTGAATCAAGTAAATACGAGGAACACTTATCGGCACTATCATAGTCGTAAGATGTATTCATACCAGGACGCTCCATGTTCCTGCCGGTGATATTTTCTTTTTCGGCTAGGATGTGGTTTAGTTCTGAAACCATTGTGGTACTTGACGTGTTATTGTAATGTTGCACATTATTTTGTGATAGTTTTACTAACAGTTTATTACGATATCCACAACCACTCATTATTAAACAAACAAAATAAACCAACGTAAACAAAACAGGGCACGCAATGCACACGGCCGATCAGGAGCAACGAATTATGACCACTAACCGTTGCACTCTCGCACCTGCCCCGCGCACGTCTTTAAAGTAATACGCGCGGGAATGTGTCGCGACTCGCGAAGTATCAGACCATACTGGTCACTCTGCTCAGCCACAACACTGTATCTCAGAAAACTTACATGATTTTTCTGGCCATTACACTGTAACTTGAATCACAGTGTTATGCCAAACTAAACCATAAATAAAAGTTAAATACAGTGTTTATTATAGTTCCATATCTTCTTAGATGTGCTATAAAATAAAAAACTTTTAACATAGGGATATGTAATAACCTTAAAAAAAACGGATGAGCGCTATTAAGCTAAAACACTGTAACTCGAGTTACAGTGAGTTGGATATACACGTCAGTGAAGGTGTGTACCAAAAATCAGATCAATCTATCAACAGGAAGGGGGTAAAAATTCAACTACTAAATTTGACCCAAACAAACAACCAGGGCAAGCTAAATCAAAAACAACATGATAACTAAACAAATGTTGTCGGTAACGTTAGAAGAGTACTTCCATCCATTTCTCTTATAAGTGAGGAAAATAGAGTAAAGAAGAAAAAATTACGGACATTAAGCGCAAAAATAATAGTTGTGCGACTTAAGGTAACGCTCCGTCGTAATACCAAGAGTAAAACTTATGACCCTGCTTTATATGTTAGCTTTGTTTATTACAAAGCATTCTCTGTTCTATTGTGTGCAGAACATATTAAATTAAAACCCGTATACTTAAACTAAATACATAATGTTACGTAAGTTCTTAGCACTTCCAGAAGCGGTAGAGCGCAGAGAGAGGTATTAGTACATCCCGCCATCTACATTTGTCACCTAACGTTTAGGTATATCTGTCTGTCAGTCAACTGGCGGTAAAGTCCGTTGCCCGGAAAATGGAAATAATCTCTCCGCCCATTTCAATTTAACGGGCACAAATCCAAAATACGGACTTATCCCAATCATTCCAGCAGAAAGTCGTCAACTGCGGGACGTAGACCTCAACTATGCGTCGCGATCGCCACAACGGTTGGTCCTGTGTTTCTCGCGTCCAGCGGATTCCCGTTGCCTACCTGGTCATGGGTCCAGCTTATCGAAGGTATACCAACGTTACGTCTTTTGTTACGAGATTGCCATGGGACATGCCCGGTCCTATGGCAAAATTTCTAATAGAAAATCGCGACATTTTTACCCGATTTGAGGATCAAATTCAAGAGCCACGTTTTAGCAGCCGCGTTTAGTATCACGACGCAGTTAAATATAATTAAATTACATCATGACTTACGACCCTCACATAAAGCTGCAAAGTATTGATTCTGCCATCCTCGTAAATTGCTTCTGGAAATTAAATTGAGAGAGAGAGTAATTGATCTAAAATTAAGGGAAGGCCGTCAAGTTACTGGAGCTATCCCCTTAATAAATATTAATAGGCCGTCAATACAAGATGCCTTTGTCAGTAGCGAGTGAAGACGATATCGTACGTACATATAATGTACTCCATCATTGAATTATAAATGGGTGTCTGTCCTCAATTATATTACTATTAGTCATTTGGGTGGCCCTCGTCTTGTTGCTGTAACGTCATTTGACGATTTTTGGTTCAGTGTCATCAATTATTTATTTCAAATTATTTTTAAACTATTAACGTGAGGACAAACGGGTTCTCTTTAAAAAAGGACACCAAGTTTCAGGTCATTTCACGCAATAAAAGCATTAGTTTCAAACTGAGTAATGCATTCCTTCTACACTAATAAATATTATAAAGAGGAAAAAAATTGTGTTTTTGTCTGTGTGTATGTTTGTAATGAATAAACTCAAAAAATACTGTGCCGATTTCAAAAATTCTTTCACCATTGGAAAGCTATATTATCAGCGAGTAACATAAGCTATATTTTATCCCCATATTCCCAGGGAAACGGGAACTAAGCGGGTGAAACCGCGTGACGTCCGCTAGTACTATATATTTATTATACCTACAAATAGTGGATAACTGCGAACAATTTTGTGATTGTCTCATGGAATGAAGGAAAAATGACGGATTTACTGTTTTTTATTGCAACCAATGACGTTCATGGTTTTACGCGTTGATAAGAACTCTAAAGTTGACAGCACAGAGTAGTTTTACATTTATTACCTATTTATATTTCTGTTTATCCATTGTTTTCAAGTACTGACTCCGAGCATGATGTTTTAAACCGATGTTGTAAACTGGATCGAACAAAGTGTCACTGGGTATTTCTATCTGGAAATTCTCAGTACCTAGCAGTCTGGTTTCTGGTCAATATGCCCGGTCACTCTCTAGTACAAGGGACTTAAATATGACTGGCAAAATGTGGGTGTGCGAGTCCTACTACCCTTATCCATATTTCTGCATTACTTTTGACGGTATGACAGGCGCGATATAATATGAAATAGTGTCATTGGCCTGGCTAATTATTCCGATTGTTAACAGCAACGTTGTTTTATTCCCGTTTTTTTTTTTGTTGTTCAATATGGGTTTGCTCTTAGTCTTGACTCTAGTCTAAGTCAGAGGTGACAGAGACAACGTCAGCGGTTGAAGAAGCCTGTTCACTCTAACTTTGAAGAGATTAAGGTTGTACACGTTCTGAAACACAGACGTGGTAGTGAACTCATTTGCTGTGCGCATTATAAAAGACGTTTGGAAACGCTTAGTGCAAATTGGTGGAATAACAACAAGGTAGGGATGGTAACTTGCATTTACCCATTCCTACCGAATATTCATGTTGCTTTTGAAAGAAATCGATTTCATGTGCAGATTGGGCACAAAGTAGTGTCGTCCACTAGATAATTAATTCACGAACAGTGGCTCTCTTCATAATTAATTTTAACTCGTGCACAAAGCTATGAGATTAGGTACCTGCTCCTGTTGCATGCACACGTAGAAAATAGTAATTTGAATCCACCTATACTATGTAGTTCACCTTTGAGCCCTCGAACACACATGTATTCTCCACCAATGCAGCTTAATTTTAATCTATTAGGGTATTTGACTAGCATGAAAAATCTATATGAATGAATTCTTATTTGATAGATGATATTAAAACATTACGATTTCTGAAAAAATAAATAAAATGGTCGAAAAACAGAGAAGTTATACTACTTTAAAGTTAATCTTCTATCCTTGTCACACAAAATGTCATTTGTACTGGATGGCTTCAATTCAAAATGGCGGGACTTGAGAATGACGTCACACGCAATTAGTGCTGTCTCTGTTTATTACAGATTTTAAAACGCTGACAACACCGCCATTTTTTGAGATTTTTAAGCAATATTTTTTTAACCGGTTAGTCCCCCTATGCTTTAGTCCCGCTATGCTCGACTCGTAAATTACCTACTAAAAAGTTTTTATGTGCGACATCACATTCGCGGGCAGTGGTGAAGAAAACTGTAACAGTAATCTCCCGTGCCCGTGACTTCATCTTTATGTTAATTCAGGATTTGAACTATGTGTGTAACAAATTTCATCCCAATCTGTCCAGCCGTTAAAGCATGAGTGCGTAACAAACATTCAAACATCGTATCTTTCTCATTCATATGTAATATTAGTAAGATGGGATTTGTAACGAGGTCTACTGTAGACTGCGTTTAATCTTGTGGGCCCAGTATAGACTTACAGCTCTATTTATAAACATTTCTTTACTTAGAATTGTGTCCTTATCTTTCATGACTTTTGATTGTCAGAGCGAGACAAAACACATTTTAACTTACAGACGCAGAACTTACGCTTACGCATATACGAACAGCGCTATACTTTTTTTAACTTGAATTCAAACACTTTTCTTTCAAACTGTATCTTCCATTGTTTACGTAGAATCGAAGAATTGCGTGCATAGCGAAACTTTTTAGTACTTAGGTATTTTTCGAGTCAAGCATAGAGGGAATAGAGCATAGGGGACCAACCGTTTTTAACTGCGTCTTGCAGTGCTAGTCTGTATGTTTTGTTGTCTGTAGAAATGTAAAAAAAAAAACAACGGGTTGCACTCCGGCAGAAGTGAAAACTTGATCATTAACATTGTGCATTTTTTGATATTTTGGAATCGTTATGGAATAATTTCGCAGGAATTGCTTTAATTATCAGTATAAAAGTACTATCATTTATGTGGTAAAGTACAATATTCATTTATTGCGCTTTCGTACACTAATATGACAATTTATATAACATTAAAAATTTAACTCTTCAGAACTTTCCCTCCGTCTTATGAATTTTCGATCAGGTCACAAGTCCTGACGCGAGTTTAACATTTTTTACCCATCCCAAAAGGTGCACAACGTCGCTAAAGAAGTTTTCACTTCAAAAAACCAATAAAATATCCTATTAAGCTCCATGCTTTTACTTTAGAGGTATGTTTTCGCGACATCTTTCTCGCTAATATGACGTGCCAGTATCATCATAATTCCGTTGCGAAAAGGGGATAGCATATGCTTTGCGTCTATAGCTGTAGCTAAGCAAGCTACCAAAATATACCGGGTGTAACAGAATACACGCAAATCTTTAAAAAGGGTCATGCGAAAATAAACAAGTGGCCCCTATACATCATTCATAATTTTCCCCCATAATTGTTTGCATAATTTGAAAAAATGCACAGAAAAGCAATTTTTTTTCTCGATTTTAGAGTTTGATCGAAAATATAAGTTGCTCATTATTATGATAACAATGACCCCATAAATTATTGCCAGTCAATTTTCCAAGAAAACCTTTTAGGCGAGTTACAACGACGCTTTCTATCTGTTTACGATAAGACACTGACCTTTTTTGCATTCTTCAATTTCCTCATCTGAGTTGTCTTCGCAGTCTCTCTCCAAGTCACACACCCACATGCTAGGTATGCACTTGCCGTTGGTGCACTGGAACTGCTTCAGGGAACATATTGCTGAAACAACGATAAACTTGATTAGGACCCTTGTTTTTCCTAAGAAAAGGAGCTTGTCGTTAAGGCTAGTGTTATAAAAAGAATAGTTCCATTAAGAACACGTGTAAAATTGCTGGCCAGGTTCACATGCATTTAAAAAAAATGCGAAAAAAATAATCGGTCGGTAAAATAAAGTAAAACCTGTCGACTCATTGAACTCATGTACTCTTAAAAGGTGCTAGCTAGCTTGCAAAGCTTTTGCAGTATTCCTGCTTCAATTGAAAACTGTTCATAAATTTACAAGTCAACGCTTCAACTATTACACTTTAAAAGCAATTTAAATAAAACAAGTTGATCGAAAATAAGTGTGTATTCATAAAATAAACTAAAAAGGTAATTGCCCTTTAATTTGACAATTCAACAACATCCACTGTGTTGTTTACGTTGTAAAGTAGACGAATTTGTCAACATAGGAAACAATGGATTAGGGAGGTCCTTTAAAATCTATTTTGACAAAAGTGTGTCACAATTAAAGTGGTGGGATAAATGTACATTATTGCCTGTTGGTGTTTCTCACACCAGACCCAGTGGGGCGTGACGTGAACGAATTTGCATCCCACATGTCAAACACGAAACTCTAATTATGGCTGCATCTGCATCTAACACGCTAGGAATCATCGGGAACAAAGCACAGTCGTTTTTGCCCCTTTACCTTTATTATTCCTGTTTCTGTATAAATATGCAATTCAATCTAAGTTTTATCATTTAGGCCTGTAATAAAAATTAATAACTGACGTTTTTAATTTAAAATCGAGGCTATTTTGCTCTTAAACTTTTTACACATGCATCTTACAAACACAATAGGACATTTATAAGAAATGTATCTTTTAAATCAACACAAAAATAAAGAATGAGAAACTACATAGATAGCGGGCGGCGCGCGGCTTAACCCTTATACCACTCTGACCACATCATTATAAAGGCACCGTTTTGAATGGAGGCTATTACTTTTTCCATACAGGATACATGAAAAAAATAAAAGTGGTACATCCTCAGAAGCTTATAAAAATTACACAAAGAGGCAGGACAAGAGCCATATCTATGTATCTACCTCTATATATATATTTTTTTTTTTATTCGTTTATTTGACTGCACATTTTTATTAGGAATTTCATTCAGAGTATCAGATAATATATATTTCCACATTCTGATGCCATACACATTTACAGTTTTAGGTAGTTTATATGGTGGTAAGTAATCAAGATCACGTAACTGTTTTGGTCTATTGTTTAAAGTTAAGGAGCTAATATTATTGAATTGATCCAAGATAATATATATTTATTTATTTTTAAACACCGATGCGCCGGCGCTCCTAGGTGTGCCTAGACAAACCTCAGGTCTGACATAACGTCTTAGTCAAAATCCAAACGAACAGCGCTTTTCTACCTTTGACTAACGATTTTTTTGTTAATCCTAGGAGTCTTAGAATTTGGGCAGTGAAACGCCGAAACTCAATTGAATGAAATCAGGGTTTGAGCAGTCAGACCTAAGTTATTTATTTATAAGGTATATAAGAGCGCGGGGCTCTCATTTCTGTCTGCAGAGTTCAAAGGAACCTAACATGAATGGCATGACGGGAGCTAAGTTGGCTCGCTTCGCTCGCTCATTCTAGCTACCGTCATACCATTCGAACCTAACCTATCCGCGTGGGGGTGCCCTAAGCTTCCCTGTGCCTTATGTTCTGCTACTTGGCTAGGCAAGTATAATACTGCAAAGAGTTAGGCTCGCATGCAAAAACCTGTTTAAACATGCAACAAGTGCAGTACAAATCGATGTTTGGCCGACTTTGCCTTAGGGCGCCCACACAAAACTGCGATGTGATACGACGCCGCAATCGCAGGAACTTGTACGTGCGAGCTCGCATATATTCGCGATGCGTTGCGAATTCGCAGTTATGTGTGGTCCCTTAGTCGCTTCTAGGATAGACCAAGAAAACCCCGAAACAGATTATTTTGACGTTTGACTTAAAGTTAGGTTAGGTTAGGCTACTTCTAGGTTTGACTAAAAATACATCAGTCAAAGGCCGAAATAGGAATCTATGAAATTGGCACAGAGGTAGATTCTAGTCTGGAATAACACATATGATACTTTTTATCCCAAGAGTACCTATGTTCCCTTGGGATACGCGGAGCCGCGGGCGGCAGCTAGTGAATAATAAAAGGCATGGGAAACAAGACAATTGCGACATAATAATGTCAATAACAATTATTAATTAGTGAATTTAAGAGGAAACGCCAAAACACAAAAAAACAAGGAAAACCACACATCCTACCTTATTAATAGTGTGGCGTGACATTATGAATATATCAATATTCCGAGTTGTAGATAACTTAGTACATAAAGGACTGGGCAAAACTAATTTAATAAATTGGTTATTCATATCATACATTTAAAACCTAATATAACCATGATTAACATTAATATAACGCGGAAACTGGAAAAATACAGAGTAATAAACTAGGTATTCTTATTGAAGTAATGCTGAATTTTGCAGTACTTTGAAGTATTTATTTCTTTACTTACAATTATATCTGTCTGTCTACCACGTCAGTCAGGCACGCGTGGTTGACAATGCGACAACGTGGCAGACACTAGCGACAGGCTCGACCTTCAAAATTTTTGATCATATGTTAATTTTACCTGCACGTTTTTCCATTGGTAAGTAGTTTTGTTCTAACAGACATTAGTATCATAGAGAATTATTCATATATGTAGTTCATTTAAAACCTCCAAGCAGGGCAGCAGCATTACGGCTTACATAGATACTGAGGTAGCTAGCCTTCAACGCGGATCTTGAAAGGCTCATTGAGTGAAATCTTACAATGTTTCCTCTGTTCGAACGAACGAAAACAATAAAACGTTCAAGCGTAATGATAAGATAACATTTTACGCTAATATGACATGCGACTCATATAATGTTGGCTCCATCATTTACTTGATATACCTATGTCGCTATTATTTCAATAACACCGCGATTTTCTACAAAAACCTGATAAATAATAGTGATTAATTTAATCTTTAGGTTACTGATATTTCAGATCACGATTTTGATTTTTTTTACAGTTTGTGAATCACAATCAATTAAACAATGATAAGATTGCAAAAATCAGCTATCGTAATTATGGTGATAATGTTTAATCAATCCAGATTATAAAACGATTGATTCATGTTTTTCACGGTAACCTAAATCGGTCAAAACAACTGACGTAACTTTTACCGACACATCTTTTTATGGAGTGTTTTTTCTTTGCTTTTCCCCCTAGCACATAACTCCAAAACTATTTCTGTTAACATCTCAATTATGTGTGTCCAGGAAAAAGTTTCATTCATAATACTGGCACGCCCCGCATACAGTTCAAAGATAAACACACAATAGAGGAAAATAGCCTATCAAAACTTGGCATATAACTCAAACGGGCCTATACTGCTACAATATACGATTGGACGTACATTTCCATGATCCTTAACAGCCTTTTATAAGTCCATTATGTAATGGACGCGAGGAATCAGACGGTCAATACAATCGAGACTATCTTGCTTGTCCGCTCGACTTGATTTATGCGGTAATATTTTCGAGAAGAGCCACCCATTTCACCCATTCCCCTTTATACGGTATATTGCAATCAATGATTTACACATGCGCTATTGATTTATAGCGAAGCAGAGCAGATTGCATTATTCTCTATAAATATTTGTGAAACAAAAGGCTCTTTAAGCTTTTTGTGAACACAATGCTCTTGGGATGAATGGGGATATTTTTTAAACTTTGTTCAGTCTGCTTCCGATTTACTGTTTGCAAAGAGCCATTACATTATTTTTTAACTTAAGTAGATTTAAAGAGGTGGTAAAAAAAATATTTTTGTTTTAGTTAGTCTGCCCCATCCTGATATGTGTCTAGCAGAATTTAAAGCATTAGTAAGCTGAAGTTTAGGTTATGGAGTTATATTTAAACGTAAATCTAGAACTGTAACACACAGTATACGCGATATGTTCACTCATCTAAACTTGTTCCCGAAAATTAATTAATTCTGGATATTTTCTACGCTTCTGATATTCGTACCGGCTAATTTTAAAATACACTGGAAAATGTCAAAAAGTCAAAAGTCAAAACGTTTATTTCAATTAGGCCATTAAACGGCACTTTTGAACGTCATCGTTTACAGTTCAGTAAAAATAATAGAATTACATTAATAAAGTGACTCTACTGTCCATTCGGAAAGGTAGATTCTTATGGAGAAGAACGGACAAGAAACTCCATAGTTACTCTTTTCAAATAATGATTTTGGTGGTAAGTGGTGGAACTTGTTACATTGTTAAATGTTTATAATAAACACTCGTACTCGTACATATGTAATATTCTAAACACAGGGCTTATATTTCATCGTAACGTTTACCCGGCTCATTGCCAATGCCCGCTAAAAGTAACTGCGCGTGCGCTCATTAGCGTTCAGTCTTCATCCAAGCGCAAGCGCATGAAGCATGGCTCGCATGGCCTAGTGCACTCATTAGATCAATTTTAACTTTAAACAAGTTTTTATTTAACAATTTTAAAACATCGAATTTTATAAAGTAAGTATAAATGTTATATTTTTATATTTCTAAATTGAAATGACGATTGTAATTTTAAGACTTCGATAAGATAGGAAAAGGGGCAAGTATGATATTTAAAAGAGCGTTCGCAGTCATATCGTAGTCTGTCAAAAACACCTCTAATTTCCATACATTTTGTCAATTTTTTTTACAACAACTGATATAAATCGCGACTGGAATTTGAACGCTTCTTTGTTTGAAATGTAGTTAACGTTACATGCTTACCTTTCAATAGCTGTGATAAACTGCATTTAAAGCACATGCATAAATAGGTACGGCCATTTCTAATATCTTAAACAAACCGTAAAACAAGCAAAGACCACCGTTGAATTATTTGAAACGTCTCAGCAGCCCAGACGAAACAGAGAACCAAGTCGGTACGAGACAAAACTCGTTTAATTTTAATGGTATAGGTAATATCATTCATGGAGTCTAAGTGGTCTGAAAGGGACACTAATTTAATTTCATTACTCTGGGAGGGTTGTTGTAGTAAAGGCCGGCCGTGTGGCGCGGCACGCTCGCTCTGACATCCAATCTGTGTGGAGAGCCCTCACGCCTGTCTCATTGAGAGCAAATCGCTCGAGCCTAGAGGACTGGCCGGCAAAGGACGTTGTACAAAAATATATAGCGCTTTGATAAAGTGTTCAACTGTTCACCTCAAACGAGACCTATGTCACTAAATAGTCAAGAGAGGAGGGAATTTTGCGCATTCAAAAATCAGCCAGTCAGTTATCGCTTCGTAAAAATTAATCACAGTTTTCCATCTTTTCGCTGAAAATATTTTTTTAAGTTATGTAAAGCTTCTTCTTATTTAAACATTCAATTGAGTTTCGATTAAACCCAACACATTTTTGCCCACTGTCTTTTCTACACATTACGGTTACCGTCTTTGGAAGTTATTTTAGGTTCTGAAACCTCGCGGCCCAATAGCTTCCGATCTTCGGGATATAATGGGGACACTGGATTTGACCTGCATTCCATTAAATCTGTTTCGATGGATCTGCAGCATGTATTACTTGCCTTAAACTAGTGTTGTTTAATATAAACACGTGTGAAATTAAACGCGTTGAAGGTGATCTAGTTCGCTCACCAGACACATTCATTTATCATTCTGTTATATCAACTCATCTTTATGTACTTTATAAAACTGTGGTTTGGCAAAAATAATATGGTGCCCGTGTTGGGTAGCAGAGTTTGTTTTTAATCTGAGCCGAACGACAAATTCGCAGCAGTCGAAATGTTTTACACGTTAAATTATTCATGTTGCTTTGTTCCAAGCTTTTAGCTTAGCTACCTGTATGAAGCGCAACATACATATTACTGTAACGTAGAGCAATTTATCTTAATCGCGACACCTCATTCATTTACCTAAATGGTGCAAGTTAGTAATCATGTAGAACCAAATTACCAACACGATTGCTTTAACTACGAAATTAGCCCTTATGTGCTACAGATTGAATATACGAATTAGAATTTACTGCATTAGAAACTCGGGACCCCAACTTGAACTAATACATTTTTTTTTTGTTATTCGGTTCGACTCCCGGCTTAGACAAGGGTTTGTCGCCATTTAAGGTCTGGCTGAACCCTTCTGTCCTTGTTATTTCTAGTGTCCATTAAATTATCCCTTTCCCTTTTGGTCTATTTGGCGATTGTGTTTTTAATTAAGTTTGTTTTTCTAGACCACCAGCTTTAGAGAGCCAATCACAGCAAAGCAGCTGAGATTTTCTGAAACGAGTTGTAAAAACGCGTTTCTATTTCACGGTGTTCCTGACAATTCCAATTGCTTTACAACTCTCAATTTTGTCAAAACAATTCGCTGTCGTTCGAAATTGGCGCCTACTTTAAATACCACAAAAACTTGGAAATCACACAATAACCGTTTCGAAAGTTCCCAAAACTCCAAGAAGCTAATTACAATACTATTCCGTAAAAGTTTGAGATATTATTTGGCAACATTTAGGTAAGAAATATTTTCATCGCTACCCAACCAAGAATTTGCAAGAGCGCAAAATTATTTTAATTAAAAAACCGAGGATAGGAAGCAAAGGAGGTGGGCATTCTTAATTATTTGCTTGGTGGGGTTTAATCAAATTATACTTGAGTGAAACTTATTATATTAAATTACTATATAGTTATTGTTGGTAGTACTTTGAAAGGGGAGGGCGTAGTGCGGTAAGTATAGTTAGCGACAGTGCGTAAGCGTGACTTGCTTTACTGTCTAAACTTCAGAAGGAATTATCTTATTGTACCCTACTTTCAGAAGTTCAGTGCACAAGAGCAACGGGAGACGCTTTAACGGAAGATTTACATTGACTAAAAATACCTGTGTTATACCTATTATGTCAACAATACTATTATTTTCAAACGAGTTCAATATTGATTTCAAAGTTACTCGTATTTGAATTCGAAATATTTTCAGTATGGGCTTCAGATACCATGGTAACTACGCCACCCCATGAAACGGCTCGTATTTCGGAAATTCGTTTAGGGGTAACTATTGCAATATGATAGGAATATCAGTTTCCTTTCGCGGAAAAGGCTGAATGGGTGTTATTTTCATCAAGGATATACGGTTACCTTGTACAAAATATAATATGGTACCACATAGAAAATTGTGTTGCTCTATTTTTAATTTTTGATGAAATATATATTTTTTTTTTTTAAGAAAGGCAATACTTATTCATTCATATTTAATTAGATTAGGGACACAACGTCTTATTGAAGACGAATTCACGCTAAATGCACAAAAAACGGAAGAAGACCCGTAGCTCTCTTGATAAATAGAAATCACACATAGATTGTATGACTACATGCTCATATGTTTATTATCTCCACGTTCCATGTTCTTAAGGCTACCATCAGATTCATCGAAGACACGTACAGCGATAACCTTTGGGTTTAACGAGGACATTAGTAGCAGCAAATTGCAGGCCCCTGCTATCCCTTCCCTACTACCCTTTCCGTTACTCTCCTTCCTATCTCACGCTGAATTATAAGCATTAGATATGGAGGGACTTGCGAAATCTATCGGTATTGTAAAGTTGCTGCAATCTTCCAGTTAATCTGAAGAACTACTAAGAATTTTTAATCAGACCAATACCGGTAGTTACTACAACCGGTATTGTTCTGATAAAAACTAGATACTTCTCAAAAGGTGCAAATTTTCTAAGAAAATATCAAGCCCACTTTCAAGTTTACGTTTCCAGTGATCAAGATTTTTTTTAACGTGAATAAACATTGTATCGAAATCAAACACACAGAAGTTATTGGAAATTTATCTATGAATTGGAACAGTAAATAGTTCGAACAATGATTTACGCCAAAAAATATTTTACAACCGGAATACCTAAAATTGTGAATCATCAAAATTCTGCTCGTAGAACGATTGGGGATAAAATTAGGTCTTGTACAATCCAATGCACGTAAGTACCTAATTCTTGAACAGCGAAAACTGTAGACAGAGTAGAAGCAATTGACAAGTCACTAAATGGTACCTACTAATAATAAATAGATAACGAAACGCTTATAGAACCAGTAGTAAGAGTAAACGAGATAGAAATATGTGTTCCTCTACTCCCTCCCATATGCAAACTTTTTGTCTGGGCCCAAAAACTGACTGCCAAAGACCATCATTATCTTATATAGCATACAATGACAGCTACCATAAACAATACTCTATCTACCACGAGAATCCTCCGTGCTACAAAAGGCGCTGTCAAAACCAAATTGTTACCATAGAACCGAAAATTCGTAGTTTCCATGCCCATCTACGCTTCGGATGACGTCATGTACATGAGATTGGTCTATTTTCGCACTCCCCTCGACGCTTGACAGCATCGGCTGTCTCGGCCCGCTCGTATGTCATTCACCTCAACTATGTATTGTGTCCCCACAAAGGACAGATCGTGTTGTGATAGTCATTTAAACGAAGACTATCCCGGTTATATGTGTCAGTTTGAATGGTCACTAAATTACTTGTATTGAAAAAATGTTAAGGTTAGTGGTTTAAAAAGACAAAGGTTTAATCAACTTAGTTATGTCTCTGGCTTAGAATAAGCCAATGAACTTACGCCCGTGGTATCTCTCGGGCACCGTAAGAGGATTATATCTGGTGGACGGACAAACAGAAGGATTCTGTACAAGTTTGATGAGATTCCACTAAACCCTGCTTGACCAAAGGGCAGTTTATCCTTATGATACTGCAGAAGGCAACCGTAATACTGCAGAAAGGAGTAAGCAAACAACTGTTTGGATAGAGCGGAGAAATGCAAATAATTGAAAAACTTGTCGTCTTGTTTGTCAAAGTAAACCTACATAAACACGGTCGTAGACTATGAATTAAGTTGCTTACAAATAGAAAGCTGCAGCGTAATTTCAAAATCGGATAAAAAGCTTCCGTAATTGCATAATCGATAAATTTTAATACAAATCGGTGAAGAATCAACTGCCTGCCAAATTCGGTGCCTAAAAAACGGAAACTGGCAAACTGCCAGAATGAGGTTAAGTAGAAAGGAAAATATTGTGCAGCAGTAAAGTTTGGGGAGAGCTTAGGAGTACATGATATCGATAAGCAGATGTTACTGCGGCCGATTTAAATCCTAAACTGGATAAATGCTCCTCGACCACTGAGCTGGGTTCCTGCGTTTGAATACAAATGGACCGTTTATCCCTGAAAGCCAATCTGTATGCAAATTACAGGTCCGTTTAACTATTCTCGTTAGTTGCTCATTTTCGGAACGTCTGCATTTCCAGTTTGACTGAAATATAATCCTTTCGATTGTGGTGGTGATTAATATTACTTTTTTTTTTGTAAAAATGAGTTCGATTAAAATCTTCCACGACAAATGGAAGCATCCGAAGCATGAATTTGCCAGAAATATTTCACAAAAGGCATCTGTTCAAAACCCTTGTTAAAGTCGCCGCCAAATCTTTAACACCCATACTTATAATAAATAACCTAAAACCGAGCAAATCATTTCGCTATTAACTTTGGGCGTAACTTTTGCAAACGCCTCGCGATTTTAGTGTCTTTGCGAGAAGTTGTCGTCAACTTTTTCATCCCCTTTTTCCGGTTCCGCTAATGCGCAAACTTTCCTTCAGATACGCCGACACGCCTTGCGAAGTGGCTTGTTCAAAATTTCATAAAAATCCACGAAAAAGTAGCTAAGTTAACTATACAGGAAGTATAAGCAGCGACAGAAAAAAAAAAGAAGAAATCGTCTTGAAGCTAGGACTTAGTGAATACAGTTTCAAGAAAGAAGCAAAAGGAAACGCTAACTGTATTTGGCTTTGTATTGAGTTCAACTGAGAAATTGCTTTCTGAAGATTGATGAGTTCTACAGTAATAGGTAAGTAACGATTTCTACAGCAACAACAACGTAGTAATTGAATAAACGGTGTTACAACGTGATTCTATCAAACTTCTCAGGTTAGTATCTCTATATCCAATTTCCTCATTGATAATATCAGGAACCATGTGAATGAAATATAACCATAACACATCGTTATCCTTTATTGCGCGATTCAGAGCCCAATAATGCTGCAATATGTGTTCGCTCATAACGTCAACATAATGTGTATATCTTATCATGATTGTGTCTGCATCTGTGTAAGTCGCATTTACTTTTTCCATTCCGCCACTATTCGCGACCCGGGGCCCATTCTGCAGAACCAAACGATTCCACGCTTGTTACGAGCATTCCATATGCAATTTTCTCCTTTCTACATTGAAATGCTTCACTATTTTCACAGTTTTTTATGTATTTTAATGAATAGTTCGCAGAAACGTTCTCGTATTTAAATACACACGTGGAATTTTTAGAATTTGCATAGCGCAGTTTTGTTGCGATAATTTTCCACGAAATTCATATTATGAAAGTAGAGGGTAGACCAGAGCAAGTAAAAAAAAAACTTAAAAATACTTATTTTTATTACTGTTTTTGTCAACGCTGGCAAAATAAATTCTAAAATAGAGTCATAATTATTCATATTTCAAGAAATGCAGAACTCAGACAATTAAATAATGGAAGCGCCTACCGCCGCCGCTACAATTGAATCGGCGTAATTGAGAATATGCCGAGTGAAACCTAGTATGAGTTGGCTCATTAGTGAGTATGAATAACTTGTTCGGAACTTTATTAACTATGGTCTGAAGCGGCCTTACATAGTCATCGCTGAGCATTGAAACAACAACTTTGTGGTAAGGAGCTCCCGGCCTCTCACAAAGACGCGAATTTGAACAAGCTCTTGAACAGTATAAAACTGTCTCTAAAGACTTTTCGTGCATGACATTCAATTTTATTAAGTTCTTCAGAACTTGAATTGGAGTTCTGTGACAGCGGGAGTTTCCTCAATATTATTTTAGGTAATACTAGAATTTATTTACGGCGCTCAATCGAATAATTTCTGGAAATCATAGAGAACAAAGGAGAAACATTTTGGAAATAATACGCCTACATCATAACGTAAATTGGTTTTCTGTCTCCCAACACACAAAACTTCTAAATAAACTGATAAAATGTCGTTGGGGTCTTTTGGCATTTCAACCACACACAGTTTGTGAGCGACAAAAATAAACCATTGATCGGAAATGTACTGAACGTCCAACTCGGTCACAATTAATACATGCTGGAAACCAAATGGTTGACTCAGGAGTGAAATAGCTTAAGCGGGGATGCTTTTCAATGAAAATTCGAACTTATCTAAAAGATGAAGGGATTAGAATCGATTGTCAAATTTTGGGATAGCTTCCGATCTAACCCCTGTTATAGAATCGTCGATGTACACATAGCAAAGGGCAGTAGCAGCGAGGTTTAATGACAATGGACCAATACAGAATCGAGGTCAACGTTAAGTGTCGCAATGGACTTGGCACGGACCCTTAATTGAGCGGTTATCGTATGGTCAGAAACGGAAAGACAGATCAAATTAATAAAAGCTCCGAGAAGACATTGCTTCATCCACTACTGTACAGTTATTTGGCAAAACAACAATGTATTGATCTAACGTTACTTGGACATGAACTTGTAGGGTTATCAAATTGGCAATGTTGTCGGGTCATATATAGAAAATAAATCAAACCTTTCGGCGTCCCAAACATTTTCTTTTTCTATTTAAATAATAGCGAATGGGTTTTTCTGCTAAGAATTGGTGTGAATTTACTCAATTTTGGGAAATTCGAATTGATAACTCGACTGCTTTTATATTAGTAGGGAAAACTATGCTTAATAATCTGGGATGGCAAAGTATCATCTCTTATTCGTGCATTATCGGTAAAAATAAACGTAGCCAATCAATTTCAGACTTATTTTACATCTAATAAGAATCATGCACTTGAAAACGTCTTCTAATATGGAAAGCTCGAATTAAAAAAAAATGTACTTGAAGATATTAGATGAAATCGAAGATGAAAAACGTGTTGCCCTGACCCTCAAGTAACCTGAAACCCTGAACCAGGAAATAAGGGGGCCTGAAAAGTGATGATTTTGGTGAGTAAAATTCGCAGCATAGACCAATTAATAAATGACATCCAAACAAAACCAATAGTTAGCAAAACTAACAAAGACTTTGAACACAAATAAGTTTTAGAGAACAAATCACGAACAAGAACTACGCAGCACACATGTTGAACGAAACTTGCAGACACAACTTGCTTGCAATTAATGGAAGAGTTAAGTCTCGGGACTAACTCGGTTATAAGTTATAACCATGTATATTCTCAAGCTGCTGCTCACTATGTAGTGTCTTCAAATCTTATATAATTATGTACCACATCACTTGATAGAGACACAAACATGAGTAACTGCACAGGATACTAGAAAGAAACTAGGAGGAACTAATTCGACTTAGTTGCCATGACAGGGGAAAAAATTCGATTAAAGTCAATAATTAAATCTAAACACTCTAATCACAATCACTCAATCTATACATTATAATAAATCGTAGACTTGCCGTGTCTGTAAATTGAATACTTTTACATAACAATAACTGAGAAACGTTAGGAAAAGAATATAGAACCCAAAAAGCAATTTTTAAAATATTTGTCTGTTTGTTTGTGGAAGCATCACGCAAAAACCACTGATGGAATTCAATATATTAATTATTATCCCGTGTAACATTTAGCGTTTATTTCATCAAAATCGACCCACAAAATCAAAACATATCGAATTTTTGAGTTTAGTAAGAAACTTGATAGAGCGCTAAGCGTCGCGCTGACTCAGTCCTGCACGCATCATTTAAAAAGTACGGCGTAACTTTGAGTGCCTACAACTTAGTTTTTGTTTCGTCGCAATCGGTTCACTCTTAAAAAAAGGGTAGGAATTAAAGAAAGTGTTCAAGAAGAAATTAATTTCTTTACGGGATGCAGAACCATCTATTGAGCAAAGATAACGAACCTAACTAAGATAAGAAGAGTAATGAAAACACGATTATAACAGATTGTTGAGTTATTTCAATTATTAGCAAGACAAAAGGGAAAATAATCATTTTATCGTTTTAGGTAGGCTTTGTCCAAACGAATATTTTAACAGGTCAACTTCATTGTCGATAGACGGCGTTGTCCATTTGATGTAATTTTCTGAATCGCGCTGTTTTAACTTTACGCAACAATGACCGTCGCCTATGTTTGTCTAGGCACGATTATTTAGCAAAATAATTGGTAGGAACGGCGATAGTTTCTGAGAAAGATCGATTAATCGATGCGGATCGACATTTCATCATCTTCCCGTCGTTAATCCCATAATTATTATTTTTTTTCTCTCATTCATTGCCCTGTCAGTTCATTCACATAAAATCGATCTTCGATATGCTTTTCGAATATTTTTGGCATTATTGTGTTTCATGGTAAAAATTTGAAATATTTTTCGAAACAGCAACACTACAGGAAAAACTGCAGGATTGGTAACACCGAACACAGATTACTATTATTTTATTTTCATTTCCTTCTATCCACAAGAAGAGTAAAGGAATCTAAGCAAAGCACAAAGCGTATGGACTCCCAAAGACCTACAAAAGACAGCCGGGCCCAACGACTTAACGTGTTTTCCAAGGCACGGAGGAGTCTTGGTACGTTAAGATGGTCACCCATCTACAGACCGACCTCGGCAAGCATAGGTCCTTGAAGATCGACCCGTACCGGTACAGCTGTTATTGCTTCTTATTCCTCATTCAGTACTAAATATCGATTTAAAAAACGATTTTCATTGACAAATAAGCCAATGTTGCTCGAAGTTAGGCCCAACTAGCAACCCTACTTATAAAACTGTTGTAACTTAAAATGGAAAAACAGAATTGAGTGAGTCAGTGATATTCTCAGTGAAAATCAAAGAAAACTGTTTATTTTTGGGCCACTGGTTCGTATTTTTCATCAATCATTATTTCGAGGTAACTAGAGATACTTGGGCTGGTCGCTAAGAAAGCCTTCGTACATTTTTTCCGATATCCACGCGTACGAAGTCGCGAGCACATATAAAAATATTATAAAGCTGAAGAGTTTGTTTGTTTGGTTGAACGCGCTAATCTCAGGAACGAACGTTGAGCGAAGAGGAACGTTCGAATTTGAAAAATAATTTTAGACGAAGTTGCGCGGGTCAGTTAGTATTATATCTATCTAATATAACTGCTGATTGGAGGTTGAGTCCAATTGGATGACATGACATGGGTTATCAGGGTAAAGACATCTTGTCAAAGTTTTTCGCAAGAATCTAAATTTTTTCTGGTTTTAATTAATAATTCTTAAATCACCTTAAGCATAATGAATGACTTTCAACTTCATTTTTCTTCTTAATCAGACTAACCCGTGCTAATCCTATACCTGTAATTAGGATCACCCAACAAAATGTTCATTTATCATCGTTTAAAAATTAAGTCGCCTTATCGCCATCATCAATCACTAGCAAACTGATTCGTTTCATTTTTGTTAATTTTAGATAGGTTTCCTTTGACAGTCATCTAGCCTCATGGTTAGCGACGGTGATATCGGCCATGGTGCAAACTTGGCTAGAAGTAATCAATGCATTTATTGGAGTTTTAAAACCTCCCAGGTTATAGCTATTTGACCCTGCCATGTTATATAGCAGTTATATTAGCAGGTTATACATATAAGAGGTGTTTCGGTGTTTCGAGGCTTCCGTCTTCAAGAGCCTTTCCCTCAATATTCAGATCAGGATCCTTTTCATAATTTTGTGAATTTTGGATCTTTATTTGATATAGTTGGCTTCATGGAGCTCTTATCTGCTACTTCTATTTGCCCCATCACTTGGCTTGAACATTTCTTTGAGATCTATTTATTTAGATCTCTGGTGTCAGTATACTCGTACAATTACAGCTCTATGAATCGATACCTGCTAACGTTTATGAAGGATATAATTATATCTAAATATTATAATCGAATATATTATAAAAATTGTTTGTGTAGCGGGTAAGCTGTGAGAGTTCTGATCAAAAATTTTTTCATTGATAGAAAATGACACTACCTTGTTTATTATATCTATAGACACTACCATTGAATGCCTACTTTTATCCTAAAAAATGCACTGTTTTTGTGGGATAGGTCATGTGAGCAAGGCCGCGGATAAAGCCTATTCTTTAATATAGAAGAGAAATTTCGCTACCCATCGTGTGAAACTCGTTGGTGAATTTGTCCGACTACACCGTCGGTACGCAGTCGCTAAAATAACCAATTTGGGGACCCTCATCGCGCGTCACAAGGTAATGGATGGCTCGGAGCTCACTGTTGCGGTTATATTGGACGGGGAAAAAATTATATTTCGCTATTACCCTGTAAATTTCCCTGTAGCTCAGAAATGTAAGGAATAACGCCGCGAAGTGATTTCTGGGACGTGTGTATGTGTACGTGCGTGAGTTTGTAAGCAGGAAAATTTTGCTGGATATTCCTCTCGGTAAATTAACGGAAGCTTCTAATAATGTTCTCAATCAACGTTATATTCCTACTTTATCATCACTCCGAAAACACGAATATGTTTTGTCGTCGACTGTAACAATTAACAGCAAAAACTATGTCTATAGCGTATATAACTCTGTATATAGCCGGAAGCGATAGATGCTCACGCAAAACAATTACGTCACTAACATTTGCAAAAACACGTTAATCGAAGACTTGTGAACACGGCAAAGTAGAACCTAATTCTGTTTCATATATAAAGAACCCAAGAGTTCAAGCCGTGTCTGCTTCATCCATTACACAGTCCTCTGGAGAATACCTGTCTTAAACAAGCTTGTACCATTTTTCTTTACTTAGATACATCTTTTCTTGTCGACAAATTAAATTATTCAGTCGATTTCTGATTTATTGGTCACGAAAAATAATGAGATACTTGAGTAACATGTAAGGAATTTATAAATCTATACAAACTAAAGACAAAATCGTTCGTTTTGAGCGACTTTTGGCCAAAACAAAAATGTAATAAAAAACAAGGTACGCATGTAGTTTTTCTTTTACAATCTTTGGTAAATTAAATTTCGAGCAGATAATAATTGTATTTACTGCTTCTCATGTTGCAGCTATTTGCTACCACGTTTTCGTTATCTTGACTACAGCTAGTATGCTGGGGCCCTTTTGAATGATATCTTGATAGTTGCGAAATAAATATTATCACGGCGTTATCTATGCGATAGTTTGTTGGTTTATTAAAACATAGGTACGTAAGTCAAATATCAGGTGCGATGAACCTAAAGTAAATATGATGAAAACTAAACTGGGGAAAGTAACACTGAATACTTTGTTTGAATTGCAAAAATACTAGTTCAGGCTCGGGACACAAAACTACCAAAAGCGCTGAACTGTGTTAAAAACAAACAACCAGCGAACGTTGTACAAATATACATGTTAAATAATTCCCAAAATAATTCAACAATATGTAAGTCTTATTTAAACTTTAAACCATCCACGTTCATAGCAAAAATAAATCTAAAAAGTATTTTAGGATATTATGAAACCTTGACGCTAACAGAAGTACCTACTACATCCGCACGACACAAAGGCAGGCATAGCCTGAAGGTCTCTTTTCTAATGAAAGAAAAAACTCCAACCTACCGTCCTCCGGCTAAATACACGTACTAAATAGTTCTCCCCGAAACCTTCGGGCAACGTGCAGCGTTTGCAGATCGTGAGCCCTTCATTAAACGTGAAGGCAAAAAGTGGGCCCTTATCTAATCTGCAGTTGTCCCTTCTTGCTTTTGCAGCTGGTCCCGTAGAAATGTACTTGACCCCAATTTTATCTACTGCCCAACTGCCCAAATAAATTCGCTCGTAGTTAAAAATGGTTGAATCGTTCCCCGAAATTGGATCGTTGTCATGATAGAATGAAAATAGTGAATCAGCTCATCCAAGCACGTGTCGTAAAAGTTAATGTATATAGTGCTTGTTAAATATAAACTACCAATAGTACCAATTTAGAAGTATTCAATATGAAATACATATGTTCTAATTCACTGGAACGCCAAGCCATTGCCAAAGCTTTACAACAAAACGAGTTTATAAATATACACCACAAGACTGTACTTGGGAGTTTCATAAGTAGCCTTCTACAACTGGCAGAAGCATCACCAAATAGACTATTTCTTATAACATTTTTTACTGTTATTTTGCCCCCTTGCAACTTTTAAAACGGATTGTAAAGAAAATTAAATAGTACATTGTTCACCGAGAGGAGAAAGTGACCGATTACCGTCGAGGGTGTCGTTTGAAGCCCGAGCCGTAGGCGAGGGCTTTAAAACACCCAAGATCGGGAATCGCAGTTTCTCTCGAGTGATACATAGTGCTTTATACTACACCTAGAAGGAAAATAAAAAACGAAATCTTTACTAATTGAAATTTATATTGAAATTGTTGCAGTTAAAACTGAATCCTCAAACAACACACAAATTGGAAATGGCGCCAATGGCGTCTGCAATTTTCACATGTTCTTTTTTCAAATTGTTTATCCTGCCGCCGCAGGGTCGCACTGCCAGCCCGACACCATCCAACACACAGCTAGTGGCCAGTGTCATTTTGCGAACTTGGAGATAAAAACTCACTGTAAAAACTTTTTGGCTTTTGATATTTAGGTTACCGGCGCATAGTCTTACCCAAAATTAAAAAAGAAAAACCACGTAAGAAATGGATTTTCATACACTTTTCTCTCCCGCTCAGATGCGTTTTCTCCCCGCATATTTGTTCGATATGCAATGACGTACTTTCTACCGTAAATTTGATAAAGTATCAAGGTACTTTCCAAGCAGGTGTAGTATAAAGAATATTTTTAACATAGAATTACGGGTTAGAATGAACGGATTAAACGAACTGTTAACCACGGCCTACAAACTGAGTTACTCCAGCGTCACTTTGTATAGATTTCATTGCGCTCATTGACCAATCAAATCACGCTCTCTTTATACTGTCATCCTTATTGACGCACTGTCGCTCTAGAGCGGAAGGACCCAGACCCAGACACGCTTGCATAAAATAAATGCAATTTTCGCAAAGCCTGGAAGATTTATAGAAACATAATGGTGCCAAATCGACTTTCTCAGTTGCGCAAAATGTGTAAATATCCGGAGCATCCAAACGAATAGAATCATAAACAAATGCTATTGATCGACAAATTGTCGGATCTTAGGCCGTGTTCCTCCAATAAAATCGTGCTGAATGTGACAAGTGCGATTCGTTTTTCATTTTTCATATAATGGCGCCTCCTCCGGGCACAAAGACCGTTTTATAGCCATGACAATGGGATTGTGCTCTTTCATCAGCCGACTTTTATGTGCGTCGCGTCAGCTGTGCTGTGGGACGCCAAAATTGAGACAGTATAACTAACTACTTTCGCCCGGCCACCCATTTAGCGGTTGCAACTATTTGTCATACTATTGTCAGCAAAATATGTGCATGAACTTGTAGGAAGGTTACTGGTACGAAAAAATAGTAAACAATATCGCATATCGTCGTTGAAAACATTGGCTTTCCGCCACAACTATTGAACTTTGTACCGATTCAGGAAAACGTAGTGTCTTCGGCCACTTTCATCTGTTTATGCCGTCTATTTTCAGCTTTTGGCACGAGGCCCTACAAAACGCATACCTAAATCAAGAAAAATGATACAGTGCATGACGTGCATAGCAAAGTAATGTTTATAAGGTAAGAAATCGTAAACCGATAACTAACAGTAAAGATGATGGTAGATTTCCGTTTCGAGCTCGAATATCTGTGAATATGAGATTGCAGAATGTAGAAAGCACCTTATGCATCAATGTATCACATTCAAGCCATTATGAATATGATCCTAGGTACCTACCTAACTGTGGTAAACATTCTAAGGATCACTGTATTAATTACGAGCTGCATGACAAACACGTTGCTATAGGTAGGACCGGTACTGCTATAAATCTAGTTGCGATCGAGACAGATGCAGCAACCACACAAGACCTTGAATCGCTTGTATCAACATTGGCGTTGACTGTTTAAACGCTGTTTTATGTATCAACAAATCGTAATCAGTAATTACAGTATCTAAAAGTAAAGGATCTGTTGTATTTGATATTCCAGAACCTTTATTTTATGTTCAAGTTATTTCTTTTGTCGCTCATTATTAGGTTTGTGTGACAGAGAGCACTTGACTTTGAAGGTTTCTCAATATTTTCTTCTGATGTTTTTGTATTGGTTTATTTGAAATCAAATATTGTTGAATGTTGGTTGCTTATGTTTAAGTCCTTTAAACAAGACTTCTTTGAGAATTCCATGTTTGTGTTGATTTCTTTGTATTTGCAACAATGTCGTATTGATATTTTGTCGTAGTCATTATTTTTTGGACAATCAATGCTAGGTACTAATTTAGATAAATATTATGTACTAGCTTTTGCCCGCGACTTCGTTCGAGCATTTCCCGTTTTTTCCCGTTCCCCTAATTTCGGGAAATCATCTCTTAGTGGAGCACTACCTACACTCCCCAAGGAACCTACATGGCAAATTTCAGCTTTCTACGACCAGTAAATTTGGCTGTGCTTTGTCTGTCAGTCAGTAAGAGAAGACATTTTATATATTAGGATTAGGTATCTATTAATTTCAAATCATTGCTCCTTTGTGAATGCATGACACCAACTATAATAAACACAATGGAGAATTACCGTAAACGACGCAGATCTCAGTTATTATTATACAGTGTTAATAGACCAAGAAATACCTACCTATGTATATCTGATTCTATTCAACACATGTACATATATGTACCGTTAACTACGCGTCATTTTTTACTTCAATTGATTCGCATTTGTTACCTGTCTGAAGGTTTAATTTTATTATCCTTGGAATAAGTTACATATATGTTATTATACTTGAATTCTTCTATGCTATTGTTTATTGGTAGATTTTTGAGTTTCTGATGATTTGAGAAGTTCAATTAATCAATCCTATTAACAATAACACCCAAAAAAAACGAGACCTTATCAATGAATTGTGTATATTTGGGACACAATTCTAAAATTTTGTACCAATCTAGGTATAATATTATTAAATTCATAATCGACAATGACCTTTTGTTTGTCATCTGTAGCTAAACTTGAAACCAATTTCCATAATGGGCGTGTTTATGTCATTGTAGTCTTATCATAAGGTATGGCGTGACTGTCTGGCATTATCTTATCATGTTTATCTCACTTTTTCAATCTATCTTTTCTGTAAAAACATAAACAATTACGGAAAAGTAAACCACACGTGTTTACGTCAGGCAGTACGTAACAAACCTGTTTGTAGTATGAATAGGCTAGTTAACGCGTTCACCGAGCAGTGAGCAAGGTGTTCCCAGCTGTTAAAAAAGATCGCGCGATCAAACATTTACATAAATACCAAGCCGATTTGTTTACTGTACCCAAATCTGTCTCATAATTTTAATGACATTACATTAACAAACCACTACATTTTATATTACTTCTATTACTCCATTCATGCATTAAACAACAATCAATTTAAAAACAAAACCAAAAAAAAATAATACTCACAATCTGATACAGTTCCACTGCTGTTCGCCGCTAGTACACCGAATGTTTTAACGTTTACAACACATAAAAATATTAACCACCACATTATGCCACAATATTTGGGGGCTGCCCGATGACAGCCCACCAAAAGGAACATTCGTCCTGTAAACTTTCGATTTTACGAGAATCACTATGAAGCAACACTGCAGGACAGATCCAGGAGCGTGACAGGATTACGTCACGTTCATAACACTATTAGTTGTCTTGCGGATTGTGGTCACTGTTATTAATACTGCGAGGGGCAATATTTTGGTGATTGGTTGGTACGCGAGAGTTTTGAGGTTATTTGTACGTGCCACTGGTGCGAGCGCGACGGAGAAATGTCGCTTGGCAGGTGAGCCGATGCGCCGCGGGCAGCTCGCCGCTAGATGGCGCGGGGGCGCGTGACGTCGCTAAGTTTAGTTTCGGCGACCGAGCGGCGGCGCTGCGCTACTGATTCTAGCTACAGATTTTTCCAACGCATCACGCGAACGACACGGTGTTAAGCCTCGCTCACATGCGATCTCGAGTACAAACGACTATTTACGACAGCTGAGGGTGCACCATTAGTTTTTATGAGTTAGCTTCTTTATTACATGAAAACGCGTCTGTTATAGCCAGAAATCTAATACCGTTGATATTGCGATTCCGGGACGTTGCGTTTAGTTTGGCGTGTATTAGACAGAGGAAGAATTATCGTCATGTTATTGCAAAGCAAAAATACACGATACTGCTTTTTAAATTCTAGCATAACAGCAAAGCCTGAGAGAGCTCACTAGCCTACACATGCCGTTTCAATCGTATTCTGAAGAAACGGTTGTTTTCACAAGGGAGAATTTCTATGTGATCTACTTAGTAAATTACCTGAATAGAAACTGAAAACTCATAGAAGTAATTTCTGAACAATTTCTAGCAACCGGACACAAAGTTAAACAACCTTTACTAAATCGTTGTAACAATAAACATCAGTCACCCAAAAGTTGGCAACATAACGATAAAAAGATGCAAAATTGTGTCCAGCTGTGATCTCGCCCTAACGCTAGAACAGGAATGCGCGCGCATCTTACCGAGCCGCCGTGGGAAGACGCCGGGGGGCGTGGCGTGAGTCGTTACGCACATACGCCAGTACGCAACGCCGCGATAACACCGGCCTGATAACACACCCCTCTGATAACACTCTCCCTACATTCACTGCCAGCTCACGCACACAAACAAAACCCTCACTTTCACGTAGTTCTACGTCGAGATCGCAAGAGACCCCGCACTTTCTCGCTGAATTCTGCGTGGATGATCTCTGCATATGTGTGCGTGCGACTGTCTTCCGTTTCAACAAGTCAACCGTACTCAGACCCGGCGTCCTGTCAACCGGCTTCTGATCAACAACACTCTTCCCCCTTCTACCAACAAACACACAACGGCCTCCAGAATTCTCCCGGCTTATAGATGAATAAGAAACCTCCGCTAAAGTGTCTTCCTTTACAGCGTCTGAATAACGGAAAAGGCTTTCGACTCGTACAATCAAGTCTTGAAGAGCATTAGTTTATTATTCGATTATTTATTCATATTTTCCTTGTCTATGTGGAATTAATCAAGTTTCCGCTCTACGTTGTTTATTTGCCATTGTTTCTGATAAGAAACTTGTAAATGATAAAATATAATAATAGTATTGCTTCGAATTTTATTTGATACAAAATTATAAGGAAAATCTATTAGATACTTGTTGTTAATACTCACGTGCTATTTGTGGACTTGGATTACGGGAACTTGTCGCACGCGTTGTTTGTTGTAGAGAAGTAAGACGTTTCTATTTTTAGGTTTGCCTGATGATCAACGGAGCATCTATTTATATCCTAATTAGCATATAAATAGAATTTTTCACATGAAGAGTCTACATGAAAGTACAGTTGGTAAAATACGTTTTAGTCTGATTGGATATCTGTGACTCGCCTGATGATCAACGGAGCATCTATTTATACCCTAATAAGCATCTAAATATAATTTTATCACATGACAGTACAGTTGGTAAAATACGTTGTAGTCTGATTGGATATTATGACATAATATTATTGTCAGCCTAAAAACATCTCCAAGGTCCCCAAAAGACCCCCAAAAGACCCCCAAAAGACTGTCAAAATAAAGTCAGCATGTCACACAAAAAAGAATATCTGCTCCTATAAAATACGTGAATGCAGATTGAGTTCAGGGCATTAACAGGAAACGTACTACATTTCACGCCTCCCCAAATAGGGCCATTCCAAATTGCTTTTACACTGTACATCCCGAAATTCTGGGTCATCGCCGACCGTCGGAAGAGATGCGATTTTTCAAAAAGCAACTGAAACGTGCGAGCGTGTTACTCAATAAAACATTTCAGGTGAAACGTGAGCTGAAGCCAAATTAACCAAACGTGATTGTCGCAGACACTTTTTATATGAAACAGGTTAAACAAAGAAAGGGAGGAACTAATAAAGTAATAACAACCATACACTAGTGCAGAATATTAAGTGGGAATATTGATAAAATTACTAAGTTGGCACACACGAGCTGTAACGAAGCATTGCACGTGATTTGTATTTACACTTTTTATTTAGTTTGAGTGGAAGTCTAGCGAACAACTAGATCCTCGAGGACACAGCAACATTTTAAACCGCGAGAAGTATTCTCAATCGTTCGCAGCGCGCACTTACTTTGCTGTGGACACTTGTGGCCATAACTTTATTAGGTTTTTCTTCTTTTTGTGTTCGCTCGCTCGGTTATTAAATAAAGAACTGTAATTGAATGTAATAAGAACCTCATGAAAGCTGAGAAAGATAGGAAAATCAAGGATCTTGACTTGGCTTGCGAGATTGTCGACGTGTGAGACGTGGACTCAGAAATCATTGTACCGATAGTCGTGTTAGTCTATGACTTAATAGCCACGTGCTTCGATCAACACCTTAGGAGGCTCTCGTTAGATAGCTGGATAAGGGCTTGATTCAGAAAGTGCTACTTCTGAACACGACGTATAATTGTTGGGTGATTACTCTCTCTAGAGCCCTGTTGATACCGATCGATGGGATAGATTTTTATACATTTTATTCAAATATTTAAAAATGTAATGTTTTGTTTTAAATAAATATACTAGCTACTACTTCTATTTTTATTACTAATGTATATAGTTAGTTAAGTATTTGTATTAGACATTAATTTTATTAAAGGCTATTTTAATATACTAGCTAGCTCGTCTAAAAAACTTCTGTTGATAGCAAATGTACGCGTATATCCCGTTTTTTCCCGTTCCCGTAGGAAATTTGGGAAATCCTGCATCCTGTGTGTATGTGTGAGGAGGGGGACCTCCTCCCCGGAACCTACCTACATGCCAAATTTCAGCTTTCTACGACCATTAGTTTTGAATGTGCTTTGTCTGTCACTCACTCAGTCACTGAGTAACGGAAGAGTTTCATATACATATTGATTATTTATTATTTAATGTCGACAAGTGGAATATGCCTTTGAAGGACGTCCTGTCGTACACAGGGTGATTTTAACGACAACTTTTCGAGGGTGAAACTTTGTACTCATGATTCTAAACAATTCTCCCTACCTAAAATTCTTACTCCGCTAAGCATAAGTGGATTAAGCAGGATCTGTCTGCCGCATGTCAAACGAGGAATAGGAAAAAGTACCAACGAATGGGTCCCATTAACTGCCAGACGTCTTCGCGACAGAGCAAGGCATAAATGGCGGGAACAGCTCGACTTCTACCGAAAGACTGGCATTTACCAGAAAAGGACAGGACAGATTTGTGTGAAAAAGGATGACAGAGGTCTTTGCCCAGGAGTGGGAAAAAATAGGCTAGACAAATGAAAAAACGCAGCAAACTGCCTATGAAATTGTAACTAATCGTAGTAGTCGATATTTAAAATTAATTGATAACATTAGTTGCATCTACCGAGCTTGTGTTTTTTTTTAAATAAACTTAGAAAAGGTGGTAATTTGTGAATATTTTCAGTCAAGTTTATAAACAAATATGTACATGCAAATTTGTATATGAACATAACCGCAGCAGCAAATCACGTAACTACACAAACCTTCTGCTACAAACTATAAAATAATAATTAATTTTACCACAAGCAAAATTAAATAGCTCAGCTACAAACGCTACAATATAGTCTGAATTACAAGCATATAATTATAACGAGGTTCAGGTACTACGTAGTAAAACATACGTGTGTACAGTTCATTGCATTATAATAATGATAATGTAAACTGCCACAAAGCAAAGTTATTGGTTTGAAATAATGTTTAAAATAAAAAATATTTTCGAGGAACACGACGAGCCGGTGGCCTTTCATTATGATTTTTGAGTAGGTACGAATGTATCATTGTATTTCTCAATCATATCGGGAACAATAATTGAAAATACTGTTTATTTTGACATAATACTCTGTAACTCGCATTCTTTTTCTAATAAAAAAATGGAAAGAGCTATTTGAGCTAGGTCAGGTACGTCTAGCTTTTAGTTAAAAATGTCACTGGGTTAGAAACTAATTGCGATTTCATACAGTTTAAAGTAAAAATAAATAAGAAGAAGCCGACGAAAAATTCCAACGCATGGGATTCCAAAATAATTTACAAATGGATACCATGGATACAGTTTTTGCGCCCTGGTTTTCTTTTTTCATTAATATAATTTAATAAGATAGTGGTGATGGGCTACGCCAATTGCTAGAATAAGGAATAAATTCATATACAAGAAGAAGTCCAGAAGAGGAAGTCTACTGGTGATTGAAGTGATGCAGAAGAGTAGTAGACTGAGATCCCAGAGCTATCAGACCTCTTATTTTCTCACTATCAAAATGTGTGGGATAGAGTAGTGTTACAATGTACTTTTAACATACGCATACCTGCTAGCTTGGGTCGACGTTTGTTTTTTGTGATTTATTAAATGTATTTCAGTAGTCAAGTACCTACTTGAAAACAAAACTACCTAGTTTTGCATCCTCCCAAATCCTCTCCCAAATTGCACCTAATAAATAAACTATGCCCAAATTTCAGCCGAGCTTTAAGACTATTACAGTGACTAATCAGTCGTTCAAATATTACATAATTACTAATTATTTAACAATATTCTGTGAAACATACATAAAACTCAGCATAAGGACTCAAAGAAAACGATTTAATGGCTTTAGCACCTCTGATACCCTGAAAACAGCTAGAAGGTATGCGAATGTTAAAAGTACATAGGTCCTAACTCTACTCTATTCCACATATTTTATTAGTGAGAAAATAAGTGAGGTCTGGAATCTTAGTCCACAGGGAAATACCAAAGAAACAATGGATGGACTGACTGTGTAAAAGGCGACATGGGTATAAAAGGGATGACGACGACTCATAAAGAAGTAGGCAGGAAAATCCCGAAGTAAATTGGCATAATGTTGAAACGTTAAACCAAGAGATTTTAATTGAAAGCTTGAAATATACCCTATTATTTACTTTCGCTACTAAAAGTTTAAACGACTGAAAATATATGAGAATCCAAAATCACGTACACCTATAAAGTTAAGCAGTTAATTCCAAGAATTAAAATAAATACCGAGATAGAATCTATTAAAGGCTGAACGAAGCGAACATAACCATAGACCAAAGAGCAAAGGCAACGCGCTGACAGCGACTAGAGAGGCCTTTTCTATTGTTATATTAATTAATTTCGCTGAGCACAAGAAGTCATACATGAGTTGTCACTGGCCGTAATTTTCTATAGTAAACAGTAATAATACTCACTGATGAGGTGGACTATCTAATATCTGAATACACGGTGGGACTATCTTCAGCACCGCACCTTGACTCCTTGCCCATTCAGACCATAAAAAGATAAAACTAACTCTATCTACTTATTCAGAAAATCTTGCGAGTTAAAGAAACATGATGCCTAAATGCCTTATGCTTAGTCTGCCTTGGTTCATTTGTATGCGTAAAGTAATAAATAAATAAATGATGCAAAAGCGAACGCATCCGCGAGGGGGTGCAAGGGTGTGCACATGCTTAAACGCTAGGTTTATATGAAACTTTTGACAAAGTCGTCCCAGTCAATGGCCGCAGAGTTGTTTCGTTGCTCTCTGGTCTATACCACACAAACGAATATACAACAATAAAACGTAGGACCCACAGACATGTGGTCACATTAAAATGCAGTTACGATGCGACCCGTAAACTGACGGCCCATTATTTATAGCCTAGCGGATTTTATGTGAGGGCACAAAATGGAATTGTTTCACTTATCTTCGGCTACTATGCTAATGAGGATTGGAGGCTGTTACTTTATTTGGAAATCAATTTAACGAAATTGTAAAACATAACTTTTATGTGCTAAACTCACCTTTGGCTTTGGCAAGATACGTTAACAATAGGGATTACATTCGATAATATGTGATTACTTTGTCTACGAAGAATGTAAAACCATACTCATTTAAAAGTAAAAACCAATCACAAAACTATACTAAAACTAACAATACGGTTTATTTAAAAAAAAAACAAAAATAAACTTTAAGTAGATTAGGAAGTGACAGAGATACATTAAATGGCACACCAACACACGACGTGAACAAAAACATTGGGAAGTTGGCTGTAAAAATATCGAAAAATAAAACAAACCTTGAGTTAAAGGCACAATTAAAACACAAAAGCACTGGATCTGCAACAAAACACCGAACGTATCCATTCTTGATCTGAAACTAGAATATAATAATAAATGACACATTTCGATGTGACGCCGCGATAAAGCTAATCTACTTCCCGTTTTCCGCTTGTATTCAACTTTTTGTTTATATTGAGAAGATGAGCATTAATAAAACTAGCGATATTATTTATGTGTCACAGTTTTATATTCCTACTTTTTAAGCCATTTCTTCCCATTTTCAGTATCAGCAAATAGCAATTTATGGGTAGCTCATGCATTTCTTTAGAAACATTTATTACATAAATTCTATTTTCTGTTAGTGTGGGCAAGTCTTTTAAGGTCGTCCTTTCATCTACGGCTCGGTGGAAAACGAGGAGTTGCCTTAACCCTACAGTGGGACAATAAATATGCTAGATAAGGTTTCATAAATACCAAACTTTTGAAATCAGTTCACGTTTGACTATCAATCAAACTAAGTGGTTACCAACGATCCCAAATCGAACTTATAGACCACAGTCATTCTATACTTGCCTCGAATACCGAACAAGACATCACAGTACAATTAAAGCACCGTGGCGTTACATCGACGTCTACAAATCCATGTTTATTAATCCTACAGAGGCTGGGTAATGTGAATACCTTCAGTCTGAACACCGCCCTGTACTGTATTTGCGCAAAGCTGATAATACTGCAAGGACAGTCCTTTGAATACATTTCAAAGGCTACAAAAGACGCTGTCCGATATTGTGAAGCAGCGAAGATTATGTAACGCTGAGCTTGTATCTGAACTAATAATATGCTTTGTAGAGAATATCTACTTGAATAATTTTAAATCCCTGTTCAGTGTTGAGCGTGGGCTTATCTCCCGATCTTAAAATGCAAGGAATTTTGAATGACGTAGAAGGTTACAAGTTGCTAAGTGTAAGTATCAAAGATATTCCTGCCAGGGTTGCGGAATTTGTTCGAAAGAGTCACCGCGGCCCTGGACCGCAAAGAGCTTTAGAAGGAACACGGATGGGTTTTAGTCAGTAAGAATCTGATACGCCCTTCCACTCCACCCAGAGCGGAAGAAGTCATTTGATGACTTCGCATCCTTAAAAAAAAAAAAAAAAAAGTATCAAAGATATTAGGCACGCCACTATTGCGGCGCTAAGCCCCCTCTTTGGGGAGTGACTGGAGAGGCGCCACGGCGTCCTCATTTTCCGCCTGACAAAGTTACTCACCAGACACGGCTGTTTCGGGAGGTACTTGTTTAGGATTCAGCGGGAGGACACGTCCGGGCGTCATCACTGTGAGGATCGCCCGGAGGACACTTAAGAAGGAACACGGATGGGTTTTAGTCAGTAAGAGTCTGACACGCCCTTCCGCTCCACCCAGAGCGGAAGAAGTTATTTGATGATTCCCATCCTTAAAAAAATAAATAAAAAAAGAAGTGTCCAAGATGGGGTCACAGTTTTTTTTTTTAATTTTGTATAATGTAATCCATATACCTAATAATATATAAAACACAAACATTGTTTCTACCTACATAGGTAGAAACATTTTTCAATTAATTTTGTTGGTTTCATAGTCTATAACGGACATTCGTTACAGACTATGAAACCATCCAACCGATGTGCCCCGAACTGGTTTCATTAGAAAGGCAATTTTATTTATTATTTTACGTAAAATACACTTGATCCACCCCAAATCCTCAAGAAAGGCCAACTACGCCTTGGTGGATAGTTCCTGGGTTACCGAAGTACTTTGCCTTGTACTTATTCGATGACTTCTGGATCTTTTGAAAGCACATGAGCTTCTGTCTTCTCTTCCTCCTGATCTACAAAGAAGCAGCCTTACTCTTTGCCTTATTAATGAGGTCAATATATATTTTTACTGCAGAATCAAGGACAATTGAGTCGTTTCTCCTGGATTCGTCAATCTTCATTGTCTCGGTGTTTTTCTGGTGGCCGCCACGTATATGGTAGAAGTATGTACTTTTTTAATCGATTAAAGAATACGGAGCTGTCTTAACGTAAGTGTTCACCTAGTGGCGCCATCTGACGGACCTGGTTGGTAACAGTCTAGTGGGATTATCCCAAATAAATAATAGACAAGTAAAAAAAAGGGTTAACAAGCTTTTATTGAACTGAAAAGTATTTAAAAAAAATTGAGGCACGTAACCATAGCACTATAATATTTTCTTGAAAGTTTTAAGCTTATCCTTTAGACGGTTTAGGATGGACGTTCACGCCTTCATCATCAAACCCTGAGTAATATCATGCGTCAAGACATAATAAAATAATAACTTGTAAAAATAAAACAATATCAGAAACTTATACCGTACTTATCTTATATGTTTATGTATGTATTTAGAAATATATAAGTATGTTTATCAGTTGTCTGGTTGCCATAGCACAGGCTCTGCCTAGTTTGGGATCAGATGACCGTGTGTGAGTTGTCCCAAGATATTATTAGATATTATAACTAAAAATATTAAATAACTAAAAGATACAGCAGCTGACTAATATGCTCTGCTAGCTATTACTTAAAATCACGTTTGCAGAGTGTTGCTTATTAATTTAACTTGACCATGAAAATAATATATCCAAAACAGAATAAATAAAAACATTATGCAAATATGTCAAATAAAACTTCACCTAATGTTTGAATTGTTGGATAAGAGAGATAGTGGCAGATTATTCCATCGCAGAGGCACTGAAGTGCGAGGTTGCACTCAGACGGAAGCCAAGTTTGACTGATCTCATTAAAGCTGTCTATACCGATGTATATCGTTTCGGAAAAGGAAATAGTTGAAAACCAATGAAGATATCAGATATTCGATGAATCTCTGGAAATCTATTGGTAATAAACCTGTGATTGCAATTGGGAAAAAGCTAGATTTTCTTCAACATCTATCTATCTAATTTACTATTGTATATCAAATTGCATAGGTGTAGTATTGTTTATTTATGTGTTTGTAAAAGTAATCGCTGGAATGGATGGACTGAAGGAGGCCATTGCCCACGAGAGGGACAGTTCAAGGTGGCAAAAAAAATTAAAACATTCACGGATACGAAGCACATGCATTGATACTAGGCGTCTCGCATCCAACGGATTTTCGCGGTCTTTACCAGATTATTGTTCACTATGTGCGAGGACTTCAATCGCTGCGTCTTCCGGTATGAAGTCGCCACTCCAGGACCTATCGGTCCCATCGATCATCTGTTCTGCGAGTCGATGTGGTGACACTTGGGGGAGGTTGATGTCCAGCAGTGCAAACACGGTCGCTGTCTTATGCCACCAGTATAATAAACGGTTCCTGTAGAATAGCCTACGGAACGAAGTCGCAGGAAAAAGTAGCTACTTTAATTAAAAAAAGAATCCTTTTACTTAATATGTAAGTACATTATTCATAGTACGTTGTTTCCCATCCAACCTTTATTGCTACAAGATACACTACATTTTTAATTTAAACACGCTACTTTAAAACAAACACGTCTTCCTTTGTGGAATAAAAATTCTTTCACAAACATTTTCAGAAACACCGGTTTAGTATAACTGAGCAATATTCCAGCTTTTGGCTATGTTTACAGCGCAGCGCACGTTTCGAAAAAACAAACGAAAATAATCAACTTCTATTTCAGAAAGTCTGAAATTCGGAAAAAGATTTCGCTTTTTCCCGCCGTTTGCGTCGCTTTCAAACGTAGTTTGGACTAAAGCTGAGTCCGCAAGGATTGTGGGGGCGAATTCACCTGTAATTATGGTGGCATCAGATAATTGTCGCCCCTAACACAAAAGACCCTGAATCATAGCTGAGCCAGCACTGACTGGTCGAAGTCTGTCTTTAAGGCTGCTTCGTAATTACAGATTGTGATTTACGGTCATATATTTTGAACAGAATCTGGGGAGTGTGGATTAGTTTTCGTGTCATTGAACTTTTACTCAAAGCAAAGAAAGCTACAAGACAATTGCACATAACAGATACTATTGTAAACGTATTATATTACAGTAACCTGAAAAGAATCACAAAAAAGAGATTCGTGACAGAATTTACTTCACTCACAGTAATTTCCCCAAAGGTTCAATTTCTAACTGGGTTAGTAACTAAAAAACAAACGATTATAATGTACACCAATTAACACGAATAACAACTCACAAAAGGGATGAATAATGAAGGTTTTATTAATATGCTAATTTAGAATTCCACTGAATTCCCCGATGAGCTTGTAAACATCCGACCGCAATAGTAAAATGTTTTGTGAAACAAAATGTTAGCTAGCCATATAAAATCAACATACCATCAGTTCTGTATTCCCCAAAGGGTTAGATAGACATGTAATGGCTTACCTATAGTACAGACTTCCACATTTCGCCAGTTATCTTCTTCTTCTTCTCTATATATTAAATGCTTACACACATGACACCTTAATTCAGCACAAAAATTAATAAGAAAATATACCTACTGTCCAATTTATAAGAAAACTAGCTTTTGCCCGCGACTTCGTACGCGCATACCTCGTTTTTTCCCGTTCCCATATGTATTTCGGGAAATCCTCCCTTAGTGCTCCCCTACACTCCCCAAGGACCAACTCCCAATTTTTGCTTTGTACGACCAGTAGGCTGTTCGTTGTCTGTCGGTCACTCAGTTACGGAAAAGTTTTATATATTGATGACGACGTTATGGGCACATAACACTATCACTTTCTTACTAGTTATTTACTATATCTGACTGGCCTGTTGGTCGAGTGGTTAGTGACCCTGACTGCTAAACCGGAGGTCGTGGGTTCGATTCCTACCCAGGACAAATCTTTGTGTGATGAGCATGATCATTTGTTCTGTGTCTGGGTGTAATTTGTCTATAATATGTATGTATTTAGAAATATATAAGTATGTTTATCAGTTGTCTGGTTGCCATAGCACAGGCTCTGCCTAGTTTGGGATCGGATGACCGTGTGTGAGTTGTCCCAAGATATTATTATTATTATTATTATTATTATTATTATTTTCAGTGGTAAATATTTAAAGGAGAAAATACATATTGACACAAAACTATAGTTTTGGCAAAAAATCAAAAAACTTAAAAAAGCAACATAACAATTTCATACACTAATGCGTTGTCATATAATATTAACTAACCTTGATATACTAAGTTTGAATTCCCCAAAATGCATTGTTACAGTTCAATCGACAGGCTACAGTTCACTTTGAAAGATTAATCGATATTCGTAATCTCAGATAAGCGGAGTTTCTTAGTAAAATGATCTTAGTTTATGGTTTATTACTGGCTATTAGACCTCTGGGGAGCCCTAATTTACCCTGCTTAGATTTAATTATTGCTGGAATCAACCACCTGGTAACCGGTATCACCGGATCAACCTACCTCCGTCGCGTGGTTGAAGCTTATTTGACGGACAGGCCGTCACCTACCGCGATCACCGGGGAGACTGGAACCGGTGAGAGATGCCGTGCTGTGTTTCACAGAGATCAGTACTGGGGCCTCTCCTATGGGACATCAGCTACGACTGGGTGTTGCGCGCCGACCTCCCTAGCGGTGACAGCGTTGTCTGCTACGCTGACGACACGCTGGTTCTGCCGCTGGGGGGGTCGCACCAGGTGGCGACCGACGTAATGACAAGCGGGATTGCGACAGTCATTGAGTGGATCCGGCCCGGCGATTGGGTCTCCAGGAGACCCTTCACAAGTTCGAAGCCTTGTGCTTTTATGGCTTTCGGAACGCGCCACCATCGGGATCCCAAATAACGGTAGGAGGGGTTCACATCGCCGTCGGGTCGACGATGAAGTACCTACTCGTCCTCGATCATAGAGTATATTCCTCGATGGATATCGCACGGTACCCGGCGAGGCGGTGAGCCTCCTTGCAGGATTGCCGCCATGGAATCTGGGCTAAAATTGAGCCGGGGTGCTAAAATTGGCTCCCGACGCCCGGGGCGTCTTCTTCTGTAGCGGCGATTAGGGCGAAGGCTCTCTCCTTCGCGAGGCCCGCCTCCTCTTTCGCCAGTATTACTGCTTCGCAGAAGGAGGTGACCACATCCCAAGCCTCTTCGCTCTGGACTATGGATTTAACCAGGGCCAGACGCGAGAGATCGTCGCTGCCGATCGCCTCGACAAGGACACGGCGGTGCACCGCCCAAGCAGACCTCCACCATATGCTCCACCGTGTCCTCCGGGCGATCCTCACATTGCTGACACCCGGGCGTGTCCTCCCGCTGAATCCTTCCCAACTATTTCGGGGTCGGCTTCCAGTCAATCGGATTCAGCTGAATACTATTATTTTACGTGGCTGCCTACTAGACCTCCACAACCTATTAACTGGGTAACACGGTATTTATAGTGAACTATAAATATTTACAATAATTAATTAATTGTACAAATTATAACCATTAAGTACATAATTTGATGTGAAAACCATCCATTATCCATGGCAAACACCTTTTTGAGGGCTTTTTTAACGAATGGTAGCTTTAAAATAAATACACGACGCAAAAGTCGATACTTGATTTAGTGACGTTGGATTCAAATTATAAATTCAATTAAAGTTGCTATCCCATTTATTCATTTAAATATTCATAGAAGTTAAATTTTTGGATATTCAAACAAAATGTATATTTAAAAAACATTTAAAAATATAAAAAATAGTAGCCAACCGGAATTGGGAACAGAGTTCAATCTACTGGCATTCAGGGCTCCAGGGAGAGGAATCTTCTAACAATACAAGCCGTGCCTAACAATAGAAGGACTGAATCAAGCCCATGATCCAGCTGCTTAACGAAAGCCTTCTAAGATGTTGGTCGAGGCCCGTGGCTATTAAGCTATTGGTTGACAAGACTCTCGGTACAATGATTGCTTAATTCACAAGTATAGATATTTTTATTTCAAGAATAAATCCCTGCTGAGGTAGGTACGTGTGGGAGATAAAAATCCTATCATCATTAACGTAGCGTTTTTGCCCAGCTTTAGCCGAAGGCCGCGATGACAGATGTGATTATTGACCCCAGTGAAAATGGAACCAAAAATTGTACCTACTGGATCTTTTTCCCGCATTAACATAGGTCTAGCTGCAACATATTAATCAAACAACCCCTCATTTGTCACAAGCGAATGAGTGGGCAGGAAATTGATGGATTCTCACTTAAATGTCCGCTTTCAGAAATACATGTAGCGTTTAAATTAAATTTTTAATGGAAACCCGGTGTTGAACAAATTGAATGACGCTACTATCATCAGCTTCGTTAAAGCAGTTTAAATATCGTCAGGATCAGTGCAAATTGTGCATTAACTAGCTGTGATATCGATTGCAAAAAAATTAAGTGAAATAAGTATACAAGGTGGAGACGATGATACGGCAATAAATCAAAACACTGGCAATTCTAGTTCACACGAATGTTTTGTCTTTTATCACAGATTTGATTTCACTAACTGCAACAGACTGCTTTGAATATTTCGCCAGAATAGTAGTCGCTATCCTTGACTAGTTTTTTTTTTACGTTTAATGCCATTGGGAAGTTTATTTTTAATTTCGATGACAGGATTTTAGTTTCAAAATATTCCTAAGAACCAGTATTGCCAGTTTCCAGTTATTGCCGTATCGAAATCTCCACATTGTATAAATATTCAGGGACTAACAATCTCAATTTATGTGTATCTCATCATCATGATCGCTACAAATAGTCAGGCATATATTTAATTGCTCTTATTTGAAATGGGTTTGGGAGAGCCACATTGGCCGCATGCATGACGCTGGGCGAAGGTATCCACACAATGGGCCTAGAAAGCGGTGACATGATGACTTGGATGCACACCATTAAGGCTGGTTCGGTATCTGGAAGATTATGGGAGAGACATCTGCCCAGCAGTGGGACAATAATGGCTAAATAATAAAAGTTACTAAACAACCGTGGCCACATATTACATCGGCATCATTATACTCAGATGACAACAAAAAAACTAAACTTACCAAAATACCAAATGCTTCATCATTAAATACGAAACACGATCACTCTAACCCCAGTCCTCCACATATTACCACCACATTTTATTTCCAGCACCTAAGCAGGTAGAAAAAAAGAGAGGTTAAAGTTCGTCCTTACCTAACGCCATGTTGCCTGCAGGTAATTCAGTATAGTCCCCGCCTAATGCTGTTTGGTGGCAGGCAGCACGGATGACGGAACTTGCGCACGCTTGGTATAATACAGCCGGGCAACAGGCTAAAACATATCGACTAAAAACATCCGCAATTTTGAGTGGAGTCTTCTTGCTGTCGGGTTATTATGTCTTGTGACATTGTATACTGTTTTTTTGTTGTATTGATACACTAGCTGTTGCCCGTTACTTCGTCCGCGTCTGTTAAAAATTTCTGTCCCGACAAATCAGTCCAGCCATTTTGGAGATAAGCTGGAATAAACAGACAGTTATTTTTTTTTTGTTGTTATGTTAGTATCGTATATAAATACATGTAAAATACTGGTATTCAGGTGAATCAGGTTTGATTGAAAGCCGACCCCAATATAGTTGGAAAAGGCTAGGCAGATAGATAATGATGAGTATCGTATGTATACTTTCATATGTATTTAGTAAAAACTGATAATTTGATATTACATTACATACATACACTTTAATTTTATTAATTTGTATAGATGGCATTCAAGGCTGGCCTTTTATTTATATTTAGTACTAGCTGCCGCCCGCGTGAATATCGAAAATTATTCCAAGGGAACATACTCCCGGGATAAAGAGTATCCTATGTGTTATTCCAGACTATAATCTACCTACCTATATGATGATGATAATGATAGATGTATTTTACTCAATCTCCTCCATTCATCCGAACATCCAAACTTTCGCATTTATAATATTAGTTATAGATTGATGAATAAACCTACCGTAGTGTTTGTTAGCAGACATGTCTAGCCCGTATAAATAAAGTCCAAAATTCAACCCTCTAGAAACTAAACACATATTAGCTTGGTCTGGTATATTTAGGTGGCTATAAATACTCTGATATTTCGCCCAAATCCCTAATCAACATGCGCAAAAACGACCCAAACAAGTGAAACAAATTAGCAGTTTGAAATAAGTAGCCCTACGTATGTTCATTAAAGTCAGATTCGCATAAGTACGGACCCGCCTCACTAATTCTAACATCGCTTATTACACTCGTTACATTAGCAGAGGTTTTAAGTAACTCCATGTTCATATTTTAATTGATGTAATCTAAGTCAGTGGCGTAATTAGGGAGGGTTGTTAAGAGCCAACACATTGCAGGCTCTAGGCCCCACCCCAGCAGAAGGTCGCTTGTTAAAGCGTATGTAATAGCTCTCAGAAAAAGAACTTCGAGGAGTCCTTATACAAAGTTATGTCTTTCAAATGATGAACTTTGAAGCTTAACTTTTATCAAAGCAAGCTGGGATAATCTCATTCGCCGGAAAAGGATTATTATTATTGCTGCGACATTTATGAAGTAAATGTCGCAGCAATAATAATAATCCTCAAATTCTCAGTATAATTCATGAAACCATTGCTTTATTGTTTCGCACAAAAGATAATCCTGCATCGTTTCTGACTAGCTCGCAGCACTATTCCACTAAAACCCAATTAAAGAATTTAATAGTTTTCAGAATGACTCTTACCTAGGGACTCGTTAAGACTTTAATTCTATTTTTCCACGAGTGAACTGAGGTGAGTGCTTTGTTTATTAGTGGCAATTGCTTTTGGCTTATTGGATTTTATTGAAATCTTAAGTTAATATTGAGAAGCTGAAAAGTAGAGAAGATTTATTTTTCTTTTTATTTTTGGGGGTTATTCTACCTTTTTACTGTATCTTCTTTTTTGTTCTGGATATATTGCTTTATTGACATGGAAATATTCTTATAAGCGTGCATGAGATTGAGATTGTATGAAAATGTGAAACAATGTAGGTAGTATGTAGATGCTTATGCCTCTCGATAATGCTCTTTGCATTGACTAATTCATGCCTACCGACTATACATATAACAGTCTACTGAAAACAATGTTTTTTTTTAAATGTCATAACTACACGATATTCTTAAAATTGCCCTAACATAAAATTGCTCTGTCAAGCCTCCAAGGTTTTTATTTTGTTAACTACCTAAGATACTAACTACAGCCCGCGGATCCGCCCGCGTTTCGTATTTTATTTATCCTAAAGTAACGTACAGCTAGAACAAAAGTCCTAATAGACTTCATGTTCTAAGTACACAAAGGTGGTCGAAGCGCAATGCATTAACAAATATCCGGATCTTTAAATTATTATAAAGTTAAAAAGTAGGATATGCAGTAAAATTTCAACAACGTTTAAACATGAAAAATAGTATTCGACTGGTAGGAACGAAAATTCGTAGGTATTTACGTACTGAAGATACAATTTATCTTTCCAGTCGAATTCTTTCCTATACTATAAAAATATATAATATTTTGTAGCATCAAATTTAATTCTTTTTTTTTTATATTTTTGATCTACTTTACGTTTATTTTTGTTTTGTTTAACCTTAACCTCATTTAACTTTGTTCTTCTATTCTCTTTTGTCGCCCCATTTATGTAGAATCGGGTATTCTTTAGAAAAAAATATATTTGGTCCGTCAGTTAAATTACCAAAAATATTGGACGCGTATATTTTTTTGATCACGTAGGTAAAATTTGCGTGAAGTCACACCTTTTTACCTACAACTGACGTCACCAACCCCCACTCCTGAACTATGTGCTCTATCCGTCAATTTTTATTGATTTAAGAAGACAATCACTTTTATACGTTTCCTTTTTGTTTTTATTAACTGGTGGACTAGAATTAAGTATTATTTTTCTATCCAGGAAAATAATACCTTATCATGAAACTTAAAAAACATTATTTAAAAATCTTTCTGGAATAAATTACTTGCTTAAAATAAATGTTTGTACGTAATCCTGATATTTTTCTAATAGCAAACTGTTTTCAGTATAAAACTCGCAACAGCAAAAATAATGGCAATACTACTAACACGATAACACAATCTAACAAAAAAAAACTTTAAATTAAAGTTTTTATTCGAATTCTAAATTCAAACCAACCGTAATCATAACCAATTTAGGTCCAAAAAGATTTCAACCCAAAAATTCAAAGAAGTTTACAATATAAACTTTTTTTTGAAAAGGTTAGATATAGAAAAGCAAACAGTTTTATATTGAACAAGTGCTAAAACTAAAACAATATCGAAGGCGGACTATATTAAAGTTAGCAGACTTTTCGTATGGAAGGAACTCATAACAAACCGGCAGGTTCCTTTAACTTCATACTCTTGGGAAATCAAAGGAGGCGCGGTGAGCGAACATTCTTTAAAATTAAAATGATTCACATTCAACCCACTCAAATTCTTAATACTAACCTACATGATAAACTTGAAGCGTTGCAAATAAATTAAGCAACTTTTCAGATTTACCTACCTGTTAGTTCGGTTATGAAATGATTGATTGGTTAACAATTATCCATCTGGCAAGAGTAAACAGATTTTTGTATTTTATTTTATTTACTTTATTGAGAAATGGGTTTACTCTTAACCTCGATCACGCCTGATGGAAAGCGATGGATGAGGTCTATGATGGAGCGAACATGCCGAGAAGGTGCCTGTTCACTCTGGCTTTGAAGGCAGACGGGTTATATGTGGAAGGGAACACAGAAACTGGCAGAGAGTTCCATACTTTGGCTGTGCGCATAATAAATGTGGAGGAGAATCACTGAGTATGACTAATCGGGAAATCGAACAAGTGCCGATTGTACCCAGCAGTAGGTAGGTACGTCTGGTTTTCCGGTGGTAAAAGGGCGATGGTCGGATGGTGGTTTTTATGTTGGTAAGTGACCGATGATCTGGTGAAGTCCGCGAGATACAACTATAAAACTAGAAAGTTTTGGAAATTAAAAGGTCAGTAATTTAATTTTTGCTAAATGTTTCATTTGATAATATGAAAGCCTTAGTGAAAATAGTTGATATACTCTTTGTTCAGTATAAACCTCTCAGTTATGAGGGCAGTTCATCACTATTGCGTTCATTACTTACGAGGTTTATACTTTAAACATGCATTTCTAAGTTGAACATTCTATGGATATTAAAAGACTACTCATATTTTGTGGTTCTTATAATTCAATGCAAACAAAACTGATAAAAGGTAAACAATATGTTGCAAAAAAGTATGTACTTAGTAGAAAGTGAGAATTAGGTACATAAATAAGTGCTTCGATGAACAGACACATAGAAAAAACGCAATAAAGAACAAGGGCCTCAATAAGGACCGGTTGATGTGGCGAAACTTAGGGGAGGCCTATGTCGAGCTGTGGACGTCTTTCTGATAAAATGATGATGAAGTGACTTCTGGATTAACATGGTATAATTATTAACATGTACGTAGGTAGGTATGTATATGACTAGCAGGACCTAAATAGGTGGCCAGGAATACGGGCAACCAAATAGTTGACAAACACATATTAATTAAAGTTGGGTATAAACTAAACATTGACATACTGAAACAGTTGACAAGCCTTGATATCACCGTCACAAAGTATGTGGAAATTGTATTAAAGGTACAAAGGAGGATAATTACTATATCAACATTTCCGTGTTTAATCCCTTAAAATATCAGAGGCTGACTGACCCTGCCCAAAAATAGCAACGTTTTAAACTCCAAAGTTCAAAGTTACGTAACATGTTATATTTAGATGTTCATTTACTACCTACGTCAAAATGTCGCCAAGTCACACAGCGCGGAGTCACAAGTAAACCCTTTTAGTATTAGATCTTGTCTCTTAACTAAGTTGCTACTTAAAAGGAGTTGTTTCTGAATTTTGTTCAGAGAGATTAGAGAAGATAAACTCGCTGAGAATTAAGAGATTTGTAATTTGCTTGAGATTTAAAATAATTCTGACCGTGGCCTTTAAACTCTTGGTCCGTGAATAAGACGGAGTTTAGAAGCTTAGTCATTATAAAAGTTTTATTTTTATCAGAGCAAGCATGGCCTGATAAATATGGCTAACTTTTTGGGAAAATTTTGCCATAATCAAAGCGCGCTTTGATGACATATTTTTAAGGGACGATTTATAGGAGGGCATTTACAGTGGGTATGGGTTAACAAAAGCGCAAAAGTATTTTTTTATACGGGGTAATGTCACGGATACCATTCATCTGGGAAGACCCAGACCCACCTGGGCTATGTAGGACTCATATCAGTATTTATTAGTCGAGGGCCCGCGATTGCGCTGTATCTCGTCTGGATACACAGTAACTGGGTTGTGGTGGCCAGATGTACAATTGCTTAATGTAAAATACTGGAATTCAGCTGCATCCAGTTAGACTGTAAGCCGCCCTTAATATAAAAACTGTAGGTAAAAGGCTTGTCCAAATGATATTCATACAACGGTGCTACTACTGCTCACCGACTGGACTGTGGTACTCAGATTTATCTAAGGCCACCCGATCCCTTTGTTTGTCCCTTTTGAAGATTTTTTGCCAGGAAAAAGGGTTTAGTCAAGTGTAATAAAAAATAAAAAAGTATAGGTACACAAATCTCAGAATGAGATGTCTCCGAGCCAATCACGAATATTTTGACCCTCATATGTTTTCCAATTGATTTAATCCTAAAGGCAAATACTTGAAAGAGAGCGTCAAACATTCGACTCCATCTTTTGATACTCAATCCGTTTCCACTTCGACGGGCTTTGTTGCGTGTATCAGAATTTCAGTTTTGTGATTTAAGCCTTCGGATTTCTCATCTGTTGCTTTTCAGGGACTATTTTTTATTTTATGTCGTTTTTTTCTAAAAAGAAATATTTCATTATATTTCTGTTTAATATTTTCTGCAGAGAATTGCGTTGTACATTTTACGTGATGTATATAGAAATTTTATAATAATGCTTAATGTAAGATGATGATGATTCATTATATTACTTTGCTTTTGCCAGCGGTCTCGCCCGCCTGAAAGTCGAAAATTATTCCAAGGGAACATCATCATATCAGCCAATTGCCGTCCACTGCTGAACGTAAGCCTCCCCCAAAGATCGCCAACCATCCCGGTTTTGAGCGGTCCGCATCCATCCGCTGCCAGCCACCTTCTTCCTTTCATCGATCCATCGTGCCGCAAAGCGTCCCACACTACGTTTGCCCATACGCGGTCTCCACTCTACCACATGTCTGCTCCATCGACCGTCTGTCCGTCTACAGACATGGCCGGCCCACTTCCATTTCAGCATGCTCATTCTACGCGCAATGTCGGTGACTTTAGTTCTCTGGCGGATGAACATACTCCTGGGTTAAAAAGTACTCATTATATTACTTTGCTTTTGCCAGCGGTCTCGCCCGCCTGAAAGTCGAAAATTATCCCAAGGGAACTTACTCCTGGGTTAAAAAGTAGCCTATGGTCTACCCATGTGCCAAGTTTCATTTAAATCCATTCAGGCGTTACGACGTGAAAAGGTAACAGACATACAGATTTACTTTCGCATTTATAATATTAGAACGGATTTAGATGCAAATGGTTTTCATATTTAACTACACTGCAAATATAATTGTTATTCCTGTGCATACCTAGTATACGTAATTATGAATCCTGTCTCTTACCCAACCTTTACTGAGGACATAAGATATGCCTTTTACATGAAAATTACATAAAATAAAACATCTGAAGGATTGTTGGCAGACGGCGGAAGTGTCTAATTAATTACTTAGAAAACCTTTGCTATTATAATTTCCTCTTCAGTGAAAAAGTACATATTATGTTAGAGGACCCTTTAAATTACTTTTTCGCGGAAGCCAAGGGGTCTCATGTCAAAGCCGTTCAGCTCAAGTTATTTCAATGAATTTTCAACAATACTTCAATAATTGCGTTCGTAGTCCGTCACGGATAAATTGAAATTTATTCAGTGGTGTGGGTGGGTAGTTAAAATTTTACTGTGAAATTCATAAAAGAGATATTTTAATTCGTCGACAACAGACGCGACATGGCGCCGGTGTCAGATACGTTTATATTGAGAAAACATCGTGTAAAGGAGATAAAAATTTTACGAACCTTTACATTTTTGGTTTAAATCTGTTTCTAGTTTTATGTATGCAGTTGATATGATCTATCTTTATTATACATATTTTATGACTGAGCTTGCAACATCAAAGCATCGATGAATTTATTTTGTGTGCTATAAAGTTGCGACCATAAAGACTGCTCGTAAAACAATTGAATTTATTTTCGTACCGACCAAAATTAATTAAACCTCAAATCAAATTCTCTTCCTTGGGTTAGCACTCAGATGCTCCGTTCACTACGAACTAGCAATTATGACGAACCTCACTATCCTACCTTTTAGCACGTAGTAACTGGACTGTTTCGCCCTCACATCAACCAGAACTACTTACTCGGCTAAGGCGGCTACTTTCCTTTACGGATTTTACTAGCTATAAATTACTGGCCCATCACCTTCCAGCCTCATAGAGGCCATTTTGTTATAAAGGTGCGTTCAGATGAGTCAAAGACTGAAGGGCGTTGGATGTTTCTATGCTACTTTTAATTTTAATGTATGTGCGCTATTGGTAGATTATAATTGAATCATGGATAAAACAAGGTGGTTGCGTGAGACAAATAAAATGTAGATTTTTGACTCGCTATTGTCCACTATCTCGGCTAATGGTTAATTATGTGGTCGACGATGGAGCACGCTTGCCTGGTAATAATACATATATTCACTCTTGACTTACAGCCACAGTTGTTGTTGTTGTATTGGTTAAATAAAAAGAAGAAAAATAATATTTTTTATCATCATCAGACATGATTACATGAGATTAGAGACATCTAAACGAGAATTCTTTTTAGCTATTTTATAAATTAAAAATCATATAGAAACTACTTTAAAAATATACTACACAAAGAAGAGAGCAAAGCAAAGAGTGTTTGAAGTGTAGCTGTGGGCCTCAACTGTACCAGCGTAGGTATAGGTATTTCGACAGCCCAGTCTTAGCAGAATTCGGCCAAATTGTATGTGCGCCCGTAGAGTAACATGCTAGACTGATGGTCGACAAATAGATTCCTATGTCTTACTCAAACGCAAGGGCTGTTTGCAGGCCTCTACCTTGACGAGATTGGAGTATCTATATTCCGTACTGGCCGCAGAATTCCTTTGATAAAGATATTGAAGCCTATCTTTATCAAAGGAATTCTATAGACGTCTGTTTCGAACTATTTGGAAACAAGAGCACAGGCAGTCTGCTTTTGGAATAGCGGTGGACAGGGGCTCGTAGAATGTCGGCCATTTTTATTATTTCAATAGGGTTTTTTTTCATGGATGAAAAAGAAATATGGGGCACGCATTTTATCTTTTTTCAAATCAATAAAAAATTTCAAAAATAAAGTGCATCAAAAATAGGAGTCGGGGCTGGTGACGTCACTTTTTGGTGAAAAGTTTACCAAGGCGTGCCGTCACGCGAAATTTCAGCGCAGTGTTTCATTCTTCACTTTTTGTTTACGTGCCGTAAAAAAGATGTCTTAGACTTTTCAGGAAAATTCTCTGTTAGGTACCTACTATGCGTAAAGTTTGTGACTAACAATCGGGTTCCCGGTTTGAAGTTCAATACTATTTTAAATGAGATGTTGATGGCGCTAGCCTGGTTAAATGAAAGGAGTTAGCAAGTGTAGAGACACTTTGTCTTCAAAAAGTCTCTGTAATCTGCAATTAGTCCACTGTGAATGAAGCCCTAGCGAGCCCTAGTGGCCCTAGTCACGTCTCATTCCGCCCGCAGTCCCGCATCGACAAAATAAAACTCGTAATTTAATTTCTCTTTGCCAGCTACGATATTTTTAAAACTAAAATAACTGGGATAAAACTATGAGAGAAGAAAGTACCTAACGAACTTTGACCTGTCAGCCGCGACTTCAAACCGATACTTATTTCCTCTTGTATTGATTATGACGGCTCTCGTTGGAAACCAATGAGTATTGGAATTTAATTTCAGTATTACGGCACTCAGTGAAGTTGCCTTTATAATTTGAAATAACATTGTTGTATTGCTATGCTTATACTGTTCACAAATCGAACTAAACTATGATAATAAACTATTAGTTATTAGAGAGTCAACAACCGCTTGTTTGGTAAAGTTTAGGTTCAACAAATATTTGATGTGGATCATCGATTAGGTAGCTTGCTTTAAATTAAATGGTTCAGTTGCTTTAGGTTGTATTTGGTAGGCCGTTAATCAGCCGTCTAACCAATTTTCTTCATCGAAAAGGGTAGATAGAATTAAAACAAAATGGACTTCCATGGAAAACCTGACCGCAAAGCGACTAATACTTGCAAAAAAGTCACTTTTCAAGCAGTCTGATGCAGCTGGTGGCATCAGATCTGTGATTGAACTAAAATTAATACCACCAACTTGCCTGAAAAGTATTTTTTATATTTTCTTATAAATTTTAGTGACTAAATTCTTGAAATCGCCCTTATTTTGATACCCCACATTACTATGTTACAAAAAATACGACTTCAATAACTGTCCAGCCGTTTAGGTTACAGGGCGCGATGAAGAAATAGGCACACACATAAACACAAAACATTACCCTCCTTATTTATTTATTTAAACTTTATGTACAATAGTGGTACATGGGCGGACTTAATGCATCAAGGCATTCTCTACCAGTCAACCTTTGGGTTTGGCTTCTAGGCAGTCGCGAAAAACCATATCACGTTTTACAAACGTGATGTGTAATTTGTTTCACAACACTACTTTAATTCACATCCGACCATAAACGATGCATCACTTCAGTTGTCATCGTGTACGACAACAATCTATTGAGCTAAACGGTGTGACACAACGCTGGAGCAGCGTCGCCATTAACTAACTCCCTGCATGCGAGCAGAATAATGACCTATTTCCTCAAATCATCCTAGCTCGGTAGATTTGCTAGATGTGTATACTTAGGGCCGTGTTCTTGTATTGTTCACAACTCATGTAGGTTATTACTTGTAATAGTGCAATCATAACATAAACACAAGACGCAACACAATTCTACTAACTACCTTACTTAACCCAGACAATTACAAAATGACATGTCGATTATTTACTCTAATACTCCAAGCTTTCCTAGTCGAGTTAAATCGGATGAAAAACATAAACCTCGTCTCGACTAAATGCGAAAGCGACGTATTGAGGGCAGAGGTCAAGAAAGTTGCAAGCTTAAATAACAGAAGGCAACAGAACAGTTATTCCCGACCTAGATAAAAGCAGCTACACTTGCTGATACTAAAATGTACCCCACAATCTCCAACAGAACAGGGTCTGCCAATAACATAAGATAGAAGTAGTGTGCATTGCGCGCCACGGCTTGCACTCCGGAATTTCAAACGCTGAGTTCACCGAATTCACCTATTACCAGGGCTGTAAAACTGAGGGCAATAAAAAGAACTTTATTTTCCCGATCTTTGGGCCGTAAAAGCGTAAGCATCGCTTTACTATGTAATTCCTTTTTACGCTCATTCGTATGACGTTCGCAGAAAGGGAATTCGTGTCCGTAGGAAACGTTTTCAAGCGCGAGCGTTGCGTAAAATTTAAATTGGCTCGTTTTCCATTTTGCAAATTGTACGCGGTTTATGTACCTAGACAAGATATTATTACCTTTGTGCTTTCTGGGAGTGTTTCTCTTGAAGTGTTAAGAATTGTTGTCTAAGCGGCTTACAGTTGGGAAGCGGCGGCCACGGGACTTATTCCTTTGATCGATCTATTGTTTTAGTTTTTGTTAGGAACCGCCTTCGCAGTTTGTTTGTTGTTCTTGTTGCCAGCGGTATTGTTGACGTTTTCTGTCTTTACAAGCATTATTTTGTCTCAAAATTTTAGGATGACTCTAATTAAAATAGAAATAAATTAGTTCATTGACGTTCTCTTTCATGCTATTATTTTAAACCCAAGTAACCCTTCCTGTACAATATTACTTCATCTATTTATTTATTTTACAATTTATGTACACAGAGAAAAAATATCAGATTATTATCTGCCTAGCCTTCTACGACTGCCAAAGATCTACAAATGACAGCCGGGACCAACGGCTTAACGTGCTTTCCGAGGTACGGAGGAAACTCGGTATGTTAAGATGGTCACCCATCCACAGACCAACCTTGGCAAGCGTTGCTTAACCTTGATCAACACATAATGATTAATACAAAGGTATTGCTTATTTCTAAAGAAATTTCTTCCAGCAGTCTACTCGTATTGTTATTTTTTCCTTTTTGAAACCCGACTTTTTGATTTTTTAACTCACCCGTGCGTGACTTTACTTACCCTTTTTTCTCACTTCAAACACCCTTCGCCTGAAACAGAAGAGGTCGGGATGAACCATCAACTTTCTGATGTTGTATGGATATTTAGGATATGTCCCAACTTTATTATTTAATAACTTGTTTTTGCCCGGGACTAGTTATTAAACAATAAAACATATCCCGTATTTTCGCGTTCCCGTAGGAATTTCGGGAAATCCTCTCTTAGTGCTCCCCTGCACTCCCCAAGGAATCTACATGCCATTTTAGCTTTCTACGACCAGTGGTTTCGGCTGTGCCTTGTCTGTCAGTCACTCACTCACTCAGTCACCAGTAACGGAAGATTTTTATATAATTATATTAATGATAGTCAAAGGTCAATATGCCGTCTCTTCGTGGAATGACTTGTTTATCCTAGGTTTGACCAACACTTTTAGGCAAACCCCAAAATAGGTTCCTATTTCTGCCTTTGACTGATGTATTTTTAGTCAAACCTAGAAGTACCTAACTTTTTCGGGGTTTTCCTAGTGTATCCTAGAAGCGACTAAGGCAAAGTTGGTCAAACGTCGATTTGCACTGCACTTGTTGCATGTTTAAACAGGTTTTTGTATGCAAGCCTTAACTCTTTGCGGTATTATAAGTATCGTTTAATGGCTTGCCTAGCCAAGTAGCAGAACATATGGCACAGGGAGCTTAGGGTACCCCGACACGGATTGGTTAGGTTCGAATAGTAGTTCCCGTCATGCCATTCATGTTAGGTTCCATTAAAGCCTGCAGACAGAAATAGGAGCTTCGCGCAACGTTTGACTGACCAAATTAGCCTCGCCTAGGATTAACCAAAAATTCGTTAGTTAAACTAGGCAAACCTAGGGGCGCCAGCATTTCGGTGTTTGAGTGTATACATAACTGATGATATGAAGAACAAATAATTTACTAAAGCATTTTCTTAACCATATCTATTTAACGTTCAATTAATATCTGGAACATGTTGGATTTTAACAAAATATGATATCAGTGGTCCCCAGACAAGGCGCTGTTTGTATCTTTGGGTCCAAAACAAATGTACCAGGAAACTATTCGGTGGAGGCTTGTTTAAGTAGGTATCATGCATTTAAAAACCCAATTTCCGCTGTAAATGTCAAAGCTGTGCATCTTACAATCTCGATCTATATTTTCTCTAGATATTTTTATCGAAGACGTCACTACATCAACATTCAAGTATAAAGTAAATCTAGACCCAGAATAAATATACGAATAGGTACTCTATGTTGCTTCAGTAAGTTTTAACATATGAAACAGCTAATATTCCTCTCGTAACGAGCGGAGACCTGCAGATGTCTTCCAGTTCCACGTATGACATGAAAGAGCCTTTCCTTTGATATAAACACACATTTCTCTCCCAGAGTACCTAAAAGCATCTAAAAATAAACCTTATAAAATTATTACGTGACGTTAATTTAAATGTGCGTCCTTCGTTTCACTCTTAAACTTATTTAGTTGGAATAAAATCGTTATTACAGAACAAAGTAGCCTTCGCATTATTTGTACCGTGTGCGTGTCTTTTATTAAGTATAAAACTTGAGAAGCTTCGGGAGGAATACCGATGAGTTCAATCACATAACTCGAGAATAAAAAGGGTAGCCCTTCGGAAGTTTGTCGCTGAAGCGTTCCGATGTAGGCCACATGCAAATTGATTGAACATGGATTGAAAACGCCGCTCGCACGTAAACAAGTAAAGGAACCTACAAAACATAAAAATCAATTTTTATCATGCCAATTTTCGCTGCAATACCGTTTTTTGTTAGAGCCGAATAACAATGAATAATAACGATCTTCCCAGTTTAGCTGGAGCAACATGGATATTTTTTCTTTATCCTGTTCACCCTTTCTTTTCGATCTTGTTTCATTGCGCAATTAAGTAGACTTCTTTCTTATCGGGCAATTAAATCTTGAACCTAGACGCTTTAGATAGAACCGTTCATTGTCCTGAAAATGTAAAAAAGTGGCATTAAACCGTGAGAAACGTAGACGACTTATTGATTCGTTCATTTTCACGGCGGGCGTCGCGTGCGGTTTCTAACAAGTTGAATATTTCACTGTGCCAGCGCATCGGGAAACTTTCCCTATAAACTCTCGGCAACTGCGGACTCGTTTCTGCAAAAGAATTTGAAAATACTTGACTATATTGCTCGCCTCAAAAGGCGTTGAAGTCTATTAAAAGTACTTAGAAAGGGGTCGTGTCTATACATAGGTTCCGCGTCCTCTTTACAGTAGTTCCGTTGTAAAATGAACAATTAAAAGTTATAAGTGGAAATTCACTTAACAGAAGTCAACGGTGGATAATAATAATTGCTGTTGGAGACTCTTGGAGCAAAACTCGTTAAAATCTAGTGCTCTCCTCGCTGGCAAACGGGCAGCGAGCGATTGGTGGGCGACGCAAATCAAATCAATGGCGTTTTAGTGGATTCGCGTGTTTTACTACTAATCTGAATAGGTACCAGGTGATTTTTGAGTATATCAGAATTCAAAAGAATACCACATTCTTGTAAACATGAATGACATATATGTACAGTCAACAAAGCTATTTGGTATACAGGCAAAAATATTGATTTATCTACTGCACTGTCAATATTTATTTCTAATGTCTGTATTACTTTTTAAGCTTATGACAGACTTACGAGTGTGGTGTACAATAATTGTTTACTCAGCACACTCACAACACTGTTTTAAAATAGTTGCAAGTTAGCTGCCTGTTTACCAAATAGCTTGGTTGACTGTACATACAAACATCAACTCGCGCCTTTTTCTCATGGACCCCTTAAGGGAAGAACATTAAGATGCAAAAGCAAAAACTACAGCACGCTACATATTACAGTCCGCTTAGTTCATCATCATCATCGTCATTCACAACCCGACTTCGCCCACAGCTGAGAAGACCTAAACCTCTCCTCTCTTTTCTTGTGCCAATCTCCACGTTCCTGTGTCTTAAGTGTGATCCTTTGTCACATACTTCAATAATACTACTAATTAATAGCAGACTGATGTTAACTAGATTACCAGTACAGTTTATGTGAAACCTTCAAATTTTGAATGCGCAGCACGTTCTGTGATTATATTATCATAGCACCCAGACCAATAAGAGCGCTCGTATTAAGTTTTCTTTGAACAATTCGAGCAAAAAACTGTTCATCAAGTCTTTTTAATAACTAACGAAGGTAAACGAGGCTTCACTCGCTAACGTTCCTAAAATATTTGCTCGATTTTTTCGATAAAATATCGAATCACGACAGTCCATCGATCATCTATTAACGAACTTATCTTGACACCTGAAAGAGTTGACGCGAGAGTTTCAACAAACTTCACATTAAACAGGTACAACCCATTAATATCTGCTCGAGGTGAAATTAAAAAAGATAATGAATTCATTAATTACCACGACGACGGTCGTTAGTTCCTTTGTCTCGGTACCTTTGTACTAATAGACGCCTTTTACTCTTTACTTAACTTAACTCGCGAAAATAGTTGTTTAAGTCTTTTGATAATCCTCCTCTTATATTACGTTGCCTTTACAAGTATTATAGCTCCCATTTATCTTCCGTTAGGGTACCTACTTGGAAGTTAAAGTACGCCGGAATTCAAATAATGTGATATACGTATACTGTATCACTTTTATCGCAAATAGATAAAGCCTTGAGGCGAGTATAAGTCTCGGGTAACCAAAAAATCCAATATCTTCAAAACGACGTTTTCACGGAAACTTTTGCCTCGAGGGCGCGCCATTTTTTTGTTAGCGAAACAGAGGAAATATTCAGACAGGAATTACTTATGTAGTGCGCGTGTTCTCGGGGGAAGTATTGAAGAATAGCCGCCCAGCGCCGCTGTGCTAACTTTTGATTTACGACCTTAGGTACCTATTCTTGACCGACTACGGAAACAAAACATATAGGTCATACATTTAACTGGTCAAATACATTGTACCTAACTAGCACTTCGTACGGGACTTCATTCACGTGGATTTCCTATTTTCTTCTACAAACTTAAACACCGCCTGCAATTCATGTAAGAGTAGTTTAGGAAAAAATATATATTTACGTCTCTACGTATCTCTACTATTTTTATTGGTTTGATTTCACTATCCATTTATAATGATCTTACACGATCTTCCACAGTTTTGGGTGTGGGTTGCATTATTAATTCTTGCACGTCATTAGATTTTTCCATTATAAGTTCAACACCATTGCATCCTCTATAGATGGTAGTTTTAGAATATTCATCATTACAATCTTTATTGTTTATTTTATTTTTTTTACCTTGAGAAGTATGTTGAAGTAAGTTGAAGTATGGTTCTAGGTTTCTAAATTGGAGGAATGAGATATGATGATGAACATAGACTGTTCTGCGCATTATTCCGTTACTATCCCAATAAGGAAAGCGTACGAACGCTATAACAAAGAGAGTTCCGGTCAAGCTCATTATATCTGTTAATCGGGGTGGAAAAAGTGAAAAATAATGATATTATCTGAATATCGACGCTACTTAATTGATTTCTGATTATTACGCCGATCGCAGTTTCACGATAAGCGGCGAATGAATGGAGGAATCATTATTACATATTTATGAACATATTTCGTATTGTCCATGTACATTTGTGTTTCGAGTCCCACCCTCCGTCACGAGTTGCATCCCGTGGTTTATTCACGTGTGTTAAACGACTCACTTTTGACTCGCTCTAAGTGAAATCCGCTGTACCTTTATGAATTCCTTATTTCCTGTTCTTTTATAATTCCCTTTATACGAGGATGTTTCCCTTCTGAAACCTCATCCTGCACAAAAACAAAACAAACTTAAATCCGCTTTAGAAATAAAAGAAAAAGCTCAGCATTTGAACCATCAGACGTCCTATGTCGACTGTCTTAAATATAGTTAGGTATCTATTAATATTTATCAAAATTCAAGAAGCTTTCTGTGTGTAAATAAATATGTATAAAGGTTGAACTAAGATTGAAACGAATATTATTCGTATTCCTTGTAAAACATGTCACTGTTTCGTTATTTACCGAGCTAGCATAAATAAGTCGATAAATTTTCTTATAAAAATTCCATGCATTTATGGGGCGATAAAATTTTCTTTGACATTTTCGTGAACGAAAATATTGGTTGTCTGTGGCCGAACGCGGGCCACTGTAAATTGTGTTGAGCTGACATTTTGTAACATATTAGTGCTACAAACAATAACGAAATGCTTTCTTACTTTTGAAATATTATTTCATAAAAATAGTGTAGTGATTCTTTCTTTGAGTGAGTTTGTCAGGGGAATACTTTTGACAAAAAAAAAACAAAGTATCAGCCAAATAAGTAGACGGGCTGACTGTTCCTTGATCACTGTTTAAAAAATCTGAAAACACTAGCTTTTGTCAAATAAATAGGTGATACATACTTAAATTAGTCATCCTTTATGTTCGTACTGCTGGGACGCAGGTCTCCTCTCTGTGAGAGGGTGCGGATCCAGTGCAGGTTGGTGGTTGTCGTCTTGGAATGTTTGGTTCTACTGTAGCGGCATCAATGCCACCACATGAAAAACTAAGAAGCGAAATTTGTACGGCAACAAAAAGAACCGCAACGCCATCTACGACGAACTAACAACGAAATCCTGCATCGCGCAAGCAAAGTTCTCCATGCGATTTGAACATATACAACAGTCCGAATATCAACTATCGGGCAGTTGCCCACCAGACACAATAATCTTTTGGTATGAGGATCCTCCCACTACAGTGGTGGTGGAGGACTTTACTCTCTGTTTCGCATACTTCTGTACTACGATGTACCGATTACCTCACGATATGTTCCTTCACCATTTTGAAAGCAATGTAGGCACCTACATAATAATCTTCAAAGAGTAACGTTAACAAAGCAATGTGCTATCTACAAGAAAGCTCTTAAAAGCAATCGATACCTTCGTCGCTCTTGATAAAATCAACTGGGAAGCGCTCCGGTGCGCCAAAAAGCGCGTAAAGTGATTTACTCGCGACTCGATGAGGCTGCGTAAAAATTTATACCCTACTGTAGGTACCTAGTGTACCTACAGCGGTTTTACATACATATACCTCAAGATTCATACAGAATAGGTTGCTTTATACCGACAATGAGAAGCTGATAACTTTGTACTTAGAGCCCTTCTCTGGATGTCTTCAAGAGGAAAATTAAAGGACACTTTCTCACTGATGTAATATTAGTATTCATTTATATTAGTATACTTTTGCGTTCTGTATGGTGTCGGACGTAAAAAAATAGCACCATCCCATCACTTCCCGTGGGTGTCGTAAGAGGCGACTAAGTGAGTCACCAGACAATGGGCAGCAGCATTCTCTGTTGTTCTTTGCATTGCAACAGCTACACTGTGATCGCCAACACGCCTGCCAAGCATGGCGATTATGGCTAACCCCCCTTGGGGGAGGCCTATGCCCAGCAGTGGACGTCTTTCGGCTGATATGATGATGATGATATTCTTTTAAATACCATATTATATGTAGACTTATTTAGGTAGGTTTAAATATTTATAAGCTATGAAAAAACTGAACTTTTCGTTAAGTGTACATGAATTGATTTAATAACTGTGTACATGTATCATATTTGGAATACGATCAAGAATTAAGAAGCAGGGTTATCGGTGTTACTTTTGTGATGAAGCAGTCATGATAATAATAGTTATCGGTGCTCAGCGAGTAAGCTTTATCATTAAATAGTTTGATTAAGATTTAAGATGCTCATCGAATTTAGTTCTCGTCTTGACCTACATATATCTAAGTAAATTACACATTCATCTTTAAACAGAGTATCTGAAAAGTTGGGAAAGTGTTCTTAAGAACTTTCCCAAGTATTTGTGAATAAATTTAGAATTATGTAGTATCTCCAAAAGAAACGTCAGTTCCTTTAAAAGTTAAGCTTCAAACGTTCGGTTATGAAGAGACAACGTCACTTCCGCGCAACTTGCTAATGCACTTGATTATTTACGTTCTTCCCAAGTTTTTGTTAGCAGCACTAGTTCTCTTGACTTTACAGTTATTTACATACATTTCAATATCAATTTTGTTGAGAGCTACGCGGAATATGCAAGTTCAAAATATTTTATGGCTGCAGGAAGCCTTATTGAGCGAAAAGCAACAATTTTAAAGTTGTGCATTAAATTTATAGAGTACTTAGCCGAGGTACTGTAGCGGAAAGGTGAAAAGAACCCCGCGCGGTGCAATTACGCTCCCACTAAATTATTATATTTCCGGAATTACACTGTTTGGCTATAAAACGTTGTTAAATTACCCCGACTTTTATTTGTTCAATAACCAATTTTATTTCAGTATTTCAGTTTTATTCCTTGAATTGTGTATCATCGTGTATGAATGAGAATTTTTATTTCTCTTTCAATTTGAGCTCGGACTTTCCTTTGAGTGAGCCTGTTCTTAATTATTTTCTTTTGCTCGTTACAGTACAAAATATAAGTAAATAACTCCTAAATACGGTAAGTACAAGTTCTTACGAGTATTTACGAGTTAAAATTAAAAGTATTTTTCGCCTTACTATGAGGCAGGTGCATGTATTTGGATCAAAACACCTCTTAACCATAGAGTAACATTTCAAATATTTCCAAAAATACCCACTAACTTAAAATATAACTAGCTCGTTCCACCCCTAAAGCTGGGTACCTACTGACCGGTGTTATGAAGCATAATGTAACATTCGCAGCGAGCATGTTATGTTACGCCGTGTCCTAAAATCCGTGTATAACAAAACACCTACGTACATGTTCGTGCTCGTTCTCACGTTCTGACTGCTTGAATGCTCACTTTGTAACATGTTACATTAAGCTTACAAGCTCAAACGACTAATGGCGCCCACACAGCAACTGACATCGTAACAAACAAACAAGCCTCCACTTTCCTAACCGCACTCAATTGCCATTCTTTATGTAAACAACGCTACTTTAATTCAGTGCCTCGATACATAAAAAGCGCCTCAAGTTTTTAGCCCAGTGGTTTCCGAGCGACAGCGACCACCCGATGTCTCCCCAGGGTGTCGTAAGGACGAAGTAAGGGATTATGTCAGGTATAGGGACACCTACCCTACCTGTGACCCAGTAACAGGGGTATCTGTCCTGCCAGTGACCCAGTGACGCCCTGGCGTGATTATCAATTCCACCTTGCAAACCGCGGTTTAGGGAGAAGGAAGAACCACGTGTATAGGGGAGTCCTTGCTAAAGTGGTTTTTGCATTATTTATTGTGTTTGTTTTTCTTTTTGATTCTCGGACCGGGCAAAGTGTTTTTAAGTTTTTTCACCTGAAGCTTCTCAGTAGCAATCTGTGGGCCAATTTTACTTTTTAAGCTACTTTTGAATTCGCATCTCAATCGCAATCCGTCAAAAGTGTAGGGAAAGAGTGGTTGAGGTGTTCTTGACAGATTGCGACTGAGATGCGTTGCTGTTTTTTTTCTTTAGTTCAAAGATCTTATTCATACACACGCCGGATGTCACATCGCTGGTTAAAATTGTACCATTATAGTGACGTCACGGGTGTTTTCAACGCACTGTAACGGTTTTTTTTGTTTACGTGAAAAAAGAAAAATGTGTGTCAAATATTTTTCGGAAATCTATCTCATATACTCCCCTGCCCTGTGCGATAAGACCGCCCATTGTACACTTGTTTTTGTAAACGTTTTTACTGTGTTTGATAAGAGGTGTACAATAAAGTATATGATAAATAATTATATTTTTTCAGTATAATTTCCTATTGTTAGTTTTTCAGACTAATTCAATGACTGCAAATTCCTAGAACTTAGACGTAAAGCAAAAGTTGAGTATAGGTTGAATATTATTTACCACGTATACAAATTTATTAAACCTATTATTGCTATTAAACATACACGAGTATAAACTCAAAGCAAAACGATTCCCATCTACCCACATCTTACGCCCAAGAAAACACGTTTCTTAACGACATTAATTCAAATAGTAACTACAGTTACACAGACTGAACAAACGTATGAGTCATGAATTAGTAACGACATTTCACAAAACACATAATACATAGAACCACTTGATACACATAAGTTTAATACCGTTCTCATAGAAAGGAATTCTACGAATACTATGACGCTAGTTAACGTGAAAAATCCCATATATTTTGGCCTGAATTTCTGGGCTGGGTTGCTTCGCAAAAATCGCTTAAAAATGAGTTTTTCGGATAATTTAAAACAGGAGCACAAAAAAAATAAATAAACAGAACCATTTCGTTCTTCGCAACAAAAAAAATATGTAGGTACTTACATTTGCTTCCAAAGTAGTTTGGATGCTTCATTAAAGACGAAATCAATCCGAAACTAAAAAAAGAACTACTACACTTCGAATTTTATTTTATTTATTTAGGGACAATAAACAGCGATAATATAAAATTTTAACATAAAAGAAATTATAAGGTAGATAACAATATTGCAGCCCACTACATTATCCGCATATTAAAAAAATAAATTTGGTAATGAGTGCCACCAAAAAGCATTATTAAACACACAGTACATATTAACTTTTTTATTATTAAATTGCAACAAAAATCGATGGGAAAATTACAACTTTAGATTTCAGCCAGCAGGCACCATAAAGTTATATTATTAAGGACAATATTCTACTATTATTATTGCCATACAACGTGGCAATGCTGCCAGCCTTTTGAACTTTAAGCGATGCGGACGAATTTTTCGACGCCATATTTTAGACTATTTTTAGTTACTATTTTACTCGTAGTTTTTTATTTAAGTGTATATATAGTAAATAGTTGTACATTATTTTCTATTATTATAGCTAAACAAATTAAGATACCATGGAAATTATGCGATTGGAACTGAATATATACATATCGAGATCAAATTTTTTAGATAGGCCAAAATTTTCAAGGCCGATGTCCAAAATAATATTTCTTAAATTTTCTTTAATATTATCAGAAATTTAAATTGAAACCAATTTGCCATTTTATTTTTAAAAATAAAATAATAGCTGAGCCAACTCAAAATGTTTAATTAACTGACCTACTTATTCAACTCAATCTCTGCCACAAATACTCCAGACAAACATGTTAATATCTTTTCCATCGAGTTGTATTTAAATTAAATGATTTATTAAAAAAGACGTTGATGCTGGGTTTGCTTTTTGTGGCTTACATTCTAACATCATTCCCTGCGTCATCAGGATAAGCAACCCTGGGGTACGGTATAGACCCTACACCAGAGTTTCTTATCCTTCCATGAACCGTCCGGTCCATGGAATGAGTGCTGGGGGTCCATGTCAGTTATGTTATATCTAACTAATAGTTGTATGCGTCACCAAACTGACAATGCGTCTATTTGTCAAAAAATTACGCAATGCTAACTTTCGCGACAGTGCTGTTTAATGAACAACAAATATATGGAGAAAACCTTTAACATTGTCGGATTGTCCGTGTCGCCTGTCGCCTGTCCGAAGCCGGTTACCTGAAACACTTCGGGGATGTTGCCGACCTTAAAGAAAAAGTTGAAAGTCTTCTATCGTGACGTCGCATCAGGACAAGCATTGGTCTCTCCAAGCTTGAATTCTATAACAATGTTACTAAGAGTACACAAACAAGTGTTTAAGGGACCAACCACACTTATTCAGCTGTGTTCAGCCTTTGCGTCCCTAAGGCACCGGCCACACTGCGCGCGGTCTAGCGCGCAGGTTTCCGAGTTCAGCACACACAAAATCAGTCAGAGCGCGACGCACAGGCAGGTATTTGGCCCTAAAAGTCGGACAAAAATATTTTTTGCGTTTTATAGTATTATTAAAGTATTTCGTTCTATTTTGAGGTATAATAGAGTAAAAAAAGGCATACACTATTCTTAACAAATTTTATTTCTAATTTTCATCATCTTCAGAGTCATGTTCAATACTAATATTACAAATATCATTTTCCTCCAAAAGATTCATGGTATCCGCTGAAAGAGGACTCTTTCTTTTATGTTTAGCGTTCCTCATTCCCGTCAGCAAGGAGTCTGATGTCAAGAGCAACCTATTTAAAACGTCAGTGTTGCAGGCTACTCTCGAAAATTTTCGGGCGTAGTTTAGCCGAAACACTCGGATGTGCTTATTGCGAGCTTCTGCAGCTTCTTCAGACAGTTGCCCGATTGGCAGAATCGCCTCCTTTATCACGGCTACCCCATGACTGAACACTTTATATAATGTCGGCGACATTGGATGAAACTTGTACAAAGAAACTTACAATTCAGCAGTTTCTTTGCAGTAAATTTCGAATTTTTGGATGTTAATTTTTATCCCGCAGCACATGGTGTCTAGGATGACTTTTAATCGGTAGTTTAAATTCTGGTCAATCCCAGTTATTTCTGCAGATTTCTCGTATCCATCATTCGTGTTTCCAAAGTTAGCCTTTGGAATATCTACTAATAATCCTAGTTGTTCACGAAACTTGGTTTGGATTTCTTTTGTTCGTGTCTCCACTAGTTTCTTCTCTTCAGCAGTCAGGCGAGCCCTCCACTTTATGACTGGTAATTTATAAGCTACATGTAGTATGCTCTCGAAAAATCTTATTCGAGCGTGCAGCAAAGATAGACCAAATCGCATGTTTTCCGTATTGCAGGGCCTTTCTTTTGTAAGGTCGTTGAAATCAGAGGATTTGGCGCCACATATGTAACATCTCATGGTTGACTTGGTATGGGTTGCTGCGTTACATACCTTGCCGTCCACCATGGTACAAAAATTATTTTATGTTTGACGGATATGTCGTCGGTCTTGGTCCTGCTAAGTTTTTTTATTTGATTTTCCACGTACTCGATTTCCTCATTAGTCACGTCAGTATTTTCTTTCACAAATCGTATGCGTATTGGTCTGCAGTATCGTGGTGATGACGGAGTTGTGTTTTACTATAGTAGGCGCCAGATAATCGTGGAATATCGGTCATTGACCCACCTACATTTATTGACATTGTTAATTTGAAAAACGGAATTAATGACACAAAACTGTCCCGAATCATCATCTCTCGTGATCCTTAACATTGTCTAATAATGAAAAACGATTCATATTTAATTGTTCAGGTACCTATGAGCAGTTATTAGGGAAAGGTCAATGTACTTTATTCCACATTTATCTGGCGCCTACTATATATAATTTTTCTTTCCGTTCCATAGACTAGCTGGAGTGGAACGACAGAACTTTGAAAAATGTTGACAACTTGTGTTTTGCATCGGCAATGTTTGGGTCACCTTCAGAGTATTGATGGAGAAGTTCCAACTCCATAAATTCCAACTTTTCATTGAAAGTGGAAGCATTGGAGCGTTCCATGATAGTTAGTGAATGGTTTCTAGTTAATACCCGCATCCCAGAAGATCCTGGAAATAAAATAAACTAATTTTCTTCAAAAAAAAACAAAACGTTGTTTTTTGAGTCCATGCAAAAAAAAATTGCCAAAAATAGAGTGGTGCGTTAGGGTGGCTGTTTTACGTATTTTAGAATACCTACTATAGAGTCTATTCTAAAACAAACCATATTTAACTTTTCATAACAAAAATAAATAAAATAATAAGTACATACCTGGTTGTGTAAGATCCATACTAGAAATTCACAAGAAATTGACTTTTCACCATAAATAAAATTTAATATTTGAAAACAATGAAATTTGAGCGTATCGAATAATTCCACGACCACGGCAAGCGAACAGTAATTTCCGACAAAGCGCATGGAGCGGGGGAAAGGCTCTAGCGCGTCGGGTTCACGCTGTAGGTAGGAGGAGATACCATTGTATTTCGAGGAATAATAAAAAACAGCGTCTAACTAAAACAAAAAAAATGGATTTCGCCCGACTTTTAGGGCCAAATACCTGTCTGTGCGACGGTCAAAGTGAACGCGCGTTCTGTCGGAGTTCCATTTTTTGCAAAAAGCCGGAAGATTAAGATGTCCGCAGAGATCGATACGTTTATTGAATTAGTGAGAGACAAAAGTTTTCTAAATGTTTTGCGAGACATTTGGCTCAGAGTGACAATTGGTTTTCAGTAAAAAGCGCTTGACGTGTTATAAAGACTACTGAACTCCAGATTTCTAAACCATTTGCTGTATGCGCAAGTGTGAACGCGGAACGACGAACTCAACTGCAGAACGCAGACCGCCTTGGCGGTGTGTTCGACAAAAACTACGTTTGAAATTATATAGCAATGAACAAACTGTTACTAAAAGAATGCCAAATTAGAGCCAAAAACAACAAATAAATTCGTTAAATAAAGTTAACCGAGAGCTCTAGCGTTATAATATTCGTATCAATGATCTAAAAACGAAACCAAAATTAATCTTATAACGAAAATTCATTCGGTGCCAAAACATGAAATACTTTGATATCGTAGCAGCTCTGCAAAAAATATTTATTAAAAATGTTACACGGGAAACACAGTTAAAACATCATACGAGTATTCAGCGAAAGTCATTGAACCACACTCTGCTGCCTGTCCACGTTCCATATTTTTGAAGTAAAGATTTTGGTTTTAAAAACACCTTTTTTGAAAATAAAATACCGGATAACCTTGTTTTTATTTTGTTACTGGTATTTTTTTAAACGGTCGTATTCCAAACTCAGTTTGAATTTGTCAACATACATTTTTGACGTGACAACGTCTAATAAATCGATGAACGCCGGCTGCACTCACGAAAAAGGATGACTCATTGTAACGTTACGCTCATTGTAACGTAACGATCATTTCATCAATGTTTTGTTATGACGTTGTCACGTTAAACTATCATCCGTAAACCGACTTCACAGACAACCAATTTTTTTACATTGTTTCTCGGTGAGCTCATCTCAGCGACAAACATTGCAACTATTTAGATATTAGGCTTCTGTAGGAATGAACATGAAAAATTGTAACTGGTAGGTATGGCTAGTACCTATACCAATATCTACCTAATCTTCAACACAACAGCATATTATACTGTTACGTAAAATTAAAACAAAAATACTAGAACAGTTCCGGAACGCTAGCACGTAGCAACTGCAACTGCTAAGAACGTACAAGAGCACACTTTTGAAAGATAAATGATTTAGTTCGCGGAACTAATCCCAACTCTAGTGCCAATGTTCAAGTCAATTGGAACTTTTAATGGATGGTTCCTGTGCATGCAAACTGCTGACTGCAACGAGGCAGTTCATATAACGTTACGTGTTAAGTGACTAGTTGCTACTGAGAAACTGTGGGTGATATAAGTAACGGGGTCGTTATTGATCTACCTACTTATTTTAATATCAGCCCCTACTATAAAGTGCAGATGCCACCTTGATTCCGTTGTGAGAGAGAGACGGAGTATGGAGGACGAATAGCGCTAACGTTTTTACACAACTCTATCATGATGGGGCATTGGGAAGTAGGGGGCAGTTCCTAACATCTGACATCAGACCGTTACGAATCGTTATTCTGTCAATGGTAAATAGTGAAGACATATTTTTTCTGCTACTAAATAAATGGAAATCTTTCTTTCTACAAACTAAACGTCTAACACCCATATTCTGAGTCATTTTCAACTTCGGTCCTCAATCAAATTGACACAGGGCCAGGGCCAATTATACTAATTACAAGCTTTTATTTAACTTGCAATGTTTGTATGTATGCATATTTGTTGAATGCCTCGGCCTGGAGGTGGCCCTCAACAAGTCGGAGGCCATTGTTTTTCATGGCCCCCGGCGAGCGCCGCCGCCGGGATCGCACATCGTGGTCGGGGGGCCCGTATCGCTGTCGAGTCCACGATGAAGTACCTGGTATTGGTGCTCGACAGCCGGTGGGATTTCGGCCGCCACTTCCAGCGGCTGGCGCCCAAGTTGTTGGACGCGGCGGGGGCGCTGTCAACACTGCTTCCCAATCTGGGGTACCCGAGCACCGCCTGCAGGCGGTTGTACGTGAGGATCGTGCGATCGATGGCCCTTTATGGGGCCCCGATCTGGGCGGCTGACCTGACGGCCAGCACCATCACAGTTCTGCGGAAGCCGCAGAGGGTGATGGCCGTTAGAGTCATCAGGGGATATCGCACGATCTCCTACGAGGCGGCTTGCGCACTGGTCGGATCTCCGCCATGGGACCTGGAGGCAAAAGTGCTCGCGTCACTGCACAGGTGGCGCGAGGACGCGCGGGCGCGCGGCGAGCGACTGACGCAGCAACATTTGGAGCTGCGTCGGTCGCAGCTGCGCGAGGTCCTGGTGGCGAAATGGCGGGACAGGCTTTCGAGCCCTTCCGCCGACCTCATCACCATCGAGGCCATCCGGCCAGTACTCGACCTCTGGCTCGGGAGAAGGCACGGCTCCCTGTCGTTTCGTGCGATCCCCGGCGTAGGTGGGAGATGGAACACCGGGGTGGTTTTAGTCAGTAAGAGTCTGACAGACCCCTCCACTCGCCCCAGGGTGGAGGATTTCCATGAGGATTTCCCCCGATATCAAAAAAAAAAAAAAAAAATCTTGAAAGCTGATTTAGAATAAGTTCCTCTTACCCAACAGTGTTGAAATTTTAAGAGTTGGTTCAGTGCCAATGACAATGAATTGTAATGATAATTATGACCTGATTTTCCATCTAGGTAATGACGATTTTGGCCTGTGGGTAAATACGCTACTGGTGTAAGGACAAGAGCAGCTGTTATTTAAAAAAAAATATGCTAAAAAGTACAAAACAAATTTTAAGTAAAAATCTTTTAAGACAAGGTTTTTATGAACTAATAAGTACAAAATAAAACTAAGATGCGTTAAAATACATCTGTAACATTTTCTTAAAAGCTTGGTCTTAACACAGTGTAAGTTAGACGTTCACGCCTCAAGCAAACTCGAGGTTTAGCTGTAAGCTTGAGCTGTAAGCTGTTGTCATGACGTCTGAGTCCAGTCAAGTGTAGCAAGATTCTTTCAAATGACTTAGAAATTAGTTTTACCATCAGACATTACCCGATTACAGGGGGTGCTAGCGGCCTTTGAGCAACCATATTCAGGGCAAAAAGTTGAAAGCTGAGATTTGAGGAAAGTCCACAATTTCTTCGTCAGATTTGCCTATTTGTGTCATTTTGCGTGGAACCGCACCCTTTCAAATCAAAATAGATGCCACTGAAGATCTAGTTAAAAAAGTTTATTTTTTGGATATCAGAAAGTGGGCTCCTGGCTAAAGGGCTCCTATTTGAAACTTTACACATACCTGTATTCTCAGGGTCCTCCCAGCATACCGCATTCAAACTCAAAAGTAACTCAAAGCATTTATTTCAATTAAACCATTACAGGCACTTTTGAATTGTCAAGTTTTCAAGGAGGATTGAGAAGAACGCGCAAGAAACTCCACGGACACTATTTTAAATCAATGTTTTTTACAATGTTATGGTTACATCATTCGCGTAAAAATTAAACAAACATACTCATATGTGAGAACAATGTAGAAAGAATTGTACGATCAAGCGTCCGAAGCAAAAAAAAAGGAACAACTCAAAGAACAAATGATTAAAATAAACCGTGGCAGCTGAGAGATGACCAGTCCTATCATCTGTCCTAGCATCTATTTAGCTATCAACTTTTTACCCTGAAGATAGTTGCTCAAAAGCGGCGCTAGCTCTCCCTCTTTATATTGTAAACATTTCAATAAAATATATCGAGTCCTCGTTTCAATCTAAAAACTTCGATAAATTATAAAAGTCGGGTTATAAAATAATCTCTGGGATTTCCTAACTAAGCCGGATTTTGCTTTCATTTCGTTTTCCTGCGGTAAATTCCGTAAACTCGACAGATACATAGATTTAGGAAAAATATTTTCCAATCCAATCGTAGTTTTCTGAATTTAAAAAATATTTTTCGTGGAAAATCAGTCATCCCTGCCTAAGTCTGATTTTCCATGAAAAAAGTGAATGCAATAAGTTCCAACAATAACTATGCATATTAAAGGTAAATAATAATAATAATAAATTGAATTGAATTGTAAAATAAAAATTTAAGAGAATTAAGAGTGTTTATTCGTCACGATATTTAATAAAAAAACACAAGTCTTTATTCTTGGATATGATTGAACCGATTTTAATGAAACAGAGCCTTCTGCCTGCACTCTGATTGAATGAGAGAGCCAATTCAATTTTTGTGAGCAACGTTCGCATTCGCATATCAGTCGATATCTGTCAAAAAAGTACGGAAATTGAGGCTTTTTTGACAGATTACGACCAAGATACGAATGCGGACGTTGCTTATAGACTGACATCCAAGAGCTGCCAAACCTCCCTTATTTTCTCACTAACAAAATATGTGTGATAGAGTAGTGTTAGTATGTCCTTTTATCATATGCATACCTGCTAGCTTGGGCCTTATGTAATTGCACATTTTTTTTTAAGATGGGAAATCATAAAATGACTTCTTCCGCTCTGGGTGGAACGGAAGGGCGTGTCAGACTCGTTCTGACCAAACCATCCGTATTCCTTCTTAAGCCCTCTGCGTTCCAGGGCCGCGGTGACTCTTTCAATATTTGATATTTGCACCTACTAAATAAACTATGCCCAAATTTCAGCCTTGTGAATAGGATCTCACTCGAGGTGGCGACCAGCTCTTAGACTATTACAATGACTAATCAGCTGTTTAAATATTATTTAATTACAAATTATTTAACAATATTCTGTTAAAAATACATCAAAATCAGCACCCAAACTTTAAAAAAAGTGATTTAATGGCTTCGTCACCTGATACCTGTAATGGGCCATCGGCCTATGCGTATGTCAAAAGTACATACTGTTACGAGCTTGAGGTTCGTGACAATAAAATCAGCCGATTAAATAACCAAAATGACACTTTAATTTAAAAACACTAATTACAACTTTTAAACTCACTAATTATTAAACACAAGTTCACCACTGATCACTTTATTCGCACTTGAAGATCGCTTCCGAAGTATTCGCTTGTATCGCTAATCCAATACTGCCTCGGTCGCGGAATACGCACTCCTTTTATAGGTCAGTTTATTCTAGAAACTTCCATTCTCGAAACATCTGGAAAGTACTCGTAACTACCGCTGCCGACTGACCAGATACCGAGAAGTGTGGAATGTTCTGGCAAAGAAATATCTAGAAGGTACTTGACCCTACTAGTTCTGCTACTCGATACTAGATGGCGCTAGTAGTAACTAAATGTACCCGACATTAATCCTGGCGCGTAACACTGCCCCCTCCTAAGACATGCTCGTCCCGAGCATCATCGGTCCCATAATAACGCGCCAGTCGATTCACATGGACGATCTTAGGAGCACTTCTTGTACCTTTCTGTATACGATAGGTCACGTCGTTAATTTTTGTCACAATCCGGTACGGCCCGTCCCATTTAGCTTGAAGCTTAGGAGATTTCCCTTTACTGCGAACTGGATTGTGCAACCACACTAGTGAACCTTCGTCGAACCCTTTATTGTTCATTTTGCGGTCATAACGGGTTTTCATCTTTTCAGACATTTGCTGGCCCGATTGTCTGACGTGCTCATAAATGTCATTCATTTTGTTCCGCAAGTCATTCGCATAATCGGTTATACTGCGTGGGGCATCAGGTGGTATTCCAGTGATCAGATCTGCGGGCAGCCGTAATTCTCTTCCAAAGTTTGCGAAGGCTGGTGTCACCGATGTACTTTCATGAACAGCACTTCGGTATGACAGCAAAAACGGTTGTATATGCTTGTCCCAATCGCGTTGCCGGTTTTCCACGACTTTTGCCAGGTATCTCTCCAATGTCTGATTAAATCTTTCCACCATTCCATCCGATTGTGGGTGGTAAGAAGTTGTTCTCGTTTTATGAGTACCCATAACTCGACAAGTTTCCTGGAATATTTGGGACTCAAAATTCCTTCCTTGATCGCTGTGAATCTCCAAGGGTACTCCAAAACGACAGAAGACTTCATGAACTAGTTTATCTGCAACTGTTGAGGCTTCTTGATTTGGAATGGCGAAGACTTCCGGCCACTTAGTGAAGTAATCCATTACAACCATGAAATACTTGTTACCACTTTCACTTTCCGGAAAAGGTCCCGCAACATCTAGGGCTATCCTTTCCCATGGTGCACCGACGTTGTACAATTTTAATGCACCTCTACTGCGAGTCTGAGGTCCTTTTACAGCCGCACAACTTGTACATTTGCGACACCAGTCCTCGACATCGTCACGACAGTGGACCCAGTAAAACCGTTCTCTTATCTTCAGTAGAGTCCGTTTTACTCCCATATGGCCTCCTGAAGAACCATTATGGTACAGCTGTAGGACATTCTGTACTTTTGCTTTAGGGACAACCATTTGCAAATGACAGCTGTCCCCCCGAGCATTTTCCCATTTACGGCACAGGACTCCATCCTGAATCACTAAGCTGTCCCATTGGGCCCAATAACTTTTTGTGATCGAACTCATCGCTGAGACGTCACTCCACGTGGGCTTAGGAACACTGGCCTTCATCCACTCCAGAATCGGCTTGATGTCCGAATCTTCCTGCTGTGCACATTGTAGGCTTTCCTTCCACTCGTTGCTGAGGTCTGTCTTGAGCATCCTCACAGGTACGTCTTCTTTACCCACTTGCCTAGTACAATGCTTGCAGTCTTCGGAGCAAGGTCTTCTTGACAATGCGTCTGAGTTACCATGAGATCTTCCGCTGCGATGTTCCGCCACCAAGTCGTATTCCTGCGGCCGCTTAGCGCTGTTGTTAGCCGCTCTACCTTCTGGAAATCGGCTATCTTTCCTGTCCGCAGTTCGCTTAGGGCAACTGGATCGAAGGTGGCCCCTTTCACCACAACCGTAGCATCTGGGACGGTACCTTATAAATCGGTCGCGAACTGCAGCTGTTGCAACCTCCCTGCCGCGGTGGGAACGACTATCCTGACACACAGCTTCCCTGTCTATTGTTCTCTTTGGGCAACTGGATCGAAGGTGGCCCGTTTCCCCACAGCCGTAGCACCTAGGGCTGTATCCTTTTAAACGGTCGCGAACTGAAGCCGCTGCAACCTCCCTGACGCGATGGGAACGATGATCCTGCCGTACAGCTTCCACCTCCAGTGCATGAGCCAAAGCGTCCTTAAGCGTCCCGTGGTGCCCGAGCCTCACAGCAGCTCTAACTTCAAGATCGCGGATTCCATCGGTGAATGCCTGCACCAGGTTCCCTTCGATGAGCGCAGGTATGGACTGGTAAGCTTTTCGAACCAGCTTCTCCACTTCAAGGGCCCACTGCTGCAGGTTTTCACCGCTGCGTTGCACGCGATCCTTGAGCTGCGCACGAAACACGTGTTCCAGATGAGCGTCGCCATATCTAGCTTCCAACGCCTCAAGGAGTTGCTCATAAGTCACTTCCTTATCGAGAGCTTCCAGGACAGTTAAGGCCTGGTCGCGCAGGCCTAGGGTGAGAGCAGTCATGGCCTGATTTTTACTCCACCCATTCGCCTTCATAACAGCTTCAAACTGTCTTTTGTAGGCTGACCAGGAAGATGTCCCATCGAACGGCGGCACTTTGAATCCACGTTGAGAAGGTGTAGTAGCTACGGAAACTGCCATCCCATCTCCAACCTTAAGGTTGCCCAACTCTTTCTTAACATCAGCAATGACGTAATTAAACTTGCTGATCTGGGTTTCAGCTTTTGACAGGCGGTTGTCATGCTGAGCAACCTTATCCTTCACCTCCTTCATGTCTTTTCCAAAGGTAGCGTGAAGGTCCTTCATAAGGAGCATCTGTTCTTCCTGGCGGCGCGCCTGCTCCTCCTTGTCACGCTGCAGCTGTTCTTCCAACCGACGGGCCTGTTCCTCCTGCCGGCGAGCCTGTTCCTCTTTGTCACGCTGCAGCTGTTCTTCTAACCGGCGGGCCTGCTCCTCCTGACGGCGGGCCTGTTCCTGCAGCATCAGCATCAGAGCAGCAAAGTCTGGTGCTGCAGATGCTGGAGCTGCTGTGGATGGACCGGCCTCCATAATCGGCAACTGGCCCTCCGACGTCTGCGGTGTTGTACCTCCAAAACGCCTCTGGTCCGTCTCCTGCTGACGTTGACTCCGGGTACGGATACCCTCCGTGTCGTCCTTTGGTAGAATCGGCATGGTTTAAATATCCACTCTTCTGACACCAATTGTTACGAGCTTGGGGTTCGTGACAATAAAATCAGCCGATTAAATAACCAAAATGACACTTTAATTTAAAAACACTAATTACAACTTTTAAACTCACTAATTATTAAACACAAGTTCACCACTGATCACTTTATTCGCACTTGAAGATCGCTTCCGAAGTATTCGCTTGTATCGCTAATCCAATACTGCCTCGGTCGCGGAATACGCACTCCTTTTATAGGTCAGTTTATTCTAGAAACTTCCATTCTCGAAACATCTGGAAAGTACTCGTAACTACCGCTGCCGACTGACCAGATACCGAGAAGTGTGGAATGTTCTGGCAAAGAAATATCTAGAAGGTACTTGACCCTACTAGTTCTGCTACTCGATACTAGATGGCGCTAGTAGTAACTAAATGTACCCGACATTAATCCTGGCGCGTAACAATACTAACACTACTCTTTCTCACACATTTCGTTAGTGAGAAAATAAGGGAGGTCTGTCAGCTCTGGGATCTTAGTCCATTAAAAGTTAGTAAAATTAGCCCTGAGTGAGCACTGCCGCGCGATCATTTCTCCACCAAAGCGCGGCAGAAATTGTATTCTACGATTGTCACGTGACGTCACCTTGCACGTTACTTAAAGACACGCTTTTATATGCTTACCTATAGCTTTAAAGCTTAGTTGAGAATTTGTTGAAAAAGAGTTCAGAGAGAAAGAGAGAGTTTTGACTTCCTACAGAAAACTTAAATAGGTCTCTTTCAACTTCTGGACGTCGGCCGTCAACTTTACTTGAACTTTCGAGAAATGAGCATAAACATGCACCGACAACACGTCTGTATAATAATGCGTCCACGACTATTGTTTGCGCAGACTTTGAACTCTAAATAAAAAATCTGCGCAGACAAATTAATGTCGATGTGATAGAATTTTTATTCAGAGTTCAAAGTCTGCGCAGACTTAAGTCGGTGTCGTGTGTACACACTATTACCTACCCAAAAACTTGCAGAGGCGTGGGAGCCTGTATCAACCAGGTACAAATCTAGAATCATCCTACTAAAAGATGAAAAACTCAAGTAGCAACAATTTTCCTGGCCCAAGAATCGAACCCCGGTCCTCATTCTCATCTCGGCTATTTGCCCCTCAAGCGAATTTTCTACATCGTCTGGGAATTCCAAGAGAAAAAAAATCGGTAATTGAAATCTGTAAAACTCATGAAGGCTCAACTTATTAAACTTTTACGAACTAATAAACACAGGTTAACTAGCACACATTGTTCATTTTAGGTCACAAGATGAAACTACCATGGATAAAGCTAGAATATTCATTTGTAAGCTCAAAGCGTGGGTTTACGGAAGTTTGAAATAAAAAGTTTGTGGCTCCAGAGTGCATCGCGCATGCGTCGACGGAAGGAAACCGCCTGTCCGACCCGCCAAATTTATGACGAGACTTCCCAGCATTGTCAACCTCACTGTGGAAACAAATACAGAAGCTTCACAAACAAAATGCAGGAAGTAAACTCACTCATTCATCATGGTGATAAATCGACCCTCAATTTTCACTTCAACGTAAAACCTTTCCATATTGAAAAATGAAGAAAATAATGTATGTTTTATGAAAATAAAGAATAGAAGATGGAGGCTGTCGTGCCATGCCTGTTGCAAAATTCATTGCTCTGCACGCTGTTAAGGGTGATGCGACGTGTCAGTACCACCACAGATGCGGTGCACCGACAGCACGGTGCACATAATATATCAAATACAGTTTCATCAATCGATGATACACTTCCCTATGTCTAATCTTAAGTTAAAGATTTTTCAAAATACTCATACAACTAAAAAAAAATGACTGGAATAACTTGTTTAAATCATAATATTGGAAATTCATAGCGCTTAGATCGATATTGGCGACTTTCTTCACTAAATGTCTTGGTCACCTTTTCATCAGGTATAAAACTAGAAAACGTTTTGAATAAGTTACAGACTCATATAGAGAGGCATTTCGATGGTTTTTTTTATTTTTTTATGTTATTTTATTACTTAAGTATATATTTTTATCTACTTTATTGACATTTACACTTTAACTTAATTAATTGAAATTTTAATCTTAATCATTTTAATTTGATTCATTTAATTTTTTTTTTTAAATTTTGATTTTATTCGTTGACATTTGAAATTATCGATGTCTTTTTTCGAATTATTTTATTATATTTATTGTCAATTTTAATTATTTCAACAATGCAATTACTGATACAGAGAAGAGACGGTACTTCATATTTATAAGATTAACTAACATAGTATTAAGTGCTACTAACACCTACTGTGTACCGAAAGTTGTCTTTCTACGAATAAATATTATATTATTGGTCTCGCGTTTAACTACAATCTCACCTGATGGAAAGTCATGATATGGTCGACGATGGAGCACGCTTGCCTAGAAGTAACCTACTCAATCTCGTCTTAAAGACCCCCAGGTTGTAGCTATAAGGAAACATAGACACCGGCGGCGGATTGTTGTCAAGAGTTATCCTTCTGTCTTGTCTTACTTAGTCCTCAGTTCATCCCTTCTACTCGTAATTTCTTTTATCTTTCTGCCTCTCGCACGTAGTAATGTTCAAGATAAGGGGTTTCAGGGCCGGGATGCCAATTCATATGAATCAGAGTAAAACACACTTTAAAAACAGATAGGTAGGCACTAGTAGCTTTATTTATAACATGAGGAAATAGCTATTTTGGAAGATGACCAAGATACTTTTTTAATCTCGACGTGATTATCAGGTATGTGATATCAAGAACGTTTGTGTCTTATCAGTTTCAAGGATGAAATGGTTTATCTAAACGTGCAGTATTTTGAACTTGTTGGTACACGTTTAACTTCCTGAAATTCTTGGAAATATTGTGCGGTTTCAAGCATGACGTTCCTACCCTACGTAGGAACGTCATGCTTGAAAAAATTTTTCTAAGTGCTTCATCATCATTATCATTCGTTTGTCGATGTTACAATTCATTTCGGGTTGGCACAAAATGTCTTCTTCCATATATACTTCTAGGTATTTTTATAGCCATTATACTTATTTATATATGTATGTACTCAAAACTTCCTAATTTTTTCTCTTCACATGTACCTACCAAGAACTCACTTCACCATAAACAAAATTTTCTTTTTTTTCATTATCAATATTCACCATCGCATATAGCGTTTTTCAAGAAGCCTCAGGAACGCACAAGTTCATTTACAACCTGCCACTTAAGTCCACCCCAGTAACCTTCATCAAATTCACCTTAACTCACCATAAATTATAAATCATCAGATCTCAAAATTCATAATCAAATTCGAATTTAAAATTATTCATGGATAATTCAGGAAAAGGACATAATTTAATTATTGAGGCCCTCAAATTGCCTCAAGCACTCTACAAATTGGGGCATTAATTGCGTGAGCCACTGTCTCACTTGACCGGATACTTCGCAGAATTAGGCGCCGTTTATAGCAATCATTAAAATATTTATGACGTTCTTAGACGGCACTAAAGCATGGGTCTTAGTAAAATTAAAGTATCCATTACATTATTTTAGGGCTTATTTTTATTAAGGAGTTCGCGCGTTTCTAGAGCCAAATGTCACAAGTTTGGCTTTTGTGACAAAAGCCATGTCTGTGGCCTATGTCCACTGCTGGACATAGGCCACCCCAAAATGGGTTTGCCATTATCGCCGTAGCTGTTGCAATGTACAGAAAATGCTGCTGCCCATTCTCTGGTGAGTTCCTTAGTCGCTTCCTACTCCTACGACATCCACGGGAAGCGATGGGATACAAATGATATGCATTGCTGCAATCCCAACTAATATTATAAATGCGAAAGTAACTCTGTCTGTCTGTCTGTCTGTTACGCTTTCCCGCTGAAACCCCGCAACCGATTTTGATGAAATTTGGTACAGACAATCTTTAGACCCTGAGACAAAACATAGGCTACTTTTTATTTAAAAAAAAGGGATGAAGGGGTTGAAATAGGGGTTGAAAGTTTGTATGGGAATTTTTAATTTTAAAAGATAAAACCATGAAACTTTATATTTAAGTACTTGATATGAAATCATTAAACATTTGTTCCAGCATTTTTGAAATTTCGACCAGCTAGGGGGTGAAATAAGGGTTGAAAGTTAGTATGCAAGGTCGTCAAATATCACGTTATAAGAAACAAAAAATCGTTTGTTCTAGCATATTTACCAGTGTGGGGGTGAAATAGGGGTTGAATTGAAGATAAGACCACGAATCTTGGTACCTAGGTCTCATAGGATGTGCAGAGTTTTTCTACAAACGGAATTCCCGAAATTCGAACGGAACGGATTCGGAACGAGAACTACAAATCCAAACTTTTTGTAGGTATACGAAATCTTAACCACTGAATCTAGGAACATGTAATTTAGAAGTTTTGGGTGTATCAAGTTACAAAAAAGTTCGCTTTTAACGGCATGATTACATTAAATCAAGAATTTTGTAATGCTGTCCACAACTTGGAAGATCTTAAAAACAACGTCTATCCCGGTTTAGAACATAACATGAGGAATAGAGAATGGCTGTGTGAAAGGGCAATATTAGCACCGACCAATGAAATCGTGGTACAGATCAATGAACGAATGATGTCACATGTGCAAGGCGATGTTGTCGAATATTTGTCGGTAGATATTGTCATGGACAGTGAACAGGTGACGTCTTATCCTACCGAGTTTCTAAACTCTTTAGAGCTGTCAAGAGTGCCGTCTCATAATCTGAGACTGAAAGTTGGGGTTCCAGTTTTATTAATGAGAAATCTCGAAGCGCCGAGACTATGCAACGGGACTCGATTGCAAATTACGCAGCTAGGACGCAATATTATTAGAGCAATTATAATGACAGGTATAGCGAAAGATGAAGAAGTTTTGATTCCACGCATACCCATGATCCCTACAGATTTACCGTTTCAGTTTAAAAGAATCCAGTTTCCCCTCAAACCAGCCTTCGCAATGACCATTAACAAAGCGCAAGGGCAAACACTTAAAGTAGCGGGTGTCCATTTAGAGAAAAACTGTTTTTTCGCATGGCCAACTTTACGTGGCCTGCTCGCGAGTGTCGAGTCCAAACAATCTCCACATTTTAACAAATGATAACAAAACAGCAAACGTTGTGTACAAAAATGTTTTAAAATAGGTAATTTAAAAATATTTTTGCACACAACGTGAGGCTGGCCCCTGTAAGAGTCTCTTAGACATAAGGAACCAGAATTGACAAAAACTAATTTCACGCGGGCGAAGCCGCGGGCGGAAGCTAGTGATATATAAAATACTCAATTGTTAATTCTCGTCTATTATGAAATTGTCAAATTACTCACTTCTTTTTCTTAGTTCACTAACAGACTATACACTATCTAAACGACAGGAAGCATATCGTTGCACACGACTTGTAGAGTTATAATTTCCTGCTACTTCAAAACCAAATATGCACATAATTCCTCAATTTTCTTTGTAAAGTAGAAGTGTCAGTCCAGATATATGTATTACGAAACGTCTAAAATAAAACGTCTTGAAAAACCCTCGGAAAATTCGGCCACTAACAAAGGAAAATCTAAATGGAATGAGTAAGCATGACATTTTCATTCTCAAGTCCGGAAATTCCCCGTTGTATTCGACAACAAAAGTCGTGACATACGAGTACAACAGCTATAAGAAACCCATTAAATATTTGTATTACACTCCATAACATGGGAGGTGTGACCTTATTTTACTTTAATAACAGCTGAAAGCCTTAGATGCGTCATCGTCAAATGTTTACTTAGATATTATAGTTACTGTGGGAGGTATTTCTGTAATGACTCATTTCATACTTAGGTAATGCCTTACGTTAGTACGGATGTTTTCTCAAAAGGAAAATTTTACTCTTTTTTTTAAGGACGGGAAATAATCAAATGAAGGCGGTCATTTGATGATCTCTCTCACTGACACGCCCTTCCGCTCTGCGTGGAGCGGAAGGCGTGTCAGACTCTTACTGACTAAAACCCATCCTTGTTCCTTCTAAAGCCCTTTGCGTTCCAGGGCCGCGGTGACTCTTTCGAACAAATTCCGCAACCCTGGCAGGAAATTTTACTCTTGCAACTTCAACATTAACAATATTTTGCAAGCTCTCCGCGGCTTAGCCCGCGTGAAAAATGTTTTATTAGCCCTACGTCTGACCGTTTCAACTTGGTACGGGTAAGAAAAGTATCGGTCCTAATTCAGGCCATTCGCAAGTTTCATCAAAATCAGTTAAGCGTGCAAACGTAACAAACAAACAGACAAACTTTCGCATTTTCAATTTGAAAATGGATGACGACACAAAATTTTTCATAAATACAAAACTACATAAAATGGATTGATCATTGTGACTGTTTAATTTTACGTTCAAATGGTATCAAAGTGGTAACCCATCTCATAAACTTTATTAGTTGACAACACGTTTAATTACCCGTGAAGGACTCGTTACTAATCTCCTGGGCGACATTATTATCTAAATTAACCCATAAAGAGGTAAAATTGTTTGTTTGTTTAGTGGTAATATTTTGAAATTAAGATCTGATTACGAAAACTATTTTTACTGATAGAAATCTACACTATTGCAGGAGGTTGACCAAAACATTACAGCGTATCACTAGGGAGGGAGCAGGCAATAACACATCATGTGGCAGCTGGTTGACCCCTAACATACCTACCTAATATGTACCTACACATATGGAAATGCATTTCGTTTCGCGAAGGTAAAGATTTAATCAATACATATCAGCAGGCTCTTTGACTTTCTGGTTCTATGTACGACAGGACACAGTCCAAATGTACGAGTATCTTCCTCTAATTTAATAAAAACGTATCCTTTGTACAGTCAGATGTTTCTAAAATATGAGTAATAGCTACGAATGTACCAAACACAAGGTTGAGCACTAACAAGGTTTTTGTCTTTTAAGGGGCAAGCAAGATAAAATGTTGTTTGAGCTATTACGAGCTTTTTGGGAAGACATGTGTATCTATTTTTTTATATCTTATATTACGAAAATTCAATTAGATGCTACATATTGTTCCTGTAGTTTTGTGTCTGTGTCGAATGTACATATTTTTTCTATTCTATTTTATATTTGTCAGGTTAAGAAAGCCTCGCAAAAATATTAGTTGGGACAGTCAGGGGTTAACAATGCAGTCGCAATCAAACAAAGCAAAGTGCATATAATTTCTTTGTAGAAAAAGGCCATTGATGCAACTGCACTATTGATCCTTGACTGTTCATGTGTTGAAAATATATGACTGCAGCATTTTGAATTCTACATTTCTAGTGGGTTTTCTCAGTGTACAAAGACAAAAATCACTACCTCCTACCTGAGGTCTAGGGTTGAGATTTCGCTCAAAAACATTTTAGCCCGTCTTGAAGGCCACGGGCAGAGTCACCGAGTGAAAGCAATAAAAGTGAACCAGGTCGCCCAGATAATGTTCAATTTACATTGTTTAATTAGGTAAGGCATATAAACTCGAACTGAATTCATTTATTTTACAGTTTATTTTAAGGACAAAATATAAATTGGTTTGTGGCGGTACATTGAAGCGTAACGTTTGCGCCGGTCATTAGGTAGACCACAGCGGTCCACCCCGGGTCCATTCTATGGACAAATTACATTGTAAATTCATTATTACGAGTAGGTTATAATAGAACCTTCATGAAGGTGGGCCTTTGTTTTGTTAACTACCAGATTTTTTTCTTCTTTTTTGGTTTTAAGATTGATTTCTGCACGAAAACTGGGGAGTTTAACTAACTGGAAATCTCTACAACCACTATTTCGTCGAGCCGTGGGGGATGTGAGAGTGCTCAAAGCGCTGAACCAAATAAAGGGGATGGAACTGGCTCAATTTTTGCGAAAACGGAGCTGTATCTGACTAAACTATTTACCCTACTAATAGTATGACAAGAGAATAGTTTGCGTTATGTGTTGCGGTAAAAACTGTTGAGTGTTGAGCTTCAGAACAAGGGCATGGTTCTTTTCATTCATTCCGTGATAACTAAGGCCTAGTTTCTAGAACGAAAATCATCGCATATTAAATGTGACAATCAGTAAAATGCACTTTAGTTGCCGTAATTTATCGAATAAACTATATCAACTACGATTCGCATCACTGGACTTGCTTTACATTTGTGACGCGTCTTTAATTTTTGAACAGAACGCGTGTGATAATCTCGCCAGTTTCTAGAGTTTGCTTTGCCCCCTGTACCCTATCTAACCTCCACGAGCCAGAAACCTCTTCACAATACTGGTATCAGATTTCCTGGTTTCTGACTACCCGTAACGACTGCTAATGATAAACAAATGACACCCGAGACCAAAGACTTAACGTGCTTTTCGAGGCACGGCGGAGTCTCGGTGGTTACCCATCCACAGACCGTCCTTGATAAGCGTTGCTGAACTTCGAAGACCGACCTGTGTGGCTGTTAGATGTCGCTAAGAGCTACCATAAAAATCGCATCAAGGACACGAAATGTGTCGAGCCTAACACATTTTCCATGCAACAGCAGACTTCAAAGACTGCAACGTAGTGCGTACGGTCACCGTTTATGACCCACATAATAAACAGGCAAACCCCATCAATGCCAGACACTAAAACCCTAAACCATAGAACAACACTACTAAACCCACCCACTAAATGTCCCATAGACATAATGAGAGCCTATTTGATAAGCCGACTTCAAACAAACGTAATAGGAAGTTCATTATTGATGTACAAACGAGATCTACCAACTGATGGGACTAGTTAGAAGGCTTTGTCAATTCCGCTTTATGCTAATACAGCTTGATTACGACGTGAACATATGTGCCAATATTGTATATACAGACATCTGCATAAATTACGGTCGAGTGGTGGTCGAAAATTGGTTTAAGCTTATATGTTGAATTGTGTTTAGATTGCTGATAGTTGGCGTAAGAACTGGGTGATTAGTGGTGAAATACATGAGCCTGCCAGGGTTGCGGAATTTGTTCGATAGAGTCACCGCGGCCCTGGAACGCAAAGGGCTTTAGAAGGAACACGGATGGGTTTTAGTCAGTAAGAGTCTGACAAGCCCTTCCGCTCCACCCAGAGCGGAAGAAGTCATTTGATGATTAAAGTCACTTTTTTCTAAAGAAAGAAAGAAGAAAAGAAATATCCTTAAAAAAGTGGTGATATACCATAGTAGTATATGGAGGAGCTAGTTGATAAATAATAAACGGGGTCTTCTAAGCAACGCTTTCTGAGGTCGGTTCGAGGATGGGTGATGCATAATATACCGAGACTTTTCCGCGCCTCGTAAATCAAGTTGCGCCGTTAGTTCAGGCTGTCATTTATAGATCTTTGACACACATTAAGGGTAGTCAGAAAACAGATAATCTGACACCAGTCTTGCCAAGAAGTACCGTGTTAACCACTTAATGGGTTGTGGAGGTCTGGCAGGCAGCTGCTCCACGTAAAATACTGGTACTCAGCTGCATCCTGTTAGACTGGTGCCAACCCTCACATAGTTGGGAAAAGCCTAGGCAGATTGTTTTTCAATAATACTACTGAGCATTAAGTCTTGCAATCAATTCCTGAATCAGACCGGTCTAGGAAATCCCTCAGTAGCATGTCCGAACGGTGACATGGGACTTAAACAAAACTAGCAGGATGTACTATTGGTACAGATCTGTACAACCTCAGGGATATACAGGCGTAATGTAAAGTTACAGGTAGGTGTACCTGTACTGAAAAGGTCCTGTAAAGGTCAGAATAAAAGACGGGAGGAAAACCAAGACTAATTTAGCGCAATAAATTAAAAGGTAGCTCTCAAAAGGCCGTGTTGTGTTGAGTAGGCAGGCACTAAAGACTAGAAATAAAGCCAAGTTGTTTTGTTCCAGTTTGAAGAGTAAGATCACTAATAAAAACAGGCACTGTGTGCGACATTAACTTATCTTTAAGGTCTTGGTATTTCAGGTGGCCAGCGGTAAACACTTTCCATCATGTAGGGCGTCGCCCTCGGCCTGTTTGCGAAGCTATCTCAAATAAAAAAAAACTGAGCGGTTCGCTCAAAACAAAAAATAATGGCTCACAAGCGAGGAGGCTGATTCGCAGAAGTAAGTGGAAAGGGGCTGTCAGTAATGATCATAAAATTAGTCAGGGTTTTCCTGTTTCATTCGTTGTGAAAAACAATTGAAAATATTCTCGATGTGTATTTGTTTCTTAAGATTTTGAACTGCGAAGATAGAACATACAGTGACCGCTCAATGTCTCGGAATGCACGTTGTAGATCTTTGACAATCGTTAGACCAGCCTCATACATACAATTTGAAATCTTACTTAGTTGTTTGTGAAGTATATGGATAACAATAGAGATCCGCATACAATCAACTAGATAGTTGATCGACTACAAAAACAAAAAATGACATCGATCGCTTTTTGATTAATCAGTCGCACATCTATTGACGGACAGCACAATTCATTGGAGCACACGTGCTCGACTAAACAGTCGATCCGCGATCCGCGCCAGTATAGAAAATGAGGTAGATTTAGTAAGGCTGTATGCGCACTGTCGTCAGCTAAACTGTTTGATCGTCATGAAATTGTCTCAAGCATACAATTCGACTAAACAGTTTGATTGAATTGAAAATTGTATATAATGCGGACGGCCTTACGGCAGTCACACTAGTCACGAGCTCGTAAGTCTGATAGTCAGTTTTACCGAGGGATAATGTGTTACCCAGTAACTGGGTTGTGGAGATCAGATATCTAGCCATTCCACGTAAAATACTGATACTCCGCTGAATCCGGTTTGACTGGAAGGCGATCGTAATATAGTTGGGAAAAGGCTAGGCAGATGAACTCAACTAAACTTACTACTGAAGATACTCACATCAAAATGTGGCTTATTTAAAATACCTATATAATTATTTAGTAGCTTCTCATTGGACCCATTCAAAAAGAAAACATACACTTTAATTTACAGTTTTAGTTTTTCTAATTTCGCTTTCACTGTAAAAGAAAAGTTCTCACCCATTATACCTACTCGTGTATTCTGAAATGGACTTAATCAATGAATTAAGTGGAATTCCGTAGCTTACTTAATTACCCGACTCTGTTTTTTCCGCTTGGTCCTAGTTTCTCGATGGGCCACGACTAAAACGCTTGAAACCTGCTGACCTAATTTTATACTGTTTTTTACAACAAAAAAATCCTTCTTTTTACAATTACATTACAGCATTTTTTAACGATAGATACCATGGATCTACAGCATTAGTTCATAATCTATTGAAAATTGCTACGAAAGTTTTCTATAAATCGAATCACTTCAAACATAATAAAAACAGACATTTTTATTCGAAATATTGTGTATAAAAACGGTCGGTCTGTGCCTGATAATAAATTTATCCAATACCAAATTCTCCCAAGCTTTAACAATTGGATTTAAAACAGGAATCTAAAAGGTTTTATTTATATTAGTCAGGGAATCGTTTTTGTAGCCGTTCTCGTAATGCCCGGGCTGCATCACTTTTTCAGGATTATAGAAGAAAAACGACGGCATTATCGGATCTTAGAGTAATCGTCGGCGCCGCGACTGTTTTCTCATTACCATACCATTTTGCTGTTAGACTCCTAACGGCTTACTGCCAACTATGGTGACTCTAATATACGATGGAACATTCTAGTTTAGGTTCGCAGTACACTTAATAGCAGGCTTAGAGCTGATCTAGTGGCGACCCGAACTGTTAATCCTGTCTGTAGAGCTTCGATCTCGTCTAAAATTTGTGTACACAAATATACGGCCCTTTTCTCATTTTAATAGATTCCGCACCGTTAAGTTTGCGCATGACAAACATCAGAAGCTAGGTAGTTGATGGCGGCTCTTAAGACCGCAATTTACTGGCCATACTTTTCCTTCAGAATAATGGCAGCTACAAGGAAATATTTTTCAGTCCCATGCTGTTAAGAACTGGTTTTAATAGCTGTCTATTTTTCAAGTAAATATACGAGTAGTAGTGACAGGGGTCCGCTCTTTGATCGAAATATAGGTCAGCGTTGGGTTCCGTCGTTATTTTGATTAAATAAACTGCATGAATACGTAAGTTTTCCTGTTTTCTTTGTAGGCAATATTTTCGTCAAGCAAGGAATAAGCAAACGTCTTTTTATAAACCATTTTTGTGGAGAACGTTTGGCCTAATCCCATCGGGCTTTTCCCAATTAATATCGCCATAAACACTGATGTTTTTAAAACTCTCGGGCAGTTTAGAATTAACAATGTTTGTTAGATACAAAATAGAATATTTTCCAGTCCAAAATGTTCATGTAACGGCCCGCCCGCCGGAATTATCGCCAATATAATGGCTCATAAAAGGTAAAATTTACGAGTGGCCGGCCGGCCGCCCAGCAAACACTTCCGAATTATCTGATCACACGAACAATATAATACTGCCACGGCAAGAAATATGTACCTGCCTTCCTGATACCAGACTATCTGCAGGCCACAGCTATAAATTAAAGTTACCTTTTTCGTTTTCTCTACGATATCTTCAAACATAACGTTTAACTGAAAACGATAACTTCAATCGTGGCCCATGGGAATGTTTCAGACACTGACAGAGAAGTATTCATGGACACAACATTGTATCAGAATGACTGGAACAGGTAGTTGCTAGCTGAGTAATCACAGAAACTTGATACCCCAAAGTCAAAACTTCGACACGATACGGCATTTCGAATTAGTTAGACAAGTTTAAAGCAGTTCGCGGGCAGGTGGCGCCTTTGTTCCAGTGCGGTCTCACTTGATAATAACACAACTATGTTCCGGTGGCGTTAAACTCACTAGAACTAACTAGTTAGTTGCGTCAGACAGATAAGTTACCTCTAGTGTATTCGTATGCGCCCGATGTTCACGGGCCTCGACTGACAAAGGCAATCTAGCAAGCAGATGGTGGGCAACCCCGCCGGAGGCTTATCTGTGTGCTGGAAACGAATGCGGGTCGTCCATCACGAGTGCCGCTGCTACCTACACCCAGCTGTAGCCTGAGCCCGGCTTAGCGGTTTATTAGATTTATTGTTATTTATGTCAGTACATTTTTTCGTTTCATCCAACAACGCTTTTAAATGGGTCTGTCAATTTATTTGCTGAATTAATTCGTTTCTGTGTCGAAGAATTTTACAGCTCATGTTTTCGATTGCTGTAAATGTACAATACACTTAAAAGTATGTCACCTGATATATTTTAAAATAAAAGTATCGCCGCTTTATACGTCCGTAGCTCTGCTGTAGATTTATTGGTTGCTTTGAATGTCGACAGAGAATAAATAAAATGAAGTTTAAATCCCTGAGGCAGGAGGCTTTCACAGTTGATGTAGGAGAAAAGCCAACAGCACGACTCAAAAGGAAAAGACAACTTTAGAATCTTTTCACATTTCGTTGACTGACTACTCTGTTTTGGCTAAGGGAATAAAGTTTACGCTTCACGCGATACAAATGGGATCGACGACAGGCGAAACTATCCAGAATGTAAGTCCCGACGTCACGGGGAAAAATAAATTGCGAGAATAAGTCCCTCGGGCGAGGGAATGGACGGCTTCGTCGCTACCTGTGTCCTCCCGAAGACATACAAGTGCAAGCTACGCAACAAATTACCCCATGTACATAACACATTACGCGGAAGGGTAGGCAGTGTGTTCTGTTTACCCGAGGTTGGTCCATAGAGGTTGATAAGGGCAAGCCAGTTCATTTACCGGCTGCATTCCAAACCCTGGGCTTCTGTCAGGAATTTCCTATTAAGGAAATCCAATAACATTTTTGCCGACCTTGGTATCAAACATCACCCAACATAATGTACGTAGCGGCTGCCCCAAGTTTAACCAACGCTCGTCATTAAGCAGAAAATAATCCGTATCGCTAATCACATCACGTATCTCGCCTAATCTAATCCCGGTATTCCCACTTGTGGTAGAACATCTTACCTTTTTGTATCGATATGAACGCTTATACGGTTTAGAGGCGAGGGTCATAATATTCCGAGCACACACGAGCAAAAGGGATACTTCCTCGGCTCCATATCAGAAATATTATGCAAATATGCTACCTACTCCATTTTCGTAAGCAGATCTGGTATCGTATGTAAAGTTGTTCGTATCGTAAATCTCGCCTTTATTGTATTCTTCTACGTAGCCATTTAGCGGATTCGGGAATGTGTAAACAAACAACCGCTTTGCAAAGCCCGTATCTTTAATTTTCGATCGGTTCTTTTTTTTATTGAATGTATTAGCCCATTTTATAAATCCTGTATCATGACAAGAAATCGCCGTGATTTCCTGTAAAATGGTATCTCCATTTAAACATATGTAATGTAACTTATGGTATATTTGGATCTTTCTGTTTCTAGAAAAATATTTCATTCCGTTCATAAAATGTTAAAACAAAAATCACACCATGCCATAGCATTACACAGCGAGCATCCATTCCGCAATCTTGAAAGCAGTTCAAGTATTTTATTTTATCCGATTCCAGCACCTAAGTACTAGCTTTTGAAAAAGAAGCCGTTAGCCTTTTGATTGCAATTCACTACAGAAAACTAGCACTGAAAATAGATTTAAAATGGTTCCCAAGATTTTTAATTCTGAAAGGAATTAATAGTGAACTGTCGAAAGATTTCAACTATGCATCTTGTTTAAAGCCACTCTAGAATACGACGTTACTAGACTCGAATTATAAAGTTAGCGACGCATAGATTGATAAAGTTTGTTGCATGCCAGCCACTATGTGAAATTAACAAACTTAGAGCCCTCGTCCTTTGGCGCTCTGAACTTCAGGCTGCGGCGCTAGATTGCATATAAATTTTGCTACATCCCTAAACTATATTGTCCACTTGCGCTTAGCCGTGACGCCGAAGTTGAATCGCCGAATTTTCTACCTCTTCTTAAATTTAAGTAAGTCGTATTTTAAATTTTCCCTCACTTACAAACCTCATTACTCATCGCATGATTGCACTCGTATCGACCTCCGTCAAACCTGCGTCCAACAAAATGAACGTCGGTACTCTAAAGAAACTTAGAGATTAAAATAATTAACGGTAATTGAAAAGGCATCTCGAAGTCGAAGTTTTTAATTAAGCCTGAGAGCACTAAAACGGCAGCGAATATTATTATTGAACTGAGTAGGTTCTGCAAACCAAGTGGAAGCGAGAGCCAAGTGGGCAAAGAGTTCTTAGCCGGAGTGTTTGCTCAAACGAAGTTAGTTGCCGAAAGCGATGTAGTCTGAAAGCGCGTCTTGCATTTACTCTGACTATTGGATGTGGATCGAATCATACATGCCCATTTACTGGGAAACGTTTGTGTATAGTATATTATTATTTTATTGAGCAGAACATTTTGAAACGACTACGACTTGAGCTCTGGAAGAGATTCAGAAGAGCCTGGTGTAAGTTTTTTAACGTACTTGATCGCATTAACTTAAATGTTCGCTTATGTCATCATATGGAAACACCGGCCAAGTGCGAGACGGATTCGCATGCAAAGGGTTCAGAACGAATTTAATTTTTGTAACATGTTACATTCAAACTATATATTTCTAATAGATTTTTCTGTAATCTATAGACATCTGTATTTTCCCCCCAAAAAGCAAAACCATTAAAATATATATATATATTCGTTACACATCCCTGTTTGAGTCACAGAAAATGTTATGTGTACCAAACTTACACTGAACCGGTTCAGTAGATTCGGAGAAAAATGGTTGTGTCAGACGGACACACAGACAATCGAGTGACCCTATAAGGCTTCCGTTTTTCCATATAGGTTCGGAATCTTCAAAAGAGGATTTCCTATGTTGTGACCAGACGGCGCTTATTGAGGTGGAAGTAAACGCGCACTAAGGCCACCATATTACATAACTGAGGACAGTATTAAACTAGGGCGTAAACATTGCATTTTAGAACAAAGCAAAATCGTTGAATGGATCTGTACGATAGCCTCGATCGGCACACAATGTTATATCGTTTGATAGATCTAGATGTTAAATTAGTTGGGTTGGGAACAATACGAGCTGGCTACAGCCGGACGATAAGCTGAAATGTACCACAAATAGTGGTGCATCATTTGTCAGCTTTGGCAGTCATGATATACCTATTTGCACGTAAATTTTGACAGCGAGCGTGCATGAAAACTCCATTTTCATCCAGCGCTTCTGTTCTGTAATTTATGCATTGGTTACCTTCAAAGGTATTTTGTACTGGATAAGGAATATGGATCTGAAACGAATGTGTAACTAGTACCCATAAGTATGGAAGTAAGTAAGTGAATGGAAGATGAAGATATACAGCAGTAGCTTTTTGATATGCGCGGTGTTTCTGTAGATACATAACATTAGTATTCATTTCGATAGTAATGTTATTTGTGGAAAAGTACACAACAAAACCAGTTTAAAATGCCATCCATATTAATAGGTTAGCAGTTACTAAGATGTTAATTGGAACGAGAAATTGATTATTTACCTACATTATTATAATTATCTATCTATGTGTTCGGTAAGAAGTAAAACTACTCAGAAAGTTTCCACTCTCTCGAATATTACTTATTTATTTAGCCCGTTAAACTGGGTGAGATTAATCTTTATGACTGTATTGTTTGATTCGTTTGGCTATAGGGTGTCTCTCAACTCAGTGTGCCTTTTGACAAAGGCCTCCTCCAGTAGTTTCCATTGCTTCCTGACTCAAACTCTCCTCCATTTGGGTCCCGCAGTAAGTTTCAGCTCATCTTCCCAGCGCATTTTTTGTCGTCCTCGATATCTCTTGCCCTCTCTTGGATATCAATTCGTTGTAATTTGGCTCCACTTTTCTTGTATAGATCTCAACATATGGCCGGTCCATCTCCATTTTTGGGGGCCTATTTTTCCCAGGATATCGGTTTATATGGTTCTGTTTTTCTTTTCTCTAATATACCAAATTTTAGTTTGCTGGGTTTAATCCATCGGAATCTGGACACACGGCAGTTTGTCACCAGAGTCAATTGTAAAAACTTGAACAGCATTGAGCGACAAAGAACATAAAAAAGATATTTAAGCAACTGAAAAACGTGCATGACAAGAGTTATGATTTCTTCTTCGAAAGAACCAGCGGCAGTGGTGCGATTCAATTCAGCCGGTCGATTCTGTAAATATGCCGAAGAAGTGTGTGAAATAAGCTGGCAATCTATATAATCAAGATGGAATGACAGCTCACTGTGACATCTTACAGAATCGGCCGGCTGTACCTAAGCCTCCGCTGTGAAAGCTTGGTGACAGGTGAAGTGAACATGAAGTGAGCTATCAATCCATACAAATAATATGAAATGACTGTAAACTTCATGCTCAATCTACCTAAGTTTACACGGTGAGATGTTGACAGAATAGACCGACTTATTTACAGTTAGATCTCATTTCTATTACAAGCGTAACCGTTATATAGAACATGCCATTCTTTCACTTTCAGTTTTGTTGGTGGGAATCGTCTCGTTTCACACATGCAACAACATGGCTCGCATAACTAGCACGGTATTGTGTCTATCCTAATAAAGTTAAGAACAGTGATATACTTTGACAGACGCTACAACATTGTACCTACATTCTTCCATGTTGCGAACAACACTGGCTTCGAAATTAAGTGTCAAGTCACACCATCCAACGTTTGTGTTCTTCGCTTTTATTTTGGAACTCTATTATTGCCCGAAAAAGGGTAACAGAAACAATGGCCGGTATTGTGTCCGTTTAATTTCGTTCGAACTTTGAAAAGAGAAACTCGCACGTGGATTTTAAACTTGGGATAAATCTGAAATCTCGAGGGATAAGGAACTGAGGGCTTAATAAAACCGCGGTATAACCTTTTTTTTTTAAACAGCCAAGAGTTAAATATCAAAACTCAGCGTTACATGTTACACGTGTATCCAAAGTAATTAATTCGAAGTAATATGATTACCCTGTATTGTTTCCCCTTGAATGCTCGCTCATGTCTAATACAATACGGGGCGTATTTATTCCGCCCCTATGAATATCAATAGCAGAGATTTAGCACACACTCAACTGGTAGTCATCGTGCAATTATCGAATCAATCAAGGACCTATTCAGGGCCCTGGTTGGCCCTGTTTGCCCTGAAATTATAGAATTGTCACTTGTTACCAGCCAGTTATATTAATTAGGCCCCAAGCTGCAGTATTCTAATCAATTAGAACAAAACCTTAATAAAACGAATGCGCATTTAATCAAAAAACGGTGCAAATAAATAGTGTTATCAGCTTTGATAATCTCTGTTATCTTTAGAAGAATATCTGATACATCTGTGGTTATTGATTGGGGTCAACGTAACTGCAATGATTTCGAACAATATAGGCCACTGACTTTTGCATGATCACTATCAGATACCATAGTGTAGATATCATAGATACGAGTACCTACTGAATCGTTTTATTTGATGCGTTAGAATTGTCAATAACTTTATGTATTTCCATTATGTCCTAGGTAGTTATTACCAGTTTGTAGAACAAGGCAGCGGTCAAAGCAACAGGTTTTCTCTGTCCTCGAATTGCATCACATTTAGTAACGAATCAATATAAATTTCTATTCACAGTAGACGCGAATATGGCAAAAGAATAGGAACAAAATTAAAATTGCATTTTCGAACGCTATTGTGCCGGCTTGGCTGAAAAAAGTAACTCAATTAAGTTGGCTTGGGTGCAAAATAAGAGAATAGTGGCTGGGGCCAGACTGCCGGCCCCAAAAGATGCAGCCACCGTTTAGCACTTTAATTAAAACCCTATGGGGCCGCCGGGACCGCACTTCCCATAAATTGCGGACGGAGCCGAATTTCTACTGACATCTAACGCCATCTATTGGAGCCATTATGAATGGTTTATGCCATTTGGCATAAACCATTCATAATGGCAAATGGAAAAAGACGTTGAAAAAAGTGCAATGGAAATTGTGAACTTTTCGTATAATAAAGGACAGGTTCGTTTGTTGGTCTAGTGGTCGCAAGCATTACTGATTAGCATTAGGAATAGGATTGGGTTCGAGCACCGGATCGGGTAAAAGTTGTATTGGGTTTTTCCGCAACCTCCATTACATGATACTTAAACATAATTGGTGAATTAGGTAAACCTCTGCCTAACTCTTCGGAGTATACTTAATATAATATTATTTTTTGCATTATATTTCCCTCCTAAATCAGAAACGGTATGGAAAAACTATAGAACTCGTCATGAATAGACAAATGATACGAAAAAATTTCGTCATCGTATCGTTTGTCCATACACTTTAAATTCTCGTTTGATTCGCACCACGTTATCCCTTTCCACAAGACCACATTTCCAAAATCCATGAGTATTCAATAAGTTCACCTGATCATGGATAATTTTACGCATCAATGGCCGATTCAACGATTTAGGCCGTAATTAGGTTAAATCTCTGATCCATATCATTATTTAGGTATCCACTGTCTGCTCGTTTTAGGAGATTATCTATCTAAACTGCTACATAGATACAGTAATATTGGTGATCATTGAAATGAAAACAGAGTAGGTAGATTGGAGGTAGAGGCTCAGGCCTGCTTGATAGTTATTGGAAGTCGTGAATAGTCTCATTAACGTGCCCAGTAGGCATTAATTTAGGTGTTGCATGGTTTTAATTAAACTATCTATTTCCCCGGGACTTCGTCCGCGTCTGTGGACAATTTCACGGGTTATAGATTATTTTAATTTATTTTCTAACTAACATAGAACTTAGCTTCATAACATCAGCTATCTGCCGGTGAAAATCAGTCCCGCCATTACGGAGATTCGTCGGAACAGACATGATGAGAATAAGTTAGAGAAGATACAATTTTTGTGCATTTATGCATTTAGTAAACAGCTGTTGAACATTATGGAAAGAAAATCCAAATGTATTTATTTGTATTGACTTACAGATGAGCATTGTATAGATACTATCACGCGGTCTCGTCTCTCCCGCCAAGTATTCTTTTGGGGTGTTTGGGTTGACGCTGAGGAGCAAAAGTTCTCCCACACTTCGCTAGGCACGTTCAAGTTCCATATACTAACGCTATAGGTGGCCAGCCTATACCTACCGAGCACAAAATCCATACTCCAATTACGGTTCTACTGAGAATTTTGTGGTAAAATGGTAAACCGAAATAAAATTAACTTTTGAGCATGTAGTACTGGGCTCGCTTTCCGTGTCGAGAAAAGTGCTATTGCTTTTCTCGACACGGAAAGCGAGCCCAGTACTACATGCTCAAAAGTTAATTTACCATTTGTGACAACTAGACCAACAAGGGTCTGTATGGTGTTCTATATGGTGTCGGACGTAAAATAATAACACCATTCCATCAATTCGCCCAGGTGTCGTAAGCGGCGACTAAGGTACTCATCAGATTATGGGCAGCAGCATTCTCTGTGCATCGTTCATTCGTCAACCCGCCTGCCAAGTGTGGCAATTATGGCAGCCCCCTCTTTGGTGGAAGCCTATGTCCAGCAGTTGACGTCTTTGGACTGATATGATGAGACCAACAAGGCATTTATAAAATTACCTACGTTGAATGTCTTAATATCGTTACACTGCTATATGCTTGTCACATAAATTGTATCAAGTCGAACCCACCTATCCTAAACTTCAAATGTTATACATACAGAAAACATTCTAGCAATTCTCTAGAATTGGTTCATTATTATAGGACCAACACAACGCCAAAATTAAAAACCAAGTCATTTATTCAAATAAAGCTGAGTCCCCCGCACTTCTTGAACGTCAAAGTTTTACGTAAAGACAGTCCCCAAAAACGCCCACCCATCACCACTTGCTTGTGTTTTAGCTGGGCAGAAGAAGTAGCGCAACAAACTCCCCAGCAACACATCTGTCTGTTACCTAAGTTTTAAGAACCTTACGTATAGTTACCTCAACGACGTCCACTAGACCAATTTGGTAGCAAATAAAAAACATAGGTACTGTACCTATGTTATTATCTCGGGTAGCTTGTCGTCGGTCGTAATTACCTCATTTATGGGACGATTTTTCTTTATTCTAGAGTTTCTTGGTCTGCTATTAACGTGAAGCTCCAAGGTCTACCTTTTATTGCGCGTCTTTCGTACTTTGTAGCATATTAAAACCTCTTATTTTTATGGAGAACGGCTACGCGAACAAAGCAATCCTTGCAATAAACACGAGTGCCGTCTACTGAAATTGTGTCTTAAAAAATAATGTTTCTATACCATCAAAGCTTTCGACTTATAAAAATTGCATGTTTTCAAGATTTTACAAACACAATGGCTGAAAAGTGAAAAGTCATCTTATAATATTTTCATACGGGGAGAGTATTTCGCGAGGCTTTCGCACGAGCTCGCGGGGGTAGATCACAAAGCCGCGAAGCAGCTCGCTTGGGATGCATTAGAATTTATTTTGCGCTCAACCGCTGGCTCAAGCTTGTTCTATCTAGTCAGATTACACTAAACGACATGTTGTTCAAGAACATTTCATAATCATTTTGAATAATGTCGCCGAGATTATTCTCTGTGGAGAGATTGCTTGATGATTAGGTTTGTGTGACTATGTTTGAGGAAGATTGTTCCCTAGCTATCACGTGGAACAGAAAAGGGCGAATGTGCGTTGTCATTTGTTTTTTTTAAGCTTGTCACGTTCATCCCACACTATTCAATGCGACGCTCGACTTTATTATAATCATGCTTTGTACAGTAGCAGATTAGTAGGTAATAATCACACACCGCAGGATATGACTGCTATATTTTTGTGTTATTCAACGACTGTTTGTTGGTGTTACTATATAAACTACTAGCTTTTGCCCGCGACTTCATACGCGTATGTATATCCCGTTTTTTCCCGTTCCCGTAGGAATTTCGGGGAATCGTCTCTTAGTGCTCCCCTAGACTTCCTAATTGACCTACATAATTATGCCAAATTTCAGCTTTCTACTACCAGTACTTTCGGCTATGCGTTGTCCGTCAGTCATGCACTCAGTAACTGAATAATTGTATATAAATTGATGTAGTGTAGATAGATGAGAGGAGCTCGTGGCTAAATAATAACAGCCGCACGGGTCGATCATTGAAGTTAAGCATCGCTTGCCGAGATTCCGCGGATGGGTGATCATCCACTATATTTATATGAAGACTCCGTGCTTTGACAGTGGTTACGAGAAGTCAGAAGCTAGAAAATGTGACACCAGTCTTGCGAAGGGGTCTGGTGTTACTAGAGAACAAAATTCCCGGGATTTTCGGGGCCAGAAAACTCCGGGATCTCGGCCGTTTTCTGCCCCGAAGATCCCGGGACTATACTTGGCTAATATCGGGATTTTCGGGATTGCCACAAACAGGTCTAGTTTGCATTCCGTAGTCCGTTGCGCGGTATTACTCACTTACTTGGGTATAGAGGTCTGGTTCCATGGTTTAACCGATGCTATTAATAACACTAATATCGACAAAAATAAAAAAATTGATACAAGTTTTTAAGTAATTTCATCAGCATACTATCTATGATGCACCTAAAGATGAACTTGATGATGGTTTACGAAGTTTTTTTATAAAATGCCATGTTTTGCCGAAACATTGTATAGGTAGCCCTCAGAAGCGACTATCTATTTCAGGATAAAAAGAAAATAGCCAAGTGCGAGTCGGACTCGCCTGCAAAAGGTTCCGAACGAATTTCATGTTATTTGAACACTTTAGACTTCTTATAGATTTTCATGTATTATATAGGTAAAGAACAACAGCATTTTTTTCAAAATTCTAGGCCCTGTAGTTTTGGAGATAATGGTAATTTTTCGTCTATTTTCTTGAATAACTTCAAAACTGTTTTTTTTTTATTTTTTATTTTTTTTATTTACTTAACGCGTTGTAAAATTCTTTCCATTGGTAAAGAATTTTACAACCCTCCTGGGACCCCAACAGGCCCAACAGTTGGGAAAAGACTATTACCTAAGTAGATTGACTGTACCAGATCAGTAAATAATCACAACCCTAACCACAGGACATGACTGCCATGTTTTGAAGTATATAAACTATACATACATTTACACATGTAAACTACCTCTCAAAGTAACAACTCAGTAATTTGCAATGAATAAGAATTAAACGCATGTCATCATGTTAAAGAGCTGTCATGAATATTCAATTAAACTAACGAGTTAACCTTGCCTGACCTTTCAGAAATTGTGGATTATTTTCATAATGTTATGTAATCTGTGACTACCGCGAGATATAACGAGTTCTAAAGAACATTATAAACACGTGATTATTTTTTATTTTCATGTGTGTTAAATTCGAAATACCTGCCAGAATGGATAAATGCTCACTAAAAGGCAAAGCCGAAGCCTCACGAAGCGGGGCTCTATGGTTTAAAAAACAACAACCACGAAGGGGATAGCGGGGTCTGATTCGCTCGCTCACGTCTTGATCCTCTCCTTTTTTTTTTTTTTTGATGTCGGGGGGAAATCCTCATGGAAATCCTCCACCCCGGGGCGGGGGTCAGTCAGACTCTTACTGACTAAAACCACCCCGGTGTTCCATCTTCCACCTACGCCGGGGATCGCGGGAACGTATGCGACTTCCGCAATCCCCGGCTGGTGCTGCGGGCCAACTTTTTTTTTTTTTTTTTTGATGTCTGGGGGAAATCCCCATGGATGCCCTCCGCCTTGGGGCGGGCGGAGGGGTCTGTCAGGCTCTTACTGACTAAAACCACCCCGGTGTTCCATCTGCCACCTACGCCGGGGATCGCGGGAAAAAAAATAATAACATAGGTACAGTACCTATGTTATTATCTCGGGTAGCTTGTCGTCGGTCGTAATTACCTCATTTATGGGACGATTTTTCTTTATTCTAGAGTTTCTTGGTCTGCTATTAACGTGAAGCTCCAAGGTCTACCTTTTATTGCGCGTCATGTCAAGTTTTTTTTTTAATATTTAAGTTAATGAAATAATGACAAACTGTTACAGACTAAACGCAATAACCTCTTATAGGGTCATTGTACTCATCGTTATGAATGACTTTTACTATGAGACCAACCCTGAAATCGCAAAAAAACAGCTGTTCAGTACATTTTTTAGAGTTGTGCGCACAGAAATGTATAGGGGAATCGATTTTTTTTCGCGATTTCAATATTTGATTTTTAAAGTAGTTTTTCACTTCAAATACTAAACGGTGGAAGCCATAGTTACATGTGGTATTGTTACGAGCTTGGGGTTCGTGACAATAAAAACAGCCGATTAAATAACCAAAATGACACTTTAATTTAAAAACACTAATTACAACTTTAAATTCACTAATTATAACACACAAGTTCACCACTGATCACTTTATTCGCACTTGAAGATCGCTTCCGAAGTATTCGCTTGTATCGCTAATCCAATACTGACCCGGTCGCGGAATACGCGCTACTTTTATAGGTCAGTTTATTCTAGAAACTTCCATTCTCGAAACATCTGGAAAGTACTCGTAACTACCGCTGCCGACTGACCAGATACCGAGAAGTCTAGAATGTTCTGGCAAAGAAATGTCTAGAAGGTACTTGACTCTACTAGTTCTTCTACTCGATACTAGATGGCGCTAGTAGTAACTTAATGTACCCGACATTAATTCTGGCGCGTAACACTGCCCCCTCCTTAGACATGCTCGTCCCGAGCATTATCGGTCCCATAATAACGCGCCAGTCGATCCACATGGACGATCTTAGGAGCACTTCTTGTACCTTTCAGTATACGGTAGGTCACGTCGTTAATTTTTGTCACAATCCGGTACGGCCCGTCCCATTTAGCTTGAAGCTTAGGGGATTTCCCTTTACTGCGAACTGGATTGTGCAACCACACTAGTGAACCTTCGTCGAACCCTTTATTGTTCATTTTACGGTCATAACGGGTTTTCAACTTTTCAGACATTTGCTGGCCCGATTGTCTGACGTGCTCATAAATGTCATTCATTTTGTTCCGCAAGTCATTCGCATAATCGGTTATATTGCGTGGGGCATCAGGTGGTATTCCGGTGATCAGATCTGCAGGCAGCCGCAATTCTCTTCCGAAGTTGGCGAAGGCTGGTGTCATCGATGTACTTTCGTGAACAGCACTTCGGTATGACAGCAAAAACGGTTGTATATGCTTGTCCCAATCGCGTTGCCGGTTTTCCACGACTTTTGCCAGGTATCTCTCCAATGTCTGATTAAATCTTTCCACCATTCCATCCGATTGTGGGTGGTAAGAAGTTGTTCTCGTTTTATGAGTACCCATAACTCGACAAGTTTCCTGGAATATTTGGGACTCAAAATTCCTTCCTTGATCGCTGTGAATCTCCAAGGGTACTCCAAAACGACAGAAGACTTCATGAACTAGTTTATCTGCAACTGTTGAGGCTTCTTGATTTGGAATGGCGAAGACTTCCGGCCACTTAGTGAAGTAATCCATTACAACCATGAAATACTTGTTACCACTTTCACTTTCCGGAAAAGGTCCCGCAACATCTAGGGCTATCCTTTCCCATGGTGCACCGACGTTGTACAATTTTAATGCACCTCTACTGCGAGTCTGAGGTCCTTTTACAGCCGCACAACTTGTACATTTGCGACACCAGTCCTCGACATCGTCACGACAGTGGACCCAGTAAAACCGTTCTCTTATCTTCAGTAGAGTCCGTTTTACTCCCATATCGCCTCCTGAAGAACCATTATGGTACAGCTGTAGGACATTCGGTACTTTTGCTTTAGGGACAACCATTTGCAAATGACAGCTGTCTCCCCGAGCATTTTCCCATTTACGGCACAGGACTCCATCCTGAATCACTAAGCTGTCCCATTGGGCCCAATAACTTTTTGTGATCGAACTCATCGCTGAGACGTCACTCCACGTGGGCTTAGGAGCACTGGCCTTCATCCACTCCAGAATCGGCTTGATGTCCGAATCTTCCTGCTGTGCACATTGTAGGCCTTCCTTCCACTCGTTGCTGAGGTCTGTCTTGAGCATCCTCACAGGTACGTCTTCTTTACCCTCTTGCCTAGTACAATGCTTGCAGGCTTCAGGGCAAGGTCTTCTTGACAATGCGTCTGGGTTGCCATGAGATCTTCGGCTGCGATGTTCCGTCACCAAGTCGTATTCCTGCGGCCGCTTGGCGCTGTTGTTAACCGCTCTACCTTCTGGAGATCGGCTATCTTTCCTTTCCGCAGTTCGCTTAGGGCAACTAGATTGAACGTGGCCCCTTTCACCACAACCGTAGCATCTAGGACGGTACCCTTTAAATCTGTCGCGAACTGCAGCGGCTGCAACCTCCCTGCCGCCGTAGGAACGACTATTCTGACACACAGCTTCCCCTTCCATTGTTCTCTTACGGCAACTAGATCGAAGGTGGCCCCTTTCACCACAGCCGTAGCACCTAGGGCTGTATCCTTCAAAACGGTCGCTAGCTGTAACCGCAGCAACCTCCCTGATGCGATGGGAACGATGATCCTGTCGCACAGCTTCCACCTCCAGTGCATGAGCCAAGGCGTCCTTAAGCGTCCCGTGGTGCCCGAGCCTCACAGCAGCTCTAACTTCAAGGTCGCGGATGCCATCGATGAATGCCTGCACCAGGTTCCCTTCAATGAGCGCAGGTACGGACTGGTATGCTTTTCGTACCAGCTTTTCCACTTCGAGGGCCCACTGCTGCAGGTTTTCACTGCTGCGTTGCACGCGATCCTTGAGCTTCGCACGAAACACATGTTCCAGATGAGCGTCGCCATACCTAGCTTCCAACGCCTCAAGGAGTTGCTCGTACGTCACTTCTTTACCGAGAGCTTCCAGGACAGTTAAGGCCTGGTCGCGCAGGCCGAGGGTGAGAGCAGTCATGGCCTGATCTTTAGTCCACCCATTCGCCTTCATAACAGCCTCAAACTGTATTTTGTAGGCCGACCAGGAAGATGTCCCATCGAACGGTGGCACTTTGAATCCACGTAGCGAAGGTGTAGAAGCTACGTAAGTGGCAATTCCATCCCCTACTTTAAGGTTGTCCAGCGTTTTCTTCACGTCAGCAATCACGTTATCAACTCGATCATTCATTTGGTCGATTCGCGTTTCGGCTTCCGCCAGGCGGTTCTCATGCTGGACCACCTTTTCTTTTACAACACTTATTTCTTTGCCGAAAGTAGCGTGTAGATCCTTCATAACGAACATCTGTTCTTCCTGGCGGCGCGCCTGCTCCTCCTTGTCACGCTGGAGCTGTTCTTCCAACCGACGGGCCTGTTCCTCCTGTCGGCGAGACTGTTCCTCCTGTCGGCGAGCCTGTTCCTCCTTGTCTCGCTGTAGCTGTTCTTCCAGCCGACGGGCCTGTTCCTCTTGTCGGCGGGCCTGTTCCTCTTGTCGGCGGGCCTGTTCCTCTTGTCGGCGGGCCTGCTCCTGCAGCATCATCATCAGTGCAGCAAAGTCTGGTGCTGCAGATGCTGGAGCTCCTGTGGACGGACCGGCCTCCATGATCGGCAACTGGCCCTCCGACGTCTGCGGCGTTGTACCTCCAAAACGCCTATGGTCCGTCTCCTGCTGACGTTGACTCCGGGTACGGATACCCTCCGTGTCGTCCTTTGGTAGAATCGGCATGATTTAAATATCCACTCTTCTGACACCAATTGTTACGAGCTTGGGGTTCGTGACAATAAAAACAGCCGATTAAATAACCAAAATGACACTTTAATTTAAAAACACTAATTACAACTTTAAATTCACTAATTATAACACACAAGTTCACCACTGATCACTTTATTCGCACTTGAAGATCGCTTCCGAAGTATTCGCTTGTATCGCTAATCCAATACTGACCCGGTCGCGGAATACGCGCTACTTTTATAGGTCAGTTTATTCTAGAAACTTCCATTCTCGAAACATCTGGAAAGTACTCGTAACTACCGCTGCCGACTGACCAGATACCGAGAAGTCTAGAATGTTCTGGCAAAGAAATGTCTAGAAGGTACTTGACTCTACTAGTTCTTCTACTCGATACTAGATGGCGCTAGTAGTAACTTAATGTACCCGACATTAATTCTGGCGCGTAACAGTATTTTATACTTTTTGCGTACCAAAATGAATAAATGCTCAACAAATCTTGTTTTCCTGAAATACAATGTTACTTCTGTTACTAAGAGAACTTGGATGCAAGAGCGAGCTAAGCGAGCTCGGGACTTGGGGCACCCCGACTTGGACAGGTTAGGTTAGGTGGCCCGTGAGCAGCTGACCTGACGGCCAGCACCATCACTGTTCTGCGGAGGCCGCAGAGGGTGATGGCCGTCAGAGTCATCAGGGGATATCGCACGATCTCCTACGAGGCGGCTTGCGCACTGGCCGGATCTCCGCCGTGGGACCTGGAAGCGAAAGTGCTCGCGTCACTGCATAGGTGGCGCGAGGACGCGCGGGCGCGCGGCGAAAGACTGACGCAGCAACACTTGGAGCTGCGTCGGTCGCAGCTGCGCGAGGTCCTGGTGGCGGAATGGCGGGACAGGCTTTCGAGCCCTACCGCCGGCCTCATCACCATCGAGGCCATCCGGCCAGTGCTCGACCTGTGGCTCGGGAGAAGGCACGGCTCTCTGACGTTTCGTGCGACGCAGGTCCTCTCGGGGCATGGCTGCTTCGGGAGGTTCTTGTGTCGCATAGGCAGGGAGCCGGACGCTCGATGCCACCACTGCGTCGACTGTCGGGAGGACACGGTGTGGCATACGCTTGCAGAGTGTGCAGCTTGGGAGGAGCCGCGCCGTGCCCTTATCTCTGTGGTAGGCGGTGACCTCTCGCTGCCGGCCGTAGTCCATGCTATGGTCGGCGGTGAGGAGTCCTGGGACGCGGTGGTCTCCTTCTGCGAGACAGTTATCGCGCAGAAGGAGGCTGCGGAAAGGGAGAGGGAGATCACAACCGCTCTCCCTGCCCGCAGCAGGCGCATCGGGCGTCGGAGGAGGGCATACGCTGCCCTCTTTCGGCCCCCCTAACTGGGTCCAGGGGCGGCGGACTTGGGGATGTCCGTCGCCCCCCATTCATCCGGACCCGAGGTGGCGGCGTGTGGTGTTCCCGTGCGCCCCTCTTTGACGTAGCGAGGGGAGTCAAACACCTCACTCCCCTCGCCGACGCGAGGTGGCCCGCAGTGGCGGGCCGGCACCAGCCGGGGATTGCGGAAGTCGCATACGTTCCCGCGATCCCCGGCGTAGGTGGAAGATGGAACACCGGGGTGGTTTTAGTCAGTAAGAGTCTAACAGACCCCTCCACCCGCCCCAGGGTGGAGGATTTCCATGAGGATATCCCCCCGAGATCAAAAAAAAAAAAAAAGGTGGCCCGCAGCACCAGCCGGGGATTGCGGAAGTCGCATACGTTCCCGCGATCCCCGGCGTAGGTGGAAGATGGAACACCGGGGTGGTTTTAGTCAGTAAGTGTCTGACTGACCCCCGCCCCGGGGTGGAGGATTTCCATGAGGATTTCCCCCCGACATCAAAAAAAAAAAAAAAGGAGAGGATCAAGACGTGAGCGAGCGAATCAGACCCCGCTATCCCCTTCGTGGTTGTTGTTTTTTAAACCATAGAGCCCCGCTTCGTGAGGCTTCGGCTTTGCCTTTTAGTGAGCATTTATCCATTCTGGCAGGTATTTCGAATTTAACACACATGAAAATAAAAAATAATCACGTGTTTATAATGTTCTTTAGAACTCGTTATATCTCGCGGTAGTCACAGATTACATAACATTATGAAAATAATCCACAATTTCTGAAAGGTCAGGCAAGGTTAACTCGTTAGTTTAATTGAATATTCATGACAGCTCTTTAACATGATGACATGCGTTTAATTCTTATTCATTGCAAATTACTGAGTTGTTACTTTGAGAGGTAGTTTACATGTGTAAATGTATGTATAGTTTATATACTTCAAAACATGGCAGTCATGTCCTGTGGTTAGGGTTGTGATTATTTACTGATCTGGTACAGTCAATCTACTTAGGTAATAGTCTTTTCCCAACTGTTGGGCCTGTTGGGGTCCCAGGAGGGTTGTAAAATTCTTTACCAATGGAAAGAATTTTACAACGCGTTAAGTAAATAAAAAAAATAAAAAATAAAAAAAAAACAGTTTTGAAGTTATTCAAGAAAATAGACGAAAAATTACCATTATCTCCAAAACTACAGGGCCTAGAATTTTGAAAAAAATGCTGTTGTTCTTTACCTATATAATACATGAAAATCTATAAGAAGTCTAAAGTGTTCAAATAACATGAAATTCGTTCGGAACCTTTTGCAGGCGAGTCCGACTCGCACTTGGCTATTTTCTTTTTATCCTGAAATAGATAGTCGCTTCTGAGGGCTACCTATACAATGTTTCGGCAAAACATGGCATTTTATAAAAAAACTTCGTAAACCATCATCAAGTTCATCTTTAGGTGCATCATAGATAGTATGCTGATGAAATTACTTAAAAACTTGTATCAATTTTTTTATTTTTGTCGATATTAGTGTTATTAATAGCATCGGTTAAACCATGGAACCAGACCTCTATACCCAAGTAAGTGAGTAATACCGCGCAACGGACTACGGAATGCAAACTAGACCTGTTTGTGGCAATCCCGAAAATCCCGATATTAGCCAAGTATAGTCCCGGGATCTTCGGGGCAGAAAACGGCCGAGATCCCGGAGTTTTCTGGCCCCGAAAATCCCGGGAATTTTGTTCTCTAGTAACACCAGACCCCTTCGCAAGACTGGTGTCACATTTTCTAGCTTCTGACTTCTCGTAACCACTGTCAAAGCACGGAGTCTTCATATAAATATAGTGGATGATCACCCATCCGCGGAATCTCGGCAAGCGATGCTTAACTTCAATGATCGACCCGTGCGGCTGTTATTATTTAGCCACGAGCTCCTCTCATCTATCTACACTACATCAATTTATATACAATTATTCAGTTACTGAGTGCATGACTGACGGACAACGCATAGCCGAAAGTACTGGTAGTAGAAAGCTGAAATTTGGCATAATTATGTAGGTCAATTAGGAAGTCTAGGGGAGCACTAAGAGACGATTCCCCGAAATTCCTACGGGAACGGGAAAAAACGGGATATACATACGCGTATGAAGTCGCGGGCAAAAGCTAGTAGTTTATATAGTAACACCAACAAACAGTCGTTGAATAACACAAAAATATAGCAGTCATATCCTGCGGTGTGTGATTATTACCTACTAATCTGCTACTGTACAAAGCATGATTATAATAAAGTCGAGCGTCGCATTGAATAGTGTGGGATGAACGTGACAAGCTTAAAAAAAACAAATGACAACGCACATTCGCCCTTTTCTGTTCCACGTGATAGCTAGGGAACAATCTTCCTCAAACATAGTCACACAAACCTAATCATCAAGCAATCTCTCCACAGAGAATAATCTCGGCGACATTATTCAAAATGATTATGAAATGTTCTTGAACAACATGTCGTTTAGTGTAATCTGACTAGATAGAACAAGCTTGAGCCAGCGGTTGAGCGCAAAATAAATTCTAATGCATCCCAAGCGAGCTGCTTCGCGGCTTTGTGATCTACCCCCGCGAGCTCGTGCGAAAGCCTCGCGAAATACTCTCCCCGTATGAAAATATTATAAGATGACTTTTCACTTTTCAGCCATTGTGTTTGTAAAATCTTGAAAACATGCAATTTTTATAAGTCGAAAGCTTTGATGGTATAGAAACATTATTTTTTAAGACACAATTTCAGTAGACGGCACTCGTGTTTATTGCAAGGATTGCTTTGTTCGCGTAGCCGTTCTCCATAAAAATAAGAGGTTTTAATATGCTACAAAGTAGCACTTAAAGATTCACAAAAAAATACCCAGAGGAAAAGGTCGTGCTTAGTTGGAAAAGACGAGATAGCTTGGAGGAGGATGCCGGACGTGAGGCTTGAGAGGGACCAGTTTACGGAACCGGGAATGGCTTAATTATGCAATTAATTCATTATGTAACATCAGAACTAGATTGCACACAAGAGATACAATTCAACTCCAAGAATTTGCAACATAAGTTAAGTGTAGATATCACGATGAAGATTATATTTGTCTAATTGCACAGAAAATGTAACTACGGCTGCCAACTTAAAATTACTATTGTAAAATTAATGTGTCATGATAAGATGAAATATGTTCGAGCGAGATAAGGAACATATTCATTCAGCTACAGGATCATTATACACAGCAATTGCAAACATTTGCATACGTTTTACTCTCACGCAGGAGCGCATTCATTTAAATATACAGGGTTGGTTTTCGGTGTAAAGAATCTTCGCAATTTCGTCTGTATCTAGTACCTGAAGGAAAAAGCATCGTTATTTAACAGGAGATACAGCGCCTCCTTTACTCTCATGGTCCTATGGGATGGCAATCCGGCAGATCAGAGTTATAATAACCACCCGCAAGCAAATGATTGCTAACGTGCTCCATGTAGTGTAATGTGTAGTTAGTCGGCCAAACATTTTTAGATATGAAATATGTATATATATTGCTAATTTTACAGCTTTATTGGTACCTGCATATTGCAGTGACTGACTTACGCTTCCTCAAAAATATGCGGTTGTAAACAGCTAGACTAATATTGTAGATGTATCAGTTATCTCAAATCGTTGTCGCCACAATCCCACATAACTAAGAACAAATGTGACGTCTGCAGTCGTTACGTACACCCTCATCCAGGTCGCCCATTACTCTGAAGTCCTTACTTCGTAATAGTAGTTAAATAATTACCTCCTTAAAGAGAAAGCTGCGGCCGAATTAATATTCAGCTGCCAGTCCCGGGCTGTGAAGGGAGCTAACTCGCCGTCAACAAACTTGTGGCTCGACTGAACTATCCAACGTCTTCTTAATTATTTACAAAGGAGCTATATTTTCTTTGCGAATTAAAACTTTTAATCCTTTAACTTTACTTCTATATCAGGAAGGAGCAACTCGACTATTTAAGAGCTGGTCAATGATAGAATTTGGTATTCTATCGTTGGTACTGTTAAAGAGGAAATCGCCATTTGTTATCATATCACCACCCTCGGCAAACCGAGGGCCAATTCCCAATATTTTTAAGAACGTTCTAATTTGCATCGCAGTCGCTATCTAGTTATACTCAATGTATTTATTGCTTCCACATGTGCACTTAAGCGGTAGGTTTAACAAAAATATGATCATTTTGGACCCTGTCGGGCACAGCAAAGTAGGCAAGAGGAAGAGTGTACTATTTTAAATAAATTTTATATTGTAACTGTACTATTTATAAAGTAATTAAACAAACATGTGCTTATCTAATTAAAAATTTATCATTTAAATATTCATTGATATTAAATAAATAGTTTTAATTTATTTGTGAATATATTAATTTTTTGTTGTTCTTTAATTGTTTCTGGTAATTTATTACAACTATCAAAACTTAGAGAGAATAGAGGTGTTTTTGACATCTTTAGATTGAAATGCGAATGCATACATTCCATTAGGAGGGCCAATTCTGCTAATCGTTCGCATTCGCATGTCAGTCGCAAAACAAGGATTTTTTGACAGATTGCGACTGAGATGAGAATACGAACGTTGCTTAAAAAATATTAGAATTCTCATTCAGTGAGCACGGAAATTGACCTTCTGATTTACTCTCAGTTTTTAGATTGACTGAGGAATGTTTGAAACCTTTCCTGAAGCCAACAAATAACTTTTATGGTACCGTGCATTTATTTGAAATCCCTAGTAGTTAGTGTTCTCTTTATCTCCTTGTTCAACAGCAGCATCTTCTACTCTTGTCATACTTCTTACCCTTATAACCTCTTGATCGTTATATTCGTAGAAAAGTCAGCATTTATTTCTTACAGTAAACTACTTCAAGTCAAACATTCCCTTCATCTCTGTAATAAGGTAATGAATAACACACCTACATACACGGGGAGCCATAACAAGAACTCGTACTCTATTAAAAGAATGGTGGTAATAAAATCTCGTTAGGAGGAAGGAAATGATAATTCCATACTGCTTTAATTAAGACTATGTTTATTCAACGTTCTTTGTATATTTATGCACATACTGTTCTCTTACAGCATATACGACTATCTTAATTACTAAAGAAACAGGTTTTCTAATAGTTTGTTTGATACTATTAACTTTGCTAGCATTCGTAAAGTATTCTTTGCAACTTGTTACGACTGTGTCACTAAAGGAATGATTATCAGCAATCGATCAGCCAAGCATGGTGTTTAGTGGCCGAGGCCAGTTAATTGATATCAGCTCATAGACAAATTATAGAATCAATAAAATATAAGTTAAAATCTTTTTAAGGTGGAAGCGCCAGGGAAGACCTCGAAATCCAAATTTTCTTATGTTTTTTGCAATTTGCAAGTCAGTGTCAGGCTGTATTTTGAACAAAATATGATTCGCAACCGTATCACGTATTTATTTACAGAATTATTATCATTTAAATCATCAATACAACCCTCTAAGTTCATTTAACTCGATTGAATGGTTATTTCATAAAAATCATTCAAACGAGTTACATGAATGATACAACCTGTATTGATGATTTTAATTATTATAACTCAGTAAAGCCATATTTGTTACGGTCGCCAATTATATTTTATCGTCATACAACCTGACACTGACCTGAAAAATTCAAAAAAACGTATGAAAATTTGAATTTCGCGGGCTACCCTGGCGCTTTCACCTTAAAACAAGCTCCTTCGTTTCACCATCTTCTGGGTACATCATCAGACCAGGTCCATAGTGCCATATTACATTGTCTGCAAAGTTAAATGAGAAGGCCAAGTTTCAAATTTATCAGACGTCAGTAAAAGCTTGAAAATGATTTACTAATTTTTAACCGGACACATAAGTACTCATTGAAAAACTTAAATTCAAAGTCAAGGTCAAAGTCAAAGCATTTATTTCAAATAAACTATTATCAGGTACTTTTGCATTGTCAAAGTCCGTCAAAAACATGAAGCTATTTGCACGTTCCAAAGCGTAGATCTCTATGGAGAAGAAGAACGTACAAGAAACTCCACCGACACTCTTTTAAACCATTTTATGTTTACAAAAATTCTGGTTCCATTAGCCTTGTTGCTTCTATATGAGAGAACAGTTTTAAAAATTTGTAAATGAATATTGAAAAATAATGAAAATCTATATGAGAGAATAGTTTTCAAAATGAATATTGGTTGATACTCTATCCATAGGTATCTATCCCATCATATACCTATCCCTACGTGACGTCATGGTATCCCCAAAAGGCATCAGAAGCAAGAAACAGATTGAGATTACTTAGAATACGTTTAGCATAGTTCACGAACAATATCGTAACTCCCTCTCAGCATCTTGAAGCTAGCACAAAAACATGAGAAAGAAACTTAAACCCTTGGGATTTTTTCTGTTCCTTTGTTGCATATTTTCTAAGTTACAAAGAGTTGCCTGAACTTTATCCGACCAACCGGTGTGGCGGGCATATCAATTAGGTCGACACAAGAATTTTCTGTTTTAATGAACAGTTATCTTTAAATCATATCTGATACATCGTTATCTGAAGCCCGTTTAAAATAGTAATCTGTATTACTTTATTTATCGATTCTGAACAAGCATTTTGATATTATTTTCTTGAGTTGTTTATTTTATTCCATATACCTAACCTGGCGAGATATCATGAGGAGTCTTTTCCCGCGGTTTCTGTGCCGCTGGCTTGCCATGGTGACCGTTGTTGTTTTTTTTTTTCGGGATAAAAAGAACCTAAGCCACACAGCGGTACTGAAGTTTTCCATCAGGGAAAGAATTTTTGTAGTCCGATCAGAATTTTCAGATTTTATCATTTATCATCATCTGCCTAGCCTTTTCCCAACTATATTGGGGTCGGCTTTTAGTCATACCGGATACAGTTGAATACCAGTATTTTACATGGAGCGGCTGCCTACCAGACCTCCACAACCCATTAACTGGGTGACACGGTACTCGTTGGCAAGACTGGTGTCAGATTATCTGGCTTCTGACAATCCGTAACGACTGCCAAAGATCTACAAATGACAGCCGGGACCAACGGCTTAACGTGCTTTCCGAGGCACGGAGGAGTCTCGGTATGTTAAGATGGTCACCCATCCACAGACCAACCTCGGCAAGTTTTGCTTAACCTTGATGGTCAACCTGTACGGCTGTTATTATTTGGCCACGAGGTCCTCGAGATTTTATCATTTATTAAAAACAAATAACTTGCGCCAGCAGATTCGCCCACTTGAAAGTCGAAAATTAAGTTTCATGCAAATATGTTCATCCGTTAAGATCTTAAGGGGTAACAGACAGACAAGCAGTTATTTTCAAATTTATAAAATTAAGTGGGTATGGAAGTCTGAATGAACAAAAAAAATACCTACCTACTTATTATACTACTTTAGATTATGATCCAGCAATTTTATAGTATTCTCTAGAATCGTTAATATCAATCTAAACATGAGATCTGAAGAGATATTTAAGATTATTGATTCAATTAATTGCCTTATTCACTTTAGATGACCCCAATCGCCTTTTCAGATATATTATTGAGACATGATGCCATAACAACGCGATCGGTTCAATTATTTTGTATTGGAGTTAATGGAAATGACATTGACGGGCTCTGTTGTTTGGTTTCTGTGTCCAAACATGACTTTGAGGTTAGGAAATGCTACCATGCTTTTTTTCTAAATTTAGCTTCTGCCAGCGGATTCGCCCGCGCAAAAGTACAAGGGAGCATAGTGCCGGAATAAAAAGTATTCCAGAACATGTTCTACCGTGTGTCAAGAATAATACAAATCCGTATAGACGTGAAGACATCATAAATAAACAGACAGGCAGAGTTAATTTCGCATTTATAATATTAGTGTGTATGGTCACATTTGTGGCCAAAAATAAGCAATTCAAATAAGCTACGAAAACCTACGAGCAACTTTTTTTGACGTGACAAAGTCTAATAAATCGATGAACGCCGGCTGCACGCACGAAAAAGGATGACTCATTGTAACGTTACGCTCATTGTAACGTTACGATCATTTCATCAATGTTTTATTATGACGTTTAAAAATATTGTCCTACTATAATGTGAAGTTGATCATACCTATCTTTTTAATTCTAATTTGAAACAGATCTCATAGTTGTGTATGTATAATTTTATGTTTAAGCTGTGTACTTCTATAAGTGACAAATTCACCATGATAATTCATGTGTAAGTTGTTTATGTAATATGTTATAGTGAATAAGTCGTTGGAGTACCTTATATAATAAAATAAAATAAAATAAAATGACGTTGTCACGTTAAACTATCGTCCGTAAACCGACAACCATTTTTTTCCAAAAGTCATGCTTGTCAATTTAGTTGAGACTGTGTTGCTCTGTGTATTGTTTGTCATTCAGTGTTGACTGACTGAATGACAGATAATGCACAGCCAGCAACTGTTTCAAACACGTAAAGATGAGAGATGCCACTGTTTCTGAAAACAAAAACGTCAACCAAGTGATGAAGATGAAGTAGATGTGCTTTGACTACTTTTGGTCCAATACCAATCCATAAAACCAAAAATCGCAAAGCAGCAGATGGTTACGTTACACTCAAGTGTAACAACAAAATAGCACCTAAATAAATTAAATAAAAATTAAAAATCGGACCTAGCGTCAGCGTGAACTGGCGCTTCACTATCGAAACCTACATAATTTTTAATTTAAGCGATGACGCAACTTTGTAAAATTTTCACTGGAAGCAAAGTAATATAATCTTGAGGCAATTTCACCATTTTGAGTACGATTGCATGTATTGACTAACCTGCCTCATCTCTTGTTGAAACAAGAAATTAGACGAGCCCAGAGAGATAATTCTCGTGTTTTAAGAAGCGTTTGCAATTTAGCATTCGCTTCGCTGTCGCAACCTATCAAAAACACCTCCTTTTTAGGGTTCCGTAGTCAACAAGGAATCCTTATAGATTTGCCATGTCCGTCTGTCTGTCTGTCTATCCGTCCGCAGTTTAGCTCAGAGACGCTTAGCGCTAGAAAGTAGAAATTTGGTACCTATGGGTATACATATTAATTACGCCGACAAAGTGGTAAAATAACCATTTTTCCATCCAACGATCCATTTGCGAAATATTAAGCTAATTGCTAAATGCTAATTTTTGTTAGAGTCAAGTATCCCCCTCTGCCAGCCGGTTGTTTTGGAGACGTGGAAAACTATCACAGCTAAGTAGGCTTTACAAGTTAACGAGTAATAGTTGCAACTACGGAACTGCGGGTGGCCCGACACCCACTTAACAGCAAAAAAATTAATTAAGTTTTAAAACCGAAGAAAAATAACACGTTTTTTGTAACCGACGAGAGCCCATTCAAGAAACGTGTTTTTTTCTGCGGTTTATGGTACGGAACTCTTCGTGTGAGAGTCCGACGCGCACTTGGCCGGTTTTTTTGCATGTTTTTGACATTGAGTGTCGCCGAGATATAATTGCACCAGAATAAAATTGGCCTTCTGATTTATTGAACTACTTTTCAAGATTCACTGAGATTGTGCGTTTTATTTATGGACTCTTTCAAAGAGTTACTTACACATATGCAAATATTTTACACGTCCGAAATGGGACATATTCCCATTCAATCTGCTCCGTAGGTATGGTACAGGTATACAAAGGTCTATTCAAAACGGACGTCTTTGCTGGAGTCTGCGGGTCTCTCAACGGACATCCGTTCCTTTAGTACTCGTAAATCTACGAAGAAATAACTCCGTCCTCTGTGAGTGCCTATTCGAGTAGGTACCTTATAAAAATTCAATTGGTGTCGCATCTTGTTTGTAGACCTTCATAACTTTGATTACTTTTTTTTAGGAAAACACAAGTAAATTGAGTTAAGGGAAATTAATTTTGTCGAGACTTGATCATTCTGGTTCCATATTGCATCAGAAGATAAACTTATCAATGGCGTGCATTAATAATAATCACTAACTCAACGCCCCAAATCTCTTAGTACCTATTATTCGTCGATCCAGCCAGTTAGCTTTCCCGATTATTTTCATGCATTTTAATAATTTACTGTTTTGTTGTTATTTATTTGTTTGCCAAAGACTTTGTTAGTCAAACCTTGATTATGCGTTCCTGTGTAGATTGTATAAAACTGCTTATATCTTGTAAAGAAATAGTACAAAGTTATACTACTAAATCCGTCAGGTTTTACATAGATATACGTCGGCCGATAAAAACGGAGGATTGGCTATTGCGACGTCCCTGAAATTTATGTATTAGTCGAGCTACAGCAGTTATTTTATTGGATGCCGTCGTAAACTTTTGAATTACACTATCTGATAGAATTGGTTTAAATAGATAAGTACTTTAAGTACAACGTAAAGAATTGTTTTTCTTATCAAATCTGCGAAATCCTTAAATATATTTGTTTTTCTCATTCTTATTGGGGGGAGTTCCTTTGTTTTGGTATGAGTCGTGATTTTTCAGTATTTAAAAGAAGCCTTTTGTTACGAGATAAGAATAGAATACTCTTAATTATTTATTTATTTAATCGTAGGAGAACCAACAACTATAACAGATGGATAACAATTGTCTATGAGACATAGAGGCAATGACAGGTTCTCACGGGTAAAAACAGAAAAAGTTATGTACACCATATTAGTTACAGAAAGGTTAGAAGAAGAAAAACATAACATAGGGTGGCACAAACGGTAAAAGCCATCTTTAAACAATCAACAGTCTTTGGTTGGATTTATAAGAGAAACAGCGGTGCGATTCTGAAAATATGTCGAGGTGAAGGCTTGGGTAAAGTGATCATTCGTGATCACATTACTGAGCTATCCATATAAGCAATATGAAATGTCGGTGAGAGGTTTACAGAATCGACCGGCAGTGCTGCAGGTAATCTTAGGTGTACTGTTTACTTTACTACACACCAGTACAATGCTTTTAAATTATAAAAATTAAGTTAATTTTATTTTATAAGTTTTAATTATTATTGACGTTAACTACTTTAAAAAGTAACTATTTTTTTTTCCTTTTTTTGCATTCTTGTGTAACTACGCAATACGCATTTTCCTTACAACTTTTGTTATAATGATGTCCATTCTGTCTCCTGGACTGAAAGAGACTAGATCCCACGACACAGGGAATCCAAGTGTGGAGTCTAGGGTCTAAATTTAGTTTTAAATCTGTATTTTTGGCACAATAAAATTATTATTATTTTATTTATTACTTTTTGACATACAGGGTGTTCCAAAAATGCGTAGTCATATTTAAGGGCGATGTTGGGTAGCTGATATACATTAAGGAAACAATATCAACACAAAAAAAATAATGATTTTTTTCAAAATACTTCGAAATAAACCTCGTTAAATCATAGGTATTATTCATGATAAGTATATTCAATGTAAGCTTATTATGATTAATTATAATCAATCTAGGGCGTTGGTATAGGATCATCATTACATAATCATGCTATCTATATTATACTCTAAACGTAATGAATTCATCATTAACTTTAATGAATGTGTAAAAGGATGGAACACCATATACCTACAGGGTTTCTTCGTTGACATTCCGATTTTTTTTTAAATAAATCAACACAATCTGCAACATCATTAAAAAGTTTTTATTTTTTCATGTTTCAACCATAAAAAAACCTTTATTATAGTCACTCTTTTCTATACTTAACAACGAGAACGGGTGATTCCAATTCACAAAAAAAACTGGCCAAGTGCGACTTGGACTCGCGCACGAAGGGTTCCGTACCATTATCTATAAAAACGGCAAAAAAAACACGATTGTTGTATGGGAGCCCCCTTAAATATTTATTTTATTCTGTTTACAATTTATGACGTATTAAATAAAAACTACTTCAAACCAATTTTCGGTGGAAGTTTGCATGGTAATGTACATCATATATTTTTTTTTAGTTTTATCATTCTCTTATTTTAGAAGTTACACACATTTTACCACTTTGGAAGTGTCTCTCGCGCAAACTTTTCAGTTTAGAAAAAATGGCATCAGAAACCTCGATATCATTTTTGAAGACCTATCCATAGATACACGTATGTGTTTGATGAAAAAAAAATGAGTTTCAGTTCTAAGTATAGGGAACCCCCAAAATTTATTGTTCTCTTTTCTTTTTTTGTGGGAAAATCTTAATGCGGTTCGCAGAATACTTCTACTTACCTAGTTCCAACAGTATAGTTCGTATAGTTTCGGAAAAAAGTGGCTTTGATACGGACGGACAGACAGACATGACGAATCCATAAGGGTTCCGATTTTTGCCATTTAGCTACGGAACCCTTAAAAACATGAAATATGTTCCATTAACTTTCCGATCCCATGGAAATATAATGTGCATTGTCTCCAAAGTAACCCTATGAACAATCCAAACCAAGTTATGCCAAAACAGACACAAAAACTAGACCAAAGCCAAATAGAGCTACATCACCTCACTACTTCGCATTGTAATGCACTTAAACATTAATATCAGCCAGATAAAATATAAATCTCGTCCGTCACCCACACAACAAGCCGACTGAAGTAACTACATCACTATGCAATATCTATACTTATTACGTTTACTCGAAATAAACAAAGATACCTTTTAAAAGGCACTGTTTGCAACCTTGTTTGTCAACATAAATAGGAGCTCACAGGGTAAAATAAAATTAGTTAGCAAGTCTCTGCAAACATGATGGGTATCGATATAGACATACAGAATGTTCCAGCCCCTCATCACTTTTTTTATTTCGCTTTTTGAGCAGTCTGATGCAGAAAGTGCCTTCGAATCTGTGATTGAACTATAGGAAACACCACCTACTGCATCAGCTTGCTATTTTGGTACTTTTTAGCCGTTTTTTGCGATCAGGTTTTTTTGTTTTGATATTGTTTCTTTACTCTCTAGCAGATATAGAAAAACATCCTTAAATATGACCACGCTCTTCTGGAACAGCCTATATGAAAAAAAACTTTATTGTACACCATTACAATAGGATGGAAGAAAGGACGGTCTTATGTCTTTAAAACATTTAAAGACAACTCAGGATACTCAGGAAAGAAAGGAATGATACGCGATAACTTTGAATAAAGATCCAAGAAGCTTGTTAATAAACGTTGAAGGTAAATATTTACTTCCTCCGTATAAAATACATCCTTATCAGTTTGTTTACTTAAATAAAATATCGTTCAGGGTTGCGTCCATAATTGGCAAGTCCAGTTGCGCGTGAGTTTGTGCCTCAGTGCCTTTATTGATGAAATTCGATATGTTAGTTAAGCGCAAAAGTCAGTTTAATCAAAACTGACGGACGGACAAGCGATTAATAATATAATACGTGTAGTGTACCGAATGGCTCCCATTAAATGCCAAAAGTTAACGCAGCAGACCAAGGTGAAGATGGCGGGACGAGCTCACCTCCGAACGAAAGCACTGGCCTGACAGAATTTTGTGGAAAAGGGAGAGGGAGCGCTTTGCCCAGCAGTGGCACAAAATAGGCTATATATGTAGATATAAAGATGGTGTTTTTTTTTTTAAGGATGGGAAATTATCAAATGACTTCTTGCGCTCTGGGTGGATCGGGAGGGCGTGTCAGACTCTTACTGACTAAAACCCATCCGTGTTCCTTCTAAAGCCCTATACGTTCCAGGGCCGCGGTGAACTCTTTCGAACAAATCCCGCAACCCTGGCAAGGTAGATAGTGTACCATATGATCCATGCATACTATACAAGTATAACGTCTGTAACTCGATCGACTATAACGTAACGGCTCACCCGACCTGATAATGTCAGTATGAACAGCAACGCACAAATTATGGAAGAGTTCCTCATATCCTGATACCTTGATATCCAGTATCCTGGGATCCCAGTATTTCAACGAACTTCTTCACCATGAAGCAGGCAGCAGTTCAGAGTACAGGTTCAAGGCCACGACATCATGCAGCAGAAGCAGATCTTGGCTTGAAGTAGGAGTTCAAGAACAGGAGTCCGCCTTGCGCCGGGTGACAGCAATTAGGATCTCCAACTCAAGAGTCAGGAATCCATTCTTCAGGGAAAACAGCATCCAGTCGCTGTCATTCAGGATAGGTCACCATTCGAGTTGAACGGAACTTGGAGCGAAGAATTGCCCCGGAGCGCTACAAGTTATGAGCGCGGCTTCCGAGCATGTTGGAGTCTCAAAGTGTGAGGATTACTCACCAGCGTTAGTTAGTTAGTAGTCCAACATAGTCGTGTGACTGGCTCATGTGATCCTTTATACTATACAACTGTAACGTCTGTAACTCGGCCTGTTTGTTAGGTACGTTTTCACGCCTAAACAGCTAAACCATTTTCTATGGATATGACCTCGGACCTACTCCCGGTATAAACTATGTCCTTCTATACTTTTATTCTGGACGTACTTTACCTTGGGACAATTTCCGACGACCACGCGGGCGAAGCTGTTGAGGGAAGCTAGTATATTAAATAGCAATTGTTTAATATTCGTTAAAATGCGGTGTTTGATCAGGTATTAAATACAATAATATGTTTATTTGAGCGTTGGTTTTATCAGGAAAGTAAATGTCATTTGATACTTAAATATTTGAGGAAAACTAACCTAGTGGCATATTTACTTTCATGAAATGCACATTTTGCAATACGAATTGTAGATCGTAGGTTCGAATCCGGACTGGTGACTGGTGACTTTGTGTAAATAAATTATTTCATTAATACCACTGCTCTCAAAACGGTGAAGGAAAAAATTTTGAACATCCACCAACTCGCACTGGGCCGCTTGATGGTTTTCCCACAGAGAACGGGTCTCACAGAAAGGGAATCATTTATAAACTGATTTGCTATGTTTACCATAGGTAGGTACAGTCATAGATTTTTTAGAACCTCCTCACTACTGTCCTGAGTTCAGACGTCGGGTAGTATAAATAGGTACCTTAGTTTATCCACAATTAGTAAACTTATCCAAAAGTAATGTAGACGTGTCTTGGTCATGAAACACGCCTAAGTACGTCGACTACAGTCGTTTAGGTTCGATCGTAAGAAACATCTTTTCATTTTTTTGTTCTTACTAACAAGACGTAGGTGAATACCCTGCCTTAGGTTACCAATAAGTCTGCCAGGGTTGCGGAATATGTTCGAAAGAGTCACCGCGACCCTGGAACGCAAAGGGCATTACGAGAAACACGGAAGGGTTTTAGTCAGTAAGAGTCTGACACTCCCTTCTGCTCCGCCCAGAGCGGAAGTAGTCATTGATGATTTTCCAACCAAAAAAGTAAATTTATTTTATGAAAAATAAAGGACGTTTTAATTTTTCATAAAATAAATACCATGTCTTCTATATATTTTCACAATAATGAGTTACCAGACTGGAATTTATTGAAAATGAGCATTTCGGTTTACGATCTGTTATCAAATGACATTTCCAGTTTATACTTACATATTTGCATTAATATGAGCATGGAATAGTTATTTTGGGTGTTTTTTGCGCTAGGCATTACTCATACAAAATAAACAATACCTACATTCTTAATCGTATGGGGTTATTCCCGCTCGGTAACACCCTTTCGTCAACACTGTTGACGATCGGGAAAAAAAAGTTTCGTTCGTTCACAGTGTTGACGATCGGGAAAAAAAAGTTTCGTTCGTTCGCAGTGTCCATGAATGCTGGTTTTTATTTTTAAAATATGGAAATAAAAATAAAACATGTCATGGATTTTCAAATGTTTAATTACGACAAAAGTCTAGTTTAATTGATAAAAAATGTTGAATGTTGTTCCATTTGTAGAATTTAAGTTAGTAGATTGCAAACTTCCCTTTGCAGCAGGCAGGTATAGCGATGCCGCGCCGGTAGCCGGTAACAATAGATAAAATAAACAATAGATTCGCACACTACCCCCGACCGGTCTATTCTAGTACGTTATCCACCATGACCTTGAATTAGCCAATCAGAGCACTGCAATAATAAGTATCGTTCATTTTGGGTAGCTAATCCTGATTTATGCATCGTACATACAGTACATTATTAGTTCTAAATTCGGACATGTCGGAACAAGATTTAGCAGGTAGTTCTAGTGGAAAATCCGTGTTAGTGCGTATAAAAAGAAAACATGGGACTGTTTTACTTCATGGCGGTCGCCAATATTACACAAGAAAGGCGCATAAAAGTGGTTTAGTTATTTGGAGTTGCTCTCAACGTAAATTAAAGTGCAGTGGAGTTTTGAGAATTAAGGTAAGTGAATTACCATAGCATTTTACGTAAACGTCTAAACTCACTTTAGCTTTGTAAAAGTCCTATTATCGCTTTTTTTCACAATGATTTGTATGATGTTATGAATGATATATATACCTACCTAGCCTAGTGTGGCGATAATAGGACTTTTACAAAGCTAAAGTGAGTTTAGACGTTTACGTAAAATGCTATGGTAATTCACTTACCTTAATTCTCAAAACTCCACTGCACTTTAATTTACGTTGAGAGCAACTCCAAATAACTAAACCACTTTTATGCGCCTTTCTTGTGTAATATTGGCGACCGCCATGAAGTAAAACAGTCCCATGTTTTCTTTTTATACGCACTAACACGGATTTTCCACTAGAACTACCTGCTAAATCTTGTTCCGACATGTCCGAATTTAGAACTAATAATGTACTGTATGTACGATGCATAAATCAGGATTAGCTACCCAAAATGAACGATACTTATTATTGCAGTGCTCTGATTGGCTAATTCAAGGTCATGGTGGATAACGTACTAGAATAGACCGGTCGGGGGTAGTGTGCGAATCTATTGTTTATTTTATCTATTGTTACCGGCTACCGGCGCGGCATCGCTATACCTGCCTGCTGCAAAGGGAAGTTTGCAATCTACTAACTTAAATTCTACAAATGGAACAACATTCAACATTTTTTATCAATTAAACTAGACTTTTGTCGTAATTAAACATTTGAAAATCCATGACATGTTTTATTTTTATTTCCATATTTTAAAAATAAAAACCAGCATTCATGGACACTGCGAACGAACGAAACTTTTTTTTCCCGATCGTCAACACTGTGAACGAACGAAACTTTTTTTTCCCGATCGTCAACAGTGTTGACGAAAGGGTGTTACCGAGCGGGAATAACCCATCGTATGTGAATTGTTTCGGTGCAAAACAAAAATGTGTATCTGAAAGTAAATGATTATGTTGAACTGAACCGTCTGTAAATACATGATAATATTTAACTGAACTATGGGCATGCGCATAGTAAGCATTATTGGGTACTAGCTTTAACCCGCAGCTTTGTCCTCAGTGAATCTATCTCACATATCACATAGGTAATGTGAGATAGTCCACGTTGAGACGACAAAAAACCGAAAAGTTTATCCAATTGGGTTTTATAATAAAACTAGCTTTTGCCCGTGACTCGCATATCCCGTTTTTTCCCGTTCCCGTAGGATTTTCGGTAAATCCTCTCTTAGTGCTCCCCTACACTCCCCAAGGAGTAGGTTCCTTGGGGAGTGTATGGGCCAAATTTTTAGTTCGGCTGTGCGCTGTCTGTCAGTCACTCAGTTAGTCAGTAACGGAAGAATTTTATATATTAGGATCAGATCAGGCTAGTCGCCGGGAAGCCCCCACTGGTCGCCGGGCAAACGGTGTTCATGTTTTTTTTGGGTGAGAGTGTTGAAAAATTTCGTTTGATATACTTTTTTTTTTTTTTTTTAAGGATGGGAAATCATCAAATGACTTCTTCCGCTCTGGGCGGAGCGGAAGGGCGTGTCAGACTCTTACTGACTAAAACCCATCCGTGTTCCTTCTAAAGCCCTTTGCGTTCCAGGGCCGCGGTGACTCTTTCGAACAAATTCCGCAACCCTGGCAGGCTCTGGCTCTGGCGGGCCCCATCTCCTATGCTGACATCTCTAAACTCATTCAATATTTCTAAAAATACATGTCTAGGTTGCACTGAACCATAAGCAATACAGTAACACTATTTACTTTTCAGTAAACATGGTAGGGTACGATTTTGCCGACAACATAATCATTTATTCAAAACGTGGTCGCTCTAATCCTATTCAATCAGCAAGGTATCGGTAATCTGTTTGAGTTCAGTCTATTAGATTAAAGCTAAGCATAGAAGTATGTAAATTGGTTCATCAGTTATTTACAGAAAGCTTCAGGAAGGTCGATCTAATATTGGGATGAACTCACACCTTTCTGGCATATCACGGCAGCATAAGACATGGATAGACCCATTTATTAAAGTGGCTGTTGTGGGAATATGGCTTTGATTTTGGAAGTAATAAATAAAGGCAAAAAATGCAGTATTTCACTGGTTGTTTGTCTGCTGTTTGACGCTGTGTAGGTGCTGCGGGCGTAGTCGTCTGGTAGAGATCGCGTAGCAGCCGCATAGACTGCGTATGTCTACGCTTGTCAAACTGACGCTCGCGAGTAGGCAATCAAATACAGATTCATAAGTTTTTTCAGCTTTACCTACAATCTACAACAACATCTGGAAGGACTACATTATCATCATCATCATATCGGGCTAAAGACGTCCACTGCTGGACATAAGCTTGCCTAAAGAGGGCGTTTGCCATAATCGCCACGCTTGGGAGGCGGATTGGCGATCGCAGTGTAGCTGTTGCAATGCACAGAGAATGCTGCTGCCCATTATCTGCTCGTGAGTCCCTTGGTCGCCTCGGGAAGTGATGGGATGGTGCTATTTTTTACGTCCGACACCATATAAAAAGAGATGGTCTGGAAGGACTTGGGCTAGGCCTTTGCCTAGCAGACAGCAACAAAGTTAAAAAAAACACCTTACAAAATAATGGTTATGGTGAAGGTTTTTTGAAAATCAATTCTGATGTGTGGGTAAATGCGGTTTACTTGACTGCCCCAAAAAGAGAGGTTATGTTTTTATATAGTAATGTATGGACATAATTATGTCCCTTTATTTGGCACGCCATGTTTCCTAAACTGCTGCAGGTATTGTAACTAATCATCAGGTATCTCTCATTATTAGTCATTATATTTGATTTTTTTTCTAAGTGACAAGAATTTTAAAGAAAAATGGTGACCGCAGTACTCGTAGTAGTTGTGGTCATAATGTTTACGAAATAGTCATGTGAGGGATTAAAATAAAGGGCTCGATAAAACGATTCTAAAAATAGAACTCGCTAAAATGTAAAAAAAAAAAACAAGTAAAGAGTTCCAATCACGTCCCTTTTCAAATAGTCTGAAGTAGTTGGAATTTGTGATTGAATTTAATGACACCAACTGCATCAGACTGCATAAAACTACAACCGTAACAACACACAACTACAACTACAACAACACAACTACAACTTCCAAATATATATATTATTATTAAGTACTTACCTGTTATTTGGAAGACGATTGTATTTTTTTGGTTTTATTGGGTTTTATTTTACACTTTTTCGTGGTACACACCCACACCTAATAACATCACTGGAAAGTCACAGGTAAGCAAAAACCGCAATTTCGTTTACTTGGATGATATATTTTCTATTTCCTCCAGCTATTTTGATTTAAAAACCAAACAACTGAACCGATTTTGATAAAATTTCTATGGGACCAGACGGAACGTATCTGATAGTAGAAGATTTTTTCAAATCGGTTTATAAATGATGGAGTTATGAGGTAACAAACATAAAAAAAAAACCGAATTGAGAACTTCCTCCTTTTTCTAAAGTCGGTAAAAAAGGCACCTGTTTGGAATCGTTTAGTTGCTTACAATTTAAAAATAAAACTTATCAACAAGGTCAACTGCTTACCCCGAGTGGACCAGAAAAACGCGTAATATTTTTGTAGCACTTGGTTCGGTTATCAGATCAACAAATCTACAATTTGTTTGCGGCTTGAGATTTAACAGATGCCTGGTTTCGAAGTAACTTACCTTCTCCAGTAACTTACGTAAAGCTTAACACATCTTAGTAGGTACCTAAAGTTTAAGTATTGGGTCATGCAATTTTAAAATGTCGTTGAGAGCCCCTTTACATAATCCATTAATTTTGTAAAGAAGTGAATACAATAATTAAAGTATGGTGTGAAAATAAAACCTTTAGTCCATCGGTCAACGATTCATCGAATGTAGGAATAAGAAAAGAAAACTTAATTTTAAAACAATAACATTGTGTGGGACACTATGTTAAACTAGACCTATATAATATACATAGGCCTAGTTCAGCAAAATACCAGACAACTAGAAGTTGCCAGACTTTGCTGGCTTTCAACTGAACCTTACGTCGATCGACAGTTCCTACTTCACCAAAACCTACCACATCATGCGACCGAAGTCGATTAACGTCATTGATCAATCGATTGGTGAGGTGTTGCTTGCAACAACTGAAGACTCCATAGTCCATAGGCTGACGAAACATGGATCACTTAATAAAATATCCTGTGGTTTGTGAACCTGTTTTTTATTTTATTCTATTTGAGGTGAGTATGCTCTTGACTCTAGTCTAGGTCATAGTTGACAGAGACAAAGTCGACGATGGAGCATTATTTTTACAATTATTCGAAGGATTCCAAGCAACAGTAGATAACGTAGACAGGTAGCTACAACTACGAAGGAAATTAAGACAGTGCATTGTTAAAGTGACTAAAAGATCCGTTGATAACAGTCTATTGAAAAGTAATCGAGTCGAGCACAAAGAACATAGCTGACGCTTAATGAAAGCCGTGTTTAAACGAAAAGAACGATACACAAAGGAGAGCAGCCGATGACAACTAGTAATTTAACTACAATTCACTTTTCTCGCATTTTGTACGACCGCCATCTTGGTTGCACACAGTGTATCGCAAGCGGTGCAAAAATGGACAAAAGTATGCGAACAAATGCATTAATTTCTCAAAGAATGCCGTTTATGGTTTAAGTATGGCATAATACACTTAAAATCCCATTATTTCGAAATAATAAAAACACAGTTTCACTTTGCTTTTGTTTTCCAACAAAATATGCGGGTACTTTTATAATGTGTGAAGGATGCGATTACTGTACAACAATATTTAACATTTTCAATGAAATAATACATGGAAAAGATGGCCGTTTATGAAGAACAATAGTATCTTTTGTCAATTTGCTAATTAGTTACGTGGTATATCTTTTTAATAAACTATGATTTTTAAATTAGATTTATTAGTTCTATAACTATTTTTTTTTGTGTCCACTGCCGGTGTGGATCTTCGTAGCTCAGGGTTTTAAAATAAAAAAATCTGAGTCATGAAAAAGTCATTGAATCATACATGTCATAGGCTTGGAACTCTGTAACTCTTAAATTTGATTTTTAATAACTCGTTGTGCAATATCATCTGATACTCTTCTAAATCTTCGTCATAGTCACAACTCTTGCACTACATTAATTTCATAAGTCCAATGTTCAGAGCAGTGACTCAGTCAATCAGTCTATATTTATATACTTACAGACTAGACCACTTTGTACCATATGATAATTAGTACGTCACTATCAGCCGACCTACTCGTGATTTATACTTATACATTTTCTCCTTTATACATTGAGCTATTAATATGCTTACACTAACATTTCCCGGTCACAGAAACCAGGCGATAAGAGTATTTTTAGCTGTTGCTACTAATATTACTACCTATGTCGTAACCTTGCGTAGTCAAAATGTTTATAAACACGTCATTAACTACTTTTATTTTAACTGCTTAGATACTACTCAGTTTCTTATTGGAATTTCATTAAATCATAATTACTTACTTAATAAAAACACACAAACAATTACAAAATAATGTTATCGTTGCCAAACCAAATATGTCACGAATCATATTCAACAGTTTAAATGTAGTATGCTAAAATATTATCATTCTTCAAACTCGTAAACAAAAACCACAACAAAAAAATGAACGCTCTGAAGTTTTACACGAACATTGTGACGTTATATGTCTGGTCAGCTGCACTCCGACGAACGATAAAGCAAATAACAGCAGTATTTGAAGCTATGTTAGCAACACGGCAACACAGGCTGGTAGGCGCCGCGCCACGGTCGAATACACGCAGTACATTGACAGCTGAAACCGTCAACAAAACGGGAACATTATTGTGTTGTCTGAACGATACGTTCTGCAAACCATTCACGCTTACGACGAAACGCGGACAACACGTGGCGAGTAATATTAGAGCGACGGCGGCATGCTACACCGCACGGTCCGCACGCCTCCAGTCCGGCCACAGAGTCTCTCGCGACACAGTGCGCTCCCATGCGAGCTCCGCGCTGTCACGCACCATTCATGTTAGTTCCCGAAGTGCACCACAACACTGAAAATGACCAACAATCGCAAGTGGAGGGAATATGTGACGGCACTCAGTGGTTAGTACTTATCATTTTTTTTATTTATCATGTGTGCAGTGCGTGTTTTAAAATAGTTTTTTTATTAGTGTTTATGTTTTGTGTGCGCGTAAATTACGGCCGGCAACACTGCGAGTTTTGCACACTGTGCACACTCACGTATTTTAATGTCATTATTTATCTTTTCGCTGAAGTTACTGCTATTAGTGTTATGTTGGTCTATGCCACAAATTATCTAATTCACCTAATTGTTACCTTGAATGTGGCTACAATTTGACACATTTTTTCGTGACAATAACAAGTTCCTTTGCACTGTTCAGGAAAAAAAATAGTCACTTTCTTTTATAATTAGAACATGTTCACATTATTTTTTTATCTAGCAGGACAAAATATTATCAACTGTCGTCAGAAATACCGGTGATTTACTAGTCTAATATTTCCTTGATAATCGTTAATCTCATTATTTAATCGATTTGTTAGCACCATGGCAATAATGTATGTAGGTACGGAAAGGTTTAGGTAAGTACCTATTGTAGTGAATCTTCACTGATATGCCGCCAGTAATAAACTTCTCAAGTAGGTACCTACGGTCCATTGCGCACATGTAAGTACTATAATTTTTGAGTAGAAGATACCTACATATCTGAAATTATTGTTACGCGGAAGTAATGTCACTGTTTATGTTATAAATTAACATTTTAAATAAATTATTTACATTTTGAATTCAAACGTGTCATCATCATTGCCATTTAAAGTAGGTATGTAGGCAGCTACTAAAACTGTTTAACTAAAAAGTTTTATGTCAGAAAGTTATTGAATCTCTTGCTAATGAATTTATGTGTAAAATTTTGCAGGGAAATCCGTAAAGTTTTATAGTGAAATCTGTAAAATTTTGCAGTGAAATCTGTAGTGTTGTAGTGAAATCTGTAAAGTGTTGTAGTGAAATATTTGAAATTGCGTAGTGAAATCTGTAAAGTTTTATAATGAAATCTGTATTTTTTTTTTAACGAAATCTCTAAAATTAAGCTGAACTGGCCTCGGTCAGAATCAAACCTTAGATAGATTTTGGTTAAAGGTAGCATTGCGAAACCTGACAAACAAATAGTGAAAACGCCAAAGCCGGAGTTCCCGATGGTATCAAGTCTCAACATTCGGCGCATAAGTTTTTGACCGACTTCAAAAAAAGAAGAGGTTCTGTATTCGTCTATATTATTATGTACTCTTTTGTAACAGGTTGTTAGCAAACAAGAACGAAACAGTCCTAAAACCAGTTTCATCTTAGGAAATCCAAATTGACCTGTTGCAACATGTTCAATCTTGATGTTATCCGCACATCGGCTCATCTGATCAGACAAGCGGCCGATGACTTGCCGCTTTATAAATACTATTTTTAATACCTACTGAATTTCAGTTTCTTACATCATTCGTACTTTTTGTTCAATTTGATAAAAATGATGATTGATCATCGCGAGATAGGTGAAAATTTAATCCTACCAAGATACCCAAGAAATGATGTAACTTTTATCAAACCTAACTTAGCCATAAACCTTACTTTTCGCGTGCGTTGAAGTAGTTTTTCAACAACTGACGCGCCTACTTTGAGTAGGTAATTGGCTTACACTAATTATATTTCTAACAATTAAAAATAAAATATGTTCGGAAAGAATGGTCAACAAAATACATTGATGCCGTTTTGGGTAGGTACTGTATTTATGGGGGTCTGGTGTGTCGGTAGGAATAAAACAACCGTCTTGCTCGCTAGCTAGTTTAATACTGCATATTCACGCACCACGCAGCGCGGCGCTGCGTACGCGCGTTGCGCGTAGGTACACAATTACGCGCGTTCATACAATATAATAAAAGTATAACTATGCAGATAATACATACAGTTCATCCCTCCAACATTAATTAGGGAACCTGTAACAATACAAAATCTTCCTCACTACTTAATACAATTATTAACCACATAATAGAACACTCGTTAGCTTAATTACCTAAAAATACTTCCTATAACAAACTGGTTTTCGGAGTCTCTTAGAGCGCTCAACCGGGGTAGTGTTAACAATACTTGGTTTAGTATGCTCATTTGAAACGGAACATTGTTCAGCCGGTTGAGTCTCTTCATCCATCACCTCGCAAGCCTCCGCCCACTCGTCATTGTCGGTACCCCTCTGTTCCATAACTTTATCATGGCCATTTTTGGTGCCAGACGCGGCCCGCAACTCTCTCTCCTCCTCAGCACTAGCTGACGGAAACGAAAGAGGTGCCTGTGGCCTCGCGGGGGATTGTATATCGGGTTCCGTCGTAGGGGACGTGGGCTGCGGCGGCGGTGGTGCGTCCAGCGCCGGCACTCGGTCGCACAATACCGAGCTGTCGACGCCGGACGCGCTTCCACTAATATCTACATCAGTATCTTTGCTCGAATTAGTATACTTCCTCATCTGATCTATGTGTCTAATAGAACTAATTCCGTAATCTTTGAAATAAATTTCAAACATTCTCGTACCTATAATCTTTTTTACAATACCTATACTCCAAATACTTTTCCTTGCAATAAACCACTTAGCCCATACAGTCTCACCTATTTCAAAACATCTGTTACGTTTTAATGCCGATTGTTCGGTGCCCATATCAATGGATTTAGCCTGTGGTAGAATTAAATCTAATCTGCATCTTAAATTACGACCAAACATTAACATCGCCGGGGTGACGCCCGTGGCGCAGTGAACGGTGTTCCTATAATTAAATAAATAACTCTGTAGTTTGTCATGGATATCTTTTTGACTTTTACCCTCTGCTAATATACATTTAATCATCTTTTTACATGTTTTTACTGAGTTTTCCGCCTGCCCGTTGCTGGCTGGGTGATAAATAGGCGAGTTAAGGTATTCAATACCATTTGCTTGGCAAAAGGTATGAAATTCTGATGAACTAATTTTCACATCATTGTCCGATACAATAACATTAGGCACACCGAACCTACAAAACATACCCTTTAATGTTTGAATAAGCGCATTACTCGAAGTACCGCGGTCCATTTGAACACATTCCAGCCATTTAGAATACGCGTCTACGACGACAAGATATACCACCTGACCTATGGACATGTAGTCTATGTGAATGCGATGCCACGGGCCCGGCGGCCGCGGCCAGGGCGCGGGGGCCGCTCGCGGCGGCGCGGCTCGCAGCGCAGCGCACGCGCTGCAAGCTCCTACCCACCGTAATATATCTCTGTCAATTCCAGGCCACCACATTCTACTACGTGCAGCACTTTTAGTTTTAACGACGCCAAAATGAGCCGAGTGCAATTCTTCCAACATCCTTTCTCTGTAAACAGGCGGTATTACTACTCTATGGCCGCGAAACAAACAACCATCGATTAATTCTAAATCTGATTTACATTGAAAAAACGGCACTATAGATTTACATTTTATATTCCTAGGCCAGCCATTAGACATATACTTAGTTACAGTTTTCAGCACACTGTCGGCGGCGACCGCTCGCTTGATATCGTCGAACAAAACCGGTTTTACATTAGCCTCTAAAAACAGAAAATACTTGGAATTCTTTTCATCTTCCTTATCACTGGTTGCGACCGACAACGGTGACCGAGAAAAATAGTCCGCGACCTCATTATTTTTACCTTTTACGTATTGCACCGTATAGTTGTATGCGGATAGAATTATTGCATATCTTTGTAGTCGTAGGGCGGCCGTAACGGAAATACCATTTCCTTTACCAAATATTGATAACAGAGGCCTGTGATCTGTTTTTAAGATAAAGGGGGTTTGCCGACCATATAAGTATTGGTGGAAATGTTTCACACCAAAGATAATAGCCGTTGCCTCTTTCTGTATTTGGCTATAATTCTTTTCACTAACCGTCAGCGACCTTGAGGCGTAAGCTATCGGTCTCTCATGGCCCGGGCCGCTCGCGGGGCCGTGCGCGAGCACGGCGCCGAGCCCGCACGGTCCCGCGTCCACTGTTAGTACTAGCGGCGCTTCCGGGTCAAAATGTGCCAGTACGCGTTCACTGGCCAGCTCGCGCTTCACGCTCTCGAATGCCGCTTGCTGTCGCTCACCCCACTGCCATTTCGCGCCCGCGCGTAGTAGTTCATGTAGCGGACTCAGCACAGCGGATGCGCTCGGAATAAAATTCCTGTAATAATTAACTACACCTATAAACCTTTTAACCGCTGATACATTGGTGGGGGTAGGTGCACCTAGGATAGCCTCGACCTTTGTTGGACAAGTCCTTAACCCGTTCTTGTCTATTACGTACCCTAAGTAGGTAACCTTACTTTCGAAAAACACACATTTTTCTTTTTGCAGGCGCAATCCGGCATCTTGCAGCCTACATAAAACCTCGCGCAGTCTTGACAAGTGTATTTCTTTTGTTGATCCGGTTATACAGATATCATCAAGCCATATACTAACTCCTTCTAAGCCAGACAATAAGGTTTCCATTGCTTTTTGGAATATAGCTGGAGCGTTGGCTAAACCGTAGACGAGCCGACTGTAAGAAAATAACCCCTTTTGTGTATTTATTGTAGTTAACTTCTGCGATGATTTGCTTAATTTAAACTGATTATAAGCATTGCTTAAGTCTAATTTCGTATAATGTCCCCCACCCCACAACTTGGAAAATACTTCCTCTATGCGAGGTAGGGGGTACTTGTCTATTTTTAGATCTTTATTTAGTGTACATGAAAAATCACCTGCTATCTTTAACTTGCCATTTTCTTTTAATACCGGTACTATTGGTGTGGCGTATTCTGAGTAATTAACTGGAAAAAGTATACCTAAACTCACTAACCTATCAAGTTCTGCGCTGACTTTGTCTTTCAAAGCAAAAGGAACGGAACGCGGCTTAAAAAATTTTGGTGCGGCATTGTCTTTTAATTGCAATTCGACTTCGAACTTATTAAAACATCCTAGTTCATCCTTCCAAACATCTGGATATTCATTCAACAACCGCTGCACCTCGGGAATGTTCCCATTCTCACAAACTAGGTTGTTATTATTTGTCGCAAAATACATACTAAATTTTGTCATGAAATCACGTCCCAGTAAGGGTGGACCGCCGTTTGCTATGACATACATTTTTATATCGTTAGTTAAGTTATCATATGTTATTTTAGCAACAAAATATCCCAAGGGCGTGATTTTATGACCGTTGTACAGACACATTGTTAAATCACTTTTATCCAAACTTAAACTAGAAAAGTGAAGTCGATACAATTTCTCCGAAATCACCGTGGTTCCCGAACCCGTATCTAATTCCATACACAAATCAATGTTATTCACATTCACATTAATTTTTATAGGGTTATGGTCAACATACCTCATGTTATATAGTTCACATTCTTTGCAGTCACTTCCTTGAACCGTCTCCGTATCCTCCACACCTATATTATTAAGATTTGACTTCTTAACTGCGCATAATTTCTTTAGATGGCCCTTTTGCCCACAAATGAGACACTTGTAGTTCTTAAATCTACACTGAGCCGCACTATGCTTTTTTAAACCGCACACTGTGCAACGCACTTGATCGCCGTCGCCGTCGTCGGATCCGCGACGGCCCGCGCCGCCGGCGACAGCGGGGCCCCGCGCGTCGCGGCGGCCGCCAGCGTGCACGTGGAACACCGGCTCCTCCTTGACAACCAGCTCGGCGCGCGCTTGCCGCGCACACGCCGCTTTCTGGGCGACCTCCAGCGCTTGTCCAAAAGTCAGGCTCTTGGAGTCACACTCAAACAATCTATCACGCTCCGGTCCCATTTTGAAACCAAGCACAAAGCGGTCACGCAAAAGCATGTCCAACTCCGAGCCAAAGTCGCAGTACACGGCCAGCCCTCGCAGCCGCGCAGCCCACTCCTCGATGCTTTCACCGTCGGATTTGATCGCTTCATAGAACTTCGCCCTGTCGGCGAACGTTGATCTTTTTGGCGTGAAATGTTTGTTGAGTACGTTCACTAGCTCACTAAAGGCGATTCCCTCGAGCTTATTCGGATGCACTAAGTTCCGAACCAGACGGTAGGATTCGTCCGACAAATAAGTTAAAAGCACTGCACTTTGATTATCGACAGTAATGTTATTTAACTTGATAAACTGTAACAATCTACTGTGAAACACGTCCCATTCGTGGATTTTATGATCGAAAACACTTAAATTTCCAATGAAATTCGCCATTTTCTGTGCGTTGATCGTGTTTTATCCTCGTCGCCAAATGGTGTGTCGGTAGGAATAAAACAACCGTCTTGCTCGCTAGCTAGTTTAATACTGCATATTCACGCACCACGCAGCGCGGCGCTGCGTACGCGCGTTGCGCGTAGGTACACAATTACGCGCGTTCATACAATATAATAAAAGTATAACTATGCAGATAATACATACAGTTCAGGGTCACACTGGAAGTTTTTGGAATAGGCCAGTAAGAAAAGTACCCGATAAAAAAAAACGGATTAGGAACTCTTTGGGAATCTATGGATGTGTAACGAATTAATTATGTCATTTGTTTTTACCAATTGGCGGCAATTTAAAAAGTGTCTGTCGTACGTCGAAATGGATGAAATTCGCTCAATTATTTATTTATTATGACTTTGGTTGCGGTTTAACTCAACAACAATATTGCGATAGATTTCGATTAGCATTTCATGACGAAGCCCCATCCCGTACCCACTGTTTAATGAGTTTGAACGTGGTCGAAGCAAACTCGCTGATGATTCGCGAGACGGAAGTCCTTCTACAGCGACTACTGAAGGTAACGTGAGTGCTGAGCGGCTAGTGATAGAAGCTGATAAAAGAGTGGCATATCAACAGATTCGGGCAGCTTTAGGCATTGGTATGAGTCAAGTACAAAAAGTCTTACATGAACATTAAGGCGTCAGTAAGCTTTGTGCTACCAGCTACTTGAAGGAAAAACAAAATTGCTGTCGTTTGGATTGGTGCTGCTCAATGCTTGAAAAGTGTGAAGGAGGTGCCGAGGTGCTGGGACTCGAATGCTGTATATGACATCGTCACAGGTGATAAGCTAGATTTATTGTTACGAACCCGAAACCAAAAGAAATGAATGAAACAGATTGCGTAATGGATGTTTCCATTCGAAGATTTTCCTAGAAGATAAAAGGACTGTTACTGTAGATTGGTATGACAGTCATTGATTACCAGTTGTCTTGGAAAATGTAAGACCAAGAAGCAGGATCCTCCTCCACTACGACAACGCTCCAGCTCAGTAGGTCTCCGAACTTTCTGCTTAATACACTACCTATAAACTTATAAACTTTTTTTATTAATATTTTTAGACAGCTTTCATTAACAGGTCCTAATTTTGAAACATAAAACTATTAAATATAGTGGTTGTCTATACCTAATATTTATTTCACAAACGTGAATTTTCTCCTGCATTCTTACGCGTTCTTTTATGTCTAGACGTTATTTCAGCTGTCCAATAGGTTTTATTAACAAATGACTCAGTTCAATTAAAATTGTACCGTCGGAATTGGACAGCGCCTTTGTGTAGTTTTTTTCGTTTGTAAAGTTATAATGTAGTTCGAAGAAATTGGCCACCATTCTTCAATCTCTTCTCGTCATTACAGAAAGAGATTATTTCCACTTTTTGCTTCGAAAAAAACGTTAAGCCACTGGTCCCGGCTATGTTGTTTTCGACATTCAATGATGGTGGTTATAAGCCCGCAAGCCTGACAACCAGTATTAGGGGAGAACGGGGCCAAACGTGCCGCGGGGAAGTTGTTCCGATTGAAATATGCTTTATGAGAAAAAAGAGATAAACATATCAAGTAAATTCGTCATAAAACGGAACGCTGCAGCGCACCGATGGCAATTATCTTAGTTTGGCCAGTAACGTCCGGTATTCATCGGTATTCATCAGTCCATGTAATATACTGGTACCTGGATAAAGCTGCTGGTTAGATTGGAAGCCCACCCCAACATAGTTGTGAAATGGCTAGCCAGGTTATGATACCTTTATACCCGCGCTGACGTTCAATGTCGAGGGTCACCAGTTTAGTGGGATGCGAGAGTGTAAAGTCCCGCAAACCTCCATTTAAAAAAGAGGATTCTCCGACCAGACTCCGGGTGTTGTGTCTGGTGGGCAACTACCCGATAGTTGATATTCGGGCTGTTGTATATGTTCAAATCGCACGGAAAACTCTGATACCGCGATGCAGGATTTTGTTAGTAGTTCGTCGTTGGCGGGATAGATGGCGTTGAGGTTCTTTTTGCTGCCATACAAATTTCGTTTTGTTAGTTTTTGTTGTGTCGGCATTGATGCCTAGATGACATTTTTCCGTTGCGCTAAAAAACAAGTGGTTTCCAAGGCTTAGAAACCACAATTTTTTTAGCAAAGCGTGGTAAACACTATATACCTACTTACTTTTTTGTCGGTCTTTCCACTAGTTTTTAGGACGGTCAGTAGTGGATGTCCATTATCTGATTTCATCATAACTATTAGTATGTCAATATAATGGCTTATCTGTTATCTTTACTGATACAGTTGAGATAATAAAAATAGCACTTTCGAAAAGGGTGACCCAGTAAGTGTTGAAAAATAATAAAATAATCATTAACTGCCTCTGACAATTAGAATATTGACTATTATAATAGAATAATTAAATGCTCATGAATAATTTATTTGGTTATTTGCGTCACATTTTATACAGATTTACTTAGGAAAACTTACCAATGCAAAGTTCGAAGTGTTATTTAAGTTACTGTGGGTATCCAGATACTGCAAATATTGCAAAGGGTTTAGCCGATGCTACTGATAATACTATTACCGACCAAAATAAAACAGTTTCTAAATAATTGCATCACCATGCACTATCAGACCACTCCTGAAGATAAACTTAATGCTCGTTTAAATTATTTTTTTCCTTCTAACCACACCTTCGCCACTCTATTGCTGACTAGCATTTTCTCTCATCGATACTCCCTTCGAGGTCTATTTCTCAGAAAGTTAGAAATCTTGCCCCTTTCGGGATAAAAAGTAGCCTAAGTGATAATGAATCGGTCAACAATTTTAGAAATCAGATGAGTTGTTTTGGAGATTAACTCTTACATCCAAACAAACTTCTTTATGTGTAGAAAAGGTAATCAAATGTGTTCAGTCATCCAGTGGCTGTGGCTGTTACCACGCAAGCTACTGTTAGCTGTCCTCTTGACATAATCCTTTATTTACTATTAACGATAGCAACGATAAAAGAGGACCCTGGCCTATTGAATTATTAACTGATAACAACTCATATAAAGATAAAAAAAACTGCGTGGAGTTCACGTGCTTATTTTGTATGGATATCCGATGACCTAACTTGGATTAGAATCCAAGTAAATAAAAAAATACAAAATTACATACAACATTCAGTCTACTGAATTCAAATGATAAACAAAACAGAAACAAAATTTATAATCGCTGAAAATAACTTGAAGTTCAAAAAGCAGTCATAACTAAAAATACCTTCGATCACACTTTTGTTGCTGGCGGTACCTGAGTACCCAACCCGATTTAATGTTACTATAGCATCAATCACACACAAAAGTTTTGTTAATAAAATAACAGTAAGTATCGAATATTTATAATTAACATTCAAAACATAATCAGGGAAAAACCGCAAATAAAGATAATAATTTCCCATTTTCTGAAGTTTACTTTATACTTATAAATATCGGTCTCGTAGGTCAATGGCGACAGACGGTAACTGATTATTTATCATAACAATGTATTCAACTACACTAACGTTATACCTCTAGTTTATTGTAATTGACAACGATCTACATAAAATTAATATCAATCATGATCAATTTGTCCTTACCGAGTAAAGTTTTATCATTGTTTTCAACAGTCGGTGTTACCATGCTGAAAATTGGCCATGTTGGATAGTATTTCGTTAATCACCACGCGATGCAAATTGTGAAACATGTTAAAACCATTGCTCGATTCCCTAATTGAGGAAAATTCTGCCCATTTGATCCAGGTGCATTAGGTACTTACTGTAAACATGCACACAGATTAAATAAATAACAAAAATTACAGTAAATTTTAATACTGGTTTTTTTTATCATTCAAATATGAGAGGAATTGAATACCCAAAAAAAATATTTTTAATCAAATCAACTGTATTTTAAGTGTTGAAATGCGGAAGTTTTCATTTTTACGATTACACACCCGTGGGCTGAAAATCGGAATCCTATTACTATCGATACTCGCAACAGCAATGGGTACTTGACATTGATCTAGAACCATGAATTTTCGTAAGAATCAAGGTCTCTCAATGGTACGGAACACTTCGTATGTGGGTGGGACTCGTACTTGCCCTTTTTTGTTACAATTATATTTTTACGTTTGTTTCTTGTATTTTTGTAATGGAAGAAAATAATTGAATGTGGAATATACACTATCACTTTCTCCAAAGAAATAAAAGAAAATTTGTGATTTTTCGTAGCCTTATTTATCACCATTCGTATCAACAACAACTTTAAAAAAAATATCGTTATTATTTCATTTAAATACCTTATCATGAAGATTGCCTAAATTTTGTTCTACTTAGATCCTTAGTAAGGTCAAAGATCATTCGGCTGTCATGTATTATCAATTATTTTATTTAAAAAAAAAAAAATAACGTCCATTTTTTAAATTTAGATCATAAATATTCGTTGAACTACTCATGAAAACCTACTCGACGATGAATAAAATGAGCACGTTCATGTTGGAAAAATAAATAAAAGGAAATCTTTTTGTAGCATTAACTTTTTCATTTTATTTCTTTCTTTACACGACAATTACAAGGTTTTTCGTCTCTAAAACGACAAAGGGATCGCGTAATTAAATTCTACACTTTAAAAAATAACGTTAAAACGGTAATATCAATTCAGAAGCGACAGAGCCCCAAGCAATGTTAAGGTCCTGTCACACGGTCTGCTAGCTGACTGTTTTAATATTAGACTTATTCTATGAGATATTCGTTTTTATCTTTATTTTAGTGAGGCGAGGCGAGGGCAAAGCGTTGGGTCCATATTTCGGCGCCAGCGGGAAAAAATAAACTTTTTTTTTCACCACAGTGGACAAGCATTGTTTTTAACGATTTCAACAGCATTAACATCATCTGCAACAACGGCTTAACGAGCTTTCTGAGGCACGGAGGAATCTCGGTATATTAAGATGGTCACCCATCCAGAGACCGACCCCTGTGGTTGTAATTATTTAGCCACGAGCTCCTCCGATTACAAAAGCATTAAAATCATTTTATGAACTGTTTATGTACCTAAAATAAATTGCTCAGAGAGGCAGACAGACCGACCCGTTGCACCTGTTATACCATTTTGGTAAGGAATCCTAAAAATCTAAAATACACACTCAGTGTGCAAAAGTAATCGAATTACACGCTACAGGATAACTAAATCGTAAGATCTTTTTTGTTTTCCTCATACCTTTTTACCCTATTATTTTTATGCTATTGTGTCACTAAACTTACCTACTGTACACAAAGACAAATTCAGAGGGGAAAAAATAACTACCTATGAGCATTAAAATATGTAAATGCAAAATCGATATGTAGCGTAACCGACATAATACGTCATTGTTCTTATTTAAATTCATACAGCTCGCTAAACGTTAATCGCATTCAGAAATATCGGAAGTGTTTATTTAAGTTCTGAATGTCAACATCCAAGAATTATTGAGCGGCAAAAAAACCAGTTTCGTGATTTTTGTTAAAATTATCGAATATTTTCAAGGGAACTTTGTTCAATATTCTTATTTTGATATGTTGTAAGGTAGGGCAAGTCCATAAAATAGTAGGTTTCGAAGTAATATACTCGTACGATTAATACCCATTTATAAATCATGTGCTACACGCCTTGTGATCTTGTAATGGGCATAAAACAAATGAGTAAACTGTCAAGTTTGCTTGTACATAGGTATTTTCATTACATTTTAAATGCTTTTGTTTGACAAATATTGTTGGCTTAGTTGTTTCATTTTTGCAAATTCACTGCTGAAAATCTTCAGGTACTTCCGAGGTAACCGCGTTTCTAATACTATGAAAAGAAATGCGTGTTGGGATTATACTTAACCTCTCAAAACGTAATCTTCTTCTTATTTATAAAATTCTCGTGTCATAGTAACCATACTCCTCCGAAACGGCTTGACCGATTTTTATGAATTTTTTAATGGCGATATTAGTTTATTGAGGGAGGCTTTAGGCTATATAACATCACGCTACGGCCAATAGGAGCCGAGCATTCATTAAAATGTGGCGCAGACGAATTTGCGTAATAAATACATACTTTGTACATCATCATTATCGTCAACGGCTATCTCATATTACATTTTTTTAAGTCGAATGCCTGTTGAAAACCAAATAGAACATTTTTTCTGTCATCCTGCATTTGTAAAGTTCTATTCAACAGGCAACTCTTACAATATCTATCTTATATTTTTCGTAAACCCAAACAACATAAATCATTCTTCTATCTAGCTAGTATTTATCTGTGTAACCTCAACCTCAGACACAATCCTTCTACTAATTATATATCATTTTAAAGTTCCGTTTATTTCTTTGAACTCGTTTTCATTAATCTACATTAACATTATAAAGCTGAAGAGTTTGTTTGTTTGATTAAACGCGCTAATCTCAGAAATTACCGGTTCGAATTAAACAATTGTTTTAGTGTTGGATAGCCCAGTTATCGAGGAAGGCTATATAACATACGTTACGACCAATAGGAGCGGAGCATTAATGAAAAATGTGACACAGAGGAAGTCGCGCGGGTCCGCTAGTTATTAATAAATGATTCTGTTTTGGACTATAATAAACGCCAACAATAAAGTCTCCCGCAGACAGTTGCGATGTATCAATGAGACAGCAATCCTATTAAGCATTTCTATATGAATAGTTATGTGGATAACACTCCTAGAACATTTCTTTTATAAAAATCGCAATATCGTTGTCGCATTTTCGCGTCGTGCCTGTCTCTAGACAAGAAGGAGCTCGTGACTAGAGAATAGCAGCTGCACGGGTCGGTATGTAGATGGGTGACCATCAATATACCGAGATTCCTCTGGTGCCTCGGAAAGCACGTTAAGCCTTCGGTCCCGGCTGTCATTCGTAGATCTTCGGCAGTCGTAACGGATTGTCAGAAGCCAGTAAATCTGACTCCAGTCTTGCCAAAGAGTACCGTGTTATCCAGTTAATGGGTTGTGGAGGTCTGGTAGGCAGCCGCTCGACGTAAAATACAGTATTTAGGTGAATCGGTATTGACTGGAAACCGACCCCAATATAGTTGCGAAAAGGTTAGGCAGATGATGCCTGTCTGTAGAAGCCTTAATAGAGAATTCACGCAAGCAATAGATAAAATGTATCCGTTCTTATCTGACAAACACCATGTCTATAATATTTAAATTACACTTTCACCACGCAAGGAATTTGTGCAGTAACATCAGACTGATAATAAAAATAATAATATGCTTATAATGTTTTTTATTATGAACACAACATAATAATGAAACAATTACCGTAAATATTTCTTGCAATTTGTTCCATGAAATCACTTTTATATTCACACTTCACGGCTCGTTTGACATTCATGCAAATTATAATGGGCCGTGCAAAACTTTCAGGCCATGTACTTATTTACCTTATTTAATAATGCCCATGAAGCTTCCATTATATTATATTATTTTTAACACAAAGTATAGGCCGGTCAGGCTAGGTCATGAAAGTTGGTAAAAAACATGATGCCTTACCTTATAATAAGATCTCTATTCGTTACATTAGAACATCCTTCTCACACCTCTGGCTAACCCTTCGGAGGATAAACGTTTAATATTAAAAAAAAAACAATGATTAAAAAACATCAAAATTATAGAATACATTATCAACGATTTTGCCACCGTGATGTGAAAAAAGAAATTCGATAGGTACTAAAACAAAAATGCTTAGTAGAAAAATATGAAACTCAAATAATATTTGATAAATGACGATAGGTTCGCCTCCTGCCACATGGTTCACGGATGATGAAGTAAGCAGTAAGCATCTGAGCCGTGAAACTGTACCTACTTAGTAATATAGGTATCCTTCTATTCCTTCGAGACTGTGAGCTAATAAAAACGATATTATTTAATACTACACATGCATGTTAATCAATTTGCGTCCAATGCCAAACGCCTCGGGGCCTCTTCACAATGTTTTTTTGTTTGAAAACAGTTTTTACATTGACTGTACCTACTGTTAAAAATATCAACTCGTTTTTCAGCGTATTGGTTTTGTATGCAAAAAATATATGTTTATGTATTAGTATTTAGTAGGGAGGTGCTACAGCCGTTGCGTTCACCATGGCTGAACCGACAACAGTTGATAGGTACCAAACATTTTAAATTTAAAATTCGGAAAAGAAGACGAAATAAACTTCTATTGTGTTCTATTATATTATTGTGATCCTCAAAATGATTACTACAGAAAAACGATACATATATACCTTAGCCTTGTTGTTATGTAAGTTTTCCCAACAAAGTAAAATAACTAAACTTAAATCCGTTATTGCGATACTAAAACAAAACAATTATAGTGCTAAAAATCTTATGTACATAGAGAGCTGTTACTAAGCGGACAAGAAATAGGATCAATTTTGTTTGAGCAAGTTTGATCGATGGATACATCCAATTTTACTGCGCACACAACTGAAATAGGTAATGTTTCGCCCGGAACCCAGGGTGCGGCCAAAACACTTTCTTAGAACGCCTTACAACAGACTCCTCAAAATTAAATTGAATTTTTTCGGTGTGTCCTAACGTTCGAAAATGATCGACGCCGTGACGTCAATGTGGCACTTAAAAGTGAAATTTTATCAACGCAATGGAATATTTCACGAAGTATTTACTACACTAATTTATTTTAAATTATGGTATTAAAGTTAATTAGGTAGGTACGGTACAATGTAGAATTAAAAACATCTTACAACCTTATACTTCAGAGGAAAAACCCTTAAAAAACATGTCAAAAGAGACTGGCTATGTTATTAAATTTGCTACATAAATATTTATCACTACATTTCGCATGATGATCTCGATTTAAATCCTCCGTGTCATACTTCCTTGATGATATTGGCCCATACAAATGCCCATGACTTTATCTATGGAGTCAAAGTCCATGTAAAAACTGAATCAAATAACTTTCATCTCAATTGACTGAGTTCAATGAACCTCGTGATAAATGGCCTAAATTGTAGCCAATGTTCGCGGTTCATTCAAGATCATTGGTTTTATCAGGAGGTCAAATATTTCCTACTTACTTTGTTTCAAGCATTACTTGACAAAATCGTGATCAGGCTGAATTTATAGCAATCGGAAAAGGCAATTAATTACATCATACTGTCATAAACGGTATTAATTTAATCTCAGCCATCTGGCGTTGGTACTGTTAGGAAAAGGCCAAAGGAATACTAGTAGGGGAGAACGGGGCTAAACGTGCCGCGGGGAAGTTATTCCGATTGAAAAAGGCCGGAAGATAAACATATCAAATAAATTCGTCATAAAACGCAACGCTGCAGCGCACCGATGGCAACTATAGTAGGCGCCAGATAATCGTGGAATAACGGTCATTGACCCACCTACAATTATTGACATTTTTAATTTGAAAAACGGAATTAATGACACAAAGCTGTCCCGAATCATCATCTCTTGTGATCCTTAACATTGTCTAATAATGAAAAACGATTCATATTTAATTGTTCAGGTACCTATGAACAGTTATTAGGGAAAGGTCAATATACTTTATTCCACATTTATCTGGCGCCTACTATATCTTAGTTTGGCCAGTAACGTCCGGTATTACATCGGAATAACTTCCCCGCGGAACTTTTAGCCCCGCTCTCCCCTAAAGTCGACTACACGCTAGTGGTAACGCTTTGACCTTGTGTTGTGTTGACCTAGCGTTGTGCGGAGTTTCAATCAAATGAGTGGTCAGCTTATTCTGGTTTTGTTACCAATGATGTGAGGCCTTCTGTACATTAACGTAATAGCAAGCTATGACCTCTTGCAACAATTACTGCATTAACTGTATATTAGTGGTAGGTATATATATATATATATCTACACAGTTGGTTACCATTTGAAGCTGATAAATGAGATCATGGTATTTACCATGATCTCTTTTCGATTTATCATTTCACAAATGACTGAAGAGTTGTAACTAACCAAGTTGTTTATCTAAACAAAAATACAAATTAGAGATTTCAAATTTATTAAAAATGCGTGGGTACCAACCTCATACAGTAGGTACTTTATTTGACCTACCTATTGAATGGAGAACCTCTTTGGATAAATATGCAGTTCTGTATCAAAATGTATTAAATTGTTTGAATTTGATACCATTTATCATAAGATTTATTAAAAAACCTCCCAATCATTACGTCAAACAAGCCAAGATCAGCTTTAGTCTAATCACATTTGGTTCAAGACCTGAAAATGAGTATTTTATTCCGTTAGAAATAAAAAAACCCAAGGTACGGTGATCCCTTTTAAATTAAATATTCAAAAATCCTTTACTGTCCTTCACAAATCGTGTTAGTCATGATTTGATCATTAAATTACCGTTTTCGTCTGGGCGTCGCGTCGCGTTGATATGGCAGTCAGATGTCCAGTCAGTCACCTTTTATTTTTAACTTCATACACGCATATCTCGTTTTTTCTCGTTCCCGTATAACCTATAGCCTTCCCCATGAATGTGTCTATCATAGACAAAAATAATTTTCCAAATCCGACTGGAAGTTTCATAGATAAGCGCGTTCAAACAAACAAACTCTTCAACTTTATTACATTAAATACATAGTAAGTATAAAGGTCACATAACATCAAGCCTGTGCTCCTGAAAGGGTAAGGCAGAGGTGTGCTCACATTTTGCCAGTTAATCTTTAAATCCCATAATTATAATAGAGAGCTAACCTATTGTCACCAACCGGCCACAAATTCAGATTCCAGAACTATACGAAGAAATTCTAGATGGGAAAAACCCTATCACACTTTACCCGACCCGGTAATCGAAATTAGGACTTCATTTACGTCGTAGCGCCCGCGACCATAGGTAGCCAAATGATATTTTTAATGTAGCTACATCATCACCATCTGCCTAGCCTTTTCCCAACTACATTGGGGTCGGCTACCAGTCAAACCGGATTCAGCTAAATACCAGTATTTTACCTGGAACGGCTGCCTACCAGACCTCCACAAACCATTAACTGGGGGTTATACGGTACGTTTTGGCAAAACTGGTGTCATTTTCTGGCTTCTGATAATCCGTAACGACTGCTAAAGATCTACAAATGATAGCCGGGACCAACGGCTTAACAAGCTCTCCGATGCACGGAGGAATCTCGAGATGTTAAGATGGTCACCCATCCACAGACCGACCTCGGCAAGCGTTGCTTAACCTTGAAGATCGACCCGTACGGCTGTTATTATTTAGCCACGAGCTTCTAATGTAGCTAAATAATTCACGCAAAATGTTATCTCCCAGTCAAGAAATTAATATGAAAAAAGTAATAAGTTTGTATCATATCATCACACGCTATCTATAAGAGAGTTATTGGCTTCGTCACTAAACGAGGGAGGTTATAATGGATATTTTTCCCGCCAAAAGCTGACGCATGTCACACTGCTTCATTAGAGACTGTCCAGCGACCCATGTCTTTGCCGATGACAAAATGCTTGAACTCCATTGATATATTAAAAGGACATCAATGTTGCATTTATCCATAATATTATTATGGCGTATTTTTCTAAGAGCAGCTTAATTAGTTTTAGGAATAAAAAAACACGAACGTAAATGTAATAAGGTGAAACAGCTAGTAGTTTTTACAGTAATAGAGCGTAAATACGACGACGCTATTTGGAAAGATACTTTAACAATTTTAGGTCGAAAATCGAAGGACACAGAGTTGTATCATACTCATATTTAAAGGGGAATAAATATTATGACCACCAGAAAATACTTCGATAGGTACCCTAAGCTCTTTTAACAAAAATATATACTTAACACCAAAAAAATTAAGCCTAAAAAAATAATAGTTCTAGCTGTTTTATTCACGACTGTAGTTCAAATTGTATTTGGGGACCGAATATAGTAAATGATCACCAAATTTTTGCGAGCAAATTTCTTCTTTAAACAAAATGTGTAGGTTAGGTTAGGTTAAAACTGTGACCTCCTACGCACGAGCCAAGCGAGCGAAGCGAGCGGTGCCGCGGCAGCGGCCGGCGAGTGCCAGAAACGACTTGCATTAATAGAAAAAAGAGATTGTTTTTATTAGGTTACCCGGATACTAAACATTTGGCTTATTTGATAGGGTAGCAAGATGTATAAACTTTAGGTTATAATTTCATATTAAACGGCGGTTTTAATTTTGGTGATCATTTACTATTTTTGGGTCAACTATGATTTGTTTGGAGTCATTTGCTTTAATAGGATAGCAAGATGTACAAACTTTGGTTAAAGTTTTAAATTAAAATGCGGTTTTATATTCTGGTGATCATTTACTATTTTTGCCTGTGATATTTTACTAAATCAGGTGATCAGTTAAACATAAGCCTATTTAAAGCCACACGCAGCGCACGCACCTGACATGAGTGGGTCACAATTGCCCGAAGTTTTCTTGACGTTCGCCCCAATGATCGTCTGCCCGAAGAACGCCCATCGTGCCTACATTTTTCTAAGGCTTAGGCAGACTGGCATAGGTGTGCAACTCGCACGTGGCAGTAGCTAGTAAGATACGTCCAAAAGATGCAAGTTAATGCAGGCACTGCAGCCTGTAAACTGGCCATTAGTCCCATAGTCAAATTAGCTACAACAGTAGCTGAAACGTCATGTTTGACAGGCAAAAATGACGGTTCAGCAACTGTCAGTACTGTCAAAGATAGGTACGTTATTGAGACCGGCTGTTAGTTAGCAAGTCGACTTGGTAACATTCTTTTACACTTTACCAGTAGGTTGCGCCTTATCAACTGTTCTAAATTCTCCTGCTTTAAAAGGATCGTAGTGGAAATTATGTTTTTGTAAATCCTCCGCTTTTTCTAATTAATTTCGTTGCGGAATCCAAGAAAGTTGAATCGTTACTCCGGGACTCGTCGAACTTCATTGACTCTTGAGTTTTTCTGGTGGTCGCCGCTGTTGATTCTGTCTCTCACGGGCTTGTCCCAATAAAAATCCTAAAGTCTCCATTGTGTACGATCCAAACAATCACTTCCGCGCCTATCGTGTCGTCCCTTATAGATTTGTACCAGGAAGTTGTGTCACTGCATCGAGTGATGCACTTAGTAATAATCCCTTGTTAATAGACACAGTCAACTATGCAACTGCATGCTGCATTGGATATGAAAGATAGCTCTGTTTGTCAGTGTTTTTCATTAAACCATCAGCTGTACACATTTTATACGTAGATATGTATGCACACATCGGGTTTGTATTTGTAGTTTACAAAAACGCAGTTAACACCTGGTTCCGGGAAAGGAACTATTGACGCTTCATAAATGAAACACAAAGCAAGTGATGCGATAGGCTGTTGAAATTCATTCAACCAATCACAGCAACTATTATTATCTGGTTTTCGCTCGAGAAACTGGGCATAAGTTTAAAAAAAAAACTGCACTATAATCTTTATATTGGGATCCGGAGTAATAATTACGATTTAACTGGTTGTCAAGGAAACATACATAAAACTGGCTCAAACTAGAATGGCATTTATTTTATTTTATTGATAGTTCTGATTTATTATTGCAAATTAAACATGGTTGACATTCAATGATTCAGAAAAAACTTACCTACTAGAAAAAGCGTAGGTATTTGAATATGTACATAATAAAGCATAATTAATTTGCATGAATAAATCGTGAAAAGTAGTTTTTATAGTCTGACATGTGCGATTTAAAATAATCTCAGTGGAGTCTAATTGACTTCAGCTGTTTTATTAGGCCTAAAAACTTCGTAAATATGTAATTATTATCATTTAAGGGAATAGGGAATAAAGTGTGTTAAAACATAGGATTATAATTATATTATCAACTTTCCGAATACTTACTTGTTCAAGAATTAGGAAAGTTAATAATTTAATGGAATATATCCATTATTTTTTTTCCATTATACTTCAACCAACAAGTTATCCCCTACTGCTCTTTTTCTACTCAGTCGGAAATCAAATACGGCGCACGAAATAATTTTTGGAATCGATTCTTCGCAAATGTGTTTAAAAACTCCATTTGATACGCGTGAGCATTTGTCATTGCACTCTCCACCTCGGCTGCAATGACAAACTTCGCTCACTTGTGTCAAAATGTAGATACTAGTTTAGAATATATTGTATAGTCTCTGATAAACGTTAGTCAGTGATAGATACTCCACTCAATGTAATTGCCAGGAATGATTGCGCAAACCGTAGGTACGTAGGCATATATATTTTTGGCATCACCTGAACATAGAGATTTATATTTAGAAGTCTATGTTTTTATTTTCGGATGTATGTTAAGTTTCTTTCTTCCTCTGTGGGATTAAAATAAAAACATAACAAGAAAGGATTGCCTCCAGTTATTTTGCGCAAAGCATTTTCTTCATGCGGAATATATTTTTTTCCATTAAATGTTATTCTTAATTCGAGTTCAACATAGCAACCAGTGAATCAGCGTACTCTTTGCCTTTTAACTTCAGTTTACAATAGCATTTAAACTAATTTAAACATGCTCTTTATTTTTCCAATTACATCCATAAATAAATATCTAACATGTTTAGCTAAGAATATTAAAAATAAACTTAATGAATCCTCCTAAAAGGAAAAATCAATCGGCTCTTATTACGTCAAAGTTACCTTCCAGCATACCGCTATTCTCAGATTTTATACAAATAATTATATTTTCTCGGAAAATCTAAGCCATTTGGATTTGCGGAACTATTTCTTTCGACCGAGTTTCTCCGAACGAGAGGTCTTCAAGTACACACTGCGTGGGTTGCTGTTCTTATATTTGTCACCGGAAAATTGCCGACTCCGTAAGATTGTAATAAATCTTGATTCGATTATAATTTCTCGATACCTATACTTATTATGAAAAAAATGTTTTTTATACAATAAATCCCATCCAAATTTAATAGTTTCCAATAAAACCGTGTCTTATTTAAAAAAAAATAGTTACAATTTTACAATCTTACGGCGTTTCCCATTTTCCGGTGAAATATGTATTTACTAGAAATTATTTTCATTTTCCCGCTTATACTAACACCATGGTCTATATTGTCTTGCTTTCCACATTCAAATCTTTGTGTGTTCTCGCGACAATGTATTCATCTGAGCAGGATGCCTGATAAATACCGCAATGAATAATATTCAGCCTGTATTATTCAAAAGGCAACAACGCGGGAAAAAAACCATAGGTCGTGTCTTTGCAGGAATATGGCTTTATTATGAAAAGATAACACAGCAATAGTTTTGTTAAAACATTCAATAATGGCATATCTAAATGTTTGTATGTTTGCTTTTGTATCTCAATGTTTATAAGAGGAGACACGAACTCGGTATCAGTCCTTTGTTTTGAATAAATAAATATTCTAGGTTTGTTGTGCATATGTTGTTTAAAATGATAATTTAAAGTTCTGAATGGTTAAGGAACCTTTTGACTTTACGGGAACGTGTATTATTAGGCTTCAGATTTCTACCAATGAGGAGTAATACTATATTGAGGTTTACTCAGCATTTTTAACATTATCTTGAGTTACTTGTAGTACCTACCTACTCCGTATTTCAAAATCAATAAACAGTTTATTAACGAAAAACATATTTCTAACAAAAAAAAACGCGGAATAACTATCGTAGCAGTTACGATAAAATTTTCTTTTTGTTAGGTACTTACTATTCCTTATATTTGCATTTTCATAAATAACGTAACGATTCTTAAGTATATATAGGTAGATGTTTCTTCGTTTTAGCGGTCCTGAAATCTCATCTTCCCTCTTTATTTATCCTCCAATCAACAATACCAATCATTTAATGTAGATACTCTGTCGGTCGGTACCCAGAATTCCAGATTAAAACAGAAATATGATTAATGATAAAACTGGGAAGCCTAATAAAGAAACGATAATTAATCATCTACCTACCGACGAGGAGCCCGAGGTTAACCAATTAACCGCAGTTGGTAAAGATTTTTTATTTAGGTTAACGTGATTTTTTTATATTTAAAAAGTGATTCTTTGTGATAGTTCAAAATCCTAATTGGCAACGGTTCAGAAATTTCTGAATCGAGAATATTCTTGACAAAAAAAATACATTTTACGTTTTGTTTATTTTTCTTCACGAAGACGTACTGTATCACAGATTGCTCAATGTTTTTCATTCTTACTAGGAGAATGTTAGAAGGTTTAAAAATAACAGAAGCCGTTATGGCCGTTTTTATTTTACGCCCACATTATCCTTAGTAGATAAGCTTTATCAATATACGGCACATTTGCATCGATCCAACCTGAATTTTTTGTTCAGAAATTGCGACATAATGGTGTGTTTAAATACCGGCTTTTGCCACAGTCATCACACGCGTGAAAATCGGAATTGCTTCCACGTAGGTACCACCGGGTACAAAGTACCTTATGTCCTAATCCCATCTACTCGAGTTCCTACCCAAAATTCATTCCGTTTATTTTCAAATATCTTAACATATATATCTAGACTTTCACATTTATAACATTAGTAGAAAGGATAGTACGAAGTAGGAATAGTAGAATAAATTAATTTACCAAACTGGCTTAGCGTTCCAATCTAAAGTTTATTTTATATTCCAGAGTTCGTCATATTTAGTACCGTACACTGAGGTGTAATAGAGACCTTAAGAATTAGGAATATTCTTTAACAGACTTCATTTTCTTTTATTTATTAATTTGTTATCATATTTTCAGCTACCTTGATCACGGCGGCGGCTGGCACCACAGTAGGCTGGACTTCCCCCACTCTGCCCATCCTGCTGGCACCAGACTCGCCCATACAAACATCGGCAGACCAGAGCTCATGGATCGCCTCACTTATGATATTATGTTCAGGTACTATCTTACTTATTCTCTCTTCAAAGTCATTAAACCCAGAACGCCACTGATGCTTTTAACGTCCAAAAAAGTCCGCATGGGCACTCTAGCTTCTTCTATGGATACAGTTGATTACTTATTGTGTAAGTACGGGACTGAAACAAAAAAGAATACATACATATTGTTATAAGTGTTAAAACATTAATTAATTAAATATATTTATATGTATTTTTGCATTCCACATCGATACAGACAATGATTTGTGGAGGGCTTATAATTTTATGCTATTGTGGCGGATGAAAGTCATCAGCGCCACAAGCAGGTCAGGAGAGGAAAATGTTAAAAGAGAGAGGAAATTAATTGGAAGAGGGATCTTAAATTAAGGGCGACTGCTATATTTATCAAGAGGGGACGTTTGGACATTCAAAAAATCTATAATCTAAAGTACCCTCTGCCAATCCGCACTCACAGAAGGAAGATTCACGTGTGCTAATTTTATGAAGAAAAACGGGGATACCTACAGCAAAAACCTAAACGGAGTCTGCAGAGAACAGATACAACAGTTTTGGAGACCTTAACCATGGTTTTGGATTTATAGTGGGTTGAACACCATTGAAAAGCCTCTCATCTTGCTAGACTCATTCCACTGTTCCTGCCAGGAGCACCGAAGATTCGCTTTCGGCAGAGTCAGCAGGTCGTAACTTTGGTGGGTATTGTTTGAGAGATCAGCCGTTACAGATGTGCACGCATCTTTGGCCAGGGCATCAACACATTAATACCACCAGTGGCTAGGTATCCAAATTAGCTGAACATCTTTTTGACAGTTGGCACAGGATAACAAAGATTTTTTAATTAGAAAAAATAAGGGGATTGTGTAATTCAGCAAGTGAGTCATGTTCTGGTTAAATCTAACTTACAATACCATAGATAATAATTTAATATAGTGATTTTTTTTTTGATAAAAAGTCTTTCCCACCCGAATCATCTAGTAAGTTATACTTGTAATTTATTGACATAAATCGACGGATTTTTCCATTTCGTTTATGGCGACTGAGTCGAATGGAGAGGTCCTTCATACTGACTTGTAATAATTATGGACCCTATTCACAAAAATCCCTGAGCTTTTAAGAACCTGCCAAGCAGTTTTCTATAGACAGAATTTAAGTTGCTTTCCAGTTACTAAACAGTTCAGAGATTTTAAATGAATAAGAACGTTCATGTACGAGCATGAGAAACAAACAGACCTTATTCCAAAGGACTTTGACCACAACCGATAGAAAGTTAAACGTCATGTGATTGTCAATCTGAAGTGATGAGAAATAAATCAAGGCATACGGGGCATGTTTATAAAGAACAAACACACTCACGACTCACGTATGCAGTCCATATCGGGGCTATCCAATTATTAGCCTTACCTTGTGGAAAGTGGAAACTTCTCGTTCAAATAACACGATAAATTAAGTTTCCCAAAGGCATTACATATTTAGTCGGCACATTAATCTAAGTCGTAACGTGATCGCGTTTCTGTCCCTCTTTTCGTGTTTGGTAATCCAAAATGATGGGGTCGGATTTAGTAACTCGATGCTTTTGTTCGTTTTTCATATAAAAATGTCCTTCGGAACAGGATCGGATATCAGATGAATCTTGATTCGCGTTGAAGTATACAATGACAACGCGATATTGCGCTGAAGTATGCTAATTCAGTGAATCACTACGGTAAATAATTTCATAATCATGGTGGGAATTAACGAGTAAATATTGAAATATCGGTGCCTACCGGTGGATACGGTTATAAACGTTTTCTATTTAAAGCATCAAGTAGTACTTAAGGGGGGTTGTTATTGGAGTCTGTTAACGCCGAATCGCATGACAGAAGAAGTGCGAAATTAGCTAATTCCACTTGATGTCCCATGACTCGTCATTTGTAATTATGTACCCTGTCCTCCCATGGGTGTCGTTAGCGGTGATTACGAGCTTTCGTCATGGTTTCATTGCGAATGGGAATAACATAATGAAAAATAATAGAAAAAAAGTGATTACCAATCCAAATGTCACTAGAAGGCTATTGTGGTAGATTTCCTTCGTGATTTTAATTTTGTGTGATTTAACTGATTTTCACAGTGAATGTTCTTATTTTAGGAACCCTGGCACTTTTGAATTGAAGATAATTATGTCGAATGAAAAGTTCCAAAGTCAATTTCATCATCAGAAAATGTCCAATGTGATCCATAATCATGCCCATTATCAACCGCAAAGTAGGATAGGTCAACACAGAACAAAGACATTCCACGCACCATTACGCTACGCGTGCATCATCGCATTGTTTTCTCATTTCAGCCGCAAGTCCCATTCCTGCCTCGTACCTAGCAGACAGGATCGGCACCAAGAAGACGTTGCTCCTGGCTTCGGTGCCGTACATCATCGGGTGGATACTAGTGATGTTCGCGGGGAATGTCCCCACGATATACGCATCACGGCTCATCTCGGGTCTAGGCTACGGCATAGCCTACACCACCGCGCCCATGTATCTCGGCGAAATAGCCTCCGATGAGGTCAGAGGCGCCATGGCTACACTCATCACTGTCATGTCGAAGGTCAGTCTCCCCCAAATGATGACCGCAAGGTCAACAATGCTCGCGTGTGTAATTGGGTCGTACACCTACTTTATTATGATGTTTAAGCACTGAAGCGCCGTGGATACAGAGCACGGTGCTACACTTCAGGTAAAAAAGTAGAATCTTCTTCAAGAATTATATTGCCTTCTGGTATAAATCTGTCCTACCAAGGCAATAGTTTTCTTAACTAATCACTTTTCTGAGTATTCTATATTTTTGCACGCCCCTTCTAAAGTATTATCGACTAATAATATGCCAGCTACATGCAACCACACAGGCTGTATCGTCACAGTACTTATCGGGAGACAGACGGCTAATTTTCGCTTCTGATAACAGTGTCTATACCTACGTTTTCGTCACTCGCCAATAAATCATTGTTAGCATGTCTGCGGTTTCCTTTTGAGTAACAATAGAGTTTTTACCCGCGAAATGTGCCTACAGAAATTATTATGCCAACAAATTTTGAGGCAACTTTTGTATAGGATCAATCAATTAGCACTGTCAAACGTCATTGCCTATAAAATATTGCCAAACCAAACAAAAATGTACTTTACCGTTTACCTAATATTAAATATTGTGTTAATATGTCCGTGTACATAAGAAATTAGACGCTTAAAATCTATTTCTGAATAAGCGTGGATCATGCATATTATGGTGTAAAAAAATAAATAACATAAGTAAATATAAAAAAAAAATGTCTTGTCACCAACACTGATCTCGTTCTAGACAAATTTAAAACGAGTATTTTCAACCTTGAATATAATGTGAAGTATAATCCGAAGATCTAGAGACACTTTGTATGCAAGCGTTAATCAGTGGAACTAATCAAACGTATTTAATTAATGTCAACCTTGTTTTATTTGCGTACAAATATCTGCGTTGTAGTGTAATTCTTGGAAAATTTATAAAAAATAATCTAAATCAATAATTCCACCCTGTTATTGTTCCATTGTTTTCAGATCTTTTTCGATTTATCAGACAACAGAATCGAAAGTAAACTAGAGTAGAGAGAGCTAGGTAGATTGAAAATTATCAGATTATAAAGATATGTAGAAACAGACTGAAAAATAATACCAGTTTGAAATGTAATGGTTATGTCACTGGTAATTTGAAAACGCCGTAAGATTGTAAAATATCACGTGAAATTGTAAACTAGTTTTTCTTAATAAGACACACTATTGAATTTGAATGGGATTTATTTTATACAAAACGATTTTTTTTCATAATACCGTATTTCCGTTGGTCCCGGCTGTCATTTGTAGATCTTTGGCAGTTGTTACGGATTGTCAGAAGCCAGTAAATCTGACTCCAGTCTTGCCAAGAACTACCGTGTTACCCAGTTAATGGGTTGTGGACTGTGGAGGTCTGGTTGGCAGCCACTCCACGTAAAATATTGGTATTCAGCTGAATCCGGTTTGATTGGAAGCTGACCCCAATGTAGTTGGGAAAAGGCCAGACGGATGATGATAATAGAGAAATTATAATCTAATAAAGATTTATTACAATCTTATGGAGTCAGCAATTGTCCGGTGACAGTTATAATAAACTCATTGATTGGTACAACAAAATCGTACATAACCCAGATACTCCCGCGATGATTTTTCAAACCAAAGGTTGACTGGTAGAGATTGCCTTGTTGCATTAAATCCGACCGTGTATCAATACTGTACATAGACTTAAATGATTTGGTTTAATAAATACAGCAGGGTACTATCACTCCAAGATATCGGGTCAATATATGGGTTTAGAATACTTACACAGAATTTATAGGTAACTAAACAACCTGTTACTGTCTGGTAGCAGGAAGATTTTATCAACAATTGCCTGATATGATTGTTTTAATAGACATAACAAGATAATTATCAACTAATTTACTTCGGATCTCAATGAGACGATGATTCTGATTTAAAATATTAACTTTTCAATTCCTCTGTTTCAGTTCGGTATCCTGTCTCAGTATTGCATCGGGCCCTACGTGTCCATGCTGGGACTGGCCAGCTTCAACATCGCCATCCCGATTCTGTTCGTGGTGACGTTCAGCACCATGCCGGAGTCACCCTACTACTACATCAAGCAGGGGCAGAAGCAAGAAGCAGAATCATCACTCAAGAAGCTCAGAGGCAGAAGCTACGTTAGAGAAGAATTGGAGAGCATGAGCAGCTTGGTCACAGAGAACATGAAGGAGAAGAGTCGGTGGAAAGACTTGTACACTGTGGGAGGAAACAGAAAGGGGCTCATCATTCTGATGGGCATTTACTTCACGCAGCAGTTCTGTGGCAGCACGGCGATCATATCGTACGCGCAGCAGATATTCGGAGCAGCTGACGGAGGCATGGGGGCTGAAGAGTCCTGCATACTGTTTGGTACTGTTCAGCTCCTTACATCTGCCGTATCCTCGCAACTAGTAGACAGGTTAGGAAGGAAGCCTCTACTACTAATATCTTCATGTGGCGTCGGACTAGCCAACGTCATCATCGGAGCGTACTTCTTCATGAAACACAACAACAGCGAGTACCTCGTCAGTGTGAAATTCATTCCTATCGTTGTGATACCAATATTTATATTTTCATACACCATAGGTTTAGCTACAGTGCCTTTCGCGATTACGTCGGAAATATTTCCTACAAACATTAAATCAAAGGCGACCTGTGTCATCCAGATATTTGTGGCGTTAATGACGTTTGCAGTAACGAAGTTGTATCAAGTGGTGGCGGATAATTTAGGAAACTATGTCGCCTTCTGGGGCTTCGGTGTGCTGTCGGTGTTCGGTGTTATATTCATATTGTTGCAACTGCCTGAAACTAAAGGACAGTCGTTCGCAGCGATACAGGAGAAACTGTATTCGCCGGATAAAGTTATTTATGAGAAGGATGATGACCATATGGCCAGGGTAAAGATCACTTTGTGACAAAGTACATTATTTTTAAGGTATACGTATTGTGTAAGTAATTTAAAAGTGTACAGTTTAAGGCGTTTGTTTTACATAGTACTTTAATGTTATGCAGTACTTAATTCTCCGTCCGCTATGTGGCGACATTCCGCAGAGAACCTAATTTGTCGGCTGTCTTCTTTGTTTGTGTTATACTGTAGTTGTTAACTGTTACAACGAGAGCTATAAAGACCAAAGAATTCACTTTTAAGTGTTACAACACGAATTTAGGGTTGTCGTTCTCGATTGTTGGTTTCGAATTTACACAATCAAATATTTATATTAAAATAGATACCTATTATACTATATTATAAATTAGACTTCCATCTCTATCTACTAAGGCTCAATTACACTTGATCATTCTCCCGAATTTGACTGGCTGTGGAATTCGGGCGAACGACCAATGTATATGAATGATGCGAGTTTGCCCGTCTTCGGGCAATCCGCTCCAGCCGATCCCAGTGTAATTAATGCATCGGGTGCCCGCATTCGAGCACCCAAATGCGTGCTAACGATCAAGGGTAATTGCGCCATTACATACGTAATAGAATACTTGTTTTCGTATTATGTTTGTTATGAGTATTACATGTGCCAACAATATTACATGGAGCATCTACTTAACTGTTCATTTATGATAGATAATAATAATTATTACTTCCTTCCTAAAAGTAACAAGTGCCTATGTAAAGTTTGTAACATTATGCTTTAGTTTTTGTGTTATACACACATGTGCTACTATTTATTACAGAAGATATTTATTGTAAGCTTCGTTCGAAAGTGTATTTTGTATACGTACATATATTTAACAAGCATCCTTATAACAAAGCAAGTACAAACATAATGTAAGTTACTGTTATGTAAGTTCTTATAACTCTCGCCAAGTTTTTAAAGGGCTTGTTAGTATTCACAGGGATTTAATAAGGGAATTTAAACTTGAATGTTTGGAGATGACATCAATGTTATATCGAATCTCTAACATTGCTTTTTGTATGAATACGAATCGTATGAGTGAAGAAGGTACGCTAGGAACTCTTAGAGTGGTTGATACCGAAATGCGTGCGGTGATCGCACGCTTTGCAGCATGACATTTTGATTTGCTCTCAGAAACGAACGTAAATCAGTAGATACTTAGCTCTTTAACGAATACAAGAGGTAGATTAAAAAAATACTGTTAAGTTCGTCAGTAAGATTACCAAAAAATATTTGACACATATTTTTTTATGTCGTGCTATGAAATTTGGGTGACGTCTCGTCTACGTATGCGTTTCATCACTTTTTATTGATTCGAAAAAACAATAAAATCATGTTTGATATTTGACGTACTAATTAGAAACATATTTTATTTACCCAGGGAGATCCCTTTATCAGTCAAATCAATTAGGTACAATAAATTGTGCCATACTTTTAACTTAGTGCCTTTAAAACGAAATCTCATGCAGCCAAGCTTGCGGGCCTCGCAACCACTCTACAAGTTCTAAGCATAAAGATTATAAATGGGTTTATAGCATGACAGTGTAGTTAAGAACTTTTTGTATTTGCCAAATTGACGCAGACTGGTAACATGGTAACAACAGGGGTGGGCGATTATTTTTCCTTGTTTAGAGTTTCGCAGACAGTTTCGTACTCTAGCGGTCAGCAGTACTGCACTTCATTAAGGCGCTTCGCTACATTTTTGCAGCCAACTTGTTCTAACTCCACTTTCGAACTCGTTGGCTGCTGAGAGCGCTATATTTTGGCGGCTATAAGCCGATACTGTCTGGGATTATATTGGTGTAGTGAAATCTTTGGAGCATGGTTATGCTTTGATGCGGCTTTGCTCCCCATAAAATAAGCATATTGATTGTGAGTGCCTACACGTGAATATAGTGCCTTATAAAGTTTTTGATTGAATTTAGTCAGATAATTCTAATGTGGTTTAAATTTTACAAAACAGCCTTAGAAAGTTATCTTTTTAGATATTAGTCTGCGTAGAGCCAATTCAATTTTAATGCAACCCATGTGATTTAATTTATGTAAGCAAGAATATTGTGGACCATTATTTAGGGGATATACTTAATTGTAATTAAAAATGCATTTTATTACCTAATAGAATTGTTCTTAAGTAATTTTCTTACCAAGCTGCAATTTCAACAAAGCTTGAATAATAAAAGTTCCTTTTTGGCACTAAACTTAAGTACCGTAGTGGTACCTGCTAAGAAAAAATATTATTTATTAATACCGTTTACACACACTTAAATATTACCTTTAATTGTACACAAATAAATAATAAATAAAAATTGTGATGATACAAACATTCCGAATGTCTCACGGATCCTCGTGCCATTTAAAAATACAATATAATTCAATATTTTTTGTTAAGTCGGAATGCAATGTTTTGTGAACGTCTCTAATTAATTTAAGGTTAATTTGTAATTAAAACATATTGTGATAACATTTCTTAACTTTTATTTTCGTCATTATTTGTACCTACATTGATCATTCAGTAAAATGAGCAAATGGTTACTAATATAGAAGGGTATTCAATTTTTAGATGAAATAAACGAATGAAGAAGCTCTAACTGGCTAAAACTGGTGAATATTTCGGGAATCTGCTGGATTCAAGAAATATAGAACAAATCGATGTGGCGATGTATGTGGAAGGCTTATATCCAGCAGTGGTCGAATGATGACGATGGTTAAAACCAAGTTGTTGATATACAAGACAGTTTCACTTTATCACCGCCATTTCGATGAACATACCTGGCAAAAAATTGCATCGTCGTCGTTGATCTATTTTAATGGATAACCTGCAACTTTTTTATGGACCGGCCACTTCCTGCCCAAGCAGTAGCCACCACTAAGGCAAAGAAACTCGACGATCCGCAGAGAAACTATAGCTACAACTATCTTGGGTCAACGTAACTATTCTAAAACAGTGAAACACTGGTGGAACCTTTTATATAGGTAAATATGTACTAGACAGTCCATCCATTAGTTAGGTACTTGAAAAACTAAGCAACGAACAAAACGTTGAAAGTGCACTGTACAGTTACAAATTAAAGTGTTGTCTGCAACGGTTTGTTTCTGTCTTTCCATTTGCTCTTGCCATCGTCCTAATTATCAGCTTGGGATGCATACGCTTGCACTGTTTTAGTAGCAGATCAATGACCCCTCTTGGTTTGTTGGAGCTGGGTATTAGGTACTACGTTTTATAATGGAATTAACCACTGTATTGTTTTAAATTAATATTCAAAGACAAAAAGCAGGTAGATAATATAGTGATATAGATACTTTGTTGTTTTTTTTTCTTGAATACCTACGCAAAATGTATTTTATATCAAAGTTCGTTCAAAGCTGGACCAGAAACAAGTGAGTTCACGGTCATGGTTGGAAACCCCTTAGATGATGAACTAAAAGGCAGATATAGATTATCCGAATAATTTAACTGGGGTCGGCGAAACATTAAATTTTCGTAAAAAAGTATTCCAAATGTCCAGTTGACTATTTATCGAGAGTTTACAATCTCTCAAGTTGTTTTATAATCTTACGGAGATTGCCATTTTCCGGTGACAGTTACATTCATACCCAAAATTTTACTTAGGTACGATATTTTCTTAATTCCACCGAATTGTGTGCCCAAGCATTACTGATAAGAGTATGTACCTTAATGCAGCTGTGTAAGAAGGTACCTAGCATCATTGATTTTATTCCACACGAAATGTCAATATTTTGACTTGACCTCAATGTTCAAACGTTGTACCTAGATACCTACGATTTTTTTTTCATTAGTATTTCATTAAGTTTGTCTATAATATAACTCGCTTTTGCCCGCGACTTCATACGCGCATATCCCGTTTTTCCCGTTCCCGTAAAGCCAATGGCCTTCCTCACAAGGAAAGCGGGCTATACGGGAAAAAATCTTATCATGTGGCTATCATATACAAAAAGAAATTTCCAAATCCGACTTGCAGTTCCAAAGATTAGCGCATTTAAACAAACAAACTTTTCAGCTGTATTATATTAAGTAGTACTTATAGATTTGCTCTAATCTAAACTAGGTACGTATCTATACATGAATCGTGGTCATCAGTTGAACTAAATAAATAGATCAACTTAGATTAAAATTAATACCACTACATGGAATTCTACCGGTATTTTTACCTGTTTCTTCATACAATAGTGTTGTATGTATTAGAAAGTCCGATAGCTAGTAGATACTAATACTTATTGGTATCAAAAACAAACTGATGGACACAACACACATCACTGGAAAATTCTTAAGTTCCGATATCTGATATCTCTTGTTTACATATAAATACTACGAATATACTAATATTTGTTTATGTGTCATTGGAATTATCGAAATATTGTTGTTTTAATACTGGTAAGTCGTAACTGGATTTTTTTATACCGGTATGAACTAGTGATGCGCCTCATTATTTCTGTGACCTGGTGCTATAAGGGCAAAAATCAACAATCATTATTAACTTGGGCACTTCACCCATCCACTTCCATTCCCCATTTTTATTTTTTTTATTGATTCTCCATTATTTAGCCACGAGCTCCTCATACAAGTATGAGGAGCTCGTGGCTAAATAATATCTGCTGTTCGGGATCGATTTTAGAGGTTAAGCAAAACTTGTAGTTGATCAGTGGATGGGTGACCATCCATTGCATACCGAGACTCCTCCTCCTCCGCCTTGAAAAGCACGTTAAGTCGTTGGTCCAGCTGTCATTTGAGCACCTTTGACAGTCGTTACGGCTAGTCAGAAAATCTGATACCAGTCTTGTCAACGAGTATCGTGCTTCCGGGTTGCTGGGTTGTGGAGGTCGGATAGGAAGTTGCTCCATCTAAAATACTGGTATTTAGCTGCATCCGTTTAGACTGGAAGCCAACCCCCACATAGTTGGGACTAGGCAATTTGAATTACTTCGGCTTTAAGCCACAGTGTTGCTTATCTACAACAGCAATCAACGTACTTTGGTCCTTTTAGCACCAGGCACAGAAAAGTCATTATTCATTAGACCACAAGACTGCGAGCGCCAGTTTTTGCACCAATGACCATACCAATAAACCCACGACTCGATTTGCGGTTTTATATTTATTAATATTGACAGAGTTACCTACATTAGCAACCATTCATAATAGGTATATGAGCGTTTACTTCCATTTAGATCATACTTTTACGAACACAATGAAGACTATGTGTGACCGCCCAATTTTGCTGCAGTAGGCAGGTACGCATGGGCTTTGTTGAAATGTATGATTATTTTCTTGAATACATTACTTTTAAACATAATTTCATTATTAATGAGTAAAAGCTGACGAATCAGCTTTAGTCTGAATTTAATATAAGGCCATTTGAGTTGTGGTTATAATTAAATACTATTGAATAGGGTGTATCTGCCTACTTTCTGATATGCGGAATAATTTTATTGGAGGCATGCTTAAATATAATCTAATGAATGAAGGGTACGGATGTGAAACTGCATCACTCTCAGTTCAATTTTCATCGTCTCACTGCACTATCCTGCCGGTCAATTCTGTAAACATGTCGAAGTGATCACTTCACCCAAGCCTTCACTTCGACATGTTTACAGAATCGACCGGCTGCTCTCTGTGCCCAAAAACTGCAGTCATAGCGTCCCTGCACTGCCACTGACGCTACTAATATACCGTCCAGAAATAGTATTGGGTTACCAACATTTATCTGTTTAATCCTCCCGACCGAATTCCGGCCAAGGTGGCCAAACTCAACGGAGATTAATTAGTCATGTAAACAGGATACAGGAGATATTATAGTTGACAAGTGTGTGCGCAAAAATCACAGGTGCAGTCTCTGCTCCGTTTCTCACTTGACTATGTCCTAATGTCGAATTGACTATAGTGGATTAGTCATGTTTGGTGGAGTCCCACGAGACGGCAATTCGACAGGATCGGAGGGAGATCAAGCGCAGGACCACAGGCTTTACGTGCTTTCTCAGACACGACACGGGGAATACCACAAAGAACGTTGATCCTTCCAACAAATAATACGACAGCTTACCTAAACAATAGATTTAAAAAACTATTAATGTAGCCTGGTTTTTCTTGTGGCGCTATCAATGCCGCCACAAAAAAAAACTTAGAATCGAAATTTTTACGGCAACAAAAAAGAACCACAACGCCATCTATCCTGTCAGCGACGAACTACAAACGAAATCCTGCATCACGCAAGCAAAGTCCTCCGTGCGATTTTTGCGATCCTCCCTTTTCAATGGAGTTTTGCATGACTTTACACCCTCAAAAGTCAAAAGTCAAAAACGTTTATTTCAATTAGGCCATTAAACGGCACTTTTGAACGTCAGCATTTACAGTTCAGTAAAATATATTAATAAAGTGACTCTACTGTCCATTCGGAAAGGTAGATTCTTATGGAGAAGAACGGACAAGAAACTCCATAGTTACTCTTTTCAAATAACGACTTTACAAAATTTGGTACACAAAAATCAATTTAATATTATGTGAGGACGATACACCCAGAGTATGCTACTTATAAGAACAAAGTATAACCAGCAGAGGTACTTATTCCTTTTCTAAAAAAAAAAAAAAAATTAGGTAAATGGTACTCACATATTTACAGATAATCTTAATAACCACCAATTAAACAGAAAATAAAAACACAAAAAAGAAACAGTATACCCATCTATAAAGTTAATTCATAAATCAACCAGTTTGATTTTGTCTACACCCTTGATTGTCCTATGGAGCAGGACCAGCATGTTTCCAAGCATTCTTATCCTGAATGTAATCTTCTAATTTGTAATATGCTTGTTTACAAAGTGTACTTTTAACATAAGTTTTAAATTTTCTTTCATTTAGTTCTAATATGTCAGTAGGTATTTTGTTGTAACATTTAACACAATACCCCATGAAAGAAGTGTGGACTTTAGCTAATCTAAAAAATGGTTGATCTAATTTGTCTCTATTTCTAGTATTAAAATTATGTCTATCACTAATTTTACTAAAAAGATGTCGATTTTTCCGCACATACATAATATTTTCATAAATGAATTGGCAAGGGACTGTCATAATATTAATATTTTTAAAAAGTTCCCTAAGAGAATCACGGCGACGCAGATTATAAAGGGCTCTGACAGCTCTCTTTTGTAAAATAAATATGGATTCAATGTCAGCAGCCCGACCCCACAGCAAAATACCGTACGACATAATGCTGTGAAAGTAACTAAAGTAGACCAAACGTGCGGTTTCTACGTCTGTTAACTGTCTTATCTTTCTAACAGCATACGCGGCTGAGCTTAAACGACCCGCAAGAGATGTTATATGAGGCCCCCATTGTAATTTCTCGTCCAATGTGATACCTAGGAAAACCGTTTGATTAATGAACTCCAGTTTTTCTCCATTCAACATGATGTCACATTCACTACTTTTAACATTTGGTAAAGAAAATCTAATACATTTAGTTTTTTTTTTATTTAGAGCCAAGTTGTTTACCGTAAACCAATTTTGGACCTGATGAATAGAACTATTGACGTCGTCAAGATTTTGTGAACGTCGGTCTATTTTAAATATTAGTGATGTGTCATCCGCAAATAATACCATCTTTGGTTGATTTTTAAGTAATTGGGGCAAATCATTTATGTAAACTAAAAAAAGGAATGGACCCAATATTGAACCTTGAGGAACGCCCATTGTCGTTTCCGACCCTAGTGAGTTTACACCGTTTATCTGAACTTTAACCTGTCTGCCCATCAAGTATGAACTAAGTAAACCAAGGGCTCTATTCCTAATCCCATAGTGCTCAAGTTTCAACAAAAGCGTCTCATGGTTAACGCAGTCGAACGCTTTCGAGAGGTCGCAGAATATTCCAATGGCATCTTGCGACTCTTCCCAGGCGTTAAAAATGTTCTTTATTAGGGTGACACCGGCGTCAGTTGTACAACGCCCTTTGGTGAAACCGTACTGGTGTTCATGAAAGATGGAATTTTTATTAAAGTGACGTAACATCTGACTAAGCATTAACTTTTCAAACACCTTACTGAGAACTGGCAGAATTGACACCGGCCGATAATTGTTGGGTTCTTGAGAATCACCCGATTTGAACAATGGAACGACTTTACTGTGTTTCATGAGATCCGGAAATTCTCCTTTGTCTACACTAGTGTTAAATATGACAGCCAAGTGGGGGGCAATAGTTTCAATGATAGATCTACAAACTTTTACAGATATTCCCCAAAGATCTTCTGTTGATTTAATTTTAAGATCTTTAAAAGCTTTTATAATGGCCTGGGGGTTTGTATGTTGAAACTTAAACTCCAATGGGCATACCTTTACATTCTGTCTAAGTAAGTCAGCAGAGAGCGCGGATGACGAGTTGAGAAGCTCTGTAGTTTTAAGAGGAATATTGGCAAAGAAGTTATCAAATTCCTGAGCTACCTCTGCGTCCGAGTTTATTTGGCCATGTACAGTATTTAAATTAAATTTAGTTTCACGCTGTTTCTTCCTACCTGTTTCGTTATTTATTATTTTCCAAGTAGTTTTTATTTTGTCGTCTGCTGATTTTATTTTATTGCTAATATGCAGAGCTTTTGCTGTTTTGCATACACTTTTATATGTTTTTGAATATTTTGCAACATACTTATGAAAACTTATATTATTCATATGCTGCTTCAGGCCATACAGTTCATATAGCTTTTCCCTGCTTATACGAATGCCTGGAGTTGCCCAATCGCTAAATAAGAACTTAGTGTAAATACTTTTAGATTTTAGAGGAAAAGTGTCATTAAATTGCGTGTTTAATATAGAAAAAAACCCTGTTCCGCATACCCCTATATTATTATATACCTATAGAAAAAAGGAACATACCAACACCATACCTACCGCACAATAGTTTAAACAAATTAATAATAATTTAAAATTATAGAATAAAAAAACATGCTTTTAAAGTAAAGTATATGACAAACGACACAAACCAACTTGCGAACTAAGTTTTCTTAAAATGATTTTGTATGAAACCATTTCATGGATCGTGAGCTCAATAGATGTGCTAACTCGCCCTCTATAAATCTAATCTAATTTCAAGCCAGTACTGAGCCTCGTTTTTGCCCTTGACTACATTCAATTGGGCGTCCAATCCTACAAAATTTCGCCTTGTTTCGGTCGCAAATTCTCGCCTACACAGCGCCCACTTCAGACAAGTCTATTCCAGTGGTTTATGCTGCATGGTTATTTGGATTTCAATGATGAGTTGATGACCGATTAGATGAAGAATGTAGTTACTAATATACCCGACCACGGAACCCGTGCCTTACTTCGCTGTCGTCTGAAACTCAACATGTGTTAAAAATGAATGAAAATGAACGGGTAAAACAAATCACTACTTTTTAATTATCTCCAAGAAGTACCTCCTCCTTCGGCAATGAATCAAATAGATCGAAATTTTTTATTTTTCTGTGCAATTTAAATTGCGAGTATTGTTGGTATTCAGTAAAACTAAATTACCAAGTGTTGGATGTGAAAATAATTCTCTTTTTTCCTATTTTTTGCATTGTTTTCGTAGTCAGGTTTTAGTTTATAACTTTTATTTTTCTTAATTCGGTTACACGGGCAGCATGGGCGGATTTAGGGGGTGGGGAGGTCGCGCCTCCCCACCGCCGATAATCATTTTAAGATAGGTCTCATTGAGTTATTTGTATCGCTAACTACTCTCCTAAATTTGAACTTTCTGTGAAATAAATAAATGTGTTAGGGTATTTTTTCATATTTCAGTGTCGATCTCGAAAAAAGTGGTTTATATTCATTTTAACCACCCGCATACACCCCTGTAAAATCATCTGTACAACATAAACCACCCCGTGTACCTAAAGAGGCACACGGGGTGGCTTATCTTATACATATGATTATTATTATTTGTTTTATTATAGTTTTAAGCAACCCATATATGCAGCATTTTCCTGTATAACTTAAAATGATTACATTACAAAATAAATAATAAACAACTTCTAATCTCCCTCTGCATAGCAAGCAGTAGCTTACTTTATACCACTTAATAACCAGACTCTATGCATTTAAACATGACAAATGTTTTACAATGGTAACTAAGTCTAGTTTTAATAACCTGGATTGTGAGGTCTGCATTCCGTCTCATAATATGCTAAGTCTTAGTCACCGCGGCCCTGAAACGCAAAGGGCTTTAGAAGGAACACGGATGAGTTTTAGTCAGTAAGAGTCTGACACGCTCTTCCGCTCCACCCAGAGCGGAAGAAGTCATTTGATGATTTCCAATCCTTAAAAAAAAAAGTCTATATAATGAGGACGTAAATATGAATGTGTTTTCCATTCCCATTGTTATAATAGAGAAATGTCTGGTTACTATATAATTCCGCTGGATTCTCCAAATTAAACTCACAAAGTTGTGATCTCAGGTGCAGAAATGCTGCATGCGAGGGTCACAGGACCGGTTGATGTTACGACACTTGAGACTCTATGCATTTAAACATGAGAAATGTTTTACAGTGTGTAATCTAGTCTAGTTTTAATAACCTGGATTGTGTAGTCTGCATTCCGTCTCATAATATGCTAAGTCTAATCCAAGCGAGAGAGTAAATAGTAATGAATTTCCTATTACCATTGTTATAATATAAATGTCTGGTTCCTATATAATTCCGCTGGATTCTTCAAATTAAACTCGTAAAGTTAAGTTTCCAGATGCAGAGGTGCTGCATGCGAGAGCCACAGGACCGGTTGATGTCGCGACACTTGTCTAGCAGTGGAAGTCTTTCGGCTCAAATAAGGATGACTTGTACAAAATAAAGCGAAATGTCAATGGTTCATGGTTCAAAATTAGCATTATTTTATAACATCGAGGCATTGGTTTTATGTCTTTCTAAAAATAAACTGTTTAATCATCAACATTCGGTACATCTATGTACAGATCAGTAGATAATACCGGTGGGGTACATATCTCTGCCAAAATTAGACACGACCTGAAAAAACAAATTGAATGAAACACAGTCCACTTTTATAGTGGAAACCGGATGACCGGACATAAAGGCTTAACAAAATGAGGTAGCTATACAATAATTTAGGCGGGACAAAGCTTTGTTACAGTTCTCGTCTATTTGCTGCCACGCTATCGAGCACAGGACAAAAAACCGAGTATAATTTACAGGCGCAACCGAAAAACAATCTAGCATACAATTTTAGCTAACATAAATAAATAACTTGGACGGAAATACTTTGATGTGATGGCGGCTAAATACACGGTGCCATTTTAGTGGTCTTTCAAAGGCGGCCCACTTAATGTACCTACCCGACGTAAACTATCTCTTATTTTTTTAAATAATTCATTTAGATAATAGGTACAATAAAATTAATAATGCATTAGAATTATGAAACACCCTGTTAATGTTTACGTATCAAAACATGTCGCTGTCACCGGAAAATGACAAACTCCGTATGGTTATAAAATAACTTGAGAGATTGTAAACTCTCGATAAATTGTAAACTGAACATTTGGAATACTTTTTTACGCATCAAAATTTGATAGTCTATAATATCTCCGTGCCGGTCCGAGAAAACTGTAAACAAAAGTGTCGAAATCTAACTTAACCCGTGAATCCATTTCCCTGGCTGTTCATCGTTTCCTTCCCTTAACCAGTGGTACTTGGAATCGGCGCAACACGTACTCTTATTCTTCTTACATTCTCCCCTACCAAACGTCACGCTCTCAGTCACTCCCTTTTCTTTCTTCTTCGTCGTTCCCCCACTTCTAAGGATCGTGACCAAATATGAAGCATCTCCTAGTCATGTGGGGCGCTCGCTACATGCTGCCCCCACTAGCCTTCTTAGCGTATGTCCTTCTTGCCGGTTTTTTGCCTTGAGCGCGTTTTCCTCCGTCCCGACCCAGTATCATGAGAAGTTTTTCTTCAGTGAATAAGATTGATCAATAGTTGGTATTCTTTCAGTTAGTCAGTCAATCGATCACGAACTACGAAACTGTTTTATTAGATAGAGCCATAATCGAGTGCAGCCAAAATCTATCTGACCCCCTTTTTTAACGGTGGGAAATCATAATCATCACATGACTCCTCCCGCTCTAGGCGTAGCGGAAGTCAGACCTAATGCCCTTTGCGTTCCAGGGCCGCGGTGACTCTTTCAAACAAATTCCGCAACCCTGGCAGGCTCTGGCCCTGGCGGGCCCCTTCAACGCACCGTCGACCCGAGCCTGTTTCTGATCGGACGGCGAGCCATCCCACGCTCGCCAACTCTTATAACCCCTGGATCTAGATCCTTGCTCATGGCTAATAAAACAAGGGACCTTGTTAACATACCTACGATACTACAATTCAAAATCCCGACAGTAAGATAACCGGTCTAACGTTCGTCTATCAGGGCCCCAGTAATTGGGTTGCACAGGTCAGAGGGCAGTCGCCCCGCGTGATAATGATGCTCACCCCTATCTGGTTAGACTGGCCGACTCCTAGATAGGCGAGAATAGGTCTAATTAATGTATAAGTCCTACCCAAAATATGATCATAGAAATTTAATGAATACTTCGAGTGGAAGGAGAACTAGGCGTACTATACGCTCTGACACTCATGAGTGGCAGAGCGACTTTTAAATATGTGTATGGTAGGCGCCACACAAATGTGCCATAACGGTCATTGACCATTGACAAAATCAGAAATAAAGATATAAAGCTGTCCTGAACCCACTTCTATCGTGAGCTTTACCCTCCTCTAGTAATGAAAAACGGTTCATAATATTTATTGTTCGGATATTTATCTGGCGCCTACCATAGTGTATTTTAATTGTATGGCGTTTCTATTTATTAAACTTTATGCACAAGTTAAAAACACTGCACTAAAGAGGACTTAATTCTTTAGGTATTTCCTAGATACCAGTCGACCTTTTTTTTTATTTATTTCTATTCTCTTTTATTATAATCAACTTTTGCTGTTAAAAAACGTCAAATTAACATGTCATGGAAATTTTGTTCAAAATTATTTTTATTTATTAAAAACGATAAAACTTGATACATTTGTGTAAATATAAGGACGGACTGTCTTCGGGCACCATATAAACGGAGCGTGCCTATATAAACGAAGACTTTTTTAATCAATTTCCCGGACTCATGCGGACGCATCATGTTCTGATCCTAAAAGAATATTGACTTTTGCAGTTTCCCCGTGTTTTTCCGTGTAGTGTTACCGGTTAACTGTTCTATCTACTCGAAGACAAGAAAAAACCACTGTAAACGTGACGCCCTGGGCACCTGGTAGTGGTTGCCGGGGCTGCTCCGCAAGGTGTTGTTTAAGCGACATAGTACCCCAGGCTTCAGCGCGACTGCTCTTCAATTTTTTATTAGACTTTCCTGCTTTTTGTATTGTGTTTTTTATATTTAGTTTATTTAAGGCCAGTGTTCTAGGCACTTTTCCCGTTGACAGCGATGTGGACGAATTTTTCGATGCCCTGTGAATTCTTCCCCTCCCCTTTTTACTCCGCTTGTATATAGTATCTATAAGTTTTTATGTATTTGTAAATATTGCCTGATAGATAAAATTAAAATCATTTAGGATCAGGTTGTACCAGCTATTTATCAAAGACCGTTTGTGATGAGTTTATTCTCTTAATGGGTCAAAATGTTTATTTAAGTCAGTTTTTAATATAGTTTTTTAAAGTTATTTTTAAAATAGTTTTACCTTTAAGTTTTACTTAAGTCTTAGTACATGTATAGTAGCAGCAGCGATGTAGCGAGTAATAGTCCTTAAGAGTTGATTAATCTCAATTTAAAAACATGTCAGTATCTTATAACATTTATTTTTATTCTTAGACAAGACACTCTTTTACTCCTAAGAAATGACGGATCTTTTATGGTGACACACACTGCAAGAAGTTTGCATTAACTTTATTACCTTCTGTCAATGTAGTACCATACTATCCACAAGCTTGCGAAGCCTAGATCTGGGCAACGGCTTGGTGAGAAGTTCCGCTAATTGATGTTCGCTGGTCACCTTCTTTATTAGCAGCTTTCCATTAGTCACAAGCTCTTTTACGAAGAAGTGACGCGTGCGTATGTGATTGGTGCGTCGATGAAACTCTGGATTCTCAGCTAACTTTATTGCTGCTTCGTTATCCACTAGTAACGTAGGAAGACCCTCAAGTTGTACGAGACTTCCTATGAGCCGAGTCAACCATACACATTCTCTTGCAGCTTCACTGGCAGCAATCACTTCAGCTTCCGTTGTCGAAATAGCGATACTTTGCTGTCTCTGACTCATCCAGGAGACTGGTCCTCCAGCATACAGGCAATGTACTTCAGAAGTCGATCTTCCAGTTCCAATATCGCATGCGTGGTCGGCATCGCTGTATGACTCTATAATTACAATTTTATTGTTGTTTTTGTACACAATCAGCTTGAGTCCGTTTCTCCGACTCCTTGACCCTAGACTGACTGCGTATGCAATATCAGGCCTTGTTCCGACCATTACATATGCAAGTGCTCCAACTACTTGCCTGTAGTTTTTTAAAACATACTCATCGTTCTAGTTTTGTGAGACTATATTATCCTCCTTGGTTATTGTGTAGTCACAGGTTTGTAATCCTGCATTCCAAACCTCTTCAAAACTTTCTTAACATAAGATGTTTGATGTATTACTACTCCAAGACCTTCTCTGCTTGAAATCTCTACACCTAGAAAATAAGTAGCTGGTCTGGTTGTAGTTTTGAATCTTTGTTTCAGCTCTTCAAGAAATTCATCAATGAGTTCTTGATCTGTTCCAGCTACGAGCCCATCATCAACATAAAGAACCACAATGAGTTTCCGGTGGTCTTTCTCTCTTACAAACAGACAGGTACCGGCTTCACTGAAGAAATTTAGAATTTTCTGACTCCAACATCTCGGAGCTAGCTTCAACCCATATAGACTTTTCTTCAATAAGCATACCCGTCCAGAACCATCATCACAGCCTTACAGTTGCTAAGGTAAATTTCTTCACTTGAGAGTGATCCATATAAAAATGCCGTTGACACTTGACACATCAAATTGACACATCTTCATTCCTACGCTTGCTGCGATGCTAATTACAGTTCGAACAGTGGTCATTTTCGCAACAGGACTGAAAGTCTAATCACAGTCCTGTCCTTGCTTCTGGCGAAAACCCTTAGCAACTAGCCTTAATTTGTATTTGTCTACTGATCCATCAGCAATCAGCTTCACGCGAAAAATCTATTTACATAGTATGGCTTTTCTATGTTTAGGCAACTTTTTTAGAACCCATGTTTCATTCTCCTTTAGAGAATTTATCTCGCTTTCCATTGCTTTCTGCCAAAACTCACTTGCGTTACAAGATACAGCGTCTTTGTAACATGTGGGTTTGAGAAATCCGTTTCTGGCCATGATATAATCATTGAACCTAGTCGGACGTCTGATCAATGATCGATCACTCAGTACTCGATCACTCTGTGCGTTAATGCGTTGCTCAAGATAATCTTCAGCATCATTTCCAGTCATCTACTCCAGATCATCATTATCAACACCATCATTTCCACCATCTTGGTTCAATTGATTCTTCATGAGTCGATACAGCATCATCGAAATTGTCTTCTTCGATAACAGGTGTATGACTATCCAATTGAGTATTTATTTCGTTATCGATCGTTTAGACTTGATTCCTCCTATCGGATGCCACTACTTCGTCATACTCCCTTCGTACCTGAACGGGAATTTCCACTTCTGTGATTTCCACATCTGGCTTTTGAAACTTCGTTTCCAATGGCTTCTCATCAAAAGTGATATCTCTTGACCTGACTAAGTTATTGGATTCTTTGTTCCATAGTCTATAACCGTCATCATTATCGTATCCCGTGGTACACATCTCGTAGCTTCTTTATGCAATTTCTTCCTTTTTTGCTTAGGAACATGTGCATAGCAAAACCGAGCCAATAATTCTCAAGTGCTTTATCCGCGGTTTCTTCCCAAATCAAAGTTCAAACGGAGTCTTGTGTTCCACGGAAATTGGCCCTGTTCTGTTTAAAATATAAACCGCTGTGTGTACCAACTCCGCCCACAATTTTTGAGGCAACTCTTCATGTGCATGCATCATAGACCTAGCTGACTCAACGATCGTACGGTTTTCTCTTTCGCTACACCCATTTTGTTCAGGGGTATACGGCATTATTAGTCTTTGGTGTAGTCCATATTTCGAAAGTTCTTTCCGAACTAGTTTATTGTCGAACTTTCCAGCGTTATCGCCAACCGTTATCCTCTTTAATCGTATGTCTTGCTACTCTAGCTTCTTTCTACTCTATCCAGCATTTGCTTCAGCTTTTCATGTACTTCAGATTTTGTCTTCATGAAGTATACGTAGCAAAATCGAATGTGTTCATCTTTAAAAAGGACGAAATACCGGTACTTCGAGACTGAAGTCGAGAAAGGACCGCAAACATCCGAATATATGCGTTCTCCATGTATTTTAACTTTTTTTCTGACACCAAACTTCTGTCTGTGATTTTCCAGAAATACAGTCTTCGCACAATATACCATTATCCTTTACCTTTATGTTCAACTCTCATTCTATAATTTATCTTGATGGCCCATGCGTTCATGGTAAAGCTGCAAGGTATCTATCGCATTGATCGATGCGGCTACCTTCGGTTAAATTGTTACACAATTCAGCTTATATAGCCCACCATATCTTTTTCTTGTTCCCGTCACGGCGACTATTCCGCTTATCTTAATAGAGCCTGTAGTTACTCGTGACTCAAATACACTGTTTGTATTCTTGTCCTGTGTCGCTAGCACTAAAAAAAGGTTATTGCTAATACAAGGAACAAGCCAGACATCACTGAAGAAAAACTCTTTTCACACATGAGGCTTAATTCTAACTAATTCCTTTGCCTAAAGCTTCTATTAAATTTCCATTAGCCGTTGTAACTGTGTGAGGTTCACTAAAGTGCTCAAAATTTTCAAATAAATCTCTTCTCATCGTATCATGGTGTGTAGCTCCGTTATCAACAAACCATCCTTCACGATTTTGGTTGCATTCAGTCATATTCAGTAGTACCATCATATTGGTGCTTCCACTACTATTCTTTCTATCTTCCTTACTAATTTTATTCGGACAATCTTTCCTATAGTGACCAATCTCTTTACAGATATGGCATCTGAACTTGGTAACATTTTTATTCCCTGATATCTGTTCCTTATATTTTTGAACACGTTTCTTACTTGTTTTTGTGAGAAGCCTGAAGCGAAGACGTGCCTTCCTTGTGTCCTATCAGCGTTCTTTCATGTGCACAAAGTTGGCTGGTAATACTCTCAACAGTTCTGTCTTTCTTGAACATCAAAATCCAACTCGATTTAAATGAAAAATAACTTTCTGGCAGTGTACCTAAAATCTTGCAGATTAAAAGTATTTCTGGTAATTGCTTACTTTCTTCAGCTTTTAATAATTCCTGATTCAGTTTGTGCCACATATTTTTTTATTTCGGTACATGAGTTGCCATGTCATTAGCAGTATCCTTTTGAAATTTAAAGAACTTTATACATATTTCATATAACTTGTCTTCATTGACACTGTCATGGAGTCTATGCAGTTCATCCCATACGTTCTTAGGATGAGAGAATCGAATTGCCATGTCTAAGATTTCACCTGATATGTTGTTCGTTATAAGCAGTAACGCAGTACTTTCCAGCCTAACATATTCCGATAACTTTTTGTTGTACTCCGTCAAAGCCGCGGCGAATGCAAGATCACCGCCTTCAAATACATGTTTCTTTGGTTTTTGATATTTTCCCAGAACAATGTCAAAAAGTCCGTCCATGCCCCGTAACAGAGCAGACATGCAGTACTTCCATTGTATCCAGTTATTTCCATCAAGCTTACATATCTCTATTTTAACTGAGCTCCATGCTTAGTTTTCCAACAAATATTCAAGTGAAAATGAAGGGAATAACCACTAAAAAAACATATCAGTATCTTTTAAAATTTATTTATCTTTCTTGACCAGACACTCTTTTTACTCATAAGAAATGACGGATCTTTTATGGTGACATTGCAAGAAGTTTGCTTTCACTTTATTAATAGTGCTAGTCAACCTTCAACATCGCTGACCACCCTGGAGAGATGCCCACTTTGTACCCAGGCACGGTTTTTCAAAGGTAAGTGGGGTCTGAATGTGCGTATTGAGAAAGTACACAAATCGCAAAATGCTCCTTCAGACTCTGCCTCAACTCCTATATCCACACCTCCTACAACTTCCCCTTTAGTCCATTTTTCGGAAACCCTTTCAAAACTAAAAAAAACTCTGTTCCGGTTTTGAAGCGAGTTTCACGCGGCGCTAGACCTCTAGTCACATCACACTTAGATGGTAGCATGCGTCTTGCTGCCCGGGAGAACTCGCAAAGTGCCTGGGAACAACTGCTCACCTTCCCTTACAAGAATTCTTCATGTTTAAAAGAATTTGGCAAAACAAAAGACTATAACTGCACAAATAAAAGAAAATTGCAATGTTTCGGCTCAAAATTTAGATCCCAATTTACCCACACAGAGATATATGTAGTTCTTCACGAAGTATTTCCTATCTGGTGGAAACGAAGTTAGGGGAAGGTGATATAAGCGGAGCTGCCAGGATTCTCTTCAGCAGTGATGTGGTGACACCGTGTTCTCCAGAAACACTCGCAGCTCTGGAGTCCAAACACCCTGCCCCAGCGGATGATCTTTCGTTTCCCGACCCTCCTGATCCGGAATTAACTCCCTCACCATTTCAGGTCGAGAGTTAATCACAGCTCATTCCGAAGCGGCTTCGCTGGTGGCCTCGACGGCCTAAGTCCTCAGCATTTATAGGACCTACTCTGTTCTGGCGCCGGGGAAGCTGGTGAGTTGCTCTTGAAGGAGCTCACGGCTCTGAATAACCTAATGCTCTCCGGCAAGGTGAACGAAGCCGTCATCGACATCCTGTACGGTGTCAACATTTTATGTGCGCTGCGCAAAAGGGATGACAGCAATTGTCCCATTGCCATGGGAACCACTTATCGTCGTATGGCAGCCAAGATTTGCTGTAAAATTTATGGTGAGGCTGTTTCGGAAAAATTTCAGCCCCTGCAGCTAGGTTACGGCTCTAAAGGGGGCTGTGAGGCTGCCGTACACGCTTTGTCGACCCACCTAAATTCTGGGAAAAGTGAGGTCATCCTGAAGGTTGACATAAACAACGCCTTTAATTCAGTAAATAAGTAAGTCAGGGATACCTTGTTGGCAGAAACTAAATAAGAATTACCCCAAATTTATAGTTTCCTTTGGCAATGCTACAGACACCCATCCAAATTACTGTATCGGGAAAACCTACTGAAATCTGCTGTTGGCTGTCAACAAGGTGACCCCCTTGGGCCAGTGATTTTTTGTTTTACCATTCACCCAATTGTTCGAAAGCCAAATTCTAAATGTAACTTTTGGTATCTTGGCGACGGAACCTTGGGAGGCGAAGTAGAAACTGTTTTAGATGATCTAAGTTCTTAAAAAAATAACTCCACTCCATTGGCCTTGATCTCAACCTTTCAAAATGTGAAATATTTGTAGCGGACCATACTGACAGACAACAGACACTTTCAAAATTCAACGCAATAGCACCTGGAATCCAAATTATTGAAAAAGGTCTCTTCGCCTCCTTGGGTCTCCAATCTTTGATACTTCGTTTCCCGATTTAATTGCAGAAAACATTAAAAAATTCAATGAAGTTTCGGAAAGATTGCTCCTAATCAACATGCAAGCAGCTATCACCATAATTCGTTTCTGCTGTTTCGGCCCTAAATTAACTTGGTTGATTCAACCCCAAATGGCTCGAAAATATAGTTACCAATAAGGTCACTATATTTCCGCTGCTTGAGGCCCTCCGCAGCCGCAGCGGCAGCGCCAGCACAACACGAAGAGCTAGGAAAATGGAACGTCGCTAGAGTATCGACCCAAGTAGCGTCCCGCAATAATGGCCTACCCATCTTCCATAGAAATAACGACATGCCGTCCGGTCTCTTGCCACCGTCGCGTGTCAGGCCATTGGATTCTAATATTGCCGGAACGCTGACGGTGACAAGAGCTCGTCGGATGATGTCGTTAATATTCGCGTGCCGCGCTATGCGACCCGCGCTACGGCTGCGTGACAGGCCGTGGTGTTCGAGGCTGTTGACAACTTCGCCACAGTGACAGCAATGAGGAGAACAACAAGGAGTAGTTTCCTTACGTAGGTCACGTTACTAAAAAATATTTATCAAAGTGACAAGATTTTTGCAGAATAAACAGTAGTTAACCGATAACAAACTGATTGATATTTATGATTGTTTACGGTTTTACGCAACTTTTAAGTTTGACGCACCATTCACATCCTCGTCGCGTGATTAGCTTGTGACAATGGGTTTTTAACCTTAAACTAATTTGACTATCTATGGGAAACCGTGACTAACATATCAACGCATAGCCGAATCTACTGGGAATGGGAGGAACATACAATTTTGCAAAAGGATTCCTTTTTATGATGTAGGTGAGCAAGAAGCAACTAAAAAGGAGTTTTGGAAATTCAACCTTTAAAGGGAAGAAAAGGGGTAAAATCGTTTGCACTTAATCTGCGAAGACGAAGTCGCGGGCGAAGTGTTAGTCCTAAATATTATCACAGATGCACAATCGTTATTAATCAGTTTTTCTTTTTTGCATTCCTCACTTTAACGGACCGCCATGTTAACTCTTCATTCACCACTCTTGGTTGATATGAAGAGAATGCCTAAGGCATAAAGTCCGCAATTGTGCCTGTAAGCATGAAGTTTGAAGTTTTTAAGGATAAATAAATTAGAAACATTAATGTGCCTCGTGTAAGTTTTTATTACTTATATTTGGTTTATAAAAGTTCACCAAACCAGACGTCACACCAATTTCTAAGAAATGTTTTGTCAGAACCAATTTTCTAAGTATTCGTTAAAAAAAACGGTATTAAGAAAACATCTATAATAAAAAGCATATAAATAGCTCGTGTTTTAATAAAACTTAGGTTTGCAGGGAATGACTTTGTGTTTCCTTCTCCTCCTTCTTGGTATTTACTATTGTAGGAAATATGACAAATATTTGTTGTTAAGATCATAGACCAACTGACTTTATTCACAAATCAAAGAAGGTCCAATTGAAATATGTTTATTTTGAACTATATTTTCGCCCGTAACAGATTGCCAAAGAATGTTCTCATATTTAGTTAATAACCTTGGAAACAGTAGATATGTAAACAAGCGATTTTCATTTCATCTTTTATCATTAAACTTAACAGTTTTCTGTCGCAAATTAGTTTCGGCAGATCCCTCAAGAAAAGAGGCAAAACGAATAAACGAATGGGCCTCATTAAATGCCAGGCGACATCGCGTCAGACCGAGGCGAAGATGGCGGGAGCGAGCTAAGGACAGAGTTGTGCAGAAAATAGGGAGAGGCCTTTGCCCAGAAGTAGGTAAAAAAGGCTAGATAGATAGATCCCTCAAACACCTTTCCTAGGAAAATCATCGGACCATAAGACGTACGATGCGCCACTAAAACGTTTTGGGAACACATTCATTATGCGTACAGCAAAGGAGTGGAATTCTCTGCCAGAGTCTGTGTTTCCTGATAGCTACAACTTTTAAGTCTGTAAGTTTAAAAAGAATTGCTTACTTCTAGGCAAGCGTCTTCGATATAATTATATAAGCAATCTTCGACCACATCATCGCTTACCATTTGGTGAGATGGTGCTCAAACGCGCGCATCAACAAACAAAATAAAAAAATCGTGCGAGTTTCCCGCTACTACAAATCTCGAATCTTCTTTACACGCTTTACATAATTAAGAACGTTCCTGCGTACGCAAGCTGTCAGTCTTAAGAAGCACAACAGCTTATCTTACTACAATATTGACACCAGCGACTGTGCCCACCATGGCACACTCAACCGCTATGACGCACGGCCTTCGTGTTTGCACTGCAATTTATAGCGTTATTTATCTTTTTACACATCAACACAACTTACTATAGTTAAATATAGTCTAAAGTTAAACATTAGTACACAATAATGGCGGAGATAACGTTAGCTTGTTAATTAATTTGACATTATCTCCGTGGGTGTGTTCGGTGCACGTCACTAAGTTGACTCACTGTCCACGAATGTATGTTCGCGAACACAAGTACCCCACTTAATACCAACTCGCAAGTACTGCCTATTCACAATTAGCCACTCTACCGTGAAGGTGACTATCACAAACAATGTCAAAGGATGTGAATTTTTCGTCTACTTTATCAACAATGTGTTCAGGAATCACAGTTTTCAAACAACTTCAAAGGTTAGGTTAATATAATATATCATTTATAATGACAAATATCTACTGTTTATAATGTCGTATGGTAACTACGCGGGTTATCAAACGTCTGAACCCAAACCCACAACCCAAGATTTGACTTGTATCAGTCAATGGCTAGGTAGCTGATATATCTCCGCGCAAAATGGTGATGTCAGCTGAAGTGAACAGGTCAACGTCCTTCCAGAGTAATTTAAGTCCGGAATAATATAAGCTGAAAATTTTTTTTTTACGGGTATACCGCCTACGTTAAAATATTGTCAACGTCAAGTTGACCCGAATCATAATATCGTGCGGATTTGAAAATATATGGCTCGCTGGGTGCGCGTGTGAGTGTGAGCTCTATACAGTGTGCTCACACACGTGTAGCTGCCAACAATGCGTACATTGGCATTTGGCACACATGTGATGTGTGTGTTTGTTTATCTGTGTGCGTACAGACTTCACGTGCTGGACGCGTGATCGCTGTTCACATTCCAACGTGCTTCGAACCGCTGTGCAAAAGCACACTACATGCATTTTTTACTGCAACATACGAGCGTATAATATACTACTTGACATTATTGTTAAAATGTTTTCATAGTGTTACAAGGTAGCCAAAACGTCAGAAAATGTGAAAATGAAACTAAACTTCGCACTTTACATTCCGTATCTTGATTGTAAATGACGTGATCGGGGCATACGCGGTGACAAATGAATGATATTAAATCTTGAATTATGATGTTTCATAAGAATTTTGCCATGTGGATTTCATAGCACTGTCATGCTGTTTCTGTAGGTTTTTATCTGCGACGGATTACGATAAGCGACCGCTGTAGAACGAAGATGGACTCTTATGTACTGCGCCATTCGGACCATTCAAATTGAAATCTTGTTCTGTTTGTTCGGTTATATTTTTGATATTGTTTTTCCAAGAAGCGATTGAGGCAACATAACAATAGGTATACATTATGTAGGTACCTATTGCAAATTTGTTTTCTTTGATATTCCTCATCGATCTCACAGTGGGCGTATTTAATTCGTTCTTCAAAGCTCAAGCTTCAAGATTTTGTTTCCTGCAATTATGTTTATAAATGTAAATTGCTTTTTTCGTCTTGATTCCTTTGCTTATTCAATGTTACGAATTGAAAATCACCTTTCCTGGAAAGTTGATTAAAGGTTACTGAGCGAATAAGTTGGTATGCTTACTGGTTAGTTGTCCTTGTCAAAGTCTCTGTTTTCTGGCTTTTCGCCAGGGTGGGTCTGCTTTACTTGAAGGAACTAGTGCACTCGTTAGTAAAAGACTCATTTCTTTAGTCTGTTTATATTTGGTTTTACCCAGTGATGGCCTTGGATTTCAGGGTACAATGTATGTTACTTGTTATTCTTCTCATTTTCGTGAAGTAAATACGAGGTTCTTGTAGCTGTGGCCGTAATGCGATTACGTTAACACGATCGAGTACGTTTAAAAACTCGCACATTGCCTCTGAAACCTACATTATTCTAGGTTCTTGTTAACGTTTCTATTTCTATGTGATGTAAATCAATGGCTACCATTGATTTACATCACATAGATTTATAAAGCGCTGGGTGACGACATTGACATGCTGCTACGTGCAGATTTTTCCGCCCAGGAAAAAGGTACCTATTAATAAATCATTGTTTTGTCTCTTACAAGGTGGGCAACACTCCAAGTATTTCAGACAAAAGGTGACTCTACATCACTCATAGCGACACTATTTTTCACCGGTTTTGGTTGACTTAAAAACCAAAAACCTCCTTCTTCTGACCTTCTCTGAGTCTAAATCAGTGAACTGTAAAGCCTAAGTTATCTATGGATTATGGGCATAGACATCGCATTAGACCGCTGCTTAATCGTAAACGAGCAACCAGTTTTCCCTACATGAACTTACGAGTTAAGTATACAGCATGCACCTGATAGCCATTTTCATTCATTCCCTGTCGATTATGGAAAGTTTAATGGAATATTACACGATTATTTATTTTAAACTTCAGTTATATCAGTAAACATTCCGCTTAAGTGGATGTTTACTGTCGTACCTTTATTTGAACAAGTGCGTCCAGAAAATAACGTAGTGTCGACGTTATGTCACAGTTTTATACCAAGCGAGACACTGTTTTTTAAAGAACGTGGTCGGTCTTATCATGTGTATTTTAGACTGTGACCCAATATTAAATAATAGTTCACTTTAAACAGAAGCTGGTCAAGCAAATTGCCTGTATCTTCGGAGGAAGCAGCCAATCCTGGCTTTAATTCCATCCAGTTCGTACACGACACATGCAGTTAAACATGTCACGAAGATTTGTCACCATTTAATGTCATTCTTGAATTCTCCATTTCCTCTGTGCAAGCTATCATCACTTAGTGCCCACGCGCCGATTTTGTATCTATGAGTGTTGGAGACAGGCACCGGTGCCAACATTCTCCACTGACAGCCGGAATAACTTGTCTAATTTTTCACAATCCTACTTACAACGTACTCACTTCATTATGTAATGTACTCCCTAAGGAGAACCTAGACCTTTTGCTAACAAAGATATTAGTTTCAAGTCTATTGAGCCAACCCAAAAGTTTCGCCAAGGCCGCACACGCCGCAGTTTCTAGGGCTCCAATCCTTGGGTACGTAAGTATGTATATTCTACATAACGAAGCCCGAAATTATGCGAAATAACAATCTTACAATATCCAGCAGAAATTATTTTCCATTCTTGGTGAAAAACGAGAGTATGTCCTCGACACAATTTGCGCGCAAATGGATTTTATCTCACCTGCCTTTTGCGTGATACCTTCACAAAGAATTCAGTCGCTCGAACTTCAATAGGCAGCTTAGATTAGATTGACATTTGTCATTCATGAGAGATACCTGAAACCTGATTTCAGTTGAATTTTGTATTGACCGTAACATTTTCCTACACGTACCCAATACTTACATTTGTATCGGTATCTGGCGCCGTAAGACCGATTCGGTTATCCGTCATGATGACTGCTATTTCTTTAAAAAATAAGACGTCGACTTATACGGGTATTTTAAGTGTGATTGAGCTTTTTTGAACATGAAGACACTGGTAGGCACCAACTTAAATGAACGGTCCAAAGTCGAGTCGACTCCTACACAAATGATTCAGAATAATTGAGGCCCACTTAACTCCATACGTGATTCAAATCAACATAATAATTTATTATGTTCTTGGACAAAGAAAAGCAACATAAATCAGTTCTCTGATTGATTAATTGTAGAGTATTAATATGCTATCAAGGTGTACCTATAATTAAAATCAATAAATAGACTATCACACTTCCATCCCACGTAAATTGTATGAATCGATTGGGTCAATAGGTATTAATAGGTGTTACACAAGCGCCAATGAGCTAAACTGACATCATATCTTTATTACAAAAAAAAGCATTCAGCCGTTTTTAAGGTTTACGAAGCGTATGTAAAAACGAAACCTTTATGATATCACTCGTTTGTCTGTTGCTCCAAATGAACTGGACATAGGTATTCAGTTAAAATTTCGTACTGTGACCCTAACATTGATGCGTAACGTAAATAAATATTTTTTAGGGTTTTTTAGGGTCGCCATTTTATGTAAGTCCACAATTTCTCGAAATGACTTCGAGATATTATAAACTATCAAATTTTGATGCGTAAAAAAGTATTTCAAATGTTCAGTTGAAAATTTATCGAGAGTTTACAATCTCTCAAGTTGTTTTATAATCTTACGGAGTTTGCCATTGCATTACGGAATTTGCCACACATAGGATATCGTTCGGAACCCGTTGCACGCGAATCCGTCTCGCACTTGGCCGGTTTTTTGAGTAAGGGGGACAACAGAAAATTAAGAAAAACAGTTTTATAAACTGAGCCGTGATGCAAATGTTTTTATTTGTCTCAGTTTAAAAAAACTTTTTCTTTTAAATGCTTATATTGAGAGTCTTTACTACATTTTGTCATAATGTTTAAATAAATAATTTTGAAGTTGTTCAAGTAAATTCATGAAAAGTTTACTCATCATCATCATCATCATATCAGGCGAAACACGTCCACTGCTGGACATAGGCCTCCCCCAAGGGGGGCGGGGGTTGCCATATACGCCACGATTTGCAGGCGGGTTGTCAATCGCAGTGTAGCTGTTGCAATGCACAAAGAATGCTGCTGCCCATTCTCTGGTGAGTCCCTTAGTCGCCTCTTACGACACCCACGGGAAGTGATGGGATGTGATGGGATGGTGCTATTCTTTAACGTCCGATACAGAACTAGAAAAGTTTAGATTTCCCCTTAGATCCGGAACTACAGTGCCTACAATTAAAACAAAACACATACCTATAAAAAATATATGGTTTGAAAGGAACATGTTAAAAAATAGGATTATTTCGGACTCTTTCGACATTTCCTTCGCGCGCAAGTCTGTCTCGAACTTGGCCTGTTTTTTTTATTTTTTGTACTAAAGCTACATAGTCGCTCTATGTTGATAAGATACTGAAGCTTGTGCAATAACAAACATTATCTGTCAATTTCTAAAAATAATCATTAATCATTCAATACTATTAATTACGAACAATAGGATTCTCTTGATAACTAACATTTTCAAGTCAACTGCTTTAAGATAGCAATTATAAATAGTCTTCTTGTAGTCTTCAGACATTTTGACAGGTTAAGGTAAGTTTTGATGTAACTTTATTACTTGCTACAGTTGCTGGTAATAAATAACCTGAATGAATAAAATAGCTTCTGAAAATTAGCATTCAATTGTTTTAAGCCAAGGCAATTTCTGTTACAGCCAAGGTAGAACCTAATAAATATGATTAAACTCTTAGATGGTCTAAATAATTAGCTTATTACAGATAATCGTTATAATGACACCATTCAAGATCATCTAGGGTTAGTAGGTAGGTATCTAACTACCTCGTAAAAGCAAATTACATATTATAGAAGTATGTACTATTCTATTATTACATTCAGTGTCAAGAGACCATTTATAGCAGCTGTATACGGGCCATAGATATTTACGATAAGTTTCTCATAAGCAGTTATCGTTACTTCAAAATTGATACCGCCAATGATCCTATATAAATAAACCTAAGTCTTAACAAGTACGTTGAACTTCGTCCGCCCTGGAGCCCGAAATACTTTCTAAACAATATAAGTCCTTAATGACATGAATATGTTACGTGACATAATTTATTTTATGAAACAAAATGCAGATTATGAGCCAGTTTTTTCGCAATTTCTGAATTCTGAATCGAATTAGACAAGAGATGCTTTTTACCCCGTGTAGAAGTATTTTTTGTCTAATTCCAGGACATATTCTACCCGAGTGCCAAGTTGCATCCAAATCTGTTAAGTTGTTCAGACGTGAAGAGGTAACAACCATACAGACAGTTATTTTCGCATTATAATACGTATATTATATAGTAGGTGTGGATTTAAAACAGTTCAAGATTCCGAGGCAGCCATAAAATTTCCTGATTTTTTTTTCTTGACGGACTATCACATAACTCTACACTCTTGCAATTTAGGGTAACTAAAATTTACGATTTGATTTTATTGATCATATCTATCAGTCTCATTTGTAATAAAACAAAAAAAAATAAAAACACATAGTGTTTATATGTAAAAAAAAAAACAAAATTTCTCGAGATACTCGATAAACTTAAGAAAACCTGGTCGTGAACACTCGTGCCTCGAGAAATAAAGAATGCCAAGAAATCAGGAACCCTAATTGCCATTCAAAGTGGCAGAGCTGCCAGTTTTCTAGGCACGTGCCCGGATGCCAGGGATGTGGATTTTGTATATTTGTAAATAGTTAGTACGTACTTATTAACCTACATATATTGTTTATTAATAAAAACTATGTGGTCCACCTAAATATTGAACTTTGTGTATTAGGTACAGTTTGGGATAATCCAAACTCATTGTATTTACAATTTACATATGCGTAACGCGTAGGTGGGTAAAGTCACGTGCAAAAGCTAATAATAGGTAATTATGTTGCAATGTAACGTATAAGTTTATTTCCCGTAATCTCTTCAATCCTAAGCAAAACAATTTCGTACTATTTATAACATTGTCGCGATAAAACTGTCACTGCACACTATCAAATATCTTCTGATAAGTGAAGCCATTTCACCCTTGGACGCTTACTCATACAATTCTTTCAGCGGTATGATTAAGACATCATACAATACTTATCAAGCACACTAAATTGCGTGGAAATCAGCATAACGTGACGTGGGGGAAGAAACAAATAAATTCTGATGTAATAAGATAGGGATTAAAATTATTTATTTCTTATCGTAGTTTTTTATCTGAATGTCATGACGATCAGGCCGAGCCCACATCATACATCATTGTAATGTCTTCAGTTGTACCGAATCCTTATCAAACATTACATGCAATAATTTGCGTGAAAATCAGCGTTTGGGGGCGTGCCGAAAGGGAAAACATATTTTGGAAAATTGTTACATGACATCGTGACAAGTGTAAATTATAATGAAATCGTAATTTGGTGCAAAGGAAAATTTTTAGGTACATATTCATTCAATATGGGAAACCCAAAGATCATTGACAGCAGATGATGTATTTTGAAACAATTCCTAGGTACTTCTACATTCATGCAATGTACACTGACCAAGACAAGTATTGAATCATTTGACATAGGTATTTAGGGCAGCGATTTTTTTGTTTCAGCCCTTTTACCTACTGTCCCACTGCTGGGCAAAAGTTTCCCCCAAATCTTTCCATGTATTCTTTTCCCGGTCCAACTCGCACCAGCCCTTACAGTAGGCGTCTAGGTCATCTCGCCACCTCATCCTGGGCCGGCCTCGGCAGCGATTCATCCAAGCCTTCGACCGTGTGGACCATGATCTGCTGTGGCAAAAGCTAACAGAACGTGCAGTTTCCAGCCAAGTGGTACGGGTGCTGAAACAGTGGTACCAGCAGCAGGAAAACCGCGTCCGATGGAAGAATGAGCTGTCGACCCCCTCTGGCCTTAAGTGCGGAGTGAGACAAGGGGGTAGCATGTCACCTGCACTTTTCAACGTGTACATGGATGAGCTATCGATCCGACTCAACCGAACTACCCTATACCAGGTTGCTCAATTAACGGGACCCTGATAAATCACATTTGTTATGCAGATGATATGGTTCTGTTGGCACCGTCAATATCGGCAATGCGCAAACTATTGGCAGAGTGTGAAATGTACGCTAAAGACCACAACATGACGTACAACCCAGATAAGTCAGTGTACATGGTTTTTGAAAGCCCGAACAACTGGTCCGTTTTGCCGCCTCTTCAACTCTACGGCAAAGCGCTGTTACAGGTCGACAGCGTGAAATACTTGGGTCACGTAATAACAGCCAACCTGTCCGATCACGCTGATATAGATAGGCAGAGACGAGCCATCTCCGTGCGTGGGAACATGCTCGCGAGGCGGTTTAGCCGCTGTAGTGACGCTGTGAAATCGCAGCTCTTCATTAGTTACTGCTCAAGCGTCTACACAGTCGAGTTGTGGGCTAACTACACCAAAGCTGCACTCAGCGACATGCGAGTGCAAAACAATGACGCGTGGCGTGCCATGTTCCGGCTGCCTCGGTGGTGCAGCGCGAGCGCCATGTTCTGCGAGGGCCGCGCGCCCGGCTGGCCGGCCCTGCTGAGGAGCCGCTCAGCCGCCACACGCTCCGCCATACATCGCTCCGCTGACTCCTTGGTGGCCGCGGTGCGAGACTGGGACAACAGCCCTCTTCATCAAAGATGGCTGTCCTATCATACGCCGATAACATGATTCGCGACGTATAAATTTTAACTTATTTTTATTTTTATTATTTATTGTTTATTATTTATTATTTATTGTTATTTGTGTATTATTATTTGGATATTAATCTGGCAACAAACAATTTCATTTCATTTCATTTTCATTTCATATCAGCCGAAAGACGTCCACTGCTGGACATAGGCCACCCCAAAGTGGGCCTGAATGATTGTAATTGAAAGAAACAACCGGTCCGGTCCTCGCATTCATCGGCTACCCGCGACCCGCACCGGGTCATCGGTCCACCTTGTGGGAGGCCTTCCAACGCTACGTCTTCCGGTACGCGGTCGCTACTCCAGAACTTTTCGGCCCCAGCGATTAACGATTTATTATCAAACTTTAATTTAACTTCAGTTTATATAAATGTTTTTACTTTGGCTCATATATTTTAAATGTCCTCAACCATGGGGTCAGATCTATAATTCAGGGCATTTAAAATATATTGATCCTCAGAGGGCTTAGTGCGAGTTTTTTAACGTACTCGATCGCGTTAACGTAAACGTTCGCTTATGTCAAATTGTATAGGGAAAAATTGTTTTCCGTTATTGTCACCAGACGGCGCTTATTCAGTTTCAATACAAATTGACGTTTACGCTAACGCGATCGAGTACGTTCAAAAATTCGCATGAAGGCCACATACATGTAATTTTATTTATCGCAGATCATTAAGTTTAACTCTAGTCACTAAAATAAATAAGTTGACATAGGTAAATCTAAACTGCTAGAAAATAGTCGACGATGTTTAATACTAATTGTAGTTTTCTAATCAGTCATAGAGAAATGTGGGCATTTTAGACAAGTTTCCATATAGTCTTGCTTTCTCTCTTCATATGGGTGGGCAATTTTGCACTATTTTGGAGCCTCAATGACGACTCGCTCTCAGGTTTCTTACTTTCACCTTGCTTTTATGTGCGTTTCATTTTCATTCTTCACTTCAGTATTCATACTATTTGAACTGACCATTCCATCCTTCTTTAGTTTTCTTTTTTTTTTAACTTGTATTTAATAAATAAAAAGAAAAGATTAATTGTAATAAAGTTATGTACGTAACTATTTTTACTGTACAATAAAGTACATTATTATTATATTCTACCTGTTTTATGTATCTCATCTTCTATATTGTGTTCGCCAGTACATTGAGGTAATTATGTTTTGAAATGTTCTTAAGCATACCTAAGCGAATAGTGCAAAATGTAAACAGGAAAATAGTATCTAAAATTACAGTTATGTACTCGCGGCCTAGAGAATGTTAAGCCTCTTTAGTTACCAATTGATATTCCGGCTTCGACTAAAGTTGAATAATACGAGTATATTATTTATTTTAGGCACATGGCCGTAAAACTGACATAACTTGTTTTAGATATTCTAATCACAATATGACTCACACAGGCCACAGCAAGATTTCCTAAAACACTATTTTATATTCTTGATTATCCTAGGGTTTTTTTAGCTTTAGTCTTTCCCCGATTGCCGCAATGACATTGAAGGCGATTGACATTTCAATAATATTCATTGATTTGATGTAGTTCTAAAGCCGAGAGCAGAACAAGTTTTAACATTTAAAGAATCAATTGAATCAATTTATGTCAAGTGTTTTAATTTTGCTCAATATTTCATTCATTGGCATTTTACAAGCTTATAGATAAGAGTTCTGCAATCCTAGTTGCATAACAATAACACATTCATCAACAATAGCAATGTTTTTCATTTTGCCAATTTAGTAGTTTATCGAGCAGACTTATTTTGCAAACATACGTAGCAAATAGTAGCAATGGATCAGGAATTTCCTTCATAATCCTACGAACTACGATAGATATAAAGGGAGGTGTGTAATTGGGGTGCTCATATTTATTTCATGCCAATTAATTCATAGTCCTTTTACTACTTCAACCTTCTCTAATTAACTCTCCGTCACATCATACGTCAAAACCGTTACAGGAATATATCTGTTTACAGAAATAGTTTCAAAACAAGTCACTAATGCCAAACATGCATCTGCGGACCTTGCATCCTAACAGCGAATGTCCTCTGTATCGAATATATCTAATTAATGGAATGAAGCCAAAAAGCGTACATGTGCTTGTATGATTTAGCTATATTTTCAACTGGGTTTTGCCCGCGACTTCGTACGCGCACATCCCGTTTTATTTGTCTAAAACCTTCTTCGCATTATTACCTTTCTAATGAACTGATTTGGAGCGCATCGGTTGGATGGTTTCAAAATCTATAACGGACATAGGCAGAAACAATTTTTCTGTTTTTATAAACATGTATAGATTATAATGTCAAAACACTTCAGCAATAACGAATCCGGTAACTCTTCACGTTTTAACGGCTCAACAGATTTGGATGAAACTTGGCACTAGGATAGACCATGTCCTGGAATAGGACATCTGCTTTATCCTGAGAGTATGTTGCCTTCGGAAATTTTGTGACTTTCACCCGGACGAAGCCCCTGGCGGAAGCTGTGTGTAAATAAACAAATCCAATATTTTGTCGCTCTTTGTTGACCTCGTCGGATCTAATTTTACTAACTAACAATGTTGTACTTTCATTAGACATTCTGAGTTGACCTTACAGTTTATACTTTTACCACGACATGTTACCGTGGGTTCCAGTTTTCGGAGCAACGGTAAAGAACGGACGCTTCTGTGTCCTTGTCGCGTAAATAAGTTGACCTACGTACTTTGGATGTTCATGGAACATGCGGAAGAATTAAAGTCAATTATATTTGCTGAGGAATTTAGACTCCGATCGGTGAGATCTCATTCCTGAAAAAGTAACCTGATTCAAATCTGGAACGTGATTATTTCTTTAACTCCTGGCCTACATCCCAGATAGTGCAATTAGTATTCTATTACAAATTAGAGTCTTGAATTTTACAATCTCTATCCGTTTTATTCCGGTATGTGGATTAGTTATAACGAGAACATAATAGAAAACTTAAACATCAATAACCAACTGAAATCGATAAAAAATATTACAATACAAATAAGACAATTGCGATATTATAACCTCTCCCTGAAAACAAATTGCTTTCTGAACAAAAAATGGACTATTCTGAAGTTCGCAAACACCAAGAGCAAGGGAAGAAACACCAATTTGATATAAGTTGAAAGGCCCATTTATTATATATATGAAAATATCAACTGTTGGGCAAGTTAAACATGAAAAAATCCAATATAGGCAGAGATTAAAAAGTAAAGTTAATGAAATGTGAATCCTGCCTGTCTGGTCTTATCATTTTCACCTAGTTTTTTTATCACAAATGGGAGATATTGGAAAAATATTCATGCAAATGTATCATGTGGGATCAGAATTACAATCTTCAAGTTATTTTCGGAAGCTGATTCTGTCGGATATACTAATAACAAGTATCAGTGTCTCATAGTCACATCGGACATGATGACTCGCGCAAAATGCAACTGACATTAATTTTCTTTTTTTTCATAAAGACCATTACCTTATTTACAGTTTCCTGTAAGCAATTGGATAAGGAACATTAATTACATTTCTATTTCTGTAGCGTTCTCTACCAACGAACTAAGTATGACGGAAGGACCAGTAGAGCGGAAATAAAAATGATTACCTACGTGACCTATTATTTAAAAATAACCAAATAATAAGTAGAGATTATTATCAGTGTACCGGAGTCATTTATAAAGCTGGTCTCGTGCATCGCACGGGTCTTACGTTTGTCAGTGTTATTTTAGTCCTATAAAGCTATTTATAAGTAGTGTTAACAAAATATTCGGTGTGTCGGAGTGTACGGCAGTGTCTGGCAGCGTGGTTGCAGCGGCGACAGCGCGTCACCCGCGTGTCTCGCCGCCGTTATCGACCTTCTTCTTATCTCAACAAGAACTACTCCACCGCCCGATAAACAAGGAGCAAAAGCGTGCGCCCGCGCCGTTTTGCCTCATTCCATCCCACTTGGTGCGTTGCGATTAGTTCGTTCGCCTCTTTATCGTGCCGTTTCGTTCAGTTGCTCACTCGCCGCCGCCGCGCTCACACGACTCTCGCGTCCTTCCCGCGCAATGAACCAGCAAGCCAACAACACATAAACCATCAACATGAAGCCTAATCGGTTATAACGTTTTGTTAACAAACCCAATTTTAATTTAGATCGAATATTTATAATTATTGTGATATTTAGTTAGTTCTCCGTATTTTTAATATTTATAAATCGTTACGATGATTTCAATTTACTTTATTTAATATTATTATTTTTAATATATAAAATAAATTCAGTGCTCAAGATAATCTCATTCCAAATCGCGCAGTAATTAACTAGAAGTCTTGCTACAAGAATTGCGATGACAGCAAAAACTCGTTCACATTGGAAGGAATATGGAACAGCACTATGTGGTGAGTTCAGTTTTCTAACCTCTCATTATCGCATGCGTCGCCATCGCCATGTGTCCGCTCAGCTCCGTATGCGACCGGCGCCGCGGTCATCCAGCCGCGGCGATGACGTAAATACTCATTTATTATACTTAATTACCCTTAAACACTCAGTAAATCCCTGTCATTTTCATTTTGTCCCTCCCCGGCTTACCTCGGCCCGTCGCTGTTGTTCCACGGCTATAAAATTATTTTGTGAAAGCTACCGATGCATGATTTCACCGAGAACCACATAATATTCAAGTTAACGCAGTAAGCTATTTTTAATATAGCGTTCATACACTCGCATTACCAATCCATTCTGTTCCCTAATGACAACAATGACTCTACCGAATGTCATATGAGCATATCTGTCACTTGTCACTATCGCAAACCGCGGCAAAGTTAGAACACATTCCCATTACTGTTGTCTTTATTAGCGATGCACATTCCGCGTTCCACGTATGCTATTTTGTAACATGTTTCGCCTTTTATTTAAAACCAGAACTTGCAAATACGCCTTGGGTTTTTCTCGAGGGCAATTTCGTAGAAGTAGCAATCCAACGGCACGTGCTGCTCTCAATATTCTTTGAATGAGGCGTGAAGATTTTAGCTCTGAAACCTCTCAAATTGAAGCTTTCCAGTAAACCCATTCAATTGCTTCTATTTGTGCAGCCTCCGATACAAACGTGTGGCGGAAAATTGAACAGACTATGTGTGACCTGAAATATCAATTAAAGTTATGCAATATCACGTCAAGTTTTAGGATATATGTAAACATATGATATAACATGCATGGGTTGCATGATGTCCTACAAACAGCGTCCATGTCACATGTTTATTAACATCCTGCACAAGTTATTTCTAAACTTGTGGCATCAAGTTTAGAAATAACTTGGACAGTTGCGCACATTGCAAGGAAAATCGTGAATACTATTGACATACTACATAGTTCCTTACATTCATGTTACAACCGTACCAAGAAGAAGAATTCTCCATGGGTTTTCCTTATTTGTATCATTAGATTGTTCTTAAACGAACCACACAATTAATTCTGAATAGGTATATATCTCGTACCCTTTACAAGAATACTGAATTGCTTGTATCACTTGATAGTTAATTCGCCACAACAAAACTGTAGGTGAATAGGTTATCAATCTGCTCTTCCGACAGGATAAATTAAAGCATCGTTAAACTAAATATAAGTGCCCATTCAACAAGACATACTTACCAGCCTTATTATTTGTTTTCGTGAAATCTCATAAGCATTCATTCTTTATTGACATGTTAAAAAATGGCCCATTGGAATGAGTAACGTCATTCATCGCTCTGAATGATTTCGTTTCATTTGTGGAATTGATCGTCCCTGAAATTCCGGCTGGAATAACATTTTCAAGAACGAATGTATTTATTAACCAGTAGGGTTATTGGCCTGGCGCATATTTTAAAACTATCAAATTAAATATGAAATAAACGTTTTGGTCATATTTGATTCTCGTATTCCCATCGTAAGTCTTACTAGTGCGTCGTGAAATCGTGAAACCACGCGGTTATTTCCCGCTGACGAATAATTATTCCCTCTAACTGTATTAAGACAGCATTATCATAAAACAAGTTGCCGCCCGCCCGCCGTCTGAATGTCTAAAATGATATCAAGTACACATACTCCCGGGATAAGAAGTATCATATGTGTTATTCCAGACTATAATCTACCTCTGCGCCAAATTTCATCAAGATCCGTTCAGCCGATCTGACGTGAAAGAGAAACATACATCCATACTCACAAACTTTCACATTCATAATATTAGTAGATATAAGTAGGATAAATAAGTATACTTCATCTAACTCTAAGATACTTTACCGACACAAAGTTAAAACTAATGGATCATTCTTTAAAATTACATTTTTGTAAAGCTTTTTGAAGGGTCCATTACAAATTATCCCTTTATCTCTCCTATGGGGCATTCCATTCATTCCAAGAATGCCGAGGCATCAGGTAGAAAGAATTAAAAAGGGGCTAAATGCTGTCTTGAATTTTACTGCTGATAGAGAGAAACCAAAGTGAAAGAAAAACACAGGTAAACACATAAACTAAACATGGAATAATGCAACACAAATAACAAAACGTGATTCAATTTATCTAATTCAGTATCATCACTATCAAAGCTCTCTATCGCTTTATCTTTTACCAAGAAATAAAATCTAGTGTTTACTCGACCTTTAGACCTGTAAAGTAGTATTAAAAAAAAAGTACTAGGTAAGTACTTCTATTTCAAAGCTCATTGATACCTAGGTTTTAATAGTTTCCTTTGAAAACTATGACTATTACCTAGATAAATAACGAGCGGAATATCCACGCAAAATAATTAAAATTACCAGTAGATATGGTTTTTTCCTATTGCAAGACTTACCTTATTTACATAAAAAATATCTGCACGCATGGATTTTACACAAACTCTTGATTTGAGAAGTAGGCTACTGTCCATGTTTTCCTCAAAAAACAACTGGGTTAATTGCTTAACACATTTGCAATAGCAATCCCTTTAACTTTGACAGTTTTACAACATTCATTCCATTTTTACACTGTCGAGCAAACTAACTTTATGACATTTTTTTTTATTTGAGATGGGTTTGCTCTTGAATGTAGTCTAGGTCATAGATGACAGAGACAAAGTCGACGATGGAGTGAGCTTACCCAGAAGAAGCCTGTTCACTCTATATATAAAAAGAGTGAACAGGATAAATATATGAATCTATGGATTAAGAATTAAAGAATGGTGTGTAACTTACGTAGTTTCGTTATGGCAGGAAAATGGTATAATAGTTCAAGCAATAAACCAATCAAAAAGGCTTAGAGAACTACCACTTCAATTAAGATAGGCTATTGATCTACTGGGTACTTATCACTAATTCAATCTCACAATATTATCATAATTTACTAGTATTAATAATAATAGTTATAAAGATTTCTACAATGATGGCTGTATGTCAATCAAGATTATAGTAATCCTATTTATATATATCGGCGTATGTAAACAATTGAATGCAATTACATAGACAGCAAATAATTATAAGTATAAACTGCAGTATTATGTGCGTCAGTAGATAAAGTAATAACTTTATTTGCTACCTATGTATACCTAAACTTTGTTTAACTTTTTAATCATGTTGATTAATTATCCGAGTGCCGTAATGTAAATATTATAAAATATTAAGGAACCAAATCTTAAATATTGACGTTTTGGAAATAATAAATAACATAACTAAGTACATACTTAGGTACATCAAAACATGCAATTAAAGCATTGAGTTTGAGTTCCAAGTGACGTTAAATTCAAAATGGCGAAATTATAAACATGAAAGTAGGTGATATTACTATAAGTTATGCTTGTCTTTTATCACTGTCTCCAACCAGAAAAGTCAAAATATGTTATCATCACAATAATGTATTGATCAAAAAATATCTATGCTAACAGCCAATACCCTGAACAGTTAATACCGTCACTTTGATTTTTTCAAATCACGAAAATATTATAATCCGAAAATGGCGCCAAAAGATTACAAAACAAAGCTTTGTTGCTACCTTCCATTACCCTGTTCAATGTTAGCAAAGGGAAAAGTAAAACAAATAACAGAAATATTTGTAACTAGTATTGCAAAATATTGCAAATACAATTAAAACCTACACACCGAATCAAAAATATTGACTTACTTGCACTTTCGTTTATATTTGCACTTCCCACGTGCCAGTTGTTTTAAATACTCGATTCTAATCATCTATTGTGTTTTAATCAGCTGAACGTTATGTCATTGTATTTTTGCAAGCAATTGTAGCAGTTTACATTCTTGTTATCGTCGAGATTCGACTTGACAAGCACATAACTTGATAGCTAGTGAGGTAGTCTGAAACTTGTAGCGAAGTTCGTATTTAACGTCAGTAGAATTTGATGAAGGCTTCCTGTAGTTGGCTCGTTTAACTACCCTTACAATGTCTTCTACAGCAGGTTTCATTATCTATCACACTCGACACGAGATATTCAAGCTATAGGTCATACTCTTATCTATCAGACAATGTTTTGTCATATGACTGACCCGATAATTATGGCTGTAAGTGTCTAAATAATAAATAATACATAACACCAAAAACATATTATATCAGCCGTCAGCCCACACCTAACTAATTGGTACAGTTCGCAATTAGTGCTTAGAATAGAATTTATCACACATTAATTAATGAACCGCTGATAACTTGTGTATTAGGCTTGCTACTTTATTTATTCAAATTATAATTCATGTTTGAATATTTTGTTACACGTTGACCATTATTCGCACTTTGCCAACTTTGTTTGTATCACTAAAATGTACCTACCTACACATCTTAATTTTCATGACGCTTAACATAAATGTTCGAGATTGTTCGATGAAATTGAAACAACATTGTCAATTCGACATCCATTAATACATGTGAATCATAATAGGCTAATTCATTAACGACGTATATCCGCTTCCGTAGAGCAGATACGTAAAAAAAACCCCAAGTCGAACCCCTAAATATTGCTTATGATTATGACATCTAAGCACGCAAAAAACAGCTAGTTCGAATGCAAATAGATCGATGCAGTACCTAACTACTTGAATGGCGAATAGCGGGCTTTTACTATAAACTCAGGTATTTAGTCCCAGTTAAGTGAATGTCATTGACATCGACATCCGATAGTTAACAGTTGCATTGCGATTTTCTGCGATTCACACTCGCGGAGAGAGTGCGGCGGAAAGTCGATGCGACGCCACAACGACAGACCATGTTTATAAACAAAGCCAGCCATCGTTTGATCACCTTCCCACCCACCTTGTTGCAAACCACGATACGTTATAGATCGCTAAACTACACTTAAATAATACACATAATACCACTCTTTTTCAATACTATTAATGGTTGTTGTGTTTTTTGTTGCTGTTGCGTTTTGTTTTCGTTGTTGTTTGTTGTAGTTATGCTTCGAGACAAAAGGTTGTGTACCCCGTTTTTTTTTTGCTTGCAAAGGATGTCGAACACACGTCTCTTAGTACCGACGTCATCAACATTTTGAATGATGACTCACAGATGTTAAAATGAAAGCGTGTTCTGCACCTGCAATGTTTAATAAAATGATACATTTTCATAAATAATGGCTTTATTTTTTTTACGTTTTGCTTGTTTATATTTAGAGAGTAGATTTGAAATAGTTCAATAAATCGTTTTCATGTTGGTTTCAATTCCATTTTTCGGGTCTTCTCAACAAACACATTCCTAAAATTTTCCGTGCGTTGCATATCTTTACAATACAATTTTATTTACAGTTTTTATTTAATACATATCATAGAGTTACCAATAAAAATCCATCAAACGAGGGCTTTGATTTAATTAGTTTCACAAATTACAATTACGTCGCTCCAAATTTTTTCTCGAAATGATGCCATTTGACATACCTTCGGATATCATACCCAAGCTATCACCATTTAACATTCAAATAACCTATATCTATACACACATATACTACACAGAATATGTAAATGTAAACATTATAAACAATAACATGCATTTGCATCAAAACATGCGACGCAACAAAAACAACACTAAAAGACAATTTGATATAGTTTTGTTTCACAGAATATTATGTACCTGATATCAACATAAATTAATAAAAATGGAAACATAGGTACGATACTTAAATAATTTTCTGGATGCACGAATAAAAATCATTTTCTCGCTGCCAAGGCAAAGTGAAAATACGCAGACATAACTCCAATATTGCCATAGACATGCATGCATTAGGAAAAGCATTACAATAATTTAGAATAGACTATGTAGGTATCTGCTCACGTCATATTTAATGCAAATGTCAATCCGTAGAGCTGCACATTCACACCTGTGTGGAATCGTGCCAAAATGTTTGACAGCTGTAGTGATGGTACTAGGGTGTCAGTGATCAGGTGAATGCTCACGTTGCTGACACCGACTATGAATTCCAAAGGCACATATTTTTGGCCAAATAAAGTGTCACTGGCACTCTCTATCTGTCTAGAGCTAAATCATCAAACACATACCGAAAATAATTAACTAGCGGCTTCGCACGGGTGCAAATTAAATATGTCGCAAGGAAATTACGATATTTGGGATTTGATCAAATGCCTAAGATTATCAATTCCCCGCGTTTCATGCTATAAGAGATTTCAATGCTTGAAAATAAGTATTTTTCATTGCGGCATGTTTTGTCCTTAAAAGACAAAATATTTCTCAAGCCGACCTACCCACAGTCAATCCGTATACATTATCCATTGTATTAGTAACAGCCTTATCCTAATAAAGACTTAACTACACTTATTTTTATCTTAGATCGTTATTTTTTATCTTACAACGTTGGATTCTTCACCGAACCGTCACTAACGAAGCTAATGTAAAAATGAATACTGTCTGTCAAAACGACACACCGTATAATTTTAAGCTTTAATGTTTCAATTATACATTTTTAAGAATGATTCAGATTAACGTGAAAGAATTTAGGAGATTTATTTTGTTGATTAGATACCAATCGGAAATGAGCAGTCATCCGCGAAAACTAATTAGATATCCATAGTCATATTCAGCGAGTGTGTATTGTCTATGCAATTCGATAATTCAATCGACAACCAGCTTTTCACTATGCGCATAATCTGTGCAGCAGAGCTTAACAAAACTTTGAACGGCAATGTCCGCAATAAAGCTTTTGATATATTGCTGTTGATACAATCGACTTTTGATAGAGCGATGTTTGGTCTAGGGAAAAGTGGCCAATCCAAAAGAGAAAGAGAAATAAACTCGTGTTTGTGTGCCCAGCGACTTGTGCTATTGATCAAACAGTCGGTCGCATGTATGGCCAGCTTGTTGGTCTGTGTATAGCTATCTGGTCTGGAAATCAAACATTGACTAGTGTTTTTTCTATCGACGTTGTTAAAATAAAAAATTATACATTGGCTCAATAAATTTGTCTGCTATAAGGTTGTTATCCGCTACTAAGCTCCCAAAACAATCCTAACCCATTTCTGTGAATGCGTCGTTGTAACAATAAACACGGAAGGTAAACAATCGGTACGCCATTGTTTTTCTTCCATTTGCAAATCGTTAGGAAACAGATGTTTTAAAAAAGGAACGCGCGCTTAAAAAAGATATATAGACCTCCAAAAAGAATAAAAAAGTTAGTGCAAGTCATATTATGCAAGTAGGTTAAATGAGCGCCTTATTCATATATTATTCTCAAGGTTAGTCAGTTTTCAAGTTAAAGAAAATAGGCATGACGAAAATAATGGCAAAACATAAATAATATTGCGTAAAAGTAATATAATACACCTCCACTGTTACGCAATAAGGAACAATACAGAAGTAACTGCGTAAATTACCTAAACATTCTTTATTATACGTACCATACTATTTTGTTAAGTAATAATAACTTGATACAGCAATCGATATCCACTTACAAAATGTGAGTAAAAAAACCCAAGAACACTTTTTTGGGGCCTATGACTAAGCGTCTAAACGGGCAGATGTTAAAAAAACCATAAGTCAGTTCTGTTTTATTCATATCCTAACAAAGGAAGTTAAGTTATTCGTGGAAATCTCTACGGTATAGTGGAACGGAGAGTAGGATTGTATGCTGACGTCATGAGAGGTCTTGAACCTAGTGCTATAAGTGTGCTAGTGTTCGGGCACCACGTGCTTTCGACACGTGCGATATATAGACACTATTGTGCCGATACAAATGAATGAGGATGTTATTCCATTCTATTGTAGGAAATATTTATGAGATATAAATTAAGTGCATAATGGACAAGATGAATTTTATTATAGATCAAGAGACAGCATCCTTTTGTTGCTATAATAGCATTGAACACCAAACCGTTTATGATGATTATAAAAATACCCATACGACCAAGCAGGTTATTTCCGTTTCTATTATGATAATGAAAAATAGGTCATTAAAGTGTATACTGCTATGCTATCATCTCTAACACAATACCTTATTAAAACAGAACATGTTTATAGCATTTAATTTTCTTTATCAATGACCAAACACATGTGAACACTCGAAGGTTCCATCTACAGGTTGACTGTTCAATCATTGACAATATATCAGCGGTATACACATAAATATGAACTACTTTTAGTATGGGGCCAACTGAAAACAATTACTGTTCTGTACATTTATGTTTATGTAAAGAAACCGTATAATACAGAAACTGGTTTTTTCTTTACAACTTTAACGATGATAAAAGTCGTGCAGAAGACGCCAGCACATCAAGCTACAACAATCTGTCAAATTTCTTTAATAGATTTCCAACTTTATCGCTAAAGTGTTAGGTTCAAGGTTGATTGGGAATATTTGACTGTTTCGGGTTGCTTGATGTATTACCTACAAACCATTTAGGACTTTCACGCCCTGAAAGATTGCTTATGAATAAAAAAAACACCCTATATTTTGTTTCCCTTCAATTCACTGTACATATGTACAGATGAAGCATTTAACTGTACAGAACTACTACAGAACAGCTGGAGTAGAAAATGGAAACTGTGAATCTTTGCTCATTGAACAAGATCCACTTCCAGGTTCGCTAGATCTTGTTTTCCTATTCTTACGATAATTTGTTTATTGTTCTTAACATAGTACTGTGAACACTCACGCGTTTGTGTGTATTACGGTATTTTCCCTTATCGATATTTAACCACCAATCATAAAGCCTCAGTTATAATGACTACAATGTGTAGTACATACTACATAAAGTTCAATTAGTAAATACTTAATGCTACTACCCATACAACGAGTTTGTTTATCAGATGTCAATCGTAACATGGCATACGGAGAAGCATAATATTGGCATTCATACGATAAAGAATCTCGCAAGATGTCCATAATAAGTCGATTCAAGTTGAATTTAATTTATTTTAACTTTATGTTGTGTTATAGGCGGAATTTACGCAACAAGGCATTCTGTACCAGCCAGAGTTGAAAAGACTACACTCTGGTAGGTGTATAAAAACAAGTAAATATTCTTTTAATTTGCAATTAATATCGTAAGAATTATAATCATAAAATACTTATGGATTCTACTTATGACGGAAAAATCCATAATGTATAACATAGGTGCTAAAATAAAAACTGGCCATGTGCAAGTCGGACTTGCTCACGAAGGGTTCCGTTCCATAAGCCCATAAACCGAAAAAAAACATGTTTCTTGTTTTTATTTTTATTACTTATTTGTTGTTATAGCGGCAACAGAAATACATCATTTATGAAAACCAATAACAATCAATTTTTTTTTCGATGGATTTGCTCTTGACTCTTGTCTAGTTCAGAGTTGACAGAGACAAATTCGACGATGGAAGGAGCTTACCCAGAAGAAGCCTGTTCACTCTAATTTTGAAGAGATACTACAATTGTCTGACATATAATAAGTTTAAAAAACAGGTCAACAAACAATTTATTTATTCTGAGAAGGCAACGTTCTACGTTCTATTTCCGCACTGTATGGTCGTGCTAACGTCAAAATAAGTGACGGGGTGACAGGTTAAATTAGTGAATGGAACATTTTAAAGGTCAATCTCAAACGGGAGCGATATAATTTTAAACTGGCATTATTTATAAGTTGCTGTTTTTAGCTGTTCTTCTTTTAGATATACTTTGGAATTGAGATATCAATTTAAAAGACATGAAATGTAAATAATTATTTATTTACATTTCATGTCTTTTAAGCATTAAATAAAAAGCTTTCTCAACTTTTACATCAGATTCAGTGTATCAACACTGAATCTGAATCACAATTTTTTTTTCTCAAGCACTTAAATCATTAAGTGCTTGAGAAAAAAAAATTGTGTATCAAATGCTATCATAATGAAAACGTGAGTGTCAACTCGAGCATTTTGCTTTGAAGTTTGTAGTACTAGACTGATTGACTGCATCCTGTCATCACAAGAGTGATATAAATCAAACACGGCTGTTAGCGACACACCTCTCTTTGATACATACTTAAACCACTTTAAAGTCGTAGAGTATTATATCAAATAATTCAAGAAATTACGCAGATTGATACTAAGAACTTATTGAGCAATCCATAATTCACATTAAAGAATCCACCTTTTTTCCTTCAACATTGAACGTAATTGTCACAAGCTATTAATAAAACACACAATCCTTCCATTGATCAACTCAACAGGACATATTTTTTGCCATCAAATAAAACTGTCCAATATAGCCATTGTTCTACTTAGATGCGCCTCAATCACGCACACAAACGATGCTATTTGTACAAGTTCAGAAACGGGCACATTGTCGCACGATACAATTCAATATCACAATCACAATTTTATTATTGTTATTCTGAGATGTGTGTTGTATAAGGACACGTTCACACTTAGCGTTTTCACCATCCAAAACATCCCAAACAAAAATATAAATCTGCCACATTTACATTTTCTCCGAAAAGTATTGCCAAGTTTTTGCTTTCCCGAAACCGATTTATGCATAGCTGTGCCAGATTACCTGAAATACAATTTTGTGGAATGTTTAATTTTCTTTTTAAACTTGTTTACTCGAAAGCTCGAAACAAAAACAGAAGATAAGGTTTTGCGACCCAGGCCTCTGTAGCTATCAGTTATGTAAACAAATGTTGAAATGTATCTTTGCGTAATTAGCAGTACTAATTAGCTATAGAAAAATGCAAATGATTTGTGAGTGTGTTTGAACGCACCCTTTGTATGACGGGTATCGGTTGCGTCAGTGTGCGGTGCGGGCGGGGGGCGGCGAGCGGAGCGGAGCGGCGCCGGCGCCGCGCCTCGCGCGCCGCGCCGCGACCTCGCCCACCTCACACGACACCATCTATACCGCACTCATTAAATTATAATATAACTTAAGTATCATTTTTATTAGGTTCATTATCTCTAACTGGCATCAGAGCGAGATGACTTTGCGGTGACACGCGAAGCTTGAGTGAAGATTGGTACATCTATACATATCAGTACCAATCTATAGAGGCACTCAACTAACCCAAAAACTTGCATTATGTACATATAAGTATTTACTGCAATATAACTATATTGCAGTAAATATTATCTTAAAAATATTTTGGTCTTTCTACTATTTTCAATTTATACTTGATTACTATTTTATAAAAAAAAAAACAACTGTTCTGTAAATCAATTACATTCTGATTCTTATTTTAATATGTATTTAATTTAATAGCTCAATATATCGTAGAACTGAATATGTAGGTACATAATACTTAATTGAAATTCAGTTTCATTTGCGTACTAACGAATACTTTTACTGTACAATAAATAATACAAAATCTTAATTTATCAAATGTAATATAAAGTCTATCAATTCTATTTAAATTTTAATTTAAACTCGACCCGACTCACAACCCAAAACCAATTTTTCAAACGCCCAGACTAATTTTTCAATGTCTGCCATAGATACGAATTCTTTATTATGTTATTGCCTCATTGATCATCAGATTAAATTACTGAAATTTAAATCACAGGAATTTAAGATGTTTTTCACTGAAACTCTGCAGGTTTTAATAGCCAAAAACTGTCAATAACGCTCAATTCTTAACCCCAGACGCTTTTTAATTTTCTATCAAGGTCTGAAGAAATGCTCAAAAAAAATGTAAACATATATAAGTCCCTTGCCAATGCCAATAAACAGTTTCCTTACGGTTCATTAAATTATTCGTTTTAAATCTGTATCATTGACCTGACATCTTCATAAAAAGTTGTGTATACTCATTAGTAAGTACTCAAATACACGTGACTTTAAAGCCAGCGTCCACGTACGTAATCGTACATACATACATTGACGAGCCGCTGATTGTGCCAACTGGCAGTCGGCACTGGTTCCCCGAATCTGTTGCTATATAAATTATACAGCGCCAGTGTTTACACGACTGACGTACGAACGATTTCGGACGCGCTCAGCAGACGAGATTGTCTTTCCTGAAAAACATATGACTCGAAGGCTGAAAACGTTTGTTTCTTAGTTAAATACAATCATTGTCTCACCACATTCAAGTAATTCACGATCCCGTAAAACATTTTTCCGTAGCATGTTTTAATCTTTAACTTCCTCTAGTAATTCTGACTCACGTGTTTGTTGTCTACTTCATGTAAAGCTTCATCGCAACGCGAACTATTCAGTATTAACCTGTATGTGGGCGTGGCGGTCCTCTATCTTGTTACTACTACACGGCCACCGTGTAAACTTTAGCCTGCAGCCACAGTTTGATTCTGTTCCTAACCATGTAGGTATATGTTTGTGATTAAACTTAGGAACAGACTCGAATTCGCTTCTGCAATTCGTATGGCGCACGTGCACCAGATATACTGAAATATTCAGGAGTTTCAACAACCTGCGCGGTAAGATAGCCACTCCAGATTCGAGTACGTTTTATTGATGCTTTACTGAACGGATAAATGAAATTCAATTGAATGAGCATAACATAGAAGTCTAACAAACAAAACTGCTTCATAAAAATAATTTTATTATGATCTACCGTCGCCCCACTTTAGCACTCTGAGAAAACAATTCAGAATTTTACAGCTTCAGTAAACCTTTTTCAAATAAGATCTGATAATAGTGAAACAGGGTCAATATGTCTTTAGTACATTGAATTATGACTAAGAGATAAAACCAATGTCTTCACACCAATTTGTAGGCAATGGCTTAGGAAAAAGTGATATTCATCTCGGCAAATAGGCGTAGTAACTTTCTAATCTCATATTGTCACGAAACTGTGGCATCTGTCATATTAATTATCAGCCACAGGGTCGAGGAACGTGTCGAGTATATTGAAGTGGTCAGAAGTTTCCACGAACGAGAGATAAGACACATGATAGCGTCGCCACTCCCAAACTTGTTTTTACACACTCACAGGAAGTCTGTTACAATGTGCGTGTTAGCGTAATTCCTGGCCTGTATATATGTGTCGTACTTAGACTTGTCCAAATTTTTATAGTCAGCTGTTATACCTACACTTAAACTTTAACGAATATGGGTTCTTAAGAACTGCTGAACTCGATGGATTTAATGACTTTAAATCCGCTATGTTCTTCAATGTTCATGCCAAAAGCGGTGTCTTTCAGTGCTTTGGCACTATTCAAAACTGATAAACCTGTCGGCAGTCGTAAAAGACAATTTTATGTTTTTGCATTAAATTACCAAACGTCGCATAAATCAATCAACAAAATCGATATGATTACAGCTTTTCAAAAGAAATGCAATTAACATACTTTTTTAATTACTAATCATCCGTTATTTATTTATAATAAATTATCTATTATAATTTATCCTATATTCGACCGGCCTGTTGGTCGAGTGGTTAGTGACCCTAACTGCTAAACTGGAGGTCGTGGGTTCGATTCCCACCCAGGACAAATCTTTGTGTGATGAGCATGATCATTTGTTCTGTGTCTGGGTGTAATTTGTCTATAATATGTATGTATTTAGAAATATATAAGTATGTTTATCAGTTGTCTGGTTGCCATAGTACAGGCTCTGCCTAGTTTGGGATCGGATGACCGTGTGTGAGTTGTCCCGAGATATTATATTATTATATTATATTATATATATTTATGGAAAACCACTTTCATTTCTCTTATTAATTTAATATTTTCCATTAACATTTTGCTAAAAGTACATGTATTAATTATCCAGGTAATCTGAAATATAGAGATGCTAATCTTGCCCAATTAGATTTACGATGTGTACAATTGTTTGGTATTACAAATATGTGTTTAGATTACGATCTTACGCTAATACAGCCGCGACAGGAAGGATAGACTAGATAGATAAAATGATACGTTTGAATGTATAAAATTCTTAAGTATATTTAATTCTATTTAACTCCCCAGCAGACTCAAATGTGAGAAAATGCACTTTTACAGAGCAATCTCATTCTATTTAATCGTGTACGTGTTTATGGTCTAAATCTAGATCTTCGTTGTTCTCGATTTTTATTTTCAAATGCTCTCGTCCCATTATTCCATTGGTTTAGTCAAAGGTGTATGTGCAACTTCTTCTTCATCATTCCTTTATTTCCCTGGCCTTCTGCCAGGTTCCGCTTTGCGTAGGGGAAGGTCGTTTGATCATTAGTAAACGTTCCAGTTACTTCATTAATATTGTATAAAAGTTTATTCTGTTCTGCAATTCTGGACAAGCAAGGTTCTTCAGAAAATAGAACAGTTCAAATTATCCTGTCATTTAGTTTTCTGCTTAGTAATAACAATTGTACAGTTTAATGGGGTTTAATTAAAAAACTTGATGATTATTATCGATGTCCGGAAAATGTTTAACAGCGATAATTAGCGCCAAGGTCTCGCCACGTCGTAGACATTACTGTAGCACGCACATTGTACACATATCTACTCATAATACTCATATGAACATAGCGTTAAAAGTTTACCCCGACTTTATCTACATCTGTAAACATTTTCACTTAATATTTCTTAACGTACACAGATAAACACCTACTTCTAACATCGTCCAGGGCAATGCACTTCTTATAAGCTATGCAATCATCAATAACTCTATCGTTGATTCTCTTAGGTAATGTAATTACTTTAGCATACAATGCTTTTGCCAAAAGCAGTTCGTTTCTATTAGCACTGTTGGCATTGTTTGCGATTTAATTTACATAAATGTCGCCTGAAACTAACAGTTGTTTCTTTTCTATTTCAGCAACGCTTATCACCGCTACAGCGGGTACCTGCTACGGCTGGCCCTCACCTACATTACCGTACCTACAGTCACCTGAGAGCAAGATACCAACTTCACCCGACGAGGGATCATGGATAGTCTCGATAATGATCCTGTGCTCGGCGCTAACGCCTATCCCCTCCGCCTACTTCGCCGACCGGTTTGGCAGGAAAACGACGCTGCTGCTCGGCGCGGTGCCCTTCATCCTCGGCTGGGTGCTAGTCATCGTAGCCAACTCTGTTGCTCTTCTCTACGTGGCCCGCATGTTCTCCGGCCTGGGCTACGGCATCGTCTACACAGTGGCCCCCATGTACACAGGAGAGATCGCCACCAATCAAGTTCGAGGGGCTCTCTCTACACTAATCACGTTAATGAATAAAGTAAGTACATTAGTATGACGCACATTCCCCACTTCTGATGCAATGCGAACAGAATGTCCCGTACAAACCTTGTTTATTGAAATCGACACATTATCTCGTCAGTGAAACGAATCGTTTTATTAAACCTAGACACATTAAAAAACATGAGCTAATGCCAGTCGGGTGTTAATAAATTATTCATCGCCTTAATGGGTTAGTTCAGTTCCATCTGCAAACACAGATATTTGAGGTACACTTAATTGAGTTATACAAGGAATTGGATAGTCATTAATAGAAGAATGAACATAATGACACATGAGAAGTTCCAGTGGAGTGATAGATCAATGTCGGGTATAATGGCGCACAATTGATCAAGTTCAATGAAATAATTGAGTGAGTCCATCTCATCGTAATTATTCACTCTGGATAAGTTCAACTAATGGGCGATATCCTTTGCAACGTAATAAGCAATTCCAATTATAAATTGTCTCGTGGAGCCTGCATTGCCTTATCAAGTTATCACGGTGTATTTACATATTCCATGCTCTGTTGCCTGTTTCATAAGCTCGCTTTCTGCTTTGAGAGTTGCGATTTCTAAATGATATATTCGTAGAATCGCACGGTGTGTACGTACTTGTGCAACCAACAGGTGTACGGTTTCCTTTGTCAGAGTCCGTTGCACTACATACATAATACTCATCTTGTTACATCGACTAGGTCATTCGAGATATTTCGGTTAAATTGTGAGACATGAATATCCTGTGAATTATTTAGCGGATATTCTCAAAACAGTTTAAAGTCCTATGGAGTGAAAAAGTAGAAATGAGAGTAATAATGAAAGAGTAATTTATTTAAAATACTTACCAAAATATCATAGTCAAGACCCAAGTTAGTCAAAGCCTAGCTTGTGTAGGTGTCAATAAAAATAAAAATAAATACTCTCACATATAAACCAGTCATACAGCAAAAACCACCGCAGTACATACCTAATAATACTTTTTATCAAGAGTCATAAAATGTTCACGTGATAAGCCAGTGATATTACCATAAAACACATTATACGTACGTACAGCTCCTATTGCTATTAGTTATAGAAAATTAAATTACTCTCGAGGATGCCACGCCACACAACAACCTAGAGAAATTACATTGGAGAGTCATTTCATGGAGGTAGCATCGTCAGCGTACATGGGTTTAATCAAAAGCTATTCACCGTGATCTTATATGACAACAATTTATTTCTCATTGTGTTGTATTTGCACGTCATTAAGGCAGCGTGCACACGGGCTGGCGCGACGCTCAAACGTGACTCATTACCTCAATTACGCACTGCGCATGGTTCCCACAATTCAAATATAAAATTTGAAATGTTTAGAAAATATTACATTTATGAGCATTTCAATGAGCTCTGAGCTGACGTAGGTCTATTGTTAATCTTCAAAACTACAGGTCATTATAGCTATCCAAATCTTAATTGAATATGGCTTTGTTTGCAATAAAATTTATTGTGATATACCTAGAATTCACGTGTACGTGTCTTGTATTCAGTTAATCATTATAATGATTTTTATCTTCACATAAACTCATACTAAGCTGCCTTATCTCGACAAATAATGATGTAAACCCATTGTTTATGGTTGCAGGCGACTAACCCCGGTATGATACGAATTCATCCGTAAAACGTAGGCATAATAAAACGTGTCTAGATATCTATAATTACCCAAACACAGTTTTATGATCTTTTTCGGAACTACAATCTATAATACTTTTACATTTTACTTGATAGTGTTGTTTCTTTTACTTGATGACTTAAGTATAGCAGAAAACTCATGTATGTGTTTCTCTTTTTCCAGGTCGGAATTCTTGCCCAGTACTGCATCGGACCGTTCGTGTCGATGCAAACCCTCGCCGCCATCAACTTGATCCTTCCCGTCACATTCGTCATCACCTTCATATTTTTGCCAGAATCTCCTTACTACTACTTAAAGTTTGAGCGAAGTGAGAGAGCAGAACGCTCCCTCAGGAATCTGCGTAGTGGTGACATTAGAACTGAACTCAAAAGTATAGAGCTGAATGTCCAAGAGGACATGAAGAACCGAGGAACATGGGGGGACTTGATCTCTGAAGCTACAAACAGAAAAGCTATGTGGATCACGCTAGGCGTGTTCACGATACAGCAACTATGTGGCAGCGCTGCTGTGGTGGCGTACGCGCAGGTCATCTTTAATTGCACAACCTCTTCCGTCAATGCAACCGCGCTGGCGAACTCCACCGCTACCTCCGGTGGCATAGAACCCTACCAAGAGTCTATAATTCTTGGATGCGTGCAAGTTGCTACCTGTGTCCTGTCAGTAATACTCGTCGACCGCGTCGGAAGGAAGCCCCTTCTGTTGCTATCAGCTCTTGGAGTGGGGCTTATGAATGGCACAATTGGAACATATTTCTACTTCGACCACGTCAACAAAGAGGCAGTGGCCCATCTTCACTGGCTGCCTCTAGCTGCTCTTCTCGTCTACATTGTGTGCTACGCCATCGGGTTGTCGACGGTCCCCTACGTCATCATTGGAGAGATGTTCCCCACCAACGTCAAGTTATACGCTTCCTGTGTTGCCCATATCTACACTGGCGTCTCCATGTTCGCAGTTCAAAAACTATTTCAGGTAAGAGTACTTTTTATGCCACACTATTAATAAATAGAAATAGGTTTTCAACGCCGAATTTTCGTGTGAAAGCAAACTCCCGATTCTAACAAAAATACCATTTATTTTACACATTACATTTTTGTACATACAGTCACTGCAATAAATACCAAACAAAATATTTTTGAACCTGTTCAAAACAATTAACAAGCGCTATCGTTTGCAAACAATATTATCCAATAAGCCTAATTGGATCACAGTAACATTGCTCTAACATGAAACTGTTGTCATTCCAGGTGGTGAAAGACGCGTACGATATTTACACAGTATTCTGGGGCTTCTCCGCATTCTCGTTGATGGGCCTGGTGTTCATGCTGGTGATGTTGCCGGAGACGAAGGGAAAATCATTCGCGTGCATCCAGGCCCAGCTGAAGAGGGAGGTGGCGCGCGACAACGCCAAGAAACTCGCCACCGTCGAGTACTGAACGCCGGCGACATCGTCCACCGGATAACTTCTCACTAGTTTAGCATAAGCTTTACTTTAATGTGTTTTAAGGGATCAAGCAAGTTGGAATGACAGTTAAGAATATTGATACTTAAAGTTTAATATACTTATAGCATAGAATAGTGTAACAACATACAGTTTTCTATAAAGTATTGTAGACACTATTACAAGAGTAGCCTGTGTATGCACAGTAGAGGGAGTATGGAGGGGGCTAGGAGGGCTGCGCCGGAGAAGGCGGTGAAGTCCTCGGGATCGTAGCTGGCGGGCAGAGCGCGTGACCTGATCACGCTCGCGTACAGCTTGGCCGAATGCTTCGCCGTCCTCGTCTTGTTCGGACTCTTGAAATCAACCAGATACAGACCGAAGCGGGACCTGCAAATGCATTTACAACTGTGAAATGAGTGAAATTAGACATTTCTGACTGATTTATGAGTTTTATTCCGTGTATATTCCTACTAAAAAGACAACGGAATGCAGAGACGTAAATGTTTCATTATTTGGACTATGTCAACTAGATATTACAAAGTAAGTAGATAGACTTGTAAATAAGAACCGAATTCATGATTCTAGCTAGCTAAATTGTGTAATAAATAGCTAATAAAGTCCAATTAACTGAATCGTTGATTTGCATTGTAGCATACCCAATCGCTTTCGATAAATTAGCTTCGCCGATATTTTCATGACCAGAATAAATCTAGATACTGTTGTTTATTGCTAACCAGACTACGCAAGAGAGAACTTTGTTTGCATGGAAACTGGAAGCGGAATATTTTATAACTCTTAAAATTTTACGTTCTACGTCTTGAAAGACTAGAATCAAAATAAACTTAAAAAATCCATACAAGAAATGTAAAGATTTTCCCTTTGATGTCTGTGAAATTGATGGTATTAAACTATCCAATATTCGAAGATGATTAATATAATAAAACAAATAGCGATCGTAAGATAAATGTCATCAATTATTGATAGCTTAATTGTTTCGGAGGCGCGTTCCGTAGAACGCGCCTCCGAAACAATTTGAAATTGATAAGATTAAAGAGAAATTGTAGTCCGAGATATAGGTCGATAAAAATAGTTTCGGAATTGGGTGGCTTATGACGCAAACAGCGGCTAAGCTACGCCATTTTGAGCGAAAGTCGTTTGGGTTACTGGGTAATGTTTTTAACGTATTCACCTTTTGATAATTGGGAGAACATTGGAGCAAGCTGAGCTCTAGACGAAGGTACCAAAATGAGAAAAGATGTATCCCAGATTGCTTGCTTGTAATGCATAATCTAAGAGACCCATAAAAATCGCTACCGCTAGATACTAATAAACACCTAGTCACAATTAATATGCAGATATATTTCGACAAAAATAAATTTAATCTTGCAGACAATCTAAAACTTTGCCAATCCATGATGATACTTGTTTTTCGGAATGATAAAGATGATCGGATGCGAAATGACTCGGATGATTCACTTTTTATTGATTAAGAAGGACGATGACTGTCAGGTGATTTTGAACATAAGCCCGACACGTCTTTCGATAGGACCTGCTAGAATAATCAGAACATCTATGTTCTGTGTCCGCAAATTATAGGAACCTAAATACTAATCGCTCATTTCTAGACTAATAAATTTGATAATGATAGAGCCATGGATAGCTGGACCACTTCTCAACCTCAGAGTCAAACCCAAATCCCTACTTATCCTACTTGCGACTATTATACAACTGAACCTGTCGGTGGTAGTAGGGCTAATTCTACCAGTAGAAACCTTCCTGAGATAACTGCGGTGGTTCTCCAAAGTAGGTACAATATGTCGTCTCTATAGATGTCATTTATGGGTTACGTGTTATATTAAATAAAACGTATTTTAAAGGATAATGCACACCCTACTAAATGCTGATGCAGGATGCTCATACTGTAAGTTACCTAAATAGAGTCAGAATACAAAGTGATCTCCAACATTCATCCGATAACGCCATCTAGTATCAGTTTTAAAGAATGATATGAATATCACAACTCTAGATATAACGTTTCTTAATTCAAGAAGTCGCCAGTAGATGTCGCTTCTCGTCTCTGCCATTGTTCATAGCCCTATCAGTGAATACCTAACGATACATTTAATTATAAAACCATCTGCAATTAGTTTCGTACTATTAAGGTATAATTTATTGCCCGGTTATAAGCCCAAGGTTATTAAGACAAGATCTTAGTTATACCTGAGCAAATACTTATTAACTCCGGATTTGATAAGCTCTAGCTACAGAATCTACAGATATGATAGTTAGGTAAATCCATGATACTAGTGACAAGGCACCATAGTCTATAGGCACTCTATTTACCTTGAAATATCTTTATATTTCAACATTACCATTAAATCCTGCCACTTATTGAGTTGTTTTCTCAACTTCAGAGATATAAATAAATATATGCAATAAAAAATAAAGTACCTAATTGAAATAACTGTGATACACAACATTGTATCGACTCCACATAATTGGTTCGTCGAAACTTGAAACCAACTGCTGGTATTCTAACATCATTTCATCGATTTCTACTATTAGTACCTAACTTTATGGTCATAGCTTCGTGCATTATACCTACTCAAATGATCATAATCGTCATAACTAAGTCCTGACCATCAGTATAAGTATTTGCAAACCCAAGATATGTTCTAGAAAATTTTAGGATCGGAAAGCCAGATATCTAGTTGTCACTTTATTTTAATCCTGCGGTCGCGCCGGAAAAGATCTCAACCAGAAGGCGTTACACGAATCCTTTGACCGAAGAACAATGATTAGTCCAGTTACACTAGACGGTGCCCAATGGTCTTGGAACCATGATGAAGATTTCCCAGAAGCAATTACAAATCAATACTTACACATAACCGTCATCCCATTCGAAGTTATCCATGAGACTCCACGCGAAGTATCCTTGCACGTTGACCTTGTCTTCGTGTACGGCGTGCAGCAACGCGTTCAAGTAGTGGCTATAGTAAGACACTCGAGCCTTGTCTTCCAACCCAGAGAAGTCAGCGTACCCATTCTCAGTCACTATTATAGGAACATTGTCGTAGGTCTTGTTGATCCACTTCAGCAGACGCCTGAAGCCAAAAGGCACCACCTGAACAAAAGAAGATAGTTAGACAATGTAATGTCACTTGTTAGTGGAATCGTTTGTGGCTGTTTGTATTTAGACGGGGTACACTCGCAGGTCAGCACACTAAGATGGGTTACTGCTTAACCTGCAGACTATCCTGTGGTGGTCTTAAAATCATTTGCCAGGGCTTACAAACTGCTATAAACTAAATGACCGCTCGCTAGGGGCACCCCCCTACGGACCTCGGCTTAGCGGCGGCGGCGTCATTTCGGAAGGGCAGCAAGGGACAGGCTGGGTCATATTATTATTATTTAAGGAGTTAGCAGCTGTGACTTCAAAAAGATTCTTAGAGTCTAGTCAGTTATGCCAAAAAAGAGGGTCAACCTCGGAATGAGGTCGTGCTCTATATCAAAAACGGTATTAAACAAGTTTACTGCTTATTATCGCTCATTTCGAGGTGAAACTCCTTATTGGACTACATTATAGCTATACAACGTGTAACAGAATAAACGCAATACCTCTTAAGGGGTCATTGTACTCATCATTATGAACAACTGTTACTATGGGATCAACACTGAAATCGCGAAACAAAAATCGACTCCCCCATACATTTTTGTGAGCATAACTCGACAAATTTTTTCGCGATTTCGGGGTTGGTCCCATAGTAAAAGTTGTTTATAATGATGAGTACAATGACCCCTTAAGAGGAATTGCGTTTATTCTGTTACACGTTGTAGAAATGGTTGCATTGTTTTTGTTTCATTTTTTTTTCTTCAATAGGCTTTAAAACTTTTCAAAAGGCTTTTAAACAGTTTTCGAGAATGCGAGATAGCGTGTTGCGAGATACGCATCCCGCTATCTCGCATTCTCTCGACCTTAATAAAATAAAGGTAGGACAGATAAGTCCCATCAATTTGCATAGCTATAACAGTACTCAAGCACAAGTATCTTCTCAGAAGATTAAATGGATTTGTTTCTGTTGTCAGAATGCTTATTATGGAGGATTCTTTCTTTGTACAATGTTACGATCGACTGAGATAAAGACAAGTATTAAAACGTGATAAGAATGTCACAAGGTAGACTCTTCAGTTGTAACCTTGCATTTTTCCAATGACAAATTGACCAAAAACAGGGACAGACGGCAAAATTATCATGGTTATTATGGTACATTGTGCCCTTTTAAAGAAAACTTCCCCACTCTAATCGCAAGTCTCCATGACAACCAAAAAAAAACCTCGATTAATGTACTCGTTTATCGGGTCCCATTAAAATAGATGGGCAAACTTTTAGAAATCATTCAGACCACCACAATAAGGTCAATGGTAAAAAATATATAAGAAAAACGCATTAAATAATTACAAGAAAAAAAACAGCTAATGAAAATACACTAAAAATGATGGTTACCCAATGCATAAACACATCCATTTCTTTATTATTTCATAATATTCTGATACTACAAATGTGCGCGCGGCGGGGCGCGTGTGCAACTACCAACCCATAATGGATGTGTTTATTCTACTGTGCTGGTAATTTATTATGTTACTGTTAGGTTAAAATAAAATCACTTAAATCCGTTCTTTTTGCTTGGATATCTTTAGTTAGACGTACTCAACGCTGTGTTAAAATTTGTCCATCTATTTTAATTCGCCCTTACGTAAACAACAATCTATAACAATCAATTTTAGTCGAGTGGAGGTGATAAATTGGAATATAGCAGTAAGTCCCAGTGTTTGATGTCATAGGGACATGGCAGTTGTGCATAATGCATATAGAAAGTGTGCAATTACCTTAAGCCAAGACGAAGAGGAATCAGAAGGCCACTTCGGATCCTGAACTCTGACAATCCCAACGTCGTTTTCGTGCGAGGGTATAGCTCCTACTGGTTTATCGGCCATAGACAGAAGGTACGTTGTATAGTGGTTCAAGCCGAAAAAGTCAGCAGTTCCTTTGATGTAGTTCACCTCTTCGGGAGTGAACTTCGGCAGTCGGGAGCGAGTGTAGTTCTGTTGGAGACTCTTCTCGTCAACTAACTTGATGAGTTCAGCAGGGTAGTCGCCTTCTTTCGAGTACACTGGGTGCGCGTACCAGCCCAACTGAAATTGTATGAAGATTTGGCATTATATTTTTGTACATATTGTCAAATTATTTTTTTGACAAACTGCTCAGACGTGATTGTACTCGTATATTTCCATATTTCTTTAAGATAAAACGAAAAAATATGTAAACGGTCAATCAACGGCTGCTGGTAGTTACTTTTTTTTGGTTAGATAACGGTACCAATCACGTGTTCGTAGTTTCGCTAATTAGGTAGTTTAATTTGATCATTCCTTTAGAACATCTAAAGGAAAGATTTCCGTAAAACAACCAAACCAAAAAGGGCATTGACCACCACGACCTCAAGGGAAACGAGCTTTTTAGCTTTGGAGTTTTAAGCACTCTATAAATAAGTAAAAACAAAAATCTTTTTGTTGAATTACAAACCAGTACAAGTTTGTTTTTGTGGAAATGTGTGTGAGGTCAATAAAGGACCAGATTCAGATGCTCGTTAGGTGAGTATCTTAGGTACTCTCGAATCTCAAACAACCTTATTCCAATTACAGTCTAGAATAGCAATCAGTATCAGCTACACTCGCTACATTACACAATAACATCTAAAAATACTCTGGTGTACATAACAAACATTACCTAAGTCTGACTTTACGTTCCACTGAACAACTTTATTATGTCATAAGTATTGTCCGCTGACATTTCAGTGAAACCTGACCTTTGGAAGTCCTTCTGAATGACATTACCCGGCAATGCAGGTTGTTTAGTTAAATTGTCTTAAATTAGTATACAAACAAAAAATGGAGCATGATTATGATAATGATACCTACGTGTGTTTTTAAGTACAATTCAGCAGCTTCTCTGTCCTGTGGCGTGTCTTCTTTTGGTTCAGCCCAGTTGGAGTCCAAAGACAAGCCAATTTTTCCTGAAAGAAGAAAATACGAATTTGAGGTTCATTCTTTGCAGACTTAAACAAGTAAAGAGCGAATCACTTACGTAAAATACGTTCGTACCTTTATTGACATGCCGGTAGTTCTCGTTGAAGAGATGGTAGACGCTTGCGTGTGCTTTCAATAGATTATGAGCGCAAAGGTATTCAGCAACTCCATGCCGGTTCAACGCGGGCGCTCTGTAGGTGCCGCCATAGCCTTCCAAACACGTCTGCATCGGCTCATTGAAAGTCACCCAGTACTTCACCTTTCCCGAAAAATTATCGAACAACACCTTCGCATAATCCGTGTAGTAGTCAACAATATGAGAGTTCGTCCATCCACCGATGTCCTGCAGCTTCTGCGGCAAGTCCCAGTGATAGATCGTCACCATTGGAGTAATGTTGTACTTGATAAGTTCGTCTATAAGATTACTGTAATACTGGAGACCCAAAGCGTTTATCTTGTTTGTGAGGCCGGTTGGTAAGATCCTCGACCAGGCGATGGAAAATCTGTAGACGTCGACACCGAGTTCGTGGACCATCTCAGCGTCTCTTTTGTAAAGATGGTAGGAGTCAGCTGCTACGTCTCCATTCGATCCGTCTTTCACGAATGTTTTGTTGTTGTGCACTAAGTGGTCCCATATGCTTTCAGATTTTCCTGAAAATCAGACAAGAAATTATTGTAGTTACTTTCCATTTTATTTTTCGACTTTCTTCATCAAAATCAAAAGTCATTTATTGAAATTATTAGGATGAGTGGCAACACTTTTCGGACGTCAAAGTTCTACATAAAGACAGTCCCCCAAAACGCCCGCCCGTCACCACTTCCTAGTGTTCCCATTCATCGAATGCATTACAAAGATTGCAGTGCGACGTACCATCTTCATTCCATCCTCCTTCAATTTGGAAAGCTGCCGTAGAGACTCCAAATATGAAGTCTTTCGGGAATGTGTAGTTCGATTTCAAACCCCCGGAAAAGTTCAGGATTTCAGCATTTCTGTAAACAAAAAAAAAATGGTATAAGTTTTTACATCATTCAAGCTACGCAGCTTATTAATCTGTTTACGGATTTAACGTTAATAGTAGGTACCTACCCAATTAGGAAGCGGATACAGAAATACGTGAGACCATGGTTATGGTCAATGAAAAATTATAAAATCAATACATAACACAGTTCCACCGTCAGTAGTAGGTATGTATAGTGGGGTCAAGTCACGACGCAAGCCTCGTACCGATTAATTCCATCGATCTAGAAACGCAATATCCGAAGGACATTTTTATCGTTAAAATTACGGCATTTGCAATTTTCCGGTGACATATACAATTTATATGTTTGAACAATCGTTATTTTAGAAATCAATCATATTAACAAGCAAATCAAATGCTTAACCGTCTTTCTTTATAAATTACTTTGGACCGATAGTCAGCCAGACATGACCATTTGTAAAAGAAGTGACAAATAAGCCCAATACGTCGAAAATCTTCAGACCAGCAGATAAATCATATCTGATCTTTCTCTCTTTGACAGCAGCTGTCGCGAAAATGTGACTAACTATTGTGTATTTTTTTGGAAAATATGTCGCATTGTCAGTGTTTCCCCAGTAACCTCCCCAGAAGATACCTAGTATGTACCAGCTACTAAACAACTAACTAGCTAAAGATTACTGGATAAAAAAATTCTGTTGGATTTGTACACTAATTTAGAAAACACCATATGTACAGGAATTAGGTGGCAGGCGTTTTTGCATTATGTGAAAAGTAGATAGTAGATGAAATCTCAATCAGAACGTATTTTATTTTTCTAGGCATTGGAACCGTACTTATCTCAGGAAGCCTGACCATGGTCTGCGCGGAACTAAGCATCCATAGATTTAAGTCTCCATATTATAAAATGAAACAGCATCATCGACTGACTAGCTTTTGTATCTTACAAATACAAAATATTATTATTTATCTTAAGCGTATTGACAATGAAGCTTACAACTTCTCTCAACCTCTGAGCTTTAATTTTTTTATTATTAGTTATCAATGGATTTTATTTATAGGTAGGTATTTCTTAAGTACTGCTTCGAGCTAGATCATAACTGGAAATACTTGTTTATAATTCGTCTAAATGTGTATCATGGCGTCTTAAAAACAAGTTTTGGCCGAATTACCTATACAATTATGTGGAATAATATTCCCATCAAATGGTAGAAGAGTTTTTAAAATGAGTGAAAAGTCGCACAGATATTATTACAAATTAATATGATATAACAAAATGCTGGTTTGCACTCGTATTTTCATACATTTGCAAAAAATACTTCATTGAGAGAAGTATTATTATTTTATGAAAATGTGTCTTTGTTTTTATTTTTCATTGTTCTTATAAAACTTAGTAAAACCTACACGATCGTATTCATTGTTTATTATTATCGTAAAATCTCAACTATAAGACTAATTTTATTATGTACCTACATAATTAAATTAGTCTTATTTTTCCTTATGAAATACCATTAGGTATCAAATAGATATTATTATCTACGTATTCATATAAACAATTGTTCAAAATAAGCCCACTTATCTAAATCATGACAACAAATCAAATGTCAGTGGGTAATTGAATTTTGATTGGATAATCCAAATGATTGTTATATTAGTTTTACTGGCATTTGGCGAATTACTTTGATGTCCGCACAACCAGCAGCATGTGACTTAAACATAAGGCTATGTGACTTAGCTATTCTTCATCTCATGTTCCTTGGGATCGGTGCAACAAGTTTTCTCCTTCCACTCTCCCTTGTCAACCGTCACGCTACCTTTCACTCCTTGTCATTCATTTCATTCCTCACACAATGCATCCATTATTGCATTGTTCTTCCTTCTCCTCTCTATCCATTGAACTATTGATAATAATATCAGATACATGCAAGCTCTTGGTAAAATACAAGTATCTGGAAAAACCCTGGGTATTTCCTCTCGGAGGTAGGCGTTGCTTGCCGGAGAACCCAACTGCCGGAGACTCAAGGCTAACAGGTTAGAGGTTTGACAAAAGGCTACCATTGGCCCGAAGTTGTCGAAAGGAAAACGGTTTAAAAGCCTTAAAACCCGTTAAAAAAGCGTAAATAAGCTTTGTATCTCAATAGACCGCATTTTACAAACAAGCGCATCAGCGGCATCAATTTTTTGTTTTTAGGAGTCCCCCTCGCAGGTCAATCTATGAGGTTGTCGTCTGCTTAACTGGACTTGTCTATGGTGGCCTTAAAAGTAAAACCTCTAGCCAGGGCTGGAGCTCCCTGAGAGACGGTCCTCGGTGTAGCGCATAGGGGGGGGGGGGGGGGGGAGCACAGCTAGGGATGGACTGGATCGAACATTAACTAAGGATTTGACATCGACAACGCCTTTATAATTGCAACAGTAAGAGTTCTCGTATTGTACGTGTAAGTGTTAACCTTTTGAACGCCATTGTCACGTATACGTGACAAGCAAGCGCGTGCCCTGTACGCCAAACGTCACAAATATGTGACAAAAAGTACGGCGAATTTGTGGCTTGGCGTCGGGGGCACGCCGTTGCGTTTATGCTCTGGCGTTCAAAGGGTTAAGTACCGGGTCGGGAAGTCTCGACATAGTTACCGATCGACGATCGCCAATCAATAATTTGATCCATGGTACGCGTTCGATTCGATTGACTGGGTACGGCCTTAGGACTTATCGACCGAATTCGGTCGGTACCTAGGCGATCGGTAGGTAACTATGTCGAGACTTCCTGCGCAGTTAGGTATATGTGGTTAAGTTTACTGAGGTACATACCGACAGGCAATAACGTAGATATTTAATTGACGACACGATTGGCGCAGTGGTTGAGTGATTGGCTGCTGTGCTGCGTGTCGCGGGTTCGATTCCCGCACGGAACAAATATTTGTATGGCCTACAGATAGTTGTTCCGAGTCTGGCTGTTTGTACATGTGAATTTGTATGTTTGTAAACGCACCCACGATACAGGAGAAATTCCTAGTGTGGGGCAAAGTTTATTAAAAAAAAAAAAATTGCCTCACTACGCTAAAGTTCAGAAAGGCGATCGCCCTGAACGGATTTAGATAAGAAAGGGGTGATGAACTTTGGAATTAGTTCAGTTATTTACCCATGTGTTATGTTTGAACAAAGCCTCAACGATCCGATAAGATTATTGTTAAATTGGGTTAGGTACAACACCTAATTGTATTATTATTTGTCTCCTCAGAATACCTGTTTCATACCTACCTGCGAAAAGTTGGCTAAAAAAAAGAAAATAAAACTACAATCTGCATCTCAGACCAACAGAAGTCTTTTATTTTGTGTCAAAAGGACGGTTTAAAGGTAAAATAATCAGACGTTTTACTACTTATTAATTTTATTTTCTTATTGAAGACAAATAAATAATTAACTTACATTACAGACACATTATCATCTAGACTCTACCACACCACAAATTTAAATTTACTAACTTAAGTATAAATAGCAACCATATGTACGAACATCAGAGATCGGTTAAGCAGTAACCAGCCTTAGTGTGCTGAACTGCGAGTGGTCATCGTCAAAAAAAAAAAAAAAACGAACATCAGACTGTCTACCTTTGGTGCGACTGAACACTGTCCCCCAAGATACAGGCCCCTGGCCTAGTATGGGAATCAGTATCAGCACATACTTATATATTGAAATAAATATCCTAAGACTGTACATACTTTAATACCAATGTTGAAATATTTGTGTAAATAAACAATTTTTATTTATTATTTATTTATTATTGGCATGAAATAGATTCTTAGATAGAATGGTCGCATGAGACGTAGAGCTAGCTTTTCCTTATTTACTGAGTCATTCGGTTACTAAACCAGACACAAATAAACTAGATACACATAGACAACTACGGGACGATGTAATTTACAGCTACCACGAGGTTAGAGTTGTTTATACAACTGTGGAACTCATTAAGTACAAAATTACCTGGCTAATAAATGCTTTTTTTAATTTATTTAATATGGGTTTGCTCTTGACTCTAGTCTTGGTTGGATGACAATTTGAATTTCGCGGGCTACCCTGGCGCTTTCACCTTAAAAGATTAAAACGGATTAAATCGAAGTCGAAATGATTAATTAACCAGATCAATGGCATCGATCGGCGATCGATACGTTTGATACGTTTACTCTTGTATTTTATTTTTGTTTCTATATGCAAGCCGACAGGTAAACCATTTAATATACTATTTATACATGATTGTATAATATCCATTAATTGGTTATCCATCATAGATATTTAAAAGAAATGTTTAAGAATTTTGAATTTGTGTGTAAACATCCTAAGTGTCAGTAAACGCTAAAACGAAACGAATACACTACCTTCCTACCTTATTTCAAATGACGATAGTTTTACGGTTTTACAAGCTCTGCACAAAGCTCACGAAATACTTACATAATTTTACTCATAATTCTAGCAATTCGACCAATAGTCTCCACTCGTCGGCAGAACCTAGGTCTGTATTGGTAAACAAAACATTAAACTAAATAGTACCCTTTCGCAAGACTAACTTAGCATAGACTAACATAGCTCTCGGTAAAGTTAGTTAGATGGGTGGGTCATTCTACTTTGCGACTTACAAAAACCTGTCCCTGAGTGACAAAAATAAATACCCTTTTAATTTTTAACTGTTAGGAAAAAAAAATCAGTTGTTAGTTTCAGTTTTTCGGACTAAAAATATCACAAAATTATTGTGACAAATTGTCAAACACGTGTTTTCTGGCTTGTGGTTGGTTGAATGTTTTTTCCAACAGACAATGCAATGGCATGACTCGACTTACGTCTAGTTGCTCTTTTTTTCCAGAAACCGAGATTTTTAATTGAATGCATACTACGTCAAATCCTTTAAATGATGAACCTTAGTTCGTATCATAGATATAATAAACAAGTTTTTTTATATTTCTATGGTTCGTATAAATGACTCGATAATTAGTTAATTTAATAAGAAGATTGGTAACAATGTTGGTCTTCTTTGGTAACGCAGTCCTTTTTCAGTCATTGCAATTTCTCCCTCGAAAAGGAGAATAGCCCGGGTAGGTACTTGACGCACATGAATCGTTTCTTGTCCGATTGCTCTATTAAACACTTGCCTACTCAATGTTTATTGAAAAAGCACACATTTCCTGTCCAAAGTGGTCTCATTCCGTAGAAACAGAAGTCGTTGTCCTTCATATTTAGATGAAAAACAAAGTCATTATTGTAATTAGTATTATCAGGTAGATATCATTGCAAATAAAGGTAAAGGATGTTCTGCGCCAAATTATAATTAACTTAAGGTGATAGGTAACCGATTAAAAAGGCCATTTTGATCATTATTTTTTCTTGTAAAGTACCTGTAATAGGAATTTGATATTTTGATTTATGCTTTGTGACTTTTTGATCCAGCTAAATTCTAAAGGAATAAACGATGCGAATAAATTTTCTCGAAAAAAAAAATGCAAGGTACGATCTATTTTTGTACCATTTTCAATTTCATAACGAAATTAGATTGATTTTATGAAAACTGCTTTTAAACATAGGAAATTATGTGAAGGCACAATGGACTCATTCCACAGGAAATTAATAGTGGCTATTAACACCGGCAAATGATGATAAAAGCGGTCCTAAGTCACCACCTTCACTTTTGTATTAAGACCGACCACAAACATTATTTTCCCTCCTCGTAAGGTAATATTGGGAAAGTATGTTTTTTTTCTAGACAGAAGTGTCTGTTTTTATAGAATTTATTTCACATTTTATCTCAAGAAACAGGATTCAATCAGAAACATTTAATCTAAAATAAATTATTTTATTTAAGTGAAATACGTCAAACATCAATATGTCAAGTAATTAAACTTGCCAGCTTATGAAAAGAATTAAGTTTAGATACTAGCCTCTGCCCGCGACTACGTCTGCGTAAATTTCAGAATTGGGTCAAGAGGGAGATGATAACTACTGATAATGATAACTACTGATAATAACTACTGAAAACAAATGAAAAGTAAGTAAATAAATGGTTGTTCGTCCCGAAAATTTTACTCCTTCATGATTCTGACCTGTTTGTAGTTTGTGCCAGCCCCGAAAATACTTCTTGATTCTATTAGACATTGACACCTTAATTTAGATAAAGATGTATATTATTTTGTTTAAAATGTTATTGCGGTATACTGACAAATTTTCGAAGCCAATTAATAAATCTAATTTCAAAGCCTCGGGTTCGTTCAGGTACGGTTTAAAATTATAGGGAAAAAGAAGAAAGAAAACGTATTCTCGGTATGTGGGACTATAAGTTGAACATAACACAATAAAACTCAGGTGGGTATTGTCAAAGTTCATCCGATGACTGATGTGTAAAGAAGAATCAAATAGGCCGTCCTGCTTACGAATACGAACAATCCGCTCATGATATCTTATGGGAGTGTATTCTTTGGCTTACTTATGTTCGATAGTATTCAGGTTACATCTGGAGTTGTTTACTATACGGACATCATAGAAACCAGAACAAATTTCCGTGCATTCAAGCGATTTTGCCGTACCTATTACTGGAATCAAAAGTAGCTCACAATTAAGGACCCATTAGTATTCGTGTTAATATATAATCCGTGGTGCTTGGCAACTGGGCTTAACCCAGTTGTATATGTCCCTTGGTGCCTATTGGCCTAGCTCAATTCTGCCTGTTGCTTGAATGGAGGGAAATGGAAATTATTTTTATTTCCTACTTCTTCGCTTTGCTTTTCTGATGAATTTCGTTGCGGGATCCAAGACAGTTAAATCGTTTCTCCTCGACACGCTTTCTGGTGGTTACCACTGTTGATTCTGGCTTTCAGATGTGTGGCGGGCTTGTCTCAAAAAAAACAAAAAAGGCCATCCAGCTTCTGCTGCAAGTCTACGATGTCATCTGCTTATTTCAATTGAGAAATGTACCCACTCGCCATTTATGTCAAAACCACGTCCATCCCGTTGCCTCCAAAGCAGTCTGTCCACTGTATAAGTCTCAATAAATTCGAAGTCGTCGCCTTCTGATACCTACCGTCAGCGATGAATACGCGTTGGATGAATGGGCTACCAAAGTTTTACCTGTTTGCTGCCTAAAAATGATTACCTTTTTATCATTTAAGTATCACATTTTCGTAATGAAGTTATAAAATATTTTACTTTTAGTGTTTAGGATTAGAAATCTCCACCCAAAAAGTTTGGGCGTTTTTTCAATTCTATTAGGTTAGAACTTCTTCAATTGTAATAGAACTTTCGAATATAATTACCGAAGTAAATGCAATGATCAATGTATTGAAAACTGTCCACAACAAAATGGCGGCTTTTTAACAACGAAACTTGGCTAAGGCCAAGGTTTGTTGTTTAAAAGCTGTCAAAGTTGAATACATCTGATTTGGCTACCTTATAGTTATAACACGAAGCATTTTAATTACCTACATTAATCTTATTCTATCTTTAAAAAAGTTATTATAAGAGTACCGGTATATGTTAATACAATTTGCGTGCGGGCAACACTGAATCAATTGGCGGTTGGAATTAGTTGACGGGATGTATATTCGATTTTATTAACTTTGTGTGGTGCGCTCGGGGAACCCGATGCTAAGTCACGCCTTTCGAACTATCAGAAATTATTGACATACGCTCTTAATCGCCTTCTGTTTATTAGAAAAAACCGGTCAAGTGCATGTCGGACTCTCACACGAAGGGTTCCGTATCATAAACCGAAAAAAAAATACGTTTCTTTAGTGCCTTTGACTTTTTCATTTCATTTAATTTTATTATTTGTTGTTATAGCGGCAATAGAAATACCCACTCTGTGAATATTTCCACTGTTTACCTATTACGGTTCTTGAGATACAGCCCGCTGACAGACAGAAGGACGGATGGTCGGACAGCAGAGGCTTAGTAACAGGGTTCCGTTGGTTACCCTTCGGGTACGGAGTCCTAAAAAGAAGAATCCCTATTTATTTATTTGACTTATCAAAGTTGACATATCAGTTTTCGAGGTAACAGCATATTAAAATGCATAACGATACTTCCTTTTTTTTCACGCGCGTTTGATTGCAAGCGCTTACCAACCATAATAAGATCTTGAATGGACTATAATTCTTGATACGGATTTCATTTATATTCTTGTTATACATCTTTCTATTTCATATAGCGATCAGTCATTTCCGTATCACATATTGATTCAAGTGGTGTGATAGCAATGACAGTTGGCGAAAATATTGTTATCAATGATAGGATCAAATTATAATGGAGCCATTACATTACTTCCCTGTCAAGACATTCTCTGCTGGAAATTATTTGTGATCGCAACATTGAGTCCAACACCACGTGGGATTCTGAGGTACAAAGACAGCACTTCCCATTAAGTTTACAACAATGAAGGTGATCTAGAAACAACAATTTCTCAAGAACAAAAGTCATTGCTCCGGTGAACATAATAAATTAAAACTTATTCGCTCGTGTAAAAAAACATAATTTACTTTCCCTTTTGTTCAATGTCTTTTGATAAGCTAGTTGCGTAAGAACTTAAAAGGTAAGGCCCTTTCTTGAATTATTAAAATATGTCGTAGAACTATGTCATTGTCAATGGAAGTTGCTACCCGGTTTCCGCAAGGAAAACCTTCGAGCCTGCCGTATCGAGATTTTACGGAACACAAAATACATTTATAATTTCCAAGTAACCTACTGATACAAATACCTGACAATCATTCAGTTTCAATTGAATGCTAAGTGATAAAAAACGCAAGGTTTTGAAAGGTAGGTAATTACCTACTAATTATAGGTAAGGTTGGAGTTATGCAATAAAATGTAAATATTTGTCTTCGGTTAATAATTGGTACAAAATGCCCTGTAAGCCCAATTTATGCGGTATTAAGTGGTAAAGACAAGCGTGGCAGTTAATTCAAGGTAACGTGATAAACGGATCCATTAACCCAAAACTTGCTGAGTCCAATTTAGCTGAATGGATTCATTGTGCGGGTGCAGAACATTATATTAATGTTCTGTGTGTGGTTATGAATCAGAGCTAAAGTCCTTAAGCTTAAACATCGCTCAAGTTACCAAGTCAAATAATACAGAAGAAGACAGTCAATTTTGTTCTAATGACGAAAGAAAGAAAATAAATCTTGACCCAGATTTAGACAACCATTATAAAATGCATACTCATATGTAGAAAAACAACTGTATTTTGTTTCTCTCGACTGTGCCATAAAGGAACATTTAGGTTTGCTAGACGTCTTTTAACATGAGTATGACACACACCTATTTATGAGAAACCAGTCACATTCACATATTTTCAATAGTTATATAGACAGTTTGATTTTCATATTTATATTCTGGACAATTATCTAGGTACGTAGAAAAGCCGGTACTTCGAGATGACCTGGAGCTGCAAATGCTATTTTTAGTAGCGAAACCACTCAGTTTCAACTTCTTTACTCATAGTACGAGATACGGCTTCAGAAATATACGATGATATCCTCATCTATTATGACGATGACAAAGATTATTATGTTAGATAAAGTAGATTGATAAATAGCACATGGGTAGCCTAGCTAAATCCGGGACCCCCATTTTTCCCTTTATTACAACTATGAAGTTGGCAAGTACCTACAAACATAACATGGCGTTACCTCATCTTCATCTCTCGTCATCACTCTCAAGTAACTGATTTAATTTATAGATTTTTTTAGCAACGCACGTGCTTTTTATCAATCTACATATTATGTGTTGTGTAATCTTTGTCGTCATTAAATAACAGATAAGGGTATATAAGGGAGTATATTTCTTAAGCCGTATCTTAAACTAATACATTATGACATTTCCCAGTGCGAGGGGAAAACCCGAAGTTATGAAGATACTTCGTTAACACGCACTCGGTAAGCTCAGACTCCGGCTCTGGTTATTCCGCAAAAGTGGTTGGTATACTTACTTGTCAATCGGAAAGATTTGACGTAATTAAATGGAAACCTAGATATGGAGTGGTTGTTGCCACTCCTTTTCTGAACAAGGATGGCACGACTGATTAATCGTACCTACAGTACTGATTAATCATGAAATCTCGAAAACTGCTTGATCTATAAATTTGGCATGGAGGTAGATTATAAGCAGCAGACGTCACACACAGGATTTTTGGTAACTCCCCCTGAAAAGGGGTGAAATAGGGGGTGGAAAATCTTATTCCTTAAGCCAATTTACTTGAAACTTGATACGAATACTGAACTAAGTGATTTATAAGGTTTGTCATCATTCGTTTTTTAGAACTACCCCCAAAAGTGATTTAGGGGATGTTCAAGTTTGTATGGAAGAATCTTATTCCTTGGGTATACAAATTTAAAATTGGCACGAAAACTGACCTAAATGTATAATAAATTTCATAATTCGTTTTTCAAAACTACTCTCCATTGGGGATTTAGAGAGTGTTAAAGTGTATGGATGAATCTTAACGTTTGGTCAGATAAAGTTGAAACGATTAATATTGATAAAAACGAGAAATAAGTGTTTTTGGATTTTTCTAAAATCAACCCATGTATATGGCTGAAACGGATTTTTTCATCAATCAACCCCCAACGATATGAAGGGCGCAAAAGTTGCACTGATCAAGTGGTCTCAGCAGCGAAAAAGCCTAGGTAATAAATGAAATTTAGTCCTTGAGATTAATTTTCCAAAACTACCCTTTGAAGTAGGCAGAGGGGCATTGAAATTCGTGAAATATCTACTAAATCCGCGCGGACGAAGTTGCTGGCGAAGTGCTGGTTATACATAAATGTGAAATTCTATATGTTGGGATGTTTGCCAATCAATCTGGATTTGGCACACATTTGACCATGACTTTTGTTGTGGATAAGAAGTCAAAATAAATGAAGACAGGGAGTGTCAGACTCTTACTGACTAAAACCCAGCCGTATTCCTTCAAATGCCCTTTACGTTCCAGAGCTGCGGTAACTCTTGCGAACAATTCCCTACCCGGGGTGGTAGACCTGGATGGACTAAGACATAGGATTTCTGTTTTTATGTCAGTTGGTCTGTGGATGAGTGACCATACCGAGACTCCTCCGTGCCTCGGAAAGCACGTTAAGCCGTTGATCCCGGCTGTCATTGGTAGATCTTTGGCACTCGTTACGGATAGCCAGAAGCCAAATAAATCAGTCTTGCCAAGGAGTACCGTGTTACCCAGTTAATAGGTAGAGGAGGTCTGGTAGGCAGCCGCTCCACTTAAAATACTGTTATTCAGCTGAATCCGGTTTGACTGGAAGCAGACCCCAATATAGTTGAGAAAAGGCTAGGCAGATTATTTAGGTACTACAAGATCTGTGATAAGTATATTATATTATTCCGCTAGTTTACCTACACACTTCAGCAATCGACTAAAAATAATTTCACGTCAAATATAGAGATCAACACTTGAAAACAAAAAAATATTTACCCACACGTGTCATTATTTTTAAATAAAATCCTTCCTTTAACAATTTACATTAAGAATTGAAAACAGGTTTCCAGAAGTGTAAATTATCATATTAATGTGTTTGTAACTAAAAATCATACTTTAACTCAGAAATTATAATTTGGAAGTCGCACTACTCACATAGCGGACTTGTTTACCCAGAGGAGTATTAATTAAAATCGTTTAAAAATGTAAAACTTATTTATGCGTCTTTAAATGAATAGACAATAAGTTCCTTTTTTATAGCGCATGGGAAAACAAGAATATATATATATTATAGGTCCATCCATTACTATAGGTACATACTACTATTGTGATTTATTATTCATATTAAAGATATTTTCGTCTTTGCTAACATTGAAAATGATATGCTATATTTTGGGATTTACCACTTACTCGTAGAAACATTTAAATACCTACATAATATATGTAGATAAGGGCAACAATTTTGTAATTTTCATTTTTGTTATGCTCTCTAAGAAGACAGCAACTTATGTATCTAGCATTTTGTCTACTTAGAACTTGGCAGTAACAACTAGCATCAGTCATCAGGAAGGTAAAGTAAATCAGTCATTCATTTATACTTTATGCACATAGGTAAGTACCTATAAAGGTGGACTTAATGCCTTAGGCATTCTCTACTCATGGGCGCCGGGCAGGAGGGGTGCACTTGCAACTCCGTAAGATTGTAATAAATCTTGATTAAATTATAATATCTCGATATATTATGAAAAAATCGTTTTGTATACAATAAATACCACGCAGATTACAATATATCCGTGTCTTATTTAGAAAAAATTGTTAACAATTTCACGCGATATTTTACAATCTTACGGCGTTTGCCATTTTCCGGTGACATATATAAGACAAGTGGAATGTAGTAAAAGAGAACCTAACAAATCCGGGGTGAGGTTGGTATGCTGAGCTCACTTGCTCGGCCTTGCACTCGTCTTCTCTAGTTGTATCTCTGTGTGAATGGGCAAAAGAAAACCTATCCTTTTCTAGGCGGGGTTTTGAAAATAGTCCTGCCGGCGCTCATGTCTATACAGCTGGGTTCTGACTGGTGTTATGGGCCGTAATATAACATTCGCAGCGAGCATGTAATGTTACGCCGTGTCCTAAAATCCGTGTAAATCAAAACACATACGTATCATGTTCGTGCTCGTTTCCACGTACTGACTGCACGAATGCTCGCTGTGTAACATGTTACATTACGCCCCATTACACCGGTCAGTACCCATCTTTACATTACGCCCCGTAACACCGGTCAGTACCCATCTTTACATTACACCCCGTAACACCGGTCGGTACCCACCTTACCAATCAACCCAAGGCCAAGGGCAGTGAAGAGATTACAAGCCAGGTGCATTGTTAAATCAGTCGGAAGACGTAAAATAATAATAACAGGGTATCATATGTATTCGTTGGTCATAATGTCCTTCTATGATCATGGATATAAGCAAGGTCTTTAATATTTATTTATTAGACCTTGTTAAGCAGTGCACAGACGAACACGAGTTTATTCTCAGGACTGAACATTTATTTTTTACTAACTTAGAAAATTAAAAAGCGAATAAAATGTCAGATTGAGGAAGGTCAAAACCGCATCATATGACGCACTAGAACAAATAACTTAATTATTATGATTACGGTACAGGCGTTCTTACAGGACGTCATTCAGTAATGACGTTCAATGATTCAAACTACACATTTTTTATCTACTAGGTAATACTAATACATGGGTAACTAAGGATAGGATCTCATGAATGTCCTAGGGTGACATTTTCTGATAACTCTTACTGACTTAACTGTCCTGTCCTATGGGCCCTAAAACAATACAGCCCCGCCACCTCCATTAAAGGAGGGATCCTCCGAATAGATGGGTGTTGTGTCATGGGTAGGCAACAGCCCGATGTTTGATGTTGAGCTGTTGTATCTGTAATTAAACCTTGATAGCGCGATATAGGATTTGTGTGACGTCAGAGGGGCATAATTCAGACTTCAAAAATGAGGAGGTTATCAATTCGGATACTTACATCTTTGTATGTATGTTCGAGCATAACTCCGCCATATATAGACGGATTTGCAATTTTTTTATTCTAAAATGTTAATGCCGAAATAGTGCCATTTAAATTTCGTGAAGATTTGATGAAGAACTTCGGAGATAGACAGCTAAATAGATATGGACTGGGTGGAATTTTTAGGGGTAGCACTAAAAAGTAAAAAAAAAAATCCTACGAGCCCGAATCCTACCAAAAAGACTTGCCCGTACTAGCAACATACAGATTTGTTTGGAAGAGACAGGAGAGGAGGCCTTTGTCCAGAAGTGGGCACAATAGGCTAGATAGATCGATCCTTCTTTAGCACCAAGACCAAGTTAAGCGGCTTGGCAAAAATAATCCTTTTACACGATACAAATATTTTATTTGTTATGATACGATAAAAAGGTGAAAAAAATAGCATGACTGCTTATCTTAAACGTGTTACTTAGGTAATACATATGTAAATCTGTGTATAAATAGGCTGTATTCATTATAATTACCTTCGCGATTAGTTTATTACATACCCACCACCATTGTTTTCATGTGATAAGAACAAGTATCTTATGACAAAGTTATCCTTAACAAGGCGTAGATGATAGCTTTAATTTTATCTCAATTCGAGTGCATGGGATTACTGATAGATAACTTATTACAAGAAATAGGTACCACAACGGTAGAACTAATGTTTGATGTTATTTTGAAGAGTTGTGTTTGCAAACAAACTGACACTGATAGGTGAACAATTCGAATTATATTTATCTCTTACTTTTCTAAGATTCAATTTTTGATACCTATTATTATTTTAAAAGTATCAAACAAAGACGATGACTGTCTCTGTTTCTCCGCTTTGTTCTTTAGACACGCAGAGGATTTTAATACCTATATTTTATTATTACAAACTGTCTATTATATCCGACGTGTTTTTGTAAAAAAGTTTTTCAATTAAAAGCCTGTGAAAACTTAATTAACTTAATTCATACCTGTATAGTTAGGTATAGTAATATTAGATGTAATAATATACATAAAGTACCTTTATTATTTTCGTTTAGTAGAATTTGTAAAAAATAATATTCAAATGTATAACTACTACACTCGTATACGGCGAAAGGACAAATTGCGAACAGTGGCTAGCAAGACCCATCTAATGCACGAAAGTATCTTTTGTACAGCTACACGCATCTTTAATAATATTCCGGGGCCTATTACAATGATACCAGTAATAAAAAAGTTTAAAAAGAGTCTCCAAGATCTGTTAGTAGACAAGTGCTACTACTCTATAAAAGACTTTCTTGCAGACAAATCACTGCTCCAATATAGGTAGTCCTCCTCAGTCATGAAGAGTTCAGTGGCCCACTCATGTATTTTGTTATTAATATCATTTTTTTTTTATCATTGTTTTTACTCCTAATGTCACTATTGTGTGCCCTATGGGCGGGACATAGCTGATCATTATTTAATTTTTAAGACCTGTATTATGTACTAACCTATGATCCACAATAAAGATATTGAATTGAATTGAATTGAATAGATCACAGTGTCCTCTCTTGTTGTTAACGTTCCATTGAAGTTAAAACATAAAACTACTTTTTGAGCGCTAATTTAAAAACCATATAAATATACTCTGACGGAATAAAGGATAAGTTATTGCTAAACAAAAATTTTCTTGCATTCATACGCAAAACTTTTTTTTGCAATAAGTTGTCGCATCAAGAGTCATAACAAAACTGGTTATTGACAGAGTATCAGTACGTTACTCCTTTTATTTTTACTCTTTTTTTTTCCTTTCAATACTTGCATGTATATATAGATAAGCAACTTGAATAAGTGAGGAATATTTGGACATTTTAAAAATATATATGTACCTAATCCAATTATTGTTATGGGAACGTAATTGAACTAAACAATGGTCAATGTCTTAACAATCTTCGTAGAATAAATACTGACTTGTTTATTTTAATAACTTATAATCTTAAAATCTCCATTCTGTAGTACTTAAAACAATAGACGGTTCAAGGTGGATTACAGATTCTACCAATTACATTATTTATGAAAAAGAAAAAATATAACAATTGAGTTTTCAAATCTTGACCATAACACAATGTATTTTAGGTACTTAGTTACTGACGTTTTCATGTGCGGGATTCACTTTTTGGATAGCCGTATTTATTTCATTGTTTTATGAAATACAAGGAAAATAACAGGTGCAAACTGTGAGGTGAATGGATGATGAGAATCCAAAGCAACTGGTCAGTGTAACATTTTAATCTGCGATCACCGACGGTAATAAAGTAACTAAGTTCTGTAATGGCGGTAGTAAAAGTTATTATCTTTACCCCGCTAATTCGCTGAACGTGACAAGCTAACCGCGTTTTCTTTAATAATAATATTAAAAAATAAAATTGCTTACCCAATCCACAATACTGCAAATATCACCAAAAGTTTGTCGAACGCCATAATTCTTTAATATCACTAAAATAACTTATCCAAATAAATTAATAAAAAATATATCACTTAAGTTTCACTGCGAGACGGAAATAATTTAGTTTCTAGTTCTTAACATTGCTTGAAATGGATAAGTAAATAAGTTAAAGTAAATAAATTAAAGTTAATATTAAACTCGGACATGTAATGCGCGCCAAAAACGAACGCGCACTGAGTCTGCGCCGGCGCAGCTTGTGGAACTAACTAAGGAACGCCGTGAGATAAAGGCCTTCGCAGTAATGTCGTCATTTGACGTCTAGGAAAAACGAATCACTTACTGAAACCTGACTGTACTACCCGTCTAGGGGACTTATGAAGTTTTTTTCCTACAGGATTAAACTGTATGACGTTTGATCTACAGTAATATAAGGTTAAAGTCCCTCAATGAATCCGCTATTACAACTTCCTCTAGCGTCTCTGGCTCATGTTGAATATTTATGTATACCAAGTACTATAAATTTACTATCTAGCCAGTAGCCAGTAGATAGTTTTTCCACGACATGCAAAAATGTAAAAGAAAATGAATTGTGAAGCAAGAAAACATTAGTAGATTTTCAACTTTAATCGCGCATGATAACATTGACACAAGAAGTTGTTTCCTATTCTTTATTTTTAAGCTAAAATTTTTATTAAAGACCAAGGGGAGATTATTACACCACTTCTTCTTTCATAGGGTTTCGTTTCCACATGAGATTGACCTGGCCTCGCTCAGCGCTAGGTAAATCAAGCGATCCGGTTGGTTCTTACACACACACCCCTCGCTACGCATCCTCGCACATCTCTGCTAGAAACGCAGCCAAAGCGGTGACAGATGGCGTTTTGGGGGACTGTCTTAATCTTGACATTCAAAAAAGTGGTGACAGTCAGCCTAAATTGAATAAATGACTTTTGATTTTGTTTATTTTTAATCTTTTATTAAACTTAAAATACAATTTACAAAGCAAAAAAAGAGTTTCTAAGTGATTTTGCGAAAAAGGTGGTCAAGGTAGCCCAATGTAAAGTCATTAACCCAAGCGATTACCTCGTCTGCGTCATACATATGCTACAGTTGACATTCACTCCACTGACCTTGCATGCTGACCGTTGTAATGGAGGGTCCTGGGAAGGATTTACCACGTGGGCATTCCATTAGTAATCCATTAAATAGACACTGTGGTTCTATGATACCTTTTTACTTGGTTCTAAAGAAATTAAAAAACTGGCCAAGTGCGTGTCGGGCCACGCACAGTGAAGGCCGTGAAGGGTTAATCCGTAGTTACCCATGTCGTAAACCATGACAAAAATAAATAGCCAATTATACTGTAAGGTTGCAAAGTTACAAACGCACTTAGACTTAAGTCATTTTCTATGGAATTATCACGAAATTTTTAGTTTTCCAGTTACATTTTATAGGTTGGTCGACGCTTGTACGTTTCATAATATATCGAGAAATTATAATCCGATAAAGATTTATTACAATCTTCCGGAGTCTGCAATTTTCAACATATTATTATACATAATTAACAACAATAGATCAGTGGGTGAGTAAATTTAAATTTTTAAAAACAGTAAGTACACCTGTAAAAATAGTAAAATATATCAACACATACTTACAGAGGGTAGAACTGTCTAGTGTCTCAGTCGGTGAATAGTCCATAGTGAGGTTTTAGAAATCAGTGTTTTAAAATTGAAGATTTTTCAAAAGGGCTTTTGAAAACTGCTTGCAGAGCAGCATGAGTCCACATCATCAAACTCGTGTTTAGATTTGCGAAAAGATTGAAGAAACCCAACAAACCGGTAAGGTTATTGGCATAATAACCTTTGGTATGTAACGGGTTTCTCAAAAGAGTTTCTCAAATCATAGATTATTTTTATATTTATAAAGTATTGTTAACTTTTACCCAATTTTAATCTAGTTTGATCCAGCCCGTCCCTAGCTGTTCTCCCCCCAGCGACGTACTTAGCCGAGGCCCGTACCCCACAGGGGGTGCCCTTAGCGTGTAGTCTCTTAGTTTGTAAGTTTTAATAAGCCCTGGCTGGAGGCTTTAATATTTATATTAAGGCCACCACAGGCAAGCCCGGTTAAGCAGTCGATAACCTCATTGATTGAACTGCGAGACGCCATCTTTTTCTTAATCTATACCAAATTTTAATGTATAATAGGTACCTATCTAACAAACCACTTATCTCATTAAAGCACAGATAATATAATACTCCTATAGCAAAGTTTAGAATAACCAGAAACACTGAGATACCTATAATATACGTAGGTCACACATATTACCTACGCACCTACTCTTTGATCTTAAAACTCATTTATTAAGGCTATCATTTAAAAACAAGAAACCAGATAAACTGTCTTCTTTAATTAAATGTGTAGGGAAAATATCACCGAAAACAAAAGATGACCAAAGCTATACAACCTCTTTTTCTTATCTGCCAATATGTCGAAAAGGTGCATAATATGAAACAATTATTGTAAAATATCCCCTAACCACAGAATAATAAGTTTCACATTATGTACTTATTCTCCTCCGTATAAGTAATGAGCATGACATTAAATATTGATATCACTTCTCTCATTTATTATACACATTTTGGTTTCACTGAAATTAAAATGTTCCCCATTCGTTACAATTTCCTTATAACTATGACCAGTTTGAAGGGAATAACCTGCTGCACCATTCATAATTGAATTACTTACGCGTTATGATTTACTTAACTATGTAGGTACTTAGTCACTACGAAATCCCTTCGAACTGAGAATTTTCCTTATTATTTTATGGTTTGATTGAATTGATATGAAACCGCTGCACCGCGCATTAGGAAGGTTTGGTGAGGCGGGGGGATGACAGGAAAGCATGAGTCATATGAATTTGATATTTTCGGACAGATCTTACGTTATAGTTTACAATATTTTATAGCATCGAGATATAGCTTTATGTATTTATTGGGTAATATTATTGGTACTACTAAAATGGTAAAAGAAAAAAGTAACTAAGTAATTAAACATACGTCCATACATACAAACGCTCGCCTTTATAATATTAGTGTGATAATGTGATGTGATGTGATCATCCAACCTACTGTCGCGGTCCAAGTAACCGTTTGCATTTTTTTTTATGTGCTCATCACACCTCATCCATTTTTCCGCCGTGAACTCAAGTCTATCTCAAGTTTATCTTTTCATCTAGAGAAGAGCTACTATGGTTTTGGGCAATGTTGTTTTTAATGTCAGCCCAGTCCAACTCTTTAGAATTGGGTGGTACGTCGGTATGACGGTCTTGATATGACGAGATAACCCACGACTCATCCGTGGATATTTATCTCATATGCGTCTGACATATAGACAGTTCGGTAAAAGAAACACTACTACCGCCATGAGCGTTGACAGCGAACTGACAGAGCAGAGCTGCCTGCACTCCCCCTCCGTCTCCCACCAATACTGCGGAGCGTGCCCGCCTACTGTCTGTGGGTCGAATGGGAGTCGGGTCTTTGGTTACAGGCACTACCGTCACCTAGTATAGTTACTTTGCTGAGTGACAGTACTTTCTGGATCGCTATGCGTCTGCGTTTGGGTGCTCCTAGCGGAGCTGCACATCGGTGTCAATGCGGCGAAGCAGTCGTCCGCCTCGGACACCATGGCCTGTCCTGCAGTAGGAGCACTGGTCGGTTAGAATCTAATGACTTGGCACGTAACGATGGGAAGAGACCCGATGAGATTACCATAATGCCTTGGAAGGTGGGTAGGGCTTTAGTGTGGGATGCAACATGTGTCGACATCCTTGCGCTATCCCATCTTCTTAGCACAGCGGGCTGCGCTGGGGCGGTTGCTGTAGGTGCAGAAAATCAAAAACGGCGCAAATATAACAACCTTATTGAGAGTTATATATTTGTGCCGTTTGGGGTTGAAACATTAGGCCCATGGGGTCCGAGTGCTCACCGAGTCTTTCGGGACATCAGCAAACAACTCGTCGACTGTTCACGTGATCAGAGGGCTGGGCTTTTCTTCGGCCAAAGATCAGCATTGCCATTCAACGCGGCAATGCTGCCAGTGTTCTAGGCACTTTTGCCATTGACAGCGATGTGCATGAATTTTTTGATGCCCAATGATGATTTATATGTTTTTATACGAGTTTGTACATAATTTCGCGATTATTAGTCTAGTTGTATTTAGTTGTTACTTGCACGTATAATTCGTTAAATTCAAACATTTATATGAATTAATATATTTGTTTATTTATATATCCGTAGAGGTAAATTATTTGTTTTTTTTTTATGTATTGTACATTATGAAAACATTGTAATGAGTTACAATGTTTTCATAATGAATGTATTGCAACATGTGATTAACTAGTGACTGCAACAGTTGTTTGATTTTATTCTATCCTGAGCAACCGGCAGCAAGTTCGTCATGCTCCCTTAGATTTCACTGCTTGCGGTAACGTCGGGGGTCGGGTTATCTCTTTCCCTCAAATATGGCGAGGGGGGCTCGCCATGGCGGAATGGCTGATCTTTGCGTTATGCTCGTGAACGGATGCCGCTTGTGGTGTGGTGTTAGCCATGGTTTTCGTTATTGTAATAATGATTATCTACTTATTGTTTAATTTTGATGGCCCTGGTTTACCGAGAGGCCAGGTGTAGCTTTCAGACCTGGCTGGTGAACAGTCGTCCCTCGTCAGGTCCGGTATATGATGAAATGCATGAGAAGCGTAAAATGTTTAAAAATCGACTTAAATTTTGTTAAAACAACGCTGAGCAAATTGTTATGAATAGGTTAGCAGAACAAAGAGCTTACAAAAATTTTGTTAAATTTTAGAAGACCACTGCAAAGTTAAATGCAAAGCCGGGCCTCTCTGCGGGTGTCGAAGGTATAAGTGATAACAAAGGAATTGCGAATATGTTCAAGGAGCATTTCAAAGTTCAATCCCCACTTGGCCCTTTAACTTTGGTGAATGATGGTGAGCCCGACTGTCATGGCGTGAAACCTCTGATACGTTTCTCAGCTAAGCAAGTACGTAAAATCATAAACAGCAAGAGCCGAAGCAAATCGCCTGGACATGATGCTCAGCATTTAGCATCTGAACCACGCAGGTGTCCATCTGCCGTGGGTCTTGTCTATGTTTTTCACAATGTGTATTAGTCACGCGTATCTACCTGCTAATTTAATGAAGACCATCGTAGTTCCCATTGTGAAGAACAGGACTGGGGACATCGCGGACAAAGCTAACTATCGTCCCATTTCTCTTGCGATAATAATAGCTAAGGTATTGGACGGTATGCTTGTTTCTTACTTAAGTAACCACATACATCTTCATGATGCACAGTTCGGGTTTCGCCCCGGACTATCAACTGAAAGTGCTATTTTAAGTCTCAGGCATACTGTGCAATATTATATATGTAGATCGAGGGACGCCAGTGTACGCCTGTTTCCTTGATCTCTCCAGGGCGTTCGATCTTGTCTCATATGATGTACTGGTATGGTAACCAAAGCAATCTTGTGAAATGGGATGATACAGTCTCTGAATCGTATAGGTTGAAGTGCGGGGTGAGGCAGGGGGGTCTGACGTCTCCCAGGCTCTTCAACCTCTACATGGATAACCTTATTGTCGCTCTCAGCAGCATGCGTGTCGGGTGCAGTGTTGGTGGGGTTAGAATTAACAACATCAGCTATGCAGATGACATGGTGCTGCTGGGTCCGTCAGTGGGAGCGATCAGAGAGCTGCTAAAAGCGTGTGAAGCCTACGCTGCCGCACATGGATTAAAATGTAATGAAAAGAAGTGTGAATGCATGGTCTTTGAAGTCGGTGGTAAACGCCGTGGAGAAGGACCCGAGTTTCTCGTGAATGGGTCAAAAATTAATACGGTGTCCACTTTTAAATACCTAGGGCATTTTATTGCCGCCGACCTCAGGGACGATGTAGACATCGAGAGGGAGCGTAGGGCACTAGCGGTCCAGAGTAATATGTTGTCCCGTAGATTTACGCGGTGTACAGACCTAGTAAAAGTAACACTTTTCAAGGCTTATGTATGTAACTCGGGCTGGTTTCCGCAACTCCACGACTAAGCGCGTATTTTGCGTGCAGTTTTCAAGGCTTACTGCCAAAGTCTGTACGCGGGCGGTCTGTGGGTCAACTATACTAAGAGATCGCTGGATCCTACGCGTCCAATATAACAATGCTTTCAGAATGTTGTTGAGACTGCCCCGTTACTGTAGCGCGTCGGAGATGTTTGCGCAAGCGCGTACTGATGATTTCCATGCGATTATATGCAAAAAAACAGCGTCGCTTCTGAGGAGAATGAGGGACAGTCAAAACAGCATTCTGAAAACGGTAGCTGACAGCCTCGGCTCTCCAATTGTGCAGCAGTTTGTGAAGAGGTTGATTGGTACTAACACTAGGTAATAAGTTTTTGTTTTTATATGTTACTAACACTCTATGGATCTGTGCGTCCGAAATAAAGTTATTATTATTATTTATCACTTGTGGCGTCGAGTCACAGATCTATAGTGAAATTCTACCCTCTGCGCGTGTAAGCGCTTATTTAGTTTGATTTCATTTTTATACTTGAGTTTGTCTGATTATGCTGGCATAATGGTGTGGGCTAGCTTACAAGTAGAGACAAATTTAGTTTTAGGTTTTAGGTGTTACCTTTGTTGTATTGATTTCTTTGTAGGAATACTTTGCATACCTTTGCAAAATGTTAGTTCTTCTAGCTCAACAGACAGATGTGTTGCTGGGGAGTTTGTTGCGCTACTTCTTCTCCCCAGCTAAAGCACTAGGAAGTGGTGACGTGCGGGCGTTTTGGAGGACTGTCTTTATGTACAACTTTGACGTTCAAAAAGTGCTGGCACTCAGCCTAATTTGAATAAATGACTTTTCGACTTTTGACTTTGTCAGAGGGAGTGATTTCCAAAGGGAAATTGCCTGGGCAAAGAAAGAGGAGTGAATAAACCCAGAGCGGTATGAAGGACGTCGTAGAAGGGCAAAATAATTGAATTTGTGAAGTACTTTTTTGTAGCATTAAAATTCGAAGTTCTTATTTAAGAAGGAAAAGAAAGTTCATAAAGAAAAGAAAAACAGGGTTGTCAAGGCCCTCAGTGATCTGCACTGACGAATGGGAGCGTTGCAAGGCCTCCCACAGGGTGGACCCATGACCTGGTGAGGGCCGCGGGTAGCGGATGGATGCGAGATGCAAAGGTCCGGTTGTTGTGGCTACACTTGGGGGAGGCCTATGTCCAGCAGTGGACGTCTTTCGGCTGATATGATGATGATGATGACAAAGACCCTTTTAACGTTTTGCGTTATTTCTGTAACATATTCCTCTTGTAAAATTATGTAGGTACCTACATAAATTATGTTTTCATCTGCTTGCTACTATGCCCGCTTTAGGATAAAGGCGAAACTTTAATCTGTTACCAGTTTTTTTTTACAGGACACGAAGATGATGCAACATTCAAGTTGTTTTACGAAATCAAAACAATGTAGACAATTGGATACAGATTGGAATTCTAGAACCTAATTTAATAAATTATCTCTTGCTCAGATACCTAACTGTTTTTAAAGTGTACCTACCTAATGAGTTTCTTGTACAGCTAGGTATATGGCTACGATTATTATTAGGTATAATAGCCTGACTGCAGTCAGGTATCAATACACAAGCTGAAATTTTAATGGTTGTTTTCCCGCAGCGAAATGAGTTTGTCTTGGTAGGTAATACAATCGATTTATGAAAAATAATAAATTGAAAATCAAGAAATGGCAAGATAAAAATTGTGATAAACAAAACCCGAAAGCGACTTCGAACCAATAGCGTACATCGCGATAGTTTCGCGCAAAGCGGCCGCGGTCGTTGCCCTTCGCGTATCAACCAGCTGATAGGTATAACATAAAAGGATACCGCGCGCTATGCGCTGGGCCTCACTCGCCGCGTGCTTGCAGGCAAGATATTGCTAAGCGCGAGAGCTTCTTCTGCCCAGAACATTTTATGAATCGCTTTTCACTTGGTCGGCGCGCCGCCGCTCTGCCAGTAGTACCTACGTCACGTCTAGTGAGTTACTATTGCTTCTCACGCTTTCGAAAACAAAAACATTTTTATTTATTGAGTTTAACTTTATGTTTCGATACTACTACCAGTGGCTAATCGTTCTGCCGCGAGAAAACAACCATTAAAATTTCACCGTGTATATATGGCGGATTGCCGTTTTATGAGTAACAATTAAAATAAATTAATAATCGCAAATGACGTCTGAACACTGACTAGGCGTCATCTCCTACTCAGAAATCGGATTTCCCTATGCAGTCCACACACCCTTCAAAACACGAGGTTTTCCTGTAGGTTAGTTAGGTTTTAAAGGTGATAAAAACTTCTTGTATTGATTAGGTAGGTGGTATCCTATTAATATTAACTGCCATTTTAATTATAGGAACACTAACGTATTTCGAAATGAGCCTGCTTAGAATGTTAGAACTGCTAGCAAAGACAATTGGAATATTTTCAATTTTGGAAGACCATTTTATCCAGGTCTGAACAGCGGGACTGAAACACATAGCAACTCTCAACAATAGGAACAGATACCAAAGTGGAAAGAGAAAAGAGAGGTCCTAGCCTAGACCTAAGCACAATGCTTTTAAAACCACAAAAATATATTAGTAGGTACCTACCTAACTTGCGTGCACCATTGACTTTTAAAAACAGGAAAAAGAATCAAAGACATAGTATAGTTACAAATGACACGAATAAACTTAAAAAAATAAACTTGACTTTTATGCAGAAATGCAGATGTGCAAACTACGACATTATCAACCTTCTCAAATTAATATGTGTGCCTACTTACATTATCAAGAATATTCAGAATAATAAAGTTTGTTGTTCAATCATAACAATGATACCTTTTGCCCATTTTTGCCCACACCAGGCTACAATTAAAAAAGGTACTAAAAATGTGAAAATTACCATAGTATGTTTTTTGTTCGGGGATTTTTTACTTATTATAAAGCTCCTTGCCTCTTTTGTTTTATTTTGTGGACAGTTTCCTTTCCACTTATATAAAATAATCATTAAAATACTTACACAAATTTGTGTGCCCTGGAAAGCTCTGATTACGCTGGAAAACACTGGCAACGCTGGAAAACGCTGGCAACGCTACTGATTAAAACGCTGTGCCGTGCTTGTGTTAAAGTAAGGATAAGTAAATACTTTCCCAACTTGGGTCTTTCGGTACCAAACTAAGTTAGTTAGAATCAAATCCACTTTAAGATTTTTTAAGTACTTACTCTAGACTCCAAACGAATTACCCCGATACATAAACGTTCCAAACGGAACGCAGAAAGGTAATCATTTCTGTGAAGATATTTGGCAGCACGCAAGCATATTTTTTATTCGCGATGCAGTGTTAAAATAAATAATTATATACCTCCCTACTTAGTTTGTTGTTTATGGTAGAAAGAAAAAATAAATCGAAACCATAATACTTACCTATTTGTTGCAAAAACTTATAAGTGGCTGGCAGATGGGACTCACATACCTAGAGGTATAAACCTCAAAACTATAGGCAGCTTACCTGCTTGCTTACCCATAGAAACAGATTGCAAAATCGATCGGTTTGGTAGTTATGAACCTGCGTCACTACTCGACCTTATACATTGACAAGACTAGATTATTAGGAAGTTTTTACCATATTAATATGTTAACGTTCATTTCCGTAAAAAATATTATTGCAGAAGATGGGCTGTTGGGCCTCGATGTAAATAATAATAATATAATATAATATCTTGGGACAACTCACACACGGTCATCCGGTCCCAAACTAGGCCGAGCCTGTGCTATGGCAACCAGACAACTGATAAACATACTTAAATATTGATGTGACCTTAAAATATAATAGGTAGGTACCTAAATTAAGTAGCACTGGCGATTCCATCTTCACCTTTTTCTCTATGCCTGAGTGTGGCAGGACCTAAGCATATTCTACTGGTCACGTGATTAGTAAATCATTTGCTTGCAATACATGCCTACCTAAAAGTTGAAGTCATAGAGAGGGAAGTGCCGTGCTCATTTCTTCAACATAGTTCTTGTATGTACAGTTTCACTCAACTGCCGAAGATATTGTAGCGACGTCAACGCCGCCTCAAAAAAACTAAGCAGCGAAAGCTGTACCGCAACAAAAAGTAACGCAGCGCCATCTATACCGCCAGCAACGAACTACGTCAAAGAATTCCTGCATCGCGGTATCCGAGTTTTCCGTGTGATTTGAACATATACAACAGTCCGAATATGAATGAATCATCCGGCATTAGACACAACAACCGTCTGTTCGGAGGCTCCTCCCTTTTTAATGGAGGTTTGCGGGACTTTACACCCTGTTCCACACACCTCTATAATATAACAAGCTAATAAGCTATCTATGAGGTTATAAGGTCCTGTTTAACCTTCGAAACATCGTGGTGTTGTCTGATCTGGATATATATGTAGGTATGTGGTTTGGGTGGATGTCACATTCACAAGTCATGTCTCTGAAGTTTTGTAACATGCCGATTTCCCCTCGCTGATTATTTCACCGTTAGGTATGTTGCAAACTGATTATTGTATAGTGTTTTAATAGGAAATTATTATGCTGGTTGTCTAAGCTGTGCTAATTGCAAATCTGCTTATCAAAACAGTAAGCGTTAATTCTTCTAATGGATCAGCAATTAATACTACATCTAAGTATGTTATATAAATTTCACCGGAAAATTGCCGACTCCGTAAGTGTAATAAATCTTTATTAGATTATAATTTCCCGATACATTATGAAAAAAACGTTTTTTAAACAATAAATCCTATCCAAATTCAATAGTTTCCAATATATCTGTATCTTAGTTTACAATGTCACGCGATATTTTACAAACTTACGACGTATGCAATTTTACGGTGACATAAACACGGATTAATTGAGTATATTTACCCCATTAAAGACAGTTACAGTCGTGATTATATCTATTATGTTATGTTTACAATAAAACATAAAATAATGTCATAGGTACCTCGGTACTATTGATAGAGGGGTTAGTTAGATACATACAGAGGTAGCTGGTGTAGTAGGTTCTCAGTCTAAGTAATAGGTAAATGCAATTAAGCAAGAACGCGTCACGGAGGAATCGAGACCGATTAAATAACAATAAACTGTATTGAAGTTACACACCTACCTACATACAATACAATTACTTGATTGATGCTTGGTTGTTTAAAATAGGTACCTAGTACATTTTAATTTCAACTATTGATCTGGCAGTCGCAGTAGCACGCAAGTGCGATTGCTGAGCGTGGGTTCTGGATTTGATTCCCAGGTCGGGAAAATGTTATTAGGATTTTTCTATTAGGATTTTCTCTGTGACAGTCCGGAGCTTTTAAGTTGGTGGTGTGCACTGGTGGGACACCGCCGTGCCTCGGAAAGCACGTGATCCGTTGGTCCTGAGGAAGATCTCTCTCCGGCTGTGTCAAATTGCCGACCCATCGTTGGACGAAGGGGGAGTGCATTTGTGTTTGAACACACAGTCTCCGTTGATATTATCCTGCAAATCTTCTGGCAGGTTTGTAAACTTTATACAGTCATCCCACGTGATGACGTTCTCCTTGATCCAACAATGAATTCAAGTGAAGTCTCTATGAAGAAATCTTGTCATTTTAAGGTAGTCCGAAATAATTTTCTTTGGAACTAGTTACTACTTTTTTTTATGTGCAACCTGTTTTGTTATCTACATCTAAACTAACAAATTTTGTGAATTGCAGTAATTTTAAAAGCAATAATATACATTTTAAGCTAATTGTCTAGTCATACGATATGGCTAGACGAATTTACAAAACATACCAATACCACCAATTACCTTAGAACAAAAGAGGTGTATATTGGAAAAAAATTGTTACCATTAGTGCAACGTGAATAGTAATAAGTACTTGCTATGATAACAATTTTAAAATAAATGAAGTTAACTCCGTTTTTAGGGTTCCGTAACCGAAGGGGAACCAACGGGAACCAAAACTAAGGCTCCGTTGGCCGTCTGTCCGTATGTCTATATTTATTTTTGTTTTCGCTCTATCATAAAAAAGGAAATATATTAAATCATCAAACTTGTTATGTAGGAATACAGGGCTAATACTAAAGTAGGTATGTATAACAAAAATAATTAAAACCAGTAAAGTGTAAGTCGGACTCGCACACCAAGGGTTCGGGTAGGGCACTAGCCATCAGTTCCGAATTGGGCTAATTCGGAGCTGACGGAAAGTGCCCATAAGCAAATTAAGCAATAGGGCATCACGCGGTGCAGTGAGCCGCCGCACCGCAACCATTTTGCTGCATGAGCGTTCACACGTAGTCCGCACATTGCAACATCGTTGCGGCGCTGCAACGGTACCGTTGTAATGTACGCTTGTGATTTTGCAAGTACGACCCCTGTCTATGTACATCTGCGGTCTGCGACGTCGGAGCGGTGCCGCTTCAGTGCATATATCCCCCTCGTCTTGATCCGGTGTTCGTGCGGCGGTGGTATACCATGGACATTTATATGTATTACGCCGCAGCGGCACCGCTCAGGCGCTGCGCCGGAGCCGCACCGCATCGTGTGGCCTCTCCCTAATGTTGGTTAAGTGGATCGTAATTTTGCAAACCCGGAAGTCACTCGTGCGCCAATCTTTCGAATCTCCCTTGAATTTTCACAAAAATTACGATGCGACTTTGATTAAAAGCCTGCGTAAAAGATAGCTACCAGATGCGGATTTTAAAGACTATTTCTTTCTTCTTCTGAGCCATGTGACAAGTTGTTTTCCAAAGTCAACACGAACCGTCTCGCGCGCAGGTTTGACGACACAAAGGCATACGCTGCGGCAGGTTATGCAGAAGACCGAAGAATATAATCTGCCCGTCTGCTTATCGTTTGTGGACTACGAGAAAGCCTTCGATTCGATCGAGACTTGGGCTGTGCTGCAGTCTCTCCAACGGTGCCAGATCGACGATGGGTACATCGAGATGCTGAAGTGTTTGAACGGAAACGCCACCATGTCAGTCCGACTTCAGGATTAGATCTCGAAACCTATCCTCCTGCAGCGGGGTGTGAGGCAGGTCATTTCTTCCGTCTCCGAAACTGTTCACGGCCGCAATGAAGGATATCTTCAAGGTTTTGGACTGGAGAAGGCTAAGGCTAGAACCAAGGTTACATAACCCGAAAGATCGCCAAACTAAAGTGGCAGTGGGCAGGGCAATTTGCTCGCAGAACAGATGGTCGATGGGGCCGAAAAGTTCTGGAGTGGCGACGGCGTACCGGAAGACGCAGTGTTGGAAGGCCTCCCACAAGGTGGACCGATGACCTGGGGAGGGTCGCAGTTAGTCGATGGATGCGGGACGCACAGGACCGGCTGTTGTAGCAACATTTGGGGAGGCCTATGACGATGTAGACGTCTTTCATCTGATATACGATGATGATGATACGCTAAAAACGTTGAACTCGCATTTAGACAAATAAAAAAAATAATGTTTTGGTGGATTGGTTTTATTTTAAAGATCGGTACTAGTTGATTCGTGAATACCACGGGCTTGGATTGCTTAGGGCAACAAGTAATCATAATCCGGCACTGCTTGCCGTTGACCTAGAACGATGAAATGTCGCAAGAAGCAAGGTCTTATCATGGTACGGAACCCTTCGTATGCCAGTCCGACTCACACCTAACTGTTTTTTTTATTTCATCATCGTTAGCAATCGATACCCATCACTTCAGACGAGTTGCTCTAATTAATTTATGTGACCCTGTAACACCTGCATTTGTGTGTCCTAAACTAAATCAAAAGCGGTAAGCAATCCAACTAAAGTAGGAAGAGTCATAAATACCAAATTCCAGTAGTGAGTAGGTAGGTCTATAAGACCTAAGGTCCACTTATAAAACTCAGTGCTGAAATGACAGCAATCGACAAAAGACTGGAAAATCTAGGGCCTAGTCTCAATAGTCTTATTGCATAATTTCGAAGTTTACCTACAAACTTTAATCCCATATTTCACTTTTTTAGATTTTTGAAAATACTGAAACACTAGTTTCATAATACCTACCTACCTATGTACCTACTTACAATTGAATAGTAGGTACTTACCTATCTTTTTTTTAAATTTAATATGGGTTTGCTCTTGACTCTAGTCTAGGTCATAGATGACAGAAACAAAGTCGACGATGGAGCGAGCTTACCCAGAAGAAGCCTGTTCACTCTAATTTCACCTACCTACCTAAGTAGCAACAAAGTTGTGATAATTTATGCAACAATCCGGAAACCATCGATTGAGCGCCGCGTCCACGGTGGTACTGCGTACTAGCCTTAACAAAGCTGAACACTCTATAGTGGCTACAATATGAATAAGTATGAACAAAGTTTAAATTGTTGTGTTTGGCTTTATTCCATTTGTGTCGATGTATCTTTTTTTGCCCGTGGATGTCTGTCAGGCGCTTAGTGAATGACACTGTTTGGTTTACAGTGTTTTAGAATTAGGCTTTGCCTTTGCTACCTTGGCTAGCTATCATCCGCTGTTCCAGGCTTGTGTATATTCAAGCCAAGCAGGTCATAGACTCCACAAGACTGTCACCTACAGTCTGCAGAGCAAACCATATGAATCTGACAGCAATGATCGCTCGATGCATCTGCTGCAAATAGAGCGATAGATTGTGTCCTCCCTAAACTGCCCAGGCTGGACACACTTTCCTCCAGAAAACCTGCGATCTCTCGTCGAATAGTTATAATACTCGTATCAGCAAGCCCTCAGCTCATCACCTACATGGCACAGTTACTTTCCGAAGAATATTATGTTTGAAGAGCACCATATCAAACAGTCGTGTGAGCAGCCGGCCAGGGCCTGAAGTCTCGACATTGATAGCGATTTCGGTAATTTATACCAAATAATACAGTTGTCATGCCTCCCTTACATCTCTCATCAAGTTATCACACAGGAATGTACAATATCGTTGTCATGCCTACCGAATAATATCGATGAGATTAGCGGCTGTCAAAATTCTGCAAAAATTTTCGACAAAGTTCTATAATTTGACATTTGCTAGCGATGACATTCTCTGGCTTTGAATGTAGATACTACCAATTATCGATATTTTTAAGCGACCGAATTCGGTTGGTAGGCGATCGGTAGGTAACTATGTCAAAACTGCAGGCCCAGGTTGAGAACCCATGTCGTCTCTTCAGCCACTAACCGAGTTACACTCCATAACGGGTCTAACTCGGTTCCGTACCCAATCAGAGACATTCAACTTGCGTTCCGAATCCGTTACAGATAAAAAAGTACGTACAGTCGTGTTTTTTGCCAAGCATAAAAAAGTGCGTACAATTACTAAACTAAACCATCTAAATAACAACTTAGGTATTTATTACAACTGACATCTGTACACGTATATATGTATATTTAGTGAGGCTTTGACGCCTGTGAAACAGTCCAAATTCCATTTCTAAATAGGATATATTTTCTCAATAATTAATCAAATTCGAACACTTTTTGAATAAAACCGCCTAAATGATCGGAAATGTACGGTTCAACCAACCACATCGATTCACGATTTGGCTTGTTCACGATTAGCAGAAAATCTTGTCTAAAGCATTTTTAGTACCGAAGAGAGAAGTTTCACCCAAACAATCACCGTATGTGTACAGTAGTTATGTTCGTTTCAATATAAACATCGTCTTACATATAAAATTTTTATTGTATTATATTTAAAAGTGTTCCAAAGAAAACAAACTAATCTAATAAAAATATAAATTCTAAAATAGTGTTAGGTTTCAGCATGTTAAACAACCTAAAAGATAATGGCATGAAACGAGTATATTGACATTTTAATTTTGACATTTTGGTTTGACAGTTGCTATTTCCAAATCTCGCTCACGGTTGTCTGCTCAGTTGGTTCTTGAGTAGAAAAATGTATTGACTATTTTTCTAGAACGAAATTAATTGGAGAATTTATTACGTATTCATTTCTATGTTTACGGGTTGTCCTATATGTTGAACGTTCTGATATCGCATAACAGAGTGTTTCGTGTGTATTGAGCGTCCGTATTTGTGATGTGACGACATTATTTTTATTACACGAAAAAATCATGAATTTCTTCCTGAATTTCGCGTCGATTCTTTTATATTTAGTGGCACAATGTCAAGGTTCTGGAACAGACATCGCGCTGGACGCAAAAGCTACCCTTCTACACCGTATAGACAGCTTGAATCTTTTAATATACACCTGTCTATTAACGCTGACTGTGCTTACTATTTGGGTATTTAAACATCGACGAGTGAGCTGGCTTCACGAAACAGGACTTGCTGTAATATATGGTAATTTGCCTTGTCTTTGCTTACAACTTAATGGTATTTTTTAATAACTGCGAGTAGTCATGTGATCACACAACAATATGAAGCTAAGACCTTGACGTAATTATTTACCTTAATGTACCTATCTGCCGCTAAATTACTGTTTGTGTGGAGCAGGTACCTGTTATTCAGTACCTAGTGGTATTCAATAGGATAACTTTTTATCCCTGTTATATCAGATGCTTATTTAGAAATTATGTGAAAGATTACATCAGTAATTTAAATTGACCAAAATATTATCTGCTCATTGAATAGATATTATAATGTCAACAAAGTCACCTTTGTTTCCTAGTTGATTATCAAATGTTGCACTGAAAAAACCATGTTTTGCATACAGAATATTGCAATTCAAAACAATGCAACTTTTTAAACAACCAGTGAGAAGTTTACTGGTTGTCAGTTTCTTGTAGTTTTGTTTACATAACATATTATTGTGTGTTCATCCATTGAAAAGTCAGTCATGTTTGGTATAGTAATACTAGAACTCATAATCACTAGTTAATATTATGGACTTATGAGTTCATGAGTTGTAAATTTGAAGCCATAATTGTGTACTACTGCTCCAAAAACAGTGTAAGAAAACAATGTGTTTAGAATAATAATAAAAACAAAGATGAATTACGGCCCACTCACAGAGATACCTGTGTCCGAGCAGTGGGAACATTATAACATGCTGGTTATCCCATATATCTGATATATCCCAACTAAAATCATTACATACTTTATTTTTAAATTGAGTCAATCTGAGTCAAAAATAGCAGTCTATTTAAAAATAGGCATTGTAGCTTGTGGCTTCAGTTCTATATGACTCAACAATTACTTAATATTTTTTTATTGAAATTATCCCAATTAAGTCATAGCCTCTTCATATAAAATAACTTTTTAGTCATACCTAGGTACTTTGTTGGTTTATATTTGTAATTACTATTTATTGCTGCGTGTGTATAAAATGGTTGTTTTTTCCTCAACAGGTCTAATTGTAGGAGCAATAATTCGCTATGCAGCTAGTACAAACCAAGTTACCTACATTAATGTGCATCCTGCACCAGAAACAAAGTACAATCTATCGGTCCCACCAGACATGCTACGTCTACACTTCCCCGATAAAATGATCTCATCAGGAGGTAAGTCATTGCTAAAATACATCTAATGGCTACCTGAATAACACATCACTGAATAAATTCAATCAGGTTAGCCTTTTTCCAAATATGTTGGCGTTGGCTTCCACCTTAACAGGATGCAGTTCAAATACCAGTATGTTACATGAAGCAACTGCCTGACTGACCTCCACAATCTAGTAACTGGGTTTTTATATCTTTGGCAAGCCAAGGGTCACTGACAAAATTTAATGCTAAACATTTTGAAGATAACAGAGGCAGGATGTCTGCCTCTGTTGCCTCAAATAGTTGTCAGAAATAAATCAATAAATTATTTAAATTTGTTAAGTGTTTATGTTGCAAGTAGACCTTAATGTTTGCAAAAGGAAAATGCCTTTCAAGAGAAATCTTTGCTATCTTCTCACACAAAATTTCATAGGTCAGTTATTGCAGTAATTGAAAGATAAAAAATTTAATGCAATCATTCTGCCTAGCCTATGTGTAATTCCAGGATATGCACAAAATGTGTGCCAAATTTCATCCAAATCCCTTCTGCCATTTTTGTCTGATTGTTGCACAAACATACAAACTTTCACATTCATAATATTAGTAGGCATGTATTGAATCTATATTGATGTATAAGTTAGGTAATTTGATTGTCTAACATGTGAACTAAATGACACATTCACAAAACTACTGTTTCAGTGTTAAATTTCAACTAATATCTTGAAAAAAAGCCCCTTAAATATCAATTTAGTCAAAAGCTTGACAATCAGCCTCTATCAAAGTTTTTTTTATCAGTAACTCACTATGGCCAAACAATATGGCCTTGTATGTTTTTTGTATTGCTCTTGAATGCCTTATAATAACTACATTCTTTATAATATTTTGTTGTTTACTGTGGAAATAAACAGCTTACTTAAGAAATACTTTAATGAATCCACTTATAGATAGTTGAATTATTTTTGAACTTAATCATTTTAGAGTTTATTTTAATCAGATAATTAACATTGTCAGTGGATCACGTCTTCCTCTTCCACAACCAATTGGTATTCACTGACTTAATTTTCTTAAATACTAGGGTACCCTACCTGGTTTTGCTTGAGTGCAAAATGTACACAAACCTCACTTGTTTATAGCTATTTCTTCTAGTGTACCATATCAAAATCCGTTGCGTGGGTTAGAAGGAGTAAGCGGAGAAACAGACAAAGGAGCTTGTGGATGGCTAAATAAACAGCTGCACGGGTCGATCTTCAAGGTTAAGCAACGCTTGCCGAGGTCGGTCAGTGGATGAGTGACCATCTTAACATACCCAACGTCCAATCCTCTGGGCCTCGGAAAGCACGTTAAGCCATTGTTCCCAGCTGTCATTTTTAGGTCTTTGGCAGTCGTAACGGATTGTCAAATCTTGCCAAGAAATACTATGCTATCCAGTTACAGGGTTGTGGAGGTCAGATAGATCTCGTATTAGTAAAATACTGGTATTCAACTGAATTCGGTTTGACTGGAAGCCGACCCCAATAAATTTAGGAATAGGCTAGGCAGATGATGATTTCTCACTTAAGGCGGTGATCCATTTGCGAGCAAAACCGCCGTACGCCAACGAACTCGCGAGCCCAAGGGCTAAACCGCCGCAGTGGAGCACATAAAAGTCTGCGGACTTAAAACCGGCGGATTTGCTCCCTGGCTCTTTGAGCATGCTTGAAATTCTAAGTCTGCGGTTTCTCCTGATGTAACAGTATACCCAAGTAACAAAGTAACTCCGTCTGGGAGCACGCCATGACTTCGCCAACGATAAGAGTAGACTGTTTGGTACGCTAATGGATAACCAACGTAAATCGACAAGCCAACGATTTATACCGTTAGCTCGTTGGCTCGCCAATGGATCACCCGCTTCCATTTTTTCTTAAGCCACCCTCCCCCTCCATCCATCCTATTCAGATAATGGAGCTAAAAAATGTTTTATTTTTATACAGATGTTCCAGTACCTAACAAGACGTACGCATATAGCTTTAGAGGAGAAATAGTGAATGTGGAGCAGAATGAGATAGATCTTAAGGCAACATTTGATCCTGAGATATTTTTTAATATTATTCTACCACCTATCATATTCCATGCTGGATATTGCCTGAAGAGGGTAAGTGAACTGGTGACCAGTTAAACATACCATCAGCAAATAAATAATTAGCAAGACGGGAATTTTAAAAGATATGGGAGAGGTCTTCAACCAACTATGGGGCATTTTAGGCTAGCAAACAAAATTACATAATTGCAGAAAATTACCATTCATAACATCTATCCATTTAAACAATAACTAAATTTGAAAATCAAAATATAAGTATGTAGTAGGTACAATTATTTTAATATAATTGATGTTAGCAATTAAGTAAATATAGAAATAGTTAATAGTAGATATCACTATCACCCGTTAGAGGAAAAGCACTTAAATTTTCCTTAATACGCAAATACATTAGGTATCAAGTCAAACGCACATGAGTAGGTACTATTCTTTCGTTGCGAAGATCGCCCTTACTGCTACAACATTAAGGCGCTGTCAATATCTATGATTGTTACCTTACCACTTATGTGCTGCTGTCTGTACAATGATGTTACACATTTTTTTACCTAATCGATCGAACCTAACAGGAAAATGTCGAGACAATAGGTATTTAAAGATAGCATGGTTTTGGTGGTAGTACTAAGCCTGTTGCGGAATTTATTCGAAAGAGTCACCGCGGCCCTGGAACGCAAAGGGCTTTAGAAGGAACACGGATGGGTTTTAGTCAGTAAGAGTCTGACACGCCCTTCCGCTCCACCCAGAGCGGAAGAAGTCATTTGTTGATTTCCCATCTTTAAATAAATTTGCAATATATTGCTGCTCAACCACAAATTATACCATCTGAGGCAATAATGGTGAATCATGGCCAACTATCCATTGCAGCACGAAAGCTAATTCCCAGCAATAAGATCACGTAAACCACCATTTCGATGATCAGAAAGCACAACGTCAGCTGTGAAGTAAGTGAGAATGCAGCACTTTCTTCACCGCTGACGCAAACTGCGTCGGAAAACGTCATTTTAGAAGTTTTTTATACGGTTATGTGTCTGGCCGGCACCGCATAACACAGCGTTGTGCGTTCTGATCAAGAGACCGAAGCTTTAGGCTAATCACGTTTCTTTTGCAGAAATATTTCTTCCGGAATCTGGGAGCGATATTGACGTTCGCGATGGTCGGCACGGCATTGTCAGCTCTGGTCATCGGGTCTCTGATGTACGGCTGCGTACAACTGATGCCGGCGTCTCTTGCCTCCAGCTTCACCTTCCTAGACACGTTGTACTTCGGTGCGCTTATCTCGCCCACCGATCCGCTGACTGTACTCGCTATTTTCTCACAATTGAAGGTAATGTAGTACTTTCATTTATTTTCTAAGTCTATCTAACAGCAGTATTCTATTAATTTATACAGCGTCGAGGGAACATCGGCGCAAATAACGAATAAGTTAATTAACCAAACAAGTTCTATTATCTACCTATATAGAGTTGTAGTTGGTAGTTGTAGTGCCTGCCCTAATATTTGGAATAAATATTGTCACTTGGTAGTCGTAGTATGCGGTTCGAGTACTGTTGAACACGCCACATCGCCACCCCGCCAGTAAGGCTGGAATCGACCTCAAAAATATATTGTTGGCATTTGGACTTTAGATTTTTTAAAGAGCAAACTTTTATTTCCCCCTTTTAAGTAAGTATTACAGTTTTTAAGTCGGTTTAATTTTGTTTGAATAGCTTTTTGTACAAAAATGTTTTTGTATAGAAATACCGATTAATTCTTTCACTAGTCAAATGGCAACTACTTTGAATAATTGAACATCCCTTTGTCTAATTCTTTCTATATATTGCAATATCATTGTACCTTATCATAAGATAACTTTCAACATAACTTCCCAAGAAATAATTTAGGCGAGGTAGGAAAAAGTTGTAAATTAATTAGCTTTATCGTTTATTATATCATTATCAGCAACACACGTTTTAGTATTTAAATCGACTTGTGATATTGTATCATTAGTGGGGAATACACTTATGATAACTGACTGACTCATATTATTGTGATCGATGCACGATGGTATTATAAGGTAGGGTTGACAGGCGTCGGGACAAGGCCGATCATAGCTCGTTATAGATGTACGTCCAGCTAAATTAGACGATGTCCCGTCTGTCCGGCTTTTGTTAGGCGTTTTTATGTTCTGTTACCAGTCACTCTTTCACCATTTATTGTGGGAATGAACAGTAATATTATATTAATTTTGTCTAATTAATTAGAAGTCAAGAAGATTTTATGTTAAACGATGAAAAAACGCTTGATTCACAAATATATTTTTTTATTGATTGGGTAATTTGTTACGCTACTTCTTCCCAACTAGGAACTGCTGACGGACAGACGTTTTGGGGATCCGTCTTTTGTAAATTTTGATGTTTTGAGTCTTATTTTTTATTTAATGCGGTTTTAACCCAAAAATTCAGCTAAACTAGCTGGTCGGTTCGGCTTTCGGGTTTTTGAACTTGACCACCCTTATGATAGGTATAATAAAATCGTAAGTTCGTTTGCAGTTCGTCAGGTACACTGTTATCAGATATCAAAACGTGATATAATATAAATTTCTAATTCATAATTTTAAATGAATAAGGCCCATCCAACGAGAGCTTTTCGCGTGTCAACAAAATCAATAATACCACCACCCTCGACGTGAGCGAAACTCGCCAGGCGATTATCGCTCTTATGTCTTAACACTCAAATGTCGTTAAATTTAACACACGAAGTTCTTACGAGTTTTCGCAGAATATGTACATGATAATATAATCATTCGTTTGCCTAATGTAGTGCACAAAAACTACTGATAGAGAAAGAAAAACGAATATATTATCCGCTCATTTTTTATTTAGCAGTTCAGCATAGGAAAACTGTTACCATGAAGCAAAAATACACGTGTTATAAAATAATATCAATTTATTTCGTACTGAAATAAATATAATCAATGAATATAACGATAATATCGTAACGATGTGATATTGTATAAGTACGCCATATTTATCAGAAATGCTGATATATATGTTACGTTTTTTTCAAGGTGCCTCCCATTGTCACACAAACATCAGAAATATGCCAATATTGTTACAGGTGGACGTGAATCTGTATGCGATGATATTCGGCGAAAGTGTCCTCAATGACGCTGTGGCTCTAGTACTGAGCGGGTAAATATGACAATTATTTTTTCTTTTGTAATCTGTCATTGGTGTGTAGTATCAGCAGACCTTGTATTCCGTAGCGATGTCTGAAGAAACGATCATTGTGTGAAAGATGGCTTGAAAGGAGGTGATTATTATAAGAAGTCATGCTGCGCGCACGCCAAACATTATTTAATAGGGCAGGAATATTATTTGTATTAGTGATCGAGTCGTTAGCGAGAGTCCGACCCTCGCAGCTGGTTAAATATTATTGGGTTTTCCATTTAGAAATTCTCAGTAACAGCCCCGAGTCTGCATTTGTGTCCATGGGACAAAATGCCCCCATTTGCTTGCATTAACCTGTTAGTTTGTTATTGCCAAAGTGGTTGTACCTAACTTATCAGGGAATGAAGGCGTGATTCTAATCTCAGCTGTGAGTATTCAGAAGATCAAAACAAAATAATGTATACCATAAAAAAGTAAGAAATCAATTTTAGTGTGCACGAAATCAAGTTTATTGTAGTTATGTAATAGCAAACCTACTAAACTTGCTTCACTAGTTTGTTTTTGTTTTTATGTCATCAGTGTGACCGCCAAATTTTTTATGGGAATATGGTATCGAATTAGGCGCCATTCATCCGTTAATTTGAGAAAATGACATTTTAAAGAGGTAAAATCGTTTGTTTTGGTATGTTTGTAGAAGAAGTAATGAGTTAACGAAAATTAGCTCACTGATATAACGCTTCTTACACACCTATACCACCCTCGTACCACGCTACGCTACAAAACCACCCCTTTGACGACTCCTGGAGCGAATATTATCCCCCTGTTAGTTTGTGTATATTGAAATTTCCGAGAAATGTTCACGTTATAAAGGGGGGATATAATTTGAACAATTGTTATTGTTCTGACATAATATTATAAATGTAAAAGTTTGTGAGGATTGATGTTTGCTACTACTACTGTGTAATTACTAAATGAATTTGATGTAAATTTACAGTAATATAGCTTATGTATGTCACCGGAAAATTGCAGACTCCGTAAGATTGTACTTAATAAATATTTATTAGATTATAATGTCTCGATATATTATGAAAAAATCGTTTTGATTACAATAAATCTATCCAAATTCAATAGTTTCCAATACATCCGTGTCTTATTAAGAAAAAATAGTTAACAATTTCACGCGGTATTTTACAATCTTACGGCTTTTACCACAATAAGACATATGCTTTCATTAGGGGGGAAGTACTAAATCTTTTACTGTGTGGTGTCGGACGTAAAAGAATAGCACCATCCCATCACTTCCCGTGGGTGTCGTAAGAGGCGACTAAGGGACTCACCAGAGAATGAATGGGCAGCAGCATTCTGTGTGCATTGCAACGCGATCGCCAACCCGCCTGCCAAGCGTGGCGATTATGGCAAATGGCCCTTTGCGGGAGGCCTACGTCCACCAGTGGACGTCTTTCAGCTGATGATGATGACTAAGTCCACGGAGGTGGAGCCGTGGGTGACAGCCCAGAAGAACGAAAGATTATTGTAGAATAAGATTCTTTTTTACTTTTATAACGCTCTGCATAGGTAATATAATATGTACCACGTGTTACGAAAGTACATCTATGTGTACGTACGATTATGAATAGATACGCTTATCAATCGTTACATGTTTCCCTGTATTGTTACAGAGCTATACAAAACTATGAGTTGAGGTATTCCAATGATGGCGGATTTGAAATCACGGCGTTCCTGGGAGCGATTGGAGACTTCATAGGGATATTCAGTTTATCCCTGCTGGTTGGTGCTCTCATGGGTTGCTTGACGGCATTGATATCCTTTTCAAATATATTCTAGAAACATTTTATAGTATAAATTTCAGTTGTTGACAGTCATGCCTGGATAGGAAAAAATTACAAGTGCGAATCGTAAGTGATGACCCTGAAATCTTATCTTGAGTCGTCTGCTGTCTAATATCAGTAATTAGCTATGTGACTCACAAGTACTTACAAAATCCCACGTGTTTACTAAAACTATGAATAAATGACATTGCCAAAGGGAGCCGTTGATAAACATTATAATCATTTGTGAAAATATCTGATGAAATTTCATTGAAAAGAACAACATGGCGGCATTCGTTCCGATTTTGGCTTCGCGCCAAAATATCCTTGTTTTCATATGATCACACTAATATTATAAAGGCGAAAGTTTTTGAGTGTGTGTATGTTTGTTACTTCTTCACGTGCAAACGGCTGGACCGATGAAATTACCTAGATGAAATTTGGTATAGAGATTGTTTGAGTCCCGGCAAAGGACATAGAACAGTTTTTATCCCGGGAGTATGTTCCCTTAGGATAATTTTCGACAATCACGCTGGCGGCAACTAGTTATAGATAAATGCAATGACTCTTTGTTAACCGACTTCTGAAAAAGAGGAGTTTCTGTATTCGTCTGTATGTATTTTTCCTTAACCACTGTGTACATGACCAAGTTCACACACGTGCGAGATTGGCCCCTGCTGGAGTCGGCTCTCTTCGTGCTCATGTCGTATGCGGCCTTCCTCATCGCTGAAGTCTGCGAGTTGACAGGTAATGTAGAATTGTATTACATACTCTTTATTTACTTCTCTGTTCTTTTCGTACTCCTTCTCTGTGTTCTTTTCTGATTAACCGTCATGTTAGTCAAACTCATACAAATCAGTAGCACGCTATGCCATGCGCATGAGAAATCCTGGTTTCAGAGAGTGTGCACACCGTGATATGTGTACAGCTACTATAGATGATTTGACTGGGAGAAGCTGAACCTATCGTTGATATTTTTCAATAAAATATGCGAGAATCGCCTTTATAAGAATACGGTTTTGCCATTCGATATAGGTACGAACGCGGATGTGAATATGCAGCCGTCTTACAAAGCATTGTAGCCAATGTCTCTATCGTGCTGTTTAGAAAACGTGTGAATAGCTTCACGTTCTGTTGTAGGTATAAAAGTAACATAAACAAATGAAGGCCCGGCAAGGCCGCCTTAATACAACAAAAAATAAAAAATCTTAATATCAAGAACTATAGCTGATTACCCTCCGGTTTCTGGAAATTATCACCGACACAAATTATTCGGGTGTCTATGGATGCGAATTACTGTTGAAAACTTAGTCAGTGGCAATTTTCGTACGAGTGGTCCGACTACTTAAAATTCTAAAATTAGGGATGTTTGTCTTATAGTAATTGGATATTAGATACTAGCTTTTGTCCGCGACTTCGTTCGCGCAAATCCCGTTTTTCTTCGTTCGTGCCTCATGAATGTAGCTATCATATACAAAAAGAAATTGCAAATCCGACTGGTAGTTCCAGAGATTAGCGCGTTCCCATGGATTACTAATGAGAATGACATCTTTACTAACTTATTTTATTTGACCCTGAGGTTTGTAAGAAGATTCTCAATTAAATTTCATAATTATAAAAACCAGTACTTTTGGATACATTGTGTAGTTTGATTCCCTAGTATGTAATTAATAGGAAATGTAACAGGAACAAGTTGCATTGCAACTAAAGTGTTTCCGCCTGCTTTTATCGACAGGTAAAATAACTTGCCATAAAAAAACTGGGCCAAATCGTACCTACAAACCAACGGCAACGTCATTTAAAAATATAATAATGAACAAACCCTACATTGTTTTTGTTATTCATGAGTTCAACTCAAGGTTGTCGTCAAAAAGCTTAACGGTGAAAGAAATCTATTGTCGCGTCTTATCTTCGTTAAGCAGTCAAGTCAGATACAAATAGCGGACATTTAACCTAGTTTTGTTTGTGATAATGGTGGTGTCGTTAGCTCAAAGTATGTTTTTCCTTTCTGTGGTAAAGTAGAAATGGTCGCGGTCAATAGGAAACATGCATGAAAAAATATTTATTATTTATACCTACAGTTTATCTAAAACTACACTGAAGAAAGAATCAAAATTGATTGAAAAACAAACGAGATTATGTAACTATTTTAAACAAATATATCTGCCTCTCTCGCGAATACGCCGTTTTCTATGGCAGTACGGGCGACATGGTATTTGACGTCAGAATTCGTATCGGACTTCCCTTTCTAATTGACATAGGTAATTGAAGCTCTAACTTCATCGCTGATGAAATTATTTCATACATTCTTTACTAGAGCTAATAAGTATTTCATATTGCAAATAAAAAAATTGCATGCATAGGTATCCCCTATTAAAGTACCGACCATAGATTTATGGTGGACCTAGAAAGTTTATGATCTAAAATTATTGCAGATATTTACAAGTACTTATTACTCTAATATTTACTGTAAATATCCCGCCTAACTAGTTAGTTTTAGTAAGTAGCTGCAGTCGGTTGACTGCCTCGAACGTTCTCATTTTTAAAACGAACTCCTTGTTGAAGTATTTGGACGTGGAAGACGCTACCGTTTTTAGTTTCAATTCTTAGGATTTTTATTTTGAGAAAAATACGTAACTTGAATTTTAAATACGACCGGATCGACTCGGAAAGTAGAAGACCGGACCTAGAGGCCACAACAGCCTTTTTTTTAGCCTACTACCACTACTGTCCCGCTACTGGGCAAAAGCTTTCCCAAATTCTTCTAGGTATCGTGTTCAGCCAAAAACGTAGCGTTTAAAAACCGGCAGAGTGCGAGTCGGACTCTCACACGAAGGATTCCGTACCATAAACCGAAAAAAATAAGTTTCCTGTATGGCCCCCAATTTTATTATTTGTTGTTATAGCGGCAATAGAAATACACTTCCTGTGATAAATTCAACTGGTTACCTATTATGGTTTTTGAGATACAGCCCGCTGACAGACGGATGGACGGACAGCAGAGAGAGCAGAGAGCAGAGAGTTCTGTTGGTTACCCTTCGGGAACGGAACCCTAAAAATGAAGAAGAGCGTTCTTCTATGTCTGCGCTACGATGTTTTTCCTTAACATTTTATCTTCATCTGTTCACAGGCGTGGTGGCGGTCCTATTCTGCGGTATATGCCAAGCTCACTACACGTACAACAACCTCTCGTCGGACTCGCGCAACCGCACCAAGCAACTGTTCGAACTACTGAACTTCCTGGCGGAGAACTTCATCTTCACATACATCGGCGTGTCTATGTTTACCTTCCCTAAGCATCACTTCGACCCCTGGTTCATCATCGCTGGATTTGTATCCTTTTATAATTGAACCGGTGGTTACGACACCGCTCTTTCCTTGTATGGTTAGCAGAGTCAAGGAAACGTATGTTTTAGCAAATCACTGTCAATTTAATTACCCGTATAGGTATAATCAAATCGTAACATTGTTTTTCTTCATCAGTCGTATAAAATGACCTTTTTTCGCTGTATCTCAATCTACATAAAATACTTCCTTTCTAAAAGCCTTGTGACAAGAAAATGTTGTAAATAAAAATTTCAGTTATAACTTTATAAGAACAGACATGCAGACAGAGACCAAATTTGCGCTTTTTAATAAATTATTACCAATAAATAATAGAAGGAAAAGAAAGGCTCATAGAAGTAAGAAAATCGACTTCCGCGTCGCGATACAGGATTTATCCGTATCAAACCTAATCTTATATTCTGCAAATCGCTGTTGTTGAAAGGTATGATTTAAAGATTTAGATAAGTATTTATTTCTATTCGACATCAATAAAACAATAAGATAAGCATCGATATGACTATAGTGAATTATAAATATGTTAAAAGTATTTAAACACGACTTTTGAGCGAATCGAATAACGAATGAGCATCCCCAATATATGTACAATATGTTGTACCTAAAGAATCGGTTAAAATTATGTTTGTAAATGTTGCTACCTGCATAATGAACGTGGAGGAGGAAAAATTATCATAAGGCGGAAAAGTACTATTATCCCTTAGGGTTTTTCCTAAACCTCAACTCATAAAACCAAAAGCCAAAACCGTTTTAAAACATAAGATAGATCGCTAGATATGATATCACTCTTTATTGTAGGTACACAGCGCACTGACCGAGTTGGTAATGTTCTGCTAAAATGTCAGGTGGTTAGTACTCAGAACCGGCGACGCAGATGAATGAACGTTATCGAAGCATAAGGAGTAGTAGGGTAAGTAATAGGTGGCATTCTGTAGTTGCTACGTACCCTTATGTACTGGTTAATCCAAGATGTAAAACACAAGCTGTAAAAATATCGTTCAATTCATCCTTATCTGCTTCCTCTCGAGAAAAATATTTCGGACATCTACCTATACCTACCTAAACTGTCCGTCAATTCGATAATAGCGCGTCGAAATCATTCTACAAGAGCTAGGGACCTACGTCTATTTTTATCTAATCTAGAGAGGGTCTATAAAACTTGTATCTGCTAGATTCGTCTGACAGCCTCTTGTTATTTCATCCAAGAAAACGTACTTGTTTTTTGTAAACATTTATCCGCTTGAAAATCCTCCTGGTAACATGCAACATTGGCATTCTCATCGACCATGAACATATTTCATCAGACGTCTGTTATCATCTATAGTGTAGACCAAGTAAATATTTGTTTCATTCCGCAATCGAACTCGCATTCCATTGCGCAAAGCCAATGGTATCGTATGAAACGGAAACTATTTCATAAATAATCTTATTAATGGCAATAGACTGAACTCCTGTTAGGTACACGGAACTTAAACATAACTGGCAAAATTTGGATCAGCTGACTTTATTTACCCCTATATCCTCACGTGGTTTGAGGAGCTCGTGGCAAAATAATAACAGCCACACGGGTCGATCTTCAAGGTTAAGCAACGCTTGCCGAGGTTAGTCTGTGGATGGGTGACCATCTTAACATACTGAGTCTCCTCCGTGCCTCGGAAAGCACGTTAAGCCGTTTGTCCCGGCTGTCATTTGTAGATCTTTGGCAGTCGTTACGGATAGTCAGAAGCCAGAAAATCTGACATCAGTCTTACCAAGGAGTGCCGTGTTACCCAGTTAATGGGTTGTGGAGGTCTGGTAGGCAGCCGCTCCACGTAAAATACTGGTATTCAGCTGAATCCGGTTTGACTGGAAGCCGACCCCAAAATAATTGGGAAAAGGCTATGCAGATGATGATCCTCACGTGGGCGTAACGGTATTTTTATGTGATCAGCAAAGCTATGACAATGTTCCTTAGCCAAACACCAACAGATAACTTCAGTCCTCGGGCGCGCTGTCAACATATACCCACTGTCATTCCTTCTTAATCTCGGACGGAAGCCGCCAATACCGATGAACTTCCAACACATGCTGTTCTTCTCAGGTATTGTAATTTAAACCTTATATTAATGTCCGTAAAAGTCACATGCCGCGCGCTTGTGCTGTATATGCAACGCTATTAGTAGACAGGATGGAAGTTCCACTATGATGTATCTCATGCAGTCAGGCAGATAAAGGACCTCAATGATCACTTCTTTAATCACAGTTGCAACATGTAGAAAACTAAAAATTGAAATTGATTGACACCGAAGTGAGATAGCGACTATATATTTTTTTAAATGAGTGCGAGAATTGGCCTTTTGGTTTTTGCAATCCATATCAGTCTATCTGCTTCAAAGCTGAATCAAAGACCATTTAAGTTGAAAAAGCTTTGAGAAATCAGTATTAACATTTGAACGTTTCTTATCATAGCCTTTCCTCAGACAATAATTATAAAACAACTCCACTTACAGGTCTACGCGGAGCCATGTCATTCGCCCTAGCCATCCGGAATACAGTGTCGGAAGCCCGTCAAGCCATGTTGACGACTACTTCGCTGATTGTGATAGCTACTGTGGTACTGCAGGGCGGAGCCGCCACGCATGCGCTTGCCTATCTGCGTATACCTACTGGGTATGTATCACTATATTTTTAGGGTAAGTTGAATTTAATGGTGTCACTCAAAAATCAGCCTAAATGGGACTATGCCGGTCACGTTGCCGCATAGAAAACGAATCATGGACATCATAAATCTGTATGTCCAAGTCGACAGTCACAGTATTTACTGTCAGTAAAACGAAAACGTGAACGCATCATCATCCTACATACAGGCTAAATAAAATAAAATAATATTAAACATCTTTAACACTCGGCTTCTAACCCGAAGCCAGAATATCTGACACGAGTCTTTACAAGAAGAAATGTGTTACACCATTACTGAGAAGTTTAGATAAGCAATCCTTCTATATAAGGCGTTAAAACATCAAGTGCAAGAAGTTTAGGGAGTTGTTTAGAATAAGAAATAAAAATAAATCACCAAACATTTTTTTATAAGTAAAAACAATCCGTTTCAAAGAAATGCAATATTTTCACTACGCACAAATTTATTTAATTAGCGCACTGTGCTCCGCGGGTTTCGCCTATCACTGCGACAGAACATAAAATATTTTGCTAAATTATTTTTAAGTGTGAAAAATAACATCGCTCAAGAAACATTTTTTTTTGGTGTATATACCTTGGTTAGATTATACCGAGCATGTACACGAAATTCTTGCAGTAGATATTTTAACACCTTGTATAAAATACTAGTCTTCAGCTGCAAGTCAATACCAAGATAGTTGGCGAAAGTATTAGGCAGATTTATTGACATTCACTCTAATTGCCAAACGACCGAAACTAACCAACCTATAAGTTTTTGACAGTATATTAAAACAATAACCAACAATTTCCAGGGAATCATCAGGCAACGACGAAAATGACGCTCTACCATATCGGGATGTCAGAAGCGTAAGTTTTTTGTTCACCCTTTAAAAAGTACTGTGAATTAACTTTGGGTTGCATAAAACACTTTAATTGAACCACTGTATAGTAGTGCTGAAATTACACTTTTTTAATAGAAGTAGACCAAATCATTCACACTATCAATTGGCAAAACAGTTTTCTTAGTAAGCATTTCGTTCATATACATTCATTTGTATTTGTTAACCCTTTACAGGCCTGCAAATAGGTTTTTCTATCATTAATTTTTAAAACATTTTCTTTTTTCGAAATGTAGTGCAGCAGGCAAAGTGTTAAACAGTAAATTTTCTTGTGTTTCTAATTTAAATAAGTACCTACGTCAAGAGCTTATTAACAAATCGTAGAGTACATTAATTACTTTGTTGCTTTCCCTTGTATTCCCTTTATTTTCAACCGCTGCTTTCTGTGTGCCTTATTTTTCTATGTTATAACAACTGCAACTTTTACTTCCCTTCTTATACTTATAAATTAATTTAAAATATAATGTAAGCAATTTTTTTTTCAAATAGCGTGAATTAAATAAGTACTTTTTACTTATTTTTTAATGTAATCTTATGAACGATCGTAAAATATATGAAATAGACCCGATCGCTACCTGACTAATGCTTTTTTGAAGAGTTTTATCAGGCATGAACTTGAAACTTATACAAAATATTACCCAGATGGGATTAATCCTTACTTTACATTTTGTCTGACTCTTATACAGATTATTTTAAAGTATTACGTGGTTAAACACGTTACTACAGATATCCTAGAGAAAGTATGCGTCTCGGAAACCGTCGTCTACCTTTTCGAAATACGAACGCGCAATGATGAGGTTTATAGAGCTATTAACCGCATGGAAGTACCTACTGGGTTATTTAGTATTACCAGGATTACAAAATTATACATAAACAACTCTATGCAAATCCAAAAAAGTATTCTGAGTAATGGATGACGATCTGCGTCCAGAGTAAATTACCTGACAGAGAAAAAATTCAAATGTTTGCGATAGAAGCACTACTCAAAAACACGACAAAACAAAACTTCAAAGCTTTACTTCTGTTAGGGATTACTCAGTGGCGCTTTGTTCGCTGCAAAATATTCGTGTTATTTGTGCAATATAAAATTAACCTTATTTGGAAAACTTGTAAGGTATATTTTGTATTGCAGACGCGAATATTTTAACAAATACGCCAAATAACGCAGCCAGCATATAACTCGAAGATTACCAAAGCGCAAACCTCTGGTATAACTGTAAACACTGTCATAACAACAGAATTACCCCAAATTTAACTATCTGTAAATTCAGCACAAATGCACAAAACTTATAGAAACTACCTTGGTAATATTTTGTATAAAGAAAGTACATACTAAAGGTCATCGGAGCACTGTAGGGCAGCCGCAGATGCGCACGTATCATTGGCTCGTATGTACATACATAAGGCACGTTAGAAGCGTGCGCTACGGGCAAGCATGTGATTAATAAGACATTATTGTGGCAGCTGTACCAGGCCACGGACTCTGCTGGACCGGTACGTATTCATAGCGCTATGTTTGCACTTTACTGGAGCTTTGGATGTTCATACATCGCGCTTACCAACATCTTGGCAAAATTACGGTTCTCAATCTTTCAATGATACTCTGTGTTTTTCCCACGGTAATGGTTAACTTCCTTGTTTATCAACTTATATCTTTACTAACATGGCAAGAACTTTCTTCGTATTACCTAATCTAAGCAAGTGTGAGATTTAGGTTGAGAAACGGTGGTTAAAAATCTTCTACAAAGAACCTTCTTATCTGCAAATTAATGTAAAGAAATGAGATAATATTGTGTCTTTGGAGAAGATTTATAGTTTTTAGTTACAGGGATTCACTCATGTCATTAGATGATTACATAATATCGATGTTATATTTTTTGTGTACCTATCTATGTCATAAAATAGAGGATAGCTTTGAATATACCTGACTGTATCCTACGTTAATTACCCAAAGTATACACTGAGAAGATTATCAAAAAAAAAGTCCGGAAGAAAGAAAAAGATGTTTCATACAGTGAAGTACTTTCATAGAATATCCTCTTTACGTAAGTTGTCCGTCCTGTAAAAGGCCCTTGTTTTGGCCTTAGAGTTTCATTAACACGTAACTAAAACTGTTTTGTTATTCAGCCCGCTGACATAGGTTTCGGCCTCCGTAACATGGACTCAACGCAACCAGCCAGTTGCGACAGGGCAACAGTAAGACTAATCAATACATGCACGCATTACAAATACTGCACGGGTCTTACTTAAACATACATACTAACCAAACGGAACTTTTATGTATCACATTACGTTTTACACCTAATACAGGGATTTATAGCACATTTCTATACCTTTAACAGTATTAATAACAACTTTTTTAACTTTCTTTGTTACAAACAGGGTTTTAGGGACTGTATGCAACATGCACCGTGGCTGGAAACATTTTCGACAATAATTTTCAATTAATATTTCTATAGTTACTCTCACTATTTCTTTATTCTCGAATTTTCACGCCACTTAATGAGGAAAAGATAGATAAATGCAAAAAAATGATATAATGTAGTGTTGTGTCGTGCATGAAATTTACTTTTACTTTATTGCTTTGTTTGGTTTCTTTTAATATCTAGAGAGGCCGCATGGTAGTTAAATGGGCTAATGGAGCGAAGGAAGTCGTTATGCCTTGGGAACTAAACGGTATCGAAGTATGTTAATATTTTTTATTATATAAATATTTATATGGAATTGTTTACCACTCACATGCATGAAATATGAGCATTATGCAAATAACTACACATCCTATGATCCATGCATGTATTTGGTGAATGTTAATAAATTAATAAAAATAATATATTAACTTTAGTAGTTCTTGGATGGATGAGAAACAACCGTTCCTATTTGGACATGCTTCATGTGTTCTGTTTTGTCTTTTTTGTGTCAACTGTGTCATTAATATTTTTCTGAATAGTTGCGATTTCCTTCATGATTGAAATAAAAAACTAATTCATCCAAGGATCACTGAATTTTTAATATCTGTACAGTTATTGTGTCTTTAATTTCACAGAAGGTATCAAAATGTGTTGTTTTAGTATCTGCAATTTACTACTTTACAAACCCTCTTTACTTTTACTTATAAAAATAACATTATTAAAAACATTTGATGCCATTTGTTAATATTATCATTGGTACTGACAATAATTTCCTAGATGGATTGCGATTGACAAATATTATATTTTGTTGTTTTCTAACATTGAATTTAGTCCTTAAAAATACATATTAAATGATTATTCTAAATGAATTATAAATTATTACCTATCTCTTCTATATCTTGGGATTACTTTAAAAGAATATCTGTTATTGGAACTTGTAAAGCCTTTATGTACCTTCATGAAAAATGAATCTATTTCCATATCACCTACTTGTCTATCAAAACGTAATCTTCATTTTTGCTTCTGCAACGTCAGGATACCCCTCGCGACCAAGGCGACGGCGCTACTGGCCAGAAGGCTCGTCTCGCGCGACTATGGGGCGCCGTTGACTCCAAGCTGCTGAAACCACTGCTTACCCACGCGCGCCCACCGCTCACCGAGACCCTACCAGCTTTTATGAGGCCTTTGGCGAGGGTACTCACTACCACTCACCAGTATACGCAGGGGGTAAGTGCTTTTTTAATTTTATCATGCTTACGTCGTGACCGAAAGGATTGGGAGGGGGGGTCCCTCGTTCGCCAAGCAGTGGGATAGTACGCGCAATTCTCTACCCCATCGTGACCCTAACTGAGGTTTCCCTGATTTATTGTAAATTTGCATTACACTACAACGTCCACTTACCCTAGACTGAAATAGTTTTAAGTAAGTACCTACCCCCCAGACCTTACTACTATTTCGGTATAAGGTAAATGGACGTTGAAGTTTGCATGGCATAATTGAGATGATGATGGCTGACAATATGGTTCCTGTCACTCCAATTATTTAGGAATTAGTGGAAACTATATACCCTATGGAGTGATCTTACTAGGAACGTGTAAAGCATTACACGACAAAAAACTTAAATCAATGCTATAAAAATAACCTTAAACAGCCATATTCTCTGTGTCCACAGGATAACTCGCTGCGTAGGACCGACTCTGATTCAGATCTGTGCATCGATGAACAGCGTCCTATTCCTACGAGTATTGACCCTCAGGTAAACTGCCTAATGTAAACTTTGCGTCATAAACTGTAACTTTTCATGTCCGGCTTTACATTTTAAGCTTCCAATTTTTATTGGCATGTTAATTTCTTATAGGAAAGAATGAGGTGTTGCTATAAATAAAAATAAGATTGTTAATATATTTTTTGAGTCTATTTGTATCATTATTTTTGGCATATAAAAATTTAAAAAAAATCTTTTCCCTATTAATTATATTTATTCTACTAATATTACGTATACGTATCTGTTTATTAATATTTCATAAATATCCTTTTTTTGGTTGCAGCTATCGATTAACGTTCGGAATGGATATGGGCATGTTTGAGCTTTGTAGCATTAGTGATCCACGGCTGTGATATGAAATTTGCTCTAATAGCATATAGAAAAAAATGTAATTAATAGGAAATTCCTTTTTAATTATTGCACGCAGCAATTATGGCCAGGACTGGTGGACACGAGGATTTCTGTGGAAGGTATCACTGGTAGCAACATCTAAAGACTCGTAAATTGACTACTTTGATTAAAACGAAATTGGAAAATTGAGTGCCACAATGTTTGTATAAATATTAACCATTTAATGACTTTTTCTGCGCAAAACTAAGATTTTAACTGTTTATAACATTTTTAATGTGCATAGTTAATCATTCTTCACGTAAAACATAGGATACAAGTATCATATGCCTTATCTGGGAAATATAAACAGTTAAAGTTTTAGTTAATTAATGTTGTTATGGCCAGTGTGTGCTTAAATCGTAATGTTAACACAGATTCACTGTCTCAAATGAATTTGTATTTTAATGTGATAATTTATGAGACGAGAACGTAAGATCTGATCATAAGCACTTATTACGAATCCATGGCTGCAATGCAAATAATTATAAAGTTTTAGGCTCGGGTGTCGTATACATACAAAGCACTCCCGATTTAGGTAATTCAATTTATTTTCTATTTGTAGCAACGTTATTTCACACTTACTAGAAAGAAAAATACCTACATAAGCTCTATGTGATTTTTTTTTTGTCGTACTCATATTTAAGCTGAATTAATTGCGTGGTCTTCGGTTGCACTTTGTTCTAATACAGTAGCAATAGCTTTATTTTATACTTCACCAAAATTTCGAAAGTACTGAACTCGTAAAAGCGTGACTCTAGAATCACTTACTTTTTTCTCTGCGTGATAAAAATGTCGCCTCTTTCACGAACTCACCTATTACTATACTTTCATGTTAAACAATCTAGTCTACTATTATGTACCTACTTACTGAATATTGTAAAATTAATGTCGTGCTTGTTTAGAACAATTTGATTAGGATCTTTTTGTTGACCATCAAATGGAGGTTTTTCTTTAAGTTGTTGGGAAAGGGTATTTAATCTTATTATGTTGAGTTTCTTTAGACTTATTTCTTGTATGCGTCCCTGATTGTATTGACGAAATGAAATTACTACTTTACTTACACATAACAAGGTTTCTAAAACCACATAATTATTTTCAAAATTTATCTTTTGATAGGATGAAGGGGAACTTAAATTTTCATCATTGTAAATTGTTACTTTTTGCATTTCATGTTCAATAAGTAATATATATTTTTTTAATAATGTCCCATTATACCGCTTTAGTTGTCTCATACCATCATCTTATTCTTAGCTCACATTTATATCTTACATAGTATTTAACTGATAATATAATTTGATCTCAGATTGTCATGATTAAAAGGTGTCTAAGAATCCCATATTTTTCAAAATTTTATACTGATTGTTAGTGTCCTCATTGTTTTGTGTAAAATAAATCTGCTTCGTTTTAAAAACTTAGCAAATTGAATTTCTTTATGTGTATTAAATCTGACCTTAAAACCCGATTTTCATTTGTTATTCCTATATATATCAATAAACCTATCATTTCCTAGCCGACTACCACTAAGCAATTAATTAGTGGTATAATGTATATTTCAAACATTCCAATACTAATAGAAGTAGTGTAAGAGGCAAATGTTAAAAGGTAATGATGGAAATAAATAAAACATAATTGATTTAAAACTTATTATAATGAATACCTAAATACAAATGTAGAAAAGCTACAAGTCTTGATTTCCTGACTAACTTATGAAGGAGTGTCAGGACCATTTTGTTTCTTGAGTGTCTGCCTAATTTGTTCAGTGACCTGAAACTTGGGGCCATGACCTGGCACAATCCAGTCAGCTATATCAGCTACTTTAGACCTGTTCTTCATTTGCTGTACTGGATCCTCACTTCCTGCCTCCAACCAAATGTTTGGGTTTTGAATATCTTCAAATCTTTCAAACAGATCTCCTGAAAAAGTGATTTTTCATTGTAATATTTTATGTTTTAATGTGTTATGGCCTCTTCCACCATTATCTGACAAGTCCCTGTTAACTTATCTTGTAGATACTTTCATATTAATTTACAAACATTTTAGAAGTATCTGGTACATAACAGAAAAGTGTGAAAAGTTCTTTTGCTTTCATAATGTCAAAAAATCTTATGAAAACCCTTGTATGACTATCCTAAGGATGTTTCACTTTATACTTACCAACAATGGCCACTGTTGTAGCTTGTTTAGATGTAACAAGTACAGTTACATCAGAGAGTGTGTGTCCTGGTGTGGGAACTACTTTCACATTCTCATCTATTCTCAGTTCTTCACCTGGAATTAAGGTAAGCATGAACATTTTATTTATAATAAAAACGGGATTGGTAATGGTGAAATGCTCAAGCACCACTTGTATTTTTAGGGGGTTTAATCAATTTAATCAACATTATATTGTCCCACTGCTGAAAAAAAAAGGTCTCCTCATAGCCTTCCCAACCATTCCGTAGTGAACACCTCCAAGTTGTCACGCCAGTGTTTCCTTGGCCTTCCTTACTCTATTTTATAGCTACCTAATAAAAATTAGTTATGCTGTCCCTGTCACTTTATGGTATATTGCAGTGACAAAAATACTTATTAAAATTAAGTGGTAATTGAGTATTAAAAATAAATTAATTCTACCTTTATCAAATGGATGCATGTGATACTCATCTTGAAATGAAACACTGAAGCCAACTATGTGTTTTGCCATCAAGAAAAGGTTGTTATTACCAATGTGATCTGAATGTCCATGAGTGGAAATAACATAGTTCACATCCTCTGGCCTTACATTGTTTCTATCTAGTGCTGTAACAAAACAAAAAGAACCCAAAGATTAATAACTTAAAACCAAGTGGATATTTTTCTATGAAGCGTATTACGGTATGTGAGTACATACCAGTAATTATTTTCTGGGAATCCCAAGCAGTCATTGTGTCTATTACAACATTGTGGAGTCCTTTCAGTAAAGTACAACTACAATTTGCTGACATCTGATCTTTTCCGGTCATTACCGAGTATCCATCATACAAAACTATTACTTCACTCATTTTGGCTCATATAGTTTACGAATTTCTGACTTCTGAAACTAAATAAAGTCTCATAAATCACCAGCGAGACGGACGTACCTGCTTGTTAGTAGCACCTAGCTAGATATTTGTTGTTGTAAATAGCAGAGCACAACATTTTTAGAATCTTAGTTATTGGAATAGCTGAGCCAAGCTTATGCGATTACTATGAGTTGGAAAAAGATAGAATACTTTACAGCAATGCAATAAAGTCGCACTTGGTTAACACTGGAACATCTAGAGACGGTCAAGTGATTTGATTTTTAACGTTCTGAAACTCCTTTTTTCCACTTTTTGTGAAACAAAAATATAACCTCGGTTATACATATGAATGGAATTTTCTATTGAACTTGGCACAACGTTTATTTAAACCTGCTTTATACTAAGTTATTTCAATTCCTCAAGACTTTATCAAATTGTTAAAAAATACAATTAAAATCACAGGAATATCCAATTTCATGAAAACTTGATAACGGAACAAAATTTAATTTCTAAACGGTGGTTCTCTACTATCCCTGTCTCCCTCCTCAGCTGTCTTTGCCGGTTATTTTTAGGTTAAATTCTAAAATAAATTGAAGAAAGCTACGGTGGTACATACTTTTGTACGTAGGTTATTTTAAAATTTCATCGTGCGCCAAACATTTCTTTATTCATGAAAAATTGCGCATTTGGAAAATTGTATAACTCGTGTCATATAATAAATGCAAGTTCATTATATGTTCATTGTTTACTCAGGGTTATGAAACAATAAAGTGGATCTCTGTCGCCTCGGGAGCGCCAGTCTTTGTGAACCATGTCAGGAGACGTGCAGCCAAGGAAACGTAAGGATAAGAAAAGGAAGAAAGGTAAGAAATAAGCGGTAAAGTGATGGGATGTGGTATGCATACCAATGGTTTTTAAATGGCCTTAAATTTGGGTTACAGATGAGTTAGGCGTAGAAGAAGGGCCTCGTGGCACGGCTGCGGCGCTTGGTGAAGGCGACGTGTTTATGCATTCTCCCAACGAACATGGCACTGGTGGACATTGGTGTGCCAAGATCATTTTCTTCTCATTGCTTGCTGTACTTGTAACTCTTATTGGACTGATCATACTGGAAAACAGAGGTCTTTCAGAATGTTAGTATTATCAAACTATTTCATACCTATTTAAGTTTACATTACAACTTATCTAGAATCTAAATTCAACTTATACAACCAATTTTCTGTTATAAATTCCTAAAATGGATTTTTAAGTAACCTGATGAGAGTTTTTTAGATTTACAGTTTTTTATATTAAATATTCCATAATATATTAACACTATGTTAAATAATCTTACAGTAGAAGCAAATTCAGTGGAGTCTCGGTATTCAGGAGTGCTAGAAGGTTGGCTGGAAGACGCACCAGATGATGATCATCATGATGAACATACTCTAGAACTGAAGCACCATGTAAGTTTTTAATATAATGGCTGAGCATAAAAGAAAATATCTAATGTAAGTCTCTAAAATTCGTGATTATTTGCTGAAAATGTATATTTCTCACATTCTTGTTTATGCATTCAATTAAATTTGTATGCATATTGTATTGCATTTTTTTAAATATGACTAGAAGGTATTTAAAATTGCAAAGCGTACCTACCTTCTCACTATATGAAAGTAAGTAAACATTATATTAGAAAAATAATAATTTGAAAGTACTTGCTGGAACCTGGAGGGTGGAGGGTCGCAGCTCAACTTTTATCACATTAATTTCATCAGCATAGCACAGTTTTTTATATTAACTTGTGACTTAGGTTGATGAAGAAGCTGATCACGATGATCATAGTCCTGAAATAGATCATGATGACGAAGATGATGAGCATGATGTTGATGATGATGACGAAGTCGATGATCACAATGACGAAGATGATGATCACGATGACGAGGAGGATGATCATGGTGATGATGACGAAGCAGATGAGCACAACGATGATGAGGATGGGGACCACGAAACAGAAGATGATGATGACGACGATGAAGTCGACAACCAGGAAGTAGATGATCATGATAATGATGAACACGAAAGCGATGAACTTGACGATGAACAACCTGAAAATGGTGACGACGACGATGACGAAACTGGCGAACAAAAACAAGATGATGAAGACAGTGCAGAACAAGATTTAGACAAATCAAATGAGGTTTGATTTTCTTTTCAATCATTACTTGCATTTGTGATAGCTTGAAACATCGAAGTTAAACACTATTATTGTATTCATTAAAATTTTCAATAGGATGATGATGATGAACAACATGGTTTTGGAAAGTATGAAGAAAGTGGTGAAGATGAGAAAGATGACGCAAACGACGATGATGACGACCTACAGAGGGTAGACGAAAACGATACAGCAGAAGATGATGATGAAAAAAATGAAGACACAAATGATAGTTTAGAAAATGATGATGTGGAAGGCAATGATGATGACAACAGTAAAGAAAATGAACAGGATGACAATGAAACACGTGAAAACGAGGTGCAAAGTGTGATGCTTGGCAACAATAAACGATTTTGACTTGATTGGCACTAACAATACACAGCTTTATTTTTCAAAATTTTACTTTATGATAGTAATGTTGCAGTGCGTTTTTAATATGTGAGGAATAACAAATAATAACAAATTACTTGAATTGCCACTTACAATATTAAAATTGTATCAGGTGACTTCAGTATGGCTTTAACATTACTGTTGTGTTAGTTTTATTTAATTTTTAACGTATGTTTGCATAATACGAAATTTGATGTATGTGTTTAGAAAATATGATTTAATATGGAAACTGTATCATTGTGATTATTCCAGTCACTGGCCGCACTTACTTGAGCAATGAATACAAACTTTCAAATATGTAAAAAGACAAATAAAAATTTTTACCTACATTTTGTGAAAAAAACTTTACAATACAGTTTTTACTTTTTGCAGATTTGATTGTCTTTGCTTATGAAATTGTGTCTCTGTTTGCTACTTAAAAAAGTCAAGCAGTATAAACTACTTATTTATCTTTAGACTTACAAACAATATTGCTATTTAAGGTGAATGAAACATGACATGTCACCCTTCGTATTTTGCTTTTAGTCTACAATCGAATGCAGTACTTTGATTTGTAGACCGTCTTTGTCGTATTTTGTGACTTTTAGGTAAACAACAGGCATTCTAGGGTAAGGTTAACAATAAAGAATGTTACAGGAAGAAGAGGAACATGAGGAAGAAGCAGAGGACTTGGGAGTTGAAGTAGAGAGATTAGAGAAAGAGGTTTCTGATGAAGATGCCTTGTCAGAAGAACTGCCAGAACTGCCTGCAGCCGAGGCGGAGGAAGACGATAAGAGCGAAGGTAAACTAGCAAATATCAATACTACATACCTCATCAAAGCATACATTTAATTTACCTTAATAGACAAAATCATTCTTACTCCATCATCATCTTCCTGCCCTTATCCCATGTTACTTGGGGTCGGCGCAACACGTTTTTTTCTTCCATTCTGTCCTATCAACCGTCACGCTATCACTAACTCCCTTTTCTTTCATATCACTCCTAATACAACCAACCATCTTTTTTTTGGTCTCTCCCTGTCCATCCATCCACATTTATATTCATAACTCTTTCAGTTATGTGCATTTCATCCCTCCTCTTCAATCATTTTTACTCCATTAATCTTAATAATGATGTGTAATTCTGTTTTGTTAAATTATCTTATTGCCCTTACCCCATGTTACATGTCGGCGCAAAATGTTTCTTTCTTCCACTCTTCTTTGTCAACAGTCATGCTATCATTCGCTTTCTTTTCTTTCGCGTCACAATACTCACAATCCATCCATTTTCAATTTGGGCTACCTTCTTTTCTAAATTCTATGGCTAAAAGTTAAATTTTCACGTTTTACTTCTTCTCATCACGTGACTCCTCAGCCCATACCAAGAAAAACGAGTCTATTTCGACGGTCCTGTCAGAGGCGCCGCGTTTTAAATTGTCTCTTATATAATAATTTCGTACTTTATCCACTTTCTTTTTTGTAAAATCCTACTTTCAATTACAGAAATCTCGAGTGAATTAGCTCCAGAAGACGTCGCAGATGTAGATGACGTTGACGATGGCGCCGCTGAAGACGAAGAGTTTCTGAAACCGGACGACATCGTGGAAGCCATTGTTGCGCCCAAGGGAAAACCTTTAGTTGAGGTAATCAGATGATAAGATCCATCATAATACTGCATGTACATACAAGTAATTCGAGCTAAATTTGATGATATTTTGAAAAGTGTCAAGTAGTGTGCAATGGGAGAATGATGTGTGAATGATCCACACTCAGCATTAGGTAGATATGGGTTTAAGAGAGAGTTTGAGAGATTGTATTTTCGAGATTTTCACATTTGAAAAGATTTGCAGAATAATTTCTTTTGCATTTGTTATTGTCAGAACAGTTAATTTGGTTTCTTATGTCATATTTTTTTTTTTAATTTAGTAATTGTTAGTAGGTTAGTCTGAGATAAGAAAATACCAAGTACTTATAAAAAGTTTTCTATCATTCAGGTTGAAGAAGAACCAACTACTTTAAAGCCCGCAGACACGCTTGCAGAAGAAGAGGAATACGAGAAACAGCAGGAAGAACTGAGGCGGGAGCAGGAACAAGCTTCTCACAGTAAGTTATTCCAAGTTCATTGTCCCCTGCATGAGGTGTATGGAAAAAACCCAAATGCTTTGGGATAAAGGCAGGTGGATGATGGGTTCCCTGCATGCTCATAACTACCCTTTCTAATTTGCTTTTTATATGTCTTTTATTGCTGCAACATCTAAACGGTTTCAGTGCACTCCTAACACATATTAAACCTCATCACTGCATATTTGACTTTCACTCTCACTAACTTGGAACATGGTTTCGAAAATTACGGAATAACATTAGACCTAACAACTGACATACTTTATTTCATAAAACAATGTAAAAATAAAAGTTGTTGAAATTAATTTCTTTTATTTCGACCCATTTGCTTTAGACGTGCTAAGTATAAGATTATTTTCTTTATTTTTTTTTTTTTGTAATTATGACACGGGACTCACAAACACACTATTTATTTTCATTAATTTTAATAATTTTCTTTGTTTTGTACTTTTTGTGTCTGTGTTGTAATGCTTGTAATGTAATTCAAAACATGTATTATTATTAATTAAGGGATTTCAGAGTCAGGCTTTGTAGGGTAAACATTTGTATAGATCACTGCAGCTCTTAGAAACTACTTAGATAATAGTATGACTTATATATTTTACATCTCATATCATTTCAACTTTCCAACATCTTGTGATCAACTCTATAACACAAACACACATCTTTCTGCCCATCTATAAGTTGACTTCACAAAAGTTTAATAGTTGCATACATATTAGTCTTTCATTTACAAAAAAAAACAAATGCTTAAACCACATTCGGAACTCTTGAAGGTAGAAAGGGCTTTGCAGTTAGCCCACATCCAAAATAGAATCACGCGCAGTTCTCACTGCGTGCTATTTCTGTTTCCTAAAAATATCTGGAAGACAAAGGACCTTCATTTATGTGGAGCATTGAATTTTTGCATATATTTAAATGCGGTATCGGTTTTTTTGTTGTTATAAACAGCGTACGCAACACGAAGACAGAATTTTGTCGGCCTTTGCACATACTTTATTCAAATTTTAAATGAATAAATTCCTTCATACCAATTTTTTTTTTGGGAATTTTATTAGTGATGCAACACTCGTATGTTTGCTGTCAGCTTAAAGTTGAGCTCTTCGAAAGCTTGAGCCATGAAAGGGCTACGGAATTTTGTGTTGTCGCAATAGCCTGTACCTCTAGCACCGACATGGTTCTACATTTTCTTCCCCAATCATTTGCCCACACAATATGTCAGAAGTTCTCTAGAAACATGGCAGCTTTTGTTCCTCGATGTTCGCGCTAGGGGTACCAGATGTGTCACGTTGGGGCCAGTTATTGCGACTGCACGAGTGCGTGCCCCGAGCGTGTGGCCCAGGGCTAACGCGTGTGCCGCGTGTGTTGCAGTGTGGCTGAAGCTGGCGGTGGGCGGCGCGCTGCTCGTGGCCACACACGCGGTTGTGCGCCGCGCCATAGCCCCGCGCGGTGCGTACACTACCTTATTTAGTTATTGACCAATCAATCTGCGCAGCTTTTTACCACCTTCAATAGGCTCGGCTTCCAGTCAACCGGTTGCAGCTGAATACCAGCATTTGACACGGACTGACTGATCTGATCTCCACAACCAGTAACCGGGTAACACAGTACCCCTTGGTAAGATTGGTGACAAATTTTCTGGCTTCTGACAACTGAACGACTGTCAAAAGTCTAAAAATGACAGCCGGAAGTTGTCAATCGCTTTCAAATAAAATTTGCAGACGCTTGAGGTATTTCAGCTTTGTTTGTGGTATAGCAACGCATTACCATGCCTCTGGTATTGCTAATGCTCAGGCGGCGGAAATCACTTTAAAATAGGGGCCAGGTTTATCCACTATCCAATTCCATTTTTTTAGAATTATTTAAAAAAAACCAAGTAACCAGATTTAAACCAGAAAGTTTAAAATTGCTGACACTGTGTAGTCGCTTATTAAGTATGTTGTATATGCTATGCATCAGAGGTGTTGTACATGCTCTTTTAAAAACCACATGCTTGTCTTTTATTTGGGTAGCAACACGTTAATTGGGATTTCTATTTTTAAATGGAATAGAGTTTTTTGAAACGGTTGCCGCCCTATTACAATTCAATCGTTATTACTTGGAACAACTCCAATGAAGCTTATCTATTTATATTTGACAAGTGTAATAAATTAACAGCAATTAGATAATACATTACCCTGTTACAATTTAATTAGAACAACAATTTATCAAATGTTACCCTTGACATCTTATTAAACTTACAAGCATGTTTCCTTTTTACAATATTATTCCAAACGATGGAGCCATTCAGTCTAACCGCAGCCATTAAAGTATTGTAAAGTGTAGTAATTACGATAAATCTAAATCAGAAAATGAAATGTAATTTTCATAACAGATGATTCGGCAGCAAGTGACGAGCATGCTAGTAGGGAGGAAACACCAGTCATTGACCGTCGTATGACTCTCATATCCGAAGAAGAAGCCGCAGCCGGTAGGAAACATTTCTAACAGATATTAGACACTAACTCATCTCAAACCTTTCATAATTAGTTCTTTTACGTGCTTCAGCAATACCAAGTGAAGTTGTAGAAGCAGTTGAACCAATGTTGGAAGAAACTTTACATGAAAAGATTTCCTCGGTACTTAAATCTACTGCCCCTCAAAAAGAAGAAAGTGACGAGGAAGAGGTTGAAGAAGAAGAAAATGAAGACGAAGTAGTAATCGACACTAAGGTAAGACAGTAACTTATGTTGTAAATATGTCAAAAATATAAAGCTTACAAATAAACGTAATATAAGAAAATAACCCACAGGATGAGTCTGCAAAAGAACCCCCGAAAGATAAAGAACTGTACAGCGACGATGAAGAAGCTGAGGAAGAAGAAGAAGAAATTGTGAAGGAGCCTCCGAAACAAAGCGCGCCCGTTCAAAAGACAGCCACGCCTGTGCCTGACGATGATGTACCTGATGACGTAGAAATAATCGACGAAGAGCAGATTGAGGAAGAATTAGAGGAAGAAGATGATGAGGAGGAAGAGATATCGGACGTAGATGATGCAGAGTTGCTCAGCCGTCTTGAAGCCAAATACGGTCGCCTGCCCGAGCCGGAGCGGCCCGGACAAAAACACAGTAAACACGACTATGCGCGTGACGCTTGCTCGTTCACACTCACTGTTGGCTTCATCATTCTAACCAATTAACGCTCCCTGGCATGAACTAACAGTAACGTGAGTGGATATGATTTATTGATTTTTGATAATATTACTTATTTTTTGCTCTCCATATTTTTAAGTAAGTATTTCTGTTTTTAGAATAAGTGCGATATTTAAAATTTAGTCGATTTTTGTCCCGATCAATCCTGCACTGAAATTACGATTCATTAAAGACATTAGTAAGAATAATCTAGATTCTAGAATAAAGCATTTTCATTGAATTCATTGATATCCAATCTGTTGCATCAGAATTAAATCAACTATAAAATAGCCGTTCAAACCATTTCAGAATTCGGTTTTGAAACGATTAATTTCTGATTTTCAGAAGATGGTGGGAACAGTATAGAGGACGACTGGCCGGGAGAGCCCAGTGACCAGTACTGGCGCCAGCAGCTCGACCAAGCCGAGGAAGAGTTGCGCCAGGTGAGTCTCTAGTTATATTAAAGATGTCTGAATAAAGACTGTACAAATAAATAAACCACCTTAACAAATAAATGGGACACGCAGCACTGGCTGCTCCAACACACCGTCTAATCGTAGTACGAATTAGCTTATGGCCTGACGAGTGACGACCCATGCCAACTAGTGAAGAGGATAAAAAAACAGTTGCTTAGATTCGTGTCAATCTAAATAGTCGGATTTGACAGCTGAGTAGAGAGGAATAGAAGACCGCTTTACCACTAAGTGCGAAAGAGATTTATTTCATGTCTCTTTTATACTTACTAGTAAAGATTGTCACGAATATAATCATATTGATAACATGTTTTCTTCAAAGTATATTTAAAGCATTTTTAATTAATTATGAACATGTAGGTAGGAGATTGTTGGTGTATTCTCAGATTTTACTATTTCGAATGGTTTGATTTGTCTTTTTTTTTTTAAGTGCACGTAACTGTTTTTAACTAGCATGCCACTCAGTTGTGTTTCTTATGAAAGCTTATAGCTTTGCTCGCATCTCATAACACCACAACGAATACACCAACAATAAAATAAAATAACTATATGAACTTTGAGAACCATTCTCATGAAACAATTCAAAATTACAGGAGTGGCTCGACTAACTTATTTTATTTTTTGCATCCAATATTCGCATCCATATCATACTTTGCTCGTTGTGCCATTTTGCTGTCGACTCGTCGGAGTAACGCCGGGCTGCGAGCCGCGCCCGCACCCCGCGCGCCGCCCCCGGCTTGCCCCGACGACTTCGTCTCCCCCTAGACTAGGAGCGGTTGCTCGCCTACCTGCCTTTGGAACCAGAAGTAGGAAGCAAATGACCTGCTAATGTGCGGACAACTAACGTCTGCCATTCTTGTTCAACGACATCTTCAATGTTAAGTTTTGGTTGATTTACTTCCTACTTTGTTGTTTTCGGGTGAGCGGCTGTTGTGTGTGCGTGTGTGTGAGTGTATCGTGTACTAACGTGCGGAGGGCGAGTGGAGCGCGGCGAGACAGCGCGCCGGGTCCGCACGGCTGCGGGACAGCGCGCGCGCTCGCTGGCTGCTGGCGCGCGCCATAGACGCCGAGGCCGAGGCGCGCCGAGACAACCGCCTGCTCACTAAAGCCATCACTTCTTACCTCGACGTGCTCAAAATGAACGAACGCCTTGCCGACAACAGACTCATTGAGGTCGCCCAACGAACACTTGACAGAATACGATTTAGAGGTAAGCCTCCTTCCATCGCCAAATGCTTTTTAAAACGATTCTTTTAATAAAATAAATTGGTCATTGGTTGGTTGGTTGGTTGGTTTGTTGGTTTGTTCTCAGGTAACTATTTAAGCGCGGAACCCATCTACAGGTTGCTGATTCGAAGATTTCCTGACGTGGTCGACTACCACAATAACTTAACGGTGTCCTTCCTGATGGCTAACAGGTAGCTTTCATAAATATTAGATGACAGTCACTTGATTGGTAAATTGTGAAAAGTATCTTATAAAATCCTTATTTCTCTTGCAGGGTTGACCTCGCAGAACAGGTCATAAAAGAAACTCTTCAGAAGTGGCCTGATGATCGCTTCGCCCTGGCACACCATGGATTTGTGCTGAAAACTAAACATAACCGACTCGAGGAGGCAGTTGAGGCCTTCCAGAAGGCTTTGGAGGGAGACATTGGTCCTGCGACCGAACCACGATTTTACTACCATCTGGGAGATTCGCTCCTGTTACTGGGCAGATACTCAGAAGCCTATGAAGTCCACAAGCGAGGAGCCGCACTGGGACACTTTTTGTCGCCCGCGCAACGTTCCCTCTACAATGTTGAACGACTAAAAAGTCAACCGTGGTGGAATATAGAGCAGACTCCATACTTAAAATTGGCTCATGCGCTAGAAAAATCCTGGAAGGAGATTTTGAAGGAAGGAGAAACTGCTAAGGCTTTATACGAGCAGGAGAAAGAAGGGTTGAAAGAGCGAGGCGAATGGTCGCAACTGGACTTGTTCGTTCGGGGCCAAGAAGTTCCCAATCGTTGTAAGAGGGCGCCGGTGACGTGTTCCATCGTGCGCGCGGAGGTGGCGGCGGCGGGCTGCCGGCGCGGGCAGGTCAAGTTCAGCGCCATGGAGGCCGGCACGCACGTGCGCCCTCACGTCGGACCCACCAACTGCCGGTTACGCATGCACTTAGGTCTCAGTAATACCAAAGATACTTACATAAGAGTGGATCAAGAAATCAGGTAATTATGTTTTCTTTTTGGCTAATTCTTCGAAGTGTCGATAAACTCGAGACTAAAATTGAAGTCTACACTAAAGTACGGAACGAAGCTTACACTATATCTAATGCCTTTTTTCAGACAATGGAAAGTGGGCAAGACGTTGATGTTCGACGACAGCTACGAGCACGAGGTGTGGCACAACGGCACGGGCTCGCGCCTCGTGCTCATCGTGGACGTGTGGCACCCCGCGCTCACAGCCGCCGAGCGGCGCACCCTGCCGCCCATCTGAACACGCTCCAGTGTACACGCGCCTTTACCATACCCATGTCGAATAAGTGACATCGGATTATTGCAATCACCGTAACGTTGTCATCAATCTTGCGAAAATAAAAACTCCCGATATATTGTTGATAGACATTTTTTAAATACAAAAAAATATATATTATAGTTCAAAATATATCCGTGTCTTCTTGAGAAGGCAGAGTTTATAATCTCGCGAGATTTCTTAAAAACTCACGGTGTTCATTAACCCAGTGAAATAGAGTTTATACGTCAAAAACATAGCAGCGCGAAAGATTTTAAATGGAGGATTGAAGACTTTTAAAATCGTTGTAATGAAAAAAACCTAGTCAATTTAACTTGAGTACGACGATAAATTGCGTAGCATTTAATGTCATGTCAGTTCTGCTTTCTGCACAAGTAACTATGAATTTCTTTTAAAGAATCTCGTTTACACACTATAATTTATTATGATCAAGAATCTTTTTATCCATCAGTCTGTCGTAAAATGAAATTTGTTTGGGTTTAACTGGAAGTTAGTAGTCGATTTTTTTTATATAATTACATAATGTAAAACTAACAACTTCATAATCCATGAACTTTAATCGTAATAATGTTTCTTGTATCATGCTTTTGTACATAGTCGGCAATTTTATACAACGTCACTGTAAAAGTGACATAATTTAAACATTATTTGATCGTTTACTACGTGACCAGTATTTAATAATACCTTGTGATATATTTTTGCGATCTTATATTTGTCTGTTAAGATGTATGTTTAGAATAAAATTACATTGCTCGATATGAACTGGTTGGTTTTCATTATTTTTATTCCCAGGAAAATACTACCAATACCTATATTATAATTGTGAAAGTTCGTATGTTTGTGCAACAATCACGCAAAAACAGCGGTACGGATTTGGATGAAATTTTGCACACCGATAGTTCATAACCTGGTTATCCAGGTTATGAACTATCTGAGTTGTCGGCTATCCCGGTAAATGTACATGCCTTAATGACTGAGGCCACTGAAGAACCGGAAATTCAAAGCCGGGCTGAATGAGCGGTAATGATTCACAAGTACTGGGAGAACACTTGCGAAATTTGTTCGAAAGAGTAAATTGTTACCGTGGCCCTGCAATGCAAAGGGCATTTGGAGGAAAGAGTGTTAAATCGCTGTCGGGCCGCATCGTGTCTTTGTAAACGAGGCCTAAAAGTTTGTCACTCCCTTCCGCTCCGCCCAGAGCGGAAGGAGTCATTTGATGATTTCCCAACCAAATAAAAAAAGTATTTAAGTAAAGCACCAGGGCTCCAGAAACATGCTGAAGTATTTCCGGGGCTGGAATTGTGAGCGCTGAAGATTCAGAAGTAGGTACCGGGAGACCAGAAACACGCCGAACAGTACCAGGAGGGAGACCAAAACCAATGTGGAAGTTTTATTACCTAAGAGGTTCCTTCATTTTCACATTTATGATATCAGTTAAATATTTTTATTTTTTCTCTGAGGCAAATTTTAAAGCCACGCAGAAGAATAGTAGAGGGCAGACGCAAAAGCTAGTTCCTACGGTTTTGTTTCCCTACTGAAGTGGTGGCGAGCAGACGTGCAGAAGATCAAATTGGTGGAAATCCGTATTGCGTCTCGTCTCTCGTCTGCGATTCTAGCACGTGTTCGTTTATAGATGATGAGTGCATCAAATAAAAAACAATATTTCCTTAGTAGGTGTATATTTGGTATAAAAATTACCAGACAATCTGGTGCAAATATAACCTATAACTAATTCTCTTACCCTAATAAAGCTCGTTGTAATCTAATTAATTGCTAGGTACAAAATTGGTCCATAATCATCGAGACAGTTAAAATTCAGTTACTTAAATCAGAGAATAATTTGACGTCCATTTTATTGAGATAATCATGAGATTCTTGTTTATTACTAACTTGGACGGAAGTAAACACTTTATAAAAAATCCCATAACTACTAAATAATTAGTCATACTTTTCTACAACAATAAAAAAATGCATTCAAGTCCATATCTTGATATACCTATGCTATATTTTTTTACTGAAGTCACACTCTTGAACTAAAATAATTACCTATGTATCTAAAGTAATAAATATTTTATGCTTAGCAGCTTGCATCAGGAATTGGAATGTATGAATCCATTGGAATGTCAACAGAGTAGGAATATACGTTGCTTGTGCACATATTATTAAATACAAACTAAGTCACTGGGCATAAACTGTGCCAGTGAGCACTGAGAAGATATATCATCAATGGTGTGGTGTTTGATATTCTAAATACAGTCTCAGATCTGAATGACAATGTTCTTGTGATATTATGGTAAATTAACCTATTTCTGGCAGAAACTTAACACTATCGTTTCCATTAAAGCTAACATCTTGAAAAAGTAATAACAATGACTTAAAAAATATCCTCGCCTAAAACCCAATGTACTTAGTAATAAATCATTTCGAAACAATTTCAAAACTTGTTTAGAGTAATTCGTATAAAATCACATTCACGTTACAATTCATTCATTTTTATAAGTTCATAACACACCACTTGATGGCAATATTTTCTTAAATATAAATCAGAACTTAATAACTAAAGTAAAAAGACTAAAAGTATCAACTTTTGAATACCGAATAACATCACAAGAGTAAGGCACTTAAGTACTCTGCATGTATGTAGAAGTTCATGACGTGACAATGCTAAGTTCAGTTGTAATGGTCGTTGGCCGGCTGGTAGGCGGGCGGGCCGGGCGCCTGCGGGGTGGCACGCGCGCTGTAGGGGGGCGCGGGGGGCGGCGGCTCGGCCCACGCGGCCTCGCCGTACGCGCCGCCGTATACGTAAGACGGAGACTCGCAAGGAGTTACATTGCCCGCTCTATTGTCGTAAGTGGGCGCGGCTTCATAAGCTCGTTCAATATTATCATAGGCCGGAATATTCGATTCGTACTTCCTCGGTGGGTTCGGTTCGTTGTAGGGCCCGACGACGTCGTAGCCGGATTTCATACTGCTGCGTCCTATGGTGTTATACCTATTATTAGTGACTATAGGAACAGATTCGACAGGAGGCGGTGGGTCGTAAGCGTCTTCTACACAAGGAAAGTTTTCCCTTTCGGCTGTGTGATATGAAACTGGGCGTGCCGCGTGGAAATTAGAGTATGACGAGTGTGCGGACGTCGGACGCGACGCTCTCGCCTCGCGCGGCAACGAAGCGTTAGACGATAAATATCCAGCATTCCTGTAGGAGCGACGTGATCTGCGCACTGAGGAGTTGTTTCCCCGGGAACCCGATCGACGTTTGACTCGGCGGGGTGTCATTGGTTTCATAGAAGTTTCACTGATATTTGTTTCTGTAGGGCTCAATTCAATTGTATACACTGGACGACGCGACATTGTTCCTTTATCTGTGAAGATATTATGTAAGTGAGCATGATTTCTCGTGTAACATATAAATTGCATTACAATTAGCATAAAATTTATATTACCTGCTGATGGCTTTTGCTTCTTAAATGATCGATAAGCTAAAACTACAGCAAGTGGAAGTGCTGTGGCGGCAAAAATAGCCGCAACAGCTGACTGGCCGAGCTCGACATGGTCCCACTGCATGAAGCAGCCCTCGACACGCGTGGGCCGCCATGAGCCAGGGCCGTCCACTTCATCCCACACTGGCTGACATCCCCAACCATTGCTCTCCCACCAGCTTACACTGCCTGTACCCAAGGATAACAAGCCACTGTCCTGCAAACAATTATGAACAGTTGAATTAGAAACTTCATTATAAAAATGGCAAAAAAATCTTTTTATTAAATATGTAGACATACCCGATTCAAGGTTCCCAAGTTTAGGTAGTAGCAAATCAGGAATATATTCCAAACCAGCCACATAAAACTCCATATTGCATACTGTAAAAAATTACAAGACATAGCTATAGCTACATAACTACAAAATTAAAGTAAATTATGTTTGCAAAGTGAGGTACCACTATCACATACATAAGTACCAAATATATGAATAATTATGATTATCAACACCCAATGCTTAATTAGTATTGTTTTAGAACAAAACTAACAAACAAACAACAATATGAATATGCAATATTCAATTTAGCTTCCACACAAGCAATCTGTATGGTTTGGCTTTCTTCTTACTTGAAAATTTTTTTTTTACCTGAAATGTGTTTGCCCTTGACTCTAATCAACTCAAAAAAAGAGGGACATCAGTACTCTTCTCCATGCATGGTAGTTTATAATTATAAGCAAGACTGTTTAGATCTCAAGAAGCTGTTATTAAAACATTTGTAGAAGGAAACCTAACAATCCCTTTGCCTGAAGGAAAACAGCATTGTCATAAAACAACAAAAGTAGTTACATTATAAGCAGTTCTCTGGTGTATAAATTTATAAACACATATTTATATACATTCATGCCTCTTTCCCAAAATTTTAGTTACAAAAATTTAAATGGTATTTTGATGGTGTCTCTTCTCCATATTGTCAATTCAAAGTAGTGGAAGCTATGCAGATAGCCAACAAAAACTTGAAAAAACAAATATGCAAAATAGCTTTCCAATGAACCATTAAAAATGTTCCATAGATTTAGTTACATAATGTTGTTTATACACATGGTGAAAGCAAAAGAACAAAGTAGGTCATTCCAACATCATAGACTACACTAATGATACTGATAAACTTACTGCTAAGAGATATTTCGTGATATACTGGACTGCTCCGAATGATCCAAATATTATCAAAAGTATGTTAGTGAAGTTTGCAATAATTGGCAGCCACATATACCCCAGGAAATCAAACACTTGCCGCTGTATTGTTATGATCTGTAAGAACAACAAAGGAATTAGTAATCAGCCTCAATCTTAATGGATGATTCATTTATGAAATAATATCATCAGAATCTACAAGGTTCCTATTGGAGGTCATCAATCCCTAGATATTCAAAGATCTAAGTCATCTTAACCTTAGGACTGCCATGCAAAATAAAACTATTTGGCGGGACTTATCCGTACAATTATGTTATCTTGTTATTGACGCATAAGTTAACTTTTTCAAATAACAAAAAACATACCAGTTCCAAAATACAGACAATCAACATTAACGTTCTTAGACCACAAACTGCCATTTCGATGAGATATTTGACTGAATAGTATTAATTTTTGTAGTTAATCTTTAAATATATGGGCACATTTTCAATATTTACTTATTTATGTCATTTTAATTCAACTAATTATTATAGTATTAAACATTATTTTGATATAATATCTTGCCCTGTGTCCATCAAAGACAAGTTACAGTGAAGTTTGAGTTTCACACCAATCACACAATGAATAGATAGTGTTGTACCTTGTTTTAAAATGACAGTCATAAAGCTTGATGCTTGACGTTAAAAAATAAACTCGGCTAACGACAACTTAACGAAACTAAAACGATTTTGCACTAACGCAACATACAATCGAGGGCTCTGAATTTGAGATAGATAAAAGATATATGTGTCCATGATGTCGAGTGTCGGTATCATGCAAAAAAGTAAAGGGTTCCGTAGTTTCCCGTGTCATGAACCATGCCAAAAAATAAATAGCTAATTTTACTACAAGATTGCAAAGTTACAAGTGCACTTAGTCTTAACTTGTAAAGCCTGCCTAGCAGTGATAGTTTTCTTTTTAAATCCGTGATATATGTCACCAGAAAATTGCAGACTCCGTAAGTTTGTAAAATATCGCGTGAAATTGTAAACTATTTTTTCTAAATAAGACACGGTTATATTAGAAACTATTGAATTTGGGTGGGATTTATTGTATACAAAACAGTTTTTTCATAATATATCGAGAAATTATAATTTAATAATGATTTTACAATCTTACGGATTCTGCTATTTATCGGTGATATAAATTATGCTACTATGATGAATTTTATCACGTCTCCAAAAGTAACCGTTTAGCGAGCAGGGGACACTTGGCACAAAAATTAGCCCTAAAGCTAAATTTATTTTCATAAACAGATCCTTGAATGAAAAAATTGATCGCACACGAAGGGTTCCGTACCATTATCCATAAAAACGGCAAAAAATAACGTCTGTTATATGGGAGCCCCCTTAAATATTTATTTTATTCTGTTTATACCCGACTGCGCCAGAAGGAGGGTTATGTTTTTCGAGAGTATGTATGGATGTAAAATTGTTTGGCTCGCTCTGCGGCCTAACGGCTCCATGGAAGCTTGAGATATGTCGTTAGATTAGTATTTACTGTGAGAGTGACACTGAGTATATCAAAATAAACATTAATTAAACTTAAAAAAACAGTAATTTAAAAAACTAAAAAAACCCGACTAAAAAAAAAACCCCATTCCTGACTGTTCTTGTCTAAAAATTGACAGGTTACAGTACACTAAATACCTGGGCATCATGATTGACCAGCGCCTGTCCTGACATATGCATACTGAACTGATCATGAAAAGAGTTAGGAAATTAATATGGACTTTTATTACATTGCGACAGATTGCTCCAAAGAATCTTCTACAGAAAGTCTACGTATCACTGGCCCAATCGATTTTGATGTACTTTTTGCCATGCTGGGGTGGGACATCAAAAATTATTTTTTTAGAACTTGAGAGGGTGCAGCGATCTCTACATAAGGTCTCTTCAAACCCTACAGATTCCCAACCCAAAGCCTTTACCTAACCTCTGACTTTCTGTCTGTAAGAAAACTTTACCTACTCCATCTTATCCTGAGAAAAGACAAATCCCTTCCGTATGATCCCTTATTAAAGCCGAGTATAAGTAGGAAGACGCTACTTAGTCGCCCCTACTCTCCCAGTTAGATCTGTTTTTGCTAAGAGGCAGTATGCAAGGCAATCTTCCCACTTATACAACCTATTGAATAAAAAACTACACCTCTATATCATACACAACGTAAACTCACACTATTGCACAGTGTGTGCAATAGTGTGAGTTTACACACACAACACAAACAAAACACCTCACATAAATCACGCAAGTACGCTCATTTTTTTCGTTTTTGTATTTTATTTATTTTATTATTCTGTTTTCAATTGCATGCTTTGTATAATGTTAAGTGGAACAGACACAAGCATCTTCTTGCTTAAAAGGTAATCTCCAAATATCGTATGTTGAAGACTTATGTAATTGAAATAAAAAAAAAATATATTTTATTTTATTTATTCTAGAAATGGAGGCTTAGTGAATTGAGAGCACATACCTATATTCCATTGCAGATTATTCCAATCTACTGACTAGACGGCTGACTTTCTAGAATGGGTCCCGACTGCACTTAAATCGCAATCGCAATCGGGTATGATGACTTTCTTGTTTTAAGGTTTATTCTTTTCCAAATTACACAGAAACGCAGTTGGACTTTTAGTTTTTTTTTTTATTTGTTGTTATAGCGGCAACAGAAATACATCATCTGTGAAAATTTCAACTGTCTAAACCAACTTCAACTGTCACGGTTCATGAGATACAGCCTGGTGACAGACGGACAGCGGAGTCTTAGTAATAGGTTCCCGTTTTACCCTTTGGCTACGGAACCCTAAAAATTGTTTTCGAACACCCAACATTTTTTTTAAACGGCCTGTCTCTTTAGCAAAATAAATTATAGGCAGAATTTTAATACCATTTCATAGATTAGCCAAAGTACAAACATTTTTCATGGGGTTTTGTGAAAAATGTTACAGCAAAATAGGTACCTACCTTGTGACGTAAGAATTAAATGAAAGAAAATTTGTAAACAAGAATATTACAAAAAAACCATAGCGCCTAACTTTAGCCTAATGTTAGTAAAAATCTTTGCTGTGATTCACGCTGGGTAACCGGTAATCAAAGTCGCTGGTCCGTGTGTGTATCCAACCTATCCTAGTACCTAATACTTGAAATTAGTCGATTTCTTACGTGACAACTCTATGTTGATAATCACGGATGGATTGTATTGATCGGGGTTTACTCATCATAATTTGAATTTGTCGAACACTTGTGTCTGCACTGTCTGCCTTAATAGTGATTTGATTCTGGAAAGCGGCAACTGGTATGTATGAATAACTATATCTTTTCATAGTCACGTTTTTATTCGCAATTAGTACGTCTCAACTGAAATACCGGTAACCTCTCTTGTTCGTTTTTGCAGAAAAACGAAATGGCGACTGAAACTTTAGTCCCATTAGAATCAAACCCTGAGGTTATGAACAAGTTTCTCCAGAAATTAGGAGTACCTTGCCAATGGGGTGTCGTCGATGTTATGGGGTTAGAACCAGAAATGCTCTCCTGGGTGCCTCGTCCTGTGCTCTCTGTCATGCTTCTCTTCCCACTTTCTGAGGCTTATGAAGAACATAAACAGAAAGAAGAAAGCAACATTCTTTCTAAAGGTCAAGAAGTTTCCAGTAATATTTTCTATATGAAACAGTTCATAAGTAATGCCTGTGGCACTGTGGCTCTTGTACATGGTGTTGCTAATAACACTGATAAAATAGAGCTGGCTGCAGGTCACATGAAGGCTTTCTTAGATGGAGCCAAAGATTTGGATGCTCCTTCTCGAGGAAAATTGTTGGAAAAGTCTGAAGGTATTATTCAAGCCCATAAAGAATTAGCTCAGGAAGGACAAACTAATACTCCTAGTGCTGAAGACCCTGTGAATCATCATTTTATCACTTTTGTTCACAAAGATGGCTTTTTGTATGAGTTGGATGGACGTAAGGCTTTTCCTGTCAACCATGGTCCTACTACGCCTGACTCTTTGCTAGAAGATGCTGCTAAGGTATGCAAGGAGTTCATGGCTCGTGATCCTAATGAAGTTCGTTTCACAGTGTTGGCACTGGCAGCTACTGACTAATGTGTCATTATGTGGTTTGAGCACACTACAGCATTTTGCAAGTTGTAGTTTAGCTGTGCTTCATATTCAAGCTTAAAAATATTCTCATGTTTGATACAAAAAGGTGCAATGCAAGCTTTTGTGATACTTAATGTAAAGTATTTATTTTGAAATAGACTTCGTAATAAATTTGTCAACGTAATGTTGCGTTTTATTTATAACTACACATTCATTATAAGATTTCATGGTGTCCTAATAGAAATTACTTACTGAATAAGGTCAAAACTAGAACAGAATTTCTACAAAATTATCTGCCAAGTTACTGGGAATTTAAATTCAATTTGTTTTAGTGCCTATTTCACCATCTATGATTAAAAAAACTACTTTTGTTGAGTCATTGTTTAGGTACTGTAGGATTGGCAACACATTGATGATCTGCCCAACCTTATCCCATCTACACAATATCTTGGAGTCAGATTCCAATATAACCAGATCAAGCTAAATACCAGTATTTTACAAAGTCTGCATGCCTATTTGACCTCCACTACTCAGTGGCTTTGTTTGGTCACAAGTAAACCTAGTGAAGAAATAGTCACTCTTAGAATCAGTACCTACCTACCTAAATACCTACTGTAGTTTGTATGTTTTCATAATAGCTGATCTTGTTATCGTAAAAATAATACATTTTAAGCAGCTCAAAAAACTTTCGTACGTCAAACGACCTTGTCTCCTTTAGACTTACGCAGTTACGCCGGAATAAATCGAAGCGGGCTCAGACAGACTGCGCTGCGGTATGTATTGTTTAGGTACCTACTTCATAGGCTGCAGTCGCACGCCGCTGAACACCAACTACAAGAGGATTTTGACTTTATTATAAACACATTGTAAGTACCTACATTGTATGTGCTCTATCGCGCAACTGACTCGTCTCGGTGACGAGGTGGTATTTTTTTATCAACTTCAAAAAAACGAAGAATTGTTTCTCAATCCGGTTTTTTTTAATGTATGTTTGTTACCTTATAAAGTTATAACTCGCGTCATTAATGAACTGATTAAAAAAAAATATATGCGAAAGGATATAGGTACTTTCCGATAAGTCCTGTAGTGTTTGTAGATTATATTATATAGTCCTGTCGTCTCATGCGTACACGCCGCGCGCTATAGTATGGTGGGGGAGGTGCTTCCCCTCCCTCACTTACTTGGCCTGGAACCACGAAGCTGGACGGACGCGCGTGCGGCGAGTTAGGCAGTGAGCCGATATCAAGTTAAGTGCACGAACAGTACATTTTGGCGACGAGTATTGTAAGTACTGTGTTTTTTTTTTTCTCTGATAGAAAAAATGCGAAATTGTCAACGTTTATTTTTCTAGTAAGGAAAGGTTAGAAAGAAAACCTAATATTAGGTGCAAGTTCATAATAATTTAACGTGGGTTATTTACTTCAACAAAACTTTGCTTTGTCGTTGTGGATAATTAACTTTTGCGGGAAGAAGGACATGAGTTAAATATTTATAATATACGTTGATGATAATGCATAACTTGGTCATTTTTATTTATATAAACGTGGGTAGTGTCATATAGTTTTAAACATTTTTATTTTATCATGTGATAAGATCATGTTAAAACGTAAAAGGAAGTTGTTACGTAACTATGTAAACAATACCATCTAACGTCTACATTTTGTAGCATATATAAACATTATTCGAATTACATTTTAACAAATATAGTGCTAAATGGAAACAAACAACAACAAAAATGGTAGTTATGTATAATACAGACAACCAATAATAAACATACAGTTAATTAGGATATTATAAATCTGTAGTTATTCTACCTACCCACTATTCTATCGGGTTCGAGCCCCGATTAAATCTGTTGATTTTTGATTATCATAACAATTACTTAGTATTTATTATTTGAAATATGTTTTTATCGTAATTAGTTAAATACAGAGTATCTGATGTCTGTTGCTTAAAACTAGAAAAGATGATGATTTAATGTAGAACAAAACGGTTGATGCCGTATTGTTTACATATTTCGAACGATAAGGTGTTGATTGATGGGTTGAATTATTCTATTAATTACGGTTACATTGCGTTCATAGGGAAGTTAGTCAGAACGGATGATGCCCGTTCATGACTAGAAGTGTTATGATCAGTAATGATTGAAGCTTTCTTAAAGGTTAGTCAGAACGGATGATGCCCGTTCATGACTAGGTAGAAGTATTATGATGAATTATGTTGGTCAGAACGGATGATGCCGGGTTCATGACTAGAAGCATTAGGATGAGTGATGATTGAAGCTTTCTTAAAGGTTAGTCAGAACGGATGATGCCCGTTCATGACTAGGTAGAAGTATTATGATGAATTATGTTGATCAGAACGGATGATGCCCTTTCATGACTAAAAGTATTATGGTGAATGTTGTTGGTCAGAACGGATGATGCCTGTTCATGACCAGAAGTATTATGATAAGAGATGATGGAAGCTTTCATAAATGTGTTTTCCGAAGTCATAGAACGGATGGTGCCCGTTTTGTGACCTATTTCGTTATTTACAGGTAACAATGGCAAACCTAACGTTAGAAAAATTTGAGTGCGAGGGTGAGGTGACATCCGTGTGCGTAAGATGGGGACGATGGAAAAGAAGCTTGTACGTATACCTAGAAGCTGCAAATGTTACTACACCAAGTCAGAAGCGAGCAAGTCTCTTACATTGGGGTGGATCAGAATTACAAGAAATATTCTATAACATTCCTGACGAAGCCGCAACGAATACCTCAGAAGCTGAAACAGACGTTTTTAAAATGGCAATTAAGAAACTGGATGAGTATTTTGCACCCAAACAAAGTAAAAGATTTGAAAGGCACGTGTTTAGATTAATAAAGCAGGAAGAAAACGAGAAGTTTGAAAAATTCGTTGTCCGGTTGCGGCAACAAGCTGCTAAATGCCAATTCGTTGATGTAGACGACCAGCTCCTGGATCAGATTACTGACAGATGCAGTTCAGAAGAATTAAGGAAGAAAATCTTAAAAAATGGAGATAAAATGACTCTTGAAGATGTTATAGCTGAAGCAAATGCGTTAGAAGTAATAAACAGACAATTAGAAGATTTTAGTCAAAAACAGAAAAGAAATGAAGACGTAAATCAAGTGGAATATAACAGTAAGAATAAAAATCAAAGAGGAAAAAGAGAATGTTTTCGATGTGGCGGGTGGAATCACTTAGCATACGATGAGAAATGTCCAGCAAGGGGAAAGAAGTGCACAAAATGTGGAAGAATCGGGCATTTCAAACTGCAGTGCAAGACAAACCCGTTAAAAAGGAAACTAGAAGAAGACGCAAAACAAACACGCAATAAAGATACAAAGAAATTCAAGAGACCGAGAAAAGATACTAACAACATAGACGAACAAAAAAATAGTAATTCAGATGAAGAAATTGATTATGTGTTTAACATGAACAACGATGATATTGTAATTTGTAAAATAGGAGGCGTGGAAATCGACATGTTGATTGATTCCGGCTGCTGATATTGTAATTTGTAAAATAGGAGGCGTGGAAATCGACATGTTGATTGATTCCGGCTGCAAGTACAATTTGATTACAAGTAAATCTTGGAGTGTTATGAAGAGAAATAAGATAAAAGTAATGGAACAAACACAAAATCCAAGAAAAAAATTTTATGCATATGGATCCGATTCTCCTCTAAAGTTGTTAGGAGCTTTTAAATCTTCAATAGAACTTGCAGGAAAAACTAAGCATTCAATTTTCTACGTAGTTGAAAATGGCACTAGAAATTTATTAGGAAAAGAGACAGCCTTGGCATTAGGAGTATTAAGGATTGGTGTAGCAGTAAATGAGATACGAAGTAAAGTATTTCCAAAATTCAAAAATGTTCTAATACACATTCCAATAGACGATAAAGTAAAACCGATTGCACAGCCTTATAGACGTATACCAATTCCTCTAGAAGACAAAGTTAATGCTAAAATAAATGAACTTCTTGAAAAAGACATAATTGAAAAAGTTGATGGCCCTTCAGAATGGATATCGCCTATAGTTCCCATATTGAAAGAGAATGGAGATATCCGCCTATGTATAGATATGCGACGAGCAAATTCAGCAATAAAACGCGAAAACCACCCGTTACCAACGATGGATCAGTTGCTACCGAAGATAAGAGATGCGGTTATTTTCAGTAAATTGGATATTTGTGATGCTTTCCACCAATTGGAACTTCATCCGGATTCCAGATCCATCACAACGTTCATCTCAGCCAAAGGTCTTTACCGGTACAAAAGGATGATGTTCGGTATTTCTTGTGCTCCGGAAATATTTCAGAAAACTCTTGAGCGTATTCTCTTACCTTGTAAAGGGGTTATTAACTTCATTGATGACATCTTAGTGTATGGGAAAAATCGAACAGAACATGATGCCAGACTTGAAAAAGTCACTGAAGTGTTAGAAGCCAATAATGTTATATTAAGGCATGAAAAATGTATTCTTAGTACAAACGAAGTAGAATTCTTAGGCCACAAACTATCTAAACAGGGTATAAGACCATTAGATAAATACTTAAGTACCATTGAAAAATTTAGGGCTCCTACAACTGTTTCTGAATTACAAAGCTTTATGGGCTTGATAAATTACGTAGGCAAATGGATTCCTAACTTAGCTACAAAAACAGAACCTCTTAAACAATTGCTTCGTAACAAATTTGGTAGAAACGCTGACATACGTGAGTTGTGGGGAGAGAGTCAGCAAGCTTCTTTTAACTCTTTAAAAGTTGACCTTGCTGACATATCTGACTTGGGCTATTATAATGTACAAGATAGAACACTTGTATTTGCCGATGCAAGTCCGGTTGCTATAGGTGCTGTTCTAGTACAGGAAAATGATTCTGGACCACGTGTTATTGCATTTGGAAATAAAACTCTTACCGATTGCGAACGCCGCTATTGTCAGACTGAAAAAGAGGCATTAGCACTGGTATGGGCGGTAGAACACTTTCACATGTTCCTTTACGGAAAAGAATTCGACTTGGTGACTGATCACAAGCCTCTAGAAGTGATATTTAGTCCAAAGTCAAAACCGTGTGCGAGAATCGAAAGATGGATGCTCCGGTTACAATCATACCAGTATAAGGTTATTTATCGCCCGGGAAAAAACAACATTGCTGATCCTCTTTCTAGACTATGTAAACTCACCCCGGAAAATAGTGCCCCAAATGTCGATTATGTACAAAACATAATCGAGCATGTTAGACCCATAGCGGTATCATTGAGTGATATTGAGCGTTCTTCTAATGAAGACCTAGAAATTCAAAAAGTTAAAGAAGGTGTTCATGAGCGCAAGTGGGATGCAGCTGTAAAATGTTACAAGCTGATTGAAAATGAACTCTGCTTTCACGAAGGAATTCTACTCAGAGGAACTAAAATCGTTATACCAAAAGTATTGCGAAACAGAGTACTATCAGCGGCGCATGAGGGACACCCAGGTATCGTGGCAATGAAAGCGAGACTCAGAACAAAAGTGTGGTGGCCTAGATACGATCAAGATGTGGAGAGGATGGTTAAATCATGTAAAGGATGCACACTCGTGTCTGTACCTAATGCACCACACCCTTTGAAAAGAAGAGAATTGCCATCACACCCATGGGTTGATATTGCAATCGATCTTTTAGGACCATTACCATCCAACGACTATCTTTTGGTAGTAGTCGATTATTACTCTAGATATCAAGAAATAAAGATTTGTCGAGATATATCCAGTAAGGAAATGATAAAACTCCTGAGAGAAGTTTTCAGTAGGCTCGGGTATCCAGTTTCCTTAATGGCAGATAACGGAAAACAGTTTGTTAGTGAACAATTTAAGTCATTTTGTAAGGAAAATGACATAAAACTATATCACTCTGTTCCGTACTGGCCGCAACAAAATGGAGAAGTCGAGCGCCAGAACAGAAGTATACTGAAACGACTACGAATATGCCAGGCTGAAAATAAAATTCACTGGAGAGAATCGTTAGTCGATTATCTGACTATGTACAATAATACCCCCCATACAGTCACAGGAAAAACACCAGCAGAGTTGTTCTTCCAGAGGAAAATCAGGGATAAAATACCTATGATCGATGACGTTGAGCATAGGAATGATGACATGGACTTACGAGACAAGGACAGAGAACAGAAGGAAAGAGGGAGAGAGTACGCGGACAGAAGAAGGAAAGCACAAGATATTGACCTAGAACCAGGAGAGAAAGTATATATCAAAGATATGAATAAAGCAAATAAACTTAGTACAAATTTTGAACCAACACAATATACAGTTAAATCACGAATGGGAGGCGATGTTGAGGTAGAAAACGAGGAAACAGGACAACGTTTGAGACGAAATATAGTACACCTAAAAAAGGTAGAAGGAGAATGGAAAGTTATAAGAGAGGACGAAACAGAAGTTCCAGAAAGAGATGAAGAGGACTAGAAGAATTATAGTTTAAGAAGTAATAAATTAGAAGCACGAACTTGCTAACGAAGAATAAATTACTAAAATAGATGAAAATCTGATGTTATGATCTAGGCTATGCTTAAAATTAAGAACTAGGAAGCATGATGTTAGTTATAGTTGATAAATTGTCATTAGAAAAGCGAAGGAAGTTAGGAACAGGAACAAGCGAAGTGTTATGAGGTTAAATGTTAATAATAAAAGATTAATTGGGAAGTGAAGGAAGTATTAAATTAGTTATTACAAAGTGTTTGTTAAAACCAGAATATTGGAAAGATTATTGATGCTATTAATGTTATGCTGAATCGTAAACTTTAGTTGATTATGATATTTGAAAAGTTAATGGAAAAGGTAATGAAAAAGGTTGATCAAAATAGTTTTAAACTAAAGAGTACATTACCTTTGTGATGTCAATTAAAATGTAGAAGGTTGTTATGATGCTCAAATGAAGATGTTACTAAATATAATAAAAGTTATTATTATATCTAAAACTTTCATTAAAATAAGGAAGAGATGTAGTGTTTGTAGATTATATTATATAGTCCTGTCGTCTCATGCGTACACGCCGCGCGCTATAGTATGGTGGGGGAGGTGCTTCCCCTCCCTCACTTACTTGGCCTGGAACCACGAAGCTGGACGGACGCGCGTGCGGCGAGTTAGGCAGTGAGCCGATATCAAGTTAAGTGCACGAACAGTACAAGTCCCATAGAAATTTCATCAAAATCGGTTCAGTCAAGGGCGTACCCAGGATTTGAGCTAGGGGGGCAGCTTATATCTGTTTCGCTGGTTCCATGGCCGACGACTATGTACTGTGCTGTCGACGAGTGCGGGTGCGCGCACCCGTCCCGAATATTCACGTCCGTGACTACCGCAGGACCACCAACGCCAATCGCTTCCATATTTGGTAAATAATTAGTACTCAATCGGTACTAATTAGTACACGAACAGAATTGTTACCTTATTCCCAGACCCATTCGCCCCCACATGGATTGCTACCAGGTGACAATCGGGAATAAAATTCCCAGTTGCCACCGGGCGGCGACTGGGAAATTATTGCCGTGTACCTACGACAGACACTTTCCTGTTGGGGTACCAACAGGAAAGTGTCTCCTATAGTGATATGAGTGGAACGTATATTTAGTGCGCAATCTGCTATAAATGTGCGCTACTTATAGAATTTGAGCGCCATGCCGTTTTGGAAAGAAACAGAAAAAACGATTCCTAGCACGTTTAGAACGTTGTCAACCAACCGACTTCCAAAAGAAGAAGGTTATCAATTCGACTGCATGTTGCTTTTTTTTTTGTATGTTTGTTATGCGATCTTTCCGTCAATTATGAATGGATTTTGATGATTCTTTTTTATTCGTAAGTATATACTCTTGAGGTGGTCCCATTGGCACCAAGTCCAAATCTGATGATGGGATCCTAGGGAAATCGAGGGCAACCCTCAAATTTTAAAGGCACATACCTATAATGTTTTTCATATACTTTCTAACACAATTCAGATAATTGTGCCTGGTAATCAACATCTCATCTAGCTGAGCTGATGATGGAAGGTATAAGTTAGGATCTGATGCAGGGATCCCAGATAATAATTATGTTTGATCAGCGATATTTTCTCCAATCGATTTGGATGATTCTTTTTTTGTTTGGAAGAGTATTTTTCCAAACTGGACCCTTTTCAATTTGGTAAAGATCTGATGAAGGATTTCGGAGGTAGGCAACGGAACTCTTCAATAAATGATAGCAAATCTCCCGGGATTTCTGAAATTGCATTTCTGTTTATTTATTACACCAGTTATTAAAAGCGTCAAGAAGGACCGAATACAGCTTTCAGCGAGCGAGCTTATACGTTTTCTCATTTAGAAGCTACGATTGTTTGTCGGGTTTTCGAAAAAGTGCGATTACTTGAAAATTATAAATATTTTCCTAAATCTAATTCTGTCACAAATTAAGAGCTACTCGTGTAGGTACGTTTATTCAACATGCGCACATACGATAGTTTTAGAGATACACGATTCTGCAAAACGTTACTCCAGCAGGAAATGCTATAAGTATCTCGAAAACCTGAAGACGCACAAATTATATTTTCGGCGCACATTTTTGCACAAATATAAGCTCTCTGCTTATGCACAATATTTCTCTCTCCGATCATTCGTTTAGAATTTTCCTGCTAGAAAAACGTTACCCTAGCAGGAATCGTTTTTTCCGTTTTTTTCCAAAACGGCAAGGCGCACAAATTTAAGTAGCGCACATTTATAGCAGTAGCAGATTACGCACTAAATATATACGTTCCACTCATATCACTCTAGGAGACACTTTCCTGTTCGGGTAACGTACTCGTTATTGCCTCCTCTTCAAATCGATGTACATTGCGGCGTGGATCGCCAACCACCCTCATCCGTCTTTTTTTTTCAGGGATGGGAAATCATCAAATTAGGTACTTCTTCCGCTCTGGGTGGAGCGGAAGGACGTGTCAGACTCTTACTGACTAAAACCCATCCGTGTTCCTTTTAAAGCCCTTTGCGTTCCAGGGCCACGGTGACTCTTTGGAACAAATTCCGCAACCCTGGCAGGCTCTGGCTCTGGCGGGCCCCATCTCCTATGCTGACATCTCTTTGAGGCGCGCGTGACACACAACGCGCGATCGACCCGGGCCTGGTTGTGACCGGACAGCGAGCAAATCGCTGTCTGTCTTACGGCCGCGATGAGGAGGTTGGCGGTCAGACTTTTCAAATGTTTCCAATTGCGAATTTGGAGATCTACGCCGCAGTGTGTGTGCATTTGAAGTGGAGGCAATTACTTCCTAGACGCCAGCCGGTGGCAACTGGTAATTTTCCATATTACTGTTTCGTAAAACTTTAAATATTTCAACTAAAAAAACAGCTTTTTTGGATAGTGTCAGTCTTCTAATCAAGGTGCAATATGTCATCCAAGCTAACGAAATTGCGTATTTTGCTTTACAGGAAAGCAAAATACTTTTTAATGCTGTTGTTCGGAAGTCGGTGTTAAAATAAGAAGAAACAACTAAAACCGCCGACTTCCGAAATTAAAGTTATTTTATATTTTGCAGTGTTTTTCTCAACTCAATCTCGGACATAAGTACTTTTCTACTTACATTAGTATTAGTAAGTAGGTACAATTATGTATGTACATTGCTAAGGCCCTTTTCATACAATGACTGATAGGATGGGTAACTGGTAGGATGGGTTTCTGAGATCGAACTGTAGAAAAAAGTATTTTCACTGAATAAAAAAATAGACTGATAATCTGTAAGTTTATGTTATTTTTCTATAAAAGTATGTAACAAAAATGGAACAAAATTTGCTTATTTTTACCAATTTCTACATGCTGAATATGAGCTGAACACTCTTGACCTCCAAGATAATATTTCATTAAAAAACATTAAAAAATAAAAATAGTAGTCCACCGGTGTCAGGAGCAGGGTCCTTGGCTACTGGTGGTTAGGGCTCCGAATAAAGGGACCTCCTCACAATCCGAGCCGTATCGAGGAGTAGGTACCTACTGCCTTCTGTATCATGCCCTTTACCCATTTGCGTAACGCCAGCTTCGATGGTCGTCGAAGCTTTTGGCCATGAGGCCATTGGCCGTAATGAGAATCGGCACAATGACAGCGGAGTCCACATTTCACATGTCGACAACCTCGTGTGCTAAGTCGAGATACTTGATTTGCTTCTTTTTCTCAGCCTTCACGGGGTTCTCGTCATGCGGGATGGCAACATCTTAGTTAATATTATTATTAACATTCCTGCTTCCCGAATTAATATATAAAGCTTTTAATAAAGCTTGCTAACCTTACTTTAATAAATATTTTCAATGTACCTAGGTGCAGAGCTAGATAATTATATAAACTTAAATAATTACATGGAAATGTTACAATATTATATACATTGTAGCACCTACATTTTACTACCATAACACAGTTATTATATTAAAAAATACATTAAAGCCCGCTTAATACGATCACGCGGCGCAGCTAAGTTCGCTCGCTATTTTCCGCATAATACGCCATTTTACATCAGTACTTGCAACTGCAAGCGGCATGTTTTCACGCTTAGGTAATTTCAATTCATCATCTCGAATACTTTATCTGCAAACACATGTTGTTCTTACACAGCAAGAGAGAAACTTGCCAGAGTGGCATTAAAGCAAGTCTATAGTCCTCCTGACCGATTTCGGCCATGGCGGCCAATCTCAACCGAGACTAGCCATCGGCGCAGGTCATTTTATATTGCACAAGTGTGTGCCAAACACAGGTGCACTCTCTCTTCCATTACTCTCATATTCCGATGGGACGGCAACCCGACACGACCGGAGAGAGATCTGGCGCAGGACTTTCCGTGGCACGGGGGTGACACACCACCAACTTCCAAACTCCGGGCTGTCACAGAGAAATTCCTATTGGAAAAACCCCAATGACACTTTCATTCATTTGACCCAGGACTCCACGCTCGGCAGTCGCGCTTGCGACCGCGACACCAACGGAGCAGTAAAGCAAGTAAGGACTGACTGCCCTGGCTTGTTCCAATTCTGAATTCTGTTGGGACGGAAATGTAACGTTTGATTGGTATTTGTAAGGCGAAAAATCCTCGTTGCTACAAATAAGGAAGAACGACTGGCCTTCTTTTTATCGACTGGTTGAAAGCTTTAGATGATCACTTCCAGATTAAACGTAACATTATAATAACTTTCTATAAGTACTTAGGTATTCTAAGAACCTACTTGTATATAATACGTTTTTCACACCACCTGTACGAAAACGTCAAATTATAATCTGCTATTCAAACCTAACCTAAAGTACGTCATTATAGCCCGCGAGCAGCGCCCGTTGGCCTCCGCTACTAGGTGCAGGTGGCGCGGTCAAAATGAGGTTCCAAATTCAAATCACAATTTTGGGTTATAATGAAATTCAGTACAATATTATTAACGGTGAACGGGGCACAGCTTCGAACGCGCTCGCTGCTCCTAGCAGTGGAGGCCGACCTCTTCATGGTGCGAGCACAATTTTCTCGCAGTAGGTGTGAAAAGTAGAGTATGCTCCTCGGATATTAAGGTGTCTTTGTCTTGGGCTATCTTAAATCCCTCGCTGAATTCAGAATTATTGTATTAACTTCCTCGCTACGCTTGGGAGTTAACACTCGAATCCTTTATAGCGTTCGGGATTCAATATGACGCCCGTGACAAGACAAGACACTGCTTTATCCCCTCGGTGCATAACCTACTATTATTTTCCCTTATCTCGCGTAAGACGTGTTTTAGTCTGGGTCCCTTTAAAATCGTCTTTAACGGGTTTTACTGTATCTAATACAGGATGCATTTTTGAGATAGGACTTTAAAACATAGTCACAACCACTCGATACACTATCGAATCGACATTGTAAGGTTTAGGGAAAACACTACAAAGTAGTAACTGCCCAAGAAGGTTTTAAATAAAACACTCAAAATGCAGGTTAGTTTCTCCCAAAACCGGTCTCCCCTCTATTTGTTTTGACATTGCTCTATACTGAACTTTTGAAACCCGTTTTGGTCATCCATCATCCATCCATCATTTTCCCCATCTCAAAAATTCAATAAGTATAACAGTCCATGGAATGCAATATACTTCGTTATTTTGTGCCATACGCATATACCCACACAAACCCACAGCAGTCACTTGAGATCCATTATTGCCGAGTTGCCTTGCTCTGCCATTGCAAAAAAATCATGGTCATGAATAAAGATTTAAATATATTTGTGTGCGTTTGAGGAACGTAGACACATTCGCTCGCGTTTTGTTCAAGACGCGGCTTCTATGCGTTATATATTATTATTCTAAGCTTATAATTTAGACATAAAGTCAAATTATTGCCTGTGTTTTATTTTAACAATTAAAAATCTAATTTCCGTAACCGAAACTATCCGAAACAAACGGATAATCCTAATTATTTCAATATCCGTAACATGTCTGTATCCGAAATTCTGGTTTTAATACTTATATACACGGACTTCGTGCTTCTACCACACTACATGAAGAGACAAGAGACAATATGTAAATAAAGCACTGATTTTTCAAACTTTTGAAAACCTACTACTACTTATAATAATATCAAATTTATTTGCTTAGAGCAATGGTTCCCAACCTAAACCAGAAATCAAGAATAAATTAAACATCAATGAAATTTTTGATGTGAAAAGATTGAAATTTTAAACCTTTCGCGGACCATATTTTAGCTCTTGCGAACCACCAGTGGTCCGCGGACCACAGGTTGGGAACCACTGGCTTAGAGAGACCAATTTGAGTAAATTACAGTATGTATCATTTTTTCTACCTTTTGTCATCAGTCTCAACCAACCGTGAATTATCAATAATGGTATATACTTATGTCATATATTTTAAAATTAACTAAAATTCACTTCAAAAACTTTCTATTGGTGCAGTAACTCGTTCTTCTGTATTCATGTCTGAGTTGTTTATTGATGAATCTTCTGAAACAATAAATATTTTTTTCACCAGTTATTATTTGAACTATGACTAGGTACCTAACTATAATGATTTACTTAAATATAATTATTTGCTACTACGCTACGTTACAAATTATCATACTCAGAAAAGGGATGAATAAGCTGAATGTCATTGCTCTGTAGTGTTAGGGCAATTGCCGTCAACAAAGCAGAAATCCAGACTCTAGCATGTTTCTGCGAAATACTAGATTGAAAAGCATGACATAACGGAGTCTTAACTCAGGCACGACCACATTCTCAGACGTTACACTACAAAACAAAGCGACAGTTTACAGCTAGAGTGAAGTTTAGGGCTTAAGGGGCCATATAGATGTGATTGTGGTCATCATTTGCCTACACCTAAAAAAATAAAACACAATGCGTGCGCGTTATTAATAACAAGGGTTAATATTATTATATGGCTACAATTTAAATGCATACCAAGTAAAATATGTTAACTTCAAATAAAATAAACCCACTTTATACCGAGGTGCCTAAAGAACAACGTTTTAAGTTTCAAAATAATTATACACTCATCAGAATAATTGTACCTACGTGTTGTACATATACATTCTTTTTGCTTGCAAAAATGGATAAATGCTCACCAAATCTTGTTTCCCTGAAATACAATGTTACTAGGAAAACTTGCATGCAAGAGTGAGCTAAGCGAGCTCAGGACTTGGGGCACCCCGACTCGTACAGATTAGGTTAGAAGGGGATGGCGGGGTCTAGTGATCGAGCGAAGCGAGTGAATCAGACCCCGCTATCCCCTTCGTGGTTGTTTTTTTTGGTGAGCATTTATCCATTCTGGCAGGTATTGTTTGGTAGTAAAAGAGGTACTTTTCTGGTAGGTGTTTAAACACAAGCCAAAACATATCACTACGAAGTTTGTATTACCCATATGTAAAGCCTTATCGTCCTTATCACAACAATTAATTACACGTACTCAATTCGTTCATTACATTATATCTACTACATTATATTATATCGATTTTTCAAAAAAACCAAATATGCCGTTGTAGTTTTCATCAAATTCGAGCTCGAAACTCCTTTCAATGTTTTCAATACCCCTCATAGTTTCGGATTTCAATGTTAGTCAAAACAAACAGCGGCATAATACAGCCTGAGTAACTAATATATAAGCTCCACGCTTACCACTGTTCACTAAAGTCTCCGATCTAAACCTCGGCAGTAGCAGCGTGAGTGTAAGTCCCATGATCGCTGCCACTCCACACACCCACACCAAAGCGTTCCCGTAATACGCCGGATCCGCGCCGTCGGCACTGGAAATGTAACAGCAACTAATCAGTGTGGCCATCAAATTATGCGGGCTGTATCACTGAAATGCCTTGAGCACAATGAGCACCCATATCTTGGATGCAATAAGATACTCATACAAAACATTCAGTGACTATGTTATGGATATTAGTAGTATGTTGGCTATGTATAATCATAATTCAATCAATCTATCATCATTTAATCAATTATAATTTAAATAAGTAATTTACATTCCAATGATGTATACAGAATTGAATGATTTGATAATTTTCTTTATTATTGCTTTTAATTATTATTCTTTGTATGTATAAATTCTAATTTCAATAAGTTATAAATATGTTATGTGAGCCGTTTTTTAGTGCATGTGGTGTTAACCTGTAATTAATTGTTGCACTTATGTTACCCTAGTTATTAAATCAGGAATCTAAATAGTGTAAACAATTGTTGGTTAACCTAAATAAATATAAAGATGTAGATTAGAAAGGCAGTATTTTATCTGCGATGAACTTTTCTTTTCCATTTCGTCGGGTCTCGAACCCGCGACTCTTAACCTTTTGAACAAGCGCGTGCCCTGTTCGCCTAACGTCACAAATATGTGACACAAAGTAGGTACTGCGAAATTGCGAATTTGTGGCTTGGCGTCGTTCAAAAGGCTAAACGAGTGAGCGGAGAAACCAACCGTTGAGCCGCTTTACTTACGGGCACAGAAAGGGTTAAGTACCTTAATTTTAAACCTTTCGTGGACCATAGTTTAGCTCTTGCGGACCACCAGCGGTCCGAGGACCACAGGTTGGTAAACATGATTTAGTATGATAGCGACGCTACTAAGCATCACTCATCATCGAAGGTAGCACACAATATCTATACGTGACTAAAATTATGTAGGGTATTTAGATAACATGCTGTGTGAACTGAGGCGAATCGCGAACAGAACAACAACACCGAGTGTCAGTATGAATCATAGATGAACTCACTATGCTTGTATTATCGCTATAGCAATGCCGCACGCGAGCTTATCAGAGAAACTCATGAGGCCGTAGACAAAGGCGGAAGCTTCGGTCCTCGCGCCAACCAGGTCAGCCGTCAGAGCGAGGCTAGTCACCAACATCACTGCACCGCCAAAACCTGATAATAGAGAAAACAATCTATCTACAAAAGTAACACAGAAATTAACTGACTAATACATAAATAATTACTGTTATTACATTGTCGAGGCGCGTGCGTCAACAAAGTTCATTCAATAGCATTTTGGTTAGTTTACTTAGGTATTTTGAAAACAAACTAATCATGTAAAAGAAAATGTTTCAAAGTGTTTCAATGGAACACTATAGGACAAATGTTGATAATACTGCTACATTGTATAATACAATTTATATTGAATGGTGGGTAGGTACTAACCTATTAACACAGCAACCACATAAATGAAATATACTTTGTAATCATCATCTGATCCGAGGTAAATCCACACAAAACCAGCTATAGCGCATGCGGAGCCAGTCAAATAATTAAGTTTTCGGGTGAAGGATCTTGGTGCCAACCTCTGGACTCCGGCAGCTGCCAGACTGCCGAGGTACAGGGCGAGAGGCACCACGGCCAGGGCGCGGGCCGCCAGCCCCAGCGTGCGGTGCAGGTACAGGGGGATCAGCACCTGGGATATGTTCACCACAAGTCTGGTACACATGTATACACCCGCAACCTAGAAACAATGTCATTTAAATAATTAATTGTATTACAGTTAATTAGAACTGTTATCTATTTTATGTGTGATCTGATAACCAAACAAATTTAATAAATTACTTTTGCTGATAACAAATTTCTAATAATTAACAAATATTTAATATATTTTAAATATTTGTTAATTATTAGAAATTTCATATAGGTCAGCTTGAGTTCTGATAGTTTTGTCTTTCAATTTACCTGATACATGACTGGTTTCCGTAAGAAATCATAGTGGGCCCCACTTTCACCTTCAGCCAGGAGTTGCTCATGGCGGTAGTTGTTTTTTTCAGTTACAGTCATATGAAAAATCACTGATGCTAGTGTTCCTAAGCCTAATACTATATAGACAACATGCCTAAATTTCCAGGCATCAGAAGGCCCCACTTGCTGTAATAAAAAAAAAACAATGTTTTTTAGTGATACTATCCACTTGATATAGGTTGTTTCAAACTTAATGATGTATGTGAAGTTCATCAGCAACTCGCAGTGTTCCGAGCAGCCATTCGTTTTGATTCTAGCTAACAATTCATAGCTAACAATTCGTTTGTCAGTCAAAAACATGAAGCTATTTGTATGTTCCAAAACATAGATCTCTATGGGGAAGAACATGTAAGCAACTCCACGGACACTTTTCAGTCTGTCTAGTCACTATCTACCAGATTAAGATTAATGACATAGAATTTAATATGAAAATAGAACAGAACATGCAATTACAATCAAGACTAGAAATAAAATAGTTTCAATAAATTTAACATACATGCTTATCACATTCCCCAGTCACATGTAATATAATCCAAGTGATAATATAAACAAATAGATTTGAGAATACTGTGAATCCATATCTGTAATACAAATAAATAGGAATTAGAATTTCTTTTGATTAGTTTACACAAGTGTTGTGAAATACTTGAACCAAATATTTTGGTTTAATTTTGTATGATATGGAAAATATTATGGTATGAACAAATGAATAGCCAATGTTAGTTGTGACTAATAATGAGTAATGACTGCTATTCAATTAAATTAATATTCTACTAAAACAGTTTGGTTGGTATTTAAAACATACTGATGGTTCTGAGATATACTGAGTTGAATATAAAGGATAAGTGCTTCAGTTGAAATTGATTACAGATTTTACTACAATATCCACAGATTTTACTATAATATAATAGAATATTTGTATTTAATACCTGATTGCAGTCAAATGTGTGCGAGTGTGGTCATCTTCCGAAAGCTCTGGAATTAAACTTAAGTGGGATATCTGCACTGCAGCCCATCCAATTTGGAATATAATAATAAATGCAGCATAATAATACATTTGCGCCCACTTGTGTGTTAATGAGCAACCAATGCATTCTGTGAATATGAATGGAAATGATGCTAGAACACAGATGGTGCCTGAAAAAATAAAAAGTTAATATTACTTTTGAGGACATGTAGAAAAACACTTTTATACTACAACAATTACACTTTTATTCATTGCTTAAAGGGCATTACTGACGAACATTCAACTTACCAAACATATGCCACAGTTTCCGCCTACCATACTTTGAACTAAAAGTATTGTCTGTATGATCTGAATGATAACCAACAAAAGGTGTTGACAAAGCATCCATTACTTGACCTATCAACATCAAGTTGCCTGATTGTGAAGCACTAAATTCAAGGACCAAATGAAAAAATACTAAGAAATATGTAAACCATAAACTTGCACAGACATCGTTTAATACATGACCGATCCCATAGCCAAGCTGTAACCGAAGGCTGGTAGATATGTGCACGAATTCTGAATCCATTTTTTATTTATAATAATTTAGCACTATTTAAATTTAAAAAGTTTATTTTATGTTCTTTCTTTCAAACATTAACATATTTTGCGGGCGATTGTTTCGTAATTGTGTTTATTTTGATATTCTCTAATTTCGTATTATCAAGTCACCATACGCTCAAAATAAATTAAAAAATCACTTTGTTTCAAGCTTTGTTTTCATTTTAAATTCCGCTTGCTCGTGTCACCTGATGTCACCATGTCACACACAACACCGGTGTCACTACCACAGACTGATAATGATTGATTAAATGTCGTAGAGTAGTACTGTCAACTGTCAGTTAGTTGTCATTTGTCATTGTCACAGACTGGTGCATTGTCACCACTACTTTTTTTATTTACCCCGAATGGAAAGTCTTTTGACCATATTGCCTAGTCTTACGTCTTTCTTGTTTTGCATTAGAAGTCGGATGTAACACATTGTAATAGTTTTTGGGGTATTTGGTAACAAATATATCGATTGCCGCTTTAATTTCATGGTCATGTTATTTTTACAAGGAAAGTAGAACTATTCACCGAGATTCACGGTTGACAATATTATATTACAGTTTGACTGAGCGCTGCGCGCTCTTCGTCCTCTATTTCAAAATCGGTTGAGCGCATAACAAAATGTTCGGAAGAAAAATTGTTGCAAATTTTACGCTCTACAATTTTGATCATAAATGTCAACATAATTGAAGCTATAGAAACCGAGATAATCGCGAATGAGACTTTTAATACAACATTTAGAACGCCAAAATGAAGGTGTGTACGAGTCTCCAGCTTATTATCTCTTTTTCCGAGGTGAAACCCTAATTTGACTGGACTTTAGTATAGTCTATACCTAGGTTCCCATATTCCAATCCCAACCAAGCGACCCACTATCGTGATTGCAGTAAGAATAAGTGACCGTGAAAATCAATCAACTAGAACGGTACGGAACGGTATTACAGTATTTATTATCGGATCGACCAAAACTAGCGTTTTTAGCTGGTTTTGTCAGTGTAGCAGGATCTACCGGTACTAGATCTATCTCATTATAATTATTAAGCTTTTGAGAAGAAAATATCCAATAATATTTATATAAGTAAATAAAAAATAACTAACTAAAAATAGTCTAAAATATGGCCTCGAAAAATTCCTCCGCATCACTGGCCACTGGTAATGTACCCAAAAGGCCGACAGCATTGCCACGTTGTATGGCAATGCTTATCCTTTATCCAAGGTAAAAGCCAGCCCTTGGATCGCGCGAAGTGTTAACTAAGCGTTTTGACAGATCTTTAAACAAGTTATGAGCACTCGGACCCGACGACCCAAGAGTTTCAACACCAAATGGCTCGAAAATACCGCTTGAAAGAGGTTCTCCGAAGCCGGAGCGCCAGTGCCAGCATAGCACGATGAGCTAGGAAGATGGGACGGCGCAAGAGTATCGACACAAGTAGCGTCCCACTCCAATGGCCTACCCATCTTCCATAGAAATAACGACATCCCGTCCGGTCTCTTGCCACCGTCGCGTGTCAGGCCATTCAATTCTAATATAGCCGGAACGCCGACGGTGACAAGAGCTCGTCGGATGATGTCGTTTATATTCGTGTGCCGCGCTATGCGACCCACGCTACGGCTGCATAACAGGCCGTAGTGTCCGAGGCTGCTGAAAACTTCGCCACAGTGGCAGCGATGAGGAGAACAACAAGGAGCTTCAAGACGCAGGGAGGCAGCGAGGCGAAAAGTAGTGTCGTCGAAAAAGGTGCCTATGTTCGACGACTGTAGTGCGTGAAGCCAAAGCCCCGACTCCCATTGACCCACAGCCAGCAGGCGCGCAGCTCAGCAGCCAAAAGGTTATTCTGAAGTACAGACGCCAGCACATCAAGCTACCCGAAATTGTCAAATGTTCCCAATTAATCTAGAATCTTTTAAAATAAAGTTGAAAATCTAGTAAATTTGACAGATTGATGTGCTGGCGTTTGTACTCTGCAGCGTGACTCGTCCCACAGTCTTTGGGATGATGGGTAGTCGGGCAGATTTAGATTCGGGCAAGTGAGGCTCCCTGGTATCCATAGCCTCAGTGAAGCACGGCACATCGAAATCAGTCAGTGAGGAAGCTAGGATATTCCTGATTAATTCCTCAGTGCCATGAACCGAGGATATTATATATATAAAAAAACTGATACTAGAAATTTTGCTGACGCCGAGGCCTTCCATACGGATGGGAAGAGTAGCTTGAGCCCAAGCTCGGTCGTACAAGGCCTGAGGCCACATTTAAAAGTAAAGTAAGTATATGACGAAAGATTTGGTCCATTTTTTCCAAAAAGTGAGGGTGCTTCCATAAATGGGAAGCACGAAGACAGTATGTTAATTTAGGGCCGAAACTGCAGTAAAAGCTTTTGACATAAGTAGATTAATGTCAAAATTTGACATTATTCATTTAATGACTGCCGATTGTCAAATTTACTCGACGAAGTATTGTCATAATAATATGTGCTATAATATAACGAAAATATAACCTCATTCCTCAATCTTAGTTCATTCTATCACAAAGCGGCCAAAGATTATAAAAATCAATGGGGTCTCTTCGTAAATTTATATGTTACAGTATTTTTCTCACTTATTTCCGGTGCGTTCGTTGTGATGACTTTAAGGAAGAATTATACATTAAACCACTACCGCCGACCCATCTCTATAGCTACTTTCAATTTCTCACTTTAGTGAACAGCGAATCATCTTCCTGTAAGCATTAGATTATTATTTCTAAGAAATTATTTAACTGTAAGTTCCTAAATCTTAAAAAAAATAATACCAATGTTTTTTATTTTAGTTCATTCTAACTTGGCTCCTCGATCACTGGCCGAAGTAGTATCTCGATTCCAAGTTGAGGAGCTCCATCTAACTTTGACTGAAGGACAGTGGAGGCACAACCAATGGGGATATCCAGTATTGGATGCAGCGCCTGGGGCAGAGCTCTATGCGTGGTTCTCACCTGATGTAGTAGATGTAGATACACAATGGAAAAAACTAAGTGCTACACTCTCTGGACTCTTTTGTGCTTCACTTAATTTCATTGACAACTTTAATACAGTGACACCTCAGATGGCTCTATGGCCCACAGGAGCAGTAAAATCTAGTCAAAACATTACTACACAGCTGCGATATGCATCTTTACCCAGAGAGATAGTATGCACCGAGAATCTGACACCATGGAAGAAACTTTTACCTTGTGAATCAAGTCGTGGTTTTTCAGCATTGCTTAATTCTAGAATGATCCACAACACCAACTATCATTCTATAGGAGTTCATGTAAGAAAAGTATGTAAATCTAGTGATTGTTTGGAGACTCAACTAGAGTTTAAACAAACTGTGGCTCTTGTTTATGACTATGATATCATAAATAGCAATGACTGGTCATTCAGGAAGTTGTTTGGACAAGGTCTGCCTGGAGCTTGCCCACTGTCTTCAGAGAGCAAGATATATGTTGATATCACTTCAAATGACACACAGAGCTTTACATTGACTCCACCACCAGACAATGTCATAGTGTCACAAAGAGGTGGGAGTGATACTAAACTAGCAGTTTATAACATTAAACCTGATGGTCAAATGATAAACATTGGTGTGAAGTATAAATCTAAATTAGATTTACCAGTTTCTGTGCCTCCACCCCTACACTTTACACGTTATATCCTTGGTTATGGAAAAGAGTTTGGAGGAATTGTGACAGAGATAACAAACAACTGTTGGACTTCTATCAATGTGGTTGTTTTGGAGAATGCACCATGGTGGCTACCAATACAACTAAGCTCACTGAGAGTTAATGGTGAAGCTGAAAGTAGTTTAGTACAGTCCCAGTACTATTCGCCTGGCCGTAGCAGGCAGAAGCCATATCACTTAGAATTGCTCATGAAATTGCCTCCAAAATCCACCACTACAATCACAATAGACTTTGAATTTGTCTTCTTGAAATGGCAGGAATATCCCCCCGATGCTAATCATGGGTTCTATGTTGGTTCAGCATTAATTTCAGCAAATTTACCCACAGCCAGGAACTACACAAGTGTACCTATTACAGGCACTACATTTGACTCCTTTGTTAATGCATCAAAGATATGTAAGTGTATTTAATTGTTAAATTCTGCCAGTGATATGATATTTACAATGTTGTATAATCTAAATAGATAATAAAGTTTGCATGATTACCAGCAAGTGATACCTTATCAAGTTATCATGGATGGATTATATTGAGAATTGGCTTTAAGGAAAAAAAATGTTTCATATACTTAGCATTCAAGATTATAAAGTAATAATATTATTTTTGATCCTAGTGACTTCCCAGTTAATGTTGTATTACATTATGTTAATTTTGGGCTACTTCTCATTATCCCTGTCATTATTAATGCTAAAATTATCTATCTTTTTTCAGGGTATCCAATTGTGTTCAGGACAAATGGTGCTATGGTTTCACTGCCCACCCCAGACTTCAGTATGCCATACAATGTAATTTGCCTTGCCTGTACTGTGGTGGCACTGGCATTTGGTCCACTACACAACATCTGCACAAAAGAGCTGGTTCTCAAGCCCCTGGGAACACCAGTCTCACTTACCCAAAAACTTTTAAATCTATTTAAGAAGAAGAAAGAGTAGTTACTATTTTCTTGTTTTAACAGTATTTAAAATTAAGTTTTGGACTGAATAAATAAAACAGATAGGTACTGTGTAATTTTATTTATAAAAGAAGTAGCCAGGTCACTTGTGTAGGTATAGACTTTTTCAGAACACAAACCTGTTCATGTGATCAACTTCCATTCCGGGAACTACACTGAAATATCAAGAAAGAATTAATCACCTGAAATGCCAAAAATTTGGTATCCACATAGCACATTAGCACGAGTAGATAGGTAGGTTATAATCATAAGGACTAGATTAAATGAATCTATACTATACTATCTCTATAGGTACCTACTAATATTGTAGATGCGAAAGTTTGGATGGGTGTTTATTACTCAATCACGTCAGACGAGCTGAACGGATCTTGATGAAATTTGGCACGGAGGTAGATTAGTCCGGAATAACGTTCGATTAATATGTTCCTTTGGGACAATTTCGACATTTACGGAGTTGGGCAGCAGCTAGTTATGAATATTTAAACCTTGTATTAGGTACCTACTTAATACCTAACCTATGTCCACAGTAGTCCTCTCCATTATGTGATCGGGATACCTCCGTAGTTTGTGACCAATCCACCTCCACTTACGACGCTTGATCTTGTGGGCTGTCGTGGCCATTTCTCTAACAGCATATGAAGGGCCCGATCTAGCTATTTAGCTGCTCCGGGCAAGTGTCGTAGCTCCTCCGTAGCGTAGGGTCGTGAGCGCCCTTGGTAAGATTTGAATTTTGCGCCCCCAATTCTTATTTTTGCCCCACTGCCCCAGAAGGAGGGTAATGTTATTTTTCTTTGGCACGCCCTGTAGACTAAACGACTGGATAGATTTTGACAAATCAGGTATCTTTGGATTCGCCTTAATTAAGTGCTGAAATGTCGCAATATGAATTTTGAAAAGGATAAACAAGATGGCGGCCGCCATTACGTAAGTGAAGTCGTTTTGTTTCCTGACTATCATATGGGGAATTTATTGAAATAATATTTTTTCATTGGTGTCCGCGAAAGAATTTTCAATTTGTGACGATTTCATAGGTAATGTAACACTAAATTGTAATAATTAAAAATACCTACTTGTATGTAAAAACCCGATCGCTATATAAAAATATGATTTTCCACAAAAGCACTCACTAGCCACTGCTTCAACGCCCCTTTTTCGTTAAGGCACTAAGACAGCCCGCTCTCCGACTGAACATTTAGCGCTTGTTGGGGTAGTAGGTACCTACATGTCTATAAGCTATATATTCGCTTATGGCTATCAGCTAGCGCCCCCTAAAACTCTGTATTCACGTAATTTGCGAAAATAATTGCAATTTCGTTAGAGCCATCTTCTGACATAGGCCTTGGCTGGTTTGGTTCCGCGCACTGCGCCCTCCTCCGCTCTTTGATTAGCGCGAACCAGAGTCCGTTGACTCGCAAAACGACCATTGAACGACAACGACATTGTTTATATTGGTCGTACAAATATGACAAATCTGTTATTCGGGGTTCGACACAAATTATTATTAAGTAAGAAACGCTGTTCATTATATGTGGGGGCGCCCATCCTTTTACGCACAACTAGTGCAAGTATTTAAACGATGTTTGTAACTAAGCCTGTGCTAAGCGGCTTATAGGCTATGGGTCTGCAAAGTGCGCCCCCTGAGGCTTGCGCCCTTGGCAGCCGCCCACCTTGCCAACCCCTAGCTACGACTCTGCCGGGCAAAGATAATTTTCACCGCCTTTAACATAGTTAGGTACACTAACACTTGAGCTTGTTATGTTGGTGGATGTTAAGTAGGTATATAGGTAAGTACCTACATCATATATTAATATTGTTGGGATTATACCTACTTATAATATTCACGTTAGTCTATTGGGCCTACTGAAGAAGTAACCTAGGTACCTATACGAAAATCGATGAGTGTTTTAATGTTTGTAAGTTAAGTAAGTAGGTATACAATGTATGTAGGTACTATGTAGGTATCTACCTACCTATTTAAAAAAATCACTCGTACCTATACCACCATTTTCTATTGTCCTAATAAAATAATATTATTGTTCCTAACATAGTACCTACCTAGTGATATCGCACATCTACATGCTTGTAGGTACGTTGATGGTGTAGATAAATCCTGTTCGCTCTATAATATCTCCTTTTTAAATATACCTAGCTACATTTTCACGTCAGTGTGTATTTGTATTTAATGTTTTCTATTATCACGTATTTCAATGAATGCATAATATCTTTAAGTAGGTAACAATTAAGATTTTGCGCGTTTCGTTTCGTTAGACCAAATCACGTCCTGTAGACTGTCCGCGACATAAGTTGCCGGATCCAGAGATGTTTTAAAAATACTTCCACATATTTTCAATAATTTATGTGAACCTATCATATTGCTAACAAAATAAAGTATTTTTAGAGGTAAGTACCTAGGTAATAAAAAAAAAATAGGTACGACGTTTACATATTTCAAGTTACAAAAGATTGTACCTACCTACAGTGTTCGCAAAAAAGTATTCACTCCTGTAGAAAAACATGAAAATCTGTTTTTTTTTAAATATATTTTGTATAACAACTCTATTTAGTTTTGAAATTGAAATGATAGAACGTGATGGAAGCCGCGTTTAAAAACCTCAAATATTCCCCTCGGCATGGGCTGAAGTACCTATTTGTTCTTCACTTTTTCGAACTGCATGCCTGAACTGAACACGAATGCCTACAGATCTGAGACTTTTGTGAAATATACCCACCCTATTGCTACTTTATAAAGATAATTTCATTTTAAGAAAACATTTGTTAATTTTGAACATTGAAGAATGGCGTGAGCGTGCCCGAAAACATTTTATGGCACTTCAGTGAGGCTGAGCATGGAAAAGGAGCGCCTGAAGGAGTTGGAGGGTGCTTAAAGGGCTGCAGATGCTAGCGTGTAAATGATAATGATATTTCTAATTTCGAAGCATTTGTGAACTGCTTGCAAGAAAATTGTAAAAGCATACGCAATTTCCCAATCCATGACACTCATGTCAATTATATCTCAGACATACCTACTGAGTACCAGCACTGCTTTCCATAGGTATACTTAAAGGGACTCTTAGAATCCACCAACTTGAATGGAGTCGCAAAATCCTAACATCATTCAAGCGAGGCGACTAAGCTGTACTAATTGTGAATCACCAGACCAAGTTTATCGTCACTTAGGTGTAAGTAGGCATGATTATTGTTAAAGGCAAAGAAGAAACTTCAAATAGAAATGTGATGATTGAGAGCCCAGATAGGTCCTCTGCAACCCTCTTGCCTGTGGAACCTAATATAGACGAGCATTTGAATCGGAATGAGTCAAACCCACCGTCTCCGTTTCAAGAAGAGCTTACAGATCCCAGAATGGTGACCAACATTTTGCAAGGTCGCGACTTTATAAAGTGTGCTACGGTAATTCATCTAATACCAAAGCTGAATCAGAAATAGAATTTAATCCACCGTGTGAGGTGATTGAGAAGAAGAGTAGAAAACGAATTAGATTGGGCAGCACTTCTGATGATGATTATAGAAATAATTTGAGGATGACTTGATGATTTGATTTCTGAGGATAATTTGGTACAAAAGAAAGTGAATAACTTGCTGGTTCATGGAGTAAAGAAATATGGAAAGTGAATTTTTTTGGAAAGCGATGATGATATTGATATTTTCTAAATGATTGTTCATCCCACTTTCCGGATTTATTTCTTATAATATTTTTTTAAAATACATATCAAGCTAAAAATGCTAATTAGTATACGTGAAGTGAAGTCACATCTGTAGGCACAGTTTACATATTTTTTATTTTGTATTTGTTGGTTATTTTTTGATGTTTATGCCTTTTTTTTTTAAGGATGGGACATCATCAAATGACTTCTTCCGCTCTGGGTGGAGCAGAAGGGCGTGTCGACTCTTACTGACTAAAACCCATCCGTGTTCCTTCTAAAGCCTCTTGCGTTCCAGGGCCGCGGTGACTCTTTCGAACAAATTCCGCAACCCAGGCAGGCTCTGGCCCTAGCAGGTCCCGTCTTCTATGCTGACATCTCTTTGAGGCGCGCGTGAAACACAACGTGCCATCGACCCGGGCCTGGTGGTGATCGGACAGCGAGCCACCCAACGCTCGCCGTCCGCAGGCCCGCGCCTACGGTGGTCGGGGATCGCCCTGCGGCTCCCGACGCCCGGGCGGTCTTCTCCTGTAGCGGCGGTTGGGGCGAAGGCCTTGCCTTTCCCTCGCGCGGCCCGCCTCCTCCTTCGCTAGCATTACTGCTTCGCAGATGGAGGTGACCGCTTCCCAAGCCTCCTCGCTCGGACCATGGATTCAACCAGGGCCGGTCGCGAGAGGTTGCCGCCGCCGATCGCCTCGACGAGAACACGGCGGTGCTCAGCCCAAGCAGGGCAGACCTCCACCGTATACTCCACCGTGTCCTCCGGGCGATCCTCACAGTGCTGACACCTGATGACCTATGCCTTAGCAAGTGCAAAGACACTTAATTTTTTGAGTCTAGAACGTTGATTTTTTCTAGAATTATATTTATTTTCGTTATTTTGTTATACTTATTGTCTATTCTGTCAATAATGGTGTCACAACTGTCGACAGGCAAAAACCGTAAAAGTGCTATAAATGCTAATTTTGTGATTGATGATGATCACACTATTTTTAGATTAAATAACGGTTAATTTTTATTTTTCCTACCTTAACACTACAAAACTAATGTCATTCTTAAAAATAATCAAATTATGTGAATAAAACAGTTTTTCTGACAATATTAAATCCTACCTCGTAATTTGTTTAAAATTTAATACAACTCAAAAAACAATTAGGTAGGTACCTACTTATGTAACACTACAAAAATCTTTTCCAAAAAAATACTACCGACTTCCAAATAAAAAAAAAAACAACCTAGATACAAAGTATAAAATAACTTTAATTTAAAATTCGAAGATACAACCAAAAACACCGACTTTCGATTCGACTTTCTATCTCCCTTCGTTCAATCCATCCAAAGGTTGTCTGGAAGAGATTGCCTTGTGCGATAAGACCGCCCATTGTACACTTATTTTATGTTTGATTGTCCTGTTCTTATTATGAGGTGTACAATAAGTATATAATAAATAAATAAATAAAGTAATTGTATACTTTGTATCTAGGTTATTTTTTTTTTAAATTAGGAAGGCGGTAGTATTTTTTTGTAAAAAATTTTTTACACATGAAAAAATATTTTTTTAAATCGGTTCATAAATGACGGAGTTATGAGGTAAAAAACATTAAATACAACCGAATTGAGAACCTCCTTTTTTACCGACTTCAAAAAAAGGAGGAGGTTCTCAATTCGTCGGAACCTTTTTTTATTAGATAGCAAATGGACTGGGATTGCTGAAATCTTATGTCTGTCTATTGTTTTCACCAGTTCGTTCAACATCACGCCGGTACGCTGTAAAGGGGTAAGCACATGTGAACCACTAAAAAGTGAGAAAAAAAAACTTTTTACAAAAAAATACAACCGACTTCCAAATAAAAACACTACAAACTGCTACTTTAATTTCGGAAGTCGGTGTCAAAAAACGAAAAAACACCGACTGCCGAAATTAAAGTTATTTTATACTTTGTAGTGTTTTTATTTGGAAGTCGGTTGTATTTTTTTGTAAAAAGTTTTTTTTTGAAGTTGTTAAAAACGAATCAGACATTCTTAAAAATAATCAAATTATGTAAGTAAATAACATAGTTTTTCTGAGAATATTAAATCCTACATCGTAATTATACAAATTTCTTCGCACTTTTTGTCCGCAAAATCTTTAATCTGATAAATTTATAGTAGGTATCGGTTTTGTTCTATTGTCATCATAGCCGAAAGCAGGCCTCCGTCACTCCATGTACTTGCGCGCTATAATTACCTACCGCCCGACTGGGCGGTCTCGGTCCGCCGACGGACCAAATTCAGTATGGTTTTCGCAAGCGAAGCGCACGCACGTTTTTCAATTTTAATCGTTCGATTCGTTTGTACGCGTACCTACGATGACGCCTGGTGCCTTATGTGCAGTAGATCGCACGTTAGTTCGAGATGAGCAGTCGTCCTTTCGTTTTCTTTTCGATAAAATGAAGGCAAAAGCATGTAGCATCGGCTGCTTAAATAATAACAAGGATCCGAACATCTCGTTTTTCACACTTCTAAAGGACATCGAAAGATATAGTAATGCACGTCTACACGTAATTACTAATTAGGTAGGTAAGTACCTACCTACGAAATTTTTACATTTGTTATTCTTATTTATGTCACCCGTATTTACGTAGTTAGAATATTAATTATTATTTTATAGTATAGTTAGGTATTTACTTACGTAGTTCTATTTACACAGCCAGGTTTAGCTTTGATAAATATCTAAAGGTAGCAAAGTACCTATTTAAATAGTATTTTTGTTTTAAATATTTTGAGATAGATCTAGATAGACTACTCATAAATACAACAAAAGTATTAAAAGGTATGTACTGTATTTTATTTTTCTTTCCGGACAGCCCTAGTACTCGGTCAAGCGGCGTAGGTATGTTGCGGACGAGAACGGACACAAATTAATAACAACTCTCAAGCGCGGCGATTAAATGCAATTTAGCTTGCGCGTGGGGTTTCAAGTGATTTTGTAGGCTATTATAAAAGCGGCTTTCTTCAAGATCAAAGGAGTGAAGTTTCTGTACGTAGTACTATTATATATTCTGTGCCGAAAGGGTTGCCAGTTTAGAAATGTAGAACTGGCAAAAAATTCGGAGGAATTTCTTTGTATTCTAGTTTCTAAAATCATTACATATCGAAAGAGTTGGTTCTTAATTTCCTATTTAGGTATTTCTTCTTCTTCTTTCTTTCGAACAGAAATAATTCAATTTATTCCCACTATCCAACCTGAAGTAGGTTGGAAGGTGGCACATAAAATAATAAGTCAATTTTGCCGCCCCTCATTTTTTGCCGCTCTGGGCAAATGCCCGGCTTGCCTCCCCTTCGGGCCCTGAGCTTACCTACGTTAGAGATGGTTTCGTACCAGTAAATTCCGAGTATCTATGCGACGAAGACATCGGTTAACGAAGACCTGGATTTGGAGTTAGATGTCCTTTGTTACCTTCCACGTTTCGAAACCGTAGAGCAGCACGGATTTGACATTGGACCCGAGGATTTGAGTTTTACTCTTCGGGTCAGTTTACGTGATTGCCAAACAAGTCTTAGCTGCCCGAAGGTAGCTCGGGCTTTGGCAATCCGTGAAGTGATAGGTATTCCAGTCTCTGACACGACGCTTCCGATGTAAATAAAGGGGTTCGAATATTTTTTTATGGGAGCGGGCATAGCCGCCAGCCGCCATTTTGTTTTTTTTTTTCAAAATCGCGGCGCATGATGAAACTTTTGAAAACCGAATTTTTGTCGGAACCCCAAAATAAAAGATAAAGTTACGTGCATTCTTTAATAATACCTAGGTAATCATGTTACAAGGTAAATGTAGCGCCTTTGAATACGATGACGTCGAAGCTCCACAGTTTGACGTCGTCGCATCACCGTCTTGATCGGGAATTGCTGCATCCACCACCGGGCGTATCACTTTTGAACATTCGTTAGAACGAATGTTCAAAAGTGATACGCAATAAAATCTATTTTATTGCAACACTTTTAAGGCCCTTAAGGCAACGTTCCTTGTTCTTTATTAATAAACTGAATGTAGGTACAGAAAAGACGAATAGAATAATATCATCAGAAGATACTGGAATTCAAACGGCAGCGGCGCGGCGCGACGGCGGGTTAAGCGAACAAGCGAATAAATTGTTCTGCTATCTTCGTTGCGCCTCGTGTTCCGTTGTCAAACGATGTTGCGAGCGCGCGCGTCGCGAAGCATAATTCCGTCGAGAACGAGAAGGGGCAGCCTTGGCGGACACCTGCATGCACTGCGATGTACTCCGAGATGAGGCCGTCGTGAGTCACATTTCTTGTAGATGCTCTCCAATAGGCGGACCGTTTCCGGTGGCACTCCAATATCCAGAAGGCGAGACCAGATACTGGACAACTGCAACGTATCAAAGGCGTTTTCGTAGTCGACAAAGGTAAGATAAATCTCCCTTTGCCATTCTGATGGCTGCTCCAGTATGATATGGAGAGTGTTGATCTGGCACGAAAACCTGGAACCTGATCAGGATTATCTTGCAGAAGACTTTTGAGGGAATTGATTGCAACGTTATGCCTATCCAATCGCAATGACTGAGATCACCTTTCTAGGGCACTGTTATTAAAAGCTCTCTAGGGGAAATATAATCCATGCCTCCATCAACATTTTTCTAACAAACATTGAAATAATGTATTTCATCAGGGAGGATAGGTTAAAAAAAACGCTTTTTTCGAATCGGATATGGCTGCCGTGTTGTTTTGACAGAAGTGAAATCGAAAATATTTGCAAACAGCCATCATGTTTGCATGGAATGATAGTACCTACCTGCACTTCAAACTCACTCCTAAGATTTCACGGTGAGACCTTGACAGAATAGACCGGCTGAACGCACTACAGAATCGGGGACCTAATAGTTTTCAGTTTCACCACATGATACAAACGGCTTCTAGTTACGTAATGTAAAATCGACAAGAAGTTCCTTCTATTCTCATTTTTTTTTATTGAGGTAGCTTGCATGAATTTTAATATTCTTAAAAAACACTTTTTAGTAGGTGCTAACCACCCCCGATTAGGTATGCTGCTCGGCTCGTTCTACATCGGGCCCTGCTTATTGTCACCTTGATCTAAAAGAGTGAAAGTTGGAAAGGGGCCCATAGAATAATACGCAGGTACACCTTGGAATTACTAAGTACTATACCTTTACAGAGCGGATTAGAAAACTCTGGGGAACAATACCGACCTTTTGACACTTGCATTGTCAATTAGTCAAAAACCGTTTGTAGGCTTGTTTGTTGCAGGTTTTTTATTCAGTTTATAAATGATTTACAATTTATTATGAGGATATTTGGAGGGTAAGTGAATAAGTGTGGGATAAGGTATGATTGTGGTACTTTCAGATAATACAATGTTTTCGTACGAGCAGAGAACAGCAGTGCTGTCCGTGCTACGAGGGTTGCCAGGAGTTCCAGAAACTTGCGGAACTAAAGGACGCAGGCTTGGTGATCTATTGTCATAGGACACGTACAGAGGATGTTAGTACCTACTCTAATCTCAATGTGCTTCAATAATATTAGGTAGGTGTTACCTAAAAACCTTAAACCTACGTCGACTGTCTGTCAGTCGGTCTGTCCGTAGTTAATTCTTCCTTCTTCATTTTCAAAGTATCTAACTACACACACAAGCAGGCCTCCGTCACTCCATGTACTTGCGCGCTATAATTACCTACCGCCCGACTGGGCGGTCTCGGTCCGCCGACGGACCAAATTCAGTATGGTTTTCGCAAGCGAAGCGCACGCACGTTTTTCAATTTTAATCGTTCGATTCGTTTGTACGCGTACCTACGATGACGCCTGGTGCCTTATGTGCAGTAGATCGCACGTTAGTTCGAGATGAGCAGTCGTCCTTTCGTTTTCTTTTCGATAAAATGAAGGCAAAAGCATGTAGCATCGGCTGCTTAAATAATAACAAGGATCCGAACATCTCGTTTTTCACACTTCTAAAGGACATCGAAAGATATAGTAATGTACGTCTACATGTAATTACTAATTAGGTAGGTAAGTACCTACCTACGAAATTTTTACATTTGTTATTCTTATTTATGTCACCCGTATTTACGTAGTTAGAATATTAATTATTATTTTATAGTATAGTTAGGTATTTACTTACGTAGTTCCATTTACACAGCCAGGTTTAGCTTTGATAAATATCTAAAGGTAGCAAAGTACCTATTTAAATAGTATTTTTGTTTTAAATATTTTGAGATAGATCTAGATAGACTACTCATAAATACAACAAAAGTATTAAAAGGTATGTACTGTATTTTATTTTTCTTTCCGGACAGCCCTAGTACTCGGTCAAGCGGCGTAGGTATGTTGCGGACGAGAACGGACACAAATTAATAACAACTCTCAAGCGCGGCGATTAAATGCAATTTAGCTTGCGCGTGGGGTTTCAAGTGATTTTGTAGGCTATTATAAAAGCGGCTTTCTTCAAGATCAAAGGAGTGAAGTTTCTGTACGTAGTACTATTATATATTCTGTGACACAAGGTTAAAAAAAACCGGCCAAGTGCGAGTCGGACTGTCACACGAAGGGTTCCGTACCATAAACCGAAAAGAATACGTCTCTTGAATGGGAGCCCCCTTTAATTTTTTATTTGTTATAATAATTATGTTATAATTATAATATTATATAGCGGCAATAGAAATACGGACTCGGCGTCAACTGTCTACCTATTACGGTTCTTGAGATATAGCCCATTGACAGACAGACAGATGGACGGACAGGCGGATGGACGGATGGACGGACGGGCAGCGGAGGCTTAGTAATAGGGTTCCATTGATTGGTTACCCTTTGGGTAGAGAACCCTAAAAATGAGGCTTTTGGGACATATATCCTATTCTTGAATTGTTATTTTATTGCAAGCTAGGTTGCAAGTGCACGCCACCGGCCAACTAGATAATAAGGAAATCTATTTAATAACGTTTTTTTTCCACGATAGCACTTCATGTCATGTTAGAGCGAGCGAAGCGGGCTCAAACAATTTAGCACCTCCCCTCAGATAGGTAAAATTTTCTTGTGTCAGACAAGAAGTTACGGGAAGAGAATAGTAGTGCCCTGCTACCGTACATATGTAGGTACGGTAATTCTTCAGTCAATTCTTAATTCAGCTCTCCGCTCCACTCCAGTGTACAGTCAGCCTCATGTTGACTCCTAGTTTTATGGCTCCGGCCATAGTTATTTTGATGATTAATAAATAATAGTTTCCTAGACCAGTAAAACATCATTGACACCTCAAATTTTGAGCATCTCCTTAAACTTATTTTTTACACCAACAGATAAGACAAGATGAAGCGGTGGAATGTACATCTAGAGATGTATTTATCTTACACAACATGAAAGATGTGAAAATAACAACTTCAGAATTAAGATCAGAACTAGGTAACATTTTATTTATTAAGTAGATTATAACTACAAGGTGTAGATATCTTCTGTGACATTGATTCATAAATAGCCCGAAAGATCGCCGGCCTAATTGCGTAACGTGTTTCGGTAAAGTTACTACGATTTCTTAGTGATTCCTTTGCCTACGACTCGCTTAAAAAATAACGACTTCAAAATTCTGTAATGCACCGAGGCTGTCACTCTAGGTATTAAGAATACCTACTAGTTTATACTGGTAGCCGACCCCAACATAGTTCAGCTCAGACATTGATTCTATACTATACTATCTATGTATATTTATATAGGGTGAATTTTTAAAGTGTGCATGGATGGCCAAATCCGAAATCAGTGTTTTTCGAGGAATATCTAAAAACACTGAAAAGAGTCTCGAGCCCGATATTGATGAAACTAAAACTGCATCATTGGATTTTTGTAAAATCAGTATATCTAGCCAGGAATCGAACCGATTGATCTTGAAAAAAAAAAACACATTCTGTATTATTACCTACATCATCCGAAACTGTCGCTAATAAGGGTCTGGCAGACGTAAAATTTAAGGATTTCTCGGATTTCTGTTGAATCGAATTATCCTTTCCCGAGTGCATGTGTGAACGCACCTTAGATATAGGATTGCATGTGTTAATAATTAAGGGAAGAACGTACCATTGTTAAATGGCAACACAAGAGACTACTCGGGGCGCTAGTCCGTTCAGTTTAGTATACATAGTTATAGTCAGGCATTCAGGGATTACTCATATAATTAATAGTGTTCGTAACCATAACTGCTACTATCTACCAATACATATTATTTACCGCATATTGGACTTTATTGGAAATAAGTCGTTTATTGGAACAAAAAGCAGCGTTAAGTTTATTTGTATATGTCGTAGGATAATTTGATACTTCGAATCTTCGCGAAAATCCTAGGGGTTTTGCGAAAACGCGGATAATTAGACATAGGCGAAAAATTATCAAATCTTACTGGACAAAGTCAGGATTTTTGCGAAAATACTCGTTACTATAGTAAGATTTGATGTGCTCAACACTGATTGGCTACAATTTTGCTGGCTGACTTCTAATTGGTTCCTAGTTAATAACGTGCGGCAACAAATGATTGACATTTAAGACGTCAACCAATCAGAGACGATCTCTTATTGAACGCGCTGACCGACCAATCAGCGTTCTTATTTCATAACAGCCAGCGTTTCGTTTCGCAATATTGCTATAATAACGAGTATTTTCGCAAAAATCCTGACTTTGTCCAGTAAGATTTGATAATTTTTCGCCTATGTCTAATTATCCGCGTTTTCGCAAAACCCCTAGGATTTTCGCGAAGATTCGAAGTATCAAATTATCCTACGACATATATAAGAGCAAGAGTGGGCGAGCGGTCCCCATTTTATTGGGGTAAACAAGACAGTATAATAAAAACAGGGTTTTATTACACAATATAAACGCAAAAAAACACAATTTTAACGTAAAGTTTTGGGTTTAGTTTTTTCACAAACTAGTTTTAATATTAATATTTTAACATAAAAGTGAAATCAATTGGAACTCTCAATTATTTACCATTTTAGTAGATTCTTGCTCAAAATATGAACTATAAAATACTAAAAATTTAATAGACAGTCGTCCATAAATAAAAATTAAATATCAAAGACAAATGATTTTAGTCTAGACTACAAATACAAATCAAATTCTAGAAATAAACATGAGTATTCTTCATAATATCAATAAAAAGTGACGATTTACTTCAGTACTCTGGGTTCCCGATATCTTCATCTGAAGGCAAGAAGTCTTCAATATGGAATCGTTAAGCAAATCCTCAATTTGATCACTCCTAAAGACCTAAAATTTAAAAATTCTTGGTTACGTATTACTAATCATTAACGCCCAATGTGCAACACAATGACCATAACTTTACGACGAAGTATAAAAAATACAAAAAAGTGTTATCGAACTAAAATAAAATTATTCCAGTTAAAAATATATGTTTATCATTAATTTTATCTAATTTTCTGAACAAAATCAGTAAGATATAATAGAGATATATAAATAGACAAATAGAGTCTCGAGCGGCGCGCAGTGTGCGAACTTTAGCAATGGCTGAATGTGAACGGGTTAGCGACCTCGAAAATATTAAAGTGCGCGAACTGTAATTTAGTTATCAACGAGGTTCTGACCTTTATTCAGAACAAGTGTGATGTGATGGATGAGGACTCCATGATCAGACTGTGAATCACGGCGTTTAAAGCTGAAGAAATTAGTGCAGCAAAAATTTTTTTATTTACCTCTGTCAAGACAACGGGAAGAAAAATCAACCGAAAAAGAGAGGGAAAAACGCAAAGAGAATAAGAAGACATAATCACGCTAATAAAACAGAAAGATCCTGAAGAAATGCCGATTTTTGTCGCCCGTGACCTACAAAAACTACCCCCGGTCACTTTTGATCATTTGGACGCGACGCGGATATTGAAAGATCTAAAAATATATTTGTATGTAAGTTTAAATGAATACGCGGATTAATAATAAACAATTATTTTTCTCTTCCACAAAGTTGCCTTACAAACTAACATTACATAAATAAATAGAAATATTCCTTTGTGGGAGAAAGCCGAGAAAGATAAGCAAATCAAATATAATATACTAACTTGGCTCGCGAGATTGTCGACATGTGGGGTGTGGATTCGGAAATCATTGTACCGATAGTCGTGTCAGCCAATGGCTTAATAGCCACGAGCCTCGACGCAACGAGGCTCTCGTTAGGTAATTGTTGGGCATTCTTATGTCGCCTGTTCGCCACAGTAACCGTGTTTGGTATCTTCCTTCTGAAGTTTTCTTTGTGTGCTGTCGCAGGGTACGTAGCGCCCTTTCTTCGGGGTCGTTGTTCGGCCTCTTCGGGTTGACGTACAAGTTATCCATGGTGATGAACTGCTTAAAATACTGCTGTTTGAAATAGTCACCGCACTACCCGTTTCTGGTGAAGTTGACTCTATGTCCTAGAGATCTGGTGTGGCTGCCGTGTAAGACCCAGCCAAGTGGTGTTAGCGAAGCTACGGGTTGATTTCTTCCAGTTTTCATCTCCTTTGTAATAAGGAGATGCCAGTTATCCTGACCGATTAAGATTTTTGGTCGTGCTTCGTGTATTATCTCATCCAGGACATCTCTCAGATGTACACATTCTCGGACTATTTCTCTGGGACCTTCTTTGTGCGGCTAACTCCAGGTTTTTGGCCTTACATGCTTACGTTTCTTGCTCAATTGTATCGCTTCCCCTGACGACTAGGTTAACTCGGCGCGATTGCATGTCAACGGTGGGTTCGCCATCAAAGGCGGCTCTGCGTAGCGGTTCGTCTGGGCCATCAGCTCCAATCTGATCGGCGAGGCTTTCGTCGATCAAGGTAACTGTAGAGCCGTCTTCCAGCAATGCGTAGGTATCTATCTACTGAGCCCGCCGGTCCCGAAATGCGTACCGGTGCTATCTTCAAGAAAGATACCTTAGGTGCCCAACTTTTTCCTCTTCTTCATGTTCTTTGGACCTTTTCCAGTTCTTTCTGTGGCGATTTACTGGCATAGTGAAGCATGCTGTGATGTCGCCGGATGCAGTTATTGATTCCACATTGTTTTGTACGGCAGATGTGTTTTTGCTTTCTGAAGCGAAGGCAATGGTAGCACAAGCGATGGCTTTTCGCAATACCCCATCGCGTGTCAACAGCGGCATTCTTAAACTGGTCGCAATTCCTGGTGGCATCCTCTTGGTGCTCACACAAGGCGCACTTCGGCGTGCCTTCTCGGGTTGCATGTACTCGATGTTGACGTCGCTGTGTATTTTTATCTCTGTGTGCTGCTGTAACCGGAGTTTCTGCTTCTGCATATCGGGCACATTTTCCTGTTTCCCGCATTATTTAGCGAGAGAAGATCAATAGTTCAGCTTCTCCTGTGGGCTGGCCCTCTAAGTAATCATACCATTTGCCTCTCAGAACTGGAGTTAGCTTTTCCATTATTGCCTTGGTGACTCCCAAAGCGCCATCTAGGAAGTGAGTACAGTTAAGTGACAATATTCTCAACTTTGGTAGCGAAAATGAGAAGGTCGCGTTCTGACTCGGTTATACGTGGTAGGTTTTTCAGGCGTTCAACTACCGCCGTCGCTATTAACTCGGGCCGTCCGAAGCGCATTTCAAGTGTCTTCATTACGTTATTTGGATCCGCGTTCGTGATGAGTAGGCTCTGTACTGCTTCCTTGGCTACCCTTTGAAGGCATCTTCTCAATCGAGACATATTTTTGGTGGCCGGCTGGCTGATCGTCTATGGCGAGTAATTGACTAGATTGCGGCCAGGTCTGTACTCTATCTACATTTGTAGCTTCAGAAATAACTGAAGCGAGTTCCTCTTCATCGCTGAATTCCACGTCTAGTGCATTGGTCTTGGATTCTGCTTCTTTGAGCTATACGGGTGGCGGTCAATTCGGCCACCATTGGATTGTGCTTCTTTTTGAGCGATAAGGGTGGCGGCCAATTCGGCCTTAGCTTCGGATTCTGCGTCTATTTGGGCGAGAAGATCGGTGGCCAATTTAGCCTTAAGCTTCGCTAGAAGATATTTTCTAGAACTCTTCTAGCTGGACCTGCTGGATGCGGGTTTGTTTCGACGTTCGTTTGCCGATGTTGCTATGACGTCTTGTTGTTGACCAGTCAGAGCGGGGTCTGCAACGGTTGGCGCTTCTGATGTGGTCACAGTTTCTTCCGTAGACGTCATTGCTGTCGCTGTAGCGTACGTCGTTGATTCAATTTCGGCTTTGGTTGTCGATGCTGGGCCTCCTCTTCTTCCAGTGGAAGGCGTGATCTTGCTTCTACTCCTCTGATCCGGCTCGAAGACCCAATTTGCACGATGGGTCGTACAAATTATTGCCGTCCGTTAAGAAATATTAGAAACAATTACACAATTCTGTTAATGGGCACAGACATAAAACTTTCACAAAAATCGTACAAAATAAGGGATCTTAACTATGGGGCACAACAATATTGACAATGCAACCCGAAAGTTCCCGACCGTCGACGAGGCTCTCACATCTGGCCACTTTCTAAAAACATGTTGCTAACTAAACGGTATTCGTTTTCTTAAAAATAACGTTGCTTTAATATTTATTCTAAAACTAAATATATGTTTACGGCTATCCTGCACAGAGTAGTCCAACGGTTACTATTATTAGAGACTAATATTGTTAGTAACAATCACTTAAATTCACAGTTAACAGTAAGTAGTAGTTAACACTTGAGTTAACAGTAAGGAAAACAAGCCAATTCTGTTTGCATTATACAAAAAATTATGTCAACTACCCACAATTGTAATTGATAAGAAACTCCGACATGTATGTATTTGTTACTGTTTTCAGAAAAGAAAAATATAAGTTGCCCACGATGCAGAAAAACATTAGAACATGCACAAGAACTCATGCAAGAAGTAATATCAGTAGAAAGGAAGAATGTAATGGGCATATGCGACCATTGTCGTAAAAAAGCGCAAACTATCAAAAAACAGTTTTGTACCTGTGATGATATTGTAAATAAATTTAAGTCCGTTAAAGGTGAACAAAAGGAAGACATTAAAAAGTATGTTAAAATTTGGCTTTCGAAAATGGGAAATCTTCTTAAAGATGGCATAATGGTCAACAAACCAAAACATATAAAATACCGTGCAAACTCCGACTTGCAAATTAATCGAGATCACTCACCGGTGGCACCTAGGCAGGAGCCTAGAATACAACAAATGTACTCAGAAACCCATAAATCAGACATAAACTTAAATACACAAATAATAGAAAAAGACCTAAAAAAACCGACCTATTTAAAACCATCTGTTGCCTTTTTTCAAGATACTAAGCCGGTGGCAATATCTTTTGCTAGCAAATCATACGAAAGTGAACAAAATAACACAATGAATTCGCGCACTTCGTTGCTAGACTCAGAAACAACTTCTATGAAGACATACACAGGCGTCACAGAACTCCCAAGAACTTCTCTTAAGGAGGCGAAGCAAGGACAGGAAAATTTCATAGATACACCTTCATTGGATGCTAAAGAAGAATTGAAAAGAAGACATGATCTTAGCTTGAGACTGATGATGGGACTTGAAAGTGATTCTAGAGTTCAAGTTTCTGCATCGAAAAGACCTCATGTATACGAGATTCCAAAAATTGCCCCCTGGGAGCAGAAAGAACCAACTTCGAAAACTTCGAAATATCACGTCGATTCTGAAACGGATATAAAAATACCAACTAAAACAAAATATGATTTTGAATCTCGTAAATCACGAGATATAGATTTTCCATCGAAAAGACTTCAAACTTCGAGAACCTTACAAAAGAACCTACGAGATTCTTATTATGAGCAAAGGAAAGCTGACACATATTACCACAGTGACGATAAAAAAAAATTGGATAGGCCCGAAGAAAAAAATATTAAAAAGCTTGAACAGCGTAGTTTTGACAAATTTAGACACAAAACGAAAAAACTAGACCCACAAGCGGCAAGATTAAAAACTTGGTATAAAAAAGTCCCTGAGCCCAAAGATACTGGCACCAAGCGGCAATTCAGTTTTCTTTTTCCAAAAGTAATAGAAAAGGAAGAAAACCAAGTACAAATCGATGTGAGTTCTACACACCTCATTAAATACACTCAAGAAAAGTTTCTCCTGCAAGATGAAAAGAAACAACAAGAAGAGGAATACCAACAAAAACTTGAACATGATCAAAAGAAAATATTCCGAGAAGAGAAAAAAGCACAAGCTGAAGCAAAAAAAAGACAGTCGGTTGAAAATCAAAAAACATATGAGAAAGAGCAAGAAAGGCTAACTAAACACAAAACATACAGTGAAAAGGATTTAAGAAGTCTTCCCGACGATGACAAAGAAAAACAGAATAAAGCTAAAAGGGATAAACCATTACAAGATACTTTTGAAAAAGATGGAGATTCAAATAAATCTGAAGTTGCTCACAAAGACGGAAAGTCAGAATCTAAACATAGAAATAAAATTGTTGAAGATTCTGACAAAGCAATAAAAGGCACAAACGAAGTAATAGAAAGCAGTATAAAAGACCTTCAGGAAAAACCTAAACAGAAAAGTAAAGATGATAATCTTATATCGAATGCTACGAAATACCAGACAGGAAAACTTGAATCAAAAGGTAAATCATCGGAGAAACATATTATAGACTTGAGTTTAGAAACAGAACAAAAAGATAAAGTTAGCGGGTTAGAAAGACCAAAAAAAGAATTGAGGGCAAAATCTGACCATCAAAATAAGGATGCGGAGAAAGAGCAAAAAAAAATACAAATGAAAGAAGGGGAACGAGATGCAAAACTTCGAAAAGAAATAGAAGCCCATAGAAAAAAGGCCAATAATGAAAGAAAACAACATCCGTCGAAAGAGATTGAATCGAGTTCCAAAAATGGAAAGTCCACTCAAATTAAACAGGATTCACCTGATGAGATAAAAGTGGCAGTGTCAACAATGCTTAAAAAAATCGATAAACAAACTAAAGAAATATCTGTAAATGAAAAATATATTGTCGACATAAAACAAGAGAAAGAAATAAAAATAAAAAAGGAGGAAGAAGAACCAAACAAAAAACTAAAAAAAGAAGAAGAGACAGAGAGATTGAAACTAATAAAACAGTTGCGGAAAGAAAAAGAAGCCCTTAAGAAAGAGGCCAAAAAGGAACAACAATCGAAAGACTCCACTCAAATTAAACGGGATTCACCTGATGAGATAAAAGTGTCAGTGTCAACAAAACTTAAAAAAATCGATACACAAACTAAAGAAATATCTGTAACTGAAAAATATACTGTCGACATAAAACAAGAGAAAGAAATAAAGATAAAAAAGGAGGAAGAAGAACCAAACAAAAAACTAAAAAAAGAAGAAGAGACAGAGAGATTGAAACTAATAAAACAGTTGCGGAAAGAAAAAGAAACCCTTAAGAAAGAGGCCAAAATGGAACAACAATTGAAAGACAAAGAGGCGCGTTCCAAAACATTAAAGTCTATTAAAATTAAACAGGATGCCCCTGATGACATAGTGACTGTGTCAGCAATACTTAAAAAAATCAATAAAGACAAAAAAGAAATGACCGCAAATGAGAAAGAGATTGTTGAGATAAAAAAAATGATAACAGAAAAGAGACCAGAAGAGATGAAAGATAAAAGAGATGAATCTAAATTTAAAACAATACAACTACAATATTTTAAAGAAAAAGCCTTAGAAAAAAAGAAACAGCTGGAACATGAAGCACAAGTTGCAAAAGAAAAGGAGAGTAATTCAAAGAAACAAGCAGACATTACAACAAAAACTGTGGATTTAAAAATGGGTGACATCAAAATTGAAGATTTTATCGAAAGTAAACATATTTTAAGATTAGTTCAAATAAAACAAGCTGCTTCAATAAAGCCCGCTAACATCGAACCTGCAGTAATTAATGAACATAAATGCCATCACGGGATCTATATGTGGTATTTCTGTCAACTTTGTTATAATTCTGAGTTGGAATTAGAAGTTATGAGTTTAGATGATAAAATTAATGAACCGACAGAATCACTATACGATATTATAATTGGCGAAAAAATCTTTAAAATTAACCGATGCTTTGAGAAAACTAAAGAACCGGACGCTACTCTTAAGTTCTACCAAAATTTTTCTTTCGACTCGCTCAAAGAAATAATTCCGCAGAAGGAACCTGTACAGAAAAAAAGTAATAATTTGCCAAAAAAGAATGTAAGTACAGCATTGCGTATATTTCAATTACTATCTCATCGCCCGCGACTTCGTCGGCGTAGATTTAGGTAGATACTCCGCGAACTTCAACGCTTCTCTCTACTTCCTTTAAAGGGTGGTTAAATTTTGGAAAATGAATCATATCGACTTTTGTTACGGTGACGCTGATCCTGTAGTATTATAAACCAAAATATCTGGTTATTATCCGAGACATTTTGGCCTTTCAACCCGTTAGGGGTTCATTATGAAAAAAGTAAAGATTTTATAGGTAAATTATATCCCATTTAAAAAAATAAAAAGTGCGTTACATGTCCTTTATTTCTGTTGCCGTCAAAATGTAACACGCTTTTATTGAAGCAAATTATTAATTAAACTTTTTAGTTTTTTTATTAACAAGTAATAAAAACTTAAAGCAAAAAACAAAATTGTGTATGCAACGTATAATGTATTGTCGCCATTTTATTATAATCCACATTTTCTCAGAATGACTTCGCGAGATTATAGACTATCAAATTTTGATGCGTAAAAAAGTATTCCAAATGTTCAGTTGACAATTTATCGAGAGTTTACAATCTCTCAAGTTATTTTATAATCTTACGGAGTTTGCTATTTTCCGGTGACATATACATATAAAGATATTATCTTATCGTCACTTATCAAGAAGAAACAAACGAGCCCAAACTCGATGCAGTAAGGACGTTTTGTTACGGAGATCTTATGGCCACCTTCCAGCTTCATCATTAACCCTGGTTACCCTTTAGGACCAAAGTACTCGTCAAGACGAATCAAACGAGTCTAAATCGATGGGATTGCGTCGTTTCATTACAGAGTTCCTATGGCCACCTTCCAGCCCCTTCATCAGCTCCATGTTATCATAATATTGCATTGTTACTCGAAATACATATGCGTGCAATTCAGCTCAATCGAAAACCGGGAAGTGTGTCAAATTTAACTTGCAAGATTGATTACAGACAGACAACGGGACAAGTGAAACTAGAGCTTGTAAAATTACATTAGATTCGTTTAAAAAATCAACTTTTATGTTGTTTATATCAATTTCCAAGTATATTCAAGCCAGCAGTAATTACCTCTCTCCACAGAAATCTTCATCACCCCTGCACCTGAAGGGGTTGATTTTAGCACAGGGCTCAAAACCGAACCCTGGGGGTGCCCACTGTGCCCAGCCGTGATTTCATAAAAAATCGATGTTGATCCAATTTCCTTTTTTTTTTAATGATGGGAAATTATCAAATGACTTCTTTTGCTCTGGGTGGAGAGGAAAGGCGTGTCAGACTCTTACTGACTAAAACCCATCCGTGTTCCTTCTTAAGCCCTTTGCGTTCCGGGGCCGCGGTGACTCTTTCGAACAAATTTCGCAACCCTGGCAGGCTCTGGCCCTAGCGGGCCCCGTCTTCTATGCTGACATCTCTTTGAGGTGAGCGTGGAACACATCGCGCCATCGTCCCGGGCCTGGTTGTGATCGGACAGCGAGCCACCCAACGCTCGCCGTCCGCAGGCCCGCGCCTTCGGTGGCCGGGATCGTCCTGCGACTCCCGACGCCCGGGGCGTCTTCTTCTGTAGCGGCGGTTGGGGCGAAGGCCTCGTCTCTCCCTCGCGCATTCCGCTTTCTCCTTCGCTAGCATTACTGCTTCGCAGAAGGAGGTGACTGCTTCCCAAGCCTCCTGGCTCCGGACCATGAATAAAAGACCGGGCGATAGTTGCCGTCTCCATTCCGCCATGGTATCCTGCCGGAGCTCTGTCCGCCACGTTGCATTTTGCCGCGGCAGCGGAGTTTTGCCCCGGCGAAGCGCATCCACGCGCCACGCGTAAACGTGCGCGTGGGCTCTCTCCTCCAGGTCCCATGGCGGTAATCCGGCAAGAAGGCTCGCTGTCTCGCCGGAAACCGTACGGTAACCCCGGGCCAGCCGGATGGTCATGACCCTTTGGGACGCATTGAGTTGGCGGGCTGGTCGCCCCTCCAATGTGAGCGCCCACACCGGGGCCCCATAACAGGCCATGGACTTCACGATCCCCGCATAAAGCCTCCGGCAGGAGCCGCTTTAAGGCAGTCCCGGTCCGCTCCAGTCTGGGAGCCAAACGTCGGAAGTGCTCCTCGAAGTTCCTCCGGCGGTCGGGAACGAGCCCCAGGTACTTCATCGTCGACCCGACGCTGATGTGAACCCCTCCTTCCGATACTTGGGATCCCGTTGGTGGCCTGTTCCGAGAACCATGAAAGCTTCAGACTTGTGCAGGGCCACCTCGAGACCCAGTTGCCGGATCCTTCCAACCCTTTCCTTTACTTGGAATAGCCTATCTGATAGGTAGGAAGTCATTAGTGGGTAGTAACTGTGGGGGGGGGGGGACATTTCTAAGCTTGACAATTAGCCCATTGTGCCAGACTTTATCGAATGCTTGGTGTATATCCAGGAAACCCGACGAGCAATACTCTTTCAGTTCCAGAGACCTTCTTATCTTGCCACACACCCTATGTACCTGCTAAATTGTCGAGTGTTGCTGCCTGTATCCAAATTGGTGGATAGGCGTTATTCTATGCAGTAGGGCCTTTTCGAATAATTTTGTATTTAACAGACAGCAGGCTAATGGGTCTGTATTGTATTTTAATAATGATTGTATTTTATTCTGAGGTTTCTCAGGTTTGGGTATCATCAAGATTTAGGACACTTTCTATAGAGTTGGAAAGTGCTGAGTTCTCAAAATGCGATTGAAATGATATGTTTGGAACAATATTGTTTTCTTTGGAAGTTCCTTCGAACTCTGGAGCTTTGTTATCGTTAAGATTTTTTATAAGTCTTGACATCTTCAGAGACATCCTTTTGAAAATCTTGAGAAAGAGTGGATTCTCTGTAGCTCTCAAATTCCTGATCACTTGAGTTGTTGGGTGTGAAAACTTCCAAAAAGGGGTCCTGCAAAGGCATCAGCTTTTTCTTGTCCCTTTCTAGCCCATGCTTTTGTGTTTACCTTAAGTAGTGGATTGGTTTGGTTGGTTGAGGACTGCCATATTATTGTTGCGCGTACAAACAAAGAAACAAACTGTTCAGCTTTATTATTAGTATAGATATACAATTGATAATAATAATTATGTAGATTGATAAATTGAACATAGGTTGCCTAGCTAAATTCGAGACCCACACAAATAGCATAGATGAAGATAGATATTATATTTCTTAAGAGCCAGGCTCAATAACGTATCTACGTTTAACCTACTGGCAAATTATAGCTACTAACAGTAGCTGGAATGTAATGTTTGCCTTTGTAGCATGACGTTTCAGCTACTGTTGGTAGCTTAATTGACAGTTGGTTAAAGGTAGGTACCTACGTTATTGAGACCGGCCGTAAGCAGTATCTCGTACAATCAGCGACAAAATGCCATGAGCATCTCAAAGTTCCAAAATTCGTCAACACCTTAAAATAACAAAAGTTACTGAATAGCTGCTGCTACAAAATGTGGTAAACGAATCAATGTGACAAAATTCGATTATCTTGTCATTTTTCTTTTTATATAAAAATAAACTTCTACGTTCGAAAAGCTCGTATATGTTTTCGAAATAAAATTGTTCTGTACTCCACTCCCTGTTAGCAAATAATTCTGGACGACAATAATTAATTCCAAATTTAAAACAGAATTCCTGCTTTATCAAAACAATATTTATTAATTGAATTAATAATCTACTGCGTTGAACACAATGGTCAAAATTGCACAACTCTCAGGCCCGTATTGATGTGCGGAAAAACAAAAAAAGGTCGGTTAACTAGAACCAGAATATCAATTTTCTGGTTAAAGACATTCAATTCTCATAAAGGAATTTACATTTCAATTACATGAGAACAAATTTAAATATAAAGACTTATCATTGTCCTTCAACACTCGGACTTACAATATATCTAACTTATATACAACGTGTTACAGAATAAACGCAATACCTGAAAAGGGGTCATTGTACATTATGAACAACTTTTACTATGGGACCAACCCCGAAATCGCAAAAAATATTAGCTAACTTACATTGTAAGTACTTATTACAAATTAATAAGGTTTGTGGTACTCCCAGAAATAAAAGTTGTGCCACTACGCGAAAATACCCTGCTTGACGATAAAGAGTGCAGTCCCGTTGTCACAATGCAGATAAATTAGCCAGTAAGTAGTACAATTATAGTTTACAGCTGCTATTTTAAAGTTACTATTTTTAATATTGATTATACGTTAAATTGGTAGCAATTAATCTATGGTTAAATAAAACTGATATTTTGAAGATTTTTTATTTTGGTCTTAAAATAATTGATCGAATTCGCACAGAAAGTTGCACTCCCTCCTATACAAGTGTTTGGTTCGCACTCGAGAAAGTACGATTTTTCTTTTGGTGAATGAGTTTTGTGTATTTCTGGTTTTATTAAGTATTTTTAATGAGTATGCAGGTACAGTACATATGCGTGAAGTTGTGAATTTCGTGTCATTGTATATTTTAAATTGTAGGTGTTAGGTAGTCGTAGTGAAAAAGCATTTTAATAATTTTATTTTGTGCAATTTGTAGGTTTCCTAAATTTGTTTTCGGTTTAATTTTATAAAAGATAATCGAACTTTGTAACATTGATCTGTTTACCTCATTGCGTTTACCGCATTTTGTGGCCAAAGCTATTCAGTGGCTATAGATGTTTTAGGTGTTGACGACTTTTGACTCTTTGTACTTGATCATCGAATACTGTCGCTGACAGATTTGTCCGCGGCGTGTCTAGTCAATTAGCGGGGATTACAAAAAAAAAACTGTGTCATTATACCGGCCGCTTATAATATTATTTTGATATTATGAACATTTAAAATATGACGTTGCAGAAATTGACATTAAACATCAAGTACCTAATCCCAAAGAATTTTTACAAGTAATTTATTTTCATAAAATCATTTTTTATTTTATTCTTCGCGAAGTGTTTTCTATAGAGCTATCCATTCTGCGACAAAATATGTCTAAGTCTAAAAAGACGCAATCAGAACCGGTAAGTTGACAGGGAAAGATCGAGAAACATAGCAGGCAGACCATACTGCATTCGGTTGGCGGAGAACCGACTTTGTGGCGCAACTTGGGATAGAACTATGTCAGCTGTGAACTGATTGATTATAATGTTTATACGCTGAGTTTATTGATTTTTAGAAAATTTGTGATGCTAATAGCACGATCATAGGCGTTTGTATTTTTTCTTCGTTTTTCTTGTGTTTACGAGTTCACCAACGTAGTTTGAACACGATGAGCACTTGGAAGACCTGCCTGGTTTTAGCCATTTAAAATTAAGGTATTTTTTACATAACCGTCTTTTTTACGTAACCGTGAGTCGCGGGCAGAAATTAATTTCCCAATAAATTCTTGAATACTCAATTATGTCAAACTTTCAGATTGTGATGGAACCTAGTAAAGGTTTTTTACGCTACGCTTTATCAGATCGCACCTTCATTGAAAAGGGTTGGACTGTGCTACCTACAGAAAAAGTAGTACGAAAGGTAAATAATTATTATGCTATATACACTGGTCAGCAAATAAACCGAGCCACCCGCTACCTAGGAACTCTGATTCGATTTTCTCAAAAAGTATAAAACTTACAACTATCAAAGTTATACCTACAAAAAGTGCGTTTCACGGTGATTAAAATGACTACAAATTAATTCGAAAGTACCGTCAACTCACATTGTAATCAAGCAACAAACACAATGCTAACGATTTGCTCTGTTTTCACCAGAGTTTGAAATTAGCGTTCTTTTTCTCTACAATGATCGAAAGTCGGATATTTCTTATCATTTCTTTAGTTTTTGTCCATCGTTTGCTCAGACGCGTGTGTTTTTGCTACTTTTTTCGATTAATAATGAATACAACACCTCAGGAAGCAGCTCAAGCTGTAGCATTACTTCAAGCAGGCATTGCGCAACGTGAAGTCGCTCGAAGGCTTCGAATCAGCAGATCTTCGGTGCAACGAGTTTACAGACGATACCTAGAGACTGGAGCATTCGATCGCCGTCCAGGTACGGGCAGACCTAGGGCTACATCAGCAGCAGATGATCGTTATATCCACCTTACTGTTCTGCGAAATCGCCACCTCAACGCAGTTCAAGTCCAACAAAGCGTGACGAACGCCAAGTGGTCATAAGTTCAGATACCGTCAGAAGGAGACTTGCTGAACGGAACCTGACCCCAAAAAGAGCTGCAACAGGCCCAGCATTAACGGTAGCACACCGTCGAGAACGACTTGAATTTGCTCGAGAGCATAGGGATTGGACATTAGAGCAGTGGAGTAATGTACTCTTCACTGATGAGACCAGGGTGAGTCTACATGGAAGTGATCGACGTCAGAGAGTATATCGTCGCCCTGGAGAACGTTATTCTCAGTGTTGCATCGAGGAAACTGTTGCTTATGGAGGAGGATCTGTAATGGTCTGGGGCGGCATCTCGTTAACAGCACATACAGCGTTAGTTTTCATCGAACCGACGGGCCGTACACGTGGACTGACTTCTCATCGCTACATTACTGAAATCCTCGCAGACCATGTGGTACCTTACGCAGGATATATCGGACAGGATATGCAATTGATGCATGATAATGCACGGCCTCATGTTGCTCATGTGGTGATCCAGTATCTACGCGACGTCAGCATTCATACGATGGACTGGCCAGCTCGAAGCCCGGACTTGAATCCGATAGAACACTTATGGGATGAGCTGAAACGTCGGGTTCGAGCCGGGTAACTGCTCCAACAAGCCTTCCAGAGCTGTGAATCGCAATTGAAGAAGAGTGGAATACAATTCCTCAAGATTTTATCGTCAGGCTCGTAAGGTCGATGAATACAAGGATGCTGGCAGTTATCCGAGCAAGGGGAGGGAATACGGAATATTGATCAAAAACTTTTTTTTGATTTTATCTTTGTTTTTGGCTTTAATTTTTTTTTTCACTTTATCATTACTAACGATTGTATACGAATACTCACCTACGCAATCTGGTAAGAAAACGCACTAATGATAAACATCACAAGCTATGGGTTGACCATAGTGAGTGCAGGCAGGCCAAAGAGGCACTTCCCTCTATTGATGGCCGTTTCACGAAAAAAGCCCTAAGACTTACTAAACAGCATTTGCGTACAGTCACAGCCGTCACAACTGGCCATGGGTCTTTTAATAAACACCTCTATGTCATAGGAGTCACCGACAGCCCACTTTGCAGAGCCTGCATCGAGGAGGACGAGACAGCAGCACACCTGCTACTAAGCTGCCCGGTGGTCGCTGATTACAGGGCTAAGTACTTCGGTAACCCAGGTACCCTTTGTGAGATAGTTAGTAACACCAAGGCGTTGCTGGCCTTCCTTGGGGAGCTGGGGTGGATCGAATGACACATTTGTCCCACCTGCACGCAAAATACGCGCTTAGTCGTGGAGTTGCGGAAACCAGCCCGAGTTACATACATACATACATACATACTAACGGTTGTCACGACTGGAAAACGACTCTTCTTTGTAAAATCCTTAATAAACACTGATATATTAATTAAACCTAATGAGTGTACCGTATAGGTACATTCGCTTGCTGGGTTGGTGAAGAATAAAACCCGAAGAGAGATTTCTTGAAGAGCTTCCTACATTTTCTTTTCCAGTGTTCTTCTTTATTTTACTGCTATCCGCCGACTGTACCGATACGATTTTTTTTTTGTGAGTGGTTTCGCGCAGTTCAACCTATAAGGTTGTCGACTGCATAACCGGGCTTGCCTGTGGTGGCCTTAATATAATATTAAAGCCTCCAGCCAGGGCTTATAAAAAACTTACAAACTAAGCGACTACACGCTAAGGGCACCCCCTGTGGGGAACGGGCCTCGGCTTAGGGCGTCGCTGGGGGGAGGACAGCTAGGGACGGGCTGGATCGAACTGGAATTATTATTAAGGGGCGAATTTAAGACTACAGGCTCAGCGGCGCGGGCTGGCTCGAGCATGGGTCAGGGCGGATTTTGACGGGGACGTCGCGGCGGGCCTCGGCGGCGAGGGCGGAAGGACGGCGGTCGTGGTTTGCGAAGAGTGCTGGTCTCTTTGCGACTCTCTTGGAGGAGAGTGGTAGAGTCGTCGGGCGTGACGAGGGTATGCCTCGGTCGGCGTACCTTGGAGATGCGGGAGGGGTTGTATCGGGCGGCCGATGCGATAAGGGGGTTACGGTGATTAACAGCAGTGTCGAAGAAACGTTTGGCTATGCGTTTCATGAACTGCTGTATGGTGGGCAATTTGAGATCTACATGTAGAGTGTCATTTCGGACGTAGAAGGGGGCACACATACATGGTGATCGGACGTGGGGGAGGGGGTTTGTGCCGCGGTTTCGTAAACAGAACCGCCTGACTCTTGTCGGGGTTAACCTCGATTCTCCATTTCCTGAACCATCTGCCAAGATGTTTGCAGATGTTTGGAGAGTGCGAGCGATAGCGTCAGGTTCGCGACCGGTGTAGTTAATGGCGGTGTCGTTGGCGAATAGGGCCAACTGCTCCTTTTTACTTTTGGGGATATCGCTGGTGAACAGCGTAAATACTAGGGGGGATAGCACTGAGCCCTGGGGGACTCCTGCTCGGATGGGGTGATGGGACGAGAGTGCACCCTCGATGCGGTAGCGAAAGGTGCGGTTCGACAAAAAATCTCGCAAGATGAGCACGAGACGGTCTGGCACGCCGAGTTGGTAGAGCTTGTAAATTAAGCCATTGTGCCAGACTTTGTCGAATGCTTTCGCTATGTCGAAGAACAAGGCGCCCGTCATCGAGCCACGCTGGAAACCAGCGCTTAGATGCTCGACGATGCGGTGCACTTGTTGGATGCACGAGTGTTCGGTTCGAAAACCAAACTGCTCGTCGGGGATAAGACTCTTTGCTTCATCGTAATCCTTGAGCCGCTTATAAATAAGCCTCTCGTAGATTTTACCGAGAACGTTGAGTAGACTGATGGGACGGTAACTGGCGGGATCAGACTTGGGCTTGCCTGGTTTGGGGATACCGATAACGGTGGCCTGTTTCCATGCTCGGGGGAACATGTTATTGCTTAATGCGCCATTGAAGATGGCAGTCATAAGCACTATTAGTTGGGCGGGGAGGAGTTTAAACACCTTGTTGGTGATGCCGTCGGAGCCTGGGGCTTTCCTAGGTCGGAACCTTTTGATGATCTCCTGTACTTCGTCGGGCGTGACGGGGGGCAGAGGATCATCAGGATCTTCGACTGGTGGGAGGGAAGCTCTACGTTCGACTTCAGCATTCACCATGTCGAGGTGAGCTTGGTCTACTGGTTGAGAGCTAGGAGAGCATTGGGCCTCTAGACTGTCGGCTAGACATTCCGCTTTGTCAGAGTTGTCAAAGGCGACACTCTTGTCGGGGCGGATGAGAGGGGGCATTGTGGCCTCTTCTTTGGATTGTAACTTCCTCTGAAGGTGCCAAAAGGCGAGATGAGTGGGCTCGAGCTCGCTAAGCGTCTTGTCCCAGCGTGCGGTACGCAGCTCAGCAGTGCGTTTTCTCACAGCTCGCTGTAAGTTGCGCATGTGAGCTTTGTTCGCGTCGCAGGGAAAAGCGCTGTACGCACGAATGGCTGCGTTCTTCTCGGTTATCAGATTCCGTACATCGTCCGGCATTTTCCAGCGGTGGTCTTCCACCACTGGAACCTCCCTTGAACATTCGTTCAGGACGGATTGTACGTGATCCGTAAGCGAGTCGATCGCCGCCGTCGTGTCAGCGACTGAGACGATGTGGTCGGGGATGTTGTCTAGGTGAGGCGACGTAGTGGATTTCAGCCTTTCGCTTACTTTCCTCCAGTCGGTGATCACTTGAGACGGGGGAGGTTGGTCGGGGTCGGGCTGACCCGAGCGAGGGCCTAGGTGCATGATCACTGGACGGTGGTCTGAGTTGAGCTCGTGTGTCGTTTCTATAGATAGCAAACGGAGGTTTACGTTCTTTAGCAACGCCACATCGAGAACATCGGGCCTTTGGTTGGGATAGTGCGGGAAGTGAGTTGGCGTCATCGGAGCGATGACGTCATAGTTGAGGGTTGCACCTAGGTTAAATACCACCCTGCCTCTTGCATTGGTTGTGGTGCAATTCCACGTGGGATGTTTGGCGTTGAGATCTCCCGCTAATATAACGGAATCACTCAAGCCAAAGAGGGTGGTGAAGTCGCTACTGAGTGCGATGGGGTCGTCAGGCGTGGGGGACGAGGTCGAGGGCGGTGGGTAATAGGCAGAGATAATGGTGATCGGTTGATGACCAGTCATACCTAGCCGACAGGCTGAGTACTCGAGTAACGAGCGGGGGGCAGGAGGAATCAAGGGGATGCAGTACAGCTCCTTTTTATAATAGATCAGGGTACCTCCGCCGTGATAACGCGTCCTATCGTTGCGAACTATACGGTAGTTGGCAATTCTAGGGTCGTTGCGATGGGGTTTTAGGAAGGTTTCCTGGATGAGGGGGACGTCTAGTTGATGGTCGCGGAGGAATTTGGCGATCTCATCTCTTTGGTTGTTAATGCCATTGGCATTAAAGAATCCTAGTTTGAGGGATCGGGGTCTGTTAAAATAAGTGCGTGGCTGCGATTGATGACTAATCAATGGATAACCATTGATTAGTCATCAATCGCAGCCATTGCGTCTAATTGGTCCAAGATGGGCCTGTAGGCGTTAAAGATCTTATTCGCCTGAACTGGAGATAGATGTAAAAGTCCATCGTTTCCTCTGAACTTGTTGAGTTCAGCACTCATGGACCTTGCCTCGCGGGTCATGAACAACAAGTACGCTTCGGTGATTGTTTCACCCACGTTAGGCCAGTTGTTCTTTGAGAGGGGGAGTGTGAAGTGCTCCTGCACTGCTGCGGGTGCAGCGGTGTATTGGAGCGCAGGCAGGGGAGCAGCCGGGACCACTGGGGTCACGGGCACGGGGATCGGCGCTGGGACGGGCGTGTCCATTAGCGCTGGTATGGGCTGGGAAGTAGTGGCCACCAAAGCTGGGAACGCTTTCTGGTGGTTCAGCCGGTTCCATGGAGAGGGTCTCTGTGGAGCGAGCCATTCGGGCATTTCCGAGGAGGGAATCCTCTCGGGTGGAGATTCGCGTTGCTGGCGGGCGTTGTGGCGCTTAGCCAGTTTGGGGGCGATTTTGGGGGCCTTAGGGCATCCCTTGTAATTTGCCGGGTGACCGGACTGGCCGCATAATACGCAGCTGGGAGGTTCTGCGCATTGTGAGCGGTCTTTGGGACGCTCGCACTCGCTAGTGCTATGCTCGCCCAGACACTTAACGCATCTGGGCGTCGCATAGCAATTGCGCTGGGAGTGTCCATAAAGTTGGCAGCGGTGACACTGGCCAATTGCAGTCGGGCGATTCGGCTTCTCAATTTGGATGCCGGTAAGGGAGCACACCTATTTTATCTTGAAAATCGGGTGATGACCCTCGGTGGGGTCGCATACGACAAGGACCATGTCGTGATGTCGTAATATTCTCCTCCTCTCGCTTTGTGTAAGCGGTGTACGGCGGAGACGGGGATGGATTGAGCAAGGAGGACATACTTGATGTCCTCTGTGCTAATTTCTTTGGGGACACGTTTTATCACCACTCGGGTGGGCGTGTCCTCTGGAAGGGAGTAAGTATGAAAGGAGATGTTCCTTTCACGTAGAGCGCGGACAAGGTCGCGGTAGTCATTTGCTGACGGAACGACTACTTTGATCCCAAGTTGGCAGGCCTTGGCGTTTGTGTAGTTGATCTTACGAACAACACACATCTTGGACACTTCGGTCCATTTCGCCTTGTCCTGAATGTACAAGGGCGGCGGAGGGCGTTGCTTCTTTTGAGAAGCTGATGCGGGGGCATTGGGGCTGCGCGGACGGTTGGCCTGTGAGGCGGGGGCAGCGGAGGTGGAGGGGGAGGGGGAGGGGGGAGACGCAACAGACTTCTTGGCCTTGCTGGTTTGGGAAGATTTACCCTTCTTCCTCTTTCTACCGGCGACTTCATAGCCGTCGTCGGAGGAAGAGGCGTCATAAGATAACTCTTCCGATTCGGAGGGAGGGTTGGAGCACGGCACTGACGTGTCCATGTCCATTAAGGGCTCAATGGGCTGTTGGGGAGCGGTCGGCGCGGCGTCTATTGTCCTCGGGACAATAGCCGGTTTCGTCTTTGATGACGAGGCGGCGGCGGTGTCTATTGTCTTAGGGACAATAGTTGGTTTCGCTGAAGGGGCAGCGGCGGCATCTGTTGTCTTGTGGACAATAGCTTTTGTAGTGGCGGCGTCTTTTGTCTTGGAGACAATAGCCGATTTAAGTTTCGCGGAAGGAGCGGGGGCTGGGGCTCTGTTATTAGGTACCGTTTTCGGTACGCAATTGGAGGCCGGATTTTTTTCCGCGGGCGGAGGAGACAGTGGGCTGTCAAGGACGTCGCTGAAACCAGCGACGGATTCCTCTACAGCCGAGGTTGACGGAGTGGGGGTTTGCTGCATAGCAGCAAGTTTCGTGCCATATTTGGCGAGGAATTCGGGGTCCTTTAAAAGGACCTCCTTGACGAACGCTAAGATTATAGCGTCCGTCATCATGAGTGGGGGGACCTAATATCGCGGAATGGTGATGGATTATTTCCCACGAGGGACCTAAACCCTAACAACCTAGCGGCTTCGGATCTAGAGTTGTAGTCAGCGACCACAGATGACGTCACGGCGAGAGCGGGACGGAACGATGTAGAGCACAACACAACACGATAGCGGGCGAGCGGCGGGGAGCGGCACGTCCGTCAGGGGCGAGCGTCGGGCGAAGAGTGTCCCTTCGACGCTGAGCGAGAGCGCGCTGCCCTTTTATGTTCTTACTCATGGGCGAGCGGCGTGGGTGGTATTTGTTTAGTGTAAACGAATGGCAGCTTTTATATTTACCAATATTTACATCTTAAAATTAACATACAATACAAACATTATTATAAGAATTATAAGCTTAAATTTCTAACAAGGTAAAATGAATATAATAAAATTACAAAGAAAAGGACTAATCTAAACTTAAATAACTAGAGCTGTTATTTACAACTAGGTACTAACTATTAAGGTAAGTAAGACATGAGCGAACTTATACAAACAAACTATAAAAACAATGGACAAAATAGTGAAGTATATAAAAACTATTTAACCTTATATACTAGAACTATGTACACTGTCACTGTCTGTTTACTTGTCCCGCACATACACTGTCACTGTCTGTTTACTTGTCCCGCACAATGAGTTTCCTTTCATTTTAATCACCATGAAACGCACTTTCTGTAGGTACAACTTTAATAATTGTAGGTTTTTTTAGTTTTTGAGAAAATCGAATTAGAGTGCCTAGGTAGCGGGTGGCTCGGTTTATTTGCTGTCCAGTGTAGTTTGTAGAGAGCATGAAATTGCTGTGGCAGCAGGGTTCTTTTGTTCGAAGCTTTATTTTAATTTGACACTTGTTAGATGAATGTGTATCGTATGCGTCCGGCACACCCGGAGTTCGACTGGTTCGAGCACAACAAGAACAAACGACTGATGACTTACGACACTGGCGAAAGACTAGCAGAGTTCGATGACAACGGACGAGGTCGCTGGTACTACAGAAGTGGTCGACTGGCACTGGATTATTATGACGCTGAAGGTGGCCATCTCTTAGAGCTGTTACTCACTGCATCCGATCCGAATCTGTGAAAATACGGTTTTAAAAAACTCGGACCGAATTCGGATACCTATTGCTTAGATACGCACAGATCCAATCTCTGATCTAAATTCATGCTATTCAGGAGCCATCTTTGGATATGTCCAATTTGAGTCCGACGTAAAGCGAAAGCGTTCATACAAACAGTACTACGGCTACTTCGGTCCGTCAATATTTCTTCCAAATTGGGAACTCACGGGTGACTGAGAGAAATTGGATAACAGAAGTCGGATCTAGTGCGTAATCTACCATACAAATAGTTCTATGACTACTTCGGAACGTATTTTCACGGATTCGGATCGGATGCAATGCGTAACCGCTCTTAAGGATATTTCTGATACTTAGTAATTATCAGAGATCGGAATAGATAGACTATATTTACCTAATGTTCGTGGAAGTAAGAAACATAGAGTTGATAATACCTCCTCTAAAATCCCGGAATCATAAACATGACGATTGTATCCCGGGATTTTTAAGAAATTGCAAATTACTCATTGCACTTTGAATACATTTTAACAAAATTATTATATTGAAGAATCTTATTATGTTTTTAGAGTTCCGTACCTACTAAAAAGGTTAAATTAAATAGCTTTGTTTTCGCACAACTCTTTCTTTTTTTGATTCTTCAAATAAATAATTTGTAACTATACTCAAAGTCCAGTTCATGTTTTTTTAATCCCGGGTTTTAATTGTCATGATTCCATTTATGATTCCGGGATTTAAGAGGAGATATTATCAACTCGTATGTTACTTACTTCCACGAACATTAGGTAAATAAAGTCTACCTATTCCGATCTCCGGTAATTATCGATAATCTAAAAGGTATCAAGTTTTTTAATTAGTCAGAGCCACTTTCCTTTTCACTTTCCGTAGTCAACAAGGAACCCTTATAGTTTCGCCATGTCCGTCTGTCCGTCCGCGGTTTAGCTCAGAGACGCTTAGCTCTAAATAGTTGGAATTTATTATGGGTATACATGTTAATCACGCGCAAAGTGGTAAAATAAAATTGTGGAAATAATTTTTTTTTAGGGTAATCGATAAAAAAAGTTCACCGCCGCTGAACGTGTGGGGTGGCCCCATAGATATAATATTTCTATGGGTGGTTTTATTTTTATCATTATTATTTTTCCTTTCAAGGACCCGTTTCCAAAATATTAAGCTTTAAAGTGCTTATTTTTGGTAGAGTCAAGTAGGGGACACTCCCCAGCTTTTTTTAAAATGTATTAATCATGGTTATGTATTTTTTTATATTTCTATGGTAACAATAGAATTAGACATTCACGTGTTGCTGTGTGTAGATTTTTATTCTAATTTTTATGCTATGAATTACAGAGACAAATGCTCAGCAGCGATTCGTTATATACAGCAGCGGAGAGCCCGACGAGCGTGGACGCACACATCCTATTACGATACTTGCCACTTTTGACTATCTAGGCAATGGTATAGTTTTCGATCACGCTGGCAAGATACGGTAAATATTTTTTTTCCGATAAAAATTCAGAGTAAGTATCCACGAAATTAAGTCTGTGAATGTAATAACACTGCCGACGTTTGGCTCCCAAACTGGTGCGGGCCGGGGCTGCTTTCAAGCGGCTCCTTCCCAATCTCCCCTAGATTGGGAAGGAGCCGCTTTCCAAGCCCTCCGGAGGCTCTATGCAGGAATCGTGAGGTCCATGCCATTTTATGGGGCCCCGGAGTGGGCGCTTACGCTGAAGCAGCGTCCAGCCCGCCAGCTCAATGCGTCCCAAAGGGTCATGGCCATTCGGCTGGTCCGGGTGACACCACACAGTCTCCGGTGAGGCGGCTCCTTGCTGGATTACCACTATGGGATCTGGAGGCGAAAGCCCTCGCGCACGTTTACGCGTGGCGCGCGGAGGCGCTTCCGCGGCAAATTGCAGCGCGGCGGACCGAGCTCTGGCGGATAGAGACGGCGACTATCGCGACCCAGCGCTGGGCACGCCACAATTGTGGCGATAAGACTTCTCTTTGGGGAGTGGCTGGAGAGGCGCCACACCTTTCGCCTGACGCAGGTTCTCACCGGACACTGCTGTTTCGGGAGATACCTATTTCGAATTCCGCTTAATCCGAAACAGGTGGACACGACCGGGTGTCAGCACTATGAGGATCGCCCGGAGGACACGGTGTAGCATACGGTGGAGGCCTGACCTGCTTGAGCGGAGCACCGCCGTGTCCTCATCGAGGCGATCGGCGGCAACGACCTCTCGCATCCGGGCCCTGGTTAAATCAATGGTCCGGAGCGAGGAGGTTCGGGAAGCGGTTACCTCCTTCTGCGAAGTAGTAATGCCAGCGGAGGAGGAGGCGGGCTGCGCGAGGGAGAGACAGAGCCTTCGCTCCAACGGCAGCAACAGAAGAAGGCGCCTCGGGTGTTAGGAGTCGCAGGGTGATCCCCGGCCAGCGTAGGCGCGGGCATGCGGACGGCGAGCGTTGGGTGGCTTGCTGTTCGATCACAACCAGGCCCGGGTCGATGGCGCGTTGAGTTCCACGCGCGCCTCAAAGAGATATCAGCATAGGAGACGGGGCAATTTATTCGAAAGAGTCACCGCGGCCCTGGAATGCAAAGGGCTTTAGAAGGAACACGGATGGGTTTTAGTCAGTAAGAGCCTGACACGCTCTTCCGCTCCACCCAGAGCGGAAGAAGTCGTTTGATGATTTCCAATTCTTAAAAAAATGCCTCAAACTGCAATTTATGTAATTTAATAAAATTATTGTTTCTCAGCCTTAAATACAACCAGACTGAAGGAGTGGTACTCGATCGCGCAATCGGTCCCGTTTCACACTGGAAGTGGCACACACTGAACGATCCACCGGTCCTACAACAAGTTATGATCGATACTCAGTTGCCGCACAAAGATCCTGAAATTCTTAAACTTGGACCACCACCAGACAATAAAACTCGACCAGATAATGAGGAAATGTTAGCCATAGAATTTGATAACTTTATAAAAGAAAAGAGTAAGAAGTTATCCCAAAAATTTAAACCCTTTCAGATAAAAATGAAAGCTTTGAAGATAAACGAGCATTTTTCTCTAAGAGTATTAGACCAAGCTACAGTTTATCTCATTTTTAGAGATGGTTCAACTAACCTCAAGCTCAACATCGGCATGATATTAGACCATAAAGAAATTGTGGATACTGAGACTGCTGAAGTGGGCGAAGTTTCGAACAGTTTAGAGCAGTTTCCAGCTCGAACCGATAGCCTGGCGGGCCTGCAGCGCAGTGTGTCTCACGCACAACGCTATGAGAGACAACACGCTGAGCGAGAGCGCCGGCTGCGACGCCCTGAGCCCAACGCGAGTGTCGATCAGCTGACTGCTGCCACCTCCCCGCCCATGCGACTACCGTTGAGAACAGTTCCCACTGGATCTTCTTCTACCACCGGATATTGTAGTAGAAAACCTACAAATAATTTGTATTATAATACGCGTCTTCTTTAAATAATGTACTTCGTATTGTTAGAAATTTTCTTTTTTATCAATTTTTTATGTTATTTATAATATTTTAAAAATCAGTAAATTGATTGTATAAAATAAGTATTTTTTAGTTATAACTTAAAAAACTAACTTACTGACAAAATACTCGATTGCGATTGTAGTGATGCAGAATCATCGACACGTGGGCGAAGCTATAAGACCAGTGACAGCATCGCAATTGTTCCTCTACTGAATCGCTCCAAAAAGTCGCCGGCAGCGACCTTCATGTAACTGTTCAGAAACGATTAAATTACGGAATTTTGCAACGTTTCGATGAGAATTGCTTAACCTATTTAAACTTCTTATCATACTAGTATTATAAATACGAAAATTTGGTTGGATGACGGATTGATGAATGTTTGATAGTCCATTACGCCAGAACGGCTAAATGAGTCTGGATGAAATTTGGCACAGAGATAGATTATAGTCCGGAACCATGCGCATATTATGCTACTTATCCTGGGAATATGCTTCCTCGGGATAACTTCCGACAATCACGCGGGCGTAGCCGCTGGCAGAAGCTAGTACTCCATATTTGACAATGCTGTGAATTAGTTTTTAATAAAAACTAAATGGTCATTCATTTTGGCTACTAGTAAACCCATCGTGTTGGGAAATGCGACTCATTTGAATCGTCTAGATGGGTATTTTATTCTTAATTACATCCTATTCAATTCTGATTGGCACCAATACCCCACCAAAACTCGAATGAGCTTGCAGCGTTCGAGTGTTCCTCTTTCGGAGTGGAGGCTCGAACCAATAATAAATAAATAAAATAAAAATAAGAAAGCATTTTATTTCTTACAGAAAATGCTAATTTGCAAAGTTAATTCGTTTTGTTAGTATCAAAAAGATTGGTAGTTTATTATTTTTATGTTAGTAGTAACAGTTTTATAAAAGAATTTTAGACGTTAATAATAATATTATTGTGACATTATTCTGTAGGAACCCCTCTGCAGGTTTATCCAGAGAAAACAAGCTCAATTTGGAGGAGGCCTTTAGGCCTCCTCCAAATTGAGCTTGTTTTTGAGCTGTTTGCATCCAGTTTGGACCCGCTGTGCGTTTAATTTCATCCTCCCATCTCCCTTTCTTTCTTTTGCCCACTGGCCCCCTCCATTTTGTCATTCTTTTTGTCCACCTTTGATCTTGCAGGCGTGCTATGTGCCCGGCCCACTTCCATTTTAATTGAAGAGCTTATGCTACCGTCTAACCGTCTGTTGCTTTTGTGATGTTGCGTATTTTTGTGTCTTATTTTATTTATTCTTTTTATGTTTAGCATACTGCGCTCCATTCCTCGTTGGCACGTTATAATAATTTTATTTCTGATAATTTTGTTAAACTACCATGTCTGGCAAGCATTGGTCAGGCATGGTATAAGGTAAGAATTCATAACCTTAGTCTTCAGTTTGATTGGCATGTTGCTCTTAAATATTTATTGAAAGCTCCAGTACTTATTCCATGTTAACTGGGCGCTGCGCTCAATCTCCTGGTAGTTGTTAAGTTTGTCTGACTCGAACCAATAGCTGAGCGTAAAGCATAGCTTATGCACTTCGTCCAATCACGGATCTTCATGCCCCGTTTTATGCGCCACCTACGATGGTGCGTGTGTGTAATCTCTCCGACAAAGTCACGGGATGGGACTGTGTCATGGAAAACGAAGCCAAATGGATGGTAATAAGCGGTAACGATGGAGATCGGTTGATGACCAGACACAATTAGCCAATAGGTGAATAAGGTGATACACCCCAATCTCACCTTACTTCGTGGTAAGTTTCCGGGAGGCGCGGAGCAGTTCCTTCCTTTAATATATAAGGATACCTCCACCGTGATAACGTGACCTATCGTTGCCAACTGAAAAATAGTTGGCATTTAACTTTAAAAAGGTATATTGTCTTAAGGTAATTTGGCGATCTCATTATGTTCTCCGGAAATACTATTGGTATTAAAGAAACCTCGTTTGAAGATTCGGGTTTTGCATCATCTAATATTTTGTTGATCCATTAAATCATCCATAGGTTAGTGAATCCAGGTTGTTCGCAACGGAGCTGGAACAAGCCTACGCTAAATAACTGCGAAGCGAACGGGAAGGTTCAGCCATCTTTTTTCTTCTTCTCGAGCAACGATCGACGTAGCGCGCACGCATTTTCTATTGTCGCGCACACTAACTTAATTCTGTGCTTGTCAAGAGAACCGATTAAACTTCTTTAACTGCTGCACGAGTTTTGATGCTTTGATCACCCCAACACAGGTCATGCGTAACTAAAACGAGGGCAAACGTGGCCGGCCCTCGTAGACGTCGCGGGGGTTGTTAAACACCTCACTCCCCCCGCTTGTCCAGACGGGGCCCGCAGAGGCGGGCACTAGTCGGGGGCTGCGTTGAAGACTGCTTCAGTCAGCTATACTCAACCTGCGGTCCGCGGTCCGCATGTGGCCCGCCAGGCTTTTCCGTGTGGTCCTGTAGCCTAGCACATTATTGATGCTATATTTAGTCAGTGCATCAATATGTATGTATCTATACTGTACTAATTCAATCCTTGACGATGTGCTGAGACTGTTCCTCACCCACATCAACGAGAAAAAGTTGGCCTATGTCATATCAAAACGGTTCTTTTGTCACAAAATCAAAAGTCCCATTCATGTAGATACTATTAAAATTTGTAGGTTTTATTTTACTGTAGATTAAAGCGGCCCATCATGATAATTGAAGCGCCAGGCCAAAATTAGATCTCACTGAAGCCCGGAGCTCATAAGCCATGGATTTATCCAGAGTAACCTTAGTGACACTAAGTCGTTGCCCTGGGGCAGAGGAAGGTGCCGCGGTCCAACTTGTGGTACGGCGCGGGTATGGGTGAGGCTTGGGCCAGCAGGACCACAGTAAATGGCGCTGGAATGGGATAAGCCATTAGCGCTGAGATGGAGAGGGATTGCGAGGCCACCCAAGCTGGGAAAGCTTTTTGAGTTGTATCAGATCCAGTCCCTGTGGGATAAGATTGCTGGCCACTTGAAAAAAATGATATCCTTACTGGTGGACTTCCTCGCAGCTGGCGGGCGTAGGCATGGTTAACCAGTTTGGGAGCGAGTTTGCTGCCTTTGGAGTAGCCATAGTAGTTGGCCGGGTGCCCGGACTGTCCGCACAAAACACAGCTTAACGGATCTTTGCATTGGGGTAATTCGCAGAGTCCGGAGTGAGCAGATGCTCACTCCTTGACGTATCTGGCAATTACGAAGCGATGGCATTACAAATGGCCGCATAGTTGGCAGCGGTGGCACTGTCTATCAAATACGGTGGGGCGAAAGGGTAATGTGTGTATTTAGTTGGTTGCCACGACAATCGCGGCATTAGTAGCGAAGTGCTGCTGTATGGAGACTTAGAAACTTTAACAGATATTTCATCATCTAAACATGACCGCCGCAATCGCACTATGACGACAGGGTCTAAGATATCCCGATTGGCTAAATTGTGCTTGCAGCGGCCTACTGGAATACAAACCTATCTAATTAATTTCCATTAAGACGCTGGAGAGGGAACGGAATGATATGATCTTAAAAATTGGGTGCTAGCCCTCGGGGGATTACATACGACAAGCATCATGTCTCGATTTTCTGTAATTCTTGAAGGAAACCTTAAGAAATCTCCTTCGGGATTCGTCTGATCACCACTCTGATGGGCTAAAATAGGCTTTCATTCAGTATCCATCTAGTATTTTATTATTTTGTATCACTAAGAAGGAATCAAGTTTTGAAACAAACAATACTTAACTATTTGAGAATTAATGGATATAGAATATATGATATTTTTGTAATCTTCTAAGCACGGTCTAGACGATGATACTATACGTAGTTAAATAATCATGAATCATGTCTATCCTTATATTATTTTTATAATTAACACTAGCCTATGTTTCCCGGGAAAGTGCAACGAATCTAACGATATCACATACCTACATCGAAATCGGTAAAGCCGTTTAGAAGTTATGGTGGAATAAAGAAACTCACAAACATACATACGTACATACATACATTAACCATCTGTAAATAATTAATTCGACAAATCATTTTCATTCATTTTTAGGGTTCCGTACCTCATTTGGCAAAAACGTTGTTGTCCGTCTGTCAGTCTGTCAAGACCTTTTTTCTCAGGCACGCGTAAAGAAATCAAGCTCAATTCCAAGTATTCAGAACAGCAACTCCTTGGAGCAATGAAAAAACCAAACTTCTAAGTCAACGCAATCTAAAGATTTAAGCTCCGTTTACGACGCACTATTTGGCAAGGGATACTAAACCTATAGGGCACTTCCCGTTGACCCACAGTCCTGAGTTGTATAAACAAGGTCACTAAGCACTATCAAATAAATTTATTATGGGTCGAGGTACAAGAAAGCCCGTCATAAACTTTCTGTTCTAAGGAGGTAAGCGAGTCAAGTACTATCCTGGCTTTAAATAAGGTAGTTAAATAAGGTTTATTTATGTATTAGTTTATTATTGTTTAAGAATATTTTGTGTATTGTGTCTATGGGCCTCAGTACCTTGCCTGATAATAAAATGATTGTTATTATTATTTATGCGTAGGTGAAGATGACGCAGGAGCCGAGGAGTTGACCCTGGGTGGTACATGACCCGCAGGGTTGATGGAAGGGTGCAGATTTCAGCTTGTGTGTTGACCGCCAGATGTCACTGCAGCAGTTTTCTCGGGCAAATGAACCCGGTAGGTACTTGAAACCCTGGAATGAATGCCCAGCAATTAAATAACCGAGCCCTCTGCAAATCCTCTCCTGACGGTGACCACGGCAGCGTAGATAAGCATATTAAGCGAAAGGCGGATGGTAGATAGTACACTATTGCGACTAAGGCAAATGTGTGTAAAGGTCACCTTCAGAATCGGAGTTTATAAAGTTAAACAAATAAATAAAAACGAGTGTGAAGCACATTTAAATTATTATGTACGAACATAAACATGCAAGCAAAGGTAAATGGCATAAGAAATTAATAGTAATGGGTGTCAAGAAAAAAGATGATGAAACACAATTTTGCAAGTTATTGAACACCATGACACATGAGAAAGCAATGCATTAATTTTCAATACTTACCCAATACGGGGATAACACACTTATATTATGTATTTTATTTAAATAAGTATTTATTAGCTTATTTAAGAATTAGGAAGTTTAGGGTGAGACTGCACGTGTGACGTCACGGACAAGTGAACGCGCGTCTCCTCAACTGACCCGACTCAAGCCCGCTTCTTGATCGCAGCTCCCGGCGCGCACAAGTCAAATGGAGTGGGAAACAAACTAGTTCCTAAGACGTGAGCGAGTGAGACAAGACAAAGGCGTAATAAGTGATGTGAACGGGTTGGAACTGTATTACAATGACTTGTCGATTGGTTCGCTTGCTTAATTCCTCAAATAACAGATGAAACGTTACAATATACAAAAAAAAAAAAATGTGACTACAAACTCATATTAGTTTGTAGTTGAAGAAATCACCGTGACGTACATTGATGTATCCGTAGCAGTGCCGGATTAAGCAAGCGCGGGGCCTGTAGCAAATTTTACTGAGTGACCCCCTCCTAAACCTAAAACCCTCGTAAAATAAAAACAAATTTAAACTTCCGTGACTTGTAAGGGGGAGTTTGCACGGTTTTTGAACAACCATGTAGAGGTCGAGAGTCACCGCATCTGCTCAGCTATCAAGCTGAGCAGATGCGGTGATCAAATCAATATGAACGGCTCTGATGATACTAAATAAAATCCCTTTTTGGAAATCTGAAAGTGGGCCCCTCACCACTGGGCTCGTCTGTTGCCCAAAAACCGTGCCAGCTCCCCCTCTATTATTTGTCACACCCCGCGGATTCCTTAAGAAGCGCCTGAGCACATAGATTTTGCTGATTTGATATTGCTTAGATTTCATACGGTATGATCGCTTGAATGAAAAGAAAGATAAAGAGTTTATGTACGCGGAGTAAGACCATAAAAAATAAACAAAATTAGAGCCGCGCTAAAACGTTTTTGTAAGCGCGGGCCCCCCCAATGCGCGGGGCCCGTAGCATTTGCTACTCTTGCTATATGGCTAATCCGGCACTGATCCGTAGGTAATGTATAGGTACTCGAAAAAAATCAAGAATCGATGGAACCCTCGGTGCACGAGTCTAACTTGCACTTGCCCGGTTTTTTTTTTTATTTTATCTCAACATAAAATTCGTCACACGACGAGGGAATGAATTAAAAACGGGGCGGCCGTGTCAAGTTTTCTCCATCGACCAAAATGTTTGTAACAAAAATATGGAAAAGCATGAACATTTTAAAGGTTAAAAGTGAAATAAAAATCGAATCATTTCTGAATAATAAAAACTGAGGGGAATTTGTGGGGAATCAGTAGATTTTTTGTCTCCAAATTGGGGAATTTGATAAATTAGTGTTGGCAACGCTGTTAATGACAGTCAGTCATACAAATGAGTCATACATGTATGGGTGTGTCATATAAACGATTTCTTCCTCCTTATATGTTTTTCTGTTTCACGATCATTTCTTAAATAAAATCCCAATCTATTTTTATACTCTATGAATAATATCAACGTCAAATATCCGGTGTTATTGATAACTAAGATGCTGTGGTCAGTCTAACTACCAATCTTTTCAATTAAAGGAAACTACGTTGTATTTGCTACTGGTTGGTTTTCCCGGAGTAAATAGAACTGAGTGCAGTGAATATCATAATTTCTGAGCGAAGGATTTGTTGAATATTTGAACCTAAGGTAGGATACGGTATTGTTTGGCATTTTATAAGCTTCATACTGTAAGTACACTTTTCATTGTAGGTATCTTTATTATTTCTTACCATTAGGTCTTTAAATTACCTATCTAAGATAAGTAGGTACCTAGGTACTTAATATAAATAATTGTAACCCATTGTCTCCACCCACAAGCAAAAAACAGGTCTGTGATGTCACCAAAGTTGTAAAAGACTGTTTCCAACATTAGGGTAGGTATTTATTTTGTTGTTTTTAGTCAATATTTTGTACAAAATAATGTTGGTATCTTTGCTTTTAGTTTTTCAAAAGTCTTGTCTTCATACCTTTTTTTTATGAAAAATGGTAGTAAAATGTGAGGGGAAGAATATCCTAAACCTTATAATTTAAACAGATTGTCAACACCTAAATATAAGTCTTCTTATGACAAAAGTGCCAATTAAACACAACTTACACATACATATACTACCAATTATGATAACTTCACTCCAAACTAAGAATTTGAAGATTAATTAAAGTATAGAGTTACACACATTCTTAATTCATAAATACCAATTCAGAAACCACTTCTCTGGTGGTTTTTCAAAACTTAGCAACAAAAAGTCTATCCAGAACTATCTGCAATAACATTTCTTAGGTTTTATATTCCTTACAAAGAAAAGAAACAATTTAAAGTAAAGTATATAAAACTGATAATAGATAATATTAAACCTGTGGATAACATTTCACATGTTCTGTTCATGGTGGCACTCTTTACTTTCTGCCTACTGTCAATCCAATAAGAATAAGGTTTTAGTTTATGCATAGTATTACTTCACCTGTAATACAAGTTTTTATTTTTATTTAGTGGTACAAGCAAGTGGCATGTCTTAGTACCTTCTACACACTAGTACAAATACCTTTATCATAGAATAGAATAGATTGATGGAGAAAACATAACATAGGGTGATACTAAGGGTAGCCTTAGCACTAAAAGCAGTCTTTTAAACACAACCTTTGGATGGATAGCGAAGGAAAGACAGTAATTTAGGTAGTCTCATATTCACATTTTTGCTGTTTTACACCTTAAGAATGCCAAATAAAAGTGCACTGATGCATTTGTTACTTTAATTTGCTTTAACCAAAATTTTGTTCCTCTACTCCTAATCAAGCCATAAATTAAAACACTCAACACTAAAGATTATAATTATAGAAAAAAATATTTTGAAACTGTATTTCATGAATTAATATGTATATACTTAAGGCATTAAAAAATCAACTGCAAAAAATTTTAGGGGTTGTTTAGAATACCAAATAAAAATGAATCACCAAAATAAATGCTATATAAAACAATCTGTTTCAAAGATATGCAATATTTATACCATGCACAAAATTGATTAATTTTTCATCACATTTCTCAAACAATTTCTAAGCTCTTTGTACAAACAATTTATTGCCCAATTAAATTAATCAAAACAGATAGAGAAAACACTGTACTGGCTGACACACAAACACTTGTACTGGCTATAGTGGGGCGGGTAGGGGTTATCACGCTGGGGTCTGGATCACGGGGTCACGTTGATTCAACATTGTTTTTTCATTTAGTAAGCTGAATATGTTGGTATGCCTCAAAAGTCTCCTCTATTAAAGTGGACTTGTCTCGTCTGTCCAAAGAATTTGAGCAGGTTCTACCACCAAACACCTACAGAAGCTGAGCCGTGGTTCATAATCTGTGAGGATTAGTTTCTGTTCTAAAAAAGTGGTACCTTTCACGTGTGCTCGCGTGTGGATTGTTGTTGCCGGCATCACAACACATCAACAAACACTGGTAGACAAACTTTCACCGGTCGACTAGATTACGTAAACGGCAAGGTTCACAAAATTGCGCAGGCGCGCGTAAGTAGCGAGATGACACTGGGCAAAACACCCTTAGCTCGCGACAATTATCGGGCGACTCAGGCAGGGCGACTAAGCGGGCGGAAGCAGGAGGGGTAGCAGGAACACCGGTGCCCTCGCGCCGCGCCCTGCGCTGCCCTGCAGTGCACTGCACATAAAAATATTTTGCTAAATTATTTCTTCAAGTATGAAAAAATAACATCGCCAAATATATTTTTTTGTAATATTTCCCCACACTAAGAATTTCTTCTGTATCGCGGGTGCGTTCACAAACAAATGAACAAACATACACAAACAGTCAAAGCCGGAACAACTAGGCCATACAAATATTTGTTCTGTGCGGGAATCGAACCCATGGCACGCAGCCAGTCATTCGCTCAACCACTGCGCCAACCGTGCCGAGCATGTACATGAAATTGTTGCAGTTTATTTACACCTTATATTTATTCAATTTGGAATAGCCATAACAGCGTTATAATTTTGATGTACAATATATTAATATTTCCCTACAGATGGCGCTGTTTCCACCAGTATCGTTGGTGGGGGACCACCTGGGCCAACGACATCAACACCTTAACTCTTTAGTGCGACAAGCTAAAAAACACGGTTTTTCGGTCCAGGAAATCGAGGCCTTACACGAAGAGTCGGCAGTCGATCGCCTCTTTAAAATTGACCTCGCTAGAGAACTCAAACATGTAGACTTCATAATACGTAATTTGAAAGACGATGATATGTTATACGTAAGCAGAGCCCTGAAAGCAACGTGGCTTATAGACCACCGTGAGATTATAAACCCGAAATATTTAGAAGATGTTCTCTTCCCAGAAATGATCACGCCAGCAGTTACCAAAATGAAGCACTGGCTTTACATCAATCTACGTGACCCAGCAATGTGTCACGAGTTCTATCAGCACTACAAAGAGAACACATTTGAGTTTGCAATAAAGTTTCTGAGTCACTGCAGTCATGAGTTCATAATGGAAGAAGCTCCCAAGATATTGACTAAATTATCTACTCATTCATTAAAAGTATTATGTGAGAAATGTCCTAAAGTTGCCAAAATATATTTTGACGCGTTGGCGACAGATGAAGATCTAAAAACCCGCTACCTTGAACGAGATGCGTCCTACTACAACAGTGTGAAGTGGGTGCTCAAGTTAGATGCAGATGTGTTCCTTGAAATCACGGAAAAGTATTTCAATAGGAACAACTTCAGCAGATTCAGTCCTTTGGCGACTGACTACATCCTACGCTTCCATAAAAGTAGATTCACAAATAAATTGGAGCTGTACGTTGCGTATTTCCTGCACATCCCAACTCTTGCTGCACGTCTTAGTGTTGAGGAGTGTCAGGAAGTGGTGGTGAAGCTAGCTCGAGCAAGCTACTTGCGGCATTGGTTCGAGTATAAAGTTGTGGAGCCGCTGATAAAAAGAGTCAGTCCCGACAAGAGAGCGGCGTTCAAGAAACGTGTGTTTGTTGAGAAGGATGTCGGTGACTGTGTAGATGAATGGCCTTACGAGACACCCTCTCCCCCGAAGCAGTCCGACACCGGACCACATGTCTTCGACGACCAGGATTTCATGCCTATCTGCGGGAATAATCGGTATGATATGTTTGGTAGGCTAGGAACGGCTCGTTGTGCGATGAAATCTGCGTATTACTGCTTAAAACAAGAAGAAGTAGAATATTGCATGATTCGGATGAAAACAGATTTAGACAGATTGTTTGATGAGTTTCGTTTTATTGGTTTTGAGCGTGCTCTTCAAGAGTTGGGTCAGCGATTGGGTGCTACAGGGTCTGCGGACAGACGGCGCGATATCTTCCTTGTGTTGGTGAGCAAGAGCGGAGGCCGCACTGACGCGGTGTCAGCTGTGTTGGATCTCGCTGCGAAGCATAGCAACGAGCCTCCGCACACCCGCGCCTCCATACTGCGCAGCCTCGTCAAGCGCGCTAACGTCTGGCGCTTGCCTGCAGATGACTGGAAAAATTTGCTGGATTTCGGTCACGGACTCGGGCTCGACGGCGCACCATCCGAAGCCGCGTGCCGTGAGGGACTGCACTGCGTCGTGATTCGCCAGTTATTAGCAGGCGAATGCGAACAAGCCGTCCGCGATGCATTTTTAAAAGACTTTTCAACACTGTCTGAGTACTCCCTCAAGGTAGACGAGCGAATACGCGTCGCTAACGGTCTTCAAAACATGTTGGCAGCGGCCGCCACAGACGTGGAACCAGCAGTCGCCGCGGAGCGCCTCGGTCAGTTATTAGATGTTCTTAAACTGTACCTTATTCGAGTTGAGCCAACCTCACCAGCTGTGCAGGCAGCTGTGGAATTGGCGTCTCATAATGCAGACGTCGCACGTCCTGTACTGGAGCAGCTTTATGATGCAAGGATTGCGCGCCGCGAGCTGCTGCGACTTAACATGGAATTCCGAAAAGATGAATCGGCTCTAGTAAATGCACTGCGACACGATCCGTCTGTCCTTGAACTCAAGCGAGTTGTTGATATATTGGCTGCTCGTGAGCCGAGCTTCGATAGGTTCATGTCGAAGCTAGTTGTGTACTTCCAGAAAGAAGAATTAACTGTAGATCTCAGAAGGGCATTGAAAGAGAAGGTACCTCAGCAACAGAGTGAAAAAGTAAAGAATGTAAAGTTGGCACGACCTCTGGCGAGTCTCGTGTACCAAGACTATGAGAAAGAACTGCGTGAGTTTGACGCTGCAGGCAAAGACAGTGCGAAGTTTGCGGCAGCGCTGAGGGCCTGCGCTCACCGCGCCCGGCCTGTCGTCAACTTGGCAGAGTGGGGCTGGCGCAAGGCAGGCGTGAAAGCTGTCGTGACGCGAGCAATGCGCTGCCGGGAAATAGATAGAGCTGCGTTAACTCGTGCGTTAGCGGCTGAGCGACGCACAGTGAGAGTAGCCTTAGCTCTGAGTATGCGATCAACGGCGCCGAGGGAGTTATTATTGGAGACCTTCGCATCAGCAGCGAAGTTGCGTCCCGTGGTGGCATTACATACTGCATTGCCATACTTCCGTCACCTCGGCGCTAAGGCTGACCTTGGAGTGTGGGATATCGTTAAGCCCCTGTTCTCCAGTGTCGACCTGGTAGCCCGCGAGAGGCTCCGCCAAATCCTCGGCAACACCGACTGGATCCCGTCCACCATCAAACCTGACTACTGCACTACCTTATACCTTGCTATCAACAAAATCGCCTGCTCCAATGCAAACGACGCGCTTTGTAATTTGTCGCTACTTCTTCCCAAAACTGATGAGACTGTCGAAGACATATTGCTTCAAATTCTCAACAATACTGATAAAGACGCTCCTGCGATACCGTACCCTTCTATTTTTGTTAGGTACTTGCTTCTGTCCAGAAATGAGGAAGATGCTGAAAGAAGATTCACGAAAATAGGGAATTTGTTTCTGGAACGTTTAGACAAGCTGCAATCTGAAAAAGAATCTCACTTCGACAAAAGACTGGAGCAAGTGTTAGAGAGCATACTGTACAATTCTGCGTTTTTTGACACGAAATACCCGTCGTGTTTGGTAGTGATTCAGAGGATCTTAACTTGGATGCAGAAGTTCATGCCAAAAGAAGAACACTTTAAAAAGTACGCGAAGGTACATTTAACGATGTTGTATTTCAAAGCTGTTAGACAGAGTATGAAACAGATGCCTGAAGTTTTCGCTGATCCGAAGAGGAGGAAGTCGGACGGTGTGGACGCTGTGGGCTTCGTCTTCGGCAGATATATAGTGAAGGAGGTCGCTGACCTCGTGAGCACATACTTCGACTCCATAATAGAGCTGTATACTGGGGCTTTGGAGGATTACTTACGTGATAACTTCTCTTACGGCATTTCGAAAGCGAAGTTGACTGGATCGGTTATCAAAGGTATCCTGGCAGAAGGAGTTGGTGTTCAACGTCGTATGGCGGTATATATACTTGCAGATCGTCGGTACGAAGTTGAAACGGACACGTTAAAGGAAATCCAAGAGCAAATTATTAAGGACAAAGATATTGAGATCTTTGCGCATGCCGAAATCTTCATATAGATGATCTCTTTTCATTATTTTCATTGATTTTGCTTAGAAGTTACAACTTTTTGTTAGAAGAAGAAGTTTTGTTAGAAGTATTAATATCATTCACAAGTGGCCGAATTTGTTACGATTGTCAAGCTATTGCAGTTTGAAGGTCTCTAGAGTGAAATGTATACTAACGACATTAGTAGGATTTAAAGAAATCAAGTAACTCCTAGTGATATAGTGCTAATCATGTGATCAAAGTCAAAGTCAATTAATTTATTTCAACTAGACCATTAAAAGGCACTTTTGAACGTCAAATTTACAGTTTAAAATTAAAATATAAGTGACTCTAGTTGTCCATTCGCAAAAAGTAGATTCTTATGGAGAAGAACGGACAAGAAACTCCATAGTTACTTTTTTCAAATATAAGTTTTACAATATTTTGTATACATAGTACATTGATTAATTGATTATATTATGTGAGCACAATGCATCCAACATTACACGAATATACAGCACACACTTATATACTAATAGGTACAACAAAGCAATACCAGCAGAGATAAAATTAAGTTTGCTAGTAAGGGACATGGTAGGTACTCACATATTTACAATATAATTAACAACAATGGATCAGTGTGTGAGTTAATTACATATTAAAAACCTGAAAGTACACCAGTAAATAAAACCAGTTTGACCTTTTCTACTACACTATACTTTCTCGATTGTCCTTTGGAGCAGGACCAGCATGTTTCCAAGCATTCTTATCTTTTTAATTAATAATAAAAATGAATCGCTAAATGTGTTGCTAAGCGCAAAACTCGAGAACGGCTGGACCAATTTCGCTAATTCTTTTTTAGTTGTGTTTGTTATTGTCAGGAGAAGGTTTTTATGAAAGAATATTTTGAAAAAACATTAATATCCGGGCGAAGCCGGGGCGGTCCACTAGTCTTTAATATAATCATCTAGTTTGTAATATGCTTGTTTACAAAGTGTGGTTTTAATTTAAGTTTTAAATTTTCTTTCATTTCTAATATTCAGACAAGGTATTTTGTTGTAACATTTAAAACAGTAGGTACCCCATGAAAGATGTTCGTACTTTGGCTAATCTATAAAATGTTTGATCTAAATTATTTTGAGTGATAATTCGAATGTCCTGTTAGCTACTAAGTGCTACTATAGCAAAACAAAAAGTACCTAAGCATGTTCTTCTTATATATCACATGTTTTAGCAGTTATAAGTACTACTTTAATGTTATTGTTTGTTACTTCACTGAACCGATAATAACTTTGTTGGAGATAAATCTGGCAACCCCGGTACTAGGGGCTTGTTGGTATTCTTTGGCTAGGACCGGAGCGGCTTGCGTGTTTTGTTTAATTTTAATTTTTAAACTCTTGAAAGCAAATAATTATACCCGATTGCACCTAATCCGTGTTTAATTTGGTGCCTAACAACTATTTTTGTTTAATTAAAGGTTTATTTTTCTAATGTTAACAATGTTAAGATTTTTTTTTTCACTGTTATAAGCATAATTATGCTCTATTTTTTTATCAATAATACTAAAAAATCCATATTTTATTCGGTTTAATAAACGTTTAACTAATAAAACTGGTTTTATTTTCTTAACATTTTATTAAAAGACAACTTAGATCAAGCAGTTAAATTAATAACGAAATAATACAACGTAGCAGGACCATCGCCAATGCAGTTATGCGCAAGAGTTATCATAGACTTTAATAGAAGAATCTTTTGGCGCTCAAATTACTCTGTCAGGGAGTGCTTTATAGCAAAACATTTCTGTTATTGTCTATGGAAATTGTACTGAAAAAAAAAACTAATCCAATTCTGGCTCCAAAAGAATCTTGTCAATATCTTACATATTTGCAATACCGTAAAATAGTGTACGTTACCCCAACAGGAACGTGTCTCCTAGAGTGATATGAGTGGTACGTATGTTTAGTGCGTAACTGCTATAAATGTGCGCTACTTATAGAATTTGTGCGCCTGGCCGATTAAAACGATTCCTGCTAGGGTAACGTTTTTCTAGCAGGAAAAGTCTAAACGAATGATCGGAGAAAGAAATATTGCGCATGGGCAGAGAGCTTATATTTGTGCAAAAATGTGCCCCGAAAAAATAATTGCTACTTTACTGAAATAAAAGCTGGATTAATAAAAATAATAAAATGTATGTAATGAAATCTAATTTTAGCGCTTAAAATGACGAGATCAGTTGGTTTTATTTTAACAAACATGATTTTGTACATTGTTTGTTCAAAAATAAATAAATAAAGTACTGAAAAAAATCTTAAGTAGGTTCATATTGGTAGTTGATAAGTGTACCTACCTATTACTTTTAAATAAGTTAAAACATTAAACACTTACCATTGCAGATCGTGCCATCATCGTAACCCATCATTAAATTGCTGCTTTATTGTTCTATTGGCGAAGTACCTATATGGGTTAAAGTTGTTAAAATGGCCAAAAATGTAATTACTACGCCACTATCAAACAACTTAAAAAAATTGTAAACAAACAGTTACAGTGCAACCGGTGTACGTTACCCCAGCAAGAAAGTATTTCCTAGAGATATACGAGTAGAACGTATAGTTGGTGCCCTATCTGCTGTAAATGTCATGCCACATAAAAAATGTGTGCCCCTGTCGTTTTGAAAAAAAAAACGGAAAAACGATTCTTGCTGGGGTAACGTTTTTCTAGCAGGAAAATTCTAAACGAGTGATCGGAGAGAGAAAAATTGTGCATGGCCAGAGAGCTTATATGTGTGCCACAATGTGCCCCCAAAAATAAAATATGTGCCCCTTCAGATTTTCGAGATATTGCGTTTCCTGCTGGAGTAACGTTTGATGAATCGTATATCTCTAAAACCATTGCATGTGCCCCTGTAGAATAAACATACACGAGTAGCTCTTAATGTGTGCCCCTATGTGCCCCAATTAGATTTAAGAAAATATTTATAGTTTTCAAGTTATCGCGGTTTTATGAAAACCCTAAAAAACATCGCAGCGCCTAAATGAGACAAGGCATAAGTTCGCTGAAAACTGTATTCGGTCCTTGTTGACGCTAATAATAACCATACAAAGTTTCAAAACGCTTTATGCATGCGTTTTTGAATAATCTTGCTAAAAGTCAAAACGTGAAAAAGTGATGGCACTTTTTCACGTTTTGACTTTTACTTTACTAACTTTGACGGCAAAATACAAGGAACTGGCCAAATCTCAGATGTGTAGGTGTAAACCAAAATCATGTGCCTTTAGTCAAAAATATATGGTGAAAATATTGAGCTTGGAATGTTTCACATTAATAAATATAAACAAAAAACCAAATTAAGTAAACAACGCCTGGTTATCCGACCAAATTTGAATGACAACTAAAAAGCGACGGATTCATACATATCGATGACCTTCTTTGTAGGACGTATTATACCTAAGCTGTTGTCCGTACAGTTGCGTTCAAAAGTTTTGGGGGCTAATTAAAAAATATATTAAATGCACCTTGTAGTCACAAGGTGCATTTAATATATTTTTGAAACAGCTTGTTGATGTGGAAATTATTATTTTTCTTCCCTTTATTTTATAAAACTGTAAACATCGAATGTGTACAAATTACCTGATGGTATTTGGCTATAAATTAACATATGTATCCCATATATGTAACAACATTATCACCTGACTGTGGAATGACACATATATATCTAAAACGTCATCAAATCAAAATTATGTGACACTACATCAGCTTTAATATAATCGTTGGTTAATAATTATAAATCCCTCATAGGTACGTAATACGACATACAAAATGGAAACACGTTGTTGCAATACAGATCATTGTGCGGTTGACTATAGGTATACACGAAATACAACTCTCAAAACTGTGGGTACCAACATTTATTTGGTTAAGGTGTAGGTTTATTCTACAGGGGCACATGCAATGGTTTTAGAGATATACGATTCATCAAAACGTTACTCCAGCAGGAAACGCAATATCTCGAAAATCTGAAGGGGCACATATTTTATTTTTGGGGGCACATTGTGGCACACATATAAGCTCTCTGGCCATGCATAATTTTTCTCTCTCCGATCACTCGTTTAGAATTTTCCTGCTAGAAAAACGTTACCCCAGCAAGAATCGTTTTTCCGTTTTTTTTTCAAAACGACAGGGGCACACATTTTTTATGTGGGGGCACATTTACAGCAGATAATAGGGCACCAACTATACGTTCTACTCATATATCTCTAGGAGATACTTTCTTGCTGGGGTAACGTACACGTGCAACCGCGTGACTCAACGTGTCAGTGTCGGCGTCGCGTCATGGCGTCATAACTGCAACTGTTTACCAACAGATAATAACCCAAACTCACTTCCTAGTAAAAATAAATGTGTGCGTGTACTAGTGTACCTACATAAGAAGTGAACTTCTTTATGACTTTATTTTTCGAAAAATGATCTACTTTTGTTTTCTTTTTTACTTTGTAACAACAAAACACAAAACAACTACAACCACAACAACAGCTTAACAACAACAACACACAACAACAACAACTACCACAACAACAACTATCTCATACAAAAAACGGTCAAGTGTAGTGGTGGGAGTAAGTCCGCTTAAACGACATGCTATCCCTTCTCCGCTGGAGAAAGTACTCTTCGTATCAACCGTGGTAGGGACAAGAAAAAGATGGCGCGTAACGGAAAAATGTGACGTGTAACCGAGAAATGTGACGGTATTTTTTTTTCCAACGCCGATAAAGAAGTTTCACTTCAAAAAACATTTTGCATTATTGATGATTGAGCGACGTTTATGTAACTGTCTCTGTCCCACTAATACCGTATGCTTCCTAGCTATCTCGCTTTCTCCTAGCGACTCCTTGCGACGTGACGTCAGAGGATGGCGCGAGGCTTGAAGGTAAGTCTAAGTTGCGGTGGCGAGGCGTAAAAAGGGATCTTGTATTGATGATTAAAAAGTAAAAACTTATCATTAATTTATCTAACCTACGGCTTAACTTAATGTATTTAGATACTTCATGTCTTCTTAACTGTTGTGTAAATTAGCTTTTTGTTAATAAAATGTTACCACATACCACCGAACCAGTTACCACATACCACCGAACCAGTTACCACATACCACCGAACCAATTACCACATACCACCGAAACAGTTACCTTACCACGTTTTGGACAGTCTGCAAGAAACAGGAAGCAATCGTCTCGAAAAAGACGCGTACGCATTGACTCAGAAACAAGATGGTAAGCACCGACGAGGCACGAGCGTCATCACAACGCCGCACACACGTTCGGGTGTTCGCTTCGAAAGAAGCGGTTTGTTAGGGCATACAAAGCAAGCAAAGGCACACAGATGAACACGTGGACAGATGAGGCGGACGACACACTCGTTGCAGGCAGTCTTCAATCTTCACCCGACGACGGCGCTCGGCGAAAAGGACCGCGCTCTTTTTTTTTTTGTGATTGGCGTCTCGCAGTTCAACCTATACGGTTGTCGACTGCTTAACCGGGCTTGCCTTTTGTGGCCTTAATATAATATTAAAGCCTCCAGCCAGAGCTTATAAAAAACTTACAAATAAGCGACTACACGCTAAGGGCACCCCCTGTGCGGGCCTCGGCTTGGCGTCCCTGGGGGGAGGACAGCTAGGGACGGGCTGGATCGAGCTAGAATTATTATTAAGAGGCGCATTTAAGACTACAGGCTCAGCGGCGCAGGCTGGCTCGAGCAAGGGTCGGAGTAGATTTTGACGGGGACGTCGCGGCGAGCCTCGGCGGCGAGGGCGGAAGGACGGCGGTCGTGGTTTGCGAAGAGTGTTGGTCTCTTTGCGACTCTCTTTGAGGAGAGTAGTAGAGTCGTCGGGCGTGTCGAGGGTATGCCTCGGTCGGCGTACCTTGGAGATGCGGGAGGGTTCGTACGGGGCGGCCGATGCGATAAGGGGGTTACGGTGTTTTACAGCAGTGTCGAAGAAACGTTTGGCTATGCGTTTCATGAACTGCTGTATGGTGGGCAATTTGAGATCTACATGTAGAGTCTCATTTCGGACGTAGTAGGGGGCACCCGTGATTTTGCGCAGGAAACGGTTTTGGAGCGTCTGCATCCTGTGATGATGACGAGGCTTTGCGTGTGCAAAGTCGGCGCAAGCGTACGTCATGATGGGACGGATGACCGCGGTGAAAAGTCGTAATTTGCACTTGAGTGACAATTTGCTACGGGCGGTCGTGATGTAATGAAGGGTTGTCTATTGTTTACCCGAAGATTATATACCATAATCATCATATTCCCGAATTTCATTTGCCCGAAGGTTTTGTTTGCCCTAAAAGACATATGACATACTGTTAATTGGCCGAAACTTAGATACCATAAGATACGAGTGCCTCGCTTTGCGGAGCTCCTACTTCTGTGTGGTTTATAAAAAAATAACCAAGAAGGGGATGGCGGGGTCTATTCGCTCGCTCACACGACCACGCCATCCCCTTCTAACCTAACCTATCCGAGTCGGAGTGCCCTAAAGTCCCGATTGCATCCAGTTTCTCCTGATATAACAACCGTTACGTACCCAATGTCGATGGCAAATGATGTTATGGCATGTGATAATTAGGACATGTGATAATTAGGGCTTACAATGATTATGATAAATGATGTTATGGTAAGTGACTTTATGGGAAACAAAGCTTCTAGCACGTGACTAATATAGCAAATAAGAGTAGGGCAAATGAATATTACGTCGTATAATATTATTTTATTTTATTTATTTGGGAAAACAAACACTTAGATTACAAAAGATATGATATAGAAATGATACAAATGTGAAATCAACAACGTTCTCCACAGATACACAGTGAGACAATTTGGTAATTTTTAAGACTAGCGTGTTGTGAGAAATGAAAAAAGAGGAGTATTAATTAAGAAGTAACAACAAAAAATAAAGCTGCCAAAAGTGCCGGATAAGTGGAACAAATGTCACATCAATTTTTCAACAAGTTAAGCAGCATGAGTCTAAACTTTCTATGTGGTAAAGCAAACAGAATGGCTGTTGACTAAGTATTATGGCAAATGATATTAGGGTAAATAAAATTCGGGCAAACGGCGGTATACCGTAATGAAGCCTTCCCTGAGCGAAGGCGGCGCGAGAACGGGCCTGCCTTATGTGCTCAGCGAAGGTAAGGTGGCTGTCCAGGATGACTCCCAGGTATTTTCAGGTATCTTCTCCCAGGGGATCGGCTTGCCATACATGGTGATCGGACGAGGGGGAGGGGGTTTGTGCCGCGGTTTCGTAAAGAGAACCGCCTGACTCTTGTCGGGGTTAACCTTGGAGTTTGGTCGCTGACGCGTACACGAGTGGACGTGTGTTGGTTCTCCGCGGATTTTGTGACTCTAAATTGTGTGATTGGTCGAAATTAGTAAATATCAATTCCTTGTTACTCATCAGGAGTTCTTACCTGGCTGTACCTCCCACTGGGCGGTCCTAGAAAGGGATAAAACTAATTATCATAATTCGGACATTCTAAAGTGATTGTGATTTGGTGGGATTTGAACTTGTTTTCTGAGAGCAGAGAGGGCACAGAGGGCGGTACTTAAAGTTATGACATGAAAACCACATAGATTCCCAACAACGCAACTTCACACTGACTGCAAAGTATGAACAGTTCAACAGCTCTTTGTTCTTCATTCTGTTCTCGGAATACACGGCTGCTTACCACCTTCTGACCCTAGAAAGCGAACATATGTTCCCTCAGGTGTACAACACAACACGTCGTTCGCAAGACATCAATACTATGTCCTGAGTATTCATATATATAAAAAACTACAGAAGGAACTAGACATAATCAACTTAAATAAATATAAAGTTAAATCGAAGACTACTGATTGGCTCATGCAGCAGAATTATATTAAAACAGAATCCCTATTAGCGTACATCACTTAAAATGTCCCTAACAAACATTCACGCACTATTATTATTATAGCCACATAATCGCTTCACTCCATCTACACACACGCATGCTACGGTGCATACGTGTGTGTAGATGGGGTGGACAAACAAACACACACTCACCCATCCTCCTTACTAACTACTCAGAACCCATTAAACTGCAATCTCAGCTTCACTTTATATCAAAATATTGTTAATGTTAATCTACACTTGTATTGGTAGATCAATTCGCGTTCATTCTTATAAAGACAACTTAATGAACTATTTGGCCAAACACTGTCTCTTAAGATACAGGTCTCCTAGTTTAAGAGACAGGGTTTATAATTTTGGTTATATAGTTTTTGTTGAATAGTTTCTATGTATGACCTACCACCTTATGTCTATTCTGCATATAACTATTGGATAAATAAACATTTTACTATTATTATTTAGAGAAAACATGGACTGTTTCTTAGCTCTTTGGCTAGTTTTAAGCTACATTAACGGGCCAAGCCAAGTCAATGTAGCGTGTGGAAATATTTAAGTTGTGGAATAGATGTTTTGGGAAGAAATTTCATTTTTCTCCATCTGCATGAACTTCCGCACTATTCTGCAGGTATTCAAAATTGCAGCTTTTTTAGTCAAAGTAAATAAATATAAGTCAACTAACCTCTTCCTTCCTGCCTAAAGAACAAGTATTTTTTTAATTCCAAAACATGACGTTATGAAAGTAGACATTTCGATTTGCTGGTTTTGCTCTATTGACAAGAGTAGGTATATTTTATAAACAAAGTAATACATAATTATGTGCGAAAATTTTGAGAGTACTTTATTTTAGTATTAACGCTTCTTTCCCTACTTGGTGTTTTCGATAAAATTCGTTTGGTAGAATATTTACAATCAGAACCAGTAGCCTGAGGAGTTAAAGTAAAAAAAAACGATGCTTACCTAATTCATCGTAGTGAGTAGGTACGTAATTTCAAGTCCGGTAAATCCGTTGTTTTGTTGGCAAAATACGAGCTTGGGTGTGAAGTTGCGGACACCACCTACTGGATTGAGTGGTGGGTATACTGGGTACCATCAGTACAATTTTAGTCCGGAGCAATTACGTTTACCTATAACTCGGAACCAGTTATAATGGATGGATGTGAATGGTTCCGGATTTGATTGAAATCTTTAGTTTTTTTATGTAGGTAGTAGTAGAAGTACTTTATAAAATTACATTATTTTTAATGTATCTTTGAATGCTTTATTTCTTGTCGAGAATTAACTGGGGGCAACCGTCATATCGAGCTAAAGAAATTGGGGAACAATCTGCGTTTTTTCGAAGAATTTCGTTGTATTTTCTTACCGGACAGTTTCAGTCTGGAAAACACTACAGAGCTGAAATCCGCAAAATAAGATGTAATTTGGGGTATCTAGCTTTTACTAGGTATATTAGATTTATCAACACCTGACGTCGATTTTAGTACTCATTCATGATCATCAAAACCTCGAGGGTACTTCCTGATTGGCACGCCGCTGTCGTAGCGATAAATTCCCTCTTTGAGGAGTGGCTAGAGAGGCGCCGCGGCACACTCCCTTCCGCCTGATGCAGGTACTCACCGGCGCGGTTGTAGGCGGGAGGACACGTCGGGTGTCACCACTGTATGGATCGCCCGGAGGCCACGGTAGAGCATACGATGGAGGTCTGTCCTGCTCTTTGGCAGAGCACCACCGTGTCCTCGTAGAGGCGATCGGTGGCGGCGACCTCTCGCGTGCGGCCCTAATTCCGTTTACTAATTCTATTTGGTAACAGTTGTATAACAGTATTACATCGCTACAAATATATAAAACAATTTTACTACTCTTGCCTTGTGCCGTTTATTCAGAAAATACACATTGAGTTTTTGGGATAATAAATCGGTAGAACTAAACCATAGTCTGCAGACTAGAATTATAAGTTTATTATTTTAATCGTTAGAATTATGATTATACCTTTGAAAAGATAAATGAGAGTTAGTGACGCTCGCAAGTTCATGACAACGAGACCGATGGAGAAACTAGTCTAAGTCCATTTGTTTAGAAAAATTGTGTACCTACGTATCTACTTATTTTTTTTTTTTTTAAGGATGGGAAATCATCTAATGACTTCTTCCGCTCTGGGTGGAGCGGAAGGGCGTGTCAGACTCTTACTGACTAAAACCCATCCGTGTTCCTTCTAAAGCCCTTTGCGTTCCAGGGCCGCGGTGACTCTTTCGAACAAATTCCGCAACCCTGGCAGGCTCTGGCCCTAGCGGGCCCCGTCTTCTATGCTGACATCTCTTTGAGGCGCGCGTGAAACACACCGCGTACGTACTTATGACTGCTTTATATTTAAGGAAAATCGCTATACTAGCTACCACCCGTGGCTCCGCCTGCTTTAATTTCGAAAATTATTCCAAGAGAACATATTCCCGGGATAAAACCTATCCTATGTCCTTCCCCGGGACTCAAACAATCTCTATACCAAATTTCATCTAAATCGGTTCAGCCGTTTGTGCGTGAAGAAGTAACGAACATACACACACTCACAAACTTTCGCCTTCATAATATTAGTGTTTTTGTACAAAACCGTAATCTTTAATAAGAAAATCTGTGATTATTTTGTACGTTTTTTTAGTATTTCCAAGTATAGATTCCATATTTTTTATTTAATTATCTACCATAAACCAAAATAGTGTAACAACATTTAATTGTCTAACATTGAAAAGATTATGTACCTACGTGATTAGATTCCAAATTACACTTTTTTAACTCCATGTGCAGTTTTATTTCAATCTTCACCATTAAATCTCAAGAAGACAGTATTGAAGTTTTAAGAAAAAAATATTCATAATAATAAACTTAGAGTGCTAACCGCACTTTTAACTTACTAACAATTGGGGGTGATTTGGGGTATCTAATATTCAATGGGGCGAGTAGATACATTTAGGCAATTAGGGGCAAGATCCAAGGAGCGAGTGGAGCCTAAACCATTTTGTACTGATGTGTTTCGGTTAAGGTATTCAGAGGATGGAATAAAACAATATCTAATTATTTTAGTCACTGGAGTTTTAAGTAGGTAGGTACTTATCCGGATTAACAAGCAGTATTTTAAATTGACTGGTTAGGTCTTCAATTTGTCTAGGCTCTATGCACTATGATACCATCGGTGGAAATTTTGTATGGGGCGCTATTTTAGTGAAACTCTTTATCAAACTTTTTGTTTATTTGCTTCGTTTGAATGTGTAACAAAGGAAACAAATTAGTAAGGTACATTTTCATTCAAGTACTTCCTGGGATCCGATTATGTTTAAACTTGGGTCATTTAACTTTGGAAATAATGCAATACTATGGTACAATGGATCTGATCTGATGATGAAGTTGGCTATGGTTGACCATAGGGACTCCTCAACCGAACAAGATACCAACATCATGTTGAGCTCATTGGATTTGAATTGATATGCGATGTTACATTCAGTACTCTATACAACGTATGGGGCAGTCGACTTTATTCGCGATTTCAGTGTTGGTCCCGTAGCAAAAGTTGTTCATAATGATGAGTACAAGAGGTATTGCGTTTATTCTGTTATACGCCTACGCGTACGTACAAAAGAGTAGCGAAAACGGTTTAATTTTTTACTTATTTTTTAAAGTTTTGATGCACAGATTTGATAGTTTTAAGTGAATTATTACTGATTGCCTCAATTTACTTGGAAACTTGTATAAACAATTCCAAAGTGGAATATTTGAATCAGATCTGGCAATTTTTTCGTAATCGGGGGTTGATTTCGAAAAAATTGCCAAATACGTCCATCGGGGTAAAAATGGAATGAAAAAGCTCATTACTTAGATTTTGAAACTGTGCAAATAACTATGTAGGTAAAGAATAAAGATCGCAAGGATTAATATTGCAAGATTACCCTTTACCCTTAAAAATGTTGGGGGTGTCGAATTTTGCAGAGGAAAGTACTTACTAAATCTGCGCGGACGAAGCCGCGGGCGTTGTGCTGGTAATATTATACATGTGAAAGTAACTCTGTCTGTCTGTTACCTTTTCACGTCTACACGGCTAAACGGATCTGGATGAAACTTGCACACCATGTTAGACCATGTCCTGGAATAGGGCGTATGACTATTTTTCGTAATAAGTAAGCAGTTGGGGCAAGTGCGGTATAGTTTTTTAAACATTACTTTTGGTTGTGATTATTTTTATTTTTATGAAACATTTAAAAGTTTAGTAGGTAGTACTGGATAGCTTTGTTTCTTTAGTTTTAAATTATTATTCCGTCGAGCAATAACATCTACGTTTTGTTAAGGTTTTACGTGTTTTAATAAAACTGGTCGCCTAGACGCACTTCCCCTTGGAACAGGTAAGTGCGGCTAGGCTTAATAAATAACTTTTATGTCGTTATTATTAGAATAGGGTCTATTTTTTTAACAAAAGCTTATGAGCAGAAATAGTTTATGCAATCAGATATGTAGTACTCGTAAAATAAGGGCTATAGTCGCTCAAAAACAAACACTGTGGTAAGTGCAACATACGTTTCTTTTCAGGGGTACTGAACATTTTTTAAACGGAAAATGGTATTCAATTACATTGCAATATTATGATTTTTACAAGACATAGTGAGTGGGAAATAATAAAAAAAAAAACATTTTACTAGTGTTTTAATAAAAGTTTAAAAATCTCAGTCTTAAATTAGGCAAATTAAATCAGTCTCAAAAAGTTAATCATTTATTTATCTTTTAGATATTGAAATTTTTATCAACAAAAAAAAATCTTAATCAACCTAAATCTCCTATTATCTTATTTTAATTATTATCTTTCTCCCTTTGGAATATATTAAAAAATTAGGAACACTCATTTTCTCTTACTTGTCTAATTTGAAATGATCTCAAATACTGGCACTACTTGGCTTATCAGTAACCTTATGGTGGGTAAAACCTATGCCATTGATCATAATATCACACTATTTTTACTGTATATTGTAATTTCCGAACTCAATTTTGAAAATAATTTGGCCCCGGCGAGAGATTGTTGGATGGGGTAAAATTGTAATTATGTCATCAATATGCTTCAGTTCGCAAACATCTTGTATGTTTGGATATGTAAAAACAGAATTATGCTTACTGTTTCGAACTCTCCTCACGTATTTTATTGTTGGGAGATTATTTTGCAAGTTAAGTACTTCACCAACATAATGTTTGATGTTATTTTTAGAGCAAAATTTAACCAAAACCCAATCACCTTTTTTAGCTTTAGTAGTAGTGTCAGCGATGTAATCGAGATCGCTGAGTCCAAATGTCAACTGTGGGTCAATATTTTCTTGATTGATTGATGTTTCATCAGCATCACCAGATAAATACGTATTTAAATAATCTCCCAAGTATTCTAAATCAGAGGAATCGTGTACACTATAGTCACTCTCTTCATCTGAACTATATGTTTTCTTCTTTTTGGTTTTACATTTTTTATTTTTAGATTTAAACAACACACCCTGTTTTTCAATTTTCTCACATTTGGTTCTCTCTAATTTTACGTTTTCATTTCCATTCTTCTTAACGCTTAACAATGTATCTTTCTCTATTAAACATATTTCATCTGTCTTCGTTATCAGTTCTTCAAAAACAAATTTCTCCTCTTCAGATAAGTACTTGTCTGCTACAATAGTTATTGTTGGTACGCATTTTGATGTGGAGGCCTTTGGGGATGCCAAAGGAGATTTGTTGTCAGTTTTGACAGACGGCGGTTTTTTCTTTGTTATATTAGATGTTGTGGTGTTTTTTATCCTCTTCTGTTTCGTTGTTTTCAAATGTTTCTCCCGTTCTTTTTCTTCTAATTTTCTTATCACATCATCATGCGTTATCAATTCAGCACTCCCGATTTTTACTTTTTTCTTTTTAATTTTACTTTCGCCAATTTTCATTTTTTCCAGAAGCAAATCTTCAAACGAACAATTTTCTGCACTTTGTGAAAATTCGAACGATTTATTGACCTGCAGATCAGGTGGATTTGAACTCAGAGCTACCTGTAAATGCGTTAACACATCAGCGCTCGTTACGTTATCGATAATAGAATTTATTTGTTTTAGGCAGATTGCGCTCAATGTTTGTGGATTTTTTGTAGAAGAAAGAAGATCTGTTGTGTAGTAAGAATGATTTATTATAAGAGATTTCTTCTTATGACTTTGCCATCGCTTCAAAGCATTCGGCTCTAACTTTCCCTCTGGTATCACATCTCTATTAAAAGGACTTATGCCACCTTTCTTAAAACCATTTCGAATGATCTGAGGATCTAATTTTTCCCAAACCTCGCCAATCAGAACGGCAAACTCTTTCTTTGGTAACTTTTCACCAAAATGACATCTTTGCCACTTCACCATTTCTTCGTCCCATCTGTCCTTATATGCTTTAAAAACAGCCAAGTCTAGCGGTTGCAGTAGGTGGCTAGAGTGTGCTGGTAATTTGATGATAGTGACGTTATTTTTCTTGGCTATTTCTATAACACTTAATTGTACATGGGTACTGTGTCCATCATAAATAAGAAGCGTTGGTTCTTCCTTGTTTTTAATCATGGGTATAAAACTTTTAGATATATATTGTTCAAAAGCATCGGATTCAATCCAGCCATTTTTAGTAGCATAGTACAACGTTCCTGGATACGCTTTTTCGGAAGTCCATTCGCTCCAAATATTTTTGGCTTTATAAATGATAAATGGAGGCCCCTTTCCACCTGCTGCATTGCTAGCAAATAAAACTGTCGTATTTTCTTTGCCGGATGTGGCCGTGGTTCGTGTAGAAGCATAACCACGCATCCCAACTACCTTTGTTTTTTTCGGGTCATTTGAAAAACTCGTCTCATCAATATTCCAGATTCTGTCTGGTTTTGTTTCCAGGCCCAATTCTTTGATCGTTTTTTCAAGGATATTGAAATATTCGTCTATAGTGAATGGGTCAGCCGCTTTTTTCCTAGAATATTCAACAGCTTGCGGCTTCTTGAGTGATAAATTATTCCTAGTAGCAAAGTTGTTGAACCAGTCATGGCCTGGAACTCCATCTTTAAAAGGGTTTTTTAATTTGTTCGCTTTTATATAATCTGAGACAAGCTCCATCACTTCCTTACGTGATAGTCCGAAGCCATTCTTTTCCATAACATGCAAAGAATTGGCTAATTTTTTTTCCACTTCTGTATGAAGTGCGGTTGGTCTGCCAAGACTATTAGATTTTTGTCCTCTTCGACCAGTGACATGGTCCATTATTGTCGTTCGTGATATTTGGAAATGTTTTGCTGCTTCATATCCCGACATTCTTTTTCTTTTAACTGCTTCAACAGCCTCTTCTAGCTTTTGTTTACTCCAATTAGGTCCATCTTTTTTTCTTACATATTGCCGAACCATTTTGGTGACCTACAATTAAATATTACATTAATTTTCATATGAAGTCAATTTTATCGAACAAACTAGCTGCACCGCGATAATAAAACGGGGATAATTAAAAAAAACATATACCTATCGATACAACTAACCAGTCCACATAGATTTAACTTAATAAATAACAAGTTTTCATACAAACTTTCATACTGCTGTTTCACACCCTTATGTAAAGAATTCTCAAAAATCCATAGCAGATGCCTACATACCTATATGCCAAATTTCATGTTTGTGGCATTTATAGTTCCTGAGATTTCTTGATAAGTCTGTGATAGATATTTCGCTTTTATATATTTAGATGTTTAGGATCTCTGGTAAAAAATGTCTAGGGCATCCGCCTTCGTAATAACTTAGATTGCCTGAAGATAAATAAATAAATACTATAAATAATTCTAAACACAAATTATTTTCTTAAAATGTTGTCAACTTCTGGTTCGGGGTAAGTGCATTACAGTGGCGCACTTCCCCAATGCTAGTAGACGCGCTTGCCTCACTTCGTTTATTTTTGGTTATAAAAATGTAAGCATCGTTAAAATTAATAATTTGTGAGTTAGAAACAAAATATATACAGATAAAAGAAGAATAATGTGTAATGACGGCAATTACCTGGTTCAAATCACTCGGTAGTCGCTTTTTCTTCAGATTCGTACGGATATTCACAGCACTTGTCAACGTGGACTCCACAAGAAAAAAATGGTCAAAACAAAATGGCGACTGACATCGTATTAGGCCTAGTGGCGACATCTTAAATTTTACTCCGGAACTACAGTTTGTTGTAGAAAGACAGGTTATGGCGCGTTTTTCAAATACTGTATTGGTTTAAGAGATATTGATGTTCGTCGCACTTGACCCGTAGAGGCACTTACCCCAACTGACCTTACGTGCCTATCTTTTATTAGGTACTAGTTTAAATATTTTATTTTCGACTGTCCTAAATCTGATATTATGAGAATCTGGTATTTTGACAATCCGGTCATTTGAGAATCTGGTATTTTTTTCGGTATTCTGGTATTATGTTTGGTGGAATATGTTTCCTTGGGATAATTTTCGGTATTCACACAGTCGGAGCCACGGGTGGCAGCTAGTATTTCATATATTTTCCTCATCACACGGTTACGGTATTATCATATAGGTCAGTTGATTCCCTATGAAAGGAAATATTTTAATAACAGTAATAAGACCTGGTTTTAATTACTCTGCCCCATAGGTGATAAGCATTATAAATAATGCCCGGATGATTTGATTATTTCAATAGTTGTTGCCACTCTGCCCTCACATATTGGGCATTTATCAAACGGTACGGGCATTTTATACATTGTCCTATTAATCACTTGGTCTTTAACATACCACGTGTAACGAAATAAACGCAATACTTGAAGGGGTTTATTGTACTCGTCATTATGAACAACTTTTACACTAACAGCGAAATCGCGAAAAAAAAATCAGCTGTTCAGCAAATTTTGTCGAGTTATGCGCACATAAATGTTTTTCAATCAGTGGTCCCATAATAATAGTTCTTTACAATGATGATTACAATGACCTTTTTTCAGGAATACCGGAAAAAGGGGTCATTGTTACACGTTTTATAGTTTTAAAAGATTTTTACTAATAAGTACTTATTATTTTTAGATGAATGTGTATCGTATGCGCCCGGCACACCCTGAACTCGACTGGTTCGAGCACGACAAGAACAAACGACTGATGACTTACGACACCGGCGAAAGACTAGCAGAGTTCGATGACAACGGACGAGGTCGCTGGTACTACAGAAGTGGTCGACTGGCACTAGATTATTATGATACTGAAGGTGAAAAATTTGCAATTTTTAAACTCGTATGAAGATAGTTCGCCAATAGCTAACGATACATAAAAAATAGTGATTCTTCTAGACACTGAAATTGCGAAAAAATACCAGCTGCCTAGTACATTTTGTCGAATTATGCACACATAAATGTATGAGGCAGTCAGTTGTTTTTTTGAGATTTCAGTGATGGTCCCAAAGTAAAAGTTGTTCATAATGATGAGTACAATGACCCCTTTTCAGGTATTGCGTTTATTCTGTTACACGTTGTATATTATTTCGCATTAGGTATCGAAAAAATAGGGGTAAGGTTACTATAATTCGCAAAGAGCTAAAAATTGGTACAAATGTTCGGAACACCATTATAAATGAAATGTGGAAAGTCCCATCAATCCCACCATTTGCAAAAAATAAATCAAGGTCCAAGTTCGCAAAAATGGGTTCTTTACGTATTTCAGCCAAACGGTAAGTTTTTTTATAAAATAGGTCAGACAAAAATTGTAGACCATGCAATTACCTATAAAAATTAACAGAACACTTTTTTCCTAAGAGTCACCGTTTCTGAGATGTATTAATTCAAAAAATTTAAAAACTTGCGTTCTTCATCATATGAACGAGTGCGCGGCAAACACAGGCTGACTGATAATTGAGAGCGTTCCATGAAACTAGTTTATACTAGAGCTGATGTGCAACGATTTCGATTCCAAAAACCATATCCATATTGGGTTATTTTCGAGTTAACGAGACTTTTAATATATAAATTTTCTGCTTTTTCTAATCAATAAAAAAAAAATTGAAGGATTCATTCGTTCTTGAGCTATCCAAAAAGTTCTATCAATTGACTTTCCAGAGAGGAGTAGTTTTTATCATTTGCAATTTTTGATCGGGAAGCAGAAAGTTTATATCTTAAAAATTTCGCTAACTTGCAAATCAGCTCTAGTATAACCCATTTCAAGGCAAGAAATCTCAATTAGCAGTCAGCATATCTATACATCAAGGGTATACCCAAGATTTGTGCTAGGGGGGGGGGGGCAGCTCATACCTATTACGCTGGTTGTTGTGCTCCACGGCCAACGACTATGCACTGGGCGTGCGTTCTCGTTCATCCCGAATATTCCCAGTCCACACATTGATTTCCACCAGGTGGCAATCGGGAATAAAATTCCCAGTTACCACAGGATGGCGACTGGGAAGTTATTGCCCCCTCTTCAAATCGCTGTATACTGCGGCGTGGATCGCCAACCCCCCTCAGCGCTGTCTGTCTTTTTTTTTTAGGATGGGAAATCATCAAATGACTTCTTCCGCTCTGGGTGGAGCGGAAGGGCGTGTCAGACTCTTACTGACTAAAACCCATCCGTGTTCCTTCTAAAGCCCTTTGCTTTCCAGGGCCGCGGTGACTCTTTCGAACAAATTCCGCAACCCTGGCAGGCTCTGGCCCTAGCGGGCCCCGTCCTCTATGCTGACATCTCTTTGAGGCGCGCGTGAAACACAACGCGCCATCGACCCGGGCCTGATGGTGATCGGACGGAGGGAGGTGACCGCTTCCCAAGCCTCCTCGCTCCGGACCATGGATTCAACCAGGGCCGGACGCGAGAGGTTGCCGCCGCCGATCGCCTCGACGAGGACACGGCGGTGCTCAGCCCAAGCAGCGCAGATCTCCACCGTATGCTCCACCGTGTCCTCCGGGCGATCCTCACAGTGCTGACACCCGGGCGTGTCCTCCCGCTTAATCCGAAACAGGTACCTCCCGAAACAGCCGTGTCCGGTAAGTACCTGCGTCAGGCGGAAGGTGAGGACGCCGAAGCGCCTCTCCAGCCACTCCTCAAAGAGGGGTCTTATCGCCGCAATTGTGGCGTGCCCAGCGCTGGGTTGCGACAGTCGCCGTTTCCAAATCGCCATGGTATCCTGCCGGAGCTCCGTCCGCCGCGATGCAATTTGCCGCGGTAGCGGAGTTTCGCCCCGGCGAAGCACCTCCACGCGCCACGCGTAAACGTGCGCGAGGGCTCTCGCCTCCAGATCCCATGGCGTTAATCCGGCAAGAAGGCTCGCCGCCTCGCCGGAGACCGTGCGGTAACCCTGGGCCAGCCGGATGGCCATGACCCTTTGGGACGCGTTGAGCTGGCGGGCAGGTCGCCCCTTCAACGTAAGTGCCCACACTGGGGCCCCATAAAGGGCCATGGACCGCACGATCCCCGCATAGAGCTTCCGGCAGGAGGCGTTTGGACCCCCTAGATTGGGCAGGAGCCGCTTGAAGGCAGCCCCGGCCCGCTCCAGTCTTGGAGCCAAACGTCGGAAGTGCTCCTCGAAGTTCCATCGGCTGTCGAGATCGAGCCCCAGGTACCTGATCGTCGACTCGACGCCGATGTGAACCCCTCCTACCGTTATTTGGGATCCCATTGGTGGCCTGTTCCGAGAACCATAAAACACATGGCTTTGGACTTGTGTAGGGCCACCTCGAGACCCAATTGCCGGATCCTCTCAACGACTGTCGCAACCCCGCGTGTCATCACTTCGGCCGCCGCCTGGTGCGACCCCCCCTGCGCTAAGACTAGCGTGTCGTCAGCGTAGCAGACTACGTTGACGCCGCTAGGGAGGTCGGCGCGCAGCACCCAGTCGTAGCCGATGTCCCACAGGAGCGGCCCCAGAACCGAACCCTGTGGAACACCGCACGACATCTCTCGCCGGTTCCATTCTCCCCGGTGACCGGGGTAGATGACGGCCCTGTCCGTCAGATAGGCCTCGACCACGTGACGGAGGTAGGTCGGCATCCGATGATACCGGAGTGCCTCCCTGATGCAACTCCAGGGCAGGGAGTTAAAGGCATTGGCGATGTCAAGAGCAACAAACAACAATCGTACCAATGTTTTAGCTCTATGCGAATTATACCTTGAAGGTCTATTTTGACCGGACTCGGGGATTAAGGTGTCCCTTGAGCTAGCTGCTACTATACGTATAAGAATTATAATTATAATTTTAGAATTCTAATGGAATCTAGTGTATTTATACTGAATAGGTACTCTTATGGGGTTTAGATATATGGTTAAAGTCAAATTCAGTCGGGCAGGCTGAAAAGCCTGTAGTAAAGCAAAAACACGCAAAGGCGAGGAATTAAATCGAATTACCTGTTGCTGTGTGAAGGTTTTTTGTTAATCTTTTCACGGAATTATTTTCAGAGACAAATGCTCAGCAGCGTTTCGTGATATACAGTAGCGGAGAGCCCGATGAGCGCGGCCGCTCACATCCTATTACGATACTGGCCACTTTTGACTACCTAGGCAATGGTATAGTTTTCGATCATGCTGGCAAGATACGGTAAATATTGATAATGATAATTTAGCCAATAAAAGGCCGAATATGTAGGTACTACTAGCATAAGATTGCAGCTAGTCAAACTCATTCACTTTTTTGTTTCTCAGCCTTAAATACAACCAGATACAAGGAGTGGTACTCGATCGCGCAATCGGTCCCGTTTCACACTGGAAGTGGCACACACTGAACGATCCACCGGTCCTACAACAAGTTATGATCGATACTCAATTGCCGCACAAGGATCCTGAAATTGTTAAACTTGGATCACCAGTAGATGTAAGAAGTCGACCAGATAATAAAGAAATGTTGGCAGTAGAATTTGATCACTTTATTAAAGAGAAGAGCAAAAAAATATCAAAAAAATGTAAACCCTTTCAGATCAAAATGAAATCTTTGAAGATTAACGAGCAATTCTCTCTGAAAGTATTAGACCAAGCTACAGTATATCTCATTTTTAGAGATGGTTCAACCAACCTAAAGGTCAACATGGGAATGGTACTAGACGAGAAAGAAATTGTGGATACTGACACTGCTGAAGTGGGTGAAGTGTCGAACAATTTAGAGCGGTTTCCAGCTCGCACTGATAGCCTGGCGGGCCTACAGCGCAGTGTGGATCACGCTCGGCGCTACGAGAGACAGCACGCAGAGCGAGAACGCCGCTGGCTGCGGCCTCCGGAGCCCTGTGCCAGTGCCAATCGACAGACTGCTGGCACCTCCCCGCTCATGCGACTGCCTACGAGAACAGTGCCTAGCGGGTCTTCGTCTACTACCGTATATGCAAGGAGAAAGCCTCCAAACAATTTATATTATGATACCCGTCGTCTTTGCTGAATAATTTACTTGAACTTGTAAGGAATGTTCTTTAAATTCTATTTGTGTTATTTAGATTCAAAATATCCTGAAATGATTTAGTCTTATTACAATTATTATCGTAAGTGCTTTTTATTTGAGATTATATTAAATGAACAAATTGCTTTCATACAAAATTAAGACACTACAACCCTGATGAATTAGAAGGAATAGATAACTAGTTAGTTATTCGAATTGAAAACTTGTGAAAACAACAATTTGCGCGGAATAACTCGCATCGCTTCAAATCTACTTGAAATTTCGGAATGCCCGACGGCACCCTTGACCCTTAGCTTTACATTGCTCGTAGGTTCATTGGGACCGTTGTCAATCCCTAGAGCTCTGCGGACCAACTAATAATTATTAATTGCTCGTTTTGTGCCCCTAAAATTAATGAGAGCTTCATGCATTCATTTTAGGGGCACAAAACAAGAATCTTGAAAACAAGTGAAAAACCTAAAATTTGTGATTCTAGCTACGAGGAAGTTTATTTGATGCCAACACAATTGACTGAAACTGTTAATAATGCGCAAATGAGCTTTCTCCCTCAACAATCATGCGAGAAGTATTTGAAACGGTACGATATGTTTAACACGTGGCGGAGCAAAAACTTTCTCAGAAAACGTTTTTGTGGCATATGTTATTGAATTATCCGAGACCAAGAAATCAAGCACTCTATGGAGTACGTATTCAATGCTAAAAGCAACAATAAAGATGAAAAAGCATACATTTCGACACCTATCCTAAATTAGTGGCATTTTTAAAAAGAGCCTCATCTAGTCATCAACCAAAAAAATCGAAGGTTTTCACGGCATCTGAAATTGAAAAGTTTCTCAACGAAGCACCTGATTCCGTATATTTGGCGGCAAAAGTAAGTCAGTTGCACATTCAGTGTCTACTTAGTATATTAATCAACTACTTAACATAATCTAATACGTACTTAGTAGATGTTGATAGGCATAATTATGCATGCATATCAATTTTATTCATATATGTACTACAATACTCTTTACGTTACAGGTTGTTCTTATTATTGGAATAAACGGAGCATGTGGAACTAATGAACTAACACAACTTAATGTCAAAAACATTGAGAAACATTCAGATGACATAAGTACCATTCATTAATTTACCTAATACAAAGACAAAAAAAGACCGCAACTTTGTCATTCGCAAGGAATACGTAACAGTTGTTGAGAAATATCAAGTCTTACGCCCGTCTAACACTCCAATAATTCGAATTTTTCTACAATATCGCAACGGAAAGTGTGTTAAACAGCCTATAGGTAATAAAATTGGCAGTATCCCACGAGAAATAGCAACATTTCTTGAACTTCCAGAACCCCTGTTCTACACGGATCATTGTTTCCGACAAACTTCAGCCACACTTTTGGCCAATTCAGGAGCTGATCTCCTGTCCCCTAAGCGCCATGGAGGCTGGAAGTCCAATGCGGTTGTAGAGGGATACATAGAGGACTCCATCCACAATAAGTCTAAAATATGTAAAGGCATCGTAGGTGCCATTACACTGAAAGAGCCTCAGTCAGATCATTGGACTGGCCCTTCTACATAAAAATGAGCCGTTACGAAACACCTAACCATCGCCCTCTCTCGCCAACATTTACGCCAAGGGAATCCGATGAATCGGTACAACTATTAAATATGACAGATAGTTTACCGAAAAACAGTACACAAGTCACTAACACCAACATTACTGTACCTAACAAAAATATTACACTCAACATAAGTAATTGTAGCAGCGTTACTTTAATTTTTTTTCAAATTATACCTAAGTATTTTTTTTTTTTTTTTAGGGATGGGAAATCATCAAATGACTTCTTCCGCTCTGGGTGGAGCGGAAGGGCGTGTCAGACTCTTACTGACTAAAACCCATCCGTGTTCCTTCTTAAGCCCTTTGTGTTCCAGGGCCGCGGTGACTCTTTCGAACAAATTCCGCAACCCTGGCAATTCCGCAACCCTGGCATACCTAAGTATTAGTTGTTATAATTTAAAGATTATTCTGTAATACTTACCTATTATAATGTAGTAGTTAATACCTAAACTGAAATAAATGTATGTTGTGATTGTAAATGTTTTTTTTTTGCATTTATTCATTTCCTCGCTGAGGTGGGATGAAAAGTTACGTGTTGCAAACAAAGATTTTTCACCTCGTGCTCTTTTGATTCCCTCGCTAACGCTCAGGATTCTAATTTTTGAATCCTTCGCTTACTCGGTCATCAAAATTGAGCACGCGGTTAAGAAGCAACTTTGCACTCTTGTATAACAAATAACTATACAAAAATAAATGTTTGATTTTGTGATGAAAGTGATAATGCGATGTATGAGGCCGGTATTGATTTTGCTGTAACTACAGAATCTATAGAACGGTAAGATAACAATTATATTTAACATACATACATAGTCATAATAGGTGCTGGCTTTGATGTATTTCGGAAGTTGTCATAAAATAATATAAAATTTATTTCGTGAACTATGGTGTATCGCCACTACATCAGTAGTTGCTCGGAGCCGCAAGCCATCCGGCTGCCTCTAGTAGAAAACTAAGCGTCATTGCTTTAACTAAATTGTGTCTGATGTATCTCGTGCAATAGCTGGGCTATATCCTGAATATGTATTGTTAGCATCTCATCACAATCATATCCTTACATCGGATCCTTGACATAATGAATACATAATGAATAGGTACATGCATTGTCGAGACAGGTCCACTAAAATCTGGGTAGTGCTTTGCTACAAATACCATCTCAGACATCAATATCCGCCAGGGTTGCAGAATTTGTTCGAAAGAGTCACCACGGCCCTGGAATGCAAAGGGCTTTAAGGAACACGGATGAGTTTTAGTCAGTAAAAGTCTGACACATCCTTACGCTCCACCCAGAGCGGAAAAAGTCATTTGATGATCATTAAAAAAAATGCCTACTAAACTGTGCCGCCAAACACTTTCATAATATAAGCTGATGTAGACTTTCTATCCTTAAAATTTCCACCCTTGTCTGAATCACAATATGCCAAGCAATGGCACGTCTTTTGTTCATCTAAAAAGCAATTTTATATGTAAACTGCCCTTAATGTAACTCAAATTTCTCTTTAGGGCTTTCCACAAATCTTCATGTGCATTAAACTGAAAACGACTTAAATAATTTCATACAAAACAAATATCAGGCCTGCTACCTAACATGGCTTATATCAGGCATCTAATTAAACTCCTGCATCTAGTTATAAGTTCTGTATCTTCTGAATGGTATTTCTGATATCTGCAATCCAGGCTCAATTGGTGTTTTAACTGGTTTGCAATCTTGCATATTACAGCATTTTATCAAATCCATTAAATACCATCTGATCCAGCCGGTCGATTTTGTAAACATGTCGTAGTTTCAAAAGTAATTTGAAATGTAGACTTTGAAGGAGTGACAAACTATCTAGGAATACACACAAAGAAAGATGACAGTGTTGAACTGCCGGTCGACTCTGTAAACATGTCAAAGTGAAAGGCTTGGGTGAAGTAATCACGAGGTGAGCTGTCAATCCATATAATCAAGATGGAATGACAGCTCACTCCGTGATCACGTGACATCTTGATTATATGGATTGACATCTCACCTCGTGATTACTTCATTCAAGCCTTTCACTTTGACATGTTTACAGAGTCGACCGGCAGTTCTACCACATGTGTCTACAAAATGACCTATTTTACCACACTCAAAACACTTTATAATAGTATCACTTTTATTTTTATAAGACTTCTTGGGATAATTACGACTACGCTGCGATGTCACGAATGCTGATGTTGGTTCACATTCAGCATTACAACTTCTCTCCTCTTAATAAGTAACCGCGAAACCAGACTTTGAAAACTTTGCATACTCTCCGGAACAGATTCCCACGCTGATAAAATGCTTATACTGTTCAGGTAGTGTCATCAAAACGTAAATCTTCCAGTTTTTAAATAAACCCTGACATCGGCACTTCATATTTTAAGTTGAAAATTTTTGTTGTATGAGATGCACACTAACCCTTTTAGGTTCATACAAAGTCCACAACTTATTCTATATTTCGGCGCTGGTCGTAAAAGTCAACAAATGCGTCAAGTTTCTTTCTTGTACTCTGGTGTCAAGAATTTCCTGTGCGTTCGCGTCGTCTTCCTATTCAGCTATCCTCCTATTTAGCTATGTCATGTTTCGTTCCATCTAGCGGTTTTCCACGAGTGTCGTCCACTATTGACAGCAGCCCCTTTCGAACGCAATACCACGCTTATTTGGTACTTCTATACGGCGTAATTTTTGTCTCCCAATCTCGTACCGAGTAATTAAAATTTCCAGCGGCTTCCATCTAACGAATTTCAAGTCCATATTTTTCTTTACCACACCTGTGCTTTGGGCTCATAATCTGATGAGGTTAGAGTTTGCAGAGTTAAATAAAAACGCAGTGTTGGAGGAAGACGTAAAAGTATATTTTACTAAGTGAAAATAGTAACACGCTGAACTTACATCTAGACCGCCATACTTCACACAGGGGCTGTGGCAATTAGAGACAACAACATGGTGTGCTATTGATACTCAACATATTGAATACAAGAGTCGGACGAGTTAGAAATGAAATCGAAATAAAGCATGAGACAACTTAGGGAAGCGAATAAATATAAAAAGTGACGTATAAAGTGAATTGAGACGTATTAGAGATAACGATGAAATTACGAATGGGACGAATTAGCATCACAACACATTTTTTACAGTTCTCCTTTGATCAATTTAAGACCTATTTGAAAAAGTGTCAGCTAGGCTAATCCCATGGCTCAATGACACAGTCAAACTGACATAAAAAAGAACAAAACAATTTTTACGTTGCAGCGTTGGCTGCTTTGGATATTGATTTTATAAACCCTTTTCATGTAATCTTATCATGGAGGTATTGGCAGAGTAAGTTAATAAGAGTTAATTTAAAATGATGATTGTGCTAATTACTAATACTACCTTTACGATATTTGACAAAAACAAACTGTCTTAGATGCAGTAAGCTGCAGTTATGCCCATGCTACAAGAAGTGTCAAGAGTTCCAGAAACTTGTGGAACTAAAAGACTATGGCTTGGTGATCTATTGTCATAGAAAATGTACTGAGAATGTTAGTACAAAGACTTTTACACATTTTATATTATTGAGTGGCAAACAAGCTGACCGCGACGTGAAACGGCTCCCACTTGATAGCTCAGTTACCTTCACTGCGTCTTTCGTCTGCCGACATCGGCGCGCCAATGGTAGCTTGGCCGAAGCGCTGCTTCAACAGAGACGACTGCTGCTTTCGACTTGCAAGCATCCGTGCTGCTTGATGCCGATCTAAGTCAACCGATTGCGAACTGATTCATTCATTAGGCTTTTATACTTGTTCGTGGACGACTTCATTTAATAAGATAAATTGAAAATCGACTCAACCAGAACCTATTTTAAGTTTTGTCACGAGACCGCAGTTGTTTTTCTTATTATAGGAGCGCGTTACGGGATGTTTGGTTTCATAGAATCAAATATAAAACATCAGTCTAGAGCCATTGCGCACTACGTCCGATCTAAATTCGATCAGAATCTGTGTACTGTCTGAGAAAAGTCGGAACGAACTCGGATATTGCTTACGCACCTCCGATCTAATCCGTGATTCAGACGTAATTTTACTTTGAGCCGCTACAGAGTGTTCACGTCATTATATAAAATTACTCTTTGTTCCATGCATTCCTTGTCGATATTGTGTTTTTATAGTCATCGCCGAGTCACGTCACCCCTCACCCCCGGCCTCTCTACCTGTTCTCCGATGCAGCTCGGATTCGGTTCGGACGTAGTGCGCAACTGTTCATACCTATGGCCACTTCGGTCCATCAATAATCTTTTCAGAAATGGAGATTCTCGGATGACGGAGAGAAATCGGATGACGGAAATCGGGTGTAGTGCGTAAGCTACCATACAAATTGTTCTATGACTACGCCGAACCGACTTTTCACGGATACTGATCGGGTTCGGATCGGACGTAGTGCGTAGGCGCTCTAAGACGGCAATTCTGACCTACAGTTAACTTTTTTATTGATTCGAGTAAGTGTATTGAAGACCGTCGTTTGATACACGTGGTAATTTGTCATAGCCGTCTCTATATAGCGGGTTCAGAACGGCCTTCCCATCGGCTCGGGCATCTATTCCATTTCGGCTGCTTTGACGAAGATTTTCCTCTTGCATTAAAATATAGATAGGTTCTATTTTTACATCAACAGATTGGAAAAGGTGAAGCGATTGAAAGCGCAGTGAACACATCTAGCGATGTATTTATCTTACACAACAAGAAGGACAAGAAAGTATCAACTTCACAATTAACAACAGAACTAGGTAAACCTTCATTTATTAAGTAGATCATGCATTGTCGACGACTTTTGTGTAAATCAACCGAAACTTCTGGTTAAGATACGGTCCCTCTTTTGCCATGAATTAAATTTTATTGCAAAATTTTCAAATGAATAAGTGAGTCCAAAACGCACAAAGAAGAAAAATGCCCGAATCTCAAAAGGACAAAGGAAAACATCATGGCGACAAAGAACTTAAATTATTCATAAGCATGTGTGTGATATGCCACCACTGGGCCAGCATGACAGATTACCACCCACTGCCTAATAGAGAGAAGGCCGTGTCATATCATGATCAGCTTGAAATGGTCCCCCATTTTAAGCTGATCATGATAATGCTTTATATCAGCTATTGTTAAAAGGGTAGGCTCAGATCAGCGTTAGGGGCGCTACACATTTGAGCGGGGTGGCACAATCGTTTCGGCAGAATTTGATGAAAAACAACAAACAACGTTGTCTTCGTCCCACTTTCTTAGCACTACGAACGAATATTGATCACCAAAACCCGACTGGTATAGCCGGGCAGCCGAACATCTACATAAATTATGTATATATTCGATTTTTCCGCCCCGCTATTGTGAAGTTATTAAGTGTGAAGCGACCCTCACTCGGTATACCTCCGAAACTAATAATGTTTCTCGATCATTATAAACTTTAATCCGCGATATTTGTCAGCTACTTGCGGCTCGCCAGCTCAAAGATTCAGATTGAATGGTTACTGATCAAGATTGGCAGTGAGTTACCAATTTCGGTCGATAATTTTGTATCGCTCAACTTGTCGCACAAATTCTGCTCAATGCAGTTGCGCGGAATATAACATTGTTAAGCTTATTGAACGGTTAATATGTCCTCGTACACATCATACGTAACTCGAAATTTGGCATAAGTACCTTAGATTGACAGAACACGGAATCGTCGGGACGCCCGCGCCTGCGGCAAATAGTTATGCCATTATTATTATTTTAATAACAGTATTTGCGTTCAAGCCCGTCCGACTGTTCAAGCAGTGTCAGGTTGGTCTCGGTCTTTCGGTTTTTGTGAAGACTCACTGACACACTTTGTTTCCATAAGTCTCAGTGCTCTGTGCTAACATGGGTAGGTATTATCAGCACCATAACGTGAATTGACGTGATTCATAAGATAAAATTGGATAAACTAGTTTTTTTATAGGAACATAAAAAGACCATCAAAATACATTTATGTCTTAAAAGTATATTATTACTTCCAGAAAAGGAAAATATAAGCTGCCCACGATGTAGAAAAAGATTCCAGCATGCACAAGAACTTATGAAAGAAGTGAAATCATTAGATAGGAGGATTGTAATGGGCATATGCGACCATTGTCGTAAAAAAGCACTATTGAGTAAAAAACCGTTTTGTGCCTGCGAGAAAATTGTGAAGCTATTTAAAGCTGTTAAAGGCGGACAAACGGAGGACACAAAACGAAAAGAAATTCGTGCATCTCTCGACTTACGAATCAACCGGGAACGCAATTCACCTGCAGCTGGGCATGAGCCTGAACTCCAACAAATGTTTTACACAGATACACATTTTCAATCAGATGATACAGAAATAAGTGAAACCGATTCAACTGAAGGTTATATAAAACAAACTGTTGACTTTATTGAACCTGCTAAATCGTTGGAAACATCTTTCGTTCACACACCGCATAACGGTGAAAAAATAATTACTACGATTCCAGGCATTTCGTTGGAAGACTCAGTCACTACTTTCGTGGAGTCATATGTAGGTGTTAAAGAACTCTTAAGACCTTCCCCGAAAGACCGCAAACAAAAAGAAATCTTCGAAGAGATACCTTCAATTAATGCTAAAGAAGAATTGAAAAGAAGACATGATCTTAGCTTGAGGCAGATGGTAAAACTTGAAAAGGATTCTGGAGTTCCAATTTCTATATCAAAAAGACCTGATGTATACGAGACGCCAAAAATAGCTCCATGGGAGCAGAAACAGCCAACTCCAAAATACCACGTGGAGTCTGAAACAGATATAAAAAAAATGCCAACAAGAACAAAACACAAGCTTGGCCCAAGCGATCTAAATTATGTATCTTTTGGATCACCAAGAAAAAATAAGATCTTGCAAGATTCTGATATCGAGCCAAGTAAACTCGACAAAAAACAACACGATAAAATAAAAAAAGGATTGCTAGGTTCAGAAGAACCAGCTAAGAATGTTAAGAACCTGGAAGACCACTTTAGTGTGACTAATCTAAAATTAGGTCGTAATGTAGGCAAAGTGGAAAAACGAGAGCAAGGTGTGACAAAATCAAAAATTAAACCCATGGCATCTGTCGGAAGCGTTGTTAAACCCCAATTTAGTTACTTTTTTCCAAAAGTAAAGGAGAAAAAAGGAAAGCATATGACTGTTAGATCTTCTGAAATTATTAAAGATACTCACGAAAAGTACAAACAAAGAAAAGAACAGAAACGTCAACAAAGTCAAGGACCAGGACTAAAGAAACAACTAGAAAAGAAAGTCTCTGCAGAGAAGAAGACAGCAAAGTCCATTAAAAATAAACTGAAATCTTCCGATAGTATAAAAATGTCTACGTCAAATATAGATAAATCAATCAGCGAAGAAGATGAGATTAAAAAAGTTTCAATAAATAAGAAAAAAGAAGGCAAAATTTCAACCAAAAAAGAATCACCCAACGTACGAATAGAAAAAGAAGAATTTAAAATATTACAAGCTGAGCATTTAAAAGCAAAAGCAGAAGCTCTAAAAAAAAAATTACTATTGGACGCGCAGGAAGTAAAACAAGAAGCTGAGCACAAAGAATTAAAAATGATAAATAAGCGAATTATACAAGCACGCTCTAATAATTTTTTAAACCTAGTTAAAATAAAACAAACTACGAAGATCACACCTTTTGATATTAACAATGAAATGCTAAAGACTCATACAACCCATAATAAGCGCGGAAAAAAGCTATCAACCTGCCCGCTTTGTTTGGATTCTGACTTAGAAATCGAAGTTTTGAGCATGAATAATGAAAGAAATGTAAAGAAAGATAAAGTAAAAAATATTATTATTGGTGAAAAAATCTATAGACATAAACCAGGTCTCAATAAAACTAAAAAACCGGAAGGTGTTGTTCCTATATTTTTTCAAAAGGATTTATGTTTAGAATCTGACTTTCAGGAAAAAGTTCAAATAATTCCGCAGGAAGCAGAAGCAGTACAGAAAAAAATATGTGAAAAAAAAGATTTTTCAAAAAAGGTTGAGGTAGGTGCAATATTACGTTCGTACAACATGAGTTCTTTGAGCGTATTGAGCAACGACCATACCTACAGCCCATAGACGGCTAATAACAGGCAACCGATGTCTGTCAACACATCAGACTTATAGATCTTATATAGGTCGCCACTCAAAAATTTCGAATTAGTTTCGACCAGTTCCTTGAGCCGCAAACACTGCCGCGTTAGTCAGTAAAAATCGCAAAAAATAATATCATAATGGTTTCTTGTACGATACATTGGTGCGGTAACAACAGCCAAACTTCGAGCTTCAGGAAAGATGGTATAACATTTCACTGGTAAGTTAATATTTACATAGTCATAATCACATTTATCTTCTGATATCAGTTCATCTTAGACTGATCATAGATGTGGGTGCAAGGTACACGGGCACGACTCGCGTTGATGTCTTTCATATCTGACGTCATAAGAAAAAAGGATGTATCGATACAAAACGATGTAAACGATTTCCGACCTTAATTTATCGTCACAAGTGACTTTCCTACATGAGTAGAGGAAATCGGTTACTTGTGTAGATACGTCCTATTTTCTTATAATGGCAAATATGAAAGACATCAACGCGGGTTATGACCATGTGCGTTGGACCCACACCTATGACCAGTCTAAGTACTCGTTTCCGGAGACGCGGGGCGTCGAGCATCACGTGCGGCGGCGCGGCCCGCATTAAATTCAAACATATGGCGTAAGAGCGTTTACGGAGAAGCGATTTTATACGCGTTTGCTTGAAATGCAGGCGGAGCCCGCGGATTGCACCGCTTGGTTGCTCGCGGCGTTTGGACGGGTTGCGACCAGGCTCTCCGTTCACGGTAAAAAGTAGCGACACCTGCAACGGCACCCGCGGCGCGCGGCGGGCACCGCTACTCTTCACGCCCCGCGTCTTCATAAACAACATCGTACATTGCCATATATTTATGTTTACGCCTGTGACGTTGCGGGCCGCTGCACGCGCCGCCTGTCTGTAAACGGAAAAAACGCCCGACGCGTCGTGATACGCCACGCCGCACGCGATGCGCAACGCCCTGCGTCTCCGTAAACGAGGCCCAGACGGCACGGTTGGCGCAGTGGTTGAGCGCTGCGTGTCGCGGGTTCGATTCCTGCACAGAACAAATATTTGTTTGGCCTACAGATAATTGTGGGTGTATTTTCATGGAAATACAGAAAAGAAAAAGTGGGACCAGCGATTTTTACAAATTATATCCCATTATTTCTATTGCGACAAAAAAACGCATTTACGTTATTTGAAAAGTTTACCACTTTTAATGAATAAATTAAAATTAAAACACGACATATCGGTATTAAAAAAAATGGAGAACAAATTAATAATCTGCCATTTTTTTAAATAATTCTCCACCTACAGTACAAATCACACACAGCCACCTCGCACTACGCAGATGTATGGATGATTGTTTGTGACTGTACTCATTCACACACGCATCATTCCTTCTTCGCTTAACGGTATTATTCCGTCTGGTATTACTTTAAAAATAAATCAACCCTTATCGTTTAAGATTATAAAACAATAATTGAATGTTAAGAAGCTGTAAACAAGACGGTATAATTATTAGAAATATAGAATAATTTCAACATGCCACAAAAACACTGGCTCGCATGACTTGTTACATTTTCCAGAACCGAGTTTTCATAACTTTGTAGGTGTTCATATATTTGTGCATGTAAAATGTTTAACACATTTGATAAAGCTATATCATAAAGTGTCTTTGAACTCTTTGAAAAGTTTTTTTGCAGAATTTCATTTAATAATATTTTAAAACGAAGAACTAGAAGCGTTCTTTTTTTTGTTTTCCACCAAGCAGTAACAAAATTTCAGCAAGAATATTTTGTTTAAAACTAGATGACCCGGCGTAATTCGAATTTCGAGCGCTTAGCTTAAATATAAGGGCCATCTTTAATAAGAATTGTATTATAATAATTGTGTTCATCGCCTTGGAGTAATTTCATTTGTTCATCTAAGATCATCTCATCTTTTTGCAATTGGGCTATTACTTTTTTTTTCGGGAATTATTTGTTTTTGAGTATTCGTTTAATTTATCACCATCTTTTATTATGTGCAAAAATTGAACAATGTTTACATTTTTTGGCACCAGTCTATTTAATTTTCTGTTCCAAGATTCCACCGCATTATTAGTGCGGTGACGTTCTCCAAACACACACCACACCCTTGAAAATATATTTTTCATCCAGTAGTTCTCTGTATAGTTCTCAAATTTATATTCGGCTTCACTGTCACCTATCTCTGCTAAAATGTAATTTCAACCATCTTGTATTTTATTTTTGGGCAAAAGCGGCAGTCTGCAGGTAAGTTGTATTATCAATGTCATGCGGATGGATTTATTCATGCCAAGGGATTTAGCTTTCTTAGTCAATGATTTCACAAAATGAAAATAGCAGCCGTTTATTTTAGCTGCAGGAAAACTTGCTGTTAATGCAGAAATCAAAGCCCTTTCAAAATCAACTGTCAATTTAGTAGGGCTCCATTCAGGTAACCTTTTTTTAATAAGATCAAATAAAATGCAATACGCTTTCCGTGATTTACTCGATAAAAGCGCATAAATCACTGGCACCATTTTGCTATGATTCCAGTCACTTCCAAAATCAGCGTGGATTGACAATAATTGTGCAAATGGCGCTGGACACGCAAATAATGTCCCGTCAATCAAATAATTACCGCTTTTTAATTCGCCTCTAGTTTCTTCACGACAAAATATTATTATTCTTAAATCGGAGTCAATATAATATCAGCAAGCACAAAGTCTTCAAATGTTACTGGAATTTATACTTTTTGAACGGTCTTGTAACACACCTTTTTAACATTTAGAGCTTTGTTACGACATCTGTACATGGAAGACTTTTTAGAGGTGTATTGTGGCAATGGTTTACCAAGTAATGGAATTTCTTGGTCAATTAAAGAATTTATTGCGTTATTGAAAGCTTTAGGTATAGTTATTTTTCCCATTGCAGCTTGATCATAACTACAACTCATTGCAACTTCAATCGCGGATTGGTTACTGTCGGAAATACAGTGAGAAGAGTGTTCAATTGTTCTCGCTATGGTGTTATCCTAAGAAGAAATTTCAAATAAGTATCAAAAATACAGTAAACAAAATAAATGAACTTACGCCAACTACCGACCTACAGCCTCTGGTAAAGTGATGGAAACTTACCGGGGATACTGTTATCGACCCTTTGCATTTTGTTTTGTGGCGCTTTTCCACAACGTATTCTTGTAAACTATCTGCCTAGTGTATTCATAACTCTCGTATAACACCCTTCCCCCTTATTATAAACTCCATTATTAACAATATTTATTTAATTCAGAACCAACACCTATCTCGTAAAGCAATAATAGCAATTATAATGGCAGCTGTCTATCAATAACAGTCAATTACAACTATGATCAAGAAATTTTATCTAAAGAGGAAATAAATAAATAGTTTCTATGTGCACGCCGTCATAAGAGGTGATGCAGCGTTTTTTTTTTGTCGCAGCCGACAGCAATAGAAATAGTGGGACAATCAGTTTGAATCAGGCCCAGTATTTCAATCAGTAGAAATACCTAATAGAAATAGTGGGATACACCCATAATTGTTCCGAGTCGGGCTGGGTATGTTCCAATTAGTGATACTTATACCAAATCCTATGACCTAATCTGTTATCGATAATGCAAACAAACCTACAATGTGTTGAATTTATACGTTGCATGATCTTTATAATAACTAACTACAATAATAGGGTATTTTACTGAAAAATCTTATAGTATAGGCCCCTTCAATGTCATGACGTCTCATTCTATCTGACGGCAGATAGAATGAAACGTCATGACATTGAAAGGGCCAATCAGAACGCAGTACCCCTCTTCGTCTCAGCTCAGCTAGTTGGCTGAAACATTAGATCGAACAATAGGCGTTTTCGGGCTATATGGTCGTTGGTATTGAGAAATAGCTGTGCAGTGTAATAAACGCTAGTGCGTTTAACTTCACGTTAAACATCGTATTTTATAACTTTTGTGGTGAAGTGATGATCGCAAAGGAAGCAGTGGAAAGAGTAAAAAAATTGTAGGTTTAGAAACCAATACAAATAAGCAATAATGGGTCAAGCCCTTGTTTTTGTTTTTGTTTTCAAACGTTTGTCATTTTTTAATATAATTTTATATTACCTAACATATCTCATGTTTATCAATAAAAATCCTTTTCTTTTGGTCAATGTTTAATGAGAAAAAATCTTCAAACACATATGTCATTGCACTGTCAGCTGGATTTCCCAATAAATACTTTGATTCCCTAATGTTTTAAAACAATTTCAGGTTGATACGGAAGCTGCTACAGGTATAATACGCTACGCTTTATCTGACCGCGCCTTCATTGATAAGGGTTGGACTGTGCTGCCCACAGAAAAAGTAGTGCGAATGGTAAGACTATGTGTGATGTACTGAAATAATAAAAAAATGGAACCGACTTCAAAACTAATTTATTTACTTGACTAGTTTCTGCCCGGGCTTCGTCTGCTTCAAATTTAGAACTGGTTCCAGTGAGAAATTAAAGCTCCGTAAGGGTCATAGCGTATATAAAATATCTATTCCTGCCCCGGAAATACATCTTCATGTTTCTGGTCTCCTGGTACTTAAGAATTTTTAGCACTGAGCCATCACCGACTCTGAACGTCAACTTCCTCTAGTCTTCCTCAGTCTAATTTTTTTCCCCGTGATTTTTTCTGATATTTTAATAGTTGATCTGCTATTCGGGGCGGAGACAAATCCAACAAATTAGAGATCTTTAAAATCGGTCCAGCCGTTCTTGAGTTATAAATGGTATAACTTACCTGACTTGATTTTATATATTTAGACTAGCTTTTGCCCGCGACTTCGTCCGCGTGGAATAGTTACTTGGGGCAGACATTTTTATTTTAAGATTATGAAGTTTAGTAATGTTTCAGTCAATGCTACTGAACAGAGAAAGAATAGATGGATACAGTTAGTTTAACAAATCTTCGACGTGATTCTTTAAATTGGCATAACTTTTTATTTATGAACTGATTGACATGAAACAAACATTAAATGTTAAGCTTACCAAAATGTATTAGTGAAAACCACATCTAAATCGGATAAGCCGTTTCTGAGATTAGCGTGCACAAACGCACAGACAAAATGATAAACAGACAAAAATTCTAATAATCATTGTTTTGGGTGCTATTTGCGTTGATAAAGGTCCCAATAATATTTTTTCTCATATAGGTACCTACGTATCTTCCATGTATAGACATATACATATATAGATAACTAAAAAGGAAAAATAAAAGTTTTATCTTATAAAATATCTAAAGAAAATTTGCCAACTATTTTTTTGAAGCCAACAGCCAACAGCCAGCAATAAACGTTGTCACTTCGGTTTAAAAAAAATTATTCTCATAAGGACACTTGGTAGTCGTAATAAGCGGTAGGTAGGTACGTCAAAGTCAAAGTCAAAACGTTTATTTCAATTAGGCCATTAAACGGCACTTTTGAACGTCATCGTTTACAGTTCAGTAAAATAATAATGTTACATTAATAAAGTGACTCTACTGACGTATCTTACGAAAACACGATTAAGTACTTTTAAATTCCTGAGCCACTTTTTAGGGTTCCGTACCCCAGTGGCGTTTGTGCCCTATTTTTTAAATTCCAAAAGAAAATGAAGATGGCGCAGTTTAAAAAATGCCCAATATGCGGGATCAGTGTAATAACAACTATTGAAATAATCAAATCGTCCGGGCATTATTTAATATGCTTATTATATTATAATACGGTTCAAAATTTAAAAAAATATGAGTTTTTCCTTTTATAGGTAGGTACTCTACTGACCAATGACAACATCAAAAATAAAGGGTTCCTAGCTATTATATATATTTATATATAAAGGTAAAGAATTGTTTTTTTTATTAAATTTTGGCTCGATATTTTCGGAGATAAGCCCCCCCCCCCCCCCCTTATCTATAATAAATTTTCGTCTAATTTCTTGAATAACTTCAAAACTGTTTATTTTAAAATTATAAAAAAAAATAATTATGAAACCCTTACAATAAGCCCTTTCATTTGATATGTCAGACGGTAGTTTTTTTTTAAATTGTTTGTCTCCAAAAAGTGTGCCTCATACTCAATTTATTTATTTATATAACGCATCCGTATTTGGATCACACAATTTCATATACCTACATATGTACCAAATTTTAAAAGAATCGGTCCAGTAGATTCGGAGAAAATCTTGTTTGTCATGTATAACGTGATAATGGCGTTCAAAAGATTAATGGGATAACGCTAAGTTCGCACGCTCACTCTAGCTCCCGTTATATCATTCGAACCTTTTTTTTTTTTTTTTTGATCTCGGGGGGAAATCCTCATGGAAATCCTCCACCCTGGGGCGGGTGGAGGGGTCTGTCAGACTCTTACTGACTAAAACCACCCCGGTGTTTCATCTCCCACCTACGCCGGGGATCGCGGGAACGTATGCGACTTCCGCAATCCCCGGCTGGTGCCGGCCCGCCTCTGCGGGCCACCTCGCGTCGGCGAGGGGAGTGAGGTGTTTAACTCCCCTCGCTACGTCAAAGAGGGGCGCACGGTAACACCACGCGCCGCCACCTCGGGTCCGGATGAGTGGGGGGCGACGGACATCCCCAAGTCCGCCGCCCCTGGACCCAGTTAGGGGGGCCGGAAGAGGGCAGCGTATGCCCTCCTCCGACGCCCGATGCGCCTGCTGCGGGCAGGGAGAGCGGTTGTGATCTCCCTCTCCCTTTCCGCAGCCTCCTTCTGCGCGATAACTGTCTCGCAGAAGGAGACCACCGCGTCCCAGGACCCCTCACAGCCGACCATAGCATGGACTACGGCCGGCAGCGAGAGGTCACCGCCTACAACAGAGATGAGGGCACGGCGCGGCTCCTCCCAAGCTGCACACTCTGCAAGCGTATGCCGCGCCGTGTCCTCCCGACAGTCGAAGCAGTGGTGGCATCGAGCGTCCGGCTCCCTGCCTATGCGACACAAGAACCTCCCGAAGCAGCCATGCCCCGAGAGGACCTGCGTCGCACGAAACGTCAGAGAGCCGTGCCTTCTCCCGAGCCACAGGTCGAGCACTGGCCGGATGGCCTCGATGGTGATGAGGCCGGCGGTAGGGCTCGAAAGCCTGTCCCGCCATTCCGCCACCAGGACCTCGCGCAGCTGCGACCGACGCAACTCCAGGTGTCGCTGCGTCAGTCGCTCGCCGCGCGCCCGCGCGTCCTCGCGCCACCTGTGTAGTGACGCGAGCACTTTCGCCTCCAGGTCCCACGGCGGAGATCCGGCCAGTGCGCAAGCCGCCTCGTAGGAGATCGTGCGATATCCCCTGATGACTCTGACGGCCATCACCCTCTGCGGCTTCCGCAGAACAGTGATGGTGCTGGCCGTCAGGTCAGCCGCCCAGATCGGGGCCCCATAAAGGGCCATCGATCGCACGATCCCCACGTACAACCGCCTACAGGCGGTGCTCGGGTCCCCCAGATTGGGAAGCAGCGTTGACAGCGCCCCCGCCGCGCCCAACAACTTGGGCGCCAGCCGCCGGAAGTGGGGGCCGAAATCCCACCGGCTGTCGAGCACCAATCCCAGGTACTTCATGGTGGACTCGACAGCGATACGGGCCCCCCCGACCACGATGTGCGATCCCGGCGGCAGCGCTCGCCGGGGGCCATGAAAAACAATGGCCTCCGACTTGTTGAGGGCCACCTCCAGGCCGAGGCGCCGTATGCGGCTCACCACCTGTGAGACCGCAGCCGTCGCCAGCAACGCTGCCTCCCTGTGCGAGCTCCCCCGGGCAGTGACCAGTGTGTCGTCAGCGTAACACACCAGCTGCACTCCCGGCCGGAGCTCGCCCCTCAGCACCCAGTCGTACCCGATGTTCCACAGGAGCGGGCCCAAGACCGAACCTTGCGGAACACCGCACGACATGGGGCGCTGGTATCTGCCATCACGTCCCAGATAGGTGACACACCTTTCCGCCAAATAAGCCCCGACGACGCGGCGGAGGTAGGGAGGCACTCGATGAAAACGCAGTGCCTCCCGAATACAACTCCAGGGCAGGGTGTTGAAGGCGTTGGAGATGTCCAAGGACACCGCCAACAACACACCGCCCCGCGACACTGCTTCCTCCGCCAGGACTCTCACTCGCGATATCGCCGTGACAGTGGAGCGCCCTTGCCGAAAGCCGTACTGGCATTCGGCCAGGTCCGGCCCCTCTCCGCACAAGTGTCTGACGAGGCGGGCTGAGACTATCCGCTCAAACAGCTTTCCCACCTCGTCGAGCAGCACTATGGGCCGGTACGCGGACGGCGAGTCCGCAGGGCGCCCCGCTTTCCTGAGCAGGACCTATCCGTGCCGGGGGCACCCCGGCACGGATAGGTTAGGTTCGAATGATATATAAACTCCCTGTATATATATAAGCTCCCTGTGCCTGTCCTGCTACTTGGTTATGTAAATCATTAAACGTTATTAAACCAAGTCATTTGCCTAGCTGTTCAATCAACCAGGGTTGCGAAATTTATTCGAAAGAGTCGTCGCGGCCATGGAACGCACCGACCCCAATGTACTAGAGTATTATCAGATTGCCCGAAAACCAAATGGCAATATTCATATTGTCTAGACAATGTGATAAACAATGAAGTTCAAATTATAATTATTTACTTCGCCCTAAGTAGATTATCATTACATATTCATAATGCCCGGGCATTATGAAAAATGCCTCAATTTATTACATTTGAAACGTTCTGACTATCCATCTTTCTGGTCTCCATCATCAGATCCCGGTGACCAACAATACTCAATACCAATAGTGTTCATCAGAAGGATTCAAATGAGCCCAATCACGTTATACAAGTAGCCAACTTAGAGATCCACTATCTAACTTTCTGGTCTCCTCAGAAGAAACGCCGAAACTCAAAGTCACTTTTAAAGTCCATACAATTGTACTGGTCAAAACATAACTTACTCAGAGTTCTTAGTTGACCATGGAATAAGGTAGTTTGTGGTATTATTCTTTAATAACTAATTCTCCGGTGAGTCTAATCCTCACAATTTGAAACTCCAACATGCTCGGAAGCCGCGCTCATAACTAGCCGCGCTCTGGGGCTATTCTTCGCTTCAAGGTCCGTTCAGCTCGAACGGTGACCTTAGCCTATCTTCTCTGAAGAACCACCACCACCAGAAACCTTTGCTGTCACCCGGCACAAGGCCGACTCCTGTTCTTAAACTCCTACTTCCTACCAACATCTGCTTCTGCTGCATGATGTCGTGATCCCAGGATACTGGATATCAAGATACGAAAGTATCAGGATATGAGAAACTCCTCCATTATTTTTGCGTTGCTGTTCATATTGACATTATCAGGTCGGGTGAGCCGTAGCGTTATAAGTTCAAAGTTTGTGTGTAACGCAATTTTAGGAATTCTATTATTTCAGATGAATATTTATCGTATGCGTCCGTCACACCCCGAGTTCGACTGGTTCGAGCACAACAAGAACAAACGACTGATGACTTACGACACTGGTGAAAGACTAGCAGAGTTCGATGACAACGGACGAGGTCGCTGGTACTACAGAAGTGGTCGACTGGCACTGGATTATTATGATACCGAAGGTGGCTATTACCCATGGATATGGATATAAACTTAGCTCTATTTATATTATACTTTATTGTACACCAAATAAAACATACATACAGAAAACCTTAAAATAAAAACACACAATTGGCGGCCTTAGCGCATTCCGCGATTTATCAACATTTTCACTTAGTGAGAGGTAGGTACTATCCCGAGCTCCAAAATACATTCACATTATTACAGCTCTGCAGTTGACTTGTATTGCGATTCTAAATGTTATAGAACGGAATTTGTAGGTGTGCTATGTGAAGGTTTTATTCTAATATTTTTACGATATAAATTTCAGATACAAATGCTCAGCAGCGATTCGTTATATACAGCAGCGGAGAGCCCGACGAGCGTGGACGCACACATCCTATTACGATACTTGCCACTTTTGACTATCTAGGCAATGGTATAGTTTTCGATCACGCTGGCAAGATACGGTAAATATATATTTTTTATCTGATCGACGATCAAAATATGTTTTTATGAAATTAAGGCTGTGAAAAGTTACACCAGCTTCAAACAGCAGTTTATGTAGTTTAATAAAATTATTGTTTCTCAGCCTTAAATACAACCAGACTGAAGGAGTGGTACTCGATCGCGCAATCGGTCCCGTTTCACACTGGAAGTGGCACACACTGAACGATCCACCGGTCCTACAACAAGTTATGATCGATACTCAATTGCCGCACAAGGATCCTGAAATTTTTAAACTTGGATCACCAGTAGATGTAATAAGTCGACCAGATAATGAAGAAATGTTGGCAATAGAATTTGATAACTTTATTAAAGAGAAGAGCAAAAAATTATCTCAAAAATTAGTACCCTTCCAGATCAAAATGAAAGCTTTGAAGATTAACGAGCATTTCTCTCTGAAAGTATTAGACCAAGCTACAGTATATCTCATTTTTAGAGATGGTTCAACCAACCTAAAGGTCAACATGGGAATGATACTAGACGAGAAAGAAATTGTGGATACTGACACTGCTGAAGTGGGTGAAGTGTCGAACAGCTTAGAGCGGTTCCCAGCTCGCACTGATAGCCTGGCGGGCCTACAGCGCAGTTTGGATCACGCTCGGCGCTACGAGAGACAACACGCTGAGCGAGAGCGCCGGCTGCGGCCCCCGCAGCCCTGCGCCAGTGCCGACCTGTTGACTACTGCTGCCTCCATGCCCATGCGACTGCCTTTGAGAACAGTGCCCACCGGGTCATCGTCTACTACCCGATATTGTAGTAGAAAGCCTCCAAATCATTTATATTATAATACCCGTCTTCTTTGTTAAATAATTTACTTGGACTTGTAAGAAATATTATTTTTTCCTACTTTTATGTTATTTAGATTTAAAATATCTAGAAATAATTTAGTATTATTATTAGCATAAATCTTTTTATTTTAGATAGGTGGTATTAAATAAAACCTATTTTAAAATAAATTGTTTTAATGAAAAAGGAAAGCACGACAAGCGACACCCTGACGAATTAGTAAGAACACGGGGCTAACTAACTAATAGTACAGGGCTGACAATCAACGAAAAATCGAAGAATATATTTTTCACAGTTTCACTTTGATGCATATCGATGAAAGTGGGAAATAAACACCCAAATCGAAGGCGATGCCGCAAAGACAAATGCCGACGTGTAACAAAAGACGTTTTTCCATACCTACACTAAGAGCGGTTAGGTACGTACATCCGATCCGAATCCGTGAAAATACGAATATAAAAAACTCGGACCGAATTCGGATATAGCTTTTCGCACTGTATTCGATTCGAATTCATGAAAATACGGGTCTATAGTCTAAAAATCTCGGACTGAATTCGGATATTGCTTACGCACTAATCCTATCTCTGGTCCAAATCCAAGCCCCGCTGTCAAGCCGCGTTGATATGTCCAATTTGAATCCGAGGTAATGTGAAAGCGTTTATACAAAGTTATATAAACTGTACTTCGGTCCGTCAATATTTCTTCCGAATTGGAGACTCACGGATGACGGAGAGAAATCGGATGACGGAAGTTGGATCTAGTGCGTAAACTACCATACAAATAGTTCCATTAGTCATTGAACTTCGGAACGTATTTTCAAAGTCCCCCGCCGCGTGTGTCTGTCTGTTCGCTATAAACTCAAAAGAGACCAAACGGATTTTCATGCAGTTTTCACCAATGGATGGGGCTATTTATAAGAAAGATTTAGGTGAATAATTTGTCCCGAAATTCCCACGGGAACAGAAAAAATAGGATAAGCGCGTACGAAGTCGCGAGCAAAATCTAGTAAGAAAAAGGTTCAATGAACATCCACACCAAGTTACTGAGTAACTAATAAGTACTAATACCAATAATCCCAACTAATATTACACCATTACACCGACGAGGTACTGGTCGTCGGTGGCCATAAGTTATATGGAACGTGCACGGCGTTGCCTATGCCATCTAGTATTGCATATTCGAAACTAGAGTTATACTTGATATTGACGATTCTGTGCTGCCACCTGTATAGGTGGCATCCTGCACGCTCCATTAAGGGGAACGTGCACGAAGTAGACTGTGCCATTCAGCGTTGCAATTTCTAAACTTATAAGTAAAATATACTTGTCAATGACACTTCTGTGCTGCCACCTGTTCCTGCATGTTCCCTATACTTATGTATAAGTTCTATGAGTTCCTGTCGTTTTTCAAATCCCAACTAAAGACCACCTTCGCAGTATAAGCTACCCATTTTATTATTCGATTTTAACCCTTTGAACGCCAAGCGCAGCGCATCGAAAGTGTGTGCTCTCTATGCCGCGCAATTTATTTGCTATTATGTACCTACAAAATGCTAGTGATGGGGTACTACCAGATATTGATAAATCTTTTTTACGCTACTGTTACAGATTTTCCATCCCAACTAATATTATAAATGCGAAAGTAACTCTGTCTGTCTGTCTGTCTGTCTGTTACGCTTTCCCGCTTAAACCCCGCAACCGATTTTGATGAAATTTGGTACAGACAATCTTTAGACCCTGAGACAAAACATAGGCTACTTTTTATTTAAAAAAAGGGATGAAGGGGTTGAAATAGGGGTTGAAAGTTTGTATGGGAATTTTTAATTTTAAAAGATAAAACCATGAAACTTTATATTTAAGCACTTGATATGAAATCATTAAACATTTGTTCCAGCATTTTTGAAATTTCGACCAGCTAGGGGGTGAAATAAGGGTTGAAAGTTAGTATGCAAGGTCGTCAAATATCACGTTATAAGAAACAAAAAATCGTTTGTCCTAGCATATTTACCAGTGTGGGGGTGAAAAGGGGTTGAATTGAAGATAAGACCACGAATCTTGGTACCTAGGTCTCATAGGATGTGCAGAGTTTTTCTACAAACGGAATTCCCGAAATTCGAACGGAACGGATTCGGAACGAGAACTACAAATCCAAACTTTTTGTATACGAAATCTTAACCACTGAATCTAGGAACATGTAATTTAGAAGTTTTGGGTGTATCAAGTTACAAAAAAGTTCGCTTTTAAAGTTTAAATTCCTTTTAACGAATACTCTGCATCGCCGCCACTGTCATCGTTCGTTGTCGCGCCGATTCGCTGAAGTGTGGCGAGCGCGGTATCTGCTGCAGGCAATGGCGCGGCGCTGTCGTGTGGTGGGGGAGCGCACGATTCTAACTATGCTTGCAGACGTCGTTGTCGGACGCAAGCGATTAGAGAAATTTGCGGTATAGAGAATTACATTTTTCGGTCCAGTAAAATTATTTTATTGTTTCGTATAACTTTTTAGTGTTTTTATTAATTAGGTCCTGTAAATTAATTTTGTATATACTTGAAATTTCTTTTTGTTCATAGTATCAAAAGAGATAATTAAGAAAGATAGTTTTCGTTACTTTTAAAAAATCCGATTTGCTCATATTTCCTTTATTTAATTAATCTAATAGGTCGTAGTAGGGGTAAAACTAACCTGACCTACTTAACTCCTACTTTTTTTGCATTGGTTGTAAATAAGTATTGATAATTTAATTTCTTTGTTACTTTTTTCCATTTAAACGTGACGGACGATGTGTTTAATTAACATCGCCGTGGGATGAGCGCATCATTTTTACCAAGTAGGTGCTTATTAAAGGTTTTTCTTTAATATAATAAATCTTAATCTGTACATCTGTTTTATTCCATTCCTTTTATTTTTGTTTTTCTACGATGCCTCGCAAACGAAAGTCCAATTTAGCTAATAGCTCTAGCAGAGCTCGGGCTGCTAAACTTACTAGATCACTGGAATCGGAAGAGGATTCACAGATCCGTCGGACTTTAGATGCCGAGCGTCACGCAGCTCAAAGGGCTGCTGAAACTTTTGAGCACACGCAGACCCGTCATAATTTAGACGCTGATCGTCATGCTGCACAAAGGGCTGCAGAGACCTCTCAGCAGACCCAAGCTCGCCAAGTCATTGATGCCGAGCGTCACGCGGCTCAAAGAGCTGCTGAAACCTCTCAACAGACTCAAGCTCGCCAAGTCTTTGATGCCGAGCGTCACGCGGCTCAAAGAGCTGCTGAGACCTCTCAACAGACTCAAGCTCGCCAAGTCATTGATGCCGAGCGTCACGCGGCTCAAAGAGCTGCTGAGACCTCTCAACAGACCCAAGCTCGCCAAGTCATTGATGCTGAGCGTCATGCTTCGTACATAGCCGCAGAGACCTCCGAAGAAACATGTAGACGACGTTTAAATGATACGCAATCGGGGCAATATGCAGCTGCTCTATTGAAAATCGGTGAAGGTCGAATGACTACGGACGCTAACGGCATGATTACATTCAATCAAGAATTTTGTAATGCTGTCCACAACTTGGAAGATCTTAAAAACAACGTCTATCCCGGTTTAGAACATAACATGAGAAATAGAGAATGGCTGTGTGAAAGGGCAATATTAGCACCGACCAATGAAATCGTGGGACAGATCAATGAACGAATGATGTCACATGTGCAAGGCGATGTTGTCGAATATTTGTCGGTAGATATTGTCATGGACAGTGAACAGGTGACGTCTTATCCTACCGAGTTTCTAAACTCTTTAGAGCTGTCAGGAGTGCCGTCTCATAAGCTGAGACTGAAAGTTGGGGTTCCAGTTTTATTAATGAGAAATCTCGAAGCGCCGAGACTATGCAACGGGACTCGATTGCAAATTACGCAGCTAGGACGCAATATTATTAGAGCAATTATAATGACAGGTATAGCGAAAGATGAAGAAGTTTTGATTCCACGCATACCCATGATCCCTACAGATTTACCGTTTCAGTTTAAAAGAATCCAGTTTCCCCTCAAACCAGCCTTCGCAATGACCATTAACAAAGCGCAAGGGCAAACACTTAAAGTAGCGGGTGTCCATTTAGAGAAAAACTGTTTTTCGCATGGCCAACTTTACGTGGCCTGCTCGCGAGTGTCGAGTCCAAACAATCTCCACATTTTAACAAATGATAACAAAACAGCAAACGTTGTGTACAAAAATGTTTTAAAATAGGTAATTTAAAAATATTTTTGCACACAACGTGAGGCTGGCCCCTGTAAGAGTCTCTTAGACATAAGGAACCAGAATTGACAAAAACTAATTTCACGCGGGCGAAGCCGCGGGCGGAAGCTAGTAATATATAATTATGAGGCATTGTCCTCTATGTGTAAATTTTTATCAAATACTTACATTATTACTTTTAGTTGTGACAGTTCAGTATCTACTATGTGCAAAAGTGGCACTCGCATCGTTGCACAGTTAAAATCCCAATGGGGCATAAAAATGACTCAAAGAGAACTGAGGCACACGTAAGACGCTAGAACATTGTTTCACAGCAACGCGGATTCGTCAGTACGGGACCCGCTCCGGGCAAAACCCATGCAACGTATCGTACTGAAGCTTCGTTTTAGAGTAGGTACTGCGGGCGCTACCCATCCAGGTCTCCTGTGTGCGGGCGACTCTCTCCCCCTCTCCCTGACAGTTTTGAAACCAGCCAAGTGAATTTGTAATAGTTAAGTCATAGTAGATTGTTATACAAGCGTCGAAAGTAACCAATTCCCATACGAGGTATTTAGGCTACAATCCGAGTAGGAATTGATGGCATTCACCCGTGTTAAACACTCTTCTTTTCATTTCATTTTCTTTTTATTTTAATAAATATTTTTTTTAATTATATACAATTTTTCAATTGACTACCTAACCAAATTTAGTTCTATTTTTAAAGTTCATACTCGTCCTTGAGAGGGAAGCAATATTATTATGACTCTTTCCCGCCCCAAGGTGGGAAGCAGCTTCTTCCACCCGCTACTCGGATCAAACAAACACTACTTTCCGAGTATGAGACATGTCAATTATATTACGTGATAATTATATTATTATGTTATACAATATTACCATAATATCTACGTAACTATTAACCGTTCCTTCAAGTATCAACTGAATATAATAAAAAATATAATTAGACTAGCACTACGCCGGAGACTTCTATATAGTACATTTATTTACAAATTTAAACACCCCCTGCAATACCTGTATACGGTAGTTTATTTAAAAATTATGATAAAAATCCCCTCCTAGTAATTTAGTTCAGTTTTAGTGCCAAGTTTCAATAAACTTGAAACTAGGCGCGAATACTGAATATAAACTTTAACATCCTATAAAAAGTCTTCTGGGGGTAGTTGTGAAAATCTAATACTAACAACCTTTATTGTTCACAGGCCAGTATTCGTACCAGGTTTCAAGTATTTTGGCCCAAAAAATAATATTTTGCATACATACTTGTACCGCTTACACCTCTTTACGGGGGGTTTCCTAAAATTCTATCTTAGCTGACGTCTCCTACTCATAATCCGGATTTTTTTTTGTTTAAACGATGAAATAAGTAAGTATGCATATATTTTTGCTAAGAAGCTTAATAATAAATGTCATGCTTCCTACTTCCCCTATTTCAGCCTTGATACTTTTTTATTTATTTCTAACCAGAAGCTTGTATATGAAGAGCCATGCTTCTGTCTTTGAAAATGACAGGTTTCCATACAAACGTTTATCCCTTATCTCTCCAATTTCCAAAAATCCTCCCTTATTGGATGATTTTATTTTAAAAACAATTATATCATGTAACGCCAGCTAGCACGCAAGCGCCAATGCTTTGCCAGCCAACGTGACACTTTCCTGTTGCCAGCAGCCAGAAAGATCGGAAAAGTATTCACATAAGCCTTAGCCAGCCAGCCATTGTATCTATGTTTGATCATTGAATTAGAATACAAGGTTTATAACTAAACTGCCTGATTTTTATTTACCACGTTTCAATCACTTAAAAATACAATGGATTTCTTTACGGTCATGAGACCTTTTTAAAAGGAGTTTCATGGCACAGTCATACCACAAATCATTGTCTCTTTATATGCTGTACTCTTTGAGTCAAACTGACATAAACCGTTTTCGTGTTAGTTGCGTTCTTTGCACTTCGATAAATGTAAATGATCCTATTAAGTATTTTAATATTTCCATGGAGGTATTCGCAGTGTAAGTTAATAAGATCTTATTAAAATGATTATTTTGCTGAATACCAATAAGTACTTACTGCCTATGGGAAGTAAGTATTTATTGGTTAAACCGATTCTTTATATGCAGTGAACAGCAGTTATGTCCATGCTACAAGGAGCGCCAAGAGTTCCAGAAACTTGTGGAACTAAAAGACAACGGCTTGGTGGTCTATTGCCACAGGACAGGCACAGATAATGTTAGTACTTAGATTTTTTATATGAAACTGGCATTTACAAGCCAACACGCGGTTGCCCACCTGATGCCTCTTTTTCACTGGGTCCTTCTACTGCAAACTACGGCGCGCCGAAATCGGCTCGGTCGAAGCGTTGGCTTGCGAGCATCCGTGCTGCTTGATGCCGAATTTAGTTGTTCAGTATGAGTTTACACCTGGTCGTCAGACAAGTTCAGCAGCCTGCTAGTGGATCCACTACGGTAGATGAGAGACTCCTTTGCCTAAATTGTTAATACTAGAGCCTACTCTGGATTTTAAACTTATTTTAATCACAGGCACAGATTGCGCGTAAACACAAGATGTTTGCTTTTTATCGATTATTTTTTTATTTACGACCGCAAAAGCCTCTCGTCAGAAAATTTTCTTTCATAAGATTTAGGTAGGTAATATAAAATTTTACCCCACCGCCATTTAGTTTTTTTTTTCAAAGTTGCGGCGCACGTTCCACCCTGCATAATAATATACAACGTGTAACACAGAATACACACACACACATACAGGTATTCCTCTTAAGCGGTCATTGTACTCATCATTATGAACAAATTTTACTATGGGACCAACACCGAAATCGCGAACACCGAAATCACCGAATAAACGCAATACCTTTTAAGGGGTCATTGTGCTCATCATTATGAACAACTTTTACTATGGGACCTCTAAATATCTCAGCAACGTGACACTTTGGGGCCCCATGTTCCTAATATTTTTTGTTTGTTTAAGTGTCCTCTAATCATATACGCCGCGATTTTGAAAATCAAAATGGAAATTAGGGGCTATGCCAGCTCCCATAGATTTTTTTTCGAATCCCTTTGTTTTTCACATCAACAGATTAGACAAGATGAAGCGGTTGAGAGCGCTATAAACACATCTAGAGATGTATTTATCTTACACAACAAGAAAGACGTGGAAATAACAACTTTACAATTGACATCAGAACTAGGTAAAACTGTATTTTATTAAGTCGATCATGCATAGTTGGCAACTTGTGTGGAAATTGCCTGAAAGTGTTGGTTCCGGGGTTCTTTAAGCCCGAAGTCCGTAGTTTCGGGCTTAGTTGCGGGCGTGTTCTAGTCCGTATCACCTAACCACTAAGAATGAATGACAACACGATTTGACAGTTAGGTACTGTCAAATCGTGTTTTCATTCATTCTTATTTCGGGTTCGGAACTAATCGTCAGTCCGTAGGTGATACGGAGTAGAACACGCCCTGTTCTATCATGGTTCTGGTTCTTGGTTCGACATGCGGGTCAAAACCCTATATTACTGTGGACAGCATTTGGCAATAAGTGGTATGACCAACACCACTATGCGTTTATCATGACTTCTAAAGCCATATTTCATCTATTAACAAATAAAAATTGACCTCCCTTATGATAATCTCCATTATCATTTATATTTATTACTACAATTATAACAAAACTAGATCTCGCTTAGGTCCACTTGCGCAAACCAGAGTTAACTTTTAACTCGAAGTTAGTTGCTAAGACGACGACAACAGCCCACCTATTCAATGACTATAGTAGGCGCCAGATAATCGTGGAATATCGGTCATTGAACCACCTACATTTATTGACATTGTTAATTTGAAAAACGGAATTAATGACACAAAACTGTCCCGAATCATCATCTCTCGTGATCCTTAACATTGTCTAATAATGAGAAACGATTCATATTTATTTGTTCAGGTACCTATGAGCAGTTATTAGGGAAAGGTCAATATACTTTATTCCACATTTATCTGGCGCCTACTATAGGTACTGCACGTTCATTAAAAAATAATGATGAAAATTTGAATTATTAAAAAAAAAGAAAATATTATTCATTAGATATCATAACACAAGACTTACTTTGAAACATCCTGTAGCGAGCGTAGTGCGAGCCTTGTGTTCCAAGGCCGGCGCAGAATGGAACTGCGACATTGTTTTGATACGTTGTTTACGTACTAGCAGGGTGTTTCATAATTATAATGCATTACTTATTTATTTTTATTGTAAGTACTGTGTGTTTTAATGAATTATTAAAAAACAAAATCGTGCGTAGAAGTAGTTTAATTATGTCGAATATCAAGGGCGTACCCAGCTAGGGGCAGGGGGAGGAGGCAGCCAGCAGGGGGGGCCCTAGAAGAACAAAAATCCATCGATTTAAATTTTCTTGGCAATTTCTGTTACTGGAAAATAGAACGTGAGAATTAAAAATGTGTGTGTTGCTCTGTGCAAAATGAAGTGTTGGAAAAATATAAACATCTTTTCACTAGTTAAGTATTTTTTATCTGAAATTTATTAAATTATTTTATCTAGAACTAGCACTTCGCCTGCGACTTCGTCCGCGCGGATTTAGAAGGTACTCCACAAACTTCAACGCCCCCTCTACCCCCTTTTAAAGGTTAGGCATTTCTGCTGCTGATTCTGTGGTCTCAGGATCAGCGCAACCATTCAACCCGTTCACCCCGTCCGGAATTGTTTATGCAAAAATTATTAGATCTGTTTCACTTCTTCCACTTTTAGTTTGTTCATACCAATTTCCACGTAAATTCAAGCAAGCAGTAATGTCCTGCCTTAAAAACTTCATCACCCCTTTTCGCCCCTTTAGGGGTTTATTTTCGAAAATTCCAAACATTTTTTATTCTTATTTTTTATGCCTTGTTTCAATTTCATTTGACCAAGCATTGAGGTTCTCCCCAGTTTGCTCAAACCGCAACATTTTTCTTACTTAGAGCATTTTTATACCCGTCGCAACTTTTAAAGGAAAGGTCCGATTTGAAAAATTTTAAGTGTAATTTACATGAACATAATCGACCTTAATTATCAAACTATTTAAATGGATATGGATGAATATTATGATACCAAAATCACCACTTTTCCATTCCACCCAGGTTTTGATTGAATAATTTGAGCAAAAATCGGTCATTGTGACTTAACCATAATAGTTAGATATTTACCCTCGTGGGCTTTTTAATAGGTACATATGTATTTTAGTCATGTAATATATTCTTTTTATGTATCATCAAGTTTTCTCAGCGCACGCCAAACAATGAATTTTTTAAATCAGTTGAGTAGTTTTTGAGCAAATCGTAACAAACAAATAAATCTTTCGTCTTTATAATATTAAGTTAAGATTAAGCATAGCGTTCGATTCGATATAATGTAGAATTATATCGTGTCTATCAAGGACCATCCATCTAGTGCCTAGTAGGCGTATTACACTACATAGAATGGGCTAAATATGCGGGGATCGTGCGGTCCATGGCCCTTTATGGGGCCCCAGTGTTGGCGCTAACGCTGAAGATGCGACCAGTTCGACCCGGCAGCTCAACGCGTCCCAAAGGGCCATCCGGCTGGCCCGGAGATACTGCACGGTCTCCGGCGAGGCTGCAAGCCTCCTTGTCGGATAGCAGCCATGGGATCTAGACGAGAAAGCCCTCGCGCATGTTTACACGTGGCGCGTGGAGGCGCTTCGCCGGGGCGAAACTCTGCTGCCGCGGCAAACTGCAGCGCGGCGGACGGAGCTCCGGCAGGATACCATGGCGGTATGAAGACGGCGACTATCGCGACCCAGCGCTGGGCACGTTACAATTGCGCTCTTTGGGGAGTGGATGGAGAGGCGCCACGGCGTCCTCACCTTCCGCCGGAGGCTGGTACTCACCGGAGGACAGGCCTGGGTGTCAGCACTGTTAGGATCGCCTGGAGTTCGGAGGACATAGTGGAGCATACGGTGGTTTCTGCCCTGCTTGGGCTGAGCACCGCCGTGTCCTCGTCGAGGCGATCGGCGGCGGCAACCTCTCGCGTCCAGCCCTGGTTAAATCCATGATCTTGTAAAAGCTTGGGAAGCGGTCACCTCCTTCTGCAAAGCAGTAATGCTAGCGAAGAAGGAGGCGGGCCGCGCGAGGGTAAGATAAGGCCTTTGCCCCAACCGCCTCTACAGGAGAAGACGCCCCGTGCGTCGGAAGTCGCAGGGCGATCCCTGGCCACCGTAGGCGCGGGCCTCCGGATGCGGAAGCGTTGGGTGGCTCGCTGTCCGATCACAATCAGGCCCGGGAGAGTCAGGTCAGAGATGTCAGCATAGGGGCCCGCAAGGGCCAGACTAGCTTTTGTTAGGTATTTTAATTAATTGTGTACTGGAACTGTTGGAAACAGGAACGAGCTGCCCCCCCCAGCTCAAATCGTGGGTACGCCCTTGTCGAATATATTAAGTGGGCCGCCTTTGTAAGACGACTAAAATGGCACCGCGTATATAAAACCCAAAAATTGTTTCTACCTAAACCCGTCATAGACTTTGAAACCATCCAACCGATGTACCCGTAGCGAAAATGGTTTTAGACCACTAAAACGGGATGTGCGCCTACGAAGTCGCGGGCAAAAGCTAGTAACAATATTTAATACTTAATGACTCCCAATTAGAACCAACTCGGAGAAAAGTGAAATTGGAAATTTCACTTTTTGACCATTAAACGCAATTTATTACTGTAGATTATAATTTATGGAGTTATAAATAATTTATAGTAATATATTAAAAGTAAGTATATTACTGCTTCCAGAAAAGAAAAATATAAACTGCCCACGATGTAGACAAAGATTTGAGCATGCAAAAGAACTCATGAAAGAAGTGAAAACAATAGGTAAGAAGATTGTAATGAGCATATGCGACCATTGTCGTAAAAGAGCACTTGTTAGTAAAAAACCATTTTGTGCCTGCAAGAATATTGTGAAGCTATTTAAAACCGTTAAAGGTGAACAAACGGAAGACACAAAAAAATACTTAAAAGTATTGCCATCTAAACCGGGGCATCTTCACAAAGTCAAACAAAAAGAAATTCGTGTATTCTCCGACTTACAAATCTATCAAAATATAAATACACCTGTAGCTGGGCATGTGCCTGAAATCCAACAAATGTTTTACTCAGATATACATTCTCAATCAGATGATACAGAAATGAGCGAAACCGATTCAAAAGATGTTTCTATAAAACAAGCTGTGGCCTTTATTGAACCTATGAAACCGATGAAAACATCTTTCGTTCACAAACGACATGAAGGTGAAAAAATAAATACTGAAATTCCGAACATATCGTTGGTAGACTCAAACACTACTTTTGTAGAATCATATGTAGGTTTTAAAAAACTCCCAAGACCTTCTATTAAAAACCGTAAAGAAGAAATCTTCGAAGATACACCTTCGATTGACGCTAAAGAAGAGTTGAAAAGGAGACATGATATTAGCTTGAGGCACATGGTGAAACTTGAAAACGATTCTCGTGCTCCGTTTTTTATATTGAAAAGACCTGATGTATTCGAGACCCCAAAAATTACTCCTGGGGTACAGAAAGAACCAACCCCAAAATATAACGTGGAGCCGGAAATGGAAATAAAAAAAAAATCAAGAAATGATCGTGACCCTCGAAATCTAGATTATGTATCTAATAGACTGATAAAATTTGGATCGTCAAGAAACACACAAAGGAACTTACAAGATTTTGACACAAGTAAACTCGACAAATATCACCACGGCAAAATGAAAAAAGATATGTATGTTTCAGAAGAAAGAGCTCAGTATGATAAGAAACTGCTGGCTGAGTACTTTTCGACTGATGAACAATTAGGTCGCAGTGTAGATAAAGTGAAAAAACTAGAGCAACACGTGGCTAAATCAAAAAGTGTTCCCATCGCGTCTGTGGAAAATGTTTCAAAACAAGAATTTAGTTTCATTTTCCCAAAAGAAGAAGAAAAGCAAAAAAAGCAAATAAATGTCGAAGTGAGTTCTTCACAACTTATTAAAGATGCTCAAGAAAAATTCCGCCTAGAATCTGAAAGATTAAAAAGAAGAAAGGAAGAAAAACGACAACAAAAACTAGAACAAGAACAAAAGAAAAAACTTGCCCGAGAGGAGAAAAAAAGCCAAGCTGAAGAAAAACACAAACTGGCTAATGAAGAAAAAAAAAAAGTTGCGGAAGAGCAACAAAGATTGGCTAAAAGATATAAATCTAGAGAGTTTATTTTGGGCAAAGAATCTGATGTTATTAAAAAAGACACGAAATCAAAACCTGAACACAGAGGTAAAGATGGTGTTGGAGAAAAAGCCTTGATAAAAGTTGGAGACCAATCAAAACCCGACGAAAAAGGTGACATGGCTGTGACTTAAGAGCGTTAACTTGTCACAGTATTTCATACGAACTCGTAAGTCCTTAATTTTGGAAGTGAATGATGAGTTGTCAAACTCTACTGTCGTTCAAAGCAGTGTTGCCAGAGTATTACAGGACTAAATGTTACTTTTGCGTTACATTGTTGCGTCTATCTAAATGGACTTACCATTTAGATGAAAGATTAAAAAAAAACCAACAAACAATATTTGAAAAGTAGAACACACTCAAAGTACACACACACTTTCGTTCGTCGTATTGATTTTGAGTCATAGTCTTATGTCATTTCACACTTGAAGGGAAGGAAGATATCATGATTCGAACTTCGAAGTGAAGCTTGGTCTTAATTAGTAAACCATCATTGCATTTTTAGGGTTCCGTACCCAAAGGGTAAAAACGTGATCCTATTACTAAGACTCCACTGTCCGTCTGTCTGTCACCAGGCTGTAACTTAATAAATGAACCGTGATAGCTAGACAGTTGAAATTTTCACAGGTGATGTATTTCTGTTGCAGCTAAACAACAAATTATAATCAAAATGTAATTAAATTTAAAGTAAAGGGGGGCTCATGTAGGGATTGCAAATTTTCTAGTGCGGCCGGATACGACTGGATTTCCATCGATCCGGCCGGATCGGACCGGATCTCGCCAGATCAGAGTGATCAAATCAGGATGACTTTCGCTTTTCGGTTCAAAATTAACTGTAAGTAAGTTAATCAAGTGTCATTGTACTTAATATAATAAGTTTATAAAAAATAAAACATAATATAATATCATCTTTATTTCCATTCCAATGTTAAAATTAGGCAAAGACAAACAATTAAAATCCAGTAGTAAAATTTTAACAATGTAACGAGTAACGAGTAGCTCAGTCTTACTAGATTTCATTTTCACAGATAGATCAATTATTTTAGTAAGTAACTTTATAAAATCTAATATAATTAACCTTACGTAATTTACTGAGATGAGATCACAATAATTAACAACACACAATAATTTGGCGCGGTACTGGCGCAGCGTAGTAGGGTGGGGCGACTCGGCGTCGACCCACTCGCACGCATGAACACCACGCGCAACGCATTTAAAGTATATACTCATGCAACAGCTCTATTATCGACCGGATCTGGTAAACGTGTAATGATGCCGGATTCACCGGATTACCGGATCCGTTTTTCCGGATTGCAATCCATTCTCCCATACAAGAAACATATTTTTTCAGTTTATGGTACGGAACCCTTCGTGTGAGAGTCCAACTCCTACTTGGCCGGTTTTTTTATAGGAGTTAAAAAAATGCAATGATGTTTACTAATAAGACTAAGCTTCACTAACTACTTCTTCACTGACAAGTTATAACATATTTTCAAAACTTAAAATAAATAAATTGCCTCATTTTGATTTGATCTGCATTATGTTAATTTTATATCGGCCTCTGGCAACACTGGTTCAAAGACTGACACGCCCGCTTACGTCAGAGAGCGGCGCTGCGTCATCGCAGAGCGGTGCGTTTTTAGAACTAAGTTTCATTAAAATTGGTTAATTTATTTTATTTTCAAGATTAACGACTTGCAAGATTGGATTAAATATCGTGAGGTGTAAATGCTCTTAAATTGAAGGACATAAAAGAAAAAAAACAGCCCAAATGTATGAAAAAAAAAAACAAGTATCTAAAATTTTAAGACTAGGATCACCAAACATTGCATAAACGTCACTTGGCTTTTTAAACAGTGTTTCTGTCAAGTATCTTAGCCAAAAAACGTGCTATGTAATGTTGGTTTATCTCGGTCTTGATCTCAAAATTTGAACTAAAGATGAGGGTGTGGAGAAGGAAGAAAATTTAAAAACGGAAAAACAAGAAAAAAATGAAACTAAAGAAGAAGAAAAGCTAAAAACTGAAAAATATGAAACATTAAAAACTAAAAAAAAAGAAATTGGTGAAAAACTACAAAGCGATAAACAAGCAAAAGTGTTACAAGATAAGAACCAGCAGGAAGAAATAAAAGATAATTTAAAACTAGAAGTATCATTTGGGAAAATAAAAGAAGCGTCTTCAAAGGCAGAAAAGTCCATTAAAAAGAAAAAGGATATCGTCAATAATTTAGAATTGTCAACCACAAACATAGATGAATCAATCAATAAAGAAAATATAAAGATATCTGGAAAGAAAAAAAGAAGCAAATTACCAACAGAAGAAGAATTGTCAAAAATTTTAAAAGAAAAAGAAGAATTTAAGAAATTAAAAGCTGAACATTTAAAAGAAAAAGCCCTAAAAAAGAAACAAACACTGGAATTGGAGGCGCAAAAAGCAGTTGAAGAATTAAAAATGAGAAAAAAGCCAATTAACAAAGCAGGCCCTAAAAAAATTTTTAAACAAGTTGAAACAAAAAAAGTTAATGTAATGAGGCCCTCTGATATTGACCCTGAGTTGATAAAGTTTCATAAGAGCTATCATTATAAAAGTGGGCAAACGTCGTCTGCCTGTCCAATGTGCTTGGACTCTGAATTAGAATTAGAAGTTTTAAGCTTAGATTACAAAATAAATCTAAAGAAAGACGAAATAATGGATATTATAATTGGTGAAAAAATTTATAAAAATAAACCACATCATGAGAAATTTAAACAACCAAAAGGTGTTCCTATATTTTTTCAAAAGGATGCAAGCTTAGAATCAGACCAAAAGCTCAAGCCAAAAGTGCAAATGATTGAGCAGGCTACAGAACCAGTACAGAAAATTTTTTTATCAAGTATCTCAAAAAAGGAAGCGGAAAAGGTAGGTGCAGTGGTATTGCTGTGGTTACTTACAAACGCGTAAGTTGTTGCTGTTGCCTGTTACCAGCCGCGGTTGATAGCAATTTTTCTCAGCTCTTTCTTATAGCACAGTTTTTAAGTTTACAATGCAATATTTTTATCACGCGTGCTTTTAACTTCGTATTTATTGTACTTGTTGTTGAAACAACGTAGCGCAACTGAATTGCCCAAAAAATACGTGAGTTTCCACAAATGTCTCGAAAATTTTCAGATTGAGATGGAATCTAGTAAAGGTATTATAAGGTACGCTTTATCTGATCGCACCTTCATTGACAAGGGTTGGACGATGCTACCCACAGAAAAGGTAGTGCGAAAGGTAAGAAACATTTCGGAAAACTACTATTCGACTCCAGCTGAAACAGTGGTGGTCCAGAGGTAAGGTAGGCCCCGACTCATGTGTTTGAAATTGTATTAAGGCAGGTTTATGAAATTTGTCTGAACAAAACTGCTTTAGAAACGGTGAAAAAAAACAGCGTGATGAAATCGGTATTTCCTAGAACCACACATCAGTATACATTCAACTCCAAAAGAGGACATTAGGTTTTTTTTTAATCGCTCTGTTAATTGCATTGCATTTATGAGTTCCGGGTAAGCCCCACGCACGTAGCTGAAAGCGTGTGTATCACGCTTTTTTTGGGATTTCTCTTATTTTTAGATGAATGTGTATCGTATGAGTCCGGCACACCCCGAGTTCGACTGGTTCAAGCACAACAAGAACAAACGACTGATGACTTACGACACTGGCGAAAGACTAGCAGAGTTCGATGACAACGGACGAGGTCGCTGGTACTACAGAAATGGTCGACTGGCACTGGATTATTATGATGCCGAAGGTATATCAATATGTATGGGTATTACTTATATAGCATTTACAGCATAGCCAAGGAAAATTTTGCCAAAATGTATGCTAACTTTGCAATATTTTTGTCTTTCAACATGTTGTGTACCGACAGAGGAGTATGTTAAAATGTATTCCGCATATAGTGTACCCCCGCGATTACGTATTTGTGGGGTTTCCATACCTCAAAAGGAAAAACTCTTAAATGCTCTTGGTTGTCTGTCTATCCATGTGTCTGTTAGTATGTCTGGCACGTCCCTTGTTCTTAGGAACACGTGAAAACCAGCTAAGTGCGTGTCGGGCGCAATGTAGGGTTCCTTAGTTAGGTACACGTCATAAGTCCCGACTATTTACTGGCGTATTTTTTTAAATGATATTAGTCCTCTTTTTTATTTAAATGCCGTCTAAATAGAACTAGCGTACTGTTCAATCAATTCGTCTGTATGTTTTTTTTTTTGATATTTGTTATACGATCATTCCGTCAATTATGAATGGATTTTGACGATTCTTGTTTTATTCGAAAGGCTAACTCTTGAGGTAGTCCCAATGACACCAAGTCAGAATCTGATTATGGGATCCCAGGGAAATCGAGGGCAACCCTTAAATTTTAAAGGCACATACAATTTTTTTCATATACTTTCTAACGCAATTCAGATAATTGTGCTTGGCATTGAAATATAAAAAACAGGAGAAGTGGCAAGGGGGCGTGTCGGTGTCCGCGCGACATGGGCCAGTTGACCATGTCATAGGCAAATGGCCGTCTCCGCGAACTAGTGCGCTTTCGACCGCGATTGAGAAAAATTATAAGAATGCCGTGTTGTTTAGTGGTCTCTCGTAAAAACCGAAGCCTAAACCAAAACTTTATACATCATGGAATTACTTACCATATATAAATATAAGTATTTTACTATATTTGTCTTTACAATCATGAAAAACAACAAATCGTAAAATATTAATATGTTATTTTTGTTTTCAAAAATCCCTTCGACTGTACTATTTTGCAATAAATACATTGCTCCTTAACCACTACCTAAGTTTACCGCTAAGTGACTGGACAAGCTATGTAAAAATCACAAAACGATATTCTATTAAGCAGATGCATCGCGTAGACCGGCCGCTGCTTTTTGCGACAAGTTAGTGATGTGCTTGTGCAGATCCACTAACGTAGGCTATCGACAACAATGTCGATTGACGAATGCAATATTTGCTACTAGCTTCCGCCCGCGGCTTCGCCCGCGTGAAATTAGTTTTTGTCAATTCTGGTTCCTTATGTCTAAGAGACTCTTACAGGGGCCAGCCTCACGTTGTGTGCAAAAATATTTTTAAATTACCTATTTTAAAACATTTTTGTACACAACGTTTGCTGTTTTGTTATCATTTGTTAAAATGTGGAGATTGTTTGGACTCGACACTCGCGAGCAGGCCACGTAAAGTTGGCCATGCGAAAAACAGTTTTTCTCTAAATGGACACCCGCTACTTTAAGTGTTTGCCCTTGCGCTTTGTTAATGGTCATTGCGAAGGCTGGTTTGAGGGGAAACTGGATTCTTTTAAACTGAAACGGTAAATCTGTAGGGATCATGGGTATGCGTGGAATCAAAACTTCTTCATCTTTCGCTATACCTGTCATTATAATTGCTCTAATAATATTGCGTCCTAGCTGCGTAATTTGCAATCGAGTCCCGTTGCATAGTCTCGGCGCTTCGAGATTTCTCATTAATAAAACTGGAACCCCAACTTTCAGTCTCAGCTTATGAGACGGCACTCCTGACAGCTCTAAAGAGTTTAGAAACTCGGTAGGATAAGACGTCACCTGTTCACTGTCCATGACAATATCTACCGACAAATATTCGACAACATCGCCTTGCACATGTGACATCATTCGTTCATTGATCTGTCCCACGATTTCATTGGTCGGTGCTAATATTGCCCTTTCACACAGCCATTCTCTATTTCTCATGTTATGGTCTAAACCGGGATAGACGTTGTTTTTAAGATCTTCCAAGTTGTGGACAGCATTACAAAATTCTTGATTGAATGTAATCATGCCGTTAGCGTCCGTAGTCATTCGACCTTCACCGATTTTCAATAGAGCAGCTGCATATTGCCCCGATTGCGTATCATTTAAACGTCGTCTACATGTTTCTTCGGAGGTCTCTGCGGCTATGTACGAAGCATGACGCTCAGCATCAATGACTTGGCGAGCTTGGGTCTGTTGAGAGGTCTCAGCAGCTCTTTGAGCCGCGTGACGCTCGGCATCAATGACTTGGCGAGCTTGAGTCTGTTGAGAGGTCTCAGCAGCTCTTTGAGCCGCGTGACGCTCGGCATCAATGACTTGGCGAGCTTGAGTCTGTTGAGAGGTCTCAGCAGCTCTTTGAGCCGCGTGACGCTCGGCATCAATGACTTGGCGAGCTTGAGTCTGTTGAGAGGTCTCAGCAGCTCTTTGAGCCGCGTGACGCTCGGCATCAATGACTTGGCGAGCTTGAGTCTGTTGAGAGGTTTCAGCAGCTCTTTGAGCCGCGTGACGCTCGGCATCAATGACTTGGCGAGCTTGGGTCTGCTGAGAGGTCTCTGCAGCCCTTTGTGCAGCATGACGATCAGCGTCTAAATTATGACGGGTCTGCGTGTGCTCAAAAGTTTCAGCAGCCCTTTGAGCTGCGTGACGCTCGGCATCTAAAGTCCGACGGATCTGTGAATCCTCTTCCGATTCCAGTGATCTAGTAAGTTTAGCAGCCCGAGCTCTGCTAGAGCTATTAGGGTTAGTTTTACCCCTACTACGACCTATTAGATTAATTAAATAAAGGAAATATGAGCAAATCGGATTTTTTAAAAGTAACGAAAACTATCTTTCTTAATTATCTCTTTTAACTATGAACTAAAAGAAATTTCAAGTATATACAAAATTAATTTACAGGACCTAATTAATAAAAACACTAAAAAGTTATACGAAACAATAAAATAATTTTACTGGACCGAAAAATGTAATTCTCTATACCGCAAATTTCTCTAATCGCTTGCGTCCGACAACGACGTCTGACCTCACGTGTCTGCCCGTTCGGGTAAGCATAGTTAGAATCGTGCGCTCCCCCACCACACGACAGCGCCGCGCCATTGCCTGCAGCAGATACCGCGCTCGCCACACTTCAGCGAATCGGCGCGACAACGAACGATGACAGTGGCGGCGATGCAGAGTATTCGTTAAAAGGAATTTAAACTTTAAAAGCGAACTTTTTTGTAACTTGATACACCCAAAACTTCTAAATTACATGTTCCTAGATTCAGTGGTTAAGATTTCGTATACAAAAAGTTTGGATTTGTAGTTCTCGTTCCGAATCCGTTCCGTTCGAATTTCGGGAATTCCGTTTGTAGAAAAACTCTGCACATCCTATGAGACCTAGGTACCAAGATTCGTGGTCTTATCTTCAATTCAACCCCTTTTCACCCCCACACTGGTAAATATGCTAGGACAAACGATTTTTTGTTTCTTATAACGTGATATTTGACGACCTTGCATACTAACTTTCAACCCTTATTTCACCCCCTAGCTGGTCGAAATTTCAAAAATGCTGGAACAAATGTTTAATGATTTCATATCAAGTGCTTAAATATAAAGTTTCATGGTTTTATCTTTTAAAATTAAAAATTCCCATACAAACTTTCAACCCCTATTTCAACCCCTTCATCCCTTTTTTTAAATAAAAAGTAGCCTATGTTTTGTCTCAGGGTCTAAAGATTGTCTGTACCAAATTTCATCAAAATCGGTTGCGGGGTTTAAGCGGGAAAGCGTAACAGACAGACAGACAGACAGACAGAGTTACTTTCGCATTTATAATATTAGTTGGGATTATAGTTTATTTTTCAATTTGTCAACCGTTTTAACCCGGTTGGAAGATCGATGTGAAATACTGTTTTTTACTTCTTTCGTTTAATAATCGGTGGACTGCTTTTGGCTTTGAATTATATTATGCCTTATCCTCGTGCGACTACCTTACTTTTTTATAGTTTTGTAATTTACTTCCGTGAAAGCTTCGAATGCGTTATAGTAATCGGCATGGTTCAGATAATATATTAGTGACTTATGCTTAAAATACTTGTCAACATATTCATGCTATTTATTTGTTATGCATGGGTGTGTGTTTGTTTTCATGTATTTAACAATTTTTTTACTAACTAGGGTTTTTTTAGAACAAAAACCTATTATCTGCGGGGTAATTGCGTAATATACTTACGGCAGGAATCGCTTTTATTATGACAGTTCAACAAAATTCATTGCGTTATTTACGAGCACACCAATTTTTCGAACAAATGAAACAATGGATTAGCCATATGTTTCAAAATCATTCAGATCTTGATATGAAGTTAGTGAGTAAACACCATAGCAGCTTTCAACAGTGCCTAGTGTTTCAATACGCCATAACAGCCTAACCGACGTAACCGGATTTTTATTTTATTAATTTACTTAATAATATATATTTTTTTAGCTACATATTGTTTATTTTTATATTTTCTGGACATGGCATTTTGTTTCCAGGACACCAAAATTTTTTTTGTACAATAATTAATAGAAGATTCGATAACTTTTCGATTTAGTCAATCACTAGCGTATGTATATGTAAAATAAATTGCTTTTGCACAGCACAACGAAAGCGTCCGTTGCTTTTGTGTGAGTAAGTTGTACGGTGGTTTATAATTGATTGTGTAGTACGTTCTGTTTTAAGAAATGCGGGCGTGTGCGCGACTGCGTATCTATTGCTTTTACTGAATTGCATGTGTAGTAGTTGCCGTATGGCGGGGATAATATGGAGACATAGGGTTCCTAAACATTTTCGTCTACCGGGCATATCTCCTTGTTTATTATATCTATGGTGCCTGGTAATCAACATCTCATCTTGCTGAGTTGATGATGGAAGTAATAAGTTAGGATCTGATGCTGGGATCTGATGTTTGTTCAAATTATTCAATCAAAGCCCAATTGGAAAGAAAAAGTGATGATTTTGATATCAAGATATGAATCCTTATCCATTTAAATGTTTCAATAATTTAAGTTAATTATCTACATGTAAATTACACTTTAAATAATTCAAATCGAACCTTTCATTTAAAAGTTACGACGAGTATAAAAATGCTCTAAGTAAAAAAATGTTGCAGTTTGAGCGAACTGGGGAATATATTAATGCTTGATCCGATGAAGTTGAAACATTAATAATTTGGATAATAAGAATAACAAATATTAAAAAAAAAAAACCCTTAAGGGGGGCGAAAAGTGGTAAAGATAAAGATGTCAAGACATGCGTTTGTGTACATGCAAATTTAGCATGCAGGATGTCACAATATTAATCTTTCGTACGTACATGTTTCACGCGTACTAATTTCGGCGTCCTCACCTTCCGCCTGACGCAGGTAGGTACTCACCGGACCGAGGAGGCTTGAGAAGTGGTCACCTCCTACTGCGAAACAGTAATGCAAGCAAAGGAGGAGGCGGGCCGCGCGAGGGAGAGACAAGGCCTTCGCCCCAACTGCTGCTACAGGAGAAGACACCCCGGGCGTCGAGAGTCGCAGGGCGATCCCCGGCCACCGTAGGCGCGGGCCTGCGGATGGCGAGCGTTGGGTGGAAGAGATGTCAGCATAGAAGACGGGGCCCGCTAGGGCCAGAGCCTGCCAGGGTTGCGGAATTTGTTCGAAAGAGTCACCGCGGCCCTGGAACGCAAAGGGCTTTATAAGGAACACGGATGGGTTTTAGTCAGTAAGAGTCTGACACGCCCTTCCGCTCCACCCAGAGCGGAAGAAGTCATTTGATGATTTCCTATCCTTAAAAAAGGCGTACAAAATTGACAAAAAAAAAACTTTACAAATAATCCTTATAACTAAATGCACTTCAATCCAAGTATATAATTGTCAGTTGCAACATTGATATGACAGTCAAATAAATTCATCATAAAATGTCACAAAAACTAAGAATTAATAAAATAAAAATGTCAAATAGTGTAATTCAAAAAGTAATTTATATTATAATAACACTTGTCTGTTAATAAATCTCGAATCTTTTTTTTAAACAAATTTTCCGGCAATGCTTTAAATGACTGTGGTATTTTATTATAAATTTTAGGAGCCATACAGAAAACGCCTTTTCCCATTAACGCAGTCTTTGACGTATGCGAACACAGTTGATTATTGTCACTTCTGTTACGGGGGAAGGTTACAGCTAGTCGTTAAAATAGAAATTGATGTAACCTAACAAATGCCGCAATTTAAAAAATATATACAGAGATTGCAGAGTTAATAATTTGTGTTTTTTAAATAATGGCATACAGCTTTCGGTCGACTTCAAATTGAACATAGCACGAATGCATCTCTTTTGGGCCTTAAACGTTATTGCTTTGTCCGTTGAATTACCCCAAAATATAATACCGTAGCGCAATAACGCTGCTACTAGACCAAGATACGCTGTTACTAAGGCATCTAAGTTTAGCTCCGGGGCCAGTTTATATAAGGCGTACGCAGAGGACCTCAGCCGTTTATACGATGTATGCCTTCCAGTTTAATTTAGAGTCAATAATAATTCCTTGAAATTTTGTGGCGTCGACTTTACAAGAACAGTGTCCTAGTAAATTGCTTTAATGTCAATAACAGCCTGGGTCCGTTGCCTAAAATGCATAATAGTTGTCTTATTTTTAGGTTGTTCCTGTTTAACCATGATATTATCGATTTCAAAGATTAATTTATGTCACTTTCATATATGTATGTCTTTATTTTTACATGCTATAGTCATAGTGCTCGTGGCTAAATAAAAACAGCCGCACGGGTCGATCTTTAAGGTTAAGCAACGCTTGCCGAGGGTGGTCTGTGGATGGGTGACCATCTTAACATACCGAGACTCCTCCGTGCCTTGGAAAGCACGTTAAGCCGTTGGTCCCGGCTGTCATTTGTAGATCTTTGGCAGTCGTTACGGATAGTCAGAAGCCAGATAATCTGACACCAGTCTTGCCAATGAGTACCGTGTTACCCAGTTAATGGGTTGTGGAGGTCTGGTAGGCAGCCGCTCCACGTAAAATACTGGTATTCAGCTGAATCCGGTTTGACTGGAAGCCGACCCCAATATAATTGGGAAAAGGCTAGGCAGATGATGAGTCATAGTGCTGTCGTCGGCAAAGAGAGTCATGGGGTGGTCAATAGAACTAGGCAGGTCATTTACGTATAGTATGAAAAATAAAGATCCAAATACGTTGCCTTGAGGAACACCGTATGTAGGTGTGCGTTCGGTTGATACATAAATTTCCTCTTTCTTTGTCTTAACATTAATTCTCTCAATTTCTGTGTAAGGTAAGTAAGTTAGTAAGGTAGTAGCTATTAGTAAGGTGGTGATGAAGTTTTTAGAGGAGGACATTATTGCTTACTTCAATTTACGTGGAAATTGGAATAAACAAACTAAAAGTGGGATATTTGAAACAGATGTAACAATTTTTACATTATCAACCCCTGACGGAGTGAACGGGGTGAATAGTAGTAATTGGCTGATCCTGAGACCGTTGAATGGATATAGTAGTGCTAATTTTTCCAAAACTTACCTAAAAAAAAAAAGGTCCTCTAACCTTTTTAAAGATTAGTTTTGGAAAATCATTGCGTTGAAGTTTGTGTAGTACCCACTAAATCCGCGCGGACGAAGTCGCGGGCGAAGTACTAGTTCTTTACATATTATAACAAAAAAGTAGAGTTACCTATTATTCCTTGCATTCATTATATTATATTCATATTTATTTTTGCTTGCCTCGGTCTGTGGTCTCAGAAGGCTGGTGAATATTTGTGAGAGCTATGCAGCTGATCATGGGCTGGTCTATAATGTGAAAAAGAGTCAGTGTATGGTTTTTCAGGGTGGGCATAGAAAAGTAACAGCAATGCCTTCCATACAACTAAATGGGGTTATTTTAGAAAGAGTGGGAACATTTAAATACTTAGGCCATTTGGTGACGTCTACCCTGAACGACGAGGCTGATATCGAACGGGAGCGGAGGGCGCTGTCGGTCAGAGCGAACATGGTTATCCGCAGGTTTGCGCGATGCTCAGCTGAGGTGAAAGCAACTCTTTTTAGAGTCTATTGCACCACGTTGTACACGTGCAGCCTGTGGACTGACTACACGCAGAAATCGTACAGCGCCCTTCGTGTCCAGTTCAATAACGCGTTCAGGATGATGTTGGGGCTCCCCCGCTATTGCAGCGCGTCAGCAATGTTTGCGGAGGCGCGCGTGGATTGTTTCCACACAACGATGCGTAAGAGATGCGCGTCGCTGGTGCGGCGGGTGCGGGGGAACGCGCGGATGCGAACAGCATGCTGGCCACGCTCGCGAACCGTTTGGATTGCTCCATCATTGCGCACTGTTGTGGGCGACACATATGACTTGTATTAATGTAATAATTGTAATTTTGTAATATTATGTAATTTATAATGATGACCTAATAATGCTGCTGACATTTTAATTGTGACTAATGTGTGTATTATTTTTCTGTAATTGAGTCTTGATACTTGAAATAAATTGATTATTATTATTCATATAGTTAAACTGAAACTGGTTAAATTAGCCGTTTAATTTATGGCTGTAGCAACACAGCGAACAGCGCCGCTGAATCAGCGACCTAAGTGAAATCCAGCCAACGCGTCTAATAAAACATTTAATGAACGCGCTGGCAGATGCTTAGGTCGTTAATAGAATAGGGTAACCATGTGACGAAAATTGGCCATTTCATGGAATGTTCACCTCAAACCTAACCTCGACGAAGGAGCCAAGCCGGACCCTATTTTTGTCTGCAAGATTTAGGGCGCGGCCAAACGAGCGTCATTTTATGAGTTGTGAGTCGCGTAAAATGAGTCACGGGATTTACGTAGCTTTCGGTGTCATACTAAAGTATGATAAAACTATCCTGTTTGTGCCACATGGCGACGCAAAATGAGTTTGGCCTCGCCCTTAAAGTAACATAACGTGAATGGTAGGACGCCTAACGTAGTTACCCAACATGAATCCCATTCGAACCTAACCTATCCGTGTCGGGGTGCCCAAGTTCCCAAATGACTTGGTTTGGCATGTCATTAAACGATGATGCGCGTCAAAGACATGTCAGTAAAATTGACGGATTCCGCTAGGGTCAGTGCCTGCCAGGGTTGCGATATTGTCCGAAAGAGTTACCACGGCCCTGGAACGCAAAGGGCATTAGGAGGAACACGGGTGGGTTAAGGTTAAGTGCCGGGATGTTACTTAGGCCGTTGATTATCGGCGCTGTTTAATGAAAAGGTTAGGCCGCTCATTAAACGGCTGATAATGCTAGTTGGCTGCGACATAATAATATACACGATTCAAGAGAAAAAAGACAAACTAGGAATTATTATTCCGTTGAAACTTAATTACCCTGGCCTATTATTAGCTCTTTTTCAGTAGGTATCAAGTTAATCACTTACGGCCGGTCTCAATAACGTATCAACCCTACCAACAGTAGCTGAAACGTCATGTTTGCCATATAAACATGGCGTTTCAGCTACTATCGCTGTGTATTATCCCGCAGCCTCCCAAATGCCTTTCATATTATTACAGCTCTGCCGATGCAGTTGACTTATTTAGCGATTCTCAATGTTATATTATAATTGAATTAGAAACCTGCTGTATTGTATAACATCATGTTTTATTCTACCTTTTAACGATATGAATTTCAGAGATGAATGCTCAGCAGCGTTTCGTGATATACAGCAGCGGAGAGCCCGATGAGCGCGGCCGCACACATCCTATTACGGTACTTGCCACTTTTGACTACCTAGGCAATGGTATAGTTCTCGATCACGCTGGCAAGATACGGTAAATATTAATAACTTTACTATAGAATAAGCACCCATGATATTACGTTTATGAAAATAGCAGCCTAAGAATGCAATTTATGTCACTTATTAAAATTATTATTTCTCAGACTTAAATACAACCAGACTGAAGGAGTGGTACTCGATCGCGCAATTGGTCCCGTTTCACACTGGAAATGGCACACACTGAATGATCCACCGATTTTACAGCGAATCATGATCGATACCGAAATGACACACAAAGATCCTGATATTCTACAATTTGGAGGTAAACTCACAACTCGACAAGATAATGAGGAAATGTTAGCAATAGAATTTGATAACTTTATTAAAGAGAAGAGAAAAAAGTTATCCCAAACATTTAAACCTTTTCAAATCAAAATGAAAGCTTTGAAGATAAACGAGCATTTCTCTCTGAAAGTATTAGACCAAGCTACAATATATCTCATTTTTAGAGATGGTTTAACCAACTTAAGGGTCAACATGGGTATGATACTAGACCATAAAGAAATCGTGGATACCGACATTTTGGAAGCGGGTGAAGTTTCGAACAGTTTAGAGCGGTTCCCAGCTCGCACCGATAGCCTCGCGGGCTTACAGCGCAATGTGATTCACGCACAACGCTACGAGAAAAAACATGCTGAGCGAGAGCACCGGCTGCTCCGCCCCGAGCCCTGCGCCAGTGTTGACCTGATGACTGCTGCAACCTCCCCGCCCATGCGACCACCTTTGAGAACAGTGCCCACTGGCTCCTCGTCTACTACTGAGTATCCGTGTAAAAAACCTTCAAACAATTTATATTATAATACTCGTCTTCCTTATTAATTTATTAACTTGGATTTATATGAAATATCCTTTTGTCTTAGGTTTATGTTATTCCGTTTTAAAATATCCAAAAAGAATGCAGTCTTATTTTGATTATTAGTATTAGTATGTACTTACTTTTTTCTTAATAAGTTTAAATAAAGAAGATTTTAAGAATAGTAAGTTGTTTTCATGACCTTTTCATGGAAAAGGAAGGCACTACAGGCGACACCGCGACGATAGTGATTTCAAATATTGAGCAACAAAATCATGAACTTTAGAGAGGCTAAGAGAGATGAGAATTTAACATATAATAATTAGTGTATGATGAGCATTATTGCATTTTTGAATCAAGAATAAATTTTTGTAAAAGCTATTTCCACAAGGTTTACCGTGTGGGACAGCTTTTTCAAAAAGGCACTCCAAACAATTCAGTAAATTGTGAAAATATGTTAACATATTAAAAAGTTGGTGTTGCCGATAATGACAAATCATGCAGTGCATACATTATTTTAATATTACCTACTTTTTGTTTTCAAGAGATGGTTAAACGAAGGGGATACAAGAAAACCTGTAAGAATGGTTTTAAGGTTACATGTTTAACAAATATAATTCGTTCAGAACCCTTTGCACGCGACTTTGACTCTTGCGACGATTGAAATTACAAATTCTGGAGAATCAAATAGAGAAAAAATCACTCTTGCGTTACTGAGTGATTGATTGACTGAGTGATGAGTGACTGAGTGACTGAGTGACTGACAGACAACGCACAGCCGAAAGTACTGGTCGTAGAAAGCTGAAATTTGGCATATTAGTTCCTTGGGCAGTGTATGGGAGCTAGATTTCGAAATTCCTACGGGAACGGGAAAAACGGAATATGCGGGTACGAAGTCGTGGGCAAAATCTAGAAGGATCTTTTCATCCAGAGAAAATGTTTTTGGAATAATTATTGAATTTCAAGGTGGCGAAGCCACTGGCACGAAGTGTCAGGAAAGGTTTCGTCAGTTACAGACGAACATCCGAGTTCGATAGAGAAGAGAATATCGATGCTGTTCAAACTCGAATTTATCTGTGAACGGCATTCTGAATTTCGGATATTAGAAATTAATATACATATTTTTCAAATTGCTTACATTTGAATTACAAAAATTAGGCCTGAAGAAAGATCATAATGTCTATGGACAGATCATAAATATGATCAGAATTTGCCGTAGATAAAATGAGTTTCCGTGACTTTCCGTATTACACAGATCTGTAATACGACAGATATAAAATGTGTTTTATTATATTCATGTCTTTTACAATCTCGGGACCCTGGAGTCCCGGTCTTTTGATAGGCGTACGAGGAGCCAAAGCCAACTCGCAGAGGCCCCGTTAGACATTACAAATCGCAGGGGGCATCATCCGACGAATCTCTGTATGCACTATGAAAGTATACCTAAGGACATTCCCCGGTTGGTGCTGAATATGGAAACACAAGGTGAGAGGCTATGGGTTTGGGTGATTTAGTGGACTGATTGTCGTATACTATGGAAGAACTATTGGCCCCTGCCTAACCACTGACCATGTACATGGCTTTAAAGTGGCAAGGGTGACTTGTACACTATAAATGAACCCCCGAAAGCATTCGCTAGCACAAAATGACGTAGCGCCAAGGGGGCAACATATCCTGAGTCATCTGGAGTCTGAGTCAAGATCCCTACCAGCATCTTACTGTATTATACATACATCCTTCTCCCGAGCACGTTTGCTCTTGCGAATCTTCACTCAGACCAGCCAATTAAGGCATGAAATAGGTGGGAGCTCTGTTCCTCGTCAATCTTCACTCCGGCCAGCCAATAAAGGCAAGCGGGTGATGAGAAACGAGACTTCGGCCTGGAGATCAGGTCCGTGGGGTCGCTTCTGCCCAACAGTTCGCCACAAAACTGCCCTGTGGATTTATTTAACTTAATTATTAATGTGTTTATAAATTACATAGGCACGTGTTTAAGTGGAGTTTTAATTGTAAAACTAGTTTGTTAATTTGATTATTTCATTTATTAGTTATTAGTTCATTAAACCACTTCTGTAAAAATTTTCGGATAAATTTAACAACTTTATTTAAGTACTAGCTTCCGCCCGCGGCTTCGCCCGCGTGAAATTAGTTTTTGTCAATTCTGGTTCCTTATGTCTAAGAGACTCTTACAGGGGCCAGCCTCACGTTGTGTGCAAAAATATTTTTAAATTACCTATTTTAAAACATTTTTGTACACAACGTTTGCTGTTTTGTTATCATTTGTTAAAATGTGGAGATTGTTTGGACTCGACACTCGCGAGCAGGCCACGTAAAGTTGGCCATGCGAAAAACAGTTTTTCTCTAAATGGACACCCGCTACTTTAAGTGTTTGCCCTTGCGCTTTGTTAATGGTCATTGCGAAGGCTGGTTTGAGGGGAAACTGGATTCTTTTAAACTGAAACGGTAAATCTGTAGGGATCATGGGTATGCGTGGAATCAAAACTTCTTCATCTTTCGCTATACCTGTCATTATAATTGCTCTAATAATATTGCGTCCTAGCTGCGTAATTTGCAATCGAGTCCCGTTGCATAGTCTCGGCGCTTCGAGATTTCTCATTAATAAAACTGGAACCCCAACTTTCAGTCTCAGCTTATGAGACGGCACTCCTGACAGCTCTAAAGAGTTTAGAAACTCGGTAGGATAAGACGTCACCTGTTCACTGTCCATGACAATATCTACCGACAAATATTCGACAACATCGCCTTGCACATGTGACATCATTCGTTCATTGATCTGTCCCACGATTTCATTGGTCGGTGCTAATATTGCCCTTTCACACAGCCATTCTCTATTTCTCATGTTATGTTCTAAACCGGGATAGACGTTGTTTTTAAGATCTTCCAAGTTGTGGACAGCATTACAAAATTCTTGATTGAATGTAATCATGCCGTTAGCGTCCGTAGTCATTCGACCTTCACCGATTTTCAATAGAGCAGCTGCATATTGCCCCGATTGCGTATCATTTAAACGTCGTCTACATGTTTCTTCGGAGGTCTCTGCGGCTATGTACGAAGCATGACGCTCAGCATCAATGACTTGGCGAGCTTGGGTCTGTTGAGAGGTCTCAGCAGCTCTTTGAGCCGCGTGACGCTCGGCATCAATGACTTGGCGAGCTTGAGTCTGTTGAGAGGTCTCAGCAGCTCTTTGAGCCGCGTGACGCTCGGCATCAATGACTTGGCGAGCTTGAGTCTGTTGAGAGGTTTCAGCAGCTCTTTGAGCCGCGTGACGCTCGGCATCAATGACTTGGCGAGCTTGGGTCTGCTGAGAGGTCTCTGCAGCCCTTTGTGCAGCATGACGATCAGCGTCTAAATTATGACGGGTCTGCGTGTGCTCAAAAGTTTCAGCAGCCCTTTGAGCTGCGTGACGCTCGGCATCTAAAGTCCGACGGATCTGTGAATCCTCTTCCGATTCCAGTGATCTAGTAAGTTTAGCAGCCCGAGCTCTGCTAGAGCTATTAGCTAAATTGGACTTTCGTTTGCGAGGCATCGTAGAAAAACAAAAATAAAAGGAATGGAATAAAACAGATGTACAGATTAAGATTTATTATATTAAAGAAAAACCTTTAATAAGCACCTACTTGGTAAAAATGATGCGCTCATCCCACGGCGATGTTAATTAAACACATCGTCCGTCACGTTTAAATGGAAAAAAGTAACAAAGAAATTAAATTATCAATACTTATTTACAACCAATGCAAAAAAAGTAGGAGTTAAGTAGGTCAGGTTAGTTTTACCCCTACTACGACCTATTAGATTAATTAAATAAAGGAAATATGAGCAAATCGGATTTTTTAAAAGTAACGAAAACTATCTTTCTTAATTATCTCTTTTGATACTATGAACTAAAAGAAATTTCAAGTATATACAAAATTAATTTACAGGACCTAATTAATAAAAACACTAAAAAGTTATACGAAACAATAAAATAATTTTACTGGACCGAAAAATGTAATTCTCTATACCGCAAATTTCTCTAATCGCTTGCGTCCGACAACGACGTCTGCAAGCATAGTTAGAATCGTGCGCTCCCCCACCACACGACAGCGCCGCGCCATTGCCTGCAGCAGATACCGCGCTCGCCACACTTCAGCGAATCGGCGCGACAACGAACGATGACAGTGGCGGCGATGCAGAGTATTCGTTAAAAGGAATTTAAACTTTAAAAGCGAACTTTTTTGTAACTTGATACACCCAAAACTTCTAAATTACATGCTCCTAGATTCAGTGGTTAAGATTTCGTATACAAAAAGTTTGGATTTGTAGTTCTCGTTCCGAATCCGTTCCGTTCGAATTTCGGGAATTCCGTTTGTAGAAAAACTCTGCACATCCTATGAGACCTAGGTACCAAGATTCGTGGTCTTATCTTCAATTCAACCCCTTTTCACCCCCACACTGGTAAATATGCTAGGACAAACGATTTTTTGTTTCTTATAACGTGATATTTGACGACCTTGCATACTAACTTTCAACCCTTATTTCACCCCCTAGCTGGTCGAAATTTCAAAAATGCTGGAACAAATGTTTAATGATTTCATATCAAGTGCTTAAATATAAAGTTTCATGGTTTTATCTTTTAAAATTAAAAATTCCCATACAAACTTTCAACCCCTATTTCAACCCCTTCATCCCTTTTTTTAAATAAAAAGTAGCCTATGTTTTGTCTCAGGGTCTAAAGATTGTCTGTACCAAATTTCATCAAAATCGGTTGCGGGGTTTAAGCGGGAAAGCGTAACAGACAGACAGACAGACAGACAGAGTTACTTTCGCATTTATAATATTAGTTGGGATGGAAAATCTGTAACAGTAGCGTAAAAAAGATTTATCAATATCTGGTAGTACCCCATCACTAGCATTTTGTAGGTACATAATAGCAAATAAATTGCGCGGCATAGAGAGCACACACTTTCGATGCGCTGCGCTTGGCGTTCAAAGGGTTAAAATCGAATAATAAAATGGGTAGCTTATACTGCGAAGGTGGTCTTTAGTTGGGATTTGAAAAACGACAGGAACTCATAGAACTTATACATAAGTATAGGGAACATGCAGGAACAGGTGGCAGCACAGAAGTGTCATTGACAAGTATATTTTACTTATAAGTTTAGAAATTGCAACGCTGAATGGCACAGTCTACTTCGTGCACGTTCCCCTTAATGGAGCGTGCAGGATGCCACCTATACAGGTGGCAGCACAGAATCGTCAATATCAAGTATAACTCTAGTTTCGAATATGCAATACTAGATGGCATAGGCAACGCCGTGCACGTTCCATATAACTTATGGCCACCGACGACCAGTACCTCGTCGGTGTAATGGTTTGTCAAACTGACAAAACCATTTTTGTATTTTTTGTTGCGGCTCTTTTCTTAATATATAAAATGACCATGTATTAAGATGGTATTCGGAGAGTAAGTTAATAATGGGTGATATGTGTAATAACTGTGTCATATAATGCTTGTAAGTTTTAAAACAATGTTTTTTCACATGCAGTGAACAGCAGTTATGTCCATGCTACAAGGAGTGCCAAGAGTTCCAGAAACTTGTGGAACTAAAAGACTCTGGCTTGGTGATCTATTGTCATAGGGCACGTCCAGATAATGTAAGTAGATACTTTAATCTCATATGATTTAATTACCCATCCACTTTTCAACATTCCCTAACCAAATAGCTGAAAACCACAGCTACAGCACAACACAGGTCGACTGTCATCCAAGAGGGTGTCGACTCAAAATTTATTTCACAGCAAACGTCATTAAAGCTACATAATAATATGTATGCAGACAGCAGACTGCTCCATTGGTCTTGTCCTGGATTCGATTCCCAGTTTTTCTTTGCAATAAACTATACCTCTAATTTTTTACTTGGCTATTCTCCGTTGAGAGTTGTCACCGTTAGGGCGTACAGGGAAGATTATATAAAAGTATTAGGGTTCCAGTATTTTCCTGAAAACATCCAACCCATTTAGTCCGTCCGTTAGATGAGAAAAAAGTTTCTATGATTTGTTTTAATTTACCCAGATGAGGTTTCCATGCATGTGCATAGTGTATAGAATGGAAACAAATCGAAGTCAAGTAAGGTGACTTGCATTCATTCAACTGCATGACTTTTGTGTCCTGCCCCTAGTGGCAGTGGACAAAGGCAACGAAGTGATACCGAAGTATACACCTAGTATCCTTAAATTATCTATTATTTTCCTTAATGCTGTGGACTTTTGCTTTTACAATTGTTTTTTACTATAATCATAGTTTTTGCAGTTTTCATTGGGTTATCTACCTATGCTTTTTTGACATCAACAGATTAAACAACATGAAGCGGTTGAAAGCACATCTAAGGCTGTATTTATATTACACAATAAGAAGGACGTGAAAGTAACAACTTCAGAATTAATATTTGAACTAGGTAAAACTTTATTCATTTAGTAGATCATGTAGGTATGGCCGAAGACTGTGTTGTACTACCCGAAAATTCCGGCTCAGTCGGGCTCAGGCATTGGATTACCGTTTTGAAAGGATATTGACCGCCGACGTTTCGAGTCCGGACCAAGGATCCAGGAGGATATATGTTACGTGTTGAGGAGGAAGAGGGTATACAGGGTGTCCCAAAACTCAACGTCAAGCCGAAACGGGGTGACAGGATTGATCATAACCATCACGAGAAAAATCTGAAAAAAAATCTATCCCATGCAGTTTGAAAATTATGGGCATTTTAAGAAAGACCTAGAAATTTGATCAAACTGTACCATTTTTCGGTTATTGTGGTTATTATTTTTTATTTTTGTTCATTTGAACTTTAGAAACGTAATCCTAAATAACATTTCTAGAATCCCAATAAAAAATAATGACACAATTGCCTCAAGTTCCCGAGAATTGAGACTATTTGTTAAACTACGAATTTAAAATTTTCAAGATTCGTCGACTTTGACAGGCCCTCCTATAAAAAAAATGTACTAGAGTGCCTTGGCAAGTAGCATTAAAAGTTGGCGCATTTAATCAGAATTCTAAAATGGTACAATACTTGTTAGTTCCATACAATAGAAAAGAGTAAAAAAATTAAAACCTCAAGTAACCCGATTTTTGCTATCAGATTTTACTCAGTTAAAATGTTTTTAATTCGCACAAGCTCTAGGTAGGTTCTTAATTTTAAGGCAAAATGATGAGAGAGATGGATAATGGGTATGTTTGCCATGAGTGAGCGAGACAGATAGTGACGCCACGCATTGAGACGGAGATGCGTCGTTTAAACGAGTGCGAATGAAACAGATAGATGCTATGGCATCTATCTGTTTCATTCGCACTAGTTTCAGCCAAGCAAATGGCTACGCTACCAGTCCGACACCAACCAGTTAGTACGTTTCGCTCATTCGTCTACTGCGCACGTTCGTATTCGTATTAATTATTTTACTAATTTTACTAACTTTTTTTCACTTTGGTAAAAGTGGCGTCACTATCTGTCTCGCTCACTCATGGTGAACATACCCATTATCCATCTCTCTCATCATTTTGTCTTAAAATTAAGAACCTACCTAGAGCTTGTGTGAATTAAAAACATTTTAACTGAGTAAAATGAGATAGCAAAAATCGGGTTACTTGAGGTTTTAATTTTTTTACTCTTTTCTATTGTATGGAACTAACAAGTATTGTACCATTTTAGAATTCTGATTAAATGCGCCAACTTTTAATGCCACTTGCCAAGGCACTCTAGTACATTTTTTTATAGGAGGGCCTGTCAAAGTCGACGAATCTTGAAAATTTTAAATTCGTAGTTTAACAAATAGTCTCAATTCTCGGAAACTTGAGGCAATTGTGTCATTATTTTTTATTGGGATTCTAGAAATGTTATTTAGGATTACGTTTCCAAAGTTCAAATGAACAAAAATAAAAAAGAATAACCACAATAACCGAAAAATGGTACAGTTTGATCAAATTTCTAGGTTTTTCTTAAAATGCCCATAATTTTTAAACTGCATGGGATAGATTTTTTTTCAGATTTTTCTCGTGATGGTTATGATCAATCCTGTCACCCCGTTTCGGCTTGACGTTGAGTTTTGGGACACCCTGTATGTTACTGTAAAAGCCCGATATAATTATATGGTAAATCGTAAGTTTTGCTAGAAAACCTAACATTTATCAAGTAACTGGTAAAAGTCCGAACTGCTCTGTGATAATCTCTTATTTCATTTGGTAAATCTTAAGTTTGACCACAGATACCAGTAAAAGTTGAATTCTTAGAAGCATTGTTTGTTTATTTTACTGTCAAAGAAACATCTTCTTCTTCGATTTCGAGTCGATGGTTAACTCCTTAGATTTTTTGGGCCCAGTATGTGGCGACATCAATTTGCAGAGTCGTTGGCATTCATCAAACCCTGTTTACCATGCACCTGTATGCATGGTAAACAGGATTGGGCATGGGCAGTATTTGAATTACTTGTACTTCATTAAAATACGTTATTGAAATACAAAAACGTATTTGGTATTTGTATTTCAATTACTTCTTAAAAATGTAATTTATAATTGGTATTTGAAATACATGACGCTGAGGTATTTTGTAGTTAGTATTTCAAATGCTTATGATTTCAAAATACATTTAGCAATTCTGCAGAAAACTGCGCTCGATATAGCTTTCGTAAGCAAAAAAGCTAGCCTAACCTTACACCTGCCTGACAGTATTTTGTATTTGTATTGTGCATTTTAAAAAAAATAGTCAAAATACTGAATTTTGTATTTTATATTTTAAATTTATTATTTATTTTGTATTTCGTATTATAAATACACGCGAGATAGTATTTTGTGATAGTGATAGTAGTATTTTGTATAGATGTAGTAGTGATAGTAAAAGAAAGCAGTCAACATGACTTTGCCTTTTGATAGACTTTGGCGTGGTTTTTTCGGTTTCGGTTCAGTTGAAAGTCGCCACTCCGAAGCTTCTTAACTGGTCTACATCTCGTGACCAGCAACAATGCGTTTCATCAATGTTGGATCGGAATCGACTCGTTCTAGCATGTCCTCAACGACTCTTATGCGATTGAGTTTTTGGAGAAAATTTAGCCGGTCGATTCTGTTAACATTTCAAAGTGAATCCATATACCTAATCAAGATGAAATGACAGCTCACTTCGTGATCACGTGACATCTTGATTATACGGATTGACAGCTCACCTCGTGATCTCTTCACCCAAGCCTTCACTTCGACATGTTTACAGAATCGATCGGCAGGTCATTTGGGACTAGTCGAGCGGCAACATGTCTCATACCCAAGTGATTGTTTAAAATGGTACGGATCGACTCTTGAGATACAGAAAGTTCAGCAGCGATCTCTCTCAAACTTGAATGAGGATTTTCAGTCACTATTTCCTTCACTTATGCGTGTTAACAGTTGAAGATGTTGATGGCCTACCAGAGCGAGGCAAATCTTCCATCACATCTCGACCGCTTATGAACGCATTGCACCACTCCTAAGCACGTGTTTTTGATAAAGTTGATTCATCGTAAGCTTTCTGTAACATTCTCAGCGACTCCGAACACGAAAATCCATTTGCGTTGCAAAATTTGAGACAAACTCTTTGTTAGATATTTTTGTCCATTATGAAATTCGCAACACAGACTAGAGATGATCCAACAAAATACGGCACAGTAGCCCTACTATGACGTGCTAATGCGATCCAATTCCGATGATGTAAACGGGATAGTACTATTCGCTATGTATAGCTACGTCTTCTTCTTAGAGCGAAATCATGATCGTTTTAAGACATCATAGTAGGGCCTCTATATTTAATTTAAATGACAGGTGCAACTCAAACTTCGCGCCAAAATGGAAAACAGTTGTGCCAAATTAGCAACAAAAATAAAAATAATAAATTTGATTTAGAACCAATATAATAGAATAAACGAATGATCTATTCCCGATACTTTTTTGACAGAATGTATATGATGGACCAGATTCTTCTAACGTTGCTACCAATATACTTCATGACTCTGTTTTGGTGTTAACCCTTTCTTGAGGTAATGATATAGGTAATGGTAATGATGTCGCGATGTTCGGTTTTCTCCATTTTAAAAAAATCGCGTGGCTAGACGTGGTCCTTGAGTTGTCGCCTACTTACTGACAATTTTGCTGTTTACCTTAAAACTCAAAGCCCTAACTAGCGATTTTAGTAAATACAACATTGGTGACGGTTGTTTGCAATTCCAGAAAGGTTTTAAAGATCTACTAGATGACTCTTCCCCAAGTTTTTTTCGATAACTCAGTTATTCCTCTTCTGCAAGAAAATAAACCCATCCCTGCTGTCGTCGTCGCTGCTCTAAGTTCCCGAGTAGTCCTCGTTCCAAATGATAGTTATACAAAACTAATACAAATTTTCGAGCTCATGGTTATAAATATGGCAATATTACAGAAAAAACAAAACTCACCGAAACAATGACGATAACTGATTTTTGAATGAGTGCCTTTAAAAAAACGGCAACTTCGTGTTCCCATGTACACCTAATACGAGTATAAGCCAAAGTAAGTCAGTGCCACAATGGAGCAGTGGCTGTGGCACACACTGTTTAATTAATGGTTCCAATGTTTGTAAATATGTGAGTACCATTTACCTAAATTTCTTTAGAAAATGAATAAATTTACCTCTGCTGGTGATACTTTGTTCTTATAAGTAGCATACTCTGGGTGCATCGTCCTCACATAATATTAAATTAATTTTTGAATATCAAATTTTGTAAAATCATTATTTGAAAAGAGTAACTATGGAGTTTCTTGTCCGTTCTTCTCCATAAGAATCTACCTTTCCGAATGGACAGTAGAGTCACTTAATTAATGTAATATTATGATTTTTACTGAACTGTAAACGATGACGTTCAAAAGTGCCGTTTAATGGTCTAATTAAAATAAACGTGTTGACTTTGACTTTGACTTTGAGTCTTTAACTGTGTTAAAAGCTTTCTGGCATAGCTTACGTTTTATAAATAATTTGAATTTATTAATACTAAAGTCTTGAACATGGCTAAGTTTATTACAAAAACGTATACATTAGTATCTAAATGAGCCACCTATTTTCTTGAGCCTGGTTTTAGGAATTACAAAATTGTGTTTATCCTCGTATTTAAGTTATGGATATCACTGTATCTTTTAAACAGATTAATATTTTTATGTGCATACCAAAGATTCTCATAAATATACTGAGAGGGCACAGTAATTACATTAATCTCTTTAAATTTGTCTCTGAGGGAGTGTCTAGGACTTAATTTATAAATTGCACGAATAGCCCTTTTTTGTAAAACAAATACTGTCTGAATATCGGCGGCATTTCCCCACAACAGAATGCCGTATGACATCACACTATGAAAATAACTAAAGTATACTAAGCGGGCTTTCTCTAAGTCAGATTTTTTCTAACTGCATATGCTGTAGAGCTAAGTTTTTTGGACAGTTTATCTATATGGGGGCTCCACTGAAGCTTCGCATCCAAAATAATGCCTAAGATCACTGTGTTGTCTTCGGGTTTCAATTTTTCCCCCTTTATTGACACACTAGTGAAAACTTGTCTAACCTGAGGTAACGTGAACCTTATGCATTTCTTTTTTTCTCGTTAAGTAGGAGATTGTTAACATTAAACCAGTTAACTACGGTCGTAAGGTACTATTTACAGCGTCTGTATCATTCTGCTGATGTTTGAGTTTGAATAAGAGCGACGTGTCGTCTGCAATCAACACTATAATTATCATGATTATCCTTTACGAGGTACGGCAAGTCTCTGATATAAATAAAAAACAAAAAGGGATCAGGAGATCCGAATCCTATCACTTAAGTACGAAGATCCAGAGAGGGGTCCCGTATTCCGTAACAGTGTAGTTTCCTGATAAATGTCTCATGGAGAACACAATCGAATGCCTTGGACAAATCGCAAAAAATGCCCAAAGCATCGTATTTGTCCTCCCATGCATTATAAATATGTCCTAAAAGATCAACACATCAGTTGTTGATCGACCTCTTGTAAAAACAAACTGTTAATTATGTAATAGTTTGTGTGTTATGTGTATAGTGTTAGCATTTGATTTAGAATAACTTTTTCAAAAATTTTACTATGTGTGCCAAACAAGTTTTAGTTCTTTCTTTCTTAATATCTAATAACAAAAGTTCTAATGATCATATGACCTAATTTCATTATACTTTTGTTTAATGTAACGATCAAATGACATAATGATTTAATGATATAATTTCATTTTACCTAATTTTACATGATATAATAAACATTTTATATAATGCACATTTGAAATAATATTCAATTAAAATAATATCCAGTTACTTTAACATTCAAAATTGATAAGTAACGTTTAATATAATTTACTTGTAGTTAAATAGGTCGAATCTGTTCCAGAACCGAATCGGGACACCCCGACTTCACGTAGTTTTTTGCTGCAACCCCTAGAGTGTTTATAAAAACCAGAGGCGAGAAGGGAGAGAAACCCGCGCCCGCTGTAAGGGCGAAGGGGTTGCAGTTCCCGCAGCGCCGGAGACGATGGAACTTTAGTGTTTTGAGATTGGGTTAGGTTACAATAATTTCTGCAGAAAGGGAGAGGGAGATCTCGACCGCTCTCCCGGCCCGCAGCAGGCACATCGGGCGTCGGAGGAGGGCATACGCTGCCCTCTTCCGGCCCCCTTAACTGGGTTCACCCCTTTTCATCCGGACCCGAGGTGGCCGCGCGTGGTGTTCCTGTGCGCCCTTTGCTTTGACGTAGCGGGGGGAGTCAAACACTTCACTCCACCCGCTGACGCGAGGTGGCCCGTAGAGGGGGGATTGCGGAAGTCGCATACGTTCCCGCGATCCCCGGCGTAGGTGGGAGATGGAACCCTCCGCCCGCCCCAGGGCGGAGGACATCCATGAGGATTTCCCCCGACATCAAAAAAAAAAAGTTTACAATAATTTGTTTTTTCTCAAGAACGGTCAAATGAAAGTTATATATAAAAATAAAATTATAAAAATTGAAAATTATATGAAATTAACGTTATACTAAATGTTATGAGAGCAAATGAAGGTTATATGAAATATAACCGACCCCACAGTCAAACCATTACTACGGTTCTGTGGGGCTTAGTTTATAAGTTAATTAAGCAATATTTGAAGCTAATAAATAAATAATAATAACCTTCATTTGCATTTCGCTTAGAAACATTTAAAACTAAACTTTTAAATAAAATGCCGACTTTGTCAACTAATGATGTAGGGTCATCATTAGTTGACAAAGTCTGCATTTTATTTTATAAGCATTATAACACACAATTTGATACAACATTCATTCCCAAAACCATCTTCTTCTAGTAGGTAATGTCTTTGTTCTATCGCTAAATTTGTTGTTGTTTTTTTGTGTTTATTTTATTAAATAATACATAATTACTTCTTACTAAATAGGAACCAAACACGGTCAGTATCTATACGATAATGCTCCTAAGCAAACTTGCATTTAGAATTCACTTCTAAAACTACTTGAATTTATTTTTGAAAACCCGTGTTTTTTTTAGGAGTGTAGGCATCGATCCTACCGCATACAGCCAGACATGATTAATTTTATGATTTAATTAAATCATTGCGCACTTCGTTTTTTTAACTTGATAAATCGTAGGTCTGATGCGTAGAATTTCCCGTAGTTCGGATTTTTACACTAGCACACATATATATTTTGGTGATTATTACAGTTAAAATGCACGCATCCACTAATTAAAATACTTGTATATTGCCGTTTTACAGAAAAGAATAAAATAACTTGTCCACGTTGTAAAACAATATTGGAACATGCACAGGAACTCATGCAAGAAGTAAAATCAATAGAAAAGAATGTTATAATGGGCATTTGTGACCATTGTCGTAAAAAAGCACTAACTATTAGAAATCAGTTTTGTACCTGCGACGAAATCGTAAAGAAATTTATATCCGTTAAAGGTGAACAAAAAGAAGACATTACAAAGTATGTTAAAATATGGCTTTCAAAAACGGGACATCTTACAGATGGCAAAACGCTCAACAAACCGGAACAATTAAAATCTAGTGCACACTTCGATTTACATTTCAATCCAGATCTCAACTTTACAGCATCTAGACGTGAAATGGAAATCCAACAAATGTTTAACCCAGAAAAACGGGAATCAAGTTTAAACCTAAATACAGAAATTTGCAAAAAAGGTTTAAAAGAAACTCATATAAAACAAGGTATAGTCTTTGTTGTACCTATTAAGCCAATGGAAACATCTTTGGCTCGCACACCGCACAAAGGTGCAAACATTAATACAATTATACCGAGCGCTACGTTAGTAGACTCCGATACGACTTTTGTGGACGCACATACGGAAGTCAAAAAACTCCCAAAACTCTCTATTATAGACAGCAAACAAGGGGAAATTCGCGAAAAAGTACCTTCAATGGAAGCTAAAGAAGCATTGAAAAGAAGGCATGATCTTAGCTTGAGACAGATGATGAGACTTGAAAAGGATTCTTTAGTTCCATTGCCTGTATCAAAAAGACCTGAGGTTTACGAAACCCCTAAAATTGCACCTTGGGAGCAGAAACAACCTAATCTCGTGGAGTCTGAAACCGATATAAAAGTACCAAAAAAAACAAAACTAGATCCATCGAAAAAAGTGAAACAAAAATCTTCACGATCTTTAGAAAATGGCTTACGAAATTCTAATTTTGAGTCTAGGAAAGTCGACAAAACTCATCAAAATAAAATGAAAAAAGAATTATATGATTCTAAAGAAGGGCCAAAGAAAGATAAGAAAACGGATGATAGCTTTATTGTGGATGAAAAATTTAAATTACAAGGCAGTGTTAGGCGCAAAATGAAAAAAAAAGAGAAGCATTTGGTAAAAAACGGACCAATCGAAACTGCAGGAATGGATCTGAAACCACAGTTTACTAGTTTATTTTTTTCAAAAGCAAAAGATAAGAAAAAGGAACAAAATCTGATAAAACTTGCGACTTCTTCACGTCTCATTAAAGAAACTAAAGTAAAGTTGCGTCAACAAGCTGAAAGAAAAAAGAAAAGACAAGAAGAGGAACGCCAACAAAAACTGGAGCAAGACCAAGAGAAAACACTAAAAGCAGAAGAAAAAAAAGGAGGTACCGCCAAAGACGATGAAGTAATAGAGACAGGCAAAAAAGACTTGGAGGAAAAACCTAAACCACAACTTGAAGAAGATGATGTTATGAAGGTACTGAAAGACCAGTTGAGAAAAAACAAAATAAAAGATATAGGAAACAAAACAAGAGAAAGTGAAGCGGTAGAAAAAGACTTAAAGGCAAAATCTGCACAGAAATATAAAGGTATGGAGAACAAACAAAAGATAAAAACTGAAAAAGATGATCGAATTAAAAAAAAACAACGACTAAACGAAGATAAAAGTAAGGTTAATAAAGATAAAGAAACACTATCGCAACAAAAGATTCGTCATTCCTCTGATGAGACAAAAAAGGAGACCTCTGGAAGTAAACAAGTGCAAACTAAAAGCGAAGCTGAATTTCAAAAACTAAAAGCTGAATTTATAAAAGAAAAAGCAGAAGCATTAAAAAAGACAAATCCAGAATATAAAGCAAATAAAATGAAAGGATCGGAACAAGCTGACCATAAAGTAAAAGAGAAAGAATTAGAAGTGAAAAATATCAAAATGGCAAAAGGAAGCAGCTCTGATCCAATTTTAAAACTAGTTCAAATAAAACAAGCTGCGAAAAGTGGGCCCATTGACATCAGATTTGAAAAAGAAAGTTTTGAGCCCGTGATATATATCCCACCTGTTGTGCACAAGGTCCATAAATGCCAGCACATAGAAAGCGGTCAATATTCATCATTCTGTTCACTTTGCGAGAATTCTGAATTGGAATTAGATACATTAAGCTTAGATAGCAAAAACAATCTATCAATGGACAAAACAGATATTATAATTGGAGAAAAAATCTTTAAACGTATGCCACAACACCAAGAGAAAACTAAAGAACTGCAGGGTGTGACTATATTGTTTCAAAAAGATTTTCATGCGGAATCTGACCAAGAGCTCAAGAAAATTCCGCAGCAGACAGACCGGAAACTATTAACTGTTTTGTTAAAAAAGGATCCCAATGAAGTAAGTGTAGCCTTGAGTTAGCATTCCTACTATTGCGGTACACTTTGGTGCCTTTTTCGTAATAGAGTATGAAACATTTAATTTAATATTGAAGCCAATCCTTTGCATACAACTGATACGATGCCACCACCGCCACCACTGCCACGTCGTCACACCATGTTGTGTCTGCACCACCCTAATGGACCGTTCACACGATACAAACTTTTATACAGACTTCCATAAACTTCTATAGAATTATGTCAGTGCAACAAAATCTGTGCAGCAGATAAATTTCGGTGTGATAAAATTTTTTTTTCAGACTTTAAAGTGTATGCAGACAAAAGTCTGCCCAAAGACCCACTGTAATGGATCGTCCACACGATACAAAGTTCTGTAATTCACTATAGAATTTTGTCTGTTCAACAAAGTCTGTAGAGACATAATATGTCGGTGTGATAGAATTTTTTTTCAGACTTCAAGTTCAATTTTAGTAAATAAATAAATAAAAACGTTTTTTCCAATTTTCCTACGTCAAAATTTAAAAAAATCTGATAAGCACATTTAGTGTTCTTTTTTTACTGAACGTGTTTTAATAGGTCACCTTATTAATACACCGTAAATTGTACATACGTCAGCACTTCAAGCTACAACAATCTGTCAAATTAATTGAACCAATTTTAAACTTTATTGCTATAGCATTAAGTTCAAGGTAGATTGAGAAAGTTTGACATTTTCGGGTAGCTTAATGTGCACTGGCGTCTGTACAACGTACTTTGGAGAGACCGTATGTATTGTTGATCGTGAAGGGTTTTATTCGTGTTAAATGATTAAGCAGTAGCGTTACCCTTTGGCCAAGAGAGTCATGGCTCGAGCAGGAAGACTGCAATAAATAGAAATCCCAGAACCCTCAGACCTTACTTATTTTCTCAGTACCAAAATGTGTTTGATAGTTTACAGCCTTGTAAATAGGACAATTACAATGACTAACTAGCTGTTAATTATATATTTATTTTCAGACATCAGTCAGTGTCAGTGCCTGATACATACAACAACAACAAAGTACAGTAACAAAAATAGCTTATACTCTATGTTAGTAGGTACTTATATACTACAAGAGACATTGTAGTCTAAACTAGTCTTGATGAGATGCCTCATTAGGGGCTGTCATCAAATCTATCCGCAATCACTTTCAGGAGGCTGTTGCTGCTGTCACGCAATCTGGCAAGAAGAGACGCGCTCTTCTTGCGCACCACGGCTAAGTCTTTTCGACTCTGGCTTGAGCAAACATCTCTGATGCGCTGCAATAACGTGGCACCCCCTGAAGCATCCTGAAAGCGTTATTATACTGGACGCGCAGCGCATTGGCTGCAGGTTTGCTGGTTGTTCAGTTCCGGTTAAAATAACACTTATTAAGGCACTTATTCAATACAAAAATGCCTTTATGCGCTGTTGAGGCTTTCGCGTTACTGTAGTGCGTCAGGGATGTTCGCGGATGCGCCACACTGACGATAATTTTGCGATCATGCGGAAGAAAGTGGCATCAATGATGCGCAGAGTGAAGCAGCAATAGCATCATGAAGGTTTTTTCAGAAAGATTAGAAGGGCCTTCAATGAATAGGATTATCAAGCTACATGTCAGACATGGGGCTTGATAAATCTTCCTCTTATTGGATGCTGTGTTTTTACTACAAATATAGTTTTTTAGGTATTTTGGTAATACTAACACGCTATGGGCCTTCGATGCCTGAAAATAATCGGTATTTATTGTTATTTTCTATTGGCGGCTCGTTTGGTACTGCTGAGCTATAGGCTCGAGTTCAGAGATTTTCTGTATGCTCTAAAGAACATGTGTTTCACTTGTGTATATCGGGCGAACCTACAGGCCAACATGTTCGCCCGAACCGCCAACGCCCTGTGTTCCCGTTCCACATCGGCATCATTCTTAAGGTCGTCAGCAATTAAATCCAAGGTATTTTAATTGATGTTCCCGACAAATCGGGACATCGTTGTCGTCAATCTACTGGCACATTTATTGGACTTTTCTTGCCAACGGCTTTCAAGACCATAAGTTCCGATTTTTTGACATTATACATCAACCCGTAGCCGGAAGCGTAGTTCATATATATTTCAACTAGTTTCTTGAGAAGACCGACCAAGGGAGCCAACAGAACCATATCTTATCTTAGCTTATGTTGTTAAAATACAACCCGTCAACAAAGCAGCCCACATGCGCCCCGTTGAGTCTCTCGATCAATGCACTTAGGTACAAGTTAAAAAGATTAGGGGAGGTTAGGACCCCTGCCTCACGCCACACTCCAACCTGTATGGTATAGACCACTCATTCTCCCACCTTACAACGTATGTTTGGTTGCCGCGCACCAGACCTAAAAACGTTCAGCAATTCCTCGGGCATCCCCGTTGCCTTTAACTTATCCCAAAGAATGTCGTATGAGACTAGGTTGAAGGCCTTGGAAAAATCTAGAAACGCCGCGTAGACTGGTATACTCATATCAGCGTAGTACCTGACAGTGTGCTTAAGGCAAACAATTTCTTTCGGTAGATAAGCCAGGTCGAAAACCAAATTGTGCATCGTACAAACGCAGATGTGTCTCTAGCACATTCAGCACACTGTCAAGCACTTTTTAGCGATAATCGTTGCTGGAGAGTTTGGCCTATAATTCGAACGATCTGATGAGTCACCCGTTATGTTTTACTGGTACAACCACCGTCCTCATCATATTGTCAGGCAAATAAGAGTGTGCGATACACAGGTTAAACAGCTATACAATACCCTGTGCAAGTGACTCCCGCATGCTGCAAGTGCTTAATACTGACACCGTCGTCGCCCGGAGATTTCCCCCTTTTCATATTTTCAATACTCACGGGCAGTCACGGGGAGGCGCTGGACTGCGCTCATTTTAATGGTACAACTCCAGAAAGTTATAGTGTTATTTACTTACTGTTCATTTAACAAAACTCAGATTTCAAAAAAAGAGAGTTATTTTGATTTGTAACTTTAGCACCTGATATCTTTAAACTGGCCGTCGGCCCAAGCTAGCAGGCGTAAGTTCAAGGCACATAAGTACCTACTAACAGAACCAGAACCTACTCTATTCGACACATTTTGTTACTGAGAAAATTAGTAAGGGGCCTTAGATTTTGAGCTCTTTTAGCCTGCCACCCCGCAACGTCTTTTCTGACAAAAAATGGAACCTATCAGAGGCAGGGCGGCTAAAAACTTTCGAGCTTGGTTTTCAAGATTTTATGCGACAAAGTATCTTTCTCTCTCATATAGATCAGAATGATGGCTCTCAAATGGAGTTCATAAAGTCATTTAAAAATCTCTGCAAAATGGTAAGTCGTTCTGTGATTACAAAATTGTTGAAATGCACAGGCACATCGGCAAGTCCCACTATGTCAAAATAACAGCTTTTCAATAAATAAAAAAGTTTTCAAACTACCGTGTGACTATGTAAAGTGCATAATATTGTAAGGGTACATTATTGTATTACATTGCATTATTGTACATTTATTTTCCGTGATTTTAAAATAAATAGTTTTGAAGTTATTCAAAAAATAAAATGAAAACTGACCATTCGCTCCCTCATCTGTCCGAAACTACTGAGCCTAAAATAAAAATGCAGATTCTTCTTTACTCATAGATACCCCAGAGAAGTCTATGGTTTTAAAGTAACATGCAACAAAAATTACATTCGTTCGGAAGTCTTTGTACGCTTTGTATTCCGACTCGCACTTCGCCGGTTTTTAGGGTTCCACAGTAAACAACACTGCATCCGATCCGAATCCGTGAAAATACATTCCGAAGTAGCCATTGAACTATTTGTGTCCATACAAATAGTTATATGGCTACTTCAGAACGTCGTCGAAACTACTATTAGTTTACGCACTGGATCTGACTTCTGTCAGCCGATTTCTCTCCGTCATCCGTGAGTCTCCAATTCGGAAGAAATTGAACGCTTTCGCATTACCTCGGATTTAAATTGGACATATCCGTGCGGTAGGGTGTTACTACACCAATAGATCAACATCGATCGACGTTGATCAATTGGTGTGGTAGCTTTGGCTGATCGAAGAAAGAAGTTATCGCTCGATTAATAATTTTTTGATGTGAGTAATGTAAATAATGTGAAAAATGTATAATTAATTATTCTTGTTTTCTTTGCTTCCGTCCCTCCCTACACTTAAAGTGCCAAAGATTTTCATTGTATTGTTTTTTTTTGTCGTTGGATTAGTGGAGTGCCCGGGGAGTTTGACCTCGGAATCCAATTACTGTGAAATTATTCATGTAAAACCTTCTGAATTATGTTTAAATAGACAAAATACTAAAATGTTTACCATTTTATTTGTTGCTTCTTTTTTTTTTGATGATTTACTAAGCGAAGATGAAAAAAATGGTCCATGTATCCTACAGCCATGAGAGGGCTGAGAGGGCTTTTTAGGCTCTTTATTTCAGTTATAGTATCAAGGTGTCCCAGTTTGGTTGCGGAATTTGTTCGAAAGAGTCATCGCGGCCCTGTTACGCAAAGGGCTTTAGAAGGAACACGGATGGGTTTAGTCTCCCGGGAGATCAGGTCCGTGGAGTCACTACTGCCCAACAGTTCGCCACAAAACTGCCCTGTGGATTACCTATAGATATATCTTATAGCTTTTGCCCGCGACTGTGTACACGCATATACCGTTTTTACCCGTTCCCGTAGGAATATCCGGCTCCCGCTTAAAAACAATGGTTTTATTAGGAGACTAACTGACCCGCGTCACATTTATCATTAATGCTCCGCTCCAATTGATCGTAGCGTCTTGTTATATCGCCAAAGCCTTCCTCGAACCAGTAGTTCCTGAGATAAGCGTGTTCAACCAAACAAACAAACTGTTCAGCTTTATTATATTAGTATAGAAAGATACTTATTATATATTTATAATGCAGTCCAACAGGTTTCATAACCATACGTTCACATTAATTGGAATCCGAGGTTTTTATGTTATAGGCGTTAAAGGCACTCCACTAGATAGGTCGTTTAAAAATATTGAGGGGTTGCGAAAACAATTATACAATCCAAGTATCCGTTTGTGAAATATATGTGGCCCTTCTGCCAGCTAAACGGTTGTTTTTGGAGACGAAAATATTTATGGTAGAGTAACATATATAACGAATTTAAAGGGAAAACTAAACGGTTGTTTTTGGAGACGAAAATATTTATGGTAGAGTAGCATATATAACGAATTTAAAAGGAAAACTAAACGGTTGTTTTTGGAGACGAAAATATTTATGGTAGAGTAGCATATATAACGAATTTAAAAGGAAAACTATCACTGCTAAGGATATTAATAAGTATAGATCATATACGATACCACACGATACTAATTATAACAAAAAAAACAATTTTTGTCTGTCTGCCTTTCTGTTTGTGTTTTCTAATCTCGGAAACGTCTGGACCAATTTTGACGGTACTAAAGCTTTCAGATAGCTGATGTTATAAGAAATAATTTAGTAGATTTTTTATTTTTAACTGACCTAAATAAGTCTCAATTCGGTAGTTTTTTTTGTATTTTAGGTGTCTCTGTCCTCTCATTCTTAGATACATAAAACACTGCAATATCCAAAACCATTACATATCTATAAGAGAACGACCAATTCAAACCATGCCAACATCTGACGTCACATAATGACCATGTAGGTTAGAATTTGATAAGATTGAGTTGAAAATCTAGAAATGTGTGATGGATTTACTAAATTGTTTTAAATTTTCAGACTGAAAGGAAACATAAAGGTATAATACGCTACGCTTTATCTGATCGCACCTTCATTGAAAAGGGTTGGACTGTGCTACCTACAGAGAAAATAGTGCGGAAGGTAGGAGCTTATTTCAAGCTATTTTTAAAACCTTATCAGTACACACTTACATTATCCAATTCAATTCAATTTATTCTGTCAACATCTCACCGTGAAAATATAGGTGGAGTGAGCGTGAAGTGAAATTTCATTCCATCTTGTTGGTATGGATTGACAACTCACTTTGTGTTCACTTCACCTCAGCTGATGCTTGAAGAGGCCAGTAGTTTAGTTTCGTGCTGCGCAAAACTCATCGCGACGCCTGCGCCCCGAGGCACAGCGTGTCGCCTCGGGACTTATTTCACCTCTGTGAACCTTGCATCCCATTCTTTTTTTCATTTTTAGTTTTTTAATAGATTACGCTAAGTAATGGATAGTAGTGAACCTAACTTAATTAGTAGGTAGTAATGCCAAAAAAAAGGTAAAAAAAAATTACATTACTCTTTCCAGCTTGCAGCTGTTTCTACGAAAACGTTCGTAGTGGATTGTAGTGCAGTTATTTTCTTTTGTAATATATCAATAATAAAACATAAACAATTAGAAAAATAAAAATTGACGACAAGAAATATGTCATCACCCGAAATTCTAAAAGAAATATTTATTCCAGCTGTTTCTAATAGATACACGATCATTATGGATTGTACGACATTTTTTTCCGAATTAAGAACTTTATCTATCTTCTTATAAATGAATCGCCAAATGTGTTGCTAAGCGCAAAACTCGAGAACGGCTGGACCGATTTTGCTAATTCTTTTTTTGGGTTGGTAGGGTAGGTACCGTAGGTAGGGTAGGTAACGGCTGACGGAAGCGAACACGGGCACAGCTTGTGATTACTGTAAACGCTGCAAATAATGAGACGTTCATAGACATATTTCTTGCCGTCATTTTTATTCATTTTTTTTTGTTTTACTATAAACGTTTCTACGAACGTTTTTCTAGAAGAAACAGTAAAGTTACGCCAAGACTAGTACCTACAGTTAGTCAAAATGTGTGGTCTGGTCGTTTTGTTAGAGTGACGTAGACACTCCAATGGGCTTATGAACATTCTGTTCTTCATAAGCAATCATTCACTAACTAGGCGTTAATTTTGTGCCAATAGGTCTTTGAATAACGAAACGGCCAAGCCACACATTTTGACTAATGCAGTAAAGACGTAACGTAAAGCATAAGAGAGCCGTAGACACTCCTACGAGCTTATGAAGAGAAAGTAATTCAGTAAGCGTTAATTTTGTGCCATATGGTCCTTGAGTAACGTAACAGCCAAGTTGTTGACTAAGGTGTAGGGTTTGTAGAGAACTTAAGACAAGGATTCACGAATAAAGCCCATCAACACGATTCAAATGAGCCCAAACACGATGGTTTATACTAGTAGCCAACTAAGAGAGCCAATATCCATCCACCTTTCTGGTCTCCATCATGAGATCCTTGTTACTAATAACAATAAATAGTGCCCATCAGAACGAATCAAATGAGCCCAAACGCGGTTGACGATGGTTATGCTAGCGAAAGTGTATGAAAAATAGCTTTTCTAAACTTCGCTTGAACGAACACTCAGAAACATAAGTATATAATTTATGTGTTCGTCAACGAAATCGGAAACAAAACATATTCCTCTCATATTTCGAACGAAAAAGAAAATAGGTTGTGTGATTTCTGCCAGAGTTAGATAAATTTTGTAAGAGATCTTTATACTTAAGCATTTTAGAAAAAAATAATAATCATACTAAGTTATGTCGATTTTTGTAGATACAACTTTACCAATAATGAAAGCAGAATCTAACCACAGTATAAATTTAATATCTCGAACTGTAATAATAATAATAAGCCCCCTAAACAACCACACATCCTGATTGACCATCTAATCTCGTGAGGGGCGGACACACGAATGAGAAATTACTGGCGTGGCTAACGTGGCTCTGGAAACCCATTTAAAAAGAGAGACACGTTCAAAAAGAAAACGTTTAGGACCGCTGCCCGGGGGCGATCGCCAGGGCCACTTACGGACAACAACTGCATGCACATTTTACCCAACAATATCCAGAAATTATGGTTACAGAACAAAGAATCTCAGATCAGAGAAGAATTATAGTCCGGAATAAACTTCTATCTCAAGAAATCATAGATCAATTAAAAGAAGAAGTACGAACACAATTATTTTAGGAAGTATCAGTAAAAGTTACAGACAATATCACTATTACACAAAATTTAAACGAAAATACTTTTCAAGGACAACCACAAGCGCTTAATCAATCACAACCTATTAATAACCAATCTCAAATCATACCACCAATCGCAGCTTTCTAAGCAAACATCACATACATCTACACAAACCGAGTATTTAACCCTGACGCTAGAAAACGATATTGAAACATTAGTAGTCGAAAATCAAAATCTTACAACAGATATATATGTCCAAGACATACATGACAAATTTAGGAGCATATATTGCACAGCGGTAGTTACATCTGAAGAGCTCAACTTCAAAATCACAGAACATACACAAACACGAGAACGAGACAAAACACCAGGGTGGCAACAAAGGTTAGTTAACGATATTGAAAAGTTAAGAGCAGATTGCGGCAGACTCACACAATATATCAATGATAGCAGATCAAATAAAGTAGTAAAGAGAGTTGAAGCTATAATTAGGAACAGTTTTACACACACCAGACACGAAAATAGTAACAGAAAACCAGAAGAATTTTTAGATTCCTTAAAACAAAAGCTAGCACTTAAAGTTCATAGACTAAGAAGATATAAAAAAGCACAACAACGCAAAAATGATAACGCCATATTCTCCACAAACGAAAAAATATTTTATAGAAACCATAACAAACCCCACACCGATACAAATGACGAGAATAGTTCTGATACATCTAACCTACCTACCAAAGAGCAACTAGAAACATATTGGTCAAGTATTTGGGAAGAGCCAACACAACACAACAATGAAGCATCTTGGATAGCGGACGAAGATGCAAAGCAGAGAGGTATTGATAAAATGGAGTTTATAGAGGTAACAGAGTCAGACATTACACACACTACAGATAGACTACATAATTGGAAATCGCCTCGTATAGACAGAATACATAATTTTTGGTATAAAAAGTTAACTCAATTACATAAATATTTAGCAAAAAGTTTAACAGATATCATATTAGGAAAACAGCACACACCTGACTTTATTGCAACAGGAATAACTTACATGCTACCTAAAACTAAAAATTCACCTGAACCTTCCCAATACAGACCAATAACATTTCGCCTTCCCACAATATACAAAATATTAACTTCTGCGATAACAAGAAAAATTAGCTCACACATTATACACAACAATATAATAGCAGAGGAACAGAAGGGATGCAGGCAGGGCCACTTGGGATGCAAAGAACAGCTAATTATCGTTTCCACAATACATAAACACGCCAGCACAAAAAACAGAAACCTCCATTGTACGTACATATATTGATTATAAAAAAGCTTTTGACGGTATCCCTCATTCCTGGTTAATAAAAATACTAGAGATTTATAGGATAAAACCAAAAATAATTGATTTCTTAGGTCGTATTATGCTACAGTGGAAAACTACATTACAGATAAATTTCAACCGCCACATCGTCACAACGCGACAGATATCTGTTAAAAAGGTATCTACCAAGGTGATTCTCTGAGTCCTATGTGGTTCTGTCTCGCCCTAAATCCGTTGTCCCATTTACTTCAGAAATGTAAGGCCGGATATTGTCTTAAGCACACTACAGAGGAAACAATAATATCACATCTTATATACATGGACGACATCAAATTATATGCAAAAACAGAAAAAGATATGAAGAAATTAGTAGACGTTACAGCAGAGTTCATTAGGATATTAATATGCTGTTTGATTTAGATCAATGCAAAACACTTCACATTTTGAGAGGTAAGATACGACCCGGAGATTATGTAGTGAACAACACCGATACTATAGCAGCAATTGAACCGACCGATTTGTATAAATAACTAGGGTACGCGCAATTAAAAGGACTCGATCTTATAAGAATTAAAAAAATACACTAACTACAGAGTACAAGAGAAGACTTAATGCCATCTGCAAACCCCAACTCTTTAGTAAACGTCTCATTGAAGCTATAAACACCTTGCCATCCCCGTATTAACAACATTTGGAGTTATAAAATACTACTGAACAATTAGAACGAACTACACGAACTACACGAACAACACTTACAAAACACAATAACTTGCATCTGAAATCAGCCATAGAAAGATTAACCGTCAAACGACAGCACGGAGGGAGAGGCTTTATGACATCCAGCACCTTTGGCGGAAACAAGTTAGAAGATTAAAAACATTCTTTTACACAAAATCTCGCACCAGTACCATACATAAAGCCATAGTAATAAACCATCTCAATTACACTCTACTGAATTTAAGCAGTATAAACGAATCAGAAAGCACTACTTATGATGACCCGCAGATACAAAAAATTGAAGAGTGGAAGAAGAAAGTGCTTCATGGGCGGCACCCTCATGACCTAGAACTATCCCACAAAAATAAATTAGCATCCAATAAATGGCTGAAAATAGGTAATTTATTCCCAGAAACTGAAGGATTTATAATAGCTATTCAAGATCAGATCATTAACACAAAAAATTACAGAAAATATATAATTAAAGACCCTACAGTAACAAACGATAAATGTCGCAAGTGTCACATCCAACCAGAAACCATTCAGCATATTACTGGTGCGAGCACAATACTCACGCAGACCGACTACACTCATAGGCATAACCAGGTTTCAAACGTCATCCAACAAAAATTAGCTCTCAAACACGCACTCATACAAAACACTAATACTCCTTACTACAACTATACTCCACAAACCATTCTAGAAAAGACTACTCATAAGCTCTACTACGACGTTTATAACGAGCTTGCTCACATTAAAAAGTACTCAACCCCAAAATCATTTGAAGCCTGTGGCATTGAAATTCCATTGCACAAATTACTAATCGTGTGTCTTTATAGAACCCCTAAGTCTGATCCTAACATATTTTTGGATAAACTTGATCAATTAATGTGCGAAACAGGGAAAAAATTTGGGTCAAGAAGGTGATTTCAATATAAATACTTTTAAACAAGGGAAAATCACCAACTACTTAAAGGATCTATGCAATAATTATAACTTACAGATTCACGTTCAAGTTCCCACCCGTAAAGACTCGTGTATAGATCACATCTTAGTAACATAAAAAATTCTTCTACTGAGGTTTTATCCCTGTACTTATCCGACCACGACACAGCACAACTTTTAGATTTCCCAATAAAAGAGCAAAGTTTAAAGGCCAAATCATACTTTATGTATAAAAAAGACTATTGTAGTGAAAATATAAGTAAATTCAAAAAATGCCTTGCAAGCTTAACGTGGTCGGAGGTACATCTCGAAACCGATATAAATAATGCATTTAATAAATTTCACGAGTTTTTATGTTTATTATATAATTTATGTTTCCCAAATATTAAGATTAAAGTAAATAATTCTAATGCAAATAAACAAAAATGGATAAGCAAGGGTCTCAGAAATAGTTGCAAAACTAAACGATGTTTACGATATCTCTATTATAAAAATAAAACCCTAACGTACAAACTTAGATATAAAAAATATTCATCAATACTAAAAAAATGTATCTTTAAATCCAAAATAAATTCAAACATTAAATACATAAATAACAGCCAAAACAAATGCAGAGCAACGTGGTCTGTCATTAATCGTGAACTGGGAAATACAAAATGTGATAATAGTATTTCTCAACTAGAATTAGATGAGCGAATACTGACTAATCCCTCTGACATAGCAAATGCTTTTAATAATTATTTTATTGATTCAACTAGCACCGTGACATTTGATAATTTAAATGATAATGACAAGCCTAAAAAAACCATGTCAATTCCTAATTCCATGTTTCTCAGCCCCATGACTGAAGACGAAATCAAAAAAGAAATAATAGCTTTAAATAACACGAATTCAGAAGGTTACGATGGAATTAGTACAAAGGTAATTAAAGCTAGTATAGAATTAATTCCTATTTTGACTTATTTAATTAATCTTTCATTTTCATCCGGAACTTTCCCTGATGCGTTAAAATTATCAGTCGTTAAACCTCTTTACAAAAAAAACGATAAAAATGAAGTTAAAAACTATCGTCCGATAACCCTTATACCCATAATATCGAAATTGTTTGAAAAATGTATGCAAAAGAGACTTTCTGACTACTGCACCAAATACAATATTATAACAAAAGAGCAGTATGGATTTCAAAAGTACAAGTCAACAACACTAGCGATTGCTCATCTATTGGGCCATATTCATAGTTTTCTAAATAAAAATTATCTAACGACAGGATTGTTCTTCGACCTGTCACAAGCTTTTGACTTTGTGGCACATGACATCTTGCTGAAAAAATTAGAAAAAAGCGGAATAAGAGGTTTAGCACTGCAGTGGATCGCGTCGTATTTAAGCAACCGAAAACAATACGTTGTTATCAATAAGGTAAATGATAATTTATTGACTTCGCTTACATCTGACAATAGAGTTAATAATTGCGGCGTCCCTCAAGGGAGTGTATTAGGACCTTTATTGTTTCTAATATACATAAACGACTTGCCGTTAGTGACTAATCATAAATGTGTATTATTTGCAGATGACATTTCAATTATTGTGACATCTGACAAAAAGTGTAAAACTAAATCTGATCATGAGATGGACATTAATAACACTATTGACGACATTATAAAATGGTTACTGACAAATAAATTGAAAATCAATTTGGATAAGTCAAATTTTATACAGTTAAATAAATCAAAACATTCGAAATACAATTTCAAGCTTCATATTGACAGGCTAAAAGAAGTTCCACAAACTAAATTCTTAGGAGTACTCATAGATCAAGATCTGAATTGAAAAGTACATCTGGATAGTTTGTGCAGTAGGATCAATAAGTTTGTGTATGCTCTCAGACAAATAAAGAACATAACCAACAAAAAAACAGCAATTACGGCATATCACGCCTATATAGAATCCATCTTACGATACGGGCTTATCCTTTGGGGTAACAGCACAGATAATCACCGAGCATTTATTGCGCAAAAGAAATGCATCAGAGCCATTTGTGGTATCCGTCCTGATGAGTCATGTAAACCATTCTTTAAAAAGCTAGGTATATTACCACTTCCGTCATTGTACATTTTGAGGTTTGTAATTATGTTTATAATAATAAGGGATTGTTCAAAAAAGCCTATCAATTGAACTCTCGAAATAGAGATCCTTGCAGACTAGTTTTGCAGGATACTCCCAAGTCAGCCAAGTATGCGAAAAGTTTTCTAGTCATGTGTATACGCATTTACAACAAACTTCCCAAAGAAATAAAATTGTTATTAAATACTAACTCACTTAAAAACAGATTATTGAAATGGTTGAAGGAACACATGTTTTATGAAATTAAAGATTTTCTTAGTTTTAAACAATAAATTTCAAGTCTAATTGTCTTTGTATCCGCAATGCTGAGAAATGCTGTTGAAACTATTATTATGCTTTTGATTATTATATCGTTTATTCATTTTTTTTTCTTATTTCATACATTATTAAATATTTCTTAAAAATACAAAAATAAAAAACATTTAAAAATATAAAAATAGTAGCCCACCGGTATCGGGAACAGGGTCCAAGCTACCGGCGGTCAGGGCTCAAGAGAGAGGAACCTCCTAACAATACGAGCCGTGTCCAGAAGTACCGCTTTCTGAATCAGGCCCCTGATCCAGCTGCCTAACGAGAGCCTCCTGAGGTGCTGGTCGAGGCTCGTGGCTATTAAGCCATTGGCTGACACAACTATCGGTACAATGATTGCTGAGTCCACATCCCACATGTCGACAACCTCGCGAGCCAAGTCAATATATTTGATTTGTTTATCTTTCTCGGCTTTCACGAGATTCTCGTCATGCGGAACGGTTATGTCTACAATCATTGCACGCCTCTCGATTCGGTCCACCACCACTATATCAGGCTTATTGGCAACAATAGTCCTGTCAGGGATGATGGACCGATCCCAGTACAATGTGATATTACCATTATCGAGAACTGGGTCGGGCGCATACCTGTAGTACGGCACCTCCGATTCCACAAGAGAGTATTTCAGAGCAAGTTGCTGATGGATAATCCTGGCTACAAGGTTGTGCCTATGCAAGTATTCTCCGTTAGCTAGACGAGAACAACCAGAGACAATGTGGCGAATTGATTCTCCCGGACGGTGACATGCCCGACATATGTCAACCGTGCCGTCCTTCACAATAAATCTCCGGTAGTTATTCGTCATGATAACTTCGTCCATAATTGCACAGACAAAACCGTCGGTTTCTCTAAAGAGATCACCGAAGCGCAACCAGGCTACGAACGCTAATTGATCTACGTCGGGCCCGTGTAGGGCCCGGAAATAGCGTCCGTGAAGTTCCTTACTCTGCCATACAGCCCTGCGATCGTTAGTGTCTAGCACCGCAGGTTTGCGCCAGTTCTCATTTGCCAAAGAGAGCGGGGTGAGTCCCTTGTCCACCGCCACTACATCTCGATGCATACCCACGTCGACAGCTAGGAAATATTCCCTGAGACTGCATATCTCGCGATTGTGGAGAGTCTTAGCATTTAAGAAGCCTCGACCTCCACACTTTCGCGGGATATACAGTCTCATTACCGACGACCGTGGGTGATGCATTCGATATGCAGTAAGCAGTGTACGGACCCGCCTATCCAGGGCGTCAAGTTCCGTTTGAGTCCATTTGAGTACGCCGAAAGAGTGCATCAATACCGGCATGACCCAACCGTTGAAGGCGCGCACCTTGTTTCCGCCTGATAGAAGGCTATTGAATGGTGAGATAAAACCTGACCACCTCTCTTCAACCGATAGCCCAGCCCTGAATTCTCCAGCAGTGTGCTTAGAGGGTTTTTAGACTAGGCAAAACCAAAGCGGACTCAAACTATCGCCCTGAAATATACCCCGCTCGATCCTTACCGGTTCGCTGTTCCTCTGGATATTTCGACATCCTGGATAGCGAAGAACTGTCCTCCATTGCCCCATACACGACATCAGGAAGGTGCGTAGCATTGTATCAATTTTATACAATTCTAGCACCCTCATGAGCCATGTATGAGGCACCGAGTCATAGGCCTTCTTATAGTCTATCCAACATGTCGACAGATCCTTTCGGGAACGCCGAACCTGTTGGCTAATGGCCATATCAATGAGGAGTAGCTCCATAGTACCGCGGGACCCATTCCTACATCCATTTTGAGAGACAGACATGATGTTGTTGCTGTTAATATGATTATTAATTTTAGCTCTCAAAATAGATGTAAGAACCTTATAGACCGTCGGTAGACACGTGATCGGTCTATAATTTTTGGGTTCCGCGGTACTACCCGATTTGTGGAGCAGGTGGGTAACTCCTGTCGTAAGAAATTCGGGTAGCGAGCCGGACTCTAAGGCAGTTTGGTACTGAGATGCCAAACGAGCGTGCGACCTTTGTAGCCACTTAATCCAAAAATTGTGCAGTCCGTCCGGCCCTGGAGATTTCCAATTAGGCAACGGACGGACTGCACGGGCTACATCTTGGGGGCTGATTGTGATTGCCCCCATTTCTGGCAATGGATCGCACGCTCGCTCGACCTCTCGAATCCAATCACCTTCGGTGTGACTGACAGGCACCGACCAGATGTTGCGCCAGAACGAACACATGGCGTCATCATCCGGCAGGCGCGTGTCAGTCACACCGTGGTCCGGTTGCTCCCAAACCCTATATACCCACCTTTCATTACTTCGGAATGTGCGATTCTGGGTGTATCGCTCCACTCGCCGCCTATACCTACGAATACGGTTTGCCCATGCATACACTTTCTGCTTCAGGAAGTCGATGCGCTCTGTGACACGTGACATATAATCTCGGGGGCTGATATCAGTCCCCGAAAACGCCCGTCTCACAAAACGCATCACTCTAGGGCGAGTGTTGCCCTCCCTGAAGCAGATTAGTTTGCCGATTAGCGCTCTGGCCCCACCGATACGACGCTCGATCCTGCACTGCCAAGCCGGTACGGCTGGTTTTTGTCTTGTAACTCTGTCGTTAGTAATTTTGACATGAGCTACACGACATGCCGCTACAGCCGCGCAGTACATAATCGAGTGTGCATCAGTGAGGTCTTCGCAGTCATCAAAATAATTTGACAACTGCGAATCCAGAGCAGCTACCAGCGCCCTATTTTTGTTATGCATGGGCAAACGAGGTAAGCGTGGTCTTAGTTCAGGCGGTACGTAGCGATATTCCCGAATAGCACACTCTAAAGCACTCCTCAATTCCTCATTGCACTGGGTACTTACGTTTGTAACCCTGTCATTACTCTCCCCGTCAGCGTGGCTGGATATTTGCGACTGCGGTGGTGCCACAGTCTGCGACGGAGGAGTAATGACATGGCCACACATTTCCATTCGGAGGCGATCAAGCACACTATCAACCAACATACGGTTACGTTGGATGACGCGCACCTGATCCGACAGTCGTTGGGCCGAAACGTTGACAGCTGGTTCAAGTACCTGAAACAGAGAGAGCATCCGACCACGGTACGCAGTCAGGTTAGTTCCCCCCTCTGTAGCCCCAAAGTATGAGCGCATGACACTTTCGTTGATGGATTGTGTCCATCGCATGCGCTGCACACTTCCGCCGGGAGCTGGGACCCTATCAGAGGCCGGTGGGCCTCGAGGTCCTAAGCCGTCCGGCGGCCGGCGTCCTCTTCGCCGACGTGCAGGTGGTGGCGTCGTGGGCGGTGAGAAGTACTCGTCGCTCGAGCTCGACGCAACTGCCACGGCCGGTGTCACAGCACTCACAGTGGGGCTGGGTTCCGGCGGCGGCGAGGCGGAGCTGAGCGACGAGGCCGAAGGTGATGGGTGTGTGGCTAGGTGACGTGCCCGGCTTCTCGTCAGCATGTCTTCAATATTACAGTTTCTGCGCCATATGTTTATGTTTTTCAGCTCTATTTTTGTACTATTGTTTTTTTTTTTTTAGTGGTTTTCGGGTTCGAATTCATTTTGATGGTTTTTGATTGTTTGGTTTAAAAAAATCACAATAAAATCGGCGAGAAAAAATTTCTTGACTGTCTTCTTGACAGCCGGGCCACAGATTATTATTATTATTATTATTGTATTTCTAATAATTTTATTGACTTTTTATCTCTGACATTGAACTTTAGAACTCACTGATAATAATTAATTTGCATGCAATTGATACATATCCTGTATAGCTAAACATGCGGACTTAACATTAATATCTGACTGTAACAACTTTATACCATGTTTAAGGCAAATAAAGACTTATCTTATCTTATCTTATCTTATCTTATCTTATCTTATCTTACGACCGCGCCATTCTCACCGACAGAACCATACACTATAATAGACCGGTTATAACATTACAGGATAAAATAAATAAAATTACTTACTTGATAGACATCGCAGTCCCCAATACACACAACATACAGAAGACAATCACTGAAAAAATAAGTAAATATGCTGAACTCAAAGATGAAGTTATGAGAATCTGGCTACAAGAAAAGGTGTATGTAGTTCCAATAGTACTTTCCACCACAGGCGTTATTCCAAATCATCTCCTTCATAGTTTAAAATTATTAGACCTTAAAGAAAACCTCTACATAACACTGCAAAAGGCTGCGATTCTAAATACATGTATGATTGTCAGAAAATTCATGCAGATAGAAGAGAACGAAGTAGGACCCCGTCACACAACGAATTAAAGCCCACATGCTACATTTACTTGGCTTGGCCCGTAAATGTGATCGAAACTAGCCAAAGAGCTGAGAAAAAAAAACATTAAACTGAAAATAATAATAATCATTTATTTTCATTAAAAAAAAATGCTAAATAATGCTGCATGCTGTATAATGCTTTTGGGTTATGCCAGACTTTTTGATTTGAAAGTTTCCAAACCTCGGGTCTTAAACCGTACCTGCTGAGAATTCTTAAATCGTACCGGTATCCAGTGCATTAAATGTAAGGGTTGAAAATATGAACTATATGTGCTGGCATCGAAAGTACAAGCTCCTTCTAAGGCTGCCGGGTATAAATGTTCTGAGATGTTGTCCAAAGACATAATCCAAAAATAACCACATCTCACAACCTTGCCTATGGTACCTAGTACAGGTAGTCCAAAGCTAATGTAACGTTAACGCTTTTTGTTTTTTTTAGATGAATGTTTACCGTATGCGTCCGGCACAACCCGAGTTCGACTGGTTTGAGCACAACAAGAACAAACAACTGATGACTTACGACACCGGTGAAAGACTAGCAGAGTTCGATGACAACGGACGAGGTCGCTGGTACTACAGAAATGGTCGACTGGCACTAGACTATTATGATGCTAAAGGTGGATCAATATTATTACAAGTAATATCCAAAGATTACTTATAAACAAATGTTGTACCTAATTAATGTTCAGGATACTGTGGTTAAGGTCAGCTTTACCTGAAGGTAATCTTTATTCTAACAACAAAATATTCATGCAAAATACAAATGGCGATTAGACAGTATGATCAACATTAAAAACTTGTTAGTGCAAATTAAATTAATTTCACGTTCAGTTTTTTTTAAATAGAGATTTCTACAGGTAAAGGGGATAGAACCTTCCTGCCATAGCCGTTTAAAGTTAAGGTTGTCCTTCAATCTTCCTTGCTATATTTTTGTAAGAGTAATGAGAGGTGCTTTCATAGTTCATAAATTTCCGTAAATAATGTATACTCGGAAAAATCAAGAACTCTCGGTGCGCGAGTCGGATTCGCACTTGTCGGGTTTTTAATTGTCATGTTTTTCACAGGGCGACTATACCTCTAAATATCTCAGCAACGTGACGCTTTGGGGCACCATGTTCATACGAAATTTTTTGTTTGTCTAAGTGTCCTCTACCCATATATCCTATCCTACCTAAATGTTCACCGTGCGCCGCGATTTTGAAAAAAAAAACAAACAGCGCGGCGGTAGCTATGCCAGCTCCCATAGAAAAATGTTCGAACCCCTATGTTCATAAGTATAGGTATAACACTTCCCCCATACATCGAAAGTAAAGTATCGAACAACAGTAGAAAAGTATAGTCAGTTATTTACGAGGTGAGAGTATAACTATACCAAACTACGCAAATACCGTCAACATTGTCGCAGCTCTGCTGTTGTCTTGTCATTCGTTTCAGAATGTTATTTATGGTCGAGTTAGTACCTAGTTTGGTAGGTAGGTTGGTTGGTTAGGCGGTTGCTGTTGAGGAATTCCCCAGTAAAAAGAAAAAAAGGAGGTTGGTACCCGTAAATGTGAGGTTATATTCTAATCTTTTTTTTACCATATGAATTTCAGAGACAAATGCTCACCAGCGCTTCGTGATATACAGCAGCGGAGAGCCCGATGAGCGCGGCCGCACACATCCTATTACGATACTTGCCACTTTTGACTATCTAGGCAACGGTATAGTTTTCGATCACGCTGGCAAGATACGGTAATTACATAGTAATATGTATTAATTACTGTTTACACAATATATATCTAGTACCTACTCACTAGCTATACTGGCACTATTAATAGTACTTATTAATAAGTAAACTACTTATTTAGACTATTAATAGTACCAGTACTTTTTTTACTTTGACGACTTATGTATGCCGAAAAGTTTGAAAGATTTACAAAGTTTAAGTAAGAAACACGAGATTGGTTGTTACAGCGAGCGAAGCGACCTCGAAAATTTTAAACACACTTCGTTTATATTTTTATTTTACAAACGAAAGAGTAACTCCAAACTGCTTTTTACTAACTACACATATTTTGGCATAGTTTTGGTACTTATATTTTGGGTTCAGTAGCAGTATTATTTACGTGTAGGTACGTATTTTGCTTTCTTGTGTCTTTACAACGCTGTTGTTAGGTGTGTGGGGTACCTACCACTAAAAATTTAAAATAAAAAAATATTGACAACAAAATACAACTGCCTTCCTAATAACAAAACCACTACAAAGTATAAAATTACTTTAATTTCGGAACTCGGTGTTAAAAACGACGTAACAACCAAAAACTTCCTAAATTAAAGTTAATTTATACCTACTTTGTAATGTTTTTTATAATTTGGAAGTCAGTTGTCAAAAAGTTTTATCACATAAAATACCTAAAACATTTTTTGGCGATTACAAACTTAAACATATCTACACTTGAAGAAATTACTTTGACGTACCTAGGTACATCGATGTATGAATGATGATGGAGAACATTTTTTCAACTACAAAGTTTGTCCTTCAATCGTACCTACTTATATTTTCGTCAGAGTAATGAGAGTATCTTCATACTTTATAAACTTTAGTAGATAATGTAGGTATACTCGGAAAAAATCGACACACGATTTTTTTTAACCTACGTCAGAATTAAACAATCTGACGTAGAAGTCATGACTCAAGTCAGGATGGAGGGAAGCGCAGGCAACCCCATGTAAAACTATTACCTCATTTATTAAATAGACAAACCGACTTTAATCCATAAATGGATGGATCTCTGTGATCTTTATGATTTTCATGGGTCGTACCTCTAGACTTGATAAAAGCGTTTACCTTATTTTTTTTTATGTATCTATCTAATGATTTTAAATTGTTCCTCAGTCTTAAATACAATCAGACTGAAGGAGTGGTACTTGATCGCGCAATTGGTCCTGTTTCACACTGGCAATGGCACTCATTGAACGATCCGCCAGTCCTACAGCAAGTCATGATAGATACCCAAATGGCACACAAGGACCCTGAGATTCTTAAACTTGGAACACCAGCTGATTTCAAAACTGGACCAGATAATGAGGAAATGTTAGCAATCGAATTTGATAACTTTATAAAAGAAAAGAGCAAGAAGTTATCGCAAACATTTAAACCATTTCAGATCAAAATGAAAGCTTTGAAAATCAACGAACGTTTCTCTCTTAAAGTATTAGACCAAGCTACAGTATATCTCATTTTTAGAGATGGTTTAACTAACCTCAAGCTCAACATCGGTATGATACTGGACCATCAAGAAATCGTAGATACCGACACTGCTGAAGTGGGCGAAGTTTCGAACAGTTTAGAGCGGTTCCCAGCTCGCACTGATAGCCTGGCGGGCCTACAGCGCAGTGTGGCTCACGCACGGCGTTATGAGAGACAACACGCTGAGCGAGAGCGCCGGCTGCGGCCCATGGAGCCCAGCGCCAGCGTAACTGCGGCCGTCTCCACGCCTATGCGACTGCCTATGAGAACAGTGCCCATTGGATCTTCGTCTACTACCCGATATTGTAGCAGAAAGCCTACAAACAATTTATATTATGATTCTCGTCTTCTTTGTTAAATAATTTACTTGAACTTGTAAGAAATATTCTTTTTATCCTAATTTAATTTAGAATATTTTTACGTTAGATATAAATCATTTTGAAGTATAGTATATATATAGTCTTATTATAACTTCTTGTAGGACAACTTTATGTTTCTCGATAAGTTTTAAAATAAATAAATAAGATTTAAAATATTTTTATTGTTTTCGTGAAACGTGTTGCGCCGCCATGTTGTGTTCAGGGACCACGGAAGTACCTACCTACCTACTCCATGAAGGGAATTTAAAAAATATTTTATTTATTTAGTACCTACCTGTATTAGTTATATTGCAAACATATTTATAAAAAGTTTAGAAAATCCATGAGTGCACACCATAATGTGGCGGCTCATTCAAATTTTAAGTTTTTTTTATCTTGGAATAAGAAAGTGGAAAAAAAAAGCTTCGATACCAGACTAACTGAAAGAGGAACATTAAAATAGGAAAAAAGGCACATCTTAAGCATTTGTGTTATATGAATAATTTAGCAAATTATTCTTTAATTTTGGATTTAAGTGTTTAGCGGCATTTCCTACTGAGCAGCGATTCAGCCTTAAATAGGTATAATAGCGCCCAGGGTCGGGGTGGCTCTCCAAAAGCTGTGACTATAATTTACATTGGTGTGTAATGTAGGTATGGTACTTATAATAACATTGGGGTGATGACAATATGGCCTGACACCCAGTCTCAACTTCGGCGCCACCATTGTGCTCAAAGCCCAAACTGCAGCTAAAAAGCTGGCATTCTAAATAGAGTGAAGCTATACTTTACGCCTGGACAGCTTTTAACCTACACTTACAACTTTACAAAACACAAGTCCGATCCTGCATAGAGTATTGCAATTATATTATACTATCTGTTATTATACCAAACATTACACACCCGTGCTTTGTTACAGAGGGCGGGGGTTGCTCTCCCTTTGCGCCTCTTCGGTTTTGATATACACTCTAGGGGTAGCAACAAAAAGGCTACGTGAAGTCGGGGTGCCCCGATTCGGTTTTGGAACAAATTCGACCTATTTAAGTACAAGTCAAATTATATTAAACGTTACTTTTAGATTTTGAATATTATAGTAACAATATTATACTACTTGAGTATTATTTCAAATGTGCATTATATAAAATGTTCATTATACCATATAATATAAAAAAATAGTTAAAAAAACAAGCTTTTATAGAAAAATCCAACTAAAAAACAGAAAATAAAATTTAATAAATTTGATTAAGAATAATGTAAAAAAGAAATGAATGTAGGTACATTAGCTATTGTTAAAAAGCGTGGGGTGCATTTAAAGTGAAGATATTATCAAAGTGATGATTCTTCTACTCATTATCTGTCCATTAAATGTTTATAACTATTGACACTATGCACCCCACGCTTTTTTTCCTAATTAGGATAATCGGATATTTTAATTGAATTCTTGCATTGTCATCGATCCTTGACAGGTGTGCAAAGTTTGAACTAAATCTGATCGTTCAAAGTAGGGCAAAATCGAGCTCAAAAGGGTCGGTTACATACATACATACATACAGGTGAAGCTAATAAAAGCGTGTTAAAATTAGGTTTGTTTTTCTTTTAGCTTTCAGCATTCATAGATGGAAGTGAAATTTTGACATGAATCAAAATGTCACTTCTACATTTTGACCTTTTTGTTCTTATTTTATTCTTTCAATTCTACATTCACTCAGTTCTTGAGCTTTCCTGTTCATACAAGAACTGAGTGAATGTAGAATTCAAAAGCGAGCGAAGCCAACTCGAAAACTTATGCAGTCCTCTTCGATAGGTTGGATTTTCTTTTGACCATTAATATTTAATAAATAAAAATTTAAACAGATTTTTTTGTCTAATTTAGGAAAGATCAAGAACTTAGAGACTGTAGAATGCAAAAGAGATTAACTATCTTTCTTCTACTTCTACTTCTACTTTAGTTCAGTAAGAGCCGGGCCCCTGGCCCTGCGCGGGCTACCCCTAGCCACAGGCCGGCTTGCGGCAAGCCCCTCAAGTCAGGATCTGGGGGAGGGGGTCAAAGCATTTATTTCAAATAAACCATTATCAGGTACTTTTGAATTGTCAAAGTCAGTCCGTCAAAAACATGAAGCTATTTGCACGTTCGCAAGCGTAGATCTCTATGGAGAAGAACGTGCAAGAAACTCCACGGACACTCTTTTAAATCATTTAATGTTTACAAAAATCCTGGTTACATAAACCTTGTTGCTTCTATATATGAGAACAAAATAAAGAAAGAAAAAAACAATTTATAGTATGAAATATTAAAATGAGGCAGTGGCAACCAAGGGATGACCAGTCTCCACTGACGGCGCCCGTTCACGAACATGACGCGTGCATCAGCACCATTCAGCTCAACCATTTTGAAGAGAACTGAATGATCCGATACACGCGCCACCATCAGCGAGACATTGGAGTGATAGCATGACACACCCTCAACTGCCCCTGCTATTTCATGTCAAACAAGGAAACTATCTATTAACATAATGGTCCAGGGTTCTCACATTTACAGAACTTGAAATAAAAATTGCTTCTAAATTATATAAAACTATGAATATCAATCTGAAAAGACAGAAAAAGAAAAGTTTATTCCAAACATAAAATAAGATTATGCGGAATAGTATTATTATTAGACATAAAAGAGGGTGAGCATCTCTTCCAAATATAAAACCTAACTAGTGGAACCAAGCGGCTGAGGCTGTGGAGCAGGACCGGCATTTAGCCAAGCATTTTTATCAAGGATATAATCTTCCAGTTTATAATATGCCTGTCTACATAGAGTGCGTTTTATGCATGTTTTAAATTTTTTCTCATTCAGTTCGAGAATCTCACGTGGTATTTTATTATAAAACTTAATACAATATCCCATAAAAGAAGTGTGTACTTTAGCCAATCTGAATCGGGGTTGATCTAATTTATTCCTATTTCTAGTATTAAAATTATGCCTACTTATCACTAATCTTATTAAAAAGATGAATATTTTTCCGAACATACATAATGTTTTCGTATATGTATTGACAAGGTACCGTCATGATGTTAATATCCTTAAACAGTTCCCTTAGGGAATCGCGCCGATCAAGATGGTGATGGCTCTTTTCTGCAGAATAAATATAGACTCGATGTCTGCAGCTCGTCCCCATAATAAGATACCGTAAGACATTATACTATGAAAGTAACTAAAATAAACCAGTCTCGCGGTATCTATATCAGTAAATTGACGGATTTTTCTGACAGCATATGCTGCTGAACTTAGCCGTCCTGCAAGAGATGTTAAATGAGGACCCCATTGTAGCTTTGAGTCAAGCGTGATCCCTAGGAAAACCGTGTCTTCGACGAATTCAAGTTTCTCTTTGTCCAATACTATGTCGCAAGTATTACTTTTGACATTCGGTAAAGCAAATCTGATGCACTTAGTTTTTTTCCCATTTAATACTAAATTATTCGCAGTGAACCAATTTTGGACCTGCTGTAGCGCATTATTTACGTCGTCAAGACTTGTAGAACGTCTATCTATCTTCTTAAGGACGTATCGTCAGCAAATAACACCATCTTTGGTTGATTTTTTAAAAGATGGAGTAAATCATTAATATACACTAAAAAGAGGAAAGGACCCAATATTGAGCCTAATATTGAGCCTTGCCGGGTGCCGCGTAGACTAGGGTTTTTATTTTAGGGGGGTGTATTCGACCTAATCTTCACCCCACTTCCGTGATCCCTGAGGGCGTCCCCGTGAGCAGTGCCATACCTGCCTGCCTGGCTGCTGGTGCTAACCTAACCAATGCTCGTCCAGAGTAAACTAGGCGCGGTACCGGTTTGTTTTTTGGGCTATTGATTATTCAATAGCCTTACTTCTACTTACCGCACTTGTGTTCGGCTCGTTATCAGGAAGTAAAATATATACATCACTGTAAAACCAAAACAGTAAAAGGCATAAACAGGTCAAAGGGTCAAATAAATGGGAAATTATCTCAAGATCCTTAGGAAAGCCGTTTGTGCTTTCGCGGTCACGAGTCTGCTGAATGAGAATTGACGATCGCTGGTGAGAATACTCCCCGTATTCTCACCATCACCGCGCATAAGGCATGGTCGAGCACGAACTAGCCAGGCTACAAATTGGATTTTAAAAAAAATGATGTTCATGAATATATTAGTCTGATGAGCTATAATAAAATTAATCTGTGGTTATTATTAGTCAACTCATAGTCAAGTAAAGTCATGGCGGGATTTTGTCGAGTGAAGTTTAGCGGCTGTTTTAATTATTCGTAAATTGATTCCTAGTGGATATTGTGATGTAAATTGGTGTAGTTTTGTGTCTCAAGTGTCCATGCAACTAGAAAATATGTGGAATAGTTAAAACAGGCGCGATCTCGGTTAAGTGGAGCTGAAAAAAAATATTGTAGTATTGACTACCTCACTCGAAACTTGCCGAGAAGGCCGAATCGATATATTTGTTACCAGATAATCCAAAAACCATAAGAACGTGTTACATCCGCATTCGAATGCAAAACACAAGAAATTAAGGACGTAAGACTAGGCAATTTGGTCAAAAGACTATAGCCTAACCTCCGGGGTAAATTAAAAGAAAAAATCAAGTCATGTCATTATTTTAATGTCATTCATGTCAATCAGAATCTGATACATGTTTTGTTCAGTAGAAATACGCAGTGTTTTTTAAAATGTTAAAAGTGTAATTAATTGCAATAATAGGATTTCTTCAAACGATAAACTTTTGTTAATAATTTATCGTTAAGATAATTGCTAAAATGGTAAGTGGGTGTAAAATTTGCACAGTAATGCCTATTAGAATAACAACGAAACAACAAATTAGCTTTTATCAACTTTATGATTCAGAGTTATCAAGACGATCCCAGTTGTTATGTTGGCTCCTTCCCCAAGGACTTCAGTTACGGACCTTTCGAACAAAATGGAGAGGGCGACAATACTTCGTTACAAGAAGATCACAAACCACGAATTCTTCTAATGGGACTTAGAAGGTATTTTGCATGAAATCTGTCACAACCATGGAAGTTCATGATAATGCAGCATAGGGTTTAAATTGCTGAATATGTGGGATGCACACGTTATCTCTTGAACTATTGTTTTCTCATTCATGGCTTTATATTTATAATTTCTTGAACTATTTCACCCCTACAAAGTAACTGTAGGTTCAAATTCATACCTACAATGATTTGTTGCTTGAAAATCATTCTCATAAGAATCCTATAATTTTGTTTTGGTAAATATCCCAAAAATTTGCTTAAACAATAAGCATGCAAGCAAGCTGTGAAGACAATATCAATTTTTGAATTTAGTATACCTATGATTCAAACTAGCTTTTCAAGTCTCAATAACTAATTATTTTCTTACGTTTTTAGATCTGGAAAGTCTTCCATTCAGAAAGTAGTTTTTCACAAAATGTCACCAAATGAAACATTATTCTTGGAGTCAACAAATAAAATAGTAAAAGATGACATAAATAACAGTAGTTTTGTACAGTTTCAAATCTGGGACTTTCCCGGCCAGATTGATTTCTTTGATGCAACCTTTGATTCTGACACAATATTTGGTGGATGTGGTGCCTTGGTATTTGTGATAGATGCTCAGGTCAGTTTTCTTTATTTTCAATTAAATCAATTTATGAAACAAAGTTCTCAATAAATACAAATTGTGTCATATATATTTTCAGGATGATTACCAGGATGCTCTTGATAAATTACAACTCACAGTCACAAAAGCATATAGAGTGAACAGTAACATAAAATTTGAAGTATTTATACATAAAGTAAGTACAACCAGTAACAATTTTCATTGTAACATTGATTTAATTACATAACAACATCTGTATGTATTTATATTTCAATTATCTGGAACAAATATTTGATTAAGCATGACTCATTTAGGAGCAGTTGGTCTGTTTTGGTTATATTGTATTTGAATTTTAATAAACATATTTGATATCAGAAACTGGTTTCACAACTGCACATAGTTTGGTTTAAATTGTGAATTTGATCTTACTTGCAATCAAGTTACATAGGTGTTTCTACCATTCTTCATACTTTCTTATTTATTTGGGAAATATTTGAAAACTCTATTATCATTGTTTATACATTATTTAAGCATTAATTACAGATTCTTAGTTATTTCAACAACAATCTCACAAAGTAACCAGTAACAATGCCTTAATAGTGTGAAATGCAAATGGGTTGATAAAACAGCTAGTAAAATATAGTATGTTTGTATAAATTCCAGGTGGATGGGCTCAATGATGATTACAAGATGGAATCTCAAAGAGACATACACCACCGAGCAACTGAAGACCTGGCTGAAGCTGGTTTGGAACATGTTCACCTGTCGTTTCACCTGACCTCCATATATGATCACTCCATATTTGAAGCATTCAGTAAAGTAGTACAAAAGCTGATCCCACAGCTACCAACCCTAGAAAACCTTCTCAACATCCTCATATCAGTGAGTGAAGACCATTTTGATGATTTCTTATTTATTTTATTTAACCTATACTTTCAAGTCAAAGTCATTACATTATTTTCAAGTAGGCCTTTAAACGGCACTTTTGAATGTCAAAATTTACAGTTCAGTAAAATAATGATATTACATTAATAAAGTGACTCTACTGTCCATTCAGAAAGGTAGATTCTTATGGAGAAGAACGGACAAGAAACTCCATAGTTACTCTATTCAAATAATGGTATTACAAAATTTAGTATACAAAAATTAATTTAATAATATATGAGGATGATGCACCCAGAGTATAGTACTTATAGGAACAAAGTATTACCAGCAGAGGTTAACTTACTCATTTTCTAAATAAATTTAGGTAAATGGTACTCACATATTTACAAATATTGGAACCATTCATTAAACAGTGTGTGAGTTAACAGAAAAATACTGTTGGGCAGAGGTTTGATTAATGAATTAAATAAACCTGTTATGAAAGTCATAAAGTCTTCCCAAGAGAGAGAGAGAGAGAGAGACAACTAATCTCTTTCGAATAGAACCTGGATGAAAGAAGCATGGAATTTGGTAGGGTTTGGGTCCCGGGACGCCTTGTGTCTCGAAGTCCCGGGTTTTTCTTAATTGTAGCTGTCTCGAGTCTCGGGACTTGGTCTACTACAATGTAGTAGACCAAGTGTTTTGTGATTGAAAATGTGAAATGTACCCGAGATTCTGGAAAAAAAAACAGAAGCAACATTAAAAAAGGAGTTTCAGTTGTTCGAAGCAACCGGAAAACGCACAGAAAGTTTGGAACTACTGTAAGCCTTAAACGCAATTAAACTGACATCTGTTGAAAACGAGAGAGTATTCTACTTGTCCGGTGGCATTATTACAAAAATCAGAAACAGATTGTTGGACAAAGCTGTTGACGCTCTCAGTTTTTCTTATTTAATCAGCAAAGAAGTCTAATTAAAGTGTTTGTTGATTATTAAAAGACTGATTTGTAAGTCTGTTTTATAATATTTATATTATTTCATTATGAAACAAATCTGTGATTATAAGAAATTACGATGTTGTGACTATGACCAATGATTAGATACTAGAATTACTAGATAATAGTCAAGTTAATAAGAATTAGTATGATTTTTAACTAAGTTCGTTTTATAACTATAAGATTTAACTGCTTAAGGGCCTTATCACACTGGCGATTTGCAAGCGAGTCCAAAGCGAGGCGAATGCGCAGCGAGCTCGCCGCGAATAGCACCTTCGACGCCATTTTGTACGGCTGCGCGCCCGCCGCGTTTTCGTGGCATGTTCGTTGCGAACTCGCTGCGAGCTCGTTTTGCACTCGCATCGCTTTGAACTCGCTTGGAAATCGCCAGTGTGATATCTGCCTAAAAGTGAATCTGTGTGTGATTAAAAGAAATAAACAAAGCAATTATTAAGACTGATATTAACGTTAAAGTTAGTAAGATTTAATTTTCTGTTTAATAAATGTAGATTTTTACAAAATATTGCCTTTTTTTAATACATTTCACCAGAAATTAATTCAATTAATTTTTTTCAAAAAAGGCCGGAAATTCTCGGGACTTTGATTGTAGGCTGTCTCGTGTTCCGGGACTTTGAAATTGTCAGGAATTCCCAAACCCTAGAATTTGGTAAAAGAAAAGGGAAGTTTCCCCAGCAATGGGCAAAGTCAGGCTGTTGATGATGATGATGAATCGCTTTCAGCCAGGCCATATTGAGGCTATCGTGACCAAAGAGCAGAGAGGCACTGTATTTTCATGTCTTTTTTTTTCAGAACTCTGGCATCGAGAAAGCATTCCTTTTTGATGTGGTGTCGAAAATCTACATTGCAACAGACAGCTCTCCAGTGGATATGCAGAGTTATGAATTGTGCTGTGATATGATTGATGTTGTTATTGATATTTCTTGTATATATGGGTAAGAGTGTTAATACCATGTCCTTGAACGAATATGTCCTTGACTTTGAAAGTGGAAAGGAGCTTGAACTTTTGAACGCCATTGTCACGTATACATGACAAGCTAGCGCGTGCCCTGTACGCCAAATGTCACAAATATGTGACAAAAAGTACGGCGAATTTGTGGCTTGGCGTCGGGGGCACGCCGCCGATGCGTTTATGCTCTGGCGTTCAAAAGGTTAATTACAATACCATCCTGTGTTGCTCGCTTTGAACAATTATGATAACCATGGAAAAGATGGAGCCATCCAACCTTTTGCTTATAATATGGGAGGTAATATTTATTTAAAAAAGTAATTTCAAACTGACTGAAAATCCATGAAAAAAAGAAGAAAGAAAGAAAATCAGTTTATTTTGCCGGAAAAAAACGCACAGAAACACGTATATACAAATAAAAAACTTATCAGCATAAGACGATTGTTCAGATAATTTTAAACTAAAAACAAAAACTGCATTGTCGTCAGTGAATTAAATTTCACCCATGTGAAGATTGGTAAATTACGCCATCTATTAAAATTTATTTGAGCAAAATTTACTTTCTTCCTGAAAAAAATTAAGTAAAAAATATTTTTAAGTAGATGGCGTTATAATATCGCACACCTAGATTTATAGATATTATGTGTATTTTTGAAGATTTGGGGTTGATTAACATTTTGAGAGCAAAAATGCTTCATATTTTTTAAGTGGGATACAAGCCCTTTTTAAAAGATGTGAAAAATGCGTTATAATGCAGGGAGACTATATAGAAAAAAATATTTTATTTCGGTTTTTATCTCGTCGGCTCAGAACTTTTCCGGCGTTCCTCGTATTTATAAGTCAATAATGGTAACGTTTACATTTACTTAATGCTCAAATTTTCGTATGTCAACTTTGACTAACTTTATTATATAATCTATTTGATGGAATTACTGGAATTGTGCTTAAATTGTGGTTGTTTCAGCATGGTGGATGAAACAGAAGTGAACACATTCAACAGTCAAAGCTCAAGTTTAATCAAACTGAACAATGGGACTGTTCTATATTTGCGTGAGGTTAACAAATTCCTTGCACTTGTTTGTATTCTTCGCGAAGAAAACTTTCAGAAACAAGGTAACTTTGTCATTTTTGTATTATCTAAGGTTATTTTTGGACTGTCTGTCCAGACGTATCATAGTTTATAAAATCTCGAACGAAATAATTACTGGAGCCACTAACTGTATATATAAGCGGGGTAATCAAATAAGTCTCGCGGGGTAATCCCTAGATCTCTAGATTATTGGCTGGCATATACCCTTCTATAGCAATCACCAGCTTCTCGCTAAGTCAATTGCTAATGAACTGATACAATTATGTTCAACTGGCGTGAGTATACCGTTTATCCACCCTAAAACTGCCACCGCACGGTAGTTTCCGAGTCACTCGGAAACGCTTGTTCATTTTTCCACCCCAGAAAAGTAGATAAAATCGGAAATCACTTCTAATCATTTTTCCCACTTTTTATCCCAAGTACAAAGGTCTGACTGACGTAAATGTCACATCGAATGATAGATAAATAAATAAAACGATTACAGCTTTGTCCTTTCAAACAAGAAGTATTGTCTGTATTGTAATAGGTATGCTCATGTCTACGGGCCAGTTTCTATTATTCTAATTCATAACTAACTAGTGGCCCGCTCCAGCTTCGCCCGGATGCATATTTCTTTTTCCAAATTTTCTTTCATAAGAACCTTCTCCTGACAATAACAAACAACAAAAAAATAAATTGGCGAAATCGGTCCAGCCGTTCACGCGTGCTGCCTTGACCAAGGGAAATAGGGATTCATTTTTATATATTAAGATATATATTTATTAATTAATGCAAAAATTTGTTACTTTTTCACGCCAAAGTCGCCGAACCGATTTTGATGTATTTTGGTACAGAGATAGAGGAGATCCCGGATACAGTAATTATACGCTACATAAACGAGAGCGAAGCTCGAGCATAAATTAGTGTTTTTACACTAATTCTCATCACCCGCGACTTTTTTCATTAATTACCCAGCCATGTTTGCTGCTGATTCTGTGGTCTCAGCACAACTGTTCACCCCGTCAGGGGTTGATTATGCAAAAATTGTTAAATCTGTTTTAATTTTGCCACTTATAGTAAGCAATAATATCCTCCCCTAAAAGCTTTATCACCCCTTTTCGCCCCTTGGTTTTATTTACGAAAAATCCAAACATTTGTTACTCTTATTTTTTATCGAAATCATTAATACCGTGTTTCAACTTTATCGGACCAAGCATAAAGATTCCCCCCAGTTCACTGAAACCGCAACATTTTTCTTACTTAGAGCATTTTTATACCCGTCGCAACTTTTAAACGAAAGGCCCGATTCGAATAATTTAACGTGTAATTTACATGTAGGGACATAATCAACATAGTCAATGTATTTTATTTTCAGGCGTGATAGACTACAATTTCCTGTGCTTTCGTGACGCAATAACACAAGTGTTTGAGTTACGCAACAAATGTCAAGATGCAATTACGTCCAGAGTAGCATCGGGTACCCCAGAACCCATACCCAACGGCGCAGCTGACTCGACTGAAAGCGCTTCCGACCGTTCACAAACCCATTTACCATAGCATATCACCGCGACACTTTATTTGCATACAAAACATAATAATAATTGTGTATCTATATTTTTAATTATAATTAAGTATGTGAATAAAAGAGCATAATTATGTTATTACTTGTACTTGTTTATTTCTTTATGGGGGTGGAAAATGTAGATATTCTAAAAACAATATTTACCTTATTTAAATAATGCTTTGCAGTGAGACAGGAAAAGAAGTTTCGCACTGAAAATGCCTGGAAAGGTCGATGAAAGCACTCTTAAAGGGAAACTTTCCTTTTACTGGAAAACGCAAATCAATGGGCATGTGCATTCTCTCTGTACTCACATACGGCGCTCGGTCTTTCACAATAAAATATTCAATCTTGGGGTTTGCTGGCGAGTAATAGAGCGCAGCATTTCAATGTGCGTGTGTAGTCTAACGTGTGTGTAGACTAATAGAACTTATAAGGGTCAGGTCACACCGAGACGCGACGCCCTTTAGAAAACAACAGCCGCACGGGTCGATCTTCAAGGTTAAGCAGCGCTTGCCGATGTTGTTCTGTGGATAGGTGACCATCTTAACATACCGACACTCCTCCGTGCCCGTGCCGGAAAGCACGCTAAGCCGTTGGTCCCGGCTGTCATTTGTAGATCTTTGGCAGTCGTTACGTACGGATTGTAAGAAGCGTGTTATCCAGTTACTGGGTTGTGGAGGTCTGGTAAACAGCCGCTCCATGTAAAATACTGGTACTTCTATTAAGCTGAATCCGGTTTGACTGGAAGCCGACCCCAATATATATAGTTGGGAAAAAGGCTAGGCAGATGATGGAACTTCATTGATTCCACAAAAGGAGAAAACTAAAACTATTTTAATTCAGCCCGCGGCATTGAGGTTTATTAATTTAAATAGTTGCATATTATACTCTTTAGCACTTTACTACGAGATTTGAGACGCAGCGATTGTTTGACCGAGCTGCGCCTCGCGAATTTGAATAAGACCCGCCTCGAGGTCTCACGATGCTCAGCGCGGCGCGGCGGCGTCGCGCTGCCATTTTAATGTCAGCGTACCCTTAAAGATCCGTATTGCTTGGCAACTGGGCCTAAGCCAGTTGTCCACGTGTAACAGAATAAACGCAATACCTCTTAAGGAGTCATTGTACTCATCATTAAGAACAACATTTACTATTAGACCAACTCCGAAATCACGAAAAAAATCAGCTGTTCAGTACATTTTGTCGAGTTCTGCTTACAGAAATGTATGGGGAAGTCGATTTTTTTTTCGCATTTTCAGTGTTAGTCCCATAATGAAAGTAAGTAGAAGTAGTCTTTTGTCGAGGGTTTTTTAAATGTTTGATATAATTATTTTTTTTGTATAATCGCCTAAATATAATTTCAGAAAAAGTTGCCCTCTAATGGCAATCTGTTTTTAAATAATGTCAATGTCATCACGGGAAAATAACTCTTGGTATTGTATTGTAGAGATTCAATTCAGATATCTTTTGTTTCATGCACTGTTTCATGTTTGTGCTTTGCTATTATATTTGAGCTTACAGTTGTACTTTCAAAATATTTAATTCTCTCTGCAATACGAAGTGTTATTGATCCTTCTGAAGTACGACGTCTTTACAGATATTGGAAGGTTTTGGTAAGTGCTATACTAGTTCGTATAACAAACTTGATTAATTCCGTACATAGCAACATGTTTTTAAACCATATCTTAGTTCTGAAAACATAAAATTGCGAAATGTCCATCACCTTAGATCGCCTGATGTTTATTTACTGGCTTGAGTCAAAATATACAAATGAGTCTGCCCATTGTGGATTCTAGACAACTGTTTGAGAAATTACAAATTTATGCAATCAAACAAAGGATGAGTAACAATAATTGCGGTTTACCCGCAATTTAATTGGTTCTCTTCGTTATTTACAACTTCTTCTTCTTCGTTTTTTCGTTATATCACAATAATATCTACTAACTGTTATAGGTGTACTGTATTAATTATGCGATGGCAAATATCTAGAGATTTTCTTCTCCATATTAGTAAAAGACTACCTAAACATACATTTAATTTAAATCATATAATATATATTATTATTTAATCAGATAAACAGATTACAGTGACTCTGGGAATTACTGGAATATTATTAATGTTTACAGAAAAAATAAGGCTTAGGTACATTAACAACTGAAATTACACTAAATCATTTGGTATTAATAAATGTAGCTAACTTTCACTTCATAATTAAATGTTTGTTTGTGATGGAGCTGAAAGCAAAGACTAAGATTTTAATTTAAAAACCATGAGAGCCAATTAAAACATCTTGTATACTTTGTGAGGACAAATAAGAAGATCAGCAATATATATTTGCTAACCTTGCATATTGTATCTTACCTATCTGCACTTATGGCTTCATCTCAAACATTCTACCCTGTATACATGGTGCCATTTTAGTTGTCTTAGAAAGGTGGCCCACTTCATCTATCCAATGCCAATAAACTAGTACACATTCATTAAAAATAAATGACATATTTTTGAACATTTTAAAACCTATACACCTATTATTATTATTTTTTTATATTACAAACCTATTATTCTGATGCAATCAAAGAAACACAAATTTTACTGAGAGTATGAATGTGATGCAACTAGTCATAGCTAAATTAACATTGATATTGCATCACATTGACTGTATGGTGCAAATATAACTCTAAATATAAAAGTAAATCTTGCATGATTGCAACACATGTAGAAATCTTAATTTTATCATATCCCTAAAGTTATTTAACAAGAATTAACACAAGCACTAGTTAGAAAACTATGAAAATAAATCTTTTTCATAAGATTACTACCTCATCTGAGATTCTTTAGTTCATTTATAATCTTTATTATGCTCCTCCGCCCAACTGGAGCACCCTCAGGCTTTTTCAAGTCTTCAAGATTATTTTTAATCAAGGTGATCTTATTATGGTAAACTCTCTTTAAAGTCTTTAGGTAAGCAATTAAATAATTTTACCACTTTATACTGCAGCTACTCCACCACATAAAATTAGTTCATTCTAGAATGCTTTATTCAATTTATGATGCTTTTTTCTTAAAAATCCAGTAATCCGAACATTCCAATAATCCTCCTGGTTTTTAGGGTTTCAAACTCTGTAGTCTATATGGAAAAACGGAACCCGTATAGCATCACTCGGTTGTCAGTCTGTCTGTCTGCCCGTCTGTCACAATAAATTTTCTCCGAATCTACTGGACCTATTTAGTTTTTAATTTGGTACACATATAACCTTCTCTATCCCGAACACGGATGCATAACGAAAATAAATAAATTTCCAAAATGGGGTCACTTTTTAGGGGAAAATTAGAAACACTAAAAAAAAGTTTTTCCAACTATACCGTAAGTCATAATTATCAAATCAAAGAGCTCATCATAAGGGTCTCAAAAGTAGTTATGATTATTTTTAAATATTCCATTAAGTACGAAGTTACGAAAATAGATTAAATTTGATCATTTCCCACCCCTCCGAAGTACTAAGTCTAAAATTTTGAAGAAAATACAGATAATAAGTCTTTACCTATAGATTACAGTAAAAACCTATAAGAAGTCTATGATTTATAAGACCATGTCTTTAGGAAAAAAAAATGATTCTTGAGAAACACCACAATTTAGACCTCTTAGATTTAAGTTCAGCTTTTCACTCGAAAATTCAACATGAATTTAAAAATAAAGATTTTTTCCATAATATGATTGACCTGCAAGATGAGAACACTTAAAAATAATGTTTAAGACAACAAAAATCACAAATGACGATTTCTACTTTCATGATTCCAGGCACATTAAGGCACCAGTACCAGAGGGCTTTATTTTAGGACAATTTGTTTCTAGAGAGAAACTGTTCTTTTAGGCTGTTGTTACATAATAATAATAATAATAATAATGATTTATTTCAGAATTGCTTCCATATTTTGTTAGTTACAATTTTCTTAACCTAGTGTTAGTGAAAACATTTATAGATATGTTATAACAATGACAACGATAATGTGTCAGGCACTTGCTCTCGCGTGTAGGCCTATCCAATGCCTCATCAGTAATGAGTCCCACCTGCCGGCGCACGCTGTTAGGATGGCGCTGGAGCTGCCGCGCACCCGCGCCATTAAAGACGCACTTCGCTTGCGTATGACAGCGTGAAAGCCGTCCACCCGCGCCTCCGCGAACATACCACTCGCGCTGCAGTACCGCGGCAGCCCCATCATCACCCTGAACGCGTTATTGTATTGTACACGCAGGGCGTCGTATGTCCTCCGTAAAGATAGAAGTGCAAATTAGTAATTTCATAGAATACCCCAAGATTTAAATAATTTCGATCAAAATCGTCCATTTAAATGAAAAAACATAGATTTACACTGTCGATTAGGTACTACCCTAATTGCCCTGGATCTGTAAATCTCAACCAATATTTACCATTCATTAGTTACATAATATAATACCGTTGCTAAGCTAGCTACATTTGAAGCAGTCGATTCGTGGATGTGGCCATCCATTATATACCATTTGTAGATCTTTGACGGTCGTCGTTACGGGAAGACTGACGACGAACAATCTTACTAAGGAGCTCTACCTACCTTCTTACCCAGTACAGGTATAGGTTTTGCAGAGCAGATAGGCACGCAGTAAGCGCTCTATGTAAAATGCAACTCCCTAAATGGGAAAAAGCTAGGCAGATGACGAGTTACATAATATAATACCGGGGGGCGTGTATCTTATCTTGATAAACGGATTTCGAAAAAAACAACATGTTTTCCGCATATTGCGCCTCACAATATCACTGGCATGCGCACTACAAGAAGTCGAAGGCCACTGGCGCGATAATGTTTGTGCGTGCACGCCGTTTTCGCTAATTTGCGAATGCGAATATATTGTTTGTGAGTACTGGAAATACGGTTGAAAGTACCTTGTAGGATTTAATATTTTTTCAAGCCGCTTGTTAAGCCTGACCTTGTGGTTTAAATAATACGCAACAGGCAACGTGTGGCGCCATCGGTCCTCTCGGCTAGTCGTAAATACACGTCATGACACACCCATTCCTAGACTAATAAGGTGGCTGTATTTTGTTACGTCGCTATAATATAGCACAGATAATTTGATCTTGTCTTAAATGTTAATGCTCGGTTTTAAATGCGCATGTTTAATATCGAAGCTGTGTACCTACCTGACGCGTATAAATAGATATCAGCCACACCTCCAATACACATGAGAAATAAGAGCTTAACTAGAAACTAAATAAAAACTTCCTGTTCGAATATCAAGAATTTACCTGTATCAAAACAATCTTTATAGATAAACATGTTCGTCATTTCGTATTTGACATAACACTTCTTTTGTTTTATCTTTGTCTATTAAAATACTAAAAGATTCCAGATTGGGCAAACTTAGGTAGCACATTGAAAAAATTATCAGTAGGTACACTTGTCTTGAAACATTGGATCGTAGTTTAATTTATGAAGGCGTTTAACACAAAGTACAAAATGTTTAAAATAAAGCAGGTCATCTAGCATTTAATAAGATGTCCCAAGGTAGGTACTTTCGTCGCCAGTGCCACCACCCAGTATGATATTATATAGGGCTGCGTAGGAAAATTTGACCTTTATTAGACCGATGGTGATATTTACTCTGGATATGGCTCCAGAGTAAATATCAACTACATAAATGCCTAATAGTCACCAACCAATATAAACAAAAGATTTTAATTTTTTATCCATCTGACCAAAAAATGCATAATGATTGAAAACCACTATAACATTATATATTTATGCGACTAAATATAGAAGTTGTTTTTAAAATATAGTAAATGCACTAGACCACTTGTTTCTACGATTAATTTATGAGATTATCTGACTGCTGGTGGCTTATAAGTAGTTCCGCATTCTGGATCAACAGCTAGCTAGATAAAAATTTCTAATCACAAATTAAGGCTGTGAAAATACCACACGTGTAGGATAAAAACATGCCACAATATTATCATGATAGATCATCAAGAATCCAAAGAAAGACCTTTAAATATTCACTTCCTGACTATAGCTATATACCAGTTTGCCAAAAAATATATAACAGGTTGTTTTCCAAGGAAAATTAATATTCAATGCCACATCTTTGCAAGGCCTTTATTGGACGAAATATGAATAAGTATTAAACACACAAAATATATATTGGACAATAATAATAATGAACAGCGTGGGATCGTCTTGGCTAACGCAATGCGTTTCGTAGCTGATAAACAAGCATTGTTTTTGTTTACGATGTTTCGGTCACATGTGACTAACACCTCGGTAGAGTCGAAAGTAATATAAAGATGCAAATTGAACTGCTGCGACAGATAGTACGGTACGACGTGTTGTTGTTTACATTCCTAGTGTTGAGTAAGTACTTTCAGTGGCTGTAAACAAACTATTGACTTTTGTTTTTAGCTTCTGTTTGCCTATCTGAAGTTGTACTTTTAATTAAACACCTGCTCTGTCTATTACGAACAGGCTTCGACTTCAGTATCCATTCTATTAATGAATGCTATGTAGGTGTAGTCATTCACGTACCTACACAAGTTATGATGACATAACATTCCCATCAGATAGCAAATGTTTAAAATTATGAATTGCAGTCTCATAACACTCTACCATATTGGGCATCTTGTTCATGTTGGCAACATCCACAATTAATTTCCTTTTGCATTGCGTGTTCGTTAACTTGGAGGTAAAGTAACTTTCGTAACTGCGATGGCGCGACATCACGCCATGTCGCGCGATCGACCCAGCGCTAGCGGGTATTGTAGAGCGGGGAGCGTTCTCGGTAAAGCAGGCAAAGCGAACGTTAAGCACATGGTCGGTGGTGTGAGTTGTATGACTGATATTGTGCGGTATCATATCAACAACTGAGCTACGTCACTCACGCGACGCGACGTCAGCCCATGGACGGCTTTTGGACGCTCTCGCATCGGCCCACACACACACCAACCACTCACAGGCAGTTTACTGGTAGAGTCGGCGCGAGCAACACGTGTCGAAATCTTACCTGTGTTCGAAACTATTGTGTACGAAAGTTACAGCTGGCAGTATATTGTTTATAATTAATTTACATAAGCAAGAAACATTTTGTGGCTTAGAAAGTTGACTGTGAAGTTTATCCTCCTCAGCTATTCCTCACTAAGGTATTTTTTTCTCATAATATTTATAATTAATTTGATGTTGCTTTCATAACGTTGTATTGTTTAAAAGTTTATAGATTTATGATGCTTATACCTATGCAATTTCAGTATTAGCATGTAGTTTTGAATTAGCTTTAAAATTTTGTTCATTTATTCTTTGGTTAAATTGAGTTATCATTTAATAAAATCTTAATGAAATATCAGCTGTTGTTATAAAACGCTAATCAGCTCATTGATAAATGGTATTAAACTTAGTCGGTCTTTGTTTAGGTTGATTTCTAGATTTAACTCGTAACCGTAACTGAATTTAAATCCTATTTGACACATTCGCGTTCTTGTGTAAATCACTGGTATTTACCTTATTGCTGTTGCACTATGTTAGTCTACTGTGGGTTTTGAAATATTTATTTCATTTACACACAGGCCTTCATGCTTTTATAAACTCATGTTTTCACTTTGCTTGCCGGTCGAGAGAGTAAGCATTCCTCATAATTTTAAAAATAAAATTATTTCTATTTAGAACGTGACCTTTGAGTTATTTTATAAAAATGTGCGACACTCTTTAGATACGTGATGCTTCCAATCATAAATTCAATTAACATTCAAAATAAATCCAATAATTTCAGTACCTAAACAATAGAGCTACTTATTGTTTTTTTATGCAATCATGTTATGTATCAGATAATGACAGTTGTTTGCATATTTACCCATGTGAGTCATGCATAATACCAAGAATGGAATATAAACTTGTGGTAAGGTATTACTGCCGTGTTGTTGTTGTCCACTGTGCAATAGAAGCGCAAACAGTGCGCGAATCGATCCTTCACCTTGATGATCTTGGCTTTGAAACTCGTTTCCTTACACTCCGATATACCTCGCATGACTGAACTCTTTCACATCAGTAGTTTTTGGAGTCTACAAGTCCATCACCGTTGTTACCATTTCCTTAACAACTTCGCGAATTTTCCATTCTTCTACTTACCCTTTTTTTGTAAACTTAAATGCACTAAGAAGTTTTCCTCTTTGTGTTACATAATATAAAAAAAAACTAATTTGCAGCTTTGATCAGGTCATATAAATAAGACGCATAACGTACGTAAGGCTATCGATAATTAAATTATCGCAGTTGTGATAACCATTTATAGTATCTTTAATTTTTTACCCTGCCTTTCCAACTTTTGTTGTTAGCGACCGGAGGTTTTTCTATTTCTTTGTCTATTTTCCTCATAATTTAATTTCCTTTTTTGCAAACAATGTGTTAGATAGTTATGAAATTAATGAAATAAAAGGGGGACATTGATGTGTTGTTCAGAAGCAACTGAAATGTTATCAGTCCTGAAATAGCCTGCTGAGTCCTTACAAATCTGGTTTCAGACCTGGCCATAGCACTGTGACAACTCTAGTCAGAATAACTGACTATATGAGGCTGGCTATGGAGAATAACTGTCTAACGGACATCAGCAGTGCCTTTAACTCAGTTGACTTTGACATCCTCTTAGGAATCCTATCCTCCCTTAATGTCTCTGCACCAGTAATTTAGTCATTCTAATTTTATCTTTGGGACCGCTTGCAGTCTCAGGGTCGCAGTCAGTATTTGACTGCGGGTGTTCCTAAATGTGGCGTCCTCTCTGCTCTTCTCAGTTTTTATAAACGCTATCACAAAGGTCCCACCTTCTAACTATCACCTCTTACGCAGACGACTTGCAGATATATCGACATTTTGAAGTAGGTGAACTGGCTGAGGCTGTGGCTGCCATCAAAATGGCAGATGGCCTTGAAAATATCAACAATTGGGCTAAATATTTTGGACTCTTAACTAAACCCAACAAAATCTCAAGCGCTCATTATTGGTGGCAAATACATGCTAAACCTATGAGATTATCCACACCACAGACTACCTACCAGATTACTAGACTCTGCCGCGAGAAGTATATGACTCGGTGCCCATTTTATATTCCAAGAGCGCTAAAAACCTAAAACCTAGGCGTATATTGACACTAACCTCTCGTGGGAGGTTCATATAAGTGAGGTTAGTAAAACGGTCTTCTATTATTTCCAGTCTCTTTAACGTCTCCAAAAAATCCTGCCATTTCACACTAAGGGCAGCCTTGCTCAATGTCTTCTTTTACCGCTCATAGACTATCACTCAAAGGTTTGCTGTAGAAAACTCAACTTTGAGTTAAGCTCGGCTGTGTACATGAACTTTATTATGACTGTATCTTATATAAGTTGTTTTGGTGTACAATAAAGAATTCAGAGAACAATTTTTGCTCGCGTGATTGTGTCGTCACATGATTAATAAAATAATATTTTACGTAGGTATAATTATTTTCAGTTTCATGAAATCGATTTAGTCGTATCATTGTAGTATAACTTGTCTTCTTAACCCAAAGATCATCTTCTCGACATACCGCTCCTGTCTCCACATAGCTGTTTACTACGACCATCTAGTTTAATATCTCACCATCAGTATCTTGACATGATAGCCTTGTAACGCGCTTATTATGTCACACAAGTAATATTCACACCAAAAACACATTTACCTATATATCAGGTAAAGCTATTTTGTCATATCATTATCTTACATCAGTCAAAAATAATAGTTCTGATACGATAAACACTGTCGTTATATCGATTGCAAAACTTGGCTTTCAGCGTCATTATCACATGCCAAGCGTTTCCCCAAATTTCTGACTTTGTTGTGTTCGGTTTTCCAGCTTGAATACGAGTATTTTCACATGGAGCGTATGCCTATCTGTCCTCCACAACCCAGTTTCTGAATGACACGGTATTTCTTGACAATTTTAGTTGCTTTCAGCGTCAAATAGACCACTTCTCACCTAAAATTAAAAAGAAATCGATCTAAGCTAAAAGAGGTTAATTTATTGAAGTTCTATGTGTTACAACGTGCATAATGTATGTGGTCCTTTTGAATAAACACGAGTGTGGTGTCGGTACACGTGAAGAGTTGTGGTATGCTCGAGCGGCTAACGATAAGGTTTCTTATACAGTTGTTTGTTCCTCAGTCGCATTGGATCCACACGTCCACGTGTGATATTAGTGATATACGATGTTATTATAAGTTGTAACTGAATGAACTATAGGTCTGTTTGCATAACCTTTGCCCGCTAACGACGTCCCAATAGAGTCAGCAGTTTTAGCTTTCTCAAATGAGGTTTTCAGACTTTATGAAGAGAACTTCGCCCGCGACTTGGTCCGGGACTCCGGGCGGATTTGAGAGTACTCCACAAAGTTATGGAAAATTAAGCACAACGATTTTCATTAATTACCCATTTCTGCTGCCGATTGTGTGATCTGCGCAACTGTACACCCCGATTATTTTTTATTATGCAAAAATTTAATTTACATGTACATAATCAACCTTAATTAAATGGATAAGGATTAATATCATGATACCAAAATCACCACTTTTCCATTCCACCTGGGTTTTGATTGAATAATTGAAACAAAAAGCGGGCATTGTGACTTAAACATAAATAAATACATAACATAATAGTTAGACATACACCCTTGCGGACTTTTTTATAGATATAATGAGTACTTTTAACCATGTAGTACATTATTCTTATGTATCATCAATAGTTTTCTCAGCGCACGCCTAATAATGAATTTATTAGGAAAAAAATTGCTACTTTGGGTTTACATTATTGCAATTTTCGTAGGAATCTTTATCGAAAATAAAATATAGCCAATATTTTAATTTAATTATATAGCTTTCTAATGGCGAAAGAGTTTTTAAAATCGGTTGAGTAGTTTTTGAGCCAAATCGTAACAAACAAACAAATCTCCTCTTCATAAAATTAGTTTAAATAAAACGAAACAAACACAAATTAACAGAGGTAGTTACTACTATCGTGAATATCGTGATGACACGAATAATTTATTTATGCCAAACAAAAGAAGTTCAGTTCCCATTTTCAATATTGATAAAACACAAATTATGCGCATAAAATTAATAATTGTTATAGGTAGGCACGGATACCTAATTAAAATTGATATACATAATATGAACTGGAACGAGCAACTAGAGGAAGTGGTGACAGTGGTTGGACGTAACCCAGTAAATTAAGATAACAGTTGGTACAAAACAATAGAGCTGATAATAATTATAATTAAGTAGTCAAAAGGCAATGCACGAGAGATTAAGCAAAATAGGAACTTAAATAATAATTTCAGCTTATTTTGCTAAAACTGATAGAATATTGATGAGGTGTTCGAGAATGAATTAACAAATCCAACCTTGGCGCGGTGGCGGTCATACGGCTTTTTATCGTAAAATAGCCGTTTTACCGGTAAACCGTTTAATGGGTTCCGTGAAACTTATTATTTTAACAAAGCGTTAAATTATTGAAACAATGCGTTTTGAAACCTTAGCAATTCATTTAATTTTGTAGGCCAAAATACAAAAACTCCAATTTTGTGTAAAAAAATTCAACCAAACAATGATCTTTGGAAGTATGATTAACCGAGAAGTATGTCAAACAGTTTAAAGCCATGATGTATTTGAACATTTGTCAACGGTTCCAACCGACTCACTGGTCGGTTTCGAACGAGTTCCGTTTTCCGTGTAGAGGTGTGTGACCCACGACAATGGAACCCTGTCGATTATATCTGTAGACATTGAACTTGAAGCCCTTGGAACTAAGAATAAGTTCAGCCGTCATTCAGGTCTCCTTGGACATCTGCCACTTCGTCTCATGCGTTAGTACTCTCTACACTGTTCATCTAAAACGATATTTTCGTTTACCGTGTTTGAAAGTCTGAATATTTTATGTAAGCGTTTCTTGCTGTATCCAAGGTTAACTTCTCCTTTTGTAACACATTTTAATTTAATTAAATACCTACCTAGAGTATTTTACAACTACATTAAAATATATGCTAATGTACTTTACATATTTTAAATCTCAATTAGGTTGATAAAATTAAATAAGGATGCTCAAAGTATGTTATTTATTTCCATCCATCAAAATAAGGAACTGATACCTTTTTAGGTTACGCATCACGTATTTATACGCTTCCTCTAACCTTTGAAGAGGGCAAATCCCTATCATTTTCGCCATCCGGCTAACTGACCTTCAAACTGGGTGCCGGCGACAGCGTTACTCTGAAGTTACTATTTATACCAAGCGGGTATCACCTGCTAGTCACATCCTCACTCAGTGGATAAAGCCGGGCAAAGTCCGCGATACCTCAATATAATCAAATCGAAGTATATCTGTTTGACTTTACGCGTTTAAGTATGTCATTTAAATATTATTTTGCATGCCGTACCTTCCCCTGATATCTCTCTTTGATTGTGGTGTCAAATGACTAATACAATTATGGCTATATCTAATTATTTCCTATCGCAATTCGATTATAACTTTCTTGCCAACTTTTCCCTTAGGAAACACATAATGTTATGACGATTTGTCTCGCTATTCTAAGGAATTAGTCATTGTAAGCAGACACTGGGGGCATAGTCCCCGGCGCGTGGCTGCTTCGCACGCCTCGGCTTCGGACGCTCTCGTCCAGCACGCTGTAATCGCGTGCTGTCTGGTTCCATCAGATCAATAAAAACCGCACAACAACGTGAAACATAGCTATTGTTAACTCCTCCCTGCAAGTGAAATTTAATAATTTACCTACATTAGTTAAATATTAAAATAACCATATCTCGGCAGAATTTTCAACTAGTTTCAGAATAACTACTTCTAAAAGCTAAGAATACCGTGTCAGTCAGCGACCTCAATAGTTCTACGAAATCTTTACTAAACACGACTGATTGGTAGTTTTGTATCTGAGTGTCGAACATGCAATATTGGGTAATATCCTGCGTGTGCAGCGATGCCTGGTTATAGACGCTATAGTGCATGAACTCAACAACCCGCCTCATATCTGCTCTAGTAATGAACACTTGCGCTATTTATGTCCATGTATGTACGAACTTCGTTGGAAACCATTCCAGTTAAATTGAGATTTAAAAGTAGGTACGTAGAATTGGGACGAGAATGTAACAGTCTTGATGCGAGTTGAATCTAGAATGGACGTAGTGTTTAGATAGTGAAACTATAAAATAACTATTACCTACTGGTGGCCTGTTGTTTTGCAATCAAACTGACGCTTATCTAAAACAGTAGGTGATTTGAAATACTCGATTACTTACGCATAAATAAGGGATTTATCTGTGTTTACGTATTTAGGACCGGATTATATTTTCTTAATCTATCCTACACTTATGTGGGATAGATTACTTGGATAGTATATCCAAGTACTTAAACTTGGAAATACTAAGAATCATGAATTTCCAAGAATATTGATGATTTTACTGTTATATTTAGAACTTAATAATTTAATAGATACATCCTCGGTGCAAATCACAATCACGTTTTTGACTGTTGCAATTTTTTTATTATCTCCCGCGTCGATGGTTAGTATCCGCTGAGTTTGGCTGCCATGGTCGAAATTCAGTTAGGAGGACAGGAAAAGGACAGCATAAATTGATTTATAATATGTTGTCCAACCTTTATATGTATATATAACGTTACCCAAGTCTGGTTGTTACTTTTCCTCATTAAATTTCATGCTTTTCTATTGTTTCAGGAATCCTAATGTTTTTTGATCTCAGCCCCAAGATGGGGTAATTTTAAAGACGTTTAGTGATTTAGAATAACGTGTTTTTTTGTGAGTGAAGTGAAGAATAAAGTCGTACGACAGACTGACAAATCAGCAGCCATGTATTCTATGAACTATATTGGCAAGTTCATCGCAAACTTCCGCGAGTTTTACAACGAGATTAACGGCGCGACGCTAACGGGCGCCATCGACGTGGTGGTGGTGGAGCAGCCCGATGGCAGCTACACGTGCTCGCCCTTCCACGTGCGCTTCGGCAAGCTCGGCGTGTTGCGCTCCAGATTCAAAGTGGTAAGGTACTAATTACTTTTAAAATCATCAGAATAATACCCATCCATCTAGGTACCAGTTAGTCACTCTCTACCACATTAAAATTCTAGGACTTTTGTGAATTTATAAGTTGTTTTCGTTTACTCCCAGTTGCGTAGAAGGAATTTTGTATAGGTATGTAGGTACCTACTTCCCGATCTTCCAAATTCTTTAACAGTGTCTATCTACGTCATTTTCAGTCTTACATTTTGGTGAAAGATCTTATTGACACAAGTGGAGACTGCAAGAATGTATCTCATAATTTATTATTATAAATAAATATAGCATCTGGGACGTGAATGAATTGTGCTTTTTGGTTGTCCATGTGCGCACGCTGAAAGTAATGTATCAGCTGTTTTATGAGCGACAATAAAGGTAAATAATTACCCACATTTAATACGTAAATGACTGCTGTTATATGTGCAATTACTTCCAAGTCTTATGTTATATATTACTTCCAAGTCTTATGTTATATTACTATACAGACTTGGTAATGGAGAAAACTATTTGGATCGTTGTTTGCGTCACGGAAGACGAGAAGAGTAAAGACTTGTTTGGCCTTCAAATCAGTCATCCAACTAGAACATCTCCCATTCTTACGCCACCTAGCGACATGCCACGCCTCTGTATATTCTGTCTGTATAAGGCACGTAACCTTTTTTTGCAATATGTCGCCGGTTATTTCAATCTCATTAGCATTTACATAAGGCAGTATTTGCTATCTATCATACGTAAGTGTTTAAATAGTGTTTTCCGCCAAGAGCAGCGTTGGGATTATCCCAGTTCATCTGTGTAAATGTAAACAGTCTGGTTCAAGTTTTCAACCAGTTATAAATGTTATTAAAGTTTCATTTCTGATCTCTACATGCCTTACCTCTCTAATTCATAAGTAGGCAACGATCATTCAAAATGACAAGTCAATTTTTTATTCGCAAGCTCTCGAAATTCGCCGCAAAAAGTTGTTAGCCGAAATGTTCTCTCAAGTCGTCAATCATGTGCGATGTTCAAGAAATATTTTTAAAATGAAATACTATGTATATTTTCGACTGGTGGTGACAGTCGAAAAGCGGTTCCTCAAGAAGTCAAGAGCAAGAATACAAAAAAAAACTAGATGTAAAGTGGGGTCAAAGACAAAAGAACGGAAAGGAAAGTTTCAGTTTTTTTTCACAATTCATTAGTCACATTATCTATCTTTCTTGGACGTCCTCCAGTCGCTAGTTCAAAAGCGACAATTGCTGAAGCAATTACTGAAATGTAAACCTAACTCCCAACTCTCATACCTTGGTAATCAATCACTACTGTGATTCTTAGTAGATTAAGACCTGTTGGACACTTTCAGCGGTCGTCAGGCATCCGCCTCAGGCGCTCTGCCACAAGTAATCACATAGTTATTCGTCCTTCACATTAATGTGGCGACTAATTTTATTTGAATCTAGCTGTGTAGCCGGAGCTCCCCCGTCCACATTATTTCTCGATGCTCTCTCAGTTTACGCTCTATGCACGCGTCTGCGTATAGGATTCTAGATCTTTCGCTGATAATACACGTACGTACAAACCAAACCTTTCGCAATTAGCAAATAACTGTAATTACATTTATATGAAACATGTTAAATAATGTGTTTACTGACGCACAAATAACAAAAGCATTAAATGTTTAAAGCATTAAAGTATTAATTAATAAAGCACTAAAGATAAGTAATGTATTTTTAATTTCTTTGTGAATAATGATTTGTAAGCTGAACGAGATAATATTCTATCTAGATAATAAACTATCGATATCCATTTATTAATAAAGTCGTTAGTAAATATCTTTTAAATATTTTTAGTCCATTGTTTAGTTGTATATTAGGGTACATTGCCAAAATGTGCTGAAGAATCTGCGTCTTACTCGCTTCGGGTGAAAATTGGAATAATGCCAGAGTAGGATACCATTCTCACCAAGACTCAGAAGAAAATTTGGCACAAATATTTTCTTCATCTGGGCACCTGCTATTTTTTAAATGGAACATTGTCTCGATTCCATTATAATCTGTAAATTACTCTACACTTTAATTCAAATACCTAACCTTATTGTTCGACATGAACATGACAAAAGAGTCAGTTTATGTATTTTAGTCTTATAATTGAATAATTATTTGAATCGGGATGCTAATGCTACATGAATGAGATGCCAATTATTTTAAACTGTTTAATGTTTTATCACGCTGGGTGAGATGTTTAAAAATCTCGCTTAATTTGAAGCTCAAATAACGAATGAAAAACTTATATATTCAACGTAGAAGAATCACTTCAGTTCATATTTTGTACACCAAAAAAAAAATAAGTCGCTCGTTTCTAAAACCACTATTTTTTTAAATTATTATTTTACTAATTTAGATATTTTTGACTGTGTAACATTGCAATTAAAAACCAAGATGCAACGAACAAAAACTGATGTGTTTACCACTAAGTCATTCTGAGGTATTTAGACCCTGGTCTTGGTGTATAGGTGGATCTGGAGCTGAACGGTGAGCCGTTGGACATTCACATGAAGCTGGGGGAATCGGGCGAAGCCTTTTTTGTGGAGGAGGTAGGAGAGGACGAAGCGGAGTGCTCCGCGCACCTGGCCACCTCACCCATCCCCGCCGCGCGCTTCGAGGACCTGTACGAGCCGCGCCGACGAAACTCGCTCTCCGTTGTAGAACCCGACCATGGACAAGCCTCTGATTATACCAAGAGAAGGTAACATTACACATCATAAATAAAATAAAAAAATAATGACATATTTCTTCTTAAATATTTGTTTATGTAAGCCTAATCATAGAAAAAACTGGCCGAGTGCGAGTCGGACTCGCGTGTAAAGGGTTCCGAACGAAGCTCATTTTTGTGACATGTTTCTTTAAAATCTTATAGGTTTTCCTGTAATCTATAGGTAAAGACCAATTATCCTCATTTTTTTTACAAGCTTTTATTTAACTTGCAATGTAAGTATGCAACTCAAGTTTTTTTTTTCTTTCAAAAATGTTGGCTCGGTAGTTTCGGAGATAAGGGGGGAATGATAATGTTTTATCTAATTTTAAAACTGTGATAAATATACATTTAAAACCCTCACATTAAGACCTTTCTTTTGATAATAGTATGTGGACACGGAAAAGTTTTTTTTTTTCTCTTTCTGTCTCTATTTTATCTCCCAAAAGTGACCCACAGTCCCCCCCAGGGACGCGTTATGTAAAATATAAATGATGAGTATAAACTCATAGTTTATATATTTATATAACGCGTCCGTCCGTGTTTTGGTCACAAATGTTCATTATGTACCAATTTTCAACAAAATCGGTCGGTAGATTTGGGATTCGGAGAAAATTGGCTGTGACAGACGGACATAGACAGCCAGACAACCGAGTGATCCTATAAGGTTTCCGCGTTTTACGGATGTTCGGAATCCTAAAAATATAATAATGAGAGCATAGCATGTTCGTTGAACGATGAATTATGGTTAGAATGGAAAGTGATAGTTAGTTAAATATCATAATAACATTGCGTGCACATGTTCGAAAGCGAATTTCCCAATACATTTACATTATTCACACTAGCGATTTTGATAATTGTAACTGCATTATAAAATTACTCACTTATGCAAACTTGATCATTGACGCCATTAGAGTATCATAAAAGCATAAACATGTTGATTTTTTATCCTACAGATACACAGCTGACGGACAATCAATGCAGAAACCCGACTTAAGTAAGATAACTAAGAATACTACCAAAGAGGACAACACAAATAATGATGACTTGTTTGAGATGGACGGCCTGGACGAGGCGACGGACAAGGTGGACCGCGCGCCGCGCACCTTCGCCGCTACGCAGCTGGTGGGCGGCTCCGAGAGCGAGGCGCACCAGGTGGTGCAGAAGATCAGTGCGCACAACGACTTCCGGCCCATCGAGGCCGCGCCATCCAACCAGGACGAGGTGAAACCAAACGGCGGCAATGGCAAGAAAAAGAAGAAAACCAGGAAAGCAAGTTCAAAGAAGCACCAAAGAAAGTCATCGACCAGTTCTATCTCGAGCCAGTCGGACCGCGCGGGCTCCGAGCAGCGCACCACGCAGCCCGCGCCCATCCCCAACGTCACCGACATCAACTTCTACAGCGACACCGAGGTGCACGCTGCCACACTCAGGTAACTATCACAACACGCCACATGACCGATCTCGCCTCATTCGCGGTGACATTGTGTGACAGCCCATACAGAAGTACCTATTCCATGCCCGTTGTTGAGCTAGTGGCCTCGTTTCAGTGAAGAGATGTCCAACCTCAAGCTGAACGGCGACAACCGCATCCCTCTGGCGTTGTCCGACACAGCGTTTGAGGTGCACGCCGCCCCCAGAAACGCGTAATAATCAATAATGAATAACATCCGTTCACTCACACGCTTGCAATAAGCACGACCCAGTTCATCGTATTGTTAGTTCACTGTAAAAGTATCCTATTGAGACCAATCAACGATGTAGCTTCCGCAAGTTGTACGCAATCACGCTTGTCGTAAACTTATTATTTTATTATAGTAACAGTAGTGCACCACATACCTAACAATACTATCTCGTGTTGTCGTCATTAAAATGTTGATGTTCGCACTTTTCGTGTCGTGTTTACCTACTCGCCACCACAGTAGACATTATAACGTACTTACATCCTTTAAATCACATTTTTTTCAAGTATTTTAGCAGTAGTGAAAAATCCTTATACCTAGGTAAGCTTATTGCTATGAGTAATTTTAAACAAATAAATCTATTTTTACCCCAAAAAGATAATATATCAGATCAAGGCATAGCAGTAAATAGGTAATAATAAATATATTTTCGTCGCATCGTGTCAATACGGCTGATATTAATCAAAGGATTTAATTTAAGATATGAGTCAGGGCGGAGATGAGTCACTAATTCATAAATAATTGGGTATTCCAAAGTCTAAAGTACAATCCTCTGTATCCAAGTCCTTCGTATGCAACTTGAAAATGATTATTTAATAAATGGATGGCCTCGATTTGCACTTGCTTGGCTGATTAATAGCAGAATCCAAAATGAAAACTTATCTTAACTGCAAAGGCCACAATTTATTTTCATTTCTTGCCTACGCATCGTGTACATGTTTCCGTAAACTTGTAGAGCATTTGTAGGTAGCGAAGGTTATGTGAGAGCCTCTTTGTCTAACCTCATTATGTTGTGTGTACAGAGGCTCGCGCAGCGGCACGCCGGTGCAGTCGGACACGGAGGTGGAGCTGGCGGGGCGGCAGGGCGACAAGTCGTCGCAGTCGTGGCGCTGGGGCGAGCTGCCCGAGCCGCCCGTGCGCGCGGGGCCGGACGCGGCGCCCGGGCCGCACGCGGGCGCGGCGCCCGCGTGTCCGGCGCCCGCGTCGCCCGCGGAGCCGCTGAGCTCGGACGAGGAGCGGCCCAGCCGGCGCGGCGTGCTCAGCGGCATGTTCCGCTTCATGTCCCCGCGCGACACCGATGTGCCCGCCGAGGGCGTCTACCTAGACGATCTGGACCGAGGCCAGGTCGACCCTGATCTCTATTTCCCGAAGCACCACGCTGACAGATTTCGATCTGGTGAGATCATTTGTAAGTTCTATATCTGTGGCTTGGTACGACCAGTGCCAAGGGCGTTTTTGGCGTATCATTTTTTATGTCACAAACAATTGTATAATTAATAAAATAATTTAAATTATCTATGCCACAAAAAAGCATTCATAAAAATTAAAATTAGCCAAACAATGACTCTGTTACTCTTGAACCAAGCTGCAAAATCATCACTTTAGTATAATTTCGTCGGATCCACTAGTCCTCACAGTATGTACAACAACGAGTTGTGCCGCAGGTGCAGCGGGCAGCACGCACCCGGCGCCGGGTCCCACGGAGGAGGAGTACGAGTCCGGCAACGGGCCCTCGCTGCCGCAGTCGCCTGCCTCGCTGCCGCCCACCTTGGACTCCGACGATGATGAGAAACTTCTAGCCAAGTAAGGACAAAATACTGTTGACTTATCTACGATTGTACAGCCGGAGAAATGTATCATTAAGCAGTTCGACACACACTCATTCGCCATTTTATAAGATATGCGGCAATGGATTTGAGTATAGACTAACCGGTGCCTTTTTTCCCAGGGGTCAAGTAGGCGTCTACGTGCAGGAAGAGCGTGTGTCCCGAGCGCTGTCGTTCGAGGAGTTCTGCGAGCGCGGCGGCGCGCTGGCGGCGGAGGGCCGCCTGGTGGTGCGGCTGGGCGGCCGGGCCATGCCGTGGCGCAGCGCCGGCCCGCTGCTGCTGTCGCTGCTCGCCTACAGGCGCCCGCTGCCTAACGTGAGTTACTTATCATCATCACCCTTAGCCTGACTTCGCCCATTGTTGATAGGTGCCTTTCCTCACGGTTTATGTGCCAGCCCCATTCGGTTCTACCTCTGATGACAACAATGTCGTGTGTACATCTTGCCACTGGCTAGTCGGCCAACTCTTCTTCCAGTCCTTAGGCCACCCCTCGCTGCCTTACTTGACTACAAAATCTGAGCTGTTTGTCACGATTTTCAAACTCCAAAGTCAAAGTCATAAACGTCAAAGTTCAAATTCCTTTACAACCATAATTTAAATGTTTTGTGTTCCGTTTGCAGCGTGTCCTCGAGTCCCTAGAGAAGACCGAGAAGGACGAGTCTCAGCCGCGCGTGTCGGACAGCACCGCTAAGCCGCGCGGCTACTCCTGGTGGAGCTGGCGACGCTCCACCGCCGACTCCAAGCAGTGAGTTACATGTTAATACTGTACATAGGGACCTGTTGATACTAAATGCTCTTAGTTAGACAGGGACTCGTTGAGATACTCAGTCTCAACTCGTAACTAAGAAGAGTCCTTTGACATCTTGCCCATATCCATAGATAACCAGGATTTTACGGACAAGTTGAAAGTTGCGGACCGTCTTATTTATGACGACAAACAAGAATAAAACTATTCATCATTGTTCTCCATTGTGTGAATCTGTGTGTACCAAATAAACATTTTTTCTTACTTCTTTCTTTATTTTACTTCACAAATATTAATATTACCTACATATTTCAGCACCGAGTCTTCGCCGCCCAAAGATGACGTCATGCCAAAAGAAACAGTGGCCCAAATTGAGATGGCAATGGAACCTAAAACTGTGACCATTCGTGAACCACTCGAGGAGAAACAGCACTCCCTGGAAGAGAAAACAGAAGAAGTCAGAGAATTAGATATTGTCGAAGAGATGGACCCCAGACAGTTCATAGAAGACGGACCGCAATCACTGCCACAGATTGTCGAAACCCAAGATCAAGGTAACATTCGCACACACTGAAAAAAATCGCGAAAACAATTTTTGGAACACATTCTTTAATGATATTTTTTTCTGTCCACAGTTGACCGACATGACCACAGCTCGTCGGATTCCGATCAAGACGGACAGGTCAAGAGGCCTAGTCGCAGACATTCGTCCTTTAGAAAAACTCTAAGGTTGTCTTCAGAACAAATTGTAAGTTAACGAATTTTAAAGTAACCATTTATAAATCTTGATTATGAATTTCAATATTCTAATGTCGTATGTTTTGTCTTATAGAAAAACCTCAATCTCCGCGAAGGCATGAATGAAATGGTGTTCAGTGTGACGACAGCGTATCAGGGCACGACGCGGTGCAAATGCAACGTGTTCCGGTGGAGATACGATGACAAGATTGTCATCTCAGATATCGACGGCACAATCACCAAGTATGACGCATTTCATTATCATATTTTTAATACTAAAAATAACTAAGGAAAAAATTTATTCATGATTAGATAAGTAATATTCGTACAATTTTATTTATTAAATGATTCATTGTTCAGGTCCGATGTCCTGGGGCACATCTTCCCACTGGTGGGAAAGGATTGGGCGCAGTCGGGCGTAGCGCAGCTATTCACTAAGATCAAGAATAATGGCTATCAACTACTGTACTTATCTGCGAGAGCTATCGGACAAGCCAGGGTGAGTACAACAGAAACTTACTGTCTGAAAATATATTTTGTTAGTCTTTGACACTGCTCTTGTGCATTCATCATTTATCAAAGAACAAAAGTATCATTGTGTGACAGTCAGAGCACTTACAATATGATTTTTTTTTTTTTTTTTGTGAGTGGCTTCTCGCAGTTCAACCTATAAGGTTGTCGACTGCTTAACCGGGCTTGCCTGTGGTGGCCTTAATATAATATTAAAGCCTCCAGCCAGGGCTTATAAAAAACCTACAACTAAGCGACTACACGCTAAGGGCACCCCCTGTGGGGTACGGGCCTCGGCTTAGGGCGTCGCTGGGGAGAGGACAGCTAGGGACGGCTGGATCGAACTGGAATTTAAGACTACAGGCTCAGCGGCGCGGGCTGGCTCGAGCAAGGGTCGGGGCGGATTTTGACGGGGACGTCGCGGCGGGCCTCGGCGGCGAGGGCGGAAGGACGGCGGTCGTGGTTTGCGAAGAGTGCTGGTCTCTTTGCGACTCTCTTGGAGGAGAGTGGTAGAGTCGTCGGGCGTGAACTTACAATATGAAGTTCAGTCAACCCTACTTATGGTAGAGCTCGTCCAAGTTGAATTGACGCGCCCCACTACCGCATTTACGCACAGAAGCAAATGTAAAATTAAGTAGTGAAGCGAGTCATTTCAGCTTAGACAAGCTCTAACAGTTTGTGTCTTTGACAGCATATTTATTTCGTAGCAGTAAAGATTGTTTTCGTAGTTCAAGTCGTACTAGTGACGTATGACCTCATTGATAAATCTCAAATATTAGGACAGACCTTTTCTGCGATCTGTCAGGACCTCTAAATAATAATGAACGTGATCATCCAGGTGACGCGCGAGTACCTGCGCTCGATCAGACAGGGCGAGGTGTGCCTGCCGGACGGGCCGCTGCTGCTCAACCCCACGTCGCTGCTGCGCGCTTTCCACCGCGAGGTCATTGAGAAGAAGCCCGAGGAGTTTAAGATCCAGTGCCTCGCCGACATCAAGGCGCTGTTCCCGCAAGGCTCGAACCCCTTCTATGCGGGCTATGGCAACAGAGTTAATGTGAGTATTGAACGCTCAAAGATTCGAAGATGAATACATTAGGGAAATTGACGATAATAATCATTACAAAATTGTTGGAACAAAGGTGTGGCTGTAATGATTATTATACTTGTCTGTAAGATAAGTCATATTTCTTTCTCTAACGATACAGGAAATGATAACGGTATTTTTCTTTGCAGGACGTATGCGCATATCAAGCAGTTGGCATTCCGATCGTGAGAATTTTCACTATCAATTATAAGGGCGAACTAAAACATGAACTGACTCAGACATTCCAATCCACGTAAGTATTCTCTCACTAATGCTAGCTTTCCGTCACGTTCTGTTTCACGTTGCCTAGTCACTAACACCATATTTTACTCACTGTACTGAGTATTATATTTTTATTTCAGTTACAACGTGCAAAGTGACATGGTCGATGATTTCTTCCCACCACAGAAAACTGAAATAGTTATAAGCTAGCGCGAGGTTTATTTAGGTGTCAAAATTACATAAGTTTAGTTGTGAGATTAGCGAGCACACGATATTGAGCCGGTAAGCCCAATGGAATGACTTGTAAGGCTTGATCACGTTTGCGGCCGCACTTCATTCATTTTCAAAAACAAAATTATTAATACCATGTAACCAAAATTTTCTATAACGCCATAACTAGCTGGATACTAAAAATATTACTGACAAATAACTTGCAATCATCGACATGTCATATCTTGTCTTTTTTTCTGTGTTGGTTTTTGTCTTCGGGTTTTTTGTTATGTTCATGATGCTGTGGATTCTTCTGGGTTTTTTATAATAATCTATCACTTTTCTGTTGCACAAAACTCTTCTAACTCGTAATGTTTCATCGCCATAATACATAAACAATCAGACAAGACACAAAAAGAAAGTTCTTAATCATTGTGTTTGTAAATCAACAAACCACATTTGTATGTGTAATGCGCTCAATGTATGTGAATTTATTGTAACTACACTTCTACCTGAATCCTTTTGAAGACTTATCCATGCTTTGTGACTTTCACTATAAAACAGTGAACAAAAAATATTCTATCACTCTTTCTACTTAGTTTTAATAAGCATGGAAACAATCAATTCTCTTTGGTATATTTGAATACAATAAAAGGCAGGGGGCAAATTATTGGGGAAGAAAAAGTAAAAAAAGCCTATTGTGAGTTAGGGTTAGTTCTTAACCGAGTACATATCTAATCTAACAAAGCCTATGGGGCAAGAATTAAAAATGATTATGTTCTTCAAAAGATTTACGAGCTTATAAAGCGTGCTGAATCCGTAAAATATGAACGTGAATATGGTAGTAAGATAGCGTATACTTCGTCCGCAGATACTCGCACATGTCGGTGCTGGTGGACCAGGTGTTTCCGCCGGCGCAGTGCGAGCCCAGCGACGAGTTCTCGCAGACGGTGTTCTGGCGCGAGCCGCTGCCGGAGGTGGAGCTGCCTCCCATATCCCCACCGCCACCCAAACATCATTAAACAAATGATCAACTACTTTCTATACATATTTTCCAACTCTAAACTATGTCGCTTCTTTTTTTATTATTCCCACTTGGAACATAACATTCAATTATATCAACGTGCCTAACTCGGCTTCGCTCACTCCACACTGTAAATGGAAAGGCAAACACTTGAAACTTGGTTATTCCATTATTTAAGTAGAGCATGATATAGGATGTTTAGTTTCTTTCGCCATTAGTTAAATATAGAGATATAGAAAATGTAGTGAATACCAAAAACTATATGAAATGCTTAACTTGTAGTATCTCGTGTGTGTTACGTAAGTTTGATTGTTGTCCTGTGATGTGTCTAGCGGAATATTATTTTGAAAAGTCCTTATTTACTTTTGCAGTAATGTATGACTTTTGATGAGGGTGATACATATGATTTACAATTAATATCTGCGAAGACTGTGTATACATGATGGTAAATGGTTTGCAGATTTAGGTTACAAGGAATCAAGTTAAGTTTTGGTTTCGTCGATTATGTAAGCTGTGATGTCGTCGACTGATAACGATGCTTTATTTTTATACTGTGATTACCTATTTGTACGTGCTAAGTTATATTTGTGTTAAAGCAATACACATTCGTAAAATGCAGAGGCTTAGCTTCTGCTAGATTTATTATATTCTTTGTAATCAACACCTCTTTAATGATTTTGAAACATTGATTTGTAATAGCTGATATTATGTCGAATTAGAATTTGGTATATTTTTAAAATAATTTATTGTTGTTTCTGCGATTGTTTCAATAAATATTTTCAGAAATAACTAAATCTTGTTTCAATGATTTTGTTTATTTCGATCGTTATTGAAGCTATCTATGCCAATAATTAGGTGCACGTCATATCGGCTTATCACCACGTTCTAGTCCTCACGTGCACAAGGTTCAGGTACATGAACCATGCGCACGCGGGACACGTGCCCATCCACATGTGTAATCTTTGCTTTGTCTACAGTTGTCGGTCAACTAATTTATGAGGATACTTCCGACTAGCGCCGTCTTGTGGCCTCAACAGCCTAAATAGTTGGCTTCATAGTACAGCATATTTCCTTAATCTCATGCCATTTGACATTAACTCAGGTGTCAATATTATCATTACAACAGTAAAGCCACGGGGAGCGCATAATGACTTGAGCGTACACTATAGTAGGCGCCAGATAAATGTGGAATAAAGTATATTGACCTTTCCCTAATAACTGCTCCTAGGTACCTGAGCAATTAAATATGAATCGTTTTTCATTATTAGACAATGTTAAGGATCACGAGAGATGATGATTCGGGACAGTTTTGTGTCATTAATTCCGTTTTTCAAATTAACAATGTCAATAAATGTAGGTGGGTCAATGACCGATATTCCACGATTATCTGGCGCCTACTATAGTTGAATTACCTAATTACAACTAACTAATACATAATATCGACGTCGGTAGCCGATTTTGTGTCTATCTCGAAAAAATATCGATACAAATGGGATACCGAACACGAAATTAAAAAAACAACATTCGATGTATTGAAAGCTATTTTCATGTAGCTTTAAAATATGTCAGTAGGTACGGGGCGAAGTTTCAGAGGGTCTTGAAAGAGAAGTCCCCTAATTTTTTGTATGGGATTTTGGCCTCAGGCAACCTGATCCTTTTAAGAATCGGGCCGAACCAGGAACTAGGAATAGATCCGGTATTAATTGACTTTTGTTGCTGATTTCATGAGTATCTCAAGGAAGTCGCGACATCCTTGAAAGGTCTTTCACGTAGGGGGTCGTGAAAGACCTTTCAAAGGGTGACCTTTTTAGGCATAGTTGTATGGGCGCGTGCCTGCCACTAGTTAATAGCAATACCGCGCCCATGTGTGTGTGATTGTATGTTTGTTTACTGTAGGCGCGATGCCAGGTGAGACTGCCTGGCCAGTTGCCTGGAAGAGGCCCGGGGGAAAAAACATCAGTCGGCGGTAGTGGTTATCGAATTTAAGTGGGATATCAAAATCTAATAAAGAAATTTGACAGATTGTTGTAGCTTGATGTGCTGGAGTCTAGACTACAAATTGCGTAAAAATTTCGGATTCGGGCGCATGAAATGAAACGATACCAAACTAAAGTTACTTTGCACTATTTAGTGTTGTTTTACCTCATTGACAAACAAAATATGGAATAAATAGGTACAGCGCTCTGTCGGGACTATTCATCGCACTGGACTGAATCAGATCACTCAATGGCTTTAAACAAGCGGGTTGCAATTTAACTGCATGCTAACAGCAAAACTGCAGCTTAACCTTTTGCGTGTCTTAAGTTACACAGTTCGACATAAGAAAAAATGCTCCAAATGTCTTAAGTCGGACAGTTACACTTAAGGGCTTGGTCAGGATTGGACGATAAAAATCTGTGGTAGACACGCAAAAGGTTAAATACCAGCCCATGACGCCATGTCAAGAGCTGACTAACACAACAGTCCGTTGAGACGCGACGCGATGCAACTCTTTATGTAGGAACAATTTCGCACTGAGCACAGCCTGTCCTTTCAGTTATTTTATTTCTGACTAGCACTTAGCCTGCGACTTCGTCCGCGCGGATTTAGTCGGGACTCTACAAACTTCAACGCCCCCTCTACCTTTTAGAGGTAGGTTTTGGATAATATATATTTAATTAGTTATAGAAAATAGTTGTGCTTAAACTATTCCACCAATTTGCACCTGGGTAAGCTCGCTCCATCGTCGACTTTGTCTGTCATCTATGACCTAGACTATCAAGAGCAAACTCATCTCAAATAAAAAAAACAACGTTTTCAATTAATTACCCAGCCATTTCTGCTGCAGATTCTGTGGTCTCAGGATCAGCGCAACTGTTCACCTCGTTCCACATTATGAAAAAACTAAAAGTGGAATAATTGAAACACATCTTTGTTTCAATTATCCCAGTTTTAGTTTGTTCATTCCAATTTCCATGTCAATTGAAGCATTTTCATTGTCCGCCCCTAAAAACTTCCGTGACCCTTTTTCGCCCCTTTATGGGTTTATTTTCGAAACATCCAATCATTTGTAATTCTTTTTTTTTATCGAATTCATTAATCCCGTGTTTCAACTTCATCGGTCCAAGCATGATTCTCCCCAATTCGCTCAAACCGCAACATTTTTCTTACTAAGAGCATTTTTATACCCGTCGTAACTTTTAAACGAAAGGTCCGATTTGAATAATTTATGTACCTACATAATCAACCTTCAATGGATAAGGATTAACATCATGATACCAAAATCACTACTTTTCCATTCCATGAAAAATTTAACAAAAAGCAGTGAACAAAAATTGTGACTTAACCATAATACTTTTTGTTATGAGTACTTTATTCATGTAGTACATTATTTTTATGTATCATCAATATTTTTCTCAACGCACTAGAGTAAAGTAAAGTAACCCAAAGTAGCAAAATGTTGCCTAATAAATTCCATTTTTTAGGCAACATTTTGCTACTTTGGGAACGGATCTCTATTTTTTCCTAAAATAAAATATATGTTTTAAGTTACTATTATACATATATATTAACTTAAAACAGGCTATATTTTGTTTTCTAATGGCTTTGGCTTTCTACTGGCGAAAGAATTTTTAAAATCATAACAAACAAATAAAGTCTCTTCAAAAATATTATTTTATATTTAGATAACAACCTTGTTTGTAGTAATAAAGATCAATGGGACACAAACTGTGAAAAGACTTAGATTGCATTCGAGGTCCAATTTCACATTGGCAACAGTTTTATCTCATAACATTTAGGACAGTTTTCCTAAAACGACCATAAGCTCTGATAGATATGTGCTGATTAAAAAAAACATTGGCTCAACTTAGCAAGTACACTCCTACATTTTTCTTATGTCAACATTATTTTATAGAGCCAAACCAAAAAGATATCACCTCGATTCCTCTGCATGGCATTTTTACATGGTTACATAATTTGTGACTTTTTGCACCATACACTGATATGTACCAAATGAAAAAGGAAGGTACTTTAATTTACTGTTTTTATAAAAAGCATGAATAGCAATAAAACCGGAATGTGTAGAATATTATAATATTTTTTATTCCTTAAATACTATGTTTCATCCTCCTCCATGACATCTTCTTCTTCATCATCATCTTCATCAGTGTCTTCATCATCAGCTATATCTAGGTCTTTATGGAAACCTTTCCCTTTTGTCCAGTGGCACTTTATAACAACTTTAAACTTAGCCATTTGAATTCCCAGAAGTTTCAATAAGCTTGCCTGCTCTGGCGTTAATGGAGCTCCTTTTTTGCAAACCTGAAATATTTCAAATTAGAAAACTGTCATTTAACAAGTGGTATACAAAAATACTTCAAAAACTGTTCTTAATTCATACACACTATATGAGCAGCAATAATTTTTTCCATACCTGATATTCTTTGATAAGATTCACAACACCTCTTTCTAGTGAAGTGGGCAGACCAAGTCTCCTCAAATGAGGTTCTATTGTGTGGGAGAAGTCTGGCAGGGGGCCTTGTGGGAGTATCACATCTTTAGTAGCCACAAATCCTGCACGAGCATATTCTGCATCACGGAATTCTTTAAACCATTCCAGAACTTCAGGCACATCTTTATTTGTCATCAGTAAACCACACTGACCCTTTAATCTTTTAGACAGCTGTAAAGTAATTACTAAGTTGAAACAAGTTTTCCATTTTAATAACCAAATATAGTGCAACACTTATTAACTAAAGTTGATGATAAGGTACTTACCAGATTCAATTGATCTTCTACTTCATCACTCTTAGTCCTTCCAAGCGCAACGGCCATGACTTTATTTTTACCGAAAAAGAATCTTGAGTCTTTCCACTCATTGCGCAAGTCTTTCAGTTTTGTGTTGCGCATGTTGTCAACAGTGAACAGGAAGATATGTTCATATTTAGACAGTGAATTTCTTATTTCTTCTATAATTTTCTGTTTATTTAATAATCCTTTCTTATTTGTTTTGGTCAGAGAAACTGTAACCATAATAAAAAATATAAAAATACAACAAATACAAAAATATATATTTTACGTGTATAGAATTTGAAACGTGACTACAATTTATAACGTGAGCTAAAAGTCTTGTTTAAAAAAAAACGGCATGGAGATTTAAATTTATTTATTATAGGTTATTTCTTACCCTTCTTATCCCTTTTTGATTTCGGCATTTTGCTAGTGTTATTTTAAACTATGCACCTTTAACATGTATTGTTAAAGATTACGAAAACTATTTCACGAAGGAAACTATGCAATTAAATACAACACACAACAACGTTTACTTTGTACTTAACCTCAAACCAACACAAAATATAACGTGCGTGACATTCAACTTCAACTCATTCAGAATATGACAACTGACAGTTGCCAAAATTATAAACATACGATAGATGTTACCTTCATAGACACCGAAAAATTTGAAGAGGTGCAAACCTTTTAGGCGATTTTTCAAAGATGGTTATTTGGCATTCGACTTTCGAGAAGCGATAGTATCCTCCACACATAAGCCTGTACCAGTAAAATAAAGAAAGGAGAGGCTGGCTATTTAAAAAATAGGGTGTGCACGACAACTGTCCAACGATGTCAAGTAATCTTTTGAAAAATCACTTGCAGATAGTATAATATCACTTGAAATAACGTTCACATGATATAATTTTTATATGCTATAAAAACACATAACTTTATTTCGTGTGACCTAATTTTATATTTCATATTACCTACCTTAATTTGCTCTTATAACATTTAGTATAATGTTAATTTCATATAATTTTCAATTTGTATAATTTTCTTTTTATAATAACTATTTATTTAAGGTAACGCACCAAAACAAATTATTGTAATCTAACATCAAAACACTAAAGTTGCTTCTGCATCGTCTCCGGCACTGCGGAAAGTGCAACCCCTTCACCCTTACGTATCAAAAGAAAAGGTACCCATGATCACCTCCGCAGCTTCGGCTTTCTGGTTGCCTCCGGCGCCCAGCCTCAGCCACTTTGGCTCGAACTGATGCCTATGTTTTGTTACAGCGGGCAAGGTTTTTATATACAGTCTAGGGGTAGCAGTCAAATAACGACTAGAAACGGTTTTGGAACAGATTCGACCGGTTTACAAATTGTAGACGTTACCTATAGATTTTGAATATTAAAGTAACTGAATATTATACTTATTGAATATTATTTCAACTGTGCATTATATAAAATGTTCATAATACAATATAACATTAGGTAAAATGAAATTATTGAAATAATAATAAAAAAATAAAAAAAATATTTCAAACGTAACACAACCGTTAAAATGATGTTGGGCTCAGAAGCCAAATTGTTTCAGGAACTGAAACAATTTGGCTCAATCTTACACGTTGCCTGTTTGACACACATTGCCTCCGTAAACAGACTGTCAATTAAAAGTGTGTTGTTAATCGCACGGAAAATGAACAAAGTACAACTCTAAGACCCTGCAATTTGCCCTTGTCTAAGGTGAACGAAAAGGTACACGAAGGAAAAGGTTAGAAAAAATAATAAGTAGTTCTACTTCCTGTAACTTCACAAGCGCGTGGATCTGCTGCACTATAGACATCTCCGCATTTAGCTTGATCTGCCGGTCGATTCTGTAAACATGTCGAAGAGAAAACTTCGGTGAAGTGATCACCAGGTGAGCTGTCAATCCATATAATGAAGATGGAATGACAGCTCACTTCGTGATCACGAGACATCTTGATTATATGGATTGAAAGCTCACCTTGTGATCGTCGTGTCGCGTGTCGAAAGAAAAATTCTTAGTCTATCAATAACTGCTAATTTTCTTGTGTGATCGATAAACTATCGTATAGACAGAAAATGCAAAAATTGACAGTGAGTCGCCAGCGACTAGTCAGTAGGGGTTGCGCTTCTTCTTCTCTTTTTCTCTTCAGTTTGTATAACCACGATGAAGTTTTAAATAAACGTACATATTTGATCACTCAAATATAGCAGTTTCTCTAACCATCCAGCTAGATAATGACCACAGAATTTGAATTTCAAACGTGCGTCTATTACCTATAAAATAATCGCTCAGATAATATTTTTCTTATCAGTGCAATCATAGACTATACACGAGTCCAATCATTCAAAAATTGCGCGCCAGAACACTGACTTCCGGTTTCTACTCTAACCAACCTATTATGTACATTTCTCGTCTTAAATTATATATCCTTCCCTTTTTTTACCGTACAAAAGAAAGAGTACGCAACACATTCGAAGATGCCTAAGTGAATATGAACTCCTAGCATCGTGCTACGCTTCCTTCATAGTAATCCAAGATGGCCGACTCGTAATGTGAACCCTGTTCCGTTTTTGTTTCCCCTCTGGCCCCGCTGCCGTCAGTGTAGTATATCGTTCACCGCAAGACAAAAACCGATATTGTGTTGTAATTTGCTGGTTTAATTACTTTTTTTCCCTTCCAACAAGTAAGTGCATTAAAATTATATTAAGTGAATGCAATTTTATGTGTTTCTCTCGAAGTGTCGATGTTTAAAATCGTTTTCTCACAAATCTGTGACTGTGACGCATAGAAGGAGTGCCCCTTGCAGCAGCCATTTTGCCCGAGCCGGCGACACGATTTCGCGGTGCGGTTCAGATATAATTCTAAATTTTTGTAATCGGGATTTATGTCCTACTCAACGGATTTACTTTTATTTCGCTCATTGTAATTTGTAACGTGTAATATATAGTTCCTTACAAAGAGATCCGCCGCGTAAGTTGGTTTTTTTTCTCTTTTAACATTTCCTTCATACGTGACTGAATTATATTTTTGGATTAATAAAGGTACAGGAATAAGGACATTTATTGTTAACCGATGCTGTGATATATTTTGAACGATAATCCTTTTGAAGTGCGTGGGCATGTCGGACGTTGGCTTATTCATAGAGGGAACTAGCGATCACACTAGTGCGTCGTAATTTCGCCGTGCGTAGTCATGCCGTTATCTTGGTCAATTCAATAACTGTGTAATGTCATTGAAGGTAGTCAAAGTACTTATTTAGAGGTAATCACAGCATACTAGACTTGGATGACATTCCTTGCGCCACTTCTACTAAGTGAAAATAATTCAAATTGCGTTGTGTAATTGGTATAGGTTGTAATTAGGTAGGTAAGTATTTATTTGATCTAACGTTAATCTCGCTACCTTCGATTTACTTACATCGCTTTTCAGATAGACAGGCACGTGCTGACATTGAGTCGACAGCACAATGCTCTCGTGTATGTGATAGGTAATAGATATATTATAACGTACCTGTTATTATTACAAGGCTTATGTTAATCATTAAGTTAATAGTTTTCCTCATCCTCAGAATATTGTAGATTTGAAATTAAGTGTGAATGCTTGTTTCAGAAGTTACTCCTTCTGAATTAACCAAGGCACATTAGTTACTTAGACTGTCATGTCATAGTCATGGCAATATCCCTGAGCTGTTTGTATAAAACTGAAGAATACAACAGTATTAACTATCCTTCAAACGCTCATGATAACTGAATCCACAGCTAAGTACAACATCTGGCTAGACTTGAGACATAACTTGGCATCTTAGCGATAATTGAGGTTTTATTCGTGATATAAATGTACAGGAGTCAAGTCTCTTGTGATATTTTGCCATGCCAAAAAATTTTAAAACCAAGCTTCTGCTATTTTGAATAAATCTCCTGTACAATGTCAGTTGTAACTGCCATATTTGTCATGACACATTGCCCTTCAAAGATTGACATCATGCTCAATATTGAGTGATAATATACCTACAATATTTCATATGAAGGCAATAATTAGTAACATTATCCGTATATGGGACCAATATTTCAATCTAAATCCAAAATTATTTTTTTGCGATATAAAATATCATTTTTAGTTTAGTGTAGCAAACTTGAAAGTTTCATCATTCCATGAAAACTTATAGGTCTGTATTTATCAAATAGGAACTAAAACATTAATCTTTTATTGCCCAGAACTCAGTTATGTAAAATAAATTATTAACTATTACATCAGCCCTTGGCAATACATGAAAATGGGTGTTTCAGGTGGAGTAGGGAGGGGGGGGATGGGAGGCATTCCAGGGGTCATGACCCCGCCCTTATTTTATCTTGAAAATTTGGATAACTTATTAGATGTATCTTAGCATTCATTCCAAGGAGGTATAAATTAAATTTCACACAGTAACAAGTACCCCCTACCTTATTATGACTTTTTAATTGTTAGGTAGGGGGGTACCTTAGACAATGCTAAACAAGTAGTCAATCAGAAATGTCCATGTTACACCGAATATTGTTGAAAGGAATACATGCCAGCAATTAACTGATTTTAAAGAAATACCTACTTTTATTTTTATTGGCTATGAAGTCTTATTCGAATATATAGTTTTTTTTTTTTTAATCTTATTTATAACAATATTAACAGACAAATATAATTATCTCACGACTGTCTGGCCTTAAGTGTTACTTTTACAATAACCTGCAGATTTTTGTATTTTGTGAAATATTACTGAATAATGGAATATCTATGAAAATTGGCATATTATAACAGCATAGTAACTGGAGAGTCACGTAAAAAGCTATAGGTAGGTAGATAAGGGTAGCGTGAGGTAGGCGCCGGGCGGACGGGCGCGGTGCAGGAGGGGCTTACGCGAGGGTGAGGGGTGTGTGCAATCGTCGCGCTAGTCGTATTTCGTCTGGAGTGTTTATCCCGCGTCGCCGGATCAATACTGTTGGCGCAGTGGCGGTGACCAAGCGGCGGCGCGGCGACACGGCGCGTGCCTAGCCTGCTAGTAGCTTGAGTCTGTGAGATGCTGTCAAACCGAGCGGACGACGCGTCGATGTCGCGTTTGGCGTGAGAGGCGCTCTTTGAGCTTCGTTCAATTTTCATATTGCGCTAGTGCGCTCGCGAGCCTCTACTTAAGGTGCGACTTCCATCCATCCATGATGACAATTACCCTAAAAGCGATTCGCTTCGGCGAAAGTGACGCCTAACGATTAGTCTTTCTGATAAAATTTAACTCGCAGTGAACCATCATTGGCTGTCGATTCAAATAGTTTATTCGTGATTCATACTTTATTGCAGGGGCATCAGTGAAGTTATCCTCTCCCATCGTCCACGATGTCCGTCGACAAGGAGGAACTGGTGCAACGCGCCAAGCTGGCGGAGCAGGCTGAACGATATGACGACATGGCGGCCGCGATGAAAGAAGTCACGGAAACCGGCGTCGAGCTGAGCAATGAGGAAAGAAACCTGCTTTCCGTTGCTTACAAAAACGTGGTGGGCGCTCGACGATCGTCATGGCGCGTCATCTCCTCCATTGAACAGAAAACCGAAGGCTCGGAAAGAAAACAACAGATGGCAAAAGAATATAGGGTTAAAGTAGAAAAGGAGCTCAGAGAAATCTGCTACGACGTTTTGGTAAGATACTTGATTTTTTCATGGTCCCACATAATTGAGACTTCGTTATCGTGTTTATCCATTAAACTGTGGAATTTATTCCAAACTAAGTAAGATTAACGTCAGTTGCCGCCATCCTACGCGAATGACGTCACGGTATTTGCGACTCGCCAATTTGAGGGGTGATGCAAGCGAAAAGTAGCCGTGGTCATTTCCTTCGCAGTTATAACGTTTTTGTTAATCATGGGCGTTATAATGTTGGTTAGCACGTGAGAGCATGCAGGGCGCGGTGCGGAGTTTTCGCGGGCGGAGAGGGTGGGGTGACGTATTGCGCCGCGTCATTGCGCGCGCTGCTATCCCGTTTTCGTTCGTTGCCCTGTCTTGAATTCTTATGTATTCATTCTGCAATACAATTATTACTCTACAATTAACAACTTTAAGCCCCCTGATTAAAAAATATTGATGGATTAAACCGAAATTTTTAAGATAATGTACATTTTTTTTTGTTTCAGGGTTTACTTGACAAGCACCTTATTCCTAAAGCTAGTAATCCAGAAAGTAAAGTATTTTACCTTAAAATGAAGGGTGACTACTATAGGTACCTCGCAGAAGTGGCCACAGGAGAAACCAGAAATTGTAAGTACTAACACTTACAAGATTCAAGTTGAATATCATTAATATTACATAATGATTAAAATACCCGATTGATTATGCCATAGTTTCAGTAAGTTAACTTGACTTTACCTTACAGCTGTTGTAGAGGATTCACAGAAAGCATACCAAGACGCTTTCGAGATCAGCAAGGCGAAAATGCAGCCCACACACCCAATAAGGCTGGGTCTGGCGTTAAATTTCTCCGTCTTCTATTATGAGATATTAAATTCACCAGACAAAGCGTGTCAGCTCGCCAAACAGGTCATTATTTGTGTCAGTTATGCATAGGCTCTGTGCTGGCTGGCACGAGAGGGAAGTGCAGGCTAGGCATATTAATGTACGTGCTTGTCCCCAGCCGTCGTGGAGGACTCGCAGAAGGCCTACCAGGAAGCATTCGACATTGCTAAAGCCAAAATGCAACCGACCCACCCCATCAGACTCGGCCTTGCGCTCAACTTTTCCGTGTTCTATTACGAGATAATCAACTCCCCTGCGCGAGCGTGCCACTTAGCTAAACAGGTTTTTTTAATCAAAAAGAAAATTAGTGTGATGACACATATAATTTACTAACTGTCAAGTTTCTTGCTAGTGCATTCTCCTCGTTCAGTTTGCATGAAGATAAAAGTAATTCAAAATTAGAAATAATCTGATTGATTAAAAAGAACCACTAATAATATACATATTAGCATGGCCGTGTGTAAAGCAATTAACCCTTAATCCTCGATCCAGCCAGCATAAGAGTGTTTATTTATAACTCCTGTATACAGTGAGAGTTAATCTTCCTTTAAAGGGAATGATAAAAATTTCTTGTATGAATATTTTGATGAACTTACTCTTGAATTGAAAAGAATTAATGTTGATCGTTATATTTGCAGGCGTTTGATGACGCGATCGCCGAATTAGACACACTAAACGAGGACTCGTACAAAGACTCGACACTGATCATGCAGTTGCTGCGAGACAACCTGACGCTGTGGACGTCAGACACGCAGGGCGATGGCGACGAGCCCGCCGAGGGCGGCGACAACTAATCGTGCGCCGCGCTCACTCCCAGCACACGCATTTGTTCTCATTGGTGTTTTATAAGAAAACGAGTAACATTCGAGAACGCCGCGCGGCGCGGGTCCTCCGCCGCTGATGCGAGCCGTCGCTTGTAAAAAAATGTTAAAAATGTCGTTCGCAGCGGACCTTCACGTTCCGTCTAAAATTAAATGTTATGTGTCATCTTTGACGGTTTTTGTATTTCTGTATTTACACTGGATTACAGATATCGAGCTGACCCGATGAATATAAATATTTATAACTTAAGTTATTAAAATTACGGTTTCTTAAGTTAAAAGTGTTTTCCTTTCAATATAAAATAAAACGTAACAGCCTGGTCGGCCCCAAATTAACATTCCTTTCGCCGCATGTCCGCAGTGAAATGGAGATCATGATGGTGAATATTGTTTAAAAAAATATGCTATTAGTTATTTAAAATTTGTCGAAGTGCGCCCAAAACTGACCCTATTAAATCTAGATTTTCGTAAAACATAATTAAATCCACCTGTAAAATGGCTGTATCAAATTAGGGCACAAAAAACTTGTTAGTGTCTTTCGTGGTTTTTGTGATGTCCTCAAACATTTTAAATATTACCAAAGGAAGTCTTTTGTTGTTGACATTAACCATTTTGTTGTGCCCCTCACTGATTATAAATAGCATTCTGAATTTTCAGGCATTTATTAGCAAAATAGTTTTTGTGATGGCCAATATTGTAACATTTCTGCTGCATTTTATCAGCCATTAATCTATTATATTTTTCATGTTTTCACCAATAAACTTTTGTATTAAATACAATTTTTAGTTTTAGAACCAATATTTAAATAAACCGCCACCTAACCCTAAAAAGATGTTTGTCTAATATTACTTGAAACTTATACTAAAAGCCCTTATACATAAATTAAAGGGTAAACATGTACGAAAAGTACACAACAGATAACTGTGTCGTAAGTTGAAAAATCTTACGACCACACGGAAGGTGGAGCTATGCAGTGGTAGATTTAACCATATGGGGCTAGACCCTGGTAAATTATTGGTTCGATGAATTGATAAGTATAGCGAGACTAATAAGATCAGTAACCTACCTATCGAGTTCAGAAAGTCGATAAGTGTTCTTTTAACTTTTTAGCACATCACTTCACGAGGGGTTTACAAAATTTATTTCACTATTTGTACAGACGCCTGCACATCAAGCTACCCGAAACTAAAATTTTCCCAGCCAACTTAATGCTGTAGCGATAAAGTTGATCCATTAACCTTTTGAACGCCAGAGCATAAACGCAACGACGTGCCCCCGACGCCAAGCCACAATTTTACCGTACCTACTTCTTGTCACGTATTTGTCACCTATACGTGACAGTGGTGTTCAAAAGGTTGAAAGAGATTTGACAGATTGTTGTAGTTTGATGTGCTGGCGTCTGTACAAATAGTGAAATAAATTTTGTTTACAAAATGTAATGTGAAATGTATTTTATGTCACCGGAAAATTGCAAATTCCGTAAGATAATAAATCTTTATTAGATTATAATTTATCGATATATTATAAAAAAAAGTCCCAACCAAATTCAACAGTAGGTATCCAATATATCTGTGTCGTTAAGAAAATATTGTTTACAATTTCACGCGATGTTTTACAATGTTACGGCGTTTGAATTTTTCCGATGACTTAAACATTTTGACATCAATTATGGCTAATTTCACCTCAATCCATCGTACCACAGGCTTTATAATGTTCTCGAGATATTCATGATTTTACATATATTTTTTTAAGTCCAGGAGTTCTGGTGGATCTTATTAAAATATACGTTGTCCAACTTGGCACGTTCTGAATTCAAAAAGTGTGAAATGTGTTCGTTCACTTTGGAACTGGTGGTTATTTACAACATTTCAACTGTAAATAACAAACAAACATTTTTATATTCATTAAAAACCAACTGGAAGATACATTTAGTATAATCTCATAAAATAAAACTAATCAATAAAAATCCACCACCACAAACACCAGACTGTTGTTACTTGTTATCAGTTTTCTCCTACCTGTTTTTTTAAGGGTGGCCCTGTAAAATCCAGCTAGAAGATATTGATGATAAAAGTAGGTACCTAAGTAAATCGATGAGAATAGGCAAAATCTACCTATGTAACTAACAGACATGAAGGGTATAATGTCCCACAGACTACTTACCTACTACTTCTGCCTACGGAGTCTGAAATACCACCAAGGAAGTTTTGTACTTCGAAGAACCTAATCTTTTCTCTATGCATGAACCACCAAGTATCTAAGCCGGACCACCAACGCCAATCGTTTCCATATTTGGTTAATAATTAGTAGGTAGGTACTCGAACAACAAAATTGGTACCTACCTACCTACTTTAGTAGTTTTCGTGAAAATCGACTGAAGGTTGTCGCCGAGTATCACGCTCCTTTCAGCTGGACCACCATCGCTGAAAAAAGGGGCATGCTGCAGCTATTCTAAGTATGCAATAATAATTAATTAGTACCTACCCCCTTAAATGTAATTAATTTCCTAAAAAAAACCCTTTGTTCTCATATTATTACATTCGCAAAATATTATATTCTCGAATTATTATATTCTCAAAATATTACACAAAGAACAATCACAGCGAAAAATGTTTTTAATTTGAGGGAAACAATAATAAATATTTGACATCATCACATAGGTTATTCATCACATATATTTGTCTCGGATGGGAATCAAATCTACAACCCCTTTGTTTAAGGTTTACCTACCTTTTGTAAAATAAATCTAACTAATGATTTTATATCACCCAGTAGTAGGTAATCCTGAAGATATGCATTAATATAATATTAAGTGCATTTATATTGAAGTTTTAATAGATAAACTCTTTGCTAGTAGTTCCTGTCAGATTACAATGAAAAACCTATGTTTGTACTAGTGTCAGTTTTTATTTATCAATTGTTTTTGATGTATAATGTGACATTGTGAAAAATAGTTATTGGGAATAAATTTTGCATTCTGAAAATTGCATTCTGATAAATAAATATTAAAGTAAAAATGTCTGAAGATAGTGAAGCCAAGTTTATAACGAGTCAAAAAGGCAAGTCTGTTTTTTTATATAACTGTTACAAATACAACTTCTTCATTAAAAATAAAAATGGTACAACCAACTGGAGATGTTGCAACCAAAGGGAGTGCAAGACTTCGATTACATTAAGTTTGGATAAGAAAGTCGTTAGACAGCCCAAACATAGTTGCAGCGTTGATTTTGAAAGAAATATAATTGATATGGCAATGGAGGAGTGCAAAAAAGAAGTGTGCGAAAATTTTGAACCCATTCCAAAAATATTTGAAAAGCACTTCTTGGGAAACCAAGTTTTTCAAAATAAAGAGTATCTGATCCCATCATTTACGTCCAAAAAGGATACGCTGTACAGGAAACGAAATAATTTTTTGAATGTTGGTGCATCAAAGACTACAAGTAATGTGAGATTGCCACACCACATTGTGCAAGACTTTTTTTTATTTGATGATTATGATGGTGAAACGGATGATAGAATTATAATATTTTTGATGTTACCTGCTCAAAAGCTACGAGAATTATTCCAGACAATTGATAGTGTATACGGAGATGGTACATTCAAGGTGACACCGTCGTTTACCAATTGTACACCTTACATATTGATATCGCACGAGACCAAAACACAATTAGTTTTGTACCTATTATCTATGGCTTATTACCAAATAAGAACACAAATACATACAAAAGGTTCTTTTCTGTACTTAGAAATCAATTTCGTATGAATATTAGTTCATACAAATGCGATTACGAAATTGCTGCAATTAATGCTATACGTGAGGTATATCCAGAAATAAAACTAAAAGGCTGTTATTACCATTTTTTAAATGCTGTGTTTAGAATGAGTAAAAAATTGAATTTCAACGAAACTCACTTAGGTCGCAAAATCACACAGTTGTGCACAAGTTTGGCTCTGTTACCACCCAATCTAATTCCAGAAGCATATCTTGCTATAAATGAAATCGCACCAGAGACGGAAGTTTCACAGAAATTTCTAGACTATTTTAATAACCAGTTGATACAAACCATTACCAAAGATATTTTTAGCTGTTATGGTGAAAAGAACCGCTCTACGAATGCAGTGGAAGGATGGCACAGAAGAATTAACTCTCGAATTCCATCTCGACCAACCATTTTCCAATTTTTAGTAGCATTAAAAGTAGAAGCTCAAATTCAAAATAAAAGATTGCTAAAAAGTACTTTCTACTGCCCTGATAAAAAAAGATCTTTAAAATACATTGAAAATGATAGAAAAATTAATTGCATTATCACAGACTGTTTATCCAACAAAATTCAATCAATAGAATGCTTAACCAACAAGCGGCGTTGAATAAGCTCCCATAAATTTTCCATGATGTAAATACTTTTACAATTTTTATTGTTGAGCGGCTGTACCAATCGTCGTGCTTGGAAACAGATGCCACTTGTGAAAACTTGTATGCACTTGATCACTCGGAATTTGTTTAGTTTCAGTTATTATTAATTATATTTTATTAATGATAAATGCAAATAATTTTGCAATACTGTATGATACTGCAATTAATTTTTATTTTAATATTGTATTACGTTCGAAAGCGTTTCCATGATGCCTAGGTATTGGAATAAAGAGATTTTGATTTAAATAAATTAATTTTTATTTTTCACTGTGTTTGATTGTACTTCTAATATTTTGAGAATATAATAATTCGAGAACATAATATTTTGCGAATATAATATTTTGCGAATGTAATAATATGAGAACAAAGGAAAAAAACATCCAAGAAATCAACGATGATAACTTAATATGAAAATTATATTTTATCAAATAAAACATCATTCTGAACATAACCTACCAATATGGGTAATAAAAAAATAGTATAAGTATATACCTATACATATATGGTACATACATATGTACTTTTATGTACAGACGCCAGACCATCAAGCTATCCGAAACTCAAATTTTCCAATCCACCTTAAACCTAATGCCCAAGCGATAAAGTTGAAAAATCTGTTAAAGAAATTTGACTGGTTGTAGCTTGATTTGCTGGCGTCCGCGTCTGTACCACTAGGTACCTATTACTATACAGTATACATTCTGAAATTTGAATGGTTGTTTTCCCGCCGCAGAACGATTAGCCATCAGTCAAATCCCATCCAAATACATTAGTTTCCAATAAATCCGTGTCTTAAAAATAGTTAACAATTTTACGCGATATTTTACAATCTTACGGAGTTTGCAATATTCCGGTGTCATAAACACAATAAAAAAATAACTAAATAATAAAAATGGTCTAAAATATGGCGTCGAAAAATTCCTCCGCATCGCTGACCACTGGTAATGTACCCAAAAGGCTGGCAGCATTGCCACGGTGTATGGCAATGCTTATCCTTTGTCCAAGGTAAAAGCCAGCCCTTGTGTCACGCAAAGTGTCAACCAAGCGTCTTGACAGATCTTTGAACAAGTTATGAGCACTCGGACCCCACGACCCGTGAGTTTCAACCCCAAACGGCCCGAAAATATACCAACGAGGTTATTATATTTCCGCCGCTTGAGGGTCTCCGCAGCCGCAGCGCCAGCACAGTAACGTCCCACACTAATGGCCTAAACATCTTCCATGGAAATAACAACATGCCGTCCGGTCTCTTGCCATCGTCACGTGCCAGGCCATTGGGTACTAATACAGCCGGAACGCCAACGGTGACAAGAGCTCGTCGGAGGATGTCGTTAATATTCGCGTGCCGCACTATGGCTGCATGATAGGCCGTGTTGTCCGAGGCTGTTGATAACTTCGCCACAGTGGCAGCGATGAGGAGAACAACAAGGAGCTCCAAGACGCAGGGAGGCAGCGAGGCGGAATGTAGTACCTATCGTCGAATAAGGTGCAAATGTTCGACGACGGTAGTGCGTGAAGCCTGAGTCCCGACTCCCATTAACCCACAGCTAGCAGGCGCGCACACTTAGCAGCAGTAGCAGATGTAGCCATAAGGTTATTCTGAACCACTCAGCAGAGTGGCTCGTCCCTCCGTCTCTGGGATTATGGGTAGTCGAGCGGATTTAGATTCGGACAAGCAAGGATATCCATAGCCTCAGTGTGAAGCACGGCACATCAAGTCAGTCAGTGAGGAAGCTAGGAAATTCCTGACTAATTTCTCAGTGCCATGAACTGAGGATATGAATGCCGGTAAACAGATACTAAGTAGTAATTTTGCGGACGCCGAGGCCTCCCATGCGGATGGGAAGAGTAGCTTGAGCCCAAGCTCGGTCGTCCAAGTTCAAATTTTACAGACAATACTACTGTATTCACGACTAGCACTTAGCCCGCGACTTCGCCCGCGCGGATTTAGTAGGTACCTACCTACTCCACAAACTTCAATCTCTACCCTCTTTAATTTTGTAAAATTATCTGGATCAGCGCAATTATTCACCCCGTTCACGTCATTAGGGGTTGATTTGCGAAAATTGTTAGGCCCGCCGTAACTTTGAAACGAAAGGTCCGATTTGACTTTAAAGTGTTATTTACATGTAGGTCCATAATCAACCTTAATTATCAAACCATTAAATAGATAAGGATAAATATCTTGATATCATCACTTTTTCTTTCCAACTGGGCTGACTTTAACCATAATAGACATAGCCTCGCGGACTTTTTTAGGTACCTATAGGTAGTTTATTTTTATGTATCATCAATAGTTTTCTCACTTACTACTTTGGGTTATATTATTACAATTTTCTTAGGGATCTCTATTTAAAAAAAAAAAAAATGTAACCCATGTTTTGAGTTAATAATGTAGCATTCGAGAAGGTTCAGTAGTTTTTGAGCTAAAACGTAACAAACAAATCTTACCTCATTATAATATTAGTTTAGATTTAGATATATATATATATATATATATATATATATGTAAATGTAAGTACATATATTATATTTACGATAAAATTACAAAATAGATATAAAATGCCTTGTCCTGAATGACTGACTGATAGATCAACGCACAGCCTAAGCCGCTGATCGTAGAGACCTGAAACTTGAAACTTGGAGGGTGTGTTTTTGTATGACGTAGGCATCCGATAAGAAAGGATTTTTGAAGATTCATCCCCTAAGCGAGGTGAAATAGGGGTTGAAAGTTTTATGAAAAATCTTATTCCTTGAGCAAATTTTCTTGACATTTGGTACAAATATTGACCAAAGTAAATAATTAAGATTGCCATTATGAGTTTATCACAACTCCCTTCAATAGGCGATTATTTTAAGGGGTGTTAAACTTTGTATGGAAGAATCTTATTCCTTGGGCCAATGTACAGACGCCAGTACATCAACTTACAACAATCTGTCAAATTTCTTTAATAGATTTTCAATTTTATCGCCAAAGACTGCTTCGGCGATCGAACCTAATGAGGTTCAAGGTTAATTGTGAAAATTTGACAGTTTTGGGTAGCTTGATGTGCTGGCGTCTGTTCGTGAAACTTGGTGCGAATATTGGCCGAAGTAAATAATAAAGGCTGGCATTATTAGTTTTTCACAAATATCCCCAAAACACGATTTTGGTATTTTAAAATTTGTATCTAAGGTTCGTACAGTACACGTCAAACAACTTTGCCCCTCTGAAGTTCGTCACAATTGACAGCGCAGTAGTCAATTTTACAACCAATCATGACACCGCGCAAGCGTGTTATTGCGAATAATGGCGTCACAGTCGCTCATATACGTTCGATGCTTAGTCGTGTCCCGCTTGCTCAATATAATGAGACTGTTGATGCCAAAAGTGTTACACGTTGTTATTATAAATTAGTTTGTTATTGTTTTGTTATATTCTTATTGTTATTTGTTGTGTTTGTTGCTTGGTTTTGTATGTGAGTTTTTTGTGCCTTATGCCTAAACGGAATATCGTTTCACAAAAAGACAATAAAGTAGGTAGGTATACACCTTTAAATTTAGCTTTCATTTATTTGGTGTGAACACAGTCCCTCACTTTCAATTACCTAGTAGTACTTATTATCTTCTTATGCATTTCTTCCTACTTATCTTACAATCGCTAGCTGCTTCTAAGAACGTAACACTTTTTCGTCGTCACCAAAACCTAACTTCAGAGCGGCAAAGTTGATTGACGCTTAGGTACTATATGTTGGGTTAATAATACCTACATGAAAATTGGCACCTCAACCACCTTTACAAGGAATGTTTAAGCATATTTTGTAAATTCAACTGCATCGTGAAGAGGGATGGCAAATAATATTATAAATGCGAAAGTAACTGTTGTCTGTCTGTGTTACGCAATCACGACTAAACTGAACCGATTTAAATGATTGTCTAGAGCCTAAGAAAGGACATAGGATAGTTTTTATTCCAGAAATCATCCTATAAGGGGTGAAAGTTTGTATGGGGAATCAATGACCGCTGAACCGATTTAGATGAAATTTGGTATAGAGATAAATTAAACCTTGGAGAAGGACATAGGCTACCATTTGTCGCGAGAAATGGTTTAAAAGGGGTTGAAATAGGGGATAAAAGTTTGTAAGGTAGTACGTCATTTTTGAAGATAAAACCATGAAACCTTTGTATACCACTTGATAGTTTTGATATAATTTTCAAGTGGTTAATACCTATAATCATAGTATAAAGATGGTATAATTATGAATGCAACAACTATCTACTACCTACTTGAACTACCTACCTGTTTGTACACAGCAACCAGGTACGCACTTAATAGGAACAAAATTTTTTTAAATTAATTACAGCCTTGAGTGCCATGACCATATTTTTACGGCAACCCTGTTCCTGAACATATACCATAGAATGATATAATAAACAAGTTGTTGTTTTTTATATTTCTATGACATATACCAATAGGTACCTATATGTTCAGAAACAAATTTTATTTGATCACTACATAGTATAAAACAAAGCCGCTTCCCGCTGTCTGTCTGTCCCTATGTATGCTTAGATCTTTAAAAGTATCTACGCAACGGATTTTGATGCGGTTTTTTTTAATAGATAGAGTGATTCGAGAGGAAGGTAAATGTATATACATGCATAATATAGTAGAGAAACACTGATAATTTTAAAGTTTTCTAATGTGGTGTTGTAAATAAACACATTTTTTTGCGCTTATATTGCAAACGCTGGCTGAACCCTACGATATAGATCAAAATAATGTACTACAGTATTGTATACCTTTAAAAGGTCTACAAAAAAAGTCCGCGATGGTATATGTCTATCTCTTAGGGATAACCCACAATAACCATTTTTTATCCTTTACTTTTTACGAGGAATAATGGCTTATTTACGAAGCGATTTTAATAATGCACTTATGCTTTATGACATGTTTAAATGACATCTCATATGTCTGGATAGAGTTCAGTGCTAGGTTTTTTGTCCCGATTGTCTAAAGCCTGAAAACCTAGATATTTCCTATGTTTAGTAAATGAAGGTGTAAATGGTGGTTTCTTTGTCCACCCGATTACTTTTTACGACCTAGGTAGGTATTGTCCTGTGTAGATGGGTATGTGTGAAATGTTCAGTCTGTTTACCTCCTTTTTACCTTACCATACCTTACCGGGAATACCTTGTGAAAATTACCATACTTAGGGAATGTGTGAGGGATTGTGTCATTACATAAGAACTTAGACTAACTTATTCTATTACACAAACACATACCTACTCACCTTTATGGCGTCCATCATCTGATCCTTGTTCCCAACAACAACGAATAGTGCTCATCAGGTTTCAAATGAACCCAAACACGGTGATTATAGTAGTCAACTAAGAGAGCCACTACTCACCTTTATGGTTTCCATTATCAGACCCTTGCCTTGTTACCAACTAGGTACAGTGAATGGTACCTACCTGACATTGCGATTCAAATGAGCGCAGACATCAGCACAGGCATACATGTAAGAGTGGCTGAAGAATTACTTTTCTATACCTACTTACTTTGTCTAATGAAATACTCAAGCTCACATAATAATATCTAAGTGTTAGCCATCGAAATTGAAAAAAATATAATACTTACTTACCTAATTCTCGCTCCATATCAAATGACAAAAAAAAATACGATAGGTCTAAATTCTGTCGGACTCTGGGTCAGAAATGGCGAAAAACACTTTTGTCCGCTTTTCACCTTTCTGTTCTTCATCATTAGACCCTTATTAACTGTAGGTACATAATACCCATGGTGACGATTCAAATGAGCTCAAACAAAACCGGCATTCTTGTAAGAATGGATGTTGTAATAACTTTCGAGAATTCGTCTAAAGACATATTCTAGGTCATATATTTATGCATTAGCCATCGAAATCGAAAAAAAAGGTTGGACTCTGGGTCAGAAATGATCATTCTTCTTTTTGGGGAGAAATCATAATTTTTAATAGGGAAATCAAATGAAAAATATAACACCGTGACAACCGATGCCACTACCAATGTTTACTAGATATAGCCAGCTCATAAACTACTGGAGTACCTACTAGTTTTAATTGTAAGTAGGTACTCATTTTATGTTGTAGTTTGCGTTTGTACACAAAAGGAGTAAATTTTCTATGCAGGTTTGAGGAAAGCGACAAGCTCCTCAAACTTGGAATAAAAATTCAAATAGTAGAGAATCCCAAGTAAGATCGACCTTCACTCACTTGCTTACCGGATGAAAATTATATTTTACTAGCGACCCGCCCCGGCTTCGCACGGGTGCAATGAAGATACTATAAATATACCACGGTTTTAGAACTCTGGTTTAATGCATAGTAACTTGAAACTGTGTCATATGTCAGTGTTTTCGCGAAATCATCTTGAGAACATAACTTGAACGCTATTTATAGGGCCCCAACGCCGCAAAATAGGAGTTTATAAAAATGTAGATTATTGCCCCTTCCGGGTTTTTGAGCTGATAGTGTTGCTACCTTAGAGGGGCGCTATTTTCAGTTGTGTTATGTGTCTGGATAGGGGAATGCCTCCGAGGCTCAGCTTTTCGGGAAACCAACCCCAAACAGTACCTAGATAAGTTCACACACATAGATAAATTCACTACTTAGTTCCGTTGAACTAACCCCTCAGTGGACAGGGTTGAAGGAATGGTATTTACCCCATTAGACGGGGAATCCCATGGCCTTACAGAGAGGTGCATCAACCCTTATCCCGACTTCAGAATAGTTATAGATATATCCGAAAATGCAGTTAAAGCTAACACTTAAAATAATTAGAGATTTGAGGGCCTCCTTACGATAATGTAGTATTGTACGATAGTGAACAGTTTACAGATAGAATTTGTAGTCATTGGCAAGAAATAATTAGAATCTATAACTAAATACACTACTACTAACACACAAATAGTCGCGCAAAAGTTCCCTAAATCGCTAACTACAGTGTTGACAGTATATTCTGCGTCTTCATTTATCGCTGATAAGCAAACATCCCTAACACCAATCTATCCCGAAAACAGCAAGCGAAGATAAAAAGAGGGAAGAACGGTTCACAAGAAGTGCGGGACCCATAAGTACCTACAGGTAGAGGACGTCAGCGCGTCTGGACGCAGTCGGCACAGTCAACATGGAAGGAATTCAAGAAGGCCTACCCCAAACACGCCCCGTTCTAGTCGATCACGCCAGTCTGGTACAAACTATGTAGGTTGTTAGTAAGATTTTTCGGGCCGGGCCTTAGGCTGCGCGCCCTCTGCCCTATCCTCTGCCTGGGCGGCTTGCCATGGCTAGGGCCAAACACCATGCGCCATCTCGAATGTATGGCTAGTACGACTCTGTAAGTACCTACCTTTAAGTTATAATGAATCAGTTGGTATGTTATACTTAAAATTAACTTGAATTAAATTAAATGTAATACCTACATAATAGATTGCAATAACAAATTAAAAAAATAAATAAAAATAAATTATATTGGAGTCTAACCGGATGCAGCTGTGTACCAGTACTTTACAAGGACGTCTACCTATCTGACTTTCATAACCCGGTATCTGGGTAACCTTTGCCAAGACTGGTATCAGATTTTCTGACTTCTGACTATCCATTAAGACTGTCAAAGATTTACAAATGACAGTCGGGCCAACGCCTAACGTGCTTTCCGATGCGACGTACGGAGGAGGCTCGATAGTCTCCCACCTACGGACTGATCTCGGGCACATGTCTTCTTTCATACATCCGCATTAACACTCCATCACTATTTTATTTAGGCTTTTAATGAAACAGCTGATTACGCTATTTGGCTGCGACATAGAAAAAGAATTTTCCAAATCCGACTGGTAGGCTTCCAGAGATTCTGGGGCGAAACTCCGCTGCCGCGGCAAATTGCATCGCGGCGGACGGAACTCCGGCAGGATACCATTGCGATATGGAAACGGCGACTGTCGCAACCTGAACTGAGCACCGCCATGTCCTCGTCGAGGCGATTGGCGGCGGCGACCTCTCGCGTCCGGCCCTGGTTGAATCCATGGTCCGGAGCGTGGAGGCTTGGGAAGCGATCAACTCCTTCTGCGAAGCAGTAATGCTAGCAAAGGAGGAGGCGGGCCGCGCGAGGGAAAGCCAACCGCCGCAACAGGAGAAGACGCCCCGGGCGTCGGGAGTCGCAGGGCGATCCCCGCCACCGTAGGCGCGGGCCTGCGGACGGCGAGCATTGGGTGGCTCGCTGTCCGATCACCACCAGGCCCGGGTCGATGGCGCGTTGTGTTTCCCGCGCGCCTCAAAGAAATGTCAGCATAAAAGACTGGGCCCGCTAGGGCCAAAGCTAGGGTTGCGGAATCTGTTCGAAAGAGTCACCGCGGCCCTGGAACGCAAAGGGCTTTAGAAGGAACACGGATGGGTTTTAGTCAGTAAGAGTCTGACACGCCCTTCCGCTCCACCCAGAGCGGAAGAAGTCATTTGATGATTTCCCATCCTTAAAAAAAAAGGCTTCCAGAGATTAGCAAACAAACTCTTCTGCTTCATTAAATTAAGTATAGATTTATTGAAGAAAACAGCTAAAACTGCAAACTGCTATGCTTCAAATAGTTACGTTATTCCACGCACGGGGCACAGGCGTGCTGCAAGACACACATTAGGTGTACTATCGGAAGTCGTTATTTTATAAGCGAATCGTAGGCAAAGGTATCGCATCGCAGTGCCTTTGCCGAAAAACGTTGTACGCGGTGATCTATCTGCACCAATCTGCACTTAGTTTTAATTAAGTAAATAATAATCAAATAGGTATTAAAACCAAAAAATTACAAATTATTCATTTGACTTTGTAGGCAACAAACAAAGTTATCAGGAGTGGTCCAGAAATAAAATTTATTTATTTAACTAGTGGTCTTGTCCGCTCCGGCTTCTCCCGGAGTATATATCTATATATTTGTTAATTTTCTTTCATAAGAACTTACTGACAATAAAAAACACAACAAAAAAGAATTAGAGAAATTGACCCAGCCGTTCACGCGTGATGCCGTGACCAAGGCAAATAGGGATTCATATTTAGGGTTCAAAACGGGACCCTATTAATAAGACTCCGCTGTCCGTCCGTCTGTCACCAGGCTGTATCTCATGAACCGTGATAGTTAGACAGTTCAAATTTTCACAGATGATGTATTTCTGTTGCCGCTATAACAACAAAAACTAAAAAACAGAAATATTTAAGGGGGCTCCCATACAACAGACATGTTTCTTTTAACTTGTCACTTACCTATAATTCTAAATCTAAACTAATATCTATACTTACCATTATAATCTACCTATACTAATATAATAAAGCTCTCGAACTACCAGTCGGATTTGGAACTTTTTTGTAGGTATATGATAGTCACATTCATGAGGAAAGTTATACGGGAACGGGTTATTCCTACGGAACGGGCAAAAACGGGATATGCGCGTACGAAGTCGTGGGCAAAAGCTAGTCATCAATCAATATTTATAAAACTGTTCCGTTACTGGTGACTGAGTGATTGTGTGACTGACTGACTGAGTGACTGGCAGACAACGCACAACCGAAACTATTGTTCGTAGAAAGCTGAAATTTGTCATGTAGGTATGTTCCTTGGGGAGTGTAGATGCGCAACTAAGTGGATTTCCTGAAACTCCTACGGGAACGGGAAAAAGCGGAATATGCCCGTACGAAGTCGCGGGCACAAGCTAGTCTAAACAAAACTAAATATACTTATATATAATCTATCTACAATAATAATATTATATAGAGGAAAGATTTGCTTGTTTTTTTTGTTTCGATTTAGCTCAAAAACTACTCAACCGATTTTAAAAATTCTTCTCGAAAGCTACATTATTAACTCTAAACATAGGCTATATTTTATTTTCGAAAAAAATAGAGATCCCTACGAAAATTGCAATTATATAACCCAAAATAGTAAAAAATTGCCTAATAAATTCATTATGCGGAAGCTGGGAAAACTATTGATGATACATAAAAATACAGTACTCGGGACATGATAAAAGTATCTACTTATTACTAGGTACCTATAAAAAAGTCCGCGAGGGTATATTATGTCTCACTATTATGGTTAATTCACAATGATCGCTGTTGCCTGTTTTTCGAATTATTTAATCAAAACTAGGGTGGAATGGAAAAGTGGTGATTTTGGTAATGATATTAATCCTTCCATTTAATTAAGGTTAATTATGTACCTACATGTACATAATCAACCTTAACACCTGATAACAATTTAAAGTATTCAAATCGGACCTTTCGTTTAAAAGTTACGACGACGGGAAAAAATGTTGTGGTTTTAGTGAATTGGGGAGAATCTTAATGCTTGGTCCGTGGAAGTTGAAATTTCGATAAAAGAAGAATAACAAATGTTTGGATTTTATTAAAAAGGGGTATGTAATGTAGTTTTAGGGGAGGACGTTATTGCTTTTGCTTGCTTCAATTTACGTGAAAATTGGTATGAACAAACTAAAAGTGGAATTATTGAAACAGATCTTAACATTTTTTGCATGATCAACCTCTGACAGAATGAACAGGGTGAATAGTTTCGCTGATCCTGATACCAGCGAAGCTTAATTGTCAAATAAGTAGTTGTACCTACTTACTTGATAAATAGGTAAGTAAGTAGAAAGACAGGTAGGTACCTAGGTATGTGTAATTGCGTAGGTTGATATACTTATACCTACCTACTAGAATCTTGAACAAGTTCAGTGTAAATCTCTCATGTGATCATAGGAAGGATAAAGTCGGTTAATGTTATGCGCAATGATGATAGTTAGGAATTTAATCTACGGAAATATTATGCTTGGCGTTAACAGCACTTGACCGGTTTTTGAACTTTTGTCAAAATAAAATAAGTATTCGAAGTAGGTAGGTAGGTACTAAGGTAAGTTTGTAATCATGGTGGTACCTACTTCTACATTATCTAAAATCGAAAAAAAGTGTAAAAGGAGAAAGGTAGGTAGGTACAACATGTACCTACCTACCTTTCTCCTTTTACACTTTTTTTCTACCTCACAAATCTATTTTCCCGCTATGTAGGTAAGTAAACTACGTCATTAAGTAAGTGCTATAAAAATGTGTAGGTATACTACACATACCCACTGACCCTAAGTGAGTAACGAAATAATTCGGTATTAAAATCAATAAACCCTTGGCCCACAAAATGGCTACTAGGTAGCGGTTAGTGTGTGTTGCATGACATCACCGGGGAGGGTCCAGGGGGCGCGGGCGAGACAGCCCACCCCACCCGTCCCTAGTTGCGCTTATTGCGGAGTGCATTACATTGTCTGGCCACTACACGATGTAGCTCCTACATATACGTGTAGCCACATATTCTGTAGTTAAATCAATTAGTTACGCTTCAGTCATCGAACGAAAATAAGTAAACTGGCTATGTATCTATACCTACTCTGGAAGGGCTAAAAGCTTGGAATGTGTATGTCACAAGAAAATTGAAAACCGTGCCGTAAGATTGTACAATATCGCGTGAAATTGTTAACTATTTTTTCTTATTATGATACAAATATATATTAAGTATATTGGAAACTACAGAATTTGGATGGGATTTATTCTATTCAAAACGATTTTTTCATAATATATCAAGAAATTATAATCCAATAAAGATTTATTATAATCTTACGGAGTCTGCCATTTTTCGGTGACAAGCATACGTTATGTGAACTTATCAGGTTTTAAGAGTAAAATTACCTATATTTAAAATTAGTTACTCTATAGAAGATCGCTCTATAGATATCGCTCTACATATCTCGTAGGAGGCCTTCCAATGCTGCGTCTTTTTTATGCGGTCGGCACGCCAGAACCTGTCAGTCATCCGTACTGCCCTGCTCATCGCCAGCCGGTAGGAAAGACGTAGTGGTGACAGACAACATAGTTACTTTGAGGTTATACATTTTGTAGAATAGCGCTCTTGAATTAAATGAGAACAAGTAAGTAACTTAAAATGTTTATTATAAAACAGTAAAAAAATACTTTACAGGATGTTCACTCCCTATTATAATTTTGCCAGATCTGGCGAGAGAAGTTGTCCTTACCAAGTAATAACGGTACAGCATTAATAGACTATAGTAACTATCTAAAATGGTCTTTTTGGTATTTCAAGTAAGGGGATGACGATAGTTGAATTTTTCATCGTTATACAAATCTAGATATTTCTATCAAATAATGCTTTTGGAATGGGTCCATGAGATTCTTGTAGAAAGCTCATATTATTTAGTAGTGTCATTCATTAAAAAAAAATTAAGATGAGGAATATGTTTAGGAATATATTCATTAAGTTTAGTAGATATGGTTATGACCAGCTCTGTATGTAGGTAATTTCATTCTTATTTTAATTGAATTTACTGTAGGTAACCTATAAGATACACATAGTATACATACACAGTCATTTATCCACTATGGCACTAAACACAAGCAATGTCCTTTTCACTCGCACTATACTTGCTGCACAGCAAACCTTCGAGTTTGTTATGTTAATCCTTGGTCTCCCTAAATACCACAACTTTTCACTTACATTCAAATGCAACCTTGTTTAAGCGCTGTGTAAGCACTTAAAATATATCACCTTTACAACCTTTGCAACTTTAGAAATGTTTCCCTAATATTCTCATATATCACACATTGTCTGCGTTGGTGTAAGATCCGAAAGAAAACGACTTCCTGACTCGCGGCAGTAAAATTATACTGAGCAGTGGTCTCACTAGAGTAGAAACAATGTACGTGCTGCTGGTCGCCACGTTCACCGTTGTCATATCATCATTTTGAGCTAAGGACGTTACGTTTCCCTGCATTGATTTAGAGTAAATATTGAAAGCAGTTACACAGGAGCGAGGAGTACACAGCACAATGTAAACCACTATAAGCCAGAGGGATAATTTCAATGCTGCGATAGATTCGAAGCATTCAATCTGCGACATAATCTTCTTTATCCTCAATTTAAAGATGACTAAAATACCAGCAATGCTCATAATAATAAGAGGTAAGAACAAATTGAAAACTGCAAGAATTGAGTACATATGCAGACGTTGACTGGTGTCGACAATGGTGCACAACACAACATCCCGGTCGTGGTGCACTGTTGTGGCTAAAACAAACTCCGGAACACTCAATGAAATAGCCAGCACCCAAACAAACACTGACGGTTGCGTCACTGAGATTCTTCGATCAGTCAGTCTGTAATCCAGGTTCATTGTTCTCGGTGGGGTTGAAGAGTCACTGCTTGTCACTAAACTGTGACGTGAAGATCGTATCTCTTCATCTTCATCAAGTTCGTTTCGTTTGATCCGTTTTGCGATAGCTTTTTCTTCAATGTTGATTGTGGCGAGTGAGTGTAGTGCAATAGTAGCCACTAGATAGGACGATGCCGTCGAGGCAAACACATTCAGTCCCCGATAGGCTACGCAGGCAGGGTCACCAAAATGCCACGATCTGATATTGTAGGACCACAACTCGGGTCCTATTGACGCTCCGAGTATAAGGTCGGCGAGAGCCAACTGTAAAACGATGGTCAGCAAACCTGAAAACAAAACAAACATCATTATTAACAACAAATTCATATCTAATATTAAAAATAGTTATGTTTATTTCACATCATTATCAAACAACATACTTAATAGTAGAAGTGACCGATACGAACAAGTCAATTAGTGAAGGACTTACGAGACTTGTCAATGAGACTAATGGAATAAACTGGATGGCATGGATAAGTGTAATCTTTAAGCTTAGGTTGTGAACCTACGGAGTACGGCACGGACTCACTACTTACACCGAGTGAGGGATCATTATGTTGTTATACAAAGCATTCAAAAGACAGCAAGACGTTACTGAGAGCACATCAACACTACATGTATATGACTCCAACTATGGTAACAATGAATAGGATTATGGTCATAACTTAAGAAAGTTGGCGTTATTCTATATGAGAGAGGTATATGGGCCAGGAACGATCTCGGAGGTATTTACAAACAAGTTTTTGTTTACCACTGCGTGAGGATTTGAAGAGCGCGGCGAGCACGGAGCAGTTGGCGAGGGCGGCAGCGCCAGCGACGCACGCGACGCACGCGGCGAGCGCGAGCGGCGGGACCAGCGGGCCGGAGTGCGCGCGCTCCGACATGGCGTCGGCCGTCCGGGACTGTGGCGGGATCAATGACTCGCGCCTCGCGCTGCGTCACCCGCGTTCTCCGCCGTCCCTCGGAGGTTTTTTTTTTCAGTAGTGATTCACCGCTGTCCGAACATGTGCAGCACACGAGGGGCGAGCGAAAATGCTAACTATTCGAGGTATTTATCGTCCCTACTTACTTCCACAGACTGCGACGCACAATTTCTAATTCTAAATTTATCTAACTAGCCTATACAACAGGTCGTCACCTCAAGTACGTATGATGTCCGCGCCTACCAAGTGTGCAAATAACGTAATAAAAGGGCTGGGTGCGCGTGCTGTAAGTTCATTATTATTCTGCGTTCGCAGACAACTACCGGCGCCCGCATCGAGGAGTCAGTCGTCTTGAGCATTACGCTAAAATGTATTCTTGTCTTTGCCGTAAATTATAATAATATGTACTATTCCTTTTCATGATAGGTAGGTATTATTCCTGATAAGTTTACCTACTATATCGAAACTAATACGACACAAGAATAAACATATGCGTATGCTTCCTTGGTATATCCGCAAGGTCCTTTGTTTTCGGAACTGGTTGGTTCAAGCACGCACGGAAGAAACTTTACCCTTGATATGTCAACTTCTCTATCTCTGCAGTTCTAAAAACTGTCTTATTTGCTAATGGTTCTTATTAATCTGAATTTGGCGCGTGCTACTGTCAAGTTTTACTTTCCCAATTGTAGACACCTACATGCAGGGGGCGGGTAAGCAGTATCAATGCATGTCGTAGGTGCCTTGTCTTGAAGTCAGTTTGGCAACAGAGCACAAGGAAATTATGCATAGCGCTGTTGCCGCACTAGTAATGTATAGCCATACATTATTATTAATTATAATAATACCTACTCCTTATCGAAATTATTCTTGAAATAAATTATTCTTGGAAGTATTAGGTATTCTTGTTGTTCCAGACGCTTCAGGGATCTATAAGACGGTACACCTTCGAATACAATTAACAACCTTTTCGAGCACGAATACTTCTGCGAACAAAACATTACTAAAATGTACCTTTTGTTGAGAACAAGGGGCTGTTTGCCAGCTCGCTCCTATTCCCGATTACAATAAAACCTTTTCTTCAAAAGATAACGGAACTTTATATAGATAGGTAGGTACTAACTGATTGCTTTTATATTAAACGTCAATGCAAAGTGTTTGACTGAAAGGAAAGATCTTTGCTCTCATGATTTGTATAGATAACATCTCCCTAAATTAAAAATCCCTATCCCTATCAACTGTCCGGCTTTATAAACTCACTTCTCAGCGAAGCTTCTTAGTGCTTTTATGATTTTTATTCGTGTAAATGACATTCAATTATAGTTACATACTAGCGGTCCCGACAGACGTTGTCCTGTTCGAAAGTTTGCTTTGTGTATGACGAAAAAATATAGAAATCGATTACAGCGCCACCTACCGGGTCCAATTGTGTGTCCAATCTAAACCATTCTCGAATACCCTTGAACACACAAAAAATTTCATCAACATCGGTCCAGCCGTTTAGGATGAGTTCGGTGACATACACACGTACACGAGATATAGATATATTAAGATTATTACCCTTCTTATTGCATCTAAATGTAATCATTTTTATTTATATCTGTTTTGATCGGGCTTTTATTATTTATTTTGTAACTATTTAAGCTATTTAAACAAGGATTTAATTCCCCAAAATTTAAAAATCTTTGTTTGTTGTCTTCGGCCGCCCTCGTTTTTCCATAGCACATCTGACAACAACAATAGAATAGAATGGAGAATAGTGTCGCTGTAAACCAATATTCTAGAAAATTCAGAAAACTTCATACAATTCTTCTCTTCTGCTGTCGGTGTGGTTTTCACGTTGGACTCACTTTATTTTGCTTCATCCCGTTTTCCTAGCAGTCCTACATAACTTAGTGCCTATTCCTAATGTGCGGTGACTTTGTAGTATCCAGTCATCGCTGCACCCCAAGCTATTGCATTCTAGGTAGAAGGTATTCCTACCTGTTTTATCAGTGTATCGAGGCTGAAACAAACTGTGACTCCGTGAGCCCTTCGACCAGCCGCTAAAAACGGTCCCAATCCACATGGTAATTATTCTGGAAAAGATTCTTAATCTAATAACGATGTCAAGTTTTTTAGACTTATAGTGTGACACTTTAAGTCTGACTATTAGCGTCTGAAGCATTAGATATTTATTTTCATTAAAGAAATAAGTATGAAAATGTAAAAGTAAGTAATGTCTACATTTTACTCCTTGAAAGAAATATGGCTTTGACGTTGATACGCGCCCTCTACGTAGCTACATGCTACGCTATGCGTCGGCAGTGGGGTGGCTAGACAGCATCTTGAGGCCTCTACGCGGCGACTGCGGTTGAACACCCAGTGCAAGTCACCCGAGTTGGCTATTGCTTAGGTACTGCTTAATGCTCATTCGGCTTTCCCCCTAAGAATAGTTAATTTCGAGTTTTAGCTATACTTACATATTTTCTTATTCAACAATCAACTCAGTTACGGCTCTTGCTCTAACCATTTCAAATAAAACATAATTAAGCTCGCCGTAACTGGAGCATTGTTGCAAGTACTGCAGGTATCTCTCTGCCTTACCCTTTGGGGATATCAGTAATTCTGATGTTATGTATTAAAACGTGTATGAATGAACTCACATGTCGATCAATAATTTCATGACTCACTCGACCCTTTTCTGATAGAGAGAATGCGGGCTGTCTTCTGCATATCAGCGAAACGTGATAAGACATGTAGAACTTGAGTTATGTAGCTTAAAGGATAGGTCCCAAGACTGAATTTTTTATTCATAAAATGAGGAAAAATAATGAACATTAAGGTATTTTTTTATGCCAGTTTAAGCACAGTTTGGGTCTAGAATTTGGTTTATGTAGACTTATGTAAATGACTTTGACACATACACATGTTGACTTAGAACTTATGTCATAGTGTGTGTCGGGAACGCGCGTGGCGGCGAGCGTTGGACGCGACCGACTGGCCGCGTCCCTCACTCGATATTGTTCATTTGTTTTGATTAGCGGAAGCCACTGACTGGCGGCGAGGTCGAGTGATGGATGACTCGCGACAATGCTCCTCAGGGGACGCGTGTGGGCGGTGCCTTGACAGCCAAAATCTGCACTTTCCTTCGACTTTCTCTTGGAGGTGCGAAAGGTGTTCACTTCATTCGGGGGCTCGCAATGCTTATTCGGTAGCTGGCGCCTCATAAGTGTACGCGTTCTAATCGCGCGCAACAACTGTCGCTCCCTCGTGTCGCATTTCGCACGGTGCATCGCGCGCGCTTCAGATATTCAAAGCACCTGCATGCCACTTCCGAGTTGCCGTTTATAAGCAGTGAGCCCAGTGTGGAGAAGTAACTTATCGTGTGGCTGCTGGCCAGCAATGTGAGGCGGCCATGGCCTTCAGAAGTGACATAGTGTTGGTAGCGCTGCTGAGCGTGGTGCGCGGCGGTGCGCCTGCGCGGTTCCCCGTGAGTAAGCTCGCCGCAAGGGCGGGCGGCGCCTTCATATCTTATTTATTGATTTATTACACTACTGTGTGCTTGTATTTCCTTTATTATGTATCATATGGATGCTGGTGGCCCATTCCGAGTTTTAAATGTACAAATGTTCAACTTTATCCACTCAATAAATTTTATTTCATAAATTAAATTCAGTCCCGAAATTTCATTTCCAGGGAGGAAAATTATTAATTTAGGTATAAAAAGTTAGCTCCGCCCGCGTGAATGTCGAAAATAATCCCAAGGGAACAACTCTTGGGATAAAAAAATATCCTATGTGAAAAGTGTCCTACGCCAAATTTCATCAAGATCCGTTCAGCCGTTCTGATTTGATTTTGTTTCTCAATCAACATCCAAACTTTTGCATTAATAATATTTTATATTATATATATATATTTTTATAGTATATTGAAGATATCGTTCGCTATAAAAAAAGGATTCTTGGGAAATTTTTTCTACAATTCGTCTTAGATTTTTCAATATTTCTGAAAGGAGAAAATGGTTCCTAGTTTATAATTGAATACCAAAAACTTTTTTAAAATTAAATTTATTTGTAGATATTTCGCAACTCGCAACGTAAAACGGACCATTACAGAAAATTGTGAAAGAAAATCTTGACAAGTGAAAATATTTGTGACTTAATGAAAATTATTCGGTTCAAACCTGAAATAATTTACGAAACACGAGTAACACACACAGCCCTCCTTTAACTAGGCACCCAGTAGACCGTAAGATCAAATGATCCTAAGTAGAGGCAGATCATTTGGTCCACCATTCAAAGACATTTTTAATTATTTTTTAAGTGCCTTTATTGAGCGTAATGTATGGGTGGGTAGTGTTTTCAACACAATTAGGATACTTATCGCCATTTTGTGGTTCAGCGATCAGATCAGATCGTTAGTACTCAATAAAACTTCTTTGAGTTTTCATGCTTGATTCTTTTTTTTGTATAAAACTGATTCACCTATATATTTTAGGCATAAATTGCTACGACAACACGAAAACTCAAGAAGCTTTTCAGAAAAACACATTTGTGTTATTCTTCCGAAGTAACCAATGATTACGTGTTTCTAACTTTCCAATAAAAGTATTGGAAACGTGAGAAAATACGAGAAATTGTTCCTAGTAGTCACTTTCAAAGATTATTATTACATTTCCCAATGTATGATAATAAGTTTAGAACATACACAAAAGTTGTGCCGTGTAGTATCTGTCCCAGTATGTCGCATAGCGTGCATGACACGCTTCTGTTTGTTCTTCTATTAGCACGCCTTGTATGCGTCTGTGTCTATTTGCATACAGTCAAATTATCCATTATTTTTATTTGAATTAGAATAATTAGTACCTACCTAATTGATAATTAATGATTTTGTTCCCACTTACATAGTCCTTATCGGTATTATTTCTTGAAAAGAGAAAAGCTTATTTCCTTTAATTTTGGTCAAGTAATTCATGGTTTTTACATACCCTCGATGAAATTTTGTTTCTTGATTAAGTGTAAAGTTGCTTAGAAATTATAACTACAGTTCGATTTTTAATTGTGTTCAGTAAATTGACAGTTCAAAGTCAGTTTTTAATAGTGTATTTCGTGTTTTTAAGACAAGTTATTAAAATAAAAAGTTTGCATATAAATAAGTAGGTACATTATTCAAGTTCATTCTTTCATCCTTGCACCTAACCTTAAGGGTATGAATTTTCAAAAACCACCTTCGTATTTCTAAAGGAACTTTTGTGTAAAATTTTATGCTGCTGGAATTCTAGACCCAGCGATTCAGGCCGTGCGTTGTCGGTCATTGAATAAATTAATTTTAGATCTTTATTGGGTAGCTAGCTAAATCGACGTAAAATATTTATTTAGGGAAAGACATTTAGGATAATGTTTATTTGGCCCCTGCTACGTGGACAATAGCAACCTACACCTTTACGCTTGTTATCCCAAAAGGGTTCCTGAAGGTTACGGGAACTTACGTAGGTACGGTGAACTATAAACCTATCTACATAATGACGAATATGAGGCCAAGGGTAGGCAGTAACTGATCGATCCCATTATATCAACATCACGCTACGAATAAGATTCTGTCCAACAGACCTAAATAGCTAGCTATTAGAAGGGTAACCCACAGTAGGATAAAATAACAATTTGGTTCAGTACTACCTACGTAAATCTGATCTTAACAACCCTTACCTTGAAGATATATTATATACACGAGGGAAAATTCGTAATATTAATATTCGTCGGTCTCGGCATACGGTCTTGATTTATATGAACGTGCGAAGGCGGCCAGGCCTGAATGGATCTCAAATTGATTAATGGAGTACAATTCTTCACGATATGACAGCAGAAACCTCTTATTTCCCAACATGATATGGGGTTTTGTTTTAAAATATTATGCCTATTCATCACGTTTTCGGGTTACGTATGGGTATCTGTACCATGTATTTTTTTTAACGATTGGAAATCATCAAATAATTTCTTCCGCTCTGGGCGGAGTGGAAAGGACTCAGACAGTCAGACTCTTACTGACTCAAACCCATCCTTGTTCCTCCAAAGGCCATTTGCGTTCCAGCGCCGCGGTGTGGACTGAGGTGACTCTTTAGAACAAATTTCGCAACAGATGCCATATATGAAATCCTTATTTGTTTTGTTATTTAATAGTTTGTCCAAGTAGGCGAATAGATCTCTAAAACAGCTTTTAGTTTGTAAAATAAAGTAAGGGCTTAGCACACGATTTCACTATCTTTTGTTATTAGTAGTAGGTACGTTTCTGTCTCCGCGTGGTCTATGTGGAGCTGTGACTGTGCGGATAGTTCTTACTCTACTTTCAGCCCCCCGATTGTGTAACGTTACGTCAATAACGGGTTACCTACAATGCACATTTTCCGAAACTATTAAAACTTTCACCAAATTATGGTACATTAACAACGCCTTACGATACGATTTTATTTTGACAATTATATTACGTAATAAAAATGCAGGTGTTTCGCGTACTCGATCACGTACCAAGTTACACAACGCTAACGTCAAGTAGAGTTTTTCAATCGCTCTCGATGAATCATAGCGTGTCGTTATTGTGGCGCGCTGTGCGGCCGGCGCGGCGGCGGCGCGAGGCGGCGACGTGCTCGCAGCCTCCGCGTAATGAGATCGATACAGTAACTTTCATCATCCGCACATACCGATGTAACACTGACAATTGAATGCCAAAATTAAAGTAATTACCGGCGCCGTTGTACCCCGCGTCTTATTCAAAGCCGCTAATAGTTCATCGGAAGGCGCATTGTCTCGCGTATAAGAAAAGGAAAAACAAATAGTTTTACTTTCCCCTTTACTTCACTCGCATCCGCTAATATCGGGCCTACACTTAGCTGACTCATGTGGACTTGATTTCGGTTTCACTGTTCTCTGATGTTGACTGACACGCTAAAATTCCCTGCCCATACAACGTGCATACGTATAACAATAAACTACAGTAACAGCTTACAGTTTCATTCAGCCTTGTTAGGCCGCTATCATCAATCATTCGAATTGAGAAAGCAAAGAAACCAGACCAGCAAATACTTAACAAAAGCTTTTCACCGATAACTTATCTGTCTTGACTTTTACACAAATGCTTTCCTGGTAACATCAGGAACCAGGATGTTGTTTGAGTGTCAGACACGTTGTTGCTTTGTTTTTGTATTCAAATAAATGTGTAATGACATTTTAATAGATAGATATCTACAGTAATTTATAGCCTCGGGCGCAGTGTCAAAACTGTCAACAAGAGAATTAGAAGAGATCGTTGACCCAGTTGGTGTTAACTGACGGATTAACATGCATACGTATTGTATTGAAAACGAGAACCGTGAAATCGATTAACCACAACGTACGTGAGTTATAGATACGTGAACTTGAAAAGTTAAATACATGAATATTTTACTGGTGTGCGAGACAGACGTCTGGGGCCTGTTTGTGGCGTATTATAATTGCGATTACTTAACGAGGCTAATAAAAGTGTTGTTTAGCCATGCTCGCATTAATGAGAGCAATAGAAGCAGTGTGAGAACGAGGAACAGGCGACACGGTCGTGACAATGGCGCGCGCCCACCAGACGCTACTCCTTGCCTCGTCGACCTACTTCCTCACAGCATTTATCACCGCCTCCTTCGGATTATTTCGATGTCCCTGATACCTAATTTGATTGTATTGTTGTAAATACTCTCTAAATAGTACGGAAGCTGAGTAATCTTCGGCGCTCTAGTTTTGTCTAGCTTATTCTTGGAAATTTTTGTTGCCACAATGATTGACATACATTTCGTTAATTTATAGGACTGTCAGACTTAATTGAAGTATTTATAATTATTGCTCTAGGCTCTCTATGATTTTATCTGAATGCTACGAAACATAGAAACATTTCGGAGCACGTTTGAGAAGTTAGTCACGGACAGATTTGCTTTATAAATGAACTATTCGCGACTATTGATTAACCTGGCCGAAAGACATCAGACAGGTCATCGCTCTGCGAGCTACGAGGGCTTCTCGACGCGTAAAGAACATTCGCATCCAAAAATCGATCGGGCTACGGGACAGACATTATACGTACCTAGCACACTCTGAAAAACAGCGCAGTGAATAGGGTTGCCAGGTCTTAAAACCGAAAAGCTGGACAGACCAGCCAGTGTAGTCGGACATTTGGGTAAAAAGGCCACGGACCCTTATTTTTTTAGTCTTAGTCACACGACATTTATTGCATAAACAATGTTTTTTTTTATAATTAAACATAAAACATCAATAAAGTTGAATGATTCAGTTCTTCTCTTTATTATGAATCATTCAATATTCATTAATTTCAATAATTGCAATAGTAGTAGTACCTTCCTACGTACCCAAGTAACAAAATTTGGTACCTACTATTAAAGTCCTGAGAACGATTAAGAGCGTGCTAATTAGTGTTTGTGATACTATAATGGTGTGATAAACGTTTACAGTACCCCAAATAGGCCCGAGTTTTATCACTGATTTATTTTATAAACATTTCATAAGTCACTGTGACCTAATAGTTGGAATGTAAAAGTGTCGAGAAACACTTATTAGGACTAAAATGTCCTGTGTGCAAAGTTTATGTCACAAATTTGCACTGTAAACGATTCCAGTGATCTTTATTATCACACTTCCCCAAGAAAACAAATATCTTTTTTTTTTCATTCTGCCATTGTTGCTTAACGTAACATGTAAGTACCTAATAAAAAGGACATACATACTACAAAACATTCTAGACCGTAACTCTGCCATAGCTTACACTTGCGAAAATAATTATATCAATAAAATAATTATGCTAATTTAAAATTTGACAATGCGCTCTCATGATATTCGTGTTTTAATTAAATTAAATTAAATAAATAAATTAAGGACTTGTCTTGTGTTTTGCTATAGTACACATTGACTCCAGCCGAGCTGCTAATGTGCTATCATGGCAGAAAACAGCAGCCATATTCTCACCGAAAACAGGTTTAGTCTCGTAGTAGTAACACGAACTCCCTTATAGAGCTATTTAAAATTTAAGTTATTTAGCCACTGCACCAGGAGTCGCTATTTAGTACTGTAGACGAGTTTTCATGACTTTTACAGAACTAGCCCCATAGCGATGTTGAGGGAGCCTTTAAGAAGCTAAAAGATTACGTAATGGTTGTGCAAGGTACTTCTATAGTGCAGATTGATCCTGTTATAGTGTTTTCGATACTGCTACAATACTAATACTGTAAAATTTATTTACAAAAAAATACAAAAAACACAACAAAAAATAACAGTAAGGTCATCTATTTTCATATCTATTACAGTGCAACACTTTAAAGATTCTTTTGTATGGTCCTGCAAGCGTTCTAAGAGCAAAATTTTGGAACTTAAATGCTCTTTAATCTTACAGAACCAAAAAGCTCTGTTAAAAACCTTTATATTAAAATCAGTCACAATAGTTACCATTATAGGTCTACTATACCACTGTGTACTTGGGTAACTAGCGATACAAGGTGAGGCGGGCGGAGCGGAAACCAACACATGGCAAATGTACAAAAAAAAACTCAAATTTATATATGATATATAACTTATAAAGCCAAAAGTCCGGACAGACCGGACACCGACTGAATTGGTCGCACACGCAACCAAAGGCCTGACTGTGTCCGGCTTTATCCGGACGCCTGGAAACGCTAGCAGTGAAGCTGCAATTTAAAAACATGTTCACTTAAAGCTTTACCAGTTATTTTAAATACATATATAAAGCTTTAGATTGGGTATTACGTAAGATATGCTCTGCCTCATAATCACTTAATATATGGTTTAACAGTTAATAGAAGCCTGTGCCTATGACGGATCTGTTGCATAAGTGAACAGGTTGTTTTCCATCCTCGTAGTAACGGTAACGAATGGTTAATTATTATCATGGTTGAATCACTATAGGCGTTATGTGTTGGATTCACGTTTTATTTGTTTATTGATTATTCATAAGGCGGGTGCGAGAGGGCAAGCGAGCCTTTTTACTCATGCGAGAGAATGAACCTGAGCTCAGCCCCTGGGGTAGTTTACGTGTGCTTACTTTGCTTGCAACTTTAAACGTCCTTTGATAATAATTTGCTTGAAAATGAGCATATTTTCACCTTTTACTACCAGCCGGCCTATACTTAAATATATATTTGAATCTGATCGTAAGATGTGTTTTTAACAATTTACAAAACTTAATTTGTAATTAAGCAGTTTCGATTATGTTTAGGTCTCACGTGATATAACTGTGGTAAGCCGCAGCTTAACTTATTTTAATGCGCAATTTCAACTCCAATATTGTTAATTAAAGAAGCCAAAACGGTGGTTATTAAAAAGAAAGTTATTGTTTTTTTTCTGCAACAACAACGCTAAGCTCTTATATACTTATTATTATATACGACGGAGAATACTGCCAAAAAAAAACTTTTAGTATGTCAGTGATGTCACGGAATATTATAAAGTTGAAACAACATTTTCATTTCAACGTGAACAACAAGGTAGGTAGGGTAGGGTGGTATGACTGGTTTTCTCAGGAACAAATCCGAGAAATGTTACTTCCATTAAAAATGCAGACGACGCGAGAAAGAATGTCGAGGGTCGCTGACTGTAGGTAGTATTTATTTAGCACATGCACAACATACCTACCTTTGCTACGTAGCGCGAACTGCAGGCGACCCTTTTTGTAAGAAAACACTGCCGTGTGACACTTTCAAAACAAAAAGCGATGCAAAGGGTACATCGTACGAACAGCTACCTGCATTAAAATTACAATAATCACATTTTTAGATTCGAAATAACTTAATTTTAGCAATTTCGTAGCGAGTTAGACAATGGCGTAGCAACGTGCTACGAGAAAACAACATTAAACATAATTTTCCGTGTATTTTCTCTAAATTAGACTTACAAGAGAGCACTGTAAAAATACAATCCCATACATTCAGAGTTAAGATTCCGGGCCATTGTTAGAACCTACAGTCGACTGGGATAATGCTACTTTTGTCTATTCTATTTATTCTTTCGTAGCTCCCGCCGTTGCACTTAAACCTGATTTCTATAATGCATTCTAATAATATTTTTAAAGTTTTTAAGCAACCATTTATTAATATTATATGCCCACTGCAGGGCAAAACCTCCCTTCCAATGCTCGGTCTGGCTGCGATATCGGGTCAATAATTTTAAAGAGTCTAACTCATCTCGGCATCTTTTCCTGGACCTGCCATTTGTCGTGTAGCTTCCTGCAATTTTGGATCTACTGAGTGGTGGTTTTCACCCATAACTCCTCCGACAACCCAGTACCAGTATAATCCAGCTAACTTAGTTCTTTTATTCTCATTATGTAATTTTTTTTTTTTCAGGATTTACTCCCGCTGCACGGCTGGTGGACCAATCCGGAGCGAGTTCACGACAGTCCGGACATCCAGGTCGTGTACCTACCTGCGCTGTTGCCTAGAGAAGCTCAGCTTGCCTCTGACAAGCCTACAGATGACGTCCCACTGCCCTACAGCTTCGACGCTTTCGGAAGGTACCGCGTGATTGTCTATTCCATCTTTATTTCCTTCGTTCCTACGCCAAATTGTGGGTTTGATTGAATGAAGGATTTCAACATTATTATTCGGACTTATTCCCGGAAAATGAAAGGAAAACCTAACACAATTACCACAATAATATTTTTCCTTGTTGAAGATGTAGAAAATATCTTGATCACGACTCGGGCTAACTATAGCTACCTACTTACATTACAAGTTTATGCGATTCTACGCGACCGAGCGAAACGTGTTCGTTCAATCTAACTAGACGCCTATTGAAGAAAAACTGGTTTCATTGAATGTGCCGACAGACTGACCTTGAGATAGCCTTATTGTTTTAAGTGTGTTAGATTTGTTCGAGCGATCAATCAATCTTGTCGTATGGGAGAAAGCGTATGTAAATGCATTAGATGACTAAGTGATTAGATCTAAATCAGGGTTCTCCAAAACCTAAATCCATGTGTTTAACAAAGCTTTTAATTTATTTTTAGAAATTTTGAGCTACAGTTGGTACCAAATCGTCGCCTGGTTTCTCCTGAGTTTCGTGTGTGGTCCGACCAGGGCCAGGAGGCCACGTTGTCGGCCGTGGATCCCACGTGCCACTTCCAGCACTCTGGGCCTAATGCCGTTGCAGCATTCTCGGCCTGCAGGGATCACGCTCTTGTAAGTAACTACACCTATTTTGGTTTGCAGGTCCTCGAACCCTTGAAAACATATAAAAGATTTAGTATTGTTTTGCTCCTGATGTGAAAATAGCGAGGTTACGATTTAGTCACATTCTCACCAGCTTTTATTTCAAATCCTTTGGCGTGGTTTTTTAACTGGGGCATGACTACAGCAAACAGAATAGGGTCAATCGCAGATCCCTGACGGATACCAGATTCAATTCAATTAAAAACCATTTTCCTTTTGTTTTAATTCAGAAAAAAATCATCTTGATAGATTTGGCATTAATATAAGGTTAAGATTAAAGGTAGCCTCTAGCTAGATCTTTTGTTTGTTTTTTTCAGCACGGTTTGATTGTTGTGGACAACTCTACGTACGAAGTGCGACCCTTGCCCTTAGGCAGTGGGCGGGCGGAGAACGGCAGCGGCCGCACAGCGCACGTGATCCGGCGCGCACCGCCGCCCGCGCCGCCTGGCGACGACGCGCGGCTGCTGCGCCCGCGCGTGCGCCGGCCGCGCGCCTACCCACCGCGCCACAAGCCTGGCCCACCCAACTATACCATCGAGATAGCCCTTTTCCTTGACCAAGCGGCTTACAAAATTTTCTACCCTTACCTCAACTATAGCGAGTCAGACCTGCGTGATATGCTGTTGGCGTACATAAATGGTGTAAGTTACATCATTAACATCATGTTCTTGCATTAAATCCCTGTTTTTATTTCTTTTTTATCCATTAAAACCATAAAATTATTAGCTACTGTAAAATTTTTGCTACGTGTTCTAGGTGCAAGCTCTGTACCAGCACTCTTCTCTGGGCACACACATCCAACTGTCTCTGGTGCGTTTGACGCTGCTGCGCTCGCAGCCATCGTCCCTGCCCGCGCACGCGGAGCGAGGACGCTTGCTCGACTCCTTCTGCGCGTACCAGCGGTCGCTGAACGTAGACGATGACGACGATCCTCAGCATTGGGATATGGCACTGCTTCTTTCGGGGTAACTATACACAAAAACCTGTAGTTGAGCGAGTTGGAATTGTTGATTTTCAATAAAGCAATAATGAGTGTTTTAAATTAAACATTAAAAGACAATGCATAAGTGTTTGACCTAATTATTAAAACCGTTAGCCTACTTACCATGCTGCGGTGAAAAACCGGTAAGTCTGCTATTGTTTTAAAATGTAAATTGAACATGCGTGCATCACTGAAAACGTGCAAATATGAAACCATGATTGAATACTTCTTGTGGTTTAGTTTGTGGTTTCGGACACGATCTACTTATATTTAGCAAAAAGCTTGGTGATTCACTCTTTGAAAAAACGAAAATTCTTTAAATATTGTGCAATGGCAACAGACTTCGAAAAATAAATGATCATTGTTGATGTAAGGTTTTAAGTCAACAGACAGCCTCTTGTAAGATTCCGTTGGAGTTTTTGGCATTATTTGGGGTTGCCTTGTTCTTTTTGGTCATCGCACCTAATTATGACGTCTAAAGATAAAGCGGTCTCTTTTCTTATTCCAGGTTGGACTTCTACTCGGAGGAAGGTGGTCGCCGGAACGGGGTGACGATGGGGCTGGCGCCGGTGGGTGGCGTGTGCTTGCCGGCGCACGCTTGCGTGGTCTCCGAGTTCGGCACGTCTGATCTACTCGGCCGCCCCTACCCTTCTGCTGGCTTCACCTCTGTTTATATCCTTGCGCACGAGATTGGACATAAGTCTGTCATAACTCGTTTACTTTTCTAATATTATCAATTTTATCAATGATCCTGATAACCACCGCCTAGCATAAACTCAACGTCATCACAGTATGACATAATAACCATTAAACGCTTTGTAACAGTGATCGCAGTTATCACTTTAATCAGGCTTAACCTTATGAGGTCATTAACTGGGAATCGATTCCCTTCCAGTTACTTATGTTGGTATGTAATTATGCGGGTGTCGTAAAACGTTTTATTTCTAAGTATTAAGGATTTGTTATAAATGAAGCATGAAATTATAAAATTTCAGCATGAGAATTTTGCTTGATCAACCAATCAAACCTAAAACAAACAAATTCACGTGACGCTATTTTTGCTCATGCGGCTTTTTTCGTTCTTCTAGACTTTATTCAACGATCTAATGTCAATAATCGTTCTTCTTACAGCCTGGGCATGCACCACGACGGCACGGGCAACAACTGCGCTCGTGATGGCTACATCATGTCTCCCTCGCGAGGCACCAACGGCGAGGCCTCTTGGTCAACGTGCAGTGCTCGAGTTGTGGCCGATTTGCAGTATAGTTCCTTTATCTTTCTCTTGTGTTTGTTATTGCCTTAATACATGGATAACCTGGACATTTTGACACTTTCACGTAGAACTGCAAAAAATAATCACAATCCTCCATACCAGCTCTCATACCTACTTTGTGCGTCTTTTTAAGCTAAAGTCCGATCAATTCGTCGTGTTTCATTAAACAAAATTTCGAAATGTCCTCGTAAATGTAACCAATAATTATTGGTTAGGTATTACTACAATCACGTTCAGTTATAACTGAACGTGATTGCTGTAGTAATACCTAACGAAACTGCCACCATTTTAGGGTGTTGCATAAGTCAGATTCGTATGCACATCGCAATTTTGTTTTTTAATTAAATATACTGTTTAAATTAAATTATACTTTAGATTATGATTTAGATAATGCGAATAGAAACAAAGTGTTTGCTTCCTAGGTAGACAGCCCTGCGTTTTTCAAAACAGGCTAGAATCCGCACACCAATAAAATATAGTAGAAACTGCTTATAATGACATCGAAGGGACATACCCGTCATACTAAGCAGACGTCATACAAAGCATAGTCTTAGAAAATAAAGAGGTAGAGGGATAGGGTAGGAAAGGTATTTAGTGTAATAGTGAGAAACACTACAAATTACACGAAGCGTCGTCGCAGGATGAGAGGGTCAGGAAAACGAGTAAAGGTGTTAGATAACATATTATGTCGCTCACTATAACTGAACAAAATTTCCTAAAAATAGGTCATAATTAACGACGTTCACACAGGAGAATTCATGATATCCGTTCTCTATATAAAGTATTTCATATGAAAACCAAAGCGGTTGGTCAATATAGGCGGAGTCAAAATAAACGGATTCCACTGTTATTATTATGTAAAATATTATAACTTGAATTGTCATATTAATTTGTGTGTAGATGGGCGACCTGCTTGTTTGATGGTTCTGATGACTTAGACGCGCCTAGTGAACTCCAGCATGAAAAATTCGGTGGAGCACCTGGCGCCATTTGGAGTGCAAAGAAGCAGTGTGAGGTGAGTAACGAAACATTGATCATAATCAAATTAAACAGTCAAATGTTTAATTTGATTGCTTTTCTTCCACTTTGAGCATAACACTATGACTATGAGGTATGTTTATCAGATAGATTGGGGTTGAACTGTATTATTCCTCATGCTTAAATTATGTATAAAATCTATACTTAATAATTTAAAGCTGAATAGTTTGTTTGTTTGGTTGAACGCGCTAATCTCAGGAAGTACTGGTTCGAATTGAAAAAATCTTATAATGTTGGATGCCTCCGAGGAAGGCTAAAGGCTATATAATATTACGCTACGATCAATAGGAGCCGAGCGTTAATGAAACATGTAACGCAGACGAAGTTTCTCGGGTCAGCTTGTTATTTTTACATTTACTAGCTGACCAAACTAAAGCTCTTCACGACTTAGCGGCTAAACGGATTAGGATAAAACTTGGCACGCGGGTAGACCCAGACTTGGAGTAGGACAATTAATACCGGGAGTACCTATATTCCATTGAGAAGATTTTCGATTTTCAGGCCGTTTGCGGCAGCTAGTTCTACATAAATACATATCTCGCCACGAACATAAGGTTCTGACCTGAAAAATAATCATATTTTCATGTGCAAGATCCTGCTACGTGACGCTGACGCTGCGCCATCACCGAGCGGTCCGGCGGGCGAGCACTGCGCCCAGCTGGCGTGTCGCACACCTCATCGGGCTGGATACTACTACGCTGGGCCAGCGCTTCCCGGCACGCCCTGTGGAATGCATATGGTCAGATTTTTGTCTCATCATACCTGGCATATGCCTATATGCATAGTGCTGAATTATCTAATTGGCGGATAGTAAAAGGCTACAATTTGAAAACAAAGAGAAACGGTAATGTTTTTGAAGTGGCATCCAACAAGGTTCTGAAACTTTCTCCAAGTCTCTGTTGGGCACCAGTTAGGAAAATGGCGCCCAACTGGGGCTAGTCGGGTTAAACGTTGAAATGGCTTCAACGTTTTGTACTACAATCCAAGAGCTGCCAGCCCTCCCTTATTTTCTCACTAACAAAATGTGTGGGATAGAGTTAGAGATAGAGTATGTTAATATGTAGTTTTAACATACGCATACCTTACCTATACCTACTATTTCTTAGTCCGAAAATAAGGGAGCTCTGGCAGCTCTGGGATCTCAGCCTATCTGATTTTACAAGTTCCCCATTTGTCCCGATCAAGATTTAATTTACTTAGAAAGTTGGCCTTATCGTTTATTACTGCAGCGTGCACTTATGTGCTATGATGAAGCACAAGTACTTACTCAATATCTTAATATTAATCATTTCTGTCATGAATTCGACATCAATACTGTAAAATAACTGACCGATGCTTCAGTGGTGCCAAGGAGGCGAGTGCGTTCCTGCAGCTGCTCTATCAACTACGAGCACGCCTCCTCCGAAACCTGGCAATGCCGGTGATACCTCCATGTCGGCCGGCTGGAGTCCTTGGAGGGAGGCCAGCTGCCAGTCTGGTTGTTCGGAGCGAAGTCGAGGCTTCCGCGAGCGACGACGAGTATGCACAAAACCAACGAGCGATGCATGCCAAGGGGCATCTTATGATGTTGTGCTTTGTGATGATACCAAGGTTCACTAAACTTTTCTATTCTTTACTTATATTTTTGATATAAAACATTCATTAAAGACAAGACAAGATTAACCTTTTGAACGCCAGAGCGTAAACTCATCGGCGTGCCCCCGACGCCAAGCCACAAATCCGCCGCACTTTTTGTCACAGTTGTGACGCTTGGCATACAGGGCACGCGCTTGCTTGTCATGAATACGTGACAATGGAGTTCAAGAGGTTAAAGATTAAGTGAAGATACCAAGCACGAAGAATAGGAGGATTGTTGCACGTGAAAGTCATGATTATTCGTTTTGATCCAGGTTTGTGGCAAGAAGACCCGTGTAGGATCAAGTGAGCTGGCATCACGAAAGTGTGCGGAGTATGCGGCTCTTCTGTCTGAATTGGACCCTCGTGGAGGAGGTTTGCAGGCGCCGCATGACCCTAGTGAGTCAGTTTCCTGTGGCTTTGTTAAATTTTACTGTGTTTTAAAAAACAAAGACCATATTCTGTCAGGTGTCGTGTTTTTCTGATAAAAAATCGTATACTTTTATTTCACCAGCTCGTATGTGGATGGGATGCGCGGTGTTCTGCCGGCGTGCATCTGGAGGCGGTTTCTACGCACCACGAGTTGAACTCAATGATGCTGGCAAAGACCCGTACTTTCCGGACGGCACCTGGTGTCACAACGATGGAAGTCAAGACTACTACTGTTTGCAACATCACTGTCTGCCGGAGGTAAGCAATGCCTAACATAGCGATCAGATGAGGAGATCGATAGGCCTCGGAAGAACTGCAGTTTTTGAATCCATTAAATTATCATTAACCGTAACTTGACAATCCGGAACACCCTATGTAAAATCATAACTACCTAATGTAGATAAAATAGCTGTTACCAACTTTAAAAAAAATTATTAATTTATTTTGTCCAAGTAATATGCATAAAAGAACAGATTACGACAGGAACTAAATATGGCATACCTAATGAAAAAAATAGATATAGACTGTATTTATATACCTATACCATCGTATAGCGTGGCGACGCGTCGCCACGGCATGCGTCGCCACGACAATAATCGACTTAGCCGCGGCTATAGATGTTCACATCAAAAAATCTGGGTAAGATACCTAACATGGCTATGTTTCGCCGACGCTATGACGCGGCCGACAAAGGTGACGGTAAAATTCCAAGGTCCAAAGGTACAGGACATCAGATCGTGAGTCTAGTACCTTTAAGGTACACCGCGCCCTCGTACGGTGAGTAAAGGTATCTCCCATTCTCGACTCGAGACTGACACTGTAGAGTGTAGCCGTAGAGTGTCTTCGAAACAACTCTACTCGTCGTTTATGCCTAACGTGACAGATGGCGCTGCCGGTATCTCTGCACAAACGTTTCCCTCAATTGTTTGAACTTTGAGATAAAATTGATAAGCAGTAATAGCATAAAATTGTCGTTTCCATAGCTTATCAGTACACAGATTTATTTCCTGTATATTTTTATAGTATTATTCAATATAACTGGGCCAAGGTAATGACATTCCATTGCCTTTTTCAAATAAACAAACTTGGCAAAACACTATAAAAGATAATCATAAGTATTGTAGAACAAATTGCTGAACTGCGTAGCACATCCGGAAAAGCCGTAGCTTCCAAGCATGTTTCACAAAACAAATGTGTCTACTTTTCCGCGAACGAAGGCATTTGTTTACCACAAACGCACGCTTAATGTTATTCATTATACTTGTATTTACACATTTATACAACTCGTTCACAGTGCATTGATCTGCCAAGCGTGCACGATCAGCTTTAAAACAGATTCATACTTTTATTTTGTATCTACTAAAGTGTTGCCCATTTTTTTTCTTATGATACCTTACACGGTACCTACCTACATCTTTGCAAGGGACCTGAATAATATTGACCTCTATAATAAAACCTATTTTATTTTTGACTTCGACTGCCGATTTTTTTGCGCATAGATTAGGTCTAATATATATAGCAAAAAAAAAAATACTCCAGAAAACCTCTATTACTGACAGACGGACAAAAAGTGATCTTTATAATGGCTTCGTTTTCATTTCATGGTTGGAACCTGAAAAAATATAAATCCACCATAAATACATAATTTACCCTCAGATACAACAGCTTAAATTTAGCACGTGTAGTGTGGTTTAAACTTCCTACAGCTCCATATTTGTGTCCACCACATCATCAAGGATGATTAAGAACCTATAACAAGAACAAGGCCCTAAACATTGTTACAGGCTTCTATATAAGGCACAGAACATTTAGTTAATTTTATAGTGCATTGTCTTGATATAAATAGGCTAATAAGCACATAAACTGCGCTAGGTAGGGGTAATCTCGTTGTTTGTCAACAGTGCCGCGTCATCTCACGTGATTGTTCTCTCTTGAAATACATTACACTAATAATATAGGCAAGTAGGTATGCTATGATCTGCTAGGGTTGCGGAATCTGCCAGGGTTGCGGAATTTATTCGTAAGAGTCACCACGGCCCTTGAACGCAAAGGGCTTGAGAAGGAACACGGATGGGTTTTAGTCAGTAAGAGTCTGACACGCCCTTCCGCTCCACCCAGAGTGGAAAAATTCATTTGATGATTTCCATCTATAAAAAAAAATGTGTTCGTAAAAGTATATGTACGTACACTAAGAACTACTAATTTATAATTATTATGGATGATGCACTGCTGACACAACCAGCCATCATCATTTTTTTCTAGGGAAGAACTAAATCTAAACGGGCACCTAAATTTCGTAATGGTCAAACCATAAACTATTTTAAAAAGGCTTATGTTTAACTGATCACCTGATTTAGTAAAATATCACAGGCAAAAAAAGAAAATGATCACCAAAATTAAAACCGCAGTTTAATATGAAATTATAACCAAAGTTTATACATCTTGCTACCCTATCAAATAAGCCAAATATTTAGTATCCGGGTAACCTACTAAAAACAATCTCTTTTTTCTATTAATGCAATTTAAGTCGTTTCTGGCACTCGCCGGCCGCTGCCGCGGCACCGCTCGCTTCGCTCGCTCGGCTCGTGCGTAGGAGGTTACAGTTTTAACCTAACCTAACCTACACATTTTGTTTAAAGAAGAAATTTGCTCGCAAAAATTTGGTGACCATTTACTATATTTGGTCCCCAAATACAATTTATACTACAGTCGTGAATAAAACAGCTAGAACTATTATTTTTTTAGGCTTCATTTTTTTGGTTATAAGTATATATTTTTGGTAAAAGAGCTTAGGGTATCGAAGTATTTTCTGGTGGTCATAATATTTATTCCCTTTTAAAAAAAATATTCATCTAACTAACAATTGATCTATAAACTAATTTTAAAGAATTTATAATCACAATTTTAACCATTTGTTGAGTTAACCACGGATAAAATAAACTCGCCCTAAGTGATCCAAAAAAATCCTGACTTTTGGCCATCCTTATGATTTTATCTACTCGGGGACAACAATGTCAGTGTGTAATAACTTAATAAGAGACTCTGATATTATCGACTTTCTTGAAATTACACAAACGTGCTCACACTGTAAAGTACCAAATTGCGTGACATTGAATGCAGCTTTGCATTATGCGCGCTTTTTGCAGTGTAGCGCACTGCCTACGCGCAGCATATGCGTTGCGACTACTCAGCATCTTTGTAGCAAGTGTACGTAGCGTCTACGCGGCTTCCTCGTGGCGGCGCCGTAGCAACTAAGTGGCGTCTACACATGGTCAACGCGTGATGACACGGTGCAAAAACCCTCCACAACTTCAGCCCAGATTTTATTGTTAGATAAATAATATTTTGTATGCGCCTGCGTCAGACGACAACTCATTATGTAGTGCTTAGTGTTGTTTAACAGTGTTGTTTGGCCGTCAAACATACGCCTCATTCCGACTTTCATCCGTGCGTCATAGAAATTCAAAGATATTTGCTTATTTAGAGTAAATTATGGGCCTAATTACTCATGGTTTATCTAGACGTTTAAATTGGACTATGATAAATTACGCAAGCTACTCAGCAAGTTTGACGCTGTAAAATTTTAAAAACATGTTGACTTTGATAAATGTCACAAATAAGCACGTGCTCAGGCCACACATCAGGTGAGGATCGTCAAAATGCGACATAAACCCATAAATTAGTGTATCTTTACAATCTAAGATAATTACGTATTTCAAGAAATTCGTGGGGCTTTTAAGAACCTGACTTTATAAATCTTTTTACCGGACATGAAAATGGAGTCCACGTAAAAGGCAGCTTCAGTCGAAAATGTAAAGAATACGTACAGATGCCAGCACATGAGTCTACCCGAAACTGTCAATTTTTCCCAATCAACCTCGAACCTAAAGCTTAAAAAACCTATTAAAGAAAATTGACAGATTTATTTAGCTTGATGTGCGGGTCTGTACAACGTCTTTGTGTGATGTGAATTATGTAGGTATTCAAGTCCGGTCTCCATGGCAAACCATCAAGCATTTTTTTTTATTTAGGTTCCTTACTTTAGTTAGGTCTACCTACTAGGTTTCTTCAGAAAACTTAATCTAATATTATTTGATTCGCCGACTAACAATTTTCACTCAACTAAGCAATTAATCCTATTTGAATGATACTCTGCACTGCTCCACCGTATAATAGATAATTAACGTCAGAGAACAAATCTCTCGTCGCAAGCATGTGCGGATAACACGCATGTAGTGCATTCGAACCTAGATAAGCCTCAAACGGAAGCGGGCGAGGGCAAGCATTGTACTCTATCAAGGCTGTCGCTAATTGACGACAGTTTACGTTACCTGTAGGTCAATATTGTTATTTTCTCTCGACTGCCGATATTTCCCAAGAAGTTCCGCAAACATACTAATTATGGCTTACCAAGTTCTGACTTCATGGTTCAGTAACTTCTTTAATAACCCACCAAAATTGCGTAATTATAGATTTTTTTTAACCAATCTCGTTTAATAGCCTCCATTGTTTTCCTTATTCTCAAATTCATAGTATGATAAATGCAAAACGTGTACTTATTAGATCTAATGCATAAATAATTTGTTTTTAAAAACATAAAGTATCTTCTACTTATTTATTAGCGGAATTTCTTTTCGCACCAGTTAAGGTGCTAGTCAATGTTCATTATTTACAATTTAGCTGAAATTATAAACAAGGAAAACAAACAATCCTATCTGCCCTAGCATCTTTTACAGTCACCATTTTTCAATTTTAGGATTTTTGAATGTCGCCAGTCGTGAAACTGTTCTAATCACCAGCAGCAGTTTCTACTCCCAAGTACTCCGTCCAAGGGACGACAGTTTGCGCGCTGATTAGAAACAACAATGGGTAGTATGGTATATGGTAGTATCCTCTGAGACATTCCTGTTCAAAGTCTTAAAGATGTTTTATGATTAAGTACCTATTTTCATTATTTCTGCATATTTATGAAAGTCATTAGACCCTAGTGAAATACGTATATTACACGAGAATTTGCAGAACACTACAAATAAAGTTGATATAATTTTCACAATTCAAGGATTATAAAAAGATAAACAAAGCTATTCACATCTGGCTTCCACGTGCGATAGTCTGGCGTTCAATGTTCTTTATATTTTATTTTAATGTGATCGTTTTGTAGAAAGAGAGCTCATAAATAGAGTTCAATAATAAAAATTAAGATAAGCAAATAAATATTTTAATTGGCTCTGAGTCATCGTAATCTCGTTGTCGGTACTTTATTTGTCCTCCGCCCTCCGTTTTCTCACGACAGATTTCGACCGTTTGAACAGTGATATGATAAAACTCATATCATCCTTATTTGAATAGGTGTCGGTGAACGTGGAAATCTTATATATCACGATGTTTTATTCAAATACATGATTTATCACGGCCTTAGTTTAAACTTCTGATAAACGTTACCTTTATACTAAGTGTTCGCAGTTCCTGCTTTTGACTTAACTTCGTGATTTAAGAAAAAAAAAAGTAAAGCCAACAGTTAGAAAAATATCCAAGTTTTCTGTGTATTACAACGCTGTCCATTAGACACACAATAAGAAAAATAAAATACTTACACAAAGTGTTGCAAGCAATTATAGTAAACAAAATAAACGCCTGCCATTTGTTAAAGTGAATGCAATTACACTCAATTAATTAATCGAATTCCTATCTTATTAGTAAAGTGAGCTTCGGTATTAAGATCCAAGTTAAGGGTATTCTGTGTTTAAACAACAAATATGACAAAAGTTACTAAAGAATGACGCTTTTTAAAAATATAAAAAACGTTGCAAGTAGGTGTGCAAAATTATTTTTAATCTTATTATCTGTAAATAAGATTAAAAATAATTTACCTTGGATCTTTCCAAGGTAATGCTCGTATATCATGCCTATACGAGCAATTTCAGATGAAAGAGGCGGCAATACCACATTGCTCTGTGAAGTGCTAAACTTGCACAGTCCTAGTACTTGGGAAAAGCTTCAATCACTCTACATAGAACAATAAGTGTTTAAAACGAAGGTGCTACCCAAAGTGTAGGTCGTTACTTAGGCAATCGGAAAATTTCCGCATTCAAGCCTTTATCTATCTATCTATCTAATACCTTTAAACGAGCAATTCTTGTATATCTTCTTATATATAAAATTCTCGCGTCAACTCACAATGTTAGTTACCATACTCCTCCGAAACGGCTTGACCGATTTTTATGAAATTTTATATGCATATTCAGTACGTCTGAGAATCGGCTACTATCTATTTTTCATACCCCTAAGTGATAAGGGTTGTCCACCCCTAACATTTGTTTTTATTTTTCGGACATTTTTTTTTTTTTTTGTAATGTGTCATTTAAAAATACATACAACCCTAAATTTTAACCCTTCTATCACTAACCCCTATTTTTTAATAGTAATTTTAGTAATTTAATCATTTTTCATCCCGCTCGATAACTGATCAATTACCACTCGATCAAATAGTCAAGAATAACTCTTGACTATTTGTTTGGTAGAACGCGCTAATCCTATAACCGCTAATAATATAACATCACGCTACGACCAATAGGAGCCGAGCATTCAAGAAAAATGTGACGCAAACGAAGTTACGTGGGTCAGCTAGTATGTATATACATATAATCTGAATCTCGGAAACGGCTCCAACGATTTTCATGAAATTTTGTATGCAGGGGGTTTCAGGGGCGATAAATTGATCTAGCTAGGTTTCATTTTTAGAAAACGTTTACCAAAAAAGTAGTACTTAAGTACTTATAATAATAGCTGTAATGATTTTAACCCTCGAGACTTTTTTTGCATACTTACGCTATAAAGGAAAATAGCCGGGACGAAGGTTGCAAAACAAATTAGACCAAGCATCTCGACACTCGGGCGACGTACCTACGCCGCCTGAGTGTCGATATGCTATGAAGTCGAAAGCTCGACACGCTACGTGTTATCATAATACACATATTCATACTCATACATGTAGGCTTATGAAAGCCGAAGACATGTCTTGACTTCTCTTCTTGTGTGTTTTAACAGAACTTCAAGATGACAGCGCAGTATCACATCTGGGAGCTTCCCAGCGAGGACGTGACCGGCTCGTTCAACGCGCGGGCCTTGTCCACGCCTGACGATGAAGCCGCAGCAGCAGCTATAAGGGCCTACCTGTCCCTGGACAACTCCGGGGTGCCCATTGTCAGGTCCGCACTGCCACCGCAGATGCCGGATGAACCAGAAAGCAACTGGGAAGTCATTGATTACGTGGACATACCCAGCCAGAAACTGAAAAGAAAAAGAAACCCCAGAATACATTCGCTTGATACATAGTGCTGCTGTATTTTGGGACAGAGGTTATCATGTCGCATAAAGGATTGACTTGTTAAGTTGCCAATTTTGGGTAAAGTTTAGTTTGTATGAATGTCTTTGTCTTGAGGACAGTCAATATTATGTACTACGTCACTACCTCCGCAAATAGCATCGTTTTCTTGATTGTCAGTTATTATATTTAGTTAAGTAGGTTCAGTTCAGAGAGGAGATACCCTTTGGAAACAACTTACAGTGACCATACTTACAATCAGTTTTAATCGAACATAATGACCTGCGATAGACGAGCAACATTGCAAGACGCAGATGTAGATGCCGAAGTACCATTATCTTGCCAAAATGTAGTTGTTATAAGTCCTATTAGTTAGAATTTGGTGCATCAAGTGCCTTGCTGAAGCATTTACTAGAATTTACAGAATTACTACGAGTATTAGACAGAAGTATTATTTATAAGTAGATATCGTTTAATTTAAATCTTTCTCATGAAAATGCATGCTGGATGTCAGCATGTTTGTGACAATAATTAAGCACAACGTGTAGGTACCTACGTGTTCAGTACCTACCCATAAATATTAATAAAATCATAAGAAGATGGTTATTCTAGAAGTAACATAACCAAAGCTTTTGTTTCATTCTAAAATTTGAGTGTTAAATGAATATATAAAATATTTTTAGTGATCGATAATAAAATACTAGTCTTTCTATTTATATGAAGTCAACAGGCCAACTGTTTGTATTTTTTAAATCATAGAGTAAGATGTTTTAGTTTTATGCTTCCATAAAATCTATTTTCCTTCATTACTTAGATACTCCTGTTCAAATGTAACGTGGATTTTTATCACTATTGGTTTCATTGAATAAACACCTTCCGACTATTTATTTAAAATAGTTTTATTTATTTAATTAAGTTGTTTCATGTTTTCATTGATTCTCTACTAAATAAATACCTAATTAAATTCTAATCGAGCAGATATCTAACTGCTAATGTTTTTGAAGTTGAAGCTAGCTATAAATCGGCTCATCATTTAGTTTTACGATCGTTTTATATGCGTTTAAAAGGCTTAAATCAATCACTCGTACGCTGCAGCTTTATTTGATTAGTTTTTTTCATCTGAATTATTATAATGTATGCTATGCCTAGTACTGTCCTGTGAGATTTATGGTTTATAGTTTATACTTCGAAATAAATTGAACATTAGGCACATAAGTACACATTGTATGCCTATGGCTCGTACATTAGTGTCAGAGCTCTACGTGGCGTAGCTGCCGAGTCCGGCGTGATGGAGTGGCTCCAGGCCGCGCATGCGTGATGTGCTGCGGACACTCTAATCATTCTAATGTATGCTAATCAACTCGGGTGATGCGACTTTTATGATATTTGCAAATGGTAATTGTTCCGTGACGACTTCAATGAACTTTTTGAGGTAAATATGTACCAAAAAATCAGTTTACTTACCTACTTCCTTACATTTTAAGACTGATATCTAAAGAGCGTACGATTTAGTTTTATCTTCACATATCTTAACTAATCTGAGAACGGTAGACTACAAAATAAATAATTCATTGAATCGTATACAATTATATAGAATCGGTTTGTTGCACTTCCAATGTATACTCTGTATGCCTATTGTATGACCCGTTTACATACGTTTAGGTGAGTACATAAAGTGCCTTTATTTACGGTCTGTGCTAAGTTTACTTGATTTAGGTAACACATATTCAACTCACCTTTACCCTTAGCAGGGCCTAATCCTGAATGGCAAACAATTGAATTAATAACTCTATACTTGACGTCACGAAAAGACGTGGTCGTCCATCACTACAATAAATGTCATCGTTTCTAATGAAGGGGCGGCCGTAATATCTCCTAGCCATTTTATTATGATAATAACCTGGTACAGAAGACGAAACGATGGGCGTACCCTCCATTATCCCATGTAATTGACGAAACACCACACGATTGTATGGGGCCCCGCTCCATAGGAACAAAACAATGTGACAAAAGGCTTTGTAAAAACGGATGAACGATTTACACACAATATGTGTCCGTAATTCTGTGTAAATTCATACCTATAGGGACGTTGGCAAAATACATTAATATTAAAACCGCGTGTCAATTAGACGTGATGCTAGGCCTACTGTAGGTATGCTCCTTTATCTGCTGTTTCAGAAACAAATTCATCTACGAGCAGTGCGTGTACAGACTTGAGGTACTCTGAATGTACACGCACTGCAGGGATGTCCGATCAAAAGTATATAATATAATAATATATCCTGGGACAACTCACACACGGTCATCCGATCCCAAACTAGGCAGAGCCTGTGCTATGGCAACCAGACAACTGATAAACATACTTATATATTTCTAAATACATACATATTATAGACAAATTACACCCAGACACAGAACAAATGATCATGCTCATCACACAAAGATTTGTCCTGGGTGGGAATCGAACCCACGACCTCCGGCTAAGCAGTCAGGGTCACTAATCACTCGACCAACAGGCCAGTCAAATCTAGATATGCCAGACATATCTAGATATTTTTGATCGGACACCCATCCACTATGCAGATATTTCTGGTAAAAACTGGTTTATGATTTATCTAACAGACAAGTTCTAATAAATTAGATTATCCATCTTCTATACATACTAAGTAGATAATACTGACATAGGTACCAAAATCATTGGATTTTTGTGATCCGTTTACGTAATAGCTAATTTTAAACCATAATGCATTCTGTGATGTGATCGTTAGAGTCGTTTTATTGATAAAAACGTCTGGTGGCCTGGATAATCTCCAGGTATCGAGTGGGAATGTGGGAGCGCTAAAACAAAAACTTCTGGCGATATATTTCCAAAGCTTTAAAAAGTAGGTTTTATACTCTAGCTAGGGAAAAGTTTTCAGAATAATAGAAAATAAAAATACACTGAAACCAATAAATCTAATATTGGAGTTGAGTCGGCATGGCCCAGCTACTTCAAGTGCCCAACTGGCCATAGATACGAGTATGAGTACATATGTACCTAGGTAAATATGCTTTCGGTAATATATTCTTCGATTGATTTGTCTTCTGTCCGTGACTCCGTGGTCGTGCATAAATCTTTGTGTTTCAAATTTGAACGCCAATTTGCTATTCCGTTAGCGCCAATAGATAAATTTTGTTGGTCCGCGTAGCATATTTAGTAGATTTCAACGGACGTATTAGGAATTGATTATATAATAGATATGCTGAATAGGTAAGTAGTAGTACCTGGTGCCTTTTTAAAAGCTCAGGCGATTTTACAAGGCAGTTTGCGTAGGAGTATATAATTCCCCCTACTTTCCGCAATTACGAGGAAAATCAGCCGTAAACCTTAATATCGTTGCAAGACTGTATTTTTCTTGAATAATTCTTTTAAATGGGACAGGTTACTATCCCAAAAGACTTAAGGTATGTACATGATAACAAATAATGATTCCGGCAGAAGACAACCTTCTCTTGCGGTCTTTTGGTCTACGAAGCTATTGAGGGAAACTAAGAAGGGAAGCACCTTCTAGATTTCCAAGCAGGCAGCAGTTTCGGTTTTGGTTTAATTTCTACAAAACCTTCTCAAGCTTTACTCTTTTGTTAGTGCAACCCTTCTTTCTCTTTTCTTTTGTAACTGAAAGGTACTCTTTGATTATTGTTTCAGGAGAGGTCGTATGAAATATCAAAGTATTTTATTATGATCTACATATCCATCCTCAATCCTTTGTCTACAATAATCCCAACCTTGAATCGACGTTAACACTGAAAAATAAACATTTCGTGGAACTTCCTCTTGTTGTTGTTATAAATAATCAATATCGGTAAAGGTTTACTAATACAAGGAAAGTTTACGCCGCCTTCAAAATAAAATTACCTATCCTTTGTTCGAGATAAAACTGTACTTCAGAACCGGCTATTAATATGTTATTGACATTAATAAATATTATTCAGACTTTTAAGATAAAACGTTAAATAGTGGTAATTACTGAGCACCTATAATAAATCAGCTATTAATATAAGAGCCAATTAAGGGATCCTCACTTTCTACTAGAAACCTTCAACAGATGATAGTGATGAAAATTATTATGTTAGTTAGACATACAGTTGTCTTGAGTTCAACAAATACAAGTAGATACGAACGACTGCCATGGACCCTTATTATGGAACTGATTTGGCCTAATTTATTTAATCTAGTCGTCTCGCAACGATATCTGTATCTCTACGCGAAATTTTGTCATACCCTAACAAAACATATTCAGGTAATATCAGAAGTTTTTCAAAGCATAACACATTTAAATTGTAAAATTTCTGATAAGTTGAACGACTCGTCTTTTGGCCTTTAAGAACCGGCTCCTTCAGACCCTACCATACGTAGGTACACTCGTACCTACAGGCATTAACAGGTAGGTATGTTTATTTACCGAAAGTGTGTCTCGATAACCTAACGGGACCGCCGTATAGTATAATGCAGGTGAAGTGAAGTGAAACTCATTACTCGCTAACCTACAAGGTAATTGTTGCTACAACTCGGATTACCCCGTTCACGCTACGTCCGCTGCTAAACTTTGAATGGCTGTATAAGCTCAAACTTTGTAGTAGGCGTGTTAAAAGATTGTATGTACAGACTATACCTAGTCTCATGCACAATAGGGATATGGAAGGTATTGTAGGAGCTGCGGGGGTTGCTATATCCTACAAATCATGTGAGAGAGGACCTAAAGCCAAGGTAAACATCAGAGGAATTCTGCTATGTTTTAAGCAACGTTCGCATTCGCATCTCAGTCGCAATCTGTCAAAAACACCTCATTTGAACAAATGAAATTAGTAGATTTGGCGCTCCGGTCGACACGTTCTGCAGAAATCAATAACAATCATCCACACCAAAGAACAAAACATTCACGGGAAGATATCTAACTGAAAAAACAAATTCTTAATTAAAATAAAAAATACCTATCAGAAGATCTTGTATACGACAACTGAAAGGATCATTAATTTATTTTCACACTGAAAAAAAGTCATATCAGGTCTCGCCGAGACCGACGATTACTCACACGTAAGTAAGTTGTTATGCAGGTTCCGAGTATGCTAACAAGGTAATTTCAAGCAATTTTCCTCATTTCAAAGAAATGTGAGGACAGGCTGGACAGATTACAACAGACCACGCGTTGGTTTACAACTACAATGGGACTGAAGGGAATATTAACGTTTAAAAATAGTGATTTTCTGTCTTGGCCTCGGCGAACACAATAAAGAACGCCGTAATTTAGGAAAAGCAAGCAAACAACTGAAAGCATGCAGATACACTATAAAAGTTAAACGCTGCAGCTTTGGAGATGACACGGCGGCAAGTGCCAGGCACGTTGTGTTGTGAGCAAAAAACTTATTCAATAACATTGTGTTGTGACGTAGGGGAAAGACTTAGAAAAAGTTAATAAATCACTCCAAAGAAGGATTTTCCCAAACAGAACTGCAAGATCCCAAACGACGCAAAAACATTCTTATTGAACAGGTTACAGGTAAATTGTAAATAAAGAATTACCTGATGTTTTACTTGACGAGTCAACATTAAGTTACTTACTTATATTTGTGAAGCACGAACAATAGTGCAGTAGGTACCTAATGTGTACTTCGAGCTTTTTATCTAGACTTAGGTATTTGATAAATTATATATGTATGTTTAGTTTAAACAAAGACTATAAAATTCTATAAATACTCTTTGGTTGTAAAGGACATAAGTTATAGGTAATTATGACATGCAGGATTTTGGCCTCTCTAAGTAGGTACTCAACTTTCCGGTGTCATAAATAAAAAACGTTTTAAATCTAGATGCAATAGCTGCGTTATGATAAACTGCTTAAGTGAGTGAAAGTAATGCGCCTGTATCCGGGAAGAAATCTAACATCATTACATGGATTTATTATGATGTATAATATCAGTATGAAGTTTTAATAATTATTAGTTATTCTTAAAGCTTGTGAACTTAGTCCATTTCCAGCTACAAGGTGTGCACTGCGCACACCTTGTAGCTGGAAATGGACTAAGTAGGAAGTAGGTCATTCGCTTCTTTAACATTGGCCCCTAATCTACAGCTGAAAATTATCAGTTTTATCGATTTTTGGCTGCTTCATTGGTCTATCTATAGGACGAAGTCGCTACTGCTCAAAACTATGCTTCTTTGTTATTTTTCAATGCTCTGATGGAAATATAAAGGAGCCTGGAGCCTGAATTTGTTCCGGTGGATGCCCCTTTTACATGGGACTTCATCATGAATATAGCTGGAGAAATGTATCTACGCGTACACTGCTGCCTTACCAACATATTCATGCTTTCCATATGCCTGATAAGTTCCCAACAATAAATGGGGGTATTACGGACGTCGAAATAAATAGGATATAAATAAATAGATAAGTTAGATACTAAGGCTTGATGTTAAGGGAAATTATATACCTAATGGATAAGGTTTAGATTTAAATAAATAAAGACTGTTCATAGCAGGGATTTTATGTATAAGCAATAGTGTAGGGATTGTTTTAATTTATGTTTAATAAAGGAAGATTGTAAGGTGGCACAGAATTCGGTCGTAACACGCTTCGAGCAGGTCTGAACCTGTCTAAACAATAGACAGATGCGCTCGCCTCTGATTGGTCAGCGCTAAAACGACTCGAACTCCGCGCCACCACCCGCGCTCTGATTGGCCGAGGCCTAAGCGCCCACGCTCACTACCTGTGTAAGTAGGAAATAAGATAAAAAGCGGGTGGCTTGCCGCGCTCGGTCATTCCGTCATTCGTCACTCAACCGTCAGCAGCAAGCCAGCCCTGGGAAAATAAACAAGATAAAGAAGTTCCGAAGTTTAATTCAAGAAAATACAGTCCACCTCGTCATTTGGTCCTTCGAGCCGGATAGCAGATAGAAGATAGAAAACCGCCGGTCGAAACGAACATCTACAATGAAGACTAGAAGCATTTCGGCCAAGGAAAGTGAATCCGAATCGGGCTACGATAGTCGCCGCCATCTCGCATTCGAAGAGCCGCCTAGGTCGCCGTCGACCATCGCGTCCGCGCTCCCGCGCCCACCGCATGGTGCGCCCGCGGCTGGGACCGATCCCGCCGCCCCCGCGCTCGCGATCGCACACCCCGCCACGCCCGCGGCGGGGAGAGTTGCGCCGACGACGTCCGATGGCGCCCTCGCCGCGCCGGCTCCTCGCGTCCCGACGGGAAGTAGAGCCACCGCGACCGCGACCGCGTACGACTATGGTGAATCGCTCGCCACACCATCCACATCGCGTTACCCGTTGACGCGCGCCGTGTTTCGAACCCAGGAATCAGTGAGAACTATGACAGCTGCGCACGATGTTTCTGTGAGGGATACAGTAAGTACGATAAGGTCCAGAAGATCGTACAGTAGTGACGTGGCAAGAGTGAAGAAGGCAGAATACGAGGCACAGAAGAGAATCGCTGCGATAAGGAACGAGCAATTAGAACTCGAAAAAGCACTCGTCAACAAGCGACTCGAATATGAAGTGTCGACGATTGAGGCAGAGGCAGAGGCTCGTGAAGAAGGCTCCGTGCACATGAGTGAAGACAGGGTGGACGAGTGGCTTCAAAGTGTTGACCGAAGTCGCCCTCCAGTCGCGGATCAACCGCAGAGAGAAGCGCAGTTTCCGCATCCCGCCGCCATGCACGCCGCCCTCGAACCTGCCACTTACGTCGAACCCGCCGCACGTATCGAAGCCGCCGCACCTGCCAGGAATGACCAGAAAAGGCAACGGTCGACCTCGCGTTCGCCTACCAGAGGAGAACGCCGAGTTGGAAGAGGAATAGAACAGTTGGCCGACGCGTTGGAAAAAATGATTCACGTACGCCCGCCGCCGCGACAAGTGACTGAGCTGCCCACGTTCACGGGAGCGGCTACTGAATGGTTGCCATTTAAGGCGGCGTACGACGACTCGTCGAATTTGTGCAAATTCACGACAACAGAAAATTTGGCAAGACTACGCAATTGCATTAAGGGTGAAGCAAGAGAAGCTGTGTCCGCGCTCCTATACTCCGCGTCTGACCCGCAAGTGATCATGAAGACACTAGAACAGTATTACGGGAGACCGGAGATACTCATGAATCGAGTGATGGAAGATTTGAAGAAGTTACCTCGACTCACGGGTGCGGCCAGTGAATTAAATTCGTTCGCAGTGAAACTTCAAAACATAGTGTGCGTGCTTTCCAAGATGGACAATCGTGGGTATATATGGAACCCGATGCTAGTTCGCGAAGTTGTAGAGAAACTGAGCCCGCACATAAAGTCAAGATGGTGCGATTACGCTTCTGAAACTGCGGAATCGTCGCGTGAACCGGAAGTGATATTGTTGTCCAGATTCCTGATGCGGGAGGCTGACCGAGCCATGAAATACGCCTTCACTAGCGCGACGCCCGCACCCGTCCAGAAGAAGGAAATGAGAAGCGCGCCACAATTTAACGCCAAGAAGAAGTCGGGTCGGGAAGTAGTTTACGCGACATCGGGAAAGGAGGAAGAAAGAAAACAAGAGTGTTTGTGTTGTGGCAGTGATCACGAGGTACCGAAATGTGCAAAGTTCCTGAAGATGAGCGTTGATGAAAGATGGGATTGGGCACGTACTGCCAAAGTGTGTTTCAAGTGTGTGACAAGACGCCATCGACGCGAACATTGCCGAGCGAAGCGATGCGGCAGAGGAACCTGCAGCCGCCCACACCACGCGCTGCTGCACAAAGATCGAGAGGAGAGAGAGGCACCGCCAAGTGATAAGCCAGATAAGTCAACCGATACCGAGAACCCACACTCGCAGGAAGCGGTAATGACCGTCTCCGCGTCAAATAATGTGTCGCAACGCGTATTGCTGAAAATGTGTCCCGTGTTATTAAAAGGGCCCGGCGGGCAAATATCGACGTTCGCCCTACTTGACGAAGGCTCAACAATATCGCTCGTCGACGAAGAACTAGTACGTCGTTTGCACATAAGCGGACCGGTCTCTACTTTACGTATCCAGAGCGTGACTTCACAACAACAAGAAGAACAAAGCCAGGAAGTCAAGTTACAGATACGTGGCCAGAGCGGTGAATTCCAAGAACTACGCGCACGAACAATGAAAAACCTGCGACTTCATGGTCAGACGATGGACAGGTTAAAACTCGAAAACTTTCCTCACCTCCAAGACATACAAAGCGACGCATTCTACAGAGAAGCTACACCGATGGTACTGATAGGTGCGGACAACTGGCACCTAATAGTCACGCGAGAGTTACGCATGGGCAAGAAAAATGAGCCTGCAGCATCCTACACTCAGTTAGGATGGGTGATCCACGGGACTGCGCCACGCACCACGCTGAAGGAACAAGAGGGACAAGTCGTGCTACATCTATACGATGTGTCTGCAGCGAGACAGACAGATGACGTACGTCGTATAGAAGAGTTAGTAAAGTCACACTTCAGGATTGATGCCCTAGGAGTTTCTTTGGCCAAGAAGATCAAACCCGAAGATCAGAAGGCAATGAACGTGGTTCAGGGAACACTGAGAAAAGTCGGTGATCACTTCGAAGTCGGGTTACCATGGCGTGATGAAGACGCTTCGATGCCCGACAACTACAGCTGTGCCCTGCGAAGATTAAAGATATTAGAGAAGAAGATGGATTCATCACCAAACTTTGCAGCACAGTATAGCACTCTGGTCAAAAACCTACTCGATAAAGGATACGCCCAGGAGTGCAACGGAACGGAAGAAGGAAGTAAGAAAGTGTGGTACCTGCCGCACTTCCCGGTTGTAAACCCAAATAAACCGGGCAAGATACGTCTAGTGTTTGACGCCGCACATCGATACAGTGGAGTGTGCCTAAACGACTATCTACTAGAAGGACCTGACCTCTTGAAATCGCTGCCAGGAATATTGTTTCGATTCAGAGAGCGTCCAGTAGCCGTCACGGCAGACATACAGGAAATGTTTCTCCAAGTGAAGATAAGAGACCAAGACCAGGCTGCGCAGATGTTTCTCTGGCGAGGTGAGGAACGTACTAAGCCACCGAAGAAATATAAAATGACCTCGATGATCTTCGGAGCCTCGTGTTCACCTTTCATCGCGCACTCAGTACGAGACGCCAACGCAAGACTGTACGCGCAAGAAAAAGACGCCGTGAAGTACACACCGTTTGTGGCCCACCGCCTGGGTGAAATCGCGGAGCTAACTGACGCCAGCCAGTGGAGATGGGTACCCACCGATCACAACGTGGCAGATGACGCTACACGCCCTAACTACACCGTACGAATGAAACCCGAAGACAGATGGTTCACCGGTCCCGCGTTCCTGTACAATGACGAAGAGTTCTGGCCAAAGGAGAAATCCAAAGAAGACACTACCGGAGACGAGTCAACGTACGTGATAGTCGAAGAAAAAAGAGAACGAGAACGACCTTCTCACCTGCCAGACATAAATAGATTCTCTTCTTTCGAAAAATTATTACGAGCTACAGCCATGCCATTCCTTTTCAAGGCAAAGTGTTACGATAGGTCCAGCCAAATGACCGTCGACTTGATCGAAAGGGCCGAGAAATTATGGCTGGAACAAGCACAACTGGAAAACTATGCCGATGAAATACAGTTACTTCGAAAAGGAAAGCCGGTACCCAAGTCCAGCAGTCTGTATAAACTGGACCCTTACCTAGAGGATCATATTCTCAAGGTCAGAGGGAGAATCGGACATGCGGCAGTCAAGGAAACGAAGAAAACCCCGGTGATCTTACACGGCAAACATCCGTTCACACGGCTATTGGTAGAACATGCACATCGCAAAGCTGGGCACGCTAATAACGAGCGTGTAATCAATGACTTAAGACAGCGGTATTGGGTCGTCAACCTACGCCCTACAGTGCGAGCCATAGCACAGCGATGCCAGCTCTGTCGAATAAGAAAAGCTACGCCAGTGAAACCAGTTACGGGAAACTTGCCAATGGAAAGAATCATGGAGACGCCGCGGCCCTTCACCCACTGCGGCACCGATTATTTTGGACCGATAACGGTAGTCATCGGAAGAAGACACGAAAAACGATGGGGAGCCCTGTTCACCTGTCTGACTACGAGAGCAGTGCATCTGGAATTAGTGTCGAGCTTATCTACCGACTCGGCGCTAATGGCCATACGAAGAATGGCAGTTCGACGAGGTTGGCCCAGAGTCATGTACTCAGACAATGGTACCAACTTTAGAGGGGCAGACGCCGAACTACGAGCGGCGTACAAAGAGTGGACGAAAGATTTCATTCCATTCGGACTGGAGCAGCGCATGAAATGGAAGTTCATCCCACCAGGAGCGCCGCATATGGGGGGAGCCTGGGAACGACTGGTGCGCTCCGTTAAGGCGGCGCTGGGAGCGACGCTGCACCAAAAAGCGCTAAAAGAAGAAACACTACTGACGCTGCTGACAGAGGCCGAGCACTCCATAAACTCTCGACCTCTAACCCATGTCTCTGTCGATCCCAAGGATCCGGAGGCCCTCACGCCTAACCATTTCTTAATAGGTACCTCCTCGGGCCTTCCCCGTACCGGGCCTTGTGAGGAGGCCAGCCGCAAACAATGGAGAGCTGCCCAGGCGCTCGCCGACCATTTCTGGCGGCGCTGGGTAGACGAGTACCTGCCTACGCTGGTGCCCCGGGGGGCGTCAGACGACCAACGACGACCCCTTCAAGTCGGCAGCTTAGTCGTCATCGTCGACTCCTCACTCCCGAGAGGAACGTGGCCTCGAGGCGTCGGGGAGGCTGTCTACAATGGTCCGGATGGAAAGGTGCGGTCAGCTGACGTCAGAACTACAGCGGGCGTCCTACGACGTCCAGTTACGAAGCTCGCCGTCCTTCACGTAGAAGATTAGGCTACGGTAGCCCTGCGCCGGGGGGAGGATATTACGGACGTCGAAATAAATAGGATATAAATAAATAGATAAGTTAGATACTAAGGCTTGATGTTAAGGGAAATTATATACCTAATGGATAAGGTTTAGATTTAAATAAATAAAGACTGTTCATAGCAGGGATTTTATGTATAAGCAATAGTGTAGGGATTGTTTTAATTTATGTTTAATAAAGGAAGATTGTAAGGTGGCACAGAATTCGGTCGTAACACGCTTCGAGCAGGTCTGAACCTGTCTAAACAATAGACAGATGCGCTCGCCTCTGATTGGTCAGCGCTAAAACGACTCGAACTCCGCGCCACCACCCGCGCTCTGATTGGCCGAGGCCTAAGCGCCCACGCTCACTACCTGTGTAAGTAGGAAATAAGATAAAAAGCGGGTGGCTTGCCGCGCTCGGTCATTCCGTCATTCGTCACTCAACCGTCAGCAGCAAGCCAGCCCTGGGAAAATAAACAAGATAAAGAAGTTCCGAAGTTTAATTCAAGAAAATACAGTCCACCTCGTCAGGGGGGTTTAGACCCATCACGAAGTAGTCATCATGCTGAACCACCTTTTGCGATTCTTACCTTCTTCTTCTTCTTTGTTATTGTTTCCAGAATTTGTGGTCGGATCTCCTCACCATTCTACGCCAGAATATGTTGTCATTTCTGGCAATTAGGCAGACTTGAGTACTTGAGGTCTCTCTCGTTTTTGAACTACCAGGTCAATGGTGACTGGCAGGTTTAGCGCTATTGTAACGACATGGTCCTCGCTTCTCCTCTTAACAAAAAACTACAACCACAAAACAATAAATATATATCTCGTTAAACATTAATTATTACACATATACATTAAACATCTGCCACGTTTTGGCATCCTCTACGTTTGCCACAAAACAGCATACTTACTGTTTTCTTCGAAACTTTTGCGATTGAATAAGCAAGAAATTATCATGCTCAATTCCAAACCATTACCTAAGGCCTCGGTATTTATTATTTTGATGATTTATAAAGTGCAACAACCGGTGGTTAAAATGTCCAATATAACATTTTATGTGGAAGCACTGATGCAATATTTTTATCAGTCATCAAGAGTAAATGTAAATGGACTGAAAGCGATCTTATCCCACGCAGTCGTAAACCAAATCCGTCCTGATGTTATGAATGCTTTATGAAAAAGTTTAAAATAACTAAGAAGGCAGCTGCTGAAAACTGGAGACTTTAATTTTTTTTTTTTTAGATAAACGTTGCCCCACACTAGGAATTTCTCCTGTATCGTGGGTGCGTTTACAAACATACAAATTCACATACACAAACAGCCAGACCCGGAACAACTATCTGTAGGCCATACAAATATTTGTTCCGTACGAGAATCGAACCCGCGACACGCAGCGCAGCAGTCAATCGCTCAACCACTGCGCCAATCGTGTCGTCAAAAAATTGAATGAATATATTGTCAAATTGTTCATCATCATCATCGACAGCCTATGACAGCCCAGCGCTAGGCACACTGGAGGTCCCAAAATGCACGACATTAAGCCCATTCTTGAAATTAATTTAGGTGTCCATTTATTATTAATTCGGAAAAAATGTCTTGCTACTCTCTAAAAAAGCTTAAACAAGCACATTTTTGTCATACATAGTTTAAGATATCTCGTATGAAACCATCATTGAAGTCTCACACTTTAATGGAGATGATCCATGAGGTTACAAGGATAGGATGAGGAAGCAAAGTTCTCTTGTCGTTACTCCGACATGCGACATATCTTCATAAATCTGTTTTGGCGTCTTCCTGACCAGCTCATGCGTAACTGTCACATGATTTTGTTCCTACAGTCAACTACAGGAACGACTAAAGTAGCTAGTATTTCCAAAGGAAACAAATATCTTTATGAATGAACCATAACCTTTTTTCATGCTTTGCCTGTTTGTTAAGATTCAATGTACGAAAAACAATAAGTTATGATTATGACGTAGTCGTATGAATATTTGTAATAATAACTACGCGACGAAGCCAGACGATTACGCATAGTAACGATAAAAAGGGGGAAAAACGTACATCACTGACATTTTCATAACCCTTACAAATAAGGCTCGGCAACATTAAGGAAATTGTATTCGTGGCATATTGGTTTATAGGTGAATGGACGAAAGGTACCTAATGTGGGTCTACTCATAGTGGAGACTATTTCATTATATTCGGCTTTAGGAAACTAACAATTGACTCATGGAAAACGTATAATGTATGTATTATCAACGTCAGTTCCTCTACATCCTTTACAAAGATTCGCTTGAACACACGCTTGGGTTTATTTCCGAACGTGTGCAACAATGCCATATTGGGGTTTGTGTTGATTTGCGCGAGGTGACTGGCGCTGCCGTCTGACCTTTGCAACCTTTGTATAATTATGTAGAATATAAATTTTTACAACAATTTTATGCAGTTCACTTGTTGGTAAGGTCAGCAACGACATTCGATTGCTGACTGTACCACTGAAATACTATTACAACGTGAAATCTTTCAAAGGCTCTTGGGTCCTTTTCCTTTAAATTTCTCCCTTAATTAAAAAATATTAAAAATAAAGCCATAAGGTAAACCAAATATCAATTTAGGAATTACGTGTGCTTTGGAACTATCCCAAGCGCAATATCATCTGTAAAAACAACAAATAGTTTGAAGCGCCTGGCGAAAATATGTATCGGAACCACATGCGAGTTAATTGGCACATTTGTAATTTACTAGCGACCCGCCCCGGCTTCGAACGGGTGCAATGCTGATACAAAATATACTACAGAATGTCTTTATACTATATGTCCCCGGAAAAAATATCGTGTGAAATTGTAAACAATTTTTTCCCAATAAGACACGGATATATTGGAAACTATTGAATTTGGATGGGATTAATTGATTTTTTTTATAATATATCGAGAAATTATAATTTAATCAAGATTTATTACAATCTTACGGAGTCTGCAATTTTACGGTGACATAAACAACGTTCACAGCTTTTTGGCCGATACCGCCGCACCCGCTATGTCCCTGCATTTTAAATCTATAATAACTTCGAAAAAAATCATTTAAATTAAATGCTGAAAGGGCCATATTGATCTATATTCAATGCTCAATGTATTTAAGGTAGTTAATTGGATAAGGATTAATGCTGTATTCCTTAAAATCGCTTCGTAATATAAGCCATTATTTCTCGTAAAAAGTATAGGATAAAATATGGTTATTTTGGGTTATCCCTAAGAGATAGACATATACCATCGCGGATTTGTAGACCTTTGAAAGGTGTACAATAAAGTAGTATATTATTTTGATCCATCTCGTAGGGTTCAGCCAGCGTTTGCAAGTTAAGCGCAAAAAAACGAGATCACATTAGGAACCTCTAAAATTATCAGTGTTTCTCTACTATATTATTTATGCATGTATTATACGTATAAACCTTCCTCTTGAATCAATCCATCTAGTCAAAAAACCGCATAAAAATCCGTTGCGTAGTTTTAAAGATCTAAGCATATGTATATAGTGACAGACAGCGGGAAGCGACTTTGTTTTATACTATATAGTGATAGTGATGATGATGACAACTAAATATTGAAGATTCGAAATGATGCGAAACTAAAATTGAATTAATATTTATGACAAAAATTGTTTTATGTATAAAACTCTGTTGTCAAAAAGGGAAATACCAAATTGCCAAAAAGAGAGACCCCAAGTTGGTCGCTGAAATTAAAAGTTGCAGAGAGATAACTACTAACTAAACTAGAACAGCACTCACACGTTTTGGAGGTGTTATGTGTGAACGATGGGCGTTCAAATTACAGAGTAGGTAGGAACCATCACTTCCCGTGGGTGTCTTAAAAGGCGACAAAGGGACTCACCAGAGAATGGGCAGCAGCATTCCCTGTGCATTGCAACAGCTACACTGCAATCGCCCACCCGCCTGCCAAGCGTGGCGATTATGGCAAACCCCCCCTTTGGGGGAGGCCTATGTTCAGCAGTGTACTTCTTTCGGCTGATATAATGAGGAACCAACATAAAAGTAGTTGTTCGGACAATCACAATCGGAAGGAAAATAGTAAATGCTTTTATTATAAAAGTCAGAAATGTAAATTAAATTGATACCAATCGTTTAAATCTAATTGGGACATAAAGTATTTTTAGATGTATACCTACAATAGCAAATGATACCATGAATAGAATAGAATAGAAAACATTTATTCGACATTTATGATGTCTAAACAATATCTTACGCCTAAATTAACGTTACAATAATAACTCTGGACTCAATTTCAGGACCAGGACGTTATTTTCAGAGAGCCTAAATATTTACCTCCGCAGCCAAGTATTTTCATGCACAAAGAAAAGGATACGATGATTCAGAGTTTAGTCCTGTAAATGAGGTTAATGCAACGTGCTGGTTTAAATGCTGGTTTTATTTATACATTTTATTCGATGTGGTAAAAGATTTATTCATGTGAGCTCAAGGGCGTACCCAGCTAGGGGCAGGGGGGGGGGGGGGAGCTGAAGAAGTTTTGTTTGTATGCCTAATAAATAATATCACTTTTCTATAGTAATAACAAAGCTGAAGAGTTTATTTGTTTGTTTGAACGTGCTAATCTCTGGAACTACCAGTCAGATTTGGAAAATCTTTTTGTATAGCCACATTCATGAGGAACGGGAAAGGCTGAACGGGATTGCAAAAGCTAGTCTAATCATCAAACCAAATTGGAAAAGTCTGACCGTTAACCGCCCCTCATCGCGGCCGTAAGACAGACAGCGATGAGGGGGTTGGCGATCCACGCCGCAGTGTATAGCGATTTGAAGAGGGGCAATAACTTTCCATGCGCCACCCGGTGGCAACTGGGAATTTTATTCCCGATTGCCATCTGGTGGCAATCCATGTGGGTGCGACTGGGAATATTAGGGATGGGCGCAAACGAACGCCCCGCCCGCACCCGAACTCGTCGACGGCTCAGTGCATAGTCATCGGTAATAGAGCACAACAAACTGCGAAACAGGTATGAGCTGCCCCCCCTAGCTCAAATCCTGGGTACGCCCTTGTGTGAGCTGCTTGTGACAGTATATTTTGAGAAGCTTTCTCTTGGTCCTTTTCTGGGACAATTTGTTTACGCTTGCAAACATTATGCAGTTCAGTGCGGATGGTTTATGTACCTACGTAGGAAGGAACATTTATTTCACACCCTATATTTACACAAAGTGTTTTGCAGCACATAATCTACCTACTTTCCCCTTTCATAAGCAAGAATTTTCCAAGTTAGTCGCAGTCAGTTACCAGTCTGGTTTAACTAGATACGGCTGAATAGATATCAGTATTTAAGAACACCCACTTTCCATTCCAGCTTATATCATAATCATCGAATATAATAAGTCAATCTAAATTCAAAATTTAAATTTAAAATATATTTAGATATTTGTCACACATAGGTGGGTACAATGTTGGACATTGATGGTGTTATTTTCGAGGAAGTGTTTCACCATGTGCTGCCTTGCTGAGCATACAAATATTGTTTTGTACAAAGAACAGGTAATATGTTTTTGTTCAAAATAAAGGTGAAGACTAAGTACAGCTATATACATATAATACTATGAACAAAACAACAAATTAAATCTTTTCAAATAAAATAATTAAAACAAACAAAAAAATTAAATAACAGTAGATACACAATCGTTTCGGTCTTTTTCATGAAAAAGGGTATTTTACTGAAAAAACCTATCAGATAGATTGGATCATAATAGACACGCGTGACGTCACTACGATGGTACTTTTTACCAGGGACTTGACGTCTCGCCTGTTCTCAACGCACTGTATCGTCTTCATTTTTTATTTACGTCAACAAAAGATTAAAAATGGGCAAATATTTTTTGGAAAACTATCTGACTTATGAATTAGATTTTTGAGTAAAAAACCCTATTAGACAAATCATGAAGATGTGTGTGCAGTAGCCTAGGCTCGAGGAGTCCTGAGCTTCATTAACGAGTCGAGCAGTGTTATTGGGTATTCTTTCAGTTTACGAAGACCAAAGAAACGATGGACGATAGATGGGTGCGTTTTGACACAATCCATCCATCTGATAAAGCTAGAAAGAGGCTGACTAATGGAGATGAGGGCAAACAAAGATTTATGTAAAAAGGAGATATGCTGCACCGAGTACGAGTATGAAGGTATTAGGTGGCACTTAACATAATAGGAGTACATCTCCATACAACGACAAAATAGGCTAAATGCCTTTAACAGGCGTGATCGATGTATCTATCGAGCCTAATTTGTTCCACGGCTGGGCAAAGGCCTTGCTCTCCCTATTCCACACAACTCTGTCCTTTGCAAGTACGGGTCAGTCTTTTCGGTAGGAGATTTTCCGTCACATTCGCCTTGCTCGATGTTGTCTAACGGCATTTAATTATAGGACCCATTCGATACTTTTTTGCCCATCGTGCTGCCGACACGTAAAATTGTACAGGCATGATGCTGTCTCCTAATTTATTAAATCATGAAAATGTCATTAACAAGTGGAGCATAACGCTACGATTTGTTTCTATTATTTACTATTCAATTAACTGTCCTGATCTTTAAACCTGACACGTTGTGGTACTTGTGGTCGCACGTGGTTGTGTTTACAAACTCTCAGATTTAAGCCTTTATTTAATGCTTTCTGCTATTGGCATTTCAGCAGCTGGACTTCAGTTTCTATTTCAATTTAACCAAAAATGTAGTGTCAGAAATTTGAATGTTTTTTTCGGATCTGACCTATAAACCTAACAATAGTCATTTAATATAAATAAACATAAGTATTCCTAGTATTATTAGGTAGGTATATCAAGTGACTACCGTGTAGGTACGTCACCTATCAGCCAGCACTTAGGTGTAGGTATTCGTATTGTTGCGACGCGTAGCCACGACGAACTAGATCGCAGGTTATCACTGAGGTCACGTAATTGCAAATATAAATCAATGCAAAATATTACTGTCCTAACAATAACTATGTGTGATACTGCAGTTCAAAAGGAAAAATAACGCATTCAATGAACTTTATAAATAACAATACGTCACGCTGGCAGACCACAACTGTACAAGAGAGCATGCAGCTCTGAGGCATTTAACTTGATACATATAAGTGACGCGTTGTAAATGAAAACCACTAATAACCTTGTTCATAATGTATTGGCCTTAGTAAATAACCCGTTGTATGTGTGACGGTGATTTATTTTTGTTAATAATTGGATTTCATGTTTTCATCACGACATATGTATGTACGGAACGCTAAAAACTAACATAAAGTCATTGATAATTAAATGTTAAAATAATTCATATTTAAACCCAAGAAAAAGGAAATATTTGAATGCAATATTCAGTTGTACACATATTTTTTTTATCAATCTGTATTTATTGAAATACGCAAATAACAACAAAATATCACTGTTCTTTTTTCAGAATTAAATTGAATTCATACGTCGGCCGTAGGAATTCATGAAAACCCATCCCTATGCGTTCAAAAGAATTCAACGCAGGGTGACTAATTTATTTTGGAATTTGTTGAAAAACTTTGTTTTGCTTTGTTACTAATGAATTAATACAAATTAATTCATTGACATCATGAATAGGCGAAGTCCGAAATACCAATTTAAAATTTCAATTATTGTAACTTTTAGAAACCTTGAATACTTGAGCAGAAATACTTGCAAACTAGAAAATATCGATCATTATCTTAAAGGAATTTAGTACGATGATTTGATTAGCTCCAGTGATAAGAGATTTCAAATTCCGGACAATATGTTGACTGTTCAACCTTAGTCATTATTTCAGAGAACCTACTGAAACGTAAAAACATGAAGATTACCTACCTAGTAAATAATAACGGATGCTATATATAGTACATATGAATACGTTTTTTCCTAAAAACAGTTACCTACTTACTGATCTCCTAAATGAAATATTAATGATACGATAAAATGACTATTACATACATTAGGATGTAATACTGTGCGTAATACATTTTTATCAATTAAACATTTAAAACAAATACTTCATTTTGCTTATCGCTTCTAATTAGTACCTACGTTACATCTAAATTATTTTTACTTTAATTCTTATCATTCGAGAGGAATTTAAGTAAATACATACTTTTTAAGTTAATACTCCAATTAATTCTAGAAACTACAGTTATGAATTTTCAAGATTCATTTATAATTGTCACCGGGAAATTGCAGAGTACGTAAGGTTGTAATAAAACTTAACTAAATTATAATTTCTCGATTCATTATGAAAAAATCGTTTTGGATACAATAAATCCCATCCAAATTCAATAGTTTAAAATAGATATATCCGTGTATCCGCGATATTTTACAATCTTAGGGCGTTTGCGTTTTTCCGGTGACATAGTTATTGGCACCAGATAAATCGAATCTGATCGCATTACACCTACGGATTAAATGTGGATAAACTTTAAACGGCAAAATGCGAGTCGGGCTCGCGCGCAAGCTATTCTGAACGAATCATATAAAAATTTTAAATCGGCATTTAAGAATTGAGTTTTCCTGTAACCTGTAAGTAAAGAACCATGTTATATAAATTTTAGGGTTCCGGGTTTCTGGGGTCGGCAAAAACAGAACCCTTTAAGGATCACTTTGTTGTATGTCTGTCTGTCCGTCAGTCAAGACCCTTTTTCTCAGGAACGCGTGGAGGAACCTAGCTGAAATTAACATCAAATAGTCAGGTCTGCTGTCCCTTGGAGCAGTGAAAAATCAAACTTCTAAGACAACGCAATCTAAAGATAAGGTCATTTATGGCGCATTATTTGACGTTCAAAACTTCTAGGTACTAAAACTTGTAGGTACTTACCGTTGACCTAGAGTCATGAAATTTTGCAAGAAGGTATTAAATATCAAAAATTGGGAATTTGTTTTGTTATTTTATAAAAAAACATTTTTTGCGATTAAAAACTTATATTTTCGGTTAAAGAATTGATCGTGACGTATATTGATGTATCCATAGGTAGTGTCTACTAGGAAAAAATCAAAACTCGATCGGAACCCTCGGTGCGCGATTCTAACTAGTACTTGTCCGGTTTTTTTTTTATTGTTAAGCTCCGTAATTCCGGATATAAGGGATGGAATGGTCAATTTTCTCTATTATCTGAAATAATTTTAAAACGATTTATTTTAAAATGATAAAAATACGCCTTTTCTTTCGATATGCCATACAGTTCAGTTGCAAAAACTGATTTAAATCTTTCTTATTTGTCCCCTAAAAGTGTCACCATATTCAATTTATTTATTTTACGCATTCGTGTTTGGCCACGCAGATACCTATGTATATCAAATTTCAAACTGAATCGGCCTACAGGAGTTCAGGAGCAAATTGGCTGTGGCAGACCGACAGACTTCGACATTCGGATGTACGGAACACTAAAAAGGCGTAGGTAATTTTGTGAAATAAATTCTTTAATTGCTATAAAATTACTAATATACTTACTTAATAAATATTTTTTTTGCTTTTAAAAAATGCCAATCGCAATCGATGCAGGACGACCGTGATCGTCGGAAAATTCAAGCAGCACAGTCCGTAGTTTTTCTTTCACATTTTTTTTATCGTATTTGAAGAAAAATAAATAGCTTAGTTGACTTAGTAATTTAAAATGTATCTTTTTAAATAAATGGTTTTCCTGTAAAATTAGATAATTACTTACCTAATTCTTTCTTTTCGGCATTTTTTTGCGAATTTTTACCGAGAAATAAAAACAACAAATACAAAAAAAACTGGTTATCAGAGTAGGTACCAATAAAGCAAACTTTTGTCATGGTAACGTAACTCGTTTTACAGGGAAAAACAGTTCATTTGAAGTTTGAGTATTAAAAGTGCTCGACCTAACTATTTTATGCAAGATCAAGTACATGGTCACCTGATTCGAATGTCAATACCATTTATTTTGTACAAATACCTATGAAGCGTATTTAAAATTATTCAATGCGCATGTGAATTTTTGGGGCGCCTAAAAGTGCGATTTTCCGGCATCGATTATGGCCGCCCAATAAAAATTGCGTGCTGAAGCACAACGGGACGGGGGTGGCCTCCTTTGCACAATAAGCGCATGTGCACGGGAATGCAGCGTATTATTGACATTGACATGTGGTAATGTATTTGATGAGTAAATAGAGTAATTGCGAATGTTGAGTAGAAACACAGTAGAAAGTCATACGGTGGGGCGGAGCGCGGCAAGCGCGGCGGCGCGCGCGCAGTGGGCCGGCGGAGCGCGCGCGAGCCAGTGCCCCGCGACCGACCGCCGACAGTCGCCCGCGCCCGCGTGCGCGCCCGCCTCCGCTCCGCGTCACACCCGGCGACGGCCTTTCTATAAAGACTAGCCGGCGCTCGCACTCGCACGCAGTCACGACCCAGCCACGTTCACTCGTGCACCCCGCGGACACGCGACACACATTACCCCGCGAAACACTTGTCTCGCACCGCGCCGCTAGGAAGGAAGCAATCAGCACCAGTGATAAACATCTCGGCAACAATGGCAGAAAACGACTGGGGATACAGCGGCGAGAACGGTGAGTCCAGCTCAATGTTAAGTGCAGCGAGCGCGCGGACCGGTTTGTTTACATCGCGGCACGTGACACCATGTAAATAAAACTCCGAAAAGCTAACTTTTGATATCAGTTTTCGTTGTATTCGAATATTGTGCTTAAATGTGGTTTCTGATAAGTGTGGTGTTCTGGGTTGATAAGTAAATATTCTCAAAATTGTGAATTTCCTATTTAAGGTTTAATAGGAAGTAAATGAACTATTAGATTAGATACATGAAGGGCTCCCAGCCTGGTAGCTGTGTTTACTTTTGATAATAGTTAAGCTGACATTAGATGATACTTTCGCTGCACTCCGCTGCAATCAGAGCAAAAGCGTATTATTTATCAGTAAGTACATTACCGTGGAAAGATAATAAAACATGACAGTGAATAACTAAGTAACTTTGTCATTGACGTGGTTCCAGCGCTTCTTCATACTTTATCTAAATTCGTTTCATTCATACATTTTAAGCACCTGTTGATTTCATGACCCGACAATTATTTGGGATGTGATAATGCTTTTTGTTAAATTTAAAGTATAAAATGAATGAATATATCCTATTTATTAGAGGGCTAACCGCGAGTAACGTTCAGTTTATACACAACAATATTCTCATTTCCACCGCAAATCAGGCAACTGCTTGTAAAGCTATCTTAACCGTTTATAGCGTATTGTTGACTTTGATGAGTCTTTGCATACGTACGTGAACTTAGCGTCGACACGTTAAATACTATAAAACCGAAATAAAAGATGTAGAACTAAAACAACAACATTTTTTTTTTACGTAAAATCCGATAATGGTGCCAAGAGCTACCGTGGAGTCGCGTGAGGCGATTGCTGGCCTACTTAACCCCGTACGGTAAGCCGGTTCCACTAATGAAACTTCTTCTGCACTAGTGCGATACATCAACTGCCTCTTTTAACAACTTTAAACCCGAAACGCTGGAGGCAAACCAGTTCACCGCCAAAACGATGCAAAAGATCGCGAATCCGAACAAGCCTCGATTATTGGAACAGAACTGATTCAGCCAAGATGAGGAAAAATAACAAAAATTGTATTTAGGTACGGTAAAAATCTACATAATTGTTTACCTTAAGGATAAAATTGAATTCAAGTATCTGCCGCTAGTTTAGCTCAAAAAGATGAAAGTTATTTTCAACCCTTAATTTTATAAATGTTTATTGAGATTCCCCTTTTGCAAATACAATAATGACGGCGAGGGATCTTATCAATATAACTGACACACATATTTCAAATGAGCTGCAATCAAAACCATTGAGGCAGCAAGTGGGTAACGATGTCTGTCGCGTAACTCATTAGTAGTACGGGTACTCAGAGCTGTGCGGTTTTCTTACAATATCTAAGTATTCACAAAGCTAAATAATTATTATGTTAAGTAGTCGAAGAATCTTGAAAGATCCACGGGTATTGTTTTATTAACCGTGACCAATGTCATGAAATGTTCTCAAAAAATCTTCAAAATGCCAAACACCTTTGTTCCTCATCCTTCAGTTTCGTTACATTGTTCCAAAGACGATTTTGTTCCACAAATTAGCTTGTAGTCACATGTTCGTCGATTTCACATTCAAATGACGGCCATCAATCAGACTTATTGTAAAGCACGTTTCTATTATCTTTTCCAATGACTCAAATACGGCAGAAAATAATAATAAATGTACATTGGTTTTCAAGATGTTCTTTAGAAAAATAAACGCTTTAAAATATGCTAATCATGCTATTCACAAAATAATGATCCAGTTAGATACACCACAAATTAACCATTAGGTATATAACTAACTATTGGAATCAAGACAATGATGTCCTCTTCCGGGGCATTCCATGTATTCTCGCAGATTGATAAACCACATCAATGACCTAGTCTTCTTGCCGTTAGAGCATGCGAAATCAATAACTTTAATAATAATAAAAACATTCCTAAAATAACCCTTAACAGTACAAATTAAGTATTTACTACTTCTAAACGTAGGTAAATCGCATTCAAATGGCAATACATTTTAATTTTGAGAGTAAAGCCCCCAATTCCAAGAAACACATTTTTAGCTAAATTCGAAACCGCTGTGAGAATCTTACAACTGCAAATAAGGTACTAAAATTAATCACCCATTCAACTTAAAGCATTTCAACACGAAACGTTCGGATAAACAAAAAGAACTAATGAAATGCTTGGATAGAAAAAAAAGTCGACCATCGTACAAATTAAGGGAATCCCAAAATTTGGTTAGCATTCTATTGCAAAAAAACCGGATCAAATTTTTATTCATGTAATTAATTATGTTATACTTAGTAATGAAAAAAAAAAACTGTATTTGACATATAAATTACTACGCCATACTAGCGTAGCATCTAAGTAGCGGCTACGATGGTTCTACGCACGCCTACGCGGCTACGACGCAGCTACGTGCCTCTAAGCGCGATGCTTGAACGCAGCTACTACGCGGGCCTACGCGACTGCTACGCTGCTTCTACGAGTCTCTACGAGGCTACTACGCACCTACCTACTCGCAACTTTGCTGAAACGCATCTCTACGCCGCTTCAACGCGGTGTCGTCGGCTGCGGTTTTTACGCGACGTCTTAACTGTACGTCATACTTTCAAGTAAATATTATAAAGAAGTTTAGCTAGAAGTTAAGCACAAAGCCAATACACGAATATAAGCAAAAAATGCCACTTTAAAAGCCATAAAATGGATAAATAATTTTCATTTAAACATTCGCCAAAAAGTAATATTACTTACTTTCGTTGAGAAAATTAATTAAAATGTTTCCTGTACAAAAGTTAGTAAGGTTTTGGCTAGCTGTTAAGTACCTAAACGGTGACATAGGTAACATTAGATCCATGTTTCAACTAGTTTTATAACAGTTAATAAAGTCACCACCATTTCAAAAGACCGGCTTTTCTGTTTTCTACCTTTTTAATTATTATTATGCGTATTAATTAAAGAACAAGTGCATCACCGCAGCGCGCCGCAGTAATTGCCGGATAAAATCGTAGAAGTTTCAGTAAAAAAATGTTCAAAATAACCGATTCGATTTAGTGTTCTTCAGAAGATAATTGAAGGTATTTTCTATTTGCGATTACGCAGTTCGTGCTTTGCTATCACATAAACCCTTCCTGTTGCTAATTTTTCCTCATCTTTCATCGTCAATCCGTGTTTCAGCATACCTAATATATTTTATGAGCCCGTAAAGTGTAACATGACCACAACAGACGTATTCTACAATCCGTCTTTAACTTCTTATCTATATAAACCTAACATTAACGTTCCGTGATGAATGTACAAGCATAAAAGTGCGCATTGTTTTACACAAAATCGATATAATGCTTTAAAGAATAAAAGCTGGGGGATATTAAAAAAAACGTTTAAAACACGATACGATTTTGTTCGGTGTAGCCATAGATATAATATTTTTTATATTTCTATGAGTGTAGCTGTAACGTTACGCAGGCTGTTGAAACAAGGATATTATGCTGTATGTCTGATCACAGTTGCAATTGCTTCATGACAATAATCGATCGAACACAATCACCATTCCAATGACTCTGACTCAGTTATTTATATATTTTTAATTGCGCTTGTTACTATTCTAAAGAAAACTAGGTTCGTCAATGAAAGAATTGCAATACTTACAAAGAAACGAATCATAAAAGGATAAATACTGCGCTCTATTTAACTCTGTCCCAAATTGAGCTGCTGTTAATCCAATTTTAAAACGATCAGTTGAAGGTTCTTTTTGATTTTTATTGAATCACGAGTAATTCTTTCGTAAGAGTCTCACGCATGTTTATGGCTCGTTGGCCACCAGAATGACAATTTGACCCGTTTAGCTGTAATCAAATAATACCCAAAAAATGTTTTGGACCACGTTTTTAGTTGTACCAATTACTGTATAGCTTCCGTTTTATTAAATTTGACAATTGTGGTAGTGAATGGAAAAAAGGTGACGAAAAACATGTGTAAAATCCACGTGCAAGGGACAAACAATAACAAACACTTGCAGGGTCCACTTACTATTTTCGTACAAAGCTCTCGATATATTTCCACGTGTGTCTCAGAAACAGTCGCGACAGATATTTTGTCCGCCTTCAATCATTCGTAGACATAGGGTGTCGTACCTAATATGGGATGAATAAAACATTTAATAAATATGCAATCCATCTCATCTGTAGGAGCCTCGTTTACCTAAGCAGTCGGTGGTCGCACACAGCTAAGTAATTGGCCGACTAGATATAAAAGCGATTACTATAACGAGAAACGTGACAATTTGGCGCAGATGATGTCAATGAAGTGAGTCTTTAGTCTTGTTAGAGTCCTTAGATATTTTGACATGAATTTGTCTAGCTAGATTGAAGATCAGAACCTATTTACAGTAAGTGCGTTTATTTAAATGTTCCGAGCATTTTAGCTGCTTGTAATAATTTGTAAATGTCATTATAGGTATGAACCTATAATGACATTTACAAATTATTGCACCATTTTGATTCCCTAAGTTCTCAGTTTTCACACTTTCGTAGTAGCTTTTCTGTGAAAATTTTAAAAAATGCCAAAACTATATTTTACATAACCGAACCATATTCTACAAAATGATAACAACAAAAATAAATACAGTATTTTACGTTTTATTGTGGCAGTCAATGACAATTATTTATTCAGCAATTATTGTACCGTGGTTAATCAATACTATTTGAGTTTAATTTTATCGAATTCGCTAGTCCATAAATTCGGGGCAAAAAATATTTCCACATGACTAAACTACAACAAACGACGGCCAACAATAAGTATTTGCCATCGCCATGTCCGCCAACTGCACGCTAACTGCTACATCAGTCAGCCAAAATAAGTGATAATTAACTCTTCCAACACTATCATTACAACTTAATAGAGTTTACAGGATAGCATAGGTAATAGAAATTAGAACATACCTATGAAATAAGTTGTTTTTAAAATATGTGAGCTTTATATGGTACCAGATTTGGCCCGTTTTACTTGTTAAGTAATTGTTAATGAGAAATCAATATTTTTGTCATTTTAGCGAATATATTTAACAACCCATTGGAACAAAAAATACCGATCGATTTCATGAGCTAAAAGAAGATTTTATTAGATTTTTAAATAGGAAACACGAGTCAAAAGAAATGGTTAAAATATATAAAATACTTATAGACCGTAATAGTATAACGTAACGATTCAGCACACATACAAACTATAATCAAGAACAACTTGACTGACACACTGACTTAAAAAACGACTAGAAAAAACTGCAGGATGTACTGTGTACATACGTGTATGATTGTAAATGATACATAGCTTCTATAGGTAGTGCAGTTTGATAGCGTGTAGCTAATGTTAGGTTATTAGAGTTCAGAGTAGCCATTATTGAACAATGATGAGACTGGAGGCGTATTCGTCCCTCAGCCAATTGTCACTAAATACGTGTTACTGGAAAGATTCTTTTTTTCCTGCATTGAGACTTGAGCTACAAAAATAATTAATGGTCAGTAACTCTAAAAACATGCGTGATGAATTAAGAATAAATTGTTATTGTTAACTGTTTCTTTTGATTAGCAGACAGTAGGCGTTTTTGTTCCTCCATCCGAAGCCGTCCGGACTCTGACGACCTCGTCCGTGTCGCTCCATTACGGAAATGAAGGTTAATCGCTCAACGAACAGCTAACATTTTCTATCAACTGTTAACTCAATAAGGAAATAATTATAAAATCTTAGGTTGTCGTGCTAAAATATTACGGCAAAGTTCTGGACCTCGCACTCGCAATTCACTTGCGCATGATTTGAATTGCGCGTGCGCCTCGGGGTCAGAATGTCGTAAGGACATATCACTGATATTTTCTACATTCTGCTGTCTCTATGCTACACTAATTGTATAGTGTTCCTATACAGGTATCCGAAGGGAATAAGATTAAAAAAAAACCAGCGTTCAAATATCCTTAAGAATCATATTTTTACCGCAAAATGTAAAAAACGTCACAAAAAAACAGACTGAAATGTCAAAATTGCTTAAAAATTGTTTTTCTCAAAGAAATTGCTAATTTAAAATGCTATTTTAGCAATACGTTACGCTCGTTTTGTTTTATATAGCAACAAACTTCGTATTAGTACGCACACCCCGTATAAACGGTTCAACTTGTAGTTCATTACCGCTGCGAGGTGAGCGCTGCGCTGTTAAGGCTTTTACAACAGACGCGATTATCTTGTTATATGATATAAGTCTCCGTGACACTGCAAAAGATACCGTTCGCTGTCATTCAGAAAAGTAATTGGTTTACATCACGAGCGGTTCATAAGGCCCGAACACTTCCCCAACCGCACAGGGTTAAACCTTATTGGTCACTAAAGGTGAGTATTGAAAACAATAAATCAATTAAATATTCAACGCGACTTCCTGCCCAAAATGTCATGTGTCGTTATTAAAACATTTACCTATGGGAGAGAGCACACCGAGCCAGTGAAGGCGACATCCGAGGGCACTTGTAAAAGTGGGTAAATAAATCTGTAGAGATAAGTAGCTCCGAGGTCGGAGGCGACTGCACGCATCATGACGTACGCACTCACAGCTACTCCAGCCGATTGATTAATCATTATTTAATTAACCAACCAGAGATTTTGTCTAATATTTACACAAAAACCTCAGCAATATCGTTGTGAATAAAATATATTCGTAAACACGTCCGATTCATGCAAACACCGCGTTCACAGGAAACACTGCTATTTATCTCAAAAACTTACTCGACCGAAAAGATTAGGTACATGTGGTATCGGACTATCGGTTACTGTAACCTACACGTGATAATTACTCCTCAGAGTTTTTATTTATTTAAACAGATGTTTTAATTCAGCATGCACCGCTTGCGATCGTAACTTATGCTGAAACGTGTTTTGCAGTTCAATTAGTTTAAAACTAAAACTGAAAAGCGTGGAATTAAAATAGCTTCTACTAATCTTATAGTTACAATATTTAACCCATGGCATTGTAGACACGCTTTACGTAAACAGAAGGGGCAAGGAGCGATGTTCTACGTATTCGAGACTTAATTAATACCTCTAAACTAGATACGATCAGCTTTAAGATTTGATACATGAATTATAGGTCAATAGGTATATTTAATTATAATATGGAATCAACTACAGGACAAAGGGTTAAAGATTACACGGGCCACGCTCAGAAAATTTGTAAGTTACCTTATCTTAATTCATTCATACATATTATATTATTATAAAGAAATCTCTTTTCCTTACGCTCTAAAGTTACTTTTTTGTCGTTAACTTGTACTTGTACATTATTAACAGGAATTGAGTCATCGCCGCAATTGAATGCACTGAATGAATCAGGTGTTTGGATTAGTTAAATTGCTTCTACGCACAACGGAAAATTAATTATAATTTTAATACGTCGGCACTCGGCAGAGCACAAACCTTCCACGAAAAACGCTCTTAGCTGTGAAAACAGTAGCAGAATTTATGGTGACGCGATGACGCAGGCCGACTATTGCAGACTATATCTAGAATTTTAAAATGCAGCATAGAAGCAAGCAGGACACCGACGATGCTATCATTGGCATGCTTGCATGAACCCCATTTCCCCAACGCAGATAGATGTCATCCGTGCACTGATCCCTCAATTAACTGACGTGCGGATGGCGAGAAAGGACGTATAGAATATAGATAGATCACATCGCTATATACTCGATGCGGTTATATACGTAAATATGATCAATATTGGTATTGGCGATTGTTATTGACACACGCGCATCCGGTAGCCGAGTGGGCTCAATTGGTAAAATGACCGGTACATTATTTATTTTCATGAACACTACCATCAATGTGGGCTAAATTATCTATGGATATTTATACTGGACAGCCTTCACGATTGATTTGTGTTCCTCCAACTGTAAAAAATACAGGTGGAATCAGAAGATGCCTTTACATTGTCCATGCTGGTTTTTAAGCTATTTTTTGTAACGATAACCTCAACCAATTTATTAAGAGCTACAACAACATTGTAATTAAAACTGCCAATAAAATTTTCAAAACGTTGGTATCACAAGCTTGAAGTCTTTCTTGAGTTTTTGTCACTGACAATGAGTAGAAGATATTTATTAATATCACCATAAAAATATGATGAAAAAAGTATTTGGCATAACACTCGGAAATACCTAGCCAAAGAGTATCGTTACATGATTGACGGCCGCAAATACGCCAAAAAACTTTTTTTTGCTATATCACAAACGAGGTATGTGAACGTTATCATTGAAGCTTTCTCTTACCCTCGCGTCAGACTCAGGAAGTTCACGATTACGATCCCAAAATGGATCGGAACCAGCGTGGGACGAACATCAGTCGTCGCTTAACGATAATTTTCAAGTACGAGGATATCGCTACTTCATCAACTAACATTAACCCTGGTTTTAAAAGCTTCACTCCGCAGTACTTTATTTTCACTTTTCAATAAATATTTTTGCATTCCAACCACGAAAATAAAATTTCGTCAAACATACATATCTCGGTAGTCATAAATAAGACAGGAATTCATCATTATAAAAAACGTTTCTGTAAGCGTTTCTGAGTAGACCGGCCGGCTTCCTGATAAGATAACATTAATGTGATGACTTAAACAAACTGTCACCTCCCCCGTGTGTCGAGAGGTAGTCACTCATCTCTCACGCTGACGTTATGACACCTATGCAAATTAAGTTTACGAAAAATATGATTAAATTTTGTTGTTGTCTTTATAAATTCTCTATAATCTCAACTTGACAAGCATTCCTTGGATGTGCACAGAAAATAAAAAACAGAGTTTTTGTCAACGCTTTAGCATATTATCACAATTACAAAGAGTCACAAACTTGAGCATTTGTAAATATTGTGGTGACTAGTTACAATCGTGGTCCACGCCCATTTGGCAGTGAACTGAACGACGCTTGATGACGCGCCGATGACGCTAGTTCATGTGCCCACACACACGTGTCTTTCGTTACCAATTTGTGAGTGTTTTCGCGGTATTTTCTATGATAAAAACTTATTTCATTTTCTGTCTACTTTTTTTACCAAACCTATTCACAAAATACAATTCAAATCAAATTTAAGTAAATTACTAGTTAAAAATTTTCAAGCCAATGCCAATGACCGGTGTATTGCATCAAAATATAACGAATCAATTTAAAAATAAATTAACCGCAATACCTTAATCTTAAACCATTTGTTAATGATGCTGACAGGAATTGAAAGCTATTCCAAACTTGGGAATTCCTTTGCGGATGACTCTAGAATTTTAATAAGTAATTTCTGTTATACAATCGGACCTACTTTCTTTTCCTTTTGTTTAGTTTACGCAATTTTAAATTGATAGAGATACATAAAATACTTAAATACACACATAATATATAGGTACCTAATAATTAGTAAGTAGATACACAAACACGCAGGTAGGTAATAACAATATTTGTCTTTATGATTTATGACGTTTACTTAATTTAATTTACATCAAATTTAGGCGGATGTATCTATCACTTCAGGAGTAAAACTAAAGTAAAGCTTCTGAATATTTACACCATCATATCACTGTAACAAATGTGTACAGTGTACACACAAGAACAAACTGGCTGTGACAGACGGATAGACAGACAGAAATACGAGTGATCCTAACTAAAAGGGTTCAGATTTTCCATACGGACGTTCGGAACCCTAAAAACTAAAATATTTGTGAAAGTTCCTAAATTACCTACTCTAGGCTGATACATTTTTTCTTAAATTATTCAACATTTAGTTTAAAGGTGTGTGCGGGGATGCGTAGCGAGAGATGTGTTTGCTTGAATTGTTTCATTTACCTAGCCTCGCTCAGCGCAAGCGATTCTTTTGGTTCTTAACAAACACATCCCTCGCTACGCATCCTTGCTCATCCTCGGTGGAAACGCAGCCTCAAGGTCGGGTTTCCCACTAATGGTATAGGTACTCACAAAGCTAAGCTAAGCCGATATGATCTCGACCATTTCCTCTACTCTTTTCCTCTTGTTAACTCATCCAAGCTTAACATCTAACTAAAGTTTCAACACAGGCTGCAAGATCCACATTAAAACTTGTCAACTCTCCGTACCTACCATTAATCAAATCATGAAAATGTGTAAAACCTTAGGAACCGGAAGTAGGCTTCAGTGTCATTGGCTCTGTCACCGGAAAATGGCAAACTCCGTAAGATTATAAAATATCTTGAGAGATTGTAAACTCTCGATAAATTGTCATCTGAATATTTTGAATACTTTTTACGCATCCAAATTTGAAAGTATTTTAATTTCTCGAAGTCATTCCGAGAAATTGACTAGGTACCACAAAATACTGACATAAAACGGCGACCAATCAGAGCACAAGTCTACAATTTATCCTTATAGACCAGAATGCTGATTGGTCGCCATATTATGTCAGTCCACAATTTCTCGGACCGGCGCGGAGATATTATAAAATACGAGATTTTGATTCGTATAATTGTAGAACAAATGTTTATTTGTCAATTTATCGAGAGTTTACAATCTCTCAAGATATTTTGTAATCTTACGTAGTTTACAATTATCCGGTAACTTCTCCGTGGTAATCGTTTGACAGCTACACAGACAGCCAATTCATAGGCATCGCTATCATTCTTCGAAGAATATGCGAGGAAATAAAACATAAATCTTCTATTTATAACCAGTATCATTATGTGTCATCATTTATCAGATCAGCTGGTCAGTATAACGTAGTAGGTACTGGTTCGCTAACAATCGACCTAATGTTTATGTTTGTGTGTCAATGAACGGCCAACAAAAAACAACAGTTAGATTCAGGCGCGTGCGCTTAGCTAGTAGAAAATTTAAATGTTCATCTGCTGCTCTGCTTCCAGTCTTTACTTCAATATTTCATTGAATAGATATTAGGTAATTTTTATGAATAGCTACTACATCGACTGCTCGTATAGCAGTATCTCTTCAGCTTTAGGACTTATTAGTTCACACAGACTAAAAAATAAAGAGAATTGTAACATTGAAACCCTAACCTAGCAATGATTATATAAGAGATCGTACCCAGGACCGATTAACATATTTTCGAGAACGTAATGGGAGCCCTTTACAGTTAACGCCGTGCACAGCTAATCAAACATAACATCAGCTAAACTAAATATCGGACCACTGCACTTCAAGGAAAATGAAATTTTAGCAATAACACGTCGAGCTAACATACAATTCTTGTCATCTTGTCAGATTGGAAAACCCATATTGCAACCGCAAATGAGAAATCTGTACCTGCTTGTTAGCGACGTGAAAGGTGGTTCTACATATTTATAAACCTATTTATATTTTTATAGGTCCTTCAACTTGGACGGAGAAGTTCCCCGAAGCGCGTGGCGCCCGACAGAGCCCCGTGGACATCGACACGACGAAGAGCAGCAGTGGCGGCAGCGCGCCCCCCCTCAAGTTCCGCTACTCAGTCAATCATCCACGCTCCATCGTCAACCCTGGCTACTGCTGGCGTGTCGACGAGAACGGATATGACTCCGGTAAGTTTAACAGCAGTAGTGCTGGCTGGTCTTCCATCAGTTTTATTTTTTTATTGTTAACCAAAACAACTTATAATGTAGTGCAACAAAGTTCATGTACAAACGCGAGTTTAACTCGAAGTTGAGATTTCTCCCAGCTAATCTTTGAGTGACACACATACATCAAATTTATAGACAGTCCTCGACAACCACCGGTAACAGCTATACGGTTGCAGAACAAATTGGGATTTACATATTTGTACCACCCACTGTCTTTATCGTGTGATCTAACACCTTCCGCTGACGGTTATCATGATGTCTTATTCGTCGAAGGTCACAGGCAAATAAACAAATAAACAAAAGTTCGCGTTTGTTTATTCTATCAGTAATGATACTATGTTTATTTTGTTACGTTTAACAATGGGTAACATCATGATGATGGTCAGCGACGTCCACCTATCGAAGTAACTACTAATATCAGCACACCACAAACGCCAATTTGTCTCTCGAGTGCAATGGAGGTATTGTATGTGGCAATAACCACTTGTAATAGATTGCTGTGAGGGCTACAAGACTGTGACAATGTTTACAATTCTAAAATAATTCATATGATTAATTCAAAAGTCGTACCTATATCTAAAACCTGAACTATCCATCCGGAAATACTAATGGGTACCTATGTAAAATATATTATTATAGCATTAAAGAACAGAACGACTCGACAAAAAACAGCTTAGCTCAAGGTTATTACCGCAAACCCATTTTGTATCTGCCAATTTTTTGAGCATTTTAATGACACATAATAATATGTACTTCTGTGTCCTATTAACATTCAATTGGACATGCCTTGAAATTTTTAATCGTAAACTAAGTTTGTATCAACATGAATGATATGTTTGTCGGCGTATAATATAAACGACAATGGGAATTGAAACAACTCGGATGATATGAACGCGTAAAAGGAAGTTGCAAGTCCTCGTGCAAAGTGAGGACCAATTTGCATTTCCATCGACACGACGAGCGACGCGCCGCGCCGGCCGGTGTACCCCTCACGGTGACTCACCGCATCAGTCCGCCACTCGTTCCTGTCCCACGCAATTTCGTGAACACCTATACGTAAATACTGCAACAAATATATCCTGAAATGTGCGGGAAGGGTTCTTTATTTTATTACCCAGCCATAATGTCGGGGACGACGTCAGAACCCTTATTGGGAGTGCAATTAAAAAATATCATGCTTTCTAAAGGCAACTCAAAGGAGGACCGGCAAGAATGTATGGAGCCCAGCCTAATTACCAATAACGTTGTGTTATGTCGTTGGAAAGGATTTTGCACTGTCTACAACTTTCACTATGCAGCAAACGAAAACAAGAGTGTGACACTATAGTAGGCGCCAGATAAATGTGGAATAAAGTATATTGACCTTTCCCTAATAACTGTTCATAGGTACCTGAACAATTAAATATGAATCGTTTTTCAGTATTAGACAATGTTAAGGATCACGAGAGATGATGATTCGGGACAGCTTTGTGTCATTAATTCCGTTTTTCAAATTAAAAATGTCAATAATTGTAGGTGGGTCAATGACCGTTATTCCACGATTATCTGGCGCCTACTATAGGCACAGGCACCCACTATTTGGTGCACAACTACCAACGCAAAGACTGAGCAGCAGCTTAGCAGACACAGCTTTCTCAAATCGGTAGTCTCGCTGTCAGGAAACCCAGCTGACGCCCGCTGCAAACTGTGGCAGGACACTTCTCCCCCACCCATGAACTATTTACCAACCGAACATCTTCCCGCAGGGAAGAACCTTAGAACCTAATCTTCCTTGGTCCAATTGGAAAGCCTTGAACCGCCTCAGAACGCAAATAGGAAGGCGTAATTCGAACCTGGCAAAGTAAGGGGCTATCGTGACGGACGAACTGCAGTGTGGGTGTGGAGCCAAGACACAAACCATGCTCCACCTTCTACTTTGCCTTCTGTGCCCTAAAACATGCAGCCGAAGTGCCTTTGTGCTGCCACCAACGATGCCGTGGAAATGGCAATGTTTTGGGCCACCCAAATTTAAACTTTTGTCGTGCGTTTCGTCGGGAAAAAAATATGTCCAAGTAAAAAGAAAAATAATAAAATGAAAAAAATGATATAACAATGAATTTAAACGTCTTAAATAAACTAATACATAAAAAGGTGAATTTGACTGGTGACTGAGGTACCTAGAACCTTTCCAACGACATATCGCGTCACGTTATTGGCCATTAGGCTGCATTGTCGGTCCTCCTTACAGAGGGTCAATCCTAAATGGAACCCGTCTGATTGAGAGTCCTGGAAACAACATATATTTACAGGAGGGGGAGGGGAGGAAACACCACAAATCCGTCATCTACGGATTCATGTAGATCAATGAAGATATGTCACCGGATAATTGCAAACACCGCAAGGTTGTAAAACATCTTGAGAGATTGTAAGCTCTCGATTAATTATCAACTGAACGAAACAAAATTTGAAAGTCTTAATCTCTCGAAACCATTCTTAGAAATTGAGAACCGATCAAAACTGACGACATGTTGGCGACCAATCAGAGTAGGTTCTACAATTTATTGGATTTTCCTGCCTAACTAAGTAGAGGGGCTCAGAGCTTTAGAATGTTGAAATTGAATATATAGATATTTGGATGCGTAAAAAAGTATTCCAAATGTTCAGTTGACAATTTATCGAAAGTTTACAATCTCTCAAGATATTTTATAATCTTACGGAGTTTGCTATTTTCCGGTGACAGATGCATCAAACATCACTTAGGAAATGACAATTTTGCCCTAGTAAAGTCGACTGCTTGTAGCAGTTGTAGCGTACTGAACTAGGTTTTATTCTGAGCTTTCACTACTTTAGGTGCAATTAGTGCAATAGTCCCTTAAAGCATGCTGTAGTTTCCTCTTGCTGATGTTAACATGGAGCCCAATCCTTTACAGAGCTGCGCGGCGGTCCCCTGGGCCACGACGTATACAAGCTGCAGCAGTGGCACTGCCACTGGGGCGCGGTCAACGGCGAGGGCTCCGAGCACACGGTGGACGGTCGCTCCTTCTCCGGGGAGCTCCACCTGGTGCATTGGAACACCACCAAGTACAACAGCTTCCAGGAGGCTGCCGGACAACCTGATGGACTCGCCGTGCTAGGCGTATTGTTGATGGTAAGAATGCTGAAATATGTTTCTTACAGCGGTTCGGCACTGTATCTGATCCGAATCCGAGAAACCTCGATCTGAAATACCCGTAGTACTGCCGACATAAAGTAGCTGTTTCGCCCTGGATTCGAACTCTGCTCGTCCGTATTTCAGAACATTTCTAATTCGGATAGAACTCGGTACTTAACTTCGGATTTGGATCGCACGCATTGCGTAAAGGCTCTAACTGTATAGTCTTCAATTGACTTCCAAACTAGTTATTAGTTGTTTGGAACGGGACAATTGCCACCCATACCCCTCAATAAGACTGTAGACACCTGTGCAGATGATATGTACCTACCAGGGGACTAATTAGGCATTTGAACATCATGCTACCGCATATAGCCCTGGATGACTGCAACAGCGTTTATGAATCAATTTGCGTGGTCTAAATGTAATATATTTACACCTACTTCTTGATACCATATAAATGTGCTTAAGTACCTTCATTATATCTTAATGAGTCATTCAAGCGGTTGTTTACCTAAGCACTCTTCCGAAGTTCATCCAATCAGCATAGGTATTACATTCATTATACTATATTACGCAAAACGTATTTAAATGAATGAAAAAAAACCTTAGGTGAGTAGCTTCCTATATCTTTTTTTTTCCGGTGAGAAATCATCAAATGAATCCTTCCGCTCTGGGTGTAGGGGAAGGGAGTGTCAGACTCTTACTGACTAAAACCTATCCATGTTCATCGAAATGTCCTTTGCGGTCCAGGGCCGCGGTGACTCTTTGGAACAAATTCCGCAACCCTGGCAGGCTCTGGCCCCAGCAGGCCCCGTCTTCTATGCTGACATCTCTTTGAAGGGCGCGTGGAACACAACGCGCCATCGCGTTGACCCGGGCCTGGTTGTATTCGGACGGTCCGCAGGCCCGCGTCTACGATGGCCGGGAATCGCCCTACGACTTCCGACGAGCTACCTATACCGAAGGTCACATTAAGGAAACAATGAAATATTGGATATCTACTTATTTTAAGGTAAATAAGTGAAAGTCCAAGTCTGCTTCCAAGTTTGATTGACCCACTACAGCGGGATCTCATCTTGATCAAAAGAAAGTGATTGTTACTACAAAGGCTCTAATTTCGTTTCATATGAGGTTTAATTGTTTATCAAATTCACAGTCGCGAAAGTTACATAAACAGCATAGACTGCATGATGCTTTGTCGTAGCGCAAACGTGTCTAAAATATCCGATAATGCAGATCCACATGTAGAGTTCATTATTGGCACTTGGCAGATTAAAATACATAAAGTGAATTGATTATTGTTACCTCTCATAAGTGGGAGATGAGTGCGATAACGAGTCGCTCACTCGGACTAACTTTCTCTCGCCGGAGCAACAGCGGTACAACGATGACAATAAGACCATTTGAACATTTCTTTTAAGAACATTTTCACGGCGCGCGTCGCTTTCTTGCTCAAGTAACTTTACGCGTCATACTTACCTACCGTTTGAAATGCTGAAACATTTTACAGGCAACAAACCGATTTAATGAATGCGTATCGAAGTGACTAAGCGCGTACATTTTACCACAATTTGAAATAACTAACAGCTAAATTATTTTTAGCAAACTGTTTTCAACACAGCACAGTTTGTAAACACTCGATCCATTTTATATGCACCGCCCTTAATATGGATTCAGATTTGCGAGTATCACTTAGTTTTATGAATCATGTGTGGATTTTATGTGAATTTTATTCAGGTTAATCAGTAGGACAGTAGGTACCCGTTTTAAAACTTCCATTCCTTAGTTAACTACTAAGGCAGATTTATGTAAGTACCTTTTGACTGCAAAAAAGCTGAAGTTAGAGAAAATAGTTAGGTACTGTAGGTACCTATTACCTTCCTACCTACTTCAATCTGTGCACGAGCAATTTTACCTCTTCATAGTTAAATCTTAAGATTTTGATAAATTTGTTGTAGCCTAACCTACCACAGATTTACCTATTGTTTGAAATTATATAAATAGGCAGTGCACTTCAGCCACACGATCATTAATGAATAATGTTATAGAGACTGTGCTGTAAAGCGATTTCGCTAAGTTAATATTGCAGTTCGCGCGAAAAAGGCGATTATGTCACCGAAGCCTTACTTCGAAATCCTGTTAACTGCACTGTGTTCTAATGTAGTGCACATGTCAATGAGTTCGTTGCATAATAGGTAGGTAGGTACGTAGCAATGGCGAAGGCTGATTGAAAGTCTAAGAAAAAAACTAAGTTTATTTTTTTTATTTCATTTAAGCAGTATGGAAGACTTACAGCTAAAACAGACAAGTCAAGATCAGTAAATTAGACTGTCAGCCAATTTACAAGTCTCCATTTATAAAATAAAGAATTAAGCAGTAAGTTCTATGGGCATTCACATTAAGTTACTGAGTAGCTATTACTTATACTATCACAAATACAATGTTGTAAGTATTTCAACAAAAGCAAAATTAACTCAAAAGTGATATTTCTTAACTTTTTCGACCACGGTGATTAGCTGGCTATCCATAGTAAATGACATAATGGTATAATATTATAATGGGAAGCCGCGTTGGGAATTCAAATGCACCTTTGGGCTATGTAGTATGTAGGGAATCTTCGTGCCTTGAATTTGAGGCATCCAAGCATGGAAACTGTGAACGTAGACTCTTTCCCACATCTTTAAAACATTTCCTTGTTTTATCAGTACCTACTTTATAGCCTACCAAGTTAGAACTTACCTATTTCAGCTCTTTTAATATAATCCGCGGTAACAGGTCGCAATCTGAATACAATAAGTCTCATTTAAATTTTACTTCATGAACACGTTCCTCAACAATGCCTCTATAGGTGTAGCGAATCGTGCGACCATCAGACTGAAGTTCTATACAACTCTGTCTAGATATTCATTATGCTATAAAATAGTTTGTTATTTTATCTTTATTCAATCAATCTGCCGAGCCTTTTCCTTGCCTTTTATTATTATTTTTTGTACTTATTTTACATGGAACAACTGCTTTTGTCACCTCAGCTTCAAAACGTAGTAACAGGGTAACTTTTCGAGCAGTTGATGGAGTCAGATTCTGGTTTCTGAGTACCCGTAACGACTGTCAAAGATCTACAAATGGAAGCCAAGTCCAACGTCAAAATGTGGTCAGGTGCTCGGGGCCGTATTTTATATATTGGAGGCCCTGGGTACATCAGAATAATGGGGCTCATAGTAAATTATATTTGATATGAGTGAGATAAAAATAGCAAAAATCGATTTTTAGCTTAGCATTTTTTTCACATGAAAATAACGAAGCTCACTGTGATTTTATTTAAAAAGAACAAGGGTCTCGCAACGATAAAAGCCGCCGCTACCTTTAACTTTGGGAGACGGAATATGCAGGTCCTGTCGCTTTCTGCACTTCCGCAATCTGATTCAATCTCGGTAAGGTAAGTAGATAAGGTAACGGTTATTAAATGTGGGTATCTAATTATATACCAACAAATATTTAGATAGCAATTATATACATAGCGGCACGTGACAATCAAAAGGGCTCTTCTTTTTTCTATTTAATTTTTTTTCCTATTTTAAAAAAAATATTTTTTTTGTCTGTTATCGATAGGTTATTTGGCAGAAATTAGGCCCCAATGGATCGCGGGGCCCTGGGCACGTTCCTAAAGTACCCAGTGGAAAAGAGGCGGAATCTCGAATTTTTTTTTATGGTAACCGCAAGCCCATTTAAAGATTGTTTGTTTGTTTACAGTGTGGTTCAAAGCATGATGAATTGGACAAGGTGATACGGTTGCTGCCGTTCATTACCCACAAGAACGACAAGGTGACGTTGTCAGACCCGCTGGACCCGCTGAAGCTGCTGCCGCCGCAGGTGGCGTACTGGACGTACCCCGGCTCACTCACCACGCCGCCCTGCACCGAGTCCGTCACATGGATCCTCTTCAAGCAGCCCGTACAAGTCTCCGCAGACCAAGTGAGTTTAATACCTACTGAACCTTCCCAAACACAACATTTGCATCATATTAAAAGGTAATTAGTTTAATTGTATTGTTTGATAAAGATGCCCCGTCACGTTTGTTTAATAGGCTGATAACGTTCAAGTGCTGATATAAGCAGATAGAGGTACAGTCAGCGAAAAAATTCGATGATTCTAAAAGTTCCAAAAGCCGTCAACATCTTTGAACAATAAAAGTCACTGATTAGCCACGAAATGCGATAGACAAACCAATTTTATAAAAAATCGGTTATTTGACATTTTTTTTTTATTTAAAAATCTTCTGAACTTCTGCAATCGAAAGTTCGTATATGTTTTCAAAATAAAATTTTTCTGTACTCCTTTCTATTAGCAAATAATTCTGGACGACAGCAAATTCCAAATTCAAAACAGAATTCATGCTTTATCAAAAAATATTTTACTTATTGAATTAATAATCTACTGCGTTGAACACAACGGTCAAAATTGCACGACTCTATGCCCGTATTGACAGGTTTCTATAATATTTAAAACGTCCTAAGTGCACCATGTGCAGAATAACAAAAAAAAACATTCAAGTTAACCGATTTTTGAAACATTGTTCTGTTTAAGTACCTTATTTTGTGGCCAAAGCTGTTCAGTCACTATTGTTTTAGGTGTTGACAATTTTTGTTACTTTGTACTTGTTCATCGAATATTGTCGCTGACTGTACTTACCTTATGACGACAAATCTTAACAAGTTACCTACAAAATGAAATTCCTTCCTGATTAAGCACCTGATTAGAGAAATCGTTCAAGTTTAAGGCTCACGATATGTTATATCATATTTTACATATCGATCAATGTTTTAAATACTTCTAATATTTGGTTCATTTGAAGGAGATAAGAGATTTAAAATCTTATTTTCAAATCCCTTCCTTTGTAAGTCCATTGGATTAGGGAGAATTAGTGGGAGGGAAAACAATTGGGTATTTAGGTACCTACATCGTTGATCACTTATATTTAACGCAAAAACTTGGGCCTAAATAAACATCTTTTGAGTAGGTACCTATCCACAACCCACATAATTATGTCATTATTTTTATGCTTAGCATAGTGTAGTCTTTTGGAAATTTATAATCGGATTACGAATAGTATATGACGCAACAACTTCTAAACGATATGTACCGGATTCCGATGCACACAGCGTTCAAGTATCCACGGACTAAATAATAGCAGACGTCGGTTCACGACCTACTTTAGCAGCTATTATAAGTAGGTAGACTAACTTTCCAAATACTCATTAGGTGGATATTTTTTTCTAATACGTATTAACGCTTAATTGCTTGCTAGAATTTGTTAATGGTAATCAAAAGATAAAAACGTTTGCCATGTTTTAGCAGACGTTGTCTGACACTTTAAATAACTTCCTCTTGAGTTAATCAATACCTAAGAGATTGTTATAAAAACGTTTGATTCGTATGAAACTAATGAAATAACTGATTGGATTTCAGCTGGCTTCGATGCGGAAGCTGAAGTGCGGGGAGGCGTCGTGCGGGACGGAGGCCATGGAAGTGCTGCACAACTACCGGCCCACGCTGCCGCTCGGCAACCGCGAGCTGCGCGACTACGGTGCCGGCCACTAACAGTCGCCGACACGTCCGCGACACACGGCTCGAGATACAATTAGACACTGAGCTGCCGACTGCGCAGTTGCTCCTGAAACTAGTGCCTCCCTTCGCATTCCGGCAAGCTAATCTAACAGATGACACGTGGGCTACGTAACTCTTATGAATGGTGCCTACGCAATGTATTTAGTTTTCCGTATAAAACGAATCTCGTCATAGCTATGTATGTAGTACTAGTTGTAGTTCTAAGAGAAAAATAATCTCCGATCCCAAATACGCGCTCGTTGTCTACAAGTGGTAAAGACAAGACGTCCTGTTTTATAACATCAGAGAGATTCCTTGCGTAGTTCATATTTGGATAACAAACATTCAAACACATTCGCATTTATCATGTTAATCAAGGTAATAGTTACATAGTAGATATATGGCAGTTCGATGTGTGCGCGTAAGTTGTGTCTGTAGCATTTTTAAGTACACACGATTATTAAGTGCCTCCACTACTTCGAATAAAATGTTATTTATATTGAAGTTTATATTAAATAAGATATCTATAACATTTAAAAATCACACGTCTAGGGTCACACTATAATAATTATGTAAAAGTGTCTTCGAATGACAATATTTTTTTAAATGTAGTTAAGGATAGGAATATGACATTCGTCGTGATGGCATAATTAGAATTTCATCATTATTAATATTGTATTGTAAACATATGTACATAATAAATTTTATATGAATATGATAACAATAAAAATATGCAGCATAACCTGGAGGTACGCTAAATTCAATGGATCCAAATATTAAAATAAAAACAATGCTAGCAGTGGAATCAAGATAGCGTCCGCAAAAACGCCCACACTGGTTATGATTGAAATATTAGCCGAGATGTAACATAAGATGCCCCGTGTGTCTCGAACTACAGAATGAGTTAGCGTATTTAAGGGCTTTTATTTATTTAAACACACATCACGTCTTTAAGTAGTATTTGGTCCAAACAAATTACAATTTATGTTAGGTCACTGATCTCTATCTTTTGACTCTGCCATCGACGGACAAGTCTGTCACTGGATCAAGTCGACTGTAGTCAAAGCAGTGTCTTGACTGAACAACTTACATAATACGTAATAAGTTAAGTATTGTATGTACCTTAAAACAAGAGTGCCTCAAATGTATAAACGTCATAGTTATGTTAACTGGGACGTCATACGATAAATTTTAATGTATTTATGTTATTTAGATAGTGTTGATGAAGCTTAAAAGCAATGTACACAATGAATAAACATAGTCTTTAATTATCTTTTGTTTTACTTCAACCGATTGGTAAACCTAAGTACCTCTAGAGAACATTGTAGGATACACGTTGGTTATAATATCAGCACGGCTGCACTGAGAACGTGGCCTATCGATAGAGCCATGCAAAGCCTTGAAATACGACCTATTAAATCGACACTATGAAGACATCACTAACGAAATCATTACCTGTCGCGCCCGTCTAGTGGCCGCAAGCACGACTACTGACGTGAGCTGTGGGTTCTATTCCCAAATCGAAGGTGTTATTTGATTTTACCATTGGGATTTGCTCAGTTAGTCTTAACCTATGAAATTGGTAGATACTTATTCATTATAAAATCGAATAGGTATAATAAAGCTGTGTCATTCCTTTTTCGAACTATATTATTTATTTGTTTTGTTTTTCCTGTAATATTACCGCCACTGGAACTTCATGTTCAAGAATAAAACGATTTTTCTTAGATTTAATACAAAAAGGGCAATAAATGGCGAAATTACAATAGGTTGCTTCTACTTCATGGGACTATAGGTAGGTATACGTATGTGGATAAAGTTTTACGAGTCTTGCTTCCATACTTCGGGGTTTACGTGGCTACGAGGCCCCCGGGCTATTCATTAATTCCAAGGCCCGTAATGAATGAATAATGATGAAATAATAGGATGCTCCAATTTTCCAGCTCACGTCGCTCGTACCAATATTTTTTTAACAAAGCGACCGTGACAGTGGAAACTTAACTTATCCTACAGAATCCTCCAGAAACTAAAGGGAATCATCTTCAATGAAGACTACTCTATCCCAGTCAGGAACCCAGGATACTCGTTTTCAATTCAGATTAAGGCTTCCATCTCGCGAGCGAGGTCTTCCAGCTATAAGGACGGAACCCACCATCTCTTTTGTGGCCTGCCGTAAATAGTGGCAATACAATCTTTTCAAATATCTGTGCAGGGAGGGCCTGTTTCGCGATTTTTCTAAGAGTACCTACGTAAACTTGTCTTTTAAGATAACTCAACAAAAAAAAGTACATGGGGTTCCAATATGGTGATCGTGGAGGCCATGGGATATCTCTAAAACTCGTGAAATTAAGCCATAGTGACACTTGCATTCTGGAAAGTGGCTCTTTGTAGCTTACGTACGCTTCGTACCTCGTCGGTAAACTATACACGGGATGGTTTCGAAGCAGGGTAGAAAAAAACTGTACTTATATAATTTACCGTTATGCATCACCTACCAACAGCCGAGAATTACGACACATTCTGGTCCCGGACCGGCTGATTTATGGCACCTGTGTGGAACCAGCTCGACACTTCTATACCCATTTAGGAATCAAGTTTTGATTTGGTCCATCACAGAATGTAGGATGTAGTATAAAAATGTCGCAGAACCGTAACGTGCGATTCGTCTGCCTTGGAGAAGCACTTTACACAAAGCGCGCCATGGGCGGGTCCAGGGAGGGAAGAGGCAACGTTCAAGCCCCTCCCCCCCCAAAGACCCAGATTTATTTGGTACAACTTTTTTCTTTTTTTTTCTACATTCATTCTACAACCTAACGACGTCATCGAGGAATTTACGAAAAGTTATCCAAGTAGGTTTGTTATCTATGACTTTAACAAAAAATGTAATGTGCTATTTTCACAAGCTTTTATTTAACTTGCAATGTATGTAACCATGTTTATTCGGGTGGACTCTTGCAACTCAATTTTGAAGCAGATATCTTCAACCGATTGAGCTGAAATTTTGTATACCTAGACGTTCGGTTTGGAAGACAATGCAGGGTTAACTGTGTGACGTCATTCTAAATCCAACGTGGCGGTCACACCCAAGATAGCGGACTAGTTATTTTTAATGCACTCCTACATTATGGGTATCAAATGAAAGGGCTTGCTAAGAATATCTCGAAAAATAAAGTAACGTCACTCTAAATCCAATATGGCGGACTAAGTTTTTAGTGCTTGCCTACAATATGGGTAATGAAAGGACTTACTGAGAATACGAATGCGAGTTTAAAAATAAAAATATGCTGAACATAAACTCCGTTGCTCCAATCCGTCTGAAATTTGTGAAAAACGTGTCCAGCGATAACTAAAAAGTAAAAAATAAACTTACCTACTTTAAAACTTTTACTACTTATCAACTTATAACGTCATTACACAATTTATCTGAACTAATATAATACCTAAAGGGGAAAGATTTGTTTGTTTGTTACAATTTGGCTCAAAAACTACCTACTGAACCGATTTTAAAAATACTTTCACCGTTAGAAAGCTACTTCTTCACCGAGTAACATAGGTTATATTTAATTCCAGAAACAATTAGGGATCCCTATTAAAACTCGAATTATGTAACCCAAGGTGTAAAAAAAAATGTCATAAAATGTTTTTAATCGCATGCGCTGCAAAAACTATTGATGGCACATAAAAATAATCTACATAATTAAAGTACTCATTATTACCAAGGGACGAAAAGGGGTGATGAAGTTTTTAGGGGAAGACATTATTGCTCACTTCAATTTACGTGGGAGTTGGTATGAAAAAACTAAAAGTGGGATAAGTAATTCTAAAAAAATTTGCAAAATCAACCCCTAATGAGGTGACCGGGGTGGATAGTTGCGCTGATCCATAGACCACAATCAGCAGCAGAAATGGCTGAGCGAAGTGCTATAAGTATGATATAAAAGCTTTTCGCGAGATTTACTTGTGTAGATAAACAAGTAGGTAAATTAAATAACTTGATGTGATTGATTTTAACTGTAAAATTTTTCAAACTTAGTCATTACGAGTAGATACTGACTCGGTCGCGGAATACGCGCTCCTTTTATAGGTCAGTTTATTCTAGAAACTTCCATTCTCGAAACATCTGGAAAGTACTCGTAACTACCGCTGCCGACTGACCAGATACCGAGAAGTGTAGAATGTTCTGGCGAAGAAATGTCTAGAAGGTAATTGACTCTACTAGTTTTGGTACTCGATACTAGATGGCGCTAGTAGTAACTTAATGTACCCGACATTAATTCTGGCGCGTAATAGTATGTTTGTTTTGCGATCATTCCGTCAATTATGAATTTATTTTGATGATTCTTTTTTTATTCGAAAGCCTATAACTCCTGAGGTGGTCCCATTGACACCAAGTCAGAATGGATGATCATTTAAAAATTAAAGGCACATAAGTACTATGTTTTTCATATACTTTCCAAAGCCAATCAGATAGTTGTGCCTGGTAATCAACATCTCATCTTGCTGAGCTGATAATGGAAGGTATAAGTCAGGATCTGATGCTAGGATCCCAATAAAAATGTTTGTTCAGCGATATTTTCGCCAATTGTCAACCGATTTGGATGATTCTTGGAGCCTTGGCTCCATTTCAATTTGGTGATGACCTGATGAAGGATTTTGGAGGTAGGCAACGGAACTCTTCAATAAATGATAGCAATCTCCCGGGATTGCTGAAATTGCGTGTCTGTTTATTGATTACACCAGTTCATTACATAACCTCACTGTGAAGGAGTACGCAGGTGCAAACAAGTCAACCTGAATTAACATGTTTTTGGGGTTATCTATTCGGGCATAAGTTTATTTTTTATCAACCGATCTTGATGATTCTTTTTGGCTTTAGTTATAGGTAGCTATATTGCACTGTACGGTGAACTTCAAAGATAAACTAGTGACCTCCTCAAGTTAAAATCAATAAAATCTAGTAAAGTGATATATTGTTAGGTTTATATCAATCCCAAAGCAAAGTAGATATTGAACTATGAGCTGGTCTGGACTTGGACTAGGTATACGATGAAGTCCATCAGATCCGATCCGACCGACCGATATCCGATGAAACCACTCATTATGGAAATAATGACAATTTATTTGTGTATAGGTAGTAAGTATCACCACTAAAAAATGGAAAATAAAAAACTTAAAAAAATACAAACGACTTGCGTGTTTTTGGTTGCTTTTTCGTTTTTGACACCGACTTCCGAAATTAAAGTTATTTAATACTTTGTAGAGTTTTTTCGAAGTCGTTTGTATTTTTTTTAACTTTTAATTTTATTGTTTCCTTTGTTAAACCTACTCTCAGCAGAGTCAAAAATTACAATCCTGAATCCGCCCCTGACATTGCAACTACCAAATTCCCACAAAAGATGAATATAATGCTCCCTTTGCTCAATCGAACGTTTTTTTTTTAAATATCTAAGTATTTTTAAGACAAACATAACGCCAGCTATTAAGCTATACAGGGTAAATGTTTAAAGTGTGCGTAGATGGCCAATTCCGAAACTATGAGGAATACCTATCGAAAAACATTGAAAGGAGTTTCGACCACGATACACACTTTAAAATTCAACCTGTATGACCTATGTAACAGGGCCAAGAACTAATCTAGTAGTAAAGTATTTTTAAAATTTGTAAGCTACTCGGAAGTAGCTTACAAATTTTAAAAATACTTTATTGATACAAATCCTTACAATTATGCTTATTATCTAGCAAAGATCACAATAGTTAAGGCGTACAAAAACTGAAACCCTGACCCCTAAACTAGGAATACCTGTGACTTAGGAGTCAGTGTTCTACTGCCACTTGGACACTATATAGGTACCTTGTTACACCACTATATTACTTATCGAAAACCCAGTTTGCCCCGACCAAGAATAGAACCCAGGTACCCACGCTCTGCAATAGGGTATTTTACTGAAAGAATCTAATTAGTCCGTCAGAGAAAAAACACTTGTCCAAGATTTTTGGAAAATCTAACGGGCAGGCTAAATATAATATATTTTTTCTATCTAGTAAAATACCCTATTGCGCTAGCGACCACTAGATTAACGAGCCGTCTAAAAAGCTTTGGAGAAAGTATCGGTATACATTTTCTGAGGAGCAAAAAAGTAAAAACATCATATTTCTTATTAAATATATTAATTGGACGCTTGTATGCACACAGCACCATATAATGATTAAAACGATCTTATAAAAAAGCACTTTTTAAACAAACATGTCACTACATTACTTTGTTCCAATAGTCTCCTATCTACTGAATGAATATAACATAAAATCATGAAGGTAGGTCTTTTGTACAGTTTATTATAATATGTATCTTCGAACAATACAAAACTGGCTTTTAAAAATGCTTTTCTGTGTGGATAACAACTATGTTTTTGGTTTCAGATATTGTATAAAACATACAAAATCTACTAATTTATAAAAAAATCTCGATGTATTCTTACGTACATTCTAAGAATCACTTGTAGGAGTATAATCAATTCAATGAGCATGAAATAAAATTGACAAATCACATTTTCTTTTACATAAAAAATAAACATCTAATGATTCGACAAAACAATTGTATAGAGGGTGGATTTTAAACATGGGACAGAAAGGGGCTTAAGCATTGAGCTACAGAAAAACATTCTTATGACTGCATTGACAGATTTTGAAAAAAATTCGCAGTCAGTAAGAAAATGGGTAGTATAGGTTCCCAATATTTTTTTTATTTTTATCGCTTCTGTTTCCAATAAGGATCTAAAAGTGTTGTTGACCAACTGAGGTTCGAGTACTAGAAAAGCCACAGATCGTGAATAAATTTACCATACATTACTGCCACATCTAAAACATCCACCCTGTATAAATTACTTTTACAATTGGCAAGCATGTAACTAAATAATTTAATAGGTGGGATTCCTTTCGAGCTAAGGATACATTAAAATTTAATCAGATCATCACTTCCGTCTTCTTGGTCTCTGCTGGCATTATTGCTAGTAATCTCAACAGTTGGATTTTGAATGTCTAAATTTTTTGGCGATACTTTTCTTCTAGGTGGAATCGGTGCTTCATCTAAGATCCCAGTTAATCCTAAATTTCTACTTTGTTCAGCGAAAATTTTAACTTCTTGGTTGATTTCGACTCGGCGACTGCTCGGCGACAGTTTCGTTCTGACAGGCGGACTTGGCGCAGTTCTAGAATACATCGGACGGTTGTCAAATATTGACGTGTTAATTGGATTCATACTGCCAGGTAAAAGGGCTGCTGTTTTACTTCTCTCGAGAGTATACACTTCAATAGAACTTTCTTCTCGGTTCTCAGTCGTGTTTTTGTGATCGTCAGTGTAAAAAGTCGCCTTTTTGGTGTATTCTGAATGGAAATGTCTGTGAGCCTGAACATCAGATTTGCTTCTTTCGAGTGTAAATGCGCCATTTGTATGTAGATGACAACTGAATGAACTAGTATTCACAGTGCAAGCAGGTGCTGTTGAGAATGGTACTGCGGGCGCCCACAAACATGCTCCCTCATTTCTTGGTACTAGCAGTAGAGGATCCTGTGAAATAAATGAGTTAAGTTAGTTTAAGAAACACATAGTTTCAATTTAAGCATAAAGCATTAAATTGTATGTTATCACAAAATTCTTCATAAATAATAATCTTGAAAATAGGTAGTAATTTAGTTTTAAAAGTATTTCAGATAAGACAAGAAAGATAAAATACATATTTCAATACTCTTGAGACAGATATAAATGCGTAAATTAAGTAAATGTGTATACCTTCCCAGTGATTGCATATATTTTAGACTGCAGTGCATGAAGCCTGTTGCGTAGATATTCATAGGAGCTCTCTCTAAGTTTCATGACCCACTGTACTACATTGTCTTCGGCACGAGCAGCAAATAAATGTCGTTTTTCAGGTTCATCTCTGTAAACATTGTTGAAATGTGTGTTTTATAACTCAAGAACGGCTGGACCGATTTTGAAGTTAAAGAAGAACTATTAAAACATTGGAAAAATTAAGGAAAAAAAAATATGTGGGAACCAAAATCATTTTCGAAGACAATGCCATTTCTGATACATGACAAAAAGAAAATACGGCAAAAATTTATTCTTAGGCGGTACCAAGTTCGCCAGGTTCGGCGTATGAAGAAATACAAATCTTCAAAACTTTCAGCGAAAGTGATTAGTATAGATGTTGCTAGCTATAAAGTTGGCTAGATCACTTTTGTCATACTCATAATTGGACTTGTTTAAAGCAGTAAAATATTTTAAAATAAAAATATCTTTAATATGTACCATACCATACAAAATAATAAACTTACATAAATGATATTGAAAATGAAAATGGAATGCTCTGCCCATGTTCCATCTGTATTGAAGAATTCTCTAATATAAACATTCCTGCTGGACACTTTGTATCAAACTTGCCCATCTCACTTATTTTAAAATAAAATAAATAATTATTTATTAGCCGAAACCATCTCTCTTTGAACACTGAAATGAAATAATCATAAATAAAATAATATTTACTGGAAGGATGGAAGTGGGAATTAACTGAAGTGTGCAAGTGATTGTGCTATCTATATTGAAACCCATGTTAGTAACTAAATTTATGAAAATCATACACCCTGTATTTGGTTACTCATTGGATTAATAATGTTAGTTATGTGTTATGTATTTCAAGTTTATATTAGTACAATGAACATTGAATTTCTTTAGAAATTCAAAAGTTTGTAAGGGATAGGCCCATACAAACTTTTTAGAACTATAAATAGAAGTTAGGTATATAATAGTTACCTCCACAAACTGTCCTATGGAATTTTAAGGCATAAATTGCATTATACACAATTACCAGTATTTATGCATGATAGAGTTATAATTGGGCATCTTTTTATAGCACAAAACTCACAATAAAAGGGACACTTCCATGACTCATCCCAAAATAACTTTGAGGAAAATGTAAACAAGTTCGTATATTAGCCATATTTTCCAGAATATATATATACTGACCTGACTGATTACGATAACCGCCATTGGAAATCTTTTTATAGTTTAATCTTCCTTCAATTATACAAGGTTGATCGCTCAGTTGAGCGAGTTCACGAATATTGCATTTCATTTGGACATATAGTGTTTAGATCATAAATACCATAAAACTAACACGTAGACACATGCACAGATTGCAGTATTAATCAATATAAAACATTACATATCATTTACAGTTTCAATATTTTTCATTAAGATCTACGTAAATTTTGTACCGAGAAAGGATATGAAACAGAAACTGGTGGCAAATTGCCCTGTGCTTACATCTGTTTAGCTATCTACCAACTGTGACAGCATCGTGACAGCACACTCAAATGTCAGTCTGACGCACTGGCTGTCACGTTGTAAGTGATCTATGGTGTTCCAGTGGATCTATGGATCTTGGTGTTGCCCAATTCAAAACCCTTTTTCTGAAAAGTTCTATGGCCACCGTTATTTAGGTAATATTAGCAGTCAGTGATAATTGCGCAATTATCGCGGAGTCGCCACATGAATATTCGCTTAAAATCGTAGTTTGTTAAAATTGAACGTTCATGAACTTTTTAGAACGCACACATACGAGCGCAAATTTACAGCAGGAAATTATGCGTGCCTTTCCATTCTTAAATAATTAGGAATCTATACCTATGTATCTTATCACAACGTAAATTCGCACGCCATTTCTGCGCTGCCCGTGCGTATGATTGATTGCCGGAGGCTGAATACGTGTTTTCATGGAGTGGAGTGATGAAAATTGTTTGCGATTAATTGAAACGTTTACAATATTTCGCTTTGTGGAGAGTGTGTACCTACTATAGAATTGCAAGCGCGCCGCGCGCGCCAACTGTGCAAGCCTTGCGTGAGTGGCGCTAAAGAAGTGCACCTAACATTTGCAGTAACTGCACGCGTGCAGCGCACGAGCAGCTCGCGAGCGGTGTAGGTGTAGAGATGCTGACTACGCGATCATCAGGTCAATTTATTCGGGAAAACTAGGAGGCGCAGCAACGCAATCGGTTTTGCCGTACAAATGAACGCGATGATCACTTATACGTATTCAGATAAGGCGATGATCACTTTGCAATAGGACGACGGTAGCCATTCAAGAATAGCTACCGCGCCGGAAACGCGTACCGATCGCGCAGCACATGTTTCACGATTGTTGCAACACCTGTACTTACTGACCAATTAGAAGAAAATACATATCAGTTACGACAAGAAGACAGTATCGTAAGAACGATAGGGTGAGAAACTTGTGCGCGTACCACAAGGAAAAATGCGCGCGATGAAATGTGTCTTTTGAACGCGCCCTAACGCAGAAAAGCGGATGTGCACGTGCAAAATGCAAGAGCGAGCAAAGTTGGGTTAAAAGGTTTTCTTTTTTTTACGACTTAGGTATTAAATTGAAGTAGGTGACTTTTTCGACTCATGCGATAGTAAAAGGTTTTGCCTGAAATGTACGGGCAACTGGTGCTTTTTTTTTCTTTTTTGGTGGCACTCTAACGCCAGCTTGTTAGATGTATAGATTACTTCCATACAAAAAACAATTATGACAGCTCAGCTCTAAAGTACATCCGTCTCGAGTTAGGCGCGCTAATCTATAACGCGTATTTAATTAGGCAAACTAAGCGTTGTAGATTAGGGCGAATAACTCGAGTCGAGACGGATTTAGATCATGAAAATTATGTACATCTTACTGAACACATTTTGACGTCTTTCAGTAACGGGCTGGCCTTACAGATTCATATGAAAGCTGAAAATAACAGTAAATAATACTAACTCATTATAATTATTCGTTTATTTTTAACTTTTAGTACAAAATAAAACTAGTACACAGGGATACATCTCAAACCTAGCATTTGCATGTTGAATAGTCCGAGGCTTACGACGATAAGTCTTCTCATTTGTACTATTTTAGACACTATAACGTCACACAGATTAGCTCATTATTCCCCATCAAAAAATAAAATTAATCATAACTGAATAATGTAATCACTCTTCGAGTTAATCCGACCAAAATAGATGTTTTATTGCCGACATTACACTATATTACTATTGGTACCTACTTCAGATTAGATTTTTAAGCTTACTTAACAATATACAAATACATAATTTTGAGGTTTGGAGCGGCATTGATGAGTTTTTCAGGCACAATCAAACCAGTGCACCCCAATGTTTAAAATACATGAAACAACACTTTAACTATTTACCACCATTTTCATTTATACATGACCTTGGTTTAAAATTTCGACAAAAGGTACAGTTTCAGAGTCGCCTATGTATTAAAAACATGTCTGGAAATTCGCATTTACAGAATGTAATATTCATCGATCTCAAGTGATTAAAACTGCTCAAGTAATTACTATTACAATCATACATTCTCGTGTTATAAATTTTTTATCGTCTTATCTAATAAAATATTACACCATGCACAGTAAATAAACATACTGTACAAAAATAACTTAAAAAATAGAACCGACTTCATTGACGTCTCTTACTGGCCGTGGCCGTAATATTAAATAATAAAATTAATACAAAACATTTGATAGTTCCGAAGGAACAACATTATTCCAAAACCCTTTTATCATTTTTTTGTTTTGCATTTCTATGTAATGTTTATTTTTTGTGAGCTTTGATTGAATTTGTAAACTGTATTTTGATTATGTCCTACAATTTATTTTCTTACGTCAGTGCACATAATTTAATCAACAAGTCTTATGCTTATCGTTATAAATCTAGTTACCTATTAATTATTCTGAAACGAATATAATTTCTACGCTTTCCGATATTAATACGTTATGCGCGTTCTGACTTCTAAACGTATGTCTAAACTTTAAAATATAAGGCTGCACTACCCTTTGACTGATGCTATTATAACAGAGATTTTGCCTGTAAAGATCCCAACTTACCCCTTTTTTAATATACTACTATAAAAATACACATACATGTTTAAAGTACGTTGTGATAACAAGGCCGCATCGCGTTTATAGCATTTTTGTGTAATTAATTATTTTAGTAGCAGGATTTCTTACTATACAATAAAGATTATGAATGGTTGGAACTTTGGGCTCCTTTATAATAGCACCGCTCATTGGGCTAATTAGGAAAAAAGTCGGTTCTTACACTTTTACGTCACACATCACATTTTTACAGTTTCAAATTACTTAGAACACACCAATATTTGATTAATTGCTTTATCGACTGAAAGTATAAAACCGTATTTACTATTTTTCGAATATCAACAATGACTTCAGAAACCCCATTACATAACAAATTGCTTATTTTTGTTAAATCTTATTCCTAAGAGGCGGATAATCGTCATGAGCGAAAAAAAGTTTATTCCTAAGTTACTTGTGGCTCATCACCTAAACAGATGCTTTCAAAGTAACTTGTATATAAACCTTCAAAGGAACGCAGATATGTTTTAGAATACTAAGCACACAGCTCAAATAAGGGGTGAATTGAAAGCATAATAAATTCTTATTTTAATTCTTACAGATTTATTTGGACTATGAAGTGGGTCTTGCAAAAAATATTAATTACTGACATGTGAAGACCTCTCAGTGTCACTCAACTTGCTAGCTATTTGCCTTCGCCTTTGTAAAATATATTTGTTGTCCAAGTTATATTTTCGAAATTGTATTGAAATAATGCATAATTGCTTGCAATTGACTGGTCAGTTTTAAATTACTTTATAGGACTAATAAATCGGTTCACAACGTCCATGACTATACCTCACCGTAGCATAAATAGACTCGACATGGGCAATGTTAAAATAGTAATAAATTAAAAATTGATTATTCGGGGGCATGGACAAGTTTGATACAATTAGGCACGTCGCCAGAAACTCTTTGGTCCTATTATTTTATGATTATAGCTATAACGCGTATAACGAAATTTATCTACATTATGTGCATATTAAGTCAAAGTAAACGATAAAGTACATACTAAACCGATTATTTTAACCGAGGTCGTTTTGTCAGTCATTAAAAACAATATTAACTAGTTTCCAAGTGTTTACTTAACGATCTTTTGAGTCAACACAAATATTGTTACGACTTGTAGTCTGAATTGAATTCTCTACGTGAACATAATGCAGTAAGTAAAAAAAATACAAAATATCGTATCGTAGCTTAAGAAACAACACAGCCTCGTACGAACAGTTGTCGGGACAAAGTGACAACTTGAAACATATTTAAACAGCAGACTGTTTCTTAAGCAGCGATTTATAGAGATTGATTATATAAAGAGACACGAACGGGGTGTTTAAATACTCCCTTACTATTGAAAATATGGAGAAAAGCACATGTTTCTCATCAGTTTCATAAAAACTTGAGTTGGAAATAAGTCACAATCTTATCTAAAATAATCCTGTATAAAAATAGCGTGTCAATTTATACTACGCAATATCTACTATTTATCTGCACCATGGTGTTTCTCTGGGAAAACTTTACTTTAACATAAGACTCATCATTTATTTTACAATAATTTAAGCATTTAGTATACTTTACAGTTTAGTTAGTTACTGGCTTCTAGCAATAAAATGTATTCTCATTACAATCTAACGAACTACCTAATATGGTCATCATCAAAACAGTTCTGTCTCTAAATATACGAATTAGTTAAGTTATTGTAATCACACAGATACTGAACAGATAACAATAATGGTGCTTTGTGTATCACAGGACGATAGACGACCTCATTGCTTCGAATATGACATTATGAGATAGTTCTCAACACATTTTACAATGATAATTGCGCTATAATTTACTAAAGAGTTCCTAATGCAATACTTCTCCGATTCGATCCGTAAGAAAATTCATAATGTTCTATTCTATACGAACTCGATATAAGTAAGTACAATATTAAAAATTTAAGATTTCCCAAAGAAATGATTAACATTATTCAGACAGGAGCTTCCGTAACATCGACAAACAAAACACAAAACAACAAACATTCACCAAACGACCGGCGCAAGAATGATCCGCTGCAAAGTCACCGAATCATGTATTTCAGACTCTAAGACCTAAATGAACACATGAAATACAATCCGCCACGGCGCAAACGTATCGACGTCACCGAACGGAACGACGACATAAAACTACCATTAAATAATTACACATCTTAAACGTAAAATAAACTCAATAATATACATAATTACATTATATATTCGAAAAAAATAACAAAAATCGACAGTCAACATCCAGGGGAGTCGAGCGGGGCGAAACCGACCCTATTTACATAGAATACAATCCAACGTGCGTCGGGTGCGCGCTAGCACAGCCGCCTGGCGGCGCGCTAGGGCTTGCGGCGTCACATGGGCGGCTGCTCCTAGTCCACGGTCGGCGCCGCGCTAGCACGGCCGCCTGGCGGCGCGCTAGGGCTTGCGGCGTCACATGGGCGGCCGCTCCCAGTCCACGGCCGGCGCGGCTCCGCCCCACGCGCCCCAGCGCTCGCGCCGGAAGAAGCGCTTCTTGAAGTGAGCGGCGGGCGGCGAGCCGGCCGGCCGCGCCGCAGCCGCCGCCGCGCCCGCGTCGCCGTGCCCGATGCCCGAGTCGGGCGACGTGTTGCAGGCCTCGTCGGAGCGCCGCCGCTTGTCCTCCATGGCCGTGGACGCGAACGATATGATCTGGTCGAAGCGGAAGGCGATCCGGTCCTGCCACTTGCTCTCGTCCACTTCCTCGCCGGCCTCGCCCTCTGTAACGGAGCGGGCGGTGAGAGCGGGCGGGCGCGCGGGCGAGGGCGCGGGCGGCTCGGGGCGCGTACCTGGCAGCTCGTCCGCCAGCGGCGTGGACGTGTCGGAGTGCGGCTCGGGCGGCGGTGTGCGGCGGCGCGACTCGTCCGCCGCGCCGGCTCCGTTGCGGCCGCGCCAGTACTCGGACGCCAGCACGCGAGCTTGCAGGCATGCCGCTAATCCTGCGGACGTTACATCTTTTTTATTCACCATAATATGGTATTTCAATAGAGTTTTTATTATACATTTCTCAAAACCTAGACAAAAGGGATTAGTCTACTCTGCCCTGCTTGGCGCTCCACTAGTGGGGCAGAATACACCTCGCATGAAGTCTTAGTATATTTTGCCCACCAGGGCTGGCACTGGTGGAATCAGTAATATGGTTAAGTCTGTCATGTCAGACTATTCTTCTAATATTACGAGTGTGAAAGTTGGTGATGTTAAGTTTCAATGACACACGACAAACGTTTAACGGATTTCAATGATATTTTGCACACAGTTAGCCTTTTGATCTCGGGGGGAAATCCTCATGGAAATCCTCCACCCTGGGGCGGGTGGAGGGGTCTGTCAGACTCTTACTGACTAAAACCACCCCGGTGTTCCATCTCCCACCTACGCCGGGGATCGCGGGAACGTATGCGACATCCGCAATCCCCGTAACACAACAGATACTGCGAAAAACGTGGAACCTCGGAGACGGGCTGAAATTAGGGACGATACAGACTTCTCAACTACCAGGAGACCAGAATTACGAAGAAGTATAGGCTTGAATCAAGCCATATTTCAAAGCCGTATACATTTACAAAGTACCAGGAGATCAGAATCACGAATAAGATTTCCAGGGATTGGAATCATGAAAAAATATTATAATTAAATACCTACTTGCTTCTTTTCGAGACGTCTCTGTGTGTAGTTTCGAATTGAATCCAGTGATAAATAAAAATGCAGACTGCTGTAAATCCGTTTTCGATTCATGTATTCGTGTACGTGTAAATATTGTTATCGATGAGCATTTTTTTTTAAATGTGAGGTTGTTGCTCTACTTGGGCTTCCTCAAAAAAATTAAAAATATTTTTTACCAATTTAGAAATTCGGCCCGGAAGATTATTATTACACCTCATGATGCCGGTCTCGAAAATAATTGTTCCTGTAAATCAAAAATAATTGATTCTGTGTCTAGTTTGTAAATCTATACCGCTCATGATTTAAATCCGGAAATACTTCTTCATAATTCTGATCTCCCGGTAGTTTGTAAATGAATACCGCTCATGATTCAAGCCTTGAAATACTTTTTCGTGATTCTGATCTCCTGGTAGTTGTTAGAGTCTGTTTCGTTCCTGATTTCGGCCCGTCACCGAGCTTCCACGTCCTTCCTTCGCGTTCTTTATTAGGCCATTTTACGGGATTCAAAATATTGTTTGTGTTAATTTAGGCAACAGAGTGCAAACTTTAATTGAAGTCCGTTCAACCGTTTGTGCGTTATTGAAACATAATATAACCAACTTTCACATTCATAATATTAGAAGGATAGTCCGATTTATAGACAACCATATTGATACCAACAGTGCCAGCCCTAGTGAGGCAAAATATACTTAAGACTTCATGCGAGTGTTTTCTGCCCCACTGACATCAGTTAGTGGGGCAGAATAAACTCCTAAATTGTGGAGAGTCTACTCGGCCCCACTAGTGGGGTGGCCAGTGGGGGGCAGAGTAGGTAGACTAAAAAAACGTTTAATAATTACAAAAAACGACGGAATTAAAACGAAGTACCTACTAAGCATTTTAAAACCTATGATAAACAGATAGAGACACTAACTGTACATTGTGAATTAGCGACAGTTCCAGTCAAATCGACGTTTTGCGTGACAAGGATAGAAGAATTATTTCTAAAGCGTGTAACTTCTCCATTTTCCTCTGATTTTATTTATTGATTCACAAATTATTTTATTATACTACTAGTTGCCGCCCGCGGCTCCGCCCGCGTGATTGTCGAAAACTATCCTAAGGGAACATATTCCCGGGATAAAAAGTATCCTATGTGTTATTCCAGACTATAATCTACCTCTGTGCCAAATTTCATCAAAATCCATTCAGTAGTTTTTACGTGAAAGAGTAACAAACATCCATACATACATCCATACTTACAAACTTTCGCCTTTATAATAGTAGTAGGATTAGCTGTCTCGGCGAACTTTGTACCACCTCAGAATTCAATTTTGCCGTGTTTTGTTTCTGTCATGTTTCGTATCAGACATGGCGTTGCTTACGAATTATTGTATGAGCAATGAATTTTCTTCATAGTTTTATTTTTGTAAATATTCCTGTTTTTTAAAGGTACTATTCGGGACAGAGATAAACCCAACAAACCAAAGTTTTTTAAAACCGGTCCAGTGGTTTTTGAGTAATAAATGGTGTGACTAACCCGATGGGATAATACTACGAGACTCCTTTGAGTATTTTTCGCTATACCTCATAGCCCTATCGGATTTGGCCATCCACGCCCACTTGAAAATACCCTGTACGGGTAGATTAAGTATCATCTTTCAAATAGGTGTACATGAATGTAGGTTTCGGTAGTAGTCAAATACGCCATTGCAAAGAAAGATTAGATCGCTGCTTTGGAAGAATACTGTACTTATTATTAAAAATATTACATTTTCGAGTTAGTGAGAGCGTGCGCTGGAGAATGATCCATACTATAGTAGGCGCCAGATAAATGTGGAATAAAGTATATTGACCTTTCCCTAATAACTGTTCATAGGTACCTGAACAATTAAATATGAATCGTTTTTCATTATTAGACAATGTTAAGGATCACGAGAGATGATGATTCGGGACAGCTTTGTGTCATTAATTCCGTTTTTCAAATTAAAAATGTCAATAATTGTAGGTGGGTCAATGACCGTTATTCCACGATTATCTGGCGCCTACTATAGTGATGTAACGAATAGGCGCATATTTTCTATAATCGTATTCGCAAGAAATGATGCGAACGTTTGGCGAATGTATTTCGCAAAGAAAATGAAAAAAAAAATTTCGACTGGAGGATTTGAAATGATACTACAACTGATAAGATTTACATTTTCCTATTTACTTTTATTTAGGGTTCCTTAGTTACCCTTCCCGTAAGCCATGACAAAAAATAGCACGTTACTACGAAAATTTTACCTAATCAGTTAAGTACATTCAACATGTAAAGCCTACTTAACTGTGATAGTTTTCCTTTTAAAATCATTATATATGCTAATACCATGATTTCACGTCTCCAAAAACTCAAAAAACAACATAATGTCGTAACATAAAAAAAAAAAAAAAATTTATAAATAATAATAAATTATATATATTTATAGATATATATAATCTTTGGTAAAAAAGAACTTGTGAGGTTTAATCAAATTAATAACCTAATGATCTAATTCTAATGAGTCTTGTTACAATCTTTTGCCCAGACTTCGTACGCGCATATCCCGTTTTTTCCTGTTCCCGCACAGCCTCCTCAGGCTTCCTCATGAATGTGGCTATCATATACAAAAATAATTTTCCAAATCCGACTGGTAGAGTTCCAGAGATTAGCACGTTCAAACAAGCAAACTCTTCAGCTTTATCATATTAGTATAGATTATTCAGTCTGTAGCTCGGCACAGTTTATACAGGGCCGACACGAAATGTCAAAACTCTCGAATAATTTCCGCACATTTTATTTGAAAGTTAACGGAATAATTTAATAGTACACTTCATTTAGGTCTCCAGAAAAAATATACCCGTTTGGAGTTGCAACAGTATTCTTCTAAAGCAACGAGATGTCCATCTACTTGAGTTTTCAAAACACACACGGCAATCGACTTTTGAGTTAGGCAAAGGGTGGGTAGTCGTTGTTGTTATTTTCGTTGATGTGCTTTACAACGTTTCCTAGTTCTGAGCTTTGCAACTTTTGCTTTGATCATAATTTAAAATAGAAACAGATCAAAACGGTGATAACCTACCTTCGAGCGGCTGATTAGCCGCGGCGGGCTCGTGGTACCGCGCGCTCATGTTGACGGCCGCGTTGATTATGCTCTGGTTGGAGATCTCGAGCGTTCGCTCGATCTCTCCATTGACGAGGTCGCCGATGGTGCGCGCGCCCGGCGCGCTCAGCCGCTCCTGCGACAGGTGGCGCCGCAGCGCCAGCTTGGCCGGCGACACCTGCAGGCGGACACACGGTCAGCGGCGCTCAGGGGGGAGGGGCGCGGGCGCCGGGGAGGGGCTCACCTGCGTGTAGTCGGGCTGCGCGCCGCCCGCCTCGGCGTGGCGCGGAGCGTCGCGGCGCTCGTACGGGTAGCGCTCGCGGCGCGCCAGGCGCGCGTAGCCCGGCGCGGGGCCGCCCGAGCCGCGCGGGTAGGCGTGCGCGCCGTGCGACCCGTGCGTCGCTCCCGAGCGCACGTATCCGTTAGTGTACGCGTGGCTCTGCGCCGGCCGCGACGCCTTCCGCTGCTCCTGATCCTCGTTCAGCACCGACGTTATTATGCTTTTGAGCCTGTCTTCGAAGTTGATCACCTTCGGCGACTCCTGAACTTTGCCGACGACGTTGAGAGGTTTCTGTGGCTTGACAGGTGACTGTCTGTGCGCGAGGTTGGGCGGCGGCTGGCCGGGGCGCTGCGGTTGAGCCCTGTGTATGGGCGGTGCCGCCTTTGGGTGTCGGTGATGATCGACGTGCCTCTCCGACTCTCTTGGGTACCCGTTCACTACCACGTTTGGCTTACTGATCTTACCGGCTTCGATCTGCCGCCCAGTCTCCAATATTTTTTGAGCGAGAATCTCTGGGTTCTGTTCCTCAATTTTCCCGACGTCTGGAACATCAGGCCACTCTTGCGACCGCGATCTATGCTCTCTAGATTTTCTAGGCTTATTATTCACTGAGTGAGGTTTGACAGTAGCAACAGGCACAGTTGGAGGAGCAACTTTTTGCTCGCTTGATCTTTCCATTTGGTTAATTTCGTTATTAAGATGTCCCACCTGTGCGTGCAATCTTTTCCGATGCGCTAGTGTAGCCGATATCTCTTTTAATATACAATCATGTGCTATGCTCTGAGTGATCTCAACGTCTGGCGGTATGTGGCCCAACTGACGATACTTTTCCGTTATCTCGAAAGTCCTTTGTTTGACAAGCATTGCTTGGTCACTTTCTATATTATTCACCTAAAAAATAATAAAAGTATATTGAAATGGTGAGAGTAGTTGAAAAATTATGCTGTCATAAATATTTAGTAAATATCATAATTAACATGAAGTACTTTAACATAAAAACCATTGGCATAATATCGTACATAGAAAATGAAAACGACATTCAATAAAGCAATGAGATAAAAAGTAAAAACATTGATATACTTTAATAAGTTACCATGAAAACTGATATAATATAATACGTATAGTAGGAAACACACGAAAATAAAGGTCATATATAGATATAACTGAATATAATAATGAAAATGATGAGTACCGTTTTTTAACAACTGTAGTGATGTACGTACTCTTCGAAAATGAGTCTAAGCCGTCGCGATACCGAGACCGTGCTATCTATCAGGTGCGTGACCGAGTGATAGTGAGCTATAAGAGCGAAAGTACCTAGGGAAAGAAGCAGGGGTAGCATCCGGTCACTATAATCTTTGACGTAATATTAAAGATGATTGTTTTCAATGCACGATACTATGGCACACAAAAGAATAAAGATGAGTACCTGCGCTTGCAGCTTGCTAGCCTTGCTCTGCAGCTCTTTATGTCTCCCCACAATTTCTTTCGCTTTGGCCAACAGATCCACTGTGTTATTGGCGTGTATGCCCAGCTCACTCATGCGCGCCTTTAACAGAGCAACACTGTCGCTTATGAGCACGTTGATCTGTTTATCTAACTGAGACGCACGCGACTTCAGTTTCTGGTTCCTCTCCTGTATCGAATACTTGGGTTTAAATTATATATTTATACACACTGACTTTTTCATGGTCTTACAAACGACATACGGCTTACTGTTCAATAATTTGCCGTAGATATGATTGATTTTGAAGATAGAGACACACGAAGATCACAGTTGCTACATAGACCGGAGATTTGTGATGTGATTGACAAGCAATAACACGCAATGTTGCCCCAACTTTTCCTAAATCTGCTCGAAATGGGAATACATTAGTATGTAACGCTAACGAAAATAAAAATAAGTGTGCCAGTGGACGTTATCGTTTGTAATCATGATTTATAGGCCGGGGAAATAAGGTTTTACTTTGCAAAAATTCTTAGCTCGGACTTTTTATTCTAGTGTCGTGTAAACTAAAAACATTACAAAACCGTATTAAAGTGCGAAAAAATCTAGTCAGCAAAATTTTTGAAAAAATAAATTAATTGACCTCTTCTTTACATATTGTGTTAAGAATAGGTCAATCCGAATTACAACATTTTCACCCACGGAAAGATCTATCAAAAGTTAATACGAAATTTAATAACTGTACTTCAAGCAAAAATATTACTTTTAAAATTAAGTATTTTAATAAGCTTTCTAACCAAATTTTACAATTTTTGCAATAGCGATTCTGGCAAAAATGTAACAGTACAGACCTGTTTAATTTTGCAAAATTATAGTTCGACATTTTCTAATATTAAAAAACTTTCAAGCCAGTTAAATTTTTAACTGAAAATAACTTTTTTATACCACGTAAGGGCTTTAACATTTTTTTTCTATACTCTAAATGTTAAAGGCAAAAACATAGCTAAGAATAAAGTTACACTTTCATTTCAGTAATAGATACTTTATGTAGTTCAACAAAACGCACACTCATATGGACATTGATATGGTTTAAATTTGTTAGGTAATAAGTTAGAGAGATAATAATAATTCTAACCAAATACTGCGTGATTGTCAATTTTAGAGGACGTGTTTCGCATATACAATTAAGGATGGTGGGCCGACTCTTTGAAAACATCACCCGTTTGCTCGGGTAGATGATATCTTCAATAGAAAGCACACGCTGTTTGTAAGAACAACAAAAAGTATAAAGCATGACATGCAAGAATGAAAAAAGGAATTTGGATCATACCTTTTCCTTTTCGATTTGGTGTCGTATCTCGAGCGCGTACTCGGGCGTGTTCATGCGCGTGATGAAGGCGAGGTACTGGTCGCGGAACATGTCCAGCAGCAGCTGCAGGCTGTAGGGCGTGTGAGGCGAGCGCGGGATGTCCAGCTCCGAGTGCAGGCGCGACGTCGGCTGCAGCGCCACGCCCAGCGCCGACAGCCGCTGCTCCACGCAGCCCGGCGGCGGCGCCGTCACCTGCGACCCGATACCATCGTGAACACACTACCTACGAGCTTGAAGCGCCTCATTCAGAACGCCGCGGTGTTATCTCCCAGAATTGAGAAAATAAAATTAGAAAACTAAAGAAAAGAAATCATAACGGCTGTAATGCGTGTTTAGTTTGATAAAAACCGCGTGGCGAATCAACAAAAACTCAAAAACAGATTTGTTGTAATTCGAGAGCAACAGATCTGTCTTTTATAAAATGATATACAAGATGGTCGGTGCCCTATTCACGTACGTTACCTGCGTCAAGTGGTGAGGGGAAGGTATACTCACGGCGCCGTTGTGTAGCGTGGAGGCGAGCGTGGTGGAGTGCAGCAGGTCCAGGCCGGCGATGGCGGCGGGCGCGGCGCGGCGGCGCTTGGCGCGCGCAGCACGTCTCCGCGCGCCGCCTGCGCTGGCGCTGCGCTTGCTGGCTGGACGGCGACTGCGATCTGTTACATTACACCATTACACTTAACTTCATTCATCCAGTAAGGTCCGGTCTGTTACATTACACCATAACACTTAACTTCATTTATCCAGTAAGGTCCGGCAATTAAAAGCATTCTGTATGTTGACGTTGAAAGAAGATTCTATAGTGATTATTGTTACAAGGGAAATGGAAGCATACGCTTTATTCATACAAACAAAAGTAAGTATGGCAAATTTCAGCATGTTCGTGACATGTAGATTTGAAGGGCGACAATAGTAGTGCGAAGTGTCGGGTTCGGGCGTGCGGTACGTACTGGAGTCGGAGGACGAGGCCCAGGGCGCGCCCCACTCGCGCGGCGCCGGCTCGGGCGCAGGCGGCGCGTCGTCCGTGCCGCTGGACTCCTCGTCGCTGTCGTCGCTGGAGCGCCGCACCACGCGCCGCTTGCCCACACCCGCGCGCGCTCGCGTCCGTCCGTTCTCGCCTCTGTATAACGATCGAAACGTTTTATTATACTGGCCGAAGGAAGCCTTGCCTCGATGGCTGTTACGTGTTCTCAGATTCTAGATTCTTTTGAAAATTCATTCATTCAACATTACAATTTAAACCTTAAGTCAATGAAAATGAATCCACAAATGACTAAACGCATACCTGACAGCTCTAGGTCTTGCCACTTTCCTTCTTCGCTCGGGCAGCGAGGCAGTGCTGTGGTTGCTGTTCCCGTTGAGCAGGTCCGGAGTGGACTGCCGCGTGGGCGGCGCGCTCAGGTGTCTCTTCCCGCTCCCCTCGCCCTCCTCACATCCGTTATGCGTGCCCTATCGAAAATAACACCAATAAAGTAATCGTCTAAGTAGTCCAGTGTTTACATTCTGACGTCGCTTATTTCTAAATCTAGTTTGCTGAAAAAGATAACTTTTGACCTGGCGATCCTGATATCGATTAAGCAGCTTCCCGGGTAGTAGACGAGTTAATGTTTACAATAAGTAGACATAGTTCATACTACTTCACACAGACACAGTCTAGTTATAAAGTACAAAATCACATTCGCCGCAAATTAAAAAGTAAGCATAATGAAAAGATTTGTTCACGACAAGAGAATTTAATAGACTGAGCTACTTCTTTTCGGATATCACTGCATTTTTTCCAAAACGAACATTTAGCAACAAAATAAGACTAGCTTCCGCCCTGCATTGTTCTAGGTTCATAAGTATATCTCAATGCACCTTTACATAAACAATGTATTAATTTCAATGTAATTTTTTCGAATTTTGTTAATCCATGAAATAAACAAAACAAGGTGGATCATATATTTCAAAAATAATGTATTATTATTTGTGAATTAATAAATAGGTAAGCAATGGCAAGCTTTCAAGAAGCAGCATAGGTACAATATTTAGGGACGGTTTGAGAGGATTGCTAAAGGGACAACACTTAAACTGCAACACAGAAGATGCACAAAATTGAGCAAAATGGAAAAGCCTTACTGAGGTCAGTATGGAAACAGACGAAAACAAAATAGGAAAATGGAAGATCAGCAACCATTCGGCATCAATCAAGCAAAATAGCTGATGAGAAAAGCAATTCTACCTCTCTATGTGAAATAGTAAAAAAAACCTGCACTTGGTATTCCGTAATCACTGTCCATAGTTTGGGGTACAATTGTAATGAAATATTAAGACTAATCATTCTCGTAAGAGATCCTCACTGAAATCTGTAACTTGCCACTAACATATTTGTTCAGTCACCAAGGAACAGGTTAAACGGGGTCAACAGCTAGACAACTTGGTACACCATATCTTCCAAACTTATTCATTGAAGTCTGTTGATATTATATAAATCGAAAGTTCAGATCAAATGGCTGAAAATATTTCAGATTTTTAAAAAGATTAGGTAATTTATAACATTTCGAAAACAAGTGTCGACCTGACAAAATTATTAGTTAAACTACGGAATCCAGATACGAAAAACTTACTAAAAAGGTTTCTTTTTTCATTATTCACACTAAACACTTCACACATCTATCTTTACTGCATAGCTTAATACATAGCACACATAAAATTCATATGGCTCTCAAACATGACGATTGGTTGTTTAAATAAATTATGTACTTGAACTATCCGACTTTTCAAACTCTTGATGCAATTATTTTTCGTTTAATTATTATATTTCCAGAACCATTTATTTTACTCGGTCCCCAGTTTTGAAAACAAATTATTTTCACAGTCAAATCATCATGGAAACAGTAGAAACGAAAAAATATCTTATTTATCTTATAAAAGGTAAAGTGATTGGAACAGACCCTTTTGCTGACCTTGAGTTTCGGATTTTTCAGTCTTTGAAAATATCTCTCCAATTTGGTCCTATCTATAATGTGTAAATAGTAAGAGACTGGTTTCCCCGTCCACGAGACGGATCCTTTGAGCGGAGACATCTCGCTGACGTGCATGATGGTCCCGATGTCACTGAGATTTCTGTCCGTTATCCTGAAGTTCAGCGGACAAAAACTCTTCGATGATACGATTTTAGCACCGTCTTTCAAGTCAGCAAATCTTTCTTTTAACTGGTGGTCCACGTGCGGGCCGAATGCAAAGTTATTCACAAAAACTATCGTCGCTGCATTAATTTTTTCTCTGTGCTCATCCAGTAGAAAGTCGCCCTTGATTAATTTATACTCTCCGAATTTTTTTCCATACCATCTCATCCACATTCTAAAGTGACCGTCCATACTCTGAAAAGTAAATTTTTTATACATTTTATAACTGATATGTACTTATCATTGCATTGTTGTATACAGGATGCTTTGTTCAAGCGACATTTACCTCAGCATATTTGCTAGGAACTTCCGCCTTTTCAACTCCAAGGCAGACGCGGCAAGGTGTAGCGGCCGCCATTTGTAAGACCACCTGCCCTACACCCGATCCCAAGTCCACGAACACATCGTCGGCGGTTATATCTATTTGATCTATCATCTGACACACCAGCTCGTACGATGTTTCGCCGTATACCTGTCGACATTAAATTACACATTTCATTCATTACCACATAGCTTCTTAAATTAGATATTATTACGTACACAAGACTGTGTTACATAAATACATATTTTTTAGAAAAAAATATTCTCAAACCCCAATTACATTTTGTCATATTTTAAGTAATTATTAATTATTTATAAAAATTATTATCCTTTGACCAAATAGCAAACATAATTCGTTTGCTGTACTATCGATTGTACGATAACGATAACGTGACCATTTCCTGACTTCTTACATCCTTTAATCCGGCTCCATATTCAATTGTGTTAGAGCTGTAAATTATTTTAATGACAAAATTTGAGAGTCATCCATTAAACTGAAATGCCTAATCGAACAATTTACAACGAACAAAAAATAGGTCGGAGGGATATTGTTAGATTGACAAAAAGCTACTTATTACGATTACGACAGTGAGTGTTACGCAATTAGGATACCGCTCCATTAACTTGCTGAGCAAAAAGTCGTATTTTTTTCATTCATAAACTATTAATAGCTCAGGTCAAACTTGGCAACACGACGTAATGACCGCCGCTATAAACAATACGGATTACGTAATAAATAAACGTTATTACTGACCTCAGGTGAGAAGGGTTCATATTGGTTGAGTTTATCCGGGTCAGACACTGCTTGGTTGTATGTTTGCTGCAGTATGTGTTTTAGCAAACCCCTTGACGGATACTTGTTCAACCGCTGGGCTGGTAACGAGGTGCCTTTTTCCTGTAATTAAACAATGACAATTAGGTCTCTGCTCATCGATAAAACAACTGAAGTTCTCGTCTACTTATTAATTTAGATGAGCCGGCTTAGTAAGAACTAATAGAATTATCCGCTTGCAGTACATGTTTATGTCATGGCTTTATCCGAAAAAAAGAAGAAGATCATACAATTGGACATTTCAAGATTTTTTGAAATCCATTTCATGAAATGACCAGCTAAAACTGATCATGTCGTTAAAACGTCAACCTTTGATGACAAATCAATCCACCTTTGGCCATATTATGAATTTCTGGCCACACCATGAAATAAAAACTTCAATTCTAACTTCGGCGACAGAGCCCCGTTACGCGGGGCTCCTATTTCTGTCTGCAAAGTTGAAAGGAACCTAACATGAATTGTATGACGGAGCTAAGTTCACTCGCTCACTCTAGCTCCCGTCATCCCATTCGAACCTAAACTTTCCGAAGTCGAATTGCCATGAGTTCCCTCAAACCTAACCTTTTTTTTTCCGAAAGAGGGCATAGTATGCCCTCCTCCGACGCCCGATGCGCCTGCTGCGGGCCGGGAGCGGGGTTGAGATTTCCCTCTCCCTTTGCGCAGCTTCCTGCGCGATAACTGTTCCGTACAAGGAGACCTCCGCGTCCCAGGACTCCTTTGCCGCCGACCATAGATCGGACTACGGCCGGCAGCGAGAGCCCACCGCCTACCACAGAGATGCGGGTACGGCGCGGCTCCTCCCAAGCGGCCCACTCTGCCAGCGTATGCCGCGCCGTGTCCTCCCGACAGTCGACGCAGTGGTGACACCGCGCTCAAACCTAACCTGAACTAACCACGGCCACATCATAAAATGGCTTTTTTCCTTTGCTGGCGCATTATAATTACTATTTTTATCGGAACAATTCTCCGCAGCTATGATGAATCACAAAAATCAAAAGCGCCTCTAACGGTGGATGATAATATAAAAATGTTACGATATGATGATAACTAATGTTTGACCATATCATGACGTACCTACCTGTGAGTTAATCTGTAAGCTGTTCATATCGACAAACGCTGATTTATTCATTGATCTGGTCAGACCATAATTATCATAAATTTATTGTGAGCAGCGGTTTTCGTGAATTGGTTGTATTTTATAAAATACAACCAATTCACGAAATGGTCGGCCACATCGGGAAATGGCCAATTCTACGATATGGCCACGACATTTATATAAATTCATATTACCGCATGTCGATGAGTTCGATACCTAATAGGTAGACGTCAACGTCCCAATAATACATTAATTTACTACATGTATACGGAATCCCAATCGTTTACAAACAAAAACATAAAGTGGTATCTGGTATCACAACAAGTTCTCCACTCTGTTTCCTGAGTAGGTATGTGATTTTATTTAATTTTGATAGAGAGTAGCACGCAGAATGCGCGACATTAAATCCAGTGCAAGTGGACCACTGTGCAGTAATAAAATTAAATAGGCTTAAAGCTTAGGCTTTAAGCCTTGACATTGCGAACATGGCGAAATTACCGATCGATACAGGCAAATGCGTCATTTAAGAGCAATGTCGATGGCCTTGAGTCCGATTTACGGTTCAAGGTTTAATAAATGTAGCAGCATACGAGTACCTGCCAATTTGAACTTAAAGCTTGAGGTCAATAACTTCTCGCATTTTAAATAAGTTATTGGCATTTACTGCACACAAAAAACGAATACCTACCTATCTTGCGATAAAAATAGTTTTATCACCACAGCTGCGATTGCTACGAACCACATTATATTGTTTTGTTTTACAATAATTTATAAGCACGTATTTCAGTTTATCTTTACTCTGTCTGCATTTACCTTTACTCACTACCATTTACGTACATGACGAGGAATAAGGAGTGACCGACTATGGGCATGACCTTATTTTCAATCGCATTCATTCATAAAAGATAATGCGATGCATCGAAATAAATAACCTTCCATTTGATATTTACTCAATATTTTATACAATAAGTGTTGTGTTGTTGCACATCTTTAGGTAAACCGCTCTGTTTTGTGTATAATCTGTGAAGTAATATAAAGGTGTTCGCGGACTGGTCATGTATGCGTTGGGTTGAATAAATAATTGTATATACATACATAGTTCATTAAAATGATGCTACCTTACTACCTTACCTTGTGTACACGTAGGTGTACGCTACACAGTCAACACTACCTATAGTTCTATCGTTCGAGAGAGCCTTTGTTTATTTCCTTTGAAGTTTAATATCACTGGTATAAATAATGTGTAAACGAAGTGGTGTGCGTACCCCACATAATTCGCTCCCGTTAAATTGAAGGAGGTAATGGGGTCAGGGGAGGCAAGCGTGCCCGGGAAATCAATACCAAGTCTAATGTAAACAATCTTTTTCACGTCCGTTTATAGAAACTTGACGTAACTTCCGCAAGGTCTATTAATATTTAAGCAATGCGATAAATTGTACACGTGTAGCAGTTTTGTGTTTCTTTAGCCTTCATCATGAAAATACACAACATTATAAGTATGTATTATTCTTTTGTCCAATCGACCGGATTTTGGTGGTAATAATTTGACCTTGAGCTGGTGTTTTAGGGAGTTTCAATAGAATAGGAGGCCATATTATACTAGTTCTTTTTCCGCTGACGGGCGACCAACGGTACCAACCATTTACCTACTAGAAAACTATGTAAATAGGTACCTCCGTCAATACAAATTGTCTTAATAACGACGCACATCAGTGAATCTACATACAATGTGCGTTACGCAGACAGACTAGAAGGCGTTGCATCTCTATTAGAGATGCCACGAATAGTGAATTGGCCGAATACCGAATACCGAATATTCGGCAACGCTGTCGGCCGAAGCGCCGAATATTCGGCCGCCGAATATTCGGCGCGAAGTACATGCTTGGTGGGGGCGCGTTAGCTGGAATAAGACAAAGACAAGTCACAACCTGTTTTTCTCGTTGCGTTCGCGCGGCAGGCGACGACGGCGCGCGCGCGGGGTGGGGTGCAAGCAAACATTGTTTGTATTTGTTTCAATTGCTAGTAAATCGCGTCACGAAGCGCTTTGTTGTATATAAATAATACGTAAAGTGAAACTCAAGTACTATTTTGCTAAGAAGTTTGTTCCTTAGTTCATTTTCAATTGTTTTTTCGTCAAAAGGCTTATAAAATGACACCGGTTAATAAAAAATCGCCCATATGGGAATATTATGAGATTTGTAGTGAAAATAATAAACTGGCCCAGTGTTTGTTATGTAGCATCAAGATCTCAAGAGGCGGAGAAGGAAAGAAAGCAAGTAAGTAAAACGTTAGGTTAATTTAATAGTTTCGAAATAGTTTTGTTCACTTAATACGTTTAGGTAGGTGGTTGTTTCTTGTTTGTTAACTGGTTATATCTAAAACTACGTACCTACTTACCTTGTTGTTGTACTGTACCTATTTGTAGATACCTACTTACAAAAGAAAGGAGATCGATTTGCCCTAGTTGTTTCGGAATAAAATTTTATAAGAAATTATTTATATACCTATATTTATTTGATTTTCTATAAGATAGATAAGGGAAATAAAATAACTTATTTAATTATAATTAATTTCAGTTTTTTTTATTTACAGCTACAACCTCTTTAAAAAACCATCTTAAAACCAAACATGCTGACCAATACGCTGCTTTAATTAATGTTCCAACGACAAGTGGCAGCAACATGGGCGGTACTTCTACTTCTACCAATGCCAAGATGCCAGCAGAACCTGGAACGTCCAGATCAAAAGAACGGCAGCTCACCCTGAAGGAAACATCAGAAAGGAAATTGCTCTGGGACATTAATGATCCGAAATCAATAAAATATCATTACTTGATTGGCGAAATGATTGCTTTGGACAACGAACCATTGTCACTTGTGGAACGAGTTGGATTTCAGAGACTTATGGCAAACGCTTTGCCCCATTATAAAGTACCTGGTCGCACTTACATAACCGAGAAAATTGTTCCGGATATATACAACAGAATTTGTGCTAAAATAGAAGCCAGTATTTCACAGGCAGCAGCATTATCAGTGACATCTGATATATGGACATGCCAGCACAATAACGAGAGCTTTCTGAGCTTCACTGCGCACTGGATATCTCCAAAGTTCATTCTGGAACATGGCGTTTTAGCTATGAAATCATTTCCTGGCTCACATTCTGGTATCAATATTGCAAAAGAACTCAATGCTATTACAGAAAGATGGAATATTCCTCAATCCAAGCTCCATTTACTTGTCCATGATAGTGGCTCTAATATGATAAAAGGTGTGCGAGATGCAGGATATGATTCAGGCAGGTGCTTTATTCATTCACTACAACGAGCTATAGATCATTCGCTACAATCTCAACCAGAAGTACAACAGATGATAGCTGCTGCGAGACGAATTGTTGCCCATTTTAATCATTCTGGCTTAGCAGAGCAGAAACTTAAATCTATTCAACAAGAACTTAATTTGCCAAACCACCAACTAGTACAAGATGTGAGCACACGCTGGAATTCTACGTATTATTTAATGGAGCGATTATTAGAACAAAAGCGAGCTGTCTCCTTGTACATAACAGATCATGAAACTTTAATAAATCTGACACATGCTCAATGGGAACTATTGGAACAATGTATCAAACTTCTCAAACCATTCGAAGAAATAACAAAAATAACTAGCTCAGGTATCTCTTGCATCTCTGAAGTGATTCCACATGCAGTAACTTTATTAAAATATCTGGGAAAAGCAGAGACAGCTGAGAAAGTACCTAATTTAGTTGCGATGAGATCTTCACTGCAGGCCGAGCTAGAAAGGCGATTCAGCTTCGATGATAAAAACAAATATCTGGTTGCTACTTTTCTGGATCCTCGCTTTAAAACGAGTTTTCTAGGATTGGTTCAAGCAGAAAGAGCAAGACAAAACATTCTTCTAGAAGCTCTAAAAAAAAGTTGTGATGAACCAAGTAGTACCGACGACGATTCTTCTCCAGCGCGTAAGAAAAGAAACTTGAATGAAGATGATAGGACTGTTAAAGTTGAAATACATGACAGTTTCTGGAACTGCTTTGAAGAAGTCGCTGCAAATAATATGGGAAATGCTAATGATGAGGAGAACGTGGAGAAGAATGCTGTGGCAAACGAGTTGGATTTTTATTTGAAAACAGTTCGCCTAGATCGGAAGGCTGATCCTTACAAGTGGTGGTCAGCAAACGAAAAACAATACCCGAACCTTTCAAAATTTGCAAAAGTTTATCTTTCTTCGCCTGGAAGTAGCGTTTATAGTGAGAGGTTATTTTCTGAGGCTGGTAACGTTTACGATGAAAAGCGCAATCGTTTGCTTCCAAAAAATGCTGAAAAGCTCGTTTTTATCCATCACAACTTACCACTGATTAATTTTAACTACTAAAATGTTGTAATTTGGAAATAAATACATAATTTTGAGTAAAACAACGTGTCTTTTTTTACATGATTTGCTATTCGGTATTCGGCCGAATAGTACGTACTATTCGGCCGAATACCGAATAGCAAAAAAGTGGCCGAATAGGCCGAATACCGAATAGTTGCCGAATATTCGTGGCATCACTAATCTCTATACAGTGATGCAATCAGTTCTCACAAACTCGCCCGTTGCCCAAACAGTCCATATGGCGCTAAACCATTGCGTCACTGACTATCTACTTACTCGGTGAAAATTAGAAAGCGGCCCCACGTTAATTCAGCGCAGTGCATACAATAACATACCGTTTACTAATATTATGTTACATATGCAGTATTAGGCATAAGATGGCGAGAGGTGAGTTTATCTACCTACGAGTAAATATAAAAAAAGTATACAACGCTGCTGATGGTATCAGATTTGACCAAATTATAATCTATCGCAAACTAATATCTGTTATCGTTCGTCTATGACACTTCTCGGAAAAGTTAATAAGTTTATCAATTAGTAACAAAGAAAGAAGCGTTATCTTACAATTAATGAGAATGTAAATGATTGGAAACTTGTTTAAAACATTGTACGAACAATTTTTTTTGTTTTGTTTTGTTTTACCTCAACATAACTAAAAGATTGTTGGAGACCGAGGCATAATTCGCTGGTTTAAATTAATTTTGAAGTAAAGATTTATTTACATACGACTTATTATATCGCCTACAAATGTTACGTTGATTAAATAAGTTTTCGGTAAAATTAAGGTAAAAAAAAATAATACATTTTTATAATTTAAGTCACTTAAAAAACTTCATAGCCAGAATGAAGACGCTGGCGCAGCCGAAAAAAAAGGTCATTAACACTACGCGAGACATTCGCGTTCGCTCAACATTGCGGTCAACGCCCTCGCAAGTGGCCCGCACTGAGCCACTCACTATAACAATGCGATTCGCAGTCCATTCTTCACCAAATATAAATTTAAGTAATTTTGGAAGTGTTCTTGGTACCCCCAATTAATTTATTAGTTCCAAGCAAATTGACGAGTTTATTGGAATCGGATCACAAATTATTTTATGTGCAGAGCTACAAACTAACTACATGGCCCACAGATGTACAGTTCGCAGACAAAAGAGTTCGGATAAAATTTTGAAAAGTACAAACTCTTTTATAAAAAAGCTCAAGGTTAACTTATTCAGCAAGTAACAAGAAAATCCAAATAGATATTTTATTAGGCCGAATAAAATAAGACGTCACACAAAGTACAAAGTGAACTGTATTTTATCAAAATTAATTCATTGCCCTGACTAAACACTGCTTTATTCCGGATTGCTAATGTAAATCAAAATATCTGAGTTTAAACTAGGAACTAAACCAATAGAAAGATTTTATTTCGAGAAGATAAATATAAACGTGACCGAGGTCACTACACTGAACTTAAAGATGTCTATGCACGCGACTAGAGTTCGTTCATATTTAAATGACCTACTCAATATGTCAAGAATGTAAATAAATGTACCTCAAGATATTTTTATTACTGGTTTAGCAACTAATGCAAGTATAGTAGATTCAGCAAATTTACCAGGAAAAGACGTTCTTCATGGAAAGGCAAAAACACTTACGACGTATTCTTTTGACATCGTACCCCGAAATTACAAGTTCTCATGCTGCATGAGCAACTCATACAGTACAGGTTGCCGATTATGATAAATATGTTACAGTATTTATGCGAGTCACGTTTGAAGAATAGACGTAACGTTAAACTTCTCAATATGCTGGTCCTCTAACCAAGTAACACGAATGACATCACCTCTATACAAAGGATATCTTCTATTATTATTTATTACAAAACAGCCGTTCTAGGCAAGCCTTCATAAAATGAGAATCTTTAGATATTAAAAAAAATGTCTTCGCAAGCCAGTTTGTCAAGTCTGCGATTTACATATATACCTAAAAATGTTTATGCTTATTTAACCAAAATAATGCAGAAGCATTGAGATATCTGGAGGCTTTACCACAGATTCAGTCCGATTATAATAATAACCTACACCTTTAATTTTGTAGGCCACAAGTAACTACGGAGTTTTTGCTCCATATTTTACAAAACAATTGATTGAGACTCTCATAATGTCAAAGTATCTTCCGAATATTTTAAAGTATGTATTAATATACCCATTGATACATTTTGTAAATTATAATAATTTACAATATGTATTTTGCAACAATTATAATGGTTTCTACATCATTTGCAAAAATCTGCTATGGTTGTGGTTGCAATAACTACTAAATATACTGTTTTCAAAAAAATACGTTTCAAGTGCAATTGTTTCAATATGGTGTTTTTATTAAAGCAATTACAGATCAACACGCTATACGCGGTTTTCTAAAACAGTAACTAATTCATGAAAAGATCTACTTAATCTTTTATGAAATAGAAACAAAAAAATCGAAATGTTTTTTTTGTTTTGAAAGATAATCTCAGTAGGCAATTCTCCATGTCAAAGTGAAAATGGTATGCAACGTGTATAAATAGAGTTAGCCTCGCGCGGCGTCTGCGGACATCGATCGTTGCGTCCTCGCCGCCATCTTGGCCCTCGTGTCTCCCTCCTGCAGCCCGCGCCCCCCTCGCCTCTATTGCCCCTCACTGCCCCACATTCACCGCACCGTTTCGCACATGCTACACTACGCGTATGTCCGCTGTTTCTAGCTAGCTGACTCAACATTTGGCTGTAGAGTTTGCAGCTCTACAAAAATAAACATCTTCAGGGAGATACATATTGATTTCCGTGTTTCCTTTTCAGATCAGAATAGGTTGGGTACATGGTTAGTATAATTATTCCATGCGTATAGGTATTTCGAATTTTATTATTTCCGACGTATGGGATTTCTATTTTATTTTATAAAGTAAGTAACAGTCGAGTGATGCTGATAAAATAATTATTGCTGGAAAATTATTTTGAGTTTCAAGTGCACCTTACGAATTTAGATTTAGTCTAGAATGCCTAGATTTCTTAGACTTTTCAAGTTTTAAAGTCACGAGAGTTTATTGAACTGTGACATTCTATGACATTTGTCTACTTGCTTTAAAGTAACTCAACAAGGTCAGGTCAAGGGTCGAATAGAAAGCATTTGTATTCTTTTTGCGTATTTGGCGCAAATTTCACCTGATGGTGGGTGGGTGACGCGTTGTATGAGATCTAAGGTGGAGCGCACCTGCTTTTGTGTAGAGACTATTCAATCGCGATCTAAATTGAACTCCATATAAAATAGTTAATGAACCGGAAATAAATACAGACCGACGAATTCTGTCCCTAAGCTGTGCGGAATTTGCACGAAGAAATCGAAATCCTAATCCGAGCAGATGTTCCGAAGAAAAAATAAAATATTCAGATAATATTCATCTATTTTTGCTGTTGACTGTACTTTTATTTATTCTTTAGGTACTTGAAATTAATTTTATTATTGGAATTCTGTGGGCTTAATTGCAAAAATGTACGTAAAACGAATGTCACAGACATAACTCATTAAGTCATTCATTACAGAGTAGGTATATAGTATTAATAGCTAAGGTGACATTGGTGATGCTTCCGCAACTGAAATTAAGCCCAGAACACATTGTGTAATCGTCACTGTGCCGAGTAAATCTGGCGGTTAATAGTATTGTACAGGGCTAATAGCCAGTTACATTTCCAAATACCTAATTATTAATTGAACTTCTAAATTAAAATTTCTAAAGTGAAATTGTTTGTTTATTCGTTTATTTGAAAGACTGGCCTGGTTTTGTTTTCAAGTAGTATCCTGAAGTCTTGCTAAAGAAAACAATTAACTAAGTAAATATTAAAAAACATTTAAAAAGAAGTTATAAACGACTCGATTGTAGATGGGCAGAGTTGCGTTGTTTGAGCTAAATTCAGTTGAATTAATACTTTTCTTACACGTATAAACATAGCTAAGTACCTAACTGTCAATGCGAATTGCGAAATATTAAATGGTGTAAACTGTGCAGTGCTATTTTGATTTTCGAAGACGAAGTCGCGGGCAGAAGATTCTGCAGTAATAATATGGCACAAAAATAACGATTGCGCATGCACGCTTTTTTTCTATTGGTTTTGAGAATGGGTACGCATTTTTTTCTGTCTATTACACAATACTTTGTTACCTGAGACAACAACCTTAAAAAATACCATTCATAATTAAATTACATATTGTTGTTTCGAGACCCATTCATATTTAGCCTGGAACATAACGGTCTTGTTTTATTGAACTGTATTGAGTACACGTTGTAAACCAAGCGTATTTTAAGAACAGAAGAAACACTTCGTTCCATTTAATTACAGACAGGCGATTCTGAGAAAGTGGAGAATAGCAGAATAATTCACCTAGTCAGCTTAATGCCGCTTCCACGTGGACCCCCCTTATTAATAAATGCGGAGTAAAGAAATAACCAGTGTAATTGTCCCGATTTACGTACATTTTTTTGATAAAGTCTATGTAGTCTATCGATAAAGTCTGGCATAAATTTACTAACTACGCGTTTAATAAGGGCGTTTCTGAACTTACTCGTTTTCATAATTTTAATTTTCTATTCGGTCTAGTAGTCGCAAGCGTGAAAAATTACGAATACGTCAAAATACGAATCAAACACAAGTGCACAACAACTACAAATAATGTAACTGTTCTTTAATTTAGATTACGACAATAGCGCATGACTTTTAAAATAACGAAGCCTTCTCAGTGGGAAGTTCAATGTCAAGGGAGCATTATTCGACAAAGATTGTGTTTATTTTTATATCCGTGGGTAACTTGTTCTACCTGAATGGTACCGTTCTTTCGTCATGATGTAATACCAATCACAACCGCTTTGGGGGAGTTGTGAATTTTGCATTATTTTTCTCACTGCCTAGGTAAAAGTCGAGCACGACGATAGTATATCGACATTGCCCAATAGTCAGTTATTTATATTCGGAGGTCATAATATGACAATTCTTTGCGCTTCGTCGAATATGTTTGTTTTTGCCGCATTTAGTTACACTAGAAAGCAAAGGAACCCAAATAGTTAGCTTAGAAACGGCTGGGCCGGCTTAACGATGAATTTAATTGAGTGCGGTTAATCGTTTACAACCACTTTTTAAGTATTTTGCAATACTGTAGCTTTACGACGATGCCGTTATAAAAAACTAGTTTCCTGACTGGCACACAGTATTTCCAGCCATGTAAATACTCGTATTATGTAGTCAATACCGCATATGATAGGAACCACCTTATATTGCGGTTAACTATTGTAATAATGCATGATAGCAATGTTCGGTAACCACACCGTTTGTTTCACTAAAGCCCGTTGCAATAACGTTTCGAGTATGTTGCAATTTTGTTGTCATTAAAAGGCGAAAGATTTATGCGTTTTGAAGGGAAACCAGAATACTATGTATCGCAGTAAACGTGATGAATTGTAATTGGTAATCATGTTCATATTGTAGCAGGATGACCTTATTATTGTAGTGCTATTTTTTTCCTAATAAACGTGTCCGATAACTCAAATGCCATTTCAGCATTGATGTTTTATTATTTATTAGAGATTAAATTAGAGTTAGTTCTGTAATACTTTTGGAATATTAATAAGTATTATGTATAGTAGTTACAACAAAGTAGCATCTCACCAGAGCGACGACGGAGTCGATGGCGCGGTTGAAACGGTCGCACAGGGCTCTCATACTGTCGTACGAGTGGGTGTCGTAGTCGCACAATATGTTGTGCTCCAGCGCCGCTTTCATCTCTGGCAGGTCGTCGCACACCCATCTGCAACAAAGAAACCTTCATTAGCAACGGGCGTAGTGCGTAGTACAACAGGAGCTGATGTAGATGTCAGAGAAACGGCTTGTTGGGTAAATTGATTATCATCTTAAATTGTACTGAAATTAAAATCATGTAATTTGACATTAACACGGAAAAATTATATTATGTAGAGTTAGTAGTGAAACTGGTAACCAAAAAAACCCTGAATTTACTACATTTTTGTATTTAATTTTGTACAGGCGACCGCACGTCATTGATAAAACTTTTACCTTTAGGTAGCTAAGCGTATACTGGTTTTGTGACCACGATCGTGCAGCCAACTGTATAGATCAAGGCGCACGGCAGTGCGCCAGGCCAAGTTCCGGCCTAACGCACGCAGTGTGTATGTCACCGGAAAATTGCAAACGCCGTAAGATTGTAAAATATCGCGTGAAATTGTAAAAATTTTTTTCTTAATAAGGCACGGAGAAATTGGAAACTATTGAATTTGGATGGGATTTATTGGATACAAAAGATTTTTTTCTTAACAGAAATTATAATCTAATAAATATTTATTACAATCTAACGCAGTCTACAATTTTCCGGTGGTATGTATATTACAAGAAACATTTCGAGCTGTTTTTGCTCCCCTTAAAACTTTGCTTGTAATAATCACAACTTGATGAAACTTGGTCCATTTATTACTATCACCTAGTTGAAGATTATTAGAGTTTCAAAACATTCGGTAAAATCTTTGAGTGACTCACTCCCTGACTGACTCATCAAAATTATGAGGCACTTCCAGTCATGCTAGAAACTTCAACATTGGTGTGAAGACAGGTCTTAGGCTAAAATTAAAGGGAAAAAATCGGAAAACAGCATTTCATTCAAGGTTGAAATCAGGGTGGTCCTCATGAGCTAATAATTTTATTTTATTTGTTTCCCACGTTAGTTAAATCAGGGAAATACTTCTTGATGAAAAAGGGTGAAATCAAGGACGGATCTCATGAGCTTGCTTTATTAAATGTTTTTTTTTAATACTTTTTTTATTTAAATATTTAAAAATGTAAATAATATGTGTATAGATAAATACATGGAATAATAATAATGAATAAAAAAGGTTTGGAATTATTATCATTCCTATCATTTACTTGGAAAAAATACATGATATCCACCAAAAAACAAAAATGTGAAAAAAAAAGCCAAGTTCCTATCCCCAAAATTTTGGCCTATAAAAGTAGTGAGATCAATAATAGGCCAAGCATTTCAGAACCGCAGAATAGTTCATGACCCTTATGTGTCTTTTGAGAATACCAGTGAACAGAGCTTGGATCTGTCCTGACCGTATAAAATGATGAAACTCACGAAAAATCGTTTTCGAAATATATGATTCTCTATTATCAACTTGGGCAAGTTTTTTTCTGCAACGTCGTCAATTTAATAAAGTCAACCAATCAATTTTTGGGGATAGGAATTTGGGCTTTTTTCACATTTTTGTTTTTTGGGAGATCTATAATTACTTTAACCATCTAATACCGTCTAAAACGAGTAATACAGTGTCGATCCTACTATTGTGTTGCGGGATAGAATATCAATCCTAGGTTCTAAACTAAAGCATGTTATGTTCTACTTTATCAGTCGCTTGGCCAAGGTCACGGCCGCCCGCAACACAAGTCTAGCTCCGCATAGATAGCTGTGATTTATGTGGGCTCTTTGGTTTGGCAAAAATCCTATTTATATAATTATGTATGTCCTTCCTGGAAAGTGAGTGCCATGTTGCTAGTTACAATGAATATGATGACGATTAAGTTTACACATTAGTTAGAAACGAGAGCCATCCTATCCTAGGTTGAAAGTCTGTATGTTTCGTGGTTTGTGAATCAGTGGTTGATTTATTAATTAACATCTAACACAACGGTTTTAGATGAAATATGGAACGGAACACATGTAGAACATGGCCTGAATTAGGACATAGGGTACTTTTTTCCCGAGTAGTAAGTTCCCGTGGGATTATCATCAACTTCATGCGGGCAAAGCCGCTGGCATATTATAGGCTTGTAAATGTAGATACCTATTCCAGGGTCATAACTACGTACCCTAGTACTCACGTTATATTTATGTCACCGAACAATTGCAGACTCCGTAAGATTGTAATAAATCTACATGTATTACATTATAATTTCTCGATTTATGTATTATGAAAAAATCGTTTTGTTTTCAATAAATCCCATTCAAATTCAATAGTTTCCAATATATCAGTGTCTTATTTAAAAAAAAATAGTTTACAATTTCACCCGATATTTTACAATAAGGACGTTTGCAATTTTCCGGAGACATATTATGTGAACATTTAATTGCCAATACGTCAGCTATTGTGATGTACTCGTGTATTTGACCGATAATAGTTAGCTGTCTCCACGTCAGACATTATTTTGTTGATAATTTCGACTCCGCGATAAAATGACCTCTTATCATAAATTCAACGAACCTTATTTGTATTCTAACAAATATTAATATCATACAGACGAACAATCCGATGAACAATGAGGGCTTCGTATGAGTTGTAATCGGCTCTACTATCGAGAATTCGAGATGGTATCTAGTGATATTTAACCCTGTATAACATAGGTATTTTCTGCTATTTTTGCAGGTTTAACGAACGCTGTGTCATTATTTAACGAGGTCATGCAACCTGACTCCACGATTTGACCCCTCATATCAACGAACTCTGGCAAAACTCTGTTATTACGATTATGAAGACTGATTAGTTTTATGATTTTATATAGAACAATCATTTAAATTGCCGTTTGAAAACAGGTACCTCAGCTTCAGAAATATTCCTATGAATTCTTATAAATTAATTAATTTTAATAATATGGGTTAGTAACACGCATCCATAGCATTCAAAATACTTTTGCACAGCAATTTTGTAAGATGAAGAAATATTAAGCATTTTAGTAAGGGCGCGCCCTTATTTCAAAATAATAGCCCAGGGATCGATTTCAAGGTCACGAACGGGTGAATGAGCGCGTCCGGACAAAAAGAGGTCATAGTGAAGGTTCTCGCGCTCCCGACTACTCGAGCCCGAATCGACCTGCAAGACTCGTTCTCGTTTTAATCCTAATTTAAGATAACCCCAGCAAGCAAATTATAATAATACATCGAATACACGCTACAGCGTTTCAAAATATTATTTAATAAGCATATTATATTTGCTGCTGGCTATACCTAGGTATAAGTCTTTATTGTTTTGTTTTAAACATAGGTAGGTAAAATAATTACAGGCTACGTTTGCATTTAGTAACGTATTGAATGATCTAGTTTACGCCCACATTTTTATCTAGAACAAAGTGTATGCGTAGAGCAAATATTATTCTTAAAACCAATCAAAAGATCGTATTTCAAGCAACGTATACTTTTATCATACCTACATGTCTTAAGAACGTACTTTAGATGCTGACTGTACAATTATATTGCAGAATATTGTAAAGCTAAAAAGGAACAAAAATACCTATTTAACCTTCTTCTAGCTCCTGTATTGTTAATAAATAAAATGTTCTGTTATTTTTAAATAAACAATATTTGTTATTTAAAGAGAACACACCAATGCAAAAACATCGCGCCGAAATGGATCAGAGCACGAACATCGTTTTTTTTTTTTAATTATTATCGCCGTCATAATATTTAAATAGTTAATTGTAATGTAAATGAGATCCTTAATAAACTTAACATTTATATTGCTCTATTCGATAGCCGTTTGCGCGCTTGTCGTACCGATGCATGGTTGCTGGTAGCTCGTGCCCGACAGGACAGGTGTTTCCTATCTCCGATCTCAAAACAACACACACGTGTATCCTACAGCCTTTCACGAGATACTTTCTTTCGCCGTTTTGTACTAGTGATATTATAAATCGGTTATATAGGCTCGAAGGTTCGCGTAGGTTGCAAACACGTTTTCACAACGCTTGTTGTGAATGTGATCTCAAACGCAACACAACGTGTTTTTAAACAGCAAACAAAATTGATAAGGTCATATCAATGCAGGCGGAAATATTATAAGAACCTACTTATATTATTTATCATCATCGTACGACTTACGTAATAAATAGCTGCAATAATCTGCGCTATATGTATCGGAAATTACAATGGTTATCGTACATACACAGGACCATTTGAGTCAAGGTCAAGTGAATAGTTTCCTAGTTTTATGACGGCGACGTTTCTGAAGTGCACCGCCAACTTTTAATTACAAATATTGGTTAACATAAAAAACTTCAGCAATAGTTTCTGCATGGTACATACACATTGCAGTTTGAAAATTTTAGGTCAACCTAATTTGATAGATTCATTATTACTATTTTCTTATTTTTTCTCTGAATCAAAGATAGCAAAATTTTGAATTTTATTTTGGCCAGTGCCTCATAAGAAGTCTGTGATTAACACATTTAACATTTTTAATTTGTTTATAAACATTGCTCAGGCATGTCCTCTTTATTTAACACCAAAAATATTATAAGTACCTTATAGTTTCTACTATCTCCAAGGCCCCATCGTGTTTGTCCTGAAACAAATGAAATTAATTTTGAATTTGTGATATGGTTAAAACCAAAAGTAAAATCTAAAATTTTAGCCCAACCAGATTTAACAAACTCAATGATGTAACTCTCAATTGTATCAATAATATAATTTTTGCTATTTATTAAATTATTTGGGGCACTTTTTTCATTCTCATATCCATTTATCATCCATTGCAAATAAAAAGGGTTTGGGACTGGAACACAATAAATTTGCTAATTATTTTGTGCAAGTAACAAACAATAAAATAATCCTGCTGGCTTTGCCAATATAAATTCTGCAAGCAGACAAAATGTTTAATAAAAACTTATCCTAACTAGCTCCTGCCCATTACTTTATCACATCAATATTAACCTCCTTACTATAAAACATCATATGGCCTTATAGAATAGTGTAGCCTTCTTATCAGTAACTTTTGTTACTGAATGGGTATATTCAGAGATTATGTCTTAAAAACAGTGAACTTTTCCCATTTTGATATGTTTAAGTTATTTTTAAACAGAATTATTTTTTAGGATGATCATTAGTTTTTTTTTTTTCCTTTGGAATTTTATTATATCTAAATCACAATAATCAACAAATAGTGGTCAAGCATTTTTGCTTACCAGCTTGTACAAATGGTGTTATTTTTTAAATAGTTAAATAAACACAGCTAAAGCTTTTTTTTCTACATTAAGCTTTGTTTTTAAAACCTGAATATGCATTTGTTTGCAAATAGTTTAAATTGGACTTTTTAACTTTCTCCTGTTCTAAATAAAATTTTATCTCATAGATTAACTGTGACGATTTGCATGCAAGAAACTTTAACATGCTGTTCATCACATACCACCTGATCCTAATTCCAGAATAATTAAAGTTAGTTCCAACTTACTTTGTTTCATATTACATTTGGAGATCTTTTTTAATTTATCATGGTTGCCTATAATATGCCTGAATTTTAATATTTATTATTATCCAAGTTTGTATGGCGCTTAGATAAGCATCACACAAAAAATAATTGAAACTGCAAGTATCTGATTACTTATGGTATTTTATTTGTTATATAATCTGCATTTGAAAAGATGTGTAACTAAGTAGGTATGTATTTATTTATATATATCTTAACAACTTATACATCAGTTTCACATTATTTCTATTTAAAAAAATACCAATAGAACTTCCAATATTTACAATGCTTGTCAAGTAATACTGATAATGAGTATTTAAAAATTAAATTAAATTTTTTGCAGGTTATGCATACATGGCAATATTAGTAAATGTGAAATAAAAATTATTGATTAAAGGTAAATTAAAAGGGCATAGTGATTGCATTCTTATTTATCATTGTATAAGTTAGTAAAATAAATAGCAATATTGTTTGTTTACTTTTTATTATTTGTTTATAAAAGTAAGCATGTAACAAATAACTCATTTTTAAATAGGAAGTAATGCATATTTACTTGGTAGCTAGCTACTCTTTACTATTAGCATGTGATACAAGAGTAGAAAGATAGTAATTCCTATCTTAATCAAGCGCATTGCTATAATCGTGTAAAATGTAAATAAATGACGAATGAAAACTACGCAACAGTGTGTACATATCTAAAAAAAGCCGACACCTTGACAAAACACGAGGTCAATACACTCTACTGCAATACCCATGTGACGTGAAGAAGAGCTTACCTATGTCTAGATATTTGATAAACTTCTTGTTATTGCCCGAATCATTATAATTACATTGAAGAGCCTTTAGTGACAGCATTGTATAATTTAAACGGTCACTTCACAATAATTCAACTAAACACAAGCAAGTACTTAGTGGTGGATAGTCACTTGTTGTACAATAGGAGTAGCGAGCCTCCTAAACAATTTAGTTACATCACCATTGATTATAACGCAAGTCTATGGAAAATAGAAAACAGAAACCCAGTACTCCTACTAGCGTCACTGTAACTAACTACACGTTAATAAAATATACGATTTCCTTACCGAGCCATGACCTGAAGTGAGGGGCCATGTATAAACAACAGGTTCCGCGCCTGCAGGAGAATGCAGGCGTAAATCCAAAGCCATGATAAGAAAACCACTGCATTAAAGCACACACTTTTCACTTAAACACTAAAATAATCACTAAAAATTCTTGATAATAACATAATTTCACTGCACTTTCACACACACACACTCTGAACAACCGGGCGCCATGTTGAAATTATTTCTAAATTCCAATCATGGCGGACAGCCAGTGTTGTTACTCAAATAATAGGCTGAAAATAGTATTTTACTTCTAATAATAGTACAAAATAGGTAAAAATTCACAGAAAAAAAAGTTTTGTTTGTCATGTTTATGTTTCACATGAAGTATCAAATTGATTTTTGAAGTCGGAAAGAAGCTTTTTCAAACAAAAAAATATTGGGAAGAGGCTAGTATTTGTTTTATAAATAAATCAGCGGAAGAATAATTATAACTTTTCTTGAAGCTCTTCAAACTACTTTACGAATGGGCATCTCCCTAAGAATCAATTTCTGTATGAGTTAATTATAAATCAATCAAACAGTATGAATATTTTTATTTGGTATATGCTATGTTTAACCATAAGTAATGGCCGTTCGGTAAGGCCTTGCTTGGTAAGAGCAATGAGAATTATAGTCCGTGAGTGGGCAGCATAGTAGAATGTATGTAATGTAAAAATGTACGTATATCGTAACGAAATAGTTGAATTGGCCATTGCCTGAAGTGGCTGGCCATTTTGTAAAATAGCACCTACACTGGAGTGGCCTGACCAAATCAATGAACAGAGATCGTTTGACGTTAAAGTCCCAAAAACACAGCCTTTTCGTGATAGGGCCATGCTAGGCATCAAGGTGACAGTTAAGTTTTCATTTTTTTTATAATGCTACAAAACAAGCCAATTGTTTGTTTGAGCACCCTGCTTCCAAAATTTGTCAAACTTTATACTTTATCATTCACGACAGTAATATTTAATGAAAAGACAGCATTTCACGAAATGGCCAGCCACTTTAAATTGACAATAATTCTACTACATATTTGAAGCAATATTCGAATTTGCATCACAGTCGCATTCTGTCAAATATGTTGGGAATTAGAGGTGTTTTTGACTGATTGTGACTGAGATGTGATAAGAACGTTGATTTGTAGGCAAAAAACTTTATTGAAATTTATACTATTTTTATTGTTTTTAATGCCAGTGCTCAGGCGCACTTAGCCTAATAATGTGTTATTCGGTGCATTCTCTCATGTATTATTTCACTGTTTGTATAGGAATAGCCGTGCGCCGAACGTATTTAGCAACGCAATCGAAAGGAACATGTCCTTGGTTGGTTGGAAATTGGTGATTTGTTAAGAAAATTGAAAACAAATGTGTTTCCACATGTGGAGGACCGATCTTACTTGGAGACAAACTCGAGCGTCTTGAGCACAGACTATATACCCTAGCATAGAGATAGTAAGCTCTTTCGAGTCTCATCTCTATTTTTAACCAACGTATTGTTTGACTTGTTATGTTTACAATGACAGCTTCCGAGTGATTGATCGCTGTGATTGATTTTCGCAATCCAAAACAAATAAAAAGAAATACTATGTCGGATTCTGAGGACGACACTAAGGAAATGAAAAGCTTTGCAGAAGTACATGATGAAATAAAGCAACGCAAAAGGAACCCGGAAACGTCGGGGATGTTTGTGTCTGGATGGGACGATGCTGATCAAGATGTCGAAGAAGTCAAGGATCCAAAAGGTGTTTAACTTATGCGTATTACATGCTTGGTATGGTATTTGGAGCAGTCATTGGAATATGTGTTCTTTGTTTACAGCAAATCCCATTGACTATGTGTTGTGGGCAGCAGAAAATGGTGAGAAGTGTATTTTGAGAGAGCTGCTAAAGCAACAGCCAAGTCTTGTTCATGCTCAAGATGGCGATGGGTACACACCACTTCACAGAGCTGCATACAGTAACCATACTGATGTCATTTCATACTTGTTAAGTTTTGGAGCCAATGTGCATGCTAAGACAGAGATGGGCTGGACACCTTTGCATTCTGCTTCACACTGGAATAACTATTTGTCGGCTGCAAGATTGTTAGCTGCTGGTGCTGATCCAGGTGCTCTTTCTAATGGGGGTAAGTCATATTTTAATAGTGATATGATATGATTGCTATATACCTAGAAAAACTCACTATTGATTGATCTACATCATAGGTTTCCAACATTTTATGTACTACTACCCATTTACAAAAAAAAACCCTGTACATAATAGTTAATTACACCAATTTTATATGTCTGTATCTTTTAATAAACACAAATTAAAAATTAGTTCTCTCTCTCTGTAATCATGCTCCTCGTGATTGTGACTATTAATTTTATTACAAAAACATATTATAATAAAAACATTTAATTCAGACAAAGACCATACATTTCCCCTCATTTGTCTTTGGACCTGCTACAACCCCCACGAAAAGCTGCAGAGCCTACACGGGAGCCGCACCACCCCCATTGGGGTCCTATGATCTACATGCTATTCCATGCTTGAGCAAAACTTGTAAAGTTATTTATTTGCTGGGGAAAACCAGTTTTTTTAATCAGTGTTCCTTACTGTCAAATGCTGAATCATCTCTGGGATCAGTCTGTTTCAATCAATGTCTGTCATAATATCTAGAATTAAGTACCCACTTGTTAATTGTTTCAGAACAAACCCCAATGCATCTAGCAGCAAAAGTTAGTCATAGTAAGTCCACATTATTAATTTTCTTTTTGAGAGATGACACCATAGACATTGCTCACAGAAAAAATCTTGCAGAAGAAACTCCTGTACAGCTGGCCATAGGACATGGAATATATGCTCCTCTGTTTGAGATGGTTAATCCAGTTGTGTCATATATAAAATCTTTAGCTTTTACTTCTAATCCTTATTATAGACGAAAATCTGTGTGTAAATAAATTAAGTACATCATTGAACTATGTATTTTAAATAAAACTTGCATATAGCTAAGTACTAAGTGATATCAAGATAATGTATAGTAGTATCCAAAAAAACAACAAGAAATGCAATAGTACTCAATATATTTTGTTTTAAAATAATTTGATGACTTATTTAAATACATGCAAAGATATGATTATAATTAATTAGCATAGATCTGTAGATATTGGAGAGTAGCCATTACAGCAGCGGCCTTTATCATAGCGAGGTAGGTCCGAGCTCCGAGGTGGCAGACCTTTGCGAGGCCTTTGCTTTTTTGAAATTTATATGAATTTTATTATATTATAATTGTAGTATAGTTGTTATGTTTGCCGCTAGGCTAAAATTTTAAATGAAATCATAATGAGAGCAAACAAACTCAAGTCACTCTTGGCACAAATAAGCTCTTTTTCTTATACTTTTCTAAATTTCTAATAGAAAATTGCAATGCCGAAAACTTCGATGGCCACTATTAATATTATTTAATGATTGATGAAATCACTTCATTTTTATCAAAAAATATAAAACGGCTGTCATTTGTAGATCTTTGGCAGTCGTTACGGATATTCAGAAGCACGAAAATCTGACACCAGTCTTGCCAAGAAGTTCCTGGGTTGTGGTGGCCAGATAGGCAATCGCTCCACGTAAAATAGTCGTATTCAGCTGAATCCAGTTTGAATGGTAGCCAACCCCACTATAGTTAGGAAAAGGCAAGGCAGATGATGATCTAAGGTTTTTGAACTCGAGATGAGCGAACCCCGGGCGGTTGCCCCGTTCGCCACCCCCTAAGGCCGCCACTGCCAGTACTATTCATAACATATTGTATAAAAATAATAAACATGAGATAAAAATAAGTTATTTACATATTCGGGATCTACGAAACGAGATCTATCTGAATCATAATTATCACGGCAGAGGAAGTAAATAACAAATGCAAATGGGCCACTTGTCACAGATGTCAAAACCTGGTAGAGATTGTAAAGAGGTACTATTAGGTCATTTGTAAGTTCTTGAAGCCATTCTCTCAACAACATGCATGGCACTAGATTCCAAGTACCTAAGTATCAGCATGCAAATTTTTTATCATTAACCAACTTGACCTAACAGTTGCTTGATTTGGTTGTTTTTGAGTTGGTTGGTTGTTGATTTTTTAAACTAACTATCAGATACCTCCTATCAATTTTCTGTAGCTCAGATAGTGATTGCCTAGTTTGAGAAGTCGTGTATGGAAAATCAAACAACCTAATCCAAATACTTTACATCTTACACAATTTTTCCAATTTTATTTCTACCAAGTCTTCATCTTTAATAATAGGACAGATTGGTAAAACATTTATAGCATTCAAACATTTAGTTCTTTGACTGTTATTGGGTAATCAGCGCGTTGGAATGGAGACAACATAACGGACCGCCAGGCAGTGCAAATTACGCTGTCTAGTTGAGATGTTAGTTTCAGTAATAATGGAATCATTTCTTCATTTAGACCCGCCCGCAGTAGAACAGGAATAAGACTGCGTATAATTTGTAAAGAACCAAATTTACGTGCAAGTTCAGCAGCTGTTCTTAATCCATCTGGGTAAACCCAGTAGTCAGTAGCTTGAACCAATTTTTCTAGTCCCCGAAGTTTGTCATGCGTAAATGTAGCAGCGACCCATGGCATATCAATGCTCTCCAAGCTTACTACGCTCAGCAATTCTAACAGCGACATCCATAGCGCATCTCTTTCCTGATCAGTTACCCAACATTGAAGAGCCCTTAATTTTTTAGACTTGTTATTATCACTCTCATCGCCAATGCGATCAGAGATAAATACCTATATAGCCCCCATTTTAGGACAAGTTGCTTTCAGCAAAATTTTACTGTCATTAATTCTTTTATGTTTAAAACTGTGACAGTTTTGTTTTCACCATTAGTTTTGTCGAGGATATTTTCTAGTATTTGAATTCTTATAGAACTTCATTAAAGCTTTTTTTATCTGCAATTTCATTAATAGCTCGATTTACATAATGACGGCTCATTTTTTAAATAAAATCTGGATGTAAGTATAAATTACGAATGAGTTGAGCTGGCTCTGTCGAAAGCCGAACGAGCTCGTCCCACGTCCAATCTATTTTGTATAAAGCATGTCGTGTGGATAGGGTTGCATGTAGACGTTCCATTTGTCGAACAGCACGATTTCCAGGTAGGCAGCCCAACATTGCGCAAATTGGTAGCAAAGATGAGCAGCGGCAACTTGGTCAGCCCCCCGTGCACATCTTAGCAGCACGTAAAAGAGGCACGCTACTGCCCATTCCATGTTTGCAATGTGTCTTACACAGCGATGCGCTGCACGTAGTAAAGGATCTTCTTGACTCGTTAAACGCCAAGGTTTTCTTAAATCTGGCCAGACTATTACGGCAGATGTCTATTGTCAGCTATTGCAAACCATGATGGAAAAGCTAGCTGCTAAAAAACCGTGGCTGGTCAATCACTCTAGGCCAATGCTGCTTCAGGACAACGCTAGACCACACACTGCACAACAGACGGCTACCAAATTAGAGGAGGTTCAATTGGAATGTCTTAGACATCCACCGTACTCTCCGGACCATGCTCCAACAGATTACCTTTTTATTCGAAATTTGGATAACTTCTTGCAAGGGAAAAAGTTCAACTCGATGGGGCAGTCCAAACCGCCTTCAAAGATTTTATTGATTCCCGTCCGAATGTTTTTTTTTAGTTAAAGGATCAATAAACTACCTACGAGATGGCAAAAGTGCATAGATAGCGATGGTACAGGTAAAGTACCTATTACTTTGATTAATTAAATATATTATACTTATTTAAAAAAAAAACGACTTTCTGTTCCTCTCATACAAAACGCCAATTTCATATGTAATATTTGTGTGAGGTAGTCAATGCTACAATAAAATTCTCAGCTCCACTTAACCTAGCTCGCGCCTGTTTCAATTATTCCATATATTTTTCAGGTGCGTGGACACTTGAGACACAAAATTACACCAATTTACATCTCAAAATCCACTAGGAATCAATTTGCGAATAATTAAAACAGCCGCTAAGCTTCACTCGACGAAATCCTGCCCAAAAACTCCAGTCAAAATAAACCATCGAAATCGTGCATGGTATTAGTGTCTCATGGCAGCATGGAATTAGTAATACGGCTCGAGTTTGTGTACAGACGCCAATACATCAAGCTACAATAATCTGTCAAATTTCTTTAATTGATTTTGAACTTTATCTCTGTAGCCTTAGGTTCAAAATTGGTTGGGTACATTTGACAGTTTCGGGTAGCTTGATGTGCTGGCGACAGAACATTAAAAAAGAAATTGCCTTTATTGTTGCTAGATAATACATTCATCTTAGGGTAATCTAACATATGCATCGTATTAATGTGTTGCACAAAAGGTACGCAAAAAAGGCAAAATAAAATACAAAAAAACAAAATACGAGCTCAAGCTTAGCTTGGGAATCAGTAGCAATACTGATTCCCAAGCTAAGCTTGACCTTGTATTTTGGGAAACAGTGTTTAGCCGCAGGAAGTATCACATAATAAAATACGAATATTAGTTTGAATGTCGCTGCAGTAGACTATATTCTTAGGATAACTTTCGGTAATTCTTATTCTATAATCTAATATTTTTATTTTATATACTTAAGTTTAACAGATTGTGTGTGCGTGTGGGTGAATGTGTATGGTGTGAGTGTGTGTATGATATATTTTACGCAATTTAATATACCAGTAGGTTTTCCGTCTTCTGATAGTCTAAGAATTGAAGCCATTCAGAAACTTTACCCTTAAGTTCGTGTCTGCTAAGAGAAGTAATGTTGAGCTGTTTGTTTATGGTGTTGTATAGCTTACAACTTATGACCTTGTACTGTCGAAAATAGTCTTGCACGGAACATGTCGACACACAGGTATTTTGCTACGTCTATTGGGTTTTGGTAATGACGCTTTGATATTTCCTGAGTAGGTATAGCTTTGAGCACAAAGAGTTGGCGAACGGTTAGGACCTTCCATTCCGAGTACAGGAGAGATGTTGGATATCTGTAGGCCATTCTTGCCATCACTTTCAGCACCACTCTTTGTGCTCTTTCTAGACTCAGTAGATGCGTCTTTGCGGCCCCTGACCATACAGTGATGCAATATTGTCTAATAGATTGACATAGGGCCAAGTAAACAAGTCTTGAGTTGTTTCATAGTTGCACTTTCTCTAACCGTTTTAAACACACGAATGAGTCGTCTTACTCTGGAATTAACTATACTTGTGTTTATCCCACCTCAAGCCACTATCCATGTGTACTCCTAAATATTTCACAGATTCCGCCGCAGGAGACGGTCTCCTCATCACTCATGTAATCCCCAATTATAACACTTTGCTTTCTGTTCGTGAGGTAGAGTTTAAAGATTTCGTAGCATATACCACGCACCCCCAACTTCTCGAGCTTAGATATAAGTAAGGGGACAAAGAATGTTTTTATTGCCAACACTACTAAAAATCGACTAAAATGTCAAACCATATAATCGTTTTCATGATTTAGCACACGCACACGCCACGACGTACAGACGCCAGCGCATCAAGCTACAATATCTGTAAAATTTCTTTAAATTTTCAACTTTATCGCTAAAGCATTAGATTCAAGGTTGACTGGGAAAATTTGACAAGTTTCGGGTAGCTTGATGTGCTAGCGTCTGTGACATGCTTGTATTTTTTTATGTATGGCCATTGATGATACACTATTGTAATAGCTATGGATAGGCCACTCTGGTTTTTGAACGTCCAGAATGATCTTATGCTGGGAATGAGTGAATCAGGTACCGTCACGGTCTACACCTACCTGTTATATAATCCTTCACGACCCTAAAACGCCTTCCTACCTACGTTTCTCCTACTCCCGTCCTTCTGATGCGCCTTGCAGGTCGCACCTTAGAAATCTCCTTAAATCCCCTCCCCACTCTACCGATTTTTACTCCTACTCCTTTACTGCGCGTGCGGTAAGGCTGTGTCGCTTCCGCCTGACATGAGGGACTGCCAAACTCTTGCAGTTTGTAAAAGAAGAGTGAAAGAACACTATCTTTCCTTCCCGTCATAGTTGATAAAAGTATGTATTATTATTATATCTTATATAATTATGTATGATATTTATGTGTATTTTAAAATGTTTTGTTTTAATTTTATGTACTTACGCATATCTAAGCATCACTTTTGTACTTATTTTCTGTTTCCTTCTTCTTATCTTTTTATTTAATGTGTGTAACATAAGTTGTTAAATAAATAAATTATAAAAAAACGACGATTTCTTTGAATACTTACTGCTTCGTTTTCCGAAATCAACATTGTTGTATGCTGAAGTTATTCGTGACCTAAACTATATTTTTAATTTCTAATCTTTTAAATTGTGAATCGAAAACATAAAAAAACGGTAATTTAAAAAATCCGACTGCGTTTCTGTGTTATTTGGAAATGAAAAACCCTAAAACAGGAAAGTCGTCATACCCGATTGCACTTAACTTAAGAATCGCCAAGATTCTTAAGTGCACTCGGGACACATTCTAGAAAGTCAGCCGTCTAGTCAGTAGATAGTAGTACTCTGCAATGTTATAAAGGTATGTGCTTTCAATTCACAAACCCTCCATTTCTAGAATGGGTCCCGAACCTAAGAATCTTGGTGACTGTTTCTCAACTCTACATTTTAGGCCCGTAAAGTCTCAGTCTCTTTAATTTTCTTCATTGCTTGCAACTAGCGAATATAATGGGATCCCGGACGTTTTTTGATCCCGATAATCCCGAAACTGTACTTGGCTGGCTTGGCTTGGTTGGATTTTCGTTTATTATTCAATTCAAAAGTCAATTTAATAACTTGTAAATTGAAAAAAAAAAAGAAATGGCGTGCGGCCATGCTAAACATAAAAAGTGACGAACAAGCCTTTAGCTGTAGAAACGGGTGTTACATATTATTGAAAAAGAGCTTTGTGTGATACAATGACACATTTTATTGTCTCACACATTGCTTTTATTATTACAAAATAAATCATAATACCTATTTAATATGATCATGTATTAAGCTTTCGCTTTTGTGGTTTCGACTTTAATCTTCTTTTAATTTCCAAAGATTTCTTCACTTTTGTATCAATCTCGGCATGAATCTGCCTTTTGGTTTCGCTCATTGCTAGCTGGTAGCTACTTGTTAGACGATCAAGAACATCAGCTTCGATTTTTATCTGTGGAAGCTCTGCTTTTCCACCAGCCTGAATTATTTCCTGTAATATTTATTTATACATTTTAAATAAATTTCTAACATACATACAATTATTACAGCTTCGACACATATGACTAAGGATAATTTACAAGGTGACCAAAGACATTACCTTGAATTGGTTCACTTGATTCTGTAACAGGATAGTAACCGCGTGACCAATACGCCCTGCTCGCCCTGTGCGCCCCACTCTATGAATATATGTTTTGATGTTCCTTGGAGGGTCGTAAGATATGACGTAATTACAGTCTGAGATATCAATGCCTCTTGCTAGAGCGTCTGTACCTATTAAGCTGCAAACAAAAAATATATTATGGGTTCTGAATAAGTTTGTCTCATATACTGTTTAACACCCAGTTTCTGGCTCGTAAATTATCGCGAAATTAATTTGAAAATTAGTCTAGCACTGTAATTGGATGAATAAATTATCGCAGCCAATCTCATTACTTGACTTCATGTCATTTTTGGCGCGTTAATGAAATTATTAGTTACTTACACATTAATTTCTGATTGTGTGAATTTTTTTAACACACTCTCTCTTGTAGATTTATCTAAAGCTGAGGATAGTTCAGCGACCTTGAATTTCCCACTGCCCCAGGTGTTGAGGAGGACAGCTAGCCTGTGTGCTGCCTCAGCTGCATTAGTAAAGCACAACACTTTGTCCCATTTCTGGTCAGCTAAGAAATGATACAAGAGGAGTGGCTTGTGCTCTGCATCACATGTAACATACTGTTCTGTTAATTCTTCTGGAGTAGCATATAGTCTGATTTGGTCTTCATCCTCATAATTGTTTGACTTAGCAGCAGAAAACAATTTTGGTTGGAACAATCCCCACTGTTCTAACTTTTCAGGATCCTGAGATAAAGTTGCTGAAAAGAGTAATTTGTGTGGTGGAGGCTTCTGCTCAACAAGACTAGACCATGTAAGATTGGAATGCCGTCCAGTCATTAGCTCATTGTCCAACTTGATGTGCTTGTCTACATGATAAAGCCAGTCATTTTGTATGTGGTCCATGATTCTGTCTGCTTCATCAATGACTAAGAATTTCAAATGTTTCAGGGAGAATCCATCTGTGTTTTGTAGATGTTCTACTAAACGTCCTGCTGTGCACACTATGATGTCTACTTCACTAACCCATCCACATGATTCAGCTGAAATTAAATATTTATTTATTTAAGGGCACACAGAACACTTCAGCAGACTTGCAACAGAAGATTAGGATGAATAATTTAGAATAGTGTTACGCGCCAGAATTAATGCCGGGTAAATAACGAAATTAGTTACTACTAGCGCCATTTAGTATCGAGTAGCAGTAGTAGAGTCAAGTACCTTCAAGTATTTTCTATGCTAGAACATTCTTGAGTACTCGACATCTGATCAGTCGGGACCGGTATTTAGGGGAACTTGCCAGATGTTTCGACAATAGACAATTCTAGAATTAACTGTCCTATATCAGGAGCGCGTAGTCTGCGACCGAGTCAGTATTGGATTTGCGATACAAACGAATACTTCCAAAGCTATCTTCAAGTGCGATTAAAGTGATCAGTAGTAAAGTTGTGTTTTATAATTAGTGAGTTTAAAGTTGCAATTAGTGTTTTTAAATTAAAGTATCATTTTGGTTTTTTAATCGGCTATTTTTATTGTCACGAACCCCAAGCTCGTAACAATAGGAAACTTATACTAAAACATAATATGATACATTATAAACCACTAGTAGATACCCGCGGCTTCGCACGCGTGCATGTCGAAAATTATCGCAAGGGAACTTACTCCTGGGATAAAAAGTATCCTATAAGTTATTCCAGACCTCTATCCAGATCTACCTCTGTGCTAAATTTCATCAAGATCCATTCAGCCGCTCTGACGTGATTGCGTAACAAACATCCATCCATCTAAACTTTCACATTTATAATATAAAGTATAGATTACAAGAACAGAACAAGAAACATAAACAAACATGACACGGTTGGTGTAGTGGTTGAGCAATTGACTGCTGTGCTGTGTGTCGTGGGTTTGATCCCCGCACGGAACTGTCTGGCCTACAAATAGTTGTTCCGGGTCTGGCTGTTTGTATATGTGAGTTAATATGTTTGTAAACACACCAACATGCATACAGTGCGTGGGGGCATTGTTTAAAAAATAATTATCATACTAGGAATTAAGCAGCATTATCTTCCATTTATTAAGTAAAACACTTACTGTATCTTACAACATTTTGCTGTTCCTGCTGCATTGGTGTAGACCCACCTAATAAAGCAACCTTTAATCTTGTTTTCATACAATATTTTTTGAAAACTTTGGCTACTTGTGCTGCCAATTCTTGGACTGGTAAAACTACCAGAGCTCTTACATGGCACCCAATTTCATTCATTAGTACCTAAAAAAATTGTAATAAAAATCTTTTACAAAAACAATAGTTTATAAATTTGATTGTTGTTCAACAATCATTATTTGCCCAGCCTTTTTCCAACTTTATTGTTGTTCAATTATGAAAAAAGTTAAATATGGGTGTAAGAGCACAAAAAAGGTAAAATTATTTGTGCTGAAACTTTTTTTATAATAGAATTGGAAAATAGTTATAATAAATACCTGAACTATTGGCAAGACAAATGACAGTGTTTTCCCACTACCAGTAGGAGCTGAAACACATATATCATGTGGCCAAAACGGGTGAGTTAATTTGTGCTCATTTAAAATAAAAGGCACAACTTTTTCTTGGACCGGGAACAGTTTAGTGACACCTTCACTTAACAATGTTGCCTTCAGTGTACTGTGTAACCATTCTTGGTCTTCTACAGAGCAAGAGGAGGATTTCAAACTTGTAGATATATTGAATGGGTGTGATAGCCAGAAGGGTAATACTCGTGAGACCTGAAACACAAAAGTAAATATTTTGTGATTGTTATTACCTACACAAGTTCCCTTGTTACAGTTGTTTTTCTCATTTGTGAAATATTAAGAGAATGTAAAAGAATACCTTTGCCTTCTTTTCAAAGTCATTGACTCCTAAAACCTTGAATTCATGTGATGGTTTTGCTTTTTTCCTGTCCTGTTTTTGAATTGTGCTGATATTGCTGTCAGGTTTTGTATCTTGACCTATCTTAACCTCTTCTTCTTTATTAAGTTCTACATGTTCTTCTATGGGTTTTTCAACAGTTTTCTGGGGTTTGAGGGTTATCACATCAGAAGTTTTCTTAGTAGCATAAGCTGATTTCCGTTCTGCAATCCGTTTCTTTAACTTCTCCAAATGTTTGGCTTCTTGTTCTGCTACATCTACGACTACATCTTCATTTATATCTCTATATCTGTAAAACAAATGCGAATATTTCCAATTCGATAGATTAACACTACTAGTAATGTTACTATTTGTAGCCAAATATTAACCAGTTCTAAGACTAACATACCTGTTAATTACAAACAGATTATCCATTATTTTATTTGTGCGGGTCCCACTTTACAGAAGTCTAATTTTAGCGTAAAACCATATGGTTTTGTCAATTTTAGTAAAAGTCCCTCTTGCTTTACTTGTGAAAATCCAACATATGAACATAACCTAAAAATAACCAAAGTCAAAACATAGCAGCATTTTGCTTTGACGTTTTTTTTTTCATTGGTAACTTTAGTATTTACTTCCTAAAAATGAATTGGCAATTAAGGTTATGCGCGCGCCCCTAGCGACGAAATCTAGAAGTTGCGTAAGAACGACACTTGCAGCGTCAATTTCCCGAAAATCTGTCATTTTCCATTTAGGGACTAAAAATCCACTGGTTACCCACAAAATCCCCTCAATTTTTTTAGGAAATGAAACAAATTTCAACAGATTTTCTAAGATTTGTATGAAAAAAAAAAAAAAATAATGAAAAAATATTTATGACAATTTGTGTTTGGAGCCTCCTTTGTATTCCTTTTTACACCTTTGATTTTTATCATACTTTCCGCATTTTTGTGACCTACCTTTTTCTCGATGGAGTAAACTTGACACTGTCGCGCTGTAATTAATTACTTCCCTTGTTGCCATTTTACTACAGTGTTTGTATTTCATGATTGCGGTTCTCTGCTAGAACATTTTGAAGGACACTTAATTTTCGCTAGATATTTCGAACGCTGAAGAACCACCGAATTGCTGCCATTAAATGCCAAAAGACATCGCGGCAGACCAAGGCGAAGATGGCGGGACGAACTCAATACCTAACGAAAGGACTGGCCTGACATAGCAAATGACAGATTTGGGTGGAAAAGGGAGAAGGAGGTCTTTGCCCAGCAGTGGGACAAGATTGGCTAAATAGATTTCGGACGCATAGGTCAAGCGATTAAAAACAATAGTAAAAGGGAGTCATTTGCTATCTATAAGTAACGTAACAAAAATGTTAAGACGATTTTTTGAAAAAGTGTTCTGATTTGGCCCGGACTATTGATATTCAAAATCCTCGCATTTTCCCCGCATAATGCCAATACCATCTTGAGATTCCCCGCAGTATGGCGAATTCGCCATAAGTTGGCAACGCTGTATGAAAACAGTCAAAGCGTCGTTCTTTGACAGCTTTAACATTTTTACACTAGAGGCGCTAGTTAGACACCCTACGTTATGCCGCTACTACACAAGTACACATGTGAATGCGGATGGCGAAGATAGAATGCATATAAAATAACCTTGATTCTCCGTAGCTGACTGGAGCTGATGTGCCAAATATTGTCTGAAACGGGAAGACCTCCTTCCTTTCGTCAGATCTGTCATTTGCTATAATTACGTTAGATTTTTAAAGACGATATTGTTAGAAAAGGACAACATGGATTGATGACAAAAACTAGGTATTTATAAGATTTTATCAATCTGTTTGGCTGAATTAGGCACCGTGAAATATAATTTATGCACATTTTACGTGAACTAATTTTCTCTTCAGCTTCTGATATTGACATAAGTGACAGACGACAGTGACGTATATTCAAAATCTTAAAACAGTATGATGTTGAAGCAAAGGTGATTATTTATTCTACCGGATTAATGACGTCATCGCACGATTTTTAGTTTTTATGTTATTTATCCCAAAGGGGTTAAAAAAAACATGCGAAAATCCGGATAGGAAAATCTAGAAATTTTTGTTTTGGGGACTCAATAATTTTGAAATATCAATTGTAGTTTTTTCCTATCAAGATCACAGATTAATCGACTAATGGATGCTAAAATGTTTTTAGTCGAATGTCAATTTTTTGTGAAAGTTTCAAAATTTTCAACTTTTCGTATTTTTAACTTGCTGTTTGTATCATAAATTGAATGGAAATAAAAAAACATTAAACAAAAATTAATCTGGTTTTGCACTCGATTTCTGTATTTCAATCGATTAAAATTTGACAAGTCCTATATTTGTCCTATTTTGTCTATACAATTTTAGCGAAGCACCACGAAGCAAGTTTTCGATTCGTCGCTTTTATTTCCCGAATAATCATTCAAATGTTTTTTCTTCACCAATTACTCATGATAAATTGTTAACTTTATCTTTATTTGGCTTTTGTAGTTTTCTGTTGTGATTTCAGAGACTAAACACTTTACAAAATGGCTAGTGTATCCTATCAAATTGCAAATCTTCTGGAGAAGGTAAGCCGGCGTTCTCATAATAACACTTGAGCAGAATCGTTCTGTAATTGCGTGTCAATAATGTTATTATCCAAATACTCCAGATGACGTCGAACGACAAAGACTTCAGATTCATGGCTACTAATGATTTGATGACTGAATTACAAAAAGACAGTATAAAGCTTGATGATGACTCTGAGAGAAAAGTCGTAAAGATGCTGCTTCGTCTCCTCGAAGACAAAAACGGTGAAGTGCAAAATTTAGCTGTGAAATGGTATGTGAGCATTGCAACATCCACTCATTCATACAAGCTTTTGTGGTCATGATAAGTAATAACTATTTTATTTATTCAATTGTAGTCTCGGTCCCCTTGTGAACAAAGTAAAGGAGTATCAAGTAGAAGGCATAGTGGACACACTGTGTGCAAACATGCTCTCAGATACAGAACAACTGAGAGATATCAGCAGCATCGGCTTAAAAACTGTTATATCTGAACTACCATTGGGCTCTAACACTCTGGCTGCAAATGTATGTAAGAAAATTACTGGAAAACTCAGCAGCGCTATAGAAAAGGTAATTGACATAATTCATAATAATGATTTATTTTTTTTGTAGTTCTTGTCAGTTAAATTTTTATTGAAATACTATACAATGTGTACCAGAATAAAGGCAACACCTCTTAAGGGGTCATGGTACTCATCATTATGAACAGTTTTTATTATGGGACCAACTCTGTGTTAACAGTACCGAAGAATGCAACCAAATAATTAATTAATTCACATAATATGTTATTTTGATTATTGATTTCTTTTGTTCTTATTTTCTGATAACAGTGATTATTTTGTTTATTTTATAAATTTTTATTATTATTTTGATCTCACTGTAGGAGTCACTTCAATTTGTAATGTTTTTACCTTTAATTGTTTTATTTTATTGATAAGTTATCAAATAATTGTAATTTTGTTCTTTTTTATTATTAAATTTAATTTCTTGTAATTTAATTTCCTAATTATGTTGTTATATTTCAAATTATTATATTTTAAATATGTCAAAGTCAAAGCATTTATTTCAAATGAACCATTATCAGGTACTTTTGAATTGTCAAAGTCAGTCCGTCAAAAACATGAAGCTATTTGCATGTTCAAAAGCGTAGATCTCTATGGAGAAGAATAAGAATAAGTGCAAGAAACTCCACAGACACTCTTTTAAATCATTTTATGTTTACAAAAATCCTGGTTACATTAACCTTGTTGCTTCTTTATATGAGAACAATGTAAAGAAAGATAAAAACAATTTATAGTATTGAATATTAAAATGAGGCAGTGGCAACTAAGGGATGACCAGTCTCCACTGATGGCGCCCGTTCACAAACATGACGCGTGCATCAGCACCATTCAGCTCAACTATTTTGAAGGGAACTGAATGATCCGATACACTCGCCACCATCAGCGAGACATTGGAGTGAGCATGACACACCTTCAACTGCCCCTGCTATTTCATGTCAAACAAGGAAACTATCTATTAACATAATGGTCCATGGTCCTCACATTCACAGAACTTGAAATAAAAATTGCTTCTACATTATATAAAACTATGAATATCAATCTGAAAAGACAGAAAAAGAAAAGGTTATTGAACAAACATAATAAAAGATTATGCGGAATAGTATTATTATTGGACAAAAAAGGGGGTGAGCATCTCTTCCAAATATAAAACCTAACTAATGGAACCAAGCGGCTGAGACTGTGGAGCAGGACCGGCATTTAGCAAAGCATTTTTATCAAGGATATAATCTTCCAGTTTATAATATGCCTGTCTACATAGAGTGCGTTTTATGCATGTTTTAAATTTTTTTTCATTCAGTTCGAGAATCTCGCGTGGTATTTTATTATAAAACTTAACACAATATCCCATAAAAGAAGTGTGTACTTAAGCCAATCTGAATGGGGTTGATCTAATTTATTCCAATTTCTAGTATTAAAATTATGCCTATCAATAATCTTACTAAAAAGATGAAGATTTTTCCGAACATACATAATGTTTTCGTATATGTATTGACAAGGTACCGTCATGATGTTAATATCCTTAAACAGATCCCTTAGGGAATCGCACCGTTTTATAAAATCACTTTGAATGTTGGTTAACCTATTATTAGCGACTGTATAGGTCTGACGCTATGTATTCATAAGAAACGCTGTATACATTAGCTGTTGGTTAACCCTTTAATAAATAAATAAATAAAATAAAACCCCGAAATCAAGAAAAAAAAATCAACTGTTCAGTAAATTTTGTTCTGTTATGTGCACAGAAATGTAAGGGGGAGTCAACCTTTTTTTTTGCGATTTCAGTGTTGGTCCCATAGTAAAAGTTGTTCATAATGATAAGTACAATGACCCCTTAAGAGGTATTGCGTTTATTCTGTTACACATTGTATATATAAAAAAAAACTAAATGTATGTGCAATAATATGGTGCAATAAATGTAAACAATGTTGGTCATCTATATTTATTTAGATTAAATAATAATTGTTTTTTTTTCATCATACTATACAAGAAATTAATAGCCAATCTCAAAGCATCAGTTAGGGTTTGTATTGTATGTTGGTGTTTTAGCTGTATGTTATGGAGACATGACATAAAGCTTGAGGGCTTGACCCTCAGTAGGGACTACCCATAGTTGTTTTGAAGCTTATAAGAACTTTTTGTGTCATGCTGTCTGAAGATAAATATAGCAAAATCAGGAGAAACCATTAAAATCAGTTTTCAAGTGATAACATTGATGACATCTTTAAAAATCCTTGATTATTATGATTTATGGTGCACAGAGATTTGTAAATGATTTTATAGTAAAATACCTTTATTTTTAAACATTAATATGTAAACATAATAAACAATCGAAAAATTCATGCACATTGCTGTTAATGGGTAAAGTGCCCGTAACACTGGAAGCATTGTCATTTTGGGTGGCCACTCATAATATCAATGATAATTATATAATAAATAAATTCTTAGACCAAAGAAAAACCTAGCTCTCTGGTCAAATAAAGAGTATTCTTGACAGTATTTTTGATGTTTCAGCAAGAAGATGTCTCAGTACAACTTGAGGCTTTGGACATATTGGCTGATCTGTTAAGCAGATTTGGAGGCTTACTCATAACTTTTCACCCCATGTTGCTCAATTCTCTACTGCCACAACTGGCTTCACCACGTCAGGTATGTAGTGAGTTTTAATAATAATTAAAAAGATGTTTCATCACAAGCAGTGTTATAAATCACTATGTTTTTAATTGCAAGATAAGCAAATGATACTAACTAATATATCTAGTGCCTCCATACTTGTACTTCTAATAAATATTCTATGTATTAAAATATCTAAATTTAATCTAAAGCACATTTTAGGGACATTCTGTGTAATAAACATTAGATTTGTTTGAAACTGTTGCTAAAATGTGAACCCCCATAGTTTGTAGACTCATAGTAACAATGTCATTGATACAGGCTGTCCGTAAACGCACCATAGTTGCATTGTCACATCTGGTCATGTCGTGCAATGCATCTCTGTACAACAAACTTATTGATCACCTGCTGGAGGGGCTAAGTTCTTCCACATCATCCAGCGTCAGCCGCACTCATATACAGTGTATTGCATCTATTTGGTAAGACAATATAATAATTCTTTAAATATTTTACTCACCAAAACCATGCAAGATACTCTTAAACTAACATAGATTGGTGTTTCAGTCGCCAAGCAGGTCATAGATTTGGCGAGCAGCTTTGGCGTGTCGCGCCTCAGGTTCTAGAATACTCAACTGATGCAGATGAAGAGCTCCGTGAACATTGCCTGCAGGCACTCGAGGCTTTTGTACTTAAGTGTCCCAAGGAAGTGCAGCCCCATATCCCTACGGTAAGAAAGTTTTAAAGTGAGAAACATTTAATTTGACAGAAATCATTGTTGATTTTTGATAAACAAAATTACTCATTCTCGAGTTTTGCCAGTTACGTAATGGATATTATTGGATATGGCGCAGTTTTTTTCTGTAAGCTACTTTTGTGTAATAAATAATACTCTCTCATTCGTATTTCTAAGCATTTGTTGTTAACAACTTCATAACTTTTACAATTGGATTAACAAATTGCTTCCTTCCTCAGATAATCAACCTCTGTCTTAAAATGATTACTTACGATCCTAACTATAACTATGAGGATGAGGAGGAAGAAGGCGGTGGTGAGGACGAGGAGATGGAAGACGAGTCCTTCACACCTGACGCTGAACCAGAATCAGATTCTGAAGAGTATTCTGATGATGATGACATGTCTTGGAAGGTAGGTCTTATCAAGTTATGAGATTGCTACCTTCAATAATATACTGTGACATGTTAAGAGTCCCAATACAGGCAAAGAATGCACACAAGCATTTATTACCGTGTTTGCTTGATAATACCAGGGTTTCCTCACAATGTTTTCCTTCACAAATGTGATTAATGTCCAAGACAAAGTTTAAAAGAAAATATCAAGCAATAATCAGAACAACATAAACAACAGACTCCAGAGAGATCATTAACTTGGTATCTTGTTTTTAGGTACGGCGTGCGGCGGCCAAGTGCTTAGAATCTGTTATTGCTACACGTCACGAACTCCTTGGTGAAATGTACCTAACCGTGTCACCTGCTTTGATTGCTAGATTCAAAGGTGGGTAACTCATTTCCTTTTTGTTATTGTTCATTAAAGCTTTTTCTCGTAATTCGGCTCGCTCCCATAGCCTAACCGTGAATTTTCCGAGATATATTATTATGTGCTATACAGCTATAGTACTGTGCTATGCAGCTATAGTGTAACTTTCTATCAATGGAAGAATTTTCACTTAGAAGATCACGACTTTCAGAGATTATATTTAAAAACCAGCTACCGTTACCGTACCATGAAGGGCGTAGCAACCCGTGTCGTTAATCATGACAAAAAATAAATGGCTAATTTTACTATAAGATTGCAAATTTACTAACGCTAAGTGCGTTTGTAACTTTGCAATCTTATATGCACTTGGCATTAAGTCATTCTCTTTGGAATTATTACGATTTTTATAATTAGGCACTTATATTTTATAGGTTAGTCGTCTATTACTCGTTAACTTGTAAAGCCTACTTAGCAGTGATACTTTTCCTTATTCGTTATACATATATGCTACTACCATGAATTTTTTCACGTCTCAATAAACAACCGTTTAGCTGGCAGAGCGGGGGGGAGGGACACGCACTTGAACAAATTTTAGCACTTAAAAGCTTAACATTTCGCAAACCCGATCCTTTGATTGATTGAAAAATGGTTTTGGTACACCCTCAATATTTTTAAACGACCTATACAACGACACCACACCACAACATGGGATATAAAACCCTAAAAAATTGTTTGAAGTGAAAACTTGTTTAGGCGCGTTGAGCACTTTTTGGGTAAACAACAATCATGGAACTCGCGTCATCGTCACCGAACGCTTTAGCTTTCGCTTAGTTTTCACTTCTATCGGCAGTCCCCAAAGACTGCCCCACAGGTTTTTTTTCCAAGATTTTTTTACCATTGTGTCGGTGATTCATATGTATAGGTACCTAATTACCTATGCTAAATTTTAACATTCTAGTGCTAAGCTCTCGTTCCTTGTTGACTACGGAACCCTAAAAAATATATATTGTAAATATAATACTAGCTGTGCCCGCGACTACGTCCGCGTGGAATAGTGTCTTTGGGTAGCATTTTTAATTATTTAGGCTAATTATTTTACAAATAAGACACATATGTATAAATACTTTAATGAACTATTTGCAGTGTTTCACTGCAAAGAGCTTATTAAATTATTTAAGTTTATAAGTACATAAGCGTGCTCCGCCCCATTTTCATCCCCCACTTTCAACCCCTTACAACCCTTTTTTCGCATTAAAAAGTAGTAAAAGTAGGCTCTAGACTATCTGTGTACCAAATTTCATTAAAATCGGTTCAGTAGCCTTATCGTGACTTTCGCATTTATAATATTAGTAAGGAAGTAAGGATAGTAAGGATTGTTGTACACCTATCACAGTGTAGTCTTTTTAACCCAAAGGTTGACGACTGGTAGAGAATGCATTGTTGCATTAAGTCCGCCCATGTACCACTATTGTACCTAGAGTTTATATAAATAAATAAATATTATAAACAATTTTAATTACCTTATAATGTTAGGTTGTTATGTTTTCATTATTACAGGAAACGCAGTCAGTAAAGTTTAGACAAATAAGTAACCTCAAATTCTGAAGTGATTTTAATACATATTTGTTTGTTTAGAACGCGAAGAGAACGTGAAGTGTGATATCCTGAGTGCTTACACCGCCCTGTTGCGGGCGACCCGTCCTCCACCGGCTTTACAGCTGGCCATCGTGCCCACCGACAACTCGCCACAAGGACTCTTGTTGCAAAGGGTAAGTTTAATATAACATGCTTGGATCTCACTGTATCCCGTCGTCAAGTGTAAGGATGGGATAGTAACAATATCTACAGCATCTGGATGGGTAGCTTGTTTACTTTAGTAATTCAAGTCCAGTGATTGAATCAAGGGCTGTTTTTTCAATAGTCAGAAAACTTTTATGTGATAAATAAAAATGGCATTTTATTATTATTATCCCATACAAAAGCCTATAAACCACCACTATTATTCCTCAGTAAAAAGTTACCTGAATGTTGAACAAGCAACCCTAAAATAACACACGTATCACGCGCGCGACTTTTCAAAAAAGGCAATTCAAAATTACGCGCGGACTCTTCGGCATGCTGTAGCGCGGTAGCTGTCTGAAAGCCATGCGACGCACACACGCGCACGCCGCTTGCGCAATGCCCGATGGCCACTCGCGCGATGCCCGAGGGCCAATCAGGGGACGGGGACTCTGTGCGCGCTCGCCAGAGAGTGGGCGGCGGGGGACAGTGCATGGTTGATCAAGGCAGCGGTAGCATGTACGTCGCATGATCTCGCGCGGTCCCATATTTTCTTTGGTATACCTAACTATTGTGTTAGTGACTTTTATCTACGACTCTATGTTTATGTTAGAGTACGAATACAAGTTTAATTGAAAACGGCACGTGCTTCGTATTATTTAACTCTCATTCCCTTACACACATTATTATTAGGAAATCCAGTAGTGACATAAACCAAGCAGCATTCACTTTATTACGAGCTTGTGCTGTTCATTGTAAAGAAAAGGCCTCCCTTCCCTCCTTTCTTTTAACCCGATCTTCGGCTTTTTTGGACCAGTACCTTGAGAAGGGATCTTGTACATCTCTCTTTGGGCCTGCCGCGTTGTGGTTTCCTTGCGTTTGGGATCCACTGTGTAGTAAACCTTCGCCCATTGCTCCTCCGACATGTGGCAGATGCGCAGTTCCACTTTAACCTCGCAGTTTGTGTTTTGGAACGAAGTATGTAAAGTTCTCAAAGCGGTCTGTGAGTTTGACTCCCAATATACTTCGTTCCATAGCTCTGTGCCGTCATTCCAAGTGCAGACTTTTGACGATTGGTAAAAGACCATAATTTTGCGCTCCATAGGTGAAGGTGGACAAAATGCACATGTCCATGAGCTTCTATTTTTGTGAAAGAGAGCTAGGCTCCTTCATTAATTGGTTGTTTGAATTCAGCTTAACATCAAGTTGCGCATCTGCAATACTTTAACAAATCTTTTAATTGTAAGGTGTCGGGCGTCGTGCGCGGCTCGCTGCGCGTGATCCGCGGACGCAGCGTGCGCGCGCGCGGTTGTGCGCTGGCGCTGCTGCGCGAGCTGCTGGCCGCCGCGCCCGCCAGCCTCGCAGACCACGCCGCGCGCGTCATCCGCGCGCTCACTCCTGCGCTCACGTGAGTAACGAACTTAACCCCCGCCAGGCAGGATCTCTATTACTAACTAGCTGCCGCCCGCATATAAGTTGGAAATCACCCCAAGGAATTCAGGATCCAAATTTAATCGAGATTATAAACTATATTATGTGTGTCATTTTTTACTGAATCTGCCAACCTGTCTGATATACATATGTAGAATCGTAGAGAACGTTGAGGAAGTTTATAACTTGCTTCGCAAGTTGGATACTTCTAAAGCGGCTGGCCCGGATAATATTTCATCCAAATTTCTTGTACAGATATTCTATTTCACGAAGTCCGTTTGACTATGAATGTTGTAAGGTCTGTACGTGCACACTGTTTTAGTGTGCGTAACCTCGGGAGCGCTCAGTCACGATCGCGACGCGGTCAGAGTAGGGAATGCAATCCGGACTATCCGTAATCCGAAATATCCGGATATCCGCCCATTTTTACTCGACTTGTAAATCCGGATTCGAAAATCAAATCCGCGGATTTTCTGAATAATAAGAAATTGTAATTCGCAATTACTTTATCACGCGTACCTATATTCGTGTCGTCTCTGGAGGACGCGAGCGGGGCGCTGCGCCGGCTGAAACTGATGATCGAAAGTTTGGAGAAAAAAGAAGGAAATCTCACAAAAAGTGTTTCTGACGCCTTAAAAAAAAGGGTTAAAGAACGACGCTAACACTGTATCGCAGTTACAATGTTTTATCTCCACAATCCGCGTGAATTTTCCAACTCACCCTCTGATGAAGTATTTTATAAGCCATCTAAGGCAGAAATAGAAGAAGTAATTTGCAGAACTGTAGAAAGCCGTATTAATCCTATAGAAGTGTCTGTTGAATCACATAAAACTATTTCCAGAGAACAAGAATCTGTAGATCAAGAAATGAGTTTTCGAGAGAGATTATTAGCATTTGAGTTAAACAAAATCAACAAGGCTGGAGGAGAAAATGTGCTTATCAGCCGGAAGCCTGAAACTGATATTCACAGTTTAGTGCGAGTGGAGATGGCGTTATTCGAGGATAGTGGTTCACGAGGACGATATTTGGAGGCCGCTTACAAGCATCTTCAATGCATTCTACAAGCGTTGAATCAGAGCGTGCTTTTTCTGCAGCAGGAATTATGTGTAACCGAATTCGCAGCAGATTAAACGATAGCACTTTAGATGCTTTATTATTTTTGAGGTCACATTTTATGTCTCATAAAATAACATAGTCTTTTTTTAAATTAAGTTGATTAAAGTGAAGTTAAATTATTTTGTTACTTTTGTTATGTTATTAATTTGTCAAGAAGTCAATTATTTTCGTTTACCAGATTTTCTTTCAATTTTTACTTTTAATTGTTTTAGTAACTTTACTCAGCTGACAGCTCACGAGTCACAGACTGATTATTTTAATAATATTTTAGTGTGTAATGTTTAATAATTTGAGAAGAAGTTTATTAATTTACCTTTATTTTTGATCTCCAAAGTTTATGTTAATTTGTTCTTATTATTTTAATAACGTTACTAAGCTAACAGCTCACGAGTCATAGACTGATTATTTTAATAATGCGGATTATTTCCATAATTTGAGAAGAAGTTTTAAGTCTTTATTTTTGATCTCAAAGTTTATTTTAATTTGTACTTATTATTTTGATTTGAAATTAAATAATTACAAATATCAAAAACAAAATAAAAATCGTATGATTTGATTTTCCAGTGTTTTTATTTTAATCCATTTACACAAATATAAGAAACATCATATTAATAAACTGATATAAGTAAAATTGTTTATTTTCATGAAAAATCCGTAAAATCCGGATAATCCGGATTGGGCCAAAAATCCGTTCATAAAAATCCGGATTTTAAAACAGGACGGATTTGCATTCTCTAGGTCAGAGTCACTAGTGTTTTGTTTCCGCGCTAAAAAATTCAAAGAGTAACGTCAGCATGGCAAGTAAACGCAGAAAAGTTGTCCACAGTGAGGTAACATTTTTTTTTAACTATTGTTACTACTTTTTGAGTGCTATTAAGAGTTTATCTATCTAATATTATGAAACTTGTTACTTAAATAGGTATTTCGATTTGGTTTTGTTCTAGGGTCGAAGCATGATAGCTAGCGTTTATCATTTCCTGCGAGAAGAGTATGAATTCACAAAATCAGTTGCGGAACCTAACTGTGATTTGTCTCATTTACGAGATATTACAAGGCGTACAGCTGAGGCTACAGGTGTTTCTATGAAAACTGTTCAACGGATTTTTTTTTTTTTTTTTTTTTTAATTTAATATGGGTTTGCTCTTGACTCTAGTCTAGGTCATAGATGACAGAGACAAAGTCGACGATGGAGCGAGCTTACCCAGAAGAAGCCTGTTCACTCTAATTTTAAAGAAGAGAAGGAATTGCCATCCTGCTCATCAAATTTCACTTCTCCTATGAAGAAAAGAAGAAAGCGGGATAGTAAGATAGAAGTAGATAATTTTACAGCCGATGTTGTTCGCAGTACTATACAAAATTTCCATGTCATCCATAAAGAAATTCCAACGTTGGCTAAGTTAAAAACTGTATTAAATGAAAAAATTGGTTTTGATGGTTGTATCGAAACTGTTCGTCAATTGTTACTGAAGTTAGGTTACAAGTGGCGTAAAACAGAGAATAACCGTAAAGTTTTGACGGAGCGTCATGATATACAAATGTGGCGTTTAAAATTTTTGAAGAAGATGTCAGAATATCGCAGTCAAGGTCGCCCAATTGTGTACACCGATGAAAGTTATGTCCTTTCAACACACGTGCGAAACAACACCTGGGCACAAAAGAAAGAGAGTACACCATTCTTAAAAAAAATTAGCACAGGCACTCGCTTTATATTAGTGCATGCGGGTACAAAGGATGGATTTATTGAAAATGCTTCATTGATTTATAAAGCCAACTCAACAGCTGGCGATTACCATTCTAATATGAGCTACGATAATTATGTTAAATGGCTAAACGAAAAACTTTTACCCAATTTATCCCCACGCTCTGTCATTGTCTTAGACAATGCTTCATATCACAACACACGGACTGAAAAACTACCGACGTCGGCTACAAAGAAAGCAGACATGCAGCAATGGCTCAGGGATAAGGGTATAGCATTTGAGCAATCTCTCCTTAAATTGGAATTGTACGATATTATAAAAAAACACAAAGATGAACACATAACGTATAAAATTGATGTTTTTATTAAGAGCAAGGGTTTTGATGTCATACGTCTTCCCCCCTATCACCCAGAATTAAATGCTATTGAAAATATTTGGGGTATTGTAAAAAATTATATCGCATCAAAGAATATCGAACAAAACATGACGAACATGGAAAGACTGATCTTTGAAAGCTTGGATAGAGTAACCAGTGAAACATGGCAAAAAACCTGTGCTCATGTTGAAAAAATTGAAAAAGAATACTTAAAATACGTCGACCTGGATTTTGAGTTCATAATTAACTTAGGGAACGATTCTGACGAAAGCGAATCAGAAATTGAATTTGATAGTGATTAAGTGCTGATTTTTTTGTTTCTTCTCTGTAATAAATAAAAATATTATTTACTTTCAACTGTTGTTTCTTTTCTCTGCAACTTATCATTCTAATAGCTAAATATTATTTACTTAAATTGTCTATATAATTTATTAAATAAATATATAATGCGTGTCAGATTTCTTTCCTAACGCTACCTACGTTTACACACACTAGCGCGCCTATCACTACACGTCACTACTACAACCAGAGCCAAACGGACTTCGTGAAATAGAATATCTGTACGATGTTCGACATCGATTGCCCAACCTATCTCGCTTCTCTTCAGGAAATCCTTTCATACTTGTGTTGTACCCGAACTTTGGAAATCGGCTTTCATAACGCCTATTCACAAAAAAGGAGTCAAAACCGAAATTGTAATCTACAGACCAATATCCAAGCTCTGTATTGTGGCAAAAATCTTCGAAAGAATCATCTATAATCAGGTGTATAGTGCTCTTTTTTTTTTTAAGGATGGGAAATCATCAAATGACTTCTTCCGCTCTGGGTGGAGCGGAAGGGCGTGTCAGACTTACTGACTAAAACCCATCCGTGTTCCTTCTAAAGCCCTTTGCGTTCCAGGGCCGCGGTGACTCTTTCGAACAAATTCCGCAAAGGTGTATAGTGCTCTTAAAAATACTCTTAAAAGTTAATATCTTAAACATGGTTTTTTGAAAGGAAGGTTTACCGTCACCAACTTAATTCGGCTCAATGATTTTATTACTGATGCAATGGATAACGGTGAGCAGGTTGATGTCGTTTATACTGATTACAGTAAAGCTTTTGATCGGATCGACCATGAGATCTTACTATCAAAGTTATATGTATGGGAATACGTGGCGATTTACTTAGGTAGTTTTCTTCTTATCTGGAGAACAGGTCCCAATCAGTAGTGTTAAGCAATTATATGTCTGGTTGGGTGCCTGTCCCCAGTGGAGTCCCCCAGGGTTCTTTGCTCGGCCCCTTACTTTTCATTATCTATATAAACGACATCATCTCTTGCTTGATTTCATCCAAACTGTTGTGTTTTGCTGACGATATGAAAATCTATGCCAAAATATCATCACATGTGGACGTGATAGCACTTCAGGATGATTTACGTCGTCTTGAGGCTTGCTGTCATGGGAGTAAGCTTGATCTTAACCCTGCTAAGTGTTCGGTTCTAACATATTCTCGAAAGCGCTCAATAATACCTTCATCGTATATCTTCGGTGATCAATTACTACCAAGAACGAATTGCATCCGTGATCTGAGGGTGTATCACGATTCTAAGCTTAGGTTTGAACTTCATGTCGATGCCATAGTCGCTAAAGCATCTAAAGCACTAGGTTTCATAATGCGGCTATCCAAGAGCTTCACTCAAGCCAAAACTTTAAAAAATCTTTACTGTACTTTTGTTAGAAGCCACTTGAAATACACGACTGAAATCTGGAATCCATGTTATCACAAGTACATTGATCGTATAGAGAGCATCCGGAAGAGGTTCATCAAGTATTTGTGTTATCATCAGAAAGTGCCCTACCGGTCTGAAGAATACCTCAACCTCTGCAAGAAGTATCATATATTACCCCAAATTAACCGGCGAGCAATCTCTTTCGTATTGCATTATTTAAAATTTTCGATAATTCAATTAATAACTCAGATTTTTTATCCAAATTTTATTTTAACGTTCCCAGAAGGTCGAAGCGATGGTACACATCGTTGCGTGTTCCATTTACCTCTACGAATTACAGGCAAAATTCATTTGTAATGCGTGCAAGTCAAAACTTTAATGACATGTGTAAACAGCATGATGTTGATCCTTTCTTAACGGGTGTGTCCTCGGCCAGAAAGTGACTGAGTCTTAGCTTTTTTAAATAAGATTTTGGTTGTTCGGGTTTCTATTCTTGTATTGAATATGACATGTGAATTTAGTTCAAGATTGAATGTTTTACTGTTTTTCCTTTTTTGGTAGCTGTGTTGTGTTTTTACACTCTTTCCAATCTGTTTTATAGAACTCCTTACTAAATGAACCCTAAAATATGGCGTCAAAATATTACTCCGCATCGCTGTCGACTGGAAGTGTACCCAAAAGACTGGCGGCATTGCCACGTTTTATTGCAATGCTTATTCTTTGACCAAGGTAAAAGCCAGCCCTTGGGTCACGCGAAGTGTCAACTAAGCGTCTTGAGAGATCTTTAAACAAGATCAGGTATTAATTTGATCACCCAAAATTTCTTTGAGACATATCATAATTAATCATTAAATCTTCCGAAATCCAAATTAGTGTCAAATGTAGTTTAAGAAAGAAGAAAAAAAGCAGACACAAAGACAGACACACAAAACTATTTTGTTTTATACATATATTTAATCGTAGGAGAACCAACAGCTATAATAGATGGATAACAATTGTATGAGACAGAGCCAATTACAGGTTCTCTCGGGTAAAAACAGAAAAAGTAGTAGAAAAATTAGGATCACTTACAAGCACGATAAAAAAGAATATATGTATATGTCACCGGAAAATTGCAGTCCGTAGGATTGTAATAAATCTTTATTGTATTATATTTTTTTGAAATATTATGAAAAAATCCTTTTGTATACAATAAATTCCATTCAAATTCAATAGTTTCCAATAAATCCGTGTCTTATTAAGAAAAAATAATTTGCAATTGCACGTGATATTTTACAATCTTACGGCGTTTGCAATTTTCCGGTGACATATATATCACTTAGGTACAATAAACACTATGCACTTCTAAAAAGGTCAGCGTTCAGTCGTGTGCGTGCAGAGTAGGTTTTAGTGGTAAATGGGTCAAATGAGAACTCTTTACATAGAATATTAAAGTCCTTACTCGCTGGCACCATGTATGAGTTTCGCCTGTAGTTAGAAGAGGAAAATGGAATGGAGGTAGGCGGATTAAATCGAAACAATCTCTGGGGGACATTGAAGCGCAATTTATGCAGGAGATCAGGACAGTCAATCTCATTGGATATGATTTTCACAAGAATTATGCCTTATCTATGACCAATTTTGTCATGTTTTTACGACATATCAATAAAACTACCCAACATCGTGCTTCAACAGTGACAAGACTACAGCGTCATCAATGAAGATCGAGACCCTTGTGTTCGTGGTGTGCCTCGTACGAGGCCACCCGGCGGCCACCATGCGGCCGCACGTGGCGGCGCTGCTGCCGGCCGTGCTGTGCTGCGTGCACGACCCCTTCTACAAGGTCACTGCAGAGGCGCTGCGGGTGCTGCAGACGCTCGTCAAAGTTATGCGACCACTAGGTAAGTTACACTTTAAGTTCGATGCAGTTGAATACCAATATTTCATAAATTTAATTAAAAGTTTTTAGTCCAGTCATTAGCCACTACATTTCTGGTATCAGGTTTGGTCCTCAGAAGTGTACGTGTATGGACACTTAGGGCCACTCCAACGACAAACAATCGACGTAAAACTTCAGCAGTTCACATTTTCACTCCATCCATTCGTCCTCCAGACCAGGTCTCAGTGGGCGACGCGACGTCGCTGTGCGTGGAGAGCCCGAGCGAGGAGCTGCAGGAGTTCATCCCCGCCATGTACGAGGTGACGCTGGTGCGCCTGCGCGCCACTGACATGGACCAGGAGGTCAAGGAGCGCGCCATCGCCGCCTGCGGACAGCTGCTCTGCCATTTCGGTGATTATTTGCAAGTATGTTCGTTGATGTATTTAAATTTAGCGGACTCTTTAAGAGATATTATTAAGAAACGATTTCTTATCTCCTTAACGGTATGAAACAACGTGCGGTAGTCGCCCTTTAGCATTTAGCGGACTCTTTAAGAGATATTATTAAGAAACGATTTCTAATCTCCTTAACGGTATGAAACAACGTGCGGTAGTCGCCCTTTAGCATTGTTCAGTCGATTGAAGTTGAGTAAACTCAACTTCAATCGACTGAACAATGCTAAATAAATAAATAAATAAATATCTTGGGACAACTCACACACGGTCATCCGATCCCAAACTAGGCAGAGCCTGTGCTATGGCAACCAGACAACTGATAAACATACTTATATATTTCTAAATACATACATATTATTGACAAATTACACCAAGACACAGAACAAATGATCATGCTCATCACAAAGATTTGTCCTGGGTGGGAATCGAACCCGCGACCTCCGGTTTAGCAGTCAGTGTCATTAACCACTCGACCAACAGGCCAGTCAAAAAAATGCTATACTGCTTGATAACTATTCGCGCTTTTAATAACTTGCATTTTGACGAGTTTATACTCGTCAAAACGCAAGTTATTAGAAGCGCACTTGAACGCTCTTGTTTTGGCGTAAACCTTAACATCTCGAAGGCCTTCGACAGGGTCTGGCCGCCGGATTGTGTGATTAAATTGGCCGATTTCCTGAGGAATCGGTCTATTCGAGTCGTCATAGATGGCTGCTCGTCCGGACTGCTGGATTTTAATGCCGGGGTTCCTCAGGGGTCGGTGCTCTCGACAACATTGTTCTTGCTGTATATTAATGTCTGCTAAAACTCGGTACCTTTGGGTATGCAGACGACAGCATTGTTGCTGAGAGATACGTGTCCAACGCACGAGCTGGTGGGTTGCAGATCCGGTCTCTCCGAGAGGTTATAGTTGAACGCTTGAACTTGTCCTTACAGGCTGTCTCTGAATAGGGCGATGCCAATCTGGTCAAGTTCAATGCTGCTAAGACCCAGTCGTGTCTTTATTCCGCTAAAAAGAGCCAATTCCACCCAGCTCCATCTTTCCGAGGTGTAACCGTGCCGATAACCGATCAACTTGAGCTTCTTGGTGTAACGTTAACATCTACCCTCAATTTTGGTCCTTTTATAGAGGCAAAGGCTCAAGTGGCTGCCAAAAAGTTGGCGATCCTAGCAAAGGTGAGACGGTACTTCACGCCGAAACAACTGCTCAAACTTTTTCAAGCGCAAGTTCGATCGTGTATGGAGTATTGCTCTCATCTATGGGACAGCTCTGCCAGATACCAGCTTGATGACCTTGAGTCAATTGAGAAACGAGCCAAGAGGATCATCGGTAATGATAGGCTCGTCGAGTCAAAGCTCCAATGTCTTGAGCATCGACGTCGAGTTGCTAGCCTGTCGGTTTTCTATCGGTTGCATTTTGGGGAGTGTGGGACGGAATTGCATAGTTTAATTCCGCCAAGCCCGTTCCATCATCGGACCACAAGACATACGGCGATGCGCCAGCGGTACATGGTGGACATCCCACCCACACGCACAAAACGTTCTGGGAACACATTCATTGTGCGTGCACTAAGGAGTGGAATTCCCTGCCAGTGTCTGTGTTTCCTGATAGCTACAACCTCGAAGTCAAGTCAAGTTTAAGTTAAGAGTGAATAGGTTACTTCTAGGCAAGCGTGCTCCATCTTCGACCACATCATCGCTTACCATCAGGTGAGATAGTGGACAAACGCGTGCCTATCAATAGTAAAAAAAAACATTAATTTTAAATATCTTATTTATTTTGCAGCACGAGCTTCCCATTTGCTTGCCAATCTTCCTGGAAAGACTGCGCAACGAAATTACTCGTTTGACCACAGTGAAAGCACTCACAAAAGTGGCATCATCTCCACTCAGAATTGATCTGACTCCTATTTTGGTAAGAAATATATATATATATATATATATATATATATATATATATATATATATATATATTAAAAATTATTCTTTAGGTATGATATAATTTATGAAACTCCCAAGTTTCTATAAAATGCAAACTGATTTAATGAAACAAGAATGTATTAAAGTCGTTGTTTATTTCAGTCGGATGCTGTACCAATACTTGGATCTTTCCTGAGGAAAAATCAAAGAGCACTGAAGTTGTCTACTCTAGTCCTTCTAGATACTTTAGTTCAGAACTATAGCAACGCTATAAGCATAGAGCTTTTAAGTAAGGTATGTTCAACTGTATCATATTAATTCATGTTAGATTCCTAAGTATATAAAACACGGAGCCATTTTATTCGTCTTACAACGGCAGTCCACTTCATCTATCCAATGACTACTATATTACTATGCTACAGGAGTAGCGAGCGCAGTTTGAGCCTTGTGTTCCAAGGATGGCGCGAAATGAACGGCGACATTGTTTTGATACGTAAACATTATTAACAGGGTGTTTCATAGTTCTAATGCATTATTTATTTTTATTGTACATATTATCTTAAACAATTGATTATTAAAAAAAAAATCGCGCTTGGAGTGGGCCGCCTTTGTAAGACGACTAAAATGGCACAGTGTATAATAAATATCATATTATATCACAAATCGCCATGGTAACTTTATATCACTTGGTTCAAAGTCCTTCTCGTGCGATGCAGATAAAAATGTTTATTGTCCAGGGTTATAATATATTTTCAACTTAATATAAATGTATAGAGTTTAACGTGATTCCACAACGTCTACTGATTTTCAAGCAGCAGAGCAAGTAGATAATTGTTACTGAATATTGAAATTAATATTATAAAGAGGTAAAATTGTAAATAATGTCTTTGTAAAAGTTAGGGAGCTCTGACCCAAATATGAAAGTAACACTATCACTGTGTCATAGGCTATTTTTTTCATTCTGGAAAAAAGCATGGTTCCTGTGGCATAGGCCATGGGCAAAAGCTAGTAACAGAGTACTAAGTGGATAACAAACATAAGTATCAACTGTAATAGAGTCCAAAATTATTTTCTGTAGCTTCAAGTTGCCTATTTGTCATATGATTAATTTGTACTCTATCTCTAGTTACCATCCATTTCATAAGTCAATGGCACCTGCTTGGGTAGTTAAGATTAGCATCTGCGTTGACCCCTACACCGACGTCCCTAGGTGCTGATGGAGGTGCCGGCGCTGGTGTGCGAGGCGGACCTGCACTGCGCGCAGACGGCGCTGACGCTGGTGCGCTGCGCCTGCCTGCGCTGCCCGGCCGCGCTCACACCTGAGGCCAGGCACGCGCTCACACCCAACATACTCGCGCTCGCCAAGTCGCCGCTGCTGCAAGGTACTAAAATATTCCCACCAAGCGTTGGTGTGCGAGGCGGCCCTGCACTGCGCGCAGTTCTGTACATAAAAAGTGATATTAGGGAAAGTGCGAAGAATCAAAAGCAAAGCAACCTCTCTCCGTTGATATTGGCTATCGTGACCGAAATTGTTTCGGGGTGACTTTGCTATAACTGGGCAACTGTAGCAAATAGTCTGTTCATGATGACCACAGGCGGCGCTCTGAAGGCGATGCTGGGCGTGCTGAGCGCGCTGGTGGCGGCCGACGTGGCGGGCTGCTCGCGGCGCGAGTTGCTGGCGCTGCTGGTGGCGCCCGTGCATCGTCTGCACGACCACAACGCCTCCGCACACCACATCAAGCAGGTATGTTTAGTAACATGAAAATATCCTGTCAGAAGTCAGAGCCCTGTGACCATCTACAATATAAGACCAATCCAAGCAACCACACGTCTTGTTGAAATTACTTCAGCATGCCGCACGTCAGTGGTAAAACTTTAACTTTGAGCTGGCCTGGTGCAGTATCGAGTTTCAACACAGACCGAGGCCAGCTTATACTGCTTTTGTAGGTTTTGACATTTTTTATGCATAGTTAGTGGGGTTCACAACCTTTGCCTAGTATTCTGAAATACTAAGTTGTTGTAGTTTGTAAGCCAAATTCGTTTTTGCAGGCCTTCCACTCTCTAGCCAAGTGTGTGGCAGCAGTGGTAGTGGAGGGTGGGTCGGACGCGCTGGAAGTGGTGCGCGGGTTCCTGCGCGACGCCGCGCAACCCACCTCCGACGCGCATCACATGTTCGCTCTCTTGGCACTCGCGGAGATCGGAAGACATCTGTGAGTATATATATAATATATATATATAAATAATAATTATTATTTATTTATTTTAATCAACTTTGGATCATACAATTAAACTTAACGAAATTATAAATTAATAATCAAAATCACATCAGTACGTGAACCACTGTGGCATGTTTCACATACTGACTAATGTATAGATATTATTTTTGAAACGTTTAGCAAAAGCGTTCAGGATACTGTTGCGGCTGGCCCGCACCAGGGATATGCACCGGTTGCGCATGATTGTGTGGAAACAATCTACACGCGCCAAATAATGGCCTGGCAATAAGGCATTTGAAGCCCAACCATAATCATATAGTGGTACATGCGGTTTTAGGAAAAGGTTACACTTTAAGGGCTTTTATTGTGTGGTGCTTTCACAAAGCATTATTCCTGTAACTGTCGCATAACTATCGAAAACAAAAGTGCAAGATAGAGACTGGAAGATAAGGATGCACGCCTAGGTATATGTAAGAAGCATTTATTAATCTCAACCTTAGAGGGTTGCAGCAGTCTCTAAAGCACGACTTTGATTTAGAATCCTGGTACTGTAGGTGTAAGCCTAAGAAACAGTCTTTTGTCTCCTTAATTGCTCACTACTACTATACTATCTATCTATCTATCTATTGGGGTATGGTTTCCGCACTTAGTCCTGATGTTGGACCATTGTGCGTGGGCCATGGCGGCCGTCATTCCAACCAGCCGACCTCCCTCCAGAAGCAGATCAGTCCTCCTAAAGAGTTCAGGGTGTCTGTGAGTGAATTTGGTGTTCCTATCGTTTGTCTACGTATATCGGCGACGCCTGTGCACTCAAGGAGCACGTGCGACACCGTTTCCTCCTCCTCCATGCATGCTCTGCACAGAGGACTGTCTGTTATACCTAGTGTGTGGAAATGCTTATTCAGTGAGCAGTGCCCGGTGATGGTCCCCGCCACCATTCGCAGGCTGCTCCTATCCAGTCGCAGAAGGCGCTTGGTGAGTTTATTGTCTAGGAGTGGTATAGCCTCCTTGGACTGCCTGCAGCCTGGTGCCGAGGTCCACCAGCGTTCTGCTTGTGTGTGGGTATGTTCTCGTAGCCACGTGCGTAGCTGGGTGAAAGGGAGTGGCACTATGGGTTCGGGTCCAACAGCCATCGTACCAGACCCCCTCCTGGCCAGTTCATCGGCCGCGTCATTTCCTAGTGATCCGCTGTGACCTTTTATCCACTGCAGCGTTATGGTGTTGCGGTTTGTCACCGTGACGCGTTCTAGTGCATTGTGGCATTCTTGTATTTGTTTCGAGGTGGTGTAGTTTCTATTTAGGGATTGGAGAACTGAGGCGCTGTCGGAGAGTATACGAATATGAGTGTCCGTGACTCCCCTGGCTTCTATGGCATGGATCGCTAGGATAATGCCCATGCATTCCGCCTGGTAAACGGTGTTGAGCTTTCCTAGTGGTCTGGATATTTTAATGTTGAGGTCGCTGGAGTAAACTCCAACTCCGGTTCCGGTACTTGTCTTTGATCCATCAGTGTAGATTCTCAGCTCTTTAGGACCTGAGTGGTCATCCAATTCTTGTGTTAGCACTATGTTATAGTGCTTTTGGAAATGGTGCATCTTTTGAGCTTTGTCATTGGGTGATGACATCATGGGTTGTCGTTTTACGGCATCTTCCATGATGCGTGTATGTTTGATTCTAGAGTCTTTACCTAAAGTGCCAGCTGTGCTGAGCCTGAAGGCCGCTTGGGCCGCTTCCTCCTGCACTATAAGGTGCAGTGGTGGCAGTCCCAGCATAGCCTGCAGGGCCGCAGTGGGTGCCGTCCTCATACTGCCAGTGATTGCCACACAGGCAAGCCGTTGCAGCTTCTCAAGGTCTTTCTGTGCTGTGCTCAAGTCGGTCCTGGGCCACCAGACTAAGGCACCATACGTGATTATCGGTCTGATAACTGTGGTGTATAACCAGTGGGTTGTATTGGGACTAATACCCCAGTTCCTACCTAGCATGCGTTTGCATTGCCACATGCATATACTGGCTTTTGTGGTGGTGTGTTCAGTGTGCTTCGCCCAATTCAACTGCTTGTCCAGATATATACCCAGGTATTTGGTTTCAGTCGAAAGGCTGAGGGTGGTTCCGAAGAACCGTGGTAATTCTAGTGTTGGTAACTTCCTCTTCTTGGTGAAGAGGACTAGTTCGGTTTTGGCAGGGTTCACTGCTAGCTGATATTCTTTGCACCAGTCCTCTACTATTTTCAAGGCTTGGCGCATGAGGTTGCATATCGTGTTTTCGTGTTTTCCGTTTATTATTATGGTTATGTCATCTGCGTAGCCAACGGTAAAGTATCCTTTATCATTGAGTCTTTTAACTAGATTATCTGCGACGAGGTTCCATAGTAACGGTGAAAGGACCCCCCCTTGGGGGCAGCCCTTCGCCACAATGGCCCTTGTTGTGTTATTTATTGTGACTTGTACAGCTCTTTGCTTGAGCATGTTTGTGATCCAGCCACTCAGTGTCGTGTCCACACCGTGCTTTACGAGGGCTTTGCTAATACTCTGAAACATGGTTTTGTCAAAGGCGCCCTCGATATCAATGAAGACAGCCAGTGAGGAGCATTTATGGTTTATAGCGCTTTCGATCTTTGAGACCACGCTGTGCAGCGCAGAATCTGTTGATTTCCCCGCGGAGTAGGCGTGTTGTTGTCTGTGGAGTGGGTATTGACGTAGGGGTCCATCCCGAATATATCTGTCACAGAGCCTCTCCAGGGTTTTCAGTAAAAAGGATGTCAGGCTTATTGGTCTGTATGCTTTGGGTTGTGTGTAGTCTGTTTTTCCCGGTTTGGGAATGAAAATGACTTTCACTTCGCGCCATGCTAGGGGTACGTATCTGTGTGCTATACAGGCTTGGTAGATTGCTAGCAGCCATGGTGTTATGATGCTCTCCCCCCATTGTAGCAGGGCTGGGAAGATGCCATCTAGTCCTGCGGATTTATATGGTTGAAAGGTCTTTATAGCCCATGCTATTCGATCTTCTGTTACTACATTTCGGGCTGTAGACCAGTCTTGGTCAGCAGGGGTTCGTCCTGACTCACCTGCCCACACTCTGTCCTCAAGAAGATTACAGTCTAGGAAGTGCGTTTCCAGAAGAACTCTGCTGGTTTCTTGGTCTGTTTGTGTGTATGAGTTATCTGGTTTCTTTAGTGCGCCGAGGGTGCGGTCCTGTTCAGTTGACAGGATTTTCCTTACTCGGGCGGCTTCGTTGTTTGATTCTATGGATTCACAGAATTTCCGCCAAGCAGTTTTCCTGGCGATTCTGATTTGTTTCTTAAATGTGTGTTGGGTTTTTTTGTACGTTTCCCAGTCTACAGGGAGTCTAGTGTTCTTTGCTCTATTGAACTGTTTGCGAAGTGTACTTCTGAGTTTTTTAAGTTCTGTGTTCCACCAGGGGTTACCCTTACCCTTGGTGTGTGATGCTGTTAGTTTACAGCACGTGTGATATGCTTCGGTTATGTAATCGGTTAGTTTTGTTACCATGTTTTCTAGTTCTGTGGGGTCTGTGATTGGAGCTTGGTGCAGCTGGTGCCCATTTAGCAGAGAAGCTAGGAGGCGTTTAAATTGAGGTATATTTGTTCGGCGCGGATTTCGCTTGGGTGCGGGCTTTTTTGTGTTGGCTACTAGTGTGAAACGAATTCTCCTGTGGTCAGAGCAAGAGGGTTCGTCGGACACGCGCCAATTAGAGATGATTTTTGTCGCATTATCTGTGGCCAGCGTTAGGTCTATGATCGTTTGTCCCCTGGCAGTGACCCAAGTGGGTTCAGAGCCGTGGTTTACGATGTTAAGGTTAGTCGAGATAAGATATGTGGATAGTGCCTCACCTCTGGTGTTCGATACTTCACTGCCCCAGAGTGGGTGATGAGCGTTTGAGTCGGTGCAGATGATGAGGTCCAGGTTGGCGTTCTCGCAGTGTTGGACCAAATCAGTCATCTCTTTAGGTGGGCAGTTCTCGTCGTCGCCTGGCATGTACGCCGAGGCTAGTACAAGGTCCGGGATATTATTGTCGGTTTGAAGCCTGATCACTGTCAGGTCTCTGGAACAGAATTGAGTTAGTGGCGTAATAGGTACGTCTTTAGGTGTGAATATGCAGGTTCGTGGTTTGTTGGTGTTACTTGTATTGAGTGTTAGTTTACCTCCGATGTTTCCAAGGCCGCATATCCTATCATTTCTGATCCACGGCTCTTGTATCAGGGCAATTACTACTATACTATTAAATTATACTATTAAATTTGTATTTGAATTTTAAAATTGACATTTTAACAATATAATTGTAATCTAATGAAATAGCAAAATTTTAATTTTTAATTTTTATTTATTAGACCAATTTCATTTAATATACTTGAATAATTTTATTGTATTGGACTAATTTAATCTAATTTAATTGAATGTAATTTACTGTAATAATTTTATTCTAATTCTAATTTTAATTTTATTTTATTTTATTTTTTTTGTAGGTATGTAAACCTAGTTATATGTGCATGCTGTGGTCTCCTATAACTGAAGGAGCACACTTGAGTGAACCACTTTATCACTGTGTTTTATTTAGATGTGTGTATGTTTTGTTGGAGATCCAAATAAATAAATACTATAAACAGTGTTAGTGTGACCACAAATAAACTACAAAAACTATTATTGCAGAGATCTAAGCTCCATCCCGAACCTGAAGGAGGTTCTTCTGAACTCGTTCACGCCGTCGTCCGAGGAGGTGAAGTCAGCCGCCAGCTACGCGCTGGGCTCGGTGGCCGTCGGCAACCTGCCCGAGTTCCTGCCCTTCATCCTGGGCGAGATCGAGGCGCAGCCCAAGCGACAGTACTTGCTGCTACACTCTTTGAGGGAGGTGAGATGTGCTGGATTTAATTAATGTAGCAACGTTTTAGATAGGAATTTGTAGGGCAAGGCAAGGAGATGGCGGTATGTGCACTTCCGTCCAAACTGAACGCGAGCTCGCGAGAGATGGAAGAAGTGGAGGAAGGTTTTTGTTCAGGAGCGAGACTGCATAGACCAGCAAAAAAATGTTTATTTGTGACTTATTCTGTATGAGATTCCATACAGAAATCTTTTCTATGCATTTTGGTAAAATTTATAGAAAGTTTTTAGACATCGATTTTTTTTAAATACAAAAAACAGAACAAAAAATACTAAACTTTTGTGTTACGAAAATGTAGTATCGAAGACGTCTAAAAAATCTGACATGATAAAACATCCATGAGAGCGAGTTAATAAACTTAAAGCGGACTGTTACACCAACTACTTAGCTGATACTGAGGCCTCCATTGAATAGAATCCTAAACGCTTTTGGAGCTTTGTGAAGCACCGATCTAAATCCAATGCAATGCCCAGTTTCCTCAAGTATGGTGATGTGACGATTTCTTCTCCCGAGTCGTATTTGTAACGCATTTTCTTCCCACTTTTATTCTACTTTTCTTGATCTTAACAATGATGTGCCGACTAATTATTGTCCCCCCCAAACTACTATAAATTCCAAAATACCCTCGGATATTCACTCAATTGAGATTGACATTAATGTTATAGGTAAGCTAAGTAGTGAAATTAATCCATTTAAATCTGCTGGTCCGGACCACTTTTCAACTAAATTTCTGATTGGATGTACTAAAACCATTGCCTTGCCAGTATCTCTATTGTTTAAAAAATCGCTCTCTTCATATTCTGTTCCCCAAATCTGGAAGTCTGCCTTTATAATTCAGGTGCATAAAAATGGGCACAAAAATGAAATAGTTAATTAGACCTATTTCGTAATTGTGCATATTAGATCAAGTTTTTGTGAGGGTAGTCTACAACCAAGTTAACGCAGCGCTGAGTCAGTCTTTTAGCCCTTCTCAGCACGGATTTCTTAAGGGCCGTTCAACAGTATCTAATCTGGCTTTGCTCAATGATATTCTAACGGACAGAATGGACAATGGGGCACAGGTCGACTTCGTTTACACGGATTATAGTAAGGCATTTGATAGAATAGACTACAATATTCTTAAACAAAGCTTTCTTTAAACGGCATTAGAGATCTTCTTTGAAGTTTACTCTGTGAGAGAGAAGATCTGTTTTTAAGGTATGTCTTAAAAACAGATCTTAAGCTGTCGTTATCAGTAACAAAATATCGAGCTGGGTTTCAGCTCCTAGTGGTGTTCCTCAAGGTTCCTTAATGGGTCCGTTACTTTTTATCATTTATGTGAGCGGACTCGTGTTTCCACAACTCAAATTTACTTCGTTTTGCTTAAGATAAGAAGATATTTTCTGCAATTTCATCAGATGATGACATGTTCAATCTGACCTGGCGCGATTGGATGATTATTACTTGATTTACAAACTAGACTTGAACTCTGTTAAATGTTCAGTAATCTCCTTTACCAGAAAACGGGTTCCTCCCTACAATTTATAAACATAAAGGGCAGCTATTGCAGAGATGCGACGGTGTTCGCGACCTAGGCGTATTTCATGATTCTAAACTTTTATTTATTTATTTTTGGCTACGTATACCATTCTGATAATTACCTAAGTCTTTGCAAGAAATGAAATTTCATTTGCATCCACTTTCAAATCGTCGTAGATTAGCAGATTGCACTTTTCTTTTAAAAATTATATCCAACGAGATTGACTGTCCTGATCTCCTGCATAAACTGCGCTTCAATGTCCCCCAGTGATCGGTTAGATTTAATCCGCCTATCTCCATTCCTTTTTCCTCTTCTAACTACAGGCGAAACTCATACATGGTGCGAGCGAGTAAGGATATTCTATGTAAGGAGTTCTCATTTGACCCATTTACCACTAAAACCTACTCTGCACGCACACGACTGAACGCTGATTTTTTTAAAAGTGCATAGTGTTTTTTGTACCTAAGTGATTTATATATATTCTTTTTTATCGTGCTTGTTAGTGATCCTAAGTTTTCTACTACTTTTTCTGTTTTTACCCGTGAGAACCCGTTATTGGCTCTATGTCTCGTTACAATTGTTATCCATCTGTTATAGCTGTTGGTTCTCTTACGATAAATAAATAAATAATAGGGTATTGTACTGAAAACAATCTTAATTAGATTGTTTTCAGTACAATACCCTCCGTCAGAAAGATTTCCACAAAATATTGGGTCACGTATTTTTTATTTTTTCACATAAACAAAAAGTGAAAACGATACAGTGCGTTGAAAGCACACATCGATGTACGTCACTACGCGTACGATCGTATTGACGTGGCGTCTAATATTGTGTGTTTTCCGTGTTTTTTAATAACGTGTAATTTTGCAGATAATCTCATGTGAATCATGCACGCCCGAGGGTGTCGAAGCCTTGAGGCCTTTCATACCCGAAATCTGGGTTCAGCTGTCCAAGCACTGTCAGTGTGCAGAGGAAGGATCTCGCAATGTTGTGAGTGTAAACTATTCTATTTCCACATTTCCATTTATTGAAAATTGTATAATCATGTTATTTTTTTAAACGTAAAAAATATGCTGTTACTTTAATCGTTTTCAGGTCGCCGAATGTTTGGGCAAATTATGTTTACTAGAGCCACAAGACTTATTACCACACCTGAAGGAATTCCTCAAGTCGCCCGAGCCACTCACAAGGACAACCGCCGTCACAGCTGTCAAATTCACGATATCAGATCAGGTTAGTGTTACATTTATAATAATCTAAGATTATTGGTCTCATGATGGCTGCAGCCATATCAAACCATGGCTAATGGTGACAACCGTTTTGTTGGGTCTCAGCTGTGGTACAAATTTAATTCTAGATCAACAAATCTATTTCTATTTCTAGGGAGGAAAAAAAGGCGTAAATCGAACTCATTGGACAGATCTTTTCTATTAAAATCGTATCTATTTTCTCACAAACTTTACTCGCGGCTCTGTTTACGTGGATAGCGTCGTAAGTCGAGGATTTTTTTGGTGGTAAACCTATTAAGTAGAAGTATCTATTAAGATTTTTGCCGGCTGACTTCTAGGACTTGGGCTCCGGTTTTTGTGCACCTCTAGCAAGGCTGTCTATATAGGGGGTGTACCCTATATAGACAGCCTTGCTCAGGAGCTGGCAAAAACTGGGGCCCTACAAAAAAATAGCAAAGTTCATACAGGGAATTATATTTCTGTGTCGTTTTATTCTTACTATTGGGTGTAATAAGTGTCTAATTGTCCTCATTCTCATAAGACCTTAGTCCCCTTGTCTCATTGGTATTATTTAATTATTTGTCCATTGCATGAGACAGAATAGACACTGATTACTTGCGTGCGACAGATTTCGAGCAGTCAGTGTGTCTACTCGCTCTGAAGACAGGAATTTCACGAGATAGAGCTTTCCGTATTGTTGTTGTCATTGGTGGTAGGATTAAGTCTGCTAAATTTCGCACATCCTCTTTCAAACTCTTCTTCGGACACAATAATCACTGCAATAACTATGTGTTGTTCGTACAGCCGCAAGCCATCGACCCTCTCCTGCGCAACTGCATGTCGGAGCTGCTAGTCCCTCTGCGCGATCCCGAGCTGGGCGTGCGGCGTGTGGCGCTGGTCGCCTTCAACTCCGCCGCGCACAACAAGCCCTCGCTCATCCGCGACCTGCTGCCGCACGTGCTGCCCACCATCTACAGCGAGACCAAAGTGAAGGTATGTGAGATACAGTAGAGCTGTACAACTGTGCCGTGCACAACAAGCCCTCGCTCATCCGCGACCTGCTGCCGCACGTGCTGCCCACCATCTACAGCGAGACCAAAGTGAAGGTATGTGAGATACAGTAGAGCTGTACAACTGTGCCGTGCACAACAAGCCCTCGCTCATCCGCGACCTGCTGCCGCACGTGCTGCCCACCATCTACAGCGAGACCAAAGTGAAGGTATGTGAGATACAGTAGAGCTGTACAACTGTGCCGTGCACAACAAGCCCTCGCTCATCCGCGACCTGCTGCCGCACGTGCTGCCCACCATCTACAGCGAGACGTTTTGTTTTGAATGGGAAATCCTCAAATGACTCGACATGACACTGAACGGAAGGGACTCACCCGTGTCCCTCGAAATGCCCTTTGCATTCCAGGGCCGCGGTGACTGCAACATCCGCATGCCTACTTCCGCTGTTATACCCCGTTTTTCCCGATCCCTTAGGAATTTCGGGAAATCCTCTCTTAGTGCTCGTCTACAGTCCCCAAGGAGCCTACATGCCAAATTTCTGTTTTCTACGACCAGTAGTTTCGGCTGTGCGTTGTCTGTCACTCAGTCAGTAACGGAAGAACTTTAAATATACATGATTGAAAAATATACTAGTTTGCAAACTACGGTTGTTAAGTCTTACCTTTTCCACCAACAGAAAGAACTAATCCGCGAAGTCGAAATGGGTCCATTCAAGCACTCAGTAGACGACGGGCTGGACCTGCGCAAGGCGGCGTTCGAGTGCATGTACACGCTGCTGGGCACGTGCCTGGACCGGCTGGACGTGTTCGAGTTCCTGCGCCACGTGGAGGACGGGCTGCGCGACCACTACGACATCAAGATGCTCACCTACCTCATGTGCGCGCGGCTGGCGCAACTGTGTCCCGCTGTTGTGCTGCAAAGTAAGTTAACTTATGTTCATCTTATTGTGACTTTGGAGGCACCTTTCTTTTTTCTTTAAGCATGGGAAATCATCAAATGTGTTCCTGCTAAAGCCCTCGTTCGAGGGCAGCGGTGACTCTTTCGAACAAATTCCTATACCCTGGCAGGCTCTGGCCCTAGTGGGCCCCGTCTTGTATGCTGACATCTCTTTGAGGCGCGCGTGGAACACAACGCGCCATCGACCCGGGCCTGGTGGTGATCGGACGGCGAGCGCTGCGAGGCTCGCCGTCCGCAGGCCCGCGTAGTAGGTGGCCGGAAATTTACCAAATAAATTTCCAATAGTGGTCAATGACCTTTCTACATTTAGACATTTTCAATTTCAAAAACGAAAATAAATAAAAACATACTGTCTTGAAACGTCATCTGTCGTGATCCTTAATCATTTTTTGGGTACCTACGAAGAGATATTAGGAAAAGGTCTTTATTGCAAATTTTCTGGCGCCAACCATATTACTTTCTTGCTTCATTTATAAGGCCTCACTCTCCCTTTTCCACACAATTTTCCTTTGGCCTTTTTCGGACAGATTCATCAAATAACCACATCAAATACTTTGCTTCCAGAACTAATTTTGTATATTGGCAATAAACTATTTAACCGACTTCCAAAAGAAGGAGGTTCTCAATTCGACTTTTTTTATTTTAATGTTAGTTATGCGATCATTCCGTCAATTTATGAATTGATTTTGATAATTTTTCTTTATTCGAAAGCCTATAATCCTGAGGTGGTCCCTTTGGCACCAAGTCAGAATCTGATGATGAATAAATCGAGGGCTACCCTCAAATTTAAAAGGCACATACAATGTTTTTCATATACTTTCTAACGCAATTCAGATAATTGTGCCTGGTAATCAACATCTCATCTTGCTGAGCTGATGATGGAAGGTATGAGTCAGGATCTGATGCTGGGATCACAGGAAAAATGTTTGTTCAGCGATATTTTCGCCAATTGTCAACCGATTTGGATGATTCTTTTTTTTGTTAGGAACAGTATTTTTCCAAACTGGCCCCATTTCAATTTGGTGATGATCTGATGAAGGATTTCGTAGGCAGGCAACGGAACTCTTCAATAATCTCCCGGGATTGCTGAAATTGCATGTCTGTTTATTGATTACACCAGTTCATAACATAACATCACGCTGGTACGCTGTGAAAGGGTACGCAGATGCAAACAAGTCAACCTGAATTAACATGTTTTTGGGGTTATCTATTCGGGCATAACTTTATTGTTTATTAACCGATCTTGATGATTATTTTTGCTTTGGCTTTAGTTATAGCTATGTTGCGTTTGTACTGTACGGTGAATTTCAAAGATAAACCAGAGACCTCCTCAACTGAAAATCAATAAAATCTAATAAAGTGACACATTGTTAGGTTTATGTCAATCCCAAAGCAAAGTAGATATTTAACTATGAGCTGATCTGGACTCCGGACTGAACGATGAAGTCACACAAAGTAACTCCTTAACGGCAAATAGCGCAACCACTCATTATGGGAATAATGACAATTTAGTTATGGAGTATCACCACTAAAAAGTGGAAAATATTTTTTTTTTTTACAAAAAAATACAACCGCCTTCCAAATAAAAACACTACAAAGTATAAAATAACTTAAATTTCGGAAGTCGAAATTAAAGTTTTCGACTTCCGAAATTTAAGTTATTTTATACTTTGTAGTGTTTTTTTGCCTCGACAGTTCCTGCTTGTGTGAAGAAATGGGATTACTCAATTGAGTCTTATGACTGTCTGAGTAATCAACTCTGCCAATATAATTCCGAATTCATTTTAGTCGAGTTGGGCCTGGCACGATTTTAAAGAAAAAGACTAAACAACGTTTTTTTTTGTGCAGGGCTAGAAAGTTTAGTGGAGCCTCTGAGAGCGACGTGCACGATGAAAGTGAAGGCCAACTCAGTGAAGCAAGAGTACGAGAAGCAAGACGAACTGAAGAGGTCCGCGCTCCGAGCCGCCGCCGCGCTCCTACAGATACCAGAAGCAGGTGAGCTATAAGATTAATAGATTATTCATCTCTCGGTTTGTAATGTATCATATCGGCAAGCTTGGTTACAAAACGGCGATACAAAAGACGAACGCTCGCTTCGAGCTCATGGTTCAAGCGCGACATTTCTTTGTTACAAAATGGCGATAAATTAAATGTGGCGTACGCTCGCTACTACTGTAACAAACGTTGTAACTCAGTCTCCGCCTTAAGTTGTTTTTTTTTTTGGGATAAAAGGAAGCCTGAGGAGGTCCTCTCCAGAGGTCACTTCCTGGCCCCTGGTCTATAATAGACATTTGTATATATAGATAGATATAGTGTGTCTGTAGTCGTGTTTATGCAAACAAGCGCGATCTGTTGTGCGGTTTTTTCGTGAAAAAAGGACAAATCAACAGACGCAGAGATTAGCACTCATGGTCTCGTGAGACGAATTGAAGTAATGTGAGCTCGTATCTACCTTGCACGGCAAATCAATAAAATGTATGCTTCCTTGATTACAGAAAAGAACCCCCACCTGATGGACTTCGTGACGCAGATCAAGTCGTTCCCGGAGCTGCAGCCCATCTTCGAGTCCATCCTCAAGGACTCGGTGGGCGGCGCGGCGGTGGACGCCAACGTCATGGACCAGAGCTAGCCGCGCTCCACACTACTCATAGTCACACTCGCAGACACACCACGAGGTTCTATTAAATTTTGGTCTTTTCTGTTGTTTCGTTTTTGTAAGAATGCATATTATTTTCATTCATGTCAAATGTAAAAATGATTGAAATTGAATAGAAGTTTAGTTTAATACGTATTATTTTAATTTCGCTTTTATTGAACTCGAAATAAAATCAGAGTTTGATTCAACAGCTTTATTATAAAGTTACAAAGTACATAACTAAAACATTAGCACTGCTAACCGAGTTCTCGACGTTTGTGATACGACGTAAGAATGCGACTCGTCGAGGCTCAAGCACTGGGGACACTAGGGACAGCGCTCGGGGCTGCACTCTCTATACATGTTGTGACGGCGGCATAGCTATCGATAAGTGCTCAAGTGGCTACAGTTCTTAAATAAGCTTTTAAGAGTACTCAACAATTTAATAGACAGCTAGACGCTGCTAGAGTAGTAGTGTTCTATCGATAGTTATACAGAATAATTTATTTTATTGATATGTATTGTGATATTACAAGCTATGTGGAAAAATCATAGGAAAATGGATAAATACACTATAATGAAGCGAAATCTTTATAGTATCAGTTATTTCCCTTTCCTCTTTGCCGCTGGCGTTGCGCTCGCTGGCCTCGGCACATCGTTCTGCAAATTACAAAAAAAATAAAATACAAAGACGTAGTTGTCACCTTCAAAAGATGTGATGTTCATAATATTACATCTTCAAGGTATAATTGCTATTTCTGCAATTTAAATCAGGAAAAGTGGAATCATGACAACAAAGGACAAATTAATCTTGTCGTATTACACTACCTATACTAAATTGGTACTCATCATTGCTCAGGCCAACCAGTAGACAAGGCGGTTTGTCACCACATATACACATGGATTAGCCAAACTACTACTTTTACCCTCAGCTACGCCTCTGTGGCTTATCTCTTAAGAACCATGCATTTACCTGAGATAAAAAGCCTATGATGCTCTGAGCTTCTGATAACACACATTACATTACATAACATTACATTACAAAAGGTTAACTTACGGGTTTAGCTGGCGACGCGCGCGTCAGTGTGGTGCTGCTGGCGTTTCTCAGAGGAGGCCGCGACGACGTGCTCATCATGCTACCCATCGCACTCGCCGGACGCTCTGGACTCAGCTCTTTGCTATAATAACGGATATTAAATTATTATACAACATCACCGCATAACATTAACAATCAAAAGTCTTCTCTATATACAATCCTCCGAGGCATATGAAGGAACAGACAAATATACATACATACATTTCAATCACATTACCCTTATTTTTGGGGCAGCCTGGTAAAAACATATTGATAGTTAGGACAAACCTGTTGGTACGGGAGATTTGTCCTTTTCTGCTGAACATATCAGAGAGTCTACCTCGTAAGTCGCGTCTACTTCCCGCTGCGCTCATGTCTGAATCCGAACCCTGCTGATTGTAAATGCACATGTTAAGAAATAATACAATAGTGCTCCCAATATAGTATTAAAACATGACTTTAAGATGACGGGAATAAAACTTCATTTTTGAATACTCAGCCACAAAGTAAGATAAAAATGAAAGAAGAAATGGTTTGTTACCTGAGAAACAGTGCCAATTGGTCTAAACTCCACATGTTCTGTGCTGTCATGAGCTACTTGGTCGTCAATAGAACGGGACTTGGTCAGTTTCTTCAATTTGCCGAAAATACTCTTCTTTTTCTTCTTTTCTGAGGGAAGTACTTCGCTTTGGGCCGACCCTCCGGACAATCGACTGCAAGTGTAATATTTAAATTGTGAACCATATGTTTATTAGTATGTTGTTGTTCAGGAGGGATGAAACGCATGGGACTACAAGAATAATGGATATAATGCTTATGGATGGTGTGGGAGACGAATGCCATGAAAGAACAGGGAGTGAATGATATTGGTTTACGGGACAGGAATTAGAAAACATTTCGCGCCGACCCCAAGTAACACGCGACAAGGGCCGGAAAATGATGTTTTTTTTCCATTGCCTAGGTTATGTTAGCGTATTCACGATAGTTGTTCATACCTGTCTAGACTAGCGTCTCGTTGCATGGTGAACAGTCTGTTATCCGCGTCTCCGTCTAGCGACTGCATTGACGACACGCTGCTGTCGTCCACCGACTTCCATATCAAGCTCTGGTAACAAGGGAAAAATATCAAAAGGAAAAACAAAATCGACTGTCTTCATCATCATCACTCGTATCGGTAAGTACTAATCTATATTATATAAAAGCGAAGGGTCACTCATTCATTCACGTAGGTATTGATTAAACACAAAATCTCGAAAACTACTTATCCTATGATGATGAAATTTGGCATGGAAGTAGATTATGAGCAGGAGACGTTAGCTAAGACAGGATTTTAAAAAAACTCCCTCCGTAAAAGTGTTTTGTGAGGGTTGAGGTTTATATAGAAAATCTTATTCCTTAGGTTTATTAACTTGAAACTTGGTACGAATACTGACCTAAGTGAATTCAAAAGTTTGTCATCATTAGTTTTTCAGAACTACCCCCAAAAGACGATTTCTACTTTGGAATATGGAATAATCTTCTTCCTTGGGTTTATAAACTTGCAACTGGGTACGAATACTGACCTAAATGAGTAGTAATAATGCCATAATTCATTTTTCAAAACTACCTCCCAAAGGTTTAAAAGAGGTGTTAAAGTTTGTGTGGAAGAATCTTACTGCATGGCCCAAAAAAGTTGAAACTCAGCTTTAAGAATCTTGATAAAAATGAAAAATACGTGTTTCTGTATTTTTCTAAAATCAACCGCTGAAAGGGCATTAAGGGCTGAAACAGATTCTTTGATAATCAACCCCCAACGGGATGAAGGGCGCAACAGTTGCGCTGTTCGTGTGGTTTCAGCAGCAAAAAGCCTGGGTAATTCATGAAAATCTTTGAGGTTTATTTTCCAAAACTACCATTTTATGAAGAGGGGCGTTGAATTTCGGGGAATATCTACTCGTATAATATCTAATCGTGACCTAGGCTCGTGTTGCGACGACGTCGCGACCGGTTTATTCAGTTGGCGTGTGAGCGATACCCCTTTGTATCACTACTCGCAGAGCCTTGATCAAATGTCACGAGAGACTTACCTGGTCCTTAGTGGTCTGTTCAAGCGATATAGAACGTTTCTTGAGTGATGGCGCACGGGACGGTGTGCGCGTGGCTGGAGAGACTGACAGTGTGTCTCGAGGCTCCGTCGACATCGCTCTGAGAACACAATACAAAATGTACGGTAAATAAACAATATTGATCACCGTCATAAGAGATAAATGTACCTAGCTGTCGCTGTTTATTATTTGGCAAATTGATTAAATTATTATTTATCACTTTGGTCGGCAGCACCTACATATATTAGAATAGCTTATGGTTAAAAGCTTCGCTGACAGCTGAAGAACTGATTGCCCAGGTTAAGTCGAACGTTGTGCATAGGTTACAAGGAAAGGCACTGTATGCTAATAGCAGCTGTGAAACTCGATACTCGTTGCGCAGTAGCCCTCCCCCACACCCGTTTTCACATATATCTGTTACTGTGCAGCGACTCGCCTTGCAACAGGTTGCAAAAAGGGTTAACTGATTAGTCAGACCAAAGACAATGATGTAGTCGAAGTAAGGTCCTACCTTCTAGCAGTGGCTTGGTGTCGGCGTTGCCGCTCAGCGATGCGTGAAGCCCTCAGCTCGTCAGTGAGGCGTCGCAAGCGCGCCGCAGTAGACGCCGCCTCCACGCCGTTAGCGCCGCTCTCCGGCGTCGCGGATCTAGACCGGGACTTGGACGACTGGACAGAAATTGATTTGGTTTGGGAGCGGAAGACAAAGACGTCGAAATTGATAGTGGATGCTTAGCATATTCCTACTTTGGCTAAAACTACTAGTATATATTAAGGGCATGAACATGGTTAAGCCAAAGCAAGTTAGCAGGTCTTCTATTGTTACTTAGTTTTAAGCCTTTTATTTCCATACTTAATTTTTTCTTTACATCCACAATGTAAGCACGGACATAGTCACAGTAGCAATCGTTGTTAGGTTTGCAAAGAATAAAATTCTCACAACGATATCGACTAATCACTCAAAAACAATTTCTGGGACCTTACAGAAAGATGTGATTGAAGCCAACAATGTATTGGCGCTAATATGTATTATGTTGACTGGTAAAAATCAAACCTCTTTCGCGCATTGAAACATAAGACTGAGTTTTTCCCCCTTTTTTCTCTATTAGCAATTCAACTTACCCTGTTTCGTCTTGGTGGAGTTGGTGTAACCAAGTTCTTCTCAGGTTTAACTGGTTCATTGCGGAACAGGTCTGGACTCTGCTTCATCAGGTCGTCTATTGTTTCTAGAAGCTGCGTTATTATCCTGTCATCCTCCTGCAAGAGATAGCGTTTGTGTATCGATGGAAAAATGTGACCTAATTTGCTGACAAGAACTGTCCATCTATTTTTGCAGACTGCGGGTTAATTTTCTTTCTCAAAGGAAGCAGGACAAAACTAAATATTTTGAACTAAAACCTTCCTGGTTTGATTTTTATGACGTCATCAAAATCAAACCAGGAAGGTTTTAGAATACTGCTTGGGTTTATCTCACCGGTCTTCTCTGGACGATCTGTTATCATCTGTTGTAAATTTCCGTTTCCAGGTCAAAATTGGATTAGAAAATCTGACTGGACTGATTTGATAAGATTCCTTTTGAAGATGATAATGACATGAAACATGATTTCTCCTATAGGTTTATTAGACTTATTACCTGCTGTGCACGTTTGAGCGAGCCAACAAGAAGTTTGTTTTGGTCGCGGTCCCGATCATGTCGCTCCTTATCGCGGCGCAGCTTTTCGTTCGCAGTGCGCAACTTCGCGTGAGCATCTCGTAGCTCTAGCAGATCACACTGTAGTTCTGTCACCTGAATCAAGAAAAAAATGTAAGCAATAAACAATGCCGTAAATAACGTCGTCATGATTCGTCTGCCATTGTCCCCAATATGTTTGGAGTTGCGCCGTCCCATCCACCCCCGAGCAAGGCTGTTTTCTTCCGTTTATCGCCATCAGCCTTCGTCTCAGTATTCATTTTTTTTAACTTTCCTACTATATTCTTTACTTCTTTGTTTCAATGCATCATCAAAGAAGCAAAAACAAGAAAATTGGCAATACCTTTTTCTTAGCCTCTTCAGTCTCTTCTTCAGTGGTTCGTTTCAATTGTTCTATTCTTCTCTTCATGTCTAATCTCTCCTTCTCCCTTTCTCGTTCTATCTAGAAATAGAAATATTATTGTTTAGCTTTTGTGGCAGAAGTTACCTCTGCTACGTGTCTAACTCTTGGTCACTCAACCCGGAAAACCAAGAAGTACTAGAATATAAGACTAGTGGGACTGGCGGACTGCTGTGGTACTTCTACTTATCTGCCTCATTATGAGCTTTGACTACTAAACATCATCATAGTTGTAATTAATTATTGTTGGGTAACGCGCCGCACTAAGTTATGCATTGGCACTAACACACCCAGAAAGTCACGAGAAGTAAAGTGAAATACCTCGAAGAGTGTCTGCCTTAGATCCCTGGCGAGCGTAGAGGTCTCCTGAAGCAATCGCTGCTGCTCGTCTCGTTCCTTGTGCCACGCCAGTTCCATGCGCGTCGCCAACCCTGCCACGCGCGCTCGTCCAGATGTTAGCAATCTTTCTTCTTCGTACTGTAATGGTGGTAATATTTGAAAAGGATGATATTTCCATGAACCATGATTGCTCTTTCTCTTATTCAATGCAAACAGTTTTTAAAGAAAAAGATTCCTATATATACCTCGTTGAGTCTAGACTGCATTTCGGAGAAGCGAACTTCAGCTGCAGAGCGTTCGCTGATGAGCTCCGTGTTGAGCTTGGAAGCCAACAGTCTTGCTTCACACAGTTCATCTTCTAGGCACGCCGTCTGTTGCTCCAGTGTCGCCACTTTGTTACGATATTCCTCCTGTGAAATATATTGAGATCCCATAGGGTAAAAGCCGGATAGTTGCCACACTTTTTATAAAAATTATATATTTAGTTAGTTGTCACTTTATTCATAAAACGGGTAGGTACTTTGGTTTATTATCTTCAAATTTTTGAAAGTAAAGAACATTATTTTTGATATTTCCAGAATATTGGCGATTTTTGTCGACCTCTAAATTTTGTGACATCTATCCCATATCCATGTAAATTACGTTTAGGATAGGTGTCCCGCCGAGAAAGAAGATTTTTATCGCGCAAAAACTTTGATCGCACCTTGCCTTCCCATGCAATCGCACAGACACATGCCACACGGTCTACTTAGTTGTCGCTGTAAAGTCTCTCGATTGATAAATAAAATGACATGTGATTCATCCGCGAAGCTAGAGTAATTAAAATCGAGGCAACTATACCCCTGGGGCAACTATCCTGGTTTTACCCTATTAATTTGACACCCATTTAAATTTATTCGATGTCCTTTCGTTGGAATATAGTGTAACAGCGTTATAATGCGGCAACTTGAATAGACTAAGCCTATTGCAGTCAATCGGTATATCAGCCTCTTTCATGTTGGTTTACAACTACCTATTTACGCTCTTCGTATCCAGTCTGTTCTACAAGTCATTTGCTGATTCGCGGTCACAATTCTTGCCACTCCAACAGCTTTAGGGCCTTCGACAGACATGGCTACGATAATTATCCTTCTGCCACCGCTATGCTTCTAGCGCCAACTTACTTCATCAGTACTAGATATGGAAAGTCTCGGTGTTCTAGCACCCTTATCGCCGTTCTTCATTTCAGTCATCGTCTTCTGAGCTGCGTCCAACATTTGCTTATAGTTGTCTCTTTCTCGCCTGAACCTCGACACCTTGAACATTTTGTGAACATTATGTCTTGTTAATAGTTGCACTTAAAAGACACGAACATATTATTTGTCGTTATATTTTTGTATTACCTGGTTATGTAAAGACTTGAGTTCATCCCTCATGGTGTTCATTTGTCCTTCGTACCTGACCTTCATCTCTGCAAGCTCATTCTTCCTCGCTACGTCAGCTTGCTCAAGTCTTGTGTTCAGAGATGACAGTTCCCGCTCTAGTTCAGCATTCTCTGTTGTCAAAGTCCTTTGTACCTTAGAGACACGTTCATAGTCTTCCAATTTCTTCCTGGCTTCCTCCAACTGTAGAAAAAACATATGTATTTTTTATTAAAAACACTATTGTTTCAACACGATGGATTCAACAACTTTTAGCTAATGTATAAAGAAAGAACTAGCTTCTACCAGCGGCTTCATCCGCTTAAAAGTAAAAAAATGATCCCAAGGGATGAAAACTATCTTATGTCCTATCCAGGGCATGGTCTCGTGTACCAAGTTCTATACAAATTCATTTAGCCGTGAGGACGCGATGAGGTATCAAACAAACAAACAAACTTATTTTCCATTTATAATATTAGTTAGGATAAGTGCTTTACTTCTTTCTTGGTCATATCATGATGATGCTGCAGAACGTCACGCTGGTCGTGAGTGTTGCGCAGTTCACGCTCTTTCTGTTCCAGCTTAGCGTTGAGCCGCGCGCGTTCTACTTCCCACCCACCGCCGCACAGCCGGTCTTGTAGCGACGATATTGAGTTCTGTATTGTAGGAACACATTATTTTGCAATAATAACCGATTATTACTTGCTATAAAATAGAATGAATGGATGGCATAATATACCTGCATTTCAGTCTTTTCTTTCGACCACGCTGAAGATTGCGTATCATAGTTGTCTTGGAGGGTTTTTATTTCTGCCAATGCTGCGCCTAGCTCTTTTTGCACGTGTATTAACTCTCTGTTGAAAATAAAAGGATTAATATATCTGAAAATATACAGCAACAATAGTCTTATGAATGTATTAATTACCCCTGTGCCTGCTCTTTTTCGACTGTAAGCCTTGCTTTAGTGACAACGTGTTCTTCTTCTAATATTTCGTATTTACCCGTCAACTCATCATATTCCGCCTTTTCTACGGCAAGAGAGTGCTCTAGTTCTGAAAGTTAACAAATATTTTAGATAAATATCCATGTGTCTTATGTTGTTAAATGATCATGTAAAGTAATATAAGTACTCACTTTTGACTGTTTCTTCATACTCCTGTTTGAGATCAGAAATCTTCTTGGCGCCTGCGCCGGACGATTGTTCGAGAACTTTTAGTTTACCTTTGAGGGTAGCTAATTCTGCTTCTTTGTTCTTGATATCTACATCGTGAGCTTTGCGCATTCTTTCCAGCTTCTTGCGTTCAGCCTAAGAAGCAATAAAATCAAGTGAACGTTGGAAATTTAGAGGGTTTTCTTTCGTGGTATTGGTTAAGAAAATGAATAGGTACCTGTAAGTCAGTTTCCAGTTCCGAAGCCTTGCTCTCCCAATAACCAGACTCTTTCTTTTCTGCTTGTAATTTGTTTTCCTGTTCTTTCTTTTCATTCTCCAACTTCGATATACTGGACTTCAGTTGCGACATTTCTGATTTTATCGTCGATAATTCTTTCTCAGTCTTTTCTAGTTCTTGTTTGGCATTTGCTAACTCTTCCTGTTTCTCTTCGAGTTCCTTAAGAGTTCTCTGTAATTTGTCTTGCATTTGTGCCATTTCAACTGACGATATCGCTTCGTCGTATTTCTGATTTGATGTATCTCGTAAGGCATCTTCCTGTAATCATATTAATTCATGAAATATTTATTTTGTTACTTCCGACCGGAAACACAAGAAAAGGAAGAAGAAAACCTGGCAGTTTCATCGGAATAAACTAAGAGGCGAGATAATGCAAAAACATGCTGATGATCTAAATATCTAAAAATAAGCTGCTGTTCTTTTCTAGGAATTGTGAACCATCGCGGGGGACACTCAAACATGGCAAAACTTGGTCCAAAAAGGGGGCATGCGTTGGTGCGTGCCTATCAAACTGTTCATCCAAATACCAGTTGTTTTATATGAATATCTTTAGCTGATATCGTTGATTCCAAATGAGTGATTTTGCTATCGTAGTCTGTTTTCATTTCTTTTAGATCTGTCTCTAGAGTTATCACTTTGCTTTCAGCTTTTATAAGTTTTGTTTGCATTTGATCTTTTTCGCTAGTAAAGTCTACTGATATGCGCCTTTGACTGTTGGCTGAAACTTCAGCTTGCTCCTTTTCTTGGGCTAGCTATTTTTGATAAAGTATGATAGAGAAAATATTAGTATAAGAGAAAGTATAAAATCAGTGAAGGATTTACTTAAAAAGGAACTACTTACCTCTTTTTCTAATTTAGCCACTTTGTCTTTACGGGCAGCTAGTTGCTTTTCCATTCGTTTACATTTGTCCTCTGCTTCTTTGAATTTCTTATCTAACTCACCTATCTTTTTAGCCTTATCTCCAACCTAAAATAATCAAAATGTAAGTGCTAAGACATGATCCACTAACTTTGTATAGGTAAATACATGGGGGGACACTTACCTCTTTGAGCAATTTTTGTTTGTCCTGTTCTAATTTATTTACAATTTCTACTTGTTTCTTCAACTTATCGATTTCTTTATCTTTAACATCTATCTCCTTTTTAAGCTCCTCTATTTTCTTCATACAGTCAGACATAGTTGTATTTAGGGAGGTTGCATTTTCTGAAAAAAAAAAAAAGTTTTATAACATGCCACACATTGTATGAGTTTATGTGATATGATAATGAAGGGATGATACTCACTCAGCTCATTATTTAGTTTACTGACTTGAGACTCTAAATTCTTCTTTTCTTCTTGCAGTGTTTTGATTTGACCAGATATACTGTTATGGTCTTTCTCCAGTGTTTTTAATTTGCTATTTATATCTGTTTTGTCTGATTCTAACTTTGTATTGAGATCTTTTAGTTTTGCAATTTCGGTTTGTAATCGATTCTTCTCGTTTGTAAATTCAGAGTCATTTCTAGACAATTTTGATCTTATATCTTCAATGTCCTTTTCCATTTGAGCTCTGGTATTTATTTCAGTACCGGAGAGTCCGGCGTTTTTCATGACCACATACATTTCACCTGTAAAATGAATTGAAAAAAAATGTGGAAAATGTGTATAGTATATGATCTAAAATCAACATTTACGACATTATTCATGTTTTAAAATTATCGGCCTTACCGATTTCACTTTCCAAATCCTCCACCATTCTTTTCATTTGGAGTTTCGTAGTCAAATCAGTTGGTTTCTTGGGAACCCTGGGCCTAAATGATTTAATTGCGTCATCTTTCAACGCCTTTAATGAAACTTGTAATTGAGCTTTTTCTTTCTCAAGCTGTGAAAATAAGCGCCGAATTAATTATCACGTCTATAAAGTGGTATAGTTACATTATAATATTCAACTTTATTATAGTTACCTTATTAAATTTCAAATTCAATTTATCTAACTCTTCCTGCTTTGCTTTTAACGCATCGGCGTCTTTTTTGCTGGTTATTTCTCCACCAAATCTTACTTTTTTCTCGGTCTTGTCGTCTTTATTTTCTAATTCTTTTAATTTGGCTAACGCTTCTTTTAATTCATTTTCAAGTTGCGTTATTTTAGCTGCGCTTTGTTCTACTGATTTTTCAGATTTTAATGATTTAGCATTTTTCAGTAGCTGTAATGAAAAATACGTCAGATTAAGTATTAAGTAGTAGGAATATCATCCATGCAGATTATATTGAAAAATCTGGAATAAGATCCGGTACCTGTAATTTCTTGTTTTCTAGCTGTAGCTTTTCGTTATCAGCTTCCAAACTCTGTGTCTTTGAACGAAGAACATTTGCTTCTTGTTCTATAACTTGGAGTTGTCTCTTCAGGTCAACATTTTGTTGGTCGCCATCCAGTGATCTAGAATAGCAATTAGGTACTTTGCTAGTTACCTTGTTGATTATATTTGCTGACATTCTTATAAAAAAGTGCGTCAAAACTATACTTACTTGCTTTTGATAAGTGAAGCTTTTGGTTTCTTGGACAGACTGAGCTCAGCGTGAAGCCTCTCACAGTCTCGTTCCTTTTCAATAAGTTTTTTCCTTAATTCAGCAATCTCATCTTCTAATACCTAAAAGGTTAAATTTTAGTTATAGCCAACTTAAAGTATTACCTTTATTTTTTTTAATTCACAGTTTATTCTTTACATACTTTAACTTTTTCTTCTGCTAAGTTATTAGTCTTATTGTTAGTTGTACGACGAAGCGTAACTGTTGAATTAGTTTTGGGCTGACTAGCGATTTTATCAGTAAGTTCTTTGACTTGCTTTTTCAAGGAATCCCTGTCCTGTTCCATTTCTTCAACTTTTCTTCGTAAAACTGATGCTTCCTGAAATATGTCAAGTTAGAAATACATAAGTTTCGTTAAGCATTCGAAGAGGTGGAAATATATTTTTTTAAAAGATGTTGTGTGAGCACCTGTTCGTTAAGTTCAAGTAAGATTCGTAGTTCAGCTGGATCATCTTCATCTGTTTTTCCATCTTTTTCATTCATGTCAATATTGAGTTTATTTGATGGAGGCGTTGGCGACAGCTTACGACCTACAAATAATCTTGGATTGTATTATTTATAAAATGTGTTTATGATTGACGCCAAAAATACAAAGCTTTGTACATATTTTAGTATATTATGCAAAGGTTTTTTTTATGAAAATTAGTAAAATTGAATGGTTCTTTGTCATTGTTCCGGACACGGATGTTGAACAATGTGGTGGATAAATTTATAAACCCAAACATTGTAAAAGATTCAACAAGGTCTAATTCTGACTGGAGAAAATGGCTACCATCAATACGCCGTGTAATTCAAATACACTGACAAGCATGTTAGTAAACATCAAGGAACAAAGGTATGTTATGAGTTAATGGTTACGCAAGTAGTCAAGTACACATGAACAAGATGAATCACAACCGGGTTCTGGTGTGCGGCGGTTCTCGGGAGAGGGTGTTATGTTAGAAAAACACAATCGATTTTTCACAATATAAGTATTTTGACGTACTTCTGGCTTTGGTAGCCATTTTCTTCAGCTGTAGAAGCAAGGACTCATTGTCGTCCTCGACCCGGGACGCAGTTTTACGTAAGTTATTTGCCTGTAAATATTCGTTAGTTATAATTATTGAATATCTATTCTAAAATTACTGAACCGAAACTGTTCAGGATTCTGAGTTAAGGACAAAATACAGGATGATGAAAACCAACATTTAAAATTGACAAAGTGGTCATAAGTACCTATATTGGCCATTCTTACTGCCAACGGGCTGAACATTGATACGAAGGGCGAGGGAAAGGGTGAACGAGACTCAGGTGTCTTGTCTGGAGTGAGAGGAGGACTTTCAGATTTATCTCTGCTGAATATTGCATTGACTTCTAAGGCATCCATTTGCAGATCTTTGTCAAGTATTTTGTCCTCATAGTTAAATGGAATGGTTTCTGTGCTAGCGTCCACATATTCTTTAGAAGTGACTGCTTGCAGGGCTTTATCGTTGAAAAGCTTAGCTGCCGTCTGCACACTAGCATTTCTGAGTTTCTGTTTATCAGTTTGTACAAAATTGTTCGTTCCTATAAATTCGGTTTGCATATATTTATTTTTCATGAATGCTACTTCCGTTTGGGTGTACATTTCCAAAATATCTATTGTACTTTGAACGATTGAATCAAGAGTTATCTTTTTAGTATCGGTCATCGCATCATGCACTAAAATGGTATCCGTTTGACAACCTTCAGAGTAAGTCATAATGAGATCTTGTGGAGATTGGGTGATCTGGTTAACACCAATGGACGATGGACTACTGTCTAGAGATGACAAACTCTTTTCTAGAGCTAGTTGCATTTCAAGTATTCTTTGGATCGTATTTGGTTCTAGCATTTCATTGTCTTTGATGGGTGTTTGAGGCGAATTGGGATCAGAGCGGGGCGACTGTGGTATGAGCTGTGGACGTATCCTTCTGCCGACGACGCGGGGCCGATATCGACTGGCCTGTTTGAACATAATATTCCATAATTTTTACACTTTTCTAACGTGCAGCTTGGGCTTATACAGAATAACAATGTGATATACAATAATACATATGAGTGTCTTGGTGTTGAGTCAGACATATGTTGGCGGAGTGCCAGCTGGCATCTGTCGAACCAGAGCTAATGCCCTAATGAATGCGTTGTTTTTCTAGTGGAACTAAATGATCGGAGAAATAAGTGGTTGTAATAGCATTTAACTGTTAACAAGAGATGAGTTATCGTTAAACTGTAACTATTTGTGCACGTGTTTATTGCATTCCAAGCCGATTGTAACATTGGGTGAAGCGTTTATTAAGCGTATATTTGATGCTGCCATGTGTAGTGATTACCGAGTTATTTGCGGTGTACCTAGCGTGTTTGCACGAAAAAACATGGCCATCGCCAATGGCAATGCGAAAATACATTACGTCGCACTGTCAAAGAACAAAGCAATATTGCTAAAACTTGACGTTGTTTAGTAAATGATAGGTGGGTACCTCTTCCTCGGCGTTTCTCAGTTGCTCGCGCAGGTCCGCCTCCCGCTCCAGAGAGTCTTGCAGATCTCTCAGCAGCTGCGCCGGGTCCTCCTGACTGCCACCACGGGTTAGCGATGAGCGCGACACTTTCTATAAACACACAATTTTTCTTCTATAGTTCCTCTTGACAAGGCTAGGTTTGAATTTTAGATAATCGTATAAGAATAGGCCGGTTATAAAGTTTAGTGACATGAAAAAGTCGGTCATTTAACTCTGATTAGATCGCGTATTAAATGCTTTATGCGTAAGTTGCTTTTATTTGTTTTAAGCATGAAACGTACTCCATCGTTAAGTTGGTTCTTCTTAAGGTGTGCAGGTGCGGCTCCCGAGTTCGCAGATAGTTTCGCGTTGGCTTCAGACAACTCTCTCTGAAGCCTCAGTGCCACCTCGGTGGATCGCGCCAATTCTTGCTCTAAGTCTTTGATGCGGTTCTCACGTTGTAAACCATCTTGGCCACCAACTATCTGGAATACACGTTAATATTGTTTCATCATCATCATCATCATCATCAGCCGAAAGACGCCCACTGCTGGACATAGGTCTCTCCCAAAGGAGGGGGGGGGGGGTTGCCATATTCGCCACGCTTGGCAGGCGAGTTGGCGATCGCAGTGTAGTTGTTGCAATGCACAGAGAATGCTGCTGCCCATTCTCTGGTGAGTCCCTTAGTCGCCTCTTACGACACCCACGGGAAGTGATGAGATGGTGCTATTCTCTTACGTCCCATACCATACAGATTATACTCATATTATTTAGCGACATCATTTCAGCCACGATATGTAGATAGGATGTCCACTTCTTGACACAGGTATCTTTTAAGCATTGCCATTGCAACTGATTCTCTAATTAATAAGGGCATGGATTCAGAGCACCTTTTTGAATCCTAACCTGGATATTATATCCTTACTTGGATCAGCCCTACGTCGAGCAAACACTCGTCATGGTCAAAAATGATTGAAAGCCGTTGCAAGGTCGACCAAAACAGAAATGACTTAATTGGTTACCTGGCAGCCAGCCGGATAGAAACAGATTTATGACTATAAATATTTACACAGGTAATTTATTGACATTGTTCTGGTTAGATTTATGGCACTATTTATTTTATAATCACCATGAACTGGGTCCGAGAAAAGGCATAAACGTCGGGTAATTAATTCACTTTTTGTTTACGATCCTTACGTTTGGTTTGACGTGTTTTAGGTAACTTTTATCCGTTTTCTACAATGGTAGTCGTCATCGGCTGTCTTGTTCCACCCACTGCTGAGTATAGGCCTCCTCTCATTCGTACCCTGTATCCCTAGTCTGTAAGAGTCTAATACAGGATTTCCCTAAGGTCTATTGGTGGTCTTCTGCCCGAACTTTCAGGGAAATGAGGCGTGTGTTGAATTGTATTACTTACCTCTAATAGTTTCTTCTCGTGTTCAGCTTTTTCCTGTTCAAGCTGATCAGCTTTCCTTTCAGTCTTTTTTAACTTAAACGATAAAACTCTACAATTCTTTATGGTCTGCTCTAACTCCCTTCTGAGTGACGAGTATTCATCTGCTTGGTCCTCCCTGGAAACATAAACGGTTTCGTTAGGATCAGTAACATCAACAGGAGCATGACAGCATCTCATAGACTGGACCATTCTCACTCCACGCTTTTGCGTTCACTCCAAATCACTCTTGGGCAAATATCCCAAGATAGTAAGAAGGACAATGGAAAAACCTTCGATTAATGTCAATAAACAAAAAGCTTTTTACTGTCAATTTGATTATTAGAGGTGGAGGACATGACATTGGAACATGGGCGTTTGACTGTAACGTAGGTAGGTTCATTTTAATATGATCAAATAAGTTTGAATAATCTGTCTTTACGATTTGCATGCATCCTAATAATACACCAATGATCGGTACGATCTTTATTAATTTATAGACTAAAAAAAAAGCCTCAAGGTTAAATCTTTGAGTGATGCGCACATATCGGCCAAAACTTTTTTGGCTACAAGTGCTACAACTCATTAGGACAATGAACCCAGTTTTTTGGATAATGAATAATACCTACGTCTTATAATGACGTTGCATTGTAAAAGAACCTATTGATAGTACATTATAATAATTTTAAGAAACATTTACGTTAGACAGGCAGACGTCGAACATATTTTTGCTTTCATATATTAGTCATACGACATCTGCGTGGATGTGTCTAAAAATAAGTGTTCCGCATGTCTCGTTAAACTTAACCCACGTTTTGTAATAAGGGAGAAAAGGTTACATATACTGACGAGGACAGGAATAACCCAGTTTTATTACTTCTCTTATGTAACCGATGTTGACTATCGGCCGGTCTCAATAACGAATCTACCTTTTACCAACTGTCGAAATAGCTACCAACAGTAGCTGAAACGTCGTGTTTGCCTTTCAAACATGACGTTATTGAAACCGGCCGTTAGTCGCTCGGTATACCTATAGTCGAAACTTGAGGTCCATGTTTGGTAACAGGTACCTACCTATTAGTATAATTAGGCTGTACCTAATGTCCCCATTGATATAGGACACAGACTTTATCACTGTAAGAGCGAGTAGGCATAACCGACTACGTGGGGGTCCAGTGATTGAGCAAAAACTTTCATTTATTTTCTTCAGGGTTGAAAGTTCCCTAATTTTCTTCAGTATTTTGAGGTATATATATATACGGATTGTCAGAAGCCAGAAAATCTGACACCAGTTTTGCCAAGCAGTACCGTGTAACCCAGTTAATGGGTTGTGGAGGTCTGGTAGGCAGCCGCTCCACGTAAAATATTGGTATTCAGCTGAATCCGGTTTCACTGGGAGCCGACCCCAATATAGTTGGGAAAATGCTAGGCAGATGATGATTTTGAGGAACATATATAAGCGAAATCACCAAATATTTTTTTTTTCCAATTGAAACGTTAGGGTTGACTTATGATAGGTAGGTATACCTAAATACAACTAAAGTAAGTACCTGAAGTTATCCTGCATTTCCTCGATCTCCTCCTCGAGATCGCGCAGCTCCTTCTTCATGTCTTCGTTCTCGTCCATCAGCTCCTCGCACAACGTCTCCGCCGCCAGTAGCTTCGCGCGAAGCTGTTCTATTTGACGGGTTTGCGCTTCTACTGAGGGACGGGACTGGAAGACAAATTGGAATAGGTCAAATGCCTTATTGGCCGAAGAAGGCAAAATACAAAGAAAGTTGGAAACGTATGGGGAACCCTTTGCCCTGCAGCGGGACATCATAGTTTAAATTACAAAAAGAAAAATTTGTAAATTCATCATGTGATTTGTACCTTTTATGGCAAGCTGACATTTATCACATATATGGCGCTGACATTGTAGGAGATGCCTAAAAGGTCAGTGATATAAGACTTAGGCGACTTTCAATTGTGTCTGGCGTACACTAACACTACATCGTACCTACTAAGTAATACTAGACGAGAGTTGAATGTTCATAATAATACTTACAAAGGCTGTGAGTTACGCAATATCCCACCCTTCACACCTACTGACACATGAATTTGTTATCTACTGCGCAAGTGACTCGCAGAGTATTCAGGACCCGTATATCCTTAACATTGCCATTGAACTGTAATTACAGTACTATGATTGAGTTCCCAAGACTCATGCTTACCTCAAGTTCACTCTCAACCTCTCTAACTCTCAACGCGAGATGTTTCTTCTCGTCCTTCAGGTCTTCGTTCTGCGACGACAGCTCATTCACCTTCTGCTGTAACTTCAGCACTTCTGAGGACCTTCCCGTACTGTACTTATTTACGGAGTCGATGTTCGCCAGCCTTCGTAACAAAATGTCGCTTTTTTCCTTTTCTACCCTCTCGCAGCGTTTCCTTAGCGTGTCCATTTCTTGTTTCAGACTCTCTATTTGCTCCTGAAATTATGTAAAATGTTTTCGAAATAATCTTTATTTCTATGAATAGGGCCTTGAAGCTTGGCAATGCAGGTGCGTTGTAATAAAGATAGCTGTAGTGTTTGCGTCTGTTTCAACACGTGAACAGGATAGGGCTCTTATTAATAGAAGCAGTGCACGTTATGTATTGGCAAAATTCTTCAAACAGCTGCAACCATTCAAGAGTTTTACAGATTTTACATTTTGGAGAAGTACAAGGTTGGACTATAACGTGGCTGATCTGTTGTCATCGTAATTTAATTCATGACAATGGAGCTGAGCAGTCGTTTTGTACTGACTAACAGGCTGCCCTGGCGGGAAATGGTTACCGCTGATTATGAATTTCTACAACACTAAGAGGTATCGCAGATGCAAAAGAGAAAATAGATACATAGGTCTCATGTGCAAAACTACAACGCCAGCAGAATATAAAGCCGAATCCACTCGTTTGCCAAACCTCAACAAACCGTCACAATAATTATAGCCGACACTAGCTCGATTGCAGTCATGCTTGCCTGTTCAGAACATACTAGCACTCGCGGAAGCGTGGGGAGGGTGATATTTAAAACCCTAAATGAAGCCTAAAACTTTTGAGGAGGTTTGATATTTTTGGCGAGTACCAAGCGTCATAAAAAGTCTGCTTTGCGAATTCAATACTGTGGATGCATGTACTTGCTAAAATGCACAATCTCTCCCACGACTACTACCTACTGCTGAAATGTTATTTGTTCCAAATAAAGGGTAACGTGCTACTCAGTGTAACTGGGTTGTGGAGGCCAGACTTCAAGCCAAAGGGCCTAGGAGATAATGATTGATGACTAAAGTTCTATCTCACCTGATACTCTTTAACGTTGACGTCCACTAGTGTAGTCTCGGTGGTGACGGTACCCGTCGTGCTGGTGTCGTCATCAGACTCCTCCCTATCTCGTGAGGGACCGCCTCGGACCGGAGGCTTCGAACTCGCTAATGAGTTGCGAGAACTCTTTACCTGAATATAACAAGTAGAAAGATTATTGAAAACTTGTGAGACATTTGCATTCTGTTTTTCGTATTATTACCGTATTCAGACTCAGGGTTTAGCAAGCACTATTCCCAGGACCTGGCTGGTAACTTTAGCTAAAGCTTTTGTCAAATGAATAACTGCTTTAAGATTTTTTTTTTCTGTTACCTGCATCATAAAGTTGACATCGTCTTTGGTTGAACTTTTATGACTATCTTCTTTCGGCCGGGCAGGCTTTTCTTCTTGATGCGTTTCTTTACTTCTGGATAAACTTCGTCTTTCTCTTTCTTTTTCTCTTTCCTTTTCTATACTTGATTCCTTTTCAAAACTATTCTGAGACTTTATTAAATTCATCTGGAAATAATAAATCGGTGGATATTTTTAGTGCTGGATAATTTTAAATTGGTAGGTAGATAAATAAATACTCCGGGATATGATATTTTTAACTAGTTCCATCTTTTCTTGGAATACGTCAATCAGATAAACTTTCCATCTATATAATTTACGGAACACCGTTCAATCGGTAATTAATTAGGCCTGTGCTACAAAACATTCGCCGTAACTTTTGCAACGCTCTATTTATAGAAACCTATATTTTAAAGAAGCGAAATCAGATAACAGGTCATTTCCTCAATTAATTATAAAGCTAGCGCATTGCCAAGCACTAACTTCCATGGTGACCTTTTATGTTTATTTTGGGCGGCGCATCGCGACTCTTGCGCGCAGTTCGGCTTGAAAGCTACGGGCCGCAGCGGTAACGATCACACGGTTCTATCTCTCTGACCCACTTGTACTTCACACGTCTATGAACCCAAGGTGAAGACAATACTGTTATTTGGGCAGTACATTTTTAAACTAGTCGATCTTTATAAATATTTGAAGAAGAAATCTGTTGTTGCTTAACTCGGCCGAACGGCTGATTACCTACGTGATAAATATTTTCAGCGTTCTCAAGCATGTTTTTCTTGTGGATATTTTTTTCCACATAGTTTTTTAAGATGTTATATGCGACATTCGTTGACCCAATACTTTTTGTTCTGTGTAAATAGGTCAAGGTAAGGACGCTTTCAAAAAGGGCTGCGTTAAGCAGAGGAAGTTTTAAAATCGCGAATATGAGTGATATCCGAAAGTATACAATACACATAAGATATGTTTTACCTTTCGCACGCGTTCCGCTAGCGAGTCGTTCTTGCTTATAGTAATAGGTGCCTGCACCGGCGGGGCCGACGGCGGAGGAGAAGGCGACGGTCGTCGCAGCGTCACCGTGTCTGTGACAAATAGATAAATAGCACATTAAATACTGACATTCCAGTGAATAAGCCTAAGAAATAGCAAAATTTTGCGTTGTATATCTTTGGTTTAGTAAGTTTACTGCTTTGATGTTATTGGGTCTGGATTGGTGCCTGGTACCTAAACTGTATTGGTACCGCCCCTACCCTGGTTCATGGGTCTTCTACAATTTGTGGCGTAGGTATTGTGGTATGAAACTTTTACTAGAAATCAGTCCAATAGTAAACTTATACTTAACAATAAACTTTCTCTCACAAGAATCCTGGCAGTGAAAACATTACTAGCTGATTTTTGTGAGTCCATATAAACAAACCTGTTGTATGATTATTCTGCCCCGTATCTAACGACGGCAGTGGCCCCGTCAGTCTTCTCTTGGGAAGCTTCAGACTGACGGTGACAGCGTTCGTGCTCTCGGACTCGTTGGCCCCCAGGTCCGGCGTCGACGTCCATGATGCACTGGTTCGCGTGAACCCTGGATCAAAACAATGGTAATAAATATGACCATTTTGATCGTTTCTACTGATATAATTCTAATCGCCTACCGGTGCCGGCGGTCTACTTTAATGTATTTGGTAGCTCGACTCTTAATTATTGGTAGGATACGGCAGAAAAAAACAACCTCAAAAATAACATGACCGCGTGAAATAGAAGTTTTAGAGTGTCTTCCTCAGTACTATTCTGCAAAAATCTCACCGTGGAAACTTAAGTGAGTATGGATTGAACTGTCAATCCGTGCATCGTCACATGGTGCATGACAGCTCACTTCACCTGTATTTTATCGTGAGTACTTACACCTATAACAAAATGGATGTTATAGGAGTAGGTACGCTGCCATTTTTACAGTTTTATAACTTTTTGAGAAATTTTGCGATTACTTTGAAAGCCCTAGCGACTTAGGTATATCATAATGGCGCACCTCTATGTAATAGACGAGTCCTCATATGTACGCTTTCATCTCCTTTTATCTTCCACATACTTAAATAAGTAGGTATGCCTCCCATAAACAGACAGCTTTAATTTTTCAAATCGACGTAGGTAAGTATTACTTATTTAAAACCAGTTTTGGTGTTGGTGCAATAACTGGGTTTGGTATCCGCTCATTACCAACAAATATCTGCTGGTCTATTCAGTCAACATCTCACCGTGTACATTTTTTCCAATCCAATTCCAACGTATTTGTATGGTTTGACAGCTCACTTCATATTCACTTTTACACGGTGAGATATTTATAGAATAGCACTGTTGGACTATAGTTTTGCTTGGCAAACTGTAAAAAAGAATCAGTAGATAGTTCCGTCTATCCGTAGGTAGAACGATCAAATGCGCGTGCGCATAATGTGTATCTATCTAACATAGAAACAATTGTGTGGCGATGTAACAAGTGAATATCTATAATTAGAATTCCTTGACATTCTAAGTGTGAAATGTAACGAATTTAGGTAATAAACGCGCAAATAATGTAAAAGATCGTCGTTAATAAAAATCATCAGACTTTATTGCCATCTGAACTAATAAAACTGCTTTTTAAAGCATCCAACATATTGTTGTTTGATGGATGAGCTACTAGATGTTACTGCTAACCAAAAATATTACATACCTGCCAAAATTATTATGACTTGCTCGATTCTGGCTGAAATTTAGCCATTTCACGTGAGTAATTTATATCGAGTACCTATTTTTATTCCTTTTTTGACACACCGATATTGAAATGATACCTAACCTAGGTCCATAACACATGTGCTCTTCAATACATATTACTAATATATAACTACTAATATATAATTATTACCAAGTGTTTTATTTTATTGGTTCTCGCAAATATGTTAAGTAAATGGTTAAATTAGACAGCGACTATCAAACCGTGAGTGTGGGTGTGAAACGTTTAAATTAGGATCCACAGTGTATGACTAATACAGGTGTGTATGGTCTTGGCTCACGTTCGCAGATGTGTCTGGATTGATATTTTATTGTTGTAGAATTTAGTGAACAAAAGAATGTCGACAGACGAACGACTGTTGCTATTAGTACCTATTGAGGATAAAATAGGAAATGGTCATAAGAAATTTAGGGGTTATCGACCAGGTGCTATTATTCTAGTCCGGGTAACACCAACCTCGTTTTTCCAGCTAAGATACCAAGTTTTTGCCATAGTTCAGTCATGAGATAATTCACCCATTTCGAGGTGAAACCCCTAAATTTACTGGAGTAGGTACTAGTAAGCTAGCAAGCTAGTATAGGGGTATGCGGAACAGAGAGTAAAGTCCCGCACACCTCCGCTGAAAATGGGAGGATCCTCTTACGAGACGGTTGTTGTCTGGTGGGCAGCAGCCCGATAGTTGATATTAGGACTGTTGTATATGTTCAAATCGCACGGAGAACTTTGCTTGCACGATGCAGGATTTCGTTGTTAGTTCGTCGTAGATGGCGCTGCGGTTCTTTTTGTTGCCGTACAAATTTCGCTTCTGAGTTTTTCATGTGGTGGTATTGATGCCGATACACTAGTAACTGGCTAGTGTATACAGAGCTATCCTCAATTTTGTATGCAAATACGTTAAGCCAGAATATCTAATATGACAGAATATTACTGGCCAGCATTACTAGCCTCACTCAAATTCTACTCTTATATATAGAAGCGCTAACAGGTCTGAACCTCTGTCGAGGTTTAGACTTTATTAAATCTATCCTACGACAACGCCATCGAGATTACAATAGGAAAAATAGCACGAACATGTATAGTAATGTATACCTACTGCTGTTGCGTCCGCCTATTATCTAGACAGGTGCAGCGGTGCTCGAATAGGTCATCTATCATCTATGTTATTAGATGCGCTAGCGACAGCGTCGGACAATAGTAATTTAGTCGGCTTCTATTATTAAGTGTGTTATTTAGTGCGAATGTTACCAGCCAGTATATTCTAATAATTATGTTACAGAATACTGGATAGTACTTATATATCGTTTTTTCTTTTGTAGCTGTAGCCATTGTAATGCGGAAGGAAACCGCAAGCGGACATTGTTCGAAAAGCAAGATTCGTGCAACTTCTTGTCTTCTCTTAGATGTTATAGAGTAATGCATTTCATATGAAATTTTCTTAAAAATTAAAGTCTAAGTGCGGTCAGAGGTCGATTTTTCAGAGTAAACTCCTACGGACTATTTTTTCTATCTGCTACCATGACTCGACTTATTGTAGCACGATTTTTGCCCGCGCGCGTATTCTTCTTGTTTATTTCAGGCACCGTTTAACTATTGTTATTACCTGTGGAGAAGGCGTCTTTCTTGGCAGTGTCGATGGTGCTGAGGTTGGTACTGGACGCCCAACCTCGACCCACCTTCTCCGCTTCCACGCCATTGTCTTCATCACGACTTCTGTGTACAACAAATAAACTGTTTACAATACTTATAACAACGAAGAAACGCCGCCTCGTTGGATTAGGAGCGGCCAATGCTTTTGCTAAGTGTAAAGCCCTGGGTTCGATTCCTAGGTCGGTCAGTACTATTATGGTTCTTCCATCAGGAATTTCTCAGTAACATCTCGGTAGGTAGAATTAATTTGTACTTGATGGAAATTGACAAATTTTAACTAGCAAAATGTGCTTGTAATGGTCTGTAAGTAGGTACACCTCCGCTTTACCCTTCGGAACGTTTTGGTGATTAAATTAAATACTTTCTCTAAACTTATCCACTTTTATCGGAATAGCTTTCTTAACTACGGTGAAACATCATCTCATGAACTCATAAAGTGGAGTACAATTATACCTTTTGTTATTATTGAAATTCTTAAAACGCCCATTGCTTCCCTTTTTAAGCTGTAAGGGTCAGGTTATGTATGTTATGGTTGACTTTTAGTCAACCAACCGGTTGCAGCAGAATTACAATATTTTACATGACGCGAATGCCAAGCTGACCTCCACGACCCAGTTACTGATCCAGTAACCGGGTAATAGAGTGGGTGCTCCTGATAAGACCTTGGTTCCTTGGACCTCATTCTTGACCTTTTTGATCTAAGCATCCAGAGCTTCGATCTAAGTTCTATATCCTTCCAGAGTGGAACAATACTGTTTCTGATCTAGGTAGGGATGCGAAAGTGTGCAGAACCTCTATATCAGAGCACATCCGCGTAGTTCTACAAAACGAACGCACTCGTTACCTACACCTAGAACTTTAAATAAACCTTTTTAGTGCAATAATGGAATTTAGTGAACTTCCAATAGAGTTGCTTCTTACGTCCGTATTTATCCTTCAAAAGCATGATTGTTCGGTAGGTAGCTTGGCAATTTATTTGCCTGGTAAACTCCAAAATGTAGCATTACCTACGTGTGAAAAGATGTGTTTGATCTGCAAAACTGAAATTTCAAAGAGATGTTTATCTGGTAGGTACACAATTCCTATTTTGTTAGTAAATGTTGACAAACTAAGCTCTGTGTTTATAGCTCGTATGAGCAGATGTGCATGATATATCTTTTTGATTCAGTCCAAATATTTAAGATATTATGTTCTACGTTATTTACGACTTCTAAACTTCATTCTAAATGTTACATATCAAACCATATGAACCGGTATGGTTAACAGCGTCAGCTCATATATAGATCAAATTGAAAGCTTTTAGCAGTTACGGACTTATGAATCATCTCTCTAGAGTGCGATTTACATCCTTTTCGTTGCACTTTGCCGCTATAAGATTAGAGTCGAGTTATTTGTGTGCTTATTATGTTGCCGTGTGTTACAACAGTGATTTGATCATAAATTGTGCGTATTATGTAGATACCTATGTATGTATGTAATACTATGTATAGTGACAGACGTACGTACAAACGAAAGCGGCATGCGTCAAACTCCAGCAACCGGGCGCAGTACAAACAATCCACAAAAACGCTCAGGAATTTGGATTTGTGCCATCTTTTTTTTTTGTTAAAGATTAGAAAGAATCAACTAGGGACAGGTAGTAAAGTAGACCAGCCAAAACTATACTTGTACGATTCTATAGGTCATGGTTGCCTTAGGCAGCTTTCTATATTTTGAGGACCTCGTTCTAACCGATCATTAGCGCTTCAGTTTCTTGCATAGTAAGACGATAATGCAACTTACAATAATGAATTTTATAACTTACGAATACGGTATGGACATTATTTGACTAAATGCTATAAGGCAATCAACTGGCCGCCATAAAATTAGTGGGCAATAAAATAGCAAAGCGGAAATTACGAGCATGCTTCGCACTAAAGTGAGCATAACTTGGAATTATCTTGAAATACACCATGTTCCGAGATTTGGACACGAAAGAAAGATGTTACCTACACTAAAAAGGTATAAACATAGTATCTACCATCCGAATTTGTCTGTGCAAAAGTTATAAAGGGTAGCTTGGTGTTTGAGAGAAGCTAATCTTGGCACTTATGACAGAGCTATTTCTATCCAACGAATCCTGATCGATGATAGATCGATCTACTTTCTAATGTTCCAATGATCAGTTAGGTAGAATGACTCAGAACTTCAGCTAGGTGACCAAGTAAATTTCAAGTTGTTAAGAACCTACGGATAGTTCTGTTGGCCTCATTAGATACTTATTTTCATTTAAAATACGACGTCGTTGTTAACAGCTTTGCCTGCTGTTTAGGTCTTTTCCGACCTTTCGGTCTACATAGGTAAGTCATGGCTTGCCAACCCTTTGGGATCACAAAGCCTACCTACCCAAGTATCTCGGTAGACGATTCGATTAGATCAGTTTATTTTTCATTTGCATAAGCGGTTATTTATCTTATTATCGAACATCTGCTAAGTGATGCTATGTTTCACATATCCAATTCGTTAACTACTGCTAACTAAAGTAATACCTAGGTAGGTCAATGTTTTACAGGTAGAACCATCCAACCCAAACATGGAACTGCGGAGAGATTTTTACCGTTTGAAAAAGTGTGCGAGTCAATGATTAAAATTTCCTTTATGGTCATTGACTTTTGAATTGAGGATACACTATCTTCCATTCTCTCTATCCCAGAAAACCTTGAGACACATAGGTATAATCGCTTAGCGTGAGAACAAGACCTTATTGCTTTAGGTACCAATCCGTCCACCAAACGCGATGGTTAGTGCACCATCAATGATATCTGCTGCAGTTGCATCTGGTTAGGCTGGAAGCAGACGTAGCTAAAAAAGGGCTTGGTAGATGATGACGGAATTTCTCTTTGACATGAAACAATCCAGTACCGCATCATGCCCACCGACAATTTGCCGATTGAAATGATAAGACTTCCGTTGTGCGCAGGTTACGTGGGATGGGCTTGGTCAAAACTCGAAACAATGTCATTTTATTATTTACAATTACAATATTTGAATTTCTTAAATCGTATCCATAATTCGGTTCTGAGGAATAAGGAAGGGCTTGCAGTATCTCACATGTCAGATAGGTAATACTATAAACTACAGGGTGTTGGTGGCACACTGACCGTGACGACGGCGTGTTCCAAGTGGAGAGGCTGGGCGTGGACACCGCGAAGTCGTCTTCCTTCTTACGCACGCCGCCGTGCTCCTTGTAGTCGCGAAAGCAGCGCTTGCAGCGCGTGGGCCAGCGCACCTGCGGGTGGAAGCCCAGCGGGCACAGCGGGTCGCCCTTCGCCAGCGGGTACAAGTGATGCATCCTCACAACACGCACAAATGCACTTTACAAATGTCAAAGATTTCAACTAAATGCCTAACGAAAACACTTCCGTCACATCCTCTCAATCAATCCCACCACTCGTAACACAGTATCGCACTCCAAAGGGAACTAGGAATAACACACACACGCAACTGTTTATGGAATGAAGTTTACGATTTTACTCTATAAATAATAATTTATTTAACCAGCAACGTGCTCAGGCGCTCGTACGTCTGCACCCAACAGTGGCAATAAAAATATCTCGCTGCTAGCACTGAACCGGGCGACCTAAATCGGCTGCTCTGAACTCGCTACTAATTCTCAGACTTTCTAGGCGCGTAAACACAAACGCGATTTTATCAGTGGAAATATATTCTGACAACACCTAGCGGTGCAGTTTCGTGGTAATAGGTCTGTGAAGGATCGCGTTCGTGGAGTAGCTCGCGCAGCTTCGGTCATGTAATACGCAATAGCCGGGAGTGGCGGTCAGTGCGGCGCGGCGGCGGCAGGCGGCGGGCGGGCCGGCGCTCCGGGGACTGACAACGGCGCGGGCAGGCGGCCAACGCAGCGCCACTTATGTTCTATTACACCACACACCGCTGAACCACTGCCCGCCTGCTGACCGTCTATAAAAATAAAACAGACTCGCTAATAAAACGCGTTAGGGAAGATCTCGTCGCATCGCAGCCGGATACGTGAGCGCGCGCGTTTCGCACCGAACTGCACAACCTGCGCTGGCGCATCTGGGACCAGACGACGTCTGCGCTGCTGTGACATGACAAGACATATTATATCCTTCCCACATCTATAGTGATTTTTAAATAGCTATCAACATAACCTGCGAGTTGTGTACAAAAGCAACCCGTTTACGCCAGAGGAAATTCGCGTTACAGATATAACAGTCAAACGAGTCAATAATAACTTTATGAATGGGTGTTGACGTCAAGCGAGTATTTTTCATTGCGTAGGTAGGTATATACTTATCCATACATCTCAAAGTCAGCCACGTAAATGTAAATAAAAGGCATTCCATTCTCGTAAAACTTTAATAAATCTAGTATAAAGAAAAATAGTTATAATATGTATGAACTATAGGGTTTAGGGTTTTAAATCTATGTTAACGTAAGCTAAACTTATAGTCTATGATCTATTCACATAATTTACACTTTGAGACGTTAAAATAAATTCGTAGGATTATGCTGTCATTGTGCCTGCGACGATATCGTTTGGATGTTAATATTACAACTTTGAACACAGTGGTGACGATACATTTACGGGTTATCCCTGTGTTATCTCATGGTTATGTACTAGATATAATAATTTGCTTAAAATAAAATTTTGTTTCCTGAGAAGGTCGTTGACCATTTACATTTGGGTAGTTTAAACCCATTTCTCATACATGTTCGATGATAGAAACTTAATTACAATGATATGTTATGTTAGAATAATTGGTTATTCTTGGGCTCTTGACAAAGTTAAATTCTATTAGCAATAACTACTGTCAAAAATCCAAAATATTTTGATAATGGCCACATGACATTTCAGTAGCGTATTCCCATACATTTTGTATTTTTTGACAGTCTCTATCGGTGATAGAATGTCACTTCGTCTATGGTAGGCGCCAGAAAACATGCAATAAATTACATTGACCTTTCCCTAATATCCCTTCGTAGATACCCGAACAATAAATTATGAACCGTTTTTCATTACTAGAGAACGTAAAGGATCACGATAGAAGTCGATTCAGAACAACTTTATGTCTTTACTAACTTTTGCTCGCGAATTAGGAATTTCCCGTTCCTTCCTCAGGAAAGTGACTATCATATACAAAAAGAATTTTGCAAAAAAAGAGATTAGCGCGTTCAAACAAACTAACATATTTAGCTTTATAAGATTAGTATAGATTTCTGTTTTTGATACCTATTAAGAAAGTCAATAAATGTATGTGGGTCAGTGACCATTATTGCACATTTATCTGGCGCCTACCATGGGTCTGCCTATGTACTTTGAGCATAGTTAGCAGAAGTCTCCTTGATTAAGCGGTTCGTCTTCCTTCTTGTCATACACCAGTGTTTTGTATATGACCTCCTCGAAGTGGAGAGCGTTCAGTCCCTTGGGCTCTGCGACCTTGATTTTGACGTCACCAGGGTACAGGATCTCGCCCTTGTTCTTGGTGCAGCCCATCACGAGTGATTTCTGTAGCTTGTCGATGCACGGGATCTCTGTAAGGGACATGGGTGACATTAGTGATAGCTATTGCCGTGTTTATTCTCCGTCACTTTAAATTATGACTATCGTTCTAAGTCCTAACACGTGTTTCTTTCTTATAGACTATATTCTTAAAATCACAATGAATGAAACGTATTTGAGTAAACTAATTACTTATGTATAAACAAGGTCTTACAGTCATATCAGTCGCACGTTAGGACTTACGGTAGATACTAGACTACCTATAGTACCTATATACGACACCTACTCAAACTTTGTACCTACTTATAATGTTTATCGACATGTGCAATGTACATTATATAGAGCACGGAGACTTCTTGGCGGCTGCTAGAGTGTCATCACTTTCCACGTAAACCAAGCGTTACAGTGAAGGTACCGATTTACTGTAGAAACTGATGGTCCATGAATTGACATGCCTGTGACTGTGGTACATGCTCCCGAGATAAAAAAAAATATCCTATTCCCGATTTCTGAATGAAGCATTTGAAGTTGAGTATTAGTCAAATTCTAGGTACTTTAGCCAGAAAACCTGTGTAACTTTACATAGGTATACAACCTTGAATGTTATATGTGGATACCGTGGTTTGACACGTTCTGATATCAATTCAGATACCAGTCCCAATCCAGGACATAGTGTACCCGTGTGCCAAGTTTCATCCGAGAGACAGTTATTCCCGTATAGACTTCTTCATGAAAGTGGCTCATTTACAAAAATATTTTTTCAAACAAACAAACTCTTCAGCTTTATTATATTAGTATAGATATATAGTATACTTGCGGTCCCGACAGACGTTATCCTATCCGAACGTTTGCTTTGTGTATGAAGAAAAATTATAGAAATCGGTTGCAGCGCCACCTACCGGGTCCAATTGTGAATCTAAACTATTCTCGAATTCCCTTGAACACACACAAAAAATTTCATCAACATCGGTCCAACCGTTTAGGAGGAGTTGTGTAAAGAAAGACCTGCCGAATGAATTACGAAGCTGCGTTAGCTTGGTTAGAAATAATTTCGCAATAATTCGGTAAGTTTCTCAGTGACTTTTACATATATGTGACTAAGCTAGTTTTTAACAATATACTTACATAGTATGTCCCTGACATATTATAAGAACACAAAATACTACCAACAATATTTCTTGTTAAAAAACTCGCATGTTTGAGTGGATCAAGTTATCAAGCTAGGCCTAATGTGGTGGTAGAAAACATTTGTTCTATGACATATTACTGGGTGCCGCTCATTTAGTATAAGAATATTTGATCTATGTTCAAAACGTATTTATAACGCTCAAATGATTATCAATGATATAGCGTTTACTTCATCTAACAAAATTTTACATAATTTTCACTTTATATTACGTTCAGTTTGTATAACAACATACATATGTATGTATGCTGTTGTTATACAACACTTTCATTAACGTTCGTTTAGTATTTTTTCATTTAGTATAACGTACTTTTCTTATTATCATTTTGTATAACTAACATTTGATCAAACCGTTAACCAAAGAACGAGGAGGGCCGGGTAGGGAAATTAGGGAAATTTGGAATACATTTTACGCATCTAAATTTGATATTTGAGAAGTCATTCCGAGAAATTGCTGACATAAAATGGCGACCAATCAGAGTCTACAATTTATCCGTTTTCGTGTGATAGTAAATCTGGAAACAGGCTCTCATTGGTCTGTTTAGATATGAGCTCACACCAACAAAGACGAATGAGGGGTCAAGTTTCCAATTTAACTATCACACCAAAACAGATAAAATGTAGACCAGAGTGCTAATTGGTCGCCAGTTTACTTCAGTCAACAATTAGTCGAACCGACACGGAGATATTATAGACTATCACATTTTGATGCGTAAAAAAGTATTTCAAATGTTCAGTTTGACAATTTATCGAGAGTTTACAATCTCTCAAGTTATTTTATAATCTTACGGAGTTTGTCATGTTCCGGTGACATATCCACTGAAGCTTATTTGAAATTAAATTATACCTATCTTATGGATTATATAATTCTTCGTTATATTAAAAATATTTAAGTATATCAAACATTACACACCCCAAATTGCTATCATACCTGTAGTATAATTACATACATTATTTTTAGGTAGGTACACCACTACCCTGTACTGTAGTCTGCAACTTAACATTTACAGGTAATGGTATAATGTACCTACCTAGGTACATTATACCATTACCTGTAAATGTATTGCATAGCTCTTACACTCCAAGACGCAGTCCAGTGTATTTATAGATCTAAGGAGATACGTGTTTAGCATAAAACGAAATGGACATAAATAATGCGCAGTAGTGTGGTACGAAGTACGAACCACAAGATTAATAAGACAACTTTATTAATCAATACTCAGGTGCAATTTGATTGAGGTCGATCTATAACATCGACCGTTTACCTATTAGGATCTAGTGTGATATATGGTATACGTTTATTCTATTTACATGGTATAGTTGTCGCCTCTCGTCATCGTTTGCACTTTCCCTAATAAGTACCTCTTTGTAGGATTAGGAACCCGAACAATAAAATATGACATAGGTATCGTTTCTCTTTAGTTAATAATATTGAGGATCACAATAGACGTCGATACAGGACGGAAATGGATACCCCATTGCATTTAAAAGATTGAAATTTAGAATGTCAATTGTTGCACCCAGCAACGTCCGTTGTTGCCATGCTACACAGCCACTACTTAAATTCCTTCGAACTGAAGCGATCTTTGATCACTGAGGTCGGCGATTGTAATATATGTATGAGGCCACCAATCTAGACTGGTCACAATCTCAATCCAGTTAGCTGCACCTTCACAAAACCTCCTTGGACTATCCTGTAAAGGTTTACAAACCTGAAGTGACGACTTTCTTGATGGGCGTGCCGAGCGCGTTCTCGATGACGCGCACATCTCGCACCAACTGCTGGAACTCCGTCGGGGTCAGCGAACACACATGATCCGTGCCTTTCATCGTCTTCTCCAGGGTTATGTGCTTTTCCAACACCTGACATGAGAAAAGGTTAAGTGATTAAACAACATAGCTAGACGTGGTATTTCCTATGCGTTGGTCGGTATGCAGTCTCAATTTACGTGTCATAATAAAGAAACATATCAATGGTATAGTGGAGCGTTGAACTCCACTTGAACAGTTGAAGCTGATAAAGATTTCTTGCATTTAGTACCTAACTATCAGGTACTCATAGACATTGAAAGGACGTTCTTTTAATTAACGGCTCTAAAAAGCTTGGACAAAGCAACTTTATCTATAATTATTATGTTTGCAAACTGGGAGTAAAATCTGCTGAGGGGCCTTCCTTGGTAGAACTATCTGCCAAGCTTCACGAGTCTGAGAACCAGTACCTATTTACATTAAACGGCTGCCTCATCATATCAGGAAAGGCTAGTAAAAATGAATAGTCTTCGGTTACGACGAGTTCGGTGACGGAGACCACCAGCAAATTACAAATATCGAAATTAATTATAATTATATAATTTCATAATTTAAATAATTATATAATACTTAATTATATACCGCTTCTACCCTTATTTATATTCGAGTAGGTACAGAGAGGGAAATGAGAAACAATGTAATATGGCACCACAATGGGCACTTCAATCAACAGACTAAATAACTATGTAGTATCGTCATCAGTTTTCGCGTTTCACCGGACACTTGCCATCAGTATTATAGATGTAACCGGAAAATTGCAAACGCCGTAAGATTGTAAAATATCGCGTGAAATTGTAAACTTTTTTTTCGTAATAAGTCAAGGATATATTGGAAACTATTGAATATAGATGGGATTTATTCACAATATATCGAGAAATTATAATCTAATAAAGATATATTACAATCTTACGGAGTCTGCAATTTTCCGGTGACATAGACAAAGGAATTCTAAGGCCCCCGATTAATGGTGCTCATGCTCTCTATAACTTTTAATTGATTTGCGTTGGAGTCAAGTCGGACATGGCTTTGCTTGGAATATAGGTGTTATAATGTAGGTATGATGAACAAAGGCCTTTGTTCATCTGGAAAATTATTTATAAACAGACAAAGGAATGTAAAATTAGACAGTAAACAATGATTTTGGGTATCGACACATCATAATAAATGTTATCGCATGTGGGGGTACATATTTTCGACATCTTTTCGATAAACCGCACATCATTATCTAAACACACTATCTATACAATATAACTATAGGTAGGTAATGTAAACAGGACCGACACACGAAGTACAAATATACACAAACGTGAAGGAAAAGACATATTATTGAATATTTTTCGTGAGAATTTGTGATCGTCTGTTTGGTAGTAACGGCCTACGAGAATGTGGGATAAAGCTAGGTTGATAGATAAGAGATAAAAATACATACCTTAGCTCCCAAAGCGACGGAAGCAAGCGCTACTGCTGTTCCAACCTCTTGTCCAGAGTACCCAATAGGGATATCAAAGGTATTCATATAATCCTGGATCACAGTCAGGTTGCAGTCTTCATAAGGAACTGGATACGCCGATATGCAATGCAGCAGGCAGAAATTCTTATGTGTGGCTGATATTATGTCGTAGATAGTTTTGACAGCAGACTTATCGACCATTCCAGTTGAGATGATGAGAGGGACCTTTTTGGAGGCGGCGTACTTTAAGAACAATAAGTTGTTTGAGTCTCCGGAGCCGATTTTGATGAATGGCGCCTTGATGTTGACTAAGAAGTCGAAGGAGACCTGAAATATTATGAAGAGTTTAGGTTTAATAATGCAGAATAGGTTGGTGTTGTTTGATATGATTTTAGAAGTGGAACGATGGGGATACAGACCAAAAGATCTTGCAATATTTTTGACCACATTTCATCAGGGATTCCCAAGATGTTTATCATGTTTTTGTCCTTTATCATAGACCCTTTGCAGAGTTCAATATCTAAAGTGATCAATGAATGTAATGAACGTCGAAAAAGAATGTCTTGGCCAAATCAAGAACGTTAGTTGTTATTAATCAAATGAAGCGCCATACGAGCCATGTGGCAATGTCTATCTATCTCTACGAATGGATTTAATGACATGATGTGTGAAAGTGTTTCGTTCGGCGCATACTGCCAACACTCATTACATATTTTGTACGACTTCCATGCGAGTCTGCAACTAATATTTATAAGCGTGGCTATCAGTGATACAAATAAGTTTTGCATTACGTCTATCCATGATGAATTTTTCCAGTACATTTATACCTTGACTGCTTAAAGAATCTTGTGGTTAGTGGTCAATGAACTATTTCATTGGCTTAATGAGCTTTGTCCTGTATCGTCACCAATGATTTAAGATTAATTAGAGAAAAAGAAAGATAACTTGCCATGTCCATTGCCGAGGCTGTGCACAGTATGCCCACTTCATGTGCATATTTGAATAGTTCCCGATACTGACTCTCCGAGAATTCCAGATGTCTTTTATGATCACCATAAGTCTTGCCCCAAGAATTGGGGTTATCGTACGGTTTCTCTAAGTATTTCTTTGTGAATTTCTCGTTGAGACAGGTCTTTTGAAACTTGACACAGTTGGCACCTGCATCCTGTAATGTCAATTAAGAAATACATATATAGCAACTGTCTATATTTAATTTTAGGTATGCATCGTTCATGCATATTTCGAGATCTTCATATACTTGTGTGATAGTGCAAATCTTCGTAAATCTTATAGTTGTTTTGATGACATCATCTGTACAAACAGATTAGCAGGAAAATTTTACAATATCAAGATGTTTATGATATAATCCAATGTTAAAAGAGGGCGTCGAAAGTAGGATCCTAAGCTAAGTAATTAAAAACACTGATTACAAAACGAAGAACTCGACTGTGACTTAACGCTAGCGAGTAGGTTAGCGTTAGATAAAACGTGTGGACAGCACATGCATCTAAATGTGCTTCTATCTAAATTTCACAACAGACAGATACGGGATCAATCAAGGTTTAATATTCAGTTTCTATTGTCGCAAAACACTATCGAATACTTATTACAAGTTGAAGAGAAGTTCTATTTGTTTTTTTTTTGCTCAACATAAACAAAGCCTACAAATGTTTTCCTGCTACAGTTGCATAGAAAAGTGGCTTACCTTAGCGGCTTTTATTAACTTTTTTGCTATTTCTATGTCGCCTTGATGGTTCTGTCCGACTTCCGCGATGATGAAGCAGGGATTGCTGCCGCCAACTTTGACTTCGTCGTTTATCTTCACTTCTACCATGTTCATTGTCACGCTCGTTCCATAAAAAACAAACAAAGCGAAACCGGCTGTCGGTTCCGACTGCGCGTAGGGTTTACACTGGCACTGTGCGGCGAAGGTTTATCGACCTCTCGCTCAAGATCAAATCGGATAAATAAGGTCAATTCAATATAAAGCGAGCAGCTCGTTGCGCGGCGGCCGCTCGAGTGCGCTGCGCCGGCGGCCCGCGCCGCACCCACTCCGCATGATAATTGATAAAACCTGTAGGTACGTACCGCATGCTCATGACCACCGGGCCGGTCTGGATGAAGGCAAAAATACACTAACAGTTTATCAAAATATTTTATTTATTGCCAATAAATTGCATTCCTCGAGACTTATACAAACAAAGAAATATATTTTATTATGTACATTAACTAGCTGTGAAGTCTTTGTTTTCAATTTCAGAATGTTTACATTTACACTGATTGTAATTATTCATGGTCAAACATCACACGAGGCCATTTTCGCGATATCATTGTGATTTTTGAACCTATCGCCGATTGCACGGTTGACTTTCGACTCGGTGGGTTTGCCCAGATAGTTGGAGATGTATCGGCCCGCCTCGATGAGTTTGACGAGGTCTATGTATGTGTTGAGGCCCAGGCCGTACAGGAAGTACACCAGGTCCTCTGTGGCGAGGTTGCCGCTGGCCCCGCGCGCGTACGGACACCCGCCCAGCCCCGAGATAGACGAGTCCACCGTTTTTACATCGAACTGCAAAAACAAGTTATGTTAAGAGGTTTGCCTGATGAGATGACGTAACTAGAGACATGCGGGTGTGTGCTGTAGCTAAGAAACTGGTCATATTTACTTTTACATTGTATCCAGCTGTTTTAGATATGAACTGATAAATTTTATCAGCGACAGTGGCAACGAAGTCTTTGTGAGCGTATCAACAAGCTTGAAGAGGTCTGATAAGTAAGATTCTAGAAGTGTTATTATTTATGTAACTGGCGATCATTAATATTCACTAATTATTATATTTATGTAGGTAGAAAGACAATAACAGCACGTAACTTAATAATATGTTATCGTACAAAGCGTGGTGCTTCTAAAATAATTTATCGTATAAGGAAATATGTTTGGCATCTGTCGGTTTGTAACTGTGGGGCAATCAGCACTCAATATGTAGACCGCCGCAATCATAGCAACTTGCCCTGGTTTCGTCACACCATTTTTGTACGCTGATAAAAATTCATCTTGAGTTCATTGAGTCTAATGTTGAAGTTTGAACCCAGGTCATTTCTATATAATCGAACATTAATACTCGAATCAGTCATCATCAAAGTGCTACCTATTGAACAAAATTGTTTGCCCAGAAAATACCCCAGATTAATAGAACACGTCATTATGAACGGCTAAACAAATATCATTATCATCATCATTCAGTCGAAATTCGTCTTCTGTTGGTTATAGGTAGATATCTCCTAAGCATCGCCTCTTCTAACTCATGCTCCACTGACAAAAGATTTCCAATAAACATTTGGTAGGTACACAAATAAAGACACAGTTCATAATTATCTCGATTCAAACGAAACAAAACGTGGTTAATCTATCAACATTGATTTATCGAACCCTTTTGACTATTGTACATAAAGTTTAAATAAATAAAGAAATAAAATAACTACCTCTAAACCAGCCAGAAGATTAGACAGAGCCTGTCCGTATGTGTCGTGGAAGTGCAGAGCCAATTGTTCAGGCTTGGCGACTGTCAATACTTCCCGCATCAGGCGCTGGACGGACCCCGCAGTTCCCACGCCTATGGTGTCCCCCAGGGAGACCTCATAGCACCCCATCTCGAACAGCTGTTCTGTTATCTGTCATGAAAGATATTTTCGATAACTCACACTGATTATTTTAATATTGTATGTAAACTTTACAGTTCTGAACTTACCTGCATTATACAATAATTGTATTTATCACAGGAAAATGATATTGATATAATTGTGACTAGGCATTTGAAATACACTTCGTGCATAAAACTATATTTTTATGTATATGAAAAAATAAATATTTGTATCAACATTTTGGAAGGCTTTTTTATATTTGGGCCGATCGTGTTTATTCATTCATGAACCATAGTTTTTCCTGTCTCAAAGTAGTGTTACCACAATCTACTCACTCACTGTGGAATGAGCATGAAAACATCGTAACGAAATAATTCTCAGAACTGCAAAATGGTTTGTTTACACGAACTAAAGGTGCAAGATGTCATGTGTACGATAAGAATTACTTTAGCACAGTCATAAAAGTTAATACCGTCTGGCTGAGTTGGTAATATTAGTATGGAATTTTCGAATGACGTAAGAAATTGTTTACATTGCGGAAAAAAACACTTTTAACGAAGCCTCGAATCTAGGAATTTAAAACACTAGGTTAATGTTAAAAAAAAAAGTCTGTTTATCAATCACGCGGGCGGAGCCGCGGGCGGCATCTAGTAATTAATAAAAAATGGTTTCTGTTCCTTCCATTGTTATTGCAACAGTTTTACAGTTACTTCCTTCTAGTCTGTGCTAAATGAATGTATTTCCTTAATTGCTTTTATCTTTAAAGAATCGGTGCTTACCTTTGCGATGCTTTTCGGTTGTATAGGACCGTCATAAGGGCAGCCCACGACACAGGATACGTAACCTCTCACCCTAAGGCCATCCTTTACAGCCTGGTCAGCCACTACCTTAAACCTCTTCAAGCCTTCTTCTACAGAACAGTTCAGATTCTTCTGAGAGAAACTTTCCGACCCAGCTGGGAATATTGCCACTTCTTCAACGTTGCATTGTTTCTGTATGAGCAAAAGAAATCAAACACATTATCTCTATGGTTTATACTTATCTTTAGTTTGTAAAGACAACAAAAAAAAAAATATTTTTATGCTGTAGCTCTAAAGTTTCTGACATAAGTCTCTGGTAATGTGGTCTCTAGATGGGACAGTATGTAAGCCCAACTCGATCTGAAATATTTTTGAAAAGGCGACTTCGAATTTGTAACAGATGTATTGGGTTATTCTTTGGTTAAAAAAAAAATATTTTAAAAACTTGCTTTTAATTGTGTTCTACTCTTCAAGCCCTGTATTTGATACCCATATTAAGGGGGTTGAGAAAAAATATGTAATCCGCCATATTGGAGCGGCGGCCATATTGAAATTATTACAAGATTGAGTATTGCACATTTTAATGTCACCAGAACTAAAGGTGCATGCAAAATTTCAGCTAAATAGGATAAGTACCAAGAAATGGTTTGCAAATTTTGACAGACAACTTACATATTTACAGTGCAAGTTATATGAAAGCTTGTAAAAAGTTTTCGTGTCATTGCTGAAATAAGTTTGCTTCTGCTATACATAGTCAGGTATGAAAAAGTCCCCCCCCCCTCCCCTCTACAGACACACAGCAGCCCCGGGTAGGCTCAAGAGCCGGAAGAGTTTTCTTCGATGGACAGAAGCTATCAAAGACCAACCACCTAAGGTAAAAAGACCTACTACTTGAAACCCCTAGAACATCTACCACCTGGACGTGATCTGCAGCGGCCTATACGGAAAGCACTCAATCGATTGCGCACCCAAGTAGGCCGCTGCAGACACAACTTGGCAAAATGGGGTTTAATAGACTCGTCGGATACCCAATGTGAGTGCGATGCCCCTGTTCAGCCGATGAGCCGCATGTTGGAGTGCCCCAAGTGCCCGTACACCTGTACTTTGGGGATCTAATTAATGCCAGCGATGCTGGAATCAACGTAGGCACCCACTGGGCCCAAATCTATACTTGTATAATGATATAATAAAGCTGAAGAGTTTGCGCGTTCAAACAAGGATTCGGATTTGGAAAATTATTTATTTATATGATAGCCAAATTCATGAGAAATACTATATCTAATACCTTTAAACGAGCAATTCTTCTATATATATATATATATTTATTTATAATAAGCAGACCAGATTATATGTAGGTACCTATTTATACATAATCTGAATCTCGGAAACGGCTCCAACGATTTTGATCAAAATTTTGTATGCAGGGGGTTTTGGGGGCGATAAATCGAAATCGGTTTCATTTTTAGAAAAAGTTTACCAAAAGAAATTATGAGTAAGTATTAAGTAAAAGGATCTCACAGCAGTCTCATATCCCTTTAGATTAGGCACAAGCACTGGATAGTTGACTCCAGGGACCCTCGGTATATTCTTCATGACATCAACTCCATCGCTCATTTGTTTCACCCATTTTGGACTCACAAAACTGTTGGCAGAAACAATAAAAAATATTATATTGCACAAGCTGCAAGGGAACACTAGTATTCTGTCATCTGAAGCGGACTTGGGTAGGTCCAGTATTTTAGACAAAAACCTGAGGCAATCGAGATGATCTTTGCCGTAGGGAACTAAGTAGGTATAATAATACAATTCTCATGAAATCGTAACAATGAGTTCCCTAACGCGAAAACAAAAAACGCCTCTCGTACAAATAAAATTGAATAGGAGATATGGTTTAGCTACGGCATGAATTAAATAAGAACAAGAGTTAATTAGTCTTTAATTATTGCAATCGTGGAAAGTTCTCAACACCTTAAGAGCCAATAAAAAAGCTGATAACGCGATAAGAATATAAGATCGGCAGGTACTGCTGTTGCTACGATAAACTGTTTTAACAATAACAAGTTTCATTATGCAATCGAACCGTAAATTGATAGTAAGGAAATGTTTATGCGAAAATTAATTAAGAGACACAGTGGAGAAAATTTCTCCACTTCAGGTACGTTATGACTTGGATCAGTTTGCTGGGAGAAAATCCCATTTTTGGTCAGATATAGTCTGGATCAGCCAATGCGTAGTGGTGATATTTAAAACTACATCCAGCTCTTTGATAATTAAAATGTATTGATCTTAGAAAAAGTCTCAATATTTCATGAACCTTTAGTAAAAAGTATGCGCAGAAAAACGCTTGGAAGATCAGCAACCCAAACTTATTTATTTAAGTATTATATTCTTTATTGTACACCTCATAATAATAACAGTACAAACATTTATAAAAACAAGTGTAGGTACAATGGGCGGTCTTATCGCCCAAAAATTACGCATGGCTCGAGTTTACAAGCTTGTTTTCTATTTGTAAACCTGATAACGATATTTTCGTGTCTGACTGACCTAGAAGTGAACAAAGCCTAGCGGCGCATGCATCTTGCCCGTGGTCCTACTAAACATAGGGCTCTGTAGGAGCAATATACAAGAAAAAATACTTTTAAAACTTGAAACTAAAAATTTTGCTGCACTGGCAACATAGGACTGAGTTTTGTGGCTATGCTAGAGGTGGGCCTACAGCGGTGGTCTTTCATCAGTAAGTGTGATGGTGACACATTGAAAGCACAATAAAAATCGAAATGAGAACTTTGCAATCCTCAGACAAAATAAAATTATGATTTCTTTTGGGTAGCTAGGCCATTAAGGATCATTTCAATTTACTTTTTGCTGGATTTCTTTCTAAAGAGATTCCAAGACCCATAGTTAGGTACTTAAAAATTGCATGAAACTACATTTCATGCATGCTGTAATATAATTTGCATGGATAATCATTTTCTGTACCTATCATTTCAATAGCAAATGTGAATTGTGGTTTAGTTAACAATAGAAGAATATGCGAGTTTCAAATTTATGACTGGGGAATGGAAATGTATGCAAATTAACTGTTACACAAGGTTGATGCTCAAAACTAATCAGAGTTAGGTATATTGATTTACCAAGTTGATGATCTGGGGAATATGCACAAAAGGATTTTTGCTACAAAAATAATATTTATACAAAGAGCAAAAGAAAATCTTAGTGTAATTCTGTAAGTGGTGGGGATACACAGGGGTAGATGTGGTGGATATAAAATGTTTGGTTTAAAAGACAAATTTATCAATTTATTATTAAATAGTTAATAACAAAGTTGGAGTAGGTAGTTGCTTAGAGAGCTTATTTCTAGTGGCTATGAGTAAATACATTTCTGTATGATGAATAAGGTAGAAATGAATATCATCTACATATATGATGGTCTTTACAGCCTTTACAGCTATTATTTACTGAGACTTTTTATAATTTTGGGGAAGTACTAAGAACACAAAATTTAAAAATTAGCAATGAATAACTCAAAATTGAAAATTAAAACTAAGTTTAACATCACTAATGCTTATTAAAATAAAAAAAATATATAAATGAAGATGTAGGTACTGAATGTGCTGTGAAAAATTAAAATAAACATACCTGGCAGATTCAATGTCTTTTATTCCAGCTGCGGCTAGTTTATTTATGAGTTCTATTTTTATGTCTGTGGGAACAAATTTAGATTCATTTTGAAGGCCATCTCTCGGACCCACTTCATAGATCCTGATTTGGGGTACTGTTGTACTCTGAAAAATATTTAAAAGATGTTTCAGATGAGAATCATAGGTTTTGCTAAGAACATACAGCACAGTGATAGGTACCTAATTATTTATTTTCTTTAGCAAAAAGCAAAGGTTATTTCAAAATACAATAATTATTACAAACCGTACAATGAGTTAACAATTTTAAGTAAGTAAAGTAACTTTATTATGGTTTTACTTACAAGACTACGATGAATCAAACTTTTCACTAATTTGGAGTTAATTGTTTTGGTAACGTGTGTCATTTTTACTACTTTTACGTAACAATAAGCTAATTATTTCTCAGATACGCAGAGCTAAGATCGTCATCTACTTTTGTTATCAATCATTATCAAAAACTTGAAGATGGAATGGGTCTGTGTCATGTTTTCGAATTTGTTTAGCTTTTGATAAGTTATCATCTGTCAACTCTGTCATCTGTTTCACGCTGGGGTTTGACGTTTCGTGCCAGTTTGTGGCTTTGTGCTCATGTTGTCTGTCTGGTTTCTTTATTATAAATGCCCACTAAAATAATTTGAATCATTTCTTATGAAAGCATTCATTCATAGTAATTAAATATAGAACTTTGTAAATGCTAATGGTGTAGAGTATATTATGAATAATGTTTTCTTATTAGATTGCTCAAAAGGTTCATAATCATGCAGCTGGCTTTCTAACTGTCACTACTGTCAGTGTCAATTTGACAAAAGTTGTGTTCGTTCGTGTTCGTACATTGCGGCGCGGCGTTTTCTGTTGCCGAAATCATCTTATAAGACATTTATAAAATAGTGAAACTTTACAATGGGTTGAGTATTAATGTCGATAACATAAATTACTTTCTCACACATAACAAGTGTGCAAATTTTAACTTAACATTTCATAATTTCAGCGGTGAACAGTGCCACGTCTTTCGTGTTATCATCAATTTTGACCCTGCTTATATTTTCGGGAATGCAGATGTACAAACCGGTCCTGATAAGATCGCCCGTTACTATAATATTTGGAGGCTACCTTGGTTCATTGATGTTCTTGTTCTTCGTTACTGTATCCTTTTAAACATACACTTCTTGGTTAACTATTAAGTTCTTATGATGTTTTACCATCATACATACAATGAACCGCCCACGTTTGAGATAAATTTTATAATGATAGTAAAAGACTATAAACATTTGGATTTGCTGAAACAACACATTCTAACTGTACAGAAACAGTGGCTGCAGTGACAAAATTACATTTTGCACTTTCCTTGTTTGTTGTGAGACATGGCTATAATTGCTGTATGTCAAATAATTCTAACACCACTCACTATTTCACACATGTCATGTATATTTGTAACAGTGTTTTCATTGATTTATCCTTAACATGATATCACAGGCTATTGGTAATTTAGAAGCCACTATGTTTGGCAAAAACTTCCAGTTGAAATTGCCAGAAATTGTCTTGTCCATGGCAATATCATTGATTGCTGCTGGTATGGTGCACAGGATCTGCTTCACTACATGGTAAACAATATTCAATTTGTTTTCTAGCCAACCTATGGAAAAATTCTGAAATGTTGTGACACTGTTGTGTACTATACTATACACTTTTATTGTAGGCAACTAGGAACTACATATTGTTTTTCATGGCAGTCTTATCAAATTAGTAAAACTGTACATACACAAAACTTGATGAATAATACTTTAATTGCACCTTGAGAGGGATATATGTACTAATACTGGCTGCTGTTGAAGTAGGCAACAATAAAGCCGGTTGGAATTGTATCACAAATAAGAAAATTTTACCTGTACCATCCATTGTATTTGTTATCTGCCTAGATTTTTCCCACCTATATTGGGGTCAAATTCTAGGCTAACTGGATGAAGCTGAATACAGTTATTATTTACATAAAGTAACTGTCTGTCTGACCTTCACAACCTAGTTACAGGGCAAAACAATACAGCAAGACTGCCTGAGATTGAGAGTATAGACTGTGATCCCATGAATTGACCAAAGTGGATTATAAAGTTAGCCTCCTCCCAAGTGGCTTTTGCCCAGCAGTGGGACATAATGGCCTTGTGACAGTTCATTGGAAGATGTGCACTTCAAGACAATTATTTGCACTTACCACATCTGCTCATAGTTTGTGACTGATTGCAGATAAACAAAGAAAAAATTTAATAATATGTACTTGTCTTTTATTTTCAGTTTGATATTCTCCATAATAACAATCTACTACATGAACAAGTTGTCACAGAAGACTTACGCAACTGCAGCCCCTGTAGCAGTGCCAACCAAAAGTCGACGCCATAAATGAAATGTTAGTTATTAGTGATTTTTCACCATTACAATTATAATTAAAAATCATTTTGTATCATGAAGTTTAGTGTTTTATTAAAGAACTCCAGTAAAAATAACCCATGTATTATTGTTGTGTGTTCAAATATTATCTTCAAATTAAATAAAACCCATGATTTGAAAAAAAGTTTATTGAAAAAATTAGTTTCTGGACAAAAGTAGACATTTTTATCTGGTGGTTTTAACATACTTTCCTCTTAACTGTTTAATAAAATTAACTTAAGAGTAGGTAGTTCAACCTAATATAAAAATAAATTATCTATTCGGTATAATTAAATAAATAATCATCTAGGTATCGATTATCAAGAGTTCCAGTAATACAAGGTGTTATTTTTTACAATTTTACTTCACTTTTAGATCTCAATACAACCTACTGTTCATTTGTTCTGTTCGTTTTTTGAACAAATATCACATAATAATTATAAAGGAGAATAATATGTAGTAAATCAAGTTCTATTCTATTTACCTACCTACTTTACATAGATAAGTCTATGACACTGTTAAATTATGTTAAACAATCCTCAGATCACCATGAATCAAATATATTGTAATTGTTACAAATATCTATAATGTTTATGTTAATAAGTAATACTTCAATGTTAGTTAAACATAAAAACGTAAAGACATCAATCAACAAAAACAATCTACCCACTAACTTTTAATTATTGCACAAAGGCATTTCTTACAAAATAAGTATGATTTACGTAAATTACATGAACAGTTAATATGATTTGCACTAAAAAATACTTGATATATGCATGTTAATGCCACTATAAATAAATGAAAAATATTTTAACACTAACAAATAAATAATGATCAACCTCATTGAATTAGATTTGGATGGATTCCTTAGGTACTTGTGTTTCGAGTCACTTTTGTTAAGGCTTAGTGATTGTTTGCGCTATCTATGAAGACATTCAATGCCTTAGTCACACTTATTATTATACAAAGTTATGAATCATACATGCCTAATGTGTCATGACGATTGTAAGACAGATCAGCCATATGTGAGGAAGCAGAAAGCATTAACATCTAGGCTTTTAAATTGGAATGGAGCATATAGGACAAAATTAAATAGTTCACAGTTTACATAATTCCAATTAAAGTTTCTTAATTTTTAAACAAACAATAATCAAATCACACAGTCAATATCACTATCTTTTAATATTTTTGATGAAAAAATAATGTCTTTCTTATTACAATATTACAATGTAGGTGAATATTATTTTATGTTACAAAATGGAGTGTTTATATATAACTTTGGCACAAACTTTAGAATTGTCCAATTTCTGTATAAAATGAGAAGTATAAATTGCTTTACAAAATTTCATGGCAGTGGGTAATTGTTACACATTCTTTGATTACTCAATTAAATTGTTGACTACTAATACAACAATTATTTGAATCTGACCTTCTACAAAAACACAATACCAGCAGTAAGTTTGTAACAGACCATTTATCATTGTGATTATCATCTTGTTTCCCGTGATTTGGAAAATGCAGATTAGATAAAAACCATGTAAAACTTTCATATGAACAACAGAATATTCAAATAATAATATCTATCACAGACTTATTCAAATACATAAGGCACTAAGTTTGTATGTGATTAGATCTTTAGAGTGAAAGTTTACAAGCATTTAGATTATTTCTTTATAATTTATACACACAACTCTCTCTACTAATTTAGATACAGGTGTCACTGGATCATACTTATATTAATGGAAAACTGGAATTTCAATTATAAACCTTGTTCATTCTAATAAGTATTACTAAATAATTAATAAAGCAATCTAAATAATGAATAAAGAAAGTTTCTTCAAATAATTATATCAGTATTACACATACATTGAATAGAATGAGGCATGCCACATTAATCTTATGCAATCATGCAATAGATAATGCACTGGAATTTTTAGGCAATTGCATAAAACTATTTGTTTCTAATATGCATGCTGTTATTTCTAGAGTAAGGGTTCTGTAAAATTCTTGGTGTTGTTTCCATTACTCTTAGAAGCAGTTCATCAAGATAGTTTTCGAGATCTTTATTCTTCTTTTTCTCATACTCCACATCTTTTTGCAAGTTATAAACCATGACCATCAAGTCTTCTCGTGATTTGCCATCAAAGTCCTTTACAACTGATTTAGGGATGTTATTAAATGCTGGATTTATAGAATCTTCTTCTGCAATGTTCTCTTCTCCAACAATAATGCGTTCTTCTAATAATTTCTTTTGTTTATTATTGTTTGCAAATTTTTTGAAGAACTTAGGACTTGGTCTCTCCTTTAAAGAACTTGGACTGTCAAGTTTTTTATTTCTTTCTAGACTTGAAGACTTTTCTCTATCAATAGCTAATTGACTGTTAGATTTCCTCTTTGAGTAAAGTTTCTGTGACCACTCATCATTTTTGTCAATGACCTGTGCTGGCAGCTGTGGAGGAGTGAAGGTGTCAAGGCTCAGGCGCACAGGTTTCTGTGGGATTGGTTTTTCTGGCACAGCCAAGTTACTGCTTGTGGATCTTCTCAAAAATTCACCACCTCCAAGATTTTCCAATGAAGCATTAACTGGTGAGGGGGTATATTTATGTCCCCGTGGCAAAGTTTGAACATTCAGTGAGCTACCAGAGCTTTTATGGGATAAGTCATCAAAAGCAAATTCATCATCGTCTTCACTAATAACACCAGGGTCAGCTTCTCCTGACAGACGCTTAGGTGTGGAATGGTCAGGGGTTGAAAGTGTTGAACTCTTGAGGTTTCCAATACTGCCACTTAGAGATGATGAGTCACTTTTCTTATCTTTCTTATTTAAGTTCATCTTAGAACCAAGGTTTTTAGCAAACTTTTTGAGACTTTTACGTTTTTCAATGCTACCAATGCTCATGAGACTGCCACCTACGTTCTGGGCGATACTAGACAAAGAAGACCTATGTTTATCTTTCTTACTCAAATCAGTCAAACTTCCTTCTTTCACAGTAAAAGCAATTTTCACCTCTAACTCGCCTCTTGGCTTATCATTCTCTTTGCCAGATTTTCCCTGCAGGGTATACCAACGGCTTCTTGGTCGCTCGTAAACATCGAGGTCTTTTAACGGAATCGATACTTGACCTAGTAAATGGTCCTTTAACATATCTTCATCGTAAATCTTTAGAACAATCTCAGCAGTATTTCCCTGAGAAGGTATCCGTAGCTCACATTCTTCTATCCATTCGACATTCTGAGTCGCTTTGTGTTTGACGGAAGTTTGGAATTTATCTTTACCGAGAGCTATTGTAACAAAACAGTTATTCGCACCGTTTTTACCTTTGATCAAAAGTCCTCGAGCACGTTGAATAGTAACTTGAACATGAGTTGGATCCCACATTTTTATTTGTATAAATTAGATCACTACACTAATTTTGAAGATTTTAAAACTATAAAAATATCATCGAAAACAACGTAACGATGAGCTGTCGACCGTCACTTTAGTTCATTTACTTTTTTTTTTTTTAATTTTTGCGACGTTTCGTTTACTCTAGCAGTTAAGTAAAGGCATGAAGCTGTACAGCCTTTGTGGATCTAATTAGATTTTTAAAATTGAATTTTAACAACAATTAATTTAATTAAATTGGTAAAAGGATTTTTTTTCGCCTTCGTTTATTCGATTCACGCTGGGATTGTTTCTCCGTCTCAATGTAGATGTCACTACGTAGCGACATTCTAGACTGTTCGTAAAGTTTGAAAGAATAGACTTCTTTGAGCAATATCTTTATATATTTAAGTATGTAAGTGAAATTTAAACCAAACAATCAAGTAATCTGTTTTTTTTTAATATCAATTACATAACTTAAAGTAATAAGGTAATGAGCCTTAAGCCTATAAGGTAATGAGCCTTAAGCCCATAAGGTAATGAGCCTTAATAAGGTAATGAATCTTACAGTAATAAGGTAATGAGCCTGTTACATACAAACACCAAAGTGGATTGGAGTGCTGCCATAGGGGCGCTATTGAGTGAAGACTTTAATTTTTTTTTTTCGGAGATTTACTCATTTTATTGCATTATCAGGTTAACCTTGTATAGAGAAACCATTTACTTTCCAAGAGGCATGGTCCTACGACGCACCGTTTCCGATATTTCCGAAAAATAAATGTTACCGTAAGTACCAATTTTATTAAAGTATGTAGGTATCGTGTTGACCTTGTTCATAGAAACCATTTGGGGTCCAAGAAACATGACCATTGACCATACGGCGCACCGTTTTCGAGTTCTCCTAACTTGGAAACGGTGCGCCGCTTTCGATCTTTTTATTTTTGATTCTTTTTGATTTTTTTCTGGATCAAATTGTTGCTTTAGTCGAAAGACTAAAGCTACAAATTATACCCACAGTATTTATTCCCAGAAATGACTTTTTACTTCACCGGCCAATCAAGGCAGTTTTAAATAACATATAGGTAAGCTGGCCGCTTATTCTATTTTCAAGGCAAAGGCATACCACCGATTCCGACGTGCGTACGAACTTCGATTGTACCCACTATCATTCGGGAACATTCAACACGGAATCGGATATAAGTATCTAAAGCGGATGAAAGATATCTAAATAGCATAGCTACTAATTGCAATAGGACCTAACCGCAGATCACTATCAAGCAGAAATAGGAAGAAGTCTCAAGGTTTAGACAAGAAAGCAACTTCCTACTTTAAATCTATTCATTCAACATCAATAATACAATCGTTCTTAGAGATCACAAAAAAACAATATAGGAATGCTTCTTAATAGTTACCAATAAAAACAATAAATCAGAAGTTTTTCACCTGATCCGGGAGGGGAAATGTTCTAAATATTGTTGCTGCCAATTTTTATTCGTAGGAAAAAATGGTTTTTTACTAATATTATCAAAATGCATTCGAGCATTTTTAAGGGGCGCCACACGCAAATGTTTGAAAAAAAAAAAACACTTATTCGGTGTTAATCTTACCTATATATATTAAATTCTCGTCTTATATATAAAATTCTCGTGTCACAATGTTAGTTACCATACTCCTCCGACACGGCTTGACCGATTTTTATGAAATTTTATATACATATTCAGTAGGTCTGAGATTCGGCTACTATCTACTTTTCATACCCCTAAGTGATAAGGGTTGTCCACCCCTAACATTTTTTTATTTTTTGGACAAAATTTTATTGTTTTATAATGTGGCATTAAAAATACATACCTACAACCCTAAATTTTCACTCTTCTATCACCAACCCCTATCTTTTAATAGCGATATTAGTACTTTAATTATTTTCTACTCTCGGCGGTCGATAATAATTGATTATTTACCATACGATCAGTTATTCTTGACTATTTGTTTGCTAGATCGCGGTAATCCCAAGACCTACTGGTTCGAATTGATAAAATATTTTAGTGTTGGGAAGTTATTTATCGAGATATAAAATCACGCTACGACCAATAGGAGCCATGAAAAATGTGACGCAGAAGAAGTTGCGTGGGTCAGCTTGTTTAAGTATAAAAGTGACTCCTAAGTTTGCTTAAACTTCCATCACCCAGATTCAAGGGAGCCGTAGGGAAACCAGCACTCTTAGAAAACACATAAACAGACCGGGTTCCGTTTTCCGACCCCGCCGCCGCCGGGGCCCGTCGCGACGTCCCAGAAATAACCCTCCCCGACCTTTGATTACCGAGTCAGCCCGCGTCGCTGAGCCAGTAGTTTTTAATCCCCTAATGATATGGCCCAGCCTGTCCCTTGCTGTCCTCCCGAAATGACCCCGCTAAGCCGTGGTCCGTATCCCGCAGGGGATGCCCTAGCGAGCGGTCATTTATGATAAGTAATTAGCTATATTGAAAGCCCTGGCTGGGGGTCTTAAATTCATTTGAGGCCATCACAGGATAGTCCGGTTAAGCAGTAACCAGCCTTAGTGTGCTGAACTGCGAGTGGTCCCCGTCAAAAAAAAAATGCTTAAACTTGGGTAAGGTTTTCTATTTCCGTTTCGAGGAAATTAAATGGACTTAGTGTGAGAGTGATCCTGATCAGCATTATTAACTACTGAAAGTTATGGGTTTACTAAAAAGCTCTAAGCTCTCCCAGCACCCTGATTTCAAATCCCAAGCAATTTGAAGAAAATAACTAAGTCATTGCTTTGTTTATTTGAAAAATTCATCTGGTTGATTGATTTTACTCATATATTTCGCAATCTTCTTCCCGCAGTATATCTAATATTAATGAGTTTTTTACAATAGGGTGGGAAAAGACCCATCACAAAGCCGAAAGCTACGCACTCTGTAATCAAACTAAATGGACATTGACCAAAATTGTAAGCGCTCAATGTAATGCACGCAACCTCTGTGACTATGTGTTGGACGGCAGCGGCGAGTTTGATATTCATAGCGTTTTTGTAAATTCAAATGCGCAGGTAATTTTAAGAAACATCGAAAATTTTGATCATGTTTGTTTGGAATATTTTTTTGTAAAAAATAATAGATAATATACTTTGACCTTCAATATCTCCAGAACCAACGGTTTCCCATGACTTGTCTAGAAAAAAAGTTTGTGTGTCAGCTCTGACCCACGAATGGAGTTTACTCCTTGTGTAGAATCTACACTAGATTATGTAAAAAAAGGGTAAATGAAAGAATTTTAAATAAGCTGAGTATACTTTGTAAATACACACTTACATAATCTCGAAGTGAAAGGTGCGCAAAGGAACGTAACGCCTCACTTTTAGTTAACGCTCGATTTTACTCCTCATAAAATTTTCATATCGCAGGCTAAATATGAAAATCGTTTCTCAAGGAGTAAACTCCATAAATGTTTGGATTTTTCGAAAATAACCCCCTAAAGGGGCGAAAAGGGGTGATGAAGTTTAAGGGGAAGACATCATTGCTTGCTTCAATTTACGTGGAAATTGGTATGAACTAAAAAATATGTCAAAATCGGAAGACAATCATTGGCGAAGATATATATATATATAAGTATATGTTTGCAGGTAAAAAAGTGAAAGTACCAACGAATTGATAAAATTAGGTAGGTACTGCCTAGTAGGTCGATTTTAATGTAGGTAGGTTGGGAGTTGGGACGTATAATTTCTGAACGGTACTTTCCGTAAGAAACTCACAACAATTCACATTTCACTTTGTTACATAAGAGATCCCATTACGCTTCTATTTACCCTTTTCCAATTAAAATTTGGAAAGGTAGTTAAACTCGAGTTTGCCGTATTTTCGAATCAATTATTTTTGAAGTGAAGGTAGATTGCGATTATTGTTGTGGTAGATAGGTGCATAACAAACGTACATTTGGATGCAACGACAAAAAGTGGAAACAATAGAGTCGGTTGAAGACATTTAGTAGGTACCTAAATAAAAAACCGAAATGGCTTGCGATTTTTTTTGTGCATCTAGCTCCATTCTCTTGTGGGCTGACCGGCGACTTGTGGGGATGGTCCGGGGACCAGTGGTAGCTGCCCGGCCATCGGTGAGAGCTGCGACCAGGTTGATGACGAGGGAGGACCGTAGACTCCATTTTCAATCGAAGACTTAAGAGCTACGTTTTTATAAGTCTAAATACCTACCGATTTGTTTACCACACGAAACTCTCAGGCCTCAAGCTGCTGTCATTAATCCATTTGATGCTAGTGATAGACTTCAAGCTCGCTTCACCAGTTTCTAGTCTACAATTCTACCCTAAAGCAAACTAGCCTCGGAATACCTTTATAATCGTAATGTTATGAGAAGACCTAGGTACCTACCTAGTAACCTCTAGAGAATGGGATGGAATATGATAGTCAAGTGAATGATTACGAGCCCAATGTAAAGCAACACCGCAATAACTCATTTTGTACCTAGGTACCTTCAACAATAATTTTCCTTAGGTATCTACCTAGTTTCATCTTTTGGCGAGTAAGTATGTACGAATAATAATATGATCTTTGTTAGTTGTCTACTTATCTAGATAACATTGCAATTTTTTTTTCCTCATAATTCATTTACCTACGGACCTAACTTAAAAGAAAACGAGTAAAATGCGCCGCAAATAAAAGGCCTAACTATTTACCTATAAACCTGTTAAGTCAAGCCACAGACTACAAAAGTCGAACAGTAAATGAACCCTCAAAGTTTTATTTCAATCAACAGTGTTCGCGGAAACATGACTACACAATTTGCTACCACAAAGTTATAGGTCCATTTCATAGTTGGTAGGAATCAATTTATTACTTAACTCCCGAACTTTGGTTTAAATTGCGGTTAGTGGCAAAAACGGGTCTAAATTATTAATACCTACCTATATAGATGAAAGTTGGTAATGTCGTTACGTAATATTATTCATTAGTTAAGTATCTCATAATGTTATGATGACGCACCTAATGTGTTGTAGAAAATGCAAAACAATGTATCATCGTAAATCACTGATGAAATTATCCGTTTCTAGTAGACTGTCGGTATATTTTCAGTTCCTGCATGTTACAGGCATTCTACCTGAATGTTTTTTCCAGTGGCCCTAGTTTTATTTGGTAGAACCTATAAAGAGGCTATCGCCACACATAAAGGTGTAGGATAGGTTAACTATAATATAGCTTTGGTTCTGCCTCGTTGGTACCTTATACCTGTATAGTGTATATATGTATGTAGGCGTTTAAGGATGTGTTTTGTAGTTGCTATAAAGTTAAGACACAATATGAAAATATTTCTATTTGTAATTTTTTTTAAAATTCGGCCGCAGAAACCAACTAATGTGTTCCAATAAAATCACTTTCCGAGCAGTCAGCTGCAGTTGGTGGTGTCTATTTTAGTTCAATCACAGATTCGATGCCAGCAATTGCATCCGACTGCTCGAAAGGTGTTTTTTTTTACTTCTCAGTCGTTTTTCGAGGTCGGGCTTTTTTTAAGTCAATATTTTTAACCGACTTGCATATTTCTAACCATGCACTTCTGGAACACTCTATATACTGCATAGCCATGGTCGCAAGAGCGGCTGCTCTGAGAGCGAAGTCTTGGGTTTGGTTACCAGGTAGGAAAAGTTTTTTTTTTTTTTTAAGAATTTCTCATTAGTATCCCGTATTCTAGATTTGTAAGTGATTGGTGGCAATATCTATAGACTCGCCTACAATTTGATGAGTTTATATACACGACAGGTGAACTATGCGTGTACTTACTTATAGTAGATACCTACTTGTGCCTATATCCGATATTGATACATTACCTACTATTTTATTTTTGTCTCATATCATAAGACTATTTGCCAAAGAAATAGTAAATATCCTGAGTTAGGTATTAGGGGGAACTACTACATGGTTAGATAAAATTTAAACTTTCTGACGGAACGGAAATGGAAACGATTGAACGACTTAAGTAAAACTGGGAACGTAGGTAATTAAGTTAAAGAAAATTAAACTTGAGAAGTATCATCATAAGACAGAATGAATTGATCGACGGCCAATGGTAGTGAGGTACCTACCTCATGGAGTAACAGACTTGCATGCCAATGCAATTCAACAATATGTGTTTGGCGCACGCAACTATAATAATCAATTAATAAAAATAAAATAAATGAAGGGTTAATAAGCGATTAATTCTTCCTATCCATAGATATAATATTTCTACATATGTTCATATCTGATGCCCAAGCCCCAATGACTGTTCAACAACCTGAACCATATTATCTACTGGTTATGTTTCGAGGTGCAATAGCAGCACTCATGATTCGTATCATGCAATCTTCAATGTTTATTTTTTTTTCTAGCAACGCACTTGTAAAACATTGAATTATTTACAAAAATAATACTCGTAAACATTTTTTAGTTAACCTATGCTGGGAAAAGTTCTCCGTTCTCCCCCATATCTTTCCAGTACTTTCCAGACACTCTTTACTTGCGCCACCTCGAACCAGCGTTCGTGGTTCATCTCGCCATCGCTTCCTCGTCATTGGTCCATCCTCTTTATAAAATTAAAAAATGTTAATGATTAATTAAAATAAAAAAACCTTAAAGTTTCTTCCCTCTGCAATCTGAAAAGAATTCGTGACCACTGTCGAAGATATTAATTTTAAATTCAGTGTAACCCTCTGTTTGCGTGTCCCACAAGTCCAAAATAGTGGAGATCATTTGTAACGAGGGCTCGGGGTTAATTTTCTACATAGCGATGTCGACAATACAAAGTGGGCTATTATCGTCCTGTAGGGTAATTGAATCATCCGTCACGCCTTGGATAGTTATATTACAACACCATGGCCGCATTTCGAGGAATGATAAATTCATGATTTAATCATTGGTATTTTGTCAAATTCGATGCTTAGTTTGTTGAGATTATTCCGGTCGATTCTGCAAACATGTCGCCGTGAAGGCTTGGTAAGTGATCACGAGGTGAGCTGTCAATCCATATAATCAAGATGGAATGACAGCTCACTTCGTGCTCACGTGACATCTTGATTTTATGGATTGATAGCTCACCTCGTGATCACTCACCCAAGCCTTCACTTCGACATGTTTACAGAATCGACCGGTTGCCTTCCAATAAAAATTAAGATGATTCGAGAAGTTGCATGTCCCTTGTTGCATTCATAAAAATATTACAACAATTAAATTTGGCACCTAAGTAGGTATTAAGCAGATTTTTAATTCAGTGAATTGAGCTAATCAGTTTAGATTTTAATGAAAAAAGTATTGACAGCTTAGTACCTACCTAAGTTAAGAACGTGTAAACCCTACTATAATGTCAAAGTTTTATAGGTTTTCAGGTTAAGGTAGTGTTTGACAAAAATACTCAACATCAAATTCAGACATTCAAACTAGCTCGCGCACCTAGTGATAGTGTTTTCCCGAGACGGAAAACTCTTGAACTAATTCAGGACACTTTATTACTTTTGTTGCTTTATTAGTGTTGTTGTACAACTTATTAAGTTTTGAGTAAAACCTCTGCAAGCATAAAAAATACGCTCCTTTAAGTTTCTCTTTGTAGAGTTTTACATACTGTACAAAAGTGAAAACTATGTAGGTAGCTAACCTAGTTTTCACTTTTGTAGGTATCATAATGTACTAACCTATTGTTGTATCAATATTAGGCATCTATTTTCGTCTATGTATGAATAATATCTGCAAATGTCCTATTGTACACATGACTAATTAATTAATTAATTACCGGCTCGTCTTGTCAATCACATGTGTCCGAGTTGTCATCGTCGTTAGAATACCTACTAAAACTACCCGAATCCCTATCTACGATGGGAACTGGATGTTACTTCTGCATTGTGTTAAGATGTTCCGTTTAATGGTAGGTAAGTAAGTAGGTATAATGGTGTACATAAATACTCATTAGGTAGTCGTAACATAAACACAGGTTAATGGTAACGGAGAAGCACTTATATTTTGCTGCTGTTATTTCTGTAAGTAAAGGTGATAAAGCTTGACGAAGTCATCTCCTCTTTTTGCTTAAATACTTAAAAAAGAAAGAAATACTTACTAGATTTTGCTAGCATGCATTCGTGATTTAATCCACTTGTGCTAATAAACTTAAATAAATTTCGCAGTTACTAGACCTTGTACGGACAAATATGTAAATAAAAGGCCTAAGTATCGCAGAAAAAACCGCCAAGTTCGAATGAGATCGTTCTGCGAGCAAACAGCGCAGTTTGTAGGGTCACGGGTTCCAGCACGCCTGAATATTTTAGAACAACGCTGAGATTTAACTCGAGCTGTGTGTTACTACGAGTACTCGAGTAGTGCTGCCGGCACGTCATGTTTTGCTAAAACTAAAACATGGCACAACTTTGCGTTTGTGGTATATGTGGGTAGAAGTAAAATAATGCTGACTGGAGCATAGTTTTGTTGGTTTCTGTTTGATGTAAGTTAGTTAAATATTCTAAGTTCCAATTATTGATGGATGTTTGTTATGGTCGACGTTCTCAACATTTTATTTGGTACTACCTCCAGATGTTTTTTGCAGTAGGTACTACAATATGCAGAAATCAAAATGTTTGAATTTGTTGTTGAGTTTTTTTAATCAATAGGTAAACTAGGTCAATTTTGATTAGGTTTGGGTTTTATAAGAAAGATTTTTGGTTAGGTACTTTATTTTTTTGTGACGGCTTCTTTCGGTTGGGCGATCGTTGTGGAAATGAGAAAGGGCATGCTCCAATGGTTAAGATATCATGAAAGAATGCCTGGGGAAAAATGACGAGCGAAATATTTTGTACTAAAGTGGAAGGTGGGATACGTCTACCTTTACGCGAACAAACTGATTGTGAACGTAAAACTCAGCATAAATTCAACCAACCCACAAGATACCTGCACTAAATATGCACATTAAAAATATAAAATGAAAATAATTTAAATAAAAATACGAAAGCATTTCTGTTAAAGTAAACAATTCAAAGAACAGAAAAATATTGTCTTATATGTAAAAAATAAAGACTCCCCTAAAATCATAAGCCTTGTAACAAATTCTCGCATATTACTCAGGAGAATATCGCTGTACTAATGTTTCGCATAAGCGCGTAACTACGTACACTCAAGAAAACAATAGCTAGTGTAAATACATGTGTGCACTGTACAGCACGACACAACTTAGACGTTCCATTGGCTTGAATCGTCAAACACGATAACTTTTCAACTTGTGCGAATTGAGTTTAAACGAACTTAGGCAGGAATTGACAGAGTTTAGAACGATTAACGATTCGTGAGAGGATGGAACATAAACGTAACAAACTTTGGTGTTTGTACTGTTAAGGCGTTAAAATGGCAAAGGATTTTTTATAAGACACTGTCAAGCAAGGCCTTCGCCCCAACCGCCGCTACAGGAGAAGACGCCCCGGGCGTCGGGAGTCGTAGGGCGATCCCCGGCCACCGTAGGCGCGGACCTGCGGACGGCGAGCATTGGGTGGCTCGCTGTCCGACCACCACCAGGCCCGGGGCGATGGCGCGTTGTGTTTCACGCGCGCCTCAAAGAGATGTCAGCATAAAAGACGGGGCCCGCTAGGGCCAGAGCCTGCCAGGGTTGCGAAATTTGTTCGAAAGAGTCACCGTGGCCCTGGAACGCATAGGGCTTTAGAAGGAACACGGATGGGTTTTAGTCAGTAAGAGTCTGACACGCCCTTCCGCTCCACCCAGAGCGGAAGAAGTCATTTGATGATTTCCCATCCTTAAAAACCTGCGCTCTTCAACCTCTACGTGAACGCCCTGATCGTTGAGCTAAGCAGTCAGCATGTTGGTTGCCATGTGGATGGAGTATGCGTCAATAATCTGAGCTACGCCGACGACATGGTGCTGCTGAGCGCATCGGTTTGCGGTCTTAGGAAATTGCTAGGGATCTGTGAAGAGTATGCCTCGAGCCATGTGTTGAAATATAATGCTGGAAAAAGTAAATTTATGGTGTTTGGAGCTAGTCTAAGAAGTTTGAATAGTGTACCCCCTGTATGTATAAATAATGTAACGCTTGAGAGGGTGCACCAGTTTACATAAGTACTTGGGTCATATTGTTACAGCAGACTTAAAGGACGATGCGGACATTGAGCGGGAGCGGAGGGCGTTGTCAGTGAGAGCTAATATGAAAGCGCGGAGGTTTGTGCGTTGTTCGAGGGAGGTAAAAATAACGTTCTTTAGATCTTATTGTACATCCCTCTATACGTGCAGCCTGTGGGCAAAGTACACTCGTGCGGCATACAGCGCCCTCCGCGTCCAGTTCAACAACGCATTCAGGGCGATGCTGGGGCTGCCCCGCCACTGTAGCGCCTCGGGCATGTTCGCGGAGGCGCGCACCGACTGTTTTCACGCGACGATGCGCAGGCGGTGCGCGTCTCTGGTGCGCAGAGTGCGGGGCAGCGCCAACACCGTCCTGGCGATGATCGCCAACAGACTGGATTGCCCGTACATCCGGCAATGCTGCAGTAGACATATTGTTACTTTGTGAGTGTTTGTTATTGTCTGTATTTGTTATCCTGTCTGTATAAATGTTTATGTCTGTGTGTTTTATGTATGAGTTATGTTTCTGTGTCCAAGGTATGTTTTTATGTGTCTTTTACAAAAATGTGTTTTATTGATATGAGTCTTGTGGTACTTGAAATAAAATTTTAATTTTAATTTATTATTTAAAAAAAAAGCAGGGTTTGGTCCCCCCCCCCTTTTTTTAAGAATCATGAAAAACCCATCCGTGTTCCTCCTTATGCCCTTTACATTCCGGGGACGCACTATAGTGCGTCTAGCTGGATAAAATATAGTAGGTATCGAAAATGCTGAAAATTCTTTCTTATTGTAATAGATAATACCCACGAACCTCGAATTCCAAAATTTTAATGCAGCTGGCATTCAAATCCTGGAATTAGAGGTCGTGGGTTTGAGTTTCTGGGTACGTGGTTTGAGTTGCGCTCATTAAGTGCCGCAGTTAAGTATAAAAGAAATGGGGTAAATAAACTGATTACCTCTAGTTCTGGATGGATCATTAGGTCCTTCACAAGTCCGAAGCCATGTGTTCATGGCTCTCGGAACGCGCCACCATCGGGATCCCAAATAACGGTAGTAGGGGGTGTTCACGTGGGCGTCGGCTCGACGATTATTATCTAGGAATCGTCTTCGGCAGCTAATGGAAGTTCGTCGAGCACTTCCGAAGTTTGTCTCCTAAACTGGGGCGGACCGAGGCTGCTTTCACGGCGTCCTCATCTTCCGCCTGACATAGGTACTCACCGAAGCATACGGTGGAGGTCTGCCCTGCTTGGGCGGAGCACCGCGTGTCCTCGTAGAGGCGATTGGCGGAGTTGACCTCTCGCTTCCGGCCCTGGTTCAATCCATGGAGCAAGGGAGCATGGGAAGTAGTCAACTCCTTCTGCGAAGCAGTAATGCAAGCTAAGGAGGAGGCGGGACGCGTGGGGGAGAAGCAAACCTAACGCCCCAGCCGCCGCAAAAGAAGAAAACGCCCCGGGCGTCGGGAGTCGCAGGGTGATTTCCGGCCACCACGTGGGCGGCTCGAATAAGAACCAGGCCCGGGTCGAACGGCGCATTGTGTTCCACGCGCGCCTCAAGCAGATGTCAGCATAATAGACGGAGCCAGCTAGGCCAGTGCCACCCGGGGTTGCGGAATTTGTTAGAAAGAGTCTTTGCGGCCCTGGAACGCAAAGGGCATTTGGAGGAACACGGGTGGGTTTTAGTCAGTAAGAGACACACTCCCTTCCGCTACGGTCAGAGTGGAAGGAGTCATTTGATGATTACCCATCCAAAAAAAAAGTGAAGTCAACATGAAGTCAACTGTCAATCCATACAAACAAGATGGAATGACAGTTAATTTCGTGCTCACTCCTGTGAGCACTCTCTGCTTACATCTTTCGCTCTCCTATTTACACTGTGAGACGTTGACAGAATAGACCGGCAGTACATCGAGGGAACTTACAATTTGTGTCGTTCTGTACGGAATTATAATGGTCCACGTAACTGTGGCCACACCGCTACATCTCTACGCCCGAGGAATGTTATTGCCTTTTAAATATCTAAAAAGCTTACCTAAGTTTTTCGTCAAGGCTGGAAGACAGTGGGCAATCAACCTAAAATACGATGTTTCATAAGCCGGACAGACGGTAAATATTTTATTACTGTCATAAAACTGATATTAGATATTGTTTTGTGATTTTATGTAACGCCATGGTTTTAATTGTTCTATTTATGGTTGCTAGTTATTGGTTATGATGAATCGCAAGGTTGACTGTTATTGGAAAATAAAGTATAGGTAAGAACCTATCTACCCTTAGGTTTAACTTGCAAGGTACGTAGGAACCAAATACTTTACACTTATCTGCTTTGTAAAAGCATAGCGAACACACTATATTACAAGAATTATTCCAGTTCAAACTACTTCTAACACCTACCGAAATACTTTTTTTCTTCTTATTTTAACTTCAAATCCAACCAGCTTTAAACACCACACATTAGAATTAAAAAATAGAATGAAGTGTATATGTCACGTCCATCAATTACCAATATGGCGCAACGTGGTCGCATCATAAATGAACAAGAGCAACATAACGCCTGTACACAGTAACATTTGGTATTCCGTCAAAAAGGCACGCTGCTTTTTTTGTACAATGTGAAAAATACGCTGGCTGGCAGTGAATGAAGACTTTTTCATTTTAAAAGTAGGCACTGTCTGTTTTCCTTGGGTCATTTGTTTGCCGTGTCGTTTTCTTGCTTTACCGGACATGAGTTTAATTTTTTGTAAGTCAGTTAAAGGAAAATACTGATGCGTCGAAAGCCTGAACAATAAAATCAAGTGGAAACAAAATGGCCACAGCTGATCGCAGTCTTTCGTTCATTCGGCGTCGGTCCTGCTGGCTAAACTTAGAGTAACATTTATGTACATCATTTATTATTTTGGTTTTCATCGTGAAACCGTTAAGTAGAATATGGTACAACTTCTGTATATAAAGTACCGGATGAATTTTTTGAAACGTAGTGGTTAATCATTCATTAGAGGTTTTTTCTGTTTTTTGAATTGAAAAAACACATCCTGTCACACCTATAGGAAGACCCGGACCTACTACCTCCATGATAGTTAAAGAATTTCTACTCGTCATGCCATGCGACACCGTCGACTATGATTGATATGTAATGTGGGGTAGAATGTGCAACTTCACCATAATGAGTTGCGTTAAATGTAGATATGTAATGTTTGTGTTTACCAATATTTTGTCGGAAATACTTAGAAGCATGTTGTTTTATTATTTTGTTAGCTACTCAAATTGTGAAATCCCAAGTGCATTTGATTTTCGACACATTAACTGTTTTCGCAGGACACGTAGATAAAGCCGATGTAGGTGCTCTAAAAGTCGATATTCCAAACCTCAGTGGTAAGATGCAGTGGTGCTTGAAATGCCATGGTTGGCTGGGAGCCATCTGCGCTCGCCATTGTCCGGCGAACCAGTAAAAGCTGCTGACTGGAAAGGCCACTCGGTAAAAAATGCCGCAGTACAAAAGTGATGGATACACGTTAGGTGCCTGGCTATTGTGCCAACTTCCTTACGAAATAAAAGTATTGATGTTTTTTTGCAACAGATCCCACAAATAAAATGTTGGTATGTCTGAGAATGATGCTCTTGCCTGCTGGATCAACAATACTTCCGCCTTTGAAGTTTTGCGATTATAAATTATATCGAAGATGATGTGCCTATAAGCAAATTGTCTTTTTCAATAATCTGCAACGCTTAAAAACGAAAAGAAAATGATTCAGCAAGTTTTTTTACACAAACTTGTGTGATTTTTTGTTTAAGGTTCTATTGCAGAGTCTGTGAATGACAATAGGTACCAAAATGTCGGATAACAAGATTATAACGTAGCTAAGTGTAGCATGGCCTTTACCTCTCCCACTTTGTATTGAATGAAAACAGAAAATAAATTGAGCATTCAAGTGATTACTTCAAAACTTAACAAATACAATAAAATCGTCAAACTCTATTTGAAGTTGGTAAATTAATTCGTAAATGTTCGAGATCTTCTAATTTAAGGTAATTACATTATTTCTGAGCAAAATATGAAACGTCGATGGTGAATTTAATTTAACTTGAGCGTTTAACATTTTGCGAGGCATGAAGGTTTAATTAAACGAAGCAAAAGTTTATTAGGACGAGGTCGGAGCAGTTTTAAATGTAAAAGAAATACTTTATTAAGCACCTACACTACTCTTTTATTTGTTTTATATTTTACAGATGTGTGGTCGGTGTAGTAAGGAGTATGCTTTAAGGACTCAGGTAGTCACATAATCGTACTACCAGTTAATGACAACGTAAACAAGTTGTATTTATTCGTATTAATTGTAATAAGTATTTATAAATAGGTACAAGGTAATATATAGTCATGTGATTTATTTCAGATGAAGTAAAAATAATTGTTCCATGAAAAGTTCATGGTCCGCTTAAATCGTGTTTTATGATTAAACATTTAAATTTATATTCTTAAATCTATGCATAAACATGAAAAGTGTTTGTTTTTTTATCTTGCCCCGAATTAAGCGTGCCCCAATTTATTAAATCTACTTATTGTGGCAACACCGAAATTATAAGCATTGTGTACACAGGACGATATATTATAAGTGAGTAAAGGCTTACCCGTCTTAAGATTGGAGGAGACGGCGGCGGCAGCCGAAGTACTTTGATTGATGAGTTCGGAGCTTATCAGAATAATAATTACACTAGCTTACTGCTGCCTAATCTAAAAATCTTATTCTTGCTCATTTGCGGCCTTTCAAATAGTGTCAGATTGATTGATAGGGTCCTGTATCGATTATTTGTATTTATAGACCTTCCTCTTTCGTCAATATCGTATTAAATTCATTCCTCATCTGTGATGGGGTAAAATTTGACTTCTTACGTACTAAAGGAGGCTACTGAATACTGATAGTTTGATTTTCAGGAAAAAGGAAAAGGAGCATAGAATACAGGAACTAAGTAGGTATTTACTACTGTATTTATTGTTATTCTAATAAAAAGTAACTAGCCTCTCTTTCCTTGCAAAACACAGTCTATAGCAGTAGGTACTTTCATAACTATTCTTAACTTCGACTATCGGAAAAAGGGGCGTTGATGTAGTTTGTTGGCAAGGCAAGCAAATACCGGATAATAAGAATACTTCCCAGTGCCAGAGAGGCAGGGAGAAAAATGAGGTGACTTAGAATATACCACTATTTGTTTTATAACTTAGTAGCGACTTGATTAAAGAGGAGCATTTACGTAACATTTTACAGGTAAGATTACCAAAGTTCTGTCTTCACTTCACTCGGTATCGGTCGCTATAACTAAGACCTAAGTTTCAATGATTTATCAATAACATTTCTGGGAACGTACTTTGTTAACAAGTTATTTCTGATAATAAACAACAAGTTTAATTTATCAGCACCCTGGCAACTTGTTTGGGGGAAAATTCATTAGCTTATCGTAGTATCAGTGTCGCGGTGAACTAAAGGCTAATGTCAATATTTTACTACAGCACTGTAACTAGGGTTGTCTCATGACTGGTTTTAGCTGAAGTTCCCGGCAGTAGCGAGTGTATTTCCGGGATTTGGCCGCAATACTTCAGCTTAAGCTCCTATACACAGAGCTGAAACCGCTATCTTTGTTTAAGACTGCAATTTCGGCTGTAAAGAGGTATTGTTGGCAAGACTACTTCTTTCTTCACAATTTTTATTTTTGGGTGTATTCATTGTTTCTGTGTATATTTATTTGATCAGTAACTATAGGTAGCATCCCTAACAATAGACAGTAGAGCAACTTCGGCAGTAAACAACTTTGCTTCAATGTTGGACCTCTCTATCATGTGGTACCGCGATACTTGGTTAGATCATAATTATTAAGTTACCATGTATTGTGTAGACAATGTCTAACTAACATAATTGGGTGCCTGGCTTTCGGTTAGCATACCATACAGGAGTAGTGAATTCAGAAGTTGTGTTCAGTAATGGATATCGTCCTTTAGGTACCTACTAGTGCTGACCATAGACAGAATGGATTGAGCTATTGTTGGCAAGACTAATTCTTTCTTCACAATTGTTATTTTTGGGTGTATTCATTGTTACTGTGTATATTTGTTTGACCAGTAACTATAGGTAGCATTCCTAACGATAGATAGTAGAACAACTTCGGCAGTATCGCAAAGTATGAGAGATAAAGCGATCGTGTGACCAGTGGTTGTCTTTTTAAACGACTTCAAAAACGAGGAGGTCACGTCGGAATCTTTTTAATTTTATGTATGTTCCCTGATTACTCGAAGACGCCTGGACCGATTTAATTTTTTTTTTTTTTGAAAGGGTAAATTTCCCTGGTGGTCCCATGGTCATTAGGAAAAGTCGAGGGAGTTCCCCTTCAAATTTTATAGGCACACTTGAAGCGACTTGAGTATTCAAGTCAAAAAATGAAGAAACCACACCAGAAACAGTCAGTGTTTCTGGTGTGGTTTCTTCATTTTTTACCAAAATAAAGTTTTTTTTTTTGGAAGACGGTTGAATTGAAGTTTGAATGAAATTGTAGTATTCGTCGTCGTCGACGTCGACTCAATTGTCAGATTGATTGATAGCAGTGTCTGCCAAAAATACACTGAACCGTAACCGAACGGTCAATAGGTACCTGTCCCTTAAAAAGCTTAGTTCGTATGTGTGTCTGGTTACAGATTAGTAATCAATGTTTCGAACACTAAGGGCATCCGAATAAGCTCAAACTTTGGGTAGAAACGTATAAACGTATAGACAATACAATAATATGGTATTATGGTTCTTGTCTGATGCAGCCACTAGATAGTTCTTGTTTGGATGAGGTGTACCTTTGAGTTTGGACTAATTGGATTCGGATATTGACAACTCAGATCAATTAGCTCATTAAAAGCTTATTTTAAAAGATTCTTTGTATAACTTATTACTACTTTCGCAGGTCTGCTATGGGAGAATTTTCTTTAGAAATAAGCAGTACCTTTGTACTAATAATTTAAATGTTTTATCTGTACTGTTTCTCTGTGTGTAAATAAATTGTAAAATAAATAAATAAGTGGTTAATTTTATGAGGGTCGGGCTCAGTTCATTTTCTATATCTACAAAACAACAAACGACACGAAATGGTAAACATTGTTCTCCACCACATGAAATGCATTTATTCAAGCCCGGATCTCTTTTTATCTGTCGCGAATGAAACCGGGACAATTCGGGTACACTTTTCTGTGGCGAGATGAAATACCGAACAGGATAAGTATTATAATTGCTGGCTCAATCCGGATTACTGCGAAGCCGCCGTAATGCCGCTCTTTGTGCCTCAAATTCGTCTTTGTGAGACGGCCTCTACAAACTTTACATCGACAATTTTATTTCAGCCTTTATGAGTTGGTTTTTCTTTGGTTTCATCAACGTACATCACACGGCATACATTATGGCGCTTCGTAGTACAAAGACGCTTTATAAAATCGGCACTATTTTAGGAAAACTGCAAAAATTAACGCGTTACTTAAATTGGCTAGATTATGCGCTAGATTTTACAAAAACTAAGTAAAGTGTTCTTTGATGTCTGAGTCTAGTGTCATGATTTCTCTAAATTGAAGTTTTTGTACACAGAAAAAATTACAGGTCTTCATATGCTACGCCGTAACCAGCATTTAATTTTGAGATTTTTCGTAAGCAATAGTTATAATTGTTTCCCTCATAAAAATGATTGCATGGTTTTAATATCAAGGCATCTTACTGTAATAAAAAGTTTTGTTTCGGCTAGGCGGAAGCACTGCCATGTCTCCAGATAGATCGTAATCCAGGCCATGGTGTATTCAGAGTTCCCATCTCACTCGTTCAACTGTTGAGGCATGATTAAATAAAAAATATCTAAACATCCATACATTCACATTTTTTTTTAAATATTTTAGGAGAAAGTAGGTACGATAAAAGGATATCGATAGATGCTCAATATTTTGCTACCTGATACTAAAGGGATTATTATATGTAGGTATTAGATTATTTTCTCCGTACTTTTGTTGTTCATCTACTTATATGAAAATGAATCCCTATTTCCCTTAGTCACGGCATCAGCGTGAACGGCTGGACCAATTTCGCTACTTCTTTTTTTGTTGTGGTTGTGATTGTCAGGAGAAAGAAAATAAACATCCGGGTGAAGCCGGGGCGGGCCACTAGTTATAAGATTAAATACAGTAAAATGCTCACAGATAGTTAATATCTTTATTTAGGAATAATTGATTTCAATCAAAATATCAATTACTGTCGTAAATAGACTTAGAAAATAAGATAGGGACGGATTTAAACTGTTTAGAATACATATAGCTGTATAGGTACTTACTTAACTGAGTATACGTCTAACTAAATGATTTGTTAGGAATGTGCACTTGACCCAGTTAGTCTAGATTGAGGTCTCTAGGTATTCACCTAGTCTAGTCGTTTATATTTATTATTTAGTTTACAAATATCTACCTTATGACAATGACGATAGCACTCAATTTTTAATAATAACTAAATATTGTTATCGGTCAATCTATCGTTCAGGAGCACTTATTTCATCTTGATAGTGCGCGGTCCCACAGACGTCACACAGCAACTTGAACTCCTAGAACAAAATAATCAAGGTCTTATTTTACTTGTATTAGATAAGTACATAACTTTGTAACAATTTAACTCTGTTTTTCTTTGCTACTTATATTATAAATTTAGGTATGATACTTTTGAAGGTAGTTTGAAACTAAACTAATCATATTGAGTTGAAAGCGAAATACAAGCTACCTAGTAGCCATCACTACAAGTTCTTCGCGCACAAAATAGGTAGAATCAATCCTAATGGCGGCTAGGAACACACTGCGAGTCGCTGCGCAGCAAGAAACGACTCTTTAGACGTCATTAACTTTAAATCGACCTATACTGATGATAACGCATTGTAGCTGGTTCGTACGATGCGCTAGCGCTACCCCACCCTCGTTGAACACAAGTCAGCGCGCGATAGGCGAATGCTGCAGTGCGATTCAGCAGTGCTATTCATTTTAATATTTAATTAGGTGTTTACTTAGGTGAAGTGAACATGAAGTGAGCTGTCAATCCATACAAACAAGACGGAATGACAGTTCACTTCATGCTCACTCTACCTAAGTAAACACGGTGAGATGTAGACAGAATAAACCGGCTGTAAACATATCTCATAAACTTACGTAGGTGCAGTGAATATGGAGTGAGCCATACAAAATAATATGGAATGACAGTTCACTTCAAGCTCACTCCACCTAAGTACCTAAACACGGTGAGATCTTGACAGAATAGACCGGCTGTTGGCTGGTGGCCATTAGCTTTATGGAGCAGAGACTGATCTGCAATGACCGTACAATTTATGTATTTCACGTATTTGGTGGTTTCAATTTCGTGCTAACCCATCAACCTGTACCTATTTTGTACCTATTTTTCGAAGAATTAAGTTCCTTCTCTTCTATTTACTAATAATATGCACACTTGCTATTCCAATTAACTTCAGACATTGGCAGAATAGTTGACAACTGAATTGAAATGTGTTTCACGAAGAAACAATAATATAGGTAGACTAGCTTCTACCCGCGACTTCGTACGCGCATATCCGTTATTCCCCGTTCCCGTAGGTATTTCGGGAAATCCTCTCTTAGTGCTTCCCTACACTTCTAAAGGAACCTACATGCCTAAATTTCACCTTTCTATGACAGTAGCTTCGGCTGTGCGTTGTCTGTAAGTCACTCAGTCAGTCACTCACTCAATCACTCAGTCACCAGTAATGGAAGAGTTTAATAAAAAAATATGATATCGTTTTTGTGTACCGGTACCGGTCGCACTTACTCTAAGCGCCTAGTTAAGTAATTTTCTGCTTTCTACATAATTGAAATGAACAGGATACAATCAATGTTAAACGATGAATTATTTGTTTCCATGTCGTTGGCGTCCACTTGTCAAAAAAAGACAAATCGCCATAGTTTTACTATCGCGTCTGCTAATTACGGACCGAAGAAACCATTACTATTTTTATGTATTTTTTAATGTTTTTTTAAGTAGGTACCTAAGTTAAAGTGATTTAATTTGTATTAGTACAACTGTTACTTTTCCTGTATGTGGGTACCCCGGTTAAATCCACTTATATACTAACCTATCTGTACTTTGTTTGTTTGAAATCGCTGGAACTACCAGTCGGATTTGGAAAATTATTTTTGTATAGATATGATAACCACATTCATGAAGAAGGCTATACAGGAACGGGAAAAACGGGATAGACACGAACGAAGTCGCGGGCTAGTACTTTAAATAACCGATTTTTTCATAACCAATACTCGATATTTAGCTTCTATTATTTTCTTGTAATTCAAAGAAAATAAAGACGGTAAACGAACTGTATACATTGTTAAAATCAAATGAAGATACAAAGCAAGTTGAATTAGCTAGACTCTTCAATTAAATTGTTGAAGTGTTCATTGTTAGGGTAGTCGATATTGAATATCAAAACTATAAGGTAACAAGAAACAGAAGTTAATAACATTACTTCCTTGGACACAGCTCACTAAGTGTGTCGGATACTAATATAATCAGCGAGTCAGTCAATCATGTGGAAAGGTGTCTGTTGAAATAGGTACACAACTTAATACACACGTTGATGTAATACACATAGAATTGCGTAAATGTTTGAGTGGATGATATGGAATGCATTGCAAATCTTACCAGATTAAAAAGCTGCCGCAGTTGATTCATCGCAATCTGACGTACGTTCGAATAATTACTTATTGTCATAGTGCCGGTGCTCATATAGTCAGCCGCTAAGTTTGCAAACTCTTCCAACTCGACCAGTCTGTACGGTCTACTGTTGGGGTACAGGTGACGATGGTTCCGGTCCCTCGCCCACTCCTCCCAGCGCGGCGGAGGCACAAACGACTCGTTTTCTGGCAACTTTACCATCGTAACCCACAAACACGTCTAATCACTTACGGCAAATGAGTTATAAAAATGGCTACCTGGAACTTGAACGGGTGGGGATGTCAACAGTACGCACAAACGCATTCAATCCATTGTCTATTATTTTTTGTACTATAAACGACCAGTCGGGATTGCTATTGTTATCCGACCCTTAGATTGTCACGTGGTTTTCATATTTTTGAAAACAATTACCACATTCGGCTTGGAATGATGACTTGTTGACTCAGATATTTGTTGTGTTTACGTCTTAAGTTGGTAAATATTCCTGATCAATTAGTTAATTAATTCGTTCACTTATTAGTTAATTATGTGCACTTAATGTTGGGTAGTTAGTGGGTCTACTTTAAAAGAAGGGGTCTGTGAAGATCTGTTATCACTATCGAAAAGTAGCTTGGTTGATATGGTGAAGTTACCGGATCCGTCTGAGCAGCCTGCCAGGGCGATGGGGGAGCGCGGCAGTAGCCGAGGACCTCGCAGTCATCACAACTGGGGCGCCAGGGTCGGGCGACGAGGAGAGCCTCACCGTTCGGAACCGAAGGGACTTCTAGAGTTAGAAGCCTTGGCCAAACGAACGGTCGAGCTCATGGAACGGCACTTACCAAAATCAGAGCATAATTACGATAAGGCCATGGATCTGCTGCGACTACAATATAATCTTGTAAGTACTTTGTTATCAATTAATCAATACCAACTATTTTCAGATAAGTTCTAAAGAAATTCGTTTTAATTTGACCAATATTTGCATTCCACTTCAGTATTAAAATATTCTGTGTTCGAGTCGGGCCTGAACAAATATTTTTTATTTGAGCTATCGACAGCAACGTTTTATAGATTTTTTGTGCGCTCGACTTGTTGGCAAGGGACCAATTGATCACAGCCCTAAAAGATACCGATGCATTACTTTCCACGTTTTATTTGACCCTTTTCACGACTCGTCAGAAATATGAATGTATAAAGTAGGTACCGTCGGGCCATTAGTCCATAAAACTATGCTCATACAAATGTTGATGTGCTAATATGTATTTGTTTTATCTTTTCAGAATTTTATAGTGGTGTGCGAGAAATGCGGCGGGACACATGCCATCGATGAAATCATTGCTCCTGAACGGTGATCGATGAGAACCAAGCCTGTTACGTCATGATTTGATACGGCGCGTGCAATTTGTAAAATACCTACGAACACAATTTTTATAAGTACCTACAATTATATCTGTAATATTTACATAACAGCATTTAAAGCACTTTTAGTTATTAGTTCTTTTCGACATTCGAGGGTAAATTCATTGTGATAAGAAGGACTAAGTACATACGATTGAGTGATATTTTATGTGAAACTTTTAAAATGCAATTTTGTGTAAGAATCTTTTGACATGTAAATAAAGATCGAATATTTATGAGAGGCTTTTAATTGTATGCTAATCCAGCAAAAGTCAACTGTGTCAAACGGGTTATTTCCTCATTATCATTCTTACGACTAATTGCCATTTTGAACCGGAAGTCGTAGGACTCCTTTGAGAACTTCATGATTTGAGCCAGTACAGCAGTGGTGCCAGCTTTTGGAATGTCAATTCAAAGTTTTTAAAATTATATTATGGATTAATTTGAAAACATAACATTTCGATCGAAATATCGCACTCAATCCATGTCTGATATTTGAAAAACAGCTAACAATGTAGACCATAGTTGTAGTTCCATAAACCTGACGATAGATAGCAGCACCAACAGCCTTCCGAACATATCCATCGACGAAAGTGACACAGATACAAAAACTTAGAAATGAGATAGAAAAACTTAAGCTCGAACTAAATGAAGTTAGCTCATGATGAAATCAATAAACTATCGCTAGAAAATATGGAACTAAAAAAACAGTTACCAAAATAAACACAAAGCATGAAATAGTCAAAAAAGCGACAAAAAAGTTAACAAGAAAGACACCTAGAAAAAAGAAATCCTTCATTTCGAAAGGCAATTGTGGTATACCTAAATCGCGAAAAGAACAAGATATCTTTCTGACTCCCACGCCACATATGTCGCATACTAAAATATCACCGGCTGTGCCCTGTAAAACTAAAAGTATTACGAACATGCAACTGCGTTATTTATTTTTTAGATATCGCAGCTTAAGCTGAGATAGGGACCATTTTGGCCTCGCGCAGATAATTATTTTTTTTATACTGTTTAGTTTTTAATTTTATTTTACTAGTTTGTTAATCTTGTGCGAGTCCCAAATAAACATTTTTCTTTCTTTCTTTCTTTTTTTCTTTCAAACTTGAAAAGCGTAAGTTGTGTATCATAAGTAGCAACAATAAAAGTAGAATGTTGCCAATAGCAGAAAATATGTTTCCGAACTATCAAATATGTCATTATCTCAAACCAAACTGTGGCGTCGAGATTTTAGTTAAAACATACCTGACAAAACTAACCACTCAAAGAGACACGACAAAATTACGGTAATCTTATTGTTTTTATAAACCCACAGACAGTTGCAAACCTTTTAAGTCTCTTAAAATTCTTCCCTTTCCATCATTATTTATTATGGACATGGCAATATTTGTAAAAACAAATGCGAACTTGTTCACCAAGGTCTTGGACACCAGAAAAGGCACCGTGAGAAGTCAATAAAAAAACCTTTTGAATGTTGGTGGAAACTGCACTATTACGTAGTAAGTGTCACTTGTATGGGTCCAATAATAGTTAATCAATTACCGGAAAATATAAAAAATGATACATTTTAACATTTCAAAAATAAACTCAAGCCTTTTCTTGTGGAGAAATGTTATTACTCTATTAATTATTTTCAACCGACTTCCAAAAGAAGGAGGTTATCAATTCGACTGAATGTTTTTTTTTTTTCTAAATGAACGATTACCTTGACATTTTGTTAATTTTATATTTTGACATTTGAATTGCATTTTGACATCTTAATAGTATTTTGTCATTTTAATAGTATTTTAACATTTGAATTGTATCTGGACATTTTGATTTGCTTTTAAAATATTGTTTTATTAATTGTAGATTGACTGAATTGATTTTAATTGCATTGAACTGTTAATTATATCTGAAAATTTTAATAAGGGTTCTTATTTTTAAATTTTGCATGTCGAATCTTGGGCAGAATGTATAGGCTCAACTTTAATTCTTCACGACCTCATTTGTATACCTGCATTCTAGCAAATAATTTATTTGATTGATTGATTGAAAGTCATCAAATCATCGATTAGAAATAACTGAAAAAGGGTGATACGAAAAAGGCAACAATTAAAAGCTTTTTTTTTTTAAGGATGGGAAATCATCAAATGACTTCTTCCGCTCTGGGTGGAGCGGAAGGGCGTGTCAGACTCTTACTGACTAAAACCCATCCGTGTTCCTTCTAAAGCCCTTTGCGTTCCAGGGCCGCGGTGACTCTTTCGAACAAATTCCGCAAACCTGGCAGAACAATTAAATGCTTACCAAGTAAAATATGTTAACTTCAAATAAAATAAACCCACTCTATACCGAGGTGCCTAAAGAACAACCTTTAAGTTCCAAAATATATACACTCATCAGAATAATTGTAAGTGTTCTATTTGTATTCTTTTTGCCTACCAAAATGGATAAATGCTCACCAAGTCTTGTTTCCCTGAAATACAATGTTACTTCTGTTAGTTGGAGAACTTGGATGCTTGATGCTTGTTGGAGACTTGGGGCACCCCGACTCGGACAGGGTAGGTTAGAAGGAGATGGCGGGGTCTAGTGCGCGAGAGAAGCGAGCGAATCAGACCTCGCTATCTCCTTCGTGGTTGTCTTTTTTAAACCATAGTCCGTAGTCGGCTTTTTTTGCTTGAGCAAAATTTATTTATTTTATCCATTCTGGCAGGTATTTCAAATTTTTTGGTAGTAGAATAGGTACTTTTCTGGTAGGTGTTTAAACGCAAGCCTAAGAAAAATGAAAAATGATTCACGAATTAATATGATTATTTAAAGATTTTGTTCCCCGGGCCAAATGTATACATATTATATTAACCATTTATAATGAAAGTAAAATGTTTTTGTGAGAAACAAAATTTGTAGGAAAAAGTAGTTCTACATACTTGAACGTAGTAACGTATACCTGCTCGTTTGGGCAGACTGGCAATGGCAATTTTTTCAGGCTTTTTAAGGTTAAAACTTGTCGTAAAGCAAAAAAAAATCGACTGTGGCTAGCCCTATTTGACTATGCACTTTATTATTCTCCAGTTGAACCCGTGGTGAGATATAGGGGCTATTCTCAGACGGGACCGCGCACTAACTTCAAATAAAGTACGGTTAGCTGCTAAATTAACTTGTATTTTTCAGGAGCCAGGCGCTGGGGGCAAATCAGGCCAGTTTAAGTGAGGCTTCATTAATATGTTACTCTTACTGCAAGTTTTATAGCAGACCCTATCGATTTATCAAATTCTACTAGTTACAAGTTACTGTGGTCGACGCCAAATAAATTTGCAGTAACGGTAATTGCCCTTTATATTACCTTATTTTTTGCCTTTTTTATTTGTTTTTTCTTTGCAGGTACCCGGACAATAAATTATAAGTTTTTCATTATTATAAAATGAAAAAGATCACGATAGCTGTCGATTCAGGACCTAAGCAGATACCCATATCTTTATTTCTATTTTAGGAATTAAGTATGTCAATAAATGTAGGTGGGTCAATGACCGTTATTGCAAATTTATCTGGCGCTGACCATTGCTGATCAGGTTAAAAACCATTTTCTATAATTGTAGGTAGGTAAATGTAAGTATGTGTATTTTTAAAAAACCTTATAAGTCTCAGTTTTATTCCTGATAGCCATCTAAAAATATTGTGTGGGAGTGATAATAATGTTACTATTACGACCCCACCCCGTTGAGTCTCTAGTTTTAATATTTACTGTTATATTCAACGGAACCTTCCTCTCTTGTCCTGTTTGTCATGTTTGCGATCAGTTAAATCACGTATGCTCTATTTTGCCACGATATACATAACATCACGCCGGTACGCTGTGAAGGGGTAAGCACAGGTGAACAACTAAAAAGTGAAAAAAAAAACTTTTTACAAAAAATACAACAGACTTCCGAAATTAAAGTCATTTTATAATTTGTAGTGTTTTTTATTTTGTAAGTTTGTTGTATTTTTTTGTAAAAAGTTTTTAACAGACTTCTTAATTCGGTTGTGTTTTTGTTACCTCATAACTTTGTCATTAATGAAAAAGCCTTTTTTATGTCAAAATAGCTGGAAAAAGTATGTTAATCAAGTTAACGAAATTGCGTATTTTGCTTTCCTGTGGTGTTATTAGATGTGAGGTACCATAAGACTTCGGCTGCCACCAATAAAACTAAAATTAATTAAGAAAAATGTATACTGCATGTTGATTATTATTTACCACCTACCAAATAGTTTTCAAGACTTACCGCTGACAATGTTTAAAAAAATACTTTTCAAATTATAATTATTTAAAAGATATTACGCCATTAAGGATTATTTAGAAGACAAGTCAATAGAGTCTGCAATTTATAAGTTAAATTTATGGGAGCCACGAGCATTCCGCACAACGTGCCCGCGCAGCGGCGCACGGTCGACTGGCGCGCGGCGCGCGCGCCACCGGTGGCATGTACATGTGTAGTGACCTCATACTCATTGCATCAACACGTCCGACCGCTGCGGCTCGCGGCCGTGTACTGGGAGCGCGACTGAGCCGAGAGCAGCGAGGCGCGGAGGCCGCGCACCTGTCGTACATGCGCCACCTGCGGCGGCTCGGAGTCTCGCTTGGCGCACCGTTCATCGAGGGACAACATGCCGGCGCGGGAGCAGGCTAGTCACTGAGCGCGCGCGTAGGCCGTTCCGATATTTATGTGGACGGGCGCTGGCACCGCGGGCTTGCTTCAAGACAGCAGGAGCAAATGTTGCAGGTCGCGCATGGCGCGCACTGATTGGCTGTGTTATCTTGTTCGAGGTAGACTACAACCACTATGTACCAAGCAGTATGAGACGATATGATGTAGAACCAGCAATAAAAGTTTTAAGTCTTAGCATCAGCATTCGGCTTTCATTTCTCCACACAACTCGATCATCCCCACATTGGTGACCCCGACGTGATCTATTTGAAGCTCGTGCAAGAAGACGCTTTGGTGTGGAGCAAACCATGTCTGAGGAGCAACAAACAAAAATCCAGACCGAGATGAACTACGACGTGGGCGCAATATCCGTGCAGTCGCGACTTTTACCCTTTTGGAGAGAAATTCCCCGTGCCTGGTTCATCCAATTCGAAGCCGTGATTGACCCGTTGAAGACCTCAGATGACCAGAAGTTCCGGTATCTACTCCAACAGCTGCAAGCGGTCGACTTACAACATTTGACCGACATATTGTACAATCCACCCGCAACTGGGAAATACGAAAAGGTAAAACAACGCCTACTCGAAGCCTACGATAAATCAGACGTTAAGAATTTTCAAAAACTTATCAGCGGACTAGAGTTGGGAGATCAGAAGCCCTCCCAGCTGTTAAGGAAGATGCGCGAACTCGCAAGCGGCATGATCACCGAAGAAGGGCTCAAAATAGAATGGCTAAACCACCTACCCGCACAAGTTCGAGTCGTCCTGTCCGTGAACAAGGAATCGTCTTTGGATACCTTAGCAGCGATGGCGGACAAAATGGTGGAGTACGCAGAGAGCCCCAGCATCGCCGCAGTCACAGCACCAGCACCTTCCTCGACGTCGTCGCCCATGACACCCCTAGAAACTCTGGCACAGCAGGTGGAGAAGCTCACTCTAGAAATCGCCGAGCTTCGTCGAGGACGGCCACCACATAGACACCACCGCCGCTCGTACAATCCTCGTTTTCGATCCCGATCACGCTCGCAGTCAACGCAACGTGGACCTGCACCGAAACCTGGAGACGCCAACTGGGAATGCCGGTACCACCATCGTTTCGGCGACAAGGCGAAACGCTGTGAATCTCCATGCTGCAGAAGGAAGAAGCCGTCGGAAAACTAGAGCCGACACCGACCGTGGCGGACGTCGGTGTCCCGTACACCAGTAATCGCCTTTGTGTACACGACCGTAACACTCACGAACGTTTCCTCGTGGACACGGGCGCAGACATCTCCGTGTTGGCCGCTAATCATAAAAAAAACAAGACTGCCAGCGCATACAATTTATACGCGGCAAACAGTACACCAATCAAGACCTATGGGCAGAAAACTATCAGGCTAAATTTTGGATTGAGAAGAGACTTTGTTTGGTCATTCGTCGTCGCAGACGTCAAAACGTCCATACTGGGAGCTGACTTCCTCAGTCACTTTAAACTGCTGGTGGACCTGGACAAGAAAAGGTTAGTGGACAAAGTGACCGAACTATCGATCGACGCATTAGAAGTTTCAACAAACACCGAATCAGTTCACATCATAAGCAGCAATCAAGTATACTACGATATCTTGAAACAATATCCTGATGTGCTGCGTCCCATGTCACTGAAACAACCACCGAAACATGACGTTGTCCACTACATCGAAACCACCGGCCCCCCAATTTACGCGCGCCCCCGTCCACTGCCCCCAGACAAGTATAAGGCAGCCAAGGAAGAATTTGACCGCATGTTGGAAATGGGGATCTGCAAGCCATCAAAAAGCCCATGGGCCAGCCCTCTTCACATAGTAAAGAAAAAAAACGGAGGACTACGCGTGTGTGGCGACTATAGACGTCTAAACGCAGTCACTCAACCAGATCGCTATCCAGTACCTCGCATACAAGACTTCACGTACCAACTACATAACAAGAAAATATTCTCAAAACTTGACTTAAAAATGGCGTACTACTGGATACCAATCGCCAAGGACGACGCACAGAAAACGGCGATAACAACACCTTTTGGAATGTACGAATTTAATTGCATGACGTTCGGACTTCGCAACGCCAGTCAAACATTTCAACGATTCATGCACGAGGTACTGAGAGGAATAGACGGCTGTTTCTGTTTCATCGACGATATACTCCTTTGCGAAGAAAACGAAGAAAAACACAAGCAACTCCTTCATCAAATTCTGCAACGGTTGAATAAAAACGGTGTGACACTCAACATAGAAAAATGCGAATTTGGTAAAGAAACTATAGACTTCCTCGGCTATCAAGTGTCGGCGACCGGCATAAAACCAACAACGGAACGAGTAAAAGCTATATCAACCTACCCAAAGCCAAAAACCATTCTCGAACTTCGACGTTTCCTGGGAATGATTAACTTTTACCGAGACTGTCTCCCTCGACAAGCCGAACTACAGAACGAACTCAACAAGTACCTACATAACAAAAAGCGCAATGACAACACACCGATCGAGTGGACAATAGACGCAGAGCAAGCCTTTGAGAAGTGCCGCCAAAGCATCACAGAGGCCACAATACTCTCACATCCAGTGCAAGGAAGTCCTCTCGCCATCATGACAGATGCTTCGGATCACAGTCTAGGTGCTGTTCTCCAACAAAAAGTGAACAAAGTGTGGAAACCACTAGCATTTTATTCAAAAGCTATGAGCGCAACACAACGCCGACACAGTGTATACGATCGTGAATTACTTGCCATGTACACAGCTGTGAAACACTTTCGCCGATTAATAGAGGGTAGCGACGTCGAGATATTTACAGACCACAAACCGCTTACTTACGCCCTTACAAGAACGGAGAGTACCTCAGACACACCGAGACGCGAGAGACAACTGCATTTCATAAGTCAGTTTTGTTCAAGCATAAAATACATAAAAGGAGAACAAAATACAGTCGCCGACGCCTTGTCAAGAATTGAAGAGATTATTTGTCCATCAACTATCGATTATAATCAATTAAGCATCGACCAACAACAAGACCAAGAACTCAAGACATTAAAAAAACAAAAAAACTTAATATTCAAAGAAACAGTAATACCCGGTTGTAACCGACCAATCACGTGCGAGCTCTCAACATCAATACCTCGACCGTATCTACCCGCAAGACACCGTTACGCAGCCTTCAAAGCGCTACACGAGTTATGTCACCCGGGCGTACGCAGTACAAGGGAATTGATAGCAAGAAAATTATTCTGGCCAGCGATGAACAAAGAAGTAGCACAGTGGACGCGCGCATGCATAAGCTGCCAGCGAGCGAAAATACATCGGCACGTAAACACGCCGTTAGTACAATTCCCGCCTTCACAACGCTTTGAACACCTACACCTCGATCTCGTTGGTCCGCTGCGTCTTTCTAATGAATACCGCTACTGCGTCACGACAATTGACCGATGCACCAAATGGCCCGAGGCAGTTCCAGTCCGTGACATCACAGCGGAGGTCGTCGCGCAAGTACTATACGAAACGTGGATAGTGAGATTCGGCTGCCCGCTACGCATCACCACAGACCAAGGACGCCAGTTCGAGTCTTCATTGTTCAACGCGCTCATGAAGAAAATGGGAATCAATAGAATTCGCACTACGGCTTACCACCCACAGTCGAATGGACAAGTGGAGCGATGGCACCGAACCATGAAAGCAGCGCTTATGGCTCGCGGGGCAACAACGACATGGACAGAGGAACTTCCAACCGTATTATTGGGATTACGCACAGCGCTGCGACAAGACAATAACCTCAGCCCAGCTCTAATGACGTATGGAACTACACTCCGCATACCATCTGATTTCTTTGAGCCACAAACTACAAGGATCGACGACGCAGAGCTAGTACGCCGCCTCGCACGCACGATGACGTCACTCTCGCCGGCCCCGCACCGCTCACAAACAGCTGACAAACCTTTTGTTTACAAGGACTTATCGACGTGTACGCATGTCTTCGTTCGCAACGACACCGCGAGAGCGCCACTCACACCACCATACGATGGTCCCTATGAAGTACTAAAGCGTAACGACAAGTACTACGAAATCCAGTTACCATTACGTACTACAGTTGTGTCACTGGATCGTCTAAAACCAGCCTACATCGTGGACGAAACAGAAGCAAGTCCTACGAGCACCAAGACGTCGCCGCCGCCGGTACACTCCCATACATCTGCAGCTCACCGTGACTCGACGACTTCCACTGCACCTTCAAGTCAACCCTACATCACGAGAAGCGGAAGATTGGTCAAGAAAAACGTACGCTTCTCTTGAGGGGGAGTGATATGGGAGCCACGAGCATTCCGCACAACGTGCCCGCGCAGCGGCGCACGGTCGACTGGCGCGCGGCGCGCGCGCCACCGGTGGCATGTACATGTGTAGTGACCTCATACTCATTGCATCAACACGTCCGACCGCTGCGGCTCGCGGCCGTGTACTGGGAGCGCGACTGAGCCGAGAGCAGCGAGGCGCGGAGGCCGCGCACCTGTCGTACATGCGCCACCTGCGGCGGCTCGGAGTCTCGCTTGGCGCACCGTTCATCGAGGGACAACATGCCGGCGCGGGAGCAGGCTAGTCACTGAGCGCGCGCGTAGGCCGTTCCGATATTTATGTGGACGGGCGCTGGCACCGCGGGCTTGCTTCAAGACAGCAGGAGCAAATGTTGCAGGTCGCGCATGGCGCGCACTGATTGGCTGTGTTATTTTGTTCGAGGTAGACTACAACCACTATGTACCAAGCAGTATGAGACGATATGATGTAGAACCAGCAATAAAAGTTTTAAGTCTTAGCATCAGCATTCGGCTTTCATTTCTCCACACAACTCGATCATCCCCACAAATTAATTGACATTGACGATTATTGTAAATATATTTGCACGTCATGGTAGGATATGCTGAAACAAATTTACTGTAACACCATACTGCACCATATTCTAGCAAATGAAATATTTTGATTGATTGATTAAAAAGTGAAAAATAAAAAACATTTTACAAAAAAATACAACTGACTTCCAAATAAAAAAATACTAAAAAGTATCAAGTAACTTTATTAACTTTTAATTTCGGAAGTCGGTGTTAAAATACGAAGAAGCAACCAAAAACACCGACTTCCGAAATTAAAGTTATTTTATATTTTGTAGCTAGTGTTTTTTTATTCGAAAGTCGGTTTTATTTTTTTGTATTTGTAGATTGACTTGACGTTTGTCGCCGAGTGCTATGATGCTTGGACGCTGCGCAACGAAAACAGTGTTAGCACAGCACACACCCACCACGTTAAATGTCAAATAAATTATATCCGCGGCGGAAACCGCCCCGGGTGGAGAAACGATTCAAAACAGATGTTTGGCTTCATATTCCCACTTTGTTGGCTTCGATAATACGATATTAGTTACGTTGAAATCCAGATTACCTTTGATTTTTGGTAGCCTTCAGCTATAATTTTTCATGTCCAAACCATTTCAACAGTTGTTTATTTTTATTTAACCGTCAGAAACGGTTGGATCATCCATTACATGCAATCGAAAGATAATCTATTTTTTCAGTTTCACTTTCAGTATCTGTGAAGGACGATGAGTTTACAAAAAATATTAGTTTATGATTCAGTTGAGAAAATATTGAGAAGCTTCAATAAATGTCGTAAAATTACGTGGTAAAGATTAAATAATATTAATCGACAAATACGAAGGTCTATCGGCGGGATTTAAATAGTATAATTTATTCAGTACGTGACTTAGTATATAGAGGTATAAATGGTTCGTATTCGGTGTTTCAATAGGATCTTTGTCGATATGAATTGGTAATGGCTGCCTCGCTGCCATTGGCTGCGGGGTTGCGGTGTAAGTCTCAATGTGCGGTCTTGGCGCGGTCAGTGATCTTAATACCCTGAATAGGACCTGTATTGGGAGCAGGACCTGTGTGTATTGGTCCGAATTGCCGATGGAAGCTTTCAATTATTCCTGGTTTGGCTTTATGCATAGTAGGTACTAGTTGTTCCTCCGGCTTCGCTCGAGTGGACTATTAAACTTGCACAATATCCCGATTAACCTTGTAGGTACCTACCACTAGCAAATACAAAGAAAGGAAAATCCGCGCTAGTAAGTAGGTCCATGTTTTTTTGAGTGTCAGTCTAGCGATCATCGAGATAATATTATGGTCTATCGGAATAATGTGGTTGAACCAGCGGGGTTTACATTATTGTGGTGTGTCGGTCGTGTCATGGTACTTGATTATGATTGGCTGCATTACTTTTTGAGATGTGACCTAGGCTTGAATAGTCGTTTGATTGGTGTATCCTGTGCCACGACATAACATAACACAATAATATAAACCCAGCTTTACACTTAATACCTCAAGTTATATTTTTGATAAGGTAGAAAGTGGAATTGAATAGTTAATGATAACTTAACGTTAAAGGTATAACTTTGTCTCAGACGAAGTTAGTTTCACTGCAAATGTAAATACATAACACGTTTGGGTTGCAGAATCTGTTCGAAAGACTTACCGCGGCCCTAGAACGCAAATTAATGGCTTTAGGAGGAAAACGAATGGGTTTTTAGTCAGTAAGAATCTGACACGCCTTTCCACTCCACCCAGAGCGGAAGAAGTAATTTGATGATTACCCACAATAAAAAAAAAACATTATACGTAGGTACCGACATCTATTGACATTTGAAGTATTAGCCATAATTATCGTGTTCAAAGTGTTCATTTACCGTGAAATAGACCTACACATTTCTATTCAGATAGTAAATTTCGCTGCAAAACGGAAATTCAAAAGCTGGTATTAGAGATTGCTCTAAAATAGCTGGCCATCTACTTGGTATCAAATGGCGCTGATAGATTCCGATATTGAATTTTCAGTTATTGGCTAGAGCGAGTCGTGATCAGATTACATGGAGCTTTAGATTTAAATAAGTTTCTATCTTCGTGAAATAAAATATTTAAATTTAACAACTTCTTCAAATGGTGCTACTACAAACTCGTACTTCTATAGACCACTTTTTAGGGTTCCGTACCCAACGGATAACCAACGGAACTGAATTGATTTGTTTAAAGATAAAATAAAAAAAAAGTAATTAAAAACTAACGATTTAGACTGTTATTGCTAATTTTATTCTTTTGGGTTTGTGTTAATTAATATCACTTTTCTTTGCTAGTAAATAGCCAATACAGGAGATGCAGTAGGTTCTTAATTGAAACGCTGACCCGACTTCGCCCACTGCTGATTAGATATCTAATCTTTTGTTAAACCGCCTTGCATTGGTAAAATAACTTTTTATGTTGTTTGATTTATTCGTAACTAGTGGACCGCCCCGGCTTCGCCCAGATGTAAATGTTTTTTCAAAAATTTCTTTCATAAGAAACTTCTCCTGACAATAACAAACACAACAAAAAAAGAATTAGCGAAATTGGTCATTTAGCGATTCATTTTTATTTAAACAGAAGATTATTTTCTGATTAGGGACTCCATAACTCTTTCATGTGCAAAATTACAAAAAGTATGATCATCTACAATATTTTACTCTTATTGAAGTAACTTAGGATTGTGAAACAACTTAAGTTTGTTGAAATGACAGAGTTGTATTGCCCTTAAGTTATTGCTTGTTTATCTTTAGGTCCAAAAGTACACAAGTTAAAATAAGTAGAATTTTCATTTCATTTTAATACCGTTATAAGCATAACGGTATTAAAATGAAATGAAAATTCTATGAATCTGGGGCGACAATATTTTTATTTAACCATCGCTGTTAATATCGTTATGATTTCACTTGTAGTGATTTGTCACTATGTGAAGGTATCCATCAGTTAACCCATTCTAAAACTAAAGAGGTTTACTTTTCACGGTTTTAAGTACTTACCATACAAATTGCCGAGTCCTTTAGACAGCCAATGGAGAGCAATTTTAAGTTTTCTGTAGAAAGAGTTAAAAACTTTCTCTTTAAACTCTTTTTTGCAAAAGGTTCTCAACTAATTTTTTAAATGTAGTATCTATCTGCGTGTGTATGCGTGATACGTTTTAATAAAATAGGTTTATTATTTTTTAAACAATAATGATTTGCCAGTTTGTACGAAATAAAGGTACGAATAATAATAAAAGTAAGTAAAGTAAGATGAAAATATCGTAGGTAACTACAATATTTTCATTTTCCGAATTCATTGATATCAAAAAAACCTAGCATACGATGCGGACAAAAAACTACAACAAAGAATGTATTTATGAACTAAAAGATACAGTCTCTGAGGAGTTAAAGAGATAGTCTCCTATGAGCGAATGTTGACCTTTCAGGAGTTATCTCTTAGTTTACAAAGAAGGTTTACGTGCATTTATATATGACCGTCTGTTGGCGTCCAGCTTGCGGTCCGTCTTGTTTGACTTCTACTACTCAAAGAGATGATTAATAGCTTGTGTTGTGTTATTTAAGACAACGTTTATGTGATCCTACAGTAGCAGACTATGTGTTTATAATAAACAGGGAGACTTTTCATAGAAAAGAAGAAGAAAGAAAGAACATTTATTTGGCGACAAAATAGTGTTTGCGAAAAAGTTTTGAAACCATGATGTGGTCACGACCCCCAAGCAATGGGGAAACGACGCAGAAAGGAGTGTTTGCATGACTCAATAAAATATAGTGAACAGCGAATTTTTTTGCAATTTCGACTTTTAGCATGTTAAATAGGTGCGGTTTTTATAATGTACACTACAATCCACGCTGTTTGTTTATTATGTACATAAATATTCGTATTGTCCGATGCCGGCACCGATTAGTAAGCCGCGCACAAATATTTGAATAGAAATGAGACTGCCTTTAAGGATTATTCATGTCTGAATTATTTATTTAAAGAGAAGTGCGCACAGGTCGTCACTACGATGTCATTAACAGCTCTCCACGTCTTTGGCACGACTTCCCTGCGACCGAGACCTGCTTACGTCATAATTTAACTACATTCAAATAGATATTGTTTCTAACTACTGTTTGTAAGCAAAGCTTTAGTTGTGTACCTACAAACAGTAGTTAGAAATAGTTGGAATAGTTTACGGAAAACAATGACAATGGTAGTTAATTGGCGTCTCAAATACATTTATCGGATTACGATATCGATTTTCATTCGTTCGAGTATTGTGCAATACTGGGGAATTTCTTCATTACATGTCGGCTTCTAAGAATAACGACTTTCATACAAAGATCCCCCCTCTATATCCCCCGATGAAGTTGACATTTCCAAAAATATTTCTGAGTGGATGTTACCTATGTTATAAAATAAACCTTTACTCCAAATTTCAGCTGTCTAGATTAAGTAGTTTTGGATGTGCGTTGATAGTCAGTCAGGACAAACGATTTTGATCGACATAACTACCGAATGATCCTTTTTAAAATAAAGTAAACTCTTTTACCGTAAAGTAAAAGTCGATAGTGTTTAGTGTAGCTTTAACTTTCGGCTGCAACTTGCCTTTCGAGGTAAGTACGTACTTGTAGTTCAAGAGTTTGTCTTCAGTTCATATTTTCAAACAAACTTTTTCGCGCGTCGTAAGTGCTAAATTTTTCATCAAGTGCAAGGTTTCAGCAACTATGAGCCGTGACAGGGGCTTAAAACTTTGTAGATGTTTGCAGAGCGTTCAACCGGCAGGCATAGTGTTATTCATGCATAGTGTAAACCTTTTGCGGTTGACCCATGATAAACTTTACCAACAAGCAGCGTTCAAATATTATGCGTTTAAAATTTATTGTTTCTAGAATTTCATTAATATTTTATGCGGGTATACAATGTGGTGAACCGAGGCAACAATTTTCCAATATTAACTTCAACTCAAAACCAGGAAAATTAATGTAGGTACAACATGTGCACATTCGGGGATTTCTTTAATTAAATTGAGGGCAATATCGACTGTGACTCTGTGAGACATAAGAAAATGTACTGTGATCTTTAAAGAGATTCGCGAACCCGTGTCTAAGATTTGGAAGGATGTTTCGAGATTGAACCTCTCCGAAATTGTACGCAGGAAATTAACTAGAAGCATGGTGCTAATCTGAGGAAGCAATGTACAGCGGAAGCCCGAGCCCCGATGTCTCCTTCTTTAATTACTGCAAATCCGACGCAACGCTTGATTAAACTATTTCCGAACAAATTAAGTGAGGCAACGGGCCACGCTTCACGAAATGGAACTCAATAAAGACGTAGTTGTATTACGAGCTTTAGCAGCCGATAATCACGTTGCGGAGCCATTACTTTACGTGTTTTATTAAAATTGTGTCGCTCCCGTCATTGGCGTTTATAATTTTGTTTGGCAAAATATGCGATATTGGTTATTGGACTTACATTGACGTGCTTGACGTGGATTTTGTCCTGATTTTGTCCTCAAAACATGGAAACCAAACATTCGACTCAATTAGTAACACTAGATTAAGTATTACTTTCAATCAATTCATCTCTCAATCAATCTGTTGCGAGTCCGAATGGTGGTAAAATAAGTCGTAATCGGTTCGAAACGTTTATTATAAAAATCCAACTAAAAAACAGAAAATAAAATTTAATAAATTTTATTAAGAATAATGTAAAAAAGAAATGAATGTACATTATTGTTAAAAAGCGTGGGGTGCATTTTAAGTGAAGATAATATTATCAAAGTGATGATTCTTCTACTCATTATCTGTCAATAAAATGTTTATAACTATTGACACTATGCACCCCACGTTTTTTTAGAATAATGTACATTCATTTCTTTTTTACATTATTCTTAATCAAATTTATTAAATTTTATTTTCTGTTTTTTAGTTGGATTTTTCTATAAAAGCTTGTTTTTTTAGTTTTTTTAAAGTATATTTTTTTTTTTGTCAAACGTTATTTAAATAGAATATGTGTGTTTTTGTGAACAATAAAAAAGTGTGTATTTATGGATAATGTTTTGCTTTGTTAGAATATTTTTTAATTTTAATTAATTAATCCTGGCGAATCTAATTAGGATAATCGGATATTTTAATTGAATTCTTGCATTGTCATCGATCCTTGACAGGTGTGCAAAGTTTGAACTAAATCTGATCGTTCAAAGTAGGGCAAAATCGAGTTCAAAAGGGTCGGTTACATACATACATACAGGTGAAGCTAATAAAAGCGTGTTAAAAACGTATTTACTTTGGTTGTTATGTTGTGCGGGTCGCTAAAGATTGTGACTGCTGTGGATTTAAGTGCACGAGTAAGTAATAATCAGCGGTTACAATTTTCAGAAATAGAACCATTCTTGCATTATCTCTAAATAGAGTTTGCACACTATGCACAGTGTCTAAAAATGTATTGTGCATGAAGAATTTTTAAGACACGAAAAGGTCAAGTTTACTTCATTTAATTTTATTAACCGACTAAAATTTATTTTAACAGAATATTTTCTCGAAAGGTAACAAAATCTAATACGACTTTTATTGTCTAAAATTTACAACTATTCCAGTAGTTTATCCTAACAAACATCAAATTGGGTGTTTTATTGTTAAAAAGGAAATATAAGGAAAGAAGGGCCGATATACTGACCTAATTATATAGGCAACATTGTCCAAGCCATAAAGAAGAACGATTGGTAACTTCCTCTCCAAAAGGGAGCTAGCTTTTTAATCACGAATGTTCGACTTCCATTTCTGATTTGGAGGTTTTTTCTACTAAATGCAAACGTTAACTGGTAGCCAACCAACCTGATTATCCTCATTTGTTTGTAGTGTTTCCATAACTTCTTATGTAGCTATAAAGTTTCAACAGTTAATAAAATATATACATACTATATAGTCATTATTTTTCCACAACAAGCACGTTAAGCCGTTGGTCCCGGCTGTCATTTGTAGATCTTTGGCAGTCGTTACGGATAGTCAGAAGCCAGATAATCTGACACCAGTCTTGCCAAGGAGTACCGTGTTACCCAGTTAATGGGTTGTGGAGGTCTGGTAGGTAGCCGCTCCACGTAAAATAGTGGTATTCAGCTGAATCCGGTTTGACTGGAAGCCAACCCCAATATAATTGGGAAAAGGCTAGGCAGATGATAGTCATTATTTTTCCACGAATATTCACGAATATTCGTGATAATCTACAGGTCGAATTTGAGAGCAGGATACAACATTGCTTTACTAATAAGTATGAAAGAGGCATAAAAATTAAATCTCTTTCGCACTTAGTGGTAAAGCGATCTTCTATACCTCTCTACTCAGCTGTCAAATCCGACTTCTTAGATTGTCACGAAGTCTCAGAAAAATAGTGGCTATACCACTATTTTTCTGAAACTTTTGTGCTGGACAAAGGACATTTACTGCTGGACATAGGCCTTCCTCAAACGTTGCCTCATTGACAGTTTTTTGTGCTTCACGCGTCCAGCGAAATCCCATGGCTCTCACCAGGTTATCGTTACACCTTGTGGGAGACCTTCTAACGTGAAGCCTTCCAGTATGTGAAACAGAATAGAACAGTTTATTAAAATTATAATTTAAATTTGATATCGACGATGTCGATGCTGTTGTTGCCCACCTCTTCTAGGAATACACGCGAGATGTTATGTTAGGTAAGTTGTTTTAGGTAAAACCCATGTTTTACTACAAAATGATCCCCTGTGTACCACTGTTAAAGTGAAATGTACCCTTATAAAATCTCGAAATAGTGCAGCAACTGTGACGAGGTGGACTGTATTTTCTTGAATTAAACTTCGGAACTTCTTTATCTTGTTTATTTTCCCAGGGCTGGCTTGCTGCTGACGGTTGAGTGACGAATGACGGAATGACCGAGCGCGGCAAGCCACCCGCTTTTTATCTTATTTCCTACTTACACAGGTAGTGAGCGTGGGCGCTTAGGCCTCGGCCAATCAGAGCGCGGGTGGTGGCGCGGAGTTCGAGTCGTTTTAGCGCTGACCAATCAGAGGCGAGCGCATCTGTCTATTGTTTAGACAGGTTCAGACCTGCTCGAAGCGTGTTACGACCGAATTCTGTGCCACCTTACAATCTTCCTTTATTAAACATAAATTAAAACAATCCCTACACTATTGCTTATACATAAAATCCCTGCTATGAACAGTCTTTATTTATTTAAATCTAAACCTTATCCATTAGGTATATAATTTCCCTTAACATCAAGCCTTAGTATCTAACTTATCTATTTATTTATATCCTATTTATTTCGACGTCCGTAATATCCTCCCCCCGGCGCAGGGCTACCGTAGCCTAATCTTCTACGTGAAGGACGGCGAGCTTCGTAACTGGACGTCGTAGGACGCCCGCTGTAGTTCTGACGTCGGCTGACCGCACCTTTCCATCCGGACCATTGTAGACAGCCTCCACGACGCCTCGAGGCCACGTTCCTCTCGGGAGTGAGGAGTCGACGATGACGACTAAGCTGCCGACTTGAAGGGGTCGTCGTTGGTCGTCTGACGCCCCCCGGGGCACCAGCGTAGGCAGGTACTCGTCTACCCAGCGCCGCCAGAAATGGTCGGCGAGCGCCTGGGCAGCTCTCCATTGTTTGCGGCTGGCCTCCTCACAAGGCCCGGTACGGGGAAGGCCCGAGGAGGTACCTATTAAGAAATGGTTAGGCGTGAGGGCCTCCGGATCCTTGGGATCGACAGAGACATGGGTTAGAGGTCGAGAGTTTATGGAGTGCTCGGCCTCTGTCAGCAGCGTCAGTAGTGTTTCTTCTTTTAGCGCTTTTTGGTGCAGCGTCGCTCCCAGCGCCGCCTTAACGGAGCGCACCAGTCGTTCCCAGGCTCCCCCCATATGCGGCGCTCCTGGTGGGATGAACTTCCATTTCATGCGCTGCTCCAGTCCGAATGGAACGAAATCTTTCGTCCACTCTTTGTACGCCGCTCGTAGTTCGGCGTCTGCCCCTCTAAAGTTGGTACCATTGTCTGAGTACATGACTCTGGGCCAACCTCGTCGAGCTGCCATTCTTCGTATGGCCATTAGCGCCGAGTCGGTAGATAAGCTCGACACTAATTCCAGATGCACTGCTCTCGTAGTCAGACAGGTGAACAGGGCTCCCCATCGTTTTTCGTGTCTTCTTCCGATGACTACCGTTATCGGTCCAAAATAATCGGTGCCGCAGTGGGTGAAGGGCCGCGGCGTCTCCATGATTCTTTCCATTGGCAAGTTTCCCGTAACTGGTTTCACTGGCGTAGCTTTTCTTATTCGACAGAGCTGGCATCGCTGTGCTATGGCTCGCACTGTAGGGCGTAGGTTGACGACCCAATACCGCTGTCTTAAGTCATTGATTACACGCTCGTTATTAGCGTGCCCAGCTTTGCGATGTGCATGTTCTACCAATAGCCGTGTGAACGGATGTTTGCCGTGTAAGATCACCGGGGTTTTCTTCGTTTCCTTGACTGCCGCATGTCCGATTCTCCCTCTGACCTTGAGAATATGATCCTCTAGGTAAGGGTCCAGTTTATACAGACTGCTGGACTTGGGTACCGGCTTTCCTTTTCGAAGTAACTGTATTTCATCGGCATAGTTTTCCAGTTGTGCTTGTTCCAGCCATAATTTCTCGGCCCTTTCGATCAAGTCGACGGTCATTTGGCTGGACCTATCGTAACACTTTGCCTTGAAAAGGAATGGCATGGCTGTAGCTCGTAATAATTTTTCGAAAGAAGAGAATCTATTTATGTCTGGCAGGTGAGAAGGTCGTTCTCGTTCTCTTTTTTCTTCGACTATCACGTACGTTGACTCGTCTCCGGTAGTGTCTTCTTTGGATTTCTCCTTTGGCCAGAACTCTTCGTCATTGTACAGGAACGCGGGACCGGTGAACCATCTGTCTTCGGGTTTCATTCGTACGGTGTAGTTAGGGCGTGTAGCGTCATCTGCCACGTTGTGATCGGTGGGTACCCATCTCCACTGGCTGGCGTCAGTTAGCTCCGCGATTTCACCCAGGCGGTGGGCCACAAACGGTGTGTACTTCACGGCGTCTTTTTCGATCCATCGTAGGACGGTTTGTGAGTCTGTCCAATAGATCACGCTTCTGGGCTTGTCACGGTGCTCCTTTATTATAGTCTCCGCCAGTCGTGCGCCGATCACTGCTGCCTGTAGTTCTAGTCGTGGGATAGTAACTAGCTTCAGGGGGGCCACTCTTGCTTTTGCTGCGACCAGCCTCACATCCACTCTTCCGTCTTTCTTCTGGATTCTCCAGTAGGCTGCAGCTGCGTATGCTTGTTCGCTAGCGTCGCAGAAAATATGCAGGTCCATGAGGTCGTCTGGGCCCTTATCGTAGCACCTTGGGATGCGAAGCTTCGTTACTTCGTCCAGACTTTGTATCCATTCCTCAAAGTGCTGCGCGTCTTGTTCTGGGATTGCCTCGTCCCATCCGATGCCGTGTCTCCACAAGTTCTGGAGCACGATCTTGCCGGTGACTGTGAAGTGGCTGATGAGTCCTAGAGGATCGTAGACTGCCATCACTGCACCAAGGGCTTCTCGTTTAGTCGGCGCTCTGTTTCGAGTTTTCACTTCGGGTGACAGCCGACTCAATCCAGTGTTAAAGCCTAGCTCGTCTGAGCCTGTTTGCCAAAGTAGGCCTAGTGTTTTGTCCGTATTTTGTTCTCGTTGTCCGAATCTTACTTCTGTGTCGTGTGCCAGCTTCTCCGGTGTAATACTTTTCAACACGTTGAGTTTATTTGAGCACCAACCTCTCAAATTGAAGTGGGCGTTCTGATGAACTCTAATGACTTCACGCGCTGTCTTAATTGCTTCTTCCTCGGTTGCCACGCTGTCTACGTAATCATCCATATAGTGGCTCGTTGTTATAGCTTGCACGGCGTTAGGGTATTCTTGCGCGTACAGTCTTGCGTTGGCGTCTCGTACTGAGTGCGCGATGAAAGGTGAACACGAGGCTCCGAAGATCATCGAGGTCATTTTATATTTCTTCGGTGGCTTAGTACGTTCCTCACCTCGCCAGAGAAACATCTGCGCAGCCTGGTCTTGGTCTCTTATCTTCACTTGGAGAAACATTTCCTGTATGTCTGCCGTGACGGCTACTGGACGCTCTCTGAATCGAAACAATATTCCTGGCAGCGATTTCAAGAGGTCAGGTCCTTCTAGTAGATAGTCGTTTAGGCACACTCCACTGTATCGATGTGCGGCGTCAAACACTAGACGTATCTTGCCCGGTTTATTTGGGTTTACAACCGGGAAGTGCGGCAGGTACCACACTTTCTTACTTCCTTCTTCCGTTCCGTTGCACTCCTGGGCGTATCCTTTATCGAGTAGGTTTTTGACCAGAGTGCTATACTGTGCTGCAAAGTTTGGTGATGAATCCATCTTCTTCTCTAATATCTTTAATCTTCGCAGGGCACAGCTGTAGTTGTTGGGCATCGAAGCGTCTTCATCACGCCATGGTAACCCGACTTCGAAGTGATCACCGACTTTTCTCAGTGTTCCCTGAACCACGTTCATTGCCTTCTGATCTTCGGGTTTGATCTTCTTGGCCAAAGAAACTCCTAGGGCATCAATCCTGAAGTGTGACTTTACTAACTCTTCTATACGACGTACGTCATCTGTCTGTCTCGCTGCAGACACATCGTATAGATGTAGCACGACTTGTCCCTCTTGTTCCTTCAGCGTGGTGCGTGGCGCAGTCCCGTGGATCACCCATCCTAACTGAGTGTAGGATGCTGCAGGCTCATTTTTCTTGCCCATGCGTAACTCTCGCGTGACTATTAGGTGCCAGTTGTCCGCACCTATCAGTACCATCGGTGTAGCTTCTCTGTAGAATGCGTCGCTTTGTATGTCTTGGAGGTGAGGAAAGTTTTCGAGTTTTAACCTGTCCATCGTCTGACCATGAAGTCGCAGGTTTTTCATTGTTCGTGCGCGTAGTTCTTGGAATTCACCGCTCTGGCCACGTATCTGTAACTTGACTTCCTGGCTTTGTTCTTCTTGTTGTTGTGAAGTCACGCTCTGGATACGTAAAGTAGAGACCGGTCCGCTTATGTGCAAACGACGTACTAGTTCTTCGTCGACGAGCGATATTGTTGAGCCTTCGTCCAGTAGGGCGAACGTCGATATTTGCCCGCCGGGCCCTTTTAATAACACGGGACACATTTTCAGCAATACGCGTTGCGACACATTATTTGACGCGGAGACGGTCATTACCGCTTCCTGCGAGTGTGGGTTCTCGGTATCAGTTGACTTATCTGGCTTATCACTTGGCGGTGCCTCTCTCTCCTCTCGATCTTTGTGCAGCAGCGCGTGGTGTGGGCGGCTGCAGGTTCCTCTGCCGCATCGCTTCGCTCGGCAATGTTCGCGTCGATGGCGTCTTGTCACACACTTGAAACACACTTTGGCAGTACGTGCCCAATCCCATCTTTCATCAACGCTCATCTTCAGGAACTTTGCACATTTCGGTACCTCGTGATCACTGCCACAACACAAACACTCTTGTTTTCTTTCTTCCTCCTTTCCCGATGTCGCGTAAACTACTTCCCGACCCGACTTCTTCTTGGCGTTAAATTGTGGCGCGCTTCTCATTTCCTTCTTCTGGACGGGTGCGGGCGTCGCGCTAGTGAAGGCGTATTTCATGGCTCGGTCAGCCTCCCGCATCAGGAATCTGGACAACAATATCACTTCCGGTTCACGCGACGATTCCGCAGTTTCAGAAGCGTAATCGCACCATCTTGACTTTATGTGCGGGCTCAGTTTCTCTACAACTTCGCGAACTAGCATCGGGTTCCATATATACCCACGATTGTCCATCTTGGAAAGCACGCACACTATGTTTTGAAGTTTCACTGCGAACGAATTTAATTCACTGGCCGCACCCGTGAGTCGAGGTAACTTCTTCAAATCTTCCATCACTCGATTCATGAGTATCTCCGGTCTCCCGTAATACTGTTCTAGTGTCTTCATGATCACTTGCGGGTCAGACGCGGAGTATAGGAGCGCGGACACAGCTTCTCTTGCTTCACCCTTAATGCAATTGCGTAGTCTTGCCAAATTTTCTGTTGTCGTGAATTTGCACAAATTCGACGAGTCGTCGTACGCCGCCTTAAATGGCAACCATTCAGTGGCCGCTCCCGTGAACGTGGGCAGCTCAGTCACTTGTCGCGGCGGCGGGCGTACGTGAATCATTTTTTCCAACGCGTCGGCCAACTGTTCTATTCCTCTTCCAACTCGGCGTTCTCCTCTGGTAGGCGAACGCGAGGTCGACCGTTGCCTTTTCTGGTCATTCCTGGCAGGTGCGGCGGCTTCGATACGTGCGGCGGGTTCGACGTAAGTGGCAGGTTCGAGGGCGGCGTGCATGGCGGCGGGATGCGGAAACTGCGCTTCTCTCTGCGGTTGATCCGCGACTGGAGGGCGACTTCGGTCAACACTTTGAAGCCACTCGTCCACCCTGTCTTCACTCATGTGCACGGAGCCTTCTTCACGAGCCTCTGCCTCTGCCTCAATCGTCGACACTTCATATTCGAGTCGCTTGTTGACGAGTGCCTTTTCGAGTTCTAATTGCTCGTTCCTTATCGCAGCGATTCTCTTCTGTGCCTCGTATTCTGCCTTCTTCACTCTTGCCACGTCACTACTGTACGATCTTCTGGACCTTATCGTACTTACTGTATCCCTCACAGAAACATCGTGCGCAGCTGTCATAGTTCTCACTGATTCCTGGGTTCGAAACACGGCGCGCGTCAACGGGTAACGCGATGTGGATGGTGTGGCGAGCGATTCACCATAGTCGTACGCGGTCGCGGTCGCGGTGGCTCTACTTCCCGTCGGGACGCGAGGAGCCGGCGCGGCGAGGGCGCCATCGGACGTCGTCGGCGCAACTCTCCCCGCCGCGGGCGTGGCGGGGTGTGCGATCGCGAGCGCGGGGGCGGCGGGATCGGTCCCAGCCGCGGGCGCACCATGCGGTGGGCGCGGGAGCGCGGACGCGATGGTCGACGGCGACCTAGGCGGCTCTTCGAATGCGAGATGGCGGCGACTATCGTAGCCCGATTCGGATTCACTTTCCTTGGCCGAAATGCTTCTAGTCTTCATTGTAGATGTTCGTTTCGACCGGCGGTTTTCTATCTTCTATCTGCTATGCGGTTTCGAAGGACCAAATGACGAGGTGGACTGTATTTTCTTGAATTAAACTTCGGAACTTCTTTATCTTGTTTATTTTCCCAGGGCTGGCTTGCTGCTGACGGTTGAGTGACGAATGACGGAATGACCGAGCGCGGCAAGCCACCCGCTTTTTATCTTATTTCCTACTTACACAGGTAGTGAGCGTGGGCGCTTAGGCCTCGGCCAATCAGAGCGCGGGTGGTGGCGCGGAGTTCGAGTCGTTTTAGCGCTGACCAATCAGAGGCGAGCGCATCTGTCTATTGTTTAGACAGGTTCAGACCTGCTCGAAGCGTGTTACGACCGAATTCTGTGCCACCTTACAATCTTCCTTTATTAAACATAAATTAAAACAATCCCTACACTATTGCTTATACATAAAATCCCTGCTATGAACAGTCTTTATTTATTTAAATCTAAACCTTATCCATTAGGTATATAATTTCCCTTAACATCAAGCCTTAGTATCTAACTTATCTATTTATTTATATCCTATTTATTTCGACGTCCGTAATAAACTGATTGGCAGGTTCTTTATTCAAATTCTCTGTAGAAAAATCAAGAATCTGCTTATCAGTTGCGAGATTTTTATAAATAAGGCTCACTGGCCACACATACACTGGTGTTCAAAGAAAACTGCTTCAAAGTAGGGACAGGGTAACTTTCATACTGAAATATTTTAGGAAAATGCCAAGCTATCAAAAATCAATTGATGCAAAAGTAAAGACTGATAAATAAGCTTATAAAATGATCACTATATCCACGTTTTATTAAAAAAATCTGCAAGTTATTATGTAGTTTAATAAGTAGTTGAAGTAGGTACATATTCTTCTTTGGTTGGTTGGTCGCGAGTCGCGTCAGGTCGTCAGTCTGACTTGAGTGAAAACTGAAGCCATTCGTGTGACGTGAATCAAATGAGAAATTCACCAAGTTGTGTTTGCAAGGGGTGTGTAACCTACTTTAGAAATGTATACGTAGGTATTTGTGCTAGCTTGTAGGTGAGAGTAGCAGGATAATTGCAGCGCATAAAATCAGTGTTTAATAAGGTGTTTATACTAGCATGTTTCAACTCAAGAGATCTTACAGTTCAATGTAGTTAATAAAGAAATACCAATTGAAAACTAATTGTTAAAATGTTCCATTTATTTTTAACATAGAAACAATGAGCATTATTTGTAAAAACTCATTACCCATGTGATTCGGTTCAACACCCATTAGTGTCTTAATAATTCTTGAATTTAGAATTTGCTAATCAGTTATTTACGCTAATAAACTATTACTAAATAGATAGGTAGATATTTGATTTTTGTACTAGTTATGAAGTCTGCCAGTTAAATTATATCTAGGTTGTTTGGTTTATTTTAAAAGAAATAAATTGCATGACGTGAACAACAGATTCATCTCCGCTTAATTAATTACCGGCTTTCTCAGTGCAATTTTCTTCAAAAATTCAAAAGTCAAAAGTCAAAAACGTTTATTTCAATTAGGCCATTAAACGGCACTTTTGAACGGCAGCATTTACAGTTCAGTAAAATATATTAATAAAGTGACTTTACTGTCCATTGGGAAAGGTAGATTCTTATGGAGAAGAACGGACAAGAAACTCCATAGTTACTCTTTTCAAATAACGACTTTACAAAATTTGGTATACAAAAATCAATTTAATATTATGTGAGGACGATACACCCAGAGTATGCTACTTATAAGAACAAAGTATAACCAGCAGAGGTACTTATTCCTTTTCTAAAAAAAAAAAATTAGGTAAATGGTACTCACATATTTACAGATAATCTTAATAACCACCAATTAAACAGAAAATAAAAACACAAAAAAGAAACAGTATACCCATCTATAAAGTTAATTCATAAATCAACCAGTTTGATTTAATTGCAAATCTACTTTGAAATATTCATAACAATGCTGTTCAATGTAAGAGTGTGGAGCACTATCAAACCGTTACAAACGCAAATCATAATTTGTATATCGTTAAATTATTCAAAATTATAGATAGTTGAATAGATTGACACATTTCTATGTTTTGTAATAATGACATTGAAGTTTGAACACGACTGTAACGATTTGTTTACATGAGAAACAACATAGATATCTATGGGTAAAACATTATGATTTATTTATGTAGTTTACTAATACTGAACCCCTTAATAACGATTATTATTGTGACAATTTAATGGTTCTCTTCCATTACTAGCAATAACGCTTGTTTGAGGTGATTTAAACGAATGTTTCGTAATGTTTTATTTATCAAAGGATCTCTTTTGAGCTGTCACTGCTAAAAGCTATTAGAAAATGCATTAGTCAACTAGGTAACATCTGAAAAACTTTGAGTAGTTTGTACTCAGATATTTTAGAGTTTTTCAACGTTATTTTTACAATGCCACACGGGGTTGTTGCGATGTCTAGGTTTGCTCGCTGGTTCTCTCGCGTTAATATATATTTTCGCAAACAAACAAACTCACTTCCGCATTTATAATAATAGTAAGGTTTTTCATGTTAAAATTATTCAATCATAAGAAAATATGTATGTTTTGTGATAGGTACTGTCCCATGGTACCAGTCTTATGATATAACGCTAAGAATATTGAATATCAAGTCTTATGTTCAGAGTCAGACAGTTACTTTTGGTAATATAATATTACCTGGGTTTATTTCATCCGTTTCCTTATTTCAAGAAAATGCTTTTTCAATGATGAATTCACATTTAATATATTTACTGTTATGACATCCTTACTTTAAACAGGGAGTTGTATTACAAGAAAAAAATAAGTATTAGAGTTGACTAATTCGCGTGCGTTTACCTTCCACAGTTTGCTAAAAACTATTTTTACAAAAAATACTGCTGACTTCCAAAATAAAAAGAACACTACGAAGTATAAAATAACTTTAATTTCGGAAGTCGGTGTTTTTGGTTGTTTTCTTGGTTTTTGACACTGACTTGTGCTTTTTATTTGGAAGTCGGCTGTATTTTTTATTTATTTTTACTTTTTAGTGGTGGTATGGTACCCCACAACTAAATTGACATTACTCCCATCTTCAAGGTCGGTTATAAACCATAAAGTTATGCTCGAACAAATAACCCCAATAACATGGGAATTCAGGTTGACTTGCATGTATCTGCGTACCTTTCACAGCAAACCGGCGTGATGTTATATTATGAACTGGTGTAAACAATACACAAACATGAAATTTAAGCAATCCCGGGAGATTTGTTATCATTTATTGAATAGTTCCGTTGCCTACCTCCGAAGTTCTTCATTAGATCTTCACCAAATTGAGATGGGACCAGTCCGGAGAAATATTCTTCCATACAAAAAACAAATGACAATAGGCGAAAATATCGCTGAACAAACATTTTTCCTGGGATCCCATCATCAGATCCTGACTTATACCTTCCATTATCACTTCAGCAACATGAAATGATGATTGCCTAGCCCAAATATATTAATAGCGTTAGAATTAAATGAAAAATATTGTATGTGCCTAAATAATTTGAGGTTGGACTCCTTTTTGAAATCGGTTAAAAAGAAAACTTGCAGTCGAATACCAGTATTTAATTGCCCCTCTGACCTACATCATCATCATCCCAGTTACTAGTAATAACTGTCAAAAATATACGAATGTCTGCGGGGACCAACGGCCTAAAGTGTTATCCTCGGAGAGGTCTCGGTATGCAATCGATGTTCACTCCTCCACGCACAGGTCCCTAGCATTGCTTAACTTCGTCCAGTGCGGTTATAACTTAGCCACAAGTCTCTCTCTTTACTTATAACTAAATGCCTAGCTCGAAAATTAGCGCCGCATTAAATTTTATCTTAATTAATTCGTTGAAGTAATTTTCTGTTTGTCAAAGAAACCGTATCTCCCAGCAGGCACGGCGGGGGCGAGGAAGTGGCGCAACAAACTTTCCCCGGCTACCCGACGGTTTTTCAACTAAGTTTGCGCTAAGTATTATTAAGTCATCATTTGCTCCGATCTGACTTCATTGGAGAAATATTTATAACTAGCTTATCCTACGGCTCTGCTTTGCGACAGGAACTGAGCATATAAGTACCCTTACACTCAGGGATTGTTAAGCTTTCGGAGTAACTATTTTTCCAATCAGGCATGTATACTATGACGTGTCACTGCCATCAGGACTGCGTTGTGAGAGAGAGAAACTGAGATATACACGAGGAATAGAAGAATCCCCAAATAGTCATTGTTGGGCTGCCTCTTCAATGATTAAAATGCCGTTCGCACTGATGTCAGCATAGAAGACGGGCCTGCTAGGGCCAGAGCCTGCCAGTGTTGCGGAATTTGTTCGAAAGAGTCACCGCGGCCCTGAAATGCAAAGGGCTTTAGAAGGAACACGGATGGGTTTTAGTCAGTAAGAGTCTGACACGCCCTTCCACTCCATCCAGAGCGGAAGAAGTCATTTGATGATTTCCCATCGTTAAAAAATGGGGCTGGTCAGATAAACCCCACACTATCTCTGACGAGGTGGACTGTATTTTCTTGAATTAAACTTCGGAACTTCTTTATCTTGTTTATTTTCCCAGGGCTGGCTTGCTGCTGACGGTTGAGTGACGAATGACGGAATGACACCGAGCGCGGCAAGCCACCCGCTTTTTATCTTATTTCCTACTTACACAGGTAGTGAGCGTGGGCGCTTAGGCCTCGGCCAATCAGAGCGCGGGTGGTGGCGCGGAGTTCGAGTCGTTTTAGCGCTGACCAATCAGAGGCGAGCGCATCTGTCTATTGTTTAGACAGGTTCAGACCTGCTCGAAGCGTGTTACGACCGAATTCTGTGCCACCTTACAATCTTCCTTTATTAAACATAAATTAAAACAATCCCTACACTATTGCTTATACATAAAATCCCTGCTATGAACAGTCTTTATTTATTTAAATCTAAACCTTATCCATTAGGTATATAATTTCCCTTAACATCAAGCCTTAGTATCTAACTTATCTATTTATTTATATCCTATTTATTTCGACGTCCGTAATATCCTCCCCCCGGCGCAGGGCTACCGTAGCCTAATCTTCTACGTGAAGGACGGCGAGCTTCGTAACTGGACGTCGTAGGACGCCCGCTGTAGTTCTGACGTCAGCTGACCGCACCTTTCCATCCGGACCATTGTAGACAGCCTCCACGACGCCTCGAGGCCACGTTCCTCTCGGGAGTGAGGAGTCGACGATGACGACTAAGCTGCCGACTTGAAGGGGTCGTCGTTGGTCGTCTGACGCCCCCCGGGGCACCAGCGTAGGCAGGTACTCGTCTACCCAGCGCCGCCAGAAATGGTCGGCGAGCGCCTGGGCAGCTCTCCATTGTTTGCGGCTGGCCTCCTCACAAGGCCCGGTACGGGGAAGGCCCGAGGAGGTACCTATTAAGAAATGGTTAGGCGTGAGGGCCTCCGGATCCTTGGGATCGACAGAGACATGGGTTAGAGGTCGAGAGTTTATGGAGTGCTCGGCCTCTGTCAGCAGCGTCAGTAGTGTTTCTTCTTTTAGCGCTTTTTGGTGCAGCGTCGCTCCCAGCGCCGCCTTAACGGAGCGCACCAGTCGTTCCCAGGCTCCCCCCATATGCGGCGCTCCTGGTGGGATGAACTTCCATTTCATGCGCTGCTCCAGTCCGAATGGAATGAAATCTTTCGTCCACTCTTTGTACGCCGCTCGTAGTTCGGCGTCTGCCCCTCTAAAGTTGGTACCATTGTCTGAGTACATGACTCTGGGCCAACCTCGTCGAGCTGCCATTCTTCGTATGGCCATTAGCGCCGAGTCGGTAGATAAGCTCGACACTAATTCCAGATGCACTGCTCTCGTAGTCAGACAGGTGAACAGGGCTCCCCATCGTTTTTCGTGTCTTCTTCCGATGACTACCGTTATCGGTCCAAAATAATCGGTGCCGCAGTGGGTGAAGGGCCGCGGCGTCTCCATGATTCTTTCCATTGGCAAGTTTCCCGTAACTGGTTTCACTGGCGTAGCTTTTCTTATTCGACAGAGCTGGCATCGCTGTGCTATGGCTCGCACTGTAGGGCGTAGGTTGACGACCCAATACCGCTGTCTTAAGTCATTGATTACACGCTCGTTATTAGCGTGCCCAGCTTTGCGATGTGCATGTTCTACCAATAGCCGTGTGAACGGATGTTTGCCGTGTAAGATCACCGGGGTTTTCTTCGTTTCCTTGACTGCCGCATGTCCGATTCTCCCTCTGACCTTGAGAATATGATCCTCTAGGTAAGGGTCCAGTTTATACAGACTGCTGGACTTGGGTACCGGCTTTCCTTTTCGAAGTAACTGTATTTCATCGGCATAGTTTTCCAGTTGTGCTTGTTCCAGCCATAATTTCTCGGCCCTTTCGATCAAGTCGACGGTCATTTGGCTGGACCTATCGTAACACTTTGCCTTGAAAAGGAATGGCATGGCTGTAGCTCGTAATAATTTTTCGAAAGAAGAGAATCTATTTATGTCTGGCAGGTGAGAAGGTCGTTCTCGTTCTCTTTTTTCTTCGACTATCACGTACGTTGACTCGTCTCCGGTAGTGTCTTCTTTGGATTTCTCCTTTGGCCAGAACTCTTCGTCATTGTACAGGAACGCGGGACCGGTGAACCATCTGTCTTCGGGTTTCATTCGTACGGTGTAGTTAGGGCGTGTAGCGTCATCTGCCACGTTGTGATCGGTGGGTACCCATCTCCACTGGCTGGCGTCAGTTAGCTCCGCGATTTCACCCAGGCGGTGGGCCACAAACGGTGTGTACTTCACGGCGTCTTTTTCGATCCATCGTAGGACGGTTTGTGAGTCTGTCCAATAGATCACGCTTCTGGGCTTGTCACGGTGCTCCTTTATTATAGTCTCCGCCAGTCGTGCGCCGATCACTGCTGCCTGTAGTTCTAGTCGTGGGATAGTAACTAGCTTCAGGGGGGCCACTCTTGCTTTTGCTGCGACCAGCCTCACATCCACTCTTCCGTCTTTCTTCTGGATTCTCCAGTAGGCTGCAGCTGCGTATGCTTGTTCGCTAGCGTCGCAGAAAATATGCAGGTCCATGAGGTCGTCTGGGCCCTTATCGTAGCACCTTGGGATGCGAAGCTTCGTTACTTCGTCCAGACTTTGTATCCATTCCTCAAAGTGCTGCGCGTCTTGTTCTGGGATTGCCTCGTCCCATCCGATGCCGTGTCTCCACAAGTTCTGGAGCACGATCTTGCCGGTGACTGTGAAGTGGCTGATGAGTCCTAGAGGATCGTAGACTGCCATCACTGCACCAAGGGCTTCTCGTTTAGTCGGCGCTCTGTTTCGAGTTTTCACTTCGGGTGACAGCCGACTCAATCCAGTGTTAAAGCCTAGCTCGTCTGAGCCTGTTTGCCAAAGTAGGCCTAGTGTTTTGTCCGTATTTTGTTCTCGTTGTCCGAATCTTACTTCTGTGTCGTGTGCCAGCTTCTCCGGTGTAATACTTTTCAACACGTTGAGTTTATTTGAGCACCAACCTCTCAAATTGAAGTGGGCGTTCTGATGAACTCTAATGACTTCACGCGCTGTCTTAATTGCTTCTTCCTCGGTTGCCACGCTGTCTACGTAATCATCCATATAGTGGCTCGTTGTTATAGCTTGCACGGCGTTAGGGTATTCTTGCGCGTACAGTCTTGCGTTGGCGTCTCGTACTGAGTGCGCGATGAAAGGTGAACACGAGGCTCCGAAGATCATCGAGGTCATTTTATATTTCTTCGGTGGCTTAGTACGTTCCTCACCTCGCCAGAGAAACATCTGCGCAGCCTGGTCTTGGTCTCTTATCTTCACTTGGAGAAACATTTCCTGTATGTCTGCCGTGACGGCTACTGGACGCTCTCTGAATCGAAACAATATTCCTGGCAGCGATTTCAAGAGGTCAGGTCCTTCTAGTAGATAGTCGTTTAGGCACACTCCACTGTATCGATGTGCGGCGTCAAACACTAGACGTATCTTGCCCGGTTTATTTGGGTTTACAACCGGGAAGTGCGGCAGGTACCACACTTTCTTACTTCCTTCTTCCGTTCCGTTGCACTCCTGGGCGTATCCTTTATCGAGTAGGTTTTTGACCAGAGTGCTATACTGTGCTGCAAAGTTTGGTGATGAATCCATCTTCTTCTCTAATATCTTTAATCTTCGCAGGGCACAGCTGTAGTTGTTGGGCATCGAAGCGTCTTCATCACGCCATGGTAACCCGACTTCGAAGTGATCACCGACTTTTCTCAGTGTTCCCTGAACCACGTTCATTGCCTTCTGATCTTCGGGTTTGATCTTCTTGGCCAAAGAAACTCCTAGGGCATCAATCCTGAAGTGTGACTTTACTAACTCTTCTATACGACGTACGTCATCTGTCTGTCTCGCTGCAGACACATCGTATAGATGTAGCACGACTTGTCCCTCTTGTTCCTTCAGCGTGGTGCGTGGCGCAGTCCCGTGGATCACCCATCCTAACTGAGTGTAGGATGCTGCAGGCTCATTTTTCTTGCCCATGCGTAACTCTCGCGTGACTATTAGGTGCCAGTTGTCCGCACCTATCAGTACCATCGGTGTAGCTTCTCTGTAGAATGCGTCGCTTTGTATGTCTTGGAGGTGAGGAAAGTTTTCGAGTTTTAACCTGTCCATCGTCTGACCATGAAGTCGCAGGTTTTTCATTGTTCGTGCGCGTAGTTCTTGGAATTCACCGCTCTGGCCACGTATCTGTAACTTGACTTCCTGGCTTTGTTCTTCTTGTTGTTGTGAAGTCACGCTCTGGATACGTAAAGTAGAGACCGGTCCGCTTATGTGCAAACGACGTACTAGTTCTTCGTCGACGAGCGATATTGTTGAGCCTTCGTCCAGTAGGGCGAACGTCGATATTTGCCCGCCGGGCCCTTTTAATAACACGGGACACATTTTCAGCAATACGCGTTGCGACACATTATTTGACGCGGAGACGGTCATTACCGCTTCCTGCGAGTGTGGGTTCTCGGTATCGGTTGACTTATCTGGCTTATCACTTGGCGGTGCCTCTCTCTCCTCTCGATCTTTGTGCAGCAGCGCGTGGTGTGGGCGGCTGCAGGTTCCTCTGCCGCATCGCTTCGCTCGGCAATGTTCGCGTCGATGGCGTCTTGTCACGCACTTGAAACACACTTTGGCAGTACGTGCCCAATCCCATCTTTCATCAACGCTCATCTTCAGGAACATTGCACATTTCGGTACCTCGTGATCACTGCCACAACACAAACACTCTTGTTTTCTTTCTTCCTCCTTTCCCGATGTCGCGTAAACTACTTCCCGACCCGACTTCTTCTTAGCGTTAAATTGTGGCGCGCTTCTCATTTCCTTCTTCTGGACGGGTGCGGGCGTCGCGCTAGTGAAGGCGTATTTCATGGCTCGGTCAGCCTCCCGCATCAGGAATCTGGACAACAATATCACTTCCGGTTCACGCGACGATTCCGCAGTTTCAGAAGCGTAATCGCACCATCTTGACTTTATGTGCGGGCTCAGTTTCTCTACAACTTCGCGAACTAGCATCGGGTTCCATATATACCCACGATTGTCCATCTTGGAAAGCACGCATACTATGTTTTGAAGTTTCACTGCGAACGAATTTAATTCACTGGCCGCACCCGTGAGTCGAGGTAACTTCTTCAAATCTTCCATCACTCGATTCATGAGTATCTCCGGTCTCCCGTAATACTGTTCTAGTGTCTTCATGATCACTTGCGGGTCAGACGCGGAGTATAGGAGCGCGGACACAGCTTCTCTTGCTTCACCCTTAATGCAATTGCGCAGTCTTGCCAAATTTTCTGTTGTCGTGAATTTGCACAAATTCGACGAGTCGTCGTACGCCGCCTTAAATGGCAACCATTCAGTGGCCGCTCCCGTGAACGTGGGCAGCTCAGTCACTTGTCGCGGCGGCGGGCGTACGTGAATCATTTTTTCCAACGCGTCGGCCAACTGTTCTATTCCTCTTCCAACTCGGCGTTCTCCTCTGGTAGGCGAACGCGAGGTCGACCGTTGCCTTTTCTGGTCATTCCTGGCAGGTGCGGCGGCTTCGATACGTGCGGCGGGTTCGACGTAAGTGGCAGGTTCGAGGGCGGCGTGCATGGCGGCGGGATGCGGAAACTGCGCTTCTCTCTGCGGTTGATCCGCGACTGGAGGGCGACTTCGGTCAACACTTTGAAGCCACTCGTCCACCCTGTCTTCACTCATGTGCACGGAGCCTTCTTCACGAGCCTCTGCCTCTGCCTCAATCGTCGACACTTCATATTCGAGTCGCTTGTTGACGAGTGCCTTTTCGAGTTCTAATTGCTCGTTCCTTATCGCAGCGATTCTCTTCTGTGCCTCGTATTCTGCCTTCTTCACTCTTGCCACGTCACTACTGTACGATCTTCTGGACCTTATCGTACTTACTGTATCCCTCACAGAAACATCGTGCGCAGCTGTCATAGTTCTCACTGATTCCTGGGTTCGAAACACGGCGCGCGTCAACGGGTAACGCGATGTGGATGGTGTGGCGAGCGATTCACCATAGTCGTACGCGGTCGCGGTCGCGGTGGCTCTACTTCCCGTCGGGACGCGAGGAGCCGGCGCGGCGAGGGCGCCATCGGACGTCGTCGGCGCAACTCTCCCCGCCGCGGGCGTGGCGGGGTGTGCGATCGCGAGCGCGGGGGCGGCGGGATCGGTCCCAGCCGCGGGCGCACCATGCGGTGGGCGCGGGAGCGCGGACGCGATGGTCGACGGCGACCTAGGCGGCTCTTCGAATGCGAGATGGCGGCGACTATCGTAGCCCGATTCGGATTCACTTTCCTTGGCCGAAATGCTTCTAGTCTTCATTGTAGATGTTCGTTTCGACCGGCGGTTTTCTATCTTCTATCTGCTATCCGGCTCGAAGGACCAAATGACGAGGTGGACTGTATTTTCTTGAATTAAACTTCGGAACTTCTTTATCTTGTTTATTTTCCCAGGGCTGGCTTGCTGCTGACGGTTGAGTGACGAATGACGGAATGACACCGAGCGCGGCAAGCCACCCGCTTTTTATCTTATTTCCTACTTACACAGGTAGTGAGCGTGGGCGCTTAGGCCTCGGCCAATCAGAGCGCGGGTGGTGGCGCGGAGTTCGAGTCGTTTTAGCGCTGACCAATCAGAGGCGAGCGCATCTGTCTATTGTTTAGACAGGTTCAGACCTGCTCGAAGCGTGTTACGACCGAATTCTGTGCCACCTTACAATCTTCCTTTATTAAACATAAATTAAAACAATCCCTACACTATTGCTTATACATAAAATCCCTGCTATGAACAGTCTTTATTTATTTAAATCTAAACCTTATCCATTAGGTATATAATTTCCCTTAACATCAAGCCTTAGTATCTAACTTATCTATTTATTTATATCCTATTTATTTCGACGTCCGTAATAATCTCCATATAACAACTATTACTACTTGTTTAGTTGATACTAACCTTTGAATGTATATTGCTGAGGATGTGCGCTTCGCCTTCATAGTCAGGAATCCTGGAAGCTATACCAATAGTTCTTTCCGATAAAGCATTAGCTAAAATTGACGGTAAATCAGTCTTAGCTCTGTTGATGGATATTCATTAGTGCTACAGATTTCAAACATATTTTCAGAGCAAAGAAAAACTTGCGACTTCTTCCAAAGCCATCTTACATCGACATGGAATTTAATTGTTAATCCGACTTGACATTCAATAATAATGTGTTTGAAATATTTAAGTTATAATAAGATAATGACTCTCTGTACGTGTTGGTACTTACTGTAAGTGCAGAGAGTAATTGAAACTAAATAAATAAATAATGGCATCGATTATTTCATACTTTCTACACATAGACTTTACTAGGATAACTAAGCGTATGGTAGAAAACCTAATATAACAGTTATTTTGTTAATGAACTTTGATATATCGAGGAACATTCATCATAAATGTCAGTCAATTAAAACTGTATCGGTCGTATTGACAATACCTAAATGCGTGTGTGATATCTACTGATAAATTATCGGGCAACAATTATTTTCATTATCAACACAGTCAATCAATGTCAACCGACTGCTTGGAGATTGGTAGACACCTATGCCCCTTTCCTGGAAGTGCTTTTGGTATTTCAGTTATATTGCGCTTTGTAACATGCTTAACTTGGGAAAATTACCTGTACACACCCGGTTACCTACTATGATGTCTTAAAGCAGTCATGTTTCTGGTGTGAGAGGGAGAAAGAGCAGAGTACGAATAGCACTATCGATGGCATTAAGACATCGCTAGCAGCTACGGAATACATATCGCATTCCATTCTCTGTGCATTGTAACAGCTACACTGCGATCGCCAACCCGCCTGCTAAGCGTGGCGATTATGGCAACCTCCCTTGGAGGAGACCTATGTACAGCAGTGGACGTCTTTCGATGATGATGATGCTAGCTATCAGCTGGGTACGTTAAGGAAAATGTCGAGCAGTCCAAACGACCTAGGGTAGCAATTGAAAGCAAGCAAGGAAAATAGTTCATGCCTAAGCCAGCAGGGAAGCTAACTGGTGATAGTCTCTTGTACGTGGAAGTGGTCTCGTCCCTAGCTGCATACAAAACAATCGACTCAAGATAGCACAAGGGTGGTCTAGCGGCTGATTTGATACGCATAAGTTAGAAGGTTTCTTTATTTTTTACTGCTAATGAAAATTTATGATAATATATTCCCGGCACTTTTGAATCAAGACGTTTAGGAATATTCCTATGTATAATTAATTTTAACCAAGTTTTCCATGCCAAAGGCCCGTTAGGTCAAATTACCTAAAACCCATTATACAAACACGCAAGGCGCCACGCTTCGCTCCTTTCTCTTGTTTTACTTTGCATACGAAACTCTGACAAAGTACAATCACCCTTACGTCAAAATACAATCCCTGTAAATCCCGTTGACTTACATTTACGACTCACAATGTGTGATATTTCTGAGAGAATAATTTATTTTCCATCTCCACTCTAACGCAATCCAAAGTAGATGAAAACTAAAAAAAAAAAAAATATATCTCTGCCTGTTTTGCTGCATTCTGAGCAATCTTCTCATGAATTTTAATTCCTACCAACTCACTCAAGCACATAACTTTTATTTAGTACCGTTCTCGAGTGAACAATATAGTTTTTCTTATTTAAAATAGAATGTCTGCAATGCAGACAGTTCCGTGAAATGAAAGAAAATAATTTAAGTGAATGCGAGCCTTTTCAGAACTGGACTCACCGTAATACCAAGTCAACGAAATGCGGTCTGCTCTCTTATTTAAAGTAATCTTCTACTTGAAATATCAACATGTGAAAACACTTTTAGAATATAGTAAGCATTTAGATATTTATCAATAACTTTTTTCTACTCAGGGGTGACGCTAAGCATTAGGTATATTTCAATCGCGTGTGAACCAACGTGCTACGAATTTCATAAATATGTGATTTACGATAAGAGAAATGAAAATTGGAAATTGCCGTGTAAATATAATATAGTGCACTCGTTTGATAACAAATCAAATGTATTTTTTCACGAGGTTTTCGACTGAGCGCTGATTATGGCGAGCCTCGTGATAGTGTTTGTAGGTAAGTGTTACATTTGAAGGCATAGTGAAAACGTGTTATGTAAAATTTGAATTAATATCAGTTTCTTTTAAATACCTGTTTAATTTTTACAGCTCTGATAGCGGTAATAGGCTCATCAAATAGAGTTGAAAGCTCCCGAGTACAAGCCTTCGATTTCAGCAAAATTATAGAACTTGTAAAACCGCATCGGCAAAATTTAGGTCCCGGTAAACCACGCACACTGCAACTTCGAATAACTTCGTCTGATTCAGATTCCGATTCTGATGATTCTTTGACTGACTCAGATGAATCTGATGATTCCGATAATAAGCGGTTCGCAAGATTAAGAAAAGACAGAATTGTTGATTTGTTAGAAAGAGGTGAGAAAGACCAAATTAATAACGACCGCCTAAAGTATAGTAAAACAAAGAAAAATTATGGTCGGATGACAGAAAAATCTGATGATGCAGAAAAAAAACGGTTGGAAAAAGAAAGAATTATTGATTTAATAGAAGCAGCTGCCAAACAGAATACTTATAACAACCGTCTAACGTATAGCAAGGGTAAGAAAAACTATGGCCAAATGACACTCAAAGCTGATGATTCAGATAATAAACGCTTAGAAAGAGAAAGGGTTCTTGATTTACTAAAAGCAGTTGCGAATGTTAAAAAAAACTACAGAAACGACCGTATATCAAACCGCAAGGAAAAACCAAACTACGGTCAGACAAGTTATTTAGTCCCCAGTAAAAATGACGACAATACTCGGAGTAACAGAAATCATGTTCAAAAACAGATTTTGGAGAAACTATTTTCACAATTGTCTAACGTTGAGGAAAGCCAAAAGAAACCAAAAAAGAGACTTATACCTAACCGATTAACTCCTACTGTGACTATGGATGACGTAAAAAAGTATTATGCAAAACAAAATAAAAATATTGAATCTAGTAAAGATCAAGAATTGACTGGTCTGGAAGACTACTCAAAAATATACATAGTTCTGAATCCCCAAGCAGTTCAAAACAGCAAGAATAAAAATTCGCTGAGTGATGTGTAAGTCGTACCTACCTACATAAGTAGAATTTGCATTGCAAGAGCAGGATACTTCTCGTATATTAGAAGTGCTCGCATTCGCATTGCAGTCGCAAACTGATAAAAATTCTTCTAATCATCATCATTTGTTATTTTGACAAATATTGATTGTCGCTGAGATGATACTGCGACTGGCTTTTTTATAGCTCTTAAGTGTCTTCTTTTTGTCGTTTTTCTAAATATTAAGTTCTCTTTTCTTTATAAAGGATTTCAAAAGTTCTGTCATTGTCTTCCCCAACATCGGAACGGGTGTCTGAAGTCAAAGGATTGCCACCGCGCCGCTATAAAGGATTTGTTGTGAACGACAATCTCCCTATAAGACGTTTTAAGACAATCGGTGACAGTGAGAGTGAGTATAAATCCAGATGCGGTTTCATTAATGCTACTTTTTTTCTTACTTTTCTTTTTATTATCGATGTGATATACACAGGTGTTAATATCTGACACGCCTTCTACTGCACATTGCGTGTTAAAGTATTTTTTTTTCACATGTCATAATGCAGTAATAACATAATTAATGGCCTGTAACAAAAAGTGCCATGTTCAGCTGGTGGCGACGCAAAAATGTCATACATGAATGATTAAAAGGCTGCAAACGTATTTTAATCATTGAAAATTAGAATTTTACAAAAAAAATGTGAAGCCTCTTTTTTTAAATACATTAATTTTTCTATTCCAGAATTGGGTGATGATGAGAAAAAGATAGATCTTGTAGCAGTCCCTCTGGGGGAAATCACTGCCATGCCAAAATAATATAAATGATATATGGGAGAAATACGAAAGTGATATCGTTCCCAGTTTTATAATATAAAAAAAATATTTACATACATACCATGAAATGCCATTGTTGGCATTGTTGCACAAAATTATCCTTAAAATACAGTCTGTGTAAATCTTTTTTGGGAGCTTTTCAATTGAAAATGTTAAGTTAGTAAGTTGATTCACATAATTGTAATTTGGCTGTAAGCTTTCTTAAATAAAATAAAATAAGATAGTTAAATAAAATCCTGTGTGTTTCCTCAATAATCAGATAGCTTATATTATAAACAATCATTATACCAACACGTAAAATATGATACGAAAAAACTAGCGGCGAATGCAAACGCGGTAGCACCATTTCTTTCTCTCAATGTTACAGGGCAAGGTCGCAAGTTAAGATGGTTATTTCCTGCCAATCTGAACAAGGCTAATACGAGCATACTTATTCAACAGAAACAACTAAACGAGGAGTTATTTCCATTCCAGGCAATCCTTTTTAATGACATTGTTTTAAACAGCGCTCTTTATTTTGTTACTACATTTTGCGCCGCAAAGCTTTCCTGCGGTTTTTTGGTTCTATTGTTGAAAACCATTCTGGCTTACTTTATGCGCATAACTATTTGTTGTGCTTCAGGTTACTTTTAAGCAAAGTTACCCAATAGCGGCGGTTACCCAAATATTCCCACTTCAAATCTGTGCAGTTTAGAATAGTTTGTTTTTATTTGAAGCTGAGATGGCTACAGTAAACATTTGCAAAATCACTGTGTTGTGATCTTAACTCTGTTTTGTTCAATATCTGGTTATTACGTTGTATGTTAAAGAAAAAGTAGGTGAGAGGTTTCATTCAGATGTTCTAACAAGTAAAGCTCCTTTTTTTCTCCTTTTTGAATCACATGACAACACTCAAAGGAGTATATCATGTACAGAAACCAGGTCATCTTTCAGAAATCGATTCGATGTTGAGATTTATTCCAAGAGAATGGTCCGAATTAATCAGATTCTGCATGTTGTGCATACAAGTGACTAATGTAGCTTCTATGTTTGCAAATAAAATATGCTTTTGTGGAGTTCAGAGGATCAGTGGCAGCACTAAGCTAAGTTAATACGTCCGTCCGTCCGTCCGACTTCTACATACCTTCGCCTCCCGGCTCTCGCGACTCTGTAAAGCCGTATAACGAGTTGTGCATCCAAAATTAACTCTTAAAATTTAAATTGGGTCCACAAAGTAATTAAAACTGCGTTGTAATTCAATTACGTTTTTACTAATGCATAATTATTTTCTTCTATAATAATAATTTAATATATTACGAGTATATCACAGTTTTCACTTTAGTAAGTGGATTATCTTAATAGTGTATACATAAATTGAACCGTTAGGCTACATAGGTACATATATGATTTATAATAGTATAACAGATGAAGGTTATCATAAATTATTATTTTTTTTGTCTACGTGTTGTGTGCCTATTGATAAATTAATGATATCGTGTCTCTAATTGCGTGATTTCTACTAATTTACATAAAATAATTTATTATTTAGGTACCTGTGTTGCAGTGCACTACATTAAAATAAAATATTTTCAATATGGATATAACATCCATCCACCATCCACTCGTTTAACATTACTTATTGTTTTACATCTTATTCGATAACCTTGTTATAAATATAGATATATTTAGGCAACATTTTACTAATACAATAATGATTGAGATATATTATGCGTAACGTAATAAGCTATTAAATTCTTAATAATAACTTGAGTGGAGTTTTAACTTAGTTTATTACTTAGATTGCATGAGATTATTTTGTGTCACTGAAACATTACAAAAGTAATTTAATTAATATATAAAAAGTGTATACTGGTTCAAATTAAGTTATTTAGCGAAACAGCCGTGACGTTATCATGAGTTTCATACGATCAACACTTAGCGTGACGTAGGTAAATTGCTCGTTCTTTGCCCAAAAAATAGCGTTTCCATTCAACGTGGTAATGCTGCCACTGTTCTGGGCACGTTTCTCCGTACGACAGCGATGTGTAGGAGCACTTCTACGCCAAAGTGTGTTTTGTTTTTGTATGTACATACAGATACGATTGTACATACTTGTAATTTTTAAATCGTTGACTAGATGTAATAATAATAAGTTATTGTTTTAGTTAGTTACGATATGACGATAAAACAAAACAAACAAAAAAAACTTCTTATATCCATTTCGTCTGTGAAGCTTCACTAATTAATTAATTTGATCCAGTATAAATATACCCATCATGCAAATTCCACAGCGTACGCTGAAAATTGAATGAAAACAAGTTTTCATTATGCGTGGTGCGATACTAAAAACTCCGCGTTGTAGACGCCAAAGTTTAATGGGCAATTCAGCACTGATTTTGACAGAAGTAAATAGGTACTATATTTAGTGCTCGTTCAATTATATTTGTTTTTTTTTCTTTTTTCTCTGACCTGGAAACCTGTGAAATACACAATAAATTTGCAACAAGTTGTTTAAAATGAATAATATCTGAAACTGAATACAGGAATTGTCAGAACGAACATAGCGTATTTTTCAAGATGTAGGTACACTCTTAATAAAACCTGTAATTACCTTTACAATATTTCGTAATGTCTCTATTAGTGAATTGTAAATTATGTTAAGCATGCCTAATTTAATTAACTTAGCAATTTCATGGTATTACAATAATTGACTAGAATATTCAAGATTAATTTACGCAACAATGACTAGGCCATCGATATAAATAAAATATAGTACTTGAAGTATCTTATATGAGATAATATTTGGTTGACATTCATGTCTTATGTTACATCTTAAAACATTTGGAGATACCGTGGTATATTATTCACCAATTAAAAAAATGAAGTAAATAATATAAGAGGATGGAAAATCGTATTGTTTCATAGTTCAATACATTATGTGTTTATTTACAGGTATGATACCTACAGCTACGTACCGTTCAATATAAATGACTAGAAAAAAGAAAAGTCACAAGTTCGTGAGACAGATGGTAAGTTGTGACCCGATCCCGACTAGAACGTACTTACTGAAACATTAGGCTATTTTGAATATCTAACAGCATACGAGATAGTTTCTAGATTATAAATAATGTAGTGAGGGATGAAAATACAAATACATAAAGTAGATACTACAAAACAAAAGACAGATCAATCAGAATTTATCATAGATATGCAGAAACTGCGTAAAAAAGTTAACCTAATAATATAAAACGGAAATTAATAAACACGACACAGCCATCAATGCAATGACCAATGGTGCAAAACAATACTCATTATTTGTATTATATACTACTTAAACGCAATTGATCCCATTCCAGGCAATTCATAATAATTAACACTATGCATGAATGTATGCAGTACTTACATGACTATTATCTATACTTAATTATTGAACTACAATAACGTGATAATAATACGATTTCATATCAACCACTGAACTTGTCAATTCGCTAATCAGTTACTAATTAAACAATGTAATGGACCCATTCTGCGCACGTTTGTAGCGTCATTCACTGTCACTGAGTCACTGTCAGGATGGCCGCCTTAGCACACCGAGGAGGTGATGGCTGGTTCGGGGGAACGCCGCCGCGCGGGCGAGACCTGTCACCCTCAGAGGTAGTTCGGCCGCGACACACAACAAAGTACTCCCATGCCTTTGTACAGCGATCCTCTCCGCTTATTCCTCCACAGCCCATTGACGTCGTCGCCTTTCAGCGCGATGTTGGTCTCTGCAAAAGACGCCGACAGTTACTTATGTTTGCTCGTGAATGTATTAAGTTTGAAATATTAATTCTCTATTTGTTGAGTCTTCGAGCTAGTCTGGATGTCACGTAATACATTTGCAACTAACACAACGTTAGTGAAATCCTTTATTTCGATCTTAAAAGTTTAATCAAGTTACGTTTCCACTTTTTCGTGTACAAACACAGTTTTGTGGGTATAATAAAAAAAACCTAAAACTTGATTACTCCAATAATGAGCGGGGGTAATGTAGCCTTAACCTGGAATTATTTCCTTGGCGAAACACCTCACACGAACTCGCATTTAGCGGTGGATGAGTACGCGACTACGCGTGTTATTTCCCAGTTGTGCGCATAACTTCAACGGAAAGGGCTTTCGCAGCGTTAATAGTCTGTAACTACATAGATTACGTTGAAGGGAACAGCTTTATTCCGTAAGTAGATATTTAGCGGAGCAGTGGAGTATAAAGGAGTATTTTTCCCGTACTTGGTAGCCGAGTGTTCTTAATGTCAATGAAAAGGCGCAAAAGTGTTGGTTGTGCTGGTAATCTTTTTAGCTAAATCCGTGTTCCTCGTTGTGTTGGCAATGCTTTAACCTGCCACGGCTAATGTACTTTATTTAATATTGTGTCGGTGGGGAGTGTGAAGAACAATGGCCTTGCCGCAGAGACTGAAACTCCTTCCGGCATTTACGTTGGAAATTAAAAGCACAATCGCTTCAACATTAATGGCCGCGGAACGATGTTCCACGAAATATAAATGCAGCGTATTTCACGTTTGATCTGAATATTATTATAAATTAAAACCCTGAAAGCAGTGGCACTGAATTCACTGGAATAACAAATTAATACGAAATTGTTCGTATTTTATTCGTTGTGAAAAGGTTGTGTATTTAAGTGTGACTCATGAAGTTGGTTTATATTGCGCGTTTAAATATAACGAATAACCAAACGTAAACAAAACGCTGAACTCTGGAGGCCCGACCGTCAACCAAACTATTTAATAGTAACTTAATAAATCTGACTATGCTACACTGCTAGCTTCTACCCGTGACTTCGTCTGCGTGGATTTCTGATTGGGATAAAAAAATAATCTATGTGTCACGAGAAAATCTAGGTTATCCTACGAATATTATAAATGTGAAAGCTTGTGTGTTTGTGCAACAGACAAACGGCTGATGGAATTTGGATGAAATTTGGCACATTTGTTTTAATTTGTGATGGGTTTGCTCTTCACTCTAGTCTAGGTCATAGATGACGGAGACAAAGTCGTCGATGGAGCGAGCTTACCCGGCTTACACAGATAGTGCATATCGTGGAATAACACAATAATACACACTTTTTATGCATTATACGGGAGCGAAGCCGCGGGTGGTAGCTGTAGTATAGTATAATAGGATTACAATAACCAGCAACACTGCAAAACATTATCTTATGTGCCTTCACCGTCAACCACATTTTCATTCACTCCCTTTTCTATCATCCTCACACAATCGATCCATCTTTGCTTTAACCAATCATAAAACTTGTACAAAAGAACCTTACCTAAGTGATTTAAATTTTCATGCTGTGGTAAAAACTCCTGTATATCATTGACTATTCTGGTGATCTCCTGCGTGTCCTTCACGATGCTGCACAGCTCCTCCTGGTTGAAGTCAGGAGTGATCTGCTTGCACAGCAAGATCTGGCTGATGACGTTGCCGAAGTTCGACGGACCCGCCCGATTCTCTGCGGAAACAATCAGCTGTAGACCTTGTAACAGTTCCTGGATAGGTCAGAGTTCGTGATGCAATTTGTACAAAAGAGAATGTATATTGTTTTGTTTTCGTTCATATTTTTTGTTATATGTAGCTGTTATTGAGTATGCTGTGAAGAATTGCATACATTTAAATAAGAAAGAATTTAATAAAGTAGCAAAAAATTAAATGGACAAACAAGGGTCCCCAATGAAGTTGGAAAAGCAAAAATTTTAAACATATCTTTTACAAACTATTGCTTAAAGTATTAACAGGTAAGAGCCTCCTAGAAGCTTCTATGACGGTATTAAAATAATCTTAAAACGGTCTCAGTAGCAGTTTTTAAAAAGGATAGGAGCAACAATGTTATATCTTTTAGACCAGAAAAAATATGTGATTTTTTTTGTTCATGAGCGATATCACAAGCTCAACGGCGCTGGCATTATTTCAACCAGGGAAGGCATTATATAGCAATAAATCTCTGCATGTGGCTGCAACGCTGTATAATTCCAGATTTGAAGCCGGTTGCACAAATACTGACCCGAAAGAGAAGCTAAGCTTAGTTAACTTTATAATTTTTTGACACTCAAACTAAACACATTTATTTAAAAAGACCACCGTCATGGAGTCGGTCAGTTAGTCAACAGTTGAAGCTATTTACCGTTCCAAAACGTAGATCTCTATGAAGAAGAACGTTCAAGAAACTACATTGATAATCCATTAAGTCATGTTCAAAAAACACAATCCTTGTTACATGTATATGTTTCACCCGAAGATCGAAAAACAGCTACACGCATTGTGGTTATTTTCAAACGGCCACTACGCGAATTTTGCGTCGTGCCTCATAAGAAAACGGCCACAACGCGTTGTGGAAATACAGAAATGCCATGTCGCGTAGGGAGCCCTAACTGACGCAATCCCATCGCGAATGTGGCCGTTTTCTTAAGTGCCACGACGCGAAATTCGCGATGTGGCCGTTTGAAAGAAGCCACAACGCGTTGTGAGCTGTTTTTTGTCTCAATTAGGGTTTTCGGTCTCTGAGCGTAACACATACACATTTTCTCATTGCTTCAATAAGTAAGAACAATGTAAAAAGCTACAATCTACGTCCCCGTAAATATCATATGTCTCACGTAATATTAGTGAAACACAAATTCTTGTACCTACATTAAGAAAGGTGGTAATTGGTCAGGTCATCATAAATTTTTATTATTGAAATTCTTTAAAGTAGTCTCTAACAATAACAGGTTATGTACAACAATTAAAGATAAATTATGTACTTTAAATATGAAAAAATCCTGAGTTTTGAGAGCTAAGCTTTAGCTTACCTTTATATTATGATTGACATATTATTATTATTTGATTATTATTATTGTTTATTATTTCCATCAATTAATTATTTGTTTTTATTATTGGTATGAAAATAGTTTGTTATTCTGTATTTTTTGTTAATTTTTAATACCTATGTGTGTTACTTTTAATTTTTTAAAATATCTAATTTATAATGAGATTATGACTGTGACTGTGTGTTGGTTCTTACTGTAAGTGCAGAGAGTAATTAAAGCTAAATAAATAAATATCTGCAGCGGGCGTAAAAGTAACATCCACACGCTACCCACCAGTTTACATAGAAAACCATCTATGAGTGTAGGTGTTATAACTTATTGAGCGATATCATAAAAGCTCTGAAAATTTCTTCTAAATCCTAGGAAACCAATCCCAATATTGTGTTGTTGGAAAAACAAATACCAAATTGGAAATAGATAGAAAACACCGAACCTGCTTCTGGCTTTGAAAGCTAAAAATAACGCTTTATTGTTGTACACCACTTAGGCTAACAGCCCCTAAAATATTACGTTTTGTTTGATATTACAATAAATAAAAAAACGTTACATAAACTCGCATGAAATTCAATTGCCTGTACGTCCCAACTATAACAACAATAGAGGCTACAACTAATGGAACATTGCATTTTGTTAAGCTCACATATTGTAGCAAGAATAAAAATTGGACTGTAAATCCAAACGACATCCAACTCCGTATTATCTTCGGATTCTAACTGAATAGGCTTTCAAAGGGGAGAATAAAGTTATACGAACGTCTGTAAAGCTGGTCTGAGTTTCAATGCAATTGCAGTAGGTACGTGAACGAGTACCCACCGGCACAGTTCCAATCGAAGCATCACACCGACCGCCTTTGTTAATGTTCACAAGGTATTGTGCCACAGATATCTTAGATCTTGTTACACCGGTAATGTTGCTCTCAACCGGGGAAAATAACGAACATTATTCTCCCAAATTCTGGGCTAGTCGAACACTGCGGTCGGTGTCTTTAACAGTGATTAATTGCCACTAATTGTTCGTGGCGGCACGCTATTAAAACTGTACTTTTGTTGTTCAATCTAGTCGCAGTAAAAAGAAAGTGTGGCTTTTGGTCTTCAAGAAAAAGTTTTCAATTAAGAGTGTTAAGTGGCTGGTCGTTAAGATAAGGGCTTTAACGGGCATAAGTTAAAGAAAAATAGACCAAAGTGGAAAAACTAAATAGGAATAATGAAGTGAATTAAAAACCAATACTCGATACACAGTTTTCCAATACTGTTAGCCAAATCTCCAGGAGCAACCGAAACGGGTCGTTTCATCTAATCGACAGGTGAATCACTTATTGTCTGCCAGCCCATTACCCTCAGTTGCTCTAAGTGAGGGAAGATAAACACCTGCTTCTAATATACACGACGAATTCGTTTCCTTTCTGAACCATCTCAAAAGAAAAAAGTTTTGTTACAAATGAATTTATAATTCGGGAATACCAACAATGTTTCAGAAATGTTTAAACTTTGTTTTCATTTGATATGCTAATATCTTTTTTGTTCTAGCATAATTAGAAGACTGAACAGTATTATAATATTTTGCGGATCAACCAGAAGATATAATCTAACTTTCTTGAATAATTAATTTACACTTTTATAAGTATCTAAAATTGTGTATGGTTTTTCGACGTGGTCGTTGGAAGTCAGACCACTTAGGCCATGCCAGATAAAATTTTTCTTTGGCATCTTAATACGAGTATAAAAAATCGAATACTAAAAGATAGCCTGTGAAGCTTGGTAACCTTCCAAGCCCTTCCACCTGCCAAGTGTGGCGATTATGGCAAATCCCCCCTCTTGGGGTAGGCCTATGTCCAGCAATGGACATCTTCTGGCTGATATGATGATGATGATGAAGCTTGGTAATTATTGGCCAGGGCTTAGCTCATCGTGACCTCCATGTCAAATGTTCTCTTCTAAACAGCCTCTTTTACTATGATAGTAATATTTCTTGGGAGATATTACAGTAATGCCTTCAATTGGCAGATGGATTGGGTTCAGAGTGTTGTTATTAATACATAAGCGGTTCTGCCGGCCATTCTTCTAATACGGGTGTAATCCTTTATTCAGTTGTTACGACACCCGCGGGAAATGATAGTGTGGTGTATTCGACCACACACAGGTGAAGATACACGTGTTTGTGTAAGTAATTTATTTTTCAGTGGTATCTTAGAGGCATTTTTGTAGTCTGCGTCGGGGTGCGGTAATACACGTAAGTCATTTTGTATGCATAAACAAATTTATAAAACTACGCCGCTACATTTACCCGTAGCCGGGCTATCAACAGGTTTGCTGAAGAAAATTTTAGAAAAAATATTTTTTACTGGCCTTGTACGAAAAATAAGCTATATAGACATTCTCATGTCGATAAAATCAAAAGTCGATCAAGTTATAAAGGTTACTAGTAGTATAAATCATTTCGACTTTACGCATCGTTAACAAACCTTATTGTGAACTTTGAATCTAAAATAGGGATGTTATGTTTCATTTTGGGTTTACAATATAATTCAACAAGTATCATAAAAATATAACTAATTATTTATACTTAACCTAACTTAACATTAGGCCTCGCAAAAAGTACTCTTCCACATCGCTATGATTCGGAAACATCTGCAGACAACCGGTTCATACGAATAACAAAAAATAGTATTCGTATGAACCGACTATTCCTGTTTCAAAATTCACTAACGATAACGATACGTCGCATCAAAAAACATATTCGGTCAAACTGTTCCAATTGATACAATAGGGGTAAGCTTTATAAACATACCATAATACGATGTCATATCCATAGGCACGAGCTGCACCAGTCGGTGGCACTTAGCGAGCTCCCGCAGCAGCAGCTGTGCCATGAAGTACAGCAGCACCAACTGGGGCTGTTCCGCGCAGCCGTCACTCGTTGACCTGCATAACAAACAGCTCTTCACTTCCACCACATAAAGATACTCAGAACCTTCCTCCAATATGATTTACGGACGCCGCATCGCGCCAACGCTAACGTGCATCCAAACGGCCATTTCACGTGAATAAACCCATAAACCAAAACATGAATTGGATTCCTGATTGTTTGTGGAGAGCAATCGAAAGTAATCAAGATTGTGCCACTGGCTTTAGTTTCAGTTCATTCAAAAGTTAGATTAAATAGCTTCTCGCTTCGATGAAATAATCCGGAGAGGTCTGAGGCAAGAATGAGATATAGAAATGGAACTAGAGGTTGTTTTGTGTGCTACTATGGGACTGAAAGTTTGGAAATATTCATGGTACACACATCACGTCTGAATTCTCAACGGGTTAGGCTTGTGCCGGTCGCAGGAGCGGTATTTCGGACCTGTGTGTTGTAGGCGGCAAGCCCATTGTCGTACTCAAACAATTCAAACTATGTGTCAAGCCAATAACGTATCGAGATTGGAATAAGTATCAATACTAGTTGAAATGTGGGCAATATGGCATGGAATGGTTTACAAAGAAGTAAAAGAAAATAAAAGTTAAAAAGTTTTAAATTAAGTAGTTACTGTGTGCGATTTTTAATGTTTCGGAACTTAAAGTCACATGTAGCAGAATACATTCTTTACTTCGAGTGGCTCGGGACTTCTCCACGTAATTAACTATTTGCTTTTTGCCCAGTTAATTTATTTAAGCTATTTCCACTTATCTAGAAACACTATTTATGTGACCAAGATGCTGCACTGGATTAAGATGGCCATAGGAATTTGGGAACAAGTAAAACTTGGCAGACTAAGTGGTGTTATGTTTGGGGAGAAAGACTTTGTTATTCGAGACGGTGCAGTTGGTGTGGGATTATCTAGGGTTCTGAAACAGGATAAATGCAGTTCCAATAACACAGAGATTAGTTTTATTAGTATACCAGTAGTATTATTAAACCAGTAACAATACATATTTACTGATACGAGCGAATCTCCAATAAACTCAACTCCAATAATAAATATTTCGCAACGAAAACGTATTGAACAGGTTTTGTTAGAGGACTCTTCAAAGAGTTCAAAGTTACAATTTATTTCCAATCATTCGATATTACAACAACTTCAGTAAAAATAAATCCAACTCGTTGCCTAATCCGTGAATTTTACGAATAAAACTCATTGATACAAAGTTATAAATCCCGGCCCGATATTTTGTTAGAGCGAGCAGTAAATAAATTAAATCGAATCAGGATAAAAGTTGTAAACATATTAATTCTCCATCAATCTATGTAGTGGAAACATCTGTTATAGTTCAGTTTCTCTTTTCTTTTTGCAGTGAAATGCAAAAACTTTTCGTGATGTAATTAGTTCTCTTTCGGATTTGACATCAGAGACGGAATTGGTTCGCCTTTTGAAATGCAAATGGCCGGATGTCAGCATGTACTAGTCGACTGTGTGTATAGAAGGCTTACGACATAATTTATCTATTAAGGTGAATGTTTTGTACAACATAAAGCAGAATAATGGAATGGTGAAACTCCAGGGGGTTAAACCGTGCCGTTTCAGGATATCCCTGAGCGAGCACGAACAAAAGAGTTTTAAAGACAAAATTCGGCTGAATACGCTCTCATACTCGTATAAACAGCGGCAAAATGTACAGAAAATTGATATTTTATGAGCTGTTGTGAATAATACGATATGTATTGTTTTGTGTTAAACGGGCAGACACAGTCGAGTTTATCTAGTCGAGATGGCGCATTAATCTACCGGCAGACACAGATTCTGGCCGCGACGGGGATTCGATTCAGAAGCTCGCATCGTTCGGTAATATTTTTTCTACTTTCCGTAATTTAATATTTACGTTATAAGATTACGAGGTTAAGCCGCCGTTCAATATTGATTTAAAGCAGCCGTTCTGTCAGAGACAGAGTGCCAGCAAATAAATAAACAACTACGGTTAAACCCTTCTCAAATTGAGATATCGGAAATTTCTACTCGATCTTCTACGTGATCGATTCCTCGGTATGTGCAATGAAATAGGATCCGCTTCATATCTCGGTGAGCGGTGAACTAGGTGTTTTTCAATATATCTATATTTTACATTGCTTCTCATGAAAATGGAAATTGAAGGACGGGTATAACCATGCTTCGTTCGATGATGCAAAATCTACTTTGTTCTTTTGATAAGGGTTATTTCTTTGAGACTTGTATCGATAATGCGTAATTTTAACAACAAATGTAAGCATCCGGCACAGTTAAAACTGTTAAAACCTGTTTGTATAAAGAGAGCAGCTGGGAAGAACTAGATTTATTAGGAGATAGAACAAGTCTATAACAGGACGTGATACAAGAATTAGCGATAGTATACAAAACAAAAGCATTGAAAATCTCTGATATAATTTGTTTGCCAGTCCACGCTAGCGTCAGCTACCAGCTAAACACAATAAGATTACACCTATATAGAGCGACATAGATTGTATACGGCTTGGGGCCCCTGTGAGTGTCACCGATTGAAACTGACCGGAAACTGGCTTGTGACAATTCAAACTATGCGTCTGACATCTGAATCTTGCGCTCGTCGCATCTTGCGCGTACACGAATGCTTTCTAAGTACTTCCTCGTTTCTGGAACTGCGATAGCCTGTGTCATTATCGGTCCGTAGTCAACAAAAATCATAGGTACCTACTTACTGTTATTATTGTGTAAGTGAAAAACTGTTTTGGGTGCACTGCGCGCTTCTGAACTATGATCGAAACTGAACCATCATGCGCAGCGTGTTTTGTATCCATAATATGAATAGTGCAATATTTCAAGTGTATATAATTTGTGCTTACAGCATTGAATACAGTAGGTATAAGTTTTTTACCTCTTTTTTATTATTTTTAAAATGTCCTAATTCCCCGTGTGCTGGCGTCCACTATAATGAGCCTGTCGTGTACCACTGCGGGAGATTAGGCTTCCTCTTAGAATTAATCTTAGGCATTTATAGTTAAGTCATACTAACTTTTTACAATTAGGTAGGACTAGTGTGCTGGTGGTCTTGGTGGCTTCCACGCATGCGCGGCGCAGTCTGCGCACGCGCTCGCGCAGCTCGGGCGAGTCGTGTGGCTGCCCGATGTGGATCAGCAGGTCACGGAACAGCGCCAGCTGCACATTGATCTCCGTTATCAGCTGGGGGAAGAAGACCTCATTTAATAGGCAGTTGGGTATAATTTTGAGGAGAGTTTCTTGGATATGGAAAATGATGTAATAGTTGACAGTTCCTGACAAAGTATGAAAAATGCATCTTATATCTGATTCGTTCCATGGTAAACTTCATCGCAGACCATCAGGCGATATTGCGGTTAAGTCACCAGGATTGAATAATTTAACAAAAAAATCTTATGTGCCTTTGTTTAAGTCCAATAGAATGTAGTGTAAATGTAGGATAAGAGACATAAAATATTAAAATACATAAAACTGGACAAGTGCGAGTCGGATTCTCACGCGAAGAGTTGCATACCATAAACCGAAAAAAACACGTTACTTGTATTCCCGTATAAGTAACGTGTTTTTTTTCGGCCCTCTTTGATTTTTGTTTTAATTGATTTTTTTATTTGTTGTTATAGCGGAAATAGAAATACATACTCTGTGAAAATTTCAACTGTCAATCTATTATGCTTCTTGAGATATAGCCCGCTGACAGACAGACGGACGGACGGGCAGCGAAGGCTTAGTAATAGGCTTCCGTTGATTACCTTTCGGGTACTGAACCCTGAAAAAACCCCTTCTGTTAAAATCAGCGGCCCCTTTTGAACAGCTTTATTGAATCGAACCGGGATTACACCTTTTCTAACCGTTTTGGGAATTACCAGTGACACATGGTAATATTTAAACGTAGAGGGGCTTATCATCTTTTATCAGGACCGCGAGTATAATCCGTAGTTACATTAATTCATATACGAACTCTAAACTCAGCTGTTTAATAATGCAAACTGTTTACTAGCGTGTTACATTTGGTAACAGATAATGAGTTATAAACTAAAATTCTATTATTAATGTTTATAAAGCTGATTTTTGGTGTCTGAATAAACTATCAGGTATCACCATGAATATAATTACACTACTTAATATATATATATATAAATATTAATTAGTGTATATAGTATGTACTATAGTCTGTAGTAGCAAACTAAAGTTCAAACGAAAGTAGCAGATTGGGTTCTAAACATCGAAAACTAGCGACACAGTAGATCTAAAAGAAAATGACGAGCGAGACAAGTTGGAGTCTTACTTAAAACAGGGCTTTGCCCTGCAGTGTATTACTAATACATAATAATTGATAATACCTACTAAAGTTCAAACGAGAAAGTTAACTTTTGACAAATTTAATTTATGTATTTGTTAAACTTATCCGTCTTTTATTCAGCATCTGTTATCTACCCCATACCCCACGGAACCAAGGTTACCGTCATAGCCCGAAGGATCGCCAAACTGAAGTGGCAGTGGACAGGGCACATTGCTCGCTGAACAGATGATCGATAGGGCCGAAAAGTTCTGGAGAGGCGACCGCGTACCGGAAGACGCAGCGTTGGAGGGCCTCCCACAAGGTGGACCGATGACCTGGTGAGGGTCGCGGGTAGCCGATGGATGCGAGACGCACAGGATTGGTTGTTGTGGCGGCACTTGGGGAAGGCTTATGTCCAGCAGTGGACGTCTTTCAGCTGATATGAGCCATTAATTCAGCTGAAAGACGTCCACTGCTGGACACAAGACTCATCATCATCAACATCATCAGATGACGATGATGATGATCTATCCCATAGAAAACCTAATTTCACAACTCTTCTAAAAGTATCATATGCTATTTGTTAAAAAAGTTTAAACGCCAGCCACTTCAATTGTTTTCCAATAGAATTAGGAGACGTACATGCCATGAGATAATTAACGCTGTTCTCACACTCTGGGCGGCGTGCCAAATAGCTGTCACTTCATATAATGACTCACTTTACTACCCATGCTCGTATAAACTTTCGAACTCGCATAAAATCTACTTCAATTTTCAATAAAACTATAGCCAAACTTTCAAGTTAGACAGCTCAATATGATTTATATTTGAAAACTCTTTCGATCTAGTCACACATTTAATAACAAAAATAAAATCAAATGGCAAACAATACAGTCCTTTCTTTATTCTCAGACACAAAAGGAGCACGAATAGATTCAATCAGACGGTTTCACGCTACGCCACATGTACATATAGTAATCAATTTGGTGTGTGGGCACGACCAAATTTACGAAATCGAGCGAAAAAACGTAATGACGCAGTGTTTCGGTCGGGTGCGATAAATCGAGAAGAGAATTCGGCAGAAGTAAATACAAACGAAAGCTTAGTGTAATTAGTAGCCAGGGGACTGTCGACCGGTCGTCAGTCGCAGCTTCTAGCGTCATGTTTCAGCCCTCGGAATGTAGTCTCGATTTCTTTGCTATTCCGAAAATAGATGAGACTATTTATCAGTCGCTATCTGCGTATGTAAACTTGATTGGTTTTCTTGGAATCAATTTCCATAATGCTCCTTCATGCGAAAAATAATATCCGATCTTTTGAAGTTTCGAATATGATGTAGTCATTGTGTAACGGTACGATGGCTATTGATATATCTAAACAGCTGACAGGAACACATGCCCGTCATTCATTACGGGATATAACCAGGGGAAAGAGCCGCACTGGAGTTGCGGGCACGCGAATGATCAATTTCATAATTTATCAAGTAACACGATCGAGTTTCATACTCAACAGCTACTCGGATGCTCGAAAAAGAAAATATGTTTTTTCTAAAAAATGAACCAGACAATTACGAACGTAGAAATCTATCCCTTTTACTATTATAGCTTACATATACCCAGTGCCATGGTCTGTGGTTTTTATTGCTTTTTTATGGCGCAAATAATATATGGCATCTGTGTTACTTAAGGTCAAGACTTATAATTCAATTCATTTTCACGAGATCCGAAAGTTCAAGTATGTTTTGATTTGTGTGATATATTTTTGTATGTTGTAGCGAGGTCGATTTTTTGTTATGACTTACTCTTTTGAATATTGTTTTAAAAACCCCACAGCCTTTTTGTGTGGGGCCTAGGTTCTCAGCACCCACGCGTATGCACTGGATTGGAGAGGGATCACCTTGGTTCACAAAGAAGACTCACGATTCACTTGAACACTATTTATTCTTGATTATTAACTGAATTTTTACACACGAAAATACAAAAATGTTCTAGACCTATGCATTTTACATGGTCGCAAGTAGTGGCGGGGCTGACATATCCCAACAATTACAATAGCCAATACAAACAATCTTGTTTTCAAACTATTTTCTTTTGACCAATCAGAGGCGTCCGTCCTCTCGACAAGTCTGTACAGGTTCGTACAAGTTCTGACTTGTCGAGAGCGGAGCTGGTGGTGGATCATAACAAATACAAAGTAACTACTTTGAGTTTTATAACTAAATAACATTTTACAATTAGAAATTACTGATCACAATGATTTTCTATCCTCTATTTACATATTTTAGACACTATAATCTTATCTCATGTGCTATATACATGAGATACACTGTCTTTCGAGATCACTGCTGTGTTTATACATAATATGGGCGCCCTACACAACTACTTTGTTTATACATATGGGCGTCCTACACAACTACTGTGTTTGTACATATGGAGCGTCCTGCACATTCCTCCCGCCGTGTGTCGTCCGCCGCTGACGTCGCAGTCGTAGAAGCCGGTGCAGGATCGCCGCTGTCCCTCTCGATCGGCAGCACGACGATCTTCTTCACAGGCCGTCGCAGGATTCCCCCTTTGGTGGTCACATCCACCGTGCGAACGACTCCGTCTGGTCCGGGAAACGTAGCGCAGATGCGTCCTCTTATCCACACGTTCCGTGGAAGGTTGCTGTCAACTATTAGTACTAAGTCGTCAACCTTGGGTATCGTTCCTTTGGTGTGTGGCTCTCTGCGGTTCTGTAGTTCCGGTAAGTACTCCTTCAGCCATCTTGCCCAGAATATATCAGCCAGTCTCTGAGCTGCGCGCCAACTTGCTCGAAGGCGCAGGTCGCTATCGTCGAACTCCCCTGGTGCTGCGATTCGGCCTGGACCGCCCAAAATGAAGTGATTTGGCGTCAAGGCTTCAGGGTCCTCGTGGTTTACTGACACATGAGTGAGTGGCCGGCTGTTCACTGTATGTTCAGCCTCGATCAGCAGTGTATTGAGGACTTCTTCACTTGGGAAACGCTCGTTCAGAGTGGCGGCGAGTGCTGTCTTCACGGACCTCACCATGCGCTCCCAAGATCCTCCCATAAAAGGTGCGCCAGGTGGGATGAATCGCCAGTCGATCATTTTCTTTGAGGCTTCTTCCGCTGTTGCTCCGAAAATGGCTGCACGTAATTCTTTCTCAGCGCCGTGAAAGTTGGTTCCATTATCAGACCACAGCTGTGCGGGGCATCCTCGGCGTGCTATCATACGTCGCAGTGCCATGATTGCTGAATCAGTATTTAATGATGCCACAAGTTCCAAATGAATGGCTCGCGTCGTGAGGCATGTAAACAAGGCGACATATCTTTTCTGATGACTCCGTCCTGCTGTAATGGTCAACGGTCCGAAGTAATCCAACCCGGTGAAGGTGAATGGTCTCTGATGGTGTGCTAAGCGACAGGAAGGGAGATTCCCTGTCATCGGCTGTGGTGGAGAGGCTGCCTTGATGCGACATTGTAAGCATTTGCTGATCACATTCTTGACGGTCGGTCGTAGACGGAGTACCCAATGTTGTTGACGGCATTCGTTGACCGTCGTCTCGACCCCTGCATGATGTAATTGGTGATGAACATGTTCGATCCACAATCGGGTCGTGCGGTGGTCTCCGTCTAGTACCATCGGTTTCTTCAGGCTTTCTGTTATGCCCGCCATAGCGATTATTCGGCTCTTCAAGCGAATCTCTCCATCGATAAGTTCTATGCACAGTGCGTGTAGGCGACTGTTTCGGGGTATGGGTCTCTCGTTCTTCAAAGCTTCTATCTCTTCTTGGAAAGATTGCTCTTGTGAAGCTCGCAGGATCAGACTCTCGGCGTTACGTAGGAGTTCGGCATCGAGGGGGAGATGATTGTTCGTGATCGCGGTTTCTTGCCTCCCCTTCGTTTTGTCTTGCAATGTCTGTTTGTTCTTTTTCCAATCAGAATCGGTGTTATTGTTTCTTTTGGTTCTTTTGTAGTTGACATCCTGACTTGGTTGACGGCAAAGATACAGAAACTGTAGAGCTCGTGCTGTTGCTCTCAGATATCTTTCCCATTTTGAAAATCTGTTGACATCTGGTATAGCTTCTTTGATTTGTATGTTCTCGTCCTTGTTGATCACGTTACAGGTTCTTTCTTCACCTGTGATTATGACAGGATTCTTTTCGTCAGCTGGCCATGTCTCTGGGAGACCCAGAAGGAATTCTGGACCGTTAAACCAGCGATGATCTTGATTATAATTTTCTGGCACATCTCTTGTAGCGTCGTCTGCTGGGTTCATTTTGGTCGGTAGCCAGCGCCATTCGTTTGTAGAGCTATGTTCCTCGATTGCTGCGATGCGATGAGCGACGTATGGTTTGTAGGATCTGGATCCAGTTCTGATCCATGACAGCGTGGTTCTGCTGTCGGTCCAAAATGTGGTTGATTCTGGCGTCCGCTCGTGTTCTGTTTTGACTGCTGACGCCATGCGCGCACCCAGTACTGCAGCTTGTAGCTCTAGTCGCGGTATCGACATGAGTTTTAGCGGTGCTACCTTGGCTTTAGCGGTGACTAAGCAGACGTAGACTCTTCCGTCCCCGGTGACTGTTCGCCAGTATATTGTTGCTGCGTATGCAGATTCGCTTGCGTCTGTGAACACGTGTAGTTGTAGCGATTTTGTGGCGCTGAAACCTGGGTATGTTCGTGGAATGGAGATGTGTTCCAATCTTCTGAGATGGGTGAGCCATTTTCTCCAGCTTGAGGCCAGGTCACTGTCCAAGGTTTCATCCCATGCTGTCCCACGGCGCCAGACTTCTTGTAATATTTGTTTAGCTCTGATGGTTACCGGCGATACGAGTCCCAATGGATCAAAAAGGGACATCACTATTCTAAGAGCTTCTCTCTTAGTGGGTGTGTCGTTCTGCAGGATGTTCTGAGGTATGCGTGCTAGATTCAGATTGAAGGCAAGCGAGTCTTCGTTTGGCTTCCATATTAGACCGAGAACTCGTTCTGTCTCGATGTTGTCTTCCAGCTTAATCGTTTCTTCGTTTGTCTTGGCGATTTCCCCTAGTGCTTCGAGAAGTGCAGTAGAGTTAGATGACCATTTCTTGAGTTCGAAGTGAGCTTCTCTGTGTATGTCACGTACGGCTTGTGACACTTTCACCGCTTCTTCTAAAGTATCAAAGCTGTTCAAATAATCATCCATGTAATGCTTTCTTTTGATAGCTTCAACTGCTTTTGGGTGTTCATGCTGGAATCTCTCGGCGTTTGTGTTTTTTACATATATCGCCGTCGCAGGTGAGCAAGAAGCTCCGAAGATCAAAGATTTCATTCGATATTGTTCTGGCGGCTGAGCGTCTCTTCGATCTCCTCTCCATAAGTAACGGAGAGCGTCCCGATCTTCGGGTCGTAGTTCAACTTGCAGGAACATCTCGGTTATGTCGGCGGTTACGGCGATTGAGTGTTGCCGAAAACGCATGATCACTCCCGGCAGTGACTGTAATAGATCTGGACCAGTGAGTAGTTGGTCGTTCAAGGAAACTCCTCTGGTCTTGGCAGCGGCGTCGCAGACAATCCTCAATTTATCCGGTTTCATAGGGTTGAAAACCGCAAAGTGAGGTAGGTACCAAGTTCGGTTCTTCGATGTTTCAGATGGAGCTGGTTCGGCGTATCCTTTCGATACTAGTGCTTCCATTTGTTCAGAGTACCTCTTCTTTAGTTCAGGATCTTTGTCTATTTTCTTTTCCACGCTGATAAGCCTGTTCAGAGCGCTGTCATAATTTTCTGGCATCTTGAAGTTTTCATCTCGCCATAATAAAGCAGTTTGATATCTTCCTTCTTGAGTTCTCTTCGTGTACTGCTGAAGCATGCGAAGTGCCTTTTCTTCTGGATCATTGAGAGGCTTCTTCGGGTTTACTTGTATATTGTCCACTGTGATGTATTCCTTCACCAGTTCATGTAGATCATCATCTGTATTGACGTGTCTGATGAAGTTCACTCTGTGACCAAGTGTTCGTGTGTGGCTGCCATGCAGGACCCAACCGAGTGGTGTTAATGAGGCTACTGGTTGGTTCTTCTTTCCCGTTCTGATCTCTGTGGTGATGAGAAGATCCCAGTTGTCTTGGCCGATTAGAAGTCTGGGTCTTGCGTCTTCAGTTACTATGTCTCTGGCAATGTCTCGAAGGTGTTCGCAATCTCTGACTGCTTCTACTGGAATCCTCTGTGCAGCTAACTCTAGCTGCTTGACTGTTCTCGCCCGCAGCTTGCGCTCGGAGGTGTGAAGTCCTCTTACGAAGAAGTTCACTCGTCGAGATGTCACGTCGACTGTGGGTTCGCCGTCGAATGATGCTATCTTCAAGGGTTCACAAGATCCTTCTGCCCCGATTTGATTGGCTAAGCTCTCGTCGATTAACGTAACTGTAGAGCCGTCATCTAGGAGTGCGTAGGTATCTACTTCTCCCGCCGGTCCAGAAAGGTGCACTGGTATTATTTTGAGGAATGATACCCTCGGTGTCCACGCTGAATGAACCTTCTCTTGTTCTTCTTTGGGGCAGTCGGTCTCTTCTTTTTTCTTGTTCGCTGTACCAGTGGCGTGTAGCATTTTATGATGAAAATGCACACAGTCGTTTGTCTCGCATTTCTTTGGTTTACAGCTGTGTTGCTTTGTTCGAAACTTGAGGCACCGAAAACACAGGCGATGTTTCTTTGCGATATCCCATCTCGCATCAGTAGTTGCTTTCTTGAACTGGTCGCATTCTATGATGTTGTGTCCCTCACGTTCACATAAACCACACTTTGGTTTGTTCGCTTCTTGTGTGGTGTGTACCCGTTGCTGACGTCGCTGCGTGTTCTGGTGTGTTTGTGCTGTTGCAGCGATGTTCTCGGGCAGTGCGTATGGGCTGCAAATCTCTGCTTCAATCTTGATGAATCGGGTAAACTTCAGAAGATCAGGTTCTGTTCTGGACTGTGTTGCTGAAAATTGGTACCACTGTCTCTTCAGGGTCGGTGTGAGTTTTTCAACAATAGCCTTTGTGACTTCTGGATTGAAGAGATAATGTCCACAGTTGAGGGCTTGCAGAGTCCCAACAATGTTCTCCACTTTGGTAGCGAAGGTACAAACATCACGCGGAGATTCGGTGAGACGCGGCAGTGTTCGTAGACGTTCCATTTCAGCCATTGCTATTGAGTCTGGGCGTCCGAAGCGTAGTTCGAGTGTTTTCATAACTTCGTTTGGGTCTGCGTTTGCTATTAACAGACCTTGCACAGCTTCCTTCGCTATTCCTCGAAGATTTCTTCTAAGTCTGGCCATGTTCTCCATTGCTGTGAGTCGATACGCTGTCTCACAGTAGGCGGCACGGAACGTGAGCCAATCTTGATGAGCTCCATTGAAGCTGGGTAGTTCGGTGTGTTTCATCGGCTGCTGGTACTGTGCGGTCTGCACAGCTTGCGTGATCGCAGCAGCAAGTTGATTTATGTCCGTTCTTGGTTCTTGAACGGCTAGTGTTGTAGGCTGATGCACGATGTCGGCTGATGACATAGGCGGCGGCACCCAGGGTATGGTAGCAGGCCCTGGATGGTAACTCTGGTGCGGTGCCGTAGTGTATATCGGTTGCCATGATGGGTTCGTTGCTACGTGCTTTGAGTTCGGTGGCCAGGATGTGGCTGGTTCTACCGGCGCTGGCGTCGGTCGTGGCTGCGCAGGCACGTAGTTCGGTTGCCAGGATGCGGCGGTGATCACTGGCGGCGGGTTCAGATGTGGTCGCGCATGCGAGGTGTTTTGCTGCCAGGCTGCGGCGGCAATCACTGGCGGCGGGTTCAGGTGCGACTGTTCAGTCGCGAAGTTCGGCTGCCAGGAGGCGGCGGTGCTCACTGGCGGCGGGTTCAGGTGCGGCTGTTCAGTCGCGAAGTTCGGCTGCCAGGAGGCGGCGGTGCTCACTGGCGGCGGGTTCAGGTGCGGCTGTTCAGTCGCGAAGTTCGGCTGCCAGGAGGCGGCGGTGCTCACTGGCGGCGGGTTCAGGTGCGGCTGTTCAGTCGCGAAGTTCGGCTGCCAGGAGGCGGCTGTACTCACTGGCGGCGGGTGCGTGGGCACTCCTTCTAGCATGAGTGCGGCGTTTCTAGGTTCAGGTTCAGTGTTCTCAGGCGGCGGGTGTATGGTGCTGGCTCCCGCCGGTAAAGTCGCCGGGATGCTCCATGACACGGCGGCGGTCACTGGAACTGCAGGTTCGGTCGACGACTTCACTTCAGCTTGATGTGGTCTGTTGGTGATGGCGAGTAGCTGACTTGATTGCAGCCACGTAGTCACTCGATGATTATTTTCAGCTTCCGAGGCGATAGATGATAAATCTTCATCTGTTGATTCAGCTTCGATTTCAGCGAGGCGCGCGGTGGCTAGTTCTACTTGAAGTCGAGCCAGTTCTGCCTTTGCTTTGGCTATGCGGCGCGCTTTTGACTCTTTGTTGCTCTTCTGTGACGTAGGTTTGCTGCGGCGACCACTTTCTTTATGTACAGTTGTGATTGCTGCGTCTTGTTGTGGCACTACACGTTTCACTGTGGATTCGGTCGCGGCGGGCGCTTCTGAAGTATCCGTAGTTGTTCCCGTAGCTTCTGTAGTGCATGTTTCAGTCGTAGTTTCTGTAGTGGTTTCAGTAGTCGTCTCAGTAGCCGTTTCAGTTTGTTCTGTCACTGTAGTTGACGCCTGGCCGCCTCTTTTTCCCGTAGACCTCGTAACTGGCATTGTTGTTCTATATATTCTTCAAAATGTTCGCTGGAGTCTTCTAAAAATGATCTTCTCAAAATCCGGCTCTCGAAGGACCAATGTGTGGGGCCTAGGTTCTCAGCACCCACGCGTATGCACTGGATTGGAGAGGGATCACCTTGGTTCACAAAGAAGACTCACGATTCACTTGAACACTATTTATTCTTGATTATTAACTGAATTTTTACACACGAAAATACAAAAATGTTCTAGACCTATGCATTTTACATGGTCGCAAGTAGTGGCGGGGCTGACATATCCCAACAATTACAATAGCCAATACAAACAATCTTGTTTTCAAACTATTTTCTTTTGACCAATCAGAGGCGTCCGTCCTCTCGACAAGTCTGTACAGGTTCGTACAAGTTCTGACTTGTCGAGAGCGGAGCTGGTGGTGGATCATAACAAATACAAAGTAACTACTTTGAGTTTTATAACTAAATAACATTTTACAATTAGAAATTACTGATCACAATGATTTTCTATCCTCTATTTACATATTTTAGACACTATAATCTTATCTCATGTGCTATATACATGAGATACACTGTCTTTCGAGATCACTGCTGTGTTTATACATAATATGGGCGCCCTACACAACTACTTTGTTTATACATATGGGCGTCCTACACAACTACTGTGTTTGTACATATGGAGCGTCCTGCACACTTTTAGTTGGCAAATTTCAGGCCACATGAAAATAAATTGGTCGTTGTAAAATGTTGTAAAAATATATCACCTTACAAATATAGCACGAGAGATATAAATATTTCTCTCGACCGCCCGACTCTTCAACCTGTGGCCATATAACGCAGAAATATACGGATATATTTCCGGAAAAGTGTATGTTCTGAAAAGATTTATTGAAATCCAACATCTTGAAATGGTAAAATAGCAATTGTGGGGAAAGATCAAATACACAAGACTGTTTATTTTCGCCTTGGAATAGTTTTAGAGAGGATCTTGAGTCAACAAACAGGCTTGTTTTCGTCATAATAGACAAACAAACAGACACAATTTAGTAAATAATAATTTATTACTAATCAAATCATTAAATTGACAACAGACCATTAGGTACATAGGTACATTAGGCTCTCGACAAGTGACATTCTGTTAGTCATCAAAAATATATGGGATTGTCGAAATGTCACTCGATCAATTTGTATTCGACATTCGCATTCGCTAATAGAATGGCACTCTGTTTAGTCCTCAGGCACCTCATTGCCCAGCAGTGGGACAATAATCGTATGTACAATGCAATGCCGGGAAGCTGATATCGACATTTTTAATACTAGCTTGGCTAATTTGAAGTAAATTTTGAGTAGTAGCTTCTTCGAGCGAAAATAGTTTAAGCAAGCTTTTATTTGGTTCATTTTTCTGTTTTGTGTTGTTTGTATAGTTTTCTTTTTTTTGACAATTTTCTGTTTCAAGTGATACATGTGGAAACTTGTAATTGGCCATATTTTGTTTAAACTCTGAGTTAGGTACTGTATTTGTTTAGCTGTAAGTTTTCCTAAAATAAATAAATAAAATAATGGCCAAATAAAAAAAGCAAAAACTCGTTGTTCTATTTCTACACCGAATGTATCACAACTGAAAGTTTCATTACCCTGAAACTAAATATTCACTGTGTTTCATATTAGCGTGATGTCCGCGTGACATGTCACTTAATTATAGCGTGTATTTTGTTACCCAGGTTATTACTAGGTATGCCTGTAGCCTGGGGCCTTAAATAGATGTACTATAAGCGTTTCATTCGGTTCAACTCGCTCGAAGCCCTTGGCCGCGAGGGTTGCGATAGGGTTCAGAGGGAAAGTGTGAACACTTTCCTTCTGAACCCTATCGCAACTAAATTACAGGTGAATTTCCATCCAAAAACAAATACAATGATGTCATTAAAATGGACACATTGCATTGTGCCCAAAGTACGTAATAAGTATGCTAAGTTTAAGCCCAATCGGATGTCAGGAAGGTCTTGAAAAATGGATTACTAAAATCTAACCGGACACATACGGAAGCAAGAGTATAAAGCTTGTCAAAAACAAAGCTTTGAAGAAAAATGTTTGATGTAGACTTACTACTGCTTTAACTTACGAAGTGTTATTAAAAAAAACGGGCGAAGTGCGAGTCGAACTCGCGTGCCAATGTTTCCGAACGAATTTCATTTTTGAAACATGTTATTTAAACACTATTGATTTCTTATTCCTTTCCTGTTTTCCTGTAATCTATACGTAAAGAACTATTCCCTGATTTTTTTTCAAAATTTGAGGCTCAGTAGCTGCGAAGATAAGGGGGAATGGTAATTTTTCGTCTTATTCCTTGAATAACTTTACACTATTTATTTTATTATTATTAAAAAAATATAATTAAAACTCTGACCACAAGCCCTTTCATTTGATATGTATGGTACAGACTTTTTTTTAATTTTCTAATTTGTCCCCCAAAAGTGACTCACAAACTAAAAAAATATCTATTTACGTAGTTGTGTTTGGATCACAAAAGTTCATATGTGTACCAGATTTTAACAGAATCGGTCTAGTACATTCGGAGAAAGTTGGCTGTGACGGACAGACACCCGAGTGATCCTGTGAGTGGTTTTGTTTCTTACGGATGTTCGGAATCTAAAAAAAGTATAATAAGTTAATAAGTTTATTTTTTCAAATCATTTTAGCTTAGATTACATGTCGAGGAGGCTCCATTTAGGCATAGAAGATGCCTGTAGTTGAAGGCTCCGCTCTTCGCTTACATTATAAACTTATAGTTTTATAACAAAAAAAAAAAAAATAGTAGTATATACTGATATTTTTAAACATTTGTCAATGTTGCACAGAATATAGGCTAAGTATACTTATTCCTTTGTCGTATACGTAACTCTTTACAGGTATCATATACCCTGACATAAAGCAGTTATAAAACAGAATTGTTTTTCTTACGCAAACGATAGTCGGGTCGCGTGTGGCATGCTTTTGACGGGCAGATAAGTAACACAAACGGCAAGGCGCGTTTTTATTCAAACTACGTCTATATTAGTGATTGTTGCTACCCAAGATGAATGATGATAGCTTAAACTTAAAAACATTCATAGAAGAAAAAGAAAATAGTTTGCCAAAATGGGCTATCTACCCAAACACCTTTTTTGATGTTTCCAATAAGGATAAAAAAGTCACCATCAAAGGCACCAACTGAGGTTTGAGCACTAGAGAAGGCAAAAATCACAAAAACTTCTCCCATACTATGGTAATGGAACCTGCCCCTTACCGTCTCAAAAATCCACCCTGTATATGAAGATTGACTTATTATAACATAAAACCTTTTTGATGGAATAGAAACGCTATTTACAAAGTTGTGACCGACGTAAGTTGGGACTAAGATTAGGCTCTTTTTGGGACCACTTAAAAGACGTACAGAGGCAATATTTTAGCGAGCAGGATAATAAATGGTTTGCATCAAAAGTGGCTTTATGCGTGGTTTGTGCTGCCGACTGAGACATATGATGTACCTCGCTAAAACATGAACCATGAACAATGTGATTGTATAACATTTGTCTTACTCTCCGGCTGGATGTTGGGCGACCTAATAACCGCTTGCTATGTAGATCTTCTTTTATCCTAGCATTTTACTAGCTTAGTAGCAGAGTCTCGTTTTTATTCAAAGTAAAATAAAGCAAGATAATTTTCAGACTTTTTACTGCTACTAACCAAGTCAGTTTCAATGTCTAGCTCTTATAACACGAATTAAAAGTGTCCTTCATAGTTTATTAATTCAGTTAAAATGATACAAAAATTACAAGAAACTGACACTTTCATTTTATTGTGACAATGAAGCTTTACGGAACGACAGTTTGAATTCCTAACTTGAATATTAAACACAAAGGACACAAATTCATAAAGACATAATTGGCGGGAGGAAGCGAGCCTACTCGCCAAAGGGATATAATTAAAATTCAGTTGAGCCATGCCTGACAAAAGGGAATTGCATAGTCAAACGATCGGCGAGCAGTGAGAGGCTGAAGTCATGGCGCGGGCTTTACCCGCTTCCGTGTTGAGTTGTCACACCGAAACTTTTGAAAAACATAAAAGTGGAAAGAGGTTTTACGTTTATTCCAAGAGTTTTGGCGTCTCCCACATACACACACAAACGTTTCAATTATTGTAGTACTGTAAAAATATGAGTTACAAGCTTTACGAACTTTTTCATATTCCTTTCAGCAAACCCTATCATTTGATCCTTAAAAATTATCTGCTGTCTTTGAGATTCCGCCATATTAGATTTAGAATGATGTCCCTAATCTAAACGTGCATTGTCATCCAAACTAAAAGTGTATTCAACATTTCAGCTGGAGAGGTTTGCGATAACAGTTTTAAAAGCAAGGCAGTTTTAATTAAAGTTGAAAACTAAGGATAGGATAGTGCAATATAACAAAAAATGTTAACTACCTAGGATTTAAAAACAATTTCTCGCATGACAGTATGATTTATTGTACATGCTAGTTGGAAATAACGAGCAACAACCTCAAGACCAATACCAATTATTATTATTAGTGCATATTGTCGTAAAACTGCAGTTTACAGAATAAAACTGTTTTAAACGAGCACAATTGTGGATTTTGAGGTTTAAACTGCTAGCAAGCTGGTAAAACTGTCAAAATGCCAACCCAACTTTGCTGTTTCGGAACAAATGTTTTTACTGGATTTGCGGTTTTTGCCAGGTGACACTTTGAAATGTTGGGACAATATTTTATTTATGTAGGACTTTCAGAAGTGCGCGGCTGTTTCCTCTTCCTTTGAAGAGAGGGAAACGCGATATCGGGATCGTATATCAAAACCATGAGCGTCTACTAATATGCTTTCTAATCACATTCTATCAATAGGTAGATTATTTACGGTAAAATGAACGTTATTAGGAATCACCGATACTATATAAATATCAAATATCGCGTACCATGATGTTATGAGTCTTTTCAGGATTAGATATTGCTACCACACCAAACTACCTACAGTTTCCGCCTGTCTGGATCCTGGGCTAATCAAGAGAGGAATTTGTGGATTTTTTCCCTACTCTCAGAATGTTTTAGGAAGAAAAGCTTTTACGTATAAACAGAAGAAATGTGTTAATTAGGTGCGAAGCCGGTAGCCGACCGTTACTGAATTATAAAGAAGCGACGTGGCTGTCTCGGCCATTGATTCTCTTTTAAGGACCTCTCCTGACCCCACAGTGAAACAATAGCGTTAAGTATTTACTCCGAAGTCATTAAAGCTTGTGTTTGTTGGTGTAGTGTGTTGACAACTCAACAGACAGATGTGTTGCTGGGGAGTTTGTTGCGCCACTTCTTCTTCCCAGCTAAAACACTAGGAAGTGGTGACGGGCGGGCGTTTTGGGGGACTGTCTTTATGTAGAACTTTGACGTTCAAAAAGTGCTGGCACTCAGCCTAATTTGAATAAATGACTTTTGAAATTTGAAATTTTGAAATTTGACAAAGGAAAAAAAGTTTTGATTAAAAAAATCGATGTTCTCTTGGGGGTCTAAAAAATAAATGAGACTATACGGTACACCAACATCTTAAGTCACTTGCAATTGCTTATTATTTAATGACATATATCGGGTTTTTTTTCTCCAAAGGTTTTAATATATGGATGTCAGATCTCTATTCTAAAATAATGCTCAGAAATTATTCTAGACTTAAACTTTTAACTCTATTTGAGCCGAATTGAGTATGCAATCCATCAGCTTTGAATCGTAATTAGTGCTGAAGCAGCGTTTTAGGAAACGAACTTCAATTTTCTCAATACCTATATGTAGTCGTATGTGGTATTGCAGGACAGATTCAAATACGATTACAATGTGTGTTTACTTAAGCCATGATGTCTCATGAATCTAATAAAATTAGTTTTAATTAAAGCAATTGCAAATAAATAAAAAAATTGCTAATAAATTGCTGATAAAATCTCAACCTCGCATACAAATTCAATTTTTAGACCTTTCATGTACAATTTCTTGTCCCAAGATTAAACCTCAAAAGATACCGCAGTGCACTTTCAATAAGTGTTAGAAGACAGATGAGGCCTCGTTTCACAATAGAGTATTGAAGACCCCTCTAAGCTCCACGACGATTTTATTTACTCCTGATGTGAAATTTTACAGATCACAATATAAAACCCGCGATTTTTTATTTCTTCATTGTGAAAAGTTTACGAGTTCGAACTAAGATATATTGTGTTATACGAGTCTGCGGGGACCCAACAAATGAGGTTTTATATGATGTAGTTAATACTGACGCAGCGATATATTGTTTAAAGTATCATAATTTTTGAGTGTGGTACCATTATTTATGATCATTTTGTATTTAATTACTTGTCGAAAAAACCTTGTCAGTGAGTTTTTGTGTTTTTTTTAAAGCGGTTTTAACAAGCTCCTATTATGCCTAATGACTAACATTGGTACAAGAACAGTCGCCGGCACGGCACGTAACTTAGCAAGAGCCGTTAGATGATCTTTTCTATAACGTTCTTGTAAACAGAAGTGTTTAAAAATAAATGATGGTAATAGTGTTCGAATAATGACTAGAATCAAAGTATTTTTTTGTTGTAATCTTTGAACGAGCGAACATACTCCCGCAAGACCTTGCCAAGCTACGTGACGACTGACTGCACGGAGATAAAATATTTTAACTAACACATACTCTCGTTTTGAGGTACCCAGATTTTGTCGAATGAAATTGATGCTCACACGACGCTGACGATCGGACACTTTGAAAACTTATGAATGAACGGTTTATCAAAGCTAGAACAGCGTTGTCTATTTGACGAGGTGGACTGTATTTTCTTGAATTAAACTTCGGAACTTCTTTATCTTGTTTATTTTCCCAGGGCTGGCTTGCTGCTGACGGTTGAGTGACGAATGACGGAATGACACCGAGCGCGGCAAGCCACCCGCTTTTTATCTTATTTCCTACTTACACAGGTAGTGAGCGTGGGCGCTTAGGCCTCGGCCAATCAGAGCGCGGGTGGTGGCGCGGAGTTCGAGTCGTTTTAGCGCTGACCAATCAGAGGCGAGCGCATCTGTCTATTGTTTAGACAGGTTCAGACCTGCTCGAAGCGTGTTACGACCGAATTCTGTGCCACCTTACAATCTTCCTTTATTAAACATAAATTAAAACAATCCCTACACTATTGCTTATACATAAAATCCCTGCTATGAACAGTCTTTATTTATTTAAATCTAAACCTTATCCATTAGGTATATAATTTCCCTTAACATCAAGCCTTAGTATCTAACTTATCTATTTATTTATATCCTATTTATTTCGACGTCCGTAATATCCTCCCCCCGGCGCAGGGCTACCGTAGCCTAATCTTCTACGTGAAGGACGGCGAGCTTCGTAACTGGACGTCGTAGGACGCCCGCTGTAGTTCTGACGTCAGCTGACCGCACCTTTCCATCCGGACCATTGTAGACAGCCTCCACGACGCCTCGAGGCCACGTTCCTCTCGGGAGTGAGGAGTCGACGATGACGACTAAGCTGCCGACTTGAAGGGGTCGTCGTTGGTCGTCTGACGCCCCCCGGGGCACCAGCGTAGGCAGGTACTCGTCTACCCAGCGCCGCCAGAAATGGTCGGCGAGCGCCTGGGCAGCTCTCCATTGTTTGCGGCTGGCCTCCTCACAAGGCCCGGTACGGGGAAGGCCCGAGGAGGTACCTATTAAGAAATGGTTAGGCGTGAGGGCCTCCGGATCCTTGGGATCGACAGAGACATGGGTTAGAGGTCGAGAGTTTATGGAGTGCTCGGCCTCTGTCAGCAGCGTCAGTAGTGTTTCTTCTTTTAGCGCTTTTTGGTGCAGCGTCGCTCCCAGCGCCGCCTTAACGGAGCGCACCAGTCGTTCCCAGGCTCCCCCCATATGCGGCGCTCCTGGTGGGATGAACTTCCATTTCATGCGCTGCTCCAGTCCGAATGGAATGAAATCTTTCGTCCACTCTTTGTACGCCGCTCGTAGTTCGGCGTCTGCCCCTCTAAAGTTGGTACCATTGTCTGAGTACATGACTCTGGGCCAACCTCGTCGAGCTGCCATTCTTCGTATGGCCATTAGCGCCGAGTCGGTAGATAAGCTCGACACTAATTCCAGATGCACTGCTCTCGTAGTCAGACAGGTGAACAGGGCTCCCCATCGTTTTTCGTGTCTTCTTCCGATGACTACCGTTATCGGTCCAAAATAATCGGTGCCGCAGTGGGTGAAGGGCCGCGGCGTCTCCATGATTCTTTCCATTGGCAAGTTTCCCGTAACTGGTTTCACTGGCGTAGCTTTTCTTATTCGACAGAGCTGGCATCGCTGTGCTATGGCTCGCACTGTAGGGCGTAGGTTGACGACCCAATACCGCTGTCTTAAGTCATTGATTACACGCTCGTTATTAGCGTGCCCAGCTTTGCGATGTGCATGTTCTACCAATAGCCGTGTGAACGGATGTTTGCCGTGTAAGATCACCGGGGTTTTCTTCGTTTCCTTGACTGCCGCATGTCCGATTCTCCCTCTGACCTTGAGAATATGATCCTCTAGGTAAGGGTCCAGTTTATACAGACTGCTGGACTTGGGTACCGGCTTTCCTTTTCGAAGTAACTGTATTTCATCGGCATAGTTTTCCAGTTGTGCTTGTTCCAGCCATAATTTCTCGGCCCTTTCGATCAAGTCGACGGTCATTTGGCTGGACCTATCGTAACACTTTGCCTTGAAAAGGAATGGCATGGCTGTAGCTCGTAATAATTTTTCGAAAGAAGAGAATCTATTTATGTCTGGCAGGTGAGAAGGTCGTTCTCGTTCTCTTTTTTCTTCGACTATCACGTACGTTGACTCGTCTCCGGTAGTGTCTTCTTTGGATTTCTCCTTTGGCCAGAACTCTTCGTCATTGTACAGGAACGCGGGACCGGTGAACCATCTGTCTTCGGGTTTCATTCGTACGGTGTAGTTAGGGCGTGTAGCGTCATCTGCCACGTTGTGATCGGTGGGTACCCATCTCCACTGGCTGGCGTCAGTTAGCTCCGCGATTTCACCCAGGCGGTGGGCCACAAACGGTGTGTACTTCACGGCGTCTTTTTCGATCCATCGTAGGACGGTTTGTGAGTCTGTCCAATAGATCACGCTTCTGGGCTTGTCACGGTGCTCCTTTATTATAGTCTCCGCCAGTCGTGCGCCGATCACTGCTGCCTGTAGTTCTAGTCGTGGGATAGTAACTAGCTTCAGGGGGGCCACTCTTGCTTTTGCTGCGACCAGCCTCACATCCACTCTTCCGTCTTTCTTCTGGATTCTCCAGTAGGCTGCAGCTGCGTATGCTTGTTCGCTAGCGTCGCAGAAAATATGCAGGTCCATGAGGTCGTCTGGGCCCTTATCGTAGCACCTTGGGATGCGAAGCTTCGTTACTTCGTCCAGACTTTGTATCCATTCCTCAAAGTGCTGCGCGTCTTGTTCTGGGATTGCCTCGTCCCATCCGATGCCGTGTCTCCACAAGTTCTGGAGCACGATCTTGCCGGTGACTGTGAAGTGGCTGATGAGTCCTAGAGGATCGTAGACTGCCATCACTGCACCAAGGGCTTCTCGTTTAGTCGGCGCTCTGTTTCGAGTTTTCACTTCGGGTGACAGCCGACTCAATCCAGTGTTAAAGCCTAGCTCGTCTGAGCCTGTTTGCCAAAGTAGGCCTAGTGTTTTGTCCGTATTTTGTTCTCGTTGTCCGAATCTTACTTCTGTGTCGTGTGCCAGCTTCTCCGGTGTAATACTTTTCAACACGTTGAGTTTATTTGAGCACCAACCTCTCAAATTGAAGTGGGCGTTCTGATGAACTCTAATGACTTCACGCGCTGTCTTAATTGCTTCTTCCTCGGTTGCCACGCTGTCTACGTAATCATCCATATAGTGGCTCGTTGTTATAGCTTGCACGGCGTTAGGGTATTCTTGCGCGTACAGTCTTGCGTTGGCGTCTCGTACTGAGTGCGCGATGAAAGGTGAACACGAGGCTCCGAAGATCATCGAGGTCATTTTATATTTCTTCGGTGGCTTAGTACGTTCCTCACCTCGCCAGAGAAACATCTGCGCAGCCTGGTCTTGGTCTCTTATCTTCACTTGGAGAAACATTTCCTGTATGTCTGCCGTGACGGCTACTGGACGCTCTCTGAATCGAAACAATATTCCTGGCAGCGATTTCAAGAGGTCAGGTCCTTCTAGTAGATAGTCGTTTAGGCACACTCCACTGTATCGATGTGCGGCGTCAAACACTAGACGTATCTTGCCCGGTTTATTCGGGTTTACAACCGGGAAGTGCGGCAGGTACCACACTTTCTTACTTCCTTCTTCCGTTCCGTTGCACTCCTGGGCGTATCCTTTATCGAGTAGGTTTTTGACCAGAGTGCTATACTGTGCTGCAAAGTTTGGTGATGAATCCATCTTCTTCTCTAATATCTTTAATCTTCGCAGGGCACAGCTGTAGTTGTCGGGCATCGAAGCGTCTTCATCACGCCATGGTAACCCGACTTCGAAGTGATCACCGACTTTTCTCAGTGTTCCCTGAACCACGTTCATTGCCTTCTGATCTTCGGGTTTGATCTTCTTGGCCAAAGAAACTCCTAGGGCATCAATCCTGAAGTGTGACTTTACTAATTCTTCTATACGACGTACGTCATCTGTCTGTCTCGCTGCAGACACATCGTATAGATGTAGCACGACTTGTCCCTCTTGTTCCTTCAGCGTGGTGCGTGGCGCAGTCCCGTGGATCACCCATCCTAACTGAGTGTAGGATGCTGCAGGCTCATTTTTCTTGCCCATGCGTAACTCTCGCGTGACTATTAGGTGCCAGTTGTCCGCACCTATCAGTACCATCGGTGTAGCTTCTCTGTAGAATGCGTCGCTTTGTTTGTCTTGGAGGTGAGGAAAGTTTTCGAGTTTTAACCTGTCCATCGTCTGACCATGAAGTCGCAGGTTTTTCATTGTTCGTGCGCGTAGTTCTTGGAATTCACCGCTCTGGCCACGTATCTGTAACTTGACTTCCTGGCTTTGTTCTTCTTGTTGTTGTGAAGTCACGCTCTGGATACGTAAAGTAGAGACCGGTCCGCTTATGTGCAAACGACGTACTAGTTCTTCGTCGACGAGCGATATTGTTGAGCCTTCGTCCAGTAGGGCGAACGTCGATATTTGCCCGCCGGGCCCTTTTAATAACACGGGACACATTTTCAGCAATACGCGTTGCGACACATTATTTGACGCGGAGACGGTCATTACCGCTTCCTGCGAGTGTGGGTTCTCGGTATTAGTTGACTTATCTGGCTTATCACTTGGCGGTGCCTCTCTCTCCTCTCGATCTTTGTGCAGCAGCGCGTGGTGTGAGCGGCTGCAGGTTCCTCTGCCGCATCGCTTCGCTCGGCAATGTTCGCGTCGATGGCGTCTTGTCACACACTTGAAACACACTTTGGCAGTACGTGCCCAATCCCATCTTTCATCAACGCTCATCTTCAGGAACTTTGCACATTTCGGTACCTCGTGATCACTGCCACAACACAAACACTCTTGTTTTCTTTCTTCCTCCTTTCCCGATGTCGCGTAAACTACTTCCCGACCCGACTTCTTCTTAGCGTTAAATTGTGGCGCGCTTCTCGTTTCCTTCTTCTGGACGGGTGCGGGCGTCGCACTAGTGAAGGCGTATTTCATGGCTCGGTCAGCCTCCCGCATCAGGAATCTGGACAACAATATCACTTCCGGTTCACGCGACGATTCCGCAGTTTCAGAAGCGTAATCGCACCATCTTGACTTTATGTGCGGGCTCAGTTTCTCTACAACTTCGCGAACTAGCATCGGGTTCCATATATACCCACGATTGTCCATCTTGGAAAGCACGCACACTATGTTTTGAAGTTTCACTGCGAACGAATTTAATTCACTGGCCGCACCCGTGAGTCGAGGTAACTTCTTCAAATCTTCCATCACTCGATTCATAAGTATCTCCGGTCTCCCGTAATACTGTTCTAGTGTCTTTATGATCACTTGCGGGTCAGACGCGGAGTATAGGAGCGCGGACACAGCTTCTCTTGCTTCACCCTTAATGCAATTGCGTAGTCTTGCCAAATTTTCTGTTGTCGTGAATTTGCACAAATTCGACGAGTCGTCGTACGCCGCCTTAAATGGCAACCATTCAGTAGCCGCTCCCGTGAACGTGGGCAGCTCAGTCACTTGTCGCGGCGGCGGGCGTACGTGAATCATTTTTTCCAACGCGTCGGCCAACTGTTCTATTCCTCTTCCAACTCGGCGTTCTCCTCTGGTAGGCGAACGCGAGGTCGACCGTTGCCTTTTCTGGTCATTCCTGGCAGGTGCGGCGGCTTCGATACGTGCGGCGGGTTCGACGTAAGTGGCAGGTTCGAGGGCGGCGTGCATGGCGGCGGGATGCGGAAACTGCGCTTCTCTCTGCGGTTGATCCGCGACTGGAGGGCGACTTCGGTCAACACTTTGAAGCCACTCGTCCACCCTGTCTTCACTCATGTGCACGGAGCCTTCTTCACGAGCCTCTGCCTCTGCCTCAATCGTCGACACTTCATATTCGAGTCGCTTGTTGACGAGTGCTTTTTCGAGTTCTAATTGCTCGTTCCTTATCGCAGCGATTCTCTTCTGTGCCTCGTATTCTGCCTTCTTCACTCTTGCCACGTCACTACTGTACGATCTTCTGGACCTTATCGTACTTACTGTATCCCTCACAGAAACATCGTGCGCAGCTGTCATAGTTCTCACTGATTCCTGGGTTCGAAACACGGCGCGCGTCAACGGGTAACGCGATGTGGATGGTGTGGCGAGCGATTCACCATAGTCGTACGCGGTCGCGGTCGCGGTGGCTCTACTTCCCGTCGGGACGCGAGGAGCCGGCGCGGCGAGGGCGCCATCGGACGTCGTCGGCGCAACTCTCCCCGCCGCGGGCGTGGCGGGGTGTGCGATCGCGAGCGCGGGGGCGGCGGGATCGGTCCCAGCCGCGGGCGCACCATGCGGTGGGCGCGGGAGCGCGGACGCGATGGTCGACGGCGACCTAGGCGGCTCTTCGAATGCGAGATGGCGGCGACTATCGTAGCCCGATTCGGATTCACTTTCCTTGGCCGAAATGCTTCTAGTCTTCATTGTAGATGTTCGTTTCGACCGGCGGTTTTCTATCTTCTATCTGCTATCCGGCTCGAAGGACCAAATGACGAGGTGGACTGTATTTTCTTGAATTAAACTTCGGAACTTCTTTATCTTGTTTATTTTCCCAGGGCTGGCTTGCTGCTGACGGTTGAGTGACGAATGACGGAATGACACCGAGCGCGGCAAGCCACCCGCTTTTTATCTTATTTCCTACTTACACAGGTAGTGAGCGTGGGCGCTTAGGCCTCGGCCAATCAGAGCGCGGGTGGTGGCGCGGAGTTCGAGTCGTTTTAGCGCTGACCAATCAGAGGCGAGCGCATCTGTCTATTGTTTAGACAGGTTCAGACCTGCTCGAAGCGTGTTACGACCGAATTCTGTGCCACCTTACAATCTTCCTTTATTAAACATAAATTAAAACAATCCCTACACTATTGCTTATACATAAAATCCCTGCTATGAACAGTCTTTATTTATTTAAATCTAAACCTTATCCATTAGGTATATAATTTCCCTTAACATCAAGCCTTAGTATCTAACTTATCTATTTATTTATATCCTATTTATTTCGACGTCCGTAATACTATTCGAATGTAAACCAAAAGGCTGAAAGGCGAGTTGCACTTTTATTCCAGTAGATTATTCAATCGCTCGTAGGCGGAATAACCTTTAACATTTGTTTGATATTATTAGTGAAGTCAATTATAAGATATTCTTAACGAAAGGACCAAACGAAATAAATGTCAATGCCAATCTACGTTTGGGACTATGAAATGGGATATGTTAGACGCGGAATTATTTATTTTGGAGAGTAAATCATCTCAAAATATGATTTAACAAAAAATAATTAATTAACAACAAAACTTATTTGTTTATTTATTTGTTTTTAGTGTATGTTAATGTTACGATCTCTATAGAAGTGAATTCACTCATGGGCAGCACTTGGTTCAGATCCTCGCAATGTCCTTTGCTTTAAAGTTTTTCTGATAGTGAGAGAAGTCGAACCTAAATTCTTTCCGAGGGCAGTATTAGAGTTTCTCATTGATAGAATCAATTTGCTGTGTGCTTTTTTAATGATCAACTTTTATCGTAATCTTTTCGGATCATTCAATCGCAATTGTTTGAAGGTACTATTCACGGATGTTTTTTAAACGATAACGGGTTTTAGCACCCTGAGAAGATCATATATCTCAGGCAATCACGTATCATATCAGACTTGTTGTATTAATTGGTATAATGTCAATCGACCAGAATTAATTTTTTACTAGCACTGCTGTGATTGGACCAAAATCTACGGCGTCGCTTATTTTTGGTCGCCATGATTTAACTTAGCAGTAACTTTGTTAACATAAGTACTCATTAAAGTAGTGTTCTTCTTATGGGTAATTAGCGGCTTGCACATACATATGGTCAAAGAAACAAAAGTCCAATTAATATTAAAACAGTTTAAATTGATCTAGGTTTAGGGATTAATGTATGCAAACCTTAAACTATCTAGACGTAGATCGAAATAAGCTCGAGCTCTGACAGCCGGGATTAGGAATTCGTTTCACAATGTTATCTGGTTTGAAACATTAATGGAATCTGAGAACCTCGCGACATACATATGTGTATCTGGGTTATATGTTTGGATTATCTTAGATCTAAGGCAGCTATGCTCAACTTTTGGCCCGCCAAACTTTTGTGTGCGGCCTGCAACCTAGTACATTTTTTCTAGCTATATTGATTGAGGTTCTCAGTAGCAGTTTGATTGAATACTAAACTTCGAGTATCTATACTATAATATACTGTACTGATCTGGCTTACTATAGATAGTGAAGGAGTGCTGAGACTGTTCACCCGCTAGCAAACCATAAAAGTTGGAATATTAATAATGAAATAATTTTATCTAAAACTATCCATTTGTTAAACATTCGACAATACCATTCCTGTAGATATTGTTGTATGTAGAGTTTTATTTTACTGTGGGTTATTACGGCCCCTCATTATAATAGTAGAAGCGCTATGTGGCCCAAAAAAAAGTTTCACTAAGGCTGATCTAAGGCCTAGTTCACAATTGAGTTCCTAGTCAAAGTGACATTCTATCAGCGATAGCGACTGCTAAAACTAAAAAAAATGAAAATAACAACGAAATGTCACGTGATCAATATCAAATATTTTGGTCTTTTTACAGAAAAACGGTAAAAGGCTCCACCCGCGTGAATGTCGAAAATTATCCTAAGTGTTGGGGAATATGTTCATATTCCACACTATAGTCTACCTCTGTGCCAAATTTATCAAGATCCGTTCAGCCGTTCTGACGTGATTCAGTATCAAACATCCAAACTTTCGGATGTATAATTTTAGTATAGTGTATAATATTGGTATAGATTATAATATTAGTATAGATTGTAGTATTAGTATAGTTTATAATCGCACTAATATTATAAAGGCGAAAGTTTGTGAGTGTGTGTATGTTTGTTACTTCTTCACGCACAAACGGCTGGATCGATTTAGATAAAATTTGGTATAGAGATTGTTTGAGTCCCGGGAAAGGATATAGGGTTTTTATTCCGGGAGTATGTTCCCTTGGGATAATTTTCGACATTCACGGGGGCGGAGCCGCGGGCGGCAGCTAGTGTAAGTTTAGGTAACACAGTCAAAAGTGTCATTCTAGCCAAGTAGAATGTAATTTTTATTATTTTATGATTTTTATCGATATTTTATTAAATTCGGTTCGGTAGTGCTTCAGTGCAGACAAGACTTAAGCATCGATGCAAGCATAATCTCAACATAATACTTTACTCATTTTACATGTTAGAAGTTCTTTGAAAGATGTTCATGTTTATGTAAATATATTCTCATTTAAAACAAATTCTTACTTACTGCTCACGTTTTCCGTCGTATATGTACGTATATAAAGTTTCTAGTTTCTGTGTAAGACGTTGTGAGTTAAAGATATATATAGTCCTTTGAGTTGTTTTTGCTTTGCTTTGTAACTCAAAGGAAAGCAAATATTTTCAAAGAGTTTTCTTCGTAGTTTGGTTAAATATCATAAGTCAGTTCCTATTCGAAAATGTGTAACGAGTTCCGTAAAACTTTTCTTAAATAGATTAGTTAAAAGTTTGGTACATAACACTGCTTGTTTATTTCATCATTATTATCATCATTAGAGGTAACGACTGCCAAAAAGTCCACTGTTATTGAGATTGACCACGTCACATTTCGGTAACTATTTGGCTATGGAATACCATTTGACAATCGTTATTGCTGATAGAATGTCTCTTTGTCTATAGCCAAAGATTTTGGGCTAAGCTACAAAAAACCTTAAAATAAACTATAATTAGCCGTTGCAATTAAATATATTGGGGTTGGCTGGGACCAGTCTAGCCGGAAGCGGTTGAATATGAGTATTTGATACCCGACTTGAGCGGGGTACATTTGTGTATTTTTAAGACGGTTTCAGTAACTCACCGAGGCAGCAGAAGGCTCCGTCTCATGATGGTAGGTGGAGTGATGTCGGATAGTCCCCGCCATGCCGTCGTCACGTTAATCTACATGCCGATACGTCACATGACGTTAAACGTCAGCTGTCATTCAACAGTCTTGTATTATCGCCTCCTTTGCGATCGACTTCGACAATCCATGGTAAGTACTAGTAAGTAACTTGCGAAGTTTTAATGATGCATTTAGTTGGGATATTTTTCACTGTCGCATTTTTTGTTAGTTTTAATTTAGTATGTAGTTTTGCACTATTGTCTTGAATTTATTCTGGATCTAGTTTTGAACTATATTTTTACAGGTCAAAATGAGATATCTGAAAGAAGTTAGAAAGAGTGTGTTCTTCTGTTATTAAGTTTCCTATGTCTTTCATAAATCTCAAATTTAAGGTGGGTTGTTTAAACACTGCTCAAACATATAGTATTTGTTTCTTTTCCGTTCTGGCTTTTTATATATATATTTTTTTTCAAAGTAATTATGTTAATTTTCAAGAGACTTTATAAGTCCTTCCTAGTAGTTGTAAGCTATAGTGTGACACTTGTGGTTTAACTATCGCAAGTCAGTATCAAGCAGACCAGCTTAGCTTTCATGTCGTGCCAGGATTAATTCCCCTTGCGGCTACAGACAGAGGATTTCACAGGATAAGTGTCCACTTCCATCCTGAGCTGTGTCTTGCGTGGATGTGAATAATTTATGCGTATGGTTTGATGGTAATTTTAGTTGATAATTTGCTATGAAATTAGCTTTTATTAGTCATAAATATATTTTGTATTTATAATTTGTCTTAATTTATGAACATTGCTATAAGTCTTATTTCTAGCTAAACAATGCCCCACTAAACTGGCTCCATAGATTTTAGGGGTACAATTATTTAAAAATAAATGGGAAACTAAGACCTATTACAGTACTGATAAGCATGATTAATTATAGTTCTTATAAATACGAACAGTTATATCATACAATGTTCAATAATTGATGCCCTAATGAAATCATACTTAAGAAGCCTAACGGATTTCTAAACGATTATTATCAGTGAATGGATAAAGCTTTCTGGTCACGATTGTATTGGGATAATTACCTCCGAACGACCTTCTCAATAAATCCTAATTCATTGTTGAGGATTCTGTATAGATTTCTGGGGATCAGAGTAATTTATTCGACCAGATGCTGAGTAATTCGTTTTTTTATTGATTATAGCGAATAAGAATAAAATAGTAAAAAAAATTAAATTAATTCAGCCAATGTTCTATTGAAAGTAACCAATATTTTGAAAACATGATCAAAAACTAAGAAAAAAATTCATAGAGATTTTCTGAACCTGATGAAAATCTATTTTTTTGGCAAACACTAAAATTGTAGAATACTTTTGTTTTGTTTACAAAAAATCTTTCAAACTACCATGTTAAAGTTAAGTTCAAAACTTTGCCCAAATTATATTCTCAGTAAAGTGCAACCAGGCAACAACTCACAAAGTACGACTTTATTCACTTTACTTCGGCTAAGGTCGCTACGTAGACGGCGTAGCGCTACGCGGCTACGGTGCTACGGTGCTACGTTGTAGCGGCTGGCGCGCGACTGCCGCAGCGAGCTAGGCTGCTCCGGCCCGCGCACTCCGCACCGCATCATTGACAAAATACTTCACCTGTGTTTTTTCTAAGAAATAAGTGCCAACTAACATACGTCCTAATTATGCACTTTTTTTAGGAATTAAAATTTGGGCGGAGAAATAAAGTTTCAAGTGACGCAATTTTCGGGCTACGGAGAGGGAACAATAAAAACAAAAGAATTATATAGAATATATATAAATCTTCAGACAACTACCAATGAACGATGGAAATGGATTTTTCCATGGGGTAGTTTAAAAGTAGAAACTAACAAATATAGAGATTAAATCTATTAATCAATATTGTGCAAAGAAAAAAATTGTAAGAATATTTTGTACAAGTAGGTAAAAAAGTGAATTGAATATAAACACACTATGGGGCATAAGCCGTTAATCGACGCCCGTAAGATACAACAGTCAACAGTCACAGTAATCTGAAATGGCGCTTGTTCATGAGTGATCGCCATCTATTTATCTTGTTTTTTCACCTATTTCAATTGGCAAAACAGCGTAAAAACGTTCCTAAAATGAATTAAAGTCTAATTCATAAATCTCAAGGAAGCCGACAACTTCCACTTATTAATTTAAAAATCATTGTTACATACATATAAATATGTAGTTAGTACTGAAATAAAGACTATGTGGGGCAAATAAATAAACTCTTGATCGTCTTTTTGCAAGATATAACAGTCAACACATAGTAATGTGAAATTGTGCTAGTCAATGAGTGATCGCAATCTATCTTGTTTTTCCTCTTTTAAATGGTAAATTCGTTTATAAGTGGGCAAAAACCTACAATAATATTTGAAGTGAAATTCAAATCTCCAAGCAGGCTGATAACTTTCACTCATTAATTTAAAAAAAAAATGTACATAGAACTATGTAGGTACTGAATAAAAATAAACACACTATGTGGGGCAAATAAGCTCTTTATCGTGTCCGCAAGAAATAAGAGTCAACACTAGGGCTTTCAAACTCGCTGCATTGTTGAGTCCCGCAAAAAATCGAGGCTTGTTGTGGTCTTGAAATTCCCGGAAAAACGAGACTTTTGAGATTACTTGAAAAGTAGGCTTGAACGAAAGGTTCAATAGATCCACAGCTAAAAAACAACAGAGTACAGATAAACACGAATCCTTGCAATAGACTCTTTATTTTTTTCCATATTAATTTTTCGAAAATACTGAAAATAGGCGAAACTCTTAAAATTTTCGAGACCGAGATTTCCGGGATGAAAGCCCTACAACACACAGCAATGTGAAATGGTGCTAGTCGATGAGCGGTCGCCATCTATCTTGTTTTTCATCTTTTTCAATTGGCACAGCATCGTCTGCACTTGCGGCCACATGGATTGGAAGAGTCGTGTCGCGTCAAGACCTACTACGGCTATACTACTGTATTAGCGGTAGCTCGTAGCAATAAATAAATACTTATTTAATCTTGATGACATACTTTGGATGTTCGACGGAAGTTTTCTACTCAATCACGTCAGAACGGCTAAACGGATCTTGATGAAATTTGGCACAGAGGTAGATTATATTCTGGAATAATACATAGGATACATTTTATCCCGGGAGTATGTTCCCTTGGGATAATTTTCGATACTCACGCGGGCGGAGCCGCGGGCGGCAGTTAGTCGAATATATCCATTAAAATAAATCACTTTTACATCAAATCATTATTCCATCCGTTTTTCGCCTTGAAAGACACCTTCTCCCATCCCCATCTCTCTGTCATATTATATTCATTCGTGTTTATCTTATCCTAATGTGCCATTAACTTCCAAACTTCGAACGAGATCCAACCAAAGAGGTCAGCTCGCACAGTACTTAGATGTGTTGGTTTTAACAATTAAATATGATACTTATAAGGCTTAAGGCTTATTGCCTTCAGATATGTTCTAATTAATTATACATAGTTATATCGGTTGAAGTTTTTAGTTTCTCGTAATAAATGACTGGATTTATACAAGCTTCTTATTTACTGAATTCGTTTTTACAATGAAGCCTCGGTCTACTGGTAAAGCCGTAAGGTGTCGATAGGAACTCCAGAAGCGACAAAGAGCTCCGTCGTGTTTTTTGGGTTTGCAAAATAATTACAAGTAATTAGTAGTTTTTATTCATGTAAAGATTGTTTTTTTTAAGGATTATAATTTATATTTTATTTTATCGTCAAGTGTTTGACCACTATCTTACCTTATGGTCGACAGTAGAGAAGGTTTACCTAGGCGTAAACTAAACACTCTATTTTTTTTTAATGTTTGGGATATCGTCAGACTCCTTCCGCTCTAAGCGGAGCGGAAGCGAGTGTCAGACTCTTGCTGACTAAAACCCATCCGTGTTCCTCCTTATGCCCTATTACGGACGTCGAAATAAATAGGATATAAATAAATAGATAAGTTAGATACTAAGGCTTGATGTTAAGGGAAATTATATAATGGATAAGGTTTAGATTTAAATAAATAAAGACTGATCATAGTAGGGATTTTATGTATAAGCAATAGTGTAGGGATTGTTTTAATTTATGTTTAATAAAGGAAGATTGTAAGGTGGCACAGAATTCGGTCGTAACACGCTTCGAGCAGGTCTGAACCTGTCTAAACAATAGACAGATGCGCTCGCCTCTGATTGGTCAGCGCTAAAACGACTCGAACTCCGCGCCACCACCCGCGCTCTGATTGGCCGAGGCCTAAGCGCCCACGCTCACTACCTGTGTAAGTAGGAAATAAGATAAAAAGCGGGTGGCTTGCCGCGCTCGGTGGCATTCCGTCATTCGTCACTCAACCGTCAGCAGCAAGCCAGCCCTGGGAAAATAAACAAGATAAAGAAGTTCCGAAGTTTAATTCAAGAAAATACAGTCCACCTCGTCATTTGGTCCTTCGAGCCGGATAGCAGATAGAAGATAGAAAACCGCCGGTCGAAACGAACATCTACAATGAAGACTAGAAGCATTTCGGCCAAGGAAAGTGAATCCGAATCGGGCTACGATAGTCGCCGCCATCTCGCATTCGAAGAGCCGCCTAGGTCGCCGTCGACCATCGCGTCCGCGCTCCCGCGCCCACCGCATGGTGCGCCCGCGGCTGGGACCGATCCCGCCGCCCCCGCGCTCGCGATCGCACACCCCGCCACGCCCGCGGCGGGGAGAGTTGCGCCGACGACGTCCGATGGCGCCCTCGCCGCGCCGGCTCCTCGCGTCCCGACGGGAAGTAGAGCCACCGCGACCGCGACCGCGTACGACTATGGTGAATCGCTCGCCACACCATCCACATCGCGTTACCCGTTGACGCGCGCCGTGTTTCGAACCCAGGAATCAGTGAGAACTATGACAGCTGCGCACGATGTTTCTGTGAGGGATACAGTAAGTACGATAAGGTCCAGAAGATCGTACAGTAGTGACGTGGCAAGAGTGAAGAAGGCAGAATACGAGGCACAGAAGAGAATCGCTGCGATAAGGAACGAGCAATTAGAACTCGAAAAAGCACTCGTCAACAAGCGACTCGAATATGAAGTGTCGACGATTGAGGCAGAGGCAGAGGCTCGTGAAGAAGGCTCCGTGCACATGAGTGAAGACAGGGTGGACGAGTGGCTTCAAAGTGTTGACCGAAGTCGCCCTCCAGTCGCGGATCAACCGCAGAGAGAAGCGCAGTTTCCGCATCCCGCCGCCATGCACGCCGCCCTCGAACCTGCCACTTACGTCGAACCCGCCGCACGTATCGAAGCCGCCGCACCTGCCAGGAATGACCAGAAAAGGCAACGGTCGACCTCGCGTTCGCCTACCAGAGGAGAACGCCGAGTTGGAAGAGGAATAGAACAGTTGGCCGACGCGTTGGAAAAAATGATTCACGTACGCCCGCCGCCGCGACAAGTGACTGAGCTGCCCACGTTCACGGGAGCGGCTACTGAATGGTTGCCATTTAAGGCGGCGTACGACGACTCGTCGAATTTGTGCAAATTCACGACAACAGAAAATTTGGCAAGACTACGCAATTGCATTAAGGGTGAAGCAAGAGAAGCTGTGTCCGCGCTCCTATACTCCGCGTCTGACCCGCAAGTGATCATGAAGACACTAGAACAGTATTACGGGAGACCGGAGATACTCATGAATCGAGTGATGGAAGATTTGAAGAAGTTACCTCGACTCACGGGTGCGGCCAGTGAATTAAATTCGTTCGCAGTGAAACTTCAAAACATAGTGTGCGTGCTTTCCAAGATGGACAATCGTGGGTATATATGGAACCCGATGCTAGTTCGCGAAGTTGTAGAGAAACTGAGCCCGCACATAAAGTCAAGATGGTGCGATTACGCTTCTGAAACTGCGGAATCGTCGCGTGAACCGGAAGTGATATTGTTGTCCAGATTCCTGATGCGGGAGGCTGACCGAGCCATGAAATACGCCTTCACTAGCGCGACGCCCGCACCCGTCCAGAAGAAGGAAATGAGAAGCGCGCCACAATTTAACGCCAAGAAGAAGTCGGGTCGGGAAGTAGTTTACGCGACATCGGGAAAGGAGGAAGAAAGAAAACAAGAGTGTTTGTGTTGTGGCAGTGATCACGAGGTACCGAAATGTGCAAAGTTCCTGAAGATGAGCGTTGATGAAAGATGGGATTGGGCACGTACTGCCAAAGTGTGTTTCAAGTGTGTGACAAGACGCCATCGACGCGAACATTGCCGAGCGAAGCGATGCGGCAGAGGAACCTGCAGCCGCCCACACCACGCGCTGCTGCACAAAGATCGAGAGGAGAGAGAGGCACCGCCAAGTGATAAGCCAGATAAGTCAACTGATACCGAGAACCCACACTCGCAGGAAGCGGTAATGACCGTCTCCGCGTCAAATAATGTGTCGCAACGCGTATTGCTGAAAATGTGTCCCGTGTTATTAAAAGGGCCCGGCGGGCAAATATCGACGTTCGCCCTACTGGACGAAGGCTCAACAATATCGCTCGTCGACGAAGAACTAGTACGTCGTTTGCACATAAGCGGACCGGTCTCTACTTTACGTATCCAGAGCGTGACTTCACAACAACAAGAAGAACAAAGCCAGGAAGTCAAGTTACAGATACGTGGCCAGAGCGGTGAATTCCAAGAACTACGCGCACGAACAATGAAAAACCTGCGACTTCATGGTCAGACGATGGACAGGTTAAAACTCGAAAACTTTCCTCACCTCCAAGACATACAAAGCGACGCATTCTACAGAGAAGCTACACCGATGGTACTGATAGGTGCGGACAACTGGCACCTAATAGTCACGCGAGAGTTACGCATGGGCAAGAAAAATGAGCCTGCAGCATCCTACACTCAGTTAGGATGGGTGATCCACGGGACTGCGCCACGCACCACGCTGAAGGAACAAGAGGGACAAGTCGTGCTACATCTATACGATGTGTCTGCAGCGAGACAGACAGATGACGTACGTCGTATAGAAGAGTTAGTAAAGTCACACTTCAGGATTGATGCCCTAGGAGTTTCTTTGGCCAAGAAGATCAAACCCGAAGATCAGAAGGCAATGAACGTGGTTCAGGGAACACTGAGAAAAGTCGGTGATCACTTCGAAGTCGGGTTACCATGGCGTGATGAAGACGCTTCGATGCCCAACAACTACAGCTGTGCCCTGCGAAGATTAAAGATATTAGAGAAGAAGATGGATTCATCACCAAACTTTGCAGCACAGTATAGCACTCTGGTCAAAAACCTACTCGATAAAGGATACGCCCAGGAGTGCAACGGAACGGAAGAAGGAAGTAAGAAAGTGTGGTACCTGCCGCACTTCCCGGTTGTAAACCCAAATAAACCGGGCAAGATACGTCTAGTGTTTGACGCCGCACATCGATACAGTGGAGTGTGCCTAAACGACTATCTACTAGAAGGACCTGACCTCTTGAAATCGCTGCCAGGAATATTGTTTCGATTCAGAGAGCGTCCAGTAGCCGTCACGGCAGACATACAGGAAATGTTTCTCCAAGTGAAGATAAGAGACCAAGACCAGGCTGCGCAGATGTTTCTCTGGCGAGGTGAGGAACGTACTAAGCCACCGAAGAAATATAAAATGACCTCGATGATCTTCGGAGCCTCGTGTTCACCTTTCATCGCGCACTCAGTACGAGACGCCAACGCAAGACTGTACGCGCAAGAATACCCTAACGCCGTGCAAGCTATAACAACGAGCCACTATATGGATGATTACGTAGACAGCGTGGCAACCGAGGAAGAAGCAATTAAGACAGCGCGTGAAGTCATTAGAGTTCATCAGAACGCCCACTTCAATTTGAGAGGTTGGTGCTCAAATAAACTCAACGTGTTGAAAAGTATTACACCGGAGAAGCTGGCACACGACACAGAAGTAAGATTCGGACAACGAGAACAAAATACGGACAAAACACTAGGCCTACTTTGGCAAACAGGCTCAGACGAGCTAGGCTTTAACACTGGATTGAGTCGGCTGTCACCCGAAGTGAAAACTCGAAACAGAGCGCCGACTAAACGAGAAGCCCTTGGTGCAGTGATGGCAGTCTACGATCCTCTAGGACTCATCAGCCACTTCACAGTCACCGGCAAGATCGTGCTCCAGAACTTGTGGAGACACGGCATCGGATGGGACGAGGCAATCCCAGAACAAGACGCGCAGCACTTTGAGGAATGGATACAAAGTCTGGACGAAGTAACGAAGCTTCGCATCCCAAGGTGCTACGATAAGGGCCCAGACGACCTCATGGACCTGCATATTTTCTGCGACGCTAGCGAACAAGCATACGCAGCTGCAGCCTACTGGAGAATCCAGAAGAAAGACGGAAGAGTGGATGTGAGGCTGGTCGCAGCAAAAGCAAGAGTGGCCCCCCTGAAGCTAGTTACTATCCCACGACTAGAACTACAGGCAGCAGTGATCGGCGCACGACTGGCGGAGACTATAATAAAGGAGCACCGTGACAAGCCCAGAAGCGTGATCTATTGGACAGACTCACAAACCGTCCTACGATGGATCGAAAAAGACGCCGTGAAGTACACACCGTTTGTGGCCCACCGCCTGGGTGAAATCGCGGAGCTAACTGACGCCAGCCAGTGGAGATGGGTACCCACCGATCACAACGTGGCAGATGACGCTACACGCCCTAACTACACCGTACGAATGAAACCCGAAGACAGATGGTTCACCGGTCCCGCGTTCCTGTACAATGACGAAGAGTTCTGGCCAAAGGAGAAATCCAAAGAAGACACTACCGGAGACGAGTCAACGTACGTGATAGTCGAAGAAAAAAGAGAACGAGAACGACCTTCTCACCTGCCAGACATAAATAGATTCTCTTCTTTCGAAAAATTATTACGAGCTACAGCCATGCCATTCCTTTTCAAGGCAAAGTGTTACGATAGGTCCAGCCAAATGACCGTCGACTTGATCGAAAGGGCCGAGAAATTATGGCTGGAACAAGCACAACTGGAAAACTATGCCGATGAAATACAGTTACTTCGAAAAGGAAAGCCGGTACCCAAGTCCAGCAGTCTGTATAAACTGGACCCTTACCTAGAGGATCATATTCTCAAGGTCAGAGGGAGAATCGGACATGCGGCAGTCAAGGAAACGAAGAAAACCCCGGTGATCTTACACGGCAAACATCCGTTCACACGGCTATTGGTAGAACATGCACATCGCAAAGCTGGGCACGCTAATAACGAGCGTGTAATCAATGACTTAAGACAGCGGTATTGGGTCGTCAACCTACGCCCTACAGTGCGAGCCATAGCACAGCGATGCCAGCTCTGTCGAATAAGAAAAGCTACGCCAGTGAAACCAGTTACGGGAAACTTGCCAATGGAAAGAATCATGGAGACGCCGCGGCCCTTCACCCACTGCGGCACCGATTATTTTGGACCGATAACGGTAGTCATCGGAAGAAGACACGAAAAACGATGGGGAGCCCTGTTCACCTGTCTGACTACGAGAGCAGTGCATCTGGAATTAGTGTCGAGCTTATCTACCGACTCGGCGCTAATGGCCATACGAAGAATGGCAGCTCGACGAGGTTGGCCCAGAGTCATGTACTCAGACAATGGTACCAACTTTAGAGGGGCAGACGCCGAACTACGAGCGGCGTACAAAGAGTGGACGAAAGATTTCATTCCATTCGGACTGGAGCAGCGCATGAAATGGAAGTTCATCCCACCAGGAGCGCCGCATATGGGGGGAGCCTGGGAACGACTGGTGCGCTCCGTTAAGGCGGCGCTGGGAGCGACGCTGCACCAAAAAGCGCTAAAAGAAGAAACACTACTGACGCTGCTGACAGAGGCCGAGCACTCCATAAACTCTCGACCTCTAACCCATGTCTCTGTCGATCCCAAGGATCCGGAGGCCCTCACGCCTAACCATTTCTTAATAGGTACCTCCTCGGGCCTTCCCCGTACCGGGCCTTGTGAGGAGGCCAGCCGCAAACAATGGAGAGCTGCCCAGGCGCTCGCCGACCATTTCTGGCGGCGCTGGGTAGACGAGTACCTGCCTACGCTGGTGCCCCGGGGGGCGTCAGACGACCAACGACGACCCCTTCAAGTCGGCAGCTTAGTCGTCATCGTCGACTCCTCACTCCCGAGAGGAACGTGGCCTCGAGGCGTCGTGGAGGCTGTCTACAATGGTCCGGATGGAAAGGTGCGGTCAGCTGACGTCAGAACTACAGCGGGCGTCCTACGACGTCCAGTTACGAAGCTCGCCGTCCTTCACGTAGAAGATTAGGCTACGGTAGCCCTGCGCCGGGGGGAGGATATTACGGACGTCGAAATAAATAGGATATAAATAAATAGATAAGTTAGATACTAAGGCTTGATGTTAAGGGAAATTATATAATGGATAAGGTTTAGATTTAAATAAATAAAGACTGATCATAGTAGGGATTTTATGTATAAGCAATAGTGTAGGGATTGTTTTAATTTATGTTTAATAAAGGAAGATTGTAAGGTGGCACAGAATTCGGTCGTAACACGCTTCGAGCAGGTCTGAACCTGTCTAAACAATAGACAGATGCGCTCGCCTCTGATTGGTCAGCGCTAAAACGACTCGAACTCCGCGCCACCACCCGCGCTCTGATTGGCCGAGGCCTAAGCGCCCACGCTCACTACCTGTGTAAGTAGGAAATAAGATAAAAAGCGGGTGGCTTGCCGCGCTCGGTGGCATTCCGTCATTCGTCACTCAACCGTCAGCAGCAAGCCAGCCCTGGGAAAATAAACAAGATAAAGAAGTTCCGAAGTTTAATTCAAGAAAATACAGTCCACCTCGTCATGCCCTTTGCGTTCCAGGGCCACGGTGACTCTTTCGAACAAATTCAGCAACAATAAAAAAAAAAGCAAAGCTAGTTATTTATTCCTTTAACTTCTAGAGTTTACAACCTCTATCTGACTGCGGTTATTTAGTTCGAAAGAAGTAAAAGTTTGTCCATTAGACCAACTTTATTTATGATGCTGTCATATTTCTTCAGTTGCGATTTGCAAGCACACTTCTATAACTAGTGTCTACCTACACATTAGTATGTATTTTAGTTTGTTTTTCTATTCAGTTAAATATTATTTCAACTAACGATATCTAACATGCCGATTAATCATTCTCTGATAGTGCTGTGCACTTCTGTAAGTGACGAATTCACTATACCTAAAATGTTTGTGGTTTTTGTTTGTGTATGTTTTTAGTGAGTAAGTCGTTGAAGTGCCTTATAAATAAATAAATAAGATTCTCAGAAAAGATGAACTACAAGTATATTATCTTTATAACCCGTTCCTCTTTTCCGTTAAGCTGCTTGCAACATCAAAGAGGAATAAATACAGGTACCTGATGCACTTTCATCATTATTATATAAAAGCTTCCTTTAATTCTGAGCTTTTACTAGATTAAGTAGTAGTAGTAGTAGGCACCTACTTGACGGAGGTAGGTACTTTTAAGCATGCGTAATGAAAGTTTAATAATGACTACAGTAAACCTTTTTAGTTAGAATAAAATTATAATTGAATTTACTGACGTGGGTTTCGTTCACGCTTTTATAAACTTCTTGTTAACTACAATGATTAATTTTCAAATGGTAATACTCAGTACTTTCTAAAGCTTTCTAAAGTTTCACCAGTCATCGAAGTAATATTTGTCATAATAATCAAATTATGAAAAAATAAATTGAATTATGCAACATAAACAAAACGTGTCTTGTCTTGAACAACTTTCAATTTGGATTTTACTTATGTATTAGCATTAAATGAGAATTAACAGCAAAACCAATCTACATAATTCAATTAATCTGCCATTGCCCAACTATATCGGGGTCGGCTTCAATTCTACCCAGATACAGCTGAATACAGTATTTAAAATAGAGTGACTGCCTACCTGATCTCCGCAACCCAGTAACTGAGTAATACGATACCCATTGGCAAGACTGGTGTCAGATTTTAGGCTTCTGACTACCCGTTACGACTATCAAAGATGTTCAAATGACAGACATGATGAATGGTGTACATAATAAAAATACTCTGTGTTTTTAAATCTCAAGTGGAAGTGGGCGTTAGTATCAACTCACCCACAGAATATTGCATGTTAAACTCTATTGAAATACTGCTCGACGAGTACCTTACAAGAGAGAAAATTTTCCTTCGAAGAATGAATATACAAAATGCAGTAAAGTGTAAAAATAGCTTGTATTGTGTGAAAAGGTACGAATAGAAGATACAAGAACTTGTTCGAAGATAAAATAAAACACGAGCCGGTGTAAAACGATATCCTTACTTTAAGTGTTCCTATTTACGCCGAGCTCGTATTTCTCTTTAGGGATCAGTAGGATAGTGTAAAGTAACACTAGAATTTGAAATAATTAAGTGTCTTGGAATGTTTTAATAATGATTTATTTAAAATACGGACTATTAAATTACAAAGTATACACAAGGGCTTAAAAAAAAAAGAAAATATCTACATTATGTACAAGCAGGATAAAAACGGGGAGGGGTAAACCTTATTGGGTATCGAAGAATTCTGGCGGCGTTGCAACGGTGAATGATCTTGGTATTGAGTCATATTTGTAAAAGGTAAAATATTGCAATCTAAACTTAATATTATTATAAAGGGATATTTTTTGAAGTGAAAACTTCTTTAGCGGCGTTGTGCACTTTTTGGGATGGGTACAAAATGTTCAACTCGCGTCAGGACACGTGACCTGATCGAAAATTCGTAAGACGGAGGGAAAGATCTGAAGTGTTAAATTTTTAATGTAATATAAATTGTCATGTTTGTGTACGATAGCGCAATAAATGAATATTGTATTTTACCACATAAATGATAGTACTTCTATGCTGCTAATGAAAGCAATTCGTGCGAAATTATTCCCTAACCATTCTAAAATATCAAAAATGCATAACGTTAATGTTCAAGTTTTCACTTCTGCCGGCACTCCCGGAGTGCGTTGTTTGTTTTGTTTGCATGAGGTAATCTCTAGAAGTACTGATCCGATTTCGAAAATTCTGATACTGATATAAAGCTACAACATCGTCGAGGGCTATATAGGGTTAATATTTGTTCCGAAAAAATAATGGGTTCTGTGTGATAAGCTACGGGACCGACTCCGAATACTTGAATCGAAGTAAAATGAATTAGGCAGTTAGTTACTTGAGTCATAGAACCGTAAAACATTATAATGTATAATGAAGCTAATTAAAAACTATGGGGAAAACTTTCCTACGTTTTTCATGTGAGTTATGAATCATAAAATCAAGGTTTACTTCAATGTAATAAATCCGGTGCTGATTTCCATGAAATATTGTTGCTATTTATGGAAATTCCTTTTAATACCTTGTAGTTCTAAAATAACTTGATATAGAGCCGTTTTAATAACCTTCGTCACTGAATCTTCGCAAATGAATTTTTATTTCAGGTTCATAGATACAAGGTCCTTTTTTACTATAAAATGCCTTTTATTTTGGGTGGAAAATCATCAAATGGGTGGAAAACTCTAACTGACTAAAACCCAACCGTGTTCCTCCAAATGCCCCATTGTGTTCCACCAGGGCCGCGGTGACTCTTTCGAACAAATTCCGCAACCACAGGATGTCTGAGATGAATTTATTAATCTAGGAATTGCACTCCATAATTCGACTCCTCTATAATTCCCGAACCGTCTCGGAACAACGCGTACAATAATGTTATTAATGTATTCATGTGTCGCCGAAGCATGTCTTGTTCGCCGAACATGATATAGGTACTCATACATCATCCATACGATTGTTCAGTATTATGTTGTACAGGGTGTTTCAGAAATGCATCGCATGGTCATGACCATGCGATGCATTTCTCCTTATCATCTTCATATATGTCATCCTTATACAGGGTGTCCCAAAACTCAACGTCAAGCCGAAACGGGGTGACAGGATTGATCAGAACCATCACGAGAAAAATCTGAAAAAAAATCTATCCCATGCAGTTTGAAAATTATGGGCATTTTAAGAAAAACCTAGAAATTTGATCAAACTGTACCATTTTTCGGTTATTGTGGTTATTATTTTTTATTTTTGTTCATTTGAACTTTAGAAACGTAATCCTAAATAACATTTCTAGAATCCCAATAAAAAATAATGACACAATTGCCTCAAGTTCCCGAGAATTGAGACTATTTGTTAAACTACGAATTTAAAATTTTCAAGATTCGTCGACTTTGACAGGCCCTCCTATAAAAAAAATGTACTAGAGTGCCTTGGCAAGTAGCATTAAAAGTTGGCGCATTTAATCAGAATTCTAAAATGGTACAATACTTGTTAGTTCCATACAATAGAAAAGAGTAAAAAAATTAAAACCTCAAGTAACCCGATTTTTGCTATCAGATTTTACTCAGTTAAAATGTTTTTAATTCGCACAAGCTCTAGGTAGGTTCTTAATTTTAAGGCAAAATGATGAGAGAGATGGATAATGGGTATGTTTGCCATGAGTGAGCGAGACAGATAGTGACGCCACGCATTGAGACGGAGATGCGTCGTTTAAACGAGTGCGAATGAAACAGATAGATGCTATGGCATCTATCTGTTTCATTCGCACTAGTTTCAGCCAAGCAAATGGCTACGCTACCAGTCCGACACCAACCAGTTAGTACGTTTCGCTCATTCGTCTACTGCGCACGTTCGTATTCGTATTAATTATTTTACTAATTTTACTAACTTTTTTTCACTTTGGTAAAAGTGGCGTCACTATCTGTCTCGCTCACTCATGGCGAACATACCCATTATCCATCTCTCTCATCATTTTGTCTTAAAATTAAGAACCTACCTAGAGCTTGTGTGAATTAAAAACATTTTAACTGAGTAAAATGAGATAGCAAAAATCGGGTTACTTGAGGTTTTAATTTTTTTACTCTTTTCTATTGTATGGAACTAACAAGTATTGTACCATTTTAGAATTCTGATTAAATGCGCCAACTTTTAATGCCACTTGCCAAGGCACTCTAGTACATTTTTTTTATAGGAGGGCCTGTCAAAGTCGACGAATCTTGAAAATTTTAAATTCGTAGTTTAACAAATAGTCTCAATTCTCGGAAACTTGAGGCAATTGTGTCATTATTTTTTATTGGGATTCTAGAAATGTTATTTAGGATTACGTTTCCAAAGTTCAAATGAACAAAAATAAAAAAGAATAACCACAATAACCGAAAAATGGTACAGTTTGATCAAATTTCTAGGTTTTTCTTAAAATGCCCATAATTTTTAAACTGCATGGGATAGATTTTTTTTCAGATTTTTCTCGTGATGGTTATGATCAATCCTGTCACCCCGTTTCGGCTTGACGTTGAGTTTTGGGACACCCTGTATAAAGATGACATATATGAAGGCAAAATATAGGCAAGGCAAGAAAAGAAACCGAACGCAACAAACGACTAAAAAGTAAAAAAACAAAGCACTTTTCAAGCACTTTATCTATAATTGAACTAAAATAAATGCACCATTTTTTTGCCATACCATTCTTCATATTGGCTCTTACATATCAGATACACAACATCACCATCACCACGCACTTCTGAAACGACCTTTATAGTTATGTTGCATGTTCAAATCACAACTGCTCAATTAAGTATTCATACGTGTAATGGATATTTGGTACTGTAGGTACCTATTTTAAGCGCGACTAGACACGATAGAGGCTACCTGTTGAAAGCAAAAACATCGATATTCAAACATTTCCAACTTATTAGTTTGGGCACGTAACATTATTTCGCGGCATATTACGTCCAGATGAAGTTGTAATAAGGCCGAGTTTGTACATGTTTTTGGCGAGTTTTGGTGGTTAAATTAAGGAATACGAAATTTGTTTTTTTTTTGCTGGTTTGACCTTTTTGGCAATGTTCCTTGAGATAAAAAAGTTAGCTTCGATGTACAGAATATTTGATCCTAACCTGCGAAAATGAGTTTGTTACGTTTTCACACTTAAATTGCTGAACCAATATTGATCAATTTTGAAACAGAGATGTGACCCGGGGGACGATAGGATACTTTAATGCGAGCAAAGCCGCGAGCAAAGAAAAGTCTCACATAAGTATGCTATCTGAAATAAGAGGATCAATGATTTTGCTTCATTAGATTTCGAGAAAGACACATTCAGGTAATTTTATTGGTTTAAAATAACTCAAAGCATCGTCTCATTAAATAGCACTCACATTTGCTTATTGGTACTTAAAAAAACATCGAATTAAGAACGACCTTTTTGGTAGTCGTTAAAATGAAATTAGGTAATGTCTTAACAAATATAAGGTATAATTTACAGAAAGTTCCTCTGACCGACAGACTTAATTTAATTTTTGGGGGATGTTTCTTTACATTAAGGACACTTGGCCATGTAATTTTATTTGTTTTCAATGTTATGACAAAACGAAGGACTAATATTTATTTATTACAGTGTAAAACATCGTATGTTAATTAAATTAGTCTGCTATAAAGTACGCTTTGCATAATTAAATCATGTTCAGAGAATGCAGGTTAACTTTTCCTTGAATTAATTATGATGTAAGACGTGTAGGCTATACGGTAGTTACTTGAATTAAAAGTTATTGTTAATAACTGTGCAACTACATAGTAGCTAAGTAGCTATGTAAGCGCCAATTCTGTTATTTTTAAGCAACGTTCGAATTCGCATCGCAATCTGTCAAAAATGTAGGGAAATCGAAGTGTTTTTGACAGATACATTTATTTATTTATTTTTACATGCGAATACGAACGTTGCTTAGAAATAGTAGAAATGGCCCTCTGGTAAATATAGATTTTTATTTATTTCAACTTTATGCATGTACGTGTACCATGTACCACTATTGTAGTGGTACATGGGCGGACTTAATGCAATAAGGCATTCTCTACCAGTCAACCTTTGGGTTAAAAGAATACACTGTGGTGAGTGCACAACAAAAAAAAAATAGAATTTTGTTTTGGAAAGAAGATACAAATAATTTAATAAAATAAATACATTATGCTAAAATAATAAACTAATAAATATGATGTTTTATAATAATCTTTCTGATTAAGAGAACTCATAATAATCAAATATGGCAGGCTTTTGAGTTGTGTTTTCGGATTTGACGCTTAAAGGAAAACTTAGACTCAGCCTTGATGTCAAGGGGTACCATATTCCAGAGTTATTAACAGTTAGTAGTATATATTAACAGTTCTGAAGTACTTAAAAACCGCTCAAATTCAAGTCGTATTCTCTTCCCAGCGACAGCCACTGTCAAAAAATCTATATTTGAAATTGGAGGCGTTTTTACAAGCTTTTATTTAACTTGCAATTTTTGTATGTATGTATGTATGTCTGTATGTTTTTATAGTTTGCGACTGCTGCTTAAAAATAATAGAATTGCGCCTCTGTTATGTTTGTATGTGTATATTTTGTTTGTGCCATAAATAATAAGAAAGACGATATCAAAAGTACGTTTCTACAATTTCACAAAGCATTTTGTTTTACGTAAGTATACTCTCTAAGATTTCCAACATGTACCCAATTTTCCCTTCAATTACACACACTTCGATCGCACGCACGAATTGTACAAACAATATTTTATGAACGCATTCCATTCCGTAACAAAAGGTGGATAACATCGGTACAAACCAAAAGTAGGTCATTGTTACAAACAATTCGACGTTCCGTATTCAATGTCTCACAATAATATTATGTTAACCTGTTTATCGTTTCACGAATAAAAAGGTAAATAACACGACACAGGGGATTACATGAAGTTATATTTAGTAATGTATCGTCCGTGTCCTTGCACATACATTTGAGAGGTTATGGCTAGGTTTGACGCGCGGTCAGATGTTTGCAGTGAGTATTGCTCAAGCGATCCCAGGGGAAATTTCAAGTTGTCTTTTCGTTTCAAACAAAAATTTACAAGACGGAGAAACAACACCTCCTCAGCTCGGTTTGAGTTACATTCTAAACAACGCTGACTTAATTAAAATTAAAACGAGGTATATCAAGAATGTTTGAGTGTTATTTTGTTTATGTTGGTCTGGTACACATAGGTTTGTGGCAACAAAACAAAGTTAATTTAGGAGATGTGATCTCGGAATGCTTTATATAAACTTTTGTGGCTAAGGTACCTATGTATTATAAGAATAATTTAGAGAATATTGTTAATAATATTATAAGGTGACTGAGACTGAGACACATAAGTATACCTTTAAGTATTTTTTGAGCTCTACAAAAGTTTGTCAATGCTTCGCTTAATTATTATACTCATTTTTTTTTCCAAATTTCTATTTCTTCCGTCCGCATAATTTTCGTAAAATGGGGTAGGTCCAAAGTTTTTGCTTCACGTATTAATATATAGGCTAAAGCGCTGTTACTATAAACCAGTCTGCACGCTTCGCGTAGGGGTGAGACTCAAGTGATTCGTTACGATCTACGTCGACGTCTGATTGTGATTTGTGGCACAAATCCTTGAGCTTTTACTAACAGATTTTTCCACATGCATAAAGTGGGCGAATGACGTTTGCAGGTGCCCTTGTAATACTTTCAGACGATCGGAAGAAACCGATACCCTCATCCCTTGTCCAGCAAATACCAACTTTATGAAGGCCAGGAGGTCCCCAGTACGATCGGGATTAGATTAATACCAAGTTCGCTTGCATATCGAAAGGCTGACGTCATTTCTGTTTAACTTCAGCATATAAACTGTGATTTCAGTCGACGTTTGAGCGTGATTATGTTCCACGTCTCCTTATACAAACTTCAAAGCGGAAATGGGCTTTTGCTCGGTAATGAGACATTAATAAACGCTTATATACCTTTGTATATGTACAGTACTTTACTCGTTGTCATTTCCACGTTAATTTAGACTGGAGTATTGGTTTTACAAATTGGATAATAGTCGATCGTACAAAACATCACCTCGGAATCAAATAAATAGGAACCCATTTTTATTGTAGCTTAAATGTCGAAGTTAATGTCAATATTTTGATTTGAAATATACCATTTTGAACTTTGATCTTTATGAATACAACAAGAAGCAAAAGTGTTTTGGGCTTTTGGGGTAATTGGGAGGTAAATGTAAACAGACGAAAGTTTGTTAACATTTACAAAAACAAAAGTGGGTGGGTGTGCGGCAGGTGATAGTGAAGACAGGCGACAGGGTACGGGCTTCAAGCACCTGTTGCCGAGCGAGCTCCGAGCTTCCGTCGCGGCCGCCGGTCACACTCGCTATGATAAACAGACTGATGTTATCACAACATAACACCGCTCTACATAATCTGATTAGGAGAGCGCTTCGTCGAGGAAGTCGCGCCAAGAAAAATACTGGCGACTGGCGTGTTTGTTGATTCTTTTCTTTATTTCTGTTTGAATGACGTGTTGATGCGTGTTTGTAGGCAGTGTTATTTTATGTACAATGTCACGATTTCAATAATGTAACGTGCCTTTGTTCGTCAGATATCGCATTCAATTAATTGTGTTTGTTTTAGTTTTGCAAATAAGGTGAACGAATTACATTTAAAATAAGTTAATTGATTATTGGTTGTTAGAAAGTGAGAATAAATACAAAATCATATTTAAAAATACTTTAAAGCTTTTACAAATAAAAAACCGGCCAAGTGCCTGACGGACTCTCACACGAAGGGTTCCGTACCATAAACCGAAAAAAGAACACATTTCATGTATGGGAGCCCCCTTTAATTTAATTTTTATTATTTGTTGTAAATTCAGCTGTATTATATTAGTATAAATTTATGCACAACAAGCATAAACCAACGGCTTCACCCGCGAGAAAATCGAACATTTTCCCACAGGATTGTATTAAATACCAGAATCCAGATTTTGTTTGCCTGTGTTCCTAAGTATATCCAAATCTGTTTAAATAGTGGAAATATCGTAAATATATATAATAAATATATATAAATGTCTGAATGCTTAGACATCTAAACGTACAGACATTCATATTGGTAATACTAGTAAGTAGAATAGGATTTATAAATAACAAATCTTGTACGTTTTCTGATATGTGATGCATACATAGTAATGCTGGTGTATGCTCATTTGTTTTAGTTATTATCAAAACAGAGATATATTTAATGCTGTTTACGTCTTGAAGTTTTAACAGAAGTTACGACTATGGTAGAGCAATACCCGCATATTTACGACTGTTTACAGTTTTACTTATCCAACTGACTTGCAATTTCCACTCAATGGCAATGCAGCACGAGCTTTATGATTAGCCTCCGAATACTCAAAACTCAAATACATTTCAAATCTAAAAGGTACTAGAATTTGCCCGCGGCTTCGTTCGCGTTAAGGTAGCCTATAGTTATGGGCTCCTTACTTACTTTATGTTATAAATAGACACGGAGACGATTTGCCAGGGTCCACCTCTGTACGAAAATTCATCGAAATCGGTTCAGCGATTAAAGGATGAATTATGCTAGACCGTAACGGGCGCGAGCCGTGCGAGGCACGGTCGAGGCACGGATTCAAAACTTCACAAACATTTTATATGACGTTGTCCATGCCACTCCGTACGGCAACCGCGTGTCGGGGCACGTCCGAGCATCGTCCGGGACGCCGCCGCACAAATTTATCCTTTAGGCGTGAAAGCGTAGGAAACAAATATATTCACATTCGCATTTATAATATTAGTTGATAGTATTGTAGCGTTGGCTAAGTGCCGATTGAGAATTCGTAAGTGTGTCTGAGGGCCAGTTTCTGAATTGAGTATTTGGAGTGGAGTTTGTAATAACAAATACCTCCTCAATTCAGAAATCGGGGTAAGAGCTTCATTTGAGTGAGAGTAGGTAGAATTACCTCGATTTCAAACGTGTACGTAGCCTCGTTAGTGAAACATGATACGAATAGACTGAACTCTGAACTGGTATTTATTTAGTCATTCTAAGAATCGTTGTCCTTGTGAGTAGTTGGAATATAGGGTATTCAGATCACAAATCGTGATCTGAAAAACCCTATATTCCACAGTTTAACCATTCGAGTATTCCTATATTTCACTATTCGAAATGAGACTTTGACTAAATACATTGAAAGTAGTTTCATGTGAATGAAAAGAGCAGTCACTTCATATCAATCAATGGATCATTCAGTAGGAATGGTCTATTCAGAATGAAAAGAGCAGTCACTTCATACCTATCAATGGATCATTCAGTAGGAATAGTCTATTCAGACATCAACGAGTTTGGAGTGGAATGTGCACAGATGTGTTCCTCCGACACCTTATATAGGGTAGCATCTAGTTACCTGTGTAAAATGCAGGCTTCATGTATAGTTATTGTGTAGATAAAATTATATTGTGTTCGAATTAACACACACTTCGTTGTGAAATGGCTCTTGTTCTCAAATCTTATTTGTTTATATAACATACTAGATTGCGTCCTAGTTTTGGTATAAGAAGTATATTAAGATCATGCAGACCAAATCGAGGTAGGTATTTTGTGTAAATGAAACAATAAATATCGTAGAACATAATTTATTAGAGGATATTTACATTGTTTTGGTCAATTTGCAGAACGCACTACACAACATTTAGCCTATCTTTGACAGCTGGCATCAGGTTTTTTGTCTTTCTGTTACACTGTTACAGTGAAGATAAAACGGTTTAAAAGAAAAAAAGTTCATTTCCTGGTTGAATCTGGTAGCATAAAACATCTTCTAAATCAGGTAGAGCTGTGTCTGCTGTTTCTGTTTTACTACTTTCACTAGGTTTTGGTGAGCTTGCATTACATTTTCCACGATCAGTCTGTATGTCGCTAACTCGAACAAATGTACGAACATCTTCATGATGGCCCTCAGTCTTGACTATAAGATACTGAATTATCTCTAGGTCAAATAACTCTTTTGTCTGGCTTGTATCACTATCCTTGTGATTAGATGAGCTTACATTCGGTATTTTCAGGTCAGTCTGCATATCTTGAGTAAATATAATTTCACCGTTAGCATTCTTGCAAATAATTTTACGAATGCCTTCTAAATCAGATTTTAATGGATTAAACATTGTAATGTTAATATTTTTTCGCGAGAACCTTCACACTACGAATTGTAAGAATGTAATGTCGTCTTAACTGATTGTAAGCTATTTATAAGTAACTCGGGCTTTAATGCTCATCCCATATGTAAACGCATCCATTGTAAATTGTCATTGAAGTTTATTCACTGTCCTTGTCCCACAAATTTTATTGAGAAGATATGGCAGGCAAAGTCATCGTATGTTAGTAGTTTACCATTAATCATGAGTTTTGCAATGTAAGTAATTCTTTATAAGGAGACCGATCAAAACAAAATAGCAACATAGACGCAAAGTAAATAGGTACAGGACGTTACAACTCCTACAGCGTGCGCAAACGGGCGCACGCACACATTGATGTGTACATAAAGGGATCTCAGCAATGCATGCCAGCCGCAACGAACAATCTCCACTCGCGCAAGTGCATGCGTCCCACATCTATGTGTGCGTGAGGTGAGGTATCGCTCGTTATAGGAAGCTGGCGTTCTGTGTCTAATTATCATACTATTGCTACGCTCGGTTTTACTTACTATTTTATATCTAAGTAGTATTATAATGTCAATTAAAATACATAAATTCGTTATAACTGTTTATTATCTAGGTTTATATTAATACCTAATTAATTACATTTGATTTAGAATGATACATAGTTTATACATTACAACCATTATGTCTAATGTAAATTGTACATACGCAACTACATTTTCTTTTGAATTTTATTTATCATATCTTTAGCACAGTCGTATATATCATCAGTAAATATATTATCAACAATATGTTGAGCACATATTTTAGCTTTACAAGTGCATAATTTAGAACCATTGAGTTCTTCACCCTCAAAGATTTGAATACGTATTATTTTACGGTGTGGGCCCTTTACATACTTTCTAACATACGAATACATCATTTTGCTCCCTCGTCTTTTATCATTGACGGTTTTCCTGGTGGTATTGGCGCTGTTCAACCTTTCTTCTAACTGGGGTGATGTTTCTCTCTCCCGATTTTGATTCAATGGTGGGGAAATTGGAGAGTACGATATAAACGGTCTCTCTCTTTCCAAATAGTTCATCACATTTTGACGTAATTGTTGTGGTGCTGGATTCGGTGAGTATGACGGGGTTGAAATAAAAAGTTGCTCGGATTCCTGAAACATAAGAATGAATAAGATAAGTTAATATACAATTATGATTACTTATTAATATCGGCAGCCCAACTTCATTATTCATAAAAACTAAAATTATATTTCTATGTAAGTTATCATAGAAATTGCGAAAAAATAATTAATTTAATAAAAGTGTCGCTAATTTACTTACCGACATTATTGGTGAAGAAACGCTAGCGATGATGTGATTATTTTTTTCGAGATTGTACTGATTTTATACTTGTTCAGATTTATTTGATTTTTGTAATAAGGTTCAAAATTATAAGATAAAAACAAGATTATTCTTGTATACCGAAATATGAGATTCTGACTCGTCATATCTCCACTTCTCCACATGTCTAGGAGTTGCATGCGAGCGTGCAAACCGCAGCGTTTGTACCGTCGCCGTCATCGACGTCGAAAACATTCAGCAAAAAAACAACAACCTACAAACATTTTTTATAATTGTAAGTAGGTATGAGCTTCCCCTATTGTTGATTTAAGTGAGTACCTACACAAGATTCAAAATCGCTTTTTTATTTGTCTTATATAAAACGCTGTAAACTTAAAACCTTAACCGCTACGATAAATACGCTCGTGTACGCAATTGACAATTTTTGCAAGTATGCAGTTTTACAAATTTGGACTGAATGACGTGATTTTAGGCCTATAAAAACGCTTCGCAAATTAGTCTCCGGCACAATTCCTCTCTGGAACGAAACCTGTCTGCAAGGAATCAACGCTCCGAGCCCTAGAAAGTCAATAACCTGTCATAAATGTAAAATTGAAATACCAGAAAATCAGTATTCCTATCATATGAGAACGAATATACACAAAGCAAACTGTTTATTGAATACCAAGTTCACAGATATTCATATTATTGCAACAGCATTCAAAAACAGATTAATGACATACAGATTGAATGTCACTCAGGAAGACGAGTACCTCGGTTTAGAGGCGTTCCTGGGTGATCATCTAATAAATATAACAGAATTGATAAAAATGTCACTTAATGAACACAATTGCATAAAATTGAATTTCGAATTGTTTGCCTATTTTATGTTATCAAAATCAGACGAACAACAATTAAAGTCGTTTAATACCAAATATGAAATTATTTATAAGAACACTGATTTGAATGAATTATTAATCAAAGTAATAAATAAACTAAATAATAAATTAACCGAGTTCCAGCACTGTCAATCTGGTTGGACATTTGTTTCTATGAGTCATCTCGAAATTAATGTAAACAAGTATTCCCCTATGAGAGGTGGGTCTTATATACAACTGCCGTCAGCTATTAAGCAGTCTAAAAGTTGTATAAATATTAAAAATAAAGATAATTGTTGTTTATTATGGAGTATAGTTGCTGGATTATACCCAGCTAAAATTAATGTATGCAGAACAAGTTCATACCCCCATTATACCTCTGTTTTAAATATTGAGGGAATGTCATTTCCTCCTACGATTAATGATATTAAAACGTTAGAAAAAAATAATCCCAACATCAGTTTAAATATATATGGCCTACAAAATAATACTGTGACCGGACCTCTTTATGCAACGCAAAATAGAAGAAAAAATCATTTTAATTTACTTTATATCGAAAAAAATTCTATCGGACACTACTGTCTAATTAAAGATTTAGTACAATATTCTTCATACTTTACTTACAAGTTAAGAATTAGTTAAAAATAAAACATAGCACCTTTTAGTAAAATAAGAAGTATATATACTCGGGGCATGTCTTATTACCTCACATTTCACAATGAATTTCGTTAAGCAATCACATACTTTTAAAATAAATAATATAAAATTAGAAAATCATTCACAAAAAGTGAGACATAGCACACTCTTACCTAACACTATAAGATGTATTATATGCGGTCCATCTAACTGTGGAAAAACTAATATAATGCTTAATTTACTATTACATGAAAATGGAGTAAAATTCAAGCATATTTATTTATACTCGAAGACAGCTTTCCAGCCAAAATATTGTTTTTTAAAACAGGTCATCCGGTGCATACCCAATGCAAAGTTATTTATCTTCCATGATAATAAAGAAGTTATACATCCTAATGACGCCTTAACCAATTCAATAATGATTTTCGACGATGTCGCATGTGAAAATCAAATAAATATTCGTAACTACTTCGCAATGGGGAGACACAAACAGATAGATTGTTTTTACTTATCACAAACCTATTCCAAAATACCTAAACAACTAATACGAGATAATGTTAATCTTTTGTTAATCTTTAAACAAGACGACATAAACTTAAAACATATTTATAATGAACATGTAAATACGGATATGGAGTGGCTTCAATTTAAAAAACTTTGCTCTACTATATGGCAAGATCGGTTTGACTTTGTATTGATAAATAAAGATTGTTCTCTAAATGAAGGTAGATATAGACAGGGGTTTGACATATTCGTAACTTTTGAGCAAACATAATAAAAACCATAATACTGTAAAAAAAATATCAATCGTAGTCTACAATCTGTAAATAACGGTTGGATATTGTCGGGAATCATTATGGAGGTCAATATAAAAGAACAATTGATAAAATCCGTAGATAGTATAAAAAATAAAATTAAAACAATACAAAATGCAGAAGATGTCGATAATTTGAAATTTAAGAAGCTTTTTAAGCCAATAACAGATCCTCTAGAGACTTTAATTAAAGTTAATGATAAGAATAGAACTATATTGGATACGAGTGAAGGTGATAATAATATAATGAGAAGATGTAGCTCACCCGTAGATTTTGAAAATTTCAAAGGATTTATAGAGAAACATTCAAATGATGGTTCTGCATCCTTTAGCTGCACAGGTGATGATAGCGAGAACGATACATTTATGTCACTTAATAAAGAAGATATGATTGAAATCTATGATAATAACATGAATGTACCTTTCGGGATTCGAAGTGAAAACAAAAATTTGATGATGGGTAACTCTAAAGTATCATTTTCTTTTACAAACAACGTTAACAATTCCCTAAAATCAATTATAGCCACAGTTAATGACAAACATTATGAAATAACTCCTGGACTTAAAGAACTTTTACTACGTAATAGACCTGACCTCAGTCTGGTAACTGAAACTGATAAAATTGTTTACAAAGATATGCTCCATAATACAAATGCTCACAAACGTGACTTTAATCCAAACGGCCAATTAAAAGGTGATAAAGGTTTGAAATACCGTCAAATCATAAAACCTTTGTTTTCTGAACAAAATTACATTCAACATGCAGAACAAGTCATTAAGTCAAAAAGTGGTGGCTACTTACCTAAATTGAAAAAAAAGTATAAGAGTAATACAGATTATGTTTATTGGGATGACCCTAATGAATTAATCGATAGATTAAGACTATTAATGGCTTCAAAAAACGCTGGTAATACTAATCATGACAATGAAATTATATCAATTGTTGAAGAGTTAAAAGAAGCCGGTATAATAAAATAATAAAAAGCATTGTATCTAATTTTATATTTAGTTATTAAGAGAGTCTGAACCATGAAGGTTCATACAAAACAAACGTCGCTGTCTTTTAATGAAATAAGCTCTGAGCATATTGAGATCTTAGACAAATCAACCGAAACTGAATGCTGCAAAGATATTAATAAATACAAAGTTGAAATATTAATTAAAATAGAACAATTGAACAAATTAATTAGTGGTTTAAATAGCAGATTAAATAACATTGAAAAGACCATTGATTTAAAAGAAATAGCAGGGAAGTTAAGCAAGCATTATGAGCAAAATAGACGTCATAAATGAAATCCATAAAAACGCTAGAGTTAATTTCCCAAGAAGAAGTGTAATACTTAAAGATATAGATGACCTTTGGCAAGCAGATTTGATGGATATGCAAGCAATATCAAAAGTGAATGCAGGTTATAAATACATACTGGTGATTATAGACACTTTTTCAAAATATGCTTGGGCGATTCCACTTAAACAAAAAAATAAGCAACAGGTATCAGAGGCGTTTAAAACGGTAATAGAAACAGGACGAGTTCCAAAAAATTTGCAAACCGATCTTGGGAAAGAGTTTTACAATGATCAATTTAAAAGTGTTGTTAATAAGTATAAAATTAATCATTATTCTACTTATTCTACTAAAAAGGCCTCAATTGTTGAAAGATTAATAAGAACGTTAAAGAATAAACTATACAAGGAATTTAGTTTGAATGGAAATTATAAATGGTTTAACGGTATGTTAGAAAAAAAGTTACATGAGTACAACAATGATGTTCATAGAACTGTCGGTCAGTCACCTGCTTCAATAAATCAAAGGAATAAAACAAATATACTTCAAAGATACTTAGACGCAGCTCAGTCTCGAAAAAAAGTGAAATGTAAGAAATTTAGTGTAGGAGATTTTGTGAGAGTAAGTAAATATAAAGGATGTTTTGATAAAGGTTATTATCCCAACTGGTCCACTGAAATATTTAAAATAACAAAAATTCAAGGAACAAATCCAACAACTTATTTAATAGAAGATGGTAGATGTCGACCAATACTAGGCGCATTTTATGCACAAGAACTTCAGAAAACCAATCATCCCGACATATACCTCGTTGAAAAAGTTTTGAAACGAGAAGGAAAGCGAGTATATGTTAAATGGTTGGGGCTGCCGACCAGTGAAAATAGCTGGATTGATAAATCAAATGTATTATAACTCCTGAACAATATTTAAGCATTTTACAAACAATTATCTATTCACTTCCACTTTATTCTTAATGCAATAAAGACATACTTTATAATTCAGGTTTATGTAAAATAATTAAAAAATATAATAACAATGAAAAAAGCACGAGGACTATGTACAAGCAATAAAGAAATGGCTGGTTTATCATCTTTCAAAATGGATAAAGTAAGATCTGGAGCGGGGTTTAGAAAAACCCTTAAAAATATTGTATCACATACCAAAAAACACATCAAGAAACTAAAACCCACCTGTAAGAAAGCGTTAATGGAATTAGCCTGCGCTGCAGCTCATGAATTTGCATCTGATTTACCCATAAAATTACCCAGAATTATACCAGTACCTAAAACTGGAGGATTTCTTCCTTTAGTACCAATATTTGCTGGTTTATCTGCCGCTGGAAGTTTGGCTGGGGGTGCTGCTGGGATTGCGAAAGCTATTAATTCATATAAAACAGCTAAGAAACAGTTGCTTGAATCGGAACGTCACAACAAGCAAATAGAAGCTTTAATTATTGGAAAAGGATTACATCTTAAGCCTTACAAAGAAGGTTTAGGAATTTTTGTTACAAAGAAAAAAAACTAAATGGTCGGCTACCCAATAGAGCTTTAACTAATATTGATATATTGAAGCATTCAAATAGTATCCCATTCTTTCGAGGTGTATTTATGAGAGATGAATTACCAGGTAACCCATTACCATTAGAATGTGGAGTGATTAATCTTGATATTTCTCAAAACTCTGGCACTCATTGGGTAGCCTATACCAAAATATACGATCACATTGAATACTTTGACAGTTATGGTAACTTAAAACCACCTAAAGAATTAATAAAATATTTAGGAAAAAATATTCAGTACAATTATGAAAATGTACAACATGATCACTTGTATAATTGTGGACACTTATGTTTAAAATTTCTTAAATTATTTTGGAAAAGTAATAAAGGAATTTATTAATTAAGTGAGTGATTTTTATTTCTTACGTCTCCAAATTTCGTTAAACTATAAAAATATAAATGACATTGCTAGTTCATACGCATACATTCTTTCGTTGTTGGTGATAAAAGTCACTAGTGTTGAAAAAGGATTTTTTATTACCTATTTAAAGTAACCTCCTTCGTTTTATTCATACCAACATCATGCTTGTTCTTAATAAAACTCCTAATGAGAGAGGGAAATATAACATAAGACTGCCAATATCCAAAGAAGTGAGACGTGTCAGTGCAGTGAGAATTAATAAAGTTTCAAAGGAAAACAAAAGATTTCTTCAAGATATCGGTTTTAAAATATAATATGCTTCAAATTACAGATTTACCACAATATGATACCTCTATTGAGGGTTATGAGATCCACAGTTACAATCCATACAATAATAGCTTTAAAGAAAATGATGAAATTAGAATACCCATACAACAGCAAGATTTATATGTATTGCCGTCAGGTAGTTCCATTTACATAGAAGGATATGTAAATGTGTCAACTAAAGATGCAGCGGGAAAATTAGTAAAAAAAGATGTTGATTTTATAAATAATCCCATTTCATATTTGTTTCAAGATATTAGATACGAAATAAATGGTGTTGAAATCGATCGGATTAAAAATGTTGGTATTACAACCACCTTAAAATCGTATATCTCAATGAATGAAGGTGAAAGTAAAGCTGCAGCAGTCTGGGGATGGAACTTAGGTGGTACGAAATTAAGAAACGAATATTTTAGTGTTATCGTGCCATTGAACAGAATACTGGGATTTGCAGAAGATTACAACAAAATAATAATCAATTGTAAACATGAACTTATTTTACAACGAAGCAGCTCAGCATTGAACTGTGTGCTTATAGACAAAAATGATAACGTAGAAATAGATATACAAAAAATACAATGGCGTGTGCCGCATATTAAAGTTTCTGATCGTAATAAATTGTTATTGCTCAAAAGCTTGGAGAGAGATCGTTCTATACAGATAGCATTTAGAAATTGGGATTTGTATGAATATCCATTACTTCCAAGAACAACAAAACATTCCTGGTCAGTAAAGACAACTTCCCAGCTAGAAAAACCGAGGTTTGTAATATTTGGTTTGCAAACAGCTCGAAAAAATAATAAAACTAGAAGTTCTTCTATATTTGATCACTGCAATGTAAGCAATATTAAATTATATTTGAATTCTCAATACTATCCGTATGACTCACTTAATCTGAAATTTGATGAAGGTAAATACAGTATATTATATGAAATGTATGCTAATTTTCGTCAGTCGTATTACAACTTAGGCATTGATCCATTGCTTAGCTTAGACCAATTTAAAGAAATTGCTCCACTTTTTGTGATTGACTGTTCAAGACAAAACGATTCACTTAAAACTGGACCAGTTGACGTGCGATTAGAAATTGAATGCTCTGAAGATATTCAAAATAATACATCTGCCTATTGTTTAATAATAAACGATCGACTGTTCGAATACAAGCCGTTGAGTAATATTGTGAGAAAACTATCATGAATGTCATCGTAGATGTTCAAGGGTTTAAGAGTGAAGAAAATGAGTTTATTCCAAAAGAAATAGCAATAATGTACAAAGGACACGTACAAGTACTGTTGATAAAACCACCACGACCATTTTATGACTTGACGAGGAAAGAACGGTTACAAGTGGCTTGGATTGAAAAAAACAGAGGAATAAACTGGAACGAAGGCTTTGTACCATATTTTAATTATCAAGTAATCTTTGGGGATTTTTTAAAAAATAAATCTATATTTACGAAAGGAAACGAAAAAGTGTTATGGATAAAAGATATATTCCGAATTAATAATGTATACAATTTAGAAAGTAAGAACTGCCCGAGTTTGTTGACATTATATAACAATTATTTAGATTCATCTGACATTATAAGTTGTATGTATCATACCAATATATGTGCCTTAAAAAATGTGTTTTGCTTAAATAAATGGTGTAAAGAAAATCAAGTGTTTTGTCAGTAAGATAAAATAAGAACGATCTTAGTTTTACGAATAAATGATTATAGAATGTTAAACCTACAAACTTACTTACACATATTCTATTATTTAGGTTAGTGAAAATGTAAGTAATAGTAATGTAAGAAATGTATCATTGCTTATAAAACAATATTTGAATAATATAGAAATAAATATTTAAACTTGACCTACTTGCGAGTTTTATTTCTTTAACACTAAAAATATTAATATAGTTAACCACCTGCCAACCACATATTATAGTTCGACATCGAAAGCAAAAACAGCTTGTTATAATGAGCAGTTCATACTGAACAGCTTGTTAAAGGTAATGAGCAGTTCATACTGAACAGCTTGTTATAATGAGCTGATCATACTGAACCGCTTCTTATAATCAGCAGTTCATATTGAACTGCTCTGTTTATTTACACACTCGAACAGATGCTACTGATGAGTATGCGACTACTATACAGGACTTTAATTAAAAAAAAAAAATATGTTTGAATAGAAAACTATAAATGTTATTAGTAGACCATTTTATGACTTGACGAAGAAAGAATGGTTACAAGTGGCTTGGATTGAAAAACAGAGGTATAAACTGAACGAAAATTTTGAATAATTAAGTATATTATGGGGTTACAGAGGAATAATCTGATACTCGAATGGTTTAACTGTGGAATATAGGGTTATTCAGATCACGATTTGTGATCTGAATACCCTATATTCCAACTACTCTTGTGTAACAAAGCTAGTAATACCGAGAATAATACTAATAATACGGGCCGACCATTGTATGTGTTTTAGATTGGTGTACAATAAAGTAAATAGTAAATAAATAAAAAAACTGTGTGCAGATCAAGTCTGCGCTTTGCTTAATTAAGTACAATATACACTATTGGGAACAAAACTACAAAAGTTTGACAATATAGCGTACCTAAGCGTCTTTCCGCTAAAAGTTACTGTTGATGTTTAAGTAGCTATATAGATGTTGGTACATACATATATAATGACGTTTGTAAAGTTGCTGTTTGGCCCAGTATCAATATTCAGATTAATGTTGCCAAATAGACGAATTTTCAAACATACGAAGTAATAGATTAGTAATTTCTTCAAATTATTCTATGCAATTAGGGAGCAGATTTCTCTCTTACTAATCTAATTAATTTTAAATTTGACGGATAACGCAGAAAAACTTTTGATCAATGACAAAAAGTTCAATGAACAAAAAATTTTTCACAAGAAGAGAGTTGCCAACTCAATCTGAACAAATTTTGAACTTCGTTTAAAGTTCAAATATAGGTACACGTGTAACAAAAACGGTACTGAGACAGAAATAAAAGTTATTCAGCGAAAAAGTGCGAACATAGTTAAAATCAGCAAGTGAACCGTTTTCACGATCTACGTCACCGGCGCGCCCACGTCACTGTAATGATAACTCTAAGGAAAACACGCAAGTCGCAACCCCACTAAGTACAGGCACGCGCAATTATGTTAACTTGTTTATGAAATACCAGCTTTTCGGGCTAGTCTTCTTCTTATATATATGTCTGATGACAGAGCTTTGCTCGTTTTTTTTTTGGTGGAAACCCCCAGTATAATAAATTTTATGAAAATCGTTGGAGCCATTTCTGAGATTCAGATTATAAATATATATATACAAGAATTGCTCGTTTAAAGGTATGAGACAGATATAAAAATCAATTGCTGTTCGTTAGTCCCACTAAAACTCAGAAACGGTTTGAACGATTTAAATAATTATTTTTGTTGTGTTCGTAATTGTCAGCGCGAGGTTTGTAAGAAAGAAAATTTTGAAAAAATAATACATTCGTGAGAAGTCGGGGCGGGCCTGGGGCTTCTAACTACCCGTAACCACTGTTAAAGATCTACAACTCACAGACGGGACCAAAGGCTTAACGTCCTTTTCGAGTCACGGAGGAGTCTTGGTATGTAATGTATATGGTCACCCATCCACGAAGCCACCTCGATAAGCATTGTTTTACATTAAAAGTTTATTTATTCGCTATCTGCTTTTCGAAGCAAGTTGCGGCTGCTATACTTTAGCCACGAACCTGACACTGAGAACCATGAACTGGCGGGCAATATTTTTCTGGAGGGCCTTTCGTCAACTTTTGTGTCAGACTCTTACTGACTAAAACCCACCTGTGTTCCTCCAAATGCCCTTTGCGTTCCAGGGCCGCGATAACTCTTTCGAACAAAATCCGCAACCCTGGCAGGCAGCCCTTTAATTTGGAACACAGAAACGCTAAGCATAAAAAGTATAGAGTTAGAATACCTACCTACATAATTGACAAAGAGCTTTAAAACTACTACTATACATAAAGAAAGAAATTCAATCTGTTTCGCAATTAGTTTCAAGGGCAGAATTTATACGGAAACCACGTTTTCTACCCTTTTCCTAGCTATTTCGAGTCTGGCTTCAAGTCTAACACGATGCGGCTGAATATCAGATTTCGTGGACTAACTAACTAACATTTTCCACAACCCAATTAGCAAGAGAAACCTAAGCTATATCCTAACGTTGGACTGGTGTTAAGACGTTCTGGTTTCAGAAGGTTTGTAAAAAAAAAAGCTAACTCGACTTGACAGACAGATTATTTTGCAGGTGTGTTGGTCAAAACAATATTAAATGATTGAGAGTAGATGGAAAAAACCAAGTTCATAGTAAATACCCATGTAGCACCCACTCCTATCAAGATCGGAGACTCTACACTCGAAGTTGTAGACGAGTACGTCCACCTGGGACAAACGGACCAGTTAGGTAGGGCTAACTTCGAGAAAGAGGTCAACCGTCGAATCCGACTCGGCTGGGTGGGGTTCGGGAAGTTGCGTGGTATCTTCTCGTTTCACAAACCGTGATCGCTCACAATGAGCCTCATTAGAGGGCTTAACGTCACCTAACGAGCAATGGAGAGGGAATGCTCGGAGTTTCCTTGCCTGATCAAATCAGGATGCATGATATTCGCAAGAGAACCAAGTTCACCGACATAGTCCGAAGGATCGCCAAACTGAAGTGGCAGTGGGTAGGGCACATTGCTCGCAGAACAGATGGTCGATGGAGCTGAAAATTTCTGGAGTGGCGACCGCGTACCGGAAGACGCAGCGTTGGAAGGCCTCCCATAAGGTGGACCGATGACTTGGTGAGGGTCACGCTTAGCCGATGGATGCGAGACGCAAAGCGCCGGTTGTTGTGGCAACACTGTGGGGAGGCCTATGTCCAGCAGTGGACGTCTTTCTGCTGATATGATGATGATGATGATGAGGGGTAGCAAGTGGGTCGAAATGGTTCGTGTAACCACGGCCGGGGTGTCGCCCTTATGCTTCACAAACTTGGCTGACACGCTGCCGTGTTTCCTTATGCCTTTTATTGCACTTTAAATTTGAACTTTTTGAATTCTCAATTCAGAGCAATAAAAATCCAATAGTAAGTTTTTATATAAGCATTAGTGTTTTCTAAAATCAAGAAAACTCGGAGAAGCGAAGTAACGCGAAAGCGCTCATAAAATGGTTTTACGATTTCACGACCACTCCCAACGTCTTTTATTGCATACGGAGCTCATGCAGTTCGTAAGTGTTCTTATGCAGATGCGCCCCTTGCAGTGCAGAGGCAATCCTCGTATTAATAATAACGTTCACAAATTAATCTTAGTCTTTTGCCTCAGCCAGTCATGTTATTTAATGTTGAGTTCACAACCTTTCGATATTGATTATCGCTAAAATGGGATTGAAACTGCATAGAAAACTCTGTGGCGTAACGTAACTCTGGGTAACACGATACCCGTAACCATTGTCGAAGATTTATAAATTGGAGCCGAGATCAATGGCTTGCTATCCAAGGTTGGTTTCCAAAGCAAGGAGGAGGTCGGAAATATTCCGATATTTCCGACGTGTTCCGGGTGTTAACGTTCTACGGACCGACCTTAGCAAGGATTGTTTAACTTTGAAGCTTTATTTATTTATTCTGTTTTTTATTCTGTTGAAAATGTATCTAGGAATATTACAAAATTGTCGAATTATCGATTTGGTTGATTGTCACCTGTCGCCTGTCCGTTATATAAAATAGGCCCGAGATCTCTTTTCTCTATGAATCGTCAAAATCATTCAATGAACCAAACCTACTTAATGCATCGCGCAATTAAGATGTGGTGGGCAAGCGTGGTGGACACGCTTGCCCACCACAATATTAATAAAACGCTTCGTGCACTGTTCTGCACGTGACTGTACAGGGTGTGCACGATTTGTTACTCCTTACCTACTCTGTGCTGGTACATGTATATAGCTGCTTTCTACAGAGCGTTGATTGAATGAACGTAATGGCAGCTAATGAGACTTCTTACAAGACAACTTATTTTTATTTTCTCTGGAGTTGGAACCTTGGAACGCATGCAGTGTTTACTTTGTATGAAACCTTGGTACATAACCTTGAAATGACAGCAGCAAGTTGTTCATAATATTGTGTACTATAACGTCTGTGATCGTTTCGTGGTGAATTTTTAAATAAGTATTAGATCAGTTACTATTGCCGGCTATATTTACAAACTATGTAAGATGACTAGTCTTTTACCAGTATTTTTTTCATCCAAGTAGGCATCCAAATAGTTCTGATTTCCTACAATTTTATCTGAATAGACAGACAGTGCCAACAAACATGTCATACATGACATAAGTAACATTATTTACTGGGGTGGCTTTGTCTACTATACTAAACGTAGGAATACATAAAATATCACAGAGATCAAAAGAAAAACTTATTTTGATAAATTCATTTGCAGGAAAGAAAGACTAGCCATGCTTGCATATTTATTTAAATGCGAAATAGATAGTACTGTTAACAGTTAACAGGTATGTTCAATAATAACACTTAACAATAAAACTTAAGTGGCTGATAGTTTATGGAAAGATGAAGGAATGCGACAGGCTGAGTTAACGGGGGCTACCGTTTTCGTGCTCACCAGTTAGGCATCCATCAAGGTCCTTAAGCATAGCATTAAAGTAAGAAGGAAAATAATTTAAATGCCGAAAAAAAACAAAGACATATTTTCGACAAAAAAAAAAACAATGCAGTGGTTGGTAGAACCGTAAGTTAATCTGCCATAGTCAGGCTGTTTTAGTAAAATATCCACAAAAATCCCAACAAATGAGTAAATAAACTCTTGAAAAAGCTAACCAACAGTGAAATTTGACATTTCGAAGACCTCACGCTACACTAACGCCTCTGGCGGCAAATTCAAACACGATAGCCTTCACTGACCGTCCAGTGCTCACGTCAATACTAGAACAATAACCTCGCTTGCTTCTCCACATAGCTTTGATGCTCATCAGTTCCAAGACAAATGCCATTATATCAGCAATTGCGATTGTCGAAATACCAAAATATAAGGAATTGATCACGTCACATTTCGACAGTGTCTGCAAATCGCACACGTTTTTGACAATCGCCTTCGGCACGCTACCGCGCTGACAGAATGTCACTAGAGCCTAAGGTTGCATCCCATGCTACCGAAGAGATCCTATTTCATTGGGATCTCTGCTAGGTTTAGTGAGATGACACACATTATGATTAAAAAGATAAAAAATCGAATTTATAAGATAGAAAAGTAGAGAACGGCTAATCAAGCCAAGGCATTTTTGATAATGGTGTAAAAGTGAATAGGAACACTACTGATAACACTACATGTGTTAAATGCAGTCTCCTAGATGCTAATGTAATAAAACGATGCTAACATAAGCAAGAAGACGCAACAGTCTATCGTTTAAATGTATATATCTATCAAAATCTAATTAATCTAGAATTCATTTCCACATGTTGTTCCGTGAAACAGTAATCGATCAAGCGAATCCCAGACTTGCTTGTTGTATCGTCTCCCAATATTCCGAGAATTTCTCTTCACTATGTATTCTGCTACTATATGTATAGCTTATGCCAGCATGAAAGTCGAAAATTGTCCCAAGGAAGATACTCCCGGGATGAATACTATCTTGTGTACTTTTCCAGGAAATGGTCTTTCCGTGTGCCAAGTTTAATCTTAGGTAATCCGTCCCACTGTTAAGTCTTAAAGAGATAATTAACAGATAAAGTTACTTTGGCATTATAAAATCAGTATGGATTCTCGGTATAGACCAAACGCCTTGAAATTCATTAAAAAAGTTTTATGATTAGCAGGAAATGTCCATGAAATTTAAGGTCGCACAGTCCGGCATTTCGCGACAATGTGACATAAATGCGGCTACTATTTAAAAAAAAAAATAACATAAGAGACATAAATCTGTGGAACAATATCAGTGAAAAATGGTTGCCGCAATGTCGAGTTGTGCGAATCTGTGGGAGTCTTTAGAGTGGGTGGTAATAGCGGCTAAAGACGTGTCAATCGCTTGATACTTCTATTATAAGTATCGACATAAAACGAGGCTGTTTACAAAGTGCTTCTTTGTAAAGATGATTATGAGTGTCATATTTAGCAAATGTTCCAGGAATTTTTCATAAACAGCAAATTAAGGTAGGTATTTATCTAGCTGCCGACAGTTGACGAATCGGTCTTTGTAATATTTTATTATTATTCCCTCCCTCCAAATTTATTTATAGCAATCCGGTATTGTTAAGCAAATACCATGAATTTATTTTTTCGAGAAATACGCTTTATTGTATGAAGACAGTTTTGTTATCGAGAATGGAGCCTTTGACAGTCTCATTTTATTATATTGATTAAATAGGTAGTCGCGCTAAATAGTCCCCACGCGGAATATGTCTATTATTTACGATATTTTTTTGTGTACTATGTGTGTCTGTTCTGTATAGTGTCGGACGTAAAATAATAGCACCATCCCATTACTTCCCGTGGGTGTCGTAAGAGGCGACTAAGGGACTCGCAAGAGAATGGGCAGCAGCATTCGTGTAGCTGTTGCAATGTACAATTGCAACAGCTACACTACGATCGCCAACCCACCTGCTAAGCGAGGTGATTATGGAGGGGGCCTGTGTCCAGCAGTGGACGTCTTTCGACTGATATGATTTTTCTGTTCCGTGTTGTATACCTACTATATTGTGTTTAAATAGTACAACTGGGTATTTTATTTCTTGAAAAAATCCAATGTCTTTTTTCCGTAAACTGGTTTTGATTTTTTTTCTTAAAATATGCGATATTTTGACAATTTCTTTAATGAAAATATCATTTTTTTATTATTTTTCGTGAAAAAAAAAATGTCAGTGATCAATTTTAAACTATTATCGGGGTGACTTTGATACTACCTTTTTTACGGTGACAAAAGAAAAATATAGTCACTCAGTAACGGAACAGTTTTATATATATTTTGTATACTGGTGACTGACAACGCACAGCCGAAACTACTGCTCGTAGAAAGCTGAAATTTGAGCACTAAAAAGATTTCCAGAAATTCCTACGGGAACGGGAAAAAAACATGATATGCGCTTACGAAGTCACGGGCAAAAGCTAGTTGAATATAAATAAATGAAACTAACTTTTGAGATTGTCACTTTCTCTTGAGATGAAGCTATTTATTGGTTAGCAAATCTTTATTCAAGTAAATCTCTATCCTAGGCTATTACTATATTATGTGTTCTTTGCCACAAACCATCACTTAAATTAGCTTTAATAATTAATCACAAATGCCACTCAAAATTAATTCCATCAAATTAATTATTGCTGTTACCAGTTTGAAATAACCAATTAAACACTATGACGTTAATTATAATATGAAATATTAATGAATAGACTTAATGAACACTGACATATTATTGATGTGATAATATTGCAAATGATTTAAACTCGTATGACAATTAATCTGCCTAGACTTTTCCCAACTATGCTGGGATCGACTATTAGTCTAATCGGATGCTGCTGAATACCGATACTTCACATGAAGTGCCTGCCTATCCGATATCCACAAAACAGTAACTGGGTAAAACGATACCTCTTGATAAGATAGGTTGTCATACTTTCGGATTTTCTGTTAAAGATCTACAAACGACGGCTGGTGTAGTCCTCCTGACCGATTTCGGCCATGGCGGCCACTCTCAACCGAGACCATCCATCGGCACGGGACATATCACACCACCAACTTCCAAACTCCGGGACAGTTGGTACCAACTGGCTCAAAGTGATTTCCAAGTCGACACGTAGTGTTTTTATGTAGACCAGCCCCTTCGTTTAAATTTAGTAATTTCAACTCGCTGTATTATAAGTTTAGCCTTAAGCTGAACTCAGTGCTGAGTTGCTTTAAAGCGAATGCTGGAAGCGCATTAGAGTTTAAAGTCAGCTTTGCTTTGGAGCACGCGTGGCAAATTGTGAAATAGTAGGTGTTAGTGAGAGATCTCTCTATGAATCGCTAAATTTAAGCATTAAGCGTGTTGCTAATCTCAGAGTAGATAGGTTCTTAATGATATGCGTTTTGATTAAATTATTTGCTTTGTAGACGGTAAGTGATTGGCTCGTTTACTTCCAACGGGTATTTAGGTATCGAGTACTTTAGTAATCTTTGGGAAGATCGCTGAGCTTTAGCGCATCAAATGGGATACCTATTGAGAAAAATAAGTCGATTGTGCATTTATGTATTTGATTGAATTTAAAAGGACTTTCATTTTTAAGACAACGATTTTTCGGGTGTTTCATAACTTATAATGGTCAGGAAAGATCCAAGCTCTCTGTTCACTAGTATTCATTTGATTTAAGTTTTTAATTATAGTCAATTGATTCATTGTTAATTTATTATTATTTTAAGTTAGTATAAGCACTTTCTAGCCTGAAGCACAGGTTCATCCTAGTTCAGGCAAATTAGCAACTGTGTTCTTTAGAAAATTTTAGATATTTCATTGTAAATGTGCCCCTTTTTATAAATAAACTATATTATTATTATTCTCAAAAGACACATGTAAGAGTCATCGACTATTTTGTAGTTCTGAAATGCTTCCCTACCAATGATATCACTACTTTTATAGGCCGAATTTTTTGGGATAGGAACTGATTACTTATCAGATCTGCAACAGTTTTATTGTTTTGTAAGTACCTACCAGTAAAATCTTGGTTCGGAAAGTTACAGAATGTGGAACCTCTCTCACGTGAATTATAATTGAACAGTAATTACTTCACTTCCAATTCGTCTAACGGTCAACAACTGTTGACTTGCCTGTTGAATAGACTGTCCCAATATATTATTATTATTGTAAGATATTATTAACAATAGTTTGTCTAGTCACCTTCACATAACCTACATTATAAAATATGACAATAAAAATCTTGACATGGCTGCACCGCCTAAACCGAAGTATAAACGCATGAAATTTTGTAGGTATCGAAGTTCGTGATTAGGTATCACCGATGACGAATCCCACCGTCCGGTTTTCAGTATTTCACTAAAAGAACCTGCGTATTATACACTTTATCTATTGTTTTTAGTTTCAGTTTTTAATTGAAAACCTGTAGCGTAGCCCGAGTCCCGTTGTCGACTGTTATTTTATTAGCTCAGCACACAGTCACTCTAATCCCAATCAAGCGGGTTGCAGTGCGCTCAATCACGATAGTTGATTTTATTTGCTGACGTATGCGTCCTCAATGAACAATATGATCAAATAAGATACAACGTTCATTTGCACAGTGGCGTGCGGTTTGTACGGGGTACGCGGTGCAATCGGGCACGACCCCTTTTTGTACAATTCGATCTATTACGGACGTTTAATCGGTGCGTGCGCGAACACTGAACGACTGAGGCGACTTTTGAAAAGTCTATTACCCGTCATTCGTGGTTTTAGAGACTTGACAGGTGACTGTATGCCATCTTTGATTTTTCCCCTGCACTTTGTGCAATTTAGAGCAATGTAAAAATAAAATAAGAATAAAATAATTGTTAATATATGCGAGGAGCGATATCAAAAATTGATATCTCCACAGACAAGACATTTTTGACAGATAACATATTTAGATATTTCCAAAGACGAGCGGATGACATTGAAATGCATATTAATGTATAGATTTATTAATAATTTTATAAGCTCAGCACACAGTCACTCTAATCCCAATTAAGCGGTTTAGTTTCAGTGCATTCAATCACGACAGCCGATTTTATTTGCAGACGAATGCGTCCACATTGTACAATATGACCCAATAAGATACTACGTTCATTTGTACAGTGGCGTGTGTTTTGTACGGGGTATGCGGTGCAATCGGGCATGACTCCATTTTTACGATTCGATCTATTACGGACGTTTAATCGGTGCGCGCGCGAACACTGAACGACTGAAGCGACTTTTGAAAAGTCTAGGCATTAAAATGCATATAAATATATAGATTTAGTAATAATTCTATAAGCTCAGCACACGGTCACTCTAATTCCAATCAAGCGGGTTGCAGTGCGCTCAATCACGATAGTTAATTTTATTTGCTGACGAATGCGTCCACATTGTACAATATAACCAAATAAGATACAATGTTCATTTGCACAGTGGCGTGTGTTTTGTACGAGGTACGCGGTGCAATCGCGCACGAATCAGTTCTACATCGCTCTAGTGGATCGGTCGTGTCACTGTTAGATGGTGAATTATATCAGGGACTTACATACCGAATTATCCACTAGTCACTTTTATATTGATTGCTGTACCTATTTGCATCCCGAAGTAACTCTGCCTGTCTGCTTGTTTGTTCGTGTTCATACCTAAACCGATAAACCAATTTTAAATAATTTTTGGTATAGAGATTGATTGCACATCTTATCCCGAGAGTATGTTCCTTGGCAAAAGCTAGTTCTTAATCAATTTACAGACTGTAGCAATTAAATTCACGAACACTTCATAACTGATGTAAAAAATAAGATTTCGATAATTAGATAATTTCAATCTGACGAACACACAAATATTTTTTCTTTTCTAGGTTTTCCACACATTGCCAGAAGCACATTTTGACGTTGGCTCCAATACCGCACGAGCTAATTGCACGTGCTCCATTACAGAGACCTACAGCAACCAGGCAACGTGATCCACATGAACTGAACGCAATTATAAAGCCAATACACACGCCAATAATACACTTTTATTTCTGACAGTTTCAGATCTTAAATAAAGTCTTAAAGTTTAATCTTAAAGTCTCTTGTGTTAGTTCTTTAAGTCTTATTTTTAATATATTCTGTGTAAGTTTTGCGAAAAGGCTGAGGAGAATTTTATTATTGTTTCAACAAACACCAATCTGCTTATTGGGAGCCATATCAAGCGAAAGAACATTAACAAACAGATAGCATAATATACTTGAATTTAATTTTCACTTTGCGACAGGCATGGAATTTGTCAGAAAGTCAATTGTCCGTTTTGAAGCGTAGGAAAGATGCAAAAGGACAAGAAAAGGCTAGAAACTTCAAAGTTACTTTTTAATTTAACAATTAGGTGACATCGAGGTCAATGTCTGATGTCGCTCACTTCCCTGCTCCCCCACTTTGTACAAAATCTTATTGAACAAGGAAATTTCTTAATTTCCTCTGCCATCTTAAAATCGCTTTAGCGTTATAAATGACGCGGTGGGAGGTTTTATTTATAACAGCAACTGAAATATACAACCTAGAAGAGTTTCTTCAGTTTATTTGTATCATCTATATCGAAAACGCTTCCTTTAAATTGGTGACAATTGAACAAGGCTTGACTTTCGTATATATTTATTTATTATAAGGCTTCTCAACAATCACACCAAAGCTTTATAATTTGTACATTGCAAACTTAAGACTAAGCGCCTCATCACTTACAGAGAAGCACAGCATGCACTAAATTATATAATACCTACGTTACCTACGTTTTCAATAACTTATTTGTTTACAATGTTCAACCAAACATCAATAAGTACAACCGAATTTTCTCAACCTCATACAAGACTCAACAAAAACAAAGGAAACGTGTACATTTACATTCAAATCATAATAATGAAAGAGGGCAAACTAACATTATAAGCAACGCAAACACAGTGAGCGGTGGGCCAGTCATGCGGAACGGGTGCTAGCAACCAGGTCGGCTAAATCAAACAACACGGCCAACAAGGGCCAATCATGGCCCCGGGGGCCAATCATTTTGCATGTGCCACCGCACCCGACCCCCACGCCTTACGACCATTCAAGCGAACATACACAACTTCATCATGCATCCAGTCATCCAACTGATCCAACTAAATGAAAATTGATTGGTTTTGTTGTTTAATTGAATTAGTCAGTTTTCCCTTTGTTTTCCACGTTTCGTGTAGGTTCGTGAGATGGTCATCATTGTTGTTGCTAAGCATGCATGTACGCTAAGCTCTTTCAGGATTCCAGCGTGTCTTTGTTAATTAACATCACGTCTTCTGTCTACTGACCCTTAACAGACACGGTGACAGTCAAATATCTACATGTGTTTGTGTATCTACGTCCAAAGCCACAAGAGTGACGTGAATACCAAACACGCGGTTAACAACACTTGCCAGTAAAGTGGAAAAGTGAAACATAATGGCGTGAGAATACAATTTAATCTTCAACTTGCATAAAAATTGCATGCCGACCCACATAAAATGCGAATAAAAGTTCCCAGACTTAGTCCACAGGGACTGGCAATAACTTCTTGCGTTGACCATATTTCATTCTTTTACACAAAACGGAATAAAACTCGTCGAAAATATGAGATAGAAACAATTACTGGGTGAACTTTTCAAAAGTTTCGAGACATATATTTAGCTTAAAGTTGCAAATGGCCCCTCGGTTCTTGGTACGGAATAAAAAGTCATATTTTCGCGGTCTTTTTATCTTAAATGATTCTCTTAATTAAATCCAAAAGGACAAAGAATAGGTGTTCGAGTCACATGTTTTTTTTGTTCATACAAAATTAACGTCTTCAACGTAATACCAATTACGATCCTCTTGTCTCAAAGAAATAAGCAATAATGCAGGCTTTGAAAGCAATATTATATTTCAAAGAAAAAACGTAATAAGATTACGTGAACTTGAGAACTTAAGTATTAGTAGTATTTTGTTATTATAATGTGTATTCAAGTACAGGGTACATTTCTCATTGATGTTACGTTATGTTTTCAAGGACTCCCGAGCGCGGTGCCCGCATACCTGATTACAGTTGCAGAACATGATACTTCTTGTTTAAACTTTGTACTACTTGTTAGAAAGTTTAGATTGGAGTTAGGTTCTATTTTTGGGTTAATTTTAAATATTTACTTGAATGTAAAGTTCTTCTATATAAGACAAAATAGCTTGATATGCTGTGATAAAAAAAAAACTTTGTAGCCTCGGAGCCTTTATGAGCGTTTACTCCTCACTGTGTAACAGAAAGAGGGAGTGATTTTCACTTGCTGTATATAACTTCAAATTGTTTTGTGTCCATCTTAACATGTTTTTCGAAAACGTTCTCAAACAACTTTTTGTGAGGAATAAACGCTCTTAAGTCAAGAATGAATAAGTTACCTCTAGGCAAGAGTGCTTCATCGTTGATTACATCATCAGATGAGATGTTCAAACGCGAGTATATCAATAATTAAAAAAAGAACCTTTGAGACAGTCAGCAAAATATCGCCATCCGTGGTTATTCCAGCGTTCTCCACACAGCACAAAGAACCGACAAAATAAGTTTATATTGTTTGTAGTTTTGAGAAAGTTTAGCCAAAACTCAAATGTGTACAAACAGTCGCTATTATCCTCTTGAGAGTCAAACTCGACACCTTCGGGAGTGATGGAGATAGAGAACTTATTGTTGAACATGCCATAACCGTTTGTAAACTGTGCATGACTTTAAGCAGTTTAACAAATTAGGTTAGTTGAAATTTCAACTGAACTAGACATTGTTATTTATTAGCCAAACCACTCAACACCATACATAACTTAGAGTGATCTAAGAATGTGAAAAAGTTATGCCAATGTACTGAAAACATGAAATCGTAAATATTGAAAAAAAGAGCAGAAAACTGACACTATATGTAGTTGCGAGAAAAACACAAGTATCTAAACTAACCCGATCCTGTGCACTATCCTATATATTATGTAGATACGAATAGGATGTAAAGTCCTGCAAACCTACATTGAGTAGGGTGGATCCTCCGACCAGACGGGTGTTGTGTCTGATAGGCACCTGCCCAATGTTTTTTCTTAAGAAATACCCACACTTGGAATTTCTCCTGTACCATGGGTGCGTTTACAAACAAACAAACTCACAAACAGCCAGACCCGCAACAACTATCTGTAGGCCATACAATTTTTTTTTCCGTGCGGGAATCGAACCCGCGACATGCAGTGCAGCAGCCAATCGCTCAACCACTGCGCCTACCGTGTCGACGGCTGTTGTATATGTTAAAATCGCCGGAGAACTTTGACAGCGCGATGCAGGATTTGTGTGACGTCAGGTCTATTTTTGTAGTTCGTAGGTGGCGCTACAGATACCGTTTCAGGTACCCTATATCGCATGTTGCCTTCAACGATACAATACACATCTTACATAGGTACCGGTGCATCAATTTCTTATGATGTCAGACTGCTACGACATTGATAGAATATTAGATATCAATATTATTTTCTCACTGCATAGCCTGGCTGGCAAAGTACAGCCATTTGTATGTATCAGATCGGAAACAACGGGGATTTATGACTGGCCATCCAACATGAAATTGAAAATAGAATCGACATATTTGTCTCAAGTGATAGGCTTTGAAAGTTCATCGCTTAATTTTACAATCCAATCGAGTTTCGTTGGAATCTTTATTTTAAGTAGAAAATAAAAGCAATGAATGCTAAATTCTGCATACAACGGCGACTAAAATGAAAAAACAAGAAGTTTGAGCTAATATAGGCAGCAATATTGTGTTACAATTTGAACAAACCTTAGACAAAATACGGCGAGTTTATTGTGTTAACACGAAGACATAAAAGTACCTCATACTTTTTCATCTGTTATATTATATACTAGGGTTAGGGTAGGGTTCAAAATATTATACAAAATCTTTTCTGGTTTGTGTTATAGTGCTAAATGTAAGAATCTAATTTCACTCTGAGAAAGAAGTCATAAATAACAAAGAAAAACAAGTTGAGTTGAAATGTGTAGCAAAAAAGAAATAAACAAATGCTAAACTTAATTTTTTTAGAAACTGTTATTCTCAAAACTGAACTAACTATTTAAATTGTTTTACTCTCTTTTTATCTGTTACTGGCACTCATCACATTTTGTAAAACAATACTTCGTAAAAGTGTTGATTACATTATGTCCCCAATTGACTCTTTTCACTTTGAGATAAACATTAATACTAAGACTAAATTAAATTAATAACTTTGGAAAATATATCTACTAAACACCAAACGTATGTTTATTGTTTCACTATCATTAATTACTCGAAATATACTGCTATGCTTTCTTTTTCCTATACCACATAGTATCTAATGATGGGTGGAGCCCACAGTGAATGATATTGACTTTGTACAACTGTATCTACTAACTACTAGGTAGTTGTACATAAATCGATAGTAAAACAACTCTTAGTGAAAAACTCATAGAAATATATAAAACCAATACAAATATAATTAAAACCAGTCCAATCTTGATAAAATGTATTCTTATTCAATATTGAAAAATTGCAACGTAGCAAAAACACAACGAAAGCGGAATGCAGAAAGTTTTCATACTCGTGTTACTTATTCGAATAGTTTCTCGGAGCAGATTGAATCAGTACATTTCTCACCCAATATAGGTTAGCCCGATTTATTATATAACAAGTTGGTAACCCAAGTTTTCAGTTTGGTCACGAAAGGTGGAGTGGGTTCGCGTGCGCCGGGAGTTGCACTTAAAATTAATAGCTATTGCTTTTCATTTCTTTATTTTTAAGGTTAGGTATTACCTATTTTACACGACTGATTTTTATAAAAATACCTAATTTGGTAGTGGTCGGTGAGAATAATAATATAATAATATAATATCTTGGGACAACTCACACACGGTCATCTGATCCCAAACTAGGCAGAGCCTGTGCTATGGCAACCAGACAACTGATAAACATACTTATATATTTCTAAATACATACATATTATAGACAAATAACACCCAGACACAGAACAAATGCTCATGCTCGTCACACAAAGATTTGTCCTGCGTGGGAATCGAACCCACGACCTCCGGTTTAGCAGTCAGGGTTTCTAACCACTCGACCAACAGGCCAGCCGAATATCGTCAAGTAATTACTAAGTAATTACTAATTACTAACGAATATCGTCAAGTAATTACTATCGTCAAGTAAAACTGACCATTCTAGCACCACTGGTGCTAGAATGGTCAGTTTTAAATAGGCAAGCGTTGGGTGCGGTTCTCCAAATACAACCTAATTTATTACCGAAACTCTAAAGCATGGATACAAAACACTGCTCTGAAACAAATACAAACAGCAATACGAAAAGTTTTTTCGGAACTCCCAAAAGACGTAGGACTAAATTTATTTTTAGGGCACAATCGTTTCGGGTCTCACCAAAGTTTGTCTAGTATTGGAGTAAATCGTTGAACAACAACTAACTAGAGTTGTATAATAACGAAACAATACTGGGACAATATGACATCTTTGTTCAAGTTTAATCTAGAGCCAAACCAGCTGTTCGCGAATATTAAACGCTGTCAAATTGTACGCCATCTTCTAAAATGCTACGTCATCAGAACAATGAGATACACTCTATGTTTGAATAGCCTATGGTCTACACAATTTAAGGTGACTTAGGGAATTTCTTTATTTTTCCTCAATCTAGTTACCAACCTACACGGTTTGCGGAATTCGTTCGAAAGAGTCACCGCGGCCCTGGAACGCAAAGGGCATTTGGAGGTACGCGGGTGGGTTTTAGTCAGCAAAAGTATGACACTCCCTTCCGATCCGCCCAGAGCGGAAAGAGTCATTTGATGATTTCACATCTAAAAAAAAACCTTCACGGTTGGTAACTCCTGTTAACTGCGCTCATTTTGTTAGTTAGTAAAAAGGACGCGAAAAACCTTGTGCAATATACTATAAGAAATGTTATTGTTTTTCTTTTTAATTCTAGTCCTTTTTGGTTCCGCGTACATCAGTAAATCAAATTACTCGTCGGCTGCGAGAAAGGTGCAGAATATGAAAATGTTATTTATTATTTTGCTTACCTATCGGTTTTTCCATTCCATTTGCATATTACGTACAGGAGATTACCGATTTAATTTTGTATGTGGTGTGGTGGTGGTAGTGGTGGTGGTGGTGTGGTGTGGTAGTTTTGTACGAGGTTGAAACGGAAGTATGGTCAAAACAAATAAATAACTATTAGTTTATGACTAAAACTTGATTAAAACACGCATTTAACGCAATTCATTCCCAATGGCTGTCTGACTATTGGTTTCTTATTATGTTGGTTCGATTGTAAGAAATCTCTGGAAATACTTATCAGATTATCAAAATTATTTTTTCGATGCTACACTATCGCTAAGCTCTAAAGCCACGCAAGCAGAGCCGCAGGAAAGACTTAGTGTGAGATGGAATAGGTACGGAAATATTTATGAAAAAATATTCCAGCAAAATTCTGGCTTCAAAAACTGAGTGATGAACGTAACGTATACACACTTATAAGGGTACGTTTGGGTAATTTTCATGGTATTATGTCAGTCGGGAACTGAATATGTAAGCGTGAAGGGCGTGTTGCGCGTTCAGGAGCCATCAACGTACAACCACAGCCAGGGGTCTGGAGTTAATTAGCCTTCACCGTAATTTTCACGCCGCATACTTCAAACCGGTACGCTCGCATAACTCACTGAATATATCGCCGAGTCACTTATAGCATTTACATATGGATAAATTAGGAGTGACAGATTCTGTTTTAATGTTGACATATTCGAGGATTTGTTTTGGAATTAGATAAGCAAATGGCTGTCTGAAAACGTTAACGGATTTCCCTTATTAGGTAACCATTTCGTTTATTGGCCTTTTTTCAGACATTTAAATCGATCATTTAACTATCTAATTATTAGGCTTGCTGATTAGTCATTGTAAGATTTTCTTTCTGTTTTACTTCATCAAATTAACGAAAACCTACATACTCACTTCAATTCTGTCGCACATTAATTTATTCTAACCGAGTTGCGGTTGTGATGGTCCCCGTAAACAATGACCTACGTGGACCATACTTCATCAATCTATTAATCAATCAATGAACGTCGGCGTTGCCAAGATCAGCCATTTTAGATAACACGTAGGTACTAGAACGAAGTTCGTTACCTATGAAGAAACTTTCGCTTAGGAGTTTCTTTGGTTTGGCAAAAGAATCTAAAAAACTACAAAGAATTAAATAAAACAGCATCACAATGTGAGCTACTTTTAGACCGAAGGAAGTACCAACGAATAAAAGAAATTGTGTTTCTTAGTAAACAAGAAGAAAATCCAGAAATTTCAACCAAATCGCAGTCATACCGAATTACCGGGAAGACAAAAATGCATGCAGTTATTCAGAGAATGTGTGTCAACTAAACACAATTTGCTTCGCTACTGTTTCAGACATGTACCTATTTAAAAGAGCAAGTGCAGCACGACCGAGTCACCGAGTGGTTCACGAAACATTTTAGGTATTTCTTTCAATTGTCTGAGGCACTTGGGCTCTCCAGAACTGAATTGAATTCGCTGAAACCAGCAAAACTCGAGAATGCTCGGTTTGCCCCAAAAGGAGCCTTGAAAACTGAGCCCACTTGAATACAAAGTTGTATGCACCTAAGTTGCTTACAGTCGTGATTTGTTTAAAACTGGGCTTTATTGAAAATGGAATTAACTGAAATCCATTGTTGCATAGTTTCAAAGAAACTTAACATTGCTGAGATACTTGTTCATACACTTGTAGATCATATTACAGAATTTCTGGAGAGAATTTTGTTTATTAACAATATTACATGATGTTTATTTTTTGATACGCTAGAATATTAAGAAACCCAAGCATTAATCAGACAAATTAGCGTCAAATATTTTTCATTTCAACCGTCCGCTCAGTCGACAGTTGTATTATACAACAATCTGGTTAACTAAAGATTAATAAAGCACTAACTGGCGCACGCGGCACCGCCCGTGAGGCAGTAGTTTTTTTTTAATATGTCATATTTATTCATTTAATAGGTCATATATGTATGATCATCAAATGACTTCTTCCGCTCTGGGTGGAGCGGAAGGGCGTGTCAGACTCTTACTGACTAAACCCATCCGTGTTCCTTCTAAAGCCCTTTGCGTTCCAGGGCCGCGGTGTATAATTTGAACAAATTCCGCAACCCTGGCAGTCATATGCATTAGTTATTACCCTTTGTAATTGTAATCTATCTGTTATTCTGTTATATAAGCTTTATTACTGCACAGTCTAACACAGAATAACAATAACAAACATCCATCCGTCCAGCCTCAAACTTCCACGTTTACAACAGTAAGTAGATTCATATCAGTTTCAGTGTTAAACCTCAGTCTTAAAACTGTTTTCTTGTTTTTCGTTTATTTGTCTACCAAGGAATGGATTACTGTAAGAATACGATTTATCTTCAGCTTCACTAATTACTGTGACTTCAATCTCTACAACTGATATCTCCAATGTAGAAGTTATAAAATCTAGATAGATGACCGCCATCTATTACTCATCTGTTGTCTTTCTCCTCGAGTATGATTAATGGTGATGTTTATTACGTTGGATAATATCTATGTGGGCACCTATTTGATATAGGTACATAGGTAACATAAATATTAAGAGAGCGTAACGTGTCCTGCTATGAATTAAAATTTAAACCACATTTAGCGGTTCTGGCTCTCCAGGGCCAGCCTGATCTAAACTATAAAAACATTTCTTTTTGTTCGTTGCTGAGTTTTGGACCTCGTCGAGGTCAGATGGGCAGTTGCTCCATGTACTGGTAGTCAGCTGCACCCGGTTGTATTGACAGTCGACCCCTTTTTATTAGATTATTTGGGGTACAGCTAGGTAGGTTGATTGCAATTGTTTGTTGATCGTAATTAAATGATACGTAATGTGTAAATGCTCACTGATCCGATTAAGAAAATTCTGTCACACAGTTACCAAACGTAATATAATATATTATACACATTTAACATGATTGTTAACTGCAATATACATACCTGCTACGGGTGAGTAATGTTTGATATAAGTATTTTCAATATAACATTGAATGATATAATAATGATTGAAATAATGTTCATTTGTTATAATCATCTGTTGTTATAACATCTAATGATATATGTATGTACCTCCATAAGATAAAATTTCATTTTATATAAGCAACAGGGGATATGACATACACTTAAACTAATGATTAAAAGCCATAATGTTCATACTGTATAAGATTTGTTTCATCTAATGATCATTTTACATAATTTTATCGAATGTGAATTGAAAGTTGACGAAGCTCCTATTTCTGTCTGCAGGTTTAAAGGAAACTTGCATGAATGGGATAACGAAAGCTATGTTCACTCGCTTTGCTCGCTCACCGTAGCTCCCGTCACCCCAATTCACGAACCTAAGCTATGCGTGTCGGGGTGCCCTAGGTTCACGAGCCGGCCCCGCTCGCTCTTCGTTCAGCGGTTAGATCAAATGTTGGTTATACAAAATAATAATTAGATCAAAAGAACGCTATACTAAATGAAAATATACTAAACGAACGTTACAGAAAGTGTTTTTATAACTTAAGTTGTAAAAATAATTATATATGAATAAATAGTCACACTCCTTTTACTAAAAAACTGCGTCACTTTTTATAATAACTCGACCACTTTTTGATTAACATGAGAAAAGAAGCGAAACATTGTTAGATACAAACGAAGCCATTCATAACCCAGTTTTATTTAATAGTTTTTATAGGTAGGCCTTGCTACTGAATATTATAGCAGTATAAAATATATAATATCGTCTAGACTATATACCTACCCGCGAATTTAAATAAAGGCGGAGAGAGTATTTAACTTTATAGCATAGGTACTATCCGTCGCCCGCGGATCCGCCCGCGTGAATGTCGAAAATTATCCCAAAGGAACACACTCCCGGGATAAAAAGTCCTATGTCTAGAATCTAGACTATAATCTACCTCTGTGCCAAATTTCATCAAGATCCGTTCAGCCGTTCTGACGTGTTTGAGTAACAAACATCCATCCATCCAACCAAACATCGAAACTTTCGGATTTATAAAACATATTATAGTATAGATTATTAAGGAATTTCGCGAATAATATTATAACAGTGACGACAAAATTATGGGGTTGTTACATTGTATTCTATTGACGTGCTTTATTAGGTACCTATTCCTACTTTATGATCGCCAATCCCTCTATTAAGTTTATTAAAGTCCTAGTTACCTCAATCATTCTACCAAGCCTTTTCCAATATAGGAGTCGGCTTCCAGTCAAACCAGATGCACCTGAGTACCAGTATTTTACATAGAGCGACTGCCTGAACCTGAAATTCTGGCTTCTGACTTCTCGTAACGACTGTCAAAGATCTACAAATGATGGCGGAGACCAACGGCTTATCGTGCTTTACGAAGCAGGGAGGAATTTGCAATGGATGGTTACCAATCCGAAAACCGGCCTCTGCAAGCGCTGTGGATCAAACCATGCAGCTGTTATTATTCAGCGACGGGCTCTAAAAAAATCAAAAAGTTTTATTAATTTGTTTTTTTTCTAGTCTTGTTGTCACAGGACAATTTTCGAGATAAAAAAATAAAATAAAATAAAATAAAAATACTTTAATACAGATCTTGATCCATATTACATATGTTAGTATTGTACAAACTTAGAAGCTATGTTAGTACAAAGATATTAAAAGGTTTTTTTAAGCATTTGGGTCCATATTTTACTTAATATCTCTTTCTTAACTTAACCTAGCGACCCGTCTTCGCTCGGGTTCTAATTATATACGCAAAACTTCTCCGTTGATCGCCCATACTATCACCTAATAAAAAACGTATCAAAATTCGTTGCGTGGTTTAGAAAAAGTGAGCGGAAAAACTAAATCATTCAGCGACTTGATTTCATACTATTTGGAGACGAAATTCCATTTAAATTCTAGCATTTATCACCAAAGGTCATTGATTTTTACTAATAATTAATTAAAACAATACAAAGTTGAACTCCTCTCCTAGTCACGCTCATACAATAATAAAAGTTCAAGCATATCGTGTTCAACTAATTAATGCTTGCACCTGAAGTAGTAGTAGGGGTAGTTTGATTTGATGATTGACCCCAGGGGTAGTTCGATTACCCCTTGGTTAATCCGTTAGTGCACCTGAGAATCTAATCTTCTTTCTATCAATTAACTGCACGACATGCATACTGGGTTCCAGTTTTTCATTTTATACCTGTTTAGTTTTTGCCCGCGACTTCGTACGCGCATATGCTGTTTTTTTTCCAGCTCCCTTAGGAATTTCCCATTCCCGTATAGCCTTCCTCATGAATGTGGCTATCATATATGAACAAAAAGAATTTTCCAAATTCGACTGGTCGTTCCAGAGATTAGCGCGTTCAAACAAACAAACACTTCAGCTTTATTATAAGTTTAGATATAGATTGTATCAAGCATTTCTTTACAAACAAAGTCGCAAAAATAAATTAATTTAAACAGATTTATAGACTGTAGCAAAGATTTTATATGATTAATAAACGATCATTTAGAACGCTCAAATATTAAAAAAATATTTTCAGACAAAAGTATGTAAGTAACTAAGTAAATAAAACTAAATAAATTACTCTCACAAATAATTACGTTTTCAAATACTTCAGTAAAAAGCGACACCTAGCGAGATAAGATAGAATTTCTGGGAGGATACCGTTCCCGCTTTTTCAGAGGAGGTACGCGTAACTCAGTACACGACTTGAGAGCGAACCTCCCTTATTATTTCTCTACGTAGCGCCGATAGATGGCGTTACCAGTACTTTCAGGGACGCAAGTGGCTAAAATTGTGATATCATTGAAAACATTTCTTTTTCATCCAGCTTTTACTTAAACACTTAATTTATTTATTATTTATTTAGCTTTAGTTACTCTCTGCACTTACAGTACGAACCACACACGTACGCACTATTCCTATTTCAAATAGGTCGTTTTTGGCTGTCTTCTATCTATCTCCTATTCTATAGAATTGTTTACTGGTGAAAATGCCTTCAGGCTATCGTCGGAATTCATGGACCAATTAATCATTTCTAAAAGCATCTATTGGTAATCACAACAATCCATTTCGCCATAGCAACCGGGCAGGAGTCCAGTATTTTTCCAAAGCAGGAAACAAAGCTCCGGTTACTTAAGTTTGTTTAAGTTTTATGTTTCACCAAAATATACGACAAATAAATCCCAAGTCTTTGAACAAATGTTTATTGATGTCGGAGATGGAAGAAAATGTCTCTAACGAAATTGTGATATCAATTTATGATACTTTTAATAAATACCCAAACGGTTTCTATGCTATATTCATTTGAAAGATGGCTGAATATTAATTTGTAAAGAGCTTAAGTTATTTTAGGGTCTTCCTGCTTATAACCATATTCATATTTCTTTGAATGGGATGAAATGAATTGTAATGATTTGTTTTTAATTCAGCCTTTATGAAGGAAAAAGTTTTCTCTAATATAGAGAACGATCGAGCATTACTGTATTAAACATGTACGTGGATGGCCAAATCCGAAACTATGAGGATTAGCGAAAAACACTTCAAGGAATCTTGAGATCGATTTTGACGAAAACTAAAACTGTATCATAGGATTTCTGAAAAATTGTATGTATTCCTATAGTAGGCGCCAGATAAATGTGGAATAAAGTATATTGACCTTTCCCTAATAACTGTTCATAGTTACCTGAATAATTAAATATGAATCGTTTTTCATTATTAGACAATGTTAAGGATCACGAGAGATGATGATTCGGGACAGCTTTGTGTCATTAATTCCGTTTTTCAAATTAAAAATGTCAATAATTGTAGGTGGGTCAATGACCGTTATTCCACGATTATCTGGCGCCTACTATAGCCATAAATCGAATTGATTTTGAAAAAAAAACCGTATTATTACACCATCCGAAAGTGTCGCTAATAAGGATCAAATTCTGGGTGTAATTGTAGGCTTAAGTATCCATGTATACAAATGTTGAAGGATGGTACATAATGCCATTGACACATTAAATTTTAAATGTCCTTTAAAAAACAAAAACCCGTATTTGCTCGTGGCTTCGCTGGCCTTAAAGTGGCCTATTACCGTTTCCAGGGGGACCCTGAAAACGGTTATAAGATATTGATGAATTTGGTACACAGATAGATGGGAATCTATTTGTGTACCAAAAACATAAAATCAGTTCGGCGATTTAGGTATGAAACGTAACACACAAACGAACTCAATTCGCATTTATAATCCTCATATCAGTTAGGATTTAACAGGTGTATCAAAGCTCTGAGACACCGGCCACAACGGATCTGCTACAGCATATACCTAGAATTTTTCAAGGTCAGTATTCAGACTATTTATTTTCTATATTATTTACCTATAACTATAATATTTACTATTATTATTAGCTAGCTTGGTTAGATTTTAGATACCTAAATAATATAATTTGTGGAAACCCCATTAATATAGAAAATAAATAAGAATAAGTAGGTATTAAGATCAATTAGTTAAGCGTTTAAATAGTATATAGTGTCAAACAAGTATAATAATACTAGTAAATAAAAACAGTAAATAGCTACATAATATAGGACATAAACAAAATAATTAGGTATTAATTTAAATTAGTTAAGCGTTTAAAGATAAGTTAATGTAAAAATTAGGTGTAAAATTAATTTGTAGGAAATAAAAGGCTTTTTTTTTTTTTTTTTTATTATTATTCAGACTAACCACAGAGAACGCAGTAAAAATACTTAAGCAAAGTACGCTGGCACATACATTTAAGCAAAAGGTTCCTTAAGGAAGGTAAACAGCGGCAACCACGCTCATCTCACATATATTTTCATTTTGTTTTACTCGCACACATGAACGTCAATTTCTTCCTTTCTTTATGTGTGATATCATGAAGAAGGAAACTTGAAAATATTGTTGTTTACATATATTTTACCGCGTATATACAATGAGGAGACATCGATGCGACAATAAATAAAAACAATGGCAATATTGGTTCATAGGAATATTTTGAAACTATTATAAATCCTGTCACCGATATTAAAAATAAACTTTCCAATTGCATAAAACGTCAAAAAAAATCTCAAAGTTGTGATTACTATTATGATGAAATATTCCAAGCAGTCTGTGAAATCAAATCTGTGATAAAAAATAACATATTCGTATGAACTACCTATTGCCAGTGTTTTGATTAATTGTCGTATCCACCTTGTATATCAGAGCAGGAGGAGCTCGTGGCCAAATAATAACAGGCGCAACTTTTAGTCAGAAGCTAGAAAATCCGTCACCAGTCTCTCCAAAGGGTACCGTGTTGCCCAGTTACTGGGTTGTCAGTAGACAGTTGCTTCATGTAAAATTCTGGTAATCAACTGTATCCAGTTGGACTGGAACATAGTTGGGAAAAGGCTAGGCAGATTGCAGTTTAGAGCAGAGCAGGAAATCTATTCATATATATTTTTTTTTTTTTGAACTGATATTTTTTTCCCAGACAATTAAATCATTTCTCCGGGACGCATCGAGTTTCATAGACTCGGCGTTTTTTCTGATGGTCGCCACTGTTGATTCTGGAGTTTTCAGCTTTCAAGAGTTGAAGTGGTTGGGAATGTGTGGCGGGCTTGTTTTATAATTAATATTATAAATCCGAAAGTTTGGATGAATGGATGTTTGTTGTTCAATCACGTCAGAACGCCTGAACAAATCTTGATGAAATTTGGCACAAAGGTAGATTATAGTCTAGAATAACACATAGGTTATTTATTTTATTCCGGGAGTAAGTTCCCTTGGAAAAAATTTCGACAATCACGCGGGCGGAGACGCGGGCGGGAGCTAGTATGACATCAAATGAACTAGTCAATAATTTACGACAGATGTTTTTAGGAAATTTTGTTTTTGATTTTAGGATGTTTTCATTGAGAAAATACCTACAAATGGGAAGAGTGAAACTTTCAATCGCATCTCGGCTGTACCAAAGCTATGGATGAGATTAATATTGAAACCTAACAAAGGGTACCTGCCTACCCAGTGACTCGACTGTGAACGTCAGATAGAAAATAGCTGTATCCGGTTAAAGTGAAAGTTGACCACGCACGACATACTTCGTTGGAAAAAGTTTAGGTATAATGGCGAATGACTAGGTACAGCATGTTTTTTTTTTATAAGAATGTGTCGCCAATGCACTTGCAAATATGGACCTCTTCCTACCGTTTATGGAACATATCAGCAGGATTGGTCCACACTTGAACAAAACCTGGAGGAATAGAAGGAAGAAAGATAGGGCTTTGCGCTGCAGTGGGGGATTTCAGACTGAAAATAAATAATAATAATAATTATGGAACTATTTTTTGGACTGTTTTAGTGATAGTCTATTTTGGGAGGACATACACCATGGAGGAGGAGTACACCGTGTGTATATTTTTATCCCAAACAATAGCCATAGTGTTTGTACCACGTGCACAAAATATATTGTTTACTGATTTTCTAAGAACGATAGCAAGATCAAAGAAAGCGTTTCTATACACAAAAGACTTATTGTATCCACAAATTTCATGATTTATCTAAAAATTTTCCTTTGTTCTTTAGTTTGATTTCATACTATCTGTCGACGTTAAAAAAAACTATAATCATCTGATACCTAGGTTCTGTTCTCGTTGGATTTGAAAGAGGATCTCTTTGTGTGGAAAACATTAAAAGCAATTTTGTGTTCGAGTGTAATACCGCAGACAGGAGAATTCTGGGTACTGTAGATAAGTAATGGGATTAACGTATACCCTTGGTTACACAAACGTTTCACATTTGAAAGCATTATAGGTACCAATTATGGTAATACTCGTAAGTGAGTAACAAACAGGATTTTTTATTTGCTTACCTACGTATATTTGAATACTGAAGAATTTGTCGTCGAGCAATAGGTAAATATTGCTCTAACAGTGGGTCAACTTAAGAAGAATTAGCCGTGAAATTTTCTTTTAGCTCTTTTTTTTCTTAGTGTTTTGTGTGTGCATAAATTACAGGGTGAACTTTTCAAGTGGGCGTCGATGGTCATATTCGAAACTATGAGGAATTAAATAAAACACTCAACGAAGTCTTGGCTCCGATTTTGAGGAAAACGAAAAGTGAAAGAAATAAAATCCGTTTATTCTGCCAGAAATTACACATAAAAAAAAAACACAAAATTAAAAGAAAATAACTTATCAACTAAATAGAAACCTGTTTCACTATCTTTTTAGTTCTATTTCAGGATGACTGACGAGGTGGACTGTATTTTCTTGAATTAAACTTCGGAACTTCTTTATCTTGTTTATTTTCCCAGGGCTGGCTTGCTGCTGACGGTTGAGTGACGAATGACGGAATGACCGAGCGCGGCAAGCCACCCGCTTTTTATCTTATTTCCTACTTACACAGGTAGTGAGCGTGGGCGCTTAGGCCTCGGCCAATCAGAGCGCGGGTGGTGGCGCGGAGTTCGAGTCGTTTTAGCGCTGACCAATCAGAGGCGAGCGCATCTGTCTATTGTTTAGACAGGTTCAGACCTGCTCGAAGCGTGTTACGACCGAATTCTGTGCCACCTTACAATCTTCCTTTATTAAACATAAATTAAAACAATCCCTACACTATTGCTTATACATAAAATCCCTGCTATGAACAGTCTTTATTTATTTAAATCCTAATTATTTCGACGTCCGTAATATCCTCCCCCCGGCGCAGGGCTACCGTAGCCTAATCTTCTACGTGAAGGACGGCGAGCTTCGTAACTGGACGTCGTAGGACGCCCGCTGTAGTTCTGACGTCGGCTGACCGCACCTTTCCGTCCGGACCATTGTAGACAGCCTCCACGACGCCTCGAGGCCACGTTCCTCTCGGGAGTGAGGAGTCGACGATGACGACTAAGCTGCCGACTTGAAGGGGTCGTCGTTGGTCGTCTGACGCCCCCCGGGGCACCAGCGTAGGCAGGTACTCGTCTACCCAGCGCCGCCAGAAATGGTCGGCGAGCGCCTGGGCAGCTCTCCATTGTTTGCGGCTGGCCTCCTCACAAGGCCCGGTACGGGGAAGGCCCGAGGAGGTACGTTGACTCGTCTCCGGTAGTGTCTTCTTTGGATTTCTCCTTTGGCCAGAACTCTTCGTCATTGTACAGGAACGCGGGACCGGTGAACCATCTGTCTTCGGGTTTCATTCGTACGGTGTAGTTAGGGCGTGTAGCGTCATCTGCCACGTTGTGATCGGTGGGTACCCATCTCCACTGGCTGGCGTCAGTTAGCTCCGCGATTTCACCCAGGCGGTGGGCCACAAACGGTGTGTACTTCACGGCGTCTTTTTCGATCCATCGTAGGACGGTTTGTGAGTCTGTCCAATAGATCACGCTTCTGGGCTTGTCACGGTGCTCCTTTATTATAGTCTCCGCCAGTCGTGCGCCGATCACTGCTGCCTGTAGTTCTAGTCGTGGGATAGTAACTAGCTTCAGGGGGGCCACTCTTGCTTTTGCTGCGACCAGCCTCACATCCACTCTTCCGTCTTTCTTCTGGATTCTCCAGTAGGCTGCAGCTGCGTATGCTTGTTCGCTAGCGTCGCAGAAAATATGCAGGTCCATGAGGTCGTCTGGGCCCTTATCGTAGCACCTTGGGATGCGAAGCTTCGTTACTTCGTCCAGACTTTGTATCCATTCCTCAAAGTGCTGCGCGTCTTGTTCTGGGATTGCCTCGTCCCATCCGATGCCGTGTCTCCACAAGTTCTGGAGCACGATCTTGCCGGTGACTGTGAAGTGGCTGATGAGTCCTAGAGGATCGTAGACTGCCATCACTGCACCAAGGGCTTCTCGTTTAGTCGGCGCTCTGTTTCGAGTTTTCACTTCGGGTGACAGCCGACTCAATCCAGTGTTAAAGCCTAGCTCGTCTGAGCCTGTTTGCCAAAGTAGGCCTAGTGTTTTGTCCGTATTTTGTTCTCGTTGTCCGAATCTTACTTCTGTGTCGTGTGCCAGCTTCTCCGGTGTAATACTTTTCAACACGTTGAGTTTATTTGAGCACCAACCTCTCAAATTGAAGTGGGCGTTCTGATGAACTCTAATGACTTCACGCGCTGTCTTAATTGCTTCTTCCTCGGTTGCCACGCTGTCTACGTAATCATCCATATAGTGGCTCGTTGTTATAGCTTGCACGGCGTTAGGGTATTCTTGCGCGTACAGTCTTGCGTTGGCGTCTCGTACTGAGTGCGCGATGAAAGGTGAACACGAGGCTCCGAAGATCATCGAGGTCATTTTATATTTCTTCGGTGGCTTAGTACGTTCCTCACCTCGCCAGAGAAACATCTGCGCAGCCTGGTCTTGGTCTCTTATCTTCACTTGGAGAAACATTTCCTGTATGTCTGCCGTGACGGCTACTGGACGCTCTCTGAATCGAAACAATATTCCTGGCAGCGATTTCAAGAGGTCAGGTCCTTCTAGTAGATAGTCGTTTAGGCACACTCCACTGTATCGATGTGCGGCGTCAAACACTAGACGTATCTTGCCCGGTTTATTTGGGTTTACAACCGGGAAGTGCGGCAGGTACCACACTTTCTTACTTCCTTCTTCCGTTCCGTTGCACTCCTGGGCGTATCCTTTATCGAGTAGGTTTTTGACCAGAGTGCTATACTGTGCTGCAAAGTTTGGTGATGAATCCATCTTCTTCTCTAATATCTTTAATCTTCGCAGGGCACAGCTGTAGTTGTTGGGCATCGAAGCGTCTTCATCACGCCATGGTAACCCGACTTCGAAGTGATCACCGACTTTTCTCAGTGTTCCCTGAACCACGTTCATTGCCTTCTGATTTTCGGGTTTGATCTTCTTGGCCAAAGAAACTCCTAGGGCATCAATCCTGAAGTGTGACTTTACTAACTCTTCTATACGACGTACGTCATCTGTCTGTCTCGCTGCAGACACATCGTATAGATGTAGCACGACTTGTCCCTCTTGTTCCTTCAGCGTGGTGCGTGGCGCAGTCCCGTGGATCACCCATCCTAACTGAGTGTAGGATGCTGCAGGCTCATTTTTCTTGCCCATGCGTAACTCTCGCGTGACTATTAGGTGCCAGTTGTCCGCACCTATCAGTACCATCGGTGTAGCTTCTCTGTAGAATGCGTCGCTTTGTATGTCTTGGAGGTGAGGAAAGTTTTCGAGTTTTAACCTGTCCATCGTCTGACCATGAAGTCGCAGGTTTTTCATTGTTCGTGCGCGTAGTTCTTGGAATTCACCGCTCTGGCCACGTATCTGTAACTTGACTTCCTGGCTTTGTTCTTCTTGTTGTTGTGAAGTCACGCTCTGGATACGTAAAGTAGAGACCGGTCCGCTTATGTGCAAACGACGTACTAGTTCTTCGTCGACGAGCGATATTGTTGAGCCTTCGTCCAGTAGGGCGAACGTCGATATTTGCCCGCCGGGCCCTTTTAATAACACGGGACACATTTTCAGCAATACGCGTTGCGACACATTATTTGACGCGGAGACGGTCATTACCGCTTCCTGCGAGTGTGGGTTCTCGGTATTAGTTGACTTATCTGGCTTATCACTTGGCGGTGCCTCTCTCTCCTCTCGATCTTTGTGCAGCAGCGCGTGGTGTGAGCGGCTGCAGGTTCCTCTGCCGCATCGCTTCGCTCGGCAATGTTCGCGTCGATGGCGTCTTGTCACACACTTGAAACACACTTTGGCAGTACGTGCCCAATCCCATCTTTCATCAACGCTCATCTTCAGGAACTTTGCACATTTCGGTACCTCGTGATCACTGCCACAACACAAACACTCTTGTTTTCTTTCTTCCTCCTTTCCCGATGTCGCGTAAACTACTTCCCGACCCGACTTCTTCTTAGCGTTAAATTGTGGCGCGCTTCTCGTTTCCTTCTTCTGGACGGGTGCGGGCGTCGCACTAGTGAAGGCGTATTTCATGGCTCGGTCAGCCTCCCGCATCAGGAATCTGGACAACAATATCACTTCCGGTTCACGCGACGATTCCGCAGTTTCAGAAGCGTAATCGCACCATCTTGACTTTATGTGCGGGCTCAGTTTCTCTACAACTTCGCGAACTAGCATCGGGTTCCATATATACCCACGATTGTCCATCTTGGAAAGCACGCACACTATGTTTTGAAGTTTCACTGCGAACGAATTTAATTCACTGGCCGCACCCGTGAGTCGAGGTAACTTCTTCAAATCTTCCATCACTCGATTCATAAGTATCTCCGGTCTCCCGTAATACTGTTCTAGTGTCTTTATGATCACTTGCGGGTCAGACGCGGAGTATAGGAGCGCGGACACAGCTTCTCTTGCTTCACCCTTAATGCAATTGCGCAGTCTTGCCAAATTTTCTGTTGTCGTGAATTTGCACAAATTCGACGAGTCGTCGTACGCCGCCTTAAATGGCAACCATTCAGTAGCCGCTCCCGTGAACGTGGGCAGCTCAGTCACTTGTCGCGGCGGCGGGCGTACGTGAATCATTTTTTCCAACGCGTCGGCCAACTGTTCTATTCCTCTTCCAACTCGGCGTTCTCCTCTGGTAGGCGAACGCGAGGTCGACCGTTGCCTTTTCTGGTCATTCCTGGCAGGTGCGGCGGCTTCGATACGTGCGGCGGGTTCGACGTAAGTGGCAGGTTCGAGGGCGGCGTGCATGGCGGCGGGATGCGGAAACTGCGCTTCTCTCTGCGGTTGATCCGCGACTGGAGGGCGACTTCGGTCAACACTTTGAAGCCACTCGTCCACCCTGTCTTCACTCATGTGCACGGAGCCTTCTTCACGAGCCTCTGCCTCTGCCTCAATCGTCGACACTTCATATTCGAGTCGCTTGTTGACGAGTGCTTTTTCGAGTTCTAATTGCTCGTTCCTTATCGCAGCGATTCTCTTCTGTGCCTCGTATTCTGCCTTCTTCACTCTTGCCACGTCACTACTGTACGATCTTCTGGACCTTATCGTACTTACTGTATCCCTCACAGAAACATCGTGCGCAGCTGTCATAGTTCTCACTGATTCCTGGGTTCGAAACACGGCGCGCGTCAACGGGTAACGCGATGTGGATGGTGTGGCGAGCGATTCACCATAGTCGTACGCGGTCGCGGTCGCGGTGGCTCTACTTCCCGTCGGGACGCGAGGAGCCGGCGCGGCGAGGGCGCCATCGGACGTCGTCGGCGCAACTCTCCCCGCCGCGGGCGTGGCGGGGTGTGCGATCGCGAGCGCGGGGGCGGCGGGATCGGTCCCAGCCGCGGGCGCACCATGCGGTGGGCGCGGGAGCGCGGACGCGATGGTCGACGGCGACCTAGGCGGCTCTTCGAATGCGAGATGGCGGCGACTATCGTAGCCCGATTCGGATTCACTTTCCTTGGCCGAAATGCTTCTAGTCTTCATTGTAGATGTTCGTTTCGACCGGCGGTTTTCTATCTTCTATCTGCTATCCGGCTCGAAGGACCAAATGACGAGGTGGACTGTATTTTCTTGAATTAAACTTCGGAACTTCTTTATCTTGTTTATTTTCCCAGGGCTGGCTTGCTGCTGACGGTTGAGTGACGAATGACGGAATGACCGAGCGCGGCAAGCCACCCGCTTTTTATCTTATTTCCTACTTACACAGGTAGTGAGCGTGGGCGCTTAGGCCTCGGCCAATCAGAGCGCGGGTGGTGGCGCGGAGTTCGAGTCGTTTTAGCGCTGACCAATCAGAGGCGAGCGCATCTGTCTATTGTTTAGACAGGTTCAGACCTGCTCGAAGCGTGTTACGACCGAATTCTGTGCCACCTTACAATCTTCCTTTATTAAACATAAATTAAAACAATCCCTACACTATTGCTTATACATAAAATCCCTGCTATGAACAGTCTTTATTTATTTAAATCCTAATTATTTCGACGTCCGTAATAATGACTAAAATTTCCTAAAACACCTATTCATAATTTATGTATAAAAGACGTGTATACTCCCTCCTACTTTTAAATATGAATCAGTTCATTAAAATCGACGTTTTCCACATCATACAATGATTGACAACTTGTTTTGGGAATATTTTACAGTGCAGTCGACTATGAACCCGTCGTCGCGTGTTGTTGCTAAGGGCAGAGGCGGCTGAGCGAAATGTGATTTCTCAGCTAAAAGCGTTTCAAATGCTTATAAACACAAACAAAGAGGCAAATTGCTTGGTCACGACGACGTACCGTTTATTTCGCTATTCCTCATAGTTTCGGGTTTGGCCATCCACGCCCTCTTGAAAAATTCACCCTGTATTAATAAACAAATTGTATTGGAATTAAATGAAAAAACATCTGGCATTGAAAATAATAAATGAAAGACAGTATCGTTCATCGCTGTGATCCCCAGTTTTCTTGCAATATGTGATCATTTTCACAATCATTTATTCTGGCTATTCGTTTCCCTATTTAGTCGTACAATTCTAAAGAAGCCTAGTTAAAATGAATTCAGAAGAAGGAACTTTTCTTTAGGCGCAGTTTTTGACTTAGCGCACAGGTATAGGTTTTCATTTTCTTACAGTATTTTTATGTTATTTACAAAGGAATTTCGCAGAAAATGGAGGAAATAGAGATTGCCTACCTATTATTTTCTTATAACAGAGAACTTTAGACAAACTTTGTTACAGTTGCTAGTATAATATATACCTGAATGACTTCCAAGTTTAACATTTTTAGTTGTTATTTTAAAATGCATGTGAGCAAAAAATTGTGTGTTTCAAAAACATTGTGAGCACTATTATCTTGAAACACAAAACTTTAAAGCATAACTCAAAATCGAAACGATAAATTAATTACTAAATTCAACTTATACAAAACTGTAACACAATCGGTAAACTAGAAGCGGTCCGTTTTAGTTGTATCGAATGTTCAATAGAAACAATGGTCCAGTTGTTTTGATTTATTCATGTGAGCAACGTAAGTTAACTTTGTAAACGAAAACAATCGCGTTGAGAACAGTCTTGTTGGTACGAGCAACTAACTCAACTCATATGGGGCTCCAAACACTACGCACTAAACTGGACATTCCCAGCAATATTCTCATTCTTACTCTGAAAAGTTTGACAGTAGCGACTGTCAGATTTTCAGGCTTTTGACTGTCTTGAGTATAACGACTCAAGACTATGGTATGTATCAGAAAATCTGACACCATTGACTTGCTAAGAACGCTACCTCTTAAGCTGGTTACTGGCCGGTGTTACGGAGCGTAATGTAACATGTTACAAAGCGAGCATTCGTGCAGCCAGTACGTGGAAACGAGCGCGAACACGCGCATGTTACATGGTTTTTTGACACGGCGTATCGTAACACGCTCGCTGCGAATGGTACATTACGGCCCGTAAAACCGGTCCGTACCCACCTTTAGCAAGACTGTTACGTAACTACTGGTTTTTGGAGGTCAGTCTGTCAGTCAAAGTAACAGTACCCAAATATATTTGGGAAGAAAGAGGCAGATTTATTTTACTCTATAAAGTTATTGCCATAGATCGCTTAAACAAATTGCTCGTTACCCACTTCATAACAAATTACCTGCTCTTAATAATTTAATAGGAAACATAACGTCCCGAAGCTAAGCTCGTTAGCCGAGAGATATTTTATTACAGTTTACTAATAATCCGAACCGGAGAACCCTAGGCACGGGTTGAACGGGACACTCAGGGCACAGAGGGATTTAAGGAACAAAGTATTAAAATAAGCATGCGATATTGACTCTTAAGGTTGTATCCTAAGAGGTCGGATTGGGTAACAATTTCGGAATTTCATACGGGTTACTCCCGAGTGGACTGTCCGGCTGTAACTTGGTTATCTGGTGGCCGTAGTGGCCTGTCCTGTGATATGGGTGTAATATCGGCAGGCGAGCGGTAAACCAACTTTGTGCGGATAGAACGAAATCGAATCACGCAGAAGCAATATTCCCGGGTGCACTGAGGCTGATGCAGTTTGGAAATCTTACATTTTGCTATTACCTTTTGGTTGTATGAACGATATTTTACGGCTATTGTTTTGGCACTTTCTAAGTGTACCAGAGACTGTAAGAGAAATATTAATCTAGACGTTCCGAGTGTATTTGACAGCAAGGTCTGCAAAGATAAATCTGTAACTATAAACAACTGACAGTACTTAACTAATTGTACCGATATCAGGACCTGTTTCTCCATCTGAGAGATAGGTATTCTGTGATTCAGCCAGACACGTCACACGACTTGTATCAACTTGTCTATTTAAGGACATTTTTTCGGGACAGGAAACTGATATTGAAAAGGAAATCAGAAATAATACGATTGTACACACAAAGGCGAAAAGGTGTGTGTTTTTACCAGCTTATATCACATTTTTTCACTCGTACACACCTTATAAATATTTACCTATTGTGACTCAGATACTTATCAAACAATTGGAGTCGTGGTAAAAGACATGGATCGAGTTTTGTTAACTCGAAGTCATAAGAAACTTTTCAAAATCAAAAAGTCCGCAAAATTTTCAACATTTAGAAAGTTGCCAAATACCTATTTAAACAAAAATATGGCCTCAAATCGACCGTAATAAAGGAAACCAACAGCAAAAGAACAATAAATCCCCAAGTTATAAACAAACAGACAAAAGACAGATTTTTATAAAAGCATTACAGATAAAGAAGTTTGACCTAAAACTCAAAAAAGTGAGGGAATAGCCCCAGCCAGGCTGGGTAGGCGACCTAATTGCTTTTGTTTAGGACTTACAATTTCACAATAGCTTTTTTAAAGGAAAAAGTTAATTTTAGTTGCACGGGGCCTAATAAATTGTGGGGGGAGCTTGACTGACTCATTTTTTCGAGATCGGTGGGTGTAGACGCAATCTGGGGAGCGTTGCAAAGCGGTAGTATATCAGTCAATGTCCGAGGGGCACTTTAATTGCGCCCTAATTTATTGTCCTACATAACGAAGTATGGAGACGTAACAGTATCCTGGCGTTTAGGTATTAGAGGGGGAGGCGTGATTACGACGATAAAATGAATATTATGGAGATAATGTGACGATGCTATAAATTTTAATGTTTTAAGTGGTTGTCAGCTATTTTTAACCGACTTCACAAAAGGAGGAGGTTGTGTGTTTATTACCTCATAAGTACTCATAGCTCTGTCATTTATGAATCGATTTGAAAGGACATAGTTTCCGATTGGTCCCATAGAAATTTTATCAAAATCGGTTCAGTAGTTTGGTTTCTAAATCAAAACAGCTGGAAAAATATGTCATCCAAGTAAACGAAATTACGTATTTTGCTTTCCTGTGATTTTTCATTGGTGTTGTTAGGTGTGTTTAATTTAATAACTTTAATTTCGGAAGTCGGTGTTAAAATACGCCGAAACACCCAAAAACACCAACTTCCCGAAATTAAAGTTATTTTATACTTTGTAATGTTTTTTTAGAGCTTGGTAACGTTAGCGTACAGCGTGACGTCCTATGTAGGTGTCAGTTAAACAATGACAAGAACCGATATGCTTATAGATATGCGGGCGATTTCTCCTCTTTTTAAGCAACGTATTTACTGCATTCGCATCGCAGTCGCAATCTGTCAAAAATGTAGGAAAATTAGAGGTGTTTTTGACAGATTGCGATTGAGAGGCGAATGTGTTGAGTGAGTGAAAATGAGTTAAACCGGCCAAGTGCGAGTCGGACTCGCGCACGAAGACGAGATCTTTAACGGCAAAAATCATGTCTGTTGTAAACGCCCCCAAAATATTAATTTTATCTTGTTTTTTAGTATTTGTTGTTATAGCGACAACAGAAATACATCATCTGTGAAAATTTCAACTGTCTAACTATTACGGTTCATGAGAAGCATGGTGACTGATAGATAGACAGACAGACGGACGGACAGCGGAATCATAGTAATAGGGTCCCGTTTTACCCTTTGGGTACGGAACCCTAAAAAGAGTAGAATGGGCCCTCTGTCTAAAATTCTCTAGGAATTTTATACATATTTATATCATTTTCACGTTACGAAAAATTAACTATTCACTTCGTCTCCTCTTCAAAATAACTCTGTGGAAATTAGTTCCAACATATCTTCTAACTATAAACATTAAATTAATCGCTATCTCCGAACTATGAACATCATTGACATGAGTTAGTCGTATACAAGGCACATGGGACAACAACAGTTAAAGTGCTTGATATGAACTTTCACATCAAGATTAACGATTTAAGGCTGACACTCAATAATGTTTGTTAATAGCAAAATTAACAAGACAGAAGTTCCTTATTTAAACATTTTTGTTTTCACGAAATCAAAATAGTTTTGCTGACAAAAGTTTTTTTTTTCTTTAGTTTCTCACGGTTTTTGCATTTAGCCAATGTCACATTTACCCGCCAAAAGTTATTCATTTGAATATTAAACAAGACGAAGGTCTTGAAATCATACTGCCAGTACAGTGTATGACTTTTTCTGGCAGCTGTTGCGATGCAAAGGTACCATCCGTTCAGCCTACTGATCTTGACACTGCTCCAACAATATAATAATAGTAGCCGAGTTTAATGTTTTGATAATAACTGCGTACCGTACGTAAGAATAGTACTCGCATCCATCTGGCTTAGTTCGGCTTACACACATCACCGCTTTTAGCACTAACACCTCATTAATCTTCCCCTTCACATCTGTTTACACAATCTTCATAACTCCAGCCATTTCACACAATTTATTTATTAGGATTTTAGCCTATTGAAATACTCAAAAATAGATTTAGAAAACAACATCCTTCTCGGTATTTCTATTTCCGTATTCCCGAGATGTATTATGTTATGACAAAAGGTTGAGCTTTCCATTGCGTTTTATTGCGGTCGTTCACATTACATTCGTTTACGGTGATGTTAATTTAGCGCAATGGACTGCGAAATAAAGCCGGAAACTTTTTTACTTTTATTGGTATTAAAACTTGCTAGTCGGCGATTTATCAGTGCCGGGTTACATTAGATCGGGTAAGTTTTGAGGTCATGTGTGTTCAAGAGATGACTGGTCATCCATTTAGCTGGGGATTGGTTCACATCCTTTATCTTTTAATGGAACAGCTGTACCCATTAATGGGTACAAGGCTTCGGGAGATTTGGCTATCATTCGTTAGATCACAGTCATTAAGCATTGGACTTCTAATCGTTCTATGAAATTAATACTTTAAAAGGTACTTCAGGTACAAAAGCAATTCCGATTCGATTAGCCAAAGTGAGATTTTATGTCTCGGAATCATGACAGAATAGCATTTTTGCCAGATGCCGCCAACTTCTTTTTATATTTAAACTCTGGCTGGAACGATTTTATGTCCTCATTTTCCAGAAGATTTTCCAGACGTTCCCGTTTGTCAAATTCAAATTCCATGGTTTGCTTCAAAACTTAGCGTTCTATTTATTAAGTGTGCACATTAAGTTTAAATTCAATTCACTACTTAAAAAGTACTTTTTACTTTTAATTTATTTAACGAAGCCAATAAATCCCTTTAAACAAATAAAACAGCGTGCCGTTTTCCATAGTTTTTTTTGTAAATAAAGCGAAGTAAATCACAGTTAGGCTGGGATAACATTAAAAGCTGGAGATTAATCGCCGTGAGAGGCTGTATCCCAACATTGACGAAGCATTTCGCGAGTTATATGAATTGTAGATTACATTTCGTACAATTAAAACCTCCGGAATCCACAAATCAAGTAAGATGTCACGAACGGGCTCTACAGAGCTCTCTCTCGATTGCCGCGCCCTCTATCGAATAAACGAGTATTTTCTGTTTCAATGTTATTACAGTTCGTATCCAACGGAGTTCAAACTTGTGTACTGAAGGATTTGTATGAACTCTGTTGACAAATGCTTCGTCTAATTAGAACCGCTTTGCTGTACTTAGTGTGTTTAAAGTACGTGCACTTCACACACACTTTGATCGTAAATGCACATTAACTTTAAAATTAACGCCAACCAAGAAATGCAAGGCTTTGCGCGGCAATATTTGTAAATTAGTTCGAAACTTAAAATTGTAGCTCGATTGAGGGCCGATTTTTCAATTGTTAAGAAGGCGCTTTGACAGATTTGTATAGAAAATATGTCAAACAAGACTTCATATTCTAGTCTTCCTAATAAATGGACTGTGGTGGTCAGGCAGCCGCTCTATGTAAAATACTGGCATTCAGTTGAATTCGGATTGGCTGAAATCCGACCCCAATTTAACAAAGAGAAGGCAAGGTATATAGGTATATTTATATATCCTATGGCCATATCTATGGTCAATTAAGAATTATCTGACTATTGAAAAATTTCTCTCAGTTTTTTACTTTAGTTTGTAAACTGATTCAAAACCGTTAAATGCACCACGATACTATGAATCAAATCCCTTTAGTACAAAAAACTGCGACAGTCTGCTCTCTTCCCAAGAACTTATATTGTAGAAACAGAAATTAATGATAGGAAACGACTGAGCTTGTTATTTCTATTAATTAAGCGCTGGTTTCGGTTTGATTGGAAACGCCTTCTCTTACCGAAATAATGAGTGTAACAATGTAAAGGCTTCGGATAACATCAAACAATATTGCGCAATTATCAATAGCTTGTCTAACAAGCTTTGATTCTAAATTAATTATTTCTGAATAATTCTATAGATTTGATTCTTAGCAGGTATAACTGAAATTGAGTTTCAAACGTCGAGCTACGTAGATGTACGAAGGTTTCGACATCGGAAAACGAATTACGGAACTCAAATGACGTCTCCATTTGAGTTCCGTCACGCAGGACACCTGGCAAGGCGCGATGAAGAGAGAAAAACTTATTCTCAGCATTGAACGATGATGATGTCGACAAGTAGGTACTTACATACAAGGTTCTATTGTCAAATAATATGAGATAAGTGTTATTGGCTACACATCTACAAAGTAAAGTTGCTTTATAGTTAAAATAATAGTATATTTTCAGGAGTTTGGAACAAGGTTTTGCAGCATTATACGCTACAAGACTTTTTGTGTTATCAGTCTGGCTGGTTTGTGTTTTTCTTTCTCAAAATTTTAAAGTTAGATTGAGAAGAAAATCAAAAGACAAAAAATTGGGAAGCAAAATGTCATAATGGAGAAAGTCGTGTCAGTAAAAGGATTTCATTTTCTTTTGAAATATCCTATTACCTGCCGAGTCTGAAAGTCTCGAAAGTCCTATGGTCTGGACTGCGTCAGGATTTGCGTGTATCGTACTGCCTGCAGTCCAGCACCGGAGCGCTATTACAGAAGGGGTACTCTTTCCTCCTGGAGGGGATCATCGTAGAGCGGCCCACGTTTTACTTCATTTAAATTTTAACCCGTATTGACCCGTTAATTGCGTAATGTTTTTGAATTTACAAAAAAAAAATTAAACGGTTGCAACCGTGTTAAGGTCAGGCACTTTTATGCGGAATAATATTTGATAATAAAAAAATAAAAAAAATAATAATGTCTACCCTTTGATCTGTGGAAAATTGAAAATACCTTTGGGTATTTTTCAATTTCTTCTATTTAAGCTGTCTCCGTATAATAATCAAGTGCTTTTTTACCTTCTATACATTTTTTGTCTAACTTTCGGGTTTTTTTAAATAATGAATAAATTGTACGTGTCAAAATAGTGAAGTGCTTTTATTTCGCAGTAGTATCACACTTTCGAAAATTTTGCGAAAATTTACTAATATTAACCATACGAGAAAAAATGTGCAGCGTAATATTTTTCATCATGTTATATCGAAAAGCAAATAAATATGATGTTATTTGCGTAAGTCTTAAAGCCGAATCTTCTGATAAAGTTGCAGTCATAAATTAACTTCCGAAATATAACTTAAGCTGAAGTTTAATAAGTTAAGTAAATGTTTTATTGAAGCTACGAATGTGCTTGTGAAACATCACTGCAGTAGGAACGGAAAATATGAAACAAGTACTTAAATATCTTGTTATTGAAGTTGAAATTGGGATTGATGTTTATTAGATACATTTTTAAGAGGAGCAAAAAAAAGGAAATTGGCAAATATTCTTGAAGAAAATAAATTGTGTTTTCAAAAGTCAATGTATAGTAGGTAGGTACGCTTTTTTGTGAACACATTTTTTTTTCTATACAGAGAACGAAATGCTGAATGGTTTTATAAAAGGATCGGCCAAGTGCGATTCGTACTCGAACACGAAGGGTTCCGTTATAAGGTCTCCGAAAAAAAATACGTTTCTTGAATGGCCTTGGCCCCTTAAATGTTTTATTAAATTTCATCTTTATTATTTGTTGTTATAATTTGTATAAGTATATACTTATAAAAAATTTCATCCAAATGCTGACGCATTTTGAAGAAATTTTTACCAATATATTTGTATTGATTAACACATTTGAAAGAAACTTGACACATGAGCAGACCTCGACATGGAATAGGACCCTTTTTATCCAGTAGTAGGTTCCTGTAGCATTATTATTTGTGGCGATGGTGGGCGAAGTTGGCGAAGTCAATAAATACATAGCAACAGAAAACACAACGTCAAAAGCACAGGCTGCCTTCACAAGCATAAAATAAATAGAGCATATTCAAAGCAAAGAGCTTCCAATATTGGGCGTCAAAACCTAACCCCGCTCTCCAATGCTCGGGCCAAGAGATTTGTACCACTTTCTCACTCCAATAATGTATAAAAGGAGGTTTAGAGAAACTAAACCCTATTTTTAGGACCTCTTTTGTTCTGAGATTTAAGCCGGTTGCAGACGTAGACGGTATACCTAAGTAAGTTTAAGCTTGATAATGAGCTTCTATTGTTATAACTTTAATTCGGCTTATGGTACTCAGGTATGGTAAAAGATGTAACCTTTTTAAAAAACAAATCTATTTATGCGTTGGTACTTGGTTCAAATACTACTCCTATAAAATTTCCTATTAAAAAAAATAATTAATAAATAAAAAATAAGGATATTCTCTCCTTATTTTAATTAATCATATGTTTATGTCACCGGATAATTGCAAACTACGTAAGATTACAAAATATCTTGAGAGATTGTAATCTCTCGATAAATTGGCTAATATACATTTGTTCTACAGTTATACGAATCAAAATCTTCTATTCTATAATATCTCCGTGCGTTTCGAGAAATTGTGGATTGACATAAACTGGCGACCAATCAGCTTCCTGGTCTGCAATTTATCTGTTTAGGTGTGATAATTAAATTAGAAACTTGGCCCCTTATTGGTCTTTGTTTTTTTCTGAATAGACCAATGAGAGCCATGTTTCCAAGTTTACTATCACACGAAAACGGATTAATTGTAGACTGATTGGTCGCCATTTTAAGTGAGTTCACAATTTCTCGGAATGATTTCTAAATTTTGATGCGTAAAAAAGTAAACCAAATGTTTAGTTGTCAATTTATCGGTAGTTTACAATCTCTCAAGTTCTTTTGTAATCTTACGGAGTTTGCTATTTTCCGGTGACATTTACAATTTATGGTTTTTCGTAATTGTACCTAAAGTTATCAAAAGGTAATAATATAATAGTGTTTTCTTTGCCTTTTCTTTAATTTTGCTTTTTGTAGCACCTCTGTTTTATATCCACAGATTCATTGTATTCCCAGCTCGTTCTGAAGTTTGATCAAAAAGTAATAAGGTTTTCACTGTACGAATATTATTTTTCAGTTATTGCTACACATGGAGGAGCTCGTGGCTAAATAATAACAGCCACACGGGTCGATCAGGGATAAGCAATGCTTGCCGAGGTCGGTCTGTGGATGGGTGACCATCTTAACATAAGGAGATTCCTCCGTGCCTCGGAAAGCACGTTAAGCTGCTAACAGCTTAACGTGCTTTCCGAGGGCCCGGATCCCGGCTGCCATTTGAAGATCTTTGGCAGTTGTAGTGGATTGTCAGAAGCAATACAATCTGACACCAGTCTAGCCAAGAAGTATCGTGTTACCCAATCAATGGGTTGTGGAGGTCTGGTAGGCAGCCGCTTCACGTAAAACACTGGTATTCAGCTAAATCCGGTTTGACTGGGAGCCGACCCCAATATAGTTGGGAAAAGGCTAGGCAGATCAGTTATTGCTACACATTTGAAGCGACGGATAAGGTTATTCACTTCCAGTCCTAATACTATCCCTACAGTGTATTTTGACAATTGTAAAAGAAAATGTTAGTTTAATCATAGATTTATTGTCACCAACTGAATAAAAGTCATGTTTTTTCTTGCAATTGTTTTTTTACTGTAAATCAAATACAGAACATTATCCTTAAATATGACGCACTTTCGAAACAGCCCTGTTTTAATATATTTAGACTTAATTGCCGGTAAGTATTCTTAAGGCCGTTAAACAATCCATTATATCTCCTGAAGCAACTTATCTGCTCCTTAAAACAACATTTACAAAATTAAGAGGAGAGTTTTCCTCAAAGCATCGAAGCTTATGGCGACTAATTAACTCGTCACGAGAAACACCTGCCTTAAACGAATTAGCGCTTGCATATACAATCTCGTTAAACTGAAGTTTGTAGGGGATATTATATGTATATTTATGTATACGAGGAAATCGTTAGCAAGGCCCAGCTCCTAATTGAGACATAGTTGTCAAACTATTCGCGGGCACGTTCCATACGTCGCGGTCGTTTAATGACACTTGGGTTATACAATGACATAATTTTAATGGTCACACAGTCAAGGTGTTACGTGATAGTGATGGTCGAGATATTAGATAGTGACATCGTTTGTTTTGCCATGGTTTTGGCTCAGATTGTACCTACAAGTTATGCTAGAACCATGCCAAAACTTTGACTAAGACATATTGGTACCAAGATTTTATTGTGGAGTTGGTTGATAACAGTACTTTAGTGTCAGTATATAAAATATGTGGTCTTTTCAGGGTTCTGAACAACGGAACGGAATCCTTATAGTAGCTCTCGGATAGCTGTCTGTCTGTTCGTCTATCACAACCAATTTTTTACGAATCTACTGGACCGATGCTGGTGAAATTTGGTACATATAAGAACTTCTGTGACCCAAACACGGAAGTGTTAAGTAAATAAATGAATGCCTCACAATGGTCACTTATGGGGTCAAACTAAAAAATCAAAACACAAGTTTTACAAGGTGTACCTTGTTACAATCAAATAAAAGAGTTTATTGTATGGATTGCAATTTTATTTTTTTCTTAATTTTAAAACTTATTAAGTTTTAAATTTATTCAAGAAATAAGATGAAAAATTACCACTTACCCTGACGAGGTGGACTGTATTTTCTTGAATTAAACTTCGGAACTTCTTTATCTTGTTTATTTTCCCAGGGCTGGCTTGCTGCTGACGGTTGAGTGACGAATGACGGAATGACCCCGAGCGCGGCAAGCCACCCGCTTTTTATCTTATTTCCTACTTACACAGGTAGTGAGCGTGGGCGCTTAGGCCTCGGCCAATCAGAGCGCGGGTGGTGGCGCGGAGTTCGAGTCGTTTTAGCGCTGACCAATCAGAGGCGAGCGCATCTGTCTATTGTTTAGACAGGTTCAGACCTGCTCGAAGCGTGTTACGACCGAATTCTGTGCCACCTTACAATCTTCCTTTATTAAACATAAATTAAAACAATCCCTACACTATTGCTTATACATAAAATCCCTGCTATGAACAGTCTTTATTTATTTAAATCTAAACCTTATCCATTAGGTATATAATTTCCCTTAACATCAAGCCTTAGTATCTAACTTATCTATTTATTTATATCCTATTTATTTCGACGTCCGTAATATCCTCCCCCCGGCGCAGGGCTACCGTAGCCTAATCTTCTACGTGAAGGACGGCGAGCTTCGCAACTGGACGTCGTAGGACGCCCGCTGTAGTTCTGACGTCAGCTGACCGCACCTTTCCATCCGGACCATTGTAGACAGCCTCCACGACGCCTCGAGGCCACGTTCCTCTCGGGAGTGAGGAGTCGACGATGACGACTAAGCTGCCGACTTGAAGGGGTCGTCGTTGGTCGTCTGACGCCCCCCGGGGCACCAGCGTAGGCAGGTACTCGTCTACCCAGCGCCGCCAGAAATGGTCGGCGAGCGCCTGGGCAGCTCTCCATTGTTTGCGGCTGGCCTCCTCACAAGGCCCGGTACGGGGAAGGCCCGAGGAGGTACCTATTAAGAAATGGTTAGGCGTGAGGGCCTCCGGATCCTTGGGATCGACAGAGACATGGGTTAGAGGTCGAGAGTTTATGGAGTGCTCGGCCTCTGTCAGCAGCGTCAGTAGTGTTTCTTCTTTTAGCGCTTTTTGGTGCAGCGTCGCTCCCAGCGCCGCCTTAACGGAGCGCACCAGTCGTTCCCAGGCTCCCCCCATATGCGGCGCTCCTGGTGGGATGAACTTCCATTTCATGCGCTGCTCCAGTCCGAATGGAATGAAATCTTTCGTCCACTCTTTGTACGCCGCTCGTAGTTCGGCGTCTGCCCCTCTAAAGTTGGTACCATTGTCTGAGTACATGACTCTGGGCCAACCTCGTCGAGCTGCCATTCTTCGTATGGCCATTAGCGCCGAGTCGGTAGATAAGCTCGACACTAATTCCAGATGCACTGCTCTCGTAGTCAGACAGGTGAACAGGGCTCCCCATCGTTTTTCGTGTCTTCTTCCGATGACTACCGTTATCGGTCCAAAATAATCGGTGCCGCAGTGGGTGAAGGGCCGCGGCGTCTCCATGATTCTTTCCATTGGCAAGTTTCCCGTAACTGGTTTCACTGGCGTAGCTTTTCTTATTCGACAGAGCTGGCATCGCTGTGCTATGGCTCGCACTGTAGGGCGTAGGTTGACGACCCAATACCGCTGTCTTAAGTCATTGATTACACGCTCGTTATTAGCGTGCCCAGCTTTGCGATGTGCATGTTCTACCAATAGCCGTGTGAACGGATGTTTGCCGTGTAAGATCACCGGGGTTTTCTTCGTTTCCTTGACTGCCGCATGTCCGATTCTCCCTCTGACCTTGAGAATATGATCCTCTAGGTAAGGGTCCAGTTTATACAGACTGCTGGACTTGGGTACCGGCTTTCCTTTTCGAAGTAACTGTATTTCATCGGCATAGTTTTCCAGTTGTGCTTGTTCCAGCCATAATTTCTCGGCCCTTTCGATCAAGTCGACGGTCATTTGGCTGGACCTATCGTAACACTTTGCCTTGAAAAGGAATGGCATGGCTGTAGCTCGTAATAATTTTTCGAAAGAAGAGAATCTATTTATGTCTGGCAGGTGAGAAGGTCGTTCTCGTTCTCTTTTTTCTTCGACTATCACGTACGTTGACTCGTCTCCGGTAGTGTCTTCTTTGGATTTCTCCTTTGGCCAGAACTCTTCGTCATTGTACAGGAACGCGGGACCGGTGAACCATCTGTCTTCGGGTTTCATTCGTACGGTGTAGTTAGGGCGTGTAGCGTCATCTGCCACGTTGTGATCGGTGGGTACCCATCTCCACTGGCTGGCGTCAGTTAGCTCCGCGATTTCACCCAGGCGGTGGGCCACAAACGGTGTGTACTTCACGGCGTCTTTTTCGATCCATCGTAGGACGGTTTGTGAGTCTGTCCAATAGATCACGCTTCTGGGCTTGTCACGGTGCTCCTTTATTATAGTCTCCGCCAGTCGTGCGCCGATCACTGCTGCCTGTAGTTCTAGTCGTGGGATAGTAACTAGCTTCAGGGGGGCCACTCTTGCTTTTGCTGCGACCAGCCTCACATCCACTCTTCCGTCTTTCTTCTGGATTCTCCAGTAGGCTGCAGCTGCGTATGCTTGTTCGCTAGCGTCGCAGAAAATATGCAGGTCCATGAGGTCGTCTGGGCCCTTATCGTAGCACCTTGGGATGCGAAGCTTCGTTACTTCGTCCAGACTTTGTATCCATTCCTCAAAGTGCTGCGCGTCTTGTTCTGGGATTGCCTCGTCCCATCCGATGCCGTGTCTCCACAAGTTCTGGAGCACGATCTTGCCGGTGACTGTGAAGTGGCTGATGAGTCCTAGAGGATCGTAGACTGCCATCACTGCACCAAGGGCTTCTCGTTTAGTCGGCGCTCTGTTTCGAGTTTTCACTTCGGGTGACAGCCGACTCAATCCAGTGTTAAAGCCTAGCTCGTCTGAGCCTGTTTGCCAAAGTAGGCCTAGTGTTTTGTCCGTATTTTGTTCTCGTTGTCCGAATCTTACTTCTGTGTCGTGTGCCAGCTTCTCCGGTGTAATACTTTTCAACACGTTGAGTTTATTTGAGCACCAACCTCTCAAATTGAAGTGGGCGTTCTGATGAACTCTAATGACTTCACGCGCTGTCTTAATTGCTTCTTCCTCGGTTGCCACGCTGTCTACGTAGTCATCCATATAGTGGCTCGTTGTTATAGCTTGCACGGCGTTAGGGTATTCTTGCGCGTACAGTCTTGCGTTGGCGTCTCGTACTGAATGCGCGATGAAAGGTGAACACGAGGCTCCGAAGATCATCGAGGTCATTTTATATTTCTTCGGTGGCTTAGTACGTTCCTCACCTCGCCAGAGAAACATCTGCGCAGCCTGGTCTTGGTCTCTTATCTTCACTTGGAGAAACATTTCCTGTATGTCTGCCGTGACGGCTACTGGACGCTCTCTGAATCGAAACAATATTCCTGGCAGCGATTTCAAGAGGTCAGGTCCTTCTAGTAGATAGTCGTTTAGGCACACTCCACTGTATCGATGTGCGGCGTCAAACACTAGACGTATCTTGCCCGGTTTATTTGGGTTTACAACCGGGAAGTGCGGCAGGTACCACACTTTCTTACTTCCTTCTTCCGTTCCGTTGCACTCCTGGGCGTATCCTTTATCGAGTAGGTTTTTGACCAGAGTGCTATACTGTGCTGCAAAGTTTGGTGATGAATCCATCTTCTTCTCTAATATCTTTAATCTTCGCAGGGCACAGCTGTAGTTGTTGGGCATCGAAGCGTCTTCATCACGCCATGGTAACCCGACTTCGAAGTGATCACCGACTTTTCTCAGTGTTCCCTGAACCACGTTCATTGCCTTCTGATCTTCGGGTTTGATCTTCTTGGCCAAAGAAACTCCTAGGGCATCAATCCTGAAGTGTGACTTTACTAACTCTTCTATACGACGTACGTCATCTGTCTGTCTCGCTGCAGACACATCGTATAGATGTAGCACGACTTGTCCCTCTTGTTCCTTCAGCGTGGTGCGTGGCGCAGTCCCGTGGATCACCCATCCTAACTGAGTGTAGGATGCTGCAGGCTCATTTTTCTTGCCCATGCGTAACTCTCGCGTGACTATTAGGTGCCAGTTGTCCGCACCTATCAGTACCATCGGTGTAGCTTCTCTGTAGAATGCGTCGCTTTGTATGTCTTGGAGGTGAGGAAAGTTTTCGAGTTTTAACCTGTCCATCGTCTGACCATGAAGTCGCAGGTTTTTCATTGTTCGTGCGCGTAGTTCTTGGAATTCACCGCTCTGGCCACGTATCTGTAACTTGACTTCCTGGCTTTGTTCTTCTTGTTGTTGTGAAGTCACGCTCTGGATACGTAAAGTAGAGACCGGTCCGCTTATGTGCAAACGACGTACTAGTTCTTCGTCGACGAGCGATATTGTTGAGCCTTCGTCCAGTAGGGCGAACGTCGATATTTGCCCGCCGGGCCCTTTTAATAACACGGGACACATTTTCAGCAATACGCGTTGCGACACATTATTTGACGCGGAGACGGTCATTACCGCTTCCTGCGAGTGTGGGTTCTCGGTATCAGTTGACTTATCTGGCTTATCACTTGGCGGTGCCTCTCTCTCCTCTCGATCTTTGTGCAGCAGCGCGTGGTGTGGGCGGCTGCAGGTTCCTCTGCCGCATCGCTTCGCTCGGCAATGTTCGCGTCGATGGCGTCTTGTCACACACTTGAAACACACTTTGGCAGTACGTGCCCAATCCCATCTTTCATCAACGCTCATCTTCAGGAACTTTGCACATTTCGGTACCTCGTGATCACTGCCACAACACAAACACTCTTGTTTTCTTTCTTCCTCCTTTCCCGATGTCGCGTAAACTACTTCCCGACCCGACTTCTTCTTGGCGTTAAATTGTGGCGCGCTTCTCATTTCCTTCTTCTGGACGGGTGCGGGCGTCGCGCTAGTGAAGGCGTATTTCATGGCTCGGTCAGCCTCCCGCATCAGGAATCTGGACAACAATATCACTTCCGGTTCACGCGACGATTCCGCAGTTTCAGAAGCGTAATCGCACCATCTTGACTTTATGTGCGGGCTCAGTTTCTCTACAACTTCGCGAACTAGCATCGGGTTCCATATATACCCACGATTGTCCATCTTGGAAAGCACGCACACTATGTTTTGAAGTTTCACTGCGAACGAATTTAATTCACTGGCCGCACCCGTGAGTCGAGGTAACTTCTTCAAATCTTCCATCACTCGATTCATGAGTATCTCCGGTCTCCCGTAATACTGTTCTAGTGTCTTCATGATCACTTGCGGGTCAGACGCGGAGTATAGGAGCGCGGACACAGCTTCTCTTGCTTCACCCTTAATGCAATTGCGCAGTCTTGCCAAATTTTCTGTTGTCGTGAATTTGCACAAATTCGACGAGTCGTCGTACGCCGCCTTAAATGGCAACCATTCAGTAGCCGCTCCCGTGAACGTGGGCAGCTCAGTCACTTGTCGCGGCGGCGGGCGTACGTGAATCATTTTTTCCAACGCGTCGGCCAACTGTTCTATTCCTCTTCCAACTCGGCGTTCTCCTCTGGTAGGCGAACGCGAGGTCGACCGTTGCCTTTTCTGGTCATTCCTGGCAGGTGCGGCGGCTTCGATACGTGCGGCGGGTTCGACGTAAGTGGCAGGTTCGAGGGCGGCGTGCATGGCGGCGGGATGCGGAAACTGCGCTTCTCTCTGCGGTTGATCCGCGACTGGAGGGCGACTTCGGTCAACACTTTGAAGCCACTCGTCCACCCTGTCTTCACTCATGTGCACGGAGCCTTCTTCACGAGCCTCTGCCTCTGCCTCAATCGTCGACACTTCATATTCGAGTCGCTTGTTGACGAGTGCTTTTTCGAGTTCTAATTGCTCGTTCCTTATCGCAGCGATTCTCTTCTGTGCCTCGTATTCTGCCTTCTTCACTCTTGCCACGTCACTACTGTACGATCTTCTGGACCTTATCGTACTTACTGTATCCCTCACAGAAACATCGTGCGCAGCTGTCATAGTTCTCACTGATTCCTGGGTTCGAAACACGGCGCGCGTCAACGGGTAACGCGATGTGGATGGTGTGGCGAGCGATTCACCATAGTCGTACGCGGTCGCGGTCGCGGTGGCTCTACTTCCCGTCGGGACGCGAGGAGCCGGCGCGGCGAGGGCGCCATCGGACGTCGTCGGCGCAACTCTCCCCGCCGCGGGCGTGGCGGGGTGTGCGATCGCGAGCGCGGGGGCGGCGGGATCGGTCCCAGCCGCGGGCGCACCATGCGGTGGGCGCGGGAGCGCGGGCGCGATGGTCGACGGCGACCTAGGCGGCTCTTCGAATGCGAGATGGCGGCGACTATCGTAGCCCGATTCGGATTCACTTTCCTTGGCCGAAATGCTTCTAGTCTTCATTGTAGATGTTCGTTTCGACCGGCGGTTTTCTATCTTCTATCTGCTATCCGGCTCGAAGGACCAAATGACGAGGTGGACTGTATTTTCTTGAATTAAACTTCGGAACTTCTTTATCTTGTTTATTTTCCCAGGGCTGGCTTGCTGCTGACGGTTGAGTGACGAATGACGGAATGACCCCGAGCGCGGCAAGCCACCCGCTTTTTATCTTATTTCCTACTTACACAGGTAGTGAGCGTGGGCGCTTAGGCCTCGGCCAATCAGAGCGCGGGTGGTGGCGCGGAGTTCGAGTCGTTTTAGCGCTGACCAATCAGAGGCGAGCGCATCTGTCTATTGTTTAGACAGGTTCAGACCTGCTCGAAGCGTGTTACGACCGAATTCTGTGCCACCTTACAATCTTCCTTTATTAAACATAAATTAAAACAATCCCTACACTATTGCTTATACATAAAATCCCTGCTATGAACAGTCTTTATTTATTTAAATCTAAACCTTATCCATTAGGTATATAATTTCCCTTAACATCAAGCCTTAGTATCTAACTTATCTATTTATTTATATCCTATTTATTTCGACGTCCGTAATATACCCCTTATCTCCAAACTACGGAGACTAAAATTTAAAAAAAAAAAGATTCTTTACCCAAATTACAGAAAAACCTATCAGAAAACTATAGTGTTAAAATAACATGCTACAAAATGGCAACATTAGGGATAGGCAGCTTTATCAGTGAAACAATTTTCGTAATCGGATCTGGACATACAGCGTTTTGCATACATTTAGGGCAACAAACAATTTGACCTCTTTCACAATAGTAACTCTGTAGAAAAAATTGTGTGAAAAATGCGAACTGGATGGTCATTACTTTCTCACTGTCCCATTATACTCGGTCGCCGCGGGCTCTGCCAGTTTAATCATAAATTCTAAACATGTGTAGCGGTCTAAGAACTTGTCCGGACAGGGCGTTTACGTGCGTCCGCATATCAAAGGCAACAGCTGTAAATGGGCGAAACAAAAATTTGCAAAGAAAGCTGTCTTATGTTCTGAACACAAGGCATGATTGTACATGTACAACACAAGGCAACCATGTAAAATCACTTAGCCCGAGGTAATACGTTATTACAAACTCTTACTTTGTGTCACAGTGAAGAAAAATGAAATAGCATCGTCTGTCTAAATCCCGACGATGTTATTTTTTGTGAGGGAGGCAGTTGGCAAGCCGGCGGTGACCGCACAAGTTTTGAATGGTTTCATTCAAAGTTGCGGCGCTGTTCGACTCGGCTTTGAATGGCGGCTGCCACAGTTTGTCTCAACAACTTCGACGATTTAACTCGCCTGCGCCTGTCCCACTGTTCCACGCTTATTCACAGTTTGATAGCTTAAAAATTATCCAGTATTCTCTCCGATTGTTTTCTTTATTTTCAATTTAGTTTTAATTGCTTTGGTTATCTGCGTCTGCTTCCGAATGTTTAATCTTGTTTGTGGAAGTTGCGAGTTTGCAAATTTTGTAAAGGGTAAGTTTTTGAGATGGGACAGTGTTCTTGTGTAGGATTGCAGTCTTACTTCTGCTATTGTTTTGCTTTGTTAAGTATCGATATCTGGATAAACCAAAGTCTCTGGATGAAGGGACAGTCATTCATCGATAACAACTGTCAAAAGTAAACGGTATTCACTATCCTCGTTGTTTTACTGTACCTTCGTGATGTTTTGGTAGCACATTTCATAAACATACATTTAGGATTTCTCGACTGACTATGGCTGGTAGAATGCCCTTCTAGCTAGGCAAGGAAAAACCACTAAAAGTAAGAAAAAAAGTTTGCTGTTCAAATCAAGGCCGTTTTGCTCACTACTCCCGTTCCTATTCCCTTAAGCCCCATATCCCAAACTAATCCTATATTTTAGTCGTTGAATGGCAAGATTATTATCAATAAGTGTAGTCGTTTCTATCTGCATGTGATGCTGAGCGCTCAGCCGCGAGGGTGTAACGAGGGCCCTCGCGTCGATATCGTGCCCAGCTCGCGATCTTGTAGAAATATCTCGGATACCTCCTTTATCGCATCGGCGAATACATAAATATGTGGGAGCCGAGTGAGATATCCAATTATCGCATTTATGCGAAGGTGTTGGGTGTGAATTGGAACTTGCTTGGTATTTTATGAGCAATTTTAAGTAATCATATTGAAAGTGGGGGAGGCATTTGCCTAGGACTAGAAGTAAAATAGATCAGGCTGAAAAGAGTATGCTGTTTGCCCACTAACATGTCTTTATAGTAGTGTATTTTACTGAAAAATATCATTAGTCCGGCAGGTAGATTTCCGAAAAATATTGGACACGTATTTTTACTTTTTTCGCGTAAACTAAAAATGAAGACGATACAAGTCATTGAAAACTCGCGTGACGTTACGCGATATTAGGTACCTAACTACCTACACTTTTTTAAAAACGTGACGTCACCAGCCTCCACACATGAATTTTGCTGCGCATTATCTTTATCATTTTTATCGATTTGAAGTGGGAAAAACAAGTGACCAATATTTTTTGAAAAGAGGACGGAATAATTGAAATACTTTAGTTTTTCCAAGCCAGCGTTGAGGAAATTGATGCAAAGCAAAATACCATTTCATCGCTTTACCCATTTATCAGCAATTCTAACTAGAATCGTGTACATTGGTAAACTTTTGTCATAAACTCTTACTCGTACTTTTTGCAATCAGCCCAGAAAGTTAAATGAATGGCTGCACAGTACCACTTTCTCATTCCCGCATATAAGTCGGCAATTCAAGGCTATGTACAGTACTGTAGGCTGTCTAACTTAATGACTTCGTAGCCTGACTGCCTAAAAATAATGCGACTGCCATAGCCTTTCAGTTTCTGTACTTAAAAACGTATTGAGAGAGCTTTTGGAAATGTATTCGGTGAAAAATGTTGCGCCGCGAATAGCCTTTGCGTCTCTATGGATTTGAAAAGCAATGAATGCGCGAGATGGATTGGCTGAAGAATTTGGACGGTTATGAAGTTGAAACCTGGATAGGTGCGGATGGATTTGGAACCTAGGACCAGATAAGGAGAAAACCAAGCTTTCTTAAGTTTCAAGACTATTTCAACAAGAAATAAGTCAAAGAATAATCACATTTATATGTAATCACGTTGCAAAGTGGCATAACGATTAAAAAACTGGCCAAGTGGGACTCGGACTCGCACACGAAAGATTCCGTACCAACCGAACCGAATCAATATCGTTTCTGGTGTCCTCTTTAGTTTTATCTTCTGTTTATACAGCGGCAATGGAAATACTCAAAATAAATACATTTGGCACTTTTCAAACTGGTTGAGCCGAATGGTGCTAGCACAGGCGTCATATTGCTGAGGGAGCGCTGTCAGCCAGGACTGGTCAATGGTCTCAGCTGCCACGGTTTATTTTAATTATTTGTTCTTTAAATTGTTGATTTTTTTACTTTTGACAATTGATAGTGTAAGTCTTTCTACATCGTTTGTATAATTTTCACACGAATGAAAATAATAATAATATCTAATAATATCTTGGGACAACTCACACACGGTCATCTGATCCCAAACTAGGCAGAGCCTGTGCTATGGCAACCAGACAACTGATAAACATACTTATATATTTCTAAATACATAGGTACATATAATAGACAAATTACACCCAGACACAGAACAAATGATCATGCTCATCACACAAAGATTTGTCCTGGGTGGGAATCGAACCCACAACCAGCGGTTTAGCGGTCAGGGTCACTAACCACTCGACCAACAGGCCTACCATCAACCTATCATTGTAAAAAATATTGATTTAAAAGAGTGTCCGTGGAGTTTCTTGCACGTTCTTCTCCATAGAGATCTACGCTTTGGAACGTGCAAATAGCTTCATCTCTTTGGACAGACCGACCTTGACAATTCAAAAGTGCCTGTAATGGCTTAATTGAAATGAATGTTAAAAATAAGTTTTGAGCTTTGTTTATGGGTTTTGAATACAATTTAAGCTATCTACCAATTACGTTTTATGAGATATAGCTTTCTGACATATATACGGACGGTTAGCGGAGGCTTAGTAAAATAAGGTTCCGTTGGTGACCCCTTCGGAAACGAAACCCTAAAATAGGAAGAAAAAAGACACTAAAGCCTAGACATGTAAGTAATAACATAGGAACATAAACCTAGCTATAAAGACACGGTCTTTATCACAATAACGATATAAGAAACGCCATAACACCAGAAAATATCTTGGACTCCATTCAAAGTCGAAATGTGAAAAAGGTCCGGAGATATGAGTTTCTTAGATGCCGTAAAAAGGGTAACGGACGAGAAATGCCGTCAATCCGATATCTGAAATAAATAAACAACGAATTATATGGAGGAGTGCCGCCTCAAAGATTTCCAAGAAATGCGAGTATGAGAAAAATATCGCAGTAAAGGATATTGAAAATTTAATAGAAAATTGCGACTTCACCCGCGTGCTTTTTGGAAATTTTGCCATACAAACTGTCATGACCCATTTAACCTTGCTTACATTATGAAAAAACCCACTGGTCTCACTACTTGTAATTTTTTTTGTGTTTTTACCCTCGGTAAAAAAAAAAAAAAATCAACTTAAGTACACATAATCCTGGCAAAGGGTAAGGAAACAGCAGATTTTTTTATTGCCTGTATTTTTGCATAAATATCTTGTCTATGTATGATACCTGACGCTTGGAAAAAAAACAGCTGGTTTTTGGGAAATAACCCAATATAATAAATAGAAGAAAATGCAAACATAAGCTGCTTTCAAACATCAATTCATCGCGATAATTACATAATTATTTTGCGGTATTTTGTGCCTACTTGTATCGGCAAATTATTTCGTAATTAATCATTTTTAATTGCCGATTATGAAGTACTTCCCATTAAATCTTCAATTAAAATTGGTCAAAGCTTTGATAGTAGATAACCGATAAAGCTGGTTAAATTTGTAGCCATTAATCGCTATAAAGAAAAATTAAAAAACAATTAAAAACAAACACCTATAAATACCCTCTTGTATTCCTTACACGATGGGGTAACCACGACTATCGTTATTTTACTCGTAGTGAACGCAATTTAAATTCTCCCAAAGAACGGCACTTTCTGAAACACAACAGTTTTAAAGCTTCAAGTTTCGCAAAGGAAGCGCCAAGATAAGGAAAACCACGACAATGCATCTGTAATAAAACATTACCCTACTTTCGGGGTTGTCGTAGTTGGGTAAAAACATTTTACACATGCAGTAAACAGTTCTTTGGGGTAAAATGATTCATGTTGAGTCTTCTTAAGTGGTATTTGTGGTGCATGGAATACGACACATAAGAAGTTGTTGTACAGTTGACTCCCCTCAGTGGCAACAAAACCAGTATAACCTGGCCTCTTATTCTATTGAAACTTCGTACTATGCTAGCCAAGCTCAAGTCAAAGTGTTATTATCGAAGTGCAGTCGGCTGTATTATAGCATTAAACATAATCATGTTACCGGTATTAATGCTTTCTGTTTACATCAAAACACCTGGAACTCGTCGTGAAAACAAATAGAAGTAGAAATAATCAAGTAAGTAACCCGTGTCTGTTTACTATAACATGAACGTGTAGTCTGAACGTTCAGCACCCACAGGCTGCTGATTCATAATATCCGGCTCGAAGGACCAAATGTGTGTGATATATTTTCTTCAATGGCTGCGTGAATCTTTGACCATAGTTTACCGATTACGAAAATTCTCTAGACCAGTCAAATAAAAACAACTAGTAAATGCTCAGCTCTATTTCAAAATACAGGGTTGTTTCTGAATATAATATTCCAAATACCACAAACTTAATAGCCCGAAGATACACCTACAAAAGTCGTTGTCACTCGTAAGTGATTCCTGCAGAGGTATTAGTGGCTGCATAGTGAACACTGTCGCCCGCCACAACACAATGTACTGTCTGCCCCATATCGATAAGCGACGTAACGGGTGACGTGGGGCTTTTAGCGCCCACAGGAGACGTACCAACTTATTTACTATGCGATGTAAGTGGGAGCTTGATTATGTCCGCGATTGTACGTGGTGGGTGTTAAGATTCCGATCGCGTCTATTGTTTGTATCATGTTCAGAACTGTTAAGTCACGTTTCATTTTATTTTTCAGTTGTTTACGAGCCACGATTAGATAATCTTTGTGTTTATATTACGCAAGAATGAATTTTCATCTGGAAAAATTTTGACGTTATTGTTACAGGAAGTTATTTTTCTTTGGAGGGTTTTCTGTGTAATTAGATAAAATTGTTGTGAAATTGTCTAGTTCTATCATCACCCTTTGAATATGTTAACTACACGTATATTATAATAAATGCATATTAAGTGAATTTGGTTTTACGCTTTAAATGGGACCCTGGAGACGGTTACTGCGAGCGAAGCCGCGGGGAAAAGGTAGTCACTCATATAACACAGCAGGCCAACGACTGCATGACTAATGAAATCTCCATTTCTACATTCATTATATGAGCCGAAAGAAGTCCACTGCTGGACATAGGCCTCCTCCAAGTGTCACCACAAAACCGGTCCTACGCGTCTCGCATCCATCGGCTACCCGCGTCCCTCACTATCGGTCATCCGTAATTTTTACGATTAAATTATAAAATCATTATCCAAGCTTCTAACTTAGTACTAGATCTAGTTCGCTGACAATTTCAGGTTGAAACTTGCCTATATGAACCGATCCTAAGTCGGAAACCATCTCTCTCGCCGCCTATCCGCTGTCTGACAACGAACTTTTAGATAAAGATGTTTCTCATGTTTGTTGTAGATACTACTGTGTCAGTAAATCTTATTTGTTCGGATTTAGTTATTATCTCTTTGGCTTCGTTAATAAATAAGTGGTTGTTATTTATGCGGACAGTCTTTTACAAGAACCTCTTAATAGCAGTAATAGCTGAGGAAGCTCAAGAAGTAGATTTGGAAGGATCGCAGTAGGCGGCATTTTATAGTTCCTCTCTAACCCCGTGAGCAATAGGCGTGTGGTTATATATCAGCTACTAGCGGTCCCGACAGACGTTGTCCTGTCCGAACGTTTGTATTGTCTATGACGAAAAATTATAGAAATCGATTGCAGCGCCAACTACCGGGTCCAATTGTGAATCTAAACCATTCTCGAATCCCCTTGAACACACACAAAAAAATTCACAACATCGGTCCAGCCGTTTAGGAGGAGTTCAGTGACATACACACGTACACAAGAAATATATACATATATTACGTTTTAAAATAGATACAGCTGGTTAGACTGGAACCTGACCTAAAAATAATTGCGAAAAAGGCTGGACCGATGACGATGTTGGTCTTCTGGGACAAGTTGTATGTGTTGACCATAGTTCTCTGACAACCATAATGATTATTTTTGCAAAGCTTTGCATTTTTTTTTTATTGATAGCTTGGCGTTTGACCACTATCGTAACTGAACCACTGATCGTGAGCGAAGCTATCATGTGGTCGACGATGAAGCACGCTTGCCTAGAAGGAACCTTTTACTTTTCACTAAAAGTCCCCCAAGTTGTAGCTATCAAGAAACTGGGCACGCCACAATTGCGGCGATAAGACCCCTCTTTGAGGAGTGGCTGGAGAGGCGCTACGGCGTCCTCACCTTCCGCCTGACGCAGGTACTAACCGGACACGGCTGTTTCGGGAGGTACTTGTTTCGGATTAAGCGGGAGGACACGCCCGGGTGTCAGCACTGTGAGGATCGCCCGGAGGACATGGTGGAGCATATGGTGGAGGTCTGCCCTGCTTGGGCTGAGCACCGCCGTGTCCTCATCGCGGCGATCGGTGGCGGCGACCTCTCGCGTCCGGCCCTGGTTGAATCCATGGTCCGGAGCGAGGAGGCTTGGGAAGCGGTCACCTCCTTCTGCGAAGCAGTAATGCTAGCGAAGGAGGAGGCGGGCCGCGCGAGGGAAAGGCAAGGCCTTCGCCCCAACCGCCGCAACAGGAGAAGACGCCCCGGGCGTCGGGAGTCGCAGGGCGATCCCCGGCCACCGTAGGCGCGGGCCTGCGGACGGCGAGCATTGGGTGGCTCGCCGTCCGATCACCACCAGGCCCGGGTCGATGGCGCGTTGTGTTTCACGCGCGCCTCAAAGAGATGTCAGCATAAAAGACGGGGCCCGCTAGGGCCAAAGCCTGCCAGGGTTGCGGAATCTGTTCGAAAGAGTCACCGCGGCCCTGGAACGCAAAGGGCTTTAGAAGGAACACGGATGGGTTTTAGTCAGTAAGAGTCTGACACGCCCTTCCGCTCCACCCAGAGCGGAAGAAGTCATTTGATGATTTCCCATCCTTAAAAAAAAAAAAAAAAAAAAGCTATCAAGAAACACAGACTTAGCTGTACGCACAATAAAATTATTCCCAAAACCATTTGTACGTAGGTACGGGTGATTTTGCTTGGTTGTAAAAAACGCTGTCAGTCTCAATTCAATTCAAATTATTTGTTTGTAAAACATACGTACAATATAATAAGATCTTATTCTAATGTCAGGATCGATATTTGTGTCTCTAAAGTTTATTTCCTTCTATTTTTACACAATAAAAAATATTAAAAGACTCCTTAGGTCATTATTAATATAAATCACGAAAATGGTGTACCTACAAGCTTTTAAAGCATGAATTAGGGTAATGGTAATTACAGGTCACCAGGAAACATTTACCAGATGTTAAATGGTGATGGTGTAATAAATCATCCGACCTTTGGAGTGCTAAATATGGATTTATGTAACCTTTGCCATCGCGTTTTATAAATAAATCGATATTCACATTTTTGGTACAAAAATCCTGCTGGGACGGAGGTTACAAAATCAATTTAAAAAAGGTTTCGGGCGACCCATCAATCCACAATATTGTTTCCATAATTAAGTAGAATTTCCGATACAAATATATTACATTTTTCAAGAATGCGGGAAATAGGAAACAAAATCCAAAAATGTTATCAAAAGTATTTAGTTAGGTACTTTCGCTTTTATCGGAGCGAACGCGAACATCCAAAACTTGGTATGTTGCAATTTTTAGAGCCAAACTTTCGATGGAGTGGGAACCAAAACTTGTGGTTAAAGGCCACAAAATAATAGTCTGGAAAGCTGCCACTTTTATTCTACATGTGCAGCATTTTGAAGCCTCAAATGGCAAAGTGGCTTGAGCAATTGGCTTCTGCCCATGCACCGCCCCATCAAAGACAAGTCTGATGTATGATAAATAATATAATTGATGATGTATTTTTTTAGAATCAATTGTAGGATCTGAAAAAAAGCAAAAAAAGCTGTACAATTGTATATATTGTACTGAACAGCTGTGTTTAAGTGAGATTGAGAGAAACATAAATTAAATAATAGCGGATTTTTTTCATCTTAATAATAAATAATAATAAAATTTATTTTCTCACCACAGTATTACAATAAAATACATATTACATGGTATCAGAGTCAGACAACATTTAATATTGTGGGAGACTGGTGCCTAAACTAAGCTCTAGGCCTGTATTTCAGGACACCAGGTCTCCACCCTTTTACAAAATTTTACCTTTTATTTTGTTGTGTACTTGTACACTGACAACCTAAAGATAAGAAATCAATAATTGGTGGCTCGAGTGTGAATTTTAGCAATAAACTTTGATTAATTAGTATTTGTGTGTGTGTGTGGGTGACTGAATGCTAGTGTTCTTTATTATTATGAGCTATTTATTACACCACAGAGGTAAGTATGTTTTCAGTATCCTCATAATTTAGTTCTTGTATCTTGATCTTAGGTCAGAGTTGTTCCCTTAGTGAAAAATATTCATATAAATTTACTTAAAAATGTATTTAGTTTTATCCCCTAAATGATTGTCAACGAATTTAAATGACAGTGACATTTTAAGTATATTATCGAAATCCCTGTTTACTACATCCCTGCTAAAACTGTAAGACCCGCAACACATTGCGAATAACAAATATATATTTAAAAATATATGAAAAACCCTGGATAAAGAGAGACAAACCACTTTGGAAGTGAAGCTATAAATACTCATCTATTTCACTCGTAAAATAAAGCGGGCACTTGCAAGTTTCGCTACTTTGTTTAGTAAAGTAATACGAATATTTTTCTTTTGTTTAATGCGCTGCCGTTTCCTGAGGGTTTTCATTGATATTAACTTCTGAAAGACTCATGAATTCGGGGTCACGGAGTATTTTTTGCGGTTCGACTTCCGCGAAATATCTAAAGTTATTTTGAGGTGTATAAATTGTGTTGGACTCATATTTTAATATTAAAGTAATTCAGAGCCTATTATTGTCAACGTTTTTATTCGTCGTGGCATATTGTTGTGCGTGAGGTGAACAATTTGTTTGATTAGTAATTAAAAATAAAATTAGCAAGAGTTGTAGTATACATTTTCTCATTTGAAAAATTTTTATACACACACCTACCCTAGAGCAAGAAATACTAGGTTTTATAAGATAGGTATACCTAGGTATTCCACTGGCAAAATAGTCAAAAATCAGTCTAGGCACACACTATATGAAAATATATTCAGCTCACAATGTAATTCACCTAACTGTCAAAAGATAATGCCTAACAAATTCATGTGAAGGCCGAATTAATATTCAGAACGAGAATTTGATACATCAGCTTTAACATTCGTTTCAACAAACAAATCTGTTTGTGTAACTTCCCATGTGCCTATATGGCAAGTCATAAATCACGCAACTAGCCCTAGTATAAAGGCTACCATAGATGGAGAGATCAATCTGAAAACTGTGCAGACAACCCTACACCAGATTGGTCTGATTGGAAATGTGCGTGAAGTGTGCACAATCACTTACATAGGTTCATCAATAAGTGTATGGGTAAGCTTATTGCAGAACGATTCGAATGAAGGTCTTATTATCTTTTCCTTATCATTTATGTAAATTTAGTAGTCATATCGTAAAATTTGCCATTTCTTGAAGTGGTCGACAATTTCACATAATGGTTGGCCACTCCTTGAAATGGCAACCTCAAACATAACCTAGTCATCATGAATGGTCATTCAAATTAAATAAGCTAGTAAAACCTCGCAGAGGAGAAAGCGTACACTGGAGAAGTGGAGATGTACAGAACCACATAATTACACGAAAGAATTTCATCACCGAGCACTGCCTGGCCCGGGCACAGCGACGTCAGTAGGGATAAGCAAAAATATTTCAAAGTATATGGCGCATTTTGCTGGACCGTCACCGTCGGTTGCCGTGTTTGTTAGTTCCTGGCAGGAAAAGCTTCCGCCAGTTTTGGTTAAGTTTTAGAAAAAGCGATCATTTGGAAGTGATTTTACGCCTCCTATTGAAAACTTAAAATTGCCCTCTCTTTCGCTTTGAACTCTTTTTCGAAAAGGTCCTGATAAGTTTGTATAAAAAGCCGTTACTACCATAGACATTTCGGTTCTAATAAGGTCAGAAAAATCTAAAGGAAAAACTGACCAGACCAAGTCAAATAATAAATCAGCTGACTAAGACCAATCAAACTAATTAGTTCATACATAATATTACGTTCGGAAACAGCGTTATCATGTAAGGTTCGTATAGTCATGAATTATTAAACGGTGTAAGGCAATTCGGGGTGTTTAATAATGTAGGTAGCGGTGTCAAGTGGCTACGGGACACGCTGAATTATGGAATAAACTCATTCCGCTAGTTTCATTCATGTCTCTAATGTAATGTATGGGATAGTAGGCTAAGTGCGATCAGAATAAAGGACGTATTAAGTTTTTTTTTCGTGTTCTTAATCAAGTTAGCTGAAAAACCACGGCAGATGTAATAAGTCGTTGACTACAAAGTCAAATTTAGATAAAATTTCTTGAATCAATGCAATCCGTCGTCTTTATATCTTTACCAAGTGTCGATTTTAGTGTTTTGTATGTTTAGTTGATATTTTAAGTGGTAATTTGTTTTTAAAAAGGCCCTTAGACGGGGTGAATTGCCATCATAGATAATATTTCTATGGTTGCAATGGAATTTGAACTAGAGAGTTGGTTATGCTAAAGTTTTTTTGGTGAGGTCAGTTTCGTTTTTTTTTTTTGTTTTATCTGCAGGATTTCGTGGAACAATCCAAACGAAAATGATCTCCCAGGTGAAGACAACAGATGGGTGGCTATCAATGGCGTATCTAGGATGGTCGTTTTGGAGGGGTTGACCCCGCTTTTAAAAAATTGAACACAAAAAATCACATAACATTTTAGAGGTATTTTGCTTAACGCATAACAAGCTTCCTTGGATTACTTTTCGTAAATTCCTCAATATCGTCGTTTTTAATCACCTAAGGTATCTTGGTCTTTGGGTGAGGGGCTTGAGCCCCTTAGCCCCCTTAGCCAGTACAAACTAGGGAATTGCATGCAGATCTGCCATAAACTGCACAATACAATTTTTGGTAAGAAGTACTAGATGTGTTTTAAAAATTCCCCTCCAGACAAAGTGTCATTCTGACCCCTTAGAGCTCGTTCAGACACGGCGGGAACCGCGCGATTATAGAATCGCATGGAAATCGCGCGGGTCTTATTTATATGAGTTAGTTAGTAATCGTTCAGACATAACCGCGCGGTTAATCAAGCCGCGCGGTTACCGCAACCCAACCGCCAGAAAATAGTATCGCGCTGCTCCCGCGCGTTTCTATTACAATGGAGTCTTTACTTCGCGTTCAGTTGCGTTGCGGATACCGCGCGGTGAGCACGTCACTGTTCGTGAGTTCGCCATGGATCGTTTCGACACTGAACTATTTATTGATGAGGTGGAGAAGAGACCTGCAATATGGGACATTCAGTGTGATGATTACTCAAATAAAATTATCAAGAACCGAGCTTGGCAAGAGTTGGTGGAGATATTTGGAAATTGCGAAGACACGGTGGAAAAAAAGAATATTTTAAGTAAGTAGGTTTATTCACCAAAAAATAATTGACAGAATTATGTTATAATTATTGTTATGAAGCGTATATTATACTCTCCGTATACTTTAGGTACTTAAATAAATATAAACAAACTTCGGCTGCTTTATGCAGACATTTCGAGCATTTTTCAAATGAAGGTCACAACGGTATTACCATATTTCGTTTGTTTACATTTAGTTATGTACCTAAACATTACAAGTACGGTATGTTAGTTGCAGCTATATCTTTGTGTCTTGCCATGGAACACGCCCATCGTTCACAAAGTAATGAGCGAATTTATCTCTGATATTCAAAGATGACGGTGTCCCTCTTCCCGCATGCAAGGTATTGAGATTAGTCATGGGTGCATTATATAAAGTATCTTTAAATTTTAGACCATCTCTAGTCCGCACATAGTTATGTAGAACACAAGAAGCTTTTATTATATCTTCGGCAAAATCTATGTTTACATTTATAGGCCTATGAAAGATGCGCCATTTGTTCGCCAAAATACCAAAAGTGCACTCAATATTACGTCGGGCTCTCGATAACCTATAGTTAAAAATCCTTTTTTCATATGGTAAACATTTGCCTGAATATGGGCGCATTAAATTTTCTGCTAAGCCGAAGGCTTCATCTCCAACTATAACATAAGGCATTGGTGTTAGGTCTACATTAGATATTGGTTTAGGTGTTGGTATGTTTAATGATTTTTCTGTCAGGCGTTTATAAAAAACCGAATTTTTAAATATAGCAGAATCACTGCTTTTGCCATAAGCCCCAATATCAACATAAGTAAAGCAATAGTTGGCGTCGCAAAGTGCTAAGAGCACTATGGAAAAGTAATGTTTATAGTTATGATACAAAGAACCCGAATCAACAGGCTTTATAACTCGGATATGCTTGCCGTCTATAGCACCAATGCAATTTGGAAAATTTGCATATCTCTCAAAGTCTCGTGCTATTGTCTTCCAGATATCTTCAGTCGCTTCGGGCATGACTATGTTTACCAACTTATTCCACAATGATTTACATACTTCGCGGACAATTCCAGTAATCGTCGATTTTCCTAGGCGATAATTGTAGCTTAGTTCTCCAAATGAACAACCCGTACCAAGATATCTGAAACAAGAATATTATTAATAATGTTATTATTTTAAGGTACACAACTCCAAAAAAAAATGGAAAAACATACGAGATTGCTACAATAAAGAATACAAAAAAGAAAAAACAACTCCTTCTGGTTCAGGTGCTCGTAAAGGAGCCCGATATATGTATTTTTCAAGATTATCTTTCCTGCAGAATAGTGTAAGTAATAAAGACACTACAACTAATATTGAAGAACAGAATGAAAGGCAAAGTGAGGAGACAAGTGAACTAAACGCCAATGCAACCGAAGCCACTGAAATACGTCCCCCTAAACGTAAGAAAACACAAGTGCCAGAAGAAAAAATAGCTGTTTTAATAGAAAAAAGTATCGAGTCACGAAAACATTTTCAGAATGAACTTCAAGAAAATAGTATTACCAAGCAAGATGACGACAAACTCTTTTGTTTGTCGTTATATAAAGAACTCAGAAAAGTACCAGAAAATAGGCGTTTAGCAACCAAAATTGAATTACTTCAAGTGATACAAAAAGGACAAAGCTTACCACCCCCTGTTCGCTACAATACTCAGCAGATCACACCTACGTATTGGCAAGGACAACAGTATACAAGCCCGCAAGGATATTTTACTACATCTGGATCATCTCCTCCTGTTCCGGCACCGTCACCGTCACCATTGCAATTTAGTTCTGGCTCTCAGTCCTCTACAGTTATAGAAAATATTTATGCTGATTTTGAAGAACAATAAATAAATCTTACCTTAAAGTTATTACGAGTTTCTCTTCCGGTGACACGCTTGGCCTCAAATGCGTTTCAGAGCATGAAATATCTTGCCTGATCAGTTCAATTAGTTCATCAAAAGATTTTATTGACATTCTCAAATAGTCAAAAAATTTGTTATCATACATTCTTAATTTGGGATATAATGTTACGAACTGACCATGTACTAGTCGGTCACGTAATATTGGATGCACCCAATACCGCCTTTTTCTTTTCTTTTTTTTAAGGAGCAACCACAGTAAACACACTTCTTCGTCGACCTCCATTTTGAAACTGACGCTAACCCGCACGAAATCGCATACTAACCGCGCGTGTCTGAATAGCTTCACAATTTTGCGGTTTGAAACCGCGCGATTCGTAAACGCACGATTCCCGCATGTCTGAACGCAGGCTTAGCCCTCGCAACCGGGCTACCGACCACACACGTCCTTTGGTACCGTGCAAACGAAGGTGTTCGGTGGCTGCCACGAGTGTCGGCGTTTTTTAGTAGGGAGTGGCCGCCACCGGTGACATATCGCAGGCACTGAGTCACGAGTAGACGCCACTCGCTACACGTGTGCGGCAATTCCATACGAAACGTGTTAAAAATCATGTAAACAGCTTATCGCCAGCCTGGTGGCTGTGGTCGGTGGCCCATTTGCACGCAGCCTAACGATAGTGTTTGGGATATTTCAGGATATCATATACATTTTCTAACCATCGTTATCACTGATAGAGTGTCACTCACATTGTACCCTGTTTTAATGAATAAATTATATTCGTTCCAAGTACATACAAACTTTCCAATACGTTTATACATGAAAGCGCTACATCTGCAGACCTATTTGATACAAACCATTGACATCTCCTACACCCACGTTGAAAGTCAGAGGTAACCTATTTTTACTCTGAATACACGCCAGTTCACAACGGACACCATAACATAAAGGTATGGAAATATATTCAGCGTTATTTTCGTTGAAAATATTTATTTTCCGAGGTTGAAATTAATTCTCCGTACTTAAATTCTGAATGTTTATCTGTTACCCATATCCATGAATCATTATTATTTAGCAAGAAAACCTTTATACCAGCGATGATTCAACGTTTACGTGGAAATTTAATAGAGACACGGTCAGTTAATGAATCAGGGTCATTTTCCTGGAGATCGTAGTTTGGATTGAACCGAAATGAATGAGCAAAATTGTGACGTGAGCTTTTAGATTATATTAAAATCTGATGCCAGAAAGTGCTTGCAAAATTGATTACTAATTTGTAACCGGATTCACCTACGAACGAACCCAGTTAATAAAAGCTTGGTAAAAGGCGCTAAATCATTCCCCTTATTATATCAAACAGCAAATACTTTTAAAAAATGCAATCATCTTCATCACTGTGCCCAAAAAAAAACGGCCTGTTTTTCTTCATGAATTTAAAAAAACACTAGTTTTTGAAAACAAAATAAGTGTTTGTTAAATATCCGAAAAATATCCCAAAAGCAAGCAATATCCCAAAAGTATTCCATGGCCTAAGATCATGCTCTAGTTTCCTGCCGGTCGATTCTGTAAACATACCGAAGTGAAGGCTTGGGTGAAGTGATCACGAGGTGAGCTGTCAATCCATATAATCAAGATGGAATGACAGCTCACTCTGTGATCGCGTGAAACTTTGATTGTATGGATTGACAGCTCACCTCGTGATCACTTCACCCAAGCCTTAACTTCGATATGTTGACGGAATCGACCGGTTCTCATTCAAATCTATTCACCCGTTGCGGCGTGACTGATTAGTTGATTACCTAACAAACATCCAATTTCAAAATCAACTAATACTGACGTCACTGACTTCCACAGTTCCTCTTAATATTTCGTATAAGTAGGATAGGATGTATTTCGTCTAAAAATATACACGTTGTGTAAATTCAAATTATGATTATCGCAGCTTTATTCCCAAGATAATTCGGGAAAAACGCGTTATGAACTCCGAGAATCCGAGATCTTATCGTTGCTAAATAGAGAACATTATCATTTGTTTTTAACAAGTTGTTTTTTCCCGTTCCTCGTAACTTCCCGCCCTCTTTATGAAATAAACAATGATATTGAAGAAATAAGAAGTAATAAGAGAATCAAAGGCTTAAAAGGAAAAAAAACACGAAAGGACCTTGAAGTATTTAATTTTAAAATTGTACCTTTGTTGTCAAGTATACAATAATTGTTTTTGTCACTGTTTATTTTTATGGAAATCACATCGTAATTTTATTTATACCATAAATAAAACAATAAAAATCAATTACCATTAGCTACAAGAACAACTTATTTAACTATAGAGTTGCTAAGTTTTAGTACGTTAATAACGGCCATTGGTATATTCCTAATATCTCATCGTAAGAACCCTGCATCGAACAATATATTTTTGTTTTTATTTGATTTTAACTTGCCTGATAGTGATTATATAGTAGCTTTATGTGTAGAGAAATATTTTGAATTACACTTGTAGCTTAACTGCTCTGAAGTATAGTATTTCATTAAAATACAATATGAAGAATGGCTGTACAGGACGGCTTTGTATCTTCGTTTCCGTTTTCGAAGTTAAAAATATCAATAAACGTAGGTAAATCAATGACAACGCAATCCAAAACGCAATAACTAAAATTTTCAGCTACTTTGTCCTTTTCTCGCTACAACTACATAGTTAATTAAAAATGGCAATACGAATAAGCCAAGCCGGTTCGCAGAAGACTCAATCCCACTAAACAACATACTGAAATCCCTTTCCTATCCACTAAAAACCATTACAGGATATCTAAAACCCAATAAAAGTCTTTTATTCCAGTCAATGAACAGAGAAAGTATCGGGCAAGTAATGTAACCCTCTGAAACACGCCCGAGCTACTTGTTCGCACACCGAAAGTTTATGTGAGGGACCACAGAGTACGGGACACCTGGGCTGTCTGCGACTAGATATGCCTTTCTATTAATATTATTCGAACTACATATGACTTGCTAATTAACACACGTTAAACACCAAATAGTCGCTTTTGTTTGGGATTTTTTTCCATACAAAGCAACCTTCTTTGGATTTGTCATGGGGTGGGGTAAAATTTCCCAAATGAAGGCGACTAATTTGGTGTCTAACGTGCGTTAGTACGTATATTTAGTACAAACTGTCTCGTTTAAAAGACGATTTAATAGGTAAAAACTTAATCATTATGATTCATTTATTTACACACTTATTATTTATTAAGAAAAAATTCGCGTTCAATACTCAACGGCTAATTAAAATTGAATAAAACTCAGCACATGGGTAGACCACCGCTAGAATTAGGATAGTTTTGAGCTAGTGACATTTACACACACGCTTGGTTTCTATGAAAAGTATTAACAATGCCGTCTCTAAAAGAGGCCGATGCGTCGTCTCCGTGGTCTGTGTGAAAGGCAGACGCTTTCAAGTAGGCTAAACTTAGATCTTCCAGATAACGCGTCTGTCACTTTGATTTATTGAACAAGAGACTTTTTTTTTCGGCGACGAAAATTTTGCATAATTAGGTTAGGATTCTATTCACATCTACGAAGAGGCTATAAAGGAGATGAATGCTTTCAAAGTTTAGTATGGGTAATGTTTGCTAGTGCGTTAGTAGGTAGAGTACCTTGAGATCAGTTTCTGAAACAAATATCGCAAAGTAATTGTGACAAATTATTAAACGCGCGTTTACTGCCTTGTTTGGTTAATTGAATTTGCAACAGCAATCGCAAAACTTGTTTTATTCGAAAAAAAACTTGTTTTAATTCGTGACGCATCCATGGTTTATTTCCAGAAATAGAGGGAGAGTAACATAAAACTGGACGAGATACACCAGAAGGTACAATCCCATGCTACGAAAAGTGCCTTTCGTAGACAGGTCCAAGAATTTCGTAGCACTGTAGGGTGCTACGAATTTAATCGCCTACGAAAACCGCTACGCAGCGCCAAAACCACCTCATCCATATTCATAAACGTTTAATTGTTACAAATTAACAAAATCACACGAGAGTACACGAAAACTTTATGAAAAATTACACCGTTGAAATTCACGAACGAATTAAATGTATTTCAGTATTTGCTGAAAGTTCCCTGTAATGGTGTCGATTAATTAAGGGTGGTCAGCGCGGGTAACCACGTGCATTGCCATTTTTAACACAACAATAATATATCATACAATACATCGAGTATTTGACGATGTATTGTTTAATTTAATTAGTTCTATGAATTTAACATGAACGTTTGGAAGCGGCCATGAATTTATGATCGAAATCTGAATCAATTTGCTGTATTGAGCGATGCACAGAATGATAAGCCTCTTGTGTATTGAAACAATCAGGGTATGTTATTGAAACATTCAATTTACATATAGTTTCAAACAATTAAGAAAATTTAAATTCCATTTCGCTTTGTTTTATGTATGTATGCAACAAAATTATGCATTTTTCATTCCTAGAGGTGAAAACTCTACGAGGAAAAAAAAGGAAATCGGCAGGTTATTTTTCATGTTTGAAATCCCAACTTGTTTGCTTTGAAAACACTCATGACTTGCAAATGAGTTGGCGGTTGCATTTTTTTTTGGCCTCGTGCATTTTTATACCATAATTTAAAAAAAAAACGTTTTTTGTTAGAGCTAAAAATAATTTTGAAAATTAAAATATGATAATGGAATGCGCCAAGTCCAGTGCCAAGTCGAACAGTTGATAAAGCTGATATATTTTTAATGATATAGGAATAGAAAACTGTAATTGCAATTTTGAATATGTTTACAAAAAGACGTTGTTTACTTACAAATAGGTAGACTTTAGTAAAAAAAATCTCTGAAACTAAACCCATCTACCGAAAATCTTCTCTAGCAAGTTTTCTATTTCTAAGGCTTCACACTTTTCTAAAGGTGCCAGTCACCGTAGTTACAAGGAGGTACTTCTCAACACCCTTCAGCGTCTGCCCTGTCGCTCCCATAATTTTCAGGTACATCGTTTATATTCAAAGTAAGCAGGCATTTTAATTCCACACCATTCGTACCCTTTTCAAAGTGCCTCAGAGATCAGTGTCACTTCTGCGTGATTTCGCTCAAAGTATTATCGAGAAAATTGGAATGCTAAAAACTCTATTTGAGACCATTTCATTTTATATAACCGTCGAGAACACGTGACGTGCACGAAATACTAGAAGGAATTTCTCTTATTATTTTGGCTCCGCAAATACCTGTGCTGTGTGAAATATTTATATAAATAAGACCGCATTTTGGAAAAACGTAGCTCAGTATTTGTTGACCTTTTGAAATTTTAACCGTTGCAGTGGCCCGGGTATTAAATTATTTGCGGAGGTCGGAATGCGATTATAACCAATTTATATTGTAACAGCAAGAGCACAGGAAGCAAACATTATTTAAATATTTCGAATTTATAACTAATTCAATAAATGCTAGCGACGAATTATTTAAAACAACGTCTTTCTATAGAATTTTGACACCTACAATATTAAAAAAAAAACAGCCCCAGCATGTACCTAGTGAGCATTTTAATTTAGCGTATTCACAAAATAAGACATTGTTCGTCGGATAAATGGAAGAATGGAAGCGCGCGTTGAAACGCGGGTACTACCCGCTGGTTGGTACCTCGTTGAACAAATATAGTATGCAAGCCGGTAATATTACACAGCTCATGTGTATTGTTACCACACACAGCTCATGTGCACTGTGTTTGTTTGTGTATCGCTATGCCAGCCAGGCTCGTAACGTCGCCATAACTTCACGCAAATTGTTTGATGGAATTTGTGACGCGAAAATGGTAATGCATTCACGCTATGCAAAGTTCCGTGGAAATATGTGTGAGAGAGAATAATAGAGCTGTAATGCTAATGAAACAGTAAACTGTTCAAGATATGTTGTTTTATTTACATATACCTTTCAACCAGCCAATAAAAAGCTCCTAAAGTGCCGAATTACTGAGCTATTTCGATCGTTCCCATCAATCACTTTGACTTGAAATCGTTGAGTAAGATCACGCACGGTAACTGTGTTCTATAGCAGTGTATTTTACTCGTAAATCTGACGAGTAGTAACACTTTCCGTAAACATTTATATTTGCCAGCACTATCATTCATAGCACTTCCATAAATTGGTATAGTACACTTCTTTGATACGCCTATAAAAAGTTGTATACAAAAAGTTTCGAAGAAAATTTATGAAACGCTTAATACTATCGGGCTATTCTTACCCGATAAAATATCTTAAGAAGTTTATCATTATTATTCGAGTTTTTTCAACTCTATTCATTGTTGTGTTTGCGATAAAGAAAATAACGTTAGCTTGACTGACTCGAAATGATTTTAAGGGAGGAGTGTACCGGTACGGCGAGTCTCGACGACACCAGCAATTGTACAGACTTCATATTGACAACGACCGCTCAGCTAAGGGCGAAGTGAAGTGACCGAATGCTAACCAACGGTACACCCGTGGTCGTCTGTCTGTTAGTGGACTTTATCCCGTTTACTGTAATAGGTTGACACTTAAATGTTAAGAGTGTGTATTTCTATTGCCACTAAAATAAAAGAAAATGTAATATCGTGTTTCTTACATAGGGGCCAAATACAAGAACCCTTCATGTACGACTCCGACTCGCACTTGGCCGTTTCTTTCTATTCACGTTCTTTGATATATGTTCTCGATCCTTTAAGCTCTGAATATTCTATAAATAGAAATTAAGAGCACGATAACGTATGGTGATATATTTAGTGCGAGATAATTCAAATTACGTGCATATGGATGTATTATACCCAAGAGGCAATTAAGTCGCATCTATAATCCAGATTGATAAGCGTTTAGCTAATCGAGTCGTGTAGCCAAATGTAGACAGACACTAGAGAGAGTTACCTAATTAGTTCTCTGTGACGGAGAAATGATTGGCCCAAAGTTATGGCAGGTCAGTTCGAAGCTAGTGTAAAGAAATGATGATGATGACTTGTGGAGTAAGGCAGAGACCGAGTGACGTCCAAGGATATTGGTCGTCCGCCGGCTATATGGGCAGACGAAATGGATGAGGGTGGCACTGGAGCTTGAGGATTGGTACAAGAAAAAAACGATTAGCGGCGGCGACCTCTCGCGTCCGGCTCTGGTTAAATCCATGGTCCGGAGATAGGAGAATTGAAAAGCGGTCACCTACTTCTGCGAAGCAGTAATGCTAGCGAAAGAGGAGGCAGGCCGCGCGAGGGAGAGACAAGGCCTTCGCCCCAACCGCCGCAACAGAAGACCCCCCCCCTCGCGGGCGTCGGGAGTTGCAGGAACACGGATGGGTTTTAGTCAGTAAGAGCCTCCCTTCCACTCCACCCAGAGCGGAAGAAGTCATTTGATGATATCCCATCGTTAAAAAAAAAGTCCTACCTAAATGGACTGTTTGTCCCAGGTTTACGTACTCGTCTATAACTTTGAGTTTATAAGTCTAGTCTCTTACCCTCAAGTCGCCGTCATCTGCCCAGCCTTTGCCCAACAATATTGGGGTCGGCTTCCAGCCCGACTACCTGGGTGCAACCGAATAGTATTCTACAACACACTTCCACGAACAATTATTCAGTCAGACATTCGACACTTCTGTTGCTGTTGATAGATCTCTCATAAGTTTAAGACGCCTGTATACCTTATTGTTTGGTTGTCAGTACAACACCGCGTTTCTCAAATCACCCTCACTATTCAGAATTATGCGGGCGTCTCTATTGTTCACACAAACGACGGTATTGTGACGATAACAAAACTATGAGCGCTCATACAGATAGTTGTAAATGTTAGTTAATAAGGAACGCGAAATTCCAGATTAGGGCACATTTTGATAAGGCTAAATTGAATAGGTGGGTTTTGATATCTTTGTTGTAGTTTAATTGGCTTCTTGATTATAGTCTGAGCCTTAGTTGGTACATGTAGGTTCACTTGCTGCAGTGCACAGCAAGGCTCAGGGGAGACCCTTGAACAGACGGGTTCCGGGGTAGTCTTTTAAGAAGTCGCGATACTCCTTCTTGTGCTGATGTTGATCATCGGGGTTTTAGTGAGGTAAAAACCCTGCCTTTTCCCCTGCCCCTGGCCTTTTCCCCAAAAGTTCAGTTGCCTATTGAGGGTGTCACCCCGAAAACAGTTAGACCAAAATACGCCATCTCCGCGGGCGAGTTAATGCTATCATGACTTCTTAGAGAGACTTCGTCATCAGTGTATATATTTTTCCTCACCTTGGCAGGATCCTGGTGGTTGCCGGTGACGTAGACAGAAGCACGGCGCCCGAGCAGCGTCCGACTCACGATGGAGCTGCTGCGACGGCCGGACATGCGATCCTGAGGCACTGGCAACATCTTCCCTCTCTTTTGCACACACTCACTCACTAAACTATACCCTACTATCTAACATTATACTCTAAACTCAGCACTTCGAGACACTCTTCATTAAATACACACTCATCTCAACACCCTTCATGGATTTTCCGACGCTAATTACACATCTTTCATTATATAATTAATTATAATGGAACTTTACACTTTCGCACTAAATTAAATTATGTCATATTATTTTTTAATATAGGCACTATTATTTTTTACGTTTTCTACGTTTATAATTTAAAAACGTAACAGCAATTTCTCGTTCATCTGAAACAAAATAAATAGAAATATATTTATTAAACCGTTTAGTTTCGGTAGATAAAAAAAATTATGTGACAAGGGTCATCATAAGCGAACGCCTTTCTCGCGTCCGCCAGTCAGACGCAAGATGATATGGGTTCTTTTTCAAAATGGCAACATTGAATAGACGTCAGATATATCTGGTGAAACGTTGTTCGTTGCTCAGAACTGGCCATTTACACGTAACAACATTGAGTTACGGAAACGTGAACACATTGTCCAATTTGTATGTTCGTTTTATTTGGCGTATAAATGTGCGGTGAAAATGGTGAAATTATTAGAAGAAGAAAATATTGTGAAATGAAAACGCGTGTGGTAAAGTTTTGAACTTTTCAGGGTGAAAATTAATCTATTTTGTTGTTTGGGTATCAAACTTTCTCACTACGGGTTAGAAGATTTATGTTGCAATGATAAAGTGTAATCAAACAACTCACTTTCTAACAACGAGTGAAGCGTGAATAGAAAAAAGTGAGAGGTATCTAATCTCATGAAAAACATCAGTAAGTACCTACCTACTTTCTTGAAAAAGAAAAAGTTTCAGACTCAACATCGGTTCAGAAACTATTTATTGGCTACATTTTGTTGCCAATCCTAAGTCGTACAACACGTTGGCTCCAATAATAAAATACGCTATATTTCATCGCGTTAAGCTTAGGTTTGAGCATGAGTGCACACAGCAGTAAACATTTTACTCAATCTTTTTAAATCCCAAACGCTTTCCGAATGAAAACGGTACACACAAAATCTAGTTAAAATTGAATCGCTCCCATGAGATTAATTTAAAAAGTTGTGGTTCATCTCATTATTCTTGCAGTGGCAAGTTTTTAATATTGATGAGAAATAGTTTAAAAGAAAAGTACTTGAGTAAGTAAATATTTTTAAAGATTCAGAGATTTGAGCTTGAGTCTTATTCCACCCTAAACTATAGTGGCCTGGCCATGGCCTGTCAACTCAAAACTACGTCATCGCTGAACTTTGAGTAACTACAAACATAATAAATATCAGCACTGAAGGAGACGACCACCCACACATCCCTCTAAAGATTTTGCTATATTTACCTAAATAACCCTTAAGACATTCTCAAGTGTAATTTAAAATACTTGACTTTTATTTATCCCATCTTAGATCATAAGGCACAAAGTATCTGCTGATTAGACATAAATAAACGGGCATTTACAGAAACATTTTCCCTTTACGTAAAAGGAAGGAGTTTTTCTTTAGTTTTTCTAGGATTTGTGGGCCCGTAAATGGGCTCGGAAGTTTCCATGCATGTGCTCATTTGGCGAGGTTTTCGGGCACCAGCCGCAACGCTAATGCAGGCCTTCCCACGCAACGGATCAGGCGAAATTGGACGACCGCGATGTTTTCTCCCTGTTTAGGAGATACGGGGCTTTAGGCAAGGGGATTCGTAAGTACTTTCAGTAAAATATACATGTTTTCTTTTTCCTGTTTAGATAAAACTGTGTTCGAAACATTGGATCGTGCAAAATTGTACAAAAACAGTTTTGAAATTGAATAATAAATACAGTGAGACTTAATTAAATGAAGTGTTATTCCGCTCCGCATTTAGTTATGCTAATAAAACAGTACAGTCTAGAGCAAAAATATTAATTCAATTCAACAAGTACTGTACCGCTAGATTATGCCAACAAATAACCCGCAATCCATAAACAAAGCAAGAATCACACGGTTCATTAGCACTTAAACTGGCCGAACTTTGCATATTTAATCACTCAGCTGGCTCTCCTATTCAGAAAATAATATAAAAGAAAGAGAATTCCGTCAGAAGCAGGTACACTCGTTAACCCTGGCGTGCCGTGGACGCGGACAGTCGTGAATTAAACACGCGCAAATACGTGACGACGGGCTCTCCGCGCGGGGTAAGATGAAGCGCCGAGTAAAGTCGGGGTAAATTGGTGCCTTGCAGCTTTGTACTAGAAACTAGAGAGACTTTTGTCTCAGAATTTGTTATTACTTGTTTCTAGTTTGAAGACGTCTTGACGGCGGAGTTTCGATGCCATGTCGGTGCTGCAAGATGGGAATCTAGAATTCTAGACAGTTTTGAATTAAACGCCCGGGAATAAGTGTCAACAACTCTATCTTCATATTTGTAAAGCTGGAAGGTATCAAGACTTCTCTTGATACCGTCCAGCTTTACACAAGTTGGGTTACATGGTAGTTGATTCATTATTTTATATACTAAAGTTAGTTCTACGTTTTCAAAGATATCGTTATTCAATAAGACATATTAGTTCAGTAATTAGCTCAGTATTGAATCCGTAAACCACGACAATTAATGAAGTCGTCGTGATAATGCCACAATCAACGTCTCTGCTATTAGTAGTGGATCGGGGACTACAGTGTGATTACGCAATATGTAGGCTATTGTCACATTAGCTGGAGACTATGTTAAGGGTGTATCATAGAAGATGGACCAAACTACAGACGATTTTTAATCACTGTTTTTATTAACTCCCATTTATAATGACAACGATATCGACACTGGATGGATGGTTTGAAAGATGATACTGGTATGGGGTAAGGAGTGACTATTGATTGCTCTGGAGCGTCGATAAATAATTTGCAAAAGCTTATTGTGGTCGGGAATACCAAAAAAATATTGCTCGGTCGTTTACTAACAAGATAGATCAATCAAGTGAAAGACTCGTCGTCCTCAAAACTCTACACGGTCGTAAGAGACGTGCTGGACAGAAACCGGTGGAGGCAGATCATCCACTCCAAGTGCAACCCGGATGCTGACCACGATCCTAAGACACGAGGAACCGACCCCAGAGAGAGAGCTTGATTGAGATGATGACAAATTGAGTAATGTTTAAAAGGAGAAAACATGCTGTACCAAAACCAAATTAATTGGGATGATGGAAGGTGAACCTGCTTGATCTACCTTTATAAACTTTAAGCGGTTGAAATTACAAACCGATGTTAAGTATCTGTTTTTAATTAAACGAGACACTCCACTGCTGGCTGGTGAAAGATTTAAAGATAATTGTAAATATAAATGTCGTATCTCCGCGACTATCCTGCTGACCTAATTCTTTCAGGTAACTTTTTTACTCGCAGACTTTGTGAGCAGATATAATGATAATGTTCCTTTCATTACTAGATTGGTCCTGCTCGCATTAATCTACTTTGCTTAGAATATTTATCTTTTTAGTGAGAATTTTAAAAATCTGTCAACTTGATTGATGTTGTCTTCGTCTATCAGGAGTCCAGGCAGAAAGATGAGACATGGCAACACAAAAATATTGAACACTGATTCGAAACAGTAACACAGATTCTTGACATAAAAATTGAGGAAATCAATGGACATTTTTAAAACCTTTAACAGTTTTACATACGAAATAAATATTGTTAATATAGCACCGAAAACAATAGCTTCAAATATCGCAATCCGATCTCATGCATCGAAAAATTCAATTCTGCTAAAAGCCTGGCAGTTATTAAAATGTCTAGTAAAACCGTTTTGGAACATAACATAAAAGAATCTGCTTCCTTTTTCAAATTTAAATTCCGGGATATGGTCAAGCGACCGTTAGTAAACGGTTGTCAAGCCCAAGTCTGGGGCAGTGAGCCTGTGGAATGAAGATGGACAGGACACTAATAACTTTACCCTAGAGAGCCCCTCCTAGCTTGGGGCCAGATGGCGATTAGTCCATGCAAATGAGTGTTATGGCGTACACTGTGACATATACGAGTACATATCAACATAACCTTATCTTGGATATGTCACCTGTCCCTAGAAAAATAAAGCTTCATTCGCTGCTCAAAATTTTTGTTTAAAAAGGTTTGTGTCCTCAAAGTTAAATAATGCACAATCCAGAGTTATTACTAAGTTGTTAGTTGGCGTAATTTACTAATCTGTGTTAAAAGTTCATTTTTCTACCCCTAAAAGGTGGCGGAGGCGTAACTAACTCTTTATTATTTCCCTGGAACTAATGTGTTTTTTGACTTTGTTTGTGTTTTTTATGTTTTCATGGCTAGAGTTGACGCTGGGGCGCAATAATTGTGTGTAATTATAATTTTTATTTTGAATAAATCAAAATAAAAATCAAGTTAACTGGGAATAATAATATAATATAATGGAGCCTTAGAATACTTTTTAACATCATAACGTCAACGTAGGATTAGTATAATAATATTTTTTTATTTAAAATAAATAAATAAGTAGGTTTTTAAAAATAATACCCTATCTACCTAAGGGTTTTATTTCAAAAAACCTACGTATTTATTTAAATTACATTAAAAAAAAAATAAGAATGAAAACAAATGGGTGGACAGACCTGTTCATGTTTAGGTGCAATAAATAAAAACAATAACGGACCTGAAAGAACATCTACGTTATAATATTATGTATAAAATTTAATTTTCCCCGCGTCACACTCGTATGTGCAAAGTGGGTCAAATAATAGCACCCCTTGAATATTGCCAGCCCACCGGGCAGATAGATAACTGCACACTTTAATCCAATTGAACTTATTGAGTTATCTACACTATCACCGGTTTATAGCCACGTCTCTGGAATAAAATTTAAAATGCTATAAGCACACTTTTGCAAGCTTACGAGCTGAAATATCCATTAAATAGTAGATTTGTCTGCGATAAACCTCCCTACAATAAGCCTTAGTAAGCTCTGTTCCATTCATCTCTTAGATATCTGAGCAAATGGTGAAACCTGCCTCTAGGAGGATTGATTCATTACAGACAGATTCGCTGCTCATTAAGGCGACGCATAACAGATAGGCGTTGCTCACGTACTTAAACAAAGGTTAGAGACGTGCCTCTCGTTTAATTGTGGCTCATCATGAGAGGACAATATGCCCTTTAAAGGTTGTTCATGATCCGTGTAAGTGGATACTAATATTAAATCCCGCATGCCCGGATTTTGGACACGCTTAGCGCTTAACAAAGTAGAGCGATATTTCAAACAGAGGTGCTATCATCAATCTGTATTACAGCTCGTCTCATAATGCATGGCACTACGTATGTGTCACTTTCCACTGAATCTGTCAATCGATCAAATAAATAAGGCGTTTTATTTTATTTGGCCGACGTTACAGGGGCTGTCGGGGACGGGTTCAATTGATGGGACAATTGACTTTCGGATAAAGTAACCGAAGCCAGTAGTAGCGGTTAATGTCATCTCCATGCGTTACATGCAAGCTTTTAGATTTGAAATGAGGTCAAGTGAAAAGTTTTAGCTATCGGAGAATGGGTAAAAAACGCTTGCATGGTGCAATGGTGTTATGGTCACACAACAACAATAAAAAGCTGAGCATATAAGTAGCAGAGCAGTGCTTTTCATTTTAATTAACATTGTTTTATTTCGAAGCCAAAACAGAAACACTTCATAGAAATTCTTCTTAATAAAAATGTGACTTTTTTAGGCACATAGAACAAGTTAAAACCGCAGCGTAAAATAAAACTTAATTCAACGCGACCACGTCTGAATCTCTGACGTCAGACTACATAATTAGCAAAGTACCAAACATACGGTGGAGTTACGCGAAGTTTGGGAAGATTTCAGCCACTATTATTCGTGAATGCGAGCTCCTTAGCATATTTAACGTATTATGGGGTTAATGGGCAATGATGGCGGTTGTTCGTGCCTCCGCCACGAGCCGGCTCAACTGGTAATTTTCCACCAGTTGTTAGTTAACGAGACGAGCACCGAACCTCGGTACTTTGTGCTCGGTGAAGGATTTACGGGATTTGAAATAATACGCCGTTCGCGACGTGGAACGGAGAGTAGTGCGTCGTTTTAATAATAGGGTTCCGTGGCGATTTAATGAGGGGTTATAATGAAGTAACTCTGTATTCCTACCGGCATGATCTTTAAATTAAAATTAACAGACAGATGAAGTTGCTTTTGCGTGATTTTACAGATTACAATATACTAATTGCAGTTCAACTTTTCCTAGTTAATAGTTTGCATCCAAGAGTTCTTATTATAACTGAACCAAAGATAGTAATTTTTTCATCGTAGATATTTTTCATCGGCCTAGCCTTTTCCCAACTATATCGGGCGGCTTCCAGTCAAATCGGGTTCAGAATACCAGTATTTAACGTAGAGCGGCTGCCTACCAGATCTCCACAACACAGTAACTGTAACACCGTACTTCTTGGCAAGACTGGTGTCAGATTTTCTATATAATTCAACGATAATACCTACCTACGCAAATAATTTTGAGTTCACCTATTCCAGGTCGATAGCTACTTACCTACGTTGCCGATGGGTACGTAGAAGCATTTTTATTTCTTGAATGCTGCAGTTTCATGATGAAATAAAAAAACAATGCAAAAGCAAACTTTTATTCACAATAGTTTGCCAATGTTGAATTTGAAAAACACAAAATGAAACTGGTTTATTAGTTTACAAAACTATTCGGTTTCAAGAGAGCTACGGAACACAATTATATTTTAAAAAAATTCTCATAGTTCTCAGAAAAAGCGCTGGCTCGTAAATTTTAAGTCGGCCAAGTCACTTTATATTCTCGTCAGCAAGTTGCCATTTACTTACTTAAAACGTAACATGCATAATAACATGCTTGTTATGAGTGGTGGGGCTAACCAGAGTTTCGTGCCAAAACATTTTATGACTTAAATTAAACGTTAATTACCATCATTATGAGATTTTGTCTTTCTACAAATATCTTAAGGCTAAAATCACATTTGCCCTGACACTGATAAAAATAAGGAGTTTACTTTGTCCTTCTGCTTATCGTAGAATTAACTTGACCAGACTTCTAATTAAGAGATACAATTAGTGACGAAAACAGTATTTGTGCTATGATTAGGCCACACACGTTAGGTTTTTAATCGTGACTGCTAGGACAATACAAGAGCGAGCGAAGCGTGCTCTAATAGAACAGCGCAACTCGGATAAATTAGATAGAAACATCTTGACTTATCTTTATAATCGTGGTTTTAGTGGAAAAATGCGAGAGTAAGCGAAGCGAGCTCGTTAATTCGAAGTATCTTGTCTTAGATAGGTTAGATATACATTGTGATATTGCAGTTATCCTGGTAACTGTTCTCATGAGAAATAAAAAAGACAAAATAATAACAAAAAAAGCTAACGAATAAAGCAAAGTTTCTTCCACATATATTAACCAAGAAGAATTAGAAACAAAGCGTAAATCCCATTGAATACCGACTCGGGACGTTACGAACTTCCTTAACCTAACATTAGTAGATTAACGCTTCCCCTAAACTTTTCTTTGATTAAAACCACAAGACAACGTGACGTGAATTATAAAACGGTATAATTTATTTTCTTTGCCAATCTTAAGGAGAATGCGGTAATAAACCAACAAAATTCAGTTTTTCTTTTTTTTTTTCAAGTTGTTGCTCAGAACATACTTATTAGGTTGTATGCTATTTGAGACCAGGAAACAAATGTTTTATCGAAGTAGGTATAATCATTTAAACCTTCAATACAACTCCCTGAGTTCAAATTATTACACGCGACTATTCAATTAAATTAAGACATTTAAGAATATTTGTAACTTATAGAAATGTGTTATTTCGAAAACTCATATAATTTGGTAAACGTCAATTTATTACGTAGGCCAATAATTTTTTGATGAAAAATTAATTAATAAATAATGAAAATACCTAATATAATTTTGTTACTTTGTCTTTGTTGCAGTAGTTTGTGTTGTGTTTGCGCATTCCATTCCATTCTATTCTATTCTAATACAGAGATGAACTCTACTTGTAAGTTAAGATTAGAATTTCGCTAAACCAGTTTCAAAAAGAAAATGTTCTTTCTGTGTTAAAAGAAATGATGACTGACATAGAACGGCCTGTAGATACATATTATCCTACCCTCCAAAGTTGCGGTAACACTCAAACGTCAATGTTGAAGTGGTTAGAAGGTTTTTTGCATGACGATGACGACTGTATTTGCGATCGCAAGGGTATGTAAATTACTTTGTTTTCTTTGCGTCACGGTCACGTTTATAAATAGGTATTTGACACTCAAGTAAGAAAACCGTTAGAAAGAAAAGTTTTTCTTCCATTCTGTGCTAACGAACTCAGAACCAACAAAGTTCATATCTTGAAGTAAAAAAGGTAATGGTACACTCTGCTTTTTACATCCACTTCTCACTACATCAGAAATATATTGTCAGGAGGATCTCCTTGGCTGCAGGTTTCTGGCAGAGAAAGTAGATCTTTGGAAGCGTCTAGCAAAAAGTAAAAGAGAATTTGAATTATGCGACTCTTGTACCAGCGCTCGTCTAAGGCAGATACCGAATATATTACGAAGTTAAATCTCTAACGTAGTTTTTATTTTATAACTAGTGGCCTGCCCCGGCTTTGCCCGGATGTATATTCTTTCATAAGAACCTTCTCCTGACAATAACCAATACAGCAAACAAAGAATTACCGAAATTGGTCCAGCCGTTCACGCGTGATGCCGTGACCAAGGGAAATAGGGATTCATTTTTATATACATAGATAAGCACTTACAATATTGTTCGGGGCTCGCTTAACATAGGTAAGCTGTGGCACCCGCACGAAGTAGAACCAAAACGCTAGTTTTTATTTAACCACAAATAACCTGTTTCCATAGATCTTCATTCACTCGCATAATAATACATTCTACGCGAATATCATATAGCTGCCATATAATAGCTTTAATAGGATTAGCCTACATATTCTTGACGTAAACCAAGTCGGGAGATCCTCAACTCTCCATAACAATCATACGCGAATGATTCATAGTATATTAAAGCAGGAGTTTGGCAACTATTCAATATATCCAACGAAATATAATATACTGTTGTTTTGTTTGTTGTTCCCGTTTCATGCAAAATAGCTTATCTGATTGACGTGAAGTTTTCATCGAAGTTTTGGGTAAAATAGACCGATAGACGGGGTTTTCTATTGAAAAGTTTTTGAGATGTATCGACTATCGGGTAAACAGATATACTGTCGGTTGTGCTTCATAAAGTTCGTCGTGGATTCATGAGCTAAAGAGAAGTATTCATCTAACTTACTTCCTATTCATAGTACCTAGGTGTAAACTGTGAAAATCAATATATCTTGAGATGCATGTCAAAATTTTGAACATCGGTTCAATTTAGCCACATCAGTTGTTAAAATAGTATGTTCGCTATATTTTCGACTTGCTGTTGGGTGAGCTCAATCCCTGTCTTTTGCACTCTCGCTGCGCTCATACTCTCTTGGGCACCAATATCTTGATCATCCCTGTGATGAAGACGAATATGTCTGGAGTTCTGTGAAATGAGTGTTAAATAGCTATCTTCGTAAACGAACGTACTTAGAGGATATTGTCGTTTCTGTAAAACGGCTAAACGGATATAGACGACATTTGGAACAATGGCAGACATGGCCAGGGTAAGGACATACAATATGGAATAAGTTTCGACTTTCACGCAGGTAAAAATGGTGCCTAATAAAAAAAGTACCTACTGAAATTAGTAACCGTCGGTTTTCTTCAGACTGGTTGCAAAAGCCTGATTTTCTAAAAGCTAGACTTGCCTTTGTAAAACACAAGAAACTTAGCGTGCGATGCAAGATAGAAATGATTGCGCACCTTTTTGCTAACCAGCTTTCAAGTCTACGGTCAAAGGTAGCGTAGTCAGGCAAATGGCTGAAAAAGTGCAGTAAACAAGGTGCATAAAGTCTAATTTGCAATGTCAAGCCTTATGTTTTTCTTTTCATTAACTCAGTGTAAAGAACTAGGTTTGCGTAAACATAAAAAATTGCGTCACATTTCTCGCCATTCATTTATTCCATTTCCATAATACCACGAATGTATGTACATAACCATCTTGAAACTATTTACTTAAACTATTTAAATCTACTAAACCTAAGTATGTACATATACAAAAACAAAATACACTCAGGCGTCGAAGTATTCCTCCGCATCGCTGTCAGCCGGAAACGTGCCCAGAAGACTGGCAGCATTGCCACGTTGAATGGCAATTCTTTGAGCAAAGAACGAGCCAGCCCTCTGGTCACGTAAAGTGTCGGTCAGTCGGCGAGATATGTCCTTGAAAAGTTTCGTTTCGACCCCAAACGACTCAAAACTGTAATTCCCAATAAGGATACAGTATTTGCGCCGCTTGAGGGCCTCAGCAGCCGCAACGGCAGCCGTCACAGCCTCCCGTACTTGGAACATGCGATGGCACAAGGGTGTCGACACACGTTGCGTCCCACACCAGAGGCCTATCCACCTTCCACGGCACCAATGTCATACCATCTGGTCTTTTCCCATCGTCCCGTACCAAACCGCTATTATTATTTGGTAATTAGGGTTCCGTACCCAAAAGCTAAAAACGGTCCCTATTACTAAGTCTCCACTGTCCGTCCGTCTGTCTGTCTGTCTGTCACCAGGCTGTATCTCATGAAACGTGATAGAGAAATACATCATCTGTGAAAATGTTGAAATTTTCACAGATGATGTATTTCTGTTGCCGCTATAACAACAAATACCAAAAAACAGAATACAATAAATATTTAAGGGGGCTCCCACTAAACAGAGATGATTTTTTTGCGGTTTTTAGATAATGGTACGGAACCATTCGTGCGCGAGTCCTACTGGCACTTTTTTGTTATTAAGTAATTGATCAAACGGACGAATACAAGTCTACTACTATTTTGTCCATAATGCAGGCTACTAATTTTAAATTAAATTAAATCTAAATTAAGGGAAGCTCCCATACAAGAAACGTATTTTTTTTTTCGATTTATGGTACGGAACCCTTCATGTGAGAGTCCGACTCGTACTTGGCTGGCTTTCCTTCACGTGACCAGAGGGCTTTTTACTTTGGTCAAAGAATCAGCATTAACTTTCAACGTGGCAATGCTGCCATTGTTCTCTGCACTATTCGCATTGACAGCGATTTTGACGAATTTTTTTATGCTCAATTCTTTTTCGGCTTCCTCTCCTTTTTATACGCGCTGCTACATAATTAATAATTAAATATTATTGATTCATGTCAGTAACTACACTTAGTAACTGTGTGTTTGAATAACTCACAAATGAAAATCGGTATTCATTTATATTTAACTAGCATTTACTAGCGGCTTCGTCCGTGTGAAGTAAAAAATAATTCCCAATCGGGACCATAAGTATCATATTGTTATAACGCAGATTAAACAGTACCTATATTCCAAACATCCTGCTCAGCCGTTTAAGCAAGATTGATTTAATGACCAAACATATATGTATATGACACCGAAAATTGCAAAAGCCGTAAGATTGTAAAATATCGCGTGAAATGGTAAACTACTTTTTCTGAAATCACGATTTATTGTAAACAAAATCATGTTTTTATAATATATCGAGAAATTATAATCTAATAAAGATTTATTACAATCTTACGGAGTCTGCAATTTTCCGGTGACATATAGATATAAACATCCAACCAAACATATATAGACTCACATTTATAACAAGTAGTATATTCTACCTCGCGTGTTCACGTTTCCAGATACAATAATTCATTTATGGTAGTAATTTATGAGTAGTTATTTAAACCTGAAATATCAGGAAATACAATCTGGTCATTTTAGTAATTAGAAAGGCATGCAAATCGGCTCACGCTCGCGTTAATTTATGTTTACCTACACAAATACTTTTAATAAAACCGGACTCGTGCACGAAAATGAAATTCAAGAGAAATGAAACGACATTAACCGAAAAAATACGTTTCTTATATGGTGCGGACCATATAAGAAACGTATTTTTTCGGTTAATGTCGTTTCATTTCTCTTGAATTTCATTTTATTTAATTAATATTTGTTATTACAGCGGCAATAGATAAACGATAACATACTCTGTGAAAATTCCAAGTGTCTACCTATAACGGTTCATGAGATACATCCAGCTGACAGACTAACAGCGGAGGCTTATTAATGGGATTCCGTTGGTTACTTTTTGATCTCGGAACCCTAAGAATATTAGCTTCTTTTTATATCAACGTGTGTTTTCCCTTAACGAGTAGAAGTCGGTATTAAAGAGTATTCAATTATTTGCAGACATGTTGCTAATCCGTCGACTACTAGTAAGATTAGCGTACCTACGTGATAGCTTAAGCTTATGAAAGTGATTTTGAACATAAACAAAACAGAATGCAAACAACTGACGGCACGGTTGACGCAGTGGTTGAGCGAGTGACTGCTGCGCTGCGTGTCGCGGGTTCGATTTCCGCACGGAGCAAATATTTATATGGCCTACTTGGCAAGACTGGAGTCAGATTGATTCGCTTCTGACAATCCGTAACGACTGCCAAAGATCTATCTACAAATGACATAATCATCACAATGAGACCAACGGCTAAACGTGCTATTCGAGGCACGGAAGCAACTCGGTATGTAAAGATGGTCACCCATCCACGGACCAACCTTGGCAAGCGTTGCTTAACCTTTGATCGACCCGTGTGGCTGTTATTCTTTAGCCGCGGGCTCCTCGAGTTATAGTCGAATCAATTATGTTGAAATGACTCCTACTTTCAAACACCATTACCTACAACCAACCCACAAACCTCGCAGCAACGAAATGCATCGCAAAGCTAATTAACAATACGCTACCTAATTCATCTCTCTCATTTAGCCGTGGGCGAGTAACCGGACTCTGCTGACGAGCCAGCTTCGTGGAATACAAACGCAATGGCGAACGGTAATAGATACCAGTAATTCCATTTTAATTTTCATACAAAGCTTTATCGGGAATATTGTGTACCGGGAATTTTCCTCGATGAGAACCGGTGCCAATTTGAAAACATGGAAAGTGTTAATCATACTGCCATTTTCAAAGAATTTGAAATTGAATAACAGGGGGTTTAACTGTGGCCGCGGCTTCGCTCGAGTCAAAGTAGCCAATAACTGTCCCTAGGTTCTATATCTAGTCATCGGACGTGGCTTTAAGCCTTTTGTTACCATCTTGTTTTTACCTTGTGAAAAGGAAATAAACGAATATGATGAACATGAATATTTATGAATACCAAAATTCTCTGGACCAAAATTCATCAGAATAGGTTCGGATTTAGGCGTGAAAGCGTTATAAACTCAGTGTCGTATTTATAATATTAGTATAGTATGGATTTTGGAGGAATACATCAGTTTTCAGTGTTCGCCTGAAACCACGCGTTGTATGTATGTTTGATGAGCATTTGATGCGGTGTTCCTATACATTTTTGATATAAAAGACGCCACAGCGTCTCTTTATGCGCCCCTACGCGTACACAGATCGCTCTACTTTTCTTCATCTTTTGTAAACGCAGGCATTCATTGGTTTTACAAAAGGGAGAAGAAGTAAAGGCCTCAATACATTTAATGTCATTTCAGCACTGACTGACTTCATGCGTGTCAGTCAGCTGCGTCAAGCAAGCTACTAAAGTGACCCAATGGAATAGATTTACAAATACCTCGTAGTGGGGAACAGATTTCCAATCAAAGCTAGGGCCGTCATAACTGGTCAGATTTGATAGTGCCGTCATAATTGGTCAGATTTGATAGTGCCGTCATAATTGGTCAGATTTGCGATAATCACCGTGCTTGCCTGGCGTATGATTGCTGCACGCTGCCATTAGCACAGGTGGACGGCAATAGCCATCTTGCTGATATCGCTTAGCCGTCTTTTATGACAGCTATAGGAAGCAATGGGGCAGGACTAGCCGCTACTTAGTTGAGTGACTATCCGATACATTGTATTCCAAATTATAATACTGTAAATATATGTACATTAGGCAGGGTGAACAGTACCTAGGGCTTAATCATATTTTAGAAACTGCTTCTGTGGCCTCAGTCATGTTTTAATACGTACTCTCCATTGACGGTCCCTGAAACAAATTTTCCCTAGACTTGGTCGAGTCATGCTAACATGAATGAAGGACAACTTTTTTTGCGAGATTTTTTCTAATAAATTAAAAGTCATACTTTATCAATCAACGGTTTCATTGCCTCCCAACAATATATTTCCGGAAACTGTAATATCCACTCCGTTATCATTCTATCTTCGATAAACGCACGTGCGTATGATTTCCTCAATGAATGTTTGTTTTAGCACACGCTTCGCTTCCATCGATTTTGTGTGCTTTACCACGCTTCTACGCTTTCATCGCGTTATTTGCTTCAACCCTGTGCCAAATACAGTAATAGAGAAAAAAAAAATATAAAATCTAACTAACCAATGTACATAATAATATGTACCTATTTGTCAGTGTGTGAATGCATTCTCATCTTGCTATTGTAAATACCAATAAGTTTGTTAGGTACGTATTTTCTGTTCTCGATCTGTAAACATACTACTACTATTACTAACTGTTATGCCAGTTCAGTTGTTGAACAAGAGGATTAGACCCAAAATAATATTCAAAAGTTAGCTTTTCACTCGCGACTTGAAGTCTGCATTTAACAATACTTACTTCGGTGTCTTCTCTAATAACTTCTAACTTATATAACCTTTAATATACTGGGTATTCTCTATAAGTTTCCAAGCTGATAGTAGCCATAAATTAAAATTCAAAGTTCAAAGTTTGTGCAAGTTCGCAATTAAGTGGCTCAACTTTAAACTTAAATTTTGAGTTCATATTATTAAAACTAACGAAATCAGTGTTTGTCTTATGCTACTTATTCTCAACTTTATAATGAGCTCACTTTAATTTAACATTTAGAAAGGGGCATGTACTTATCATTATGAATAACTTTAACTATTGGACCAACCCTATAATCGCGAAAAAAAATCAAGTCCCCCATACATTCACCATTTAGATACCAGTTCTTTTCAAAAATCTTCTCCCAATGTATCGGTTTTTACTTTGATCGGTGAAACTTCCAGATTTATTTACCTGACCGTATCAGGGCACTTTTACGCTACATTCCCCCATCCATAACCCTATTCGATTTAACCGAGGCATCGGCTTATCAATGAACCGTCTTAGAAAACGAGTAACGTTAACGTCAGGGCGTCTTTATCGGACGGAGGTATCAGCAACGGAATAGATGGGTACAGAAGGTCAACTCTTTCCAACGATTGAAAATGCACGCACTCACACGCTTCGTCAAACTTCATGGTCATGTTCTACGTGTATTTATAGTCCTCCTGGCCGATTTCTGCCATTGCGGCCACTCTCAACCGAGATTAGCCATCGGCGCGGGACATATGATAGTGCACAAGTGTGTGCGCAAATACAGGTGCACTCCCTCTTCCATCACTCTCATATTCCGATGGGACGGCAACCCGACACGACCGGAGAGAGACCTGGCGCAGGACCAACAGCTTAACGTGCTTTCCGAAGCACGGGGGTGTCATACCACCAACTTCCAAACTCCGGACTGTCACTGAGAAATTCCTATTGGAAAAGCCCAATGACACTTTTTGCCCGACTTGTGAGTCACGCTTGCGACCCCGGGATCAACAGAACAGTTCAAACGTTCTACGGAGTGCATGACCTAAAAAGGTACCTGTACTAGAGTGGATGCTGAAGGATCGAGTGTTCTGGCGCAGTTTGGTAGAGGCCTTATGTTTAGTAGTGGACTGCGTGTAGCGACATCTATATAGCCCTATCTACATAGGTACGAATTATGAAAATGATCTGACTTCACACTGCTACATTGCGGTTTCAAAGTTTTCTGCGGGATTTCAACATATACAACAGCCCGGCAACAATCATGGAGCAGTTGCCCAACAGACAGTCTGGTCGGAGGATCCCTCTTTTAAATAGAGGTTGCGAGCCTTTCCACCCTTTTCCGCAAACCACTATAAGCAAATGGCTAGGTCGATTGAATGCAAGAGTACTTGCCACTGTCATTAGTTTGAGCTTCCATACCTTACCTTTATGTGTTTGTGGATTGAGCTAGCCTTCTGCAACTATTTATTCTGTGTCCCATATACGTTTCGTAGTTCCGTTCGTAGAGCGGTATCGCGTCCGCGGTCCTAATATCTCGGATAACGCCATCCGTACGTTAGTTTGGGCTTTATGTCGCCCTGTTATCAATGCGAAATGAGCTTCGTCCTGCTAATAATGGATCTGTTTGCTAATATTGCGTGTACGTATTTTCTATCGGCCATCAGTGATTGCATGCTCAAGCGAGCTCGGGCCGATAATTCCCGATCGTGGGCGGTTTTGGTGGACAATAAACCATTTGATTTGATGGCGACTAGTTTTATGTTCCGCTTTATGTTTATCTAGGTAATGTATTTGTGGCATTTATTGTTATTTTTTCTGATAGCAGTATCTAGATTATGTGACTTCTGATAATATGTAACAGGATATTGTATAACCGTGTGACGAAATTTTTTATCTTTGTTTCAAATCGTTAGCTGGACCTACCTATTTCCCATTGTAAGTGCAAAGTAAAATAAAGAGATTATTTTACACACTTTTCCTCCTAAACAAACTCGAAACGGAATACAATACACAGATTATTAAGGATTACAGCGTTTGTATCCCCTTTTAAAATCGCAATCCCTTATAAAACATTCGAAATAACCTTCCGGGTAACAAATATTTGAAATAAGTTGAGCTCAACTTAGATTACTGTATGAACGCTCATCTTTTACTTTATTTGTTCAATACAAGCGCAAAAGTGGTGATTCTATAAAAAGAAAACGTTCTCGGGTCCAAAAAAGATAAAAGTCACGCGGAAGTTTTTCAATCTTTGTGAACTGTTCCAATTTCTATAGATACAAAGAAGTTATTCCTTTCCAGTTATACTTTGATATAGGAGTTTTATAAAATACGATAAGATAAAACTTAAAAGGTATCTCAGACAAAAGCCAAGGTCATAGCATAGTTAAGTACCGGTGAGCTTCACGGTCACTGAAATTGTGTTCTTCTGACAGGTCAACTCAAATGAGTTTGGTCCTTTCCAAAAACCCCATCTCAGACACTATTCTACTTAGACCTCATTATGATCAATCTCATCAAAATGTTTGGACTTTAAAGGAGACTAATCTTTTAATTTTGTTGGAAACACAGGCCTCGTCTAATTTTAAAATATTTTTTCATGGTGTATTTTTTAAATAATTTTACTGAAATAAATATATACAGCATTTATCAGTAGGTACCCTGTTCAGTCAAGCAATAAGGATCAAAGAGAAATGATCAAAATTCAATACCGCGAACACCGGTATAATTAGTGAAGCGATTTGCTCACAAATTGCTAAAACGCTGTTTGAATAACAACATTTTGGCCAGAACCGAACTTTAAATTCCCTAAGCTATAAAATCTCAAAAATTAACAATATTCTTAATTTATTTTGGTATCTTGACAGAAAATTAATGAAATAGCTTCAACAGTTTTATCTAGAATGCATATCAAGTTGGCACTTCTCCAGAATATTTTTTTGAGTTTCATATTTCACTACCTACGTAATAATTTTCGTTTTGCACCGCAAACAACAAAACTATAATATTCGTAATGTAGATAATTATTATCTACTAGATATAGGTGTCTACCGGGAAATACATTTTCATTATCTTCTGGCATGACAGTTATTTTTGGATCTAATTTTTTCCTATTAACCTCAATTCGGGTCGATCTACAATATGCATTTCTAAGTATTTACCTACCTACCTACTGCAAACCCCAGCGTCCATATTGATAAGAAAAAAGAATATTGAACTTTGGGAACCTACTAAGTAACTTTAACATGTAACAATTTTCATTGAATATTCTTAAACTTTAAAATCTTTCTTTAGCGAAGTTGTAAGAATGGGTAATACTTTGCCAAAGATGTTCTGGATAGAAACCGGCAGTAAAAGCCAGAATTTTATATGTATTTTCTCCTTTGCAGAACTTACTATTTACTCTTTATGGAAATCTACCTCATGGCTCTGGTAAAAATTCGAAAAACTTTTTAAAAATAATTTACAGAAACAAAAATACAGTTAACATAGGTATACCTACTGTTAAACGATCAAAATTGAGAAGAGGTCGGTAAAATATTTATTTTCCTAACATTAATCAATCATCTGCTATCATCACAGCCATGACTGTATTGATCTTACTTAAGCCAACCCCAAAAATAATAAATTTTAACCACCTGTACTAAAAATCCGTTAAAAAGTTGCAAGTCATCAGTCACCAAGCAAAATTGTAACAAATGACACAGACGGTGCAAGCTGCCTTCGGGAGCTCATTTCGCACAGAGTGCATTAAATTTTGCACCACATAAAAATGTTAGATATAAAAATATTGGAGGGTAAACAGAGAAAAGTGTGTAATCCAATCTCCTGTCGACAGCGGATCGATTTATTTTACACTCGAGTTTATGCTCCTAGACATACGACGTCTTAACACGGATCTGGCGACATAAAAGATGACACAATAACTGTTAAGCTCCTTGGCTATTTTCACACGACCTAGGAGCATTAACTCTAAGTTGGGAATGAAAATAGTTCTATGGATAATGTAGTCGTTTATTTAAATTCTGCATTTTAGTATTTTCATCGTTCATAGTCGTAGCTGGCCTAACTGACAACTTAAGCAGTTATGACACGATCCCTTTTTATCAAACTGCTGCAGTCGTAAATATTTTGGCTCATCATAATACTTTAATCCAACCTAAAACTTCACTGCCGTTCTGAGAGCTGACATGTGGGATTTTATATTTTTGAGTTTTATTTTTCTACTATGGCTCTAGTTGACATACAGTGGTAGTGCGCTAATGCCTGAAGCTGCAGAATTCAGTCCAATTTTGCAGTTTCAGGCATTATTTTATAACTCCATTAATATTCGCATGTGAATACTATCAAAAGACAAAAGACGTACCAGGGTCACAGAACAGCCCAGAGCTTTGACGGCTCTCACTAAATGTAATCCCAAAATTCCCCACTTACTCGTGACCAAGTAATCAGCTGGCATTACGGGCCCGACACGCTTTGACGGCGAACGCCTCTAATGTCGACTGAGACCGACAGCTTAACGTGGTACGACCGATCATTAATCTAGTTTAAAGTACGCCGCTTGACGGACCCACTAAATGTAGCCTTCATGGTCACTGACATGTTGGGAACGAGGTCTGGAATCTTTTATCGTTCAGACTTTGTTTCAAGACCGTCAATATTTTTAGGGTTATATTACATACATACGTATCGCGAGCATTACCTATGCTGATCTGCATTCTCTTAATATGCAATGGAGTACAGCTAAACAACATTTGACTTTCTTTTTTCTGCCAGGGTTGCGGAATTTGTTCGAAAGAGTCACCGGGGCCACCCCTGGTACGCAAAGGGCTTTAGAAGGAACACGGATGGGTTTAGGTCAGTAAGAGTCTGACACGCCCTTCCGCTCCAACCAGAGCGGCAGAAGTCATTTGATGATTTCCCATCCTTATAAAAAAAGGCATGTCTAGATTCAAAGAACTCTTGATAGATTACTTAAGCAACCCGTTGACAAGTTGACTGAATAGTTTTCTTACTGATGTAGTGGCTAACTTTTACACGGTATGAGCTGTTCTAAAACAAGAGAAGAAGTAAAGGTTTCTTTCTAGAACAAGAACTTTATAAATGTGCTAGAAAGTTACCAATCAAAAGTTGTTGGTATCAGTACATGCCCCAAGACTCGGTGACTACAAATCTCGTTTGGTATTTCCAACTTCATTCGTCGCAAAGCGGTCCCTTGCTTTGGCGACTGCAAGTTGGACGCTACGTTTCTTTTGTCTTTTATTCTTGGCTGCAATTAAATTCAGTGTTCCCTAGACGTAGGTGATGTTTTTAAACTGATGATCCTTACATTTGTTTTGGTGAACTGTGAAAGTTTATACTGAGCAGAATTATTTTTAATTCCTTGGCTATTTTGAGTACAACAGCAAAAATAAATGTAAGTCACAGCTTTCGGAGTAACGTATTCGTGCTTTAACTGAACCATATCACCTGATTCAATCAAGAAAACAACAAACATTATCATTAAGGTATTTAGATTACATAAAGCGAGAAGCTTTGTCTTTAATTCTGTCTAACAATTTAAAGCTTGTCCTTAAATCATGGCTAACTCCCGGTCGTTGTTACTGGGCATTTTCGTGGATTTTTAGGGCAATCCGGCTGACGAGGTGGACTGTATTTTCTTGAATTAAACTTCGGAACTTCTTTATCTTGTTTATTTTCCCAGGGCTGGCTTGCTGCTGACGGTTGAGTGACGAATGACGGAATGACACCGAGCGCGGCAAGCCACCCGCTTTTTATCTTATTTCCTACTTACACAGGTAGTGAGCGTGGGCGCTTAGGCCTCGGCCAATCAGAGCGCGGGTGGTGGCGCGGAGTTCGAGTCGTTTTAGCGCTGACCAATCAGAGGCGAGCGCATCTGTCTATTGTTTAGACAGGTTCAGACCTGCTCGAAGCGTGTTACGACCGAATTCTGTGCCACCTTACAATCTTCCTTTATTAAACATAAATTAAAACAATCCCTACACTATTGCTTATACATAAAATCCCTGCTATGAACAGTCTTTATTTATTTAAATCTAAACCTTATCCATTAGGTATATAATTTCCCTTAACATCAAGCCTTAGTATCTAACTTATCTATTTATTTATATCCTATTTATTTCGACGTCCGTAATATCCTCCCCCCGGCGCAGGGCTACCGTAGCCTAATCTTCTACGTGAAGGACGGCGAGCTTCGTAACTGGACGTCGTAGGACGCCCGCTGTAGTTCTGACGTCAGCTGACCGCACCTTTCCATCCGGACCATTGTAGACAGCCTCCACGACGCCTCGAGGCCACGTTCCTCTCGGGAGTGAGGAGTCGACGATGACGACTAAGCTGCCGACTTGAAGGGGTCGTCGTTGGTCGTCTGACGCCCCCCGGGGCACCAGCGTAGGCAGGTACTCGTCTACCCAGCGCCGCCAGAAATGGTCGGCGAGCGCCTGGGCAGCTTTCCATTGTTTGCGGCTGGCCTCCTCACAAGGCCCGGTACGGGGAAGGCCCGAGGAGGTACCTATTAAGAAATGGTTAGGCGTGAGGGCCTCCGGATCCTTGGGATCGACAGAGACATGGGTTAGAGGTCGAGAGTTTATGGAGTGCTCGGCCTCTGTCAGCAGCGTCAGTAGTGTTTCTTCTTTTAGCGCTTTTTGGTGCAGCGTCGCTCCCAGCGCCGCCTTAACGGAGCGCACCAGTCGTTCCCAGGCTCCCCCCATATGCGGCGCTCCTGGTGGGATGAACTTCCATTTCATGCGCTGCTCCAGTCCGAATGGAATGAAATCTTTCGTCCACTCTTTGTACGCCGCTCGTAGTTCGGCGTCTGCCCCTCTAAAGTTGGTACCATTGTCTGAGTACATGACTCTGGGCCAACCTCGTCGAGCTGCCATTCTTCGTATGGCCATTAGCGCCGAGTCGGTAGATAAGCTCGACACTAATTCCAGATGCACTGCTCTCGTAGTCAGACAGGTGAACAGGGCTCCCCATCGTTTTTCGTGTCTTCTTCCGATGACTACCGTTATCGGTCCAAAATAATCGGTGCCGCAGTGGGTGAAGGGCCGCGGCGTCTCCATGATTCTTTCCATTGGCAAGTTTCCCGTAACTGGTTTCACTGGCGTAGCTTTTCTTATTCGACAGAGCTGGCATCGCTGTGCTATGGCTCGCACTGTAGGGCGTAGGTTGACGACCCAATACCGCTGTCTTAAGTCATTGATTACACGCTCGTTATTAGCGTGCCCAGCTTTGCGATGTGCATGTTCTACCAATAGCCGTGTGAACGGATGTTTGCCGTGTAAGATCACCGGGGTTTTCTTCGTTTCCTTGACTGCCGCATGTCCGATTCTCCCTCTGACCTTGAGAATATGATCCTCTAGGTAAGGGTCCAGTTTATACAGACTGCTGGACTTGGGTACCGGCTTTCCTTTTCGAAGTAACTGTATTTCATCGGCATAGTTTTCCAGTTGTGCTTGTTCCAGCCATAATTTCTCGGCCCTTTCGATCAAGTCGACGGTCATTTGGCTGGACCTATCGTAACACTTTGCCTTGAAAAGGAATGGCATGGCTGTAGCTCGTAATAATTTTTCGAAAGAAGAGAATCTATTTATGTCTGGCAGGTGAGAAGGTCGTTCTCGTTCTCTTTTTTCTTCGACTATCACGTACGTTGACTCGTCTCCGGTAGTGTCTTCTTTGGATTTCTCCTTTGGCCAGAACTCTTCGTCATTGTACAGGAACGCGGGACCGGTGAACCATCTGTCTTCGGGTTTCATTCGTACGGTGTAGTTAGGGCGTGTAGCGTCATCTGCCACGTTGTGATCGGTGGGTACCCATCTCCACTGGCTGGCGTCAGTTAGCTCCGCGATTTCACCCAGGCGGTGGGCCACAAACGGTGTGTACTTCACGGCGTCTTTTTCGATCCATCGTAGGACGGTTTGTGAGTCTGTCCAATAGATCACGCTTCTGGGCTTGTCACGGTGCTCCTTTATTATAGTCTCCGCCAGTCGTGCGCCGATCACTGCTGCCTGTAGTTCTAGTCGTGGGATAGTAACTAGCTTCAGGGGGGCCACTCTTGCTTTTGCTGCGACCAGCCTCACATCCACTCTTCCGTCTTTCTTCTGGATTCTCCAGTAGGCTGCAGCTGCGTATGCTTGTTCGCTAGCGTCGCAGAAAATATGCAGGTCCATGAGGTCGTCTGGGCCCTTATCGTAGCACCTTGGGATGCGAAGCTTCGTTACTTCGTCCAGACTTTGTATCCATTCCTCAAAGTGCTGCGCGTCTTGTTCTGGGATTGCCTCGTCCCATCCGATGCCGTGTCTCCACAAGTTCTGGAGCACGATCTTGCCGGTGACTGTGAAGTGGCTGATGAGTCCTAGAGGATCGTAGACTGCCATCACTGCACCAAGGGCTTCTCGTTTAGTCGGCGCTCTGTTTCGAGTTTTCACTTCGGGTGACAGCCGACTCAATCCAGTGTTAAAGCCTAGCTCGTCTGAGCCTGTTTGCCAAAGTAGGCCTAGTGTTTTGTCCGTATTTTGTTCTCGTTGTCCGAATCTTACTTCTGTGTCGTGTGCCAGCTTCTCCGGTGTAATACTTTTCAACACGTTGAGTTTATTTGAGCACCAACCTCTCAAATTGAAGTGGGCGTTCTGATGAACTCTAATGACTTCACGCGCTGTCTTAATTGCTTCTTCCTCGGTTGCCACGCTGTCTACGTAGTCATCCATATAGTGGCTCGTTGTTATAGCTTGCACGGCGTTAGGGTATTCTTGCGCGTACAGTCTTGCGTTGGCGTCTCGTACTGAGTGCGCGATGAAAGGTGAACACGAGGCTCCGAAGATCATCGAGGTCATTTTATATTTCTTCGGTGGCTTAGTACGTTCCTCACCTCGCCAGAGAAACATCTGCGCAGCCTGGTCTTGGTCTCTTATCTTCACTTGGAGAAACATTTCCTGTATGTCTGCCGTGACGGCTACTGGACGCTCTCTGAATCGAAACAATATTCCTGGCAGCGATTTCAAGAGGTCAGGTCCTTCTAGTAGATAGTCGTTTAGGCACACTCCACTGTATCGATGTGCGGCGTCAAACACTAGACGTATCTTGCCCGGTTTATTCGGGTTTACAACCGGGAAGTGCGGCAGGTACCACACTTTCTTACTTCCTTCTTCCGTTCCGTTGCACTCCTGGGCGTATCCTTTATCGAGTAGGTTTTTGACCAGAGTGCTATACTGTGCTGCAAAGTTTGGTGATGAATCCATCTTCTTCTCTAATATCTTTAATCTTCGCAGGGCACAGCTGTAGTTGTTGGGCATCGAAGCGTCTTCATCACGCCATGGTAACCCGACTTCGAAGTGATCACCGACTTTTCTCAGTGTTCCCTGAACCACGTTCATTGCCTTCTGATCTTCGGGTTTGATCTTCTTGGCCAAAGAAACTCCTAGGGCATCAATCCTGAAGTGTGACTTTACTAACTCTTCTATACGACGTACGTCATCTGTCTGTCTCGCTGCAGACACATCGTATAGATGTAGCACGACTTGTCCCTCTTGTTCCTTCAGCGTGGTGCGTGGCGCAGTCCCGTGGATCACCCATCCTAACTGAGTGTAGGATGCTGCAGGCTCATTTTTCTTGCCCATGCGTAACTCTCGCGTGACTATTAGGTGCCAGTTGTCCGCACCTATCAGTACCATCGGTGTAGCTTCTCTGTAGAATGCGTCGCTTTGTATGTCTTGGAGGTGAGGAAAGTTTTCGAGTTTTAACCTGTCCATCGTCTGACCATGAAGTCGCAGGTTTTTCATTGTTCGTGCGCGTAGTTCTTGGAATTCACCGCTCTGGCCACGTATCTGTAACTTGACTTCCTGGCTTTGTTCTTCTTGTTGTTGTGAAGTCACGCTCTGGATACGTAAAGTAGAGACCGGTCCGCTTATGTGCAAACGACGTACTAGTTCTTCGTCGACGAGCGATATTGTTGAGCCTTCGTCCAGTAGGGCGAACGTCGATATTTGCCCGCCGGGCCCTTTTAATAACACGGGACACATTTTCAGCAATACGCGTTGCGACACATTATTTGACGCGGAGACGGTCATTACCGCTTCCTGCGAGTGTGGGTTCTCGGTATCAGTTGACTTATCTGGCTTATCACTTGGCGGTGCCTCTCTCTCCTCTCGATCTTTGTGCAGCAGCGCGTGGTGTGGGCGGCTGCAGGTTCCTCTGCCGCATCGCTTCGCTCGGCAATGTTCGCGTCGATGGCGTCTTGTCACACACTTGAAACACACTTTGGCAGTACGTGCCCAATCCCATCTTTCATCAACGCTCATCTTCAGGAACTTTGCACATTTCGGTACCTCGTGATCACTGCCACAACACAAACACTCTTGTTTTCTTTCTTCCTCCTTTCCCGATGTCGCGTAAACTACTTCCCGACCCGACTTCTTCTTGGCGTTAAATTGTGGCGCGCTTCTCATTTCCTTCTTCTGGACGGGTGCGGGCGTCGCGCTAGTGAAGGCGTATTTCATGGCTCGGTCAGCCTCCCGCATCAGGAATCTGGACAACAATATCACTTCCGGTTCACGCGACGATTCCGCAGTTTCAGAAGCGTAATCGCACCATCTTGACTTTATGTGCGGGCTCAGTTTCTCTACAACTTCGCGAACTAGCATCGGGTTCCATATATACCCACGATTGTCCATCTTGGAAAGCACGCACACTATGTTTTGAAGTTTCACTGCGAACGAATTTAATTCACTGGCCGCACCCGTGAGTCGAGGTAACTTCTTCAAATCTTCCATCACTCGATTCATGAGTATCTCCGGTCTCCCGTAATACTGTTCTAGTGTCTTCATGATCACTTGCGGGTCAGACGCGGAGTATAGGAGCGCGGACACAGCTTCTCTTGCTTCACCCTTAATGCAATTGCGTAGTCTTGCCAAATTTTCTGTTGTCGTGAATTTGCACAAATTCGACGAGTCGTCGTACGCCGCCTTAAATGGCAACCATTCAGTAGCCGCTCCCGTGAACGTGGGCAGCTCAGTCACTTGTCGCGGCGGCGGGCGTACGTGAATCATTTTTTCCAACGCGTCGGCCAACTGTTCTATTCCTCTTCCAACTCGGCGTTCTCCTCTGGTAGGCGAACGCGAGGTCGACCGTTGCCTTTTCTGGTCATTCCTGGCAGGTGCGGCGGCTTCGATACGTGCGGCGGGTTCGACGTAAGTGGCAGGTTCGAGGGCGGCGTGCATGGCGGCGGGATGCGGAAACTGCGCTTCTCTCTGCGGTTGATCCGCGACTGGAGGGCGACTTCGGTCAACACTTTGAAGCCACTCGTCCACCCTGTCTTCACTCATGTGCACGGAGCCTTCTTCACGAGCTTCTGCCTCTGCCTCAATCGTCGACACTTCATATTCGAGTCGCTTGTTGACGAGTGCTTTTTCGAGTTCTAATTGCTCGTTCCTTATCGCAGCGATTCTCTTCTGTGCCTCGTATTCTGCCTTCTTCACTCTTGCCACGTCACTACTGTACGATCTTCTGGACCTTATCGTACTTACTGTATCCCTCACAGAAACATCGTGCGCAGCTGTCATAGTTCTCACTGATTCCTGGGTTCGAAACACGGCGCGCGTCAACGGGTAACGCGATGTGGATGGTGTGGCGAGCGATTCACCATAGTCGTACGCGGTCGCGGTCGCGGTGGCTCTACTTCCCGTCGGGACGCGAGGAGCCGGCGCGGCGAGGGCGCCATCGGACGTCGTCGGCGCAACTCTCCCCGCCGCGGGCGTGGCGGGGTGTGCGATCGCGAGCGCGGGGGCGGCGGGATCGGTCCCAGCCGCGGGCGCACCATGCGGTGGGCGCGGGAGCGCGGACGCGATGGTCGACGGCGACCTAGGCGGCTCTTCGAATGCGAGATGGCGGCGACTATCGTAGCCCGATTCGGATTCACTTTCCTTGGCCGAAATGCTTCTAGTCTTCATTGTAGATGTTCGTTTCGACCGGCGGTTTTCTATCTTCTATCTGCTATCCGGCTCGAAGGACCAAATGACGAGGTGGACTGTATTTTCTTGAATTAAACTTCGGAACTTCTTTATCTTGTTTATTTTCCCAGGGCTGGCTTGCTGCTGACGGTTGAGTGACGAATGACGGAATGACACCGAGCGCGGTTTTTTTTTTTTTTTTTTTTTTTGTGTGGCTTCTCGCAGTTCAACCTATAAGGTTGTCGACTGCTTAACCGGGCTTGCCTGTGGTGGCCTTAATATAATATTAAAGCCTCCAGCCAGGGCTTATAAAAAACTTACAAACTAAGCGACTTCACGCTAAGGGCACCCCCTGTGGGGTACGGGCCTCGGCTTAGGGCGTCGCTGGGGAGAGGACAGCTAGGGACGGGCTGGATCGAACTGGAATTATTATTTAGGGGCGAATTTAAGACTACAGGCTCAGCGGCGCGGGCTGGCTCGAGCAAGGGTCGGGGCGGATTTTGACGGGGACGTCGCGGCGGGCCTCGGTGGCGAGGGCGGAAGGACGGCGGTCGTGGTTTGCGAAGAGTGCTGGTCTCTTTGCGACTCTCTTGGAGGAGAGTGGTAGAGTCGTCGGGCGTGACGAGGGTATGCCTCGGTCGGCGTACCTTGGAGATGCGGGAGGGTTCGTATCGGGCGGCCGATGCGATAAGGGGGTTACGGTGATTTACAGCAGTGTCGAAGAAACGTTTGGCTATGCGTTTCATGAACTGCTGTATGGTGGGCAATTTGAGATCTACATGTAGAGTCTCATTTCGGACGTAGAAGGGGGCACCCGTGATTTTGCGCAGGAAACGGTTTTGGAGCGTCTGCATCCTGTGGAGATGACGTGGCTTTGCGTGTGCAAAGACGGCGCAAGCGTACGTCATGATGGGACGGATGACCGCGGTGAAGAGTCGCAATTTGCACTTGAGTGACAATTTGCTACGGGCGGTCGTGATATAATGGAGCCTTCCCTGAGCGAAGGCGGCGCGAGAACGGGCCTGCCTTATGTGCTCAGCAAAGGTGAGGTGGCTGTCCAGTATGACCCCCAGGTATTTGGCTTGCTTCTCCCAGGGGATCGGCTTGCCATACATGGTGATCGGACGAGGGGGAGGGGGTTTGTGCCGCGGTTTCGTAAACAGAACCGCCTGACTCTTGTCGGGGTTAACCTCGATTCTCCATTTCCTGAACCATCTGCCCAAGATGTTTGCAGATGTTTGGAGAGTGCGAGCGATAGCGTCAGGTTCGCGACCGGTGTAGTAAATGGCGGTGTCGTCGGCGAATAGGGCCAACTGCGCCTTTTTACTTTTGGGGATATCGCTGGTGAACAGCGTAAAGACTAGGGGGGATAGCACTGAGCCCTGGGGGACTCCTGCTCGGATGGGGTGAGGGGACGAGAGTGCACCCTCGATGCGATAGCGGAAGGTGCGGTTCGACAAAAAGTCTCGCAAGATGAGCACGAGACGGTCTGGCACGCCGAGTTGGTAGAGCTTGTAAATTAAGCCATTGTGCCATACTTTGTCGAATGCTTTCGCTATGTCGAAGAACAAGGCACCCGTCATCGAGCCACGCTGGAAACCAGCGCTTAGATGCTCGACGATGCGGTGAACTTGTTGGATGCACGAGTGTTCGGTTCGAAAACCAAACTGCTCGTCGGGGATAAGACTCTTTGCTTCGGCATAATCCTTGAGCCGCTTATAAATAAGCCTCTCGTAGATTTTACCGAGAACGTTGAGTAGACTGATGGGACGGTAACTGGCGGGATCAGACTTGGGCTTGCCTGGTTTGGGGATACCGATAACGGTGGCCTGTTTCCATGCTCGGGGGAACATGTTATTGCTTAATGCGCCATTGAAGATGGCAGTCATAAGCACTATTAGTTGGGCGGGGAGGAGTTTAAACACCTTGTTGGTGATGCCGTCGGAGCCTGGGGCTTTCCTAGGTTGGAGCCTTTTGATGATCTCCTGTACCTCGTCGGGCGTGACGGGGGGCAGAGGATCATCAGGATCTTCGACTGGTGGGAGGGAAGCTCTACGTTCGACTTCAGCATTCACCATGTCGAGGTGAGCTTGGTCTACTGGTTGAGAGCTAGGAGAGCATTGGGCCTCTAGACTGTCGGCTAGACATTCCGCTTTGTCCGAGTTGTCAAAGGCGACACTCTTGTCGGGGCGGATGAGAGGGGGCATTGTGGCCTCTTCTTTGGATCGTAACTTCCTCTGAAGGTGCCAAAAGGCGAGATGGGTGGGCTCGAGCTCGCTGAGCGTCTTGTCCCAGCGTGCGGTACGCAGCTCAGCAGTGCGTTTCCTCACAGCTCGCTGTAAGTTGCGCATGTGAGCTTTGTTCGCGTCGCAGGGAAAAGCGCTGTACGCACGAATGGCTGCGTTCTTCTCGGTTATCAGATTCCGTACATCGTCCGGCATTTTCCAGCGGTGGTCTTCCACCACTGGAACCTCCCTTGAACATTCGTTCAGGACGGATTGAACGTGATCCGTAAGCGAGTCGATCGCCGCCGTCGTGTCAGCGACTGAGACGATGTGGTCGGGGATGTTGTCTAGGTGAGGCGACGTAGTGGATTTCAGCCTTTCGCTTACTTTCCTCCAGTCGGTGATCACTTGAGACGGGGGAGGTTGGTCGGGGTCGGGCTGACCCGAGCGGGGGCCTAGGTGCATGATCACTGGACGGTGGTCCGAGTTGAGCTCGTGTGTCGTTTCTATAGATAGCAAACGGAGGTTTACGTTCTTTAGCAACGCCACATCGAGAACATCGGGCCTTTGGTTGGGATCGTGCGGGAAGTGAGTAGGCGTCATCGGAGCGATGACGTCATAGTTGAGGGTTGCACCTAGGTTAAACACCACCCTGCCTCTTGCATTGGTTGTGTTGCAATTCCACGCGGGATGTTTGGCGTTGAGATCTCCCGCTAATATAACGGAGTCACTCAAGCCAAAGAGAGTGGTGAAGTCGCTACTGAGTGCGATGGGGTCGTCAGGCGTGGGAGACGAGGTCGAGGGCGGTGGGTAATAGGCAGAGATGATGGTGATCGGTTGATGACCAGTCATACCTAGCCGACAGGCTGAGTACTCGAGTAACGAGCGGGGGGCAGGAGGAATCAAGGGGATGCAGTACAGCTCCTTTTTATAATAAATCAGGGTACCTCCACCGTGGCAGCGCGTCCTATCGTTGCGAACTATACGGTAGTTGGCAATTCTAGGGTCGTTGCGATGGGGTTTTAGGAAGGTTTCCTGGATGAGGAGGACGTCTAGTTGATGGTCGCGGAGGAATTTGGCGATCTCGTCTCTTTGGTTGTTAATGCCATTGGCATTAAAGAATCCTAGTTTGAGGGATCGGGGTCTGTTAAAATTAGTGCGTGGCTTATCCATTGATTAGTCATCAATCGCAGCCATTGCGTCTAATTGGTCCAAGATGGGCCTGTAGGCGTTAAAGATTTTATTCGCCTGAACTGGAGATAGATGTAAAAGTCCATCGTTTCCTCTGAACTTGTTGAGTTCAGCACTCATGGACCTTGCCTCACGGGTCATGAATAACAAGTACGCTTCGGTGATTGTTTCACCCACGTTAGGACAGTTATTCTTGTTGAGGGGGAGTGTGCAGCGCTCCTGCACTGCTGCGGGTGCAGCGGTGTGTTGGAGCGCAGGCAGGGGAGCAGCCGGGACTACTGGAGTCACGGGCACGGGGATCGGCGCTGGGACGGGCGTGTCCATTAGCGCTGGTATGGGCTGGGAAGTAGTGGCCACCAAAGCTGGGAACGCTTTCTGGTGGTTCAGCCGGTTCCATGGAGAGGGTCTCTGTGGAGCGAGCCGTTCGGGCATTTCCGAGGAGGGAATCCTCTCGGGTGGAGATTCGCGTTGCTGGCGGGCGTTGTGGCGCTTAGCCAGTTTGGGGGCGATTTTGGGGGCCTTAGGGCACCCCTTGTAATTTGCCGGGTGACCGGACTGGCCGCATAATACGCAGCTGGGAGGTTCTGCGCATTGTGAGCGGTCTTTGGGACGCTCGCACTCGCTAGTGCTATGCTCGCCCAGACACTTAACGCATCTGGGCGTCGCATAGCAATTGCGCTGGGAGTGTCCATATAGTTGGCAGCGGTGACACTGGCCAATTGCAGTCGGGCGATTCGGCTTCTCAATTTGGATGCCGGTAAGGGAGCACACCGATTTTATCTTGAAGATCGGGTGATGGCCCTCGGTGGGGTCGCATACGACAAGGACCATGTCGTAATATTCTCCTCCTCTCGCTTTGTGTAAGCGGTGTACGGCGGAGACGGGGATGGATTGGGCGAGGAGGTCATCCTTGATGTCCTCTGTGCTTATTTCCTTGGGGACACGTTTTATCACCACTCGGGTGGGCGTGTCCTCTGGAAGGGAGTAAGTGTGAAAGGAGATGTTCCTTTCACGTAGAGCGCGGACAAGGTCGCGGTAGTCATTTGCTGACGGAACGACTACTTTGATCCCAAGTTGGCAGGCCTTGGCGTTTGTGTAGTTGATCTTACGAACAACACACATCTTGGACACTTCGGTCCATTTCGCCTTGTCCTGAATGTACAAGGGCGGCGGAGGGCGTTGCTTCTTTTGAGAAGCTGATGCGGGGGCGTTGGGGCTGCGCGGACGGTTGGCCTGTGAGGCGGGGGCAGCGGAGGTGGAGGGGGAGGGGGAGGGGGGAGACGCAACAGACTTCTTGGCCCTGCTGGTCTGGGAAGATTTACCCTTCTTCCTCTTTCTACCGGCGACTTCATAGCCGTCGTCAGAGGAAGAGGCGTCGTATGATTCTTCCGATTCGGAGGGAGGGTTGGAGCACGGCACTGACGTGTCCATGTCCATTAAGGGCTCAATGGGCTGTTGGGGAGCGGTCGGCGCGGCGTCTATTGTCCTCGGGACAATAGCCGGTTTCGTCTTTGATGACGAGGCGGCGGCGGTGTCTATTGACTTATAGACAATAGTTGGTTTCGCGGAAGGGACAGCGGCGGCATCTATTGTCTTTTGGACAATAGCTTGTTTCGCGGAAGGGGTAGCGGCGGTGTCTATTGTCTTGGAGACAATAGCCGATTTGGGTTTCACGGAAGGCGCGGGGGCTGGGGCTCTATTATTAGGTACCGTTTTCGGTACCCAATTTGAGGCCGGGTTTTGTTCCGCAGGCGGAGGAGATAGTGGGCTGTCCAGGACGTCGCTGAAACCAGCGACGGAAGCCTCTTCAGCCGAGGTTGACGGATTGGGTGTTTGCTGCATAGCAGCAAGTTTTGTGCCATATTTGGCGAGGAATTCGGGGTCCTTTAAAAGGACCTCCTTGACGAACGCTAAAATTATAGCGTCCGTCATCATGAGTGGGGGGACCTAAAATCGCGGAATGGTGGTGGATTATTTCCCACGAGGGACCTAAACCCTAACAACCTAGCTCCCCGGGTGGATGGGCCCGGGGGTGTGTGACCCTCCCAGTCGGGTATAGACTGGGAGGTGAGTACCTATTGGTGAGCCCTAAGCTTGTAACCGGTCGCCAGTCTTATTGTGCGAACCGGGCCCTATTTGGGTCTAGTGCGAAGGGGTAGACACACCCAACCGACACTAGGTGTGTAGCTGTGAAGAGAACTCGAAGACTTAGGTTTGACTAGGAGATCCCCCAAGGCCAAAACCTAGCTCCCGACGCCAATTCACTGCTTCACCCTGAAGGGGATCAGCGGGTGTGTTGGGTCAACACCCCCTTGGTTTCGTTGGCACCGTAAGGTTTCCCACCAAGGACCACGAAACTGTGGTTTTTCCCTGAATGGGCACTACGTTTTTTGACTTTTCCGTTACGGAAACAGGATAATCGTCCGCTGCCTTGAAAAAGGCGGCTTCGGATCTAGGGTTGTAGTCAGCGACCACAGATAACGTCACGGCGAAAGCGGGACGGAACGATGTAGAGCACAACACAACACGATAGCGGGCGAGCGGCGGGGAGCGGCACGTCCGTCACGGGCGAGCGTCGGGCGAAGAGTGGTCGACCGAGCGCGGCAAGCCACCCGCTTTTTATCTTATTTCCTACTTACACAGGTAGTGAGCGTGGGCGCTTAGGCCTCGGCCAATCAGAGCGCGGGTGGTGGCGCGGAGTTCGAGTCGTTTTAGCGCTGACCAATCAGAGGCGAGCGCATCTGTCTATTGTTTAGACAGGTTCAGACCTGCTCGAAGCGTGTTACGACCGAATTCTGTGCCACCTTACAATCTTCCTTTATTAAACATAAATTAAAACAATCCCTACACTATTGCTTATACATAAAATCCCTGCTATGAACAGTCTTTATTTATTTAAATCTAAACCTTATCCATTAGGTATATAATTTCCCTTAACATCAAGCCTTAGTATCTAACTTATCTATTTATTTATATCCTATTTATTTCGACGTCCGTAATACCGGCCGTCCGATTACCATAACAACAGGAATTTTCAATTAAAATTCAGCTCAGCCTGTATATACGTGATTCTTTAACTCTGCCTTCACCTTTAACACGTAGGTACCAGATGTGGAGTGCAATTTAAGCACTTTTAGGAGCCGTGACTCGGAAATAGCAAGCATCGAAGTGTAAAGAAAATTCCACCAGTATCGCCTCTGACCTCTTTGCCATGTATAAATGAAAAACTCTATCGAACTGTGTTGAATCGTGTGCGAATCGAAAGATCTGCTTTGAGCATAGACACTGCACACTACACACTTTGTGAATTAATTTCTTGTGTTTTTAAGGCGTTTTTACCCTTTACTTTGAGATGTGTTTGTAGTAGTTTTCCTATTTTCAGGTCAAATGAAAGTTCTTTAATAAATTGTTATTTCGACCAAATCCTTCATCGGACAAACGTCCTGTGGATAAGTGAACTTCAGGAAATCATGAAACACACCCCTTTTATAGCTTAATCCAACCCAATTTAATATAGTATTTGAATGAAATAAGTATAACAAATCATATTTTTATACTTTTTTTTAAAATATGGCAGTAAATTGATGTCATATATACAAAACAGTGGATACCAAGTTATCATGCTGGCAGGTACAAAAGGTTTTCATCCCTTACCCCTTTGCAAACTACATAATTATCATCTAAGTACATAAGTGTGAGTGTCATGGAATCGATACCGGTTTGTGCCAACAGTAAATACATAATCCCTATGATTGTTTTGCTATCGATGTATTGTTAATAAGGGTTCGCATTGTTTTGACTCCTTTAGTAAATTTATTCGGAGCAAATGTTTTGAAATTCAACTTCTGATCATGCTTATATGCCATTTCTGGATGAATGATTTCCTGTGCCTTGGAAAGTGTTATCGGGTTTCCTCATCTCGAATTTCTCACTAGCAGACCCAATTAGCGCAAATTCATTCACAATCGACAGGAATTCCAGATCCATTGTTTTATATGTTTCAAAATCATCTGCTGAATTATTTAAAATTTGCATTGAAAACGGTTGCAATGTCAAAATGAAAGCACATGCGCCCAATTACATTCATTTTTGTGCATACATATGGACGAACCACATGTATGCCTGGCTGATGACAATGGGATCGCCGCTATGACGAGGTGGACTGTATTTTCTTGAATTAAACTTCGGAACTTCTTTATCTTGTTTATTTTCCCAGGGCTGGCTTGCTGCTGACGGTTGAGTGACGAATGACGGAATGACACCGAGCGCGGCAAGCCACCCGCTTTTTATCTTATTTCCTACTTACACAGGTAGTGAGCGTGGGCGCTTAGGCCTCGGCCAATCAGAGCGCGGGTGGTGGCGCGGAGTTCGAGTCGTTTTAGCGCTGACCAATCAGAGGCGAGCGCATCTGTCTATTGTTTAGACAGGTTCAGACCTGCTCGAAGCGTGTTACGACCGAATTCTGTGCCACCTTACAATCTTCCTTTATTAAACATAAATTAAAACAATCCCTACACTATTGCTTATACATAAAATCCCTGCTATGAACAGTCTTTATTTATTTAAATCTAAACCTTATCCATTAGGTATATAATTTCCCTTAACATCAAGCCTTAGTATCTAACTTATCTATTTATTTATATCCTATTTATTTCGACGTCCGTAATATCCTCCCCCCGGCGCAGGGCTACCGTAGCCTAATCTTCTACGTGAAGGACGGCGAGCTTCGTAACTGGACGTCGTAGGACGCCCGCTGTAGTTCTGACGTCAGCTGACCGCACCTTTCCATCCGGACCATTGTAGACAGCCTCCACGACGCCTCGAGGCCACGTTCCTCTCGGGAGTGAGGAGTCGACGATGACGACTAAGCTGCCGACTTGAAGGGGTCGTCGTTGGTCGTCTGACGCCCCCCGGGGCACCAGCGTAGGCAGGTACTCGTCTACCCAGCGCCGCCAGAAATGGTCGGCGAGCGTCTGGGCAGCTCTCCATTGTTTGCGGCTGGCCTCCTCACAAGGCCCGGTACGGGGAAGGCCCGAGGAGGTACCTATTAAGAAATGGTTAGGCGTGAGGGCCTCCGGATCCTTGGGATCGACAGAGACATGGGTTAGAGGTCGAGAGTTTATGGAGTGCTCGGCCTCTGTCAGCAGCGTCAGTAGTGTTTCTTCTTTTAGCGCTTTTTGGTGCAGCGTCGCTCCCAGCGCCGCCTTAACGGAGCGCACCAGTCGTTCCCAGGCTCCCCCCATATGCGGCGCTCCTGGTGGGATGAACTTCCATTTCATGCGCTGCTCCAGTCCGAATGGAATGAAATCTTTCGTCCACTCTTTGTACGCCGCTCGTAGTTCGGCGTCTGCCCCTCTAAAGTTGGTACCATTGTCTGAGTACATGACTCTGGGCCAACCTCGTCGAGCTGCAATTCTTCGTATGGCCATTAGCGCCGAGTCGGTAGATAAGCTCGACACTAATTCCAGATGCACTGCTCTCGTAGTCAGACAGGTGAACAGGGCTCCCCATCGTTTTTCGTGTCTTCTTCCGATGACTACCGTTATCGGTCCAAAATAATCGGTGCCGCAGTGGGTGAAGGGCCGCGGCGTCTCCATGATTCTTTCCATTGGCAAGTTTCCCGTAACTGGTTTCACTGGCGTAGCTTTTCTTATTCGACAGAGCTGGCATCGCTGTGCTATGGCTCGCACTGTAGGGCGTAGGTTGACGACCCAATACCGCTGTCTTAAGTCATTGATTACACGCTCGTTATTAGCGTGCCCAGCTTTGCGATGTGCATGTTCTACCAATAGCCGTGTGAACGGATGTTTGCCGTGTAAGATCACCGGGGTTTTCTTCGTTTCCTTGACTGCCGCATGTCCGATTCTCCCTCTGACCTTGAGAATATGATCCTCTAGGTAAGGGTCCAGTTTATACAGACTGCTGGACTTGGGTACCGGCTTTCCTTTTCGAAGTAACTGTATTTCATCGGCATAGTTTTCCAGTTGTGCTTGTTCCAGCCATAATTTCTCGGCCCTTTCGATCAAGTCGACGGTCATTTGGCTGGACCTATCGTAACACTTTGCCTTGAAAAGGAATGGCATGGCTGTAGCTCGTAATAATTTTTCGAAAGAAGAGAATCTATTTATGTCTGGCAGGTGAGAAGGTCGTTCTCGTTCTCTTTTTTCTTCGACTATCACGTACGTTGACTCGTCTCCGGTAGTGTCTTCTTTGGATTTCTCCTTTGGCCAGAACTCTTCGTCATTGTACAGGAACGCGGGACCGGTGAACCATCTGTCTTCGGGTTTCATTCGTACGGTGTAGTTAGGGCGTGTAGCGTCATCTGCCACGTTGTGATCGGTGGGTACCCATCTCCACTGGCTGGCGTCAGTTAGCTCCGCGATTTCACCCAGGCGGTGGGCCACAAACGGTGTGTACTTCACGGCGTCTTTTTCGATCCATCGTAGGACGGTTTGTGAGTCTGTCCAATAGATCACGCTTCTGGGCTTGTCACGGTGCTCCTTTATTATAGTCTCCGCCAGTCGTGCGCCGATCACTGCTGCCTGTAGTTCTAGTCGTGGGATAGTAACTAGCTTCAGGGGGGCCACTCTTGCTTTTGCTGCGACCAGCCTCACATCCACTCTTCCGTCTTTCTTCTGGATTCTCCAGTAGGCTGCAGCTGCGTATGCTTGTTCGCTAGCGTCGCAGAAAATATGCAGGTCCATGAGGTCGTCTGGGCCCTTATCGTAGCACCTTGGGATGCGAAGCTTCGTTACTTCGTCCAGACTTTGTATCCATTCCTCAAAGTGCTGCGCGTCTTGTTCTGGGATTGCCTCGTCCCATCCGATGCCGTGTCTCCACAAGTTCTGGAGCACGATCTTGCCGGTGACTGTGAAGTGGCTGATGAGTCCTAGAGGATCGTAGACTGCCATCACTGCACCAAGGGCTTCTCGTTTAGTCGGCGCTCTGTTTCGAGTTTTCACTTCGGGTGACAGCCGACTCAATCCAGTGTTAAAGCCTAGCTCGTCTGAGCCTGTTTGCCAAAGTAGGCCTAGTGTTTTGTTCGTATTTTGTTCTCGTTGTCCGAATCTTACTTCTGTGTCGTGTGCCAGCTTCTCCGGTGTAATACTTTTCAACACGTTGAGTTTATTTGAGCACCAACCTCTCAAATTGAAGTGGGCGTTCTGATGAACTCTAATGACTTCACGCGCTGTCTTAATTGCTTCTTCCTCGGTTGCCACGCTGTCTACGTAATCATCCATATAGTGGCTCGTTGTTATAGCTTGCACGGCGTTAGGGTATTCTTGCGCGTACAGTCTTGCGTTGGCGTCTCGTACTGAGTGCGCGATGAAAGGTGAACACGAGGCTCCGAAGATCATCGAGGTCATTTTATATTTCTTCGGTGGCTTAGTACGTTCCTCACCTCGCCAGAGAAACATCTGCGCAGCCTGGTCTTGGTCTCTTATCTTCACTTGGAGAAACATTTCCTGTATGTCTGCCGTGACGGCTACTGGACGCTCTCTGAATCGAAACAATATTCCTGGCAGCGATTTCAAGAGGTCAGGTCCTTCTAGTAGATAGTCGTTTAGGCACACTCCACTGTATCGATGTGCGGCGTCAAACACTAGACGTATCTTGCCCGGTTTATTTGGGTTTACAACCGGGAAGTGCGGCAGGTACCACACTTTCTTACTTCCTTCTTCCGTTCCGTTGCACTCCTGGGCGTATCCTTTATCGAGTAGGTTTTTGACCAGAGTGCTATACTGTGCTGCAAAGTTTGGTGATGAATCCATCTTCTTCTCTAATATCTTTAATCTTCGCAGGGCACAGCTGTAGTTGTTGGGCATCGAAGCGTCTTCATCACGCCATGGTAACCCGACTTCGAAGTGATCACCGACTTTCCTCAGTGTTCCCTGAACCACGTTCATTGCCTTCTGATCTTCGGGTTTGATCTTCTTGGCCAAAGAAACTCCTAGGGCATCAATCCTGAAGTGTGACTTTACTAACTCTTCTATACGACGTACGTCATCTGTCTGTCTCGCTGCAGACACATCGTATAGATGTAGCACGACTTGTCCCTCTTGTTCCTTCAGCGTGGTGCGTGGCGCAGTCCCGTGGATCACCCATCCTAACTGAGTGTAGGATGCTGCAGGCTCATTTTTCTTGCCCATGCGTAACTCTCGCGTGACTATTAGGTGCCAGTTGTCCGCACCTATCAGTACCATCGGTGTAGCTTCTCTGTAGAATGCGTCGCTTTGTATGTCTTGGAGGTGAGGAAAGTTTTCGAGTTTTAACCTGTCCATCGTCTGACCATGAAGTCGCAGGTTTTTCATTGTTCGTGCGCGTAGTTCTTGGAATTCACCGCTCTGGCCACGTATCTGTAACTTGACTTCCTGGCTTTGTTCTTCTTGTTGTTGTGAAGTCACGCTCTGGATACGTAAAGTAGAGACCGGTCCGCTTATGTGCAAACGACGTACTAGTTCTTCGTCGACGAGCGATATTGTTGAGCCTTCGTCCAGTAGGGCGAACGTCGATATTTGCCCGCCGGGCCCTTTTAATAACACGGGACACATTTTCAGCAATACGCGTTGCGACACATTATTTGACGCGGAGACGGTCATTACCGCTTCCTGCGAGTGTGGGTTCTCGGTATCAGTTGACTTATCTGGCTTATCACTTGGCGGTGCCTCTCTCTCCTCTCGATCTTTGTGCAGCAGCGCGTGGTGTGGGCGGCTGCAGGTTCCTCTGCCGCATCGCTTCGCTCGGCAATGTTCGCGTCGATGGCGTCTTGTCACACACTTGAAACACACTTTGGCAGTACGTGCCCAATCCCATCTTTCATCAACGCTCATCTTCAGGAACTTTGCACATTTCGGTACCTCGTGATCACTGCCACAACACAAACACTCTTGTTTTCTTTCTTCCTCCTTTCCCGATGTCGCGTAAACTACTTCCCGACCCGACTTCTTCTTGGCGTTAAATTGTGGCGCGCTTCTCATTTCCTTCTTCTGGACGGGTGCGGGCGTCGCGCTAGTGAAGGCGTATTTCATGGCTCGGTCAGCCTCCCGCATCAGGAATCTGGACAACAATATCACTTCCGGTTCACGCGACGATTCCGCAGTTTCAGAAGCGTAATCGCACCATCTTGACTTTATGTGCGGGCTCAGTTTCTCTACAACTTCGCGAACTAGCATCGGGTTCCATATATACCCACGATTGTCCATCTTGGAAAGCACGCACACTATGTTTTGAAGTTTCACTGCGAACGAATTTAATTCACTGGCCGCACCCGTGAGTCGAGGTAACTTCTTCAAATCTTCCATCACTCGATTCATGAGTATCTCCGGTCTCCCGTAATACTGTTCTAGTGTCTTCATGATCACTTGCGGGTCAGACGCGGAGTATAGGAGCGCGGACACAGCTTCTCTTGCTTCACCCTTAATGCAATTGCGCAGTCTTGCCAAATTTTCTGTTGTCGTGAATTTGCACAAATTCGACGAGTCGTCGTACGCCGCCTTAAATGGCAACCATTCAGTGGCCGCTCCCGTGAACGTGGGCAGCTCAGTCACTTGTCGCGGCGGCGGGCGTACGTGAATCATTTTTTCCAACGCGTCGGCCAACTGTTCTATTCCTCTTCCAACTCGGCGTTCTCCTCTGGTAGGCGAACGCGAGGTCGACCGTTGCCTTTTCTGGTCATTCCTGGCAGGTGCGGCGGCTTCGATACGTGCGGCGGGTTCGACGTAAGTGGCAGGTTCGAGGGCGGCGTGCATGGCGGCGGGATGCGGAAACTGCGCTTCTCTCTGCGGTTGATCCGCGACTGGAGGGCGACTTCGGTCAACACTTTGAAGCTACTCGTCCACCCTGTCTTCACTCATGTGCACGGAGCCTTCTTCACGAGCCTCTGCCTCTGCCTCAATCGTCGACACTTCATATTCGAGTCGCTTGTTGACGAGTGCTTTTTCGAGTTCTAATTGCTCGTTCCTTATCGCAGCGATTCTCTTCTGTGCCTCGTATTCTGCCTTCTTCACTCTTGCCACGTCACTACTGTACGATCTTCTGGACCTTATCGTACTTACTGTATCCCTCACAGAAACATCGTGCGCAGCTGTCATAGTTCTCACTGATTCCTGGGTTCGAAACACGGCGCGCGTCAACGGGTAACGCGATGTGGATGGTGTGGCGAGCGATTCACCATAGTCGTACGCGGTCGCGGTCGCGGTGGCTCTACTTCCCGTCGGGACGCGAGGAGCCGGCGCGGCGAGGGCGCCATCGGACGTCGTCGGCGCAACTCTCCCCGCCGCGGGCGTGGCGGGGTGTGCGATCGCGAGCGCGGGGGCGGCGGGATCGGTCCCAGCCGCGGGCGCACCATGCGGTGGGCGCGGGAGCGCGGACGCGATGGTCGACGGCGACCTAGGCGGCTCTTCGAATGCGAGATGGCGGCGACTATCGTAGCCCGATTCGGATTCACTTTCCTTGGCCGAAATGCTTCTAGTCTTCATTGTAGATGTTCGTTTCGACCGGCGGTTTTCTATCTTCTATCTGCTATCCGGCTCGAAGGACCAAATGACGAGGTGGACTGTATTTTCTTGAATTAAACTTCGGAACTTCTTTATCTTGTTTATTTTCCCAGGGCTGGCTTGCTGCTGACGGTTGAGTGACGAATGACGGAATGACACCGAGCGCGGCAAGCCACCCGCTTTTTATCTTATTTCCTACTTACACAGGTAGTGAGCGTGGGCGCTTAGGCCTCGGCCAATCAGAGCGCGGGTGGTGGCGCGGAGTTCGAGTCGTTTTAGCGCTGACCAATCAGAGGCGAGCGCATCTGTCTATTGTTTAGACAGGTTCAGACCTGCTCGAAGCGTGTTACGACCGAATTCTGTGCCACCTTACAATCTTCCTTTATTAAACATAAATTAAAACAATCCCTACACTATTGCTTATACATAAAATCCCTGCTATGAACAGTCTTTATTTATTTAAATCTAAACCTTATCCATTAGGTATATAATTTCCCTTAACATCAAGCCTTAGTATCTAACTTATCTATTTATTTATATCCTATTTATTTCGACGTCCGTAATAGCCGCTATTATATGGATCTTTAATACAACAGGGAAAATTTCGCTGTACTTTTAATAAACCTCTGCCAGACGGTTCAGTAAATACCGGCGTAATGCGTGTTATGTATGTTCTGGTTTAACTTGTGTTATGAAACTCGTAAGTGAGAGATAAATCGAAGTATCTATCTCCGAAGCTGCTTTGACAACTCTATCTTATTCCATATGTTAGCAGTACCTTGTATTTATATTTAGGTTAGACGCCAGATTTCCCTGGCGACGTGGAGGACACATAGCCAATATAGAACCGATTTCTTATTTTAAGTTGTCTTTGCTTCGGCAGTGACTAGGTATTAGTCACTTTTGATGCCAAAAGTGACTAATACCTACTCAAAATATAAATGAACAACACTTTACGATAAATAATAATATACAAAATAATAGTAGGTACCAAAATAAAATGCGACAGCGGATGTTAAGTGAATCCTCTTTTTTCCTATTCATCGTTTGGCTCCTGTTGGAAATTGCACGAAAAAAGTTAATTCTCTAATAACAAGATTAGCCAGCAAAGTTGTTTAAAAAGGACTCCGGTTGTACTTTCGTGTCGTCGCTCATTTATACTCTTTTAAAACAGAACAAGAATGAGTTATTTTAAAATCAGTTCAAAACCGTTTCAAGCTGAATATAAGCCTTCCCTTAAGTCGTCCAAAGCAGTCGAGCTGACCATAGGTATTCCTTTAGCCACCTATAGCAGTCATAAGCATTATTTATTCCTCCCTTATCAGCTCAATCCTTTCCAAATTACTGGATCTGATATCCATGACCACGGCTTTCATAAAGGGTCCATATTTTCACTGCTTCCGACCGTTATCTGACGCTGACCCGGATTTGGTCTTAAACTAAGCTGTATTTACACGTATTACCTACTTGCCCGATTCTGTTTGCAGTTCGTTGTCAATGGGAAGATAAAGTAGTCCCATAGATTGAATTGACTTTAATAATTAATGAATGGTTCCAATGTTTGTAAATATGTGAGTACCATTTACCTAAATTTCTTTAGGAAATTAATAAGTTTACCTCTGCTGGTGATACTTTGTTCTTTAAGTAGCATACTCTGGGTGCATCGTCCTCACATAATATTAAATTAATTTTTGTAAACGAAATTTTGTAAAATCATTATTTGAAAAGAGTAACTATGGAGTTTCTTGTCCGTTCTTCTCCATAAGAATCTACCTTTCCGAATGGACAGTAGAGTCACTTTATTAATGTAATTCTATTATTTTTACTGAACTGTAAACGATGACGTTCAAAAGTGCCGTTTAATGGCCTAATTGAAATAAACGTTTTGACTTTTGACTTTTTTGACTTTTGGCGTAACCATTAAAGTCAATGCGGTCTATGGAGTTTAAATTTAAATGGGTGATTATAGTTGTCATACTCGTAACGAACCCTCTACAAATGTGAAATGGTTTTCGAGACTGCGTGTTTTCTAAGTCCTTTGGAGTATAACTTCCTCCACTCCAACTGGCACCAGTCGCCGTGACGACGGAAAGAAAACCTTCGATTGATGTCAATAAATAACAAGCTATAATTGTGAATTTAATTGAATCGGGTGGAGGTCGACTTAAAATTAAGGGAATAGATATCTAATATTGTATGCTAAGCTCTTTTGATAGTGCTCTTTTTAATTAAAAAGTTACTTATGTTGTTTCAAGACCTTCTGCTACATTTTTGTAATCTCCGACCTGAGATTGCCTGCTTCATCCGGAACTTAGTAGTGAATCACCACATTTAACATTAAGTTCCGGAATAAAGATAAACACAGAAACAGTTAAACAACTGTAGATAATGTATTAGAGACTAAGTTAAATTTTGTGATTCCAATTTTAAAGTGAGGCATAGATTAGAAAAAACAGCATTATGAGAAAAGATAGGCGACATTTTTCATGACGTGAGCCACGTTCAAAGTTCGACCCTGCGGCCGCGCTGCGGGGAAACTGAATTCCATTTTGAAATTTTGGCCGTTATTTGGCGGTTCGGGGGACGACGAGGTGAACTCATGTGTCGTGTCTGTGTAGTATATTTTACGAAATTCAATATCACATAGTTTATAGTTGCTGATATCGCCCTTTGGGAGTTAAAAGGCCATTTTCCTGTCTGCGTTCAAAGACCAGTAATTACCAAACTTTCGTTTGCCTATCGAATTTGCCGATTGAAAGTAGGTACGTGTGGTTTCATTAGTAGCTGTTACTAATTAGTTTTCGTAAGCAGTTGCTTTTTGAACCACCTTCTTTGAAAGACTGACTGAGATATTTTCGCTATTGAACTAACTAGATGTCAACTCCTTTTTGATAGTTTTTGTAAGAAATTCAGCACGAAAAGCAATGTTGATCCATTCATCCACAGAATTTTATCAGTTATCCAAGGAATACCGAAGCATCTTAAACAAATATCGCGAAGCTTATGCAGTACATTTAATAATTCATGAGGGCGCGAAACGGCTGTGACAAATATTTACCTGCGTTGACGAAAAAGGCGAAAATATTTTTTGCGAGAATTAAAAACAAACGTCTCTGATGGAAGACATCTTTTTATTTTTATCTCATTGTTTAGGTTCGACTGTGGATTTTGAAGATCTCCATCTTACTTCAATCACGAAAAATGTTCAAATACACAAACAGCTTAACATAAATTAATTATTTGATGATAGGGTCAGCATATAAGGACTACTATTTAGTACTAGGCTTCAAAACTTATTTTTATTTATTAAGGCGTAATGTTACATCATTTGAGTATTACACGTGTACGTTTGTATCTTCAAGCATTTGGATGGTACACACGTTTTTGCCGTCAGTACCCTTTCATGATCTTCTTTTCTCCATAAATGGGAGGAAAATGTGAAAATATATATGAGCCACATACCCACGTTTTTCGCTCTTGTTATGTTTTTGTTGTATGCGGTGTGTAAATTTACCTTTTTCTTATTTGAACTGGCTTTTCTTTCCTGGAGAATGAAAAATGAATTATTTTTGTACTTATGAACGTCAGTTTTGGTTACACTCAAACATCGTTATGTATTTTCATTAAAAAGTTTTATAATGGTTAAAGGCTCATAGTTCCCTATAAAGCAATAGAGTAACGACTTTTGTAACACAATAAGTGTGTTTTAAAATTCACAATGTAGTGTACCTACTTTTTTCACAAACGTCAATTTTACTTTACTTATTTGCACTCGTGAGTGGCGTTAATTCCCCCAAAATTTACCTACTGTTCGACATACGACGCTTAATTTAAAAATACTCTGTGTATGTACCTAAATTGTAGATTATACACAATCACATGTCTTGAACACAACTTTAAAAGCTCACATTACAACAAAAACACGTAACACCTTTTTACACTGTGTACCAAAACAAAAGAAAACTTTATCTACGATCTATCTAATAATGATTTAAAGCCTCTTTTCAATAATGGAAACGCGTCATGGCGGGTGCCGGGTTAATTACTAGACGTGTCATGTTTTCTCAGTGTCATGGGTGCAATCAAAGTCCATTAACTAATGGCAGGCGATGTATAAACGCTGTGTTGTGTACATCGACCGTAAAATAGGGTTAAGGTACTGTAGAACGAACATATTTTTGCTGAGACTGCTATCAATGTTTGCAGGCTTTAAAAAAAATATAATACTTCATTATAGGCTCGGTGCATTCTTGTTTATTGGTTCTAATTTTTTATTTTTAAACATTTTCTTATTTCCAGTTTTGTTTTGTCACTGACATGGATGCAAGCTCACGTCCTTAACCAATGAGAGGAGAAAAAACTTTGATTGTTGAAAAATTTTGTATGGGATTAATACACGCTTCCGATCCGCTTCCGCTCCTTGTCACGTGGTCGATAGGCATTTCAACAATCGCTTTCGCCGATAAACAGATTAATTATCCAAAATTTTCAATGGTGAATTTGAATTTAGAATCTCATAAGCAGTATTTTAACTAAGTAATGGTAAAAAAGTTTTATGAATAAGCCTGTTAGTGTTTAGGAACATTATAATACAAAAAAAATACGATCACAAGCAAAAAACACGAATCGAATCACGTATCAATGAAGTGTAAGGTACGATATGCCAATAAAAATAAGTGGGAACAGTCGGCAATCGCTTACAACGAACCTTCACCCCAGTCCCCAGTGGACTCTTACAACCCTATGGAATCTTAAGTACGGCCTCTTTTATCCCAAATCATGCGATAATACAGTACCTAATTATGCAAATTTAACATTGTTTGCTAACGAGATGATATCTGAACAACGGTCAGTCTGCCAAGGGATTTGAACCACCATTTGTTAAATAGAATTTCGAAGTGTTGTTTTCAGAACTTTTAATAGCAGAGCTTTTTTTTTTGTTACTCCATTTTCAGCAACTCTTTCGCTTTGGAAAGTTTTCGTAATGATAAAGCAAAGTGATTATATTTTTTTTATTTTTGTTTGTAGTTGAGTATAGACAGAATTATTATTTCTATGTATTAAGCATAAATATTTTTTTAGGCAAACACTCATCCAGGGTTGCGGAATTTGTTCTAAAGAGTCACCGCGGCCCTGGAACGCAAAATGCATTAGGAGGAACACTGATGGGTTTTAGTCAGTAAGAGTCTGGAAGGAAGAAGTCATTTGATGATATCCCATCCATAAAAAAACAACGGGTTGCACTCCGGGTGTGCCGGCAGAAGTAATAAATAATTTCGCACGAATTGCTTTTATTATCACTATCATTTATGTGGTAAAATACAATATTCATTTATTGCGCTATCGTACAAAAACATGACAATTAACATTACATTAAAAATTCAACACTTCAGAAATTTCCCTCCGACTTACGAATTTTCGATCAGGTCACGTGTCCTGACGCGAGTTTAACATTTTTTACCCATCCCAAAAAATGCACAACGCCGCTAAAGAAGTTTTCACTTCAAAAAAACATAATATACATACATGTTATGTTTATAACAGAGATATCATAGGTACATGTGAATCTTTCTATTCTTTGATTCCATATCCTACTACATAATAAGGTGTGTCACAATAAGGTAGTTACTTTAGATATCTAACTGGACAGCTCAAGTAATGTTTGCTCATATAAGCTTAGTTTTGGCAGCGGCTTCACCCGCTAGGTAGTCGAAAATGTATCTACGTACTCGTAAAAAATAGCCATATTCTACTCGCGGTTTCATCTCAACTTACACTCACACTTGAGGTGTGATTCACTAAGAATCATCCAAACATAATTTTAAATCATCTACACAGCATTATATAAATTTCACATCTATATATATGTATATAAAAATTAATCCCTATTTTCCTTGGTCACGGCATCACGCGTGAACGGGTGGACCAATTTCACTAATTATGTTTTTATTGTCAGGAGAAGGTTCTTATGAAAGAAAAATTTTGAAAAAAATATACTGTCGGGCGAAGCCGGGGCGGTCCACTAGTTTATAATGTAAAAGTAAAATTTATAATAATTATTTAGGATCTTAACGCTACATCGCATCCCTTCCTATTTATACATATTCGGGATTTGCAAAGCGGGATCCGGTCTGAGAGTTTTGACAGTGGATGCAAATGAGTTGATCGTCAGCTGGCTTTTGTAGCGGCCTACGTAAACGGATTGCCTTTCATACAAATTGTTCCTGGTTTATATAACCACCTGCCTACAGTTTTGGTAAGCTTTTCAAAGTTCGTGTACCCGAACACTTACATTGGTTTGAAAATATTTTAGGCTCCAAAAAAAAAATTCTTTTGGAATCTATACCTAACCGACCGTTATAATTATAAGGTATAACAGATTATATGCAAAACCTAAAAAGAGGTCATTGTACTAATTAAGAAAAACTTTTACTATACCAACCCTTAAATCACATTAATAAATAAAATTGACCGGCCCATGCAATATGTTTTCATAACTCGACAAAATGTGCTGAACCGTTATTTTTTTTTTGGTATGGGGTACCTCCCTGTAATTCATGTAATCAGGCTACATTATATCAGGCAAACTTCACATTAAAATACTTAAGTCTTAACAAACACGGAAGTGCCTAATCACCTCTTTAACCCATTTTCAGTCAAACGAAACCGCTCAGTCATTTTTCTTTGAGCTTTGAAAACATTATAAAGGGGCAGCTGATAATAAAATTACGTTTATACTTAATACGAAAGTGATTCTGGCGCCCCCTCGTGGAAAAATGACGCGAGATATGTTAATGTGCCACTCGCTTTAGGTTATCTCTTGACGTTTTGGCAACACGCACGCCCCGTATATTCAAGGGTTATTTTCGTTATACAATCTATTTAAATATTTACCTAAGCGCAACATCGAATTTTCGGAAAGTGAAATTCGTTCTGAAAAAATGGCCTCCGAAACAAAATTCAATCAAGATTCTTATCGTAAATTACATTGACGTCATCAACGGGATCTAAAAAATTAACTTCCAACGTTAAATTATGATAAACTGTACCAACTTTTCTTAAGTAAATCTTTCTTTAGGCAACTTAAATCCAGTATTGATTGACTAAAAATATAAACATTTCAATTTGGCTTTTATAATTTGCCGTAAATAAACAACGGCATCGTCTCAATTTATTTCTTAGTTTGCCGATACTTGGTGAAGGACTAAAGAAAACAGCGTCGAGGTCGCTACAGATTATGTCAATCGAGCAGCAGTTGTGCGGCCATTTTGAAAACAAGGTTCAGCAATATTTAAATAACTTATGCGCAAGTGACCCTCACGATTTTGATCACCAGTGTTTTTCGGGAAAGCATAGGAAATTCGGAAAGACTCAAAACTATGAAGAGTCAAGAAATTCAATATGTATGAAATTGAGATGCACTACCGAATTGTCAAGTGGTACATCCCAAACATTTAGGGCTTTCTAGAACCGTTATGGCTATTTTGGTCTTGCACTCTTCTAGGCTTACGGCCGGTCTCAATAACGTATCTACCTTTAACCAACTGTCAAATTAGCTACCAATAGTAGCTGAAGCGTCACGTTAGAAAAGCAAAGATGACGTTTCAGCTACTGTTGGTAGCTAATTTGACAGTTGGTTAAAGGTAGATACGTTAGTCACATTCTATTAACGACAAACTTTTTGACAGTCGGTATCGCCGATAGAATCTTGGGTTGTCAAGAGAAAAGCGTATGGTGTAGTATGCTATAAGCATAGTACATTTTGTTTATGTATAGCGTGTCTCTTTAAAATGGTTTTCATAGATAATGTGTTTTCTACGTCGATACATACATTAATCTTGCATATATGCAAGAACATGCACCAACTTTTATGTCCCGAGCTTCACTGACATTGGCATCGTCAAAGTACAATATTCTAACGCGAATATCCTTATAAGCCACCTTATCAAGAAAAACCCTAACTAAGCAAGACAATCTTTCATAATAAAAGGGTAAGGTTATATTTAATGTCAAATACGCAAAATAAAGCAATTACGGCGTACAAAACGAATTGTTCTAATTAAATAACCGTTTACGGAAACAATAATTATTTAGAACGAGTCGAGTCGACCGACCGAAAAAGAAAGAAATTTTAGAATTTTGCCCTGACCTTATTTTGGGACGTATTCCTTAAGTATTAGGCGGTTTTCACACGATGCTGTTGTTTTTTTGTGTTCTTCTAGCGGTGTGCTGTGCTAAAAGAAATTTATAAACGAAATACATTTTCAAAAAGTGCGATATACCCTTACCCTGCAGTGGTTCGCGCTGTAATGCGGCGTTCGACACGGAGGGGCAGAGGAGGCGCGGGCGCCTCTCGAGCGTACAGTCAGGCGTATCAGGTGTATGTGCAACGGATTACATACCAACCAATGCGACATGAGATAGTCCGCATCATCATCATCTTCCTGCCCTTATCCCATGTTACTTGGGGTCGGCGCAACACGTTTTTTTCTTCCATTCTGTCCTGTCAACCGTCACGCTATCACTAACACCCTTTTCTTTCATATCACTCCTAACACAATCCATCCATCTTTTTTTTGGCCTCCCTCTTCCTGTCCATCCATCCGCGTTTATATCCATAACTCTTTTATTTACGTACATAAGATAGTCCGCATAGCAGAGAAAATACGGGTAATATTCTACGGAAACGTAGAACATAGGATGTAGATTTCATTCAAATCTGTTCAGCCGTTCAGCCGTGATTAATTAACAAACATATAAAAAGACTTTCACATTTATCATATAAGAAAGTTAGTATAAGATTGTCAAATAAATTAACATTAATAGTTAGACAGTACCTACTAAGCCATTGCACATGGTGACGTCATTGATTACTCTCAAAACGTTAACGACGCCAACTGTTACTGTTGTACGATTAACTATTGTGATAATAGCACGTTATATTCACAAACACGTTCTACTAAGGCAATTAATAATCTTGATGTCGCATGTCGGGAAAATCCTAAACATAAAATAATATAGCGACGGAAAATTAACTGTTCTTATGAATTTAATTTTAATTTGCTCTAGAGTAAATTAATTTGAAATTAACGACCGAATTTTTATTTTATGGTGAGAAACTAGACGTTCTCGATATGAATCAAAAAGTAGCATTAGGTTTCGTGTTAGTAATGAAAATATGATAAAGGTTTTTTTGTTAATGGTCGGGGCTGCAGACTGGCAATGCCGAGTCCTACATCCGCGAGTAACAAAACGACTACTCCGCCTTAGTAAAAAATAACCTCCGAACAATAATAGGGACAATTACGGGCAACTGCCCTCTAAAAAACATCTTTTTAACAGCGCCACGGACAGCCCACTCTGCAGGGGCTGCTTTGATGCCGAAGAAACAGCCGCCCACGTTGTGGCTACCCAACGTGAGCAAATTCTCGGAACGGTGAGGTCGTTCCGCGAAGCCTGTGTAGCTCCCAGGAAACTTCTGTGCTTCTGGGCGGAGCTAGGCTGGCTACCTTAGCCAGGACTCTGCCTTGCCTTTCCACAACTATACACGGTGCCATTTTAGTCGTCTTACAAAGGCGGCCCACTTAATATACCTGATATAAACTACCTCTGGGCGCGATTATTTTTTAATAACTCATTAAGTTAATAGGTTCAATAAAATAAAATAAGTAATCCATTATAATAATATAGTATAATGTTTTCGTATCAAAACAAAGTCACCGTTCCATTCCGCGCCGTCCCGTCTTTGGAACACAAGGCTAGGACTGCGCTCGCTACAGGATGTTTCAAACTACGTCATGCGTCATGATAATTAATAATGTTTTAATTTTTTTAATCATTCAAACGTTCATAAATATCATTTATTTTTTAATTAATGTGTAGTAGTCATTGGATAGATGAAGTTGGCTGCCGTTGTAAGACGACTAAAATGACACCGTGTACTGGGGTGTACTTCCAGTCTGACCAGACGCAGCTGAGTATCCACCAATATAATTTCCACGGAGTGACTGCCTATCTGACCTCCACAACCCAGCGGCTGGGTAAAACAATTTGGGGTCAGATTTTCTGTCTTCTGACTAACCGTAACGACTGTCAAAGTTGTTCAAATGACAGCCGGGCCCAACGTGAGAAAAAATCAAAGAGAAAGAAATAGCATGCCTTCATAAAGATTCTTCATACCATATTTGGCCATCCAGAAAAACGGTTTTGTAAAAAAAAAAAAATGCTTGTTAGCAATTTCTTAAACACAAAAAATACTGTTGTTTATATGTAAACACGACGACATGTTGTGTGCTTGTTTTTAATGACAGACTCACAAAACGTTGGCTTTACAAAATGCAAGTGGTCAAATACATTTCAGCGGTAGTATAGTGTGGTACATCTTGCTTAAATCCACGCGCAACTCTTCAGTAAACTGCACATACACACGTAGGTACATATATATACAGGGTGTCCCAAAACTCAACGTCAAGCCGAAACGGGGTGACAGGATTGATCATAACCATCACGAGAAAAATCTGAAAAAAAATCTATCCCATGCAGTTTGAAAATTATGGGCATTTTAAGAAAAACCTAGAAATTTGATCAAACTGTACCATTTTTCGGTTATTGTGGTTATTATTTTTTATTTTTGTTCATTTGAACTTTAGAAACGTAATCCTAAATAACATTTCTAGAATCCCAATAAAAAATAATGACACAATTGCCTCAAGTTCCCGAGAATTGAGACTATTTGTTAAACTACGAATTTAAAATTTTCAAGATTCGTCGACTTTGACAGGCCCTCCTATAAAAAAAATGTACTAGAGTGCCTTGGCAAGTAGCATTAAAAGTTGGCGCATTTAATCAGAATTCTAAAATGGTACAATACTTGTTAGTTCCATACAATAGAAAAGAGTAAAAAAATTAAAACCTCAAGTAACCCGATTTTTGCTATCAGATTTTACTCAGTTAAAATGTTTTTAATTCGCACAAGCTCTAGGTAGGTTCTTAATTTTAAGGCAAAATGATGAGAGAGATGGATAATGGGTATGTTTGCCATGAGTGAGCGAGACAGATAGTGACGCCACGCATTGAGACGGAGATGCGTCGTTTAAACGAGTGCGAATGAAACAGATAGATGCTATGGCATCTATCTGTTTCATTCGCACTAGTTTCAGCCAAGCAAATGGCTACGCTACCAGTCCGACACCAACCAGTTAGTACGTTTCGCTCATTCGTCTACTGCGCACGTTCGTATTCGCTTGTGTTGATTTAGTACTGACAACTTTGGCTTCTCTTTTTGGACTTGAATCTTTGTGAATTGGACTTGTTGATAACATACCGGCAACTTTGGCTTCTCTCTGGACTTTTGTGTTGGCATCCTTTTTATCTACCATGCCTACGCGCTACACTTCACAAGAATATGCGAACATGCACCTCATTTATGGGGAATGCAGATGCAACGCAAGTGCTGCCGCTAGACTTTATCGTGACTATCTGTCTCGCTCACTCATGGCGAACATACCCATTATCCATCTCTCTCATCATTTTGTCTTAAAATTAAGAACCTACCTAGAGCTTGTGTGAATTAAAAACATTTTAACTGAGTAAAATCTGATAGCAAAAATCGGGTTACTTGAGGTTTTAATTTTTTTACTCTTTTCTATTGTATGGAACTAACAAGTATTGTACCATTTTAGAATTCTGATTAAATGCGCCAACTTTTAATGCTACTTGCCAAGGCACTCTAGTACATTTTTTTTATAGGAGGGCCTGTCAAAGTCGACGAATCTTGAAAATTTTAAATTCGTAGTTTAACAAATAGTCTCAATTCTCGGAAACTTGAGGCAATTGTGTCATTATTTTTTATTGGGATTCTAGAAATGTTATTTAGGATTACGTTTCCAAAGTTCAAATGAACAAAAATAAAAAAGAATAACCACAATAACCGAAAAATGGTACAGTTTGATCAAATTTCTAGGTTTTTCTTAAAATGCCCATAATTTTTAAACTGCATGTATTACGGACGTCGAAATAAATAGGATATAAATAAATAGATAAGTTAGATACTAAGGCTTGATGTTAAGGGAAATTATATACCTAATGGATAAGGTTTAGATTTAAATAAATAAAGACTGTTCATAGCAGGGATTTTATGTATAAGCAATAGTGTAGGGATTGTTTTAATTTATGTTTAATAAAGGAAGATTGTAAGGTGGCACAGAATTCGGTCGTAACACGCTTCGAGCAGGTCTGAACCTGTCTAAACAATAGACAGATGCGCTCGCCTCTGATTGGTCAGCGCTAAAACGACTCGAACTCCGCGCCACCACCCGCGCTCTGATTGGCCGAGGCCTAAGCGCCCACGCTCACTACCTGTGTAAGTAGGAAATAAGATAAAAAGCGGGTGGCTTGCCGCGCTCGGTGTCATTCCGTCATTCGTCACTCAACCGTCAGCAGCAAGCCAGCCCTGGGAAAATAAACAAGATAAAGAAGTTCCGAAGTTTAATTCAAGAAAATACAGTCCACCTCGTCATTTGGTCCTTCGAGCCGGATAGCAGATAGAAGATAGAAAACCGCCGGTCGAAACGAACATCTACAATGAAGACTAGAAGCATTTCGGCCAAGGAAAGTGAATCCGAATCGGGCTACGATAGTCGCCGCCATCTCGCATTCGAAGAGCCGCCTAGGTCGCCGTCGACCATCGCGTCCGCGCTCCCGCGCCCACCGCATGGTGCGCCCGCGGCTGGGACCGATCCCGCCGCCCCCGCGCTCGCGATCGCACACCCCGCCACGCCCGCGGCGGGGAGAGTTGCGCCGACGACGTCCGATGGCGCCCTCGCCGCGCCGGCTCCTCGCGTCCCGACGGGAAGTAGAGCCACCGCGACCGCGACCGCGTACGACTATGGTGAATCGCTCGCCACACCATCCACATCGCGTTACCCGTTGACGCGCGCCGTGTTTCGAACCCAGGAATCAGTGAGAACTATGACAGCTGCGCACGATGTTTCTGTGAGGGATACAGTAAGTACGATAAGGTCCAGAAGATCGTACAGTAGTGACGTGGCAAGAGTGAAGAAGGCAGAATACGAGGCACAGAAGAGAATCGCTGCGATAAGGAACGAGCAATTAGAACTCGAAAAAGCACTCGTCAACAAGCGACTCGAATATGAAGTGTCGACGATTGAGGCAGAGGCAGAGGCTCGTGAAGAAGGCTCCGTGCACATGAGTGAAGACAGGGTGGACGAGTGGCTTCAAAGTGTTGACCGAAGTCGCCCTCCAGTCGCGGATCAACCGCAGAAAGAAGCGCAGTTTCCGCATCCCGCCGCCATGCACGCCGCCCTCGAACCTGCCACTTACGTCGAACCCGCCGCACGTATCGAAGCCGCCGCACCTGCCAGGAATGACCAGAAAAGGCAACGGTCGACCTCGCGTTCGCCTACCAGAGGAGAACGCCGAGTTGGAAGAGGAATAGAACAGTTGGCCGACGCGTTGGAAAAAATGATTCACGTACGCCCGCCGCCGCGACAAGTGACTGAGCTGCCCACGTTCACGGGAGCGGCTACTGAATGGTTGCCATTTAAGGCGGCGTACGACGACTCGTCGAATTTGTGCAAATTCACGACAACAGAAAATTTGGCAAGACTACGCAATTGCATTAAGGGTGAAGCAAGAGAAGCTGTGTCCGCGCTCCTATACTCCGCGTCTGACCCGCAAGTGATCATGAAGACACTAGAACAGTATTACGGGAGACCGGAGATACTCATGAATCGAGTGATGGAAGATTTGAAGAAGTTACCTCGACTCACGGGTGCGGCCAGTGAATTAAATTCGTTCGCAGTGAAACTTCAAAACATAGTGTGCGTGCTTTCCAAGATGGACAATCGTGGGTATATATGGAACCCGATGCTAGTTCGCGAAGTTGTAGAGAAACTGAGCCCGCACATAAAGTCAAGATGGTGCGATTACGCTTCTGAAACTGCGGAATCGTCGCGTGAACCGGAAGTGATATTGTTGTCCAGATTCCTGATGCGGGAGGCTGACCGAGCCATGAAATACGCCTTCACTAGCGCGACGCCCGCACCCGTCCAGAAGAAGGAAATGAGAAGCGCGCCACAATTTAACGCCAAGAAGAAGTCGGGTCGGGAAGTAGTTTACGCGACATCGGGAAAGGAGGAAGAAAGAAAACAAGAGTGTTTGTGTTGTGGCAGTGATCACGAGGTACCGAAATGTGCAAAGTTCCTGAAGATGAGCGTTGATGAAAGATGGGATTGGGCACGTACTGCCAAAGTGTGTTTCAAGTGTGTGACAAGACGCCATCGACGCGAACATTGCCGAGCGAAGCGATGCGGCAGAGGAACCTGCAGCCGCCCACACCACGCGCTGCTGCACAAAGATCGAGAGGAGAGAGAGGCACCGCCAAGTGATAAGCCAGATAAGTCAACTGATACCGAGAACCCACACTCGCAGGAAGCGGTAATGACCGTCTCCGCGTCAAATAATGTGTCGCAACGCGTATTGCTGAAAATGTGTCCCGTGTTATTAAAAGGGCCCGGCGGGCAAATATCGACGTTCGCCCTACTTGACGAAGGCTCAACAATATCGCTCGTCGACGAAGAACTAGTACGTCGTTTGCACATAAGCGGACCGGTCTCTACTTTACGTATCCAGAGCGTGACTTCACAACAACAAGAAGAACAAAGCCAGGAAGTCAAGTTACAGATACGTGGCCAGAGCGGTGAATTCCAAGAACTACGCGCACGAACAATGAAAAACCTGCGACTTCATGGTCAGACGATGGACAGGTTAAAACTCGAAAACTTTCCTCACCTCCAAGACATACAAAGCGACGCATTCTACAGAGAAGCTACACCGATGGTACTGATAGGTGCGGACAACTGGCACCTAATAGTCACGCGAGAGTTACGCATGGGCAAGAAAAATGAACCTGCAGCATCCTACACTCAGTTAGGATGGGTGATCCACGGGACTGCGCCACGCACCACGCTGAAGGAACAAGAGGGACAAGTCGTGCTACATCTATACGATGTGTCTGCAGCGAGACAGACAGATGACGTACGTCGTATAGAAGAGTTAGTAAAGTCACACTTCAGGATTGATGCCCTAGGAGTTTCTTTGGCCAAGAAGATCAAACCCGAAGATCAGAAGGCAATGAACGTGGTTCAGGGAACACTGAGAAAAGTCGGTGATCACTTCGAAGTCGGGTTACCATGGCGTGATGAAGACGCTTCGATGCCCAACAACTACAGCTGTGCCCTGCGAAGATTAAAGATATTAGAGAAGAAGATGGATTCATCACCAAACTTTGCAGCACAGTATAGCACTCTGGTCAAAAACCTACTCGATAAAGGATACGCCCAGGAGTGCAACGGAACGGAAGAAGGAAGTAAGAAAGTGTGGTACCTGCCGCACTTCCCGGTTGTAAACCCGAATAAACCGGGCAAGATACGTCTAGTGTTTGACGCCGCACATCGATACAGTGGAGTGTGCCTAAACGACTATCTACTAGAAGGACCTGACCTCTTGAAATCGCTGCCAGGAATATTGTTTCGATTCAGAGAGCGTCCAGTAGCCGTCACGGCAGACATACAGGAAATGTTTCTCCAAGTGAAGATAAGAGACCAAGACCAGGCTGCGCAGATGTTTCTCTGGCGAGGTGAGGAACGTACTAAGCCACCGAAGAAATATAAAATGACCTCGATGATCTTCGGAGCCTCGTGTTCACCTTTCATCGCGCACTCAGTACGAGACGCCAACGCAAGACTGTACGCGCAAGAATACCCTAACGCCGTGCAAGCTATAACAACGAGCCACTATATGGATGATTACGTAGACAGCGTGGCAACCGAGGAAGAAGCAATTAAGACAGCGCGTGAAGTCATTAGAGTTCATCAGAACGCCCACTTCAATTTGAGAGGTTGGTGCTCAAATAAACTCAACGTGTTGAAAAGTATTACACCGGAGAAGCTGGCACACGACACAGAAGTAAGATTCGGACAACGAGAACAAAATACGGACAAAACACTAGGCCTACTTTGGCAAACAGGCTCAGACGAGCTAGGCTTTAACACTGGATTGAGTCGGCTGTCACCCGAAGTGAAAACTCGAAACAGAGCGCCGACTAAACGAGAAGCCCTTGGTGCAGTGATGGCAGTCTACGATCCTCTAGGACTCATCAGCCACTTCACAGTCACCGGCAAGATCGTGCTCCAGAACTTGTGGAGACACGGCATCGGATGGGACGAGGCAATCCCAGAACAAGACGCGCAGCACTTTGAGGAATGGATACAAAGTCTGGACGAAGTAACGAAGCTTCGCATCCCAAGGTGCTACGATAAGGGCCCAGACGACCTCATGGACCTGCATATTTTCTGCGACGCTAGCGAACAAGCATACGCAGCTGCAGCCTACTGGAGAATCCAGAAGAAAGACGGAAGAGTGGATGTGAGGCTGGTCGCAGCAAAAGCAAGAGTGGCCCCCCTGAAGCTAGTTACTATCCCACGACTAGAACTACAGGCAGCAGTGATCGGCGCACGACTGGCGGAGACTATAATAAAGGAGCACCGTGACAAGCCCAGAAGCGTGATCTATTGGACAGACTCACAAACCGTCCTACGATGGATCGAAAAAGACGCCGTGAAGTACACACCGTTTGTGGCCCACCGCCTGGGTGAAATCGCGGAGCTAACTGACGCCAGCCAGTGGAGATGGGTACCCACCGATCACAACGTGGCAGATGACGCTACACGCCCTAACTACACCGTACGAATGAAACCCGAAGACAGATGGTTCACCGGTCCCGCGTTCCTGTACAATGACGAAGAGTTCTGGCCAAAGGAGAAATCCAAAGAAGACACTACCGGAGACGAGTCAACGTACGTGATAGTCGAAGAAAAAAGAGAACGAGAACGACCTTCTCACCTGCCAGACATAAATAGATTCTCTTCTTTCGAAAAATTATTACGAGCTACAGCCATGCCATTCCTTTTCAAGGCAAAGTGTTACGATAGGTCCAGCCAAATGACCGTCGACTTGATCGAAAGGGCCGAGAAATTATGGCTGGAACAAGCACAACTGGAAAACTATGCCGATGAAATACAGTTACTTCGAAAAGGAAAGCCGGTACCCAAGTCCAGCAGTCTGTATAAACTGGACCCTTACCTAGAGGATCATATTCTCAAGGTCAGAGGGAGAATCGGACATGCGGCAGTCAAGGAAACGAAGAAAACCCCGGTGATCTTACACGGCAAACATCCGTTCACACGGCGATTGGTAGAACATGCACATCGCAAAGCTGGGCACGCTAATAACGAGCGTGTAATCAATGACTTAAGACAGCGGTATTGGGTCGTCAACCTACGCCCTACAGTGCGAGCCATAGCACAGCGATGCCAGCTCTGTCGAATAAGAAAAGCTACGCCAGTGAAACCAGTTACGGGAAACTTGCCAATGGAAAGAATCATGGAGACGCCGCGGCCCTTCACCCACTGCGGCACCGATTATTTTGGACCGATAACGGTAGTCATCGGAAGAAGACACGAAAAACGATGGGGAGCCCTGTTCACCTGTCTGACTACGAGAGCAGTGCATCTGGAATTAGTGTCGAGCTTATCTACCGACTCGGCGCTAATGGCCATACGAAGAATGGCAGCTCGACGAGGTTGGCCCAGAGTCATGTACTCAGACAATGGTACCAACTTTAGAGGGGCAGACGCCGAACTACGAGCGGCGTACAAAGAGTGGACGAAAGATTTCATTCCATTCGGACTGGAGCAGCGCATGAAATGGAAGTTCATCCCACCAGGAGCGCCGCATATGGGGGGAGCCTGGGAACGACTGGTGCGCTCCGTTAAGGCGGCGCTGGGAGCGACGCTGCACCAAAAAGCGCTAAAAGAAGAAACACTACTGACGCTGCTGACAGAGGCCGAGCACTCCATAAACTCTCGACCTCTAACCCATGTCTCTGTCGATCCCAAGGATCCGGAGGCCCTCACGCCTAACCATTTCTTAATAGGTACCTCCTCGGGCCTTCCCCGTACCGGGCCTTGTGAGGAGGCCAGCCGCAAACAATGGAGAGCTGCCCAGGCGCTCGCCGACCATTTCTGGCGGCGCTGGGTAGACGAGTACCTGCCTACGCTGGTGCCCCGGGGGGCGTCAGACGACCAACGACGACCCCTTCAAGTCGGCAGCTTAGTCGTCATCGTCGACTCCTCACTCCCGAGAGGAACGTGGCCTCGAGGCGTCGTGGAGGCTGTCTACAATGGTCCGGATGGAAAGGTGCGGTCAGCTGACGTCAGAACTACAGCGGGCGTCCTACGACGTCCAGTTACGAAGCTCGCCGTCCTTCACGTAGAAGATTAGGCTACGGTAGCCCTGCGCCGGGGGGAGGATATTACGGACGTCGAAATAAATAGGATATAAATAAATAGATAAGTTAGATACTAAGGCTTGATGTTAAGGGAAATTATATACCTAATGGATAAGGTTTAGATTTAAATAAATAAAGACTGTTCATAGCAGGGATTTTATGTATAAGCAATAGTGTAGGGATTGTTTTAATTTATGTTTAATAAAGGAAGATTGTAAGGTGGCACAGAATTCGGTCGTAACACGCTTCGAGCAGGTCTGAACCTGTCTAAACAATAGACAGATGCGCTCGCCTCTGATTGGTCAGCGCTAAAACGACTCGAACTCCGCGCCACCACCCGCGCTCTGATTGGCCGAGGCCTAAGCGCCCACGCTCACTACCTGTGTAAGTAGGAAATAAGATAAAAAGCGGGTGGCTTGCCGCGCTCGGTGTCATTCCGTCATTCGTCACTCAACCGTCAGCAGCAAGCCAGCCCTGGGAAAATAAACAAGATAAAGAAGTTCCGAAGTTTAATTCAAGAAAATACAGTCCACCTCGTCAGCATGGGATAGATTTTTTTTCAGATTTTTCTCGTGATGGTTATGATCAATCCTGTCACCCCGTTTCGGCTTGACGTTGAGTTTTGGGACACCCTGTATATATATATATAATTGTGTACGTGTCTATGTATGTGAGGAATATGGCCGACCTTCCACTTCATCTACAAGCTTCGCTGCGCTCGGCTAAGCCTCTTATTGCCGCAACACTATTTGTCATTTAAGTGTAAACAAGATACCTACTAGGTTTCTCAAGAAATATAACGGAATAGATTTATAGAGGGTTCTCTAGAAGCTGTGAAGGCATAGGCATAGGCATTTATGACATATTCATACTTCCGTACTTAATAAACCTCCCGACCGAATTTTGGCCATGGAGGCCAACCTAAACGGAAAATAGCCAAGTACGCAGAAGATACTATTGTACCTAAGTCACTCTCAAGTACACTCTCTGTTGCTTTACTCACATAACTCTGACTGTCTGTCTGTTTGTAACCCCTTCCCTTCTTAACGGCTGACCGGATTTGAACGAAACAAACATGTAGAACATGTCCTGGATATGGACAATGGATCATTTTCTTCCCGGGAAAATGTCTGCTTAGGATAGTTATTGTTTTTGACGTGGGCGAAGCCACCGGCAGCAGATAGTAATTCAAAAAACAAAATACACAGAAAGAAAAAATAGTGATAGCTTGATCAAAATAACAATTTGAGTTATTAAACCCGATGTATCCCGGAGATATCAAAAACATTTTTAGAGCAATCGCTAAGAATGAATGCGGTAATGTAATAGGTAAATCATGCATCCAAATTAGGGTTTGCAGTACCGGAACTGAACTGGATTTTAGAATTCCCGGTATGTAAAAGGTCCTTATTTCAACAGTAAACTAGATTGATTATATTAGTGCACATAAACACAAAGGCCCAGAGTTGTTAGAGGATCGTCCGTTGTTTGGTGTCAGAAGGCATTCAGCGAGCTCGATTGAGCAACGATATACCATGAACCTAATCGAACGAGAAACTGCTGAATGCCTACAATTAGAAACAGGAATTTAACGATCATTTAAATTTCACAGAATTGCCGAAATCTTTCATTTCAGAGATAACTGTGTAATGTAATATTATCTAACGCAAGGACTGGTTCGAGTAGGCCCAGGAAAATAATTTCTGGAAGAATTGAGTGGAGACTTTTGCCCAGTAGTGGGTCAATGGAGGCTAAATTACAAATTAAAACGTAGTAACACACATACTCGTCCAACTCCATTCCATTGTTAGATACTCTTTGTTCCGTTCTAAATAAAAGTAGGTATAAGTAGATCTCATCTCAGGTATAAAGTTTTTATGAGGACTCTAAGAGTTTTCTGAACATATGTATTATGTCACCGGAGAATTGCAGACTCCGTAGTTTGAATAAATCTTTATTAGATTATAATTTCTCGATATGTTATGAAAAAATCGTTTTGTATACAATAAATTCCATTCAAAGTTTCCAATATATCCGTGTCTTATTAAGAAAAAATAGTTTACTATTTTACGCGATATTTGACAATCTTACGGCGTTTGCAATTTTCCAGTGACATATTGTATAACTAATTCGAAGTCAAACCAACGGATTGAGAGTCATTCGATTCGTATGAAATCGTTAAACGAAACAAGAAAAAGGTTATTTCCATTTAAATAAATTTAAAAATCTTGTTTTAGAACAGTTTATAATAAAGCAACTAAAGACGTAGATGAAGTGGAAGGTCGGTCATATTCCTTACATATATGTATACCTACATACAATAATATACGTGTTAGAGGAGTTAAGTAAGATGTACAACACTATACTTCTTTTTTAGGGATGGGGAATCATCAAATGACTTTTTCACTCTGGGTGGAGCCGAAGGGAGTGTCAGACTCTTAATGACTAAAACCCGTCTGTGTTCCTTCTAATGCCCTTTGCGTTCCATGGCCGTGGTGACTCTTTCGAACAAATTCCGCAACCCTGGAAAACAACACTACACAACCGCTCAAATGTATTTGACCACCTGCATATTGTGAGGCCAAGCTTTATGAGTTTTCTTTGACTATTCAAAATTGTTACAGTATAAGTTCTGTATGGTGTCGGATGTAAAATAATAGCACCATCCCACTACTTTCCGTGGGTGTCGTAAAAAGCGACTAAGGGACTCACCAGAGAATGGGCAGCAGCATTCTCTGTGTATTGCAACAGCTACACTGCGATCACCAACCCGCCTGCCAAGCGTGGCGATTATGGCAAACCCCCCTTGGGGGAGGCTTATGTCCAGCAGTGGACGTCTTTCGGCTGATATGATGATGATGATGACATTATAAGTAATACCCCAATGAGGAGAAGATCGTGTGAAAAACTTTGAGTGTGAATTTGGACGGCTGTAAGTGTAGGGAAAGGCTGATTAACGAAAGATGGACGATGTGGAACGATGATAGGTACTGAGATGACGACCCATAGCAGACTTTGAATTGAAGAAATAGACATGTTGCGCTGAACTTAAATAAATTGGCATAAGGGCAAGATAATATTGATGGTGGATTACTTTGCATTCCAATCAATAAAATAAAAAAACCGGCCAAGTGCGACTCAAACTCTTACGTGAAGCGTTCCGTACCATAAACCGAAAAAAATACACACTCTGAAAATATAAATTGTCTACTTATAATGGTTCTTGAGATACAGTTCGCTGACAGACAGACGAACGGACGGACAACAAAGGCTTAGTAATAGGGTTCCGTTGATTACCCTTTTGGCCGCATTGTATGTATTTAGTTTAATTTTTTATTTAAATGGGGATACAATTTTCACACTTTCTTTAAGTTTGGAGTCACCGGTTTTTAATAAAAGAACTAAAGCATTTATTTCCAATACAAAATTGTGATGCAGTTTAAACAAATAGTAATTGCTTTATTATTCACTGAGCCGCTACAAGGCTAAACACACAGCGCCTGGCCTACTCAATTACTCATAAACAATACGAGCAATTCGTAGCTCATTGCATCGGTGCATTAGTAATGGGCACCGCATTAGCTTACACAGCGCCTAACTACAGTTCAAATTGGTGTCAACCTCGGCAGTTAAACTCAGTTTAACTGAGTTAAGAACAAGTTTTTTTATTTTTATTTTTTATTTAATATGGGTTTGCTCTTGACTCTAGTCTAGGTCATAGATGACAGAGACAAAGTCGACGATGGAGCGAGCTTGCCCAGAAGAAGCCTGTTCACTCTAATTTTGAAGAGATTTGGGTTGTATGCGTTCGGAAACACAGACGCAGGCAGAGAGTTCCACTCCTTTGCTGTGCGCATTATAAAAGACTTTTGGAAACGTTTAGTGAGAATTGGTGGAATAGCAACACGGTAGGGATGGTAACTTGCAGTGCGTCTAGATGTCCGATGGTAGAAGGGGGCCGGTGGGATAAGTAGTTTTTGAACGCCGAACCATTGGCTTCTATTTATGTACTAATTAAATATTGTTTGGTAGGTACGGTTCTTGCGCAATTATTTTATGATTTAAATGTTTATACACACATCAGGCACGTCGTGAAGTCACCAAACAGTTACTTTAACTTTTCGGACGTACCTGTCTGTTTGTGAATGACTGAGACGCGCTGGTCATGACGAGATTGACGTATAAAGGTAGCACCTTTTTGCCGTGTTGAGGCGAGGCGATTACGTTACATTTCCAATTAGTGTGTATTGCAGTAGGAAGTTTCATACAAAGAATACGGCACGGCTCGAGTTGGTACGGTGACGATCCCTTTCCGAGTTGATACGTGTGCTATGACCTTAAGCCTATGACTCCAACTAAACTTTTTTTGACATGACTGATTGGCAACTTGAAAGTAACGTGACTAATGTGTGTATGATCCTTTATTCGATGGATAACGATTTGAGAATGCGAAGTATGTGGCAGTGGCATTTCCCTTTTGACCGTTGATGCGTTAATGAATTCAATCGATAACAGGCTCTGTTTATCTGTTATGTTTAGTAACAATGATAATTATAACTACCAATCGTTTTGACATGCTTAATTTGGGACAAGCCTAAACAGGCAATTTAAGCCACCAGAACAAAGATTATCGAATTCGCAGAATAACACAGGAAGCCTACGTATTCGTAAAATAAATGATTTCGAACGAAAAACAATTTCTCGAATGGAATGAACTAGTACACAATATTAATCATTTCTATGAAATTCACGCCTAACAAGAAAAAGTACCTAAATTTCCCCAACAGCCTTAATGGGCGAAAGTAAAATGTCACGTAGCACCGATACTTTCACTTTTTCATTATTTTAATCTGATTTGTGACTTATGGTTCGGGACATCTAGAAAATTAACGGGTTTTAAAAAGAAATATCCACTTTTCTGTAATACCTATTCATGTCGTAAATGTAATAGGTTCTCTTAGTGATACTTACGTAGGTGGAGAGAATGCCTCGGATTTTTCCATAGTAGGTTTAGTGCGAGGAATGTTGAATAATCAAGAAAAATAAAAGAACGAAAACTGTGTTGTTTCACGTTAATCGATAGTTGTTTCTATTATTTCGATTAGAAATGGCTCATAAAATTATTGTTGGTATCATAAGTCCTATTCCTATTATTTTCCACTTTTCCATGTCAACTTTCTTAAGTTGCCATGGAAAAGTGGAAAAACAATAAGTAAGAAAAGTCTCGGTCACCGCGACTAGGAAAATAGACATTTCTCAATCATTTTATTATGATCAGCAAGTCAGAAAATATTTAGTTTTTGGCACAGAGTAACTTTCAATTGATCACTTTGGTAAATCGAGTTTCAACAGTAAGTCTGGATGTTCCCTGGGTTGCGGAATTTGTTCGAAAGAGTCACCTCGGCCCTGGAACACAATGGGCTTTAGAAGGAACCCGGATGGGTTTTAGTCAGTGAGAGTCTGACACGCCCTTCCGCTCTACCCAGAGCGAAAGAATTGTTTGAAATTTCCCATCCTTAAAAAAAGTCTGGATTTTCGAAAGCACGCTACCATAACGACAAACATATGAGTATTTGTTTGACAGACTTTCTTTCCTAGAAATCTGTACGTAACTTCATACTAGATTCCGTATTCAGAATCGGTATCAATTCTGAAATTTTGTTCGCAACTCTGAATCTCTCTTTTAAAACTCTTAACTCATAGTCAATTTACTTTCCAATATCACTACGAAGCGCTCCGTGTTTTGAGGGTTATTTTATTTAACTTTTTACTTGCAAAACACTGTTTTTATCACGACCCATATTATATCAGGATATTGCAGGATTATTCCTAATAGTATGTATTGCTTCAAATGTTTGATATATTATATAAATGATTCTGCTCAACTAATTAAATAACTATACGAATATTGTTGCATTGTCTAAATGAATGCATTGCTACTGTTTGCGCGTTACACAACTACCCCGCTGAATCTAAATTTTATTTTGTTTATAGTTTCGTAATCCACACAGAATGACAGTGGCGTGATGTTGTTTGTTTGTATGTAATTAAAATAATTGAGTGAGTCATGTGGTCGGCTAAAAATACGGAACCCAATCTTACTCGAGGGCGCCATTAGTGCCTGAAGGTTAATGTCGAAAGGAGAAAATAATAAAGCCCTTGTGTGTTAATGAAAATATACTGCTATCGTCAGTTCGTCTGCTAAACGTAATTCTTGTTTTGCTGTAAGTAGAGTTAGTTTTGAATACAATATTTGTTCTTACAAAATAAGACCATGAATATAATAAGATTTAGTTGATACTAGAGGCGTGGTCGCTGGTATTTCTCATCGATGAAAATGACTACCTTCTATTGCAACTTTCTTTGTTATTTTTATATATTGCCGATACGTGGTGCATCAAAAGTCGCGAAAGCAGAAAGATCGACGCATTCGAGATGTGGTATTCACGGAGATTTCTACGTGTACCATAGACCGCCATGACAACGAACAAGCCCATACTGGTGGAATTCAATAATGACAAATTACTATTTTCGGACTTATTATACTATTACGGATTATTAAACTATTTCGGACTTATTTAACATCGTTCTCACATATATGTATGTATAATTTTAACAGGAATGATGTAACCATAACTTTGTAAAAAAATATTATTTTTAAAAGAGTGTCCGTGGAGTTTCTTGCACGTTCTTCTTCATAGAGATCAACGCTTTGGAACGTGTGAAGTGCTTCATCTTTTTGACCGGCCGACTTTGACAATTCAAAAGTGCCTGTAAATGATCTAATTTAAATAAATACTTTGAGTCTATTATCCAAGTATAGTCTGAAAACGCTCATGAATAATACTGGCCGGATCGAAGGAAAACGATGAAGGCAAACCACTGGCAAAAGGACAGCTGCAATTCACGAGGCTGTTGGAGCTAGCATGTACTGTAAGTACACAATACATAAGACCGCAAGACTTGGATATGCATTGTATGTAGTCGCGATCCTCAGCAATGAGAGAACGACGAAAAAGAAGAATACAAACATGCTATAAAGCCTTATTTCTTAAGTGATGAATTTTCACGATACAGACCGCGGTACTGGTGCCAGCTACTGGCGCAGTCACACCGCGCCTCAATAATGATTGTGATGAGGTAGATGATAGATAGAAGGAAAGAAAATTTAAAACTTATGTTAAAAGTACACTTTGTAAACAAGCATATTACAAATTAGAAGATTACATTCAGGATAAGAATGCTTGGAAACATGCTGGTCCTGCTCCATAGGACAATCAAGGGTGTAGACAAAATCAAACTGGTTGATTTATGAATTAACTTTATAGATAGGTATACTGTTTCTTTTTTGTGTTTTTATTTTCTGTTTAATTAATGGTTATTAAGATAATCTGTAAATATGTGAGTACCATTTACCTAATTTTTTTTTAGAAAAGGAATAAGTACCTCTGCTGGTTATACTTTGTTCTTATAAGTAGCAACTCTGGGTGTATCGTCCTCACATAATATTAAATTAATTTTTGTATACCAAATTTTGTAAATCATTATTTGAAAAGAGTAACTATGGAGTTTCTTGTCCGTTCTTCTCCATAAGAATCTACCTTTCCGAATGAACAGTAGAGTCACTTTATTAATATATTTTACTGAACTGTAAATGCTGACGTTCAAAAGTGCCGTTTAATGGCCTAATTGAAATAAACGCTTTTGACTTTTTTTTTTTTGACTTTTTTTGATACGGTTGTCGAGGTAAGTAACCAGAGCAACGATCGATTAAGGAGCAGACCATGACGAAGGTGGAGAGATGAACTTGACTCATTCCGGAAGAACTGGCCGCAATGGCTGAGACTGAGCTGAAAAGGGAGAGGGAGGCCATTGCCCAACAGTAGGACATACCTAACGGGCTAGATTAGATTAGATGAATTTTCAAAAACCTTCCTGAGTATCCCGAGTACCTAAATCAGAAAAAATAAATTAAGACCTAGTTTAGCGACTGTGCCTCGTCTGTCATATTATAAGAAGAGGAAATATAAGACTTTCTTAACCTTTGAGTAGTTAAGGCTAAATTATTTGTTTGAAAACTGATGTTAAGCTTATTTTAAATGTATAATTCAGCAATTAATCACATTACTTTTAAGGTATTTTACAAGCTTATAACAATGAGAGCACATTCCCCACGAAATTCCCAATTCATCAAAAACAGGATTGCAAAGTAGGTTGATCTGTAACTAATCATTCATTCGCGCGCGAGTCGCAGTGATTAGCGCACGACATTTACTTATTCGTATCGGAATATTTTGCGTCTACCCACTAGATGTAGAAATGTATACAAATGATATTTTCGATGAAGAGGAGATGAATAATAATGATGGTGGTACGTTAAGCAATGATGATATAATTGAGACTGAATCGAGGAATTTGAATAATTTAGAGGAAGATATTATTAACAGTACAATGGAGAGGAAGGCCGGAAAAAGACCGAGAGAAAACAGTGAAGAAAGTGAGGACTGTGAGCAAGGATATACAACTGTTACAAGAAGAAAGCCAAAAAAAATAATAAGAAGTGAATCAATAAATCCACTTGATGAGGGTAAAATTGAAGTTTGCATAACATCTTTAGAAGCTTTACCAAAACAAATGGCCATGGCAAAATTACTAAGGGAATTACATATACAAAACATAACAAATATAAAATATCGTAGCCCATACAAAGTATTTATCCAGTTCGATAAAAGAGATCAAGCAGAGAAGTTAGTCGTAAACAAAAAGATAACGGAATTAAAAGCTAGATGTCAATTTGTGGATGAAGTGAACATATGTTATGGAGTCATTAGAGGCATAGAATTAGATTACAGCGAAAAAGATATCCAAGAAAGCCTTAGCAGTTCGTGCGAAATCCTGTCTGTAAGAAGACTTAAACGCTCCGTTTCTGAAGGCAAATGGGAAGATAGTGAAACCGTCCGGGTGGGTTTCAAGGCACAAACTACCCCTTCGCATGTTTACGCGTATGGTTGCAGACTTACAATAGAAAACTACGTATTTCCAGTTACTCAGTGTTCCGGCTGCTGGAAGTTTGGTCATATCAAAAAGTACTGCCCATTAAATAAAGTTATATGCCCTAAATGTGGGTTAAACCATAATAATTGTGAAGTAGAAACATTTAAATGTCCTAACTGCAAAGGCCCTCATATTGCCCTGGATAAAAACTGCCCCATGTTCATAAAAGAAAAACAAATCCGGAACATAATGACTGATGAAAGTATTACCTATCGTAAGGCCTTAAAATTGTACCTAACAAAAAATACTGAGAATTGCGTGCCAACTTGCAACTCCAATAAAAGCACAATTACTAGCGCACATACCAGCACAAAGAAAACATATGCCGAGGCAATTAATACTGTGGCAATTATACATCAAGAGGAATCTTCAGACGATATACAGGATGATATGGAAGAGGAAGAAGTAGAAAACAGTAAGAAAAGCTCTGTTAAACATCAGCAAACAGGCAAGAAGAAAAACTATAAAAAGATAAACCAAGTAAATACTTTAACTACACACTTGGAAGCGGAAGCAACTAATATTAATATTGATTATTCAATAGAAGAAACAGCGGAAAAGAGAAATGAGATAAAGAAAAGTTTTGAATTTAGAAGATTATGGTTAAAACTAAAAGAAGTCATTATGTCTGCTGTTAAATTTGAAGATAAAATAGTGTTATTGTTGAAAATCATAATTGAAGAATTTAAATTGTATATGAAAAATGTGTTTAACGACTGGAGTGTTTTACAAAAAATTATTGCTTTATTTGATGGATAGCGGTCTTAAAAAGATACAGGTTAATTTAGTGCAGTGGAATGCACGTAGTTTAAAGCCGAAATTGGTAAGTTTTGAAAATTTACTAAACATAGAAAAAATACACATTGCTATTATAAGTGAGACCTGGTTGGATAACGAAATAGCTATTAACTTAACTGGATATAATATTTTTAGGCACGATAGAAGTGACTCGTATGGAGGTGTAGCCATAATTACCCACAAGTCAATCCAAACTCAACTTTGTCCCATTCGTGTTTCTAATCCGGGTATAGAAATAATACAAGTCAAGCTACTTAATTGTAAAGATTTAGAAAATATTGTATCTATTTACTGTCCGTCATCTGTCAATGTGCATGCTTCTGATTGGGACGGTCTTTTTTCATTTGCGTCAAGAAAGACTATAATTGCTGGAGATTTTAATGGGCACCATTCAAATTGGTCTTATAAGACCGACCAGAGGGGGATACAGATACTGGATTCGTCATTGGAGAATGGGTTTGTTTCATTAAACAATGGCGATCCAACTAGAATTACTTTGGTTAATAATGTAGTCCACAAATCATCCCCAGACATAACGTTTTCATCGACAGACATAGCAATGGGTTTAAACTGGCAGGTAACTAACGAGAATTTAGGTAGTGATCATCTCATTATTAAAATTTCAGCAACTTATAATAGTCACGTACATTTTACTGAAAAACGCAACTTTAAGAAGGCTGACTGGTTGAGGTATCGTAGTGATATTGATGAGTCACTGTGCAACTTTAATGGTTCAGCAAATATTCAGGACAGATATGATTATTTAATTGACAAGATTAATTCAGCGTGTGACAGGAACATACCTAAGCTTCGCACATGTCAAGATCCAATAGGAAATTTTAAACCAAAAGAATACTGGACCCCGTCACTATCTGAAGCTGTTGCTGAAAGAAGATTAGCGTTAAGAACATTTAGAAGGAACCCTATTCCTGAAAATTTTAATAAATTAGAGGGAAAAATAGAGAAAGCCAGGCTATTGTTACAGAAAGCTAGATCCAAAAACTGGAGAAAGTTTTGCAATGGGATCGATGAAACTACTTCTGTATCCGATATGTGGCAAAAAATGCGATGGTACAAAGGTTACAAAAAATCAAAAAGTTATATTCCTGACGAAAAGTTAAACGAAATGCATTGCTCTCTTGCTCCGAGTTTTGTCCTAAATTCACCACCATTGATTCAATCTAGAAATGATTTGCTTGATTCACCATTTATCATGCAAGAACTCAAAAATAGTTGCAAGAAGAAAGACACAGCTCCGGGCAATGATGGGGTCACATATTCTATGGTCTGGAACCTTCCTTGTGTTGGTAAGCAGTATCTGCTTGATTTATATAATGATATTTATGTATCTGGTGTTGTTCCAAGTCAATGGCGTAGTATTTTAATCATCCCCATCCCTAAATTAGTCAGCAATGGTAGCGGTGAAACTAAGGTTAGACCAATCTCTCTCATATCATGTTTATGCAAACTTTTACATAATATGATTACTAGAAGGCTAGAATGGTATGTTGAGAAATATAAAATATTGTCTCCGTACACTTCAGGCTTCAGAAAGGCTCAATCGTGTCTAGATAATCTGATAAGGCTAATCACATATATCCAGTTAGGTTTCATAAATAAATGTCCTACAGTGGCTTGTTTTATAGATATCGAAAATGCTTATAATAATATTTTAGTAGATAGAGTAGTTATAATGTTGAATGAATTAGAGGTAGGTAATAATATTTGCAAGTATTTATGGTCATTCCTAAGTGCGAGATGTCTCTAATTAAGAATAACAACAATACAGAGAATATGAATGCTAGATGGACCAGTGTAGGCCTGGCTCAAGGTGACCCATTATCGCCTTTATTGTTTAATATAGCAACCTATAAAATATGTGATTCAGTTAAGAATGTTTTTGTCACCCAATATGCTGACGACTTTGTAATTTATTTGAGTCATAAGGATATTGTTTTTTGTCAAGGGAATCTGCAAAGAGCACTCAATGCTATTGCAATTTTACTCGATGATTTGGGGCTGAAAATATCGGAAACTAAATCGAATGTTTGCGTGTTTAATAGGGGAAGGAAAAGATATCACATACGTTTAGAGAATAACAATAAATCTATATGTTCAGTGGAATGTGTCAAATATTTAGGGTTATGGATCGACAGATCATTGTTATGGGGTAAGCATATTAATGAAATTATTGAAAAAACCTCGAGATTTCTAAATTTATTAAAAGTACTGGCTGGTCCGGGTTGGGGAATTCACCCGAAACATCTGAGAACATTATTCGTATCATTAATAAGAAGCCGAATAGACTTTGGTAGCTTTTTGTATGATAGTTCAGCTAAAGTCCATTTATCTAAACTCGATAAATTGCAAAATCGAGCATTAAGAATTATAGGTAGTTTCATAAAAAGCTCACCAATATATGTAATGGAGAGTGAGTTGTGTATTGCTCCACTTAATTTAAGAAGATTATACCTAGCCTATAAGTATTGTATAAAAGCAATTTCTTGGACAGATAACATAACCGTTGAGTTGTTAGATAATTTAACTGCTACCAATCACATCAGTTATTGGCGAACTAAAAATAAGTCGTCACTTTTTTTAGTTTATAGTGAATGCAAGTCATATGCTATTCATTCATCCAACCCACTTGAAATGTTTACACTTAATACTTGGGTAACTTATATACAAATGGATAAAGTCATTGTGGATAATCTAGATTGTATTAAGGGTCCAAAAAATAAGGAAGATTTTGCTACTCTGAAATATCATGTAATTGAAGAACTACAACAGAAATATGTTAATTGTCGACAAATTTACACTGATGGATCGAAGAGCAAGGATGGTCGAGGAGCTGCTATTTTTGATCCAGTCACACAGTCTTCCTTTTGTTTTAAGACAAACTCCTATGTATCCATAATGACGCTGGAGCTCATTGCCATTCTGGAAGCCTTAAGACTTTGCGTTACTACTGAGCAAGATATCGTGATAATATCAGATAGTAAAAGTGCTCTCCAACACTTAGCTCGATGTGCTTCTGGGTATAGAGGCACATCGATAGCTTACAAAATTTTGAAATTCATCTATGAATTAAATTTACGGCTAGTAAATGTGAAATTGCAATGGGTTCCATCGCACGTAGGATTGGGAGGTAATGAGGAGGCTGACAGGTTAGCTAAATTGGCAATTACAGAAGGCACAGAAATCACCATAGAACCTGATTACACAGAAATTCTCCCAATATTTAAAAATATTTGTTTTGAAAAATGGGTTCAGTACTTTCAAAGCGTTAGTAAAGTCAAGGGGATTTGGTACAGGGTCATACAAAATCAGCCTCCTCGCGTTCCGTGGTTTATAGAGTCTAAAATGAATAGAACGCACATGGTAGCAGCTTTTAGACTACGTTCTGGACACTATCCCACCAAGAGATTTGGCCATCTGATGAAAAAAATTGATTCCCCAAATTGTGAAGTGTGTGGAGTTATCGATGATGTTCAGCATCTTTTGGTGGAATGTGTCAAGAACCAAGCATTAAGGGAGTCATTGACAGAATTATGCAAAATCAATAAATACGATATGGGTACTTTCCTTGAAATTCTCGCAAGTCCAGAAAGTGACGCCGCTAAAATTATTTATGATATGGCAATTTGTCGATGACTCCACTTTTTGTAGTATGCTAAATCTTGCATGTAATTAGTTTGTAATGTTGATTAAACCTAGGTTAGGTTATGATGGGGCTGACATGCCTTATAAGGATAAAAGTCCCTAAAAATAAAGAGAGAAAAAAAGAAAAAAAAAAACTAATCATTCATCCGCAAATGAGATCACGTCCCAGTGTTTTTAACGAAACCCGAAGTCTAGTCAGTTCAATCATGATCTGAATATAAAACCAACAATTTATGCTACTATGTAACTTCCTAACGCTTAAATAAAACATGGGGCTACTTTTTACTCGACTGCGCAGGCTCAAAAGAAGGGTAATGTTTTAGATCATTCGATTCTTAGCGCAGCTGTGTCTCAGTTTTTATGAGTAGGTACTTCACACAATATTTTTACATATTTTTGGGGTGCGAATAAAAAATAACGGAAGGTAACGTATGATTTTCAGTGGTTCTGTATGTGCGAAAAATTATGCGACATTCATTTGTTTCACTCGTAGTTGGAACACCAACGGGATTATGGGCTCATCATCATTAATTTAATTCTGATGCATCACTGCTCGTTTTTTTTTTTATCAGTAAGTAGAAATTAGCAAAATTGTAATATGACACTGATTACTGAATTTTTACGAATTGGTAATGTGGTGTATTCGAGGTCGGGTATGATATCAGTAGAGCAGACTATGAGTATTTTATTAAAGACATTATATTAAGTAACTCAATAAAATACGTAATAAGTAGGTATGTTTCATCACTGTTCGTGTGTCTTATTCAATAATATTGATAAGGATATAAATCTTCTAAAAACGTATTAAACATTTATGGACGAAGAATAAACACCATAAAGTGTGATAAAATATTTCCTCCCTCAAGAATTTAGTGTTTTCCTTCCGTTCAGAGGTCACATACGGCTGTGGAGAGTTGACCTCTATTTTTATAAAAACCCGTATGATTTATGTACTATAAATCTGATGAGTAAAATCATCATGGATTAAAAAATAATAAGTGAATAGTTTTCTCAATTTAAAACAAAACAAGAGTACTTTGAAAACTCTAAAATTCGTACTTGCCTTAAGCACGTGTGATAATTAATTCCATGGAACAGTTAACACTTAATGGAGTTGCGGAGAGTAATCAATCGTAAATGTTCTGTGTGAAGTTGCGTCGACTTCGAAGTCGCGAGACAGCGGCGCGGCGACGGCCGACTTCCACGGACCGCACGCGCTGACTGACGCTACGAGTTGCTACGAGTGGCTACGAGTGGCTACGCGCTACGGGCTACGGGCTACGAGATCTGTGTACATGCCATAGGATATCGTTTGATGGGATAGTTCGGTGTTTGTTTTAAGGGTTCAAGTTTATCAAATATGTATATTAAATAAGCAAAAAAATATATTTTGGCAAAGAAAAATCTCTGGTGATTTTTTGGTTGCAAAAATTCTGTCAATCATGAAAGTTATTCTATTGAGTATAATTTTAAAGACTATTTTTCAAACTAGAAAAAATGCATGGGTCCTACGAGATGGACCTCGGGTGCGAAGCCATAGGAAAACGCTAGTGTTCAGTATTTTCCAAATGCAATAATAAATAACAAATCTTTAGTTATTTCATTAAAAATCACATTAACAGCGCATTCTATTAAGATAAGTCGTAAAAAATTGGCTTCAGAAAACCACGTTGTACTAACGAAATAATTAAACCCATTAAATAGAAGCCACAAAGTTTTTCATTAGCACTATTACAATCACATAGACACAGCAAGTTGTTTCTATTTAAACATTAAGAGGCAACTCTTTAGTTTTATACGACGAACTGTGCCAAGTGAATGGAGCTGACTTTATAGTTTTACAAACAGTGAGAAAGGTAAATCAATATTTTTCTTTCTTACACCTACCGCCTGAGAAGCTAGTCATGCTACAGTGGTTGAAATGTAGTTGAAGATATAAAAAAAAATGTAAAAATAAAATCGTATAATATTAGAGAAACATACACTAAAGCCCGATTGACAAATTTGAATAAGTATAAAATAATTATGTCAAAAAACTATATTCACTCTTCAGTTAAAAATTATGTGTCTTTTAAAACATCAGCCCTTAAATAAATACAATTTATCTTCTTTTAACTTTTTGAACGCCAGAGCATAAACGCATCGGCGTGCCCCCGACGCCAAGCCACAAATTTGCCGTACTTTTTGTCTCATATTTGTGACGTTTGGCGTACAGGGCACGCGCTTGCTTGTCATATATACGTGACAGTGGCGTTCAAAAGGTTAAAGAAGGTAAATTGCTTGTTTTTTTTTGTAACTAGGACGTAATCTCTGAAAATGCTCATCCAATTACAATAATTATATTTTATTGTGTCGTTTTCCCGAAAAAAATAACGATTCCTGTGGCATGTGTGTATCCAACGGAGCGAAGCCGCGGGGAAAAGCTGCTAGTTGTTGATACAACTGTATTACATACCGGCCATCAAATACGGAACTTGGGAGTTATTAATCATACACATTAAATTATTGACATCATTGTTAGTTAAAAGCGCCCAATATTTGTCACCCAGTGCTCGATATCCACGCGTATTCAATTACTTTTTCATTAATATTGTATCGACTATAAAAATCTGACAGATCTACTGGCTGTTAGCGCTACTACTGAGCATGACGTCCCGGTTGATTCTTGGGTCGAGCGTTATAAGAAATTCCCATGTAGAATTTTCCCGGTTGATCGTAATAAGCTCCCCTCCCCCCCCCCCCCAGTCACATGGGACTTAAACCTAACTGTCGATAAATTGGTGTAACTTCGGTAGGTACTTCTGCCTAACCCTTCGTGGAATACGGGTATGGTGTTATGTCAAGTTTAGAAGGCCAGTAAAACGATAAACGGTACTTACGCAATGTTGAAATTAAGTTACCCCTATTGTGTGTATTTTGTGGTCAACGGTATAATAAGTGAGTACGCCGAGTTCTGTTATAGTCTTTATTACTCTTCATCTCAGTCCATCCTGCGACCGTGTTATGTTTTAGTTGAGTTAGATTAAAGAAACTCGGAGCATTGACTGTTGGGTTTTTCATTACATTATTCTCTTTCGAATGTAACACTAGGAATAGGGATGTTGCCTGGGTTATCGAAAAATATTGGATACGTAATTTTTATTTTATCAAATCATTAAAAAATACGAAGATAAAACGCAGACTTTTCAGTAAAAGAGTACTGGTAAGTGACGTCACACGAGTTTTCAACGCACTGTATCGTCTTCATTTTTTGTTGCACGTGACAAAAGAAAAAATACGTGTCCAATATTTTTTGGAAATCTATCTGACAGACTAGTTCGTTCTTTTTTAAGTCAAATACCCTATTGTCTATTTTACCAACACCGTATGACACCTCAACGTCATCATTCAGGTGTCACTTGGCGTTGTGAAAAGTTTATGATGGCATATATTCAGGCGTCTGAATGCTTGCCTAAATAAAAGCGAGCTATTGGATTTTAAACTTTCAGTGCTAGGCTTACGTATTTTTTAAAGCACTGCAATTTCTAATTCTTCTGGTTGTCGCTACTGTTGATATAGCTCTATAATCAACAGTAGCGACAACCAGAAACACGACAAGTCCCGATAATAGACGATTCAACTTTCACGAAATATTTGAAAAAGAACAGCGGAACGTAGAAAATAAAACGTGTTTTGGTCTAGATAATACCTATCTACTTACTACATACCCTTAACTCGACTTGTGCAAATATCCAGCAGTATAGTGATACAAACCGATGATAATAATTATATTAAACAGTTATTATAAAGAAAGAAGATCAACTTTATTGTTATATTTTGGATATTTTTTTTTACCAGAATGTGGGAAAAGAAAATATAGATAATGCGAGAACTAACTCGGTTTTCAAATAACTAAATCCGTGTGTCAGAGGGAATGTAGTTTCACAATGAATTATGACCACACAACGTGTATCCTGTTAAAAACTGGCGAGTCATGTAGCCGGCGAAACGATGACAAATGATTCATGCTGATGACTAAGACAGTACGCACACTACCAACACCAACACAGGTTTTTCAATACCTTTCGTTGAAACTGAGGTCTTTCTTACAAAGTCTCATTCATGACTCAAGCAATATTACTTAAAACTATGTGGGTACTTTCGACCAATCAAATGACTATGTATAATGGTACTAACGATTTTTAAATAATGCTTTCGATATTATGGCAGATCTTGTAGATCTTCTAACCTGATTATGTACACAGCCTTAGTTGATTAGAGTACCGAACATCCGTATGAAAATACGGAACCTTTCTACGATCATTTTTGAGTAACAAACACATCAATCAACCAATAATAAAAATCAATTTCGTGAATAAATAACATTAAAATTTTGTATGGCACTTATTAGGGTTCCGTACGTACCCAGAGGGTAACCGTACGGCCCAACGGAACCCTATTACTAAGCCTCCGCTGTCCGTCCGTCCGTACGTTTGTGTGTCAGCGTGTTTTTATCTCATGAACCGTAATACGTGTGCAGTTGTGTGCACAAAGTGTGTAATTTAATTATCAATACAACAACCAATAATAAAAATAAAGTTGAAGGCTACGGAATTATTAATGACACGGAATTCTTCGTGTGCGATTCCGACTCGCACTTCGCACTCGCACACACAAGATGAGTCTAGCTCGCAACGATGACTGTTGCATGAGATTTATTTATTTTATTTTATTGGTTCACCAACAATTGTTCACACTGGTTTTATGTTAAAAATATCATGCAATAAATTATTATACATCAGTGCAACAATCACTTATTATAGGTAAACACCGCGTGCATTAGGAAGTTGTACAAAAATACTTTAAATTAAACTACTAATTTAGTACATAAAAAGGTGTAAATACACTGAAAAAGCTTTAAATTAAACGCAGAGGGTATAACAATCATGTAAATGAGGCATAAATATATTATTGGCTGGATGACACTGTTTGATTCCGACACATTTACATTCACCCTTGGCCTAATTGCAATTTTGATTAGCGAATCGGTATTTGGTATACAATACACATGAGATATCTGCAAACCTGCATTGGATCTGAAATGTTAGGCTGAGTTTGAGAACTGATGTTACATAATATATGACAGAAGTTCCTTTACCAAGAAATTAAGTTGTTTAGGTAAGTTGTGGAATCAGGCTACTTAGCAAACGGGATGGTCGATATGTGGAATGTGGAATCGCCTGTCATTGTAGTGTGATTGTCGTTAACGCCAACGGTCTAATGGCCAAAAGCTTCGACCATCATTTGTCGAAACTGTCTGCGTGATTGGATCAGGGGCCTGATACAAAGGCCAAATCTCAATGCGACTCGCATTGTGAGGAAGTGCCACTCTGCTGCCGACTCCGGTGGACTATTACTTGTTATTTAAATCAAATTGAATGTATACATCAGCAAAAATAGCTTTTAAAAATTTGTTATTATGATTTTAAATCCTATTTAATCCTCCTTCTTAAATATTTACTATAGAGGAAACCAATAAATATTTAACAATAAGTAAAATCCACAAAAACCATAAATCGAAATCTGTTGTATTTTTTCACGTATGCTAGTAATGCAATGTACTATGGTGTAACTTTCTTTTAAGAAACAAGCTCAGGACAAAATCCCATGGTGTTCCCATAGGCAGGAATTCTCGAGAATATTACTGTTGTAACAGTCTCTCTCCAAAGCTCGGTATGTCATATTGACTCCTGGCACTGTACTAAACAGGCAACATGCCATTCAATATTCAATAAAATCCTTCAAACGCTATGAAGCGTGAAAGCGTTTTAAGTCAAATCCTATTTGGTTGGCATATAAACGGAAGTTGATTGTCGCTTGCTCTTGTAGCAAACGCTCGTCACGAGCAAAAAGTTGTCAGTTTTATTTCGGTTTCTGAAAGGGTGTTCAATTTAATCTCTTGCCAAGTGATTTCGTCGGGTGTTCTGTCTATGGCCTATAACAACAGATCATTCGAGACAGCAAGCTATTAATCACAGATTTGATCAGCCTCTCAAAAAATAGGGCAGTCTTTAGGTTGGTTTTTCAGTAAGGTAATTCTTTTAACAAGTTTTTGGGAAATTCATTCAATTGCTGGATTTCATATGTTACAAAAACATTTACTATTATAAAATTTATGTCAATTAATACATAGTTTAGTATATCTACGATATATTATTTTTTCCACCGCTTTATGCACTCTTTATCTATTTTATTTTGTGATCAGCTCTGCTCCTGAAAGGCAAAAAGCTGTTTGGCTCGTTTAAGTTTGTATAATTTTGAAACGAAGAGGACAGCTGTTTTTTTTTTCAAATGTCAGCGTTATTATTATAGCATAAGCTTCTTATTACCATGACTAACTCCACATCCTAAAAGATTCCCAATAAATCAAAAGTCACCATGTACAGATGTATCCTAAGCAATAGTAAAAAACGTTAATTAACTCTGTATCACGCAGACAAGAATAGAACAGTAAAAGCTAGGTTGTGTACAAATATGTGCAGGCACTTGGTAACTGGGGCATACGTATCGTGAACTACAGTGTTGAGCATTGACCCACTGCAGCTGAAAGGTCATGAGTCACCAAACATGCTCGTCGCAGACGTATAAACTGGATGTGTTCGGTAGTTTGTGCTCCTTTGGGATGAGCAGTTGTGGGCAGAATGTTCCTGCTTTGTTGCAACTGTCTCGAATATATTGTGCAGGTTTAAGTTATAACTTAATTCCATTAGACCTACTACCGAAGTGTCTTGTTTACACAGGATCCTCTCGTAACTGATTTTAGATAGTATCGATTTGTAAACAAGTCGGTTGTTAAATAAATCAATAAAAAATTACGTTTGAATTTTTATAATTATAAGAACTTGCTTAGCAATCCACTTAGTCTTAGTTTCACCTGCGACTTTGCATTTATGGTAAACTGATTTTCAAAAAGCGAGTAGGTTCTTCAGGCAAATTTGAGCTGCTCGTTTAAAGATATTTCCATCATTTTGTTAGTATCGCACGGTTGGTATTTCGCACTTTCAACGTTAGTGTAATATTTAACGACCAATGTCATTAAAGCGAGTCATTACGTATCTAAAGCATCTTAAGTGTCAAATACATTTTCAAGATAATTTGCGGTAAAGTTAACCAAGTCTAACTTGACCTATTAAATTCTTCTGCTAAAGTTATAATTTCTTTGTTAAAGCTTTTAACGACATCCTGACGAATAACTTTAGTTATCTACTCAGTTATTTTAGATTTCTCAACAAACTTTGCACTTTCAAGAGCTTTTTGCATAACAGAAACTTGAAAACGCGGTCTTTGTGTGTTTATGTCAATGTCAAAACGTCCAGCGATATTGTGAATGGCTTCCGTAAATCTGTACGCCATTTTGTTGACGACGACAAATATTTGACGGTAGATTTTCCTCACTCATATTCCGCGCATCAAAATCATCCGATTCATAAAAATGGTAAATGCGTTTCGCGTGAACGAGTCGCGGGCTCTGAATGGAATGGAGTGAGCGATGTGAAGCTCGCGTGACACACATGAACGGAGCGAGGGATGAACTAAGAGACGAGTGATTCGCACTCACGCGTCACTGGCGACGTTATTGCACAGCCCGAATGCCTTTTTGTTCATATCTCTCTGGTGCCTTTGTTGACATGACTGTTTAAAAGATTTATTTTTTATTTCTGTGCAACATGAAGGAAGTCGACTTCCATATCAAGTGTTTTGTTAATATTCTTGTGACTAACAGGAAAATTTATCAGGTTTCCAGTTCGCCCAAGATGACACGTTATTTTCTTTAATTGCAAAATTTTCTTTTAGCTACAGTAGCTATGCATACAGAAAACAAAGCTGTGTCTTATCAACGTGGCTGGCGCTTAACCATCTTAATACCTACGAGCATTTTTCTAAACTTTATCATCGTACATACATATGCTTAGTTTTAATACTGATAAACAGATTAGAGATAGAATTTATATTTAATCTGAAACAGAATTAATATAAAACCTTTTTTTTGTCTTTTTTTTAAAACATTGCCCCACACTATATTTAAATTTTACAATCATATTTTCATTTATTATTTAATCATTTGTATGCCCAAGTGGCTGATCATGGAATGAACATTATTAAGTATAATTATAATTATGTAATGAACACCTGTACGTAACCCGTTTATCACAAATAAACGATTTGATTGATTGGTTGATTGAGATTCTAAAAATCAAATGCTCAAAGATTTCTTTAGAAACAGCTAATCAGCATTTAAACCAAGCAAATGGTTAGAATGTAAATTTATGAGTAAGCCTGTTTAGTCTTTAAAACAACAAAAATAACCAGCTGCATAAACATTTTACAGGCGAAAACTAAATAAATTACCCGTTGAAGCTTACATTGCGTAGAATATTTTCATATTTAATTTATTCGGTATAGTCCGCTGATATAAAACAATAAAACCGCCCATCCATTGACTGCGAATATTTGCCGCAAACAAAGAAATGCCATGTTTTGTTTTTCAGGATTTATAATCACCGTGTAGCGATGAATACAGCCATAAAAGAAAATAAGGATGAACTGTGGAAGGCTGTATCAGCATTTAATGTGTTTGTTGTCTGAAATTGTATTTTTAGCTGAAAAGCATTTGTTGGTACTGTTTGACTTACTTACTGGATTATTAGCTTTCGACTAAGCAATAATCGGATTTTAGCATTCAAATTTGGAACGCATAATCACCGTAATATTTATTCTTTAGAGTTTCGTACCTCAAAAGGAAAAAACGGAACCCTGAAAGGATCTCTTCATTGTCCGTCTATCGGTCTGTCACGAGTCTTTTTCTCAGAAATGCGTTTAGATTAATATTAGTTACATAAGCTTATAGCCCCTTGCAAAAATCAAGCTTCTAAGTCAACATAATCCATACTAGTCCGTACTAATATCATAAATGCGAAAGAGTGTATGTCTGTCTGTATGTAACCGCTTCACGCTTAAACCGTTGAACTGATTTAGATTAAATTTGATATAGAGATAGTTTGAGTCCTGGAAAAGGACATCATCCTTTAAGAGGCCGAAAAGGGGTGTGTAAGTTTGTATGGGAGTACGTCATTATTGACGATAAAACCATGAACCTTTGTATTTAGGCACTTGGTAAAAAATAAATAAACATATGTTTTAGCGTTTTTGAAAAATAAAAATGGCTGCCCAAAATAACCATTCCACGCGGACGAAGTCCCGGTCAAAAGCTAGTTAAAATATGACTGTTTAATAGTTTATGCATCTTTTTGCGACATTTTTGATAATCGCAAGTAAAGCAAAACTTAAGCTGAGATAGGGACCATTTTGGCCTCGCGCAGATAATTATTTTTTTTTATACTGTTTAGTTTTTAATTTTATTTTACTAGTTTGTTAATCTTGAGCGAGTCCCAAATAAACATTTTTCTTTCTTTCTTTTTTTCTTTCAAAACCCAAAGGGTTCCCGTTGATCTAGAATCATGAAATTTAAAGTATAAAATATAAAGTATTTTTTCACATAAAAAAAACACTTTTGCGATTACAAACTTATATTTCCTGTTGAAGAATTGACCGCAACGCATAAATGGAAGAAATATTTTTCAACTGAAAAGTTAAGTTTGTCCTTCAATCATACCAACTTATCTTATTGTCAAAGTAATGAGAGTGCTTTCATAGTTACTAAAATATTTCAATTAAGTAGGTAATGTAGGTATACTAATAAAAATGGAGACTTGATTCCCATAATAATAAATGTATCTCTACATAGTACGCGTTTGTACGGAACCCTCGGTGCGCGAGTCAAATTCGCGACTGTCCGGTTGACGGAATTAGGTAGCTTAAAAAGTTTAAAGAATTAAAGAGAATGGGAGTGAAAGAGAGAGAAGAACTCCTGGCCAAATAACAACTGCCGCATGGGTCGATAAGTTGTTGGCAGCTGTCATTGATACATCTTTGACAGTCGTTACGGGTAGTCCGAAGCCCGAAGACCTGACACCAGTCTTGCCAAGAGGTACTTTGTTACCCAGTTGGAGGACAGATACTATGTATATAACCTCCAACCAGTATCTAAAGTGGTTCATATACCTATATTATATCTCTGTTATTATCTTAAAAGATATCTAGAACAACATAAATGGCCAAATTATTTATAAATAATGTTATAATATATGCAAATAACAAAAGTTTTAAAATGCTGATGCTAACAAGTAAAACCTAATCTAGCTTTCTCAGGCTTTAGTTATCCAATCAAAATGCAAATTTGCCTTCTACAACTGACTGACGTTCTATGAAATAATACTTTCTAAATTGCAAATTGCAACCCCTTATTTAATATTAAAATGGTCTTCCATTTAGAGCCTTCACGAGATTCAGAAAATCAAATTATGTTCCCTTTTAATGTTTGGAATAGATTCGGATTTTTTATTTTATTTGCGTGTTTGGTTGGCTTTTAGTGGATATTTAATTGAATGAAATCAATTGTTTTATTGAATTGATTTGATAACTCTAAGCACATACTTACCTACATATACAACGTATGCGTTATTTTTACAAGCATTTTCTTCTCTAATAGAAATTCAAAATATAGGGTCACAATCGCGGTCTATAGAGAAACCGATTTCAAACAAAAGGACCTACCTATTTAAATCTTACCATCTGCTTTAGTGATGTAACGAATGTTGGATTTTTCACATTCGCAACGCGAATATTTATCTCAAATTTCCAAAGTTATTATTACTTGGATATCTTCTAAATAAACCTTTAAAATGTAGTACAGTGTCCCTAACATATATTCCTGACTATAAAGTATTTAATAACAAAGCGTGTAGTAGTACCCGTACACACGTCGGGTGTCAGTTATTAGCGCCATCGTTCGATTCAGTTTTTCTATATTTTCCAGACAAAAAATAATACAGATAATATAAGTAATCTACGAATAGTTCCATAGCTTTACCTTCTTTTGAATATATCTTATTACAATTACTTTTCTAAACTTTTAGTTCGATATGTAACATGTATGATTGAGTAGGTCTCTTACTAAAAAAAAACAATAGATAAGCTTCGTAAATTATTTAAAAAGAGAAATACAATAACGACAAAACCCGGTCATTATTTATATTTTTCGTATCATAAATTAAATAAGCACATTTTGTTTTTCATGTTACAACTTTTTGCTTATCTCTAGAGCATAGGGCACGCAGTAACAATTATTTAAAATTATCTCTTAGCTGTTTGGTCTTATCCGTGCAGTCAACTAATGGACGTGACGGACCTCGAAGGGCGATTACAAGCAGACACACCACTTACTAACTTCTTACATCAGAGATAAACGTTCAGAAATACAACTTCATCCAATAACAGAAGCGGACAGCATACCGGGTGGATAAATACACCCTGTACCTATAGACATTGAGGATGACATAATATAACTCACTCGGAATATTTTAGTTTATTATAATTACTATAGGATCAAACCCGAAATATGAATATAAAAACAAGCTGTTTCTTTCTTTGTGAGGGGAACTTTACACACAAAACAGCGGATTTTTTTTCAAATTTCAAAGTTGATCCCATTGTTAAAGTAAGATAATAGGTATTCAATAATTCACGAGTACTTCCACGCTATAAAAATTCAACCTGCATACTGCAACAGAGAGATAAAAGAATGAGAGAAAGATTTCATGGACATTTCCAAGTTGAATTGCTTAAAACCTTGTTTGTGACCCACGGCTTCCAATCGATTTATAGATATTCGGTCTAACATGTTTCTGATACATAGTCGACAAATCTGAGCTTTTCATTTCACACAGATCATTTCATTTCATCTCCCCAGAATCGGCAGTGGTACTACCATGTTGACTTTCTTTTGTGTAGAGAAATGGAAGTTCTTTTGTGTTTGGGGCTAGCTTTCAGCGGTGGTCCACTGTCTTAGCAAATGCCTCATTCTTAGCTTCCTAGACGATGTGACTTGGTATTTAGGTGCAACTGGTCAACAGTTTCCAAACACATTTTTCGTTTGGTTCGACTTTCAAAGTAAAACGGAATTATTATATACATACCTTCATTAGAACACGTCCGTCTATCATAGAAGTTTGTGGCGTTCAACCTTCTTCCTGTACGCTGTTATTGTTAAACAGCTAAACACTTTGGCGCATCATTGTTTATATTGTAACCCCGCAAAGCCACGCTATTGACATAAGGAACAAAGTATACCTGCCATTGTAATTTAGATAATTTATGTAAACAAAAGCATGTCAAGAAAAATGACTCCTAACTGACGCGGCCATTAGTAGGTTTTACAAAACAATGCACAGTAATGCAAAACATTTTGTCAGCACAAGGTTATTGAATTTTATACGACTATGGTAGGCAAAACGTAACTTTCGTTTTCATGAGTTTTTTCAAAAACGTTTTGCTTTGCGTGATCATGTTACTTTGGCAATCACTTTTCATGACATTTGTTTGTTTATACAAGCATCTGAAATACCATTATTACGGACGTCGAAATAAATAGGATATAAATAAATAGATAAGTTAGATACTAAGGCTTGATGTTAAGGGAAATTATATACCTAATGGATAAGGTTTAGATTTAAATAAATAAAGACTGTTCATAGCAGGGATTTTATGTATAAGCAATAGTGTAGGGATTGTTTTAATTTATGTTTAATAAAGGAAGATTGTAAGGTGGCACAGAATTCGGTCGTAACACGCTTCGAGCAGGTCTGAACCTGTCTAAACAATAGACAGATGCGCTCGCCTCTGATTGGTCAGCGCTAAAACGACTCGAACTCCGCGCCACCACCCGCGCTCTGATTGGCCGAGGCCTAAGCGCCCACGCTCACTACCTGTGTAAGTAGGAAATAAGATAAAAAGCGGGTGGCTTGCCGCGCTCGGTGTCATTCCGTCATTCGTCACTCAACCGTCAGCAGCAAGCCAGCCCTGGGAAAATAAACAAGATAAAGAAGTTCCGAAGTTTAATTCAAGAAAATACAGTCCACCTCGTCATTTGGTCCTTCGAGCCGGATAGCAGATAGAAGATAGAAAACCGCCGGTCGAAACGAACATCTACAATGAAGACTAGAAGCATTTCGGCCAAGGAAAGTGAATCCGAATCGGGCTACGATAGTCGCCGCCATCTCGCATTCGAAGAGCCGCCTAGGTCGCCGTCGACCATCGCGTCCGCGCTCCCGCGCCCACCGCATGGTGCGCCCGCGGCTGGGACCGATCCCGCCGCCCCCGCGCTCGCGATCGCACACCCCGCCACGCCCGCGGCGGGGAGAGTTGCGCCGACGACGTCCGATGGCGCCCTCGCCGCGCCGGCTCCTCGCGTCCCGACGGGAAGTAGAGCCACCGCGACCGCGACCGCGTACGACTATGGTGAATCGCTCGCCACACCATCCACATCGCGTTACCCGTTGACGCGCGCCGTGTTTCGAACCCAGGAATCAGTGAGAACTATGACAGCTGCGCACGATGTTTCTGTGAGGGATACAGTAAGTACGATAAGGTCCAGAAGATCGTACAGTAGTGACGTGGCAAGAGTGAAGAAGGCAGAATACGAGGCACAGAAGAGAATCGCTGCGATAAGGAACGAGCAATTAGAACTCGAAAAAGCACTCGTCAACAAGCGACTCGAATATGAAGTGTCGACGATTGAGGCAGAGGCAGAGGCTCGTGAAGAAGGCTCCGTGCACATGAGTGAAGACAGGGTGGACGAGTGGCTTCAAAGTGTTGACCGAAGTCGCCCTCCAGTCGCGGATCAACCGCAGAGAGAAGCGCAGTTTCCGCATCCCGCCGCCATGCACGCCGCCCTCGAACCTGCCACTTACGTCGAACCCGCCGCACGTATCGAAGCCGCCGCACCTGCCAGGAATGACCAGAAAAGGCAACGGTCGACCTCGCGTTCGCCTACCAGAGGAGAACGCCGAGTTGGAAGAGGAATAGAACAGTTGGCCGACGCGTTGGAAAAAATGATTCACGTACGCCCGCCGCCGCGACAAGTGACTGAGCTGCCCACGTTCACGGGAGCGGCCACTGAATGGTTGCCATTTAAGGCGGCGTACGACGACTCGTCGAATTTGTGCAAATTCACGACAACAGAAAATTTGGCAAGACTGCGCAATTGCATTAAGGGTGAAGCAAGAGAAGCTGTGTCCGCGCTCCTATACTCCGCGTCTGACCCGCAAGTGATCATGAAGACACTAGAACAGTATTACGGGAGACCGGAGATACTCATGAATCGAGTGATGGAAGATTTGAAGAAGTTACCTCGACTCACGGGTGCGGCCAGTGAATTAAATTCGTTCGCAGTGAAACTTCAAAACATAGTGTGCGTGCTTTCCAAGATGGACAATCGTGGGTATATATGGAACCCGATGCTAGTTCGCGAAGTTGTAGAGAAACTGAGCCCGCACATAAAGTCAAGATGGTGCGATTACGCTTCTGAAACTGCGGAATCGTCGCGTGAACCGGAAGTGATATTGTTGTCCAGATTCCTGATGCGGGAGGCTGACCGAGCCATGAAATACGCCTTCACTAGCGCGACGCCCGCACCCGTCCAGAAGAAGGAAACGAGAAGCGCGCCACAATTTAACGCCAAGAAGAAGTCGGGTCGGGAAGTAGTTTACGCGACATCGGGAAAGGAGGAAGAAAGAAAACAAGAGTGTTTGTGTTGTGGCAGTGATCACGAGGTACCGAAATGTGCAAAGTTCCTGAAGATGAGCGTTGATGAAAGATGGGATTGGGCACGTACTGCCAAAGTGTGTTTCAAGTGTGTGACAAGACGCCATCGACGCGAACATTGCCGAGCGAAGCGATGCGGCAGAGGAACCTGCAGCCGCCCACACCACGCGCTGCTGCACAAAGATCGAGAGGAGAGAGAGGCACCGCCAAGTGATAAGCCAGATAAGTCAACTGATACCGAGAACCCACACTCGCAGGAAGCGGTAATGACCGTCTCCGCGTCAAATAATGTGTCGCAACGCGTATTGCTGAAAATGTGTCCCGTGTTATTAAAAGGGCCCGGCGGGCAAATATCGACGTTCGCCCTACTGGACGAAGGCTCAACAATATCGCTCGTCGACGAAGAACTAGTACGTCGTTTGCACATAAGCGGACCGGTCTCTACTTTACGTATCCAGAGCGTGACTTCACAACAACAAGAAGAACAAAGCCAGGAAGTCAAGTTACAGATACGTGGCCAGAGCGGTGAATTCCAAGAACTACGCGCACGAACAATGAAAAACCTGCGACTTCATGGTCAGACGATGGACAGGTTAAAACTCGAAAACTTTCCTCACCTCCAAGACATACAAAGCGACGCATTCTACAGAGAAGCTACACCGATGGTACTGATAGGTGCGGACAACTGGCACCTAATAGTCACGCGAGAGTTACGCATGGGCAAGAAAAATGAGCCTGCAGCATCCTACACTCAGTTAGGATGGGTGATCCACGGGACTGCGCCACGCACCACGCTGAAGGAACAAGAGGGACAAGTCGTGCTACATCTATACGATGTGTCTGCAGCGAGACAGACAGATGACGTACGTCGTATAGAAGAGTTAGTAAAGTCACACTTCAGGATTGATGCCCTAGGAGTTTCTTTGGCCAAGAAGATCAAACCCGAAGATCAGAAGGCAATGAACGTGGTTCAGGGAACACTGAGGAAAGTCGGTGATCACTTCGAAGTCGGGTTACCATGGCGTGATGAAGACGCTTCGATGCCCAACAACTACAGCTGTGCCCTGCGAAGATTAAAGATATTAGAGAAGAAGATGGATTCATCACCAAACTTTGCAGCACAGTATAGCACTCTGGTCAAAAACCTACTCGATAAAGGATACGCCCAGGAGTGCAACGGAACGGAAGAAGGAAGTAAGAAAGTGTGGTACCTGCCGCACTTCCCGGTTGTAAACCCAAATAAACCGGGCAAGATACGTCTAGTGTTTGACGCCGCACATCGATACAGTGGAGTGTGCCTAAACGACTATCTACTAGAAGGACCTGACCTCTTGAAATCGCTGCCAGGAATATTGTTTCGATTCAGAGAGCGTCCAGTAGCCGTCACGGCAGACATACAGGAAATGTTTCTCCAAGTGAAGATAAGAGACCAAGACCAGGCTGCGCAGATGTTTCTCTGGCGAGGTGAGGAACGTACTAAGCCACCGAAGAAATATAAAATGACCTCGATGATCTTCGGAGCCTCGTGTTCACCTTTCATCGCGCACTCAGTACGAGACGCCAACGCAAGACTGTACGCGCAAGAATACCCTAACGCCGTGCAAGCTATAACAACGAGCCACTATATGGATGATTACGTAGACAGCGTGGCAACCGAGGAAGAAGCAATTAAGACAGCGCGTGAAGTCATTAGAGTTCATCAGAACGCCCACTTCAATTTGAGAGGTTGGTGCTCAAATAAACTCAACGTGTTGAAAAGTATTACACCGGAGAAGCTGGCACACGACACAGAAGTAAGATTCGGACAACGAGAACAAAATACGGACAAAACACTAGGCCTACTTTGGCAAACAGGCTCAGACGAGCTAGGCTTTAACACTGGATTGAGTCGGCTGTCACCCGAAGTGAAAACTCGAAACAGAGCGCCGACTAAACGAGAAGCCCTTGGTGCAGTGATGGCAGTCTACGATCCTCTAGGACTCATCAGCCACTTCACAGTCACCGGCAAGATCGTGCTCCAGAACTTGTGGAGACACGGCATCGGATGGGACGAGGCAATCCCAGAACAAGACGCGCAGCACTTTGAGGAATGGATACAAAGTCTGGACGAAGTAACGAAGCTTCGCATCCCAAGGTGCTACGATAAGGGCCCAGACGACCTCATGGACCTGCATATTTTCTGCGACGCTAGCGAACAAGCATACGCAGCTGCAGCCTACTGGAGAATCCAGAAGAAAGACGGAAGAGTGGATGTGAGGCTGGTCGCAGCAAAAGCAAGAGTGGCCCCCCTGAAGCTAGTTACTATCCCACGACTAGAACTACAGGCAGCAGTGATCGGCGCACGACTGGCGGAGACTATAATAAAGGAGCACCGTGACAAGCCCAGAAGCGTGATCTATTGGACAGACTCACAAACCGTCCTACGATGGATCGAAAAAGACGCCGTGAAGTACACACCGTTTGTGGCCCACCGCCTGGGTGAAATCGCGGAGCTAACTGACGCCAGCCAGTGGAGATGGGTACCCACCGATCACAACGTGGCAGATGACGCTACACGCCCTAACTACACCGTACGAATGAAACCCGAAGACAGATGGTTCACCGGTCCCGCGTTCCTGTACAATGACGAAGAGTTCTGGCCAAAGGAGAAATCCAAAGAAGACACTACCGGAGACGAGTCAACGTACGTGATAGTCGAAGAAAAAAGAGAACGAGAACGACCTTCTCACCTGCCAGACATAAATAGATTCTCTTCTTTCGAAAAATTATTACGAGCTACAGCCATGCCATTCCTTTTCAAGGCAAAGTGTTACGATAGGTCCAGCCAAATGACCGTCGACTTGATCGAAAGGGCCGAGAAATTATGGCTGGAACAAGCACAACTGGAAAACTATGCCGATGAAATACAGTTACTTCGAAAAGGAAAGCCGGTACCCAAGTCCAGCAGTCTGTATAAACTGGACCCTTACCTAGAGGATCATATTCTCAAGGTCAGAGGGAGAATCGGACATGCGGCAGTCAAGCAAACGAAGAAAACCCCGGTGATCTTACACGGCAAACATCCGTTCACACGGCTATTGGTAGAACATGCAAATCGCAAAGCTGGGCACGCTAATAACGAGCGTGTAATCAATGACTTAAGACAGCGGTATTGGGTCGTCAACCTACGCCCTACAGTGCGAACCATAGCACAGCGATGCCAGCTCTGTCGAATAAGAAAAGCTACGCCAGTGAAACCAATTACGGGGAACTTGCCAATGGAAAGAATCATGGAGACGCCGCGGCCCTTCACCCACTGCGGCACCGATTATTTTGGACCGATAACGGTAGTCATCGGAAGAAGACACGAAAAACGATGGGGAGCCCTGTTCACCTGTCTGACTACGAGAGCAGTGCATCTGGAATTAGTGTCGAGCTTATCTACCGACTCGGCGCTAATGGCCATACGAAGAATGGCAGCTCGACGAGGTTGGCCCAGAGTCATGTACTCAGACAATGGTACCAACTTTAGAGGGGCAGACGCCGAACTACGAGCGGCGTACAAAGAGTGGACGAAAGATTTCATTCCATTCGGACTGGAGCAGCGCATGAAATGGAAGTTCATCCCACCAGGAGCGCCGCATATGGGGGGAGCCTGGGAACGACTGGTGCGCTCCGTTAAGGCGGCGCTGGGAGCGACGCTGCACCAAAAAGCGCTAAAAGAAGAAACACTACTGACGCTGCTGACAGAGGCCGAGCACTCCATAAACTCTCGACCTCTAACCCATGTCTCTGTCGATCCCAAGGATCCGGAGGCCCTCACGCCTAACCATTTCTTAATAGGTACCTCCTCGGGCCTTCCCCGTACCGGGCCTTGTGAGGAGGCCAGCCGCAAACAATGGAGAGCTGCCCAGGCGCTCGCCGACCATTTCTGGCGGCGCTGGGTAGACGAGTACCTGCCTACGCTGGTGCCCCGGGGGGCGTCAGACGACCAACGACGACCCCTTCAAGTCGGCAGCTTAGTCGTCATCGTCGACTCCTCACTCCCGAGAGGAACGTGGCCTCGAGGCGTCGTGGAGGCTGTCTACAATGGTCCGGATGGAAAGGTGCGGTCAGCTGACGTCAGAACTACAGCGGGCGTCCTACGACGTCCAGTTACGAAGCTCGCCGTCCTTCACGTAGAAGATTAGGCTACGGTAGCCCTGCGCCGGGGGGAGGATATTACGGACGTCGAAATAAATAGGATATAAATAAATAGATAAGTTAGATACTAAGGCTTGATGTTAAGGGAAATTATATACCTAATGGATAAGGTTTAGATTTAAATAAATAAAGACTGTTCATAGCAGGGATTTTATGTATAAGCAATAGTGTAGGGATTGTTTTAATTTATGTTTAATAAAGGAAGATTGTAAGGTGGCACAGAATTCGGTCGTAACACGCTTCGAGCAGGTCTGAACCTGTCTAAACAATAGACAGATGCGCTCGCCTCTGATTGGTCAGCGCTAAAACGACTCGAACTCCGCGCCACCACCCGCGCTCTGATTGGCCGAGGCCTAAGCGCCCACGCTCACTACCTGTGTAAGTAGGAAATAAGATAAAAAGCGGGTGGCTTGCCGCGCTCGGTGTCATTCCGTCATTCGTCACTCAACCGTCAGCAGCAAGCCAGCCCTGGGAAAATAAACAAGATAAAGAAGTTCCGAAGTTTAATTCAAGAAAATACAGTCCACCTCGTCAACCATAGTGTATACTTCCACTACCTACCATAGGTTCTGAAAGTCTGGTCGCAATTGCTGTAATTTTTCTACCACAATGAAACTCATAATGTAAGTTTTAGAACTCGAGTCAGCTGCTACTGAGGGGAGTAGGACCATCGTAATGGCTTCACTTTATAGGGCTGTGACTAGTGTAACAATGTTTTTTTAACTGGCCAGTTTGATCGCTAGTAAAAAGAAAATGTTGATTGGCTCATACCGCGGTTGGCTAGGTCTTTTCTCAATAAAGTTGTTTTTAAACTAAAAAAAGGATATCCTAAACTTGATAAAATATTTTTAAACAGAAAAATAATAAGTTACTTTCGTTTTACGTAACAATTCAAGTTAGCATGAAAGTTTTTCTTACAAAATAATAATTATATTACAACCTTGCTGGCTTCGTTTAAAATATTGACGCAAAAAAAGCAACGTCGGCGTCGGATTTTAAAATGTAATTAAAAGCATCACGTTAATATACATTTTAAATTATGCACTTCCGCAAATTAATCACGCCCTATCAGCAAGCGTGTTCCATAAAATATAAAGAACAGCTATAAAATTAAAAATATGGATGTCGTTGTACATTATTTTTTATTTAGAACCGCAGATGTTTATGACACCTAACATTTGTTGTTCATTTGCAAACTACGCAAAATTTCAATAAATTTTAAAACAATGCAAGGTTTCATTAAAATAATTCTACAGCTGGAGTTTTCATCCGTATCGCTCAATTAAACCATCATAATTAAATTATAACAAAACAAAACTTCAATCAAAATAAAACAAAAACGAATAATTTAATAAATATACGCAAACGCAATTGGAGCAGGAAAAAACGTGACGGCCCGACTGTACTAAAATCACGTTTAATATTTTCACTGCGAACGTACAATTGTACATAGTACTGTCGGCAACAGCGGTGTGTGGGCCGTTATTGACAATCGTACGACAATTCCGTACAAACACGAACCAATAAACGGATACCCTTAAAACACTTGAGTACTGAAGTGAACATAACGTTTAAAAATAGTACAACGCTTTCATGAAAATTTCTCCGTACGTTTTCTACGTAGGTAATTTGCTGATCTTCCATCTTCGCAAATTGTTTAAGTGCCTTTAGGATCCATTAGGAAACAAATACTATAATGTTCTTTTGAAGAGTTTTAATGGTTTAGGTAAACAAATAATGGAGGTTTGAAATTATATTTATTTGAGGAAAAATTATTAGAATTAAACAATTTAGTGAACGCGTTAAACCCATTTAAGAATAACAGTGCTTTACTGCTTAATTTAGAATTACGTTTCGAATATACCTTAATACCTTCTTCTACAATAAAGTCATGCGGTTTTCCTTAATAATACTACTCAGACTTTTGTTTCTAAAATAGAAGGCGAATATGACTTGCTTTTATAAATATGACTGATATATTATATAAAGGAAACGTAAGCAATAGGTAACCACCACATATTTATCAAAAAAACTTTGACTTAATGTGGTGACTGTTTCGCTGTTTAAAAGTCCGTTTTTTAACCGACTTCAAAAAAAGGAGGAGGTTCTCGATTCGGTTGTATTTTTTTATGTTTGTTACCTCATTAGGTACTCCGTCATTTATGAACCGATTTGAAAAAATATTTTTTCATGTGAAAGGATATACGTATCCGTATTTCATAAAAATCGGTTTAGTCGTTTGGTTTTTAAATCCAAATAGCTTGAGGAAATAGAAAATATATCATCCAACTAAGTAAACGAAATTGCGAGTGTTGCTTTCCTGTGACTTTCCACTGGTGTTGTTAGGTGTGGGGTACCACTAAAAAGAGAAAAAAAAAACTTTTTTACAAAAAACACTCTCGACTTCCAAATAAAAAAAGTTTTTAACACTTGATTCTTAGAGGATATATGAATTTATCTTTTAACTTTTTACCCGCGACTACGTACTCACATATCCCGTTTTTACCCGTTCCCGCATAGCCTTCCTCATGAATGTAGCTATTATATACAAAAATAATTTTCCAAATCCGACCGGTATTTCAAGAGATTAGCGCGTTCAAACAGCTTCTTCAGCTTCATCATATAAATATAGATAAGTAGCTTTTGCCAGCCGCTTAGCATGCATGACGTGAACGTACTAGTGGAATAAGTAGTTCTAATCCAAGTCATGGTCTATGTGTGTTCCAAATTTCATCCAACTACGTTCAGCCGTTGAAGCGTGACTGGTTAACAAGAAGACAAACAAACTATGTTTATAACATTAATAGAATAGCAGGAAGTAGGATGCGATAGCAGGATATTCGATCCCAGCAACCTTAAACTAGTTATCTTCTAACAAAAGGACCCAAACAATAAATAAGGAAACAAGATAACCATGCAAAACCTTTTAAATTTGACCGTCACATCAGGGTTAAGGGTCTCCTTTGTGAGTCTACATACTACTGAATACTTTAACTACTTACTAGGTATAATAATAATATAATAATAATAATTTTATTTCTCAAAATATAACATCAGAATTTGTATACCAACAATAAATGTATTACGGACGTCGAAATAAATAGGATATAAATAAATAGATAAGTTAGATACTAAGGCTTGATGTTAAGGGAAATTATATACCTAATGGATAAGGTTTAGATTTAAATAAATAAAGACTGTTCATAGCAGGGATTTTATGTATAAGCAATAGTGTAGGGATTGTTTTAATTTATGTTTAATAAAGGAAGATTGTAAGGTGGCACAGAATTCGGTCGTAACACGCTTCGAGCAGGTCTGAACCTGTCTAAACAATAGACAGATGCGCTCGCCTCTGATTGGTCAGCGCTAAAACGACTCGAACTCCGCGCCACCACCCGCGCTCTGATTGGCCGAGGCCTAAGCGCCCACGCTCACTACCTGTGTAAGTAGGAAATAAGATAAAAAGCGGGTGGCTTGCCGCGCTCGGTCATTCCGTCATTCGTCACTCAACCGTCAGCAGCAAGCCAGCCCTGGGAAAATAAACAAGATAAAGAAGTTCCGAAGTTTAATTCAAGAAAATACAGTCCACCTCGTCATTTGGTCCTTCGAAACCGCATAGCAGATAGAAGATAGAAAACCGCCGGTCGAAACGAACATCTACAATGAAGACTAGAAGCATTTCGGCCAAGGAAAGTGAATCCGAATCGGGCTACGATAGTCGCCGCCATCTCGCATTCGAAGAGCCGCCTAGGTCGCCGTCGACCATCGCGTCCGCGCTCCCGCGCCCACCGCATGGTGCGCCCGCGGCTGGGACCGATCCCGCCGCCCCCGCGCTCGCGATCGCACACCCCGCCACGCCCGCGGCGGGGAGAGTTGCGCCGACGACGTCCGATGGCGCCCTCGCCGCGCCGGCTCCTCGCGTCCCGACGGGAAGTAGAGCCACCGCGACCGCGACCGCGTACGACTATGGTGAATCGCTCGCCACACCATCCACATCGCGTTACCCGTTGACGCGCGCCGTGTTTCGAACCCAGGAATCAGTGAGAACTATGACAGCTGCGCACGATGTTTCTGTGAGGGATACAGTAAGTACGATAAGGTCCAGAAGATCGTACAGTAGTGACGTGGCAAGAGTGAAGAAGGCAGAATACGAGGCACAGAAGAGAATCGCTGCGATAAGGAACGAGCAATTAGAACTCGAAAAAGCACTCGTCAACAAGCGACTCGAATATGAAGTGTCGACGATTGAGGCAGAGGCAGAGGCTCGTGAAGAAGGCTCCGTGCACATGAGTGAAGACAGGGTGGACGAGTGGCTTCAAAGTGTTGACCGAAGTCGCCCTCCAGTCGCGGATCAACCGCAGAGAGAAGCGCAGTTTCCGCATCCCGCCGCCATGCACGCCGCCCTCGAACCTGCCACTTACGTCGAACCCGCCGCACGTATCGAAGCCGCCGCACCTGCCAGGAATGACCAGAAAAGGCAACGGTCGACCTCGCGTTCGCCTACCAGAGGAGAACGCCGAGTTGGAAGAGGAATAGAACAGTTGGCCGACCGTTGGAAAAAATGATTCACGTACGCCCGCCGCCGCGACAAGTGACTGAGCTGCCCACGTTCACGGGAGCGGCTACTGAATGGTTGCCATTTAAGGCGGCGTACGACGACTCGTCGAATTTGTGCAAATTCACGACAACAGAAAATTTGGCAAGACTACGCAATTGCATTAAGGGTGAAGCAAGAGAAGCTGTGTCCGCGCTCCTATACTCCGCGTCTGACCCGCAAGTGATCATGAAGACACTAGAACAGTATTACGGGAGACCGGAGATACTCATGAATCGAGTGATGGAAGATTTGAAGAAGTTACCTCGACTCACGGGTGCGGCCAGTGAATTAAATTCGTTCGCAGTGAAACTTCAAAACATAGTGTGCGTGCTTTCCAAGATGGACAATCGTGGGTATATATGGAACCCGATGCTAGTTCGCGAAGTTGTAGAGAAACTGAGCCCGCACATAAAGTCAAGATGGTGCGATTACGCTTCTGAAACTGCGGAATCGTCGCGTGAACCGGAAGTGATATTGTTGTCCAGATCCCTGATGCGGGAGGCTGACCGAGCCATGAAATACGCCTTCACTAGCGCGACGCCCGCACCCGTCCAGAAGAAGGAAATGAGAAGCGCGCCACAATTTAACGCCAAGAAGAAGTCGGGTCGGGAAGTAGTTTACGCGACATCGGGAAAGGAGGAAGAAAGAAAACAAGAGTGTTTGTGTTGTGGCAGTGATCACGAGGTACCGAAATGTGCAAAGTTCCTGAAGATGAGCGTTGATGAAAGATGGGATTGGGCACGTACTGCCAAAGTGTGTTTCAAGTGTGTGACAAGACGCCATCGACGCGAACATTGCCGAGCGAAGCGATGCGGCAGAGGAACCTGCAGCCGCCCACACCACGCGCTGCTGCACAAAGATCGAGAGGAGAGAGAGGCACCGCCAAGTGATAAGCCAGATAAGTCAACTGATACCGAGAACCCACACTCGCAGGAAGCGGTAATGACCGTCTCCGCGTCAAATAATGTGTCGCAACGCGTATTGCTGAAAATGTGTCCCGTGTTATTAAAAGGGCCCGGCGGGCAAATATCGACGTTCGCCCTACTGGACGAAGGCTCAACAATATCGCTCGTCGACGAAGAACTAGTACGTCGTTTGCACATAAGCGGACCGGTCTCTACTTTACGTATCCAGAGCGTGACTTCACAACAACAAGAAGAACAAAGCCAGGAAGTCAAGTTACAGATACGTGGCCAGAGCGGTGAATTCCAAGAACTACGCGCACGAACAATGAAAAACCTGCGACTTCATGGTCAGACGATGGACAGGTTAAAACTCGAAAACTTTCCTCACCTCCAAGACATACAAAGCGACGCATTCTACAGAGAAGCTACACCGATGGTACTGATAGGTGCGGACAACTGGCACCTAATAGTCACGCGAGAGTTACGCATGGGCAAGAAAAATGAGCCTGCAGCATCCTACACTCAGTTAGGATGGGTGATCCACGGGACTGCGCCACGCACCACGCTGAAGGAACAAGAGGGACAAGTCGTGCTACATCTATACGATGTGTCTGCAGCGAGACAGACAGATGACGTACGTCGTATAGAAGAGTTAGTAAAGTCACACTTCAGGATTGATGCCCTAGGAGTTTCTTTGGCCAAGAAGATCAAACCCGAAGATCAGAAGGCAATGAACGTGGTTCAGGGAACACTGAGAAAAGTCGGTGATCACTTCGAAGTCGGGTTACCATGGCGTGATGAAGACGCTTCGATGCCCAACAACTACAGCTGTGCCCTGCGAAGATTAAAGATATTAGAGAAGAAGATGGATTCATCACCAAACTTTGCAGCACAGTATAGCACTCTGGTCAAAAACCTACTCGATAAAGGATACGCCCAGGAGTGCAACGGAACGGAAGAAGGAAGTAAGAAAGTGTGGTACCTGCCGCACTTCCCGGTTGTAAACCCAAATAAACCGGGCAAGATACGTCTAGTGTTTGACGCCGCACATCGATACAGTGGAGTGTGCCTAAACGACTATCTACTAGAAGGACCTGACCTCTTGAAATCGCTGCCAGGAATATTGTTTCGATTCAGAGAGCGTCCAGTAGCCGTCACGGCAGACATACAGGAAATGTTTCTCCAAGTGAAGATAAGAGACCAAGACCAGGCTGCGCAGATGTTTCTCTGGCGAGGTGAGGAACGTACTAAGCCACCGAAGAAATATAAAATGACCTCGATGATCTTCGGAGCCTCGTGTTCACCTTTCATCGCGCACTCAGTACGAGACGCCAACGCAAGACTGTACGCGCAAGAATACCCTAACGCCGTGCAAGCTATAACAACGAGCCACTATATGGATGATTACGTAGACAGCGTGGCAACCGAGGAAGAAGCAATTAAGACAGCGCGTGAAGTCATTAGAGTTCATCAGAACGCCCACTTCAATTTGAGAGGTTGGTGCTCAAATAAACTCAACGTGTTGAAAAGTATTACACCGGAGAAGCTGGCACACGACACAGAAGTAAGATTCGGACAACGAGAACAAAATACGGACAAAACACTAGGCCTACTTTGGCAAACAGGCTCAGACGAGCTAGGCTTTAACACTGGATTGAGTCGGCTGTCACCCGAAGTGAAAACTCGAAACAGAGCGCCGACTAAACGAGAAGCCCTTGGTGCAGTGATGGCAGTCTACGATCCTCTAGGACTCATCAGCCACTTCACAGTCACCGGCAAGATCGTGCTCCAGAACTTGTGGAGACACGGCATCGGAGACGAGTCAACGTACGTGATAGTCGAAGAAAAAAGAGAACGAGAACGACCTTCTCACCTGCCAGACATAAATAGATTCTCTTCTTTCGAAAAATTATTACGAGCTACAGCCATGCCATTCCTTTTCAAGGCAAAGTGTTACGATAGGTCCAGCCAAATGACCGTCGACTTGATCGAAAGGGCCGAGAAATTATGGCTGGAACAAGCACAACTGGAAAACTATGCCGATGAAATACAGTTACTTCGAAAAGGAAAGCCGGTACCCAAGTCCAGCAGTCTGTATAAACTGGACCCTTACCTAGAGGATCATATTCTCAAGGTCAGAGGGAGAATCGGACATGCGGCAGTCAAGGAAACGAAGAAAACCCCGGTGATCTTACACGGCAAACATCCGTTCACACGGCTGTTGGTAGAACATGCACATCGCAAAGCTGGGCACGCTAATAACGAGCGTGTAATCAATGACTTAAGACAGCGGTATTGGGTCGTCAACCTACGCCCTACAGTGCGAGCCATAGCACAGCGATGCCAGCTCTGTCGAATAAGAAAAGCTACGCCAGTGAAACCAGTTACGGGAAACTTGCCAATGGAAAGAATCATGGAGACGCCGCGGCCCTTCACCCACTGCGGCACCGATTATTTTGGACCGATAACGGTAGTCATCGGAAGAAGACACGAAAAACGATGGGGAGCCCTGTTCACCTGTCTGACTACGAGAGCAGTGCATCTGGAATTAGTGTCGAGCTTATCTACCGACTCGGCGCTAATGGCCATACGAAGAATGGCAGCTCGACGAGGTTGGCCCAGAGTCATGTACTCAGACAATGGTACCAACTTTAGAGGGGCAGACGCCGAACTACGAGCGGCGTACAAAGAGTGGACGAAAGATTTCATTCCATTCGGACTGGAGCAGCGCATGAAATGGAAGTTCATCCCACCAGGAGCGCCGCATATGGGGGGAGCCTGGGAACGACTGGTGCGCTCCGTTAAGGCGGCGCTGGGAGCGACGCTGCACCAAAAAGCGCTAAAAGAAGAAACACTACTGACGCTGCTGACAGAGGCCGAGCACTCCATAAACTCTCGACCTCTAACCCATGTCTCTGTCGATCCCAAGGATCCGGAGGCCCTCACGCCTAACCATTTCTTAATAGGTACCTCCTCGGGCCTTCCCCGTACCGGGCCTTGTGAGGAGGCCAGCCGCAAACAATGGAGAGCTGCCCAGGCGCTCGCCGACCATTTCTGGCGGCGCTGGGTAGACGAGTACCTGCCTACGCTGGTGCCCCGGGGGGCGTCAGACGACCAACGACGACCCCTTCAAGTCGGCAGCTTAGTCGTCATCGTCGACTCCTCACTCCCGAGAGGAACGTGGCCTCGAGGCGTCGTGGAGGCTGTCTACAATGGTCCGGATGGAAAGGTGCGGTCAGCTGACGTCAGAACTACAGCGGGCGTCCTACGACGTCCAGTTACGAAGCTCGCCGTCCTTCACGTAGAAGATTAGGCTACGGTAGCCCTGCGCCGGGGGGAGGATATTACGGACGTCGAAATAAATAGGATATAAATAAATAGATAAGTTAGATACTAAGGCTTGATGTTAAGGGAAATTATATACCTAATGGATAAGGTTTAGATTTAAATAAATAAAGACTGTTCATAGCAGGGATTTTATGTATAAGCAATAGTGTAGGGATTGTTTTAATTTATGTTTAATAAAGGAAGATTGTAAGGTGGCACAGAATTCGGTCGTAACACGCTTCGAGCAGGTCTGAACCTGTCTAAACAATAGACAGATGCGCTCGCCTCTGATTGGTCAGCGCTAAAACGACTCGAACTCCGCGCCACCACCCGCGCTCTGATTGGCCGAGGCCTAAGCGCCCACGCTCACTACCTGTGTAAGTAGGAAATAAGATAAAAAGCGGGTGGCTTGCCGCGCTCGGTCATTCCGTCATTCGTCACTCAACCGTCAGCAGCAAGCCAGCCCTGGGAAAATAAACAAGATAAAGAAGTTCCGAAGTTTAATTCAAGAAAATACAGTCCACCTCGTCAAAATGGCTACTAGAAGACTTTAATAAAAAAACCCTGACTTCTAAACTAGGTTTATGTACCTGTATCTTAGAAGCCAGTGCACCTTCGAATTTTGAGTACAGTATAAGCCTCTTACGGTATGCCTAAATAGGACACGAGTACATACAATAATCCATCATGTCAAGTTCAACAGAAATAATAAGAATAAAAAAAAAAGAAAAAAAAATTAAATAATAATTAAAAAAAAAAAAAAGTAAAAAACAATACAATTCAAAAATAAAATCAAAATAATAAACAGAATCAAATAAACAAATATTAAATTAAATTTAAATTAAATTAAACAACAAAAAATATATATATATAATAAAATAACAATTAATAACAACGACATTCCTTGGATAACATAAGTCTCTCGTGTTTAGATGTGTGCAATATGAATGCATGTCGTGTGAAAGAGCAAATGGACTAAATGTTTATGTATCTATAATTTCCTAATAAAAGATCTTCAGTATTGCGATAATTTAACTTAAGCAGATATTCCTGTAATTTTGCTTTGCACTGATATTTGGTATTGGAGAATATTTTTAGTACTTTATTAAGCTGGTATAAAACTTGTGCAAATAAATGCATCAAATTCTCGAACCTGGCAGATTTATTACAATTATCATCGTACAGGCTCAATAAACGTCCAATGCCGAACGTGACTCCAAATCTAACGAAATAAACTCTCTCCAACTGAAACCTCTGCACCAATAAAACTAGATTATGTACTAAAAATAATAGTTGACAAACATAATCAGTAACAACAAAAACAATCCTATTTCAACGAAAAACGTGTTTGTAATACTAACAAGTGAAACAGCCGACCTTCTCGATTGCACTGTTAGTACGAAGACTTTATTGCATTGAGTGAAAAAACGCTCCTATTCTTAGCTTTTTGGTTCCCGGCACGGCGCTCATATATTTTCTTTATCACTCCTTACGACCCTTGACCCTTTCAGTCAGTCCGATTGTTTAGAGCTTTAAAAAGCGAAATGTGTGTTTGTTATTACCGGCCGACGAATAAAACGCACGGCTCCCTGCGCGCTACGACGGAATAACATTGAGTTCACGAGTTATTTAACTAAGTTCGGTGTCGAAACACAAGCTTTAGTACAATTTGACATAAACATAGCACAAGATTGGTCTCATGATGCTTTTTGATGTTTACGCGACGTTGCACGTTGAAATGAAAGTGTTTGAAGTTTATTTGTGACCACGAATCCGTGAAAGGAATTTAAACTTTGGGAATACAAAATTAGGTATAAGAAATCATAAACCTAACCTTAAATTACATTATTTTTACTGCAAAAGCTTTGTGTGGGTCGTTTAATTTCCATCAAATGGTTCAAGTAATATTAAACATTTAAATCATAAAAGAGTAAAAAATAATACAAGATTTTTATCTATTTTAAGCGAGTTGCGGTACTTACGCTTCAATAAAATCAAATGAATTAGCAATTCTGTAATTGATTTTAGTTTTAAGACGCACGTGTTAGGTATATATATACAGAACTATTGTGATGGAAAATGAAACCAATCCAGTTACCTATGTTTTATGGAATAACTGACAATTCATATCATTCGGTCCACTCACAGTTTTCCATTAGAATGATCTGAGTATTCGACGGCTGTAGGCATTGCTCTACAACACCAATCCTATGAAGAAACAGTTTAGAATGGATATGCTTGGGCAAAAATTGATGTTGACCCTTTTTTGATACTTGTATACAAATCATGATCAGAAAATAACTAACACATGAGCCATATCTATAAAAAATCAAAATACCTAATCACTTTCCAAAGAATCTAGAATTCTAGGCAACATTTTCAATGCCAACTTTATCTTTATAATGCCAACAACCAAGTACAGACGTGATCAAAATTAAACTTGAATTTGAAAAACATTGAAATCATTTCGTACGACACTCTCGCTTCTGAAGGCCAATTCTCGATCTTAAAATCGCAAAATTATTTTCAGCGACAATCAATATAAAAACTTGTTGTGTTTTTTACAGACTGCGAAAGCGATTCGAATGCGAACGTTCCTTTGTTCCATTCCGTTTCCATTTGTCCTCTGTTCTTATGAAATTAAATTAATTAGATCTAGGCAAAAGTAATATTCTAGTTCTAAAAATTGGGATTGATATACCGAAACGTCATGTAGTCAATCTCAAACATTTTGGACTTTTGACAGTCGTTATCGCTGTGTATTACCTACTAGAACTAGAACATCACTTTCTCTAGAAACAAAGTTAATTTCGTTTCATAAGAATCAGGTATGGTATACAGCATGTCTTTTTAAATACACTCTATCAATAATTTCTATATAAACTGTCGTGAGCTCTTCTTATTACACTATCCAGAATTATTCTTCCACGATATTCTATATTATTTCCTAGCTTGGCGTGTTCAATATATTGTATTAGTGTCGGGTCGCGGCACACACGTGGTATCGCCGGCTGTCAGCGCGCAGTGATTGTCGCGGACTGTACCGTTATTTCCTACTCTGTTCCTATTCATAAACACAACACTACATATTACTTTTTTCATTTTTCTCATTTGAATTGTACAATCGCGAACAAATGTGACGCTACGCTTTGTTAGTGATGTGACATCAATGTGTGTTTTTGATTATGGTGGTTTACATTTATGTCTGAATATTATTTGTCGGTAAGCTTTTTAAAAGTTTTTTGACTGTTAAAAAATCGCGCAATCTCCACAAAGATCAAAGAATTGGACAGCAAATTTAATTACTTTCGCAACCCTAAAACCGTTTTACAATATTGGCGAAATAACCGAAAAAAATATCTACTTAGCGGCGTAAAGCCCACAATCGTGAGAAAGCCGAGGTGCCTGACCAATTGACATTTCCAATCAACTTTTTTTCGAGCCAATTATCGTCGATCGTTTTCTTTCGCAGAGACCGCTTTCTCAGCTACTGAAGAGGAATAAAAGTGAGCTAATGAAATAATAGAGGGCAGCAGTCGTCCGTGTCAGAACCTATCTCCGTTAATTAACGGCCATTCCGAATGTTTACCTACACGGACAATATTCAATTATTGCCCGTTTTATCGCACACGGCAGCCTCTGCTGGGAAAAAAACGCTCGTGAATATTTTCAATAGCTTCACATACCTGTCAGACCAGCTCGCTGCGATTGTTGGAGGACACTACGTTAATTTAAAATTGTCTGCAGCAACCCAATGTCTCATTTAATATTCTTTGTTTATTTTCCTGTTAGTTACATAAAACTTCAAAATTTCCTGTTGCAATTTTTTGGGATGACTAAATAAGGATAATTAGGAGAGGATATGAGAGGAAACAACACTGTTTATTAGGTATTAAAAACAAATAACTCCTACCAACTGTTGTTTAATTCGGTTTCCTCTTGGTATAACACATTCTTGTCTTACAACGTAACTGTATTCCACCTCCGTTAAATACCCAGTCGTTGGTACAAAGTGACTAAGTGATAATATGTAAAATCACCTCTAATATATGTAGAAACATGTTAGGGACTTCCATTTTTATTACGTTAACGGTGAACCGTGTCCATCCAATTTGATCTGTAGCACTCCCGGGTGGCTGTCACGCTTTCTACGACTCCGTAGATGTTGTTGCATTGAATATTCTGGCATTCAGATATCCAAAATGTAATTATAATTATTGAACAATGTCATTGTGCTCGTAATTATGAAAAACTTTATCTAAAGGACAGGCTAAAAATAGCTGTTCGCGACATTGTGTCGAGTTATGCGAACATAAATGTATGGAATAGGTGCCTAGCTAATTTATTTTTAGCGATTCCCGAGAGCCTAGCACGAATGTTTTTGACGTATAGTAACGTAACGTAAAATGTTACTATAATAATACTGGTTTCGCGGATAATATTTATTTAAATTGGATACTATATTCATATTTTTGTACTTATGATACAAATTGTGTATGTCGCATAAATTTAAACCAAAATACTATGGATATGTAGTTTTTTATATTCTAATTCACATACATTAACGATACTGTAACGTTATTACATATACATCAAAACATTCGTGCTAGGATCTCAAGTTTGGAAACGACACTATTGTGGCGATAAGTCCCCTTTTTGAGGAGTGTTTAGAGAGGCGCCACGGCGTCCTCACCTTGCGCCTGACACAGGTATTCACCGGACACGGTTCTTTCGGGAGCTATCGGTTCCGGTTTCGTCGTAAGGAAATGCCTGGGTGTCATCACTGTGAGGATAGTCCGGAGGACGCAGTGGAGCACACGGTGGAGATCTGCCCTGCTTGGGCGGTGCACCGCCGTGTCCTCGTCAAGGCGAACGGCGGCGGCGACCTCACGCTTCCGGCCCTGGTTCAATCCATGGCCCGAAGCGAGGAGGCATGAGAAGCAGCCACCTCCTTCTGCGAAGCAGTAATGCTAGTGAAAGAGGAGGCGGGCTGCGTGAGGGAGAGGCAAACCTCACGCCTCAGCCGCCGCAACAGGAGACGCCCTGGGCGTCGCCGCCTCGGGAGTCGCAGGGCGATTCCCGGCTACCGTAGGCGCGGGTCTGAAGACGGCGAGCTTTGGGTGGCTCATCGTCCGATAACGCTGGCCCGGGTTGACGGCGCGTTGTGTTCCACGCGCGCCTCCAAGAGATGTCAGCAGAGCCTGCCAGGGTTGCGGAATTTGTTCAAAATAGTCACCGCGGCCCTGGAACGCAAAGGGCATTTGGAGAAACACGGATGGGCTTTAGTCGGTAAGAGTCTGACAGGGAAGTCCATTCCGCTCCGCCCTGAGCGGAAGGAGTCATTTGATGATTACCTATCCTTAAAAAAGGCCCTCAGGTTTGTATGCATTGTTTGTACCTTAACGTTCGATTACCCTTAACCTCTTTTCAGGTTTTCAGTATTACTACACCTTGTATGTTTATATAAAGCGTAATCATCTTATAACATGGACGTTATATTGCAAGCCATTAAGTTTTTTTCTAAACAAAATAAATAAACTAATTAATCATCGTCTTATTAACAGAAATTTCACAAGGAATTCTAACCAGAATCGAATCCTACACACGAACGCCATATCGATGTGCGAGCTACTGACAGTTCATTAATTAACTCTGCTTACTGGGTGTTAGAACGTGAGGGTACGGATACTGTCAATACTGGTTATAAGAACTGCTTCGGGTGTAAAAAATCGATATTAGATTAGTTAGACAGTGTCACTACATCTTGATATAATGTTAATACATATGTTACTAGTGTGCTAATTCTACTCATTTTTAAAAGACGTTCTCAATCGCATCGCAGTCGGAATCTCAGAAAAATGTATGGAAGTTGAGGCTTTTTTCATAGATTGCGTCTGAGATGCAAATGCGATCGTTGCATTAAGATTTGTAGAATTAACGAGGGCTAATTCCCGTTCCAGATCGGGCTAGAGGGCTCCTCAGCCTTCTAGCCAGGTCTGGAACGGTCAACGGTCCACCTCGTGGACGTGTAACCTGGTGAGGGCAGCGAGACTCCGCCCATTACGAGGAACACAGGAATACAAGGTCCTTTTGGCGACGCTTGGGAGAGGCTTCAAGAGCAAATCCAGCAGTGAAAGCTTATCGGCTAAAATAGTGATGAAGCGGGAGGACATATGTGACGGGTTTTTGATGCGTTGGTACTTACAGCCATGGATTTATCAGTTTTACTCAGTAGCTAATTTTTTTTATATTTTTACATTTTGCAAGCCATATCCAATTTTTAATCTTGAAACCTACGTACCATAAAATCTCTTAAGAAAGTTTTAAAATAAAAATGATATGAGATAGTTGTATTCCGCTTTCCTATACAAACCTAGGAAGACACGACTCTTTAATTTTAAAAATGCACCGGTTTATGTCCGGTGTCATATGTAATATCAGTCCATTCAAAATATTCTCTGCGTTTGAGCTACTCTGCTTTAAGAGATTCAATAATGTCGTGGGTTCGATTCCCACCCAGGACAAATCTTTGTGTGATGAGCATGATCATTTGTTCTGTGTCTGGGTGTAATTTGTCTATAATATGTATGTATTTAGAAATATATAACTATGTTTATCAGTTGTCTGGTTGTCATAGTTACAGGCTCTGCCTAGTTTGGGATCGGATGACCGTGTGTGAGTTGTCCCAGGATATATTATTATTATTATTATTAATAACATTAGAAACGTTACGTTAGTGCTGGTATTTTTTTGAGAATCAGTCGTAAAAATAATATACATAGGTACAGCCTATGTGGATATGGCGCCTGAACTCCAACAACGGTTGCTACCTAGCTGGAGCGTTTTAATTTTATATTACTGCCCAAGCACAGCTGGGTTTTATCGCGTCTCATGTAATGTATGTAGGTAGGTACTTTTATTTTTTGGTCAATAGATTTTTAAATAATGGAAATAACGGTTTACATTAAAATCATAATCAATTACATAAGAGCCTTTATCGCAACCAAGTTGGAAATATCTTAAAGTGAATCGACAATGAAAAGGTATGATTTCTTTAATATTTTTTTTTAAGTGAAAACTTCTTTAGCGGCGTTGTGCATTTTGGGACACGTGACCTGATCAAAAATTCGTAAGACGGAGGGAGAGTAGACCGCCGCAAAATGAATATTATATCCGCAAAATATCAAAAATGCACAACGTTAATGTTCAAGTTTTCACTTCTGCTAGCACTCCCGGAGTGCAGCCCGATGTTTTTTTTCCATTAATGAACCCCTTGTCGTTTTATCTGTCCCTGTTTCGTATTAAAACGAAAGATGAGCGTAGGCTTGAGTTATTTAGGTCTTATAAAACGGTGTTTGTTCCAATTAAATACTATAATAGGATTTTCAGTAATCATGCTTCTAAGATGGAGTGGTAGTGATGACAGACACGGACTTCACTTCATATTATCCACCTGTCGCATCTGTCTTGCTCAAAACTACCAAACGGATTTTCATATGGTTGTCATCAATGGACGGAGTGATTCATGAGGAATGTTTAGGTGTATTTGTGTAAATTGCCTGAAATATAACGACGATTGTTGAAGATGTCGGAAAGAGTCACACCGATTGGAATGTATTATTATGTTCTAGTAAGTGTGCGAAGCCGGGACGGGTTGCTAGTTTTTTTCTAAATCACGGTTAGGCAAGTCTCTTACCTGCTTCCGTCGCTAGTTGCTTCCTCTGACCTTCCCTCAACAAATACGAGATCAAAGTAAATACTTACACTGTAATGTCTCACTTTGTAACTTATTACAGCCAAACATGCCATTATTTGAGCCATTAAGTTCTCGAGGAAAGAACCATCGCCGGCATCGGAGACATTCGGAAACATAACTTTTGAAGCACTTCATTAAAATCTCATTATAAAGAAACATATAGGTTTTACAAGCTATAATATATAAATATATATGACAGTAGGTAGCCTTTTTACGCCTGGATCGCCTAGCCGATTTTTAAAAATTGTGCTACCCCGAAACAGTTACATTTTCCCAATCAACCTTAAACCTAATCTACTAATTTTGCAATAACGTTGAAAATCTATTAAAGAAATTTGATTTGATTTGATGTGCTAGCGTCTCTACAGATATAGATGGGATTGCGTTAAGATCTGTTTAGTTCCTTAGGCGTCTAATCGTAACAAACAAACAGACAGATAGACTTTCGAATGTATAATAATAATAAAAAAATAATAAAAATATATGGTTATTTCAATAACTTAAAATTACGTTAACGTTGGGTCATTATGGAATAATATAAGTACATAAGTGTATTTATAATATAAGTGTGGATATTCTTATAAGTACATTCAAACGCCATTTTAGAAATTCGTTTCCGAACTCCGTTATCTATCAACGTATGCGAAATGTATCCTCCCTTTGTCACGTATTTCGACCAACTTTCGGGGAGGCTCGTATTTTTTCGGTGAAAACTATTTGTCTTAGTATATCAGTGACAAAACGTTGCGAGCCCCGCTCGTTAATCAAACTCTACGCCGACAAACATTACTGACAAATAGATTTTCTTTTGCGAAATCTTAATAGTAGGCGTTGAACGGTACCAACAGTAAAAAACGTTGATTTAAAGCACCATTAGACTTTCATTATCACAGTTCTTAAATATATTTTCGATATACCTACCTATTAGTGTGTCGATACCTTTTTCGCTCGTTTCATTATTTTTACAAGCTTTTATTTAACTTTCACCGTTCGTATGTACATACATACGTAAGTTGTCATTTTCGAACATTTTTTGGTATCCGACTGAGCTGAAATTTTGCATGCACTTTTGGTTCTGGTGACAATATAATGTACAATACTTAATATTGTAATAATTTTAAGATGGCGGATAACATATTATTTCTCAACCCCTTAATATGGGTTTCAAATGAAAGGGCTTGAAGAGTAGAAAACGATAAAGTTAGTAATATCTCACTAAATTCAATATGGCCGCCGCTCCAAGATGGCGGATTATATATTTTTTCTCAACCCCCTTAATATGGGTATCCAAAGAAAGGGCTTGAAGAAGAGTAAAAAAGGATAAAGTTAGTAACATCACACTAAACTCAATATGGCCGCCGCTCCAAGATGGTGGATTATATTTTTTATTTTTTTTTAAATATTGTATTATTGTATTGTCAAAGAACACTTTCAATTATTCTTCTGTAAAACCTCTGTCATTTGGATGTAAAAAATTGTCTGTAGTGATAGATTAACTTCAACTCTTGATTGTCAAAAATTGACCAGTCGTAATTTTTACACCATGTGGCAATAATTTTCATTGCTGACACTTCATCGTCGACTGATAGCTTCAATAGCAATTACAATCAACTGTCTACCATTATGTTTAATGACGGACACTCACGTGCCGAAATAAACGCACCTATGTATGACTCACAAAGGTCAAAGTACGTTAAAATCTCCATTGAACTTTCACAAGGTCAATGCACAAAACTGACACATTAGTGATTCGACCATAAATACGTCATCCTAAAAAAAGAATAAAAAGTAAATTTAAAACTGGCTCGTTGATATTTTGTTTCACTTGCAATATATTCAGGGGCGATAAGGTCGGCCATTATGCCAAGCTCCCTTGTTGTGGAGCCTGTGGTCCCACGCAAGGCCCTTTACATGAAAATAGAATATCCTTAACTCAGCCTCGCAACAGCGGGGTTCTGGCTAAGCAGATTGTCCGAGTAACAAATGAGCCAATTCCAAGGGAAAGGCGATCTTTTAAAAATACTTTTGTGGATTCTCAAACAAAATCTTCTCAATTTACCGCTCTAGTGCGATGTAACGGCCGGCCGAAGTACGTGTTTTGCATAATTTAATTACAGTCATCTGTTATAATGTGTGTGAAACTAGTAAATTACGATAATCGCTTGGTCATGCGGGTAGGATTTAAAGGATAGTATCTGTATGAAAATTATGCCTGTGAGAGTACGTTAAGCCGGGTCCTTAGCGTAGTGTCGTTTATAAATAGGTACATAGGGTGACTGGCTGAGTGGTATGAACACGCCATTTTGCTCCTTAATGATGATTCTTAAGATCGCCATAGCTACGGTTGGCCAATCCTCAGAAAATGCAAGCTTGGCAGAGACCACCGAGTACTTATCTCCGTTTTAAAATTGGTCCATAAATTGCTTTGTCGACATTTCCGGAAAGAGTCGGTTCGACAACAATGTTTGCAGCGATAAAATCTAAGAAGCGTAAGTTTATAGGTTCCATACATAGAAGAATTGTTGGACCCATAGTCGTGTTCTGTAACAAATGCGCTTGTTATGTGTCCCCATTGCACCAATAGATAAATCATGGGACAAGACAGGTAGCCCAGTTATCGCCTATCTAGCGGAATTGCACCCGTCAAAGATGTTACAATGTAAGAATTTTACGATACTTCTTCTGCTTCATATATTTTTTTAAGATCCTGATAAAATTATGGTTGGATTTTGTTTTAGAATATTGGTACCTGATCTAATTAAAACTATAGTTCATTATTTCAAGCGTTTTTGAATATTAAATTATGATCCTAACTTATATCTTTATGGAAGCCTTTTCCAACTCCAAAAAAATAAGGAGGTTATCAATTCGGATGTTTATATGTTTTATCTATCTCGGACACCTCCGTAATATATAGACGGATTCGCAAAATTCTTTTTTTTTTGTTCAAAGATGTTTCTTCCGAAATGGTCCAATTTGAATTTCGTAAAGGTCAGATGAAAAACTTTGTAGATAGACAATAAAATAGATGGTAGGATTTTTTGGGGGGTAAGTACCAGCATTAAAAAGTGAAAACGAATAATTTATTTACAAAAAAAAAATAACCGACTTCCAAATAAAAACCACTACAAGGTACAAAAGTACCAACAGACAGTGTTTTATTTGGAATAGGTTGAAAAAAAAATTATTATTGACTACAAATAATAATCTAGCGACAAAAGTTATGGTACAGTCGGCAACACTGATCTATACTTCCTCTATATCACCACGTATACAGCATGACGGGAGTAGGTAGGGAATCCGATGGACCGATGGTATCGTGCTGAGACACGTACCACCGCGATAACTTATGACAGCCTGCCAGTAGCTATGGAGTTTATAATGTACACTGTGTTTTCTAATGAACTACATTGTAGGAAATTAACAGAAGCAGTTAGCATGTTTGTGGTCTGAGACAATCTTTGTTTGTAAATGTTTTTGTTTAGGTACCTACTTATATTGAATACTTACGACCGGTTTCAATAACGTATCTACCTTTAGCCAACTGTCAAATTAGCTACCAACAGTAGCTGAAACGTCATGTTACAAAGGCAAATATGACGTTTCAGCTGTTGTTGGTAGCTAATTTGACAGTTGGTAAAAGGTAAATAAGCTATTGAGACCGGCCGTTAGACATCTATTTACCTATCTTGCCTTAGCGCAATTGATTAAGTAATGGTAGACAGATACCTAGAATATGCTTTATTGAACAACAATACAAACAACAATATTTAATTTTTTGGTATGCGTCATGCTTGTCTTTTAATTAAACTCTTTTTCTTTCTTTCAAAATAGTTACACAAAATTAATTCGCTTTTAATCATACCCATACGATGTGAATGAATGAATGTTATAATATTTATTGTATGCCAAAACAAGTTACAATAGGAGTTTAAAAAATAGTAGGGTGTAACAACAATGGGCGGTCTTATCGCTAAAAGCAATCTTTCACCTACAACTTTTGTATAGATTTGACAGAGATGGAGGAAAGATACGTACCTGTACGTTCATTAGTACGTCCTTCTGTCTTCTTTTCAACATTCTCCATCATCATCATCATTATCATTCACAGTCTGCTGAGCATAGGCGTCTCTTTTCTTGTAACTTCACGAAAACTAGGACTTTTTGGCATTCTCAAGAAACCTTAAAAGCATCTCACAGTCAGCATCATCATATCAGGCTATCAGCCAAGAGACGTCCACTGCTGGACATAGGCCTCCCCAAGTGTCGCACAACAACCGGTCCTGCCGGTCGATTCTGTTAACATGTCGAAGTGAAGGCTTGTAATTAAGATTTCACGTGATCACGAAGTGAGTTGTCATTCCATCTTGATAATATGGATTGACAGCTCAACTCGTGATCACTTCACCCAAGCCTTCACTTCGACATGTTTACAGATTCGACCGGCTGTGCGTCTTGCATCCATCGCCTACCCGCGACCCTCACCAGGTCATCGGTCCACCTTGTGAGAGGCCTTCCCACGCTACGTCTTCCGGTACGCGGTCACCACTCTAGAACTTTTCGGCCCTATCGACCTTCTGTTCTGCGAGCAATCTCACAGTGTTGCTGAAATAATTCATGTTTCCTTTTTCAGATGCCGTTTTCTGAACTGCAGCGTCCACTGCCATTCTTCTTATGCCAAAAAGATTTGACATGACAAGTCTTAAATAACTTTAACCTGTTACAAAATAGTCCCCGTAAGCAAAGACGGCCCGCAGTTTAAATATTTAGCCAACATTCTTAGTCTAAGTAAATTGCATACAATCTTGAAGTTGCTGAACAAACTGAACTTATAATGGGCAATATTTCACGGGGTTACTGACGCCGGGCGTTAGCTAAGAGCTACAGCCTCAGTATAAAATTGTTTCATATTATTGGGTGTCGTGTTATACTGTATATAATAAGATGTTAACAAGATTTCATGTAAGGATCAGAATTTTCAAGGATTTTTATCTTTGTGTCAACTGTTTCGCCGTTTTCAGGCCGGGAACAGATTGGCGTAAAATGAAATACACGTTGAAAACAAATCACCTAGTTTTCGCGTAACGTTTCATGTTAAATTGCATTAATTTGTATGGCATGTTTGTGTTATATGTCATGTTATTTTTCACCTCCGGTTTTAAAATAAGTTTGCTGCTTTAGTCAGAAATGTCTTTTTTTCTAAAAAAAATATTACTTTAACATTTATTTATCATTCTAGGTCCCTACCACCTTATTAGTCATTATTTTTGTATCATTAAAAGAACAGCATATTGAAAAAAAATGCAATTATTTATGAGCCTGAAATACAGCTCAAAAACACTTGTGAACATGTTGACTTTGATGGTCAATATTTTGCAGAGCTTTTGCAATTTCCTAAGAAAAACCGAAAATATTTTACATGGTATAGTGAAAACACATGATCGATTAATCACTTTGCGATTAATTACAAACAATATTCAGTGAAAACCAAAGAACCAACACTATTCATACACAACCAGTTTTCGCGTGAAAACATCGGCCCGTATTCCACCAGAACATGTACCTGCTCTTAATCTTGAACTTCATCTCTAATTCATTTCGGAAATAAAAACAGTAATAAACAATGATTTCTCTCGGGAATTACCTACCTACTTGATAAAAATAATATAAAACTACTGTAAAGTTGTCTTTAGAATTAATGAGCAAAAAATGTGCTTCAAGTGTACCTTCTTTAAAAATGTACTCTTTTACTACGTAGTAGCTTTATACATAGTTTATATAAGAGTACTTAAGGCTGAAAAACTGTCTAATCAAGAACAATTTGAACATATTTGCTGATTTAAAAGAGTGTCCGTGAAAATTCTTGCACATTGTTCTTCATTGATATCTACGCTACGGACCTCGCTTCTTTTTCTAATTGATCGACCTAGACAATTCAAAAGAGCCTTTAAATAGCTTATTTGAAATAAATACTCTGAATTTTTGTTATCTAAACTAACATTCTGAAGAGGTTGTTCGTTTGTTTATGATAAAAGCTAAGTTCTTTATAATGGATACGCTGATAAAAGCGGAATTTAAATAAATATTGTAAAGAGGATATCCTTGTATGCAGGTCTCTGGCAGACAAGGTAGCCTTTGGAAGCGTCAGGTGAAAACTAAGAGTTCGAAATACGAATGTGAAAATATGTTTTGTTTTCATCTAGGACTCTGGTTCTTTGAAGGCAGACGCCTAATATATTCTAAACTTCAAATTTCCAATATAGTTTTATTTATAATAATAACAATAAGTAACACTAGCAGGAGTCGCTGGTGTTACAATACCAAGTTCTCTGGAAGTTCTCTGAATAATAACTCCGGTCATGTACAGAGTTTTTCAGTTTATTTAACAGAAATATTTTTAATTTATTTGGTACTCGACAAGTTTTTCCACATCAAATGTCATCGTTGATTGTACAATTTATTCAATAATTGTGTGTCAACTTAGTCTGGCACGACTTGGCTTGGTCAGAGAGTTTGAATGATTTTACAGACAGAAACCTGCACTAAACCTGAGAGACATAAGCTTTTCATCCCGGAAAAGTGTACCTGTGGTATAGGCTATGGCCGCAAAAACTCCAAAAAAAACGCTAGTGTTTGAATAAAGTTAAATGTTCAATCACCGTGGTCATTTTCGACTGATAAAACAGTTGATTGATAAGCTACTTGATATTAAAGTAACTTAAAGTAAAGTAATTTACTGAAAAAGTCTAATTAGTTCGTCAGATAGATTTCCAAAAAATAATGGACACATATTTTACGTGAAAAAATACGTGTCCAATATTTCTGATCTTTCCGATACATTGTAGCTGTGTCCTTATTATGTAAAGTATCTTCCGTTTGCACCAGTGTTCTGATACACCAAACAGCTGACTAGCGTGAGATATGGATGCGCTCAGCACGGAATATATACCATATAATACTTCATCTTGTGTGTACAACATTCAGGATTTTCTTTTACTTAAGAGTCTTTCTTTCACTTTATATAGAAAACCTAAAATTGCTCTAACTGTGAGTCGAAAAAATCGTAACTAACTTTAAGGACCTTTAAGGTCTTGCGTAAGTGTATCAAGTTATATTTAAAAAAAGTATTCAAGTTTTAATAAAATTTGTTCATACATACTCCCCAAGAATCACGAGACTCACGAGTTTATATGAAATACCATATAAGTAAACACTCTTAACTAGTACATCTAATTTTAATTGCATTTTATTTCACAAATTGTCATTCTACAAGCTACCCTTCCAAGCTTTCTGAAAAACCCGGAAAACACGAGCAGACAGACAGACGAGCTAGATAATAAAAACAAAATCGTCCAGACGAAATTCAGGCTTTATAAAACTGAATTCGTACATTCTGTTTAACAAAAGGTTGGAAAGCTCTCCACAGTTTGACTCAGGTTTTATTCCGAAATAAAAATGTTGGAATGCAATGTGAAGTGGAATTGACTTGCAAAGCAGGCGGAGCCTAGGGAGTGATGCATGCCGTCAGATTTACTTGCCAACCATGCAAACATAAGCTGTATTAGGCTGACTTGAGATATAATTATAAGGAGCACCTATGAGGATTGCTGTTTTTAATTAGGTGTACAGTAGTTGTAGATTTTTTTGTGTACGGACAACAAAACGTGCGGCTACACAATGAAATGTGAAATGATACTGAGAATAATGTTTCTGGGTGGATGAAGTTGTGCCAGATTATTTTGAGTGCTCCATACAAAGCAACCAAATATTTTTCGTGAAAAAACAGTTTGATACTTTGAGATAAGTAGTTATAGTAGTCTTTAACTTAAATGGTTTATCAAAACAATAAGTTGTAATAATTGACGTGAACTTTCCTCCATAAACATCAACATCAAATCACAGTTTACCCACAAAATCATCCAGCTTCGTTAGATAAATCCAACAAAAATAAAACAACGCGCCAACTATCTAAAACAAGCTACCAACATAATCATATTACCGCATGCTAGTCAACGTACAAATATGGTAGCCGCCATACTTCGGTCCCAGGAGTGGGGATCCAACTAAACTTGTCGGCGTACATATCAACTGAACGTGCGCTTGTACGGGCAACTAAAATCGCCCAATTCTTTGCAATATGGTAATTGTATGGTTTATTTTTAATACATTTATATTAAATTGAAAAAATGATAGAGTTGTGAGTGTTTTAACCCATTACAAACAGAAACAACAAAATTCTTATTTTTTTAACAAATCGTATTGCTTTACTAACACCTTTTAAATAACTATTCATTAATTGAAATTTTTCGAAAACCTTAGTAAATTATAATTTGCGCCCTTGGCCTCATAGAGAGGGCGTGTTTGTCCCGACCGACAGAGATGTCAGCATAGTAAACGGGGCCCGCTAGGGCCAGTGCCTGCCAGGGTTGCGGAATTTGTTCGAAAGATTCACCGCGGCCCTGGAACGCAAAGGGCATTAGAAGAAACACGTATGGGTTATAGTCAGTAAGAGTCAGGTACTTCCTTCCGCTCCGCCCAGAGCGGAAGTAGTCATTCGATGATTTCCATACCATAAAAAAGTATGCTAATGTTGGACGAAAGTAGCACATGATTGAGTTAAATAGTTCATTTTTCTGGGATGAAAAGCCTATGACTCTCAGATTTTGTAAGCTTGCCATAATTATATTGTAATTTTCTTTACGAATCGAGACACATGATAGTGTGTCAGCGAAGTTCGCATAGTAAAAGAGCGGTACATCAAGTGTTTCACACTTGTATAAATTGTACTTGGGGTAACCAAAATACAGCAGTGAATAAAAAAAATAAAGAGAAATAATATGATGAGGTCGGTGTATCTTGTCCAAGGTTACTGCTATTGGCTAAAGATTGAAATATAGGAAACTAATTATTAAAATATCGCTCCACTGCTCCAACAACTATTGCCAGCAACAATTGCTGCTGCATTGCCCGTGTGAGCGTATCTTTATATCGGGTACATATTTGTGTGTTTGCGCCGATATTGACTTGGTCTAAGTCAATAAATATCCTATTATTGGGCAAAGACCTCGGGGTGTAGGACATATGACTCTTATGAGTTGTGATTGCGGTGGATCTTTGAGAAGACCAAGATACTCCGTTTCTTTAAGTAACATTATTAAAACAGGCATTCATCATACAATTTTTTTAAGACTTTTCCTGGGGTATCACAATATAATGCGCATTTTCCGGACTAATAGTCAGCTATCATTACTTATAGTATCTTAATATTACTGAAAAAAATCGGATCAGCCCTGCTATGTCATTGCCATCAGGAATCTATTGTGAAACGTCGCACGGTACTGTTTGAAAAATATTTTTTGGAATTTTTTGTACCAAATTTCAACATAATCGGTCTAGTGGATTCGGAGAAATTGACTGTGACAGCCGGACAGACAAACAACCGATTGATCCTATAAGGGTTAAATTTCTTACGGATGTTCGGAACCCTGAAAAACTAACAACTTCACCGCTTTGTAATAGGAAATAGAAAAAAACACTTGTAAGAAACAACGCAGGGAATATGAGTTTAAATCGCCAACTTGCAGTGAGATGAAAAGAGCTCGCTTACTTTTAACTGTAGAGCAACTTTGGTTACTTACAGACTTTAAAGAAGCCTTTGCTCGGTTGTAGGACCACTAACAAGACCCCATCATTATTTTTCAAGCTATACTGTATCTACCTCATTTATTTATTTTTTGCACATTGCCACACACTAAGAATTTCTCCTGTATCGTGGGAGCGGTGCGTGGGTGCAAAGTCACATACACAAATACCCAGACCCGGAACAACTATCTGTAGGATGGCCTACAGATCGATCTTGGGTTTGATTCCCGCACGGGACAAATATATGTATGGATATATATTTATCCCTTACGGGAATCGAACCCACGACACGCAGCGTAACAGTCAATCGCTCAACTACGCATTAGTTGAGCGATTGACTGTTACGCTGCGTGTAACAAAAAGCAAAAAAAAAAAAATAATGGTTGTCTATAAATTCGGTTTACGGACGATAGTTTACCGTGACAACATCATAACAAATCATTGATGAAATGATCGTAACGTTACAATGAGCGTAACGTTACAATGAGTCATCCTCAATCAATCATTTATCGATTTATTAGACGTTGTCACGTCAAAAATACGATTGGTCCATGCACTGGTAATCTCAATCTTTTTGTACGGAGCAGAAACATGGTGCATCAAAAGACGCGAAAGCAGAAAGATCGACGCTTTCGAAATGAGGATCTGGCGAAGACTACTTCGTAGGTATACGATGGACCGCCATGAGAACGAATGAGTCCATACTGGTAGAACTCAACTTTACCAAACGGCTTTCTGCAATATGCCAGGAGCATGCCCTCAGCCTTTTTGGAAATATATGCGTTCATTCACGCATAGTCTGGACAGGCTCAGGATACTGGGCCGAGTCGAAGGAACGTAAGTACATAATTATTTTGTCAAGGCAAAGAGGGAAAACCTTTGCACTGCAATAGGAAAACATAGGCATATAATCTTCTTAATCTATACAGATTAGATTATATAGATTTTTATTTATATAAATAAAAATAAAAATTAATCTCTAATTAAATTGTGTTGCTAAGCGCAAAACTCGAGAACGGCTGGGTCAATTTCGCTAATTCTTTTTTTGTTGTTTTTGTTATTGTTAGGAGAAGGTTCTTATGAAAGAAAAATATGAAAAAAACACATCTGGGTGAAACCGGGGCGGTTACTAGTTTCCACCAGCTCCCACTACTACCAGCAGCTGCGCCCCCGTGAAACTCGAAAATTATCCCAAGAGAACATATTCCCGGGATATAAAAGAATCAAATCTCCTAATCCAGGACATAATCTACCCGTGTACCAAGTTTAATCCAAATCCGTTCAGCCGTTACACGTGAAAAGGTAACAAACATACTGACAGACAGTCCCGAGTAACTTTCGCATTTAAAATATTATTTTATTATGGATTTAGTCAATCAGATGAGACGTTGTTTGTCCGTTTCTGCTGACACGCTTTACCCTGCAAGATTTCAAAAGCAATCTCTAAATAGGATCTGTATCCATCGAACACGGTTTTTCAATCATCTGATCTCTGTTGAATGATAACAGAAGCAATCTGCACAACACAGACTCTCTAGTCTTATGATTCACCGTTGTGTAAGATTTGTGAGGTCATGTTTAGAGCTAGACCTCATTGCTGGACGGATGAAAGAGGTATGAATTTTGAGCAATAATCTATGAAACAAAAAGGTGGATTCGTTTTTGTTAAATGTTTTTGTACAGTCAGTTTTTCCAAGTAGACAACCAGATAGGGTAAAAGCCGGATAGTTGCCACACTTTTTATAAAAATATATAATTATTATATATTTAGTTAGTTCTCACTTTATTCATAAAACGGGTATGTACTTTGGTTTATTATCTTCAAATTTGTGAAAGTAAAGAACATTATTTTTGATATTTCCAGAATATTGGCGATTTTTGTCGACCTCTAAATTTTGTGACATCTATCCCATATGGGGGTTAGTTGCCTAATCCATGTAAATTACGTTTAGGATAGGTGCCCCGCCGAGAAAGAAGATTTTTATCGCGCAAAAACTTTGATCGCACCTTGCCTTCCCATGCAATCGCACAGACACATGCAACACGGTCTACTTATTTGTCGTTGTAAAGTCTCTCGATTGATAAATAAAATAACATGTGATTCATCCGCGAAGCTAGAGTAATTAAAATCGTGGCAACTATACCCCTGTGAAAAAAGTGAATAGAAAAAGACCGCGCGGGCATTCACCTACTCACTGGTCTCGATCATAGGACTCTCTGTGACCACCGCCCCGAGGAGAGCCGCCGCCGCCGCCTCTCTGAGCTGCTTTCAAGCCACTCGGCTTGAAATCAGCTCGACGGGCACGACCTTCAGCAATGTAAAACACGAAAAGAAAGATTGTTTGTTTATGATTTTCCAATCGAAAAGGAGCACCGATGCGAACAAACACACAGGAAAAGCAAGTTTATAAGTCGACTTGAAATATTATATCAACGACAACTTAATATCAAGCCTAAATTGCTCGTAAGACAAGGCAGAGAGAGGTGTGATACTACTAGTAACTAATACAACTACGGACTACACCCTAACAAGGGCCCACTAGGGCCACTGCCGGTCAGGTATGCGGAATTTGTTTGAAAGGGTCACCGCACCCTGGACGCAAAGGGCATTTGCAGGAACACGGATGGATTTTAGTCAGTAAGAGTCTGATACCTAGAGCCTCCGCCTAGAGCGGTTGGAGTCATTTGATAATTTCCCATACTAAAAAAAAACCTAACATACAGACATTACCTACCCACATCATACTTCTTCACTAGGTTTCGGTAAATTTCGGAAAATGGTATTGCTGCGTTGTATCGAATTTCCCGGAAAAATACTACGTATTCACAACCGCTTATATCAATACCTACGTAAAGTCACTTTACCTGAACAACTATGCCAACAGCTTGCGACATGATATCCACCTTAAAATATCTCTCAGAAATCTCAAATGATTCGTGAAAGGAATTTGAAAGTTCGTTCGAATGGGATCTCGACTTCTGTACGGAACTGTTAGCAGACAGAAGCGACGGCGGCGGTGGATCGAGGCGGCCTTTTACTTTTAATAACATTTTTATCTGTGTATAACAATACGCGAGGCGTTCTGGCTTTGAAAAATACTTGCACTTTATCTTTATTCGCGTCTTCTTGGCTTAGGTTTCTGATTTTTCTAAGCAGAATGTTAAACATTGGTGCTTACGTCAAACAATAAAGAGTAGCGTTTTCCAGCGACATCGTACGCGTGATAGTCGAATCCTCCTACGGAAATGCACGGTACATCATCTACCAGCCGAAAGCTGGTGACAGGGCTTCCACAAATGTCACCACATCAACCGATCCTAGGCGTCTCCCATCCAGCGGAATCCCGCAGCCTTCACTTGGTCATCGGCCCACCTTGTGGGAGGCTTTCGAATGAAACGTACTACCGGAATAAAAGCCTTTTGTCCTAATCCAATTCCGTTCGGCCTTTCAAGCGTGATTAATTTTAACAATCATCCAAACATGAAGGTTTACACATTTATAATATTTAAAAGAATCAGGATTGATTCACTAAGATAAAATCACCGTACTCCCGATAAAGAATATACTAGAACATAAAACAGAAATTACGTGTTCTCCTCTCTCCAAAAAGTCTACCTACAAAATGGCAGATTTATAATGAACATAAAACTCGAGTTTTGACTTTTAGGACATACTACGCAATTTATCTTTGTTGTCACTATATTTGTTGTTGAGGAATAAAGCGAACATGAAGTAAAACAGAAAACTGTCCTCCAAACTTCGAAAATTAATTGCATGAAAACAGTGCAAACTATTTATTACTTACTAGCGCTGTGTTAATGAACAATATTGTTGCCTTTCAGCAATATAAGGAAGTTTTCCTTTATTGAAAACCTGTTTAAATATTACTTAAATATACAAAGTGTATCAGAATAAACGCAATATCTTAAAAGGGGTCATTGTACTCTTCATTATGAACAACTTTCACTAATACGGGACCAACCCCGAAATCGCGAAAAAATCACCCGCTCAGTACATTTTGTCGAGTTATGCGCATAGCGTACCTACACAAGGGTATGGAGCAGTTGCTTTTTCTCGCGATTTACGTGTTGGTCCCATAGTAAAAGTTGTTCATAATTATATGTACAACGACCCTATATCAGATATTGCGTTTATTCTGTTACACGTTGTATATAATGAAATCTTGTACTTAAAAGCACAATATTTTATCCTCCGAAAGAGTTTTTCCCATTAGTTACGTACAAAACCCTGTTGAAGGTATAATATTTCGATAAAGAGGCCCAATAATTGCCGTTTTCCCATCAAACATTCATTAAAAAGTAATCAACACGTTGCGCCGACACGGCCGGGAGAGAAACTCGCTAATTTCTTACAACAATACAAGCCCATCTCAGCCACGTTTTCACCAGATTTTACTTTCGTCACAAGGTCCCGAAAAAAATAATCAAGCGGAATAATATCGTGAAAAGTAGTCGACTACTTTCTGAACTGTTGAAAGTAACCCAACTTATGGTTTATTTCAGGCGAACCTACTAAATTACAAAACTTTTCGTGTAAAACGAAATTCACACACACGGTTCGCAATAAACAATCTAGGTTCTACTCCGTACTACTCAATGCATACAAAAAAGTCCCGGTATATTGGCGAACACCTGAACGACAAGAGGTCTCGGGCTCCGCTTACGAATCGCTCCCGATATTCCGATCACGTGCTCGTAGGCTTAACTCGACCTCGATTCCACTCAATTTAAACGTCTAACACGATTTTATTTCCTCTAAAAGTATCAACGGGTAGTGAATGGCTGTCGGCCTATAATTTGAATCTGAAAACCTTTGCTAGTTGGATGCTAGGACGTGGAACAAACATCCGAACAATCCTTCCTCAAAGCGCTTATGCAAACTATCTCTTTGTGTTTTGGAGTGCATTTTTCAACTGTTGCAGCGTCTCGACCTTAATAAGAGTGCAGCAATTAGCGCTGAGAGAGACAACAGCGCACGATCGCGGGGTTCATTACCGCGCGCTTTCGCCATCCGACAGCTTTAATGATCGTCGAGAGAGAATTATGCATAAAGCCATCCCTATTACGTCAAAAATTTGAAGCCGAAGGATTAAGGAGGTTCCATCGAGTGAGGCGTTATTCAAAACGAGCCCATTCACGCAATGATTGCGCTGACAGCTTGATCCACCCTGCGGGACGCAGCACCACGTCGCGTCGCTTAAATGTGGCGTAGAAAAAACTTCAATAAAACCAGCGTAAACGTCTCTTTGTGCTTTATTGCTTGAAAGTCGTTCACTTGCTGAAACAACCGTCCCGATGCGAAGACGTTCGTTAAAATAGCTTTTACGACGCCGTTGTTATGATATTGCGTAGGAGTGTTGCCTACGTAATATATCTAGACACTTATCGGAGCGTCTAATAATAAGTATCAAAGCAAATGAGTTCCCTCATATACCAAAACGGGAGCGTTCAGAACATAACGTTCACATTGATACAAAAAGAGGCTCATTCAGTTTTTCCTTTAAGAAGTTGCTGAAATATGATCTAACATAAAGCCACTTGTTAGAAAAAACGCTGTTCCACCTAGTTACGAATTCGGTTCACGCACAGAATACAATTTGCACGTGTCTAGCGGACAAAAAAATGTTCTGAGCTGTGTTCTAAGTTTATGAGTGGAGTATAAAAAGTTTGCACAAAGTTGCACGAGTAAATCCGCGGGGCTTTGGTCTGTATTGCCAGATTAAGCATGGTCGTCGCTAAGCCACGCGCCGTTCCCGCTCAGGGTTTCGTTGAATGCTTAGTTTTATTGCTCCGCGATTTTAGAATACTGTTTTGCTTGATTTAAGCCTTGAGAAAACGCTACTATTGCTGTAGCATTGTATTTGGATATCCTCTGCAGCGTACTTCAAGCTTATACTGATGTGTCCGCCATTCTTTTATTAAATAAATTCATCAACGAAATAGATAATCATACAATTTTATATCTAGAGGATGGTAAAATGAACATTATCATCTACTTACGTATGACATAATAATATTATAGTGCTATCACGAATCCGGCTGCCACGCGCAGTAATTATGGCAATATCCCTCAGGATTTCTCGCTGTAGGAGAGGCACTGTTATGAATAATTACGGGCTGATGTGAAAAATATGGAAACACGTACCTACATCAGCACATAGGTAGTAGGAACATTATTTTAGTTGATATTCAACTACCGGTTGAGTTTCTTAATTCAATGAGTTTTTTGTTGTAACATGGGATTGCTATTAATTGAGTACGAAAACATCTTTCTAATTGTAACTAACTACAAAATATACCTAAAATCATGACCCTAAATGGCTTTGCCGTAGTCGGCTATAAAGGAGGTTATCAATTCGACCTGTATGTGTGCAGTATTATTATTTATTCAGTGTGTACTTTATAGAAATTAAGAACGAACCATCCTGCATAGTTAGGTACCTATATTTTGTCAGGATTTTGAAACTTTATTCAAGCCAAATGATCGACTGAATTGTGATCAATCTCCATCATTCTTTTACCCCAATTCTTTTTACTTAAACCAGTGATTGAATATTAGATCGCGACAGAGATAGACGTTTGTTAGTACTATTTAACTCCGCAAACAATAAACCCGGCCATAAGAGTTTTATTGAGTCGTTTATCTCTGCTGAATCTCAGTTTCAATCTATTTTAACGAGGCCCATAATATTTATATACCCTCTCTTCGTACCGAAAGAAATAATTAACATTTCATCAATTTAACTCATTGGTTCCCAAGCTGCGGCCCGCGGCGGGCCACTGGTGGTCCACAAGAGCTAAAATATCGTCCGCGAAAGGTTTAAATTTTCAAACTGTACTCAAAAATAATATTGATGTACCTGATTGGTTTACATCTATATTATTTTTGAGTGTTTAATGTTTCTATCAGAATGGCTCTTAAATTAATAACCAGTTTTTAGATCAATGCAGTCTAAATTTAGTGGTTTTGCTAACAACAAAGAAATCAAAGTGGCCCCGGATCAAAAGAACATTGTGAACCACTGATCTAACTACACACCACTCAAATTCTTCAAATAGCCAATCTAATAAGAGTCTAATAAATAAATAGTCTAATAAATAAATTGAGTGTGAAAAATGAACCCTAATCACATCAAACAAATTGCAGTCAGTCAGTTTAAAATTCAATTATCTCGAATTCACTTTAAATAATTGAGTTGAAAAAAGCAATCATCTTAAATCAAGAAGATTGTCAGAGTTTATTTGGATATAAGCGATAAATAGCTTTTAGCTTAAGTAGCGACGTTTCGAAGGCTTCGCAACATATTTATGTTTCTTTTATAATGGCAAATAGTAGCCGCGATTGAAAACCGGCCTCCTAATTATCGCTACTTGAACGGTAATAGAAAAACCGGCCAAGTGCGATTTAGACTTGCAATTTTAATGAAAAGTTTCCGTACCATAAACCGAAAAAATCACGCTTCGTGTTTGGAGGCCCCTTTAATTTTTAATTGAACATTTTTTTTCATACAGCGACAACAGAAATACGCACTCTGTGTAATTTCCAACTGTTTATATACATATATCGGTTTATGAGAAATAGCCCGCTGACGGACAGACAAATGGACAGCGGAGGCTTAGTGAGTTAGTAAACGTGGGTGGAACCTCACGTTTGTAATCCTTCGGCTTCACTTCTAGACATTAACGGCCGTCGCCACTACGACCGGTTCTGTGCTTTTCGTATCATGCTGATAGCGTATGCCATGCTACCGTTTTAAAGTTCTTGATCTCTTCCTACTGTGCTATAAGACAACAAACAAAGAGATTGCTTCCCTAATATTCACTTCAGAAACCTCACGAAACTTATTTATTTTTCCAGCAATGAAAACGGAAAATGCAATACTCTAATTTCTCTACCGTCATCTATCATCCCAAGTGAATGTATCGCGTATTCGCGTGACACCACATTTCAGCGCGACACGAAATAACTTAATGCAAATGGAGCTCCCTGCGAGTTTGTGAAAGCACGATAACTTGGATCCTGAGAAATGAGCGCGAGACCGCTCCTCAAGCGAAAATTACGCTATCCGTTACTTGCAGACAGATTCTGATGCTGCGATGCTGTGGTGTCTTGATTTTAAATCTGCGGATTGATACCACTATTATCATTATTTAACTACCTTTTTGGTAATGTGTGGAAATTCTCATGGATGTCCTCCGCCCTTGGGTGGACGCAGGTTCAGACTCTCTACATGGTATTCTGCAGTTACATTTGGCGGATCGATAATATATTTTTTTATCTACTCAATCATTTATTATATTCTGTTATAATATCCATTTATTAATGAAAAAAACATAACCTTTCAGCAGTTTAAACAATTTAGATAGGTAACTAAAGAAAAGGCGTCGATAAACTGTGAAAGTGAAAAAATAACGGTCATTTTTGAAAGATTACTTCGAATTTTGAATACATTCATCATTATTTTCTTTCTTTTCACACTGATAATATAAGTATCTACCATTGTACCTAACTCTAACTACAATAGGTTCGTTTTCAAGTGCTCAAAAGTAAAGCGAAATGCTTTACTAATCTAAGTTTCTAACATATACCAATAGGGCTGCGATAGAATTGAATTGTTCACACATAAAGTTCGGCGAGCGATAAAATTGTCTGGCGCGAAGTTATCCCATCGGGCGAGTAGTGATATTATGAAATAACAGCCAATCGAGACGGCGCATCCCTGAGGAGCGGGGACACAAATACATAGGCTGCAGTAAATGACAAACTAGAAGCTTAGTATGAAAGGGGTTTTAGTATCTAATAAGAAGAGGAGGTTGCATCAAATACAAAAATTCTCTCATATTTTTGTGTTGATATTTTTTTCCTTAATGTATATCAGTTTCCCAACATCACCCTTAAATATGACCACGCACGTCTGGAACACCCTGTATGTCGCTGAGAACTAGCTTAATCAGCCGTTTAATCCACAACCTAAGTGTCATCTCGGCATTTAATTGAACCGCTAAGCAAATAATTCGGTTCAATATCGTTTAATGACTTGCCTAGCCAATTAGCGGAACTTAGGGCACCCCGACACGGATTGGTTAGGTTCCTTTAAACCCTGCAGACAGAAATAGGAGCCTTAGTCAGGTTGGGGTTTGAGGTGGCCATGTTAAGAAAACCAACCAATTTTACATCATGGCTACGACATAGATAAGGCTGTGAAGGAATATTGTAAAGAAAATTTGAAGTAGTTTTAAGTAATAGAGAATACCCAACGTTAAATATTTCATATATTTTCATCACACGAATACCCTATTCTATGAAGGGCCTAAGCCTATGTCATTTTGGCCGCTGATTAGACGGCGCCGCCGTTCAGTGAAAAGTCTAGGCCGCAAATTAAACCGCAGATTAAATCAGTTGGCTGACCAAAATTATATGACGATAGTCCGCTGAATGAATGATGAATGATAGTGTCTACTTGATTAAACCTGATGAGTCACTAGCAGAAGGTAATAGAGTAAAATTGTTGTGAAAATTTAATCGTATCATCATTATTCGTTCAGCCGGAAGACTTCCAACGCTGGATATGGGCCTCGCCCGAGCGTCAACAATATTGGCCGGTCCTGTGCTTCTTGCATCCACTGGAATGAAATCAATAGATTAGTTCATCAAGTAAGCTCCATCATCGACCACATCATTGCTTTATATCAGGCGAGCTCAAACGCGAGCCCATCAATTTAAAAAAAAACCGTCAAGTGCGAGTCAGACTCGCCCACCGAGGGTTTCGATCGAGTCTTGGTTTTTTTCCGAGTAGGTATACATTACCCACGGAAGTTTATAAACTATGAAAGCACTCTTATAACTCTGACAAAAATTTAGCAGGTAAGATAGAAGGAAAAACTTAACTTTGTTGCTGAAAAATCTTAATGACTGTAGGTCAACGGGAAGTAAGTTTGGTTTTTTCACTGCTCCAAGGGGTAGCAGACCCTGAGTATTTGATACTAATTTCAGATAGATTCTTCCATACGTTCTTGAGAAAAAGGTCTTGACAGACGGACAGACTGACAGGCAGCAAATTAAGTGATCCTATAAGAGTTCCGTTTTTGCCGATTGAAGTACGGTATCCTAAAAACAACCTCATCCAATAAACAACTTGGGTAAGTAAGAAGAAGCCATTTTTCTCTTTATTTTGTACCATAAAACAACACATGAAAGTTTCTACCGATAAAAATAGTCTTGCTCGAATTTGTCCCATCGGGGGTATGGTGTGAACAGGCAATCCATACCGTGCCATCCCATGGGGAAGTATCGTCGGCTCATACTTCATTATCCCAGATGCGTCACTGCACAAGAACGCTATCTACTGTCTCAAATTCAATTAGTTAATGAAATTCTACAGATATTATGGGTATCGTATTTTCTAGAACCGTTTCGAATTTAAGTATTTTTTTTATTTTATAACCGAATATTTCTCAACCTGTAATTTAGCCTGAAAACCGGTCAAAATTTGGCAAATACTCAATTCAGAAACCCTCACCGCGGTCGTTCATTGGAAAAGTTATATTAATGGACTTGAGAGTAAGAGTAATAAGATATATGTCACTACAAAAACTATATTTTTTTAATAAGATACGGATTTATTGGAAACTATTGAATTTGGATGGAATTTATTGTATACAAAACGATTTTTCCATAATTTATCTAGAAATTATAATCTAATAAAGATTTCTTACAATCTTACGGAGACAGCAATTTTCCGGTGACATATATCTACACCCATATAATGCTAATTTAATGATATTGTCAGACCACAAAAAATTACGTTTACAAGTTCCTCTTGCTTCACTTTACTGTTCAATTTGCTCGACTGCAAAAATAGATGTCGAATTCAATTTACTGAGATTGAAACATATATCAAGTGGTTGTCCATTTAAAACAGTGGTTCCTAACCTTTATTTGACCCGGGACCACTTTGATTTATTTGTTGTCAGCAGGGACCAGAAATCAAGAAGAAAATTAAACTGTACTTATCTTAAAAAAATATCATAGAAAACAAAATATTTCTGATAGCAACTTAAAATCAGTTTTCATAAATGACATTTTTAAAGTAGAAACATTGAAATTTTGAACCTTTCGCGGACCATATTTCAGCACTTGCAGACCACCAGTGGTCCGCGGACCACAGGTTGGGAACCACTGATTCAAAAAGACCAATGGCGTTAGGTAGCTATACCTACAGGACAGAGGTACAGTTTAATTATCTGTCTCAATTTACCAAACTAAACTGCAAATTAGTTTCAATTTTTACTACTTAGGTTTCGGTATTGTTTCATAATTGAGAACTGTCAAACTTATTGGCCTTCAGAAAAAGTAAAAATTTAAAATAAAAATTCAGGAAACCTTTTGGTTTCCTGAATTTTTATTTTCCCCCTCTATAGGAGCGGAAGAAGGAAGCCGCGTATCTGATTGCGCCAGACAGTCTGCCAACATGGAGAGATGGCGGGAGATCGTGCGGAGTGCTGTGTCCGCCTCTACTACCGACGTGGACGCCTGGACGTGACCACGACCGCTCTGTCAAGAGTGAAACGACAGAAAAGAAGATAGGAGCCGACAAAGGCGAAAATAAGATAGTCATTCGGATGGGTGGCCTCCCCTCTCGTGCACCTACTTACTAAGCCAAATGTCATGAAATTATAAATGGCTAGCCAATAGAAACCAAAAATTCTGAACTTCTCAGTAATTTCTCGAGTTACGAGCAAATGGGCATAAAATAAACCTATATACCGGCCATTTTAATACTTCGTTTTACGAATGAAAGCAACCGAGCTGCATTTCGTTTCGTGCAAGCTCTGAAAGTTTAATTGGAAAATATCAAGTACGTAAATATAGTACATATATGTAAACATTTACAACAAAAGATTTACGATAGACAACTATTAACTTTTACTCCCTTTAACTTTACATCACGCCCGCAGTTTCCAAGTTTTTTTTAATCTTTTGTAGAGTCTGACTAAAGAAGAGTCAAGTTCAGATTACGGGCTGCTAAGAACGTCTCGAGAAATTCCTCAAAATAAAAAACATTGGAGAAACTAAATACCGCTTTGCCTTGGGCTCCATCCAAGTGATGATTCTTCTCTCAGCAGTTGCTTGTGACCAGTGAAACGGGACTATAATTGCTTAGTTTCGATTAAGAGTCGTCAACATTGGTTCGTCACTGTCCTTGTGTATGATTTTAAGAGGATAGGTACTAACTTTTCCGGGCATATTCCAGAGATTACATTTTACAAACACAAAAACAATTTTAGTTTACCTTCTATTTAAAGCTCCTAATGTAATTTTTGCATTATATCTACAATAAAGAGTATTTCTATTCTATTACACACGACATTGCCTACGCAACCTACAATGATATTTATTTCTTATAACTACTTATAGCTGACGTAATGCACTCACAACTCATATAAAGCAAAGTAAACGTCATTGCTATATTTGACTAGAAGAGCAACCCACGCAAACACAGTTCGTGATACGTAACCGTTGGCATAAATCGAAAACGTGAGCAATACACAGTAGGCATGAGAACACGTCTACGTTTTGTTGAGTCTTCTGTAAATGATGTGTTTCTATGTAAAGTTAGTTTCAACACATCTAGGGTCACAAGTTTGTCTGGCTCCACTCAAAACTTTGAGGCTCCGAATAACTTATGGATTTTTCAAGCTTTGTTCAGCACCGAGGTTTGAAAGTCCAACATTAAGGTTTTCATGAGAAGTATTTCATTACATAGTTTTGCATAAACAGGATGATTTTTTGAAGTGTGCGTGGATGACCGAATCCGAAACTATGAGGAATAGCGAAAAACACTCGAACTCTTTTTTTATGAAAACTGTAACTGGTATTCCTAGCTAGGAGCCAGAACTCGAACTGGTTGATTTTGAAAAATGTAGTTTTCCTTTACGGCCTTTGTATTGCGAAGAGTCCATTAGCTCTATTTAGCATGTAATAATATAAGCATGGGTTATAATGGTCGTTAATAAGCATACGATACGTACGCCGTAAGAGTATTTGTGTTAATAAATTTATAACCGTAAATTTACTTCAATCTTCTTCAATATTTTTGCGTATAACCCAAACAATAAAAGTTATAGGAGATATTTACTATCAAGAATGAATACCAAATATTAGTGCTAATGTGGGTAACATTCAATTTAAAACACATAAAACTTCGATTTAATAGGCAATAACCTTCCCATTTAGTGCCGATCAACGTTTTACTAAATCTTTCACATACTTACATATCTTGATGATTTTATGAAAACTACTCCTTGCCCTGAATCAGTTGTAGTTTTCATAAAATCATCAAGATGTGTGTCGATGGACACTTTTTTGCAATAGTTACAGCTTTTGTGTTTACCTTAGCACGGTAATAGCGGTCACTGATCCACCTACATTAATTGATATTCTTTATTTCCAAAAGTCAAAAAGGCGTATAAAATCGACATCTATCGTGGTTTTGAGTATTGTTTACCAATGAAAAACAATGCACAGTTTGTTTTTGTTTTTGTACTCGAAGAGCCCAACCAACCCGTTTTGCGATGCTGAGGGCCGATTTTTCGATTGCCCGATAACATTTACCTGAGGAAGAAAAATGGCGGTTTGACATTTTTGTATGAAAATTATGTCAAAATTAAGTTAAAAAATATCTGATAACTGTAAAATCAACGTTACCGCTTATGGCCTGATTTTTTCATCACTTTAGTTGATTGATTTTGTAAAAACAGTTTAGTTTTCATCTTTAAAATTCAATATCTGTCACGTGTATGAAGTTTTAGCAGTCAATTTCAATAAAACTTTCAGTTTCACAAAAACAGCAGTTCATTGTCCTACGCTAAAACCTGAAATGTAGCGTTCGTTTATACAAACAAAAGAGCGTTTTATAGCTCGTATATAGCGTAGCTAAGTGCTGGATCCGCCACAAGACGTTTGTGTCGAATTACTCTTTTTATTTCCGCAGTTTTTATTATGGTAATAACGCGAAAGGCCCATGAATAATGTTCAGTCCTGTATCATAACGAGAGCGAGAAGTTCTTTGTCCTAGTCGCTTGTTACCTACGTGACTGAAATGTATGAAAATGGTTTATAATCTTTCAGGTATCCATTGGTACCCAATGAACTGTTTTCTTACGCACATAGGCGAACCTTAGAACATTGCGTTAGCTACTAAGTGTGTACCGATATGCACCCAAACTATCGTATTTTTCGTCAACTTTTCGATCTCCCATTGATTGCTGTTTTATTTTCCTGAAAAGACCGGGAATCACAAAATGGTGTCTTGATAAATGAGACCAATTTTATTTTGCTAAGAATGGTAGATTCGTTCAGCCATGTGTGCCAGGGTAGGTACTGTAGTTAGATGGGTAACAAATAAAGTTCCTTTAATTCACCAGGCGTTTCGTGACTTCAGTAAAAGAGTACCTACTTCTTCTTATTTTGCAGCAATCATCAACCTCATGCCTTTATCCCAAGCTTTTTATTTATTTGGGGTCAGCCATATACTTTCTCGCACATTCCATCCATCATCTCTCAACGGTCTTTATCTTATTTTTCAGTATAAATTCATATACACTGACACTGCTTTTACACCAACACATAGAATACAGGCTCTACTAAGTTAGGTATTAGGCCATCATCAATCATACCCGAACTAATATCATAGAGAGGACAGTTTCGTTTGTTTGTTCGAGCATAAAAACGGCTTATCTGATTGATATGAAACTCTCCTATCGGGCTTATAATGTCCAGATTGATAAGGTGTAGTAAGTAAATATTTGCAGACATTCTAAAAAAAAGACACGTATTTTTTTGGGTTTAACCACATCGGGTAATTTGAAAGAACTTGAAAAAACATTTACCTACTAAGTACATCTTCTATGCTAATTCTATTCATAGCTGTTTTCCTCCTCCGTAGCGTATAGATGGCAAAAATAATTTGAATAAAGTTATTTATATTTCATCAACAACACACTGATACAGTCATAAGGTCCTCAAGTGAAGTCAAGTGAACAGGTGACAGCCGTAGACCCAAGATGGACGGTGAGCCATAATGGGCCAACTGTACTAATTAGGTACGTATAATAAAACTGTGTGTTGTCATCATCGTCATCATTTCAGCAGAATGTCAGAGCTGAACGTAAACCACTGCCAGGGTTGCGGAATTGTTCAAAAGAGTTCCCGCGGCCCTGGAACGCAAAGGGCATTTGGAAGAACACGGCTGGGTTTTAACCAGTAGGTACGAGTCTGACATTCCCTTTCACTTAGCCCAGAGCGGTAAGAGTCATTTGAGGATTTCCCATCCAAAAAAAAATGGTCCCCAAGCGTCACCACATCGACAGTCCTAAGCATTTTACTTTCAAAATAAGAGGTAGTTTCTGAAATAAGCAGTTATGACAGACAGCATAAGTCGCGCCAAACGGGTTCTTTTTTTACAATTTTGGCACACATTCCTGAAAAAGGAAAAGATTTGATGTAGGTACCCACACTTGCATTATGTACGGAAAAAGGGTTAACCGACATCATTAACTCTCATTAGCTTTAAAAGCACGCAAGGATTCTAAACACAGGGAAAAAAATGTAGCCCATTACAATAAACAACAAAATGTTATCGTATTAATACTTTACATGTGTTTACTGTTTACGTGTTCCAGCATTACATTGACCTACTTGTGGTTGTTAATAAATACTTACTTCATAACAAATAATGCAACTCGAATTTACTCGATGTTTTCGTGTGGTCTTGATTGGCTACCTGCAGAGCTGCTAACTGAATCATGTTGTTTATGTTGAGAAAACAACGAATTAAATTAATTGAAGTAGGTACGTAGTTAGAAAATAAAATGTGGTAGGAGTGAAACAGGAGTAATTAAAAAAGCACATTATTGCATTGTTACAGCTTTCAGTTAAAGCTCTGTTTAGTTACGAAATATTAACTATGAAAATTTAAATTTATAGGCAGTAGATTAGTAATAGGAAAACATACTTTCCGATTGGTCCCATAGAAATGTCATCAAAATCGGTTCAGTAGTTTTAAAAATTGAAATAGCTGAAAAAAATATGTCATCCAAGTAAACAAATTTGCGTATTTTGCTTTCCTGTGACTTTCCAGTGATGTTGTTAGGTTACCACAAAAATCTGAAAAATATTTTTTCTTTACAAAAAAATACAACCGACTCCCACATAAAAACAAAACACTACAAAGTATTAAATAACTTTAATTTTGGAAGTCGGTGTTAAATACGAAGAAACAACCAAAACACCTTTCTTAAGTTTTTTACTCAACAGGATGTTACTTACCTGGAATGTCCTAAAATATTTAAGGAAAGTCTTACAATGAACCTTAAGAAAAACTTATTCTTCTTCTTTCTTCTTATTCTTTCTTAACTATTTACTATCCGTCTGACCTTATGTGTAGGTCCTAAAGTACCTAGTGTACCTACCTCTTAATCGTAGATATCATTGGTAAACTTGAACAAATTACAGTTCTTATCTAAAGTGGTCGACATCGCGCCTTTACCCGAGTGCTCATAACATATTGTAAGTAATTTCATCAATGAACGCTGAACTGTGCCTATCATCGACCATTGAGATTGCGGGTAGATTCTGGTGGTGATATCGGAAAGCAGTGCTCTTTTAAGTATTCCATTTATAGAATTTGAATGTAAACAAAGAAAAATATTCATCTTGCCAGCCTTTGGTGTGCCAAACTGACTCGCTCTTTGCCTGAACCTAATAAGAGAGTAGATATGTTCTTCTAATCTAATACCAACAAAATAAACCCAAGAGACCGCTCTAAAACACACGATGTTGATTGAAAACAAAGCAAAAATTACGTTATTTTATTTAAACAATTCAAACGTTATAACACAAACTCATTTCAAAACTCATTTTGGTTCAATTACCCCGAAATCAGTGATTAATTGAACCATACCTACGTGGGCGTTAGGTACTCTCATACATACCTACCTATTCACATACTCTTATACAGATCTAATAATTCTTCAAAGGGAGCTTGGTACGCATCGCGTCAAGCTATTATATAGAATTTATAACCTTGTGGATTTGTTCGTAAGAAATAAATTCGTGGTACAAACACCTGAGACAAAACCGCACAAACAACGCGTAAAAATGTACTTTTATAATATGGGTTATTTTTGAATAAACCTTGAGAGTAAATGCTTGTTTTAGGTAGGTAGGTCACCTAACTAAATTGGATGGAACCGACCTCGAACGTACCTAACTATAAAGACTTGCCTTAACAGTTTTGACTTTTAATAGTTGTGCCTCATTTTTATTTAAACAAATGACGGTAATGCTTCTTCTATCATGATTTAGGTTTGTTGAATGGAGGGCTGTAAGTCCTAAGAACTCATTATGAGTGTTTTCAGCAAGATGCAACAAGAGGTGGAAATTTCTGACTAACTTGTACCTACTTTAAACGTGAAAAAAAAACTTCATTTATCAAAACCCCCTGTGGGTTCTAAAAGAGATTCGATGCCACCGACTGCATCAGACAGCTTGAAAAGTGATTTTTTATTAACTTTTTAGTCGTTTATTGAGGTTCGAGATTTTTTTTATTTTGCTTGTTTACTCTATAGCAGCTACAGAACACCAATTTTAAATGTGATAAAACACTTCTGCAACACAGTTAATGAATGAAAAGCTTCATAAAACCTGTAGACAATGTTTTTTTAGTAATCAAACAACATATCACTTTTTTAAGTTTAAATTGTATGGGAATTTTAGAGAAACATTTTTATATATTTTTAACTAATTATGAATTCTTATAATGTATGTGTAAATTCCTATCTATAACAGCTCCGTCAGCAACAGTTCTATCAGTTACAGCTTTATCGGTAACAGCTCTATCAGTAACAGCTATATCAGTTACAGCTCTATCACTGACAGCTCTATCAGTTAAAGCTGTATCAGTTACAACTCTATCGGTAACACCTCTATCAGTTACAGCTATATCAGCCACAGCTCTATCGGTAACAGCTCTATCACTTACAGCTCTATCAGTTACAGTTCTATCAGCCACAGCTCTATCGGTAACAGCTCTATCAGTAACAGCTCTATCACTTACAGCTCTATCAGTTACAGTTCTATCAGCCACAGCTCTATCGGTAACAGCTCTATCACTTACAGCTCTATCAGTTACAGTTCTATCAGCCACAGCTCTATCGGTAACAGCTCTATCACTTACAGCTCTATCAGTTACAGCTCTATCAGTTACAGTTCTATCAGCCACAGCTCTATCGGTAACAGCTCTATCACTTACAGCTCTATCAGTTACAGTTCTATCAGCCACAGCTCTATCGGTAACAGCTCTATCACTTACAGCTCTATCACTTACAGCTCTATCAGTTACAGCTCTATCAGTTACAGTTCTATCAGCCACAGCTCTATCGGTAACAGCTCTATCACTTACAGCTCTATCAGTTACAGTTCTATCAGCCACAGCTCTATCGGTAACAGCTCTATCACTTACAGCTCTATCAGTTACAGCTCTATCAGTTACAGTTCTATCAGCCACAGCTCTATCGGTAACAGCTCTATCACTTACAGCTCTATCAGTTACAGCTCTATCAGTTACAGTTCTATCAGCCACAGCTCTATCGGTAACAGCTCTATCACTTACAGCTCTATCAGTTACAGTTCTATCAGCCACAGCTCTATCGGTAACAGCTCTATCACTTACAGCTCTATCAGTTACAGTTCTATCAGCCACAGCTCTATCGGTAACAGCTCTATCACTTACAGCTCTATCAGTTACAGCTGTATCAGTTACAGTTCTATCAGCCACAGCTCTATCGGTAACAGCTCTATCAGTTACAGCTCTATCAGTTACAGTTCTATCAGCCACAGCTCTATCGGTAACAGCTCTATCACTTACAGCTCTATCAGTTACAGCTCTATCAGTTACAGTTCTATCAGCCACAGCTCTATCGGTAACAGCTCTATCACTTACAGCTCTATCAGTTACAGTTCTATCAGCCACAGCTCTATCGGTAACAGCTCTATCACTTACAGCTCTATCACTTACAGCTCTATCAGTTACAGCTCTATCAGTTACAGTTCTATCAGCCACAGCTCTATCGGTAACAGCTCTATCACTTACAGCTCTATCAGTTACAGTTCTATCAGCCACAGCTCTATCGGTAACAGCTCTATCACTTACAGCTCTATCAGTTACAGCTCTATCAGTTACAGTTCTATCAGCCACAGCTCTATCGGTAACAGCTCTATCACTTACAGCTCTATCAGTTACAGCTCTATCAGTTACAGTTCTATCAGCCACAGCTCTATCAGTAACAGCTCTATCACTTACAGCTCTATCAGTTACAGTTCTATCAGCCACAGCTCTATCGGTAACAGCTCTATCACTTACAGCTCTATCAGTTACAGTTCTATCAGCCACAGCTCTATCGGTAACAGCTCTATCACTTACAGCTCTATCAGTTACAACTCTATCAGTTACAGTTCTATCAGCCACAGCTCTATCGGTAACAGCTCTATCACTTACAGCTCTATCAGTTACAGTTCTATCAGCCACAGCTCTATCGGTAACAGCTCTATCACTTACAGCTGTATCAGTTACAGTTCTATCAGCCACAGCTCTATCGGTAACAGCTCTATCACTTACAGCTCTATCAGTTACAGCTCTATCAGTTACAGTTCTATCAGCCACAGCTCTATCGGTAACAACTCTATCACTTACAGCTCTATCAGTTACAGCTCTATCAGTTACAGTTCTATCAGCCACAGCTCTATCGGTAACAGCTCTATCACTTACAGCTCTATCAGTTACAGTTCTATCAGCCACAGCTCTATCGGTAACAGCTCTATCACTTACAGCTCTATCAGTTACAGTTCTATCAGCCACAGCTCTATCGGTAACAGCTCTATCACTTACAGCTCTATCAGTTACAGCTCTATCAGTTACAGTTCTATCAGCCACAGCTCTATCGGTAACAGCTCTATCACTTACAGCTCTATCAGTTACAGTTCTATCAGCCACAGCTCTATCGGTAACAGCTCTATCACTTACAGCTGTATCAGTTACAGTTCTATCAGCCACAGCTCTATCGGTAACAGCTCTATCAGTTACAGCTCTATCAGTTACAGTTCTATCAGCCACAGCTCTATCGGTAACAGCTCTATCACTTACAGCTCTATCAGTTACAGTTCTATCAGCCACAGCTCTATCGGTAACAGCTCTATCACTTACAGCTCTATCAGTTACAGTTATATCAGCCACAGCTCTATCGGTAACAGCTCTATCACTTACAGCTCTATCAGTTACAGATCTATCAGTTACAGTTCTATCAGTTACAGCTCTATCAGTAACAGCTCTATCACTTACAGCTCTATCAGTTACAGTTCTATCAGCCACAGCTCTATCGGTAACAGCTCTATCACTTACAGCTCTATCAGTTACAGTTCTATCAGCCACAGCTCTATCGGTAACAGCTCTATCACTTACAGCTCTATCAGTTACAGCTCTATCAGTTACAGTTCTATCAGCCACAGCTCTATCGGTAACAGCTCTATCACTTACAGCTCTATCAGTTACAGTTCTATCAGCCACAGCTCTATCGGTAACAGCTCTATCACTTACAGCTCTATCACTTACAGCTCTATCAGTTACAGCTCTATCAGTTACAGTTCTATCAGCCACAGCTCTATCGGTAACAGCTCTATCACTTACAGCTCTATCAGTTACAGTTCTATCAGCCACAGCTCTATCGGTAACAGCTCTATCACTTACAGCTCTATCAGTTACAGTTATATCAGCCCCAGCTCTATCGGTAACAGCTCTATCACTTACAGCTCTATCAGTTACAGCTCTATTAGTTACAGTTCTATCAGTTACAGCTCTATCAGTAACAGCTCTATCACTTACAGCTCTATCAGTTACAGTTCTATCAGCCACAGCTCTATCGGTAACAGCTCTATCACTTACAGCTCTATCAGTTACAGTTCTATCAGCCACAGCTCTATCGGTAACAGCTCTATCACTTACAGCTCTATCAGTTACAGTTCTATCAGCCACAGCTCTATCGGTAACAGCTCTATCACTTACAGCTCTATCAGTTACAGTTCTATCAGCCACAGCTCTATCGGTAACAGCTCTATCACTTACAGCTCTATCACTTACAGCTCTATCACTTACAGCTCTATCAGTTACAGCTCTATCAGTTACAGTTCTATCAGCCACAGCTCTATCGGTAACAGCTCTATCACTTACAGCTCTATCAGTTACAGCTCTATCAGTTACAGTTCTATCAGCCACAGCTCTATCGGTAACAGCTCTATCACTTACAGCTCTATCAGTTACAGCTCTATCAGTTACAGTTCTATCAGCCACAGCTCTATCGGTAACAGCTCTATCACTTACAGCTCTATCAGTTACAGTTCTATCAGCCACAGCTCTATCGGTAACAGCTCTATCACTTACAACTCTATCAGTTACAGTTCTATCAGCCACAGCTCTATCGGTAACAGCTCTATCACTTACAGCTCTATCAGTTACAGCTCTATCAGTTACAGTTCTATCAGCCACAGCTCTATCGGTAACAGCTCTATCACTTACAGCTCTATCAGTTACAGTTCTATCAGCCACAGCTCTATCGGTAACAGCTCTATCACTTACAGCTGTATCAGTTACAGTTCTATCAGCCACAGCTCTATCGGTAACAGCTCTATCAGTTACAGCTCTATCAGTTACAGTTCTATCAGCCACAGCTCTATCGGTAACAGCTCTATCACTTACAGCTCTATCAGTTACAGTTCTATCAGCCACAGCTCTATCGGTAACAGCTCTATCACTTACAGCTCTATCAGTTACAGCTCTATCAGTTACAGTTCTATCAGTTACAGCTCTATCGGTAACAGCTCTATCACTTACAGCTCTATCAGTTACAGTTATATCAGCCCCAGCTCTATCGGTAACAGCTCTATCACTTACAGCTCTATCAGTTACAGCTCTATCAGTTACAGTTCTATCAGTTACAGCTCTATCAGTAACAGCTCTATCACTTACAGCTCTATCAGTTACAGTTCTATCAGCCACAGCTCTATCGGTAACAGCTCTATCACTTACAGCTCTATCAGTTACAGTTCTATCAGCCACAGCTCTATCGGTAACAGCTCTATCACTTACAGCTCTATCAGTTACAGCTCTATCAGTTACAGTTCTATCAGCCACAGCTCTATCGGTAACAGCTCTATCACTTACAGCTCTATCAGTTACAGTTCTATCAGCCACAGCTCTATCGGTAACAGCTCTATCACTTACAGCTCTATCAGTTACAGCTCTATCAGTTACAGTTCTATCAGCCACAGCTCTATCGGTAACAGCTCTATCACTTACAGCTCTATCAGTTACAGTTCTATCAGCCACAGCTCTATCGGTAACAGCTCTATCACTTACAGCTCTATCAGTTACAGTTCTATCAGTTACAGCTCTATCGGTAACAGCTCTATCACTTACAGCTCTATCAGTTACAGTTCTATCAGCCACAGCTCTATCGGTAACAGCTCTATCACTTACAGCTCTATTTATTTATTTAAACTGTATGTACAATAGTGGTACATAAATAGAATTTTGTTTAAGAAGGAATACACAAATAATATATATATAATACTTATAAAAAACATAAGTATGCTAAAATAATAAACGAATAAATATGATATATTATAAATCTTACTGATTAAGATAATTCATAATAATAATGACGAAGAACAACTAAGAATTACAGGCTTTTAAGTAGTGTTTTCGGATTTTAGTCTCAAAGGAAAATGAACACTCCGCCTTCTTAATGTCAAAGGGTAGCATATTCCAAAGTTTAATGGTAGAAATAGCGTAGGAAGTAGACAAAAACCTCTATCAGTTACAGCTTTACCAGTCACAGCTCTATCAGTTACAGCTCTACTAGTCGCAGCTCTATCAGTAACAGCCCTATAAATTACAGCTCTATCAGTTACAGCTCTATCAATTAAAGCTCTATCAGTTACAGGTCTATCAATAACAGCTCTATCAGTTACAGCTCTATCGGTAACAGCTCTATCGGTAACAGCTCTAGCGATAGCAGCTCTATTAATTAAAGTTCTAGCACTTACAGCTCAATCAGTAATATCCGTCTTCGGGCGTCTAATAGTTAAATGTATCTCCAAAGCGTTACAAACAAAAAACGGTCACGTGCGTGTCGGGCCACGCATATTAAAGGGTAGTTATCCATCCCGGAAACATGACAAATAAATAAGTACTAAATTTAATTACTATTAGATTACAAAGTTACAATTTTTTCTATGAAATTATTAAAAAAATGTTTACTTACCCAGTTACATTTTATAAGTTGGTCGACTATTACTCGTTAACTTGAAAAGCCTACATAGCTGTGATAGTTTTCCTTTTAAATTCGTTATATATGCTACTACTATGAATTTTTTCACGTCTCCAAAACGTCCGTTAGCTGGCAGAGGGGACACTTGACTCTAACAAAACCACACTTAAGATTCCTTTCCGAGTTGATACGTGTGCGACCTTTAAGCTTAATATTTAGCAAACGGATACTTTGATAGAAAAATGATTTCAGCAAACTCTGAATATTTTTAAACGACCTATCCAACGACACCCCACAACATGGAGAAAACGATAAAAAAAATTCTTTATTTTACTAATTTTAACTTTCTAGCGTTAAGCGTCTCTGTAATAAACCGCGGACGGACAGACAGACGGACATAGCAAAACTATAAGGGTTTCTTGTTGACAACGGAACCCTAAAATGAACGCACTTTCGCAATTATAATATTACCTATTAAGAATTTCGCATTCCATAGTTAATTTCAATAGACCGACCTGCTTGCGCATGTCAAGACGTTAGACTGTAGGTACGATTTTTTCTAAGAGAAAATGAAGTCCTAAGAAATTAAGAAACAACCTATCTCATCGCCACCACCACGTTTACCTGAGCAGATAAGAGACATTTAACATATGAAATAGATAAGAAAACAATATTAATTCATCCATTGTAATTTCACTCTGATTTACTGCCACATCTGGATAACGCAGGGAATTGAACCGTGAAAATGCGATAAATCGGTATTTGTAAGATATTACGGTGTCCCATAAAATGTGGAAGATTCGGCGTATTTTTAATAGGTCTACATGAGAAAGTACTGCTTACAGTTCACTTAGAATTGCCTGCTGACGCGGATTCCTCAGCGCACGCAAGTTTTTCAATTGACTGTAAAAACGGTAAGTTTACTTAGATAATTGATGAAACAGTAGATATCTAGTCAGGCAGGTATAAATTTAGTTTTCTAACACAGTGATTTACGATGTGTCTAATGTGTTGACGGAATATGGCTTACTAGAGTTATTTGACTCAAAATTAACTAAATATCCGGATGAAACTGTATCAGTGCTTTTTTCTATGGGTTTTTAGTTTGGTAGGTACCTTCCTCTCCTTCCTCTTAGTACTTTAAACAGACACAGGAATAGATACCTACCAATCCTTTAAGTGCCAGCGTTGAGTGCCCTGCCATAATGAAGAACCGATCTGCGAATTTATGCCTTAGCCACAAGTTATGGCGATTTTACAAGCCGCCTTGGCAACCAGCCAGGATTGTGTCCCAAAGGTATCTGACCGATGGCCATCGCCTTTCAAAAGAAATGACTGACGATGTTATTTCATAGGAGAATAAATGCAACCTCATTGTGTTTGGACCTTTTTTCTTGGTAGATTTCGTTTTTCTGCGTAGTCATTTCACACTCGCTTTATTTTTGCGAAAGTTTTAGGGCTAACTGAAACAATTTTTTGGAAAATAGTTCGAATTAATGTATAGCAATGATTTTATTTTGAAAAGGATTGAAGATCGTTTATGGAAGAAGTTGAGTTACTTCTAGTACCAACTTATCCACGTAGCAAGAGTTGGTAACATCGGTATGCGACGGGCCCCGCATATAAGGGTGCCGCTCGCTTGGACATTGTCATATGCTACCTATAACATGATGAAATCTAAACTAATTCTGAAACTTTAAGCTCGCTTTTATACATGGACTCTATTTATCAAATTCAAATGTATTTAACTTTTGTACAAAGGTTACTATATTGTAAATATATACTCAGCTACCTACTGCAGATAAACCGTCAACTAATTAAAAAATCTTTAAATTTATTCTGAGCATAGCCTTTTCTCGGTTTCTGCACCGAAGTTCAAGCACATTATTTGTATTCAAGAGCATTGTAACTGATAAAGCTGTTACTGATAGAGCTTTTGCTGATAGGGCTGTAACAGATAGAGCTACAGTTATCGATAGAGTTACAGTTACCAGTAGAGCTCCAGTTACCGATAGAGCTAGCTACCGATAGAGCTAGCTACCGATAGAGCTAGCTACCTATAGAGCTAGCTACCGATAGAGCTAGCTACCGATAGAGCTAGCTACCGATAGAGCTAGCTACCGATAGAGCTAGCTACCGATAGAGCTATCTACCGATAGAGCTAGCTACCGATAGAGCTAGCTACCGATAGAGCTAGCTACCGATAGAGCTAGCTACCTATAGAGCTAGCTACCGATAGAGCTAGCTACCGATAGAGCTAGCTACCGATAGAGCTAGCTACCGATAGAGCTAGCTACCGATAGAGCTAGCTACCTATAGAGCTAGCTACCTATAGAGCTAGCTACCTATAGAGCTAGCTACCTATAGAGCTAGCTACCTATAGAGCTAGCTACCTATAGAGCTAGCTACCTATAGAGCTAGCTACCTATAGAGCTAGCTACCTATAGAGCTAGCTACCTATAGAGCTAGCTACCGATAGAGCTGTCACTGATAGAGCTGTTACTGATAGAGCTGTTACTGATAGAGCTGTTACTGATAGAGCTGTTACTGGTAGAGCTGTTACTTATAGAGTTGTTACTCATAGAGTTATAATTGTTACTGATAGTGCTGAAACTGATAGAGCTGTTACTGATACAGCTTTTGCTGATAGGGCTGTCATCGATAGAGCTGTTGCTGAAAAAGACTGATAGAATTGTTACTGCTAGAGCTGTTACAGATACAGCTTTTGCTGATAGGGCCGTCATCGATAGAGCCGTTGCTGGAAAATAATGATAGAACTGTTACTAATAGAGCTGAATTGATAGGGCCGTCATCGATAGAGCCGTTGCTGGAAAATAATGATAGAACTGTTACTAATAGAGCTGAATTGATAGAGCTGTTTCTGATAGAGGTGTTACTGATAAAGGTGTTACTGATAGAGGTGTTACTGATAGAGCTGTTACTGATAGAGGAGTTACTAGTAGAGCTGTAACTGATAAAGCTGTTACTGCTAGAGCTGTTACTGATCAAGCTGCTACTGATAGAGCTGTTTTCCATAGTTGATAACGCTAGAGCTGGAACTGATATAGCTGTAACTTACTGATTTTAACGCGAGCGGAGCCGCGGACAAGCTATGTAGTCTAAATTTAAATCATGAATTGACTGATGACTATCATATCAGAGCTGTGTCATAGCATAGGTACATTCAACCGCTTGCGACTATTATAATAATTAAGAATTGTTGCTTTTATTTAACAACTACATATATCTTTACTACTAGATATTCAATATCAATACCCATAAATTTATTCTTCGAGGTTATCTCGATTTACGGTTTGCAAACAATCGTTAAGATTTTATTGACTGGCCTGTTGGTCGAGTGGTTAGTGACCCTGACTGCTTAACCGGAGGTCGTGGGTTCGATTCCCACCCAGGACAAATCTTTGTGTGATGAGCATGATCATTTGTTCCGTGTCTGGGTGTAATTTGTGTATATTATGTATGTATTTAGAAATATATAAGTATGTTTATCAGTTGTCTGGTTGCCATAGTACAGGCTCTGCCTAGTTTGGGATCGGATGACCGTGTGTGAGTTGTCCCAGGATATATTATTATTATTCCGTTTATTCATTTTTTAACTTATTTGTTACAATTTTAAATATTTCTTAAAAAAACAAAAATAAAAAAAAAACATTTAAAAATATAAAAATAGTAGCCCACCGGTATCGGGAACAGGGTCCAAGCTATCGGCGGTCAGGGCTCAAGAGAGAGGAACCTCCTAACAATACGAGCCGTGTCCAGAAGTACCGCTTTCTGAATCAGGCCCTTGATCCAGCTGCCTAACGAGAGCCTCCTGAGATGCTGGTCGAGGCTCGTGGCTATTAAGCCATTGGCTGACACAACTATCGGTACAATGATTGCTGAGTCCACATCCCACATGTCGACAACCTCGCGAGCCAAGTCAATATATTTGATTTGCTTATCTTTCTCGGCTTTCACGAGGTTCTCGTCATGCGGAACGGTTATGTCTACAATCATTGCACGCCTCTCGATTCGGTCCACCACCACTATATCAGGCTTATTGGCAACAATAGTCCTGTCAGTGATGATGGACCGATCCCAGTACAATGTGATATTGCCATTATCGAGTACCTGTAGTACGGCACCTCCGATTCCACAAGAGAGTATTTCAGAGCAAGTTGCTGATGGATAATCCTGGCTACAAGGTTGTGCCTATGCAAGTATTCTCCGTTAGCTAGACGAGAACAACCAGAGACAATGTGGCGAATCGATTCTCCCGGACGGTGACATTTATTTTTATGTTTTTTTTTTTTTTTTTTTTTTTTTCTCAGCTCTTTGGCTGGTTTCGACCACATTTACGGGCCAAGCCAAGTAAATGTAGCATGTGGGTTTTAATTCGTTGTGTGATGGAGTCCTACTTCGTTCTCTTCTATCTGCATGAATTTCCTAACAATCCTACATGTATTTAGAATCGCAGCCTTTTGTAGTGTTATAGAGGATAGTAGAGGTTTTCTTTAAGGTCTAATAATTTTAAACTATGGAGGAGATGATTTGGAATAACGCCTGTAGTGGAAAGTACTATTGGAACTACATACACCTTTTCTTGTCGCCAGATTCTCATAACTTCATCTTTGAGTTCAGCATATTTACTTATTTTTTCAGTGATTGTCTTCTGTATGTTGTGTGTATTGGGGACTGCGATGTCTATCAAGTAAGTAATTTTATTTATTTTATCCTGTAATGTTATATCCGGTCTATTATAGTGTATGGTTCTGTCGGTGAGAATGGCGCGGTCGTAGTAGAGCCTATGAGTAGTATTTTCTAGAATGGTTTGTGGAGTATAGTTGTAGTAAGGAGTATTGGTGTTTTGTATGAGTGCGTGTTTGAGAGCTATTTTTTGATGGATGACGTTTGCAACCTGGTTATGCCTATGAGTGTAGTCGGTCTGCGTGAGTGTTGTGCACGCGCCAGTAATATGCTGGATGGTTTCTGGTTGAGTGTGACACTTGCGACATTTATCGTTTGTTACTGTAGGGTCTTTAATTATAAATTTTCTGTCATTTTTTGTGTTAATGATCTGATCTTGAATAGCTATTATAAATCCTTCAGTTTCTGGGAATAAATTCCCTATTTTAAGCCATTTATTGGACGCTAATTTATTTATGTGGGATAGTTCTAGGTCATGAGGGTGCCGCCCATGAAGCACTTTCTTCTTCCACTCTTCAATTTTTTGCATCTGTGGGTCATCATTAGTAGTGCTTTCTGATTCGTTTTGGCTACTTAAATTAAGTGGAGTGTAATTTAGATCGTTTATTACTATGGCTTTATGTATGGTACTGGTGCGAGATTTTGTGTAAAAGAATGTTTTTAATCTACTAACTTGTTTCCGCCAAAGGTGCTGGATGTCTATAAGGCCTCTCCCTCCGTGCTGTCGTTTGACGGTTAATCTTTCTATGGCTGATTTCGGATGCAAGTTATTGTGTTTTGTAAGTGTTGTTCGTGTAGTTCGTTCTAATTGTTCAGTGTCTGTTTTGGTCCATTTTATAACTCCAAATGAGTATGTTAATACGGGGATGGCAAAGGTGTTTATAGCTTTAATGAGATATTTACTAGAGAGTTGGGTTTTGCAGATGGCATTAAGTCTTCTCTTGTACTCTGTAGTTAGTGTATTTTTAATTCTTATATGATCGAGTCCTTTTAATTGCGCGTACCCTAAGTATTTATACAAATCAGTCGGTTCCATTGCTGCTATAGTATTATTATTATTATATTGCTCTTCCTTACTGCCAAAGTTATTATTTAAGTAACGTATAAATTTATTAGCTTTAATCTTCAGCCTTACAGTATAGTTCTGATTCATCATCACTTGAGCCTGTACCTAATCACTAGTCAGTAGTCAGGCAACTCCATGTGCTTTTGGACTTTTGTTTATTATTAGTATAATGTTGGCTCTAGTTCATCACTTGTGGCTCCAGTCACAATCCTATTGTTAGACTATACTATTGCACGTGTAAGCGGGCACATCATTTATACCCGGAGGCATACTAGTTTGGTTTACTTGTTAATGCTTGAGTTTGTCTATTTCTAATGGCTTAATTGGAGTGTGCTAGCTACCAAGTGTCAATTAATTTCATTTAATTTGATTTACAGTTTGAATATTTTATTTTCTGTGTCATGTATTGTAAAATACTTTGCATACTACTGTATAAAATCAAGTTTTCAAAACTTAACAGACAGTTGCTGGGGAGTTTGTTGCGCCACTTCTTCTTCCCAGCTATAACACTAGGAAGTGGTGACGGGCGGGCGTTTTGGGGGACTATCTTTATGTAGAACTTTGATGTTCAAAAAGTGCTGGCACTCAGCCTAATTTGAATAAATGAATTGAATTTTTTTTTTTTTGATTGGACGACTGGTTTTTAGGGTTTCATATCTGAAAGGTAATCTAGAAAACCCTAACTAAGCCCTACTAAGCCTCCGCTGGCCGTCCAACCGTCTGTCTGCCAGAGGACTGTACCTCATGAACCGTAATAGGTAGATCATTTTCACAACCATGTCTATCATTCAATTAAATATTTATTACTTCGATCATCTCCACGTGTAGTCGTAATTCTACTTACCAAAATTACAAGTTCAATCAATTATTGACTTATAAGGCCACTCAAAAATCGGCAAAGGTCGAGTAGCCTATAGCGCCGTAGGGTAGCCATACTCATCCTGCGGTCCGTGGGCTCCATGTGGCCCTGATACCTGCTAGCACATTTGGGCTAGAAAGATTTTTGATTTGCCATAGCATGTAGCAATTTTATCGGAAACTCCATTTCGTGTATACTTTTAAATGTAGAGTCTTATTTTACTACAGGTTATTGTGGTCCATCAGACATCGCCGCATTATATGCTGTAACTTAAATGGGTACAATGCATAGATATGAAATCAAAATCATAAATGTCACATCAAAAATTTATTTCATTGAAAAGATTATACAGTCAGTTCTGAACATTGAACACAGATAATACTAACAGGTAAAATTCCTATCATTTTATGACAGTATATCAATATCCAAAGGCTTTTCCAAAACGGACCGTTATTTTAACCAGTCTTTACACTTCTTGGTCAAATCGAATAACGCCAAACTGGACCTTTTGATATCAGTCGACAAGTTTAAATAGTTAAATAGTCTTCAATGCTAATTAAAGCTTTGAAGATTACCATTCAGAAAAGTTTTTAACTTTTTGCTAAATGCGCCTGATATCTCCTAGGAATCCGGCATTGTCGAATGATAACATTTCAGTCATTCTAATACATAGGTATGTTAAGTTTACGAGAGCTATACTCATCGAGTCGGGACTCGACGAGCAAGTTTTGATTAAATAGACAACTAGATAGGATAACTGTATAATTAAAATCCTTGACTGTAGGATTGTAAATGCCATTAATAAGATCGGAAACACAATAAGTCCCTTTTCACAATTCCTCTGTAATCATTCCCGGCAGCGAATATATGGGCTAACCGGGTAAGTTCTACCGATACGTGTGAAAACTTTCACACGGTACTACACAATCGGCAAACCATAAGCCTGAGCGCGTAAAAAGGGACTATTCAAAACGTCAAAACTTCTCAATGGCGCGGTCGTAAAACGTGCGAGTGAGACGGTGAATATTGGCGGCGATTTGCTGAAAAGTGGCAAGTCTCGTGCCATCTCGCTCCTGCATTTTATGACCGCGGTTGCCACTGATGTTGGCGTACACTACAACACATTTAGTAAATTGGAATATGCTATGAGTATTCTCCATTTGTCAATTATTTAAAAAATATTTCCCTAGGTACTATTTCGTGTTGAAGTAACTACTTGACGAAACGTTGTGCAAGTATCACCCTGATTCCGAGTAATACCTCATTACTTGGTAAAAGCTTAAGCCAAATTAGGAACTAAGCAAAATAATAACAGGCTAGAACAACTTTCCGAAACTACATAATTATCACATTGTTTTTCTAAAAACGGTGATTATGTTTAAAATTAAACAAATCGCGCTAATATAAAATAGTTAACAATTAACTTAATTAAAATATCTAAAATTATATCACGTATCATTTGCATACAGCCATATCCAGGGTTACATATCTGTATTATTTTACAATAATTTAGCTGCACCCTGTTTACCCACGAATAAGAAATAGTATAAAATAATCCTAAAGGACAGAAATCACGGTGCAATATTTTACGAACTATTAACCTATCAAGCGTTGACTAATAGCTTAGTAAGATTAACTATCGTTGGGCGATCCCCTGGTGCCAACGTGCATCAGAGGATTACAAAAACATGCAAAAGATTTTACGTATCGTTCATATTATCACTCGCTACTCAATCACCGCGAGAGAAATGGGATAGATGAGCTTTTCTCGAAATATATCTTACATAGATCATCATTGTTTTGATATACCGCAAAAAATCGGTTTTATTTTTTATGACGTATAATCCCCAAAAACCTTAAATTTAAAATGAACTTGTCGTGAACTGACCAAAAAGTGATCGGCCATCATGACCCATAGATACCGTTCCTAAGAAAAACCCATAGCATATTTTATTTCATTTTGTTATTATTTTTAATTATAGCAACATTTGATTGCCTACTATGACGTCGACGTAAATCATGACCGATAACTTTTCTAGCATGGATGTAATAATTGCCATGTTTTTGGTAATTCGTATTAGGTACAGATTAAAAAATATATTTTCAAATTGAATTTCTGCGGCCATTTTCTACTTTTATTTATAAAAATAGTGCAATTTAAGTTCCTTATGCCAAATATTCTACATGTACCGATTGTTATTAAGCAATTTTATTATGAACGAACTAGTTTATTGCACCTATGTTTGTGCGAAGACTTGTGCACTATAATATCTTAATTGGAAAGGAAATACCCGAATATCGGTTAGGACGCCGAAACAGCTGAACATATTTGGATGAATTCTAGCACTTACGTTTTATCACAGAAGCTATTTAAATTAACAAACACAGAAGCGACAGCCAGTAATCAGTTTCTAGCAGGAGAAACGGAGCAGCAGTAACCGCGAAAAAAGCATTGTAACCCGAACAGTTTCTATTGAAATTTTCATAATATTCTACCCCGCATGGCGCCCACTACATATAATTTATTGTTATTTTTGAGCCTTCTTGAGCCTGTGCTGCCCTATTGGGACTTTGTTTAAAACCCTTCCCAAAAATGGACGACACCACAAAAAGTCGCCTATTAGTTTTAAGTAAAAGTCACACCATGAATTCGCCCCATAAGACTTCCTTAATGATATGGTACAACATTTACTTACCCACTAGCAAGTAGCCCTAAACGGCTACTTTACAACACAGACTCCTTAAGGAGAAATCTAAAGATCATTCTGGTTCAAAACCAGTAGGTAAATTGTAAATAATTTGACACAAATCGTAGAATTCGCTTATTCCATGCATAATGCGCTCGCTTCATTCCCTTGCTCTGAATCGTCAGCGTCGAAAGCCCCGGATTCCGTCAGTGTCTCCACGACTAGCTGTAAAGAAAACACGTCATTTTAATAAATAAAATCTAGAAAAAATGCGAATATGAAACTAAGGTCATTTGGTAATACATCAGCCTGGACATAGGGTTCAAATTCCAATGCCTTATTTATTTAAAACTTTATGTACAAAATTAATGCCTTAGGCATTCTCTACCGGTCAACCAATTTAGAACAGAGTGTCACTGTGAGATAAACCCATATTTAATTTTAATTCATAACATTTTATTTAGGAAACGAGAATTATTCCATAACACGACAGTGCTGAGTCGGCAATTCAGAAAAAAACCAGACATAGAACTAGCCAAAGCTGCTCAGATCAGTGGCGTAGACAGCATGGGTCACAAATGGGGGTCCATTTGTGGGGTAACCCTACAATTATTTCGGGGTGGTAATTATGGGTTGCAACTTTCATTCTGGTGACGGCAGTCACAACCCATTTTTTGGGGGAGAGGGAGGTGTGCTTCATTTGTGCCGCAGATAAGCTCTCACTGATGCAGGTAAACTCAAAAACAATGAGCGGGTAGAATGCAAGAGCGAGCGAAGCGAACTTTTTGCACCCAACTACGGACAGGTTTCATTGCGTCACCCGTTTTGAGGTGACCTACCGTGACAAAAAACACTAAACGAACGATCGGGTGTTTTGTTTGTCCGGTACCTAACGTGTTGTGCGTCTTTAAATTGGTGCTAAATAAATGCATGTCTTTTTCTCTCAGAACTATCAAATCATTTTATCATGAATGGAAAAAAAAATACAGACCTTCATTTCATCACTTTCATTCTGTGATAACGGCGTAGTATCCATTCGGTCGCCGCGACGCACTCTCTCCTTCTTTTTTGGAAAATTCGCAATGAAATGTGCTTGGTTCACATAGTTCGCTGGTTTATCCAGCATGTAACGAGGATTGATTTTGATACCTAAAAAATAAACACATTTAATAATATTTTTGTTGTTTTTGTGGCGACACTTGGGGGAGGCCTATGTTCAGCAGTGGACGTCTTTCGGCTGATATGATGATGATGATGATTTTATGAATTGAAAAGTGATTGAACCGCATTTTTTACCTTTTCAAATTGATAAAAATTGACAAAGATTTGAATTGCGCATCTAAGTTCAAGAGTGGGGGCTAGTGACGTCACTTGTTTGTAAAAAGTACACTAACGCGTGAGGTCACGCGAGTTTACGACACTCTGTATTGTCTTCATCTTTTGCTGACGTAGAAAAAGAAAAAATACGCGTCCAATATTTTTTGATAATAATTCTAACTGACGAACTATAACTATAAAATAAGAAGCATTTCAATCTAATAACAGAGCTAGCTTCTGGCCACGGCTTCGACCGCGTGAAAAGTACACAATTTCGTATCTGTAATATCAAGTATGAATAATGTTATATAGGTAGTAAAACTCTGCTTCCAAATAAAATATTTACCTGATCCAAATATTTCTGGCACCATGTAAGGAAACAGCCAGCCCACCAATGGTGTAATTCCAGAAACATAATGAGCTCTCTTGTGGTAAAACAACAGGCCATCCAGGGCGGGATCGAAATTTGGAAAATGAGGGGATCTCATCATGAAACTGTAAATAAGAAAACAAAAAATTATAACTAATTTGGCATTAATAAACTTAAGAAATGTCTTGTAACAAAAAGTGATTTTTTTAAGTTTAAATTAACTAATAACATTAGCATTCTAAGCTAAAACTCAATCTGCCAAAACAAATCTAATTTCCCTAAGGCGGCACCTCCAGGAGTGTGTGTGTCTCGCGGCGATATTATTGGCCTGCCACTGCATTTCATAACAACTCTATTAACGAACCGAATCGAACCGCCGATAATATCGACGTGTGTAGGTACACATGTTCACACGTCGATATTATCGGCGGTTCGACGAGTGACATTGAGCAGCAAAACGTTAACTACATGCCACGCCCACGCTGCGAGACTCGACCGTACTTGCAGCACGCTTGCCGTAAAACTTTTTCAACAAAAAAATGTGCAACGGTTTCTTTCGTGCAAATTCAAGACCTCTAGTCAAATGAGGAAATTCGTGACAACTCTCGACGTGTCGTTGCGGACACGCGGCGATCAGTCGTAAGTCGCGATGATTCGCTGGCGGAAGATCATCTCGTGAAGATTACCCGACGACAGCTGGGTAGACTCGCTGCGATTTACTAGCTCGTGGAGGTAGCGCCTTAATTTTGACAAGTTTTGTAACATTGTTTCGTCGAGATGAGATTACGACTTGAATTTGAACACGTTCTCAAAAATCAAGTTCTCACTCGTTCTCAAAACTTGTAAAAATTGTTGCCACAATATAATATAACTTACTCTTGAAAATTATCGGGATCACATGGTACTTTTGGTATGATTTTGAATTTCAACTGATTTGTTTTTGTGTTCTTGACCAAATCTGGCGTCTCTTCTAGCTGTGTTAGCATCCAATAATGCCGGAATTCAGTCTGGAATTGAAAAAAAGCAATATAATTCGTATTCTTTATTGAGCACACGAAACATACAAGTACAATGGGATAGATTTTGAACAAAGGCGAGCTTAACATTGGGTTTGTTTACATAAGCACACAACAAAAAGTAGCTTAGTGTCTGAAAATAGAAGTTAGGATAGACTGTTTTGCTGTGTCATAGGGAATTTGTATTGCGTAACAGAAAAAAATAAACGCCTGTATCATTTCAGAACACTTATCATTTTCAGTTGTTTTTTGCAATGAGAGCTATCGAAAAAAAAGCAAGATTCTCACCTCTCCATCAGCCATCAAGTGGCTGTTCCAAGCCAGCAGATCCAAAATATAAATGGTGTTTGAGGGCAATGCCAAGAATCCGTCTAGGATGCAGCAGCGACTGTTACGGCCGGATGAAAACGGGTTGCCGCCTGGCAACGCGGTCTGGCATGTCCTGACTAGGTTGCCATCTTTCGAATATAGTTTGGTTTTGCCCTGGAATTATTTAATGAGAACTCAGTATCACAGAAAAAGGCTCATGTTTGACAATTTTAAACATTATAGTTAAAGTTATTTATTACAAAGAGTTAAGTTAATTTTATGTTTGTGTTAGAAAAACTAGAAAAACAAAACAGAATACAATCAATGAGAATCAGTAAGGCTTAAATGAAGCCACACTTATTCCCATGATCGTGAAAAAAGCCACTGCTATGTCTATAGCAGTGGCATTTCTATAATTATAATAATATAATATCTTGGGACAACTCACACACGGTCATCCGATCCCAAACTAGGCCGAGCCTGTGCTATGGCAACCAGACAACTGATAAACATACTTATATATTTCTAAATACATACATATTATAGACAAAATACACCCAGACACAGAACAAATGATCATGCTCATCACACAAAGATTTGTCCTGGATGGGAATCGCACCCACGACCTCCGGTTTAGCAGTCAGGGTCACTAACCACTCGACCAACAGGCCAATCGATAATATACTCTTGTGTCTGCCTAGACACAAGAGTATTTATAGTAGAGAATAATCATAGATACAAAAAAAAAAATATACAAAACTGCTTACGTGACTGGCCACCACAAGCGTCCTCACACCTTTAGGGCAGGGCAACACATACCAGTTCTCGTGGAAATCATGAGGCTTTTCTACCATCCATTCTGACTGCATAAGAACATCCTTATATGCGGCCCTATTGAAACCAGCAACATATACTTGAGGCCTGTACGGAACCTGAAATTAAATAAACATTTTTTTTTTGTACTTTCAGATAGGAATATTTGATTATAATTTATTCATTTCTAATGAATAAATAAAGAAGAATAAATTGATTAAAAGAAAATGAAGATTGAAGAATGTGTGTTATACAGTATACTAGCATTTCGCCCGCGACTTCATCCGCGCGGATTTATTAGGTACTCCACAAACTTCAACGCCCCCTCTAATCCATTTTAAAGGATTGTTTTGAAAAACTAAGCACAACGGCAATCAGCAACAAAAATGGCTGGGTAATTAATGAAAATTCATTTTTGTTGCTGATTCTGTGGTCTCAGAATCAGCGCAACTGTTCATCCCGTCAGGGGTTGATTATGAAAAAGTTAAATTACCCCAATTTTAGTTTGTTTATACCAATTTCCCCCTCTAAGACTTCATCACCCCTGTTCGCCCCTTTAAGGTTTTTTTGTTTTCGAAACAAAACCAAACATTTGCTATTTCTTATTTTTTTTCGAAATTATTTTTTCAACTTCATCGGACCAAGCATGATTCTCCCCAGTTCGTTTAAACCGCAACATTTTTATTACATTTTATACCCTTCGTAACTTTAAAAAAAATCGAAAGGTCCGATTTGAACAATTTTAAATGTAATTGACATGTACACAATCAATCTTAATTATCAAACCGTTTAAATGGATAACAATTAATATCATGATACCAAAATCACCAATATTCCATTCCAACAGGGTTTTGATTGAATAATTTGATTAATATTTTAATATTATAATTATATTATAGTTTAGATTAGTTTAGACTAGAAAGTTTGAAATAAATATTTAGAGATGGCCGAAACAGGCTGACTATGATCTTGGGCGACTAGACAACTAGTCTCCGACTATGCATGTGATCGAATTTTCCAAATAGACGGGCTTTCCATATTTTATTTTAGTTTTTAGTTTTAATACATTTAAGGTTCGTTGACTAACCTACAAGCAACAACAATATTTATATTTATTTAAAACTTTACGAACACAAAAATACAGAGGTGGAAACGAAATGTATAAGTAAATATGTACTGATATTTTTTTCCTTTATTTCCTGTTTCCCTGAAGCTTATCTTTTCCCGGCTATCAATGTATGCGGATTTTTGCGACTGATATTCAAATCGAGGTTATCAAGGGTTAAAACGAATATTTTTTTTTATAAAATTAAGGAGTCAAGAGCCAACTTGTAACTAACACAGTTGCAATAGTATTAACAAAAAAAAATGCTACCTGTAAATAATAAGAATATGCATTAAAAAAAAAACGATCAGAATGGTATCTGCACATATTTTTGGCAAAGCCCCGATCGAGAAATGAAAAACTGTCTGACAGTAATTAGGATTACAATGATACGGAATTCTTCGAAAGAATTACCACGGCCATGGCAATGCGCGGCATGACTCAAAGCATTTATTTCAATTTACAGGCACTTTTGAACTGTCAAGGTCGGTCAAAAATATGAAGCTATTTGCACGTTCCAAATCGTAAATCTCTATGCAGAAGAACGTGCAAGGAACTCCACGGACACTTTTAAAAATATTTTTTTTTACAGGTTACATCAGCCATTTATTTATCAGTTTATATTGTTGTTATTGTTTAGTTTATGTTGCATGTTGAAATTATACATATATGTGAGAACGATGTAGAAGACGTGTAGGATAAAAGCATGGAGAGAAAAGAACAACTAAAGAAACAATTAAAATAAACCAGCCAACGCTTTTTTACAATAATGTACATTCATTTCTTTTTTTGCATTATTCTTAATCAAATTTATTAAATTTTATTTTCTGTTTTTTAGTTGGTTTTTTCTATAAAAGCTTGTTTTTTTTAGATTTTTAAACTATTTTTTTTTTTTTTTGTCAAAGGTTATTTAAATAGAATATGTGTGTTGTGAACAATAAAAAAAGTGTGTATTTATGGATACACACTTTTTTTAGAATAGAATTAGAATGCTTTGTTAGAATATTTTTTAATTTTAATTAATTAATCCTGGCGAATCTAATTAGGATAATCGGATATTGAATTCTTGTATTGTCATCGATCCTTGACATGTGTGCAAAGTTTGAACTAAATCTGATCGTTCAAAGTAGGGCAAAATCGAGCTCAAAAGGGTCGGTTACATACATACATACAGGTGAAGCTAATAAAAGCGTGTTAAAAAGAGGGGCGTTTGGTTATGGGTTCGTATGAATGTCTCTGTTCTTTGAAGCAGACATCAACATGGACGAAGTCGCGGGCATCAGCTAGTAGGTAACTAGTAAAATTTCAATACTGCAACAATTAATGCAGTAGGTATTCTCTGTCACGCAGGTTGATGTCTACTTCGAGACTAGAAGTCTAGGTTGAGGATGCGGATCACTAGATAATAGCTCTTAGAGCTTTATTTATAAAAATCTATCAACTATTCAGCATTAGACACTGCTATAGCTCACTCTATTTATATATATATATACATAATTTAATGTTGCCATCGAGATTATAATTTAGAATCTGTTTATGAGTTGCTAAACAGCTCGAGATATTACTAACATGGATGATATTTTATGAGCTATAAACCATTGCTTGCCGGTCGTGACTGCGTTGGCTCACTATCTTACAGCTTTTAGCTTACCTATTAATTTGGCCACTATGTATTGGGTAATCGTTTATGAGCCAACTATTTGATGGGACCACGCTCCATAGTAAACAAACTGGATAACAAGGGTTCCGAACGAATCATAATTTTTTTAAATGTTACCTATTTTAAAACCATAGACTTATAAGTTTTCCTAAGTAAAGAACGAGAAAGTTCATCAATGAGGTGCACTTAAATCCATAACTCGTCAAACTGCCCTTTTCTCAAAAAGTTTTATTGGAATGGCAACAAAAATTTATAACAAACTGCCTATATCCATAAAGTCTTTAAAAGACTTCTCGTTTAAGCAAACACTCCAAAAGTTCCTGTTGCACGAAGCATATTACAGTATTCAAGAATATTTAGAAGCCAAGCCAAATCTCCGATAGTTAATAATTATAAATTTACCTGTGATATATTTACTATTTAGTTTTTTAATTAATTAAGGATGGCTTACTGTGCATCTACTGTTATTTTTATTTTTTTTGTTTAATTATTTTATTTGTTGTTTTGTTCATAGTATTATAGCTATACTTAGTCTTCACCTTTATTTTGTACAAAAACATAGTAAGTACCTGTTCTTTGTACAAAACAATATTTGTATGCTCAGCAAGGCACACATAGTAAAACACTTAACGAAAATCACACCACCAATGTCCAACATTGTAACCTATGTGTGACAAATGAATACATTTAGAATTTTCTGAATTTTGTAATTTTTTTCAATATTTTATAATTAGCCCGATATATCGCACCTTTAAAGTAAAACCGTTACTAAACGAAAATTTTCATGAATTGAGGTATCAATACCATCTATCTAAAAACAGTGACTATTTTCTAATATTAGCTCCCCTATAAAATTTCATAATTTCGTTTAGTAACGGTTTTACTTTAAAGGTGCGATATCACGCGATAAACGGGATTGGTTTATTTTCAGCAATTTAACGACTAAAACTCAGGTTCTCAAATAATTTTACACTACTATAATTATTATTGTAAAAAAATATAATATTTGAAACCTTTCACTTGAAATATGTCGCAGGGCATAGTTTGAAAAGCAAATTGGCTGCGACAGACAGGCGAACAGAGAGACAGTCAGACAGACGGGCACAAAGTGATCTTATTAGGTAGGGTATTTACACTGGGTCATAATGCAACCCTAAAACTTATAATTTGCAAAACATTTTCAGGAAATTAATATAAATTAAATTATTTGTGCTCATTGTTTTCAAACTCATTTGCAACCCCAACACTGTTAGTTGCAGTATAGTTCGATTATTTTTCTTTGAACTGTCAAGTACTGGGCATAATTAAAATCACTAATTCAGTACAGGCTTCCCTAGTTGTTAACATTTCAATTATTTGCCATTGCCAGTAAGAAACACAAGAACAAATCATAAACAAGGTTAGGCTACCATTATCAACACAAATTTGTGCATTATTCAGTAACGGTTAGTCTTAATAATGTATCTACCATCAACCAACTGTCAAATTAGCTACCTACAGTAGCTGAAACGTCATGTTTGCCGTTGTAACATGACGTTTTAGTTACTGTTGGTAGCTAATTTGACAGTTGGTTAAAGGTAGATACTTTATTGAAATAGCTGTTACTGCCCTGAATAAAAGTGAAAATGAAAAAAAAAAAATTCAAATTTAAATAAAACCTCGCAAATGCAGGAGTACAGTAAATTACCATCAAACATTACATGATTAACCGTGACAACAAACCTTGGGACCAATGCTCAGCAGGAGCAATTGTGATCACAACACTACATAATTGGATACTGCATCTTATATCAGTAGCCATATGAATAATCAACATCATGATAAATTTTATAATTTGGTTGTTTCTTTTTATTACACTGTGCTCTGCTCATAATCTCAATCACTCCTAATGAAAAGTGGATAATGAGGCCTATGATGGAATTGAAGAGCCAAGAAGATTAATCGGATTATATTATGTGTGATTATATTATTGGTAACCACCAGTCACAGATGGTAAGAAACTAACAAATTCAGGCAGAGTTCACACTGTCGCTGTGCGCATAATAAAATAATTGGTTCATCTTACCTTTTCATGCTTGAAGATATTGCCTTCTTCAACAGCCTCCACAAACCCCAAGACACCTCGAAACTTATCCGTGAGAATTGAACGGTTTCTGAAATTACAAGAGAGGATGAGACTGCCAACATCCTACTAATATTTCTAATGTTACATTCTGGATGTATGATAGGTATTTGTCAAATAAAAAAATAGGTTCTAATTTAAGTCCAAGTTTGGTTTTATTATGAGACAAAGAATTGTTACCAAAGAGAAAGTGATTTTCATTATAAAGACTTACTCTCTAAGAATGTACCAAAAAAAGCTGTAAGACTACTGAAGCACCAACCTTACACATTACTAGATATGATGGTAAAAGCAAGATGCTTGTGTCAAAAAATTAACAGTTGCACGGGTCAAACTTTAAGGTTAAGCAACGCTTACCAAGGTTGGTCTATGGATGGGTGACCATCTTAACATACCGAGTTTCCTCTGTGTCTCGGAGAGCATGATAGCCGTTAGTCCCGGCTGTCATTTGTAGATCATTGACAGTCAATACGGATTGTCAGAAGCCAGTAAGTCTGATTCTAGTCTTGCCAAGAACTACTGTGTTACCCAGTTAATGGGTTGTGATGGTCTAGTAGGCAGCCGCTCCATGTGAAATACTGGTATTCAGCTGAATCTAGTTTGACTGGAAGCCGACCCCAATATAGTTGGGAAAAGGCTAGGCAGATGGATGGATGGTAAAAGCAAGAGTTTGCTACAGCTCATTGTATGAGGTGGGTAAAAGCTATTCTGATTGAATTTAATACTACAACTATTGGGAAGTTTTAAAATAGTTAATGGAATTATTATCATGTCAAAATTGTAGATACTTAGTACAAAAATGGGGTAATTTTATATGAATTATTGAGATTTGTGCAATGTTAAAATTACACAGTAGGTACAAAAGGCATAACAAAACTCACGTTTTTTGAAGATGAAGCATTTCCTTTCGTCGCTCTTCTTGGTTATCCAGTCCCCGATCTCTATTTTTATACAATCCATCGAACTTGGTTTTGTTCAGTTTTTCCAACACTTCTTCCATGATTAAGTTTTTGTTTGAGCTTTAATCAAAATAGAAAATTAACTTGTAAATTATAACAAGTAATCGACAGTACTGTATTAGATCAAACAGAAATAATAATTAAGCAGCAGCGAAATAAAAATGAGCAGAACAGTTTTATTATACTATTCACCGCCGAATATTGCCGAATTCACAAAAACACAACCTACGGCCGTACAGCCAGCCAGCTGTCACTGTCACAAAAGTATTTGCATGTATTGATTAATAGTGTTGCGAAATATTGTGTTGATTAAAATAGTCGACCATTGACAAAACATCTTTTATTAAATCACGGGAGGAGTCCTAAACAAAAAGGGATCTTAAATAATATTGATCTATCTACAGTTCAATCAGGTCAATATGATTGCTAGCCTTTTGCCTCAATCTAGCATTTCAAGATTTAATCTGAAATGAATCCAACCAATCCATACAGATTCGATGTCTTAGATTGTAGTGCGGTGTGTAGAATGTAAAATGTATTCTGTGCTAATAACCTGAGAACCACCCCTACTAGTTCTCGGGTTTTTAGTTCAGAATACATTTTAAATTATCACAATCAAGATCAATAAAATTAACCCCATTAAACTTATCTTTTTTTTTTCTTCGACCATGAATGTAATTTCTTCCTATTATTCTGAGGCATGGCAATTCAGTTCAGGTTTGAGCAGTTTTGTACCGGGAACTTTAAAAATCCATATTCATATAAAACTTCCGTAATTGAGTGAGCTATTAACAGACAACGCTCAGCCGAAACTACTGATCGTAGAGAGTTGAAATTTGGCATGTAGGTTCCTTGGGAAATGTAGTGGAGCACTAAGAGATGATTTCCCGAAATTCCGACGGGAATGGGAAAAAACAGGATATGCGCGGACGAAGTTGCGGGCAAAAGCTAGTGATATTATAAAATAACTTCAGGAATTAAACAAAAAAAAATATAAAATACAGTATCGTAGTCAGTAGACCTTCAATCAAAAACTCATCATCAAAGGGTAGATACCTTGTTTATTATATCTATGGTAGATACCCAAACGTTTGGTGTCTTTCTGAAATTTGCTTAAGTTGGTTTCGTTTCCCTTTCCAAGAGTTGACCCCTCTTTGTTTGTTTTGACTTGGTATTAAGAATATAAACTGATTACCTACTTGATAAAGAGTTGAAAATTTTAATACATACATCCAGCTCGCTTGCACGTTGCATTACATTGCGGACTACCGTTGTATAGTGTGATCAATCGCTCGACCGTACCCTGCAATGTAATTAAACTTGTAAGCGAGTTGCTTGCAGGTAGAAAAGGCTTTAGAATTTGTCATTAGATAATGAGAATTTCAAAAGCCACGTTTCATTTACCTACCTGTGAGCACTTCTATGACATACAGCTCTTAGGTAGATATTCAAAATTGTCAACTGACTGAAACTTTAATGGGAAAACGTTTAGGTACATTTCATAATTTTAACTATTATTATTTTATTATTTTATAGACGTGTAAAAGAGTTACTTGTAGGTAACAAGTAACTCTTTTACACGTCTATTACATATTTCCAAAATAAATATAATTTAGCATAAGCAAGTACTTACCAACTTATTTAAAACATATTTAGGTACTTAGTACATACAAACTCTATAAGCTATCACACGAAACACTAATGGGCAATGTATTGTTTATTTTGATGTGAAACATCTATAGCCGCGGGTAAAACCGATTGTTGGCGTGGCGACGCATGCCTTGGCGACTAATCGCCACGCTATACGATTGTATATATATACAGTCTATATGTATTTTTTTCATTATGCCATATTTAGTTCCTGTCGTAATCTGTTCTTTTATGCATATTACTTGTACAAAATGATTTCGATGTTTCACATCTGCCAGGCGCCTTGTGACGGCTCTGATTTTTTTGTTGCTATTTAATTGATAACATCATCCTAGTTGTTGAATTTAATAAAAGTAACTTTAATTTACACTGAAAAAACTCGCCGAGTGCATAACCTCTCCCTTTTTGGTATCGGTTAGAAAAGAAAAACATATAAAAGCCTAGGTCAACTACCCAACAAATTATCAACTTAACCCCCGGTTTCTGGAACAAAATTTTGACACTTAACAAATGAACGCCAGTAAAGTGATACGATCCACTGTTGAACATTCATTCAACGAATCACACGTCACAGCAGATAAAGTGCATTGGACAATTTGTCATGTTGAAATTTTGCAGTAATTCTCGTTCCAGAAACTGGGCTATAAAACTTTGCAATCGCCAAGTCAATACAATTAAATAAAAATAAAACAATATCTAACTTAGACTTAGGTACCTATCTTGATTTCTCCTGTTTTGATATCTATTTTTCGAAACTCTTCATCTTGGATAGATATTTTTTAACACTTGACACGTGGTATGATGAGGCCGGACACTTGTACACAAAACTGATTTTCAATTTAGCTGTTAGCACTAGACTTTCATTTTATTTTCACCACTCGCAAGCTGTTACTATGTACCTAGGTAGGTACTTATTTCTGATACAATCATACAATCATTTACCTACTAGGTACTAGGTAGGTAGGTATGAATTTTTGTTTGAGAAGGACGAGAATAAAAGAAATTCAGTCATGAACTTCTGTAGGTTATGTCTTAGGTAACGTTTATACTTAGGTGGCAGGCACTGTGAGGATCGCCGGAAGACACGGTGGAGGTCTGCCCTGCTTGGGCGGAGCACCGCCGTATCCTCGTCGAGGCGATCGGTGGCGGCAACCTCACGCGTCCGGCCCTGGTTAAATCCGGAGCGAGGAGGCTTGGGAAGCGGTCACCTCCTTCAGCGTAGCAGTAATGCTAGATAAAGAAGAGGCGGGCCGCGCGAGGAAAAAACAAGGCCTTCGCTCCAACCGCCGCTACAGAAGAAGATGCCCCGGGCGTCGGAAGTCGCTGGGCGATCCCTGGCCATCGTGGGCGCGGGCCTGCGGACCGCGAGCGTTGGGTGGGTCGCTGTCCGATCACCACCAGGCCCGGGTCGATGGCACGTTGTGTTCCACGCGCGCCTCAAAATGATGTCAGCATAGAAGAGGGGGCCCGCTAGGGCCAGAGCCTGCCAGGGTTGCGGAATTTGTTCGAAAGAGTCACCGCGACCCTGGAACGCAAAGGGCTTTAGAAGGAACACGGATGGGTTTTAGTCAGTAAGAGTCTGACACGCCCTTCCGCTCCACCCAGAGCGGAAGAAGTCATTTGATGATTTCCCATCCTTAAAAATAAAGTTACTAAAAACAATGATAAAATAGAACCAGAGAATAGGTACTGTTTTGACTAGCGAGCTTTGATAGATAAATCCCGAACATCCAGAGCTATCTTTTAACTCCGACTTATTTCTAACCCGGGGTCATTATGTATGAAATATTTTGTTATTTTACCTCGTGTTAGCAACTAACTTGGAGTTAAAAAATTACTCTGGTTTGTGCAAGTGGTGACTTTTATTGATCAAAGAAAAATGATGTAGGTATGGGTTGGTAATCTGAATAGCACTGAGACAGTTTTCTAAAGTTATTTCTACTGAATTTAGTAAATTGACTATTATAGATACCTTCTTATTTAGTGTAGTCACGAAATAATTCGTGATCATTTAGGTTGGTTATTGCTTCCCGCACTACTCGTTCCATATTTGAATTTGCCGCGTTTATGATTCGTTGCAGGTTGAACATTTATTGACCTTTGTTATCTATTTAGTGTTTTTAGAATAAGCTATACTATTTGCAAATTGTAATAATATTTTTAATCATATTTTTGGACATTTACTTAACATTTATTGTGAGCAAATTAGTCGTTTCAATACTTATTAAGTTCACCTATTAGGAACTAGTGTTGCTACAAAAGTTCACTTCCCCGAATTTTGGGAAGAAACTCACTTTGACCTTCGATGCATGTTTGTGGTCGTTAACCGTGACAATGTATTCTAGTTGCTGAGTAGCTATGTAAGTTCTAAAAGCAACAAAAATATAAACTTCTTCTGTTCATTCATCAACTTATCAAAATAAGAAGATTGTGGAACCTGATGGGTTCCTAATACACTTACAATGGTCATGCACTCATTTAGGCAGATCAATAACAGACAGTACGTTATTATAGTTGTTGATAAGTCAAGAATTAGAAATAGGAGAGAAGTTATTGATTAGGAATTCCCTTACAAATAATTTAGGTTGGACTTAACGCGTGTTACGCAATTAGGGTGCCACCTCTGTCCTAGCAATGTTGAAACTTGTCCATCCATCCTTTCGTGACCAAACGAGAGCCAATCCGTACGTTCCGTACAATTGTAATTTTAGTTAATGTTCCGACGAAAAGATAAGTAGGGTTGAAGGACAAACTTTGTAGTTGAAAAAAATGTTCTAATGTGTGTGTGTGTGCGTGGTGTTATGTGGTTTAATCCTCCAACTGCAAATTTAAGCATGTATGTAATCGAAAAAAGGCTGGCCTTCATCAACAAACTATCCATTTCCAGACTTCTCTTCTTTCTAACTAAATTTCATGATTCGACGTCAACGGATACCTTATAGGTTTCGATTTATTTGCGATTATCAAAATGCGTTAACTTAGAATCTCGATTTCTTTATAGTTCTAAGGGACTACAGATTTAGGTCTTTAGCATAAATTTCAAGCGGTACGCGTTCCTGAGAAAAGGGTCATGATCAGTGATTCCGACCACTGATCATTTACCCACAGTTTGTAAAACAGAGACAAAAATGGGAGACTTCCTTTTTAACTTAAAATTTGTATACCAGTATTTATCAGAACTTTAATTACGTGAATTTAAACGTCTTATTAATTCTATAAAAAGTCTTCTGCTTAAATATTCTTCCTTAGAATTTTGACGTGACAACGTCTTATAAATTGGTTTGCCGGGTGACACTTCAAGAAACTGCGTTACGCTCCGCTCACGTTATGCGCTCACAATGAGAGCGAGTGAGAGGCACGCGTCCCTTCCACTCGGGCATGGTTAGCCCGCCTAAGAGCGAGAGAGACAGACATAAAAAGTGAAAGGCACGCGTCCCTTCCACTCGAGCACAGTTAGCCCGCCTAAGAGCGATAGAGACAGAGCGAGAGTGAGAGAGATAGGCATACACACCGGTTCATGTCTTGCGCTTCTATTTCGCTTAGGCGCCTGCATACAAGTTTACACGTTGCCAGTTAATTGTAAAACGATTGTGTAGTGATAATGTGAAGGTAGTTTCGTCCATCGCAACAATTCAAACAGCAAAGAGTAAACGCTGTTTCATTGTACGCAAATGTATTGCAAGTTATTGTATGTATATTTGTATATAAATACGTATGTATGTGTAAAGGTAAAAATAAAATTTTGTTAATATGAAATTCAGTGCGAGATTCTTTGTATAAATTAATGTTTTAAATATAATTCTTTGTATAAATAAATGTTTTAAATTGTTACTATTATTTCATCCTTCTTCCTACTATACGAATGAATATTCACATTAAAATTATTTTACCACTCAAAGTCGTTGTCACGTAAAACTTTCGCCCGTATACCGACTTTACAGGCAACCAATTTTTTTTCACATGGTTCTACATTTTTAACGAATTACTATGATTTATTTTTTATTCTTAATCTATTGTTCTTCTTTATTTTAGTAGGATCATCATAATGGCATATTATGTCACCGGAAAATTGCAAACGCCGTAAGAATTTTCCAAATCCGATTGGCAGTTCCAGAGATTAGCGCGTTCAAACAAACAATTGTTTGTATGAGCTCTTCAGCTTTATTATATTAGTAAAGATGTTACTGGTCTTACCTGTTCTTGTTTGTTTTGTTAATTTGTGAGGTTTTACTAAAATAAAATAAATAAATAGGTACCAATCAAATCTGCTTTGAAATATTGCATAAATATAGGGGGAAGTTTAATGTTAGTCTGGCAACATTCGTAGCTAGTCAACGGACATAGCCGACAAATTCCGAACGTGTGATTAGGTCACGTGGTACTTTTGGAGTCTTCGTCGTGGCGTAGCTTGTTCAGCTGCTCGTCGAAGCGGCTGTCGGACGGTCGCCTCTCAGCGAGTCTGCGAACGATGTAGCGGCCATTTTTGTTCTAAGTTCATAATAGCGTGCGCATATTTTAATGTATTTCGAAGGACATTTAGGCAATTTTCACGATGACTATAATAGTTTTCTTAATAGATACTTCAGCCTCTATGAACCAAAGAGCTTATTTGGGCGGACGCCCAACGTTGCTCGATGTAGCCAAGGGCGCTGTGGAAACGTTCGTAAAGGTACGTGCAGTGTCATCGACTCGTCAACCGCCTCGTTTTTGTGATCGATTTGTTTATCGCGTGTTAGTGTGTTGGACTGATTTATTTTATTTCATAGGTTCGTCAACGTTCCCCCGAAAGCAGAGGCGACAGATATATGCTTCTAACTTTCGAAGAACCACCCGCGAACATCAAGGTTAGTATATCAGAATGAACACGTTAAAGCGAAGATTTTCTTGTGGATTGTGCATAGGTGTGTGTTTATGCCGGTTAGATACTGTTTAAATGTCAAGCACCGTAATCTGCATCCAGAACATTTAGGTACATATTTTGAAAGTGCGAAATTTACTGAAATAGACAGCACGACGTAAACAGGACGAACCGTCGCCGTTGCTGCCTCCGCGATAGCGCTCGCAACTGCGCGCTCGTCGCACGCTCTCATTGGCCGAGGTCGAGCTCGTCGAAATGGCGATTTGGGGGGGAAATTCAAACTGAATCACACAATGCAGCCAATTAATTTCTTATAAGTCTGATATTGTATTGTTCTGAATTATGTTTTGAATGATAACATGCACTGCTACACTTAAGGATGAATGTAGGTTGCCAAGTGCAGTTTGTGGTTAACAATAATGGTGTCCCTAGTCACTTTTATCTATTATGTATGATATATTTCCTGAAGTGCTTGTACTTGTAATGGGTTCTTATTCCAATTGTTAATTTTCAGGCTGGTTGGAAGGAGAATCTTGCAACATTTATAAATGAATTAAAGAATTTGCAATGTCTGGGCTTGACAACAATGGGTGCGGCCTTGAAGCATGCCTTTGATGTTCTAAACATAAATCGCATGCAGACTGGAATTGACACATATGGTCAAGGAAGATGTCCATTCTATCTTGAACCTTCTGTTATTGTTGTCATTACTGATGGAGGGAAACTTTCAAGCAATGCTGGCATTCAGGAAGAGGTGAGCCAACAAACATTTTTTTTAATGGGATACTATTTTTATTATTTTGTTACCAGTTCAGATGATGTTAGTGCGTCTCAGGGGTGGGTCTAGGGTGCTAATTTGGCCGGGGCTTGTTCGGTTGTAGATAACCAAAGAAATCTGGGTCTTGGGGGCTTGAGCCCCATATCAGGCCCCCTGGATCTTTCAATGGTGCATATGGTAGTGAGTAGTATGGTAGTGACATGATGTTTGTTATATTTTTGTGTCATTCCTTCATTTTTGTATGTTTCTTGAATCATATTTCAGTGAACCTAAACAATATTCCATGCTATTCTGTTATTTAATTTTGATAAAAATAATTCTTGTGGTGAAATTATGCTTTGTTTAGCCATCTATAATGTAGTTTGAGATCTGGTATTTATTTAATTTTTATTTGGCAGTAGTTTTAGCAGTGTTCCAGCTGTGGAAATCATATTTAAATAATTGTAAGGAATCATATTTAGTTTAGAAAATATTCTACAGCACACTGACAAGAAATAGCAGCTACCAAGTTATATTTTTAAGCTCAAGTTTATTTGTATTGAAGCTTACAGCAGATTTAGCTCCAGTTTCTGAATTGAGAATTCAAAGTTGAGAACTTGTAACTCTACTTGAGAATGAAAACGATTTAGCATTTAAATAGAATTTAAAGAGTTTTCTAACTAAAATTCCAAAAGGCTGGAATGCCAACTGCTGAAAAATAAAAACCTGTCTCATGAGTTTCAGGTTTAATACTTAGTTATAGTTAATAAGTAGAAAACATAAAAATGCTCAGTTTTATAAATTGACAAGAGTAGTATTTCCTTTAGTATTTCCATTGGAAATATTAAAGTGAAAAATGGATTTCTAATACATTCTTCTGTTAAAATAAATATTCTTGAGATTAAAACAAATTAAGTTGGTAAAATAAATGTAAATATTTGGCCATTATGACCATCGCATGTTAACTAATAAAACTTGTGAGGCTCTTTTTTGAAATTATAAATTTTCTGGAAAAATAATTAACTCCTATTTTTTTCTTCTGTCTAATTAACACACAAGAGTGCTTGCTGGCCTTTTTGAGGACCAGTAACGCTCTTAACCAATACTTGAAAAGTATCCATCCTAAGATATCCATCTTTGATTTTAGCATATATGTAGTAGGTACATACAGCTATTAAACTTGCCGATTAAGATTGATATTAAAATAACCGTGTCAAAGCTAATTGTATTGACTCAGTTGCAGTGAATCTTATTATTTTGCTGTAACCTACTTGATGACGTCATAAAAATATCTGCAGTGAATGATGCACGTTAATAAATTTTGGCTAAGGTCTGCCGCACACCATTCCTACTTGGTAACGATTTTATGACCGTATTGATCATCGCGTGTTGTCGAGTTTCGGAATTCAGATACTGATTTTTAGATTTAATTACTGCAATAGACGCACCATTTATTTTTCCTATGGGTAGGCTCGTCGCGTTTGGCCATTATCTCACCCGAGGGGCGTGTAAGAAGTTGCACTTGCACCCCCTGGCTCTTTTGAAAATTGAAAGCCATTAAAACGAGAAAAAGAGGAAAAAAAAAACCTATATTTTACGAACGGAATGTATGTGTGTGTGCTCGGCCTTGCACCCGTCATCATTAGTTCTATCTAAGAGTAAAAAGAAAAATATTTTATTCGAGGCGGTGTTTTAAAGATGCACCCCTCTGAAAATAGTCCTGCCGGCACCCATGGTCTCATCTGATGGTAAGGGATGTCGGTCGATAATGGAGCACGCTTGCCTAGAAGAAACCTATTCACTCATTCTATCAGACCCGTTCTGTTATTTTGGGACGAATAGGCAACTAACTGCAACAAGTCTTGCGATCCCGGTTGGTTGGTTAGACCAGTCGCGGTCTGCATGTCTTCCGTCATTCGATTCATCAGTCAATTCTAATAAAAGTAATGATGTGTAGGTATTTCGACCCTAAGATATTTAAACGTGATCGTTAGTTACTTGATGCATAAATCCAACGTTACCTAATCTTTTGTACCTACTGCATCTTATGTTTGGAGGTCGCGCATGCTTTATTCAAATTTCAGCAACAAGTGTTTCATTTGAATACTGTGTCAATAGAATAAGAATAATTTTAGAATTTTGGAAAGTAAGCGGCAATGTATTTTCTAGTTGTGTTACCTACTAGATATTCAAACTTATCATCAGAGTTTATTTATGATTGTCATTGCCTTATTATCACACGGGTCGCTAGATTTGGAGATAACATTGTTAACACAACTCAGATTGACAGTTATTTTTTTTTTTGGATCTAGGTAGTCACGGACAGAAGTAGGTGATCATTTCGGTTTTTTAATAAAGTATTTCATTATTAGTTTAAGTAAGAGAGAGTTTCTTGACAAATTGCGTGTTAAGGAAAAAATATTCCCGTTTTAAAAAGAGACTCAACTCATAAAATAGTAACAGGTGTAAGCACCTGTTACTATTTCATGAAGTGGCCGGTTTCGATTCATAAATCTCTTTTTAGGGTCAATTTTTACCGACTAACGTTGCTGACCGTACCTATAAGGACTAACCCGACTAACTTACCTTCGTATTCCCAAAGTCGTGCTACAATAATGTCTCCTAAGCCGTAATGCATACGTACCACTTTCCAACTAAATGACGTAGGTCTTTATTTTGGCTGTGGTTAACTTTTCATAGCAATTGATGACTTAACAGTCGCTGTTTCGTCGGAGTGGTCGTCCTGTTTGTGGTTCATCAACCACAGGCAGTTCTACAAGTGTCTGTCGTTGTCAACGACGACAATGTTGTACCTACTTACATGTGTGTGACGTGGTTTCGTACTACAGTGACTTCTTAACCGTTGGAAAAAATTTCAGGGACTGAATGTACTAATGACCATGGGATCAACTCGGATTATGATAAGAAAGAAAACAAATTTATTTTCGAATAACTCGAAAGAATATAGGAAAAGGTCAATACTTTGCCCCCGTCTAAAGTTGGTCTCATAGTAAAAGTTGTTCCTATTCATAAAAGCACCATTATAATATATGTTGTGTCTGCCATCGGAAAATGGCAAACTCCGTAAGATTAAAATATGACTTGAGAGATTGTAAACTCTCGATAATTTGTCAACTAAATTTAAAGTATTCCAAATGGGAATACTTTTTTACGGATCAAGTTTTGGTAGTCTATAATCCATAGAAATATAAAAAAAAACAGATATCTATGCTATAATCTCTCGAATTCATTCCGAGAAATTGACTGACACAAAATACCGACGTAAAATAGCGACCAATCAGAGCACAAGTCTACAATTTATCAGTTTTCGTGTGATAGTAAACCTGGAAACAAGGCTTTCATTGGTCTGTTCAGATGTGAGCTCACACCAACAAAGACCAATGAGGGGCCAAGTTTCAATTCACGGAGATATTAGAGAATACAACATTTTGATTCGTATAGTTGTAGAACAAATGTTCATTTGACAATTTATCGAGAGTTTACAATCTCAAGATATTTTGTAATCATCCGTAGTTTGCAAATTATCCATTGACACTGCCAATGAATTTAGTCACCTTGTATAATTTGCTGCTCTTCAAAGACTACGACTGTTTCTAATTTCGTTGGAAAGTGGTTCGTGTGGGTTAGCCTAAATTGAACTTTCTGCAGTACTTTAGTAGGGTAATTGGTCCCAAGTGGCAAAAATCATATCGTCGCATAAAGAACATCCGATCAGCTAGAAATAATACAACCGTTCAAGTAGGGTGCGGCTGTGTGCCCTCTGAGAACTTACATGTGTAATATTAGGTATTGTATGTAATGGGAGCCGTGTCTAAGTCATTAACACCATCTGCCTAAGCAAAGATCTATGAATCATAGCAAGGACCAACGGTTTAACGTTATTTGCAAAATACGTCTACAACAAGCGTAACTTAACATCATCATCTGCCTAGCCTTTTCCCTACTATATTGGGGTCGACTTCCAGTCAAACCGGATTCAGCTGAATATCAGTATTTTACGTGGAGCGGCTGCCTACCAGACCTCTACAACCCATTAACGGTAACACGGTACTCCTTGGCAAGACTAGTGTCAGATTATCTGGCTTCTGACTATCCGTAACGACTGCCAAAGATTTACAAATGACAGCCGGGACCAACGGCTTAACGTGCTTTCCGAGGCACGGAGCAGTCTCGGTATGTTAAGATGGTCACACATCCACAGACCAACCTCGGCAAGCGTTGCTTAACCTTAGAGATCGACCCGTGCGGCCGTTATTATTTAGCCACGAGCTCCTTAACATACGATCAACTATTTATTCAAAAATGTTTCTTCCAGTTCAATTTGCCTATGAACTGCCCAATACCTGGCTCAGAGTTGACCCGCGAGCCGTTCCGATGGGACCAAAGACTATTCTCGTTGGTGCTGAGGCTTGCAGGGACGCCCGCCGTCGAAAGGGACACTGGCCTGGTCCCTTCAGACTCTTCGCCGATCGACGCAATGTGTGAAGTTACTGGCGGTAAGTAACCATTATGTAACCAAGTAACATCCAGATTCTGGAACGAAATTATAGATGTGTCTAATTAAACGGCAGTCAAGTGTGATACGATTGGTTTGCGAATTTAAATTTATTTTGTCTACAAAATTTGAAGATAGGTAGCATCTTAAATACTCGCATGACAACTTGTCAATTTATTTTGCGATACATTTTTTTCCAGAAACTGGGCGTGACCTTTGTAGATTGAGTAGTAGACTATAACATACCAAATAGTATCTGTATTTAACGGAACCTGTATGACAGTTATATATACTATCTACACCTATATTATCTTTATCAAAAAGTGCCCATTCAAGATTATTTAGTAAACAAACAACTTTCAAGATATCTTTCTTATGTCAATATTAGTACGAGCTTTAAAATATTCTTGTAGATTATTTATCAGATAATAATAAGATAAGAAAAATATAAAGAAACTTTAAACTGTATGATGATGTAGAAATTTCATATTAACAGGGGATAGTAAGCCCTTTAGAAAACCTGTATGACGAGTTTTTGTGCTGTTCATTTAGAGTCAAGGTAGATTCAGATATAAGTATAAATAATATTTTATGCTGTAGACCTACCAGCTGGCTTGATTCAACGGCCTGAGAATTAATATAAGCAAGCAATATTGTTTTTACGAATATGGATAAATTAACTTGATTTATGCAAAAAACTTTATTTTGTCATAAAAATACGTCATTGTAAATTTTACTCCCATTTAATTTTATAACCTACAAAAGTTGAACGTATGATTTTCCTGTTCATTTGTATTTTAATGGTACTATATCAGTAGTACCGTTTATCGTGTGGTATGTTACACGTGTCCTGTTTCCCGGTTTAAATTGGTGAAGTAATGTTTGTATGATTTTACTAGCTTCTTCCCGCGGCTTTGCCCCTGTAAAAGTTTTTTATAACCCCAAGGGAACTTACTACAGGAATTAAAATAAAAGTATCCTATCCTAATTTTCATAAAAATCCAATTAGAAGTTTAAACGAAACTGACATACTTACTTATGAATTTTTAATATCAATAGGTATACCTATGGGACGATTAACAGCTTCTTTTTCATACACCAAATAGCCTTTATCTATATACGGTGTAACAGAATAAACGCAATAACTCTTAAGGGGTCATTGTACTCATCATTATGAACAACTTTCATCATGGGACCAATACTGAAATCGCGTAAAATAAATCGGGCTCGAAACTCCTTTCGATGTATTTCGATATTCCACATAATTTCGGATTTAGCCATCCACACACAGTTTAAAAATTCACTCTTTATACTGATTTGAATTTATGAATACTTAGGTCTTGAATACGGCTAGAACGTTGATTATAAATAACGTAAACATTGGCATCTAACTGAACCAACTATTTTCTTAAGCCAGGTTTTAGAAATGACAAAATTGTGTGTGTTCCTAGTATTTACGTTAAGGATATCACTGTATCTCTTAAATACAGATTAATATTTTTATGTGCATACAAAAGATTCTTATAAATATACTGAGAGCACAGTCATTATATTAATCTCTTTAAATTTGTCTCTGACGGATTGTCTAGGACTTAATTTATAAATTGCACGAATAGTAATTATTTTGTAAAACAAATACAGTCTGAATATCGGCGGCATTATACCACAACAGAATTCCTTATGACATCACACTATGTAAATAACTAAATACTAAACGAGCTGTCTCTAAATCAGTTAAGCCACGATTTTTTCTAACAGCATATGCTGCAAATTGAAGATGGATGTTTGTTACTCAATTACGTCAGAACGGCTGAACGGATCTTGATGAAATTTGGCACAGAGGTAGTTTATGGTCTGGAATAACACATATGATTATGTTTCGACATTCACGCAACAGTTGCGCTGATCCTGTAGTCTCAGCAGCAAAAATATGTGTATCTTTTGATTATTATTGTTACAAAACTACCCTTTAAAGCGGGCGTTAAAATTCGTGCAGTACCTTCTAAATCCACGTGGACGAAGTCGCGGGAGAAGTGCTAGTTCTGAATAAGATCTAAATCTTTTCTCTAAGCGTATTGAATAGACTGGCATAATCGCTCTCTAGAATTTCCTTATCGTCGAATTATCTACCACCACAACTATCATAGCGAAAGAAAAAAAAATGCCTAGCTAGTGTTGTGTTTTTGTGTGCCTAGTGATCAGTGATCGGAGTAGGTAGATTGATTTAACGTACTTGCATCATGAATAGTCATAGAAATCGTAACATGGATAAGCCTTTTTTCCGGGATTTAATTTTGGTACTTACGAGATTTAATCAAATATTGTTTATTTTTTAATAAAACCGTTGCATCCTGTACATTTTAGTCGGTCTTATTTGATTGCTTGTAAAATGCGAACAGTAGTTAACGGACAAAAAATCATTCAATTTGTATTGGAGTGTTTAAAAAATCTGTGGCAAGACTCTTTTGAGTCTAAAGCTAGCAATGTTCTAGTACTTTGCACTCAAGTTTAGCCATGCCAGAGTTTTTTTTTAGTATAGAAGGCCGATCACATATTCTATTAAAAAGACAGCAAAAGGGTTAAACATTTCTTATTCATATTGATATATATATATTCTTCATCATACACATTACAATACTTGAAATTCCTTAAAAATCTTAATTATTACAAAATCCCGGAATCCCGTATATATAATACGTGCCAGTTCATTGACCGCAGATCAATCTACCTACTCCGATCACTGCTAATGATGTATTAGAAATATTCAAATGTGAATTGTTGGTAGGTAGGCTCTACGACCTAGAAATATTCATTTACTGGCTGGCACAAGTATATTTTATGAAAGGCAATGTTTATTTCTTTCACTGGCTTTTTATAATTATGTATTTATTAAGACGATATGGCGTCTACTCGATAATGCGGCCCCGCGTCGAGCGCCCCGAGTTATTTTATAATGCAGTTGCAGATTCGTAGGTACTTTAAAAATGTACTCTGGACAGTGTAGCCACACATAAAAACAAAACACATTCTTTTACATTATTTATTTATGTATTCTAAAACATTATTTTATAACCTAAATATAATATTCGAGTATGCATCTATTTTATTTACCCACGTCCGTGTGTCACTGCGAGGTGCCAACTAAAAACCAGGCCTGGGTGTCTGACGTCTAGCAAATGCTGAGACGGTAACCCTTTCGGTATAGGCACGCTCAGCACTACTGTATCATTGTTTTCTTTTTTACCACGTGTGTTTGTTGCTGTTGTGTTGTCTGTGTTGAATATCTTGATTTATCTTGTTTTCACTACATTTTCTTTGTTAACCATCTTTGCAGATTTTTTTCTTACTTTTTCTTTCTTTATCGTAAATACGGTCCACTGAAGTTCATCCGTGACAGCCACCCACACCTAGGATTTTTTCGAATTGCTATAAAAAAAGAACTTTTCATAAAATCTATCAGACATCCCTCTACGTAACTTTTCGCTTAAAACAGCAGAGGTAAACCTTGAAACATGAGGACATCCGCTATCCAATATTGATCTTGCTGCATGGATTACCATTATTACCACTCATTTTCTCACTTGGATATCATGACTTATTTTAAGCTGACAGATGGTCATCAGCAGCAGCAGGATTGTGTATCCCGATATTTGATTTGCTTGAATAAACAATAAATTCCGTTCAATTTTCAGGTCGTTCATACTGCATCACTTCTCACCGTATGCTGATGCAATGCATCGATAGCTTGGTTCAAAAAGTGCAGAGTGGTGTGGTCATCAACTTCGAGAAGATAGGCCCTGACCCGCCACCTATAGACGGGGCTAATGCTAGGGAAGGCGAGACGGATGATGCCAATCATGAGGGGGATAAAGAAATGGATGGCGATGGGGAGAGAAATGGAGTAAGTAGTTATTTCTTTTGCTTCTATTTGTGTTCAATTCTTCGAAATTTAAATGGGTTATCTTCTTCGTTGACTGGTTACAAGAGTATGGTATTTTCGCTGACTGTCTAGCTAGGGGGCGCCGCATAACCTCGTCACTCCTCGTTATTTCATTCCATCTTATCTATCCTATCAAGGCGAAGATGGCCGGATGAGCTCGACTCCAACCGAAAGTACTTGCCCAAACTAACAGAAATAGAAGTAACTGGAAAAGGGAGGGGAAAGTCTGCTCGGCAGTGGGACAATATCTACACGCTTGTTACATTCGATGCTATTTTATGCGTTATTCCGGAGTAGACTTGCGCATAGTAGTTCGCGACCAGGAGCGCTCATTTTAGTTCGCAGCTCCTTGGCGAACTAGTTCGCTCTTTTAATTCACCAGCTCGCTAAATGTTTCGAGACGGGAGCTAGCTGTCTGAGCTAGTGAGCTGAGAGAAAGACAGATCGCTCGCGCTCTTTGCAGTTTGCTGCTGCGCGCGTTCCTTTGTTTGTAAAGTAGCTATTTTGCCGTTATTTTTTACTTAACGTACGTTGTATTCGTATTATTTTATTTTATTTATAAGTTCAATTTAGAAAATTGCTTATAAAATATACTAAATGACGTGTTAATTCTAAATTTGTAAATAATAGCTTGGATATTGCATGGCATTGAAAGATGAGAAGCACATCAGTGAGTAAGTGAGCGGCGCCGCAAGTTGGTAGCTCACTCGCTCTTGCCATACTGTTAGGTCGGTCATTTCGAAGAAACTAACGAACTAAAGAGCGGCGGATCTGGGACCTAGTTCGAGGAGTTCGCCTGTGGGAGCGCTCTTACGAACTAGTTCGTTCGCGAACTACACAAGACTATTCCGGAGCATATTCGTGTGCCTTTGTCCTATTCCGTTAAAGCTGTTTTGACTGACAAACTTTTGCATTTACAATAGAAAGTAGCTTCCATTGTAACAAAACAGCTATCGATCTTGTTTAAAAAGTCTTCATTGCTTTTGTTCTTTACTAACAATTTATTATCTTGGAGTACTTAATCCATTTGTTGCACTTTAACAGTTAACTTACTATAACTGTACCTAGTATTTTTATTTGAGCCATCTACAAGCTCATGGTTCAGGTTGATATTAGATTCCTCTACAAACTGACGATGCCATCAATAATTTTTACCTTCGTACCATAACAATTATAAGCTAACCGTAAAAAGTATAAGTTGAACGGGAGAAGACCACCTTAACTTTCGATTTGTGTAACTAATACCAAATGAGCTTATTAAATCTATTACGATTTGTTATTCAAATATTATCAGAAATGTAATAAAACAGGTATGTGAAGTGACAATTAACAATAGATCTAATAAATTCTTCACATTTACACATAATCTGGTAGGTATGGGACTTCACTTAGTCACACATCTGGTACTTACTACGTATTACTACGCGTGTGATAAGCAAATGCTTTGTGACGTAAATGTTGGGTGCAAAGCCCTACATACCTTCTAATCTATTAACGTAGTATCGTTACTATTTCGAAACCAATTGGGTATTTTAATAGATAGACAAATTATGATTATATTTATGCCGTCCTTTAGATTTTCAAAAATATTGGACATGATATTTTTACCATATCAAATCAATAAAAAAAATTATAGGTCTGCGGTAGCGCATCAAAGTTCTAGAGCGGCTAGTCTCGTGAGTGACGTCACGCGCGTTTAACTGACGGACTAAGTCGATTTTTTCAGTAAAAAACCCTATTCGTAAATTGTTAATTAATGTTAACGAAACTCTTGTCTAAAGTATCAATTAGTGACCACTAGCTTTTACCAGCGGCTTCGTCTGCGTGAAAGTCCAAATTATCTTATGGAAACATACTTTTGGGTTAAAAGGAATCTCCCAATCCAGGCCATGGTCTACGTATGTTCTCATCTAAATTCATTCAACTTTATCTGCACGTAAATATGTCGCAGCCAAATAGCTTAATCTGTCGTTTCATTAAAAGCCTAGCCTTTACATTGAACTGCGCCGTTTAATCAGCGTCATATTTGACATTTCTGGTTCAATATCGTTTAATGACTTGCCCATGTCACTTATGTCGCTGATTTCAAATTAAAAGGGCCAACTGACTTGTTTGACTCGGTAATCAGTTGCCAACTACAAAATAATGATTAAATATTTGCATTAATATATTGGAGAGGCCATGTCCAGCAGTTGTCCCACTGCTGGACATGGCTTTCGGCTGATGAAAATAATAGTAGATCTAGAATAGTTGTAAACTTCGAGTTAATGGCAAAATAAATCATTAAAAATACATAATAATAATGAAACTAAATTACCTTAATAATAATTATAAATAGTTATTCTTTAACTATTTTCTTAACTTATTTTATACATTTTTAAATATTAAAAAATATACAGATAAAAATATTAAAATAGGAGCCCACTGGTAACCTCCTAACAATACGAGCTGTCTCCAGAAGTACTGCTTTCTGAATCAAGCCCTTGATCCAGCTGCCTAACGATAGCCTCCTAAGATGTTACTCGAGACTCATGGCTATTAAGCCATTGGCTGACACGACTATCGATACAATGATTACGGAGTTCACATCCCACATGTCGACAACCTCGCAAGCCAAGTCAAGGCACTTTATTTGCTCGTCTTTCTGGGCTTTCACGAGGTTCTCGTCATGCAGGACGGTTATGTCTCCGCTATATCAGGCTTGTTGACCAGAATAGTCATGTCAGTGATGATGGACCGATCCCAGTACAATGTGATAGCCATTATAGAGAACTGGTTAGTAATTTTATATTGCCATTATAAATTATTATTAAGTAAAAAAAAACAGGCAAAAAGTAGAAACAAATAGAAACAGGTTTTCTAAGAAAGACGAAACAAAATAATACAGAAAAGCTTGTCTTTTTAAAGGTTTCCCTTGTAAACAAAACAGTTTGTAACTTTTCAACATTTTCTTTTTCATAACAAAATATTGGAGAATGTCGTCACCGTCTCTCTTAGAACTCCGAAACTTCACAAAAGATTGAATCCTTCTAAAGTCGGGCCCAGCTATAGACTTAGGACAAAGACGTGTACGCAATCGTTATTTCAAGTCGTAATTGCTTTACTTGGAACTTATTTATTTGTTCATTTTTTAATAGTCCTTCTCAGAACCAGGAATAGTCGTCATTCTGTTTAAAATAACACTTTTGGGTAAAATATTAGTTAAGGTTGTTAAAGCCACTGCTGTCTATTTTAAACGATTTCGTAAATTTAATATTACTTTTCTTATTGCGACACAACGTTAAGAAATTGATGGGACTATTTTAGTATTGCAATACTAAGTCGTAAAAACTCTCGTCTGAATGCACTGCACAATAGCATAGCTCTTGCACATAACCATTTTTCACATCCAGACACGTAGTATCTTCTAATATAGAAAAGGGTCTGTCCTTTCGGTAGAAGCCATCTTCATCTTTATCTGCCGCGGTGCTGCCTTATTTTTTTGATGTGGTTAAATCCTCATGGATTCACTCCCATCTGGGGGAGAACCGAGTGTTATATCGGTATCCTACTAAAACCCCAAGTTTTCTACCGCTACCATGAGTGGGGGACCCAGAGATACAAGTACATTAGCTAAATTTAAATAAGACTCAATAAATCCTCATTATTTATTTTTCCCATTTGTAGCGTTGGAACAGCGGCCAGTATCAAACCCAGAGCGGTCCCAGCACTCCGCAGGCCTGGCACTCGTGCCGCCGCCTGATCTACGTGCCGCGGACGGTCGCGCAGAAAGGCTTCGCTGTCGGCTTCTGGCCTATACCGGAGTCCTTCCGATCGGACCCTAACGCGCAAACATTGGTATGTATTTTTGTATGTTGTTAGGGCTAGAATTTTTTTGTTAAAGTTCCAGATTTAGCAATATTTTTTTTTCATGTTTCTTTAGGTACGTCTAACGGTTTTAAAAAGCCACTTTTCAAGCAGTATAATGCAGTTTGGTGGCATTTACTTTAGTTCAATCACAGGTTTAATTCTACGGACTGCATCGGACCCTCCGTCTGGGGAAGTCGTAAAAACTGACGGTCGATAATCACCTTTGATTACAGAACACACATGCTTTGGGTAATACAAGTCCCAAGGTGTTACTGTTTGAGATTTAATATAAGAAACCAACGCTTCAGGGAATTTAGGCGTATTATTAAGTCTTAAAGTTTTGCATTTTCTCCAACCGGATTACGCTTCATTAAAATCAGTGCACTCTGTAGAGGAATGCACGTGTGCTTCTATAATCTTTACATCTAATCGGGCATTGAAACGACAATCTTGATAATGGTGGTTCAAGTTAAACAATTCAACACAATAAACGTTAAAACTTGTAAGTGTATCATTACTGATTTAATAGAAACTTATAATCCTAGCGGTGAATATTTAATGTGAAAACTACGTCAGTTGGTGAAAAGTATAGTAGTTCCCAGAACCAACAGGTCGATTTCCTATAAACCAACAAAGTTCACTACAGACTTTGTAATAAAGTGCACAATTGTTCGAAAAATATTGGTTCATTCGGTCTTCACGATTCTCGAAAATGATTGCATCCAATGTTTGTTTGGTATGTTAACGCTTTTGCGTTCGGTAAACATGAAAGCACAAAGTTTAAGTGCATAAAAGAAACAACATGTGTGCAGTAAGCTTGATTTTACGCTTTTCGGGGACATGGCCTTGGCATCCATTTGGTTAGATCGTTCGTCGAACTTGCTCCAGCCTGTTAGGCAAGTCCTCAAGTACCCAGAATACTCCACTTTTATTGTCATTTTTATTTAATATCTCATGTAATATCGGTTGAACTTCCACCACCTTATTGTGCTTATAAGTGGGGCACAACGCAACATTACATACTACAGAAATTATGCGAAGTTTATTGATTTTAAATTTTGAAGAAATTGTCTAGTAGGGACAAACTTTAGAAACCTGTCGTTAGAAGTGCATTTAATTATACAACTTGTAACAGAATAAACGCATTACATCTTAAGGGGTCATTTTACTCATCATTATGAACAACTTTCACTATGGGACCAACACTGAAATTGCAAAAAAAAATGGACTGCCCCATATATAAGTATTCCGTTTATTTTGTTACACATTGTATATACAGGGCTTTTAAATGGTGCGATAACTACCGGTTTTTTTACAATAAATTGAATAAACATACGCTCATGTAGACAGTAAAAAACTTCAAAATCTTTTTTCTGTCATTTTCAGCCACCTCGCTCTGCACACCCAGTGGTGAAGTTCACATGTTCGAGCCAGGAACCAATGGTGATTGACAATCTGCCCTTTGACAAGTACGAGTTGGAACCCAGTCCATTGACGCAGTTCATACTGGCCAGGAAACAGCCCACCATTTGCTGGCAGGTAAGAAAAAAATGAGTTCTTTCCTATAGAAATGATTTTTTCAATGTTCCCTCTGGATCAACATTTTACAAGCATTCTGTACCTTGTATGTAAGACGGGTTAGTGTCTGCAACTCCGCGTCCAGGCGCGCATTTTGCGTACTGGAACTTAAAATAAAATAGTGTTTGCTGTCTCTCACAAAAAATAAAGTTTATTTTTCTTTGCAAGCCACTTATGCCTGATATTTTTTCTGTAGCTAACCATTCCTGACAACCTCCATAAGGCAATCTTCGTAAACAGTAATAGCTAAAGACTTAAGCAATTGACTCCAATTTGAATTAATTTATTATGTAGGTTACCTTGTATAATGTAAACAAACTATCAAATTGCACTCCACTAACTAGATAATGTGACCAATTACTTCTAATAAGTGTTTAATAATTCATTGAAGATAGCTCATGTATGGATCTGCATATTTTAGCATTATTTGTTTTTGAATGGCTTATGTCGGCTCGCCCCACTAATGACTCCGTCGTCAAGTAAGTTGAGAGGAATAAACACATTTTTGCTTTTGTCAATCTAGATGTGGTATTGTGCACAATAAGCGCAATATAATCATTACTGTAATTACTCCAATTGCTTTACAATGGATTCAATAATCAGCGTTTTAATGGCCATCTTGGGCCATTCGTTGTGGGTGTGGCGAATGCTCTTTTATAGGCACGTAAACTCATCAAAGGTATATAATATTCCACAATATATTTCTACGAGAAGAGAAAAAAAAAGGTTGCTGAAAACAATTTATGGAAAAATAGTCAAGTAAACAAATTTCGGTGTTGCTCCTATGGCCTATGCTAAAGGAACAATGTATTTTCCCGTATTAAAAAATAAGCCTATGGAACACAGTATAGCTATCTGTCACCTGTGAAAAATAAATTGTTGTTGTATCAGTATTTCCAGAGATTCCTTTCCTACAAACTATCAATTGATGCTGTTCATATTGCGTGTACTAACATTGTTTCATTACTCTTTTCCAGGTGTTCGTAGCCAACAGTGGTTGTAAGAACTCTGAAATCAACCACCCATTCGGGTACTTGAAGGCGTCAACGAACCTAACATGTGTCAACTTGTTTGTGTTACCGTACAACTACCCGATGCTGTTGCCTCTACTGGACGAGTTGTTCAAAGTACATCGCTGCAAACCTACTCAGGATTGGAAGCTGGCGTTTCAGCACTATCTCGAGAGAATGCCTGCGTATTATGTTGCGGTAAGTTGAAAATACATTGTGTGGAAGAGGTAGCAAACATAGATGGCGGGATGAGCTGGACAGAATAAAGAACCAATGGTCAACACTAGCTTAGACGTATGCTGCAGCAGGATTTATGGGGGGAGGCCGTTGCCCAGCCGTGGGATGATGCAGGCTGACAATAACCAATTAGACCAAGAAAAAAAATACAGGGGTCTTGTAAAAATAAAGAATTTTGACAAATTATGATTACCTGTTGAGTTAATTGAATACGGATTTTGATCTTTCAGTCTATTTCTACTTATGAGATTATTACACACGTTAATTGAACAATTTTTTTTGATGTATTATTATTTCTTCTTCCAGCCACTTCGAAGAGCATTGACGAAAATGGGAGCGCCCGCTCAACTTCTACAGGTCCTGATTCCCGACACTCAAGACAACTCGCTCAGTTTCTCCGTATTGAACTATTTGAAAAGACTGAAAAATCAAGCTAAAGTTGAATTCGAGAAACTCTGTGCTGACGTCATCAACAAGTCTTCGAGCAATAACACGCAAAAGGTAGTATATACCTACAAACATATTACTTTTAAGGCTAGTTCCTGGAACACAATTTTTCGCAAAATCAATTTCACTTGTTGTCAAACGCGCATAAGCTCTGATAATTTGAAGAATGCTTTTTGACAGCCAATCGCTTCAATTGACATTATCTTGTGACGCGTCGATATTTGTATCCAGAAACCGGTGACTAATAATTAACTGAAGTTTATCTATGTCTTAATTTGCATTAATTCTTCAGTCTGATGTTGTACGCGCCACTGAACAAACTAGCTAATTTAAATGAACAATTGAGGAATTTAATTCTTTGGTTGTCTTCTTAGCTATCGTTCATTGTCGTCGCATTTACTATATAAATTGTTGGCCAGACGTAAAACGTGCATTTTTAGGCCAATCTAACATTTGTTCCCCTTCTTGTATTGGTTCCCCAATGCTCGTGACTGCATCATAGTTTTAAGACTCCCTCCTTATTTATGTTCCCTACTCGCTCCTGTTTGCAGTAACATGCAAGGCTTCCCAAATATTAGGCGTTATAATTGCTATTAGGACGATGCCTTGAATGTTTAGTGAGGTTTGAATTTCGACACAATTATTTTAATAAAATATTTTATTAAAATAATTGTGTCGAAATTATTTATCACAATTATTTTGTTAGTAATAGTTTAATAAAATATTACTAACATAACGTTAATTTCAGGTAGCCGAAAGCGTTCGAGTAATGCCCCGGTCACCTCTTCGGAAGGACTTGACAACGCATCCGTGTCTTCAAGACAAGTTCTCAGCACTGCGCGATCAACTGAACGAGTTCGGTGGCTTTGTTGTGGGGCTCTCACGTGGCAGACATAAGACCCAAGCGCACACGTATCGGAATCCTTTCGATATACAAAGGAGAGACCTACTAGATCAGGTATGGCATAAATCTAAGACTTTTTATTGGTAGGTCTCAGCTCTCACTGACCTAGACCAAACTGCAAGGATTTGTTCATAGTAGTAACTAAAGGAAGAGAGTTTCGGCAAGAAAGGGGGCCTTTAGCTCAGGAGTGGGACAGCAGAAAAAAAAAGCTTGTATGGCAAAATCGATTTATTTATTTAAACTTCATGTACATGAAGTGTGCATAGACAGACTCAATGCCGCATGGCATTTTCTACCAGTCTTCCTTTGTGTCAAAACGGCAATATTATGATAAAAGTACAAAACAAAAATGGACTTGCTCAGTCTGAGAGGGGAATACAAGAATACAATCCCTAGCGTAACCATATGGCGATGATCTCATTCAGTGGCTGATACAAACTGCTCATATTCACTTTTTATTTTATTTTCCCATCTGGCAGTAAAGTAAATAAAAAATGCGACGCGGTTGGCATCTGGGCGTCGTACCGTACTGATACATTATTTCTTATTCTAGTAGGTATACAAAACGCGTGTTTACAAACAAAGAATTTTTATCGTTATTTTCTTGGCAGGTTTCCAAGACGATTTTTTAGTTAACACTGTTTTTTCAACATACATACATATACCATTATCACATTGTATTCTAATAAGGCAGGCAGGGTATGTGAGCCATTGTTTACATAATTCATTACTTTGAGAGTGAAAGACAACTATTATGTTGAACAAGACTAATGGGGGAAAAGTTTTTGTGCAATGCGTTAGTAGCCTGTTATGATATCTGCATTCAATGGGTTGGGTATAGTAACCATTCTATTCAATACTTCTTGCTACATCTAACAGTTACTAGTTTGCGAGGCTATCCAAATTGTTTTAAAAGGGAATACATACGAATGTTCTATTTGATTGTGTTGATATAAATTCGTATAGGATTCAATTTGAGTTGTATTGGATTTTTTTTATTATTGATGGGCTAAACTGGGTTGCGTCGCATTTGAGTTACTATGTTACCTAATAGTAAGCAATGATGAAGTCAACGATGGATGGATCATGATGCTTAGAAGTAACTTAACACTGTTGACTTAAAAAGACCCCCAGGATATAGCTATCAGGAAACGCAAACTTTAGGGAATTTAAGTCCATATTTGGCCTATTCAACCAACATTAATATATTTTGCTTTCAAATAATAATCAGTTAACAATGATCATTTTCCAGGTGGTACGAATGCGCGCGAACTTCTTGCAACCATCCCTGGCGCACACGCGCCTGGTGGACGAAGACAGCGTGCATTCGATGCCGGTCGCGCAGATGGGCAACTACCAGGAGTATCTCAAGCGGATGACGCCGCAACTACGGGAGATCGAGTCGCAGCCTGTGCGACAGCACATGTTCGGCAACCCCTTCAAGATAGATAAGGTGATGTCGTTTTTTTGTTTTTATTGTTGTGAATATAACATTGCAATTCTAGATAGGAGCTGGCAAACCTTCTTTGGCGGGGTATTAGTAAACTTACAAACCCTTCAAATATAATTCATCAATATGTCATATAAACAAATGTATTTTGAACTTATTTTAGACCAGTAGGATTGGATAACATTCAGATGATGAAGTGAGGTAAAAATATCTTTACATTAGTAGAGCACTGAGTATAAGGCATACCCAGCAAATACAATGTAGTAAAATATTAGCCAGTTGGCAAGTTTGGTAGAGATTTATTTATTTATTTAATTTAAACAGAATGGCCGAAACTAATTACACTATTTAAATACAATTACAATATAATTATACAACACCAAACAAAAAGTTATATTAATGCACAGTCATCACATTCATCTCAAAAAATTACATACATTCTGATAGAATTGTCTTCTATTCTTCTGCAAACATATCAAACTGTGTTCTTGTCTAAGAGAGCATTAAGCGCAGAGAGTGTTCGCGGTATGGGCAATTTGGAGTGAGCAACTGTACAACATGTAGGAACTGCCAGGAGATGTCACACTGTCTTCTCATGCCTATTAACACTAAAGCGAGTAACCATGTTGTTATTATCAGGTCTTCTCTACAGGAAGTATTCAATTAGATCAGTTTAGCGTTCACATATCAGAAGTTTCCTTATACGTTTTTATGAATTAAAATATTTTGGATTTGATCTCAACATCAAATCCAAAATATTTTGCTGGTGGGCTTTATTAAAAATGTACTAATAAAAACGTCATACAATTCCAGCGCATGATGGTCGACGAGGCCGATTTGGATCCGGTGGGTGCGGTGCGCGGGTCCGGCGGCGGCGCGGGTGGCAAGCGCGGCGCCGACAGCCCGCGCGCCGCGCCGCCCAAGCGCAAGGCGGGCCCGCTGCCGCAGCACATCGTGGCGCGCAGGCCCGAGGAGCCGCCCGTCATCCCGCCGCCGCGCATGCTGCCGCCCGCGCACGTGGCGCACCCGGCGCACGTGGCGCACCCGGCGCACGTGGCGCACGTGCCGCCCGTGGCGCCGCTGTCGCCGGTGTCGGCGCGGCGGCCCGCCTCGCCGCAGGCGCCGGTGCCCTCGGACCTGCCGTCTGGGAGACCTCCTGAGGTAAGACGCGATCGTCGTCTGTTTTCTCAAACGAGTTTCATTGTCAAACTGTACATGTGATAGATACCCAGTACATCAGCAACTACTTAGCGAACTATATAAATCTCTAGAATATTCAGTGACTCCTGATTAAGATATTTACAAACTTTAAATCTGGCCTGATATTTATTCCCTAAACGTGTTATATTACAGGAGCCTCCAAACATGGACACGGGCGGGCCGGCTGCGGGCCCCGCATCTCCGCCCGCGTCTCCGCCAGCCGTCGCGCCTCCCAACTTACCACCCGTCGTCAAACCCTTCCTCAATGGAGGTCAGTTTTTATTTGATATCTGACTAGATGACCCAGTGCACTCCATACCACCTGCAACCCCAGTATAAAGGTCATGAAAACAAAAACAAAACTAATCGGTCGAGCCATTTGCGAGACTAACGTACGGTAGATATAATCCATACGAGAATCTGATTGAGAAAGAGATAGAAAAGCTGTTTTATGATTATAAACATACCTGACTAGTCGTTATGACGACGCTTGGGGGAGACACAAAACAATAGACTCTTCGGACTAGTTTTTATTTCTCCATTACCTCTGTTGAATAAGACTCGACTTCCAAAATAAAATTAACGACCACGATGTCGTCACACGTCCGTGGTCTATTTGCACCCTTACGCATTCAACTACTGGAGCAAAGATAAATGAAGATCAATCTTCACCTTAATATCAAGAAATCTGGTAGGACCAAAGGTAGTTGACCAACCAAACCATACAGTTTATTTTTGCCGCCACTTTAAGACGCCTAACATCAATCATTTGAAAAATGTTTTTTTTGTACAATGTGTCAATAACACCTTTATTCCTCCAGACGCATACACGACGATGGGCAGCAAGATGCCGCGCTCGCCGTCGCCGCCGCCCGAGCCGGTCGCTCCCCCGCCCCCCGCGCCCCCCGCGACCCCCGCACCCCCCGCGCCCCCCGTGCTGCATGACACGCAGGAGCTGCAGATCAACGCCATCCTGCAGGGCGTCGCCGCAGAGAACAACTCCAATGCACGCTCGAGGAAGAGGAAACGAAAGGTAACTCTCCACCTAAAACCGAGACGCCTCGGCGACCACCACGAGACTGCATTACAATGCAGTCTCGTGGTGGTCGCCGAGGCCTTCCAAACTAATTAAGCGTCGCCATTTACTAATTGACGGTCTGTGACAATTCTGACTGGCTCCGACAGCTGCAAATCGTGCTGGATGCAAACTGCGCGGGAACAACATGTTTTTAGTAATGGCGTCACTAGGTGCTGTCAGACGATTCTGTGCACTGTGATACGTACTTATGACGTCTTTGAAGAAGATGCGACTCGCTACCCTGCAACAAATTCATGTGACAGCGGCGACGTGGCGCAGCGAGTAGCGCTCCTCACAGCTGCTATAAAGTATGATGCTTACTGTATGGACTGTTTTAGAAATAGAAGCCCTCCCAACTTATTTTGTGTCGGCGCAATGCCTTCTTCCATATTTCTAGATAAGGAGTCATCTAAGTTATCATCCCTTTCTAGCCATAACATTTTTCACATCTATTGTTTCTTTCTTGGTCAAGTCGGAATAAAATTGATGAACTATGTTTATCAAATTTGTGAAACACATTTCACGTATCGGCCTCTTCGAAGAATAGCAAGAATTCGTCTGTCAAGACACCAGGAGGATGATTTGCTCAAGGTGCATAGCACAGCATTTTTATTTGGAACACTAAAACAGATTTGTAGTAATTCTCCATCACTATTTTTTATTCATAGTAAGAAGAACTGAAAGGCTGTTTGTAGGAGTACCCCTAGTACTACTAAGTACTTGTGCCGTTTTTTACTGTTATTCTAAATTTTTCCGGTCCTTGTGGGATGTAAAGTCACAGGAACGAAGTAGCGTGAAAAAGCTAGTAATTAATATGGCTATTGCGAATACAGAGATTATTCACACATTGAATTACCAGAGGATAAATTGAAATACGGTACCCAGATGCACCTAATATTGATGGAAGATCACTTTTAACATTAAAATCTGTTGCAGAACGACAAACAACCAACGCAGTTGACGATGCCGCCTCAGCTGTCACGTAAAGAGCTTGCAGACATAAAAAAACACAATCTAGATGTACGCTTGGAAGTCTTTCGCGCGGTTCGACGACCCGGGAAAGGTAAATGAGCCATTTAATATTATTATAATTTTAAGTATTCTAAAATGTCGAACTCCTGGGCAAAGGCCTCCCTTCTCCCCTTCCATTGTTCTCAGTTTTGTGCGACCTCTTGCCCATTTTAATTGATTGTTACTTATGTAAACACCCGTAATAACTGATCTCGGGTCATATGAGATGGAGCGTTAAATACAAGCATACATGTATTACTAACTATTTTTTTATGTATTTACTAACACTATATGGACACATTAGTCTGTAATAAAAGAAATTGAATTCAATTGAATTAAATTATACCTTTTTCACAACGGAATCATGGTGTCATTGATTAATAGTATGGCCCCAGTAGAACCTTTACCACCTTTTTAACCAGAATTATAACAAGATATAAATATTGTTATAATTCTTTGTTGCTGTTGACGTATGTATATGTCTAGCAGATATTATGTTTTATGTGGTTACTTATATCTATGAAAACTGCGTCAACAAAATTGCTTGGTATCAGAAATCTCTAAGATGAGTTCTAGTGAAATTTTTTTTATTGTCTTGCCTACTTACGAAAACCTTTTTTTTGCGATAGCAAAGCGTAGATAATACTTTATTTCCAAAATAAACAAATCTTTGCTTTTCGTCATTTTGATACCGTTATCAATTCCGTTGGTGCACCTAATTCAAACCTAACCTAAATAAGACCGCTATCAATATGTTGTTGCGATTGTGGCGACCTTTACATTCTTTGTTACATTATCGTTTTGTTCACAGATTACACGAAACTGTTCGAGAATTTAAAACAATTAAAAGGTGGTGTGGACGTTAAAAAGGAAGTGATACGCGAAGTTATAAATGAATCCTTAAGGTTCAAGCGCAAGGCCCTCGCCAAGCTTTTGCAAGACTTTTTAACGGGACTAGAGAAAAACGGAAGCAGTGCCTCGATTAGTGTGAAGAGAGGTAACAACTCAGTGATGTACAGTAACTCTAACAACCACAGCTAGTAAAAGTGAGAATTTTGTGGACATTTTAATGTGATTTTATTGACTGGCCACATTTGCTGTTCAACGTCGGGAACTTAGAAGGAATCACGAAACGTAGAATAAAGACAATGGACACAAGCATGTGCTGTTATGATATTAGTTTCTGTGTTTAATTTAATGGCACCAAACCAGTGTATGTTGATATTCTGATGTTTATTGTTACTCTACCATATAATAAATCATCGATGGTTTTGTATTGCGATTCCGCCTGGTAAGTAGTCTGTCGTCAGTGTGCAGTAATAACACGAGATGCGATGTTTATGATCTCACTGGCCCGGCAGTGTGACTCACTGTTGAGCCCTAGTTATTGCATATTGTATGCGAATCATTTCGTTTGTAAGAAACTGAGAATACCTTATTATCCTGTATGAATCTTATTAGAAATTGTCCTTTAATTATAGTAGAAACAACGTTTTAACATACATAAACAAAAATGTCATATCATATTTTCATTTATTTTCAAAAGCATTTTATGTAAAGTCATGCATTACAGCCATGCCTTGCTGAATTGTAACAAAGTTTGTTGACCAAGGAACGTGAATATGTGTCTGCCAAAACTAACAGTTTTCCTGTCATTTTGATTTCCGTGTCTTACACATAGCGATGTAAATGAAGCAATATAAAATTTGGTTTTGTTATCACAATGTGTCTTATTCAAAGTGGCAGTAAAATCGTGAGTTTCATGTTGTAAATAAAGTTGTACATATTATAAGAATGTTATAGTTATTACCAATGGAATGTATGTGTAGGATGCTTTTATGCATCGGTCACTGCTATTGTTAATGTGGCTGGATTAACCTTACAGAGATAGATATTAAATATTATTAATAGTATGATGTATCCAGGAATGCTCATACATTTTATGGACCTGAAGAATTTAATGAAGACATTTATATACCTAAAGTTTTAAGCATTGACTTCAGTGGAATTTTAAATGTTTTACTAACACCATTAATGGTGTTATTATCATAACATAATAACTATACGCTTTCATCACGGTTCGTCAGTGTCACACGATTTTGTGGACACGTGTACCAAAGTGTAGTTTATTTTGGAGGTTCTTTACCGAAAAAAATAGCATCATTACATGAAAAGAGAACTGTGATACTCGAAATTTTAAATTATCGAATATTATGGGTGACCCGCCACATTAACACGAGTTCGGTCAATTGTAAAGTGTAATATATCATTTTTTAAATAAATTATGATCCTTATTGGATTTTTATGCCGTGTTTTATTGGTCTGTTTCAACTGTCGTCACATTTTTCTTGGTTTCCTTTTGTACGATGAACCAACTGTTATTTTTCAACTTCGACAGTTTATCAACTTGATCTCTCGACGAATCAATCACTTAGTCTTAAATCTTCGAACCAAAACCTAAGCACCATCTCATCAAACTTTGCTTGCCAAATGTTAATTATATTTTAGGCAGTATTTTGTAGAGATAGACTTTAATTTGAACGAGGCGGGGATCCTGCAACAACAGAGATAATGTTCACGCAAAATTGGATGCGCCGCGTCGCCCCGTCCGATCTATAACGAATGTGCTTTCGCTCCGAACCGAACCCGTCGGCATAAAAGGGACAATATTCAGTAGAGATCATTATCTTACCCGGACATCCTTTTATACAGTTTGACGGTATGGAAGGTACCCGGAAAAAGCTTGCGTAGGTAAGTACCTATTTAGGTAGGTTTCAACCTACATTTCTATGCTTGGGTAATTCTGTATAAATCACTGAAGGAAGTACGAGCAACTTAAGATTTGCACCATTCATTCACTCATGAATTTTTTTAAAAACCACTGATGATTTTGGTGGAGGTAAAGTTTTCGAGAGGAATATAAGGTGGTCATTGGCGTATGTCCGTAACTACTGCCGGACCAAAAACGCCAATCGCTTCCATATTTGGTAAATAATTAGTACCTAATCAATTGGTACTAATTAGTACTCGAACAACAGAATTGGTATCTTAGTAGATTTCGAGAAAATCGGCGGTAGTCACGCTCCGTTCAGTAGGACCACTATTTCTAGGAACAGACAAATTGCTCAAGGGCGTACCCAGCTAGGGAGAGGGGGCAGCTCCACTCTAGAAAAAAAATGTCCATCAATTTTCTTGGGAATTTCTATTACCTATCTACTGGAAACTTTTTATCTAGAACAAGCACTTCGCCCGCACCTTCGTCGCGCGGATTTAGTAGGTACCTACTCCACAAACTTCAACGCCCCCCTCTAACCCCTTTTAATGGTTAAGCATTTCTACAGCTGGTTCTGTGGCCTGTTCACCCCATCGGGGGTTGATTACGCAAAAGTTGTTAGATCTGTTTCACTTATCCCACTTTTAGTTTCTTCATACCAATTTCCACGTAAATTGACGCAAGCAATAATGTCCTCACCTAAAAACTTCATCACTTCTTTTCGCCCCTTTAGGGGTGGGGTTTATTTTCCAAACATTTTTATTCTTATTTTTTATCGAAATCATTAAATGCCGTGTTTCAACTTCATCGGACCAAGCTTCAAGATTCTTCCCAGTTCGCTCAAACCGCATCATTTTTCTTACTAAGAGCATTTTTTATTTTATTTTATTTATTTTGGGTACTAATTTTATCTTGCAGGGTACTTATTTTCTATGTAGGTTTAAGGAAAGCGACAAGCTCCTCAAACTTGGAATCAACATTAGTAGTCGTGGTCCTGCTGAACGAGCGCACGAAAGTAATCATCGTTGATTTCTCGGTAAATACTTATAAAATGTTTCAGTTCTGATTTTTTACGAAATAAATCACATTTAAGGGTAGGTACTAATTATTTGTATACTTAGAATAGCTGTAGCATCACCTTTTTCGGTGCTCATGGTGGTCCTGCTGAACGGCGCGTTACAAGTCACCTTCAAAGTCGATTTTCTCGAAAACTACTAAGGTACCAATTCTATTGTTCGAGTACTAATTAAGTAATTAGTACCAATAGAGTATTAATTTTATTTACCAAATATGGAAGCGATTGGCGTTTAAAATGTCCTGTGGTAGTCACGGACATTTTATACCCGTCGTAACCTTTAAACGAAAGATCCGATTCAAATAATTTAAAGTTTAATTTACATGTACCTACATAATCAACCTTAATTATCAAACCATATAAATGGATAGGATTAAAATAATGATACCAAAATTATCACTTTTCTATTTCATCCTGATTTTGATTGAGGAATTTGAACAAAAAGCGGTCATTGTGACATAACCACAATAGATACTATACGAAGTTTTTATAGATACTCATGGCGTACATTAATTATTAATCATGTAGTACATTATTTATAAGTATCATCAATAGTTTTCTCAGCCTGCGCCAAATAATCAATTTACTAGCCAAAATTTAGCTAAAGCAATAATTCGTAGCAACCTCCATTTTTTCCAAAATAAAATATAGCCTGTTTTAAGTAAATAATGTAGCTTTCTAATGGCGAAAAAATTTTAAAAATCGGTTGAGCAGTTTTTGATCCAAATCGTAACAAAGAAATAATCTTTCCTCGTTAATATTAGTTCAGATTTAGATATTCCACAGTATATTCGATACGATGACCATCAAGGACCATCCTTCTAGTGCCAAGTAGACGTACCCACTACACTACGTAGGATGGGCCGAATATTTCCAGTCGCCATGGATTGCCACCAGGGTAGTTATTGCCCCCACTTCAAATCGCTGTACACTGCGGAGTGGATCGCCAATTTCGCCAAGCCCCCTCATCGCTGCCTGTCTTACGGCCGCGATGAGGGGTGGCGGTCAGACTTGCAATGTGGTTTTAAGTTAAACTTACCTACAATTATATTTTTAAATATTTCAATTTAATTATAAAAAAAAACATTTAAAAATATAAAAATAGTAGCCCACCGGTATCGGGGACAGAGTCCAAGCTACAGCGGTCAGGGCTCCAGGGAGAGGAACCTCCTAACAATACGGGCCGTGTCCAGAAGTACCGCTTTCTGAATCAGTCCCTTGATCTGGCTGCCTAACGAGAGCCTCCTGAGGTGTTGGTCGAGGCTCGTGGCTATTAGACACGCACACAACTTCACTATCTTACATTTTAGCAAATGTTTTTATTTATTTTTTATAATGTTTTTTTTCCTTTTACTTTTTATAATGTATTTAATTTTTTTTACCTTTAGTTACACTATGTCACCAATAATAATAAAATTGTAGTAGAAGACTAGTGTTGCCATATACTGTGTACAATTTTATTATAATACCCAATGGGGACTGGCACTGCACTCTCTTATACAAGTTATTCTTTAACCTAGCTGGGAATGCAGCACCTCACCACCATTTCAGTTGTAGTTTTAGTCCACACAATAACTTGTCAACTCTGTAAACTACTATGTAGGTACTACAATGCTGTTATGTAGAATAAACAATTTAGTATGATTAAATTTGGAACAAAACAGATCTTCGCTAGGTGCCCTAGTTTTTGAGATATAAATGTGGCCAAGCTGGGGAGACTCTCTCCAGATCGGACACCTATAAACCCTTATATCTTTGGAACCAGATTTTTTTTTGAATTATCAAAATTAATATCTTTGGTGGTGGCCAAGCCAGTGTCAGTCATACCAAACGTAGTGTCCGTGCTGGTACCCTATTTGCTCTAAATGGCTGTCGAACTAACTCTGGTTTGCGCTGCCCTATTCGCCAAATGGTAGACATAAAATATTTTTTTTATTGATATTGACATTTTTGTATGCAAATCAAAATTTTAATGGAATGTTATGAAACTTTTATCTTATAATATTGCTACGAAATGAATGTATAATAAATGTAATCCTGTTTTGTATAATTTAAATGTTTTTTTTTTTTACTAAGTGTGTAGTAAATAACTAATTTATAAGTTGTAACTTATTTATTAGTTATTTATTGGGAATGATGTAATAATTTTAAAATGTACCTACTGTTTGTTTAATATTGCTTTTTGGTGGCACTCATTACCAAACATTTGTTTTTTTTTTATATGCGGATAATGTAGTGGGCTCCAATATTGTTATCTACTATACCTACCTTATAATTTTTGTTATCTTAAAATGTTATATTGTAGCTGTTTATTGTCCCTAAATAAATAAAATAAAAATTGACGGTGAAATGACAGCTTTCACGGTGTGATTTTTACAGAATGGACCGGCTGATTTTGCGTACTCCTGGTTGAAAAAAGGCTTCCGAGTCTGAAGTTCGGGCTGAAGCACTGGGCTTCTCACTTATTGGACATGCACACACGACGTAGAAAATAGATTTTACCACAACGTACAGCTGAATTCTAGCCATAACGATGGTACTTACATGAAATATTGTAGATATATGACCTATATAAAGCTATGGCCAAGTGGCCAATATCGCATTAACAGCTGGGGTGCCTATAGGCCCCGTAATTTATAGCCAGTGCGAGATTTATTTACATTTGTATCCATTCCCCTATCTAAATTACCTGCTTTATCGCTATTTGTCTGTTTGATTATGGTTAAATGTGATTTCACTGCATACACTTTATCGTATTTTTTTTCTTGTCAAGATAAAGCTTTCGACTTTCGGAAAAAAAATGAACTCTGATTTTAAGGTTATTAAGTTGTTTCGTTCTCTTCATTTATTGCTGAAGGTCTTATCCGACCTGGAAAACTGATAGATTCGCTTACGTGCTGTTTCTATGGTTTTTTTTCAATAATTGGAGATCATCAAATGACTCCTTCCGCTCTGGGCGGAACGTAAGGTAAAAACCATAAAAAAAACCCATCCGAGTTTGTTCCTTCTAATGCTTTTTGCGTTCCATGGCCGCGGTGACTCTTTCGAACAAATTTAGCTTTTGCCTGCGGTTTGGCCCCATCATAATCATACAAATATTAGAACAACCGGGATAAAACAATATCTGTCATTGGTCCTAATCCAGACCACCAACTCGTGTTCCAAATTTCATCCAAATCTATTCAGCCGTTGAGGTGAGATTGAAAAAAAACATATTTTATTTTATTTATTAAGGGATAATAAACAGCTACAACATATAACGCATAAGGTTACTAAAACTTTAAGTAGTCATTTTGCAGTCCACTGCATTATCGGCAGGTAAGACATTTAAAGATCAGTAATTGCTACTAGACGAGCATTACCAAAATTAACAAATATTTACAGTACAATACGAGTGAATACTAGCCACTAGTCAATTTAAAAGCATCTCTTCAATATTCCTAATTCCTAAAATTGTGAAAGCCGTTCGTGAGTTTATGTTTAGGTTTATAAATACCCCAGCTAGATCATTTATATTCCACCTACGTGTTGCCTTGCATCAGGCCAAAACTCAACACCTAAATTACAGTTTCAAAACTGTGCTTACACAGAATGCAAGCCAATCTAGCACTAAATCAACAAGGCGTCATATATTTCTATAAAGAATGTATGGGCCATGCACTGGGTCCTCCCTGAGGTAGAATTATGAGTGTCGTACAAAACGCCTTACTGAGAAATCTTCCGCTTATCATATTTATGGGAAAATGCTCTGACAAACCTCTTTTCATGCATAGGCGTTTGTGAATTTTTTGTTGTTTTAACTTGTATAGAGCTGTTGATTGATATTAATATAAGGCGTATCTAATGCATATCGAGCATCCGTTGGGATTGGCAAAGTAGACTTTCTAAAAATTCAAATTAATTTCTAAAAATACCATGGGTATAGATTTTTTTTTAGGGGGGCACCCACCGTATTTTTTTGGGGGGCAAGGCCCAGACCCGAATATCTTTCGTAGTCTACAAGCTAACGAAGTCATTGAGAAATTTACGAAAAGTAAGCCACGGAGGCTTGCAATGCGTTAAGCAATATAAAATGGTATGTGCTTTCTTAGTGTTAAGTTTGCTAAACCCTTGCCTCAGCGGGGTCAAGCCCTCCAAAACGACAATCCATGATCCGCCCCTGTACCCACCTATATTTGTCACTGGTTCCGCCCTCATAAAAAGTATTTAATCCGAGGGTAACGTACCTACTACTGGCGTAAAAGTGTTTAGGGACTACAGATACCATGGTATACACATTTGCTAAGTTTCATTCAAATCGAATCAGCTGATTGATTAACAAGATTCGAAATACACATAAATACTATCGTCCCTACTCAAGTGCAACATCCTAAAAACACAGAATGTCTTTGTTTACCATGATCACACTAAAGTAGTAACAAATCTTCCATAAAGCCTCTCGCATAAGCTCGTATCGAGTATGTCGTCGAGTATATTAACACCCACAATTTATGTTCTATGGGAGTCACCTATGAAATTTTTATGGCATTTGTTAACTACGGCTGCGAATAAAGATTTTTTCATTTTTTGAGATACTGCTACGAGGTAATAGACTCCGTAAATAATGTTGTTACTGGGATATTACTGCATATACAAGTTGAAGAGTTATAAAAGGCAGCTTTGTGACTGATACTAAGTGTACCTGTATTGTAGGGTGCTACTACAGCGCGTTTTTTTATATAATATATGAATCACGAATATTGTCCTTATTTTTTATTCATTAACCGACTTCCCTCTCTCTCAATTCGTCTGTATGTCATTTTTTTTGTGTGTTTGTTATGCAATCATTCCGTCAATTACGAATTGTTTTTGATGATTCTTTTTTTATTCGAAAGCCTTTACTCCTGAGGTGGTCCTATTGGCACCAAGTCAGAATCTGATGCTGGGATCCCAGGAAAAATGTTTTTTCAGCGATAATTTTGCCAATTGTCAACAGATTTTGATGATTCTCATTTTGTTTGGAAGAGTATTTTTCCTAACTGGCCCCATTTCAATTTGGTGATGATCTGATGAAAGATTTCGGAGGTAGGCAACGGAACTCTTCAATAAATGATAGCAAATCTCCCGGGATTGCTGGAATTGCATGTCTGTTTATTGATTACACCACTTCAAAATATAACATCACGCTGGTACGCTGTGAAGGGGTACGCAGATGCAAACAAGTCAACCTGAATTTACTGTTTTTGAGGTTATCTATTCGGGTATAACTTTATTGTTTATTAACCAATCTTGATGATTATTTTTGCATTGGGTTTAGTTATAGCTTTTAAATTTAATATAACTAAATATAACTACATGTAGTTAGAAAGCGTAGATGCACTGCACCGATGTCTTTATTTGTTACCTGGTACATAAGTAAATTCATAACTGATCAAAATCACACCTGTATTTCCCTAAGGGTCAGGCAGAGTTGTGCCTGATCCCAGTGCTACTACCCATATATTATTTTCCCCAGTTATGTTTAAGTCCGATAAAAAAGGGGCGACTGGCGGACTAATTGCCATCAACCGGGCACGAAGTCGGACTACTACTGAGTAATTGCATATGGAAAGACCTAATATCTAATACCGTCCGACCCCGGTTATCGAACCCAGGACCACAGAACATATAAATAGTATAGGACCTGATATCCCGCAGTAGAGCTTGCGGTCACTACACCGCCGAGGCAGGCAGCTACGCAATACTAAATTTCTGCTTAAAATGCCAGAAGGCCAGAACGCCTCTTTTCCTATACCGATAAGGCACGAGTATTAATCACTAAATTTAAAAAAAAATCTAAACTAATCCTCACTATCCTCATCCTCACTTAGTATATTATATTATTATATTTAATAAATAATATTAATTCATTAATATTAATTATTGATTATTAATATATTATTAATCCTTAGTATTATTAAAAATGCGAAAGTAACTCTGTCTGTCTGTCTGTTTCGCTTTCACGCCAAAACTACTGAACCGATTTTAATGAAATTTAGTACACAGATAGTCTAGAGCCTGGGAAAGGACATAGGCTAGGTACTTTTTAATGCGAAAAATGGGTTGAATAGGGTTGAAAGGGGGGTATGAAATATTCTAATGTAACATTTACGGAGTCATTACAAAATGTGAAACTGAAGTTAACGCGAGTAAGAAACTTGCCAAGCACCGCGCCGTACACAAAGACCGCTGTGCAGACGCGCGGGGGGGGGGGGCGGAGCGCGCTTATGTACTTAAATAATTTTAAAGTATTTATACGTATACGTCAGTTATTAGTAAAGTAATTAGTCTTAATAATTAAAAATGTCATTTTTCCACACGGACGAAATCGCGGGCACAGCTAGTATTTATAATAAAGAGGAACGTGACGATTTGTCTCAAAAAATACTCAACCGATTTTAAAAATTCTTTCGCCATTGGATTACATTATAAACTTAAACAAAACAAAGAAAGTGTTAGTAGACTTGTTAGTAGTACATACAAAAATAAAATAAATAAAAATAACAACGTGGGAGTTCGGGTGGTGTTTAAGTTTGTATGGAAGGATCTTAATGCTTGTCCTGATGAAGTTAAAACACGGCATTAATGATTTTGATAAAAAGTATGAATTACATGCATTTCAATTTTTCGAAAATAATGGGGTGAAAAGAGGTGATGAAGTTTTAAAGGCCTTTTTGGGTTTTTATTATTGCTTGCTTCAATTTACTTGGAGGGCCAAGTGCGTGTCGGGCCACGCACAGTGTAGGGTTCCGTAGTTAGTTGCCCGTCCCGTAAGCAAATTTTACTATGACATTACAAAGTTACAAATACACTTAGTTTTACGTCATTTTCTATGGGGTTACTACGAAATTGTATCTAATCAGTTACATTTTATAAGTTGGTCGAATTTTACTCGTTCACTTGTAAAGCCTACCTAGCTGTGATAGTTTTCCTTTTAAATTTTAAATATATGCTACTACTATGATTTTGACGTGAAACGTCTAATAAATCGATGAACGCCGGCTACACGCACGAAAAAGGTGTTGTTAGAGTCAAGTGAACACTTGACTCTAACAAGAATTAGCACTTTAAAGCCTAATATTACGACGGATCTTGAATAGAAAAATGGTTTTAGCAAACCCTCAACAAACGACCTATGCAACGACACCCCACACCATAGGGTAGACTCCGGTAGACGAAAAAAAAAATCATCGCCACTTTACATGTAAGGGGGGCGGGCCACACTAAAAAAAAGTATTTTAAGATTTTATTTTACCGCTTTGTCGGCGTGATTAATATGTATATCCTAACCAAATTTCAAGCGCTAAGCGTCTCTGAGCTAAACCGCGGACGGACAGACAGACAGACGGACATGGCGAAACTATAAAGAAGGAACCTTTATAGTTTCGCCATGTCCGTCTGTCTGTCTGTCCGTTGACTACGAAAACCTAAAAGCAGAGTAAAGAAATCAACGTTAGTTCCTACTTTCACTACATCACAACAATATTTTTTTACCACAGACAACATTAAAAAGAGACTCTAAATCTATTAGAGACTCTCCTCTCTCGTTGACTACCCTAAAAATGGAGCTTGCTTGGGTGTCGATAGGTCATACAATATTTTCTGGAGTAGCGCCACTACGCTAATAAGATCTTGTTCACAACATCAGGCTCACCCCGACATGAATAGCCTTTATCGTGCCCCGCAGACGAGGTTAGCCTCTTAAGCTACACTTTAATTAATTAATCTGTCTTCGACTTTACATTTTGACAGTTTATCAAGTCAAGTTTGAAGTTTCCAAGTTTTTTTGGCAAACTTATAAATTACGTTTTTGGATGATTATCAATTTATTTAACGTTTAATTAAGCAGTTTTTAATTTGAGTCGTCACCTGTGTTCAAAATCTTTAGTTATCTATTTTTGCGAACTTAAACTTAGATCTAACAAAATATTACCTAATTCCAAATACAGAAATTTGGAATTAGGGAATATTTCGTAAGACTTAATACTTACATACTTGAAGTTTCAATATCTACTTTACTCCGAAAGCCTATAAAACTATTAAAAAAAAACAAAATTGTTATTTAGAAGGTGAGCTTGTAGGTCAAGTCTCAGACGTTCCGATAATAATTTGTTTCAATGGGTATTACTACTTGTACTCTGAAATAAAAAAATACTTCTTTACTTTAAATCAGACCTATTCAGGTGTCACGCTTTGTAGTGTTGCCCAGATAATAAATAATGTTAGCCATTTACTGGTTTAACCTCTAAAGAGGCTTGAGGTTTCATACATAGAAACCTTCACATTTTTAGCTTTTTTTTGTGTGTAGTAGGTATTGTAGGTTATTTAACTATTTTTCCAAAATAAATAAAACTTGAGACCAGACAACCAGCAAATTGGTTCTGCATTTTATGTGAAAAATAAATATAAATATCAACATCTTTCAGCGTAACAAAAGCACTGCGTTATTATTGTAAAAATATATTAGATTCCCAATTCATATTTGGTGAGTAATACAGATAGGTAAAACGAGTCTGTGGGGAATTTTTAAAGAACACACTGAAATAAATATTTAACAATAAAACTTTAGATGTTAAGAAACGGCAATAAAAACATAACCTTATTGACCACAATATCAATAAGTATGGAGATATAAAAATACAACTGTATTTTGTAAATATAAAATGCCAGGACTCACTTCGGCTGCTGTTTTCGTTACGATATTGAAATTATTTATTTTATTCTGTGCAATTGTTGGTGCAATTGTGCATGTGCAAGTTTATCTTGGACACTGCTGATCTAAGGGTTCGGCTACAAGCTCAATCTTGCAGATTGTGCATAAATTGGCGTAAAAACTTCATGGTGTCTACACGATAGCGACTTGTATGCGGAGAAAGTTTGCGAATATATTGTACCGTATTCACGTACATACTTAATTGCGCAAATCAATTTTGTACTAACTAGCGTTTTGTGCAGGCCATTTGTGCGGTATACCGTTTTGGCATCTTAAAGCACATGTTTGCTTGTATAAACAATTGGTGCAAATAAGATTGAGCGTGTAGCCAAGGCTTATGGTGAGGGATCAGAGCTCCACACCTTTCGGTTACATATCGGTAGTTTAAGGCTGAAAATATCGTATCGGGGTATAACCACCTAAAGGGCATCTATAGGGTATTTTAGACAGAAAGTACAAGGAGGTATCGGAAATGAGTCTGGCGTTACAGATAGGTACATTGAATTATTTTTCGTTAATGATTCTCTCCTACTTACTTATTGCATCAATATCTAGGTACCTTATATCAAAACATCCATCAACTTTAGCTGTCTACTCATCAACTGAACTTTATGTAAAATATTCTACACACTTTTTACAGTTTTCCAACTAATAAAGTCCTCCTTTTTAAAGTACACGTAATATAAATAAAGCAAAGGTCAGAGTACTTATAAGGAGAGTGTGGAGGCATCGTAAATTCAAAGTGCCGAATTTCACGTCTCACTAGGTACGTTGCGGCGGGCGAGTACTGGCAGACAGTACTTACCCGATGCACTTGCAAGCCCGTGTATTGACTTATGTCTTCTTACAATGCTTGGAGTTGTAGCTTATGTTCTACTTTTATGGTTACAGGAAATTTTATAGTGATGTTGGTATTTTCTATGTGAATGTTTTCGGGATTTGTGAATATCTGAGATTCTTTAGTTTTATTAGGATTCTTGGATCAGGACATTGCTTGCAGAACAGTAGTCGATGGGGTCCAAAGTTTTGGAGTGGCGACCGCGTACCGGAAGATGCAGCGCTGGGAGGCCTCTCACAAGGTGGACCGGTCGATGCGTGTAAGTATAGGTACAACCAGGTCGAGGCGTCCAGTTATTTCCTTCCCCTGGTCTTCCGTCGATATTGAGGTAAACCTTTTGGAAAATTCGTACAGACCCTTTTACTTGAAAAAAAAAACAAGCAGAAAAGTGATGATAATAAATACGGTTGTAAACATTTAGTCATAAAGTTAAAAAATACTCGACACAAAAAACCGCCAAAAAGTTTACAATTATAATGTAACATCCCTTCATCAACTAGAAAAGAGTTGATGATCTGCAAACGGTTGAACAGATTTTGTTGTTTTTTTTTTTTTTTGGTTTTGTAATGCTACCAAAACATCAATATTTAATTTTTATTTTGCCTTTGACTTTGCAGTACATTTCGTCTAAGTATTCACGGTGAGAACTTTACAGAATCGCACTACTGATCCGATTACTAATTTCTTTTACGTAGCTGATGGAAAGCTACACACCACCGCTCAGTGCCATAAGCTTTTTACCCAAAAACATGCATGGTTCCTGTGGGTATGACACGGGAGTGTTACCGCGGGATAAAGCCAGTTTACATATAAATCTAAGGAATAATGTTGATAATATTGTTCGCAACAGTACCGTCTTCACTTCACCTGCGGTCTCGTAAGGTGCATGGATCGATAACTTATTATCGTGGGTAAATTCAGCCCGTATCGTACTTTCTGTGTCGCCAAGGTACTACTTAGCATGCGAGGTGCTAAGTTATCGATAGTTTCAAATGTGGGTGATCTATTACACGCAGAGACAAGGTTTGAACGATTCTGTTTCATGTTTTAGTGGAGATAGACAACCATTCCGTATTAACTTTTTCAAAATAATGATAAGTACTTTAGGTAAACAGAATAATTTGTAGTAGGTCAATCAATATTGCAGTCTAATTGGATGCGGCTGAATACTAGTATTTTACTTGAATCAACTGACTGTTTGACCTCCACAACCCAGTAACTGTGAAATACGATTTTGATGGTTGCTGAGACTCGGAGGAAATGCATGTAAGGGATGCTCACCACGCTCCGGGATTGGCCAGCGTAGCTTAACACGTGCTAATAGAACACATTTTATTGGTGAACTGTTTCTCTCCTTGCTAGATTATCGAGTTACCTGTAAGAAAAGTTTAAAAATTGAATACAACCTCTTTCTGACTGACTGTGTTGTCGCTATATTTCAAGATGTAAATCCTGCGGAGAAAGACAATAAATGGGTAATCGTGGCTCATCTTTATTTCAGTTTCAGTACTAGTTTTGAGCTCATAAATCCTGAGAGAAGATAGCGGTTTATAAGCATTGTACATATTTTCTTATAAAATACTTAGTAACGGGTCCACGTAACGTATCAAAATATAGTTTTCCTATCGTTTCTTCTCCTTCTCTTTTGTCAAACCAAAAATAAACACCCAATTTTGCGGAATTGGGTGTATATTTTTAATGACAACAATTATTTTATAACTGCTAACAGAAATAACAAAATAATTGTTATTTTTATGTGTCATGTTACATGGTAACACAGATTCCGTTTTAGTATTTATTTATAGAGTAAACAAAATCGGGTTTACGTAAGTATCGATTCTAAGCAAACGTTTTTCCGCTCGGGGCGGCAGTCGTCCGCGAAATTTTGAGGGTCACTGATAAATTTCATGATCATATCTTTGAATTTTATTGACCGTTAGATTCGATTTTAGTGTTGCGGGTGTTTGGTGTTGACCTGTTTTTGGTTTATTATTATTATTGATTGGCTTGCGTTTGACTACAATCTCACCTCATGGAAAGCAATGAGATGGCCGCCGATGGAGCACGCTTGCCTAGAAGCAACCTGTCAGTCCATTCTGTAGACATGTCGAATTGAAGGCTTGGGTGAAGTGACCGCGAGGTGAGCTGTCAATCCATATAATAAAAATGTCACGTGATCACTTAACCCCAGCGTTTACTTCGACATGTTTACAGAATCGACCGTCTGGTCTCACTTGACTTAAAAAAACACACAGACTCCGCTAGGTATTCCACTCCGAAGCTATGCTCACAACAAATCTAAAGACTGGGCTAGTGATTTAGAAAGATACCTTTAATTAAAGGCAAAATGACTAACATTCAAATTAGGTGCATACATGCAATCATAATTATGCAAGTTTAAAGCTTGATTGTTCGAATTTCCTTACGCAGAACTCTGCCCCGATTCTGTGGCGCTTGCTTGCATATGACATCCAAAGAACCTTCGGTAATTTATTAAGAGGTAGGAGATAATTATGTGGTCCACTAAAATAAATCGCAACACTTACATATCCAAGAGAAAAAAAAGTTTCCTGATACTCATTTATGTATGTCTAGGTCAATAAGCACCGTTTTTCTATTTTCCAAGATAAGAAAGTAATTATTCAGTCTAAAGACTAGTTCTCAATGCCTGTGACATGAAAAGTTATTGACAGATTTATCGATTTAAGTTTTATTTTAGCAGTTACTGTTATTTTAATTAACGAGACACTATTCAATAGTAAGTTGCGGTCGTTTAACCCTCCATGATGTAGGGGGTGTAATCTGATTTATGGCTCAATAGAAACAAGTTCCTGAGAAGATTTCAATCGCTTTTGCTATTTATGGTTAGTTCGGGACATATTTTATTTATTTATGTTTTTTTGCAAACAAAGATAATGGCGGAGAAAATATTGTGTATGATATAGTGACAAAATTTTTGCTCAAGTTAAGAGTCAAATGTACTAAGAGATACATGTGTATTTTGTTGAATTTATTGAGTGAGTTTGCATAAAAGCAATTTGTTCCTTTTTTCATGTAATGATCATCATTCGTAACTGTATATTTTTCGCATTGTTGGTCATAGAACTCTTTGACTGTGCCAGTTTCTATGTTCCTTCTGAGAAAATAAGTTAACGCAAAGGATATCGTCTGCTTTACAACTAATCACTTTATTCTAAAGCCTTTGAATAAAGTGGTTCGGTGTCCAACTTGCTTGCCTCCACCTCGAATCATCAACTTGCCAGATATACCTTTAATCGCTTGTTATTTATTGACAGTTTGTTTTCATTTCATTTCGTTGTCATGGCGACTGAGTCGAGTGGATGTCCTTCCTCTCACAAAACAGTCGGTCGATTCTGTAAACATGTCGAAGTGAAGGTTTGGGCGAAGTGATCACGAGGTGAGCTGTCATTCCGACAGCTCACTAAGTGATCACATGACATCTTGATTACTTATATGGATTGCCAGCTCACCTCGTGATCACTTCACTCAAGCCTTCACTGCGACATGTTTACAGAATCGACCGGCAGGATCGTGTAGGACAATTCACCAAGCTGGTCCGGTGCGGATTGGTACCTGTCACTCATATGTTATCGTTTTTTTTATATAGAATATTCTGGCTTCCTCACGATTATTTGTTTTACGTGTACCGGTTGTTAGAGCAGTGAAATAATTTACACAAAATAACCTGTCATGGGCACAAACCGACGACCTCGGAAGTCTTTTCTACCACTCCTCTTTCTCTCTAGTGTTAAATCTCGCAATTCCTTATTCACTCCTCGACTTCCACATCATAATACATCGTTACATCTATTGTACTGTACTGAAAACACATTAGCAGCGTAATTACGCTGTATCTCGACAGCTAGATAAAATCTGGGCGTGCCATTTACAAGTGCCTAATGGAGGAGTGGGGTAATGTTGATGTTCCATATCAGTGTGTTGATAAAACGCTGTTACTGAACTTCTGCCAATTCTCTTTAAATAGTGTGTGTGGGATTTTTGTTGTCTGTTTTGGTGAATTGATGAATCGGTCTGGCAAGGTTGATAATTACAAGCCCTTTTTTCAGAACCAGTCATAGTAAAAAATACCTATAGAATTTTCTCGTTTAGAAGTCATCTCAGTAGCCGACCCTTTTTAGACACACCGTCGTCATCGGCATCGAGTTTCCTTGGATGGTCGAATCACAGAACGAAGAAACGCCAAACTTAAGAGGCAATGGGGACTGGGCAGGGCACATTGGAAGGCACACGTTGCATGGCCGTCCATAAAGTGGACCGATGACCTGGCGATGGACTGGTTTTTTTCGAGGATATTAGTGGGAGGGCTATGTTCATCTGTGGACTTCTTTCGACTGAAATGATGTTGATGAATTCATTGGCTAACTAGTGTGCATTTGCAATAATTTGATAAGTATTATTATAGCTTACTACTATTGCTTCCGTGCAACCACTAGGTACGTACATTCTGACTACGGCCAGGCACAGCTATTGACTGGCATTACTGTCTGCCAACCGATTAGATGTCAATCTATTTAGTGGCTACGTTTAATTTTACCCGTTCAAATTCTGAACGTCGAGTCAGAATAGACAAGAACAAACGGTGAAATGATTTGTTCTGGATAACTAAATTAATAATAATTTCTGTTTTTTCATATTCCCAAATAAACCGCTTCATTGACTATCAAATATGATTGTATTTAGGTCATTTAATTTTCAATTAATCCACTACTACTACTATACGATAGAAAATTGCGGGATAGGGAGGAAAGTCCCGCAGATTGCGGGACTTTCTGATCCCTTTGAAAAGGGATGATGATGAGTGCCACTGATTGCTCAGACTTTCACTGTAGGGACTCGTAACTCTCTTGTTTTCTGTAATATACTGATGTTGATGACTGCGTTGATTTGATAGCACAATAATAATTTCATATTTGTAAAATAGGTATAAGCGACTACTCTAGGAGAGATTTATCTATAAGTACCGCCCTAGTTACTGACTCCATTGTTTGTTTCGAGGAACAATTACGTCGGTGATACGGACGTTAAAACCGGTAAGGGGATTGCTCTCAACATGAAGGAAATAAAATAACTTTATGAGCTCAAATAATAATGAAAAATATATTGAGCGGACTTTCTATAATACGATATTTCAGGTACCCCTGGCAAAACGAATCGTTTGTCAGCAATCGCGTGATTCGTTTTATTTTACATAAATATTTGATATCGAGATGTAACGTTTGCCTATGCAACTAGAAAAACATTAAAAACAATACATTAACAAAAATAATAAACCTAAAAACCGACCAAACACAGCTAATCTACTCCAAACAAGCCATGAATATGAATTTAAACAAGCCCGACGACGACACGTAAGAACATTCGACAAAAAAAAAAAGCAATGAACATACGTGTGCATTGTTTTTGAAAAATAAAGACACAGGCTGTGTGTCCGTCGACAATTTATGTTTCGTTCTAGCCTCGAGTGAAAGCCCCCGATGAAAGTTTCAGCGTATCTCCGAACTGCAGGCGTGAAAATAAAATTGAAGCGGGCTTTGGGTTTTCCAAAATGGTTGCTATCGGAGCGCGGGAAGCGCGGTCTCAACGTGCCAGTTTTGTTTGTAATTATTTCTTTGGCTTGTAACGGAATTATTGGGCGATTTGCTGTAATCGCGTGTGAACAGTCTTTTTATGTAAATGTGAGATAGAGTTCGGTGATGGTGTTGTGAAGTTGGCTGTTAAAATAGTTAAAGCTTTGTGGTGTCACGTAAAAAGGTTTACTTGATTGTCTTGTTATAAATTTCATCCAATAAAACCACCAATAAAACGTCCTTTCAAGTTTGAAAATTCATCCCGTAACAAATTCTTGTATGTTCGTTATTTCTTGCCGATAGAAAACCTCATCGCGCACACGGTTTATATGTTTTTCCCTAGGCTGATTTCTATCTCCCTGCTGGACTGAGGGACATTCCTTTCTGCATTCAAATCTCTGTATCTTTTGCGATATTTGAACAGGGATCAAATCGTCACACCACCTTCGCCGCGGACGACGTCGACGGCAAAGTCCTCAGGCGTCCAGTGAGTAACTAACGATCTTTGCCCTCTCTCCGGGTGCATCCGAGTTTGTCATAAAATAATAAATTCATAAGCTTAAAGCCAAGCGACGTAGAAAAACAGAAAATCGCCCCGGGACAATGCTGACAAATGAAAAAAAAAACAAAACGACTTAAACTAAGTTAACGATATTTATATTGCGCAAACAAGCAAGTTGTAACAAATAGGTTGCACTACGGAGGATGGCACCAGCACAAGCCCCGGGCTGATTGTCGGCTAATTCTTCTCGCTCCACTGGAGGCTGTACTTCGCAATAAATTCGTGGCATTCATACGACGCAGCCGACTGAAAGAGCTGCGATAAAAACGAGATGACTTGCCCTCCCACTCTCGAACACATTTTTTCACTCGAAAGACAATGTTTGCGACCTCTGAGGTATTAAGACGGCGAACCAATGACGAGTATACAGGGTGATTTGTAATTGAGTGCGTGCCTTCAATAAAGATATTTTAGAGGTTATTTGCTACAAGTTTGACCCCGATAACTAAGAGAGTAAATTGGGATTTTAACTTCTTGTTTAAAATTGCCAAAGGTTGTTCTTGTTTAAAATTGTAAGAAACAAATCCCTCGAATCAAATTTATCAAAAAAGCTAATGGTACCTATTGGTTTTTTTGATAAATTTTATTAAAAAAATGGATTATTTTTTTAAAACAATATTTCTTACAATTAGCTAGTTTAGTACTGCCAGGGTTGCAGAATCTGCCAGAGTTGCGGAGGTTATTCGAAAGAGTCACCGCGGCCCTGGAACGCAAAGGGCATTTTTTTTTTTTTGGACAGCTTCTGCTTAACCGGACTAACCTGTGGTGGCCTCAAATGATTTTAAGGCCCCCAGCTAGGGCAAGGGCATTTCGAGGAACATGGATAGGTTTTATTCAGTAAGAGTCTGATACTCCGTTCCCCTTCACACAGTGCGGAAGGAGTCATTTGATGATTTCCCATCGTAAAAAAGGTCCTAAAATAGAAAATTTCCAATAAAATAAGTCTTTATTTAAAAAGCCCGGTTACTAAAAAAATAAAAACTATTTGCCTCCCCCCTTTCAAGTGAACGTGTCAAAATCGTTGCATATTAGCTCTAGAACATCCCATTTGAAGGAACGCACTCAATTACCAATGACCCTGTATTCCTAGTCTGTATTGAATATTTCATTACTTCCTCCGTTCCGTTCCAGTTTGTCAAACGTTGGTTGTTAAGCCGAATCGTAACTTTTTGTATTTTTATAGATATGTTGCGTAATACGGCTCTTTATATTAGTATTTACGAGTATATTACGGGTGTATGTGAACCCAAATAAGGTTGAACAGGATCGTTCGATATCTGATTGTGTACGGAAAATAACAAAAAATGTTACCGCAATTTGTGGTCGTTTATCAGTAATTTGTAACAAAGCCGCGATTATTGTGAATTATGAAACCTCAATTAATCAGACAGTACAATATCACACAAAACTTTAAGCTCTGTCACAAATTAAATGTTTTCAATGTTTGGGTTAATATGGTGACTGTGGTGGTATCTAGTACTAAAGTGGTTTTTAATAATAATAACCTTTACAGTTTAGAAAAATACATAATTAAATCGGATAAATCACTGGTCTCCACACTAGGATTCCCTGTGTCGTGGAGGCCAGTCGCTTTCATCGTGGTTCAAAAATACAATGTGACATGTGTTTAACAAAGGAAAAATTAAACAAAAACAAAAATTATAAGGGGTTATAGCGTCTTAAATGAATAACCATTTTGCTAACTATATTTGATTCGACTTTAAGCAACCATACGCGCACATTTTATATGAAGCGACTGTTCGTTTGATCTCCACAAACCCAGTAACTAGAAAGCATTATAAACCATGGCCTGCCGTCAGATTTTTTGATTTTTGGTTTACCCGTAACCTCTGACAAAGATCTACAAATGACAGCCGGGACCAACATCTTTATGAGCTGAGCTAAGGTATGTAATGAATAGTCACCCATTTACGGATAGACCTCGGTAAGCACTGTTATTTACCCACATGCTCCTGTAAGGTTAAATAGACATATTCAATTTATAAAATTTTGATTCATTTTAAAATCTGATTACAATCTGACTAAGTTCCAAGTTCCACTAGATTAACTTCAACTAATTCGGAATGCATGTAGAACTTGTGTCCATTGCAGGGCGATCAATCGTCTCGTAGACAGTGACGTAATGGTTCAGCAGACGACATTATGCTAACACACGTCGGACTCCGTCCAATTAGAGGACTGAGAGGAGATGAAGTGGCTGCATTCATGGCATCATGACTTATTGGTATTGTAGATGTCGTCACGCGATGGTATAAAACAAGGATCTGGTGGGCTGCCTTGGTAGTTTGACCTAACTCTACGATTCCTAAGTTATGCTTAGTATGCACGCAAAACGTAGAAAAATAAATCATACACTATTTTTTTTTTTTTCAAATATCTCCTGATTCCGAGTTAATACGTTCTCGTCAGCGTTCCATTCTTTTAATACCGTCTGGAACATTAAAAGAATGGAACGCTAATAGGATCATTTTTGTGTTTCTGTCCGTCTGTCACAGCTAATTTGCTCCAAATCGACTGGACCGACTCAGTTCAAATTTGATAGATTGTGAAGGAACATCATAGGAAAAACAATAAAAAATAAGTCAGCCAGACGCAGAACTCAGACTCAGAAGGTACAATTAATGAATAGGTACGTCCGCTCTAGAATGCTGGTACAAACTCCACTTTCGGGAAATACCTACTGGTAGCACGCCCGTCTGTCGAATATACAATAGTCAAGATTAACATATTATCAACAACTAGTACGAGTACATCCATCTCTTTCTCAACTCGAGGTTAAAGAACCATTCACATTTAAAGCAATTTTCATTAAACATAAAGAAACTCTCAAGCATAAAATTTCTTGAAATTGCCTTTGTAGAAAAAGGTATTTTCTCATTCATCGGAAACTCAAACGGCTTTGTAACTAATTACTGCAATACATTAGTAACGTGAATAAAATGTTTCTAATTTTATTTCCTTTATTGATCTGGAAAATGTGAACCTTGGGGATAGGAATCTATTTAGGGATGTTTCTGTGAGTATGGTCGATTTTTATCGTCATTTTTTCTTCTATTGGAGCAGATTACAGAGAGATATAAGTGATTAGATTGATTTACTCTTAACAAAGTTGAAATATGTGTGAGAACGATTCCAGCCCTCTGCATCCACTTGAAGATTCCTGATATTTTTCTTTAGTTCGTACACTCTCTTAGCGTCTTAGCGGATGCGTCACACGACCTTCCACAGCTAAATAAAGGATAATAAATAATTATATTTAAATCCTAAACCGGCCTTTCTTTTGATGCCCTAGTAACCTTAACAGGCCTCATTCGTCTCATCCAACCTCTTCCGTATATGTTGGGCTCGATTCGCATGAATATCAGAATCTTGCATCACTATCTGACCTGTACAACCCAGTTACTGAGTAACACGATACCCCTTGATGAGATTGGTTGTTACCCTTGGACTTGGTCAAATTAAAATGTTTTGTTCCTGACTTCTAACCCAGTTACTGGAAAGACTAGACTGAAAGTTATATTTAAAGCAAGGACTGGCACGCAATGATAGAGAACAGACGTGTGGAAAGAGAGAGACCTTTTTCTACCAGTGAGATATTACGGGCTAATTGAACAGATTTGTGTTAAATTCTACAATCACAACTAGAATAAAAAAAAACTGGTCATGTGCGAGTTGGACTCTCACCCGAGGGGTTCCGTACCATAAACCGAAAAAACACGTTTCTTGTATGGAATCCCCATTTAATTTTAATTTTATTATTTGTTGTTATAACGGCAATAGAAATACGTACTTTGTTAAAATTTCAACTGTCTACCTATTACGGTTCGGACGAACGGACAGCGGAGGCTTCGTAATACGGTTCCATTAACCTTTGGGTACGGAACCCTAAAAAAGGAGAGAAATTCCCTGCCAGTGTCTGTGTTTCCTGATAGCTACAACCTGGAAATCAAGTCAAGTTTAAGTCAAGAGTGAATAGGTTACTTCTAGGCAAGCGTGCTCCATCTTCGACCACATCATCGCTTACCATCAGGTGAGATAATGGCCAAACGCGTGCCTATCAATAGAAAAAAATAATGAAAAAAAAAACTCAATTTTTGAACCCCGACAACATAATCATATTATTATCTAATCCTAAATCCATTCAAAATTTATAAACGTCCTATTTGAAACTTCGCTTCAAAGATTCCAATATTATCCATAAAAAGTCTATAAGCTCCCAGGTGCACTAATATTAAACTGGTGGAGGTTATTTAAGTATTAATTGGGCACCTGTTGAGATTTCAGGCCGTGATATAGTACGGACCTGTGACCTTTTGTCCGGTTGTGTGTATATCATGACTGGGGTCACGGAATTTGAATTGGTTGAATTAGATGCTTGGATTAGTGACTGGATATCCTTATTTATTTATGAACCTCTGCATCACTAGTGTTCTTTCTTTCTTTAAAAAGTAACTAGTTTTTAATAATTTAAGTAGGTAAAGCTGATTTTTCAATAGTCGATTTTTAATTGAAGAATAAATTAAATAAGTAATTTTTTTTTCAGTTAAACAGTTTATTGAATTAATAATGAGGTAGATAATGTACTAAAAGCCAAAACAAAGGTAGGTTCTAGGTACCAGTCATCACACCTCTCACCTCATTACACTAGGTCTAGGGCATTGATTAGACAAAAAATAAAATCGTAAACAAAACGGGTGACGTCACGTCGCTGGTTAAAAAATTACCATTATAGTGACGTCACGCGTATTGTATCGTCTTTATTTTTTGTTTTTTAAAAAGAAAAAATACGTGTCCAATATTTTTTGGAAATCTTTCTGACGGAGTAATTAGGTTTTTTCAGTAAAATACCTTATTATAGTTGTTGAGGTCTAAAATGATAAATTTAATCTAAGGAACAATTTAATGCGTGCTGATTTGTCATTAGATAAGGGCGTGGCGGAGAAGACTTGCAATGGCTTTTCGAAGCGTGTGAAAAATCAGTCTGAATATAGCTATATCTATCTATTTGTGACTCCGCTCCAGCCTCGTGTTTCATGCGTCACCTCTACGATCCGCTCAAATGAGACCTTAATGTTTTTCTAATATTATAATAAATTAAATTTGACGTTCAAAAGTGCCTTTTAATGGTCTAGTTGAAATAAATGAATTGACTTTGAATTTGACTCTGTAACTAGACACCTAATTTAAACTATGTTTCTGGTTAAAACAAATTACACGCAGAACAAATAAAAAAACATGTCCAAATTCGGAAACAGTTCAAAAATGGCAAAAGTGCTCGAATCGCAAATGATTTTTGTATAACGTTCTTCATTCACTACATTATACTTGTCCACCAAATCACTTGATACGAGTCGACGTGACCGCAACAAGTCTTTGTAGCGGTCACCGCGGCAGGTCCTGAACGCTAACGTCCTGTTTGTGTTGCTTTCTAATTACCTGTGCTGTACCAACCCGCACGAATCACTGTGACGTGGCGCATCGATGGAAACATCGTTTGTTTCAAGACCTGAATTTAGGTAGTACTGAAACAAATACCTACAACAAACATAATAAAGGACTTGATTTTGATATCTACTTGAAAAATCATACGGAACTTTTCTATATCATGGTACTTCTACCCTTTCCCCAGAGGCGGATTAAATATTGTGAGCGCCCGAGAGAAGCACCTCATTGGCGCCTCTAAGGTAGTCACTAGCAGGCGCGGATCCAGGATAGATATGAGTAATTATGTCTGTGTGGGGAGGAGAGGGGAGAGTTATAGAAAAAAAAATGCGGCTTGACAATTTATCTGTAAGAAAATAATAGCGAGCGAAGCGAGTTCGAAAATTTTAGGATTTTGTAATAATCTCCTAGGATGTTTGCCCTTTCGCACAGAAACAAGTCTTATTCGGAAATGCCACAAAAACCTAGAAAATACCAGATACGAAGGCGAGCGAAGTGAGCTCGAAAATATAATCGCCCTAACTATTCGGGGAATACAGGCATGGTGTTAGCTATGTATTAGTACAACATATCTTTGTCCTTTTTGAGGTTTCAATTCAGCTCTAACTCACTCAAGTCAATAGCCTCATATTTGTACAACTTCATTGTTATTCACTGTATTGTTAATACAACTAACAAGTACGTGCAAGCCTTAGTTATTCGGAACCTAGGACTAAGTCTAGAATGTTTGTACTAACTTGATTGTTTTCAGCCAGTGTTACTAAGGAGGTAATTATAATACTCTGTTATTTCATGTATGCCTGGTGTATTTGTAATAAGGATCTGTTTTAGTACTAAGTTTATGTTATGTACTTAATTAGTTATGTGTAAATACGTGGTGAGGATTATCTAAGTACGACTAAACTTGAACACAGAAAGTGAAATACCTTATAGAAGATAATAAATCATTTGGTAAAGTACCTCTACATTGTTACTGACTTAGCTATGAAATTAATTACGTAAACAAACTTTCGAGCTAATTAGGAACTTTGTGCGGAGAGATTTTTGTTATTTTGAGGAGGAATAGAATGGAAGTTGATTATAAATGTGTAACTTGGCGAATTGGCGATAGACCAGTTGGCGGAAATATGAAACCGCCATGAAAGACATTATGTTACATATGATTGAAGATGCAACTCTTAGTTCAGTTGAAGCAAACCTACGTTCTTTTACCTACGAAAAATTACATGCACTGGAATATACTTAATAGAACAGAAAAACATTAACAGCATGTCATTTTCAATACAAAGATACGTTTATGATACCAGAAAAGTCAACTCTTAGCTGTAAAGTCACACCGCGGCCCTGGTACGCAAAGGGCTTTAGAAGGAACACGGATGGGTTTGAGTCAGTAAGAGTCTGACACGCCCTTCCGCTCCAACCAGAGCGGAAGAAGTAATTTGATGAATTCCCAACCTTAAAAAAAACCTGTAAACTCAAATCAGTAACTCATTCTGCCTAGCCTTTTCCCAACTAAGTCGGGGTCGGTTTTCAGTCCAAGCAGATGTATTTGAATCCCAATTTTTACAAAGACATGGTTTAGGAGACGGGTAACTACGGAACCCTACACTGGGCGTGGTCCGACACGCACGTGGCAGGTTTTTTTTTTACGTCCGACACCGTACAGATAAAAGGAAAATATCCTCAAAATAATAAAACAGCATCCAATTTATCACTACGACGTCAAAGGTGTACAAAACACTGAAGCAGCTGATAGGGCGTCCGACAGATAAGCGTGTTCAGTCTCGCTAAGTCGCAAGCTCCTCCGCCGGGGCAAGGCAACGAAAACAATTCAAAGCGATCTCGCTGCAGATCATTACTGAGATTTCCAACTTCAACGATGTTTTAATATTTTTTTTCCCGTCTGGCTATCAGATGCTGCTCCGAAGTAATTTGTAGAGAAACACGTTTTTCTTTAACGCTTTCATGGAAATTAATAAACTGTTGAGTTCGAGTTTGCGGTGTGTAACGTTTTATGTTTTGTTTCGGTGTTTTTAAGTAGCGGCAGTCAAATCTATGTTAACATTTTGAGAGAGAATAATAAGTTTACTAAAAATCAATCGCTTTTTCGCTTGTTAGGCATAAATCCGAAAGAAAACGAAAAAGCTTAACTCTTTCATGTCACCCTAATCCATGCATAGACAGCGACAATTCAAAACGTCATTCAACATACCTCAAGCAAACTTGATTGACAATCGGTTTATTCAGTTGGCAGTATGGCGGCTTAGACCAAATCAATTACCGAGCCTTCCACAGTTTAATGTAAGCCAAAAAAAGTCGAGAGCAGGGATTGGAATCCAAAGCTGACCAACCAAGTGAGGTAATTAATTACGCGTGGCCGTTTTTGCAGGCCGTCGGAAGAAACGGCCAAAGATTTATTGTTTGCGCCACTTCACTTCGGCGTCTTCGGACGGGGAATTACTAATCTTTTCTTTAATTCTGATCCCTTGTTTTCTTCCGTCTGTAATAGAGCCGTAAGCCGGATTAAAGGGAATACTCATTTCAGACTCCTTCATAATGTATTGACTCGGTATAGCGGAGCAGGAATAAGCTGTAGGCATATTATGTACTTAGTACCTTCGCAATATTTATAAGGTATTAACTGTTAAGATTAATTACCTGCTTGCAAAACCAGGAATCTACTCATTATATGTGGTATAGGTAAAGTAAAATGGTAATTTCAGCGGTTTTAAACAAATATGTTCTAATCCGAATTGATTAATAAGAGTAATTAAACTCAAACGAATGAATTAGAAAGTTGGGCGGTTCGTTTGTTTGGACCGAGAATTAATATGATTGGATGTTGGAATGGTTTGCTTATAAGGTTAAAAACACGTCGGTGATTTTAATTTTATTTTAATACAGTAATATTCCACATGGTATTGATTATATGAAAGAGGGAAATAAACTGAAAAATTATTTATTTAAAGTTTTAGATATTATCGCTAGAAAACTCCGCTCTTTCATATTTTCATTAAGTGTTATTTACTTATGTTTTTTAAGAGATTGTATTAAAAGTACTAATAAATAGTTAAATTCATAAAAAAATAAAACTCCGAATGCTAGAATATAAATAAAACAAGAAACTAATTCGTTAAAACAAAATTATACCCAGCTAATTAAAGTTTCAGTTTTGGGTGAATTAGTAAAATTTCAATATAAGGGAAAGGTCGAGAATTTGTCCTCCCATTTATTATGATACCCAAAGGACAGTCGGCAAATAAACTTGTACACTAGCATCAAATTGGGTTGTTCCCGTAAGGGGCCACCTCGTTATGTGATTGAGATTGCCTATGTACTGATATTAGGCAAATTACATGTATTATCCTATTTCTGATAAATGAATCCTTGGTGATTTATGTTGTGTTTACAAATTATCTGATCGTTTTGTTTATTTATCGTTCACTAACGTCTGCAAGCGGCTTTGCCTACCTGAAATTTGAAAATTGTTCCTATGTCCTATGGCATGGGCTAGCTGTGCGCCAAGTTTCATACAAATCAGTTCAGCCATTACTACGTGAAGAGATAACAAACACAGAGACAGATAGAAAGGAAGAGTTACCTTTAAAAAAAAAATGTAACTAAGTATATAATATTATTATTTTGTGATTAATAATATTATTATTATTTATTTTGATTTTATTTTTATAGTCCTAGGATAAAAAGTATCCCATGTCCTATTCCAGGATATGGTCTACATCATATGTTGCCACCCATTTTCACTCTGATTAATAATAATAATTGCCCCATTCCATTTGAAAAGTCTAACGAGGACTTTGCGAGTTGGCTTTGGCCCCTCATACGCCTACCAAAGGACCGGGACCTCAGGGTCCCAAGATTGTCAAACACATACAAATAATAATAATAATATTTCTTTTTTTATCAGGCAACAAAGGCCCATAGATAAAATACACAAATTAAACGACCAAAAAATAAGAAGAAAACTAATGAAATCAAACAGCATTTATATCAAGTTTCAAGTTAATCACAGTTAAAGTATACGATACAAAATTTGCCATTTCATTTCATCCTCCATATTAGTTTGAATTTAAGAAATATAGGTTCAGAGTCCTTGTACAAATCATAACCTAGCTGTGTGAAATTAATTATAAAAGTAGTTAGGATTAAAGTGGCCATTTCATGAAATGGTTGGCCACATCATGAAATTGCCAAATTCTACGATAACTTTTAGCGACGAAATTAGCAAGCCCATATAAGAAACGTGTTTTTGTTTTGTTTATGGTATGAAAACCTTTGCGTTCCAGTTGTTTTTTAATTAATCAATATAGGGAAATCCGTATCATGAGAGTTAGCCTCCTATAAAAAACATAGGCCTTCTGCTAACTAAAATACCTTTTATAAAAGAACGTAACCTTTGATGTCGCACAGCCAGTTAGGTAAGATTCGTTTGTAAAGGTTATCTTTGGAACTAGGTAGGTAATAGGTTTATAACCAAAAATATTTTTCCTCTCTCGTTATGTAATCAGATATCGGATTAGTGAAAAATCAGTCCGAAATTATTGAGATAGGTACAGTCAGCAAATATATTTGGTCCTGTCTACCATATATTTTTGCAAACATATTATTTTTTCCACTGCACTGACAATATTTCTATTGAGTGCATTACAACTTTTTAAGCTTATGACGTGCTTACGAGTATGGTGTACAATAATAATGTCTACTCAGCCGTAGTTGCAACTTAGCTGCCTGCATACCAAATAGCTTTGTTGATAATATCGGTGTGTGTTATGAATACTTTTACACTTTTTAAGGAAAATTGCACGATTCCTCGCAAAAACTACGTGAAGTCGCAGAAAAATCTAGTTACCTACCTCCTAATTAGAATCCAACAAATAATATCAACTAACAAAAAATAATAGGATACAAACTTTGCCTAGAAACGAGTTGGTTAGAAAAAGCTTTTTGAAAAAGAAATGAATTAGATTTGCAGCAACTAATAGTTGTTAATGAGCCCTCAAATAAGTTCGTAGGAAAATAAGGGGCAGGTTACATTGGCGCGGAAAAACGTTGGGGGAACAATCAATCAACAACTGCCACTAGTTTCTGAACAAAACATTGACCCCGCGATGATGGCTTGGAAAACTTGTTATTAATTATCTCCGCGACTCTTAGTGTGTGAATGGTGAACATTTTTATGTTAATCATAATTTGCTACCTTAAATTTTGCTTAACATCTCTCATTTTCGTGTAGATCGACCTACAAGGTATAACGGAAATAATTGAAACCTGAAAAATGGCGTCATTTTTTGTACTCATTATTAAGAACAACTTTCACTATGGGATCAACCTGAACCTCGTCAAAAACTCCTCAACTTTGTCGAGTTATACAAACACAAATGTATGGTCACTGTTGATTTTTTTTCGTGTTTTGCGATATTTCTGTTTTATGAGCTTTTGATTCCACAAAGGGACGGCTAACAAGAGGTCGAACGTCATGCAGTTGTCATGATTGTGATAATTTAATCTTGCTTTTTTCATATAATTAGTACATAGTTTCACACAGCCCTCCGTAAGACACACGTGAGTTGGCCGATTTTACTTAGAAGACAATAAATAACCTCTGAATTCTTTATAACGGTCCTTAGAATATAAATGATACTGTTTTTACATTTATAAGGATTCATCTATAATAATATGTATTACTGGGAAGAATTATTAAATTATCCTAAGAAGTCGGGTTAGTTCGTCTCAGATTATATTAGCGGTCAGACAAGGCTTCGTTAGAACGTTATTATGTTACTAGGATTCAAAAAGTAAGTAGACTTCGTATTGTTAGGCTAAGGATTCACAATTTTGTACGTATATTATTTAGCCAATCAATCATGTACGATTCGTTACGCGGACCAGAGATTGCGTTGACCGTCAGTATTTTCGTTGTACAACAGCAATACAACAACACGCATTAGTCAGACCCGAGCCTTACAAAAATTTCAATCCTTAATTTTTCTCATCAATTTATTTTCCAAAAGATATTCCCAAACTTTTGTCGGCTAACGGTTTATTTTTCATACACAAGTACAATCTCTAATGAGGTATGGCTTTAGGTATTGTTGTTGTTCAAAGTTTGGTCGTTAATTAGTGAGTGGGGCGTGCTGTGGAGTTGAGCGTCGGATCCCAGGTGGGATGTGCTCCTGCGTTACACTCTGTATTTGCATAAAAGTTAGTGCAGTTACAGAATATAGCCGCCGGTGTACCATGAACTACTGTTGACTGCTAGATAGTTCGCCAGCGCACAAATATTATTTGAAGTAAAATTGTTTTGCGACGGAAATGGGTTTCTCTCTTTATTGTTCATATGAAATGCATATTGAATCGGTTGAGAGTTCATGGAATAATGTTTACGGAAGTTTGAATACAGATTTGTATTTGTTTTCGTGTCAGCGACTGATATATCTGAGCTCGTTGGACATCTTATAAGCTGTCGTCACGATACCGTGGCCTTGCTTTGATACATATGATCATATCTACGTATTTCTGATTCTAATGCCCTTTGTGTATTGAGAAATTATTCTTATGATAAAGAAAATCTACCGTGGAACTTCTAAGAAATCTGTGAAACACAATCTTTGTGTAAATCAAATTGGTGGAGCTCACAAAATTCTGATAATTCAAAAGAATGTGACGAAAAACACATGACATGATTGTAACTCATCTCTGCTCGAACACTCGTCGTTTAAAAACAACTATATACCGCCTGAAAATTCTTTAAATCCCCGTTGATTTAGACAAGAGCCCATTATTTTGTATCGGAGCAACGTTAAAGAAAACCTGCCTCGCAAACTGTCGACAATTATCGGATTTACAATTTTCGCCGTTCAAACTCGGAATAGTTGTCTATAGGCCGCGGCGGCGTCTTGCAGATCCCGGCGAGCGTCGAATGAGAGCTAATGGTCCGTTAATAATGCTCGCCAGTCGGTCTGTTAGCAGCCTTCGCCGCCACGAATTACGACTTGGGGCTTTCTGGTAAACTGCCGAGAATCGTACGCTCTACACGCTAGCGCCGACTCGCCGAGCCTTAATGAGACGTAGATGGGAGATCGCTGCGCGCTCATGTAGGCATGATTAGGTCGCCGCCGCACCACTATCCTCACGAAATTATTACTTTCAGCGGCGGCGGCCGGGGAAACGTTCGCTACACTTAATTACACCAATATTCTCTACACTTCAACAAAATTTAAAATACCTCCTCATTTTACAACGGCACCAATTTCCTGATTGTGTACTCCAATTTGCTATTCAAATATTGTACCAAATTCGCAGAATTTAATAACATGAGTGATTGAGTGTAATTGCGAATCCTATAATTTGGCGTTGGTAGTGAGATAAGGGGAGTGATTAGATTTGATCACAATGGAAGTGATAGTCGAATATCAAACATCGACTACAGCAGGTCTTTGTGAGGTAGAACAATAGTTTGGCTCGGCGTCACACACAGAAGAGTCTTTAAAGCAGAAAAGGAATTTATAAAGATAAATTGCTCCGGTTCCGTCGTCGGGTGATTATTTCGGCGATCTCCTCAATCGGCAGTTTTGTCTTTGTGTGCTGTTTCCTGACCTTCCTTCGACTCCACAGGTTTTCTGCGAGGCAATAATTTTCTTCACTCACGGGGCTCGTCCAAGCGAAAAGAGAAAGATAAAAAAGGTGGTCTCAGCTCTTTTGTCGTTCGACTGTGAGTGGAGCTCGATTTGTAACAGATATCTACGTTATGTAGATGTATGTTCGTGCAACTTTTATTTTCTTAGCCACAAACTGCACTAGGGAACCGCTTTGCAGTTTCGCTCTTTGTACGCTTACCTTTGTTGATTTAAGCGGTAAGTTTTCGTACACTATAAACTTTATACATGTGACTTTTACATCTTTGGCAATGTTTGAGGGAAAAAGAACTTTTGAATGTGAAAAACTTTCGAATGATTCATCTATTGTCAAAAAAAAAATCTGCTGGTTATGTGCGTACCTATCACAGGAAAAAATGTGAGATTCCCTGGCTTGTCACTTACTGAAATTTGTCACCCCTTGAAACAATGCCAATGAATTAAAAATATCTTTGATCTTCATGCATATCACACTGTCTTATAAAAACAAAGTGGTCTGGGAAGGTCGTATATAAACCACATCTAACCTGCAATACGATACACTCCCTGCCAAGGTTGCGGAATTTGTTCGAAAGAGTCACCGCGGCCCCGGAACGCAAAGGTCTTTAGAAGGAACACGGATGGGTTTTAGTCAGTAAGAGTCTGACAAGCCCTTCCGCTTCACCCAGAGCGGAAAAAGTAATTTGATGATTTCCCATACTTAAAAAAAATAAAAATAAAATACGAGGTACTCCTGATTTAAATATGAATAAAAGACAGGGGTGTTGCCCCTTGTAATAAATGATTTCTTATGCTTCTCCCTTTACCTGTTTCTGCTTATGATACGAAGCCATATCTGGACGTAAATTAGTAGACAACTAGAAAGAAAGAAGCGTTTAGTCCGCCCGAATTGCGTTAAAAAAAACGAAATGCGTAAACAAGTCATTATGGTATCAAATTAAAATCTTTTGTGCTTAAATAAAGAAAATCAAAAAATCATTCTAGACCAAGTTCAAACGATATAATTAATTGAGAAAATCACTTGTCTAGTTAAAGTACATGACATGAGAAAAACGTCTTAAAAAGGCAAACTTTAAAAGATTTAAGTTGGAGAAGTACCTACAGGCATAACACTTAAGGCTGGTAGGAGTGTCTTAACGATCAAACAACTTGACGTGCCGCGATCTTCGCTATGAAACTCTCCTTAATTTTATTGGACAAAACATAGTCTTTGTCCCTGAGAACAAATCGCTCGGGGATCGTATTATTTTCTGCGTAGATTTATCGGCGCAGGAGGATCGAGGGCCCTTTTGTTGGGCTTTTCCATAAATCTTTCTGCTATTTAAACGGTTATTAGGACAGCAGCGATTGATGTCCACCGGATCCTTCGTGGGATAGAGAACACTAAATTCTGTTTTGGATTACGATTGGGTTTCTCGTTGATTCTCGTGACGTAATTATAATTGCTGTGGGACTTGGGGAGGCAGTATATTATTACTGTTAAAGGCGTCCCAGTAGGTCTTTGTCGGTCGCAATTATTTGGGAACTGGCTACGTTTTATCAAAATATAAGGTAGAATAGCTACTTTACCTATACAATTCATATAAATGACGTCATATACACATGTACGTGTTAGGTAAAAATTCAGTTCAGTCTTATTACGACACCCGCGGGAAGAAACGGGGTAACCTATTATGGGAGTACACGGCGAATGGACCATAAAGCAAGGAAAGTTTTGTTTGTATGTTCAGGGCTGATACGAATGGCTTGGCAGATTATTAGCAGGCGTGAAGGTATTATGGTAATGCCATTTTTCGAAACAGTGATGCAGTCATTAGTAGCTTCACCCAGCTAGGTATCGTATCTTTTCATAAGTCGGAAAACTTTAACCTTACGAATAAAAAAATGACGATTTCGATTTTGAAATCGCCGAAAACGATATGTTAAACGGCTGCTGTTATTTATTCTTAAGTTAAAAAAATGTGTGAAAAATCAGTCCTTAATTAGCATACCGGATATAGGTAATCACTTCTTCTTGCTCAGAAGAACTCACTTATGTGTCTATTAGTAAATAAATAAAGGTTTACTAATTTACATAGACGTTCGCAATTTCAGAAAGTTGCGCAACGTCTTTAGCCAGAAGCGCGAAGTAGTTGGTCCTGGATCCTGTGTCTGAAACAGAAGTACACTGTATCTGAAAAGCGGAAAACTTAATATTATCCCGAAAAAGCAGCCCTTTTTATAACCCAGAAATTGTCTCTTTCTGCGTTATAAAAAGGGCTGCTTTCGCCAGTTTTAACATCCTTACTATCTATGTATATATGAAAATAGAACCCCTATTTCTACTGGTCAGGCTTGAGAACGGCTTGACCAATTTGGCTAATTTTATTTTTGTTCGCCAGATTACATGGAAAGTGTAAAAACAATAGGTAGGTAGGTAGGGCTGGTACGTAGGTAGGGTAGGGTAGGTATGTAGAGTAGGTATGTAGGGTAGGTATGTAGGGTACGTAGATAGGGTAGGGTAGGTAACGGTTGACGGGAGGTGAAGGTAGTGAAGCCACGGGCACAGTTTGTAACATTATAAATCTATGTGTGTATGTTTGTCACCTCTTCAAGTCTTAACGGCTAAATGGATTTGCATGAAATTTGGCACACGGGTAGACCATGTCCTAGAATAGGACATAGGATACTTTTGATATCGGCAGTATGTTCTGTTGGGATGATTTCCAACATTCACCCGGTGAAACCAATGGCAGAAGCCAGTCGCCTTAGACGCTCCTGCCATTGGTTTCGCCAAACAGACCAAAAAACAGAACAAAAAATATAAGAATTCCTGTTTTTCTACCAAAATCAATCTTTTAAAAACATGATGTAAGAAGTCGGTAGTCTACAAGGACACATCAAATAAGCCGTGAGTGTCGTGACAGATCTAACACGCCTTTTTGGAGATTTACCTTCGTAATATTAATGTGGAAATGGCGGGAGACGAGTGTCAGGAACTCGGGAATGTCGGGCCCTACAAATGACTGTATTACAGATGTAGACAGCGTTAGTGAATGTGTGTACTTTTAGTTTTCGGAATGAGAAAGCGGATAGTACTATGTTGAAGATAGTCATTATGAAACTGAACAACTTTATGGTGTTATTTTTATTCAGTGTTACTATTAATAACAGTGTTAACGCACCTTTTTCCTGGCTCAGGAAAAATATATGAATAGCAGTTCTATTTATAAACCTAAACGAATAAACAACAATCACAACAGGACCATGATAAACGTACAAAAGTACGTTCCCCGGAACATTTGCGGCTAAGATAAAAAACGTGTCAAAATTTTTTTTCAACAAATTAACAAAACACGATAAAAAACAAGTACCTGAGTGTTCTTTAAGAAAATCTGTCCTGCTGAGAGCACTCTGCTGTAATAAATTCACTCACAATTTATCTTTTTGTGGATTGCTTTGCTTGTAATAGCGCCGGGCCGTGGGAAATTCGACAAAAAGCCCACTGCGCTCAACAGTACTTTGCAGAACAGACCCATTACACAAAACATTATTCCAAATTACATTGGGCGCGTTACGATAATGTTTTTGTTCATTTGATAAGAGACGAAATGTTGTTTTTCAATTATTATAAAACAAAATTACACGGCGCTGTGCGTCTGTAGTTCTCATTGGTCAACGACCGCCCTTTTAATAGATTTTCTGTTTCAATTTTCTTCGTAATGATTCCTTTTGTGGTTTGTTAGAAGTAACTACGGGTTGTTGTTTAGTTTCATTACTTTTTTAACAACAGAGATCTGTGATGTTTCATTTTCATTTTATAGTGTTGTTGTACTAAATTTTTTCCGTGATCCGCTTCGTTTTGTTGTGAGTAGTGTCTGCCATTAAATATTTTATAACGTTACAACCTGTTACAGTACGAGGCCCGGGGGTAAGCATTTGGTCGGATTTATGTGCTGCATCTCTGCCTACTGAGAACGGACCGACTATAATTTGACGTATTAAGTATTAGTAGAGGTAGCGGTTTGTTGAGCTCGTGTTGTTTATGACATCGTACCGTATATACCTACAGTTAAAGGTAAAGATTTGTTACTTTTTTAAGCACGTGGGAACAAATGACTATTTATTATTTAAGATAGGGCTGTTGTTTGGTTCATAAATCAACAAGCCACTCTTTGTATCATCATTATCACCATATTAGCTGAAAGACGTCCACTGCTGGACATAGGCCTCCTCCAAAGGGGGGGGGGGGGGTTGCCATAATCGCCACGTCTGGTAGGCGGGTTGGCGATCGCAGTGTAGCTGTTCCAATGCATAGAGAATGCTGCTGCCCATTATCTAGTGAGTCCCTTAGTCGCCTCTTATGACGCCCACGGGAAGTGATGGGATGGTGGTATTTTACGTCCGACACCATACAGAACTTTTTGAATAGAAATTAAAAATGACCTCAAACGAAAATGTTGATCAATTGAAAATCCGTATTTAAATCAACCTGTATTAATATTTAATTGCTGCCAATTTTCATTATGCGCACCTTTTTCTACCCGGTTAATAAGCCTTCTTGAAGCCAATGATTTGTGCTAAACTTCCAACAGTTTCGGAACCTTATAATCCGAAAGTATCCAGCTGGTCTCACTTTGAAAATTATTTACAACGACTACTAGAAATTAAGGTAATAAATAATGTAAGGAATAAGTTATGGCGCGGAATGGCCTCGATACCGAGACTCTATGGAACACCTACTTTAGCCCGTATTTAGGCGTTTGCCAAAATAAATTAATGTCTCAAAGTTTTAAATGCTCATTTAGGATATCGGTTTTGCGATCACACGAAATGTTTTTGATTATGTTGGGTGGTTAATAAGGTAAATATTAAGGGGAAGAGTTTTCATTTCAATAATTAGCAGTCGTTTACATTATTTATGCAATATATTACCTTCCTATTTTTATTTTTAGAATGTACATTACTAACTTAAAACTATATCTTACAAACCTAACTACATACATATGAATATAAAAAAACAAAATACACTTACATCGCTGTCACTCGGAAACATGGCCAATAGACTGGTAGCATTGCCACGTTGATATGAAATTATGAGAAATGTTCGAGTATAAGTATGATGAGAGGAAGATCGAAATATGTACTAAGTATTGATATTACCTTAGATTAGGGTCGGTTGGTAACCTATTGACGGTGTGACCGTTGATAGAGGGGAAATGGAAAAACACACAAACTTCGTAATGTGAAAACTCATTCTTTTCTGCATGCATAGGCACAATAGCATCTCTGTCTCTCGCTCTTCTTTATAAAATAATTCAATTTTTAATAAAAATATAGCATTAAAGAATAATGTCTTTGCTATACAATGGATCATCTTATTATCCCGAATGCATTTTTCTAGCTCGAAATACAACAAAGGACTGTGACAACGAAATTGATTTATACGTTGGAGCCGAGAAGCCGAACTCGGCTCACCGTAGCGATAAGCCCTTTATAATTTTCCGAGTAACAGATAGGCATTTCAATAAGATTTCTCTGTACAAATAAAGACGTTGGGCGAAGACTAATGGGGCGTTAATAATTCGCACGAGTCTCTATTCAATGGAGGCCTTCAAGATTTATCACTACAGGATTCTGGCACTCTGCCTCCTGGCAAGCGCTGATTATGCACTTTTTAAACGTTTCTACATTTAATGTTTCAAACGATTACTTCACAGATTTAAGTTGAAGAAATTAATTCTGGAATTTTATTTTTTATCCAATAACTGAAGATTTAAAGTCGGAACATCGGATCCTGAAAGCTCTGGATGTGTCATCACCAAGCCTTTGATATTTTATAGAGTTTTTAAAATTTAACGCCTTTGTGGTTTTAACGTTTAACCGAACTATTTTTTAAATGTTTAAGAATTGAATGGGCTTTTCTTTTTTCGTATTCCTTTTGTGTATTAATATAATACAAACCTTGTTTTGCATGCCTAATTTTTATCCAACTACTGGGCTAATAACCCCACTAATGGCCCTTGCTCTTTCCGTACATTACTACTCTGATTGATCTGTTGCCGAGTTTGAAGTTTGATCCGCAAACGTCAACAGATCTTGGAAAATATTTCGTCGATAATAAAGTGTAATATCCTATCGGTCGACTACAGGTATCTATTAACCTGTATAGTGTAACATAATATGTGTCATTGTGTCTACATTTACGCTTTGTTCGACGGCTTTAGACCCGGGATGGGTTCAATGGAGACAAGAGAGGTAAGTACAAATAGTTGTCATCTGTCGTCTAATACCTTGACAGATGTGTTAGTTAAGTATCGAAAATTACGGAACATTGGAACATTAATGTATACTACCCGAGCTCCATGACGTATCGAGCTTTAGAAGTAGATTGTCGCATTGGTATATTGATATCAAAACAATTATGTTTTAAAAACGGTGGTCATGTGGTGGGCCATATTTAGAGCAGTGAAACAGTGGTAACGCGCCCCCAACTTAATTTTCGTGGTATCGAAACCTCGCAGGCACTTTAGCATAAACATAGGCTAGGCACTATCAGCCTTTGCAGAATTTGTCATCTCCTTCTGCGAAGCAGTAATGCTAGCAAAGGAGGCCGCGCGAGGGAGAGACAAGGCCTTCGCCCCAACCGCCGCTACAGGAGAAGACGCCCCGGGCGACGAGAGTCGCAGGGCGATCCCCGGCTACCGTAGGCGCGGGCCTGCGGACGGCGAGCGTTGGGTGGCTCGCTGTCCGATCACCACCAGGCCCGGGTCGATGGCGCGTTGTGTTTCACGCGCGCCTCAAAGAGATGTCAGCATAGAAGACGGGGCCCGCTAGGGCCAGAGCCTGCCAGGGTTACGGAATTTGTTCGAAAGAGTCACCGCGGCCCTGGAACGCAAAGGGCATTAGGAAGAACACGGATGGGTTTTAGTCAGTAAGAGTCAGACACTCCCTTCCACTCGGCCCAGAAGCAGCGGAAGGAGTCAACTGGTGATATTAAACCCCTACAAAAAACACTATCAGCCTATAATGTTCTCACTGCTTGGAAACAGGCTTTCTTCTTGAGAGGTGCTGTAATCCTCCACTAGGGCCCAATGGCGTGTTGATAATGTCACATGACTTTGAACTCTTGGTTTTAGGATATGTCTGCAAGGTGTGAGCATGTACTATTACTCAGGTACTATAGGTACACCTTGTTTACATTACGTACGAGAATCTCACCACTTCAGAAGAACAACCGCAGTCGTACAAACAGACACAAAACTGGATTTATTCCATAGAACAAAAAATATAGCTAGGAGACATGAATAGACAAACATTTTTGAGCTTTTATAATAAATATAACCCCGTTTATAAAGTTAGCTTATACTTAAATCTCAAAACTAAACATTTATTGAAATCGGCTGAGAATTATCAAATAATTATGAAGTGTCAAAACAAAAAGCTTAGAAAGGCTTTCATCTTCTAATTTGGAATTTAATTAACAAGTGTTCCACCTGAATGCGTTCTTCACCATATTTGATTTGAGTTTTCTTTTTGTGAACTTTTTAATTGTTAAATATTTAGAGAAAATGTAGATCAGAGAGCACTTTACCCTCCACTATTTTTTGTTTAATTGATGTAGTTTTTTTTTATTTGTACTATATATTTTTAGCTAGTTTCTAATTTGGTAATTTAGTTTCTCTTTTGAATAATATTATTATATTAAAAATAAATAATTTCAGTTATCAACTTAAGCTGCTTTGTTTTTTATTATTATTAAAAGCCGTGCGTTTTGAGATGTTTGTATGGCCTAAGACTCATATTACAAGTCAGTATGCAGATCCTCCGTGACAACCGAAAAAATCCTGGATTAATGTCAATAAAGAACAAGCTATAACTGTTAATTTAATGATTCGAGGTGGAGTCGAGTCTCGAAATATATGGGTAAGACTGACGTTAAGTGGAAACCGACTCTAATAATAATAAAATAATCATTTTATTATCAGGCTGCTGAGGCCCATAGACACAATACACAAAATAATCTTAAACAATATAATAAACTAACACATATTAATAAACCTTATTTAACTATTGCACACGAAATGACGGCGTCGTGTTTCGCTGACTGGTGTCGCGCAGCTGGCCGCGGAAACGTCGATACACGACACCCTTCGGCCAAAACTCTTCTTTGAGGAATACCTCGAGCTGATGAGTTGGAACCCGCACCACAAACGACTTGAAGTTTGTGTTGTGACGCGACTCTAACTTCTCGACCCTCAAACTACAGTTGGTCTTCACAGCAGAGATCATCAACTTCGTTAGACAGGCGCAACGCGTCGATGTGACACCATCATCAACCTCACCTTAAAAGCTCTATCGCACATGCTTGTTTTCTTCTTTGTTTATAATTCTCGTCTCGTTTCCCGAATCTCCCAAATCCTCACGCAAAACAGCGAAAAATGAGGTTAATATTAAGTAAAAGTTAGAGAATCATCAATCACAAGCGTGAACGTAACAGATCTCCCCGAGGTTCAAACGTAGCGTAGTCTGTATAAAACAACATACTTACTAACCTATTACGCAAATCCCCAACTTCGCTAATAATTTCCAAGCTGTGGCGTGTTTTTCCTTATTACCTCAGCATGTAAATATAGGGATGAACTTGGCCAACTAGCAGACTATCTGGCCATATTAATTTATAGTCGGCATCGACTTTCCTGATATTATATTTCCATCCCTATCCCCGATTTCAATATTTTGATAGTATGACTATTTTTTTTATTCTTTCCAAAAGTATAAAATCTAAACTAATATTGTAAATGTGAAAGTTTGGGTAAAGGATGTTTGTTACTCTATCACGTCAGAACGGCTGAACGGATCTTGATGAAATTTGGCACAATGGTAGATTATAGTCTGAAATAACACATAGGATTTAGTCCGGGAGTATCTTCCCCTGAGATAATTTTCGACATTCACGTGGACGGAGCCGCGGGCGGCAGCTAGTGTTAATATTTCCCGTTTTTCTGTAGCTTTTGATTGACTAATCGGTAATTTCTGCCCAATAATCGCCGAGTAGGTATTCACCGACTATAATTGCGACCAAATAGTCGGCTTTTCCAACTAGTCGCCCCATCACTAGAACATTCACATCCATACAAGTACCCGTACGTACCTGTAGAGACACATAAACTTCGGTATCGGTAACAAAAGTTTCGTTTTGCCTGAAACAGGGTCGTAACATAAAATTTTACAACAACTTTAGACGTTACGTTATTATGGCTTTTTGATATCTTGCCATATCTAATAATGGGTTTATTACTTGTAATTTGAACATTTTGCTACCTGTTTTATTCGTATTCTGATTATTTTTTATAGAAAGTGGCGTTTTGATGGTGATTTTAATAAGTGTATTTTTTGGGCTGTTGCCATCGAGACTAATGATAACTGGTTTCAATAAGCCTAAGTATTTTTTGGTAAGAAATCAATTTTCTGAACAACTTTTTAGTGAAGTAAGTTGTATAATAAATAATAAATTTAGTAGGAAGTAGTTGAGTTCCTAGAACACACTTCAATAGCGTATTTGATTGTTTTTTTTTTAATAACATTTATTAATAAAATCCACATTTAGGTATCACATAACGGAGGCTGCTTGATGATCGTAATATCGCGTATTGCATTAAAGTACGGAATGTTGCGTAGTTCGAATACGCTCACTTAATACATGAACAATACTCCTCTTACCAAGTAACGCAAAGCTGCAGTAAGCCTCCGCACCGTTTCGTCTCCCAGATTAATGGATACAAGATAGAATGCCCTAATAATACGCAACTGCTGTTGAGGGTTCGATTCCCAGTTCGGGTAAAGTGAAATTGGATTTTTCCATCTAGACTTTCTCAGTAGTAGACCGGAGTTTGGATTTTTAATAATAAAAATAATTCTTTATTATCAGGCAACTAAGGCCCATAGATTAAATACACAAATTAAACATACAAAAAATAAACTAAGTAATACATATTCATCTTGCCCGGTTGTTGGCATTAGGCTCGTCCCTTAGAACTACTGATCGGCGTAGGTAGTGCTATTTTGGGTCAATGAACCGGAATGATAACGTTTATATGGACATGTCCCGGGAATTCCTGGAATATTTTTTTGATAATCGATGTATTAAATGAAATTAAACTGTTTAAGATATCATGAGTACGTAAGAAGACATATCAAACTACTCATTTCCGGTATAAGCTGGTCCAGTGCGGTGCTTTTTGCCATATTACTTACTGGTTCCGGGATTCAGACGGCATATCCATGTTTAGATAACGGTCACTAAATCCCGGGAATAGTACTATTTGCCGATCACTGCTTATAACATGAGTTTAAAAAATATATATATCTGGTGAAATGTGGGTGTATCTGCGTAATCCTTCGGGGCATACAGGCGTGGTTGGCACTATGTGAAAATCTGTATGTCTATTTGGATTTTTTTATTAAAACAAACATACTTTAACAAAGGATGTGAATGGAGAAATGAGGAACTCGGGTGGACCATAACCTGAGCAAGGATATTTTTTGTTTTCATAGTATAATTTTTGACACCGGCCGGCAGAAGCTTGTTCTTTAAATTAATACCTACCCATCAAGACAAACTACAATTTGGTCCATAAGAATACAGAGAATCAATAAATCTATTGTCCTGATATAATTGCCTACTATCTTAATATAGCTAATATAATACAACAAAGGTACGACCGTACAATAGTTAATTCACCACACAAATGAATGGTGTATTCTTGATGGGTTATCTTTATTGTATTCTGTTCTATGCGAAAACTAATTTTCGCACTTTCACAGTGGCACATTAGTAAGGTAGTTTGGGACAAAGAAAAGGCCAAATTTCTTGCTTTCTGCGGAAATCTTATAAATGGTACAATATGATAGTGTTTACGGTTCTGAACCACTATATGGAAAAACGGAACCCTTATAGGATCACTCGGTTGTATATATGTCCCTTGTCACAGACGTTTTTCTCCGAATCTACGGACCCGATTTAGTTGAAATTTGGTCCATCTTCAGTGACCCAAACAGTGATTTGTAAAGAAAATACGTAAATTTTGAAAGTTGGTTCACTTTTTGGGGGTAAATTTGATAACTTAAAAAAATTTACTGTACCATGTGACATATCAAATGGTATTGTGAGAGTTTCGAATACATTTTTTCATATTTAATTATTAAGTAAATAGTTTTGAAGTTATTAAAGAAATAAGATGAAAAATGACAATCTCCGAATAGGTGATTACAGGAAAACCTATAAGAAGTCTATGGTTTGAAAGTAACATGTTACAAAAATGAGAATCGTTCGGAACCCTTGCAAAATCGGAAGCATGGGAGTCCGGTCGCACTTGGTCGGTTTTTTGTGAAGAGGATGGGCTACTGCATTGTGAATTCTTTCGAGTAATAATAGTCCTCCAGTCTGAATTCATAGGAAGCATATTGCATAATTGCATGTAAAAACACAGCTTCAACCTCATAGTCCGTAGGGACTCGACACGACTGGAGAGTGAACAGGCGCAGGACCAATGTGCAAATTTATGACACTGCCGTCACCAATTCTTTTGCCAAACTTAGTGCCATGACATGCCAATTGCATCATGATTCCGTTGCGTAAAAGGGATTGTGCTATGCGTCTTGAATGTCTCCATCCCCCTTCCACACCGGAATCATGATGGTAGAAGACGTCATAGTAGGGCCATAGCCGCCATAGTAATCCCAGAAGATTCAAATTCGATCTTCTTTAATAGCCACGTCATTTTTCACGTTAACTCCACACAATACGATATCCTGCACCTATCAGTGTCGTAAATTGGCCGCAATTTAATTTTAAAGTTTGTAAGTAAGTATCGCGCGAGGACTACGTACATTTGCATATTTGTGCGTTTAAGCACAGCGGGCCCTCCGCTGGGGCGAACTGACTGATTGAATTATTAACTGACTGGCGGCTGCCCCACAGGTACTTCGTCCAGACGTGAGTCACATACGCGCCGTGGATTTGCGTGGCGTGGGCGTCATAATTGTTATAATTACCCACCGCTCTCCTCTCTCCGATAATGGACGCACGTTTGCTGCCATAATGCCCTAGTACCATCTCTTCAGAATAATAATGGCCCCACATTGTTATTTATTGTATTTGTTATTGCTTATTGTGTACTCGATTCGAGGCAATTCCCTAAACATCCAACGTCTGTTTTGTTAGATCAATTCATATCGATTTGTACACGTTCGTATTTAATTATAAAATCAGTTTATAGAACAATTTGGAATAAGAAACGGGCTGTTGTTAAAATTGTTCGTTGTTTCGCGTTTGTAATAGGTATAAAGTGGTATTTTACCACTGGGTAGTCCACATGGGACCGCCCTCGACTATCAGGCCACCACGTCAGGATCGTTGTCATGTAGGATTATTCGAAATTAGAGGGCTTGATTCTGGAAAACAAGCAATAGAAACGAACGAATTTTGTTTGATTTAACTAATTAGATTGGGAGGCCAGGAACCTTCGGTTGAACGAATGTACAAACAAGGGTTATCCGCCAGTTATATTTCATCAAAGTTATAATTGAGAAACCAAACAATTTTAATGGTTATTACATATCCATTCACTTTTTAAGAGTATTTAATAATTTATACGGATTTCGATTAATTAATGCTGTATTCCTGTTGGGTTTGGAAAGGTTGATTTAAAGCTCAATAATTATTACATTAAATTAATCGTGAACTCATTTAATTGTAAATGTAATGACATGGTTAACAGATTAAATATTGCATTAAAATGGATACAGAAGCTTCATGACGTGATTTATTAATGAAATACTGTGTTTTTGTCAAAAAGGAACCTCGATATCTGCTACTTAACAAACCGTCACGCTGGTAAAGGAAAGTTCAGGTGGACTATAGTCGACACCAGACACATTTGCAATAACGGTCATTGACCCACCATTTATTGACATACATAATTCCGAAAACAGAAATAAAAACATAAAGCTGTCCTGAATCGACATCTATCGTAATCCTTTAAATTTTCTAATAATGAAAAATGATCCATCATTTATTGTCCAGATACCTACGAAGAGATAGTAAGGAAAGGGTAATGACAGTTATTGCAAATTGTATAGTTACTACTATTAATGTTTAGTTTACCCCCTTTCGTCAGTTAGCTATGTCCCATGGAAGAAGGGTCTGGAAGGGGTGCCTGGTTGATGGCAATAAGCTCGCATTGCCATCAACCAGGCACAAATCCTGACTCTGACTTACTGGAATGTTACTTAGAAATTCTAGACAGGAAAACCTCAATTATATTTTGTCCGACCCGGGAATCAGGGACTCATATTTAGCAGCGACGTTTGCAACCAATAGTCCAACAGGGCTTTCTATAATGTAGGTATCAATAACAATAATTTAATTATTAACTCACAATTCTACCAAGCTGGTAGCAATGCCGCTAGTCTTTTGGGCACACTTCCGGTCAATAGCGACGCGATTTTTTTGACGCCATATTTTGATTTGTTTCTGTATGGTGTCGGACGTAAAAGAATAGCACCATCCCATCTCTTATCGAGTATCGTAAGAGGCGACTAAGGGACTCACCAGAGAATTGGCAGCAGCGTTATTTGTACATTGCAACAGCTACACTGCGATTGCCAATCCGCCTGCCAAGCGTGGCGATTATGGCTTTGGGGGAGGCCTATTTCCAGCAGTGGACGTCTTTCGGCTGGTATGATGATGATGATGATATTTTAAGTTTGTTGAATAATAAAAAAAAATTGCAACAATTAGAATAAAATAAATTCTACCACATTCTCAAACTACAAGGAAGTTAGGAACTGATTGAAGTTAGCTCTCTAACGGTCCAGTGTAATAACTATTATTCTAGTTTAGCCACTAAATTAACAATAACAGCTTCATTATGTTTCGTGTTGTTAAAGTTTCCACTACAATATTTGGGTAGCAATTGTATTGTACTATACGTAAATAATTTATGTTTAGGGCTGTGGGCCTAGGGACTACTAAGATTCCTAGAGCAAAAGCTGGTGAGCTATTTAGATAAGCTTTTGACCTTTAGTAGTTACCTATTTAGATTATGTATGTATGGTGTGTATGTGTACTGAATAGTGTCGGACGTAAATGAATACCACCATCCCATCACTTCCCGTGGGTGTCGTAAGAGGCGACTAAGGGACTCACCAGAGAATGGGCAGCAGCATTCTCTGTCTTTTTAGGCATTGCAACAGCTACACTGCGATCACCAACCCTTGCCAAGCGTGGTGATTATGACAAACTCCCCCTCCCCCCTTAGGGGAGGCCTATGTCCAACAGTGGACGTAGTACGTACATACGATGATGATGATGATCTAGATTATTTTGTCCGTTCGGAGATGTTCTACCAACGGACATGTATGGATACTTATATCTGCTCCTTTATTGTTAATGGCTCGAAAGATAGTAATGTTTGCATTTTTCCATTTTATTATTCCACCACACCAAAGCCAAGAACTATGCCGTTTTCCTGGTGATCACTCAGCAGAAAAGTAGCGAGGCAATGAAGCTCGACGAGTCCCAGAAAAACTTTTCAACTGTCTTGGATTTTTTTTTAAAAACAATGAGAAAAGAACGACGAAGAAGTAAGGTTGACCTAATTCATCATCTGTATTTTCCTCAATGTGGTATGAGTTTAAAATGGCTTCTTTAAATCAAGATCGTTGCGCGTGGGTGGTGGTACTTTAACTAGTTCTGTGTTTGTTAGTTTTAGGAGGCAGTCTCTACAATACTGATGCTATTACAATAAATATTTCACTACTGCTAAGCTAAACTATCGCTGAGCTTCTTTATCTCGAATCTATATTAACTATACTAATAAAAAAGCCGAAGAGTTTGTTTGTTTGAACGCGCTAATCTCTGGAACTACCAGTCAGATTTGGAAAATTATTTTTGCATATATTTGCCACATTCATGAGGAAGGCTATAGGCTGTACGGGAACGGGAAAAAACGGGATATGCGCGTACGAAGTCGTGGGCAAAAGCTAGTAAAAGATAAACGGTAACTGTGGGACCAGCAGCAAGACAATGCTAGTGTTGACATAAAATAAAACAAGGTCCCCGGAAAGTGTGTGGAGAATCCTATAAATAGTTAATTTTGAAATAAATAGTGAAGTAACTACCAACAAATGACGTTAATTTATAAGTTAATTTAACTGTCTACCTTATAAACTATTTATGTTCCAGTTTGTGCGCAGACTGTTTAATTATATTGTTTGATCAAATTAATTTTGACAATCCAGTCCGCGTGTTTATTCGAGTTCTGTTAGCATGTTTCACAGATTAGGATTGTACTTCGATAACACATTGGACAATAATCATGCTCGGAAATTGATTTATTGACGTGTAAATTCCATGGGAATAATAATGAATAGATACAGGCCCATAGTTGATGAATAAATAATGTTGCCAACGATAATATTTTATAATAAATTGGCCTCTTTATAGCGAAGTGGGTGTCAAGATCACAATGCACACTTGGTGCGATATATCACACATATTATCATGGCTGCGGCCCAGTGCGGCGCGGGCTTCGTGAAAGTAATTTTACTATAACCCTCCCATTCCCGGCAGAATAGTTCACGCGGCCTGCATGTGTGGCGTGACTACAGTGATACAAGATTCCTTTGAGGTGAAAAGTTCGTTAGGCGTGAGTGTGGCTCACGAGCACCAATGAAGTCTCGTCGATGCAGACACGATACTAGACGACGCACTGAGTGTTCTTACGTCACTGACATGTTTGACAGCGCAAGCGGAACCTGCCAGAATAAATGTTAAATAGATGTTTTAATTGTGTTATGAATTCCACAGTGTCAACATAATGCGTTTTCTGTTATCAAATTAAACCAAATTGTAATCATAATAGAACAACTAAAACGTGTTAACGCCGTAATATTTCACGATTCAGCAATCCAGACGCGATTAACTTAATTAAACGTATGCGCAAATTATTATTCATATCATAAAATTATTCACAAAGTTTTGTATAATGTTGTCGGAATAAAAATGTTGGCACGCAAAGACTTTTTTATGAAAACCAGCCAGTAAATAAGGCAAAGGTCCCAGTCGTATCCATTTGTCCCCCCGGAGCATTCGTGGGAATGGGCAAAAACAAGTGAAAATAAAGTGAAAACATTGTTATTCTCGTGTGGATTACCTTGCGTCGTGTTATTCCAGCCGGTGTGCTGTCTCCTCGGATAACAAACTATGGACTTTCCAGTTCCATACATTTAAATTTAAAAATAATTTTCTGACTTGCGGAATTTGGAACGAGCGCTAATTGAGTCCATTAAAGTTTTGTGGCGCGAATTATTTTTGTTCATGATTATATTTTCGCAGCTATCTGCTCTCATAAAAAGGGGGAGCGTAATTACTTAGGCACGTTAATGTCCGTTATTACGGGTAATAGGGTATAATGTGAAAAATTATGTTTGTTATAATATAATTTAGTGGCATAAGACCGTGTGTAATCGGGTGTTGAGATAAAAATTGTCGGGGTTTATTCCTGAAAAAAATTGGAACCTTTGCGTTGAATACCGGGAAACGTAAATATAGGAAGTCGCTACTTGTGTATGCTTTTTGTGATATTTTTTTTCGTTTTATGGAAACGCGAATGGCGAAATCCTTTAAGCTTTGCAATGGAATAAAAAATTATTTCAAATTAGGTAGAAAGCGGCGACTAATTTCCATCCGAAGTCCGCTCCATTTTGCTCCCAAATAAACTGTGGAGTAAGTATGAAATAAACTGGGAACATCATTATTCTTGTTGAGATTATTTCGTGTTATCTTAGACATTTATTCTTTCCGTGCCAACATGACTATTCTGCGGTGTTGATACTTTATTCACTTATTATTTTGTTTTCACTTCTCTACTTCTCTGTAGAGGCAGTAAACGTTTTACTAGATAAGAGTTCTATTCATGTTTGTTTATTTTTATTATGATTTACATGTTATACGTTTTAAGTAGGTAGATGATATTTGGGGAAGACATGTGGGGTTGTAAATACAGAAATAAATGAATGTGGCGTGGTAGATATGTCACCCTTATGTCACCTTAAGTAACATTATTTAATTAAGATATTATTTATCCTGGAATTTGCTTGGATTTATGTGGGATAAACTTTTGTAAACATGGATAAAGAAATGGGATTAAATAGTTAGTACCCACCTAAAATAGTTCACCGATGTATTTACGGAACATAGTAATAATAGGAGGCTTTTATCTTATCGACGGTGGTAACTTCAACTGTCGTAAGAGACATACACTGCGCTGTTAGATTTTCAAATATCGGCGCTGAGCTTAGTTTTGAAAATCAAATAGTGCATTATATGTCCCTTACGACATTTGAATTTTCCACTGTCGTTATGTGCCCTTAAGTAGTTTCCTTCCCATGCCAGTGAAACCAAGCTCAACCGCGTACAGTCAGCCGGCCTTTTTTATGGATGGGAAATCCTCAAATGACTTGTCGCGTAGTTTGAAGTTTCAAGAATAAGATGTCAACTAATACTGGTTTTACTGCCACTGAAGCTGAACTGGCTACTGTGCATAAAAAAAAATCCAACGAAATTGAAAACAATCTCAGGATTAAAATCTGAACTAAAACGGTTTAGTTAAAGTCTAGTATGGTAAGTGAATATTTGGGATCTCGCTCTGTGTTCTAAGAACATAGAGTGAGCCTGTAAGTGGTAACATGAATAGTTTACCAAAATCGTACATTTCTGCGAAGCTTTCAGTTTACTCGTTGTAAATATCGTCTATTTCTAAATTCTACTTACTGTAAAATGTTATGAAATTCGAGTTAAGATCAAGTTTCACTCTTTGGAATGAACTTGTATGTGTGTGTTTATAATTTTTTAATAGTGATTATTAAGAGCTACTTGTAGGTCTTATATAATTGTAAAATAACTAGAATTAGGTTAGTTTCGCACCGTAGATGTTTGAGGTAGCGAAGCGGTGCGAGGATGTGTAGCGGCGCTTTGAATATACATATTTGAAGCATACCAAATATACGAGTTAGTGAGGCGGCGCGAAGATGCGCAGCGATGCCATGAAACGGTGTGTAGCTGAGTGGTGCGAGAATGCCTAGCAAACTTTTTTCAGCTTTTCGCACACATCTCTCGCTTTTTGTAGCTCTGTTAGCCCTTTTTCACAAGAGTTGCGTTTTGCCTGGCTAGGAAAATGAAGAGAATTTGTGGTTTTTTTTTCGCACGCCACCTCTCTTGCCTAACCTTGCACATTCTTGGTGGAAATGCACCCTTGGTACCCTTACACAAAATTATGTACTATGTCAATTTAATACCAAGTTGTCAGCTTGCTTGTGTTTTGTTAGTTGTTATTTACACATTCAATTTATTGTATACTTGAAGAAGTCTGAGTAAGATACTAACACAAATTGTATCATAATAATATATATGGTAGTCTTCAAGGTATATGTCTATGGGCAAAAGTAGCCTGAAATAAAGAGGTTATTATTATTATATTTACTTTAAGACTACCTCCGAGTAACCCTTGGGAGATCTACAGGTGTGATGTTATGTGTTAAATAAATATATATGAGTTAAAATGTGTTTCAAATATTTTACGGTCAACGGGGCCTCCAAAAGCACTACAATATTACAGTTGGTAAGTTCATATATAAATACAGACACATTTACACACCTGACCACACACAGTAGCTAATAAAAAAACAAACACACATCGCACCTCACAACATTTATCTGAAACAACATCGCAACGGTCGCAAGTTAGAGAAACTAGTGAATATTTATGGTGGCCTATATTCTAGGTTGCTATAGGTACAATGGAGTGGTTGTCGGCCGTATTTGCGAGTGTAAATTGAAACATGTCGAGAGTTAATTGCGTCCAGGGCGGGCGGCGGGGGCCCGGGGGCCGCGGATAATCCGAGGACCTGCGACCGGCGGTCCGGCGGCCCGGCGGCCCCACGCCTTGCGACCTTTCGCCAAAGATAAACGCTTGCCGACACCATGCCTCGGATAGTGCGAATTAACAACGAAAATTGCTGGTTTGAGTTTTTGGGTGTTTGTTGCGAATTGGTGTTTGTGAAAATGTGGTAAAATGATCCCGTTTTATTTAGCATGAAGTGCTTTGGTATTCAAGACAGATGCTTGTTTTATTTTATTGAGAAGTGGCACATGTTTTATAAATTTAGCTTTTATAATGAATAAATAATAATCTGGCTTATTCATTTAAAAAATCAATAGCAGCATTCTAAATTCAAATTGTAAAAGTATCAGTATTTAAATTAATCATATAGTTAGATTTTAAAGAATAAGGCTGCAAATGTGTTAATAATGTAATTGAGTAATAACAGACTTGATAAAACTGCTGAAGTATCAATATACCCTTAAGCCTGTATTCCTCAAAGGGTAAGGTAGAGAGGTGTACTTAATAGGACTCCCACTCCCACCACTTAATAGGAGTCATGCGAAATTTGTTCGAAAGAGTCACCGGGGCCCTGGAACGCAAAGGGCATTCGGAGGAACATAGGTGGGTTTTAGTCAGTAAGAGTCTGATACTCCCTTCTACTCCGCCCAGAGCGGAAGGAGTCATTTTATGATTTCCCATATTAAAAAACAAAAAACAAAAAGGCAGTGAAGTCTTCACACAATTTTTTTTCATAAGAAATTCCTTACTTTGTTGGCAGATTTTTAGATTACGTTGGGCTAAGGATCGATTTCATAAATGAGTATTTTGAGTTATATACGAGTCAAATTATACTTAGTATGGTATGTTGTAATAATGTAGTATAGAGGGTATGCGGAACAGAGAGTAAAGTGCCGCAAATCTCTATAGAAAAAGGAGGATCCTCCGACCAGACGGTTGTTGTGTCTGGTGGGGAACTGCCCGATAGTTGACATTTGGGCAGTTGTGCATGTTCAAATTGCACGGAAAACTCTCATTCCACGATACAGGATTTAGTTCAGTAGTTCGCTGCTGGCGGGATAGATGGCGCTACGTTTCTTTTTTGTTGCGATACAAATTTCGCTTCGTTAGTTTTTCTTCTGACGGCATTGATCCGACAGGTTTTAAGTAGAGTTTGACAAACTCACAACGTCAAAAACTCGAAACAGAAACCGGCCCTACGTAAAATATTCACCACACCATATGTATTATGTTATCACAAGAATAGTAGTTGTTATACCAATCAATTTCCCGCTTTATACGTTGATTACCTACCATGTTTGCTAAGCTCAGTGTTTACATTTTATGCCAAGTTTCTACTACATTCCTTTATCCTATTTACTGGCTTACGTACAAGGCTTGTATACAACGGCGTTCATTTACGACCTGACAACTTTAAAAGATAAGGCACTCACTCCTGAGTTCTGTTGCAGTAAAACGTAAAAAGTCCTCCTTTTTTTCGCTTTAACTCCGTTGTCTTTGTATATTCGTCATTCCAGTTTACGGTGAAAAGAGTCTTGAAATGTACTTGTAATTTCTCTTCCCTTTACTATGGTTTAAAGTTCCATGAAATCTTAATAAACAATAGTATCCAATTTATTAAAATTTAATTGTTTCTCTCCAAGATCGAGCTAAATAATTAAAGTATTGAGTATTTGAAACTGCGTTGTTCTCGAACTAAATGCTATTGATTAGGAGCTGAGACGGCGATTCCTTGAATTTCTGGTTCATTGTGCCATCTGCTGCATTGCAAAGGATTTGGCTAGCGCACTCGAAGTTGGTATCGGTATTATTATTTAATGGATTTTAGTATTAACTGGTGCTTTTGTGAAGCTAAACTTAATGGAAATAATAGAAGAACATGAAAAATGTTTACCAATAGGCGGCGTCTACGCATTATTGTATTTCATAACTCGTAGCACACTACGCTACAGCGTAGTTCTGTGCTACGCGCCTACGAAATTTTATTTTTGAGCATTTAAAAATATTTAACTGTAATTCCCTTGCCTATGTTATTAATATAAATAAATTGCGTGAGTCTCGTAAAAACTCGAAAATTATTTGTCTTTAGGGTTCAGTACCCAAAGGGTAAAACGGGACCCTATTACAATGACTCCGCTGTCCGTCAGTCTGTCTGTCTGTCCATCTATCACCAGGCTGTGTCTCATGAACCGTGATAGTTAGACAGTTGAAATTTTCACAGATGATGTATTTCTGTTGCCGCTATAACAAAAACAGAATAAAGTCAATATTTAAGGGGGCTCCCATACAACAGACATGATTTCTTTGACGTTTTTTGTAGATAATGGTAAGGAACCACCAATAGCACGAAGGTGCGCGAGTCCGACTCGCACTTGGCCGGTTTTTTTTATTCCCTGAATACTGATGGTTTATGAAAAATTAAGTTACAATCAAATTATGTTTAGGTGCTACGAAGTTTACCGGGTCCTGCATAAACATGTAAAGAAATACATAATGCTGGTCCCTACTTACTAACACAATGTATCTACTGCAAGACTATCGCATACTATTATAAGTTATTCATATTCTTGTGCATTTTCACCTCATAAAAGATAAAAGTCTTGCAATTTTTTTTCCGTCTCAAAACTTTAAAAACAAGACTCCGGCGCCGTACCGCCACTCGCCAGCCCTACGCTGCAGTAGGCCACAAACTCCGCGCAAGCCTCCTCACGGAGTGTCATCGAGTAGTAAAACAAAGGCCTCCTTATTACACAGGTTGAGCTCGTCATAATTTCAACAAGTTTATGTGCGTTCAAGAGTAATGTCGTACCTGATTTATGTTTGCCGGCTGTTGTAGACTTAGGACAGAACAGGTTTATGAATCTTTGTTGCCGGAAACTTTAATGTAAGGAATGTGTGTTGTGTGGATTCTCTGTTGCAGGGAATCTAGGTTTGGAGTGTTAAAATAAAAACTTGTCCTGAATTGTCTCGTACAGGACAAACCCACTGATTTGAATAGATACTTAGGATTCTGAACTTAAGGGCCAAACGAAATAAGTTCAGAGTGACCTGTTTAGATAGGCCATCATATAAGCCGAAAGACAGTCCAATCGCAGTGTAGCTATTGCAATGCACAGAGAATGCTGCTGCCCATTCCCTTAGTCGCCTCTTACGACACCCACGGGAAGTGACGGGATGGTGCTATTAACTTATCTTCTTCTTGATCTTCATCCTTCTTAATCTTTTTAAATAGATTAAAGCATTTTTTTGTCCTAAAAGTTTTACTTGATATCAGAGGGCCAATTCCACTAAGCTTTAAAAACATCAATCACAGTAAGCGTTCGCATTCGCAATCTCTCAAAAACACCTTTTATTTGTCACTTCTCTTTCTTCTTTCTTTGGATAGCGATGCGTTTGCAACTCAAATCTCCGGTCAAAAACCTAAAAAATCTCGTTTAGATCTATCTTTCGCTTTTAGTTTGGTTTGTTATTATAAATCCAAAACTGTTGTTCATATTAATGACGGAGACGTAATCGTTAATGCATAATAGTAAAAAAATAATTAATTAACTATATTCTTCGCATCATCACAACCCCCAGTAGACGTTTACTGTAAGACATTTTTCTATTCCGCTACAATGAAAGCGCCTTGAGGGGAATATTCCATAATCATCGCGATCCTCTCATACAAACCTAATCCCGATCTAAAAACGTCGGCGTAATGTAGGACACGCGCGGCGCCGAATTATTCGACTGTGAAAGAGTGATATTAACTTTACCAACTTACTCCACTTGAACTCCATCTCAACATTTCGCCGAAATCATAATAGCCTTCTTTTCGGCGCCGACTCCTCAATGTTGACTTTGAAAGTCGAATTCAAGAGGATTTGTTATCTTTGTCTTTCAAATCCGATTGAATTCAAAGAAGATCCTATCTCCTAGTATCCGTTTCAGTCATTTACAACTTGCATAATAGTGTTCAGAGAACATTAACTCGGCGCAGTCCTCATCGTTCTTTCATAAGTTTCTCAGCTTCTCATCGCTGCAACTTCATTCCGTTGTTCTTTAAAGCCTCGCTGGATGCAAGTCAAAGCAATTGCAACTATTCCAAGACTCTCAATAGAGCTCCAACTAGAATATTAACTGAGGATTTAGTATTTAGTCGAGAGTGGAAATTGAAACATGTTCGGAGTTAATTGTGACTAGGGCCCGCGGTCGCTTCAGTTCGCGCCAAATTTGGGATTCAGGGCGTCGACACAATGCAAACTTTGGCTTGTTGTTCAACACACTCTTTGTTGTGTTCATCGAATAATGAATTTTGGTGTTTCGCGGAAATTGATGTTTTGATTCTAACCTTATACAAAAATTAAAAGATATCTAATGTAGATGAAAGTATAGACCACAAAACAGCTTATTTTAATTACCGACATCATTTAGGAACAAAGCCAAATCCCTTGGGATAAAACAGAAAGCACGAGAGTAACACGTTAAACCGTGAAACAAAGGTGTTCGACAGCGGGACGGTAAATTAAACAACTAAATAGATCATTAATGGATGAAGTGTGGATGTAAATGAATTGGGTTTCGACAGTTTGTTTGTTTTCACGGGTAGAGCGATGGCCCTTGACTGGAGTGGAGCTAGCCGCGTTCGCCCCCAAGCCGCGCTCGAAACCAATTTTACATTCGATATGAGTAAGCGGACATGCGTCCACTGCTAACATATGTTTCCTAGTGGCTCTCGGTTAATCAGTATGGACACGTAATGACGGGAAACCGTACCGTGAACAATCTCATACGGAAAAAGGATATGCCCTGATTTATTTATTTTACAATTAATTTACACACAGAAAAAGTATCAGATATAACATTATAATTATTAGTACAAAGGTACTACTTATTTCCAAAGAGATTTCTTCTAGCAGACCTGCGAGAGGGGAAATGAAAAATAAATGTAGACAATAGTGTGTAAGAAAGAACAAGAAAAAGGGTATGTGAAGCCTTAAACTAAAGAATCAACTAAACCTACATAAATATTGCTGTTAGTTGAAAGTATCACTTTTTTTGTATCAAAAGTTGTGTATGAAACACATAAAAAAAATGTGTTATAGTGGTTCTAAAACTGCATTTGGGAGAATAAATTAAAATTTGGTGTTTTAGCCAGCTCACAAGGCTAATTAATGATGTGATTTAAAAACAGATGTACTGAAAACCTTACCTCCTCTAAGATGGATTTCCTAACTAACCAAAATCTTGCTCTCAGAAATATCAACTTACATAATATCACGACAGTTCCACGAAGTAAGCTGTACTTAATGAATGTACTTAATGTCACCAGTTTTACATTCGATATGAGCGAGTCGACATGCGTCCACTGCTGCTACATTAAAAGGTAACATTACTGTTTCCTCGTTAATTTATATTGGCTTTCTGTTAATCAGTATGGACGTGTAATGACGGGGAACTGTACCGTGGACGTTTCATACGGAAAAAAAATATCTCCCAAAAAAAACTGTTTGTTTATGAATCGCAATTCATGTTCGATATTAATTACAGTTGAAAGGATCAGGTTTTTGTAGCAAAAATTAATTAAACTCTTGTGTGTATGGAATACATAAAAAAATCTGGTTTTATGGTAGGTACTGAATTATAAATTTGGGAGAATAACTGTAAATGTTTCAAAAGTAACTCTCGATTTTTGATAGAAAGTGATGGGCAGTTGATATTTTAGCCAGATTTACTGAGAATTATTACCTTTTCTAGGATGGAACTCTTTACTTAACCATTAACTTTTCTCAGAAACATCAACTTAACATAATACTACGACAGTATTCCACGAAGGATGAGTTGTATCTAATAGAATAGAACTCTTCCATTTCGCCAGTTTGGTTTACTCCGTGTCAGACTTGGGGTTTTTACTGAGAAATATCTAATGTTAACTGAGAAATATGAAATGTAATTTTGATGAATAGTATCACGGTTTATGCACCATCTCTTCCTACCAATTTGTACGCCACGATGTGCGGCTGAACATGTTAGAACTTTTCCTTATCATATTTTTATCTTGCATGCAATGTATCATGTACACCATGTTTAAACAAATAAAATTTACTTACTTACTTAAACCTCAATAACACTTTGCTCGTAACGAAAATCAAAATGAGGTATTTAGCTCAGCAGCAGCGCTTACCAACACTGAGACTGCCAATGAGGTAGGTAGTCCAGAGGCTCTATAGATAGGTATAAAGTGACATTGTATCAGCAATAAAAAGTACTGAATCAATCTGACTAACCCCTCCCTCTATGCTTTTTTTCAAAGATGGGAAGTCATCAAATCTCTCCCTCACTAAAACTCATCCGTGTTCCTGCAATTCCCTTTGCGTTCCAGGGCCGCGGTGACTCTTTCGAAGAAATTCCGCAACCTTTGCAGGCTCTGGCCCTAACGGGGCGAAGAAATGACACGTAGCCTATTCCTTACATTTTTGACTATTTGGTTAAAGTTGCCATACTTAATTTCACTTACCCTTTCTTCTTTGCAAAAATGCACATTATTTCCCTTAGCAAGAAACAAATCCCCAATTACTTTCGCAACTTGTACCAATAATCTGTAACACATCGTGTTACAATACACGTTGCGCACAGTCGAATGCGATTAGTTAGCTAGAGATAATTACACATTCCATTTGTCCGGTTAATCCGGGCCTAATCGGATGGTCCGTGATAAGGGTCGGCCCACCTTAGGCACGATACTCAGTGACGTCACTACTTTGTGCTACCTATGCTTTTATAACAGGAAGTTTATTTTGATTTTTGTTGACCAGTGCCTGAGCGAAGTGACGTTAAATCAGCGACTAGCGGACGTAACGCGGTTTCACCCGAGTAGTACCCGTTTCCTTGGGAGTACGGGGATAAAATATAGCCTATATTACTCGCTGAAAATGTAACTATCCATTGCTGAAAGAATTTTTCAAATCGGTCGAATAGTTTTTAAGTTTATTCGTTACATACAAAAATAAAAATCTTTCCTTTTTATAATCTTTTTATATATTAGTATATTAGTATTAGTACAGATAACTATTGTCAAAAAGCCAAAAATCCTTTGGAATGCGTTCCATCCTAACGTCAGGATGGCAACCAGCCGGTTATACTTTTATATGAAGGCAAGTAAACAACACAAGAAGTTGGAAGAATCATCACAGCGTTGATTTGATGGATTCGTTTTACTCAATAACATTGTTTTGGTTATGTATGTCTATATCTAAGTATAAGTCGACTTTGTCTCTGTCATCTATGACCTAGACTAGAGACAAGAGCAAACCCATATTAAATAAAAAAAAATATTTTTGTGAAAAAAAAAAGTGACAGAACATGGCAGTTACAACTTAAAGGAACAAACAAAAAAAAAGTAACTTTTATGTTTTTTTTGTTTCTGCATCACATTAAAGTACATTGGTAGATTTGCCTAAGGCAGTAAGTCCGCCTTTGTGCAGTGTGTTTTACTTGTGCATAATGTTTTAATTAATTATAAAAATGAATGGCAGTGACACGAGGTACTGAAATGTCACATGTTCGATCCCTTACAATATATGTATATTGGACGTTTTACAGTTGTTATAGACGATAAAATGTCACTTTGGCTAGAGCTATACGAAACGGAAAGAATTTGATCAAATTCATATAAAATGTAGGTCCGTAAACTTATAATAATTAATTCAGTTCTAATCGAAGTTTGAATGATAAGGGTAAAACCCATTTAAAGTACACCTTGGTACCTTTTCTAGTACCTTACGGTTCGAAATACCTATTTGATTAAAGTAGATTCATGCTTGAGTTTCTTCTAAGCTAATTCAAAAAGGCGAACTTGTTTGTTTGTTTGTAGAAGGTTATCTCTGAAAGTACCTACTAATCCAATTACAAAAAATCATTTACTGGTAGAGAGAGAGCTACGATATCGCTTTCGGGAAAAAGTAGTAGTTATATGCAAAGTGATTGTTTCTTACCGTGTCTAATTTGGTAAAATCATTTGCTGAGATTTAAATTTTACATTATTTTGTTGAAAGAAGAGGAATTATTTCAGCCGATGGTATTTAATTTTTTACACGTATGTTGAGAGAAATTCATGGTTTCATGTCAAGAGAACTTTAAAATGAACGCAATAAAAATCATAAACTTGAGTTTGTTTCTCAAATACACTAGAAAGTTCTCATTCTTTGCAAGACCTTGGTTCTTATAAAATTTTACAAATAAGATGGTTATTCTATCGAACGAACGTAGGCTTTAATGTATTGCTTCTTCACATACTTATGTATGTAAATATTCAAATATTCGGGCTTTGTGCCTGGGCTACTTTAATTCATAATGTAAAATTACTAATTTATATATTTTTTTACAACTTATCTGAGCTTATTTTTTTGTATAAAAGGAACAACGTTGGTAATGTTTGCTTTTTGAAATAGATACCTAGAGCGATGTAAGTTTATAAAAGGAATTTTAAACTATAAGACATTTTACTTTGCCGCCTATTCTGCTAACACTATATTTAAGCTTGACATCGCCAAACAGTCTTTCTGCGTCCAAAAAGAAATACAAGCTAAAAAAAAATAAGAAAAAAAGTGAAGCGAATAAAATAGAAACTCATCGACACTAAACAAAATTAAGTACAACCTCAAAGAAATGTAAAAGTAACAAGTAATATTATCAAAAAATATTCTTGATGGCAGCTGCCATTTTGGGCTATAACACCTCATGAATATGATACCTTCGATTTGGTGCGACTCGCAAAACTTAGACAGTCACGGCGGGCATTTCCTTTTCCCTTTTCATATAGAAATTTCACGGCTCGTAACCGCGAACGATTTGTGAATTTAACACAGGATATTATTAGATTTTCTCCATCCTTTACCTATTTCTTTTTCAGTTTCAAACGTGTAAAAGAAATGTATTGAGGTCTTGTGGATATTGTTGATCATTGGCATCTTAGGACAACTAGTTTATGTTCTGCAATAAAAACGTGTGCTGTTTAAATTTAGAACTTTTTCTATTGTGTGTCAAAAATCATAAATATCCTTTTAGCTTTTAAAAAGTAATTCAGTAACAAACATCCATCTTCTGCAGCCGGACTTCACCCACTGCTGAGCATCTGCATAGGCTTCTCTTTTCTTGTGGCAATCCCCACGTCCCTGTGCCAGCCTCATCCAGGTTCTATCCGCGATGGCAATAAAATCTTCTGCCGGATGATCAACCCTTCTTCTTTCAGTACTTGGACGCCACTCGGCAAAACCCTAACTCAAAACTTTCACATTTTAAATATCAGTAGGATAGAGTATCACTGGTCTCTAAAATAAATTATGAATATCAACCGCTAAATACAGAAACCTCATTTGTGTGAAATAATTCTAATTAATATTAATTAAGCTCGAAAGCTGTGTGAAATTCCATAATTTTAATTACCTTCCTTTTTCAATGTATGCTGTTTATTACATTTTGTGATCGGTTTTGTAATTAAAATTGAAAGCAGGATTCACTTATTAAATTGTTTATTGAAGTTATTTCACAATTTATTTTTAATAAAAGCAATAAAATAGAAAGATTGGTGAAATGAAAAAGTTCGTAAGGACATCCTACGCCTATAACTTTCCGATTAGTTTTCGGTGAGCTTAAAAAATTAAGTAAAATCAGACGTCATAAAACTAGAAGCACCTAGCACACTTAATATGCATTGAAAGAGACATAACGATGCCCGTATTTGTCTACCACTTCATAAGTTTAAGGAACACGTCATGAGCGCCCGCTCACATGTAAGACGTGGAGTAGTCTATAACTTTTTGCAGTCCAACGCGTTCGGAAGCAGTGTAAAAACCGCAAAAATAACTCATGTGTCGAAAGACAAGAAAATGTAATAAAAATATTCAGTGAAGTTGAAAACAAAAATATGGGACGGAAAATGAGAACAGAGGGGAAAATCGCATCAGTTACTCTCGCGACCTTACTGAATATTTTTTGAGAGTTTATTGAATAAATATACATAATTTCCCTTTGATGCCTCAAAAGTGCTTTACACCGGCGACGTGGTTGCTCTAATACGCCTGCCGCCTACCGACAACTCTGAAATAAATACTTGTAGCGTGTCAATGTTAGAAGCTTACGTTTGTAGACATATCTTATTAATGAGAGAAACATGTTTGGGTTTTGGCTTTTGGCGTGTGTTTCTGCGTTTATTACCTTTGCTTGTCTCAAGGGCAAGAAGAAGAAACGAACAGTGAGCGTCAATCTTGATTCGTTTGAGCGCGTTGACGTATTTACTCGCTGTTTTTAAGCAAATCTTTGTCTAACGTAGCTTCACAACGACTTTATCCTCCTGCCCTGACCCCCATGTATACAGTCTAATTAAATAAGTACCATAAGCAAAAGTTTACAGATGGGTACCCAATATCAAATAGAAAACAAGAAAAAGTGATAAAAATCAAAGCTCAAAACAAGATCCGAGGCCGATGAGACCCCGTAGTCAACCGATGTATGAAACTGAAAATTAATTTGATCCTCCATAATTGGATGCCTATAGCAAGTGGGGCAAGACTATAGCAAGTCTTGCTCATGTGCAAGTGACCAATTACGTAAATTTCATCCATTCTATTCGTCTCTTTTCTAGCCAACAGCAAAGTACACTGGTACACGACTAAAGTAATAATAATTCTAGCCAGTCTTCGTTAATTAGGCATTCACAATAATTTATTATACTAGTGAGCATATTCCAGGTGACATGAAGTTTATTTTTAATTAAGCGCTTTTGAATTTGGAATGAATGCAGAACTCTATGCTGCGTATAAAATGCATGCTAATATTAAACTTTTTGTTCATGTATTCTATGTTGGTTATGGTTTGAATATTCATCATATTATTGTCGTAGCTTTATTTTTAATACATTTAGCCAAAAGGCATTTCATAAAAAAATATTGGCATTAGGTTATTCATTTAAAATAATGGAGGGAATAACGGTGGGTTGGTTAATGTATTTAAACATTTGAGTATTATTTTATACAACAAAAAACCTGTCGACTCAAATCCTCAAACGCAAACTTTTCGTTTATTATCTATGTATTGTAAACGTAAAGGTCAATAAAAATGTTTTGCCTAGACTAATAATTTAACTATACGCATATGTTATGTTATCATATTATTTGTCTGGGTAGTTTAGTTGCGATTGCGAACAACATTATGATTAGTTACTCGTAGTATAAAATGTCCCACGCCAGAGCAGTTTTAAATCTTTTGTATTTTCTGCAAACAAGTCACATAACAACTTCTCCCTCATTAGCAGAAGTAAAAAAGTTCTATTTAATTTAAAGTAAAGTTCTATCATCAAAACAACATCGCTATTGTAACACATATACATATATCGATGATTGTAACACTGACATTTATGCTGTGTATCCTTTATTGGAGATCCATATAAATCACTAAATAAATAACTGCTTATGTATCAATTACTTATATTATTATGTTCTATGCTCCGACGAATATATTTACATACCTAATTGCACATACTTATTCACTACTCGGTTTCCATACGTAGGCTAGTTGGACAGGTAGGTATCACGTCAGTGCGGCACAGCCCGCCGCCGTCGGTGACAGATGGCGCGCCGGCATTATTCTAGACTCGGCATTATACTGCAGCAATTTTATCGCCACGGACTGCACTCCTCTGCTGGCTTTGTTTTCCTAGTATCTGACGCTGCTTGTTTTATGAGATTTGCTATCCTCAATTTATAGTTGCATGTTCTATTGTTATTTTCTTTTTTTTTTAAATGACACTTCCATTTTTGTTTTATATAACTATTAGTGGCGGAGTTAATTGTAAGACAAACTAGTGAGTTTTGTTTTTTAGTATCTGACCCTGCTGGTTTTATGAGATTTGCTGTCCTCAATTTATTATTGTTGCATGTTACCACAGTGTAGTATTTTTAACCCAAAGGTTGACTGGTAGAGAATGCCTTGATGCATTAAGTCCGCCCATGTACCACTATTGTACATTAAGTTTAAATAAATAAATAAGTGTTCTATTTTTATTTTCTTTTTTTGAAAATGACATTTCCCATTATTTCAAATGTCACTGTGGCGGATTCAATTGCTAGACAAACTTGTGGATTGCTGTGGACTTTTTTGGTTTAGTTTTATAGCAAACAATTGAATCATGGTTTCGTTTTATTTATCCCACTAAGCTTTTTGTAGATGACACGCTGTTTGCTTAAAAACAATGTCTTTCCATTAAGTTTTGAAGATGACGCAACGATTTTGGAATCCTTTAGGGGACAACAAACTCAATATCGTGTACTATTCGATAAAAAAGTGCGTTTGACCCCTTCATTCACGGTGTATTTGATATCATAATCCTCTCTGGCCCATATTCGACATGTATTGGGGGCCTCAATCGGACCCCGAGATACTCCTCCGACCTCCCACTCTCAAAGTATTTGTTTCGTCTCTGAGCCGTCATTTGTTTTGTGACAGGATTTCGATGTCGCAAATCCGTGAAGATAATTGAAACGGAATATTACCTACGTTTTTCATAGGATCGGACTTTCTACGTCAAATTCAGGCCACCGTAATCTTGACAACTTTTGTATTTTTCTTTTAATATTAAGGGCTTTATTTCTCAATAAAATCTAAATATCGGGAACATTCGCGAGATATGGAAGAATAAATTACATACAACGAAACTGCGAGAAAGAGCGTGTTCTCTTTGATTAGACGTTTCAACAGAAATAAAATCCCTACTTACATTCACATTCATGAATACGATTTCCGTGAAGTATTTCTCACAATCTAAATAAAGAAACGAGTCTAGTTTACACTTAATGTAATATGCATTGCCTGACAACAAGCGCCGTGAGAGGCTGCTAATCTAATCCGCGGCTTAGCCGAACAATAACGAAACACACCCGACTGCGGGACTCACAGACACCGAAATAAATTTCCCACCTGAAGACTGTTACGGGCAAAATTTAATAAAGCAAATAGGAACAGTGTTACGAACCGGGATGCTTAAGCATATTTTAAGAGATTTATAAGCGGCAAAACAAAGAGCGTTATTTACAATTAATTTAGAATTATGTAGGTAATGAAAAGTGTTAGTCTGACGGCTGTACATCGTTCTCTGTGCCCATTACAAAAGGTAAAATCGACGTAATGAAACATTTTGTAATGTGCTTTTGATGTGGGTTATTCGATTACACATATTATTATTATTTCTCCGAGAACGTCGTATTATGGTTCGGAGCGGTTTTCCTTGTTGAGCTTTTACTTTATTATATATTTATGGTTTCTGCGTTGGAGGGTATTAATGTATTGTTTCATTAAAATGGTTTCTGTCTTCAGATGAGGTCAGGGTGGTGATAGACGGACTTTAGGACCGGACGGAGAAGTCGCGACGGTTTGTAATACTTAGAGAGCAAATAACTGTACAACTATTTTACTCGAAGACTATTTAGGTGAGGCACTAATGTTTTGTTAGCTTGTCCCGTTTGCAAATTCAGACAGTGATATTTTTGATATAATTCGTTATGAAGTTGTTTAATCGGCCAATGATAAATAGAGGCATGTATTAAAAGATATAAGTTTGGGTTAAGTTCTTTCAGACATTGTGATTTTAGCAGTTAAGTACTTATATCGAAAGTCAACAACTTTTGAAATGGGAAAATGACTGAAAAATCGTTCAATAACATCGGAACCCAGTACATTCGAAACATCAAATAGACGTGTTAATCCCAGATGTATATTATCACATATTATCAGAGTTTCGAATTGGATAACTCTATTAAAAGTTGGCGACACGGACGTCAGGCGGCGCGGCGCCGGCGGCGGGCCGGGCAACGGTTTTGTTCGAAATGTCGCCGACACACTCCGAATCATAGACTACCATTTACATTTAATTGTTGCAGAATTAAATATTTTAAAAGGATGATTTAATTCGGGGTAATGATAAAGTATGGCCTGTTTTTGCATGTGGTCATTGACTATTTTGAATTCAGAATTCTTAAGGCCCACTTGCGCTAATTATTCATCTTTTAACTCAGAGTAAAAAGCTAGTAGCTAATAGTTTGCGCAAGTGGTCCTCAGAAGTATTAGGGAAAGGGCAATAATCGCTTTTGTGATTCCGAAAATAATCAGCTATAGGTACTCGTAGGTCATGAAATCCTAATGAGCTAATCAAGCAGGTTTTAACTACCCGTGTGTGTGGCAAATATTATACAAAATAACTTTACATATACGGATAATTAAATAAATATAATCACTTTAGCTTCTCCGAAAAACCAACCTTTCTTCCAAGGATTTGGGCATCACAACGTGACAAAAAGTATTATATCCATGATTCCTGCTAATACGTTCATTGTAATTGCTGCTTGTACCTACAATAGGTATAATAAAAGGTGCTATCAATACAAAATTATTTGATTTCCAGGAAAATCTTTATCCTTGGAAGACATCATGTTCCAAAGATTTCTGTCGAAATGACGGACTCTTAAAATAATTGGTTCCGAGAATATAAACAGAAGGTATAAAGACTACCTATATAAAAACAAAAATAAACTTTGTGAGGTGATTAAGTTCTTGAATTAACTTTTATTATGCTCAGTATATTACACAGAACATTATACTATCCTACTATCATTATAAAAGTGTCTGTGTGTATGTATGTCTGTTTGTTTGTTAGACAATCATGTCTCAACGGCTGAACGGATTTGGATTGGAACACGGGTATACCATAAGCTAGAATAGGGTATAAGATACCATTCTTTACGGCAGTTTGATTCCAAGGTTGACCGTTGTAGAAACAAACTGGCCAATATCATAGTGGGTCTATGGGTTCCGAACACAATGCCAGTGTGGAGCCCCTTCGCAGGATATGCTCACCTACTTTCCTGCTCTTTGTGCCCGACCACCTGCACCATAGAAATATAAAAAACAGGAGAAGTGGCAAGGGGGTCCGCGCGACATGGTCTAGTTGCCCATGTCATAGGCAAATGGCCGTCTCCGCGAACTAGTGCGCTTTCAACCGCGATCGAGACAAATTATAAGAATGCCGTGTTGTTTAGGTTTTTCGTAAAAAACGAAGCGTAAAACCGTGGCTAACGAAAGAGCGGTCCAAGTGGCCACATATTGGGCGTACAAAATTTGAGGAATCAATCGACACGACAAAAAGATTCGTAGTGCGTCTCCGTAGAATAGTTTTCGACATACACACGGATGAAGCCACTTGCTGAAACTAGTATTATTATATTACAGTTTTTGTCCAAGCTCTTGCTCCAGATTTTACTCAAGTGTAAGTGGGGTGATATTTTTTTTTATTTGCCAACACTGTAGCACCGTCAGGAGAACTTAATTTTTTCCTAGTCTCTTCGGAGTGTAATGGCAACACTAGCTAATGCAGACTTGTATTTTTAACGCGGGTGTCTTATTAAAAGGGATTATTCTAAGTAAAAGTTGAATGGAAACTTTTATTAAGTAAAACTTCAGGTGAATCCGGAATGTAAGGTTTTGGTTTTTTTTACCTGTTGTTAAATGGCTGTGCTGTATTTTAGGTAACAAATAGTATGTTGTTGTTAACTGATCAGACCATCGTTGTTGTAAATATTGACTGACGCTGACTTATGGGAAACTGTTGGGGACAAGGTAAAAAAAAAATGAGAAATGAATGACCGATAGCTTTGACATAACAAAATGAATGAAACGAAAATCGTTTTTTTTTTTAAATTCAACATTGTTAAGTAAACGAAAGATAATATCAGCCATCAGACTGACCTTTTGGCCATCTGTAAAAAACTGTACTCAAAATTTCAAATATCGAACAAACACGTAAAATTGTTGTGGGTTGAACTTTTTAGGGTTCCAAACATCCGTAAGAAACAGAACCCTTAAAGGACCACTCGGGTGTCAGTCGGTCTGTTTGTTCCTCTGTTTTTAATGTAATTTACTTGACCGATTCTGTTGAAATTTGATACACATGAGTACTTTTGTTACCCAAACACGGACGGGTTACGTAAACATATAAATTTTGAGTATGGGGGTCACTTTTGGGGGACAAAATAATAAAAAATATGTTCTTTCAAACTGTTCCATGTGACATATTAAATGAACGGGTTTATTGTGAGGGTTTAAAATACATTTTTTTTTGTAATTTTAAAATAAATAGTTTTGAAGTTATTCAAGAAATAAGACGAAAAATTACCATTGCCTCCCCTTATCTCCGAACTACGAAGACTAAAATTTAAAAGAAACTACAGAAAAATCTATGAGAATTCTATAGTGTTAAAATAACGTTTAACAAAAATTAAATTCGTTCAGAACCCTTAGCACGCGTGTCTAACTCGCACTTGGCCAGTTTTTCGGCGTAGCTGTCGTTCGCCAAGTGTCAGGAGTGTAACGTGCGATAAGGAAATATGTTCCAAAAAACAAAAGCCACACGTCGAATTGAAATCTGTCTCCTACACCTTTTTAAAAAGAAAATTACAAAGAATTAAGTATCAAACCAACACATGTTCAAACCGCCTAATTCCTTATCAAAAACCTTCAAACAAACGCAGTGTCGCGTAAAAATCCTATACTTTGACTCATGAATAGTCCTAAAGTCACTCAACGAGCTATAGAAAGAGCAATGCTCGGAGTTTCTCTACGTGACATGATCCGGAATGACAAAGTCGGAGGTAGAACCGAAGTTTGTTGGAATTAGCAAGTTGTCGCAGCAGGGCCGTCCTTTTAGATACGGGGAACGAAACCACTGCAGAGTGTGGAAGCTTCTTGAATTGTGATCAGGAATTGTTCAGAGTTATACAAATTTAAACGGCTTGGTAAAGGTCGGGATATCGAAATGTGTTTTTATTTTTGAAATGAATGAAATCCATTTATCGTCAAAGTGTCTTTTTTACCAAAATTTATGTCTATTGCAAAACTATTATGTTGAATTGAAAGTTTAGTAGTTTCAAACTCAAACCTACTACACGAAATAGTTTAACCAGGTGTTGTTAAACTATTTCATTGATTGGTTGTCAAGCGATATTCGGCAGCCGCTAGCTGAAAGCAAAGCCCACATATTACTTCTAATAGCCAGCATATTACTACTAATCTAATACCTTCAAACGAGCAATTCTTGTAATTATATATCTTTATATAATATGTAATTCTTCTGTATGTTTGTTGACAGTGAACTCCTCCTAAACGGCTGAACCGATTTGAATGAATTGTTTTGTTTGTGTTCAAATGGATTCGAGGATAGTTTAGATTCACAATTGGACCCGGTAGGTGGCGCTGCAATCGATTTCTATAATTTTTCGTCAGACACAAAGCAACCGTTCGGACAGGACACAAAGCAACCGTCTGTCGGGACCACTAGTGTATATATATATAATCTGAATGTCGGAAATGGCTCCAATGATTTACATGAAATTTAGTATGCCGGGGGTTTCGGGGGCGATTAATCGATCCAACTAGGTTTCATTTTTAGAAAACGTTTACGGTACTAAGTAGTAATATGAGAAAATTACTGACTCCCTAATTTGAAGCATATTAGACAATGCTAATTCTTACCTCTTATCAATAATATCGCTGGCCCCGGGCAATAAAGCCATAAGCGTCGGCAACGCCCTTTTTACTCCTTCTTTTTTCAGTATTAAAAAAAATTATTTACAATAAATGATAGCTTAACAGCTTCTTGCATGAAGAAGTTATGTATTATTGCATAACTCTAAGAAAGATAACACAAAAAACCGGTGAACTAAATTTCATTGATAAGGATTATAAACTAGAGATTAGTGGATGCATTGACTGTAAAATTTCCCTATGCTCGACATTAAAAGTGAAAATGATGTCGTATTAATATACTTACATTCCTGAATCTCAGTAGTCGGTCTGTTTATAGAGTTGTTAATGATGTTGCAATTCAAACGGTATCGTCTATAATTTGTTTTATACATTTTTGCAATTATTTCATTAAATATTTATGTATATCATTACAATTATTTTTGAAAGGTTGTTTGACATATTGAACGCCTGTTTTGGATCACTGAACGCTGAACTATAAACAAATTAGCTTCTTTTATTTGTCCTGTAAAATTTTAATTTTTGATATTACCGATTTATTATTATTTGATATTTATCGCCCGGGGCCAGCGATATTTACCACACAATCTTCATGAAAACTAAATGTGCTCTGTTCGATCGGATTGCGAGAAAATGTTGAAAAATAAATCCCACTATTTCTGAAACTGACCTAAATCATAAAAAAATCTCAAATGATTTAGCATTGTTGTTTATTTTCTTTTCTCGTTTACACAACTTCCAACCTTCCTGTTTAATTATTGCGCTGCCGGAAGGGCATACGTTAATTGCGGTTCTAACACGAAAACATTACTTAAACCTTTGAAACCCGACCGCCTGGTTCTATCTCATTGTTCACCACTACTCGTACATTCGGTAGGTTTAAACTAACAATAAGGGTAACAATGTGTGTGTACATATCTTTGTGACAGGCACACAGGTCTTTTACGGCACAAATGGAATAAACACCGAGCTTCGCCATAAATAAATAAACGCTGTGACTTAGCTACACAGACTTCACACTAGGATTTACTCTGGCTGGGGTATCATTAGGTACGTTTACAGACATATCTATCTGTAGGTCGAAACACTCATCATTAAGCATAAAAACTTTTCTGCTACTTAATTAGATAGAAATATATATGTATCCGCCAAATATATGTTTATTTGGTAGAACAAGAACAGAAAACACAACACACCAAAGTACAGTTACTCTAAACATAAGAACGAAATAAAGATAAGCACATAACATAAGAGCACATTAAAAATAAAGACGTTTACACTATGCCTAAATTGTGTAGACTATGGCACAAGTGCCAAGCCAATATCGGAACACCAACGTAGGGAGTGTCTCTAAGTTGCACCAAATGGAAGTCCAGTTCAGAATATGCCAAGCAAATATACCCGACGCTGGTATTCTGCTGTTTCCCAGTTTTCATATCTCTCTTCGTGTTTTCCGTTACTATGGCAATTTCCCGAAGGAAAGGCACTGGTTACATAATGCCTGTCAAATTCACGTGTTTAGTACACATGATTGAGTTAAGGGGAAGTGTGACTTTGACAACCTCACGCAAACATGAATATTCGCGGAATCTCATATGATGGGACGTTATCGATTGAAGGCAATCAATTAAGAGCAAGCCGCTTGTAAATATGAATTGGTTTTATGTATTTTTCATGAAGCGGCCGTTCTTTATTATTATGTAGGTCATAACAATAGAAGTTTCTCGGCTAGCTGCGGAGTAGTTCCCTTTATTTACTGTACACACGTTTATATAAACTTATGAGAGACCACTCTAGTCGTGCAAGTTCTTGTGGAGATACGGCTGTGAAAGCGCCATATGATGGTGCGCTAGATAGGCAAACATTACAGCCGTTTTGGCTTGTGAAACACTAATTGGGCCTACTCATTCCTCATCCAACTATAAATGAATGATAATTATTACGAATGAATGACAGCAAAATTAAAAAAGTAGGACTTTCAAAAATTTGTAAAACAAGAATACTATTTATATTATATCGGTAGTAAATAATGATGGAAAGCCAAAAGAAGATAGCTTTCTTTATAAAAGGTGTTCATTTTACTGGACTCAATTTATTTCGATATGAATCCCGTTTTACATCATGTAATTTCGTTAGATTACTTGACAGCAAATAGCCTTTAAAATTTTATTATGTATCTTGAACGTTCAAATAATAATAAAGAGCTTATGACAGGTCATAAAAAATCATGCAACAATATTTTTTTCCAATTTATGTTAACAACTTGTTTTATAACTCAATATCTGAAGGCTTAGCGATAACAGATTTACACATCAATTATAACTTTTCCAGCCATTCGTTCGTTCGGTATGTTTCCATTCGACTTCGGAACGGATTTTCTTTGTCATTTAATAACTCGTGTTGTGTGCGACCTAGAATTCCTCCGAAGTTTAAGATTTGTTAGCATTAATTTTAGATCCTTTGTAACTGGATCGCGTTTTATTTACATCAAACGGGACAGATATTAAAATATCTTTAGTAAGCCATCCAAAAATAGACTACTTCCAAACTTTTTCCATTAACGAGAGAACCGTTTGGTGGTGCGGTAAATAAATAAATCAAGTGACAGCACATAACAATTTGGCTGTCAAATGTTCAGCGTCAGATATAGACGGGTTCGTAAATCATCGTTGAAAAATTTGCCAGTTACTGGTGAATAGGAGACTTGTGCGGATTATGCACGCGCCATTAGCTCAGTTCGCGCCTTTGTGTGACGTTCGTGAGCGACTCGGACTCATTGTGATTCGAAAAGGCCTGCACCCGAGACAGACTTAATTACACGCGTCTGCATTTCCAGCTCCGATCGAATGTAGTACCCGTCCAATTACATTGTTTACTAAATGCGGGGAGAATTTAAATTTAGAATATCAGACGCGTCTCGTGTTTGCGAATTGGGGAAAATTAAATACATGCTGTATACTCTATACTTATCATACTGTTATAGGTTTGTTTTGTTTTTAATTATAGGGCAATGAACTTGGTTGCTTTCGGAATTTCGGAATGCCGTTGTGTACCTTATCAAACACATTCAGAGTACAATTTGATACTGTTTAAGTACCACTTGGGTGGAAATTAGTTTTCATTGACATCCACACCGACATGCTTGGCTTAAAATAAGTGTTTGTAAAACCCTTTGGAATCCTACGCTTTCTGAGACGAGCTCAGTGGGATGCTTTCGGGATGCACTTGGGTGTCGTTTAGAGAACGTTTGTAGGAAGATAGCTAAAAGAAGATAATATAGGTACTGGCTGCTTTTATCATTTTTTTTTAACATAATATGTAGCTCTGATATCGGCTCGTTTTGCAATCTTACGACTAGGACGAACGTTGATATATAACGTTTTAATTTATATTGGATTGACGATTGTATCTTGTTTTGTGAGACATAGATGAATTTCTATGTGATAAGAAAGGTTACAATTATTTAAAGACAAATCAAAAATATTTCACGATATGACAAAATTTACAATAAAATTAAGGACGGCAATGTGACAAGTTTTGAGAATATATAAATCTTGTCACATTGTCGCAGTGTCCGGAGATACATTTTATACGAACTCGTGTACTAGGTAGGTATCGTATGCGATACTTGTCTGCGGGAGCTTCAACATCGTATCGCGATAGAAATAGCTACGGTATCCATCTAAATATTTCAGTATCCATGTTTCAATGAACCAATATCCGTCTTAAAGCAAAAGCTAAAGAGAAGTTAATGCAAACGTTGACGGAGGAAGTCTCATCTAGCGCTGAATTGATAATGGCGGCACATTCAACTGTGTTGCCCGATGTACCGTTGGCACCTATGTATCTAGGTTTTAGAACTTGGTCTGATACTGGTTCTATGGTACATATAGGTTTCAACTAAAAGGGTTTGCAGATAATGTGATTAATATTGATAAGGCTTTCAGGTGTTATTAATTTTTAATTTGCTGGATAAGGCTGTGAATTATCTTTCTTTGATAACTTATGTTTACTCTTAGATCAGAATGATATGGGCTAAGTATAAATACGTACATAAATAGGTTCTGTCGCGTGAAAAGCGGTTTTATACCAAGGGAATTTCTTAAGAAATCTGTATCCTATTTCATCATGCAGGTCAGTACACACACACAACACAACACACAACACAACACACACACACACACACATACACACAACACATCAAACAACACAACACACACAAACACACTTTACACCTTACCATCCACCCTTCCTCACCTTTACATCTTATCAAAAACGCGTACAGTTGTTGGGGCGCGATTTATAAACAAAGAACTACTGAGTAGGAAGTAGATATTATATCAGCATAAATAGTGCAGTCTTGTGTCAGGGAGAGAAACTATGCATTTAGGAATTATACTAATTTGAATTTTGAATGTTTGGGATATAATTACCACATTAATTGTAATTACTTATGTGTAATTTTTTATGTTTGTTCATAAATAATTCAAGCTGTTTTTAAGGAAGATTACCTACTCAAACCACTAAAACAATGATTATTTTCAAAACTCAATACAAAATAGATGCACACCTTATGACAGCCTTTTCCAGAACAAAAGCGATTTTCTTTTATTTCCTCCTAAAAAAGGATAGAGTGAAACTAGGACTTTTCAGAGGATTTCCCAAGTTGTTCAGGGTATACAGAAAGTTGGTCAGTCAAGTTTAAAGAGTCAACTGCATGGGAGGTGCTGGCTGTGCTCGGTAGTTGGTACGCGGCTGCCAATCTGTTTCGACTCGTGAACTGAACTATCGCGATTTGAGATCGTTAAGCCAGATTCTTTGTTTTTTGGGGTCATGTCGCGGTTTTTTCTGGAAAGTTAACTTTCGTATACACTTTTTCAGAAGGTGTAACTATTTAAAGGAATATTCGTACTCTTTCTGTGTCTCAATTAATGTTACACAAAAGTAAAATAGTAGTTTGTTGCTATACAAAGGGTAATCACTAGATTTTGTTTTTTAGTTGTTGCGGTCCTACTGCTGAGCAAAAGCCTCACCCAAGTCATTTCAGACACTCTTCTCTTGAACCCTTCCACATGGTACGCGTCCAAATCATCTCGCCACCTCTTTTTGGGCCGGCCTCGAAGACGCCTTCCTTTTCATTCAGGAATGAAAATGGAATGGAATGGATGGCCCAGCGGACAGTGTGCATGCGGCTGACGTGACCCACTCAATCCCACTAGAGCCTGGTAGATTAAATGCGAATATTCTTTCACTGATATTTTAGTCTAAATCTATAGTTCTCGCGCGTCTTTTCTGGCGGTATAAACGGTGTTTCTTTCTTTCACTATGGCTAACTACCGTATAATAAGCTACTTTCCATAAGAAAGGCTACGAAAACCACAAGCTATAATTACTTATAGTACTTAATATACCTGCTAGAAAGGTCAATGATCTCCCAAAGTTTATGGCGTTTTAGCTAGTCGAAGTATCGATCAGCTGCAGAGCCATCAAGTTTTCGACATCCCTAAATATAAGCTTGGAACTCAACACCTAACCGCTTTAAACCCGAACATCTTATATGCAGCTTAGACTGGTTCAGTCGCATCAAATATTAATGCTCGCTTCAGCTCTGTGCATCAACTAAATAACTTATAAACCGTCTTTACAAATATATATGCGGAATAAGGGATGCTGTATTAACGGAAGCGGATGTGAAAGAAAAGATTAATCTACATTTTTTAAAGAATGTCTCAATTTCTGAACTAAGAATATGTACGTGCTCTTTTGATAACTCCACTTTTGCTTGAAAACCGAAACTTTTGACACGTTCTTAACTCAAATTAAATCAATTCAGAAACCCGCAATAAGGCCGCAATTCCACTTGCAACACGCATGCAAGTTGCATTCGCGGGCTACCGAGCTTTAATGTGATCAATCGCGAGATCGTGCTCCGCAATATAATTAAACTTGCGAGCGAGTTGCTTGCAAGTGGAAAAGCTGCTTAAGGGTACCTTTTGGTAGTCAATCTTTTAGAAGGTTCAATCTACATATCTAATTACCTATTATGTCATTATAAACAGTTTTCCGGTTCTATCATTTTCTAGACTTTTTCCGTACATACAATGGGCCAGGTTCATTAAGCAGTTACTCATTTGGAGCTGAACCTAGCGACCGACGACGGTATCGTGAGAGCTAACTTAAAACATCGATTCATGTTATTAATTTCACTGCATTTTAGAGGGTATTTGCTTAGTTTAAGCGGTTTTTTTACTAAGCAATCGTAAGTTTACTTTGTTTTTTTTAGCGGATTTGTAATAGATGTAACTCCGCTGAAATCTTGCGGAGGTGGCTGTGGACACGAGGTTCCGATACAACCCTACCCCGAAACCAATTGAATGCAATCACTCCGTTCATTTCACAATTGCCACGTCCAGACCGCATATATTTGACCCAATATTGGTGATACGGAAATGTGTTACAAAATTGAAAAATATTTTAATTGTCAATATAAATGGCGGGCTGTTGTTTCGGAACGACATCGGTTTTACAAAACGTACTCGTACATTTAAGCGATTACTTGTGATTTTCAATTATGTGGGAGGGCATTGTAAGTACAACTCACAAAGAACCTGACGGAAATTAAAATCGACTTTACTTTTCTTCGTTTGTTTTGTTCGGTAACAGTCGATGCTATTATTGTTTGTGATTTACAATTTATTTAGTTATTCAACATATATACTTCACACCTGTTTCCTTCAAAGGGTTAGGCACAAGAGGACCTACCGGTTGATTCTGTAAACATGTCGAAATGAAAGCTTGGGTGGAGTGATCACGAAGTGAGCAGTCATTCCATCTTGATTACATGGATTACATGTACAGCTCACTTTGCGATCACTTCACGACATGTTTACAGAATCGCAATGCAGTTCCACACCCATTGTTTAACTCCTATGTAATGTTAATTATGATTCGATCCTGTTGCTATCGACCTGGCAAAAATCCAGAATCCAGGCTGGTACTGTGAAATTCCAAATGAATTAGACATTCTTATGGACAAGTGTGTGCGTGGTCAGATGGAACGGCAATCCGAGCCGATCGGAGGGAGATCGAACATAGGACCAGCGGCAGCGGCTTTCAATCTTATAACACACTTATGCTTGACCAAGGAATCGAACTCAAGCATACGAACCGCATGCTCATCAGTAGCCCTTACTTAGAGCAGCGAAGAACTTTGTGTTTTTCTATAAGTAATGTTATATTCTTAACCGAATGATCTTCAGTGTCATTTTATGGCGCCATAAAAAGTGACAAATAGTTTCATATCAGTATGATGGGATGAGCATTCATTTATCGTTTGCCTCTAGCTGTCTATGGACAGTATGGCCACTGTGTCCTGCCAAGGGATGATGTCTCAAATAACGATGTAAAAAATGGGATAAAGACGTCGTTGATCCATAAGTTCAGCAGAATGTTTTGTGATCAGAAAATTGTTATGGTTGGATATTTTACAGAGTAACAGAATAACAAGATTCGAACCTCTTTGGTGGGACTGTTTTCGGGCTCCCGACTACCTGTGACGACTGTCAGAGACAAATGAAAGACGGCTTTTTGTGCATGATGCATGATGGAGTCTCGGTGTGTAAATGACAGTCACCTATTAACAGTAAGACGTGGGCAAGCATTGTTTAACTTTGAAGATCGCACCCTTGCAACTGTGAGAACCACGAGGTTATCCTCTCTGACTGAATGTGTTTGGTTTTACATTTTCACTTACGAGTGATACTTTCAGAACTGACATCAATTGGTCCTTCCTCACACATGTTTCCAATACCGACCCACACTTTATTGAACGAACAGATTGTCACTAACCCCTGTAAACACAAATCAAGTTTATTCAATTAGCAATAACACATTCCGCTCGCCTAGTTTAATATGTTCCTAATCAGTAAACGGTGCGATAGGGTTGCCCCACGTCTCCGTCTTTCTAGAATGTTCATTATCAAGTAACCCACATCTATACTGCCACCTGAAGCCATAGGGCGGTAAGTCAATCACACTGTTTTTGAGATAAAATAGATTTTGTAAAAGAAAATAAGTGTTAACAATATTTCCCGCTTCTTTAGTGATACGTATAGTAAAATTAGTTTCTGCTTGCGGCTTGGCCCGCGTGTTTTATTGATAAAAATATCTTAGTCACCCTGAAGTTTATTTCTTTCAATAAGATTGTTTTAGCGACTTTCTAAAACGTAACATCGGATCAGATAGAGTTAATTTTGCATTTTATAGTTGGTATAATATGTATAAATATGGATTATGTGTTTTTTCAAGGAATAATAAAGTTACGAGTTTTGCGACTATAGTAGGCGCCAGATAATCGTGGAATAACGGTCATTGACCCACCTACAATTATTGACATTTTTAATTTGAAAAACGGAATTAATGACACAAAGCTGTCCCGAATCATCATCTCTCGTGATCCTTAACATTGTCTAATAATGAAAAACGATTCATATTTAATTGTTCAGGTACCTATGAACAGTTATTAGGGAAAGGTCAATGTACTTTATTCCACATTTATCTGGCGCCTACTATAGTCGACTAGTGGCTAGTCGCTATCCCGTCTGATGATTTTAGGTACCCGATGCAAAATAGAACAGACATTTCAAAATTTCTGAGTTATCGCTCTTTGTCATTCGAGAGCAGTATATAGCAGCGAGTTAGGGATGGACCTCTCGTATCACACGTGGCCCAACTTTCAGGGCTGCTACCTAATAGTTTTGATTAAACGTTAGTTAAGATTGCTGAATAAATTGTGTTTTAATGTACTCTTCTACGGAGGCGCTAAAATTTTGTTGCGGAGAATTTATGCAAGAAAAATGAATTTGAATTAGTTTAAAGCGAATATAGAAAGTTAAAATCTGGAATAGTATTAGTAAGTACTGTGCTAATGTCAAAAGCAAGGCTAGATAACTTTCAAAACTCAGTTTAATTATTAAAATTTTAATAACATGGTTATTTTAAATACGGATTAGCAAATCCTTTATAAAAACTAGCTTTTGCCCGCGACTTTTTTTTTACATTCCCGTAGGAATTTCCCATTCCCTTATGGCGTACAAAATATTATTGCAGAGATTAGCGCGTTCAAACAAACAAACAAACTCTTCCGCTTTATAATATTAGAATAGATTTCCATGGAAAGGGTGAATTTAGTATCTGCTAAATAATTATATCAAAGTTTAAACTAAGCATATTGTTAAAATATAATTATGTATGTTACGGTAAGTTTGATTAATTGAAAATTATTAATAATGACCGAACATTACTAATAATTGCCGTAAGTAGAGGTAAAAGTAAGAAATTAATCACTTTTGTCGGTGATCATTAATGATGTAACCTAATAAATAGGGCCGAAACTCCTGAGCACACTCTACTGTTCAGTTTTCAAAAACAAATGATTGATTTACCTACAATAAAGCCTCATTCGTCATTTTTGATCTAGCATCAAACGATAATTCTTCATTAATATAATGAATGCTGCAACTCAAACAAATGCTCATTGAATGCATGAATGATACCTATATTTTAATTATAATTAAAATATTTTCATAACAATGAATACAGTAATCAGCTTATTGCATTATAGAGGGCATGTTTGGAATGAAGTTATCAATCGAAACTCATTTTAATAATTAACAGTTATGCTATTGGAATTATGACGTGAGCCTGCTCCTCTACTATACGTGAAAATATCATCATGATCGTTGTCAAAATGGATTATCCCGGAATGGGGTATCCCGGAACCCCGAGTCATGGTAACGGTAGGAACTGTGGGGTTTTAGTTGGTAAGAGTTCGACGCTAGGGACAGTTGTAGGGAGAGCGCACCGAATGTTTTCGTGCAAACATACGGTGTACACAAAGGGTTCTGACACATGTTATTTTAAAACTTACTTCTCATAGATTTTCCAGTCTTCTATAGGTAAAGACTGTATTTTTCTGTTTTTCAAAATTTTAAGCTCGGTAGTTTCAGAAATAAGTGAGGGGGGGAGGAAGATTGGTAAATTTTCATAAATTTTCTTTGATTAGTTTGGAACGAAATATTTTAAATTAAAAAAAAAAAATTTTGTGACCCTTGCTATGAGCCCTTTCATTTAATATGTCACATGGTATTTTCTTACTTGTCCGTATTGGGGTCACAGTAGATTATATACGTACCAAATTTCAACTCAATCGGTCCAGAACTTTCAGAGAAAATCCGCTGTGACAGACGGACTGTCGACGGACAACCGAGTGATCCTAAAAGTGGAAGCATGGAAGTGACGTCATAGACAAATTAAATCTAGCCTCAAAATTGATAGAGACATGAGACCTATTGTTTACATGATTAGCCACTACTCTAGCACGAAAAGTTTCCTAGTTATTGATATCTTACAATGTATAATGTTCTCGCTTAGAAATATATTGCGCTATCCATTAGTAACTAAAATAAAGGACTAATAGTCGATGTTTAAAATAAATAATAACGGTTAAAATATCGCAATAAAAACTACTTAATAATCATTTTTATAAAAGAGATAAACAAAAAAAAAATCTTCATCAAAAGTATTTCAGCCAAAAGTTTACATCCTACCTCGATAGATGGCGTTGGGATCGAGTTAGATCGCGCTATGGTTTCGTTACCGCGATTTGGTTGGGCTCGGGCCGAAATTTTGTCTTGCTAACTTTGCGCAGAGGCAATATCGTAACCAATGAGGTTAATCCGAGGTGCGATTATTGCTAGTTGAAAACTTTACCAATACCCCGCCGTGTGGACGTGAAATACCGTCCGCGATGGCAATTTTTGAATGGCCGTAATTGGCCTGAGAATTCATAAGAAAGGACAACTTGTCCTGTGTCCATCTGATCTTGTAGTTGACAATTATAGTTGTACGCTCTGTGTAGTCAATCGGTAACGGCCATTACTATTGCATCAAAAAAAGACTCACAAAGAACCACAAGATCAGAATCACGGAGAAGAATTTCTGTTTTCAATTTCACTCTGCACTCAATTCTAAAAAAAACTCGCAGACGCAGTTGCCTAGTTGGTGACATCAAATCTGTGATTGAACTAAAGTAAATACCACCAACTGTGACAAAATGCTTAAAAAGTCACTTATTCGGAACTTTTTAATGTGGTCGATTGTTTTGAAAATATAAACTTGATTTTTGTATTGCTATTTTTTCCTTAATGTTTATCAGGTACCCAATATCAACCTTAAATATGACCATGCACTTCTGAAACACCCAGTATATCAAACAGCATGTGCGCCAATTAACTTTTTCAAATGAAAAAGTCATAAAAACCGGGACTTTTCAATCTTTAAACATGACTTCGCGTATCGGGAATTTGGGATAATTTTGTTGCAAACCTATGCAACTCATCATCGTTATCATATCAACGTCTAAGTTCCGAGATTCATAGCAGCAGTAAAAGAATGGAAAAAAATCGCACGAACATACTCGTATAAGGTCCCATTTAAATAGATGGACAAACTTTTAGAAATCATTCAGACCACCAAAACGCATTAGATACTTACAAGAAAAAAAAACAGAACACTAAAAATCTTATTACCCAATGCATAAACACATCCATATCTTTGTTATTTTATAAATCTGATACTACAAATGTGCAAGACCACGTCAAGTTCCTACCCATAATGGATATGTTTATTCTAGTGTGCCGGGCAACTTATTATTTTAGGTCAAAATAAAATCACTTTAGTCAGTGTTTTTTTTTGCTTGGATGTCTTTGGTTAGACGTACTGAACGCTGTGTTAAAATTTGTCCACCTATTTAAGGAGACCTTATATAAAGCCTCCTCATTTTTGCAGTCGGTTAAAAAGTATGGCTTTTCACAACAATATCTAAGATAAACGGTAGTGTGCCAACAGCTTTAAACACGAAGGAGTAGGTCCACTTGGGCTCTAATGTGCCCAAAGCTTAATGAGTTCTAGAATTGTCAACAATACTTACCGAAACCGGCGGTTGAAGTTCACGAATAAATTATTGTTAGTGACCTTTGAATGGTCAAGCACAATTTGACTTTGCACTATTTAACACTGAGATCAAGTTTAAACTAAGTACCTAACTTTAATATTAGTAACATTTGACCTTTGGTTGTTTAAGGTGTCAACGAGACCCTTCACAAGTCTTAGTGATTAATATGTCACTCTTCATTATGCAGTGTCACAGAGATATTTTGGTAGACCTATAGCCATTGTCACATGTCTAACTTAAACAAAAGGCACTCTGACTTCAATTGACTCGTCCGTCAGTCAGTTCTTACTAATATATTACCAAATTGCCAATGTCTATTAAATTTATTAATAGACTAGCTTTTAGCGGCGACTTCGCCCGCATGGAATAGTTACTTTGGCCAGCCATGTTTATTTTTAAGATACAAATTTTGCAAAAACGCTTGATCACTTCAATAACAACGGACTCCAATACAAATTTCACTATCCCCTATTTCAACCCCTTGAAGCCCTTTTCTCGCGACAAAGGGTATGTGCCTATGTCCTTCTTCAAGGTCTAAACTATCTCTGTACCAAACTTCATTAAAATCGGTTCAGCAGTTTAGGCGTGAAGGCGTTACAGACAGGCAGACACACTTTTTCTTTTATAATATTGAAATATATATAATAATATATAATATGGGTTAGTATGGATGATCTAGTGTATGTTTTGAGTTTGGTTCTTAAACCACCCCCAGAGTATGGTAAGTATACCTAATCGTATAATAGCGACTAAAAATAGATATTCCGATCGACCGAGCTGTTTACGAGTTTTAGCAAGACAAACACACACGGCAATAGATTTTACAAATTTAGTTTCTCTGCCGCTCTAAGTCACAAAATAACTGAAATGATGTTATGTGGGTTACTGTAATTAAAAAAGTAATATCGCCTCTTTGAAACTCTCGGTGTCAGAAGCTTGATATTTAGTGGATGTTCAGAAAAGTACGCTTTTAAACTCTACTCGAAATAAATCCAGCAGAGCGCGGCGGTCGACGAGACAGTTTAAATTCGCGCGAGGCAACTTGACTGTCATTGTTTTACGGTTTTCATTAGTTATCGCTTAATTTCGGTCTGACCGCCATACTGGATGTGGGCTGACAGTTAATCCCAGATGTTTTAGGTTGAAGCTGAGTAACGAGAGAGGAGAGTCTCTTTAAATTAGATTAAGAGTCTCTTCTTAATATTGGCTGTGGTAAAAGAATGTTGTTGTGATGTACTGAAAGTAGCACCTTACTGATTATAACTAATTTATTATTTAGTACCGTTTGGCAATTTTAATCTGTTATAGTGTAGGTAATAGTTTTCTTTCAGAGAAATAAACGCACAATAAGCGTCATCAGCGGCGGATCCCTCTGAGAGTAGGTTTTAGAAGTTTAGCAATACTATAAAATCACATAAAAATATTTAGCTTTATGCAAAACAAGCCACCTTTCGTAAAATCCTCAAAAACTTCGTTAGGATGCAAAATAGCAAAGATATCTCAGTATTTTGGGGCGGGCAAACAAGGCAAACATTGTTTCAGCCAAAAGACGTCCACAGCTGGACATAGGCCTCCTCCAAGTGGTGGTGCCTCCCGCTATGTCAACCGGTCCTGTGCTTCTCGCATCCAGTGGATTCCCGCGGTCTTCGCCAGGTCACCGGTGATAGGAGGATTTCCAACGCTCCGCAAAAATGCGACAACATTTTAGAAGTGAAAACTTCTTTATGCGCGTTGAGCATTTTTTGGGTGAACAAAAATCATGGAACTCGCGTCATCGTCACCGAACGCTTTAGCTTTCGCTTAGTTTTCACTTCTATCCACAGTCCCTAAAGACTGCCCCGCATTTTTTTTTCTACAGATAATGCGTAGAACAATTACTATATAAGAAAGGGTTGTTGCGTTTCTGCGGGAGCCCCTCAGTTATGGTAGCGTGCTTTAAATATGTTGCTTATATTACGTCCCCTAGATAAACATTTTCATTAATCTACAATTTAGTTATTAATACTGCATTATTCAGCTTCGGTAAAACGTCAAAACCTTCTTTAAGGAGTGTTAATCTTCCATTTTTGACCTTTTTTTTTTAGTGATGGGAAATCGTCAAATGACTTCTTCCGCTCTGGGTGGACCGGAAGGGCGTGTCAGACTTTTACTGACTAAAACCCATCCGTGTTCCTTCTAAAGCCCTTTGCGTTCCGGGGCCGCGGTGACTCTTTCGAACAAATTCCGCAACCCTGGCAGTCCATTTTCGACCTATGTAGATACAGATATATTTCCCCAAAAATATCTGTTTCATTACTGTCAGTCTGACTTACGTTATGAGGTTTTCCCAGTTTGCTTAGCAAGCAACATTAAGTACTACTTTTACTTAGACTTAAATAATTTTATCTTATAAAGCGTAGGTGGCCTCAAATTAAGACAAATTCTCGCTACACAGGTGTTTTCTGCCTTTGCGAGTAATCTACCTTCTGGCTTTCCGTCAGTTCATTTCGATTAAAAGTTTCTCAATATCGTGTAGAATGTTTTGGTGTAGGTTTGTAATTTATTTTAACTTTATTTTGTGAGCTGTGACTATGTTTTCAAATACATATGTTTATGTATGCTTCCAAGTTGTTTTGTATAGTAGCTGTGATCGCTGCTTTGTTGTTGTACATCAACGTTTCAGAATTTCAAACTTGTTTGAAACGGTTCGCCGTCAGCTAATTAGCACGATATTATTTTGTTAATTCACGTTGCAAAACTACCCCTAATATAAGCACACCCACCAATAACAATGCGTTTTCTGATACGATAAAAACAGAGGAATATCGCCACACAAAGCTATCCTCCTCCATCTCTAAAGTTTATTAAGAAAACAAAAGAAAGAGCACGCAACACGGCTCTCAAAAAACAGGAAAATCAAACAAACATCTTACACAAAACTATGAAGGGTTGCACAACACATTCCCCTCAGTAAACTATCGGATAAAAACTCGGAACAATAGCGCCACTGTATATTTTTCAACCAACTAGCGAGGCACAGACACGGTCCGATAGGCTGAAACGTGTTACGTACTGACATTGACAAGTGCATTAACCTCTATGCATTCATACTGCGTCGATAAAGTGTTCGGGGAATAGGGATGCCAGCTCGAATATTGTATTTTTGAGCTATCGTTGTGTACTCGTATGTACCTTTTGAAGTTTACCTGAGGATACTAATAGAACCACCAATTTGGTTATCTCGAATTTAGAATATGTATCGGGTTACGCCGATATAATCAGTCTATAGATGGAAAGCGATATTGAAAGCAACCAAGGTATATTTCTCACTCGGCAGATTTCTATGCGAGCTTTAACCTATTAAATAGCGTTTATTTGAGTTAAGTTTTAAGTTACACTTCATTTTAACCACGGTTACTACTGTTTTAATTGCTGTAATAGTCAAGCTAAGTCTGAAACAGCAATCTTGCGTGCCTTGTCAACTATTACAGCGTTAAGCGTACACCTAAGATCTACAAAATAACCTCAGTTTTAATGAGAATCAGTTCGTTTGAAACTGAGAACGACAAACACTTTAAACAAGAAAGTGTCAATTGAAACCAAATTCATTGAACTGCACTGCCAAAGTTCTATCAGGCTGGACATCTATAGAGATGAGTTGAGAAGTACTCGAGAGGTGGGCAAATTTAAACAGAACGTTTATACCTTTTGGCTAAAATCAGCCCTAACTTTGAGTTTTGTTGAACATTGAGTTAGTTTGACATACCTATAAAGCTGTTGAGGTAACTGCGGAAAGTTCACCTCATAATTATACACTCTCTATTATTTTATACATATATGTTTGCGCACAAAGAAACTTCAGCTGCATTTGTATCAGACCTCTTTATGTATGTGAACATAAAATTGCTTCAGTGTTTGTTGAATAATACGTGTGCAGTGTTAATGACTGTTTGATAGAGCTTGAAGCTCGTAACGTTCCTATTGTTTTGTTTCAACAGTCCACCTGTACTGGGAAACTTGTTTGCATTTTCATGAACTATAAAAACAATTAGGACTTCAAAACTAAAGATAATTTATTTGTTACAACAGATAGTTCGAATTAGTTTGTGAAAATAACTTTATTTCACAATCGCAAACCCAACTTTTGTTTTGAATTGAATAGATTTTCAGTTTTCAGTAAGAATGGATTTAATATTTAGCGTCGAAATATTTGCGGTTGGATTTTATTTAATAGTTTAAGAGAGCGACGGTTCTGTGTACGCTCTTGTATTTTATATTTTCGATTCAACGCTCTGGTGTTTTATGAATAGTAAACTTTGCTTTAGGAGTTTTAGTATTACCGATATTTTTAAACATATTTGAAACGTTATTCTTTTTTATTGTTTTTTTAGCATTGACGTGACGGTGTCTAGAAAGATCATGGCAATTGACTCGAAGTTTCAGGTCAGAGGTTCACGAAACGAGCCATCATTAATAACAAAAATGAGCCATTCAATACCGAATATAATTACTGAGTAAATTCAAATTGATTTATCAATTTCCTGTAAAGGAATGTCGACATTCTTCTTGATTAGTGTCACGTAAAACACTTGTTACACAGACGGAGGCTGTAGGCAATGTTGCCATCAATCACTTTTGCTTTTGCCATGTTTAGATTGCCCAAATTAAGGGAGTTTGTGAGCTCCCTTTGTCTCGACGAAAAATAATGGTGATTATTCAACTCTTCTCCTTGTTCTTTGTGCACACTCGTGATTCAATTACGTGTGTGTCGTTTGTTGATGTATATCGATAGGTCGTGGTTGCTTGTCACTTTGATGATCGTAATTTTAGCATTGGTAAAATTTCACTCGCCCACTATACGTTTTAGTTATGTTTCCTTTTTTGTAAATATGGTATTTTATTTTTATGTAAATATGGTATTTTTTGTACCGAAATTACATGTGACTGGAACATTCTCGTAAAATGGCGGAAAGGACATTAAAGGCCACACACACACAAGCGCATCGTGACAACTTGAAAAATACCACCACACGTTTTATAGAAATTGATATTTTTTATTAGAAATTTTAATTTTAATTATAGCGTCATACCTGTCTGCCAAAGCTTTAAATTTAATTATAAAAGTGCCATATTATTTGTAGTAACAAATAAATACACTACACAACAATATTTAAATAATTTAAACTACAATACATAACAATATTTAAACGCATTTTATTGCGTATTTTACTATTTAACCTAAAAACAGATAAATGAAAATTTTCTTAATATTCACCCCACGCGAGTAAAACATAAGAAAATTAGGGCGCGTGTACCGCAGTGTTAAAGTGGTCGCAAAATGTTATTTTTTCAAAATGCCTGTCGTTACCATGTAAGTAATTCCTCGACAGTATTAGGACCTATATAATCGGCCCGTTTCGTCCGCTTCGCATAAGTGGGTTATAGTGATTGACAGTTTGGGCTTAGCTAATTTGCGGCCAATTACTTACCGCGTGATACAGCAGATTTTGAGCTTAAGAGCAATAACATAATGAGGTCAGTTTGGCTGCAATGCAGTGAGATGGCGAGATAAAATAGGGGAAGCTTAATTACTTGGTAAACATAATTGTTTTCTTGACAAGATTTGACTGGGAAACTAGAGTAGAGTAGAATAAAGTCGGGTTCGTTACAGCATTCATAACTCAAGAACGGCTGGACCGATTTTGAAGATCTTTGGTTTGTTAGATTTTTCCATGCCCCGAATAGTAGAATAACTATTAACACATTGGAAAAATGAAAGAAAAAAAAATGACCAAAAATCATATTCGAATACAACGCCTTTACTGATACGTGACAGAAACAAAACACGGCAAAAAATATTCTGAGGCGTTACGAAGTTCGCTGGGACCACTAGTTGTAATTTGGTTTTTTTTTGTGATTTTAAACACAATATTTTATTCAAAGCTGTCATTTAAAAAAAATTGACATTCGGGTAGTTAGTAGCCAAGAAATCTGAAACCAAGATTTTCAAGGGTAACCAGTTATTGGGTTGTGTTGTTATTGTGTACAAACAGGCAGTTGCTTCATGTAGTTTTCAACTTCATCCGGTTAGACTGGAAGCCCGGCCGCAATATACCCACTCAAATAAAGGCTACGCAGACAAGAAGTCGCAACATTTTATTTTAAAAAGAGATTAAAATTACTTTATCGTTACATCCTAAAATAATACAGACTTCTGAATACCGATTTCATTAGTTTAAAATAAAACGAACCATCCTTTAAACAAAACTTACGAGTATCTTATATTTATTTTAGCTACTTTTTCTTTTTTATTCTTTTCCTCTACGAGGCCTTTTTTGTTGTTGTAGTGTTATTTCCAGCCAGGAGCGTAGCTATAGCTTTCGTAAGGGTCCAAAAATGAACAAAGATGCTAGTTTCTGCCCCGGCTTCATGCACAATTTGGAACTTCAGTCTCATTGGACGGTGCTCCTAATGATATACATATTTTGGACATGGATTATACGTGCGGTCCGTCCAATATTTATTACAGATTTTTATGTTCGTCATATACTATAAGGGGACTCCGAGGGTTGTCCGGACCCCCTAAACACCCCCCTTATATACGCCCCTGTTTCCAGCCTGCACAACATTATCTGTTATTTTCACTAGTTGTCTCTAACCTATGGCCAGACTAATTATATCTTATAAAAACATGTCCCCTCCTTCTGGGGCCGTCGGGCAAAAATAACGTTGCCTACGTCTGTCATTTAATCGTTTGATTTCCAGTAATAGTAAAGGCCATTCGCCTCTTCGTGGGTGTTTAAGAGCTATTAGGTTACTTTATTTTCCTTATTTTATAGAGGTATAACCGTATACTATCAAGTTGATTAGCTAAATCCTTTTTGGGTGTCTAGAATTCTTATGACAAAAACCAAACTGTTGGTTTATTAGTTTTCCTAAATGGATTTGCTTGTGGAGTTGATATTCGAAGAAATAGAAAGGGCGTAAATGCCTACTTACCTTTTTCAGGAATAAGGTAGGTAGGCGTTTACGCCTACCACCAGGCCCGGGTTACCAACAGGCCCGGGTCGATGGCGCGTAGTGTTTCACGCGCGCCTCAAAGAGATGTCAGCATAAAAGACGGGGCCCGCTAGGGCCAGAGCCTGCCAGGGTTGCAGAATTTGTTCGAAAGAGTCACCGCGGCCCTGGAACGCAAAGGGCTTTAGAAGGAACACGGATGGGTTTTCGTCAGTAAGAGTCTGCCACGCCCTTCCGCTCCACCCAGAGCGGAAGAAGCCATTTGATGATTTCCCATCCTTAAAAAAAAGTAGATGGTATGGATGTTTGTTACTCTTTCACGTCAAAACTACTCAACCGATTTGGATGAAATTTAGCTTAGAAAGTTATAATTTAAATTTCACGCAGACGAAGTTGCGGGTGGAAACTATTACTAAATATAACGCTCTTAAAAGAATAAAAAGTATAGACGACCTTTCTTACTAACCGATTTCAAAAAAAGAGAAGGTTCTCAATTCGGTTGTATGTTTGTTCCCTCATAACTCCGTCATTTATGAACTGATTTGAAACATTAGTTTATACATATATTTATCTGAAAGGATATACTTTTCAATTGGTCCCATAGAAATTTCATCAAAATCGGTTCAGTAGTTTGGTTTCTAAATCAAAATAGTTAGAAAACATAACATGTCATCCAAGTAAACGAAATTGATTTTGCTTACCTGTGACTTTCCAGTAGTGTTGTAAGTTGTGAAAAATGTGAATAATAAAAAACATTTTTGGAAAAAATACAACCAACTTCCAAATAAAAAAAATACTACAAAGTAGTCGGTTGTATTTTTTTTATCTTTCTCAGTACTTTGTACAGCCGTCAATATACGAATCGAGACTGACATCTGCTGATAAAAAAAATGCTAAAAGAAAAACTTAGCCTGACTTCGAAATCGTATTCAAGACCCGGAAGCCACGTTTGCGACCACTTGGCAGTTGACAATCTGAGAAGGTGTTTCCAAGTTCATACACCTACAACATATCCAGAATTAGATTACTCCGAGCCTGTCAACAATTGATAACTTTCAGTGTTCAATGAATAATTCAGTGGTGAATTCCATTGACGAAACTCTCCTGTTTATTTGATACTAAAATTAAATCATCACTTAATTGGATAACGCAAATTGATGCATTTGTAGTCACGCTAATTGAATTAATTATCAGGGACGTAATGTGTACAATAGCATTGAAAGAATTAATTTTGATTTTAAATGTAATGTTGGAAAAAGGGTACATTGTGACACTGATGATTAATGAGGAAATGTATGTGATAGATATGGGAATCCATTATGTTGGACAGCTACTAGTTTCGGATTGTGGTTCCAACTGCATTAATGGTTATACCTGGGTATTTAATAGGTCGGAATTAATTATTTATCCCAAATAGTACTTTTGTTTATTTGATTTTACCGGGTTTAATAATTGGATATCGGATAAAAATGATTCTATTTGACCACGTCTCATTTTCGTGGCACATTGATATGCGAAATTACTCATCATTGTCATCATTTTGAACTTTTTACAATCATTATTTATCGCTGAAAGTCTCTTCGTCTTTTTAACTTTGGTTAGATCCCAAATCGTAATAAGTTACGTGAATATTTCTTTCGAAATCAGTAGGGCATTAACTTAATATTGTTTTTTTTTTATTGTTGAGACGGTAAACTATACATTATGCTTAAAAAAACAATAAGTACATTAAATTTAATTAATTCCAGTTCTTATTAAAATCTCTTTCGGAATAGAATAAATTTTCTAAATAAGTTGTTTATTAGACTTTTATTTGAGCACAAGTTCAGTGGCTCACGACGGCTTAGCCGAAGGCCGTGTATTACAACTTTACTGAAGTATTATCATGAGAGCTACGGCTGAATTACAAAAACACTGAGAATAAATTACCTACATTTTTTATTTATTTAAAGTATTCCTAGAGAGGGTATTGTAATTGTGCAGTTCGAAATCAGTAGGGCATTAACTTAATATTGTTTTTTTTTTATTGTTGAGACGGTAAACTATACATTATGCTTAAAAAAACAATAAGTACATTAAATTTAATTAATTCCAGTTCTTATTAAAATCTCTTTCGGAATAGAATAAATTTTCTAAATAAGTTGTTTATTAGACTTTTATTTGAGCACAAGTTCAGTGGCTCACGACGGCTTAGCCGAAGGCCGTGTATTACAACTTTACTGAAGTATTATCATGAGAGCTACGGCTGAATTACAAAAACACTGAGAATAAATTACCTACATTTTTTATTTATTTAAAGTATTCCTAGAGAGGGTATTGTAATTGTGCAGCGACAACTATGCCGCCAAATACGAACTAAACAAGACCTGACGTCACACAAATTCTACATCGCGCTATCAAAACTTTAGCAGATACAAAAACAACCATCAGTTGTTGCCCACCGGACACACCCGTCTGGTCCAAGGATCCTCCCTTTTCAGATTGAGGTTGTAGAACTTTCTACCCTGTTTCGCATACAAGCATGTGACCACCTGATTTTAAGTGATCATCTCTTGAAATTTCACAAGTGTGTTGTGCACACTTTTTGAAAATAAATCCCAGGAGACTTTGGAAAGATATCAGGAGAAATCTCATTCCACATTTTCAAGTATTTGGCTAAACTACGCCCGACCTTGGCATCAACTCCTACGGCGACAAATTCCTGCAGAATTGCAGGACTCAGGATTGCAGGTGCTCTGGCGTTGAATCACTTCCGATTGAGACAACTATACCAATCTAGTAGATGACAAAGGCCCATGTAGGCAATTTAAAAAATATTAAAATACTCGTATTTAAAAATATGAAGCAGACATTCCTTGAAACCAACATTAATGTTAATCAAAAGATATAATTTACAACTTGCATTTGTCTATACATGAATGCACAAAAGAAATAGAAAAAAGTTTTAGGCTCGCCACCGAATTCAATAGGACATCACTTCAGTCAACAGTCGCAATTGGTTTGCGCAACACGCATGCCACTTCACTAGATATTTTACTCCGCAATGTTAGAATAGTTCCGGTATTAACTTTGACAGATCCGAACGGGTCCATCGATCGCACGGTCTCTTATCAGCGGCGGCCACCGACGCCAATTGACAATGGATTAACACACCTGTCACTCTGACCTTATCACAGCGTTGGAGCCTAAAGTGTTCTTAGGCTGGGTGTTAAAAAAGGATTTTGTTACTCGTCGCATAATTTGGTAGTTACTAGCCCCTTACTTATATTCAGAAATAAATAATTGTAAAAATTCAAGTTTATTTTCATGATTGGTGTACTGTAGATATTTTAAGGGTTCCAAAAATCCGTAAAAAACGGAACCCTTATAGGATCTGTCTGTCCGTCTGTCAGAGACAATTTTCTCCGAATCTACTGGACTTCTATGACTCAAATACGGACACGTTACGTAAATAAATACGTTTTGAGTATGGGGTCACTTTTGGGGGCTAAAGATAAAATTTTCAAATTAAAATTCTTAAAACTTTATCGTGTGACATATTAAATGAACGGGTTTATTGTGAGGGTTTTAAATATTTTTCTGATAATTTTGCGAAAGTTTGGATTGATGTTTATTACTCATGTTCACATCGGAACGGTTGAACGGATACTTTTTTATCCTTATGCTTATCGTGAGGGTTTTAATTATATTTTTTCATAATTTTAAAACAAATAGTTTTGAAGTTAAATGAAAAATTACTATTCCCCATTTTAGGCTCAGTAGTTTCGGAGATTAGGGGGAATTATCTTTGAAACTACTGAGCCATACATTTTGGAAAAAATGCTGATGAAGGACTTATCGTGAGGGTTTTAATTATAAGTTTTCATAATTTTAAAAGAAATAGTTTTGAAGTTAAATGAAAAATTACTAATCCCCATTCTAGGCTCAGTAGTTTCGGAGATTAGGGGGAACTATTTTCGAAACTACTGAGCCATACATTTTGGAAAAAATGCTGATGATAGTCCTTTTCTATAGATTACAGGAAAACCGATAAGAAGTCTATAGTGTTAAAATAACATATTATAAAAAATTAGATTCGTTCGGAACCTTTTGCACGCGAGTCCAACTCGCACTTGGCCAGTTTTTTGTTCATTTTTATTCCTAATAATCTCCAAGAAAATTTTGCCGTAACAAGGCGTTTTCCAAGCCAAATCAGACACCACAATCAATACTTACTTACCCTCTAACAGATCATACGCTTAATATCCGTACCTTGTATTAGCGAGTGCTCCACATTAGCACAATGACTCCACTCAATGTGTCGTGTGATCAATACTAATAGGCTCATCACTCCCTCCACGGCACATGGGAGGATCTCTTGAGTGAACACAGCATTCAGCTACGTCCTGCTATCGATCTGATTACTGTAGCTTTATTCTGTGGTTTAGCTCATGTATTCTCTTAGGAACTATAACGTGGATTTAGCATGCCATGTGTAGTGTAGCTTTCTCTCAAGAAATAATTTTCGATCGCATCAGTACGTTTGACTGAAATCCCCCAATTATAGTTGGGAAACGCTAGGCAGACTGATGGCATCAGAGGATCATCATCAGGAGAGGACGAAGTTCAATTCTGTTAGCTAATACGATTGTCCAAATTCCAAAATTAATATAAAGGATTGATAACGTGCGTGACATTTCGACAGCGTTTGTCAATCTCATATATTTTTAACGTTTCGACGATAAGGCGATTGCCGAAACGTCAAAATATATGAGATTGCCATGCTACCGCAAACAGGGTGGGAAGTCTTGAGATAATAACCGATCGCCTACCGCCCGATTTCTGTCGTTAAGTCCTAAGGCCGCCCGGACACAGTTAAATTCGAACGCGATCCGCGAATCAGATCATTGATTTTGATCGCGGATCGCGTTCGAGATTGACTGTGTACGGGCGGTCTTACCGAATTCGGTTGGTAGGCGATCGGTAACTACGAGTATGTCGAGACTCCCCGCCCAGGGCCCTGTTTAATATAACTGACAATGGACAAATTTTGTCGAAAACTGACATCATTGTCACAATTTCACGACAGGTGTTTAATACAGCAAAGTATGTATGTATGATATAAACGTACAAAATTGTAAAATTGCCCGATTGTCGCTTGTCACTTGTCCCCAGTTAGTTTTATATTAAGTGGGCCTCAGAATGACACTTGTCAAGAGCCTCAGTACTATCAGAGTTTACCTTCGATAAACAAACATTAACCTTTTTGTAATATCAATTCAGATGACGTAATCCTCGAGGTAGGCACCACGACTTAACAGGGGTTTAATTATGTAAAAGAGGTAAGTCAAAAAGAAAGCAAAAAGTATTTTTCGATGAAAGTTTTAAAGTATGCCAAGTCTCGCTCACTATGATAATTGAACCAGCATATAATAATAAAACTACAGCTTCTAAAGCATAAAACTGGAAATACAATTAGTGTTGCAAAATGGTTGTATTTTGTAAAACGTATGAATTTTAGTGAGAATAACGAAGAATAGCATTACCATTTATCACCCCTCGCAACATTAGCATAGAATGCCGTGAAATATTCAATTAGGTATTAAAGTCGTCGAGAAACGAAGGTTTCGGATGAAATTAAGAGGCAATGCGACATGTCCTTGATTTTATTATTTTTTGTAACGATCAGGATATTAACGTACATTGTTCGGAAGTTACATTATTATTTTGACTACATTATTTAGATACACGCGGAAATAACTCCATCTGCAACTTCAGGCATACAATTAATTTGTTTCATGAACCATTGAACAAATCTCAAGAATGTTATACCATAAAGTTGGCTTAACTGTTGAAAGACTTTAGGTACTAAATCCATTACCGGTTCGTACCGTATCTGCTACCAAAGTTGCAGCTGGAGTGTAAGCACTGGGAACTGTAACTTTAAAGTTGTAAATACTCGGCAACTATTTTTAACTGTTTTATATGTCTCAAACAAGTCATTAAGTAAATATGTCCTCTATCGCTTACATACAATATATTATTTACAATTAAATTTACCATGCCCAATAAAAACTTTAATATAAATGTCTCTATTTAAGATAATAGCAATATACATGGCACATTCATTTATAAACATTTGCTTAAATCTTACACGATCTCGTAAATGTATTTAACAGTAAGTATCAGAGATGAATTACTATTATATATATTCTTACAAACAGTTCGGATATTCGCCTATTACAAACTATATACAACGTTATAAAACTAGTTATTATCACGTTACACGCTGATGGAATAATAAAGTATGGAACAGAAAATTCGCTGACTCTAGAAACAAAATAAAAAACAATGCCTACAAAAATTATTCCAATCAAACGTAGGTAATTACAGGCTGTGATTGTTGACAATTTCCCTGAATTATCATCAGGGCTAACGATAGAAAAGAAACATTGATTGTAGCAGTTATAGTAATTATAGCAGACTTTTGATTAGACACAGGAAGATTGCCGCCGTCGAGGTGATTGTCGAGGAGGAGCCGGTCGCCGTGGTCACCGCAGTCTTGCCGTCGTTGGAGTACCATTTGTTGGCTCTGTCTGGCACTCTGTTACTCTTCATGCTGTCGACGTCCTCATCATCGTCATCATACGCGTTCGTTCCGTACTCATCATCCGAGGTCGCTCGCACATCAGGGTACTGGTAGGCATGCCTATCGTTCCCCGGAATCTCTGTGACACAAACACAACGTTTGTTTTAAAATCGATCATGCGCCGTCACCGCATGACTTCAATATTCCCAGTTAATTTCGATTTTGCATTTATTTAAAGTATTCGTGAATTGAAATGCAGATTTGAGAGTCATTGAACACGTTTTATATGCGTTTGCTGTAGCAAATATTTGTTTTGGCTTCTACAAAAGCTGATGTTTAAAGGTATGCGGAACAGAATGAAATTGTATTTAATTAACAAAGTTAGGAGAGAAATTGAATTTCTTAAAATAGAAAGTAGCGTACCGTATAATCTTATCTTGCTTTCGACGTCTCCAAGGGAATTCTTGGCGACGCAGATGTAACTGCCCAAGTCTTCCCTGCGAATGTTCTTGATGGTCATTGTCATTTCGGCCTCGAACATCGATTTCTGCCTGACCGACATCACGTGGTGTTCCGAAGGTATGATCAGTTCACCTGCAGAACAATTTATTACTTAAAACACACTTGTTTTCAAATTCAATATTAGAATTTCATCTTTCCTCAGCGGAAGTTTTATGAAAAATGTAAAAACTTCGTGCAGACACCTAGGAGTTTTATGGCTGCCTTATAATTTGTTTCGCTTTTATCGCGGATGCCTTACCTGCCAGCCAAGTTAATCAAACGGTATTAAAATTCGAATGTTGAACTTTTAAAGCGTATTTATATTCAATCCGGGGTATAAGATGATTTTTACTTTTATTGCTGAACCATAATTTTATTGCTCATGATCTTAAATAAACTTAATCTTGATATTGGCTTCGAACGAGACTCGCAATTGGGACTAGACATAATCATACTTTGATATAATTTTAAATAATATATTCAATTACTTATGAGAAATGACAGGAGTTATATTAAAATCCTTTCGCACAGTAGGGGTCACTCTCGAATTTTTTAACAGTAAATTCAAAACCCTGCATTAAATTCTTACCTGGATCCTTAACCCAGTAGTTGATGGACTTGGGCGAAGACTCGACGTAGCACTCTATGGTGACGTCAGTGCCCAGAGGAGCTCCCACAAGCTGGTTGGGCACTTGGATCACCGGGTGAACTATACAAAGCAAAAAATAAGAATGTGTAATAATCTTTTAAAACAAGCATTAATGTTTTAAATGTAATCATCACTTTTCAATTCATATCTAATGACGCCGTGATAGTGCTAACTTGTTTGCTTGAAGAGTCGCTATGGCCACCTTCCAGTTCTATCATCAGATCCGCTCCATAGTACCTACCATATTATTGTACCTATTTTATACCTATACTAAGAGTAGGCTTAATCGGAAGTAAGGGAGTGCTTGAAAACTGGATAACTAAAATCCAACCGGATAGACATACTCGTACGAAAGCTTTTATATAAAGCTTGTAAAAAAAATAAGCAAAATTGATATCGCCATTGATTAAATGCTCTTAAAGTTCCTTTAAGATTCACCATGCACAAAATGCTGAAAGATTTTCACGAAAAAAATTGCTAACCGAAAGGCACTAATTTTTAAATTATCCCCAAGACCTTTTTTTAAATCAACTACTTACACTTTTCGTTAGAGTGAGATTTGATACTTTGAGTTGTAAAAAAGGAAATCTTTTTACGGCTTCATTTGGCTTAATTGGCGGCCGAAAAAATACTTGAAAGATTAGGCTGTGTTTACATCAAACGTAAGGTCGGCCGATAGAATCTGTTGTCAAGCAGCCGCTGACGTTGTGGGAACGAAGTTGCTTTTCATAAATATCACACGTTACTTTTAATGAGAGCTTGGCCGAAAAAGTGTAAGACTTCGACTTTTTGTTCGCTATTTGAACATTTTGAATACAGTTTTTGCAGGTGGCCTGTGCATTTTAAAAGATCTTGATAGACTGATGGAAGATATTCTCGTACTTGTAACAATATATTTCAAAGTTTTTTTTTCAAAGTAAGTTGGCATTGTGCCTGTTATTTTTTTATACGACTTTCTTTGAACTTTTTCGATAAAATTATTATGTTTTGTTTTTTTTTCGTCGGCTATTGATTATTACTTCGTTTGGTGTAAACGCGGCCTAACAAAGATCAACTTACAGTGTACACTGATGTGGATCCTCTTGCTCACGGTAGGAGGGACCCCATTACCGGCGATACATAAGTATGTGCCCATCTCCGAACGTGATATTTTGGTCAGCTTCAACACTTCACCCTGGTATGTTAGCACTGTGAACAAAAGTTTAACGTAAGTATCACTTTAACCAATAGGTTTCTGGTACAAGTAAGAAATCACACGTTCTTGGTAACAAATTGACTTTGACAGCGCCTTTATTTCATAGCAGTACGGTAAAATATTCATAAATGTTAAGTTGACCGTATCTGCAACTTTCTGCTTCACTTCATTTATTCAATTTGTACTTTTTACTGAATATTTTAAAACTGCAAATCTGTAAGTTTAGATATTAAACATAATCTGGATCTTCTTTGTAAAAGGTGGAACAATCCAGTCGTACAAGTCTTTGATTTATATTACGACCAATAAAATAATCAAAGACTTGTCTAATATTTTCAAGGATTGTAGAAGGAATGTTGGCCTTCCGGCAGCGAGATGGACAGACGACATTGCTGCAACCGCTGAAAGAACCTGGATGGAGGTACCATAGGAGCGTGGGTATTGGCACAGAAATAATACAACTGACTTCAAAAGTCAGTTTTAAAATACGAAGAAACAACCAAAAACAACCGAATTCCGAAATTAAAGTTATTTTATATTTTGTAGTGTTTTTTTGACGTGACAACGTCTAATAAATCAATGAACGCCGGCTGCACGCACGAAAAAGGATGACTCATTGTAAGGTTACGCTCATTGTAACGTTACGATCATTTCATCATTGTTTTGTTATGACCTTGTCACGTTAAACTATCGTCCGTAAACCGACTTTACAGACAACTATTTTTTTTAATTTGGAAGTAGGTTGTATTTATTTGTAAAAGTTTCTATTTTTCACTTTTAAGTGGTAGACACCTAACAACACGACTGGAAAGACACAGGAAAGCAAAATACGCAATTTGTCTTACTTGGATGACATATTAATTCCGGCTATTTTGATTTAAAAACCAAACTTTTCTTATGAGAAAGTTCTTTAAACCTAACTACTGAATCGATTTTGATGACATTTCTATGGGACCAATCGGTAAGAATATCCTTTCAAATAAAAGAAAGAAATTCAAATCGGTTCATAAATGACGGTATTATGAGGTAACAAACTGCAAAAAAAGTATAACGTAATTGAGAACCTCCTCTTTTTTTAAGTCGGTTAAAAAAAAAGACTTAGCCGTGGGCGACGTCAAGCTGTATATAATGATGATAATTTAACATTTTCTAAATCATGCTTCTATTTTTGAAAGATCACGTTTAGAAAAGCAATCAATATTCTATCTTTGAATAATTAGTTCCATACAGCCACATCAATGAAACCGTAGCACACCATATTTGTTTGTTAATAATAAAATTATTATATATAAAATTATTACGAACTGGAATTCAGTCATTAGGTCAGAATTTGGTCTATGTTGAAATGAACACAACATTTACAATAACATCAACTCAATTCGGTTTTCATTGCGTCAAACAGTTTGATGAAAATTGTTGTTAGGAACGGAATGGAAAATGATTTACGTTTAGGTAATGGAGCAATTCGTGCAGCTTGCAATTTGCAGGGTTTACCACGACATCGTCCATATGCCTTTATCAACATGCCCAAAGGCCATTTTTTGGTTTAAAGATCGACCCGTGCGCTATGTTGCTATTTTGACATCCTACGTTTAATAAATAATCATGGAAAGGCGTCCACTTCAGGACAAACGAGTCCCTTAAGCGTCGCCACTTCGACTGATCCTGTGCATCTCGCATCCAGCGGATTCCCGTGGCCTTCATGAGAACGAGGGTTTGTGAGATTATATATGCCTTATTATATCTATAATAGATAAAATAAGGCACAAGCATTAATTATCACCATCCAATAGGCAGTCGCTCCACGTCGGTTTGACTGGAAGCCGATCCAAATATAGTAAGGAAAAGGCTAGGCTGATGATTAATCACTACGTTTGCACAGGGTTGACGACCTCAACGGTATTAAATACTTTCCATCACTGCATATTAATTGAAAAACCTCAATCATGAGAGGCACACATATGAGGATGACGTAAACAACCTATTCGATCCCATTATATCTTGTCCCATAATAATGATCATAGAAGCACAAATGCAGTTTAATCTGGCAATAAAACTATAAACTTTGTATCGTTCAGAACAACTGCTATACCTACACAGAATTTATGTCTCTTTCCTTTGAAATTCTTAAAATGTGCAGTAAAATTTAATTACATTAATCGTCCAGCTTTGTGCTAAAGCGGCAACCATTGGGGGAAATATATTGCACTATTCAAGTACGACTTTACAAGATAAAATTTTAGTATATTTGTGCACTTTTTGCTTTTGCTCAACACGCTTAAATAAGCTTGATTTGTATGTGAATGAGGCTTGCAACTTAATTTCGAGTTTCTTTTTTAGGTTCCACAGACAAGCGGGACGTGACAATGTGACTATGTGGCGACAGTACAATGTATCCTTAGAATAAATTCTACAGAAAGGGTTGTCGCATTGTCACATCGTACCTGTTTACCGGAGCCTTTAAAAAGTTTTCCTTCTGCGACGATAACCACCAATTTTGTGGCATTGATTTTATTTCAAAAATATTTTCTATAACTTATGGAGTCGGAAACTCAGTATTAAACATACACGTGTAATCGAGCTGTATATTTATAAAGCCATTAGGGATTTCTTAAATCCGCTATATCGTTCATAAAAACAGATACCAGGAGATCTTGTCAGTCAGGTTTATTTATTCCTCTATTTTCCTGATTTAAAGTATAACTAACAAACGTTTCAGCTGTTAAAATAACAGACCCTTAAACAAGTAACATGACCCATACACAGGTCCCAATAAATTATTCAAACGTTATTCACCATTCGTATAATGAGACCTAGAAGTGTATTCAACAGCAGAACTCTACTAATTACGACAAACTTTAAACAATACTGGACGCGAAACTCATCCCGAGAATAGTCGCCGCGCGGCTCATTGTGGACCCACAAATGCGGTCACACAGACTTTCGTATTATACATATTCAGAAAAACAATGGCGTCCTTGCGCCATTCAAATAAACTAAGACAAATGAAATATTTTTCCAACTATTTGTTTAACAATTTTTGGATTAATGTAGCTTGTTAATTTTAGCAGTGTTCAGTTCTAGCTATCGTTTTGTCGAGAAAAGAAACACAAAACGACTTGACATTTTTAATATACTTAAGTTTGCATACAGAGACAAAGATCTAATGATTGGAAAACATATAGGAGAGAATCATCGTGTCTACTAATTTTTGTGTGGAGTGTATGCCGCAATAAACTGGCCAAGTGTGAGTGGACGAGCATACGAAGGGTTTAATGGTTTTAAGTAAGGTTTTGCCTCGTCGAGGTGATCAGTGGCGGCGATTTCTCGCGTCCGGCCCTGGTTAAATCTATGATCCGGAGCGAGGAGGCTTGGGAAGCGGTCACCTCCTTTTGCGAAGCAGTAATGCTAGCGAAGGAGGAGGCGGGCCGTGCGAGGGAAAGGCAAGGCCTTCGCCCCAACCGCCGCTACAGGAGGAGACGTCCCGGGCGTCGGGAGTCGCAGGGCGATCTCCGGCCACCGTGGGCGCGGGCCTGCGGACGGCGAGCGTTAGGCGGCTCGCTGTCCGATCACCACCAGGCCCGGGTCAATGGCGCGTTGTGTTTCACGCGCGCCTCAAAGAAATGTCAGCATAAAAGACGGGGCTTGCTAGGGCTAGAGCCTGCCAGGGTTGCGGAATTTGTTCGAAAGAGTCACTGCGGTCCCGGAACGCAAGGCTTTAGAAGGAACACGGATGGGTTTTAGATAGATAGTACAGGTTAAAACCAAAGTTTATTTAGCTTTTTGCAATAAGGCTGTAAGTGTCTAACACGCCCTTCCGCTCCACCCAGAGCGAAAGAAGACATTTGATGATTTCCCATCCTTAAAAAAAAAGTAAGGTTTTGCGAGTATCTACTCTCATTTGACCGTTTTCTTTAATATTTTAGTTCTACCACTAAATGCCTACAAAGTGTAATGCTTTAATGTATTTCAGTTTTTAATTTAGATCGAAACCAAAATTTATGCAAAAAACCGCTGAAAAATATATACACATACCATGTGAAACCAGCCCGCTGTTCGACAGTCGGAGGGACGGATAGCGGAGGCTTAGTAATAAGGTTCATTTGGTACAACTAACTAAAAAGATTAGAAGGATAACTGCTAGTTATAAAGAGATACGTCATAATATGCTAACCTTATTTGCATCTATCAAATATCGATGAAAATGTCGTTAATAGATGTATTGTTTGCATGGAACGACTGCTCATCAAAGCTTCGCAATATAGTTCGGTGCTGAATAAGGCGGCACCTCCACGAGCGATTGTGTCGCGGCGATATTATCGTCCTGCCACTTCACTCTATGAACGTGTGTCCACACAGGATATTATCGCGGCGATGCAAATGCGACGAGTGATATTGACGAGCAAAACGTGAACTCGCGAGATTCATTCGTTTTAGGAAGTGGCGCCTTACACAACCCAAGCGATATTTTGTAATAGCAAGACTTTTATGGATCATTTTCGCATCGCAGTCGCAAACTGTTAAAAACCTGAATTGAGAATTGGCCTTCTGACCGAAATATCAATAAATTCACGTACTACGTTTCTTATTCAATTACAAATTCTATGTAATAAAACTAAAAAGTGACTGGAATAAAATGAAATCCATCGGTAAACTGGCTCAATATTTTGAAGCTTGCCGAACCCTTGCCAATCACTTAAGTTTTTCGCCATATTTTTTTAAGGTATTTATGAAATTGTACATAGGATAGTGTTGGCTCACAGATCAACAGATCTTCAGTTCATTCTCAAACTCATAAATATTCTGAAAATGTGGATGTTTGTATCTCAATCACGTCGTAGAAACGGCTGAATGATTTTGGATGTCTTAACTTAGAGTGTGCATTGGTAGTTTGATAGTAATAATATGTAGAGATGGCTAGCCCACCTCCTAGAACAATTTAGATATTAGTAGTATTAGTAAACTATGTTTTCATACCAAAGTCAGGCTCAGGCTAACAAGTTCAGGTTGATGTAGAGTTTGACAATTGCTCAATTTCAAATTTTTAATTTAAAAATATGTCGTGTCTTAAATAGAAGAAAAGTTTAAGCAGACAACCCCGTTGGCGGATTTGCGGTTTTATTCCTGATTCTGCAAATAATTACTTTAACTATCCTAGCTGATACGCAAATATTTAAAAATGTCCGATCGCGGAGAGGCACATCTGCTTCACAGTAGGTAGGTATACAAATATCACACATTTCTAAAGGTCCCAAAACGTGGGATTTTGAACATTTCAACCATTAGAATTTTAAACCAAACCAGCAAAAAACCCCTGCTGACATGTTTTCAAAATAGACTAATAATACTGATGTATCCAACCCGACAACATAAAGAATTTAAACTGTTTATATTATGTATCAGTAAACCACAATCAGATTGCAGCCACAAACTGCGGTATTTTTCTATCCGATAACTCTAACCGCTACGATATTGTGACATTTATTTGATAAACTGTTTTGCTAACTGGATTTCTGATAAATAGATACGTACAGTACAGAATCAGGAAAAAAAGAAATTATAATACAGGTTGAGATAACTTAGAATAATTGAAGACTATTTAATAATCTAGCGAAATCATCATGATTTCAGCCGAAAGACGTCCACTGCTGGACATGGACAAACCTAAATGTCGCCACAACGACCGGTCCTATGCGTCTCGCATCCAGCGGATTTCCGCGACCTTCACCATGTCGTCGGTCCACCTTGTAGGAGCCCTTCAATGCTGCATCTTCCGTATCACGTTCGCTACCCTATAACGGATAACCTTTTCCCGGGATTTAAGAAATTGCTTTATATATTTGAACAAAATTATAATATTGAAAATCTTATTATATTTTTATGTTCCGTACCTACTAAAACTGTTAAATTAAATAGCTTTGTTTTCGCACAACTCTTTCTTCTTTTGATTCTTCAAATCAATCATTTGTAACTATACTCAAAGTCGAGTTCATGTTTTTATAATCCCGGGTTTACATTGTCATGATTCCATTTATAATTCCGGGATTTCACTGGAGGTATTATCAACTCTATGTTACTTACTTCCACGAACATTAGGTAAATATAGTCTACCTATTCCAATCTTTGGTGATCACGCAAAGGAAGTCCATGGCCCTTTCAGTGACTTTTGGCTTTCTGATGAGGCCCATAATAGCACGGGTATTTCTTTATTGAGTGAAAGCCACACCACACCATATTTCATAGCTCACAACAATTTTGAGTTATTAAATCTTTCAAGCTTTTAATAAGTTCTATTGTATTGGATTACGTCGCGATAGCACCGCGTAGACGCTGTACTTGCGACGCGCAAACGGGCCACCGACCACAGCCACCGGTGGCTGTCGCGCGCCACGTCCTTTGATATCGCGCAAACGAAGGTGGTCAGTGGCCGCCACCGGTGGCGTGTCGTGGACAATAAGTCGCGAGTGGACGCCACTCGATACACGTGTGCAGCGATTCCATACAAATCGTATTAAAAATTAGTGATGCAACGGAACTGGCATAACGGAAGCAGAAACGGAAACAGATGTCAAAAGTAAATCTTAACGGAAGCGGAAACGGAAGCGGAAACGGAAGCGTTAACTAACACTATGAAAAAAAAGCACAATTTTACATTAATTTTTTTTTTAATTAAATTTTTACTTTAGTAGTAGTCAAAATTAAACAGCGGCAAGTTATATTTAAAGCTGTAGTTGTGCGGCCTTTTCGCATTTTTTCACAAAGTTTGCATTTGGCACTCGAGTCGCCGATTTCATCAAAATAGTTCCAAATGGGACTTGTTTTTGGTTTCATAATTGCACTCTTATTGCACTAAATACAACTAGGTATTAAGCAAACAATAACAGAAGAAAAAACAACTGAAAATGTCACTACTCAAAGTCACGAGGCGCGGAGATGCGCATAGTGAACTAAAAACAATAATTAAATAAACAAACTCGTCGTTACACGTTTGTCGTTTGATTACCGCGCGCCCCTCCCTCGCAAAATACGCGGAAGGGATTCGGCAATTATCGGCAGCACGCGCGCCTGGACGCTCGACGCTCGTGTACATTCGTCCACGCGCGGCACCCGCAACCGACCGCGCCGTGCTGCCGTCGCGTCTGCTGCACCGCTCCTCATCGCTCTCTCCCCGCTTCCGTTAAGAGTTCTGTTATAAAGTTTGCGGAACCAGAAGCAGAAACAGAAGTGAAAAAACATGCGGAACTTCTGCAGTTGCGGAAGCGGAAGCAGAGTTCTGTTGCAACACTATTAAAAATCATGTAAACAGCTTGTCGCCAGCCACCGGTGGCTGTGGTCGATGGCCCGTTTAGCGCGGAGCCGACGTTGCATAGGCGTGTTTTATAGTATTTTTATTATTGAGTATCTAACTGAATTGTTGCTGTTTCCGGGAACCAATCCTGGCTGAGGTCATGGCAGACGGCGTTTCCTTAACAATATAAGGAAGAGGTAAAATCGTGACAGTTGGAAGGGACGGAAGAAGGTTTTGACTCAGTAAACTGGACAGTACGGGCTAGTAATATAAATATCTAATAGAATACCTAATACGTTAACAATAATGCAGTAAATCAGTTCAACGATCTCCAGTACCAATTCCTATGGAAACGGGCATTCAATCACTATTTGCGGGTAGCGTGCTCAATGTTGATTTTATCGTTATATTATTTCGATGTTCGAGGGTTCTCGTATTGCCTTCTATACCGGTAATTTGTGAAACAATACCTCCCTCGGAATTTACCCTAAGCATTGTTATAATAACGTCTACTATAAGCCTTTCAGAGTTCCCGTTAGCAATTTAATCAAGTCTCAAATTTGATCTTTGGTTAATAATTTTGTTTAATTGTTCACGATCAAGGTTGGGCAGAGGTACTTACTCGGATATATTTTGCGCTTAAATTGAGTTTCATTTTACTTTTGTTACTTCCATGATTTGATTTTGATTACGTGTATCAATTAGTTTGACTTGTAATAATATACTGCTACTTAGACTTTATAATTTGAGGTCATTAAGTGATCTGTGTCCTGTTTATTTTAAGGTAATTTGGTTGTTACATTTCAAAAAATGAACCATTTAGACCACTAATTAAAAACATCTCAGGTCACTGTACTGTTTTTTGGGTTGTTGGTAGGATAGATATCAATAGTTTCAAACCAAGTTTGCGAAATACCCGTGCTATCGTGGTGCTCAGTAACCTCTTTTTTGGTATGTTTTTAGGTTTTAAATAATAACTTCTAAACTGTGCAACCTCGGAAAAAGCCAAACAGTCTAAGTACTTTTAAAGAAGATAAAATTTTAAACAATTTGAGCGAAACCGTATCTTAGAACAATCAAATATTGACAACGTTCCCAAAAAAAAAAAAAAACTTTCCAATCAACAATTTACTGCTCTGTTATTAAAACTAACATAATTGTATAACTTTGACTAAGAGGTACCTATGTATCTATGATTGCAATCTGTAAGTCGCAACATTGGCGACGATGGCCTTTACAGTCTGTATACAGTGGTCGCACAGAGACCAACTACAGTCAACACTAGTCCCTGGCTAGCGGGAGGGAGACTGCCATCATTTCTTTGATAGCGTCTCATTTCACTGTTTGTTTGTTCGTATGCCTGTCAGACAATCGTATTACAAGCTCGTATTGCATCAAATACATTAGGAGAAGTGATGACTGGACTGGAGTGACTTAGGTACTCAACAAACAGCAGAAATAAACATACTTTACCTTTAAGAAAAAAATACTACTTCTAGGCTGCTTCTAGACATTTAGTAAGTGAAAAATTCAATATTTATTTTTAAAACAAATTCACATTTTTTATTTTGGAATAAGACATTTTTAAGCCTAGCAAATGTATCGTTAGCGCAAATTTTATGTTACCCAATAGTTTTTTCGCATCATAGAGGAACTTATTCTTGTATCCAGATAAATAAATATAATTAATTCAACATCATTTCTCGGGGTGACGTAAAACGTGTCTTTGTAAAATTTTATGGAAATCGATTTATTGGTTGAGTTGAGGCACTAAGAACTAACAATCAAACATCGAAAACGCTTCAGCCACGATAAAGTAATTTTAGAAGCTCCTTCCATTTATATCACTAATAATACCTAATTGGGCAGGAGCAAAACGACATATTCGAACACCGAAACATATTTGACATATTCCCAACACACATTCGATATATTTAGAGGGTGCACAAATATTATGAACCCGTTATTATTATCCACTAATGTCAGTACATTCCGGGTAAGTGCGGCTCGCGTGACTGATGACCTGTGTAGCCCGTGTTTATTGCAATTTGCTGGTTATTACTGGGCGCCAACTATTATGTGAATGAGTTTGTTGTTGTGTGGAAAAGGAGAAAATTGTGACGGATTTGTTTGTTTTGATTTGTCAATGCTGTGACGTGGGTAACCAGCATGGCAGTCGCCTTAAGGGTGTTACCGCACCAATCGATCGATCGTCGATTTATGGTAGAATGAATTAGTCGACGTCGATCTTTCTTCGATCAGCCAAGGCTACCACACCAATTGATCAACGTCGATCGATTTTGATCGATGGCGTCGATCAACGATCGATCGATTAGTGCCCAAAGCCCTAAGTGAAAGACTGGTGTTCACCTGCAGCCGGTTAGATTGCAAGCTCATCATTCAAAGTCAGTAATGACAAACCCATCTTAAACAGGCGTGGTGAGTAATACTCATGCCTTCCCTGAAAGGAATGCCACATTTACCCTGCAGTGGATGCAGGCAGTCAAAAATGGCAATGCCAAGTCTACATCCGCGAAACCGCGACTAACAAAACGACTACTCAGCTTAAATAGAAATAATCTCAGAACATTTATCTCCTTAACATAGGCGCCACGGACAGCCCACTCTGCAGGGGCTGCTTTGACCCCGAAGAATCTGCCGCCGACGTCATCCTGGAATGCGAAGCCGTGGCTACCTAACGTGATCAAATCCTCGGAACGGTGAGGTCGCTCTGCGAAACCTATGAAGCTCCCAGGAAACTTCTGTGCTTCTCTGCGGAGATAGGCTGGCTAACTTAGCCAGGACACCTACGCACACGAATGGGAGTCTAAGTGCGGAAAAAGGAGTCCCTACTCTACTCTACTCTACTCTCTGCAATGAAACAGTTTTAGGTTGATACCTATTCCTATTATCACTACAATTCAAAAGTATGGGTTAACTGGATTTCACATTGGTTGTACGTCGAAGGAACAATGGGTTAAAATCATAACACAATAAACCCCAAAAAGCAGCAAACGGCAACGCGGCTATCCCAGCCGGTCGATTCTATAAACATGTCGAAGTGAAAGCTTGGGTGAAGTGATCACGAGGAGAGCTGTCAATCCATATAATTAAGAGATCACGTGATCACGAAGTGAGCTGTCAATCCATATAATCAAGAGGTCATGTGATCACGAAGTGAACTGTCATTCCATCTTGATTAAATGGATTTATAGCTCACCTCGTGATCACTTCACTTCGACATGTTTACAGAATCGATCGGAAGGAGATGATGAAACGAAACGAACTAGTTAAAAGACTTCTTAAAAATTTGCTCACATAATCTTATTACACAACGAATAGTAGAATAGGCTTAGCAATGGGACGACACAGGCTTAACTGTTCCCACATATTCATACGTACCTTTGCTTTTCGCTCCAGTTTGGTCCCGGACAACGATCTCCATGCCATCTTCTCGTTTCCACATGACCCTCGGGGGTGGCACGCCGCGGGCCTTGCACGAGACCCTGGCCGTGCCACCTTCGGGAACCATCGTGTCCCCCGAAGTTTCTTCAGGCACAAAGTCTGGTGGTATCACTACGTCTAGGAAGCCCATCTGAGGAAGAGACAAAATAACAAACGATATCAGAACTGATTGCAAAAATAAACAAATAACGTCCGTTCCTGAATAAATAAAAAAAACACCACGTTAATAATAAACGTTGAGAATTTCCAAAACCAAGGCCCCCATTGTTATCTTTAGCTATATAAATATAGGTACAGCTAGTCAAAGAAGTAATATAACTTAGTTCAAAGCAAAGTTCAATAACCCCGATATCACAAAAATCAAATCAACGTTCAAATTAGTTAGATTCAGACCAAAATCCAGTGCGGATAACATTCTAAAATCAACAAGCCATTGAAAGTGTAAACAGGATCATTTAATTATCGAGAAACCTAACATAGTTCACATTGTTGATGAAATTAAATCTGAATTGTGCGGTTTGCCGATCGCCGAAGAGAAAATATTTACTCGAAATTGCTTAGCGGGATGCTCTAATCACATTTTGGTACTAAATTGAAGTCTTTTCAGATTTGCGTCCCACGTATTGCACGGGACGCTACAGAAAATAAACAGAATTGGCAATTATTTTTGTAGCTGCAGAATCATAACGTTGTTACACTCCCCACAGATTTTTTTCATGCTAGTACCTTTGTATTGAAGAGGAATTAAGAGGATCCATCGGAAATATTATAATTCTGAATAACAGATTTGTTCCGACTCCTGCAGATTAATAAGAATGAAGAATTATTTGAATTGAAATAAGTTTTAGCGTTTCCCTCATTTAATAAGTTTGTCGGATGGTGCAAAGTGTTCGAAACATCGCGTTGTTGAGAGGAATAAAACGCTTCAATTAATTAATTTGTTTGAATACTGTGGAAACGATTCGAGTAATCATATTATTGTACATTGCTCTGTGTCTCTCTTTATTCGTAAACTTCCATACTTAAATCTTATTATTTAAAGTAATATGATAAAGAGGTTAGGTGCTCGTTTGCAAGAGGTATCTCGGGAGGAACTGATAGGTGAATTGCTGAACAGTTTTCGAATCTTTTTTCACTGATAGATGTTAATTTCTTGAATTCGGTGGAGAGTATTGTCGTTGGTAGTGATTGAAACGACTTGCTTTAATACTGCTTTTATTATTAACTGATTATTACAGAAATACACACACTACCTACACACGTCAGGTTGTGAGAGAAGTCGCTATGACATGATGTTTTTACACAGCCTAACGTATTAAATTTGTGTTGCCATCAACAATCGAAAGCTATAGTATCACTGAGTAACAGAAATTTTTTGACGTGACAACGTCTAATAAATCGATGTACGCACGAAAAAGGATAACTCATTGTAACGTTACGCTCATTGTAACGTTACAATCATTTCTTCAATGTTTTGTTATGACGTTGTCACGTTAAACTATCGTCCGTAAACCGACTTTACAGACAATCAATTTTTAATCTATAGATGGTCCGGAGGTATAAGCCATTGAAGCGAAGACGAAGGCAAAACATACTAATATTTTTCACCTTTCATAATAATAGCAATTTAACATAAATTAATGAAAAAGTTTATTAACCACAAAAGCCAAAACCAACAATTATTAGCTTTTCAAGATATTAGGAGAAAAATAAGCATTATCACGTTACCCTCTCAGGGTAAGTAGATACCCGTGGTGAATCAATCAGCGTATAGAATGCTCTCGATGTGTCTACGTCAGGGGCGCTCATGCCCATCGGCAGGTCGGGCAACACGTTAAGAATTTTATTAGTAACAAGGGAGGTTCCTTTCTGTGTTTTCTTTTTCTATTTGGAATTTTCGAAAGAGTATTATTAGGTTATTTTTAGCTTTGAATGTGTTGAAGTGAAGTTTTTATAAGGATTGCTGAGTCGGTTTTTTGTCAGCAGTGTAGTGGTTTATGTTGGCCTCTTTTGGTAGCTTTAGTTTTTTCTAGTTTTATTGAACCTTAGAAATTCAATTCTATTGAGTTGTTCCCCTTCCCTTTTTGTCCCGCTTATTTATTTATACATATTTGTATTAGCTTGAGTATAGCTGAGGTAAGTATACTCCACAATTATTTTGTATGTATCTGTAAATAAATGGAAATATTTGTAAAAAAACTATCGATATTAAAATTGATCAAGGATTGATATTTACTTCTATTCTATAATAGAAACTACAATTTCTCATAATTAAGTAGCCATTTATGTTAAACAAATGACGCACACAATCAAAACTACCGAAAAGAGTGATTAACGAAAACATTCTCGCATTTCCTGTATCATTAATGTAGTTACTACCTACTTTAAAAGTGGTTAAAAATGCATGAGCACCATGCCAGCTACCGCATAAGTTGCAATTTATGTCAGTATATTGGTTAAAGTGCACTTCGCCGCGTGACGCATTCGTTCAATCGTTCCTGAATTTTCAGCGCACCGCAGTCCATTACTTTGTAACAAGGATCTGGGTTGTGGTGTGTTAAAAAAAGATGCTTATTATACGCATGGTGGATTGTATTGTTGGATGGGATTGGCGTAAGTATAGTTTTGGAAATCATTTAGCTTTGTAAAACATTTAGTACGGAATTGACCACCCATAGTAGTGATCGGTGGCTTTTGTCAATTCCAATACATTTTGGGCGTTTTGAAAATCTTTATTGCTTTTTCATGATTGTCTTTAGGGCCTATTTTTCGATTGTTAGATATATTTTGTCTGAATAATAAATATGGTGGATGGACGTATTTTATTTTTCAAAAGTTACCTGACTAATAAAAAATCAGTTCTAAGTTTATTTTACTCCTGCCTGCTTCAACACTACAATAACATAATGGAGTCATATAGCTGTAAAAGCCGATGTATGGGATGGGGCGCAGGCACAGCCGCGTGCAAATCCGTTTTTTTTTTTTTTTTTTTTTTACGATGACCACTCGCAGTTCAGCACACTAAGGCTGGTTACTGCTTAACCGGACTATCCTGTGGTGGCCTTAATTGACTCTAAGGCCCCCAGCCAGGGCTTACAAACTAAATAAAACTAAACTAAATGACCGCTCGCTAGGGCATCCCCTGCGGGATAAGGACCTCGGCTAGCGGCGTCATTTGGGAGGAACAGCAAGGGACAGGCTGGGTCGTAACATTATTTGGGGAATTTAAAACTACTGGCTCAGCGACGCGGGCTGGCTTGGTAATCAAAGGTCGGGGAGGGTTATTACTGGGACGTCGCGACGGGCCCCGGCGGCGGGGCCGGAAAACGGAACGCGGTCTGTGTCGTGTATGTTTTCGAAGAGTGCTGGTTTCCCTACGGCTCTCTTGAATCTGGGTGATGGGGTCGTCGGGCTCGACGAGGGTATGCCTCGGGCGGCGAATCCTACTGATCTGTGAGGGAGTGTATCGGGTGGCCGATGCGATAAGGGGATTTTGATGTTTTGAAGCAGTTTCGATGAAACGCTGCGATAGTCGTTTCATGAACTGTGCAAATCCGTCCATCATCATACACTAAATCTAAATAGGGCAAAATTGTAGTAGCGGGGTCCTGAGTACCGCAGGCACACCATTATTGCCAATAAGAGAATAGAAATATCCAACTCACCTGACTCTTCATAGGATCAGTATTAATTTGACACATGTATTGTCCTCTGTCTTCTTCTTGCACGCTCTTGATGTGCAGGTACCAGGTGGAGTGGTCACTGTGGGAGACGGACACCCGAGGGTTGTGCGTGATGACGTGCTCGTGGATCGCCTGGATCGCCTTCGTGTCTGCTTTCACCCAGCCCACCTGGAAGAACAGGAGGTTAGATATGGAAGATGGGACTATTAATAAAGTACTGACAAGTGCAAATGTATCTAATCAATCGGGTAAATAGGCGATCAAAATATGGGAGCTGCATTTTTCTAGTTAGTTTTTTTTACTAATAAATATGTGTTCCGGTTGTATATCGCATGCCACAAGAAAAGTTGGCGAAAGTAGCCACAGATTGGGTCCCAAACATGAGGTACCGGTGACGTGATAGACCCAAAAGGAGTAAGCGAGACGAGCAGCTGGACCACCTCATGGATTGGGCTCCGATTGCCCAAGATAGAACAAAAATAGTTAGAAAGAATGGAGGCTGCATTCGGTGACTAGGGGCTCATATGTTTTAACATTGATAAACACAAGCAAAACCTTGTTTCAACAATGACAAAAACATTGTATCACTTGGGAATCAGGCAAAAGTGCCAAGCAACAGAGTCTTATCTACCTGAACCTATTTCTAAAAGCGAGGCCTCTTAACAACACTTCAAAATTCATTGCGTTGAATAATGTAAATCAGTAAAGTAAATTAATTAAATAAGTACCTACATTAAGTTGGATGTTCTTCCGTTATTTGGGAGAGGAGGCCTTGAAAAACAATGGAAATGCGTTTTCGACGTTCAGGGGCTGACTTGAGTCCGTTACTTGGAAAATTTTGAAAAATATGTACAGGTTTTTCGGTATGAAGTTTTTTTAATCTGCCTAATTTTTAGGTCAAGTCAAACATTAAAATAAGGAAAGGGTTCGCCTAAATTATACATAAACAAAACTTATTAATTACGCATGCGGCTTTAGGTAAGTAACCTACATTTTTCTTTTAAGATTGCGCCTTTTGCTGTGAACTGCTGTTACTTTTAAAAGTTTTTCTTTGATAATGCTAGACGAACCTTCTTTGGACTTTTGTTGTGTTTACATAAAATCTCCTCTGTCGTCTGATTGCCAACACCTGGGAGTCCATAAGTCAAGAGTAAATAGATTACTTCTAGGCAAGCGTGCTCCATCTTGACCACATCATCGATTACGATCAGGTGAGATAGTGGAGTTTAAAACTAGACAAAACCTACTCTAATGCCAAAGATTGACAGGTTTAGGCTAAAGAAGATAAGCAGGCTAAGTAGACAAATATTCATATTTAAATTCTTTATTCAGACATCGGGGATAAAAGTCTTATAAATTTTGGCTCAGACTAATCTAAACATTGCCCACTAAGCTATTTATAATGCGGTTTAGACAATCCAGCTCTCTATCGCGGTCTATAGCTAGTCCGGGGCTAAACTTTTCAACTACATAATTTTATTGTTGCCGCTAGTTTATTCGGCCCAAAACCGACAAGCTAAGGGTAACTTCACAACGAGACGCGAGGCGAAGCGACGATGCTTGAATAGTTGATTGGTTCGCGCTGCTCAGAAGGCTGTCGCGAAAAGCATCGTGACGTCACAAGGTGTATCGTGATTCGTTTAGCATCTCGGCTTAGGTATTCGAATTTGCAGGAGATGCGTTGCACTGCATCGAGTTGTGTCGAGCCACACCGAGCTGCAAAACACTGCATTGCGATGCATTGCACTGCATTAAACTGCGTCCGCTGCGTGAGTGCCGCAGGGTGTGTTATATCGCGGGCCTGCGGACGGCAAGCATTGGGTGGCTCGCTGATCGATCACAACCAGGCCCGGGTCGAAGGCGTGTTGTGTTCTACGCGCGTCTCAAGGATATGTCAGCATAGGAGACGGGGCCCGCTAGGGCCAGAGCCTGCAGGGTTGCGGAATTTGTTCGAAAGAGTCACCGCTACCCTGGAACGCAAAGGGCTTTTGAAGGAACACGGATTAGTTTTAGTCAGTAAGAGAGTGACACGCCCTTCCGCTCCACCCAGAGCGGTAGAAGTCATTTGATGATTTCTTTAAAAAAAATTGTGATCCGTCACGGGACGCCTGGCAGATGTGAAACATCCAAATTATTTTGTACAAGTAATATGCATAAAAGAACAGATAACGACAGGAACTAAATATGGCACAATGAAAAAAATACATAAACAGTTTATATGTATTTTTTTCATATATATACCATCGTATAGCCAACAATCGGTTTTACTTGCGGCTATAGATGTTTCACATAAAAAAGGGTGTCATATGTTTTTTTTTTAATTTTGCACTGAAATGTGTACATTGTGGAGTAAATAAAGTTCCATATTGTATCGCCATCTTAAAGTCTCGGTGCTTCACATCGCCTCGTGTCTCGCTGTGATCGAACCCTTATTGAAGTAACTAACATAATTAATATTCAGCCTCTCGACTTTATTATATACCTAGTTGTTGGAGGGACGGAGCCAGCTTTTTGTCTGGAGGTAGAGACTATTAATATAGATTGTTCAAAGTAATAAAGGCTTGATTTAAACGTGAATTACTTATTCAGTTCGCCATGGTAAAATACCTGTAGGCTGAAGCTGAAATTCAGTGAAGCTTCAAGTCGATATTATAATGAATTTAGGTTGAAATAATCTAGTTTAGTGTTTCCCAAAGTATGGGTCGGGACCCACTGGTGGGTTGTGAGCAAATATTGGATGGGCCCTGAAAAAACAATGCTAAAACTGGCAAAAAATAGGAAAGAAAAGCTTCATTTTAATTGAAAGAACTTTTTGTATTTAATTAAATAGTAATAAAAAGGAGTAAGGAGTTCTTGTAAGCGACTAAATTGTAACTCAAGAAGAGTTAATGCCCTTTTTTGCGTCATGACCAGAGATCGGAATATGTAGACAATATTTACCTAATGTTCGTGGAAGTAAGTAACATAGAGTTGATAATACCTCCTGTAAAATCCCGGAATCATGACAATTCAAACTCGGGATTATAAAAATATGAACTGGACTTTGAGTATTTACAAATTATTGATTTGAAGAATCAAAAGAAGAAAGAGTTGTGCGAAAACAAAACTACTTAATTTAACAGTTTTAGTAGGTAGGTACGGAACTCTAAAAACATAATAATATTCTTCAATAAAATAATTTTGTTCAAATGTATTCAAAGCGCAATAAGTAATTTGTAATTTCTTAAATCCCGGGATACAATCGTCATATTAATGATTCCAGGATGTTACTAGCTTCCTCGAACATTAGTTAAATATAGTCTTCCTATTCCGATATCTGGTCATGACAGCCAAAAGTTGAGTCCCGAATTTGGTAGTCTTTACTAGCTGGGTCGCGGCCCTATCAACTTTGGGAACCACTGATCTAGTTTACTAAAGAAACCATTATGTGAGCAGATGTCAGGTTACATGAATCATAGTACCGTTTTGGAGTGAAGAGGTTACGCGGTATCTTTAGTTGTGGTAGAATCTGTTCAGTTTGATTACTGGGATTAAATAAGTAACATCTCGCCAGTATTCAACGTAGGTGTAAGCAGAGTGTACATTTTACTAGTTATCAACAAATTCAGACATCGAAATAGGATTAGGGGGTTTGTATACCTATATATATTGGAAGTATAAGGACACAAATAGGTGCTATGCAACAATATATAACCCTTAATTTTCTATGAAAACGGGTTATCGCGTTATGGTGTCGGGCTGCCTGCGAGCCAGACTGCGGGAGCCATAAAGTACTGTGAACTCCAGTTATAAAAGACAATATAGTGATGTACCATTAAAATACCTTTATCAAAATATATTAATATCTACTTACACGAAAGTTGCCCAGATTGACAACAATACATTCGAATGTCGCGTCTCTCCCGATGGGCACCGTCAGGTTCGTGATGGTCTCCCCAAACTCTGGGACCTCGATACCTCCTACAACAAACAGAAAAATAACATTAAACTCAAATATCATTAAACTTGAGGAAAATCCTCAAAAACTGAAAATGAGATTTTTCCGAAACGTATCGGTTCATTGGCTTTCAGACGTAATGAGCTAAGTTCAGGAAATGTATTTATTTATGAAGAAAAACAAACTATATATGTACGTTACTTCAACATAAGTCCTATTTTCGTATCACCGCAGAAAACTTTAAGACAATCTTGAGAAACTTTTCCCGTTTCTATGCTAAACTATCTCCCATTTAGAACAAGGCCACATACCGCAGCAAGTTCCCAGTACCCCAGTTACCTGCAAAAACAAAAGCATCGCGGTATCGCGGCTAACTGATGAGTGTGACGTCAGCATTACTTAGCGCCGGTATGTAGGCGGCTTATCACGGAAGTTGCCACAAAGTTGCCCGCGACGATACTGTCGTCAGCAGTTGCACCTAGCTAGGACCTTGTGCAACAAAGTGTCAACTAACCACTTCAACTTGTACCGTTATTCGCGGTCCAACTTCAGAAATGTGAAGTGACACGAATAACTTTGCCAAGTGATAGTAACTATGTATACCACAGAATATGGCCACTGCTAGAGACGGCATTGTCTAAACTTTCATACAAACTAAGCGTGTTAGTTGGTGTCACTGTTTACTCATAGAAATTGACGATCCGTGACTATTTTGGCGAGGTACGGTTTTTAAAGATGCAGTTAGAAGCAACTAACTGGTGTCCAAGGACTGGCAGGAAAAGTGCGAGACGTCCAATGGCGAGAAGGGCAGACGACATTGTTGCCATCGCGGGTTGCGAATGATGATGACATTTTTTATTATGCGATTGGTACGAATACAATGAGTAATGGCGTATCTAGTCGCTGAAGATTCCACGTTCTGTGTAGTCCGCTTGCGCCCGCGATCTTGTTCGGGACTATTGCGCCGACATACATTTTATTCATATTCCTATGAATTTGTGTATACATACCTACTATATAAATAGATGTGTTGATACTGTGTAGTGTAATTTTCTGACGTTCTCGGTCAACATGATTGTAGTGGTTCATTTTTAACAGCCTTATTGAAAAGTAACTACCTACATCACTAGTTTAAAAACTGATCGCAGATTGTTTATTCCTATAGACAATAAAAAAATAGAATTTTGAAAAGCGGACCACAACTGGCGTAGAAATCGGTGGACATATATTTTAAAAAACACATACAGTCGAATATATAACCTTCTCCTTTTCAAAGTCGGTTAAAAATTTAGAATCTGCTAATCAGTATAAAAAAAAATATATGTTTAGGATTTTTTCTAACAAGTGGCTTTTTTCTTTACATAATTAAGCTCATTTTGTAAGTGATAAAAAGTGACGAATGAAGAGATGTGCATTTTATAAGTTGAAAATTAAAAATAAAAAAAACATTTGAGATAATTATATATATAGATAACATACCTACCTATTGTTAAAAAATCCCGTCAATAGTTTGTTTAACAAATGTAAATTATCTTCTTAATACCGTTCACAATTTCGCATACCTAATAGCAGAGATCTTAGGATGTTACTAACACAATATAAATCTCTGAACCAAGCTAAAAACATCCCAGTTTAAGAATTATTTTGTGACACACCCTGATAATTTTGTCATGAGAGTAGCAAAATATTCGGTATCGAAATAGGGAGCATCCGATCATCACAACCTATTTTGTCACGGTCGAAAGATCCCATCTCGAGACCCAGGGTTCTATGAACCACACTATACACTCACATTCTTTCATCGAGTAAATTCAAGCAAAAAAGGAAGAAAACAAAATATTTAAAAATGGATTATTTTGCACAAACACAACGCCTCATTTTTAAATTTCTGTAATGTGATTAAAAAAGAAAGTGCTAATAATAAAAAAAAACAAAAGGTGAAGGTAGTTTTATAAAAAAAAATAAAAACATTCGTCTGCTTGTGATGGTCATAATAATTAGTGGTCACACCATAGACGACGCACCAAAGATGAAGTTACATCACGTATGTGTGACGTGATGATGACAGTTAAAAAAGTATTCTAAAGTACCATAAACCCAAATTATTAATGTATGTTTATGTTACATAGTTTTAAAGCCAGCATAATTTAACATACTATAAACATAAACAAAATCCAACTGTAGTGCAACTTTAGTGGGCAAGTTTCACTCGTTTTGCAAATAGCCATGGTTCCTAAGTGAGAAAATTGCAGTTGGGCCAGAGATACCGTGCGTTAGAGGAAACTAAAAACGATGTTTTGCCACCTTAACGAGCGTCTAGAGGCGGCAAAGTGTGAAAGCTCGCCTACCAACATTCAAAACATCATTTTGCTTTTTCTATTCTTTATGTTACATTTAGTTTGCTGAAGTAAAGTCTCCGCAAAAACAGCTCAAGCTTTAACGATTGATCGCAAAAATAACAACAATTTTATGAAAATCAGATCGCGTAAAACATTTTAAACAGACTTTATTTCCGCTTGAGCGTCTTAATTCATCGTTTGCTTATAAAACTACAGAAGTTTTCCGTACCAATTTCTTGAGACGGAAGGCAAGAAGTGTATAAGTAAAAAAAAATGTCTTACTTTTAAAGAACATTTGTCTGTATAACGACAAGTATGGCGGGATGTAACGTTACCGAACGGTCTCGTGGAAGGCAGTAAAAACTGCCATTTTGCAGCGACAGCGTCCACAATATCGTCACAGACTGGGACGCAGTAAAATGTTTACAAAATATCCTGCTTTTGTTGTGGGTGCCGCTAGAAGTGTTGGATATTGCTTTTGTATTACCGTTTTAGCGTAAACTCAGTCGGCCATTTTCCTGCAGCTGCGGTAATCGCTCTATTTTCGGGAACACTTGTACACTCGTCTGCAGGAAATCTCTATTCATGATTCGCGTAACATTACCTACGTGAAATTCACTTTTAGTGTCATCGAGTTTTTCGAGGCCACAGCGAGCAGTTATTCGACTCTTCACGTGACCAAAGGGTATGAAAAAGTGCCATTTCATTAGCGATAGCGATTGTCAAAATGACAATATCTCGTGGCATTTGACAGCGATTGTCAATCCCATACTTTTTTGACGTTTCGACAATCGTCTTGGACACTTTTTCCGTACGATCGAACGAATTTTTCGATGCCCAATGAGTTTTTCCCTCTTCTCTTTATTCCGCTTTTACATAAATATTTTTTTTACTGGCTTGTATATTACTATGTTATTTGTAAGTCTGAATTTATTTAAAAAAAATAGGGTAATCAAGTGCTTTTTTTGACAGTACCTACCTAGTGGATGTTATCTAAATTATAAACACTGCTATCAATGGATATCGTAACTTTCATGATTGTTTTTCCCTTTCATGTTTCGATTCTTAATAATAATAGTTTTATTGAACTATGTTTTGTTTTGTTGAACTTAATTGTTACTCGTTTGTGCCGTATCGTCTGTCGAAGACGTTTTATGCTAAATAAAGTACATACCTAAGTATTTTTAGAGACGTTACGTGTTCAGATAGTTTCACATAAATTACATTCGTCTTCTCAAAATCAATTTTACCAAAACTTCTTAATAGTAACGTTACTCATAATAAAACAGAATTCTAATATAACTTTTACTAACTTATTAATAATGATTAGTAGGTAGCCAAGTTTTCTCCAAACTCCAATCTTTACCGACACTTAAGAGTGGATAATCGAATTAATATTTTCTCTAATTGTATTTGAGTGACTGCGTATTTTCCGCCAATAAGAATACATCGTTATCTTATGCCTTGAAAATTTGATGACTCAGCCAAATTGTTATATGTTATCATAAAATTTTTCAACACACTTCATTACTCAAAAATTGGCTGCACGCAATGCACTGCACTGCACCTTTCGCACTAGTGCGGAAAAGTGCGTCAGCTGGTCCCTCCCTATGCAATTGATTTATATTATTATATTGGTCGCAGGTCAAACCGCTAGTCGACTAAGGTGCACGAAAAAATCGGCTCTTGTACAGGGCATTAAGTTTAAGTAAATAAATAAATTATGTACATTAAATTTTCTTTATTTATTGGAATAAGCGAGTTGGAAACGTATTTACTATTCATCATTCAGACTCATATCCCAAGTCAGTTTAAAAAAAGAATACTAAAAAATTATTATAATATGTACCTACACTGCCAATTTGATGATTTCAGCTGGAGTTAAGTTAGAGGTCATGACTTAGAATATAGAGGTCAATGTAAGCCCACCATTTATTGCGGCCGTTGTTCAATCAATGTAAATCAATTTGGCTGAACCATGTAATATTGCAATTGTTAGTTATTACATTTGTTCGATACTAATTACATTATGTAGTGTAGCGACGGGATTATGTATTAATATCAGACATCAGGCAATTGTGTCTTGCTGCTAACGTATTGATTAAGGATAATGTGATGCCGTAGGATATTTAATTAAAAGGTATGTTATCCGGGTTAGTCGGAAAATACGATACTTATCATTAGTTGGGTTGTGACTGGTTACTGTTAGCTGAAAATAGATTCCTTCTTAATACATGACTATAATTGGTCATTTACTTCAAAAAGAAAATAAAACGGTTCCGTATGATTCATACTTTTTACACGTTTTTACCTCTGGTGTCCTGTTAGTTGTTAGTCGGGATAAGGACATCATTGCACTGATAAACTACTTTTTGTTGACTACTTTAACGGCAACTATTTATGAAAATAATTGACTACTAAATATCCATCTAATTTTAAAACACACCATATATTATCACAGTAACATTATAGCTGTGTTATATTTCACCTCCTACCAACATGAACATAACTAACCGTATACAACATTAAATACAATGCAATGTTTATCACAATTTTACGTACAAATTTTCAACGTCGCAATATCAACGGTGATACGTTCATAAATTCAATGAAATTACCCATCTTTCTGCGCTTCAAAGACGCCATATATTTTCCGGTGGAGACAGCGCCTTGCCATGTGGACCATCACGCGAATGATAAATCAGTATGGCGCGCAATATCTACTGAAATATCGCGAGGAATATTTAAAGTTGGGCTCTATGGCGGTTTGAGTTTGGAAGTTGAGGCTGATAGTGATCCTAGATTTGAGAACGTAAATTCAGTAGATACAGTTATGTACTTATCTACCAATTTACCTTTAGTGAATTTTTCTGCTCCATGTTAAACTGCTAATTGTTTTGTAGTAGATAGTTTCATCTGCCTTTACAAATTACTAAGTTTTAGGGTTCCGTACCTCAAAAGGTAAAAAAAGGAACCCTTATAAGATTAGATCACTCTCTTGTCCGTCAGACCGTATGTCACCACCGATTTTCTCAGGAACGGGTGGACCTAGCAAGTTGACATTTATACAAGACACTGAAAGCTATAGTCCCTGTTAGGTGTATAAAAATCAAGGTCCTGAGTCAACACGATAAAAATAAATACCCTATAGGTTTTGGGTCGCAAACCTATATGGTAGTTCCCGTTGACCTAGAATCACGAAATTTGGCGAAAAGCAGCACAAATAAAGGAAAATTTCCAAAAAATTAAAAACTTGAAAATGAAAGGGTGTCCCAATACATACATACTTACGCCTGCCACCAATAAAAATGATTCCAATTTTATTATGGCGGTATACTGGGTAGGTACACGAGTTCGACTCGCACTTGACCGGTTGTTTTTTAAGTTAATACTTGGGTTCTTGAAAGTGACTTTCTATCGTTAACCCTCGATTTTTTAAGCAGCATTTGAAGTTGACTATAGGTCAAACTTTACTTTAGCCTGAAAATCTGTAAACCGTAACTCACTCTCGTTGCCTAGCCTTTTCCCATTATTTTAAACGTTCTTAGCTTAAAATAAATTCAGAAACTCGCCCCATAAGTGCAAAATATATGAGATTGACTACGTAACATTTTGGGCTTAAGGACCATTTGTTTTCGCTGAGACATTCGTAGTTTGTCTAAGCTATCTTAAAATGGCTGTAGCTACCCCTATTAAACAATGTGGAGACATCGACCGGACAATAAATGAAAACAATGGCAATACTGGGTCATAGGAATATTTTGAAACCATTATAAATCCTGCCACCGAAGTTAAAAATAAACTTCCCAATTACATAAAACGAACTAGTACACAACAAACCAGTCAAGGATAGTGACTACTATTCTGACGAAATATTCCAAGCAGTCTGTTGCAGTTAGTGACAGTAAATCTGTGATAAAATCAACATATTCGTACTTAACAATTTCACGCGATATTTTACAATCTTACGGCGTTTGCAATTTTCCGGTGACATATATAATAGCCAAATCGTGACATTATTTTTGTGAGTGGCATTTTACAGGTCCTATGAGTTTCTTGCTTGCTTAATCGGACTCTCCTCAATCAATCTGCCTCGCCTTGTCCCAATCGTGTTAAAATCGGTTTCCTGTCTACCCGGATGCAGCTCAACACCAGAATTTTACATGGAGCGGTCTTAACTGTCGTTCACAATCAGTAGCTGAGTAACCCGATACACGGCAACATGTCTAAACAAATTAAATTCCGCAGTTAAGACTGTTACTGTGACATGAATGTGCCTATTCGGTTTTCAGCGTTCTGGAGACAGATTTGAAGAAGTGATATCCTTTTACTTGTCAATAATAATCTTCTGGATTAGACTGAAGCATAAAACGTTGTGTGCCGAAACCGCTAAGCGGTGTCAACGTACTCGCTAGAATTTTAGGTTATCGCCGTCTCTCGGGAAAGGATCGCGAAGTGAAATATTAAAATGTTCAAGAATATGAAATATTAAAAAGATTATGAAGTACTTTTTGCCTTTCTTCCCTAGGCGAGAAACCTATTTTGAAATTAGAATCGTAGAATGACTTGTTGATTAAAGGAGTGGGTGGTTCTGCGTCGGTTCCCTCTAATTTTAGCAGTCCTACCAGTAGAAAGATCCTTTAGTCTTGTCTTTATACTTGCGTTAAAAAGGCCTTTGATACATTTTGTATCATAACCTTTTTCGCGCGACTTTTTTTGCTCCTGAAAGTCAAAAAGAAGTACTTCATATACTTTTTGCCTTTCTTCTTTCTTTTATTTTTAAACTTAGAATCGTAGAATGACTTATACTTGAGTAAAAATTTGCCTGTGGCACTTATACTTAGTATAGTTTATTAATTATTATCAATGAAAGAATTTTCATAATAAGTTAGGTACTTTTATTAAAATGAACCCTTGACAAAAGAAAGAAAACGGGCACTTCTCCATCTCAAATAAATATTACAAGAAAAGGGTTTTTTATTAATTTGACGATATTATTTAGCATTTTATTTGAAGTTTTTGCCTGAAAAACGTACGTTTCAAATTTAAATATTTAAATCAACAAAGAAAACTAATTCTTACAGTAAAATTGCTTTAGGAATTGTTGAAACTGTTACTTGCTTATAACATTTAAATTTTTTGGATAATTTATGCTTCTTAATTCATTTAATTGTTATTCTCACATTACTTTTTTTTACTATGGTTGATACAGCGCCAAGAGCCGGCAAAATTATAGCGCTACTTGAAGAAGGTGATTCGCAAACTTACTTGTCTCAACGGCCAAATGTGAGTCGTTCAACTGTCCGAGACAAAAGAAGACCAGGTTCGGGAAGAAAGCAATGCACAGAGGCACGAGATAATCGGTTAAGGTAAGTCAGGCGTTACGGAATCGTAAGGTGTCAAGTGTGAACCTAAAGAAGAGCCCTAAAGAAGTATGAGGAGTTGAAATTAGCTTGTGCACGGTTAGGAGAAGGCTCTTGGCTGCCGATATCAGCAGTTACCGCCCGACCCGGGGCCCGAAATTACTCCGTGGGCACTGAGTTGCTCGACTTTAGTTTGCTCGAAATAAAGCATAATGAACTCTGGAAGACTGGAACCAAGTATTGTTTTCCGACGAAGCTAGAATCTCTTTATATGGTGAGGATCGACAAGTGCTGCGGAGATCAGAGGGACGGTATGTGAACGTGTGTTTTAAAGAAATCTCTGACGGTATGCGGACGTGTGAAATCTCTGCTTATGGCGGAGGCTCCGTTTTGTTTTCGGCATCAATTAATTCGACGGCGTACGAAGTACAGTGTTGATTCCACATGCACAAACCGCATTAACTGCTCTTGGAGAAAATTCAATTTTTATGGACGACAATGCTCGGGCTCACCAATTTAGCATGTCTGGGATGTCTTAAAGAGACGGGTATGATCAGTGCAACCTGCTCCACAAAACGTTAGGCAGCTAAAAGAGTAATTGCGGAAACGCGATTAAAAACATCGTGGAAAGCATGCCCAGAAAGGTCACACTCGTTATTAGGATTTTACATTTGTAACTTTTTTAATAAAAAAACTATAATCTTCTTGTCTTTATTGCTGGCCGATTCTTCAAGACGCTTAGTTGACGCTTCGCGTGACCCAAGGGCTGGCTTTTACCTTGGTCAAAGAATAAGCATTGCCATACAACGTGGCAATGCCGCCAGTCTTTTGGGTACACTTCCAGTCGACAGCGATGCGAATGAATTTTTTGACGCCATATTTTGGGGTTAATTTAGTTAGGAGTTTTTATTTTTATTTCTAGTGAATATAGTTAGTTAAGCTTTTATAAAAACAGGTGTAAATAAAAATTCTAGTTCTTCAATTCAATTCAAATTCATTGACAATATGTGAGAAAAATTGCCAGAATTCACTTCACACATATTCGTTTACAAGATAATTACTATACAGTCTACGTCAAACAATTAAATTAATCTGAGTGGACTGATATCGGCATAACAACGTAAAATTCATTAGGTGCCCGTTTTTTTGCAAAGGAGTGTATAATGTTTTCATGTCCATTTTTTCTGCATATAATATTGTATTCTGTCGAATTTAGTAATATAATATTAAGTTTATATCCAGTGGATACGATAGGTAGGTTTTAAGTGTTATTACCGCATCCGATCTACTGTGCAGCAGCCGCGGCGTATATCCGCGTATGCGACGGATACAGCGTGCCTGCTTAATTAAAATTTTAGTCAATTGATGTACGCGCCGCCGTAAACTTGATACGAAAAGCCCCGTATTGTTGCAAGAGGTAAAATTAAGCTTTATCAGAGTCCCGGATTTGGGGTTTATAAAAGATACCTATATACTTGTTTTATTTAACATTTGTAAGCACCGTCAGATTCTCGGCACCAAAATAAGTACTGTTAATGTTCGGACCGGTCAATTTGACAACGATTGGGGAGGCTTATGTCAAGCAGTGGACGACTTTGACTGAAATTATGATGATGATAAAATTATGCTTCTAAAGTCATATTTGCCAAGGGTTTCTAACATCATTTCAACTAAGTTGAAGTCTGAAACAGGTATGCTGTAAAATGTATAGAAAAAACATTCGGCTTCGGCTTTCCCGCGGATAGGAGCGACGAAAATCAGAATAAATTGCAAACGACTCGCATTGCCGCGTCGCGTCTGTCTTTAAAAATGGCCAACAAAAATTTGAATAGTGATTTTTTTTGTCAGATAACTTCTTAAAGTTTTCTGACCGATAACCGATATACGGATATAGTTGTTGACTGATTTTGGCCAAACATCTTAATGATTGGCCAAAATCGGTCAAACCGCCAATTATTCCTCATTTAAAAGTTGTGTGACTATGGAAAAATCAGACTAAAACAACTTTTCATTCTAAAAAACTATAGCCAGTAGGTACCAACAACTACTCGTAACATTCAGTCAGCTTAGTACTTTGAATAGTTTCCGACTATCTGAGGCTAATACCTCGAGTAGAGAGGAGAAATGTCGATAATATCGACATTATTACCAAGTACTTAGCCGTAGTAAGAATCATTAGTACCAAATGGGATACTTACCGTTGCTTCAAATGGTTTTCAGCTAATATTCAACGCTGTTTGAATTTAATGGCGTGTTCCTGATATTGATACAAAGAGACTGCGAGATGCGTTCGGTTTTATTTATTCATTAACCGAACATTATTTTCGATCGATTTGATGGTTAAAAGGCAGTCTTTGCTGAATTTAGGCGCCATTTTGTGCATGTATTTTGCAGTTGTGAGACACTGCGAAGGTTGACAGCTAAGCCTGCCTGTGAGGAATATTCTATACTAAGTCTCATTAAGACACGCATGTACGGAAGAGGTGAACTTATATTTCACCAGTTATGATTTTTTTAAAGACCCATATGCGAGCTTATACCATCAGACACAAGTCTACACTCCGGATTCCAATTGAGAAATTTCTGTTAGAAAACCCAACAAAAAGAGGACTTCAGAAGCGCTTGCGACCAACGAGTCATTCTGAGAAATACGCGAAAGAGGATTCTACATTATTGATCATTAATGACTGCCTCTTTGGTGAAGTAGTTGCAAGGATCGATGAAGTGTTGTTCCAGTTCAAATCCGCGTGAATCTAAAAAAAAAATGTTTATTGTGTCTCAAATGATTACATTTTCAAATGTGAATATGTGGTTAATGTCAATATACCCGCCCCTATTACATGAAACTTGAAGTCTATGCCGTTTTATATTGGTACATGTTCAACTTACTGATGTGAGGTTTCTGACCGATGTTTTTGAGGAGATAAAGTTTCAATATATTACACGATATTTTCGTTAAGAAACATACTACATTTACAATGTTAATTTTATTGAACTATTAATTATATCGGCATCAGGTATACAGGTTCGTTTCAGTTCTTTGTAAATTATTTATTATCGAAGCTTGCATGCAATTATGAAAATGCTTACGTTAATATTATATACAAAGCAATTAAATTACACTTGTATAATTTGTTGTTCCTTTATAAAAGATTTTATTTCTATTGTAAAGTGAAACGTGATTAAAATATAAAATGTGTGGTTTTGTGCAATTTAATTTTACTCTTGACTTGATTTATTTAAGTAAACTTTTATCCACAACAATGTTAAACCCTCACCTGTTAAAAAAGATATTCTTATTAATTTTGGGAATCCAAACTTATTTAGCTAATTCCTAATAACGCGATATGTTGTATTATCTTTCAAAACAGATATTCAAAATAATGATTTTGGTCGCTTAATTCAAATGGTAAACTAAATGAAAGTTTCAGCTGGTCATTTGTCATTGGACGTTGGCGGCGCGCGCCGGTCCGCGCCAGTTCCGCCGGGTTCCGGTCGCAAGCTGCTTTTATTAATATTTCCAGCGCGAATCCACGCTTTATTAGCAAACAGCCGTCATGTGGCTGATAAATTATTAATGTGGTTGCAGCACAGCTTGTGTTTTGTGACCCGTTTTTTAAACAACAGCAACGTTACATGTGTTTTCGGCAGACTAATGTACTTAATTGATAGCCAGACGTAATTGCGACGCCATAAGGCCTCATGAAATATGCAGCGAGAAAATTATAATAAAATATTCCTGATATTTATTCCGACGAAGTTTGTGTGAAATCGTTCCGAAGGAAAAAGTTCGCTTCGCTATTATGAGAGTTGCTTCTTATTTTTTGCAGCGCTGAAGAAAGCAGATGATGTATCTACGCTTCGATGGCATCGCACTCGTAATTGGCAACTGAAAGAGTTGTTTGGCATCTCCAAGAATATAGCTGTTATACAACGTGTAACAGAATAAATGCAATACCTCTTAAGGGGTCATTGTACTCATCATTATGAACAACTTTTACTTTGGGGCTAGCGCCGAAATTGCGAAAAAAAAATCTGCTGTTCAGTACATTTTGTCCAGTTATGCGTATGGGGCAGTCGATTTTTTTCGCGATTTCAGTGTTGGTCCCAAAGTGAAAGTTGTTCATAATGAGGAGTACAATGACCCCTTAAGAGGTATTGCGATTATTTTGTTACAGGTTGTATTTCTGCAGTGCATGCGAATAAAGAATATGTACCTTCATAAAGTCTCGTCTTCTAAATGTACTTTTGCTACATAAAGACTCCACTACAGTATTTTGCCAATTCCAAATGCAAACACCACCCACAACAAAATAAAGCTGCACTTTTCCATCAAAAGCGCTTTAAAGCGGAATGAATAGGTAGATACGTCACATTATTACGATGGATGACTTGTCCCTTCCATAGTTTAGCCGTCTGGCTACATTCTTAAAGACAGACGGAACCATTTATCATGAAGCTGAATGTCTAGGATGCAATTTTCAGCAATGCTGCCTGTTACTGTGCACTTTTGGTCACTATTATAAATTGCCTTTCGCGTCTTTAGGTATTTACCAGTTATGTCTATCAAATAGCATTCATCTTTCGTTGAATAATGATTCTAATTAGTTAACGATTTTCTTCGTAGGGTTTCAAGAAATTATTTATTGAGAATAGAATTATCGTGTTATGAGCAAAACGTTTTAATATTATTGCTGTTTTGTATGAGTAATATTTATTACTAATTCTGCCAGCGGCTTCGCCCGCGTGAAAGTCGGAAATGATCCCAAGCGAACATAACTCCGGGAAAAAAAGTACTATAATCTATATCTGTGCCAAATTTCATCAAGATCCTTTCAGCCGTTCTGGCGTGATTGAGTAACAAACATCCATCTAAAGTTTCGCATTTATTATAGTAATTTAATTACACATTTGTCTGATTTACAAAATAATAAATGGAATGTCAGCTCACTTCGTAATCACGTGACATCTTGATGATATCCATTGACAGCTCACCTCGTGGTCACTTCACCCAAGCCTACACTTCTGGCAGGAGCTTATACAACAATTATATGTATTATTTCAGTCTCCTTAATTTTTGTACCTCTATCAAGACAGAATTCTAGTTTTCTAGAAAACACTATCTTCAAAAGCTAGTAACGCATAGTTATACCACTTTGTTGTGCGGTTGTGATACACATAAAAGGTCGGACGGAGTCGCACTATAGCCGCTACGCGTAACGTCCGTTTAATTAATAGGGCAATTGTATTCTTGAAGGTGCATTTTTTCTCGGATCAGTCGCGTTTCAGCCGTTCTACCTAAGTACAGTCAACGTTAGAAGTGCCTGTGATGAAAAAATAATCACATAGTTCAAATTAACATTTTGTGAAGCATGGTACATACACCAGCACATCAAGCTACAACAACCTGTCAAATTTCTTTAATAGATTTCAACTTTATCGCGAAAGCATTAGGTTCAAGGTTGATTGGAAAAATTTGTCAGTTTCGGATAGCTTGATGTGCTGGTGTCTGTATTAGGTAAACAGCCAGCTAAAACAGATCCTTAGAGGCGTGATCATTAATTGAAATCACGTTAACAGATCCTAGAGATACTCCACACATAAGCTTATCAAAATCCACCTTCACATCATAATTTTTAATGAAACACGTAACTCCGTGATATATCTAATAAGATATTTATAATTTCTCGTGATGTTTTTCCAACGTAAGCTTTTACTGTATCCATCTGGATACATACACCTTACCTAAGTTTCAAGAGATGAAAAAGGGTTACCTTTTTATGCATTATTTATACAGTTTTAGCGTTTCTAGGTCTTGAAGTGGTTTTATTAATCTTGCTTTGTTAGACAACCTTTTGTCTGTCCGTCACCTTTATCTGGACCAGGATCCTGTTACTATGAGACAGGAATTTTAAAGATCTCTTTGGAAGGCGATTGACCTTTTACTCGGCTGCGCTGAAGCTCAAAGGGGTTCCGTACCCAAAGGGTAAAAACGGGACCCTATTACTAAGACTTCAATGTCCATCTGTCTGTCTGTCACCAGGCTGTATCTCAAGAATCGTGATAGCTAGACAGTTAATATTTTCACAGCTTATGTATTTCTGTTGCTGCTATAACAACAAATAATAAAAATGTAAAAGTAAAAGGTAAGGAAGCCGAAAAAAATGTATGGGGGCCCATACAAGAAACATGTTTTTTCCGGCTTATGGTACGGAACTCAGCTTTATAGTTAGCCTGTGTGTTTCTTTAATACTTTTTTTTTGCAGTATTTCAGCTAGTCAACAATGTTTGGGATTCTCATTCTTGTTGGCGAAGTCATAACATTAACAGAAAGAGAGATTTGTTTGATTTCTTTCTTATATTTTGGTTTATCTTTTGTTAACTGGGTTTGATTCATAAGTCGTGTTTAGCCTTCTGATTCGTTCTAATATCACCCGGCACATTTGATAAAAAACCTGTTTTCCTAACTCTACGGAGAATGGAGCCATGGCCGTAATAATTTTATGAACTAAATTTAATGTTATAGAAGCGTAGGAGTACTCTAATAGATTTTTTATATTTTTTATTGTTTTTATACTTCACGCTTCTAGGTACATTTAGTTAATTACTAGATTTTAAATTTTAAGAGAGGCGTAATTGGAAGTTTTTTGGCAATTTTTTACTAAAGGCTCGATTTATTGACGTAGTCAGTCCATAGACTTAATAACTTTCTATCGTAATAAAACGGCTGTTGTTGTTTCAACCTTGGCTGTTGTAAGAGGCGAAGAATAAATTCTTTAACTTCATCATCATCTTTTTGCCCTTATCCCATGTTACTTGGGGTCGGCGGAACACGTCTTTTCTTCCATTCTGTCTTGAAATTCTTTAACTTAATAAACAATTTTTAACGCCATATAATATATAAACTATTAAAATAGTACAACATTAATGCTAGGACTCAATTTAAACCAAATTGAGGTCTAATCTCTTCCTCTTATATATGTCAATAATAATGGATCCCAGCCATAGAGCTTTTTAGTGCAGCCGTGAGACACACTTACTTTTTAGCATACCTACCTTTTTTGTCATTTCTATGTAGGTACCGTGCGTGTTTTGATGTAAGTGCTAATTAATATTATTCTTTCTTTCTTTCTTTCCTTCCATAACGCAGGAATTTGTGAATGAAACAATTAAAAACTTTCCAAGTGCGAGTTGGAAGACCTTTCATTGGATATGTCACACGGTACAGTTTGAAAATATTTTTTTTTGTGTTTTCTAGTTTGTCCCTCGAAGTTGACCCCTATACTCAAAATGTATTTATTTACGAATTGCGTCCGTATTTGTGTCACAAAAGTTCATGTGTGTACGAAATTTCAACAGAATCGGTCCAGTACATTCGGAAAAATTGACTGTGACAGACGGACAGACAAACACCCGAGTGATCCTATAAGGGTTCCGTTTTTACGGATGTTCGGAACCCTAAAAATTGTTTAACACTATTACTAAGGTACTTTGTCAAAGTAAGTACAGTGTTATGAAGTTATTACTTTGTCTATAGCCTATTGGCCGATAGTCACGATGTCAAAACGACTATGACTAATTATTATAATTATTAAATATTATATATGTACTACGAATAATTATCGCTGATAAAGTGTCAAACGGCACTAAAGTGTTGAAACCATTTGCAAATATAACGTCCCGGGTATAAATATCAGTTTGTACAGTCAACAAAGCTATTTAGTATCCAGGCAGCTATCTTGCAATATCTCATATCATGCACACATTAGAAATAAATATTGGCAGTGCAGTGGAGAAAATAATATTTATGCCTGTACACCAAATAGCTTTGTTGACTGTACATTACATTATTTCATACCTCACCTCAATACTGAAATTACTCAATGCTGCAAGTTTTGCCTACATAGGTACATATGGTATATATATATACCTATGTATTTGAATTCTGAATCTAGACAATTAGGAATGAAATTTTAGAGCAACAAACTCTATGTCTCAAATAACGTGTGTGCGAGTTTAGCGTTAAATATTTGAAGTTAATTTCAGAATATTTAACGCTAAAGTCGATTCTGAAGTCGGTGGCGATGGATTGAAATTATCTTGAAATATGAATTTAAAGAGAAATATAGTTTGGCGGTTTTATATTCCAATCATCATCTGCCTAGCCTTTTCCCATTCCCAAAGATCTACAAATGACAGCCGGGACCAGCGGCTTAACGTGCTTTCCGAGGCACGGAGGAGTCTCGGTATGTTAAGATGGTCACCCATCCACAGACCAACCTCGGCAAGCGTTGCTTAACCTTGAAGAACGACCCGTGGGGCTGTTATTATTTAGCAACGAGCGTGTTTTTATATTAAAATCAAACCTGTAAATTTTGGACAGTTTCATGAAATTGCTAATACAAGGTCAATTGTCATAGTGAGCACACTGACAATTGAACGTGTCTTAGCGAGTCGAAGATTATAATGAAAAATATAATATATAATTCTCATCACATTCAACTTCCTCCAGAATCTTAATAAATGAATCTGTTTTAACACATGTTAATTTGTGTGGCGTACTAATACGTAGAGCTAACCAAAGATACGAATAGTTACCTACATGTAAACAGAATCAGTAACATGTTTGCTTTTGGGCTATTTGGGCCTCGATATCAAATCGTTTAGTTTGTAAACATAGCTAATAGGGTCGGCCCACATTCCCTTCGGTATTATAGAAATGAACGCTTAAAACTTAAGTTGGAGCCGACTTAATTAACTAAAACGTAGGTAATACATTATTCTCAGGCAGACCCGAATACCTTACGTTTAGTCCCAATTTATACAAAAACCACCAGTCATATAAAATATTAAATAACGAATGCTTATTTTAACCAAGATAAGCACTCGTTATTATTTATGACTACTAATTTCTAAATGGAAATTGACTGAAAAATTTATAAGACAACAAATTTATGGTAACCAAGTAACATTGTTCACTTATTAACTTCAAAAGACCTCTTTGTATTTAGAATTAAGAGGGCAAATTAATTTTTCGTGACACAAAAAAGGCAGCCATTGCGGACTTCATTAAAAAAAATGCCAAAACTCGATGGCCGCAAGAATGAACTTTTCCCATTTCTCATTTTCGTAATTACTCTTAAATCTCCTAATTGAAGTAAACCTGAAATGGGTAGCATATTGCCTAAACTAAGATGGTTGGAATTATTTTGTAATTCCGGTAACGCCACAAATAAAAAAGTTTATGAAGACTTTAAAACAAACTTGAAACGACAGCGCTCGAGTTCATATTTTAGGTTTAGCTTGAAACAAAATTTAGTACTTACCCTAGCAGCTGCTGCTATCAAAATAATGGTAAACATTTACTTTTTATTAGCTGCGATGGTCTGAATACAAATAAGTCAAAAATCATTGTGAAATCCTTGGTAAAGATATATTTAGTGGAACTTAGCTGTAGGCGCGGGATCTCAAATAAAACGAGAGTCACGTTCGACTGAGTGATATCACGTCTATGGCTCATCAGCGGCTGCGCGTGACGACTTTAGCGCAAACAGATTTCACAACAGAACCACTAACATAGAGCTGTAACGATTGCCGACTTTGAACATTCCTTCAAAAGAATTGTAATACGAATGAGGGGCTGTGGCTCTTCTTATAGTGGCGGAGTTAATAAATACGCAAAAGAGCGCGCGGGTGCCGCGGCGTTTCCAAGTTTTCTTTCTTCTAACTTTATTATGCCATTAGAGATCGCGTGACGAAGAATCGCACTTTCTCGCCTTAATATAATTTGTTTTGATGGTTGTATCAAACGCACTACCCTTTTTCATGTCTTGTTTTTGCTTGAGTACCTACTGTGGAGAACCAATCAGGATTGTAATGACATTACCTGAGTGTGGCCGTTTGTTGTTCAAAGAGCTTTTATATAGAGTTGGTATTAACATTTCTATTTAGACCATTTACTGTTCAAGAATCTGTGCTGATGCTGTCATTTTCCCCCCCCCTCCGTGGCGCCATCGCGAACAAACGTACTCTCGATCACCTCTGTGTTTTAAAATTCTAAAACCGTGAATAAAGTGTACAAATAACTATAAAACTATACAGTGATCATCAATAACATATAAGTGACGAATGTGTGAAAAATCTCAGTGAAATGACAACTGCAACCTTGTCTGTGAACAGTTTTAATATCACAACGAACTAAAAAGTTTAAATGTGGCAACCGTTTTAGACTTTGACCTCAGTAGCAACACAAAGGAATCGTCGAAACTACGCTAATTACCAAAGTTTTACGTAGTAACTGATTCACTAATTTCAACATTTTTATCAAAGTGCGTGTGGCACAGCGGTACAGTGCTCGCCTGTCTTTCACGCGGCTCGGGTTCGAGTCCGACCCACCCGACCAATTTTTGTATTTTTTTTTTTTTAATATTATTATAATTATTGCGAAGCCGATCGGAGTCTGCGATACGTAATTTGCACACTCCTTGGGCACAGATAAGAAGTACAGATATTATCTCTCACTATATTCCTGATCTATAAAATTAGAAGAAAGCCTGCTGGACAATGCAACGAACTCCGCCTCAAACACAAAATTCGTCTTTGATACAAGGCCAATCACTGTCTGAACCAGACTTAACGTCTGCCGCTACTTCCCAAAGCTCAGACGGAAATAATATTACCGTACGATACAAGCGCCAACGCATTGACTACTCTCCGAATAAAGAAATGGACACTGAACTTAGGCCAGCATTAAACGACTTCAAAGCTGAACTTATTGACATGTTGACAAAATGGAAGACTGAACACGACCAGTTGTTAACATCTTGGAAAGCAGATCAAGACGCTATATTATCAAGACTAGTCAGCGATGTCTCTGAGCTTAAAAAACAGTGCCTCTCCAATCAGACGGCAAACTCCGAGCTTGAGCGCAGCATGAACTTTATAAATAAGCAACATGAAGACATCATCAGCAAGGTTTTAAAATTGGAAAAAGAAAAAAGTGAGTACTCTGAATATATATACCAATTACAAAAGCAAATACAAGACCTGCACTTCCAGTCGCGTCAAGCAACTATCGAGCTACGCAATATTCCGATTAAGGAAAATGAAAATGCCCAAGACCTTATTTCCACTTTAAACACTGTTGGGAACGCTCTTGGCATGGACATCCCGGCCACAGCTTTTAGAGATATATACCGCATTCCTGGGAAACCAGGTTTATGTAGACCGATAGTTGCTGAATTCTGCTGCGTCAACACAAGAAATAATCTCCTAGCTAAAGCTCGATCATTCAACAAAGAGCGTCCCGTACCAGATAAGTTAAACACACAGACCATTGGCATCGCAGGCGAAAGGAAACCTATCTATATTGACGAACACTTATCCCCAAACGTCAAAAAGCTACTATATGAGACTCGCCAGTTCGCTAAAACCCACAATTACTCCAGTTGGTACTCAAATGGAAGAATTCTTCTGCGTAAGGGCCCAGCTGACAAACCAATCCAGATTAAATCAGAAAAGTGTCTCGCTATGTTATTGGGAAAACAATGACTATGCCTATTATATCTTAAACCCTTTATTTATGCATGCATTACTTTTGTTACCGTATTGGCCTGTTGTTTTTGTATTACTGTTAGTTACCTTTTACCGTCCATACACTCAAATTACAATGTACACACGCCACTACCTTACACCCACACATTATCTCTCATTCCAGAAAACCAGAAAAATCTTGCACACCCCTTTTCTAGGACCACTTGTAAAAAAATAACAATTTTTCCTCCTCCTCCTCCGCATAGAATTCGTTATCGAAACATCATGTCCCCGCACAAACAGAAATATTTCCAGCTGCTGGATCTCACTCGTCTAACAATAAATGGCTAATCAAAACAATACATTATCCAATGAAATTGATGATCTCTCCATAGCCTGTTCTCATCTATGCACCCCCGAACGATGTTTAGACTTTATTAAGCAACCAAATAATAATTTAAAAATTATTCATATAAATATTAGAAGTCTTAAAAAGAACTTTGACCAATTCATCACGATGCTAACAACCACTAAAATAGAATTTGATGTTATCGTATTAACCGAATGTTGGCTAAGAGTTTCTGGGCCCCTTCCATATCTACAAGGCTACTCTTTTTCCGCAACGACAGACAACAAGTCGCAGAACGATGGCGTTGTTATTTACACAAAGACCTTATTAAATTGCACGTACTTAGAACCCTCATTCTGCGACTCAAACTGCCTCATCTGTGCAATTGGTGATACAGCAATCATTTGCGTATATCGCTCCCCATCTTTTTGTGACCTTGAAAATTTCTACAGAAGCCTCGATAATGTAGTACAATCATTAAAACACTATAAGAACATAGCTCTGATTGGCGATATGAACATCGACATCAAAACAGACAATCACGATCGTCACTCAAGTAATTATCTCACCCTGTGTGCCTCTTTAGGTCTTTTGCCTGCTCATGTGCTCCCCACAAGATCAGGCAATTGCCTAGATCACGTACTTTTAAAATTTAAAGGCCCTGCTACAGTAATAGTCCTTGAAAGTCATATCACCGACCACCTCCCAGTCATCCTTTGTCTAGAGATGATGAAAAAAATCGCAGCTAAAAAATCTGCTAACGTGCTCCGCTATAACTTCTCAGATATTAAAGATGCACTAGCTAGCACTGACTTTAGTCATGTTCTAAATGAACAAAATTGTAATGTGGCTGCGGATTTACTTATATCTACCATTCAAGGTGTTATTGCAAAACATAGCCATATCATTCGAGTCCCTAGGAAATGCAGAATTCTCAAGCCATGGATGACCCCAGGTTTAGTTCGCTGCATCAGAAACCGAGACAGGCTTCACAAAATATCTAAATCATCTCCCGATAACGATATTCATAAAACTACCTATATCCGATACCGAAATTTTCTCACTAGTCTTTTGAAAAAATTGAAACGATCATACGACAAAAATGAATTACTTAAAGCTAAAAACAACACCAAGGCCACATGGAAAGCTATTAAGGGTATAATAAACCAAAACTCTCTTCCGCAGTCACCTACTGCGCTTCTAACAAGCTCCCCAGACACTAAAATATCTATTAACCAAGTAAATAGCTTTTTTGTTAGTGTTGGTGAAGAACTAGCCTCAAAAATTAAATCTCCCTCTGGAAACCCCTTTCTCGAATGCTCATCACAACCGCCGCCACGCAATTCTCTTGTCATTATGCCGGTCGACGAAGTGCAGGTAAAAAGGGTGATTGACAGCCTACGTAGTGACTGCGCAACTGGCTATGACAATATCCCTGCTAGTGTTCTCAAGCAGTCCAGCTCCGTCCTAGCAGTTCCTATAGTGCACGTCTGTAACCGCGCCATTGAGTCGGGTACTTTCCCCAGCGCGTTCAAGAAGGCTGTTGTTCACCCAATCTACAAAAGTGGAGACAGATCCAACGTCACCAACTATAGGCCAATTTCAGTTTTGAGTTCCCTATCTAAAGTGCTAGAAAAAATACTTAACGAGTGTCTTACCACGTTCCTCGCAAAATATAAGCTACTAGCAGATAATCAATATGGTTTTAGACGGGGAATCTCTACTGAGGATGCGGTTCTAGACCTTACAAGTACGGTGGTAGGCAAGTTGGACCAGGGGTTTAAATGCCTCGGTGTCTTTCTTGACTTGACAAAGGCGTTTGACTCGGTTTCTATACCTAAACTGATCTCCAAAATGGAAGGCATCGGAATCCGCGGATTGGCACTAAGAATCTTCTCAGACTATCTGACAAATCGTTCGCAATGTGTCAAAATCGACTCTATGTACAGTGATGAGGGGAGCATCAGTTTTGGTGTGCCACAGGGTAGTATTTTGGGTCCAACCCTTTTCTTACTTTATATAAATGATTTGTGCAGCTTATCAATACCTCACTGCGACATATTCACATATGCAGATGACACGGCACTAATCATATATGACGATAACTGGGATAACTGTAGGCTAAGGGCGGAGCGGTCGGTTCAACGAGTGATGACATGGCTCTCGGCGAACTTATTAACCCTCAATATTGAGAAAACCAAGGTTGTTTGCTTCACACTCCCACACACGTGCTCACCTCCCGGGAGTTCTAGTATAGTCAAAGCTCATACTTGCCTAAACTCTTTGGATCACAGCCCCAATGCTTGCACATGCTTAACCCTTTCACAGGTCTCAAGTACCAAATACCTCGGAGTCCACATTGATAAGCACCTTAGCTGGCGCCCCCACACTGAAGCACTCTGCTCGCGAATCAGGAAATTGCTATATATTTTCAAGGAACTCAGACACTCAGCTGATCGGGAAACTCTATTCCTTGTGTACCAGAGCCTGTGTGTCTCTGTTCTTACCTACTGCATTTCTGCATGGGGAGGAACCTGCAAAACCCACCTAATTCAGGTTGAACGAGCTCAAAGGGCAGTCCTAAAAGTTATGCAGTTCAAACGCCGAGATTATCCAACTGCCCAGCTCTACTCTGAGGCAAAGGTCCTAACGGTGCGCCAACTGTTTATTCTGCGTGCTGTTCTACGCCGTCATTCTTTGCTTCCTCTTGACGACAAAGTCTTAAGGAAGCGCAAAGGTCACCCAGTCTGCAATTCTACCCAATGTCGTACTTCATTCGCGGGCCGCCACTTCAGCGTCCTCAGTGTTAGAATATATAATAAAATCCATCGTCTTCTCGATATATATCCTCTCACTAGACGTAAATTGATAACAAAGCTTACCAATTGGTTACAGGACTTGTCTTACGATAGCACCGAACGTGTCCTTGTAGTTAACTTATAGTCTTTAAAGTTATAGTACCTATGCCTTTTATTATTCACCTATATACCCTATACAATGCTATTAACGTGTGCACCTATCTCACACCACATACACACACAAACACACACACACACAATCACACACACAGACATACTGCAAATACACACACTAAAACACACGCTCATTTTACTTACTTCCCACCACACTGTACTTGCCGCAACAAATGGTGTATTGATTTAGTACGTCCTGACAATGTTAATCGGGGTGGGGACCTGGTGTCCTATAACACAGGTTATTAGCCTAGCTTAGGCACCAGTCTCCCACAATATTGTAGTAAAATTTTAATTTTATTTCTAATCAATATGTCGCTTGTAATCTTTAATATTGTGGTGAGAAAATAAATGAATTTTATTATTATTATTTATATTTCCCACAGAAAATATATCCAAACAAGCGATAATATTAAAATGTTTGGACATTGCATTGAGATCTACAGAAATAGGTACGCGATGCAAATCAAAGTCTAGCTGCCAGATTTTGTTCGCCGTAAAAAATGTTACACAGCAAAATATAAATCAGGAGCTACATACTAAAATACCCTCGCGGATTCAAATCCATAAATCAAAGCGGCAAGTATAAAACAGAAACAAGAAACCTATAATTTTAACACCTATTCCATTTCTATTCTTCTCACACCAACCTACACCTATAAAGATTACTCAGTAACGATGAACAGTAAACCCTTAGAGCCGCCATTCCTTTTTTATTTTCAAGAGAGTGTAATAATACTCAAAGTTTGAAACAAGCTGAGGGTTATTGAAATAAAAGAATGGAGTGGGATCGTCTGGCACGGGTTTATTACCTCCTGAGGTGATGCATAGTACCACCACCCTTTAAAGGCGGTACATCGCAGATTTATTATTTTTTTCCAAGACATTTTTCGGGTGCTTAAGACATTTAAAAATACATGGCCAGCTGTATCGGGCCTTCTTTGCTAACTGTCTCGTCCCTACTATTACGTAAGGGTGTATATTTTGTTCGAGGTTATATGGCCCCTAAAAGGCGGCCGAATTTCCTGTCCCTTCAAAATGTGCTTCATATATTTACGAACTTGTCCTTTAAAAATAGTATTTATCCTTAATAGCGTGTTAACATCTATAAAATGCGTCGTAATTCATTTTTTATGAAGCAAATCTTATACTTATGAACGATATTTATAGAAAGTGTTTATGACCTTAGCCTTTTTGTTGAAAAGGAAGAATTTCACTTTAGATTTTCGCAAGCGTTCATTGATAAACAAGGTCTTCCAAGATACTGTCGCAAAATGCATCTTAAAAGTTCTTATTAATGTTTTATCTATGTATCCGATCTATCAACTGCTTGAGAGGGAGATAGTTAAAGTTCCTATAAGCTAAAGATGAAAGTGCATCGTCAGAGAAAATTACTTTTAAAAACTTTAAAACGAGAATAAAATAAATTCGCTTTAAGAAAATGATTGTCATTTTCCTCCATTTTAGAATTTGTAAGAGTTAATGAAATTGTTTTTAAACTTAGCAGACGGCTTTAATTACAGTCAGGTCATAACAACGTGTTCTGACAGATTCTTAATTGAGTTACCTTTAGATAATTTTAAAGTTTTTCTTTGTGGAAAATCAAGAATAAATTGGTCTATGTAGACATTAAAATTGACGTAGACTACAAAACCCAACAAAAGGCAAAACATAGCTACAATCAAGTAGATGATAAGAAGAATTAAACGTTTTCAAGTAACTTTATCTGTTTCGAGTAATTTGTTGAACGAGGTTTCGTGAATTCCGTCCCATGTTTATTGAAACAATAAAGTTACGGAATTTACAGTCATTATTATAATTAAAACAACAGTTTATGACGAAAGAATCTATCCTCAAACAAAACTTTGGCGGTTCTTAATAGAGGATTGCTTGCTGAATATTATTCTGGGTTCGTGTGAACGAGATAGAGGATTATGGAAATTTTAGAACTGCATAGTTCCAGCAGAAAACGATTTTTTTTAAACTATTGAATTTCCGAATTTCTTCGATTCGAAAAAAAATAACATTCTAGAACACAGAAATTCCACCTCCAAAAGAAAAATATTGTTGTAAATAAAACATAAATAGTCCATCGGACCCAATTAGTAAGGACATAATAGAAAGAAAATGGCGTATTATCTCCGATCACTGGTATTGTTAACGGCTGCACGGTGGGGTACAAGTGTACACCGAAAGATTGGGGCGCACGGTGGGGGGTACAACTGTACACAAAGATTGGGGGTGTGATGTCATTAGGGTGTCTTCCTGTGCTTAATTGCGTCGATAGCGACTCGACAGGAAGTCGAAAGATTGCGTTCAAATAGCAAACGCTTTCGTTCTGTCTGTCCAGTTGGACGGGAGCTTGAGTCAGAAGAAAATTTATATATAGATCTCCGTTTAGCCTTCGATGGAAATTAATTGGCCTTTTGGCAATAACGACTTTGCAATTTGTAGCGCTTCGGAGGTCTTGATTTGTTTTAATATCTGGGCGATGAGTAGGTTCGATATTTTGGTGTTCTATATTTATATTCTTGCAGATTGGCGCGACGACAACAAAGAAGCGAAACAACAATGTGTTTCCATTGAAAAGAATATGTAACTCGAGTTTTGATTCCTACATTTGATTTAGGTTAGTTTGTTAGTTTAATATTTGTTGTAACTATGGTAAAAAGAAGTCAATACATTCGTCGCTCAAAGTGCATATCAACAATGGTCAGGACTTCAAATTAAAGGCACCTGATTCACCATTTAACAACTGAAATTAACCATTCAGAATTATCCAAACCATAAGAAAACAAAATAAGTTTTATTTATAAACTGTAGATGTTCTATGGTATAAACACGCGTCGAAATTGTTTGTTATACTCGTACAGCATTATATAATAATATTCAAGCCCGTCTGTAACGAGGACCTCATACCCGTTATAAGCGTATTGTGTATGTAATAATGCATGTCTCAAAGGCTGGAGGTGGAAGTTGCAGCTAATTGGCATGTAAATTGGCTTGCTCTTAACAGATGTGAGAGTACGTATTAAAGAAGTAATTTTATGTTTTATGGAGGCATGGATAAACAAAATTCGGATCAATGTAAGTTGAAAATATACAGCGTTATTCTTAAAAAAAAAAGTGCCGGCGTGTATGTCGGAAATTATTTCAAGGGAACAGACTGCCGATATAAAAAGCCTTCGTGCTCTCTTGACTATTTCTGTCTCTGTAGCAAGTTTTATCCAAAGCCGTTCAGGCGTGTTTGAGTAACGAACATCCTTTCCCCCAAACGTGCATTTAAAATAGCAGTAAGATTAGTTTAAGTACTGATTTGCAGATTCCGAATTCAAATTCTCTATTTAAAAATTTGAATAAAGAATCTAGTAATCAATATTTAAACTAAGCATATGGCTAGATTTTTTTATGAATAAGCCTGTATTATGTACAGCTAAGACTATACAAGTATACCTACAGGCTCTACTTAATGATACGAAGGATCTAACATAATTTATGCCTACCCTTAGTCTCGCCATTACCAGAGTACCAGTGAAAAAATAAACAACCTTTTTTGCCGAGCGGCGGGCAAAGGCAAATCCTAAACTGTAATTACTTCGAAATGAAAAGAAATAACAGAGCTCACTTTTGATAAATAAATCCTTAGTCATAGTAATTATAACTAAAAGAAAAAGCTGGTCAAGTGCGAGTCGGACTCGCGTGCATAAGGGTCCGAACAAATTTTTTTTTTTGTTATATGTATTTAAACACTATAGTCTTCTCATAGGTTTTCCTGTAATCTTGAGATTAAGAACAGTTTTTTTTATTTAGGCTCTGTAGTTCCGGAGATAAGGGGGAATGGTCATTTTTCATCTAACTTCTTGAATAACTTCAAAACTGTTTATTTCAAAATTATGAAAGAAATACATTTAAAACCGTCACAATAAGCCCTTTTATTTGGTATGTCACACGGTACAGTTTAAAAAACTACAAAATTGACCCCTATATTTAAAATTTATTTATTTACATAACACGTCCGTGTATGGGTCATACAAGGTCCAAATTCCAACAGAATCGGTTCAGCAGATTCGGAAAAAATTGGCTGTGGCAGACGGGTAGACAGACAGACAGTCAGCCATATAGACATACGAGTTATCCGATAAGAGTTCTGTTTCTTATGGATGTTCGGAACCCTAAAACGAAAGGCACTCGTAGGTAGCCATTTTATTTTTGCGTGGTCCTGTTCACTTCTAACAATGCTAGTGACGTCGGGTTCAAGAGAAAGCGGCAAATGATTGATGAGGGCATTAATTAATACGCCACTTCCTTTTGGAGCTCAGAAAAAAACAAAATCAGCAGCTCACGGTATAAATACGTTTACGCTAGTTTCGCTTTGATTGAACAGATTTCACTCGGATATAAATCAAAATTAATTGGGTGTTCGTACAGTTTTATGAAAAGGTCCCAATTATGTTTAGCTTTTATGATTTATGGAGATGAAAATGTGAAGTCATGCTATGCAGATAGACAACTGGGATAATACGTTTTGGCTTTCACAAAACGTAGTGTTTTTTTTAAATGGAATTATCGACTTTACTGTATGGCTAAGACTAAGTCAGACTTAGCCTCACAGACAAGCTATAATTCTCACTTCTTCCTGGAAAACTCATACACATTACGGCTACATATGAGTATGTGAGCCTGTTATTTCACAATAATCAATATAGGTACTCATTTCCATGTTTCTTAAAAACCTTAGTAGGTACTTAATTTACCGCACAACGCAGGAACAAAATAACACGACCAGAACATTTCCGCCACCAAATTGTAATCCGAACTATAACCGTGCCATCTGCTAAGCTCAAACAGTAATATTCCAATTTGAGACCGCTAGAAGAAAAACTGTGGAAATTAAATAAGACCACCGCGCCATTACTATCCGCCAAATGCCATATTTCTCAACCCTTTTTCCCGCCGTTTCCAAAGTTTTAATTAGTGCCAGAGGACATTATCCAGACTCTTCTTACTTCTGGCCTCGGCGTTTGAACCTCCTTTCCGAATTATCCGATTTTTACTTTTAATGTGAATTAAGTTTTTCTCAAAGTTCGACAGTATCCAGTATCGACGAATCTTTTATCAAAGCCGGAAGAACGAACAGGGATTGAATTATAGCGTGACATTTGACAGGGGAGAATGGAAGAAGAGAGACTCAAGTAACATGGAGAACGATGATGTTGATGATGGAGCGGAGTGACATACAAGTCAATTTTTTGCGGCAGATTGGAAGTAACGGCAGTAATGCTTTTGTAATTAGTTAGCCATAGGATCTATACAAAGTGACTCCAGAACTTCTGGGGTCACTTTGTATAGATCCTATGGCCATTGGTCAATTTCTTACTTTTTGAGTTTCCGACATCGCTGATATAGGTATTGTCAGTTTTTTTGGTATTAAGAGTCATTGGTTAATAATTAAAAAAGCATTGAAAATTAAAGAAGCAAGAGTACTTCCATTCTGCCGCAAAATATTGACTTGTGTTGCTTGTACTGAATTGCAACCGCAGTGAATTTTCGGTGCGTAATTTTGGTTCATATGTTATCTGACATAACTCGTTATTTTTCGAAGAATCTTGTGAATACATATCGTCCTTCACATATATTTTTACTTATCTATTGTTCAACGTTTATTTAAGAAAAAGGTACCTATAGCCGGGGGTTGGTTATCAAGTTTAGGTGAAAGGGCGATGTACCTTATAGATGTTCAGGAATAAGTTGATCTGATGTTAAGGGTCGATTCTGTTACGTACCTTTTTGTTCGGGCGCCCCGATATTACGATATTATATACCGACACAATGAAACGGAACATTGTTTTTGTTACGTTATGTAAACGATATTTTGGTAGTCGAAAATCAGGAAGAAATCAGGTACGCTCAAATTGCAGTTTGAAGCCCAGAAATTGTTGATTTAATAGGATTGGTATATTGGCTCGTGACTAAATAATAACAGCCGCACGGGTCGATCTTCATGGTTAAGCAACGCTTGCTGAGGTTGGTCTGTGGATGGGTGGGTGACCATCTTAACAAACCGAGTTTCCTCCGTGCCTCGGAAAGCATGTTAAGCCGTTGGTCCCGGCTGTCATTTGTAGATCTTTGGCAGTCGTTACGGATAGTCAGAAGCCAGATAATCTGACACCAGTCTTGCCAAGGAGTACCGTGTTACCCAGTTAATGGGTTGTGGAGAAATACTGGTATTCAGCTGAGTCCGGTTTGACTGGAAGCGGACTCCAATATAGTTAGGAAAAGGCTAGGCAGATGGATGGTATATTACCATACTATCCCTCAGTTTCTGAAGTAAGAATTTGAAGTTGATTATCCGTCAAACTCTTCGTAAGCCTGAACAACTGTCAAAATTTAAAATTCAAGACCAACAATAAAATGAATTTACGGATTAAGTAACTCATAAAGTCGCAATAAAAAAAAGTACTTTCATGGTCGAAAGGAACTTTCTAAATGAAAGCACATAGGTACCTATGCGGCCGAAAGCGTAAATATTATTAAATATTATTATTAATATTATTTTGTATTACGTCATTTAAGTTGCGTGTGTTAAAAGGTATCTTTTTATGATAACGAAAAAAGAGATCCCACATCTCTTAAACCAAGACACATATCCTATGAGTCATCCACCAATTCAGCCAATCACCAATGACCAAACCAATTAAAACGTTACCAAATAAAGTATAAAAAACTTTAACAACAAACATTAATTAGCAAGCTTACGTCATGTTGAAAACGCTTAAAACTGTCGGCAGTTGGAGTCAGATGCTGAAGATGCGACCCCGTTTTATAATCCTCGCAAGCGCCGGATGAATGGACATAATTTTCTGCACTTGACACCGTGTCTAGCCCCGTCATTGTGAGGAACAACTACTCGCCTCTGTTCATTTTTATTACTCTACCCTGAATCTGCGGATCTCGAGACAACAGTATCGTATCGTTACTGTCCGCTTTTTCTTACTTTTTATAATGAAGTGTCGTAATTTCAGCTGTTTGGACCTTTTTTTAATTGCGGAACAAGAAGACGTCTATTAAGAAAAAATGGAGTCGGTGTTTTTTTTTACGAGGGAGATTGAACATGCTTTATTTTAGGTATACAGGCTGAATTAAAAAATATCTACATTTTCTTTACAGCCGATTTTTTTGCCGTTGAAATATTAATCTGTTACTAGCTTTTTACCGTGGTTTCTCTCTGGGGGGACCTTTCCTGCAGAAATCGTGTATTTTGTTGCAATAGTGTAGCTATATTAGTGTAAGTGAAAGCATTTTCGTTATCAGATCAGTAACGCACTTCTAGAGATTAATCTTTACAAACATGTAAACAAACATACAATTTTAATGCTTTATTATATTACTTAAGATTTGTTTGAGGAGTTTGTGGCTTAATAATTACAGAAGCACGTGTTGACCTGCAAGGTTAAGCAACTGTTGCAAAGGGTCTGGTACGGTAACCATCCATTCGGGCTGTCATTTGTAGATTTCTTAGATTTGTTACGGACAGCTGGAAGCCAGAAGATCTGCCACCAGTCTAGCCCAGGTACCGTGTTACCAAGTTACTGTATTGTAGAGGTCAGATTGGCTGTCGTTCCATGTTGAATACTTGCATTCAGCTGCATCAGGTTTGAATGAACCCTGAAATAGTTGGGAAAAGGCTACACTGATGTATACAACCAACCAAGAAACCTGTGGACCAACAAAGAAATCGCGAAAAAAAATCGACTCCCCTAAACATTTCTGCGCATAACTCGGCAAAATGTACTGAACAGCTTAATTTTTTTCGCGATTTCGGGGTTGGTCCCATAGTAGAAGTTGTTCGTAATGATGAGTACAATGTCTCCTTAAGAGGTATTGCGTTTATTCTGTTACACGTTGTATTATAGTACTTAAGATTAAAATAAACGAAAATAATTTCCTCAAAGCTTTAGCTTCCATCTTTTTAAAGATGGATACCTAAAACCAGCGTTTTGGTCTGTAACTTGTCCAGTCATACCACCCTGTATAATTCTGAAATCATTGCGGTGAGCGCGAACGAACTTGTTACTTACAAACCCATTACAAACATATATAACAATTAGCCAAAATTTCTCAAAGTAACGAGAGTACTATTCGCAGAGGGGTCAGTAAATGATTCCCAACAACACTACGAGATTAAGCTTCACAAAGCAAAAATTATAGTTTCAACGGTATACTGTGTTGAGTAATTGCAGTGCAACGGGAGAAAATACCTCGTCCTGACTGCATTTGATCTTCTCATTCAACTGTGAATGGAACCAATTTAGTGTCAGTTCACTACTGAATGTACATAGAATCAGAGACAGGTAGTCCGGCTGTTGTAAATTATTCACCGAAAATGCTGGTTTATGTGCGATAGTGATACGAGCTACCCATGTAGGTAGGTAGCTAATTACCACCACTTGTGCAAGTACTTACTCTAATTAAAAAAATCGGTTTACTTTAACAAACATTTTTTATAAGGTTAAAGGCGCATCGATGCTATTTTTGACGTGAGAACTTCTTTGGGCGCGTTGAGCACTTTTTGGGTGACCAAAAATCATGGAAATTGTGTCATTGTCACCGAACGCTTTAGCTTTCACTTAGTTTTTTTTACTAACTTTGTAGATTTGGAAAAGCATTCGTTAATAAAAAAAACTAACTACGAGTATCCAGTCTATTGCTAACTAATCTTATTATACAATATCAAATCCGTGAACCTAGACCCACAATATTGATCTATAGACAGACACTGCAATAAATCAAATGAATCAGAAATAAAAACAAAAGAATAACCCAGACCACAGAAACAAGGTTTCATATCCAATGTATTGTAAAAAGCAAAAAGGAAAAAAAGACCAGCCAAGTGCGTGTCGGACGACGCACAGTGTAGGGTTCCGTAGTTACCCGTCTCTTAAACCATGCCAGAAAAATTGTAAAAAGTACTAACTATTATTACATAACAAAGTTACTTGGTTGCAAATGAACTTGGTTTTAAGTCATTTTCTATGGAATTATTACGATATTTTTACTTACCCAGTTCCATTTTATAAGTTGGTCGACTATTACTCATTAACTTGTTAAGCCTAGGCAGCGGTGATAGTTTTCCTTTTAAATTCGTTACATATGCTACTACTATGAATTTTTTCACGTCTCCAAAAACAAGTTTAGCTGGCAGAGACGGAGACACTTGACTCTAAAAAAAATGTACTTCAAGATTTTATTTTACCACTTTTTCGGTACCAAATTTCAACTTTCTATCGCTAAGCGTCTCTGAGCTAAACCGCGGGTGGACAGACAGATAGACAGACGGACATGACGAAACCATAAGGGTTCTTTGTTAACTACGGAACCCTAAAAACCATGTTGTGTTCTCATTTATGTTATAATTAACTAAGTGAATCGGATTATTGTGCGAAACTCAGGTAAAGCCTGGAGCCCATTAATGCATTATTTATGCGAAATTGCAATTTTTAAGCCTTATTAAGAACGCCTTAATATGTTCTCTTTTTGAAGCGATTTTCGGGAGTATATGAGGCGATTAAAGGATTTTCAGGGGATCTGCGAAAATCACTTTGTTCATTTAATGACATATAGCGAGAACAGCTGCCATTCGAAACATGTTGGTGGCATAATCATTTAACATAAATGACAATGTGATTTTTGACGTACAAAAAAATACATCGTTGTCAGTTTGTCATAAACCACTGGTTTACATAATTATAAATAATTACGCCTGTTATCGTCAAAGGTTAAGCTGTTATGTTTCAGTCCCATGTTTAAATGCCTATTGCCATAAATAGGGCACTAGTCCGGACTCAGGCATACTATCAAAATATTCCAGATGGAAGAACTTTGGTTTGACCCGGAAACTAAACCCAATATTTCATGATCGGCAGTAGAGCTAGTGACTATTAGAACAATGAGACTGTCTGACATACTGGTATCTTTCGAAAAAATGTGAAATGTAGTAATTACGTATGACGCTACTGGGATCCAGTAGAATACCAGCGTCAGGCATATTTGCTTGGCACATGCTGAGTCGGACTCGGTGCTACATGAGACACACACACCGCACATTGGATTTTTTTATCATATCAAATATTTTTTATTTCGGTTGGTAGTTTGGCACTCAAATATTGTCAAAAATTCTGTCTTTTTTTACAATCTTAAAACACTGATCCTTCATAAATCTTACACTTAGTGACACAGTTATAAGCCTAGTAAAAATTGGGCATTATTGTCTTCACATTTTAAAAAGTATTGCAAAATGTTTTTCTTTTTCATATTTGTATTTTGTAGTATTATGATTTATGTAAGTTTGCTTTTATGTGTTGTGTTTTCTGTTCTTGTACGACATAAATGTTTTATCTATCTTATCTTATCTATCTAATTATTTTTAATAAAAAATGCTTGTCATGCTACAGAGAGCGGGAAGGGCTAATGAGAGCAAGTGAATAGCTTTAAGGGTTCGTTTCTGGTAACAAGCGGAAAAATGAGGGGATCTAGTAGATTGACGTTTGTAATCTATCGAACACAATCTTGATAAATTATATTGAAAATACTTGAATTGTATTATAGTGGGTACGTAGTATAGAGAGTGAAGTCCCGCACACCTCCACTGAAAATGGGAGGATCTCCTCTTCCTCCGACCAGACGGTTGTTGTGTCTCGTGGGCAATAGCCGATAGTTGATATTCGGACTGTTGTATATGTTCAAATCACACGGAGAACTTTGATTGCGCGATGCAGGATTTCTTTGTTAGTTCGTCGTAGATGGCGATGCACTTCTTTGTTTTTCATGTGGTGGCATTGATGCCGCTACAGTATACTAAGATACTTAGGCCCGCTTGCACTGCAAATAAGTGCTGATTTTATGATTACGGTACGGCCCAAAGAAAACCAACGGAACCCTAATAGCTTCTGCTGTCCTTCCGTCCGACGGTATCACTTGGTCAGTTTAACTATAGTCACACATAGGTACTCACACAATACAAAAACGGTCAAACCGTCAGTTGTATGCCTTAGGTAATAGCTATCAGACTATTGAAAATCAGGCCCTAAATAAATCAGGCCCTAAATAAATCAGGCCCTTAATAAATCAGGCTCTAAATAAATCGGGCTCTAATCATGTTTAAAACGCAATCCCAAACAATTATTGTCAGAAATCAAAAATAGAACGATGTTTTCCATTCGAGCTATCTTGCAAGTTTTCCACTATAGACCAGCCACTGCAGACAGCCTAGGAATACCAAAACCTAAGAGGAAAATAAATTTCAATACGAAAGGAGTGACATGTATCGAAGATAGCTATACTGAAATGAGTTAGGGCCCCAAAATGGGAAGGTTCTCAGCCTCTAACGAAAACGACGATGTTATCTCACCCTAACTAGATACGACGCTGAATAATTAATGATCCGAGATAAATTCCTCCTCGAGAAATATCTAAAACGTTGAAAGAGTATTCTATTGTTTTTATTCAGAGCGAATTGGCTTATGAAAGCTATTCAAATTTGCAAGAGATTCAATTTACATAACGAGCGATTTGTACCTCATAGAGATTAAACCTTCTGGCCCCCGTATTGTTTGCAGAATAACGCGGCCCGTTTTTCCTTTCTGCCGGATTGCTTCCTTAACAAACCTACTCAAGAACATTCTTAATAGTATTTGTTACAATCGATCTGTATAATTTGATTTCACATTAAGTACCTGCGTTAACGTTCCGCCCAGTTCCAAGAAAATAACGTTGGCAGTTTACTCGTCTTTAAATATTAAAATAAAGGGTGATGGGCAGTTTGGTAATCATAATTAATGACTACATTGTGCTTTCCTAGGAAGCTTTTAGTCTACATATATTTATTAGTTTACCGTTCCATTATACTAATTTGCTTCTTACTTTTAGAAAAACTTTGCCTAGGTACATTAAGTGTTTACCGTCACGGGCCATTTGCAAGCGTCGATGGCGGGAATCGTGGGCCTTAATAGTGTTGGCGTACAAGTTAAACGACATCAATGCACTTTAGGTTTTTTTTCGTCGAACGAAAAAAAAACGTATTAAAAAAAACCTTATAGGTTACAATGAAAACATTACAGATTTAAAAAAACAGAGATCTGTCTAACTTTGGATATTAAACGTACGTACTTTATTACTAAATGTTACTGACACAGTAGACGGTAGAGATAGGCACACCTATCTCCACTGTGTCAGTAACATTTGAGTAGGTACCTAATACACATATTAGGTACCTACTCAAAGTTTATCTTATTGTTAAGGCCACAGTTTATGGTAACGTTTAAAGGTCATTACCTAAGTTTGAGATTAGTATGTTACTGTAACTTTGTGGTTATCTATTATAATTAGACCCTATTCGGTTGTAGATATTAACTTTTCAGAATTCAAATAATTTTGTTTGCTTGGAAATGAGTTTACCTACTAAAACCGTCATCAGCGGCCAACATATCTTTTATGACAAAAAATATATATTACATTAGTCAAAGCAAAAGGTAAAGGTAACAAAAACAATTTAAATGATACCTGTCTACCTACTAAAAAATAACAAACTAATTGACTCCACATTGAAGTACTAACATTACCAAGAAAATAACACGAACAAAAACTCTCTCCTATCTTAATAGGTCACAACAAGTTTAGTTTTAAAATATTTTATATTTTCCTCCGCACGGAGTATTCATCGTTACAGGAGAGTTTTTCAATGGTAGTAATAAATGTAAACGAGCCCTAGAAGGCGCAATTAAAGCGACACAGAAGCGGCAGAAAAGCGGCACAGTTGCGGCACAATTCGTCGGGGCCACGTCTTTGCTGAAACTTTTAATTTGTGTCGAAGATCACTGCGACACTGATATTTTATATTAATTCTACGGAGACCAACTTCGTCTGGATGGTAATTTGGGTTCTATGATTCGGTTTCTTCCTAGTTTTCATACTTGGTGGGTTTAATGTGATATTGCTTAATTAATTCACGAATTATTTTGCTCGTGTGATTTTATAGTGCTTGCAATGAACATACCAAAATGCCAAACACAGTTACATGTGTATGTACTTATATTTAATGTACATTGCATTTTTTGTCTGGACTCAACGAAATACATTATTACGAAACGAAAAACCTTCCTGTCCTCATCTCAATTTATAACCTATAGCTTTTCTCGTGGCTTTGCTCCCGCGGCCTATTTCACAAATCAAATTTCATAATTTGATCTTAAGTTAACTCAAAAATTCACTCCTACAATCACACAATAATAGTTTATTTAGAAAATACCTATTAACTATCTATAGAAACCATTAAAATCAATTTCTGGTTTCACTTAATAATTATGTTTGAACTTAAAATTCGTGTGTGGTACTCGTCCAATATCAGGTTTATTAAAATGATCTTTTAATAGAAAGCCCATATTTAATAATTTTGCTGAAACAGTAGCTTCCGGTTTCGGTTATAAGATAATTAGGTTAATGAATTATTGTTAACAATTTGAACATTTTAAATTTATTTACTTACCATTAATTAATTTGATGTTGTTTCAAAACTGACGGAATAATTTTATGTTTTTCTTTAAATATTCAGTGGTTGTTCAGAGGGTTGGTTGTCCATTTTTTTATTAGTAAAGTATGAATGACTAAATTAGAATTTTTTATACATTTGCTTAATGAAAGAAAACACGTTTGTTTTTTTCAAAATTCAATCCTAGTAATGCGACTATAAAGTTTCAGAAAACTTATGAACCAACGGCCATTATTTTATCAGCGGCCGCTGAATATCTTGTCAAAGCTATCCGCACATGCCATATGCCTGAGTGTTACCTCTGCCTACTTATTCAAGATGTAACGGAAACCAACTTTCAACCATCTTTCAAAAACGTATTTTTTAAGAAGAAATAGTCAATGCGCAAAAAAATTGTCCGTAAAATCTGACTGTGTGTGCTCAGCGCATATTGTGTGGATTAATTTTATTATTAATACTATTCTAGTCTCTAGTATTTGTTAAGAAGTATAATCTGCCTAGCCTGCTACAAAAGCCGTTTTTCTGAAAAAGAAAAAAACAAATCTTGTTAAGAAAAATAAAACAGCTGTTAAGTACAAATGATTTATTCTGCCTAGCTTTTTCTCAACTATGTTAGGGACGCGGATTCCAGGCTAACGAGATGCTGCTACCAGTACCAGTACTTTACATAGAACATCCGCCTATCTGACCCACATATCTGGGTACACTGACGAGGTGGACTGTATTTTCTTGAATTAAACTTCGGAACTTCTTTATCTTGTTTATTTTCCCAGGGCTGGCTTGCTGCTGACGGTTGAGTGACGAATGACGGAATGACACCGAGCGCGGCAAGCCACCCGCTTTTTTTTTTTTTTTTTTGTGAGTGGCTTCTCGCAGTTCAACCTATAAGGTTGTCGACTGCTTAACCGGGCTTGCCTGTGGTGGCCTTAATATAATATTAAAGCCTCCAGCCAGGGCTTATAAAAAACTTACAAACTAAGCGACTACACTCTAAGGGCACCCCCTGTGGGGTACGGGCCTCGGCTTAGGGCGTCGCTGGGGAGAGGACAGCTAGGGACGGGCTGGATCGAACTGGAAGCCACCCGCTTTTTATCTTATTTCCTACTTACACAGGTAGTGAGCGTGGGCGCTTAGGCCTCGGCCAATCAGAGCGCGGGTGGTGGCGCGGAGTTCGAGTCGTTTTAGCGCTGACCAATCAGAGGCGAGCGCATCTGTCTATTGTTTAGACAGGTTCAGACCTGCTCGAAGCGTGTTACGACCGAATTCTGTGCCACCTTACAATCTTCCTTTATTAAACATAAATTAAAACAATCCCTACACTATTGCTTATACATAAAATCCCTACTATGAACAATCTTTATTTATTTAAATCTAAACCTTATCCATTAGGTATATAATTTCCCTTAACATCAAGCCTTAGTATCTAACTTATCTATTTATTTACATCCTATTTATTTCGACGTCCGTAATATACACAGTAACTGGGTACACGATATCCCTTGACAAGACTTGTGTCAGACTTCTTGGCTTCTGACTACCCGCAACGGGTGTCAAATAAATGACAGACGGCAAACAGTGTATCATGCTTTAAGAGGCAAGGAGGCATCTCGGTATGTTAAAACGGTCACCCATTTATGGACAGACCTCGGCAAGCGTAGCTTAACCTTGTAGGTCGACCCACGCGGCTGTTATTATTTTGCCACAAGCTCGGTGTAAAGAAGAATCGATATTTAATTCAATTTAAAACTATGTTGCATACTGATTCCCTTTTCAACATTGTCCTTTGAATGGATAGGCAATTTCCTTCTTTGAATTACGAGTATATGCTACTAGTATCGATCGAAGGTAACCACCACCCCATGCCACCATGCTCTATTGATTAAGTTATTTAGTGCTAAATTTAACGTTCTAGGCATTGGCAACCATGTTTCTATTATAGAGGACATGATAGTTTGCCTCGTGTTCAATTCAGATATACTCGGATATAAGACATTGATTGCTGTGTTGGTCTCGATCGAAAAACCCGAAAATACCTCAAGTATGAGGTAATGGGATCGATTTTCGGGTCAGTGAAAGTGTTAAGTATTAGTATTAATTATCATTTGCCTCAAAACATTGAAAGCGACTAATGGGGCCTCTGCGAGTTGGCTTTGGACTCTCGTACCAAAGCCAGAGGGACCCCAGAGTCCTGAGAAATAAGAAAAAAGATATGTATCTGTAGAAATCTTCACTGAATCCCGCCCTATCATACTCTGTGTTGCAGGATCCAGTCTGTGTGTGGTTTGGGCGTCTTCATCTGGAATGTCTTAGTAGCAGTTCGGGGTTTGACAGCAATAGGCTCGCCCAGCATGGGACTTAAATATAACTGGCAAAACGTGGGTGACCTTCCTTAGGCACCTCTGCTTTACTCTTCAAGAAATACAAGCGTAAAAATATGAAATATAACATCGTAAATGCTCTCTCTTTAACGATGAGACAATCAAAACGCTGTAGGACCAAATAGTTTTGTTACCTCTTTTATTTTTTTAACTAAGTGAAGGTACAATATATTTTTTGTGTAATACACAATGTAATAACGTTTGCCGGTTACGTTGTTTTGTGTTTTACCGCAAAAGCTTACGGGCTCGTATGAGTATGAGAGAATTCTTGGAAATATTTTCAGTGGAAGTGAAAATTTATATTCATAATGTTTTTGTACGATTAGGCTCCTGGTAGGGTTATACTGTAAAATATTTTGGTCAGTTATTTTTGGTGGGCTACAATAACATGGACACAGTCTAAGGTTTAAGCTGTAGTAAAAGATGACTATTTTTATAATCGCCCAAAATTTTCAAGGAATTTGGTATTTGCGCTAATTCTCCTTGGGGGTATTGTGTTACACAGTTACTGGCTTGTGGCCTCCACAAGCCAGTAACTGTGTCACTACCTATCTAGGCAGTGGCTTCATGTTGAATCAGCTGCAACGGCTCGAAGCCGAACCCAACATGGCTGGGAAAAGGCTAGACACAATGAGGTTTTTGTAATGGAAAACTGTTTTTTAAATTGTTTGGTGTGATTTAAAAAAATTGTGACATTACAATTTGAAAAAGAATAAAGTTAAGTATTTGTCAATCTCTCTTTTAGCCTGACAACCGGACAAACTTGGACATTAAAATTGGGTTTGACATATTCTTAACCTGACCAGACTCTTTATTAATTATGTAATACTAATAAATCACTTATTTTTATTATGTCCAGCCTCTTTTGTAATTGCTTTTGGTTTTTACTGAAGACTAACGACTTTTTTTGGATAAAGATTGGCTAACAAAAAATTCAAACCTCTATATTTCTTCTTGCTTCAAACAATATATTTAGAGGTTCTAGAATAAAATCCTGTGCTCACCACAGTCCCACTATTACCTCTTTTAAAACTAGTTTCTCTAGAACGGAGAAAATAGCCGCTTTTGCGGTTGTGTGCCCCGTTATTGCTTATGTCCACTATAATTATTGACATTTTCTTCCAACGGTCCGTATCCTGTATTTATTCTCTGTTTTTCTTTGTTATCTTTATTTCAGGTTTAATTCATTTGCTTCTTCTATTCCTTTTGTTATCTGAAGAAAAAACTTATTACATGTCGTAGTATAAAAAGTGTGCGAAGTTTTTGTCTGCCCACGTAAAGGAGTTTTGTAGGAGTGACTTATTATTATTTATTAGCTTCTTCTTCCTTTGTTTGCGTTACGGTAAGGTCTGAGTTGATCCTTTATCAGGTTTTATTTTCGGTATTGGATTTTCTTTGACCACCGTTTGGCTTGGTCCTGTCCTGATGTGGGTTAACTTGATCGGAGGGTTTAACGACAAATTCTAAGTTAAAATGTTAAAGACATTTTAGATTAAATTGAACCGGTTTTTTTGAAAGAGGTGGAATGGTAATAATTGGTCCAAAGAAAGAATGAAAGAATATTGAATTGCCACAGAGTAGACGTGTATTGGTATTATTGATAAACTTATTAGCTATACAATTAACATTTGTTAATTGCGTCAAAATTAATATAATAATGCAGAAAACAAAACTGTAATGCACCGCTACCTACCCATTTGGGAAATACAGGCGAGATGGTATTTTGATGTTAATAGCATCATAACCATTAAATTGTATAGGTAAATAATGCAAGTTTTATCGGTTTTCTTCACTTAATGACCAAAATAACAAGAAGTCACTTAGATCGCAGGAACACTTCCACTGATAACTAAAACATTTTTCTCATGAATCGACCTCTTGAACGTTCATTGCTATTGGAGATAGCGCCGACTGTTTTTATTTTTACCTATTTATTTTGTTAGATATTATAACGAATTCCACGAGCTTTCAATATGCTGTGCCGATATAGAAAATATTTTTTTTTATTACTATATAAATGAGCTAGGTTATTTTAAGATTTTATCTTAAAATAACCTAGCTCATTTATATTAAATTTTGGTATTTGTAATTGTGCTTTTTTACTTGCGTAACAAATAAATGATTGAATCAGCAAAACAACAACAACATGTATGCATAGGATAATTAAAAACCAACACTCTTTTTTCAAACCCAGTGCAAAACCAATTGTAACTAGCACTGTGTCCTAACTAGTAATCGCTAACAAGCTGGCACCAAACAATTTAAAACTAAAAAAAACTTTAGCGCTCTCCTATTGGCTGCGATTCCTAGCTTTAAATAAACGGGTAGTAAGGTATTTCGAAATTTAAACTATGACAGCTGTTGTCAAATTCAGCGGGCGGATAGAGTACGCGCGTCATCGGTTTCTGCTAATTGGATGTAACTTTTCAGTGGCGTATTGCATTGGCCGCAGATGTATGCCATGTGAACGTCGGCTGCGTTCAGTTGGATGAATGATTCACACGTCGTTGGCTCTCCATCGCTCATGCCGCGTTCGCTGAATATTGTATTAACTCATAGCTGATGATCGCACAATTAATTTTTTGGTGAATCGGAATTGAGTGGAATTAATGTCGTGGTTACTTTTATTATTTATGATTTGGATGTTGTTAATGTGGATTTTGCTGTTGATGTAACATAATTACTTTTTCTTTCTTTATCTATTCGCAAAATAAAAATCCAATATTTACTTATACAAAGTTGATTGCTGATTTTTAAACCAACAGAACTATGATGCTTTTCCAATATTGTATCACAAAAATGGGGAATCCAATAACTGTGATTCAAATCCTAAATATTTGGACCTCGGTATTCAAATAAAAATATTTGCTAGCCGTGACACTGCATTTATCCATTTCCATTGGCTTGAGGGCTATCGTGTTTGAATTCGCCGCTAGAGGCGCTAATGTAGCGTGAGGTCTTCGAAATGTCAAATTTCACTGCTGGTTGGCTTTTGTCAAGAGTTTATTTACTTATTTGTTGTGATTTTTTGAATATTTTACTAGAAAAGTCTGACCAATGCAGTTTAAGTTACGGTTCTCCCGACTACTGCATAGAACTTTTTTTTTTATCGGAAATATGTATAGGTATGTCTTCCTTTTTTCCATTATGATGAGTCCACGTTACTCTGCGACACTTTCTGTGTTGTATTAAATCGCACGTTTACGGCATCATAAATTATTTTCCTTGTAACTTTGTTCCCATGCGCGTAATAACAACTTTAATGCTATGCTTGAGGACCTTACTCATCAGTGGCGCCAACTGGTGAGCACGAAAACTGTAACGGTGACATAATAGGTGAAGTACAGTAGGTAGTTAGTGCTATACTGTAACAATTTCATCGTGATAACTTAGGTAAAGTGAGCAGTTAATCCCTCGCGTCAATTGGAATGACAGCTCACTTCATGCTCGCAATATCTAACTTTTTACGGTGTATTTTACATGCGAAATTATGGCAGAATACCTATTCTGCGTTGTGTGTATGTCTGTCTGGCCTCCACAACTCACTCATTGGGTAATATGCTAAGACAATACCCCTTAGTAATACTAAACCATAAATTTTAAAAGCGGACATATGTTTTGGCGGCATTATGGGATTCACAGGCGGTTTTGCGACTTAAGAGTGTCAGAATGTTTATGTCACCGGAAAATTGCAAACGCCGCGCGCTGTTAGTTTGTAAAATATCGCGTGAAATTGTAAACTACTTTTTCTTAATAAGACATGATATTGGAAACTATTGAATTTGGATGGGATTTATTTTAGGTACACAAAACGATTTTGCCATAATATATCGAGAAATTATAATCTAATAAAGATTTATTACAATCTTACGAAGTCTGCAATTTTCCGGTGACATTTATAAATGAATACATGCCCTTCTTTGTCATATTTTTTTTGTGTTTCTTCCCATTTATTGAAGTCGGCGTAACATGTCTTATGTCTTCATACGTCACTATAGCTCGAAAATCCTTTCATGTAAAGTTTCTGAACTTTAGTTTAGACTAAAAGCTAACTGTCATAGGTGACAAAATAATGATGGATGTTTATGTACACTTTTCTCTCGTTCAAAAGAAAATCAGTAGGTGTGGAAAATATTGGCGTATGTTAGAAAGTATTCGAGCCAAAAAAGTTGTGAAAACAAAACTTGAAATAGCCTAAGCGAGAAACTTTAAATTACTTTTATTTCTTTACATAGTATTTTGTTTATTCATTTAAAGTTTATGTGTTTGTCAGGTTTGTTATGTTTACGAGAGAGAGACATTTTTAGTTAGTTAATCGATTGTCAATCAATGTGGTTAATGTATGGACGTCCCGCTTTATCGGTAGCGTTTGTAGGCTTCATGTGTAGGTACCTACTGTTTAATTAATCTTGAAATGTTTCCTACTGTCATGTAGCTTAATAAGATTTGCATTTAATTATTTTGATCTTCACATTTATTGGGCCTGTTCTAAACTATGCAAGGCATGTAATTTTTTATATTTTTATAACATATATTTTTTAGTTTAATTAAAAATGTTAAGTTTTTTGGGTTTACAAATATACATTTAATTTGACAGCAGTTGGTCAAAGGTAGATACGTCATTGAAACCGGCCGTTAGTATTTGAATATTAAATTATTTTTTTACTTTTTACTTTATTTTTTTTTACTTTAATTATCATTGGAGTAATCATTTTAATACAAAAAAAAATGTTAAATATTAGTCTAATCTTCTATATTCGACGAATCTATTATAAGTACTTAGTATGTAGGTTAAATTTGTTTCGAATGACTACAAAAATGATCGAGAAATTACCAATAGGACATAAATTTTAAATTATACAGCGATAGAGCAATAAAAGCAAAACATAAATAACACACCTATCCGTATACATGATGCTACTTAAACAAATTGCGGGGTGAATGACTTTCAAACCGCTAGAAACGATAAAGTACTCTATCTACTTGTATTTGTTGCGAAATTGATTTATTTCCTCATAAGGCTTTCGAGAAACAAATTATAATATTGTCCTTTTGTGAAGACGTTCTCTGGAGAGGAAAATTACTACATGTCTTATATGGTATTAAATCTATTTTTATTATTCCTAGCTTATCTTGCTGTAGGTTCTTAATATGTTTTTTAAGTTTTTATCATTAATTAAACTTTCTTATTTTTATTTGATTTTACTAGACTTGATTGTTGAAGGGTGGAGTTATTAAAGATTATAATTTGCACGTTGTGTAAAGTCTTAATGTCTTGATGTTTATTTGCGTGATCATGCACCATTAGTTGGTGATCCTAAAATAAATAAATGTATATTGTATAAAAACTATTTTTATCTGTACAAAAACTAAACAATTTAATACTAGCAACATACCTCATATATAAAAGTGTGTGTATGTGTAAACATGGCAAAACAAAATCAACATTGTTATAAAAGAAATAAATAACTTTTAAAATTGTGTCATTACAGCCATACTTATTGCTCATAAACGGTTAAATTAATATCCTTCCTTTTCTTCACTGTTAAGTACTTCAATACAAATAATTTTATTTTCCATTAGAAATATTATATACATACATAGTACCAATAACAATAAATCGAGTTCTTTATATTCGCACGTTCGCAACATACGACCTTCGAAAATATTTCCGTATCTATTATTATTTTCTAATAGAAACCTTGTGTGAAAAAGAGTGTTTTTTGTCATTTGCCAGTTATCACCTGGGCCCAGCCAGTATGTTAGACTAAGCTGTGCTTGGGGCGCGTTATTTCATAAAGTAAATATTTATGAAGGAAAGGAGTTTTCTTCGCGCGTCCTCCCGTAAGCCTCCTGATCCGAAAAGACATAAACCTCTGGGGATTCAGTTCTAACTTCACAAAGGCAAGGCTCCGTTAGCTCTCATACATATACTTTTTCCTTTTACAAAGTTATGTATCTTTGTATCGGCAATTGTTTTATTATTGTGGTTCTCGATTTTTTTTTAATACTGGCTTATCTTATTTAATGTTTGTTCGTCTTTTTATTTTTTAAACTGTTTTCTTTTTTTACGTTTAATATGTCAAGTAGTCTATGACGGCAAAGTTTGGCTTATGAGAACTTGTTAAGTTTTAATGAAGTCTTATCGCCAAAGAAATCGTTTTTTCACACTTTTTAAGTAAGTCGTCGTTGAGTTTTGTCAACGTTTTATTACTTGGTAGTCTACTTACTGAATATATTATACATTGGGATTGTATTATATGCTTGTTTTGTTAGAAATATTCGTAAATAAACCAAACAGTTTATAATAATCCTCATTCAGACTATGGTATAAACAGTGAACTGAGGGTAGCCATTACTTGCGTGGGGCGCCACAAACTTTGTTCAAGACAATACGCTTAATTCTATTTATGGTCTTTAGAAAATTGTTCCCTATTCACGCGTATTTCTGCTCCAAAGTAAACTGAAACTAGAGCTGATATTATACATCACGATTATGTTTGATCTCACGGCTCACGGTGAAATAACACGTGTTCCATCAACATATATAACATAACCTACTTAATATATATGAGGGTGGCTTGGACGGAACATTTTCACAAGGATTTTTTCTACGCAGATAAATGTACGAGGGTAAGGTAGGGATGTCGGGAAATCGGTGAACTGACAGATCGGTAAAAACAGGAATTTTCCACAGCCACAAAAAATATTCCATTCCCACATTCAGTAACACCGTTAACAATTATTATAAAACTTTTTCTTTCAAAGTATTTTATGAAACACTTAATAAGATATTGTTATAAAATGAGTTAGGAACGAACGGTATAAGAGATGATATAAAAAACGAAAGTAGAGAAAAGTGAACAGGGCTCCACGAGGTTTATGCAAATTTTACGCGAAATTTTTTAACTTACCAAGACTGTTTTCTTATTATTTGCAAACAACAGCGGCTGAGTCTTAATGTTATTCTGTTTGGCCTTAAAGATGTTTTTGAATAGTATAATCCGAGTACTAAACTTGGCCGATGAAGACGTAATTGTATCAGGGCGGTAGTAAGAAGTTTGTGTGTATTTATGGAGATGACACTGGCGTAAACAAGCTTATAATGTAGTTTGACACTTTGATAACGACGGCCTGAAAACATAAGTCGGCCCCTCGGCTGTTGTTAGGCGCTCTGCTAGATATTGAGACGCAGTTGAATTCCGTGATATGGGATACTCGAGTTCCGTAGCGATAATGCATCTTACTAGAGAGCTGCATGTCAATAGGGGACTTTTATGCCCCCAGATATTCTCTGTGATGTTTGTCCGTCCTTATAGAGGTTGGTTGTAGGTCTATATTTTTTTGAGCAATGTAACACTACCCGCACATCACAGCTCACTCTGCGTGTATTTCTTTTTTCATTTTTCCGTTCGTTTCCTTTTCCTGGTAAAAGAGATGACTTGGCTTTAGATCATTAGGATCACTTTTGGTAGCTTCGTTACTTATTAGGTTTCTTTTACATTTTTAATGAAGTGACAACATGAGATAATATAACCTCTGTATTCCCCGCAGAGTTCAGTAGAGGTATCTGCAGTACATTCACATTTCGGTACATCTATGTATATGTTTTAGTCCTATGTAATGAGAAGGCCCATTGCCATCAAAAAGCACAAATTTAGAAACCTGGCTGCTGCTGAGAATTCTAGATTGAAAAACCCAATTATACTGCGAGAACCGAGACTTGAACCCAGGGTCTATGAAGTCTTAAAATGATCATGATTCCGCTCTAAGAGAGAGACGGAGCTATACATAGCGCATAGCACTATCCCTTTTACATTATCGGAATTGGATGGCATTAGCACGTCATAGTAGGTCGGCAGGACTGCTTAGCATTCTGAAGCGCTTGCGACCATTAGATCAATGAGGCTATTTATATTTGATATCCTTTATTGTGGGGAAATCCTCAAAGCATACTCTCCGCCTGGGGAGAACGGAGTATCTCGTCGGACTTCTACCGACTATAACCCAACAATTCTTACTGCTATCATAAGATGCCCGGATACAACTAAATTTACGCGCACCCCCAGCTGGAAAAGAATTACGACAGATAGGATTCGAACATGCAACGATTGGTTTGCAAGACAATCCTAAGCCCGCCAGTCTATTTATTCCATTATATCAGAGCGCTAAATTATACTAAATCGCATCTCAGTCGCAATCTGTCAAAATGTTGGGAAATAAGGGTGTTTTGACGGATTGCGACTGAGATGCGAATGTGAACGTTGCTTAAATACTAGTGAAATTGGCCCTCTAATATCCAAAAAACCGGCAAAGTGCGAGTCGGACACTCACACGACAGGTTCCGGACCACGAACCGAAAAAAAAACAAGTTTCTTATATGGGAGCCCCTGTAATTTTTATTATTTGTTGTTATAGCGTCAATAGAAATACACACTATGTGAAAATTTCAACTGTCTACCTATTAAGGTCCTGAGATACAGCCCGCTGACAGACAGACGGACGGATGGACAGACAGCGGAGGCTTAGTAATAGGGTTCCGTTGGTTCCCCTCTGGTTACGGAACCCTAAAAACTATAAAGTAGCCATAGTTTCCATGTTTATTTCTTTCGCTTACAAAACTCGGCTAAAGTTACTTTATAGTTAGTAAAAGTTCGCACCGGAAACGTTTCGCTTTCATAACTGATACAACGTTCTGTAAAACTTCTATGCAGTCTTTGCGGGGTGACCCGAATTCCGATCGCGATAAAGAAACGCGTTTTCAATGAATATTGCTGTGTTGTTGCTGTTTATTAGTAATGGGTGTTTTACTTTATCATACTGTTTTTGTAGCTAAGGGGGTATTTTGTTAATATGTTCACCTTTTGAACGCCATTGTTACATATACGGGACAAGCAAACTTGTGTTCTGTACGCCAAAAGTCACAACAAATATGTGACAGAAAATACGGCGAATTTGTGACTTGGCGTCGGGGGTACGCCGATGCGTTTATGTTCTGGCGTTCAAAAGGTTAATGGGCTGGTTTTCACGACGCTGTGGAAAACAATTAAAAATAATAATGATCGAGGATAAGATGGCAAGATGCCTTGGGTGGTTTCTTAGTGAATTGGCGTGAAAGAGTTCAACAAAGAGGGAAATGGAAGGAAGGAAGAAATTCTGGAGAAGGGGAGAATTTTGCCTGGGAGTGGAGCAGTTAAGGCTGACATAAAATAGCTCGCATAGGAGATCAATAAGTGTTTATGTTATATGATGCACGAGATATCTTAAAACTTTCTCATTTTACTAATAAATCAATACAAATCTGAAGTTTTCAATTCCCAAAATATTATTCTTTTTTTTATTTTTATTTGAGATGAGTTTGTTCTTGACTTTAGTCTAGGTCGTAGCTGACAGAGACAAAGTCGACGATGGAGCGAGCTTACCCCGAAGAAGCCTGTTCACTCTAATTTTGAAGAGATTAGGGTTGTATAGTTCAGAAACACAGACGCAGGCAGAGAGTTGCACTCCTTTGCTGTGGTTTTGACTTTCTTCTAGCCTACTAATACTATTGTCTACTAACATTGGTAAAGTAAAACTCTGATGGGAATCAATCACGCGTCAGCAGCTAAATGGATTTGGATGAAGTTTGGTACAAGGGAACTTAGGCCTGGCCTGGGAGATAGGGTTCTTTTTAATCTGGTAGTAGATAATTCTAGGTTAATACCCATCCCCATGGAAATAGCATGAGGTAGCCCCATTCAGACTTGGAAAATCTTACCGAATGCAGTTAAATACCAGTATTTAACATTCACCGACTGTAAATCTCACACGTCCCAGTAACTGGGTAACACGATACTGGTAATAACATTTTTTTAATTTCTTTTTACATATCTTTACATTTAAAAATGTAATTTATATGTGTTTACTACGAATATAGAAATAATCATGTTAGAAAAAAACATTTCGCCAAATATTCTCCAGTCTCATTGCTCAATTAAAATTTCTCACTCGCATTTTTTGCAGCTGTAATCACACATTATACAAGAAAAGGGGCAAGGGATTTGTAATGCAGCCATTGACCCCGTTTTAATTATGTCAAATATTCCCCGTGCCTTAATGAGAGTGGGGAGTGTTCGTCAAGCACTTTATGGAGGCCTACGCTCAACAATAGCAGTTGACTATGGCCGTCACGACGCTAAATTGCAAGGCGAGGAATGTGTGACTTCTGGCAGAGCGTCGTCGGAGATTCAATTTTGAGGACTTTTTGTGTGAAAATTGACATCATTCGGGTTTTTTTCAGTTTGGTTTGTTTACTGAGGTTTGCATTAAAGTAAATATTGACAAGCTCAGGTTTTATAATATACACTCCACTCATTCTGCACTACTGTCAATCGCTTTAAGCCAAAAGTGAACAGATTACTTCTAGGCGGGCTTGCTCCATTGTCGAGCATATCGTCGCTTTCCATCAGGTGAGATTGTGGTCAAGCGAGTGCCTTATCCAATTAATAAAATAATAAAAAAAAAATAATATAAAAATAAAAAATAAAAAATTCTATTTGAAACATGAGTAGGCACTGCGACTTATTATCTTGCTTTTATCCCATTTTAGATATTATTATTTTTATAAAAGAGCGTTACTATGTTTTTTTTTTAAGTTGTAGCAGAAATGGGCTGAGAATAGGGTTGGATAATGTTTATTTTATGTTATTATTCCAACCAAACATGTATACTTTAGCAAAAATAAACGTTTGTTATTATTTACATTCATGCAGTCACGGCGCATAAATCTGCATGGGGTTGCCAGAAGTGTGAAAAAGTTTAGAAAAATTTCCCCATCTCAGGCACCCCTCAAATTGTTGTAGGGTGTATAATATTATAACATTCACGTAGATTAAGTCGAGGGGGCCTACTGCATAATGTACATGTAGAAAGATGAATCTCTGCCGAGGGTCGCGTCAATCCACTTGTTTATTTTTTTTTGAGGAAATCTCCTTCAAGGAAGCGAGTGTTTCCGTTAACATTTTTTTTTCCTAGAGGGCAATATTTTCACGTATCTGTATTCAGTAATACTCATTTTGAACAAACAGATTTGCGTAGTTACAGTCCAATAATTTTAGTGTAAAAAACAGGATTCGCGTGTTGATTTCACTCTCCTGGATAAAGTTATCTTTTTATTATTTCATACTTTTCGTAATATTGTTATCTTACTATGTAACTACTTTTTCTGACTGGAATGTTCGGACTTCGTAGTAAAGTAGAACTTTTTCTAGACAACAGATATATTTTTGTCAGTTTAGAGTCGCATATTATTGTTAAAACAAGCAAATTACTAAGTTAATTTTAAAACCTATGGAATTGATTTGACAAACAAATTCTAGGCATAATTATTGATTCAACGTTCGCTAGATTTAGGTATCGAATGCTGGGTACTGACCGGTGTTACGAGCCGTCATGTTACATTCGCAGCGAGCATGTTATGTTACGCCGTGTACTAAAATCCGTGTAAAACAAAACACATACGCACATATTCGGGCTCGTTTCCACTGACTGACTGCACGAATGCTCGCTTTGTAACATGTTACATTACGCCCCGTAACACCGGTCAGTACCCACCTTAAGATATAGGATTTAAGACCAAAGCCTTAAAATTGTGCAAATATTTGTAGAAAAAATTTAAGATCATATCTTTTATCAATTATTATAGGTAGGTATTTAATACCGAAGTTCACATAACGATTAATTCAACACGTAGCACTGCTGGCAGTCTTCTAGTTACTTAATTAGGTTTATACAGTTACTCAATTAGTTACCTACTTATGTATATTGCTATATTGATAAAAATAAGTTCCTAGTAGGTTCATAATAAGTATAACTTATATCTAACGCTATCTATACGCTATTTATAGATCTCTATAAATAGCGTAACAGCACCCGTAAAAAGGTTTGAATACCGTATACATATGTAATACATACCGTGTTTCCCGGTGTTGGCTGCCGCGAAGGCGGTGCTAAGTATTACGAGGTGCACCAGCATGCTCCCTCCTCGCGCGGCGGACGCACATCGAGCCTGAAGCGCGCCGCGACTTGCTTCTACTGAAACAAACATAAAGACATCGTCAGAATCATTGTTTATAGGGTTATGATTTTTTAAACCTATTCGAACGAATGGCTCTCGTTACTGCATCGAGAAACCGGCGAAATGTCTGACATGCTGAGCTGAGGGCCAGACCAGGAAACTCCATCGATTCAGTAGATTCGGAGCAAATTGGCTGTGATAGGAGAAGGACATACCTACACACAAGGTCATATAAGGGTCCGGCCAGTCTATTCGCTAAAATCTCCCAAAGGTGGAGTGAGCTTGTAGTAAATTGTCATTCTTCCTTGATTGGATTGATTGACAGTTCACTTTATGTTAACTTCACCTAACTTTTCACACAGAGATTTTACAGAATATCACTGTGTAAAAATTTTACAAATACAAATCAATTTAAGCCCCTGTCTATAATTGTCCATTACTAACTTCTTAGCGTTAGAGATAAAAGAAAACGTGATGTTCAAATGTAGGACCTTACGTAACATTTTTCCATATATCTAGGTAACGTCAAATGCAGAAGATTTCACGGCGAGCTTACATTGTTTCCGACAGCGTATCACGATGTAAGGATCCGACTTCATTCAGATTTTGACAGGTTAATAAATATCCGTGAGCAATATTCTAAAAATACCAAAAAAATTCTAGTCAAGACGTTCAATTACATTTAACAAAACAAACTGCAGAGATTAAACAATTCTAATCAACAAAACCCAAAATTAAGAGATCATCAAATAATCCTAAAGCCGCTGTACGAAACCAAAATGGTTTAAATACACAATTGTTAATAAATTCCCACAGTTTCCTTTCGAGAAATATTCAACTGTGGCTAAGTAGAGCGGAAAACAAGTACCGCAAGTACCAATAAGAGTTTTCGTTGTGAAATAAAATATAATTTCATCGAGGAACTGGAAGCGGTTTGAATAACAACTCTTTAATTGAAAGTTTAGCAATTTGCTCTTACCCTCCGAAATGGACCCGAAGGAGCGAGGGCCAACTCATCCAGCGTTCCAAAATTGAACGTAGGCAGATGCGCTTAATTACCGGCCCAGATGCTGGCCTCCGCGTCTCACGGCCGCTTATCTTGAGATGAACCTCCTAAGAGCAAGCCACCGACAATATTTGCCCGCTAAGACGTGCTCAAACGACTTTTTTCAGAGCTCCATTCGCATGCCGACGCCGACGGTAATTAAGAAGTTAATCGCGAATTAAGTAATTAAGAATCGTCACAAATGATTATACCTCTCAGCAAAAGTATAAGTGGCAATTACGTAGCACTCATTTGCGGAATACAGATAGCAATTAATGCAATATGGTAACGTCAAAGTTTTTTTGCGCGCCCAAAGTGCTGATAAAAGTGCCTATGTATTAAAATTGAGGCGAGGAAATGTTGCTAGGAATCTGAACTTCAGTGAAAACCTGTATTTATCTAATACGAACTGAATAAAATTCGATTCCTCCAATTTTGATACTAGGTTTTGAATCCAGACCAGGTTTGAGTTTTCCAATAATGTTCGACTAAGTGTCCTCCAGTCGGAGATATGAATCGTAGTCAAATAAAGATGCTTGGGTATGAAGAGGTCGTTACGAAGCCTGGGCCTGCTACGTGGGATGTCACACGAGCCAAGTGAATCAAACTTCCCTTTACATTGTATCTAACTGCAAGGGCGGTCGAGTTTATGTTCCTCGCCCTACTTGATTTAGTTTTGATGGCGGAAGGGAGACGCTTTTAGATAAATGATGTTCACAAGCCCCACTCGACGACGGTGAAGTGATTTGGTGCTAGGATTTGCAACAATGTTATAGTTTGTAGGTGTGGTTTGTCCGATGCAGTGTAATAAGGGAAATAGTGGAATGGGTTTCGCTTGTAAGGGTGGTTTAAGTGGATTAAATATTATTGCTCATAGCGACAGATGTGGCTTAGGTACCCGTGTTTATAGTTTCATTGCCGACGAATTTAAATGTCACTAGCTTCATTTGTCATGCATGAATAGACAGACAGACTGCTATGGAGTTACGATTTTTGGATGGAAACATATCCTTCTAATTGATTAATTTATTTTATTAAATTAACGTCCACGTTTTACTGCTCAACAAAAAAAATAAATTATTAGTTCGCAGAAACTATGAATGACTTGTTACGATTAGTATCAAGGGCCTTACTATGACATGTCAATTTCATCACAATTGTGTGAGAGAGACGTCCCTGCGTCATAGCTGGCTATATTGTCTTTCCCCTGCATAGTGCTGTTGATATTGCATTTAGCGACTGCCATAACAAATTGAATTGAATAAATGTAGAGAACAAACGGTTTGGAATATTACCAATCTTGGATAGAAGTTATGTGTTAATAATTAACCCCTGACCACAAAAGGAGTGTTATAAGTATGACGTCTGTGTATGTCGGTGCCATTCTAGTTCCTTAACAGCGGACACAATTTTGATTTAAGCAGTTTTTTTTTGTTAGAAAGGTAATTTATTTATTCTAAGTAATTTCCTCCACTCGGCTCTACCTTAACTCAGTCTTCTTTACTTTTCTTAATTTTAGCTTGTTATTTTTAACATAATTGGACTCAAGAATTATTTCGTTCCTTTAAAAAGGATTCCTTAGGATTTCAAGTTGTGTTAAGAAGTGGGGAAACATCTTTAAATATTACATACACACACGCTTAGGTACATGTTCGTATTCCCCAAAGTAGGTGGTGTTTACTAAAATGTACATATGTACATTGCACAAATAACTGATACAGGCTTAGTTACATTAATAGGTCACAATTCTAATCTCCGTTCCGTTACTGAGACTGTCCTTACCAAAATTCAATCACCATAAAATGCGTAGTTCAGGACATAAACTAAGAATCTTCCCGTTTAGCAGGCGCACTAGCAGTAACTAGAGCAATTTTATAGTCAGTGTCGATAATAAGTGCTGTGGAGCGGGGTGCCTCCACGTGTACATGCCACCGGAATATTGCAGACTCTGTAAGATTATAATTTGTCGATATATTAATAAAAACATCGTTTTGTATGACAATAAATCCCAACCAAATTCAATAGTTTCCAATGTATCCGTGTCTTATTAAGAAAAATTGTATACAATATCACGCGATATTTTACAATCTTACAGAGTCTGCAATTTTCCGGTGACATACACCCTCAGTAAATAATAATCGAAATAGCGCTAAAAAGGAATCAGACAAAATCGATGATTCAAATAAACAGTCATTTTTACATTGAGTGCCAAAAAAACCATCTACATCGAACGAAAGAAAGAAAGAAAGAAAGAAAGAAAGAAAAATGTTTATTTGGGATATCGCTGTCACTGGCCGAAGGAAATATTAGTCCCTGGTCATGTGACGAGTCGACTAGGTGTTACAATGATGACCCGAAAAACTAAACAATTCAAGCACTCAGACCCCTAAGTTAAAAAAAAGATGGTCTAGTTTTTTAGTAGCATGATGTTATACAATTATAAAAAAAATGTTAACACAGTTAACAAAATTATTTTTTTAAAATTCAAATGAATTCTAACATCTAGCCATATCTATTGTATGCCAGCTCTATCGAGTAAAGTGGGGAACCTTACAGCATGGCAGCAGGCATCTTTCACAGTACTTTTTAGCTAGTATTACGCTTCAATAGCTTCGATACAGAATGATATAACATGGAAACACCCTATTAGCATTCCCCTTGAATCATATCCGAAACGCTCAAGACTTAACTCTATACTTGTCAATTCTTGACTTAAATTCCCACTTTTTCATGCTCTCCAAAGTAATAACAACCTTATTATAATACAAAAGTTAACTTAAAAGGATAACAAATAACTCTAATATAAATAAACAAAAGCACATAAAGAAAAAATTCGTTGTGTTACGTCAAAGAAATTGCTTTTATAATTTCAATGTAGTTTAATCTGCCAGGGAAATCTGTCACGATACGCCCCTTTCACGTAAACACATCATTAATTTTGTTTTGTAATCGCTATATAAATGTTACAAGCTCTTTATGTTGTAATTATTATGTATGGATAACGGTATAAATTGGTAATGGATTCATTCTTAGTTTTGGAGACTTTTTTACTTCCTTTTCCCAATTCTGTAAATCTGAGGTGAGGATTTTGTTTAAATTCTAATTAGGGACGGTTCCTAGATAGTTGAGTCCATCAGTCAGGTAATAAAAAATATAGACACGCATTTTTTGCTTTGTAAAAGCAGTCAAAATTGACAATGAATATAAAAAAAATCAAAGTTTAGAAGTGGGGGGCATGTATGTCACTTCTAGATAAAAGTGGTACCCTTTTGACATAGATGTTACGTCACACGTAATTTGAACGCACTGCATCGTCTTAATTTTTTGAATGTGACAACAAAAAAATCTGATCTGGTAGGTAGCCGCTCCACGTAAAATACTGGTATTCAGTTGAATCCGGTTTGACTGGAAGTCGACCCCAATATAGTTGGAAAAAAGGTAGGCAGACGAAGTGAAAGCAAAAAAAAATACGTGTCCAATATTGTTTGGTAATGTCACTGACGGACAAAACTTATTTTTATATTTTTTTTTGTTTACTTGTAAATCTGACTGACACGATCGCATTTTTATTGGTGTGTAGGTATTATCTAAATGTAACAATGAATAAAGCTTTATAAAAGCCGTATAATTAGTTTGTTGCGATCCTTAACCAAATCAACGAAAGGACAGGCATTTAATTATAGTCTCATAGCGTCTATTAGTACAACCAAACCTTCGCAACCTAACAAGATTACGTAGTAATAAATCAACGTATTCCTACTCACAAGTTGATTAGAGTTTCTGAGCATAGCTGTGATCAGAACGTTTCTCAGCCAATTCTCGCCAAGAGCGAAATGTGTTAATGCTTAGTTCTAATCAAAGAGTCGTTAGCCGCGGGCTCAGCAGTCGATTACGACTATTATAGGATACAATGGGAACTACTCGACACTTCCGCGCGATAAGGGAGCGACGCTGCGGCATAACACTGTATGGAGACACGGATAACTCTTTTGTAACCGTTTAGCAGTTTGTTGTACGTTATACCGTTTTAAGGAAAATAAGGTTTGGAAGGATTGACCTACATTGCCTTTTACCTTGTTTTGGGTAAGGTTTGAGAGAAATTGGCAATAAACTAATATAGAGAAAACGTTTGTAATAAATAGCTAGAAAGACTATTTATAATTCGAGATAATTTTCGAATTTTTGAAAACCAAAATTTACTTACACAGAACCAACTTCAAATTCCATTGCAAATTATTTTTTTGGGCATTTCTAAAACTAATTGTCACCTAAAAATCACCTTAAAATCACAGTTCTAAAGTCAATATTTGAGATGGTGGCGATGGATTCCAACTAACGAATTAATCAAGCCCTAATAGGACCTACTTATGCACACAGGAACCAAATCACGGCTCAAGATGGGTGGGAGATTATCCGGCTAATCTTGAGTTTATTTCTACACCCATCTTTAGCCGTAACATACACATCATCTGCCTAGCCTTTTACCTGAATATATGGGTCGATTAATATTTTTCTTTCTTTCAGATAAAAACGGCTTATTCACAAAACTATCATTGTGTGGGTTGGTTCCTGTATGCATAAATAGGTCCAATTTATTTAAAGGTTTATGTCGACGTCCTGGCATCATCATTATCCATAGACACCATGGTGTTAAACTAGAAAATTTTCTTTATGGTCTCAGTAGAAATCTGTGTCCTAACGAATGTAGCAACTACAGTGACGTCACAAGGAAAGGGCAAATTTTCCCAGAAATACATATATATAATATACTCGTATATCTTCATACGTTGTTCCGTATCATGAGTAGAATCAACCCAAAAACGGATGTTGCCGACCAAATGAACAATGTGTAATTATACATTAGGGATATATAGTTTACATTAGGGACATTAATTCTAACATAGAGGACATATCACATAATTTCAAAACAATAGATGGTTAACACTATTTGTCATAACGCCATTGGTTGGTTAGTGGTTAACGGACACATAAACCATCGATACCACCTTTAAGAAAGACCTGATTTCTTCTGTGAGTTTTTTTGGTATGTAAGGAAGGTTGAATAGGAACGTTACTTTCGTTTTCGAAAATATAACCTTGGTCCTTCTAATAAAATAAAAAAGTCACATGAAATTACTTAATACCTCAAAGAATTACCGCCATTTTCTCAAGGGCAAAGCTCGTTAAACGTTAAAATTCATGTCGCAATCCCATCTTAGCGACAATATATGTGTAAAAATATCTGTGTATGTGATGGCTTCATTTGAAATTGATTATCTGTCAAATTCTACTGTAGCCAAGAAACCTGTCAAACTTTGCAATTAAAATAGGGTTTGACACTTTCTTAATTTAGAATTCTCATTACAGAAACCCACTCAAAATACGTACGAAAACAAACCTGGAGAACAATAAGTAATCCATGTTTGTTGACAATCTCACAATTTTCACTTTCCAATAAAACAATATCTGCCCTAGATTCCTTCAAGATTTCCGATTTCACTGGTCCGAAATCTTTGAAATCTATTGTATTACGCCAGACGTGTTCGATATGTCTCACATTTCAAGACAGGAGACGGTAACAGTTTATTTCAAATTCTTTCTACGACTGTTCATATTTTAAACCATTTTGAACAAAACTTGTAGGTATTTCTTTTTTTGTTTCATCGGATGATCGACATACGAAAATTTGAATAGTTTAATTGGGACAATAGCTTTTTGCCTGGATGAGGGAAGTAGATAAATTTAAAAGCATTGCATGAACAACTTTTTGGTCGGGATATTTCCGCTTTATTTATAAAAATCACTGTCCATATGTACATTTCTATGGCAGTCTGCGAAAATCACTTTCAGATACAACCATAATCCAATTAAAACTTGTATATATCTTATTGTGTAATTTATAAGTAAATTATTTGATTTAATCCATTCCATCACTAAATATTTGATTTAATACCAAAACTAATTTAAATTCACGGTTAGATCGCTGAAAAGCTACAAAGACCAATAATGCACCGGGCGCGGGCGTGATGAACATGTTAACATGATTTGGTCCTTCCCCCCTCCTCCCTCACAAACAATGTTTTGCTTTCGACCAAAAATAAAAAAAATAATGATGAATCATTTCATACATCACGTATGTCCATGGTCTAGCGATCACCTTCGTAATAGGGAGGTACGCCATGCTTTTATGAGTATAGCAGTATGATGATGATTAATGAATCGAAATCATTTTCTATTTCATGTAATTTCACAGCTGTGCTATATAGCTATCTGTTGAAACAGTCACCTAGTGTGTCTGGTGTATAGTGCGCGGCGGCGTCAACGATTAATCTTCATTAATGGTTCACTTAAGCTATGTGCGGTTTCCGCCGAACTCAAGAGAATACGGCATGTATGTGACCTTAACTCCTTTGTTTTACTTAACTTTAAACTATTTTAATGTCCCAACAAATTAGAACGAAGTATACTCCTAACAAGCCCTTAATATTTATTCACGTTTAACAGAAACATGTGAGCACATTCTCCGTGGGCTGCCGACGACGTTAAAATGTACTTTTCTAATGAAATTGTTCGCCTACTTCGAGATCTTAAGATGCTTGAAACTTTTTCGACAAGTACTTGATTTTTCCAGTACACGGTTTGAGCGATATTTAGAATTCTTCCTTCCTCCCGCGTTTGAGTAATTTGTATAATTTTATTGTAAGAAATACAAAGCTCTAATGCAAAAGCCGTTACAGCGTTATGCACGGATTAATTTATAATAATATTCGGAACGCACTCTGAATAAACATTGAACATAATTTTCCTGTAATTTACACTCAATCCAGTTGCAAAAAATAACGCCCAATATTCGGGAGATCTGTAATGAATGCGAAATTAATGCAAAGTGGTTAGCAATAAATCTCCAGAGCTTTGGGGCAATAAAACAAAAAATGGGAATTACCAGTTTGATAAACAAAAACTTTGTTTGGCATGTGCCCCAGAGGACACGCCTCAACTCTGCCCGGTCTACGTACTATAGACTGCGGAGTGAGGAGTGAGGACTGCGATCCTCTACCTCTATTTCAATTTCTACTTTTTGCATGCTTCGGACACGTTCAATGTGGCTTGTTTATTTCAGTTAGTGCTCGCGCGCGATGCGTCGACTGTTAACAACGTTTCGGCACTGCTCCCCTCATTTTTAATGAATGCGTATTCGTTTCCTATTGTTCCGTTTAGACGGTTGTTCCATAGTTGTTATATTCAACTGTCATGTCGAATGATAAGGGTTCGTTATACTTTTTGGTATTGTTTTACAAGACTCTTTTGTGTAATAAATATTCGCCAATACATCACAATTAGAGCGAGGCTTGTCGGCTAGGATTTTAATATCGTAACAGAACGCAGAGGAATTAGAAGGAATAGCTTCTAATAGAACAATATTAACAGTTAAGCGAGTAATTGGAATCAACGGCTTGGGCGAAAACTGTAGCGGGGTATCACAGTACCGTATAGGTACGATGTTAATGATCGCTGCTTCGAGCTCCCCTCTAAAACGGTCCCTATAAAATTTTACGAAGACTACATTTTGTAAAATAAAGTAATACCGCCACGTCCCGTCCCTTCACACTTGAAATAACGACGGATTCTGCGTAGACTAGACATCGCTAGTTTTTGCGACCTCAAATTCTATTAACATTTACGAATTATACGATGAAAAAGTTTTCTCTTTTTCAGCCAGCGACGAGCTCGAGCATCATGTATAAAAGATAGTTTTACGTCTTTTTTCACCAGTCTTCAAGTTGATTCTGGCGCATAATGGAAACGATTTATTGTAATTATATTTTAATTACCGAAAAGAAGCCCACTACATTCGAATCCCTTCAAGACAAAATGTACCGGTGAGAATTCCTTAGTAGTAGAACCTTTTCGCTTTGAATAGAAACGATTTTTCAATATTTCGCGAAGCGCTTTTAAATATATTGTGTATAGGTACTTGTTTATAATAAGTACGCAGTATTCTAGGGCCATTTGCCCTGCCATAAACATGAATGGCGCCAAAACGTCTCTCTTATCTCGGGCATTTCTCGGAGGGCGGAAGCGGGGCCCTAAAGGCGCCGTGCCGTTCTTCAAGTGTGGTCCTAAAGGATCTCGAAATAAGGGCCGAGAGATCCCTTTGAGAAAGCACTACGTTCTCAGAGCAAATGGACTGTAAGAAGAAACTCGCAACCGATTGCGATATTGATTTTTATTTAAGCGATACTTCGTCTTACGCGCGCGCTAATCTTTATCTGAAAAGACGTTGCGTTATGCGGATAATTTCCTACATGCATGTTCTATATAACGTAGTTATCGACATTAATTTGTACTATCGGATACTACCAAAACATATTGTCTAATAACAACGGATGCCACACGTTACTGTTGCTATGTAACACTAAGCTAATACTGCCAGTTATTGGACAGAGTAATGGATAATATTCGTTCTCCTTTGTCCACGTAGGATGCAGTTAGTCCAGATCAAAAAACTAACTCAGTATGTCAGTTGTTACGAAGTGAAGTTTCTTGGCGGTCCCACAGCACAAAGAAAAAAAAACGATGTTTACGAACGGTCCAATATACTTGTCCACCGAACGTCTTCCAACGTCATTGAGTAAGTTTTCCTGAGTGTACAACTGTGCAGAAATCTGGGGTAATTGGTCGTTATAATATGAACCCTTATTTTAGTCTGCGCCTTCATGTGGCTACATATTCATGGGCAAACTTGATGCGGCGGATAAGTCGGAGAATTCGTCACCAGTCCTACTGGAAGTTTGCCTCTCATGAATATTTATCGGATAATGCAGTTATAATACATGCCCGGCTCACTGTTTATATCGCATTTAATTACCTGTTCTCTAATTCCTCGGATCTCTACTTCGGGCTTCGGAATATTCGTGAGCGCAAGAAGCGTTTTATTATGAAAAGTTTTGCGTTAAGTAAACAGATTGAGATCGTTTTGTTTGCTTGGGTTAATTAGAACAATTAGAATTCTTGAAGAAATTCTAAATAATTACGCTAAGACTGTTATAACGTACAGAATGATGAAGAATTTGTTGTGCCTTTTAATTAGTACTTAAATCAATGATACCTACTTTTTTGTAATGTTTTTTTTTTGTGCTAGCGTAATGTTTGTAAAAAGAACTCAATAAGGATGTTCCTAGCACGACCAGTACCGTAGAAATGTGTCTTGTTTTTTCAACTTATTTGTTGTGTAATTTTGTTTCGTTTGCTAGCGGATATAGGTGTAAAATTACAAAATGGGATGATTGTTTGTGAACAAACAGGCAGTGCCCGCTTATTAGAAGGGCCCACTGTAATAAAAACATCGCCTTATTACAGTTGGGATATTCAGTCCTCGGCACAACACTGAAATTTAAATCTGGACATAAACCGATTTGTTTTTGTTGGCGCAATAAAAATAAAATCACATTTAACAGCATGCCGTTTTATGCTGAGCAGTTAAGTTTCATAAGTATATTTATACGTGTGTGTTTGGAGATAAATTGCATTTTCGCGCTTCATTTTATGCGGCCGATTTCTTTTATTGAGTTGCGAAAAAATATGCGAAAAATGGGATTATCGCAATTCTTAATAATATTTTCAGCTGTTTTATTTTTAAAATACCTTGTCAGAAAACTTTTTCGATAAATAAGACCTTTTGTCTTTCAATTTTATAACGGTGACAAACAGAGCCGAGGAATAACGTTGTATCTACATACGTAATTGAAAATTAGGCGTTGTGGAAAATCTTTTATTCAAATAGTTCAGAGAAGGCAAGTATTTTAGGGACGCTTGATTGTTCAAGATGTGGTCTGAAAGTATTTTTCCATCCTTTTTATTAAGTAAAAGGAAATTGACTGGGGAGTTACGTGGGTATACTTTTAGCTTTTCAGACGAAACTTTAATTTATAACTTAAAGTTGGTACCTCTAATAAAAGTTCGTTTAAAGATTGGTCCTTAGCTCCAAGGCTGCAATAGAGCCTTACGAATATTAAATTTAGTCTTTATTCAGAAAGGGTTGAGTAAAGTGTTATTGGGTTTTTCTACCTGGAACTTTTAAATAGTAGCCCGGGGTCGGGGGGGGGGGGGGGTCAGTTGATAGCAATAAACTTACACCTCATTACATAGGACTTAAACATAATAATATTTCCGGGGCGTGATAAAATTATGAGTCCTGAAGATAGTCTGATATTCAGTATTTAACAGTTTTCGCACTAAACGTTTCTAAACGTCTTTTATAATGCGCACAGTAAAGTAGTGGAACTCTCTGCCTGCGTTTGTATTTCCGAACGCATACAACCCTAATCTCTTCAAAATTAGAGTGAACAGTCTTCTTCTGGGTAAGCTCGCTCCATCGTCGACTTTGTGTCTGTCATCTATGACCTAGACTAGAGTCAAGAGCAAACCCATATTAAATTTAAAAAAAAAACTTTTCTGTAACTGGTAGGCAGGCACCCACTTGATCCTGTTTGAATATTTTTTCATACCAATTCAGGCTGTTAATATATTTCGTAATACATAACAGCCTTAGGGGATAATCCACATTTATTGTTTAATTTTTATTTCGTACACGTTCCGGGTTTACCGACCCCGGGAGGTGTTAAAGCTCTGAATGTCAGAAAAAAATGGTTTTGTTTGAACATAATTTTATTTTGTTTGTCTGCGCATATTCGAGTTATATTCTGCCTAGATTTAATATTTAGTAATTAGGTTCAGAAAATAAAATATAAACAAGAGTTACTGGCAAAATGAGGGTTTGCTATATGAACGCCTTTGCCTAACCCTTTCGGGTATATAGGCCGATATTTTTTGATTAATGATGAATTATTATTGAACTTTGTGTGAGTCTCACTTAACTGATGATTTATAAATAGATATCTATAAATCAACGAGATCATCATCAAGTGAGACCATAGAATATCAGAACAATGTGAAATATTTCGAACCATAAAATATGCCACCGAAACAGCTGTTTATGTGTTAAAGGAAACTTCAATAATATTAGATTTGAAAAGCTCCTACAGACTGGTGCGACGCAACAATGCGACAAAGATAGAACAATGCTTTTTAGGTACAGAAAACATTTTTATTACAACAATAACAATATTTTCTGTACCCGTACATCAATTTCTATGAAATGGCGTTGTCTCATTACTGTCGAATTGTCACGTCGCGTCCGTCTGTTGGAGCCTCAATTCAGCTTCAACTATTAACCTATAAATAAATGCCAAGGGCAGACTATATGCAATGTCAATAAAGGTAACAAACCCGTTTAATTTTCCTTCGTTTATTTTCACAGACTTTAATTACCTTTACTTGTTACAGTCATATTAATTGGACATTTTAGATTTGAATTATATAAGCATGTATGTAGGTGTAGTCTAATGAGATTATATTACAAATGATATCTTCTGATATCATTTATTGAAATTACAAATACCTTCTCCATTATACAGGCTGTCCCAAAAGTGCGTAGTCATATTTAAGAGTGATGTTGGGTAGTCAAAGTCAAAGTCAAAGAATTTATTTCAAATAAACCACTATCAGGTACTTTTGAATTGTCAAAGTGAGTCCGTCAAAAACATGAAGCTATTTGCATGTTCGAAAGCGTAGATCTCTATGGAGAAGAACGTGCAATAAACTCCACGCCTGGTTACATTAACCTTGTTGCTTCTATATATGAGAACAATGTAAAGAAAGAAAAAAAAAACAATTTATAGTATCAAACATTAAAATGAGGCAGTGGCAACTAAGGGATAACCAGTCTCCACTGACGGCGCCCGTTCACGAAAATGACGCGTGCATCAGCACCATTCAGCTCAACCAGTTTTAAGGGAACTGAATGATGATTTTTCGCGATTTCACGTTTGGTCCCATAGTAAAAGTTGTTCATAATGATGAGTACAATGACACACATTAAGAGGTATTGCGTTTATTCTGTTAAACGTTTTATATATGATGAAAATAAATGTAAAACAAAAAAGCCTTTTTCTAAGAAAATCGACCAAAATAAATGACTACAAAGTTCCTATATATGTAGCTTTTCAAGCAGTTTGTTACAGTTGGTGGAATTTACTTTACTTCAATCACAGATTTGATGTCACCAACTGCATCAGAATGCTTGAAAAGATATTTGTTCGGAACTTTTTGATCGTTTTTAGGGTTTCGAATATCCGTAAAAAAAGGAGACCTTATAGGCCTTATTTTCTCCCATTTATACCGTATGACATATCAAATAAAAGGGCTTATTATAAGGGTTTTAGTTATATTTTTTCCAAAATTTTAAAATAAATAGTTTTGAAGTTTTTCAAGAAATTACTTAGTCACAAACAAATTACGGAGCCTAAGTTTTGAAATAAAAAATGCGGATAATAGTTCTATGCCTTTAGATTACAGGGAAACCTATGAGAAGTCGTAGTATTAGTAAAATATTGCAAAAATGAAATTCGTTCGGAAACCTTTGCACGCGAGTTCGATTCGCACTTGGCCAGTTTTTTGAAGTCGAATTTTTTGAAGAAGTCTTTTATTTTTGTTTTAATATTTTTTCCTAAATGAATATCAGCTACCAAACATTACCCTTCAATATTACCACGCACATCTGGAACACCATGTAGAATGGTGTATTAATTTAGTATAAATTACTTGAAATTATAAAATGAAGAGGTAACAATGATGAGCGAGCGTTTTCAACTTTTCCATCAGAAAATCCTATCCGATCGTATTAATAGGTAATTAATTAAATGTAACATTCTGTATGTTTGTTTACCCTTTCACAGGCATTAAAATTGGAAATCGTAAAAAGGCATTATAGGTTGGACACGAAATTTCAGATCTTTTAAATCTCATTTGAGTATTTAATGAATGATTGATGAATCTTTCAGCAGTCATTTAAAAACAATAGAATACCCAATGGAACGTAACTATCGATTTATGAACTGTTATGGTGGTAAAACGTATTCCTCTTGCCTTAGAAAGGGTTATTGAATTAATTCATACTTAAGAGACACGTAGATTTTGACCTTGATTAGAACATAAGATGCTGTTTTTATCCCCAAAGTACCTTCAAGGACATACCATTATTCACGCGAGAGAAGCATCGGGCTATTAAAAAAACTTTTTTTACAAAAAGAACAACCGACTTCCAAACAAAAAAAAACTTTACAAGTCGGCTTGGAAGTCGGTTATTTTTTTTGGTAAAGTTTTTTTTTTCACTTTTTGTGGTACCCCACACCTAACAACACCACTGGAAAGTCACAGGAAAGTAAAACACGCAATTTCGTTTACTTGGATGATATATTTTTTCCAGCTATTACTTTGATATAAAAACCAAATTACTCAACCGATATTGATGAAATTTCTATGGAACCAATCGGAACATATGTTCTCTCACATGAAAAAAAAAATCTAATCGGTTCATAAATGACGGTGTTGTGAGGTAACAAACAAAAAAAAATGCTACCGAATTAAGAACCTCCTCCTTTTTGAAGTCAGTTAATTAATGGAATAAAATATACTTTATTGTACACCAAAAATAGTTTCACAACTCTATCATACAAATTTAATTGGAGTACAATGGCGACAATAATTGATTTAATTTGCAAACAGGTCCAGAAACCGTCACAGTATTTGGAAAAAAAATAATGAAGAATGGTCCTTTTCTTTATAAAACGCCTACAAAGACCCACAAAGTTCACAAATTATATACCTCATAAAGGTAGCAGAAACCAAAAAAACCCGTAAGTATTTTATCTGTTTGTCTACTTCATTAATGAAGCGACAATTGCCAAACGCCAGCATTAACTCGTGATCAAAGGCTTGTGGATTGAAATCCGACCGCTGAATAACTGCGGTAGACCTCTTTTAACCCAAGCTAATTTACCTCTGAGAGGGAGATACGGCGAAGGGTAGCTGTGTTACATATTAATCTTTGGATAAATACTGCGATTGAAAGGGATGATTAAGGTAATTATTGTTTTTATTATAACGATTGAGTGGACGTAAATGTTTGGTTTTATCTTAAATTTATTTTTAACGAGTGAAAAGGCGGATTTAGTATACAATTTTAATCAGCCCATCCTAAGTCGACGCTCATGTTTGTATGAGCGTCGACTTAGGATGCGTGGCAGGTCAAACATAAAAGGAAACAAAACGGGAAAAATACTATTTATATAAAACACAAGAAAACATACATAATTATATCAATGAATTGGTAAATATATAAATGGAAAAAACATTGTCATGTGAATTAAAATAACGTTGAGGGTGAAAAAGTAAATTATATTTGTTTTGATTTAAAACTTTGTTTTTTTTGCAGGGTTTAAGATAACATACCTTAATAGTGTCTTAGATTGGTATTTATTGTCTAAAAAAAATGTATGGTGATAAAAACGCCTCCCCGTGTACCCTCCCGCATGCATTTCACGTAAACTCAAATATTAGCCCCTACCGTAATAGGATTTTTATGGCTTGGGTATATTGCACCCATTTTAAATATCCACATAATGATTATTAATTTACGGGAGCCAGGGACGCTGGCGCAGTAACTTACAATTATTCCTGCTTAGAGGGGACATCACACCGTTAATCAAATAAATTAAATACACACAAAACACGGAAATGGAATACAAACACCCTGTTTATTGGGTGTGTAATGAGTATGTAAAATTCAGCGCGACACTTTGAACCGAACATATACTTGCGAAAATTTCCTTCCACCCCTGGGCCTTATAAATATTAATATTTCCTATCTCAGCTGTTAATTACCCAGACAACTACGGATGAACCCCCTGTATTCATTAGCCGACCTAATTAGTACAGAAAACGACTTGCGAGGGAAGTGCGAATTCTTTGTCAACCATATTGAATACAGCATCATCATGTTGCCTTTGCTAACTAAAAGAAAATTTGCGCTCCTAGCTCGTTTGTATGTTTTTTTAGTGTAAAAAAGAAAGGAGAATTATATTATATACCGCTGCAATTTTTACAACGAGTTTGTGAGGGAGGATGTTTTTAATTTGTGGCTGATTTTCAAATTGTCCTGTACTTGTGGTTCTTTTTAGAGTCAGGGTTTAATTTGTCCGGTAAAACGCTGCAGAAAATGTCGATGTTAAATTGCAGGATCAAGCGGGGTTTTTTGTATTTTCTTTTTAAACTGGGTGTATCTTTTCCGAAGTCTTCGCTATGCTTTACTTTGTGCTCATTAGCAGTGTCTCGTCTTGTGTAATTGGATGCTGCTGAGCACCTCCTGTGTCCCGAGGCGACTAAGCACGCAAAGGGAATTGCATATATTCTGAAATTCTCTGGGAAACATACTGCCTATACCTATAATAAACTATTCTTGTACCACTTCACATGGGTAAACTTTGTTCTAATTTTAGCAAGTAGCACCATGAAATTTGACGAAGATACAATTTATAAATTACTGCAAGAAAGAATTGCTGGGATTTTTTTCAATCTGGTCTTCTTGGAAGTCTTAAATCATATTTACGTTTGGCTCATAATTAGCGTACTGCGGGTGTAGGTAATAAAAGTTAACCTCTGTCTCACCCGTGCCTTACTGGCAAAGGGATTCCTCATAGGAAGACTTGTAATGAAACCCAATAGAATCAAAAATATTCAATCAATCCAGTTTTCAGGATGACAAAATCGAATGTAAGAACTGTAATTACAGCTGATTAGAGGGAAAATAACTGTTTCAGACCGAAAGAGCGAGGTTCAAAATGATGCAATTTAAATATTTGGTTAGAATATCTTTTACTACTCTATAATAATGCAAGTCTTTGAAATATTTTTATTTCAATATTTGTTAATCGACCACGTCTCAACAGCTGAACAGAATTTGATGAAATTCAGAATGCGTGAAGACATTGACACGAATTAGGACGTAGGTAGGATTTCATCATCCCTTGGTATAATCTTCGTTTCCTTGAAGCTTGACCGGGTGAAGTTGCTAAATAAGGATGGATTCTACATATACAAAATAAGTTAAGGCTTCTTCAGATCTATGCAAAGTCTATCGCTATCGCTACACAGAGTGGTAGCGATAGCCGAGTGCGAATGCGGTAATCCTGCTGTTCAAAGTTAAACTAATATGGCTATCCCTATGGGTAGCGCAACTTTTTTAAGCGAAACTATTTAAAGCGCCGCCACCGCCTTGTCGGAATCTGTGTCGCAAAGCAAAAGAAAAGATATCGTTTATCTGGGCGGTATGGCGATACTGGGTTTGTCCGTTTTGTTCGAAACCGAGCAAAATTTATCGGTACCACTGGGTGTAGCGAATACCGTCCGAACAAGCCTTCAAGATAGTTAATTAATATAAATGTACCTTTAATATCCGAGGATAACATTCAACTCACGTGTATGTGCAAGAAAACTCCAATTTTCCCATTTTCAATTAAGATTTTCTGGAATCATTCTGAAGTCAGTCTGCCCGAGCTTTTCAGTTATTATTACAAAAACTTTTATATTTGTAGTAAGTAATTATTGCGGACTCTCACCGTGTTTCAGTTTTTACATACCCACAATATATAATACCTTTTTTCTGGGCGAGGCCATAATTGCATTATTTTGGTTTTTGAAAAGTTTATTTTAAAATTTGGTCTATCATCCAATTTTGTATATCAAGCATTTTATTGTTAAGATTAATATTTAAATGTTGAGAGTCAATGCAGGAAGTAATCAAAGAAATGTCATCCGCAAACAGTGCGCAAGAATCCGTCATAATTTAAGGGAGGTCGTAGATGTAAATCAGGAACAATAAAAATCCGACGACACTACCTTGTGGGATAAATGTCCAATCCAAAGACCATCCGGACGTATTATAGTTTAAGCTCCCTGTTTGTTGATCCAAATATTCAATATCTTACGAATTGTTCTCGATTTTGTAGGTAAGATGCGAACCATTTATGTGATATTCCTCTTATCCGGATACCGTATAGTTTGTCGAGTAAAATTTTGTACAGAACTTTATCATAAATGCCGTGGTCATGTCAAGCAAAATTCCAATCGCATATCTTTTATTATTTAAAACATTGAGAATTGCTTGCGTAATTTTTATGTAGGAAAATCCGTGGAGTGTTTTTCCAAAAAATATTTTGACTATCATCAAAAACTTTAAACTTTTCACAAAAGTTATAAACGCGTTGATGATGTGGGTTATTTTTCTTGTCTATTGGTTTAACTATAGTTTCTTAAAGCATCTGGGAACACGCCTTCAGAAAGTGATTCGTTCAATGATTTTTTTGCATCAGTTGGACAAACAATGCAGATTGACACAGAGAATTGATGCAAAAAAAATATTGAACGAGTTTGAAACTTGTTTTGGGTCGGACGTAAGTTTGTCGTGGATCATCAATGTACTATTTTGTCGACGTTCCTTAATAATTTTCCACATTGATTTTATTTTCTTAGTTGAACTTTTAATTTATATTGTAACTTCTTTGATTTGTTGACTATATTTTTGTAATGTCTTTCATATATATGTTATTATGTTTTTAGCAGCGGATCGTTAAGAGTAAGATGTAAGAATTCTGAACAACCGTCCATTTTTGCATGATATTATTGTAATGCCACTTGTCCACCTATTTTTCTCTTGTTAAATGTAGAGTCATTCAATATTGTAATTAAGAGATTTTGAAACGAATTTTAAATTTTTCAATTTTTACTATTAAAAAATCTGTTTTATAGTTTTCCAATCTTTACGTATTGTGATTATAGCGTCACTGTTTTTTAAATTTACTATGATTCCTTTGTGGTCAGAGAAACCGAAATCGTTTCGTGAGTAGGTAGTTATTGGTTTAGAGTCAAAGTTTATAAATACTAAAATACAAGGCAGGTTGAAGTAGTTTTGGTCATACGAGTAGGGTTTTTATACATTAAATAAAATTATATTGAGTTTAGTAGTGTATGTGTTTGCAAGCTATTTTTCAAGACATTTACATTAAAGTCACCTCCAAGTATATTTTTATTTTTACCATACTGATTTAATATCAGTTCTAGTATTATTGTTAACTGTTTATAGAATACATCTGGCTGTATGTTATGCCAATACACAGTTATGAGCATAGTTTTAAGTTTAGGTTATTCAATGGCACAAACTTATCTTATGTATTCGGCAGACATATCCACAATATCCTAACGTTCAATGAATTCTATGTGTTCTTGTCACAATATGCATACACCGCGGCCTCCGTAGTTCTGTAGGCATTATGATGTAGCGAGGATTGCAATTAATTAAGTCTTTCTTTTCATGTGGTAGCCACGTTTCCGATAAACAAAAGGCTTGGTATGTATCTTTGCTTTCATCAAGAAATTCTTCTAGTCCGTCTAGTTTGTAATTAAAGCTTTACATGTTTTGATATAAAACTGTGATGTCAATATCTTTAGGACCTTGCTCATTTCATCTTAGCCCGTGAGAAATCTGTGTTGCGTTTGTTAGAGGGTATGCTTGTTTTCAATGGTAGATTCGCTTTTTTGCAGGGCAATGGTTTGGTTGAGGTCAGATTTTTGCGTTCCGTGATTTTGTTTTTTCATGTCTATAGTAGGTTGGTATTGTCTTCCGTCTAATATTAATTCATTATTTTTGATGTTAGCATGGAGTCCTTTTTGTCTTGCTAAACGTAGGTGTTCTTGTAATGCTTTTTTTTTTGCCAAGTGCAGTCTCATTTAAGTACTCGGAAATAAAAAGTTGTTTGTTTGAAGTTGGATGCGATGTCTAAAACATATTTCGTCATACGTTTGCTTATTAGCTCAATAATAATAGGTCTTCGAGTGTTGCTGAATTTACTTATTCGTGAAAGTTACCCAATATTTATCCAGTCAGATTAACATTTAATGTCTTTGAATACTTAAATTATAAGATAGTGTTGTTGGTTCTCTCTTGGTCCTACTCAGTGAGTCCAAATAGTACGATTTTTTTTTTTAATTACTGTCTTGTTATCAACATTTGTTTTATTTCCTTTAATTGTTGTTTAAGTTCATTATTTTCTTCTTGCAGTGTTGATTTCTTTTTGGTTTAAAGTGTTGATATTGTTCTTCACTATGTCTTGCTCGCGTGTTATTTTATTGAAATCTTTTAGAATATCTTTAATTCTATAATACTCTGTTGTATATCATTTTGGATTGTATTATTCAAAGCAAAGATTTTTTTTTTTTTTTTAGTTTAGAATCTAGAAGTTTACTGAGGCTATCTAAGGCCTTTTGTTGCGGTTTCGTGTTTTTTTGTAGGTAGTGAACTGCTTGTTTTGAATAAGTGTTTTACACACAACAATTGTTGCCGTAATGTCTGTGTTAGGTTTTTCATGTGCATCGTCAATTAATATTGTAGTGTGTTTAGTGAAGTTCTTTTTAGTGTTCGGACAGGGGTATTGTCATTTCTAAACCGTAGAGTAATATTAGAACAGTCGCTAGGTTTTTTGGAGTTCAAAATTGTGCTCCAAAAAATAAGCAGATGTCATATTAAGGCATGCGTAGTGGTATTTACTTGAGCACCCTGTGCATTTCAGGGTCTCTCCAGCATGTTGTATTTTCTGACAGCAAGCTGGGCAGTTCATAAAAGATAATCAAGGTAGTTTTATTTTCTGATCAAAACGATAATGCGTGAAATGAAAACGTCTTAAAAGGTCGGTATCCAACTCCTAAGATTTATCATTTTTGAGTTTCTGAACGACGATATTTATGTCAAAGTTCCGGGCTAGTTTTTGGATGGTCAATTTATTAGTCAATAACTGCACAGTTTAAATCTATAACTGATTCTTTTAAAACAATATGTTCTGTCTTAGTATTATTCCAGGTTGTTGTTAATGATACCTTTTGTTGATGAAAGTCACTTTAATGTTATGTGTGTTGATAATGTTTACTAATCTTCATGTTTCTTTCTTTCGGCACCAACAGTCACGACTCACGACATCAGTTCTAAGAGACACATTTATCTAAATTCACTATTGATCACCAACTTAACACTTCCCCTCGTCATTTATCGTAAGCTTAGCGTAATTATATATGTTATAGATTCACTCGTGAAGAATAACAATAAAATGATGTACAGAAACACACCTAATCCGTCTGCCAATCAAGTTGATTACAGCGATATCCTCGGTGACCGTTCATTGTTTCCGGCCTTCGCAGGATAATGTTCCACACCGGATGTTTACTGACTGGTATCATGACACCGACGTTTTGTTATCTGTACATATGTACTTCTATTTATAATAATAACAAATTTTGAAACTGAAACTGATGCCGAGGAGTAAGGGTGATGCCATGAGGAAAGTCTTGAGATGGATGTGGATGGCTGTTAGAGGAGAGAAATACCAAAAAAATTCGGGGGACTGTGTGGAAGGTATGTTTAAAGAGGGGGTGCCCAATGAGATGAGAACTTAGGCATCCGTTACCACTCATGAAGACGTCAATTAATTCCAAAAGTCATGATTGACGATTGATGGTGAGTAATGGAATTCAATGGAAATTACCGTAAACTTCAAATAATCTTAAATATGGCAACGATATATAACTGGCTGATATACGGGATTCGAAAAATGACAAGGACCTATTTTATAAACACATAAAAAATGGACCTATGCACTTAAAAATCGTGACTAATCCAATATCCAGATTTTATTTTTGTCAATCAATTTCATGCAAACACAGTCACTGCATGAGACGATAGGTTATCGGTCAATCACAGCCTTGACTGTGGTTAAACTACCAGCAAAACTAACCGTATAATGGGCGCCTAATAGAGAAGTATAAAAACTGAAAACATAATGCACCGAACTCAAATGAAGTGGAACAAGGGGAAGAGAAAGACGGTAAGAGGAATCTTGATTTTTGATAAGGCTTATAATTGTTACCTATACCTGTCTAATATTGTCAATAAAAATACGTTTTTAACGAAACAGTCGATAATTCTAAAACTACTTTCAAGGCTATCTATATTACGCGTTCTATAAAAGTAATTAAAAGTACAAAAATAATCGATTTACAAAACCAACATGGCGCTTCATGAATATCATAATGAACGAAACAAAACAGAAAAATGTGTTAACATTGTTTTAGACGAGCGCCGTCTGTGCTGTGACGTCATGAATACAGGGTGTGTGCATAACGATGAATGGTGTTACAAGCCACGTTGAGATAAAAATGGCGGTTTACTGTGCATTTTTATGCATGCTTTTGGTGTACTTTTTAATGGAGTTTTTATTTCCGATGATTAGTTGACAAAATAATGAAAATTTGACACTTGAATCATGTTTTGAAATAACTTTTTCTTCCTAGTATTCTACTATTCAAACAATGACAGGTAGGTACGTTATTAAAGAGTAGGTAGGTATTGATCCTTTTTATTTTTTTTAATACATCTAAATAATTGTAAACCAGCTTTAAATTTGTATCTTCCTTCCATTATAAACAGCCAAATATTTTAAACTAACGAATCAGAGCTATAATCTAGCCGAACGTATTAAATACATCCTTTATGAGGCCAATAACAGATGAATCTAGAATGTAAATCATTTACGTTCGCATTGCTGAAAATCATTCCGATGACCTATTTGAGGAATACAGCAATATTGATGAAAATATTTAGAGCGTCAAACAGCGCCCGTCCTTATCAGATCTTAAGGAATTTTCCATTCAATAAGTCATGACATGAGGGGGCGGGTAACATATTCGACTCAAGTAATCTGCCATTAGGCCAAAAAGCTCTCTTCGCTTATCTGCGACATCTGGACCATGTTTATATTTTGAGGGTCTCCGACAACCTCTATAACGACTCGGCGCTTATCGTCGTTCGCCTGTCTAGGTAATCTCCCATACTCCACGCAGCAAATTGTGCCCTACTGCCCAGGGAAGAAACGCCACACTGTATTGAAACCCTTTGTGTAAGTACCTGTTCAGATCACCAACCCTGACATCGAAAATCAAATCTAAATTCTACAACATAGAGCACATTTTTCCAACAAAACCCTTTTTTTGCTCATCTGCGTATCTTGTGTACCGAAAGCGACTTTATGATTGACGCGGTTGAGAGTATTTTTGTTTGTGTAACGTCTATAGGTAAATAGAAACATGTCAAACATACTCATGTTTAATGTCAGATCTGTCAGTAGAATTTAGAATTTGACCCCTTCAGTAATGACTCTGTGAAGTTTCTTCCGCTGCACTCAAAGTATTAAATTAGGTGGGTACCTTTATGGTTGGGCATATAAAAGTGTGATCATACGGTTAATGTTTTAATCCGATAAAATTATCTAAGTATGCATAATAAAAGCTTTTTTAAAGATAGCTTCTGAAATATAAAATCTACGTTGGTATATACACCTTTTTAATTACTCCAAACAAACAAAATGCTGCATGAATCGTGATAGAAAAATTTTGCAATAAAATTCTTTGGTAATATTATTTTTTTGTGTCCATTATCGTAAAAGAGTAGGATTTTATTGAACTAGGACGTACCTAAATAATTTACAACACATAAGGTTTATTTTTTGTTTTATTTTTACATTTTTCAGTAGTTCATCAAAAGTTTCACAAAAAATGTGTTAATAACACAAACTATTGAATCATGTAACTCATGCGGCTGTTTTATAAAAACTTTTTATTCATAGTTTTTAAAACCTAAATGAGAATCCGCTAATCAGTTTTAATTTGAACTAAGCATACGGTATGACTTTTTTTCTAAATAAGCCTGCAAACTTTCAAAGAGAGAGTTCATTATTAAAAGTCCAAGTTTATTTCAGCTAAGACAAGCTGCGGTTAATCGCAGCTATTTGTTATCTAGTGCTGGCATAGAACGGCTACATTTTCAAGCGAAAAAACCATCAAGTTTGCAAAAAGAAAACAAATACTGAATGCATTAGCGATTTTGTTCAGTGTTCTGTGCCTAGTTTTTAGTTCTGCTGCGTTTCTTTATCACGACAATTTATTGCAACTCAGTTTTATAAATGTTACTTAAATCGTGATAACATAATTAGTACCTAGTTGTGTCACTTGCGTAGAAAGTTAGTTAGTGGCTAAATAATTTTTGCCGCACGGGTCGATCTTTGAGATTAAGCAACAATTATCGAGGTCGGTCCATGGATGGGGGACCATTCATTACTGGTCAGCCTCGCTGAGCCTCAAACAGCAAGTATAAACACAGGTGTCATTTGGACAGCTTTGGAAGCCGTTACGAGCCACACAACCAGTCTGACCAAGGTGTGTTACTCAGTAACTGGGTTATTGAGGCGAGATAGGCAAGCGCTCCAAGTAAAATACTGGTACTTGGCTGTATTCAGCTAGACTGGAAGCTGAACCCAAAATAGTTGGGATAGGGCTGTCACCATAGATTCCATAGCATCCTATCCTACTAATATATTATAAAGGGTAGATTGTATGATTTTCAATCACGCTTCAATGGGAAAACGGTTTGTTATTAAACTTGTGTTTATTAAACTTGACACACAAGTAGGCCATAATAGTCCTGGCAGGACGCTTCCTTTTACATCCTTTAAGCGGGCAAAACCGCTTGAAACACCAAGTAAATAATAAAAAGTGACATACCTACCTGTGGTCGATTTTAATTGGATAAATCAACGTTCTGATAAACTTTCGTGTTCCACTTTTCCCGAAAAGCCGGAAAAGATTTCCGCGAAAAGAGGAAATATTTTATTAATAGCAAATATGAAATACGAGTAAATACCTTTTTAAGAGACATGGTTGGAAAAAGAGTAAGAATGCAAATAAATACAGCACGTTGCTTGATGTATTTTATTCATACTTCTGCTGAAAAACCACTGGGAATGACACATATAAAGATATGAGTGTAAGTTATAAATGGAAAGAAAATTTATTTGGTACTCGCACAAGACAAACAAACCAGTAAAATAAAATTAACAACTAAACAGTATAATAAAATAATTACCTGTGCGAGGCCAAAAAATAAATCTGTTACGAATTATATTCAGTCATTAAGTCAACAGTATTTACAGAAAATTAATTAATACTTCTTTATGATTCTGACCTCCTGCTTGTTTCTTAGACTACTCTGCTCATGATTTTCTAGGTAAGTTGTGTTCCATTTCCATAAGTTGTCCATGCCAATTTACTATTAGCACATCCAGAGGCAAAAATTGGCACTATTGCAAGTTTTTTCCTCATTCGTAATTTCTGTATTTTGTTCTTTTCTTTTCTATAGAAAACAGTTTGTAATGTTTTTAAGTGCAGATGAGTGTAGCTCGCGCGCTTTAATTTTTTAAAGTACAGTAGGGGATTTTATTTGTTTCATATTATTTTATTAGATTAAAAAATACAGCAACAACGCTTATGGAAAAATCAACAAGTGTTTGATGTCATGTAAAGTTTTTTTTTCTTTAATGGGAAATCATCAAATGACTTCTTCCGCTCTGGGTGGAGCGGAAGGGCGAGTCAGACTCTTACTGACCCAAACTCACCCGTGTTCCTTCTAAAGCCCTTTGCTTTCCAGGGCCGCAGTGACTCTTTCGAACAAATTCAGCAACCCTGGCAGGCTCTGCCCCTAGCGGGCCACGTCTTCTATGCTGACATCTCTTTGAGGCGCGCGTGAAACACAGCGCGCCATCGACCCGTCCACAGGCCCGCGCCTATGGTGGCCGGGGATCGCCCTGTGACTCCCGACGCCCGGGGCGTCTTCTCCTGTAGCGGCGGTTGGGGCGAAGGCCTTGACTTTCCCTCGCGCGGCCCGCCTCCAACTTCGCTAGTATTACTGCTTCGCAGGAGGTGACCGTATCCCAAGCCTCCTCGCTCCGGACATGGATTTAACAAGGGCCGGACGCGAGAGGCCACCGCCGCCGATCGCCTCGACGAGGACACGGCGGTGGTTCACCCCGGCGAAGCGCCTTCACGCGCCACGCGTAAACGTGCGCGAGGGTTCTCGCCAGATCCCATGGCGGGAATACCGCACAGTCTCCGGCGAGGCGGCAAGCCTCCTTGCCGGTGACTGTGCGGTATTCCCGCGCCAGCCGGATGGCCATGATCCTTTGGGACGTATTCAGCGCCCACACAATAAGGCATGGGGCCATGGACCGCACGATCCCCGCATAGAGCCTCCGGCAGGAGGCTATTGTCTAGGTCTAGTTACCTTGACAATTATGATTATGCCTATAATTGACAATACAAGGTTCAAACCAGTCACGAAAAATTAATTATGAACTCTACACAGACAAAATATAAAGCTCTTTGACAAGTTTGACTTTCAATTAGAATTGATTAGTTGAGAAGTTTATTTGCTATTAAAACAGACCTTGATTGTTCAGGCAGGTTTTGTACAAGCAATCATTTTTAAAACGGTTTAATAGAATTTTTTTCCTAGAAGTTAATCTAGAATTTATTGAGTTGTGGCTGACTGACTAGACGATTGTTTCTGGGCAAAAAGTTGGCGAGTTTTTTTTCCAAGGGAATTTTTCAAAGAATGGTCTTGATTCCCAACACACTTTCCCACAAGATTTGAAAAGAAACAGTTCCCTTTACTTCTATCAGACTTGATAATGTGTATTGGTAAGTTCTTCTTGCTTTCAACCGATCTAGAAAGGCTTAAGTAAGTACTAATGAGAATGTAACGGCTTATTAGTGTTTGTCAACAGCTTTCTCATTAGATATGCAGAAAGGAACGTTTATAGAAGAGCACTATATTTTCCACTAATTCTGTTAGTATCCGTATGTTGTGTTCCGATAGTATAGGTAAGTATGTATGTTACTTTTTTATGCAGCAAGGCTATAATAATTAAGAAAATATGCTGATCTTCGATTTTAATATAAACTGTCGTTATAAAGAGGAAACATTTTAATCCTACCCTCTATAGTGATCTCTCTATCACTCAAAGGTTTGCTGGGAGAAAACTCAACTTTGAGTTAAGCTCGCTTTTGTACGTGAACTTTTTATACTGTAATAGTTATTTAAGAAACTAGTGTGGTAAGTTGCTTTTTACAAACGAGTTGACGAATGTAGACTTCCCATAGTCACAATTATGTAAAAACCAATTTCCGCACGTGTGCCATTCAACGTTTTTCATCACATTTGCGAGAAAACAGTACATGATAGGTAATGAAACAAATTTTTAGTTTTGAAGTCGGAATGTCGCAACAATCTTTGACGTTCCTTATATGAAAATAGCGCGAATTTTCAAATGGCGCCATGTGCGCGTGGTGAAAATTAGAATTACATCTTTCGCCTCATGTCCTCTTTAGTATTAAAATGAGACAAACGTATTGAGCAAATGCGCTTCCAAGGAGGTTCGATCATTCAGTTTATTTATTCTAGTAATGTGAAACTCCTTGGTGGAATTCTTATAATTTTAAATGGCGATTAAAGAATACACACGTAAAGAATACGCACGGCGCTATACAACGAAGAGTTTTTAATGAAAACATTTTGTAAATGTGTTGAAAAATATATAATTTGGTAAGTATGAATCTTCATGCATAAAAAAAAATTGTAAAACTAGCTTTTCTATAAGAGGACATGTCAATTATTTATAGAAGGTTAGGTTAATTATAGATGTTATATACTTGCGTATAAGTACTGTTCTACCTTCCGTTACGCAGGCTACATACACTGGCAATAATTTTGATTAAAAGCAGCATTGTGCTACGTTTTCTAATGTTGACAAGGAAGCGACCATCACATAAATATTAAACAGTTTAATAAATATTTGAACTAATCACAGTATAGGTAAAACTCTGCCGAACACAAACTATTAAAAAAAAAAACAGGAAACTGGAGGAATGTAATTTACATACTTAGTATGATCATTGTCGTCAATAAATAGCTGCATCGTCGGAAGAATTGAAGACGGTAGAAAAAAAAACAAAAATAGTCATATGCGAGTTGGACTCACACACAAACTGTACATCTCTCTAAAATCACATCCCCTTAATACTCCCTTTAATATATAACTTAATTCAGTATTAAATGTTGTTTTTACAGCGGCAATAGAAATACACAATGAAAATCTCAACTGCCTACCTGTTATAGTTCATGAGATATAGCCCGCTGACAGACTGACGGACGGGCAGCGGAGGCATAGTTATACGGTTTCTCAAATAAATATGTTATTTTACCGACCCTGGAAACCAAGCACAGCAAATGCTTAGCAGCAGAATTTACCCCAATGTGCTTTAAACCAGGAAATTCTGCTACTAACCAAGTTATTTCGACCAAAACATCAGTTGTTTAGACAGCTGCTGTATCCCCTAAATACTGATAACCGACCACGCGATCATCTCACCCTGTCAAGTGACTATATGCATGTATTATCCCGAAAGATCGTCGCTTATCGCAGAACCCATGCTCTATAGAGGAGCTCAATATGGAAGTGTATTGGAGGTACGCTAGGGGTATGTACGTACCCATGGGTAAACACAGTGTGCTGTGTTTCCCCATGGGTCGCCGGTCGTGTTGGAATGTCGTCCCATCGGAATATGAGTATGAGAATAACAACACAGACAGTGCACTATAATATATACTGCATATGTTGAGATTGACCCTTGAAGCTCTAAAAAAACTAAAGCTTCTAATTCAAGGCAATAATTAACTGCAGTCATATTTTGGTATTCGCAAATAAATCAACTACTACAGGGTAGTATCATAAAAGGATAAACTTCAAAGTCGTTATGTGTAGTCACGTGAACAATAACTGTTTTAACAGCAAATTTAAGTTTGTCGTTTGATCCTACTTTTCATTCCCGTAATTGACGAACTATCTACATACGGAGCCCCCGACGCGCGCGTCAGAGTCGCAATTGTCCGGTTTTTTTTTCTTAGTTACAAGACTGGGATCTTAGGCTAACTCTCACAGGTTACCTTATAGTGACACATTTTCTAGCTAACATCTCCATGCAAACAGAATACATCTTAGTATCCAGCACTGGACTGGTCCTTTCTAAGAAACTCCTAACATCCTAGACTGGATGACAACTTCCACACTTTAGACTTAGTCCCCCAATCTCATCGTCCCTAACATTGCCAAGACCTTCCGTATTCCATATGTACAAAGGTTCTTGATACCCCTTTAGGAGGGAACAGGGATCCTTAAACTCACTTTATGCGGTGTCAGTCAACGGGTCGGTAACTCATGTTTAACATGGCAGGTGGCGTTACTGTCGTTTTTCTCTGAGCATTACACCTTGTATATTTCATATAAATAAATACGTTCTTGGATATTTTTCTTTACTGAATGTAGCTATTCGTCCGTGGTTTTGGGATATTTAAGTATGAATAAGGTTATTTTATATAATATTCTGTTGTAAAGGAACAGATTTTATGGAAATAGCCAAATATGGGTAAAAAATTATTAAAAAAAAACATTTATTGTTAGTATAATTATTTTTATTTATCAATTTAATACTCTGGTTGTTTGACCTTTCTGCCTTCAAAATCATACGTTCCATTTTCGTAATAAAACGTGCCCCATTTGTTATCTAAGTAAGCTTCCCCACTATCAAATTTGTGATAGTTATATAGATTCTTTATGGTTATTTAAAATAAATCCTACATTGAAATATTGTAAAACTAATAAATTGTGTAACCGCGCATTTTCAGGAAAAAAAAAACTATAAGACTCAGCGTATATAGCCCAGCTTTATATCAGACTAAAAAAAAATCGTAGTCGAATCAGTAGGTACTGTATTTCCATACATTTAACAAACAAGTAATTTTAACTCTAGTTTAACTTGCTTTAATAAAATCACCTACTTAAAATACATTTTTTTTTGTTCAAATACATAGAAAGTACATAGACTTGATGACATGTAATTGTGGCCACCACTCAATCTCGAATATGTGACAAAATAAATTGATCCGTAATTGAACCCACAATATTATTGTACCCTTCTATCAGTGGCTTCACTAAAGGATGCCCATTCTCCTCTATGGAGTAAGTAATTCAATTAACTTCCTATTAAGGGGAGAGTCGGCATCGTTTGTCGAACTCCCAAGTTTTTGTGTGGCTCTGCTTTGTGTGATTACACACTGTGCCATTTATATAGTCACACAACAGCGGAAAAACGTAATGTATCCGATATAATGTATCTGTTAAGGCTCAAAAAAGTTTTGTGGCAACGAAATGAAGTTTTAAATGCACAGCACGTATCTGGGAACTTCACTAGAGGCTTCTAGAAGTAAAATAGAGCACAAACAAAACATTTTTGCAAACCGCCATCTTTAGGGTTTAAAGTAGATGTGGTATGGAAGCTCGTCATTTTTGCTGACGAAACATTCCAGCCCTTAAAATATCGAAAAGGGAGATTACAGTATTATATTATTCCTTTATTAATTTCTACAAGTTATTTTACAAAAAGAAATACTAGAAAGAAACCATTCAATACCTACTTAAACTGAGTCGACAAAGACGATAAAATGGCACGACGTATTGTTGGGGAGAAACCACATCACATAATTATGGGATGTTTTTCTTTTGTAAGAAACAGTGACCATGTGGCCATGTGATTTGTTTGTTCGTCTGTGACATTAGAGATTAGAAACGCCTCCTTTTGTTGTCGTACGACTGTCTTTTATATGAGTGCGTGACTTTATTAATGATCTTACAGAATAGGGTATTCGAATAATATCAAGTTGTAGATCTACCTACATGAATAAATATTTATTTGAAAGATTTTACTAAAATAGTACTAATTACTACTTCTATCCTTGTCACTGAGAACGTTGCGTCGTTAGTACTATATAGCACAAATTCACTATGACGTGACTTGCGAGGGACGTCACAAGCAATTAGTGCTGTCTCTGTCTTTAGTTAACGTTTTGAGAAATGTTATAAAATTATCAAGTCAAATACCCAATCGTAGAGAATCGTTTGAATCGAGGAAGTCCAGTAGCGGTAAGCGCAACTGTTCAGAAAGGACTTCTGAGTTCATTCCCCATTTCTCAGAAATGAGAAATGTTATTGAACCTTCCCTATGGCATTTTCCAATAGCAGACCTGTGACTGGATCTGTTACATGAGAACTTGTCGGAATTTAAGCGTAGACACTAAGCACGGTATACAGCTCTGGCGACCCCATCGGAAAGCAAATCCGTGACGTTGTATTAGAAACTTTAGTAGAAAAGAGTGTTTCATGTATTTCTATCAACATTTGAATTTCTATGAGCCCTCGAATTACCAATAACGTGATAGTAATCGATTTCGTTACGATACTAGGTATAACGCTCGATTTTGATTGATATAATAAAATATCGAGTGAGCTTGATGTAACGTTATTTTATACGGCTCTTTGATGGTTATAAAATAGTTGTATATTTGGGAATTACATTATTTTTGGTGGAATGTTGATTTCTTATTGGTTGACTTCTTTAATATTATTTGACATTATATTGACATAATATATAAATAAATTTACTAAAGACTTAGAGAAAAAACTGTTTAGTGAGATTTTTTTATTCTCAGCTCAATTAAATTGTTATTTAGGCAACTATCTGATACTGATAAAAACAATGCGGGATTAAATTGTTTTATTTCGTTCTTTTGCTGAAAGTTTATTCTAAATGTTTCACTAAATAACGGTAAAACAAACATTTTCCAGATAATATCTAATCCAGGACGCGCCACTCAAGGTAAGTTTTACTCACCATAAAAATGACAATAGAGAGAGCACTTTGTAGGTATCTCTAGGTACAGCCATTAAAATAAATTATGAAACTTTCGACGGCTAATAGAAAACAATAAACAGTTTATGATCTGTGACGGGGAAAATTAACGATTGCACGTGCCTCGAGCGAAACGAGTTAGGGTGTTCATCATGTGAACTTTCCCGGTTTATTTATTCCCGGGGTCTTTCCCGGAGCGGCTTAATGGCGCCTTAAGCGGTAATGTGTGGTCATAAATTAAACGATAATAAGTTCGGACAACAACACTGCCGTTAATGACTGTGAGGCGGCAGATAGTGTGTGATGTCGTAGACGGACCCTTCGACACTTTCTTCAGTTATCTACGAAGCGAACACGCATCCCTTCCGGGGTGCTATCCCGGGGTACTATCCCGGGTTTATACAGCTAGTGCTGTTCGTATCGGCGTTTGCGGGATATTTTTTATCGTGAATGGTTTTGATAATATTTGCCGTAGGAAGCGGCTTTTTACGAGATAATTGAAAAAGACTATGCTTTAAAAATAAAAGGAAAGGTTTTAGGAGTTACGGGAAAATATAAACGGTAACGTATAAAACACTACAGCAAAAAATAGTTACGATTTGACATTTTATGGAAACACTGAAATTGTAAATCTTCAGAGGCGTTTATTTATTTTATTATTTACAGACATTATTTTCTTAAACATCGAGTTTTAAAGAAGCTGGGCTAAATTTTTCCAGTGGAAAATAAAAATGAGACATGGACACGACACAGGTGGTCTACATCAATTGTCTATTGGTGCACGGAGAAGAATTTTCTTCGATAAGTTTTATACTTTCTATTGTCTCGCAAAGTCTTGGTAATAAAATTATATACAATAATTGGTTGAATACTGCGCTTAAGAAATAAAATAAGTTTAAAACATCAGGTAGGCTAGGTATGGGTTTATTTTTCAGGGTTCAGGACCCACAGAGTCACCGATGGAACCCTATCCATATTTAATATTGTACATGCAAAAGTGTGTCTGTTACCTCTTCACGCTTAAACCGCTGAACCGATTTAGATGAAATTTGGTATGAAGATAGATTAGACCTTGGAGAAGGACAAAGGCTACCTTTTGTCGAGAAAAGGGCTTGAAGGAGTTGAAATAGGGGATGAAAGTTTGTATGGGAGTACGTCATTATTCAAGATAAAACCATGAACCTTCATATTTAGGCACATGATAAAGAATAAATGAACATAATTATGTTCAAGCGTTTTTGAAACATTCGTATCTTAGAAATAAAAATGACTGCCCAAAGTAGCTATTCCACGTGGACGAAGTCGCGGGAAAAAGCTTGTTACTAATTTAAGCTTCCACAGTCCGTCCGTCTGTCTGTCAGAGAGAACCTCATGAATCCGAATAAGTAGACAATTGAAATATTCAGTGCGTATTTCTATTGCCGCTATGACAACAAATAATACAAATACAAGTTAGCAGGAAACTTGATTTTTTATGTTCTTGGTACGGAACCCGTCATATGGGAGTCTGACTTATTTCTTCTTTTTAACTCAAATTTGTATCTACAAATCAATCAATTAGATCATTAAATAGGGTCCCGTTGGTAACCCTTCGGGTTCGGAACCCTAGAAAGGATTAGATGGATACCTAAAAATCATTTAATAGATCACTCAGCTAGCACAATAAAGTTCAAGAATAACAGACATAGTACAAAATCTTCATATGTACAAAAATCAAAGCTGTGTGCAATGCATTTTTCCGTTTTTTTTCAGTTTTTTTTATATTTGGTTCACTTCGATCACAAGGTTTCCTTTGTAGTGCAGCCAGCGATCAAACATACGACTGTGCCTATGACGTTCTTGTCATTTTAGGTAAAACAACAGTTTGTTCAGTCGCCAGTCGATCGGGCACGCTGGGTGGCGGACAATTCTTGGTATCTGCTATTTTTTGTTGAAAAATGCTGTTGTAAAGACTAAATTTGTAAATTGTGTTGTGTGAGCTTGGCAATAACTGCAATGATAAATAGTAGTGTACAAATATCCATTTGTACACTACAAATGGATATTTTTGTTCCTGTGGATTTAACTTCGACCACATCATCGTTTTCCATCATCAGATGATGATGAAGCCGACCCCAATGTAGTTGGGAAAAGGCTAGAATCGGAACAAACTAATAATACGAATTTTATAGAGCTTTTTTCATTGTTACATTTAGATAATACCTACACACCAATAAAAATGCGATCGTGTCAGTCAGATTCTTCAGTAGTCAAAAAAAATGATGTCCGTCAGTGGAACTAACAAATATTTTTTTTTTGTTGTCATATCATCTGCCTAGCCTTTTCCCAACTATATTGGGGTCGGCTTCCAGTCAAACCGGATTTAGCTGAATACCAGTATTTCACCTGGAGCGGCTGCCTATCAATAAAAAATTAATTTTTAGCTGTCCAAACTTTCTATCTCGGTGTCTTCGAATAGTGAAGTGGCTTCTTTTATCCTTTAATTTAACTAAAATATAAAATCACAATTATTGATTTTTTTTTTATATTATCTTCTTCTTATACAGGGTGTCCCAAAACTCAACGTCAAGCCGAAACGGGGTGACAGGATTGATCATAACCATCACGAGAAAAATCTGAAAAAAAATCTATCCCATGCAGTTTGAAAATTATGGGCATTTTAAGAAAAACCTAGAAATTTGATCAAACTGTACCATTTTTCGGTTATTGTGGTTATTATTTTTTATTTTTGTTCATTTGAACTTTAGAAACGTAATCCTAAATAACATTTCTAGAATCCCAATAAAAAATAATGACACAATTGCCTCAAGTTCCCGAGAATTGAGACTATTTGTTAAACTACGAATTTAAAATTTTCAAGATTCGTCGACTTTGACAGGCCCTCCTATAAAAAAAATGTACTAGAGTGCCTTGGCAAGTAGCATTAAAAGTTGGCGCATTTAATCAGAATTCTAAAATGGTACAATACTTGTTAGTTCCATACAATAGAAAAGAGTAAAAAAATTAAAACCTCAAGTAACCCGATTTTTGCTATCAGATTTTACTCAGTTAAAATGTTTTTAATTCGCACAAGCTCTAGGTAGGTTCTTAATTTTAAGGCAAAATGATGAGAGAGATGGATAATGGGTATGTTTGCCATGAGTGAGCGAGACAGATAGTGACGCCAAGCATTGAGACGGAGATGCGTCGTTTAAACGAGTGCGAATGAAACAGATAGATGATATGGCATCTATCTGTTTCATTCGCACTAGTTTCAGCCAAGCAAATGGCTACGCTACCAGTCCGACACCAACCAGTTAGTACGTTTCGCTCATTCGTCTACTGCGCACGTTCGTATTCGTATTAATTATTTTACTAATTTTACTAACTTTTTTTCACTTTGGTAAAAGTGGCGTCACTATCTGTCTCGCTCACTCATGGCGAACATACCCATTATCCATCTCTCTCATCATTTTGTCTTAAAATTAAGAACCTACCTAGAGCTTGTGTGAATTAAAAACATTTTAACTGAGTAAAATGAGATAGCAAAAATCGGGTTACTTGAGGTTTTAATTTTTTTACTCTTTTCTATTGTATGGAACTAACAAGTATTGTACCATTTTAGAATTCTGATTAAATGCGCCAACTTTTAATGCTACTTGCCAAGGCACTCTAGTACATTTTTTTTATAGGAGGGCCTGTCAAAGTCGACGAATCTTGAAAATTTTAAATTCGTAGTTTAACAAATAGTCTCAATTCTCGGAAACTTGAGGCAATTGTGTCATTATTTTTTATTGGGATTCTAGAAATGTTATTTAGGATTACGTTTCCAAAGTTCAAATGAACAAAAATAAAAAAGAATAACCACAATAACCGAAAAATGGTACAGTTTGATCAAATTTCTAGGTTTTTCTTAAAATGCCCATAATTTTTAAACTGCATGGGATAGATTTTTTTTCAGATTTTTTCGTGATGGTTATGATCAATCCTGTCACCCCGTTTCGGCTTGACGTTGAGTTTTGGGACACCCTGTATATAAAATTCTCGTGTCACAATGTTAGTTACCATACTCCTCCGAAACGGCTTGAACGATTTTTATGAAATTTTATATGCAAATTCAGTAGGTCTGAGAATCGGCTACTATCTATTTTTCATACCCCTAAATTTTTTAATTTTATTTTTTGGACAAAATTTCTAATTTTTAATTTTTTTATAATGTGGCATTTAAAAATATATACAACCCTAAATTTTTACCCTTCTATCACCAACCCCTATTTTTTAATAGCGATATTATTTTCTACTCTCGGCGGTCGATAATATAATGGATCATTAATGAAAAAAGTGACGCAGACGAAGTTGCGTGGGTCAGCTAGTATTAATATATAAATGTTGAATAATAATAAAAACAAGAACTTATTTACCTTACGAAGGATCAACTAACATAAGATTAGCACCAAACTAAAAACGAACGGATGAAATCACCTCTCTTACAGTACATGGCAATTCAAGTGCCCTGAGGTCTCAGGTCGTAGTGTTATTGAGTTCTTCCGTCAGAAAATTTCTCTACACCGGAGTGCTCGCCTGTGCTTGGTAGAGTTCGATTTCCGCAATAGGACAAATATTTATATTGGTTCCGAGTATGTAATGGTGGCTTCGACAACGAAAGTGGCTTGTAGGTATGAAAATTTGTTTTGTAGCGGGTATTGCTTTTTCAGCTCTTTGAAATGAAATGACAAGGACGGATATAGGTGTTTTGTTTGTTTAAAGTGTACAACTACCAATTTAATTCTTACTGTAAGTAAAAAAAGGCTTTTGTTACAATGTCCTGTTGTTTTTGTTTCATCAACAATGTTCACGGGTTAAGGCAGACGGATCCGAAAAACATTTTTATAAAAAGGTTGTTGCATCTTTGTCGTATTATCGCGTTGCGGTTGAGTTTTTAGTAATATAGGCTAGCTTCAACCGGTGACTTCTTCTGCGTAAAAGTAGAAAATTATCCCAAGGGAACAAAAAAATTAAAATCCCGGGTGTAAAAACAAGTAGTAAAAAGACAGAGTTACTTTCAGGTTTAAGGCGCCCCTAAGTTACAGGAACCCTTCAACATACCAGCTATTATCAGAATAATCAAACTAAAATTAACTACGTAAATCAAACTGAATATCAACAAAACCTCTTTCGAATCCCAGTTTTACCTTTTGTATTGTGTTCCCCATGTACCTAAGCTACCTATGTGTATCCTCCGAGGCTCAGAATTGATCGGTAGGTAATTACTTAAGGAGAACGACGCTGTAACTTTCAGGGTACACATGAAACTAATCAAAGAAGTAACAGGCTGCTTGTTGCTGATATATATAAGTGCTGATTTAATGTTTAACTTGCTTGTTATAAGGGTTTATTTGGCGTGATAGTGTTTGTCTATTTGGGTTCTTGATAGGTCTTTTGTGGAGTACTAGCTGCTGCCCTTGATTTCGTCTGCGTGGACTTCTGATCGCGATTAAAAGTATTACATGTATTAATCCAGGAGCTCTACGTGTGCCTTATTTCATCGAAATTGCTTCTGTAATTTTTGCGTCAATGAGACTTTCACATTTATAGTATTACCAATACGAAATGGGATAGGATAGAAGTGAGAAGTTTTTTAAATTATACGTCTAACGTTTTAATAAAACTTTACCCATACAAAAATGATAAAATTATCAATGGGAACAGCTGGTTTTCGATCGCGATTTCAGAATTGGTTCAAATTCATGAATGGCTGCTTTTATCTCTGAAACATTCAATCGAGTTGTTCTATAGTACAAGTCAATTAACTTGTACTATAGAACAACGTAGAGAGAACATTTAATCAATACCTAGTTTGAAAAACTTCAACTCGCAGTTAGCGGCAGTGCTTATCGATACTCTAATCTTTTCTGTATTAATGGAGTCTTTCACGTTGCAGTGAAACAGATAATGAAATGTATAAAATATTAACAAGTATACAATGAACAAGCAAAATAAGATGTTTTTTTTTATTATTATAGAATGAAAATCCACCCCAAACCATCAAAAGGGATTCAAATGTGTGGGGTGACTTTTAATTCAGTGGCATTTTGAGGAGATAACACATGAATAAGTCAACTTTACAATAAGATCAATTTAGAAAACACTAAAATAATCGTGTTTAGTACCTAAGTAGTAGTAAGAGTTCGGTAAGTGTAGACAAAATGTTGGGAGCAGCTGATTTTTATTGAAATTGATTTCCACAAGTACCTCATTTCAAACCATTCCTAAAAAATTAAAATTATAGATTAAAATTGACTCAGTATATCAGAAATGTGTCTAGGACTAACAGTATCTGGAATGATACAAGCAAGGCCCAAGAATGGCCGGCGAAGGTCGTCAAAACTGCCATGAGAACTGAAACTTTGCTCGTTCAGTATGCACATGACCATACGAAGTAGTTGGCATAGTCTTACCGCTAACTATAGCGGAACAATTTGTTAGCTTCAGTTTGAATATTAAGCTTCGAGATTAACTAAAATTCATTCACTCATTATATGACAGAAAATGCACAGCCTGTACCAACAGCTTTAGGGGCATTCTACAAGTATGTACAACGAAGGCAAGCACTAAGAATGCATTCCTGAAAACTGCGAGGCGAAAAATGCGAGACCCAGAGGACCGGTCGATGTGGCGACACTTGGGAGAGGCCTTTATCCAGCTGTGGACGTCTTTCGGCTTAAATAATGACGGTCCTCGGAAGAAGATTTAAATATCGAGACAAAGTTTGTTTGGAAGCTTGTCATTTTTACCGATGAACAATCCCATCCGACAACCGTCTTGTAAATGAATTCTACATCCTTGAAAGTCTTATCAGTGTTATGTCTCCTAGAGACCACCAAATAAGCTAAAAAACCTATGATATAGGTAACATTTTCATTTTTACAAGAGCCTACACGTGTGTGAAAAATTTCACCTCAATCACATTACAGGATGTGGGTGAGAAATCGATGACGAGATTTGACTGTTTCATCATGCCTGAAAAAAGCTGCGTAACAGTTCAAATAGGCCGATGATGTTTGTGTTTCCTGCTGAGGAACTTGTGGACGAGGGCGAGAGCGATGCGAATCATTGTGATATACTCATATTTTATTGTATTATTTCATAAGCATTCCGGGCTTTATTATGAAGTAGTAGCTTCTGCAAGCAACTTCGCCTGCGTAAAAGACGAAAATTATCCCAAGGGAATATACTCCAAAAGTAGCCAAAAGAGTTGGACAAGTGAAGTTATGCTTGTAAATATGATACGGTGACTGTGAGGCCATCCATTACGTATTGAAACCCCTCCGTGCCAAGCAAGTTGAATCGTAGGGCTCGGCTGACACTTATGTATAGGTCTTTGAGAGTCATTACGGGGCAGTAAAAATCCCGAAAGCCTGACAACCGGTCTAAGAGGTCAGAGAGGCAGACGCTGTATCCAATTCAACTGGAAGCCTACCCCAATAATGCAAAGCAGTAAAAAAAAATGACAATCAATCAATTATCATTTATTTCAATCAATTTACGATCATATGATGAACTTACATTTGAAACAAAATAAAACCTACATTAAAATAAATAATAAAATAAAATAAATAAAATTACATAAAAATCTTAAAATAAAATAAAAATAATTAACAATACGCCTGCTTTCATTGTCAGTTAATTGTTTGTTGGTCATTACATGAATCATATAACAATGGTTAATGTACTGACAATCAAACCTATTCGCAAATACGCTCTGGATGGTAATCACTGCCTGAAAAGTACCGCTGTCTATAAACAGCTTTACTCCGTCTATACACGTTTATAAACGTCTATAGGCGTCGCGTCGTTGCCTAAATTACCACAAGACAGCACGCCCGCGCCGCAAGGCCGCGTTTCCTTGTAAGACAGGTGTAAGTTTGTTAACGTACTTGGCGTGAAGTGATCCACTAACGATACTGTGTTTAAGGGGGTGTGATCGTTTCCCCTTTCACATATTTTGTACTAAATGGTTATTGGTGATTTTGGAGATTGGTGTTAATGGTGTACCAAGTAAAGATTAGGAGAGAGAAAGATCAAAGACGGAAGTGACGGGCGGGTGTGTTGGAAGACTCATTTTATGTCAGTTTTGACTTTCAAAAAGTGGTGATTCTCTGGCTAATTTAAATAAATGACTTTTAACAAAAAAAAAAATGATTTTGAAAGAAGGCCTAGAAAGGAAATGGCTATGACTGAGGACCAATAATTGAGAAGTATGGCAGAAGACATGTTGCAAAGACGACAAAATATCAACATCTGTGCAGTGTGCATCCCTATTAATCTATGTCTATACTTCTATACTTCATTTTATCCTGGGAGTATGTTCTCTTGGGGTAATTTTCGACGTTACCGCGGGTGGAGCTGCAAGCGGCAGCTAGTACCATTATATTTATTTATTTATTTTTATTTATTACTTTACGCACACAAATGTACAGAGGCGGACTTAATGCCATAGGCATTCTCTAATAGTGAACCTTTGGGTGATGCAGAGAATGGTGGTCGGTGCAATATGGTGAATAAAAAGCGATTGATATTTTATTAATACATACAAACATTTAAATTAATAAAACGAATTTATAAACTATTCATACTAAAATAAAAGTGTAACACTGTTACGTCTAAACCACTTAACCGATTTTGATGAAATTTGGTAGTTTTTAGAATATTCCAACAAACACGCGGGCGAGGCCGCTGGCAGAATCTTGTTTAAAATAAATAGAGTTTCTAAAAACATAATAGTTAAATAGAATACCTAAGCGACTATTCAAATTATGTTTTTTTTTGGAAGATAGTGGTGTAACCAAAAGTCAAATTGCGAATGTTTTTAAAACCGATTTATTATTAGTTTTAGAACACCGAATTCAGATTTTGTTTTAGTGTAAAAATATATATTTATGAATAATCATATTATGGAGTAGAATAAAATTTTATTTCGAACATTTTATTATTACATTCTCTGTCAAGACACGTCACCCAAGTAATGGACGTATTTGATTTACATAATTAGAATTCGTTTTATTTTAGCTGTATTTTTATTTCAATACATTAAAAAAAAGTAAATACGAAAATAGTTTATTCAAAAATATTAGTTTTAATAATAGTCCGTCTGTAGCGAGATCACAATGAATTATGTTTATGAAGAAAGGCTCTTGTCTAAATTATCTCAGTATAAGTCTTAGGCTAGGTTCACACGGCATTGTACTGCACGTTTTTTTGTGGTATTAAATTTTAATGGATAAACAGCAGGATGTTTACACGATACATCATTACCATTCGATATAAAACGTACACAACTCCAAACCGAATACGTTAAAAGTTTAATTTCGAATTTTATACTTTGTAGTGTTTTTTTTTAAATTTGGATGTCGGTTGTACTTTTTTATAAAAAGTTTTTATTTTACGCTTTTTAGTGGTACACACCCACACCTAACAACGCCACTGAAAAGTCACAGGAAAGCAAAACACGCAATTTCATTTACTTGGATGATATATTTTCTATTTCCTCCATCTATTTTGATTTAAAAACCATAAAGTACTGAACCGATTTTGATAAAATTTCTATGGGCCCAATCGGAACGTATATCCTTTCACATGAAATAATTTTTCAAATCGGTTCATAAATGACGGAGTTATGAGGTAACAAACTTAAAAAAACAACCAAATTGAGAACCTCCTCCTTTTTTGAAGTAGGTTAAAAAGCCTCAATTGCCATACATTTTTGACAGCGACTGACACGTGAGGGTCGCGGGAATCAGCTTGATGTGAGATTAACATGACCACAATGTGGTGACACTTCAGGAAAGCTTAATTTAGCAACGGACGTCCTCCAGCTGATATTAACACTCATACATACAGTGTTTCCTTCTCCTCAGATTGTGAATAATGATTCACAATCTGAGGAGAAAGATTATTAAATTAATTATTAAAGATAAACAATGGTTTATCTTTAATTCCTAACAGCCGATATTATGTGAGTTATGTATTAAATCGGGTATGTAACGGGTAAAATTTGAACCGAAAGAATAAATCAAGGAAAGTTTACATTTCCAAAAAGGCATTTCCTGAATTAAATTAAGTAAATAGGGAAAACGTTTGCTAAACTTTTAATTTAATTAGGTTCTGTTTTATTTTTAATTGTTGTTTTTTTATTTTTTTATAACCCAAAAAAATGTACAAGTGATAAAAAAACGGGAAGCGGAAGAACTCATTGAGCATCGAGCATCGAATTATTCGCCAATATCGCTGTCAATGGGAAAAGTGCCCAAAAAACTGACAGCATTGATACTTGAAGGAAATGCTGATTACTTGGCCGAAAAAAAGGCCATCCCTTTGATTACGTGAAGAGTCGAATAACTGCTTGCTGATGTCACGTTAAACTCTATGCAGCACTCGAACATAATGACCGCATTGGCTGTTTGAGCCGTATTGGTTTATACAGCTCAAACATTTACAATTTCCAATAAGGTTATTAACCCTTAAGGTCGCACGACATTTCATCGAAATAAAACATCAAAATTATACCCGATTATGATTATTAGACCTAAAATAAGAGTAGAAAAAATGGAATAAAAAAAACTAATTAGCTGATAATCTGAGATAATTAGTGTATATTATACTATACATTGCTCCTGACGTTAGTAAATCGTATGTGTAAGGGACGTATAGCATAATATACAAAATGCACTTTTGACATGGCTTGATCAAAATAATACAACGACAAAAAATGTTTTCAAAGTATAATAAAATAATGACACCAATGACATCAGTGCTTATGATAAGCTACAAAACAATTTCTTTTAGCCACGTAACAAAGATGGACATTGCACTTGGTACAACGAGTACATGCTTGCCCCTTTTTACAATATTTACACCTCTGATACTCGGTGTGTTCTGGCCAGTGACCTACGGCGTCATATCTGATGGCATCTATGGGCCTTTCAGTGGCTGGTTTCTTTATTTTTTTCTCCTCAGCCACCGAATCCTGGACTGAAGTTTTCGCCATTTGTCGGTTGCTTTTTATAAGACCAGCATAGACCTCATATCGGAACTGCTTGAGATGGTCGTCTTTTTTCTTGATGTTGCTTGATCGGTAGTGGCGGCGGCGAAGAAGCCAACCGTTGTTGATACCATATTTTCTCAATTGTTGGACATATGTCCAACAATTGAGAAAATATGTTCAGATACCAACGATGTGTCTTCATACTAGTCCGATACAAAGCAATAAGCATGTCAGCCAGATCAACTCCACCCATATGCTTATTATTGTGTCTCACTATTTGATAAAATCGTATACGATTCCAGAGACACCTGCCCGTACCAAATTTTTAAAACCCCATTTGCATGGTTTGTTTGAGTTATACTGCCGTCGAGAACCCGCTTTTTGCCTTTGTAAGGAATGATCATTTCATCTACACTGAAGGCATTCTCCTCTTCAATAGACAGACATTGGGCTCTTATTCGCTCAAGGAGAGGACGTAGTTTGTAGTAACGATCGGATTCGTCAGCTTGCGTGTTGTCTGCAAAATGTAAGTACCGCCTTATTTGCTGAAACCTTTTGATAGGCATGACGTCTGCAATCTTGCCGTAACGATAACTGGCCTTCCAATAGTCCTTGTAAGATGGCATTACAACAACTCCCATCAATATATTTATGGCCAAAAAGTCAATTATATCCTCTTTAGTTGCTTTTATTGACTTTCCAGTCTCTTGTACGCTATATAAATTAGTGTTATTTGATATATCAACAATAAGGTCTTCAGGGAAAAATCGATAGAAATAGTCTAATGCCGACCAATTAGATGGGACAGTTTCTTTGAAGCCTTGATCAGATATTTCAGCTGCATGTTGAAATCTTCTCTTAGTCCATTGAAAAGAAAGTTTGAATTTCTGTATGTTTCGTCTTTTTACCCTGTTGGCAGCAACTATAGGAACTCTGCGTTTTCTTTGGACACGTGTGGTTGTAGGTAGTGGCGTCAACGGCGACGATTGAACTGAAGGCAAGGAGGGTAGCGATGCGATAGAAGGTATAGCATTATAGTTGCATTGCGTATCGGAAAGAAATACTGTTGAAAGAACTGGTGTGAGTGGTGGTGGATCTTCGCAGACTTAGGCTACAGTTTCATGGCTTTGAAAATCTATGCAATCCAAGTTTGGATGGAGAATCGATAGAGAATTTTCATCTGAGTTTTCTATATAGGAATAATTACTGGATGGATCTGGGCTATTGAAATCTAGTCTTTCTAACGATGAGTTTATAGATGGAGTAGGGGATGAGTCGCGACTGTTCACTTCTTCTTCTTCATTGCTTGTGGCATCACTGACGTCGGAAGTAGCATTAAATTTAGGAACGAGTGCTAGTATGCGTCTACACCGATCGCGCTGTCCAGGCTAGAACAAATTTGTTAAAAGCAAGCATGAAAGCAAGGCCATGCAAGAAAAAAGTAATAAAAAAAAATGGCGAAAAGTAAGAAAACGTAAACGTAATATACGATAAAAGTCAAATTATAGTACTGACATCACCATCACCCATTAGTTGGCAGTGTATAGAATAATATACATCACAAAATAGGTGTTTTTTGAGCTAACAGTCGCAATGTATGGTATGCTATACACCCAAGATTACGTTCGTAAAAAGCGATGAAAATAAGTGTATTACGTAGATAATTTAGCATTAGCTTGAGCTCAATACATTTGTTATTTGAATCCACAACACACATAATAGATTTTTATAGTGAATAAGAAATTATAATAAATTTTACCTTGACTGGAACAAGATTCCTCGGCATGGTTTCGCATTTACGTCACAAATGTCAAATTTACCATAGATAAACTATCGTTTATTCATTATTTTAAAAAGGTGCGTTCTGAAACTACTTTTTGGTAAGAAAATTTCATTTTAAAGTATTTTGTTTCATGAACATATTTATTTTAGTTTAATGTATAGTATACTATACAAATCAACCTTAAGGGTTAAATACCATATTTAGAAAAAAGCAAAAACAGGGTTGTTAATGTCAGAGGATTTTGTGTATAATTTTTTAAGGAACTGGTAATTTCTTAGCCTTTAATTTCTACTAATATTATTGAGAACCATAACAAACACTTCACAATAATGCAATAAACCATTTAGCGCAATCTATTTATGTATGTATGTATAAGTACGTTTGTATAAACATAAATGTATCAAAGTTTTCTGTTTGAGATATAAATAATTCTTGTGTTGTCAATAAGGCGTGTTGGCAGTAATACAAACAAAATTAATCTAATAATACACGCACACTTACACTGGGGGCGATCATAAATATTGATTTTTAGTAGTTATTATCAACACAAATACGACACTTTACTATTTTTACTGATACAACTCAGGCTTAGTTGAAATTAATATACAATGTGGAGACATCGATACGGCTATAGAAAACATAGGAATATTTTGAAACTGTTATAAATCCTGTCACCAAAATTAAAAAATAAAATTTCCAATTACAAAAAATGTCTTACAAACTCAAACTATGCAAGGATATTTACTACTATTCTGACGAAATATTCACAGCAGACTGTTGCAGTTAGTGAAATCAAATTTGTGATAAAAGATAACATATTCGTATGAACTACCTCTAGCATTGCCAATGTTTTTTTGTCGTATCATCGTCGCCGATGAAACGACAAAAAAAAACACTCGTACTCATTGTCGTATCATCGTCTCCACCTTGTATACTTTTAACGGAGACCTTATCCTAAGCCTATGATATTTATCAGTCCGTCCGTCAGTTACAGGGCTTTATTTTAGTATCGGTGAGAGCTAGACTATTGTGAAAGTAAGACATGAAAAGACTTTAAAAAATGTTTTAAAGCTGTGTAAAGCTACGTTATTTCAACAAAATATGTATTTCATCAGAGGAAGCAAAAGTCATTTATAAAGAACAACATTGACGTCAGTGAAAATGAAAATTAGAAATGTAGACTTTAGCGTAGGTAATTACCACATTGACCGGTTCTGCGTTTTTATCATGCGACGGATTTCCACGGCTTGCACGCGGTTGCCACTCTAGAAATTTTCGGCCCCGTTAACCTTCTTTTTTGTGGGAGTGGGCAGGACACATTGCTCGCAGACCAGATGGTCAATAGGATCGAAACGTTCTGGAGTGGCAACCGCGTACCTGAAAACGAAGCTTTGAAAGGCCTTCTCCGAAGTGGACCACTGATCTGGTGACAGCCACGGGAGGCTGGAGGCAATTATTCGCGCTATGTCGGTAAACATGGTTCTCCAGAGTATCTTTTCATTCCCGGTTCGATCATGCAAAGCAACGCCTAACATGACCCTCTCCATTTAATTACCCTTGCGCCGAACTATAACACTATAACACGGGTCACGAACGATCCAAAGTGAGTTAGTCACCTAATTCTGCAGTCATGTAATTTGAAAGAGATACATAGATACATTTGTATGTATCCATATTTACAGAAGCTTAAGGCACGTGTAAGTAATTTCTTAAGTAATTAGTAGTGAATTTAGAGATGTGTAATGCAATCAAATATCTTGTGTGTATCTTTAGAGGTTTAGCAGGTATGTAATACGGAAGGTTCTTAATTGCTGACTCGGTTAAAATGATTTGATGATGATTTGATTTTAGCAGATTATTAGGATTGTGTGTAGATTTAGATAGATACATACCTCATATGATTATAGGCATTATCTCTTTCTTTGTCTGGGTATCTTCATAACTCTTCATATGTGTAAGTACAGGTTTACCCTTATTTCTAAACATGCTATCTTTTGAAACAAAAGTAGTATGTACGCATAAAATTATTAGCATTCTAAAGGCACCATCTCCACAAGCAAGTGCACTGCCACGAGTTGTGGTTTTGTTAGTCAGTTTCACTCGTCGAATTGGCACGATAATATCGCCGTGTGGAGACACGTTCATAAAGTTGTTATAGAATGATGTGCAAGGATGATAATATCGCCGCGAGACAATCGCTAAGTAACACGTCGCCTTAATACGCCCTATCCAGCCAGGGACGTTATAGAGATGCACCAAGATGACTATAAGGTAGTGCTACTCGTGTTACAATTCATTCATCTTTTCTTTTGGCCTGCCATTTTTTATAGTTTCATTCATATTTTCAAACTTTCATAGCTCACCTGCTTTTTGTCAATCAATCGCATGTACTTTTGCATCACAAGCTCATTTTTTATTTATTTAAAAACTTGACATTTTAGTCTGCGTGGGTTAAATTATATTTCGTACAAGAAACTTTAAGATTGGAAACTCCTACGGCGTGGGTCTAATTAAGTATTTTTACCTAGACATGTTGGTGTTTGTACCTAGCCAATCTATGTTATATCTATGGATTTGTAATATTCTCCTGGATTTGTTACTAGTCAAGGAAGATGGATACAAATACGTAGCGACTTTTAATATTTTCAAGAAACAGTCTGTTTTACTCTATAACGTACGGGGTTAAAATTAAAAGCAATAACGTATCATATCTGATTTTTTTTTGTTGTTTTTGTGTATTCAATTAACAACGCTCAACGCTTTGTGAGTAAACTTTAAAATTATTTATCAATATTTTTGCAATAAATAATCGTACATCTCTTTCTTTTGGATACATTCCGTCAGTGGTCGCACTTATTATCTTGTCTGTCTAAATCAAGCCTTCTAAATACTAAATATAACTAACCTTTCGCAACTACACACACACCACATACCGCCGCATACTTCCTTCCACAGTCAAAGGTCCGAGTATTCAACGAGCTTTTCATGAAATCAGCAAGCAGTTAGTCGACTGTTTAAGAGGGCTGGCCTTTTCTTCGGCCAAACGATCAGTATCGCCAATCAACGTGGCAATGCTGCCAGTGTTTTGGGCCGTTGACAGCGATATGGACGAATTATTTGATGCCCAATGAGTTCTTCTCCTCCCCGACTTCTTATCCCGCTTGAACATTTATACATATTAATTAATAGCTTGTATATAAGTACGTACGTACATACATTTGTCTATCTGTAAATAAATCTATATTTGCGAACAAACAAAAGGCTTGAATGTCAAATATCGTAATTAATACGAGTGTAACGTTTGGAGTTGTTTCCTGCTTTAGTTTCGGAATAGCCAGGGTCTAAGTCATTAATGTGCAAAACCACCCTTTGTGGTGTGTTTACACTTTAAACACGGCTCCGGCTAGTTTCAATAACAAACGAAAAACTCACGAATCTACCCTAATTACTAAGCTAACCTAAATAAATGAATACAATGCCAGAAATGTATTATTGGCCTTTTATTATACTCTTAGCTCTTGACATACCGAGGACATACCTATTGGCCTTGTCAAATACTTTCAGTGTAACTAGCCCTAGAGAATATGTGTGTAGAGATTGGAATTTTTACAAGATGAGCTATGTCATTTATGTATATTTTATAAGTACACCATATGTTTTCCCCTTTTATTTTAAGTCCTTTCAATCACTGCAAAGGTTGTCTGGTACATAATTATCACTATCGACTAGAAGATTTCTTGGAAGTTATGAAACTGTTTTAGTACACAGTAAAGAATATTCTACTCTACTGTGCTTTAGTAGGTATTATTGTCACCACGTCGTCCACTATCTTATCTGGGCAACGTCTCACCCAGCTACTGGGTTACAAAGCTCAAATAGGCAGCCGCTCTATGTAGGATACTGGTACTCAGTCCGCATCCAGTAAGACTGGAAGTTTACCCCAAAAGAATTGGAAAGAGACTGTTCTTCACTATCCACAATTGTATAATTATATAAACCTCAAGGCCCAAATCCGCAATGCTATATATTTTTGTGGGTACGGCCTATTTTGTTTTCAAATTCCGATGTCAAATCTTAAATTATGGTTTCAATATTTTGAATACCGTAACATCAAATTATACCTCGTAATTATTTTGTATCAGCAGCTTAATTAAATTTATTAACGTCTTTCTTATGAGGGATTCCTTAGTAATTAATATTTAATGGAATACATTTTGTAAACGAGTTTTTCGGAAGCTATTTTGATGTGGTTTGTGGAGTTCAATATGGTTTATCATTCAGTTATTATCGGGGCACAACATGTATTTGTCATTTTATTCCACTATTACGTTACGTCAATTCTATACAAGTGCCTAATTCCTACTCAGAGGTACACACGGCCCTGAAGGATCGAAAAAGGCAAGAACGGACGTAAAACTCGAGGGTATTAGTTAAGAAGAAAAGGTACTTCTAAAGCTAAGTCTACAAAGCGTTTTACTAATTATTTTTCCTTTTATCTCGTACTGGCAACGTAAAGCGATTTTGACAATACGGTGAATAGAAAACAAAGGATCCCAGAATAAAACCGTAAGGGCTGGTCTCCATGATCGGAGCTCCTTTGTTTATTATGACACGAGTGAATTGAAATGTTGAGGCTAGATCACGGACGACTACCTTATTTAATTATGTCGCCTTATCTTTTACGAAAAGATTTATTTTTGGAGATTTTTGCTCTTTAATACGCCCACGATTGCATTCTAATAAGCAGAGGATGTAAGCTTGAAAAAGAAAATTTAATAAAATAATTGTTTTTTTTTCTGTTAATATTAATTTTTGCACCACATTAATAATTTAATTTATAACCGAATGGATAAAACAAAACCTCGTTGATTTCAAAATAAAATAACAGTAAAAAGTACTTACGAATCCTAATAGAAAAAGTTGTCCACTCGCAATTCAATTCATAAATCACTACAATTACGGATCAACAAACGAACTCAGAAACCGATTTATAAATTTACAAAGTTACGATTGAAGATGAAAGTTTTCGTAGACGCGTGCCTGCTACGAGACTACGAGAGGTGTTCTACGAGCGCGGCGTAACGTCCGCCCTGTTCGAAGGGGCGCGTAGCACTGAGCGCTCTTGACAAGACAATCTTTGCCTGTACATAGTGGTGCTCAACAGAAAACAGCAACTTGTGAGCTTTCGCACGGATAACCGGCGTAACGGGAGCTTTGTCTTCATCCGGCTCTTTTTAACTTGCTTTAGTGTCATATTGTTAATTGGTAGCGCTTTTCTCACTTTTAAATTAAGTTTAATTTCTTCTTTTCGTGTCTTGATAGTAGATTGGGATCTTGGGACAAACTTGGATCTGGAATTTCAGGTGAGTTTTGTACCTGTGATTTTTGTGTAGCTGATTTTGGAGGTAAAATATCATCAGTGTTGTGTACCGTAATGCAACTTTGTTGAACGCAAGCGGCGAGTAAAATTTGCATGCAACTCATAAAGGTTATTATTTAAAGTACTCATAACTTTCCGCATAATGGTTCAGAAAGAGAATGTGATAGCATGCTGCTAAAAGCCTAAAATTACATAAGTTTGCTTTACCTACACGATATAATTAGATCCAGCCACGGTGAGCGAGCTTTAGCTAAATGCCAAGTTACGCGCTTACAAACTTGTTAACTAAATTATACGACATTTTCACGTTCCTCCTTAAGTAATTCTAATTAATTATAACGACACGGAAAGTATACTTAAAACTCTTAATAAACACGTGCAACAAACATAATACATCAGAGGGTGACAAAAAAGAAAGGAGTAACACAAAGGATGACAACATTTACTCGCTGTATTCTGAAGATCTTTCTCTAAAATACGTTTATTTTCCTCGGAGGCGTACATAAAAACAGGCAAATCACAAAACAAGATAACATTCGCTAGGTCTTCCAGTGCGGGAATCTCATTTTCAATATGTTTTTATAACTTTCAGTGAGGAAATGAGGTGGTGCTCGGGGCGCCGCGCCATTGTCATCATAAACCAGGCGAGGCCTTCTTCATAAATCCCACCAAATGTACCTTTATACGCATTATGGCATAACACCGACGAATCTTTTTTGCGCCACGATACTTTGGAACCTAACAATAAAGTATCGTGTTTTGTTTATTGGCTCCTCTGTGTTACAGACTTGTGTATACATACGCGCCTCCACACATGAATATACATACATTAGTAATAATGCTTGTTTGCAACGTTGTACATAACGAACATTTTGAGGGGCCGGTTTTGCAGTTGCTCGTATCAAATTGAGCAATTAACTTGTACCAATTTGTAGCTGCTACAGTATTCGTGTATGTAGTTTATGTACACAAAGGAATATATGCGTATTATTTGCGAAAAAGATTGTGCACAAAATATTCCGCGCCATTAACCGAGAGTCTTATATCAACATACGGTGTTGTAAAATTAATGACAACAATTATTATGGCCTGGCTAGTGGCCAAGTGTCGTGGATAAATTCTTGCCAATCTTTGCCTATGTGTTTAATATTATAATAGTTAGTAAGTACACACATGAATCACTTCTTTGCAAAAGAAAATCCTTTATATCTAAGCAAAGTTAGCAATAGTGTTGTATCGTTATTTCAATCTCAAGTTTGGCATAAAATAATGTATGTTACTTGTCGATAATGTCATAAGTTTAAAGCACGTATACTGTGTAGTAAGTTATCTCGCAGGTCATCAACCCACTGCGTTCAATCCATCTCGGTTCATCCGCAGTTCAGTCGACCTTTGCAACACAAAATAACCACACAAGAAAGAAAAAACAAAAAAGTTCTTACTGTCGCAGAACTGACATGCATACAAATAGTAAACTTAAAAAAAAATTAGTTAGTAATACTATTAGCAGTACCGTACTAAAGTTATGTTAGTAAGGACAAATATTAGGATTAATACAAAACAAAAGAAAGAAGAAGTGAAGACCAGAAGCGAGGCAGATGTACGTCTTGACAGTGGCAAGAAGGCTCTCAGCATGATGCTATGCCATGAGCAGGATTACAGCACTGCGCTGATTTACAGTGGTCCCCTAAAATATGACGTAAGGAAACCAAGACTGGTTAAATCTGACAAAAATATTGAATAAATACAATAACAATAAAATAAAAACTTACTAATATGATGTAGGTAACAATAAAACATCCAAAACATACTTAACAAGACACAAACATTATTCATCACATCTCTATATCTTCAACCCCAAGATAAACGTAAAAAATATTCGCCAAAAATCTGCAATCTGCAAGTAGTTAAAACCACTCTAAGAAGATCATTAGAAACTACTCCAAGGAACGAGTTTTAAAAAACAGGAAAAACGAAAATGTTTGTTTAATCGTTATGCGGATTGAAATTTTAAAGTGTTCCGTGGCGATGCAGAATGCAAAAATCTTTTCTTGTTCATTTTTCGCCAGTTCCAACATAATAACTGCTTGTTGGCCCCGCGGCCTCAAGCACTCCACAAGCAATAAGACAGTAATAAATGTTCAGACTTCAGATCCAAAGACAAGAACAAAAACGAATATAATAAGTAGATATTGTGGATCGGTACTTGTGAGAGTTCAATATTATTGCTTCATGATAGAACGTTGCGGTCTCGATCCGTTTGCTTTGCCCACTTATCATTATGAGTTCCAATTGTGACTGTGTGCTTTCGTGCTCGGCTTTCGAAGTACTCCGGTCATGTAGAAGCAGCATAGCGGTTGGAGCGTGTTATAGCTTCGTGATGTATGGTTGAGGATCAAACTGCATTTTAGAGTAGCCATTTTTTTGTGTCGATACCGTATTTCTAGACTCAACTTCAATGGAAATTTGTTTTTTTTTTTCAAATGAAATTATGAATTGTTCTACTTTGCCCCACTGCACACTGGTGGGGTGGCTAGTGAGGTACAGTCGAATAATTCATAATTATGAGATGAGCGTTCAAGTTTTTGTTTTTTGATTTATAATATCATAGGCTAACTAATATGTTCTAAATTAGCTTTTACTCGCGACTTCACAACGTTTACCGTCATCAAAAGTAGCCTATGGCAGGTATCCGGCGAAAGTGCATGTAGTATTCTATCGGTCGAAGAATTTTCGTTACAGGCAATGCAAACAATGCTACCTATTTTAGAATATTTAATCATATCTATTTATAAATATTTATAAATAGAGTTTTTATCTTCTAGATTATGATTTTAAATACTTTTAAACTCGCATAAAATGTTGTAGGCACTTGCTATGTTTTTGCTTATTTTAAATACTGATAAGCAGATTCTAAACTGATTTTTTTTTAAAAATCTATAAAGAATTTTAATTAAGAAATTTAAAATTGTTTTTAAATCAATGACATGGTTAAATAGCTTCAATAAAAAAGGCCCAATACTAATATAAGTTTCGACTGTTATTGCCCAACAACCGCAAGACATTTCCATAAATCGCTACAACCATTAAAAGGAGCATAACGTTAAGCACTTAAGCAACAAATAATAAACAAAAGCTGTACTCTCATTAATATAGCATGCTGAACATTACGGTTATTATAGTATTAACATAACAACATAATCATACTCATAAACAGGGCAATGAATAAATAATTTTCGAGTCGGATGAACGGCAAAGGATCCCCGGTAGCTTCATTTCGAGCAGCCAGGATAATCCATATTATCCGAAAATCTCGGAGCGCCAGCCGTTGCGCACTACAATGATCGAGCTCATATAAAATGACTACAATTTTTAGATCGCTCTTTTGTAAGTACTTTTTATGCCGATTAATTGCTCCTTGTCTTTATGGCTATTTGTTGCGATATTTATTCGAAGTTGCAATATAGTTTTTCTGAATACAAATATCGCATCTCTGCAGTAAACTATGTAATTTTCTCCTACAAAATAAAGATTACAGAAGTAAACAGTACAAAATAAAAACAAGAAGTGAAAAAGCGTGGTCGGTATAAATACTTTTCAATCGATAGAAAAGAGAAAATGTTCTACATTAAAAAAAACGAAAACTGAAGCTGATTTGCATACTATTTAAGCATATTTTCGTTATCAAATACAAGTTTAATCAAACGTCAAATTTTTCCACAAAATCGAAGTCATTATCTCAGTCTGCTAACTGCTAAACGGAAACAAAACACAACCGACACTACTGAACCGAATTACAAACACGCGCGAAACAAATGAACGTTCAAAAAACCGCGAATAAAAATAAAGGTTTGGTTACACAGCACTTGCATCGATAAGCTTTATTGTCACAGTCTAGGTGAGATGTGGCCGTGCCAGCGAAAGGCGTTAAGGTAAAACGTTCCAAGGGTTTTTTGTCTGTTAATGGAAGTTCTTTGTACGATGTTCCGAACGGACGGGCGGGTCCGACTTGAAATCGGATTAGCGATATCGGGCATACACCGTGATAGAATCGCCCGAGCATTATCTTTCACTGCAGACTTTTGTGACACGGAAATAGTTTTTAATGCTTTAGTTTTTAGCTATGCAGCAGAATCATTCTATTTCAGCTGCCATTTTAATTTAGTTGATGTGGCTTTAAATAAATACAAGTAGCGTACTGGCATTTTGAAAAATGACACAACTGCTATTTTACAATGAACGCCAAAAACGTAGTATTTAGTTTTGTTTTTGTGGCCGACAAAACAAACAGAAATACATAGTTTCTAAAAATCATCCACTATTGAAAATGTACTTTTTTTATGTAAATATTTTCCAGGTTTATTTATTCTATGGTGTACTTGCTTTACCCGCGGCTTAACTTCCGAGGAAATGTGCATTGTTTCAAAGTGTTAGACACGTATATAGCTTCCTATATGTGGAATATTGTTTTTAAATCTGAAGGACAATTCGCGTATGTAAAAAAAAACGTGTGCGTCTCGGGACGCCCGACAGAAGTGATAACTTAAACTAATCTAAGTTGAACTATTTAATATGGGAAGCGTCGGTCCGAAATACGACTGGCGCTGTGGGTTAGAGTGAGAGAGGAAGAGCTGCCGTATGCGTGAGAGAAAGGGAAGCCAGACAGACTGGCGCCGTAACGCGTTACGTTACGTAACGGTTTACCCTCCCATAAGAAGTTATCACTTCAAAACATTCAAGTTTCAATACATTTTAGGGACGAGCAATGTCAAAAACTGACCAAAATGTAGGGAAATAATAGGTGTTTCTGGCAGATGCAAATGCGAACGCTCCTTTAAAACTATAGAATTACCATAGATACTCACAGAGCACCCACCCTTTTTACAAGTCAAACCTTATACAAAATTTTACCTCGCCTTTTAAATCGCCTCAAGCAAAACATTGGCTTCTAAGTTTCTATCCAGTTTTAAAGAGAGACTTTTTAGGTTAATTGAAAAAGAAACGTCGATGTCAAGTATGATACGAGATGAGACGTACTTATCTTAAGATCGGATGACCCGTCAGCTTCAGTGCAAGACTAGATGCTGAAACATATTTTTCCATCTTGATACTAGTAGACATTGCTTTGACATAACTCTTTTTAACCGACTTCAAAAAAAGAAGGAGGTCCTCAATTCGTCGAAACCTTTTTTTTATGTATTTTCCCCGATTCCCTCGAAGATGGCTGGACCGATTTGGATTTTTTTTTTTGTTTGAAAGGCTGGTCCCATGATCATTAAGTCAGGATCTGATGATGGAATCCTGGAGAAATAGAGAGAACTCTTCAAATTTTATAGGCTCACTTGAAGCGATTTGGGTAGTTTTTGGAAGACTACTTTCTCGGAGTGGTCCCATTTCGATTTGGTGAAGATCTGATGAAGAACTTCAGAGATAGGCAACGGAAACTTATTAGTTTCGGAACAATTTATCATTTTTATTCGGTCGGTATTTGGTCGGATTCCAGTGTAACTGGATGTAGCTGAATGAAACGTATTTTATATCAAGCGACTGCCTTTTTTGGTAAAACCGATACTCATTTTGAAAACTGTAACTTGCGGGCTTCTGACAACCCGTAACGACTGTCATAGATCTCTAGATCCAGCTGGGATCATCGGCTTAACGTATGGGAGAGGAAATGTAATTTCTGGTCTCCCATCCACGGACTTACCTTGACGAGCGTTGTTTAACCCTGAAGAAAAAGCAGATAACATTTGCCTAACCCTAGTATCTCAGTTTACTTAAGCGTGACGAGTATTTAATATATTTTACTCATACAAAAAACATGTATACAAAGTCTTTTCCACCATTCATCTGTGATGTCCATCTGAACCTTGCAACAGGCAGTGGCATCTGCATGCCCCGAGATAACGGCACGGCACACAGAATGTGCCGGATAAGTGCCTGCCGAGATGTTTGGACGTTAACGAACTATCCAGCTAACGCGTTGAATATTCATTGATAACTAATAACAGTCATCTTGGATTGTGTTGTGTCTTAATTTGGTTCTCGGTTGGATTGTGAGCAGGTTGTGTGTGCGGCTTGTTGTAAGAGTCTCAAAAATATTTTTTTCATAATTTACAAAACTTATTTAAGAAAATAGATGAAAATTGACCATATCTCCGATACTACAGGGCCAAAAATAAAAAAAATACAGAAAATACATCTTTACCTATAGATTAAAGTAGTATTTTAAAATCACAGAAAAAAAATTCGTAACACTTCGCACGCGAGTTTAACTCGCACTCGACCAGTTTTTCCTGAGACAATTTAATTCAGCAACTAGCTCTGCCAGCGACTTCGCCCGCACAAACGTAGAAAATTATCCCAAGAGAACATTATTACCGGGATAAAAGGACCCAAGGCCCATATCCAGAACGTCTACCAAGTGCCAAGTTTTTATCCAAATCTGTTTAGTCATTAAGACGTGAAGAGCTAACAAACAGACAGGAGTTACTTCCACATTTATAATATTATAGTATGAATGCAGTTCAAAAATATTTTGAAATGAATAAAAGCCAGAATAATCTTAACGTACCTTTCCATTATCATGATTTTCAATCCAATAGCGCAGTCCGCGTCTTCTCTTGGAATGTTGCCCGCCTGAAAGGAAAATGAGCGTAAATACGTATTTGATACACAAACAATATTGCTTATGGCAACATTTTGCGATATCAAAATTTCAGGAGCATTGCTAGGGTTGTACTGGCAAATCGAAGGCTTACGCACGCTTTGTGAATTGAATACATGAATTGTACCTATCTACACGAGTATATTAACATTGTGGTAAATAAAGTCACGGCGGCAAAAAACAGAGTTATTTTTTAAGTTAACTTCAAGTGAGTTCCTAACCCAGGGCCAGGGTTCAGGGTGGGGGAATTTGTCCGAAAGAGTCACCAAGGCCTTTGCATGCGAAGGGCATTAGGAGGAACTTATTTTTTTTAAGGGCGGGAAATCATCAAATGACTTCTTCCGCTCTGGGTGGAGCGGAAAGGCGTGTCAGAATCTTACTGACTAAAACTCATCCGTGTTCTTCTAAAGCTCTTTGCGTTCCAGGGCCGCGGTGACTATTTCGAACAAATTCCGCAAGCATTAGGAGGAACACGGATGGGTTAAGAGTCTGACACTCCCTTCCACTCCACCCGAAGCGGAAGGAGTCATTGGATGATTCCCCAGGCCCCCAGGGCCATAACGTATGACACTGGAGTGCTGTTAGCAACTTACAGTGATTGTTGATTGTTTATTGATGGTAAGTATTGTTAAAAGATTGAACCTTTTTTTAGCATTGGCCAAGTAGACACCGTAAACAGTCATTATTTTCACCTTAACCGTTTTCCAACAATTTTGAAGAAGAAAAGCAAAGTAAGAAGCCAGTACTTTACATGAAACAAACAGTTAACCATCAAGGCAGTATCATAACCCTATCCTTGTCTCAATATCAACGTCGTATACGGACGTCCACTTTGTAGATTCACCAGTGGGTCATCGGCTTAATTGCGAGAAGCCACGCCCTTCGTGTGTTGTGATCTCAGCCGCCCCTCATATACAACAGGGTGATGGTCGGACGTCGCTTCACGTCAGGCCCACACTCCGTCACCTTAGTTGCATCGTTATCACCTAGTGATATCAGGCTGACGGCTTAAAGTCGTCAGGGAGTATTTGTTACTTAATGGTTTTGGCAAGTTTTGTGGATTCCGTTTTTTCCTTTACACTAAAAATTTAACTTTAAAAAAATTAAAAAAGTCTTAAACATTATAATAAAAGTCCTCCTGACCGATTTCGAACATGGCGGCCAATCTCAACCAAGACTGGCCATCGGCATGGGACATATTATAGTGCATAAGTTTAGTGTCTGCGCAAACACAGATGCTTCCATCAGTCTCATATTCCGAACATAAAATCATGTTCATGGTCATGTTACTTGATAAATAGAGATTAAGATATTATTGTAACATAGTAATAGAAATATGTTTTCCGCAGATATGTAAGTTCGGCATGAAAATTTCTTCATATTAAAATAATTTCATTTTCTTTTTCTTGATATCATTTGCAAACAACAACTCATCATAATAATTATTAAGACTCTAATTTTATATTAAGTTTTATTTTGGTTATAACGTCTTATATTTCTTGTACCCTTGTATTTTATCGCTAAACACGTATTCCTGATTGTATTTCAAATTTGTAGTAGGATATTTCACATAATTTTCCGGCACATATATACAAAAGAATTTTCCTTGTAAAATAGCTTTAATTTTCCAAGAGATTCCAAAATTCGTGTTTCATTTAACTCACGCAAAGCGTTTATATGAATTCCGTGTACGAAGGAATAAATCTTACCTGTTAGATTGCTTTAGATCGATTTAAGCACCTATAGTATAAGAAATAGAGTTTAAATAAACCATGCATATTTAACACACAACTGGTTTGTTTTTACTAACTTTAATAAATGTGCAAATATGAGCCAAGTTGTGGAAGATTCTGAACATTATTTTACCCACACAAATTAATAACCACCCTTTAAATATAATATAAAGTACTATTTTGCTAAGAATAGACAACTCTTCACGACGCAGACTAATTTTAGAATCAAGTTTCAATTGAAATGTAGCTCGGCTAGATTAATAAAAAAAATTGCCTTATCAGGAACATTAATTATATTCAAACCAGTTCTAAAAGCACTAGACCGTGAACTATCATCTAGATTTAACATAATAGTCGTCTATTCTAGCAGTCTTTAATCTGCACGTCCTATTAACCGCATCAATCTCCTCATTATAAAGAAATAAAGTAAAAAAATATATCTTAAAATGTAATGCAAAAACGAGATGAGAGAAACGTCAACAAATCTCATTTATGGAGTTGTTATTTTTTCAGCTTATCTTTGTTTTTTCGTACAGTAGCAAAAAAGCTGGGAGAAAAAAAACATTAATGAAGTGAATTAAGCCGGGCACGGCGATGCTAAGAGGAATCCAACTAAGATGGATGACGTAATTTTCTCCTTCATTAACCCATTTACTTGGCCCCAACAGTCAAAATAGTTCAGATGTCAACATTTTGTGTTTTTATGTGAGGAAAGATTTTAGTATATATGTGGATGGTTATAAAAATAGCGGAAGGCTAGAAAAATGATGGGTGGATTGTGTTAAGGATGATATGGCGACAAAGCTGGCTATGTAGTATTAAGGTGACGCCAAATAGAGATCGACCATTAATTAATGGGAATAAGGGCAGGAAACGAGTTTAAGTTTGAAATCATTCGTACACCTTAACACGTTTGCCTAGTGACTTACGTTGAGGAAAAATTAGTACTGCTAATTGTAATCATGTTAGTTTTAGATATAGTTATTATACATGTAAGTAGGATCGAAGGAAGGAAAGACACTGGTTTATCTATAGTTGTGCCATTCTAGAAAGGACAAATTGATGACTTGCTGTATTACTGAAAACCATGCATGCGCCTTGCCTGTTAATCGGTTATCTCACAGTAAACACCTGCTATCATCGGCCATAAAATGCCCACGACAAAAAATTGATAACCTAAAATACTACAATAATGTTGTAACCGGATGCAGATATAGTGTATATAGACTATATATAGCTTCGGAACATAAATACACAGTAACATAACGTGGAAACATGAATGGATTTAAAGTATTTATTTTCCTTGAAGTGCTAATGATTGATAAGTACAAAAATAGTGATAGAGTGAACAGTTGTGTCAATAGATCTTACATAATTACCAAAGTATAGACTATACAGTAAACTTTTCGATCAAAAGGATTGGGTACTACTATTGACAGGTTTCAAAAGGAGGTCGCAACTTCCTTTCATTCGAAATTAAGAACTACTTGAGCTGTTAAAGTTCAATAAACAGACAGAGACGAAATACGAACTTAATACTCCACAAAGGTTGGCTCTGATTCCGCCTTCCAAAGAGCCAGAAATATATACCTACGCGCAAGTTGCCAATTTATTGGACCGCAATCCGTCAAGCGTAAATCCTTGCCTATCCGAAAGGTTTCCTCGATAGAAAAACACTGCACCTTCCTTTGGAGCAGGTATACAAATTCCGATAGCACTCATCCTGATTTTCAAATATCAGTTTTAAATACAGTCTAAATGTTCAGGATAGTCGTCAAAAGTATCTAAACTTTCTTGTCTTCTAATTACCTGTATAAAGCATGTAGGTTAAGCTATGTGTACATTCGAGTATCACGTTTTCAAGGGGCGGTAGCTGAGTGCGCATCGGAGATATGCCTTTTACTGAGTGAGCGTTTGAAGAGCACTCAAAGCGGGAGATGTCCGATTTGGGAAATCACGTTACTGGCCCGACCGCGCGCCGCCGATACACGTACACTGGCGGTGCCAATAAATGGGTTACGTATAGCTAGAACATTTATTGGTGAAAAAAGTGAATTTAACTAGTCTTGTTATAGATTCTAATAAAACTAAATGGTGTGGAATATTTTGGTCGAAGTTTAGATGAAAGATAAAGATTGAAGTGATGATAAAGGGCAGAGCAGCGATTGTTTTTTGATAACAATTATTCATGCTTGGATATTTTTTTTCACTAAGTTTTTGAAGGTCGCCCGTTCGTGTCTTTTTTATTTTTTTCCTTTGTGCTTTGTTTTCAATAGAATACGCAACTTAATTTTGATCTGATGTGTAGGTATTTTAAAAAGCAATTTAGGAACAAAAACGCTTAGCCTTCTTCGCCTAACTTCAGCTCAAATGTTGCTAGACTTAAATAATGAACTTAGCCTTTTAGATTGTCACTAGCTTGCTTATTCCTCGATGACAAAACCTCAACACACCGATGAAACTATGTATCACAAAGCTATCCTAGGTTCTTAAGAAAACCGTTTGTAGCTGACACAATAGCCATATTCTTAGAAAATTGTCACAACTAACGACCTCTCTTTGTCAAACTTGAATTTAGTGCGAGTATTTTACAACCTAGACCGACTTGATAGCCTAACCTCGAGGGAAATCGAATATTACAAGCAATGTTATAATATTTTGTATTGCCATTACACAGTAATGATATCCAAATGTAAAGATAAGATGTACTATAACGCATTATCGTTAGGGTTTATGAACAGTGAAAAAGGGAAGATGGGAGCATTCTAGATTGTGGAAGGTTTTTTTGTAGTAGATATTATTTGTATTGAGTGTCGTCTTTCTTCTGAGCTTAAAAAAAATCGTTACACATGCACAGACAGATAAGTAGTTCCTGAAAAGTAAACGTAAAGATCGATTCAAGTGCATTATTGCATCATATTTCTGTAAGGGTCCGTATTTAAAGAATAAGGAATCTTATAAGTTGCGCCAAGTCCGTCCGTCTTCCCTTCCGTCTGTCTGTTCGTCCGTCCGCAGACTTGTTTATGGAGTTTAGATATAACTAAAAGTTAAACATCAATCTCGGTTCACAATATTCGCCTAAGGCCGATAAGACTATAAATTACGATTTTTATTTTCTCCGGAAAAGCATGCTCAGAGAAAACTTTTCTATAAATTACACTATTTTATACAATTGTTGTCATGAAGAATAACTCAATTCATCAACATTTTGAATTCATCGTCTTTCCACGATTTGCAACCCTCGATAAACTAATAACCACAGAGAAGCAGCAACCAGATCACAACACACAAGCAAGTAGCCATTGAGCGCGTATCATAGTCATAATGCATGTTGATGCCAATATCAGGCGTGTTAGTAACGCGGTGAGTGACGGCGCGGTGAAGTGCACTTAAGAGGCGATGGACGGCTGATACGACGCCCATGATTTTAAGACGTGGTTCTACGGAGGAGGGAGCTTGGATAAATGTGTGGAGTATCCTCGGAAATGATCAAACTCTCGATACATACAGTTATCGCAGGATAAGCGAGGAGAGTTAGGTGTAAATTGGGTACTATCGCGTCTACCTACTACGCGGGGTAATGTCATCATAGTCTAGATCAGTCATATTCTAACCAGTATAGGTATACGTAGAAATTTCTTCCACTCGACTCATTTCAATTGACTTTTAAGACTTTTTAAGCAAAGGTCCTTTAAACAGGACTTAGAATCTGGACCCAAGTCCTCTTAACGTTACTTTATCCATTCCACTCCAATCAGTCGCCAAGACAACGTAATAAAAACCCTCAATTAATGTCAATTAAACGACAGCTAAAAGTGGAGTCAAGTTGGAGGACATGACTTGGAATTTAGGGCTTAAATATTAGACCTAAGATTTTGCTTTCCATCGGACTCTTCCTTGGCTTAGCCTCTCTCATTAAATTGATAGCTAAGTAAAACTTACAAAAAGTCATACTTTCACGTTTTTTTCTCCGTTGTCATAGCGTATGGAATTTCTTGTAGTATGGGTAGTAAAGTGCATAAATACGATACCTAGGTTCTGAAATAGTTTGGTACCTGAAGTTACTATTCGATATAATAACCCCAAATTAATTTGTAACGCCAAGAATAAGCTTCTTCCGAGAAAACTATTACCACAAAATAATGTTGATCCGCCAGTTCCGAAAATCAGCAGAATTGGATCAGTTTTGAGATATCTATAGGGTTGAAAACCCAAAAATCAGAATTCTTATGAAGAGCGGCCAAATCGGTTGCAAAAAGTCTTAAATAACACGTGGCAATCGCGCAATCTTTCTTGCTGAAAGAAATTAATATGTCGAATTTATGAGCGGTAATATGTGTAATAGGATAAATCGTAGGTCAAAAGAGGAATAAATTATTTAAACTTTTTGGCTGGATTTATGATAGATGTTTCAAGTTTGGGATGGGTACCTAATAATAATTTAAACTATAAAGGATAACGCAAGACGGTATTTTAGCGTCACGCGGTAAGATCAACGGATGAGAACTCGACCCGTTGCAGGAAATCAATCGGATTTTGAGTTACTGCGCAAGCTGTGAAAACCCGGGAAGCATGGTTAAAGAGGAGGCATAGCATAATTCTGATTTACGGAATTCATTTTATTTATCCAATTCTTGTTCACTCATGATACACTAATTAATAAAAAGAAAGAAAGAAAAATAATAATTAATCGTAATCACTTTACAAGCAATTTGTTATATGAAGTAGAAAACCATTCATGAATATTTTAGACCAATCCCATATGTATAACAGCTGTTTTTTTTTTAATATTTAATACTTCATCTCACTGTAAAAGTAGTTCATATTCATAAGTACTTTCACTTATTGAAAAATTCTCTGTGAATAAAGGCACTCTACATATGTATTGCTTGCAATATTTTTCCGGATTACTTCGAACACCGTTAATAGTGTAATAAAATTTGATCAAATTATAAACTGCCGATATATTATGAACATATAAAGATTTCAAATCTCATCCTAAATTTAAAGTAACAATATAGTCGTGCCTTATCAAAACCAAAGCGTTTATAATTTCACGTGATTAACTATATTCACGGTGTTTGCAATAAGCCTATAGCATATTCAACCCTACGTATCTTGCAAGACAACCAATAGAACTCATTTCTAATACCGTGTGTATTATTGACACAGGAGCAAATTAACTCCCTAGACCCTAATAACATTGTCAGGGTAAAATGAGCTAAAAAACGAGTAATAACAGTTGTTAAAGTTACCGAAGAACTCATAAGAAGCAACTGAGTAAAATGGGTTAATATGGCGCTCGGCAGCCCCGCATTATTTCATGCACTCCCGATATTTTATGTTATAAAACTTCACCTGTTTGCTTCAATGAGACTAGTAAAGATCAGTTTCTACGTGATTAGCTATAAAACAAGGAAAGTTATAGTTATTTTCTTTAACGAAGAATAGGAAGTTAAAGATTTTTATAACAACCTCTGGTTGGTTTGTTCTTCTTTTTGAAAAAGACCGATTAGCAATAAAGTAAACAAATAGAAATACAAAAATAGCGCATAAGCACAAAAGATTGCGTACTTTGTTATAAACCAAAAATAGTTACACAAGTCTTTTACCTACCAACCTTTGGATGTACTGGAAGAACTCAAAATAAATATGTAGGGTGGGAGACTTTTTTTTTTTTTTTTAAGGATGGGAAATCATCAAAATGACTTCTTCCGCTCTGGGTGGAGCGGAAGGGCGTGTCAGACTCTTACTGACTAAAACCCATCCGTGTTCCTTCTAAAGCCCTTTGCTTTCCAGGGCCGCGGTGACTCTTTCGAACAAATTCCGCAACCCTGGCAGGCTCTGGCCCTAGCGGGCCCCGTCCTCTTTGCTGACATCTCTTTGAGGCGCGCGTGAAACACAACGCGCCATCGACCCGGGCCTGGCGGTGATCGGACAGCGAGCCACCCAACGCTCGCCGTCCGCAGGCCCGCGCCTACGGTGGCCGGGGATCGCCCTGCGACTCCCGACGCCCGGGGCGTCTTCTCCTGTAGCGGCGGTTGGGACGAAGGCCTTGCCTTTCCCTCGCGCGGCCCGCCTCCTCCTTCGCTAGCATTACTGCTTCGCAGAAGGAGGTGACCGCTTCCCAAGCCTCCTCGCTCCGGACCATGGATTCAACCAGGGCCGGACGCGAGAGGTTGCCGCCGCCGATCGCCTCGATGAGGACACGGCGGTGCTCAGCCCAAGCAGGGCAGACCTCCACCGTATGCTCCACCGTGCCCCACCGAGAGTGTCCCCACGTTGCCGTCGTGGTGGGGCTTGTGTGTCTCAATGATCTTGGGGCTCGGTCGGTAGAGTTACTCATGCCGAAAAGGTCCAAGTGAGAGACCAGACAAAGCGGGACACGAGAGAGGGGCACACCGTTCGGAGACCTGAGCGGTGTTCGGGTCTTCGGACGGTGTGCGTTTCGGGAGGAAGCTTGCTCACTGTTCTCTGGTACGCGTCTGCTCATCAGACGTGACTGTGAGGACAGTGAGCAAGCAGCGAGAGAGGGGCCCTGTGAAAGCAGTGCAGGGGAGAGGGACCACACCCTTTAAAAGGACAAAAATATAAAAATGAGTAAGACAGACGAAATAGATTTACCCCAGGGCGGTACCAGCTGCTCAGCAGCTGGAGAATCCGCCACGCTCCCTTCGGGAGCGTCAAGCCCCTCGTATTCTGGGGGGGGCAACGTATGTCCTCATCCGCTTGCCAGTGGCAACAAGAGCCGAGGAGGCTCCCGATCAGCGTCCTTTGAGGACCTGATCCGGTATAATTTTAAAACGCCTGACATGGATTCGGGCGGGCGTGGCGCGAAACATCCGGCAAAACTGTGGCGGAAGAGCCCGCTGACGTGTGGGGGGGATGTGGGGTCAGACTCTGACTCCGCATCTGGCGTCAGCGTCAGCTTACCGAGCTCTGATCAAGAGGGAGTCGAGGCTGCTGCGGAGAACATTAAGCTCTTCCGCAAGCGCCCTAGACCGGAGGACGACCGAGGATCGACCTCCAACGGCGAGATGGCCTCGGCCCGGAAAATCCCCACCAGCAGGCGGGGTAAGGGCCGAGAAGGAGGCAGGGGGAGAGGACTCGCCTCCCAGGAGGCTGCCCAGCGAGACGCGAAGCTCGCCGAGGAGGAAAGCCACCCTGGAGTGACTGGTCGGAACGTCCTCCCCTCGGCATCTTCCGGCGGTGAGCTGGACACCACTGGCGGCCCTGATAAGGAGCGCCAAGCCAGGTTTGTGGAGGCCGTGGAGGCCGCGATCCGCGATGTGGCCTTGAAGAGGACTCAGGCCTCAAAAAACAAGGCCATACGCGCGGCTTCGGCCTCTATTCTGGCGGCAGCGAAGGCCAACTACAGCGGGCCTCCGTCGACGGACGAAATGTCCAAGCTGCGGGCGGAGGTCGCACGCCTAGCGGCCGCCACGGAGCTTCTCCAAAAGGAGAACATGAAGCTCCGAGCAGACCTGGCCGGGCTCCGCGGAGGTGGCTCAAAGGACGCGCCCCAACAGGGGGGCAAGCGCGGGCCAAGCCCGACCGTGCCTGCGGAGAACCAGCTCCTGAACCTGGTGCGGCAAGAGCTGGCTGTCTTCCAGGAGCGGTTCCAGGAGCGGTTCTCCACACTGGAGAAGATCGTCCTGCGCCCCCCGTTAGCAGCGAGCCATCTGGCCTCGAGCCAGAAGGTGGGCTCTTACGCGGCCGCCGTGGCTGCCAAGCCGGGGCCGTCTGGCCAGGCCAATCGAAGGCCGCGCCGTCACCTGCGAAGCTGGCACCGGGAAAACCGGCTCCGGTCAAGAAGAAGAAAAGCGAAGCAGCTGCACAGGCAGCGAAAGTTTCAGCTCCAGCGGTGCAACAGCCGCCCCCGCCTTCAAATCCTACGGCCGAAGCCGGATGGCAGGTGGCCGGCGGGAAGAAGAAGGCGCGCAAGGCAGCTAGGGCGGCCAAGAAACGGGAGAGGAAGCGGCGGCGAAAACAGCAAAGCGTCGCAGCTAGGCTCCGCGCCCCGAAGTCCGCAGCTGTAGTGGTCACACTACAGCCGGACGCGGAAAAGAGGGGCGTGACGTACAGCGACGTGCTCGCGAAGGCGAAGGAGGCGGTGGACCTCAAGGAGCTCGGCATCACCGGGGGCCTCCGGCTCAGGGTGACCAAAACTGGGGCCCGAATGCTGGAGATCCCTGGAGCAGCTAGTGGCCCGACCGCCGACGCTCTGGCCGAAAGGCTTAGGGCGTCCTTAGATGTGGACGAGGCCCGAGTGTCCAGGCCCACCAAGTGCATCGACATGCGCATCCTGGGCCTGGACGACTCTGTCACGGAGAACGAGGTGGTGGCCGCCGTCGTCAGGACTGGGGGGTGCTCTGCCGATCAGGTGAAGGCAGGCACCATACGTCCTGACCGCACGGGCATGCGGGCTGTTGTGGTGAGCTGCCCCGTGACGGCGGCCAAGAAAATTTCAGAGGGCCGAAGGCTCCTGGTGGGGTGGGTGTCCGCGCAGGTGAAACTGCTGGAACCCAGACCTCTGAGGTGCTTCCGCTGCCTTGTGGGCGACCATGCGGGAGCTCTTTGTACCTCGGAGGTGGACCGCAGTGGTCTTTGTTTCCGCTGTTGTCAGCCCAGTCACAAGGCCGGCTCGTGTAACGCCACGCCGCACTGCGTTGTGTGTGCGGCAGCTGGCAAGCCGGCCGATCACTGGGCTGGGGGCAAGGCCTGCGCCCCACCCGCCAAGGCCGGGAGCAAGAAGAAGCCCTCCGCCACCGCCGTCTCTGCCGCAGCCAACGCCACTGCCACCGCCGCCGCCACTACTGCTAATGCCGCGGTGGAGCCCTCACAAGGGGCTCGGATGGAGGCCGTAATGGAATGCCAATAACGGCCCCATTACGCCTCCTCCAGGCGAACATCAACCACTGCGCCGCCGCTCAGCACCTGCTGCTCCAGAGCATAGCGCAGTGGTCGATCAACATCGCCGTGGTCGCTGAGCCGTACTTTGTCCCGCCCAGGGATGACTGGGTGGAGGACCTCAACGGCTCAGTGGCCCTAATTTCATCGGCCGCCGCCGGTACCCCGTCCCTCGAGAGTGTCAGGAGAGGACAGGGGTGCGTAGCAGCACGGTTTGGGGAGATTGTAGTAGTGGGGGTCTACTTCTCTCCGAACCGATCTCTCGCCGAGTTCCACAACTCCCTTAGGGAGTTGGTTGTCGTCGTCGCCGGGTATCGTTCCCTCCCCGTGCTCGTACTCGGGGACTTCAATGCCAAGCACTTGGCTTGGGGTTCCCGTTATACGGACACGAGGGGTAGGATGGTGCAGGACTGGGCTCTGGAGGCAGGCCTAATCGTCCTAAACCGGGGTTCTGTCCCCACGTGTGTGCGGATGCAGGGTGAGTCGGTGGTGGACATTTCGTTCGCCAGCCCTGCTCTGTCACCGCGTGTCGTCGACTGGCGCGTCATGGAGGAGGTGGAGACGTATTCGGACCACCGGTACATCCGGTTTGACGTCTCCGCCCAAACCTCAACCGTGCCAGTCCGAGAGGCCCCGAGTGGTCCGCGGTGGGCGCTAAAGCAGCTGGACCGGGAGCTCCTCCTGGAAGCTTCGATCGTGCAGGCCTGGGTGTCACCACCGGACAGGCCTGCTAACATCAATGATGAGGCGGAGTGGTTCCGGGAGACCATGTCCGAAATATGTGACGTGGCAATGCCCCGGGTCCGGCCAGGACGCGCCCGCCGCCAGGTGTACTGGTGGTCGCGGGAGCTGGCTTCGCTGCGCGAGGCATGCGTTGCTGCACGGCGCCTGTACACCAGGCATCGCAGGCTTCGTATCCGGCCTCCGGATGCGCAGGCCAGGGAGGCGGAGCTGTACGAGGAATACAGAGTGGCGAAGGCCGCCCTCCAAGCGGGAATCCTGCGGGCCAGGGATCTGGCTCGTAAGGAGATGCTGGAGTCTCTGAACGGGGACCCGTGGGGACGCCCTTACAAAATGGTGCGGGATAAACTCCGCACCTGGGCCCCCCCGTTGACGCAGAGTCTCCGGCCCCAGCTGGTGGAGGACGTGGTGAGCGCTCTGTTCCCTTCGCGAGGGGAGCATGCTCCCCCGCCTATGGCTCCGCCACCTGCGGTGCCCGATGCGGACCACACCGACGACGGCGACGACGATGACAACGCTCCGGAGGTGACTGAGGTAGACCTGAGAGTGGCGGTAAACAGACTTAAGTCCAAAAATACCGCCCCAGGACCCGACGGCTTACCTGGGAAAGCCTGGGTCCTGGCCTTGGAGGCTCTCGGGCCTCGACTAAGGGGGTTCTTAAGCGCATGCTTGGAGAGAGGCCAGTTCCCACTTCGTTGGAAGACGGGGAAACTGGTCCTCATTAAGAAGCCTGGGCGCCCTGCGGACTCTCCGTCCGCTTACCGGCCCATCGTGCTGCTCGACGAGGTGGGCAAGCTCTTTGAAAGAGTCATAGCAAACCGCCTCGTCGGGCACCTGGTGAGGGTGGGGCCGAATCTGGCGGAGAACCAGTTCGGTTTCCGCACGGGGCGCTCAACGGTGGACGCCATCATGCGCGTGAGAGCCCTCACGACGGGGGATGCGGTGTCCCGGGGCAGGGTCGTCTTGGCGGTGTCTCTTGACATCGCCAATGCCTTCAACTCCCTGCCCTGGAGTTGCATCAGGGAGGCACTCCGGTATCACCGGATGCCAACCTACCTCCGTCGCGTGGTCGAGGCCTATCTGACGGACAGGGCCGTCATCTACCCCGGTCACCGGGGAGAATGGAACCGGCGAGAGATGTCGTGCGGTGTTCCACAGGGTTCGGTTCTGGGGCCGCTCCTGTGGGACATCGGCTACGACTGGGTGCTGCGCGCCGACCTCCCTAGCGGCGTCAACGTAGTCTGCTACGCTGACGACACGCTAGTCTTGGCACAGGGGGGGTCGCACCAGGCGGCGGCCGAAGTGATGACACGCGGGGTTGCGACAGTCGTTGAGAGGATCCGGCAACTGGGTCTCGAGGTGGCCCTGCACAAGTCCGAAGCCATGTGTTTTTATGGTTCTCGGAACAGGCCACCAATGGGATCCCAAATAACGGTAGGAGGGGTTCACATCGGCGTCGGGTCGACGATCAGGTACCTGGGGCTCGTTCTCGACAGCCGATGGAACTTCGAGGAGCACTTCCGACGTTTGGCTCCAAGACTGGAGCGGGCCGGGGCTGCCTTCAAGCGGCTCCTGCCCAATCTAGGGGGTCAAAACGCCTCCTGCCGGAGGCTCTATGCGGGGATCGTGCGGTCCATGGCCCTTTATGGGGCCCCAGTGTGGGCATTGACGTTGAAAGGGCGACCTGCCCGCCAGCTCAACGCATCCCAAAGGGTCATGGCCATCCGGCTGGCCCGGGGATACCGCACGGTCTCCGGCGAGGCGGCGAGCCTCCTTGCCGGATTAACGCCATGGGATCTGGAGGCGAGAGCCCTCGCGCACGTTTACGCGTGGCGCTTGGAGGCGCTTCGCCGGGGCGAAACTCCGCTGCCACGGCAAATTGCTACGCGGCGGACGGAGCTCCGGCAGGATACCATGGCGATATGGAAACGGCGACTGTCGCAACCCAGCGCTGGGCACGCCACAATTGCGGCGATAAGACCCCTCTTTGAGGAGTGGCTGGAGAGGCGCTACGGCGTCCTCACCTTCCGCCTGACGCAGGTACTAACCGGACACGGCTGTTTCGGGAGGTACCTGTTTCGGATTAAGCGGGAGGACACGCCCGGGTGTCAGCACTGTGAGGATCGCCCGGAGGACACGGTGGAGCATACGGTGGAGGTCTGCCCTGCTTGGGCTGAGCACCGCCGTGTCCTCATCGCGGCGATCGGTGGCGGCGACCTCTCGCGTCCGGCCCTGGTTGAATCCATGGTCCGGAGCGAGGAGGCTTGGGAAGCGGTCACCTCCTTCTGCGAAGCAGTAATGCTAGCGAAGGAGGAGGCGGGCCGCGCGAGGGAAAGGCAAGGCCTTCGCCCCAACCGCCGCAACAGGAGAAGACGCCCCGGGCGTCGGGAGTCGCAGGGCGATCCCCGGCCACCGTAGGCGCGGGCCTGCGGACGGCGAGCATTGGGTGGCTCGCCGTCCGATCACCACCAGGCCCGGGTCGATGGCGCGTTGTGTTTCACGCGCGCCTCAAAGAGATGTCAGCATAAAAGACGGGGCCCGCTAGGGCCAAAGCCTGCCAGGGTTGCGGAATCTGTTCGAAAGAGTCACCGCGGCCCTGGAACGCAAAGGGCTTTAGAAGGAACACGGATGGGTTTTAGTCAGTAAGAGTCTGACACGCCCTTCCGCTCCACCCAGAGCGGAAGAAGTCATTTGATGATTTCCCATCCTTAAAAAAAAAAAAAAAATGCTCCACCGTGTCCTCAAGGGTGGGAGACTGCGGTGTAGTGCTAGTCATAATAATTTAAAAAAAACTGTTACCTACTGACTGACTGTGTGAGTGACTGACAGACAAAGCACAGCCGAAACTACTGGTTGTCAAAAGCTGTTATTTAGCATGTAGGTTCCTTAGGGAGTGTAGGGGAGCACTAAGAGAGGATTTTCCGAAATTTCTACGGGGTCGGCAAAAGCTAATAAGCAATAAAACTTAAAGTGCAAGGCTCTGCAATGATTTAAAAGACTTTGTATAACGATGCATTATGTTTTCAAATATGCAAGTTTCACCAACACAAAGCCCAACTTTCAAAGCAGGTGTTTATTTATTAACACACCCTTCTATAACATGCTTCCACAGATTGAGTGCGAACCTGATTGGTTTACCGCAACTAGCGATTACGCTACGGAACTTGTGGCTCCACGAGCAACTTTACGTTACACATTTCGGAACTAGTAAGGAGTGTTTAATCCAATCAGGTGCTGATAAACAACATATTATTATTATGTGTAGCTGGAATAAGCAGTACATAGAACGACGAGTTCAAAGGTGAAGAAGAATCTTCATCAAGTGAAGCCTTGCCTATTCGTCGCAACCTTATTACAAAGCCTCCGCTGTCCGTTCGTCCATATGTCTGTCTGACAGCGAGCTGTATTTCATACATAAACCTATAATATTGAAATTTTCAAAGTGCGTATTTATATTGCCGCTATAAGAACAAATAATAAAAAAATAACATTAAACAACAAGAAACGGAATCCTTAGTGTGCGAGTCCGACTTGAATTTGGCTAGATTTTTTCTTAATTCGATCTTCACCTTGTTCTCACCAGCTGCAGTCCAAATAAGTCGCAAGGATCAACAAACTTCTTGTTATGATACGTAAAGGGAAATAGTACTTTGGGCTGTGGCCAAAAGTGATATTGTATCAGCAATAACGCTTGTTAAAAAGTAACTTCAAAATGTTTTGCATAGACCACGCGTTATTTTGCCTGTGCTTGTCATCATCATCAACATCATCATATCAGCCTTCCAACGCTGCGTCTTGCGGTACGCGGTCGACTCGCCAGAACTTTTCAGCCCCATCGATCATCTGTTCTTGTCAATCTGTGCTTATCAATGCCATTTTGTGGATTTCTAAAATCGATTTAATCATTGATAGAATTCATTGTGTAGAGACTCTTGACAGATATTTGTAATCGATTCACTTCGCTATCGAAAAGTCCAGAACCCCGCTGACAGCACTAATGTTTGATACACTAACAAATTGTTGAGCTCCATTCAAATTCAAATTTGTACGAACTTACGTTACGAACGAACAGATTCTCCAACATCGATATTATATTAAGAACCCCTCTTTGTTGGACGAATACTTGTGGAGAATTAAGGTAACAGAGAACTAGCAAATCACGTTACGCCCCGGGCTATTACGGCATCCTCGTCCCACCTAAGTGTATTAGGGGCTATTTATCGTGACATTGAGACCATCGGCTCATCACAGCCAGTCATTGGGAGACTGACAGTCGGCCATGATTGCTTTCTTAATAGCCTCCTTATTGGTAATCAAGAAGCCAGTGTGAAGTAATTCGTAAGTTATTATTTGTGGCCGGTATTGGAAGTGAAATTATTGATAGGTGTGAATTGTTTTGATCTTGTTTTTTGTTTCGTATCGATACTTCTTCATGACAAAGAAATACTAAAATGATAACTACACACCTACCAGCGTGTAATTATAATACTGTCAAACAATCAATTTTCATCTTCTCATACAAAGAAGGCACGAGCAATCCGCGGGCGAAGCCGCTGCTGGCAGAAGCTAAAGGTAAGTATGAGCCTAAAATCAGCAAAAAAAATGGTAGTAAATAAAAAAACAAACAAAATTTTTTTATAAATCATTATTATGTATATTCATTTGAATGCTCTCTGAAATATAAGTCCTATTCAAATCTCAGTAGAAACATTAATAAAACTTTCAATTATGTTTCCATGTAATAGGCACTATTTTTGACACGAATCTTATCTGACTTAACTAATCACGTTGAATTTTCAAACCTAGTAAGGAGCAGCATATTAAAAAAAAAATACCCTGTAGGAACATCTTCTTAAAGCAATTTGATTATATTTTTTGACTAAAGAAACCCCAAGCACGTGTTAGCTACTTGTAATTCCATTCATGTTTCAGCGGTCAAGTAGGGGGAGGAGAGTTCCGTTTTATGTTTTTTTCAATAAATTAAGTAAACACCATAGACATAGAGAAATAGACTGAGCATTACCGTCGCAAAACTAGACTAGTCAATAGTCTGTGGAAAGAGACAGAGCGAATGTGCGGCCAATATTTGTACCTTTTCTACAGGTTGTGATGACTAAGGCCACCGGCAGTCTGTGAAGTGGCCCCATCAGAATAGGGATGATTCCTGAGTAAAACAACTGGCCGAGTGCGAGTCGGACTCGCGTGAAAAGGGTTCACCATTGACTTCTTAAAGGTTTCCTGTAATCTTTAGGAAAAGAATTATTTTCAAACTCCCGAGTGATCCTGTAAGGGTTCCTCATCGTCGGAGGACACGGTGGAACATACGGTGGAGGTCTGCCTTGCTTGGGCTGAGCACCAGCGTGTCCTCGTCGAGGCGATCGGCGGCGGCGACCGCTCGCGTTCAGCCCTGGTTAAATCCATGGTCCGGAGCAAGGAGGCTTGGGAAGCGGTCACCTTCTGCGAAGCAGTAATGTTAGCGAAAGAGGAGGCTTCTTCCGCCCTTCCGCTCCACCCAGAGCGGAGAAGTCATTTGATGATTTCCCATACTTAAAAAAAAGGGTTCCTAATCGTATTCACTTGACAGTCAGACAGGGAACACTCAGTCCAGCACTCTATGTCTGAGTATATGACCGAAGGCGATGGCGGTCTGTCACTGACGTAAGCACTGACAATGACAGCTCTGCGTAAATATTTTGTTTAATTTTAGTAAAATCTGTTTCTTTTTTGCCTTTAGCAATCCAGAAGGCCAATTTCCGTACTTCATCTAGACGACAATATAATCTTAAAAACTTGTAAAATGTGGGCAAATTAGAGGTGTTTTTGGAAGATACAAAAATTATAACGCGAGAACCACACAAGTGCACTCTACTATGTATTACACGAGACACATCAAAATTAGCAAATTGTACTACAGCACTAATTACATTGTATGTTGGACACGCGAGGGTGGACATTAGTCAATGTTCCCCTGTTAATAGGGACAATTGTCGCCGTTTATAGAACTAAACGTCAGACTAAGATTGAAGCTATTTTTAGGGTTCCGTATCTGAAGGGCAACCAACGGAACCCTAATTTTAAGCCCACTGTCCGTCTGTCTAGCAGTATTCTCATGAACCGCATAGTTGAAGTGTTCACAAAGTTTGTATTTCTATTGCAACCAAAAACACATCAATTATTATTAAAATTTTACAGAGACCCGTATAAAATGAGTGATTTTTTTAGCGTTTTAACTTTAATATTTGTTTTTGCTCCAACGTAAAACGGAAATGCATAAAAGAATCAAACTTTGAATGTTTGTTTATGCATTTTGGGCAATACAATGTACGACCACTGCAAGCTATACTTGGTAAAATCAAAAGTAATGTACGAGAATGCAAGACCAGCAATTCTTGTTGAGAAGCAAATGACCCGCAGTCCAAATGTCATTTAGATTCATGTCGGTGGCATTGGCCGACAATGTGAGGAATCACGGAGGCATACCAAACTATGAGCTAAACGGACATTCGCTTACTATTGCGCACATAAGTGCATACACGCTCCAATGGAATGTGCTTGACTGTACCTCAGAGTTCGTGTGAGGTCATAAAATTTTATCATGTTCTAAAGTTAGAGAGCGTCTGCGTGGTTTTGTTTATCGGGCTATTTTGAACGGACTTTCGATAAAATGGGAAGAAAGTCTTTCATTAAAATAAGTATCTTCGCATTACTTAGTAGTTGGGTGCACCTATTTATTAATGTAAGTAACTACTGTATTACGATATTTCTTTTAAAAATTTTGATCACAAAATATTGCCTTGAAAATTTGCCAATGAAAGGGCGGACGATTACCACTTTTGTAAGTAAACCGATTCCTAAAACGTAAGAATATTAACGCATGACTAACAACAATAACAAAACCACTAAAACAATGGCTCTAGAGTTAAAAAGCCAATACAAGTGCTTTTAAACAGTTGAGAACTTCAGAAGGTGTACCGACCCGTAACTCCTGCGTCTTGAAGACATCTTATAAAAAGGAAGATACGGTCCGGAACAAACAAACGTATTGCAATGTCTTCGCTAGAATATACGACTTACGAGGAGGTAGGTACGAGTACCAGGCGAGCAGAACTATAGAGGACGTTCCTTTGTAATAACGTTGGAGTATTTTTTCAAGCTTAGGATTTTTTAGTGATTTTAGAATTTTTAGGGTTCCTTTTTAGGGTTCCGTAGCCAACAAGGAACCCTTATACATAGTTTCGCCTTTCTGTCTGTCTGACCGCGGTTTAGAGACGCTTAGCACTAATAAATTTGGTATATTAATCACGCCGACAATGTGGTAAAATAAATTCTTGAAAAATATTTTTTTAGGGTACCCTACACGTAAAGTGGTGATGTTTTTTATCATCCATCCCATGGTGTCGTTGGATAGGTCGCTTAAAAATATTGAGGGTGTGTAAAAACTGTTTCCATCCAAGAATCCGTTTGCGAAATATTAAGCTTTCAAGTGCTAATTTTTGTTAGCGTCAAGTGTCCACCCCTGTGCCAGCTAAACGATTGTTTGTGAAGATGTGAATAAAATCATGGTATAGTAGGCGCCAGATAAATGTGGAATAAAGTACATTGACCTTTCCCTAATAACTGTTCATAGGTACCTGAACAATTAAATATGAATCGTTTTTCATTATTAGACAATGTTAAGGATCACAAGAGATGATGATTCGGGACAGCTTTGTGTCATTAATTCCGTTTTTCAAATTAAAAATGTCTATAATTGTAGGTGGGTCAATGACCGTTATTCCACGATTATCTGGCGCCTACTATAGTAGCATATACATATAACGAATTTTAAAAGAAAACTATCACAGCTAACTACACTGAAAACTTTTATGAGTAATAGTCGACCAACTTATAAAATGAAACTGGATAAGTAATAACTTCGTAATAAGTAACTTTGTATGCTCACAGTGAAATTCGTGCTGATTACTTGGTCATGGTTTACGGGACGAACAACTACGGAACCCATCACTGCGCGTGGCCCGACACTCACTTGGCCGGTTTTTTTATGTAATTCATCGGTTTGATAAGTATTAGAGTCGCATAAGAGACGGATTAGGGACTGTTAAACTTCTCAAAATGTTGAGGCGGTTTATTGCAACGAGCCATACAACCGACCGTCTTCTCATGAAATCCTGGAGCGTTTCTCAGGGTCAGTCATAAAATAACTGAATACAATTTAATTTGATTTGATTATTGCTACTTTCTGTTCTACACTTTTCAGTAACATTGACACAAGTTTAATTTAATTACCACACTCATACCGTAAGTGCTGCAAAAGCGAATAAAAATTTATCTTTTAGAAAGATTACAAGTACTAGGACCACAAAAGAAAAATGATGTGGAATTAAATCTTAAAAATATTTACCTACTTCATAGATGTTCAGTATTTTTCTTTTATAAAGAATTTCAAAGGGACCTTTGTATTCTGTCTTGACGTAGTCTAGGCCGGCCATTAAAGTCAGCTGATTTTATCACCCCTTCTGCACAACAATATAACAATTGTTGCACTAATGGCATTATCAAACTAGTGGTGTAAGAAAATACATATTCTCATATAATAGTTGTAAAAACTCTTAAATAGACTGTAAGTGCTAAAATGTTTTAAATTGTTTCAGCTATTTTAAAGAAAATATTTTTCTTTTTTGTAAATTGTGTATTGAAAGTATGTAAAAAAAAACATCTTTTATGTAAGTAAATGAATGTTGTGAAGAATTACATGAGAAAATATTTTAGCGTTTCAAATTTTAGAAAGATTATGATTTCAAGGGATTTAAGTAATTGGAAATATTTTTCTATAAAATTCATAAATTATACAAATCTAGGGCTAAGGCTCTTAAGCAATGTAATATTAGGTAATATTTTTTGCCAGCAGCTTTGCTCGCGTGATGGATGGAAATTGTCTCACGGGCACATTCTCCAGAGATAAAAAGTATCCTATGTCCCCTAATCTAGGATACTACCAGTGTGCCAGGTATCAATCAAATCCGTTAAGTTTAAGAGGTAATACACGGACAGACAGCCATACTCTCGCGTTTATCCATACTATCTATACTAATATTATAAATGCGAAAGTTTGGATGGATGGATATTTGTTACTCAATCACGTCAGAACTGCTTAACGGACCTTGATGAAATTTGGCTCAGAGGTAGATTATAGTCTGTCACATAGGATATACTTTTCATCCCGGGAGTTCTCTTGGGACAATTTTCAACATTCACGCGGGCGGCAGCTAGCACAATATTAATGCGAGAGTGCGATCGATGGTAGAATGAATTAGTCGACGTCGATCGATAGTTTCTACTTCTTTCATCGATCAGCCAAAACTACCACACCAATCGTTCAACGTCTGGTATCGATCGACAATCGATTGGTGTAGTAACACCCTAACTCTGTCTGATTTTAACAAATTTTAACTGTAATCAAATTAAATATTTCTTGTTATGATTTATTTTTAAAGCTTTCATAAAACAAAATCTACGAAACAAAGAAGCATCGATCGATATAAGAACAAAAGAAAACCTAACATGACAAGGCCATCGCGGCATCGAAGACATGACAGAGAGTCATAAACATATTGATTCTAGGAAAGCCACTCCACAGCTTATTGTTGGTGATTTTCTAAGGTTTGATAATACTCGGTTTATTTAGCAGAGCAAACACGACCGGCGACCCGACGGCGACGCTTCGACTTTGTAGTGACGTGCCTATGGGACGGTGGACTGCCAAGGGGCTAGAGGTAAATTCAGGAAGAGGTTTGCGAGGTGAAACGCGAAATGTTTTATTTAAATTGGGAATTGTGACCGTTGATACTTGTCACTAGTTATTTTTAGCAAGCTTTTATTTAACTTGCCTTGTTATTTAGTTAGTATTTATGGGTTACACGAATGATATTATAAAGGAAAGAGACGATATATTCATACTGAGCGGCGGCGTTCAGATATCGTTGCGTTCTTATTTCAAATGTTGTAACAGTACGACTGCGATAGATAATACGGAACGAGTGATACACAAAGAGATCTATATATATGGCAAATTACAACAAGTATTTGAATTTGTCTGCAACAATTTACGCGCACTAGTGCGAAATCTATCTTTTTTATATCTTTTTGTTTATTGGGTTACACATACACCTTGCAAGTGAATTTTAAAATAGTTTTCCCCAACCGATCAATCAACTTCATGACGTCATCATCATTTCAGTGGAAAGACGTTCACTGCTGGACATAGTAGTCCTCCAAATATAGCCACATTGACCGGTCCTGTGCGTTTCGCAACAAACACACGCAAAACCAACCGTTTCAGTTGAAATTTTGCATTCACATGTGGTTTGAATGACAATGCACGGTAAGCTAAGTGACTTCATTCTAAATCCAATATGGCGGACTCTAAAAGATGGATTATGGAAAGATGATACTGTTATTATATAATATAGTTAACAGATGTTATATTTTTTTAAGAATAAAAAAAAGAAATAGTAATATTTTACAAAGGGATTTTTTTTAATTCTCATGATTTACGTTGATTTTATTTAAGAAATAGAAGATTAACTACCTTATGTTTTTAATTACTTTGTTTCTTCACTCATTCTTATTAAGGTGCTAATCAATACGACTAATAAAAGCAGCTTTTAAATGAAGTTATATTATAAAATACGTGTAAACTGTTACTTGGTTTCTTTGGATATGTATTAAAATGCCAAAAAGGTAAGGTGTGATGTTTATGTGTGACAATAAACGTACTTTGGTCACGTCTGGGTGAGGGTCTCTTAAGATTCAATTTTATGGTGGCCTCCGGGTCTGATCTGCGACCCGGAGTGCGCTGTTACATAGGGTAATGTTGACAAACTCTATATGAATGTGATATTAGATTCTGTAAAGCACTAAAAGGCTTGAATACTTCTTATTTTAAGAACAAATTGACCTTTGAGCATTTGAATTTGTGAATTAACGTTACATCTGACTGACCTAAAACCAATCAGCCCCCTTACTATAACGTGCCAACGACAATATGATGTCGCTATGAGAGGGAGACGGAGCTATCAGAACAAATGGCACTATCCTTTTTTCAAAACAGAATCGTAATGTCATAGACACGTCATAGAACGGCTGGTCGAGATTAGGTAGGATTTTTTCGGTTTTTATACACATAGATAGAAAAGAGATGACCAGTGCCGAAACTCATAAAGCCATAAACCTCCACTTTTTCATAACCGTATTTAACCTCGATAACTTCCTGCGAAAGTGTGTGTACTCTGTATGTAGTTCCAGCAATAAAAAATACCACTTATCGTGGCAATTCCCGTATGCAGCCCGATTGTTCGCCAGTTCCGTTGCCCAGCTGGTTCGTATTAAACCAATAAATATTCATTATGAACTTGCTTAATTTCGTACAACACTATTTTACTATTTCACTAATTTAAGCTTAACGGGCTGCTGTGGCCAAATGTTTAGGAATTGACTTTAGATTGGTTTTGGCAGTGTTATTGTTGTTTTATAGTTGTATTTTAGGTGTACCTAATTGGAATGATAAAATCGGATGGGTAGACTAGCCCACGACCACAATTACGGCGGTAAGACCCCTCTTTGGGGAGTGGCTGGAGAGGCGCCACGGCGTTCTCACCTTCCGCCTGATGCAGGTACTCACCGGACACGGCTGTTTCGGGAGGTACCTGTTTTGAATTCAGCGGGAGGACACGCTCGGGTGTCAGTGTTGTGAGTATCGCCCGGAAGACACGGAGGAGCATACGGTAGAGGTCTGCCCTGCTTGGGCAGAGCACCGCCGTGTCCTCGTCGAGGCGATCAGTGGCGGCGACCTCTCGCGTCCGGCCCTGGTTAAATCCATGGTCCGGAGCGAGGAGGCTTGGGAAGCGGTCACCTCCTTCTGCAAAGCAGTAATGCTAGCGAAAGAGGAGGCGGGTCGCGCGAGGAAAAGACAAGGCCATCGCCCCAACCGCCGCTACAGAAGAAGACGCCCCGGGCGTCGGGAATTGCAGGGCGATCCCCGGCCACGGAACACGGATGGGTTTTAGTCAGTAAGAGTCTGAAACGCCCTTCTTCTCCATCCAGAGCGGAAGAGGTCATTTGATGATTTCCCATCCATAAAAAAAGAGTAGCCTACGAGTGTATTTAAACAATTTCCATTCTCCTCGTAAGTTTTAAAGTGTGATTTTAATGTGACTTTCTAATCGTTGTTAACAATATTTTAGAAACGAGTCCCAGTATCATCTGCAAGAAGAAAAGAAGAAAGAGGCTCATTATAAAATCTGCCATAATTGGCTGAAAAGTATGAAAAGTTCTGTAAGTTTTATATTTACTTGAGCGTTTATTTCAGTGCTATAATAACTCCTCTTGAAAATAATTTTAAACGTTTAATTTAATAATTTCCACTTTAGTCAAAAAACATACCAATTAGTTTGATATTTAGTTTTCACGAACACGTTAGGTTGTATTTCGTACTGATCTAGAATTTGCGATTATAAATCTTATTAATTATAGACTGATCATGAACTAGGTATCTGGTGTGTTTTACAGTAATGAAACACCCTTGACAAGGCTGGTGTCAGATATTTCAGGTTTCTGGCTTCTTCGTGGAGGTCGGCTAGGCAGTGGCTCTATGTAAACTACGGGTGCTTAGCTGCGTCTGGAAGCCGACCCGAACGTAGTTGGGTAGAGGCAGGTAACGAGGTGTTTGTTTTTATTTTTTTTGATGGGTTTGCTCTTTACTCTAGTATAATTCATAGATGCCAAAGACAAAGTTGAAGAATTTCTGTGCATTGCAACAGCTACACTGCGATCACCAACCCGCCAAGCGTGTTGATTATGGCGAACCGGAATTGGGGGATGCCTATGTCCAGCAGTGGACGTCTTTCAGCTGGTATGCTGATGATGATGAGGTAAAGTTTTTTTTTATAGATGGTGTCCTCTGTAAAGGCAAATCTAATTATACTATTCTATCAATGATAGAAAGCTACACAATCGCCTTATACCATTAGCTATCATCCTGCAATTTACACGGTTCCTGTTGGATGGAGTACGTGGGCGAAGCCACGGGAAAAGCAAGTTTTTTTATTTTGGAAAAAAGGTATTTTATCCGTAACCGCTGATTTCACTTGCTGGGTTTTGGACTCTGTTATTTTATTCTTAACTGGAACATGATTAATTTTTAGGCCTTACCACAAAGATTCGATAAAAGCATATTGTCAGCAGTCAGAGCCAGATTACCTCGTAATATAGCCGATATTACGAGGTAATGTGACTCTGACTCAATTTATAAAAGTACTAACTTTTTCCCGCGACTTCGTACACGCATATCCTGTTTTGTCCCGGTCCCGTATAGCCTATAGCCGAATTAATGAATGTGGTTATCATTTACAAAATATTTTTTTTCAAATCCCACTGGTAGTTCCAGAGATTAGCGCGTTCAAACAAACTAACAGATAAAAATAAATATAAATAGATAGATTATATGTTACATTATATTATTATATATGTACTAATACCAACAGGAAAAGTCGATTTTATCCTTTCTGAAACAAAACAGAAAAGAACAAGTGAGTTTTTTTAAAAGAACAGTAATTAAAAACACTGCTCAAAATATTAAACACGCTGGAGTGTAGCCACCCACATACAGTGTACATAGATACCACATTATAATACACTGTAGTGAAAGTATATAAAATGATCTCTCAAGGAAAGTGTTCGGTCCGGAAAGGAAATTGAAAATCCGGTTTGTTCAGTTCTGTTTCGGTCTACAGCACTACGGAATATCATAAGTGTAGTAGCTACACGAGCTTTTTCTGTTAAGGTGGCTGGAGTTCAAATATTGTGGAAAATAGGGAAAGAAGACTGTTTCTTAGGATACAGACAAATATGAAATTTTTATCAAATTTTGGTAAAATTGTATTTGAAATATCAATATGACCTATATGAGTTCTACTTTGAAATGCAGCTTTTCTTGGAAGTTCACATTGGATTTTCACGACTCACGACGCAACAGTGCTTTTATAAAATTTTCATTTGACGTTTCCTAGAAGTCTGCTCGGTAAAAGGTGTTCATATGATGAACGTGAATGCTAGCCGAACTATAGTGTGACACGTCCTTATGTCCAATTTCCTTTGGAGCTTATCTGAAACATCTTGTTTGTGGAACAAAAATAGGAAAAAAACATGATGATACCTAACAGATAGAAATCTATTTCAGAAGTTTAGAGGGTAGTATCAAGTAGGTACAGCAAAATAACAAATCTTGTAAGTTGGTTCAGTTGGAAATTGAAAAAAAAACGAAGTCATAGTACCGTCTCGTATAGTACCTTCGGTAAATCAGAGGCACAATTGTCAAAAATTAAAAACCACAGTTACCCTCGTTCTACCAAAAGGTGCTTTATAAAGATTAGATTAATTGATATCATTGGCTTTCTCATTGGTCTAGCTAGTGGTCACAAACGTTACACTGCTAAACATGACCTTCAGGTTCAATTCTCGGGTTGGGAAAAGTGATATTGGGTTTTCTATCTGAAATTTACAAGTCCGGTTTTATTGATTGATGGCAAATTAGACGACACGATTGGCGCAGTGGTTGAGCGGTTGACTGCTGCGGCGCGTGTCGCGCGTTCAATTCCCGCACGGAACAAATATTTGTATGGCCTACAGACAGTTGTTCCGGGTCTGGCTGTTTGTGTATGTGAATTTGTATGTTTGTAAACGCACCCACGATACAGGAGAAATTCCTAGTGTGGGGCAAAGATAAAAAAAAAATTGGCTCTAACATAGCTGCCAAAATGTGAGTTCTCTATGGGTAAACAGTGTTGTGCTATGTTATTATTGATACAAAGCTCTTTCCAATCGTGTCATTACTTGGGAAACAAATTACACACGTACTGTGTTTGTATTGATACTAAAATTACTACACAAAATTATGACGATTTAAATCCGAATAGATATCCTTTATCATGTAACGTCTTTAACTAGATAACAGTGATGAATGTCATGATTAAATTAATACCAGTATTGTATTAAATCTAGATAAGAACGTCACATAAATGCATGTTGATAGTACAAGTTGTCCTTTGTGAGTTATGTAGGTCTAGTACTTGTGTACCTACGAAACTTTTTTACAAATAAAAAAATACTACAAAGTATAAAATTACTTTAATTTCAAAAGTCGGTGTATTTGATTATATCATCGTTTTTTAACACCGACTTCCCATACTCCACACCTAACAAAACCACTGAAAAGTCACAGAAAAGCAAAATACGCAATTTCGTTTAAGTACTTGGATGACATATTTTTTTACAGCTATTTTAATTAAAAAACCAAACGATTTCGATTAAGTCTAAGGGGCCAATCGGACGGTATATCCTTTCATATAAAAAATAGATTTTTTCAAATCCTTTCATATATCACGGAGTTATGAGGTAACAAACACAAAAAATACAACCAAATTGAGAACCTCCTCCTTTTTTTAAGTCGGTTAAAAAGAGGTAAAATTCTTATGTTATAATTTTGTAAAAGGTACCTAACATCTGGTAATTTATTTTTATAAAGAAAGCTTCACTATCTTTGGTTCGATGGTCATGGGCTACTTTAGTATCCCGAAAAAAACGCACTGTCCCCGTTATGTGGGTGTTATCAAATAATTACTTACCGTTTTCAAACGCAACTAAAGAGAATTTTCTGTTAAATTAATTTAACGACTATTAAAAAATAATGCCATCAAATATTTTTTTTAACTTCAAAAATATTTTGCTAATAGGGTATTTGAAAAATCTAAATGAATAAATACTTAGTTGATAAATGATATTAAAACATTACGATTTGTGAAACAATTAATAAAAATGGTCAAAAAACAGAGAAGTTATACACTTTTGAAGTTATTCTACTATCCTTATTACACAAAATGTCATATGTACTGGATGGGTTCAATTTAATATGGCAGAACTTGTGAGTGACGTTACACGCAATTAGTGCTGTCTGTATTTATTACAGATTTTAGAACGCTGACAACACCGCCATTTTTTTGCGTTTTTTTTTGCTCTCCAAGTTCTGAGAAATGTAATAAAAACATACAGTCAAATACCCTATTCAACGAATGTTTTACACAACTCAGATAACACAGCACAACATCAGAAAATCTGCCACTCATAAGAGACAACACATGACAACAGACCTCTTCAATACCTTCATACAGAGATTACCATCTTTTTAAATTAACAGATCGTTCTAGAAGATTCCATTTGGCGCCGTTTCCCCTGCGAGAGAGAAAGGACAGATTTTTATCAGGAGCATAAAACCATGCTTATTTTCTCCTCTATTTTAATAACCTTTTTAAAATAAAACTAGCTTTTCATACAATAGGAGGTTCATTGTGACTTGGGATTTAAAAAATATGTTTCTATCTCACAGTGCTAAGGGTATCTTTTCATTGGAAATACATAAGTTGCGCGAAATTACACATTTTCGCTTTGCGACAAGCATGTTGCTGTCATTACAGAAGGTTGCAACGTCAGCAATGTTTCGTATATGTCACCGGAAAATTGCAGAATCCGTAAGATTGCAATATATCTTGATTAGATTATGAATCCCATCCAAATTCAATAGTTTCCTATATATCCGTGTCTTATTTAGATAAATAGTTTTCAATTTCACGCGATATTTTACAGTGATACGGCGTTTGCCATTTTCCGGTGACAGATACATATGTATAATCGCTTGTAAAGAAAATAAAAAAACCAACGAAAATAAAATAATAAATTTCTTGATTGCCAGAAATTTTTCATTGCAGTATTTGTAAATACTTTGAACTATATTGGGACAAAGGGCAATGGAGAGGGTGATGCTCGGAGTTTCCTTGCGTGATCGAAACTAGAATGATGATATCCGCAAGAGAACCATCGTTACCGACATAGCCCGATGGATCGCCAAACTGAAGTGGCAGTGGATTGCTCGCCAGAAGTTCTGGAGTGGCGTCCGCGTACCGGAAGACACAGCGTTGGAAGGCCTGCCACAAGGTGGGCCGATGACCTGGTGAGGGTCGTAAGAAGCCGATGGATGCGAGACGCACAGGGCCGGTTTTTGTGACGATACTTGGAGGAGGCCTATGTCCAGCAGTGGACGTCTTTCGGCTGATATGATGATGATATTGTGATAAAATAGGTGCAAAAAAGTTTATTTTTCGGTTATTGTCATAAAATATGACGTTTGACAGCCATGACATTTGCGGAATTTTACTTAAATAAATATAAAATATAATTTGACCTTTTAAAAAGAAAAGTGTTTCGCAAACAATTTCCAGTGAACTTGCAACTTCATAACGAAAAATACGAGAAATCAACCTCTTTTTTGATTGTAACCCTTAGGGATCACCTAGTTTCCTGACTGGGGATATTATTTATGTTAATCCTATGTTAGTTCTAGTCTTAGCGTGGCCAACACATGTGCAGCTAGATGATTGAGCGAGGATTACCCGAGTTATAATGTACTATGTTGACTGACTAGTATTAATTCGTTGTGTATTACGACTATATTATATCAGTTCTTTGGGTACTATTTTCAGTTTTAAATGTGTAGATTTTTTCTTTTATAAGTACCAAATGTATAAAAAACTTGTTAATAAACTATAATTCGCATGCACAAATATAACATACGCACTGAAGATTTTCTTGTTTATTAAACCTACTGGCTTCTGCCTGCGACTTCACCGGTTTTAAGTTTTTGCACGGAACCCTAATCCTTTTCTGTCATAAAGTAACCTGCCAGTTTCGTCAAAATCGATCCAGCCGTTTCAGAGAGTAGCCACAACAAACGAACACACAATTTTTTTTTTGGTTTAAATTTGTTATAAGTACTATACACAGGGTGTTTCAGAATTACGTGGTCATATTTAGAGTGATGTTCTTTAGCTGAAATACCTACAATAAAAAAATAAAAGCAGACTTTTAGTTGGTGGCATTAATTTTGTTTCAACTACAGATACGATGCCGCCAATCGCTTCAGAGTATTTTTTTTAACTTTTTTTCCATTTTTGCGGTCAAGTTTTATTAAAGTAGAAAATAAACTTGTATTTTTAATTTTTGCAATTATTTATTTACTGTTTATCAGATACAAATACACAAATACTTTAAATATAAAGATTTAAAGCAAAAAGTGCCCCGATGGTTAAACAAATTCAAAATCATTGGGAATCACTGAAACTCCCGAAAGCCAGAATCAACAGTGGCGACACCTAGCATGCGCGAGCCGATGAAGCTTGATGAGTCTTTAAGCATAAATTCAAGTCTTGGAATACCTTATATTGTGATCACACTTGAAATATTTACTAGCAATCTATAAGAAAACATCATCCCAAAGAAAAATATGGTGGCAGTTCAAAAACATCGGCAATCCCATTCTATCAAACAACTTTTCATATACTAGAATAAAGCTATCACCAAGAATAGAAGCTCTCAAACTTCTGCTCACATCATAGGGAAAACTGGCGAGAAAATACAAAATATATGTTCAGGGAAGTCCATAAACCAGATGTTGCTTTATCTGAAACGGCTATACGCACTCGTCTCCCGAAATAAGTTCGACTACAATCGACTTACCAGGATTATTGAAAGTTCCTGATAGTTTGGAAATCTTTTGCTACTTAGATACGTGGCTTCCGACCCAAAGTTTTCTGCTTTTGTAGGAAAGTTCGGCCTGATGCCTATTAGCGGCCGGGATCACTTATTTTGAGGGCAACATAATAATTTAAGTAGCGGAACTTTTTTCGGGTATTTTTGGCTTGTGTTAATGAAGTTGTTTTATGGGCTGTTACTTTGAACGGTTTTTTTTTAGGGAATGTTGTCAAATCTGATTACTGACTTATCAGACTGGTGTTTACATCGATAACATTCGGTGTTTTCATCGATAACATAAGGTGTTTACATCGATAACTCTTGTTGTCAAGCTCAAATAAACCCAAAGCTAGGTTATACATAGGTACTTACGTCGTAATGTTACGTTATTGTTCAGATTAATTTTCGAAATATTAAATTTTGAAAAATTTTCGAAGAAAACGTGTTGGCTTACCAAGGATTTAAAAATCAAATCGAAAATATTTGCCTGGTAATTTTACAATAAGGCCACGATTATTTTAATATCAAAACAAAGCATTTCCAAAAACACAATATGCACCAAAAAATCTAATAGCAGTTGTCTAAAGAGTATTTACACGGATACATTTTATGAGCCTTTAATGCGAGAGCAGGCACCAGGTAATAATTTTTACTTAAAAGTTTAATGAAATTTATGGTATACATGAAAATTTATCGCATAAGCCTCTCCCAACCAATTTCAGAATACCGACAAAATGTAACTTAATTAATGTTTTAGAGTATTATTCTGTCTCAATATTGAATAGAAACTAATCTAGTTCATATTAGTTCGGCGGATTATTAAATTAGGCTTCCTTTATTATGAATAAATTATTTGAGTGGTGATGGTGAGAGAAGGACATCGCTTAAAGTAAACAAAGGAGAAATTATTAAAGTACTTGTAAAATGTAATACTCCACCAAAATAATGAGGTAAGTATTTATTGTAGGATTTTTGGTTACAATGTTACGATGCAATTGATGACAATTATATTTATATAAATCTTCTATTTAGTCTCACATAATAGAGGAAATATTTTCAACACTAGAAGCGTCGCCATACCATTTTTGTCCCACTCGCAAGTTATATCGTCTCTAACTTTTGAATTGTTTTACTTAGTTCGGTAAACTTTTCGACTTTTCATTATTTATTGTATTTTTTTATTCAAGCTGTTTCCAATTTAATAATAATAAACTTTAATGAAAAAAAAAACGCAATTTTACCTAGAACTGCCGCTGGGTCATTTCTGTCTCATCAGTATGCTGAGCAATTAAATTCGATGTAAGGACATAACTCTGGGTAATTGCGGGGGTGCAAGGGTGATGTGTGCATGAATAAATAGTTGAGTATCATTTCTATCAGTCAGTTTCATGTCGCTTTGCGTAGAGTGTACGTTATTGTTTTATTAGGACATATTTCACGTTTTATAGTTATGTCTTGACAAGACATAACTATAAAACGTGATACACATAACACATCACAAAATAATGATACCGCAAGAAATTGTGCTTTTTTTGAACGATATTTTAGAGGAGGTACCAGATGGTGACCTTTTGGAATACTCTGATCATGACTACGAATTAGAAAACAATTCCAGTTCTTATTCTAACGAACCTGAAGATACTACTCAGAAAGAAATACCCCAAGGTAACACTTTTTTTTATTTCGTTGAAAAACACTGAAATAGCTGTAGCTTTTTCAGTGTTTACTTTATATTATAGGATAGCCAATTACAAGTTTTCACTCGAAGTAAATAACCCTAAATAAATTATTTATATCTCTGTAACATTATACAGCGCTTTTTATTTAATTTGTAGTTATAGCAATAGCTACGCTATTTTTATGTTTCAGAAGCAAAAAATTAAACGCAAAGACTATTTTGCAACTGAAAGAAGAATTGGGGACACAACGTATATGAACGTTGTGTCCCCAATTCAAAAAATTCAATAAAGAAAAAAAATATCCGGGTGGTACCAAAAAGGTACTACCCGGATAAAATAGTTTCGTAATTTAGAACAATTACAATTACTCTTTCTAAATTACTATTCTAGTGATGATTATGATAAGAAACGAAAAATTACGATTTTGTTACTAAAGTATTGAATTTGATTTAAATTAATGAATAAACATGTTTTAAGTAACTTATAAATTGTTGTTATTATAAATTTCAGGCTTTATATTAATTAACGTTGCAATAAATATAGTGGGACAAAATTGTCCGGGCGGCGGTTCAAGGGGGGTCGTAACTTTCGGCGCTTCTAGTGTTAAAGCGTTCAAAAGTTTTAAGAACAAAACATATTTTTCTATCTTGGCCACTTCTTTCTTGTGATCGCCAATCTCACTTCAAAAAAATCCATTATATCACAACACATACCAAATAAAAAATTGCCAAAACCAAACACAATACAAATAAAAACTATTACTAACTCAATCGCAACGGCTCGTCCATAATTGAAACATGTCAACGAGTCTTTGATGTTTCGGACACTAGATGGCGTCTTTGTTCGGGCTGATGGACAGATACACCAGTCCAATGTGTGTACGAGATACGTCAGTCGAACGTATACGTCCATCGGCATCATGTCAGTCTGTCCATACTCGATAGTTCGCATTCAATTTCCGCTGGTGCTATGTGCGAATACCGTGCCAGACAGCGCGGTATTGACTGAAACGTATGAAGATTTTGATAGCTTTGCGATTTACTGGCGAATGTTTCACTGTTTTCGGTGTAAAATGGCAGTGTGGAATTTATTTTTGGTTGTGATTTAATTAAAGAATTTTATTGAAAGCGTTTGTTTATTTTTTATGTTATTATTGCTATTGTTACGAGCTTGGGGTTCGTGACAATAAAAACAGCCGATTAAATAACCAAAATGACACTTTAATTTAAAAACACTAATTACAACTTTTAACTCACTAATTATTAAACACAAGTTCACTACTGATCACTTTATTCGCACTTGAAGATCGCTTCCGAAGTATTCGCTTGTATCGCTAATCCAATACTGACTCGGTCGCGGAATACGCGCTCCTTTTATAGGTCAGTTTATTCTAGAAACTTCAATTCTCGAAACATCTGGAAAGTACTCGTAACTACCGCTGCCGACTGACTAGATACCGAGAAGTGTAGAATGTTCTGGCAAAGAAATGTCTAGAAGGTACTTGACTCTACTAGTTCTGCTACTCGATACTAGATGGCGCTAGTAGTAACTTAATGTACCCGACATTAATTCTGGCGCGTAACACTGCCCCCTCCTAAGACATGCTCGTCCCGAGCATTATCGGTCCCATAATAACGCGCCAGTCGATCCACATGGACGATCTTAGGAGCACTTCTTGTACCTTTCTGTATACGGTAGGTCACGTCGTTAATTTTTGTCACAATCCGGTACGGCCCGTCCCATTTAGCTTGAAGCTTAGGAGATTTCCCTTTACTGCGAACTGGATTGTGCAACCACACTAGTGAACCTTCGTCGAACCCTTTATTGTTCATTTTGCGGTCATAACGGGTTTTCATCTTTTCAGACATTTGCTGGCCCGATTGTCTGACGTGCTCATAAATGTCATTCATTTTGTTCCGCAAGTCATTCGCATAATCGGTTATATTGCGTGGGGCATCAGGTGGTATTCCGGTGATCAGATCTGCAGGCAGCCGCAATTCTCTTCCGAAGTTGGCGAAGGCGGGTGTCACCGATGTACTTTCGTGAACAGCACTTCGGTATGACAGCAAAAACGGTTGTATATGCTTGTCCCAATCGCGTTGCCGGTTTTCCACGACTTTTGCCAGGTATCTCTCCAATGTCTGATTAAATCGTTCCACCATTCCATCCGATTGTGGGTGGTAAGAAGTTGTTCTCGTTTTATGAGTACCCATAACTCGACAAGTTTCCTGGAATATTTGGGACTCAAAATTCCTTCCTTGATCGCTGTGAATCTCCAAGGGTACTCCAAAACGACAGAAGACTTCATGAACTAGTTTATCTGCAACTGTTGAGGCTTCTTGATTTGGAATGGCGAAGATTTCCGGCCACTTAGTGAAGTAATCCATTACAACCATGAAATACTTGTTACCACTTTCACTTTCCGGAAAAGGTCCCGCAACATCTAGGGCTATCCTTTCCCATGGTGCACCGACGTTGTACAATTTTAATGCACCTCTACTGCGAGTCTGAGGTCCTTTTACAGCCGCACAACTTGTACATTTGCGACACCAGTCCTCGACATCGTCACGACAGTGGACCCAGTAAAACCGTTCTCTTATCTTCAGTAGAGTCCGTTTTACTCCCATATGGCCTCCTGAAGAACCATTATGGTACAGCTGTAGGACATTCGGTACTTTTGCTTTAGGGACAACCATTTGCAAATGACAGCTGTCTCCCCGAGCATTTTCCCATTTACGGCACAGGACTCCATCCTGAATCACTAAGCTGTCCCATTGGGCCCAATAACTTTTTGTGATCGAACTCATCGCTGAGACGTCACTCCACGTGGGCTTAGGAGCACTGGCCTTCATCCACTCCAGAATCGGCTTGATGTCCGAATCTTCCTGCTGTGCACATTGTAGGCTTTCCTTCCACTCGCTGCTGAGGTCTGTCTTGAGCATCCTCACAGGTACGACTTCTTTACCCTCTTGCCTAGTACAATGCTTGCAGTCTTCAGGGCAAGGTCTTCTTGACAATGCGTCGGCGTTGCCATGAGATCTTCCGCTGCGATGTTCAATCACAAAGTCGTATTCCTGAAGTAGTTCAATCCATCTCGCAACTTGTCCTTCTGGATTTTTGAACTGCAATAGCCATTTGAGTGCAGCATGGTCTGTACGTAAATGGAATTTCCGTCCCAGCAGATATTTGCTAAAATGCTGCAATGACTTTACCACAGCTAGCAATTCCCGTCTCGTGACACAATAGTTCCTTTCTGGTGTCGACAATGACTTGCTGAAGTAGGCTATCACAACCTCTTGATCGCCATTCCGTTGAGATAACACACCGCCAAGTCCGATATCACTAGCGTCTGTGTCAACTATAAATTCCTTGTTCGCGTCAGGATACCCCAAAATAGGTGTTCTGCACAGACGTTTCTTTAGCTCCTGGAATGCGACGTCGCAACTTTCATCCCAGCAGAAATGTCGCTTCTCCTCGGTTAGTTTGTGGAGGGGCTTGGCTATGTCCGCAAAGTTCTTGACGAATCGCCGATAATAGGAGCACAAACCCAAAAATGCTCTGACCTGCGTCTTGTCTTTTGGAATTGGCCAATCTTTAACAGCGGCGATTTTCTCTGGATCCGTGCGGATGCCTTCTTCCGACACAACATATCCCAAAAAGCTGACTTGACGTTTGAAAAGTGAACACTTCTTTGGACTCAACTTGAGATTTGCACTCTGGATCTTCATGAGCACGCGTTCCAGGTTTTGAAGATGTTCTTCAAACGTACGGCCTACAATGATGATGTCGTCCAAGTAGACCAAACAGGCATCGCCAATTAACCCGGTTAGTACAAGTTCCATCAATCTTTCAAACGTTGCCGGAGCGTTGCATAATCCAAACGGCATAACATTAAATTGCCACAGGCCCTTTCCTGTCGAGAATGCAGTTTTCTCCTTGTCCTTAGGGTCGATTTCAACTTGCCAGTAACCACTTTTTAGGTATAGCGTGCTAAACCACTTCACTCCAGTAAGCATGTCCAGCGTGTCATCAATTCTTGGCAAAGGATAGCTGTCCTTCTTCGTGACGTCGTTTAGACGACGATAGTCAACACAAAACCGCATGCTGCCATCCTTCTTTCTTACCAGCACTACTGGTGAACACCATGGACTGGATGAAGGTTCTATAACACCATCCTTCATCATTCCTTCAATCATGGTTTCCACTTCCTTTTCACGTGCTACCGGCAATCTCCTTGGTCGCTGACGGATAGGCAATTCTTCTCCTATGTTTATTTTGTGTTGAACTAAGCCAGTCTTCCCAATGTCACTATCGTTTGAAGAGAAAACACTGGCGTACTTCAGTAACATCTTCTTTGCCTTGACCAGTTCATTTCCAGACAGAGCGCTGCGACAGTCGTCTAAAAGTGTGGTCACTTTCGTTTGTGCATTCTTGCTGAGGGTCCCAGTCGATAGATATTGGCATCGACGCAACCAATCCACTTCCTCGCAAGTACCAATCAGAGTGCCTTTTTCTATCATCTGTTCCTTATCACTAAGGTTCAGCACACGTACCCCTGAGATGTCGGTGGCTCTGACCAAAGTTCGTGCCACTTTCCATGGAAGGTCATTGTCTACCTTTTCCACGAGTACACAACGATGAGTCTGCCCAGAATTCCGAGGAAGAATTACCGGCACAATCGTTTCCGATCTCGGAGGAAGAACAATCTTCTTTAGGCTGTACACATTTCCCGGTAACGCCCCTTCCATGAAAAGTTCCTCTTGTCCACATTTCATAACTCCTTGATTAACGTCGATCTCACAAAAATTCTTCCTCATAAAGTCTAAGCCCAGGATGCAATCGTCCATTATATCAGCCACGATAACATTATGCAGGTAAATTCCGTTGCCTAGTTTCAACTCCATCTCTCTCTCTCCTCGGACGGGTATACGCTGACCAGTGGCTGTTACCAAATTTATGCGGTCTCGGTTGTGTACGGAGTCCCCAAGGAACCGACTTACAAGTTGGGAACTGACAACCGTGCGAGAAGCTCCAGTGTCTATCGTCAGCTTACATGGCGTTCCGTTGACCTCGCCCTTAATGATAAGGCTATTCCCGTCATGGGTTTGTGAGATCGAAATCCTTGGGGCTCTTCGAACATCAGCCAGCACCCGCCCCGCAGTCCTGGCTTTCACTCGTTTCCCTGCTGTTGTTGGGCGGTGCTGTTAGCCGCCCTACCCTCTGGAGATTGGCTACCTTCCCTTTCTGCAGTCCGCTTAGGGCAACTGGATCGAAGGTGGCCCCTTTCCCCACAGCCGTAGCACCTAGGGCTGTATCCTTTTAAACGGTCGCGAACTGTAGCCGCAGCAACCTCCCTGACGCGATGGGAACGATGATTCTGCCGTACAGCTTCCACCTCCAGTGCATGAGCCAAAGCGTCCTTAAGCGTCCCGTGGTGCCCGAGCCTCACAGCAGCTCTAACTTCAAGATCGCGGATTCCATCGGTGAATGCCTGCACCAGGTTCCCTTCGATGAGCGCAGGTATGGACTGGTAAGCTTTTCGAACCAGCTTCTCCACTTCAAGGGCCCACTGCTGCAGGTTTTCACCGCTGCGTTGCACGCGATCCTTGAGCTGCGCACGAAACACGTGTTCCAGATGAGCGTCGCCATATCTAGCTTCCAACGCCTCAAGGAGTTGCTCATAAGTCACTTCCTTATCGAGAGCTTCCAGGACAGTTAAGGCCTGGTCGCGCAGGCCTAGGGTGAGAGCAGTCATGGCCTGATTTTTACTCCACCCATTCGCCTTCATAACAGCTTCAAACTGTCTTTTGTAGGCTGACCAGGAAGATGTCCCATCGAACGGCGGCACTTTGAATCCACGTAGAGAAGGTGTAGTAGCTACGGAAACTGCCATCCCATCTCCAACCTTAAGGTTGCCCAACTCTTTCTTAACATCAGCAATGACGTAATTAAACTTGCTGATCTGGGTTTCAGCTTTTGACAGGCGGTTGTCATGCTGAGCAACCTTATCCTTCACCTCCTTCATGTCTTTTCCAAAGGTAGCGTGAAGGTCCTTCATAAGGAGCATCTGTTCTTCCTGGCGGCGCGCCTGCTCCTCCTTGTCACGCTGCAGCTGTTCTTCCAACCGACGGGCCTGTTCCTCCTGCCGGCGAGCCTGTTCCTCTTTGTCACGCTGCAGCTGTTCTTCTAACCGGCGGGCCTGCTCCTCCTGACGGCGGGCCTGTTCCTGCAGCATCAGCATCAGAGCAGCAAAGTCTGGTGCTGCAGATGCTGGAGCTGCTGTGGACGGACCGGCCTCCATAATCGGCAGCTGGCCCTCCGACGTCTGCGGTGTTGTACCTCCAAAACGCCTCTGGTCCGTCTCCTGCTGACGTTGACTCCGGGTACGGATACCCTCCGTGTCGTCCTATGGTAGAATCGGCATGGTTTAAATATCCACTCTTCTGACACCAATTGTTACGAGCTTGGGGTTCGTGTCAATAAAAACAGCCGATTAAATAACCAAAATGACACTTTAATTTAAAAACACTAATTACAACTTTTAACTCACTAATTATTAAACACAAGTTCACTACTGATCACTTTATTCGCACTTGAAGATCGCTTCTGAAGTATTCGCTTGTATCGCTAATCCAATACTGACTCGGTCGCGGAATACGCGCTCCTTTTATAGGTCAGTTTATTCTAGAAACTTCAATTCTCGAAACATCTGGAAAGTACTCGTAACTACCGCTGCCGACTGACTAGATACCGAGAAGTGTAGAATGTTCTGGCAAAGAAATGTCTAGAAGGTACTTGACTCTACTAGTTCTGCTACTCGATACTAGATGGCGCTAGTAGTAACTTAATGTACCCGACATTAATTCTGGCGCGTAACACTATATAATTAACAAGCCGTGCTTGACCACTATCGTACCTGATGGCGAAGCGATGATGGTGATGATCGACGAAGGAGCACGCTTGCTTAGATGTAACTAAAAAAAATCGAGGTTGTAGCTATCAAAAACACACAGACATCGACAGGGAATTCCACTCCTCAGCTATCCCAAATTGAAAGTATTACAAAAACCCTTCGTGCATTAACGTCTAGCATATAATAACTGCGCATTTTCGTTTTACGATGGCATGATGCGTTTAGCTGAATTTTAATATAAAATACAGTTCCGGAAATTAAAAAATGCACTGAACAATACTCAAGCCAGTTGAATCCGTTACCCCTTTGCTTAGTATTTCCATGCGTTATTCCGCGTACAGATTGGTGGAACGTAACATGAATTGTAACACAAATTAGCCGTCTATGCAACATGAAATGCTAATGTAGGTATGTTAATATAGTTTGTTTCACCGTGTGTTACGTCACATTTCTCCAATCTATACCAACGCAGCATTGGGTACTTGCGCAAACAAATGCACGTAACGTACTTACTTCAAAATAAAAAATAAAATCTCTTGCTACACTTGCGTGCAACACTCACGTCCCTCTACAAATACATTTTTATCAAAAACCAAAGCTGTATCAAATAACGGAGCATTTTTTAATAAAATTTCATAAACTTTAGTCATAGATTAAAATAACGCGCTGAACAATACTTAGAAAGCACTACTCATAACTGAAGCTCATTGGTATTCAGGATGCGAACGGCGACTGGAGCAAATTCTTAAAATTGAATCTAGGGTAGGACTCAGGCTGTGATACAAGCGCTACAAACACAATGCTTTTCTGGATTTAACAAATATTGATTTTACTCTTAATAAAACCGTTTTTGTACATGGATCTAATAATAATTTTAGGGTTGTTTAAGACGATTTCCTACTACTTTGCTCATTTAGTAATCTAAACTTCATCAATCAATATGTAAAAATCTTCCGCTACTGAGTGACGGAATGACATGTAGGTTCCTTGGCGAGTGTAGGGGAGCACGATGAGAGGATTTGCCGAAATTCCTACGGTAACGGGAAAAAACAGTTTATGCGCGTACGAAGTCGTGGGCAAAGGTTAGTGTAAAATAAACAGTTTATTTGATGGGAGTTATAAATTTATAGATTTTCTGGCTTCTGACAATCCGTACCGACTGCCAAAGATCTACAAATGACAGCCGGGACCAACGGCTTAATGTGCTATCCGAAGTTCGGAGGAGTCTCGGTAAGTCACGATGGTCACCCATCCACAGACCGACCTCGGCAAGCGTTGCTTATCTTTCAAAATCGACCAATGCACTATTACTTAAAATAATATTAATGTGAAACTCCGCCTTTTTGTTTAGTGATTCTTCACATCTTTTGAATAAACTGTGCACACGGGTAGACCATGTCTTTGAATATGACATAAGATAGACTTTCATCTCGGAAGTATGTTCCCGTGCGAAAATTTCTTTCGTATATAGTATGTAACTAAATCGGCGTTCGGGAAGTTGTGTGGTATCTTCTCGTCTCACATACTACAGTGTCTCAAGACGAAAGTTTACGACCAGTGCGTGTTGCCAGTGATGACGTATGGAACTGAACAGAAGGCTTAAAGTCACCCAAAGAGCAATGGAGAGGGCAATGCTCGGAATTTCCTTGTGACGATTTCCGCAAGAGAACCAAGGTTTCCGACATAGCCCGAAGGATTGCCAAATTGAAGTGGTAGTGGGCAGGGCACATTGCTCCCAGAACAGATGGCCGATGGGGCCTAAAAGTTCTGAAATGGCGACCGCATACAAGAAGACGCAGCGTTGGAAGGCCTCCCACAAGGTGGACCGATGACCTGGTGAAGGTCTCGGGTAGCCGATGGATGCGAGACGCACAGGACTTGTTGTTGTGGCGACACTTGGGGGAAGCCTATGTCCAACAGTGGACGTCTTTCGACTGATATGATGATGATGATGTAACTAAATAGTTAAAAATCACTGTACTGGGCTATTATCATCGGGTTTTTATCGTGCAAATATAAATGTTCATTAATCTTATGGGTCTGAAATAAAATATTTATTATTATTATTATTTAAACTTTTTCAAGAAAAACCTGAACCTGAACCTGTTTAGTAATCGGTTCATTTACATATTAAAGTTGTAAGCGTTTTAAAATTCTGTTTATATTAAAACTTACTGTTTTGAAGAGTGTGGTTCCAACGGCTTACAATTAGTATTTTAAGGGCTTTGCTCACGAACTCATTTGTTGCAAATGGAATCATAATAAAGACTTTATTTCAAGCCATTAATTTTATTACGTTAGATTGAGTTTAATACCTGGTTTCGTCTAGTTTGGCAGTATTAAGGAACTGTTACTGGTTTCTATATATTTATTTCGTGATCGAAAATGTCTGATTTCTGCTCTATGTATTTCAGCTCAAATAAAGGACCGTTCATGTTAATTATATGTTTATGTCGGTACAATTTTTACTAGCGAAGTGTCGTCACGCGTGTTTTCAACGCACTGTATTGCCTTAAATTTTTTTAAACGTTTTAATCTGTCCAATATTTTTTGGAGATGTTTTTTTTATTATTATTATCGATAGGCTCGCGTTTGGTCACTTTCTCACCTGATGGTAAGCTATGATGTGGTCGAAGATCTATCGGACTAATTGGATGTTTTGAGTAAAATACCCTATTGTTGTTGCTATTATGATAAAATTTACTCGTCAAGCAACAATCGCTTATTGCTTAATTTCTATGCAAACAAACAAGTGATCACGAGGTGAGATATCAATCCATATTATCAAGATGGAACGACAGCTCACTTCGTGGTCACGTGACATGTTGAATATATAGATTGATACCTCACCTAATGATCATAATTATCACCCAAGCCTTCACTTCGATATGTTTACAGAATCAACCGGCTGTATTTTACATGGAGCGACTGTCTATCTGTTCTTCACGACCCAGTAACTGGGTAACACGATACTACTTGGCAGGACTGGTTTCAGTTCCAGGCTTCTGACCATCCGTAACGACTGACAGAGATCAATAAATGACATCCGGGAGCAACAGTTTAACGGAGTTGGGAAGTTTTTTTTTAATAAGCCATGGCTGGAGGCTTAAATTTTATATTAAGGTCGCCACAGGCAAGTAGGTACGGTTAGGTAGCCGACAACCTTCTAAGTTGACCCGAGAGAGGCCACTAATAAAAAAAAATAAAAAACCGGCCAAGTGCGAGTCGGACTCTCACACGTTTCTTGAATCCCTTTACTTATAATTTTAATTTTAATTTTATTATTTATTGTTATAACGACAATAGAAATATACAGTACGTGAAAATTTCAACTGTCTTCAATTACGGTTCTTGAGATACAGCCCGCTGACAGACAGACGGATGGACAGGGAAGGCTTAGTAATAGGGTTCCGTCGGTAACCCTTCCGGTACGGAACCCTAAAGAACAGCTTAAAGTGCTTTTCAAGGCACGGAGGAATCTCAGCATGTTACTGATCTTCAGTCCGACCTCAGCAAGCGTTTCTTAACTTTGAAGATCCACCCATGTGGCTGTTATTTATAAGCCAAGAGCCATTAAGGTGTCAATGAACGTACATACATCTTAATTTCCATTTAAAACATGAAGGTCATACAGACACGTACAAAGGGAACATGATTACGTAAACAACACTCCAGACTCCGGGCCCTTGCAATATTACATCAATTCATTAAACTCATATTGTAGGTACGTAAGGTCCTGATTCATTTAGTCTCTCATTATGTCCTGACGTAAACGATTTAATGTCTTCATTTAATGCACAAAGAGAAATTAAAGAGGCTGCTAAAAGCTTGACATGACAAAGTGCTCTTTCTATTATAACTTTTAAGACCATAAGCTTACGTACGTGCTGTAATTTTCCTAATTACTTTCGTCGTTTAGTTTGGAGTAATTAAAATTCGTTAGGCAATTTTGGGTGGTTGTTTTTGGCGGGAAATAATGTTATGTTACTATTCCGTCATGTGGGTGACGCGTATGATTATGTCTAAAGGCGTGATTGCAGTTTTTTTTTATTATTGATAGGCAAGCGTTTGACTTTCTGGTAATAAACGATGCGGCAGACGATAGAGCACGATTTTTTAAAGTAACCAATTCACTCATGACTTAAAGGTTATTGTAGTCAGGAAACAGACTCCGGTAAGTGGAGCATTTCTAAAACTTGTTATGCCTAAGACAGTATTCCCTAAACCTTTGGTTGGGTGGGATGGTCACTATGTATGACGATTTGTTGATCTATAAGAAAATGTGGTCTTAAAACTCTTCCAATAGTAATTGCCCATGCGGCTTCGAAGATGTCTGTGGCTTAGAGAGGAAATTTTAGTAGGCCCTTGCAAGCGACTCGCTACAGCTACTCTATAAGCCCGAAGTCCGTAGTTTCGGGCTTAGTTGCGGGCGCACCTAGCCACTAAGAATTAATGAAAACACGATTTGAAAGTTACAGTCAAATCGTGTTGTCATTCATTCTTAGTTCGGATTCGGAACTAATAGTAAGTCCGTAGGTGATACGGAGTAGAATACGCCCGCAGATTCGGGCTTAGAGAGTAGCCCCCCAGACTAGAAAATCGGGAATTACAGACCCCTCCAAACCCAGTATGAAAGCTATGTTTCTGTGCCATGCTCGTCACATTTGTTAGAGTATCCGCAGTGTATAGTCCATACATACACCTGCGGTTTTAAGGATTTAAGCAGTCAGGTCAGGTCAGTCACCTACTGGGCCCGACTCATTTATATAAATAAATAGGTAGGTATTTAATTATCAGTACATTACAATAAGCTCGAAAAGAATAAGGAGATCTTTACCGGTACTACTGCAGTTATGAATACTATTTTTATTTAAACGTTGCCCCTCACTAGGAATTTCTCCTGTATCGTGGGTGCGCTACAAACATAAAAACTCACATACACTAACAGCCAGACCCGGAACAACTATCTGCAGGCCATACAAATACTTGATCCGTGCGGGAATCGAACCCACGATACGCAGAGTAGCAGCCAATCGCTCAACCACTGCGCCAACCGTGTCGTCGTATTGGCCGTTCCCAGATTTAAAAAAATAATTGATCAAATAGATTGGTAGCGCAAAAAAAAAGTAAATACACAGTCAGACTTTTAAATTTTACGTGGAATACGCGGAACCACTTAAATCTGAAGCAGTACACAGGGTATCAGGTTTCTTACTGCCCGTAACAACTGTCAACACAACAAAACACCAAGACAATGCTAGCTTAACCTGCTTTCAAACTGCAAAGGGGTCTCAATGCGGTAGGAACAGCCACCTTGGAACATCGGAGTTACGCATAGGTACTCCACTTTATAAGCCTTCGGAAAAGGTGGAACATGAAGTCTTTCATCGAATCGGTAGGTCCACTCAGAGTTTACTCTCAAGCCCGTCTAATAAAGTATAAAACAGTTATAGTACCTTCCTATATTTTCCATAATCAGGTTGCCCGTTATATACTAAGTTTGCAATAGAGGGGCATTTCTCGGAACTGCGTTCTAAAGATACCGCCTTACATTGCAAAATAATGATAACTAGTGCCGCAACTCAGTGTGGGTCTGTGCGAAAAGGTCATTGCATTATATGAAGCCCATACAGTATTCACAATAGTCGATTTAGCCACACTTGAGCGACCAACACGATTAGCAAACTCACTAAAGCTGTGTATTGTGGCGTATATTCGGGAAGACTTGTGTCCAGAAAGGCACTGCTGTTGGCAGAGTTGATGAAAATAAAGCTGGAACTAAGGGTTCCCTACCTTGCGTATGTACCTACCTAATGAAAATGTAGATCAAAGTAACTGTCTACTAGGAATATTATTAAGGGATAGATTTCCCTAATATCATGAGTCCGAATTGTCTTGAAAATCTAGCCCGAGAATTATTTCTGTTTGTTCCGTTCCCACAGACAAACCATTTTGACGGTTTTGTGGGGCATTGTCCTATGTAATTTTTTATTTTATAAAGTTTGCGTTTGATAAAAAAAACCAATCAGCATAGCGAGCGAGTCAATTAAAACAATGTGGTAATCATGTGATCAAATTTTGAGTTAACATGTGGCGTCCAAAATGTTTGGGATCAACATAATTACACTTCTGAAATATCACTTGGGCAATCCTAAAGCATTAATTTATTCAGGAGGCACACAAAACAAAGAAAAAAAATATTGGGTTATTTTGAACTTTTGACAGTCGTCATCGCTAATCTAAGAGATGTATGTATCTTTCACCGGGAAATGCAAACGCCGTAAGATTGTAAAATATCACGTGAAATCGTAAACTGTTTTTCTTAATAAGACACGGATTTATTGGAAACTATTGAATTTGGCTGGGATTTATTGTGTCATCATCTGCCTAGCCTTTTCCCAAATATATTGGGGTCGGCTTCCAGTCAAAGCGATATTTTCATAATATGTGTAGGAATTATCCGTATATATAAATATTTTCCGTAACTGAGTGAGTGACTGACTGACAGACAACGCACAACCGAAACTCCTGGCCGTAGGAAGATGAAATTTGGCATGTAGGTAGGTGCCTTGAGGAGTACTAAGAGGATTTCCCGAAATTCCTACGGGATCGGGAAAAAACTGGATATGCGCGTACGGAGTCGCGGGCAAAACTAGTTATCTTATAAAGATTTATTACAGTCTTATAGAGTCTGTAATTTTCCGGTGACAAATCTAAGTACCTAAGCGAGTCAATCAAAACACATTTTGAAACTAGGCCAACTCAGGTGATCAAAGTTCGCACAAACAAAAAACAATCTAGTACCTAATCATGTCGTATTCTGCAGACAACATTCTCTTCACTTCTCTCCAGAAAAAGCAATTTAAAGAAACATCTAGGTACTAAAACCTCAGCGAATAAACCCAACACAACGTCCAATCAGACTGAAAAAGCATGGTTCTTGTAATGAAATTCCCAACAGCGTTTATGAATCGGAAACCAAAGTTCATTTTGAAATAAGGCTGCGTTATTTCGACGCACGGCCGTGCTAGTTGAATATCAATTTGTGAGCTTACTAACGCTATTCGCGGTCAGTATTAGACTGTAGTGTTGGTACCTATATGGATTCAAACGTCGCTAGTAGGTTTAAATATTGCCTGAATTTTTAAGTAACTGCGGTTTTGGTAGTACACATATGGAGGTGTGGTTTCTGAGTTGTGGTGTTTTCTAAACAAATAGGTAGAAAGAGGTAAAATTATTGTATGTTTGTTTGCAATTTTTGGAAGAATTGTTATTGGCCTTGCTATGACGTGTCGATGACGTGATGATGTTGGTCTATTCTGTCAAAATCTCACCGTGTAAACTAAGGTGGAGTGAAAATGAACGGAACTGTCATACGAATCACAATCCATACATCTGTTTGCATGTATTGTGGATGAATGGTGAGAAATTTGCAGAATCGCACTGTTTTCGTGTGAAGGGGATATTGATATGCGCCTTGTATAGCTCCGTCTCCTTTGCACACAGGAATCATGATGATTTAAGACGTCATAATCTGCTTACGAAAATTCATTCTGGGATTGAAAGCCACACTATTAGTGCTGCTACTTTTTAACTCAGGAAAATAGTTTCTGAGAGATTGGTGACGTTGATGAAGCCACGGGAAAAAGCTAGCGTGTTTCTTTGTGATATTTTAAAATATAAGATCGTAAGCTATTAAGCACTTTACAGTTGCTATCTAGTTAATTTCTCCCGAGACTCCTGAAATCTGAAATCTAATTATTACTTTTTCACAAATTAATAAATATGTTTTTTTTTATTACAGATCATAATTTATAAAGCTTTTAAAAGAAACGTAAGTAATAAAACTGTTATTTAGTTGCAGAAGCTGCATTTTGATACATATGATCAAATTCTCATTTTCCTCACGTGTGCGATACGGGATTGCCTAACCGCCTACATAGTTGTGAACTCAAACGGAAACCGTAATCATAAGCTGATCACGTGGCGAAGTCGCGATTCAAAATACATGTGTCTGAGTAATATATCTCATGAAAAATAGGTACCTATTAAATGTAATTCTATTCTTCTTCTTACTATCCCTTCCTACTTATCCTATCCTACGCTACTTATCTCTTAATATTAATAAACGCGAAAATTTGTGGTTTGCATGGATGGACAAATCTTTATTACTGTTTCTCGCCAAAACTACTCAACGAATTTTGATGAAACTTGTCAGTAATGTGCCTTTTTCATGAGAATAACACAAGGGCTGTAATTTATAAAGATATCAGGGGAAGTATCCTACGCGAGCGGAGCTGTGAGCGGCAGCTAATCGAACATAATTGAAGCTAGTATGAGCTGCCCCTTTTATAATTTTAGTCACGCAAACACGTACAGGTACACTTACACGTAGGTAATCACAGAACAATAAAATATTTAACACTCCCAACACTTTTTGAAGTGAAAACTTCTTTAGGTGCGTTGAGCACTTTATGGGTGCATAAAAATAATGGAGCTCGCGTCATCGTCACTGAACGCTTTCCATGAGCTATATGTATACTGTGTATATATGTGTACTATTTGTCTCTATCGGCATCCCCAAAGACTGCCCCGCATGTTTTTTACCCATTCTCGGAAAAGCCTGTCACAGAAGTTGTTAGACTCAACTAGGGGAATGTCCTGTTGTGGTGGACTTTAGTTTTATTTTAATCCAGTTATTAAAGTTAAAGTAACATAGTCATTTACTTTGCTTTAAGGAACATACGATTACAAGAGGAATATAACTTTGTTCATATTATTTTAGTCACATAAACACAGCAATCAAATATTTAATACACCCAACACTTGTTTCACCCAATTTCGGAAAGCTTGTCATCTCACACAAGTTGTTATACTCAACTAGGGGAACGGCCTATTGTGGAGTAGGTAAGTACTATAATCTTATTTAACACCAACATATGACTTTACACGAATAAATTTAAAGTCAAGGGTAGCTTAATAAGGAACATAATTTAAAGAGACACAAACCTTTCCTACTATTATTTAAGACACAGTTACATAAACACGTAGATAAGCACACAACAATCAAATATTTAATACCACCAGCACTTTTTGCTGTCATCTCGCACAAGTTGTTAGACTCAACTAGGGGAATAGCCCATTGAGGAGTAGGTGAGGTCTATAATCTTATTTTACACCAACATATGACTTTACATGAATCATTTTAAAGTCAAGGGTAGCTTAATAAGGAACATAATTTACAGAGACACAAACCTTTCCTACTATTTAAGACACAGTTACATAAACACGTAGATAAGCACACAGCAATCAAATATTTTATACCACCAGCACTTTTTGCTATCATCTCGCACAAGTTGTTAGACTCAACTAGGGGAATAGCCCATTGTGGTGTCCATTCCGAGGCTAGCGACCTATTACGGCTTGTTCACTGCTGCTATTGCGATTCTAAGCCTCAAATGTAACGGCTTTCCAGAGTTTATATCGGTCAAGTGGTTTAACTTTCGTAGATATGTTTCCTGCTGAAGATAGTTTGATCGAAGTTATTTTAGACAAGAGTGATGTTTGTAATTAGATATTTTCGATTGATCTTATAGTTTTTTTCAGATATCTTCGCCAAGCAGTGGGCTGCTTTGATTTTCAAAGAATCACGTGTTATATTTTCCGTTATCTATTTATTTAAATTTTACCAAAAGTTAACAACCCATTTGGTGTTATTTGCTTCTAAATTTTAAAGTGTAAAATGAACACTGTCTAATGAAGGATTTCAGACCAACTCTCCACTATGGCATGCCAATGGCATCATGATTCTATTGTGAGAGGGAGACAAAGCTATACAGGATGAACTGCACCATCCTTTTTTCTCAATGGATTCACTATGGCAATAACACGTCAATAACAACCACCGTTGCACGTCATAGTAGCGCTGGACGTAGACTAAACAAACTGTTTAGTGAATAATCTTACAGTCTTGCTTAACTAATGCTAGGTTTGTTTTACAAAAGATGCAAGAGTATGTCTAATGAAATGATCTAATACGGAATAGTATAAATAGCTTATAAATTAGAAAACATTAACACATCCCAATTCGCTAATACCCCAACGTATTCTTAGGAGCTAAACTGTGTGAAATCACTTTTAGAGCATTATCTCTTCAGCTGCAGTAGTTAAATTGCACAAAGACTTGAATTTAATGCCGTGCCGACTTCCACGGCTTTAACTTGTAAGACTTAATACCTTGATTTTTTCTTGTCCCTTTCAGGATAGTTAAATAAGATAAAATAAGATCACTCAGATGTCTGATAGGTCTTTGTTTCATTATGTTCAGTTCAATATTTTGTTCAGTGTTTTAAAATACCTTATACCTCTTATCTATTTGCTTTTAATTGCGCCTACCTTTGTACCGACCCGTAGATAAGTTGAAATTGATACGAGTAAACATTAATATCGACCTACAAACAATGGAAAAAGTGAGTCATTGATTGATAAAATCGGTGAGAATCAAAATATTTATGATATTCAAACAAAAACACCTATTGTTACAAAAAAGACATTGTTAGAAGAACCTAATCGTTTGAATGATATTACAAACTAATATAAAGAGTTTATGAACACCTTGGTTGATCAAATATAAGAGTTACCTACTTTATTCACGACTTTGTCCCACTTCTGTGGGTTCTGTGTCTTTTTGGCTTCGCTTCTGTGGAAATTATTCTACAGGAACTGAGGATATTTTCGGGATTAAAATTTAGCCTTTGGCAATCAGCATTAGTGTAGGTTTCTGAATGAGTTTTTTTTGACGTGACAACGACAAATCGATGAACGCCGGCTGCACGCACAAAAAAGGATGGCTCATTGTAACGTTACGCTCATTGTAACGTTACACTCATTGTAACGTTACGCTCATGGTAACGTTACGCTCATTGTAACGTTCCGATCATTTCATCAATGTTTTGTTATGACGTTGTCACGTTAAACTATCGTCCGTAAACCGACTTTAGAAGGCCAATGTATGTAAGTTCAATACCTATATGTCTAGGTAGCTAAGCTAAATATGTATGTTGGCAATACCGAGCGCATCCAAGCTGAGCAAGCAAATCTTTGCATTCAGCCAGCGATATGAAAGTTCAAACGGGCCTTATAATGCGGGAGACATTATAAGGCCCGTTTGAACTCAACTTTAAGTTTTTGCGTCAAGACCGTTAATACATCACTTTCATAATAGAGAGGATATATAGGCTTACTAGTTTAATAAATATTAGGGTGATAATTTGAATAAATTTGCATGAAGTTACCTTAATTATACAATCAGTCTGCCTATCCTCAAGGTTCGGCTTCCTGTCTTACCTTATGCAGCTGAGTACCAGTTTTTTACACGAAGTATTTGCTTATCTGATCTCCACAATCTTGCAACTGGGTAACGCGAAACCCCTTAGCAACACCGGTGTCAGACGACTCATAACGACTGCCAGAGATCTACAAATAGCCAGTACCAACGACCTAACGCGCTTTCCGCAGCACGAAGGACTCTTCGTAAGTAATGGGTCACCCATCTACGGATCGACCTCGGCCAACGTTGCTCAACTTTGAAGATTGATCCGTGCAGCTACTATAACTTATTAAATATACAACGTGTAACAGAATAAACGCAATACTTGAAAAAGGGGTAATTGTACTAACTCATCATCATCGTGAAAAAATGAAAGCTTGCAAAATCGACTGCCCCATACCACCCATACTCATAACTCGGCAAAATGTAATGAACAGCTGACTTTTTTCGCGATTTTGTTCCATGGTCAAAGTTGTTCATAATGATGTGTACAATTGCCCCTTTTCAGGTATTGCGTTTATTATGTTAAACGTTGTATAATCACGTAGGTATCTTTTCCTATCTGAACTTCCCAAACTCGCCAACTTACAAGTAACAGTAGGCGAATCTTTTGCCACTAACATGGGCTCTGGTACAAACTCCTTGCAAAAACATGCGGGGCAGTCTTTGGGGACTGTCGATAGAAGTGATAACTAAGTAACTTCTGAATTGTATCGTCGAGCTATTAGATTACTATTTTTTAATTTGGATAACGTTCGCTGCGATGACGCGAGTTCCATGATTTTTGTACAACCAGAAAGTACATATATACATAGTATACATTCCTATAGCTCATGGAAAGCGTTCGGTGACGATGACGCGAGCTCCATGATTTTTGTTCACCCAAAAAGTGCTCAACGCGCCTAAAAAAGTGTTAATTTCAAAAAACTCAATACTACTTGGTTCTATGCGGTAATGAAGCGTTATGAGAAAAAATATATGGCAGTGTACTGACAGTGTGATGCGATGTTACGTCTATGTAGAAATCATATCCTAGATCGCTTTAAAGTAACAGAACCAAAATGACGTTGAATGTTTTGACGAGAATTATAACTAAAAATATATTATAACCTAATAAAAAGATGATAATATGATAACACTACACATCGGTTGTGGTGTTTACGTTATTGTAAAATATATTATGTTTTATCAATAAAATACAATTATATCTCAGATTAATTGACATTAATAGGAGGTCAACTTTAGTGGTAATTTCCATTGACACACTGTTTCGACTTGCTTTGATAATTTGAAACAAATTATATATATGTAGGTTAATTTTGGACTTTGTTTTTTAAGAAAACAACCATGTTCTGAATTTTCTGATCTAATTTAACAACATTCTGACCGCAATTCTTAAGCATAGTTTTCAAAACCCTTTTTTTAATAATTATATATCAAAAACCCAGCCTTTTGCCTCCTAAGGAACTCTCCTATTGATACATCCCTGAATCAAAAGCCAGTATTTTACATGAAATATCCATCATCATCATCATATCACGTCCACTGCTGGACATAGGCCTCCCCCAAGTGTTGCCACAACAACCAATCCTGTGCGTCTCGCATCCGTCGTTTATTCGCGACCCTCACCAGGTCTTCGGTTCACCTTGTGATAGACCTTCCATAGCTGCGTCTTCAGGTACGGGGTCGCCATCCCCATCATTTTTCGGCCCCATCGACCGCATACTGCCAGCAAATTTCCCTGCCCATTGCCACTTCAGATTGGCGATCCTTCGGACTGTGTCGGTAACCACCACTTTTTGTAAAATTCTGTGGGAGCCTTAATAACTACTAACCCTCAGGAATCTCGCAAGATTATTACATACGCATCTTTATCTGCCAATTCAGCTTTTAGTCTATTATTCTACCTTCATTCATATCTACAGGGCCCCATCTTTTTCTGTTCCAAAATTCATCAAAGTCAGTTCGACGCACTAGGTGTTAAGGCGTAATAAACAAACAAACTCACTTTCGCATTTAAATAATTGAGTTAATATTTTGTATGACGATGAATTTTATTTCACCTTTTAGCATCTTTTAAGATGATATGAGTACGTATCCTTTCCTTCTCCAAGTACATTTTATAGGTTGATCGACTATTACTCGTTAACTTGTAAAACCTACTAAGCTGTGATAATTTTCCTTTTAAATGACACTAATGTTATAAAACCGAAAGTTTGTGAGTGTGAGTGTGTGTATGTTTGTTACTTCTTCACGCACAAACGGCTGGACCAATTTTGATAAAATTTGGTTTGCAGGAAGCTGGCACCCTGGATTAACACATATGCTACTTTTTATATATTTACTAGCTGCGCGGGTAACACAAATATATGCTACTACCGTGAATTTATCACCTCTCTAAAACCAACCGTTTAACTGGCAGAGAGGGGGACACTTGACTCTAACAAAAACTTGCACTTTAAAGCATAATATTTCGCAAACGGATCCTTGATGGGAAAATGTTGTTCGATTACCCTCAATATTTTTAAACGATCTATCCAACGACACCCCATACCATGGGGAAAACGTTAAAAAAAAAAACATCGTAACCTAACCTACCCTAAAAAAAAAATAACTTTTTTCGCGTAATTAATGAATATACCCATACCAAATTCCAATTTTCTCGTGCTACTTAGTCTGTGAGCTGAACCGCGAACAGACAGACGGACATGGCAAAACTACTTGAGTTCCTTGTTGACTACGGAACCCTAAAAACGAATAAAAACAAAATTAATAGGGTATGCTTGTTGAGAAGACACCTACTAAGAAAGTCGTTTATTAAATTTTTCTTACAGGGACTAATAACATTATCTATGGTGTTATTTCCGGCGTGTCAACTTTCTAGTCTTATTTTATTTGATTAAAATCTGCATGGACATAATAATATTTTGTGATTGTGTTTCTTATTGAAGAAATAATAATTTATTGTTAATGTGTATGCATAAATAATTTGGAAGGAAAAATATGACAGTATTTTATTTGATAAAATGTTAAATAATGTAATAAATTGTTACAGAACCTAATTGTACGAAACGAAGGCCACAAAAAAAACACATCCAGCTAACGGCTAACCAATGAAACTATAAAGGTCGGATTTGTCGTAAAACAATCATAAAATTCATTGTTAAAATGATAAAAATCTCGTTTCGTTTTTCGAGTTTGTATACCCACCGTGTCGCATTCAACTCGTTTCCTAAAATTCAATTTTGGGAATTTGTTTCCTCCCGTCGAACGCTGTACGGAATACTGATGGGGTTTCAGAGTTCCCGTAAAGAAGTACCACTGTTTATATTTTATTTTAACGACATAAAATATATAGCCATTTGTCACACTTGACATTTTAACGTATTACTTAGCAGTTGTTTCGTGAAGTTCGATTTTTGGAAACAAATTGTGTGCATGCGTAATTTAATCTATTTTGTTTCGTGGATTGAATGCAGTTGTATGTTAAACGGTGAATAGCGAAACACTGAGTATCAATCTTCACTACGTATTATCAAACGTTTTTTACGAAAAAATACAACCGACTCCCAATTAAAAAAAACAACGTCGGTGTTAAAATATGAAGAAACAACCAAAACCACAGACTAGCAAAATCAAAGTTATTTCATACTTTGTAGTGTTTTTTTTCATTTGGAAGTCGGTAGTATTTTTTTGTAAAAAAGTTTTTTATTTTACATTTTTTTGTGGTACCCCATACCTAACAACACCACTGAAGGAAAGTCACAGGAAAGCAAAATACGCAATTTCGTTAACTTGGATGATATATTTTCTCTTTCCTTCAGTTATTTTGTGTTAAAAATCAAACTACTGAACCGATTTTGATAAAATTTCTATGGGACCAATCGGAACGTATATCCTTTCCCATGATGGAGTCATGGGTAACAAAAAAAAATACAACCGAATTGAGAACCTCCTCCTTTTTTTGAAGTCAGTTAAAAACAAACTCCCTGGCTGCATCTGTTTGTTTATTCGCGATAAACTCAAAAATTACTGAACGGATTTTCATGCACTTTTCTGTACCTAATGGATGAGTTTATTTATGAGGAAGGTTTTGGTGTATAATTCATCCCGAAATTCCTACGGGAACGAGAAAATTGGGATATGCGCGTGCGAAGTCGCGGTTGAAAGCTAGTGGTAAATAAAAATCGAAAAACTTCGAGGCAAGAAACTGGCAATGATAAGTTCATTAATCTACCCAACTATCTTGGAGTCGGGTTCCAGTGTAATCAGATGAAGCTAAATACCAGTATTTTACTAGAGGCGACTGCCTATCAGACCTCCACAACCATGTAACTGGGCAGCACGGTAGCCACCTCTTGGCAAGACTGCTGTCAGATATTCTGGCTTCTGACAATCCGCAAGGACTCTCAAAGAACTACAAATGAAAGTCAGGACCAACAGCTTTACGTTCTTTCCGAGGCACTGAGGAGTTTCGGAATGTAATAGGATGGTCACCCATCCACAGACCGACCTCGGTATGAGTTGCTCAAACTTGAAGATCGACCCGTGCGGCTGCTATTATTTATAAATAAAAAGAAATAAAGCAAGGTGATTCTTAAATAGTATAGAGCACGAATAATGTGTTAGTTAAACTAGCTTGGTAGTTTTAAACTTAGTGGTTTAAAACCACGTCTTCATGTTCCAACCTACAAAAAAGAAAAGATTATTCGAAAGTAAAATAAAGATTCAGCTGTGGTGGATACTTATTCTTGCGGACTGCAGTGCGGTGAAACGTAGGCAAACTTTATACTTTATGTCCCTGATTTGATATGTTACCCAGTTTTGGAACAAATCTTTAGCTACATCTTATTTAGTAGTTTGAGCATCTTTAGCCTTAGTTGAATTTTAGTTTTGTTGTTTTGTATAATGCCTACTTCTTCTTTTTATTGTTACAATTTTATTACGAACAAAACACGAATATTCGTGAAACAGCAGAACACTGACGTCACAGTTTGGGATGATCTTAGTCAATTAAACCACTTTCAGGGTTTCGAACCCCTGAATGGAAAAAACGGATCACTTATTGGTTCACTCGTGTGTGTATCTGTCTGTCCGTCTATCACAGCTGATTTTCTTCGAATTCAGCTGTTTAGCTGAAATTTGGTACACATATTATGAACTTGTATGACAACACGGAAGCGTAACGAGGGAAAATTAGAAAAATAAAGTTTTCCAAGTCGTGATTCAAATAAAAGGGCTCATCGAAGTGTGCTATCTCAAGCTATTTTTTTTATATTTAAAAAAAATATTTTCTGTATTTATTAGAGGAATGATGAAAATTGACGTTTCCCCGTATCTCCGGAATCTGTGCATTTAATATAAAAGTCTATGGTTTTTAAGTAACATGTAAAAAAAACAAATAGGTATTTAGTCGTTTCCTTTTCTTTTCTGACTCGAACTTGCTTGTTTTTTTTTTTTAATTTATATTGTAAAGTTAAATACGATTAGTTTCATTTGACACCGTGCACTGAAACAATGGTATGTGAATAAAGCTTTATTTTCGGATATCAATGTCGTTCATTTATAATAACAACAATTTCCAATACCATTTTCAAAATATAGTGTTAATTCCAGTAACAATTAATTAACATAATTAGCAGTTTAAAATGTAGTCATTGGAGTTTTGAACAAGGAGAGGTTTTGCCGTGCAGTTGGATGAGATCAAATACTGAAATACACTGACAATATACTATCAAAACCTAGTAATTGTAAGCACATATCTACCTAACAGCAGTACCATTACATAGTATCATGGCCACCTACATCAAAGCTATCTCACAATCTAATTTACCACCTCCAAAATTGAATCAACGAGAGCCCGCAAACACCTAATATCGCAGTATTTATTTAATCGCCCATACCTAATGTACGGACAATTATACCCTCATTGGGCAAACTAATTACCGGATCTACCTGGCTTGTGCCTAATGACAAGTAATATGCAGTGCATTATCGCAATGCGACGCAATATTATAGAGTTATCCGCAGCTTTGCGGGTAATGGACGGCCGGTTCACACCATCTGAGACCGGCGTTGCACTAAATTAATAGACTATTGTTAATCCCACGGATCAGGATTGAAGCGTAAACACATTATGTGTAAGTGTTTCGGTCGATTTACACGGTTCTAGTGTTTAGTAGAGTGCCAAGATACTCTTGTGACACTGTGATGTAAAAAATATGCTAACTCTTATGCTTGAAGTCAATTCAGCAAAAAAAATTGATAGAAGCAGATAGTCGAGTCCCTAACACGAGTCAATTCACTAATTTAGTTGTCACACTTTGCTTAAATCTTGTTTCTATATTGTCCTTTTGCTCATCATCGTCGAATCCCCATACACTACTTTAAAAGGTAAGTACCTATTTGTGCTTTTTATCTCAAGCAAAGGGGAACAAAATTTCAGTACGCCATACTGAATCGTAAACTCGTGTACATCGGCCTTAATAGTTGGTTCAACAAGATACCGTTAACTCCCTCCCTTTTGAGGTATCTATGCAGATTGGAACCAGCGTGTTTGGCGAGCCAATCGTCTTAGTGATACGATTTGTTTCCATTGATGTAATCGAGTTAGCTTCTTATTTATTTATTTAAACTTTATGTAGCTTCTGAAGTGGTTTCTGTAGACTTTGGTAGGATGTACAACAATACATAAATAATTTTTAAAATTTAAATTACCTGCACTAATTAAATCCATAGGAATGCTAAAAAAATAAACGAACAAAAATTGTTGTGATAAATAACAAGCATTCCAATTAAGGGAACTCATAAGTCATAATGGTATGTATGTAGATTGAAACTAGTATGTTTGGCGAGCCTATCGTCTTAGTGATGCGATTTGTAGCTATTGATGTTATCGAGCTACCGGATTTGATTGCCATTTACTATAGAAACCTACTTATTTATTCGTTTAGATATGGTGGAGGCCTTTAATCAGTTGTGGGACACTATAGGTTTTAAAGCAACTTTATGAACAGGAGTGAGACTTAATGCAACAAGGCATTCTTTACCATCCAACCTTTTAGTTGAAAAGTACTACACTGTGCGAGGTGTAGTACTTTTCAACGGCATCCTCAGGGATATTCCAACAGGCGTTGGAGGGGGGGTTTCAGAGTGGTAATTTAAGAGGTAACGGGCCCCTTTATTGTGCTGATGGTGATCACCGGGGTGGTTCAGTGAGGTATAATCCCACAATCCTTGGTCTTACCCCAGAAGACCAGACGCCTTTTGAAGGTTTCCCCAATAGAACAAAAAAAAAGATATACAACAAAATTAACATATTTAAATACTAAATAAGTTTCGCAAAGATAATTATACTAATAAAATACCTAATAGGTACCTTAACATGCCAAAATAATAAACTAAAATTTATCTATTTTCAGTAATTCGTAGTTCTGGATTTTACGCTTTAAATTCTGGAACGTGATTCCCCTTGACATCAAAAAAGCTAAGAGCAATCCTCTCAGTTTTTTGATGTCAAGGTGAATCACGTTCCAGAGTTTAATAGTTGAGACAGTGTAAGAGTTAGATCTAAATCTGCTGCGATGAGAAGGAATATGAAGAAGAAAGTGCTTCGATGTACGAAGACTATGAGAACATGAAGGTAAAGTTTCGTGCCTTGAAAATCATGTTAAGCGGTTGGTTTCTGCTGACATTTGTCGACCTTTAAAGCTGGTAACTGACCGGTGTTACGGGCCGTAATGTAACATTCGCAGCAAGCATGTTATGTTACGTCGTGTCCTAAAATCCGTGTAAAACAAAACACATACGCACATGTTCGTGCTCGTTTTCACGTACTTACTGATTGCACGAATGCTCGCTTTGTAAAATATTACATTACGCCCCATAATACCGGTCAGTAACCACCTTAATTATCAGTCATTCGTGTAGTCAGAGGCCCGAAAATTAGTCAACAAGACTTACCAGGCTATCGTGTTACCCAGTAACTGGGTTTTTGGAGGTCAGATAAGCTATCGCTCAATGTAAAATATTTGTATATAGCTGCATGTAGGCTTAAAGCAGACCACAACGTAGAGAAAAGGCAATTTAGGCAGACTGATGTGCATGTGTGCTGAAAAATATGCTCTGATCTTAAGTAGAAAATTAAACGAAAATACGATAAATAACCATATTCATCTTTAATTCACCTCTCATTGAATTTTAATGAACTTCGATCAGTAATTCTTCATTTAAATAAATTAAAGAACAAAGTTTTATCTTGCTTTTCTATCAAAAACATTGTTTGTTGTGATTCCCGCCCACCGCAATATGCAGCAAAACTTCGTAAATTAAAGATGAAAATCATTTCAATATTTTGATTTGTTGTTTAAACAAAATACGAGACGAAGTAAATATTTCTAAAATATGAATATTAACCAGCATTATAAAATAAACTCGCAAATAATTTGAATTTAGTTTTAGATAAGTCAGTATATAAGTTCGCTCATTTAATTGAGGTAAGGCTACAATAATTCGCATAGACCTAAAAAAAAATACGAATGTTCGGAACACCATTATAAATGAAATGTGAGAAGTCTCCATCGATCCGACGTTTAAAAAAAAATATTCAAGGTCAAAGTTCACAAATGGGTTTTTAGCGTTTTTCAGCCAAACGGTTAATCATAAAAATTGTTCAGATTAAAATTGTAAATGATGCAATTAACTATAAAATTGTCTTTACACTTTTTGTCCTAAGAGTCACCGCTCGAACAATCGATGGCATCGATCGATGATCGATCGATTGGTGTAGTAACATACTTTTTTTTTTAAGAATGGGAAATCATCAAATGACTTCTTCCGCTCTAGGTGGAGCGGAAGGGCGTGTCAGACTCTTGCTGGCTAAAACCCATCCGTATTCCTTCTAAAGCCCTTTGCGTTCTAGGGCCGCGGTGACTCTTTCGACCAAATTCCGCTACCGAAGTGCCACTCTAAAACATGATTAAATCATTGTCATCATTTCAGCCGAAAGTTGTGCACTGCTGAACAAAAGTCGGCTACAAATTTCCGCAAAGTCCTGTGTTTTTTGCATCCAGGTGACTCCCGCGGCCCTCACCAGGTCATAGATTCACATTAAGGTAGACCTTCCAACATTATGCGTCGTCCTAAAAGAAAGCGATTAGCGCCTGAATTCGTGATCTTTGCGGAGCGGCGCGGCGACGCGGCCTGAATTGTAGAAAAAAAATAACACGAAGAATTCTTCACTACCGAATCCCTTGGCTCTACCAGCCATCTGTTCTAAGAGCAAAATCTACTGCTACAAAAAATCCATGAACATGACAAAATACTTACAAAGAAACAATTGAAGCACATCTAATAAAAAATATCCAATAAATTCACATCTTGTAGTTGGCGAACAACTCAAAACGCGGGACTAAGGTCCGGTTCATACTTGCGGATCGTTCACAAGTTAAACTCAACTCCAAGTGCACTCACAGGGGATTCTTATAGTTTTATAACGCAATAACGTTACGTCTCCAACACGCCAGGATATTACGTGTGTTCCCAACTTTTACTGTACTACAGCTACTTTATGATACATTGAATTGTTAATAAAATGCATTGATGTTGTTGTGTTCATGCCTTTCTTTGAAGTACAGTTGTTGGAATTGGCAATTATTTAAGGATGGTAGGTTTTATGGTGTGGGTTTTAACCGCAAGAATCGTGAGTCATTTCCATAATTAGGAGAATTATTTACTCACGTTGATTTAATCGGAGTTTGAACCTTTGGACTGCGGTCTTACCACGTGAATATTACGATATATTCACGTGGTAAGACCGCAGTCGGCATTATTCGTTTTAGATCGAAACTATGTGAACAATTCACGTGCATTTAAGACTCAGAACAGTAATGTGTTTCCTTACACGTGTTTTTGGTATTTTGAATATGTGACTCACAAACCACAATATTTGAAACACGACATTTTTGAAAAAAATCAATAAATAAATTCGTTAAATCGTGAAATTAAATTTAAAGTAAAAACTAGGAAAAAATATATTTTAAATACACAGTAGGTATCTGCCCGGGTAATTCCATTTCTGAAACAAAGAAAAAATAACCTAACACATCAATTACTGAAGTATATATAAATGATTCAAGTGTTTTTCATCTTTATTAACATAACATTTTATCAAGCGCAAAATCAATACCAATAAATCAAATCAATACTTTGTTTTCTACGTTCCACATTGTGTACCTATTAAATCATGGAAATAAGATTAAACGCTACACAACTTTTTTGTCTTCATTCCAGATTAGATTGTTAATAAACAAACATTTCCCTTCAAGTACTCTCAATAGCGCTATCTTTCATAAATAATTCGCACTTATTAAAATAACAAAATGACAGTTAATAAAGCCGTGTGCCGACATCGAAGGATTTTTTACAAGCAAGGACTTCTCTCCGGGCGGTACACAAAAGTTTTTCCTTTAAAAAGTTTCCAAAACTACACACCTTCGCGGACATCAATGGACTTGGTCCAAGAAGTCTATAGAGTTGTTTCAGTTGTCTATGCGCGAAGTAAGGAGGGAGGGGGGAGTTATTACCGGCGCTTTTGTTCCAAATATAAAAGCACAAGTTTTACAGAACTGAGAACACCCCTGAGAACAACAGATAGCTAGTATTTAAAATTACGAAGTTTATTAAGTGGTTATGCCTAAATATTGTTCTGAAGCGATAAGAGTAATCTAAATAACAGACGCACTTCAGACTTCAAGTGAACGTTTTGAAAGACTTAGTTTCTTTGGTAACTTTAATCCTGAAAACTGTTTATTGGAAATTAAGTTTCTACAAAGCGGGATACTTTTTGTCTGTTCATTTATTAGGCAATATTATGTAAATTATGATTTTACAAAAATTTGAGACAGTATAAAACATTTACATTTAAGAACACCATGGTCGTTATGTGCGTGAAAGTCAATTCAATTTTTAGTCCCTTCATTCTGAAACTCAATCTGTACACACAGAAAATCCATAGACGACGGTCATCGATAGTTATTCAGATTGCACACACACAGCTAACATAAATTACTAAGTAAGTGCACGAGCCGCCGGGAGTCAGCACGAGTGTGTCAACAATTCCACACCCTATCTCGAAGCTGTGTCGTCAGCGATCCTAGGCTTGACCCATTCATTGATCTACAATTATTGGTTGCAAGCCGCAGAAGTAGTTAGGTGCGATACGAATTTTGGTTGTGTAGACCTAAAACCAGAATGGAGACAGCGATTACCGAATAGTTTGGTAGAAGAGATGCTTGTATTTAAAAATTTGACTAACAATTTTTTACCTACGTTTTCTTTTTCATATTTAAAGTTAAATGTCTATTTGGTCAAGTGAAGTTATTTTGACTGTGGCGTTATTATAATTAACGAGAATATCTACCTATAACATACCTTTTTAAAAGCTTTGTATATGTCCTGGAATCTTGCAATCAATATTTCACTGACTTCCACTGAAGCTGTCGAGCTGAAATTTGGCACACCTATTTGATACTGTCTTGATGGTATTTTTTTTACTATTAGGGCGATATGCAAGGAGTGGAGATTTATGTAGAACGTCCTCACCCTTGCCAATATTCTGCTAAATCTTTGGGCTTTATTTAGACTGTCATTAAAATATAACGTGTAATGTTTTCTTCTGATAGTTGTTTTTTTTTGTAGAAGTTTTATTACTTAACGGCATTGTTTGCATACACAATTATATTTATTATTTTCACTTAAAGCCAACGACAGTACTTGGTGTTTAACATTTATGATACGTTATTACTTTCAAGTGTGTTTAAATAATAATTTTGACAATTAGTAGGTATTTCGTTATCTGTTTTTTATTTAAGATCCATTGAAAATGAATACGACTTTTTTTAATAGGTTTTTTCTTGTTTTAAACCCATGTTTTTCAGTAAGGACTGTTATTATTATTGAATAAACACTTTCACCTTTAAAGTGAAGGTGTTTTAAAAATGTCGTTTAGATCTGTTGTTTTTTTTGGGAATTTACTGAGGCCTTTTAAGTTAAAGTTAAGCACATGCTTTCACTTAGGTGTGCCTGCAGCCTTAAATGTCAAATAATAATATTTTTTTATTATTAAGATTTTTTTACTGATACAAATTGTTTAGTTAAACCTCATACGGTTCGCTATTCAAACACATTATACTTTATGATAATAAATAACCAAAATATCGTAACGATGGCACTAAATTTCGGAGCGGAATGGCCCTAGCAGTTAACTACAATGTACACTTGCACCAATCACCGGTGAGTGCTGTGCAACTGACAGCACTGAGCTGGTAGGAGCCTTCAGATTAGCACTACCTTACCGCTAACGATTGGTTCAGGATTTAAGAACGGGTAATGAGATCGTGGTGAAGACGGATACAAATTAGTATACGATGAACAAATTGAATTGTTAATTTAAGATTATTAATAGAGTAGCTCGTGGCTAAATAATAACAGCCGCACAGGTCGATCTTCAAGGTTTAAAACACCGACTTCCGAAAATAAAGTTATTTCATACTTTGCAATTGTTTTTTTCATTTGGAAGTCGGTTTTAATTTTTTGTAAAAATGTTTTTTTTTATTTTTCACTTTTTAGTGGAGCACCACAAGAACGTCACTGAAAATTTCCACAAAAAATAAAACATCAAAACACGAAATTTAAATGTTTCCAATCGTCCTCCTCATACAAAACTGTAACTGACTCTCATTAACAGAAAAATCTTTTTTCGCGATAAAATTGAGAGCGAAAAAAGTTGTTTCTATCGCGTACTTAAACAATCACATCACGGTTGATTGTGAACTTTTTTGAGCTTTCTTCATTGTTCCAGGTTGGGTTATTCCCAGTTGTCGCCACTGGTGACGCCACCACTGGCGACAAATGGGAATATTTTTCAAAAAAAGTCCCAGTTGTCACCAGTGGTGGCGCCACCAGTGGCGACAACTGGGAATGGCCATTCTTCTAGTTCCCAGTTGTCACCAGTGGCGACAGATGGGAAATATAAAGTGATACGCCTCCGGTGGGGGCGATGCTAGAGCTGAATTATAGTGATGGGGTTTCATTATTGTATCACTAACGAAGTTTTAAATAGGTATATTTTATATTTTCTTAAATAAAACTTTTACACGTTACTTGGGAAGATATATATTTTTATAAATCACAATATTTGTATTCATTGAGATTAAAACTGCACAAGTACAGTTTCCAGTACTACAACTATTACAGATCGTATAATTATTTTACTTAAAACTATATTATTAGGTTCTTATCACAAACTAAATAGTAATGAATATGTACATAATTGCAATATATTTACAATCAGCCATAACTTCCGCGCTCCGATCCTGTCGATCAACCCCCTCCACTATGCTGAAAACTACTCGGATTTTATTTATCAAAAAATACTGTTTACCACAGTAATATATTTGTATAAGAGTATAATATTAAGTAATTCCTATTTAAATACATCTAGCTAAATCGAAAGAGTAAAGTCAATTATTGTAAATAGTATGTTGATCTGTGATAAAAAAGTAGAAGTATAAATTATTGTAAATAATGCATTGATTAATCTGTGATAGACATCGCAGTAAATTAATGAGTAACATAATACCTGTAGATTTAGAAAATTATAAACGTCAATTATTGTGGTTAATATATACAAGTCTGTTTTATAAAAATAACCTAAGAATTACATAATGCCATACGTTGATTAATCTGTGATAAGAACCTAATAATATAGTTTTAAGTAAAATAATTATACGATCTGTAATAGTTGTAGTACTGGAAACTGTACTTGTGCAGTTTTAATCTCAATGAATACAAATATTGTGATTTATAAAAATATATATCTTCCCAAGTAACGTGTAAAAGTTTTATTTAAGAAAATATAAAATATACCTATTTAAAACTTCGTTAGTGATACAATAATGAAACCCCATCACTATAATTCAGCTCTAGCATCGCCCCCACCGGAGGCGTATCACTTTATATTTCCCATCTGTCGCCACTGGTGACAACTGGGAACTAGAAGAATGGCCATTCCCAGTTGTCGCCACTGGTGGCGCCACCACTGGTGACAACTGGGACTTTTTTTGAAAAATATTCCCATTTGTCGCCAGTGGTGGCGTCACCAGTGGCGACAACTGGGAATAACCCGTTACAATAGCAATCATTCTAAGAATTCGGGCCAGTTTTCAAAGAAATTTTAACGTTAAAAATAAGATTTCTTGTTGGGAATTAAAATGATGAAATAAACGTGACTGTAACTTCATTGAAAGTTCGTTTCGAATGAGATGTTTAGGTCGATTAATCTGTCTAATCCTAGAATAATTTACTTGGTTAAAATGGCACGGCAAAGCAAGAAAGTATGAAGCAATATTTAATAATAGGTTTATTGGATGGGTAGGGTTCCGCCTTGTGCGAGCTGGACTCATACCATATCTTGTAGTAGTAAGGGCAAAATTTAATCTGTCTACCTATTACAGTTTATAACCCGCTAACAGCCAGACGAACACACGAACGGATATCGGAGGCTTAGTTATAGGGTTCCCCGATTTCTCCAGGATCCCATCATCAGATCCTAACTTATACCTTCCATCATTAGCTCAGCAACATGAGATGATGATTACCAGGCATAAATATCTGAATTGCGTTAGTAAGTAATTATATGAAAATCGGTGAAAATACATACCTACAGTCGAACATAGAACCTCCTCCTATTCTTGAAGTCGGTTAAAAAATGATTCTTAAGGTTTTCTAGCAAATATCGCCTTAGACGACAGTTAATGCCTGATCGTTTTTCATTGCCAACAGTTTATAATATAAACATGATTACAAACTCACAACCCAGGGATATCCTATACAAAACAACAGTAAGTATTCATACAATCGGTGATGTTTACGATAGCTGATCTTGTTTGAAAAATATTGTGTTGTGTGTGAATAAAATACAAGCGATATGATTGAAATACTTTGTTTGTTTAAATACTGAAGTAGATCTGTTTCCGAGTGTAAAAGAATGCGAGTTAAAATGACATTTTAACTTAAAAAAAAGAAACCAATGGAAAAATGGACCCGATGGCAGCTCAAAAATTAAAAATAATGATATCTTTTTTTAAAACAATAAATCAAGCTCTCATCAATTCTAAACAATTACTCCACACAAACTCACTATCAACATTTCAACAACACAAAAGCCCTCTTTACACAGCAAAATCCAAATGACGGTTTTAAAAAAAATAAAGAGAGACTCATTGATACCGCACTCTGTCTGCGAAGTTCGTCTTTGAAAAAGTTTGAGAACAACTAAACAACGCACCTGGCTACGTGAATAGTCATTCAAAAGAGCGTCGAGTCTTTTGGCTTTTATAGACGACTGCTGTGTGATAGTCTGCCCCCTCGCTGGTATAAAATGAACTACAGTTTTTGATGATACGAGCATTTTAATAGATTTTTGAGTTTTGTGTGAAAAGCTCCTAGGCAAGCGTACATCAGCGTCGGCCGATCACGGTCAGCAGATCATGTTCATTATGAGAACAACTGAACAACGCATCTGGCTACGTGATAGACGTTCAAAAGAACGTCGGGTCTTTTGGGCGTTTACAGACTGCTGTGTTACAGTCTGCCCGCTTGCTGCTATAAAAGTTGCTACAGTTGAATTTTATTTATTGGAAATCATTTTCGACTTGGTTTCGTGATTGGAGCATCTTGGGGGTCTTTAAGTTAAGAGTGAATACGATTTTGGCAAGCGTGTATTGGCCCAAAGAATCGTACCTATATTAAACTAAAAGGATCAATACATTTTTTTGTCGGGGGATTTTTTTTCGTTCTTTTTAAACTTTATTTCCCTATAATGTACTAAATAAAAAGTAATTCGTTAGGTCCTAGGTACCAGTCATCACTCCACTTTCCTCATGAATCTAGTAGGGCATTGATCAGACAAATAATATTAGTATAGACATACATACATACAAATCTTTTTATTTTCATTTCGTTGGTTCATATTCCTCATTCCCTTTCAATATAATGTACATTATTCTACTAGTCAAGCCCTATAATTTGATACACATATTGAGGCCGTTGTGAAAAAAAAAACGTAATTCGCCATTTTGTGGTGGCGGCCATCTTGAATTTGAAATTAGTCACAGTGTATAATATTTTACTAGTGAAGTCCTTTCTTTTGATACCCATATTTAGGGAGTTGTGAAAAAATATGTAATCCGCAATTTTGTGGCGGCGGCCATCTTGGATCGATTTTCAATAAAACGTAGCTAAGAACACTCCCAACTAATTCACCTTTCAAACAAAAAAAAAAACTCAAAATCGGTTCATCCGTTCGAGAGCTACGATGCCAGACACACACACACACATACGTCAAACTTATACCACCCCGTCGTTTTTGCGTCGGAGGTAATAAACGTTGCATTTTGAGATCAGATTCTAGTCACTGTGCATTTTCTCTTCCTCCCTTTAATTTTTCCTAGTCTACTGCAATTACCAATTCTACAAGGAGACCCACCGTAATTTTCTTAGCGTAGGCGGTGTACTAAAAAAGATTGAAACAAAAAAATGTGAAGACCTTGTTCACGAAGTGAGCAATATAACGCGTATTTTTAAAAACATTCGATATGTCTACCCACTAATGTAGTTGATATTGCACCGATATAAAAATGCTTTCTCTCCGATAAAATAGTTTCTCGCTGTATGCTATAAAACAATGACAATATTCCAACCGATTCCGTTCCGGAACTGACACCATTCAGACTCCTTTCCAAAAAAATGCGTCGGAGCAATAACGCTGAAACTCTAGTGATATTTACCAACGGAAGTGTGAAATAAGAAATAAAAAATGCGGATTATTGTTTGAACGATACCTATAATAATAGATAGGTGATTCTAAAGGTCTACTCCGAAATCATAGAATAAGACTAATACTACTTATCGAAACTACACAGTACTAAGGTACCTAGATCTGCCAGTGTTGGTCAATCAATCATAAAGACGTTTAGTCCAAGAACCAGCAGATATTGAACCTGTACCTAGGTAAAACTTCAATAAAAGGAAATGTAATCGTGAAAATCAGAGTTTCTTAATAGAGAAACATCTATCACAGTAAATAGCAGCTAAATTAGATCAGCAGTTCCTAACTCCGGACAGATCGTTTCTTGATGACTGGCAATTCAATCTCTGGCTATCTGTAATGGCCAGCTGCCAATGTAATGCTGTCGGCGAGACACGGCACGGATTAGTGCCAAAAATCAATAGGTAGTTTCTAAAGTCTTTAGAGTTTTCCACCTAAGTCTGTCCTTTTTTGTGCAACTTGCAAATTTATTGGTTTGGTGTAGAGGTGAGATACTGGACACGTAAGTAATTTCGGATTTTTATTGTGCGTAACGCTTAGTACCTAATGCAGTCAATATTGGGGTAATGGTTATGTGCTATAATTTGGAAGTTTTCCAACCACGAATGAGCAGGTTAATCATTTTGAAAGCGAAGTGTCGATGCTTGGAGGAGGCCTAAAGTCTCCAAAAATTCCCACCAACGTGGACCGTATCACCGCTCCAGCGTTTGCCATAGTGAGACAGCAACCTAACGGGAGACTAACCTTTGGTTCCTGGACAGTAATAGTTGAAGAATTATATGCAAATCAAGTGATGCTTTTGGCTGCTACAATTCCTTTAAACCAATCACAACAGGTAACGTATATTTGACAATTTGCAACATGTTTTTTTGTAATTTTCGTTCCAAAAACTGGGCTTAAGCCATTAAAGAAAGCCAACGCATATTTAAAAAGAAATAAAAAGTATTTAATTGCCACAAAACGACATACCTACCCACATACATAATTTTATTTTCTTAAAATAGAATATGAGTTACCTACATACTCATACTTCCGATATCATTTTTTCAGAAGTCTTTTCAATGTTGATACGTCAATCAATGAAGCTTTCAGCCCTGATAGTGTTCTTTGTATAGCTAGTGTTAGGGATCTACTCATCTCCTGAACGAGACGTGATTGACAGTTGATAAGTCCTTTCGTGTCGCGCTTATCGGTCATCTTTCAATCAACAATATCTAAATAGAGACACTTACCTATAACGTTGAAGGAAAAAAGAGGTGTATCATTTTTGCAGTAAATCAAACATTTTTTGTAATGTAATACAGAGGATAGATCGGGATGTTTTTACCCGATTGTGTTGCAAGGGAGGGTAATATAGATAGGGTAAACCTGAACTAAAAGGTATTTTAGCCATACATAAGTACTTAACTTGAAAACTAACATTTAACCTTCTGTAAGCTGAAAGTATGGTTCGTGATGCACCGAGGCATCTCGGTGCAGACTGGCTAACATGATTATTCCTTTTTTTTAAACGAGAAGGTTGAGTTTGTGATCCTAAACTAAACAGGACGAATTTGTGCTGCCATCGAATATTTTTTTTGAGAATTTATCAAACTGTGTGCGGTAGTTCTAACTAAGCCAGACGTATTGCACTCTACTCAAGATTAACACAACGATGCATTTTCATGTAAAATGTTCAGCAGAAATTGTAAAATGTCCGACGATTTTAAACCACGGTAAAACGAATAAACAAAGCAAGCGGAAATTAGGAAGTATGTAAAAATCCGCATAAGCTGGCTATTCTGGCTTCTAAAAATGGAAAATTAATAAAGTGAAAAGAACTTTTAACACCTTCAAAACCCACGTTTATAATTTCGGCACGGCATTGTTCCACGAATAAGTCGTCAGCTACAGTCGGTAACTATCCAACTTTAGATTTCACTTAAATCTCGAAACAAATTGTTCGAAATTGCTTTGTTTGAGAGAAAATTGCATTAAAGTTTCTGTTATAAGAAACGAATATTGTTGTGGGATAATTAATTATTGGATGTACAAACTTAATTGCTAAATGCTGAAAGTATTTAGAAATAAGACGGGGGATTGCCAGATTGTCTGGCTAAATAAGACAATTAAATCCACTTGGATTTCAAAAACTAAAAGATAAAATGGCTCTCTCTGATTTACTTTGTAGTGATTTATTTTTCTTTTTACCCCTAGGCTAATAGAGCATAAAAACGCGACCATATATATATTGAAGAATAAAATATTAAAACTATTTTAACACAAAATATTAAGTACTAAAACCGTGTGATTTGCGTTAAAATAACGTTTCAGGCAAGGCGTGGTTACTTTTCAGAAAAAAATAATGCCAAAACCCTACTAATAACAATGCTTGCATATTAACACTTTTAGTACTTGCTTATTAAATGCAAAAGCTGCTAACAGGATCGTGTAAGAGTTAGGTGTACTGCTCCGCTAATATTATATTGTTCATAAATTAATATAATAACGTCCTTATTATGATAAGCTTACATTTAGCTTATACCTACCTCTGGCGGGCCATACACGTTCAAATAGTTTGATCAAAGAGACTGGATCAAACAGTTTTATAAAATTGGTATCAATATAAGTTTGATAAAAAAATGAGTTGTCAAATGGCATGAAGTAATACAAAATTTCGTATTCCTATTTGATAAAACAGTTTGAACCAGCCTGTTTGATCAAATTACTTGAACGTGTATGGCCCACATTAAGGGGACGAAATTCATCTTAATTCTTTCTCTCATTAATAAGTAGGATTTGCGGAAAGTTGCTTCATTTTGCTAACCGTAAAACTAAATTCTTAAAACATTACTGACTATTTTGGGCATCTCATACCACCACTATCGTCATTTCAGCACGAAGACATCCACACAGGACTTAGGTACCTACGTTATTTTACGAACTTGGGTGTATTAGTACCAGTCATCGGAGTAGGCAGAGCTATTTTTGGTACTTGCGACATGTTTTTATAGTATAGACATAGCTCTGATTCGGGGATTCGCTGCTAGGATTTCAAATAAAAATGTACTTATTATTAAGGTTGGTAATGATATGTAGAGGTACTCGTATGTACGAATGCATAACTATATCACGTGTTATATCTGAACTAAGATACAACTTCAAACTTGGGTAAAACGTCCCGTGTAAACCGCATAACATCAGAATGACATGTCAAACATGCCAAAATTATGGCCCATTCTTCTAATTTTCTTTGAAAACAGATTTTCTTTATAAAACTTCTTGATAGATTTGAAATCCCGGTGTCATGACTATATTAATATATATTTTTGAGGTCATTGGCCCAAAATAGCTATATCAATATCTACTCCGATCACTGATTAGTATAAGTAGTTTTTGGCAATTGTTGCTTCGGTCTGTTGGTCAATTTGAAATATTTAAGCTTTTGCTACTTTTTATTGTGATAACTGAGCAATAGTGCTGCTAATAAGGATTAAATATTGCACAGGAGTATAATTTGCAAAATCAAGAACAGTGGTAGTTTTAAGTATGGGTTAAATAACTGTAAATTATAATTGTAGTGCAGTAGCAAATCTAGAAATCTTTGTACAGAATGCAGGTCCAGGTAGGCCGCTGTAGAAACATCCTGGCTAAATGCAGTATCATAGACACATCCCAAACACAGTGGCAGTGTGGAGCCTTGCGCAAGATATGCCCCACCTTCTTTACTACCTTTCATGCTCCCCTCCAGAACCTGAACGTGGCTAATGATAATGCTGTCCAAGTAACCACATACTGGTCGGTCCAATTTTTTCATTTTGAGTTGTCCATTTGACAATAAAAGAATGAGATTAAATAATAACAAATGAAATTACATCATCATCATCATATGAGCCCAAAGACGTCCACTGCTGGACATAGGCCTCCCTCAAGTATCGCCACAACAACCGGTGCTGTGCGTCTCGCATCAATCGGCTACCCGCGACCCTCACCAGGTCATCGGTCCACCTTATGCGAGGGGAGGCCTTCCAACGCTGCGTCTTCCGGTACGCGGCAATCACATAGAAGAGAAGATGAATGCTTGGCCTTAACAATGCACCGTAAAGTCGTTAATTACCCATGCTAGTCTAGATTTAACTGAGGTTATAGATATGACATAGATACTAACTCATTATGCCAAAGCTATTGATTCTGATTTAATTGTTCACGTAATTGGCGAATATGGACCGTATATTTATACCTACGCTTCGCTATCGCTTGTACCTTATACCTACTGCAAATTACGGAATAATGTGTTTAGGAATATAGGTAGGTGAATACTTCAATCATCTTCAATCGTCTTCAGGTATGCACATTTCAAAAGAATATTTTAATAATCAGATTGGGTGACGTTTCGTATCTGATGACAGTAAGGAAACAATAGCGAAACTTTTTGGAAAATTCGAGTGCAAAAATTAATAAAAAGTTACAAAAAATCACTTTTCAAGCAGTTTCACGCAGTTGGTGGAATTTATTTTAGTTCAATCACAGATTCTATGCTGCCAACTGCATCAGATTGCTTGAAAAGTGTTTTTTTTTAACTTATAGACATTTTATGTTTTGAAAAATTACGATTTATTTTTTTGTGGTATTATTTCTTGACTTTATGTAAGTTACAGAACGTAACTCTGTATAAACACCCTGTATAGTCTAGACAAACAGATGTCTTTATTAATACCTTATTTATTAATAACCTCAACCCTGGCAATGGAGTGCGCTCCATGAGTCTTAAGATAATGCTTTATTTGAGACGAGAAAGTATTTCAGATAAAAGTACAGGTACTATACTACTATGATCTGCTAATGCCATCCAATTCCGATATTGTAAAAGGCATACCTAGTGCTATTTGCCATGTATAGCTCCGTCTCTCTCTTAGAACGGAATCATGATCGTTTTAAGACTTCATAGTAGGGCCCCAATTTTTTCATTCTAAAACATAATCGTCAAACTTGACTATAGACCGTAGGTGTAATATGTGCAATTGGACATTTTATAGATATTTTTTAACATGTTTCTTTCTTAGTTCAACTCTTTTGAAAGCATTGACTGAGGTCATCGAGCATTGAATCAAAAATGAAAATTTAAATAAAAAAATCGAACTTAAACGAAAAGGAAAGAACAAAGACACTAGGAAAGACTGCATTGCCTGCATGGCCTTTGGGATCTAACATATATGGAGTGGCCACCACGTATCAGAAGACACAGCGTTAAAAGGCCTCCCACCAACCACTTAGTGGGTCGATGACCTGATGAGCGCAACCGGAGTACACTCATGGATGTGAAAAACGTAGGACCCGTCCACACGTGCACTGATTGGTGAATATGCCAACTGTGCGACCGCTATAGGTCCGACAGACGGTGACTTTCAGCTGAAATAATGATGATGACACTTTTAAATGAAATAACCGTCATGATTATGAAACGAAAATAATGGCCTTTTACGACCCTTAAAATCTGCGATACAATAATTCAACTATCCCCATAAAAATTACCATATTCGAACTAAATCCGTATAAAAACTGAATAACACTTTTGGCACATTAAAAGGGGCGTCTCGGAATGTTGCTAAATCTCCCCAGACGTGCCATAGGAAATGTTCTCTTTATCTTACACCATCCTGCTTCCGAAGGCGCACCTTCCGCTCAGTGTTCCGCCTCGCCGCACTACACACCGGAACTGACGGGGATTTATTTAGAATAAAACAGCACATTTTTATTGCACATTAAAATGTTTCAAAAGTTTGGACTGAGACTATAAGAATTGATGGTAGGTGCAATTTATGACCAAATTAAATTATTGTACTGTAGGGCGATATGGGCAAAACAGGCATTAGGTCTCCCGATATCATTACAATATTTTTGGTATTTTGCCAGCTCCAGCTAATCCACATGAAACGTGTCCAAATCTCCACGCCATCGTTTCTTATACTGTTATGTTAATATTGACACAAATAAATTTGATTGTAATCAATTTATTACTGGTTACAAACTGACTAATTATCATATGTATTTACCACCTAGTTGTAGGAGACAAATTGCTAATCTTTTAGCATACAATATAAAGTCTGACACTGGTACATGTAGTGTACCAAAGGCTACTGTTAGTAATGATACTAACATTTTTATTGATACCCCTAGTATTAGTTTAAACTATTAGGTTCGACAACGGAAAAGCCTCATATGTTGAATGTTGTACATCAAAATATGCAAGGTCTGTCCGGCAAAGAACTAGAGTTAAGTTTATTTATAGAAAATTATGATGTTCAGGTTTTATGTCTAACTGAACATTGGTTGAAAGAGCATGAAGTAGCTTTTTTAAATAATGATTACTTTACCGTACAAAGTGCGTTTGTAAGAAAAAGTGCCATTCGTGGTGGATCATTAGTCCTTGTTTCAAACAAGTTGAAATGTAAACAACGTTTAGATTTAGTAAATCATTCTATCGAGCGCACTGTGGAGTTGTCTTGTGTTGAACTCGAGCGATACATAATAATTTGTGTTTATCGACCGCCCTCTGGTGATTTTGGTCATTTCGAATCTGTAATGGAGGATTTACTTAATTAGTTAAAGTCAAGTAGTAAAAGTATAATTTTATGTGGAGATTTTAATGTTAATATTTTAGATGTTACTCCACTAAGTATTCGGCTTCTCAATCTGTTTAGGTCTTATAATTTAGTTAACTTGTTTTTTGAACCAACTAGAATCACGGCATCTTCATCTACTTGTCTTGATAATATTTTTAGCAATTGTGATTCTGAAAATAAATTTGTGTTAAGTGACCTAACGTCTGACCACTGTGGACTACTAGTTAGCTTCCCTATGCCACTAAATAAAAAGCCAAATAAAATAGTATATATAAGTTTAAGCATAATGTATCTAAAAAACTTACACCATCTATAGTAAAACATGAACATCCTAATGATATCTATGGAGCCCTTTTTGATGTTGTGCAGAATGAGTACCAAGCTACATTTAAGTCAAAAACTTTAAACACTATGGGTACCTCCATTGGCTTCAACCAATGGGCTACACCAGGTATTTATAAAAGCAAAGCGAGACTATATGAGTTACATGGTTTAAAAAAATATAAGTTTGATGCTCCTTTTCTAGAGTATGTTAGAAATTATTCTAAATTATTTAAAAAGATTTGTGCTACTGCTAAATCTAAATTTTTAAGTGACACAATTAAAAATTCTAAAAATAAAGTAAAAGCGACTTGGAAAATTATTAACAATGAAACGGGCAAGTCGGTTAAACAAGAAAATCAAGTAGAGATTATTGTTGACAACAAATTAATAAGTAAAGCAACTGACGTAGCTGAGGCATTTAATGATTTTTTTGCTAATATACCTATAACTACGACTCGCTCCTTAAGTTCGTCCTCGTCTAATGCTGAAAAGCTTTTACATAGTAGTGTGCCTAAATGTAGTCAATTATTTAGTTTCGAGCACGTAACACCAAGTGATGTAGTTAATGTTTTAGTTTTGATTCATATTTGCATAATAGGTTTCAATGTGTAGATATCAATGGTGTGAAGTCCTCCGGGCTACCAGTTCATTTAGGGGTGCCTCAAGGTTCTATACTGGGTCCATTCTTGTTTCTGGTGTATATAAATGATTTACCATTTTTATTAAAGGGTATCTGTGATGTAGTTCTCTTTGCAGATGATACCTCTCTTGTCTTTAAAGTAGATAGAAATAGACAAGATTTTGATGACGTAAACAGTGCTCTCTCCATGGTTACGGATTGGTTTACGACAAATAACCTAGTTCTCAATGCTAAGAAAACAAAATGTATCAAGTTTGCCTTACCTAATGTTAATAATCTAGGACCGAATATCGTCTTAAACAAAGAGATGCTTGAAACTGTGGACTCAGCAGCATTCTTGGGAATAACTGTTGATTCCAAACTACAATGGGGCCCGCATATATCAAGCCTGTCAGGAAGGCTCAGCTCGGCTGCCTACGCCGTCAGGAAAGTAAGACAATACACTGACGTTTACACAGCTCGGTTAGTCTATTTTAGTTATTTCCATAGCGTTATGTCTTACGGTATCCTATTATGGGGAAGAGCTGCAGACATACAAAATATATTTGTGTTACAAAAACGGGCTGTTCGAGCAATATATCAGCTGGGGTCAAGAGTTTCCTTAAGAGAACTTTTCAAAGATATTGGAATTCTCACGGTAGCATCTCAATTTATTTTTGCAAACATATTATATATTAGGCAAAATATACATTTATACACTAAAACCAGTGATATCCATAACTTTAACACTAGAAACAAGCACAAATTACATGCACCATCCCATCGTCTTCGGAGGGTCCAAGGCTCATTTGTGGGGCTCGGTATCCGTTTTTACAATAAGCTACCTCTTTCTTATCTTGAGCTGCCTTTTAACTCGTTTAAAGCTAAAGTTAAATCTAACCTTTGTTCGAAGGCATACTATTCAATCAATGATTATTTAGACGATGATAATAGTTGGTCGCAGTGTTGAACGCAAGACATACTTCGTTTTTAATGTTCTTTTATAGTTAGCTTATGACATATGAGTTCATATATTTGTTAATTTATATGTCCGTAGAGGTCAATAATTTGTTATTTTTTTTTTTTTGTATTGACTTAATACTCTCATAACAATGTTTTATAATGAGTGTATTGCAACATGTGATTAACTAGTGACTTCGACAGTTGTATGATTTTATTCTATCCTGAGCAACCGGCAGCAAGTTCGTAATGCTCCCTTAGATTTTACTGCTTGCGGTAGCGTCGGGGGTCGGGTTACCTCTTTCCCTCAAATATGGCGAGGGGGGTAGTGGCTGATCTTTGCGTTATGCTCGTGAACGGGTGCTGCTTGTGGTGAAAGGTCGTCTTGTTAGCCATGGATTTTACTATTGTTATAACGATTATATGCTTAATGTTTAATTTTGATGGCCCTGGTTTATCACTTGTGGCGTCGAGTCACAGATCTTTTTATTAAATTCTACCCTCTGCACGTGTAAGCGGGCACACCTTTCATGTCTGGAGGCTTATTTAGTTTGATTTGATATTGTTTTTATGCTTGAGTTTGTCTGTTTATGCTGGCATAATGGAGTGTGCTAGCTTACAAGTAGCGAATTATTAAGTTTTATGTTTTTACGTGTTACCTTTGTTGTATTGTTTTCTTTGTAAGAATACTGACTACTTACATACCTTTGTATAAGTGATAGTTCTTATAACTCAACAGACAGATGTGTTGCTGGGGAGTTTGCTGCGCCACTTCTTCTTCCCAGCTAAAACACTAGGAAGTGGTGACGGGCGGGCGTTTTGGGGGACTGTCTTTATGTAGAACTTTGACGTTCAAAAAGTGCTGGCACTCAGCCTAATTTGAATAAATGACTTTTGAATTTTGAATTTTTGAAATAATCAGGTTTTTAAAAACTCGGTATTCTTGATTTTGATAAAAAATAAGACTTAAGGAATTATGAAGTTTTTAGGCGAGGATTTTTCTGCTTGCTTCGATTAAGTCTTAATATGAAATAAACAATCTAAAAGGGATAAACCTCCAACGGGATGAAATGGGGATAAACGGTTTCCTTCCATCCAATTAGAAACCTGAAACTTAGAGCTAATACCTACTTATCTATTAAATAATAAAGATTGTTATCATTTATATTCTAAAATTACGTTTCAAACGTAGTTTTAGAATATAAATAATTACAATCATTGTGGAGTGTTGAAGTCATGTAAATGAAAAAATCTTATGACGTTCATGAGTTCATGATGCAATCCACACCCATAATGAGGGGTTATTATTATCACTATTGATGGTTAAGTCAAACCAATATAATTATGATTGTAATCATTCATTTTTCATAAACTATCTACCCTGCAGAGGGCTCGGAGGGGGTGTTTAAGTTCGTAGAGGAAAGTACTAAATGCGCATGGACGAAGTCGCGGGCGTAGTGCTAGTTTATTATAATAAATAAATAATTTTTTACTGAAAACGATGCATGTATTGCATCCAAAATCGTGTCATGTTGTTGGTCTTATTGCTCTCTTTCTTCTTTTTTTTCTCGTCTTGATGATGGCAAGAACAAGTAGATTCACAACAAACATAATTATCCATAAAAAGGATTCAATTTAAAAACAAACAAGAAAGAGAGCTCCATTCAAAATATCAATATCTCCGCCCGTCTAAACGACAAAGAAAATTGATAGGGACAATCGACGTGCCCAGGAAAAATTGTATTAGCACTGCAGACGTGGGGAGTGCATTGTTTTGCCACACAGATGCGCCGGGGATTATCATCAATCACCAACTGCAAATTGCACATAGCCTTTCGAAATGCACCCTGTGCCATTTGTGTGCCACCGGTCAGGATTAGGCGGCATTAGTTGAATCGAATTCCGTGCTAAGCGCTTTGCGGAGCTATGTGTTACAGTATGCGAGACTGGATCCAGTAACTGCACTCCAAAAGCCTACACAGTACACACTCCCAACTGAAGGAATAAATTATTGATTCTTCCTGATAACGCTACAAATCGCAAGTTAAGTTAATTTTAATTAAACTTGGCCGATTTTCGTATCCTGCTGAATTGCTAAATGGTCCGCGACGAAGTTTGTTGGTAAGAGATAGATGTAACTTATTTTTATCGGTTCCTTGAACGTGACCGCAGCCGGCTTGTTTCGCCCCTAAGAAAATGTTCGTTCATGATCATTGACTACGTACAGAAAATATAGATATTGCTTTTATAATATTAATAGCTGACCCGCGCAACTTCGTTTGCGTAAAATTTTTCATTGATGCTCCGCTCCTATTGGTCATAGTGTGATGTTATATAGACTTCCTCGATAAGTAGGCTATCCAAAACTAAAATATTTTTCAATTAAAACCAGTAGTTTCTGAGATGAGCGCGTTTAACCAAACTAACAAACTCTTTAGTTTTTTAATAGAAGTATTAAGTATAGATATTGGTTGATTTTATTTTATTCAGGTAGTATCAAACTACGATTGTAGAGGTACATTTAAAGTAACTTCATGTTTTATAAAACGATTTCATTGTTTAACTTTTAACCGTTTCGTTGGTTAGTCAGGCTATTGTTTAAAATGTTACAGTAAAAGTCGTGTAATTGTTATTTGAAACTCGAAATTACAACATCGAATTAATTACAGTTTTAAGAACGTATGTAGGCGTTGTCTGTTATGATAATTCAATTAAACATAAGCCTAGACATGATGCAAGTTTCACAATTAAGGAACAAGTTAAGGCACAAGTAATATCTAGCGCATTAACATCAATAACGTGCTTAACAACGCAACAAATAACTGGAACAGTTCCGGCTGTTTGTAAGAACATTGTTCGTTCAAATTAAGGAAAACGCTCTATACAATTAAAGCCCGGTCACAGTTCATTCGAGTCTTCTTTAATTACAGTTCCTTATGCAAGTAGCTCGCTAAGATCTGGAGATCCGGAGTTCCGAAACTATTTGTGGCACTAAATCCAGTTGCCGTACAGCCGTGGAACAGCACTATCTAGGAGCGCAACATGCATACCCATGTAAATTTCGAGCGGAGCCGGCCTCGTTAATTTGGGTCTTGTCACGAGGCACATCCCTTTCTTAGTAACTCTGTACCCGCTGCGTCGCCGTGCTTTCACCAGCTAACGGCTCCTTGGCTGCTCGAAATTGCCTCGGTTTATCTTCGTACGATCGACCCTGAACACATTCTGAATAAATGTTTCACAAATTCGCTTTCCTGTACTCAGAAATGCTCCTTTTATTTATCTTTACGATTGCGAGATTTGCTTCAGTGATTCTGATAATGTTTAAGCTCCAGTGGTGGTCTTTATCAAAGGTCGATGTTAATTATTTTGTAAGTCCTAATTTGATTAGATTTGTGTGCTTAGATGAATTAGGTACCTACAACGTGTGTGATTGAATAGCAATACATTGGAGTTTTATGCGCACATGCTTTGGTGGATACTGACTGTTCAGAATTGACCCAACTTTTTTTAATGTACGACAGTAAGTTACTATTTTTAAATTAATATTCATTTAGATTAAATGATTTAAAACGTGACAACCTGACCTGAGACAAAGTATTGATGACGCTAAAGTGTCAAAAAAGATCGTGTTCAGTAGAGTCTTCCACCACGTTTGGGGAGAAATAAAAATAAATTATCGTAATAATTACTCAAGACGAGAGCCTAATTGAAACACAAATAGGCTGATATAACGATCTGTTCTACTCTAATGTATTTTTGACATCACGAAGGACTTCTATTGTCAACATGGTTTAAAAATAATCGAAGATTAGTTTGTTATATCAGTGTTAAGCCATTTGTTCTCACATCAGCACGTGTGTTATTCTATTACTGTCCGCGAGTGTAACAGTTTTTACTTTGTTATTCATGAGCGCTGTGATTTTATTGATCGAAAAGTTTTTAATCGACTGACTGTTAAAAGTAAGTGATTGTTGATCGTAACTTAATCAATATGTATGGCTTTTTCCTTACTATGTCGGGGTTGGCTTCTAGTCTAACCAGTTCCAGCTGAATATCAGTATCTAAGTAACCGGGCGTCGGGAGTCACAAGGCGATCCTCGGCCACCGTAGGCGCGGTCCTGCGATGGCGAGCGTTGGGTGGCTTGCTGTCCGATCTCCACCAGGCCCGAGTCGATGGTGCGTTGTGTTCCACGCGCGCCTCAAAGAGATGACGGCATAGGAGACGGTGCCCGCTAGGGCCAGAGCCTGCCAGGGTTGCGGAATTTGTTCGAAAGAGTCACCGCGGCCCTAAAACGCAAAGCGCTTTAGAAGGAACACGGACGGCTTTTAGTAAGCAAGAGTCTGACACGCCTTTCCGCTCCACACAGAGCGGAAGAAGTAATTTAATGATTGCCCATCCTTAAAAAAAACCCCTTATACTCCGGGTATGAAGAATTCTCTGTTTGGCAAGAATCGTGTTAAATCTTTCTGATTATCCGTAACGCCTGTCAAAGATGATCAAATGACAGCTGAGACCAAATTCTTAACGTGCTCTCTGAGGCACGGAGGAATATATGTGTTTTGGGTGGTCAATCATCTGCGGACTGACCTTGGTAAGTTGCTTAAGCTCAAAGTTCGACCCGTGCGGCTGTTATTAAATATTAAACTATATTTTTAATATAATTTATAAATGGATCTACTTATTGTAAAAAAGCATAATTACACAATGGTGTTTGATTATTAAAGGATTATTCTGTAAAAACAGGCTCGCCTGTATACATAGATGTAGGTAATGGGTACCCCATAAACTCTGGCAGCCCTCTAACGGAAAAAGTTTGATGGTTCGAACTTCATATAATTTCAGAAAATAAAATTAAATAAGTATTCAAATGTTTTCAATGATCATTCATATCAATGCAAATGTGAACGAATACGCCCTAATTAGAAGTAAAGTTTCCAAAATTAGATCGTTCACTAAACTGGGACCGTTGAATAGAATGTTTCGGAAAAGCATAAAATAGTTCCTCTAGCCCGATGTTACAGTTTGAACTGAAGTTAGGATTAGGAGGATTGATTGTAGGACGTACGTCCTGACAAGGGAAAATTACGGGAAAGTAGAATCTGTTTACCATATTTCATTTACGCCTTTAGAATTTGTCGTCCGATGTTTTGTTATCGGATTATTGTTTTATTACTGGTGATACCGGATTTCATGTGTCCGCATTCCTTTCACATGCTCTTACTTTAATATTTTTCATTTCTGATCATGGAACGCCATGATTGCCCTGTGGTGTATTTTCTCTGTTGTCACGTAAACAAAAGCTGAAGACGTTGAAATTTTGCGTTACGCGTTGGTGAACTTTTTGCCCACTAGTGACGTCACCAGACCATATTCCTGAACTTTGATGCGCTTTATCTTTATCAATTTTGTTTATTTGAAAGGGCAAAAAATACGTGTCCATTATTTTTGATAAAATCTAACTGACGCGGAAGAATCGAATAGAATTATTTTTGATTAAAAATAATGTGACTGACGCGGAAGAACCGAATAGAACTATTAATAATAATGAAATAATGTTCGATTTCATTGCGCAAAAGTTTCGACTGTCATAGCCATGGTCAGAATATTGTCACGAACTGTCAATTTGAATAATCGTTGATGTTCATTGTTCACTGATCGATACTCTTGGTTTGAAAAGTTTTGACAATTCCGTCTCCTGCAGTGGACCTCGAGGCGTTTTGGTGTTTAGTGTTTTGCACAGTAGGTAGCTCGGTGCTTAATAGATATTTCAATTAAATATCGTTTTAAGCTCCGCTTTATAACCACGATTATTCTCTTATTTATTAACTGGCTGTTGCCCGTGTTTAATTAGTACTCCCCCTCTACAAATTTTAACATATATTGTGCTATTCTGATGTACACAATACCTACTTACTTTATTTCATCGAAATCTGCTCAGCAGTTTTTTCCTGAAAGAGTAATAAATATCCATCCACCTGTCAGTCCATCCCTAGAAACTTGCACGTATTTAGTATACGGATGAGGAACAAGGATAATATGGTTTAAGAACTTTATTTCCTCATGAGAATAGACAATAATTCACTTTCTGAGAAACAAGATTTAAAACTTATGTTTAATTAACAAGCGTACAGAAAAAAATATTAAATAAATAAATAAGTAATTTAATTAATTTATTACAATAAATACATTTTTTTTTTTCATATTTAAGATAACGAAAAATTTTATAGAAATCCATATATTTACATAGAACATCGTTTATTTTGTTTTTCTATGTATATACGGATAAATACGGATTGTCGTCGCAATGTTCAGATACAGCGGAAAATTTCCAAAAATATTTTTCGAGTACGACTAATTAATCATAAAGTATTTAACAACGCAGATACTAAACTCGATTTCTAAAAGTGACTACACATCACATTGTGTTTTCTTTATTAATATCTAAAGATATCTTATCTATTCGTTAAACTAGCGATAGCTGGTCAAGGGCAAAAAGTTGGAAATAATCCACTGTTTTTTTCTACTGATAAAATATTAGTTCATAGGTGATGTACCGTGTATTATGAAATAAAATGTTTAGCGATAATAACAAAGTCTAAAAAAAGAACCAACCAAAGTATAGAACCAATTTACTGATACTGAGATTATAAAACAAAAACTTGCTGCTGGTAGCAGCTTCGTCCTTCTGAAGGTCGAAAATTAACCCAAGGGAACATACTCTCTGGATTAGAACTATGTCCTGAAACTGTGTTCTGAAATTTGACAAACGGATAGATCATGTCCAAACATGATCTATCCGTTTGCCAAATTTCATCCTAACCCGTTCAGCTGTTATGACATAGGTTATAGATAGCCACACAGAGTTTCTTTCGCATTTATAATATTAACACCATCTTATGGATGATATGTTTATCGTTGGAGCCGTTTCCGAGATTCTGATTATATATATACATATATACAAGAATTTCTCGTTTAAAGGTATTACATTATCAAAAGCGTAACTTTCCTAATGAAAAACCATAACAGCACTTGGAGGTCAGTATATATAAGTTCGGAGAGATGAACGTTGAAAATAAATGAAAATTAACGAAGGTAATCTTAGTGTTCATCTGTCAGTAATTACCCTGATTGCAACCAGAATTTTGAGTTTCCTCTAATAAACAATTTAAAAAATGCAAATATTTCCTCAATTTAGTTTATTAACTGATTTCAGTAACTCTTTGCCCAAACAATTAAAACCAACAAGTGGTAGTTGACAATATTATTATGCTATTATTGATTTCACTTCAGATAGAAAGACATGAAAAGTTAATGAAACAACACAAACATGATGGTTCACTAATAAAATCATAATTTAAAATATCAATATTGAAGTAATGAGGCTATCTCAATCAAAATGGCTTAACCCACATTTCTTGAAAAACAAGAATTAATACTTTCTAGCAAAACCAATGTGCTGACCTGCATTATCTGGCCAGTATTTTTTTTGGCCAGTATCTTTGAACAAAAAAGCAGCACTACCATCGATCGATGGTAGTATGAATATTAGTCGACGTCGGTCGATAGTTTCTACTTCTATTACACCAATCCATCAATTGGTGTGGTAACACCCTTTAAATTTATTAATTATGGTGTAATATTTCGCTTGATTGCGCCAAACGTGAGGTCCTGGGCTCTACTTCCGGGTCGGGCAAAGCGTTACTGTTTTTCTCAGTAGTAGCCAAATCTTTTTTTTATGGGTAATCACTTCTCCTGTTCTAAGAGGAGCGGGCGGGAGTGCCAGACGTTTACTGACTAAAACAGACCCATGTTCCTTCGAAATGCCCATTGCGATCCAGGGCTGCGAAAACTCTTTCTGACAATTCCACAACCCTGACAACAGCCAAGTCTACATTCGTGACCGGTTGATGGGAATAGGCTCGCCCTTACATATTAGGGATTTACACATAACGGACAAAATATGGATGAACTATTATGACACCGATATGTTACGCCATGTTAAAATATATCCATGAATTTTACAAACAAACGAATGTTTAAATCACTGCGGCATTATGTGACATCAGCCACTAAAATAATACGTATTGCATAAAAACCACATGTTTCAATGTGGAAATGTACAAGACTGAACGTGCACTGTTGCATTGTTTGTTGATACTTATCGACATTGATTTTAAACAATCAAGCTATTAAATAATTAGGTCACAGCTGAAGTTGTTAGGTATAAAACGATTATGAATATTGATGATTGAAAAATCCAGTGTTGCAGTTTTAGTTTTCATTAAAATCGAGCCCGAAACTCCTCATAGTTTCGGATTTGTCTATCCACGCCCACTTTAATAAATCACCCCATAAAAGTGTAAAGTTTATTATGATAATTATACAAGTTGTAAACATTTCTGTTATTCTAACTATATTATAATACCTTTGCTTAAAATGAATTTTCTTTTTTTATGCTCCTGCCATGTTATCTCTCAACCACCCTTGGTTCAATTGCAGAGAACGGCTTAGGCATTAAGTCCGCCCTTTTAAGTTTGTGTTGCATCTTGCATGAAGTTCTTATGAATGATTCAGTCTCTTATTAATTACTAGCCTTTCCGCGACTTTATTCCCCTTATTCCTTTGTTTCCGCAGCTTTCTATCAGTAAGAATTTTCCTTTTGGAATCAGAATTTCCTCATAATCTAGCATCAACGATCCTAACTAAGTCAGTTTACTTCGTCCCTCCGTTTGTAACTCTTCTATTGCTTGGTAATGCCTCTTCTTAATGGAGACGAAGAAAATATTCGTTAAATTGCAAGCTTTTAGAGCACTCACTGATTTGAATGTTATAATACTTAGATGTTTAAAGTTCTAAAGGTAAATTTAAACGAGCAATTATTTTAATATAAGTATGTACATATGTAATCTGAATCTCGGAAACAGATCTAACGATTTTCATGAAATTTATATGCAGGGGGTTTCGGGGGCGATAAATCGATCTCGCTGGGTTTAATTTTTAGAAAACATTTATCAAAAAATAACACCGAGCAAATCTCGGTCATCCAGGTACTATATATACCTAATCTCGCATTTGTCAACCTTTAAAACGATCACGACCTAACTCAATAAATAATGATGATTTTATCAAATAATCAAAATTTTATGTTACTGTGGCAGATTACATTTCCAATTGATTGCAATTAATGAAGGTAATTAAGCTACTCATGTAATTTTCTTCCTTATTATCCGGTATTAGGTATGTTATGTAAAAAATATATCACAATTGACAAAAGTATGACTTAGGTATTACTAACAAAGCTGTGAAGGGGATTTTTATATAGTTTAAATTTTGTTTCCATGCATTTACAGGCTCCATTTTTTTAGTGAAAACAGTTTAATAATTTTTGGGTATTTTTTTGAGAAACCACTAAAATGAAAGTAAAGTGAAACCTTTATCAAACGATTGTTTCGATTCACTTAGTTTTAGTTTAAGTTTTGTGATAGACAACCCAGCATATTTAAAGCCATAAAGGACATAATTATGTTGTTTTCAACTGACAACACTTATGAATGGAGATGACATGGCTAGAATGAGCATGGCTGCTTCGATGACGACTTATAGAGAAATATGGAAGTAAAACACATGTTGCGCAGACGCAATAAAATTAGGATACCTAAGCGTAAGATAATGATGATGAAATAGTTAGAAACAGTAAACGGTTTACGCCACAATTGACGCAAATATATATCAATTCGAATTATCAAGGCGCAACTCAAATTACGCTCATGGCGCCTAAGAGATAGTATCTGTTACATCAGCAATTTCGTTTTTCGGTGATAACGATCTATCTGGCTTTTTCCAACTATTTTGCAGCTGGGTACCCGTATTTTACATAGAGCAACTGCCTGTCTGACCTCCGAAACCCAGTAACTGTATTCAGTTACTGGGTTGTGGAGGTCAAACCCTACCCCATGGCAAGGCTGGTACCAAGGGCTATCAGGCTTCTGTAAAGATTGTCAAAGATTTACAAATGACATCCAGCTATGAAATTAACTTGCTTTCTGAGGCACGGAAGAGTGTTGGTATGTAAAGAATCGTCACCCATCTACGGGCCGTCCTCGCCATGCTTAACATTGAAGATCGACACGTAGAGCAGTTATTAGGTACTTAGCTACGAGGTCTTCATACAGTTTGCGCCACAAATGACGTAAATTAATCATCGACTTATCTTGAGCAGGTAACGCATGTGACGCTCTTGGCGCCTTCTTATGAGATAGTATCTGTGAAATCAGTAGATTCGGTTTTTAGTAATCATATCATGCCAATATGTAGTAAAAATAATCGAATCAAGCGCGTCTCCTTCACATTTTTAATGCGCACAGTCAAACTGTGGAACAGTCTGCCAGGATCTGTGTCCCCCTTTCACCTTTGACCCGTCAGCCTTCAAACCAAGAGTAACCAGCCATCAGGCTTGGCCCGCAAGCTCCATCGTAGACCACATTCAATGCTTAGGTACCATCAGGAAAACTGGAAATCATTTAAATGCAAGACGAACTCGCGCGCACAGGTTTTTGAACAAATCTCATTGCTGTTTCTCTAATTTATAAGTAAATAACTATTATGTGTATTATCTTCAACATTTTAATCTAAGTGGTTTCGGAGACGAAAGAGGGGGAATGGTAATTTTTCATTTATTTTTTAAATATCTTCAAACATTGTTTATTTTAAGATTACGAAAAAAAAAATTGAAATCGTCACATTAAGATCTTTGAATTGATATTTCACACGGGACAGTTAGATAAACTTTTTCAATCAGTAATTTAGGGGTAAAACAGCTATGACAGATGGACAGACACACACGCACGAGCACACATACGAGTGATCATATAAGGACTTCGATTTTTCAATTGGACGTACAATATCCAAAAAGTAAATAATAAAAATTAAAAGCGCTAAAGACAGCTATCCTTCTGACGTCACACCGATAACTAAAATAGTTTAGGCCCAACATTCCAAGCGATAATAAAGAAAAAAGATTATTGTACGTTAACATATCAAAACAACATATTTTTCGTCGTAAAGTTATCACGACCTGCTGTCATGATCCACTTACTATCATTGTAAAAAACAACCTCGCAGATTACTACTAAAAACAATAAAATACGCAATTTGATTATTTTTACTTTGATTGGCCGCTGTCTGAGGATTGTTGTCTTCGTGACAGAAACGTTTACTTATCTACTTAAAACGTTTCAGTGTGGGAAGTATGCAGTAGGTTACAAGTAATAGGTCACGTAAAAAGTTGCTAAGGTCGATCTAAAGACTTTATTTTCTTGATTAACCATAGCTTAGGGAGAGGCAAGGTAGTCCCAAAAATGTTTTTTCTTTAATAGCTGGGCATTAACTGGGTTGCTCGATTTGTCCAAGTTCATGCCTGAAGGAGCCCACTGGACCTAGAGCCTCACTGCTATAGATCTATTTATCTTTCACTGGACCATGAAACAAATATTGAACATGTCAGATTATAGCGAAACCCAACGGGTATCGCTCGAATTCATGCCCGCGGGAAAGTCCGTCCAGCGGATTCCCCGCTTCACTTTTTAACTTGCATCATCAACGCATCGCAAAGACATAATAATTGACTTTAATATAACGTTATAAGCCCTCGGCACAAACGATTTTGCACCCGTGGCCACAGCGAGCCAATCATGGTCCCGTAACACCAGTTGATTGATATCCAGACGTAAGTACCGTCAAGTTCGTTAAACCCGATACTCTGAGACTATTTGTGTATCTACCTAAGTATTGTCCGATCCCTGTGGATGTAATTCCCGGTAGGGGAATACCTAATATAAATAGTATACTAGGTCGATACGTATCTGGAGTGTTACTACATCAATCGATCGATCTGCGATCGAAGCCATCGATCGTCGTAGATCGATTGGTGTGGTAGCTTTGGCTGATCGAAGGAAGAAGTAGAAACTATCGATCCAAGTTAATTCATTCATTCTACCATCGATCGCTGGCATTGATCGATGATCGATTGATTGGTGTAGTAGAAACTATCGATCGACGTCGATTAATCCATTCGACTGTAGTGGCCTACATAAAGCATCAACATCAGACCAAGACGGCGCGCGGCGCGCGGCCGCGCACTCAGGACCGTCACTGATAGCGCGTTGTTCAATGCGACACCAATCGATCGATTGGTGTGGTAACACCCTTAGTCTAGTGGTCGCAAACGCTTTTGCTAAGCTTGGGGCCCTGATGAGGTTCGATTTTCAGGTTGATCAAAGTTTTATTGAAATGTGGGTATAATATCGGTTTTTAGGAAATTTGGGACACATATAAACTCAAAGAACCTTCATCAAAGTACAGGGCTGCCGTCCAAAAAGTTCACGTAAGTACGTAAATTGGACTTAAAATCAACGAGCTTCTGTTTTGTCTGCTGATGACTGCAGGGCTCGTTTTATAGCGCGCGTGGTCGCAGAAGAGATTATCGTCGACGTGGGGACATGTCAACTCGTTTTGAACTCATCAGCACATAACGCCGAAGCCATCGATGATTAGTCTAATTTAGCTTTCGTGAACATTGGATATCTTTTGGCCCCAAGTGATGCCACATTGACCAGTCCTGTGAGTCTCCCATCCTTTGAATTCCATACTTATCTATTTCTCAAAGATACATCTAATTATACTAACGACGCCACGTTCACCTTGATCTTGATCGTGAGTAGCACCGCATACGTCACTATATAGCACAGTTTGCTCAAACACGACCATAATGATTAACGTACTGAGAACTGCCGATGATTCATAGACTACGGCGAATGTTGCAATCAGCCTCTTTCTGATAACAATATGAGCAATGAAAACAATGATACTTGCAGGTATCTACATTCTGTTTTCATAGCTATACAATAGTTGTCATTGTGAATGAGAGTTAGAAATATTTTAACTATCAGTTTGATTAAATGTATCGTGTTTTTAAAACCATGTATCTCTTTTGACCGACCGATGACCTAGTGAAGTCCGCGGGAATCCGCTGGAAGCGATGCTCACAGGACCGGTCAATGTGGTGACACTGAGGGTGGCCATCTCCAGCAATGGACGTATTTGGGCTGATGACGATCTTTTTATGCAGTTTTTGTCTCGTGGTTCATCCCACATTTTTTTCCTTTTTCCGGTATAAAAAATAACTTATGGCACTAAAAATAGTGTAGTTTTCAATCAACAAAAGAATTGTCATGATCGTATCAGTACTGTCACACACTGTAATAGAATAAACGCAATACCTGAAAAGGGGTCATTGTACTCATCATTATGAAAAACTTTTACAATGGGACCAACGCTGAAATCGTTAGTAAAAAAATCCTAACTGATGGATCAACGCACAGCCTAAACCGTTGGTCGTAGAGACGAAATTTGGAGGACGTATTCCATTTATGATGTTTTGTTGTGTATAAGAAAATTCATCCCCTAAACGGGTGAAATAGGTGGTGAAATTTTTATGTAAAATTTTATTCCTTGGGCCGATAAACTTGATACTTGCTACAAATATTGGCCAAATTAAACTACAAAGGTTTTTTTATTCGATTTTTTTATTATTTAATATGGGTTTGCTCTTGACTCTAGTCTAAGTCACAGATGACAGAGACAAAGTCGACGATGGAGCGATTACCCAGAAGAAGCCTGTTCACTCTAATTTTGAAGAGATTAGGGTTGTATGCGTTCGGAAACACAGACGCAGGCAGAGAGTTCCACTCCTTTGCAGTGCGCATTATAAAAGAAGTTTGGAAACGTTTAGTGCGAATTGGTGGAATAGCAACACTGTAGGGATGGTAACTTGCAGTGCGTCTAGATGTCCGATGGTAGAAGGGGGCCGGTGGGATGAGATCGTGGAGTTCCTGGACACTCTCCCCGAAGTACAATCTGTAGAAGACCGACAAGCAGGCAACCTTGCGTTGTTGAGCCAAGCTTGGCATCCACCAGTTTTACGTTGCCAATGAGCCTTTTAGCTCTGCGCATCCACCGAGTCATGCGCGGCAAGTTGGTATTTAGCTGAGCCATCCCAAAGGTGGCTGCAATACTCCATGCAGGATTGGACTTGTGCTTTGTAAAGGGTTAAAAGCTGTCCAGGCGTGAAGTATCGCTTCACTCTATTTAGGATGCCCAGCTTTATTGGCCGCAGTTTGGGCTTTGTTCTCAATGGTGGCACCGAAGTTCAGACAGGGTGTCAGCTCCATGCCTAGGAGCTCGAGCCGATCGGTTACTGGGACAGATGTACCCCGAAAAGTATGAGTTTGGTCGAAACGACTCCTTTTTGAGGTAAAAAGACACGCTTGTGTTTTGGTGTCATTAAAAGAGACCAGATTGTCATCACCCCACTGGGAGACAAGACTCAAGGTCAAATTTGTCCGCTCGGGGGCGTTAAAGTTTGAAAGGAAGAATTTTATTGTAATTGTACTAACAAATATGGATGTAATCGTAAGATCGTAGTATCTGAAATAAATGATTTATTATTATTATTTTAGGATTACTTTTTCTCAACTACCTCCAAAAGAGGATTTAGGGGGTGTTAAAGTTTGTATGTAAGATTCATATTCGATGGTTTAATAAACTTTGCACCTTAGTTAATAATAATGGTTTTAGCACAAACGCCCAGGCTCCTTGGACCTAGAGAGCTAAAATTGTATACAAAAGTTGAATAACTATTCAAAAATTCTCCGATTAATCACGAAATCACAAGGTCTATGAATATTTCGTCAAGTCAAGCTCTAATGAAATTGGACGAAAAAGAGTGGATCGGACATTTTTTACATAATAATATACTTAAAACTGGATCTAAATAATTCTTGTGCCTATATCAGCTTTTTCTGAAATCCAATCCTTTAATTAGTGCAAAGGGGTGGCAAAGTATGTCGACCACGTCTTCCAATAGGCCATAGGATACTTTTAATCCCAAGATAATCGTTTCCTTTGTATAATTTTCGAATTTTATGCCAACGAAGGCACTGGCAGAAACTTATATTACTTTAAGAATTAGAAACAGAAAAATATACAACAATAAATAAAATGCATCCATGGAGGAATCAGCTGAGGCTAAAATAAATATGCCAGCAAATTATGTCGGCAAAGAAAAACACTACATTTTAAAAGATTCTTTGTTTAAATTTTATATGTTTTAAACTTTTCCTGTCTTTTATGGCGTTCGTGACCACTGGCCATGATCACAAAGTTTGTCTGTTCTTCCGACGGTACTGTGCAAACCGGAGTAATACTTAAACTTAGTTTTATTTTGTTGTAAAGTCGTATACTTTCAGAATTTTTAACTTAAACATGAGTTGTCCTGTACAATCAGCTATTGCAATTTTATAGTTGAAGTCATAGGTACCTCGCTTTTGAGCTTTTTTTTTTTTAAGGATGGGATCATCAAATGACTTCTTCCGCTCTGAATGGAGCGGAAGGGCGTGTCAGACTCTTACTGACTAAAACCCATCCGTGTTCCTTCTAAAGCCCTTTGCGTTCCAGGGCCGCGGTGACTCATTCGAATAAATTCCGCAACCCTGGCAGGCTCTGGCCCTAGCGGGCCCCGTCTTTCGCTTTTGAGCAAGATAAACTTTTTTTGAAATTACCAGGCGCAAAATTAATTTCGAAAAAAAAATTCCTGTTTATCGTACGATACTTATTACTTACAATTGTGATGGTCGTGAAAATTAAATCTTGTAGCTATACTTTCTAAAAAAAATGGCAATAGTACAATGAAAAAAAAAAAGCAACGGGTAGTCGTCGGGGAAGGCCTCTGCCCAGCAATGTTGTGATATGGGCTCACAGTAACAAGTTGATAAAGTGTTTCATAGGTAGTTTAACCCTTTGCTCGCGGGTACAATTCTGGGCCATTTCTCTCGGTTGGCCCTTACGACCTGCGCTGAATGATAAGTAGTCGATACACTCGATATTTGTGTTTGGTTGGCTATTGTACCTATATGAGAAAATAGTACTTAAATAAATGTATGAATATAAACTCTGTTGACGATTCTGACTATTTAGTAATGACACTTGCATATGTTCGAAAATAGATAAGGCTGGTGTTTCCTAGCTGTTCATACAATGGTCAAGATAGGTAGGTATAATGGTGTAATCAAAATCATACGAGTGCAGCTCAAATAACTGATATTATTTGAGTTACACTCAGTAAAAGACTGTTTTAATTATAATTTAGTTGACATATAACACTATTTGGAGTGGGTTCTATCTATACTTTAGCCCCCGAGTGGTGAATTCGCAAGCCAACCACTCGTCTCTAACGTGGCATAGAAGATGGAGTACAGTGGGTTACTTAATGTTAAATAAATAAAGTGCACAGTAGAAAGCTTGCTATGGTGACAATAATAGGGTGCCTACTGGATTCCTATTAGAAGACCATCGGTAACATAACACCGGTTCATCATACCAGCCGAAAGACGTTCACTACTGGATATAGGCCTCCCCCAAGGGGAGGAGCTTGCCATAATCACCGCATTTGGCAGGCGGGTTGGTGATCGCAGTGTAGCTGTTGCAATGCACAGAAACGCAGAAAATGGTGCTGCCCATTCTCTGGTGAGTCCCTTAGTCGTCTCTTACGACTACCACGGGAAGTGATGAGATGGTGCTATTCTTTTACGTCCGACACCATACAGAACATAACACCGGTTAAACCCGAAATAACACAGTGCTGTATAGAATAAAACACCCATTTTGCTTCAAACAACTGGCTGAGATATCCCAGATGAAGAGTATAACTTTGATCGACTCAGGAAGGAACCAGTGCCAGCAGTCATGCTATATTGTAAAAATCCTACCGTGTAAACCTAGGTCAAGTAAACGTGAAGTGAGCTGTCAATCCACAAAAAAAAGGTAGAATCGCAGTTCACTTGATACTCACTCTACCTAAGATTTCACGATACTTTGTTTATAGGAGTGCGGTTGTGTTTGCTGCTGCGAGCTGTCAAGCCATACAAACAAGATGGAATTGCAGTTCACTTTATGCCCACTCCACCTTAGTGTACACGATGATGTTGATAGAATAGATCGGTAGATTTAACAAGCAAGATCTCAGTAGAACTTGCGACCATTAGGCTGCGTTTCCTCCATAGATGTGCGAGGATGCGTTGCGAGGGATGTGTTTGTTAAGAACCAATAGAGTCGCTTTATTTACCTAGCCTCGCTCAACGCAAACGATTCTATTGGTTCTTAACAAACACATCCATTCATCTCTGGTGGAAACACAGCTTCGACCAACGAGGCGGTATAGGAAAAACAGCGTAATATTGGATGACACACGCTAAATGTTGGACATTGACACGTCATAAAATGTGATAACTACCGATACTGTTTATTACTTTACATTATTTCATAATTATGCCTTCCTGTTATAAACAGCTGGGCTGATATCAATCGTTGTACACAACTGTCTTATGTAATAAAAACATGATTTATTACGGCATTTTATCGTAAATTAATGTAATTTAATTAGTAGTGTGTAGCAGGGAACAATGCCGTGTAGGTATGGGAGATTTTACTCCTTTGTTTGTACGCTAGTTTCACATAGAAACAGCTGCTATTAGCTACGAGATTCCCACTATTGGATAGGTTATGAATATGAGCTAAGATGGACCAATAAATTCCTGTTTTTTTCCTGTTACGTAAATAGGTAGTCACGTTATTAGCTATCCGAGAGAGAATACTACAAAAAACGTGATGTTGACTTTATATGTTCGCTCATATTTTGTGTATTTCCAGGAAGGAAAAAAAATAATGGCAAAGATGTGGTTTCAATTTAAAAAAACTGACTGACTGACTAACCTTTTAACTCAGTGTCGAAATCGCTTGTACTGGACAACAAGCTTGTTATTAAATATTTATTGTGTAATTTATATCATTAACATGAAACTATATTTCGTTGAACTCTACTCAGTCGCCAATCCACGTGGTTATGTTGACATTTAAGGACTGGATTCATAAGACGTCACTTGCGAATCTGATCAGGAAACCGGTTTCAATCAGCGGCAGTTTTGTGTTCTCACCAAAACTGGTCCACCAAATTACGAGACCAAAATTTTTCCATCAAAATTACTTGTTAACACGCGAGACACAAAACAACCATAAAGAGTATGATCAGATCACAGGAAAAATGAGACAGGGCGATTATTTTTGAGTGCGATTTCTCTCTTTTGCTCTCACATCCAAGATGCAGCAACTAAGGTAGGAAACCTAGAGTTCAATCTAGCATTCTGTAAATAAACGGTCTCTTTAGACTCCAGCATACACATCACAGTTGAAGTCCTTGTATATTCTTGAGAGAGGCAGCCATGGACCTCTTCTTCAACCAACGAAAGTGCAAACTATAGTGGACTTATCACAGTATCTTTTCTAGGTAAAAGGTTGATTATCATTATGAGAAAACCGCTTATTGGTAGACACGTTTCGATGTTTTTTTTGTGGTAGCGTCAGCCACGTGTTGTTGACAAGTCAACCTCTTGAACACTGACCGACAACGGATCCAATCCATAGCAACAGTCCTGATAAATGACTAAAGGTAGCGCAGAGTATTATCGCGTTCATATACGATGTCAATGTTCATTGATGTTAGTGCAGCCACAGTGAACGGTCGTATAGAAAACAGCTGATGAGTCAGTGACGGTTGCGAACTAGTTGCTCGGACCATTGTTATACGTGATACAATTTTGAATATAGAACTGTGAGAGTAGGTAAGGTACTGTTTTCGTTTGGTTTTATGTTATAGTTTTCTTTTTTCTCTTCTAATAGAATTCATAAAATCTTGAGAGGCCGGTAAAATAGGTTGTAAATAAAATAGCTTTTAGTTTAGTTTATTTGTTAATATTAGTATTTTATGATGATTGATTAATAAATAATTATATGTTTAAAAAAAAGAAACCATAGGTTTTACTTTTTGTTGTTTAGGTTAGGGTTACATAATATCAGCCAGCAATCAAATATTTTTGTGTGGATTGCGAAATACCAAATAAACAAACAGATTGACCTAGTTGCGATAACAATATTTGCACATGCAATACTTATATCTACGTTCCAAAGATTAAACACAATAGGGAAATATTGATATAGTGAAATCTATCGCCAGAATTACCAAGAGCAATGATCCAAAAATATTATAAAATGCTAAAAAGGAAAAATAAATATATTTAATAATAATAAATCAAATGATTTAATCTGACTAAACATTATGAAACTCACTAAAAGTTCTGATTCAGAAGTTCAAAAATAAACTTCAAACCTAAACTAAACCTAATTATTTTGAATTGTACATTATATATTAATCATACGAAGTTACATACAATGATGAAACACCATAATTTATTACAACGCGTTCGCACTCAAAAATTGGCGCTTACTGTACATTTTGAACCATATCGTCACGCGCGAAATGTGTTTCCGAAACCGCGATAACACGAAATAGACCAAAAGACAAAGTCCATAGAGTTTGTTTTTGCACGAACTAATTTTATTCAACCAGTCAAGAGAATTTGTTAATAGTGAGGCTATATCCTTTAGTAAGGTATTTGAGTTTACTTTCATTTCTTTTTTGTATGGATTATAAGAACTATCTACGTTACCTATCAGCTGTTTGTCTACCACTAGCGGACGTCACGCGGTTTTACCCGCGTAGTTCCCGTTCCCGTGGGAATACGGGGATAAAATATAGCCTATGTTACTCGCTGATAATGTAGATGTCCAATGGTAAAATAATTTTTGAAATCGGCACAGTAGTTTTCGAGTTTATTTATTACAAACATACACACACATAAAATACATTTTTTTTTCCTCTTTATAATATTAGTGTAGATATGAGGTGACATGTTGAATTCTAATATCTACTTAGGCTAAGTATCATTATCATGATTGCTGGCTCGGCCATAAATTATACATTTTTTAAGAAGGTTTTGTATTTCACGTTCCTGATACGGATTTACGATTTACTTTAGCAGAGGCGATATCAAATATGATAAAATGCTTAATATATGTTTTTGCTACTAGCCTATTATTTGCTATTTATATACTTAGCACTTACTCAATAAATTTTTCCCACGATTTCACCATAGAATATAATGAAGTGGATAAGAATCTACCGATTTAATTTATCTATACGGAAAATGTTGTGGAACTGAACTTGAAAATCTTAGTTTTTCCATGGATTTTCTTTATTTCACTTATTTAGACAACCTTCAATCTATCTTTCTTTACCATTAAAACTATAGCAAACATATGTACATGCGCTTGCGCAGATTTGAGCAAACGACACTCTGATATTCCTAACTTCGTAAGTTTAGGGCTAGTGTGTTATGATGATACCTACTTATGATTCTCGTATTCGTAGATAAAACTGTAAAAGTATAATAACTTAATCAATGCTGAGCAGATTTTATCAATCTGATTATTCGTACTTAATTAATTACGTAAAGAAAGTTAGCTAGAACGATACATCATTTATTTTCCGTAATTTGGAGCGTAAAAATATCATAGATAATCTTATCTATTTTTTATCAAAAATCTATACTATGATTTTAAATGATGAATTAAATAAAATTAGTTTTGATCTTATGTGTTCCATTTTATTTCATTCCCTTAAAACCAGTTCAATAACTTTTTTTGCATCCAAAATAAACAGAATAAAACAAGTAACTATTTGAAATTTAGGTTCAGTTCCTCAATATTAAGTGTTAAGTTTCTACGTGTGTACTTATCTATTAAAAATAACGATTGTCAAGAAAAGGTATCCAACTACTTAAAATATTAATATTTTTATTATTAGACCGAGTGTAAACAGTGGTTTTTGCGTTGCTAGCAAAAACCACTGTTTCATACGAAACACTAGCAAACAGGACGCGATTTTTTTTAATAATTAAGTTCTAGACCAAGGGTTCCCAAACTGTGCGTCGCGACTCCCCGGGGCTTCTGTCGCGGTGCTTTCCTAGAGGCGTCACAAACAACAGAAATGTAGTAAAGAAATACTGCGTCTTTCTATTTTTAAAGGTTTTATGCAAAAACTGTTTAGGATCTGTAGGTAAGTTTACAAATATTGTCGAACATTTATCGACCTTAAGCAAACATTTTATAAATATTATTCAGTGTATCGTAATCAGAAAAATTTTACCCGCTGTAGCTCCGTTTGGGAAAACGAGAATAAATGGAATCGATGACACGGATGTTCTTAACATTTTTGAAAAGGGCGTGGAAAAAAAAATATAACACTCAAAAGGAATCGCAGTATTAAAAATATTGGGAACCCCAGTCTAGACACACAATAGTATTCAAGTTAGCAACGGGAACCATGGTCCGGTGGTTCAATTCTCTTAGTGAGATTATCTCGAGTACAATTAGCTACATATACGACAAATGGCTATGTCCGGTTGCTAGTCATAATGGAATGAAACTGCGTATACGGCGGAAACTATAATATTTTGAAACTTCCTGTGGCAAAATTTGCCAAAAACAATGGTTTTACCTTCGTTGAATAAGTAAACCGTAATAACGTCGATCGTGTGAACTCTTAAAAAGTAAGTTTTGGTATAAAATCCTAATTAAAATAATATAATATATAGCTTATCTACTTCATGTTTTGTATATTAACCATTTTGACTTTGTAAGAAAATCAATTCAAGAAGTGGTTTCCAGCATAATGTTATTGATGGGGACATTTTTTAAAAACAATAACTAATCTGTTGATTTAATTTGAGGATATCTCTTGTCAGTGGATCCTCTAAGAAAAAAGAGAAATTATAAATTTATAAGTCCAAGAATTTAATTTAAACTAATTTGAGTGATTGGAAATATAACTCAATTCAATAATGATAACCACTTAAGTGATACCACGTAGGTAAATTGTTACCTACGCTGTTTGTTACCCTACCTACCTACCCAATACCCAACAGTCCCCGACATTTTTTTACATGTATAAGTACTCAAGTACACATCGGACACAGCAGCTTTTAATATAATTTTAACAACACAGCTGAGGACGTATTAAAACGGTACACACACACGGCAGACAGGTACTTAAAACTTCAAGATTATCATATTTTTTGTCTCAGTTAACGCTCATTTCGGCGAATCCGTAATATAATCATTCTAGACCATAAAGGTCCAAGACATTGTTATGATAGACACCAGATAAATGTGCAATAATGGTCATTGACCCACAAATTTTATTGACTTTCTTTATATCAAAAACAGAAATAAAGACATAAAGCTGTCTTGAATCGACTCCTATCGTGGTGGTTTACGTTCTTGAAAACACGGTTCATAATTTATTGTTCTGTATCTACGAAGTACGAGGGGATATTTAGGAAAGGTCAATGTACTTTATTGCATGTTTATCTGGCGTCTGCCATAGTAATTGTCAACGCTTTCCATACGAATCAATCGTGACAGTGAGCGTCATCGTTTAGTTAAAGAAATTGACGGCCAGGCAAAAAAATATTTGTTATCTAAAACCAGTTACTGACAAATATACAAAAATAGAATACTTAAAGTGAAAACAAAATTAAAATTGATCGAAAAATAACGAGAATTAATAATTTTATAGAAATAACCTTGCGAAAACGTCGTTTTTCTATGGCAGGTGTAGAGCCGCACTAGATTGTCTTAGTTAAGTATTGTTTTGGTTTTTCTGTTTTACCTAAAAAAGTATATACCGAGAAGCGATTGGTTTTTGTGACAGAAATTTAAATACTCGGACAGACAGACGCGACGCAAAATGTAAAATCATGTTTTCATTGAAATTGTTCTACGGATTAGAAAAAATATATGAAAAATCCCATAGTCACGTCGTTATCGCATTGTCGCGTCGCTAAAGTCTGTGTGAGTCTTAACACAATGCTGTATATAACATATACATACACAATAACATACAACAATAGTTTTTGGCGGTCTGCATTGCCATTCATAAATACTTCGCGACACGCTCACACTTCGTGACGCAGATTGAATTTGTTTAAAAAATATACATCACGTCATATTGTAGCAAATCGCATAGCATATATAGCTCAGTCATTAAAAAAGAACATTCATTGACGCCCGGGGCACCCCGGGCAGTCAATCATACTACTAGTTGAATGACTATCATATCACCATGGCATAAAATATTCAGATAAATCATTTTGTACAATATAAAAGGATAACTGAACCCATAAACGTACAATTGAGAAGGACATAATACATTGTATTAGGGTTACGTAAGGAAAAACGGAACCTTTGTAGGATAACTTAGTTATTTATCAATTTAATTTCGGTTGGGGCTGATGTGAGAGAAACTGAGAAATGTCAATAAGCTACTCGTAAACATAAAGAGTATACATCTATAGGTACCTAATTTAAAAGAGTTCGTGCGCAAGCGCAGATTTGAAAGCAAGCTTTTTGCAGCCAAGCAATGAATTTCTTTATTAGTATGTGTAAAATTATACCTGTCCACTGGTTGGAAAATGGCAAAAAATGATGATCAAAGTCTAGTCATCAATAACGCAGAGTTAAACAAACTGCTTTTTTATCATCTTCACAATCAAAACTCTTCTCAGGTCTTATTAGGTTTCAATGAAAGACACGATTTATACAAAAATCTATTCATTGTCTCTCGTTTTTAGGGTTTCGTACCTGCAGAGAAAACAACAGCACCCTATTACTAAGTCTTCACTATCCGTCCGTCTGTCAGCAGACTGTAACTCATGAACCGGAATATGTTGACTAAACAGTCCCTATAAAAGTTTTTTCGTTATAACCAGTGATCGGCATATGTAGTGCCATTCCCGGAATTTAGTGACCGTTATCTTAACATGGATACGTCTTTTAGATCCTGGGACCAGTAAGTAATATGGCAAATAGAATCGCGCGAGACCAGCTTATACCGAAAATGAGTAGTTTAATATCATGATATCTTAAACAGTTTAACTTCATTTAACATTCAGAAAAATACTCCTAGGAATCCTGGGGCATGTCCATATTAACATTTTCATTCAGGCTCATTGATTCAAAATAGCACTACACCTACGCCGATCTCTGATCATAACTAAAACATATTTAACGAATCTTTCCATAACAAATTAAGAGGCATAGTCTATTGCTCAACAGTAACCTAATACAGATATTTTCATAACTGTGCGACTGTTAGCTAGCAGTGTTTTAGTCAATGCTGTCCATGGTCAAGTTCATATCTTCAATTGTACGTTGGTCACGTTGAAATGTAATACATATAATTGACTGCAACGACTCGCATTCATTGCCCTGATTGTTTCGTAATTTTTGATACTACTATCGCATTGTCGTCTGTCATTGCGCCATGCATTTTGAAAACATCACGTGGGAAAAATAAATCATATTTAGCCGCCTCCTTATAATTATAAGAATCGCTAACTTTCCGAAAAACCTGAATTCTTTGCTACAAAAAAACTCCAACAGGAATCCGAGTTAAGAAGGTGCCAAAACAATAGAAATTAAGTACTTGTGGCACAGCTTTAAGGGTGATTCTGTATATTTTATTTTTCCATGGAACAAATTATACATACTCGTAGATGTTAAACTGGGTATTTACAGAGTTAAAAAAAAATTCTAACTTTTCATTTTCCTCCGGCTTTGCTGCCGGGGCCTATTCCACAGGAAGCATGCATTTTTATGAGTTAAAACGGTATCAGTTGAAAAACTGTCACTGAAAGAATCTTCGTACTGGGGTCAGTTTCTACCGGAGTTAACTTCCTATGTTCACAAACAAACAAAGAATGTTACCTTTATAATATAGTAACTATCAGGTTCGGTGAGAAGCGTGAAAGGAAACAAATAACTAAATCAGCCAGAAAGAGTTACTTTCGCATTTATAATAATAATATACTGTATCTATTTATTATTTATATTAATCGAGAAACCGCGGATTTACAAAAAAGCTGGCTTATCCATACTTAATATAAAATCTATTAATAGAGATGCTTATATAATCGGTGTTAAGAAAAAACAAATGACTCAGTTAATTTCCTTGTTTTTGCTTTCAACCAAACCATGTAGGTAGCAGAAAATGATTTATGAATCACGCTTCTTATAACTAACTCTGACGTCGGTTTAGTTTATCTTAACAACCATTATAATAGTTATAATCTTGCTACTAAAGCGCCTTACTATTGACATTATAAAACTAAATATAATCCGGTTCTTTGTGCCGCAATCATTTGCCAACTGAGTGATATATGTGACGTAGCACTTACAGTTGTAAAACAACTTCTTGTTGTTTTATAATGTTTATAATTTACCAAATATAATTTAATACAAAAAATGCCATAGCAACACGACTGAATTACTGGAAAAGGAAGGTTGAGTGCACCTTTAGGGTGTAACAGAAATACTGCAAATCCTGAAGAATATTTCATTGTATTCATCATTATGAATAACTTTCACTATGGGACCGACCCTGAAATCGTGAAAATAAAGTGAGCACAAGTCCGTACATTGAGATGCAACTCCAAAATTTCAGAAAGAAAATCCCAAATAAAACTTTTCTACCTGAAAATCGAACCCGAGACCTCATGCTTGGCAGTAACTGTTTCGGCTTATTTATCAACGAGCAACAGTAATTTTTTTAATGAAAATATAAGAAATAAAAGAAATGACACAATTTTAAACCACAACGATGAAGAAAGAAACTTGATAAAAAGAAAGTACAGTACCTACACTTATCGCAATGTAAATAATACGTAGATACCTCTGTTTATTACCTAACAAACGATAAGAAATCTTATTGATTAGCAAAAAGAGCAACTTTCAGATATTTTGTTTGTGTTTTACTTATGAGTATTACAATTTCACGACGCGAAATTATTTTGATTCTGTCTTTTACTGACCAGCAAGCAACAAATGCTTCAGAAGGTTAGATCTTCAAAATCCTTATGGCATCGGCCGCCCGATACGAATCCTCCCACATCTCCCAGATCCACCGGCCGAGGTACACCCTAGTCACCTCCGATGACTCCGCCTCCCTCCTCCACCAAGGGAGCCGTAGAGTGACAAGTACACTGCGTAAATCAAGTCCTTCCGCCCTTGCCACCGAAGCCCGTCACTACGTCCCCGTCAATGACCACCCCGACCCTTGCTCGTGCCAGTCTGCGCCGCTGAGCCTAGAGAATAAACTCGCTTCTAAATAATATAATCCTAGTTCGATCCAGCCCATCCCTAGCTGTGCCCTCCAGCGACGCCCTAAGATAAGGCCCGTACCTTAAAAGGGGTTTCCTTAGCGTATTGTCGCTTAGTTAGTAAGGTTTTAATTAGCCCTGGGTGTAGGTTTTAATATTTATAATAAAGCTACCACGTGCAAGTTCAGCGGTCGAAACCGTCCTAGATTGAACTGCGGAAGGCTACTTAAAAAACATGCGGGACAGTTTTTGGGGACTGCCGATAGAAGTGAAAATTAAGTAACTTGTGAATTGTATTGTCGAGTTATTAGATTATTATTTTTGAATTTGGAAAGCGTTCGGTGACGATGACGCGAGATGATTTTTGTTCACCCATAAAGTGCTCAACGCGCCTAAAGAAGTTTTTACTTAAAAAAAAGACCTTGAAAAGACTTCACAAAGTGACAGCCATCCATTGTCATTTCTTCTGCCTAGCCTTTTCCTAATCATGTTGGGATCGGCTTCCAACCTAACCGCTAAGCATCAGTATTTTACATGGAGGAACTGTCTATCTGACTCCACAACCCAGCAAGTAACTGGGTAAAACGAGTCAAGACCGTGTTAGCTTCGGTGAAGTGACTGTGAAGTGAACTGTCAAGCCATACAAACAAGATAGAATGACAGTTCACTTCACGCTCACTCCACCTAAGTTTATACGGTGAGATGTTGACAGAATAAACCGGCTGGTATCAGATTTCTTTCCCTCCTTTAGTCCTCATTATCCAGTTATCACTGTATAGATATTTTGAATAAATAGCCTTGATATTATAAGAAAAAATCTCATTAATATATTGCAATGAGTAAACTAAACTATCACTTTAGTTTTTCTTGAAGGAAAATGATACTAAGTTTTTCATTGCTTTATAACTTTAATAAACTGAATTATGGAATGGTGGACCATTGTTGCAACCTTACTATTCTTTAACTGGCTTTAACTCAGTTTAATTAAGTTTTAGGATAATAATTAGTAATATTATTATGGATTTAGATTTTCTATTTAGTTCTCGAATGCTGTCAATAACTCTCAGTCAATGTAACTCCGTTACATTGTAATAAATCTTGATTAGATTATAATTTCTCGATATTTAATGAAAAAATTGTTTTGTACACAATAAATCCCATACACATTCAATAGTTTCCAATATATCCGTGCCTTATTTAGAGTTTACAATTTCACGCGACATTTTACAATCTTACGGCGTATGCCATTTTCCGGTGACAAATAAGTTTATTATGTTTTTGTAATTTAAAAAAATCGACTCATTAGCTGCTAGTAACTGTAAATACTACCCAAAGGCGTTTTTTTAATAATGCACAAATTTCAAAACTCACGTTATCCTAAAACAGCCAAACTTTTCTTCTATTTTTACTCCAGGCTTACTTTACTCTCCAAACAACGTAAAAAAAAAACAGAACATCGCAGCACCGTATTGCATCAACACACAGTTCAAAGTGCCATACAATATTGTTCGGGGAGCGGAAGTTTCAGTACGAGCGAAAAAGGGGACCTTTAAAAATGCGTCATACAACGTAAACGCAAAATATGTAGATACCGCGTTATCAATGTAGGACTGTGTCGTGGAAAAAAACAAAAATCTTTATACAGCTTTATCCCCGTCGGATATTTTACATTTTCGGGGTCGTAAGAGGAATAACATTTTCATATTTTCCCTTTTCTCCCGGTTCGGTGGTGTCTGTCGGTTTTCTATTCTTATAAGTTAAAATGAGATTTGTGTTTAGCGTCAAGAGTAGGTATACTAGTATACTACTCTTGAAATCTATGGTTTTCTTGTCTATTCGTTTCAATAGATTTTTTCAGCGCTTTCGCCCGCATTTTATTATTATCTTAAGAGTACCAGAAGAACGTATCTTATGTCTTATGGTTATGATCTACCCGAGTGTCGAAGTCTGTTTTACATTATTAGTAGGCAAGTAGGATTTAACCTTGGACAGGCCCCGGAAAGATGGACCGATGATCTGGTGATTAGCTCTTCTAATACCACGAGCCAATGCTATCATGACTCCGTTCTGAAAAGAAGCTGGAGCTATAAAGGTTTATTTGTAAAACACTAACAACCTTTTAAGGAGTGAAAAAACACATGATTATAAACAACTTTTATTATGAGACCAGTCTTGAAAACTTGGAAAAAATATCAGCTGTTCAGCATTTGTCTAGTTATGAATGTATGGAGGCAGCCAACTTTTTTCCTGTTTTCGGGTTTGGTCCCAAAGTAAAAGTTGTTTTTAATAATGTGTTCTTTCACTCCCTAAAAGGTTGTCAATGTTTTACAAATAACCCTGTATAGGACGAATCTATCCCTTTGTCACAGCGCATTCATGACTCCAATGACTCAAAAGGGCCTGGACAGGTCGATGTGGCAATACTTAGAATAGGTCTATATATGTACCTCGTATGTCCAGATATTACGTCTTTTGCCTAAAATGACAATGATGCCTACATGCAGAGTTATGGACAAAAACAACGTCACAGTTAGAACTTAGCTAATTATTATCACTAACATAACTTTAATCTGTCAAATATAATGAGGAAAGGTCACACTAACTATTCAGAATCAAACGGATCGCAATTATTGTTTATTATAACATCAGACACAGAATGGCGCTGAACATTGGTTTTCAGATAAAGATTACACAAGTCACTACATTACATAGATTATATATTATTAAAAAATATTTACATAATAGTGTTTTACGTCAAATCAAATCTTTGTTAGGTAGAAACGTGCGAACGGGCTTTGACCTGCCATATTGTTGATACAAAGTATTCAGCGATAGCACAAAGTGATAAGATAGGATTACTTGATCTTTTGCCCTAGATTATATCACCCTGAGAATTAATTCCTTAAAAATCATAGCTTTCCGCCGTAACATCTTTAATACATAAAAATGGTGATGTGCAAATGGTACTTTTTTTTTAATGATTGGAAATTTTCACGTGACTTCTTCCGCTCTGGGTGGAGCGGAAGGGTGTGTCAAACTCTTTCTGACTAAAACGCATCCGCGTTCCTTCTAAAGCCCTTTGCGTTCCAGGGCCATGGTGACTCTTTCGAACAAATTGCGCAACCCTGGCAGGCTTTGGCCATAGCGGGTCCCATCTCCTATGCTGACATCTCTTTGAGGCGCGCGTGGAACACAATGCGCCATCGACCCGGGCCTGGTTGTGATACGTTTTTCACGAAACTGCGAATCTTATACTCCATACATCAGAACTGCTTTATACCTTAATTGGTATTGTTTGCGGGAAAGATACAATAATCAATTATTTATCAACGACCTCACACGATCAATATTTTATAATAAATCATTACAAAAACAAAGCAACGATTTACTTTAATTTTCTTCAACGCAAACACTGAAATAGGGTAAAAAACTGTATAATTCCGTTATTACTATTAACACTTAGATAAAAGGTCGCCAGTATGAACTCAATCTAATTATAACACTTTCATATCGGACACACCCCACTCGTAAAACGACGTAACTGAACAAAGATTCGTATCTTTTGCGTAAATCTACGAATCTTTTATTACTTTTACGTACCCAAATACAGGTTGTGATGATAAGGAGGAGGAACTCGAGGCTGAATAAAAACAGACGCACGAGTTGATCTCTAAAGTTCAGCAACACTTGCTGAGGTCAGTCCGAGGATGGGTGATTATTCAATAGATCTATACTGAAACACCTCCCTGCATTGGCTGTCATTTGTAAATCTTTGATTTTTATTACAGAAGCCAAAAAAATCTGATATCAGTCTTGCCAAAAGGGTACCTTTATAGTTACTACATTGTGGAGGTCGGACATAGGCAGTCGTTCTTTGTAAAAACTGGTATGCAGGTGCATCCGTTTTAACTGGAAGCTGACCTCAACGTTTTTGGAATAAGCTTATGCAGATTGATTTGAGCCAAATACAAGTTGTGATGATACGAGTGTTTGGTTTGACAATGTTCAACATGTGAGGGAAATTGGATTTGTTTACATTTACATTGTAGGTAATCTGGTTGTGCTCAGATTTGCTAGAAAATTATCAGTAGATAGGTAGGTACTACTGATGTACTTAACAACTTTTTAATGATGTTGTTCAGCGAATTTACAAGTAAAATACTTCAATTGTATTGTATTATATTGTATATATTTATCGAGAAAGGCTATAAGGCTATGAAACATCACGCTACCATCAATAGGAGCGGAGCATTAATGAAAAATGTGACTCAGACGAAGTTGCGCGGGTCAGCTAGTTAAAAATATAATTCGTTCGAAATCCCTTGCGCGCGAGTCCCCACACGCACTTAGCCGATTTTTCAAAATACGTTTGTCTTTGTTTCAGGAGCCGGGAGGAGAAACATTTGAAAATCAAATTATGCTTAGCTGATCTACAGAAAAACAAACCAAATAAAAAATGTCGACAGAGAAGAACGCGTTGGTGGTAACACCAAAGACACAGAAAGTAAAGAAATTAGTGCCACCCGACGGAGGATGGGGGTGGATGGTGTTAGTGGGGACAGCAATGTCTAATGTAAGTGTATTTGTCTATCACGCCTTATTAAAAACTATAACCTGTGACTAATATTGCAGACCATAAGCATACACAGTCAGACTATTATCACGATTTGTATAACCTACCGGATATTTTTTTGTGCTTAGATTGATTTAGCGCTTTTGATTTATTTTTAACTTTAAGCAACGAAGGGCTTAGGGAAAATGACATTCAATCAGCGATGACGATTCTTAAAATTCAGAAACTTTAATTATGGGAAGAGCATATTAAACTGTTGACTATAGAACTTCTCTAATAGAATGCCATTGTGTCAAACCCTCTGGATTTTTGATCAAACGTTGACTGAGAATTTTGTAATAATGAAACAAAAATATGGTAGATATAATTACACTAAGGCAATTTTAGTTAAAATTTATTCAGCGTTTCCTACAAGAATCAGACACAAAATAAAGCGAGAAAAACAAAACAGAAATACTTGAGCATTATCTCTGACAAGGTAACTAGAAGGCCGTTTAATTTATAACATAACCCCACATTAGGGAAGCTACCAATTTATCAGACACTGATATCGATTGGCCGGTAGATAAAACAACCGTGTTTGTTTCAACAGCCGAAATTTTGCGCACTTCATGTCATGATAACATAAATGTCATCTTCATTTATTAAGCAAACAAGATTTATTTATTACATGCTTAATTGTACACCATACATATTAAACACCTAATGTAAAAAGCTGATTCGCCGAATTGCAGAGAATGTAATCAAATTAAGGATGTGCAACATTTGTTGATGGATTGTGTCAGAAACAGGCGCGAGTGGGAGTCATATTGCACAAGCTTAACGTGGGATTTTATCTCAACCAACTTCAGAAGGTGCCAAAAAATTATGTCGTCTAATAACAGTATTTCATCTGTGACTTCCATCTTTATCACAAAGTGTTTTATATATTGTTTCAATGTTTAGTATAGTTTGAACACATACACAGTTGTATTATAGTTATTATAAATAATCTGGAAGTCCAAATGCTGACCGTAGCTTGTCAAAATTGGTACAAACACTTAAATCTACAGAAGTGTCAAGACACTTTCTAAATGCAATCAATTTTGAAAGTTGACGCTAAATGACTAATTAGTGCAGTTGCAATCATACCAATGTATAGCGGACTGCCTAGGGTTTCTCAGCCCCCAAGGTTGCGGAATTAGCTCGAAAGAGTCACCGCGGCCCTGGAACGCAAAGGGCTTTAGTAAGAACACGGATGGGTTTTAGTCAGTAAGAGTTTGACACGCCCTTTCGCTCGCGGAAGAAGTAATTTTATGATTTCCCATCCTTAAAAAAAGGGGGATCTCAGCCCAGCCAGAAGTACATCTTGTACTAACTCAAGATTCTCCATTTACAGATATTCAATCAATCCATGCTGTCGCTATTCAGTTTACTATACGGAGATGCATTAGAAGCGATGGGGCACAGGACTCAAGGAGCGGCCATAGTAATGAGTACAATGTTGTTCGTCACAAATTTCGGAGGCCCAATAGCCGGGGCCGTTGTTAAGTTGACATCAACAAGATTTGTAGCGGTTACTGGAGCGTGTTTCTGTACTACTGGAATTTTCTTCAGCGGATTTTCGACAAATATCTTTCACTTGGTGTTAACTTACGGCGTCTTATTAGGTAAGACTGTCTTGTTTGTTGTTCAATGTTTATTGTCTAGCATAATGCGGTATATGCTTGGAGCTGGTTTAAATAATCAAAAATGTTGTGTGTTTCTTTGCTTGTACAGATACAAACTGTAATCTACTTTTAATTTTTCGTAACGGTTCTTTGAACATGTTGAAGTTATCATGACACAATGATCCAGATACACAGCACCATAATTCGAAAACCCATTCATTAATATTTAGAATGGCCCAAATACAACCACGGGCATCGGTTATTTCACCCAAAATCCGTATTGTTTGGTAAAACAACTAATCTATTATGCTTGTTCCAGGTTTGGGTTTGGGTTTCATCCAAAACTCGTCATTTGTGGCTATAAATAGCTACTTCAAGCTAAAGAAGAGCCGCGCAGTGGGTCTTGCTAACGTGGGCACAGGTGTGGGACAGACCCTAATGCCGCACTTAGTGAGGTACCTCTTGGAACATTTCGGGTTCCGTGGCGCATGCTTGCTGCTCTCTTCTCTGAGTTTACACGGGGTTAGTGATTATTTTATTATTACTTGTTCGCATTGGAGACTTAGCTTCTACATAGTGTTTCAGAAGTACGTAATAGTAGCAGTATGATGCAATATGGTGGCATTTATTTTAGTTCAATCACAGATTGGATGTCAGCAACTGCATCAAAGTACCATTAGAAAAGTGATTATAGTAGGCGCCAGATAATCGTGGAATAACGGTCATTGACCCACCTAAAATTATTGACATTTTTAATTTGAAAAACGGAATGAATGACACAAAGCTGTCCCGAATCATCATCTCTCGTGATCCTTAACATTGTCTAATAATGAAAAACGATTCATATTTAATTGTTCAGGTACCTATGAACAGTTATTAGGGAAAGGTCAATATACTTTATTCCACATTTATCTGGCGCCTACTATAGTTAGGAACTTTTTAGTCGTTATTTTTGCGGTCAGATTTTATAAATATTTTGTCTTTACTTTACTGCATATCAGATACAGAACAAAATCCTTAAATGTCCTCATCGCACTCCTAAAACACCTTGTATACAATTATCATTGATTGATAGATATTTTTCAGAATTGATGATAGTTTATTATGAAAGATATTGAGATTGTAAACATTCTATTTACTATTTTAGATCGCCGGAACTATGCTGATACAACCGGTAGAATGGCACATGAAGGAAGTAGAAGAAGAAGTCCCGGTAGATGAAAACCTTCACTTACTACAGGAGAAACCCAAAGATGCTACTGTACGAAAAATCTCTCAATCAGGTGACGCACAAAATCAGGCAAACGGCAAAGAAAATTGGGGAAGCAAGAAAACGCTGAGCAATAAAGAACTAAACGGTGGAAAAGTAAATAAATCAGACGCAAATGGTCTAAATGGTAAGTAAAGCCATGTTTCAGTGCTAATTTAAAAGACTAAAATTTAGTTATTTTTTGGGCCAACTGCTTTCTTAAGTGGAACAGAATGTGATGTTCTAGGGAGTACTCATTTTTTTAGTAGGTGCACCCTCCAATCAAGGAAACTGAACGCAATGAGAATTTAATCAGCACGCACAAGTAACGATTATTTTTCGATGTTGATCATGCTGTCTAACGGCCATATGTATTCTGCACGTAGATCGAATAGAATAGATAATTACAATTGAGCGTGTACACAGTTAAAGTTGTCCTTGGGTATAATAGTTGCCCAAATTTATTTAATTCTTACTCCAAGTAATTTTTTTCGCTATTCCTCACTCCTTCATCAATTAACTTGACAGATATGGTGACATAAACATGCTCATTCAGAGAATTCTCGGAGATCAACATGACATTTTTTTACATAAAACAGTCAATCAAGTCAATTTATTGAGGAACATTCAAGCCGAGTTGAGGGGTGTAGAAAAATGAATAAAGAATATGGGTGATAGTCGCCATGATAGTTTCTATCATCGTCCATATGGACATTACACATTCCATTATGGACAATATTGTCGATTAATGATCGTTCCAATCAAATATCGTTACTTGGAGACTTTCAAATAAAGTCAATATTACTGTCTAGGTCTCAGCGGTTCCGATTCTGGATAACTAGACCTAAACAATGTTGTCTAAGTATCAGATCTTTGCGTCTCAAATAAATACCATGAGTTTTATTCATAAAAACTATAATTAAATTAAATATTTTCAGTAATGTAATCACAAGGCTCATTGAAAATTAATAAGTCTTATTGACAAAAGAATTATTCATTATTTGCGTAGGATTGACAGTCTTTTTTTTGTGATCCATTTGGAAGATTCCTTATTAGGCTATAGCCTATTAAGTTCTATTAGTAGGCACAGAATTTGAATGTTTCTAAACTGTTCTCTTCCTATATGTTGCTAAGATTCATTAAGGTTTACTGGGACACTTATGTGTTACTTACCTACTAGATATTGTAGTAAACAAAAACAATATGATGATAGTATCTATTTATATATACTATCATATAGGATATTTCAAAACACTCTAAAGTTTATGAGGTAATGATAAAACTAGTTTTCGCACTCAAAATATATTCGCTGCGTTGTTATAGTATGATACGCAACGTACACGTATTTCTACGTCACGTTAAATACAACAAGTTGTAAACATAACCCTAATCAAAATAAAAGAAATGAAAATGTATTCTGAAAATGGGCTTTCTTAAGACTGAAGCACCAAGCATTGTCAAAATTGTAATATCTATCCCGAAAATATTTTCGGAATAAAAAGTAGCAGTGTCTTCGTAATCGGATGAGAATATTGAGAAAAGCAGAACCCTAACAAAAATATAAATAACTGATGTAAAAAATGGAATAAAATGCCTTGAATATAAAGTTTATTTCTAACTCAGAATAGTAAAACCGAAGCTATTACAATTCAAATTGACAAGTAATATAAATCGACAACTTTATTGGTATTACCCAATAATGTGAGTATGTATGTACCAAGTATGCGATGCATAGTGGCAAGTATAATACTAGGTAGTTCTCTCCAGCAATGTTTTCGCTCCAATAGGAGCTTCCTAATGATTGGTAAATTCAAATTATTGGCTTGTATGGCTTGAGGACGCCTCCTGCCGGAGGCTCTATGCAGGGATCGTGCGGTCCATGGCCCTTTATGGGGCCCCTGTGTGGGCCCTAACGCTGAAGGGGCGACCAGCCCGCCAGCTCAACGCGGCCCAAAGGGTCATGGCCATCCGGCTGGCTCGGGGATACCGCACGGTCTCCGGCGAGGCGGCGAGCCTCCTTGCCGGATTACCGCCATGGGATCTGGAAGCGAGAGCCCTCGCGCACGTTTACGCGTGGCGCGTGGAGGCGCTTTGCCGGGGCGAAACTCCGCTGCCACGGCAAATTGCATCGCGGCGGACGGAGCTCCAGCAGGATACTATGGCGGTATGGAGACTGAGACTATCGCGGCTCAGCGCTGGGCACGCCAGAATGCGGTAAGGCCCCTCTTTGAGGAGTGGCTGGAGAGGCGCCACGGCGTCCTCACCTTCCGCCTGACACAGGTACTTACCGGACACGGCTGTTTCAGGAGGTACCTGTTTCGGATTAAGCGGGAGGACACGCCCAGGTGTCAGCACTGTGAGGATCGCCCGGAGGACACGGTGGAGCATACGGTGGAGGTCTGCCCTGCTTGGGCGGAGCACCGCCGTGTCCTCGTCGAGGCGATCGGCGGCGGCAACCTCTCGCGTCCGGCCCTGGTTGAATCCATGGTCCGGAGCGAGGAGGCTTGGGAAGCGGTCACCTCCTGCGAAGCAGTAATGCTAGCGAAGGAGGAGGCGGGCCGCGCTAGGGAAAGGCAAGGCCTTCGTCCCAGTCGCAGGGCGATCCCCGGCCACCGTAGGCGCGGGCCTGCGGACGGCGAGCGTTGGGTGGCTCGCTGTCCGATCACCACCACCGCGGCCCTGGAACGCAAAGGGCTTTAGAAGGAACACGGATGGGTTTTAGTCAGTAAGAGTCTGACACGCCCTTCCGCTCCACCCAGAGCGGAGGAAGTTATTTGATGATTTCCCATCCTTAAAATAAAAAAATGGCTTACAAGCCATTTTTTCTGTTCTAATATTCGACCGACGATTCTAAGGTTCTAATATTTGACCTTCTTTTATTTCAGGATCCACTCATGTATCTGTGTCACCACAAAAACAGAACATGCTGAGAAAACTGTACGATCTGTTTGGAATCTCCCTGCTGTCGAACATGCGGTTCCTCAACATAGTGATCGGCACAGCCCTGGCTGTCACTTCCATTCAAAACTTCAGTATGCTGTTCCCATTCTTCTTACAGGTAAATTATTGTTTTTTCACCGTCCTAATTTTAAGTAGCCTATAACGTTGGGACACCGGCTTCTTCTGTGTTTGAAAGCATGGACCGTAATCCATCATGCGGGTGTGTAGTGCGGGTTGGTCGATGTCACAAAGATTTGGTTCCAGAACATTAATTTGTGTTTTATAGCTAAAATCTTTAAACTATTTAATGATAATGATAAATGATATTTATTTTCCAAGTGGGATAAAAATAACATTTTTACACGTCATTTTAATAAACAAAGAATAAGTATATTTACTCATGATCAGCCTATTTTGTTCCCGTTCTTGGAGTACACGCCCGCTTTCTGTAAGAGGAGTAGGTCTTGAGATATTCCATTAGAAAGTTCACTTTAAGCCCGACTCGCACTTAGCCGATATTGTGAGATTGTTTTCATGGAGACTATTCAGTATCATCATCCACCGTCCAATTTTTCCCATTGCTGGACAAGTGAGTATAACATGTTGTCTTGTGCCAATGCCTACTTTATAACGGTTAGGTAGATAAGATACATTAACATCATATTGTGCGTGAAATACCTTTCCATAATAACAATAAGTCAGCAAGATATTAAGTTTAATATAAAATTATGAACATAACATTTTTCTCAGAGATTCACTCTCGATTCGATGAAACGCTTCAAAATATAATTAAGTGTAAATTAATAATGTTATTTCCACAATGTATAGCAAATGAGATTGAAGCTCTTTTATCGTTTTTTTATATTAATATATCCGCGTACTTTACATTGTTTGCACATAAATATTATGAATGTGTACAATCATAATAGATTCATTCAGACTATCATAATTAATATCGTAAACAATGGGTTCATTGAAACGATGTTATTTGTAAAGTTCTATAATCTTCATTAGGTAAACTAGAAACAAGATTGAAGCAATATTATTGCTTATGGTCATTACTTTACGATTGATATATGTTAGCATTCATCATACCAGCCGAAAGAAGTCCACTGCTATGCAAAAGCTTCCCCAAAGGGGTTTGTCTTAATCACCACGCTTGGCAGGAAGGTTGGCGATCGCAGAGTAGCTGTTGCAATGTACAGAGAATGCTGCTGTCCATTCTCTTGTGAGTCCCTTTGTCGCCTTTAACGACACCCACGGGAAAAGATAGGATGGTGCTATTCTTTGACGTCCGACACCATACAGAACATGTTGGAGAGAATCATGTTACCATTTATCCAACTAATAAATTTATTTGAAAAACACTTTTTCACTGTCGGAGCAAAAATAAAACACACCGATACAGAAAAGGATAATACATACCACTTAGCCATTGCATGCCAACGATTCGTGTGAGTGTGTTCACCCAATGCACGTGCAAGTGTAATAATTCGATTACAACGCTGATAAGAACTAATTCTTATTTAATCACTACCTTATCAATATTTATAGACTTCTCTGCCTTTTATCTGTTTACTGTAAATTTGTACATTCAGTAATTCTGTGATCATCACTGTATCAATATAGTGCCGTGAATTACGTTTCTACATATTACTATATTGGTATCCAAGCGATACAAACAGACAAGATATAATCTATTTGATAATGTTATTGTGACAATAAGTAAATAGCTGTCTAGTGTCTACCTTCTCCCGTTTTCTTAATGATACACACGTGCTGACTGTAGTAAACAATCTCAACTCGTGCACACTTAACAAAATAAACAAAGAAAATATCAAACTAGAACAAAAACAAAGTCTAAAAGATTATAAAATAGAAGTTAAGCTGCGCCAAGTCCATAATATCACTATCCAAAGTCCATAGATAAGGTTCATGATTCAGTTTACGAAACAGATGTAACTCGGATAGTTATTGGAACAGGGCTTAATCATGATATTGTTGATTTTACAGCATGTGGCGTCGATGGATAAGCAGCAGACAGCAAACTGTATGTCAGCAGTCGCTGGTGCAGATATAGCGGGACGTCTGATCCTGCCAATCTTCCAGGACAAGTACAAAATCAAGGCCAGGTGGATGCTCATCATGACAAGTATCTGGCTCATCGTCGTCAGGCAAAGTACGTCATACACTTTTCTTCTCAAGCACCTAATCTTACACTATCTTAACCACTTAGACCTGAACAAGAAAAATGGAAAAATTATACACCCATGATAAAACTATATCGATTGGAATTTGATCTTTGATAAATTTATTCGCGTTACCGGTCATACCTGTTTCTATTAGGAGATTTAGTGATAAAAATTCAATTTTCGTTTCAGTTTTGGCGTATCAAACTAACATTGAAGTGCTGATCTTGATGTCTTGCCTCTACGGCGTGGGTAGAAGTATGATCATTGTTGCGAGAAACATCGCGATATCTGAGAACTGCAGAATGGATCAAGTGCCGGCTGCTGTCGGTCTGGGTATGTTGACTATGGGCATCATTGTACCCCCAGTCGGATATTTCCTCGGATGGATAAGAGATTTCTCTGGGAGCTACGTCACATGTATAACAGCGCAAAATGTTCTCTTAGTCATACTCCTCGTCACGTGGATCCCTGATATGTTATACTTAGTAATGAAAGAAAGAAGACAGAAGAAGATAGATGCGGAACAACCACAAACATAGGGACTGATTTCTTTGTAGGTGGAATTAAAATATTAAGTATTTTGAAATACACTCTAGTGCTTTGCACTCTTCTGTTAGGAAAGGCAGAAGTTTAGTTTCTTAAGAGGAGCCGAAACGACAAAGAGTTCCATAGTTCAAAACAAGAATGATGCTGTTTGATTGGAAAAATGAACAATGACAATAAAAAAAATAAAAATATACTGGGAGTTTTGCCTTATACTTCCAGAATAAAATTGATCGTATTGAGTATCTACTATCAGAAAAACGTTTTATCAACGAGAGCAAAGATACGAGTAGCTGACTACCATAAGTGCAAAACAGAAACAGAACTTAAAAGATTTGATACTGTGGTCCAGTGGACATTTTTATTTTTGTGGCCAAAGTACCTGAAGATTTTAGCGTCGCGGCTGTGAAAACACGTTTATATTTATTAAGAAAAATAATTAAAGTTGACCAGTTCATAATTATTTAAGTGATGCTGAAGAGTGGGACAAGTATGTTATAGTGGATTATTTATCTAAATAGCTTAATGGTGATCCCCAAGTCAAGCAAAGTGTTACTGTGGCATTCCTTTTTTTGTTAGAGCTCCAGGCTCTTCATCTGGAGAGACCATGGCAATTGATTTATCTCGATTAGGTAAATTAAATTAAACATTACTGGTAAAATGTGAAAACTGAATTTTTCGAAGGGACAGACAGGTGTGATGTTATATTTTAAATGTAGTTTAATGAAATGAAAATGACTGTCAGTGAGTGAGATAATTTAGAGTTAAAAATCATGCCTCTCGTGTATGCAGCCAGATATGAAATTAAATGTAAATTTTTGTTGAATATTACGTTTAAAACCTGTAATTTGCAAGCAGAGTTGAAAGTAAGACTTAAATTGTTAGATTGTAGATATGTAATTAGATTTTTTTGTATAATTTCTTCTAGTCTAATGAAATGCTTAATTTTAATGAAGGTATGTACAAAAGTACGTCTGAATAATATTATAATGTTGATTAAAGGATAACTTATGAAAATAATATATTTTTTTATTTATTCAAGAAGTTTAGTGTGTGAATTCAACTTTATGCTACGCTGAACTCACTGTGGTCCTCTCGGTAGTAATTCCCGCACCGTGCATTGACTGTACAGTCGTTACGAAAAGATTGATCACTTTTTAACTCTCTCACATCAAACTTCTCTATATCAATTATTTAATTTCTACAAAAACCTTGCTGCTAAGATGAATATAATTAAAACATTAGAAGGAAGACCAATTACATGTTTTTACAAGCTTTTATTTAGTTTAATTACTGATAACATCATACATTTTTCAAATTCTTTAAGGGGACTTGGACCGATTTTGATGAATATTAAAACTACATCGGTGGGTTTATGAAAAATTAATATTCCTAGCCAGCCAGAATCGAACCCGTTGATTTGAAAACACACACACACTGTATCACATATACACGCACACCACACCATCCGATAGTGTCTCCAATAAGAATCAATTCTGGAATGTAATTATAGTTAGCAAACGAAAAACCCGGCCAAGTGCGAGTCGCGCACGAAAGGTTCCGTACCATTATCTATAAAAACGGCAAACAAATCACGTTTGTTGTATGGGCCCCCTGAATTATTTGTTTTATTTTAATTTAATTATATTTTAAAAACTGAATATAAAACTAAATATTCTGTGAATATTTCAAGCGTATACTTGTTACCGTTATCAATATCCAGCAAAAACGAGCAAAAAAATCACGTTTTTAGTTTCATCACGCCTTTAAATATTTATTTTATTCTGTTTTTTAGTAGGTATTTGTTGTTATAGCGGCAACAGAAATACATCATCTGTGAAAATTTCAAGTGTCCAACTATCACAGTTCATGAGAAACAGCCTGGTGACAGACGGACAGCGGAGTCTTAGTAATATGGTCCCGTTTTACCCTTTGGGTTCGGAACCGTAAAAAGAACTAATTTTAACCAAAATATTTTACATCTTTTCCTACGTTATCAGATAGATAACGAACCTTAACTGATTAAATATTAAAAGCGTCCCAAGGATTGTACCCATTCAGCATGACTGCTGAATCAACATCTATGTTACTACATGGCTATTATGAGCTGGAGCTCCATTGGTTGGTCTGGGCCAAAGGCTTATTCTCCAGCTCTATACACTCATTTAAAATTTCGAAATACTTATTTGAAAGAAATCATCGTTCCATCAAAACAATGATGATGTCACCGAAGATAAAGCACAAAGATGGAATTAGGAATCTTAAATACTCGATTCCCTTAATCGACTATCTTTTCATACGTAAACGAGTTTATTCGGAATCCGCAATTGGCCTTTTATTGCGTAATGATTACTGATAAATCGTGAAATTTATCATTTGACATTGATTTCTTGATTATCTTGACAATTGCTTGACTAAATAAAACCTTTGATAAATCATTCTTTTTCGTTATTATTAAAGTTCAGCATAGCGAACAGTTGAATCGAGAAAATAGCTGGTGAATAAGGGAAATCGGAGGATCTTTTCTTTTGTACTATGTAAGTAAGAGCATATTAATAATTTGTGCGAAGTTACATTACATTTTTATTTCAGTTCATTATTATTATTTCAGTTTGATTTGAACAACTGAGCCCACCTGTGTACAGTATCTATATTTTAATTAGTGCATAAAGTTTAGATAAATAAATGAGAAAGTAATCACTGTTCAAAATTGCACAAATTTTCCTGAAAAAAATGAGGGTTTTCAGGAAAACTCCTCCAGCTGGCGCCATGTAGGCGATATGTGCTCTTCCTCTTAAAAGTGACTTTGATATAAACATGACGTTAACGTCAATTTAAAAAAACATAAGCGTTTTTGCCTGGACCTGACGACTCACAGCTGCCACGAGGTGTACGTCATTTCAGAAAACCCTCATTCGAACGAAAGCTGAGACCTACTGAATGCCCACTGCCACTGAAGTTGGCAATTCTTCGGGCTACATCGCTTACTGGTTCTCCTGCGGATTACTTCTGAATCTCTGAAATCGTGGTAATATTATCACTAGTAAAGTTCATTCATTAATGTGTTACCTAAACCGGTAACGTTCACAAAAATCTGCTCAAAAACCGACAAAATTGCGCGATTGATGGATCGCTTACATGAAGTCATGTAAGACTTTATTCCAGTTACCTGCTAAAAATTGTCACTTTATAAAGTGAAATCATCATATGTACGTCTATAGTAGGCGCCAGATAAATGTGGAATAAAGTATATTGACCTTTCCCTAATAACTGTTCATAGGTACCTGAACAATTAAATATGAATCGTTTTTCATTATTAGACAATGTTAAGGATCACGAGAGATGATGATTCGGGACAGCTTTGTGTCATTAATTCCGTTTTTTTTTCAAATTAAAAATGTCAATAATTGTAGGTGGGTCAATGACCGTTATTCCACGATTATCTGGCGCCTACTATAATATTGTTAAGGATATAAGATTTTCGCATCATTTATATTTAAACTTTATGTACAATAGTGGTACTTAATGCAACAAGACATTCTCTACCTTTTAAAAAGACTACAACTACTTAACCACTATTAAAACAACAATCACATACGCTCACCATAACAGTATTAAGTCTGCACATACATATGTATTCGTATGTAAAAGTGTAATGGCTTGTTTGCATAGTAGCGTGCCATCTACTGGCTAGTGAACGAATACTCTGTCGGAGCGGTAGGTAACGCCATCGCAAGTATCCGTGTCCGAATATAGTAATCGTTCACTACTTCGATAGTTCTTTCTCCTCAATTGATTTTCTTTCAATTCGTAGTGAGGAGAAAGAACAATCGGCTGATAGTCGATTATTAATTTTGAGTCAGTAGTTCGAGTCCAGATTGTCATTGAACTGTCAAGCGTCAAGTGGAAGCAATATACAAAAGATATGACATATTGGGCGTCTAGACTGCGACCGCGCCGGGTGTGATTAGCGGAACCGGACGCGGCCAAAACAAAAACTGAACCGTTCAGTTTTATTTCAGCAGTCGCCTAAAATATTTGTAAATGAAGAGTTCAAATATCGTATAAAAATGGCGACAGAAAAGAACGAGTTTGTGGTATCACCAAAAACAAAGAAAATAATCAAATTTATACCACCCGACGGAGGATGGGGATGGATGGTTTTATTAGGAACGGCAATGTCTAATGTGAGTACGAGACTACGAGAACACTCTGTAGTTTTTAGTTAAAAACCATAGCTTCCATAACATCTACACTCGCGAGCAATAAACTGGAAACCTTTCATCGGGCGTAGCTCAAAACAATTTTTAACAATTTTGAAAGGTAATTTTGTTAGCTTTCAACCTCTTTCAATATCATAACCAAAGCTTATTCACCCAAAGTCATGTAACGTAAAAAAGACAACATTAATTTTAAAACAAAACACCATTTTGTTTGGTAGTTCTCATCATCTGCCTAGCCTTTTCCCAACTATATTGGAGTCGGCTTCTAGTCAAACCGGATTCAGCTGAATACTAGTGTTTTACGTGGAGCGGGTGCCTACCAGACCTCCACACCCCATTAACTGGGTAACACGGTACTCCTTGGCAAGACTGGTGTCAGATTATCTGGCTTCTGACTATCTGTAACGACTGCCAAAGATCTACAAATGACAGCCGGGACCAACCGCTTAACGTGCTTTCCGAGGCACGGAGGAGTCTCGGTATGTTAAGATGGTCACCCATCCACAGACCAACCTCGGCAAGCGTTGCTTAACCTTGAAGATCGACCCGTGTGGCTATTATTATTTAGTCACAGCTCCTCAAAAAGTCAACGTCACGTGGTGTTCCCAGGCGGTCACCCATCCAAGTACTGACGCCCGATGTTGCTTAACTTCGGTGATCGGACGAGAACCGGTGTTTTCAACGTAGTATGGACGTTGACTGTGTTGTTTAGTAGTTCTGAGACCCTATAAAAACTGGGCGTTTATGAAAATTGGTCATCAGTTCAATGTTTCACGTCTCTAGGAACACTGAAGCTAAAATAAAATGGAAACCACACCTATAGAACCCGGTCAAGTCGTCATCCTAATCCAGCAAGGCTTTTCTCAGCGTACTATCGCTCGACAGCTTCCTGTGAGCCAGTCTTCTGTCTCGAAGATATACAAAAGGTTCAGGGAGACTGGAAATTTAGTCCGGAGACCAGGATCTAGACGACAACGAGGCACCTACTGAGAGATGACAGCTGCTTTAGTCGAAGAGTAGTATGAAATCCCACTGGATTCCATCAGAAAACTTATTCGGTCAATGAACAACCGTTTACAGGCAATCATTAGGGCTATGGGGGGTAACACGAAATATTGAGGGGTAAATAACATAAATTGTAAATAATTTATTTATCTATTCATATTGCTTACTACTCATTTAGACATCCACAACTTCGACGTTTTGCTTTTCAATTAATTTATATCTTTTTGATATCATTTGAAAGATAACAAAATTACCTTGCAAATGATATACCACAATCTATTGTTCATTGCAATGAAATTGTTTTCAGCAATGCGCGATGAAATGACTCCAGTTTATTGTACACGAGTGTAGTTATACTACATGCAACAATTCTAATTGACTTCCTGTCACGTCAGTTGCTTTCTGAGGTATAATAACTTTGTTATAATATTCTTCTTTACAGATGTTCAACTCTTCAATGCTGTCGCTATTTAGCTTAGTATACGGAGATGCATTAGAAGCAATGGGACATAGGACTCAAGGTGCCGCCATAGTTATAAGTTCTATGATGTTTGTCTCAAATTTTGGTGGTCCAATGGCCGGGGCTGTAGTAAAACTGACTTCTTCAAGATTTGTAGCGATAACAGGAGCATGCTCCTGTACTGCTGGGATTTTTTTAAGTGGATTTTCAACAACTATTTGGCACTTGATATTAACATATGGCGTACTATTTGGTAATGATCCAACTATTAGAGCACTGATAATTATTATTTTCGCATTGTGAGGATATTTTCTAATGAATTGTTCCAGGTTTGGGTTTCGGTTTCATCCAAAACTCATCGTTTGTGGCTATAAATAGCTACTTTAAGCTAAAGAAGAGCCGCGCAGTGGGGCTGGCTAACGTAGGCACGGGTATAGGACAGACCATAATGCCTCACGTTGTACGATACTTTTTGGAAAATTACGGTTTACGTGGCACATGCATGCTGCTGTCTTCCTTGAGTTTACATGGGGTAACAGGCTGTTTTACGTTGAAAATTAAAGTTCATTTACTGGACGCTAGCATTCAGTTAGTATAAACATATACTATTATATTGAAAGGCTTAATAAATATCATACAATTTTGAAATAAGAGAGAAGCGTTATGTTGGCAGTGATTGCGATAAGGAAGATAATGATGATAAATGACGAAGAGTCAGAGTTTTAATTAAATAAATATTTTAGGTTGCCGGTACCATGCTAATACAACCAGTAGAATGGCATATGAAAAAAGTTGAAGAAGAAGTTCTGGTAGATGAAAGTCAACCGTTACTACAAGAGAAAAAGGAAGACGCAGTAGTAACAACTACATCACAGTCTAACGGAGACGCAAGAAAACAGAAAAATGGACATATAAATTCCAAAAGAACTCTGAGTAATAACGTACAAAATGGTGAAAAAGCATATAAAACAGACGCAACAGGTAAAAATGCAATATTTTTCAATGATGAAAAAAACAATTGCTAGTTTTACTGTAACAAGTCCAGCTCGCACTTAAAATGTTTTGTTTCAGGATTAACGAAAAATGTCTCTGCTCTACCAAAACAACGAACCTTGCTGAGGAAGCTGTATGATTTATTCGGAATCTCACTACTATCAAATATGCGCTTCCTCAACGTCGTGATCGGCACAGCTCTAGCTGTAACTTCGATACAAAATTTTAGCATGCTGTTTCCATTCTTCTTGCAGGTGAGAAAAACTATAAGATCTCTTAATATTCGAGTGCTAATCATACAACTCATAACTCAGCTTATCTCAGCCGCTTCACTGCTGGATATGCATAGCTGTCCCAAGCTGCACCACGACATAATCAATGTATAATAGTATTCAGTACTTACAATGTCTTATGATCTTGTATTGCTAGAAGAGCTTCTTAGACACATACTTGATGATATCATTGATTTTTCAGAAAGTTGCATCGATGGATAAGCAGCAGACAGCAAACTGCATGTCAGCAGTTGCCGGCGCAGATATAGCGGGACGATTAATCCTGCCTATTTTTCAAGACAAGTACAAAATAAAAGCCAGATGGATTATTATCATGACAAGCATTTGGCTCATCGTTGTCAGACAAAGTACGTCATACAGTCTCAATATAAATAAACAACTTACCTTTGACAAGAAAAGAGATGCGTTCATAGTAAAACTATTATCTTTTGGATCCAAGTTTCGATAAACATAAATTCGCCAACAGATCTCATACGAATCTATCACTTAATCGGAAACTCATTTTACTTTCTTTCAGTTTTGGCATTTCAAACTAATATTGATGTGCTGATTTTTATGTCTTGCCTCTACGGCGTTGGAAGGAGTATGATCATCGTTGGAAGGAACATCGCAATATCAGAGAACTGCAGGATGGATCAAGTTCCAGCTGCCGTCGGTCTTGGCATGTTGACCATGGGTATCATTGTACCCCCAGTTGGATACTTCCTCGGATGGATAAGAGATTACTCTGGAAGCTACATAACTTGCATAACAGCGCAGAATATGCTGCTAGTTATACTCCTTATTACATGGATCCCTGATATGCTGTACTTAATAAAGAAGGAAACAAGACAAAAGAAATTGGACGCGGAACAAACAAAACATAGTGCAGATTAATAATAAATATTTATTACAAGAAAAATTTTACAAAAAAAAATCTTACCTACATAATAGACATAGGTTAGGTAGAGTAATGTTTATGTGGAAGTGAAACAAAAGTATATCTATATATATAAAACAAAGTCGTGTTAGTAACACTATTTATAACTCAAGAACGGCTAAACCGATTTAGCTGAAAATTTGTGGGCAGTTAGTTTAGAACCTGGAGACGAACATAGGATTTCTTTATCCCATTTTATTACAAAACGCAACAAACAGAAAAACGAAAAATGTATCAATCAAAACATATTATATCAGTCTAGCCGTTCATTTGTTAAAAATGGTTTAACAAAACGTCAATCTCGCGACAAGCTTTTATATCATGTAAATTGTGTAATGACGTTATAAGTTGATAGTAAAAGTTATTTTTTTCCTTTTTAGTGCATGTAAATAAAAGCTTGTTTTTAAAAAGGTTTTCTTTTTTAAATATCGTTTATCATTAATTTTGGATCATCCCTTGTAGGCGCTTCCAAGTAATTTTACTAAATTTTAACATGTTCTTGACATTGATTGTCACTGAGCCGAGGTAGAGACTAGATTTATATATATACATATATATAGATACACGACTTGGCAAATATAAGCACTATCACCGTAAAAAAGGTACTATAAGGCACTATCGATTCACCGTAAAAAAAGAAGTTATTCAAATGTCATTATTGATTTTGTTATTATTGTGAAGTCATTATTGTAATTACTAACACATTGGATCTTAGTCATCTGAATAAAGGACGATGTTTTCAATATTGCTTATTCCTATATCACTGAAAAGAATTTCTACGTATGTAGTATAAAACAAAGTCGCTTCCCGCCGTCTGTACGCTTAGATGTTTTAAACTACGTAACGGATTTTAATGCTGTTTTCATCAATAAATAGGTTTATATGAATAATTTGTTAAGGTTTTGTGACCAAAAAAAATCCATACATCGCGTCCACTACGAAAACCATTGATGATAGAACTATACAATATACTATTGTTTTCTAGAACATATCAATACCTACAAAAAATTCATCAAAAGCATATTTGTATCTTTTAAGGATGAATCACAATAAGTATTTTTATGATATTCAAATTTGATACAAAATACTGCTTTATTGCAAAGGTGTTTTCACTATTCCAGTTTATTGCTCGCGAGTGCAGCATTAATTCTTATTTTTTAATAAATGTGTTAGTCATTTTTAATTTTTGATGAATACCTTAGGAGACATCTCAAAATTAAAGAAAGTCGCGCAACTAAATAATTATATTAAAATAATAATATAATAATATCTTGGGACAACTCACACACGGTCATCTGATTCCAAACTAGGCAGAGTCTGTGCTATGGCTACCAGACAACTGATAAACATACTTATATATTTCTAAATACATAGATACATATTATAGACAAATTACACCCAGACACAGAACAAATGATCATGCTCATCACACTAAGATTTGTCCTGAATGGGAATCGAACCCACGACCTCCGGTTTAGCAGTCAGAGTCACTAACCACTCGACCAACAGGCCAGTCATATTAAATAAACACGGTATGAAGGGGGGCTCCGTGGAGGGGCAATAGTGACCCGAACTGATTAGAAACATGAGGGCAGACGTCGCGCGTCATTGATGGTTGTCTATCACATTTAGTTTGGCCTGAACCTCAATATTATTGATTCTGGTTTTTAGATGTTTACTTTGTTAGTTTAGGCTGTATCAAAATTTGCACCCATGTGAAGTCAAGGTGGGTGGCTAGTTGTTTATATGTTATAAACAATTTATTGTAACACCTCGCATTGATTCAACTTCAATACTTCAGCACCGTTGTGTCACCTCGGTGACACTTATTTCTATGTATGTCGTAAACGATTTATAATATTGTAAAGTACCTATAACTAAATTTGAATAACGTAGCGTTCCTTATTTTGTTTAATTAAATTAAATGCCTCTTTGTAAGGTCGGGCACAGACGGAGTTAGCCGCAGTGACAAGTGGCGCTTTGGCGATGTGCTGTAAATTTAATGTATTTCAGACGACGTCTATGCAAATGCGAACATGAGACGAGTCTACAGCAGACATTGCGCTCACGGCACTGACCGCAACTTCAGCCAGCTGTACAAAAATGACTGGCACTGGTGTGATAATTAAATAAGATTGGATGAACTGATATATTGCTTTTATGTGAGTTTTTTAACTATCTCTTGTAGGTACCTAATTAGTTTATTACATTCATGTGTACCTCATCTTATTAGCAATAGAGGCAGACAACCATAGATGTTTCGTTTTAGCAAGGTCACATTAGCCTTGCCCTAATAAAGTCCATTTTTATTTAACGTCATGATAAAACTCAGAGCTTATCCAATTATTGCTAGGGCCTTACTATGACGTCTCAGGACCATCTTAAACCCGGTGTCGCAAACAAGGTGCATAGTACTGTCCCGTTTTCACAACGAATTTGCACGTCATAGCAAAACGAATGTATGTATGTAGCTACGCAAGTCTCTCGAGAGGTACAGGGGGTTTTAAAATGGAGGGCACAATTTTAGCTTCTGGCCCGGTTGACGATACATATATACATATACATGAATACTTTAAGTTGATTAAACTCACAATATAAGAATTAATATTTAAAACTTTCAGAGCTTTTACAGTATTCACAAATAAGTTTTCACCTTTTTCATACACCTTATCTTTTTCATTGCTGAAAAGCCAAGTGATCAAATTGCATAAAACTATTTTTTTTAAACTTTAGAACAGTAGGTACATATGCGGACTTAATGCCAGGGAAAAAGTAGCATCAAATCAATTGGTGGGTGTCGGTACCAATACCTTAACTAATAAACATGTTTGGACTACAATAGGTAACACTATACGATTACTAATTAGCATCCGTGTGAAACATCCTGTTACGCGATATATTTTGATGTAAGAGCCCGTAACAAAAGGGTTTTGAAAGTACAATGGATAATTAGTTGGGAGACATTGACTGGCTATCGAGGAGTTTTTATGTTAAAATATAGTACAGTTAATGTTTAGGCTTTGATGCCTTGTACTTCAGGTAGTGACAAGCTTCGTTCCTGATGAAATTTTCCGACAGAAAAGATGACGAACCTTAGTAACAAAATTGTATGTTTCTTAAGACAACAGTTTAGGCCGTGCATTGTATGTCAGGGATCTCTAAATAGTATGATACAAAATCGCCGTCTGCTCCTGCCTGTATCTTCTAAACTTACGTTTTCTCAAATGATGAGGTTTCAATCATATCAGCCAATTGCCGTCTACTGCTGAACGTAAGGTAAGGTTCTGAGCGGTCCGCATCTATCCGCTGCCAGCCACCTTCAAATCATCGATCCATCGTGCCGCAGGGCGTCCCACACTACGTTTGCCCATACGCGGTCACCACTCTAATACATGTCTGCTCCATCGACCGTCTGTCCGTCTACAGACATGGCCGACTTCCAATTTCTGTATGCTCATTCTACGCGCAATGCGCTACGTGGTGACTTTAGTTCTCTGGCGAATGACTTCGTTGCGAATTCTCTCCACCAGAGAAATCCCGGGCATTGCTTTCTCCATTGCACGCTGAGCAACCTTGAATTTGTGGACCAGGCCTATGGTTTTATGGCCATTACGGGAAGGACGCACTGGTTAAAGACCCTGTTCTTAAGGGATTGTGGGATCGACGATTCAAAGATACCACGTAGCTTCCCGAAGGCCGCCCAGCCAATTCTTCTGGCCGCCTCCTACTCAAAGTCGTGCCGCCCCAGTTGTATAATTTGGCCTAGATATATGTATTCTTGCACAAACTCGAGGGTAGCGCTATTTACGATTACAATGAATGATGAGGTTTAATGAAAGTTTATTATATTGCAGCCTTTTTTTTTAATAGGAAATTATCAAATGACTTCTTCCGGTCTGGGTGGAGCGGAAGGGCGTGTCAGACTCTTACTGACTAAAACCCATCCGTGTTCCTTCGAAAGCCATTTACGTTCCAGGGCCGCGGTGACTCTTTCGAACAAATTCCGCAAACCTGGCAGGCTCTGGCCCTTCCGGGCCCCGTCTCCTAAGCTGACATCTCTTTGAGGCGCGCATGAAACACAACGCGCCACCGACCCGGGCCTGGTGGTGATCGGACAGCGAGCCACCCAACGTTCGCCGTCCGCAGGTCCGCGCCTACGGTACGGCCTGCGACTTCCGACGCCCGGGGCGTCTTCTCCTGTAGCGGTGGTTGGGGCGAAGGCCTTGCCTTTCCCTCGCGCGGCCCGCCTCCTCCTTCGCTAGCATTACTGCTTCGCCGAAGGAGGTGACCGCTTCCCAAGCCTCCTCGCTCCGGAACATGGATTCAACCAGGGCCGGACACGAGAGGTCGCCGCCGCCGATTGCCTCGATGAGGACACGCCGGAGCTCAGCCCAAGCGGGGCAGACCTCCACCGTATGCTCCACCGTGCACCCTTGCGAAGTCGAAGACGCAGTGAGTCACTTATAATTTACAAAAAAAAAACAGTTCCGCGGCTTTGCACATTCTAGGCGATTTTTAATGACTCATAAAATGAACTGACTCTCCAAACATTTGCTCACTTGGTACTGAACTTGTGATCATATTCACAAGGGAGAAATATCATGAAGTTTGAGTCATAATTTCGCTTATTTTTCTGTTTTACACCTCCGCTACAACTCTTCGTATAACTTTCAAAGGTACAACCGTTGTAACACTAATTTTATTTAAACTCACGATTAGACACTCGCAAATCTAACGCTAATAAGATATTGCATTAGTTCTAGGTTTTATCAGCCAATGTTATCTTCAGGTGATTATGGGAATACGACTGTTATATACGCCGCTTATTTTCCTTGTTTCAGTTATGCAACAACAGATTTATAAATGAAGAAAATTGCCGGCTCAGTTGGAACGATATAGTAGATAGAAATTCTCAAAGCCAGGCTTAGGATTAAATAATGCTAATACCTGTTGTAAGGAAATACCGTTTTATGTAGTTTTAAATTCCAGAGGATTGAAAATGCGACTAAATCATTTTTCAGTCTTTTGGATGAGTTGTCACATTGTTGTTTTTAAACATTAAAGACTCTGTTAGGATTTCGAACGACTGTTAATTTGCTCTGAACTCTACTCAACCGATTCAGTTGTAGTTTTGGTACGAATAGGAACTTTTGTGATCCAAACACGGATGTGTTACGTAAATAAATAAATTTTGTGTATGAGGTCACTTTCACAGGACCAAAACAGAAAAAGAAAAGTATTTTAAATTGTTCAGTGTGACATCAAATGAATGACAACAAAATCTTATTATCAGTGTTTTCCCATCTAGGTTTTTACTTCTACACCACACTACGGTTTGTATGTCCGTGATTTGTTGATCGCGGTCAACGTCGATCAAATACTTTATCAAGTATTTACGACACTACTCATGAACTATCAAAGTCATTATCACAAGTGTTACGAATCTCACAATAATCTCGTAAACACAAGAATTGTTCAGGTCTCATAATCAATACCGTAAATGTAAGTGATCTCATCCAAAATATCTCATGTTTAATGCAGATGTCGTGTTGTGCCGTATCGCAGCCAGACGGTCACCGACACTCATACGAGATGAAAAGATTTGTCTAGTAAACACCTCGATCTTTTACAAAGAGTATGATGAAAATATGATATATTTCACAAAGCTTTTTTGACGTGGTTCTCTGTATGTTTCACGCGGGAGGTTCTTGGAATTTTTTATCTGTATCTGCACTATAATGAGAGTTTTCCAAAACGTTGAACATAGTCATCATATTTTCGTGATGATACTAAAAAGACAACGTTGCAGTTGTAAAAATCGTATCTAAACACAAAAAAAAAACATATGAAATTCATTTATTTACTGACAGAGAAAGCAATGCCTTAACCGCTGGGTCTGCAAGGGTGGGCAAGAAATAGCAAAGATATACAAGTCCTCCTTACCGATTTCGGCCATGGCGGCCAATTTCAACTGAGACTAGCCATCGGCGCGGGTCATAATTATAGTGCACAAGTGTGTGCGCAAACACAGTGCACTTCCTCTTCCATCACTCTCATATTCCAATGGGATGGCAACCCGACACGACCGGAGGGAGATCTGGCGCAGGACCAACGGCTTAACGTGCTTTCCGAGGCACGGGAGTGTCACTCCTCATCTTAACTCCGGGCTATCACTGAGAAGTTCCTATTGGATAAACCCAAAAGCACTTTTTACCTATTTTGTAAGTAGGTTGCAAATAACACTTTTACACGTCAATATTTTTGGTGATTTTAAACTATATGAGGCCGGTGTTTCCTAGCTGACTACCCTGAGAAGAAACACCGAAATGAACTCAAAGATCAAAGACTCTTTTTAAATCCATAAAACAGTGCTGGTCAAATCACAATAATTATGAGAGCCAAGTAGGTTAATATCTGAAGTTATCTATTGAGGAAAGTACCAAACAGATTTGAGTGGATCCAGACAATGCAAGATTCAGTGAGCAGTATTAAGATTAGTAAGTAATATAATATAAGATAAACTTACCGCTTAACGTGGTGACGATTTCTCTACACAACCAAAACATAAAAGCAAGTCACGATAACTTCCGAGGTCTATTGCTCCTCGACAACCATAATAACTAACCCATTTTGCTCAATTGCATCTGGTAAAAATGAGACAACGAGCTTTAGTTTACGATAACATAACACTAGTAAATCAGCAGTGCGATGCTGTAAACATCACTTAGGTGAAGTGAACATGAAGTGAGCTGTCAAGCCATACCAACAAGATGGAATGGCAGTTCACTTCACACTCACTCCATCTAAGTTTACACGGTGAGATGTCGACAGAATAGATCCCCAGATCTTAGATAGAATCTTGAGGAAGACCGTTTAGCTATTCAGAATTATGAAAAACTGGATCATATTCATAAACTCGAGTCTCTTCTACTACAGATCGCCACCTACTACGATCCTTACATGAACCAATTGCTCCGTTTACGTTCATTACAGTACAGACGTTCCCTCTTCATACAGTGCGAACAATGTACGTCTTAATAGCTCAAATTGTTTTGTTTTTGTAGTGTTCAGGATTTAGGTATACTGGACGCAGTTTTTAGTTTTTCTTTTTGTCTCTAATATTCATTATGTTCAATGTCATGCATTTGCATGGTTACTGAAATGCCGATTTTGAATGTAATTTTATTTGAATTATAAGTGACAGTGCTGTTGGTGTGCTTATTGTAAATAAAAAAATAAATAAATATGCTACAATTGCATAATAACCGCCAAAACAAATTATAACCGAATGAAGTTCCTAATCCATTGCTTCATGTGTTTTGAAATTCGTCTGCTCGACAACGTAAAACACGCAATGGAAGTGTCCATTTGATTTAAACATGCACAATTAATCAAAATTAAAAGGATATTACGATCTACAGTGGGAATTTCTTTTTTACCCTGCTGCTGGTTATTCTACGTATTATTATTATTCTTTTCGGAAGAACATCACTAGGTAATTAGGTCTGTGTATCTTTCTAGAGTGCCCTATCGTCGGCGTTTCCAAAGTTTTATTATTGCAACCTTTGGTATCTGATGTATGTATTCGTCCAATAACGAAGTCTGTTGGACTTCGTTATTGTATAGTGGGGTTTATTTCATTCATCATCGAGTCAGTAAGCATACAAATACTTAGTAGGGATCTGTTACATGTAGACATATGTTTTCGGTAAAATTAATCGAGCAGTCTCTTCATTTTCACTGACTGATGTGTGATCGACGAAATTTCCAGATATTCTTCAGTCAACAACAATTAGTGACCTCAGTATTTGGGAGATTTTCCATAAATTATACGTAAATCACATCATTTATTAATTCTAAACCTATCATCATCCAATGGCTATCTTTGGCACTTATTAACTCGGTTTTATCAAATCTAAGATTTTCAAATCAACGCAATCACTTCAAAATACTAGATCAGTATTTGTATTTACTGTGTCCTTTCTATTTGACGGTTATTCTTATAACTAGCTTCTGCCGTGGGAGAAACCTGCATATTTGATAAAAATGCCTTCTTCATTAGAAGCGGCTTAGCGTCCCAAAGAAATATGTAGGTAAACAGACGGAGTAACTGTCGCATTCTAAATATTAGTATAAATATGGATTCTCCATTCCCACTGAAACTTTCAATTAGAGTAATTAGTAACCACCAGTGAACGTTGAAGTGATACAAACATCACACATTACGACTACTAGAAACAACAACACGTTCATATCTGGTGATATGAACAAAGTAGTATTACTAGTTACTGTAATCGCATGCATTGTTATCTATTACATATATCTAAATCTAAATAATATTGTAAAGAGGACATTTAAATTAATTAATTCAGTAATAGAAAACAACACCAGCCAGTGTCCCACAGGCTACTTTTAATACCAGAAAAAAAGCCAAGATTTCTTTAGGATAAATCGCGGAAGTCAAGCCGTGGGAACAAGTTATTTTAGTTAAGTTTAGCATCTAAATCCTTTTCTCAATCAATCACAAATACAAAGGAAAATTAGGATTCCTGTCACCTACGTTCGGTAGATTCTTCGTGTCAACTGCAATCCGGCTGCCACGGTAGTCATTCCTGGCTACATTAAACCCCAGAAGATCTTCTAAATAAAATCACATTTAATAAAATCGTCATAGACTTACCATTTAGCATGCACTTGGTAGCTGAAACAGTACTAAACGAAAATCTCGATCGTCGCTTCCAAACTCCTTTTTGCTCAAGCAGCGCGATCATGCATAGCACCAACAAAAAATACCCGACTTATAAATTTCAGGAACAGCGAAACCCGCTTACATTCAGAGTGCATTATGAATATATTTGTGTTTAATTTCGCCGTGGCTAAATAAATTCATTCCCTGCTTCGCGTGAATCAGGAGGGTTCTTTTCCTATTTTCAGCCAAGATACCGGGATTACGCGCGCGCCCACAATTTTATATAAGTATTTCCCTCTTTGTTGCCATATTACACCGTTTGCTATTATTAAAATACTGGCTTTAATAAGTTGCCACTTCTTCTTTAAAACTTGTTTCTTTGTTTATTTATTTATTTGAGTAAGCCACCATCTGTGCATGTTGCTTCTCAAAATCAATAAAACATTTAATCAAATTAGATTGAGGATCAAAACTTTTTGGGTATCAAAAATTACAGTCCCCCGGAACGTCAGCCCTTTGCCATTTCCTGATGCATATCCTAGACAGCTATATCTATTAAGCCTGCCTGTAGCACTCAACGATGCAAGACGGTGAAAAGGTTCTTCAAACAATAGATTTATATCAATTTATACATTCCTTTAAGCGAAATAATATATTGATCTAAAATCATCAGACATGCTACAACTACAAGCTTATATAAGTTTTCCGAAAATTCTTCCTTTCTCACCGATCTCTTTTACTACAAGATATTACGTAACATCTATCCATATATTCAAAATAGCATAATGCAGCCATGTACGTACAACGCTTCCCTGCGGATGACGTCACTGTTTCCACAGCAAAGTATTGTGTTAGACAGAGGGCGGATCACGCGAAATAAGCCGGCGGTTTGTAAACAGCGGGTATATTGTTTCTGCGTCCACAATGCTCTGCTAGTCTAGAGTACGCTCATACGATTTAGGTTAGGTTTAGACAGATGAATCGTACAGAAAATTGTGGATTTATTTGAGTGGGTTCAAGTTTAATATTGAGTTTTAATCTGTGGAAACTAACATTTTTGTTGGTTTGTTTGTGGGAGTTAATCTCAGAAAAAGGTGGTATGCACGTTTTTTTAAAAGCATTTTAATTAAATGGTATTAAGCTTTACCTGGAAAACATAAGAATTTTAAAATATCTTCAACAGCGGCGAATTTATAAAGCTTTAAAGATGATCATTAGAAAGAAAAGTCGTTCATTTTGATAAATTTTGCTTCTATTTTCTCTGTTATTCAATTGTTGCGTCCATATACCTACTCGTTAAGTAATTATATTCTGTTCTTATCTATCTAATACCTTTAATCGAGCAATTTTAGTATATATGTATATGTGTATATATAATCTGAATCTCGGAAACAGCTCCAACGATTTTCATGAAATTTAGTATGCAGGGGGTTTCGGGGGCAATAAATCGATCTAGCAAGTTTTAATTTTTAAAAACTTTTACCCAAAAAAAACGAGCAAAGCTCGGTCATCCAGGTACTATTATGAATGCGAAAGATTGGATGTTTGAATGGATGGATGGATTACTTGATTGGATGGATTGGTTACTCAATCACGTCAGAGCGGCTGAACGGATCTTGATGAAGTTTGGCACAGAGCTAGATTATAGTCTGGAATAACACATAGGATACTTTTTATCTCGGGAGTATGTTCCCTCGGGACAATTTTCAACATTCACGCGGGCGGAGCCGTGGGCGACAGTATCTATTTTTTTTTTCATATATCCATTTGCTGATCCAATTACAGGTATTCTTTAACAGCTAAAAAGTCATACTTTGAAAGAAAGCAAGGGTCTTGTGGAAAAGACAAAGCTAAGTAAGGAAAACATTGGGTATACCAGCCTAGTCATTGACAGTTTTGAAATAACTGGCCAAGCACGAATCGGACTCTCACATGAAGGGTTCCGTACCATAAACTGAAAGAAACGCGTTTGTTGTTTGGGAGCCCACTTCATTTTAATTAAATTTATTAAAATAAATTTACGGCACTAGAAATACACACTCTGAAAATTTAAACTGTCTACCGTCTACCTATTACGGTTGTTGAGATACAGCCCGCTGACAGACAGACGGACGGACAGCGGAGGCTTTTTTTAAGGATGGGAAATCATTAAATGACTTCTTCTGCTCTGGGTGGAGCGGAAGGGCGTATCATACTCTTACTGACTAAAACCCATCCGTGTCTTCTAAAGCCATTTGCGTTCCAGGGCCGCGGTGACTCTTTCGAACGAATTCCCCAATGGACAGCGGAGGCTTAGTAGTACGATTCAGTTGATTACCCTTAGGAATCCTAAAAATGATTTTTCATAAAACTAACCGATTATATTAACACAAAGATGTATTATGGCAGACACTTCAAGAAACAATTTATTTTATACTTGTGTTTTTTCATAAATCTGGTCAAGGCTTCCAACTTTCACTAAGAGTCAGGTGGCTTTCTGAATGCAGTGAAAACGATGACTGGCGACATTCTGTTGAGTAGTTAGTTACCCACAAGGTCTTCTAAGGTAGCTTATTATTCCATACTTAGATATATCAAGCATTTAGGTACGGTCTCAATTACAGAACCCGGAATACGTATGTTAAGGCCTACAACCCCTCAAATTTGATGCCGCTGTGAGAGAAACAGAGCTACATATATGGACAAATAGCACACTATCCCTTGGTATTGGTACGTCATAATATTGTTTTTTTATTTTACCCCATTGGCAAGGCTGTAGTCTTTTGACCATACTGCCTAGTTTTACGTCCTTATTTTTTTGTGTTTTGCATTAAAATGCGGATGTAACACATTCTAATGGTTTTTAGAGTATCTGATAATAAATATATCCGAATCGATATATTTATTACCTTCTCGGCAAGTTTCGAGTGAGATAGTCAATAATACTACAATAAAATTCTCAGCTCCATTTAACCGAGATCGCGCCTGTTTCAATTATTCCACGTATTTTCCAGTTGCGTGGACACTTGAGACACAACACTACACCAATTTACATCACAATATCCACTAGGAATCAATTTAAGGATAATTAAAACAGCCGCTAAACTTCACTCGACAGAATCCCGCCAAAAACTCCCATTATTTCTCATAGAAGATCACTTCTGGTTTCTATCCTCGTAGGCACAAACATTAGTATCAATAAACAAGAGAAAATCTACAACACACTTCAAGAGTGTTACATTGTACGCATTTTAAATGTTTTATAAATAAAACGGAAGCAGTAAATTAACCGTAACATTATTATTATACTAGAGAACATGCAAGTTGGAAGGTAATTGTATCATATTCTGCTTGCATTTGAGTGTCGACAAACGTTTGTTGTACGTCCCTACCAGCATACTCAAGCTTTTCTTTGAACGACACTGGTTTCAGTGAAATTAAAATAAAAGAATTTGCTTAATTTTAAGTGAGTATGTAAGGGGAAGTCTGAAAGTGGCACCGGTTACCTGAAAGGTGTGTAAAAATCGGTTGTCCTGATATGGGCATATGGTGCGAAGGTTGACCTATGAGGTACAGGTTGTGAGGAAAATTTTGTGTACGAATGTGGATTGTGTGGACACTGATAGATATGGAGAAAATAAGTGATTATTAAGATGTCGGCAAATTGAAAAGAATCCATGCTCACTCATAACCGCTTCCAAATTCTGTCTAAATGGTATATTGATAAAAATTATCCATTTTTATTGAGTGGCGTCAAACAAGGTAGTAATCTAAATTGATTTATTAGGTACGCTACGTGCCTTGATCGAGTTTCTTTCAGTGGTTACTTTTTACGTTGGCTATAAAATAAACAATATAACACTCAGGACCGGTTTCTGAATTTGGTATTTCGAATTAAGAACTTGTCAACTCCAACTTTAGTGCCAACATTCGACAGGTTTCCATGCTAAAGTAGAGTTTAAAAATACTCAACTTCAAACTCTAATTCAAAATTCAGGGGTCAGTTTCATAACAATGCAAACACTTTAAAAACAAACAGAACAAAAACAAACTTTTTGATTAAAAAGCATATTAGTTCGGGACACTGACACGTGGGTATTAAACTAACATATTTTGGAGCACTGTGTAGCATTTAATAATTTCATTGAGAGTTCTAAATAATTTATAAAGCTCTTGCACGGAGGGCGGTGTTGAACAAACGTAAAACAAAACACGTAGTGTGCAACCGAATATAAATTGCTATATTATAATGCAAGTTGGAAATTAATTACCTGACATGTCATTCTGTCTTTTATAAAAAAGTACGTATACAGCAACAATTTAGCCAACTAGGGGGTTTGTCACCAAACGGTATTGCTTCAAATCACAGAAATATCAGCGTTATGTGTTACAAACATCACGGGTGCCGCTCATTTAATGTATGCATTTGCTCTATTTTCAAAAGCTATAACGCTCGAATGACATAACGTGTACTTCGTCTAACAACACTTTACATTATTATATAATAGGGTATTTGACAAAAAAAAATCGAATTAGTCCGTCAGATAGATTTCCAAAAAATGTTGGACACGTATTATATTTATTTATACATAATTATATTAAAAATTAAGACGATAAAGGTCGTTGAAAACTCGTGTGACGTGTGTACTTACCAGTACTCTTTTTACTAGAAAGTGACGTTACAAGTCCCCACTGATTTTGATTTTGATTCGTTTTATATTTGTAATACGTATCCAATATTTTTCGATACCTAATCTACCTGGCGGACTAAATAGAATAATGTTTTTTTTATCCCAGGCAACATCCCTATTCTCTTTTAAAATAACGCTCAGTACATATACCAACATCAGTTATAACAAAATGTTCTCTAACGTTCGTTTATGATATTCTTATTTAGTATTACGTTCTTTTAATCTAATTAATATATTGTATCATTGACATTTATGATCTGACATATATGGCATTTCCAAATGCCACATCTTATTCGAGACGACAACTTGGCCAGTACGCAAGATGCATTTACTAATTCCGTACCGTGTCAGGTTGACGGTTCGAAAGACATTTTATACAACATGAACATTATAACTTTTAATCATTAGTTTAAATGTATGTATGTCAACTGAAGCTAAAATGAAATTATATCTCTTGGAATTATATCGTAAGTTGATATAACAATAGATGATTATAATAAATGAAAATTATATCAATCGAAATTGTATCATTCGTTGTTATATTTAAAATGGTAATTATACCTAACATTACACACCCACATCATTCATTCATCAAGGTTTTGTCGCGTCCAGTCATTTGTTATTTAAATACTTATTGGTAATCGTGTTTTATTTTTTAATATTTGTATTGGTACCGGGTAAAACGGGGTGAATAGAAATGATGGAGTGAATAAAAACGAAACTTTGACTGTAATTTTCACGTTATTTAAATTTGGTTTGCAGCAATGAAGAACTCCAATTTTTTATCAATTATTTTATTTTGAAATGGACGCTCTGTGAATAACTATTAATATGGTATTTATGTGAAAATCCCGATAATAGTTTCGTATTTATTCACCCCTGCATTTCTATCCACCCCGTTTTACGGTACTGAATTTAAAACTTTTTATGCAAAGTGGATAGTTAGAAAGGAAAGTCCGATACAGGCGCTTACGTCAAAGTCAAAATTGCCTGTATTAAATTACCCGTAAATACCAATCGGCATTTTCGCGGGATAGGGCAGATATATTTGTTTAAAATTGTTATAAATATTTCGTTTTTTTTTAGGTCAATTTTGGTTCTGTTTTCACAATTAGTATTCTATTTCTGCACTTTTATTTATCGATCAACTGGCTAAATGTCATACGTCTTTTCATGCATATTTCCTATTGCTTAGCATTACTAGTAGGTTATTATATCCTGTAAAACTCTCACTGTGAGTGAAGTGAAATCGACACTACGCCACTGAAAATTTGCTGACAGAATAACTCAACATCATTTTGGATGACCTGGGAATCGAAACTAGGTCTTGAAGCTCAGGATTAGCGCCTACAGCACTAGATCAACGAGGCAGAAAGGCAAGACAGATAAATTAATTAAATTGAAGCACGTTCAAATATACATATATGGGGTCTGGCAGATGATGAACTCTCCACGAAAACTGCTGAAACTAACAGGAACATTGTGTCACACATAGTCCTTTTGTTCATTATTAAACTAGAGAAACAAACTGAAAACTGTTCCCCAAACAAAGGAAGTTGAATTCACTGCTTTATTAAATTTACTCATTTACTTACCTATGTGAGGAGCTCGTGGCTAAATAAGGTAAGGTAAAGCATCGCTTGCCTAAGTCGGTCGGTGGATGGATAACCATCTTAACATATCGAGACTTCTCCACGTCTCGGAAAGCATGTTAAGTCGTTGATCCCGGATGTCATTTGTAGATCTTTGTCAGTCGTTACGGATTGTCAGAAGCCAATAAATCTGACTCTAGTCTTGCCAAGAAGTACCGTGTTAGCTACTGGGTGGTTGAGGTCAGTTTGGCATTCACTCCACGTAAAATACTGGCATTCAGCTGAATACGGTTTGACTGGAAGCCAACCCCAATACAGTTGAGGAAGGTTGGGCAGATGATGATGATGATGACTTATCTAACGCTAAGGAATGTCGTACTATGTGTTACTCAATTATTATTGAAAATAAAACACAGTATAGAATTGAACCATAACTTATTTACGCCATCTGGCTTAGAAGGGAGCACACACACACACTCACATGTCTGTCGTATATAAAAACAATACTTATTTTACATTCCTAATTTAAATACTATTCATATTTCTGCTAGACCCTTCTAAAGTTCCATCGAATAACATGTCAACCAGTGACCTGCAGCCATGTAGCCAAGGAGGTCACAGTACTTGTGATGCTTCCATGGGTTTGATAATCCGCTACTTTCCAAGTCAATGACCTGTATGAACACTACAAGTTAGATAACGTAATCAATGATTCGATGGGAATCAATTTTCAATATAACCTAAGTTATAAGGTAAGTTTCTATATCAGTGAGCTAATGGTACTCATTTCCTTTCTTTTTTGGCGTCTCGCAGTTCGACCTAGGAGGTTGTCGACTGCTTAACCGGGCATGCCTGTGGGGCCTTAATATAAATATTAAAGCCTCTAGCCAGGGCTTATTAAAACGAATTAATAAAACTAACAATTTATTTTTTATTTGTTTTTTTCTCAATAGTCTCAGTAATAGGTTCATGAGATACAGCCCGCTGGCAGACAGACGAAAAGGCGGAAGGACGGCGGAGGCTTAGTAATAAGGTTTCATTGGCTGCCCTTTTGGTACGGAACTTCATGAATAGACTACGCACGGTAAGGTATATTAGGGCATTTTTTTTGCTTTTTATAAGTTATTTGGCAAATATTTTTCTAACAGACGTTGTCGAACGGAAAACGCACATAAGTTTCACTTGCCTCATGGTTCCATTCACAGACATAAATTTTACTTTTTTGTTTATTTCGTTATTTAACAGTTTATGTACACACATTTAACAAAAAGATAAAGAGAAGTAAATAGAAAATACAAAAGTGATGCTTATTTCTAAAGAAATCTCTTCCAGCCTCTTCCACCTGCGAAAGGAGAGTCGAATACCTTTATCCAACTGTCAAATCAGCTACCAACAGTAGCTGAATCGCTTGTTTGAAAGGCAAACATGACGTTTCAGCTACTGTTAGTAAGAGATGTAGATGTCACCGGAAAATGGCTAACGCCGTAAGATTGTAAAATATCGCGTGAAATTATAAACTGTTTTTTCTAAATAAGACACGGATATATTGGAAACTATTGAATTTGAATGGGATGTATTGTATACAAAACGATTTTTTTTATAATATATCGAAAAATTATAATCTAATCAAGACTTATTACAATCTTACGGAGTCTGCAATTTTCCGGTGACATAGACACTATGTGTTAATGTAAGTCCCATGTGTTATTTTACATGAACTCAACCTAAAAAAACTGCTGTTTCATTGGTCAATGGTTGTTAACGCTACAGGCTGTTAAGTTTGAGGTCTTGGGTTCGATACCCGGGTCAAGCAAACGGGTTATTGAATTTTGCCACAAAATTCCAGTTGCAGCCTGGGGATAAGATTTATGCCCGGTTGCTGGCAATAGGCTTACCCTCTTTGAATAGGGATGTTGCCTGGGTTTAAAAAAACATGATTCTGTTTAGTTCAGCTAAATTATCGAAAAATATTGTATAATAGTTTTTTTATTTAATCAAATCAATAAAAATTACAAAGATTAAACGCATCAAAGATAAGGAGTGGCTTGTAACTTCACTTTCACAAACTGGTGAGTGATGTCACACGAGTTTTCAACGCACTGTTTCGTCTTAATTTTTTGTTTCCGAGACAAAAGAAAAAATACGTGCCCAATATTTTTGTAAATCTATCTGACGGACTAATTAGATTTTTTTAGTCAAATGCCCTATTACATGGGTCTTAAAATATAACTCGTGAAATGTGACTACCTGTAGGATACCGACATCTCCCAAGTCTAAACCATAAAGCAAAAACCCAATCGATATTTTTTATGTCAAACCATAAATGTTACCGGTCCTACGTTAAGTACAACAGAAGCAATATTAAGAGAAACCCCATTAAGTTTAGACCCTAATTCATGATAAAAATCTCTATATGAATTCATAGGATGTTACATAGGTAAACTTATTAATTTCACGAACTTGGAACAAGAAAGTAAAACGCTACGATCATCTTCCATCAACATAATTATGAGTGATTCATGAGATTGTTAGTATTAAATTAGAAGAATAAGGAGCGGAATATTAACTCAGTGCTGGTAAAGTACAGTGAGATAAAGAAATTATAATATCGTACCTATTACGAATCGTTTGAGCATTTTGATGATAATGATGAATTAAATTTTATTATTTTCCATTTATTTATTTTATTTATTACTTAAATAAATTACATTTTAAAATGTTTCTATAAAAAATATTAATATATATATATATATATATATGTATAAAAAAATAGTAGCCCACCGGTAGCGGGAACAAAAGTTACCGGGGCGGTCAGGGCCTCTGAGAGAGGAGAACCTCTTAACTATACGCACCGTGTCCAGGAGTACTGCTTTCTGGATCAAGTTTTTGATCCAACTGCCCAACGAGAGCTTCCTCAGATGATGGTCGAGGCTCTTGGCAATTGAGCCATTGGCCGTCACGATTATCGGCACAATTACTGCTGCATGTGTTCACATCTCACATGTCGACAATCTCGCGAGCCAAGTCAAGGTACTTAGTTTGTTTATCTTTCTCAGCCTTCACAAGGTTCTCGTCATGCGGGACTGCTATATCAACAATCATTGCGCGACGCTCAGTCGCTCAGTGCTAGTCGGTCTATAAACACTATGGTATGCTTATTAGCAACAATAGTCCTGTCATTGATGATAGACGATCCCAATACAATGTGCAATTGCCATTTCGAGTACTGGGTCGGGCACATACTTATAGTGCGGTACTTCCGATTTTATAAATTTGTATTTAAGAGCAAGTTGTTGGTGGATAATCTTGGCAACATGATTGTGCCTGTGCAAATAGCCTCCATTAGCCAGATGCAATAGACTCCGTTAGTCAGACTATCACAACCGGAAACAATATGGCGGATGGATTGCCCGGCCCGGTGACATGCCCGACAAATATCAACCGTACCGTCCTTCACAATGTATTTCCGGTAGTTGTTCGTCATCAGAACTTCGTCCATAATTGCAAAGACAAAACCTTTGGTTTCCCCGCAGAGATGACCAAAACGCAGCCAGGCTACGGACGCTTAAAAGTCTACATCATGCCCATGTAGGACCCGAAGCTCCCGTGAAGCTCCTTGCTCTGCCATACCTCCCTGCGATCATTAGTATCTAATACTACAGGTTTGCACCAATTCTCGTTAGCCAAGGAGAGTGCGGTAAGGCTGTTGTCCACTGCTACCAATTTCGATACATACCCACGTTGGCCTCTAGGAAGTATTTCCTTACCTAACGAAGGCTGCATATCTCGCGGTTATTATTATTAATGACTATCACTTCGCCCGCGACTTCGTCCGCGCGGATTTAGAAGGTACTCCACAAACTTCAACGTTCGCTTTACCCCCTTTAGTTTGGAAAAATAAGCAAAACTATTTTCATTAATTACTCAGCCATTTTTGCTGCTGATTCTGTGGTCTCTGGATGAGCGCAACTATCCACCCCGTTCAGATCAACTTTTGCAAAATCAACACCTTGACGAAGTCGTCAAGGTGTTGATTTTGCAAAAGTTCAATCTGTTTCAATCATCCCACTTTTAGTTTGTTCATACCAATTCCCACGTAAATTGAAGTAAGCAAAAAACTTCATCATCCATTTTTGCATCTTAAGGGGTTTATTTTCGAAAAACGCAAAAAAAATGTATTCTTATTTTCTTATCCAAATCATTAACGCGGTGTTTCAACTTCATCGGACCTCGCATTAAGATTCTCCCCAGTTCGCTCAAACCGCAACATTTTTCTTACTTAGAGCATTTTTATATCCGTCGTAACTTTTGAACGAAAGGTCTGATTTGAATAATTTAAAGTGTAATTTACGTGTAATTTACATAATCAACCTTAATTATCAAACCATTTAAATGGATAAGGATTTGTATCTTGATGTCAAAATCATCACTTTTTCTCTCCAACTGGGCTTTGATTGAATAATTTTAACAAAACCCAAGTAGCACAAAAGTGCTTTAGAACAGCATTTTTACAGTGCACCGTGAAATCATTAGCTGCATAAACTTGCTGTATAACAGCGTAGGCAGCGCATCCTCTGCTGATATAACTCTAATTTGGGCACAAATTATTCAGCACATAGCTGTATAAGAATTCCAATTATCAAATAATTGAATTATATCAAAATCGTTCAGACTATAGAGGGAGGTGTTGCCACTCTGTCAGTCGTTCCTGCACTGTGGGAAACTAAGGGAATTCTACGGTGGCCACCGAGAAGTACTAAATATCCCATGAAATTATTAAAAGATGAGAATTCAAGGCCTGGACCAGGATGGGATACCCTAAAATGTACTTTAAAAAGAAACAACATTCGGACCTATGAAGATGCTAATAGCGAACTAAGTTTTATGGAACAAAACACGGATACAGATAATCAGGAAAACGAATATATGAGCTTTCCGGTTACATCTAATGCTTGTCAAGCAAAGAAAAACGAGGTTAACTTTGAAGTAATGGCTGAAAATTTGGTAAGATTTTTTAAATTGTTTCCTAGGTTTGGAATAGATATCTATTTTTGTTCTTTTGTAGGCAGTTATAGTAACCCGCGAAATTAATTTATTTTTCTTGTGGTTTTTTGCAATTTGCAGGTCAGTGTCAGGTTGTAACTTGATCAAAATATGATATTAACGTAATTATAAACATAGAGTAATAAAAAAATTGAATTTCGCAGGCACTACGGATGGTCCTCTTAAATAAAGGCGCAAGTACACGACATGCAACTTTTGAATCTGTAAATAGTGGTTGCCTCTAGTTGATAAAATACCTTGTTTTATGCTCAGAAAGTATACTTAATTCTAAGGAAACAATAAAGAAAGTTCTCATGGGAAGAAGTCTTCACGGGTGAAGCTGTAGGGCAAAACGTTAGTCTCAAAATATAATTAAAGTATCTGTTTACCTATTTTCCGTTTCACTTTCGGGTTAAGCAGAGCCTATCAGCTTACACTGAGACAGGCCGCGATGTTTGAAGAGGCCAGTTGATTTGTGCTGCGCAGCACAGTTTGCGAAATACGTATGCTAGTACGCTGCGCTGTGTCACTGTGCCGCTCCGCGCGCTAGGCGGCTCCTCAGGACAAGTTAGCGGGACGCCGCGGGACGGGATTTTTGAATTATTTCACCGAAATATGTACTTATTTGTGTAGTAAATAAAATTGTATATTGTTTAACGATACAACGATCTTAAAAAGTGCGCGCCTCGTTGTGTCTCAGAATGTAACTCATTCCCCTAAGTCACACTAAACCTTTACCTATTATTTCTGTGTTGCTATTTAATATTTATAAATGATCACTATTTTTTATTACAGACATATTCACAGCCTGGTGCGTATGAACTTTCAATGAAAAATTTTGAACCAGTGCAGCAAGAGACCATACAAGTAGTGGAGCAACAGGCGACAGTTCAAATAATTAGCTCAGAAAATTCGGACACTATGTTAACAAATCAAACTCTTATTTTAAATAAACTAAACTTAATAATAGAAAATCAGAAAAGATTTGGACAAAAATTGGCTTCTTTATCGGTACAATTAGATGAAACAAATGAAACAATCAGACAATTGCAACAAGAACAACAATGTAACGTTACTTTACTAAAAGACGCGTCATCGGAAGAACGAGAAAGTTTTAGCTTGAAACCTATAGAAACTAATGAAGAGTTTGAAATGTTTGAGCTTACTCTAGCCGACAAGATGCACCGAAAAAAAATAATCAAATGTTTATCTACATTGTACTCATCTAAACCGGGTCGAGGTCAAACATGTGCCTATAAGTTGATAGATATTTTATTCACGAAGGAATTTTTATGTCAGTGCTCTTGGTCCGGGGGAAGCAAGGGAGAACACTCAAAAATACCGATGAAAAATTTCACGAACTTTAGGAAGTTCTTTTTTGAAATTATACGCATGTGGGATCCGAATTTTACTGATGATCAAATGATAAGTTTTTTTAAACTTGTTCTAAGGAACGCTACCAAACGTAAGTCAATGCAAGGTTTACGAGAATCATCAAAACGAGTCCGTAAATCCAAAAAATTAAGAGCACAAGTAGACAACGACGCAATCGTGCCTGAAGGTAATACAGACGGTGATAGTAACCAGCTGGAAGCCAATAAAAGCATTAATACGGAAGAGCCTAGAACGGATGACAATAATGCCAAAAAGCATAGAGATGATGATGATAATGACGCAGATCCAAAAGCTGGGGATGATAACGACGTAGAGCCTAGAGATTAACTCTTAATTGACTTCTTAGGAGTAGTTCGTTCCTAATATTTTAGTGACAATTTGAATTTGTTAAAATTCCGTATTTGTTTTTTTTTATTATTTTTGATTGGAGCTTGTCGCCTAAATTTATATAGAAGAACGTGTTATGTTTGTAACAATGTACAACTGTAGGTACTGAAAAGATGTGGCATTTTTTTTAAAATTAGTCTGATATAGGAGATACAGGAAATTCGCATACCTATAATCTTCTTCTTCCTGCCGTTATCCCATATTAATTGGGGTCGGCGCAACACGTATTTTTCTTCCATTCTGTCCTGTCACCCGTCTCACTATCACTAACACCCTTTTCTTTCATATCACTCCTCACACAATCCATTCATTTTTTCTTAGGCCTCCTTTCCCTCTCCATCTATCTAGATGTATACTCAGAACTCTTTTAGTAACATGCGTTTCATCCCTCCTCTTCACATGACCATACCAAGACAAACGATTTCCTTTCAACTTTTCAGTCACTGACGCCACTTTAAAACTTCCACTAATATATTCGTTTCTCACTTTATTCATTCTCGTCACACCACACATCCATCGTAAATCCATCATAAATGTTTGTACCTATTATAATAATAATAATAATTACTCACTCCGTTGTCCATGGCTAAAGAGAACTGGCGCAAACCTGTGATACTTACTACAGATGACCGCAAGGAGGTATGGAAAGGCAAGGAGCTTCACGGGCGCTTCTATCGGGCTCTTTATGGGTCCGATGTAGATTTCTCAGCGTCCGTGGCCTGGCTACGTTTCGGTGATCTCTTCGGGGAAACCGAAGGTTTTGTCTGTGCGATTATGGACGAAGTTATCTTGACGAACAACTACCGGAAGCATATTATGAAGGACGGGACGGTTGACGTGTGTCGGGCATGCCACCGTCCGGGTGAGTCCATCAGGCATATTATCTCTGGTTGTTCTCGTCTTGCTAACGGCGAGTACTTGCACAGGCATAACCAAGTGGCCAGGATTATCCACCAGCAACTTGCTTTAAAATACAAACTTGTAGATTCCGAAGTACCGTATTACAAGTATGTGCCCGACCCAGTTCTCGAAAATGACCATGTCACGTTGTACTGGGATCGGTCTATCATCACTGATAGGACTATTGTTGCCAATAAGCCTGACATAGTGGTGATAGACCGATTAGCGCGCCGCACAATGATAATCGATGTTACCATCCCGCATGACGAGAACCTCGTGAAGGCTGAGAAAGAGAAGCAAATCAAGTATCTCGACTTAGCACACGAGGTTGTCGACATGTGGAATGTGGACTCGGCTGTCATTGTGCCGATTGTCGTTACGGCCAATGGCCTGATGGCCAAAAGCTTCGACGACCATCTGTCGAAGCTGGCGTTACGTGGTTGGATAAAGGGCCTGATACAGAAGGCAGTACTCCTCGATACGGCTCGTATTGTGAGGAGGTTCCTTTCTCTGGAGCCCTGACCACCGGTAGCTTGGACCTTGCTCCCGACACCGGCGGACTACTGCTTTTTATATTTTTAAATGTTTTTTTTTTTTTTTTAATGTGTGTGTGTGTGTGTTTTTTTAAGAAATATTTAAAAATATAAATTAGTATGTAAGTGAAATGAATAAAGAGAATAATAATTAAATCCCATAATAAGAAATATACGAATTTTTCTATGCCACGTATTTTCCGTATTTGAGGAAGATTTTTTAATGAATGTGATTATGTGTGTCAGGAATGATTAAACACTGCTTATGTGCAAGATAATTTTTAAAATAAATAAAATCTAAACAATCAGTATGCAATGTTGTATATTATTTTCAAACAGTATGTCCTAGCGGTATGAAATAGTGAAATTCTTTATGAGGAATACAAACAAATTTACATTTTATATCTTTAGGATTTAACATAACCACACTAGTATCGCAAAGTTTAAGGCTATTAGATTTGTATATTCCAAATCGGGATGATTTTATTGGATAGGTAAACACTTCTTCTTTATTATTCAAGAGGTAACTTTTTATGGACACAATAGTTTTAACTTCTTCAATTGAATCAATTTCAACTATATCATTTCGAACTGTTAAAAAATACCTGTCTTTTTTTTTAGAGGACAATATAAAATCCCGAAAAATTAGAGTACAAATATTTTTCTTACTCTTGGATATGTATGGATATTTAGTTTTTCTTTTCTTTTCAAGATGAATATTCATCCCATTGTTATCCTCATCTTCAGTTATTCTTTTGGCCACCTGTGACAGTGGATTTTTACCGACTCTTAACATTCTTTTGATCATGTATAATTTGTTCTCAAACGGATATGCGCCAAAGGTATCAAGAGTTCCATACATTTTAACTTCAGCAGTAACATGTAGTAAATTGTGGACATTACTTGTTACATATGCTACTCCATAAAAATCTTTATAATTTTCAACAAAATACCTTAGAAGTTGTTCTGCCAGTGGTAACAAATATTGATAAGCTTTATTGGAACAAATTGTTATTCCACAATAGAGTGTCAAAAAGTGTGAAAAAGCATTAGGAGTTAGAACATCAGGTAGAATGACGATGCTAAGATAATAAAAAAAAGATCTAAATTCTGACGCTTTCCAATACGCTAAAGAATCAAGCCCTCGCACTGAACGATGTATCTCAGAAGGTAATTTACATTGGTTTAAAAAAATTGTAACCATTTCAGTATCACTCGCACGCCATTTCGTTATGTACTTTCCAAAGTTACCGTCACGCCAGCCAATCAGTAATCTTTTCATTATTCCTAAATCAATGAGATGAAGGGAATCGCCTACTGGGAAATTGGTCACCATGTCAATTGGTAGACATAACAATGGCGAGTCACTTCTATGGTGTGCACCATATAATTTATTCCGGAACCCTTCATTAGTCCTTTCGGGACTTCTCGTGTCGGGGAATACAACAGTATGCGAAGTGTGTGAGTACTCTCCAACTGTCACACACTTTAAGCAGCCATGTTTACCATTGAAATTACAAACACCTGAAAAAACAAGATTGTTTTTGTTATTCTAAATATTAATCCCATGCGGGTTTATCATCTAAATAGTCAGAGATTCTGTATCCATAAATTCTTTTTTACTAAGTTTACTTTTGACACTATTTTGGGTAAGTTTCGAATATAAACGGGAAGCAATAAAATATAATGAAATGACAACGATAATGACAATAAACAACGATATGATATATTCATTTAATTTTTGAAAATAGATAGGTACCTATAAACTAATAATAATTTTAGTTTTGCGGTGCGGCAACCAGATTATGAAAAGGTTTTTTAGTGTATACTCATACCTTTTATGTAAGCTCTGGCAGGTGAGTCACATATAAAACATCTAATCCTTATTGTAAATTTCCTTCCACAACTCTTAACATAAATACCGTTTTCAAGTAATGGTTTCAATTCATTAATAAAATCTTCCAAGTACTCAGTTACACTTTTCGGTTTCCCTTGTCCAAAATAAATGCCAATCACAAAAGGCCTGAAGCATGGATTTTCGAAAATGTTGCACAGTATGGGCCAAAATTCATTCTTGGAACTTTTAAAAATTGGCAAACCGTCGAAGTTTATATTCAATGTAATATTTTCTGGAGCTTCATCCCAATTAAGCAAAATTTTTTTTAAAGAAATCAATATTCCGTTGTGCCAGTATTCACCTCCATTAATTTTTTTTTAAATTGATGATTCTGGGTGACCCTAAAATGGTTCTGGCGTCATTGGGTAATGAATTTGGAACAAAATCATTTATTATTTTTGCTAGGTCATTCAAGGCTGTTTGTGCAATATTTTTTGATATGGCCCATTTTTTTATTTTTGATTGAAATTCCTGTCTTTTATTATGTATATCATAATCACTCGTGTCTGAACTATCTGAATCGTTGGGTCCATCTCGTTCATAATCATAAATATTACATACGGAACCCGTCTCGTCCAATATTCGATGTGCACTTGCTGACTCTTGGCCATAATTAATGTTAGATTCGGATGAAAAACCCGTTGTTTCATCTAAATCTAGATGCTCTCTGGCTAACTGGTGACCATAATTGAATCCATGTCTTTCCATAGTAACATTACTTCTGGATTCGGAGCCTGAATTTTCTAAAACTTGGTTCACTGTTATGTTTTGACAAAGGCTCATTAAACTTCTACGTTGTTGGTTTTTTCCCGCATTAGCTGTATTTCCACTTATAATTTTTAAGTATTCTGCATTAATTTTACGGCGTATTCCACCAGTTCTTTCTTTTGCTTTCCACATTTCGTAAAACAACTATAGACATCAAGAATCTGTCAAAATAACCTGGTGTAGAAATATTAATTTCATGGTTACATATAATTCAATCAGCAGATTAAATGCCTACATGAGTTCAATTATTCAGCCCAAGACAGAATAGCTGTCAGGTTTGCTGCTATGTAACTGTTTGAAAGTCCACTTTAAGTTCTGACTCGGCCTAGATAAATGCTGTTATTCGAGTTTATAGTAACTCCTGACTAATAGGGTAAAAGTTTATCTGTATGCAGCATAAAGCATTAATTTTTCGTTAAATAACTTCACAAAGTAACTGCTGACGTTATAGTAGTTCATATGTTCTCTCTTTCAATGTAACGGTTTTATAGTACACACTTGGGATTTTATTCAGGAAAATGCATTATTTGTGTTCACAAACATGCGCTCTTGCAGCTGATAGAGTACTGTACTACTAAACGCTGAATAACAGTGATATCTGTGGCGTGTTTGTGGTGTTTATTAGATTTATAGTACAGAAGAAAGCGTTAATGCGAGCCTCGTGTTTTTCTAAACAGCTGTTGCAGCCCGGGTGAACTCTAATAAATCGGTTTAAATGCTTAGATTAACGCTGTGGGCCTAATGTGAAAATTTATAATGCAGTTCTGTGCTACTTGGGAAAGCGGTCATTGCGACTTAACCATAATAGGTTAGGACATATAGTCTCTGGGACATTTTTATAGGTAATTATGAGTACTTTAATTATGTAGTCAATTATTTTTATGTATCATCAATAGTTTTCGCAGCGCATGTGATGAAAGACATTTTATGTCAAATTTCTTTTACATCTTGGGTTACATAATTCAAGTTTTAGTAAGGATCCCTCATTATTTCTGGAAATAAATATAGCCTATGTTACTCAGTGAAGAGATAGCTTTCTTACGGTGAAAGAATTTTTAAATTCGGTCTCAGTAGTTTTTGAGCCAAATCGTAACAAACAAACAAACAAATCTTTCCTCTTTTTAATATTAGTTTAGATACAAAAAAAATTGTAACATGTAAACATTACCAGACTCATTCGTAACAAAATTTAAGCATAACATGTTTATTGAAATACTGATTACCGATTCTAAATTCAAATTTTCTGTAGATTTAAATGAAAAACATGTGCTCCAGTAGATATTTACTCGGATTCAAATAAATGTGTCGCGCGCAAATTAGTACATAGCCTACGTAGCCTTCCGTCATGACTGTGAATATCATATAAAAAATATTTTTTCAATATTTATTTTTTCAGTTCCAGAGTTTAACAAATATATTTTTTCAGTTCCAGAAATAAGCACATTCAAACAAACAAACTCTTCAGATTTTTGATATTAGTATTGTATAGATTGGTAAATTTTAATGTACTTTTTGCCTCGTTTAATTTTAATTTTGTCCTGTTTTTATTGTTTTCATTAATCTGAATTGTAATTATTAAATAATAGTTTACGTGTGTTTAATTTAATTAAAATATAATTGCTAAATCTCTGCGCTTGTTGGTTTAAACTGCACTAATGAAGTTGATGAAGTTTTGTAATCAAATAAACAGTATTTTCACGTTAAATTGTAATACTTTATTGACACTTGTAGGTAGAATAGACACAAACGTTCTTCTTTTCACCATAAGTGAAGTTTCAACCTTAGTGAAGTTCTAATTTTCTGAGAATTTACACCAAGACCAACAAGGACATTTTACCTTCCCTAGAACTGGAGGAACGACTAGATAAAATAGAATAGCCATTGGAAGTTTTCAACCTTCCTAGAACGTATCAAGGGAAAACTTTGTGACATTTAAAACCGTCCATTTTGTGTCGTTTACAAAAGTGATACAATTTAAAAAACCAGCCAAGTACGAGTCGGATCCGCGTGCGGTTCGGTTCCGAACGATTTTTTTTTTCTTTACACTTAGAATAATAGACTACTTATAGGTTTTCCTATAATTTTTAGGTAAAGACCGTAGCTCAACCTAAACTTACAAGTATATGGGTATGTCGGAAGCATTGGGCATCAAGGCTAATGACGTGAAACAATCGTTGAAGGAGCGCTTCATTGGCCGCCTGAACAAAGTACTGAGTAGTCTTTTATCAGGCGGAAACAAGGTGCGCGTCTTTAACGGTTGGGTCATGCCGGTATTGATGTATTCTTTCAACATACTCAAATGGACTCAGATGGAACTTGACGCCCTTGACCATCACCGATGACCGTGGGTCATTTGAGGCTGTATATCCCGCGAATGTGCGGGGGTCGTGGCTTCTTAAATGCGAGCCACCCAACGCTCGCCGTCCGCAAGCCCGCGCCTACGGTGGCCGAGGATCGCCCTGCGACTCCCGACGCCCGGGGCGTCTTCTCCTGTAGCGGCGGTTGGGGCGAAGGCCTTGCCTTTTCCTCGCGTAGCCCGCCTCCTTCTAGCATTACTGCTTCGCAGAATGAGGTGACCGCTTCCCAAGCCTCATCGGTTTAGTGCATTCGGAGAAAATCGACTGTGACAGACGGATAGATATACAGAAAGACCGATAGACAGACAACCAAGTGATCATATAAGGGTTCCGTTTTTCCATAAAAATCTCTGTATGGAAAAATTATTTTCTGTATTTGTTACGTTTTCAAGGCTCAGCGGTCGAACCGATTTTTGTATAATTCAACAGGTAGATAGCACAGTAGTTAGTAGTAGTAGTTAAACAATATAAAAAAAATACATAATTTTATGCCAAAATAATAAAATCGACAAATCCGTCAGTTTTCTGACAAAAAATATTTCATTCATAAATTGTCCGTTATGTTAAAAACCGCTCTGACCCCGCAAAAATATCAATGCTTAATAACACTATTACGAAAGTCAGTCAGTGCAAAGTCAATTGAAACTCAGCAATTAGCAAGTGGAGCCTCTCCATTCATTCATGATAGGTATAATGGCCAGTTTCTTTGACTCCCACTGAGAAGTTATTGGTTGGCTAAATTCTGTAAGTAACTAGTTATCGTTTACAATTATTTTTATTATACCTACTATAATATTATGTTCCTAGGTTGGTCCGTGGATGGGTGACCATCTTAACATACCGAGGCTCCTCCGTGCCTCGGAAAGCACATTTAGCCGTTGGTCCCGGCTGTCATTTGTAGATCTTTGGCAGTCGTTACGGATAGTCAGAAGCCAGATAATCTGACACCAGTCTTGCCAAGGAGTACCGTGTTACCCAGTTAATGGGTTGTGGAGGTCTGGTAGGCAGCCGCTCCACGTAAAATACTGGTATTCAGCTGAATCCGGTTTGACTGGAATCCGACCCCAATATAGTTGGGAAAAGGCTAGGCGGATGAGATGATGATACCTACTAATATTATGAATACGAAAGTAAGTTTCTTGGACCTTTTCAGGGCTAAATTGCTGAACCGATTTTTATTAATTCTGTTACAGAGATAGATAGGACAGGGATTTTTATATGTTAAATCATCTAATATCTTCTCTCGCCTTGAGCGGAGCAGGAGGGAGTGTCAGACTCTTATCGACTAAAACCACCCATACTTGTTCCTTCAAATGCCCTTTTCATTCAATGACCGAGGTAACTCTTTCGAACAATTCCGAAACCCTGGCAGGCACTGGCCCTGGCCGGCCCCATCAACTATGTTGACATCGACCCAGTACAGGGACCCTGGAGTCGGTTATAAGCTTATAAGCTACTTATTTTCGCGAAAATTAAACTTGATTACGAGTGAAGAAGCAGCGTGCAAAAGCTAGTAATAACAAACTTAAGTATTATTGTGTCAGTTCGTCGCCACATGTATTACATAATTATTTTACCGTTGATTTTTCTTCAAAGAACCAATAACAGCATCAACTTTTCATCTTTGCCTTAAACACAAAACCATCTTTCTGAATGAAATATTTCATGTCCATCTAAATAACACAAAGCAAGCAAAAACTATCAATCATTCTCAAACATAGTCTGCTATCTCCAAGTTAAATTCGCAACTAGTGTCCTCACGTGGCCGCAAACGGCATCTTAACGTACCCAAGAAAAATAAAAGCATAGTCAAAAAAACATCAAAATCTCATTAGTTCCATTTCATGCCGAGACGACACTACGGAAGCTGTATAACTAATGTACAGTAATAAACAGAGACGGAGGAATGTCGTATTTCTTTTTATAACTTCTCGGTACCATCCATTTTCTGGTTTAAAAGGTATCCACTGAGTGGCAGCGTGGAAACAGTTGGTATTACTCGATGTTAGTGCTGACGTAAAATACTTGGGAGTTATAGCCGAATGGATGGGTGGTTGGGTACCCAATGTGTTGTTCCGTAACGTATTAGGATTTTAAAGTCTTTTGGATAATGTTTTTGAATTGTTTGCTTTTTATGTTTGTGATTTTTAGTTTTGAACTGGTGCTGTTAGCGAGGTACATTTTAATGTTTTCCCGTGTATGCTCTCCCGTGACCTACATTTTTCAGAAATTCAAAGTCAGTTATGACACTCAGCCGCGCCAACTAAAAGAAGACTTCTATCACGGATTCAGAAAAAATAACTTTTTGAAGTATTAGGTGAGTTTGGAACCCTTAAATAAGATCACTCGGGTGTCTACCTGTCGGTAGACACCTGAGACACACTAGTGGACCAATTCTGTTGAAATTAATTTTTAATTTAAAAAAATCATTAAAAATGCAGATAATAATTTGATCTTTACCCTATAGATAAACGAAAAAAGAAATCTGTAGTTTTAAAATAACATGTTACAAAAATGAGATTCGTTCGGAACCCTTTGCACGCAAGTCCGACTCGCACTTGGCCAGTTTTTTTAGGTTAACGAAAAGGATTAATCTATTTATTTAGATTAAAAACGAGTAGGTACGTTGGCCGAAGAAAATAACTGAAAGGCACACCTGTTACTAAATACTGCTGTCTTAAAATATAGACATCTATTTCTAATAATTTTTAATGATAAATTGTATTTATTTGCAGTTTTTTGACAGTCGTTACGGATAGTCAGAAGTTGAGAAATCAGACAACAGTCTTGCCAACGAGTATTGTGTTACCCAGTCAGTGGCTTGTGATATCGGATAGGCAGCGTATTCGCCGTATCTAGATGCCGAAAGGCAAAAGGAGGCACCCTAGAAGGAACTAAGGGGGTTTTTGGTTATGTTATATAATAATTATAATTGAAACCTGCTTGCGTGTATGGCCACAGGGCCAATTCCGTTTTAGTCGCAATCTGTCAATAATATATTATAGAAATTGAGGTTTTGTAGAATTGACACTCTAGTGTATGAACGTAAACAAAGCAGAAATAATACCTATCCAAGAATCGTAGCAGATGTGATTCTGTATAGTTTATTTTTACCCCTATAGGAAGAAGACACGAATTAAAATTATCTATTTCATTATTGTACGCCATACTCAAATAGATAAATAAAGCTGACTTACTAAGACTTTATGGTAGAAAAATATAGCTTTTGTTTTGTGTTTAAAGGCTAAGAACTAGACATTTCGGTCAGGTAAATGGAATTCTCGTGCTCGGCCAGAACGCTATCGTGCTTGTCTGTTTAAATTTGCACAGGCGCTGTATCGTCCGCTCCCAGTGAACTTTTCACTACTTTCGACGTAAGCCGTACTTGTATTTTAGGGTTCCATACTCGAAGAGTAACCTACGGAAACCTATTATTAAGCTTCTGATGTCTATCTGTCTGACAGCGGCCTGTATTTTTTTTTAAACTGTCTTTTTTTAATTCCGTACTCAAAGGGTATCAATAGAACTCTCTCAGTCAATAGAATTATTTTTTTAAGCCTCTGCTATTTATTCTTATGTCTACCAGCGGGCTGTATCTCATAAACCGCAAAAGGCACTAGAAATTTTCAGTGTGTTTTTCTATTGCCGCTATGTTTATGTACAAATATAAAAACAATTGTAAGTAACGGGATCTTTTCGGTTAATGGTATGGAACCCTTCATGTGCAAGTCTGATTCGCAGTTGGCGCGTTTTCAGATTCAATTTTATGTGATACAGATAAATAATGATAAGGAAGTTTAATTGCTTAACAGTATTTGACATTGTATCGAATAGGATAAATACGATTATTTCTAGACTTATTTCATTGGTAATCTTTCAGAGGTTAAAAATAGGAACAACACGTAACGTAACGTAAGTGCGCAACGCCAAAGTCCTTACCTGGAGTGGGTGGCGATGGATTGAAATCTGTAATTAGTAGTCTTAAAATACAACAGTTTAAACTAACAGAAGCCAAAATTACTAAAACGAACCAATGAACCAGACAGCGTTTTTACGAAAACTAAAAAATAAATAACTAATAAATTTAAAACAAAGGCGAGTAATTAATATTACGCAATTTCTTAACGAGAGCAGACATCTTTAATCTTTTGTCAAAGTAAGTAGGTAGTGGATTGTGATTATTTTCCTTGACTGGTTGCTGCTGAAAGAATTCCGCAGGGATTAATTACCTGAAACGGTTTTGTAACTCCTTTGTCTAAACGAGAAGCATTCCTGAAGAAACCTTTCAAGATTTAATTGAAATGCTTAGACACGATTTTTGTGGATAGACCTTGATGTGGATGAATTTATTTACTTTTATGTGTTGGATCGATGCTTATGTAGGTATGTTTTTAATTTAACTGTAATTTGTCCGTAATTGAACATTAAGAATTTCTTCCTTTTTGATCAATTTCTGTTCCGAAATTGGATTACTGGCATTTCGATGAAGGATGCTTTATATGCCTGTGCAGATCTATGTGTTATTCGCTAAAGCAGATCGGGTATCCGGTAATCGTACTGTTCAAACCAAAGCTGAATCTCTTTAACGCGCCGCCGCCGTGGTTCTTGGACGATATTATGGTGTGGGACTCCGGAAAAAATACCCGGCTGGATACCGCCCGTAACCAAACGTCTATCGCTCTGGGTAGGAAACACCGCGTAGGTCGGAATAGGTTTTAAGTGTTTTTTCAAGTAAAAACAAAAAACAGATGATTGTTGTCCAAAGATGTTAATAAAAATACAACCGACTTTCAAATAAAACAAAACACAACAAAGTATAAAATAACATAAATTTAAATTTAAAAATTGTTGGTTTTCTGGTCTCCGTATTTTAAATAAAATTCCGAAATTAAAGTTATTTTATACTTTGAAGTGATTTTTTTTTATTTGGAAGTGGGTTGTATTTTTTGTAAAAAAGTTTTTATTTAACACTTTTTAGTGGTATCCCCAACCTAATACACCACTGGAAAGTCACAGGAAAGCAAAACACGCAATTTCGTTTACTTTGATGATATATTTTCTATTTCATCCAGCTATTTTGATTTAAAAACCAAACTACTGGACCGATTTTGAAAAATTTTCCAATCGGAATGTTTTAATTTTTCAATTCGGTTCATAAATGTTGGAGTTATAAGGTAGGTAACAAATATAAAAATATATAAAAAATACAACCGGATTTGAAGTCGGTTAAAAACAGCTTTATGCCGCGCCTTCACGTCCGGAGCTTAGTTATCCCATAAGAATCCTGCACTTGTCTGGGGTAAAAGTAACCTGGGGCACTCAAGTAGTAGGTACATAGTTTTCTTCTATCAGTGAAACGATACCTTCAACGCAAAAAGTCGTAATTTTTTTTCTGGCAAAATAAGATTTTAATACTACCTGTATTGCAATATTATATTAACATACATACATTCTTTAATCCGAAATATTCATATTTTCACTAAAATCGAGTTTCAAACCCGCTAAAAGTCATGTTTTGCGGACAAACATGAAGTTAAAAAAATCCCTCCTGAAAAACACAACTCAACAAACTTCAACATATGTTTAGAGCAATAACGTTGTGTTTAGGTTGACAGGTTTTTTGAAAAAATAGACGTGTGTTTATCGCGAAGATTTATTTTCAACTAACTAACGGGACATTCATTGGTCTGTGAGTACTTACTTAAACAACATACGACAACACACAACAACAACAACTTTAAACATAAAAACACTTTTGCCTCTTTATAATTTTAGTTTAGATAAAACAACAACATATCACGTTTTATTGAAAACTTTGTACGTAAAGAATACGATTACCTTTATCTGCTCAGAAATAATGCATTTCCTAAAAGTGGGTCACGCCAAAACTAACGGATAACAATTTTTTACGGCTCACCCCAGTTGCGCCAAGGGCTCGGTAATTAAACGATATATATATCATAGCTTTATATCTGTTGGGAATTAGTTGGCCAGTTCAACAACCGAACGTTTATTACCCCTGGCAATAAATTACTGAACAAAATCAACCCCCATTTATTTACCAACAAAATTATTCACGCAAATTGAGAAAAGATAAAAATTAATTACTACGCGAAAAAGAAACGTAGGAATCCAGTTCGCCCCTAAATAAATGAGTGCTTAAAAGAAACAAATAAAAGGAAGGGAATAAAAAGAGCTGCATATTGTGAAACGTTCGCAGTCAATGGTTAACCGTAGTGTTTTACTGAAAACGAGTATTCGCCGGCCATTGGAACTCAGGAGCTTCTGAATGGAAAGCGAAACAAATCCAATCAGCCGCAAACATTCGAGCTGCTGCAGAAAATGTTGTTACATTTTAAAATTCCACTTCTATTTGAAACTTCTTTAAGTAATTAATGGGTTATTTGGTAAGCTGGTTTTCGGTTCACATGATGGGTATTGGGAGGCACTTGGTTACTGTTTGTGTTTATGGAAGTTCTTTTGATTTTTTAGAGATTATGAGGCTGCAATCGTTTTTTATTAAACGAGCTTCTCGTGACTTTCATTGGCGCTCATATAAACTGTTCAGATTTCCGGTATTAAAGGTACCCAAGGTACTCTAGGTACCTACCTTTAATACATTTGACCGTCACTGATAGTGTGTTAAATATTAGTATTTTTGTATTAGGATCTGAAGTTCCAGTGATAACCTACTTTATACTAACAGAGAAACAATTTTACAAAGGTGACAAATATACTTTATACACATGTTTTATTTTTTTCGTTAAAGAATTTTAGTACTTATTCTAAGCTGTACCTTACTTAAGCCATCATGGTATTAATACAGGCCTATATCAGTACATTATGTCTGCGTCTACTGTCGCAGGTGTGAAAGCATAATTTATCATTTAAAGGCTCATCTCCACAATCCCATTTAGGATCTAACTATTAATTATTATCGAACGCTCCGTGTTTCTGACTAAGAATAGACAAACTCATCGCTTCCGAGGAATCGGAGTATTATATGATAATATGAGGTGAGTAAGGAAAATAATTTAAAGAATGGATAGTTTCTCACACTAAAATGATAACTCATTCATCAAAATCGGTTCATTTGTTTAGACGCTACGGTGGAACACACGTAAATATATAAACATACATACATAGATAGACAGCTAAAATGATAACCTTTCTTTTGACTTTGCGGTAGTCGAGTAGAAAATACCTATATATTGGACGAAAGAAAGATCTTGGCCCCAATATCTTCTTATCTAAATTGAATCTTACTTGGATAATCTCTACCTGCATAAACTCTTTATACCTACTAATTCTTAATTTTTATCCTTACACACGTAGACCGCAAGTCAGTGGTTACAAAAATAGTATAAGCTGAACTCTTATTCTATTGAATCTTTGTGCTACGGATAGGCCAGCTCAAATTGAGGCATGGCCTACTGCACGTGAAGTCCCGTTGAAATGCAAAGAAGAACAAGAATAGATAGCGTAATTAACCTCGAAGAATTCTGATGGCAATTGGTTTGATATTACCAATACAAACAAGGACAGTTATCTTTTGGGAAACGCCTGCTTGGAAGCTCTTAAATAATTTCTAATTTTGTTTGCTTAATTAAACTGATTGCTGAGTACAAATAATTCTATTCAATTTAGGTTCTTATTGAGGTTCCACTAAATGTGTCTATTTAAAAAAAAACCTAATTGTGTCTTAATACAGGTTCAGTCCAACGCGGCCTATTTCGTACATTACGTCACAAGTTTTTTGCGTCTACTAACAAAAGCAGACAATCAGATAACAGTGCGTCACGACGTCTTTTTCGTCACTCGTTTTATATACAGATAAAGTTTAAAATAAGGCCCATTTAGATCCCTTTAAAGTTGTGAAAAGTTTCTTGTAGGAGCGCTCGCGGGCGATACCGGTGCAAATTTAAAGTATGTATTACTAGCGCCGCAAACCGTGAGCGGAGCGAGCATGAGAATTCCATTACTGGTGCTGAACTGACACGTTCGCGCGTAACCCCGTCGACGCCGTGCCTCCAAGGCCCTACCACGCAACTTGCGACTACGACTCGCAATCATCGACGTCCCGGTTGAGTTGTGGACGACGGCCGTTGTAATTTTAGTAAGTGATCCAATGTTTACAATGAGAAAAGGCGAAGATATTGAACTGATATTGTAGATATTCATAATACTAATATAGTTTTGGCAAATATAATGTGTTTTATTTTCTATAACCAGGGTAATTATCCGAAACAGGAACTTACTTAAACCCAAGTAAAAAGCAAAAATATAATAATGGTAAAATAAATTGTTTTGAAAAAACCCGCTGTAATTGTTATAATATTATGAATTCTGCACAATTCAATTAAGTAAATCATTGCATTGCATGTTACATTGTATAGCCAATACAGATTAATTATGATCGATATCAAAGTCCACATTTAACATGTTTATTCAGAGCAAAAGACAAAATCAGAATTGATTTCATTGCGCACAAACACAAACAAAACAAAGAGAGCAACTTATCAAGTACGCGAAAAGGTTATCAAAAGTGTAACCCAATTACGAATGCATCGAATAAGCAGTTGCAACTGCTAGTTACGTGATAAGCTCAAGAGAACGCTCCAGCGATAACTAGTGGATTTATTTAAATCGCCCATTGACGTTACGCGTTTACACAGGGAATTATAGATTACCACTGTTCTGTTACACTCGCACTCGCCAGTATTTTCTGCGTCATATAAGTACGAAAACTTTTGTGGTGATTTTTTTGTATAGTTATGCTTGTGGAGAGGACTGAGTGATGCAATATTTTTGAGGATAATTTGGAAAGTATGAATGCGATACAGTATGTTTTGGGAAACAAAATGTTGAAGGGTAAGGTTAAGGGGCTTTTGTGGGTTTTCATTAGATGGATCAGAGGCCCAATGTCCGTCATATTTAAGGAACGTTTCTATTCATATAACAGTCGCAGTCTGTCGAAATGTAGGGGCAATGGGGGGGGGGGGGGTTGACATATGAGGTGATTACGACTGAGATGCGAATGCAAACTTACCATTATAAGTAGATACGGAAATGGTCCTTTTGATAACATTAGCTTCCTAGTTAGCGCTAAACTTACGTAATTAGCTCAGGTCGTGCATAAAAAGCCAAGTCTATATGTTTTAACCAGTATTTTACTACAATTACTGCGCTATTATTTCTATGTCTAGGTTACGCTTATTTATGTATTGTTTTAGTTAGGTTATTTAGGGGCTGGTAAAAAATAATAACCTGGTAAAATATTTGATACCCACTCAGTACGTAGTGTGCAAAGTAATAACGTAGGTACCGAGATAATGTACTCTGTGGTACCAAGCAATGCATTGCAACGTACGTATCATGGTCGATGACCGAACGAAATGCGGAGTGACAGTGCAGAGTTCACACTTGTGTTCGACCAGCGCATAGCATTACAATAATGAACTGTATTGGTTTGGCGGTCGTGTAACGTACTCGTATTGGTTGTTTATTGTGTATTTAAAATGTAATACTGTTGCTTTGTTTACTAATGGGCTACTTGATTCGTGAGTGTTTGTCTATGTCGTCTTCAGGTGTGAAAGATTTAGTCGTTAGGTAATGATGTAGAAATAGTAATTTTATCTTGATGTATTGTTCACAAACCACTTATGAAAAAAAATCCCTGTGAAAACATCACGAAAGTTTAAACTTTGAGTCACATAGACAAATATAGCAAAAAAGCAATAGGGTATTCTACTGAAAAAAAATCTAAATAGTCTGTCTGATAGATTTCCACAAAACCAAAAAGTATTGGACACGTATTTTATATTTTTACTCGTAAACAAAAAAATACGAAGGAACAGTGTGTTGAAAACTAGTATGACGTCACTACGATAGTACAATTTTTACTAGCGACGTGACGTAACCAGCCCCTCTCTTGAACTTTGATGTGTTTTAACTTTATAAATGATAAAGATAAAGCGCGATTAAGCGATTTGAAATGGCAAAAAACACGTGATTTTTTCAAAATGTAACGGACAGACTATAGGTACAGAATTTTATTTTTTCTACCTAGTAATTCTCGTATTTTTAAGGAGTGTTCGCATCGCCGTCGCAAACTGTCAAAATCTTCCTTAGATTTGACAAGTTTTTGATATTAAGGCGGTTAACACAAAGCACCGGACATCGCTCCGGTGTGCGGTGCTGCGGTTTTTGTAGAATCTTAAAAACCGCAGGGAGATGCAGTGTGAGTGTGTTATACCTTGCGGTTTTTGTATGTAAATCAAAATACTACAGTGTAAAGTAAAAAACCGCAGCACCGCACACCGAAGCGATGTCCGGTGCAGTGTGATTACCGCCTAAGTGTCGCTAAGGTGATATTGCGACTTGAATCACTTAAACGTTTTTATGTATGAGAATTGGCATTCTGGTCGTTTTATGAAGTGCAAGTAGCTCTCAACTTAAAGATAATACAAAAACATATCGCTGATTGTAGTTTGGAAAAACGATCACCGACTATGTGTTCTCCTAGAATTATTACTTCCGATGTTTTTAATATCATCCTTAAAAAACAACATTATTTACGCGAAATAACATCATCTGAATCGATCTTAGTACGATCAAAAAGTCATTAAAAAAACATGAACAATAGTGACAGCTCCTTTAGTTATTTAATTAATTAAACAGTGTCCATATGACGTAGCGCTGCAGAATACAGGTAAGTGAATTTGCTCAATAACCTGTATGTCAGACGCAGGATAAATGCAGGTGTGTGTGGAAATACTGGAAGCGTAAGTGCCAAGTGTGTTTAGTTAGATGCGAAATAGGATAGACTTTATGTGTCCTCAAAAGGTATGTCAAGCGTACCTACTACTCACTTCGATAGTTGTCCGTTGTTAAAACTACACGTCCAGAAACTGGTGACATTTTTTAACAAATGACATTTTATGTATAAAAATATTACGCAAATTAATTTAAAATTATTGCTGTAAATAGTTATTTTCACCGGATAATAAACATATATTTTATTTATTTATTTAAGTTCCTCAACTAAAATTAACAAATAAAATAAAATAAACTAACAACTAACTAAAATATGGCATAAGAAAATTCATCCTCAACACTGTCAGCTGGTAATTGGTTCGATAAATAATTATTCAACAGCAAATCGCATTACGTATTTTTTGCTCCCTCACTGTCCTATGTCATTATTGAGTGAAGTATATTTTCTACATACGCGTCCCATAGACACTCGTAGAAGGTGAAAGCCTGTGTGTGCTCCACGCTTAATAACACATATTCACAATTACCCACACACAATTAGTTGTACGTGATATTAATGACGAAAAGTTTCCACGTAGGTAACTAAAGTGTCCGAAATTAGTTCTTATGTCTTAGTTATTTGTTTTATTAAGGAATCTATGGTAGTTATTTATTTATGTAGAAATAGATCTTGTGAGGAATATTTCACCGGAAAATTGCAAACGCCGTAAGATTGTAAAATATCGCGTAAAATTGTTAACTATTTTTTCTTAAAAACACACGGATATATTAAAAACTATTAAATTTGGATGGGAATTATTGTAAAAAAAACATTTTTTTTTCATAATAAATCGAGAAAGTATAATATAATAAAGATTTATTACAATCTTACGGAGTCTGCAATTTTCCGGTTACAAATATAATTGTTGTTATTTTATTGACAAATTTAACTAGCAATTTGATTGGGATTTATTCTAGGAATGATAATTTTACACTCTAACATTAGGTACCTACTACTTACTTAAACAGAGCTCAAATGAAAATAAAATATTTAAAGGACAAAAAAAAACATGAAAATAAAATCGGAAGTTATTCGAAACGTTTACAAAAAATGGTGAAAAGAGGGACAAGCACCTAAATATTAGCTAATTTCAGGATCGCTTGGTTCCTTAAAAAACGTCGACATCTGCCGCGCCACCGCCGAACTAAGTTGGGAAGGTTTTCGGTCCAACTGGATCCAGCAGAATATGTACTGGTTTTTAATCCAGTTACTGTGTAACACGACACCCCTTTGTAAGACTGATAAAAACATAAAAAGCATTATCTAATAATAGTTCCATAAAATAAAAGATAGACAAAACTAAACCCACTCCACTTTATACGATCAACGAGTAGGTGTTACTTTTTAAGCGTTCTTTTGTTTCTCATTATAATAGAGCGAGCATAAAACAACAATCAAATGCTAAACAAAAGAGGAGGTAATTGGTTTTCTGAACAAACCTATGTAGTGCACATTCGCTGTTCCCGCACAGAAACGACGTGGCGAGCTCATAAAACCTTATCTGTACCCTTCGGGGAGCGTTTGCATTGATTTTGCTACTTGCCTGTTTTAGAAAATTTCAGGCGAGTGACTTTTCATAAATAGTTTTTTTATGGCTGTTTTTTAACATTAACAACAAAGGATTTTGTGAAAGAGAAGAAAGAGGCGTATTGCATTGGGAAAAAATTAAATGTCACAGCTGCATAAAAAATGGACCAGACTGAAATATTTCGCGTCAGACATAATTAAAACTAGTCAACTCATTGTATTCTCCACATTCAAATACGAGTAGGAGACATGGATCTTGAAAAAGCTGACAGAAGACCGCATAGACGCCTTTGAAATGTGATGTTTGAGAAAAATGCCGCAAATTCTATGGACTGACTAGGCTGTCCACCATCTGTCCATGCAGAATATTTGTAGGTTTTTGGCCACATAACCAGATGTAAAATTCAAAACCTTCATCTAATGATAACAGGCAAAGTTAATAGCAAGCAACCAAGAGGGTGTGACCCTACTAAATGGTCAGACCAGATTAAATCTTCCCTAAACACTAAGCTTCACGATACCCTCCACGAAGCCAAATACCGAAACAAATGGAGAATTCAAAGAGATGATTCAACAGGGAATTCCGAACCCTCAGTAATGAATGAGGCATACGACTTGAGCAGATTAATTTTAAGTTAAGTGGGAGTGGGCAGGGCAGAGAACAAACAGTCGATGGAGTCGAAAGGTTCTAGAGTGGGGACCGCGCACCTTTTACAGCAGAGCATAAAAATGTTTTTCTCGCATGCAGCAGGCTAGAGTTTCTGATATTTTTTGGAAATAGTCGACCGAGAGTAGAAACGCAGAGTTCTCGGTCTTCAGTACGGTATAACATTTTTTTTTCTAATTCGATCATCGAATATTGTCTTTATTGTTGCTGACCTAAGTTTTCAAATATGCTCTGCTGGTGCTCGAGAGTATGCATAGGAGTGATTTTCCTCGCGTGTTAACACTTAGAGGCCTATGTCCAGCAGTGGACATCTTTTTGCTGAATTTAAAGGCAGTTTTGGGTATGACAATATCTTAATAATATGACATCACAATTATATTTGTACAATGTAATTAATTAAAAACAGACACAATGATTTACGATGGTCTTGATTGATAAATAATAAAATATTATTTAGAATGCTGTGTCACAGTAAAAAGATGAAGGCCACAATTTATTGTTAAGTAATATGAATCCCAAGTGAAATCTGTGGTTCTTACGGGCTTAAAATATTTACTATAAGAGTTTATCAATTAATTTAAGTAGAATGTTGCTTTACAGTAAAATTTTAAGGCCAGAACATTATCCCTCATTTTTAATATTATAAATATGAAAAAACTGTCTGTTTATAACCTCTTCGCGTCTTAACCGCTGAACGGGTTTGGATGAAACTTGGCAAGCGAGATCATCCCAAAATTTTCCTTGGGATAATTAATATAATTTAAGTATAACGTTGTTTCACAGTAAAAAGACAAAGACCACAATTATTTGTTAAATAAAATTAATCCCAAATGAAATATTTAGTTTTAAAGGCAGACAGACATCTTTGCATTGAAGGTTCGTTAAAACAATCCAATGCGATTTTTTTTTGGGCATTATATATGGGCTAGCCTACCCTTACTGTAGCCTACTGCACGCGCATGAATCGTTGGTATTTGCTTCATTGCACTAAGGTTCATTGAACCAAAACACACTAACAATAACCAGCTTAAACCAAGGAAATGTTTTCAAATTATCCATCAATTAGCTACCATTTATTAAATTTTATAAGACCAGCCAAAGAATCAAAATAACGTTTAAAAATCAGACCAGTCGAGTCAACTCGCCCGTTCAAACGCGTCAACGCGTCGGGGATTGAAGTACCAGCAACAATGACGGTCTTTGGCTTTTGTAATACTTTATTATGTGCCGGCAAAGATCCCCTGACAAAACTTTATTGGAACATCGAGTATGAACACTCGGCCTGATATGAGACACTAGTTATAATAGAGTGACATTATTCGATAGATTTTCATGACAGAAACCTTATAGAATAATAACGTATTCAAGTAAATGGTTTTTTGAGTTGTCACTCGTGACGTTTGTTTTATATTTTATTTGTGGTTTTTATAGGCGTAGTTTTCATTGTTTAAGTGTATTTTTTTGCTCGCGGCAGTTTTAACTATCACAAGGTAGACCGAGATCCTGGTGAGGACTGCATGACCCCGCTGGACTCGATAAGTTCAGCCCCCTATAGCGCCCTGGCATACCATGATGAATTAAATTGCCATCATGATTCCGTTGTGAGCGAGATAGTGGTATTTATTCTGTATAGCGCCGGTTCTTTCTTACAAAGGAATCGTAATGGCTATGGCACATCATAGTAGAGGAGCTGAACAGTCGATGTGGCAGCGATTGGAGGAAACCTGTGTCCATCAGTGGACGTCTTCGGCTGTAATGATAATGATGATGGTGAAGAGGGTCAGTTGAGTTTAAAGTAAACATAATGAAATATATTGTAATCATTAAAAAAGGTTTTCATTCTGACAAAACCTTTCTCAAACAGCTCAAAGTAAGGTTCAACAAACCAAGTCCCTACATTATATAATTATGTAAAGAGAAATTACTTTTTATATTAAGAGTGAAGAGCCCACACACTTCCTGCAAGCATCGCATCCGAAAATAACCTTTCAGGACGATTAATTGAATAAAAGAAAATTGTCCTTATAAGTAAAACGTTATTAAGTTCATTTATATAAACAGACTATAAAATTACATAATACAAGCTAAAACAAAGTAAAAGTTGGATAAAAGGGGGAAGTAAAGAACTCATTGGGCATCAAAAAGTTGTCTTTTTAATAGGAGAAGCGCCTAAAACACTGGCAGCAATGACATGTTGACCGGCAATCTTTTGCCGAAAAATAGGCCAGCCCTCTGCTTGCGTGAAGAGTCGACTCACTGCTTACTGTTGTCACAAAACTCGATGAGTACTCGGACCCCATGGTCCTACAACCATACTCATCGAGTTTTTACAGTAATGTTTCAAGTCAAACAGTAGTGTTTCTAGCCAAACATCACACATAAATAAATCCCAATAAGTTGCGAAAATTGCGAATCAAATTAGTCACTGTCATAATATCGTATTTATATGGTAAACTACGATACGCTGGCGTCGTCGACGAGTCGAGCGTACTTCCTACTATTTGACCTGTTATTTTGGGTTCAATACATCGGAACGATGCTCACTACGCGATTTTGTTTCGGCGTTTCTGCCACTTGAAATATTATGAAACGTAAATAACTGTTACATTCCATTGTACTTTTATTTCGTAACTGCCCCTTTGGTCTCGTGGTCGCAAGAACGACAGCCGAGCGCTGGGTCCTGGGTTCAATTTCCAACTCGGGCAAAAAGTGTAATTGGTTTTTTTTTCGTTAGGAATGTCTCGGTATTAACCTGGAGTTTGGAAGTTGGTGGTGTGATACCTCTGTGCTTTGGGAAGCATTTCAAGCTGTTCGTCCTGCTCCTGATATCTCGCCCCGCGCCTCGAATTATCGCACCATTGGACTGTGAGCGTGAAGGAAGCGCAAACTAAGATGCACTCTGCACCTTAGTTTGCGCACACACTTTTGCATAACTAATGGTGTTTACATGAATATGGCATTTCCACCAAAGTCTTCAAACACAAACCAACTAACGAAACCAAATTTTTCCATACCTAACCCACCCCGTGTGAACCGACGCACTCTTGTCATGTTACAGCTGGTCATTCCTCCTACTGTCGCCATGTAGTCTAGTCAAAGACGATATAATATCACACTCCAGTGCAATCGCAAAGGTAATCTTTATTCCTAACTAACTTATTGAAACCTGAACATAACTTACACTAAGCACTTAGTAAAGTCCTTATGTTTACGATGCAAAAAATACTTAGTACTTAGGTAATAGGAAGGATTTTCTTTTAGTTTCTTCGGCGCGTCGATTTCCTGAGCTTTATTTTTTAGGATTGTGGTATTCGTGAAAGTAATTGCAGTTCGTAAAGTAATAGTTTGTTGCCTGATAGCTTGCTGGTTTTCTATCCAATATTTCGTGGATATGCAGTGATGGAATATTAAAAATATGGTACACAGTAAGGAACTATTTAAGGAAAGAAAGGTATGAGGTAGACTATCGAGTTATAATGATTAAGATTATACTCGCATTTGAGAGTAGTAACAGAAACGCATCAATGAGTAGTATATTCGAGGTCTGTAAATCGGTACAGTCAATTAAGATGCAGTAGATACTCCCGCTTCATCAAACCCAGGCTTATTGAAAGAATATTTTTGAATATAATTATTCTCTTATAGTTTCTCTTTCTCCTATTAGTGCACAGGTGTTTGCACAAATACAGGTGTACTCTCCATTCATTTCGTCCCAAAAAAAAAACTTGGTTATAAAGCACAGCAAACGCTATCATTTGAAACCCATTTTATTGGTGAAATGTGCTTAAAAAATAATTGGACCGCCGCTGCCGTCTTTGGGAGCCATGTTGGATTTAGAATGATGTCATGTGCTTTGCCATCGAAACCAAAAGTTTACGCAAAATTTAGCTCAATCGGACGATAACTGTTTTAAACTTCAGTTAAAAGATAAATTATCCATATTGTATTTTAAGTAAGTGAAAAAAACTATACTTACTAACTTGGCCGGGTTTTAACTATTTGATTAGTCCCAGAGATGCGTCAAAAACATACAAGTCTATGATTTTCCTAACATTGTGCTATTTTATTTATCACCAAAAATGGATGTTCAAATGCCTTCTTATTTATGTATCCGCATTTTATATAATCGGTAGGAGATCTTCTACCGATTTTAGTTAGTTCTGCACTATCGGAGATCTTTATAAATGTCTGATACGAAGCAACTATCACATTTTTGTTACCCGGTTTATAATGTAGCAGGCTGTTGACTCTTGAACACCAATTACATCTCCACAAGTAATAAGTTAATTGCCCGTTGCATAGAATCTCAAGGTGCAAAATCCTTAACTTGATTTATAATAGGTGAGACAGCTTACTTCTTGTCCGTAACAATAAAGTGGGTACTATTTAGCATTTTGTCGACGTATACTAATACTTGTTTGTCATACTAACACTAATCAATACCTACTACTCATATTGTTACTGAGAAAATAAGTCATCGTGTCGGGGGACCGCTACTATAATAAGTAGGTATATGTAATTACAAAAATTTACGGTCTTTCGAGCGAAGACGCTTGGCCCAAAGAATCGTACTTATATTACACTGAAAGGATCAATACATTTTATTTTTTACTTTTAAAGATTTTTCGTCGGGGGTTTAAACATTTTTAAATTTAATTTTTAACCACAAACTCGTAAAACGGTCGTCAGACTTCTATAAACCCACAAATATTATTAAAAAATGATTACACTTTATTTACTCCATCTCATCAGAAATGGAGAATTAATTACTTAGCAACGCTTCTTAGCATATCCAGGACGACATTTAGTGAAAGATTTAGGTACTAGTTGAGATACCTACGCATTTATCACACAAATGCTGTACCCATAGTAATTGGAGTGGCGTGAAACAATGATTTCCGAAAGTCTTTTAAATCTGTGTTATCCGTTCATGACCGTTTCACTCAAATAAATCTAAACTAATATTATAATATAATCCGTACTATCTATACTGCTACACTGATATAATAAAGCTGAAGGGTTTGTTTGTTTGAACGCTGCCAGTCGGATTTGGAACATTCTTTTTGTATGTGATAGCCACATTCATGAGGAAGGCTATAGGCTATACTGGAACGAAAATTCCCATGGGAACGGGAAAAAACAGGCTATGCGCGTACGAAGTCGCGGGCAAAAATAGTACTTGTGGTAAGTGCTTATTTGATTGCTTGACACAATTTACACATTAAAGGTACATTTCTAATATACCTTTTAAATTTTGACAGCATTTCATTTTGTCTTTTAAAAGATAATAGCCCTTGATATAATTATTTTGTAATTGAAGCAAGAATCTATTATTACAATCAAGTGTTTTTCAAATCAGTGTCAGCCGTTTCATGGGCAACCCTTCAGTCATTCTGAGCTAAAATAAACAAACATCAGAATCTTACACGTGTACTTCTGATCCTCTTTTATTTTTATTCTCACACTCAAAAATAAAATTAGGGAACCAGCACGTGTAAAAAGTTATTTCTCACACCTACTGTCATATTTTATTTTTAGATTTTCCGCTTTTTGTGCTAAATTGATACTTAATCATGTTTCTTCAGAAATGAAATAACAGTTTTAATAGATTAAAACTGTTATTTTATTGCAGACGAAAAGCTAGAGCTTTTACCAGCGTCTTCGGCCTCGTGAATGACGAAAATTATCTCACGGAAACGCGCCCCGTAAGGTTAAAAACAGGTACCCTCTGTGAGATAGTTAGTAACACCAAGGCGCTGCTGGCCTTCCTTGGGTAGCTGGGGTGGATCGAATGACGCATTTGTCCCACCTGCACGCAAAATACGCGCTTAGTGGAGTTGCGGAAACCAGCCCGATTTACTTTTAAGAACATATTACAAGGTTGAACACAACCTGTTCTATGAATATGTAAATCCAGGCCATGGTCTAACCGTATTAAATTTTTATACAAATCTATTCAGTCGCTCAGGCGTGAACATCCAATCATCTGTCATATATTTTGTAATAATAGTCAATAGTTAGTAGGATACAAGTAGAATTTGACAGCACAAAAATACCTAACGAATTGGTAAAAGCCTCTAATAGCTTTACAGGACGCGCAACAAAACGTCAAAAAACCGGTCAAGTGTGAGTCGGTCTCGTGACAAAAGAGTTCCGAAAGAAAATTTTAATATGTATTTCAGGGGTTTTCTGTCAGCTTTAAATAAAAAAAAATATTGAAAAACACAGATAAATAATAGTTCTCCTATATCATCAGTTCAATAGATTCGGGGCCAATTGGCCGTGGCAGACGGGCAGACAAACCGAGTAATCCTATAAGGGTTCCATTTTGTTCATTCAAACGGAGCCCTAAAAAGCATAGAAGATACCTCCACAGTCAAAATGAACATTGAAACGAAACTACAGGTACCTGAGCCGACACTTTTCTTGATGAATTTAAGGAGACGCTTCTGACGAACCTTGATTTGACAGAGACACAAGTGATCTTGAGAGGGCTCTGTTTTTTCTTTCAGACATACGGAACCCTAAAAAACGAAAAAACAGCTTCCAAATTATATTTAAAAAAAATGCGAGCAAATGGAGTGATGTGTGCTGAGTTTTACGGCGGTAATAACTCATAAGTCATGGACGTAATGTGCGTGAAATAGATTCCGCGCCCTCTGGTAGACTCCAGAAGAAATGTTTAAATTCAGGCTGACGCGGCCCGCTGGCTTGGAACGCTAAATTAGCCTGCAATACCGCAGGGCGCGTTGTTTGAAATATTATGCGAAGTGATATGACTATCACCCGCTATGCGCTTTATGTGGACATATTTTATTCATATTGCTTTTATTGGAAAAGCGGCGTATCTTTGTCTAATGTTAGTTGGAACAAGGTAGGAAGTCTTGATGTGGGTAGAAAACTCAAAATTCAACTCTGCGACTGATAACAGAGTTGGTTTTTAGGGTTCCGTACCGAAAGGGTAAAAACGGGACCCTATTACTAAGAATCCACTGTCCGTCTGTATGTCTGTACTGACCGTATTCGTGAACCGTCTGGCTGTATTTCATGAACCGTGATAGTTAGACAGTTGAAATTTTCACAGATGATGTATTCTGTTGCCGCTATAACAACAAATAATTAAAATTTTATTAACTTAAAAATTAAAACAGGCTGTTATGTATCTTTTTTAAAGTTAGATTCAAGGCTAACGTTGTGTTTTATTCTAATTTCTCGTAACTCATTAGAAAGCATTGAATTTTTCCCCACTGATCGATTTTTTAAGATATTTTATTATTATTATTTTAAATTTTCAGAAGGCGTAGATAACAGAAAATTAATTTATTATTACCTCGGGTAAAATAGAAATTATCTAAACATATATTTGATAAATATTGTTTAGTGCTCCCGTGGGTGGAAGTTATTCTAAAAACTGTTTTGAATTTAGAGTAGGTACTCCAAATACATGTATTTTTTCATTCATAAATATTTTACTTACAAAACTTTAATTTTAAAGTTTTGGATAAATATATTTTCTTTGTTTAGTTTCGGATATTGTTGGAAAATAGCTCTATATTGGGGACCTATTAAGTACATACATTTATTATAAGTTCTTACCTAGTAAGCCAATGTTTTTATCATTGCGCGATTATTATCACCATTGATACAAATTAATCGCGCCAAACAACACCACAAAAATCGTTATTGTAGAAAATTTTGCATAATGTACATTCCCATTAAACACCACATTTATATTCATCAACATAATATTGAAACATTTCGCCCTAATTCGCTAAAAAGGTATTGTGTAAATTGGCATCGACGGCGTATTTCGCGTCGAAATCAATTCGTGAATGTTGAAAAACCACAACAAATTGAAATACACCGAGACCGACAAAGCTCGCAATATTATTAATTGATTGAAGTAGACAAAATACGAATATTTTGACCTGTTTGATTGTACCTACATTGCCCATATACAAACAGGTAATTAATTACACAATCCAATTTTCGTATGATGTTTTTTAACATTTCCAACCTTAGTAAAAATAAGCATAGGTAGTACCTTTCCATTTTAAAACAAACTCCAGCACATTATCAAACTATATCAACATTCAACATCCAATACTGCCCATTAGACCAGAAACCGAAGAAGTTGATATATATCAGTGAAGTTAAAGTTAAAACGGGCTAAAAAGGCCGGAGCGATCATAAAAAAATCCGCGCGGAATAACGGCGCGACGGAGCGTTGGCTCTGAAGCGGCCATGAATAATCCTTGCGTCAGCACCACGCTAGCTGACTGCCCAATTAAAAACGTACTCTTTCCACGATTTTTAGCTTAGAATATTGTATAATAAGCCAATAAAATACCCCACTTAACGCCCTCCGAGCCCCGCCGCCATGAAATATGCACTTCTCTACCTCATTATGGCAAGCTGAAATTAAATGCAAGAACTACGACTGGAACGTCGCTTACAACTTAACTAATTGAAATTTAACGTTTTCATTTAAATATTTTGGATGAATTGTTTGTATAGAGATTAAGATTTGGGAAGATTAATCTGGTAGAAGATTCAAATGAATTCCCTACATACAATACAGTGCCGTTTTTCTTTCCTCTATGTATACTGAAATTGGAATCGGCACTGGTGGCTTTTATTTGGTTCAATCACAAATTTGATGCCACGCATCAGACTGTTTGGAAAGTGACCTGCTAGGGTTTTTTTATTTTTTTGGAGTCCGATTTCGATGTTAGCTTTATGTGATTAGTTCAAAATGTTCCTAGAACTAGTCTTGCCGGTGTTTCTATTTACCATCGTATCATCGTCTCCACATTGTATAAGATTTTTTCTTTTGAGGCTTTTCATTCTTTTTCTCAGTAATACTATGAAATGTGATGTTGATTGATAATGGTTTATGGTGATAACTCAGCATGACATTCTGTTTAATAGTCATCTTAAAATTAGTCCGCAACATATCTATGCTCTAAACTAAACGCCGCCGATTATAGAGTAATGTAAATATATTCCAGAGGCTTCGATTAAACACATCGCTACATAATCAAATTTCACACTCTGGAGCAGTAGCTAATCTGTGCTAGGAACACATTTCTGGCTTTGACGTGGCGTTCTGGGTGATTCGAGTATGAACGGTACATATATCGCGTTAACTTGGCTTGATTACATTGAACTTCCGCGAGGGTAGGTTACTGAGACAGCTGCTTTCAAAAGTTTTTGGGATTCCTGAGGCCAGGGTATCCTTTCTTTAATGGCTCATATTGGATGAGATCGAGTGAATACTCATTAAAATAAAATTCTGCTCTGCAATTCTGCTGCGTTATCGATATCATAAATCGATAACGATAACCGGATTTTAGTTAATTTAATATGCTTTTATTACTGTTGGCCTTGGTTTTTTAGGGTTCGGTACGTCAAAAGACCAAAACGTGACCAACCGGCAGAAATGGAAGCGCATTGCTGAGAGAGCAGTCCTTGGGAAAGTCGACGACCCACCTAACATCTCTACATGCACCTCATCTGCATGACCGTCTAAGAAGACCTCAAAAAGAAAAAACGGAACCCTTATAAGATCACTTCGTTGTTCGTATGTCAGTATGTCACGACCCTTTTTAACAGGAACTAGTGGAGGTATCATGTTGAAATTAGTATAAAATACGTTAGTCGATGGTACCTTGGTGATCTAAAAATATTAAACTTCTAAGTCAACACAATAAAAAGTATCGGATATTTTTGCATAATTTTTACGACATGTTTTGGTACTCGCAAGTAAATCAAAACCTATGGGGTACTTCCTGTCAACCTAAAATCATGTAAAATTGATAATTTGTGGTTCTATCATATTAAAAAAATATTTGATTACAACAACATTACAACAACACTTGAAGAAATGGCCGTGACGTGCATTGGTTTTGGGAGAACATTTTATCAACTACAAAGTTTAGTTTGTCCTTCAATCTTACTTATCATTTCATCAGAGTAACGAAAGTGTTTTCATAGTTTATAAATTTTAGTATGTAATTTAAACAAGCAAAAATCTAGACACGATTCCCGTAATAGATGAACTAATGGATAATGGAACCCTCGGTGCGCGAGTCAGACTCACACTTTTCCGGTTTTATATCTTTCTTTTATTCTTTCCAATGTTGTATCTCTATTTTTAGATCGACGAAGAATTCACTGGTGCACATTATAATATTATTCAGCTATAATCAAATTTCAACAATGTCTCACAATCTGAATAATTTAAATACATAGTTAGTAAAAAACGTATTGGGTAGTAACTTCCCAATGCCTCAAAACACCCTCAGGGGAGATCACACTCCTAAAATTAAACTACAAAAGAGATAAATCTCTAAAATAATATGCTGAAATGTTGCCAACACGCTATGTAAAGGAACAGGTACTTAGTTTGCTCCAAAAATCATGAAAGGAACGTCGGAAGCGTCTCCTTTAATTCATCGCGAAAAATGGCTACTCGGGTACCTGTAATTTCGTTTCAATATTCTTTTGCGACTGTGGAGGCGTCGTCTATGCTTTTATTACTGCACGGTACGTAACATCTTACTTACTTACCCAGAAGAGTTAGGCGGAGGTGTACAGTCGCGGACTATTAATGTTTATCAGTTTTCAAATTGGATTCTTTATCACACTGTGTGCAGTCAAACCCAAAGTACTTTACCGAGGTACGTATTACTTTTTAAAAGTTATAAAGTATCAATTTTAGCACAGAGTATTAATGATTTTTTGATGATTTAACTCTTTTCTTATATTTCACTTCACACTTAGTTTTAGTTATTAAAATAATAAATTGTGATAGTTTTTAAAAAATAAAGATTTTTTGTTTTCTATATCATTACTTCTAGTAACAAGTTCGACCATGCCTATGCTTTATCCAAATGTCCGTATCGTTTTTTGTCTCGTCCCTATGCTAGTTAATATAATGCCAAGTTATATATTTTCGTTTTCTTTTTAAAAAAGGTTGCTTTAAGTATCTTATCTAGTAAGTCATCTCCTTGAGCGACGGATCTTCATGTTAATAAAAGTCTATGCTCTATACCCAATCAAGTCATATATAGACCTTGTGACATAAATATGTGCTCGCCATTATGAACCTTAATAAGGTGGTAAACAGTTTCTGGTCGCGACTTTACACCACATCCACATTGCGCCAATTGTGATTAAGTCCAATGTTAAAGGGGGGAGCCTATTGCCATGAAATCGGGCACAAATCCAGACTCCGAGATGATATATGGAACATGGAATAATCTTGTAGATGTGTAAATTCAAAAAAAAATCAAAAAAATTCAAAAGTCATTTATTCAAATTAGGCTGAGTGCCAGCACTTTTTGAACGTCAAAGTTCTACATAAAGACAGTCCCCCAAAACGCCCGCCCGTCACCACTTCCTAGTGTTTTAGCTGGGAACAAGAAGTGGCGCAACAAACTCCCCAGCAACACATCTGTCTGTTGAGTTATAAGAACTATCACTTATACAAAGGTATGTAAGTAGTCAGTATTCTTACAAAGAAAACAATACAACAAAGGCAACACGTAAAAACATCAAACTTAATAATTCGCTACTTGCAAGCTAGCACACTCCATTATGCCAGCATAAACAGACAAACTCTAGATAAAAACTGTAGATAGTAAGTTGGAACTAAGAGGGATTATGCCTTTTAAATTCGAGCATTTTCATTTCTCCCTAGCTATTAGGGTACATTTGCAAATGCTTACATACATTAATATGCAAAAAATCTATCGTGCAATCGAGATGATACTAAAAGAACTTTCAATAAGTTTTGGCAGTCAGTAGCGTTGCCAACATTGCATACGTCACTTCTGCCACTCGACTAAACTACAACAAATAAAATTTCGATTTTTTTTAAAGCCATTGTGTATTATACCGAGATTTGAGTCTGAACCGAGTGAAGTAGAGGAAGTCATCGTCAAAGTCAAAGGATTTATTTCAAATAAACCATTGACAGGTACTTTTGAATTGTCATAGGCAGTCCGTCAAAAACATGAAGCTATTTATTTGCACGTTCCAAAACGTAGATCTCTATGGAAAAGAACGTACAAGAAACTCTACGGACACTCTTTTAAACCATTTTAGGTTTACAAAAATCCTGGTTACATTAACCTTACTGATTCTATATGCGAGAACAATGTAAAAAAAGAAAAAAACATTAAAATGAGCCAGGGGCAACTAAGGGATGACCAGTCTCCACTGACGGCGCCCGTTCACAAACATGACGTGTGCATCAGCTCCATTCAGCTCAACCATTTTGAAGTCAACTGAATGAAGTTTCTCTCAAAAGGACTTAAAACATGATTGTTGGCTTAGCTTAGCTTAACGTATTATTAAATAACCGCCAATCATAAACAAACGCAGGCATACAACATTCCGCAAAAAGAATCTCCATAAAAATGTTGTTATGAATCCATAATGTCTTTAACACCCCAATAAATAAATTGTAACCTAAATATTAAAACTAACGGATCAAATGTGTGTTGTTTGTTTTCCTTCAAACGTCCCGGTGTGGCAACAAGTGGCTAAAATAAACAAATGCCGGTTATGGCTCATGGCTAAGTATGTTTGTGTTATGGTTCTCACACAACAACATCGTAAGCGCCGTTTATGGTGAAAATATCACACACTTTGTAGTTCACTAGTTTTTTGAAATTCTGAGTGATTGTTAATGATTAAACATATAGTTGTTTTGTTTAAATATAGCACTAGCGGTCATTGCTCTTGCCCTTATATGGCTGAAGCTGTTAATTTTTTTGAAAATATCGTAAGATGTTGTAGAGGCTGGAGGATCCTTGCTTTTCAACGGACTTTACCACCTGTTCTGCATACCTCTACACAAGACTTATTTACTTCGATCAACGTAAGTAGGTAGGTTAATTAAAGTAACTATGAGTATCATGCTAACAGGCATTATCTACGGACACATCATCATCCAATAATTTTTACCTATAGAATACATAGTTTTTTTTTTTCTGTTGACAGGCACGTTTGACCATTATATATTTATCATGTATTCTTTAAATATGCAAAATTCAAAAATCGGTTCACTCATCCCACGTATCATCTTACAAATAAGAATTATTACAATAACAATATTTAACTTATAAATGCAGTCTAAATAATCTAAACTCAGCCCAAAAATCAACAGTGTACGCTCGCCCTTACTCATTGGCAGCGTGGCGGAGAAGTTATAAACAAAATGAAGTAACACATTGCTCTCATGAAGTGATGACAGGTGGTGAGAAAGATCGCATCTTCCTTTACAAGCATCTTTTAATAGTGGGCTTGAACACGCATGTTTTGTAGATACCGATTTTTTGTATAAATTATGATTTATTTAATTTAGGATAGCAATAAAAATATATGAATTAAAACCAGTGTTGTATTGTGTCTGTTACTAACATAGTTTTTTAAGTAGCGTGTATTACTAACATCATATGGATCATGGTCTGAAATAAAAATATTTTATTTTTATTTAATACTATTTTACTTTTAATCGTATTTTTTTTGTCAGCAATAAAAACGTGTTATTAAGTTATAGGTACCCACACGCACAAATGTTTTTATCATATAAAATATCCCTCCCTAAAATAAAAAAAACAAAACCATTACAAGACTTGTTCAACTGTTATATAAAATGTTTTCCGTAACAGCATAAACGTGAACTTAGTCCATTATTTACACAATTGAATAAATATAACGAGTCCATTTAAAATTACGTGCCTATTACGAAATTGGTTGAAGTCTAAACGCAGTCTTAAGCAAAGCCATAGAGACAATTTCTTTAAAAGCTCTTAATATCTTTTTAAGAGTTCTTATCGCGGAAGGGGTTCTAAACAAGGCGAGTCGCGAACATTATTTAGAAAAAAAAAGGAAACCGCAAGGAGTTTACTTGTTTCGAAAAGGCGGGTGGTTGTGGCATCAGATAGCGGCAGATTTGCGGCCGCACCATTAACAAATTACCCCTTTAAAGCCCTCCTTTATAGAAATGTTTAGGCTTCTTTATTTCTACATTAGCAGGCTCGTTCATAAAATTTGTAACCATATTATTAGTTTAAATGCTGAATGGCAGAGACTTAATTTGAATTTGAGTAGCAGAAACGTTGATTGGCAGAGAATGTCTAAGGGTTTATTTACCAATCAACTTATGAACAAAGTAAAAACAAGAGCATCTGCCTACCTTATTTTGAACTTGACCCATAGCACTGCTAGATTCCGTGGATGATTTAAATTCGCTGCTTCTCGTTGCTGGAACGACTAGCCGTCTCCAATTCGTGCTATAAAAAGGTTAGTACATTTAATTATAAGTTCAAGTAACACCGAAGGAATCCACTACATGAACTTACTCAGGGTGTACACGCAGTTAGTATTGGTGACTTTATGTTCAATTTTTTCAGCATAACTCTTTCTTGCAACCAGCACAACAACACAGTATACTTCTGTCAGCAGTCCACAACTATTATAACAATAAGAACCGCACCACATCTTTTTGATATGCCTACTTAAACGCTATTTTAGATGTTACTCGATATGGCTTTTTGTTTTGTTTTATTAACTTATTTCTCATTCTCTATAGTTCTGTGCATTGCAACAGCCACACTGCGATCGCCTACCCGCCTGCCAGACGTGGCGAATATGGCAAACCCCCCTCTTGGCAGAGGTCCAGCAGTGGACATCTTTCGGCTGATATGATGAACGATTTATTTTCCACTCGCGCTCACGCGTTCCATCTTTTGTCAATGACATCGCAACTTTTTTTGTTATTGTATGTGTTTTATATTATAATTGTTTATATTAACACATATTATACATATATTATTTTCGCTTTCTTATGTTCTTTATTATTTTGTGGTATCACAGGCCCTATGAGAATATCAGCGCGTTATGAGTGCTTTATTGTTTTTATATATAGCAGCATATGCTGAGAGAGGCCATCCACAAGTAAATATCATGATGTTAGCTTTTATTAGTTAATCATTATTGTTAATTATGATAACATTTTACTTTTTGGTTGTTTTGTGCGAGTCCCAAATAGGTAAATATTATTCTGAATTTATGGGTTTTTAATTCAAATTTTCAATAGAGAATCGAAATTATGAACTGCTTTAAGTATTTAAACTATCCATATGGACTAATTTATATTATATATAATTAATTAATTAATAAATAAGGCTCTCCGAATAGTTATAACTGTTATAAGTTATTACCTACGTACCTTATCTACTGTTGTGTATTGATTTTGATAACTAAAGGAATGTTTTGCTTGGAAGAGACACGGAATTCTTACCAGACAATAAAAACGTTTGTAAATATTTATGAAATTTTTTGCTTTTAAAAAAATATTTTTATTTAAAACCTTCATGCAATATCTTTGACCATCATTGTATTTCTAAAATGTTCAAAGCCAGTTTACATACTGTGTAAAAAAACCATTGGTGCGATCGCCAATTTGTAGGTAACTGGCTCAATGGTTTTAAGTTCAAATACGGCTGTGACCGTTCCTGAATTCAATTCCCATGTATATACCTACCTACAGCAAAATATTGTTAGGGTTCCAGTTAGTTATTTTTTTCCAGTAGACCTGGCAGTTTAGAACTGTAGCTACTATATTTTTTATTAGTGATAGGTTCACACTTGACCGACGACAATGCTGTTCACTTCCTAAGAAAACGTATTCACTCTGGAGCCCAGGTTATAAGCTGCCAGTAAACGCAAACTCAGGCAGGGAATTCCACTTCGTAGCTGTTCACATTATGAAAGTTTTCCTAAACCTTTTGTGCCTTTGTGTGGGACATGACCATGTCAAAAATTACTATTTCTGCCACAATGATAACTGATGGTAAACGATGATGCGGTCGACGATGGAGCACGCTTGTCTTGAAGTAAGTATTACACACATATACAAGCAACGCTCTTATATTATAAAAACTTAGTTATATGGCTAGTTTACACAGTGCGATCTAGCGTGCGAGTCAGCTTGCCGAGTAGCTGCAGTGCAGTAACTTGCATCGTATGGACGTATCTTACGAGTTACTGGCTCGTGCGAGATGAGAATTTAAAATTTTTTGCTTCACTCGGTGCTCGCCACACAGTAGCTCGCACATGGGAGCGGCTCGGACATCACTGGCATCGAAAGGAGCTCGCCAGTGACAGCCAGGGAGTTGCGAGCGGAACCTTTATTTTTTGTGTGCTTGGCCTCGCAAGAGACTTGGCAGCTACTATCATCGTGAAAACAGTTAAGGTTAGCCGAGCTACTGGCATACGAGTAGGCAATCCGAGTATCTATAATAGTAGTATACTGTTTAGTCAGCAGCTCGTACTGTGTAAACTAACCATTATTCTCACATACCAGCCCTCGCGTGATTACATGCGATAATACAAAATATATACAGACATTCTGTATAGAATCTAGTATATAAACAAGGCACATACATCCTCCTCGTGTAGAACTCCTTTTGTCTAGGATATTATCATAAATATTGTGCGCTTCTTTCCTTCCAAGACCTACATAGATAGTCACGGTCAACGCGAGCTTATTATTTCTTTTTAGTCACGTGAAGAAAGTTGTTTCAGAGGTTTTATGTTTAGAAGAGTTCACGAAGTACGAAGTGATTATTTTGAACGAGATGCGGCCTGCGGCTCCGCCCGCGTGTAGTTCTCCCTTTATAAATTATAGACTATGTGTTATTCTGATAATAAGCTGTAACCTGTAATACTGTAAAGTTTCATCAACAGATCAGTAGTTTTTGCGTGAAAAGGTGCGTACTGACCGGTGTTACGGGGCGTAATGTAACATTATTACAAAGCGAGCATTCGCGCAGTCAGTAAGTTAACGAGCACGAATATTATGCGTATGTGTTTTGTTTTACACAGATTTTATCATAACGTGCTCAAATGTTACATTACGGCCTGTAACACCGGTCAGTATCCAGCTAAAAGCCAAACATGCCTCCATCCTCACAAACTTTCACATTTTCTAATAGATGGTTTTAATTTCTATGATTTTTTCTCAGTAAACTTACACATCAGAATAACACAAGCTTTAATTCATAAAAGAAGTAAGTACTAACTACATGCAGACGTAGCCGCGGACGGCATCTAGTTGTTCATAAACAACGTGTAACAGAACTCAACTCATCATTATGAACAACTTTTACTATGGGATCAACCCCGAAATAACGAAAAAAAATATCACAAATATGTATGAGGCAGAGATTTTTTTTGCAATTTCAGTGTTTGTCCCGTAGTGAAAGTTGTTCATAATAATGAGTTCAATGACCCCTTAGGGGGTGTTGCGTTTATTCTGTTACACGTTGTATACTAAGGCATATATGTAAGCTATCCTAATTAGGTAATAACAATAATAGCCGTTTGGTTAAATGTATAGCATTTACATTACGCGCCGCGGCCATCTTGTATGCAACTGGGTAGACCAGCTTAATGGTCGAACTGAATTTTAATAACCCTTAATCTGTTACAGGTGTACTTGCATGCTAAAGGGTTTAAAATTAGTCATGTTTCTATCAAATTAGGTAAAATATTATCTCGCCTGTGTTCCATATAGTTATGTTGAGCTGTAGGGACCTGTAGTAGTAATATTTTCCAGTTTTGTAAGTAAATAACATCATCTGCCTAGCCTTTTCCCATATGATACTGGGGTCGGCTTTCAGTCAAGCCGGATTCAGATGAATACCAGTATTTTACATGGAGCGGCTGCCTACCAGACCTGTACAACTCATTGACTGGGTAACACGATACTTCTTGGCAAGACGAGTCAAATTTTCTGCTTCCTGACAATCCGTTATGACTGCCAAAGATCCACAAATGACAGCCGCGACACTTAACTTGCTTTCCGAGGAACGAAATGGTCTCATATGCTAAGATGATCACCCATCCACAGAGCGACAAGCGTTGCTTAACCTCGAAGATCGACACGGGCAGCTGTTATTATTAAGCCACGAGCTCCTCCATTATGTTAGTAAGTACCATGTAATAGAATTTGAGCAAGGAGAGTCTGTTGCCTATATGTAATGTGATATATATGACTATGTTGTGGAGATCAGTTAGACAATTGCTCCATGTGAAGTGCAGGAACCAGGTTACAATGGAAGCCGACATCACTATAGTTGGGAGAAAGAACAATCTACCTAGATAGCCTATTACCATTAATTGGGCACAAACCCAGGCTTCGGGTTGCTACTGAGAAGTTTCAGATGGACAAAAGAATAGAATAGAATAGAAAACATTTATTCGACACAGACACAACACAACAGCAACAAACACATAATAAAACAAAAAAAAAACATAATTAAACATAACAATGATATAGTAAAATAGTGCTGAGTGTGCCCATACCTAAAGGGTTACCATCTCGGCATTTGCTGGGAGTCAGACATCCAGCGCTGGTTTTCAGTTGGCACCCCGCAGTGACACGGACGGGGGTAAATAAAATAGATACATACTTGAATATTATATTTAGGTAATAAATAATGTAATAGAATACATAGATAAAAAATGACAAATAATGTTTCCAAAACCAATAATCAACCAGGATCAACTTGAATGTGTGTAGTATAAATTGACAACATTATTTTCAGTGGATTGAGACCTGTTGTATGTATTCGGGTTTACCAATAATGATGCAATTTGCATTTCAGTTTACTCAACTCTTACTCAACTTTTTTTTTAATGTTGCCCCTTGTTGTTAAAATAGTTGAGTAAACTTTAGGAATTTCTTATGTATCATGGGTAATTTTAGCTACAACTACCCTGAGATAATACATCAGCGTTTAAAAAAACAGTTTTCTAAATAACTTAATTTCATTGTTTGCAACCCCGAACTAAAACCCATTTCACACAGTTGACATTTACAACTTTTACAAATAAACAGCTGACACATACTGTCGTAAAATAAGAGTAATAAAAACCTGCTTCCTACCTACTTATATCTGCCTACCCTACAAAAACTATCTTTTAATGTGTCAGTAACAAGAATTTTCCACAGTCCCAAGTACGAATAAAAATAATATTTCTTAACGTTCGTTGAGATATTTTCACTTCTGGATAGAAATATTTTACAATAAATCAGTCTGTTAAAACGAAAAAACGCCTCGCAATAATTTACAGTCTCGTGCCATGACTCACTTAATTTCTTTAAAATAAAATCTTATTTAATACTTTTCTTTTTAGAGAAAAAATATGTTCGTATGGAATAGGTTGGGCTCTTTGAAAACCATTTTCTAAGTGGTAATTTTTTAACGCTAAAATTTTAACCATTGTATACCTACATGCACTACTCCAATCAAGTTATATATATGTATATTATATTATAAAACTTGATCGGTTCTCGATTTAGAATAGAAAATGCAATTGAAAAAAATATATTAACTATTAATAACATCTTGGAGACCACTTATATAGGCATTTATAAGCATATTGCACGTGTGCAGGAGTTTGAGATTTGGCATTTTTGTAGTATATTATGAAGGAATAGGGTAAAACATGAAATTGAACTTAAGAAAAACATGAATTTTATGGTCAAATTTCGAGCACTGAGTGGTCCACTATACGAATAATCTTAAAAAGTAATTATTTTCCTGTGAAAAAGAAGGCTGTTGGAAAACATAGGCTCGTCCAGAAAACTTACGGGACACGTACATTTTAGTGAAATTAAAGAGCATTGCTGGCTAGAACTTAATATAATAATTTTAAAAGCAAGGTCCGTGCAATATTCATATTTTTAAGAACGCGTCCGCTTAGATTAGAGTGGCAGGGTCGAGAATGGCCGCCGCAGTCCGTTGCGGCCGGAAAGGAAGATTTACCCAAATTTCGGGCTACGTTAAACACTCAGTTTCATTTTTAAATATTTAAATGTACTCGCCGTATGTGCTGGTTGAATGCGAAGAGATACTTGAGTATCTTGGATGTGTTTAGCTTTTCAGTTGGATTTTTTTGCTTTGATGATTAGGATCAATTTTGGATGATTGACATACGCATTTAGAGAAATTTGATAACCTTATTGATATTTTCCTATTTGGCAATTTTTACAATTCTCCAATGGGGAGAGATCCCCATAACAATTTTCGTGGATGTATTGCTGTTGTTCTTATTTTAAATGGGGCGTAGCACTATGCGGAAGTGACATGCCGTGACGTCACATCCGGGCGGTGTTACGCACAGCACAGGCGCAGGCTTGCCACCGGAAGCAGGAAGTTGTGGTGTTGCGGCGCACAATCTGGAGTTGGACGGCGGGAAACACTGAATCAAGTGCAGCCTGAGCTTTCTGGTTTATATATGAGAGTGTAAAAGATATATGGGTACGTTTTCATTTGATATCATCCGTGGCGAGGTAATTCCCGTTGTTAGGTTTAATTGTTCTTACATGCGTGTTTCCGCAGTAGTGGTGGGTGGTATCATGCGTATGTAGGGCGTGCGGATGAGTCGGTTTGGCGAAGATACCTACATACCGTGTGCAGTGATGTATGGGGATTAGTTCTGTGTTGGCGTTTAAATCGATACAAACTATTAACGTTGATTGATTAAGTAATTACATGCTGATTGTATACAACGGTGTCACGCGTAGGTATCGATTAACTACAAACATTTTCTTCTTTTATCCAACTGACGCTGAATTATAAAAAGCTTTAAAAACATTGCAATACTACAAAACAACAACAAAAAAATTGTAAGTACAAGGAACTAATTAACACTTAACACATAAAACTCATAGGTACCTAACAAAATAGTTTCCCCGAATATCTTCATAACACAATTTATTTGTAGACATGTACAGACGTGAATCCGAGGATCGCGAGACTTCGGGACATGTGTCGGAACTTCCACTCGAAAACTTCACCGGAACAAAGAGTAAAGCCATGTTCCTGTAATTTCGGGGACAGACTAAGCGAACGAGCGAACGAATGGGAATCCTTGATGGAGACCGCACGCTTGCTCGCTGCTAAATATCTACCGACAACACGAACGACGGGAATGTGTGAAAGCGGACGCATTTGCACTTGCTTTCGCGTTCGCGTTAGAGCGATCGCGCACTTCATTCGATTCGAATACGAGAAATAACGGTCGGAAGTACCTATCCGTAGGAACTTGTACCTAGAAGTTGCGTCTTGATCCGAACTCTATCCGCCCAATTCGGATAGAACTCAGAAATAAATTTATTTTATTTGTATACTTTACTGTGCACCAAATTAAAAATACATACAGAAAACCTCAAATTAAAAAAAAAAAAACATACAATTGGCGGCCTTATCGCATACCGCGATCTAGAGATAGCCTAGACACGACGTTTGGTTCAAATATAAAGTTAACATAGAAAAGAAAACAAATAGAAATAAAGCAATACAATAGTACTAAAATAGATACATAAATACAAAATATTAAATGTACCGCGAAAGTTCATCTGCGTCATATTTTCTATATTTAAAAATTATATGAAAATCAGATACGAGTACGCAAACACTCTAATGAGTGGGAATTGCTGAAACGCCAGCTCGACTTCACACGCTCTTTCCGCTTGGTCGGCTTCGAACGCTTGGCTTGTATCCAGCAGAAAGCATGCGTCTCCATCGATGATTCCCGTTCGTTCGTTCGCTTGGTCTGCAACCGGAATAACGTGCACCAAGAACGGTTTTATATCTTCTTAATTTAATAAAATGAGTAATTTGAGAGCTTTTATCATAATTAAGGTTCTTATTTCTGAACTGTTCTGTTTGAAGGATCATTTCGAGTTCTTGTTTCTTGAGAATGTTTTGTTTTGTGGTTTTGAGGTGGGTGATAATCGTATTTCAGTTGGTATCTCAAATAAGTTTTATTATTAAAGCTAATAAATTATAAGGAAGAAATATTTATTTGTTCGTTTGCAGGAGGGTTCCATCACTTCCCGAGGGTGTCGTAAGAGGAGACCAGAGGATGAGCAGCAGTATTCTCTACAGCTACACTGCGATCACCAACCCGCCTGCTAAGCGTGGTGATTATGACCCTCCTCCCTAGGGGGAAGCCTATGTCCAGCAGTGGACGTCTTTCGGCTGGTATGACAATGATGATAATGATTGGAGGTTATCTTTGAATATCAATTTGACTAGCCTTTCCTTAATGAGCTTGGAATAGGCTTCCAGTCTAGCCGGGTGCAGCTGAATACCAGTATTGTACATGGAGCATCTGCCTATCTACCATCCCCCACTAACCGGTAATTACATAGTTAACACCCTTTGTAAGTCTGGTGTCAGATTTTCTGATACTGATGACGTCATTTGATTTAAAATGAAAATGTCGTCTAGTAGTTGTAGTACCCAACCAAAAAACTCAGTCCTAATTTAAGTCCAGTTTCACGATTCAAACTCATGTTCTCTTGTTCCACTTTTTGAAACATTAACGGTATTTAACATCTGATAAACCTAGGCGCTGAAAAGTATAAACAAACTAATGCCCATAATTCACTTCTTCTAAATTTTAAGCAACGTTAGCATTCGCATCTTACTGGCAATCTGTCAAAAAACCTCAATTTCCATACATTTTTGACCGATAGCGACTGACAAGCGAACGTCGTTGCTTAAAAAATTGTAGAATTGGCACTCAGGTATTGACAAAAAAGCTGATCTTAAAGTCACCAAGAAATCAAGGCATGGACCAATGGCAATGGTCCAATTTACCTTATACATATAAAAACAATGACGAACCAAAAATCGCAATATATTTTTATTTATTGATATTAAAAAACCCATTACAGCAAATCCTGATCTCGATAGACATAAATCCTTCCAAGCCATCAGACTTATCGTTTTAAATTATCTTCGATATTGATAAAATAACCACAAGATTCCTTGCCGAACGAACACCCCGGAGCATCCACCTGCATTTTATTCGTTATAAAACAGAGTATAAAAGTTTAATCAAAATCAGACTTTGCTACCTCAATTTCGGTAATACAGATGTCGGAATAAAAACGTTATTTAATGAGAAAGCAAGTAGGTTATTATTATAAGACAGATTTTGGATGGCTGATTTTTGGTTTGCAGGAACCTGATGGTTCTGCCCATCAGACGTCATGATGAGATTTTAGAAATAAGTTATCGATGCGCCACAAATTGATGCAATTGGCAGTTTTAGAAAAAAAAACCCCGTTTTTAGCAGGTTACGCGCGTTAACAGTGATTCTTTTTTCTAAAAGAGAATTCATCTTGCAATACTTCCATTATTCTTATAGGGCCTTATACATAGGTGCCACTGATTTAGAATATGAGCATTTGCTCTATTTTCAAAAGCTATAATGCTCAAATGAGATACCTAACGTTTACTTCATTTAACAACACTTAGGTAACATAATTTTTATTTGATGTAACGTTCAGTATGTATGCATATGTCACCGGAAAATTGCAAACACCGTGCACCGTAAGATTGTAAACTACGACGATTTTTTCATAATATATCGATAAATTATAATCTAATCAAGATTTATTACACTCTTACGGAGTCTGCAATTTTATATTTGCATTTACATTTGTCATAACAACACTTTCTCTAACGTTCGTTTAATATATTTTCATGTAGTATAACGTTATTTTGACCTAATTACCATTTTGTATTGGAACCAAGAGCGACCCCACCAGCTCGGGAACTTAGGGCACCCCGACACAGATAAGTTAGGTTTGAATGTTAGGTTCCTTTAAACTATACAGGCAGAAATAAGAGCTCCGTAAAATTAGTGATCATTAGATCTGTGGCGTTTCCAAATGCCACATCTTATTCGAGATAGCAACTTGGCCATAAGTACGCATTTACTAATTCCGTGCATGTCATGTTGACGATTTTACAGAAATTTTATACAATATGAACATTACAACTTTTAATCATTAGTTTACGTGTATGATATGTCAACTGAAGGTTATATGAAATTAAATAATATCTCTTAGATGTATCATAAGTCAAGATGAATATCATAAGTCGTTTTATAGATGATTATAACAAATGAAAATCATATCAAACGAAATAGAATAAAATGTGGATAACGTCGAGGGTTGCACATATCTTATTTTGTATTTTTAAACACTTGTATTGTACCTTTTTTGTGTAACTGTTTGTTTTCCCAAAGTAAATAAATAGATAAATAATATCGTTCGTTTTTATATTAAGAATAGTTATACAAATTACACACCCCTTATACACCTAGAAGTTCACACAATCAAACGAATAAATGTAAGTACAAACTACGTTCCACTACAAGGTAGGTACCTATAACTTCAGTCGCCCTTGTCTAGTCTGCCCTAGTTAATTTCTATTTGATATTTCCACTAGTTTTGTCCCATATACAACGTGTTCCTTTTGATATCCCATAACTATAAGGTTACATTCCATGAATAGATACAGTGCGTTGAAAATACATATGTAATAAGTGACAGTAATGTCACGCGTATTTTCAACGCACTGTAACGTCACGCACGTTTTCAACGCACTGTATCGTCTTCATTTTTTGTTTACATGAAAACAGTATGGTACGGAACCCTTCGTGTGAGACTCCGACTCGTACTTGGCCGGTTTTTTTTTGTTTGTGGCCTCTCGTTTCTTCAACTTATGAGGTTTTCGACTGCTTAACCGGACTTGCCTGTGGCGGCCTTAATATAAATATTAAAACCTCCAGCCAGGGCTTATTAAAATTCACAAACTAAGCGACTACACGTTAAGAGCAGCCCCTGTGGGGTACGGGCCTCGGCTTAGAGCGTCACTGGGGGGAGAACAGTTAGGGACGGGCTAGATCAAACTTGTAGAAGCCGACCCCACCATAGCTGGTAATTATTCTCTTTCCACTCATAAATTTTGTCTCATCATACCAGCCGAAAGACGTCCACTGCTGGACATATTCCTCCCCCAAGGTGGAGTGTTTGCCATAATCACTATTCACCACCCTTGGCAGGCGGGTTGATGATCACAGTGTAGCTGTTGCAATGCACAGAAGCACAGAGAATGCTGCTGCCCATCCTCTGACGATTTTACGTCCGGCACAATACAGAACTATTTTTTTTCTGATTTATAACTACTACTAACTTCTACTAATTTCTAACAGGGTACAATGGAAACTACGCAATAACAATTTATAGCGCAATTATCAGAAGCAGCCTGTACAGTTTGGCTCGGTGCAAAACAAAAATGTATCAACTTTGCTTTGCGCATTCTGTCAAACAGAAGTTAGTGTTCCAATCGCAACAGTTGTGTTGGACAAACTACTGTTTCGTGGTTAAAATTGTATCAGTTAAGCAAGTGTTCGTTTGAGCCTAGCTTTCTTTTTTAATTTTTGCACTATTTTTTTTCACTTATTAAACATTGTTTAATCATAGTAGGGTATTTGACTACTGTCAAAAATTTACATAAATTGATTAAACAGAACGATTTGGGAAAAAAATCAATGGAAAAACAGAGAAGTTACACGTTTTTGAAGATGTCTATACACGCCAAACGACGGTTGTTTGTAATACTTACGTACAAATTCAAAATGGCGTGACTTACGAGTGACGTCATACGCTATCTCTCTCTTCCATCTCTGTTTATCCTAGACTTTAATTAAAATCTCAAAAATAAATCAGTCATGTTCTTATGTTGCGTCTTTTTTCTCTAAGCTTTGAGAAATGAAATAAAAAATCCTGTTAAATACTGTATTCAAAGTTTCTGCTAAATACTAATTTACTAATCGTAAAGGTATACATACTTATTTTCGGTTTAAGACGACCTTATTGTAATATAAACTGAAGTAAAATAAAAAATCACATAATGGCATTCAATGTCAATATTTGTTTTATGACAAACTGTCAGCGGTATTAATAGAGCTTTGAAACATTTACGAAATAACTTAGAAATCATGATATATTTACTACCGAAGCTAGTAAAAACGAACCTAACAAGAATTTTATCTCGCAAAATACACACCAGCGTCTCTGTTTTCGACAATCAGACGAATGTACAGGTCGAGGATCCATGTTACATCGAACCTATCGAGCAACCTCATCATACGCTCAGGTGCCATGACAACGAACGACGCCAGCGTCTGTACGAGTTTGGTATGTACGTTGCAACATGTATGCCAAAATATGTCCAGAAGGTTCAAATGCAGCAGACAGACGAACTGGAGATACTCGTGGCTCCAGCCGGAATGTTCCAAGTCATGAACTTTATGTGCCTCCACCATCACGCCTGTTTCGCTCAATGCTCTTCAGCAACCGCTATAGACGTCCCAAGCAGACAATACAGGTTCGAAGTGTCCTATGACCTCCTCAGCTTCAGGTTTAGCGAACGAGTTCGTCTTAAGACGTACACAGACGAACTGACGCCTCTCCGCTCCGGGTTCGGCGTCTGGAAGGGTTGCAGTTGGTACGAAAGAGAAATATATGACATGTTTGGAGTAGTTTTCACTCATCATCCTGACTTGAGACGGATTCTCACAGACTATGGGTTTACTGGTCATCCACTAAGAAAGGACTTTCCTTTAGTCGGGTATATTGAAGTTCGTTACGATGACGAGCTGAAGAAACTAGTTTATGAGCCTATGGAGCATCCTCAAGAAGCGCGTCAGTACACGCTACAGACTCCGTGGCACTATCTGAACAAGTTCCACGTTCCATATAATGAACCAAAGCAACCACCACCTCCACCACCTAAACCTAAAACTGATTTGTAGTACCTTTACTTTTAATTTCAAAATAAAACTATTCTTTCATTTTACTTCATTAGTTTTAACAATATCACACGTGAACCATCATCAATAAAGGCCGCGGGAATCCACTGTATGCGCGACGCACAGGATCGGTCGATGTGGCGACACTTGGGGGAGGCCTGTGTCCAGCACGTCCAGAAGAAGTCTTTCGGCTGAAATGATGATAGTGATTATGACGATAGTCAGCACAAATTTTAATGTTCTACCAATAGAAGATGTATGATGAACGAGTCCCACTCTCTATCGGCGTTTTCTCGTTTGAATCAAGCTTATTCCCTAATGAGCTTTTGTCTCGACACAATGGGAGCCGTTTAGAGCGTCACACATAGCTCAAGATAGCTCTCCGGCCAGATGACGGCCCTTTCTAACGTCCCAATTAATAACTTGGAAATTAGCGGAAAGTGGCTAATTATTCTATCTCGGTTTCATTAAGTGGCTTCGTAAGTTGAACTGGTGTAACTCAAATTGGATTTCGATTCCTCATTATTATGCAGTCAAAGTGGGATTTTAAATTGGCGGAATAAATCTTCTTAGAAAGTATGTCTGACTTTTGTCTTCCAATCTTGGTACTTAGTCTTTTTGTTACAGTTAAAGTGTTTTTATCGCTACAGATGCAAACAAACGGTCGGCCCACCTGACAGGAGTAGGTTGAAGTTACCGCTGATGAATACCAAAACGTAGTTAATGGTTGGTTCACTTTGTTGTTCAAAAATGACCTATTCTATCATAACCCATTTGATGGAATAGGCGACCAAAAAAAAATCATTCCCTATCAGGTTTTTAGATTTTATTTCTCTATTTTTATGCGTTATATCCAAAGCCATACCAAATTACAGCATTGTAGCAGTAATAGTCTTTGAGTTAAACCGCGAACGGGCAGACGGACCGACATTGCGAAACTTTTTTTAGGGTTTCCTAGTAAAACAATAAAGGTTCGTTACAAACCTTTATTGTTTTATAACGAAACCCTATAAAGTATGTGGCAAAATCAAATATCATGCAAAAAATCGTAACAAAACAAACAAACGCTCCTATTTCCATAGCTGCTCATTCTTGATTAAAACAGACAATTAGAACTGAACGATTTACTGCGAAAATTTCCATAAAATTATCCAATGGAAAACCTAAAAACAGCAATAACAAATAATTATCACAGTAAAGATTTCAAAAATATTAATATATAATATGTACATAGGTATATAAATATCTGCCCGGGCTAAACAGTAAACACGGCTGTTGATTCAAAAAATTGGGTAATCAAAATAGCTGGCCAAAAAGAAAGATTGTTCGAATTTTTCGAGGGAACCTATCGGCTCCATATCTCCACGATGATACGGACATCTGCGTAAGAATAACGACTGAGTGGAGGATTGAATGAACAATTGGTTCAGTGTGTGTCGTGGGCCTGCGTCGAGCGCACGCCTGCGCTCCCCGGGGACCGGGAAACTTCATACGCGTTCGAGAAAGTTTGCGCAAACATCGGAAGGAACGCACAATATTATGAAGGGATAGGAAAAGTTTGCTGGATCTTAATACTTTTCATTGCCTGTTGACTGTTGATTGACTTGTTGAGGTAAGGCTGTTCCTGTTTTAAAGTTTTTATTTTGTATGGTTGCTTGTGTGTTTTTTTTCTTTTACTGTTGTGCAGGTTTTTGCAAGCTTTTTTTATTTTTGAATAGTAAAATTTTATGTTTATTTTTAGCCTTACTTATTAAAATAATCTTACAGTAAGATTACTTTTAACATTGTATAGCTTTCAAATTACTATTTAAGCTAATCATATGTTTTAGGAAGTTTTTTTTTGTCGAAATCAGGCTTTTTTCGGTTATTGCATTATTCCCAATAGTTTGATTAAAAACTAGAAATAATTTAGAACAAATTAAAGCCAATGTAACACGCAATAGGTTTTCAGTACCTACTATAATCATTAATTTATCAGTGTACCTAATATCTTCACCATTCCCAGTAAATACTAATTGATTTAACTTTCATCTAAGGGCAAATCATTAAATTGATTGTTATTCGGAGAAAATTAATCTAATTATTGGGATTGCTTTGAAAACACGCAAGAATTTAATTAATCAATATTTCTAATACCTTACTTTATCTGAAGAACTTAATAAATAAAGTTCGTTGTAGATTTCCTAGAATTAACTAAATCCTTTAATTGGTTCTTCATAGATATTGCTTCCTAACATCTTTACCAGTTTATACACGAATGTTATATAATTGGAGCTAGTTATACCAGAATGTGTCAAACACACAAAACATAATTTGAGTTAATGAAGCAACACTGATTCAAAATTCTAATTTAGAAGATACCTATCTAATCTATTAACAGCAAAAATAACACTTTATATCCTAATCAATTTGACATAATCATTCATTATTAATTTAATCCGTCAATGGGTCTATGAGCTGGTTAAATAATATAAGTAAACTGAAAGGTATTTCCTCTCGAAACACCGCACTAAATGCCTATTCAAATATTTATTTCCGGAGTATCGACTGAGCAGAAGTTTAACACTTTCGTTGTTAATTAAAGGGTATCTTAACGGTACTTCTGTGATGCTTTTGGTGCTCATTAAGTCCTAATTTGCACCTATTTGAGTGAACAGGCTTTTTCTGGGTAAGCTCACGCCATCGTCGACTTTTCCTCCGTCACCTCTGATCTACTACTATTTGTGACGATCCCTTACATACCGAGAGTCGAATTCTTGCTTCGGAAAGCACGTTAAGCCGTTCCGGGTCTTTTCTAGATCTTCGACAGTCGTTACAGTCAGAATCCAGAATATTTGACACCAGTCTTACCAAGGGGTACCTTATTATCCAGTTACTGGGTTGTAAAGGGCAGTTACTGGGTTGTGACTCAGCATCATTTGGTTACAATGGAAGCCGATCTCAACATATTTGTAAAAAGGATAGGCAAGTTGTCGCTATGTTCAATATATGTATGTACTTACAAAGTTCCTGTACTAACTTATGTAGGTATTCGAGTAACATTTAGGTTCGAATTTTCTTTAAGGTCTATGTAAAACAATGCTTAAGAGCTGTAGACATAATATTATAATATCAAACAATGGTTCACATCACTACACACGAGTACTCATGTTGAGTTTTTGGATTAAAACTTACATGTACAGGTTAATGATTTTAAATAATTGAAATAAGACAGAGGTGAACCGGAAACATTATAATCTGATATTTTTTGTGTTCTAAACATCCGTAAAAAACGGAACCCTTATAGAAAGAAAGAAAGAAAGAAAAGAAATAGTTAAATGTATTAGCACAGGTATATGAAACACGCACGGTAAAAATAACAACAAAAAGGTAGTAATGCCAAAAACTAAGTGTGCGTCTCACGGCTGCACTATAAAGGTCAGAGACTGATGCTGTCTGACGCTGGTTTTCTAATGAACCTATCAAAGGACGAATGGCGGTTAATTTGAATCAATATAAAAATTATAGTATATAAATATAATCGAAATAAAGCAAATAAAGAGTAAACAGATATAATTGCACATGGAGCAAATTTAAAGAATTAATTAACTAATCAAATCAATCTATACAGAGGCGAAAGAATTATACTGACGTTTTTAAGAAATTTAGCATAGTACATGGTCATGCCTATAAATGCCCTCAATTCCGATACATTGGTGGGGCATTCATTTATAGGATCACTCGGTTGTCTGGCTGTCTGTCTGTCTGTCTGTCCGTATGTCACAGCCAATTATCTCCGAATCTACTGGACCGATTCTGTTGAAATTTGGTACACATACGAACATCTGTGGCCTAAATGTTGGGCTGTTTTGGGGGACTAGTAAACTTTAAAAAAAAAAACAAATTATACCATGTGACATATAAAGTTTTAATTGTATTTTTTTCATAATTTAAAAATAAATGGGTTTGAAGTTTTTCAAAAAATAAGGCGAAAAATGACCAATCTCCCCCGTTTTCTCCGAAACTTAAAAACTAAAATTTAAATGCAAATAATAGTTCTTTAGATTACAGGAAAACTTATACCATAAAGTCTATAGTGTTAAAGTAACATATTACAAAAATGGGATTCGTTCAGAATCCTTTGTACACGAGTCCGACTCGCACTTGGCCAGTTTTTTTAAAATTTATTAATATCACCTTCGTCTAAAAATAATACTAACTTTGATGGCGTGTGATATGTGCTGTGTTATATTTCATTGAATGTTTTATGGGAAGTTATTTTCAGAAAGAAATGGACATTCTGTAAAAAAAAAATATTTAGAAATAGTTCTGGGTAAGCAAAAACTTTGTCAAGGACTTTTTAGTTAATATTGTGGTTCAGGCCGAACTAAAAGTACAATAGACAACCGTCAACTATGCCTGGACAAATTTGATCCTTACGTCTTTTGGTGATTTCAGTGATGGGGGGTATCTTTGTGTTGCTATAGAATTGAGCTAAAAATATAGAGTTGTCTGACAGAGGGTAGCATACAACACTTATATAGATCATCTATTGGGAAGAGTATAGGACGAAAAGTACTCACCTTCAACACGGTTCTTTGAGCTCTATCCAATTTTAACAATAGGAACACAACCCCAGGCCGATACACAATATGTTAAGAGTGATTGGCAAAGGGCGAGGTAGACACTTAATAGCATTAAATGTTGCATTTTAAACAATGCGGTACTACTGATTATGCATACTGTTACTATAAGAGCTTTTATACTTTACTTTCTAGAATTTGAGCCTTATTAGCGACAACTTACTGTGTTTTTTTTCAAAAATCAAAAAATGACTCCTGCTATGGAACATTTTTGGCGGAACGACTATTTTTCGGTATCGCTCATAGTTTCGAGTTTTTTCCATCCACGCCCACTTAAGATATTCACCCTATATTTAGATATGCTTAGAAATAACATTCCATATAATAGCTAGGATTTAACAAAGCCACTCCCTCCACCCACAGATACATAATATATATCTTACAATTTATAAAATATTCCCATTTATTGACACATTCCCATTTATTGACACCTGCCAATTACGTACAATAAGTCGAAGATTAGTGAAAAATATTTTATTAATGCTGAATTCTGAGTATAATAATTTGATTGATATTGAACTTTGAAGTAGAGCGTGGGTAACGAAGATAATATTTTCTAATATTAACCTTGCATTGTTACACTAATGGGAAAAATCTTCCCACTTCTTACTAAACAAATCAACATCTTTTCTATCTTTCTTTATTATTTTTCAGCGAGCGTTTTTCAGTTTTCGTAATTCAGTTCTTAAGGTCTCCGTAAAGCCCATTTCGCTGTTTTTTATCTTTGCTTAGATCCCAGATCTGCCAGGCCTTCTGGTGGTCTGGGTGCTGATACTTATGTTTCACAGAATATCGTTCAATAATTAGTAATTAAATAATAATTTACCGACTGATTAGTCATTGCAATAGTCTAAGAGCTGGTCGCCACCTCGAGTGAGATCCTATTCACAAGGCTGAAATTTGGGCATAGTTTATTTACTAAGTGCAAATAACGAAGCTACTGACTACTCCTTGACTACTGAAATACATTTTATGCAAAAATAAAATCGCCCGTTGGCCCAGTCTAGCAGGTATGCGCATTAAAAGTAGTTAAAAGTATATACTAACACTACTCTGTTTCACATATTTTTTACTGAGAAAATAGGTCTGGAGACTCAGCCTATTAGGTCATGTGTCATTACGCGCTGGTGGGATTTACCTACTCTCACTTTATTTTTAGATAATTATTTTCTTTTATAATTTTAGTAGTATAGAACAAAGAAAAACTGATGTAGGCAATAATATAATATGAAATAGCTTATAATAATTTCCTAAGCTATATAAGCCAGTAGGTATTAATTTGACTGACGTATATTTATCAATATGCTGGTGAATTGGTTGATTATATGGGTTTTACAATTTTTTGGAACAGTTCAGGCTTGGCCCACATTTCATTTATATAATTGTACTTTTTTTATCGTGTATTTGTGCTTTTGATTTAATGCACTATTTTGATAACAGTATCATCAGAAAATTATGTTATTTGACTATGAATGTTTTTTACCATTATTTGCAATTCAAAGTAAAGAGGATTCCTCAAAATTATATTATTGTATCTAACCTCCCTTCTACGTAAAAGCTTTTGTTTGTTGCTCGAGGAAATGCGATGACAAGAAAACTTTTAACAGACAAGATTAGAACGGAAAGACGTAGGCTGCGACTTTGAACTGCATAAGAATTTCATCTCAGTTATGAAACGAAAAGCTCATAATCTTCCCTTTAAAATTTTATCTTGTGTAACATGGTTTGGCTCTCTCGAACTCTCATAACCTTCAAGCCATTGTAGACCAAGACACTGAGGTAGTTTAAACTTTGCACGCATTGTTGAGGTAATAGGACACATGCATAAAACATTATCTAGCCAGTACACTTAAAACTGTACAAATAAAAAACAAATTGATTGGAAAACCAACGAGATATGAGTATAACAATTTTCAACTAATATTCATATAAACTACCTCCCTTGCAAAAATGTTTTCTATGCTAGACTTTGACTTCAGAGCCTATGTCGTACTCCTCTTTCTAATTATGATCTTAGAAGCTTTATAACTTTGTCGCTGATGAAGATATTAAAAAAAAAACTTTCAGGTTTTTTTTCTAGTAAACATATTTTTTTTCCGTTCAGCCACTTAGGCTTGATTATTAACCAAACATCCAAATACAATGACTTTCACATTAATAACATTTGTAGAATTCAAAACCAGTCATTCAAAGTACCATCAAAACCAAAGCTCAAACCTAATCCAAGTTATAAAGGTACATCCAGCCACTTTACAGATCCATATGTTAAACTTCAGCATACCTGAACATTAGCTAAGCATCACTTGAAGTTCGCTCATAGTGAATCTACTTAGTATAAATGTTTAGGGCGTCGTGGAGTTGGTCGGCCGGCCGGTATGAAATTTCCGACGGAGCGTTTGCAAACTTCGTTCCAACTAGCAAGTTGTAGGGAGTCCGACAGGTCGAAGAAGACAATGCACATCAAAGCAAGGCCTAGAAAATTATTGCGATTATAACAGCTGTTTGCTACTTTAGTTTGTTTTAGATGAAGAGAATGATCAGCTTTTGATATCTGTGGGGACGTTTTGTAAGGAGTGGGAGTTCGTCTGACGTACAGTTTTCGTGAATGTTGATTTCTAATTGCATAATCTTTCTACATTTATGTATTATTTATACAAAAAACTAAATTTTACCTACAGTTATTATGGGTACAGTAAAATTACAGGGTTTTTTTCACATTAGCGATTTCGATTCCCTGTTCAGACGAGCGATTATTATAAATTCTTAGAATGCAGTTCGTACTGTTTAAAAAAATTAAGTCTTCATTCGGTATTTTTTTCTATCTACAGTATTTAAGGTACTTTCCCTCCATGTGGCAAAATCGTGAGACGCCCAGTACATAAATTGACACTACATAATAACGTTGTTTAAATTATTTTGGCAATTTATTCCTTACGTGTATTTTATTTAAATTGTTTAAAAATAAACGTACTCCTATTAAGCACTAAAAGGTAATAATTTTTCCCTCGTGACACTTTTAGTATTATAGGATCACCTATCTGTCCATCCAATGTTATTTATTTTTGTGAATACTTATTTAGATGTGCTACGAGACACCAGTGTCAAAAACTATTTATTTCTTTAGAATGTCATAATGAGGGTATTCTGAAATGACGTATACCAGGTGGCTGCCCTGAGGCAGCCCTGAGGAGATGTTAGCATAGGAGACGGGGCCGGCTAGGGCCAGGGTTGCGGAATATGTTCGAAAGAGTCACCGCGGCCCTGGAACGCTAAGGGCTTAAGAAGAAACACGGGTGGGGTTTAGTCAGTAATCAGAGCGGAAGAAGTCATTTGATGATTACCAAATTTTTAAAAAAGGAGCCCTGAGACGTCAGGTCAAGGCAATTTTGGAAAAACTAAGGTTTTACGACATTAGATAAATATACCGTGAATTTCCCGGAAAGTCCTCACGCCTCAGCCTGGTGTTGATGTTATTACTGTTTGTATTCAAATTCACACTATGTTATATTACATTTGGAGTTTATTAAAATTTGTACGGAGGCTACTTTCAGCCAGGCTTACATGGTCGTCCTAGGATAAAATGGTGGGCCCCTTTAATCGACTTCAAAAAAAGGAGGAGGTTCTCAATTCAGTTTTTTTTTTATGTTTGTTACCTCATAACTCCGTCAGTTTTGACCTGATTTGAAAAAATATTATATTATATTTTTTATCTGAAAGGAATATACTTTCCGATTGGTCCCATAGAAATTTTATCAGAATCCGTTTCGTAGTTCGGTTTTAAATCGAAATAGCTGGAAAAAAATATGTGATCCGAGTAAAGAAAATTGCTTTCCTGTGACTTTCCAGTGGTGTAAGTTGTGGGTACCACTAAAAAGTGAAAAAAAAACAATACAAAGTATAAAATAACTTTAATTTCGGAAGTCACTGTTTTTGGTTTTTTCTTCGATTTTTTTAAAATGAAAAAAAAAACAACCAAAACCACCTACTGTTTTATTTTATATGAAAGTCGGTTGTATTTTTTACGAGTGCTTTTGGACTGATTTTGATGCAAAAGAATGAATTCCAGGGTTGAACAAATTGATCTACCGCGGCCCTGGAACGCAAAGACGAAAATTCTTTCACTGATAAAGATACACTATAACTGTCATTGGATACGTTTTATCCCGGAAAAATGCGAAAAATTACGCTTTATCCCGAAAGAAGCAAGTGTTAAATATTTTGATATTAAAGATAAAATATTAAGAAAGAAAATACGTTAATTTGGCACAAACCCAAAGTCACACAACAAGTTTTTAGGACAAAACTTTTTGGTTCGTAAAATAAAACGTAAAAAACTAGATTTTTTTAAATCACGCGTTATACGCTCGTTAAGAAATTAAAACCAAAACTCGATTGGTTGGTAATCCGGCCCAACTGAAAGGGGCAGTCGATGGTCAGATTAAAATCGCGCTTTTAGCCTCTCAGTTTATACACGTTATGTACTTGTTTTACGTATAAATATATTTAACTGTAGTTTTTTTTTCGTCTAATGTGTTTTCCACTCCTGGGCAAAAACCTACTCTTTCTTGTTATAAACCTCTCTCCTTTGTGGCCCTAGGAGCAGTTTGACCCACACTCGGGATCAGATCGCCACACCACCTTAGCCACGTTTTATTCAAATATTTAAGGCAAGTTTCTTACCACGAGAAAAACAATAGATATCTATGGAATGCAGTGTGAAAAATAAAGTCAGCTAGCCGTTTATTTTCCACAGTAGCTAGTAGAGGTACTTTGAAGTACATCAGAAAAATAGTCTTGTTAATGTGCAATCCGTTGGTGCCATCTATAATTTGAAATTCTACCTATGCCCAAAAGTCTGCCAACCAGTCTATTTGGGTATCGTGTTACCCAATAAGTGGGTTGCGGAAGTCAGATGGGCATTCGCTCCATGTGAAATACTAGTATTTAAATGCACCCCATTAGACGGAAAGCCAACATCAATCATCACCATCTGCCTAGCCTTTTCCCAATTTTAAACTGGTTTAAAAAAAAAGGTGGAGGTTCTCAATTCGGTTGTATTATTCATGTTGTTACCTCATAACTCCGTCATTTATGAAACGATTTGAAAAAAAAAATCAAGTGAAAGAATATACGTTCCGATTGGTCCTGTAGAAATTTTATCAAAATCAGTTAAGTAGTTTGGTATTTAAATCAAAATAGCTGGAAGAAATGAAAAAACGAAATGAGTAAACGAAATTGCGTGTTTTGGTTTCCTGGGACTTTCCAGTGGTGTTGTTAGGTAAAAAGTGAAAAAATTAAAACTTTTTCCAAAAAATACAACCGATTTCCAAATAAAAAAAAAGTCGATTGAATTTTTTTGTAAAAAAGTTTTTTATTGGGGTCGGCTTCCATTGAACATAGTTGGAAAAAAGCAAGGTAGATTGATACATTGTTCCTTTCACCAGTGGCAACTGACACTTTATTTTCTTCTAAAAATAAGTTAAAATTTAATTAATGAACACATAAAATGTCACGCATGAGCGCAGAATTAGTCGTGTTCAAACAAAGCGTTATGTACAATACGTTGCGACGTAGCCATGTTGCCAATATCAATTGAGACCGGGATTATTCTTCGACAGGGATGTTCCAGTGACCCGGCTGTCACGCTTCCCAACATTTACCTTGTTTATTTAGATATTTCGTGTTTCATTACATTTTCTGATTAAAATCGATGCCGATTCTAATACAAGGCCGCGTTTGGCGCTTTGTTGAATTAATTGATTGTGACTTTCTATTATATTTCTTTGGTTAAAAGGAGTAATATAAGAATAGCGTTTCTATTTATTTAAATTAAAATGGGAAAATTTATAAATATTTTTTTTATTATGTAAGTATGCAGATCATATTTTTTTTTTTCAAGTAAAGGGTACTATGGTGTCATCATTGCCTGCCTTTACCCTAAGGAGTGTATTTCATAAAAAATCACGCCACCAGTTGGCGCAGGGCAAGAGGATCTCCACGTTGAAAACTTACGATGACTTACAACGTCAACATGACGTTGACGACAACTTAACTTATGTTGCAAAATGTTAGAGCTTTGACAGGTGACTGGGCCAGAAAATTACCGTCCACATCGTTTCTTAAGTCTCCATTTTTACCGTTTTTAACCCCTGACCAAAAAGAGGGGTTTTATTAGTTTGACCGCTATGTGTGTCTTTTTGTGTGTCTATCTGTGGCTCTTAAACGAATGAACCGATTTGGACGTGGTTTTTTTATTTGAAAGCAGGTTTTCTACCGGTGGTTCTTAGACGTGTTTTATTAAAATCTGTTCAGCTGTTTGAAGATCATCAGGTCTTTTCTAGTTGATGAAGGGATTGCAAGAATATTGTAACCTTGACCTGATGCTGCAGCATGTAAATAAAACCGAATACGGGAACACTAATAAATAAAAGAAAAATTATGCGTACCTATATTAAACTAAATGGATCAAGACATGTAATTTTTAGAGTTTTTTTTGGGGGACTTTTAAATTTTTTAATAGAAAATTTCCTAAGGAAAGTAAAAGAGGAAGGAAAAGAAACTAGCATAAAGTCTTGAAAACTCAAAAAAATACAGTCATATAGATCACACCATCAACTGGAAAAGCCTTCGAGTTATCATATTTTGCAGCAAATGTACCGATATAACAAGTCCTATAGCTTTCAAAACGACATCTAACAACACTCGACCGAAAAAAAGCCATATATTTTTATCTAAACGCACAGAAATAACACCGTTCATATCAATACGAGGGTGTTGGCAAACTGTTTTTTTTTTCAAACATTATATCTTCGCGGAAAAGTAGTTACCGGTGCTCGATCGCATCCGTGCTCATTTCACACGTTCTGCCGTTGTTGTGATGCTCAAACATGCTCATACGACTCATACGAACGACTCAGATAAACAGGAATAGTCGTAACAACGAATCATTATTGAATCGTGGGGTCGAAGGGATCGCAAACCTTGAGAGCGTCGCTGTTGATGTCACACGCATCATAATTGTCGCGAATAGAGCGACAATACGCCATCAAAATGTTTATATTACCTCTCCAGTTTTATGTTGATGTGATGTGATGTATCATAAACATCTCGGCGGTTATGGAGTAGAGACTTTTTAGCCATATCCCTGAAAATGGTATCGTTAAGATATTAATAGAAGCCATAAAAAGATTGGCTCGATGTTTATATTATAAATCAATGGAGAGATTGTGTTTGAAGAATGTTTTAGTGCTATAAGCGAGAGAATCGAATGGTATTTATGGATCGTTGTATTGGTTTTGAGCGTATGGTTAGATGATTTTGGTATCATTGATGGTGTGAAATCCTATAGAAACGCATTTGAATTATTTAATGATTAGGTTACTGTTGATATAATGAATCAATCGTTGTTATCACCATATTTTTCAGTAAAGTTTTGGGTTTTCAGTAAAGTTTCATGTTAGGTATTATTTTCTGTTCTTACATAATTTGATAAGGTATTTACTGAAAATTAGCCTATGTTGTGGCTACGCTTAAATAAATTTTGCTTGAAGAAACATGGTTCTTATTTCAATATTTTCTATTTGGTTGCAGTGTCCCATGGCTAACAAAGGCTTTGCTTGAGAGCAGGGTCGGTCGGCGCACCTGGAAATATGCAGCAGCCTTGGTGGTCCATATACTTACTAGCCATTTTCATGTTAGGACTAGACTCGAAGCTCGTAGGTGAGTGAAGATTTTAAGAATTTTCAAACCAAAGAAATTGGCTACGTTAGTAAATAAAATAAACATTTTGAAAATTAAATAATAACTTTTAATTTATACTTCCGGAACAACTTGAAACAATAATGGTTTTTCAAATAAAAGAGCAATATAATTATATTAGGAAAAATTTTGTACGTAGTTTTATGCCCATTCTTTAAAATTATCCTTTACACGTCAACGCAACTCGATCTAGTAACAATTAGGAACAATTTTCAGGTCAAGCGTTCCAGCCGGAATTCGCTGAACCATTAATGAATTTGACAGTACCAATTGGTCGCGATGCAACATTTAGATGTCTTGTGCAAAATCTAGGCGGATACAGAGTAAGTCAACTATACAGGGTGTTCCAGAAGTGCGTGGTCATAATTAAGGGTGATGTTGGGTAATTGATATACATTAAGAAAAATAGAAAAACAGAAAAATACGACTAAAAAGTTCCGAACCAATGACTTTTCAAGCAGTCTGCTACAGTTAGTGATATTTACTTTAGTTCAATCACAGATTTGATGTCACCAGTTTCATGAGACTGCTTGAAAATTAAATTTTTTTGATCTTTTTATTCGTTTCTTGAAACCGCTTTTATTTTTGAAGTCATTATTTTTTCCTTAATGTATATCAGCTACCCAACATCACCCTTAAGTATGACCACGCACTTCTGGCACACCATGTATACAAAGAAAAATACTAAGAACAAAATGTTTTAATTAAGAACTCAATTACATTTGCAGGTCGGATGGGTAAAAGCAGATACTAAAGCGATCCAAGCGATCCATGTTCACGTAATAACAAACAATCACCGAGTAGGAGTGTCGCATAATGGCCAGACCGTTTGGAATTTACACATTAGAAACGTCCAAGAGGAGGACCGGGGTCAATACATGTGCCAGATTAATACGGACCCAATGAAAAGCCAGGTACGGGAAACAATAACTAAGTAAACCTACGAATAAACTAATTTGACGTCACAGCGCTCCAAGAATCCTCACTCAGCGACTGCACGCTCGGTGTCTTCGTTACCTTTGTTTTATACAACCGCTCTTGTTTCTTGTAATAGCCACGTATGCGAACTTGTCGGTACAGAAACTCTCTTGTCATAATTTCAGGCACAAACATTTTTCTACTTCTAAACAATACTTTATCCCTGGGGCCCCAATTTTCCGCAGAACTAAAAAGCGCATGAAGCTCACCATGACGATAGAATTTTATTATTTGTGCAAGTAAACCGACAATAATGATAAAACTGTATACACCTAATATTATATACAGTATCAACATATCACAGGTCATGTCAATTGATTCAACGAAATATGAGTCTTCAAAAACATATGTTTCCAAAACTGTCCATCGAGCGAAAATAATAACGCATATAAAGATCGGATTTAAAAGCCACACAAGCTTCAATATATGATGAGTTTTTATACCTATCATGAATATGATGTCCACGTTATGGTTTTGGACACCATAAAACCAATACAATGAAACAGAGAAAAATAAACAGTTAAATGCTTGAATAATTTCTGTTGCATCTGTAAGGATACCAGTCAAGTCAGAACACAGAAATGGCAGAGTACAAATTATTAAAAATAGTAACATAAACATACAAGATAGTTTTGTGTACTGTTTTGCTAAATCCATATGAAGCAATAACTCTATAAGAAACAAATACAAAATCCAAAAGTTTATGAATAAACTGCAGAATACGATGGAAAACCAAAAGAATCCCCAAACCGGCAACGCATCGAAGTAACTCATGATTTCGGACATTGAAGCAAAAATTGGAAAAAATAAACTGCTGCCGATTTCTATAACGCTTTCTTCTTCACCGTGATAGTAAGACATCGTTTTAATTCCACTAAATGATATGAGTGCGAACATGAATGATACAAATAGTGCGAATAATGGAGTACTCACCGCCGTCATCGTGGCAGGACTTCGAAATGATACGTCGCGAGTTAAGAAAACCAATATACCATACCCACTGCCTACCGACAGAAAGCCTCTAGTAATCGTGCTATAACAATTGAGAAATGTATAGTTAGTCCAGTTTATAGTAATCTTGCTAGCGTACCAAGTACCGTTGGTCGACTGCGCAACACAAAACAACGTCAGGATGACGCCACAAACATAAATTGCTGCTAGTTTTACTGCTGTTTGAAGTACTCTTTCTTTCTTAATGGATAAAATGTAAACGGATACGCATATTGAAATGACGGCTAAGATTGTTTTCCATGGAATCAGGCATTTTAGTCCAAGTTTTGCAGTACAGTTTCCGCCTATTTCACGTTCAAAGAAACAGAAGCTTGCAGTTTTCATGCCGCAATCTTCTTCGAATAATACTTGAGCTTCAAGACAATGTTGAAAAGTCGAAATGTTGATTTTTTTCACCATACACTTCGGATCATCATAGTCATCACAACTCAGCCATGGTGGGACATCCAAGGCCGCATAAAATGTGTACACCAAATACCATGAAGTAAGCACCAACAAATACATGGATTTCAAGAAAATCAAAAATAATGTGCCATATCCAACATTCCGAAACAGCGGGAAGAAATTCCACATGGTGAATATATTGCAATTTGTGTACTGAGCCAAACATATCTCTGAATACGCGAGTGGCATCCCAACCACGACTACTGCCAATGTTTGCAGAGCTGCATGCGCATAAAATCCATTATGTGATATCTCGGCAGGAGAGAACATCACTGTGATTTCGTTCATCATCCACGCCCATATGACAAGCCTGTAATTTCCATAGCTGTTCCATCGGCTATTCACTTCAGGACAGTAAGATCCATCAATTTCGATTTTTTCTTCACGTCCCATTTTTCAACTCAACATTAATTTTGAAGAGCCAACTCAACTGACTTCACGTCAGAATCGAGACCATATAGATTGAAACTAACATTGTTAATCTTATCGTGTCATTTATATATAAAACTGAAATGGGGCCCTGCAAGGAATAAATTGGCGCAGCATATCAGAGAAAATTAAATTGCAGTTAAAATAAACATTGGGGAGATAAAGTGAATTAAGCCACGCAGACGGGAGCCGGGCGAGGGACGCAGCGGGTAATGATTCGTGCATGGTGCACCTAAATTATTGCGCTGCGCTGTAATTTATACCCGGAGCTGATAACGACATAAATCGCCGGCGGCGACAGCGCTCGAGGTTTCGACTGCGACGTTGACGCGGACGCGGCATGACGCCACTTGACGCACTGTACTTTCGATAATTGTTTGTAGGCTTGTTGATATTATACGAGTAATTAACAACAGTTTTTGTTTATTGTCTGTGATGTAAAAATAGTGTAAAGCTTTGTGTTTCTACGAATTTCTGTCAATGTAAGTCTTTTGTCAAGGTAATAACCGATTTTATAATGAAGGGTTTAACTATATACGGACTTATCATGTTATTGAAGCAATTAGGTAATACGCTCTAAAATGTTGGTTTAATATCAATTGTGTGTATTATTTTTACTAGATGGGTTACCTAGATGTGGTGATACCACCAGACTTTATACCTGAAGAGACTTCAGGAGACATTATGGTCCCTGAAGGAGGGACTGCCAAAGTAGCATGCCGCGCAAGAGGGATGCCAGAACCTCGTGTACTTTGGAGGAGAGAAGATGGCGCTGATATTGTTATCAGGGATCCTAACGGTGGAAAAACCAAAGGTAAGTAAAGCAATTTACTTGTATTTTTCTTTAGTGTTTAGTGACTTCCGTTGGACAAGGAATTTTAAATTCGTTTTTTTCGGGCCATTTGAATATGATAACTTCTATTCGGTTGGACTTATAATTTTAAATTCAAATAAACTTTATGTTTAAGGCTTTATATTATTCCGTTTTCAAAATTAGTTATTCATTTCTTTGGGTTTTTCTTTCTGTAATTTTTAAATATTAATAATAACGATCTCTTAAAAAAAAGTGTGATTTTTAATGAAACACCTAATACTTATTTTATATTTAAACCATGGTGACATGTTACGACCAGACCATGTTACGACAAGTAGAAAAGAATTAACCCTATAAAATCTTATTACGAAGAAAAAAATATATATCAGTACAAAAAATGTGTCATTCTTCAAAACCTTGTATACTCTCTCTTGACATTTACATTTCCGTGTTAAGGGCTTACATAACCGAGTCATATAATATGAATATTTCATTTATTCCTTTCACCAAATCTTCGGGAGCTCGGTTATTTATTTAGATTATATTTTCCATGTAGTTGCGATGTTCGAGAAGGAGGTGTTGACTCTTACAAAAATATCTCGTTCGGATATGGGTGCATATCTGTGCATCGCGAGCAACGGAGTGCCGCCCTCAGTGAGCAAGAGGATCACTATCAAAGTACATTGTAAGTAGGTTTTACATACTTGGAGGAAACTTACTAGCATTTGCCAGCGGCTTCTCCCACGTCGCTGATAGAGAAAATTAATGTCGGGTACGTACTACTGGAATAAAGTGGTCATGGTCTTTGATTCCATTCAGTAAAAGACATGTAAACAAACAAAAAACGTAAACAACATGGTGCCCTAAAGAATCACGTTGCCGAGATACATGGAGGTAAAGTCGCCATGTGACAACAATAACTTTCATCAAAAATGAATTAACTACTACTACGTGCTGATATGCATAAGATAAAGTTCAAATAATAGTTTCCAGCTTAATTTATTGGAAGAAAGTAAAATAAGAACACTTGAGCAAGACTATTAAGGACTTGCTTACTAACTTGCAATCGCAAAATATATATTTTTATTTATATAATATTATAAGCCGAGAACTATTATTTATATACAATCTACTGCATACGAGCACATGATAAGTTCGTTTTTATTTATTTATTATATACTTTATTGTACACCTCATTACAAACATAGTAAAAACGTTTAAAAAAAAACAAGTGTACAATGGGCGGTCTTATCGCACAGGGCAATCTCTTACAGACAACCTTTGGATGGACTGAACGAAAGAAGTTAGATTTAGGGCGGTCAGTGTACAAACATCATAAACAATATAAATTAGACATAATAATATAAAATACACACAATACTAAATAATATACTAATAAATATCAAATATATAAATGGGAAAGGAGAAGAAAAATTATAGTGAGAGGTAATGCTCCTTCACCAATTTTTTAAACATTGGTAGCGTTTGTGCACGCCTCACATCTATGGGTAATGCATTCCACAAAGGAGCAGCTTGAATAGTGAAAGATTTGTTAAAGAAGGATGTGGAATGCATACGAATACTTTATTGAAGATTTTGTCACTTGGCGACTTTACTTCCAAATATCTCGGCAACGTGACACTTTAGGGCACCATGTTACATACATGATTCATAGCGTTCCGCGATTTTGAAAAAAATAAAAACAAAATGGCAGCCGGTGGCTCTGCCAGCTCTCATACAAAAATGTTCAAACCCCTTTATGCAGCCTTCAATAAGCAATGATAAAACATCCAGACGTTTGCTTTAATAATATTGGATTGATAATGTTTTCATTTACATGATAGGTGCTGTCGTGCAATGAAATACTTTAAATAACTGTTCCTTTTTCGTTAGCTTTTCGACAGTCCTATCTATCCTTTGTCAGAAACGGGACAGTAAACACCTGTTTTTTATATTTCAGTGGTAAAAACTAATGAGATTATTTATTTGATACATCGTTTATTTACGTCATACTAACAACAATAATAGCCTCTAGGAGTTCGTAAATCCATGTTTCCTTGATAAGAAATAACAAGACTAAGGATACTAGGAGTCGAATATATTTCCCCAAACAAATTTTTTAGGACCAATCTTATTCTGAGGACGAAATAGAGGTCCTTCCCAAAATTGTAGTAAGTGTTGTTTATCTCGGCAAGTTTGAGAGGTTTCTTGTTATTAATGGTGTTATTTAATGTCAGCGAGTAGTAGCTTTTAATTATTTTCCGACTAGGACTGTTTTTGTCCTCGCGTCAACTCGAGCGGCGGACATTTTGCTTTTATGCAAGATTTAACTTAATATTATTAGTCCACTTTTCTTAAACAAAGTCTCCCAAATTTTGCTCTCTGCATTGTGCAACGTATTAAATTTTGTGGCTTGTAAAATATGCTAATTGATATTAAGTTTTTTTTTACCATTATTAAATAGGCTTGCATCCACTATCTCATCTGGTCTGATATGGTCGACGATGACGCATGTTTTTTGTTTGTTTGTGAGTGGTCTCTCGCATTTGAACCTAGGAGGTTGTCGACTGCTTATTTGGACTTGAGGAGCATGCTTGATCAGTCGTAACCAATTCATTCTAAAACTTATCCCTAAATTCCAAGTTATTACCACGCAGCTCAATTTAATTACTATTTGATTTTTGCAGCTTATAACATAATATATTGACAATAATTGAAGTTTTTTTCTGTGAATTCGAATAGAATCAAGAAAGTTTCCGTTAAATGACGTAGAAGTTTGGCCTTTAAGGGTTTTATGTTAATAATGTTGTTTTTGTCTAGTTCACCCGGTGATCCAAGTGCCCAACCAGCTGGTGGGAGCTCCTCTGGGCACTGACGTCACCATAGAGTGCTACGTCGAGTCCTCACCCAAGTCCATCAACTACTGGGTCAGAGATTCAAGTAAGTGTTTTTTCAAATACCCTCTTATCTCTCAAAGTAATTCAATCAAGAAAATTATTTCATCTTTATGGTCCATTTAACCAATTTGCGTACCTGTTAATATTTTTTGCAAAGTTCGCAAGATTGAAGCTTCAAAACCAAGGTAATGAAAACTTACTTTGACTTTCACTGTTTAACCAGTTTTATTTAATTTTCGAAAGGTTTTAACTGCCTTATCTAACTGAATTGTTACAGTATTATTCAAATAATTAGACAGGATTTTGTGAACTTTACTTTAGAAATGTTTCATTTGTCTGGTGAGAACGTTAACCTAAATTTTGAACTTTTATTTGACCTACAATAAATATGGCAGTGATTGTTAAAAATATATATTTTTCTTTTAAAATGAAATTTACATTTTAATTTTAACACACAACTTCAGACACAAATCAGCTTCCATTTTAAATTGCTTCATCCTTTTCTAACATTTGTTTATTTCTTACCACATCTCAACTCTACAATTTTCCTCTGCGCATTTGTAGCGTTGCAATAAATACACAAATGCTGCTAAATTTTGCAAATGCACACGTGCCAGTCAGTGTTGCTTTGTTTAGAGCTCGTGGGCATGATTCATTTTGTGTCGTAATAACAATTTCACTAGGGACTACAAAATAGCCAACTAATTTATGGTAAACGGTACCTACAAAATTCAAATTAAGAGTATTGTTGTTCCGTTTTAGAATGCCAATAGCGGCCATTGCCCTTTTCTTGATAACTCTTCGTAGATACCCGAAAAATAAAATATGTGTCGGGTTATATTAATATTAGGTAATTTAAAACAGCATGTACATTACTTAAATTCCATTTTATATTAAAAATTTCAATAAAACATTTATTTGTGACCTGACACAACTACATACGTTACGTACGTTACGTTTTTGCACGGCTTTAGTGACAGCCGTGCAAAAACGTACCTTAACGCACTTCTGGAACACCCTGTATTGAGTTTTTCGTAGCGCCTATGATACTGCATTTTTCACATTCAGTTTTTAAAAGATTATAGAACATATTGTTATAAAAGAATTGTTATACGAAATAACATCTTTCATTATAATATGCCAAAGAATAAAAATGTCATAGGCAAGTATATACCAAAAATAAAATTGTAACCTTTATCCCATAAGCGTCGATATTATCCCTAAAATATGTATATCGTTTGATGTTTACACTCCTTACCCCACGGGGAAACAACGCCAAAAAAGTACAGAAAAAATACCTAAAATATGTTATTTACAGTCTGTATCTGAAGTCGTTAAATAACACAGATTGTGTCGTGTTACTAAGACGCTGGTGCCGTGTCCAGCTCCGTTTAGTGATCCTTTGGGACCATCAGCCTCGGTTACTATGGCAACGGCACGCAAGTGACCTCTAAAACGCTGAGTTTAATCGCAATTGCACTAGTAATTTAGCACGACATCACTTAGGAAATGTTGCTAATTACGACCAAGATTTATTTTGATAGTAAATTCGCTGAGTGGTGTGCTTTTTTATTTGTGAAAAAGTGGGTAGTTAGAGGTAATAAAGGTGATTTAGAGTGCTTAATTGGGTTGTTACGCTATTTATATGACTTAATTATTTTTTTAATTTTTGTTCTGGAAAAATTGATAGTCAGTTTTCCTCGAGTGACTTTCAGACGATTACAATTTTTTATTGTATATGACTGTTATGTTTCCACTTGAAATTTTAATGTTTCTTCCGGAATATCACATAAAAATTTATAAACGAAGAAAAAAAACAATAAAACGCGCCTAAAAAATTACGGTTAATTAAACAGACAAGCAGGAAGTAAAATAATGAAGGAATAGAGAATGAGAGTGACCACCAACTGAAAAACTGCAATGACATTGATACGCAAAAAAAACCTGGAAATAAAAACCGAGTTGAAATAAAGAAAGTCTGCTTGTAATTGAAGTTTTTTGGCTCGAGCCAAACCGGGGCGGGGTAACGCTTGCAAGTAATGAGATATTAAGTTTTAATTTACGAGTGCGTCGGGTTTAAGTCTTAAGAAAAGTGACCTATTGTGGGGAAATAAGACAATGCTCATTAGTTCCGAACGACTGGACACGACCGTTTACGACTCTCCCCGAGGACGTCCAACAATGCCTTTATAATTTATCATTTAAGGATGTACGATATTACCGAGGCTGCCATTAACTTTTACTTAGTTCAGTTTTTTTAAAAATAACTATTAGAAATATGTCGTTAAAGGCTGACTGGCGGTTATGACAGGGTTTGGAGTTCATCGTTGTTAAGTTTATGAGATGGGACTTGCTTAGTGGTTGGAAAACCTTGTGTTTACTTGTAGATTTTCATAGTAATTGAACACTGTGGTGGATCATTTTAATTATACTGTTTAATAATGTGGTAAAAAGCGATTTGAATTAGTACAATAGTACCGTTCCTACACACGTAGAGCAGAACATTCAAGTTAATCTCAAAATTAAGTGATTGTTTTGCGAAAACCGATGGACCAATTTTCACTTAATAACGCTTCAAGAAGCTTTTGCATATCACGTTTTATTATACCGAAATAAACTTAAATCAAATCATTTATCTGTGTCATTTATTTATAGTAGGCACTATAGCTTTAATAATATAATGGATATTAATGCGCAAAAAAAAGTCCCCATTAACAAATAACTTAACTAGCGACAACTATCTAAGAACCCATCCCTCGGCCAACCCAAACATATCGATACAACATCTTAAATCAAAACTACCACTATACACGATATACAGCAGTCTAGTTATCTTAGCATAAGTCTGAAGCCAACACATCAAGTGAACTGGCAGCGCAAACATTCCACCAACTCCAGTCAGGCTTTTGATTCGGTAAGTTTCTGCTTAAGCGGCCAAGCCGACTGACGACTAAGGCCTCGGTCTCGAAGTCAGCGATTGCGTGGCGGCGGCGGCGCGGTGAGCGGCGTGGCGGTGCATCAACGCAGTCGGCCACGCCAGTGGGCAGATCGCGCGGCGCTAGAGCGATGTAGTGTTGTTTTAATTAGCGCCGTGCTGTGGGTCCCCCACGGCACAGCATTATACTGAGTGAAAGCTCTTTCGCCACAATCACGACATCATCCACTTTATTTCTATACCTACTCATACTTTTGTTTTTTTTTCCTTATTTAGTTCTTAACGTATCTTTACTTATATAATTTTAAGAACTACTAACACTATCGTTTAAGATTTACTTATGTGTAGGTATGTCGTTTTGTGGCAATTAAATACTTTTTCTAACTTTTTTTTTCTTTTCTTCGTTTATAAAAAAAATGTGCCTTTATTCGCGAACGAAATGTCTAAACAGTGACGACAGTATCTTTTTGATACAAATTTCTTCGTAACGTAGTGGCCCGTTCCATATAAATCCATGCTTTAAAACGCACCGCCCAACGCGCAGCCGCCGGCGCCGCTCCGCGCCCGCTAACTTCGTGTCCGTAGCCTTACTAGCGCAACTACATTGCTACAAATACTGTTTGTATATTAGTAAATGTATTAGAATATTGGTAGGGAAATATTAAAATCCATTATTAAGGATGAAGAGTTTTGTAGATGGAAATAAAACTGTTGTTGTTTTAAATCAGCTTTGTTGTAAATGTATGAGAATATGTGCTCATCTGTAATTTTTAGTACCTCTTCCTAATATAGAAAGGCGGAGATCAGAGTGCCAATTCTGCTAGTTTTAAGCAACGTTCGCATTCGCATGTCATTTGCAAACTGTCAAAAATAAATGGAAATTCAGGCTTTTTTGACAGATGGCTTCTGAGATGCGAATTGCGAACGTTGTTTAAAAAATGCAGAATTGGAACACTAAATTAAAAATTTGATGATGAGTATTTGTCGAATTATATTTCTTATGCCGCCGACTGAGCCGGTTTCAACTATTGTCTAACTGTATTTTTACCAAAAAACCCGACCCGTTCTTAACTTCAAATTCTCAATTCAGAAACCGAACCTTAAACTGGACTAAGAACATCTTTTTAAAATATGTATTGAATACGTGTTATATTTATTTGTTATGACGGCAGCATTATATTTAACTTTTATTTTGTCACCCCACCATTATTAGTGTTCATAAACCACTAAACACATGCCATTAACCTTACCAACCCCCTTACGTGTGACGCTATAATCAAAACATCATGTTTTCATAGCGTCTCTCATAAGAGAGACGCTATGAAAACATGAAAGAAGCAATCACTTTAAAAATCAGACCCAGATTGACAATGATTTAAAGATGTGCCCTCAAACATGGGATATTTTGACGGAACTCAAGTGATCATTACACACTCCGTGCGAACAACGTTATCCGAGCACGAAATGTTCGTTTATTCAACTGATGAATCCATATTTTATTCATATTGCCATGTATGAGGTGAGAAAGGCTCGTCTGCAGGATTCTCCTGAATTTCATATAAAATTCTTTACAGACGCCGAGTTTTCGCATAAATCTTTTTATGTGCTACTGATATTAGGAGTTGTCATTCGAATGCTCTTTATCTGTTAGTGGTGATGGCTGTGGGGATTTATTAACATTTTATTTACATGAGAGAATATCTCGCTTTATTTTAAATACATTGGTTCTAGGCTTTTTTCAGTTTACATTGCTTAGGACCGAGTTTTCAATAGCCAGATAACTTTTAACCAAGAAACAAAAATGTGCGTTTTGCCAGCTTTTGTATCGAAAATAATATCAATCATTTATATTTATTTATACTAAACTTTTATTTGACCATTGAAATTCCGTCCCTTAATATTTTTCTAAAATCAGACTGGTCCTTTATATATAAACGTTACTTCAAATACTAGTAACTTTTTATTACAAAGTCATAAGCCTGTAACACGATTCCCAATAACGTATTACCTGTATGGAATGGGATAGCAAGTGAAAGCTTTTCTGAAATCAAGTAACGAACTTCCAGCTGACGTAACGTAAACAACAACATGCCTACTCTAATACAAATCAGCATCAGTCGGCCTGCTAAAACCATCTGGCATTGATCCTTGTTGTGCAACCTTCCAGTCAACACGATAATACGCGAACACGCACAATGATGACATAAGAAATGTGGAGCTTACGTGACGTCATCTGGCAACCCCCAAACAGTAGATACTATGACATATCGCTTTATAAACGAGTCGATAGTATAATTTGAATCGCGTTTCCCATACTAAATCATCATAGATCCAGTGCCAATAATCGGCTCCGTCACGCAACCGAGAGCTCGTAACACAGTCGTATAAACCAAATGTGCTCCACATTGAAAAGTAGAAAACATTACCTCTGGTATCATAATAAAAGCCCACATGATATCCTGTGAAAAATCCATTAACACTTATCCGGGCGTAAAATAAACCAAAGTAACTTAGGTAGGTACGTAGTTAAACAATAAATTCTTCGCCGCAATTCCGTTTCATAATAAGGTATCGCACTGAAGCTGTAATGTGAGAGTCCAAAATCATAACATTATTATGATATTCAAGAAGAATGATAGCGCGTCAGGCAAATAAATGTAACGCCGTATATTTATCTAGCTTGGAAACAGAGTTGGAACTGTTTTTGTAATTCTGTACCTTCTGAATCAGTGATTTGTGAAGTAATCCTGACTTTACAAAAGATTGTGCAATCTGTTATTGGCACTTGTGAACACGGGAAAACAATTCATAGGAAAATCCCTCTTGAATCTCTCTCATATTTATCTGGCCTTCATGTCATATCTTGTATAATTTCCACGTGAGTTTCACCGGACGGCACATTTGTAGTAATATCGAGATTGGTTGGGATACTAATTAAAAACTCCTACAAATAGGGATAAAAAAGTATGATTCTATTTAGTCTGTCAGTTAGATTATCGAAAAATTTTGGTTCTTTTTTTATTTTATCAAATGAAAAAAAAATACGAAGATTGAACGCATCATATATAAGGAGTGGGGGCTTGTTACGTCACTTTCCAGTAAAAAGTGTACTGGTAAGTGACGTCACACGAGTTTTCAACGCACTGTATCGTCTTCATTTTTTGTTTACGTGACAAAAGAAAAAATACGTGTCTAATATTTGTTGGAAATCTATCTAACGGACTAATTTATTTTATAATGGAACATTTTTTTAGTCAGATACTCTATTCCGATGAATGTTCTACTAAAGTAAACTAGAATATCGAAACTATCGAACAAGTTCTAACCCTCTAAACGCCACTAGCCCAACACTATACTTAACTACATAGGTACACACAAGCCACAAATATGACGTATCAAAATCAGTTTCCATTCACACAGTGGAGTAATGAGCTGGATGGAGCTCGTGGCTGTTACTTCGTTCGTTCATTCGTTCCCACCCCCGCTCAGAGCCGTCGGCGGTTTCGCAAAGTTCCCCATTCGGCACTTGTCGCGCGAAATTTACGGGTTAATTTTCAATGGGACTGGGTTTTGAGCTTCTGGAAATTTTAAGTTCCACATTATGCTTGGCTCTCATCCGCAGCGGGAATGTATGACGTAATAAAGGGAGAAGTTTCTTTTTTATGTTTGCGGATTTTTCTGTTTATGAAATTTTGATGAATCTTGGATATGATTTGTTGCTAGGCCTGAATAGACTGCTTTATTTTTTTTCATGAACACGCTTTTCATACTTGGGTAGTTTTAAACGCCGGGTGATTTGCAACATGACACACGTATATATCATCTACCCTCTACCCATCACACATTGGTCATAGTGACTTTAGACTTTAGAAGACACTTTGAACTCTTTTCGGTGTTTCTTCTCAAGGTAGTCACACGACGTTTCACAAATACACAATCATTTAAACAAACACGTTGAACCATGGGACTTCTTACACTTTCGCACATTCGTACTCAAGGTCAAATCATGAACAATAAAACATTTACATCGCAACCAACAATTTTCACTAGCAACGCTGACTTGCAACTACCAACCCGATAACACCAACTTTCAAACAGTCTAATTCAAAAGCTCCAAAATTAATATCAGTTGTTGTTTCATAAAGGCACATTCATTCCATCAAGCCGTTCCACTAACGTATGCAAAGAGTTACGAAGTGCTAATTTAGAAGTACAACAAGTACATTAGCGAGTACCTAACTATATTAATTAAGTTACTAATATATAACAGACCTTCTATTTCAGTCACAGACAAATGTGAACATGATAAATCATCCGAGTGTTATGATAAGCTTTTATGGACGGTATGTAGTACGAAAACAGATTAATTGACAAGTGTGTTAGTCCTTCTTGTTATGAGCTTTGAAAAACATAAAAGACCAAATTCTTAGTAGGGTCCAACTTTTTACCTACTCATAGTTTTTACGCCTGCTAACCGAACTTTCTCGACACTAATTTGTCGGCCATGTTAGCTCATGAAATAAGTGAAATCACACGATTAACACCCAGGTTTTGTTTTTCGTTCTGCCGTGTGGCGTCCGTAAGTATGTCCTGTACAACTATGGTCTACTATTATTTGCATACAAACTTATGGCTTTAATAATTATAAAAGCTTAATTTAGTTTGCCGATAGATCTGCGTTCACCCATTTACCCGCTAGCCGTATCTGAGTAATAAGTAGCCCCTATGTTACACATAATTTCATTACCAAGCACGGTTTGTGGTCGCCTTTAGCACACGAGTGCTTTGTTCGCTTAGTCCATTACGTGGCTTCGTACAGCTCTCTGAGAACCTCAGGGGAGACCAGTAACAGTCATAATAACTTCTGTCGAATGCTCGATACTGTTCTGTGCCATTCACACAACTCAATATTATCTAGCTGTGAAGTTGGAGAACGTAGTGCATACTTTATAACTTGTGTAAAACATACACTGGAAATACATTTGTTTTATAATGTTCTGAGTTGGGTATAAAGTCGAGTTCTATGTACGAGAACGCTGAGTGACTGACACAAAGGAAACCAGTCAAGAGTATGATGCTATCTGTCAAGGCTTTAACGGGTTTCAAGGACTTGTTCAGTTAATTTGCGTGTTCTGAGGAGAACACAAGTAAGGAGCAGTTTGCGTTCCCTTTACAAAACACATTGGTTTCATCGGAATATTCACAAAATTGTGGTTTGCAGATAAATCTCCCTGTAGTAGCTGCAGCATTCGAAGTAATTTGAAAATACAACCCTGTTTGCCGAAATAAACTCGGTATATTTATTCTGTAGAGGCGTCTACAATTTATACAGCGTCGAGGGCTAATTATTAAAACGCATTAAGGTCACAAGTTGTTTTACGTCTGCGTTATGATCCAGGGGGGCATTGTGAGCCCGGTACTCAGCCTTTTGTTAGGCCGCCAACTTGCGCCCAATGACTGGCGCTTTCGCTTCTGCCCGCTTCCAAAACCAGCCCCAAAGGGTAACACTACAGGATCGTCATTTTCGTTTGTCATCAATCTATGTTAGGGTGGCTGACATGTAAGTGTTAATTAAGCAGGCCTCACTCGAGCGTAATTAAGAGTGTTACAGTGTTATTTTAGACATTAATTGAGATGAAATTTCTTGTTATAATGAAACGAGTAGACTTCGAGATTGTCGAGTTCCTCCGAAGGCCATCTTCGCCGCACGTCGTAAAGTCGAAGCACATTGGAGAGTAAACAAACCGAAGTTTCGATCGGAATGAAGATTAAGAAAGGCGTTACTGGTGTTATCGTTTCCTTATAAAGTTCATGGCGAGCGACGAAGCTTAAATTAATGCTTTTCTAAATTGTGATTTTAAATATTGTGTAAAAATATTTTGGGCGGTATAAATAGTGTAGGGGTATTTTATTGGTTCTAATAAAACGGAGCGGTTGAAAGGAGTGTTTAACAGGACGGCGGCGGTGCAGTGTTTTCGAAAGAAAGCTAGTCGCTTTATCATTTGCGGACAACAGGCGGTAGAGGCTTACCACAGCTCCGAGGCGGCGAACGACATACTTACGTACCGCAGTGTAGGGATTGTTTGGGCCACCTCTCTAAAGGGGTCTACCAGGAAATGTCGGCGATTTGGAGCTTCTTGAAAAATATCGTTTCCCCTGCAACAGAATTTTGTGAGGGACAACTGGGACATTGTTTACCTTATCGGGTAAACACTTTAGTTTGCCACAGCTGGATTCAATATAAATGTATGCGAGCTAAGGGGATTCCGCATTTTTCACGAGCAACACTCGTATTTTGTCTAACAATTGAAATATATATTTCGGAATAATAACTAGGATCTCGCACTGTATCATATATCAACAAAGCTACGGTTGCGTGTAATTCGGTGTAATAGATTACTGTATGAAAACTGTGTAGCTTTCTTTCGCGAAAAATATTCATGAAATGGAGTGTCAAGTTAGAGAAAACTGAAGACGTAATAATTCTTTTTATGAGTTCTTCACGCTGAACTGAAAGAAAAAGTTTACAGTAAACTATTTTGCTTTGCTCTGAGATAGTGAAATTATATTATTTGAATCTGTTTTCTTTTTGCATTCAACAGTTTATTGCCCTAAGTTTCTAAGACTTCGCTGTGAATTATAACGTTTGCTTTGCGGCTTACTGTTACGGCTCCTTTTTAAAGTTTTGAATTAGTTTCGATCCAGTGTTTTACTGCCGTCGTGTTTGGACACAGGTAAAAGTAACCGCCATACCAGTAAACAGAGATCACATTGTTTTACACTGCCAAAACATATATTGCAGTTCTATTATTTTTTTATTTTTCTCACAAGAATATTTCTTGTAAAGTATTTGACTGGATTTTTTCATCACATTTCACATTACCTTGTTTATGGTTATTCTCAAAAAAAATTTACTGCATCTTTTCTATAAAATAAGGATGCAGTTGTAATAAAAGTGGAATTTTCAGCTTTTTAAAATCTATGTTTCACTCGCAAGTCACGGCATTGTGATTTTGCCATCCAGTACAAACGACGTTTTGCGTGACAAGGATATAAATAAGAATAATATGAAAACCCCGTAAATTCTTTCTGCGATTTCTTTTAACATATTAATTTAGTAACATCTTTATAGGTATTCATTCATGTAGATTATTGATGGTTGTCGAATACCCTTTTATGCATCAGCCCCTTGAATTATGCACTTTGAACATTTGTATTTATTTCAACTTCGATGCGGACTTATCATCTCTACCAGTTAATCTTTGGGTAAAAAGACCAATATTATATCGTTGACTTACATCCATCTTCCCCGACAGATGAGATGGTGATATCATCAAGTAAGTACGAGGTGGTGAACACCGTCGTCAGCTCCTTCGAGAGCCGCATGGCGCTGACGGTGCGAAGACTGACACCCGCTGACGTCGGCGGGTACCGGTGCGTCGCCAAGAACTCGCTCGGGGAAGTCGATAGCGTCATCAGGCTGTATGGTAAGCACATAAGCTGATTCAAGTCCCGTACCTACTTGTTCTTACCTTTTTTTTTTTGACGATGACCACTCGCTGTTCAGCACAATAAGGCTGGTTACTGCTTAACCGGACATTCTTACCTTTGTTCATGAATATGAAATGTTGTACATTGGTAAGTGCATCGTTTGAGAACTACTGAAATTATGCCCGGTTTCTGAGGTTTTCATCGGGTGTTTATCTGTCCGTTAACGTTTTTTGTCCGCCACTGGTTGGTTAGTGGATACAAGTATCTTCAACTTGTGATGATAGGAATAGGAAGGAATATTTCACTTATGGCGAAAATGATCATCTTCGCTGTTTATTCTAATTAACTTTGAAGCGCTTTGAGCCCAAGACAGTTGAATCGTTTCTTCGAGACTCTTCGAGTTTCATTGCTTCGGCGCTTTTATGGTAGTCACCACTTATGTTGCAGTGGTTGGGTAAAATGGTGTAACTAAAGTGGCGGAAAACCATATTTTGTTGCTATTTTAATGTTGGTGAAACTAATGTTTAGTAGTTTTGGAGTGCTGTTTTCCTTATTTATGACAGCATAAAACTATCTGCCACACCACCACCTATAAATAGAACAGTTATAACTTCATTACAGAAAAGGGTATTATTCAGTTTTTCCTTTTGCCACCCACTGCGAAGGAAGTTACAATCAATTAGAAAGCGCAATATGAGAGGATCCTGCCAGGGTTGCGGTATTTGTTCGAAAGAATCACCGCGGCCCTGGAACGCAAATGGCTTTAGAAGGAACACGGATGGGTTTTAGTCAGTAAGTCTGACAAGCCCTTTTGCTCCACCCAGAGCGGAAGAAGTTATTTGATGATTTCCCATCCTTTAATTTCAATAAAAAATAACAGTAGAGTTATAAAACTATTATAAATTCACACGGTTTCGCACAATACACCAATGTGCCTAAAGATCATTACTGAAGAAGGCAGCGCATGACTAAATAACTGGTACAAGACTGAAACAACAAGTGTAGTAGACTAATTACAGTTCTTCAATACAGCTGGCTTAAATAAAACGACAAGACTTGGTTAAATTATTATCCAGACCAGAACATGTTCAGTCCATTGACAGTACTGACAGCAACTTCATTCGTGATTTCATCCACAGAGATTCCGGGACCCACGGTAAAGAACACGAGTCCAGCATACAAAAGAGAGGAGTACAAGTACTCAACACCCATAGAGGGGCCTGACAATCAATTCGGTTCTGCTGACAGGTCCGATGACGAAGATGAACGAGACACCGCAACATACACCACCGACAGACATTCAAATGCGTACCAACACGAGAACGTTACCAGAAACAGAACAATCCATTACCCCCCGACACCGGAACAAAAGCTTAGCAATAAAGTTCGCAAAATTATGAACAAATTCGAAATAGAAGAGTTTGGTAGCAACAGATGTTGTGTGCATTCCCCTTTCGTAATAAACTGTATTCTTTCGTTAGGAATGATTGTAGCACTAGATTATACGTAGAAAAATATTTGTGTTAGCTGTTACTACTATGGATGTTTACAATGTTAACCAAACAATACTTCGGTATTCATTCCAGTATATTGTAAGTTATTCGATGCAAGATTTTAGCCTTCAAACATAATTAATTGAACGTTTTGAAGTTGATACGAAAATTGATATTGATGAGAGAGTTCCGTAGCTATGGAAATTAATATTCTATTTACGCGATATCGGTACATTACATGATTACCCGTTATAATCGAATATTTATAAAAGCTATACCCGTTACCTGGATACGTATGAAATATGATATCAGATTGTATTGAATAGTATGAAAAAGGCCTAATTTCAAATGTGATGACTATTTAGACAACCAAACTTTTCACTATTGGAAAATTAAAAAAAAATATATGAAATCATGTCAGTTTTTTATTTGCAAACTTACGATTCTGTCCGCGTTTGTTTGTGAAAATAATAAAAAATACGTAATTGAAGGCCATGATTTTCCTTATCGCTATAAGTATATTGCCCTCCAACCAAATTACCTACGGATTTGGTTTTTGTTCCCCATATACATAAGTTATGGTTTCCTATTTCCCGTTTTTCTTTCTATTTGGCTGGCCTGTTGGTCGAGTGGTTAGTGACCCTGACTGCTTAACCGGAGGTCGTGGGTTGGATTCCCACCCAGGACAGATCTTTGTGTGGTGAGCATGATCATTTGTTCTGTGTCTGGGTGTAATTTGTGTATAATATGTATGTATTTAGAAATATATAAGTATGTTTATCAGTTGTCTGGTTGCCATAGTACAGGCTCTGCCTAGTTTGGGATCGGATGACCGTGTGTGAGTTGTCCCAGGATATATTATATATATTATATATATTATATATATATATATATATATTATATTTATCCACACTCGTTTGCAGTTGTACCCATAATGTATTTTAGTGTAGCTAATTATGTTATTGTGTAAGCTATATTAATTTACCAAATTTATATTCATTTACCAAACCATAATTTTATGTATATTTTACACAAGATTTTTGTCCCAAAAAGTGAACACATGAAAGGCTTGTCGCACACCGACGGACACGACTTTTTATTAATGTAAATACGGCTTTAAATGCGAATCCGTGGCGGATACAACTCTGAATGGATGTCGGTGACAATACTTTTCTGAATATTTAAAATTATCATCCCACACCATGTGTTGTGAACTTTATTTCGTCTCTTACAGTTTGCTTTTGAATTTTTTGCCCCTTGTTTAATCTTTTCTTCCTTGTTTGACTTTGTGAATTAATTCAAACGGATTTTCTGGTTTTATTATGCGAACCCACATTGGACTGTAGCTACATGACTATTTCATTAAGATTTTGTTGGTCTGAGTATTCTTTTATCAATGTTTTCATATATTAAATATTATATTTATATTTTAAACAAATTATCTTTGCTAGTGTACTAGCATTAACAGTGTCACATGTAGCTATCTCTATTCATTTGGGGTTGGGTCGGAGCAATGTGTTTTCTGCTTCCATACTTCTATGTTAGTCGAAAACCGGCTAAGTGCGTGTCGAACCACGCACAGTGTAGGGTTCCGTAATTACCCATCTCCTAAACCATGTCAGAAAAATAGTAAAATGTACTTCACTATTATTAGATTACAAAGTTACAATTGCACTTGTTTTTAAGTCATTTTCTATGGAATTATTAGGATTTTTTTACTCACTCAGTTCATTTTTTAGGTTGGTCGACTATTACTCGTTAACTTGTAAAGCCTACTTAACTGTGATAGTTTTCCTTTTTAATTTATTATATATGCTACTACCATGAAATTTTTCACGTCTCCAAAAAACAACCGTTCAGCTGGCACATGGGGGACACTTGACTCTAACAAAAATTAGCACTTTTATAAAGCTTAATATTTCGCAAACGAGTCCTTGGATGGAAAAATGGTTTTAGCAAACCCAAAATATTTCCCACATCATGCGGTAGACGATAAAATCATCGCCCACTTCATCTAGGGATTTTATGTAATCGTCCACTTATGTATGTATGTCGTTTTGTGGCAATTAAATACATTTTCTTTCTTTCTTTTTTCTTTTCGACACTCGAAAAACTTATAAGTAAGAGTTCGCTTGAATCTGAAACTAGTTGAGCATTCTTAAACTCAAAATCAAATAATTTACTTCAAATAACCATTTTGGTATAGGCACTTTTAAATTGTCTGGGTTTTTTTTTGGAGTGACTTCTCGCAGTCCAACCTATGAAGTTGTCGACCGCTTAACCAGGCTTGCCTATGGTGGCTTTAATATTAATATTAAATTTCAGCCAGGGCTTATACTAAACGACTACACGCTAAGGGTACCCCCTGTGGGATACGGGCCTCGGCTTAGGGCGTCGCTGGAGGAGGACAGCTAGGGAATGGCTCGAACTAGGATTATTATTTAGGGACGGATTTAAGACTACAGGCTTAGCGACGCGTGCTGGCTCGAGCAAGGGTCGAGCGGATATTGACGGGGACGTCGCGGCGGGCCTAGGTGGCAAATTGTCTGGGTCGGTCAGTCAGTCATCTCTATGGAGAAAAATGTGCAAGAAACTGCACGGATTTTCTCCCGAATCATAAAAAGCTCATATTGCATATGAGTAAAATAAACTAAATAGAATCGTAGACAATAACGTTGTAGGTAAATTAAATTGTATCCACATCACATCCATATATGAAAATTCCGTCCTTTGTACGAACATTTCATTCATTTTAATGCATAACGTTGAAAGTAACAAACATTTAACTAAAAACAGTTCCGTAATCAACCGTGTATCAATTATTATATTGGAAACATGAAAATTATATAAATGGTCCAGTATATACAGTTTCAATAAAATCAATAAATATTGTGAATTTTGATCCTTTTCTTCCAATTTTGATCCTGATCATGGTTATTGGTAGGAAAAAAAGCACAATAAAAACTATGTTTTTATTGTGCTTTTTCCTTTCGACATTATTTATTTATTATAATATGAGTCTATCTAAGGAAGCTTTTACATAGTTTCTAGTATGATTGTAGATAACCATAAGATATGTACCGGATAATTGCAAACTGTGTAAGATTGCAAAATATCTTGAGAGATTGTTAACTCTTGATAAATGAAAATTTTGTTCTGCAATTTTAGGAATCAAAATTTTCTAGTCTATAATAATATCTCCGTGCGTTCCGAGAAATTGTGGACTGAACTAAACTGGCGACCAATCAGCTCTCTGGTCTATAATTTATCTGTTTTGGTGTGATATTAAATTGGAAAGTATTCCAAAAGTATTCCAAATGTTCAGTTGACAATTAATCGAGAGTTTATAATCTCTCAAGATATTTTATATTCTTATGGAGTTTGCCATTTTCCGGTGACACATCTAGAAACAATGAGAAAGATGATTTGCCAAGAAAGGGGGTGAAATGATAACTTATCTATAGAGAAGTATGGAGAAAAATGACATATTATTATGCGCCGACCCCAAATAAAAGAGGACGATGATAAAACGTCGTGCACACTGAGGCAAAAGTTGCAGTAGGTACTACATGAATTCCATCAGTCTGCAGGAACCATTTGTCAAGCCTTTATAGTTCATTTTGACAGTTCGTAAGAAAACTTACTAAGCTAAGGATTTCTTATGAAAACCTCTTGGTTAATTGGTATTGCACACCCCTCTTGAAGATGTACCCTAATGGCCATAAACCACCAAGATTCACTTATGTTAGGGGATGTTAGTCCGATATATCACGGTGCAGCGGTAGTTAATAACTCCTGTGAAAGATGGCGCCACGCGTCACCGTTCTCAGTAGTATACATTTTTAGTTAATTAAATACGTGATGCATTCTGGTGGACATAATGAGGAAATGGCCGATTTTTTTCCCAAAATAAGTTGATTTGAAGGAAATAGACAAAACCTTGTTCTGAGTGCCAATTTTAACTGATTTTTATACGCATCAAAGTAAAAAAAAAAATATTCATTTGAATAATTCATTAAAATGAGGCTCTTTTGACAGATTGCGACTGACATGCGAATGCGCATGTTGACCCTCTTGTCTCTTGACCATTTTGTACGAGAAATACGATACAACATACAATTTAAATATTTTATCTTATGTATAAAAAAAAACGTTTGTGTTATTAGGGTTCCGACCATCCGTAAAAAACGGAACCATTATAGGATAACCCAGGTGTCTGTCTGTCTATCCGTCTGTCTGTCACAGTCAATTTTCTCCGAATCTACAGAGGACCGTTTCTGTTGAAATTTACGCATTATGTAAACAAATAAATTTTGAGTATGGGGGTCACTTTTGGGGGGCAAACAAAAAAAAATCAAACAGGGTTTTAATTATGTTTTTTCATAATTTTAATATTATTCTTTCAAAGTTAATTCAAGAGATTAGATGCTTTATCCTAACTACCCTTATCTTTGAAACTGAGCCAAGGAATTGTAGATAATATTTATTTACCTATAGGTAATAGGAAAACCTATAACAAGTCTATAGCGTTAAAGTAGCATGTAACAAAAATGAGATTCATTCGGAACCCTTGCACGCGAGTCCGACTCGCACTTGGCCAATTATTTTTTGTTCTTTTGCCATTTATCTAAGCAAGACATGAGAGAGTATTTAGCCATTAATTCAATTTCAGTGAATTTTGTTTATACATATCTTATAGGAAACTCTTATTGTCATAATTACCTGTATTTTAATCCTATTTTCCAGTAAACAAAATAGTAAAAAGTATCAAATATTATAAAATGTCATCATACCTCCTCTAAGTGAAAACAAACGCCTTCGCAAAAGAATATTTTATCCATTGAATTAGTAAAATGTCTATTGTTATCTACAGGGTGTACCAGGAGTGCATGGTCAAATTTAAGGGTGGTGTTCTGTATTTGCTATACAATTAGGGAAATTTTATTTTTTTCAAAAAATCCACAAAAACGACTAAAAAGTTAATAAAAAGTCACTTTTGAAGGTGTCTTGCAAATAGTCGTGTTTATTTTAGACCAATCACAGATTATATACTACCTACTGTACCAGGCTGCTTGAATAGTGTTTTTTTTTACTTTTTAGCCGTTTGCAAAGGTTGGGTTTTTAAAAAAGAGACTTTTCATTTTGTTTCTTTACTCTAAAGCAGCTAAAGAAGAGAGTGATCATATTTAAGGGTGGTGCCCTTAAATATGATCACTCTCTTCTGGAACATTCTGTACACAAAAGTACTAACCTACCGTTGACAAAGAGACAAGTGTAAAAAACAATTTGATATTTGACTAAAAAAAATAAAATATGAATGTGTTACCAAAAACATACTTTGTGGGAAAAATGGAAAAAACCCACTATTTTGTGGTTATTTTGCAGCCATTCAAAATTAGAATGAACGGGCTTCTTCTGGATAAGCTCGCTCCATCGCCGACTTTGTCTCTGTGATCTATGACCTAGACTAGAGTCAGGAGCAAACCCATATTCAATAAAATAAAAAATCAGGTCTATACTCATAATAGCGTTTTTGTCTTGTTGTGACGTCTGATGGAAGTACCTCTTCAGCAAAGACTTTAAAACGCTAACAATTTTCCATGTGTAGGTACCTTAAAAATATAAGAAAATAATAATATTCTTAAGTCCATTTATGTAACAAACATATTAGAATTAGCATTGACCAAACTGTTTAAAAGTCAAAGATATTTGTGGACTTAATTTCTCTATTGATAAACACGGTATAATATAATTCATTTATAACTTGTACATTTAACTTAGGATAAGTAGTGTTGTTTTTAAATAATATTTTATTCCGCGTTTATCAGTGGAGGGAAAAAATAATAATTTGGGAATTTATTAATAATAGATACCTTTCGAAAATACTGTTAAAACTACCTACATTATTTCAGTGCAAGCAATGTAATCAAACATATCTTCGGAACTGAATCGCTAGATAGAACATGGCATTATAAATAAAAGAATAAACAAATACATTATTATTCTAAACATGTTGTTTGAATCGACACCCCGTGTTTTGCAATGTGGTTACCGAACAAATGTTGCATTCTGATTGAATGGCTGCCACCATTTTACCAGTTCAACGGATACATGGTACTTAAAATGTTTGTTACAAATGCAACGATTCGTGAATTATTTGAGGTACTCTTGGTCTATTTAGTCGGCGAAGTCGAGCTGTGGTTGATGATGATGATAAGTAGATGAGAAATCGCTACGACTCACGGTGCGTTCATAAGATTAGTCTGCGCAAAACAAATACCTAAGTCTTAGGGTTGAAAATGTAATGTTTTGGTATACAATGTAGTGAATTTTCAAAAGCTAAAATTCCTCAACACTCACTATACTTTACATTAGATAACGATACATATCACGTATCCACACGCCTGAAAAATAAGAGCCAAATCTCACAAGTCAAGTTGGAAGAACCCGCCTTGCGGTTTGTAGCAAGTTTCTCCCGATGTGGCGGATTACCCGTCTTCGCTCATCTTCATTATACAGAAGGAACTTTCCCATTTTCACACTCCCACTCGAGACGGCCGTGTTTTGTTGCTATGTATGCAAATCAGGCGCTAAGTTCACAAACAAATAAACTTTTTGGTTATACAGAGACGTTAGGTTAATACGCTGTGGCTGCCTTGTTTAATTTTGTTGAAAAAAGTGTTTCGATGGAGTTTTCTGAAGGGTAAAGTAATGGTACGGAAAATCAATATTGTTTTATGGAGTTAAGATTCTATATTTCACAACCTATCTACAACGTGTAACAGAATAAACGCAATACCTTTTAAGGGGTCATTGTTTTCATCATTATGAACAACTTTTACTATACATAGGACCAAACCCAAAATCGAAACAAAAAAAAAATGCTGTTCAGTACATTTTGTGGAGTTATACGATTTATTTTTTGTGATTTCAATGTTGGTCTCCTAGTAAAAATTGTTCATAATAATGAGTACAATGACCCATTAAGAGGAATTGCGTTTGTTTTGTAACACGTTGTATATAGACACATAACCTTGGTAACAACTTCTATGATCAAATTAAAATGCTGTGTTCCTGACGAGCAGAGATTATAAACCTTCCTTAAGCCTGAATATTGGCACGTGTGTAAGTATTATAATACACCTTCGAACCCATATCAATATTTAAAGTGATGGAGGTACCAAGCTACTCTCACAACTTATCAAGTTAGTATGAATGAGAATAGAATTCTCTTTATTATTTACACCATATTATATGTAACAGAATATATAGATATAGAAAACATTACATAAGGTGACACAATGGGCGGCCTTATCGCTAAAAGCGATCTTTCTTCTTTTTTTTTCTTATTTCTTTTTTTTCGGTTCGCTAAGAATGTAGTGATTAGCTTCCTGCCCTTGATAGACGACGATATCCTCACCCATGGAGCATAAAATACCTTATTACAGGATGTTGTAACCCCGCTCACCAATTTGGTGATTAGATCTATTGTCTTTATGGCATTATTTCTATATAACCGTCTATCGCAGTGTTTTTTCAGGAAGGTCATGAAGTTTTAGGTAGTTTGATACTCAGAGGCAGGTGGCCTGTGTACCTGTAGCGGGAATGTTACATAGTCGATATGTAACTTAGAGACTGCGAACTAATTACGCATAAGGAATAAAGTTACGCAAAGTTTTAATTGCCCCATCGTCACAGTATTTCAAGCCGTCAATACCACCTAACTTTCTAGTCTAACTCAGTCTAACTAATATTTAGATGGTACACGTATGGCACAGTTTGTTCTCGCGCCGATCCATTGTACGGTTAATTAAAACTCCACTGAATTCCCGGTTGTAAATTTTACGTTTTTGAGTTTTTTTTACGGAACTTTTCGACAGAGCATCCAGTTTTGTTTATTTATGAGCTTTGGCCAGTGCGAGCGGACAAAATGTTTCGTCGACAATATATTCACATTAATGTTTGCCGCTTTTTGCAATACTGATTTAGGGACACAATAACATACGTTCTAAAGGAAAGCCTTTGTTTAGGACGTCTTTAAAAAAATATACTTTAACATTTTGGATATTCAAATGTTCTGAGAACGCGAGTTGTCGTGATGTTTCAGGCAAAGCTTGGAAGCGAGGGATAATTTAATTATTTTGGTTTGAGCTTTGAAAAACATGGACTTTTAAAATAAGGTTAGGTCTTTTTAATTATACTTAGGTATCTGATAATAGAAATAAAATTATTGTATATTTTATTAGACATAATCATTTGGCACAATAATTCTAGTTATCAAATATAGGCACAATATTACATGATTCGCGGCGTCTAAGTTTGCATTTGTCATGTTTTCGCAACTTATTTTTTATTATTAACTCTTATTTATGTGTGCTAAATTGAGTTACTTGTTGAAAACTCATGCGTATGCAAGGTGTAACAAAACTTTTAATATGAAGCCAACCTTGAAGTCGAGAAAAAAAACACATGTTCAGTGTACGAAGTCGATTTTCTGTACCATAATACAAGTTATTCGTGATGATGACAATAACTTCTTTTCAGGTTTTGCGTTGTATCTGTTACACCCTGTTTATACTTGTCTATACAGCAATCTGAAGTTACCATCACCGATTTTCGAAACTACCAATCACAGTAAAACAACGTTCTAAGTCACTGTTGCTTCTTACACTCTATCTTCCAGACATTTCTGATTAAAGGTAAAATTAAAACCATATACGACAATGTATATGAAACAAGAGAGACACGGACGGAGTAACGAGAAAATAATCAATCTTCCGAGTCCACTTGGAAGCAATCAACGTTCTGTTATTGCGTCCGTCCAATCCGATAAAATTGCCGATATATCAAAGACGTCCGTGGTTCAATTACTAGCCAATGTGGTATCTCTTAGGGGCAGCAAATCGAAAATGAAAATACTCGGTCGCTGCAGGCCTACGACACTGCACTGAACGATGGGGTATGTCAACAACAACGGCCATGTCCGCTAAATCGATACCCGACATATTGAAGTGGACTTAGCAGAATGATGGGATTGTTTGAAGTTTATTCTTTGAAGTACTCTTTGTTTCTTCTTCGCCGGTGTTCCAACAGAGGGGATTCTTACTAAGCTTTTACTGACTGCCATTTACAATACTTGCGATTTAAACTGCTTAGGAAGAGAGAAGACAATTTAGTTACATAAGTGCATTTAAAGTGCAATCGATATAGATGGTACCTAAATTGATAAACTTTTTTTTTAAATGCTACCGAACAATAACTTACGAAACAATAATAAATTATGATAGTTAAAATATAAAACATGAGGTATTGAAATCTACTGGGTATTGAATACCCAGTAGATTCCAATACCTATATTTTTATTCACTAATTTATTTAATTTATTAAAGTTCTTTATTATGTTTGAAACCATTTGACCAGCGTCAGACAGCATCTCTCTGGCAGTTTTGCTAAACTACAAGAGTGGAACTACCTACCCCAGGCATTATTTTTTAGCTTAAAAGGTAGTTCCTAATATTACTCCTATTAATATTATAAATGCGATAGTTTGTAAGTATGGATGGATGGATGTCTGGATGGATGTTTGTTACTCCTGAATGGATTTTGATGAAATTTGGAACAGTGGTAGAGTATAGTCTGGGATAACACATAGGATGGATACGATTTTTATCCCGGGAATATGTTCCCTTGGGATAACTTTCGACAATCAAGCGGGCGGAGCCGCGGGCGGCAACTATAGTAGGCGCCAGATAATCGTGGAATAACGGTCATTGACCCACCTACAATTATTGACATTTTTAATTTGAAAAACGGAATTAATGACACAAAGCTGTCCCGAATCATCATCTCTCGTGATCCTTAACATTGTCTAATAATGAAAAACGATTCATATTTAATTGTTCAGGTACCTATGAACAGTTATTAGGGAAAGGTCAATGTACTTTATTCCACATTTATCTGGCGCCTACTATAGTATAAAATATAGATTGATGAAATACATTTTTTTTATAGCTGCAATGAACCTTATAGGCGCAGTCGTGAGGCACACACTGTTTTTTTTGTTTTGTTTTTTACCCTCTCTTTTTATTTCATTTAAATTCAATATGTCGAGCCTTTTCAGGAAGAACATCGTAAGCGCCAAAAATCCCAAAAAACTGTTTTAATATTAACCGCCAGATCTAATGATTTTGCATCTAATGACACTTACTTTAGTAGAAATGTAACTAACTTTTTTTAATTTCGAAATTTTCATCGTAAGTTACAACCCATTCAGTTTTTTTAACGTAACCTCCAGCGTCTGACAGATCGTAAGTATAGTACCTGTCGCTTACGATATAATATTAGATTAATAATTTTATTGCAAGCATCCTACTTGGCACTTACGATATTAAATTATGTAACGTAAGTTAAATACTTGTCGCTTGCGATAGAAATAAAATGCATTTTGCGTTTAGTTGTTTATGAACTTTAACATTATAATACTCAAATAAATTAAATATGATTGCATTAACTTTGAGTACTATAGTAGAAAAGTTACCTTGATACTAGATTTGTAAAAGAAATAACGAAACAGTGAAGTTGCATTATACTGTGACAGTTGCGCAGGACAAAACAAAAATAAAGCCATGATTGTAATGCTGTATTATTTCATGCAATATTATGCGAGTTTTGTGGAAAGGCTGACTATAAATTTCCTCATTCCTGGACATACCATGATGCCAGTAGACTCTGTGCATGCAACAATAGAAGGATTTATACAGAAAAGAACCATTTACGCGCCATCTGAATGGCAAACTTTGATTGGAAATGCTCGTACTAATCCTAAAAAATATGAGACAATTCTTTTGAAAAATAATGAAATTCTTTGCAACAGCCTTCTTACCAAACAAAATTAAAATACAAACAAGTAAACTGCGTAACGCTAGATTTGAAAAAGGCGACAAGTTCTATCTTAAATATGACTATGATGGACCCGAACAAGCTGTTGATGTCTCCCTTATATTGAGGTCTCGGCAGAATCATGAAACCTATATTCGTGAACCTAAAACTGCTTATACTGAAAAAATTCCCATCTCGAAGGCGAAATACGAAGACTTAAAGAAAATGTGCGAAAAAGGTATCATACCAGAAGTTTATTCAAAAGAATATCTGGATTTGCCCTGCGATAGAAACACAAGAGACGTTTTACCTGAGACTGATGAAGACGAGGACTGATTTATATCTCATTTTGTATTTAATTTTTTATTCATCATCATCTGCCTGCCCCTGTCCCGTTTTATTTGGGGTCGGTGCAATACGTTTTTTTCTTCCATTCTGTCCTGTCACCCGTCACACTATCACTAACTCCTTTTTCTTTCATATCACTTCTCACACAATCCATCCATGTTTTCTTTGGTCTCCCTCTCCCTCTCCATCCATCCACATTTATACTCATAGCTCTTTTAGTAGCATGCGTTTCATCCCTCCTCTTTACATGATGATACCAAGACAAACGGTTCCCTTTCAACTTTTCAGTCACTGGCTCCACTTTAAAATTTCCTCTAATATACTCATTTCTCACTTTATCTATCTTCGTCACACCACACATCCATCTCAACATTCTCATCTCTGCTACATGCAATCTCCAATTTTTTATTAATAAAGCTAATTCACTTAGAAATGCTTTGATTTTTTTTTACTTTATTGTATTTCTGACTCTTTTTCCTTCTCTGTCTGGCATAGTATCTAGTAAAAACAGTTTAAAACAAAAATCACAAAAAAAAATCTATTTTATGGTATTTAAGAATTATCGTAATCGACATACTCATTATCAGCTCTACCTAATAACGATCATCAGTTTTATCGTAAGCGACAAATGAATGTGATTATAGAGTACTGAGTCAAATCTTAACATTTGAATTAATAGGGAGGTGCCCATATAATACCAAGTAAAAATTTCAAATGGATAATATAAATATTTTGAGAAATATTTAAAAAAAACCTTCTCCTGTAAAATATGCAAAATGGCGGTTACGATCTTCTTCCTGAAAAGGCTCGATGTGTTTTTGCTCTCTTTCTTTCAGGCGCAATCTATGAAGCCTTCCACCACTTGCGCGACTGAACATGATACACACTCAAAAAGAAACATATTCAAAGTACAGCACAGTTTCATCTAATTTCAGTAGGTGTCGTACGTCGGGACATATTAACGCAATTACGTGTTTAAAAGGCTCGCCGAGTGCCCCCGGCGTCGCTCTCAAAGACATACACCTATTGAACATCACTCACACCGCTCATAACGCTCACACCGCTCACACCGGTCCATGTAGGCTGAACACTATGAGTTTGCATATTGTGGTGTGGCGCACCGCTTTACAAGGTAACGGGTTCGCCTTTGGAGTTCTACGAGTATTTGAAGGATTGGAGGTTTGATTTTGGATGTAAATACATTTTAGGTTAGACTGGAAGCCGATTCCAACAGAATTGGGAAAAAACTAAGCTGATGATGAATTCAAGTTACTGAACTCTGGGTAGTAATTTGTGCTACCAACCTGCTGACTGTTTTATCTTTATGCCATACGTCTTGAAATAAGGTTTTCTCCGAAAAATTAAATAGGTCACCCCAATTCCACATAAAAATATGAATTTAATTATTTTTTTTAGCGTATCGATGACAAAAGTAGGCAAATTAGGTTCAGATCCTGACGTGAACTGTCAGGGCATGCGGCGGAAGGTGAAATGTGGGCCAAGGTCTGCGGAGTGACGCCGCACAAACTATGAAGATTGGAATCGTCCGAGAACCCTCACCTGTGGAGATTGTCTTTGCTGCGGGTGACCTGAGCTTGGACAAAAAAAAAAATAACTGTGAACTAATTATTCACAATTCATTTTGTCCCTTAACTGAGCAACCTCACACCCCACTCCTAGGTACAAGCCGAGCATATAGGTATTAATTTTAACATTAAAGACACTAATTTGTCTCGCGAACAAGATGGAAGTTACTTAAAGATTCATTCAAAAATTAAACGAAGTGTATTTCGCTTTCAGTCGCCTCCCAGATTAAACCTTCTAATAAGGTTCCCGCCTTCATACCAAATTGTTTTAGTGTGTTTAACGGCCAATTTGAGCAAGTTCGAGCTCATTTTGTATACATAAAGAGAAATTAGGTAATTTGTTTCTTGTTCCTTTTTATGAGAGTCTTTGTTATGGAATATTTACTGAGTGTTAGTGTGGGGATTTATTGATAATCTTCAAAAGATTGAGAGGACTTGTAAGGCTTGTTTTGCTTATTACATAAATATAGTTACAATAAAATTATTTGTTTATTTATTTAAAAAGGCTCTAAAAGGTTTGTTCCAATTAAGATACATTATCGCTGAAAATCATTGGCAAAATGTTAAGGTATGTCATAGGAAAAGAGGAATTTTTTTAAAGACGTCATAAAATATAATTTCGAAAAAGTCGAAGGACATCGGCCCTACACGTCAGTCATGTCACGACTGGCTCGGCACAGACATTCTCAAGCAATCAGAGCAGTAGCATCAGTAGCAGTCGCGTCACCAATCAGAGTGGATCAGATTGGTAACTGCTGTGTATGAAACCAAAAAACACGATTCCTGTGGACGAAACCGACGGAAAAAGTTAATAATCCATATGGTTAGTACTCATCTATCTGCTAACAGATGTAGTTGTTCGTACAAGAAGATACTGCAGTAGTAATTTATTTCTGAGATTTATCAACTCTCGTTATTGTTTTATTTTGTTGCTAGGCAGAACCAGGCTCTTCAACAAATGGGGGCAAATTTTGCCTATCGATATTGGTTAGCGAAGCAAACATTTCATTGAGGGCTTAAAGATATTGTCATGACTATGAAATCACTGGATTTAGGTAAGGATTACAATTAATAAATTATTTGGTATAAACATTTTAAAACAAACTTTCACTGTATTGGGAGATGATTGATAAATTTTCGAGTCTGTAAGTACTGCTGATTGTTGTGGAGTTCCTTCGCTTGGAACCTATCCTAGATGGAGAATCAGGTCATAGTTATTTAAAACTAAGTGTCATTGGAACCGAACCACATTACAAATTTCTACACTGTAGATAGATACGAGGAAGTGGTTCTAATTCAACTTGCGAGATTTAACATAAAAAGCTAACAAATATTGCAAATTGAATAAAAAATTCTAAAACACATTACACGTAAACACACTTTTATTTTCAGTTAGCAACAACCAACTCTCCAAAAACGCATCGCCGTTTATCAAAAGTCTCGCAAATTCCCGGCGAAGGTTTACGACTCCTGTCCCGAGTTCTCAACACAGGAGTGCACAACTTTAGGTAGACGTTACACAATGCAGGCTCTAACGAAATTCAACTGTAGATTGTAGTGAAGCAAGTGCTCCAATTCATTGGGATTGAACTAACGTGAGAACAGAGCGGATTTAGGTTTCGGAGCAAACGAGCGTCGCAATTGTTTGCCTAAATCTGACAGCTGTAGCTAATATCCAACTGGTAAGTAGTTCAACTATTCAGAGTTCGGACCCATGGAATTAGAGAATGAAATATACATACCTACCTACCCTACCTATTCAAAAGCAAGCTTCCTAGATCTGAAGGATCTTGTGCAGGAAATTAATTTAATTGATGTCTCGGATAAGTGATTAGTGCGTCTTGTTATAATAGCGATATGAACTCATTTAACTAAGGTTGTTCTGTGGCATCGTTAAGTATATTATATGAGGGAGAAGAAAAGACGAAACGGTTTCCAAAATAAAAAGATTCTTTATCTACATAAATGTGATCAGTACACTTATTTCCATAACAAAATCAATTCAGCTGCCTATAGAGCTGTACATGTCATCTGTCTGGTGAAAGTACCCAAAGGCTAAGAAGATCAGGAACCGGCTACGCGGTAGGCCCGGAAGAAGATGTACTAAACCATTGGGCTCAGGTTGCCAAAGACAGAGCAAATGGGAAAAGGGGAGGGTGAGGCTTTCGGTGTTCTTTTGTTTTGATCACTCTCTCGCAACTGCGCAAGAGCACTATTATTAAAGACTTTGAATCGACTGACAAAGACAATTTGAATAATTATACAAATTGATTGATCGACAGACAAAGACAATTTGTATAGTTATACAAATTGTCTTTGCCAGTCGATTCATTTCTCCTTTCCGCATAAGCCCGAAAATGTTTTCGAGAAAAAACTTACGAAGGGAAAATGTCGCAAGAGCTTGGATAAAAATAACATTTTACTTAACGATGAATGTAATGGTGCGGCGTTCAATTACGACGTAAAGGATAATTAATTTTGAAAGAAAGTTAAGTGCTGTAAAAATTAATCGTGTTAAAGAATATTAACGGCACGCGTTGCATGGAATTGTATTAAAAATAATGGAAGAGGAACTCATTTCTTCTTTAAGTTTTTCTTTGGGTATATAAAATGCAGATTTTTTAAAATAACAATAGAAGGTTGATATTTATGTATTATTTAATTTCTAAGGGTCACAAAAAATAACTAACAAATTGTTATACAATGTCACCGCAAAATGGCAAACGCCGTTAGATTGTAAAATATCTCGTGAAATTATAAATCTAAATATGAACGGATATATTGGATTATAAATCTAAATATGAACTGTTGAATTTGAAAAGGATTTATTGTATACAAAATGATGTTTTCATTACATAACGAAACATTTTAATCTAATTAAGATTTACTACAATCTTAAGGAGTCTGCAATTTTCCGGTGACATAAACAAATTCAGTATGGATCAATAATTATCTTGAATCATAGCTGGGCTAAACGATACGACAGTGAATGAAAAATTTCAAGGAACCATGCTTTCTATTGTTCAGGATATATGTTAACTTAGTTGGACACGCATGTATTTAACAGATACCAATGTATGTATAGACTATAACTCAAACAGTATCCTATACAAATGTTGTCATAGCATTAAACTAGTACATATCTGTTGTTATGTACTCAGAAACTCATTTGTTTGTGTCACCGATGTACCTGCAGCCACTTTGAACGCAGTTTCGTTGCAATGGTTATAATTATGTCAAGTACGGTCTTAAAATTTTCGAGGTATTCTAAAGTAAAATTGATCGAACAAGAAGTATTTTCTACTGAGATATAATTATAACTATAAATTAGCAGTATAATGCAAATACCACTAAATACGAAGTAGTTTTTTTTTCTAATTGGTTCGATATTATCATCATGCCTAGTAATCTTATCCACATAAAAGTTTACCTTTGTGTACCTTTTTTTACCCGACTGCGCCAGAAGAAGGGTTTTGTTTTACTGTTCGTTCTTGCCTGTTTGTTATATGCGTGTACATAAAGTGTTCCCCTTAAAAATTATAAACACTTAATCCTGACCAAATTTAACTAAGTATTGGAATTCTACATTATGTAACTATAAGTACCTACTACTTTCAACGAATAGAGGTACGGAGCTAACAAATGATTTAGCACAAACTTTAGCTGCTGTTGTACCTACTAGCTGAATTCATCCGAAGGTACTGGGCGGACAAAAGAAAGCCATTGATACGAGAAGAAGAAAAAAGGCCAAACAAAGTCAAAGGGATAGTCACAAAATATCAAAACCAATAAATCGATTAACAACGGCGTATGATTCGATCGTCAGAAACGAGCCAAAAAGCCAAAGAGAGCATCCATCGTCCCGCACCCCTGTCCGCCATTGCGCCTGACAATATTTTATACAGCTGCGAAAATTGCAAACGCCCTCCAACTTTAACAATTTACACGCTAGTGCAGTCGTCGCTTGCATATTGCTGCGATAAGGCTGCGGCATATTGTGTACGTGCGACTCAATCGGTAACTGCCGATACGAATACGAGTTTGAATAAACTTTAATATTTCGTTCACTGCTATTGGTGCTAAAGAAATAGCTACGTAATGTGACGTTAGAAGCTACTAGAACATTTTTTTTCCTCCGTGTGTCAGGTCATTATATTCCTAGTATTTCTGGGATAGTATTTTCAACAACAGAAACTTCGGAAAACTAGAACTGGGTGCGACCATTGGAAAAACGCCGAGGCAATGAAACTTCTTGGATCTTGCGAAGAAATTCATCTGAAAAAATTCCAGAGAAGTAGAACTTCGCTCTCTTCTCTTCATCTATATGAAGAGAAGTGAAATATTGTATATTCGTGCCTGCTTTATAGCATGTGATAAAAAAGCATAAAAAACAGCTTATTTTTAAATAATAATCCAATTTATTTAAGATCAGAGATCATCTCTATCAGCCGTCACGAAGTAGGTACCTTACTATTAACGTTGTTTACAGCCATATTACCTATCTATGGAATACAATAGTTACCGCATAGTAAAAACTTACAAGATCTCAGCATAAGATGTAAGCTTAGTACAAAGAGCCGCTCGATCACCCATGAACAGCCCTTTGATCAAATGTCAACCAAAAGCCAACCCCGATCTGCACTCGGAAGCTCACTTTGGCGGTAGTGACCAGTTCTGCTTACGTAGGGAAACAGGTTCACGGCACAACACAATGTTATGTCATGTCATTAGTAACTTTCAATCAACTGTAGTATCACAGAAGGCTCGTATGAACTAGTGACCCGAATCACTTGTCGTAACGTTGCGAATACACAATGCAATTCTCACGTCGTACAGCCTCAAGTGTGCAGTCACAACATACCCTTATAGCGCTCCTTTAGCACGTCCCTCTAATTCTAGGCTTAATTCCCCAGTGATAAGGACTACGGCTTTCCACAGCAATTATACAGTTGCAAACAACCTTTTCAGATTTATAACGTGTTACGCGAGAGAAATAGTGGAACAAAGGCATTTAGATGTGCCGCGTAAGTTTTTAAATCAAATTAATAAATTAACTTCTTTACTTTATGTATCGTTAATTAAACTACTTTTAAGATTTACATATTTCAATTTAAAGCCTCTTTTGTTATCGCGGGGAAACCTTAGGCGAAACTGGACTGGACTTTTGGGGACCAGATAATGTGGGGTGTTTTTTTCCACACTTGGATCATCTCTATAATCAATTTTATATGACCTCACATGTACCACTATCAGCACATATAACGGTGCTTGAGGTAGGTGGGCGGTGCAGAAGAGGTCGGGACAGACCGTCAGCGGACGAGTTACTGCTACTCTATTCTGTCACTCGAGAACGCGTGAACTCGAGCATCACAACACCGCATCCTCTCGCATCGCGCCGCATCGTCTCAATAAGCGATAAAGTGCTGGCTGTAATAGAGCATTTTTGCACTGTTCCAGGTGACTAGGCATGATGACTTTTACAACATCTTAGGACTCCCAATTGCAGAAACAATATAACATCACGCAAGTACTCACCTATCGCATAACACAACACCCAGATTTTGTAGCGACCCTATTGCTATCAACAGGACACAAATCCAGACTTTGGGCTACCTACAAAGAAAAATCTAGATTCCTATGTTCAGCAGTTGAGTAACGCTTGCAACGACTAAACCAACGAGGTGGCTCAAGAAACAAATAGCAAAAAGGGGCAAAAGAATCCCTAAACAGGTACTTCCCCTGGGGTGAAGAATGAAATATTATTTATATAATTTGGTACCATGTTAACCATGTGGCTTTTTCGCGAAGGAAGGGTATCTTGCCCCTAAAGGAAGACTATTCCTTCGTCAGTCACGTATACCATACGTGATGGGATTAAAGATTCTCAGTGAGAAAATGATAACATATCACCTGTTTTGGTAACAAGTTCGAACAACTCGATTGTTTTGTCGCGCCTGAGGCATAAAACAACGTAAGTAGAATGTACGTTTTAGTGTTACTTTTAGGTTATAACAGAAAATAACTCACAAATACAAAGTTTTGATGTGAAACTAGCAGTCTAAGGAATAACTCACTACTGAAATTTGGTTTATTTCTTTTTTTTATAATTTATTTGACGATAAAGCACGCTTGCCTAGAAGTAACTAATTCACGAGAAGAAATGTTCACCTGACACTCTTCACCTTTATAAGATTTTAAAAGTTTCAATATCAATTTTAAAACAAAAACTGAAATCTAAAGGGAGGTAAATCTAAAGGGAGTTATTTAAAACTCATAATGTTCAACTTCCAATCGTACTTTAAGATCCGAACCAAAAATACGAAGAATCCAATTAAACTTGTCAAAGTTACAAATATATGTGGCCCCAAGTTAGCATACAAACTTATCAAATCGGGTATCGAATCAGTGGCCCAGAAACGGTGGCAGATGAGATATTCACTAACGTGTATGAGAGAAAATATGTTTACCTATAAGTATATGTTTATTGGAATTGTAAATACGAGGTTTCGAGGGTGCGATAGTTCTGTGGTTTCACGGATCAAATGTACGCTGTCTTCACCTTGAACTAAGCGGTTATTGTGGTGAATGAGAGGTAATGATAATTTGATTGAATTATTTTGAACATTTGTGGGAGTAAAAGTTTATTGTTTTATTAGGTATTAACGAATCGATAGGATAATACATAAGCAGAAGTTTCATAATTAATAGAGGACTTCACTTTTTTTTTTTAAACTAAATTATTTTTTGTATTTACCCACGTGGTTTTTCAGGTCTTGTACCTATAAAAATGTTGGTAATAACAGATAATACGAGTTAGGTAGGTGAACTTTCCATATAAAGCACGAAATATTCTCTTAAATGTAGGTAGGTAGGTAGGTACTCATAATAAAATCGATTATTATGTAAGATGAGGCAGCAACTATTACTCATTAGTACCCCAAATGCGAAACAATTAAATTGTACAGGATTCTCGGCAATTGTATTTATTGCTCACACGTGGTTAGGTTGGAACAGCGAATTGAAATAAAACCTTACTTACGTAACCACCAAAAATTTTACCAAAAAATATAGAATAGAAGCTATTTTCCAAGTCCCGGGTTTTATCAGACTTAACACAGCACATTTATTAAAATATCAGTTATGTACATAAAACCCGGCGAGACGAGACAATTGTTTTCGAAACGAGAGGCAGACACAAACGTATTTATGTTCTTAAAATATACTAACGAAAGGACATTTTTTTTTTCTGTAGCGCTAATCTGGACGAGTCCACACGTTCGTATGATATTAGCATGCGGAGAAACAAATCCAATCTGCCAAACGCGTGGTGGTAACAAGACGCGAGAACTTTACGGAACTCGGCACGTATACGCGAAACGAGAGCGTGTGTAGATACATGCAAACTTTTCTTTATCACTCGACAAAACCTTATTCCAAAGGTATAAAGTTTGGACTTCTATAAACAGGGTGCATGCCAAATGGAGTGCAAATAGGAGGTGTTTCTGTTCAGCTAGGAGTATTTCTATTCTCTACAGACATGAATCACTTGCGCGAAGTAATGCACGCTCGATGCTATTGTCGTATATTCGATATAATAATATTATTTTTTGGATGATATTCTTAAAAGTTGCATTTTTTATTAGATTTTGGCCTGTAATATAACAAGTCGTACTATCAAACACCTATTTGTAACTAATTTAAGGTGCATAGTACTCAGAACCGTAGTGTGAATATATGATGAGATGCATGAACGTAAACAGTCTGAGTAATATTCAGGTTCTTATCAGGTGGCGTTTTGTAGTTTCTGCATAAACTCAAGAGAAACAGGCTGTAATCTAATCAATTTTAAATGATGGCCAAAACTCACAGAAATAATAACAATAATGCGGCTCTCGCTGGATCAAAGACTTGATTCAGAAAGCCTTACTTCTGAATACGGCAAGTTTGGACCCTGTTCCCGATACCGGTTGGCTACTATTTTTTTTTACTTTGAAGTGTTTTCGTTTTGTTTTTTTTATGATATATTTAGAAATGTTTGAAATAAAAAAAAAAACAAATAAACGGAAAATACTTATTTGCTGACCATCTGGTGACTCCACTTCTTTTCCAGATAATATAATTTCGTATTAAGCCTTTATAGAAACCTCATACCTAAAATGATTTTATTTATGTGCCCGCATTTTGTAGATTGGGGTGATTAAATTAACTCGTTATATATAAGTGCATAATAACAATCATTGACACTATTCTCAAAATCAACGATGGTCAAATTTATATGTGATACATTAGTATTACATATGTATATAAATTTGACCACAGCATTGGAATTTTTAACAAAAAGAATAATATAGCGCTATCTTTTAGAAAATCTTACGCAATGAGATTGCTGAAAAAAAAAATCAGCCTGAAACATAAATAGTTCCCTCTCTAGGAAATAACTTGAACCTTGGCACTTAACCTCTTACTAGCGCCATCTACAGGAAAACTCTCGAAGTAACTCCAAAGGGAGCTTTGCTACGCGAGTGCTACGCTGCAAACGCGTAGCTTCGTAGAGTGCTATGAAAGCGTAGCGCCATCTAATTTAAAGGATTTTTGTTGCACCAGAAAGATTTCACAAAAAAGTTCGAATGCAACAGATGGCGTTGTATATGTTCCTCGGCCCTCATCATACGATGTAAGGCTCTATTATTTTAATCTAAAGTAAGCTTTGTTTCGTGAGTGCTACGCCGCGACCACGTAGCTTCGAAGCGCGCAACGAAAGCGTAGCGCCATCTACGTAAAAATATATTGTAGTTATAAAAAGGTTTCACCAAAAACTTCAAAAGTCACAGATGGCGTTAGTTAACTATAAAGGAATAAGTTTCATAGCTGCTGGCATACATTTTTCTAAATATCAGATAGTTAATACTAGGAGTGAACTATAAGAATCGCAGCTAATTTCCAGTAGGTGGTGTTTGTAAGCATTGGATGCTCACAGTAATCAGTAGTTTTTTATCTTATTTAATTTTAATTTGGCATATCAAACTTTATTTGAAGCAATATAGAACTATGTTTGTTGCATACAACTTGCAAAATTGCTACTTCACTGAATGATGAGACGATAACTTTTTTGTAACCTATTTTTTCTATGGGCATTTAACCAACAGCTAGCATTAACAATGTCGGTCTGTTTTTCTTTTGACAATCGCGAATGAATAAATTTAATTTTTACTGTTTATGATACAAAATGATGATACAAAAAAAATTGCAAAAAAGGACACTGACCTTTCCTTTATGTTTTCCTTTGTAACATGACAAATCAGCTACCGTTGGTAGCTAATTTGACAGTTGGTTAAAGTAATCACTTTCATTTACCCACCTAGCTTACCTTCTTCCATTCAAACTGAAATTTCATCTAGTCCTAGTATTTACTTCATAGGTACGCGAAAAATAAAATATGAATGGTTCATTTCTAGAAAATGTAAAAGATCTCGAAAGATGTAGATTCAAGACAGCTTCATGTCTTTTTTCCGATTTTGGAATTAAGAATATCAAAAAATGTAGGTGGGGCAATGGCTGCTATCGCAAGTTTATCTGGCGCCAACCAAAACAAATATTGATTTATTTATTAAACTGTTTTGTTTTTGTCTCAAAAATGCAAATATTAATTATGCAATGCCAAGACAAGAATTAAAAGAAAGTATTTTTTTTGTTTGCTATATAAAAATGAAGCCGGATTTCACGAAGTCATTATACCTAACCTGACTTTATGTGCTAGAAGCACTCAAACAAACGAAACATACCTCTCTGAGTGAACACCATTTATAAAGTTTAATTATTTTCTGCTGTTTGCTTGTACATATTAAATTGTCTTCTTAGGATATTTCTGGTCAACACGATTACTAACCCAGCAGCATTAATAACCAGTAGATAACATCCAATAATATGATTACTAAAACAAGTCAAGAAAAAGCGTTATTACGAAAAATCAATATTATATTCAATCACAGCCCTGAAAATAATTATTGAAATGTGTAAGTAATGCAAGGAATTGAAATGGTAATAAAATAAAGGAACTTAGTAGGCACCCGATAAGGTCCTAACAAGAAGAGTTCAATATAAAGGAAAGTATTAAAATTCTCAATGCATTCGACCAAATGAACCAAGTTTTTACAGATGTTTGAATACAACATCCGTGGAGCTGACATTTATAATTCTGGTATTAATTTTTTTGGTAAATATTCTTTCGTTACTTTTCAATATAGTTCCTACTTTTTAGGCTTATTCACTGCATTGCCTTTGTCTAGTTTTGCCATTCAGTCCAATATTCTACTTCTTGTCCATCTTCTACATCATATTTATTCTACATACATAACCTTTTCCGACTGAATTTTCAGTTTTTCGGTCTCGTAGTACATTACCACATTTAAACTGAATAATTAATAATGACTACTCCATTGAACTGTTGCGATGGCTCACGATGGAAAACAAGAGCACCTATTGAACTTCCTAGTGATTAGGTTTGTGTTTTATTTTTACTTTCTTCTTTCAACGCGTACTACAAAGAACTAATTTAATTATAATGTAAATACTGTAAACTGTAAGTAGCTTTTTGCACTATTTTCACTGGGTTTTAGTTACTGTAGACGGATGTTATTTTAAAAGATCTCCCCTTCGTTGCAATAAAAAAAGCTCGGACAAAAAAACTTTGGCTTAAAAAGGTTAAGGCTATTTTATTGTCTGTCTTTGAACGCAGTGTGGTGCTTTACACGTTATTAATTAGGCTAAACATCTTTATTTTTCATTAGAATTATGATTCCCTTTACTGGGCAACGCATGTTTGAATATTCACGGGCAATACTCAAAGGAATGCTTTATACAGGGTGTCCCAAAACTCAACGTCAAGCCGAAACGGGGTGACAGGATTGATCATAACCATCACGAGAAAAATCTGAAAAAAAATCTATCCCATGCAGTTTGAAAATTATGGGCATTTTAAGAAAAACCTAGAAATTTGATCAAACTGTACCATTTTTCGGTTATTGTGGTTATTATTTTTTATTTTTGTTCATTTGAACTTTAGAAACGTAATCCTAAATAACATTTCTAGAATCCCAATAAAAAATAATGACACAATTGCCTCAAGTTCCCGAGAATTGAGACTATTTGTTAAACTACGAATTTAAAATTTTCAAGATTCGTCGACTTTGACAGGCCCTCCTATAAAAAAAATGTACTAGAGTGCCTTGGCAAGTAGCATTAAAAGTTGGCGCATTTAATCAGAATTCTAAAATGGTACAATACTTGTTAGTTCCATACAATAGAAAAGAGTAAAAAAATTAAAACCTCAAGTAACCCGATTTTTGCTATCAGATTTTACTCAGTTAAAATGTTTTTAATTCGCACAAGCTCTAGGTAGGTTCTTAATTTTAAGGCAAAATGATGAGAGAGATGGATAATGGGTATGTTTGCCATGAGTGAGCGAGACAGATAGTGACGCCACGCATTGAGACGGAGATGCGTCGTTTAAACGAGTGCGAATGAAACAGATAGATGCTATGGCATCTATCTGTTTCATTCGCACTAGTTTCAGCCAAGCAAATGGCTACGCTACCAGTCCGACACCAACCAGTTAGTACGTTTCGCTCATTCGTCTACTGCGCACGTTCGTATTCGTATTAATTATTTTACTAATTTTACTAACTTTTTTTCACTTTGGTAAAAGTGGCGTCACTATCTGTCTCGCTCACTCATGGCGAACATACCCATTATCCATCTCTCTCATCATTTTGTCTTAAAATTAAGAACCTACCTAGAGCTTGTGTGAATTAAAAACATTTTAACTGAGTAAAATGAGATAGCAAAAATCGGGTTACTTGAGGTTTTAATTTTTTTACTCTTTTTTATTGTATGGAACTAACAAGTATTGTACCATTTTAGAATTCTGATTAAATGCGCCAACTTTTAATGCCACTTGCCAAGGCACTCTAGTACATTTTTTTTATAGGAGGGCCTGTCAAAGTCGACGAATCTTGAAAATTTTAAATTCGTAGTTTAACAAATAGTCTCAATTCTCGGAAACTTGAGGCAATTGTGTCATTATTTTTTATTGGGATTCTAGAAATGTTATTTAGGATTACGTTTCCAAAGTTCAAATGAACAAAAATAAAAAAGAATAACCACAATAACCGAAAAATGGTACAGTTTGATCAAATTTCTAGGTTTTTCTTAAAATGCCCATAATTTTTAAACTGCATGGGATAGATTTTTTTTCAAATTTTTCTCGTGATGGTTATGATCAATCCTGTCACCCCGTTTCGGCTTGACGTTGAGTTTTGGGACACCCTGTATACCACCTTTTGGGTGACTATTTAATCTGAACTTAAAAAAAATCCCCTTAAATAACCAATGTAACATAAATAAATATTGACATTTTCTACATACCGAACATTGTTCGCTAAGTCTAGATCATTTCTTGTATCTCCATGCCCAGAAGAAACAATTATATTTTATTTCTTTGAATGGAACCAAAGAAAAATAAAAGAGCTAACAAAATCCCGACCGTAATAAATCCGGGTCCGCCTCAAGCGAAGTAGCTTAATAATTTCATCTCATAATACTTTTTCGTTTGTCCGGGTACCAGGGTTCCATAGAAAAGTAGAGTACTGCATCGGAGTGAGCTGCATAGCGTTGTAATGTTCAACTTAATAACATCTAGGTAGTGAACGTCGCAGCAATTATTGCTACATCCCAAACGTCTTCAGGGATGTACTGAATACCTACAGTGTTCTAAATATCGAGGTTTTTAGCGTGTTTTGTTCTTTGAGATTTAAATTTATTATAATCTTCAAATTATCTCAATTTAATATTATTACCTTCAACCACTTTTTTGCTGCTTTTAAATTTCATATTATTGTTCTGCAAAGTTTGTTATATATGAGTATTTATAATTGTGATATACAAATAGTCGTAAAACTATCAGAAACCATAATCACAAATCTATCTGACCTAAATTCTATCACCAAAACGTCCAAAATAGCAACAGAATCTTGTTCACTGTATTCACAAACAAGTTTACTCATTAGTCGTGCGTTAATCCAATGAAACCGAACACAAACGCAGTTATAACTCTACAAATCACTTGGCTGCAGCCACTTTCGCAGCGAATTTGGCGGATAAAATTTACTATTTCCGAGATATCGATAACCACTCGGGGGCAAGGCGCAGCACTGTCTCCTGGTGACTTATGTTCGCCTAGTGTTAATTTCACGACGTCGTCTGACAAATTCACTCGAGGCGTTGCGCGCACTCTCACACCTTTTTAATGGCCCTCCGGACCCACCCCTAGATCCGCCAAAGGCTTTCTTTCTGGAGAATTAGTTCATAATAGCTGCAGCATGGTTGTTAAGTTTACTTCGCTGAGTTGTTAAGGCTCTCTTATTGTCTCGTTATTGTAATCTGCTTATTTCTTCTTGCTTATTGCTTGTTGTTTAGTTCTCTTTTTTACCTTTTATAGAGTAGCATTTTGTTAAAAGCGAGTGTTGCGTGTTATTACGTTAGTACATGCTTCACGCGTTTAAAAGTGAAAATACGAAACTCCGAGCGCAAATTCAAGGTGAATTTTACAACTACTCAATTCAGAACTAAGACAGCAAATACTGCTATCGTATTCATACTGACGTCCACAAATAATGCTACCCACTTAATCTAAATCAAAGGCTACTAAAAAATATTTACTGTTACATGCAAAAGATGTTCTGAACGCGAGACAGTTTGCATGAAACTTTGCGTCTTAAATATTTCTCTTCAAAACGGCTTTAACACCTCAAAATGTTCGTGCATAAGGTTGAATTTCGCGTGGTATATTATGAAAGTTAGAACAAGTATTTTTAAAATGTAGTTGCGTGTTCCCTGGGCGTACTAACCGTAGCACTGAATAAGTAAACGGCGGGAATAAATCAAGTTAATTGCGTCGGGGTACCTCCTTGTATGAGGCGCAAGGCCTCAAGTGCAGTTTCGATAGATAGTTATATTGCTTGCATCCGGCACCTCTCTATTTTAGAGAGCTTACCGCCAATTTATGGGTGGTTGGATCGGTTGTGAAATATTTCAGTGCAAGTTGTCACCGTTAGCAGATGGTTCTTTATGGGATAGATCATTGTTAGCAATAAGTTTCGCAATGATAGCAATCAAGTTCAAAGCCTGTAGAATCTGCGTATAAAATGTTGCAAAATATAAGTTTTAAATAAGTTTTAGAAATCTACAATTTTTCAGCAGATAAATAAACACACTTCAAAACCGTTGGAATGTGAAAAATCTACATTATTTGAGAAACTTTGTGAATTCACAGCATCTAAATGATAAATTGCTAAAAGTAACATGTTTATTTAAGGAAATTCTTTAACACCAAAAAGAAAAATCGAATAAAAAAAAACATCAGACCAGACATAACAAGTTTAAATTAATTGAAAAAGTATTTAACATCGGAACCAATGAACAAGAAAGGATTGCTTACTTCAGGAGCGTGATTAAAACTTTAGATTAGCTCCAAACTGAAGTTCAAATAAAAAGCACCAATATTGAACTATACATTTAATTTGAGCGAGCTAAACTCACCCGAAAATGCTAAACTCGTGAAGTTGAAAACTAATAATGCAAGTTGCGTAACTGAAGAGTACGAGGATGTTCCTAACAAAAACTAAAGCTGCCTCTAACTACGCCAGGCATTCTTCTCAGCAAATATTAAATACATTGTTGAAAGATTACTGCTAACGGGATATTGGAAGTTGATTAAAAGTTTGTTTCTTGTTCGTCTTATAATTTATAAGATTACCTACGTTTATAAAATATGGACACTGTACTGAATGTGTTAACTATTTAATTCAATTGATGAATTAAAAAACTTCTGCCGTCCCGTCCGCCAGTCTGCGCAGGCCATTACTAAATGAGTTTTTGACTCCTTAAAATACGAGAATTGCTCCTGTTCCAAAACAAGTGCATTCTGATTTTAATCAACTTGGCTATTATATCACTGGAATCTTAAGACTATACTTTTTTGTGTGTATTACATACAACACAAAGAATACGTGACCAGAAACCAAATAAAAAACAGTAAAAATCCTTTCAGCACCAAATGTAAACAAAGGAAAATATCAAATAAGAATTCCGACCAAGCGCATTTTTGCTACCAGCAAATAAAATTATGAGACGAATGAGAGCAAAACGCAAGTTGATTTTAATACATGTACGTATTCGCAAGGATCGCAATCCTGCCGTTTAAAAATGCTGGCATGCTCCCCCAAGCCTGAAATTACATTCAAAAGGAAAGCAATACATTTTTCATTCTATTAAATGGGCTTTATTTGAACTATGGAACGGCCAATGGAAACTGTTCTTCGAGTGTGAATGTGGAGGGTTTTAACTTGAATATTGGACTTGTTATTATTGTAAACTAGTTAAAAACTATAAGGTTGAGGTGGTACTGGAAATGTGTATAAAGTATCTCAATCTCATACATTTTAATTAGCTTTTCATTTTTATGAAATAAGCTACTTAAATTGTCCAGAGCTATGATGAGTTTATTTGCAAAAATGGTGTTATGTAAAAAGACAATGTAATTCTGCAGCAAGGCTGTTCGTGATTGAGAAATCGTGAAAATTATTGTTGACGTGCAAATTTTACTTGCCTACCTAGTTTAAAGTGATTAACTTAACGATACTTATTTAAACAAAACAAAAAAAATATCAGATCGAGCGATTTATTTGTTTCAGATTACAATTTACATTTCAACGTTTCTCATTTTTTCATTCTCATCATCATCATTTCACAGCCCACTTCTCCAAAGGTAAACATAGAAAATCATTTCAGATTCTAAAAACTTCCAGGACTTTAAATAGGTAGGCCTTATTATTTTCGTAGTCCGTACGTAGTAACCCGACTATATTGAGCGTTGTATAAACTGCTTTGACGGTGGTTAAAGGAATTTTGAAGCATTCGATTCAATGTGATTGGCATTTTGGTTCTTCCTCAGTTCTTTGACCACTCATAGAATGACACTTTGTCTGGCTCCTCAGATCGACTTCAACTGTCTATTGACTTATATTTTCCCCACATATTAAAAAAGATGTAGCAATTTTAACTCAGGATACCCATACCCTAATTAATAAAATAATCAGGGCTCTCTCAAAATAATTTTGTAAGAAAATAACCTGACAAAAACCGGTAGTTATCACTACCATACGAAAATTAACAACGCAATGTTGTCACTTCATGTCCAGAAATTCCCTCAATTTTCCAAATGAACGCAGCCACCACGAATTACACATAACCAAATTAACTATCGTAAAACGCAAAACAACTGAATTAATAATTTAATGCGTGAAAGATAATTAGCGCAAATCAAACACAGCAACATCAATTATCGCAAAATGGCAAACAATCGTTTAATTACTCAGTGGCATGGAAACCGCTAAATTAAACGACAATCGACCCCATGTCGTAAATATGTTGCAGACGATAATTAACTTTACAGGCACGCTGCAATCACTATGTAAGTAATTATTATTGGCATGTAGGAGGATTTTATAATTTTAACTCTGTCTTTTTACAGCGAAAGCAGGAATACTGCTCCCGTTCCACTCGATATTGGCTGGTTATAGTCAAGACACATTGTCGCAAAGTCAAACCATTAATCAAAATCATAAAAGCGCATTCGACTAAAATCCTTATTATCCCGATAGAAATGTGTCCATTACATTATGGAGATAAGGGTCAAAATGCTACGTCCATGTAGATTAACTCTTCGACTCTGCATACGACATCAACCCACAAGTTTGTGTTTATAAAAGTGTGATTTATGGATTAGTTAGAATGTTAGATCACAAAAGGGAAGAACGGAAGGCGATCGCATGCAATTGAGAATGCTAAGAGGGAAGAGTTGTGTAACTCGTTTCGATAGAATAAGCAATAAGACGTAAGGAAAAGGATTGCTGAAAGTGGCATTGTTGGCCAAAAATTGAGTGGAAATCAGTTGGTATGGAATCTAGAAATGGGCATGTGATGCATAAGGATGAAGAACACGTAATAAAGATAGTTTAGAGTATGATTGTAGAAGGTGGAAGTAACGACAGATAGATTTTATAAACGATGATCTTACAAGAAAGGCGGTGACTACTGAAACGACCGCAAATACAAATGTACGGAAAAAGAAGCCACGCTCCGCCGGCCCCAAGTGAATTAGGATACGAGCAGAAGTATGATAATTGACTGAACAAATGGATGTGGGTTTATTGTTAGACTGCTCTTAAAAAAACGATTAGAAATATACAAACGTCTCCCAACCATGAATATTTTAAGTTCTTCTTGAAAGTGGAAAAAAGATGTATCTTCAAAAAAGAACAACGAAGTGGTTCATTGCGATCATACTTTAACTATAATAAAATTTTAAGTAAAATAACTTTCGACTAAACTTTTGGCCGGATAACAACCACACTTTCCACTTTCAAAGACGTCATTATAGAAGTTAGGAAGTCTAATCAACTGAGATAAAAAGGAACGGATGATAATACGAACATGTAACACGTATTATTATTTTAATTTCTTCCCAAAAGGAGGTCGGACGCACAGATAACAACAATACTGAGCCCAAACCACGTTTTCCTCTAAACAATAAGATCTGTACGTTAAGGCGAGAAGACCCAACTCGCTATTGTTTAAGAAACTCGCTTAAACACGCTGGGTGACAATAGGAGGACATTTAAAATTTATACAGTTCGACATTTGGTTTTAAATATGGTTTTTGTTTAGTTAATGGATGTTGGGTGCTTAAAAGTAATACAGCTTCTGTCTTAATTAACCTATAAATATTTAATAATGTTATTTCCCTTCCCACACAAATGCTTAGTGAAAAAGTTCAAGACCTTTCCAGGAATCAATAAGAAAAAAATGTGAGTTTGATTTTTCTAATCGACTGAGTAAAATAAAAAGGCATAGCGTGGGCGGAAAACTTTTCTTTCTAATTTGGAAAAAAAAATATACCTGGATTCTAAGGACCTTGGCAAAATTAAACTGTAAAACAGATCTCCTTAAACAACTTTCTTATGAAGAACGCTTTTCTGATTGATCCGTCCTATACACCCTTTATAAGAGTCTTGTGACCGCAAAGTTCAAATACGAATAATTTTCACATTTCACACAAAACGGACTAATTCAACGTGTGCTCTCAAGCCAGCCAAACAGCGTTGACCACACAGACCTCAAACTTCCAACTTTAAGAGTCATCCATCCAACTTCTACACGAAAACTTGCATGAAATATTATGAATGAAAACTGAAAATTAATTCAGGCGTGCAAACTAGTGGAAATTACAACGACATGAATCCAATTAGCGAAATACCCTTGGGAGATTTTCGATGAACAAAAAATATTATCCGGTTAAAATTTCACTTTGAACATTTTTCAATTAATCATAATGACGACCAATGAATTAAGTGGATCGACTAATTGACGAGAGTTTTGGAATTCAATTTATCGTGAGAGACTGTTGCTGATGCCATTACTGAAAAGAGTAGACGGAATAAGTTGAAACAATATAGCAAAACATTGGAAGTTGCAATATAATTTCAGATAGTTACTGATGCCCATCAAGCATACAAAATGAGATACATGACATTAGTTCACAAGTTATACCGGCAAATCATCATCGTAACAGCCGAGAGAGGTCCATTGCTGGACACTGTTGGTTGGTGAAATTGTAGCTTCCTACAATCGCCGTCATATCATTCAGTGATTCTCGAATCAAACGGACTCCTGCGACCATCACCAGGTCACCGATCCACCTTGTGTGAAAACAAAAAATCTGAAAATGCTCAAAATATATCGTCTTCCATGAAAATTACTAATATTTAAAGCAAAACCAAAGAGATACAAGTTATCCAACAGTAAAGAGAGCCAGAACAAGTCATTCATAAACCATTGAATATACTGTCGTGCGAGTTCAAGTGAAGTTTTCTTTTTGCCTAAATGTAAATAAAGAAAATTTGCCTAATATAAAACAACTTTCCGTTCAAATGGAAGGCTCCTTCCCCTTTATCGTATTTTCCTGTTTCTCTCTATAATAAAGTTTATTTATGTTCATTTCATTATCTAGATATTCTGTAATAAAATCTCCAGTCTCTACTCTATTTGTAAAAATGAGGGTATTGAAAGAAGATAGCGTAATTTGTTACAAAGTAAAAAGGGTAATTTGAAAGTTGTATAATGAAGTATGTTCTTAACTATGTTATCAAATGGTGCGGTAATTTAAAACTTGTTGTGGAGAAGTTTTTGAATTGGAAATTCAGTATAGATAGGCCATTTAGATCTTCAGAGCAAATGTCTAAGACCACTTTCACATTTAGGCGACTTTAGCAGCGTGTCAGTCGCGCGGCTAAAGTTTCTTTAGATTTTTAACCGACTTCAAAAAAAAGCGGAGGCTTTCAATTCGATTGTATTTTTTTTAATGTTTGTTACCTCATAACTCCGTCATTTATGAACCGATTTGAAAATTAATATGTGAAAGGATATACGTCCCGATTGATCCCATATAAATTTCATCAAAATTGGTTCACTGGTTTGGTTTTTAAATCAAAATACTTACAGGAAATAGAAAATAATTATATCATCGAAGTTGCGTGTTTTGCTTTTCTGTGACTTTCCAGTGGTGTTGTAAGGTGTGGGGTACCACTAAAAAGTGAAAAATAAAAATCTTCACATTTTATGAAACAAAAAAACTTTTTTTCCTAAAAAATACAACCGACTTCCAAAAAAAAAACATAATTTCGGAAGTTGGTGTTTTTGGTTGGTTCTTAATATTATAACACCGACTTCCGAAATATTTTTTTTAATTTGGAAGTCGGTTGTATTTTTTAGTAAAAAAGTTTTTTTGTTTCTTAAAATGTGAAGGCTTCTGTCGCGCTACTGTCGCGCTGCTAACGTCCAAATGTGAAAGCAGCCTAATAGGTACTGTTTTAATGTAATTAATGGCTCGTACACTGAGACTAATGAAGTAATTTTTTATAGTTAGTTACGAAAAGAAAATCAATCATTATTATGTTACCGACTGCATGAATCAATTTCTATACTTGTCTTAAAGGTGTAAACCGCCTGATTGATATCCAATCACTATCAACTCCAACCAACAAAAAGCAATAAAAAGCAGCATCAAAATCAATAAACTTGTTTGACGAAGTAATATTTCCGCCGGTTGAATCATCGAAGCAGCGTCTAGTGAGGCTCGATTCCGAATCCCACCAGAGTTGACTTAATCATAAGACCGGCCGCGAATCGCTTCGGTTCAAACGAGCCCCGGGGGAGCTACCGACTATCGGCCTCCCTCCTTTTGCTTCCTTTGCCCGAGACGATCCAGCAAACTTGCCTGGATTACATCGGACTTACCCCACCAACTGCCGTATGAAAAACTTGAGCCGTTAAAGTGTTGTTGCATTTTTTGTCGACTTTTAAACGTTAGCTTGATTTTAAAACTAGCTCAGTTTAAAAACTACGCTTTTACGCTGGGTTTTGCTTTTATGATTCATTCGCTTCATAAATAGTTGGTTACCTGCTCGTCTTGTTGTTGCACGGTAAGTACATAATAGTAGCTGTTTATAGTGGAGAGGGATTTATAAGGCTGTCTATTCCGTTTAGTAAGATGAAGTGGTAGTTCGTTTTCCATGAAAACAGTTTTTGATACTTCATTTTATTTTTTTAAATTTTATTTCTGCTCCGCGATCTAACACGAGAACTGTTTATGTTTACCTTGCTTATAAACTACAAAAATACTTTTACGTCTATCTCCGACAACTTCTTTTGCTGTTACGTTTTTAGGGTTCTGTCGTTGAAGGGTGACGTAACTGAACCTTATAGTTAAGCCAACGCTTTCCAACCGTATGTCTGTCGGTCAGCGGGCTGTATCTCATGAATCGTATAGAGGTCGATCTACACATATCGGGGCTGTGCCCGGGCCGTGGCCGTGATCTGCCCGAAGCTCAAACAAATATCGGTTCGTAAATACATTTTATAATTATGAACTCTGACACACACGTCAGCGTCCGGGCCGTGCCCGGACCGTGTCAGACCACTTTTCACGCCCGGACCCGTGTGGATATGTGGATCTATCTTAAAATAGACAGTTGAAATTTTATATCGTGTTAATGGTAAGGAACCATTCGTGCGCGACTCTGCCTCGCTCTTGAACAGTTTTGTTTTTTACATTTTTGCAAAATTAATGCAAATTTGGTATATGTATATTTAGATGTGGATTTTTAATAAAAACATTTATTTTAGTCTCCCTAAAGTCAAGCAGGATAACACAAATATGTTGCACAAAGTAAAAACTAAATATTCCAAACAAAAATGTCAGACGAAGCTACAAAAACTAAAATAAACACTACTTCTTCTGTGGATTTAAAATATTCAGACGTTCTTCCAACGTTTACTTTTCAAGTTTCAATATGAACTCCCAGCAATCTTATTTCAACTCCTGCCATTTCTCAAGTAAATTATTATGAAGCCAGGTGCTAATATCATATAGCGCAATTTAGTTTATAGATGTCAGTCGTCATTAGTATCTCGTTACATACGACACTAAACAAATAGGTGTACACTTAATAATGATTGAATGCGCACATAAAAGCTTATGTACGTAAAGGGTTACAGCTGGATTTCAAACTCTATGCTAATGTTGATAAAGTTAAGGTTGGATAGGACGTCTTCTTAAAATTTGATACGGTAAATAGAATCCCCAGGACGCGCGGTATTAGAGCTGGCTTATGGCACTGTATTAATTTTGAACCGTAGTAAGTTAGGTGGTGACAGAACTAAGATACCAACGCATAATTCACTTGGTAACACAAATGAAACTACGCTTAATTTACTGTTATAATTTAGTGAATTCCTTTACAGTCCAAAGCGTTGAGTAACTTGCTCGCAGTGAGATGGGATACTGTTGTGTAGAGGAATTAACGCGATATTACTGTTGTGGTTTGGGTTATCATTCTTCCTTAAGTGTTTGATGCAATTAATAAAACCATCTAAGAAACGCATTTCAGTTTTTTTCTGTTTTTTCATACCTAGTCATTTTTGGTTAGATTTTTCTTTGTGATTAATTAATAGAACGATAGATTAAAAAGTTGCAAAAGTTAAAGAATAGCAGAGCATAATTCACACCACTTGTTCTTTACCTAAAAAAGTTACCCAATTTTTATTATTATTCCTCTACATATGAACAAGCAACAGCACGTGAAATTGCCAACAAAAAAGAAAAGGGAAAATCACACGGAGCGTAGCATCACGGGCCGACTCGGTTCGCGAACTACATTACAGTTTACATAAAAACATCGCGTTCAACGACAACGGGGCATCAACTTTCCCAGCGAAGACATAAGCGAAATTGAATTACACATATTGAAAAAGAAATGTGTAGCTCCTTGGTAGGCGTGGTTTTGTTCAAAGACTCCTCCTACCCAGTGATCCGCGCATGAATCGCACCGGCGTCGCTCTCAAGTCGGCCGCTCGCTCCGTGTGTCGCGAGAACTAAGTCAGTGCGAACCGGGCCGCGCGACGGGGCTGTGTCGCGCCACCGCACAACTTGCCACTCCACTCGACGAACTAACTTCCCGTTTGTGTCCCGCGAAAATACACAAAACTTTCGTGTTCAACTTGCGCAAAATTTAATATAACTTTGCCGGATCAACAGAAGTGAGACGGGGAGGGTAATGTCCGTAAACAAATAATTTGTTAATTAAACCGAGCAGGTTTGAGTGGATTTCATGTTCAGTGAGTGTGGCGAGGATGACGACCGCACGTTTATTTATTACAGATCTGCTCCATGAGCTATGACCACTTAGAGACGTATTGTTTCGTTTCATTGAATTGATATAGGTGAGTATTAGCTGATTAATGTTACTTTGACTACACATTATGTAAAAACTTTCCGTTACACTTAAATGCAAATTACCTCGCCAATAACGCCGAAGTATTTACGAGAGCTCAATAGCATGCAAGTATAAGTAAATAATACATAATATGCAAACCATTATCTAAATCTATTTCCATATTACAAATGAGCAAGTTTCAGTTATGCCTGAATAAATAATTGGACAGTAAAAGGCTTGAACTATAGAAACTTGAACGTAAGAATAAGTAAATGAAGTGGTTTAAACTCATTCATTATGCCTGAACGTTTGTGGTGTAAGTTAACAGAGTGGAGGAACTTCAGACTTGCCTGCTCTTCTAATAAAGTGTATAATTATTTTACAAACCTATCCTAGACCAAGCAGAATAATAGAGCTAGAAAAGAGAAACGAACAGGGAATAATAAAATTACCAAAAATACTGAAACCAAAATTAGGGCTGTCGGATATAAAATTTAGCCCGTGGCAAACAGAATTGTTGTAGGATGGCTCTGCCAGTGACGTAGGTACCCACTTAGGGATTTTTCCAAATCGCCCCTTAAGCGAGGTAAAAAGGGATAAAGTACGTTTTCACGGGCAACGCCGCGGGCCGAGCGGAGCAATAAATAAAGTTGCCAATTGCTCTCCCCAATGAAACTCGAATTTTCAAACCAGAAATGGCTCGAATTAAAGATTTATAAAATCGTTAAATTGACCAGTTGGACATATAAAATATTTTTGAGTGCTTCATATATTGAACATATTTATTTGCTTGTTACGGAATATCATTATCCTATGTTTTAATAAATATTTTATATTTCGACCATTACGTAAATACCGTTGCATGCCCAAGTATTAAATTTTAATCATATTGTACAAAAAATATTTTAAATTGATGGTATTTATAAATATTTTTGGCAGAATGAACTCATGGGTAGTAGAGACTATTAATTTAAATTAAAAACGGCCCATGTGTTTCATATTTTTTTTTTTCAATATAAAATTGCCGAACTTTTTTTATATTTAGAGGTTCAGTTAATAATTAAGAATTTATTTAGCCTGAATAGAAATGCCTCAATTTGAAGCATTTTTATCATTCCAGTATCTGCTCTAAAATTAAATCATATGTTTTTATTTTAGGTCAAAGATAACATAAATAAATCCTCAATTTAATTTTTTAACACTACTAATCTTCATAGATTTTTACATTTTTAATTCCGCTTAGAGCCATCATAATAACATCAACTGTTTCATTAATAGACCTTGATCAAATTCTTTCAAAACAGCCAGTATAAAAGTCAATAGATTTTTTTTAATAAGTTGTTCATTAACTTAAAAGCTTCTTGAAAGCTTAACAAGAAGCTTCGTCAGTTTTACAAAATGCGGACCAACATAATTTAATATTCTATTCATTTTTTGTATGAATTCCTGTGTACGGAATTTTTAGGAGCTTTCTTATAAAAACCTTGGATATTTTTTCTATATTTAACATTCTGCTCTGGTATTATTTATATTTCTCATTAAAGGTTTTGTTAACATAATTTTCATGTACGGCCTTTGTAGAACAAGTGATTGCACCCCTTTATTCGTTAACGAAGATATTTCTAAATCTGACAAGCATTATAATTCTGACATTTTGTAATTCCCTGGAATTATTATCATGAAATGGCTACAGCCTGCCGTCTTACGCTTAGGTACTTAAATGATTATTATTACCAAACAAAGATGTTAAAATTTTATCGTGAACTGAATGAAAGAACATTAGTGTTATTAATATTACGTGGAACTATTAATATTTTTAAATATAATAATAATGTGATTGAATTTGTCAATAAAAAAAACAGGACCTACATATTAAAAAAAATAAAATCTGTTGAGTGTGTGTCCATTGATAAAGCCTCGGATTTTACTACGGTTGATTTCAAACCTACAACTTCTCGATGCAAGTACTTACTACCTTTGACTTTTATTTGCTCTAGAAAATTAAAATTATCTACATAACATATATTATGTCTAATTTGACTGAAGCATTTTTCTGTGGCGTACGTGGAATCAAACCTCCATTTCGGACTTTATTACCTTTCTAGCATTTTAAATATATACATTTTTATACTTCTCGGTTATAAATATTCTGCCTACTTTATAGTAAATAGTTAAACGAAATTAGACTTGAAAGAAGTAAAATTATTTTTTCCGGTCATAAAATATTACCTACTAATTTTACCACAAAAATTGTTAACACAGATTCTAATCAAAGAAAACTTCAACCCAATAACTCTTCGAGACACAATCTCCCTGTAACAGGATACAATTAAAATCAATTACAAGCAAGGGCGATTTTTATTAGAAGCGCTTATCTAAATAGTGTGAGAAGTACACTTAAGTGGATTTGTAGTCACGGCAGACCCAATGCTTCCGTATAGTGAGTAATTTAAAGACGGCCACTGGCTGATATCTGCGGGGGCATCCATTACCCCCAACAACGGGGTACCAGGCACCCATAAATTATAAGGAGGAATACTTATACGCTGATTTATATAGAGCTGTAAATTTTCTATTTTATACAGTATTTAGACGGTATGGTCTTTATAATGGGGGCCAGCATGTGCGCCTCAAATTACCGCAGCTGTTTGAGTAATACGCGGTACGTTATCGAGTGTAGAAGATACGCTACAGGGTGACCGACATTGAGAGGGATTTTTTTTTTATTGGGCCAAGGGGACCGGGTTTGCGAGCCTAGCTACTAATATTTTTAAATTTACATGACGAAAGGTGCAATAGGTTTTCCGTAATTTTCTTTTCTTAAACTTCATATACTTTTAAAAAGAGATTAGAAGAATAGATTCTTATTAGGTTAATGTATATGTAACCCAAACAATTAGCCCTTTCATTTGATATGTCACACGACACAGTCGGAAAAACATTTTGTTTTAATTTTCTAATTTGGCTCCCAAAAAATGACCCCATATTCAAAATATATTTATTTTCTTTACGCATCCGTGTTTGGTCACACAAATGAATGTGTGGCAATTTTTTAATATTTTTTTTTGCATCGGTCCAACAGTCTCCGAGAAAATCAGCTGTGGCAGATGGACAGACAGACCCACTAGTGATACTATTAGAGATCCGTTTTTCCATATGGAGGCTCGGTACCCTGAAAATATTTTTTTTTAAAAGAAATAAATTTAGCCACAAATGGTAATTAATGGGTAGACAACATTAATTTACCTGCCTTGGCTTGAATGTTACTCCTAAAGTCACTAAACTAAGGTTAAAAGCTAAAAAAACACGAGAGAAAAAGCGAACCAATAAATAAATGTCATTCAAATGTAAGAAGGTATTTAAAAAATCTTAACTCTTTGCTAGACAATTAAACGGGGATAAATACTCGTAGTGAACAAAGGAAACAAGAAACAAAAACAAAGGATTGCGTCAAGTTGGTACCTATTATGCCAACTTGAGTAAAGTATTTCTTTCTCTTAATATTTTCGTTTAATAAATATTCATGGGTTATGATTTAAACACAGTTCTACTGAGAAAAGCCTCTTTGATAAAGAAGGACACAAGCCAAGATCTAATTATCAAAATATCAGCCAAGAGTTCCCCATAAGATATTTGTGCAGAAAACATTTTTCAATCCAATCAATAAAGTTCTACGCTACGTTCTACGAAACGCATGCTACGAAAGCGTAACCGCCTACGACGCACAGGCTACGCCGTAGCACAGTGCAATCATTACTGCGTAGCGCATAACTCACATACGCATGACATTTCCACGTCATCCTTATACATTTCATTTTAAATCTTTGTTAAAATAAAATAATCGGACCACGTATTTCCGTTCGAAAAACCAGGTGACGTCAACATTTTGTTGAATTTTAAAATATCTCAAACATTGTTGAATAATAAATTATTATTTGAACAAAGCGTCGAGATACAAAATAACGCGGTGTTTCCAAACATCACGGTGTTGGGCTAATAAAAATTAAAGGTACCGCTGGGACATTTACAGGCACTAGTGTTTTTGCCCTTGGCTGTAAAAGGGCAATATTTGTTTTAGTGGTTCGGCTACCTGCCGTTATCCGAGTGTTGCGGTTTCTGAACAAGCAAACTTGGGTGAGTAATGTAAAACGGGTAACATGTCATTACTTTGAAATTACAGCAGGTAATTAAATCACCCGATAGCCCTATGTAAAGTTAATTATAACTTTTCATTTTATTTCTAATTCAAATTCCCAAGTATTTGATGATTTAAATTTTGAATGTTAAATACACGTGTCCGAAGTCTGCTTGGCTTTGTTTTTCCAAACTCGAAAACACAAGATGCTTCCTAGCCGACTACTCAGAGAATAAACACCGAAAAAGTTTAAAGTTCTAGGCTAGTTAAAAGTCCATACAAATACTTTAATTTGTCAAATCATAATACAATCATGCAGTGTAGGTTAATGAAAGAGATGGTCTCTTGATGAGAGTTTTTTATAAATAGATAATCGTGTCCAATATTATGCTTTTCATAATTTTTTCAACAACGATTCACAAAAAACACATTACGTCCTATTAGATAAAGAAACTTAAAAAGGACACAAGTAAATAACTTTAAAAACTTACAGCATTGAGGTCCCCAGAGATAGAAAATGAAATATTATCTCTCTTTGTTATTCATTCGTGTCTCGGCGGATTCATAATTTTGTCAACACTTAAAATCTGGGAGTGAATTCAACTGTGTTTTAGTTATTTTCATAAAAAGAGAAGGTGGTTTTGTTTGTAATAATAAAGACAGTCCAATGTTACTTACATTAATAAAAACATGTTTTGCATAACTGGTTTAATTTTTTTGCTAAACTAAATCCATTGAGAAGTTTTAACTGTAAAAAAATTCGGCCAAATCCTTGCGCGAGTTCGACTCGCGCAAGACGGATTCCGTACTGTACAATTAAATAACCACAATTTTTATTTGTTGTTACTTGGCGGAATTAAACTATGCAATTCCATCGCAAACTCTTAATACTTTTCCCGCTGCGACAAATAATATTTTTTTTTATTTATTGTCATACACAGTGCATTATTGAGCTTACTAGAAGTAAACAACACCTACAAGATAGACTCAATAATGTAAACAATGTCTATGGCCGTGACCCAGGTTAGCCACCTGTGTAGGTTTTCCAACGGCGAACAGAATGCGGTACGGGTCATGTCCCATGTGGCCATCAGCCATCACGATTCTTTGACCACCGCGCTGTGACCATCTTAAGAAGCTAAATAGATAAATCTATTGAGTATTTTATTTTTTCCCTAGATATATCTACTGATTCATTTGTAGAAAACTTCTATAAACTACTAGGGGGAAAGTTTAAGATATGTTAAGTCAACCGTTTAAAATAAATTATTATTATCTGTCACAAAGCAATCAATCAAAAATAAATAATTGAACACACAAATATTCGCCTTTTACACAACTCATGAAATGCAAATAAGCAACCTCATTATGAAATAAAAATAAATATTAATTGCTTATTTGCATCGAGACAACCAAGTTCCTCGTTTTAAAATGTTCTGTTTTTTACTGCATGCACTTTACGTTTTCACATCAAGCAATTAATTTGGTCCTGAAAAAACGAGTCAGACTCTGAAACGAAGGGTTCCGTACCATAAACCGAAAAAAAGCATGTTTCTTTTCCGGGCCTGATTGAACCCCTTTTAATTTAATTTTTAATATTTGTAGTTATAGCGGCAATAGAAATACACACTCATATTTCAACTCTCTACCAATTGCGGTTCTTGAGATACAGCCCGCTGACAGACAGACGGACAGACGAACGGACCGACAGCGGAGGCTTAGTAATAGAGTTCCGTTGGTAACCCTTTGGGTACGGAACCCTGAAAAGAGCCTTGATGATGCGTAATAAGTAATAACATACAATATTAAATTCAATCTCCTCTGCAACAAAATGAACTGAATAACTTTAATACTCAATTCAGTTTACCTTCGAATATTTTTTCGCTTGTTAAAAAAGGTATGTGAAAAAGTGCAGAATTTATATTAAAAGGGTGTTATTATGTTGTTTCTCCGTAGATAAATTTGCAGCGTTCGGTCAGTGCCGAGGTAAAATCAATAACCGTCCAATATGTGCCTATCATTTTGACATCTAGAATTTCGTACGCAGCTTATGGCAACGCTTCAGTTCAGTGTCGGGCCAAGTGTAAGCGGAAAGCGAGAATTATAGTATCAAGGTTCGGGTTAGAATAATAACTAAGAAACATTTTTTTGCCTCTGCTGTCCGTCAGTCTGTCAACGGACTGTGTCTCATGAACCGTAGTAGGTAGACAGTTGATCACAGTTTGTATTTCTATTGCCTATAGTTTAATAAAAAATATATTAAAATTAAACGGATACAAAGTATTTGATTTATTTTGGTTTATGTTAGGGCTCGTCCTTGGCCGGATTTTTGGAAACGCTTACCTAAGGCTGTTTAAAAATGCGATTCTAAGTTTATATAATTATTAAACGGCAGCTTAGTCAACGTTACTGTTTTGCTGATTGCCAAAACTGTAAGTTCGTGCAAATTCGTCCGTAACGTTTCCATCAGCTCATATCAAACATTTTTCTTTTCAATTGAATTCCAATACCTACCTAATCAAATACAGCAAACGTCATAAATATAAAGAGCCCAATAAGAGTCAGACCTCGTCGGCGCTCAGCAGCTAATACTTATCGACCGAGTGTCGTGTGACGGTCGTTTTTGTGCGACACGGTATACCTATCGAAAGTTAGAACATATCAGCGCTTTAGCCGCCCACAGTCAGCTGCACCAACTCACTGAAATCCAGTCACGTCTCACGGTTCATACCAAGTGCATGTTGTATGATGGTTCAGTTTTTGTGCAACACAGTACACCTTCTGGCAGTCAGAGTATATCAGCGCCTCACCCACTAACAGTCAGTCACAATCTTCCCGCGCTCAGTCCACCACACTTCACCCTCTGCCTGTCAGACACAACTCACCGGCGGATACAGAGCGCGTGTTGTATGACGGTCCAGTTTTTGTGCAACACAGTACACCTACTGACAGTCTGAGTACATCAGTACTTCATCCGCTGACTGTCAGCAGCACTCTCCCTGCTGACAGTCAGCCGCACCTCACTGGCCGATACCGAGCGCGTGTTGTATGACGGTCCAGTTTTTGTGTGACACCGGTACACCCACTGACAGTCAGAGTACATCAGTACTTCACCCGCTGACAGTCAGCTGCACTCTCCCTGCTAACAGTCAGACGCACCTCACCGGCCGATACCGAGCGTGTGTTGTGTGACGGTCCAGTTTTTGTATGACACCGATACATTCACTGACAGGCGGAGTACATCAGTACTTCACCCGCTGACAGTCAGCTGCACTCTCTCTACTAACAGTGAGACGCACCTCACCGGCCAATACGTGTTCGGTGAAAGTCAAAGCACATCAGTGCTTCACCAGCTGATTGTCCACCATACTCCGCCCGCTGACAGTCAGCCACACCTCACTTACCGATACCGAGCGCGTGTTGTATGACGGTCCAGTTTTTGTGCGACACGGTACACCCGCTATTCATTAGGCCGACGCTGTCCATGTCCGCATTAATTACAGGACGCCTCTGACGAATGACACGCAAATACGGTACGGATAAGGCAATAACAGCGGACGGGATGTTGGTAAGCTGATGAGCGCAGGAAATAGTCGGTGCTTAGGTTAATTGGAAATTATTTGTCTGAATTACCTAACTGAAATAATAGGAACACCAGAAATATAAATAAGAGACAATATCATACATACACTCATCTTCATCCCAGGAGATGTGGCTATACATGTGTGGCTTTGATTAGTTAAACTGGTTCTCACACACCACTCGAACAGGGTATTGATAAAATACAATAATTTCAATAATTATGAGATTATCAGAATACCAACAGCAGCATAGTAATAGTTGACGCAAAAACGTGAATGGCACATTTATTTTATGTGTATTTTATTTATAAATCCACACTGAATGGTTTTCAAACAGTCCTCGAAATGTCGAACGATGAAAAAGCTTTGGAAAATAATCCGTAAGTTTTCACTTCAGTACGAAAATTCGGAGAAAAATCGGTAATACTCGTTTAACAGTAGCGACTATTTTTAAACCTTTGAACTTTCAGCCGTAAATCGTTGATTTATAATAATAACTAACTTTTACCCGCGACTTCGTACGAGCATATCCCGTTTTTTCTCATTTCCTTTTGGCCTATTGCCTTCCTCAAGCATTTTCCAAATCTGACTAGTAGTTCCAGAGATTAGCGCGTTAAAAGAACAAGCAAACAAACAAACTCTTCATCTTTATTATATTAGTATAGATAGATTTACAGTCGAAACGAATAAGTTGAACTATGAAAGTTGTTGTAGGTTGCAAAACTATAAGATTTTGTTTTTTGGGGTTCCGAACCTCAGTCGGAAAAACGGAACTATTAAAAGATCACTTTATGGCGCATGTTTTGACGCTCTCAAGGGAATCAAAACCTATAGGGAACTTCACGTTGACCTAGAGTCATGAAATTTGTCAAGTAGATAGATCTAAGAGTACAAGTATAGGAAAAAGTCTGAACTTTGTGAATTTATAGTTTAATCATAGAAGAAACCATTATTTAATTTTGCGATTACAAACTTGTATGTTCGGTTGAAGGATTGACTGTGACGTACATTGATCTATGAGAACATTTGTCAACAACAAGTTAAATTTGTCGTTCAATCTTACCAGCTATATTTTTATTAGAGTAATGAGAGTGTTTTCATAGTTAATAAACTTCCGTAGGTAATGTTTAATCGAAAAATCAAGACTCGATGGAAAACCTCGGTGCGCGAGTCTGACTCACACTTGTCCGGGTTTTGTCAAAAAGTTTTTTCAACTAGGGTTAGCACAGGCTTACCCTAGTTTTCTGAAAATAAATTTTCGACGCATCACAAAATGAACGCGAGTCAAGTGATGCGATCAGCTGGCGAAAATATATTCAATTGTTGCAACTTGTTTTATAATTTGTCACAATAATTTTGCGATACTTTTTTTCAGTATTACAACGATATTTGAAATCATTCAAACTAAAACTTTATTTTAATATACAATAAAAATAAAATAAATCTCCACACAGAAACAAAAGCAATATTATAACATTCCAATGCGCAATTTTCTATTCTAAATTCATGTGATACAATCCCGAGCTTTCAGACGGCCTGGAGCTGCATAATATAATGAATTCTAGTCGTAATTTATTTTTCAAAATGTATGAATGTAGTCACTAAGCAGTACCTACCAGGCCTTGCTGCCCCATCTTAAAAATACATCCTGTATATCCACCCTGTATACTGACACAGATCCCATTCTATAATGTATAGAAAATGCACCACTAAATACGGCTGATCAAAGGATTCTGTTCGGACAAAAAAAGGGATTGGCATTGGATCCGAAGTATCGATATTTAACTCAGTACAATCGACTATCGAGAAAAATCGACTCTGATCCATTTAAATGATGATCATATTAACCGTAGTTTCGTTTTCCCTACACTCAAATATGAACCAGAATGTTCAATAAAAATTTTGACACTTTACACTTGTGCCTCGAATTTCTGTCACCAGCATTTAAAAGAGAGACTAACAAAAAATATCGATATTTAATCGTTTAAGCAGCATCGATTATACATTCTTATAATCGATACGAATATAAATATCGATACTTTTTCGGAATCCCTACATGTTCGGAGTTCGATACGCCGACCATTCACTGATTACGCCGGTTTATAATTGCCGCTCTCCCAAATGAGCTCGAACTGCCAATCTGACGAAAGCAAAATGTGTATTCAGTCGCGTGATCATTAATTTGAGTATATTGTGTCAACTCTCACATTGATGATTTAAATGAAATTGCAATCGTTTTGGTTTGCAGTTCGTATCAGTAGATATCACTAAGTATGAACTGATTAACGTTTGATAAATGTAATGAATGTGCATTGAACGGAAGCGGAACATAAGCACTATTTGGATTTTGATTCCATTTGTGATTTGTGTAGTTTTTGCAATACACAATATGAGTGGAAATCCTCATGTATTTAAGGTGCGTTTAGCATTATCATCGCAGTCGTAAACTGACAGAAACACCTCTAATATCCCTACATTTTGACATTGGCTTTTGAAATACGAAAATTGGCATGATGATTACTTTGATTAACAGTTAGATAATATTTCACAGATGTATCAAAATATCCGTTTATGTCAATCAACCTAGCCAACATTCAAATTGATTGAGACCACCAGACGACCAGCGACCAGCCCGACGAGATGCGGTTTTAATATCAATATTTTGTATTGATCGACTGACACACCCTCACAGCCCAATTTCGGAGAATTCCCGAAGTTCTAAGGTTAGATCAACGACTGACTTCTGGGCATCTGATTGCTTGTGTCGGCTACTTATAGAATATTAGAATGTACCTGACACTCACCTTTTTTTTTTAAGGATGGGAAATCATCAAGTGATTTCTTCCGCTCCGGGTGGAGCGGAAGGGCATGTCAGACTCTTACTGACTAAAACCCATCCGTGTTCCTTCTAAAGCCCTTTGCGTTCCAGGGCCGCGGTGACTCTTTCGAACAAATTCCGCAACCCTGGCAGACCTGAAACTCACCTTCAAGGTCTTTTTGGGTAACGATTAAATTTTTATTATCTGCCCATTTGTCCCGTGGACGCAAGACTCGCAAGCGCTACTATTGAGTATATAGGCTTGTATTCGAATATTGTGTCAGGCAGAGTTAGTGGGCTTTTTTGTGTGTAATTTCTCAGTATTTTGGATTTGTATTCGGTTGATGGATATGGTGCTAGTCCACTATTACATGAGACTTATACATAATGGCGCAATGTGGGTGAAAGGTGTGGGTTATATTGTAGTTATCTGATCTGATAAACAAATAATTTGCACTTATTTCTGTAAACTCAACCAAGCGCTCACAAACTTCTGCGTTCATACATCTAAGAATAATTTTCTTTAAAAGAATGTTATCTCTCCTTTTATGTTAAGCATTTTTATTGCGTTCTTTGTTCGCAAAAACTAATCAAGTAAAACAATCTTAAAGTTAGTTAGTTAGAAACAATTTGAGCCAGTTGCGAATTGAAATAATTCAGTGTGCCGTGACGCGTGAGTTTACAGCCTTAACCCGCAAATGTAGTGGCAAGTAATGGGCGCACTAAACGCACTTATTTTCACGCAATCTGCGGGAAAATAAACATATATAGGTAGCTACAGAACTTTATGAATGTGGAGTGTTTCGGTTTAACTAAAGAAGTACATGTTACATCTGTGATTGTGAGATTGTATGTGTGTGATTCTACTTAACTAAATCTTTAATTCAATCGTTCATTAATTTACTGTCAGACAAAGCACAGCTATAACAACTGGGTCTAGTAACATGAAATTTTACACAAGAGGTCCTTTTGAAACGAACGACTTGTGTGTTAATACAACGTGTAACAGAATAAACGCAATACCTCTTAAGGGGTCATTGTACTCATCATTATGAACAACTTTTATTATGGGACCAACACTGAAATCCTGAAAAAAAATCGTTTCCCTCATACATTTATGTGCGCATAACTCGATAAATTGTACTGAACAGTTGTTTTTGTTTCGCGATTATGAGATTCGTCCCACAATAAAAGTTGTTCATAATGATGAGTACACTGACCCCTTAAGAGGTATTGCGTTTATTCTGTTTCACGTTGTATAATTAAAAATGTTAACTTTTGTCACCATTATGAGGTTTCATTAGAACTATCACATCTGAAGGTGGTTTTATAACACAACTTCGTTGCCATTACAAAAATATAGAACCGTAACAGCAACACACAGTCAAATAAAAATACCGCCGTGAGTATCGTCATGAAATCATTCCAGAATATCCCGTTAACCTACTGAGCGATTTATTAGCTTGTACCAACTGGGAATGCTATCCATTGCCAGAGGAATACTGTGCAGTCTGTGGATCGCGTTTGATACTTGCGAAGTACACATACGAGTCCTCCACACACAAATCCTTCGACGCTTAAATCAAGCCTGTTTTCGATGCCCGTAATGCAGTAAAGTTAGCACTGAATACAACTGAGTCCAAAAACGAATCATTTTGAAATAGATTTTACAAATACAATAGCTGTCTTTCCAGGAATAATGAAATGATAACTTTTTACTACAAAACTTGGTACTATAAGGTACCAAAAACAACCTAACTCGTCGTAATCGTCTGTCTGTGTCTGTGTTTCATCTTTTTACGAGTATAGCGCCTAAATAGCTCAGACGGTCGATTCTGTAAACATGTCCAAGTGAAGGCTTTGGTGAAGTGATCACGAAGTGAGCTGTCAATGCATATGATCAAGATGTCTCGTGATCACGAAGTGAGCTGTCATTCTATCTTGATTATATGGATTGACAGCACACCTCGTGATCACTTCACCCAAGCCTTCACTTCGACATGTTTACAGAATCGACCGGCAGAACCGACCGGCAGCTCAGGATCACTCAACAGCCTATTACTTTCAAAACCAGTTCCATTCAAATATATGCAAGCTAATTGAAGACCAAGATGTATAGATATATTTTTAGGCAGTTTAGTTTCTATAGTTAGCAGCATACGGGTGTATAGCTATAATAAATGTATATGAGTTCTATAGGCGTCTGATGGGTATCAGAAGCCTATAGAACTCATATACATTTATTATAGCTTTTTCTCAATTAAAGAATTTTTCGATTCTCTGATCAAAAAAATCTTAAATTGATCTTTTACAAACATATCAAAACAATTTATTCTCCTTATGACATATGTTTAGATTGCCTCATCTATGCCAGTTAAACTTTAACTAAGTATGCGTACATATCTTTGTGTGTTTGTACAACTCACATACTCTGGTCCAACACACAGAAAGGGTAAAGGAAACGCATAACGCTCACTGGCATTAACTACAACTTCCGATGGCGATCGCAACGCTATCACGATCCAGACGCGGCTAGGCTACGTTCCGGCGATATGTCATTGCCAAGCTGCTTGGTTGATACGATTATTGCTTGCTTACTGGATCTTATATTCCTTTATTTGTTTCACATTAAAGGCTTTGTTTCTTAAACGAAAATTATCTTAAAAACAATATATTTACGAGTATTAACAAACACTCGTTTTCGTCGTCACAAATTTATGAAGTGTCGTTTATTATTAGTCTTTCCAGAAACCAGGGGTAGGGCGTCGCAAAAAAATTGGCACCGACTTGTTCACAAACTAAGCTAAAATAACAGACATCTAAGAACGAAAATAGGATCTGTTGTTTAATAAATTAACCAGATTTTTTAACAATATTATGTTCTGTACCTAGTGTTATTTTCATAAAAATTAATAAACTTGAATAATTTAGCTTGAGCAAATAAGATTGTATTGAAATAAATTACTTAAGAAATTATGGACGTCTGCGGTTTATTCAAATAATAAATACTTTTAATATCATGTAACTAAACAGAAAGACACAAACCGCAAAGTCGAAAAGCGGCTTATAAAAACATTCCATTAGCTAACTATGTGATGTAATGCACATTCTGGTAACAGAATCAGAGGCCAAAAGACACCACCGTATCCATTTTTGTGATTATGTTATGTGGAGTACGGCCATAAAGATTCCCTGGAAGAGACATGGAAAAATAATATTTATATTTGGACAAAAATATATTATGCAAAACTGAATCACTGTTTTTTTTTTGTAATAGAGTAGAAAGTATAATATGCAAAGTTGATATAAAAAATCTCGAATATTAAATTTTGTGAATCTGTCTCAGAATAATTTAACGGGCAGCTGTTGGTCAGTATACAGGATGTTCCAGAAGTGCGTGGTCACATCTTTAAGGTGTGATGTTGGGAAAAATAGCTTTAACCAATGACTTTTCAAGCAGTCTGATGAAGTTGGTGACATCAAATCTGTGATTGGACTAAGTTAATGCCACCAACTGTAACAAATTGCTTGAAAATCATTGATTCGAAACTTCTTAGCCTTTTTAAATGATCGACTTTTTAAAATTAAGTCACATTTTTTTGTTTTGCTATTTTTCCTTAATGTATATCAGCTACCCAACATTACCATTAAATATGACCAGGTACTTCTGAAACACCCTGTATAAGGAACCAGCCACGGTTATTTTGATAATAGACTATTCCGAATGTCGTCTGCTAACTACTGAGATGATGATGTATTAAACGCCATCATTCTCTCATCCCAATTTGCATCACATTAGGTAATATGTGATCTTCGTGCAACATACATCTCAATCGGCTGTCTTCTCAATAAAGAATCGGTAAAGTGCATTGTTATGCTTATTATCATGACTGTTGCCGCTGCCACAAAACATGATATGCAACGCACCTAATTTATAAAAAACAAATTAAATGTTATTCACAAATTTAAAAAAAGAAAAGAAGTGATATATTCTTAATATTTAAATTAGCAAAGAACCAAGTCGTTTCATCAAACAATGACCTTTTGTAAGGTAATAAAACATAATCGAAGGTTTAATATTATCGTCTCTGTTATCACTTTTGTTGACAATTTATTAGCTCATTGTTTTACAATAATTAAATGACTATATTATCACGAAAACAAGTGTTACTTGTGTCTTTTATTGACTTTTTCTAAATGTTGTGCTCTTTTATATTCACATCGGGCTTCCAGTAAACTGCTCCAAAAATAATGGAAACGTTTAAAACATAAATAGTAAACTAAACATTTTTTATTGTTTTAAGTTAATCCAGAAGAGAAAACTTTACTCATAACAATACAGTTGAGTAATCTTTCACGATTCTGATTAATAAACATCCTTAAACTTTTGGAAATAAGATTATTCTTTGACACCCTAATAATGGCTCTTCCACGAGCCCTAATTCCTCAGGCCTGAGGTCCGTGTTTGTGCTGCCTCGAATCTTTGATATCAAATTCTTTTAGAACCGACCGCACGAACTCTCACATCCACTCATATTTTAGATAACGTTCGACTGTTTCTCTGGTGCTCCGGCGAATGTGAATAAAAATACGAATATTTTACTACCCCGAGTTCGTGCATAGATACCGGAATTTATTGTTAGGTTAGCTTATATTTTTATTTCCTTTTTGGATGAATAAAATACTGCGATGATAGAATTTGTTCACAGATCGATGGAAGCCAATGAGCCAATATTTTGTTAGAGCGAATAAAGTCGTGAAAATTTAAAACTGTTATGAAGTTAGATTGCCTTTTTTGTACAAAATCAAATAATACAGAGAAATGTTTCAATGTTACTTGTAGATTATACATGTATTTACAACCGGTCAAATTATTTTATACTTGCGTACTTATTAATCTATTAAGTCTGTCTCGCTAGAAGCTCCAAGTTACTGCTAATCTAATCTGGGATCCTTTTGTTATAAATCCTTAGCCCTCGGCTTAGCAAAACTGCGGCTACAATAAATAATTAGAGTTATCATCTACAACAATATTATACGCTAATAAATAACAAGCACAAATTAATAGGTTCTACGAAATGATGAAAGGGTTCAGTTACTATACAGTTCAATGGCAATATGTTTAATCTCAGAAGGTCAATTCTCGTATTTAAAATGCTTTCAAATTCAAGTCTCAATATCATCTCAGTACAATCTATGTCAAAATATGGGAATAAAGGTATTCTTGCAAATTTTTGATGTTAAAGACGCACTTCAAAAATAAAATTCGAGTATTGGGCGGGGGGGGCCCCTCTGGCCAAATCGAGGTAAATCTCGAGCATGACGCAAAAGGATTGTTTTAATGGTCTAGACTAGACTATTCACTCAAGTTATACACCTCTGTATCAAGACAGTTGAAAGTTGACACAATCCTCGCGAGTAAATTTTGTAATTTGCTTCAGTTCGACCTGAGGGTACTATACAATCTGCCAAAAACTCCTTTAATTTTAACAAGTTCTTCATTTTGCAGCTTGAATTTGACTGTTTTTTTTTTAATACGAGAAATGGCCTTCAGAGCTTTACAATGTTTATTATGATAGTAATGGTATTCTATTCGACTGTACTTACTCAGACATTCAAACTGATAACATGACCTGCAGACATACAAACACATTGCAACAGATATTTTATTCCATTATCATATATACTCTTTTTCCAGATACTGAGAACCAATTAAATGTGGAACTGCGTAAACTAGTGTACAAAATGAGAAGACTCAAGTGGGTGTCGCGTTTGGATAGTGGCGGTAGATGGCAGCACCGGCCAGTCGCTCGCTGAAGTAGGATGGCGACGCACGCGCAGGGCGGCCCGCTCGCGCGCCTTCTAGTACTGGCTGTTTTACATGTCAATTTTATTGGTAAGTTTGGTCTTCTATTTTTAAACCTAAAAAATGTTTAGTAGTTTTTTTTTGTTTATGCCTGGACGACGTTTCAAGTCAGATAGACTTTTACCTGAAGAAAATATGGCAATTCGATTTTTCGATGTATCAAACTATACTCTATCCGTTTAGGTAGTTAACTAAAGGTAAACAATCTTGATGTAACTTTTTACTTAAGAACTCAGTTTAAAAATAAAATGCAAGTAAAAACCAAAGTAAATACAACAGTAACGAATACTAAATCAATTGAACCATAAGTTTGAAAAGTAGTTTATTTGTTTAATATGAATTTGTGTAAAAAGACACATCAAGATTGTTTACCTTTAGTTAACTACCTAAACGGATAGAGTACTTATACCACATTTATTCCTCAAATAAAAGATATCTGACTATAAAAAACCTAAAAGGTAACAAAGAAATTCGGTTTCAGTGGGATGGGCCGCGGAAGCGTGGTGAAGGTGATCGCGATGATTGTGTAAGCTTTGTGTATATTTTCGGTAACTTTTGCATTTTCCAGTGTCATGATATTTTACCGTGTTTAATACAAGTTTTTCTAAAACATTTGATGGTGGGATTGGAATGGAGAAACCCTTTATCCTGGCACCATTCCAGGGCAAAGGTGGGAGGCCTTTGCCCTGCTCTCAGGACAGTCACTACTACAGGCAAAACTGTGATGAATACCTACTACCTACTACCTACTGCTATAAAATCATATTTATATTCCGAAATTTATTAAGCACAATCTAAAGTACCAATTTGCCACCGGGCAACACTCAATTTTATTTGAGAAAAGTATCACCAAACAGCTTGTTTAAAAAATTGCAACTTACTTTGTAGTGACAGATTGTTCGCTCATGGCCCGGGGCCACTACACCTGGTTATTTTCCTGAGTTGACTCCTAAAATTACCGTGGGACGGTAAACGACTGACAAACTGCGCTTTGTTCTATTTTTAGAGCGGTTCAAGCCGGATTCCTGTATTATACTGACCGTTTATAAACAGAAAATGCTGCTGCTAGCTCAATATAAGAATGAAATCTAGGAATCTGGTTAAGACAGTGAATAGCGTTTTCAGTAAGTCTTCAATTCATCATCCAAAATTGAAGGCAATCAAATTGCTTAGGTACAACCGTACGCTGTACCTAAAGTATATAATAATAATTCATTTCAGACTTACTCCATATGTTTGTTAGTAACAATATTCTTACCCTAGTGTTGGCGCTTGCTCTCGCGTGTAGGCCTACCCAGTGCGCCATCAGTACCGAGTCCCATCGGCCGGCGCACGTGGCTAGGATGGTGCTGTATATGAATTCCCAACTATGTTGAGGTCGGCTACCAGTCTTACTAGAGACAGCTGAACACCAGTATTTTACATGGACTCCTCTTCCTATCTGATCCCCACACACCAGTTACTGGGTTACACGATACCCCTTGGGAAGACTGGTTGCCAGACTTGCGGTCTTATGATACCCGTACATATCAACTGTGAAAGATTTATAAATGACAGAGAAGACCAGCGGCTAAAAGTGCTTGTCGAGGCTCGGAGGAAACTCCCATCTTCGGACCGACCTCGGCAAGCGTTACTTAACCTTGAAGACTGACCTATATTGCCCCAATTATTTACCCACTAGCTCCTAATCACAATCATAATTGAAGCAGAACAAAATAAATAATTATAAATTTGAATATTAGTAGTAGCTTTACAATGTTAAACACATGCATGTTATGAATACCAGAACATTCCCTACAGCCTGGTAACAAAGCCGCACATGTCAAAACTTTCTATTAGTCCGCACTTTGTTATATTTTTTACTTTTACTCGAATAATAAATTAATATACTTGTTGCTTTTTGGACGGCAGCTTTCATTTTAGTTTGAAAAGTTATTTTTCATTTTATTTGCTTTGCTATTAGTGTATTACGAGTGGGTAGTAACGTTAAATCAAATAAAGTGAAATGGATGGAATAGAATTTTATGACCAGTCAAGAAAATAACATTCTGTTATGATTTTATCAGTTCACTTTGGTTTAAAATGGTTTTATTTATTTTTACTGACTAATAACTTAAAAGCAGTCAATCCTGATAGTATTTTTTGTTGCAATCGTGTTTAGAACCCCTGCGACTCTATCAAAAACCTACACACCTCATCACACATTATCTCTATTTAAACACTTATAATTGCGTGCGTTCTTTGAAACGGGTTATACTGGAGCTTATTCATTTGCAGCGATTGTGACCCCGATAACATGCAACCAAACTCCTTGTTGTGAAACATCAACTCTACTCTAGGTGATAAACTTATACTTTTCTGACAGCTCATGTCCGAATAAGTCCTTCGAATAACGATTTATCAAAAAAAAAAAAACTTTAAAATTACAATAACTCGAATATAACACAATTTGAACACGAAATGCAAATTATTTCTTGTGTAACCCATTTCAAGGAATGCGCCCAACAGAGATGTTGCCTGAGTTAAAAAAAAAATATGATTCGATTTGGTCCGTCAGTGGGATTATCGAAAAATATTGGATACTTTTTTTATTTTATCAAATCAAAAAATAATTACGAAAACGCATCAAAGATAAGGAGTGGGGGCTTGAAACATCACTTTCCAGTAAAAAGTATACTGCTAAGTGACGTCACACGAGTTTTCAATGCACTATATCGTCATCATTTTTTGTTTACGTGACAAAAGAAAAAATACGTGTATTTTTTGTAAATCTATCTGACGGACTAATAAAATATATTTTTCAACACATTTGCTCAAAAAATGCATTTACGAAGCCTGTATACATTGTTCGAAAGTTACAAACCATATAATGGAACGTGCGGTAAAATAGGTACTCTCGTCTAAGTACCTATTTTAGCGCACTCCTCGTTGTATATCACCGTGCGTAGGTATCTTTTACAGATTTCTTTTAATTTCCATTAAAAAGAAAACCACCAAGGTGTTTCACATGGAATAAATAAGCTAAATGATCCAACTTCCTTAGAAGCGATTTTGCTCAATAAGTTTGTCTCACTTTAATATTAAAAAGAAAATGAGACGAAAGATATAGTTCTAATTTTCACGACGAGCACGTGGCGCTATTGGAAATTCGCGCTATTTTCATATTAGTAAAGTTAAAGATTGTTTCGACTTTCCGACTTGTATCTAAAAACAAAAAGTTTGTTTCATTACCTGTTGCACTGTTTTCTCGCAAATGTTTTGAAATACGTTGTATGACACACGTTCGGAAATTGGTTTTTACAAACTCGTGACTATGATAAGCCTAGCTTACATTCCTCTACTCGTTCGTAAAAACGAACTTACCGCACTAGTATCATAAATAACTATTTTTAGTCAAATACCCTATTACCAGTCATCCGATATACGTCACCAATACAGCTAACTTAAAAGCCTCTACATAATATTATTCTGACCCTTCTTTAGACCCTGTTATACAAACCAGCAGACTACAATATCCCTTCTCATTTTTACGCCCATGTCAGTCGTATCTCGTAATATTCAGTAAATCGTGGTAACTGGTACGGGAACCTGTTTGTCTAGGACATCGTGTGGGTTATCAAAGCTTTAACTCAGCAACGATGCTTAAAGGTGGGCGCAGACTTATCTGTGAAATGTAAGGTGCGAATACATAGAGTACGAAAAAAATAACCTAGTAAAATTCGTTTGTACGTAGATATACGTACGGACGTATTTTACAAGGCTGGTTTTGTATACGCCACGTAAAATAATTTGATATTTATTAGTAACGATCTGCCTCAGTAGTCTAGTAGTCGTAAGCGCTAAGTACTGTCGAACATGAGAATTTTGGGTTCGATTCCAGGAAGGGGAATGTGTTATTGTGTTTAACATCTGAATTTTATCAGTAGCAGTCCGTAGTTTGAATGTGTACCTGTTTAATGACAATAGACTCGCCTCTTCTACATGCAACTTAAACATAATGAAGGTGTACTACAGGTACCTATGCCTGTGCCTTATCCTTCGGGAAATACATTTAGGTATGATTTACGTCTGAACTGACATTTAACATCTCAGGGTAAAACTGCTTATTCAAAAATGCTATCCAATAATCTAGACCTCATGACTGCACTAATTTAGGCCTTTTGCCATGCAAGCAGCATATGGCATGCATGCATTTAGCATATGTCATTCAAGTCAATTCTTAGATTACGTACAAACGGGCTATTCACGATGTCTGGTAGTCTGTGATACTACGGGATGACGAGAACGTCGAACAATAGATGCTAACGGATTGATATACACTGCGCGGTTTCAATCAACTAATCGGGACCTACTGGATGTAGGATTCGGCTAAGCACCACAATACTCTTTGAACTATAGAGATCAATCCGTGCGTGGTTCGCGGTTCTGTGTGTGTGGACCTTTACGCAGCGTTTCGGGCCGTGTACACGAGAGCGCTTTGTTTCGGACTCGGTTTCATTTCACAAAGTGCAAGTCTTCGCTGCGTAAACGTGGAACGCTTCATAATACTACACTATTGTACTTCACACTGTTACGGTTACGGAATCGTGAGATAAAATGGATCTAGGAATGAGTGAAATGAGGATTTTTTTGTTGTTTTAGTTCAAGTGCGAATGCTTTGTCAGTGTGGTTGTTGATTTTCTTTTGTACTAGGTAAATCGTTTTCACACGCACTAGCAGACGTCACGATGAAAAAGATAAAATTCTTGATATTTAAAGTGATATTAAATTTAAGCATAAAATTAATATTAAATTAAAGTTACATCTACTTAAAGTCTCTCCGTAATTATATTCAAGACAAACGAATTTAATCAAGTCAAAGTTCTCGTAAGAATCAAAAAGTTTACTTACCTTTATGAACAACAGCTGATTGTACATTAATATTTCAAAGTAACTGCTAGTGGACAGTGGCAGTGTAAACGTCCATAATAATAAAGCCGACCTTTATGACGTCTAGACAGACGAACTGTACTGTTCCTGTACTTTTACACTTATATATTTTAGATTTGTACCTGCACTAAACATTTATGAGAACAGTACATAACATTGTTCAAATTATCATAAATGTTAATGTTAAGTACGGTTAGTTTTTGAATAACGAACATCTATTTGAATACGTGAATCTATTTGATCACGAGAATCTATCTTCTTAATATATATGTATTTCTTGTGTACGTGTGTATGTCACTGAACTCCTCCTAAACGGCTGGACCGATGTTGATGAAATTTTTTGTGTGTTTTCAAGGGGATTCGAGATTGGTTTAGATTCACAATTGGATCCGGTGGCGCTACTTATAATCGATTTTTATAATGTTTCGTCATACATAGAGCAAACGTTCGGACAGGACAACGTCTGTCGGGACCGCTAGTTTGAATATAAGACTTAACCTGGTAATATCAAAGATTTTCCAGACGTAACGCTCACTCCAAATTAGTAATAAAAAAATATCTTTGGAATCGAAACATAACACCCAACTATAGACTAACCTATTTCTGTTTCTTGTAAGAACAAAAATATTTCTTTCATCTGCCTTATACTAAGTAAACAGCCGGAACGATATTTAAAATACTTTCTAACATCCCTAAATATCGCGGCTTCCTCTTGAACCTCTATGAATTACTAGAGAAATATTCAAAGAATTTCCTTTCAGGCCAAAAGGCAATATTAATTAACTATATCATCAAGCCGTCCCTTTATACCCTCAAAGTGCCTACATAAAAAGAGTATTTAATGTTTGCGTAGAATAAATCCGGCGAGACATTTTGCAAATGGATTTTTTGTAGTCACATTGGAGCAATTCATTTGACGTTGATAAAAATATAAAAGCATCGTTGAGTACCGAGGGTAACCCTTTCAGGGCTCAAAGCGATGTTCGGTATATCCTCATTGAAAAACCGTTGAGAGGTCAGAATAGAGAAAAGGACACGCATCCCCGCGTCGACCGTTAATTGCTGTTATTTGCCACTTCATGTCGGTATCAGCAAGTTTACAAGCAACTATTCTGCAAAGCTAAATCACTTCACTTCATCACTAAATATTATAAAATAGAGTCCCTCGCCGCGTTTGTGTGTCTGTTCGCGATATCCTCAAAAACTTCTGAACAGATTTTCATGCGGTTTTCTCCAATGGATGGGGTTATTTATGAGGAAGGTTTAGGTGTATAATTCATCCCGAAACTCCTACGGGGACCGGGAATATGGAATTTGCGCGAGCAAAGTCGCGGGTAAAAGCTAGTTTATATAATAAAGAGGTTAAATATTCAAACGTCGAAAATTTTCTGTTAGAGGTAAACTCTGGAAGTTGTGAATCTATTAAGAAAACTCTTTCAGTAGTAGAAAGCTAACTCATCGTGTAATTTTTTTATCCCATTTAATAATAACATGTAAACAGACACGGTTCATGCGACTGCTTGCGAAACCGCGGGAAACAACAAGTATGTTATAAATCCCGACGAAATCTTATTACTTACCTACTTATATTTTTTGTGGTCCCATTTCTTTCTCATCACAGAACCGAAAAGAAAGAAACATTTAATTAACACAAACAAATTATCAGATTCAATCAGACCGTTCATTTTAACTTGAATGATATCATTCATAACATGTAATTCTAGTAAAACAGCTATTTAATAAAACTGAAGTGGCCATAATCCGTTGGATCCAGTACCGATTTTGTAGAGATTAAATGGTTAAGTTTGTATATTTATTTGATTGGATTGTTCAGTAAATCTGCTAGTAATAATATCAAGCTGTTATATCTTAACTTATTTTGTGAAGGGGTAAAATTATATGTTTGTATAAAAAGTCTTTATACTGTAATGTTTTTCTGTCAGAAAGCTACACTGTCGTTGACTGTGGCAAAACCTTCAAGAACGTGTTAGTAACTTCGCTATAGTAGACGCCAGATAAATGTGGAATAAAGTATATTGACCTTTCCCTAATAACTGCTCATAGGTACCTGAACAATTAAATATGAATCGTTTTTCATTATTAGACCATGTTAAGGATCACGAGAGATGATGATTCGGGACAGTTTTGTGTCATTAATTCCGTTTTTCAAATTAACAATGTCAATAAATGTAGGTGGGTCAATGACCGATATTCCACGATTATCTGGCGCCTACTATAGTATCGACATTGTTTTTCAAGGTTTTCTCCTATTATTGTCAAGCAAAACGTCGTTTGTACTAGACCACGCTAGGCCACAATGGCGTGACTTGTGTGTGACGTCACACGCAAAGAGAAATGCAGTCTTTGTGCTATCATAGATTTTAACATGCTCTTAACTCCGTATTTTTTTGAGATTTTCTGAACGTCGGCTTATACCCTAGTCCGACGTAGGTTTCGGGAGCTGAGCCGCTGGAAAAAACTGTAGGTACTGGAAATGTCAGATGTGGACTAAGCAGTTATTTTGTGTGAGACATTACGGACGTGTAACTATTTAATGGCCAGTGCCTAGATTAACAACGTAAGAGATTCTTAATAGACTGCTGAATCGCCGCAAAAAAGAACAAGGTGCCTGCCTACTTATACATTCAGCCTACGCTAATTGTAATCGGCTTTGAATAGGCAAATTATCTATACCTCTTCATCAAGCAATTTATACTTATAATAAAATTATAAAGCTGAAGAATTGTTTGTTTGTCTGAACGCGCTAGTCTCTGGAACTACCAGTCGAATTTAAAAAAATATTTTTGTATGTGATTCATGAGGCAGGCAGGAGGAAAAATGGTTTGTGTGCGCACGAAGTCGCGGGCAAAAGCTAGTATTCAATATGTAGTAAATCTCTGCAAAACACACAATTTTAAAATCGAAAGAATTAGTAACTCCCCAAACAAAACTCACATAGATGGAGATTGTCTCAGCAAGTTTCCAGACGCCACCCGCGTCGGAATTGAATTAATCTCGTCCTAAAATTTTCACTTGCCACCTTATCTCCTGTCGTATTGTCGTTTTATTGTGCCTACCCTGGAACCATTAGCGAAAATGTCACAGCGGCGGCATTGTAATCGCGCCCCGCGGCCTGCCCGCACAATGATGCGGCCGTTCGACCCCCGGCTACACGCGCCTTCTACCTTTACTATGATACAAATTTGAGTTTCTATAATAAATGAGAATACCAACAGCACTCGCATTATTCACCGAATAGAACGCCGCTCTGCCTTTCCACCATCCCCGTCCGAATTCCAGAGATAGTCGCCGATCGACAGAAAGCTTTGCTTCGAAACGTATGAATGAATAAACACTTTTACGAATTGTGTCGTCTACATTTCACCTCTCGGATTCTTCGCATAGAGTTAGCGAATCTTGTGTGGTGATTCACGTCACGTTGCGAGCGAGTGGCCGACAAAGGAAAGAGGGCTTGCATACCTTATTACCACCTTTTTGCCAAATCCCCACTTATGTGAAACACGACGCACTCGCGTCGGCAACCCAGAATGACAACTACGTGTTAACACAAAATGATGTTGTCGGTAGGTGTAATATTTTTATTCTCTGTAGAAAGCTCTTTAAATAATATTCAAAATTCATATCTCATCTTTATGGAAGTACTCGTATATCTGCTTTAACGTGGATCGTGTTTGTTTTGACTAAACACTTGTCGTAGACAATAACTAAATACAAACATGTAAGATTGTAAGGCAACATGGTATGTAAGTAGGTACTTTATGAGAGAATACTTATTACATGGAAAACTGATTCATCTTTATAATCTTACACACAATATGTGTAAGAACCTTTCCAAAGAGTATTATAGGATCTTGTAAATTTAAAAAAAAACACCAGTGAGCTACCAGGAGAACAGCAAAGCAGAAGAGCCAAACCTTCAAAGCTTCCAAGTCATTAGACAATTAGGGCGTATTTATTTCTTTGCATATTTTGCCACATCGGAATGTCACCGCGGGTCTCCTTGCAATTAATCAGCAAGTCAATGAGCCGTTTTGTTTGGACATCGTCGATGAGTAATCCTTCCCCAGTGATTTACTGACGGACCCAAAATATCCCTGAAATAATGTTTATGTCAACTCGGAATTTTATCATTTTTAATGGTTTGGGTGCTACTTTGGAATTGGAAAGGTTTTTACTTAGATAAGGTAGACATTAATGTTGTCACAGTTGACATTGTCTTAATGTGAATTGAGTTTGTGAACGTACTTAATGCAAGGTTGGTTATTAAAACAATGTAAACGGTACAATAAATTATTATACAGTTGTATAACGCAGTTCCTTTTAAAATTTTAAAGTAGAAATATTATCGTAGTAGTATAAATGAATATTATAAACAAACCCGCAAACATCACGGAAGACGTCACGAAAAAACCCAATACAGACAATTCAAATTCAGACTAATAGAAATTTCAAGAAAAATGCAAATTAGAAAAACGCAACATTAGACAAAACAAAACACAACTACAAAGAGCTGGGCTCGAATTTATTACCCTTATCTTATTTGCATGCAATTCTGTATATTGCTGTCTCCGACATACGCCATAAGCCGTGGCTTCCGACTTGTTTATAGAATATTCGCTCATAAACATGCAGATTGCGGATGAGACGGTTTTTATGTAAAATTGGAGGAAGGGGAGCCATTTTATTTATTAGACTCTTGACTCCGCGTCGCGTCACAACTGACAGAACAGTTGCTTGAGAAATTGCCCGCAGTTCATATCGAGATTGAGAGAACATACTCTGAACAATACTGAACATAGGGAGACATGGGGGAATTTAAATCATATTTTGTCGCGGAAGTTGCGACAAACTTGTGGAATAACCGATCTGTAGAAGTACTATGAATTGTTAAGGGCATAACAAAAAAACGGTTGACGCCTTGTATAGGCATTCCGTCGCTCTTAAACTGCATTGCTGTGAGATTATAACACAATCTCAGATAAAACCTAATCTTGAAAACTTCTTGCAGAGAATTAAATTGAAATTTCAATTCAAATATTCCTATTTTTTTATGGATTTTAACTTGTATTAAATATGACGGTGGCTTGTAATGTATGAAATAATAATAATGAATCTTTATTTTAGACAAACGTCCATATTTTTGCAAATATAGCGTTAGTAGGGTTGTTAGTAGTACATACAAAAATAAAAATTTCTTAGTAAGCAAAACAAGTTAAACACTAAATCTATTTCCTATTTATTTGCAGGTGTAACCAATCCAAAAAGTAAATGAATATCACTAACAAATCCTTGCATTCAAAGTTGTTGAATATATGAATTCTCTTTTTTTGACTCGACTCGACTGTATAGTTTTCTCAAAGAATGCTTTCCAGCTATCCCATATGCGACAATAATTTCTAAGTTCCATTGTCTATACTCCATAATAATGTTCCCTGGGCACAGTTTCAAGTCTAGAAGTCATTTAGCCGAACGATTATCGGTCTTGCAACAGATGAGCCCGATCGTTGCCACCACATTATAGCATTATGTTTTCCTATTGCCAGCCGAAGGCTAGCTAAGCTTCACTGGATTTTATACTAAGTTATTAAGTAAACAAACATTTTCTTCGATAATATTGCTTTAGTTTCTTCGTGAGGGAATATTTTGCTTACGGGTATATTTTTATATTAACTTTTCATAATTTTACCTCGACCTTTTTCATGCAGTTCCAAAATAACTTGTACGGAGTTATTTTTAGCAATGGTTATATTGTGTCTAATGAGTTAAATTAGATGTCATGAAGTGCCTACGCACTGTGATTCAAACAATAACTCGCAGCAGCGTAGCATCCCGTAGTGCGTTCGTAGAAAAACGTAGCACACTTGTAGATTTGATAACTGAGTAATAGGGATAAGGTGATATATGATATTAATAGAAAATAATTTTCGGAAAATAAAAGATTTGTTAAGTTTCAGATCTAATTAATTATGTGCGAGTCACAAATACAATGTTGAGACGACGATAAGACAATAAATCAAAACACTGACAATATTAGTTGTAATCTCTGTCCGAAAACTGTTTTCTATTAATATCACCTCCTCATCCCTATTACTCAGTTATCGTATTATTTCAAATATACAAGTGTGCTACGATTTTGCTACGAACGCGCTACGAGCTGCTACGCTGCTACGAGTCGTAAAAGTTAAACTAGTTATCAAAATAAATTCAGAATTGTTTACTTTATACCTCACAAACCTTCATATGATCGTTCACAAATAAACAAAACCCAATAAAACCAAAATAATATTAGGAGTTTGTTCAATAAATACTGAACAAATAGTCGTAGTTTCTATTTTCCAGTTCGTGATTTCCGTTCGGAGCGAAGGATATAAGTAAACGACAAATACTGTGTCCACAAAATGCCCTACACACAATAAAAAATAAATACAAAAAATATCTGTCCTATGTCGGCTAAAAATAGCGCAGCGTTGAGGGTGTTGACAAAGGTGACCAGGGATAAAGGACGCGGGTACTAAAATATTTTCTGTAAACCTATGCTAGTTTGGGGAAATTAACTGAGGTTAAGGTTAATCTATTGGATTGAGGGGTTTATAAAAATACGGAGCCTGAAAAGCCAATTTTATTTTCATTTGAAAGTATTTAAATACTACCAAGGGATTTAATAAAATTCAGATTACCGCATACTAAAGAATTTAAGTCTAGTTTTGTAAAAGAACAAATATTAAATCTATATAACTCATAAAAATGTAACGAATCGCTGTCTGTACATGGAAGATATATGAGAAAAAATATAATTGGGACCTTTATCAACGCAAATAGCACCCAAAACAATGATTGTTAGAATTTTTGTCTGTTTATCTGTGCGTTTGTGCACGCTCAGAAACAGCTTATCCGATTTGTGGTTTTCACTAATACATTGTGGTAAGCTGCACTAATATTTAGTGTTTGTTTCATGCCAATCGGTTGAAAAATAAAAAAGTTATGCCAATTTATAGAATTACGTCGAACAATCTATATCTATCTATCTATTGAAACCGACTGAAACTTTACTAAACTTCATAATTTTAAAATAAAATGTCTGCCCTAAGTAACTATTTCACGCGGACGAAGTCGCGTGCAAAAGCTAGTCAAAAAAAAATTTGAATTAGTATCTACTTTTGTTACCAAACGATTCATTCAAAGAAAAAATATCAGACAGATTACAAGATTTTCGAGTAAGTATCTAACTAATGAAATAGAAAATATGTTTAAGAAAGTTTTAAAAGGCTACTTGCAGTCATAAAGGGGATTGCAATGGCAACCTGGTAAACTTTGTTGGAACGAGAAAGTCATTTTGTAGGTCGATGCATTCACAACTATTTTGCCTTTTTTGACTATCTTCATGCTTTTCAGTAACCATTCGTAAAATGTTTTACTACTAGCAAATTCAAGCCAAATTAGAATGATACTTAAGGTTTTGTTCTATCTTTACACATAAACTAAAAATTACGCAATGATTGATCGCCGGTTTATGAGATATTACAATCTATTTACAAATATTGTTATCCCAGCCAAACATGCAAATTCTACTTATTTTCGTTACGACTAAAACAGAGTTCAGACTATAAACAAATATCCCGCTACCTACCTCCAATTTTGAATAATGGTACTCCAAAAAAGACAGTTTATACAAGTAATAAAATTGAACAGTGAAACTCCATCGATTGATACTTATTTAACGAGAATAAACAAAAAAAACAACAATCATCAAAAAAACACAACAAACAAACATACAATACACAATCATATTATTATAAAGCACTATTACTACCAGCTGCCATTGACAACGCAGTCTTGCACACCAGGAAAAAAGAATCTTAATTTTAATCTGAAAATTACTTTGTTTTTTTTTTTGTAAAGCACATTGTTTATATAACATGTAACAGAATAAACGCAATACCTCTTAAGGGGTCATTGTACTCATTATTATGAACGAAACTGAAATCGCGAAAAAAAATCGACTACTCCATACATTTATGCATAACTCGACAAAATGTACTAAACAGCTGTTTTTTGGTTTCGTTTCTTAGTAAAAGTTGTTCATAATGATAAGTACAATGACCCCTTAACAGGTATTTCGTTTATTCTATTACAAGTTGTAGATAAACGCTGGTTATCCGTTTGATAAGTTTTCCTAGTGGAGGTGCCAGTCTCCCACGTATGGATAACTTTGTGCATATAGTGTATGCACGTCTGTGTCCGAAAATTAAATGTTTACGTTATTTTATATTGTCTTTAGATATAGCAACACCCATAACATCTATGGATTCGCTTGGTTATTTTGACCGAGTAGCTAAACAACTGCTTAGATTTTTTCTACGAACGTATTTAATAGAATCGTAAGAAAATATCCCTTAAGGCAGCCCACGTCGCAAATAATTAGGTACGCCAAAACCCTCAATGAACAAGCCAACTCGAAGTACAAGTACACGCCAACTCTCCAACGCGTCACGGACGAGGCCGGGGTGATTAAAAACGTGACCGTCATCACTTGTCGCCGACGCCCATAAGGGTTTTATCTACTGCGAGCCACCCCCGAAGCTTTGTTTATTTATTGTAACGAAACTTTCTTGTTTGATCGCTTTTATAATCAGCTGTGATTATGGGGAAAATTTTGCGGTAATTACGGAAAGATTTTTTTTGTGTAGGTAGCTTTTATTTTTGGAGCTGCACGTGAAAAATATACACACATGTTAGAATAACCATGTTTATTCAGCAGACAGAGATGACTTGCGGAAGAGCTTGTGTCTAAATAATACAGTCACACGAGTCGATCTTCCAAGGTTAGCAACGCTTCCGAAGTCGGTCTGTGGACGAGTGACCATCTCAACATACCTAGATTCCTCCATGCCTCAGAACGCCATTCCTGTCATGGCTGTTATTTGTAGATCTTTGACACTCGTTACGACCCAGGAGGTCTGAAAACGGTTGCGGATTTTGTTTGAAAGAGTCACCGCGGCCCTGGGATGCAAAGGGCTTTAGAAGGAACACGGATGGGTTTTTAGTCAGTAAGAGTCTGACACGCCCTACCAGAGCGTAAGAAGTCATTTGACGATATCCCATCCTTGAAAAAAAAAAGAGGTCTGATAATAGTCTTGCCAAGGAATATTGTGTTATGGGTAACACTATACTCCTTGGCAAGACTATTGTCAGACCTCCTGGCTCGTAATGAGTAATTGGGTTTACTGGAATGAGAGGTCAGCGGAGCTCCATGTAAGATACTGGTTCCCTACTGGAAGCCTAAGGAAGAAAAGGATACGCAGATTGATAATATACGGATGAGTAATTGCAACTTGTAAAGCATGTTCAAAAATATCTTTAGTGATTTTTTCTGACGTATTGGACCAGGCAGATGTATTAACAATTTCTAAAGAAACCAGATACTCAAAAATAATCATCACGATAAGACAAAGAAGCTTGCGAACAGGGACAAAACTATAAATAATTTTTGAGAACCGTTGGATCAGTCCTTTGATGCATGTGACAAATGAAGACAAGTTGAGCTATAAAATGAAATCGTAACCCAACGAAAAATAGAATCGCCCATTTTACGTAAAATAGTGTAGATAGATAAATAATAGAACTCGAAAAAATAATTTCGTTTAAAAGCACTTTTTGAATGGAATTCAGACGTCTATCTAGTAAACGATAATCATGAATATTCAAGATGCATCTTAATTTTCACTCCATTTTAAACAAAAAAGAGAAAAATATATGAAATGTAATACCTAAATAAAATGAAGGGTGAGTACATAAAATAATACTGTATTACACAGTCCATGCAAAAAACCGCACGAAACTGCGCAATTCAAACAGGTTTCATTGCAAACTATGTAAATTCGCCATGAAAAATCTCTATTGACACTTATACTGGGAGCGAGGCAAGGGGGGTAATCCTAGTAATATTTTACTACATGTTATTTTTATAATGTAACTAAACTGGGAAATATGAGTACGGAATTTATGTGTTGTAAAAATGTTATGTGAAAGGCGATTGGGTCACGCACGGGGGTGCCATGAGACCGGCTACGATTTTTATTAACTGTTTGGATATGTTGTGTCGCCGTAAAACTAAAACGACCCTTACGTCGATTGGGCATATTGATAGAAGACATCTTCCTTGCTCCTTTTAAATTTCTTGTCGCATATTTTTTTCTCTTATGACTTTCAATGATGAATGGAAAATTCTATTTTTTAAGAACACAATAACTTCTTCAGATATTCTAATCGGACGAACTGAACAAAAAGTAGAAGAGAAGAAAAATGGACATAAAATATTTTCAGTTTAAAAAACTAAAGAGCATGTGCCTCGCAGTTACGCCAAATAGGTCCAGTTTATGTCTTTCGAATTCTGCATTTATACCTGTTTGAGATGAAACTCGGATACAGCTGGCTAAAAAGAGAGAGGTGTACTTTTAGCAAGCTGTATATCTCTTTATAAAATACAAGCGTGACGTTATATGTGAATCCCAATTATTGTCATGTTAGTTGCAATAATTGTTTCACAGTTTCTGTCACGCCAAGTCGTGACCAATTTTAGTAAAACACCATGGACGCAAAAATGAAACAAATGAAATCCACGATATTGTGTCACCCATATTATAAAACCACACGTTGCGCAGAATTAAAGAAAAACATAGGGCACGTCAGCCGCATATCATGCCCGTGGGAATTGTGTCAACCACGGGATTCAGTTGCTATGATTTTTGTGGCTGTACGGGATTATTTTCCAATCACTAGCGGAATTTTGTATGGACACTAAGTTTTTTTTGTTATAGTGTAAAGTTATACATAAGTTTAATCACTAGTGCCCGGTTTCTGAGATACTTTACCGGCCGTTCCACTAACCAACCAATTGCGTCATGACAAATAGCGTTAACAGACAGATAAACGTCCAGTAAAAACATAAAAAACCGGGCATAGGTTGGTCATTTAGAAAAAAATTACTAGACGTCGTGTTTTCAAAATTAACGTTAATATAAATGTAGGCTCCTTTGTGGACAAAGTTTAGTTAAATACATATGTAAATACGTGAATGATAAATATTTTAATTAAGTATGTTTTATTTTTACCAAGTAACAGTCACGTTTAATTTTTTATTGTTTGTTTTGGCTGTGCGAAATAAGCTAATTAATATTGCTTTCCTTTCTATTTTAGAAAACCTGTTCAGTCAACCTAAGTATGAAAATAACTTCAGGTCGTGGCATTTAAAGGTTTTGATCAAAAACTACTGACGAAAGGCTCTTCACACGATGAAAAATACAAATCTCGCCATCACTCCCGCAACCAATACTAGAGCGAAAAAAAACTCATAAAAACGATAGATGACTTTTGAATATTTCTGCAGGATGCTATATATTCTCTGGGTGCATTGTGTTGTTGGTGCAAACTGCCCATACATCTCAATTATTGAGCAGTTGCGCTTCAAACTCAAATGTGAAAGATGTGCGTTTATGTTCATATTTGACCTTTTTTAAATCGGACGGTTGTAGACAAATAGTATTAGGTATGTAAATACTTAAAAATGTAAATATCGTTTGGATAACTAACAACATGAACCTGTTTTTGCGACTAGATCAGTAATCGAGATGTATCTACTATAACGTAAACAAAAACCTTGAAAATAATAATATCTTGGGACAACTCAAACACGGTCATCCGATCCCAAACTAGTCAGAGCCCGTGCTATGGCAACCAGACAACTGATAAACATACTTATCTGTTGCGTAATGTAAGAAGATCAAAGTGATCCTACAAACAGATACTTAAAGTCTTCTACATACATCACACCAACAAGAACATCTACCAACCGTGGCTATTATGTTCATGTGCATTATAGTGGTACATACTTAATTGGCAGATTTATGGTCGACGGACCTAAAACATAAATGTCAAAAGGTAGTGTGTCAGTAGGAAGTGCAAGTAGTCATGAAATAACAGTTAACCACCTAAGTACACATTGTGGAATGGAAATAAAGTATTGAGTATTAAAATTAATAAATTTAACATACGTAATATGAGTTCAACTAACGCAGCGACATGAACGTACCGATTTATCTATAAACGTTGTCTTTTATATGAGTAGCATTTTTTACTTCTGAAATCCATATTTATCACACTAATATTATAAAGGCGCAAGTTTTTGAGTGTGTGTGTGTGTATGTTTGTTACTTCTTCACGCGCAAACGGCTGGACCGATTTAGATGAAATGTAGTAAAGAGATTGTTTGTGTCTCGGGAAAGGACATAGGATAGTTTTTGTTGCGAAAAAGGGCTTAAAGGGGTTCAAATATGGGATGAAAGTTTATATGAGCATCCGTCATTATTGACGATAAAACCATGCACCATTGTATTAAGGTACTTGATAAAAAATAAATAAACATTGTGTTCGAGTGTCTTTGAAAAATTAGGAACGTAAAATTAAAAATACCCAAAGTAACTACTCCACGCGGACGATATAGCGGGCAAAAGCTAGTGTTACTAATAAATTAAAAGTCACCCTGTAATATACCTTAAACACTTGTGCCCACCTATACGAGAAATAGGTACAACCGTGATCTCATGTCGTATCGAACACGTTAAAATCTCGGTTTTTGAAGCATTGTCTAAGTTACCGCAGCTATTTTACGCAGATCAAACTTTTTGTTGACAAAATTTATTCATGGCGTGATCCCTCGTAAATACATTTGGGACTGTATTGTCGTAATGAATTTGATATGGCTTATGAAAACAGACTTATCTTTTACTCTATGATGTTAGTTCATTTATAAATGTTTGTTTTAGTACTTTTTGGTTTGTTGTGATTTACTTTTTTGGAGTGACGTCTTTTGTTTTAATTAGGTTTCTTTTGAATAAATCTGAACTGATTCACGACACTACCAAGAAAAGGCTTATAAACTAACGCAGCAGATCGCTGACATATCTTTTCTCAAAGCAATTCCGTGTATTTTTATCCCTATCAAAAAGCAAGTACCTAAACACCGTAATATTAATTTGTGTATATATCTATATACACAAATTAATATTACGGTGTTTAGGTACTTGCTTTAAGGGACTTAGGGATAGCATTAAGGGACTAGCCCGCGTAACAGAAATAGTTTTGTTGGACAAGGTATTTCAAATATTGGTTCTACCTTGTCTCTAGATTCAGAATACTTTTAAAAATTCTCTGTAGAGTCAATTCTTCCTAACTAAGAAGCAAGAACTCTTCAGAAAATCCTCGTAAACTCAGTTTCCTTTTAAATTCTTTCGTATTGTCTACTGCAATGCTGCGGAGGTGAAAAGCGCGAGCTAGCACATATTTCTCCTTGCTTATTTCACCTACTGGCTTTATACAAAATTGATACAATAAATCGGGAACTAACCCAGTAGGAGGTGGGAGACAGGCGCGGCACGACGTGCGTTCTCCACAGTACATGCAGATTTCTACGTTTTGTTCTTTACTTGCGGTCGCATTCCACGATCAAATTGAAAATTCCGACCGGATATCTATGGTACTTTGTGATTGTGTACGTAAATAACGACGATGCGCATCGTTGTCTTTTTTAAGTAGATTCATAGATGGGTAGTGAATAAAGTTTACTTTACAAGCTACTAACCAATTTCTGAAAAATGAAATGTAGTTGAAATTTCTGAACAAACAACTTGTCTTAGAATTAGATAAAAAATTCAAATGGCACTTTAATCAAAAAAAAATCTCAGAAATAATAATTCAAAAATGAGACAAATTATTCTGAAACATTTTTATATCTCATTGCAAAATTCATGTACAGAAGCTGCATATTAAAAAATGTATAACATTCTGCTTGTGAAAAATCAATTTCGCCTCCAACTATTACATGGTCGGCCACAAATTGATAATAAATAAAACCGCTTAAAAACTTTTAATATGAGGAAAGAAATTTATTCACGGAGAACATGTCCTATCAAAATATCTCGGGCCACACGTTATGTCGGCACATTCTTCTCCTAAATTGAAATTCTCGAACGCTCTCCCTTCGCAAGTGGGACGGGTTCGGAGCCAAAAGACAAATACTTTGAATGTTCGATTAATGTGATCAAATATCATCTTTTCTTTAACGGTTTATTTTATTAAGTTTTTCTGAGTATTTTTGTGGTTGTCCTTTTGAGGATAATCTCATATTAGAATATTCAAAAGAAAAATTTGGCAAATTGGCTTAAGAAAATTCTTAATAATAGACGATCTCATAATGCGAACGTTTATATAAAAGTAGGTACTAGATGGGTTTATCTAGATTTGGACTGCGGGCCCTTTAAGTCATGTATGAACAGATCACTTCTAGACAAGCGTGCTACATCGTCGACCACTTCATCGCTTACCATTAGGTGAGATAGTGGCCAATTATAATAAAAGAAACGAATCGTATTTTGTGTGAATTTGGAATAGTTACAGCCAATAACATAGATTTTCTCAGAGTGGTGATAAAAAATACTATCGATGCGTAGAGATTTTTCGTTTTATTTCAACACTCGTATGTTCAAGAAATCTTTTAGTTTTACTTCTGTTTACGTAGCATGCATTCTAAACTAAAACAACGTATTTCAAGCTTTCTTCTCTACTAGCAGAGTCTTGTTTTATTTACCTTGCCTCGATGAAGTTAATTTGCTGTTATTAAAAAAATACATTCGAAGGGTTTATTCCAGTGATTTTATTTCAAAACAATTGTCTGCTTCCGTCCAATTCAAAGCAAAATGTTTTTGTTTGACACGTCCATCAATGTTTGTTTTTAACACAACGGTTTTCCTCGTAAAACAGATAAAATCAAATCGCTACAACATTCATATAAAACAATGATATTTTGTTTTTATTATACGTCAAAATGATAATTTTTTGATCGAATAACAATGTTTTTCTTGATTAGTATGGCATTTTTATGTCGACCAGTAAAAGTCTTTTGAATTTGGTAGGTATAAGATGACTGATAAATACTATATTTTTTAAATGAAAACTTCTTAAGCGGCGTTGTGCACTTTTTGGGATGGGTAAAAAATGTTTTAAACTCGCGTCAGGACACGTGACCTGATCGAAAATTCGTAAGACGGAGGGATAGTTCTGAAGTGGTTAATTTTTTATGTAATATAAATTGTCATGTTTGTGTACGATAGCGCAATAAATGAATATTGTATTTTACCACATACATGATAGTACTTTAATACTGATAATTACAGCAATTCGTGCGAAATGATTCCCTAACCATTCCAAAATATTAAAAATGCACAACGTTAATGTTCAAGTTTTCACTTCTGCCGGCACTCGTGGAGTGCAACCCGTTTTTTTTATATTAACAAATAAATATTTGTACTTATTTTTTAAAATGATAAAACTAACACTTTACTTAATACATACTAATTAAAGCAGATCGGTGTTAACGAGTTTGACAAACGAATTATTTAAAATGATGCCTTTGATACTAACATACAGGATAATTGGTAATTAAGTGCGTTCCTTGAAATGGGAATTACTAGAGCTAATAAGCAATAATTTTGACCCCGAAAACAACGGGTCCATATTGTGTGATTTTCGAGTTTAGAAATAAAACTCATTTGACCCCGACAAGGACATGGAAGAACACATTTTTCGGTGTACGTATGCTTTAATCACCACACTGGGCAGGCGGGTTGGTGATCGCAGTGTAGCTGTTGCAATGAACAGAGAATGCTGCTGCCCATTCTCTGGTAAGTTCTTTAGTCGCCTCTTACGACACCCACGGGAAGTGATGGGATGGTGCTATTCTTTTACGTCCGACACCATACATAACGAGAGTAGCTTAAAATTTACAACGTTTCGTTTCCAAAGATATGACATATTTTAATAAATTATTATTAGAGAGATTGATTCGTTAGAGCTAGCCGAAAATTTCCAAAAAAACCTTGGACATTTCGATAATTCGAAAACCACCCAACTTAAAATCATATTTTCATCAGACATTCATGCCAATTTTTATAAAACTGTTTGAACCTACCTGTTTGATCAAAATACTTGAACGTCTATGGCCCACATTAGACCCACAAACAAAAAACTGATGACGTCACTTCCAAATTCGAAAGAAAAAAAAAGCAAGCCGCTCAAAAAAAAAAACTCGGTAAACGTCCTCACAGAGGGATAAGAAAGGATGTGTTTTGTGCCAAGTGCTCATGATTGTAGGTAAGAGGAGCTTCCATAGCCCTGTACATTGATCTGAGTGGGAACGTACGGCTTGTTTCACAGAACATCCTTTGAGGCGGTCGGGCGGACGGCCTTTGAAACGGTGCTCGGGTGCATTTTGATAGCGGTATCGATTTGAACAGTGAATACATTTTTACTTTAGTTCTTTTAGTTTTCTTTACTGTAAGGCTTTTGTTCGGGGCTGCATATGCTTATTTTGAACTGATAGCTACGTGGATTTAGAGTATGATAACAGATTTTGCTGATTTGGTAGATTTTGTTGACTCATTCAGCTTAACCCACCTTCCGTTACGCCTTGAAAATGGTTACCATAATTTTTTTGAAATTCAGTTTGTGTAATATTTTCCCCGCAAAAGATATTTTCAGGTCTGTAGTTACAGGTTTTTGTTGCCAGTAAAGCTCTACTTCACTTACCTACGTTAAATAAATCTAGAACGTATTGCTTCGCAAATCTTCAAGTAGTCCCTATGCACCACTTGTTTTATATATCTAAAATAAAAAGAAAAACAGGCGTAAAATAAGATAAAGAAACCCTTGCAATATGTCTAAAAGCCTACAGCTAATCAAATCGCATAAAGTCACCCTCAATCAACTTCCTTCCGACGCAGTGGGGTGACTATGAACCCCTTCCATTTTTCATTTTCTCTCTATTTTGAATAAAATAACTGCAGTCAAGCTAACGGAAAGTAATAAATAAATAACATAGCTTCCGCATACATTCTAGACTCGAACTTTTAAAAATAAAAATGAGACGCGCGGATGTTACTTCGAATAAATTTACATTATTTTTTAGATATAGTCAGACGATTCTGGATAAGTTATTCGTCGTCGTCGTGAGGAAGAAAATTCGCGAATAGGGATGAAGCAATTATTCAGCTTAGTCATGCATTGTATTTCCGCTCATTAGGTGTATATTTATTTAATTTACAACGGCTGGGGGCCGACGATAAGCCGCGGAGCGTGCGCCCTGCGGCTCCGTCTACTGAATAACAATGCAAACGGACGTCTAAAATGTTGCTCCAATGTTATGCAAAAGAAACGGGAAAATTGTATTATCTGGTGGTATCGTTACATTTTAGAGGCGCTGATCTGTATGTCGATGATAAATTGAAAGGAATTCGCTTAATCCAGTTTATGGGTAGAATTAATTTTATGTTCTGGGGTGTCGATGAATGAGACTTTCTGAATGTTTAACATCGTAACAAAATAGTAAAGGTTGGGATGGTTATTTCTAACCCAATGTACGAATATATTCTCGCTTTGTTTTTTTACTCTCTTCGCTTTGCTTTGCTTCTCTCTTTCTTCTACTTTTTATTTCCTCCAAACTTTTCAATACAACATATGAGTACCTACCAATTCAAGTGAAAAATTTCAGCTAGCATAAAACCCCCTTCATTTATACCTGGCGTGAAAAACAAACCCAGCTAATCATGTGCCGTGGCAAATACAATTAACTCAAATTAAAAGCGCTTTGTTAATAAACAGAAGTGTAACAACGTTAATCTGAGAAACAATGAGATTATGAGAATATTTTTCAAACAATCCTGCCCTTATAACTTTTTCGGTGGCGCGCCTTTCGCGCGTACTAAAACAGCGCGAATTGTACCTGCGATGAAAACGTGGAATTTTCATTTGTTAAATGTTTATTAGTATTTTCTTTATTACAAAAAATGTCACGGTGACTTAGCTTTTGCATTATGATTTATTTGGAAACGTGGAAGTTTAAGAAATGTTTAGTGTAGTTGGAAGAACATTTTTCACAGTTTTCGGCCTTTGCCTTTCTAACGACTGCATGACAGCAAAGACAATGACCTCATGACAAAGTGACATATTATCATAGCTGTAACAATTACCAAAAAGGACAAAAATGTATTGGACTGACAGCTACCGAAATATCACGTGGTCAATCCCTAATATTTTGTGATTTAGATGATCGTTATCGCTGATTAAGTGTAATTTTGGCTACAGGTCTTTGTAAAGCTTTATCCTTAACTTTTACAATAGTTGGATCTTGTACTTTTTTGTTACCCAGCCATACTTCTCTAGAAAAATAAGTAATAAACCAACTGAGGTCACTTAATTCATTTCGAATTGTGTGAACCCATGTACAGCATGTCGAGTGGCCCCACGGACCCACGGACCCACGTCATAGGGAAGAGCAAAGTGGCTCGATAACCGCGCGAAACCGCGGCCTATCGCTTTTTGATAGCATCACTTTGGCCAACTTGCCATCTGACGGCCATTAGGTACGGGATATTGAAAAAGTGAGCCTCGCCGATCGGTATGTCCGTATTCGTGACGTCACATGTTAGCACTTTTATCGAGATAAGATGGTCGATAGTATTTGTTGCGAAGATCTGTTTTAGATCGCATTTTGTAAGTTTTCATTGTAGTTCTTGTTGGAGGTATTTCTTCTTTGTTCTATAAACGGAATTCCCTAACTTTGTGCTATTTCAACTGAATTAACTTTGAACTCTCTGCTTTACGATCGAAAATACATCGGCAGATTCCCACTTCACTAACGCTGGGAAATTCCAAATTTATTCACCTCAATTACCTGCCGAACTTGATAGCTGCAATTTGGCATGTGTTAAATTGGCTTCCAGCAATGCATATGATTTAATTACATAAAGCTTCATTGATAATAAATAAATGAAGATGTGTAACGATTTTAAATAAGCTGATATATTTTTTAAAGAAAATCATGTTGGATAATCCTCGTCATGTGCATATTTATAGTGTAAGTACGTATAGTCGGTAACATTTTTTCGTTCGTTTAGTAAAAACTTGTAATTGGCTTTCATTTTGTTAGAACAAGTTAGCTGTACGTTTTCCAAATATAGTAAAATAAAATAATTAAAGAAGCTTATTAAAACTTTAATAATAATTTCTTAAATAATTCATAAATTGTAGTCTTAATAGTACCTTAAAGTACCTAACTAAGCTGTAATAGTGTTATTCCAACCAAATGTTATTCGATTGAGTTAATAGGTAAATTATCCATTCAGCCATGCATTTTTTTTTAAATCAAGATATTAAATTAACCCATCACAAGCAACCCCCCATATAACAACTAATATTTCCGCCATAACGATGTGTATGTTCACATAAAAAATCCAATAAACCAGAGAAAAATCTTCCACGGAGTTGCAAGCCCAAAAAAATCTTTCATATAAAAATTCCCCGAACTTTGGCAGCCCTGCGTAGTCGCTAACACAATAATAGCGGGCAAATTGGTTTGTTATCGATAAATATGTGGCTAACACGAATCACGTAGGTACTCGTATAGTTCGGACAACACATCATTTTCTTTGTAGGTCAATTTTGTTAATAATCTGAAGGAGAGCATTTATTCTGCGATTATGTATTGTTTTGTATGGGGAGTTCTTCTGGCAAAACTTAAACTCAGAGGATACAATATTTGTGGTCAAGAACCCAATAGTACAATGGGTTCTTGTCCCAACAAATAGATCATTAATATGGTAATAAACATTTCAGGTAATCTTTATGACATTTATTTCTAATTCTGTTTATATTGTTTATATGTTGTACACCACAATGTAGTATTTTAACCCAAAGGTTGACTGTTAGAGGAAATTGCATTGCTGCATTAATTCTACCTTTAAAGTTTAAATAAATAAAATTGTAGCCAAAATATTGTATAATATATTAGAGCAAAGCTCACTGTAACGAGTAGGGTAGGCTGGTCTAAGGGCACGCACCCAATAAGAGTACGCATTTACGCAATGCCAATACGCAAATCTACAAAAAAACAGAAATTACGTACGTTTGAATTTTTTTTGTCTTGTTTCGTAAATATTTTTAGCATTTTGGAAGCATGTTGACGATGAAACTACAGACATTTAGAAAAAACCGGCCAAGTACGAGTCGGACTCTCACACTAAAAAACACGTTTCTTGTATGAGCCCCCCTTAGTTTTTAATATCATAATTTTTTTATTTTTGAAGTGAAAACTTCTTTAGCGGCGTTGTGCACTTTTAGGGATGAAAAATGTTAAACTCGCGTCAGGACACGTGACCTGATCGAAAATTCGTAAGGCGGAGGGAGAGTAGACCGCCGGCGCGGCGTAGGAGAAGAAGTGGTATCCCCCTCTCTTTCTACATGCATATGCATGCAATTCGTGCGAAATTATTCCCTAACCATTCCAAAATATCAAGAATGCACAACGTTAATGTTCAAGTTTTCACTACTGCCGGCACTCCCGGAGTGCGTTGTTTTTTTTTTGTTGTTATAGCGGCAACAGAATTACATCATCTGTGAAAATGTCAACTGTCTAGCAATCACGGTTCATCAGATACAGGCTGGTGACAGAGAGACGGACAGTGGAGTCTTGGCAATAGGATCCTGGTTTTACCCTTTGGGTACAGAACCATAAAAAAACTTTTTACAAAAAATACAACCGACTTCCAAATAAAAAACACAACAAAATATTTTATTTTCATGTGCTTACCCCTTCACAGCGTACCGGCGTGATGTTATGTTATGAACTGGTGTAAACAATAGACAGACATGAGATTTCAGCAATCCCAGTCTATTTGGTATAATTTATTGAGGAGTTCCGTTGCCTATCTCCGGAGTTCTTCGTCAGATCTTCACCAAATTGAAATGAGACCACCCCGAGAAAGTACTCTTCCAAAAACTACCCAAATCGCTTCAAGTGTGCCTATAAAATTTGAAGAGTTCTCTCTATTTCTCCAGGATCCCATCATCAGAAAAAAAAACCTAATCGGTCCAGCCATCTTCGAGTAATCGGGGAACATAATATAGACTTTTTTCTTGTTCCTTTTTTATTCCTGGTTACATTGACCTCTCAGAAGGTAGGTAGCTACAGATAGCGTAATTGATAACAAAGTCTCTTGTAATTGGATCAAAGTCGCATTAAAATTCGCTTTGCGGCTTTTGAATTATTATCGTCTTACCCATTGTACAAGAAGTTGCTAAATAAGTTTTTTTTTGTGTTGAAATGGTCGTCGAGCTCTGCCAAAGAGCTTTTTGCAAATCCTTCAAATAATGTATTCAATTTTGTATACATGTTACGAAATAAGTTATATATTCTTAAAAAATATAGCAATGGGTTCCTACAAAAATTTAAACTTTTTAATCCGACTGCCCCTACCCCAGAAGGGTGTAATGTTTTCTTTTGAAAATGGAAAAATTAAATTCCCTCAGGTATCGAAATAAGCTACACAAAACTACAAATGCCTATCTACGAGTATAACGTAACTACTAACTTTCAATATTTAGAAACATAAACCTTCACCATTATCTATTGAAAGAAATATATTTGACTATTTCCTCTGTTAGCGTACCCTAAGAGATTTTTCGAAATTCGACCCGCAAGGATAGAAAGGTCTGTAATGCGTCCACGGACAGTATCGCCGCCTTGTTTATATTTATATAACTTTGCTCTGGGTTCAGTTCCTTTCGCCCCATAATATCACATTTGTTCATGTTCACCCTCAATTTCTTTCCCACATACTCTGCTGAATCATTGAATCCTTTTTAGGCGGTTGCTTTTGTGTTTGTGTATTTTTATATGGATCATCTTTATTATACTAGGTGCGTCAGACATTGGTTTAAAAATACCTATAATCTAGGACCTTTGAGAGAGGTTACTTCCTCCACTCCACCCGACTCAGTCGCCTTGGCAACGAACAACATTAGATTAAGGTCAATAAATAAAAATTTAAATAATAATTATTATTATTATTTTAATAAATAGTTAACAAGTTATAATTCTTTTAGGCATGGTGGTCTGCTGTCACTTACCAACTATTAACATATATTTTATGCCATATAGCGAATATTCGTCGAACTATCGCGTAAATAGGCATCTTGCTTGACTGCAATTTAGTTTTTCATAACTACAACTACGTTGGTCGTCGTTACTGCTACGTTACGTTACAGACTTCCACAAAAATAAATTCAAAATGTATATTTTTACAATCTGCTAAATAACGATTACTACTAGGTATGAATACAATTTGATGATTTTTTTATCTAAGTATGTAAAAGTGTGATTGAAGGTCTGTCAATTTAAAAAAAATATATCAATTTGATTGAGTACAATTAGATACATGGGATAATGTAGGATACACATTGTAAAATCGCGAACGTATGGCGCCGTGTAAGCGGGTGGCTCGCGGGCCTTGAATGAAGTACATCACGAATTTAATTAAAATGCGCTGTGTCAGTACGTGCGTAGCTTTAGCTATGTTCCGCATAACTTGCACCGTAATCCCAGATTTACCAGTGTACACGCACCCTTAAAACGATCAAAAACAAAATGGCAACCGTCAAAAATAATCCCTCACTATCGAAAACACAAAAGGAAACAGCAAAATGGTTGACTCTGTAAATAATAAATGAGGACTAAAGTAAATAAGGTACAGTCAGGGCCATTAACATTACAGTTTTTTATTCTTACTTTAATTGTTATACGGTTTATTCTCCGGGCTGTTTCTTTTATTTATATAGAGCAGGTAATTCGTTTACCCGTGAGAATAGTTTCAACACGTGCCGAGTCTAGACGAATTGACTGTAATGGACTTTGTGCCCGCAGTAGCCGTCGTAGCCGTGTGTTTACACAAAGAGGGAAATATTTATTGAGAGAGGTTAACGCTGAAAAAAATATAAGGTTCAAGTTTTTTTTTTTCGTTTTTGTTTGTGGTTTTGGACACCGCTTCAAGTAATGTGGGAGGTTTACTTCATGGGATTATTTAAGTCAAATCAAAGTACAATATGCTTATATTGCAATGCTATAATTGTTATCATATCAATGAGTAAGATGCATAAATTAATGACTGAATGTCAAGAGTGTCATTAATTTAAGCAAGAGAACTTTTGCACTCATAAGAAAAAAAAATTGTGTGCTCTTTTAATTTATTGTATGCACGTGTAACATCTCATTACAAAGTGATAAAAACTAGATACATGACTACATCTATCATAATTCCCGCTAAGCCTCTTACAGTCGTCACCATAATATGTAGTTTAGGAGTTAACTGTGACGTAAATGAACTGTCAAAGATCATAAATAACAACAATATTTCAAGCTCATAGAGAGGAATGGCGCAAAAGTAGCAGACAAATTGTTTCGCGTCCACTTCGGAAACCATTAATTAACCCATTTTCTACCGTCACTTTACAAACTCTAGAAAATAAACAAGGAAAATGTGAAAAAGCTTCCGTATGTAGCTTTTCTATCTTTATATATTTGTTGCGTATTCAGCTAACTATTCGAATTTTCCATCGTCATTCTTCGTTTCATTTAATTCATGTTTAGGAATACCATTACATTTTCAGATGTTCTTCAGGTTAATAAAATATTGTGAAGTCTTAAGGGAATCCTGAAAAAAAGAGTACAACAACTTTAAACTTTTAATTTCAAGAAACTACCTATTTAGTAATCTGTGCTACAGCTGAAGTGTAAAGTTCGATATTGGAAGTCATCAGGTAGTAAGTATATGAAGTTTCACTAGCGTATTTAATTTATCATCACCATGGACCCATTGTGATTTTCTGTGCGCGTTAAAGTCGTAGATAACCCCAAGGGAATATAGTCTCGGAACAAAATCCTGCGTCCAATAACAGGACAAGGTCTGCCCGTGAGCCAAGTATTATTCAAATCCATTAAGCCGTTACACGTTACGAGGTAACAGTAGAACATCAGTATGGAGGTGACCACTAATATAAAGGTCCTCACTTAAAAAAGTATCCAATGTAATAATACTCTTCAAAAGTTAACATAAAAATTAGAATGCAGCATAAATCTCCGAACACATTTTCAAATGCGCAAAGAATAGTAGAAATCTGTTCACATCAAAACTTGGTAGACGACCGACCTCAGCAATTAAGTCACTCGAAATATTTAATGAACAGTGCTAGTTCCGCGCCGGAAATGACACTTAATCGGCTTAACTTCGCCTCAAAACTTACCCCGGGCAAACACCCCACCCCCCACTGAACCCCCCCCCCCTCGAACCGTACCTACACTGCATCAAAGAAGTTGGAGAATGTGCAATTATGAGATTGTTTTAATTTAGAAACAATGTTGTGAAAGAATTTCCTTACTTCGAATGAGCTCTCTGAAACCCCAAACCAGAATTCTTGGTTTCCTCCCACATTGTTTAGCTCCGTTATTGCTTACTGTCGATCTTTAATTTATTTTTCTCTAGTTAACAATTTTCCTTCGGAGATGTTTGCGTTCAGTTTGTTTGTTCCGTTGAGCTCGTACGCTTTGTTCGCACAGATTATCCGTTTTAGAGTGGAAACTTAGGATTTCAGTTTTAATATTGCCTAAAGTTTGTGTTCAGTTAGGTTAAGGATTTTAATTAAAAACGTTCAATAGACCACATAGTTCCGTTTCTATTTATTTGTTTGTTAAGATGTTATTATTACAAGCGTTTATTTAACTTTAACTTTATTTAACTGTTCGTAGTATGTAAGTTGTCCATCAAAATTATAAAAGCCATACAAAAAACTGTGATTGTATTTTTTATCATATTTCGTGTTGCCACTTTGCTGATTTTTCCAAGTTTGTGCTTTTTAAGAAGTACATACATTAAAAAAATATTAAAATAAAAAACAAATTTGAATTAAACGATCCCCAAATGGGAACCATAGAGTTTTTTATGAATAATTAATAAACCAGACGAGTGTTTGTTTCTAACGGTACGTCTGAACCTCTCCAAATACACTTGAACAACAATAACAAGGGTACAACATCTCGGAGACTTCGACGTCCGAAATAAAGTTTGGGCCAACATTTAACTAGTTGGAGCAAACAAATCCGTAGTGCGAGTCTAGTGGCGCGAATTGCACTCGGGCCGTGGACCGGCCGTCTAACTTGTTCGTAACGACTTCAAAAACGTCTAGGAAAATATTTGTTTTGCAAACCAAGATACGAGTGTACAAGATCTGATGCCACGTCTGTTTAGATGTATTGTTTGTTTGCTGGCCCCGCGGGACTTTTATTGTGGATGATGTTGTGTGTTTGAATAATGCTGCCTGAAATGGGTTAGTGTAAAACTAGAACAGTGCACACTACAAATATGTTAAATTCCTTGTTGACATTGGTCCCCATATTTGCTCATTATCATCATCATCAGCCGAAAGACGTCCACTGCTGAACATGGCCTATGTTCAGCAGTTAGTTAGCAGCAGCTATGTTCCCTCAAGACGGGCGCGTTGGTGATCGCAGTGTAGCTGTTGCAATGAATAGAGAATGCTGCTGCCCATTTCTCTGGTGAGTCCCTTAATCGCCTCTTACGACACCCACGGGAAGTGGTGGGATGGTACTATTCTTTTACGTCCGACACCATACAGAACATGTTTGATGTCGAGCATTAAAATTAATCAATTCAATCACAAAACCACTTGGTAAGAAAAAGTTGTTTTCAAAAAGCATTATTCCATGACTTTTTCAATTCAAACGAAACTACACCCCGTCCCATTTCGGAGTTCTCTAATAAAAGGGCACGTAAAACTCATAAAAGGAAGTCAAGTTAGAAATCTAATCTGCCGTCAGTACTTATCAAGTTGTAAGAGATAACCTCTGATTGAGATCCGTCGACAGCCGTAAGTGGCGGGAATCGGATTCCCCTCAGCGACAATAGGCTATTTACCCACTGATCCACTCACTGATATCATAAGTCGATTCGTCTACGGCAGGGAAGGCGAACCTTTGGAATGTGTGTCAAAGTTTACACGCGACAGTACATTGCGGATACATTTGGGGTATCGATTGGAGCGAAATACACAGTTACTGTTTTTGTTTTTTTTTTGGGGCACAATACAAACATTCTAGCCCTTATTCCTGGAAATTAATGAACTAATTTTAATTAAACGTAATGCCTACACTAGATAACACTGATTTTAATGAAACTTGTAATGCCTACGATAGATATCCAGGTCTAAAGAGTTAGTCGAGAACATTTTCGAAAAATAGTTCAGGGATTTTTCACTATCTATAGAAAACTTATAATCGCTCTCTCTCCCTCTAAACACTTTTTCGAAAATGTCCATTCATTGAAAAAAGAATATTGTAGTTTATTTTGTCTTTTTCACTTATATAAAGATTTAGAAAATATGTATTTTTTCTTTTTATGGGATAGCACAATGTCGAACAAAATATATTGGATAAATCGAATAAAACCAGAATTATGAGTAAGTTTTTATTTGTATTTTTATATCGGATTTATGTAACAATAAACTGTATTTAGGTAAAAATCTCTATAAAAAAGTAAAATCTGTTTTGTAAATGCTTTGTTGGTTGTCCTTAAATAAATAAATAAATTCATTTCCAAGAATAAGTACTTGACAGTTTGTACGAATCACCGTGAGGAGTAAACGCTCTTATATACAAAGGCACAGGAAACGTGCATCTTCTCGGGATAAAAAGTAGCTTACACCTAGCAATAATGTAGCTTTATATCACAGAGAGAACTTTCGGGAACAGATACGTACACACACAGCTTTAAAAAAATAAGGTTAATTCAAGCAATGTTACATATTTGTAAAATTAACTCAGATGAATATTTATGACAGATTTAGTTTTCTAAACGCAACTCAATAGCAAAACATCATAAGCTAAATAAAGTTGTCCCTGTTGGCACGCAGATGCAAAAAGGTTCGTCATCCCTGGTCTGCCTCGCTCTCGGTCCCCAGAACGAATGTATCGAACGTAACTGATTGTTCGAGTAATTTATTGAGGATATTAATGTGATCCCCACTTGACATATTGCTTACGTATTATTTTGTAAGTAGCACTTCAACGGTTTTATTTTTGCAATAAAGAAAAGGTTTTTCTGTAAAGTTAAGTCATGGAAATATTTCGATTGTGCCTAAAAAAAATATGCTGTGTGGAATTATTCAGCATTCGGTAGATAGGTAACGGATAAAAACACGAATTGTGAAAATATTTCAAAACCTTTGGCCTCCAATAAGTAATTCAAAGAATCGATACAATTAATATTGGTTAAGAGATTAAAAACAACTTCATTAGTAAATCTTTTCTTTTAGAAACTAGCCGAAAATGAAAGCATCATGGAATTAGAATACTTTCAGCCATGGAGCTGTAGTACTAGTAGTAGTCCTGCCAGGGTTGCGGAATTTGTTCGAAAGAGTCACCGCGGCCCTGGAACGCAAAGGGCTTTAGAAGGAACACGGATGGGTTTTAGTCAGTAAGAGTCAGACACGCCCTTCTGCTCCACCCAGAGCGGAAGAAGTCATTTGATGATTCCCCATCCTTAAAAAAAAAGAAAAGTAGTAGTAGTAGTAGCCTCAACATTTTCATAAACCTTAACAGTACAAACGATTATGCACTCCAGCTTTCTAAAAATGAAAGGATAAAAACACTAATACAAATAGATATTTGAAGTTCTTCGTCGGAGTATAAGTAATGTTTCTTTGTCCTGTGTGTAACAGCATAGTAGCATCCATCCTGCCAGGATTGCGAAATTTGTTCGTCAGAGTCAGCGCGGCCCTGGAACGCAAAAGGCATTAGGGGAACACGGATTAGTTTTAGTCAATAAGAGTCTATCACTCCCTTCCGTCCCGCCCAGAGTGGAAGAAGTCATTCCAGGATTTCCTATCCACAAAAAAGCACCCATGACTCCTATCTGTTCGCTAATGGCATTTTTCCATGACCAACACCGCGTATCCATGCTACGAGAACCATATTGTCCATGGCTCAAAATAATCAATTACAGTGAGTCACACTATCATCCCCAAAAAACGTGTCCGAGGTAGGCAATTTTGTTTTTTAATTAAAAATAATACATTTGCTCTGTTTCCAACCTTAAATCTGCAACCTTTTTGAATCAACACAACTTCATCTAAAAATAAATATTACAAAAAAAAAACATCTCAGTAACTCAAATTAATACACCGAATAATAATGAATAGGGACGTTTTAAAAGCAATTTCTGTAAAAGGACTTCAAATATCTCTGAACAAGGCCCAGTAATGCATCCTTTGCCAGTAGAACAACAACAATAGGCACAATTCACGGACAGCGCTCGCTCACTGGAGAGCTCCAACGAAATCACTGAACCAAATGCAAATGAACCGCCTGCCTAACTCTAGTAATGCCGTATATCAGATCTTATAGCGGCGCTACGTGTTTGCTCGCGTAAGTGATTAATATTCGACTTTATTGCACGCTCTAGGAATGCTAAGGATTTGTTTGTTGTGTGCCGTGTTTTGTGATAACTTGGTAGCTTCTGCCAGCGGCTGAAAATTATCCCAAGGAAACATACGCCCGGGATCAAAAGTATCCTATGTCCTCAACTCCTCATGCAGGGCATCGTCAAGTCCGATCAGCCTTTAAGACGTGAATAGGTAATCAGACAGACAGACCAACAGAGTTACTTTCGCATTTAAAATGTATAAGTATGGATGGTTTTATCATGTGTCGCCCACGAATGATACGAAATTATTCGGCCTCGATTATTGCGTAGGTGTAAGCCCAGTTCGCAAATAGGCTCGTAACTTTAGTTAGGAACTATCAAGAACTTTATAGACTGAAAACTCTTTAAATCCACAGAGACGTCATACCCAAATAACGCTACATATACTAGTACCTACTTGTAGGAGTATTACATACAAAGTCAATACATTTCAAACATTATACTTGCAAAATGTTAACTACCTGTTTGCACTAACTTCTGAGACGCTTTAAATCAAATCTCCATGTAGAAAATCGTCCAATTAAGCCGTAGGAGTTTTGGCCAAGAGTTGTTAGGTGTACCAACTCCGAATCTCGACGAAAGTACGAAACCGTGTTAGCAAAATGTTCGCAGTCGCACACGTGCGCACACAGCGTACCAAAATACGTAACGGGATTAATTTAACAAATTAGAACTATACATGCGATTATTATTCGATTGTTGACGATACGAATACGCAGATAATACACAAGGGTCCTCTATACCCGCTCCCAATGAACGCAACATCCAAATAACCGTCTATTGTTTTTAGAATTTATTTCAACCGCGCTGAATGGAAAGTAGGATTAGGCTCAGAGTCGGATTACCATAGAATTTACAAATATCAGTTGGTCGGGCCGGTACTTACGATTTCAGCTGGTATCAACGCCGGCATTGGCCGGTTATTGGCAGTGCGATCTCCCGACCTATACAAATCCAACTCTATTTACTTTCCGAACGTCTGTACGATTCGGACATTTGATATTCACTACGAGATCGTGGAATCATTTCCGCTTGGATATTCCAAGAACTTTGTCTGCATTTCAACAATAATACCGATGCGCTGGATAAATAATCTTCTGTCTATAGAAAGTATTAATTGTAGTTTTCAATCCGACTTGCAGGAGTACGAAATTATTTTACGTCTGACCGTATTTAATCATATTTTATTGCTCGATTACCGCCTACAATTGTACTTTTATTTGGTCGAACTCGCTCTTCGCAGTTAATTATATTTTAATTGCCAATGAATATTTGAAAATTTAAATGCGGAATGTTAACACGGCTGTGAAGCTAGCGGACATTTTGTGTGTTCCCAATATAGAACGGGAAAGGCTTGTGTATATCGACGACATTTAGCCTGGCGACATTTGCTCTGGTGCTTCAATTGACCCATTCCGTGCGCCACACATGGACGTGAACAAATAAGGGCCGAAATAAATTTAACTCCGTTATGTATTGAAATTTATTGGACACAGCGATGTGTTTTCCCGATCTGTTAATGAAAGGAAAACATAAAAAGCTTATCTTTCAGTGCAAATTGTAGTCGAATGAAAGAATCGAATTGCTATGGATCGTTCGTAAATTGCTTAATACTAATTAATGCTATCGCTAGTAATACTCGTATAGGTAATCTTATAATAATATTTCGAACGTGTATAGATTGCTTAGTAAAATGTCCTCATTTAGTTGATACAGCTTGATAGCAGCATAATGTTACCTACATATTTGAGTCTACTATAAAATATTGCAAAAAAAACTAAAATACACCGACAGGAAAATCGCACCAGCTCGGCCCTAACCCGAAAACATAAACGGATCGAATGCACCATGTAATCCGCTTCCTGTCGCGTATGTAGACGCGAATAATTCAACAGTGCGATCGCCATTCTATGGGCAAACAGATAGTCTTCACTTCCGACACATGTTTCCGTGGCCGACACAAGTAACTGGTCACGTAGAATATTGACGCCTCCAGCGGCTCCAGAGCCCCAGCTATCCATTCGCCCGGGACAATACCTACGGCGCTAAGGGAGACATTTTTATGCGCAACTTACGTATATCATTCTCAACATTCGGTGAAGAATAACGAGTATTTTCTGCGTTTTAAATTCTGTGAACGATTCGTTTGTGATTCCGAGATCTGCGTCCGAAGTAGTTTGGCACTGAGTTTGGAAGGACTTCTGAACGCCTCTGGGAGTACAGTTCTGTGGGTTTCTAGACAACAGGGAATGGAAAATAAATGACGTAAACTTTACTTAAACATTGACTTTGAATGAATAGAACTCATAGTCAGACATTTTTGGAGTTCACTCCTTAAGAAACGATTTCATATTTAGCCCGCGGTATGAAATTTTTATGAGGAGTAAAATCGAGCGTTAACTGTAAGTGAGGCGTTACGTTCCTTCGCGCAACGTACCTTGCGCACCTTTCACTTCGAGATTATGTGTGTGTATATACAAAGTATACTCAGCTTATTTAAGATGCTTTCATTTACCCTCTTTTAACATAATCTACACAATAATAGTTCTTAATTTGTAAATTCAACCTCTAATGTCATACTGGAAAGACAAAGGTCTCCCCATAACCTTCACTCAGTCCAGTTTGTTGTCTTATCGGCCATGCATTTTATCAAAATAAAAAATAAAACAATATGTAAATAAGATATCATTTTCTAGAAGTGAAATTTTATCTTACTCTTAATGAAACCGCCTTGGTAAATTGATCAATATTTATAAGCGTTTGTCAACCTAATTTAATATCTTTCAAAACCAATTAAGGAAAATACGGTGCGATCAAGTTACCATTTGCCTTTAACCCGTTTCATACTGTTGGGGTTAAATTATTAAAATTTAAATAAGTATTCCTGAGAGAAGATTCTTTCGTTAAGTCCTAAGGCCGCGTGGAGACGGGAATCGCGTTCGAGATTGACTGTGTATGGGCGCCCTTACCGAATTCAGTCGATAGGCGATCGGTAACTATGTCAAAACTTCCTACCCTGGCTATATTTTGTATGATAAAATAAAACTTGTATAAACCGACTAAACAAAATAAAAAAACAAAAGATCGTCTTTATGAACGATCACAAATCATCTAATCCGATTGAGTAATAGAAAATGACTTATATGACGTTCCACCAAGCACGTGGGATATGAGTATCAATCATCCACTAGCACTCACTGTATTATGCTCCAAGTTTTATCACAATTTCTCAAATCAATAATTATCATCTTTCCCCAGACTGTTTATTTCTTTATGGCAACTGAGCAAAAGGCGACAATTCTGCAAGTATCCTGTGAGGCTGTCTTGAATCTTTTTCACTCTCTTGGCGGGAATCTTTTCGATTGGAGACCAATTTTTTAGAGGCTTCTTCATTTTTATTAAGAAGAAAACATGTTTATTGTTTTGTTTATATTTTTAATGTATGTGTGTTTAATGTACGATAACACTCAGATAAGTCAGATAGAAGCCTTGATTTCATACCTTTCTTACTTTATGATTTAACACGTAACACACAATAATTCTCAAAATCAAGAATTCTCACCCGCTCCTAAAAACAAACTTCCAAGGCTGAATAATAATTCAGAAGACGTGCATTAATAAACAGGTCATGTTCGAACATTTAGTCTAAGGCACGTTACCTACAACATTAGGTAAAATGTGAGGCGTTATGATAATGTGAGTCGAAAATTTAATCGTATTCACTAAACTTGAAATAATTGTTAGTTTACTGATTCGTCTGAGGATATTTTTTAAATAGTTAAACCTTGTATCTAAAGAGTACCTAAACGTTTTGGTTTGGCAGCTTTTGTATGGAAAACCTGTCACACCGACATTATTATTCTTTAAATAAAGTTAAAGTTAGAAGTTCTAGTTGATGAAATTCAAAGTTTTAATTAACTGAATTCGAGAAAAAAAATTGAACTCATACTTTCAAGTAGGTTGAGATACCTATGGGTAACTGTTTGCTCTGGCTTCGCCCGCCTGGAAATAGTCCGAAATAACGGACTCGTGTAAAAAAAATTAAATAAGGGGGACAACAGTTTTCAAACAGTGCCGTGTAATAAATCAAATGAATGAGGGTACTTAAAGTTTCATAATTTCAAAATAATTATGTTTTTGTAAATAAATAATTTATGAACATGAATATTTTTATTCTTACTTTGAAACTGCAACTGCTTATAAGTTGTATCGAGCCTGTTTCTCTCTGATAATTAATAGTTCTAGTAACAAGAATGTTATAGGCACGAAAACTATGGAAAACATTCCTCTCTTTTTTTTTAACCTAACAGTTTCAGCTAGCAAGAAATTCGTCTAAAACCCGCCGCTGCCGCTCGCTCACATTCGAACTCTATTGCCAAAGAAAACGATGACCAGGGCCAAATCTACTAATTTTTAAGCAGCTCGTGGCTAAAGAAGAGCTCATGGCTAAATAATAACAGCCGCACGGGCCGATCATGGTAAAGCAATGCTTGCCGAGGTCGGTCTGTGGATGGGTGACTGTCTTACCATACCGAGTTTCCTCCCCGGCTGTCATTTGTAGATTTTTGGTATTCGTTATGGATTGTAAGAAGCCAGTAAATCTAACACCAGTCTTGCCAAGGAGTTACCCAGTTAATGGGTTGTGGAGGTCTGGTTGGCAGCCACTCCACGTAAAGTACTGGTATTCAGCTGAATCCGGTTTGACTGGAAGCCGTCCCTAATATAGTAGTTAAAAAGGCTAGGCAGATGTTCATATTCGCATGTTAGTTGCTATATGTCAAAAATGTATGAAAATTGAGGCTTTTTTGACAGATTGTGACTGAGATGCCAATGAGAACTTTGCTTCAAAATTATTAGAGTTTGTCCTCAGCCTTTCATGGAATTCATTGCAAATTGTTTGCAATAGAAAAGTTAACAAATATTTCATAAACTTTGCTTGTATTCTAAAACTTGAAATGCCCATTTAAAATGTAATTCAAAATTAATTATTGTTTATTTTTATAGTTGCACATAGGTAGGTATAACAGTAAACTCTAGTTTGTCTCTTCAAAGAAAAACTTTGGTAACAACCAGTCGATTGACCATTAATGACTAAAATGACAATTTAAACTGGTTAGGAATTTAACAGGCACTCAAAAATCTAACACTGAATTGTACCTTAGAGTAAACTGGTTTAAGACTCCCGCATGAATTCGCTATGTGACAGCCCTTTAAACTGACTTCAAGAAAGGGGAGGTTCTCGAATAGATTGTTTTTTTTTTGTTCAGCGATATTTTTGTCAACTGACAACCGATGTGTATGATATTTTTTTTGGTTTGGAAGACTAATTTCCCATACTGGTCCCATTTAAATTTGGTGAAGATCTGATAAAGAACTGCGGAGATAGGCAACGGAACTCTTCAATAAATGAAAGCAAATCTTCCGGGACAGGATATAAATAACATAATAAAGATGTGTAACAATCGTCTGCAATCTTCCGGTGACATATACATATATAAAATTTGCATTGGCCACTGAATTTTAAAGATACACAAGTGTTGAACTGACCCCCTCAACTTAAAATCAATAAAATCTTGTAATTTGATATATTGTTAGGTTTATGTCAATCCCAACGAAAAGTAGATGTTTAGGTAACTATGAGCTGATCTGGATTTGGACTACGAAGGCACACAAAGTAACTCCTTATCGGGAAACAGCGCAACCACTCATCATAGGAATAATGACAATTTAGTTGTGGGGTAGCCACCACTAAAAAGTGAAAACATGTAAAAGTGAGTGACAGAGAAACTTTTTACAAAAAAATACTACAAAGTATAAAATAAGTTTAATTTCGGAAGTCGCTGGCAAAAACGAAGAAACAACCAAAAACACCGACTTCCGAAATTAAAGTTATTATTAAGTCATCATCTGCCTAGCCTTTTCCCAACTATATTGGGGTCGGCTTCCAGTCAAACCGGATTCAGCTGAATACCAGTATTTTACATGGAGCGGCTGCCTACCAGACCTCCACAACCCATTAACTGGGTAACATGGTGGTTCTTGGCTAGACTGGGGTCAGATTTACTGGCTTCTGACAATCCGTAACGACTGCCAAAGATCTACAAATGGCAGCCGGGACCAACGGCTTAACGTGCTTTCCGAGGCACGGAGGAAACTCGGTATGTTAAGATGGTCACCCATCCACAGACCAACCAAAGTTATTATTAAGTATTTTTGTAAAATAAGTTTAAAGGAAATTGTTTTACGGAAACAACAACAATTTGTACAAAAACGCGTGACACACAACTCTACGCAAGCCTTTCAAGAAAGTTTAAATCACCTTTAACTGAAATTCGCCAGTCTATTTTATTAGGTCCCACATAAAAGTAGAGAATCTAAGAAATAATGCACTAAAGCAACCCGTTGGAAAGCCAGCATTGTAAATCCGAGGTTAGCTTAATCTCTGGAGAAACGGCTCGACTGCGAAAGCTTATAACTTTCTTTTCCTATAAAACGGCATTCCTATTTGCTTGGAAACTACCGAGACTTCATGGCTTCAAACGACTTTAAAATCTAAGATTTAGCATTATAGCTATGCTCAAGGAAGTAACCACCTGAATTTTCTGCGGCTAGTTAGGTATTTAATAACTGTAAAATCTACTATACTGAATTGACACTAAATTAGAAGATGTTACTAAAATTTGTGAAAAATAAATTAAATCGATAGAAAAATAGAAAACTGACACGCTATGAAAGATATTCTTCTATCCTTTTCACACAATACGTTGGCCCTGCATGGCGCAAATTCACAACGCATGTTTGTCGTAACACGCAATTAGTGCTGTCTCTGTTTGTCATAGATTTTAAACGCTCACAATTTCTTTAGTTTTTAAGACATTTAAAATTTTTTTCTTACAGCGTTTTGTCTTGTTTGAGAAATATAATATAAACCCAATGAAATACTCGAGAAAAAATACTTTGATTTCCAAGAGCTGAAAACTAATAATAGCGGACTTTTGGGCTTTTGGTTTATCACACAAACTGCCACGCAAACATAGAGTTGTAGAGTTTCAGAAATATTTCAATAACTGGCAGTTACGGTTTTGATTGCAATAGGAAGTTCATGTAAACACGAGCGACTGTGAAAATATTGTGAACTAGCTTTCTCATTTAGCATCACTTCTGTGACGTATCCCTCTGGGGCTGTGAATTTTTCCGCAATAAAATGTAGCCAAAAACACCCAAAGGTAGCTCAATGAAAGAATTTTTACTATTGGATCAATACTACCAGAGATTAAATACCTCTCTAAAACTAAAACCTAGGCCAAGCGCGAGTCGGAATCAAGCGCACAGGGTTCGAAACGAGACATATTTTTGAAACAAATGTATATGTAATGTAATAGGGTATTTTACTGAAACTGTGCAAGCTGTGTTTTTTGGAAATCTGTCAAACGGACTAATCAGAATTGTTCAGTAAATTACCCTATTTTAAACCATAGACATCTTCCTGTTATCAACACGTAAAGAACTACTTTTTAGGGTTCCGTACCTCAAAAGGTAAAAAAGGAACCCTTATAAGATCACTCTCTTGTCCGTCTGTATGTCTGTCCGTGTGTTGGGTGAACCTAGCAAGTTGAAATTTATTTATACTGAGGTATATAGACCCTACAAGATGTATAAAAATCAAGGTCCTGAGTCAACACGATAAAAAGATATGGGCAAATTTAGATTTTCGCGAAAACTTGTAAGTACCAAAGTTTATTTTCCCTTTACTTGTGCTGTAAAACCTTGCCTTTAACCAAAATGGACAATTCTAGGTCAACCGGAAGTATCCTATAGGTTTTTGGGTCGAAAACCTATATGGTAGTTCCTGTTGACCTAGAATCACGAAATTTGGCAAAAACCAAGGTGCAAATAAACGAAAAATTCCAAAAAATAAAAAGTTGAAAATTAAAGGGTGTCCCCACACATACATAGTTGACGCCTGCCAACAATAAAAATGATACCAATTTTATTATGGCGGTTATTTCATTTCATCAGCTTTCTCTACTTTTTGAACTACAAAAGGAACGTTATTTTAAAAACTTAATATACATTGTTATTATATGGAAAATCTATCAAATAACTTCGATCAGAGAAACCTTTCAATAAAAATGGTAGCTCATAGGTACCTATTGAAATTTGAAAATAGTACTTCACAGAAAATGATCTTCCAAGAAGATGAGATGAATGATGACGTACAACGTAAAATTATAGGAACCAATCGGCTTAGAATTAGGTCTTCATTTCCCTTGACAAATAGCCCAATATCACGCTAATTGTCTTGCGTATTAGGTACTTTACGAGCCAACAGACTAATGGTTTCTTACAAGCTTTTACTAACTTGCTTCGTTTGTATGTGGCTGATAACAATGTAATAATATATACGGAGCTCGTCTGCTGATGCAACCGAAAGGTGGCCACAACCATACCATCCACGGCTCGACTTTGCTCACTGCTGAGGAAAAACTTCTCTTTTTCTGTGCCAATCGTCACGCTCCTGTGCTGCCCTCATCCTGGTTAGGGTATTACTACACTAATCGATCGATCGGCAATCGATTAACATAACATGAAGAACATAAAAAAACTGTAATTGTTTTTTTATTTATTTATTCAAAATAATATTCTTCACCAAATTTGTTTTGTTTCTGATAGTACATTTGTGTTTATGAAAATATATCTATTTCAATAGCTTTTGTTTATTTGATGGCATTAACGAGGGTCTTCTGCCCCAAAGTGCACCAATCAGTCTTTGAATTGACTTAGTACTTTTCAGGTTATTAAAGCTTTTTTATAAATATTGCAACCTATATTATTTGTTCCAGCTCTAGGTCTGGAGCCGGACTTCCTTTATCCCCTGGAGAACGTGACCATCGCACAAGGCAGGGACGCGATGTTCACCTGCGTCGTCAATAACCTGGGCGGTTACAGGGTGAGTGGCGACTCCGCCACAGCCAGGGTGTGTATCAAACCGACTCATTACAGCTAGCCCTAGTGGAGCACCGTCAAAGCACTTTAACTATGAGATCTATAATTTATTTCTACTCAAACGTCTACCTAGACTTCTGGAACATTCCATTCTTAATGAAATTTCTGTGGTTTTTTTTAATAATTGTTATTGACTTTAATTTTTTCTTTAATTTCTAGTGAATGAACTGTACTACTTACGAATCATTATAAGAGGCATGTCTTATTCTGACTAGATTACGTTTTTGGAATTTTCTTTTTAATGTTATCTTGTCAACAGTAAGTAGACTGTTCTTTGATTTAATATTTGTTTTAATATTGATCTAATCTGTCTCTAGCTTTTGATTGAAAATGAACAGTGAATAAATAGCTGAAGACTTTAACTCTTCTAAACTTCCAACGAGAATTATGCGACATTGCTAATAACTCATAAAAATTATAGATCTCAACAACTAGACTTTGCACCACTTCACACTTCTTAGCACACTACCTTCAATGCACTTTCTTCAGCACTCTCTGAGACTCACAGCACCACTTTATAGAACCTCTCTCTATCCTAGAATAGAGCTACACCGGTACTATATTTGCACAAACCTACTGTAAGTTTGTCCACATAGCCGTAGTGTTGGAACACAGTGCACAACTGCATTAGACACTAACACTTGCACATAGAAACTAAGATCCAAGAATGTGATAAAAACAGTGATTTATGCAACAGTGAACGAACGTTTCGAGAACTATTCTTGGGTTTTAAGCACTAATGCACAATTCCGTTTATTTTGGAACACAACTTTTGAGCATGCTTTTTATACCAAATGCACTTTCCGCGACCTTTTATTTGGAAGATAATTTAATTTGGCGATGCACGTCGGACCGTTTTACGTTAGTCAATCATTGTCGTAACAAAAACCGCACCCCACTATGATGGGATCACTTTAGTCCAAGGAATTTACGTTGCAAAACAGTCACTTTAGGAAATTAAAATAAAGCCGGGACAAACCCCCTCGGTCCCCGTTCAATCATTTCGAGAGGCGGTGCTCTCAAACTGTCCCGGGAGTTAATCTAGTACACTATCATTATTATATGCGATACTGTATCGTATACGATATGTCACATTGGATGACTTTTCTGAAATAAAATTGCATATTTTTTCATTTTGGCTTATTCTAGGTATTTTATTGACAACCAATTAGTTACGTTTCAAATAAAAATGTAAGACACTAAACCCCCGGTTTCTGAAAAATTATATCGACCCATCACAAATTAGATACAAGTTAGGTGATGCGATTGGCTGTTGAAAACTTATTCAACATTACTCTTTAACGCACGTTTAACAATTTATCAGAATATTTGTTTGATAATTTTCGCTCGAGAAGCTGGGCCTATATTTACTTATTTTGCAATGCGTTTTTTTTAAATAAATCAGGAGATATCAGCCAGCTCAAAATGTAACAAATACAACAACATACAATTTAAGAAAAACAAAACCCTGTGCAATAAACCCGCACAGAGATACTTATTCTCGATTCTTTCCTCTTCGAGAAACTGGATTCGATAATAGTCTCACTGGGGCCGTTATCTCAGGTCACTCGATTCTACACGACTATCGATACATATTTGCTTTCTATATCGATCGCGAGTAAGTAATTACCCAAGACTAATAACATCTTCGCATGTGTTTCTCAACAATTCCCACGTGGATATCGAGATGAAAATCGTATCAACACGATGGCAGTACAAGGAATAACCGCCAATAGTTGGGCAAGCGAAAATGGGTCAAATGCGAGACGGACACGCGTGCAAAGGCCCCGACCGATTTTTTAAAATTGTATCTTTTAAATCATATACTTCTTCTGGTTTTTCTGTAATGTATAAGTAAAGATGTGTATTTTTTTCAAAAAAATACTTGACCCTTAGGGCCCTAACGGTCACCTGGTATCAGCTTGGTTGCACAGCAAATTTGTTGCCGGCAACCAAATCATCCGCTGGTGGCAACACACTACATACTTTGCACCCTATACAGACATCCGAGTGAGCCTATAAGGGTTCCATTTTTCCATAGAGGTACGGAACCCTAAAACATTATCAATGATTTCACTGTTAATACAAAATTAACTGAATAAGATTCAAACCAACACAAATACAATCTCAATACATAACACACAAATAATCAAAAGATTTTAAACACATCTTCGATATGCACCGCTGGTATGGATGAGTTCAAAAATTTGGTAAATATAACTTATTTTATACCCATTTATTTATTGTGTGTTTCCGCGGTGCAATTTCTGGAACGTTTTGAATCTGAAATTACATCGCTCAACAGCTCTACAATCCTTTCTTCGCTCATTTCAATAATGCAGATACAGCAAAATGCGAGAATTGTAAAGCTGTTGCTACAAAACAATTATGCACTCCGACGTTTTAGTTATATTTGTTCTGATTGTAGTTCCTAGGCACCTAATTAGTGACTAATTAGAGTTGCACAAGCACTATACGATTGTAGAACACCTTCTAAGTCGCACCTCTATTAGTGCACTTCTTCTTGCACTTTCTCTATTCACTGACGATACCTATTTAAATGTAAAAATAATAAGTTCGGAGCATAATAACAAGGGAAAAGCAAGTATTATCCTCACTTCGTGTAAAAATATTTCAACTGCCGACTTTAGCAGATACATGAAAAGGCTGATACCCATATAACTCTTTCAATGGGACCATTGAATTGAAGTACTTACGCTCACATTCAGCAGGAATTACGAAAAAAACATCGCTCCGAATAATATTTTCAATAATAAAGTTATAATACCGAGGGCGACGCGTATCGTAGACAAGTACAAACGCCGTATTTCTGTTCGTATTTTTTTGTTACGCGCTATGCAGGAAATTAGCTTCTATTGCGATGTCGACGCTTTTGGTAAAGCGGGTGAAACGAGGGCGTTTCAGTGCGCCCGCAGCCCGCCTCACGCCGGCGACCAGACGAAAATGTAATTAAAAATTCCGAGAGCATTTTGCACGGCGCTCGCAACAAGATAGTGTTGCCGGCTCGAGGATCGTTGTCGTGACTGCCTCTTGGGAAGCATTCGCTTGTAATTAGACTTGTTCGTTGAAAGTCTTCATCGTTTACAAACAAAAATTCATACGTGTAACGGATAATCGTGACAGGAATGCGGCGTTTGTGTTTCTTTTGTGCGTTGTTCTTACTATGTTGTTTTCTCCATGCACACTTTGGGCGTACGATCGCTGTCGTCTGATGGTGCGCGAACATTCGCGGATTAGGTAGCGTGGATCAAAGCGGACACGAAGGCGATCCTGGCGATCCACGAGCACGTGATCACGAACAACGCGCGGCTGAGTGTGACGCACAACGACTACAACACGTGGACGCTCAACATCCGCGGGGTCAAGCGAGAGGACAGGGGACAATATATGTGCCAAGTTAACACTGACCCAATGAAAATGCAGGTAAAGTGCTGCTAATTTTAAGCTATAAAACGTTACCTTTCCACGATTTATTTTAGGACATCTATTACGTTGACTGTACTTTTACTGGGTTATTCTTTTACGAGAACAGTTGGTAGTTTTCGGAACGACTCTTGTACCGGTTCGTGAATGCAGGCCTTATCGGCTCGCCCGTATAATGTTGTCATTTCGCCGAAAGAGCTAATAATCAGAATAACGATGCATGCGAGTGGGAAAACATGCAATTCTTAAATCAACATACTTAAATGTAGAAATAATTATTAATGATTTCATGGAAACCTTGTTATGACAAAATTGCGTTGAGAGAATAAAGCTGCCACATTTTTAGGGTTCCGTAACTGAAGGATAACCAACGGAACCCTATGACTATGCCTCCACTGTCCGTCCGTCTTTTCGTCCGTCTGTTTATCAGGGGGGCTGTATCTCAAGAACCGTAATAGGTAGACAGTTGAAATTTTATTTAGTAAAAAATTAAGGGGAGCTCCCATACAAGAAACGTGTTTTTGTTTCGATTGATGGTACTTCGTGTGAGAGTCCGACTCGCACTTGTCCGGTTTTATATCTAGTTTTATTTTGAGTCCGCAGGATGCGTAAAACACAGGACCGGACATTGTGATGACGCTTGGAGGAGTTCTATTTTGAGAAATTATATTTTGTGAAAAAAATAGGAATTAAAAAGTTTATTATATTTCAGACTGCATTTCTGGAAGTAGTGATCCCTCCAGACATCATCTATGAAGAGACGTCTGGGGACATGATGGTACCAGAAGGAGGGTCAGCCAAGCTGGTCTGCAAAGCCAGAGGGTATCCTCCTCCCAAGATTGTGTGGCGTAGAGAAGATGGAGGTGACATCATCTCAAGAGGAGGACCTCAAGGAAAGACGAAAGGTAAAGGTTTCTAGATATGACGAATTAATTAATTGATTCAGGAAAATATAACTTTACTAATATTTTGTCACATTAATTTCGCGGGTATTTTCGTTCGGATTACTAATTTTTACAATCTTAGATGATTACTTGGCTTTTTAAATCAGTTTTGCGATGATGTTCGTTCAAGAAACTGGGAGTAGATAAACCATCCTTAAACAATAAAATTCTAAAGTCACTCAATGTTCATCCTTCGTTTGAGACTGTGATTTATAGGAATTGCCATCCCACAACATGATTCGTCGGTGTTTGAGATCCTTTACAAGCTTTGCGGTTCCCACACTCGTGAACAATTTGTGGAGAGGAACGATGCATTGATCTTGACAGACGCGACCGAAGGGGCGGGGCGAATGTGTGTCGCCAGCTGTGTGTGTGACACAGGGTTACCTAGTAGGAAAAATAAAAGATCAAGTCCGATTTCTTAATAGTCACATATCTTTTTTGAAAAATAAGAAAATAAATATGGCTGTTTAAAGAAACAGCCATAAGTATTTTCTTATTTTTCATTTAAAAGTTATCTGACAATTAAAAAATATGAGCCATTAACTAAATGGAAATATTGGAATAGGCTGAATGGTGGTCTTCTTGTAAGGTTTTTCTTGTTTTAGTAGAGAAATGAATTGTTTGTCATAAAACTATAAGGTTTATTTGTCTATGTAAGAGTTGGGTAGTTTAAAGAAATTTCAACTTACTGGGAATTGTTTTCAAAATAGGTAAACAATTTTAGCAAGAGTATATTATGTATGTGCATTATATTTAAAAATTAAACGACTGATACCGAGATGTAAGTGACAATCGAAACCTAATAATGGATATTTGAGACCGTCAATTCAGTTCAGTATAGGCACTATGCGTCTGACGGTTCTATAGGATATCGAACCGAGACGTTAACAGACTAGTAACTCAATACTGCTTCCTCCGTTGCAATCTATAAATTCAATATGTTACCATTAAATATTGCTGGGAGCATTGACACACACATGTACCGAGACTGCGAGCTGCGTAGAACTCCGCGGCTGAGTTTAATTCATCGCTTAGCGTAAGTCGGTAACTCATAGGAGAACTTTCTCCAGTCTATTAACACCAAACACCCATGAAACCCATAGTTTGTTTTTCAATACTGGGTTTAAATTGGTTCACTTGCAAAGCTAGGCTTAAAATTGCACTACAAACTTAAAAAAATGAAATTAATTGTAACTTTTACTTTTATTTTATAGGATGGCCAAACTCGACGTATACAACTTTTTACTCTGATATTTTTTTGTTTTCGTGATTATATTATGTAGGCTTTGCGATTTTGTGTGGTAAATAAAATCTGCCAAGTCTCTCCTTTTTGCTGCATAAAAACGCGATACCTTTTGGTCATGTCTTTCATCAAATTTTCGCAATACTTTTTTGGTATCCCATTAACATAATAAAAAATATTCTGCTTTTAGAGTTTTAAATGCTCCATAAAACAACCGACTTTTAAATAAAAAATAACTTTAATTTCGGAAGTCAGTTTTTTCTTTTGTATTTTAGACAGTGCCAAACAAAAAAAAAAATATTTTTTTTTATTTGGAAGTCGTTTGTATTTTTTTAGTAAACAAGGTTTTTTATTTTATACTTTTTAGTGAGACCACACGCCTAGCAACACCACTGAAAAGTCACAGGAAAGCAAAATACGTAATTTCATTTACTCGGATGACATTTTGTTCCAGCTATTTTGATTTAAAAACAAATAACTGAGCCGATTTTATGAAATTTCTGAGACTAATCGGAAGGTATAGCCATTAGACAAAAAATCATAAACCACGGAGTTATGAGGTAACAAACATAAAAAGATACAACCCAAATTGAGAACCTCCTCCTTTCTTTGAAGTCGGTTAAAAATACGCACCTTGAGCAGGCGTAGTGGCTCGTGCCTTTTACGAGTACTTACTACTTTACTAGTATGTAGACAGTTTACAGGTTGATATCTTTTTTTTGTTATCGAAAATAATAGAACCGAAAAGCCAAACATTTAATTGTAAATTGGGTTGGGATAATTTAATGGAAAGCAATTTATTTAATTTTGTAGAACAGCTGGAATATTTTTGACTAATATATTTTCAATAGTATTGTTTAACAAATTTGCTGTGAGTAACGAACCACTACTAATTATTGTAACCATGCAACGGTTGAGCAAACAAGCAGTTTCTATTTATAATCGTTTAATCCTATTCCAATCCAATTAATCAAATAACATTATAACGTCAGCAACCGTTGTCAACACATTTGTACCAATTAATATACGTTACCGAAATCCCTGATTGTAAATAAATTAAACTGTCACCTCGTTTGAGCTTTTGACCGATTATTAAGCTATAATTATTCTATAACTGACAAATACTGAACGAAGGTATGGTTGGCACGATGGCTGAGTAATTTGGTCCTTCGATACAAGCCCGAAAAATGGCGTGGAAATATGCAGCTGTTGCACTCGATGGGACACGAAAAACATGTCCTGCATCTGTGTAAGGTCTTGACCAAAGTGATATTTTGTTGACGCTTGAGCCCTAGGCGAAGATGTTATGGATCTGGGAGCCCAATGATAAATGCCCATGTGTATGAATGGACGTTTTCCAAATTACTTTGAAAAAACCAAAAAAAAAATTTTATTAAATTAAGTCACAAATGTGTAGAAATTGCTGGTGGATTACTTTCTTGTGTGTGATGTATTTATCATGTTTAACATGTGTAAAATCTTCTTCAAAATCAGGATAGTTCGTAATCATTTAGTGAGAGAAAAGCTTGCCATCTTTTAATTAAAACAACACAATTTTCGTAAGCTAAATCTAGCAAAATTTACGTTCTACTAAGGTCAGTGGCGTTCGCGTGCCATAAGCGAATCATTTACTTCTATGAAGGAACTGAAGGCCTCTTAACACGATAACTCGGCCTAATCTATCGCTAAACTCACACTAAGAGAGGGCTGACAATCTGATTGCAGTTTATTTTAATTAAAATAGATAATTAAAGTTTGCTTGTGAAGTTTGCTTGTGATTATTTGAATAAAAATAGTTTGAAAAATAATAGAAATCTGAAATTGAAAATGTTTAAGGCGACCAAATTTTTTTTCAACCAGAACTAAGTAAATGTACAGCGTTTTGTTTGAATGCTGGGTGCATTCAAAGAAACCACTCTCCACCTTTAATTAATTCACACTTCTAAAAAAAAATATCCTCTAATTGATCCTCTATTTTTCTTATGACCCTCTTTTTTCGAATTAATTGAATTAACTAGTAGCGTGTTAAAAATAAATTTAAAAAATCTGCTTGTGTGAAAAATAGTTCACTTAGCAACACCACACTAGTTTCTAAATGGTTACATCAAAAAACAGCTATTGAAAAAACCGCTTCTCTATTCAGGCATAACAAAAGCGGTCTCGCTATTTATATTTCGATTAAAACCATAATAATGCATGAAAATGCAGGCTGAGTTCAAAGGTTCATATAAGTTGGACGAGCTCGACCCTCCTCAAACTGTGGAGCAGAACTAGGCAGAGCTTAACCTAACCCAGTTTCTGTATTATCCACCTCTAAACTATTCCAGCTTAAAATGTCGTTAAGCACATTAGTTTTAGAAGCATTACTTGCAAATATGATGACGGGAGTCGAAGTTATACTTGAGTTTAGCTGCTGAACGCTTTAGTTTAAGATTTTTATTGAATACAAAAGAAAATAGGTGTTTTAAAGCTTTAATAGAAGGCTTTTGTAGGTAAAAAAATTGAAAGTGGAAATTTAGTCAAAGTTTTAGAGTTTACTTATTTTTTTCTGTGTGTTTTTCTCGAATTCAACGGTGAAAGAAACTAAATTAATGTAGTTTTATAGTATCGCGTCTATCTTCTTGTATCTGAATTATAAACAGTTCATTTTGTAGTTTCTGTTGAAAGATTTGAACGACTTCAAGAAACGACTAACAAATAAATCAGAGCTTAAAATATTCAGTATTGAATCTTAGCAGTAAATCACACCGCAGCACCTCAGGAACTCCTATTACCATTCACACCGCCCTTCCTAATCCCGCCGGATTACAATCTCGAGACGGTCCGGGAATAATTACTTACCTACTCATCTCTGCACTCGGTCAAATAAAAGCTGGATAAAGGGTTATCACTGAGCCCCCAAATTAACCACAGAGTTCAAACAATAAAACCGTTTCCATTAAAACAAATAGCAACGCACATATTTATGCACTTTTATTTTTGATATGGCAATAAAATTAATCGACCGTTCCGTAAATTTCGAATATCCATTCCATTTATGAAATTGAAAACGTAACAGCTTATTTTTAGAATTCTGAATTCAAACGTTGCAATAAAATGCTATTGGATTGCTCTATGGGAAAGTAGATTTTAAAATTATGCCGGGACAAGGGGAATTCGTGACGAGTGGCAATTGGAAACTGTAGTGACGGGTGATTAATCAGCAGGTCCCACTTAACCCTACCAGTGTTCAGACCTCCTCCCGCCATCAGTCAATTCATTAAGCTAACAAAGTACTACCGGTAATGACTTTCACAACGAGCCGAGCACTTCAATGCTACAGCTAAGATTAGAGCATACTTAGACCTTTTCAATTCTGCACGTTGGAAATTAGTGTCAATGTATGCCTGCATTCGAGCACTGTAGCGAGTGCCAACTGTTAGTGAGTAAAATTTATTTAAAGAATCAAATCAATAAAATCTAAGCTATAAATGATATAAAACATTTAGAAGACTAAATATAGGGTTTTGTTATTAATTAATATGTAAAAAATGTATCAATACGGATTTATTCGTATCTTTCAAATCCTTTTTCTGTGTGATGCTAAATGAAATAAATATCATAAAAGGACGCTCTAGTTAAAATGTTTGTTTTTCTAAGAAAAATTTAATCAAGCTATAAAATAAATTAATATAATCTGTGTAAAGTGAATTTAATACACTCACTGAACACAAAAGCAACGAACTTACCAAATGATCGATTAATTGAATGAGTGGCAAGGTGAAGCCCGCCTCAACCAATTTTAAATGAACTAACATCAATAACAATCATCAATTTGAGTGAAGAAGTCTAATTAAAGAAGCCGTTACAAGTTACCTCCATAAATCTGAACAGAAAACAATACAAGCTATCCATTACTTCGGCCTATGTTTCTTCACGAATATTCCAATGAGGAAACTTTGAGGCCGGCCAAGACAAATATAGTTTTTTAATGACTAGCCCGGCCACTTTCCAATTTGTTATCTCCCACTGAGGACCAACTTCAGCCACATAAATCTAATTTAAGTGCAAGAATTTAATATTGCCATGATATATGATATTGCTGCATCGATGTCCGTAACTAATAGCTACAGCGTGTCGCAGGATTGTGAAACCATAATTTTAAGTAATTTACTTATCTATTGAAACAAAGAATCTATTTTATTTTAACTCTATTCCTTTTGTCTTTTTGAAATCCTTTGATATTATTTCATTACCTTTACCTTTCTTTGAATTGTTTTGAACGAAGATTTTTTATAAATCTCATAATCGTTAAACACATTAGCCGTCCTCTTTGTTCTGAATACAAATCTGAAAATCTCGAGACAATCACGTTTTAGTAAATCCGAGAAGAACGAAATACGCCCTATGTTGTGTAGGTAATAATAATGATAGCGGCGACAGAAAACAGCGTCGCCAACAATAGGGTATTATTCAAAATTTGCCCTTTATTGTTTCTCATAAAACATGTTCGTGGTGACAACAGCGTGTCGCGTGCCTATTTGTTTCATGTTCAACACCAAATTATGCAGATAAGCGAATGAATTGTGGAAACTTAGTCGTAGACTGATGCAAATTAACTCCACCATCCTTCCATTCGAAGCTTTTCATCAGCGCCACGAAGTTTGAAACAGATACGACTACGTTCTACGATATCCAGAATTGTTAATCCCAATTATCGAACAAGTTACTCCGCGATGGTGTTCGATTTCATAACAACTGTTTGCGTAGTTCTCACAAAAGTTCTTTGCGATCACACCAATTAATAGAAAGTCCATTAAGTCCTGTATTTCTGCATATTAAATTCATTTACTTCTCTCAGAAGGGTGGTACACCCTAATACAAAATAAATAATTACCCACTCAGTACAGAACGTTTCGAATTCATAATTAAAATTATAACTTTGGAACAAGGAGTGATGAGAAAATGTTGGTTTTCCATTTTACTCGAGGACACTTTACCAAAGTACTGGACTTTTGTCGCGTTTGCCGTAGAGTTTAGCGACGACGCGATTAGTACCAATATTATAAGAAAACTTTGAAATTAACTTTGAATCAGAAATGTAATAAATTGAAATTCCTTTTATCAGTAATTTTATTGGGGAATGTTGAGGCAACAGTTCATTAATTAAACACTGATTAATTTAAAGTTGGGTCACAATATCGTGAAAAGCGCCGTTTTATAAATTTTTCATTAAATATTTATGATGTTGTCTCATTTGCATAACGACTCATCCATTTAATTCAAGCCAGCCAAAAGATGAAAAAAATAAAGAAAACTATTTTGAAGAATAATGGTAAAGGATTCTTTAAAAGATTTCGTGTCTGTGGCAAAACCACTAGGGGTCCGTGGGGCTCAAGCGTCACTTGACTTATGACACATCGACAGGCCAAGTTTATTCAACGGTCCGCTTCGAAGACAGCACAACAATCTGTGGAGTAGTGTACGAACTAGTTTAATATTGATTTATTTTTATTATGTTGGAATATTTTATTTGAACGTTAAAATTCAGTCAGAACCATTTTTTGGCCAGCGAACACGAAGGTTGCGTTCAGCGAGCATTATGTTAGAATCGTTTCACATTGACGTAGGCTTTATTTTTATCACGATTTCACAATTAGGAAATTACTTTTATTTGGAATTGCAGTAATATCTTTTAGTGACATTTTTAAAATCGTTTGTTTTGTTTTAACAATTATTTCTCAGCAAATCAGGGATATAAGTTTCAAATTCAACCCACAATTCAGGGAATCACAAAAAGCTATGTTCAACCCATTCAGAAATAAATTAAAACTACAAAAACGTAAAGCGACTCCACAGCCGCCTCTGTGCGCGCATTGTTTGCTAACGAAGCGTCGTCCCGCCACCGAGAGCTCTACACTTTAAACCATCAACGGTGTACAGCTCCTTCGGAAAATATTGCCCTAGCTTTTTATCCTCTTGTTTGAATAATGGCTGTAAACGTACTTGGCCGCCATTCGAGCAAGGTGTCGGGAAAACAGCTCGAGTTCGAACCACTAACGGTACTTGTTTACACAACCCGTCAACTTTTGGCGGTTCACAAGTGTTTTCCAACAGTTACTGGCTGGAATGTAATGTAAGCACTTCGACAGATAGTGCTCAAAACCGTTTTCGGGAGTCTTTACTTTGGCAATTTCGTAGTGTGTGCGTAGGGTTTGTGTGCCTAATTTTTTTTGTGTTTGATGCGATGTCTTTTCACATTTTGTAATGCCAAACCATTTTATGTGTTAGGTTTCGACAGATTTTATTCAAATTAGATTCTACGTTTTAGTTAAAATTGTACTGAATATATTCTATTGCGTTCCTAGAACTTTAAGAGATTTGTGTTATTATGTCTCGGCAAAGTGTGTTCTAAGAAAAAAAGTAACACGATTAAATGAATAACAAAGAAAAGACTAATCAAAGGTTGGGATTTGCTGCTATCAAATTACCTACTATTGAGTAAGAGAAATAATTAGCTCAGACTAGATTTTTTATTCACTTCAAGCAATTATTTTCAACTTTCTACAACAATAATTATAGTTCAATTCAATTAAATTTCTATCTAAGGTCGATGGTTTAAATGATCTTAGATGCTTCTTCGATATGCGACTCATCTTACACGAACGTAATCCGGGCTCATTTATTTTCAAGTCAGGCTTCAGTGATTGAATGAACTGAACTAAACAACCTGATTTTTTTACTCTTTTCTTTTCTTTCAATTTCTGTTATTAGGCTCCTGAGGACAGGCCCGAATCGCACTTGACAATACTTAATGGTTTATGGATGTATCTTTGTTGCATTTTTGTTTCCTTTTTTACTGTTGATAGGCACGTCGTTTGACCGCTATCTTACCTGTTGGTAACCGATGATGTGGTCAAAGATTGAGTATGCTTGCCTAGAAGTAATCTATTCACTCTTGACTAGCTACAACCTGGGAGTCTTTACTCCCAGGTTGTAGCTATCAGGAAACACAGACTCAGGCAGGGAATTCCACTCCTTAGCTGTACGCGCATTGTCGCGTAGTACCTATGTGAGCCTTTAACCCAACTCTTGCGTTGTTAGACCACAGACCCTCGACCTGACTTGGAAATATTAAATAGAAGAATCATTTCAAATTGAATTTCAAACATCATTTTGAAAAAATATTTATGAAGTGCAATTAAAAATTACTTTTTTCGGGATACCATATCAAGGTTCTAATTGATACTGAAAATTTTTCAGAACCGATTTCTCTTAACTTTAAAATTCTCATAGTTAATTTCAACTCAGCACTTTATAAACAGTGTCTCTTTTGTCCACAGTAACGTCACTGGAAGGAGAAATAGTGAATCTTACGAAGGTGACTCGCTCCGAGATGGGCGCATACCTGTGCATCGCAGCCAATGGAGTGCCCCCCTCCGTCAGTAAGAGAATAATGCTACATGTACACTGTGAGTATTCATTACAGATAAGACGACTGATACTGGGGGAGACAAATGGGAGTGTTGTAGTGGGGGACTGAAATGAGTTATTATTATTATTCTGTGTCTCTAGTGTGTCGTGAGTGTTGTGATACAGTGTGAGATGCGAAGGGCTTCAGAGGTTGTGGTACTGCATGTATGTTCTACGCATTAGACGACGACAATTAATTTATTACGAATTATCTTTATTTATGCAAACACAAAATACTTTATTAGATTTTTTGCAATTATGATAACTTTATCTTTACTGATAATATTATAATGAGGTAAAGTTTGTGAGGTTGTAGGGGGTAATCTCTGGATCTACTGAATCGATTTTGAAAATTATTTTTTATATATGCTATAGGAAATTACTACGGGAATTTCTAAAAAAGTCCTAAAAATGGCATTATGGTTTTAAATATATTCGTAAAACAATATTTTTGACACGTTGGCGTTATTTTCTTCTACATAACAGATATTCTTTCATTGTAGTTTTTTACCATAAAATAAAAGTACCCACGATCGCTTTCTGATTTAAAAGAATATTTGTTCTTTTGCATCAGTTATTCATGCTAATGTACATTTTATGTTACTAAGGTAATTCAATAACAACCAAATGAAGCACGGAACCAAATCAATCATACAAAAAAGCACCAGAAAATAATTTCCTAACCCGACCCAAGGAGACCCAATACGATTAGACATTCACGACATGTATCAATTCAATCATCGATAAAGTCTACTCGCCTGCGTAAAGCAAGGCAAAAAGCGTTACGTTGCGAACTCACTTATCAAACGATCGTCCTAATTTATAACCGGGAGTTATTCAATGCTCGGGTGGCCTCAAGTTCTCAACTTTTGTCAAGGAGTGGAAAGTGAATGGAGTGTTCATATGAATAATTTTCATGGTTGATACTGTCTGAAGCTGGTAAGCAACACAGTTTCTGAAGTTTGACGATATAAGTAATGTTGAGACGGTAAGTACCTCCTCTCTACTCAACGATTAGACGTAGTCGCTATGACAACGGGAAAAAAAATTATTCGACTAGTCAATAGCACTTTATAAAAAAGCTGTCGGTTTAAGGCATGTCAAGATTTAATGGAGTGGAGGAAATTACTCAGAATATGGATGCTAGTTTTGGATTATTCCATAAAATAATGTGAACCAAACGTATTTTGATTTAGAGAAAACTTTAAACTTTAAGTATACATATTTTTTAAAGTTGCGTTTCACAGCTATTGTTTTTTAGCGTGTTTAGAATAGAGTAAGTAAGTATTTTTATACGATTCTAAAATCACCTATACACCCAAATTATTATTATTAACAAAATAACCAAACAACAAAAACTTATACCATCCATGTCAACATATTTCGCATCAATAACTTGCAAGTTACCACTCCATTGGCTCACTACTCCGTGACTGTAGCACACCGGCCCGCTAGCTCGAACACGTAAGCAATTGGGAGATTTTCGTGTTATCACGTATCATCTTCGGTGCGTGTCTTGCATCTGAATTACTCGCACCAAAGCGTAGAAAGTTACTGCCCTGTTGACTATTGGAATTTAGTTTTAGTACCGTTTTCAATTATAGATGAAATCGTCTGATAAATTTGAGTTACAATATTTTGTGCGCTGTGTATTATCGATTGTGAGTGGGGTAAAATGTAAACTAATATTATAAAGAGGTAATTTTACTCTTTGATTGTTTTTAGGGTAGTCCTTGAAAGTATTGATCCTAATACGAAAATTCTTCACTGATGGAAAGCTACACAAACGCCGAGTGCCATAGTCTATTTTCTACAATTCTGACAGATTAGAAACGGGAGCGAAACCGCGGGAATATGCTAGTGTTACCTAACGATCACAAGTGTAATGATACTCTCTTGTTTCTTATATATTAACACGGGTAACTTACGTCATATTCGTAGTACCGTAGCTTTGAGACGGGCTACGAGGTACGTAGCATCAGTCTACGGCGTAGCAAATATAACTTTTGCTAAAATTTGTGTTACGAAGCGACTTATTCTGTAATGAAACTTGATTCATTTTATTTGAATATCCAGAAAGCATACTTAATGTTGATTTCAAAATATTGAATGTTTTAACCAAAAAACCCTTTCCTCCAGATACCGAGTAGTTTTACAAATATGTATAAACATTTCCGTAGACACAATGCATTACAGAAAAGGAAAAAAAATATGTACCCATGTTTAGCTCGGGCCAGCACTCAGACAAATTAATCTCCTATCTGGCCGGATCAACCGTCCGTATTCGCACAGTGATCGCAAAATCACTGCTGGAATTATAGTGTGGCGCTCAGGTGCATACGTGCATTTCCATTTGCATGGATAGTGCTATGCTACTGGGAATTGACGCTGATCAGTTCATGAATCTGAAAACCGATGACAGTGTTACCATTTTGTATTAAAGTTTAGTTTGTTGGAAAAAGTGTATTCGATGTTTTAATAAAATGAACACGAGAGTTTAACTCGCATTTAACATATAGTAGGATTTGGTTTATTTAGAAGCAAATCCTGCTACCTGATAAGGTGAATGTGAAAGTTTTTACCTTAGATTTTTTAATCAATCCAACGGATTTGGTTAAAACTTGGCACACAGTAAGACCTTAATAAAGACTTTTGATATTTTTATAAGGTACGTTCTCTGGGAACTATACAATCGGTTCCACGCGGGCACAGCCGCTGGCAGAAGGAAGTCCTAGCTAATGTGATATATGCAATAGTGAGTTTCGTTTCAACGTATTCACTCCTGAATCGTCGAACTTATTTTGACGAATTTAAGTACAGAGACAGATGGATCCTTGGAGATAGTTATAAGCTACAGGCTACAGCTAATATACTAGATTTTGTGTGAAAGCTGGCATCTTAAGTCTCTATCATCCGAAGTAAACAATAGTAACGAACAAAAATCAATCTACGCCAAGAACAATACTCACATTCCTAATGAACACTAACACCGAGAAACTGTGAGTAACTCAACGTCATAAAGAAACAGAAGTCACCTGTGATCTAATAACATGGCCGTGATGGCACACGGACGAGTTCATTATAGCATTATCCCCGAAGGTATGTGCGGAGCAAATGACTTTGAGGACCGACTTTGGGAGAACAATTACGTACGGCTTGATTATGATGAGACTGATGATAGGGGAAGGAGGTTATATGTGAGTGTGTAAAAGGAAGAACTTGTTACTAATATAGGAATACTAATAGGTAACTGGCAACCCGCAATGGCAAACCTTCCTTTTTATCACTTTTTCTATGAGTGAAAACACATCAAAATATGTTGCGTTGCTTAGAAAAAGAAAAGACAGAGGCAGATAGCCAATTTTTATTATACCATTAAGACTTGTTCCAGATACCGATGGGGATTTTTTTTTGTGCTATTAAATATAAATTCACTTCCAATCCTTATTGCTGCAAATAGTTTTGGTAATTTTTGGTTGGATGTTTGTTAATAAATCACAAAACATAGAAAGTCACATACACAAACAGCCAGACCCGGAACAACTATCTGTAGGCCATACAAATAATTGTTCCGTGCGGGAATCGAACCCGCGACACGCAGCGCAGCAGTCAATCGCTCAACCACTGCGCCAACCGTGCTGTCAAAAGGAAAGTATACTACGTTCCCTAGAAATAATTTACGAATTTCAAGCGGGTGACGCGTATAAAATAGTTAATTATAAAATAGTCAGTAAATCTTTTCCAGTAATCAAAATCAATTAGGTATATTTTAAACGCTTAAAAATATCTAAATAACTATCGCCATATAGAAACCAGTAAATAAAAGCAACCGTCGCGTTGTATAATGTATGTATTTGCGGCGATCCATCAACGTTCATTGAAAATTTATAAAAGGGTTTTTATTATTACAATGATCAAACAAAGCCTTCAATCACCAAACCTGTCAGGCAAACATACGGTGCTAAATTGTGTTATCTTTTTTGTATAAATTATTAACTATTTTATTAAATCGTCTATAGATGAAAATATTATCTAGTCTAGCTTCTGCCTGCAACTTTGGTCAGAACTACACTAAAAGTATTCCTTATCCTAATCTATATCATGGACCATCAGTATTCTTTCATCCAAATCTGTTCAGCGTTGTTTTGTTGAGGCGGGATTGAACATACATACAAACTTCCACAGTGACTAACATTATTTTAGTAGGAGTCGAAAATTGAAAAGGAAGGATCCTCCGACCAGACGGGTGTTGTGTCCGGTGGGCAACTGCCCGATAGTTGATATTTCAGCTGTTGTATATGTTCAAATCGCATGGAGAACTTTGCTTGCGCGATTCAGGATTTCGTTGAGTTAGTTCGCAGCTGGCGAGATAGATGGCGTTGCGGTAGTTTTTGTTGCGATGTAGATTTTGCTACGTTGGTTTTTTGTGGCGCCATTGATACCGCTACAAGATACAGGAATATTCAGAACACGTATCCATAATTTACTATGAGATGCGATAATCATAAATTGGTGATAATGCAATTATTTCTTTTTCATTTGAATGGATTTTCAAAACCGTTTCTAGAACCTTTACAGACTAGTGTGACGCGACAGTGCGACACGACACGACGGCCATTGTTCATTAAAATTGCGCGATGGATTCGATCGTTGAATCGAGTATTAGGACTGATAAAATTAAGCGAATTGGATATATTAATATACTTCTTTATTTCTATGTAAAGATTACCTCTCAGATACTCACAAGATATCCCAAATTAAAGGAACAGAATTGTTATAGTTTCTTACTTTGTATTACCACTTCAAGCCAGACAATAACCGTAAAAGACGCAAAGGTAATAATAGTATAATTCCAGCTTCTGTCTGGCTCTCTCGCGTTTCACTAAACTTCAAAGTCGTGCGTATAAAAGTTTTTCACACAGTTAGCGGGTCACTGGACTCTCTGACGCGTTGTCCACTACCGTATTTGCATTCTGTTATTGGCAGTCCGGTGTAAACATTCTGATTGGAATACGAACGAACCCACTAAATAACTCAACCACTTATTTAGCTTCACAGAGTCTATTCCAAGCTTGAATAAAATACTCGTTGACATAATCCTTAATTCAGCTCACATTACGCTCTATAAATATACATTTGAGATACTTGACATTTCATATCTCGTATCTATAAAACAAATAAAAGCCAACGTAGCTTGACGACAACCAAGAGAAATTCACTTCATAGGAAACGCAATTTCAAGCGAACAAACAAACTAGTGCCGCCTGAAACCCTTCCACTCAGTTTAATTACTTCACAAAGAATGCGTCGCGTTCGCTCGATGAGGAGACAAAATTAACGCTCTCAAATATTTAATTTAAATTTCCTCCCCCCGAAAACGAATGATAACAGCGGGCTGGGTGGACTTGCGGCCGTGAATGTACATAAAAAACACTTTTTTTAGAAGCAGAAGTGAAGCAATTCATCTGTAGTAAGTGCTACGTAACGCGATGAGTTTCTTTTAGTTGATTCACTGGAGCCCGACGACGGTAAATTGAGTTTAGAGAAAAAGAAACACGCCAAACGAAGTGAACAAATCGCGATTAATTTACAAAGAGGATCCAGCAGTTAAGGATAATTAATTTTAGGATATATATTCTCTTGTAGTGTTAATTCCGTGCTCGCCCTGATTTATAAGTTTGTCTGCGTTCAGCGAAGTGAATGCAACGTATTTGTAAGGATTGTTAGGTTCAAACTGCAGCTCAAGAAATTCCGAAGTCAACTATAACAGGTAATAGCTACAAAACGCCAAGAAATCCGAAAACGGCGAAAGCGTGTGCGCCGCTCGGTTAATCAAACTGTCACTTCAAGAATTCCGCGCGGAATCCTTCCCGAGAAAACTCCCCTAACTTTTGATTGCTGCGAGAATTCCTATCTACTTATACAGTTAGGGATTGCTTAATCACGTTCTTTAAGTTATATGCTGCGCGCTCAGCACACACGATATCATTTCAACGTAAAAAACTCCTTTAACTCTAATAAATACAACAGAATGAAACGCAATTGCAATTAGATTAACATCTCGACTGTTCATTATTCCGCTTTATTTAATAAGCAAAAGGCTACCCTCGTAGCCCCTTGGAGTTATTAATTAGAACAAAAATTCTGATCGTTCAGATTTTGTTCGCTAAATTGGCCACTCAAACTCGTAAAAGCCGTCCAAAGGAACTTAACGACGGTCAAAGAGAATAACCGCAAATAAGCTCCGATCTAAGGTCGTGGAAGAAAATTCCGTTTTCCTTAATTCACCCTAAATAGACTTTTGGGGATGCTGGTGCGATTGTTTACATTTTCGAAATAATCCGTTCGCTTTAAGAACAACTTGACGCTTTCGTTCCGACATTTCAACCTTTCGGTATCTCCTTTGTTAATTGCGAAACCTCTTTTGATTCAAATAAAAGCATTGTAATTGTAAAAACCTTTGTGCAACTTAATATTTTGTTCTTTAAAGATAGTAAACACAATAGGGATATTGCCTGGGTCAAAAAATATGATTCTCTTTAGTCCGTCAGTTAGATTATCGAAAAACATTGGATACGTATTACTTTTTGGGGTGGTTTGGGATCTACCTCCTAGCGGTCCACCCCGGGCAACGGCACCACAGGCTTGCCTGTGGTACGGCTGAACGATCTCACTTAAGCGGTGGTAGGCTCCGCAAGGAGCCGCCTGGCTCGCGACCACCATCCCACCGGATTCCGGCGCCAAGCAGCTTGCTGTGTTCCGTCGGTGTGTGGGAGTGCCAGTGCCTTTGGGGGGAGAAGGAAGTTGTCAGTTGCGCTGTTCAGAACCGGTCTTGGTCTCTTGGCAACTCTTGCCGACCGCAGTCAGTAGGGGGCCCAAGTAGCACGCCAGCCACGTGCCAAAGGCTGCCCCGCCAACTCGCGAAAAATCCCGGTATGTTCCACCGTGCCAGCCGGCGACTGGATGGGAGGACCCGGTGGCCATATCCGGGGGGGTTCGGGCGTCCCCGCAGTCTCCATATGAGTTCCCCATAGGTTGGATTAGCTCTAGTGTTCCACTTGGTTCACTGAGCAGCGCCTCGACAATTCGACTATTTCCCCCCAACTACTCGATAACATGTCAAAAGTTAAACAGAAGAAAAAGGGTAAACAACGGCTGCACTTCCTCCCACTTAAAGTGCACCTCACTAATATCAGGGGGTTGCACTCCAATCTCGATCCGGTCCATCATCACCTTGAGGCCGAGAAGCCGCACCTGTTTTTTCTGACGGAGACGAAGATAGCAACCCCGTTGGACGTGGCGTACCTCAACTACCCGGGTTACTCTCTTGAACACAAGTTCAAGAAGCAGGCTGGGGTCTGTGTGTACGTCCGCGATGACATTTGTTGTCGTCGTCTCCGTTGCTTTGAGAAATCGGGTTTTTCTGCCATATGGCTACTTGTAGACACTGGCGTGGAGAAATTTCTCTACATCGGCGTTTACCGATCGCACAGTGGTGACCAGGAAACAACAGCACTGTTCAATTTCCTCGTGGAGTCGACTGACGTAGCCCAACAACGGTACCCAACAGCGAAGCTCATTTTTCTAGGGGACTTCAACGCCCACCACAAAGAATGGTTGTTCCCGTACCAGAGAACTGACCATGCTGGGTTAGAAGCGCGCAAGTTTGCTTTAACGCTAGATCTAACCCAGCTGGTGAATGTGGCAACAAGGGTACCGGATGTTGACGGCCATACACCCAATTGCTTGGACCTTCTGCTGACAACTGATCCGAACAGTCACTCAGTATCGGTCTCAGCCCCGCTGGGAACATCTGACCACTGCCTGGTGAAATCCGTGTCGACCTGCTCTCCTCCAGATGAGAGCCCTAGAGGCACGAGACGAGTATGGCGATACGAGTCAGCAGATTGGGATGAGATGCGGCACTTTTTTGCGTCTTATCCATGGCGGCATGTGTGCTTTTCCTCGGGTGACCCGTCTTGTTGTGCCGACATGATTGCGGACGTGATGGAATATTTCATTCCATTCTCCGACATCCCGCTCGGTCACAAAACCCGGCCTTGGTATAATGCAGAGTGCGCCCAAACTGCGGCCAAAAAGCTGGGCATCCTAAATAGAGTGAAGCGATACTTCACGCCTGGACAGCTTTTAACCCTCTACAAAGCACAAGTCCGATCCTGCATGGAGTATTGCAGCCACCTTTGGGATGGCTCAGCTAAATACCAACTTGCCGCGCTTGACTCGGTGGAACACAGAGCTAAAAGGCTCATTGGCGACGTAAGACTGGTGGATGCCAAGCTTCACAGCTTGGCTCATCGCCGCAAGGTTGCCTGCTTGTCGGTCTTCTACAGATTGTACTTCGGGGAGAGTGTCCAGGAACTCCACGATCTCATCCCACCGGCCCCCTTCTACCATCGGACATCTAGACGCACTGCAAGTTACCATCCCTACCTTGTTGCTATTCCACCAATTCGCACTAAACGTTTCCAAGCGTCTTTTATAATGCGCACAGCAAAGGAGTGGAACTCTCTGCCTGCGTCTGTGTTTCCGAACGCATACAACCCTAATCTCTTCAAACTTAGAGTGAACAGGCTTCTTCTGGGTAAGCTCGCTCCATCGTCGACTTTGTCTCTGTCATCTATGACCTAGACTAGAGTCAAGAGCAAACCCATATTAAATAAAAAAATAAAAATAAAAACTTTATCAACGTTACGTTTTATTTTATCAAATCAATAAAACATTACGAAGATAAAACGCAATAAAGGTAAGGAGTGGGAGCTTTTAACGTCACCTTCCAGTCAAAAGTGTACTGTTAAGTGACGTCACACGAGTTTTTAACGCACTGTATCGTCCTAATTTTTTGTTTAGGTCACAAAAGAAAAAATACGTATCCAATATTCTTTGGAAATCTCTCTGACGGACTAACTACATTTTTTAAGTCAAATACCCTATATTAGAAGTTATAATGAGTGGCGCTCTAAGCTGAAGTTTGCGTTAAATTACCATCATCACTATAAAACATGAATGTTACTCTACAAACTAACCGTACTATGTCTGAAACTGTAGTTTAATTGCGTTCAAACATCTAGTCCGTTAAATAGTTAATGCAAACAGAAGTAATGCAGCTAGGCGGGATGATATTCAGTGTAAACACCTGACAGACGCAGCAGAGTTTTACCAAAGTGGCGGAGCGAGGAGGCAAACAGAGTGCGCCAGCCACGCGACGTCACGCCGACGCGACGGTGACGTGACGGGGACGCGACGGGGAGGCGGCGATAGCGATGCGGTGCGCACTGTCAACAATACCACGAGTTGCCAACTAACTCATTATTTTGGAGAAACTTATGTTTCATGCTCATATATTCCCCGTACCTATGTGTCTTGTGACAAGAATCACTTGAAAAAAGGAAGTAACTTTACTACTTTGTCTACTACGCGACCAGCTACGCTTTCGTAGCAGCGGCGTAGTAGCTATGCCATAGTGACGAGTAGCCGAATAGTTTTACGTTCAATAAAATCAATCATCGTATTTATATTTAAACAGCACACACATTTTTAGAGGTTGTAATAACGCATAAAATTTCACTGAAAACCTTAATTATGTTGCCTTTGACGTCGTCTAGAGTAAAATATTTTATTTCCGAAATCGAAATGCTTCAAATCAAAACACTTTATGAACGAAAGTTAGTATGAAACACCCTCTATTAACATTTTCGCAACTGGATATTCAAAACCATAACTCATTACCGAAACAGATTAGATCGTATCATGTTGAACGCTCACATGGACGTAAAAGTTTATTTCAAACTAATGCAGCTCACCCCGCAATATTTTAACGTCATTTCATTTATTAACGCAACGTTTCATTAACTAGGGGTAATAATATGACGGTGTACTTGACTGACTTATATGAATGATTTTATATGCTATGCGGTAAACTTGGCCGTTGTATTATAATTAGCGTGACTCTAAGGCACCGCCACCGACGAGCAGTGAGAAGTGAGTAAAACCAGAAACGATACGCGTTGGCGAGCAGTGAGATGCGAGTGTGTAGTCCCGATAGTTTTGTCGCTCGGCTAGAAGCAAGTAGTCTTGTGCGACGGGCGATAACTCGCACATCTCGCTCCGGCCCGCCCTATAGGTAGAAATGACCGCTTGTTGGTCTTTCAGCGTGAGTTATGAGTTCTGACCGCCAAGCGCGAATCGCTGAGCGAGTATTATCTTTGATAGCTCTTGTCGCTGCGACAAACTAGTACTAATAGAGTTATCGCTGGCAGTGTGACCAACCAGCTATCGACTATAAATGTATGTGTCTCTTTTACTCACACGGGATCTATATATTTTGTCCGTTTCCTCAGCGAGAAAATAGTAGATAGCTAATCGCTTTCTCGTCGGCGGTGAGACAAGTGCCTTAAGGTTCGATTTCCAGGTTAGGCAAAGATCTATTTAGTTGTTATTTCCACAAGGATAAAGTTTGGAAACTAGCTGTGTGAAACCTTCGTGCTTTGAAAAGCATGTTAAGTCTGATTGTCAGCTTGCTGGACTACCATCGGCCTATCAGCTGCCAGGGTTGCGGATTTTCGAAGAGAGGAACGCAAAGGGCATTAGGAGGAACACGAATGGACATTAGTCAGTAAGAGTCTGACACGCCCTTCCGGTCCAACCAGAGCGAAAGGAGTCATTTAATGATTTCCCATCCATAAAAAAAATCGGTCTATCAGAGTGCATCTGTGTTTGCTGAAAAACTTGTACACTAGAATTATCTCCAAAATTCTGTAACGTGGACAACATATTATTTTGCTTATCTCTAATATTGTACTCTTTTAAGTGTATCTCTACTTTTTCCTTTGATAAGAACATGTTTGTCTTTGATAGATTACACGTATTTTTAAAAAAGAAAAGTCATAAAAGCAAAATGTTACATGAAAGCTCTGAAAATAATAACCTTATTACAAAAATTAACAATGAACAAAATAACTTTGTAGAGGCGTAAAAATACAGTTCTCCAGTCCTGTCGCTTCTTGGTTGTCTTGTCTAAACAATCATTGGATTCACTGGAATTTTACAGAAGAAAACAATGAGTTTTAATAAAATACTAGTTTTATTCTTGTTAAGTACTCCGGACTACCTTCTCTGTATAATAATATAAATCACTTTTCTCGCGGCTTTTTTCCGCGAATTATTCTTCAGGTGCCAAGCTTTTTTCTTGGATAAAAAGCAGCTTTTGACACTATAGTTATTATAGTTTAGCATTCTATCAGTGAGGTGAACTTTTAGAAACATTTAAAAACCAAAAAAAACATTTTTATTTTAAACTAAAATGAAAAAGTCGCAAGTTATCCGAATTCCAATAGTTAAAAAAACTCAACAGATATTCAACTTAACCACAAACGTAGACACAACACTAACATGTTTATAACGCTAAAATTCAACTTTGCGTTATTTCAAACATTTCGTTAGCACTGCATTCGGTTTTATTAGTGCGAAAAGTTATAAATATAGAATTATATGTTCTGAAACTGTGCAAGCAAACCAAATGTGCGGGACGTATGCATAGTGCATACCATGCCAAATGCAAGGCTTTGAACGCGTATTTATAAGCGGAAGGCGAAAATATGTTACAAAAATGTGAATGAAACCACTCACTCGACTGGTTCGTGCTGTTTTTGGAATATTTTGAATTGAATTAAATTACTTGGTATATTTTCTTGCTGTGTAAGTAACAAAGATACACTGGTACTGCTGCTTATGAACATATGTACTTGTGTATGTTTACAATGTAATATACCTAACATTGAAATTGTTAATGCAAATATACATTGATGCTACGAAACGTTTTATTATATTAGATGTTTACCTATTTGTATCTATATTATAATTTTATAAATTGCTCTCATACTTTACAAGTTTCTAATAATTTTCCATTGAAATGTTTTAAAATTTAATTACAAATTCTAAGAAAGAAACTCTTAAGATTTTATCAATTCTGTTCACAAATGTTTACAATTTAAATATTCTTTCATGTGATGTAAAATAACTGTTTTTTCTTATCTTGTAAATAATTTATGCTAACTAAATGGAGTTAACATGAATTACTAGATGACAAAAAGCAGTAGGTACTTCAAAATCTTAAACTAACTTATTGAAGCTAATTTTGAAAAGTCTTCAACTTCATCAAGATAATCTGAAAAACGATTGCTTTACATTATTAAGATTAGGCTTGATATGATTATTATTAGCAATCTTCACAAAGCGGTTATTGTAAAGCCAGACAGAATTTGGAATTTTAATAAATTAATTCATGAGTTATTTAAAGCCCCGTTTAGTGCTTTTAGCACTAAACGGGGCTTTAAATAATGTGACGTGATTTCTATCAACGATAATGCTTATCAAAAAGTACAAAATGTCCTTCTTAGCGGGATTGCCAAGCGTTATCGAAATATTACACAGTTAGTCCCTTATTACTGATATGCCCGTGCGTTAGCTTCTGAAGTTCTGACATTTGATAAGTTCTATAACGTTTCTAAAACGCGAAAAAGGAATCGACTGCCCATAGTAAAAGTTATTCATAACGATGAGTACAAATACCCCTTTTCAGGTTTTGCATTCATTTTGTAACACTTTGTATACAATACATCTGTATGGCTGTTAACTAATTCGTAACGGCTAGACCGATTTTGATGGATTTTAATGTGTGCCAATTGGGTACCTTCATGGTTTAGATACATAATTGGAATTCCGGTAGGTGGGGCTAGAATCGGGTTCTAGGGACTTTTGTTAACCGTCTCGTTTCGTTTTTTGAGTTCGCGATTTGAAATCACGTCACTTAAAATAATGTTAAAGATGCTTGGGGCAGTAAGAAAATCCTAATCAATGCTGCGCACATCTCTATGTAACAAGGATAGATTCTTCTATTACAACGATGACACGAAATCGTACTATTCCTGTTGCTTGTGTTATCTTAGTATTTTATGGTTTATATATTAATGAGTAATACTTTTGTCCTCAGTTCACCCGTTGGTGCAAGTGCCAAACCAGCTGGTGGGCGCTCCGACGGGCACTGACGTCACTCTTCAGTGCCACGTTGAGGCCTCGCCTAAAGCTATCAACTATTGGACCCGAGAAAACGGTGAGAGCAATGACATTTACCAGTCCTTCTAAATTATAAATGTGAAAGTCAGTGGGTATGTTCAAATATTTTTTAATCAATCACGATCTAGATTAGAACACTTTTACACTTTAAGTTTAAGCATAAGCTCATGTACCCGTAATTACACATGGATCTGTAACGGGTACGATTTTGACCTTATTTTCACTGTCAAATTTTAGCCTTTACGAAGAATAGGTCCGAACTAATGTTATAAATGCAACAAAGACTTTGTTTACATCACAAGACAACATATCCAAGCATAGTCGATTGTAGCCAACCTACTTAACCTACAAAACCAGCCTACTTTGTCTGCTCGTATGTCGTACCGTCTCGTCTACATTCATGTAATTTTTCCCTAAACTAAAACAAAAGTTAGAGTACTAATTAGTTAGGCGCACTATATTTCAGTCTATTAACCTTTAAGCATGATTAATGACGTTAACTTTGCATCTAGACTAAGCACAAACTCTAGCTGAAAGGTTGATAAAGTAGACCTATTTGGATTTGTACAGCGATCGAACAAAACTGAAGTCAGGCTTTACTTTGCCAGTTAGACTTATTTTGACCTGATTGGTTTGCAGAGATCTGACACATTTTCAAAGATTTAGTATTGACAAGCAACAGGAGGCTTTTCAACATAATCCGAAGTTTATTTATATTTGCTCCTACTATGGTCGAAGACAGATAAATTTGCAATAATGGTCATTGCCCTTTCCTTATATCTTAGTCGTAGGTAACTGGACAATACATTATGAATCATTTTTAAGTACTAGAAAATGTAAAGGATCACGTGAGATGTTGATTCAGGACAGCTTTATGTCTTTATTTCTGTTTTCGGAATTAAGTTTGTCAATAAATGAAGGTGGGTCAATGACTGTTATTTCAAATTTATCTGGCGTCGACCATACTTAATTAACCTATCAACGTGTACAGTCATTTATAAAAACTCTTTAACCATATGCTTAGTTTAAATGCTGATTAGAAGATTTTAAAATTTTATTCACTGTTTAAAGTGAGCAGTGTTAGATTTTGTAAATAAGCTTGATTTTTAAAGTAAACATAAAAGCATAAAGCCCTCAAAATGCGAAGTGTAAGAAGCTTGAATAAATCTCTTGGTGTCTAGATTTATGGTGTCCAAACTTGGACAGTCACCAAGGAGACTTAGCACAAAGTAGTGGAACTACAAAGAAACACTCAACATTAGTCTGTTGAGTTCGTCCTACATATTGAAGAGAAGCCACGAAAGATTGGGGCGAGATCTTTGGCTAAAAACTTAAAGGATGTTAAAGTTAATAAAAGCAGTGATAGAATGAACAGGTTTTTGGCTAGGAGAAAGTTTTCACAAATAAATACATAATTTTCAACTGACTAAATAATGCAAAAAAAAACAGAAAAAAATATATATGTAAGTACATAAAAGCCCCTTAGTATATTATTCCAAGCATATTCAAAGCGAGGTGCAAATAATTCCGAGCACGCTTCGCTTGCTCTTTCATTCTTGTTCTGCAGTTCTCCAGTTAGTTCTATCTTTTTATGAGGCGATGAGCTGAAGATGCTCCCCTCTGTATTTAAATAGGGGTGCAACTGCCACCACGCAGCCAAACAGAACCATTTAGTTCTGCTTGCATCAATGCTTACACACAGGTTGCTGGTGGTCGACAAAATAGCCCTGACAAATAGTGAAAGTAGAAATCATGAGAAATTCTAGGTTTACGAGGTCGAAATCACAAAGACATAGTAAAGCAGACATCATATCATTTGTGTGAGAAGATTGCTAAAAACTGTAACAGTTAAACACAACTAGAAAAAAACATAAAGTGATCGACGAGTTCCTCCCTCATTTAACGCTTTGTTTATCGCCGTCAGGAATCAGTTAACGCAAGCTATAATTAGTATAATCTCTGATTGTGTTCTAAAGATGTTTACGAGCGGCGCAACTCATAAACTCTATTAAGTACTAAGCACGAACCTCGAGAACGGAATAAGCAACTAATTTCATTATTCATAAAGCACATTGAAAGCGTTAAAGCAGTCATTAAAAGGACCGTTATTCATGTCCCTACTATCCTCTTTGACAGGCCACGGGGGCTAGTGCTTGCTAACAAGTTATTGCCTTTTTATGGACGTATTTAAAGGGAAAAAATATGCGGTTATTTCATGTCCGTTTTTCATTTCGCAAAGATTTATTTTTACTTTGATTATATGGCGCCTATGTTACGGCTTATTAACGACCTCATAATTATAGCGACGATGACAACGTAAAATATTGCTCGCTACGAATTAATAAATGGACCTTGTTTATTGTCTAGGATTAACGAAGTTCGGGTTCGAAAGTAAAACAAATGAAGCCTAACCTGGTTCTGATTGAATCAAAAATAAACTCATTTCTTTTACGTCTATTCGCATTAGTTTAATTTTGTTACGTTAAATAAACACGCTTTTTAAGCGTAGATTTACTTTTTCTCGCTTATTCTACTGTAACTTTACTATTTGTGGAAAGAACGACTCAAAAAGCCATTTCAGCATTATTAAGTCGGCCGGTTAACATAAATAGCCGACCGTCAAAAGGCGAACTAAATTGGACACAGTGAAATATAACCTGTGAAACAGCTATATAAAAACACGTGCTAACTAATACAAATAAGGCTCTTAACCTAACAAAACATCAGAGAGGTCGGGAACTTCATTATTTCTCATTAAAATGACACCCTCAGGATAAAAGTTGCTTATTTAGTGCTTGGGTGACAGATGGACAAAAGCACTCGGAGAGGAACGAAGGGCGATGTGCCAGAGATAAGCTCAATATTTACTTTACGTTTGTTTTACGTATGGTGATGAAGGAAATAAAGATCAAATTCGAGAGATTATGTCGCGACTTTAACAGAACTGACCCAACGCCCGCACACGCCGTCGTAAATCCAAATATTCATAAAACTGACAATGCAGTGCCAGCAGTTGTATAATTTCGCAATGTTTATGAAATAGAGATGCAGCAAATTGACGTTACTCGAGACAGACAGCAAACACTCTGAAATTATAAAAAAAACATCGAGGTCAGTTATTTTCACGTTTATTGCGTTGAAGACAGGCCAACGCAATTGGAATCCGACGTCATGCCGAAATACGTTTTAGTCGAAGCGCTAGTTTTCAAGTGGATAATGCGTTGCAACAAACAGCCGGCACGGTCAGCGGACAACGGCCGGCCACTAAAGTCGAGTTAGGAATGGATTTACGGGGTGCGGGCCGTCCGGCGGCGTCCAGTGCCGTTCAGTGCCGTCCAGCGCCGTCCGGTGTGGCTCGCAGTCATCTGCCGGCCGCCACCGCACCGCATGCCGCGACATGTGTGAACGCTCTTCGACCAAAGCCCGATAAAACGAACAAAACTTTTTCGCAATGCGGTCTTTAAACTTATATTTTTTGTCGGTCTAATCGAACAGTTTATGCGGTTCAATGCGAGTGCAGCCAGAGTTTGTTAAAAGTTAGACGCATGGAAATTGAGATTTCGCTACCATTTCTTTTCGATTGATAGTTAGTCTTGAACCGAAGATTTCTTATATGTTTTATAAATTTAACACACATCATAGGTATGTGTGTAACTTTTAAACTGATTAAATATAACTAATGACTGGCACTTGGCTACCAAAGCTTTAAACTGAAATTTGTAAAAACCCAACCCATTATTAAGAAATCTTAAGAAGTGGCAACAAAAGAGATGTTGTTGTCAAGAAGTTATTTAGTGTCACCTAAATTGACGTAAATGACAAATTCACAGCAACATCTGTTTTGTTATCACTTCTTAAGTTTTCCATGAGGTAGTAATTGTTTGAAGTTACACAGAACTTAATTTTGTTTATATTGTACCTCATATCGCGTAATGTCGTAGAGCACGGCAGAGAATGTGCGAACTAGCCCTTAGCTCGTGTGATTTTCAAGTACATAGTTTCCATCTACAAGCAAATTTATCTTATAATGAATTCTTGAAAGATAACTTCGTGGAAGCAAGTTACAAAACAAGCAGACTATATTAAAGTAAAAAATAACGATAACTGATTTGGGAATGTTTGAACGAAGTAAATTTAGCTTTGTGTTACGTATTAAATAACAAACGCAACAACTTGTTTTTTAAATCCAACATTGTTAAACGAACCAGAATATGATGTAACAAAATATTTTGAAAACACACTGGACACCTGTAAAAGAGTAGGTACCCAATATTTCAAAAAGTGAACCAAATGAAAGTAATAAGAAACTTCGATTCAAAAACAAAAAATCACATCTCATATCATCCAGACATCTTCAAAAGATATAAACACGCCGCAAAACCGGAACCCGGGTACTACGAAATAATTGGTTATACCCTAACTGGGCCGACGAATAGTGCAGGCAGATTTAGATGCAGTTACAAAGGCAACCGAGCCCGCTATTACGCGGTCGAAGCGACCAACCGCGCAAAAAGCGGACCAAATTCTATTACCGCCCAATATGCAACAAAGACCGCTGGCCCGCCCGCTTCAAATTGCTTTAGGCTACAGTCACAATATTTACTCTCACGTACGTACCACAATATTCGTACAAATCTAAATTCAATTTCAAATATTATTCGCCGAAACTAAACCGCTCCGGATTTATGCAGTTTCAGTTTTCTATCCTATTAAACGAAAACACGTCCTGTTAAAATCTACATTTGGAAAACATAAACACCACTTAATTATTGTCTGTACAAAAATATTTCCCAAAAGATCGCATTTCGATGTTGACTTGGATCTCTCGAGCTCTTCCTCACGCATTTGCACATTTAAATATTCATTATGGCATATTAATATTCATTACTTTCATAATATTCAATATTTTTTGTATGCACAGCGATAAAAAGTATTTTTATTGGATTTCTTATGTAAATTGCCCGCCACTTTATGAATGTTAGAGTCGTTAACACCTGGTGCAACTGTAAAACTTTTTAATCAATTAACAATCAAATGCTGAAATGACGTACGGCACATATGTCTGGATCGTTACTAACAAACAGAGGGGGTAGACGGCTCTTCTGCGGCCCATAAATTGCGGGGACTACAAATTAAATTAGGTAATACACGGGCGTGACGAGATGGGACAAGCGGCGTGCCGGCCGCGCCGGACATGGAATGGGAGTGTCCGCCATTCGCAGCCAGGCTCTGCGACAACTTTTTGTTGTAATTTCAATCGGGTTTTATTTAAATAAAATTGCTTACTTTATTGTCGTGATATACAGGTTATTTTTCGATGGCGCTTTTAACAGAGCATTTTCGTTCCAATTTATATATCATTGTCCGTTTAAATTCTGCAATGACTATGGGCTTTATTCCTTTTGTTACGTAGTAGATACACACATTCTCGTTTCCGAAGTCGTAAAGGCATTAAAATATCGAAAATAAAAAACCAGACGAAAAACCTACACGAATACAGAAACAGTAATATCATTGGCACGCCAATTTCATTGCAAACAAAGCAAAACTATTCAACAAATTCACGATTAATCTTTACTTCAGCTCTTCAACATCATCGTTCATTCATTATCATTCGATACTCCTTCAATTGAATGTTGTACGGACAATTAATTAACAAAGTTGTCAACAATAAACAAAAGAGGGCGTGTCAGTGGCGGCTGGCCACCGTGGAGGTGTCAGTTGCATCAAGCGGCCGGTTGCCGCAGATTTGTGGCCGGCGGGTCGAGCGGCAAGCGGCAAAGCCACCACGTCTCTTGACAGATCTCGATGTCTTCGGCTTTGACCGCAGTTATTAATGAAGCTATTGTGATCGTGTTGCTGTTAGTGGATTGCTTAAGTTATTGTTTAGGTCAATTAAATTAATTATCCTTGCAAATGGTTCGAACAAAATTAAGCATCATTTGTCTTACTAACATTGATAAAGTTAACAATGTTAGTTTCGATCAATATAGTCATAGAGGGGAAAAAATGGAAAGCTTGTAGTATTCCCATTTTATTTTGAACATCTTTTTTTACCTTCATCATTATTTTTTGGTTTAAAAAAACATATGTATGTAACGGCAACATTCTGGTCTGGTTACTCTGGAACCATATAATAACGTTTTTATTTTACTTTCGTTTGACCATCATGTTCTGCCTTTATCTATCTCTAAAGCTGTCTCCAAAGCTGCCTTTAATTCATATATTATGTCTTACTAGACATAAATTGCACATTGCAATCCCCAAGTTGACTAGTAACAAACAAGATTTATTCTCAATCTTAACAGTGAAACTGTATTCGGAGCTGTAATAACATGTGATGTTTTGCTAACATTTGTTTCGAAGCAATATTACAACAGTACCTAATGTGTTGAGCTCTAACGTATTATATCGCCTCAGGAGTAATAGTGCTGTAGTATTCAACACCAATTACAGTTCGGGACTGAACAATTTTGGACAATTAAGGACATTAATTTATGCTTGTGATTTAGTTGCGTATGCGTAGCGTAACTTTTAGGGTTATGGCATGTTACAATATTTAGTGTTTGTTAACCTACTCGAAAACGTGAATTAGCGTGTAGATTGAGAGAAAAATACAAATATATTGCCTTTTTAAAGTATCTAAGACAAAACAATTCTTACGACTTTTGATTCACTGGCAATTTTTCTGGGACAAAAAGACACGCAATCGCTTATAAATTATTACCTACTTATCAGTGGTTCCCTATATTTCATCGAGTTATATGATCAGGTGTTATTTTATTACTATATCCCGGAGTTGATTCCATAGCTAAGATTGTTTAGTTTATCTTCATGAGAGACCCAGTAAGTGGTTCATGAGTTGCAGTACAGAGCACACCCAGTAACGGGAAATTAATACCAATACTTTCAGAAAAAACTATAAATGCCCGTTTATTTGTGACTTAGACGAAATAAAACAACACAAAAACTTTGAAAAATATCTAATCAAAGGTGATACACTGAAATACTATGTATAATTTTAAGTAAGTATTAGATTATTGAGATCACAACTTTACAATCAGTACAGTACATACTATTATATTAATAACATAATCAGAAAAGTGGAGGTAAACGTATAATTTATTAGAATATGGGGAAGGCGACCGGTCGGCTGCTATCGGCGAACCGAAAGCTACCGAATAGTACCGATTACTGACAAGTTGTCAACGTGTAGCGCTCGATCTCCTCCGCGATCTGTCTTTGAATTCGCGCGCCTCAGTCACAATTTTAAAAATCAAATATTTGTAGTGGACTTAAGTAATTTTGTAGTATTGGAATTTCCGGGAAATGGTTTACATTTCCTGGTACTGAAAACAATAAAATCCCGGGTTTTTTTTAGTACCAATATTTCCCGGACCCTAGCGGAAACCTACCCGCTGAAGGATTGCAAATGGATCAAAGGCCTTTATAAGTATGTCTAAAACAAAACAATAACCTTTTCACAACAACAATCAATTTCTAGGAAACAATCATAATCTAACTAATTTTAACTTTAAAACGCCTCATTTCTTACTACAAAAACGACAAGGTTGAAGTCACAGACAACAGCTGCAACGGCGTACAAATAAAGTTTATTCCGAACTAAACTAATGCTGAACTCACCCCAGTAATAAATTAATGTCATTTCATGATTAGAGCGACACCTTTACCCTTCGCGGGGGAATAATATATAATCATGAAGATGCTTTGTGTATCTACATTCCTTGGTATTGTTTTTTCTAACTTATTATTGGGGTACGGCTTCCCTTGAGGAATAAAAGTGTCAACAGACGGACTGCAAAATAGCGGACTTCTGCCATCTTCCTTCCAGTTTGAGTGAAACTTACTCAGTTCATCCCGTCATCTTCTTCGTAATGTATGGCGACAGGCGGTTATAGCAGAGCCTTAACCAAGCTCCGTTATTCAGAATAACGGATGAATTTTCTCCAATGCCAGTTCATATGTGCATTGTGAATGATCTGTTTGACTATACATGCGAAACGTGGTGGCCTTACACGCTCAGGGTGTAAGCCCATATTCAGCTGAGAAAATACAGTTGAAAACTGAAAAAAGACACATAGCTCCCGCCGTCTTATGGCGTGATTAACAATCTCGTCAACAAACATACGATCTTTCATTATTAATAGAATAACACAAAATCCATAAAGTATAACCCATAAATGAAGCCCGTCAATTGAAGTAAGATCAACTGTCGCGTGGGTGTATCAGTGTGTAATAGCCACTGCTGTCTTATGGCGTCACTAGCAATCACATCACCAAGTATGCAATCTGTCACAGTTATAATTATATTATTATTAAGATGAAGCAAAAAAGCAGCAATAAAATGTAATCTTTAAACGAAGCCCGTCAATGGAAGTAAGATCAACTGTCGCGCGGGTATAGTATATCAGTTCGTAATAGCAAACGCCATCTTAGGGCGTGATTAACAATCACATCAACAAACATACAATCTTTCATTATTATTAGAATAACTCAGAATCTAAAGCAGTAATAAAGTGTAACCCTTAAATGAAGCCCGTCAATTGAAGTAAGATCAAGTGTCGCGTGGGTATATCAGTGTGTAATAGCGCCCGCCGTCTTATGGCGTGATTAACGATCACATCAAGTCGGCAGCGACGGCGACGTTGAACTCACCGCATTATATTACTTACTGTGGAGTCAGCAGGAACTGAATATTGAATGAGAGAGTTGATGAAGTTGGTACGATACATTGATGGTAAAGATGGACGAGATACCCAATGTATCGAGGTTATCGTATCTGTTGTAACTTTTAATCAAACCAAATCAATAAATTAATTCATTCAATTTCCGTGGATGTAACTCTTCTATGATAGGAACTAATTAATACATTTTTAATTTTCTAATAAACTTGGCAACCAAACAAAACATTTACAACTATTATCCGCATAATTATATTATTTGTAACTGTTTTGGTTAGTTTGCGGACACTATTTGCTACGTTATAAATAGTTATAATCTATCCAAACGAGTGTCACTGTGCTGTTTGATTTAACTACAACTAATAAAAACTAATTTACACCCAACTGCAAACAAATGTCATCCTTATACATTTATTATTGTATGTATTCACGTAAATTATAACCTGAACTCGTCACAAGAAAGGAAACAACCAAGTGGATTATATAATTAAAAAAATGCCTATAACCAAAATTTTCAATTTCATAGCAGAAAGCCATGGTCACTGGCTTGCAATAAAAAATAAAAAGCCGCCCACAAAATAAAGCGGAGCAAGAAGAATGCAAGCAATTTTTAATGTAGAACGAACAAGGCATCGCGATCCGCCACGGTAATATTGTAGCTTACGACAAATATTCCACGGAATCGTTATTCAGTGTACACAGGATCCACTCACACATTTTCAACGTTTTCTTTCAATGACAATGTGTTTTTTTGTTTTTGACCGGGATTCTGCTTTTTCTCAATAATAACAGCCGCACAGGTCGAGCTTCTAGGTTAAGCAAGTGTTGCCAAGATCGGTCCTTTGATGGGTGACAATCTTAACATACAGAGATTTGACGTTAGGCTGTTGATACCGGCTGTCATTAGTAGACCTTTGGCAGTCGTAACGGGTTGTCAGAAGCCAAGATATCTAACTACAGTCTTGCTAAGAGTTATCGAGTTACCCAGTTACCTCCTGGATTTCGGAAGTAAAATACTGGTACCCAGTTGCATCCGGATAGAGTGGAAGTTGACCCCACAAAGTTTTGAAATGGCTATGCAGATTGAGTGAACAAGAATTATGCTAGAAAGTTAAGCATGATGATAGCATGCCATGATTTGGAACTCATGGTAAGTTCAGATGATGAAAATAATGAGGAAGATGATAAAAACAGATGCCTTAACATTTTCTCAACTATGTTGGAGTCTGTTTATCTGGCTGCAGAAGAACTTTACTTACCTAATATAGAAGGCACTAAAGTAATAAACATGCTTGCTAAGAATATGCTTAAAACAATTATTTAACTCATAAATTAATTTTTGCCCTTATCTCAACTTGTTTGGGGTCGGCGTAACTTGTCTTCTTCATCGATATCGCTCTGTTAGTTGTCATCTCAGTGGTTCATCTCTCGTATCATATATTATTTAGTTCGAACATCGTTTATTCGGTCTTCTCCGTATGTCCGTACTATATATGCTTTCTTCTATTACTTTGAAAAAAGAGAGTAATGCATTCCTCATGAATGCAAGACTTCCCTTGAAGTTGGAATCCTCAACAAGACCATTTGAAATATTTAGATCTGCATCCTAGCTCACCTAGCTCAAACATTGAACATGCAGCAAATATCGATCACAAATAGAAGAAACATGTATAAATCGGTAAACAGTAGGTTCGTATAGCGCGGATCAAAAACACCAGCGCGCATTGTATCTATTATTCAGAACGTTGACTGTGTTTAGATCCGCACACCGATTGTTTTCGCTGGATTTCACGGATTTTCTAGGCACAAATCCTGTAGAATGACTTTATTTTTTATTCGCCACTTTTTCGATATCATTGACCTAGGGTTGGGTAACACTCTAGAAAATAGGGATAAAAGGTTGGGCTATTTTCTGAATTGAACATTGTTTCTTGAACTTGATCGCTAAAAATACCACAGTGAATCTACTTTTAAAAGGATTAGGTAAATTGATTTTCATCTTAGGTGAGATAAACTGTACAATAATGTTGATGGCTACTGATACCATGTGGCGTTACAGTAAACTCGTTTTCCGCGAAATTCAGAAAACTTTCCTTCATAGGTACTTTATTTACCTCAATCGCCAACCATATTAACAACAACATAGATATTACGATTCGAATCACACTGAATAGGAAATCAGCCCTGTATTACACAACGAATGAATAGCCAATATTCATAACAAGGCCCGCGTTTTGATTGGCAAACAACATGTCCCTCAAACCATGATTCAGTCGCACATACACCACTATTAATGGATTAACAATCGCAAAGCGGCAGTTTATCCTTGTAATTACTATTGTTTTGTGAAGCACATTAAGCTTTCCGACTGACAAATTGAACACGAACGAATAATGTTAACACTTGCCCCAAAATCAACATTTGTTTGTTGACATTGCAACAAGGGATGGGATGAAATTGAATATTATTTTAACCGAATGCTGAACTGTTAGCACATACTGCAAAGTAGATACATTATGTGAGCATATAGTGTATTGTTCCGCACACGACATGCCGAAACAATATTTCAATTCGATATCGGGCGGACAATGGTCGGAAGTGGCCGAATATAAATGGACGGAAAGGCTTGTGCCCATCGAATAAAGGGCGCTGAAACAAATGACTGTATCAACTGAAACCAAAGACTTTACCGCTATGTAAACATAATAAATGGTTAGTTGTGCTAATGGACGCTTTAAAAATTTATCAGTGTTTCACATTTATGAGATAATTTTAAAGGGTTCATTAAAATTTGTTTAATTTAATGTACCATCATTTTGAGGGGGGTCATAATATATCATAAACGGTCATTAAAAACAAACCCACCGCAAAACTATCTAAGAAAATTGAGCCAATTATACGTATAATATCTGTATCCTCTGAGTTTCAGTCATTATTAAACATCAAGGTTAAGTGTAAATGCCATAATCCTGCATAAAAATTAACCACCCTTTCTTTTCCAGGTGAAATGATAATATCGAACGACAAATACCAGATGACTGAGATCAATAGCTCTGCATACAGTGTGCAGATGCGGCTTGTTATCCGAAACATTCAGAGGAGTGACCTCGGAGGGTACAAATGCATATCCAAGAACTCCATAGGCGACGCCGAAGGCAACATTAGGTTATACGGTAAGTCCTGGACAAAGGAGGCGCCATACTATCTTTGTATTGTCAATGGAACTTTGTATGGCAAGGAGCGACTGTAAGCTATGGACTATGTTGTTCTAGGCGGTCGTTTCAAAGATATTTCAACTATTGTGTGTGAATATCAGTATCTGTCGTTCAAGTTGAAACTAGAGGCGGAACAGAAATGTTACTTTCTATAATTTGAATATAGTGACAATGTCTCATTTTGGATATGTGGTCCAACATACAATATTTGTACATGCTAACCGCACAGTTGTACCAAGTAAAAAAAAACATAGATAAAAGCATCTACTGATTATGAAATCTGCTAAAATACCCTTTTCCATACGTCACACAGAAATGGAGCTGCCAAACCGAAAACGCGACGACGACGATCGCGACTACTCCATCGAAGAGACGAATGACGTCCGCTCCAGCCTCCAGGGCCCTCTGCGAGAAGGTGGACCAAGAGACGAGGACGCTGGCTTCTTAGGCGCAGGCGGACCGGCCACCGCTGCCGCTTCCGCTCTCACCGTGAGCGCTATCTTTTTAATAACGACCTTAGCCCTCGCCACATGCTAAACTTTTACTTAAAGCCATGTGCAAAGTTAAGACTGAAAAAAATCGGAAAACTTACTCGTTCTGTTTTTAAACAGTCTCGGGTTTACGCGTGAAGGGCAGATATGCGTATTGACCGAGAACATTTAAGTACCTTCTAATTTTTTTTATATATTGGCGTTCGAACTTGTTGACTGGGTTAGTTGGCTGGGCTTAGTTTCCACGAAGGCACTCGCTGATATTATGCTTCCGGATCTAAGATCGTATCGTTCGCTAAAATAGAACACAAGATAGAGCTCTTCCTTAGACAGAACCCGAGGTTGTAACTGTCATTGTAAAACAGAATAATAATAAAGCACTACATTTATCTCTAGTCGACGACAAGTCTAGACCAATCAGTAACTTTACCAATTTTCTACTTCGTAAACGTTAATTTCAACATAATCTCAATGTAATTCGTCACGTACACACGTATTACATAAATTGAATTAATTCTTTTGTGTGAGCTTGTCTTAAAATTGTGCATGGCCCAGCATTATTCGGCAATTAAGTGTCTGTGTCTTACTAATTGGACGGGAGACAGTGTTTATCGTTTAGATTAAAGACTATGGTACTTATATGGTACGTTTTATAACAAACGGTGAACAAACGGTACATAAGTGTAACTACGTAATAGTCATTAGCATTTCATCAGGTGTCAGCTTGTATTAACAATGTAAAGGCTTATAATATATTGAAATTATGTGGCCATATCGTAGAATTTGGCCATTTCAAGAAGTCTTTACATTTCATGAAATGGTCGGCCACTTCATGAAATAGCCGCCTGAAACCCTAACCTCGACGACGGATGTCTGCAGGGTTTAAAGGAACCTAACATTAATGGCATGATCGTGCCCAATTTTCCTCAAACCTAACCTCGGCCACATCATAAAATGGCCAATAATACGATAAGGCCCTGACAAAAATAATATCTTTTAGTTAATATGATACAATACCGTTGGAACTTTAACGTATTGAGTGTAAAACAAACATTTATTTTTCATACGTTTCTCTAAAATACGTTCTTGCTGTTGTACAATAATTTTCACTAAAATACGATGTTCGTTTGTTTTGCGTCGCGCGTGCATGTAACTACTCAGTGTCATAATAATTGTATGTATATCTAAATAATAAACTGTTAATGTTTATGTACATAATATAATGTAGCTAAGCGGTTATAAACGTTAGAACTTTATTTGCTCATTTATATAATTTGTTATCAATTAAATTTTATAGCTGTATTAATGAAAATGTATGTAAATCTAAAATGCTATAAAATATAGGGAAAATTTTGTAAATTGTTAACGTTTTTAATATTGTTGAATTTATGAGAAATAATTTGTAAACTGTATCTAAATAATAAGTGGAAGTTTCGTAGTGATATTTTATGCGGATGTGTTTTTTGTTTTATTCTATTTTTGTCAAACTGCTGGTAAAGGATTGTATAATGTATACCTACTGCAGCCAGTGTTTCTTTACTTATTGGCCTTATGTAAATGTATAATATTGCCTGCGAAACAAATATAAACGAAGTAAAACTTTAGACAGTGTTTTTCTACCCTATTGAGCCTAAACCCCAGTTATTGAATGAATCATTTCAAAGTGAGTATTTGCTTTAGCGTGTAAACCTATAAACAATTGGCAGACAGAAAGAAAGAGTGATTTTTAGGGTTCCGTAGCCGAAGGGTAACCAATGGAACCCTATTACTTAGCCTCCACTGTCCGTCTGTCTGTCAGCGGGCTGTATCTCAAGAACTGTAGTAGACGGTTGACATTTTCACAGAGTGTGTATTTTTATTGCCGCTATAACAACAAATACAAGTAACGTGTTTTTTTCGGTTTATGGAACGGAACCCTACGTGTGAGAGTTCGACTCGCATTTGACCGGTTTTCCACTTTCTATAGAAAACTTAAAATTGCTTTCAATATCTCTCTAAACTCCCCAACTAACTTTCATCTCTTAATTCAATTCCAAGAAGCACTGTGACTAAGCGCTCTCAACTTCATATTCTCAATCTAGAAACCGGGGGTCGGTTGCTACGAATTTCAGTAACCATTTACCTGACAGAGAGGTAAGGTTATAATTACTCTAACACAATACTGCTCCGTTCCCAATTTCTTAGACCATTCGTACTCTGAAACTATCTGCCGCAACCTCAATATTAACACTTAGTCAAAATATAGCGGCGAAGGTCTGACAATATCCCGTATGTACTCGTAGACCCTCTTAATAGGTACCTTCGGGCGAAGGCTCTGTAAGTGCGATGTAGATAGGGTGTAACCACTTGCATTAGCGAAATTACCTGAGGCTTTGTTATTTTCATTGCGACAACCGTAGGTAGCTTGTATGTAAGTGGAATGGCGAGATGTCTACTAGAAACAGTGAGTCCGTCGTCACGTAATACATCTGAGTATATGGAGTGTTCAGTTTTCGTTGAATAAGGACTCGTTCACGGGAAAATGTTAATGTATATTCTTCATCATATGAAAAAGAAAACTTAAGTTTCGTGTGAATGTTGTACGAGTCGTAACGTACTCCCGGTATAAAAAGTACCCTTTGTTCTTCTCCAAGGTCCATTCTATTTCCACAACACAATTCATCAAAATTGGTTCTGCGGTTTTGGCGGGTAAACGTAACAAACAGACAGACAGAGTTACTTTCAAACCTATCACAATTGCATTGGATTAGCAATCTTATATTATCTAATTTTTTGTAATTTTGTAGTAACATTTACAGTTTCATTGCGGAAACAGACCATTTAAAACTAATAAAGTATAAGTGCTTAAAAAGTATAAGTGCAACTATGTACTGTGAGGATCGCCCGGAGGACACGGTGGAGCATACGGTGTAGGTCTGCTCTGCTTGGGCGGAGTACCGCCGTGTCCTCGTCGAGGCGATCGGCGGCGGCGACCTCTCGCGTCTGGCCCTGGTTAAATAATTATATGGTCCGGAGCGAGGAGGCTTGGGAAGCGGTTACCTCCTTCTGCTAGTAATGCTAGCGAAGGAGGAGGCGGGCCGCGCGAGGGAGAGACAAGGCCTTCGCCCCAACCGCCGCTACAGAAGAAGACGCCCCGGGCGTCGGAAGTCGCAGGGCCATCCCCGGCCACCGTAGGCGCGGGCCTGCGGATGGCGAGCGTTGGGTGGCTCGCTGTCCGATCACCACCAAGTTCGGGTCGATGGCGCGTTGTGTTTCACGCGCGCCACAAAGAGATGTCAGCATAGAAGACGGGGCCCCCTTGGGCCAGAGTCTGGCAGGGTTGCAGAATTTGTTCGAAAGAGTCACCGCGGCCCTGGAACGCAAAGGGCTTTAGAAGGAACGGGTTTTAGTCAGTAAGGGTCTGACACATCCTTCCGCTCCACTCACAGCGGAAAAAGTCATTTGATGATTTCCCATCCTTAAAAAAAAAGGAAAAGTGAAGCTATGTTTGCGCACACACTTGTGAAATATAATATACTTCGAACTTGGCTAGTGATCGAAATCAAATGAGCAATTTTCTATAGTCACGATATTTCATTGTATTTTGGGATCTCAGTTTTATGCTGCGTTCGTTTTTAACTGCATAAATACTGGAATGTTGACGTGCTATCCCAATTTTAAATATCCACACTGATCATCGTTGTATGAACGAGGAATAAATGGTAGGTACTACAAGAGGGCTGAACATGCAATGCTGCAAATTTTAATGGTAACCGCATATGAATTTGCTTCATTGTTATTTATAAGAAATGTGATGGCTTTCTGGCCAATCACCATGTAGTTAATCTATTTAAAACTACATAATCTTGAAAATCAAATTCATTTATTTGCTTTAAATGAGGTACAAAGAGTAGGTACATGTAGGTACATGCAATGAGACATAACGCCATGCGTATATTGGCATGCAAATATTTTAATATTCTGGTGCCTATAATAGGTATAATATCTCTATACAAATTGAACACTTTATTTAATTTTGATTAAAGTTACCTATTAAGTATAATAATACAAAATAAACTCATCACAGAATTTAATTTAGCTACTTAATTCAACTATGGAATATTGTTTATACATATGTAACATTCTTCCGTAAGTGACTGACTGAGTGACTGACAGACAACGCACAGCCGAAACTACTGGTCGTAAAAAGCTGAAATTTGGCATGTAGGTTCCTTGAGAAGTATCTATAGGGGAGCACTAAGAGAGGATTTCCCGAAATTCCTACGGGAACGGGAAAAAACGAGTTATGCGCGTACGAAGTCGCGGGCAAAAGCTAGTAACAACATAAAACGTAAACTTATATTTTACCTTAGTAAACAACTAAAACAAAAATAAACCTTAGCTAAAAACAACTCAAAAGCTTTTAGCTACACCTATCTAATACACATTAATACTCTCCGAAAGATGACACAGCCACATACAAGTCACCATTTTATTAATGTCCTCCCTTTGAAGTCTTTGTCCAGTCCGTCAAAGCCGAAGTTTAGGCGCACGACTGATATTCAGTGATCTTTGTTCTGGTAACACAATATCGGATGTTCGGATGTGTAGGTACATTTCTGTCCCCCGAAACTCCCCAGTGTATCACGATTTGGATGTCACGGTTTGCATCTTAAGTGCTGGGACACCTACGTAGGTACACAGTGTAATAGATGGGAATAGACTCTTTTTGTGACGTTTCCCCTGTGGATTAAGGTAGTTTTAGGCATGTAAATAATGCGTGAGGTACACAGGTGGTGGTATTGTTAGGTTGCGTTGAATTCCCCTGGAATATTGTTGCCCTGATTCAATATTGGAAATTGAGTTTAAGCGAGAAATCTCACTACAGAAAAACTAAAAAGTTCTATTGTGTAGTTTGATTGCCTCACCCGATCACATCGAAGTCTTCACATCTCGGAATCATCGGTAGTGTTATTTTGTAAAGTTTACTTGAATACTCACTTTAGTTACAGCAAGCAATTCTCGAAAGCAAATTACTTTTTACGAATTTTCACAGTTCAGTCTTTTCAGTTTCATAGAATAACTGCTACTGGTAGTTAATCAACAATGAAGTAGGTAATCAATAATAGTGCTGTTTTCTATTGAGTTGTTTACTTGAGAGACCCAAAACCCGAGGCTTTCGAGATTTTTAGAATGCCTAACTGCTGCACTGTTTGCATTTAGATGGAACTCTTCACAAGGACTCATAACTGATTTAGGTTAAATTGATAGAAAAGTACTCATTTAGTTTATGTTAGTTCATCAAAAAATCGTCTTGTACGGTTTAATATCTGTTCACGTCTTAACGGCTAAACGAATTTGAATGATCAGGTTTTATTCCAGAAGTCTGTCTCTATGGGATAAATTCCGACTTTCACGCAGGTAAAGCCGATAACAGAAGCTATTTCTCAATAAATTAAACCTAACTTCTGAACCACGTCACATATTTTCTGTTACCATCATCTGTTTAAGTTGAAATTGAAGTAAACTGCACGCTTTTGAGACACAACTTATCTAACTCTTTGTTCCAACTCCGTGGCTTTTCACTATTTCGAAAAGTTACCTAGTTTCGCATTCAATGGAATATATAGGTTACAGAGGGGACTTTCACTGCATACGAAATGTTAATGTGGTCGTTTTGACATTAAATCGCGCTGTAAACTCACTGAACTATATACATAAAGGTGTGTGTAGTATTTATTCCAACTGCGGAAAGCAGAAAACTCGGTAGCAATTTTCGTAACGGTCTGGACTTCATTTGGTAACATCTTTCAGGGTTTTGAACAGAAGTGCTGGTTTCTAAGATCGCCCACGGCTTTGAGTATTTCCATACAGATCATGAAAAATCGATATAAGACACCTGTAAAAGCCTCTCTGAGATATCTGCAATACCACACGGAAAAAAGGTTTCATCTTAACATGTACAAAACGGGAGAAAGTCAAAGCAACTTATTGTTATTATTAAAAAGTAGTGAGTATTGGATATGTGACAAATCATATTTATGTCCGCACCCAAGTGGCGAACACTTGTACTCATCAATCAAAAAATATTTGAGCACTTTAAGCAGGAACTCCTACATGAGATACCTTGGTTGTTGCGAAAAAATGACCTGATCCCCTCCAAATCCTCTATAACCATAGATAATTTTCCATTGAACACCAAATAAACTCAAACAGTGTGAATGCACTTCACTTGACTCAACTAAACTAACTTGAACAAGGCAAGAGCCAAAGTCCTCCACCAAGGACGATCACGATTTGCATACCCAAGAACAATTAGTAACAAGCGTTTATTATCGATGTATATTCGTTTGCAAACATCTCATATTGGAGGGTGGTTCGCCGACGTCCGGCTACAATCTGCATAACAATGGTGACCATAGTTACGTACTCTCTAGACGGATGCTAATGCCATCCATTCATAATTCATGCTGTAATGAAGTGGACGAACGAGCCCCAGCCATAAGACGTCACGACCCTTTGTCTGGAGACCAGTTAATATAATGCTGTAATCAGATTTGTGTACGAAATATGATAGAGGATCGACTATGGAGTGATAGAGGACATTGCTTTATACACAAGTTGAGGCTCCCACAGACAGGTGCGACGCTACATGAGACTACACGTTTTCATTTAAATTGTAGCGCTGAGGTGGTGTGTAGTAATAATACTTCAGATGTAACGACAAAGGTATATTTAACCGTCCACGAGGAATATGCAAAATGGAATGTTCCTACAAAACACGTACGCTATGACTGACCTCCGCAGTACAAGGAGTGCTCTATTTAACTTAGAGGATTCTAGTTACAATATAAATAAATTCCTAAAGAAATCGTGTGGAGCGCGCAGGTCGCCGTCATCTTATTGGACGATAATGCAGGCCGCGTCGACGGCTGCGCGGGCGGCGCGGCGGGCGAGCGCGGGAATTTGCAACGCAAACAAATATTGCGAGTCGGCGTGGGAACCCTAGTATTCCGAGCATAGTGGCGAACGGATGTTTTGATGTATTGCAGCATTTGCAGCTACAGTACTCCCCCCTTAGCGAAGCGTACAGGCATCTTGACGATCCTGCCTGATCTTGTGCGGAGTTCCTTCGCGTTCGAGGTTGGTTGTAGGCTGGATTGATCTTCTGCGGTAGCTGCAGGTGGTTGGCGTGTCTCACTACTCGTGTGTTCGTGATTATCTTCGATGTTGATAGTGTACGCCGGTTTGAGACGGTCGATCGATATGTTGCTAGATCTTCCTGGTAGTTGAATCGTGAAATATTTCTCGTTGCGTTCAATGACCTTGTATGGTCCTTTGTATGGATGCTGCAGCGGTTTACGGACGGTGTCATCGCGTACAAACACGTGGCTGCATGTTTGTAGGTCGTTGTGCACGAACATACATCGCTTGTTTGTATGCGGTTTGTATGTAGGTGTGAGCTTCGTGATAACGTCGTGCAGGTGATCGACGTAGTCGTGGTTCATCTTCGTTGTGGCTGGTGATGGTGATATAAAATCGCCGGGTAGGCGTATCTCTTGGCCGTAGGTGAGCTGCGCGGCACTGGTGTTGGTATCGGTGCGCGTGGCGGCTCGTAGACCCATTAGAACAGTAGGTAATTCGGAGATCCATTTGTTGCTGCTTTCTAGTCGAGCCATGAGTGCGGCTTTCAGTGTTCGGTGCCAGCGTTCGACGATTCCGTTACTCTGCGGGTGGTAGGCAGTAGTACGGGTTCTTTCTACTCCAAGTAATTTTGCGAGGTTTTGGAATAGTCGACTTTCGAACTGTCGTCCTTGATCAGTTGTAATTCTTGTAGGACAACCGAAACGAGTTATCCAGTTTTCGTACAGCTTTCTTGCAACGATTTCAGCGGTTATCTCGTGAAGGGGTACTGCTTCGGGCCAACGTGTACTGCGGTCGATCATCGTGAGTAGGTATCGATGTCCACACGGAGATGTAGGTAGTGGGCCAATAACGTCGGCATGAATGTGATGAAATCGGATGCTCGGTGGGAAGGATGTGACGTCACTGTTATTGTGTCGTTGGACTTTGGATAGTTGACACGAAGTACATGTTTTAGCCCACTCGCCAATTTCGGTATTCATTGCTGGCCAAAAGTATCGATCTTGCATTAGTTTTCGGGTAGTTCGTATTCCAGGGTGACTTGAGTTGTGCACGGCGTTGAATGCGATGCGACGAAAGTCAGTTGGTAGGTATGGACGAATGCGTGACGTAGACGTTTCGCAGTATATTGGCTTATTGGTACCGGGTATGACGATTTTCTTGAGTTGGATATTTGTTTTTTGAGATAATATTGGAATATTGCTGTCCTTTTCTTGTGCTTGTGATAATTCGTCGTAGTTGATTGGTGACGGCAATTCGATGGTGTCGATGCGTGAGAGTGCGTCGGCGACAACGTTGTTTACTCCGCTAACGTGTCGAATGTCCGTTGTGAACTCGCTGATAAATAAAAGCTGACGCGTTCGCCGTTGTGTATCGTTATCGGACGGGGGCTTACGAATAGCGTAAGTCAGCGGCTTGTGGTCAGTGTAAACAATGAGTTCTCTACCTTCAAACATTTTTCTGAAGTGTTTGATTGCCATGTAGATTGATAATAATTCTCTGTCGAATGTACTGTATCGCTGTTGAGTTTCGGAGAATTTCTTTGAGAAGTAACCAAGTGGTATCCATTTTTTGTTTATTTGTTGTTGAAGTACAGCTCCAGCGCAGGTATTCGATGCGTCGCACATGAGGGAAATGGCGTCGGTTGGCGATGGAGATGGATGAGCGAGTAAAGCTGCGTTTTGTATGCTAACTTTACATAACTCGAACGCTTGTGACGCTTCTGTGTTCCATTCGATTTTGGTCTTGTCGCGTTTCTTGGAATTGTGCAGGAACGCGTTGAGCGGTGCTTGTATGTGGGCTGCGTTTGGTATGCTGTCACGGTAGAAATTTACCATGCCAATAAATCGGCGTAGGTCTTGAATTGTCTCAGGTTTGGGGTAAACAGTGATTGCTGTGATTTTGTCTTGCGGTGGTTTGATTCCATTGCTCGACACTTCATAGCCCAGGAACTTGACGTTTTCTCTGCCAAAGACGCATTTTGATGGATTTATGGTGATGCCATACTTGTCTAACCTGCGTAACACCTCCTGCAGATCTTCGATGTGGTTTGTTTCATTTTCTGATGCGACGATAACATCATCAATGAATGGAAACGCGTAGTCTAGCCCGATGAGTACTTGATGTATGAATCGTTGGAATGTCTGTCCAGCATTTTTGAGACCTGGACACATTCTTGGAAATTCAAATAAGCCGAAGGGTGTTGTGATGGCAGTCTTCTCGATGTCCGGTTCATATACAGGCAGTTGTTGGTAAGCACGATTTAGGTCGAGTGTAGTGAATATTTTCTTGCCGTGAAGTAGGTAGGTAAAATCTTTGAGACGTGGAACTGGATAGCGGTCTGGTTTGGTGACGTCATTGAGTCTTCGGTAGTCACCACAGACGCGAATGTCGCCGTTTTTCTTAGGAACGACATGTAGTGGGCTGGACCAAGGACTTTTGCTTGGACGGCAAATCCCTTGCTGCATCATCAACTCGAATTCTTTCTTCACGGGCAGGTACCGATGTGGTGGTAGTGGTCTGCTCTTGCTGTGTACTGGTGGACCGGTGGTTTCGATGTAATGTTCTACACGGTGTTTTGGAGTATCCTTCATACAGGATGGTCGTAGAATGTCAGGAAACTTGCTTATTAGCTGGTGGTATGGCTGATCAACGTCGATACTTCTGACTGTCGGTTCGGCGGAATAGGTGACTGGTGCCTTGACAGTGAGGTTGGTAACTTTGTCGACGAGACATCGTCCGGCTATGTCGACAAGAAGTTGATGATGTTTCAGGAAGTCGGCACCGATGATGGGTTTGTTGACCGCAGCAATGATGAATTTCCAGGTGTATGGTCTACGTAGGTTGAGATCCAGTTGCAATGTTTTCTCTCCGTACGTTGGAATGACCGTGTTGTTTGCTGCATACAAGCAAAAATCTGTTGGTGCAACCTTCACGCCTTTTCTTTTAGGTATCACGGAGACGTTGGCGCCAGTATCAATCAGAAATGACAGACGTGAGTTTTTGTCTGTTATAAATAGGCGGTAAGAAGTGTTGCTTGCGCCGGTTCCCGCCTCAGCCAACGCAGGCGTTAGTTTCCCGAGAGGGCACTGCTGTCGTCGAAACTGCACGGACGCGTACATTTTCGCGCCTCTTTGCCGAACTTGCGATGATAAAAACAGATCGCTGATTGGTCGTATCGCGTGCGACTTTGATTGGTCCTGCTTGATGACCGCGATCTTGATATTCGTCTGTCGAATGATCTGCGTCGACGATGATGAAGATGTGATTGGTGTACCTTAAGTTCAGCGATTTCTCTCGTGAGCGCGTCGATCTTCTCCTCAATTGATGTAGATGCATGTGAGGTGGCAGGAACGGAGGTAACTGCAGCGACTGCGCCGAGTGGTTGCGTCTGCTCGAGGATCTTGTCTGCCATCATTGCCAGTTCGTGGATGTCGGAGTGTTTTGCGATGTTATCACAGACGGCGAGGACTGCTCGAACAGATTGTGGAAGGTGGTTTGTCCACATAATCCGTAGCGCGGAGTCGGAGATATTATCGGCGGCGAGGTTTTTCATGCGACGTAGTAGCTGTGAAGGCTTCATGTCACCGAGTTCCATCTCAGATAGCAATCTTTGCACTTGCCTTTGCTCGGATTCCTCGTAGACTTGAAACAATCGACTCTTCAATGCTTCATAACGGTTGTTTTCAGGTGGATGGAGAATAATATCGGAGATTTCGTCGAGATCTTGCCGCTCAAGTTGTCCGATGACGAGCTCAAACATAACTTGATCGCCTTTCTTCTGTACAGACATGATGGCTTCAAATTGCGCGAACCACAAACGAATTCTGTCGCGCCAAATGGGTGGAATGCGCAGCGATGTCGACACACCAGAAAGTTCTTGTTCACCGTTGTTGGCCATGATGGAAGCTTGAATTGTGGATCTGAAGGTCTCTTCTTAATATCACGTCGGGGTCACCACTGTAGCGCTGAGGTGGTGTGTAGTAATAATACTTCAGATGTAACGACAAAGGTATATTTAACCGTCCACGAGGAATATGCAAAATGGAATGTTCCTACAAAACACGTACGCTATGACTGACCTCCGCAGTACAAGGAGTGCTCTATTTAACTTAGAGGATTCTAGTTACAATATAAATAAATTCCTAAAGAAATCGTGTGGAGCGCGCAGGTCGCCGTCATCTTATTGGACGATAATGCAGGCCGCGTCGACGGCTGCGCGGGCGGCGCGGCGGGCGAGCGCGGGAATTTGCAACGCAAACAAATATTGCGAGTCGGCGTGGGAACCCTAGTATTCCGAGCATAGTGGCGAACGGATGTTTTGATGTATTGCAGCATTTGCAGCTACAAAATCATTCCAATCCGTATAAGAATTAACGTTTTATTTATTAGAACAGGACGATTCAAGTGAAGCTACCCAAAAAGTATCAGCTTACCAAGACCAGACCAAAACCAGACTTTAATAAGTAATTGTGTACCTGCATAAATATACTAGCTATTACAATTTTCGATGCCCGATGAATTCTTCCTTTCTAATCCCTCTTATACATATATATATTTATTAATTTGTAAATACTATGTAATTTTTAAGTCTGTATTTATTTATAAATACAAAAGAATTATTTCACATATGACATAATTATCATATTATTTTAACACCTCAATTAACATGTAAAATTATACCGTCTCATGTAAAACCGACTGTAACCCATGTAGAGTAGGTAATAACGATGAATTGAAATCTTCTGAATGCAATGTAACATTTTGTGGTCCATGCCCGACCTCGATACTGAGTATTGAAACTGAGGTGCAAAATCTAGCGTTCATCTACATCCCAGTCCAGAATTGAAACCTTTAACTATGTACTTTAAATCTATTTCAAGACTTAATATAGTCTTATTTACCACACATTTTTAGAATTTTGTTGACTAGTTACTAGACTTTTTACACATAAAATAAGTCAAAAGTATTACTCTCGGTCCTTTTCATGAAATGGTAGTCCAGGTTAGTCATTAGAATTAGACAAAGTTATCATCAATTTAAAGGTTGCGTTAAGGCCGTGCGAGGAGCTCTTGGCTAATTAACAGCCGCACGGATCGATCTTCAAGGTTAAGCAACGCTTGTCGACATACCGAGACTCGAAAAACACTATTATAGCATGTAGGTTCCTTGAGGAGTGTGCTCACCGCACTAACAGAGGATTTTCCGAAATTCCTACGGGAACGGGAAATAACGGGAAGTGCGCATACGACGCCGCAGGCAAAAGCTAGGTTGATATAAAATATGTAGGCATTACATTACGATGTTCACTAATGTTGCAATACTCATAAAGACAGTTCATTCCAATCAGATTTTCGCAGCACTTTTGAAAAAAAACCATTAAGTGGGGGCGAATAATTGGTCAAATGAGGAACAAATCGACAGTTCCTCAAAATCTTCTTCTTCATTTTTTATCAATACGCCATCAAATGGGTAGCACGTTCAAATCCCTGCAGCGCTACTGATGTATTTCCAATAGGTGGCAAAGTGCTCGATTGCCTTTTGTTTTCCGCTCCAACTCTCTATCGGCGAATGGCGAAGTAACCGATTCTTCCGAACTTCCTCGAGTAGTAAAACTGAAGAGCACTGGGCTAGAAAACATTCAAAAGATCAACGAGTAGAGAAAAGCAGGCCTATGAGACATAGGACCGGTTTCTAAATTTCATTTTTTTTATTAACGATGAAAAATCATCAAATGAATTCTTCCGCTCTGGGTGGAGCGGAAAGGCGTGTCAAGACTTTTACTGACTAAAATCCATCTATAATCCTTTGCGTTCCAGGGCCGGTGGCTCTTTCGAACAAATTCCGCAAATTTCATATTTGTAGTTAAGATTGTGTCAAACCGCATTTTTCTGGTTAAAGTAAAGTTTGACAAATACTCAACTTCAAATTTCTTTCTTTCTTTCTTTTCTTTCTTTATTTTTTAGATATAGAGGTACATACATAAGTCACTACATTACTATGAGCGTCTTATATCGAAGAAAAAACCGAGAAAATTAAATCTCTAGAGTAATGTACCTGATATCTATTTTCAAGATTTAATCGAATGCCCAATAATATTGATCTAAAAGCAGCCTACCGTGGAATTAAAGAAACCAATGTAAGGTACAGTACTCAACAACTGTATGTATAGAACATAAGTATTCTATTAGAACTTCTTCACAAAAAAATGCCTTGTTTTCTTTTTCTTCTCGTATCCGACCCACGATAGCATTACACAACTCAGACCTTTTCTAGTAAAAAGTGGTTTATTGTGTTCTTAAATAAAGTTATTCAGTTTACTTCGCGGGGTATTGTGTGGGCCCATTGTTGGGGCCCAGGTGCGGCCCTTACACGTTCACCTACAATAACGTTATGAATGTCAAAAACACGTTATTTTTATTTACCTTAAACGACGAAATTGTATTGTTATGGCCGATAAAGTGGTACGATGTTAAACGATACATTTTTAAAATGATGTTTTCTTATTGGAAAGAAAATGGAGACTTGAAAAACACGAGGAAATCGATGGGTTTGGAAGGGAAAGCTTAAGGAACTGAATGTTATTAGAATTCTATTCAACAAAAGCAACGAAAATGTAAATATGTACTCGCATCTCCTCTTTTTATTTTAAGTTTGTAAGTAGCTAGGCACAGTTAGGGTGTCATTGCCGTTTCCCTAATATTTCTATTATTATTATTGTCCTGTTCTTATTATGAGGTGTACAATAAAGTATATAATAATAATAATAATAATAATATTTCTCCGTAAAAAAACCGAACGCTGTATCATTATAAGTAGGTTATAGGACGCCACTCACAAAAGAGCACGCACAGCAAGCTGACAGTCTATAAAGTCATCTTGAAACCTATATGGACCTATGGCACCCAACTGTGGGGTACAGCCAGCAACACCAATATTAAGATACTGGAAAGATTCCAAACAAAGACACTTCGAGTCATCTGTAACATTTCACAGTGCATCAGCAATAAAATTATATACCACAACCTGAAACTACTAACCCTCAAACAGGAGATCATGAAGTATGGTGTGGCAGTGGACCAGAAAAGACTTGCAAAACATAAAAATAAGCTTGCGGACTGAGCAGAGACAAAAGTCTACGCTACAGGCGTATAAAGAGACATATCGTCTGTTTCACCACCTACGAATTTATTCGGTGACTATTCGGAGGTGGTGAAACAGGCCCATAGTGTTTTGCCTGTTTCACGACCTCCGCTACTAGGTAGATTCGTCAAGCTTGACGGAAGGAGACACCCAATAAGAAGTGCCACACCAAGCTTAATTATCCAATCAGATAAATTGATATCGGACAGAGAAATGGCTTATTGTTGTGTACAACAGATTACCATGATACTAAAACCCTTATAACCTACTTATTTTATTTTTTTGTGTGTTATACACACAAAGAAATAATATCAGTAGATAAGTTTATAAACGTTACTCACAAATGGTAAAAAGACCAATAAAACCTTAGACACGTTATGGTCCTTTATTTTTCTAGATCGTCTTGCAGATGTATCTTCTTCCAGGTCTTTTTCTAGTAGATCAAAGGATCTGGTGACTCTATGGAGAGCTGATAGGTGCTGCACCTACCAGCTCTCCATAGAGTCACCAGATCCTTGACCTCCTTACGTGTTTCGACCTACACTGGGTACCTACGTGTAAAATGAAAATATGAATCAATGTTTTTTAATTTAATTTACCTAATTTCTACGCAAAATCATACTTTTCTCTGTACCTTTGGAATTTTGACAGAATTATAACCGTTTTAAGAATTCCGTATGAATGAGAAAATACGTACCTATGTATACTATCTATACTCGCCAACTACTTCTTATGTAGTCAAATATCTAATTGTGACACTTTTGTATTTTTTATTGAAAGCATTTATCTATCCAATCAGAGGCTACCTCATTGGTCTAGTGGTTGCTACTGCTGCGCTAGAGGTTTGATTTCCCGGTCGGACAAAGCGCTACCTGGGAGATAAGTTGTGAAATGTGGATATACTTTCGGCATTCCTCTATTTATTCTATGTAAAAGCCCTTGTGTAAAAGCCCTTAAGGTATTTTCAAAGAATTTTCGAGGCACACATATGCATGATCTCATTCACTATAAACCCTTTTGCAAAAGAAACGGGCACTTTAGATTTCGTTGGACTTAAATGAATATTACAAGAAAGAGGTTTTATTAATTTGACGATGTATTTTGCATGTTTTTAAGTATACTGGCTGGAAAGCATGTGTTCCAAATTTGAATTTTCAAATTAACAAAAGCAAAGTTACGATTAGTATAAAATTGCTCTACGAATGGCCCGAATTGTTGAAATTGTTGCTTGCTTATTTGATATGGTTGATAAAGCGATAGGGGCCGGCAAAATTATAACGCTACTTTAAGAACGTTGTTCGCAAACTTACGTGTCTCAGCGGCTGAATGTGAGTCGTTCAACGGTCCAGAGTCCTCTGGACCGTAACGATATTAAGAAACCGGTTCGGTCAAAAGAAGAACAGGTTCTGAAAGAAAGCGATGCACAGAATGACGAGATGATCAGTTTTTGGTAAGTCAGGCGTTAAGAAATAGTTAAGCTTCTCAGGCGGACCAAAAGAATAGCCGTAAAGAAGTAAGAGGAGTAGAAGTAAGCTTCTGGACGGTCAGGAGGAGGCTCTTGGCTGCCGATATCAGTAGTTACCGCCCGACCCGGGGCCCGAAATTACTCCGTGAGCACCAAGTTGCTCGACTTCAGTTTGCTCGAAATTGTACATCATGGACTCTGGATGACTGTTGTTGTGATGTTTTCCGAAAAGGCTAGAATCTCTTTATACGGTGAGGATCGACGTCCAGGGGAACGCTATGCGGACTTATAGCTTATAGCGAAGGCTCCGTTATGTTTTGGGCAGCTATTAATTCGACGGAGCGTACGGAGTTATTCATAGAAAATGGAACATTAAATCAACACCGGTACATAACGGAAGTCTTAATTTCACATGCACAACCCGCATTAACTGCTCTTGGAAAAGATTTCATTTTTATAGCGTATGATATGCTAGAAATTGGGATCCGTCGTTAAGATTGGCCAGCTCGAAGTCCTGACCTCAATTCAAATGAGCACGTCTGGGATGTCCTAAAGATAACGAGTAAGATCAGAGCAACCTGTTCAAAAAAACATCAGGTAGCTAAAAAGAGTAATTGCAGAAGAGTGGGAACGTATTCCACAAGACTTTATTAAAAATATCGTGGAAAGCATGCCCCGAAGGATGCACGCTGTTATTTTGGCAAGAGGACGTCAGTCATTATTAGAATTTTACATGTTTAACTTCTTAAATTAAAACGAACTCTAAAATGGATTAAAATCGAATATTTATAAGAATAATTGCCAGAATTCACTTCACGCATATTCATTTAGAATATTGTAATTATACAGTCTACGTCAAACAATTAAATTAATATATTAGTTGACTAATATCGGTCATGGAACGTAAATTTCCTTAGGTGCTCGTTTTTTGTTTTGCAAAGCCATGAAAAATCATCCATTTTAAACATAGAACACTCATTTACAACCCAAAACTGATATCAACTGATTCGATACTACATTTAATCAAGCTCAAAAACTGTCATTAATTGTGCGCATTCATTAAATATCATGATCAATCAGTATCAAAATAAGCGTAAAAATACTAACTAATAGCTGATTCCAGTGAGTGCGCCCGCTTGAAAATGGAAAATTATGCCGAACACAAACTACCGACCCGACTGATTTACAAACATGAAAATACGCTTTATGAGACTTTCACAAGTAATCTATATGACGTGTACGCAAAATTTCAGCTCAATCGATTAGGTATAACTGCTTATCATTAGAAGATCTCACTCACAAGGCCAGTTAAATAAATGCTTGTTTAACATTGGGAATAGCATTTAATAGAAGATGCTGTTATAAGTACTTAAAAGCCGTATTTGCCCAGTAAAAAAATAAGAGCAGATTACCTATTTCTCATCTCACAGGCTTTAACGGGCAGCTAAGGAAATGAGCGACTTAATAGAGCCGTAACCCAGTAGATAGCATGCTGTCATTATTCGTACCTGAGCATTGCAGTCTTTTGAAGTGCTTATTATTAATTGTGAGAGTGTTCAAAGTAATTGCTCTACAAAAGTGGTGCGACCAATATGGGTCGTTAGTTCAAAGTTATATATAGTAATAATAATTGAGAGTTAAACTTATAACTGATATAATGACTTCTTAAAAGTGCGTTGAAAAATACAATTTTAAAATGTAATATTTTCTGTTAGACCCAGTACTCTGCTACGGTAACGCCATTTACTGACATAGTAATTCATTACAAAATCCAACCTAATTTTTTTTTGTAAATAAGTTGTTGGTGTGCCTTATTATTTATTTAATTAATTAGAACTTCACGTGTAGAAGTGCCATGCAGCGCAAGCAAGATGAAAGGTGGGTCATAGTCTGCGGATAGACCCCGCATAGACCAAAGATTTACTCAAGATACGCCAAAGATCAGTACCTTCTGAGGAGCCCTACCTATGGTGGAGATTTTCTTTGCGTGCCCAGTCGAAAGGTAAACCGATGACTCGATTTATAAGGATGAACGATATGGCCCATGTGACAAGACGTCCGGCGATGCGCTATTGCTTTGCTGATATTTTCATACTGAATACAGCTGAGCAGTGTATTCCCAGCCGAAGCATATCTTCCCTGATGGCTTATAACCTAGAGGTTTTGACAAGAATTAAAGAGAAGTAAGGTTATTTCTAGGCCAGTATGCTCCCTCATCGATCCCATCACCGCTAACCGCAAAAATCTGATAGTGGGCAAACATGAGCCTATCAATGATAAGAAAAAATCGGTAAAATTAGATCAGTAATCTTACAAGAGACCCTTTTGATTATTTCTTTCGAAATCTCAGAGATTTTTCTTTTGAATTTTATTAAACTTGCTTCGCTAATGTTAATTAGTTTTACTGCCCGTAGGGAGAATTTAGATTTATTGAAATCGTTCCATATTTTTAAAAGCGTTTATTTAACTTCCACTGTTCGTATGTGTAAGTTGTCCGTCATAATTTGTAAAACATTTTTCGATCATTTGTGGATCTCCATTTGAGCTACAATTTTGCATTCACCTTTAGTTGGTGACAATACAATGTGCCATCCTTACTTATATATTTATATATAATATTATTATAAATGCGAAAGTAACTCTGTCTGTTTCGCGCTTTTATGCCAAAACTACTGAACTGATTTAAATTAAATTTGGTACACAGATAATCTAGAGCCTGAGAAAGGACATAGGTTACTTTTTAATGCGCAAAAAGGGTTGTAAGGGATTGAAAGGGGGGATGAAAAGTTGAATGGAAGTCTCGTAATTTTTAGAGCTAGAAGCTTGAAATCTATTTTTTAGGCTGTTGAATCGATATAAATAAATATGACATTCAAAGTTTGTAAAAGTTTTATCCTCAAGGGTGTTAAATAACAATTGGGAATAGGGGATGAAAGTTTGTATGGAAATATGTAAGGTTTATGTGAATGTTTTATAAGTTTGCGACAAGAGACAAAATATTAGAGTTATTCTGATGTAACATTTACGGAGTCATTACAAAATGTGAAACTGAAGTTAACGCGAGTAAGAAACTTGCCAAGCACCGCGCCGTACACAAAGAGCGCTGTGCAGACGCCCGGGGGGGGGGGGGGGGGGCGGAGCGCGCTTATGTACTTATATAATTTAATAAGCTCTTTGCAGTGAAACACTGAAAATAGCTCATTAAAGTATTTATACATATGTGTCTTATTTGTAAAATAATACCCAAAGACACTATTCCACGCTAACGAAATCGCGGGCACAGCTTGTAAGCTCAATATTGTTATAATTTCAATATGGCCACCGCTCCAAGATGGCGGATTACATTTTTTTTAACCCCTTTGATATGGGTTTCAAACGAAAGGGCATGAAAAATAACAAAAAAGTTGATAACATTACACTAAATTAAATATGACCGCTAAATATGAACTCGTTTAAAAAAATATAAAAATAGTAAAATTTATAATTAGAAGAAGCTTGTACTTCCACAGTTAATTAACGCCACCTATAAGGCATTATAAAAACAAAGGCACCATTTAACGGCCACCTTTCAGTATTCCATTTCCCTGAATAAATGATAGGAAGCTTATTTTTGTAAGGCAACATTCAAGGTGGGGGCTTAAAAACATTGATAATGACTTTTTTAGCAATGTCACGAATTCCTTTGAACAAATTAAACTTGGCTGGTCTCCCTCATCTAATTAACTTCTTGAAGCACATTTTAAATAAACAACCTGTTGGTTTCCGCTTCTAATTTATAAGATAGGCTGCAAGTGAACGGATATCTTACTAGGGGTGGGAGAATAACTTTTGTTTTTAAACTGAATGTGGAAAGAATAAACTCTTCATGCTTCTAAATTTAGCGGAATTAGTTCGAAAGAGTCACCGCGGCCCTGGAACGCAAAGGGCTTAAGAAGGAACACGGATGGGTTTTAGTCAGTAAGAGTCTGACACGCCCTTCCGCTCCACCCAGAGCGAAAGAAGTCATTTGATGATATCATATCGTTCAAAAAAATTGTGCGGTCGGGGGACCCCCGTCAGGAACGAAGTTCCATAACAAATACGTTTTCACGAAATTTACACGTGTCTGTTCAACAGTGTGTTGAGGTTACATGATAAAAAGTGACAGGGACAGAGAGAGAGAGAGAGAGTTGCGCACCCGGCTACGCACTCACTTGCTCGTGTGCTCATGGAACGAAGTTCGTTATCGCAGCTTGCGGGTTGTGCGATTTAGTTAAAAAAAAAATTGAATGTTTATTACCTCATAACTCCGTCATTTATTAACCGATTTGAAATAATATGTTTTTATGTGAATAGGCTTTCCGATTGGTCCCATAAGTAGTTTGGTTTTTATTAAATTAAAATAGCTGGAAAAATACGTCATCCAAGTAAACGAAATTGCGTATTTTGCTTTCCTGTGACTTTTGTGAGGTAAACTACAACTAAAATGTGAGAAATAAAACTTTTTTTGCAAAAAAATACAACCGTCTTCCAAATAAAAAAAAACCAGCCAAGGTGCGAGTCAGACTTCCGTTGACCGAAGGTTCCGATCTAGTCTTGATTTGGAGTATACATTACCTACAGAAGTTTATAAAGTATGAAAGCAAAATATAGCAGGTAAGGTTGAAGGACAAACCTAAATTTGTTGTTGAAAAAATGTTCTCCCATACATCATTGTATATCACGGTCAATTCTTCAACCGAAAATATAAGTTTGTAATCAAAAACAACACCAGAAACAATATTTTGTTATATGGTAAAACTATAAATTCCCCCTTTTCCTGTACTTGTACTGGAAGATCTATCTTCTTGCCAAATTTCATGAATCTAGGTCAACGAGAGCTATAGGTTTTGATACCTTGCAAGCGTCAAAACATGCGTCATAAACGGAGCATAAACATTGACTTGAAAGTTAATTTTTTTTTATTGCTTCTAGGGGTAGCAGGCTTGGGTACTTGGCATTAATTTCAGCTTGATTCCTACACGCGTTCCTGAGAAAAAGGGTCTTGACAGACGAACAGACAGACAGACGGACAACTCCGGACGGATCCTATAAGGGTTCCATTTTTGACGACTGAGGTACGGAACCCTTAAAACACTACAAAGTATAAAATAACTTTAATTTTGGAAGTCGGTGTTAAAATAAGAAATAACGACCTAAACACCGACTTCAGAAATTAAAGTAATTTTATACTTTGAACTGTTTTTTTATTTGTAATTCCAAAAAGTGCGGGATTCCTGTGGAATAGGTAGTGTGAGCAAAACTATGGGAAAAAGCTAGTCACTAATAGAAAATAACTATGCCATATTCTGATCAATGGCTCCGACATATATAGCTACCTATGCGACACAGCCCATCAAACGCTCTACGCACAATATCATAATTGAGTTACACGACTACTAATCCTTGTCCGTCGCAGCGATTGATGCATTATTCTGATATCTACCAGTGCCCCTATTAAAACGCAGCGGTCATTCGTTGGAATTGCGGATATTGCAGTTTTGTATAAGGGGTTACATTTACTCGCATTACACACTAGTGGGGCACGGATTGGCAATGCCTATGAGTTTATTTTTATTAATTTGTTGTTTCTGCACAAACATGAGCTCAAGCTTGTTTTCTTTGACCTCTAAGCTTTAATAGCCACTTGCTTCCGCCAACGGTTTTGCCCGCGTGATTGTCAAAATCATCCCAAGGGAACACACTCCCGGGTTAAAAAATATCTTAATTCACAATTTTCCAAAACTGTTCAGCCGTTAAGACATGATATGATATTAGCGTATGCTATGTTTTTCGGTAATTGTTTAAAACTCGCTTCGGTACTATATACCAACTTTTTTCACGCCTCATTGCGAATTTTGTAGGTAAGTTACACATATTTCATCTAATTTTAGCCTTGTTTTTAACTCCAAAAGTTTTTTATTTATTTTTTGTCCTAAAACTGTGTGGTGAGTTAACCGAGCACTTTAATAAGCTGTCAATTTGGCGTTCAATGCGAAGTTTAAAAGCGTTATTATCTGATGTCATCGGGATAGACCGCGGTGCATTAGTGTAATTAACCAGATCGGTTTTGCTTTATTTTAATAAGCGATGCTCCATTATTTTCGTTGGGTCCGTTAATGTGTAATGTAGTGTTGTGGTGCTTGCTTTTAGGACATCATCATCATCATGTCAGCTGAAAGTCGTCCTCTACTGGACATAGCGATATAGATAGCGATCGCAGTGTAGTTGTTCAATACACAGAGAATGCTGATGCCCATTTTTACGACACCCACGGGAAGTGATTGGGTGTTGCTATTTTTTTACGTCCAACACCATACAGTATCTTTTAGGACATAGTAAGATCTAACATTTAAAAAAAAACACGGATCTCAAATTTTCTAAATGAAAATTCTAATCTGAAAATTTTGGTAGCCACATTTTTGTCTCGAGCGATCCAGTGTCAAAGTTATATTCAAGCTTATGTTTTAATGATAATTAACCATTAAATAACCCAGAAACTCAAAAGATTACAACAATGTTACGACGAGTAGCAAGTCTCAGCAAGACACTTGTTACAATAGGTCCTTACCACGTAATTGGAAGTAGTGTGCCATAGAAATATACGGCGGTATAAACCGTTCTTTTGTCGGCGGGGCCTGTTTTCAGTTCACCCATAGGTACGGCGCGACGCTCAGCTACCTAGCGTGCTTATGGCTTCACTTGAAAAAATCCATGCACTTAGCGCTGAAAATAAGCGCGGCTTTCGACCGCATTCACTTTTAGCGATGTAGTTTTTCTCCTTTTACACCCTCCACACCCATTCTCCCAGCTGCCATCCCCCATCTCACTCCAACTTCGCATCTCTTCAACTATACTCGCTCCGCTTTAGCGTTCGTGACACAAAGCAATATGTGAGTTAACTTCAGTGTAACGGTTCTTGTTTGAGTTGCGATTTAATGCCTCCTTAAACTGAGATGGTTTACGGGTTAACCGGGTTGAAAAGGATAAAAGTATCCGCAGTTGTTTACTTTTTGGATCTGCTTCGTTTCAATAAAAACTTTGAATCCGTTAAAGGCAATCGAGCGCTTTAGACATGTACGCTTTATTATAGCGAGATTTAGTCGAACTTTTCACTGCGATGAAAATTGAATATTGATCCGCTATACCGGTTTTTCATTAGAGTCTGTAAAATATAAATTAAATAAAAAGGCGTTTGTTACAAGAGAAACTTTTCTCGCGATAATGATCTTTGATATCTTTATGTGAATATTAAAAGAGGAAACTTCTTTTGTAAATAGAGAAAGATAATTAACATTATAATTGAATGACCTTCGATGACCATGTCTGGCCCGCTACCTGCGTAAGTATTACAAAAGCTATTTGACCCGAACGATCCGTCCCGCCACGCACCGGACCCCGTTCATCTGGAAACAATTTTGTGCGAGAATCGGTCAGAATAAGAGCTAATCTATATTTACCAATGAAACAAGCATCAGTGTCGGCCACAACTTGTCCAATTTACATGACGAAGGTGGCGATATCGCAAAAGAAAGTTTCCGACAACTTTTATCAGATCCCAGCCCACTGCGGCTGATGAGTTGGCACCGAACTTTATTTACTGATACGACGATTCAATTTAATGGAGACGGATACGGAAATCATTAAACATGTTTCATTTTTAATTCGATTTTATTACACTAATTTATTTTTAGAGTTAAGTGAATAAATTTGAAATGCTTTTTAATTTTCCACGCTCAATAAAGACGGCAGTTCCACTAATTATGAAAAGCTGCACGCCTAAACTCCAAGCTCACGTACGTTTGAATAAGATTTAAAATTCTAATTAGTCAGCTTCAAAAATGTGGACTGACTATCAAAGTACTTTGAGAGTTGAAAAATAACGAAAATAAAGAGTCCCACTCCACATTAGACGAGCCTGCTCGAGACTCGAGGCTGGCTCCGAGGGACTGGGATTAGGCACTGCCTACAGCCGAGTACGTATTAGACGAAGAGATTTAAACTGAATTAACCGTTCGATCGTAAAATTGGAATGCCACACAGATAATTACCTGACACTCACAGAAAAGGAAGTCGCTTAGAAAGGGGATTCAAATAAGCGTGTAGGAAGGACCAAGCGAATCGACCGCCTTCAAAGATTGGGCGAGATCTGATCACGGCAAAAATAACTGATACCGCGCTATCAGAAAGCGATCGACTGGAACCCGATACTAGCTATTCAATTGGGCCAAAGTGTTTAGAAATGCCAACTGAACTCGTGTTATAAAAGAGTTTTTCGAAGAAAATCTGCAATGTTCGGAACTTGTCGTTCAACATAAATAACATTTAGTTCACAATATATGGTTCTTTATCTATGTTGATATACTACATATGGATTAGTTAGACAATTCACCTGTGGTTACCTTGTAATGGAAATCACAGGACACATTTCGTGAAAATAAACTAAAGCGCGAGCGGCAAACGACCGCTACAACTGAACATTGGTGTCCCTACAGACCAACACAGGGATGAAACAAGGCATAGGACAGTTCATGCTGTAATCAACACACTACAAAGATTTCATGTTGGTGACTTAGTGAAACACGGGTTTTACCTATAGTAGGCGCCAGATAAATGTGGAATAAAGTACATTGACCTTTCCCTAATAACTGTTCATAGGTACCTGAACAATTAAATATGAATCGTTTTTCATTATTAGACAATGTTAAGGATCACGAGAGATGATGATTCGGGACAGCTTTGTGTCATTAATTCCGTTTTTCAAATTAAAAATGTCAATAATTGTAGGTGGGTCAATGACCGTTATTCCACGATTATCTGGCGCATTCTATAGTTAGATTTAAGAAACAATAATTAGATCCGTTATTGCATTTGTAAATTTTAAGCAATACTACACTAATAACGCTAGTCTTACCAGGGTATAGTGTTACCCAGTAATGGGGTTGCGGTTGTGGGTACCATGTAAAATACTGGCATTAAGCTGGATATGCTAGACTGGAAGTCGACCCCATCAAAACATAGTTGGAAAAGTCTAGGCACATGATGAGATTTTACTGCATGTCACGACTTGCAAACCTGAACAAAAAAGAATCATGTGGTATTGTGGAACATGGTTATAATAACGAAGCTTGGCATTCAGTTGGCTGATAACAGTATCTTGTAATCAGCGCACTCCCTTATTTGCGTTTAACGACACCAATGGGAGGCAGCGTGTGTATTCTGGCGTGTTCTGCACACGGGAAAATCCTTGCAACATGAACCCAGCATTCATATTTTGACTTTACTTGTTGTTTATCTAATTATTAAGCACCTTTCGACGAGTATAGCCCTCCTCTATCTTTCTTCATTTTCAATCGACTTCCAAAAAGGAGGAGGTTCTCAATTCGACTGTATGTTTTTTTTTAAGTGAAAACTTCTTTAGCAGCGTTGTGCACTTTTTGGGATGGGTAAAAAATATTAAACACGCGTCAGGACACGTGACCTGATCGAAAATTCGTAAGACGGAGGGAAAGTTCTGAACCGTCAATTTTTTAATGTAATATAAATTGTCATGTTTGTGTACGATAGCGCAATAAATTAATATTGTATTTTACCACATAAATGATAGTACTTTTATACTGATAATTAAAGCAATTCGTGCGAAATTATTTCCTAACCATTCCAAAATATCAAAAATGTACAACAAGCAAACAACAAAAAAAGAAGAAGAAAAAGTAAGTAAGTAAGTTTTCACTTCTACCGGCACTCCCGGAGTGCAACCCGTTTTTTTTTTTGTATGTTTGTTAGGCGATCATTCCGTCAATATTAATAGATTTTGACGATTCTTTTTTATTCGAAAGCCTATACTCCTGAGGTGGTCCCTTTTACACCAAGTCAGAATCTGATGATGGGATCCTAGGGAAATCGAGGGCAAACCTCAAATTTTAAAGGTGCATACAATGTTTTTCATATACCTACTAACGCAATTCAGATAATTGTGCCTGGTAATCAACATCTCATCTTGCTGAGCTGATGATGGAAGTTATAAGTTAAGATCTGATGCTGGGATCGCAGGAAAAATGCTTGTTCAGCGATATTTTCGCAAAATGTCAACCGAATTGGATGATTCTTTTTTGTTTGGAAGAGTATTTTCCCAAACTGGTCCCATTTAAATTTGGTGAAGATCTGATGAAGGATTTCGGAGGTAGGCAACGGAACTCTTCAATATATGATAGCAAATCCCCCGGGACTGCTGAAATTGCCTGTCTATTTATTAATTACATCAGTTCATAACATAACATCACGCCGGTAATTTTAATACTTTTGCAAATTTTTTTTATATACTTTTCTCCAGAATAGAATATTCTGCAGAAAAGTGAGGAGACCCGACCCCAAATAAATAGGAACGGGAGAGAACAAAAGACAATTAATGTATTTCACCACTAGATCAAATATGAAACATGTAATCTAGATTTACGCGAACACAGTTATACTCGTAAGCAGGACACAGTAAAAGCTCTCTAGTACTGTTGACATTTACCTAACTTGAGCGCGTTCCATAGTTTATGTTTTTCTTTTCCAAATCAACATAGAATATTAGTTACAGTATTAAAGCTGGAGAACCGTACAGGATGTTCCAGAAATGGGTGGTCATATTTAATAATGATGGTCTATATCTGATACATAGTAAAGAAACAATTGCCAAACCAAAAAAAATACATTTGTCAAAAACCCAACCGCAAAAACGTCATGAAATCTATGATTGAACTTAAATTAATGCCACCATCAGACTGCTTGAGAAGTGTTTTTTTCCTCTCTTTTTACTTTATATTCGTTTTTTGCGGGCGAGTGTTTTGATCAGTTTTTGTTTTCCAATTGTTCCTTTACTGTATGCACAACATCACCCTTAAATATGACCACACACTTTTGAAGCACCCTGTATTTTACCACTGTGAGCTTAACATACACCAGCTAGGATTACTTTGAGATCTTAGTATGAATGCGTTCTAGAAATAAAATTCACTGTATACCAACAGTGCTTTTAAATCGAATCTTATAAGTTCAGAATCGGATTTCAGATTTTTCTTTGAGTATTTTATGTTATAACAACCTGGATTTAAAATATATTAACGTTATTAACCTCTATCGTCCTTCATCTTGGGCTGTTACCATAATAATGAACTATCAATGGTCGAATATTCAAAATGTAAGGGATGAGCCGCGTAACATTTTGGACTTTTTGTTGACAGTAGTTATCGCTGTTGAGTTGATGACACTTTGTGGATTGGTCCTTAGGTATATGAAGCACATCTTTAGGGATAAATAAAAATATGTCACCGGGTTATTGCAAACATCGTAAAAAAATCCTCTTTCTGTTTATGAAGTTCCGTTGGCAGAGGATTCATCAACGGGCAGGATTATAGGAGCTGACGGAAATCATCCCACGAATTCGTGAACTACGTTATGATTTGGTGGCCTTTGACTCTCCGCCCGCCCTAAATCTAACTTCTTTCGTTCAGTCCATCCAAAGGTTGTCTGTAAGAGATTGCCCCGTGCGATAAGACCGCCCATTGTACACTTGTTTTTTTAAACGTTTTTTACTATGTTTGTAATGAGGTGTACAATAAAGTATATAATAAATATGACGGGATTGGCGTATGATTGACTGGGATTAATTTCGATTATAATGATTTCATCTCGAAAAGGGATGCCGTTGGTACCAATTTTGAAATATGCTCGTTGCATTTGCGGAATTCCTGCAGAATTTTGTGCACGAGAATTTTCATTGAAACAGCAAGATAGAGTATTTAGCGAGTGTAGAAACCGTTTATTTACAAGATCTCGTGGCCTGTAGTGGCAGATTTGGTTAAATTATCAATACTGAGACGATGTAAGACAGCAGTATTTCTAATCGAATCATCAACATTACTGACGCTACGGACACGACCACTTGACGGACTCAACAATACCAGGCATCACTCACTACCACCACAGGTGTGCTTGAGACGGCACATCAGCCCGTATCACTGACGTCACTTCAACGTTACCCATCCGATCTCTCATGTCCTGACTACGACAGCTGGCTGACATATGACGATAATCCCGAACAACCAATACATTTTAAACCAGTGATGCGCACTGCTCGATGGATTGCGACTTTGTCGATTACAGACACGAATTGAATGTACTTAATAGGCGTGAATCATTCGTATTGTGTTTTGATTTGGCTTTGTATTTACGGATTATGATAGGGAGTGTTTTTGGTGTAGAGGATGAAAAAATGTTGTAAATAGAAATCTGTCTTGTACACGATATCATAAATAAAATCAGCCCTAATAGACTGTGTTATCAAAAATGGGTAACTTTCCATGAAACTAAAAACAGTAAGGTTTCTCTGAATTGGGCACGCCACAATTGCGGCAGTAAGTCTTTGGGGAGTGGCTGGAGATGCGCCACGGCGTCCTCACCTTCTGTCTCAGGTACTCACCGGACACGGTTGTTTCGGGAGATACCTGTTTAGATTTAAGTGGGAGGACACGCCCGGGTGTCAGCACTGTGAGGATCGCCTGGAGGACACGTTGGAGCATACGGTGGAGGTCTGCCCTGCTTGGGCGGTGCACCGCCGTGACCTCGACGAGGCGATCGGCGGAAGGACCTCTAGCGTCCGGCCGTGGTTAATCTAACAACTTAAGCTAATGACTTCTTCCGCTCTGCGTGAAGCGGAAGGGCGTGTCAGACTCTAACTGACTAAACCCCATCTGTGTTCATTCTAAAGCCCTTTGAGTTCCAGGGTCGCGGTGACTCTTTCGAACAAATTCCGCAACCCCCGCAGGCTCTGGCACTAGCGGGCCCCATCTTCTATGATGACATCTCTTTGAGGCGCGCGTGAAACATAACGCGCCATCGACCCGAGCCTGGTGGTGATCGGACAGCAAGCCACCCAACGCTCGCCGTCCGCAGGCTCGCGCCTACGGTGGCCGGGGATCGCCCTGCGACTCCCGACGCCCGGGGCGTCTTCTCCTGTAGTGGCGGTTGGGGCGAAGGCCTTGCCTTTCCCTCGCACGGCCCACCTAACTTTATACGCTTACACAAGGTACTTAGATCTAGAAAGTTAGTTTTTCGAAAAAGGGTTTAGAGACAGTGAGAGCAATTTTATGTTTTCTATTGTAAGTTAAAAATCACTTTCTTTTTCTCTCTTAAATCTTTTGCGATCTTATTCAAACAAATTTCGAAACCTGTGCCCCAAGAGCTGGCTTTTACTTTGGCCAGAGGATAAGCATTGCCATTCAACGTGGCAATGCCGTCAGTCTCGTGGGCACATTACCAACTGACAGACGACGAATTTTTAATGCTATATTTTGGTTTGTGGTAAGTTTAGTTTATTTGTTCATATTAGTTATTATTGTTAATCAATACATAAAAAAAAGTTGTTGTTGTAATTGTTGTTAAATATTCATAATATTCGATAGACTAGACAAACAGTCGTACAGTTTTTTTAATCAAGTGTACAAAGATAGTAGAGGTACACCTAATATTTACAAAAAAAATACGGTTAAACATTCTGCCAAAAATTCTCTTCGAACACAAAGGTAACTCATAGGTGTACTTACCGATACGAACAACGTACTTTTTTCCTTATTGCTATATGGAGACACCACTGAAATATAAGCCAACCAATTTTTGCACGCACCATTTTGCATGTAGCGGCAATGTTGTAAAAAGATATTTTGAACTCATAAGTTGTTGACAAAGCAAGTTTTTTAAAAACAAGCCGTGTACCCGATGGGATTTAAATAATTACAAACCTCACAGTAAAATTACTAATTTCGATTAGACCATTGAATTCGATTATACCTCTGAATGTCAAAATTTACAGTTTAAAAAACGTATACAGATTCTAATTGATTATTCCATAAAATCTGTAATCCTCTGTAATCTGTAAAATTGAATCTTTGTCATACTTTCAGATCCAAAGAGCCAATTCTACTAATATTTAAGTTACGCTCGCATTCATATCTCAGTCGCAATCTGTCAAATAAACCTCAGTTTTCATTTTTTTTTTTTGTCAATTTGCGACTGAGATGCGACATGCAGTAGAATTGGCACGCTGAGGTGAGCTAAAACTGTCATTTTCCTGTCAGTGAATGAATGAATCAATAAAATATCAACTAAAAGCCTCACTTTTTGTGTGCAAAAAGAAATATAAATGACAAACGCTGTAGCCGGAACTTGAAATATTTGACCCTTTAATTTGTGAAGAAACGGCATCGGAATTGATGTTTCTAAATGGAAAAAACCCATTTTTAAATTAATTTTTGGCCCAATTTTTAGCTACGGTAACACCATTTGCTAACGCAAGTATTAGATCCTCACGTGTGCAGATGACTGGGTATGCTTGTGTTGAATCCTTTAGTGATTGTACTTGCTGAGATCTGAGTGCGGAATCTATTAATAGCCTCCCAGTGCGGCCAAGGCAACGCGCGTATGTTATTTTACCTATTACTAGAATTTTTCAAAAAGGTACCTTTTTCAATTAAAATTATTTCCTTAGCATGATTTGACCCTTGTTAATACACGTGTGTACCCTCAGCCCCAAACACAAGTAAAGAAATCTCAAAAACAACTTACAAGTACAGGCAACCAAAGTTTGAAGTAACATGTGAACGGGAATATGTTAACTATGAGGTAATAAGTTGAAGGGACGGTACCTTCCGAACAATTAGGGCAGTTAGATCCAAGGTACTTGATTAGAAGGATATCCGTATCCTCGCCTAAGGCGCCTTCCTGATATTGTTTCAAACAAATGAAATATACACAGAGGGTTTTAATAAGCTGAACTTGGCATTTACATGAGGAAGTATTAGTATATGAAATATGGGGGCAGTGGAGATCAAGATTGACACTAAAACCACATTATCCTCCTTTGCGTGCGCAGTCAGGTAAAAAGGGGCTGACTGCCCAGGGTACGGATGGCCCTCATTTTAGTGCTACTTCTAGGTATCGCTATGAGGCTTGTTTAAATTAAGTTTTACCTAATTGAATGCAATAAGGTCACCAGTAGTAGTTATGTTTTTAGTTTAGATTATTTTATTAGTGACGTACGCGTACGCGCATATCCCGTCCCACATTTTTTTTTCCGTTGTAGCCTTTCTCACGAATGTGGCTATCAAATACAAACGGAATTTTCTGAATCCAACTGGGAGTTCTAGAGATTGTCGCATTCAAACAAACAAACAAACTCTTAGCTTTATTATATTAGTTTAGATTTAGATTACAGTTCAAGTAATGCTAGCCAATTTACTTAAATAGATGTTGGGAGAGAGAGACATGTTTTAAAAGCATTACTTTTTAAAGTTATGAATGCGAGGTGAACTTTACGGTAAACCCTCACATATAAACTTCTTATGAAAACAGATGTGACATTTTCAGAAACATCATTTTAATTCAATCATTGATAAGATCTCCGTTTATAACTATAGTACTTTAATAATATTGCCCAGCGAATACCAACAAAATCAAAGATATCGACAAAAACAACGATCCTTTTCAATTCTTTTCCTATAAAAACAAAAGAGAGCTCTATATGGAGGCTATAAACAGCTTATATGTGAAAGCTTACGGCTTTTGAGTTAAATTTTATTTGATTGCAGGCTCGTCACGCCAACAAGGCTGATTGATGTATTGCCGCCGGGCCGGCCTCCCTGGTCAAAGATTACTTAATTGATGCATCGTGTTTGTAGATATTCATATTAGGTACTATATCACTTTTGTAAATGATTACGGTTTTGCATGTGTTTTAAATAGTGTTGATTTACGATCTTATCGGTTGTGTTTGTTGTTACGTAAAATAACACTTTTGATATATGTTTTAGCGCACAACACTTCTTTTTTAAATATTTGCGGTGATTTTTATCATAAGATAATTTTAATACTCTAATTACTGCGGTAAACTGCAAGTTACACAACAAAAGACGCTATTAAAAATAACATTTGCGCCCACGCAATGTCCATTGAGCACACGTGTCTGCCATTGCCATAGTCAGAATAATTGTCACCAGCCGTCAATTAAAAGTTATATATTCTTTTCTATGAAGTGTGACACTCACTGACACGATTTGTCTATGTTGAAAGTTTTGACAATAATCTAGGCGATAGGGTGAGGTTCTGCGTTTACGCTGAGGCGTTTCAATGCTCTGTGAATAAAGTCAAAGTCAAAGCATTTATTTCAAATAAACCATTAACAGGTACTTTTGAATTGTCAAAGTCAGTCCGTCAAAAACATGAAGCTATTTTCACGTTCCAAAGCGTAGATCTCTATGAAGAAGATGCAAGAAACTCCACGGACACTCTTTTAAATCATTACTAAGCGCAATACCTTTAGTTTTGCCCCCTTTCATACCGAGCTTCACAGATGCCGTAAAACAATAAATTAGTCAGTAATTCGTAGAAGAGACTACCCAAAGCACATATCCACACTTTTCGTATCCCGAACCAACAAACATACAGTCATAATCTATCCCAAATCATAATACCTTAGCTAATAGATCAAAAGTCACACATCCTACCACCAATCATCCCCTTCCCTAAAGGTCACGACACATGAATCCACGATTGAGATAAAGCAACAGCGCCCCTTTCATACGACATTAGCTACGTTAGTAACGCCACATTTCCTAACAATCTGCACCGTGGCCCATTCGCGTGTGAATCCTTAGATACAGACGCTCATTTCCTCTTACGTTCGCGGGTTAATATTGTACATGAAACACGATCGAATTTGCGATTTATTCGCTGTGTGACGTTGTATTAATAATGTGACAATGTATTGTTGTTATGTATTTATTGGGATGGCGTGGTGTATTCGCTGGGAACGTACCTACAAAGTATGGAACTCTCTGTAATACGTATGCAAAGTACGGAACGTACATACAGACGTATAATGTACTGAGTAACCAAATGTCACTATGACAGCCACGCCACGCGCGTTAAGTACAGACTCGTCAGACTCTGTAAAGTAGAGTCAAGTAACTATCTAGCAGGCAGTGTACAGGAAAAGTTATCTGTAGCAACGCACTCTTAGCACAACATTGAACAATGTAACTTGGTATTAAAATAAAAGAAGTGTTTCCTCCGAAGTTTGTTTCTATTCTATCTAAGATACAAATATTACACTCTCTGCAAGCGTCTGGGTCTAACTATGACCCGCCTTACGTCTATACCCTCAGGTGAGATCGAACTCTAGTGCGGGCTCGACAGTATTACAAAAATAAACCGGACAAGTGCGATTCAGACTCGCGCACCGAGGGTTCCGATCGAGTCTTGTTTTTCCGAGTATACATTATCCACGGAAGTATATAAACTATGAAAGCACGCTGATTACTCTGACAAAAATATAACAGCCAAGATTGGAGAATAAAGTTAACTTTGTTGTTGAAAAAATGTTCTCCCATACATCAATGTACGTCACGATCAATTCTTCAGCCGAAAATATTAATTTGTAATCGCAAAAAATGATTTTTTTTTATTGCAGGATAATAATAATAATAATAATAAAACGGAGCATTAACTGCCTTATCTTTAGATTGCGTTGACTTACGGCCGGACTCAATGACATATTTACTTTTAACCAACTGTCAAATTAACTACCAACAGTAGCTGAAACATCATTTTAAAGGCAAACATGACGTTTCAGCTACTGTTGGTAGCCAATTTGACAATTGGTTACAGTTAGATCCGTTATTGAAACCGGCCGTTGGAAGTTTGATTTTTAGCTGCTCCAAGGGGTAGCAGATTTTTAGATATTATTGATATTAATTTCAGCATTCCTCCACGCGTTCCTAAGAAAAAAAAGGGTCTTGACAGACGGACAACAAAGTGATCCTATAAGGGTCCCATAAGTTCCGTTTTTGCCGACTGAGGTACGGAACCCTAAAAAAAGCACGTATTTTTTTACATGAAAAGAAGAAATACTCTTAATTTCGCGTGACGTCACGTCTTGGTACAGTTTTTACCTAGGTGTGACGTCACAGGCGAGGGGAGAGACTTTAATGCGTAATATCCTTGTAATTTTATTGATTTGAGGAAGCAAAAACAACGTGTCAAATATTTTTTTATAGTCTACCTGGCGGAATAATTACAATCATACATTTAATCCAGGAATCATCCCCATTTGACGTTAGTGATCTAATGAGTATTAACGAGTAAGTTTAAAAACTCATACGAGACTCTCTTATCTACTGCAATTTTTTCCTTGAGTCCTGTAGTCATTATGGATACCGATATAGACGAATAGAAATATTGGTTTCAGTAGTTTTAATTACAAATGTACCGCAAATATTTCTTTGCGTTATAAGTTTGACTTTTATGTTTGAAAGAGGCCTGCAAGTATCTTTCTTTTACGCATTTTTGGTCACCTCTTCCTTGTCTCCTTGTGTGAAAACAAAACTTCCTTCTCGAATTTACAGGAATTTTACATCAAGTTAACTTCAACCATCCCCGACAACCTGTAAAATATGGTTTTACGTACATCCTTATTCGAGAGCATCGTAAATTCCACACATTTTGTTTCATGTACACTGTCATATTTGGTGTCAAAGAAGTCATTTTGTAAAGCATCTCCTTCGCCCGATACGATAGTTATTGCCAGTACGTTTGCACGGTAGTAACGTGTGCGAATTCCGTGAAAATTTTAAAGAAAGCAATAAAATTTCATAGCTTTACTCGACGGGAGTGACAATAAAACTGCATCTCGATTCTGATCACACTCGTTTCAATATGTAGATACGAGAACACCTGAGACGTCGGCTCGCTTGAAAAATACTTATTATATTGCTTTCCCGTAAATAAATGTACATATACGTGTTTATTTGGAAAATAAATGACCCAATTTTCATTAATTTTGCCGTTTCGCACTTCAGGCACGTTGAGATTGTTTCATTTGAGTAGTTCTGCTACAATTCTCGCTTGGTAACTAGTATAAGGCTATTCTCAAACTTGAAGTGATTGTGACATTTATTTCATAACTATTTTAGTTATTTTGTTCCAACCCCGCTTCAATCAGACGCGTCCATTTATAAATAGAGATGAATATAAAATTAAACATTGACTGTTGTCGGACGATTTTAATCTCAATAAATGTTAAGTACCTTCACCAGAAATGAGCGATTTTGCTACGTGGCCCGTGAGGAAAAATATATCAATGGGATCAAATCATTTTCTTAGGTATGCATAGCGCAGCTGTGGTGGAAAATGACTAGCGGAGCTAAAAATCGAAAGATATGTTCGACGGATGCGACCGAGGAATAGGTGCGAACGGTGTTTGCGAGAGATGCCAATCCCTCGCTCACGTACAGCTGAAAAGAGTTCACTACGCATCCTCGCACCACTAACTACACATCGTTTTACAGCGCCGCTATACATTTTCGCACTAATAACATATCTCTTATGTAGCACACAGTCATTAGTTATGGCATTTCATGAATAGTATGATAGTATAAATATAAATTCTGAAAAGCTTTCAGAAGCTCTCAATTCCAAAACGATATTAGCAAATTAGCATCAAAATATAACATAAACGAAGACTATAGACGAGCACTTGAAGTTTCATATCGTAATATCGACTAAGAGAGATGGCTCGATACAGGAAGCATGCACTTACATTAATGGTTTCGAGGCGAACGACTATTTCTGTAGCACGTTTTTTGACGGCCTGCAGATTAAAAATTCATATGATCAAAATGCCCGGGCCTCTTGTCCTTATTGCGGAAAATATTAAAGTTGTGTTTGAATCTCACAGTTCATTCGATTTTCTCGCGACGGTTTAAATTAGGTTTCAGTTCTTAGAAACGTTGAGTCCGTAAACAGAAATAACTAGTGCTATTTAAATTGGCGTGAGATACGATTATATTTAGATTCATTCGATAACTATATTATAAAAGTCAATACTGAAGTGGAATGCTATTTTTAGGATGTACTCGTAGTTTCATCTGGAAATAATATAATTCAACGTTTCAGCTTATACTAGATTGGAAAATATTATAAATTGTCATGTGAATGAAACAAAATTATAGAAAAGTTAATACTAAGTTTGCCTTTATGATTAAAAAGTTTTTTTTTTTTATATCAAGATATTTTCTTCTAGATTCCTTTAATTAGGGTCAACTTCGGTTTATTTTAATTAACAGTCGCAAACGAAAAAATTGCCTTGTACTCCCACAAGGTGGACCGATGACCTGAAGAAGAGGGCGCCGGGAGAATGCTAGACGCTTGGGGTAGATCAATGACCATTGTCCAGCAGTGGACGTCTTTCGGCTGAACGGTTGATGATAAAAGTTTGAAGAATAGTAAACGTCGTCTGTAATCACTTATAATAAGATTTGAACGTGAATGTTCCACAAACAATATCCAAAACGGCGAAGTGAGAAAGGGATGTGGTAGCGTGGACTCAGCAAGCCGCAACACTCAACAGTGTCAAGTGTCACAGGCTGCTATTGACAAGGTTTTGTAGTTTTTAATCTCCTGCTTGATTATGCATTCCGCACACGCCTATTCCTTGTTGGGTTGGGTGCGTTCACTTGACTCGCCCGAAGCCGAAGCAGAGCTCAACTTTTCCAGCTAAACTAAGTTTTTGGATTTTTATTGCTTTTAAACAACGTGAGATGAAATAATATTATTTCAAATTTTAGTGCTTTAGGTAGCGGTGTTAGATGTATGTTTTCCTCTTAATAAGGTTTTTGAGAAATTGTTATATCTACATGTCTGGTTACTCGTATTTTGAAGAACACCGTGAAGACCTTGACAGAAAGATGATTAAAACGTTAATTTCCGCAATGATTCTAATTATACTGTAGGCGAACAATTCAAAACATAAAGTCATTTTCTTTTAAGATGTTTCTAACATAAGCACCCAGAAAACCAATTACCATACATCGACTACAAATCAAGCAGCCTCCCTACGAATCACGTTAACCAATATTTGAAAATGTCTCGTAAACATCGGTGTGGATCCACGTCGCAGGATCATTCGTCTCTCGCACAATCCGTCTGCACCAGACGTGCGTCGTTCTTTCGCTAAAAATGCAAATTGTACGTCGAACAGACACCACGCCCAGGGGTCGTGGAGCTGACTTAGGGACTCAGCGGGAAGGGAGGCTCAACATTTTTCACGAAACGAAAATGAGCAAGACACACCCCTAGGACTCGTTGAGAGTTGAGTATTCCTTCGTCAGTATTTCATGTTTGCTGCTGCTGTGATTTTGAACTGATTCCTGTTTTTTTATCTCGTTAGGCTCTAGAAAACCCAAAGGTTGACTGGTAGAGAATGCCTTGATGCATTAAGTCCGCCCATGTACATGTATCTATTGTACATAAAGTTTAAATAAATAAAACGTGACAGTCGATCAGCGATAACAATTTTCCGGAAGTCCAAGAAGTTTGGATTGACAATCGCTTCCAGAAATGTCATGAACAATACCTTAGATTGAAGGTCACTGTGTCTGGAGTCCCTTGCCTGCGTCGTCTAGTGGTCGCAAGCGCTATTGCTGACCAGAGATCCTAGTTTCTCTGATCGGGCAAAATATTTCCCATCAGAATTTTCTCAGTAGCAGCTCGGATTCACACGGTGGATAGGAATTGGCTCCTATAACATATAATGAAACTACTCCCTACATGGTACACCTCTGCCTCACACATCGGGAAAATGAGGCGTGATGGTATGTTGTCATGTTTTTTTTTGGCAGAGTCCACTGACGAAGAGGAACTCGTAACTCCAAACATGGAGCCCTGGATTCCCTTGCACCTCTCCTAAATTAAAAGAACAATTGCGCTACTGACATTAATCTAGCAAAGACTCGAGGTAGTGGTAGGTACCTAAACTAGAATGCACTTATAGATTTTCACCTCCCTGAGCGACTGACTCGCGGCGATACTATCGTCCTGCCACTTCATTCTTTAACTACTCTATGTATGTGTCACCGGAAAATTGCAAACTTTGTAAGTTTGTAAAATATCGCGTGAAATTGTAAACTAGTTTTTCTTAATAAGGCACGGATATATTGGAAACTATTGAATTTGGTTGGGATTTATTGTATAATACATATATCGAGAAATTTTAATGTAATAAAGATTTATTACATTCTCACGGAGTTTAAAATTTTCCGGTGACATATGTATGTACGCGTCTGCACGCGGCGATATTATCGCGTCGATTCGTCGAGTGCACTGATGAGCAAATCCTCAACTCGTGGTGAGTACTCCATCGTGGAGGTGCCTTACTAATAAGAAACGATAATTCTAAGATGAATACAGCCTTTTTTGCAGCCTCGTACAAACTGTTTTTTTCTCTAGTACGGGAGCGCTTAGAATCATATGAACTCACGTTGAAACAACACACTCACACTATCCTTCAGCGACACAACAAACAACCAAACACATGTTGTACTTATTAACTCACTTATAAAACAAGGTCTGCGCACGTACATTTTGTTCACTTATAACTTAACCACGACTTCAATTTTCTTGCGGTTTTCTTTATTATACGAAGCGGCTACGGAACGCCAGTGACGCCATCTAACGACCTTTATACATTGCGATAAGTATCAAAGTTGTTTGTACAACTCATTTAAACAATTTCTCGTATAACGCAGACATGTCTTGCACAGTATTATTGTGTTCCTGATGTAATTAATTAGGTTTTTTTAAATAACAGGAAGTTTTTCTTATCATAAAACATACTGTAGTGCAACTAAACACACTTCACTAACAAAAAACCCGTTTCTTGTATATTTATGTGTTGTTATAGAGGCAATAGAAATACACACTCTGTGAAAATTTCAACTGTCTACCTATTACTGTTCTTGAGACACAGCCCGCTGACAGACAGACAGACGGACGAACGGATGGACAGACATTGGAGACTTAGTAGTAGGGTTCCGTTAGTTACCTTTCGAGTACGGAACCCTAAAAAGGGGTACGTGAGCCACTCGTTGGAGATCCGCGCTAGACGAAAAGAGTCCGCCGTCCGTTATTGCGCTCCAATACTGGATTACAGGCAAAAAGATACCCGCAAATCTTGAAGCAGAGTCTAGACCGTAGCGACCTTCAGACCCGGCAGGTTACACAAGAGCGTCGCCTCAGGCCCGCATGATATAAGCACGGAACCAGAATGTTCGGGCCGACGAACATTCTGGTTCCGTGCTTTTAACATCACAAAGGCTGTCCAAACGCATCCCGCCGGAGGTTCAATGCGGGGATCGTGCGGTCCATAGCCCTTTATGGGGATCCAGTGTGGGCGTTAACGCTGAATGGGCGACCAGCCCGCCAGCTCAATGCGTCCCAAAGGGTCATGGCCATCCGGCTGGCCCGGGGATACCGCACGTTCTCCGGCGAGGCGGCGAGCCTCCTTGCCGGATTACCGCCATGGAATCTGGAGGCGAGAGCTCTAGCGCACATTTACGCGTGGCGCGTGGAGGCGGTTCACCGGGGCAAACTCCGCTGCCTCGGTAAATTGCAGCGCGGCGGACGAAGCTCCGGAAGGATACCATGGCGGTATGGAGACGGTGACTATCGCGACCCAGCGCTGGGCACGCCACAATTGCGGCGGTAAGGTGTCCCTCTTTGGAGAGTGGCTGGAGAGGCGCTAAGGCGTCCTCACCTTCCGCTTGACGCAGGTACTTACTGGACACGGCTGGTTCGGGAGGTACCTGTTTCGGATTGAGCACACAACCGGGTGTCAGCACTTAGGATTGCCCGGAGGACATGGTGGAGCATACCGTGGAGGTCTGCCCTGCTTGGGCAGCGGCTCGCGTCCGGCCCTGGTTAAATACATGGAGTGAGGAGGCTTGGGAAGCGGCATTAGCTAGCGAAGGAGGAGACGGGCCGCGCGAAGGAAAGACAAGGCCTTCGCCCCAACCGCCGCTGCAGGAGAAGACGCCCCGGTAGTCGGAAGTCGCAGGGTGAACCCCGGCCACCGTAGGCGCGGGCCTGCGGACGGCGAGCGCTGGGTGGCCCGCTGTCCGATCACCACCAGGCCCGGGTCAGTGGCGCGTTGTGTTTCATGTGCGCCTCAAAGAGATGTCCGCATAGAAAACGGAGCCCGCTAGGGCCAGAGTCTGCCAGGGTTGCAGAATTTGTTCGAAAGAGTCACCGCGGCCCTGGAACGCAAAGGGCTTTAGAGGGAACACTGATGGATGGGTTTTAGTCAGTAAGAGTCTGATACGCCCTTCCGCTCCACCCAGAGGGAGAAGTCATTTGATCCAAATCCAAAAAAAAAATAAAAATAAAGGCCCACAAAGGCTCAGGCGTTCAGCCCGTACGAAAAAACCGTAGTCCGGTTTCAATTAATTGATTTCTACAGACAAAGATTTGAATAATTAACATCACGTTACAACAAGAGTCTGAGAAATCAGGAATTTCAAAGAAAATAATAAGAATCTAGAATACATACCGAAGTTTATCTATAATTCCGCTTAAATCCTCACCATATTCGCGGGACAGCACACCAGAAGTACATTTACTTAACAATTTCTTTTATTAACACGACCAAATAAAATTACGTTCTTGCTTCCCTTTTCGTCTTCATGTTTTTCTTGTCAATCGAAATTTTAAATCGGTTTATGCAACCGGCCAGTCTAACCCTTCCTTTTGGCTTTGCCGTAGTCGGGTAAAAAAAGGTTATGACGAAGTCTTGTAGCAGATTACAAAATGTACCTTCGGAGTTCTTATGTTATGCATGTGTTGTTTACCTGTAAGTAATTGTTACACTATAAAGAAGACTGGTAATTTCTGACCCAGAGTCCGACAGGTCAGACAGTCCGATCATTGGATAAATAAATGGTTTCTGCACACCCTCGATATTTTTAAACGACCTATCATATATTATTTTTTTTCTTTTCTTATTTCTTTACCTGAAATATATTTTTTTTAAGAATTTGTGTTCTTAATAAGAAATCAGTGTAAATATTTTTTGGTAAACCGAAAATAAATAAATTTATATAAGTATCATTCATGCAGATTTTATTTTACATTGATCTCTGTCATGACGTAAAAGTGTCCGGCCAACCAGCGATGTTTCCAACGTTTTCCTTTGGTGATAATCTCAAGACAGTGTCTAGCAGATCATCTATAAATACACACTCGAGTCAAGTCGATACGAGTTGGTGGTAATGAATTGAAATTATCTATTGCAACTGGAATTAGATGTTCAAATATAGGTGCAATCAATACAGATAATTAATTAACTAGTCAACAGTAAAGGTTAAATGTAATGCTTATTACCTAACTAAGTATGGATACTTTAAATACTTGGTACCATTTTGATCTTTTCCTGCTACATTTGAGTTAAATTTATTCAGCTTGAATCAACTAAAGTTAGCATTCCCAAGCGCGGCGCGTTCAAGTTTGAATTCTCACTAACCCTACTTTGTATTAAGCGCATGGTAAATCTGCGTAGTAAATTATAATCGCGGTACATGTTACAAAATGTAGGTGATAGTAACCCTACATATTAATTAAAAATTCAGTCTTTAGATTTTCTATTTTTTTCAATATTCGTTTGTGACGACAGACTCATGAGCCCGCTTTTCCACAGAGATGTGCAGAAAGAGCTAGTCAGAACGAGTATGTGTAGCGGCGCTGTGAATATGTATGAATGAGTTCCAAGTTGTTGTGACGAAAGCTGTACGAGGAGCTTGTGCGGCGTGTGCCTTAGTGGTGATGATGCATAGCGGATTCTTTTCAACTATGAGCGGGTGATATGTGGCTGGCTGAGCGGTGTCGACGAAGAGCGCGCAGCAACCCGCCCGCGTGCCGCCCTCGAATCTCTCACTTCTTTGTTTCTATGTACAAATAAACACCTAGCTCCGCTAGCCTTTTGTTACCAGAGCTGCGCTAAGCAAATGAAGCGATTATTGATGGATTTTCTCCTCGCGCACTGCCTAGCTAACTCGCACATTTCCGGTGGAAAAGCACCTTTAATAATGGAAAGCTCTACAAAGTATATGCAGGTACCTCTTGAATAACCGAATATTCTTTTCATTGCTAGATATATATACCAATGTAAATCAATGTCCTGATACAAAACAGCAATCAGTACAACAATTTCGCATATAAATTTAAATGTTAATTTTCTAAGCTATTAACACATTAGGAGTGCACAACGGACGCTATCGTAAATCAGAAGTACAAACAGTGTATTAATTACAAATGCAAACAGCGAGTGTGGTCCGCCGCAGCCGTCTCTATCCTGCTAATGATTTGCAGTGTAGCCGCGTACCCGGAGCCTAACGCACACACGGACACACACCACTACGAATACTATGAAACTACGATACGACACACCATCATATTTCTTCGTATTGAATTATCTAAATATTTTGTTAGAAACGGCTGTATAAAGTGTCAAATTAATTTAGTTTCGTGGATGGGTAGACGATGGGTATCGATATTTTATGACGATGAAACAAAAAGTACAAGTAGGACTCGCATACGAAGGGTTCCACACCATGAACCAAAATAGTCACGATTCTTGTGTGATTAAAATTTTATATGAATTCTCTTTATGTTTCACTATAGTAGGCGCCAGATAATCGTGGAATAACGGTCATTGACCCACCTACAATTATTGACATTTTTAATTTGAAAAACGGAATTAATGACACAAAGCTGTCCCGAATCATCATCTCTCGTGATCCTTAACATTGTCTAATAATGAAAAACGATTCATATTTAATTGTTCAGGTACCTATGAACAGTTATTAGGGAAAGGTCAATGTAATTTATTCCACATTTATCTGGCGCCTACTATAGCTGTTGTCCGCGACTTCGTACGTGCAATACCGTTTTTTCCCGTTCCCGTAGGAATTTCCCGTTCCCTTATAGTCATGAATGTGGCTGTCCTATACAAAAAGAATTTTCAAAATCGGTTCAGTAGATCCAGAGCTTCTGCCAGGGTTGCGGAAATTGTTCGAAAGAGTCACCGCGGCCCTGGAACGCAAAGGGCTTTTGATGGAACACGGATGGGTTTTAGGTAGTAAGAGTCTGACACGCCCTTCCGCTCCACCCAGAGCGGAAGAAGTTATTTGACGATTTCCCAATCTTAAAAAAAAAAAAAAAGATCCACAGATTACCCCCTACAACCTCAGTCAAGTTTGTGAGGTTTTTTGTTATAGCGACAATAGAAATACACATTCTGTGAAAATTAAAACTACCTACCTCTTACATTTCGACGGGCGGTGAGCAGAGGCTTAGTATCAGTGTACTGTTGGTTTCCCTTCAGGAAAGTACCTTATAAAATCTTAGCTTCAACTTCAAACTCATAATTTCAAGTACTTAACTACACTACCAGCAGTTGCTCCTCTGACTCAGCTGACAACGTAGTTAGCTGTATAACAGATTGTTAAAAGTTTTTTTTATCGTTGTAAGGTATCTATTATCCTAAACCACGACCTGACGAGATATCTATCGAGAAATTGCATGCAAGCACACTTCGAGTACCTTTTATAATTAAGTATTGTAGATGGTGTATATAGGCTGGGCATGATAATATTTTCATGTTTAATAAATACGACATACGATCAAACACTAAGTTCTCATTCAAATGCATTTAAAAAAGAAACCCAAATAAATTTCATGGAATAATATTAATGTCGCAGCCAAATAGCTTAATCACCCGTTTAATTGGTTGCCTAGCCTTTTCATTGAACGGCGCCGATTTTTCAGCGACTTAAGTGACATCTTTGGTTCAATATCGTTTAATGACTTGCCTATGGCACTTATGTCGCTGATCAAACGGCGCAGTTCAAAGAAATGGCTAGGATTTTAATGAAACGGCTGATTAAGCTAGTTGGCTGCGACATCAATATTAAAATAGGAAATGGATTTTGAATAGATCCATGTAATATCAGAAGCAACATGTATTACAAAATAAATGTTTCGTAGCATAGCTGCTGGCGACACATACACACACACATGCACACCACATTATTTGACGTCACTACAAACGAACTAGCCTTTTCGACTAACCATTACATTCCATTCCCCTCAAAATCAACAACACTAAACCGCCACCAATTTACCTTTTGACGTTAGGATTTAAATTGATTCTGGTATGAGCATTTTATTCAATGACTTACGGCAGAAATGGTTTGATAGGCAGCTGATACGCTCCTTTGTTTTCCACCGAAATGAGTTTTTCACTGATTGTTACTGTAACGAGTATTTATCGAGTTTCAAGCAATTCGCTGCGATAATTACTCAATTGAGTATCGTGCAAAGGAAGGGGAGAATTCGTGTTGTTGGAATATTAGTGATATTATACAGGTAGCGGAATATCAGGCAATGCTCGCAACTCCGTATTATGTAATCTGGCTTCAACAACCCAGGCTTACTCATAATCTGTCGAACATGAGAAAATATCCCCCCATTTACCGCCGACTCGCTGCGTTTAGTTCCAGCTTCTTTAATCTGCATAAATTGTAGCGTTACGCATATTGCGGAATGAATCCCGCTCTTTAATGCAGCCGTTAAAAGTGATTCAGTTGACGCTGTAGCCATTTTGAATTGGAGAAATAGGAGAATAAAATATATCTTGAGGATTCAATTAAAATTTCCTATTTCTTCCTGCTTCAGTCAAAATAATGTTATAGAGGTGAATGGCTTGTAATGGGTTATAACTGTATTATGTTTTTGGTTTGAGCTTATGGGATATAGATCAATAGTGTCTAATGTTATTGCAATCTGTAAAGTGTAGTCAGGTGTATTTCACACGTGGCGAATGCTTCCTACACATTGTCTTAGCACTTATCTTTTCCACTTGATGTGTACCTCAATTCAATTTTCTATATCCCACACTGAGCCAGGTGACAAGTGGCAAAATAAGAAGCAATATTACAGATGCTCTATCCATTTGCTAGATGAAATATGCCTTAAAGTAATATACTCTACAGTGGAGATAGTGCGATATCGTTATGAAGAAACGAACAAAACGTTCGACTAAAAGCTCCATTTTAATTTCATCACCATAACTCAGCCGTGCAAAGATACGTTTTTGCATGAAAACTGAAATAAAAAAGGTGCAGGTACGACGTCGAAACAATAATGCGCGATTGTAGTTGCTTTTACAATGGCAGTCGGAGACATGCGGGCGGGTACCGCCGACGTAAAGTGAAATCGGTCCTTTCAAAACATTTTACTGTGCGAGCTTGAAAAATAAAACGGTGAAGCACTATTCAACTACCCACAGTGGTCGTGGGTAAAGTGTCCGCGATAAAGGGCCTTCACAAAAAAAACTCGGCTCTGTAAACTGGGCCGGCTCGCACGGTAATCAACTTTGTTCCAGCTTGTGTTTGGTGGGAAAAAATTGAATGGTAGTGACGTCAGAGTCGAATCTATCCACTAGGTCGGTGTTGTTTGACTTTGCTTCTTGTAATGGATGAAACTGGCTCGAAATGTCAGAAGCTGTGTAATTAAATGGAAGCCTGTACTCTATGTGAGATGGTGTGTTGTTTATTATGTACCTACGGTTTATTAATTTAACAACGTTTCGTAGTTAAAAGTAATCGAAAACATAGCGAAACGAAGACTTAGAAATTTCAGAAATATTTCCAAGATCCACTACAAAATCTAAATCAAAATGATTTTATTCGAGTCCTATCGTCTGGTTTTGTCTATAAAATGTAAACGTAAAACACAAGGTTTTCTCAGTACAAAACTACCAAATTAAAACAACTACCCACCAAATACAGATTGACTGTCCTACGCGATACCAATATATTTTTCAAACATCCAGATTCGATGTATTCGCCAGAACACTCGGTTTAAAAATACGTTCCACCTAGTTGAACCAACTAACCTGTATAATATCCGAATTCCGAAATCGAGTTGGAAGTCTTGTAAAGGAACCGACTTAAAAAAAATATTTACAGAAGGCCGACTCCGTACAAAGAGTGAAATCGGGCGCGCACACACATAGACTTCGAAGAACAGGTTCATCAAGCTATTATTATCTAGCTTTTTACTATAATGTCGTCGTGGATTTCCAGTCTAACCGGATGTAGCTGAACGTCAAACTACCCAAACCATGCTAACACCAGGGCCGCTAGACAAAGTGAAATTCGATCAGCAGTAACGATCACGACTGACCATGTGAACAAAATCTTTCAATTCTGGTGTAGCGCAAACGACCCTCGACTTTTTGATAATGGTTATCCCTTATAGAATGTTACTTTGTATAGGCCCACAGACTATCTCAACTTATGTCGAGTGAGCTAGCGTACTTCAGCATGTCTTTGAATACATCCGTTTTCACTCGTTATACCTAGCAGGTTTTCTGAACTTAATTATTTCGTGGCACCGGGGTCGCATTGCCGAGCCCCGCGAATATTCGATTCAATCGTCTTCGCCTCACCTAGCCTTAAGTGTACGAGAACTATTTTCGTAACGGCGTGATAGCGAGTAGCAACACACTGGAAGAAGAAGTCCGGGGTCTACCAAACTATTTTCTCGGTACAATTTAAATAGTAATGTTTTCAGCGTATCGGGTTGTGAGATCGTAAGATGAGGTTTACTTTTCGCGACCTTGTTCTTGGAGTTTGAACTAATAAGATCGTAGTTATAATCTGAGTTTTGGATGAGCTTAGTAGGTATGGAGAAGGTGGGGCGGGCGCCCTACGACAGTTTCATTCTTCCTTCAATTCCCGCATAAGCCCCACGCCGCACGTGTGTCGTACTCGTACCTACCAGTCACGATGTCAGACTTTAGTAACCGCGAGTTTTAGGAGATAATGCGACTGTATTTATCAAGTGGTGAAAATTTACGAGCAGCTCGCAGAATGTATGCGACGAAGAGCATACTTTTTTGCATTTTGATAGCCCATGAAAGTCAGCAGGAGACGGGGCCCGCTAGGGCCAGAGCCTGCCAGGGTTGTGGAATTTGTTCGAAAGAGTTACCGCGGCCCTAGAACGCAAAGGGCTTTAGAAGGAACACAGATAGTGGATGATTTAGTCCTTTAGTCCCTTCCGCTCCACCCAGAGCGAAAGAAGTCATTTGATGATTTCCCATCCTTTAAACTTCAAACTTCAGTTCACTGCCTAAATTTAAAAAAGATTAGACTTTTTTAAATTTAGGCAGTGAACTGAACTGCCTAAATTTAAAAAAGTCTAATCTGATAAAAATCAGCGCTCAGTACCACCACCTGCTCATCTACGCTGGAAAATCGAACGAGCGCGCGCGCACGGTTTTAGGTAGGTATATACTGTGTGGATACTTAAGTGCGTTTCGCTTCGCCGCGCGCCGAGCGAGTAGCCATAAAATCAGTTTCAAACAGTATTATAGTAGTACTCTGTGGTTTCAAAGTAAACATGCTCATGGTACGTAAGATGTTACATCTACACACTTAATCTTTAAACCCATCTTTTTCAGCAAAATTTGCTTAACCATAGGTCCTCATGCATTACAACACTACTGCACTGTGGCAATATCTATCTTATGTACCCCATCTATCAACCCTCCAGGCAAGTAAATTCAAACACTATGTATTTCCTGCTCCACAGACAGAATATTAAAATACATATTTAAATAGCATTGCCATGTTTTACGGAGATTTTGTCTTAATTTAAATTATATTATGCCACAGCTGGGCTGCTTTCACAGTATTTGAGTTCAGAGAAACCAGATTAAATCCCTGTTCTTTGAGCCCTTGCTGTTGGTAGCTAAACATGTATGAACGTACCAAAGATGCAATAGTGGGCAGTTCATTTGTGAAGCAAAATTAATGAAGACTATTCAATATAAAAAATAAAACAAGCGGTTTGTAGTATTTTTTCATAAATTCATACATAATTTTTATGATCGCTTTATCGTTGTCGTTGCGGCTGTCTGCGGGAACCTTCAAATAATAACACCAGAAAATATTTTAACATATTCTATGAAATCGTCATAATAAGGTACTTTTGTGTGATGAAAATAAAATAGGTTCTATACTAAACCTTGTAATTATTGAAACACTGGAACATTAAATAATTTTAACATGAAGATATTATCAATGGACACACACAGTATAAACTACAAAACTAGTATTTCCACTCGTACCAATTGTTGGTTTTCACGGAAATGACCAAATGTACCGCTGCCACATATTGCAACTTGGCTACAGAGTGGCTTTTCTGTTTACGAGCTGCATTTGATCTATTTTTATCTCGCGCACGCCACTGTGTTTATCTTTTAAAAACGATCTGCACGGCACACAAGCGAAAAATTGCAAAAATAAATCTATTCCATTTTTTCGGCCCCTTGTCTCTCCATGGCACATAACACATACGTACAACGTTTACAAAGAAACTTCTGCGTCGTTTTGTTAGTTTACGATCGCACGTTTCTGTTTCAATTCACTGAAAATTCAATTTAGCTATGAAACGTGGATGGTTCTGTTTTAGTGGTTGATTTTTTATGTCACTTATTTCGTTGTCTCTTACTGAATAATCGATCATCGTTATTCCCGGCGGCTCAGTGTTCGTCCAATAACATTCAAAAACATATTGGCGTAAGTGCTCGATATGAAATTGCATTTAAGCCAATAGGTGCAAGTATTCATCGTCCGTCATATTATTTGTCACCCGCCGTCAGCGGCAGGCGCCGCCGGGCGTGAGTGCGGCCGACGTATAGCGTATATCCAATTACCCATTCGCAATATTTTCTATGCGATGACGCATGTGGCAAACGCAATCAATCTACAATACGAATATTGTCTAAAATTATTTGGGAAGAGTGCGAGTTATGGTAAATTGTTTTCTATAGAACAGGATCGGTTATTTATTTTTATAACACATGTGTGTAGGTATTTATGTGCGTTTGCCATCGTAAAAAATATGAACTTCTAAACAGACTTTCCTATTTAAATTCTTCAGGGCTTACCTTAAAGAAACTCAGTGGTATCGACTATGCTCTCACTCATAATCTGTCGGTGAGGATTTATTAATGTAGAAATTTTCTCTGATAAGTAAAAGATGATACGCCTGGAAAGGGGGTGACAGCTGAGATACACGACTGAAAGAGAAATATGGATGAAGAAGACAATCAGGTTGTGCCGACCCCAAATAAATTGAGGTAAGGGCAAGTGAATTATGATTTTCTCTGATTAACACAAAGTATTAATTGGAAATGATTACCTACTTAGTGTAATGTAAATATTCGTTTTTCTGCGATATATTATGTAACATGTTATGTCTATATAAGGGTACCATTCTTTATCTTAGACCGCACCGCTCTCTTTTCAGGTTTGGCGGCGCACGTCTCTGGTGCGCAGTGTGCGGGGCAGCACCAACCCCGTCCTGGCGATGATCGCCCACAGACTGGGTTGCCTTTATATCCAGCAATGCTGCAGCAGACATATTGTTACCTTGTGAGTGTTCGTTTGAACGCAAAAGTTCCCGTACATTTTATAATTTTAAAAATCTCAAACGACTATATAATATTACTTTGTCTTGATCCGTAGGTAATTTTTCTAGGGTTCCGTACCTTAAGGGTAACCATCGGCACCCTATTAGTAAGTCTCCGCTCTATGTCCGTCCGTCCGTCCGTCCATCTGTCCATCCATCCGTCCATCCGTCCGTCCGTCCGTCCGTCCGTCCATCCGTCCGTCCGTCCGTCTGTCTGCCAGCGGACTGTATCTCAAGAACCGTAATAAGTAGATTGTTGAAATTATCCAAGAGTGTGTATTTCTATTGCCGCTATAACGACAAATAATAGAAATTTCATTAAAAATTAAAGGGGGCTCAAGGGCTCAAAGGCTCCATACAAGAAACGTGTTTTTTTCTGTTCATAGTACGGAACCCTTCGTGTAGGAGTCCGACTAGTAGTTGGCCTGTTTTAAAAGTTGTTGAAACTTCAATCTGCCTGGCCTATTCCGAACTATGTTGGGGTCAGCACCAGTCGAACTGAATGCAGCTGAATACCGGTGTTTAGCATAATAACTGGGTAACACGGTACCTCTCAGCAAGACTTTACAGATTTTCTGGCTACCCGTAACGACTGTCAAAGATAGAAGAGAGACACATGACAGCTTTTCGAGGCACGGAACAATCTCGGTATTAAATAAATGGTCACCCATCCACGGCAACCGTTACTTAACCGCAAAGATCGAACCGTGCTGTTGTTATTATTTAGCAACCAAAATCCTCCATTTTTTTAAAAATATTATAAATACACGAATGCAATAAGCTAAGGATAAACACACGAATAAGTAAACACGGGATATTAGATTAAAAACACAAATAACAACAGTTTTGTTGGCACGCGTTAGGTTGAAGAAACTTATTTTTCCTCTTGGACGAACTCCAGAGCTGGTAACAAAGTAATAAACGTTATTATTGGACTTGATACTTCATTCATTAAACGCCTTTGAAATGATTTTTTTAACCGACTTCACAGAAGGCGGAGGTTGTCAATTCGGTTGTATGTTTTTTTTTTAAGTGAAAACTTCTTTTGCGGCTTTGTGCACTTTTTGGGATGATAAAAACTGTTAAACTCGCGTCAGGACACGTGACCTGATCGAAAATTCGTAAGACGGAGGGAAAGTTCTGAAGTGTTAATTTTTTAATGTAATATAAATTGTTATGTTGGTGTACGATAGCGCAATAAATGAATATTGTATATTACCACATAAATGATAGTACTTTTATACTGATAATTAAAGCAATTCGTGCGAAATTATTCCCTAACCATTCCAAAATATCAAAAATGCACAACGTTAATGTTCAAGTTTTCACTTCTGCCGGCACTCCCGGAGTTCAACCCGTTGTCTTTTTTTGTGTGTGTTTGTTACCTCATTACTCCGTCATTTATGAAACGATTAGAAAAAATATTTTTTAATGTGAAAGTATATACTTTCAGATAAAGAAATAAGAGAAATTTCATCAACACCAGTTCAGTAATTTGGTTTTTAAATCAAAGTATGTTATACAAGTAAACAAAATTGCGTATTTTGATTTACAGGAAAGCAAAATACTTTTCAGTTGTGTTGTTAGGTACCACTAAAAAGTGCAAAATAAAAAACTTTTTAACCTTAACTTTAGTTTACTTTTAAATAAACAGTAACTGTTAAAATACAAAGAAACAATTAAAAACACCGTTATACTTTGTAGTGTTTTTTTATTATGTAAAAGACAGTAGTATTTTTTTTAAAAGATTTTTTTTCGTTTTTCTTTGTATGTTTCATGGGACAAAATGCGAGTGAAACATTACTAGTAAATTATGGTTGTGCAGCAGGCAGACCTCTGCCTAACTAACCCTTCAAGAAATACAAGCTTCATAAAATGTTTATGAACTACACATTGGATTCCCATACGTTTGATTCAATTTAGAATCTGCTAATCAGCATTTAAACTAATCATATGGTTGGCTTTATTGCCAAATAAGGCCGTTTGTTTACACAAATTAAGTTCTATTACCAACTAAGTTTATTACATATTCCTTTTTATTGCACCAACAACTATTTAACACTGAATCAATAAACCTCTCCACACGGCCTTTATCAAGCCCTAATTCAATCCAGCGCTCCTAATTCTCATCACCCATTCATTACGGGCCGTCTAATTTGTTAGTATTCTCCTAATACGATCCAATAGGTGCACATCTCATTTGCACCTAATCTCTACGTACTTTGGACAAATTTTCATTGGTTGGTACAGCAAGCATGCGCGGTGCGGGAGATTTTCGTAACGCATGCTATAGAGTCCGCCACAGAGAATCGTTTTTATTAGTTGTTAGGGCCTGCATGCGGGGAATCGTTTTATTTAGTAGTTAGTGCCCGCATGCGAGGAAGCGTTTTCACTAGTCGATAGGACCCGCATGCGGTGTATGGGAGATTTGTGTAACTCATTCCATAGACCTCGCAAGCAGGGAATCGTTTTCATTAGTCGGTAGAGCCCGCAGCATGCCAGTTTTGGAGATTTCTGAAACGCATGCCATAGGGCCCGCTCGTATTTGGTCAGTGTCCCCGCAGAAGGTATACCAACCGTGTTATCGACCTAAGTCTTTCATAAGTCGTTACGCCTTCTGCGGGGAATCTCCTCATTCTATGTACTGACCAAGTAATCGACCAATGATAATGAATCTTTACATTATCAAGCCAAAGTTACAAGCAGTCACATAGTCGTCGCAATCAGTAAACACATGTATTGTTCCTGTCTCGTCGAGGCACGAAACTAATGAAATCGTAAATCAACAAGCATACATCGACAGATTTCCAGCGTGCAAATATTTTGCTTTTCAACATAACTCTCAACTCGACTGACGCCTTGTTAATTAATAGAATTAAAACCAGACTTGATGAACAGCTCAACAGCGAGCCAATTAAGCGCTGCATATATTTTTTTCTGTCTCTTTAATCTAAGTTGAAATATTCGAGTTGGAAATTGTCAATTGTTGTATGTTGCGAAAATCGTTGCGCATCATGAAACAAAAGACAGTTTTTTGTGGCAAAAACTCACGAGTTTCTTTTCTAAAAGATAGTGTTAGTGTAAATTGATTAACTACAGGCTGCTTGTATAATATAGACTTGTGATAACTTAGAGACGAGTTTTATGATGAGCGTCACACCAGATGGTAGAAAGCTTATTTTTCCTTTTTAATCATTTTAAAAACATAAATTTCAGTGTATGCACTTGTACTTACACAAATACAAACACACGTAAACGTAGATACTTATACAAATAAGGTATATTCATGCGTAAAAATATTCATATCTTGCCACAACTTTTGGCAAAGAAACAAGAAATATCAACATTGTGCATTTATTTTAAGAGTTCAGGCTTTTTTTGCCCTTATTTTCTTTATCTTATTCTAATGAGTATATTATGACCAATTTTATCTTATCAACCAAAATATCCTGAAATATTGCAAGTTGCGATGGTTATAAAATTCCCTATTACCACGTAATTCCGTCTTAATCAACATAACAATTTAATTAGGAGTAGGTTAGTGTATCCGCGAGTGAGCCGGGGATAACGCGACCACAGCTCAGAGAGTCAGACAACCAATTTTGTTCAGCTTTAAATCAACTATTCGCATGTACGATTAACGTTGTGGATTATTTATATCGGATAGCTCTCGACGCACACACGGCCGTGTCTGTCGGCACTCGGCCACTACATCAAAAACGGTGCACTCAAACTAATTGCATTTGCCATTGATGTGAGCCTATAGCCCACACTGCTGAATACCTAGCCCCGCTCTACCCGCTCTGACCGGCTCTGCCTGCCATCGCATGTCGACTATTAGCAATATAATTTCAGGGAACCATGTGTATATTTGGCACGGCAAAATAGACGAAGGCATTCATTTGCTTTGATTCGATTTGATGCATTAATATGCGCCCGATGTCATTAGCAAAATGAATTGATATTGGTCGCTAAGTGCGTTGGCGTTATTAGCTGAAAAGGGCGCATGGAAATTATGCGTATTACGTCGCATTATTAGATGAATTAGGCATTTCAATATTACAGATAGAATGGTATTGACATAACTGATTGGGAGGAACCTGATATACCCGAATGCAAGACGCATATTATAGAATGATTGGCAGAGCTTTTGGTTATAATGAACACTATAGATTATGGAAACTTTATAAACAGTCCTCTAGAACAATTTCGACTCACCTTAGCCAGAGATACTCGACTAATATATATGTATATGGTTGGAAAGTTGTTTCTATAAACTTACCTAAAGCTTGCTCTTATTGCCCCTGCTGTTAGTTTCAATATTCCTATAGGCAGAGGTGAGCATTTCTTTTTTAATTTCAGCAGCTGCAATGACAATATTTGTCACATTCATCTGTACACTAAAACATTTTGCTATCGATGGAGACTATTCTCTATCAGATATTATCAGAAGAACCCCCTCAGTATTTAATCATAATTGGCAGAAAAGTAAGCTAAGTATACCAAAAGCAAACTCCGAATCTAAAATCCATAGCCAAGTAGTTGTAATCGCACTGTGGTACACTAATATCGTTACCATGGCAACATAAAAGGTCCTAAACGTGCCGCAATTCGTACCTACCTGCCCCTCAAATTACTTAGTTAATGCTTATTCAACAACCTATAAAAACAAAGAGGTTGCCACGACAAGAGGGTCAGAAACTGTATTGTATATTAATGTAACCGGCGCCATTCTCTCGCTAGTTTTGGCAAAGATGCAATTTAATTTGAATATTGTGCAAGACTGTTATACTGCGTTAGACTCGTAACTGGAACACTTTAAATACAAAGTGGTCATAAAAGTAGTGTCTGAGTGTTGCTTTTAGATGGTGTTAATTGATACTGACGTTGTACACAATCTGGTATAAAAAAATAATGTAATGTAATGTAATGTATGTACCTAGTAATGATGGTTGCGGAATTTGTTCGTAAGAGTCACCGCGGCCCTGGAACGCAAAGGGCATTAAGAGGAACACGAAAGGGTTTAAGTCAGTATGAGTCTAACACTCCCTTCCACTTCGCCCAGAGCGGAAAGAATCATTTGATGATTTCCTATTCTTAAAAAAAAAAATGTAGTGATGGCTATTGAGTGGGAAAGCGGCAAATATATTATAGGAGTGTCGTTCGGAGTGGGAAAGAAGAATGGTCATTTCTGACCCAGAGCCCGACAGAATTGAGACCTATCGTAGTTTTTTTGTCATCTGAAATAGAGCAAGAATATGTATCCTATTTTTATTTCGATGGCTTCAGACGAAGTCTCGAAAAGTTACTTTACATCCATTCTTACAAGTATGTCTTGTTTGAGCTCATTTGAACCGTTCCGATAGGTATTATGCATAGTTGAAAACAAGGGTCTGATGATGAAGAGTAGAAGGGTGGAAAGCGGTCAAACGTGTTCGTCGCCATTTCTGAGCCAGAGTCCGACAAAATTGAGACCTATCGTTTTTTTTTTGTCATCTAAAGTAGAGCAAGAATATGTTTTTTTTTTTCGATTTCTATATCTAATAGGTACATATACATATATGATTATGTGAGCTTGAGTATTTCTTTAGGCAAAGTAAAGAAAAATAATTCTTCATCCAATCTTATAAGTATGCCTGTGATATCAGGTTATCCAAAGGTATCCAAAGGTTGTCTGGAAGAGATTGCCTTGTGCGATAAGACCGCCCATTGTGCACTTATTTTATGTATTTTTGTCCTGTTCTTATTATGAGGTTTACAATAAAGTATATAATAAATAATAAATAAATAAAATAAATAAATAAATAAAATATCTGCGCTCATCCGATGGGTGGACCATCGGTACGATTCAAATAATCGTACCGATGAGTACCATTCCCTGTAGTTGGTAACAAGGGTCAGATGATGGAAAGCATAAAGGTGAGTAGTGGCTCTGTTAGTTTACTACTCCTATACCCATCGTGTTTGGTTTCATATGTATTGTATGGGCGGTACTATTCATTCTAGCTGGTAACAACGATTTGTTGATGGAAACTGTAGCGGCATCAATGCCGAAAATCTAATGAATCGAAATTTGTACGGCAACAAAAAGAGCCGCAACGCCATCAATCCCACCAGCAGCGAACTTCTAACGAAATCCTGCATTGCGGTATCAGAGTTTTCCGTGCCATTTGAAAATATACAACAGTTCGAATATCAACTATCGGGCAGTTGTCCACCGGACTCAACAACCGTTCGGTCGGAGGATCCTCCTTTTTCAATAGAAGTTTGCGGGACTTTACACCCTATTCCACATACCCTCTATACTGGTGACCCGACCGAAGTTCTCCAGTCATTAACATGGATTCCGAAGAAATCGAGGCCATCTTCATCAAAGCCCGTGTTCCTAAGTTTTGGCGTGACAAACCAACATTATGGTTTGGGCAATTCGACATGGTGGTCAACCCACAGAATCCCAGCGAGGAGTCGAAATTCAGCTTGATGGTGGTATATCTCGAGAAAACGGATGTTGAAAAGATTAGTGACATTGTCATGTCCAAATCTCGCACAGGCAGATACGAGGAAGCCAAGATAAAGATACTTTCCGTACATGAAGAATTGGAAACTAACCAGCTGCAAAAGTTCCTCACCAAGATGAAACTTGGTGATAAAAAGCCATCACAGCTTCTCAGGCGCATGTTGCACTCACGCAACCGATCTAACGGCCGAAGGCATATATACGAGCACACAACAGGCGACGCTTGTTACTTTCACAAACGCTTTGGCGAGCGCGCACGCAACTGCAAATCACCGTGCAATTATGGCAAACAGCAGGAAAACTAGGCGAGATCTTGGCTACGGCGAGAGCCGAGATCAACAACATAACTGCATACCGTTTATACATCTACGACTCGAACGAGAACACTCTGCGCTTCCTGATCGACACAGAAGAAAACGTGTCGGTTGTACCACCCTGCAAAAAAGCTACACCGATGCGAAATACTCCAGTCATTAACATGGATTCCGAAGAAATCGAGGCCATCTTCATCAAAGCCCGTGTTCCTAAGTTTTGGCGTGACAAACCAACATTATGGTTTGGGCAATTCGACATGGTGGTCAACCCACAGAATCCCAGCGAGGAGTCGAAATTCAGCTTGATGGTGGTATATCTCGAGAAAACGGATGTTGAAAAGATTAGTGACGTTGTCATGTCCAAATCTCGCACAGGCAGATACGAGGAAGCCAAGATAAAGATACTTTCCGTACATGAAGAATTGGAAACTAAACAGCTGCAAAAGTTCCTCACCAAGATGAAACTTGGTGATAAAAAGCCATCACAGCTTCTCAGGCGCATGTTGCACTCACGCAACCGATCTAACGGCCGAAGGCATATATACGAGCACACAACAGGCGACGCTTGTTACTTTCACAAACGCTTTGGCGAGCGCGCACGCAACTGCAAATCACCGTGCAATTATGGCAAACAGCAGGAAAACTAGGCGAGATCTTGGCTACGGCGAGAGCCGAGATCAACAACATAACTGCATACCGTTTATACATCTACGACTCGAACGAGAACACTCTGCGCTTCCTGATCGACACAGAAGAAAACGTGTCGGTTGTACCACCCTGCAAAAAAGCTACACCGATGCGAAATACTACTGCACGCAGCGAACGGCACGCCCATACGTTTGTACGGCGAACGCAAACTTGGGTTACGCCGATCATTCAAATGGAAATTCACCGTTGCTGACGTGTAGACGCCAATCATCGGTGCCGACCTCCTGCAATATCGCAACCTTCTAGTTGAAATACGAGCCCAGAAAGATATTGACAAGAAGACAGGCTTATCAATTTCTCAGCAACTCCGACGGTACTCACATTCAGCGTAAAGGATCCATATTACGACCGGCTAAAGAAATACAACAACATCACATCTGCCAACTTCAGTAACACAAATGCTAGTGACGTGGAGCATTACATCGTGACACCCGGCACCCTCTGCAGTACACCACCCGTGTACTACAAAGCACGCCCTTTGCCGCCACAAACACGTGTTTAAAGCCGCAAATGACACATTTCAGTTAATGCTTGAGCAAGGTATATACCGACCCAGCAAATCACCACTCAGGCCATGCGGAGATTATAGAAAACTAAACGCTGTGACGAATCCCGATCGATACCCTATAACCTGCCTGTATGACTTCACCTACATATTACAAGGAATCACAAAAATCGATCTACGCAAAGCATACAATTACTGCGTATTCGACCAGAAGATATAGAGAAGACTGCAATAATCACTCCATTCGGGTTGTTTTAATTCCTAGGAATGTGCTTCGCATTACCTACGTAATGCAGGTCAAACATTTCAACGACGCATGAATAATATACTGGGTGACCTAGACTTTGTGTTCCCGTTCGTGGGCCATCTTCTTCTGGCGTCTGCTGATCCAACTCAACACCGATTACACTTAGAAGAAGTTTTCAAAAAGTAACATAAGCATGGAATGCAAAATAAACGTGTCTAAATGCGTTTTTGGATAAGAAAGGCTCAAGTTCCTGGGCTACGACGAATCAGCTGCCGGAATTAAACTAATTGAAAAACGTGACAAAAGTCAAAACTGTAACAATATTTCCAGAGCCTACAACAGTATAAGAACTACGTCGCTTCCAAGACTTCATTAATTTCTACAAAGAAAGTATTCCACGCGCAGCGCATACTCAAGAAAAATAATTCAAGTACCTACGCACTATGAATGAAAAAGGATGACAAGGCACCTATCAAGCTACCGCTCGATGAAAAAGCAGGTTTTGAAGCAAGCAAACCCAGTATCAGAAACGCTGTTATGCTGACACATCCGTCTACACATGCATCCATCTGACTCATGTGTGATGCATCCAACACGTGCGTTGGCGCAGCCCTACAGGAGTACATTCACGGAAGATGGCAGTGAATCGTGAATTAATAGCTATCTAACTAGCGATTCGACATTTCCGAAAAATGTTCGAAGGTAAATTGCTGTATATACCGGACAAAAACCTCCGACGTTTGCGCTCACGAGAGATAACAGTAAGACAGAAACACAGCTGCGGACAAGATAACCTCACTACATTAGTCAATTTACGACGAAGATACTACATATCGAAACCAAAGAAAATGTTGTCGCTGACGCCCTATCTAAAATCGAAACAGTTACGTCACCGTCACCGATCGTTTACTACGAGTTAGCATGTCAACAACAAGATGACAATGAAATTTAAAATGTTATGCGAAACAACTTGCAATTTCACCGCATAAAGCGAAGCAATTCAAGATACTGTGCGAAACATCAACAGGCAGCGCCCGAACCCACATACTGCCACAGCTACGACGAATCCATGCGATGAGTTATCCCGGCTTTCGCGCCACGCGCCATTTGATAACAAAACGATTCTTTTGGCCGAGCATGAATGCCGGCGTCAGCAGTTGGACACGAAGTTGCATTGCATGTCAATAAAGTAAGACACAGTGCCATACTGTATCGCCACTCGAAACTTTCACATTGACATCGTTGGACCACTACCATTATCAGATGGGAAACGATATTGTGTATCTAACAATCATCGACAAAGCAACTTTATGGCTTCAAGCATACCCAGTGGCTGACATTACCGCTGAAACAGTCGCTCGTGCTGTGTACGAGGGTTGAATAGTTCGATTCGGATGCCCAGAAAAATTGACTAGTGACCAAAGACATCAATTTGAATCCGAACTATTCAAAAGTCCCATGAAACGATTAGGCATGCACACGTACCGCTGCCTACCATCCTAAAGCAAACGGCATGAGGGAACCATGGCATCGCTCACTGAAAACTACATTAACGGCTCGTTTACAAAATTCAAGCTAAAAGTAACCAACCGCCATGCTGGGTTTACGTGCAACAATAAAAAAAAGACACAGATGTCTCTGCAGCAGAAGTATTGTTTGGTCGAACACTGCAACTACCTGGTGCGATGATAGGCGAGAAGATAACGGATGGAATAAAGTCACATTATGAAGATGTCATTGCAAACGCAATGCAAAAACTTCACGCCGCACACATCAGGACCGACCACCGGACAACATACGTTCCTCGACACCTACGAACGTTCATGTGTTAGTGCGTGACGACGCAGTACGCAAGCCGCTCACACCCACATACAACGCACCCGCATCGAGTGATTGAACGCAATGATAAGGCATATACAATACTCGTAAATACAAAACTGAAGAATGTCTCCGTGGATCGACTTAAACCTGCATTCTTGTTGGACTCCGAGCCTGCTGCCGACGTCATTCGTGATGCGCCCTATATTACGAGGTCAGGAAGACTTTCTTAAACCCCAGTACGGTTCGCTGGGGGGAGCACTGTCCCAGCTAATCTGCAAGTATCGACAATACCACCGCACGCGAAGCGCGCGCATCGGCCACAGACGAGATGGACTGGCAATTGACGTTTTTGGTTTTAGTTCACGATCAGGGCCCTCTGAACGCCAAGCAAGAAACCAAAAATAAGTCGATATACGTATAGCTACTTGTACATATGGCTGTTTTATTTAAAATAAGGATGTTGTGTATGTATGTTCGTATATACTTAAACTGTGTTTTGATATCAGCATATATTTGACACACAAATTTAAGTATCTTTGATGGTGGGGTAAACGGATTAAGATTAATGATACAAAGATATCTATTATTTAATGAATTTATTAACAGATTTATTTTGATACTTGTTGTTTGCCTCACTCTTTTCGCATCCCTTTATTCAATACTAGCTACCACTCGCGGCTCCGCCCGCATTAATGTCTAAAATTACCCCAAGAGAACATACTCCCGAGATGAAAAGTTTCCTATGTGTTATTCCAGACTATGCTCACCTTTGTGACAAATTTCATCAAGATCCGTTCAGCCGTTTTGACGAGAAAGATCTCGTCAAAACGGCTGACGGCTTCTTGTAACAAACATACATCCATACATACATTCTTACAGGATAGTAGGAAGGATAATGTTCTCGAGCCCGTAGAAAGATGGGGTCATTCTCATCACTTTTTATTATAGAAATTATAATAACGCTTGCCAGTAAAGATGTTGCTGACTTCTTTGTACCAATTCATAGTGTCATACGACCAGTCATACACAACACTTTTCTATCCGCCTATCTACAACTATGAACTTCCAGAATAGTATACTAAGCTGGAATTTCGATATATACGAAGGAAATTAAGCTCAATTCAACATAATAACACAACATAATGACAAAAACACCAAACATTTGTCTGTTGTTTGGCATTTAAAAACACCGTTGGAAAATTTCTTCATTTTTGTGAAGTTCTGACGTTTCGACTCGGTGCTGCCAACGTTTAGTATCAGTAAACTACTCTTGAAATTCTATAATCGTAAAATTATAACAAATATTATAAAAAAAAAACATGAAATAGATTAGGTTGTTGAATTATAACTTTATGTGTGAATAGACTAATCAAAGAATAATTTTAAAATCGGAACGCAGACCCACTTCACGTAAACGATTTCGGATGGTTTGGTCGGCAGGATTGATGATGTTGGCAACGAGGCGCATGCGGTGGTCATGGTACGACTCCGTCGAACACTATTTTGGATGTACCTGTCCTGTCTGCGAGAGGTGATGCGAGATCGTCCTCCATGTCGCTCGGTCACGCTACCCGTGATACGATAGCGGCTTATGACGCTCTGTATAGTTCCAAGAGCGACAGCCACAGTACGCTGCCTGGGACCAGCTTGCAACATTCCGAAGACTCTCATCATCTCTTCTCATGTCAAATGATGTGAACGCTCCATTTCGATGCATTTTTTTTCAATTCTGATGCAGAAATTGTAATGGTTTTGTAAAAACGTTATAACACAATTTAATAAGAATTCTGATTGACAGTTGATTTACCATTTTCAATCAAAATTAAAAAAATATATATTTATCAAATTGTGAAAATCATGCACTGATCCAAAAAAGTTAAAATAATAATCCTCAATTGCGGCGATACTCTAAAACGTACTTAATCCCTAGACACTTTTGATGTGTGTATATATTCATGTGTTCGCCAACGAAATCGAAAAAAATAAAAGTATTTCACTTATATTTCAGACGATAAAGAAACTAGGATATGTGTGATTTCTGTCGCAGTTGGGTACATTTCGTAAGGGCCGTTTTGTATTCTTTTTTCTCAAACGAAAGCTACATATTAAACCTTCTTTTTCGGGCTTTTTGAACTATGATAACTTCTTCGGTACGACTTAGAATTCAAACACACCTCCTTTCTGGAGTCGGTTAAAAATATCCATCGCTAAATTTGCTATCAAGACGTTTTTAATTTGTTTTTCCATTAAGTTTCAATGGACCGGAGCATAGTTAACCGATGACTTAATTATGTTTATACATATGGCTTATGCTTAGATATTTTAAGTGTTTTCACCAGCACTGACTATCAACAAGAAGTATCGAATCATGTAATTTTTTATATATTATTTTCTTTTTCATACAATTATCAAACGGCCTGGTGACAAAAGAGGTACATTTTAAGTTCAAGTAAGATGTTCGGAAAATTGCAAAAGATGTTGTTTCTTTTTGTTAAAGACATGATCATCATCCCCTTATCCGAGTTTATTTGGATTGGGGGCAGCGAGTATTTTTAAGGGTTCTGTACCCAAAAGTATGTAGCGGCATCAATGCCGCTACATGAAAAAACTAAGAAACGAAATTTGTACGGCAACAAAAAGAACCGCAGCGTCATCTAGGCCGAACTAACATCGAAATCCTGCATCGCGCAAGCAAAGTTCTCCATGCGATTTGAACATATGCAACAGTCTGAAAATCAACTATCGGGCAGTTGCCCACCAGACACAACAACCGTCTGGTTCGGAGGATCCTCCCCTTTTCGGTGTAGGTATGCGGGACTTTACTTTCTGTTCCGCATACCTTCAAAGGTAAGTAACGGAACCCTATTGCTTAGCTTCCGCTGTCCGTCCGTTCGTCCGTCTATCTGTCAGTGGGCTGTATCTCAAACACCGTAATAGGTAGAACCGTAATAATAAAAAAGGGACATAAGGCCCATACAAGACTCGTGTTTTTTTCGGTTTATCGTTCGGAATCCTTCGTATGAGAGTCCGACTCGCACTTGCACGGTTTTTTTAGTTGTATTTACTTTTACTTAAATACCTTTAAAGTGGCTTCACCGCTTTTTAAAGCGTATAAACATTTGGTGTTGAGGGGTGGATAGTGTAACGAACAATGAATTTCCAAAGTGCATATAAAGTGGCAATATTTTTTTATCATCTATGCAATGGTTTAGGATGTCGTTGGAATCAGATCGTTTAAAATATTGAGGGTGCGCGAAAACCATTTTTCCATCCAAGGATCCGTTTGCGAAATTTTAACCTTTAAACTGCTCATTTTTGTTAGAGTCAAGTGTGTGTGTGTCCCCTCTGCCAGTCAAACGAGTGTTATTGGAGACGTGAAAAAAATCATGGTAGTAGCATATATAACGAATTTAAAATGAAAACTATCACAGCCAAGTTGGCTGTACAAGTTAACTAGTAATACTCGACCAACTTATAAAATCTACTTGGAGAAGGAAAATATCGTACCTACAAATTCTATTGAGAATTACTTAGATAAAGTTGTTAGTGATGTAAAAAAGGTAGTAAATACAAATTTACAAATCATGAGAAATTATGAAAAAATTAAATTACAACAGCCTTAAAAATAATAATTCCTAAAGATAAGCAAATCAAATATCTTGACTTGGCTCGCGAGGTTGTCGACATGTGGGATGTGAACCAATCATTGTACCGATAGTCGTGTCAGCCAATGGTTTAATAGCCACGAGGATCGACCAACACCTTAGGAGGCCCTCGTTAGGCAGCTGGATCAATGGCTTGACTCAGAAAGCGGTACTTCTGGACACGGCTCGCATTGTTAGGAGGTTCCTCTCTCTGGAGCCCTGACCGCCGATAGCTTGGACGCTGTTCCCGATACCGGTGGGCTACTATTTTATATTTTTAACTGTTTTTTTTTAATACTAGCTGTGCGACTTCGTCCGCGTGGAATAGTGTCTTTGAAAATTAGTAGAATAGGCACTCAGGGCACAGTGTGTAAGTTACGTCAGTTGCGGTCATTCTATTGTTTTACTGATTTCCAAAAAAGGAGGTTATTTTATGCCTACTTTTAGAAAATCGAAAACAGTCCATAAAAATGCTTTCATTGACAATTTGATGCTCCGTTAAAGTTAGAGTTGGAGTCGAGTTGTATTTTCGATGAATTGTTTCTCCGGGACATGTCGAACTTCATTTACTGGTGTTATTCGAACCATTTTTGTCACATATTCACCTAATATTAACCGGAAATTCATCTATATTTCAGGGTCAAGACGTTGACTACAAAATAATGGAAAAGAAAAAAAGAATATCCAAATTGCTTTATACCTGCACGAATATCTACGAGTGCTTGCCGGTTAAATTGACTTCTATGCCTGAACTTACTGCCTCAAACCTCATCTTGAAATCCTGCTTTGCTAAAAATCACAAACTATGTCAAATTATTAGATTTCATCATTTGAGCCACAATGACAGATTAATGTTCTTTCTTATAACACAATCAATATAATTATATAAAATTCTTCTGTTACTGACTGAGTGACTGACACAACGCACAGCCGAAACTACTAGTGGTCTTAGAGAGCCGAAATTTTGAAGGAATCTTCCTAGGGGAGTGTAGGGAAGCACAAGAGAGGATTTCTCGAAATTTATAACGGGAATGGGAAAAACGGGATTTGCGCGTACGAAGTCACGGGCAAAAGCTAGTTAAAGATAAATCTTTCCATCTTGTCAGTTGTTCACTAAATTCAAACGGTACTCAAGTATGTTACACGAAAGATGGTGTTGCCTACACCGAGCCGGTTCATACGGCAAATCAAACGCTGGAGAATGGACAAAACTAATTTATTTGTAAGGAAAGTAAAACAACAGATATTAAAAACCATTTTAATACTCGAAAATATTTCTCTCAAATTCCAAACGCGACTTAGATCCCATGGAAGCAGACGTAGATTGTACAAAATTTTAATGTGTGTCATGGAAATAAGTTGATAAAATTGAAAGTCCTGAAGATTCAGACATGGATGCTTACACGATATTTTTCCCCACGGTCACCACAACAACTACAACGAGAACCACGACAGCTATGACAGCCACCACAACCACGACAACAACGACAATAACCACAACAATGACGACCATCACGACAACCACGACCGAGCCTCCCCTCCCAACCTCTCCTCATTAAGGTACTATAAGGGCGACAGAGTATTAATTAAGACTACACGGTTACGCTGCGATTCCGGTTAAGCAGTAACCAGCCTTAGTGTGCTGAACTGCGAGTGGTCATCGTCAAAAAAAAAAAAAAATTACGCTGCGAAAGTTAGTCATGTGCCAATACGCAGTCCAAGTTAACATCGCAAACATTTACACATTTCAGATTTTAATCCGGGCGACTCCTTTGAAAAATGTAGATGAAAAAATATTGAGCAGTGCGCAGCGATACCAGGCCACAAGGTGGTGGTTGGTACGTCTGACGTATGTGATATTACAAAATCCCATACGTTAGCCGTACCAACCATCACCTTGTGGCCCAGGACAGCAAGGCCGACTTCAACAACCGAGGAACGCACGGGCAACTGGTCAACGTGGACACCCCCTACTCTACGGTCAAAAAGGTCTAGGCCTACCCACCCGATGTGATTAAACTCTATTGATTTTAATCGTTTTTTTTTATTTTGACGTTCTGAAGAAAAATTTACTTCCAAACACTAGTACCTACTGATCCGTAGGTGATATTTGTGGAATCAAAAATTAAATAATAAATGATTGCACTAATAACAACTGTAAAAAATATCGATAGATGCCGTATGTGGAACAGCTCAGGTGCCATTCCCTCAAGTACCGTTTAAGCGGTTGCCCAATGTGGAATACTGCCATTTAACTTCCGACACGTGCATGGCTTTCGTATAAGGTTTTATTTGAAAGTAACTAATACTTTAGTATTATGATATTTACGATTATGATGTTAAAGAACCGGCTTGCTGTGATTTTGGTGTGACATCATGATGTCGACGAGATGTTTTAAGCTAGTAAACTTATTTTCTAAAAATTCTTGATCACTGGTAGTTCTCTAACTTTTTTAACGACACTATGTACTCGGAATAGGATTCACTATTCAACTTATGTAGCAGGAGTGGAGGGTCTCCCACGTGCTAGTATCCACACCTAAGTTTTTGATGGCGAGGGGGGTCTCTAAAGTAACGTCATGCAATTTTTTAATGGCTAAAATGATAGTATATGAGCTTCTTGTTATCAAATCGATGGTTTAAAGTCTCCCTACAGACAATATAACTGTCGGTACTGCTAGGTAGGTGCTGTATTAAGCGCTCGCCTTCACCTTTCACCTTGCATTTAAGGAATTGCTTGAGCGTTTGATTATGCTGTGTTTTTGTGGATTGCTTCGCTAAATAAATCTTTAAACGACCTGGACTGATCAGCAGCGCAGGTCGTTTAAAGATTTATTTAGTTTCCTGTAAACACAGGAATTTCCATTTGTAGGGTTACTTTCCCCGATAGGATGTTGACCACATTTTGGCGGTGATCGCTTTCTTCATACTATTGAAAGTCCGCTCGTGTCTATTGAAGTGGGACTTATAATCACTTTCTAGATCGTCCCCTGACTCGCCAATGATTTCCCAGTGAAAGTTATCAATGTTATTCCAACGATTTTGTAGGATACGAAGGGCATCTTCGAACTCCAATTTGTCGAAAATTGTCTCAATATCAATGTTTTCGACAGCTATGATTTGTGCTTTAAAGTTGACCGACTGCTGAAGCATATCGTCAAGCTTCCTGTTGGTTCCCCTCGACTCAAAAGTCGGAGTTGCTGTTACTGCTTCTTGTGGTTCCGGCTACCTCACCAAAGTTCCGGCCGCATATTGCTGTGCTTGTTGAGGATACACTGGCTGTTGACCTCGCTGAACCAACTCATTTTGACGTTGACTAATAATTTTCTTTGCTGTCTCGTAAATTTCTTCCGTACGCTCAAATTTCGAGTTGACAAAATATTTATGATTGGCCTTTTCATTAGGGAGAGTTTTTTCATGATTTACACCCCTAATGAAAGACCGAAACGTACATACACATGATTTACCAAGCGCCGCGATTTTGAAAAAAAAAAGAATATGGCGATGGGTGGCTATGCCACAAACACTCTCTATCCCTTTTCGCTTCGTTAGTTTTTCTTGTGGTCGCACTAATTCCGCTACAACATTTCGAGAAGAGTGCGTCAGAATGTTACAGTTTCATTACCGGTTCATCATCGGACTAAAAGACGTACAGCGATAAGCCATTGGCACATGGTGGGCATACGCACAATACACTTTGGGAATACTTTAATTATACATACAGCTCAGAAGTGGAATTCCCTGACGGAGTGTGTAACTTTAACATCCGAAACGTCCGTAGAAACTTTGAGGTATTTTTGTATAGTCCCAAATACTTAATTGTATGTTTTTCAGGTCTTTCACTAGCTGTAGAGACTAAAATATTATACTTCAAAGTAATATTATAAACTAACTTTTGCCTTACGGCTTCGATATGACCCCCTCCAGGTCCCATCTCTCTCTGTACCAAAATTCATTAAAATCGATTTATACTTTTGCATTTATAAATATTAAAGTAAGGATGTAAAGTCTTAATGTTTGTTCTTTTTATATTTGTATCACGTAAAGGTTTGACCTAATTCTTCTCGCAGGAAGACCTTGACCTGAATCAGGATTATTTTTTTACTCAAGAAGTACGGTTGAATAATAAGATGTAGAAGAAATAAGATTTGCTGGTGGGAACGTCAGTAGACGCAGTTCAAAATGCCGTATCGTCATCTCCACAATGTACATGAAAACACACTTGTCTCCAAATAGAATTATACGAATGGCAATACCTATCCGTATTAGGTAACAGGGTGACATCGTACGTTCACGGCGGGACAATTAAAAGGAAATTTTAGCGCTTGCGAGGCGCAGAGAGCGTATCTGTGTCTCATTCCGGGCGTAAGTGCGCCTCCTCTCGTCACCGTGTCTCCACGATTTATGCGCGCAGTATTACACGCCATTCGACACGTTGCCGCCGAGGTATGAAGATAAAAATATGACGCTGATGAGCAAAAATAATGAAAAATTAGGAAAATACCCGTTTCCCTAATTTTTCCAATTTTGTTATGATATAATTAATGATGACCATGTGAACAAAGAACAGCTAACTGATGACTAGCTGCCACCCGAAGCCTAAGGCGGGGATTTTTACTTTCCCCTTTTTAAATTTATTATTATGATGTTTATCATCATAATAATAAATTGTTATAGCTATAACTGTAATGGTTCTACAAAATCTGTTCTGCAGTTTTTGCGTGGAAGTAACAAACATCCGACCAACCTCAGAAATGATAATTTCAAGCATCTATCTATTTTTATTCAATCTGCATTCTAAAAAAAAGTAAAAAAAAAGGAAAAGCTCCTTATTCCTACAACTAATATGCTTCTTAACGAAATGTTAATTAATTAACTTAGCCATTCGTGACGAACTTCGAAACTTTTTAACTCCTACGCAAGTAAATTATTGTCGAAGGAGGCATCGAAACCTTTAACAATGCAACCTGCAAGCTAACATTAAAAAAAACATGTAATTGAATAACTCCTATACAAGGTTGTAATTCATGTCCGCACATTCCCATGGGATACCTCCACATAATTGTGTGTAGGTCCGTTTACCCGGGACTTAGTTAACGGGATCGTTCCTGTCATTCCAAGTCCCAATTACACTCATTTCATTTCGATTATTGTCTCATTCATTTGATTTATCTCTTTTTTCTCCTATTTTTGACGCTGTTCATCCTGTCCATCTGAAAATCAATCTGACTGGCCTTTTGCCAAGAATGTCGAGGTCGACTTCCAATCTTACCGGATGCAACTGAAAGCTAGTATTTTACATACAGTGACTGCCTATCTGACCTCCACAACCCAGTTACTGGGTAATACCCCCTGGCAATACTGGTGTCAGTATCTGGTTATGTTCAAATAACAGCCGGGGCCGGGATTTAACGTGCTTTCCGAAGCATGGAGGGAACTAGGTATGTAATGTATGGGCACCCATCCACAGACCGACTTCCACAAGCTTAGCTTTACCTCGGAGTTCGTCCCGTGAGGCTGTTATTATTTAGCCTTGAGCTCATCTCTTGTATCTGAAAGAAATAATGAAAAAGTTGACTCTTTCGCCATAAGTAATGTACCATTGGATCGTAGATGATTAAATTATTGCTACGAGCGTAGCTGGCGTAGCAACCCGTCACGCTGTTGCTACGTCGTCGTAGCGATACCGGAGAAGTAATTTATTTATAAAGAATAAAAGTTACACAGTAACTTTTAAATACTAGGTACGAAAGAAGAAAAAATCTCACACACACGCGTCGACTGTATCCTAGATTAGGACAAACAATACTTTTATGTCGGGAGTATGTTTCTTTGGGATGATTTCGACAGACAAGCGAAGCTGTTGGATAGGTTTATCAACTAACGGCCCGCCAGCTACTTTCTCATTCATCCTCTTCCTCATTTCTGCTTGATATCTGAGAGATACCACATCCAAAGAATTTGTTCGTTCCTGTCTCCTCCCCTCCACCTCAAGGATGATTGTGCCGCTTGTCTAATTGTTTCTTGCAACGCCGCTATATTAAGCAGTGAGATGCCGCCGACTTTATGACTTCTTGAATGAGTCATTAAGTTGTCGAATCAATTCGTCTTCGGCCTCGGCACTCGGCATTCGGTATTATTTCTGCCGAGACGAGTTAGGAAGCTTTATACCTCAGTTATTTTACAACTATCGTCGACGTTGAGTTTGAGACGTTTATGTAGAGATAAATCAGAGGAATTTATGTTTTTGAAATGTTTTTAACTGTTCTGAGTAGAATTAACTGGCAAAATCTACCGATGAAGTTGTAAAGTTTCTTTTTACAGGTATATAAATCTATGAGCCATTTATTTTGTTAATACATTGTTACTTCTCTGCCATATTAAATATTGATCATGTGTCATATACAAATGTAAGTATTCGATTAATGATAAATAGTTATAACACTTAATAAAACCAATTAATTTAAGAAGTTCACATGAAACGGTCAACAGAATACAATATCACTTACTTTGTGTACATATGCAAAGTAACCTAAATACTCTAAGCGAAGACAACAACAAACTTTAATTTTAAAGTGAAAACAAAAAAAGATAAACAGATCGCAACATTCATAACGCTTAAAATTCATATGAATTAACTTTATTGGCTGAATGCAGCCCAAGAAAAACTGAGCTAAAGAACTTGTTGATATTCAAAGTTGAGTCAGAAGAAAACTTAATTAAAATAGAACATTTTATATATAAATAAGATGTAGAACTTATGGCAACTAGCGGGCCATTCGACACTTAGTCATAACTTAGAAACTGCAATACTGGACGATAGTAACAATATTTTGTAACTTGGAAATTATTGGAAGAAAATTGTAACTAAGTTTTAAACTATGTTTTCAATTTCAACACACTTACTCGAAAACTTGTTCCTACCCGCACCGCTTTTAGTCTTGCAATGAAGTGTATTTCACACGCGTGCGGAAAATTACAGCTTCCAGGAAGCCTTCTCTGGTCGGAGATCAGTCCAACGAAATCCGAACAAGGCACATGACAGAAATCAGATATTTGTTAGTAAATACTATGTATGTGAACTTATTTTTTTCGAGTTAGTGTGTTGCAAAACGTTGTTTGATACACTTTCGGCTTGAGCGTCTTTTTCGCCTCGGCTGCAAAGACAAAGCCTTACTGTATCAAAATGTAATATTTCGCGCAAATTCCACGAATAAAGGTTTAAAAGCAATTATCTCAGAGTTAGCAAGCCATAATTCAGTTTAAAAATATAACTTAGTTTTCATAGCAAGATGGGTGACAGAAGAAAACTGCATATCTTCTTTCTGTCTGAGTTATTGAACTGGGAACTTGATCGTTCATTTTACGAACCCTGTTTTAATCAAAGACACGTGTTTAATTCTGACCTCAAGTAAACGATAAAAGCGTGACCTTAACGAAAATAAACCTACACCAGCCTTCTGCCCTTTTCAAATTACTACAAATAAAACGAAACTTCGTGGTCTAATCAATTTTATAATTATTCTCCTCGCCATCGAACAAGTAAATTGCTCCCACAATCAAACCGAATCAGCCAACAGTATCCTGTTAAACTCAATCACAAGAATTCACAACTTTCAACAAATTTCATAACACTAATTTGCGAAGACTGCCAATATTTATTTCGGTACTAGCACTTCGCCCGCGACTTCGTCCGCGCGAATTTCGAAGGTAATCCACGAACTTTAACGCCCCTCTACCCCCTTTAGCTTAAACCAACTTTTTAAATCAACCCCGCTAGAGGTTGATTATGAAAAAAATGTTAGATACTTTTAAATAATTCCACTTTTAAGTTGTTTTTATTTATTTTTTTGTTATTTATTTATAGAATAGTTTCTTTGGGCAGACATTTTTATTTTTAAGAAACTTATTTTTCTAAAACGCTTGAAAACATGTTTATTTATTTTTTATCAAGCACCTAATTTATCTTCAATAATGACGTACTCCCATACAAACTTTCATCTCCTATTGCAAACCCTTTTAGTACTTATCTCGCAACAAAAGGTAGCCTATGTCCTTCTCCAAGGTCTAATCTATCTATGTACCAAATTTCATCAAAATCGGATCAGCGGTTTAGGCGTGAAAGCGTAACAGACATACACACACACTCACAAACTTTCGCCTTTATAATATTAGTGTGATGTGATGTGATAGTGTGATATTATAAGTGTGATATATGGATATGTAACAGAAACAAAACAAGTGTCTATTTGAACCGGCTCTAACTACATGTAACAGTAGCTTTACTTAAGGGATGATCTGGGGGGAAAAAAAAAACTTAAAATATTCCATATCCTTCTCCACAACTCAAACTATCTTCACACCAAATTTCATCTAAATTGGTTCAGTGGTTTTTGATTTCCGATACAAACTTCCACCCCTCTGCTCACCCCCTCAAAGGATGATTTCAGGGATAAAAACTTCTATGTCCTTTCCCGAGACTCAAACTATCTGTATACCAAATTTCATCTAAATTGGTTCAGTGGTTTAAGCGTGAAAAGATAACAGACATACAGATAGACACACTTTCGCATTTGTAATATATTATTAGTATGTATGTTTTTAGGCCAGTATTCGTACCAAGTTTCAACTATATTGGACCAAGGAATAAGATGTTTCATACAAACTTTCAGCCCATATTTTACCCCTTTATGGGTGGAGTTTCTTAAAATCCTTTCTTAGGTGACATCTCCTACTCATAATCGACCTCGGTACTAAATGTCATGTTTTGGGTCAAGTAGTTTTCGTATCGGTTATTTCAGAGATTACCTCATACAAAAGAGCAAGCCAACAACTTTATCTCTTTTTATAATATTAGTTAACTCATTCAAAGCGTATTCTACGCTAGAAAGGTACGTATCAGCAACATCTCACTAGTGGTACCGATCACTAATCCCGCTCGCTAAGCGGGGTTTATGTTAATATAGGGTAGTATTGCCATGATCACAAGTCGCATGGGCATCCATGATGCATGTTTATTTACCCATGTATATTTACATATTTCGGAATTTATTTTTGGTTAATATCGATGTTTTGTGGATGGATGACCATCCATTACATACCGAGACACCTCCGTGTCTCGAAAAGCACGTCCAGTCGTTGATTCCGACAGTCGTTTTAAAATCTTTGACAGTCGTTACAGATTATCACAAGCCAATTTGACAAGCGGCATCATGTTACCCAGTAACTGGTCTTTGTAGGTCTGCTGCATCTAGTGTGACTTTAGGTGTGTATCCGTTTAAGTACTTCCAAGCGCCTCTTTTTCATTCGCGTGAAACTGCTAGTAGGTATCCTAGGTATCATATCCAAAAATACAAAAAAAACATTTAACGCTGATACTCAAAACATGTCATAACATTCCCCAAATATCGTGTAACCATGCGAACAAAACTATCAGTGTCATGGGTTTAGTTTATTGAGTTTATCTACTGGCTGTATCTCCGCGGTCGGCTGCCTGTCCATTAAACTTGCCACCACTTATGTTATCCGGGTATAATAAGCGGTGAAATGATGGCAATCGAAATTTGAATCTTTAAATAAGCTAAATTATTTGATGACTGCGATTCTAACAGTTCTCAAGTTCCAAATCTGATTGCAGGAACCCCACAAAACTCAATCGCCATGATATCTGAATCTCGGAAACGGCTCCAACGATTTTCATGCAATTTAGCAAGCAGGTTTCGGTTGCGATAAATCGATCTAGTTAGGTTTCATTTTTAGAAAACGTTTAACAAAAATAAAACCGAGCAAAACTCGGTCATCCAGGTACTTACTGTCAATAAATAACTGGCAATTTTTTTTCTCGATTTGATTCGATTACCATTTCGTCCTATCAACCTTCACGCTCTCTCTAACTTCTTTTTCCTTCATATTATTCCTAAAGTCCTCAAGCAATCCGTCCATCTTTTCTTTTTTTACTGTTTTATTTTTCTTATGCCGTAGGTGTTACACCTAGGGCAGCCCAAAAAATCTTAAAGCACACAGTATATCTAACTCAGTAAATAATTCACAGGTACAAAATATATCACAAATTGAATTAAGCTTCATGACCCTCATTCATGTAACACCGATTTGGGAACGGTTTTTTCATTCAATGGGCTTTTTCGGTCATTAAGTCTGACGGGTACCCATACAGATGCAAATTGATTAGCTTCCAAAAGATATAATAATAAAATTGGTGTAACGATGCAATAACGTGCCTTTGTATTTACGGAAATTTTGTTTAACAGAACAAAACAGGTTTTATAGAATAATTCGCGGTTTTATACGGTTTTTTTCTCGTTTCTCAGTTTGAGTTTGTTATACAATTTTCTACTATCTCGGATTACAGAATTCCCTTACAGACATTCTGAACAAACCTAATCTGCTTCTAGTCTGAGGTAGGCCGGTTGGAATGGCGGCCGCCATGGCCCATGCACAATGGACAAGGACCAAGTTTGGAAACCAAACCCCGATAGAAAGAAAAAAGTCTACTTTTATAGTTAGTCGACTCTTCGCGTGACGAGAGAGACAAAAATACTTGTTTAACCTACAAAAACTACGGTTGCGCTCAAATTGTAGCAAATGTTGTCAACCTCAAATGTCGTCGGATTAACTTTTTACGTAGAATTCAACGTTTAGAGGTCATAAGCCAAAATTTTATAGGTAAAAGACCGAAAATATTGAAGTTTTCCGAGCACCACGAAGTTAGCACAGGTTTTTCGAAGTTGAAAAATTGGGTGAACACTACTGGCATCTATCCCAATAACGTCCCAAAAAATCAAGACAGTGCAATTTATTGCGACCTAAGATGTTTTAAATGACTAGCCTATTTTTACTAACAGTTTATGTACGTTAACTTATTAATGTGTTCAAATTAACATTATTTTATAAATAAATCCTAAATACACATAGGGAAAACAGTTTTTATCTATCCTTACAATAATAGTTGCCAAGCAGTCGTTAATTTAGGATTAAAAAAAAATCTTTTGCGTCGTAAAATAACACAATCTTCATTATAACCTTCCACATGTCAAATCTAAACAAAAACACCCATATTTCTCATCGATTCGTTCTCGGCAGTGCAACCCTAAGGTATACATTACAGGAACGAACCTTCCCCTAAACCGCCACTGCCCTAAACTATCCTGAGGGTCATTCCCCATAATTACAGCGGCTTGGATCGCTGCGGTATTTGCACCATGATATTGTTACACAAGATCTAAACGCTCTGTCATTATTGTATCAAATGCTGCCGCATCTCTAACCCAGGTAGCTGGCTTAAGAATTTGTAAAGACTACTTTTGCTTGAAAACATGTTGGCAGTAAATTAGGGTTTGACACATGCTTAACTCCAAATAATCAATTAAAAAACCGGCGCTAAGAATTAGAAGCAAATTTTTGTGATACTCCAATTTAGCCTGATAACATGTTTAGTTCAACTTAGGCTTTAAACTAGAGTTCATTAAGTACTAAACTCCAAATTCTCAGTTCAGAAACCGGTTGCTAGTCTCCTTTCATAAGCACAAGAACAGGTTTAGTTTAAACCACAAGAAGAATTCGATGTACGGCGTAAAGCGAGCTTAAGTTTGGATATAAAACGGTTTAAATTATGAAAACATTTTCTTTAAAGCTTTTATTTGGAACCGGGGGAGTACGAATTAATAAAAACAGGGCGGGAGAGTTCATAAAGAAAAATGTCACTGCATTGCAAAGTAATGCTCTCTCCTTCTAGCGTCGACTAAAGAACGCGAATTTACAAACCCTTCTCCGTGAATATCCGAAACGAATTTGATTTTATTCTTCCTTGTACTAAATTATGCACTTCGGGATAAGCGATGCCGTTTTGTTTTAATTTACAAATTTACAAATTAAAGTGACAGTTACGATCGTTTTATTATTTTTCAGTGTCATTAAGTTTAACAATCATCATCATATCAGCCGAAAGACGTTCACTGTTGGACATAGGCCACGCTTGGCAGGCGGGTTGGCGATGGCAGTGTAGCTGTTGCAATGCACAAAGAATGCTGCTGCCCATACTCTGGTGAGTCCCTTAGTCGCCTCTTACGACCCCCACGCGAAGTGATGGGATGGTGTTATTCGTTTACGTTCGACACCATACAAAACAACAGTTGAAGAACAGTTTAACAATATTCATCGAATATTACATAGAAATCTTCCACTGCTCACTGCTCTGATAGAAAGTATATTTCGTGATAAGTTAACAACTAATAGAAAATTCAAAAAAGAAGCATTAAATCTCACTCATTTCAGAGCATTCATGGAACTGGCGCGCGGAGAACGCGCCCCAACGGACTGGATGTCAGTATTTTGTTAATATATGAATACATTACAGCAAGTTCGAGGAAACAGTTTCTCGCTAAATTAAAATCTCTCACGGGCGAATTAAAACTGGAAAGTTTTTAAGCTTACTAGGCGTAGCGCTTAATGATATTAAACTGCTGATTTATAAACAACAGCGGTATGATATACGAGGTTACTGTGCTAGTTTCACTCGCTTTACTGAGAAACAAAATCTATGACAGAAGTTCTTCGATAAAAACGAATAAACCATTTTCCTATGTAAGCAGCCTTCTACGATTTTCTTCTTGTGAGTGTAATGAAATAGAATCTAGAAACTTATTCTCGAAATCCTCTAATCCTTCATGCAAATGTAAACAAGTTCTGTAGTATTGTGCTCACATTGTACTAAAACGTAGATCCGTTCTCGGGTAAATATCGTCAATACGAACTTACAATAGACGAATTAAGATTCTATGTTCAAAGCCTTTCAAAATACAAAAACTTTTGTATCTTCACGTCACGAATCCGCTGTTGATTCGCACACCCGCAGCTCATAGCTCAAACACGACGTAAATTCAGTTTTTCAGTCTGTTTAGTAGGTGCGGTGTGTACGCTAGTTTATAAGCGCGGCGGGGATCGTGGGGCGCGCGGGGCCCGTCCGTGCCGTATCTGTCATCTCCCGGGCGCAAACACGCCGTTACCTCGCCTCATTTTATTAGGGGCCCGTGCCGACAAGCCGAAACCACTAACGCGATGCGCTAATAAAATTGAATCAGCCTTCTTTCTACTTCGGAAGCCGGAATAGTAATGGACTAAGATGGTTTAATCTTTTTTTGTTGAGTTTTTGCTATACCTGGCTGTGTTTGACAGAATTTTCGTTTGTCTCGGAAAAAAAATAAAAAATAATTGAGCATTTTCAGGAATTTAGAATCTACTAAGTGTCTCTTGCATTCAAAGATGATAGTAGCTAAGGTTTTTTATTTTAATACGTTACCTGCGCACATACAGGGCTACCTACAACAAACATACCTACCTACTTTCCTATTTTATCTGTGATAACACCACGATATAAACCACTCCAATCCATTTTGATTTCAGTGAAATCTCTCCAGTGCAATGGTATCTCAAACACAACGTATTGGTTTACTAAGATATTGGGACATTTCTAGGAACACGCACACGAGATGATGAAAACTGACATGCTAGCCAATCAGAGCTCTCTCTAAGCCGAATATCCGATGGACATACAATTCCGTCATCCATTTTGAACATATATGTCTATAGGTAAAGGATAAACAACGCTACTTTACTTAGTCGTCAATGTTAGATGAAAGGCCAGTTGAATAAGATACCGAGAGTAAATGAATCCTAGATGGCTGATGGACCAATGGAATATAGTGGAATAGTATACGTCATCATCGAATGTTTTATTTGTTGGTAACAAAGAAATACGTTTATACGTTTACAAAAAAAAAGAGAATAGGAGAAAGAATAAAGTGTGACAAATGTATGGAAATTCTGATCAAGGCGTCGTCCTAATACGACGAGTGATCATTGGAACCGGAAGGCGCCCTATGTCGACGCGACGACGCGAGCGGGTATTCCATGCAAATGAACACGACGACGCGATCGGGTATTCCATACAAATGAATGCGACGATCGCATATTCACACGATGATCACTTACAATTAGGACGACGCCTTAAGAAACGCAAAACACGACGACGACGTTAAGAAAATGTTAAACTACATTTTAGGTACTCATGCTAGAGGATACAGGTAAAATCTACAAAGAAAGTGATCGTAATAATTTTGCTTTTTCATACTTGCATTAACATAATGCGTGTTAGTTGAGAGTGCGAACCACGTGACCTTTTGAAGGGACAGCGCTGAAAGGTCGGTGTGTGTCCTTTTAGGGCACCTCTCACGTGTGTGCTAATGAGAATGTAATTTACAACAGACTTTTCCTGCGGCTTCGCTTTATTAAATAGTCTATTTGTATTCGTCTCTGTTTACAAACAATTCGCTTGAAAAGTCATGGATAGAACCAATGTAAAGCAGGATTATAGAAGTAATATGTCTTTTGCTTTTCATATTCTTTTTATTTATTTTTTGGCAATGGTTTCGATATATGTATGTATATAGATAGCCAAAACCATGGCACAACTCCGTCCAAAGGTTCTCTGGTAGAGATCGCTGTCAACGATGAGATCGGAATTGCACCCTTAAAATTATGATTCCTTGTTTAACAGTCTAAATAAGGTTTACTTGAATTTTAACCCAACGTGATATGTCCAGAATGAAGCAATAAACCAGAAAATATACTAAAGGAAAAGTAATATTTAAGTAGTATTAATATTAGCATGGTTCGTATTCGTACGCGGCATGAAATATGCGGCAACACAAAGGTTCCGTGAAAAATGTCGCACTCTTAAGAGAATGAAAAATATTGGCAACTCATTGTACTCGCGTTATCTGTGGACCGACTTATATTTTACTAAGAAATTTTATGCGACATCGATCTTTTATATACTAACTCGTATTCATTTCGTATTAGAGAAAATATGTTTAGAAAAGGATGTATTCATTTTATTTATCTGACTGATATTACAATAAAATTATAATTTTACTTTTATTTACTTATTGAATTGAATTCGTTTTTGTTTTAGAATTATTATAACCGACTGAATGGGACCTTATTAAATCATTTCCATAAATATGACTGTTAGTTTTTCTGAATCGTGAACGTATTGGAATCTCTCAGTTGCAAATGCTATCTTAATTCGAATCTTACTTAATAATAATAATTATGTACTTTTATATTACTCAATTAATAAACCTACTAATGGCTAATATTTAAATCTTTGCCAAAAATTCTGACGGCTTGTTTTTAAGACACGTGAACGTATATGTACGTTAAACCGCTCTGGAGCAAATGCGATGCGCAAAACTCGTCCTTAATCAATAAGCGGCCCAATCAGAAAAGTTACTAAATAGAAATTGACACAATCACCGTGCTTGGCGAACGCATTGTAGAACGCAGTTAGTTTTACTTGGTGCACATGCACACATGCCCATATCAATTTAAAAGTTAATAAACAGTTGCTAAAAGAAACGAAAATATCTACTTAACAAAATTCAACAAACATATTTCATTAGAAAAAAAAAACTAAACGAAAATGACTCGCTAAAAAAGTGTCCCTGGAGGTGCCAAAGCGCGATTCGCCACGCCACTGCAGTCGAGTGCACGACTGCGCTCAAGAACGCAGTGACGCTTCGCTTCATCTCACACTTAACCGTCACTGCTAGTTGCCACATCCAGTGCTTGGATCACATAATTTTTTGACGTATCGTCCCCCTGAGTGTACATCTTTTTTTCTTTGTCTTCCACTCCTCACAAATAGGGTTGCTTATTTTCTTCTCTGATGTTATCAATTTTCTTTTGTGGTTTCTTGTTAAAATATAAACTGTTTTTCTTTTGAAACAAGATTTGAATCTGCGTATGCGATTCACTGATATTATATTTACAATTGATTGACCTGAACTAGTTTCCGATAAGACTTTTACCGAATTCTGAAAATTTGTAAACCGTATCATCCTTCTACAATTTTTATAAACGCAAAAGTTTGATTTAACTTAACTTTTCACCAAAATAATACAAATACCATGATTTATAAAGAGTGGAAGTACTAGTTCCACGTGAGCGGAGCAGTAGGCCGCAACTACTCGTATTACCTAAATCAAACAAATACCGTAAAGAAAAAATCAAACTAACAATAAATCGATGTGTTTGTACTTGTGTACGCGAGGTATCTGCTGATCAGCAATTATCCGCTGGTTAAGTGTACACAGCTCAACCCTGCAGGAGCCGATTGCGATCAAGAGCGGCTCCGTGGAAATGAGAACGGCCGGCCGGGGACCGCACAGATAAAAACTTTCACTTTTTCCGACAACTCTCCGCGGCGACATTCGCCGGCGACAATAACGCCGGCTGCGGACGCCCTTATTACGTTATTGTTTGCGTAATTGCGATAAACAAGTTTCGTCATAAATGTGGAGGTGGTGTTTCTTACTAAATTTGAACGCAAGAAATTGTACAAATGCCGTATGTAATCTCCAGATCCAATAACCACACACTATCCTTTTTTGCAGATTTACTAAATGCTTCATGACAACCTCACGTATTCAAATCTTGAGAATAAATCTGGAATTATGAAAATATCTATATTTGCTTCCGTCGGCGCACTCTACCCGAGTCTTCTTAAGGTGATAAGTGGAGCTCTCGAGCCGAGCGCGGCTGGTTTACCGCGGTGGCAGTTTTATTTACGATCCAGAGCAATATCTGGAGAAAGCAGCGTCGGGTATACTAATATCGTTCGTGTGGGCGCAACCGATAGCCGCTCGATAGAATAATATGACGGGCGCGCGACCGGCCCGCTGGCACGTAGGCAATAAGCCGCCGGCAGAGAGCCAGCGAGCCGCCCGGAAAAATAAGATTGCAACCGGACGCTTCTGACCCACCGCGCGTGCTTCCACATGCCCGCGCTGCCCCATGTTGCCCCGCGCTGCTCCGTACTGCCCCGCGCTGCACCACGCTGCCCCACAATGCACGGCTGAGCTCATAGGGTTGTCTACGTACTCCACATTCCGCTTGTAACAAACGACTATTTTAAAACGTTCCTACTATCTTGTTACCAAAGAAAATACAAATCTTCAAAAATGCCAGCCAACATTGAGCTCAGTAAATGCCTAAGTTGTTTAATTGCGCTGATGTATTAAAAACTCCTAAAAATACTAGATCTAAATTGGTTAATATCTATTCCAAACCTATCTCATTCATAAAATAAAGTTAAACCATTCCAATAACTCTAACCCGAATCTAATATCAGAAATATATTCAGTGCCAAAAGCGCAACGAGAAAATGAGCCAAGTCAAACTTTCACATTTTACATCCGTACGTGGGCAATGTAACTAACGTGTAACATATTCAAAAAGAAAACGTCCCGCTGAGGCGCGCCTTGTTTCATTTTACGATCTTATCGAAATAATCCGATTTCGCTTGTTATTTACTGCCACCTTCCCTCGATTCCGGCTCTCACGGCAACGTGACTACCAACCGCAAATAATTATCAACCTTATTCCCATAACATTCGACGCTAAATGCGTTATCCTAATCCGACGGCACGACTCCTTACACTCTCGACTTCATTCAGGAAACGACGACCCGAGAGCGATTTGGAGAAGTACATACAGTCAGACTTAGTTTCCGGTAAATATAATTCATTTTCGGAAGTTTCTTTGAAGCGCTTACGATCTTTTTCCTTGAAATGCTTCCATAGACGTACCTCGAGAGATTGAGAGGAAAAATCTAGGTGTTTTATTTCACATGAGACTGCGGTTGTGAAGCCAGGCGCGCTATCACAATAAACACTTTGCGGTCGCGGCGGTCGTGTAAATTATTCATAGGCCAAAGGTTTGTGACAAGTCTTGGAATAGATACTGCCAATAACGATGCTTCCATCTAAGTGTTGCCTTGGATCGGGGAAGATAGTGAGGCTTCGCTTTCAATGTTGGAGGAACGCAAAGTGGATTTATTTTTAACATGCATTTCTCTTTTTTACATCGATAAGAAAATTTTATTTACCATTTAGCTGGTACTCGTACATATTTTCTGCAAAATTAAATTACTTTATCAACAAGCGCTTATCAGTCAATATTTTTGAAAACAATGCAAACAAAGTAGTAACACTTCCACTGTACTGAACAAGCCACCCTTCCTCCCTACAATACAAAAAAAAACAAATTATGTTGACACATACACATATAAAAAATAACGTACTTAGGGTATCTGTAACCCTCTGCGCCCCCACCACACTATGAAAATACTATTATTTCAGTGTATGTGACGTCACCGCTCCGCAACGTGTTGCAGCAACATCGCTACGTGACAGGGAGCCGAGGTCGGTTACTTTTTAAGCTGAAACAAGAACAAAGCGCACTGGTCTAAAGCTAAGGCGAAAAATTCAATATGGCAGTTGCAATACTCGAGTCTCTTGCCACTACACGTCTAGAAGCACCTAATAAGCGTGGACGAGAATGAAGTAAAAATTCCCGCCATTGTCATTCTCGCCTCGTACCACTGGTAATGAGCTAAGTTCGCCGTAACGCCTCGTAACTTACATACCAATCGTTGGCTCCTCACCACCCGGCCTCCATTGGTAATCACGCCACAAACATGGAAAACAGGAAACTTCTGGTCATGTTTCGTACTGGATTTGAAGGCTATTAGTTTGGGTGGAAACTTTTTTGTAACTTTAAATTAATTTTTCGAACAGTTTTTTTTTGTCCTTCGCTTTACCTGTTATTTTTGTTACTTGAACTTTTTGATGATTTTTACCGAATTCTGAAAACCGGTTTTATTAATCGTGGAAGTGGGTTTATTTAATTGCTTGAATTAATTTTGCCGAAACAGCAAGGCATGTTTTGAAAAATTTTGAAAAATCAGTATTAAAAAATAAATCCTTAGCGCTCGTTATTTCTAAAGGAAGTACTTAGCATTTTAATCGTCTGAATCGGTTTGAAACAAAGAAAAACAAAACAAGAACCACTTTGAAAAACTTACACTAAAGAATAAAACCCATGCGACATGAGTAGTTTCCCCAACAATTTCCCTAAAAGCAGTCGTTGTACACAACAAACCAGATATATTTTCAATGACCAGACCACAATCTAGGTAACTAGTCAGCTCCCGAAGCAGACAGCCACCGGTTTCTTTTGACGCCTGGCCGCCGACTTTGTAAATGGAATTTGCAAGTAATTTCGCCACCACCCCGCCCCTTCGCCCCCCGCCCTTGCCTTGCTCTCTTGTCTCCGCGTGTCGCTTCCATTACAAATTGTGTTGGAATAAAAATATGGCCAGATTCATATGGAGCGGTTGAAACTGTGTCAATTTTGCTGTTTGTGTGTCTGGAATTGATAAGTTTTTAGATCACTAGCTAAAGCTAATACAGCACAGGGCAATGCATCATACAAAGGTTTTTTTTTATTTTATTTTTTTATGGATGGGAAATCATTAAATGACTTGTTCCGCTCTGGGTGGAGCGGAAAGGCGTGTCAGACTCTTACTGACTAACACCCATCCGTGTTCCTTCTAAAGCTATTTGCGTTCCAGGGCCGCGGTGACTCTTTCGAACAAATTCCGCAACCCAGGCAGCGAGCCACCCAACGCTCGCCGTCCGCAGGCCCGCGCCTACGGTGGCCGGGGATCGCCCTGCGACTCCCGACGCCCTGGGCGTCTTCTCCTGTAGCGGCGGTTGGGGCGAAGGCCTTGCCTTTCCCTCGAGCGATCATCCAAAGGTTGAATGGTAGAAAATGCGATAATGCAGGAAAATCCCATTTCATTCCATTCCATTGCCATAACATTTCATTTTAATTTATTAGCATCAATCTAGTTTTTTATCGTCAACATATTAAACAACTCTGCACTTTCTTAAAAATCATTTCTTCAACAAACCACTCTATATAGATCGGATTCGTTCACGGAAAGAAGTGGGCGTGTAATAGGAAATGTTCCGCATATTGACTCCGGCGACGTTCCCGAGATCTCTAAACAATGACACACGGATCCAACTTACACCATACAACATGCATTGATTCTTAATCTGAGTCGACTCGCTTTTTTGTTGAAAAATTGATTCTGCGTTTTGGAGTAGGAATTAGATTATTTTTGATAGATTGGGAATAGATCATTTAAATTTTCTAATTATAATCAAAGTTTTACTCAGGGAAAAATGAGATAAGGATGGTGTAAGGTGTAGCAAGCCGATTATTTAATATTAAGGTATCTTCTTGGTTTCATGTTGTGCCATGACGGCAGACAGTTCCTTGCGCTGAACTTAATATTATGCTAAGGGCGTTAGGGGCTCGCGAAGTCTGGGTTCAAACTTCAAGACCTGGTTTTGAAAATCGCTATCGGTGAATTTTTTGCGCACTGTATTAGTATTTGTTGAGACTTTCGCAGTTTTAATATAATTAGTAGATACACTAACCTTCCTCATGAATTTGGCTATCAGATAAAACAATATTTACCAAATCCGACTGGTAATTCTAGAGATTAGCACGTTCAAACAAACAAACTCTTCATGTTTATTATATGATATTAGAATGGATAGATTATTTTTCATTGATAAATCGCAGGTATACCCAAGTTTTTTAGGATTTTAAAATTAATTGCCAACCCTCACGTCTTTTCATTTGTTGAATTTTTGCACTAACGTGTTCTTTAATTCATTATCCTGTAGGCTAGATTCTAGTATCTCCTTTCTCCACAATCATGAACCTAACCAAAATCACTTTACAAGTAGCAACTAGAATTTATTGTGACTCATGTTTATTCCCTATTGTTTGCGACTTGGAGTCGTTTAATGAATAAATCTTAGGAGTGAATTTAAAACAATTCACTTCCGCGTGGTTCTCGGACAATTTCTTGTGATTTGCATCTTTTCACAATGTAGAATTACGGTACAGCTTGCGAATAAACCTTTGTTAGGAATTGGAACCAGTTTATTTTGAAAATGGTTACTTGCTTGAATTTGTGGATACCAAGTAACTTAAATTTCATAATAGATAAGTACTAGGCCTACATTAATGTGCTAGGAACCCTTATTAATCTATATATATAAAAATGAATCCCTTTTTGCCTTGGTCATGGCATCACGCGTGAACGGCTGGACCAATTTCGCTAATGTTTTTGGTTTTGTTCGCCAGATTACAGGGAAGGTTTAAAAACAAAAAAAATAGGTAGGTAGGGTAAGGTAGGTATGTATGGATGTATGTAGGTAGGGTAGGAAAGTAGGGTAGGTAGATAGGGTAGGGTAGGTAATGGTTGACTGGAGGTGACGGGAGCGAAGCCACGGGCACAGCTTGTAAAACATGAAATATTGAGAAAAGATTACCTCATTGGTTTAGTTGTCGGAAGCGCTACTGCTGAGAGCATGGTCCTGGTTTCGATCCCCGCGTCCCGAGTCCCGTGCTAAGTGTTACTGGGTATTTCGATCTGGAATTTCTCAGTAACGGTTTTGTGCTGAGTTTATGACTACAGACATTATTACATGAGACTTAAACATTACTGTCGAAATGTGCGTGTTCCTCTGTCTAACCCTTTGTGAGAATCCATGCATGACGTCATGTTATGTTACCTCTTTAAATGTATTTTAATTGGAACTTTATTTTTTGGTTTTTCAACTAAAATTATAATTTCTTAACAGATGCAATACCAGTTTTATTCTGTAATTGCAATTTTTCTATGTAGTATTTTTCTGTACTATATCAAAACTGCAGGAAATAATAACAATATAACAACGTTTTATGGAAAAGGAAACGTCTGTCATAAGAATAGAAACGCACTGTGTGTGAATTTAAAATCCAACTTCATGGACAATTAAACTTATAACATATTTCTTGGGGTCATGTGAGGGAGAGGAGAGAAGAAAAATGTGTTTGAATACATTAAGTGGGTACTTTGGTACATAAATTAGGTAAATGTATTTGAGCCTTTTTACATGCTGTCTGTCAAAGTCGGAACTATTGTACTTTTTAGGGTTCCGAACATCCGTATTCTAGGATCACTCGGTCGTCTGTCTGTCTGTTTATCTGTCCGTCTGTCACAGCCAATTTTCTCTGAAACTACTCGACCGGTTCTGTCGTAATTTGGTACACATTTGAACTTTTATGACCAAAACACGGATGCGTTACGTAAATAAATAAATGTTGAGTAGATACTTTTTTTTTTGGGTGGTGGGTACTTTTAGGGGACAAATTATAAAACTAAAAATTAAAGTTTTTCAAACTGTAACGTGTGTCATATGAAATAAAAGGGCTCATCGTAAAGGTCTCAAAATATTTATTCATTCTTTTAAAATAAATAGTTTTGAAGTTATTTAAGATAGGTATTTGATGCCTCCTTATCTCCGAAACCACTGACTAAAATTTTGGAAAAAAATCGGATTAGGCCTCTTTGCCTATACATTACAGGAAAACCTACATCAAGTCAATGGTTTCTAAGTAACACCTTACAAAAAAAATCGTTGGTGGAACCCTTTGCACGCGCGAGTTCGACTTGCATATGGTTGGTTTTTTTATACAATTAAGAATGCGGTCAGTGTTGGTATTAAACGAAATAATACTTACATATATTCTCGATAAAACAAAGTACATAACAACAAGTAGGTTCCGGACTTCCGGTTTTGTTTCTGAGAAAGTTGACAAGGTCACACAAAATGCACGATTGTGGTCCTAATGAATGATTTGGAATTATCAAAGCGTATGGGGCTCTTAGAAGAAAAGTAATTAAATCCAAAACCTCTACGAAAAATCCTGAACCTGTTGGCTTTTAGTGACCCACTTCTCTAATACTTAACTCTTAAAAGTTAAACTCGCACAAAAAATAAGCAGCTAATAATCCAAGCTGCTAGTATGTAAAGTAGAATGTAATATCCGAACAAAAAAAAGTTAAAGTAGCAACCTCCGTAGACAGAAGCTTTGAAAGATAAACAGATTTTGATGAGCCCGCCAAAGCGGGAAGATAATTCGAAAATCGCTACCGCTGCTTGGTTAAAGCAAAGTTAAAATTGGAAAACCGTCTTGATGATCCGAGAAATACCTTCGGGCGAACTTTAACTTCAAACCCTTTGAAAACTGTAAAGCTGATCTACACGGTACACGTTATTGGAGAGTGTTTGTGTTAACCCTTATCAATATATCTTTACGAACTACTTACTGGTCTGTAACAAGCTTATAGATCCACCGTGACACGGAAGCTAAACTTGCCCACTAAAACACGGCTGAGAATACGAGGCATACATAGACTACAGAATACTACCGCGAAACTTTTAAAGTTATGGATAAAATAAGTAATACAGTTTCATAACGACCCAAGATCTCACAGTTTATAAAATAAAAAAATAAAAACAATTCCACGTAACCTTTTTCTACTCTCTAATACATATTCTATTCTACATTTAAAGTGCTTGTGAAAAGGATTTCCTAGGGTAAAAGTTTAAATAAGTTTAGGCGAGTTTCTCAGACCCCTTTTACGAGTGCAAAAGGGCAAAGAAGGCAAATGTTTATTCAAAGATTTTATAGATTCTGTGGAGTGAAAGGGAGACGAAACTAAAGTTCATAGATCAGTCGAGTGAGGAGAACGCGTGCTTACCGATACATGTGTAGGTACATTTCTACGTAAGCATGGATTGTAAACCTTTGGGAAATTGTGCTAAGCAAAGTTTCTCGACATTGCTCTCATCTTTATGAACGTTTGACGTTCTTACCAAAGAAAAGTTGATAACGATATCCTCTTTTTATTTCCCAAATTATATAACGAAACTTCACTATATTATAGGTACAAAAAGAACGTGATGCCACAATCAACATCCCAACTTTCTTGACACAAATTACGACGGATATAATTTAATCTTCGCGGACTTCGTTAATTTTATTTTTCCTTTGAATTAATTTAAAAATTCCTGCTGAGATCCTGGCAGTTATCGAACTCGGGACGTCGGAAACTTTCAACACTAGTAATATTAGCGAAGTCATTTCGAGAATTTCTGACTTTAGAATCTAGGATTGCAGACGTTAATTCTTTCACACGTTTGTAGGAAATCTACTTATATAGCGGCTTAGTTTACACAATTTGAATAACAAAAGTTTGAAATGGATATCTCAAAATCTGATTGTATTCGCGTCCGGAAATACGATAAGCACTTAAGTTTGGGTTATTCAATTCGGCTCTATTCGGCTAACGTTTTTACGGGTCGCTTTACGCGGCAGTAATGCGAAACAATATCGTAAACGTAGTGTGTCGTTGAGAATCAAAGCTATAAACTGTACGTCGGTAGCAAATCGGTGAACGTGTCGCGGAGCGAGAGACAGTAAGAAGGCTTTAGGACAAGCGACGTGCGACAAAGTTTTTATTTCCCCGGGGACACACCGATCGCAGTGCCGCCCAGGTGCTCCCGCACCGATGGAAACCTATATTATTTGTTTGAACGAAACTTTCTGGTCTCGCGTGAGATAAGTAAATTATGTTTGCGTCCCGAACGCCACGTTGTATTCAATGTCTCGCACCGTGATTTGCTTATTTAAACAATAAATATTTGTTCGCAAAAGTTCCAAAGTTTTCGAAACTAAATTAACTCGTGAAGTAACCTTGACATTATGTGTTCTAGTTTCTCGATACAGTAGTCCACGGAGCAACGTCAGCTTTGAGCTGGAACAAGCAATGTTTAAGAATTTTATTTTAAACCAACAATAAAAAGGGATTATAAAACATTATCCTGAAAAAAAACCCCACATACCTTAACCAAAGTAAAAATGAAAAAGTTCTCAAAGAATGCGAGCAATAAAAATATTATACAAACGATCGTCATACATTACCGATATTAAGCGTTGATGAAACTGTTTTAGCGGTTCCGCGCACTCCGGATATTCCAGGAAATATTGCTGAAATAAAATATACAGACTTCAAATTATTCCCACATAAAGAAGCTTGAGAGCTTTATGGTTATATCATATAATCGCAATTTAAGAGTGCGAGTGTTGGTCCCTATAAATTAATAGAAATAGGTAGTTATACGATGGGAATGGTAGCTCTTGGCCGTTTGAAATTGCTTAATTATTTTATCGTAGTCATTAAGTTTGGTTCACTTCATAAGTACAGTACCATCTACAGTAGCATTAGGTATGTCGCCCAACAAACTTTTATCAACAAGACTCGATCTGCTTGAGCCCTTCATAACAGATCATTTACATAACACACACATCCTATGCGTACCTACAGTCCCAACATTAATACTTACAAAGCAAAATGCAAAGTAACAAAAGTTAACATCACATTGTTCACGCGCTCGTTACGAACTCGAATCGAATTGGTAGCTTCGAGACTGTTTCGAGCCAAATGTGCCTGGAAGGCTGATGAATCTAATTTTTGTGTCGGGGCGCAGCGGCGCGTTTCTTATGAAAATTATGCCCCATTCGAAGGCGCGGAACAAGTTGAGAAGTTGAAATAAACTGTCCCGCCGTGACTGGCACACTGATCGGGCCGGGCGTGCGGAACGCCGCGTGTAGAACGCTCATTTAAATTTCGTTTACATTGTTACCGCGACGTGTGAAATGTTCGATTCTATTGGATCAAATTAAAAGATGAGGTCTTGTAAAAGTTTCGAAAATTTGATGCTGCTCTTTAAATTTTTTTTTTGAATATTTTAGAGTTCTCCAATCACTAAAATAGACTTGTATTTTTACCCATTTCCAATAAATCTTAGATTTCTAACAACTTTGTAGTTCCGTGGTTACTTAAGTATGAGCCCTTTTTTCTGTATTCTCAGAAAGAATTTGACTGTCTGAATTTCCACTATTGCGATTAAATGTTTTAATTCTTATTAAACCCTAACAGGCGGCGCAGTGAAGCAGACAGACCGCGAACATGCCATTATCACCGAAGCGGACAAAAGGATGAAAACAGGTGGCCTCACCTGAGTGGAGTGAACCGTGCAGCCGCTGATAACGAGATGAAAACATGCCAATGATGCTACCACGGAAACAGAAATAATACACAAACATCTTGGTCACAATCTATAAATACAGTCAGTTATTTTCGTCAGTTTAAAATTAACGTTTCACTCATTTTAAATAAAGACAATTCAGTTGTTTGAGGTAGGTTAAGAATATGAACAAAGCGAACACAAGATATATCTAACATGCAAACGAGCATAAACAAACAGTCTTTATAATCAGCATCCCAATAATGGCACATTATACATTGCTTAGCTTTCTGCTCACACCGCACACAAATCTGTGCGATTCACATAATTATGGGCACGGTAGGTGATTCGGCATGTGATTCACAAGCGGCCTATGTGTTAACGCGTTGTGCAGACAAACGCGGCACGAATCGACCGCAGCTAACGTGGGAAGAGTACATTTATTATGTCGAGTCACGGTACTCATTTGGGTATTAGAGATAAAATTAAAATTTACGCTTTGCCCAAAGCAATTTGTAACCGCCCGCTTTACTTCGCGCAGAAAATAGGCTTTGGTTTATCCTCGCTTTACATTAATTTTCATAAGTGGCTTACATTCAACGAATGCGGCTAAGGTCCGGTTAGAGGCGGCCGAGCAGTCGGGCGGCGTCGCGACGGACTGCGACGTCCTCTGTCGTCGCACACGTTACACCGCTGTGTTAGCCACTTAGGTTTTGCGAATTAAATGTTTCTGGTGGACTGCGCGCTTGTTTTTGTATGAATTTGAAGTTTATTTGTTAGAAATTGTGGATATATATGTAGACTAAGCAATATAATAGGACGCTTGTATTATTGTTAAGTGTGCGGCCAGTAGGCGGGAGTTTATTTCTGTTGGTTCTTAAACAGTAGCCCAACATAGCCGAGCTAACCTCACCTAAGTCTTAAGCGTCTATTAGTCAAAAGAAAGGACTGTAGAACAAGAAATGCCAAGACAATTTGTCAATGAGAATTCATTGTTGTTTGGTTTAGTGTAACCCGCTAGTGAGACTGATAAATGTCCTTTCAGAGTGCGCCGTCAGTCAAATCGCGGTTGCCTGCCCACAAGATATATTGTGGACCCAAGACTCGTCCTTGTGGAACACCCGGCCCTGGCGTTACTTTAAAATTAACCGTTTCAGTGATTATTTACTAAATAAGTGTATACTCTATAGAAGTACCGAAGTTACTTTAAATACGTTGTGTGGCTCAACTTTTGCGAGTTGGGGCGAATACTGAAATTTCAAAAGACCTCAAGAAACTTAAGAGTTGAGTATTTTAAAAATGTCTTGTGATATCCTGTTTAAAGTCTTCATTGCATACCTGGACATAAGAAGAAAAACATAAAATGAGGAGACGTTGGGAGAGGAGCTTTTTTCTCGTAACAGATTCCCAGATTTCCCAGTTAATTTCATCATTCACAAAAAAGACTTCGCATTTTTCCTACAAAAGGTACATTATCCAAAGGTGTGGACCGAGTAGCTTACATGTAACATTACAGGGTTGCTCCTACTCATTCCAGGACAAAGAGCCAATAGGTTGATTGCTAATCAATCACCCAAATATTGGCATCTGACACTTACCTCTTCAGTGGCTAAGCTTTAATTATTTCGTTGTGAGCATAAAACTATTCGTTCACTTTGACGTGGGTAACGTTTAATTTGCGAATGCTAACAGTTTTGGAAACGTTTTCGACTTAGGGCGACCGCAGCAAGCATTGGCTGAACAAGAACAAACAAAGTAATTAAACACATCAAACGTTTGAAATTGAACTTGTGACTCAAAGCGCTTGGAGAAATGGCAACGGTCACGGGCCATATTACGAGTCGGCGGATCACAAAGCACGTCACGTTACACGAATTATGAATGGCTAATAGAAAAGCGCTCCTCTGCTGAAACCGCCTGTTACTACTCGTACGCAATTCGTTGGGCTGCTTTACCGAATCGTTCATCTTTCAATAGGTACTCAGATATTTTTTAACTATTGACATAATTATTTTCTATACAGCAGCTGTCAAACCGCCATTTTTTATTCCTCAGGTAGTAGTTTTCTGACAGAAATCGGTCCTTAGTTCTTAATATTTGTTATTGGATATGTTCTACTATCGAGTGGGATTGTAGAACATATCCTTTGCTTCTTTAACACAAGTTTTTCAGCTTTATCGGAAAAAAAAATCTTTCAAAAATGTCCATACTTTTCTTGAAGACTCAGCTATTCTTTTTCCAGGAAAGCTAGTATCGCCAATACGATAGTTAGTGAAAAAAGGAATTATTTTCCACGAACACTTCTTTTCTTGAATCAGACCGATGTAAAAATAAATTACTCTACAGTCTAAACAAAAACTAGTGGAGCAATTCGGTCAGTGTAAACTGTAAAAGATACGGAGAGAAGCTTAATGGTTCTAAACACAGCTTCAACAGAAGCCGACCACAACCAACTAAATACATAGACTTATGTATGTCCTGTGACTGGCTTTGCTAGTTGTACATTGGTATCCATTCAATTTGGTTTGGAAATTTGGTCTTTAAAAGTTGCATTTCGATGATGAAATAAAAATAATGTTCTGTTAAGATTGATGTGTGGTGACTTCTAGCTATAAGTATAGTTCGATTGTCTAAAATTAAACAAACGTTTAGATACAACCTTTATCTAAACAAAAACGGTCTAGTGCATAGATTGGCAATTCGATAGCCACGATTAGGTTAATGGCAACGTTTTCACTATTAAAATTAGTTTTACTATTTACTGTTATCTATTAGCAATGTAATAGGCTGAGTATTTTATAGAGGGATTACTCATTATAAATAGAGTATGGTTTTGCAACAGTTTAACTTTATTTGCAGGCGTTTTTTAACCGACTTAAAAAAAAAGTATGTAGGTAAGTTGTATTTTTGGAATTTGAAGTCGGTTCAAAAACAATAGCAAAGACATTTCCGAAATTAAAGTCACATTATAATTTGTTTTATTTTTTGTTTAATTAAAAGGAATTTTGGCAGGACTGCCCAATCAGAGGTTGAGAGGTAGGTATGTTTTCAGGGTTTATCTATGTATGCGTGTGAGTTTCTTTAATCACCATAATCCGAATAGCGCGAACTATTTTTTCTGATCACATTGTATGTGTCTGTTTTAATCATCAATGTAGCCTCTTTCTCTGTGAACGAAATATAATTTACCATGGTAATCTTTCCGTCAGGAATCACTTCCCATTTAAACAAGGTTTTCGCATCAGTGATGTTATCATTTATTCAGTTTTAAATGAATTTTATAAAACCTTTTGTGCTCTGACAATAATTTTACATTTCCTGATTCATTTGTCGTGACTTAATCTGATTGTTGAGTGTAATAACTTACAGTAAAATATAGTAGAAGAATCTGTATAGGTAACTAGGAATACTATGATTCTATTTGGGCCTGCGGTCACCAACCCGCTTACGCTCTGTGGCACAGGACTGCAATATGCTGAGTTGATTGATTGATTGATTCTAGTCGGGGCATAGACCACACAGGACCACATAGTAACAATAACAATCGTTTTTGCTTAAAAAAGAGTACGTTTAAAAGAAGAAGCCCAATCCCTATTATTTACTTAATTAAAACATTTTCATTGTAACTGGTGACCAACAAAGTCACAAATTCTAATTTCAAAACTAGAATAAAATTTAAACATTTTTAGATGGCCAGGTAAGACATTTTATTGGGGCGAACGTTTAAACCGCGGTCAGACCTGCTCGAGTGGGCTCGCGGGATGGACCCACAGACATTTATTAAGCAATTGAACCACGCCCCGACGTCTTGACCGGACTTTGTGGATTGGCATTGTAATGAGCCTGTTTTAGTTCATGATTGTGGTTAGGGAATGTCTGGCAGGCGGGACGTACCATGAGTCCAGATACACTCATGACAGAAACGCATCCCTTTTTACATAGAAGAGTCGAAACTACAGAGCCCCAGTTGCTTGATCCAGACATATTCTTTTTGTTTCGGTAACGTTTGTACAATGGTTACAAACGCAATACTGCGTTTGTGACTGTAAGAAATACACTAGACCTCTCTGAAGAAAGCCATAAAAAGAGAAATAAGATTTGAATGAAGAACGCCGAACCCCAAGACTATAAAATGGGACAGAGTATGTCATATTAATGGGGCAGCTCCTAGTCCATATTCATAAGCTGTTATACCTGTTAACATGCTTTAGCCATAGATAATTTGAGTGATTGCAGGACAAATCCTCTTCGACCGACTGCTTAGATTGATGGTCATCTAAATTTAATACCTAATCCCTCAGCCTGTAAGCGATATAGCTATTAACGGATAATAATAATGAATTGCAATATTGAATAGTTTATGAATTCAATTTACCTGCAAATTAAGGCGTGAACAAAAGATATCTGTTTATTCCATAACTTGACGTTGGAGTAAAAGTTAGTCATGTTACCATCACCAACAAAGAAGCGTCTAAAACGAGCCTATCCTACTACTATTATAAAGGCGAAAGTTTGTAAGTATGGATGTATGTATGGATGTTTGTTACTCTTTCACGTAAAAACTACTGAATGGATTTTGATGAAATTTGGCACAGAGGTAGATTATAGTCTGGAATAACACATAGGATACTTTTTATCCCGGGAATATGTTCCCTTAGGATAGTTTTCGACAATCACGCGGGCGGAGCCGCGGGCGGCAACTAGTGTTAAATAAAATATTTAACATTTTCTGTCGTATTCGTTTTGGAAATCTGACACAAAAACTAAAATTCAATACCAGTGTTTTTACAACATAAATGGTCTTTCTCTATGTATTACTGTGGGTACAGCCTATCTAATCTAATATACATATGTAAAAACTAGTGGTCCCGACAGACGTTGTCCTGTCCGAACGTTTGCTTTGTGTCTGACGAAAAATTATAGAAATCGATTGCAGCGCCACCTACCGGGTCCAATTGCAAATCTAAACCATTCTCGAATACCCTTAAACATACACAAAAAAATTCATCAACATCGGTCCAGCCGTTTAGGAGGAGTTCAGTGACATACACACGTACACAAGAAATATATGTATTTCTCCTGGTCACGCTATAATTTGAGAACGGCTTGACCGATTTGGCTAATTCTTTTTTCGTTTTGTTTGCCAGATTACAAGGAAGGTTTAAAATAAAAAAGGTAGGTAGAGTAAGGTAGGTAGGTAGGTATGTATGTATGTAGGTAGGTACGAAGGTAGGATAGGAAAGCAGGGTAGGTTATAAGGCAGGGCAGTACCCTACCTATGGACCTACCCTACCTACCCTGGTAGGGTAGGTCCATAGGTAGGGTAGGTAGAGTAGGTATGTATGGTAGGTAGATAGGGTAGGGACGTAGGGTACTGGAGCGAAGCCACGGGCACAGCTTGTAATATTATAAATGCGAAAGTGAGTTTGTTTATTTGTTACGATTTCACGCCTAAATTGCTGAACCGATTTTCATGAATTATGGTAAAGAGACAGATCAAACCCTGGAGACAGTCATCGATTTCTTTTTATGCAAACAATTTACACTTGAACGGGCGAAGCGAAGGGCAAAAGCAAGTTATAAAATAAATAAAATTATTCCGTAAAGATTGGCACAACACAAGAACTCAGTATCCCAGGCTATTCCAAAAAATAAGTAAACACTACAGAAACATAACATACAGTAGTAATTACAAATAACGAGGCTTCGCGGCAGGCAATAGGTATATTTTATCGGCTTACACACACGTTATCAACCCCGCCACCAGTCCGCCACATACCCTCGACGTTTGTCGATGATGTACTAACACCCTTATAAAGTTCCTTGTCGTCATCTAACACTGATCGTCTTAAGGATAAAGCTATGAACTATGGTGGACCTTTCTTTATTTGTTTTTGGGGTTCCGAACCTCTGTATGGAAAAGCGGAACCCTTATAAGGTCACTCACCAGGTTGTCTGTCTGTCTTTCTGTCAGTCTGCCTTTCTGTCGGTCTGTCCATCTTCGGATCTACAAGACCGATCCAGTAGAAATGTGGTACACACATACACTTCTGTGACCCAAATATGGATGGGTGGCGAAAATAAAACTACTGAGACTAAAATTTTGAAAATAATGCAGTCTTTACCGATAGATTACAGGAAAACTTATGATTTTGAAACAAATATTTCCACCTTTGCACGCGAGTCCGACTCGCACTTCCTCCTGTGCAGGTAATAATGTGTTACTTTTGACTTATTTGCCTTACATAATGCCAAAATATTTGTAGTATAGCTACATACTCTACAAGAATTAACGGAAGTGAAATAAGTTTTGCTGGAACGAGGGATTAATTTGTTAAGGCCACAATAGGAAACTCCTATTAAGCGAGAACCTAAGATTAGTAGTAGGTCAAAAGTTTTTCAAGAAACAACCTCATATTTCATTCCTATAACTGCTAATTCTAATGGAATTATCTTATTTCCTACAAAAACTTTTCGTCTAGAGAAATCGGACAATGCGGTGTTTAGCACATGCCTACAGTCCCATAACTACCAGCAACCCTCAATCATCTTTGTGCTACGTAGAGGCTGAAAACCATAACTACGAGCTTTAAGACATGGTTAACATCTACTGAAGATACTATAGATACACATCTTCGTTTTGAATAACGTAGAGTAATAGAAATTATCTGGATGTTAGAGGCGTTACATTCTAGGATTTGTTTACTGGATGAAACAGGCTAGTCTATTCACAACCAAGAATAACAACCATTATATAAAAATACTAGCTTTCCCACAGCGTCCCATCATTCATCAAAATCGGATCGGTGATTTAGGCATAAACGTAACAAACAAACAAACTCTCTTTCGCATTTTGGTAGCTCTCCAAATGTAAAGGTATACCTTCTGTAAACTTCAATCTAGAAATAATATTTACCTAAAATAACTCATGCAAAACAATCATTTACAACATAAATAAAGACACCAAGAAAACCAACCAGACTACTTTAAAACTCTTCCATCGGTACCAACATAACAGAAAAATAAGTAGATCCCTAACCACCAACCATAGATTTTCCACCTAGTTACTCGCCAAATGTTCAGGATATAAAAAAAATGTTAATATTAGTTACGTCCACATATCAATAAACTTGAGAACAGAGCTTTAAAAAATATTAAAACCTTTTTGCTCTTTACCTCCTGAGCTCAGACGTAGTTGCTGTTAGTTTAAAAACGTATTTTTAACGTTTCTCTTCCAAAACACGTCATCTAGTGGCTTTAATTTAGGGTTGATACTTATGATTTTAGAGATAAGATTCAGTGTTGAGTTTTTGTGGAGAAATCTTGAGTGTATTGAGCTTTTAAGACGACCCAAGAAAAACTAATATCTCAGATATTATGTGGGTGTATCTAGGCCATGTGCCATGGAGTACATGAGCCATCCTTCAAAACTTGCACACACATACTATAAATCATGTATACGTAACTGTTTTATAATAGTACATTTTGATGCAAGTTGGATTGGCCGAGAATAGAATGACAAATACTACGATTTTAATTTTCGAAATAAAAATAATATTTCATAAACATAATATTTTGTAACAAAAAATTGTGAGAAATGGCTTTATAGCTCGCAAATTTATTTTGGTGCACCGTGTTTAATTTTTGTAGCAACCAACCGGCCTCATATTATCATCTGTCCAACAACAACACAAGGTCTGCAAGCCGCGCACTTTCCTGCTTGAATCATCATCTGCCTAGCCTTTTCCCAACCATATTGGGGTCGGCTTCCAGTCAAACCGGATTCAGTTGAATACTAGTATTTTAGGTGGCGCGGTTGCCTACCTCTACAACCCATAAACTGGGTAACAGTTCTTGGCAAGACTGGAGTCAGATTTACTGGCTTCTGACAATCCGTAACGACTGCCAAAGATCAACAAATGACAGCCGGGACTAGTGGCTAACGTGCTTTCCAGCATGAATGCGGTTATGAAAAACAAAACGCACAGCTTGTGGTGTAAACTGCGTTTTGACCCTAAAAGCGGTGAAATATGAGCCGGTTTTAGAGAAACAATTTTCAATATAATAACTAGATTGCGACAGCCCTATGCTAAAGCCCTGCGGTCCTCACTTTGTGCGGCCTTTGATTGGCAGACGACAATCCAAAAATTGTTTAAACAACAATTTTATTGACGTCAAAATATTCCACTTTGGTTTGCGAGTGAATTTTATGAAGCGCAATAAAACGCAAAGCTCCTAAGTTTCAAAGGGCTGGATAGTGATTTTGATAGCTTGAATACCGAGTTGTGTTTTATTTAATAGGTATTGTCGGAGTATTATTTTAAAATACTTTAGAAATTAAAAAAGATAGGTACCAAAAGAACTTTTAACAGATTTAAAATATTCAAAATTAAAAGATAAACTAACCAAAACCTCTAAATAAAAGAATAAATAAATTCAGAAACAATTTTCTTGTTTTCTTACCTCTTGAATATAGTTGTCAAATAATATTCAAATAGATATGAGTCACAATATCTTAAATAACATTGATATTACACGCAGACTCTCCATATCTCTAGAACACAATAGGCACCGATTCCAGCACCATCATATAAATATTGACAACAAAATCCTTACAAAGGCGCTCTATATCTTAGTCGAACCGGAGCTCCCCACAACAAGGATCTAATCAGGTTATATACTGCAGCAATATTTACCGACAATTTAAATATTGGACACTGACCACTTTCTCTTGGTATACGGGGAAATAAGGAACTAAATTCAAATGTACTAAGTTTGATGTTTCGTTGACATTTGCTGTCAAAAGGAGCGCCGCCATGTTGGATCATATTACAGTGGGCGTACTGTAGGCTTGTGGGTAAGCTGCGGACAGCGATGCGAGTCCGAGGGTCCGCTGACATGGCTCTACCCCTGACTAATGCGGGGCATTAATATTCCCGGTAATTAATTGTTTGCATGTCCGCCGAAGAAACGTCCCGTCTCATGAATTCTCTCGTATAATTTAAATTAACGGACTGAGGATACTTCACACGGACGCAAACAAAAATGATGATCTAACTGTCGTGGAACAATTGTTTCTAATCCGTTGGTAAAGGGTTACAGTTATTGTGTTTTATTAATAAAGGAACGCTTGAGTTTTCATAAACAAACTGGGATCTTCTTAATTAGAAAATGCATTAAAACAAGGACAGATATTAATGATCTATTTTTTGCCAAACTAAAATAAGTTTAATATAATATTACCATGTATCTGTACGTATTACCAATAAATTCTTAATTACCATGTTCAAATGCGATACTTTGTGAATGTGGGAATGAACATTTTGTCATGCCTTCGAAATATAGTCGCTGTATCTTTTACAGACAAACAAACATTCCTTGCAAACTATAACATAAGCATGCAAAAATTCAAGTAACCAACCAAAAAGATGAATTAAATAAATTTAACTGCCACTTGAACAGTTGAAAAGTGAACATTCTATTGATAAGTTATTTTGTACTTTTCTTGCAAGAAGAAAGCAATCGACAGGTTGAATTTCCTAGAAAATTCATTATGAAAGCGTTTTCCATTTTTCATCATAAATACTTACAATCAAAGAAATAAAATGCAATACATAAATCCCATTAGTGAAGCTGTATAACTTGTACTATGAAGTCTACTACTAACCTAATCTAACTACTAATCTAATCTAACTATGAAAATCGTTTTGTTTTAACATTTAAACATTCCTACTCGGAATGTTTAAATGTTAAAACAAAACGATTCGTCTAGTTAAACACGATGAAGGTAATTTTGTCCACTCATACGGATGTTCGCATTACTTCCGTGGAAGTACCCTCGAGCGGATGGATCGTAAAATATACGACACTCCAATATGTATGGGTGAAAGCAGCCCGTTTACTGCCCACTTAGAAAAAAATGCTGGCTTAATTCAGCACGTCATTTTCCCGTCCCCCTCCCTCCATAAATACGAGCGATTCATGCGATTTGATGGCGGTACACTTGAACCGGTAAAGACTCCGAAGGGGTAATTAGCTTTTACCTCTCTGCTTTTTATTCTTTAAAAATGTTGTTCAGAAATCATTCGATACGCGTCCGCGATCTCGTCAGCACATTTTCTTTCGTTGTAGGATGTTTGCGAAAAGGGGACGCATTTCTATTAACATTAGCATAATTTGAAATGGAAACGTTATTTCTTTGATACTCTCGTTTCTATGTAAATCGTATAATCTTAAAGCTTTTAGTATGAAATTAATTCTTGTATCTGCTTATTGAACCACACTAGAGAAATAAAGATGTAAAGAGCATATTTCTTCGCGAGCAAGTAAAAATAGAAGGTTGGTGTGATGCGAGGCAACGAAGCGATGTTCCTTTCAATAATACGTTATATTCGGTACACGTCATCGATTTCCTACTCGAGCGGCGATCTGGACAATGAAAGGAAGAAGTGTGGTCCCGAGGCGAGCGAGCACAAAGGAGAGCATACCTGCCGTGGAAAAATAGTAGCGCTATGAAAGTGTACGTCACGCGGACGATCATACGCGGCCCTTTGGCGCACCGTCCGCAAAAACACCGGCACAATAAAACTGATTCTTTCTATTTTTCTGTTCAGTTTTGCAAACGAGGATCGCGGAATATTTGTGGCTGAAATCTATTTTGAACGAGTGGTTTTTGAAATTCAATGTAGTGTATCTTTCCGTCCTTTCAAAAGGGAGGTTGCATTTTTAATGACGCTGTCATAAAATAGCATGTCACCAGACGGTATTGAGGAACAGCTTGTACAGTTAAAGTTAAAAATGAACACTCAATGTTTATTCGCTCGTCTCCTAAGAGCTGTTTTGTGTTCCGAACTAAATTTACGAGCTGCAAGTGAAGACTAGAGCTGTAGGAGAGTCAACTGATTTATTTTCATGGCAGATTTGTTCTTACTTAGCTCTTTTTCTTTAAACTTTTCAATAGTATTTTCTTGAAACTACTTCTCCATGCGTCGTTTGTCCTCAATGCTGAGGGTCGTGATGAATCTTGACGAATGATATTCTTGTGGACAATATTTTGCCATCTTGTCCTATCTTCGGCGATGTGGACGGCATCAAAGACAAATAAATAAAAAGCCTTTTATTTCATGCATGAAGAATTAACATTTATACATGAGTTTGCTCTCATTTATAATTACATGGTAATAAATAATTGAGTTGTTACTTATTTTTTTTAGTTTGTTTCTATTTCATATACTTTGCTTTGACACTTACAACATTAATTTAATTATTTATCAAAAACACAAATACAATTAGGTGCGTCATAAACTAGCTTTATTGACGCCAGAGTTTCACTACTTCGGACTGATTTTTGAAGGCAGATTACTATTATCTGAAGAATAATAAGACTTAATATTTTCTTTCCATAAGCTATCGACGGTCAATGGTCATATGTAATCCTCAGGTAAAAGTTTCTCGTTAGTCAGATATAACTATTGAGAAATCAGCCCTAAATAAGATAATTATAATCTTTAAGGCCAATTTTTCAGTAGTCAGATAACTTTTTTCCAGTCGGTGTCAGTGATCGGCGTCAGAACTTAAAAGCCCGATACAAAGGGAACCACACATCCGGCCTCAGGACTCACGACTATTGTGACCGCCCTCGCGCCACAGACCTCTCTGAGACGCCTTGTCGCCTCGCCTTCTTCTTAACACATGTTTTATAGAAAAAATGTTGGCAGCCCTAGTTTTTGAGGCAAATAAATTAGATTACTGACTAGCTGTTGTTATTGTTATAATGAACTAGGTGTCCCGATATGAACTAACCCACTCTAACACACACTTATATCAAAATGTGTCTAGCCGATTTTGAGGAGTTCAGTGACATACACACGTACAGAAGAATGATATATTAAGAAAATCTAATTTGAATGACCTCACTCAAAAATGCAAACAAAATTGAGGTACCACTTTTAACTCGTTCATAACCAACATCACGTAAGTATATTCAGATGTATGGCTCTCGTTTCCCACTCAATAAAAACAATCCTATGTTTATATGGTGAAAACACCGGTCAGCTTTCATACAGTTCTGGTGTATTAATTAAACACGTCCGAAACGTTTGGTAAGCCACTAATAAAATTCATATTAAAGCCCACAGTGTAACAATATATATGGACCTTGTGTCAACCTCAAATATTAACATTGAAAACATTTTACTTTAAAAGCAAACGCTTTTTATTGTACCAAAAAAGTTGGCCAAGCAAGTATACTATGTGTCAATAAACACAACAATCGCTCTGGCCCTAAACAAATGCCAAATAAACTCAATTAAATAAACATCACATATACGTTATGCCCATTGAACATGAACTGGCCAGCGTATTTACAAAACTCGACCTCATATGAGTACAAATTCATTTCAAAGGAATTTCTAAACAACCGGATCCCGAGTTCCCAATGGTATTCCAACAAAGCCTGGAAGTTGTAGAGGTATTCCAAATTGTTTACAAAATTCAATCCTAAAGCTTCGAGCCAGATTAAATCTAATTTCAACTTCAAGGTAAGTCTGAAATAAGTCTTCATAAAAGCGGAACCCTTTGATTTAACCCTTCCCCAAGTTGAGCTTGCTGATTGCCCGAAAGTTAGTCTCGCTTGTATTTCGCGTTGTCTTTTTTCGCAGGAAAAAACAAATCGAAAACAAGCAAGTAAGTAATGGCTTAAAAGTGACTTCAGGGATCGAGCCCGGTTCGTCGCCGATCCGGGGGTTAGCGGGTGCCTCTCGAAACGTCTTAGCGTAGCGATTACACGGTGCCACTCGCGTAATCACTTTTCCTTGTTTGCTGTACTGTTATCCGTCGCTAAACCTGTTTGATATTTTGTGACTGCACATTGACGGAAATGTTTTGCTATTTATTCAAAATATAGGAGTTATTTATGAGTAAACGGTAGATCAAATTCATGATCCGAACGATTTTAAATATTGCTTAGTTGTTGATATACACTTACCACAGGTACTTACTACTTACTGTTTGTAAAGTTTAAATAAATAAAATAAGATTATTATTAGAGAGATGTTTAAAAAGTTTCTTACGACAATTTCAACAACAAATATTCCTTTTCGCCTAGCATTCGCTTTCGAAAACCACCAGGTACTCCGCGCTCCAAATAGGGCCCAGAGGAGCGTTCATTTTTATAACGCTTCATTTGCAACACAACTTTTAAGTAGTTGAAGCTCGTTCGCTACCTGTTCCCTCAAAACAAATACTTAGTAGGTAGGCAGCTTTCTGCTCTATTCTCAACTAAATGTTACGGGGAAAATTTCGCAAACTTGTAAATAAATTTCCAAGTTAAAAATGAGATGAAGTGAATAAGAAAGTAGTTAAGAGGGGCGTTTCTATTTATTTTTTGTTTGAACAACCCATTCAATAATAAATAATGGCCCACTAATCATAGAATAGAACCATCAAAATTGAGAATCTAAAACGATATAAGACCTCTGCATATGTAATTGTAACGGTAAGATAGTAGTAATAAAAAGCTAGCTAATTTTCTAAAAAAATCTAAAAAACTCTCGTTATTTATGCATTTAATTCCTAGCAAAAAAATGTGCTTAACAAGTAAGAAATAAAAGTTTATTTCCAATAGACAACCTCACGGCCACCCCAAACCCCCCCAGATAAAAACAACACTCTGCCAATGCACCTAATAATTCGCCAACAAAGAAAACTAGGGACATAAATATTTGTGCAGTGCGCTCGTATTTTACAGATGGGTGCCGACAATGTTCTAAGCATCGGAGTTATGAATCTGCACCGGAGGTCGCCTGCCGACAGCCCGGAACCGGATGGGATTCAGCAATTGACGCTAGAGTCCCGCTGAGAAGCGCTCTGATCATACCCGTATATTTTTAAAAGAGATATTGACGCAAGTTTATGTGACAACTTGAGTTTGTAATTTAGAAAAATAAGCTCTTGAAAATGTTCGTGATGTGTTTTGACAGTGTGTTAGCAGGTGGAAGTATAGCTATACAATACACGTTGTACCTATATGTGATATGAGTAAGCCTATAAATTGACATAATTTGATATTACTATTGGAAAATAAGTATGGCAATGGTCGAGGAAAATTTTATGAGAGAACACTTGAGACTCCCCCATGCCTCGGAAAACACAGTCAGAAGCCGGATAATCTGATATCAGTCTTGCCAAGGGGTATCGTGTTACCCAGTTACTGGGTGGTGGAGGTCCCACCATGTAAAATAATAATAATAATGTTTATTGAAATAATAAGTTTACATAAAGTGTACAATACAAAAAAACACTAGTAGCTACGCAGCTGCATCCGATGAGACTGGAAACCGACCCCAACATAATTGAGAAAAGACTTGGACGATTGTTCTAACAATCGAGACTTCGACAAATACGAAAAAATATCATCCGAAAAGTAAACCACATCTTTATAAACTTATTATTTCGACCGCAGCACAAATGATTTTGTCGACTCGGAACCCGCAATCATAACGACAAAAGGGAAAAGTTTATTTATGACAAGTTTATTGCGTGCTAACACCTGTTTGATGACCCCAACTTCAAAGAAAGTAAACATAAAAAAGTTTTTGTAATTTTACTTGCAGACCTTCTTTATTGTATAAACTTATCTTGGACAGAGCATCATAAAATACCTCCGTGTAAAATACCTGTAACAAAAATAAGCAGGAAACAGAATTCCATAAAGATCTACAAAGTGAATATGAGTCGATACTCATATTCAAAAGTGAAATCTAATATGTAGGTATACATAGGTAACTAAACGACTAACAACTTCATCACATCTAAATCTAAAATTAATAAAAGAATAGAACAAAACCTAATGCTAAGAAACATTGTGCTACGAAACTTTATGCTACGAAAGCTCATGCTACGAAACTTATGGTACGAAAGCTCACGCTACGAAACATATGCTACGAAAGCTCATGCTACGAAACTTATACTACGAAAGCTCATTTACGAAACCTTATGCTATGAAAGCTCATGCTACGAAACTTATGCTACAAAAGCTGATGCTACGAAACTTATGCTACGAAAGCACATGCTACGAAACCTTATGCTACGAAAGCTAATGGTGCGAAACTGATGCTACAAAAGCTCATGCTACGAAACCGCGTGCTACGAAAGCTCATGCTACGAAACGCGTGCTACGAAACCTCGTGCTACGAAACCGCGTGCTACGAAAACTCGTGCTAAGAAACTTGTTGCTACGCGGGCCTGTGCTACGAGAAATTAATATCGGCTAGGAGTTTATACTTACTCGCGGTATTTCATTTAAACTAGCAGGTTTGGAAATTATTGAACCAATTTAATGAAATTTTATACACATATTAATATCAATATACCTAAATCGAAGAAGTAAGTAAAGAACTCTTTCGAATATAAATTAAGATATACTGAGACAACAATTATATGTTTTTATGGTAAATACAAAACGGCTCACATTTCACAAATCACAACTTTTTAGACCTAGGCGTCTTCGTATAAAGTTTCATTAAAATCGGTTCATTCATTTCCAACATTAAGGACTTACCCCAAAGAAGTATACATAATTTCTCGTAGCATAGACCCGCGTAGCACAGACCCGCGTAGCAACAATATTTATTTATTTATTTAGGTTAACCAACAATTGTTTCAAATTCAAGTGTAAAAATTAATTACAGGTTAACACCACATGCACTAAAAAACGGCTTACATAACATATTTATAACAAGTTTCGAAGCACGGGGTTTCGTAGCTCGCGGTTTCGTAGCTCGCGGTTTCGTAGCGTGAGCTTTCGTAGCATAAGGTTTCTTAGTGCAATATTTCTTAGTACTAGGTTTTGTTCTATTGTTGTTTTAACTTAAGATGTAGATGTGATGAAGTTGTAAGTTCGTTCAGTTTTCAGTAGTCTAAAAATTATGAAATCGTTATGTCACAAACTCATAATGTAAATACGTTATGTCGTCGCGTATTTGTTTAAACCGATTTACAGAAATACAAATACTACGACGCCTATGACGGTAGCTTCAAAATACCGATCGTAGCAAAATACACTGTTCAGCATAAAATTCAACCACTTAGCGGCAGTTGTAAAGCAGTGCAGACAGACATCCCTCGGCGCCGGTATTATCCTGAGCATGTACTCATGGAGCGGGACATTGAAACAGTTTACACGTAGAACCATAAAGTAAATAATACCGATAAAGACGAGTTGGCAGCGAAACTTGAGGGTTCCGTACCGCTTAAATATTATTATCTTCTGCACTTATAAAACATAAATCGTTTGTCCTTACTGACTACCTACCAACACAAAACTACTTAGTATATAAAGCTGAAATTTGAAACATAGGTTTATTTTATAACGTTAAAACAAGCCAACATTTTTTTAATGACAATTTGAACTTTAAGGGGCAGAAATGGGAGAGGGAACTTTGCATGGAAGTCTTTGTATGTTTTTCTTTGAAACCGAAATCTACGCGGACGAAGTCACTGGCATCAGCTAGTAAACTAATATTTTTTGTACTGGCAAGTTAGAAACAATGCAAGCTAAACAAATACTCTAAACGTCTAGTTATCGGGAATTACTTATTTTATAAACCGAGACTACATTTTTTAATAAGAAATTATTACTATTACAAGAAATTAAAACGTGTTTATGTCCCTGAGTACCCTTTTAAAAACCCTACCCATAAAGGGATTCGCGTTTCCATCGCATGGTTGGGAACCCCAAAAAAAACAATGCGGTCGGCTGGCTGTCGTATTGCTCCGTTTTACGCGACGCATTTAGAATCGCTTTCAGTTTAATGTGGGCCTTACTGCAATGTGCATCGACAATAGGTAATTTTATGGCTCCGCTTTGGAAAGAGGTTTTGTCGAACAATACTTAACTGATTCCGTCTGCCACGTAATGTTATGGCTTAGAGGTACGTTGATGGCTTCTGTGCCGCTGGGTTTATGTGCAGTTGCGTGTGGACAAAAGAAACTTCAATGAGGCCCGAAAGTACTCTAAAAGGATAATAAAACAATAGAAATTACGGGTACATGAACATTTAATGTCCTCAAAAAGGTGGAGCACCCATTGACTATTTTACCTTATTTTTTTTGTTTTTTTTTATGCTACCTAATATTCTGCACTGAATACATAAAGACTATATTGCCATGCTAGAGTTTTCCCTCGGCTCCTGTGGTACATGCCGCTTGATTCTGGGACAAAAAGTAATTTGCTAATCACCAGTAACGTAACTTTATATCACAGAAATAATATCGTAATCGAATCTTACTGATCCTTCTACTTACCTTCTACAAACATAATCATAAATAAACAATTTTACCTCTTTACAATATTAGTTAAAACTGAAGTCAAAACAAAATGACCACTCACAAAAAACTTATTTAAATCTTACTACAACTCAGCCCCTTAACTCAATTAATTTATTATTTCTATAAACAATACCCCGTTCTGACATTTCTGCCAAAACGCGCCTCCCATCAATAAGGGTCAATAATTTGCCTCTTTATTTTATTTGCAGCCCTACGATTTTGTACTGACAGATGGGGCAATCAGCCCGACCCTGGCCGATGCTGACGCAGATTTCACACCAAGGCCTCACCCTGACAGGGGAATTTATTTATCACGTTGTAAATCCACTCATCTTGTTTATGTGCTACAACTACAAGCGGACAGGCAAATTCGATTTCTTCCGGAGTTCTAGATGAGGAGCGGCCTCATAGCTTGGGAAGTCTTTTCTACGTAACTATTAGTTTCTCTACCTGAAACAAAACAACAAAATGAGTTGTGGAAATGTCTATAACTGGGTTTCCAATTAAGGTACCCTCGGTTCGAAACTTTTAATCCGCATCATATGCATTTTTGTTTTTTGAGATGGTGACGGATGAACTTGTGACCTCGTTCTTGCCTGATGGGAAACGAAACGAGGAAACGACGGATGGGGTCTTCGAAACAACAAGATAGCCCAGAAAATGAGTAAGTAACTCACTGCTCACGAGGATGTCAGATTCCATTCAGTTATCCAGTTAGTGCGTATTTTTAAGCTTAAGAATGTTTTGCCATACAATGTGTCTTAAAAGTACACCACAGTTAGATTAATTGTATACTAAATACCGATAAATAGCACTAGTTTACAAAATTTAATTATTTCTCTATTGCCGTGGACTTTGTAGTTTACTTTTGTCATGTTTTTTTCAAATCTACCCCCAAACAAAACTGTGCAGCTCGAATTGCTTTGTTTTTTAACGTTGTAAATTACTAGCTTTTGCCCACGACTTCGTACGCGCATATCCTGTTTTTTCCCGTTCCTGTAGGAATTTCGGAAAATCCTCTCTCAGTGCTCCCCTACACTCCCTAAGGAACTTAAATGCAAAATTTTAGCTTTCTACGACTTTCGGTTGTGCGTTGTTTTTCAGTCACTCGGTAAAAGGCGAGTTTTATACATATTGTTCATTGATTACACGACGTACATTTTTACTGTGTTAAAAATAATATCTAAGTTTTTGCGACATGAATAGCTCAAGCAGATGTTGTTTAACCATTCCTAATCGTTTTGCTATATTTATGGAGAATAAGGGTAAAACCTATATCAGAGTTCGTTAGAAATACCTATTTTCTGTATTTTGGGATGCGTTTGGATAAAAATGACATGCTTTGGGACCCTTATTATGTTTGTAAATCGTGTATTGAATATTTAAGAGTATGTAAAAGCGACAAAAGAAGTCATTTCAAATTACAACCACCAACTTTTTGGCCAGAACCAGAAAATCTGAAACTCAAAAACCTGAGCTGATAAAAAATCTACTTATATATATGAACTAAGCATACCATGTGTAGTCAGCAACCGCCAAAATTTTTCCGGCAACAGATTTACTGTAAACTAAATCTAACAAAAGAACATCTCAAAAGTCCCGAAGCACTAATCTTTATGGGGAGGTCAATCAAACGAGAGGAGGAGTATCACCGAACATGTGGGGGTGACGATGGCACGGCCCTACCACTACCTGTTCCCGACAAGCTGATTTAAAGCCACGGCTGCTAAAATAAGCTGCCTAATAAGAGCCTGATGGCATCCGGTTAGACGTTAGAGCTTCCTAGTGGGTGTAACGATAATTTTACTGGCATTTTTATCGATTTGAAAATTGACGTGAGATCGCAGTTAGAAAGTTTTTTTTCGTTAATACCCACTGAAAACATATATAAATACAGGTTCACGGAGCATAAGGACTGGGAAGTTATTAATTTACAAGAACTTTTACAATTTATAATACTGTAACACAAATACAGGCCTTAACACAATGCACGACTATTCCACAACTAATCACCAAATACCCGTGACCAGCCCACAGCATTCACTTAACCCCCGAGCATGTTCGCCGACTGCTCGATATCGACACGGCCCATCACTCGCGATCCCGACCCGGGATGAGGCGCACGTCGACACTTTTCACCCCATTTGGGGCGGTTTTTACGACACCCACTCATCCGGGTGGCCCTTTCACAACAAACGCTGCGATCAAACGTTTTCGTCTGAATGCGATACTAGCGTTGTACGATGATTGTCGTTTTGAAATCATTGGTGCATTGTAGGTACGTTTTGGTGGTAGGTTTAGGATATTGTGTCCAATATTGGGAATGTTTGAAATACATTGTGTCTGTGTGATTCCCGAGGGTATTTTTTCTTTCTCAAACTATGTATGTTGTCCCACTGCATAGCAGCGCAGCTAGAGAAGGCGGGGAGGCAGGTTTTGGTCAGTGTCGTGTGTCACCCCTAAACGTTTGACGCAATGAAACCTGTCGGAAGAGTACAAAATTTTTTGAGCTCGCTTCGCTCGCTCTTCAGATTCAGATTCAGATTTATTTACTGCCTTCCATTCTGCGCTTCTCTTTCTTGAGCTTTTCTGTATAAATCAACAAAAGACTTATATTTAACTATGAATGATCAAAAGAAAATAAAACACTTCCGACATGGGGTGCAAAAATTTCTTTAGTTCTTGAGGTTTTCTGGATTTTGCTTGTCCGTTTTTGTCAGTTCATCAACAAAGTTAATTCTATTTGAGTTTGGATAATGGTTTAAAAAAAATCAAAACTATTCGAGGCGAGGTGCACAAATGGAATACCCCCCCCCCCCCCCCTCGCAAAATGGCTTACGACTGCCGTCACCAGAACGAAAAGCGCAAATCATAATTATTTCATATTACATTAACATCTTTTATCGCAACTCATTATAATTTTTATGGAGGGTTCATTTTTGGTAGACACCACTTTACCCGCAGCGGGTGTCACCCATGCTAGCTACGCCACTGCTACTACAAAGGTTTCCCCAGGAAGTTCCTCTCTTACCCGTGTTTCGCGTTACCTGACCAATCACAAAAAGATAATTTCAAAAGAAAAAGAAATACTTTATTTCTGAGGCCCACTAGCATTAACCAGAGTTATTTTTAAGTCCGAGCTAGTTTCAACCTGACGTCATTATGTATGAGGTTTTATTTAACCTCGTGTTAGCATATAACTCTGAGTTAAAAGATAACTCAGGTTTGCGCAAGCGGGCCTAAGAAAACCGAAAAACAATCACAATCCATCTCAGTTTAAACGTGACTTGCTTTGAACTTTATCATAGGTTTACAAAAAGCTCCTATTAGCCATAAATTCAAAACGTTTCATTCTGCCGTCGACACCGTCTATCCATACCGTATGGTGTAAAATACACCATAATTCACACCTACTGCATATTTCTGCACAGACTACAAAAGAAAATAAAAGTTTGTTCGACGAATCACTTTTCGTTGCCAAGTAAACGGTTTAATTTGTTCCTACAAAAAATCGTAGATAAAATTAAACATCGATCACTAGAAAGCAATGCCATCTTTACGGGCTTCTTTGCGGTCGGATAATTGGTACCAAACCTCCTTATTAAAATCATTCAGATAGGTAAGTAAAGTCTAATTAATTAATACCATCGCATTTTCATTCACAGTGCAGTTAAAATTCAGTTTAGCAATCCTAATAGTTTTGTAATTGATAAGGCAATTTCCAGCTCGCAAAGTAAAATCTAGCAAACGAAACTGGGTAATAAGGCCGCCACTGGACTCCACCAAATGTTTGACAGTTGTTGGAGCAGTGGTGTTGGCGGTTAACCGTTGAACCCGAACTGTTCAAACTTTTTCATCAAACGGTTTTCAGATAGGTTACCTATCTACATAGATAAGTTAAGTACAGCGGCTTCGCCCGCCTACAAATCGAGTAATATACCATGGGAACATATTCCCGGGAAGAAAAGTATCATATGTCCGCTGTTACGACGTGAAGAGTAACAATCACACGTAGGTACATATAATATTAGTATGGATGTATGGATTAAGGATACGTTCCTCATTATCGGTTTTCATTATCATAATTAAGCATGATGAATATCTACGATCGACAAACTAGGTTTAAAAAGAAAACTTTCAGTTTGACTCGAATTGAGTCTCCGAAGTAGTTCCGGCCGTCGTCGTTTTGATGCGAAAAAGAACATCATAGCAACGATTTCAAATTCACAACTCCAAGTTTCAGCAGTTCAGCAAAAACCTTTGAAACAAGCACCTACATGGCATTGTACATTTCGATTGAATTTGCAAATGGGAATGAAAGAATATCGTAAAATATCGTCGCTAACATAAATGCTGTTGGTTGGGTTATTTATACTCCGCTTTTGAACGGTGCCCCTTTTAACGGCAGTTTTAAGTGCTACCCATGGTCCGGCCGGATCGGTGATCGCAGTAAGTGAACTGCTTTGAGCGATAGACAAAAGTGATTTGCATAAACCAACTGTAGGTGGCATGGTGGGTGTATTGTGCTGGCTTGATATATCGCTGGGAAGTTTGAAGAGAGCAATTTAAATCGGGGAAGTTCTTTGTCTTCGTTCGCTTGCGTCACGCTTTAAGACTTCGCTTTACTGAGTGTGTGCTTGCTAGAGTGTCGATAGGTAGGTAGCACTGAAATTGGTTTTCAATAAATAATAATAATAATAACCTCTTTATTTCAGGCTACTTTGGCCCATAGATATTGTACCTTATAGACTTCCATAGGTATATATTTTTACTGGTGGTCCCGGCAAACTTCGTACCGCCTCAGAATCAATAATTTCGTCGTGTTTTGTTTTTATCATGTATCAGAAATGGCGTTGTATTCGAAAATGATTTTTGTACCTACATATTATTTTTCTTTACCTTTTCCAACGTTTTAATAGGTATTCTTCTATTCCGGGCAAAGACAAATCCAACAAACCAAAGATCTTCAAAATCGGTCCAGCCGTTCTTGAGTGTGTAAACGGTGTAGGTACCTAACTAACCAAACTTTGTTTTATATATAGACCTCGATAATACAGTTTGTGTTAGTACATAGAAACTTAAGCCTATGTTAGTAAAAACTTCACTTAGCACTATTTCATAGTGCGTTCCAGTGGCACTTGTCCGCGGAACCACGGAACACCACGTCCTGCGGCCACAAGTCCTCCTCCATGACGAGGTGCAGAAAACATTTTGGCACACGCACGCCGATTCCAGCAGCTGTATCTTCCTAAATATTAATAAAGTTATAAAACGCACCGGGCGTTATGCTTGATCATGCTTTTTGAAAAGGGAGGAAACTTATTTTTCGACTTCTCTTAGGTACCAAAGTTCGGTGCCTCTAAAAATCTACAGGTATGGAAATATTTTTGTATGAGGTATGAGGATAGGCTGGTAAATTTCACCATCCACTGAAAAGGGCCGATCCCTTGACGATCACTAGACGGGTTTTTGTATTTGGGATACTGAGTCATTTGTTTGTCACCACATGGACTCACATGTATTAAAAAATAAAAATAAAGTTTCATTTAGGTACGCATAATACAAGTATTTGAGGATTACTTTACACTAAACTCAGTTTTAAAATACGCTCTTAACTTATGAATTGCACCATCCGATCAATTCAATAGAAAATGTTATAAGTACCTACCTAAAACATAACTTACCTACGCTATTTTTATTTAGTATTGTTAACGATTTTATAATAAACCCGCGAGTGAATCGATACTATATATATGGGGAAATAATAACATATGCTGTGAGCTGGAAAA